>OU744337.1:83852698-93852698 GCA_916610165.2 Gymnosoma rotundatum | reverse complement strand
CTTAGTCAAAGTAAACTTTGCATGTGTAAATTCAGTCTTAGCTAGAAATAAGAATTAGGCAAACAGCTTCAGAAACGTCTGAAACAAATGTTTGTGACATTAAAAAAAAGTGCAAGTATTTGGCAATTAAAAAAATTTTTAATTAATACTATTTTGCTGTTTTGTTAGTTTTCTTTAATTTAGCTAAGGAAATACACACCAGAGAATGACAATAAGTACTTATAAAGAAGATACACTTAATTATTTACTCATATTTTTGAGTATTGAGTATACTCATACTTGTAATACAGAAAATACTTACATCTACTTATTTGCTATCAAACAAGTATGAGTATACTCAATACCCATAGCACACATTATTTATACACATCGAACTTAAAAATATAAATGAAATGAGAGTATGAATACAACTAATGTGTTGGGTATCTGCCATACCCATACTTATAACTACATAATACTCATAAGTATGGCAAAATACTTATAATACTCATAAAGTAGTTGAAATACTTATAAGTATGGCAAAACACTTTTAATACTCATAAAGTAGTTGAAATACTTATAAGTAAAATAAGTACTTATAGGAACTATGTATATAAAAATATGTAGAATGTTCAACATTTTGATTATAACTGAACATTAGCAAAAGATTGGTAAAAAGGTAGAAGAAATTAAATAGAAAATCTAAATTTTTTTTTATTAGAATGAATTGATTAAATTTAAATTAAATGTTATATATTTATTCAATTGTCAGTTAAATTTTTATATATTTTCCATCATTACTATCTGCTTTTATTTTAATTTCATTAAAAATTTTTATAATTCTCGTTAAAACAGTACGTTTAAACGACATAAATTCTAAGAAATACTTAATGAATAATTAAATATTAAAACCTTCTATAAGTACGAAAAGTACCTTTGTTGATTTCTTGTTTTTTATGGCATTTACTTAAGATGTTTGCAGCAAATAAAAAATTTATTAACCCTTTTTTATTTTTAGAAAAATTGCAATACTTTAAAAGTTGTAAATGAACAAATTTTGCTCATATTTTTTCTAAATATTAATGAACAGGTAGTGAGTTTTTTTCTTAGAAGTGCAAATTATATTTCCAAAATGTAGTAAATAATTAACAAATTTTTTATTACCGCGCTTAGCTTTACCTAAATTTGGCATGGCGAACCAGTATAAAAAACACAAGATAAACTAACAATCTCATATATGCATATATGCCGAGTTGCTTACTAGATCCGTGAAAGTACGCTTTATAAAATAAAAAATTAAATAATAAAATTTAAAAAATAATATATTTTAGAACGAAACCTTTAAGTAATTTTTTTTAATACTTTAACCATTTAACATTCATTAAGTTATTTAAATTCACAGTTAGGAGAACAACGACGAAATTTAAAGAAAAATTAATTGTGGAGAATACCAGTTATTGAAATATTATATTTTTGAATTCTTTGTAAAAAATAAATTTTTGGTAAAATTTTTGTAATGTTCCAAGACATATGCATACACGTATGTACTTAGTTAGGTTTAATTCTTTTGATTTCATACACACCTTTTTCATATATATTATTATAATCATAATTTAATTTTTTATTCTACTGTTGTTATTATTTAATTAATAAATAAATTTAAAGCTGATTTTTTCTTGTCTTTAGTTTTAGAAAAAAAAAAATTATTTATAGTTATACATACATAATTTTTATTTTATCATTTAATGGTATAAAATATATATGTACATATACACATGTGTATATTTCAAAGTCAACTTATGACTTGTTTTCTTATTGATACAGTTTAGGGGCCAAAATTAACAGTTATTTATAAATATTTTAAGAAAATACGCATATATGAGAAATTGAGGTTTCTTGACAATAAAATTTTGTAAATATAACTTTCTTTGATACTATTTGGAACTAAATCAATAATATATTTATTCTTCAAAAATCAAAGTTATATAAGAAAAATAATTGTCAATAGCCTTATAATGCCGATTTTTCTGCATTGATTAGAGGTTTACTTGGGCACCCTGGGATATGTGATAATAAGAATAAAATTTGCATTCAATGGAGTTATTAGGTAACTATACTCACTCAGAATATCAGCTCGTGTTTCTCCATAGGATTTTCTTTTACCGAATTTATAAAGTTTAGAAATTTACAAGACATTTAAACTTCAAATGCCTAATTACTTAGTTTTTTTTTTTAAATTTAGTAGATTCAATAGAAATAAACAACTGTCATTATTAAGGTTGACTAAAATATTTTTGTTAGAGTATCTCGTACATACAATATTGTGCGTAACTCTTTTAAGTCGTTTAATGTTTTTCCTGATTCTTTTGTAAGACAAAACTAAGTAAAGAGTTTTTACTTTGTAATTTTATTATACTAAATCTTTTTTGTTACCATGATTTACTTTTTCTTGATACGATGGTGAAAAATTAATAATTTTCAGTTTTTTAGTTGCTTAGACTCATTTGCTTTGGAATTTCTTGTATGGTTTTATTGTTTTTTATTAGTTTATTTATTAATAATGTAATAGTAAATACAATTGTTGTGCAAAAATATAAATATAGGACAATTTATCTGTGGTTTTTTTTTTAATTTTTTAAGATTATATTCAGGCATGTTCTTAGTTTTATTTCTTAAAAAAAGTGCAATTAATTAAAAGAACGAATTATAAAACCGACGCTTAGAGATTTTGACAATTCAGTGGATACTTCAATCCCATGTATATTTATTAATATAAAAAAATAACTCAAGCTAAGAAATATTTTGGCGACAAATGGATTTTCTATTAGTGATATTGCATTAAGCATCTTTGATGTAAAAGGTTACTCAGTATTTACAAAATATTTTTGTTTATTTTGTTAATTATAACATGCACGTTTGGAACTCATATCGTCCAAAAAGTAATTTAAATAAATATTTTAAGCTCCCTTAACACTTAAATCACACTTTAATAAGCACCGAATATTTTATAAGAATTGAAAATTAAAACAACCACATATTTTTTGACTACCGACTATACGTTTAAGTAAAATTCGTAACTTCACTTCAGTATGTGCTTGCGATTTTAAGTCGCCAATTTTCTTGCGATTGTGAACTACAGAACACCTTACATGCGATTTCAACTCGCATCGCTAGTTTTAAGCGATTTGCGATTGTCAGAACATGCCTGATTATTTTTATTATATACATATATTTTATTCTTTATTTAAAATTGTATTATATTTTTTTATACTTGTAAGAAAAGAATGGTAATAGAAAATGTAGAAACTTGTGACCTATTACTCAATAAATGTTTATTTATTATTTAAAACATAATTGTAAAAGAAACTGATTTTCAAATAGATTACGTTGCAATTAACTTCTTACCCAATGTATTAATTAGATTGAATTAAAAATAAATTTTACTCGCTTTTATATTACAAATCTGTCGTAAATAGATAAAAGTACTTTCTTAAATTAATATTTATAACATTAACAGTTAATATGTAATCGCCACGAAAATATCATATTAACTTAAAAAAATATACGTCTTTATTTAAAATAAAATTGGTTCACACCATTATAAAACAATACATGCCATATTCCTATGAAGAAATACTTATAAGTATACTTAGAGTATTTACATACTTATTTCTACTCAATACTTATAAGTATGAGTATAGAAAATACCCAATCCAACTTATACTTATAGTTATTTGTGCTTCGTGCAATAAAGTATGAGTATGTGTCTACTCATTAGCTGTCAATACTTGTACATATTTAAGTTGAAATCGGTATGAATATGTTGTGTATGGTATGTTGTTGAAGCTGTAACGATACTCATTCATACATGTTTGGCCTCAAATACTTGAAGAGTACTTAAAATGATACTTTTGTCATTCTCTGATACACACAAAAAAATTGAAACAACAAAAATGTGGTTTAGAATCTTTTAGCTTTGCCGGTGTTTTTTTTACCGACTTCTAAAAAGAAGGAGGTTATCAATTTGACTTAATCTTGCTTTTTTATATTTGTGCCTGCAGAACTGAGTCATTTTTGAACTGATCTTGAAAATGTTTTCCTTATTTAAAAGCTGATGCTTACAGATTAGTCCCGTTTTAAAAACAGTTTAAAATCTTAAAAATTAAAGGGTGTAGCCATACAACATACATGTTTCTTACGAGGGATGAGCAATCCCGTAATTTTTGAGGAAAATCGTTGCCTGTGAACGTGATTTTTAAATCACTATTCTTTTAAAAAGATGCATCTTTTAATAAGATGCAAAGATCACGATCACAAAGATTGCGATGGATAGGTTAATCACAGTGGAAGTTGGTTTAGAAATCCTCGCCTTGTTCTTTGAAGAATTAATACGAAAATTATAGTTTTTCATCTAGCGTAACACATCGGATAATAGTGTGTTTATATCAAATTCGAAAACATCAATGAGTTGAAGATGACCCTTAAATAACAGTTGTATATCGTCTGCAAAAACGAAGGCCTCACATTAAAAATCATTCAATAAATTAAAGAAGTCATTTATGTAAAGCATGAAAAGTAAGAGTCCTATAACGGAACCCTGTGGTACACCACTGGTTACTGAAAGACATTCCGAATTTCGATTACAACTGTACGACTTGACAAATAGGAAAACATTAATCTGCAAGCAGATAGGGAAAAGTCAAAATAGGTGCAAAGTTTACGTATTAAAATAGCATGACCAACATTGTCAAACGCTTTGGACAAGTCTAAAGAAAGCAAGGCAGCAACGTCGCCTGTATCTACACTTCTTCTTATAGAATCAGAGAGACCAATTAGAAGAGAAGTAGTGCTAAATCCCTCACGAAAACCAGACTGATAGGGATTCAATAAAAGGTTGTGATTAAGAAAATTTATCATTTGATCTTTTAAAACGTGCTCAAAGATTTTGACAAAATAGGGACAAATGATATTGGTCCTAACAGGTTATCGTGTCCTGCGGCATTATATTTAATTTTAGAGAAAGCATTTAAAAAATCTTTAAGTACAATTCTCCAAAAGGAAAAGCCAATTCTAGAAAAGTTGTAATTAGAATTAAAAGGGTTGAAACTATCGGCTGTCCTGTAACTTGAAAACTCTGCATTAAGTGCGTCAGGATTTAAGTTCTCAGTAGGTATATAATCATGTATGCCATTCCTTTGAAGCACTTCAACATGCTTTTAGTATCGAGATTTTTGAAAATATTATTAATTATTATTATTAATAATATGTGCTTTACGTTTTATACTCCTTATGATAGTTTTTGATTTATTACGAGCTCTACAGTAGCAGCTCCAATTTTCAGCTGTTGGGTTTCTTAAGTATTCTCTAAAAGCTAAATCTCTTAGCGAGAGATGATATTTTTTTTTAATAATCTCCACATTCTAAGCACAGAACCACAGAACTCGGTAACACTTATTTATAAAAGGTTTAAATAAAACAAGTAAGAGTGCTATATTCGGCTGTGCCGAATCTATCACCCCCTCACCATCTATGTAAATCTAGTTTAGTGAAGTAACTTCAATCAAAATAGCAAACATTGGGGTGACAGAGAATTAAAAAATAAGAAAAAAAAGTTAAGTACTACATATATATAATTTTACATAAAAATGTCATCGGTTCTTAATGGGTTAAGCATTTTTTTTAGTTTTAATATTTCTTAAAAATCTCTTCAAAAGCTTTAAAATGATACCTATAGTGATATTTAAAAAAATTTGAAAATTTCAGAGGTCCGTTACTCGGAAAATATGGGCGAGCAACGCAGAACTGTTACTTGATAAACTCATTTACTGCAGTGGTCATTGATATTTTAATCACAGGAACTTAAATATCGCTCATCTCTATTTCTTAAGTATATTAAGAACCATAGAGCGCATTACTTTAAAATTAAGAAAAATGAGTATCATTATAGCTCCCAAATTTTAAGGGTGACTCCATTGCTGACGCAAATTGACCTATCTTTTGAAACGTTCTAGAAAAACGCTTAAAAATTGGACAGAATGGCAACTGCTAGCCAGTACTTATATTCAAAATTGTAAATTAAAGGATGCTCCAATAGTTTACTAAATTTGATGTATACGGCCATCTTTTAAACCGCTATAACAACAAGTATAAAATTTGAAAATTAAAGGGTGTTTCCAAAATTATTTGACCTATATGGCCGTATCGTTTGAAACGTTACATACAATCACTTAAAAAGTAGATAGAATATCCACCACTTGTTTGGTATATAAACTGTTGAACCGTTGTAGACAAACGGTTGAAATTTACAAAGAACCTGATTCCTAAAGGCCAGGATTCACTATCAACATAATCGTACGATTTAATCATACAAAAATCTGACAGAATTCTGTCTTACTTTAATAATCGTTTCAAAATGGCGTAGCAGGTGCCACACTATTATACAAAAAAGATGCGAAAACATATGGTTTTAATATTTTGGTTTTTTTTTCTCCTCATCATAAAATCAACTCTGATTTTAAATAACAATTAAAACTAACTGCCACTTCTTGCCAGAAACAAAATACAAACTGCAATTTCTCAACTGGGAGAGGAACTCAAGCGACTTCACTTAGATCTATCAGTAAGCAAAACAAAGGCTATGATGTTTAGTAGGGCGAGATCTCCGAATCGTGTTCCTGCTCTTACAATGGAAGGCGAATACATAGAATACGTTCAAAGCTTTAAATTTCTGGGTTTTATAAAACGTTGTCTTTGAAATATCATATCAACTATATATCAAAAAGGTGTTTTAAATACGTTAACATCTTACGCTCGCTCTGTGGTGTCTCATCGGGCTCTGATCCCACCTGCCTACTCCATTTGTATGTAGGACTTATTAGACCAACCCTTGACGTTTTTAGTTTCTCACAGACAAAATAATAGTAAAATTATACCAAATGAACAGCACCCTCCCCGTAAATTTATATTCGAGCTCTTAAATTTTCAACATAAAATTACTTTAGTAGACTGATTCAACGTCAAAAATTCAAACTTTCGTATAGTAAAACACATGGGAATCGCTGGAAATGAATATGTTGATAAAGTAGCTTCTTCACACCCCTACAATGCACACTTAAATTGCATTTTCGGTTTAGACCTAGCAGGAATGGACCGTTCAATTGCGTTCTCATCCTGGCAACACCGTTTGAACAGCTCTCAACATGGCCGCCATCTCCACAATATCTCCCCAACAGTAAACAACCCTCCATGATTTAAAAGCTCTAGATTCTTCCGGAACAAAATTACCTTAATAAATAGACTTAAAATCAACCACACAACCTGCAAAGATCATGTATTTAAAATCAATATAAAAACTGATAACCTCTGTACCTCTGGAGGCATACAGACAACAAATCATCGACTATTCCACTGCCCAGAAGGTGATAGGTCTTTGCGTCATAACCTTGTCACCTATCTGAATCACCTTAACATCTCAAACTTTAATCTAACCTATTTATTGAAACTCAATGATCTCAATATATTTAATTTAATATTCATTTATTTAAAAAAATCTAATTTTAAAATCTGACTTTAATGCATTAGTCCCCTATAATCTTAAATATACAATATAAGTATGTTTGTCTGTGATATATATTTGTATTTATAAGTATTATACATATTACTTCTTAACTTCATAAATTTTGCCCTGGTCGCGATTTCGACTTAAATATTTTTTATATATACTTACGTCTTGTACGGATTTGCACATACAAATTATAAGCAATATCGTCATACGATGAAAAAGAAAATTTTAACTTAAAAAAAAAAGAAAAATCGTTTTATAATTAATTTGAAAATCATTAATGTAATTAATCTATATATTTACAATCATTAATGTAA
The DNA here is from genome assembly GCA_916610165.2 of Gymnosoma rotundatum. Lineage (NCBI taxonomy): Eukaryota > Metazoa > Arthropoda > Insecta > Diptera > Tachinidae > Gymnosoma > Gymnosoma rotundatum. The sequence goes on along the minus strand of OU744337.1, from coordinate 93,844,841 downwards.
TAATCTATAAACTTTTCACCTACGTACTACGAAGTTAGTATGTTCGTTTTAAATTTGTAGTAGTATGTACTTTGCCAATAGTGTTAAACAACACAGCAGTTTACTTTAAGTACAAGTACATCCAATCTGGCATCTTACTTTAAGTTAATAAAGAAATGGCGATGACTTTGATTCGGTCATTCGTTTTGTAATACCACATGGTGTCAGAAGTGGCAGCCGGCATTAATTGTGAATAAATTTATACATATAAGTTTATATTTGCAAAGATAAGTTTTTACTATTGCAAGCAACATAAATAAAAAAGAAGAAAATATGCCGGATGAAGTACAAGCACAAGTCAAAGTCGAATCAGGGCAATTCTTCGCAACAAATATGGCGCCGATTAATTTAATGGCTAGCAACATGGCTAAGGAGTGGAAATTTTGGTTCACCCAATTTAAACTCTTTTTAAGAGCATCAAATTTAGAAAGCCAGTCAGATCAGCGTAAAGTAGCCTTATTATTGCATCATATGGGTGGTGAGAGCCTTGAAATTTTTAACTCATTTAATGAGGACATAGACGAAACAACGTATAACTCATTAGTGGACAAGTTTGAAAAATATTTCACTCCAAAAGCAAATATTGTGATGGAAAGGCATTTGTTCTTTTCGTGCAAACAAATGCCCAACCAAACCATTGATACATTTGTGACAACTTTACAAAATTTAAGTCTAAATTGTGATTTTGGGACGATACGAGAAGAGCTAGTAAGGGACATTTTTATATGTGGTCTATCCCTAGAATACGCAGGGATACGAGAACGACTACTTGCTGAAGGTGCGATATCTTTAAGTAAAGCAGTAAGTATCGCAAAAAGCATAACATTAGCAAAGCAAAATGCTTCTAAATTAGAGCAAACACTAGAAGCAGAACCTGTGATTAATATTGTTAAGAAAAGGAATTTCAAGAATGTGAGCAACAATAATAAACAGGAAGTCAATTGTAGCCGATGTGGACAAATACATAAAACTCGATGTCCAGCTGAAAACGTAAAATGTCACGAGTGTGGAAAACGGGGTCATTTTGCAAGGATGTGTATTTTCAAACGGAAGTTTGTAAAGCAGGTGTATGCAAATGAAGAAAATGGCGGTGAAAATGAAGAAGAAGATTTATTCATTGGAACTCTCTCTAAATCTTCAACAAAGGCAACAGAGTGGAAGATAGAGGTAAACATTAATGATAAGAAATTGTTATGTCAAATAGATACAGGTGCTCAAGCTAATATAATTTCATTTAATACAGCAGAATTTTTAAATGCTATAGATAGTTTAAAAAAAACAAATGTTCATGTTTTTACATTTAGTGGAGAAAATATTCCAGTACTGGGTACAATAAATTTAAAAGTTTTCTTTAAGGCAAAAAGCTATATGTTAAAATTCTTTGTAGTCAATCTTGAATGTAACAATATAATTGGTCTAGAATCTGCTATTAACTTAAATCTAATTAAAAATGTAAATCTTATAACAGTAAATAATATTCTTGAAAAATATAAAAATGTGTTTAATGGACTTGGGCTCTTACGTGATCTATGTAGTTTTAAAATTAGAGAAAATGTAAAACCTATTGTCGATCCGCCTAGAAAAATTCCATTTAAATTGTATGCAAAATTAGAAATTGAATTGAATAGAATGATTGATTTAAAAGTCATTAAAAAAGTTAGTGAGCCAACAGAGTGGGTAAGCTCTATAGTTCTTATAACAAAACCTAATGGAAGTTTACGTCTGTGTCTGGATCCACGAAACTTAAACAAGGCTATATTGAGACCACATTATCCCTTTCCAAATATTGAGGATTGTAAGGCGAGATTACAAGGATCTAAATATTTTACGTCTTTAGACGCCAGCAGTGGGTTTTGGATGATACCCTTAGATGAGCAATCTTCTAAGCTTTGTACTTTTAATACGCCCTTTGGCCGATACAGGTTCTTGCGCTTACCATTTGGTATTAATGCGGCTCCTGAAATTTTTCATTCAGAAATGATAAAATTGTTTAGTAATATTCCTGGGCTAATTATTTATATAGATGACTTTTTAATTCACTCATCCTCTATGGAGGAACATACCAAAATCTTAGATATGGTTCTCCAGAGGGCAAAGGATGTTGGATTGAGATTCAATAAAACAAAATGTAAGATATTACAAACAGAAGTTAAATTCTTGGGTCATGTCTTTAGTCAGTACGGAGTTAGGCCAGATCAGGAGAAAATACAGTCCATAATTGATATGCCCAAGCCTTGTAATGTAAAGGAACTGCAAAGATTTTTAGGAATGGTAAATTATCTAGGCTCTTTTATTGAAAATTTAGCTGCCAAAAACAAAAATTTAAGAGAACTTTTAAAAAAGGACATTCAATGGCATTGGTCATCAATTCATGAGCAGGAGTTCGAGAATCTCAAAAGAGAGATAACAAAATATCCGGTACTGACATATTTCGATCCTAATAAAAAGTTAACGTTAACTGTGGACGCTTCTAAATTCGCACTTGGTGCTGCCATTATGCACGATAAAAATCCGATAGCTTATGCATCAGTTTCATTAACGGAAGCACAAAGGAACTATGCCCAAATAGAAAAAGAACTATTTGCTATTCTATTTGGCTGTACTAAGTTTCATCAATTTATATATGGATCAAAAATATCGGTGGAAACAGATCATAAACCTTTAGTTAGTTTATTCAATAAGCCGCTTTACAAGATTCCGGCAAGACTACAACGATTTATGCTTAGATTACAAAGCTATGATCTGTTAGTTGAATACAAACCAGGAAAATTTTTGCAAATTGCAGACACATTATCAAGAGCTCCATTACAGGATACAGCATTGACTGACATAGACAAGGAGATATCCCTTCATTGTAATTTTGTCTCATCTCATTTGGAAATACCCTTTGCAAATATTGATGATTTAAACGAACACATTAAGAATGATAAAATTTTTGCCAAGTTATCAGAATATATTAGGAATGGATGGCCAAGATATAAAAAGGACATTGATTTAGAGGTTATGCCTTACTATAAAGTCAAAAATGATATTTATATTTTGAATGATATTTTAATGAAAGAACATCAAATAATAATTCCTAGAACTTTGCGAGGTAATATTCTTAGGAAAATTCATGAGGGTCATATGGGAATAGAGAGATGTAGAAACTTAGCGAGACAATTTGTTTATTGGCCTACTATTAACAATGATATTGAAAACGTGATTTCAAATTGTGAGATATGTATGAGGCATCAGAATTCCAATGCCAAACCGGAAATACTTCCACATGAAATTGTAGCCATTCCATGGTTTAAAATAGGTGCAGATTTATTTGAATTTAAGGGAAAAATGTATCTACTGGTTGTAGATTACTACTCAAAGTACATTGAAATAGAAATGCTTAATTCAGGATATAAAAGTTCGTTAATAATTCTGAAATTTAAATCTATTTTTGCTAGACATGGTATACCGTTTACACTAATAACAGACAATGGACCTCCGTTCAATTCAAAAGAATTCGGGGAATTTTGTAAAAATTGGGGAATTAATCACGTAACATCAAGTCCATATCTAGCAAGATCTAATGGTTTAGCTGAGCGTTCTGTTCAGACAATAAAAAAATTATTGTTGAAGGCAGATGAGAGTCAATCTGATCCATACATTGCATTACTGCATTATAGGACAACACCTAAAGGTAATTTGCCCAGCCCAGCTGAAATCTTAATGTCACGTAAACTACGGACTAAAATTCCTTCTGTTGTCAATAATTTTACGCCTAAAGTCGTTAATGCAAAAACTTATAAAAATGAGTTGAATTCAAAAATTCACAAATTCTCTAAACAGTATAATAAAACAACAAGGAATTTCAAACCAGTGTTTAAAGGGGATAGTGTATTATTTAAAAAGACACCTACAAGCTGTTGGTTTCCAGGTCGTATAATAGAGCCATGTAAGGAGCCAAGATCCTTCATAATAAAAGATTCTCATGGCATTCTTTACAGAAGAAGCCAAGAACATATTAGAAAATCACCTGAAAATAAAACAGTTGAAAGAAATGAATTAGATGAAAACGCAGAAACTATTAAACAAAACAATGAATTGCCACCAGAAAATACTAATATGAACATGGGAAACTATGTTACAAAAACCGGTAGAACTATTAGAAAACCAGTCAGGTTAGATTTATAAATAAAACAAAATAAATAAAAAATATATATATATATAAATTAAAAAAAAAAATATATATATATAGACGTAATAATAATAATACACATATGTCAGTAAATACACATGTAAGAATCTATTCACAAATGTATTTCATATTTAATTTTAAAATTTATTCACAAATGTATTTTATATTAAATTTTAGACCTATAAATACACATGTGAGAATGCACATATACACAATTGTATTTTATATTAAATTTAAAATTAATTTCTTTTAAAAAATACTATCTTATAAGATATGATATATTTAAAAAAAAAATAATATTAATAATATGTATATATATATATAATTTTATGTATAAAAGGAGGATGTTGTAGTAGTATGTACTTTGCCAATAGTGTTAAACAACACAGCAGTTTACTTTAAGTACAAGTACATCCAATCTGGCATCTTACTTTAAGTTAATAAAGAAATGGCGATGACTTTGATTCGGTCATTCGTTTTGTAATACCACAAAATTAATGTATGTATGTGCCATCTCTACTATTTTATTATTATAATATTATTATTTAAACTATCGTTTATCGACTGTATCAAAGGCTGCAATTAAGAACACAGCGTTTACGGCAGCCTTTTACCATTCGGCACCATCATTGTCGCTTTGATTTGCGTCATTTTCAAAGAAGAAGAAGAACTAAGTGCAAAATGTTAATTATGTTGCGCTTAAACATCATAAATACTTTTAAGAATTACCTTATATTTAAAAATTTAAAACATTTTATGCACATATTTTCGCTATTAGGTTACTTAAAGCATAATTTTAAAAAATACATATCAACCCCAAAGTCGCAAAAATTCTCTTTGCTAATTTTTGCTGGTAAAGCAATCATTTACTTTTTTAGCTTTGGGAGAATAATTTTGAAAATTTCTGTTTTACTCTGTCGTTGCTAGTTTTTGCTGGTCTGCAAAATCAAAACTTTAACTATTGGTAACTTGTAATAACGGTTGTCAGTTTTATTTATCTTTTGTTTGTAATTTAATAAAAATGTAACAATTTCCATCACTTTTTTTAGAAATATTAATTTATTTGCTGCTTTTATATTCGTATCATTTTTATGCAGAATAAGAATGTTTATTTAACTAGAGGATCCGTGCGTGATTCGCTACGCATGAATTATTAATTAATTTTGAATTTTGAATCAACAACAAAAAATAGCGTATGCGGTACGCTATTTTTTGTTGTTGTTTTTTTATATGGACAAAATAAAGTGTTGTCATAAAAACTTATAACTCACGAAGTCATAACATAAAAACAAACTCTAAAAATTTAATCGAATTCGGTTTGAGACCGATCGTTAGTTATAAACTCACAACTCACTTGTAACAATGTTACAATGTTATAAAAAAAATACTTTTCACTTGCAAATGCCTCTTATGACAAAAAAATTTTTTTAGAATATTTCCAGATCAGCTGCATTCATTAATACAACGTTACGCCAAGGGTGAGGGAGAAGTTTTAAAGCATATTCCCGAACAAAAGGCACAGGGTAATATTTTGCCACGCAACGATAATAAAATCTTTCGTAATTGGAAAAATAAACCGAAATTAAGCGATGAAGAAATTATAATGGGAAAAATACATGGCACTTTAATTGATGAAGACAAAGAGTTTGCGAAAAATCCAGGACCGCCGTCGTTGATGCCGCGTATACACTCAGACATTATGACACCCATGACTCCCATGATGCCAAGGGGTTCATTTGGTGGCGGAGTCTTTGATGGAAATTATCAAGTATTTGAATATAAAAAACAATTTTGTTTATAAACTTTTAAATTTTATTTTATAATTTTGCAATCAGGGCCCGAAAATGTTTAGTCAAAGTGTTATGACTAAAACCATACGCAAACCGGATGGTACATATGAAACCACAAAAATTACCCAGGATTCACATGGTAATAAAACAACTACTATTACTCGAACTGTAGATGGGAAAAAAGAAACTATTACTACGTATGATGGGGCAGCTGGGGGAGGAACAGGAACTGACAGCCATAATCAAAAGCCGCAAAACCATAATGACAACAAAGAGGTTCAAATCTATTCGGATCGTAATATTTATGTATCAAAAGAAGGTTATGCCTTACCACGGAACCTCTGGTGACCAGTGGTTGGCCAATTGCAGATCAATAACAGTTTGCAAAAAAATATTATTATTCGTATATTTAAAAAACAACATCAATATCCAATCACATTATTAATGGACACTTTATTCTTTGTAGAACAACTTAATGTAGTTATTATTATGATTATGACTGTAGTATTACTACTGCTATTACTTTCGGCTTTCGCTTCAACAATCGCGTATTTATTATTTTTAACACCGATTTCAACATCACCCATAACAACAATAGCCGGTGGTGCAAATTCAGTTTATAGATTCACCCGCATTTGGTGTTTTAGATGAAGAAAAACTTAATTGAGACTTGAGAAACAAAATGGACATTTTAACTACTCTACTGTAACGCTACAATTGATGGCAAAAATAATAATGACTTTTTTTGGAATGAAAGCAAAATCTTAATTTGATTGAAACAAATGAAATAAAACAAAAAATAGTCATTGTTTTTTGTTAACAACAAAAATTGTATTCAAAAGTTTTTTTGTCCTGTTGTTTGCACAATTCGAAAAAGAAGACAGGATTATTTAGAGCCTCCATTAGGCTTTTACGCCTCCAATTGATGATGGCCTTAGCGGAGATAAAACAAAACTGAGATAATGAAGATAACGTACAATTGATAAAAGAAAACAGGTTTTTTAAATGTTCGTTACAACATTTTATCATTTACGTTTTACGTTTTGCTTTTATCACACACTCCACACACACACACACACGCATAAATAAATTTGGCGCTTTGAAATTAAATTCAAACTTTTAAGCTGAAGTGGTATTACCACCACCACCCAACATATTGTTTTGTGATTTAAGTGAAATTTACTTGAAAATGTAGAATCAATAAAATTTATTGGTTGGTTTTTCTGTAATAAATTGTCTTTAGGACAATAGTGAAACACAAACATACCCACACGTACTCACATAAACCAAAGTTTATGAAATAAACTTAATTTAAACTTAATTTTATTTTTCGTATATTTTTCATTTAAATTATCATTGCTAAAAAAACATGCATACACTTTAACAAAAAGCCAGACATTATTATTTTTATGTTAAAAAAAAACAAATGCAGAAAGAAAAATCTTAAAGAACTATGTGTCTGTCTCAATGAAGAAACAAATTAAATTCATCTAAAATACTAAAAAAAAAAATACTGTCATTGCTGAAACACTTGATCCTTAATAATTTATATTCTTTGAACAGTAAAAAAGCTTATCCTATATACTAACTCTTTTAAAAATGTTGTTTCATTTTTCTAACTTTTCCAAGCGAATTGTAATAAAAGTGGGTAAAATTCATACTAATCATCTGCCATTTCTAAAACTTGTTAACCCTTCATTCGATTTTCTTTACCTTTTGATTTTGTTGAATTTGTTTCTTAAACAATTTAAAATTTCAAAGTTTATGAATTGCCTTTTTAAGTTTTATCCATGGCGCAATAATTTATCAGGTGAGTTGGGTTCGACAGCTAAACATATTTTATAAATGAGTCCTTTTTACAAGCTACATATAAAAAAAAAATTATACTTTAAATTTTAAAAACAGCTACTGCACTTTACTGAATTATTGTGTCATGGTTTATATTAAGTTACAAATAATTATTATTTTAAGTTTCTTTTAGAAATTGCTCTTGATAAAACTTTATTTACATTTAAAGTCACGTTTATATTTTTTAGTTTATAATTGAAACTAAATTGAAAAAAAAATTTTTGTTTAAAAATACATCTGCGTAAAATAAATTAACTCGTATAGAATTATGAATAATTTTTGTTTTGCTTTAACCAGATAAATAAGTTAATGGGTCTGGATTACAATTTTTAGCCACTGTAAGTACAGTAAAATTCTAGATACTATTTACTAGTTTGAGCAATCGCCACTTTTTGTCAACATTATGAATGTAAGCGAACTGAAGGCGGCTGGACTAAGGTGAACTCTCATATTTATATCACTTATTTTTTATAAAACACAAATTTTTTTTTTTATTATTATTTTTATTTTTCTTTATTCAATACATATATGTATTTTCATTACAATCCAAATAATTCATATGCAGGCATGTTCTGAATTCCACATGAAATTTTCACTTCAAATTTTTCAAGGCATTGTTTTTGTAAAAAGTCATTTTACAGCTACAATGCTTTGAAAAATTTGAAGTAAAAATTTCGTGCGGAATTCGGAACATGCATGATATATACATATTAAATTCATTAGTGCTACGGTTTCCCACTAAAACAACTACAATTCTCCAAGTTTTTTTATTAAAAGAATAAGTAATGAAAATATATATTGCCCCTGCCAGAATTTTTTATTTTTGAAGTAATTTAAAAGAAAAAATAAGTGGCCACTGAGTCTGAGAAAAATTTAAGTTCTGAACGTAATCCATTCCAGGGTCTAGTCACTCTTACCAGAAATGAGTTTGCAAAAAATTCATAGTTAATACGAGGTATATATAACGAAGCTTTTTTCTAAATGTTTGAATATTTGTCGCACCGATTTGGATTTGGATATTTTTTTAAAATTTTTTTTTTCAATTTTGTGGTCAAAATTAAATTTTTTGTAATATTTTGGCAAAATTTTGATTGTTTTGTTAATTTACGGTATTCACTTGTAATTAGATCACAGAGATCGAAACGCTTTTTTAATTTTTTCTTAGATTTTAAAAGCTATTATTCGAATTTTATTTGTTTGTTTGAAAATTGATGGTTATTTATGTCTTGTTAAAATTAATTGCTAAAGTGATTTTTCAATTTTTTTTACTTAAAAAATAACAGGGGGGTTACTATGTAACTCGATTCGACAGTTCGAAAAGCTCGAAAGTTGTATTCGATCCGAATTTGAGCTCTTACCATGTAACACTTTGGGATCGAGTGAAAAGTGCTGCCACTAATTGGAACTATATTTGGCAGTACTTTCGAATGTATTATTCAAACTTGGCAGAATTTCCTACGCAAAAATGTCAAAAATATCAAAATAATAAAAATAAAAGTTAACAAGAAATATTTGTTTATTATAAAAATGGATTCGGTTGCCCTTTGGTTAGAAAGTAAAGATGAAATGAAATAAAAAACAATTTATAAAAAAAAGTTAAAGTTTTTTATTTTCAACGTCCAATTAAAGTTCATGGTCGAATTTCCTTTTTGCAAGCTTATAATTTTTCTCGTCTATATCTACTTGGTTGGCTATACATGTAATCATGTACAGTGTAAACATCTTGCTCGGCGTTGTTACTGGTTCCCGCAATGCGTTTCTTCCGCAATTAGGCCTTAAGGTGGGTCTTGTGGTCTGCCCAAACCTAAGGAGAAAAAATTAATTTAATTAATGGACAAACTATTTATTACTTACCTTTTTCCAACCGACCACTCCCCGCATTGGTGGACCGGCTGCATTTAGGTCTTCTACCAATCGTGCCCATAAATCATTGGAGTCTTGTTTGGCGTCCGTAGCTTTTATGTACCCTTTAGCCAACTGTGTATGCTCCGTCATAAAGTTGACCATGATCTCAAATTGGCTTTGCTTGGAATTTAAATTTTTCGTAGTATTTTTCTTATTGAAAAAGATTTGAATTAACATTTGTCAATCAATATATATATATACATTTTTTAGCGTCTGCTATCGTTGTTTCGATTTTTTAAAGATTTGTTTATGTATCATCCGTTAACTTAACATCAAACGGCTACAAATTTAAACTTTCGACCGACTTTGACATCTAAATTCGAAATATATAGTGATGCAAATCCGAAAGTAGAGTATGAGTATCCGACAATCGAATATGGCAACTCGAAAGTAGGAAATGAATTTGCGAATTCGAGTTAGTTGGTAGAAAAAATCCGAATTCGTAATATTTTACTTTCGAATCGAATTACATAGTAACCCCCCCGTACTTTTCGAAGTTTTTCTTCAATTAAAGTTTTTTTTTTCAAGTTTAATTTTATTCTTAAAAAATAAAATATTTTTTAAGTTTTAATTTTTGCTGACAGAAATACCAATAATTGCGTTTTTATACCCTTCACCACAAAACCTGGAAAAAGGTTTTATCTAAGTTTGTAGTTCCGCTTGTAATTTATACAATATCCATTTATGACCCCATAAAGTTTATATATTCTGAGTGGATGTTCGTCTGTCCAACCGTGTTAAAATCAAGTTTGCCAAAGCGGATCAGTTAGAGAAAATTAAATACGCCAATCGATCAGACATAGTGTCGAAAGAGGGGCTATTGGAAATCGGCAAGATAGGTCCATGTCCTTCGAGGTAGCGGGCAAAACACAACGCCTACCTCTAATTTTTCAATATTATTTGGAACAATGAAGTAACTCCAATCAGAAAAATATATATATATATATATATATGGGGCGATAGAGAATTAAAAAACGGGGGCTCTGAAATTAAAGCTTTTGAAGAGATCTCTAAGGAAATACTAAAATTTAAAAAAAATGCTTAACCCATTAAGAGCCGATGTCATTTTTATGTAAAATTATGACAAATTGTTACTTGTTTTTCTTATTTCTTTTCTCTGTCAAAATTTACATTGATGGTGGTACTTGTTTTTTATTCTTTAATCTAAAAATTGAAGAGGTACATAAGCTGTCAGATAATAGTTTTTTGCGTCGAGGATCCACGTGCCAACCTATACCTTCTTATAAGAAATGAGACAGCTTAAATACAGTGTTGTCGCAGGGTATTGATTGAGGTATAGTTTTTCGTCTACTCCATTATTACCATTTTCAAACGAGTATTGAAAAAAATGCCCGCAGACAGAATTTATTCATAAACGCGCTTTGAAAGCGTTAGTAATCTGTGATAAAATACTTGAAATAAAAAACATAGAACACTTTTTTTTTTATTATTGTTTTTTGTATTTAGCTCGATGTTCTTTATACCGCGAATCAGAAATTTTTAATATTTAGTTTCTTTTTTAGAAATAGTTTCATTGTAAAAATTAGGGGGAAGAGAGAATAAGGAAAATTGAATGATAGTAGAGCTTAGAGTAAGGGTCACGAACTGGCGGACTTATTTTATGAAGACCTTGTGTTAACAATATAAAATATTTTACATTACGAGTATGTAACAACAAATTCATGAGAAACATTTTTGTCTCGACATCAGCCCTTAGTTACGTTCCGTTTACCAAAAACTAATAAGAAAACCTATGCAAAAAAAATTAATGGGAGCGATACCACAAACAATTTCATTTAGTAATACTTCCGTTTAAAGCGAATTGCAACAAAATCTCACACATACACTCGTCGCACAGAGGAGTATTTGACCCAAAAAGCTGGCCAAAATTATTAAGCGTGGTTTTTGTTTTAAAAGTTAAACTTTTTTGATAGTTTTAGCTTTAGTTTGATAAAAAAAAGGTAGTGGCAGATTATTATTGGGTTAGTGTTATTTTTGACACCCCTCACCCACCCAACCTTCATTTAGAACTTTGTTTATTTTTTCATTTTGAAGAGAATTTATTTTTATATATATGTTGTGTATTTTTAAAAAAATTATTTATTATTACATATGCCGGTCTCCCCCTCGCAATCCGCCAAAATTTGGTTTGCAAGTGTACTTTATTTTAAGAGCAAGTCAAATTAAATTTAGATAGCAATTTTTTTTAGCACTTCTTAGCAATGAGTAGCATGGATATACATTTTTGTTGGCATTGTATAAAATTTCATATTGATTTTTCGTGAGATCAGCATTTATAAACAATGCTAAAGCACCCTCCGCTGAAAGCTTATTAACTGGGTTGACCTCGGAAGTTGTTAACGATCGCTTGCAAATTTTTGCTTTTCTTGGAGATCGTGTTATATCCATTATTAATTTAGCCCCATCACTCTGTCCCGCTGCTCTTTGGCTCATTGATGCAGCAAATGTGATCTCCTCTGTTGTTAATTGCTGAAGAATTTCTTGCGTTTTTCTTCGTTTGGTTTTTTCACTTGCTTCATTAAATTCTTTTTTTGGTCGCCATGAAGATGAACTGCCAAAAACTGATATTGTCACAGTTCCTTCCAGCCATTTAGCATACGTGCTTAAAAATCGGTCCTCTTTTCGTTCTGCTAAACCCCAATATCTTTTAAAACAATTTTTGAAATTTATAACACACTGCTTTACTGCTTGTATATCGCCATTTCTTTGGCATTCTGAAATCGCACACAGTTTAGTAGCTAAAAACTGCAACTTCTCGTCAATGGTTCTAGCATTAGATTCCTTTACTATTTGGAATAACTCAAATCTTGTGTAAATTTTTTCCATGTTATCTCTCAAAGTTGCAAAACTCCTATAATAAGAATTTTGCGCAATAAGCCATATACGTATATTTTTCAAAGTGCATATTTCCGTTACTTAGTTAGTAATCTGATACTTGGGTGCATTTTTTATCTACCTGCACCGTTTTTAAATGTAATTTTGATTTGTAACCCTTTTATATTAGGCATGTTTATATCTAACTATATTTTCAGAAAAAATAAAGTATCCTGAAGACGATGAAGTGTTATATAGACCGCAGGTAAACAAAAACAGTTTAATAGGTGTGTATGCATGGGTTGTAAATTTTAATTTATAAAGTAAAAACTGAGTTCTAAGAAATTCCTTTTTTAAGGGCAGGAATCCATCATGTTGGCAGTTGTTAATAATGATAAAATAATATTTTACATCAATAATTTTAAAAACAAAAAAGTTTATGATGACAATAAAGTATAAGAAAAAGTGCCTCATGAGCAAAAATAGAAAAAAGGTAAAATTTTCCAAAAATCACCAAAAATAATGGCGCAAACTTTTTTTCTTTTTTCTTAAATTAGAGATCTCATATTTTACTGTGGTGTATAACATTATCTGTACAACAGCTACCTTCACTTTCAAAAAGCTTTTCCTTTTTTGATTTTGGTAAGAATTTATATATTTGAATACATAGTTTTTTTATAATTAAAATATTAAAAATAAATATTTAAGATAATTTTTTCTTTTTAAATATTGAAAATAGCCCCTGATGAAATCTTTCAGACAAAAAAAAAAAATCAATGTAATACCTCTATTCGTTTAGCCACAAAAAAAATATTATATAAATATCTTGAAATCGAAAAAATTCAATAAAAACGCATGTAATTTTCTTCACTTTCCTGACTTTAACAGTGTCCCACAACTACAAATCTTAACTTACAACCTTTAAAATGCACGATATGATGTAGAATTTTGTTCTCTATCGATCAGCGTAATTTGTTCTTAGGATTTCATAAAAATAATTTTTGCCTTTTTGGCCAGCTTTTTGGGTCAAATACTCCTCTGTGCGTCGGCCAGGCTCATCAAACCAATCAAAACTATCAACACAGCCTGTTCGACGAGTGTATGTGTGAGACTTTGTTGCACCTTGCTGATGACGAAAATATTACTAAATAAATTGTTTGTGGTATCGCTCCCAAATTATCCGCGACGGTCGTGACTATTTAGAAAACAGACCCTAAATGAAAATAGTTGGTGACCGCTGGTTTAGAGCATTAGAGAAATTAGTGGTGCATTTTTTTATTTTTTAATCTCATTTTATACTCCAGTAGGAAATCCTAAATTTTAGACGGTTTCTTAACTATATGATTGAGTAGTACCTAATAACTCTAAAATCTTCTAGTAATTGCTATGGGAAGTCTGGTCAATAGTTCTGAGTGTTTTAATTTCCCACGGAGAAAAATTTGGCAAGCGTTCCAACAGTTTAGACAGCATGTGCGTGCGCATATACATACAGTAACGAGCAAAAGTGAGCAAATGTTGGGCAATTAAAGTTTTTGTTAAAATGCAAATACGCAAGCAAATAACACAAAAGTTCTTATATTTATAAATGAATATGTTCTCTTTAAATAAAATAAACAGCGAGTATTTAAAACATCCATTCAAACGACAAAGAGGCAGAGTTATAAATAATTCATTGTTTGCTCAGTTTTGCACGCTTTCTTTACTTGAAAAAAGAAATTCTACAACGACTAAAAACAGTTATAAATTACCGTTCTTTTTTTTGTGTATCACGTTTTATTCTTTCTGGTTTAATTTCACTTAATATTAATCGCAAAAAAGGTGTTTTTAAGTAAAAGTGTTCAAAGTATCGCTCAGTCTTTAAAAAAATGAAAAAAATTAGTACAGAATTAGAAAATAGTGTAGTAGCACTGACTGAAAGTGGAAAATCTTCTCGGGAAATTTCCAAAGTTTTAAGTATTAGTCAACGTACTGTAGTTAACGTGCAAAAGAGGCGTAATGTAGTTAAAAAACGAAATGTTGGAGGACGGACAAAACTTTTATCAGACGCTGACGCTCGTCTTATGATAAGACAAATGAAAAACAACAGTTCTGTGACACCAAAACGAGCTGCGAAGATCCTAAACAAGGACGTCAGTGGGTGGACCGCGCGAAGAGCACTTCACAGAATAGGTTACAAAGCAGCCATCAAAAAGAAAAAGCTGGCTTTATCAAACAAAAATATAAAATCACGCCTCTCATTTGCCAAAAGGTATAAAAATTGGACCTCCGATGACTGGAAGAGGGTGACTTGGTCGGACGAGGTCAAAATAAACCGTTTTCAGTCAGACGGATTAAGTTATTACTGGCGGCGACCAACAGAGAGCATCCAAAGGCATCACGTAAAGCCGACTGTTAAACATGGTGGAGGCAGTTTGATGGTGTGGGGATGTTTTACGTTTTGGCGAATGGGTCCACTCGTAAAAATAAATGGTATAATGAGAGAAGAGGATTATTTAAATATACTGCAGACGAATTTGCCAGATTTTGTAAATAAAAGCCCTTACCCACAAAAGGAAGTTATCTTTCAACAAGACGGTGATCCGAAGCACACCGCTAAAATTGTTAAGAAGTGGTTGTCAGAACAAGAGTTTCAGTTATTGGATTGGCCCGCACAAAGCCCCGATCTAAATCCAATAGAGAATTTGTGGGCAATAGTGAAAAAGAAGTTAGGAAAATACCAAAATGCTCCCAAAAACTTGGAAGAATTATGGCAACGTACTCAGCTCGAGTGGAACCAAATCTCGCCTGAAATTATTCAAAATCTTGTTGAAAGTATGCCCAAGCGTATTAATAGCGTTATAAAAAACAAAGGCTTGTGGACAAAATATTAAAACTTATAAGAACTGTCATGGAAAGAAAAACGTGCAAAACCGAGCAAATATGAAATAGTTTAAAATTTTGTTTTTTTTTCTCTATTTAAATTGATGTAATAAACATTTTTTTAGTGTTTATTTTTAAGAACATATTAAAGAATACATTTAAGAAGTTTTGTTTTATTTGCTTGAGTACTTTTATTTTTAGAGGATATTTTCTATTTTACTTCCAAGCATTTGCTCACTTTTGCTCGCTACTGTACATGTAATTATTTGAATTGTTTATAGTCCTAAATAAACACTAAGAGTAAATTAAACTTGTATTTTATTAAAAATTAACCCCGCCCCAGATGCATTAAAATTACTATAATAAATGAATGAAATAAAATAAACAATTGTCAAGTGCATGGTTTTCATTAAATGCTTTATGCAGCGACTACCGACCTCAGTGCAAGGTGAAAATAGACCGTTATTCACATAATATTTTGGCTGGCACTTTACATAACTTGAGGCATTATGCTATATTAATTATGGACGCTATTAATGTTTGCTACACAGTGTTGGTTGTAGTTATCGATAGACAACGCTACAAGAGGTAGAAATAGACACAAAAAAGCAAATGCCAGGAGCATTTGAAAATGGAACCTAGAAAAGTGCCAGTCAATTTGCAGGTCCTAGATTGACAGAAATGAATGTTACGCCAAGCACTGAACCCGATAATCGGCACTAAAAGCGTCAACAACTCTTTAGAAATAAATCAGATAAGCTCATTAGAAAGCTTTCTTGTTGCAATTGTCGGACACGAAGATGCTACAGAACTGAGCAGAAGCAGAGATACGTGATCATCTCCTCTTAACCGTGGTGGCTTCAGAAGTCATCATAGGGGATGCCCATTGTCCCAGAATAAGTTTCCAGTCTTAAGTGATAGTGGCCACCGGGACATTCACTCGTGTACTAGTCATACTTAGTAACTGTGCCAGATTTTCCGTGCATTCAGATATGTTGGTTCATTCGACCATCTGATGTATGTCAAGTCCTCCACGGCACCGACAATTACCTGTCCGCAGGCAAGGAGAGGAATTTTACCGAAAGTGTCGATCTCTTTGTTGCGAATTTCAGTTCATCTTCTCACCAGCTCATCGACTAGCCGGTTACCGTAAATGTACTGTACCTATTCATCCAAGTGCGTGTGGTTGTTGAATCCTCCTCTAGCCTAGGGATCTAATTGCCATGAGTACATATTCCACAAGACCTAAGATGACCTAGGAACTGTCAATAAACCTGGTCATAAAAATAAAAGAAAAAAATCATGAAAACGTATATTTATGCTGCACGTCAATTCAAAGCGACTGATATCAACAATTACCAAAATTCAAATATTGAAATAAAAACCAAAACATAATTATTTACTATTGTATTATTCATTAAATAATATAAATTACATTATTTATTAACAAATTTCAATGATGATCATCTTTTTTTACAAACTTCAAACCGCAATAACCACAAATATGTGCGCCAGGTTTGTCCTAAAAAATAATAAAATATTGTAGGATGAATTTATTTTGTATAGAAATATTCTTAAGTAGGTATAAGAATTTTCCAAAGATGTCACACGAATTCTCTAATTTGCACACTGCGTTTACAACAAAAACATTTTTTAGAATCATTGTGACATCGTGAAATATTATTTTATATTTAAATATTCCATTTTAAGAAATTGATGTTAAGCTTTATATTTTACATTTAGGCTTAGCTAACTTAACATTGTTGGCATTCAGTGGAGTCACCCATTTTGTCGGGACAAACTTTTTGTACGAATATTATTTTTATATGTAGTTTAACATTTATTTCAGAGAGTGAGAGAAGTGATTTTGTTTAAAAAACTCATAGCTTGATTTAGTTTAACTTTAATTTTTGCCCGGACAAAATAGAACTAAGTTGTCAAAAAAAAATTTTTTTTGTTTTTCATTTTTTTTTTTTTTAGTTAAGTAGGTATTAAAATTATCTTTTCAATGATACCCATATTGCCTTATTTGGCTATGAAATACGCGGTATGCATATACCGTACTGTACATACAAACTTTGGAGGTCCGTAATTCCGAAACTAAGCGTCAGCCCCATATTTATTACTTCACATTTTCTGCTTAAAATTCCATTTTTCCCTTATACAACTTTTTGTTCTTTTTTGAGCTGCGTCCGTAAACTAGATTTGTTCCAAAAATAATTTTTCAATAAAATTTGGGTCCAAAATAATAAAAAATACAACTTCACACCAAGAAAACCCGTGTTAAAATTTATGACTTGTTAACTTATATTTACATGGCAGCTTTGTTTGTCCGGGCAAATTTATTGAAATGGGTGAATCGTGCTGCAGAAAATTCTAAGTAAACAAAATTGTCTCAACAAAAAGAGCGATACACCAAAAGGTAAAAATTCAATCAATTGACTTTATATTTTCTAGTTTAAATATATGGGCATTTTAGAGGTAAGCGTTCCAATAATTACGAATGATTAAATTAGTTAATGTTAAGCAACAAATAGTTAATATAATAGAATGAATGGCCTAACTAGCTACCAAAAACAAAATAAATGGATATGTTGGGCTTATTCGGAACACTCGAACAGGCTTGTCCTTTATAAAGGATAGTTAACCAATTTGAGCTTAAAAAGTTTACGCTCTTATCACTAAACATTTAAATTACTATTTACCAAATTTATGTAGACTTTTGGGTGACCTAAGGGACCATCGCCCCCATCACAGTAGACAACACGTTCGGTACATTCCTTGGGTGGAATTTCATCGATCAAATTTAAGCCCCAATTCTCATTTACATAACGTTTGGCATTTGTAAAACGAACATTGCGATAATCATCTTTCTCGAAAACCTATTAATAAAAAGTTTCAATATAAATTTTTTGTGCACAAACGTATATAAAAAATAAACAAGAATGTTTGCGTAACAATTATGACTTGATTTTGCACTATAAAAATTAAACATACTTGTCCAGTGTGTGTTTTTATGGTCAAATCTTTGCGACCTGAATATGAACGCAATGGGCTGGCGACAATTGGTGCTATAATTTTCTTACTATTGCGGCTTAAAATTTGTAATTCACAAGCAATTTTGCCACAGGCCATTTTATAAAATCAATGAAATTTTTAAATTATCTACACAACTCAGTTTTATTTTTCGTTTTTTGCTTTGTCAAAAGTATAATTCAAAAACAGCTGATTGAGTTTATAAAAAAATATTGCCATCTGGTGGAGAGTAGAATAAAAATAAGTACATTATTTGAAGAACCAAATATGCGAAAGTTAAGAATAGAATTGGGTATAATTTTTTCATTTCGTGAAGTTTCCTACCGGACCTAAAGAAGAAAGAAACTTGTCGTTCCTTTCCTTGAAACACCTTTTTTACTTTGAACCATGAATAAACCCTCAAACGAGAGAAATAAAAGCTACTCCTGTTAAAGAAGTGTTCCAATAATTTTTTAATTCCAAAAAAAATTTTCCAATAAGAAATCACGAGAGTTTTTCTTTTTCCCGGGTTGAAATATCTTATCTGCCAATTGCAATCCGGAAAATTAAAACTAAATTTTATAAAATTAATTTTTACTTAATGTCTAGTCACATCCTACACTTGTTTAACTCTATAATAACTATGTATGTATATACGTCGACTTATTCAGAAAAATGGAAGTGTGGAAAAGTTATTACTTTACCAAAAACTGGATCCCGTTTTTTATTAACAAACTTAAGACCAATCACTATTTTTTCCCGCACTATCTAGAGTTTTTGAGCATACTATTAGGTCCCAAATTCATAACTAAATGATAAACCGGATTTCGAAAAAAATTGTAGCACTTCGTTGGCATTACTGGGGTTAAACGAAACTATTAGCAAGGGAAATTGATTGATTGCAATTAAATTGTCTTTCGTCTTGTCTTGTCTTTTAGGTGTGCTAGGTACTCAAGGTTTTCTTGTTAAAATTCACGGAGAATGCATAAAGTGGTTGAATAGAATGCGAGTTTTGGTATTGCGAGTATTGCATAACAACAACCTTAATTACTCATATCATATACAGTATGCAAAATCCGTACTAGTACACCATATATTTTCGCAAAAACCACTAATATATATTTAAATAAATAACTTTCACTGGACAATTGGCAATAACATAAATGTTTGATTTAATAAATAAATAAAAAAAAAAAAAATTTATTTCAACATTTTTCAAGAAACAAATAATATTCATATTCGTGCACTTAATAATATCTAAAACCATCTTAAAACTAGCTTTACTATTTGGATGGATAACCCTTACTTTTAATTATAGCTTTAAGGCGTAATGACATCGACTTACATAGCAAGGTTTTTTGTTAAAATTTGTGTAATTTTTTCCATTCTGTAGTAAAAGCCGTTTTTAAATTCTGAATGTTTTTTTTTAATTAGAGCAGACTTTTTTAATTGGGTTGATATCACGACTCCGTGGTGGCTTTTTAATATAAGTTGGACAATTGTTGGACAATATCCAAACATTTTTTCAGAAGCCCTGTCCTCTTATTTACATGTTGCTTTGCAAAGTAATTCGTTTCCTCCTGTTTACTTTAATTACAAATGATTTTCTAGCCACAATTCAACTTCTTAACCTAATCCTTCGAATATAATTTCTAACTGTTTGAGATGTTACATTAATATTAAGATGTTTAAAAAGGATTGCTTAAAGTTTTACAGCACTAATCGTGCCATTCTTGCATATCTTCATTTTTATTAATGTCTACAAACCATATTTTTAAATCCAAAAAAAGTTCTGCTGTTCTATGCAGAATAAAATTCAAATATAATTTCAAACTTACACAAAACTCAAAAAGAAAACATGAGCCCACAGTGTACGAATATGGATTTTGCTAACGCTGAAAATTAAAATCGACGTATTTTTTTAATGCTATTATGTTAAATTTGTTTTTTCCCAACCTGATAACATTAGGAATATACAAGTTAAAAAAGTTATAAAATTATTTTACTGCTAAAACTTTTAATGATAAATAATAATGAATATAATGAATCTGGACTTTGCATACTGTAAATAAAGTATTGTTACGTTATTCCCTTTTTAGACAGGCAAACGTACGGATTCTTTTGATTGCAAATACCACTGTGGCTAAATTCTGTCTTCGAACTTTATGGCTTGGCTCTGGCTATACTTCTTCTACCGGTCATGTGAACCCTTGGTCTCGTATTTACTAAACATGCGTTATCACCACAAACGCAGCCATCCACGCTACACTACTGTGTTACTCCGGCGAGACATGAACTACTCGATGCCTTGTTTAGTAACCTTAACCATTCACAGACATCTCTACTACTCCTTTTATCCAAGCCAGTCTTCTCCTTTAATCCAGTAGCCACAACACACGTCTGTCATACACTGTTGTTATGCTGTAACACTTCCCTGCGCTTACTGCTATTGCTCTTACTTTTTATTATAAAGGGCTTCTTGACAATTATCTGTTACTCCTCCTTTTATTAAATTAGACGTCTTCACTAAATTGTCTGCCATGGCTTCACACAATAATTGCCTTTTGCCTCTCGGGAGGTTTGTACTGCTGTTTATTAATTTTTTAATTGCTTATAACAATTATTATTTCTTTCGTTGCACGCATGCCCGCATGCGGTATCGAACTCAGACCCTCTGGTTTGTAGTACGCACCTCTACCAACGCAGCCATTGAGGCTGCTCAGCTCTTGTTGGCTAACTTGTGGTTTTGTTATTCCGTAAACACACCATTGGTTGTTGAATTAACTTTATTCACCACACTTATACGGAAACAAGTACAGGGGTTGTCAGATTTTATTATTCGTAACAGTATGTTCAAATTTTAATTTTACTACCCGACGTTTATACTCCCTAAATAAACATTTACCATTTCATGTTAGATCAAAAATAGCCCATATTGTTCGGAAATCTATTCTTGTACGTCAATTGGTAGTGTAAGATTTATACAGATCTTTATTAAGAAGGTAGTACGATTCGTATTTCAGCTCAGATATAGAGACCATGTATCGAAATATGTTACTCAATTTTAAAAATGTTGCCATTCAAACCTAATTTATATTCAACTTCTAATGAGTCGTGTTACATTTATTTACTTCTCTAGAAATATACAAATATATTGTTACGTTTTTTCCTTTTTAGCACAAACGTACGGATTCTTTTGATTGCAAATACCATTGTGGCTAAATTCTGTATTCTCGCTTTGTGGCTTTCTCTGGCTATACTTCCTGATCCTACCGGTCTTGTGAACCCTTGGTCTCGTGTTTACTAAACATGCGTTATTATCACAAACGCAGCCATCCACGCTACACTACTGTGTTACTCCGGCGAGACATGAACTTCTCGATGTCTTGTTTAGTAACCTTAACCATTCACAGACATCTCCTTTTATCAAGCCAGTCATCTCCTTTAATCCAGTAGCCACAACATACGTCTGCCATACACTGTTGTTATGCTGTTACACTTCCCCGCGCTAACGTTCTTACTTTTTATTATAATATTATATCTGCCATGGCTTTACACAATAATTGCCTTTTGCCTCTCGGGAGGTTTGTACTGCTGTTTATTAATTTTAATTGAATTATAAACAATTATTATTTTTTCGTTGCACGCATGTCCGAATGCGGTATCGAACTCGGACCCCCCGTTTTATAGTACGCACCGCTACCAACGCAGCTATTAAGGCCGCTCCGCTTTTGTTGGCTAATTGTGGTATTATTCTATACACACACCATTATTTGTTGAATTAACTTATTCACCACTCTCATACGCAAACAACTACAGGGTTGTCGGATTTTATTAATCGTAACAATATTGTTACGAATGTAAAATCTGGCCACCCAAGTTTTTGTTATCCGCACAGATAACTGTGGTTATCCGTATGAGCGTGGTGAATAAGTTAATTCAACAACTAATGGTGTGTGTATAGAATAATACCACAATTAGCCAACAAAAGCGGAGCAGCCTCAATAGCAGCGTTGGTAGAGGTACGTGCTGTAAAACAGAAGATTGTGTGTTCGATCCCGCCGTAGGACATGCGCACAACAAAAAATAATTAATTAAAATTAATAAACAGCAGTACAAATCTCCTGAGAGGCAAAAGACAATTATTAAGCCATGGCAGATTATTTAGTTAAGACGTCCAATTTAATATAAGAGTATCAGATAATTGTTAAGAATACCTCTATAATAAAAAGTAAGAACGGTAGCGATTAGCGCAGGGAAGTGTAACAGTTGTGGCTATTGGATTAAAGGGGATGACTGCCTTAGATAAAAGGAGTAGTGGAAATGTCTGTGGATGGTTAAGGTTATTAAACAAGGCATCGAGTAGTTCATGTCTCGCCGGAGTAACACAGTAGTGTAGCGTGGATGGTGCGTTTGTAGTAATAACGCATGTTTAGTAAATACGAGACCATGGGATTCACAAGGTGAAACAAACCTCGATCACGGCAAGAAGGATCTTTGCTAACTGTGAAAAACAACTACAATAATAGGTGTAGATGCCAACCTCATTAAAAGGTAAGCTATATTTGAACTTTTTATAAGAAATTTTTATAAGTATTTCATTTCAAAGGTTTCATATAATTTTACAAACAATGTCGTGTTCACAAAAAGTTGATGGAGAATATGCGTTGGCCACAACAAAGCTGTTTATTAGTAAATAATAATGGAACAATATATGCTCTCTTCGATACAGAAACTCCTTATTCATGGAAAATAGATTATAGAAAATTTTGGGATGGTTTCCATTGGCGTTCTTTCAGAGGATGCATACTCGTAGGAATCAAGAAATAAATGCTACAAGGAAACACGAAGATTTCATTTTAGAAAATGATCGATATTTTTTCCAATGAGTATGTTTTTAATTACCTATTGAACTCTTCAGATCCATATATATCATCCTTAAGGTATAAATATAGCAAATATGTCAAAACACTGGATGATGATTCTTTAAAGCTCTTAGAAAAACCGGAGTATTTGCATAGTGTTCAGGAGGACTGCGAAGATTAAAATGTTGAACAAACAAAATTGCTGTAATATAATGTAAATAAGTTTATAAATCTGTTACAGTATAGATCGCAGGTATACTTTTTTCTTTCTATAACTTGGAAGTGAATATAAAAAAATATTTAACTTTAACAACTTTAAAATTTATTAAAGTATCGACTTTATTTTTCGCAGATAACTAGAATGTTTGCTCAATCATGTTCTCTCTAATTTTACAAACAATCTCATAAATAAGAAAGTTACAGATTTTAGATACGAAAAAACCAAAATGGAACCACTGTCGCCGACTGGCAGTACTTAGGGTACAGCTCGCTATAGTTGAATGAACTGTCAAAAATTGGACTTGTACTGTTTTAATATAGACTTACCTGCGATTATAGAACTCTGCTAATGTGGGCATGTTTTCTTCATTAAAGAATTCTATTTTTGGGACCGTGAGAATCCGACGGGGATCACAGGCAATTCCGATCAGCCATTGGAGGAACAAGAAAGATATGGACAAGAATACCTCGCAAGAGGTGGACGTTTAATGTCTAGAAACAATTGTGAGAAAGTAACCCCTCTGCAAAAAGTCCAAAAAGGGTCTTGGAAATGATCGTGGTATTTTAGCACGGAGTCTCGACTAGGAAAATGAAAACAACTGGTGTGTAGCCGCCGTTGGTGGGTTAAAGAGGACGACGATCGTGAGCTCTACTCAAAGCAAAACTACAGTTTGTTGCAGTATAGATGTCTGCGCGGGTTAAGAGAAAAATATTGATAGAGAATAAACAAGTATGAGTACTATATTCGACTGTGCCGAATTTTCTATACCCATCACTAGAAGAAATGTGTATTTATTTTCTTAAAACTTAGGATTTTAAGAAATATTTTAAATTGTTGTTGATTTTTAGTTATTGTTTGGGCAGGTACAATATTTTTTTTTTTAGAAAAAATTAGTTTTTGGTGAAATTTTCGTAAAAACAAATATTTTGGCAGAATTTTAATTAATATTTTATTTACATTTTTTGCTAATCTAGTTTTTTCTTGCTGAATTATTAGTTTTTATTAAAATTTTTAATTGCAAAAACAATTTTTTTAGCAAAATTTTATATTTTTGGTGAAATGCTGATATTATTTTGCTGAAATTTAGATGGTTTAGTAAGTAATAGATATTCAAATTACCTGATACTTTATAGTTTTTTTCTGAAATTTCGGTTTTCAATACAACAAAGCAAAGAACAACAATAACCAACAAAAACACCACAATTAAATCTGAAAAACGTAAAGATAATAAAGGTTTTGACCGATGTTGCTAAATTTCAAGGCAACTTCTTTCGGCTATCCTCTTTGTATAAGCATCAAGTATATATATACTTTATTGGGTCGGAAATGAATATTGTAAAAATTACAAACGGAATGGCAAACTTGTACACATATACTCATTTCACCTGTAGTGAAGGATATAATCAAATGCCACAAAAGAGTAAAGCAAAAACTGACATGCAGGTATTTAGGTTAGGTTACGCATGTAGCCCTGTTGCCACAGCACACTTGAGTCCATTGATTGGTCCCTTTGTGGTATCTGCTATCAGAAGGGACAGAGAAAATTAAGGCAGGAAATAGAAACAGAAATAAGGATAAGGAGAAAAGAAAGGCAGAAAAGAGAATACGAAGAAGGTCCGAGAAAAATGCAGAAAAGAATTTGCTAAATAGGGCCAGTCGACCAAAGTGTGCGCTCTTTGTCTCACTTTGTCTGTCTGATAGTTACGTTGAAATGAATTAAAAAGTTTACTAATCTATAGATATTGCGTTAACAGTGGATCGACGGGACGTAGTTTGATCTGCAAATATAGTTTATAAACTTATCTCTTTTTTTGTGCTTTAGGAAAGGTTGTGTCTTTTTAAATTTCGGGTCGTAGGG
This sequence comes from Gymnosoma rotundatum, assembly GCA_916610165.2. Taxonomy (NCBI): domain Eukaryota; kingdom Metazoa; phylum Arthropoda; class Insecta; order Diptera; family Tachinidae; genus Gymnosoma; species Gymnosoma rotundatum. The sequence goes on along the minus strand of OU744337.1, from coordinate 93,819,433 downwards.
GAGATAACAGCGACAAACGAGCAATTTTATACAGATCTATAGGGGCAATAAAGGGGACAAAATGTCATCCCCCCGAATGAGTCACGACGTCCGGTTGTGGGTCGGTACACCACCCAGACTGCTTCAAAAAGGAACTAATTCTACTATTGACGATATATCAGATAGGCCTCCGTAGTACCGATGACCGAGATATATCATCCGTATACATCCCAGCGCGGGGCACTGACAGAGGAGGTGTTCCACCGTCTCCTCTTCCTCCTCGTCCTGACATCTTCTGCAGAAGTCATTAAATGGGAGACCTATTCTGTCAGCATGGGACCCAAATAGACAGTGCCCAGTAACCGCAGCCACCAAGTCACTCAGTCAAACCCTCGGTAACTGCAGTAGTGCAGTCGCCCTGCCCCGATCCAAAGAGGGCCAGATTCTTCAAGCGGCCGTACATGTCGACTCAGACCATCTGATCTGGGCTAGTCCGTAGAGAGCATCGTCGATGCGCTGTGCGCAGACAGAGAGGGGTATGCCACAGAAGGTGTCAATGGCATACTCGTCAAGCATTGTCCCAATCTTTGCATTCAACATGGTTGCCCAAAACGGTCCCATGTCCCCTAACCTATTTTAGGGTGATTGTCGAAACCTCCGCCATCCCGTTAACGTATGTTCGGCATTCAGAGACAAGTTTAGATCTGGTGAACACACCTTTGAGGGACACAATTACGGCTTTGCTGTCGGTATAGATGAAAAAATCTTTGTTGGATATATTATAGTACCTAAACCAGCACACCGCCATTCTAACAGCAGATATTACCGCTTGTGAAACACTACAATCATTTTCCTCTCTTGGAGACATCCGTGTATATACAGAATGCTCGAGATGGAAGAGAGTGGCCCTCCGTCAGGTTAAAGAGAAATCTCCTTGTGAGGGAAGGTTCTGGGGTGCAATAATCCACAATCAAATTACATCTGTTATCCTTAGTACGCTAACATATCCCCATGATCTATGGTTTCATGCAACTATACAACATCCAATCTGACTGCCGTTCTCAGCGCCAATGCAGGTATTTGCAGTCAAAAGAACCCTTAAAATTAATTTAGTAGATACCATGATCTAAAATATTTGTTTTGTTTAACATTATTTACACTTTATTTTTTATTTTTGTATATTTCAAAAACATGTAATTTTTATTTTGTTTTTTCGTAAATTATTCAATATTTTAAGTTTTTTTTTATATATTTATAATTTTTAATATACAATTATGAAGTTATATTTTAGACGCACGTACATGTATTCAATATAGATGTTAAATTTTTTTTCGCTTTTTTATATAACATTTAATTATGTTAATGCTAACGTGGCTTATAAAAAAATATTTTATATTTATTTATATGTACGATGTGAAGGCAAATTATTTGTTTCATTAATACAAAATTTTATTATGATAAGAATAACTTTATATGTTTCTTTTTAACAATTATACACTTTCAAAATATTTTACTTAAAATAATGATTTTATAAAAACAAGTATAGACTATAAAGCAGAAAAAACTTTTTTTGTAAAAAAATATATAATGGAACGTTTATGCTAAACAGCAACAGACTAAATGAAAATATAATTAGATTGAGGTAAATTTAATATCGAGACTTGAAAAATTACTTAAATTTTGAAGAGAATCATTAAATAGTCATATTTTTAAACCATATCAAGCGAGAGGAGTTGGTTTAATAATTTGTTTCTCTCATTTGTCATTGACAAAAGTATTGTGTCCAACCTTTAAGGGAATTGCAAAACTTTTTGAAAGTTGTAACTTAAAGTGAGAACAACAATATAAAATAATTGGAATCAAAGAAAAAACTGCGTTATTTTGCTTCGTAGGATCTTAAACGATTTCACGGGCACTAGGCGCAAACGATTCCCAATAAGTAATGATCTATGAATTAGAGAAATTGTATGTTATTGCAGGCAGATTTTGTGTAAATGTGTTAAAGCGAACTTACTTGTTGTTGATGTGCCATTTGATCCTCTATGTATCTTATCATGTTGGCCTTAAAATCTTTTATTCGATGCATTTCAAAACGTTCCATTTCTTTTTTAATTTCTTCGGAAATCTCTTCGAATTGTTGCTGGCAACGTTGTACTTTAACTTGCCACTGAAATTAAAGTAAAGAAAATACGAAATGAAAAATTATGAAAAGGTAGAGTTTTGATATAAAACAAATTAATAAAAAAATTGTTAATGTCCAGATAACTTAAGTTCACAAATCAATTTCTTCTGAAGTATTTTTTTATATAATTAACTTGCAAGCTTTTCTACAGTCTAGAGAAAACAAACATAAATAACAGTGAATAGTAAGTAAATTATAGTCAAGGGTCGGTGGATAAAAAAAGATGCTGCTTATTATACTCAAAATTTCCTAGGTCAAATTTAAGGTCTTTCTAGGCACTGTACAATAATTATAGCCTCGTTTGCTGTGGGGCTCTACCCCAAATACGAGAGAAATCTATCAAAACAGTTTGGATCTTATAGATCAAGATCCCCCTTCTCCCCACTCCTAATTCCTTTTTTTTTCAAACATGGAATAAATTACCCTTTTCATAAATAACTATGTTTAAAAACTTATTGCAATTGGTACGGACATAAATGCCCATTTCCCCTTTCTTTCACATCAAGGTTCTACTCTGAAAACAGATATAAATGAGGTCCAATCTATGTTTCAAACTTCGTTAAAATCGATTAGCCGAGCTTTTGTTAAAAGTCGTTCAGACACATAATAATAACCGATTTCCGTTTTTCTGGCCTCTTGAAAATATATATCCTATTAAAAATACAAATACCATATTTAACCATGAGGACAAATAACTACCCGTGTTTCAAATTCTATTAAAATCGGCTTAGTCGTTTAGATAAACCATATGGCCAAGAGGCTAGGTTATTGAAAATAAATAATAAATAAAAAAAATCATTTAAAGACTGTTTTTATTTGAAAAAGAGTGATTTTAACACACGCCATTTTGCATAAAACTAGTTTTATTTCTTTTTTTGTTTTGTGTACAAATTCCAATGCCATTAAAAGAGAATTGAACAAATGGCATGTTATAAATCTGGAGTAAGATGGAATGTAAAGGAAAAATATTTAGCTTGGTATAAGAACATAAAGATTGGCATATCACTTCCGTTATAAGCCGCGTACGATATGTCTTTATTTTGCTCGATATTTTGCAACACAATGCATTGAATGTGCTAAATTTTAAATATAGTACGCTCTGAATGAAATAAATATCACATAAGGTATTAAAGATTGGCCAATATGAATTACTAATATCACATGATATGGATCTTTGATGGTACCGTAGGGATCCTTGCATATCCTATTCCAGGTGACACAACAGGATCTTTAGGACCCAAGCGAGTAGGTCTCATTACGCCGACAGCCCGTGCAACCTAACCTAACCTAACATGCGAAATGCAAGGTCCGAAAGTATAGTATGACGATTTAATATTTAACAAATAATGAATGATAGTATTAAGTATATGTCGATTTTACAGAGCCATCATTTTTAATCAATTTTTAGCGCTACTAGCGGGTTAGTTTAAGAAAAGTATGACATTGTGTATAATAGTATAATACTAAGATTTATTTAATTGGCTTTGTGGCCAACAACTGACACATCAATAAAAATAAATAAAATTTGATGGTAACAAGAAAATTATCATGATTTGTGATAAGAGAGAGATATGTATAGGATTGAAATCCTTTGTTTGGCTTAAGGTCGTTTTGGGTGATTAAAACACTTCATTAATGTTATTTAATTTTTATTCCCAATATCGAAACTGTCAAAAATACAAAACAATACAAAAAACATTGTTACATTTAAAAAAATAAAATTAATGAAAAAATATTTACATCAGGTCTGTTTCTTCACTTTTTGGGTAAAGTTCGTGAAAATGAGCGCAAGCATTGTTTTCTCACATAAAGAGAAAAAATTATATAAAAGTACGGGAACACAAAATCTAAATTTTAAACACAAAATAAAAACCCAAAGTATTTTGACTGTTTTAATAATAATAATAAAAAAAAAAAATAATTTTAATAAATCAATAAAAAGAAATAATTTATTTTGTGTTTTGTTTGTGTTTTAAAGGTGTTGCACAAGTTTAAATAACTTGCACGAAGAAAAAGTTTGGGCTGTTTCGTGCAAGAAGAAGAAGAACTTTATTCTCTCAAAACCGCTCTCATTTACCCAATTTGGAAGTAAGAAAACAATTTTCGTGCAAATTAGGATCCCAAACTGGAGTAAAGAAACGGACCTATTTTTAAATTAAACAAAATTAAATTAACACTACTGATGTTCAGAAGGGCGCGTATATATTGTGCAGTGAACACTTATCTACTAACAGCTAAGTTGATCTTTTTTGTGTACTAACAATATTTTTGTAAATTTGAGCGCATTTCTTTCACATTTTCTTCTACAATAGTTTTTCTCTTCTTTTAATACTCTTATATTGTCAAAGTTTGGTATATGAGTTTTCATTGCACAGTGCAAATGCAAGTGCTGTTTTTTGATCCACCGGTTTGTGTACAGCTTTTAAGTCAGATTTATGTGATGCGGATCTAGTTTTTAGTTTTTTTTTAGATGTCCCAACATAAATCATATCACACTTACTGGATTCGTTTCCGTTACAATTAATACTATACACAACGTTACTTTTGTATCCTTTATCAATTTTCGATTTCATATTACTAAACAATCGATGTATTGAGTTACTCGTCCTGAAGGCTAATTGGTACTTTTCCGCGTCATATATATCATAGCCTTTTAATCTTTCTGAGATATAGGTTAATTCTTTATAAATGTTTGGCGGTTTGTCTATTTTTGTCCTTTTTTCTTCAACATTTTTCATCAATTCTTTGATAGTTCTTATTGGGAAATCATTTAATTTTAATGTGTCCATAATTTTGCTTTTGTTTTCTGTGTAAAAAACCGTATTACTAACGTCTTAAACTCTTCTGATAAAATTTTTGGCTGTGTTTTTAATAATTTTTCTAGGATGTTTAGAATAGAAGTTTATCAGTCGTCCAGATACTGTTGGTTTTTGATAACAATTCAGTAATATTTTGTCCTGTTGTCTAATGACTAGAGTATCCAAATAAGGTATTTTGTTTTCTTCTCCTTATTCAACTGTGAATTGTATTTGTCTGTTGAATGTGTTTAAATTATTAAGGACTTCTGCTACTTTATCTCTTTTTAATATTGTAAAAATGTCATCCACATATTTTGTTAAAATCTTAGGTTCATATCCAAGGTTTCTAATTGTCTAATCTAGTAACTCTTCCATTACAATGTCAGCAATTACGGGAGATAAAGGTGAGTTTGTTCATAACTTTTATTTTCATATTGAAAGTATCTGCCTCTTTTTATGCATTTAATTTAATTTTGTTTAATTTAAAAATGTAAATATGTTTTCGTTAATTTTATTTGTTTAAATGTAACAATGTTTTTTGTATTGTTTTGTATTTTTGGCAGTTTCCCCTGAAGATGAATAGCGAAGCTTTTCGAAATATTAGGTATAATAATAAAAAAAAATATATATAACGACCTTAAGCCAAACAAAGGATTTAAATCATTTATCAAAAATTAGAAGGTTAGCAAAACACCACATTTTCAGAGATATGTATGTATTTTTACTCACCTCTTCTACTTCCACTTGTGCTTGTTCTAATTTATCTGCACGATTATTTAACTCATAGCGACCACGATTTTCGCGTCTCTTTGACAATTGCATCTGCGCGTGTTGCCAATTTTGAAAGACTTTAACACGCTCGTGGAAGACCGACTTAATAGATGTAAATAAGCCTAAATAGTCTTTAACGAATTCCGATAAAATATAATAATCCGAATTAGATTGTTCTGCACGTAAGATTTCTACTTTTTCCTCAACATCAGCCAAATTTGAAAGGGCTCTTGATAGGCCAGTATGCTCTTCACAAGTACTAAGCATTGCAGCTGATTTTGCCACTAAACCGGTTAGATTTGCCAGTTCTTTGCGAGTTGTAACTAGAGCTCTCAAAGCGGAATGTAATTTTTGTAAATGACCATCAAGATTTTCAACTTCCGTAATTTTTTCGTCAAACCACTTAAAAACCCAAAAAAGAAAAAAACTATTATTACAAAACAATTCGAAAAAAAGCAATTCATTACCGGATCATTTTCATCCATTTTGTAGGTTATTTTGTTGACAGTCTCACCAACTTTATTAAATAAACGAACTACGGCTGCTCCACTAAGAGCAGCTGTGTTAACAGCGCGAGGTAGTTCCTTAAAAAAGTCCAAAAAATTTTTAAAATTTTAGGTTTAATATAATAAAAACAACATACTTGATCACTTTCTAAGAAATTTATAAAATCTAAATCCACTCTTAAAACTGGATGTTGTGCTGTTCGGTTAATAAAACGTTCTAAAGCAGCTCTGCGTTGTTCAACCCACTCCAAATTTGTGCCATTGCCTGGTTCGCTTTGCTGGGGACTCATTTTAACCTTTGTTGAACCTTTTTTTTATAAATTTTGTTAAATTGATTTTATAATTATTTTATTTCATATTTTATATTGTTGAACATACCGAAAATGTTCTTAGATGGTGCGGGCGGTACAATTTTTCCTAATTTTAAATATTTACTTGCCAACAAGGAGTGAATACCTAAGAAATCACTAAAACGTCTTAAGGTACTAAATTCTGTACGCTTGTATTTTGGAATGTTGGTTTTTGTCGAGACTCTAGTAAAAAAAAAATAAATTAAAATTAGTTACCCGGTGCCTTTTGTATATTTTATAAATTGATTTATAAAATACATATATTTAAAATAAATAAAAATTAAATTATTATTTTTTTCTTTTTTGTTTAGATTCGTTCGTTCATATGGACATTTCCTACTAATTAAGTAGCTCATAAATGAATTGAATTTAAACTACAGTTACTTAATTCTAAGGCCCGCTTTTATAAGTTACGTTAAGAATTTATAGCTCATATTATTAGCTATTGGTTCTGATGGTCAATCTCCTTACTTCTCGCTCAACTTAAGCGTAAAGTATAGCCGAAACTGAATTATCTTCCCTACAAAGTTCTAACTTTAACAATTGGCGACTTATATTAAGTTAAGCAACCAACAGAAAATCTAAAACTAAAAACTTTTAATCAAAATACACATTATCCATCGGAAATTTCGATTTATTATTATTATTTGAAATTACACTTTACTTCACTATCCTTATTTATGATTAAGAATTCTAATGAACGAGGGAAATCCAAAGAATAAGCTTTTTACACAAAAGACGTAGAAAATACGTTTTCGTGTTACTTTTTTTTACTTTCCGACACAAAGTCGAAATGTGACATTGTCATCCGTCTTAAATCCTTGTTGAATTATTATTATACACTACCCATTAATATATTTAAGTTCTTATACATAGCGAAGACAAGGCACTACATGAGCTAGAAAAAATTTTAAGACGCCAATCGATCAGACATAGTTTCGAAAGTCTTGCTATTGATAAGAAAGATCGGTTAATTTCCTTTGATGCAGCGTGCAAAACACCACGCCTGCCTCTAATTTTTCCATACCTTTTTATACCCTTCACCACAAAAAGTGGAAGAACGGTATAACTAAGTTTGTCATTTTGTTTGCAATTTCTACAATATCCATTTCCGAACCCATAAAGTATATATACATACCTATATTCTGAGTTCTTATACATAGCGAAGTCGATTGAACGATGTCAGATTGTCCGTTTGTCCGTCAAGTTTGCCAAGGCATTAGATCAGCTAGAGAAAATTTAAATACGCCAATCGATCAGACATAGTGTCGAAAGAGGTGCTATTGGAAATCAGCAAGATCGGTCCATGTCCTTCGAGGCAGCGGGCAAAACACCACGCCTACCTATAAATTTGAAACAATATAGTAACTCCAATAAAAAAAAAATAAATATACGGGGCGATAGAGAATTAAAAAATAAAAAATAAACATCAAGTGAAAAAATGGCGCTCGCCCATATTTTCCGAGTTACGGGGCTCTGAAATTTTCAAATTTTTTAAAATATCAATATGGGTATCATTTTTAAGGAATTACCAAAATTTTTTAAAAATGCTTAACCCATTAAGAGCCGATGTCATTTTTATTTAAAATTGTTTATATGGAGTACCATTTTTTTTTAATTCTGTCACCCCAATATTTGCTTGTTTGATTGGAGTTACTTCACTAAACTAGATTTACATATATGGTGAAGGGTATATAAGATTCGGCATAGCCGAATATAGCACTGTCACTTGTTTTAATTTAATTTCTAAAAATTTGTTAGAAAGTAAAATTATAGACAAATATATGCGAACGTTTTCTAAAAAACTTAATTTCTAATTAAACTCATAAATCTTCTAGCGTTATTGGTGTTCTGTATATATTTATGTAGCTAGGAAGCTAATAATACTTAAATTTTGTAACCACCTTCATTCTTTGTTCTTAATATAGATTTACTGTCGCATAAAAGATTTTATGCACATAATTATTATTAATAATTATGGAAATTAAATTGTCTGCTGTATTAAAAATAAACTTACTTGTATGTTAAATACGAGCCCATTCCATCACCAACTTTTTGAGGTTCCGATATTGTTATCTCTATAAAATAATCTCCACCATCAGAAAGGATATCTTGCATGTTACTAGATGATATACGACGCTAAAATATTAATTTATTTTATTATTAAATAAGTTAACATTATATTATACATACATAAATAACAATAAGAAAAAATTTTATATTAAAGTTGTAAAATATAAAAACTATATCAATCACACTTGTACTTGTTTTAAATATGATCATCTTACGACTAATCGATAAAAGGTAATTTTATTGCATACTAGCCGCATTATAGCATCCTTCTTTTTGTTGTTGTTGTTGTCAAGACTAAACATTAATTATTTTTTTTAAACTCATTGGTGAAACTTTGGTTGTTTACGAAATTTTGGTATTGCATACAGGACGAGTGACTAAATATTCGTTGCAGATATTCGAATATTTTTAGAAATAAAACATATCTGTTTAAATCAAAATGAAACAATTAGTTCGACGAAGAAAATTTTTTGATGGGTTTATTTCTTTTTTATGCAGACGAACGACGAATTTTTTTGGTGTAGGCCGTTTTTAAATGTTTATTTTTTTACCGCAGTTGACCAATGAAAGAAAATTTGAAAATCCTTTTCCTTTATATTTGAAGTTAATATACTAAAATTTCTCAATGTTTTTATTTGAATTATTTTGAGTTGTGACGCTTTATAGTGCGTTTCCATCGATATGCTTTCTCAAAAACGCTTGTTTTGCTCAAATCAAGTGCTTTGCTACTTGATTTTCCATACATTTTCCTTGCTACCAAAACCTTTTGAAGCCTTCAAAGCCTGTCGAAAATATATTTTTTCGAATTTATTTTGCTTTAACAACACTGTGTTGTGGCTAGGATATTCAAGTTCAACTACGTTCTATCTATTCATATTGGATGTTTTTATCGAAAAAATTACAATTAGTCCAGATTTACACTATGCAATATTTTGAGGCACTTTTTTCTTAATTTTCTATATAAGTTATCTAAAAGTAAACATTAGCAACAGTAACATCCCCTCAAAACTCAAGCAATACCATATTCCTTACTCCTCCTGCTTCACAAACAAACAAAAATTTTATGCTAGTTTCATGAAAAATCGCATAGTGTAAATGCCGTTTTACTCAAACAATTTTAAAAGCAATATTTTTTTTTTGTTACAAAAAAGTGTTTAAGAAAATATAAAAACAAAAATATGTAAAACCAAAAATTTATTTAACAAGAAAAACGATTTTTTACAAAAATTAACATTTTTTTTCATTTACGAAAAAAGTGTCAGTGTTACGTCACAAATTCGAATTTACAAAGCACTACAGCTTAATGGAAACACTTTGAAGTGTTATTCTCAAAACTAGTTGATTTCAAGTCAATGGAGACGTAGTATTAGTTAAAATTTTATGAAAGTCCTTAATTTTCAATTTGGATTCAAACAAGGTCATTCTACCCTAGACGTCTTATTAAAATTTCAATACGATTAGGTTTGATTATATTTTGAAATCTTTATAAAATTATTCAAATTGGTTTTAGCACCCCTATTATCAAATTATTTAACAGTTTTTTCGCCAATCGATTATTTCAAGTTTTATTTAATAATAAATTTTCTAATCAAGGCGATGTTAAATGTAGAATTCCACAATAAATCCTTTTACGATTACTGGGGAAGAAAAATAAATGTATCAACAAGCGAAGCAATTTGCATTCGTAATGCTTTTGGGAAATGGATAAAATAAAATATCTTGGCATACAATTTTTAATCTTCTGAAATTTAATGAGAATTTCTTTCAAAATTTTAAAAAATTAAAATTTATCTATAAAAACCAAAATTCTTTTGTATAAAACAAGTATCATACCTGTGTTTTTATAAGCCTTTTTTTCCTACTGCAATTAAAGAATTTAAGATTTTTGAAAAAAACTGTTGAAGAATAAGAGTGAACACCATTATTATATACTTTGTATATATTGTTTTATATAATTTGTATTTAATGTTATTACTGAAAAAATAAAATTTGTTATTCTTTATTAAACTTTCAAACAAACAATAAAAGCAACAAACAACTGCACTTTCTACAACAGAAGCAGAGTATATGGCGTTGTCAGCTGCAGGTCAAGAAGGATTATGGTTGACATCATTATTCTCTGAACTTACGAAGACATCAGCAGTAAAAATTAAATGTGACAATAAAAGTGCCATTAATTTAACTCAAAATAGTACATATCACTCCAGAACAAAACATATTGACATTCGTCACCATTTTATAAGAGAACTTATTGAAGAAAAGAAAATTGTAGTTGAATATATTAATACTGAAGAGATAGTTGCAGACATCTTGACAAAGTCACTAACAAATTTTAAACATTCCCATTGTTGCGGTCTTATGTCTATAGGTGCTCAATCTAGTGGGGGTGTTGAAGAATAAGAGTGAACACCATTATTATATACTTTGTATATATTGTTTTATATAATTTGTATTTTATGTTATTACTGAAAAAATAAAATTTGTTATTCTTTATTAAACTTTCAAACAAACAATAAAAGCAACAAACAACTGCACTTTCTACAACAGAAGCAGAGTATATGGCGTTGTCAGCTGCAGGTCAAGAAGGATTATGGTTGACATCATTATTCTCTGAACTTACGAAGACATCAGCAGTAAAAATTAAATGTGACAATAAAAGTGCCATTAATTTAACTCAAAATAGTACATATCACTCCAGAACAAAACATATTGACATTCGTCACCATTTTATAAGAGAACTTATTGAAGAAAAGAAAATTGTAGTTGAATATATTAATACTGAAGAGATGGTTGCAGACATCTTGACAAAGTCACTAACAAATTTTAAACATTCCCATTGTTGCGGTCTTATGTCTATAGGTGCTCAATCTAGTGGGGGTGTTGAAGAATAAGAGTGAACACCATTATTATATACTTTGTATATATTGTTTTATATAATTTGTATTTAATGTTATTACTGAAAAAATAAAATTTGTTATTTTTTATTAAACTTTCAAACAAACAATAAAAAAACATTTAAGGGTGTTGCATCAGGAGATACTAAATTTTGCCAAATAAAAGGTACTATAGTATTTTTTTTTATTCAAATTCAAAAGTTGCTCCCGCCGCTTTATATGTTTGTTACTTGATAAAACGATTTGCGCTTGTTTTGAACCATGATATTTGTAGAAATAGAATATGCAGCGCCCAATCTTTTAATATAAATGAATTAAATTCGGTGTGAATTTTATGACAGGGCTACTCCTGGTACTTAGCACGAAGGGACCAATCAATGGACCTAAGTGGGCTGTTGCAACACGGCTGCCTGCCTAACCCTAACCTTCTCCTGGTACTCATAGCGGTTAACAATTTTTTTTTTAAATTAAAGGAAAACTAAGATAAAATATATGTAAATAGGAAATTTACTTAGAATCATTTAACATGAGTGTTAATTGTGCTTGTTTCCTTTTGAATATTTATTAAAAAATTTTAGCAGATATTTTCTTAAAATATATGTACGACGTCAGAAACAGCACAATAAATAACTGTGGGCAACGGATAGATAGTTCTTAACACTTTAAACCGTTGCCCAGCTTGTCTCCAAAGTCTTCACGACACAGTGCACTTGTTTAATTGTCCGAACAGGCCCACGAATTTACGCCCTATGGACCTATGCGTACGACCGATTGAGGTTGCGTTATTTCTCCACCTCTCAGTACAACCTGATGACACACATATACGTTATTGAGTTTGCTTTTGCCTTTTGTTTTTATATCTTTTCAGGGAATAAATCGTAACAACAGCAGAGCTGTTACAACAGCAACAACTGTGGGGAAAGCATATCTATTCTTTAATTCGTATGACTTTCATAAAACGTGACTTTTAATGTATTATTTATATTTTTTTTAATTCTATCAATTATTTATATACATTCTATAATAACTCTCCGTATTATAAAAAGAAGACAAACTTGGATACGCCGCAAGATTTGTTTCACTTTCCTTTGTTTACGGTTTTTTATATTAAGTATGTATTTTAGAATTTAATAAAAATATTTTAATCCAAAAGAGCATAAAACAGTTGAAGACAAAATAATGAACTTTATCAGTTGTTGCATACATGTACAAAAAATCAAGATTAAGCCTCAAAATGATTTGTAAGGTTTTTAAAACCATAACTAAAAATATTAGCGTATTTTATACTCAAGACACCGCCCATTATTTAATAAACAATTTGTTAGAATATACTTTTATAATGATAATGAGAGAACAGTCATGATTTTGAAAAATGACACGCAAGCTGTAACATATTCAAAATTATTTTGTTCTTTGAATAGTTATTTCTTTTTTTATTAGCCACTTAAGTGGTACCAACTTGTTACTTACATGCATGACGTTTTGATTTAATCCATTGTTATTGCCTACTGCCGGCGATGGCACTTCCTCCTCCTCGTCCTGCTCATCTTCTTCAACTTTCATTGAGTCCCCGTTATTTATATCGACATCAGCAAATTCACGTTGCATATCATCTACAGCTTTCATAGACATCTTACTTTTTGATTATATTTGTGTCCTTACCTTTGGGATATAATTTAGTTTTGTTTTTTACGCGAATATTTTTTAATGTTTTTAATTAGAACTAACACAAAATGCAATTTTTCCTATTCACTTATAAGAAAAGTTCTTCTTCTTTTACTGTTACTGGTAATCATTCCAAAATATTATAAACTATCGATAATGCTGTTTCCGCAAATTCTTTCATATAGCATATGGCAACTTTCTTGGTATCTTAGGATCCGTTATAAAAGTATTTATTCAATTTTGCTGCAGAACGTAAATGAGTACAAAGTTATTGCTATTGTTGTATACTTAATCCCCATTTCTTCGTTGTTCTCTCTGTTAGATAGAAGCGAAGAATGCTGATGAATGATGTAGCGATCCAGAAAATGCAGGATTTCATTTTTCTAATTGTGTCTAATATTTCCTTTTCTTTAGAAAACATCCGCATACATTTGTAATTTTTCTTTTTCAAAAATTTTTAGGAAGTAAATAAAGTACAATTGAACTTAAGCCAAAATTAATCTATTTCAATTAAATTACACTACGGGAATATATAATTTAATTAATAAATTTTTAAAAAAATATCTTGCTATTTTTTATTTATTTCATTCTGTAATATAAAGCCAAGCACGGCCAAAATAATAATATTACATAGGAATTAAGCCTGAGATAATAAATTCTATTTATACGCTATTAAATAAATTCAAAATACATTTACTTATTCTATTTTTTAGCCCGATTAAATTATTAAATTACCGATGTTGGTTATTGAGGGTGAAAGCACATCTCGATGGCCATTTCGCTACTGCTTAATTAGATCTTCAGGATACTTCTCACAAACATTTTAAATAAACTAAAGATTTTTGTCTTAACAATAAAGTAAAGACAAAAATCAAAGTTTAAGCAAAAACAACAATAATCAAAAAATGATTTTACTTTTCTTTATCCACTGTATTCAGCTGATTTTGTTCGGCTCTTTTATACAGTTAAAAGATGATAAAAAATAAAATACCGCAAAATAAGTGCAATTGCCCGTGCATAGAATAAAAATTAACTATCGTAGTATTTGGCAAATCGATTGACTTAACATTATTACAGGTCGTCTAGGGTCTTCGCAAAATTCATTTTAATACGAACACAGATAGACAGACATCGCTAAATCGAATCCAAGCATGTAAAATATATGTATGTATATTGTAGAACGGAATGGCAAACTTATATATAGATTTTTAACCTATGGTAAAGGGTATACCAAAGTTTTCGCCAATAACGGCAAAAGGCTAAATCGATTTTATTAAAACTTGCAACATGATAGGATAAATATGTTTATGGAAGAAAGTGTGTTTTCACCTTCAATAATCAATATCGGTAAAATTCCATTAGTTAAATTTAATAATTCTGTGTTTTAATTTTAAAATAAAAGTCAGTTATTACTATATTTGTGCGTTTAAACTCCGCTATTGCCCAATCGATTTGAATGAAATCGTTTCTTTGTGTACCTTTGGTCACAGAATTGAAATGTTGACTCGCTATCGCTGTTTGTGTTTCTGTGTTTGAAGCTACATGGTGGAATAATGCTATAAAGAGTTATCCATTTTACCAGTGCCTAGCAATACCCTATAAGTGGACTCAGGCGAAGACGGGTGTAATGATAAGCTCATAAATAAATAAATAAAATATCAGTTTTGTATATGAATAAAAAAATAATACATATTCTGATTCTAATGCGTCATAAATGGCTTATCTGAATTTATAACAGAGTTTTAAAGCGCAAGTGTTTAATGAAATTTATATATTTAATCTTTTTTGTCTATATTATTTTTTGTCTATCTAAAATTATAAGAAAATTAATTTCTTATTAATTAATAAACTTATTTATCTTCTAAAAAATTACTAATGAAATAATTCACGACAATTTCATAAATTAACTCGAAATGGAAAGAGTGTAAAAGTTGTTGTCATGTCAAAATGACAGATTTTAATGACTTTAGCAGCGGTTTTTGTATTGTTACCGTAGAACGAACAATTGCTGCTATTAAGAGCGTACCATTTATAGTGCATTTTCAATACAACAGATAACACTATTGTGCAGAAAGTATTCTAAATAAAAATTGGATAGTTACCGCGGCTCTTTGCCTAGTTTTGGAAAATCAAGTTTTTAATACAAAAATAATAGCTGGTAGCATTAATGTAGATGATACAGCATCAATAGCATAAATACGTGCAATTAATAGTTATATTGTAAATGATTTATACTTGGGTGATACATCACCATACGACATCGGTATAGTATAAACTTTTCACGCATAAACATGATCGAATGCAGTTGAACGCATTGCACTACCTGCCAATCATTCCGTTACTAAAGAAGTTGCTTTGCATATTGCGGTATTAGTTGTAGTTTTGTACGTGAAACAGCTCTGGGAAGTCAAGGTTCATATTTTCAATCAACAAAAAAATCCGCTCGACCATTAACTAGGGATTTTGTCATTTGCACCTAAGATTCTGGTGGCCCTTTAGTACAAAACACAAATAGGCAAAATATTTTAGTAGGTAGCCAATTCACCATCGGAATATATTTGAGTTTCATCTTTATTGTCATGGATTTCTGCTTGTCAATCGATATAAAATGTATTTCGATGAACTGAACGATATGCTCATTTACATTTACGTCATAACTTAAAAAAATTCATTTCGAGATAATCGCAGTTTAAGTTTTTAACTCGTTCTCACCATTGAGAAAAATATCAGACTGCTTAAGTTCCCACTACAATCAGTAAAATGATCCATAAATAAAAAATCCATTTAAGAAAACTTTAATCAATTATATATTAAAGGGGAGGTCTTGGACAAACTATGTGGAATGTTTCATTTATCTCATTATTGCTGTAAAAATATATGCGATACTGTATCATAAACTAAAATATTTCGTTATTCTTGAAAATAAAAACGGAGTTTTACTTAATAGTATTTTTATCAACACAGCCATAACTCAAAATTCGCGAAATGAAACAAATTCTTTTTTAATTTTTCTACTAAAGATGTGATATTTTGTGATATTAAAAATAGCTTGTTCATTACCTGCACTTGATTGTTGACTGTGTCCTTTTAAACAAAGTTCTTTCAAATAGAAGCTTTTAATTAGTGGTTTGCAAATATTTAACATAAGTACAAATAAGGCTGATTGAATTTAAATTTGCGTTTTTAAACCTCATCAAGACTAGTTTTGTCGCACCTAAATTTGATCTTGGCACGAGACCACTTTAATGATGCCGTAAAACTGTTAATGCTTCATAATGCTGATATCGAAATTCTATGTTACTCTTTTATGGGTCTGTGGAGAACACATTTATTCTGTTCTAGTCGGGTTGGTTCGTATATGTGGGATTGACTGGATTGGGTAAGAATAGAAAAGCTATGAGACAGAAATTTGGTATAATCTATATATAAATAGGCAAGCACAAAACTTCGGATCCTTTTTCGCCACTGTATGATAACCGATTTTTTGATTCTTTCTTTTTTCTTTATTTCATTTAAATCAGTTCAGTATTTAAGGAATAAATGACTTGTTAAATTGCTAAGAAAAAGTATTTAATAATGAACTTGGTCGAATTTTGACCATAAGGTGAACTCTAGTAAAGAATAATTTACTCTACCCTTGGCAAAAACTTACACACTCAAGTTTATATTGAAATCAATAACAAAATATCTCTAAGGGGTATTGTCACGTTTCCATAGTAGATTTGCTTGGAGTTGAGTGACCTGATCTTTTGTTATCCATTTCATTACCTACATACGTAACTGCCAAGCACTTGTTGCATTAAGTATTGTTTTCATTGAACTTTTAAAAAACGAATGAAGATAATGTAACTTCTCATTATTTCAATCATATTGAGTTATAAAAATACTGTATAGGAATGTAGAAGTTAACTTGTATATCGGGTATATCGGGTTTTGTATCGGGTGTTGTTCAATACTTAAACACTGTTTTTGCTGTACCCTGCAAAATTGCAAAAGAAAAAAGTTGCCGTGTTCAAATATAGGGTCCACCAAATAACTTAAAAAAACAGTGTAGCTTCGGCTGTGTGGCACGTAGCGCCGACCTGTTGAAAGCAAATGTTGCCAATATCCTCCTCTTAAATGTTTGGGAACAAAAATTCGTTCAACATGGCCCGATAACGATCGCCATTGACTGTAACGGCCACTCCTCATTTTCAAAGAAAAATAGCCCAATTATGCCTGTGGACCAAAATCCGCACCAAACAGTGACTCGTTTTGGGTGCACCGGCTTTTCAATGTATGCGTGCGGGTTTTTTGTGCCCCAAATGCGACAATTTTGCTTCTTTACATACCCGCCATGATCAAAATGAGCTTCATCTGAAAAGATGTTTTTTTTTTGGCAAAATTTTCAAAGTAATGTCGCAATATTTTGCAGCGTTGTTCAAGCGTATACACAATCATATTCGTTCAACGAAAAGATAAAACTAATTATCTGCCAAATCAGACATGAGCTAATGTTAGATAGCGGAGCCTATATACATTGTTTTACGATATCACTATACAATCTTTGAATAATAGTAAGCCCCTGTCATTATTAGCTGAGCTGATTAACACAAATTAAAATCATTTTTCTTTTAATAATAAATTTATTTCATTCCACAAAAAATATAAATATGTAAACATGTTGTCTTTTTGAACTATTTTTTGTAAATTAGTTGTCTTTTTAAAGTGAAAAAGAACGGAATCAGCAGAATAAAATGCACTTTCTGGTTCGATAAAACCTTCGAAATGAAAAATATTAAATTCTTTTCTATTGTTTTTTTTTTAATAATTATTTATAAGTTTTGTAAGGTAAAAATATTTGGATAAATGATAAAATTAAAATATAATAGGAAGTAAAGGGTCTCTCATAAAGGCGTAATTTTCTTATATTTGACATTAATACGCAGGCACTTAAAATTTATATCCAATTAAGGGCAAAAAATAGAGGCAAACATTTAAAATATACATTGTGTCCACTATTTCATTAAAAAAATCAAAAGGATACACCCTTTGCGTATAAGATCAACTCTCAGATGTATAATTTTTATATTAAATATTAAAGAACTTTAAGGTATTAAAAATTAAGCTTCTTGTTAAATTTGATAATTTATTATTTGGTTATCGTTACCATGCAGACACTTTACTTTTTTTATTGTATAATGTTTTACTTTGGTACAACTTGATTCTTTTCAATCCATGGAAGCATTGATGAAACTTTTACATAGACCGAAGGTGAATTTGTTTGGCCACAGGGCAACTTTCCCCAGGATACAACACCAACTAAAATATGTTTTCCTTTTATGTTTTGAATTAAAGGTCCTCCTGAATCAGAAGTACAAATACCAACGCCGCCGGTCAGAGGACCTGTACAAATGTTTGTATTATGCAAATCTTTTCCATGAGAACTCAGAGCCGTTTCACATGTTGTCAGTGATATGATGGGAACGGTGGCCACTTGTAATATTGTAGGATATACAGCAGTGTTAGTTTTGGAAGTGCTACCCCAACCATAGAGAATTGCATTGCCTGAGGGTATATAATCGCTAGATGGCAGTGAAACGGCACTGACTGCAATCGACCATATAAAAGGTGTCTTGGTATAGACCAAACCAATATCGTAAGGAGATATTTCACCCAAATACAAGTCGTTAATCACATAATTGTCAATAGTACGTTTTTGTGTCGTCGTCGTCGCAGTATCAGCAATATAAATACTGCCCGCTACTACGATGGTATTCTTCACTTGTGATTTTGAACTCAAACAATGGGCTGCTGTAAGTATCCAATTCTTATTAATTATACTCCCGGCACAATAGTGTATTCCTTTCTGTTGAAACGATACTATAAATGGTGCACTATTAATAACAGCGTTGTTACCACCAACAACTCGTCCCTTTCTCATAAACGGGTCATTAAATGCCATTAAACACCATGGTAATTTAAAAATTACGAAAATTAGCAAATACGACGTCGCTATCCGTTGAAGTTTGCCAAACATAGCGAAATTAACTGAATTGAATTTGATTGCTTTTTTTATTTTGTTTTCATTAAATACTAACAAGTGGGTAATAATATATGAAAAAAATTAAATTAAATAATAAAATATTAAATACCAATAAAAGATAAGAAAAAGTTTTCTAACATTCTTTTCTGATAATACTGTCATACGAGCTCTGAGCTGATTTTCTTTTTACTACACTTACGAATACTATTATTCATTTTATCAATAAAATATGTATCGAAATATTCGTCATTTACTTGAGACCACATTAATTAAAAAGTACGTTTTTTTTATTTACTAATCTATAATAAGCATTCTTCCTTTTCCCCCTTTTTTAAATGCTGGGATTAATTAGTCTATCTAATTTCATATAGCTGGGTGAAGATGAACTCATTCAGTTTTATAGCAAACAGACACTTCTGTCAATGCGACCCTGCGGTTGCTCTACATGAGTTCTTCGCATAGCTAAGACACCACTAGGTTAACTCTATAATTCCTGAAAAAAAAAAAGATTTCAGCTATCTGTTAAATTACATTTACTATTGGCACACTCTTTAATTTACTAATCCAGATTTTATACCTGCTGTTATAGCGGACTTAGCGATACAAAATTTTGGTCGCATACATCAAATTACATTAACGACTGGCCATAAAATAAATAAACTATTGGAGCACTCCTTAATTTATAATTTTGAATATTAATACCTGTTACTATAACGGTCATAGCAATCGATATTCTGTACAATTTGCAAGCGTTGGTCTATAACGGTTAATATGATAAGCCCAGATAGGTCAATTTGTCTCACCTATGGGGACACCCTTTAATTTTTAGATTTATTTTTATATTTGATATTGGGAGCCATAAAGTATATATATGTATATTCTGAGTTCTTATGCATAGCGAAGTCGATTGAGCGATGTCCGTCTGTCCGTCCGTGTTTCACAGAAAAAATAAATGTGTCAATCGATCAGATATAGTGTCAAAAGAAGTTCTGTTGGAAATCAGCCTACCTCTAATTTTTTTATGTCATTTGGAACAATAAAGTAACTAAATTGAAAAATAAGGAAAATAACATCAATTGAAAGAATTGGCGCTCACCCATATTTTCCTAGTTACGGTGCTCTGACATTTTCTTTTTTTTTTCTAATATCAATATAATTATAATTTTAAAGCTTTTAAGGAAATCTTTAAGGAAATACTAAAATTTTCTAAAAATGCTTAATACTATGTTTACACGGAGCCCAATATTCTTGCTTCGCTCTCTTTTCATGATTCACAGCTCAATCACGACCGAATCAACGTGCTTCGCCATATAAAATCTTGAGAGCGAAGCATTTTGTTTTGAGACGATTCAGCTTGAATCTACTTGCGAAGCATGAAAAATTTCTGTCTTCCCTAATTTTTATCGCAAGTTTATCTGAACTAGCTGTATATAAATGTATACAAAAAAGTAAACCAATATTAAAAGTGCTGTGTAAATATGTGCTAATATAAAAACAAATAATTATATTATAATTTAAAATTTTATTAATTACAAACACTAAAATTTAAACGAAAAACAAAATTTTAGAACAGAAGTCAATGTGAAGCATGTAGTATGTGTCGTGGAAACGGCATTATTCGCAATCATGATTCAGAGAGCGAAGCAAGTGCTTCACATTGCCGTGTAAACATGCTATAACCCATTAAGAGCTAGAACTGCAAAACTATCGATAATCGGCACATGCGATAATGTGCTTAAGAACTATCGAGCAAAGTTTCAATAGTTTTTTCTTTAAACCTATCGATGGTTTAAAAAAAAACTATCCTTACTATCGAATTTTTTTAAGTGCTAATTCCGGCAACTATCGCTATCCGATATTATCGCTTTTGAAAAAAATGACCTTATGACATTCCAGCTTGCGTCCTAACCAATTGCGCCTATGTTCTATTTACACCACTGTCAATCATGTAGAATATCTCGGAACTTTCCTCGATTTTGGAAATGTTCTTACATTATTCGATTATTTTAATCGAATTTAATTTATTACTGCGGGGAAACCATATCCATATGGCCATATCGCTACTGCTAATTTAGTTTAAAAAAATAAATATTTCATGAGAATATCATGAAATATTTATATTTGAAGGAATCAAGCACAATTAAAATAAATTATTAAGAGAGTGTTAAGGAAAAGTTTATTTGAAACTTAAGAAAAATTAAAGAAAAAAATTTTTTCTTCTTTTTTTCTTTCTTTTCAAAAGAATCTTAATGATTGTTTACTAAATTTCTTATAGTTTCAAAATCAGATGATCTGCATTTTTCATTAAAAGTCAACGTCAAGTCCCGTAAAAATGAAACAATCGTTTTATGTTCAAAATTTGGATGTAGTGGTCAGTAAGTAATTTTTGGGAAAGGTCGTGTATTATTTTTAAGTTTTTATTCTGGATAATTTGAAGCTTCTTTGTATAAGTTTTAGCAGTTTTGCCATACCAACCATAACTCAATATCAGTCTAATATACTTACATTTTGTATAACAATATTTTTTTTAAGGTTGAGTCCTGATCTCCTGTTTAGTAAAGGACACAATGCGCAGCCACACCTTATTTGTTTAAGCAAAAAGTTTAATTTAATGGAATCAAGTAATACTAAATTACTACCACTGTGCAGGGACTCATTGTTGATGGACTCGTATGTGTCTCTTAACAAAATCATCCTCTATATTTCAGTTTTCAAATGAGGTAGGCCAAATAAAACAATCTTAAAATGTTACCGTCTCTCATTTCGTGAGTATAAAGGCTGAACTTTATGTCTTTAAGAATTTTAATGGCTTCTTCGCAGTGAGACAGCGAGTTGGAGATTATTTTTGTTCCAATTGACATTCTTTTAAACATATAATGCGCACCAGTTAATCCAAGTACAGTTGAAAAACTATGGTTGGAATCCACTATTATCGGTAGAACTTTCACTTTTACTGAAGTTTTTCCGTCCTCGGATAACAAATTAAAACTATTTTTGCTGGTGGTAGGCCCATCATATACTTTAAGGAACTTATATTTGGGGCTATTGCCTGAGTACTTTTTCCTTTTCCCACAAATCATAGCCAAAACAAAATAAAAAAATTTAAAACACAAGATTTTTGCGTTAATTTAAATTAAGTTTTATTTTTGGCACTAAATAAAATTCACATGCTGTTTTATAGAAATTATAGAAAACAATCAAAAACAAGGAAGAAATTCAAATTGAACAGTAAGAAAGGTTGAATTGAAGTAGTTAAACCTGAACTTGATCTTTCGATTTCGTTTAACCCATTAGAAAAAATATGGCTTTAAATTAAGAAATAATAAAAATTTTTAATTTATATTTTACACAGTATTTTGTATAAGAATAGCTTTCAAAGCAAACATTTTTTCAAACATTATATTCTTTTTATCATACCTTTTCGAATAACTACCAAAGAACAGATGAAACTTTTTCGTTAAAAATAAAAAATCGACTTTTTTAAATTTATTTTTTTATAACTTTTGGTCTAGAAAATTTTCTTTTAACAATTTGAAACAGTCGGAAATATCTTGACTCCGTAAGAAGCAAAAAGCTAGGCAAAGTTAGAACGAAACATTAAAATAAGTTTTTTTAATTCGAATATCTTAAACTTTAGGGACATCGTCAGAATTTATATTAATAAAATATGTAAAAAAATATACCCGAAGCTCTGTAGCAGTGTAGTGTCTAAAACTTAAACTTGATCATACCTCTACCACAGCCGTGTGAAGCTTCAATATAATCGAACCAGCCGTTGAGAAATTGCAGAGTTATTTCCATTTTCTTTTTACCAAACCCCCACTGTGCAACTCTAAAGTAAGAAAAAAGAAGTGATGAAAATAAAAATAACTACTAAAAAATAAGAAATTTATTCCAAGTCTGCTTAAAATATAAATAAATATTAAATCTATGAACTGTTATTTTCTAGTTTTTGCTTAAGTAATTCTAATTCTAGTTTAAATTTTTCTTCTTTTAATTTATTTTCTATTTTTAAATTTTCAACTTCTAATTCTAATTTATGTTTTCTTAATGTCCATTCTTCCTCAATAACTTTTATTTCTAATTGAAGTTTTTTCAATTTTTTATGAGCAACTTGTTCCCATATATCAACAGTAGTCGTTCCTTTTTCCTCTATTGGTTTAAGTTGTTCTTGATATAACTTTGAGTTTGTCTTATGTTGTTCCGCTGTCGAAGTCTTTTGAGGCTCTCCAAACAAAAGGGTTTCGAATACGTACTCTTCAGCTAAAAGAATAAAAATATATTTATGTATTTGTTAGGCATTGCAATTTATTAACGGACAAAATTGTATTACAAAATAAAATAAACCTGTAAACAAAATATAAATATTTTAGCATTTAAATCCATACGGTGTACAACCATAGAAAAAAATTAATAAAACAACAGCTAAAGTATAGACAAAAGAAGATCCCAATACAGGAAAACTACAATCCCGATATTTATTACTGTTTATTTATTTTTTGGGGGAGGAATGGAAATTTTCAAAAAATTTTTTAACTTGGTACTTTAACATATCTTTTTTAAAATTATTTACTTGATTAATTGAATTAAATAAAAATTAAATAAAAAAATTAACCAATTGAAATATGTTATCAAAAATCCAAATTTGTGGACAAATACTTATCGTAAATAAAATTTACCTGCAGCGTCCAATTCTTCTTCATTAAGTGGTGGAGGAGGTTTCATATCAACATCGGAAGCATTACTATTGTGCAAGGTAGTGTCATCGTCTGACAAATCTAAAAAGATTTTTTAATAGCAAATTAATGAAAAAAAAAATATTATTAATAACTTACCATAATCAAAATCCGACAAAGGTTCATTTGTTACTGGGTCTTCACTTGCTTGCATTATTTTTAATATGTTTAAATTCGATATATTCCCTGGCAATTTCCTTTTAACGTTTTTCTTAAGATTGTCATATTTTGTTTTTAAAACCTTAAAGGATCGATAGTCATCAAATACCGTATTAAACTCTTCCTCGATTTCCATCCATGCCTTAACTTTTTCTTCCGATGTTATGCGATCCGTTTTCTTTGACTCGATTATATCTTTTCTTTGTGCTACAAGTTCTATTAAATACTTGACTTCTTTAGTAGAAAAGTTACTGCTTCGTTTACTTCTTTCTACACTGGCATTTGGAATTAAGTTTGCATTTTGTGAAAGCATAATCGACGTTTGATTTTAAAATTCAAATTAAGTAACTGAAAGTTTAACTTTATAAACAAAATTATTACACAGAAAATTAATTTAATCTTCGTTTAAACCTCAGAATAATTTTATTTGATTGTTAGAGTTGTTCAAATATGGGTTACAGAATACCCAGCTATTAAGTTTCTACTCAATCATATACATACATAAGAGACCCAGTAACAAGTGAGTTTAAACGAATAAATTACTAGGTAGCAGAGTAAGCGAAGAGTTAATTTTTTGTTTTTACATTTGTCTTTATAATGAGTTCACAATGAATTAAAACTACTTAATTCAATGTTTGAAACAGAAAATTTTTTAATTTTACAAAGTACCTAAATTTGTATTCAAAGGTATAAATAAAATATACATCACTGTTGGTTAAAACATATGATTGTGTTCCTAAACCTTGCCAGATTGATGTTCCTATAATAAAAAAAGTTGTTCATTTTTAAACTTTGAAATTAAGGAAAAAACTCATTACAAAGGGTTTTACACAGTACGATTCTCTTAAAATGAGACTAGCATAAAGTTTTCAATATCCATACTTAATTATATTATAAAAAGGAACGATAATTAAATTACGATAATGATGCAAACATGTTAATTAATTGTAAATTTATATCAACCATTTTATGAGGACGTGGCGAATGGATTCTTTTATATTTCTACATATTTTATTTGTTATTTCTTTTTAAACTTATTATAAAACATGTACATTTTTTATCAACTAAATATTAAATATTACCTTAGAATGAACTGAAAAACCGAAAATAAAATATGGACTGCTACTGAAGTGAGAAACTAACACAAGGTTGTCTACTTAAAGAACATACCATGGTGCAATAAATCGACAGCCGTTATTTTTGTGCATGAACTTTTTTGATGTTAAAGTGCATATAAAAAAATAAAAAATAAAATCTTTTTAATGTCAAAAGCAGCTATTGCATTTTACCGGTGAATTATTGTGCCACGATACGTATATTTATAGAAACATGGGAATTTTTTAATCTACTCTGGCATCATTTGTGGTGACTCAGTTTGAAAGCAAGTGAAAAGAAAATCAAAAAAAAATTTTGAGAATCCGTATTCTGCCCTGCTGTCAATTTAATGTTGAAGTTTTGTAGAAAAAATATTACTTAGCAAATTAAAACAAACAAGAATTTACGGAAAAGGAATAAGTGCAATTTAAATAGAAAAATTATAGTTGAACCAGAAAACCACAAAAAGCTATTTCTATTGCTAGAAGAAAAAAACCTCAGCGAGACATAAAAATACGCAGGCAAAAACAATTGAACGAACTTTCCTAACAGCCCAGCCCAGTTGAAAACAAAAATTTTTTGCTATTATTTCGGGGAGGCAGGAAGAAATAACTACTAAAAACAAAATTTACAAGAGGTCAGCTAACTTTTCCCTATAATTACTGCAACAATTAAAAAAATAATTAGTGTTTGGAAGGTTAAGGAAAAAAGTGTCTTTAGACAGAAGCAACAAAGAGGCATTTACATATATTTTAATAAGCTTTAAAAAAAAACTAAAAATTTATTCAAAACTTGATTAAAATGTCATCCGGTGATTTTGGCAATCCCTTGCGTAAGTTTAAACTGGTTTTCCTGGGAGAACAAAGTGTAGGAAAAACATCGTTAATAACTCGTTTTATGTATGATAGTTTCGATAATACCTATCAGGCAACTATCGGCATAGATTTCTTATCAAAAACTATGTACTTAGAAGATCGTACGGTACGTCTCCAGTTGTGGGATACAGCCGGACAAGAAAGATTCCGTTCTTTGATACCCTCCTACATAAGAGACTCTACAGTGGCTGTGGTTGTATACGACATCACCAATACAAATTCATTCCATCAAACATCGAAGTGGATCGATGACGTTCGTACCGAAAGAGGTAGTGATGTCATTATTATGTTAGTCGGTAATAAAACTGATCTCTCCGACAAACGTCAAGTTTCCACAGAAGAGGGAGAGCGCAAGGCTAAAGAATTGAACGTAATGTTCATTGAAACAAGTGCCAAAGCTGGCTACAATGTTAAGCAATTATTTAGACGTGTTGCTGCCGCACTGCCAGGCATGGATTCAACGACAGAGAACAAACCCTCGGAAGACATGCAAGAAATAACATTAGATACACAAAAAGAAACAAAGGATCCTGAAGGAGGCTGTGCCTGCTGAATTTAACATCACCTTTATGCCCGCACATGAAAATCGTAAAATCTTAATTTTTTGTTTATTTCATTTATCACAAAAATTTTAGTTGTTTGCTCCCCACTAAAAAGTCTAAATTGTCAAATCCCATTAAAACAAACATTCAGTGACAAAACGAATATTGTGTGTTTAGTGGTATTAAATAACAAACACTGTCTAACCAGAGTCTTGTTAACATTTCTTCATATGCTTAGTTTCATTAGTAAAGTAAATAATAAAGAACAACCCTCAACTTTTATACAAGAAAAAATCAGAAGCTACAATTTAACTTAAATCAATAAATGAAATACATCTGCGAATGTATAAATGTATTTGAAAAATTATTTAAACTTCAAAACCTGTTAACCGGGGTTCAATTTTCTATGGCTTTATATGATGCTCACACATGTACTAAGCCTTTAACACGGATTCTTAACATTCATATTAAAAACACTTTTTTTTTTAATAATAATTAAGTTTATTTATAAAGTAATTAAAATTTATTCAAAACAAAAACAATTCAATAAAAAGTAATAATAACAATCTTAAAAAATTAAAGTATTATATTTTTTAATTCAATTTATTGCAATTCTATGTTAAATCTTAATGTAATAAATCGTACTTAATAATAAATAATAACCAATATTACCTTTCTACAGGAGACTAGCGATAGTGCATACAGTACAACTTCGACATTCCCAACATGCGCCAATTTGGACAATTTGTTATGCCAAAATAATTATTGAAATTTAGGGGTTTCCCATTTTTTGCTCGCATGTTTTGATATTCATACTTTGATTTACATTTTGCACTATAATTACTTCAGTTTCTGTTAAGTTTTCTGATGAAGAAATAGTGCAACACGCTAAACAAAATGAAATGTCAGTGCTGCTTACGGAAGATGACTTTATAATAATGGATTCAAAAACAAAGATTTCTTATGCTGCTGCAAAGAAATCCTTTTCAGTCTACAGTCTGTGGGCTAAGGAGCAAAATTTGGGTATGCAGGTTATCCTATTGTTTTATTGTATTGGTCATTACAAAATAATTTCTTTAACGGTTTTTTAATAAATCATAGTATGTACGTACATTAGACAACCCATAAATACAAATGTGTTTTTTTCGCCCCCTGCTCATTTTCTGTTCATAAAATAGTGTTGAAAAGATGTCTGGCTTTATTTATCATTAAGTCCTAAGAAAAAGAGTCTTCGCGATTTATTTATATATACTTTTTTTCGCTACAAAAATTACAAATATTTTGTTCATACAAAATTTTAAGCTAAGAAAGACGGTTAGTGGTTTTCTAGCGGCCCAATTTTAAGTTTGCCTTAAAACTGAACTTACGAGTGGCTCCCGATCAAATATGAAGGCTTATAATACGTTGATGGGGCATCCTGTAGCCAAGTGAGGGTATTCATCCATGCACTTTACCAGTTTGTTAAATTGTGCAACCGTTGTCAACTTTATACTGGAAATACGTATGGTTTTTTTTAAATATTTTTATATGCATATACATAAATATTAAAATATTTACCTTTTTTTTTTTGCTGAAAATTCCATTTTTTGAAGCTTATTTTGCTTATAAAGCTTTATATTCACCCTTATTCTGTTTGGCAACATCAACACAAAACAACGTCGTTTTTCTTCGTTTGTTGTAAATCGGTATTCCCGTTGTAAATATTGTCATTAATCGATGATTGTCGCCATATGTTTGGTATTTTTTAAGAACAATTGATGTTGCCGTTTAGTTTGTCGTTGCCATTTTTGATGTTGAGTTGTGTGCAAAGGAAAATTTAAAAGAACATGAAAAAGTATACAGCAATGTTAAAATAACAAAGTAAGAAATATAAAACATAACAATAAAGAAATGGAAAAACTAAAATTACCAACTTCTGCCAATTTGAAAAATTAGTGGAGTTAGAAAGAATCCATCTCAATGAAAAAGGCAGGATTTTGTCGGACAGACAAGTGAATTTGCATTATAAAAACTTCACTTATTAATTTTTAAATATTTTATTTATTATTAATAATAAGAATATCAAAAAAAATTGGCTATTTGTCAGGCAGACAAAATACTACCTTTAACTAACGACAAGTTGTAGTAATGGCCTTTTGACTATTTATTTTAATTGTTTGTAATGGTTTTGCTTATTTTATTGTTTAAAGGTATTTTATTTTTGTTTTTTTTTTTACAAAATTTAAATTTTCCACAACACTTAACACAATAGAAAACAAATTGAATCAACTGACTCAAATATTAGATATGTGTGTTTTATTTTTTTATATTATCGATAAATCGTCAACGTCGTCATTAGTTTGTTAGGGAATACCAAATTAGTATTGATGTTGTGTTAAGTTGATGTTGTCTCAAAATTGACGACGATGTTGACAACGCCAAACAGAATAAGGGTGATTGATTATAATATTTAAAAAAAATTTTTTTCAAAATAATATAATAATAACTGAAACACGAAATGTTTTTTTCAATCGTCTAATTTTGACACCAAATATTTTAATAAACCTGATACATAAACCAAAAAAAACTGAATTGTTACGTTTTTTCGTTTCGAATGTGACATTCGCTTTTTAAAAACGCAAAAATTAAAAACGTTACCGTTTTCGTGCGTTTTAACGGCAAATTGTGTTCTATAAACAGGCTGTTATTATCTAAATAGATTTTTTATATAAATGACCAAAACCTGGCTCAGGTCTACGCTATTTTTCTTCAAATTTTTTATAATTAAGCCCAAGAATGTGCGCAAAGCGATTATTAACACTTTGTAAGTGTTGGTGAGTCGGTTAGTTAGTTACTTAAGATTATATTTAATAAAATAAGATACCTGAGCAAATCTAAATTTTCGTAAATAATCTAATTTTATAGTCTTAAAAATGTACAAAATTTCATTATGTTCTGAAATTATTAGGTTGAAAGGAGTGTGTGACATGCCTGATATTTAAATGTACACACATACATTTTATGTTTGGCAGTGTTCCTCATATTCTCTTTGACGATACTTTGAATTAAAGTGTCGTCTCGGAGTGTACGCCAAGGCGGAGAATTTGTTGCTCACGTAGTCGTCGACGATGACGCAGGATGATGATTTAGTCCCCATCATTTAAGATGCCATAAAAAAAGGCCAAGGCGTAGTGATGTAATTCATAGATATTAAAGTAAATCTGTAAATTCCAATTAATGTACTCTTCTTCTTTGATTTATTTTATTTTAAGAACCCTATCAAGATTCGTTAGTTACCAAGCTTTTTAAAGTTCTTGTTTAATAGATTTGGTTGCACAGGCTGTCGGAGTAATGAGACCGACTCACTTGGGTCCTAAAGGTACCGTTGTGTCACCTGCAATAGGATGTGAAAGGATCAGATTCAGGTCCATACGGTACCATCAAAGATCCATATCCATACCACCCCGACGACCGAATAAACGAGCTTATCCTAGCAACATCGCAGACCGATAAGTCTCTATTCCCAGAAAGAGCTGGACTTGTTTGATATCTTTGAAAAACTTCAATGTCAGAATGACTAGTTGTGCCATAAATCTAAACTTTAGTTGTCAAACAAATTTGAGAATTACTTCGTGTAGAGTTATTAACTCATATAAGAGTGCATGATCTGTGTAAGTAGATATAAATGGTATAAAGTATTGAACCTTATACATCTTCTTGTCGAATATCTGGGTTACTGTTACCATAATTTAAATAGGTATGTTAAATCCCGATAAACATTAATTTCCTTTAAGGGCAGCTTAATGAAGTAATAAATTCTGCTCGGGACAGATAGACCCCTGAATCTCCTGAGTTCCACATGACTCATTAGTGTAGTACCATTTCTTTTAGACCCGTTTTCAAATGCCCAGTGATCGTTGCCGCAATGTATAAAGTCGAATCCTTCGAACGGTTCTAAATTGGATCGCCCTCAGGCGCAGAGTAGAATGCTTAAGGTTCTTTTATCTAAAATTGTGTGGTATTCTTGGAGCAGGTTTGATATTCTACATACAATTAAAGGGTACTTACCTAATTTCCGCGTGTGTCTCCTAAATTTAAGGAATACCGTACTATTGTACCTTTACTAGCTAATAGACATTTTATGGGGGGATGTTCCGCTTGAATAATAATGCATTCATCTGAGGGATAAGGATATCAAAATTTATATTATATTGTATATTTATTTAGTTACCAGTCTTCAATTGATCACGTCCCTAAATAGAAAACAAACAAAAATCAGACAACTTGATGGGTAGGTAGGAAGTACAGTTACGGAGGCAGCTCAAGTGGATGGACAAGATAGTGGAGCTGTCATTGAACTGCACTGCGCGAAGCGGCCCTTTAACAATTTTAGAATCAAAGCTATTCGGCCTTATTACGGTTGTCGAAAACGACATTCGAGAATAGTCGTAGTCGTTGTCGATAGTTAGTTTTTTTGGTACTATGTAAAATTTTCGAAAATAAAATATTTTGTAATAGATCAAAACATAAAATTTTAATAAAAAATTTTTGCAGTAGCATTTTAGGCGATAAATTAACACTTAAAAATAACAATAAAAAACAAAACGACTAGCTCTTAATTCAATTTGAAAACTTTTGTATTTCATTTGCAATTTTCTTAAAATTCAAATTTGGAAAGATGTGTTTTTAAATAAAAAAAATTTTCCACATACAAAAATAAAATGTGCAGACAACAGTTTTAGTACGATTATACAGTTAAAATTGGGTGCTTTTACACTTGTATCTCTTTTTTCTATACAAAATATGTTATTTTTATGAAAAAAAAAATGTATTCTATATTGGACTCAAGGTTCTGAGGGACCTACTTACAAAATTTTGTGCAAATCCATACAGCAGTTTACATGATGTGAACACATACACAAAAAATTAGTAAAATTAAGAAAAAACTTGAAGTAAGTGTAGAATAAAACGTACTCTGCCTATCAGTTCTTATAAAAAATTTTTGTATTTCCTTAAAGACCTCTTCAAAAGCTTTTAAATGAGTCCCGTAGCTCAGAAAATATGGGCGAGCGCAAATTTTTTAATTGATGTTTTTTTCTTTTTTTTTAATTCGCTATCTCCTAATTTATTTAGTTTTTTGGTTGGAATTACTTTATTATTCCAAATGACATGAAAAAATTAGATGTAGGCGTGGTGTTTTGCCTGCTGCCTCGAAGGACATGGATCCATCATGGTGATTTCTAATAGTAGCTCTTTCGACTCTATATCTGATCGATTGACATATTTGTTTTTTTGCAAAGTTGATTTCAACATCAACACGGACGGACAGACGGACATCGTTCCATTGACTTCGCTGTGCATAAGAAGTCAGAATATACATATATACTTTATGGGGTCAGATAGGAAATTACACCCAGAATGACAAACTTGCCCTTTTTCCACTTTTTGTGATGTTATAAAAACAGCATGCAAAAAATAAATTAAAATAAGCATAATGTAAAAATCAAAAGTAAACTTATCTTTTGTTAGAGTTCGTTTTAAAAATTTACAAAAAAAAAAATTATTTGTCGTGTACATAAATTTTAACGACAATATTTGAACAAATTATCATTCGAATGCGACAAACGTAGTACCGATTTTTGTAATAGATTTGTTTTTCGAGTAACATTTTTAACAATAACGACGTGCGTAGTACCATTTTAAAAAAACGTAGGATTTTCGACACGAGAACGACAACCGTAATAAGGCTGAATAGGTTATCACTAGATAATTATAATATCTTAGGTGGTGGAGTGCAGCAGAATTACCAACTCTGACCTTGAAAATAGATTCATAAGATGGCAAGCGAACAAGAGAAAACCACCGGTGACGTCATGTAATCTCTGTTGTGGATATTATTTATAGTAATAGTTGTAAATGTTATTTCTGAAATGAATAGGAGGAAGTTATTGTTCTTTGAGGATGACGTTGTGGTTTTGGTTAGGAAAAAATTTCTCGACTATGACTAATGAAGTCATGGAAGCAGGGCTTGCTTAATGGGCCATGAGTAAAAGACTAGGGTCAAGTCAGATAAAAAAGAGCTAGTTCCATTCACCAGGAAATATTAGGTGGAAAATATTACTCCGGTATAGATACCTAAGTGCCTATTTGGACAGGAAAATGGGTTGTAGGAATATTCATAAGACACTTAGAAAATTTGTTAGTGCTTACTACGCCTGCAGGAACTTCAAAACTAGGTTTAATGGATATACAAATCGATCTTGAAACCAATTAACTCTTGTGGCTGTTCGGTCCGTGAGAGACTTGATAAAGTAGTATCAAAGAAAACTCTTGCCACTTCTCGTCCAGATCTGTGCTTCGATTGGCATTATAGCTGCAGAAGAATTACGCCTTAAGCGACACTAATTATCATTCTTCACCTTCTTCACGTTACCACCCACACAAGCAGATGGATGCTCAACATATTCCTTAATGTGCTATGCGACACTACAAGGTGAATACTAGAGGCTTCATCATGAAGCCAATTCAGTGTCTAAGTTGTTGCTCTAATAGCTCTGTTGCTGTCGAAAGTTCTTTTCTGGGGTAAAAACTTTAAACATTTGTTGCTGTGTTGACAAATTTTCACCCAGTGAGACTCGCGTCGTTCCGCAATCATTATAATGACTTTAAGCAAGCGTGATTAACCCAACCCAACCGAATATTAGTAAACAGAAATAATTAAAATGTTTAAGAATAAAAGAAAGCAATGCACGTTTTGATTATTATACAATTAATTATCTCGTTCAATAAATACCCTTATTGTATATACTTTACTAAACTAAACATTTCAAAAGTATCAGAGTGATTTGTTATTATTGAAATATTAAAAAAAAAATTATTAATGACCGGCTAATTAAATGCAAAATACAAAAAAAATTAAAATAAATATTCAAGTTGAGTTTTCATCATACATCAAAAACTTATTAAATGTAATAAATAAAATATCTGCTTAGATTTGGCCAGCAAATGTGCTTTATGCCTCTTTAGAAACTATCCTCGTTTGTGATGTATTCATCACGTATCTTTTGCAATTTTGTAATTAAATCGTCAATAGATAACTCTCCATGTACTTTGTTGTCACGTGTGCGCACATTAACGGTATTCGAAGAACGTTCCTTTTCACCAACAACAAGTATAAAATTAAATTGTGCCAATTGAGCATTACGAATTTTCTTGTTCATTGTGTCGCCATCATCAGTATCAGCTTCAGCCATGAAACCAGCCGCAAATAGTTTATCGCTAACGGATTTAGCGTACTCATCGAATTGTGGGCCTACTGGGACAACCATAACTTGACGTGGTGAAATCCAGAATGGCCACTTACCAGCATAATTTTCAGTAAGAATTGCAATCATACGTTCAACTGAGCCGAGTATAGCACGATGAATTATCACGGGCCGTTTCTTCTCGCCATCATCAGCAATGTAATTTAAATTGAAACGTATTGGCAACTGGAAATCTAATTGTATGGTAGCACATTGATGAGCACGCTTAAGGGCATCCAATATGGTAATATCAATTTTGGGTCCATAAAAAGCACCATCGCCAGGGTTTTCTTGCCAGGGCATACCGAACTCATCGAGAGATTCCGCCAAGGCCTTTTCGGCAGCATTCCATTGATCCAATTCACCTAAATACTTTTCAGGACGTGTCGATAGTACCAAATTAAATGAGAAACCAAAAATAGTATAAACGTGACGCAAAAAATCCAAACAACCCTTCATTTCGCTTTTTATTTGTTCGGGAGCGCAGAATATATGAGCATCATCTTGTTGAAAACGGCGAACACGAGTAAGACCTGTCAAAGCTCCTGACAACTCGTTACGATGTAAGACACCAAAGTCCGCCATGCGTAAAGGTAATTCGCGCCATGAGCGATTACGCACGTCGAACATGACACTATTAATTCAAAATAATTAAAATATAGTTTGACTTCCACTTAATAAGACACATCTAAACTACAAAACTTACCAATGGCCTGGACAATTCATGGGCTTTAAAGCGTATGTTTCCTTTTCCACCTCAAATGAAAACATGTTTTCAGCGTAATGCTGCCAATGGCCAGAAGTCATCCAAAGTTTTGAGTTGTAAATATTAGGTGAAATAACTTCTTGAAATCCTCTTTTCCTATACTCAGACTTAATGAAGTTCATTAAGGTGTTGTAGATATGAGCTCCTTTAGGTTGAAAGAAGCATGAACCTGGCGATAGTTCATGGAAAAAGAATAGTTCTTGTTCTTTACCGATTTTACGATGATCACGTTTAGCAGCCTCTTCCTGTATTCTTTCCCATTCCTTTAATTGTTTGGAGTCGGGAAAAGAAATACCATAAACTCTTTGTAACGTCTCAGCATCAGATTTACCTTCCCAGTAGGTAGACGAGTTCTTAGTAATTTTTAAAGCTTTTACTTTTCCAGTGTGCCGTACGTGAGGACCACGACACAAGTCAATAAGAGGTCCGCATTTGTAAACAGTTGTTTTGTCAGTTGTGACTTTTTCATTGAGAATTCTGCATTTAAATTCATTGTACTTGAACATCTCCAATAAATCGGACTTTTTCATCTCCAAACGTTCAAAGGGTTGTTTCTCTTTTACGATTTGTTTTATAATTCCCTCCATAACTGGATAGTCATTAGTAGAAATCTAAAAAACAAAGATTAATTGTAAAAGTAGTATAAATTTCTCTTTCCTTACTTACACCTTCTCCTTCCAGAAACATGTCATAGTAAAAGCCATCGGCTATTGGTGGACCATAGCATAAATGGCCACCATAAATACGTTCCATAGCTTCTCCCATAATGTGTGCCGAACTGTGCCAAAAGACAGCCTGAGCTTCTGGATCATCGAATTTTAGCAATTGTAAAGTACAATCGCCCTCCAAAACACGATCCAAGTCCCACACCTCTCCATTTACTTTCGAGATGGTAGTATTATCTGCCAAGCCTTGGCTAATGCCCTTAGCAATGTCATATGGTGTAGACTCCCATGAAATGCCATTCACCACTTTACCATCAGGAAGCGTAACCTTAATGGGTTGACGTGGCTTTGCCGCAATTTCAGCTTCATATTCAGCTTTACATTTCTCCCACAGAGCATTGCGTTCTTCAATATAAGCTGGCCAAGGATCAAGTTCTTTGACTGAAAATAGGACTTTTCTTATCGTTTGCTTATTATAATCTAGCCCATAGGGCCACATATGATTACAAAGTAATTTACAATAGTAATAAATAGTAAAAAAAAAACAGGATATAATAAATGAAACAGTTAAAAAGGAAAAATTGGCTTCATTATTTACAAAATTTAATTTCAAATATTAAGGTTAAATTAGACGTGCCACACCATAACGCCATAGCCGTAACCATGGCCATAACCATAATCATATTTACTGCCAACAAATAGTGGTGCCATAGCCGTAAGCTTTTATTTGTTTTGCCGTTTGTTAAGAAAACAGCACAAAGAAAAATATAAATTAAAACTCGCCAATACAATGCAGCAAACGTGAAAAATAAGAACAAAATAAAAAAAAAAAACAAAAAGTTAATAACTAAATTCAATAGTCAACTGTATATGGTTATGGCAAAAAATCAAAATTTAATTAATATCTATGGTTACGGTTATAGATATGGCATTATGGCATGTTACCAATAATCAAATATAGTGTTTCCATAAGGTTGGTTTGAACAGCTCTTTTTTACGGTTATTGTTATGGCAAGTCTAATCGAACCCCTATGCATATGTATGTTATAACAAATGTTTAAAGCAATAAATAGATAATTGAAAGCTTTTAAATATAATTGGAAGGTCATTGGAAAGTCTACACGAAAGACT
Source organism: Gymnosoma rotundatum (assembly GCA_916610165.2). Classification (NCBI taxonomy): domain Eukaryota; kingdom Metazoa; phylum Arthropoda; class Insecta; order Diptera; family Tachinidae; genus Gymnosoma; species Gymnosoma rotundatum. Next base: position 93,782,938 of record OU744337.1, on the reverse strand, counting down.
TTTTAAAGTGGAATTGTTATTTTGAAGTATAATTAGCTGTGGAATACGGTTTGTTCTGATAAAATGATATAGTGATTTTAGGCATGGATTTGTTATGTATGTAATTAAATTGTAAAGAGAAATTCTTAGTTCCCCTAAGAATGTCTTGCCAAATTTAGAAACATGATCAAAGATTCTAATGTTATAGATATACCTTATAAAAATATTGACTCAATAGTTAAAGATTTTTGAGTTTTGAAGTTCTCATTTAATCAATTTGGCTTTTAATATAAGACTCTTAGGTATTCTATATACAATTTGGGTAAAATCCAGTTATAAGCTATAAGAGCAGTAGAGAAATGGCGAAATTGCTAGGTGAAAGATTTTACGATAGCCAACAAAATTTCTGGGTGAGAGCTTGGGTAATCAGATGGCAAAATGTTGGGTAGGCAGGACGCCATTGAGCGACTTAAAATTAGTAATAGAAGAATAGTAGAATGAACTCCTTGTCTCTTTAATAGAAGTGCCATTTATTGAAACAACCCACAGTGGTTTGAAAATGATTTCAGTTTAAATTTCATAAGCAGAAAAAGTATATAAGCTTTTTAGGGAAAATCCTGAAAAACTGGTATTTTTACGTTTTCCAATTCAGTGGCTTGTAAGTTCAAAACAAAAAGCGCTATCACAAAAAAACTTTATTCTAAATTTTTCCGATCATTAATAAGAAGTACACCACGCCAAAAATACTAAGTTAGGGTCGGCAAAAATTAAAGAAAAAATCTTGTAAAAAAGTAAATGAACTCTTTACTAGCAAAAATTATCAAAGAAATTGTTATGGCCTTGGGAATGATATGTAAGACTACAAAAGTGTACGATATGACCATTAAGTAGTACCATTTTTAAAGTAAAGTAAACGTACTTGAGTAGAAAGATGTATCAAACAATAGACTACTATAAGCCACCAAACTATTGTAAACCACAAGGAAAAATTTAAAATTTAAAGTAACCAAATAACAAAAATATGTACATAAAATGTTTTACATTTTTTACTAAAAATTATTTTTTTTTTTTCATTTATGTAGTTCTAATAAACATTCTCATTGTGATATAAACAAAGATGTATTTAGTTTGGCCTAAGTCCAGATTTAGACTATGCCATTTTTTTTTTAGCGAGTTTCATCGCGTATCTTAACGATGAGATTTTCCATCACATTGGAATTTCGAGCAAATCTTCCTGGGCTGGCGAGTGTGTCCCTGCGGTTGATCATGGTTTTACGCCGTCAGCCGTCACAAAGGGATAGCCAGTAAGTCAATCAAGGCAGCCTGCTTAAGATAACCTATAGGAAATTTAAAATCTATTTATACAACTAAATGCAAAAAAACCTTTAAGATTTTGTCTCGTGTGAAGAAAGCTGATAGTGAATTTTACCTAAAAATGTGAATAGCAAAAAATGAAACGTCCGTAACAGTATAAAAGTTTAAACTAAAATTATATTTAATGGATAGATGTATTGTGAACACATGTGAAGTGTTTTGAAGAAAATTTAGGCTAAAATTTTAGGGCCAGTTTCACGATGTCGCAATCGTTCGTTCGTTCGCATAATTACATTCAAAACAAAAACAAATTCTAAAAAATTGTTTTTGTTTTAAATGTAATTATTAGACTTTAAGGCTAGCGCCACTAGCCTAATTTGCCTAATTTATTTTTAAAGCAGTATCATTACCAATGCAGGTCAGGTTCACTCAGGTGCAAACAATTCTACAAAAAATATAAAATTTGTTGTAAAAACAACCTCATTACTTGTATAAAATAATTTAAAAATTATCACAGTATCTCTTACAAAAAAAAAAAAAATAATAATAATAATAATAATAAAAAATAAATAAATATATATATATAAATAATAAATAACATAAATAAAATAATAAAAAATTGAAACAAAAAGGAACTGTACTTTGCTTTGTTTTTTAAATGATTCTACCATTCGAATTAAATACAAAATTAAATAAAAATTTTAAAATTTTAAATATTCTTCTTGTGTTCCTTTAGTAAAATATTAAAGTAGATATGACATCAAGATTGGCGTTACCAAAACAGAGCACTTAACTTTCGTTTATATAGAATTCATTTCCTCCAAAAAATTAATTTTTATTATTTTATACATACCTTTTTTTCCGGCTTCAGCAGGTGAGTTCTTTTGCTTTTCTTTCTTCATTTTGCTAGCCTAAATAATAAAAAAAATACATACATAAAAATAACATGTTGGAAAAATCAATCATTCTTACAATAAGACTATGACAAACATTTTTTGTTAATAACAAAAAAAAAATGATAAAGTTTCTCTTATCAATTTTTTCTTAAATAGAAATGATAAAAATTACATTTTTTTAAAGAAATTGAAACAATTATTGGCTTCTTGTTTATTTATTATTATTTTTATTATTATTTTATCATTTTTTTTTTTTTTTTTGGTATCATTTGTGTTTAAACAGAAACAGAATTAATACAACGAACGTTTTTTTAATGTTTTATTTATTTTATAGATAAAATTAGTAGATAACTTTCTTTTAATTAGTACAGTAGTTTTCCTATTTAACGAACCTTCGATTCTGCGAACATCGCATTTAACGAACATACAAGTTTGCTGCATTGAGTACCTTGAATTACATTACATATAATTATTTTAGTTTTTTTGCTACGAATGAAATGAATTGTACCTTTTTCAATTTCTTTAAAATATAATATACAGATCTCAAGACATATATCAAATTTTTTTATTTATTCATTCATAACATGGGTAACGGACAGGCCTGACAAAGTACTGGTTCGTTAAACCGGAAAACTACTGTATTTTGCAAGGCGAATTGAATGATATTTTTTTGGTCTTTATTGATTCGCCTTAAGTATTTTGCTTAATAACTAAACATTTATTCATTCATTTTTCATGTTTTGTTGGCAAAATGGAGCGTGCTGATGCAATAACTTAATTAATTATTATATAGCAGATACTATAAACTATACATGAAACAAAACAAAAGAGGAAGTTGTATATAGTGATGATTAAAAAAAAAGTTGCACAATAATTTTTTAAAAATTAATTAATTTAGTTAAAGTTTCTCGTGCTTTTAATTTCATTCAGTAAAGTTTTTAGTTTGTCTTTCTATATGTTACTTTTAGATGTAATTTAGGAATTTAAACAAGTCGAATGTGAAAGTTTTTTGAAAGTTTATCAGCAAATAATTTTTACATCCAAACTAACCAAGAGAAAACAATTCCTCAATAACAAATATGAAAAAAAAATAATATTTCTCAGTCTTCTTAGGTAAAGGTCCAGCGAGCACAATTCCATTGGCCTGCAAAACGAAATAAATGCATAGTGTCATGCGGACAATGTGAATAGGCTCGGTACCGATTTAATGTGCGGGGAACAATTCTTTCAGCAGTTAAGAAAATTGCACTTTACGGCCCTTAATCGTGCTAGAGTTGAGCAGGTTTATCTGGTAATACATTCGGTCTAACTAAGGTGTAGTTACAATTCGGATATTTTTAAGATACTGACTAAAAAGCCCTATTTGGGATTTTGCTAGTGAAGCTGCAGTCTAAGTTGCTGCAGAAAATTAATGAAGGCTTCTTGGAGTTCTGCAAAAAACTTTCTTGTTTAATCACAAAGCCGTCTTCACCATCTCGTGTTGTTTTAATGTACAGACGCTTTTGCCAACTCATCTATTGCGGTAACATACAATAGGTAATTGACTTCCTTTTTTTCTAATCTGAAAGTTATTATTGCTGTTTTTCATTTATTCGCTTTTACAGATCAATCAGAATTGTTTTAATCTTTTAAATAAATATCTATTTGATTTTTCCCTAGAACATTTCCGGGACAAATTCCTGAAAAGTTTGAAAACCTTATATGAAGCTTGTGGGGCTTCCTTTTTCTGGTCTATGGTATAAACATTTGGGTATAGGTTTAGGAATATAAAATAAGAATGTAAAGAATATAAAATAAGAATGTCCGTTTCCTATCGTCACTATAAGGAGATGTGAATGTTTATGTTATTTTTAAAGTATTGGTTTTATATATTTTTGTGAAAATTGAGTAAGTATATAACTTTTAACCTTTTTTTTTAGCGATTTATTTTTAAAGTTAAACAGTGTTTTATTTAGATTTTTTGATGATTTACCGCTAAAATTTTGGTTAGGTAAAGAATTTAGCTTTTTTTTTTTTCCAAATTTTGATTATATATAAAAATTTTAAACTCGTAAAACTCTTGTAGAGATATTTCTAAAAAAAAATATAAATTAATATTTTTCGCATATATCCACATGTATTATACAAACAAATTAAAAATAAAAATCTTGTGTTTATATATCTATGTTACATATATATGATTTCCTGTAAGGTTTTTTAGCACTTATAAAATTAGACCACTATAATGTGTTAATCATGCTAATATCGCCTAAAGGGCTCGATTAAATAAATGTGACGATATTTATATAAACACATCTTTTTTTAATAAACACAAACCAATGTAGCGTATTGCCTTATAAGTTGAATTTGATTAACACTTTTATACTTATTACACTTAAGTGTTTCTTGCCGGTGATCAATTATTTCTTGATGTTTAAGCGTTAAGTTAAAAAGTTCACTCCAACTCTTATTGTTGAATGCTGTATTAAACGTCTTCGATAAAAAGCCGTGTTCGCGTGACAATTGATTACAAAGACTGTGTAAATTTCTACTTATGTAAAGAGAGTTTATTTCAGAAGCATTTTTTAATTTTTTATTGAACACTTGCACAAATTTCTGCATTACTGTATACCTCTGATTGAATTAATTTAACTTTATCAATAAATGTTTATTATAAACATGCCTTTTCTTTATTTAAATCCAGATTTTTTAATTCGGACACCACGTTGTCACTCATTTTTCTTTTTATAATACTGCACAAAAAAGAAACAAAAAATTCAACCATAAAAACGCAAAGACAGAGATGCACTAAACGAAGCTACCAGAGTTTCATTAATATACAATAAAACAAAAATTTATTTTTGGGAATTTTTGTTTTAATTCAAGTTCATAATAAAATTTATGTTTCTTGTGTTTGTTATTAATCGGATATTTTAATTTTTGTTGAAATTTTGCGCTGAATGTGAATTGAGATTTTGTGCTAGAAATGCGAAATTTTTGCATATTATACTTTTTACAAAAAAAAAAAAGTGGAAAAAGGGTATATCTAAGTTTGTCATTCCGGCTGTACTTTCTACAATATCCACTTCCGACCCCATAAAGTATATATATATATATATATATATATATATATATATATATATATATATATATATATATATATATATATATATATATATATATATATATATATATATATATATATATATATGCATAGCGAAGTCGATTGAGCGATGTTCGTCTGTCCGTCCGTGTTAGTGTTGAAATCAAGTTTACCGATTTCACAAAAAAAAAAAAATTGTCAATCGATCAGATATAGTGTCGAAAGAGGTGCTATGGAAATCAGCATGATCCATGTCCTTCGAGGCAGCAGGCAAAACACCACACCTTCCTCTAATTTTTTCAAATCATTTGGAACGATAAAGTAACTCCAATCAGAAAAGTAAATATATGGGGCGGGAGAGAATTAAAAAATAAGAAAAAAAACAACAAGTGAAAAATTGGCGCTCGTCCATATTTTCCGAGTTACGTGCCTCTGAAATTTTAAAATTTTTTAAAATATCAATATGGGTGTAATTTGAAAGTTTTCGAAGAGATCTTTAAGGAAATACTATTTTTTTAATGCTTAACGCCATTAAGAGCCGATATCATTTTTATATAAAATTATAAACATGAATGTATGTAACTTAAAATGTTTTTCTTATTTTTTTAATTCTCTGTCACCACAATATTTGGCTTTTTTAATGGAGTTACTTTACCAAACTAGATTTACATAGATGGTGAAGGGTACATAAGATTTGGATTAGCCGAACATAGCACTCTTACTTATTTTATCAAATCTTAAGAATTTATTTTACACAATATTATTCATATTACTAGTTAAATTCTTTTATATTTCTAACCAATATATTTATTTTGGCTCAGAAGATACATAACTTTCATAAATTCCAATTGCATGTATTGCCTTTTCTAAATGTTAGAAATTTAATACAATCAATCAATGAATGCAAATTCAAATTTGATTTCAAGACATTTACTTAAGTACTAACTGTGTTATAGCGTTTAATTTTTTTTACCTGTTTAACATAAAAATTGTTTCTTAAGTTTTATTTTCCGTAATAAATTTATACACAAGTTTTGGAAATATAATCTAACGTTCTCCAGACAAATTGGAAAAACGCGAAATTCTTAAAGGTTTTCAATAATATAAGAATTCCCAAGCAATGTCACTTTTCTCAATTTTTTTTAGCAACAACAAAACGTATAACATGCCGTATACATATGTATTTACGTACTAAGCAAAGAAAACACTCATACGCAATGGCAAGCAAATGTTCAGTTTCCTTGTTTTAGAGAGTGAAAGTGGTTAATCAAATCGTTACTGAGAGTACAAGGATTATTAAAACAACAAAGCTTCATTCTTACTGCATATTATTGATTTTTTGAAGAAAAATTGGACATAATATTTCACCTAATAATTCATTTGTTAAAAAAACATTTCAAAACGAATTAAATAAATATTATTTAAATAAATAAAGTGTATTAATCTATAGTTTTAACAATATTTAGTAAAAGATTAAAGATATTTTCTAAAATTTTCTGGTCAAGGTTATAACTTGCAAAATTTCACACTTACTTGAAAATCCGTTGCTGCTACTCCACAGCCAACATTATAACACTGGAGGAGCAACATCACCAGCATCATCAACAACTGCTGTATCGACACAATCGACGTTACTAACGTCCAACGTCGTTGTGGAGCGTAGCGAGTTTTTTAACGTGGCTTCAACAGACGGCATCAGGACGCAGCACAGCAAAGTTCATCCGAGTCCAGGGGCAGGTACGGCTCGTAGCGTTTGGGCCCTGCCCCTGAACTATGATAGTTGTAATATGGTGGCGGAGGAAGATAGTGCTGCCCATACAGACCACGAGGTAGATCCTAGACGACCACATTCTCCGCACGTAAGTGGTGGTGTTAACGGTTCCCTAGTAGTTTCGAACAGTTCATATGGTGGTGGTGATGGTGGAGCAGCTTCTGGCAATAGAGGTGATGCAGTTGACGAAAACCTTTTAATATTTGAGGGAGCTGATGGTACTGTAGCTCATTTGGATGATATATTCGATATTATTAAAAATGGTGAAGTCAGCGATGTAGAAAATTTAACCGATAAATTTGGCATCGAATGTTTATCAGCGCGCGACCGTCATGGTTATACACCAGCCCATTGGGTAGCGCTTAATGGAAATATTGAGATGATGCGTTATCTAATAGAAAGATCAGCTCCTATAGACTTGCCATGCTTGGGTACCCAAGGACCTCGTCCTATACATTGGGCTTGTCGTAAGGGCCACGCAGCTGTAGTGCAAGTAATGCTGCAGGCAGGAGTCAACGTTAATGCGGCCGACTTTAAGGGCTTAACGCCTCTTCATGTTGCCTGTATGTATGGACGCACTGCTACAGCTGCTTACTTATTAGGAATGGGAGCTCTTAATCATTTGACTGATATAAACGGAGATACAGCTCTACACTGGGCCGCCTATAAGGGTCATGCCGACTTAATGCGTTTGCTAATGTACTCTGGAGTAGAGCTGCAAAAAACAGACAATTTTGGATCGACACCATTACATTTGGCCTGTTTATCGGGAAATATGTCTTGTGTACGTTTATTGTGTGAAAAATCAAACTTAGATTTACAGCCGAGAGACAAAAATGGCAAAACTCCCATCATGCTAGCACAGGCTCACCAACATCAAGACATTGTTCGCTTACTGTACACAGAAGTAAAGAAAAACTCACGCTGGATGCCTTCTGTTTCGGAAATTTGGGGTTGGATATTTGGAGGAGCCGGAGACTCAAAGGGGCCTCTATTTCTATTCTTATTTTCGGTACTATTATGGGGTTATCCCATGTACATGATAAGAGTAAGGAAGTGCATTTATTTTACTTTTGAACAAATTAATTACCATTTTATAAATTTAACAGGCGATTCCTATAACTTGGAATATTCTTAGACGTTCTCATTATTGTTTTATCTATTGGAATGCTGTAATGTGGATTAGCTGGATTATTGCCAATCGTCGTGATCCTGGCTACATACCGTTGAGCTCGGACGCATACTACAGGGCTATTAAGCAAATACCCTATTTTGACAAGTTAAAAAAGCGCAATGTTATACTGACTCGGCTTTGTCATAGCTGTCGATGCTTGAGGCCGCTCAGGGCAAAGCATTGCCGAGTTTGCAATCGTTGCGTGGCCTATTTTGATCATCATTGTCCATTCATTTATAACTGCGTTGGGTTGCGTAATCGCATGTGGTTCTTCTTGTTTGTACTCTCAGTGGCCGTAAATTGTTCGTTTACAATTTATTTTGCCTGCTATTGCGTTATGATTGAAGGCTTTACATTATTATATGTTTTGGGACTTGTAGAGGCTGTAGTTTTTTGTGGACTAGGTTGGATATTGACTTGTACATCGGTAATTTTTTGATTATTTAAAGAACGTATTTGATTCAAACTTATTCTTACTAACGTTATCTTTGTTTTAGATTCTTCATGCTTGCATGAATCTTACCACCAATGAAATGTTTAACTATAAACGATATCCTTATTTACGCGACAAAAGAGGTCGTTATCAAAACCCCTTTTCTCGTGGTCCAGTTCTAAACCTATTAGAATTTTTTGTGTGTCTACCCGATCGCAGCGATGATAATGATCTTCTTTTGGAGGATAACATTTGATTAAGATCTTAGGATAGAGCCCTTCAGGCACGACGCCGTAAATTACCGCCAGCAAGAGGATAGTAACAAAACTTTTGATATGGTTTTGGGTAATTTGGATTTGTCAAGATTTTATTGCAACAATCTTGCTTTGTTATTAATACAATTTAAGCTTACAATTTGATTCTTATTTCTTTGAATGATCGATATATTGCACAAAGATATCAACACAACAACGTTTATAAAAACAAGAACTTAATAAGAAGAAAAAAATTTTAAGTGTTCTTCCATAAACGAGTGAAGTGAGATATCATAAAATATTTACACCATAATTGCAGAAATTATATATTTAATCTTACTAATTAATATTAAAGCTAAGCACCGTCTTGTTAATTTATTTTTAAGATAATCAGTGTGAAATAAATAAGCATTAAATAAAAACAATCGTATGTTTGTTTGCAATCTTTCGGAATTGCATTATTTAAATAATGCAGTAAGATTTTGGATTTTTCTGTTTAATGAGAATTTTTCAGTAACCAGTAAAAAATTGAAGTAATCAGAAAAAATTTACTGGTTACTGAAAAAATTGGAGTTGTCAGTAAAAATTTTCTGGTTACTGAAAAAATTGCATTAACCAGTAAAACATTGATGGCAACTGTAATTATTTTTCGTAAGCAGTAAAATTTTACTTAAATCCAGTGCTATGCAAATTTTTTAAATTTTATTGTACTTAAATGATTAGGCATGTTTTCAATTTAATATACCGTTTGGTCAACTAGGAAGTGACTACTAATTGATATTGAAAAAATACCGTTGTAGGCCGCTTTCCATTGATAAAAAGTTTCTCTTTATATATTTTGTTTTATTTCAATTCAATTAATATTGATTAGTGATATTACAAATTTCATATGTGTTAATATCCGTTTTTCGAAAATAAAATGTATATATTAATGTTTTTGATATTCATAACATAGCTAAAATTTTTTTTTAGGAATTAAATAACATTTTTATTTACAAGTAGCATTTTATGGTTACTGGAAAGAAAAACCAGTAACTAGTCAAATTTTAAATAATGCATTAAAAATATACTGCAGTTTGCCCAAGTATGGTCTTGAGCCAATTTATTCATAAATCTTCTACTATCTTCGAATACATACAATTTTTTAAGAAATATTTTTTTTTTAAATAATTGGTCTAAGGTCTTGAAATTTTTTAAATACAAACAACACCTTGATAATTAACAAGCAGTCAACAAGTTATTACAAATTAAAATCCATCTGATTGTGATACTATTATGCAAATAGGAAAAATAAAATGTTTATTCGATTAGAATTAATATTTTTCTATCCAATTTTTAAAGTAAATTAAAAAACACGGAAAATATTTATTAAATAAATAAATTTTTAAAAAATTACTGTGCTACTTTCTTAATATCCTGATTTGAATTATAAATCCCAGATATTGATTATTAATGGTTAAAGCACGTCTTGATAGCCATTTCGCGTTCAATAATTAGTATCGGTGATTTATAATTCAAATCGGGATATTATAAATTACCACAATAATTTTTAAAAAATTAATTTATTTAATAAATGTTTTCCGTGTTTTTAAATTTAATAATTTAATTGCAGCGTCTGTGCATATATATATATTATCGTGGTGTTTTATGATATTTTATTTTTCATCATTGATTTCAACTGTATAAAAGAGCAGAAAAAAAGTCAGCCGTATACAGTGGAAAAAGAACAAACAAAAGTGCTATATTCGGCTTTGCCGAATCTTTTATACCCTTCACTATCTATGTAAATCTGGTTTAGTGAAGTAACTCTAATCAAAAAAGCAAATATTGGGATAACAGAGCAATTTTACATAAAAATGACATGCTCTTAATGGGCTAAGAATTTTTTTAAAAATTGTAGTATTTCTTTTAAGATCTCTTCAAAAGCTTTAAAATGATACCCATATTGATATTTTTAAAGTTTGAAAATTTTAGAGCCCCGTAACTCGGAAAATATGGGCGAGCGCACATTTTTTCACTTGATGTTTCTTTCTTATTTTTTTTATTCTCTCTTACCCCATATATTTATTTTTCTTATTGTTCCAAACGACATGAACAAATTAGAGGTCGGGGGTCAGAAATGGATATTGTAGAAATTACACACGGAGTGATAAACTTAGTTATACCCTTTTTAAACTATTTTTTTTGGTAACGGGTATAGGTTAGGTTAGGTTGTACAGGCCGTCGGCGCAAAAGAAAGACCGACTCACTTGGGTCCTAAAGGTCCCATTGTGTTGCCTGGAAACCGGATGTGCAGAGATCAGATTGAGGTCCCTACGGCACCATCAAAAGATCCACATCCAAACCACCCAGAAGACTGGATAAACAAGTTTATCCTAGAAACATCGCAGACGGATAAGACTGCAAGACCATGCAGTCTCGGACTGCCAAAAATAGCCGCTCTATTCCCAGAAAGAGCCGGGCAGTGGCAGAGCAGATGCTCCACCGTTTCCTCCTCCTCCTCATCTTGACAACTTCTACAGTAGTCATGATGAGGAAGATTCAGTCTCCTAGCGTGAGCACCAATGACGCAGTGCCCCGTCAGCACGGCCACCAGTGTGCCCAGCAGCCCCCGAGGAAACCTCAGTAGATTTGCGGATCTTCCACTATCGTACTGAGGCCACAGTGTCCTCGAGACCCTGCAGGTAACCTCTTCAGACCACCTAGACTGTGCAGCCCTGAAGAGTTCCTGCCGTAATATAGCTTTACAGCAGCTTAAAGGGACCGCCACCAGTGGATCTATTTCTCGGTCTTCCAACCGGGCTCCAAGTCTGGCGAGTTCGTCCGCGACCATATTTCCGGGTACGCTCGAATGAGCTGGCACCCAAAAGAGTTCCGGGTTGGAATGTCTCGCCATCTCGTTGAGAGATGTCCGGCATTCGCGAACTAATCTGGATGTCGTATAGACACCTGATAGGGAGTTAATCGCGGAGTATAAAAAAAGTAGAAGCTGAGCGTTTACACGAAAGTGCATAAATAACAAATACGAAAGTGACTAATAATAACCGAAAATTTCGAAAACAATCATATTGATCTAAGTGTTGAAAACCTGAAAACCTTTGGATATTAAAAAATCATTTTTCTGGCGTCAATACTTCACGCACGTTGCTAATGTATAAAGTTTTCACAAGACCAAAAATAGAGAACGCTGTATCTACATTTTCTAATATGTCTAAAAAAGGTTTATCCAAAATTCAAGTTTATATCAATGACGCCCTGTCGCTTTTCATATAGCTGCAGAACTTTCTCCGACATATCGTTTTATCCTGGTCGCTGCTAAAGAAATTACCAAGTCTTTACTTACAATCTCCAAAGCTCTATGTTGTCATACTCAAGTCTTAACATTAGCATTTCAAAAGTGTTTCACCGATTTAGAGATATATTCATGGTTGCATTAAACCAAGGTGCAATAAACCTTGCATTGGGAAAGGAAAAATTTAGCTGGCTGATTGAAAATAGTTTTGAAGTTTTGTTCACTGATGGTTCCGTGATCTACTGGATTTACGTTTTACCATTTAATATCTGATACAGTTTGCCAGTATTATGCTAATAAATCTCTGTCCTCAACTTCAGCAGAGCTATATAAGAAGCTATAGAATTTGCAACACGTTTTGGCTTTACTAATGTTGCTATTTTAACTGACTCAAAATCAGGACTGTATGATATTTCTTTACTGCTCCATTAATCTTTCTACATATTCTTAATGCAAAGCAAATAAATTTTTTTTCGTAACTATTTTTAACGTAACTTTTTTCGTTATGATTTTTAGAGGCTGTTTTTTGTTGTTGTTTTATATCTTCGTTCGACTACAACATAAAAGAATATGATTTTTTTCTTAGTTCTGTTGCCTGTCACCGCTTAAGGGCCGCAGGCTGCCCACCCAACTCTTCACCATCTAAGTATGTAAATCTAGTTTAGTGATGTAGCGAATTAAAAAATAAAGAAATAATCAAGTTCTACGTATATATAATTTTACATAAAAATGTCAAAGACTCTTAAGGAGTTAAGCATTTACAAAAAATTTATTTTTTCTTTAAAGGTCTCCTGAAAAGCTTTAAAATGATACCCATTTTTATATTTAATTTTTTCACTTGATGTTTTTTTCTTATTTTTTAATTCTCTATGGCCCCATGTATTTGTTTTCTTGATCGGAGTTACTTTATTGTTCCAAATAACATGGAAAAATTAGAGGTAGGCGTGGTGTTTTGCCCGCTGCATCTGAGGACATGGATCGATCTTGCTGATGTGCAATAGCGCCTCTTTCGACACTCGATCGATTGGCGTATTTAATTATAACACGGATGGAGAAACGGACATCGCTCAATCGAATTCGCTAAGCATAAGAACTCAGAATACACATATGTACATACATATATACTTCATGGGGTTCGAAATGGATATTGTAGAAATTACAAACGGAATGACAAACTTAGTTATACCCTTTTTCCACTTTTTTGGTGAAGGGCATAAAAATTATTGCTTCTTTCTCATCGCATGCAAACAAGGGAATTCCCGTTTTCATGTTTATTATATATTGTATATATGTATGAAGTTGAAGTTAATAAAAATATTCTGCCATCACGGATAATAGAGGTAATCAATATACAGATCTTCGGCCATCACGGTTAATCGGGGTTACCGGGTACCGGATGACGGATAATCGAGGCCTGATTGTATATATATATATATATATATATATATATATATATATATTAATATATACATCATTTCCAATTGGTAACGTTTTTCTTTTAATACCTATTATTTATACTTTAGATACTCTTTTGTTTGGCAATGGCGTTGTTTAACAGAAACCAATTTCAAATCCCAGCGAGGCCGAGGCTACGCAAAGAGCGGTAAGCGGCAGAGCGGCGAGTTTGAGCGGCAAGTGGCGTATTACTGAGCGTCATTTCTGAGCGGTTAGTTGTTAAAATGCCATTGTCAAGAGAGTTAAATATCAGAAATGAATTAACACAGTATTTTTGGGATTTTAGACACTAAATAAAATATATTAAATAAATATATACATATATAAATAAAATAAAATAAAATCTTTCCAGGTAAACGTTGTGTTTATTTATTTTCTTTGGATTTCAATTTTTGTAGTATTAAATTTTATTTTATTACATTCACTTTTGCCATGTTTATACTTTGCCGCTCTGAAATCAACTAAAAATTAGTATAAGTTCTATTCCTGAGCGACGCCGCTTAAAAATGCCGCTCATTGCGTGGCCACTTCAATAGTATTATGTTTTAATTTTTTGCCGCTCAGCCGCTTACCCCTCTACCGCTCATTGCGTGGCCTCTGCCTTACAAATGTTTATACTTAATCCTTTTTTAATTTTAAGAGACTTGAAATCATTTATGTAATTAATAAATTAGAAAAAATGTGACCGTTAAGAAATTCCAAAATATTTTGTTTTTGTCTACTGTGCAGCGTTTAATTCTTGCCATTATAGCAACAGATAATAAAAATAAATCCGCCAAGTGTGAGTTTGACTTACACATGAAGAGTCCGTACCATGTATAGGCCACTTAATCGGAGGTGTAACAGAATCGAAATTAGTTTTGCTGATTGCTGGTTTTGTAAAACAATATTGGTTTCCTTTTGGTGTCATGAAACCAAGTCGGTTTTGTTTTTTCGAACATAAATAATAAATTTAGTAAACTAAGTTTTCAATAATTCTTGCAAAAAAACCGACTTCAAAACAGACTTCATCTGTCTGTCTATAACGGTTCAAGAGTATGGCCAAATAAATTTGATAACTATTACATAAGCCAAACAAAGTAGTAGATATTCTGTTTAAAATTCAGGTGTTTGTATCTAACGGTTAAAAATTTCGGCCATATGGAACAAATTACAGTAATTTTGGGAACACCTTTAGTTTCTAAATTCAAATTATAAGCTTCTTGTTATGGTGGACTTAGCAAAACAGGTCCCTTGTAAATTTCAGCTGTCTGTCTATACCAGTTCAAAAGTTCGGACATATACACGAAATTACATCAACTATTGGGACTCCCGTATATTTCAAAATCAAATTTAATACTTGTTGTTATAGCGGAGTTAGTAATACAGGTTCTTTGCAAATTTTAATCGTCTGTCTACAACTGTTTAAAAGTATGGCCATATACATCAAATTGAATAAACTATTGGGACACCCTTTTATTTATAATTTTAAATAATAATACTTGTTACTATAACAGCCATAGCAATCCACATTCTGTCCATTTTGTAAGCGTTTATCTATAACGGTTCAAAAGATAGGCCCATATAAGAAAATCTCCATCAATTATGGGAAACCCTTTAACTTCTAAATTAAAATTATAAACTTGCTGAATAGCGGGTTTAGAAAAACAGCTTCCTTTTAGGTTTCAGTGTTCTGTCTATAAGGGTTCAAAAGTTCGCGCACATACATGATATTACATCAACTATTGGGACACCCTTTACTTTTCAAATACAAATTTTATACTTGTTATAGCGGACTCAGCAATGCAGGTTCGTTGTAAATTTCAAGCGTCTGTCTACAACTGTTTAAAATTATGGCCATATACATCAAATTAAATGAACTATTGAGGCACCCTTTTATTTATAATTTTTAATATTAATACATTTTACTATAATGACCATAGCAATCGATATTCTGTCCAATTTGCAAGCGTTTGCCTATAACGGTTCAAAAGAACTCAACATCAAAAATGGTGACGACAAACTAAACGGCAACATCAACATCAATTGTTCTTAGAAAATACCAAACATTTGGCGACAATCATCGATTAATGACAATATTGACAACGGGAATACCGATTTACAACAAACGAAGAAAAACGACGTTGTTTCGTGTTGATGTTGCCAAACAGAATAAGGGTGATTATTAATGCCGTCAGAGAATCGTCGTTATTTTGATTACTTAAGGTACGGTCACATTAGTCAAACATTTGACTGAAATCGACAAATATTTATTTGCCGTAGTCTGACCACAAAATATTTTCTAGAAGCAAATAACATCACAGCTGATTTTGGGCAAATAAAATTATTTGCCAGTAAACAAAAATGTTTCTAATGTGAACATAGTGTGACCACTCGACGGCAAATATTTGACTCATTTTTAGGCAAATAAATATTTGTTCTTACAAAGTTTTTGTAAGAACAAACAGAGACAAATAACAGCTGTATCAACAATGTTGCCCAGTATTTAAATTAAATTATTAGGTTTCGGAAAAACTCGCTGATAATTTTAAACTTATATGTGTATTAAATAAAAACAAAATACTGTAAGCAATTAAAAATAAACTTATAGATAAAAAATAAATAAAAAAGTTGTCGGGCCACATATTCTTCGAGTTATATATCATCAAAGTATTTTATATATAATTTGGTATATTTCGACATGAATGGTGAAAACTTTCAAAGTTGTATGTAAAAAAGATGTGGCATTGGGGATTATTAAATGTTCTTTTATAAATTTTTAGTAAAGTATTAGTTTAAAGTTAAGTCGCAAGAAATTTTATAACTTGAAAATTTGCGTTGCCGCTAAATTAAAGTTAAGTTAAAGTTTAAAGTTGTAAATTATATACTGTTATATATCTGCACATAAACCTATGATAAGGTTGAGATACATTTTGTTTTAAAATGCCTATAGATAACTTTTAAATGAAGTTATATATGACAACAAGCAACATGCTTTCAATTTAAGTATCAATATCGATTAATTTATATTAAACAAGAATTAACACGCTTAAATTTAACCAACATAAATTAAACTTTAATTAAGATTTGCACAGTGCCCACGCATTTTAACTGTTAAAGAGATGAAATAAGTCGGCTATGTGCAGAACAAAACCAAAATAATTCTTCCGCCTTACTCGAAGCGTAGGAATAGAGCTAAGAGTCATTAGTAATATCCATTTCAAGCACTAAAACTGTTCCTGCATAATTTTCGATTTGCAATCAAAAGAGATATGTTCTATAAGTACTAAGCTGAAAGATTATTTCTGCAATTAATGTAAACAGATTTTTTTTAATATAAATATATTCGTTTGACGGTATGTTATAATGTAAAAATTTTTAAAACTACGTGTACAAGAGTTTTTCCCCTATTTCCCGAAATCTGAAACATTAAAATTTCTTAAAAATTATAGAACTTTGTATCCCAATAAAAATTTTGCATATATGCAGTTTAATTCTTTGTGAAATTGGCTTTTTAATTTAAGCGACTTTTTATTTCAACATATAATTTTTCTACACTTATATCAAGTAAGCAAATAAACAGCTATAGTTTGAAAAATATATTAAATAAATTAAAAGTTTTTAGAAATTTTAACCAAACAAGTGTAATGAATGATTATTCAAATTTATTGTTAAGAAGTGGGATCTCATTCCTATTTAGCTTCATCCTCTTATTGTGCTCCTTCTTTAGAACACCTTTAGAGCTTCTTTATAGCATAGAATATGAAAAAATTGATATTGTTGCTTGGCTATGTTTATTTGGAACTTTCATACATGGGAGTTATTCATTATAAACTTTCTTCTCACATTGCCATTATGTGAAATAATTATTTTAATGGAATCTCTATAAATAATACATGCGGGTGCATAAATATAATATTAGCCACCATTATTTGACCAACTTTTATAGTTTATGGCTATCAGCTGTGGATATTTTATTTTTATATTAAAAATTGGGATTTAATTTCTCGTACAAAGTATAGGAAACGTATATTATAGGAAGAGAATAAAAACTTCATTCGGGACTTTTAAAAAGATGCGCCCAGAGTCTGCCTAGATGGAAAAAATTTTTCGACAGTGGTATATTTTTGTTCCGACTACAAATGGTTATTGTTTGTTTGTTTTGAACTTATGTATATTGTATAACAATTAAATAGTTAAGAGTAGCAACTATTTTTCATTATTTGTAATAAGCATTTAATAATATTTTACACGTTTTCTTTGCAATAACTTTGAAATAATGCCGAAGAAATTGAATGGCAGTGAAGACATCCCATGCGCAGCAGTTTGTGAGCAAATAAATTTATGTTTTTTTTCGGTTTCATCAAATATATTTTTAAGGCAAATATTCACCCTTATTCTGTTTGGCGTTGTCAACATCGTCGTCAATTTTGAGACAACATCAACTTAACACAACATCAATACTAAATTGGTATTCCCTAACAAACTAATAACGACGTTGACGATTTATCGATAATATAAAAAAATAAAACACACATATCTAATCTTTGAGTCAGTTGATTCAATTTATTTTCTATTGTGTTATAGCATGTTTACACGGCAATGCGAAGCACTTGCTTCGCTCTCTGAATCATGATTGCGAAGCATGCCGTTTCCACGACACATACTACATGCTTCACATTGACTGCTGTTCTAAAATTTTGTTTTTCGTTTCATTTTTAGTGTTTGTAATTAATAAAATTTTAAATTATAATATAATTATTTGTTTTTATATTAACACATATTCACACAGCACTTTTAATATTGGTTTACTTTTTTGTTTACATTTATATACAGCTAGTTCAGATAAACTTGGGATAAAAATTAGGGAAGACAGAAATTTTTCATGCTTCGCAAGTAGATTCAAGTTGAATCGTCTCAAAACAAAATGCTTCGCTCTCAAGATTTTATATGGCGAAGCACGTTGATTCGGTCGTGATTGAGCTGTGAATCATGAAAAGAGAGCGAAGCAAGAATATTGGGCTCCGTGTAAACATAGTATTAAGGTCTTATCTATGGTGTTAAGTAAGTGTTGTGGAAAATTTAAATTTTGTAAAAAAATAAAATACCTATAAACAATAAAATAAGCAAAACCATTACAAACAATTAAAATAAATAGTCAAAGGGCCATTACTACAACTTGTCGTTAGTTAAAGGTAGGATTTTGTCTGCCTGATAAATAGCTTTGTAATATTAAAACTTCTAATTTTTATAGATATTCTTATTAATAATAATAAATAAAATATTAAAAAAATAATAATTGAAGTTTTTGTAATGCAAATTCACTTGTCTGTCCGATAAAATCCTGCCTTTACTAACTGCCTTTTTTTCATTGGGATGGACTCTTTCTAACTCTTCCACTAATTTTAAATTTGCAGAAGTTGGTAATTTTAGTTTTTCCATTTCTTTTTTGTTATGTTTTATATTTCTTACTTTGTTATTTTAACATTGCTGTATACTTTTTCATGTTTTTTTAAATTTTCCTTTGCACACAACACAACTCAACATCAAAAATGGCGACGACAAACTAAACGGCAATATCAACATCAATTGTTCTTAGAAAATACCAAACATATGGCGACTTTCATCGATTAATGACAATATTGACAACGGGAATACCGATTTACAACAAACGAAGAAAAACGACGTTGTTTTGTGTTGATGTTGCCAAACAGAATAAGGGTGATTATTTTAATTGTGACCGCACATAAAACATGTTTGCCTGTATTTTATTTGAAATTACTTCATAGCTGTTTCAACAAATAAAAATAGGCAAATAAATGTGCGTAGTGTGACCACAAAACAAATTTTGTATTGTTTTGAAAAAATTTATCCAAACAAGAGCAAACAAATTTTAGGCAAATGTTTGTCATATGTGACCGTACCTTTACTCTCAGCAACGATAAAACGTTCCGTTACCGTCGTCTGTTGTGTTTCTACACTACAGCAATGTTAAAATAACAAAGTAAGAAATATAAAACATAACAAAAAAGAAATGGAAAAACTAAAGTTGCCAACTTCTGCCAATTTGAAAAATTAGTGGAGGAGTTAGAAAGAATCCATCTCAATGAAAAAGGCACGATTTTGTCGGACAGACAAGTGAATTTGCATTATAAAAACTTCACTTATTTTTTTTATATTTTATTTATTATTATTAATAAGAATATCAATAAAAATTGGAAGTTTTAATATTACAAAGCTATTTATCAGGCAGACAAAATCCTACCTTTAACTAACGACAAGTTGTAGTAATGGCCCTTGGACTATTTATTTTAATTGTTTGTAATGGTTTTGCTTATTTTATTGTTTATAGGTATTTTATTTTTTTTACAAAATTTAAATTCTCCACAACACTTACTTAACACAATAGAAAACAAATTGAATCAATTGACTCAAATATTAGATATGTGTGTTTTATTTTTTATGTTATCGATAAATCGTCACCGTTGTCATTAGTTGGTTAGGGAATACTAAATTAGTATTGATGTTGTGTTAAGTTGATGTTGTCTCAAAATTGACGACGATGTTGACAACGCCAAACAGAATAAGGGTGAATGACTCTAAAACAGAATTCAGAAAATCAACATTAGATGAAGTAAAATATAAAGACAAATCAAATTCGGACAAAAAAGAAAAGAGACCATTCCAATCAAGAGCATTAAAATCACGATATTCAATAAATTCACAAGAGTGGAGAAAATCGATATGGAACGCTGCAAAAATCAGTGAGTGGTGGGATATAGCAGGACATTGAACCTGACTAGAAAATGAAATCATAGAGTGATCACTCATTAACCAAATGTCCAATAAAGAAGAAGAAGAAGAGTGTGCCACATCAAAGTAGGTTGGACGAGTATTGTGATGTACTAAGATTCCGTAACGAGTACACATTGTTCGCATCCGGCTGAACTTAGAAAAATCAAACATGTTGCAATTAAAATCCCCAACTATTATTATATTAGTGTATTTAAGGAGGATTTCAAAATGAAAACTCTAAAAGGCAGCTATATTTCCCTGTGGCAAATATACCACGCCAAAGAGAATGTTAACATTATCAAAAGTTAAATCAACGAAAACTAACTCACATTCATCATCAGAAATTCTAAAAACCTCTTTGTAAATCATTTTATTGTATATATAAATGCCAACACCACCACCCCTGCGGTGTAACCGATCGTTTCTTATTAGATTGTAGTTATCTATACGAACTGATGAATTCGAGACATAGGGCTTTAGCCATGACTCCGAAATAGCCATCAAGTGAAAGCTATCACTCATAATATTTTTAAACTCGACAAATTTTGTACAATTATGAGAAGGTCTAATACTTTGACAGTTTATATGTGCTATTTTAAGCTGTTGATAAAAAGGAAGTAACCTCGCCACTTTTCTACTCAATCCAAGTAAAGTAAACAGTGCGTAGAACAAAATTAAACGATCCTAATGTTTCGTTATATTTTATTTTCCATCATCTTTTAACAGTAAAAAGAAGACGAAAAAAAGTCAGCCTTATACATTGGATAAAGGTTCCGTCCTTTCTCCCACCCTATTTCTTATTATTCTCAACGACCTTCTACGTAAGACTTCCAACCCTATCTATTCTTTCGCAGATGACAGTACCATATCGCATTCATATTCAGTTTGCAATAGGCTAAGCCTTTCAGAAATTGGGGCTATGCGAAAGCTCATGGACTATACCCTTAATCACGACCTTTTGGAAATCTCCGATTTGGTCCTTGCAAACAGGTTCCAATTTAACTCTCGTACAAGTGTCTAGGTTTCACTCCATTTGATCTCCTCGCTGCTTATGTCACCTTTATCAGACCTTTATCTTTCAAACGTAGCATAAACTATTCCTGGAAATGTTTTTTTGGATTTGTAAAAAATTTTTATAAATGGCTTAAGTGCAGAGAGCATCAGTATACAACATGTCTTATATAATAGTAACATTTTAGAAAGCCTCATTTGAAGAACCTGTAAATCAAAGTGACCTTTTTGCCATATAAAGTATTATAATTGTTCTCATTTCAAGCTCTTCCTCTGAAGAGTAATGTTTGATTTTAAACTCTATAAAATTACCCAATGCAAAAATTTATTGGTAAAATGAAAGAGGTGCTATTGTTATATTAAATTAACCAGAAAATTATAACCACTTAAATCTCTGTATTTAGAAAGCAATATCTTTTAAGAAATTTTGTAGAAATTTTTAAGTTTGTATCAGTATTTTAATTTCCTTCTCCTAAAAGAGACAAACAATTTACAATTTTTTTCGTACATATAAATTACAAATTCTTAATCGAATAAGCCACAACACCATACCTCTAATCTCTCTGCTCTGATAGTAATTTACCTCATATCGTTAAAATAATAGTTGTAGTCATCTGGATCAACCAAAATAAATTTATTTTCGTCGCTATTAAACACAGTTTTTATACGCGATTTATTCGCGTGTATTATTATTACGGTGGAGTCACCGCAACCGCAGTGGTATTAAAAACCTTATATATTAAAGAAAGGATTTTGTTGAAGAAAAAACAAAATCGAACCCATTAATGAAGAAATTGCTGAAATAAAATTTCAATGTGTGGCCATGGGTTCAACTTATATAACACGCTTTTTTCTTATTGTAAAATGCTAAAACTGTTTAAAGACATTCTCGATATTTGCGCCTTATATTTTTATTGAAGCTGATACAACTCCTTCGTTCATTCGTTTCAGCACATTCTTACAGTTTGAAGCTGCTCCGTTTCCAGCGATTGCTATTTTTAGAGAAATATTTTAACATTTCAAATCGTAATAGATAATTTTAGCCGATATGCATTTGAAAGGACATGGGCGATTTTTATCTGTACTGTTAGCTCGGCAAGTAACCTGTTGGCAATAAAGAATTATTTTATGATACAAATATTTTATTTCTATTTAAAATTTTTCTTTCGGCTGTAGAGCCAATTGTTGTAGTGGTATATATATATTTTTGCATGTAAGAATATTTATAATTTAATTTGAAGGATTTTTCTTTCGTAATTACAATTCAAAGATTATAATTATTTGATGCATAAAATAAAAAATGCTTCGTTTTAAATATTTTTTTAATAACTTTGGCTTTACGATTTTTTTAAAATGCTTAATGGGGAGACTAATTCTTAAAGATTAAAGTTAATAGAAGTGTTAAAATAATTCTAAGTAATACTTAATTTTCGAAACAAAAATCATAATTATCGGGATCCTCTGGTACGGGTGGTGGGTCCTTGCTTATATCGACACCTTCTGTATCTAATAATCTCAGTTTAATTTCCATCGAGAGTAGAGTGTCAAAGTCTTCTTTTTTCTGTTTACTAACCATTTCTTGGTCCAAAAGAGCATTGATACCATCGGTCCAATAATAAAATACCGTTTCATCGGGCGCCACAAAGTCCAATGTAGAATGATCCATATTATCAAATGTAATAGAAAATGCCAAATTAACAGCAGATTTGCGTGTTCGAATTTCTTTCATATGTGGACATTCTTTACCCTCCAACAATTGTTTGATATCAACAACTGATACTTTGTTTGATAGTTCTTCAAGGGTTGGTATGGTCTTTTCGTCACAGTCACCGTAGTGTATTACCTTGTGATTAGGCGAAAGACGAGCATACCAAAATTTATCTTTTGAACGGGCGCCACGTGAATACTTTGAAAATCGTGTACCTGTCATAATAATTAAAAATGTTTAGACATTTCAGTTTGTTTATAAAAATTTAACAAATCCCAGCTACGAGCACGCAAGTAACTCACCTTCTACTAAAAACGCTAGCCTTTGTTGTTTTATCAAGTCCAGAATATGTGGCGATATTTTCTCTTTCAGTTTTACTATAGCCGAGGCAGTCGAATCACATTCTTCCTTTGAGGTTCTTTCCTGCTGTCGTAAATTCGTTATAGTCTGATACGTAAAATGGGCAATTTTACCCCGAAAATCTTCTAGATTATCGGGCCGTTGCTTTAATGTACGTGTTATTTGTTCACGTACAACACTAAATACCTTGAGGAAATCTTCGCCCGTAGCACGCATATCTTTCCATGTACGATTTAAAGTCATAATGCAAATGCAAAAGAACTCCTCAAACGGATGATCGTGTGTAAAGAACATGGGTTGAAAATCGACTGACTGGTCAGAGGGGGATTCCCCAATGCGCAAAATGTCACACAATAGCTTTACTAATTCTATTGAAGTGCGACCAAACGGACATTCATGCTCATCTCCCCGACACGAATTATCATGTACAATTTTTCTATAGTGTTGGGCGTAGTTGCGCGCAAAATAGATCATGCAGTCTAGAGCTAATATGCCCGGCGGAGTCTCAATAAAATCCTGTGCCGGATTAATGTCACATTTGAAACCTAACTTTTTATAATACTGTGCAAAGTTGATGTTTCCAGAGCCTGAACAGTTAGTGCCACCACTGCCCATTCCACCCAATATGTCAGAATATTCATCAAATGCTATTTTGCGCAATTCTTTAATTTTTTCATGTGCTTCCTGATCTTGTGCGTTTATTTTCATACGCATACGCTGCTCTAACAATCCCAGTGTTAAAGTTTGCAAAACATACAGTTGATGTGTCATTTCTGTGCTTGTTACGTTCCCAATAAGAGCCAGACGATATTGCTTGGCACTTATGGTGTGGGCTATTTGACGTTTTCTGGCTTCATCCGCTTTCATAAATAGGGCATTTATTAATGCAATTGCATTTTGTATTATCACTGATGAGTTGGCATCTTGCAATAATCTCAATAGGTCTTGCAAGGTAACCTCTTGCTCCACCAACGTGTACTTTGTACTATTTTGCACAATATTTTCTAAATTCGATAAAGCACTTTCGGTACATTTGGGAAAGTTTTGAAAATTTCTAACAATATAAATGTTACGTTGTACAAAGCTATTTTGTAGAATTTCCCACGACACAGTGCCATGTTCCATCAGTTCAACAAAGCTCTTTAAACTATGCACGAGTATTTTATCTTCCTTTTCTGAGGGTTCTTCAATCATGCTTATTATAATGCCCAGACCTTGTTCTTTTATGAATTCTAAAGCAAAAGTTACATCTACCGACAGTGATGACAGTTTTTCCAGACATTCACCTTTAACACACGGTGAACCAGCCCGTAATGTTTCCAAAGTATCGTTGGCGGTTTTTGAAGGAGAATATTGCAGTCGTAAAACAGAACCATTTTTGATTTCATTGCGATTCTTTTCTGTAACATATTTTAAATAGTTGGCTTCGCAAAACTGTAGAGCATAATTTTCCGGATCAACAATACCCCAACAACTGCAGATTTCTTGAATTTTGCCTAAATTAAAGTAAATAATATTATTGATACTCTCTATAAAGCTTTACAAAAACACAAAAAATTTTGTTTAACAGACCAACCTAAAAAATCAGCGCGCTAAACGTAAGGTTGTCTAGTGCCTAGTTTTTACGTTGAATAAGGCGTCAACGTTGTGTCATAAACAGTAATGCACTCCTATCTTGCTTAATAAAACCGACTGAATATTTACATATTAATAATTCTTGCAAAAAACGACTTCAAAAAAGATTTCATTTGTCTGTGTGGCAACAACTATTGGGACACTTTTGTATTCCATCTCCAAACTTTATATTTGTTTAACAGTTAAGCAGTATATATAAAATTTAGCACCTATTAATTTCCAAATTCAAATTATAAACTTTTTGTTACAGCGGACTTATTAATACAGGTCCTCTTGTAATTTTCAACTGTCTGTCTGTAACTATTCAAAAGTTCATGAAATTACATCAACTATTGGAACACCCTTTTATTTTCAAATACAAATTGTAAACTTGTTATAGTGAAGTTAACAATACCGGTTCTTTGTAAATTTCAAGCATCTGTCTAAAACGGTTCAAAGTTATAGCCGTATACATAAAATTAAATGAACTATTGAGGCACATTTTAATTTATAATTTTGAATATTAACCCACATGGCGCAACCGTCCTTTTAAAAGCACGGCATAATTGAGAACAAAGTACCATTATGCAAGTTCTCTTCTACGCTCATTTTTTATATTATTAGTGTTTATCCTTTGTAATGCTGCCTGGGGAGCCATAAAGCTGATCTACTTGTATAAATATTTTTCAATTCTAATAAATTAATACGTATTAATAGAATTAATTACTGATTGCATTAAGCTTCATTCTTGTTATCTAATAGTTTTAAGATTATCCTGTATTATTCTAATTTTTTCTTGGCCATATAGACTTTTTTCATTACAAATTTTTTAAATAAATAAATAAAATAAATATCGGGGTCACCAAATTAAAGGTGTTTGATTGAAACAACTTGCTATTTCTACAAATTCTAACAGAATAAATTTTTATTTATTTTTTTTTTATTTTAAATTAATATAATACAACAAGTTGGTAAATAGTTACCACACCAGCAACACGAAAGCATCAGCTGGTACAAGCAGTTGCGTGTGATTGGCAGTTTATTGAGTGCTCAGGGAAAGGTGATTCTTTTCATTAGTGTGCAATGGAAAAAACCGTTTATATTCAATTAAATGTTGTTTTGCGTTTAAAGATGAATAAGAGTAACGTTTAAGTTAAAAAAGAAACATTTGTAAAATGTGCATAGTTCTGTATTGCTGCGCAAAGTGCACCGTTCTTTTAAAAGGACAGTAACAAAATATACTACCTTCATTTATTACTTTCACTAAGTTTTACATATGTGATTTTATAATAAGTCAAATCGAAAGGCGTTGAAATTCGATGAAACTTTGGAGGTATTAGCCCAATGGAGTGAACATACAAGAACATAATTATCAGAAGTGCAACCAATGAAGTCAACCGCGAAAGTTTACGTTTTATTTCTATAGACTTCTCCTTATTTTATTTTAAATGCTAAATTATTTGCTTTTTAAATTATTTATGGCTAATGATTCTTTTAGATTTTTTCACATATCTCAATATTGATTGTAATTTAAGTTTATTTTATATTGCTAATTTTTTCTTTTGTAAATACTTATGATAACTATATTTGGCACAATGGCGGCTTGGTTAAGTAACTGCCATCCCTAAATTAGCGCGTAAGACGCAAAGCAATGTAATTCATAGCTTTTGCGCTGAAA
This sequence comes from Gymnosoma rotundatum, assembly GCA_916610165.2. Taxonomy (NCBI): domain Eukaryota; kingdom Metazoa; phylum Arthropoda; class Insecta; order Diptera; family Tachinidae; genus Gymnosoma; species Gymnosoma rotundatum. Next base: position 93,756,143 of record OU744337.1, on the reverse strand, counting down.
TGTTATCCCTAAATAACAGCGTTAACTTCGTGTCGTTAAAAGTAATGTTAACTCATTTTATTTCATTCATAAATGAAAATGTCTGTCTTCTCTAATTGGCTTAAATCTAGTTTACGGACGCAGCTTAAAAATTAAAAAAAAGTTACCTACCGGGTGTAAAATTTAATTTTAAGCAAAAAATGTTAAGTGACAAATTTGGCGCTGACGCTTGGTTTCCGAGTTATGGGCCTCTAAAGTTTATATGGACAATATGGAATATATCGAGTATTTTGTGGTGAAATGGGGCAATATTGGTATCATTGAAAAGGTAATTTAAATATCTATTCAATTTAAAAGGAAAATATTAAAAAAATACAATAAAAACAGGTAACGATCAAAAAAACAGCTTTTTCCATATAAACATGGAGTACGTACATATATTAAATAAATTAAGCTTAGTGACAGTACTACACGAAAAAAAATAAAAAAAGCTTTAATAAGCGAAGCCGGTGTTGGTCATACCATAGAGGAGAAAATCCTTGCGTCCGGCCGGAGGCCGGCTATGCAAAAAGTCTTTAGTAAGCGAAGAAAATAAATATTTTAATACTATATGTATGATGCCTTTTACATCTCATTTTGCCATAAATTCTTTAATGTAGGTATGCCATATTATACGTAAAAAATTTAAAAGTCCGTAGCTCCAAAACTAAGAGTTGCTCGGAAATTTAAAAAAAAAAATTTATTATTTTTTTTAATATTTTCCTTTTAAATTGAATATATATTGAAATTACCTTTTCAATGATACCCATATTGCCCCATTTCACCACAAAATATTCGATATATTCCATATTGTCCATACAAACTTTAGAGGCCCATAACTCGGAAACCAAGCGTCAGCGCCAAATTTGTCACTTAACATTTTTTGCTTAAAATTAAATTTTACACCCGGTAGGTAACTTTTTTTTAATTTTTAAGCTGCGTCCGTAAACTAGATTTGTTCCGCCATATACTGTTGTCATACCTTTCGGTGAAAACCTTCGTCACTGGCTGTTTGTTTAGTACGTTTGTCAAACGCTTTCGATGTGGGAACATAATTTTTAAGCCACCTTTCTATTAGTGTATGCATTCAATGCACTCATATAAATAAACGTACATGTATATACATACAAATGTGTGTAATTGTTTGTTGTAAATACAAAAGGGCGTTGGTTTAACTTGATCGTAGAAAAGCTTTAAGTTTCATTACAAAATATTTTAAATGTTACTCCTTGCAAATCTTAAAAATATGTACATATATAAAATTTTATTTGGAATATGTACATAATAACGAACTAAAAATGAATATACCTGTTAATGGTTGACGCTGATCCAAATTGATCAGCTGCGCTAAATGATTTTCATATTCAACTGCAATTTTAACTATGTGAGCATCCTTAACAGGCATCTTTTTTGGTATCATGATGTTATCTGTTATTTTAAAATTAGAAATGTAAATAAACTTATTGAAGTAGAAACGTTCCTTCCTTAAAATTACTTAAAACAGCAAACGCCGAAAGAAAAACAAATGAACGAAAGATTAATAACAGGGTTGTAAAGATGTAAACATTAGCAAGTACGAATTAACAGGGCGATACAAATAATTTCTTAAATCCGACAATTGGGTTTTAAAATACTTTTTGCAAATATCCCAAAAGTGTTGCATCGCTGTTTAGTTAGAGTGTTGCCATAAACTAAATGCATAAATTTTTCAACACTTTTTGAACAATATAGAAAAAAACAGCCCTTTGGTAACACCGCTCAAGCTACAAAACTACAAAAAACGAAAGAGAGAAACAGGAATGAGAGAAAAAACTGAAAAGAGTCATGAATATTCATTTCGTGCTACTTTTGCTACCCCGTAAGCTTCTCTACACCTCTTGCCCACAAACTTCTGCATCATGACTTTTGTAGCTGATACAATGCCCTTAATGTAAACTCCCTCTTACCCTACGTATCCACAAGCCATCAACTTGGTATTAGCATCATGTCGCACATGAATTCGGCTAATGTAGACACCTAATGTTCATATTTCATTCATGTGTAACCATCGTTGGCCGAACATTTGTTTGAGCATTGATGATTGCCATCAAATATGACTTTTAGTATGATTTCTCTATTTCGAATTAACGCCATCAACAATGCGAACACTCTCTTTCTTCAAGAACAAGAACATTAATACGTTTTCGCTACATACAAGAGCATGAACAAATTTATACCGTTATTCTGCCGGCGCTATGTGCTTGTCTTGTTCAATTTGATGGCTAGTGGAGACGTGGGGTTAAAAACACTTGAATTTAATATCCATACACTAGAATTTAATGTGTTCGGATTAAAAACATGGCAAACTTTCTGTCTTGATAGCACTAAGCTATTTTTTATATAATAAAATATCGCGAGATCTAGCCGGAGAAGGATAAGCTTTTAAATAATAATAATTAACTCGAAAAATATGGGCGAGCGCCACTTGATGTTTTTTTCTTATTTGCTTTTTTTATTGGAGTTGCTTCATTCTTCCAAATGATATGGAAAAATTACGGTGATTTGCCTGCTGCCTCGAAGGCAATGGACCGATCATACTGATTTCCATTAGAACCTCTTTCGACATTAGCTGAAGTGCTTGATTCAATAGACTTCGCTATGCATAAGAACTCAAAATATATATACTTTATGGGGTTGGAAATGGATATTGTAGAAATTGCAAATGAAATGACAAACTTAGTTATACACTTTTTTCCCTTTTTGTGGTGAAGGGTCTAAAAGCAAGCATTTCTTTTAACAACTTTTTAAAAACAGAAAACAACTTTCTTGTAAAATCAAAGTATCAATTGCATTCATAAGTTTTGTTCAATTAAGATTGAAATTCGTGACAAAATCAGTGTTCTCCAACTTATAAAAGGAAGTTTGTAAATGTATTTTCTCTTTAAATTTTTTATATTAAATTATCGCTATTTTATGTATTAGATAAAATATTATTTTATTTATTTTTATTTTGATGCAAAAAGCCTAGAAAGCCAAAACGCATTATCATTCAATTACATAATCTTGGTGCGTACGTCTAATTATTTACATATGTGCATTTATCATTATAATTAAGTTTTTTGAATAATAATAATATAAAACATTTAATGAAGAATTCTTTAATGATATTAAAAAGCTAGTTTAATGTTGCATGTTTTCTTGGAGTGGCGTAGGGATATGGGAAAAACAGAACAAGAGCAATAATTGGCAAAAGTTCCTAAAGCATCATCTCAATACCTTAATGAGCTAAATTTCTGCTATTACGTATAACAAAGGATTTTTCGAAAACAGGACAAGTAATTAATGGTTCCATAATATACGGAGTAGTTGTATAACATGTAAAAGTAAATTTTGAAAAAATAAAATCGGGAACTTCGTAGTAAATTATTTTATAGAAGATTAGCATAGATTTATATTTTAAAAAGTTTTGGACCTTACAATCCTTTTAATAATTTTCTCGATTTTAATAAGGCACCTACCCCAAATCTCAGAATAAGTTTCCAAACCATAGATTAGATGTGGCATCAATAACGCATATGAAATAGAGTACCTAACTTTCTGTGAAAAATGTAGACCGCAACAAAAGAGTCTTCGCAAACCCAGGGCCACTTTCATGGCAATCGGATTAAAAGTTTTTCTTGCAAATGTGAGAAGTGTGGTTTAAGGTTTTTGATGCGTAATTCCTGCATACATACAGTCAAATTAGCAATCTGTTTATAATTCTATTTATGAAATCTATATTTTTCATCACACAACTCGTTGCAAATATCTTTAGCTGGTTTATCGTTTTCAGCCGTTGATATCAAAGAAAATAGTACTTTAAACCCAACTATTTATTTATTTATTTCATCATCTTGTAATACAGAAAGCCTGCAAGGCCAAAGTCGTATTACTGAATTACAGCTGTATTATTAAATAAAGTACAATATAAAAAATACATGAGTTTTGAATGTATATGATCAAATTGATCAGAATAAAAAACAAAGAAAAATACTTGGATAAGATAATGTCGGTATATTCTTGAGAGGGGGAGGGTGATTAAAGTGATAATAATACTGCGTTTCCACTGCCTTGAAATCAACTAGGTTTGAGAAAAACACTTCGAAGTGTTTCCATTGAGCTGAAGTGTTTTGTAAATTCGAATTTATGACGTTACACTGACATATTTTTGCTTAAAAGAAAAAAAAAACTATGTTATTTTTTGTAAAAAATCGTATAAAGCCCTAAGTGAAACTCACTGCCTTTTATTTTAGCGTTTTTATCAATTGAAATTTAATTCTAACATTAGTACTTATGTATGTTAATACATGATCAAGGCGAATTAATACAGGTGACCGCACGGCTACAACAATCCAACAACACAAAAAACAACAGGCAATTTGTTGCTACAAAATTATGTATGTTGTCAAAAAAATATTGTAAAAAAACAAACAAAATAAAAAAATATATTTGATGAAAAAAAGTAGTTGAAATTTTCAGAATAAAAAAATTATAAAAATTAAGTTACATAAAAATAAAAATACAGGAAAAGTGACCAAAATTCTTTTGTACCATTAGTTTGCCCAAATCACATGCACCGTTCCATTCTTGCACGTTGACCATTTGAAGACAAACATAATCTTCCACAAAAAAAACCAAGAAATTATAAATGTGTTAACAATAATTTCACTAACTTTTTACGCATATTTTGATTATACACATCAGGAACTGCAAATACGGTTCCATGTTGTGGTAGTTTTCTCTAGGAATTTCAATTGTTTGTTTTCTATCAGCAATCAAAAAAAAAATAAATTAAAAAAATTTAACAAATTATTTATTTTTGACAAATTTTTTCGACAACTGTAATGTATGCAGCTGATGGGCTTTTTCGCCCGTGCGTTCACCTGTATTATTTCGCCATGTACATGATTTAAAATATATGTACAAGTCAAAGCGAACTTAGTTGATTCGCCGAGATACCTACATTTTAAGTTGAACTGGAATGTTATTTATTATTATTTTATTGAGATAAGTTTTCATAAAGGCAATCATAAAAAGATAACCAAAAATATCACAGGTACTGAAATGTCGCTCATCTGTACACTGTTCTGCCGCAGTGTTAAATCAGTATTTAAAAAAAAAGTAATATTCTTTGGTTGATAAAGAATTTTTAACAAATCAAATAACTTTCTTGGAATTAGGTTTACAGTCATTTCTTAGTAAATAGTTTGAATTTTGTGCCAAAGTGTTTGTTATATTTTATTAATTAATTTTAACCTATGTATATCACAAGAATTCGTTGTTCGAACAATTACATACAAAACAAAAAAAATTTATAATTTTTCACAATAATTCGTTGTTAGCACAATTACATACATAAAAAGCAACTTATTAAAATTTATTTTTATTTTAATTTTTAATTTTCACCCTGACCAGGGTGCTAGCGTCTAATTTTTCTTGTTTTCTTTGGGAAACGTCCGCATACATTTGTAAATAATTTTTCTTTTTAAAAATGTTTAGAAAATTAATTAAAAAGACCCAAAAAGCCGAAAATAAAGTAAAATTTCATTAATTTATTTTTATTTTAAATGTAATTGAGAGAACGAAAGAATTCTTGTTACATCGTGTGAAACGATAATATGTCGATGGTTCATTTTAGGAATTTTATGAGAAAGGTAATAATGATAAAAAAAAATTCTCCCATTATCTCCAAATCTCTTTCACTCAAATCTAGTCTTTTCCTTCTACTTCAAACATCCTTGCGCAACATAAAGGGATGTAGAGGAGATTGTAAATTTAATTACAAATTTTACAACTTAGTTGGATAGTTTTGAAATACAAGTAGTTTAGGGCAGCAAGTCAAAATCGCAAATAATTGTGATAAAAAAAATTGTTTAACCAGTAGTAATCCATAGCTTCTTTATACCACTATTTTGTGGTGGTATGTTTTCTCTGCGAGTTTTTGGAAGCAAAACACAATTTTATAGTGGTAGAAAAGAAAAACTGCTGCTATTGGTGTATTATTACAAAATATGATAATTAATACCTATACATTTCTGATTTCATGTTCTATTAAAACTTAATAGTACAGATATATGTTAATGCAGTTGATCAAGTTGAAATTGGTATAGCAGTTTGTTAAGTATTAGCGCCATCTATAAATAACTTTGAAGTAACAACCACGAAAGTTATTACAAATATTCTTTTTATTCTTGTATAAATACATGGTTGAGATGCGTTTTAATTAAGTTAGATTTATAGAATTTGAAAAAAAAAAACTTAAAAAGTCAACTGCTCATAACACTTTAAATTTTGAAATTTTTCAAGTTTCTATCGCGTACGAATATGAATAATTCCACCTACATTTATCAAATGCATTTTCTGTCTTTAAAACAATAAATAACACAAACTAGTTCTTACGAAAACTAAGCAATATTGGATATATTAAATCCAAGCATTCTAAAATATCTTTGCGTGCTTTTGCTCCAGTAAATACAATTTTGCCATTGACAAAAATTAATAAAACCATACGTGGCTTTACCATACGATAAATAAGGCCTGGAAATAATTCTGGCTCATACGAACTAAACTGACCATGCACTTGATTTAGATTTTCCAAACGTATGGGAAAACGTAAGTCCACAGTTGCCACTATGTTTTGCAAACGAAAATCCATAAACTTAACGGAATAGCCAAGTTTTTGTATAATACGTGCAAACTTTCGGGTACCCAAAGAAGCTTCGGCTTCGTTACGAGCACCAGTACAAATAATTTTACCAGTTCTAAATATTAACGCAGTGCAACGTGGATCTCTCATGCGCATAACAACGCCATGAAATCTTGATGGAGTATATTCGGAATTACGAGTACGATTATTTATGTCTTGTAAATTTAATTCACACGCTAAAGATACAGTAGCCACAACGTTTCTGAAATTAAAAAAAAAAATTAATAAGTTTATTTTGTTAAAACTAATTTTGTATGAATATGAAATGCAATAAAAACTTACTGCAGTTTAACATCATGCTGTGGTTCATTGGCTTCAACAGATTGTGTTGCCGGTTGTTGCGGTTGTAAACTGGAGTGTGGATTAGCCTTTTATTTACATGCATATATACATTAACATTTAAATTTAATTTTTTCATTTATTTAATTGTTCATTATTTTACCTTATTCGAGTTATTTTGTTGACTACTTGCTGTTGTAGTTACATTTTTTACTGTCACGAGTTGCTTACTGAAATCCGTTGTCGTCTCCATTGATAAAACTGTTTATCCACTTTATAAACAATTTTCTCTTTTAATTTATTTTAGAGATTATTTTTCATAGTTTTGCAGAAAAAAAATAAAAAAAAGAATATTATTTTGTTAAAAGGTTAACTTTTTTGTTTATGTGTTTTATCTATGATTTTTGTTTAGGATCAGCTGTTAACTAAAAATGACAACCAAGGTACATTTATTTTAAAATAAATATACCTTGATGACAACCTTAAAAATAACATGTAAAGGAATAGTGTGGTGAACAGAGCGACTTTTAGTTAATATATTATAAACTTTTGAAGTTATAATTCCCGACTGAGTACACTTGAATTTATTAATATTAAATGCATATTTATCCTTATATTGCATTTCTATTTACACAATTTTGGTTAGAATTCTTGATTTTAATTTATTGAATGTGTTTTTTCAAACTAGTTTTTTCCTTGCAACACTATTTTGGGAATAAATCTAGTTTACGGACGCAGCTCAAAAATGAAAAAAAAGTAATCTATAGGGTGTAAAATGGAATTGTAAGCAAAAAATATCAAGTAAATAAATTTGGGGCTAGCGTTTATTTTCAGAGTTACGGACCTCAAAAGTTTGTATGTACAACACAAGAAAAGTTGTTCAGGGAATGTAAAACGTAACTTTAAAAAAAAAATATTAAATGAAAGTCTTCCGCGGCCAGGTGCATGGATTTTCTCCTCTGTGGTATGACAAACACTGGCTTTGATTACTGAAGATTTTTTGCATAGCCGGCCTTCGTCCGGACGCTATTATTTTCTGCTAAATATTTTTTTCTATGCCATTGCCTCTAAACTTAATTTATTTGATATATGTAAGTAGCTATGTTTATATGGAAAAATTTTATTCCCTAACTAAAGTTTTTTAATTCTTTTCCTTGTCTCATTCCTCCATAAAATATTCTATATGTGCCACATTATTCATACAAACTTTAGAGGTCCGTAACTCCGAAACTAACCGTGTGGCCAAAAATGTTTCAATTAACATTTTTTGCTTAAATTTACGTTTTTCACCCTATGGACAATTTTTTTCTTTTTTGAACTGCGTTATAAAATTTTCTTTTTTAAAAACGCCAGATTTGCAACATACTTACAACAAAGCACTATAACAATAAATATTGGTATCAAAACAAAACGATATAATAAGAAAAAAATAAACACAAACAAATAAAGAAACAGCTGATTGAAATTAGACAATTACGCAGCGTTGGTAAAAAAAGTTCAAAGTAACAAAGCTGGATAAAAGTGTATTAATATTTCTTGTACTAAAAATAAACAATTTTAATAGGAATTTCTTGCAGATTTTATAAATAGCACATATCGGGAAAAATTTCAATATATTTTAGATACTAATAGAAACGAAAATATTATACAACCTAATAGCGTGGTGTATAAACCTAATAGCGTGGTGTATAAAAGGTACATCAATAGTGTCTTGAACACCTCCTTCCCATATAATTTTTTAATATTTGGAAACTGTTTTCAATAACATATATTTTATAGTCTCATATATACACACCTCTTAAAAGTAGCTTTCCCCAGCATGATAATTAGCATTCAATTCCTATCTCGAAACAAAATTTTTTTAAAAGCTTATCTATGCCCTTAAAAAATCACCTCTTAATACGGTTTTTCACAGAAGTTATTCATCAATTTTGTCAAAAGTGAAAAAATGTCGGCTCATAGTGGTGGTGCAACGGATTGGAATTCCGTGGTTAAACCACTTTTAAATAATCGTTATGGAGTTTTAAATAAAAATGAAATCCTCAATATAATAAAGGCTATCACTAGGTGGTAAGTAAAGTCATGATTTTCACGGAAATATCAATTGAAAAATTGTGTAATTTGTCGTCTCACCTATAAATTAAAGATGGCGACAACAAAGAAAAAATACGATTTCTGGTAAATATTGTGAAATTAAACTATTTGTTTTTAGTGAAAATGACCTGTTTGACGAGGACAATAATTATTTGCAGTTTTATACGGCTTTTGCTGCTTTAGCTGCTGAAAAATTAAGTCAATGTAAACTTGGTAAGTAGGTTTAATTTAACGAGAAAAAAATGTGTATTCGTTTTCTGCGTATGTAACAATCTACATCCTTATGTATACATATGTACGTATATACAGATATAGGGTGCTTAAGAATCTGAATATTTTTCTGAAGAGAAAAGGGTTTTGACTTTCCCCGCAGTAATAAAAATGATTTTTCAGTTTTAAATAATAAATATTTTATGAGAATATCATGAAATATTTATATATCAAGGAATCAAGCACCTTAATAATTTATTATATTATTGTTTTTTAATTTTGCGAGGATAACCAGAACCACAATCTTAGAAAGAGCTCAACATAAACAATAATCAAAAATCACAACGAAATATATACAGCCCAATCATCAATTCAATTTCGTGGGAACAAAAAATTGAAAATTTATTTGAAGGGAGCTATTTTTTTATTTATCCATTAGTAACATTAAAAGCCACAATTGGCCAAGATAAATATTACAGACTAATCCATGTAGTTAAAAAAATATATACTTACAATACTAGTAAAGGATTACTATGATACAAAAAATAATCACCCTTATTCTGTTTGGCGTTGTCAACATCGTCGTCAATTTTGAGACAACATCAACTTAACACAACATCAATACTAATTTGGTATTCCCTAACAAACTTATGACGACGTTGACGATTTATCGATAATATAAAAAAATAAAACACACACATATCTAATATTTGAGTCAGTTGATTCAATTTGCTTTCTATTGTGTTAAGTGTTGTGGAAAATTTAAATTTTGTAAAAAAATAAAGTACCTTTAAACAAAAAATAAGCCAAACCATTACAAACAATTAAAATAAATAGTCAAAGGGCCATTACTACAACTTGTCGTTAGTTAAAGGTAGAATTTCGTCTGCCTGACAAATAGCTTTGTAATATTAAAACTTCCAATTTTTATTGATATTCTTATTAATAATAATAAATAAAATATTTAAAAAATAATAAGTGAAGTTTTTATAATGCAAATTCACTTTTCTGTCCGACAAAATCCTGCCTTTACTAACTGCCTTTCTTCATTGGGATGGATTCTTTCTAACTCTTTCACCAAATTTTCAAATTGGCAGAAGTTGGTAATTTTAGTTTTTCCATTTCTTTTTTCTTATGTTTTATATTTGTTATTTTAACATTGCTGTATACTTTTTCATGTTTTTTTTTTTTAAATTTTCCTTTGCACACAACACAACTCAACATCAAAAATGGCGACGACAAACTAAACGGCAACATCAACATCAATTGTTCTTAGAAAATACCAAACATATGGCGACAATCATCGATTAATGACAATATTGACAACGGGAATACCGATTTACAACAAACGAAGAAAAACGACGTAGTTTTGTGTTGATGTTGCCAAACAGAATAAGGGTGAATGTACCAGTTAGTGGCCCCCAGCCACATTTATAATTCCGCCCTAGGTCCTATACTGGCATACCATTTATAAAAATTTAAATTAATACAATCATTTACATCAAAACAATAAATCTCATTACCAAAACAATATTTCCCTTAAACCGTAAATTGGGCAGTCTCAACTCAAGCAGCAAGTAGCAAGTTTTTTTTGTAGCAAGTTTTCAGGTAGACTCACACATAAATAACATAAGTTTTCTTTTATAAACATTAACTGAATCCGCAAATATCCTTAGCCCGAAGGTAGTTTGTTCCAAAGCCTAGCCACTTTTACCAGAAATGATGATCTAATACAAGGTATAACCATATGAGTGTTTCTTACTGATCTCGAAAAATTAAAATTAATAAGTTACGAGGAACAGAATTAAAAATTATTTTATAAAAGAAAAAAAATCAATCTGTAGTCAACAAATTTACGAAAATTGGATTCACATTTAATATCATTATAAACTTAAGTGGAAATTTATTAATATAAATAAATAATTATCATTATAAAAAACAGCACTAAAATGAGCTGGACACATAAATGGCAGAATCTTAAAAAAAGAGGGAAAATGGTTTTAATATCACATTTGTTAAATTTTTCGGTATGAACAAACATTTTACAGTTAATATTTAGTGCTGTGGCCTTTGTTTCTGATGACAGCCTCGCACCTGCGACCCATACTTTCCACGAGTTTTTGGCATTTTGTTTTGGGGATATCATACCAAGCTGCGGCCGACCACAATTCGTCCAATTTTTGTAATTTTTTTTGGCGACTTCAACCTTGATTTCGTTCCACAGGTTCCCTATTGGATTTAAGTCAGGGCTTTGGGTTGGCCAATCCAAAACGTCAATCTTCTCTGCACAAAACCAATTTTTTACTAGTTTCGAGGAGTGTTTGGGGTCATTATCTTGCATGAATTTCCACTTAATTGGCATGGAATTGAAAGCATATGGCTCCATATGGTTTTTTAAAATGTCTAAATACTGAAACTTGTTTATTTTTCCATTGATTTTTACAAGCGGACCTACGCCATGCCAAGAAAATGCACCCCAAACCATAATGCTGCCTCCCCCATGTTTTACCGTCTTCTGAGTGAACCGAGGATTAAACTCTTAGCCTTTAGGACGACGAACAAAGATTCTGCCATCTGGTCATATCCTATTAATTTTTGTTTGTAACTCCATAACACGTTTTTCCAAAAATTAGTGGGATTTTCCTTATGGGTTCTGGCGAAGATTAATCGTTTTGAAATATTTCTTTTTGAGAGCAGTGGCTTTTTTCTGGAAATGCGCCCAAACAAATTTGCCTCGCACAGTCGTCTTCTGACAAGCCTTCTAGATATTTACATGTTGAATTTTTCATTAATATCAGATGCTATCTGCCTTGATGACTTGAATGGATCAATTTTCCTCATTCGTACTATAGCTGCATCCGTACGCTCATCTGTTTTTCGAGGCCTTGGTTTCCGACTTTTGCCCTTAATCAATATATTGGGATCTGCGATACAAGAGTTAATTGCATTGTAGACTTTTTTTCTAGAAATTTGCAATATCTCAGCAATTTCCGCTACTTTTTTTCTATCTCCATATATATTCCATATGTTGCTTTTCTCAATTGTGGTATGTTTTCCTGATCCCATTTTAAATATTTTGTCACTTTTTATATTGATTTTTAAACTACGAAAGATATGAACTGAATTGAATGAAACCTACACGACTACTTCCTATTTTAAGTAATTTGTGTCATTTATATGTCCTCTTAAAATCAACATTGTTTACGAAAAAGCGATAACGGTAAATAATAAGCAAAAAATAACGGAACATTTGAGCACTATGAGACAAACATTGTTTCAACAACAAACAGAAGAGATAAAGATTGCATTTTAAACAATATTAGCTGGAAAATATATATATGTCCATTGCTTATTTTTAGGAAATTTATGAGGGCATTAATATTTTTAAATTAGAGTCTGAGATGTACTGGAAACAATATTTTTCGCTGACGCATGATTTCTGTATGTGGCCGAAATGCATACAGTTATTGCATCTGAATGGGAGAGGGATATATGGTTTTAAGTATAATTTCTGATAACCCAGGTAAACAAATTCAGGTAGTTTAATCGTTGGGAAGGTTGAAATTATGAGTCCATTTTCTTTTAAGATTCCATTATCCATTCTTAGTAATTTTTCCGTTCTGATACTTTTTGACTATTCATGTTTGATAAAATTTCTACTTTAGGAACACCGAATAAATCGGTGGTGAATAAACACGAAATTTTATTATCTAAAAAATCGAATAAAAAATTTTCTATAAATTTTTTAATGAAATTTTTTTTTGAGCTTGCTTTGATAAAACTTTTTCGACTGTGCATTTTTTTTAATTCTTGTAAATTGTTTATATGTGGAAGGTCTAGTTATCCGGGACCTTTTAACAATATGCATAAATAATAATGATAAATATCAACTAAAGCTTATATGGCGCTGTGATTAAGGTTTTCAATGCGTCTAAGAAATTAGAATTTGACTTTAGTTATTTGCATTTGAAATTATGAGGGATAGATTCAGAAACACAGCAGAGTAGGTAAAGATAATGGTAATGATTTTATTTTAATTATAACTGTTTTTAACAATAGTATTGAAATTTTAATGATTTGATTCGTTTGATTACTAATTACAATTGAATAAAAAAAAAATGTTTCTATGTAGCCCAAATTTTTGGCCGCAGAAACTTAAAAAGCTGTACATAACAATAAATAAATTTAACACTCTTGTATATAGACCTATATTTGAAAATTTTAATAATTTATTATTTTGAAGTGAGATAAACAAAATATCTTAAACCATTTAATCATTAGTCAATGGTAATAATTTTGTTTTTTAACTAATAACACTGTACAACACACCAAAAAATTACAAGGTCCGGGCTATAAATTCTGATAGAGGAGACAAAAAAAAGATATACGTATATCGGCGTTTTGAAAGTTTACATCTGGATTTCATTTGAGAGGGGGTTAAAATTTCCCAGCTCTGGCACATTCTTATTGTTAAACGGCTTAAGAAACCATGTGACCCTTACATTTTAGGTAAAAAATGTGTTCAGCAAATTTATGTAAAATGTTACGGAGAACATTTTTGTAGAATTGTTAACCCTCTAACTCCTCAAGATACGGGTCTTTTTTGTCCTTCTTTTAAAAAATAGCAAAAAACACCATTAAAACAGGGTTTTAGAGGGTTAAAATGTTCCACAAAAATGTTACCCGTTAAATTTTACTATAAGTCCCTGAATACACCAAAAAGGAAAATTCAACCATAAAGTCAGAAATAAGACGCAACAAAAGAGAGCTTAGGGTTAATTTCGCATTTATTAAGAATTTTGTTTTAAAGCAAATTTGGATAGCATTAATTACATTTTTTTTGCTCTAGGCAATTCCACTTCATTATCATACAATGTCCAGCATATTTCAGCGATAAGCGAATGAATGCTTTTACCTTTATCTTACGAAAATTGTTATTACTTACTGCCCTTTTATATACCTTTTATTACGAGTGAAGAGGGATAATAATTGTGGTTTTAAAAAATCTGTTTTAGAAAAAACCAATTCGAGAATGTCCATAGACCAAAAAAAAAAACAGGTAAATATAAAAAAAATTTCAATTGAAAGTTAAAAGGAAAATGTTTCGTTTAGAATAACAAATTTGAAAAAGCAATTAAATTTTATGATAAATCAGGGGTGGAATCGTTACATCCGTGTTCGTATCGACAATCGTACGAAAAAAAATTTTGTGATACGTTAATCGTATGAACTAAATGGCATTATGACATACGATTTTAAACGGATCGTAATTTTTTAAATGAGTCACAATAGTTTTGAAATTAAAATATTCTAAAGCTAAAGAAAGAGTATTCAGGCTGGTCAGTTTATCAAATTTTGTTGTTTCCAAAGGTCAAAACCGATTTTTTGCCTATAGCGCTCGATTCAAGGACTGCTGCTTCAATTAACACTTCTTCACTTGGCACCAGCAGCGTTTCTTCATAAAGGCTTCCTTCATTCTGGTTTTTCAATTAAAAAAAAGCTTTTTTCTTTGCTTGATACCTATTTTTGATCACCCAAAATTATAAATATAAATATTTTCTTGCAAAAATATAAATTGCGAATTTCCTATTTTAAAATTATAACATCATTAACTGGTGGACAGTACATTTGGAAAGCTCATCCCATAGTCTGTTAGCATTAGATTTTAATATGCCCAATTAGGAAGCATGTTTTTTGCCAAATTTGTGTGTTCATTCATGAATCTTAGATTTAACTTATTGTAATAATAACTTTATCATAAACTAAAATTAAATTTGTTTAATTCGCACTTTTTTTTAGCGAACAAATTCGCATTTTTACAAGTCATATTTTAAATACTTGAAAAAGCTTTAAAATATTTTCCATAAATTATTGTAGTGTTCCATCAACGGGGCCATTCCTTCTATGATTGGCAACTAGAACGATTAACGATGGTGTTAACCATATTATGCAAATGCTTATTTTACTAACAGATTAGTAACGATAATTTCTACATACAATTTACATTTAAAACAAAAACCAAAAAAATTTGTTTTCAGTTCCCGTTTTGGATATAAATTATGTGAAGAATACTTAATTCTATGAAGTAGTGGTCCTAGGAATTTATTATATGAGTATTCCCCTTGAATCTGTATTTTTTATAATCGTAAAATAATTGTTTTCAGCCAGAATAATGATAAAACAACACCTTATTGGGGTCATAAATACATTTTCAATTACTCCGCAAAATTATTTCACCCCTTAAAGATTGTAAATAACAAGTAAGAGCGCTATATTCGGCTATGCCGAATCTTATATACCCTTCACTATATAGTATATGTAATTCTAGTTCAGTGAAGCAATTCCAATAAAAAAGCAAAAATTGGG
This sequence comes from Gymnosoma rotundatum, assembly GCA_916610165.2. Classification (NCBI taxonomy): domain Eukaryota; kingdom Metazoa; phylum Arthropoda; class Insecta; order Diptera; family Tachinidae; genus Gymnosoma; species Gymnosoma rotundatum. Next base: position 93,740,452 of record OU744337.1, on the reverse strand, counting down.
GTGACAGAGATTAAAAAAAAAATTGGTACTGCATATATATTATTTTACATAAAAATTTCATCAGCTCTTAATGCTATTTCCTTAAAGATCTTTTCAAAAGCTTTAAAATGATATCCATTTTGATATTTCAAAAAATTGGAAAATTTCTAAGCTCCGTACCTCGGGAGATATGGGCGAGCTCCAATTTTTTCACTTGATGTTTTTTTTTTCTTATTTTTTTAAAATGGAGTTTGATATTCCTTTGCGGTGGTTAGATCCAGGTGAACATAATGACGCTACGTGCTATGTGTGCCAAAATATTTCCATATTAAAATTGAATAGATATAGGCGAAAGAGTTTTGTATACAAAACTGTGCCATTAGCCATGCTGCCATTTCCGCATTCTGACGAACTCCCAGTACCTATGCTACAACTTCGAAGTCCTAGTCATTATGTTGATGGAACCATCGCTGAAACAGGAACCTTTTATTGCGTTCATATGTCAACAAAAATTCATTTTTTAAATTCCCATATGGATTACTTTGAGAACCAGTTGTCAACAGAATCTGATGAGCATGGTGAAAAATTTCATCAGACATGCGCACCCATTGAAGAACGCTATAAAGGTAAAAGCATTCATTCGCTTATCGCTGAAATATGCTGGACATTGTATGATAATGCAGTTGAATTGCCTAGAGCTAAAAAAAATGTAATTAATGCTATCCAAATTTGCTTTAAAACAAAATTCTTAATAAATGCGAAATTAACCCTAAGCTCTCTTTTGTTGCGTCTTATTTCTGACTTTATGGTTGAATTTTCCTTTTTGGTGTATTCACGGACTTATAGTAAAATTTAACGGGTAACATTTTTGTGGAACATTTTAAAACCCTGTTTTAATGGTGTTTTTTGCTATTTTTTAAAAGAAGGACAAAAAAGACCCATATCTTGAGGAGTTAGAGGGTTAACATTTCTACAAAAATGTTCTCCGTAACATTTTACATAAATTTGCTGAACACATTTTTTACCTAAAATGTAAGGGTCACATGGTTTCTTATGCCGTTTAACAATAAGAATGTGCCAGAGCTGGGAAACTTTAACCCCCTCTCAAATGAAATCCAGATGTAAACTTTCAAAACGCCGATACACGTATATCTTTTTTTTGTCTCCTCTATCAGAATTTATAGCCCGGACTTTGTAATTTTTGAAAAAATTTGATTTTGTTGTACAGTGTAATCATTGAAACCTTTCAGTAAAAAGCATTAGTAAAAATAATGATACTGAAGCAAATCATTAGCATTATTTATCATTCAATGATAATGTAATCGTTAGATAAGTATTCAATATATATGTACATGTGTATATATATCCAATATTATAAGAAATAGATTGAAACTTTTTTTCTTACACATATTCTTATTTCTCAATTTCAAGTGCCACAAACACAAGTACCACAAATACACGAGGCATGCGCTATACTCATACGGTTCATAATCTTACGCTTGAGTAAGGTCAGTGTATATGAAATCAAATGGTTATTGCCGGCGTTAAAAAGTCTGTGTGAAGGTAAAGCAACCACACAAACAGCCACAAATGTCTCAAATGCTGGATCAAACGCAGGCAGCGCAACTGCTTCTGTTTCTAGCATTAATAGTGGCGGAGGAAGCATTTTACAGTTCGATTATAATATTGTAGCAGCCGTTTTAAAGTCTAGTAAATATCCAGAAAACACAAAAAGCATCGTATCATCTAGTAGCTCTTCTGGAACTGGAAACAATGCCAGCGATAAAGATTCTCCTAAATCGGAAATAAAACGATCTCGTTCAGATTTATCATCAATAATTATACAACAGTTGACAGCGCCATTAGAAGCGGGCCAAATAACATGGGCTCCGCTAAGTGAGGAACAAACAGATTGTTCGGTAAGTGTTATTGTTGTTATTACAATGCGTCGCTTAAAAACTAAGAAAAAAATATTTATATTTTTGTTTGTAGGAAATTTTCTCTGCTTCAAATACAGCATATTTACAGTCTCTAAATGGAGCAGACCTAATATTAGATGTTTGCTCTTCATTACCTATTTTGACACGTTATCGCCTGAAATATCAAGAGACTATTGCAAACCTTGCTGGAAAGCCTTTGTATCTGCCCTTAACTCAAGTTGAAGCTACTCAAATCAGAAATACTTTAACTCATATGGTCACGGACATATCGATTTTGGCACAGGCCTTGACTTTGCCAATTCTGCAGCCACTCTCACCCAGCCGCATAGCAAAGCTATCAAAATGTGCTATATCTGCCTTGTATTGTGCAGTGTTGACATCAATAGCCAGCAGTGTTTTAAATATGTCATCTTCGTCGGCCAATACAAAGACACAGCAAATAACGTTAGCAGCAGCTGGTTCTACTGCTTCGGCGTCTACACAATCATCCACCAAAGATACGGATGATAACGAAGAAAATGCTCGTTTTATTGTAGATAAAGCCTTGGAAATATATACCACTATTGGATTAATGTTCAAAAATTCTGCACGTTCTCATATTTATCAAAATCATTTATGCTTTGGAGCTTGGCTGCTGGTTAGTGGCATTCAAGGAGCCTTAGGAGCATCAGGAAGTTCTAATATGAGCATTAATAAAGATGATATTAAACAGTCGAAAACAAAATCGTCGGACTCTATACAATCAGCTGCGCCCACACCATCAGCTAGAGTCAATCTTTTTAAAGTTCAACAAGGTTTTGGCGTTTTAAATGCAGCCATAGCCAATCATTGCATTAAACTTTTGACAGAACTAATAGAAGATTTGAAAATCGAAACTACTTCCTCGCCGGATGTAATGCAAACAACAGGAGGACAAACGTCCACAACACCAATTTTGCCGGAACCAGCAAATTTCGATATTTTAGAAAATTATACAACTCTGCAAAGGGTAATGCGTGTTTTGAACACAGCAACTATACATCAACTTTTTACATTCTTGGCTACTGTAACTTATCGTAAAGCGTGTAACTTGAAACGGTCCAATGCTAAGGATCGTACTGAATGTGAACCCATCAGTTACTCTGATTCCACAACATATTTCAATGATACTCTCTCTTGCTCAGACAATTCCGAAGAAGATGATAGCGAAAGTTATTTGGGCCACTGGTTTAAAGAAACACTACAGCCAGAATCAAACGATGATAATAATTCAGCAGAAGCTTCCGAACGTAATAACGAAGGCCAAAAATCGAATTTAGTGCCGGCTCTAGATGAACCTCATGAATATTTAGATCTGGCAGCACAAATTTTTGCTTTTATGGATCAGTTCTTCTCACAAAAACATTCTTATTTGCAACGTTATATAAAGGCTGGCCTCTCTGATCAACAAATGCTCTTAATGGCCAATATTCTAAAGGACTTAGATCGTGATTCGGCTAGGGGAGAAATTGAATCTACAGCTTGCACTAAATGGCAATCTGCTATGATACGTTTTTCAGGAGCCGTTGGTCGTTATTTACACAATTTAATATCGGCGTCTCTTTTAAGTGAATCATTGCAATCAAATCTGTTGCAACATCTAGGAGTTTCGCCCTGGTCCTCTGATACAAATACGTGGCCATTACAAGTTTATCCTAGTACCTTGTCAGTGTTGGTACAAATTTTGCTTTTAAAGCCAACTCAAGAAAAGGAAGCAGCTTGTCTCTCAGTTTGGCATCGTCTTATAAACACTCTAGTTGAAGGAGTATGTGGTACTTCATCTACCAATCCCCCAACTAATGTCGATTATGAAGACTTAAACATGGAACATGCCCAACTATTGTTATTTCTCTATCATTCTTTAAATCTTATGCAAAAGAAATCTATACTTTTGCTAACAGCTGGTGGTGTAATACGTTGTGCCGAAGTTTGTCGCGATATATCAGCGACTAAACATATTCGTAACAGTCAAATGATGCTTTTGTCACGCCTGCTGCTATTCTTGGAATATCTTATGAAACATTTATACAATGCACCGCCTGAACTATTGGATCAAGTGCGTTGGAATCTCTTTAGCATAAGTACCATGCACGAAAATCAAAAAATAACCGATCTACTCAATAATAAAACAAAACTTACTTCCTTCTGTCGCAAAGATATAGAGGAGGAATTTCGTAAAAATTGCATGTCAAGTAAGTTTCTTATAAATTTATAATATTAAATACAAAAAATAAATTAAAACGAATTTCTTCTTTTAGATATACGACCTACTTTCTATTCTTTGACGCTTATTAACGACACCGCATCGACTACAGCAGTTCAAGATTTTAAATTAGATGGTCTGGCTTGGAATTTTATATTGTGTACACCAGATAAACTTAAATATCCGCTATTAGTTGATGCACTTATAGATATATTAAAAATAACGGACATGACATTGTCGTGGCAATCGAGAGATAGTACTCATACTCTTTGCGCCATACGTTATTGTTTTTGTATATGCTGGAAGTTATTGCTAGGCCTGCCACCATCCACCACTCATGTTGAACAACTACATTTGGATAAAGTGCCAAACTTACATTCACTTATTTGGTCAATACGTTGTCCAACATCTCACTATTTAATCGTGAATAGTTTAATTAAACAGGGCATGTATACACAATTTGCCGAAACATTGTTGAGTAATATATCGGATCGTGTAAGTGATATACGTTTTAGTTTGAAACAAACAATAATGGGAATAGAGGCCTGCAACGAACAGATTAACAAAAGTAAGTTTTATTTATTTTTATATGTATTTTCATATACAGTGGCGAGCACTTGTAGATACGTCTATCTTATGTATTACATAAAAACGCATCAAATCCCACAAAAAACAAAATCCTGTAAAAATCAACATCATTTTCCACTAAAACTATTTCTTATAAACCAATTAAAGGGCAGAAAAAAGTATTTTTTATACCAAATTAAATTAAACAACGGGAATTTTTTATTATATTAATCAATTTTCAAAATAAAATCTTTTTTTCGTGCTATTTTCTATTATCCCGATTAATTATTTAAATCACCGATATTGATTATTGATGGTCAATGCACGTCTCGATGGCCATTTCTTTATCGCTTACTTAACTCTTCAGGAAACTTCTTACAAACATTTTAAATAAACTAAAAATTTTTGTCCAAACAATAAAGCAAAGACAAAAATCAAAGTTTAAGCAAAAACAACAATAAACAACAGTTACTATACCGTTCACCACAAAAAGTGGAAAAAGGGTATAATTAAGTTTGTTTTTCCGTTTGTAATTTCTACATGCGATCCCATAAAGTATATATATTCTGAGTTTATTTATTTATTTATTTACTTTATTTAATCAATCGCCACTGTATTTTAATAAAATAAGAGAATATGATGAAATTTCAGACAATTAACGTTTATAATAAAAGACATCAATAACAATAAAATCTGTCATAAATTTTAGAAATATATTATAAGCAGGTTTTAAAATGGAACTCAGAATGCTATAATCATGTGATAAAACTCTGAATTATTTAATTGGACTTTAAATGCACAAGATTGGTCATTTAAATTTCATTGAAGCGTTCCTTGAAAAACAGAATTTTGTTCTTAAATAGAACTTTTAATGTAAATGACATTTAAAATTGGCCCTAAGTTTAATATCGATCTAAAAACCGCTCTAAGAAAGTATCAAAGCATAAAAAGAAGATTAATAAATATTTGTTGCATTATAATAGAAATTTTATAATAATATTTTTCTATTTTGATCAAAAATTTATATTTTATTAAATTAGGATTTGAACTGGAAGATTATAAATGAATTAAAATTGATTTTGGCTTAAGTTTATTTTTTTTTATTTATAAAAACCTTTTTTACAAAGAAAAATTATTTTAAAAATGTATGCGGATGTTTTCCAATAAAACAAGAAAATTTAGACCCGAGCAGAATGTAATGCTGCATTTTCTGGATCGCTACATCCTTCATTAGCACTCCTCGCGTCTATTTACCTTAGATTGTGTACATTAATCACCCTTATCGCGGTTGGCGTATGTGTATTTAGGCGATTTTCGTATTTGTAGGCGTATTTAAAATTTTATTGCCTCTTGCTAAATACGGGTTATTTCCATGATTTCTACCAACTTTGAAAATTGTGCTGGCGTCGTTATTTTTACTCTAGAAAATGAAATAATAAAAAAAACAAGTTTGTATAATTAATTTACTTTATTCGTGCTTGATTTCTTCAAATATAAATATTTCATGATATTCACATATTTATATTTGAAGGAATCAAGCACGAATAAAGTAAATTAATTAAATTTTAAAAGATTCCGAATAATAAATTTTCATTTTGATACAAGTTAGTATATTTAAAATTTAGTATTAGTTAGTATATTCAAAATTTTTTATCTTACGGTTTGCTTTCCTGCATTTTAAATATTTTTTTTAATTTACAAATCACACATGAATTAAATATGTATACTGTCGTTAATTAATTTAACGGCATTTTTTTAGTTTTTGACAGGCAAATACGCCAAATAACATCATCTATTTAACCACCTAACTTTGTAAATAAGAATACGAGGAGCATTCATATCAATATTAATTTGGTTAGACAAAGTTTACACACGTAAGAATGGCTAAAAATAAAATTTGCATTCGTGTCCAACCGACAGTTGGAACAAAGCAAAAACAAATGTACAAGACGAAATACAGAGAGAACAGTGAGAAATATTAATTTCAATTCATTTATAAATTTCAAAATTTAAATATACAGTTATGTGCAATAAAATAGATCCACCTGGTCCCCAATACTTTTAACCCTTACAAATCCCTCATAAAAAAAGTACGCATAAAAGAGTTGTTCCACTAATTTTACACATCTCTTACAAATATAATCCCCTTATGTTTAAAATAGCTTCAGCATCATTAATCTTAATTTTATTATCAGTATAAACTTGGATCCGAAAACCGGTGTGTAAAAAAAAATAGAGCCAATTTTAAAAAATAATTAACTTTTACAAATTAAATTTCTTTTTTTTTAAATAAAAGTGTATAAAAAGATAAGCTTAGTGTTTTTTTAAATACGATTCTAAAGGAATCTCACAACATTTTTTAATAATAGTATTTACAATGGGCAGAGGAAAACATTGTACCTTTGAGAGGCGGGAAACAATAAAAAACTCCATAATAAAGGAAAAAGTTATAGACAAATTGTCGAAATAATTGGTGGAAAACGCCATCAAATATGAAAGCAAGGCAGAAAATAAAGGAAGACCGTCTCTAATGGGGTGAAAAATTTGCGTCATGTAAAAAAAGATCCTTTTGACACCTCTTCGATCCTTAAAAAGGAGCATACTCCAGATGTTTCTACCTCAACCATAAGAAAGCTTGTTAGAAGTAATTTGAAGGCTAGAAGTAGTAGAAAGGCCACATACCTAAGAAAAAAGCACCTAAAGAAAAGATTAGAATTTTCCCAAGATCGTGTAAATGGCGAAATATTCTATGATCTAACTCAGACAGAAGCAACCTTTTTGTACAAAGACCTCCCAACACCTAATTCCGTGCACAATACACCACAAAAACCATTAAACATGGACGCGGAAACTTAACGGTATGGGGATGTTTTTCAATCTGTGATTAGGGGTAGAATGGATGCAGCTTATTATTCAAATATTCTTAATGACACTATGATGCCTTATGCTGAATTGCAAATGCCACTTCGATGACATCGAAGCGGGCAAAAGACAGGTTTGAAGAACATAACGTTTAGGTTTTAAGCTAGCCAGTGCAGTTCCCAGACTTACGTTAGCTTAGGTTGCACAGGCTGTCGACGAATTAAGACCGACTCACTTGGGCCCCAGAGGTCCCGTTGTGTTACCTGGAAACAGGATGTGCAGGGATCAGATTCAGGTCCCTACGGCACCATCAAAGATCCAAATCCAAACCACCCCGAGGACCGGATAAACAAGTTTATCCTAGCAACATCGCAGACAGATAAGTCTGCAAGACATGCAGTATCGGAATGCAGAAAATGGACGCTCTATTCCCAGAAAGAGCTGGGGAGTGGCAGAGCAGATGCTCCACCGTTTCCTCCTCTTCCTCATCTTGACAACTTCTACAGTAGTCATGATGCGAAAGATTCAGTCTCCTAGCATGGGTACCAATGACACAGTGCCCCGTCAGCACAGCCACCAGTGTACCCAGCTACATATAAACAACTCCGTCTAGACACAGAAGGCACTTAAAAGTTGTAGAAAGTTTGATCTTTTGATGAATGCTTTATAGATTTAAAACTATTTCTATCGTTAAGTCATCCGATGCAGCTTATGACGTCGCCCATTGTCATCACCGTGTAATTGTTCGTCAAGCCAACGAAGCCTTGGGCATTGCCTTTCGGGCAATACGGGATAATGTGCATCACAGTTTCATTCTGCTCGTTATCAAGGCAAATAGTCCATCATAGCGTCAAAATGCACAAAACGTTGTCTTGTAATTTCTAATATAAACTGTAATTTAGTGGCTAGAAGTCTGTCTATACGACCTCTGTTTGCTTATACCTTTTAAGTAGACACCAAATGAAATTTATATATCGAACTGAAAAAAGTTATCTTTTCCGTTATGTCTCCTCTTCAAATCAACTCTTACGTCTTTCACGTTTATAGTAAATCAGTTATTTCTTTTAAATATATTTTGTATACAGAAAAAATTTAAGGGTTTTTCTAATATTTTTTTTAGACAACCCCCCTTTATCGAACATTATGCTATTGGATGCTTTAATATCGCATATGCATGCTGTAGTCTGGGCTGATAATGAAGGTAATAAATCACAAAAAGCATCAACAACAACAAGCGGTGCTGGTGCTGGTGCTTCTGTCAGTCCAACAAGTTCTGCAAACTCATCTGTATCGGCTTCTGCCTCTAGCAATGACGAAACAAATGCTTCGACAGTATTTGACAGCAATGAACAAAAGAGCGAAACTGACAATAATTCTTCTGCTCTTCAGGAAGCTCAACAATATAGTAAGGAATTACTAAAACTATTAGGTAGCACATTTCATATTCTACGAGACATTATAAGGCGTAAAATGGTTCAAAAATTACCGCTGGCCCACTTAACACCAGCCAACATATTGGAATGTATACTTTGCGTTGTCAATTCTAAAAATTCCTACTGTTCCGAATTGAGTGAACAATTTTTAAAACTATTAGATAATAAAAATAAAGAGGTTATAACTGAAAACTGGACAGAATTCTTACAAGTTCCGGATAATTTAAGCACACAACAGAATCCGGTAGAGGAATACACTTTATCGGTTATAGAAGCTCATATTAAAGAGTTGACACATGACAATTACTATTCCACCTTGAATTCGTTCAAACACTGCTTAAAAAGTTTATTCAGCCTGATGAATCTACTACTGACTAAAAATCAACAGATTATTCAACAAGACGCAGCCTGCAAAGCATTTGTGGAAAATCAACTAAAACCCATAATAATTGAAACAATGATGGATGCTCGCATGGAATATGTGTACGATATAAGTGAAAGTTGCTGGCAAACATTAACGAAAGGAGTGGATGGAGCTCAAGACCAACAGCAATTGATGTCCTACAAATACGTATTAAAATATCATTATCGTTTCCTAATAGAATATGCCGAAGAAATGAAGAATCTCTCCGCTTCTACTACCAGTCAAAGCGTCATTTTTAATGAATCTTTATTATTTGCAGTTGTTAAATCAATGACCCAAATGTTAGACAAACCAATGGGCGTTAAGGCTTTAAGGCAATTCTTTACTCAAAAGCCTAACGAAGATAATAAAGACACTAAGCCGCCCAGCTTGGCAGATTTGTTACTCTCATTTACCGGCACTAATTTGTCGATGTTGTATGCTCGTAAATTGTTACAATTTATAGAGAAATTGTTCCAAACATCTCAGCAGCCAGACACACTATTTCCCTTAGAAGAGTTAATACAGTGTTTTGCTGATTTATCAAATGTTGAGCAACAGCGCATTAAGTCGTGGCTAACACATATCATTTATGGACCCCAAAGCACACAAAGTTCGTCACAACAGTTGGATACGCAAATCGAAAAAATATTTACCACAATGGGTACAGGAGCACCAGCCACTACTTCAAGCACGCCCTCTAGCAACGCACAGACACCCACGAATATGGCCACCAATTCAGCAATACCCAGCTTATCGGAACAATTAGGAAATCAATCTTCTGCTCTGGATAATGCTGAGGCCATGGATATAGATGATGACAATGCAACCGGAAATGCTACACAAGCAGCGGCTCAACAAAGTAGTCTGCAGACTGCACAATCACTTAGTCTGTGGCCCCAGCCACCTACTCCTGGTAATAGTTGCATGGCCACAAACCAATCTGAACCCATGTCTACACAAGACGATCAAGTGGCCCAACAACCACAATCAGAGCGAAATGGCTCCTTGTTGCTTAACGTCATCAAACATATAGTGCAGGATGGTAAACGGGGTACGTTTAGGGTATCCATGTTGCTATTTCAGTCACTGTTGCAACTGGGTGAATCTCTTATTTCACCCTCCACCCAGGAAACTAATGATTTCTCGGACATTTTACAAATCATGATATGTTTAGCTGATTGTGCCCAAGGCAACGGTCATTTAACATTATTTAATGCCACTATAATTTGGCTGGAGATAACAAAACTTCAAATATTAGAAAAAGCGCAAACGTTAGCGACTTCCGTCGTTATGCCCTCGTATCTCTTGGAAAATATAAATTCTCTTTTGAAGTATTTGCATGAGCTACTTCAAAGTCTAGGCTACCGCGGAAGTAAACACCAACAACAACCTCCTTGGGACGATGACATACAGACGGATCTTGAAGATTTAATGGACGATTTAGCGAATGACCAACAAGGCGATGAAGATTCATTTGTGGAAGATTCAGACGAGGACAGCCTTAACAATAAATTGTGCACATTCTCTTTGACACAAAAAGAGTTTATGAATCAACATTGGTATCACTGCCACACCTGCAATATGGTCAACACAGTGGGGGTTTGTTCTGTATGTGCCAGGGTTTGTCATAAAGGTCATGATGTGAGCTATGCAAAATATGGCAACTTCTTTTGTGATTGCGGAGCTAAAGAAGATAATTCCTGCCAGGCCCTGCGTAGACGTTTAGCAACCGGCCTAACGAGTTTAGAGAGCAGACAGCAAAATGACTACGCATCTTCTTCATCAAACTTCAACAGTTCTTCAAACTTGTCACAATCGAAACGTTCACAAACTCCTCCATCTCAAAGTTGTTTGGTAGCACAGCAGCAAGGTCAAACTAGCAACGTTAGTTTTGGAATTGCAAACACGCAAAGTGGCGCTACTAATTTTTTGTCATTATCTTCTCTAACAAATGAACGTATTTCTCTGTTATCCAAACTTTTGGAATCTTCTAAAGAAAACTTGCAAAAACCCGAAGAATGGACGGTGATTGTAAAATGCATTCTCGATTTCTTTGATGTGCTAATGCCAGCCATTAAAGAAAATTGCGATTTATTCTCTATTGTAGGCTGTCATAAAAGAGCAAAAGCAGCATTGTTGCGTTTGCACATGGGCGAACAAACCTTCCAACACACGGATCAGTTAATGCAACCAACACTGGGCTCCCAGGAGGGAGCTTTTGAAAATGTGCGTATGAGTTACTCAGGCGATCAGGGCCAGACTATTAAACAGCTGTTATCATCTGGTCTAGTACGAAGAGTGGCCTTATGTTGTCTATCGTCACCATACGGCAAGCGTCAGCATCTAGCTGTTTCACATGAAAAAGGAAAAGTTACCATACTGCAATTGTCGGCACTGCTTAAACAAGCTGATGCTGCTAAACGCAAATTAACCTTGACACAACTATCTTCGGCTCCCATACCATGTACGGTCTTGTCTCTAACTGCCAATCCGGCTAACGAAGATTACTTGGCAGTTTGTGGTCTAAAAGAATGTCATATATTAACATTTACTACGACCGCAGCCACAAGTGATCACATTGTCTTGACACCCCAACTAGAGAATGGCAATTTTATTAAGAAAGCTTTGTGGTTGCCTGGCTCTCAAACTATGCTAGCTTTGGTAACAGCGGACAATGTTAAAATCTATGATTTGTCTGAGGACACTTATAGTCCCAAATACTATTTCTTGGTAGCAGTGGGTAAAATACGAGACTGTTGTTTCGTCTATCAGGATGGTGTCTATTACATGTTGATAATTGCTTCTTCAGGTTACATCTACTATCAGAAGCTGGATGATCAGTCATTGGCTAAACACGGCGATTTTTATGTAACCAACACTCTCGAATTAAATCATACACAAATAAGAGATGTTAATGGTCAGGTAGGAGGGGGAGGCGTCTCCATTTACTATTCTCACACCCTGCAAATGTTGTTCTTCAGTTATTCAGTGGGTAGAAGTTTTGTGGCACCCTTAACAGATGTCAACAAGGGCGTAAAGTCTATTACGCATTTGCAAACATCTCCAGCTTCCAAGAATTCTTCTAAGGGTCCAACTCAACCCTTGTGTCAATGGACAGAAATAACTGGCCATCCTGGTTTAATATGTGCCATGATGCAAACATCCAATAATCCAGTAATATTCATGTTTACACCCGACCGCATAATAATGCAGGAGATTAAAGCCCAATCATCCAAGTCCCGTATAATGGATATGGTTGCTATCCGTCACACTGTGGCAGGAGTTGAAAAAACCACTCTGATACTACTCTGCGAAGATGGCAGCCTGAGAATTTTCACTGCTCATCCAGAAATAACCTCTTTTTGGTTGTCGCCCCAAGTCCAGCCACTAAGCAATCAACTGTACACTTCCAGTTTAAATAACAGATCATCCTGCTCTAGCGGCAATGCCAAGAAATCTAAACGTAAATCGAGTCATCAACAAAAAACAGTCGGGCCTAATGGAAGTCCTATATTCCCTATAGATTTCTTTGAACATTGTACTATGCTACCCGATGTGGACTTTGGTGGCAATGATCTGCTGCAAATCTACAATAAGCAAAAACTAAAAACTCGTCTATTCTCAAATGGAATGTTTGTAGCATCGACTAAAAGTACTGGTTTTACTTTGGAAGTCTACAATAATGATCCCAATATGGTAATTGTCGGTATACGAGTCTTGCTTGGCACCCAGGACCCACATCGAGCACCCCAAAATGTTACAATTTTAGGCAGAACCATACCGACACCGGTAAGGCGAGCCCGTTGGTTTGACATACCCTTGACTCGGGAGGAAATTTTGCAATCAGATAAATGTTTAAAAGTTGTCTTTGGAAAATCTCGTGATCCCGAAAATGTCAGCATGTTGGATTCCATTGAAGTTTACGGCAAGTCCAAAGATCTTGTTGGTTGGCCAGACGACACTGAAGAAGTGGCCGGTACGCAAAGCTCCGCAGTTGTTGCAGCAAATGGTACCACTACAACGACTGCCTTTGGCGCAATGGGTTCCTCTACGACCAACTTTGAAGGCTATAATTATATAACCCAACTTGACAAAATGGTAACTATACTTCTGGAAGTTCTAGACTGTTCACTTAGTCTCTTGGGTCAAGCAAATAATGCAGGCGTACCGCCCACCATTAAACAAAAGGCTACAAAGACTGCCACCTCTTTGCTTCTGCTACCAACAGCTAACCAAATTCAAGTACAATCCCGCTATGTTTTGGCGACATTATTTGGTAATCGACAAGCATACCACAACTACAAGGATTCGGAAATCTTGGTCTATGTCTACAACGAGTTACAGGTAATAACAATTTCGGGTTAGAAGTTGATTTAAATAGTATTTTTAAACACACTTATTATTTAATATTTGCAGGCTCTAAAAACAAAACTAGACTGTCGCGAAAACTTAAGGGACATAGATCCCGAGGCATTTTATCGTTTGGTTCTAATGGTACGTGGTATTGCCACCGCTCGACCACAGAGTTTAACGAAAATATGTCTCGATAACAAATTTGAAATCATCTCTGATTTAATGGAATTTGTTGAAAAACTTTATGAAATTACCCCCGCAATTGATGAACCAACATCAATAGTTAGGCAAGGACTGTCACACACCGAAACTATTGTGCATTGCTTGATTGAAATAATGCATGCTTTTGCTTTGGCCGATATCAGCCAGGTGGAATGTGTTACTTTAATGTTTATTGCTCTTTTGAAGAATGAGTCCAGTGTAATATCACATAGTGCTAAAGAAGCTATAATTTTGCTATTGAGTTCAAGAGCCAAAAGGCGTAAGGTGGCTATTATAACACCTCCAGTATGTTCGACACCCACTCCCCCAGTTATGGCTACAGCAACGTCCGTTGCTAGAGCCTCGGCAGGTTGTGTGGCCAGCAATGATGATGATGCTTTAGATGAAGCTGCCGGTATTGTTAATCCTGTTGCAGCTGCTGGCTCTGCATCACCACCTACATCTGTGCAGCGAAGCAGCAGTTCAGAGTATGTAGCTGTTTCTGGAGCAGCTGCTAACGATCCTAATATTATGGTGGATCCCTTGGAGGCATTTATGGGCAGTGGTTTTCCACAACTGCTGGGCTTACAACAAGATGCTGACGATGAGGCTATAATGGATATTGCTATAGCTTTAAGTTTGCAGCAACATGATGCTCCCGAAGCGGAACCAGGCTTACAACATTTGCAGCAGGGGCTTTCAAATCTGCAAGGTATGCGCAATGCTGCCGTTCAGCTTCAACATGCACAACAACAATTGCAAGCTGTTTCTGTGGGTGGCAGTGGCGGCGTGGTAGTTGGCGGAAGTGTTGGTGTTGGCGGTGGTAGTATTGTTGGCGTTGCTGCCTCATCTGCAGCTGGCTCTGACGATGAAGGTTCTAATGTTGCTACCGATGGCTCAACACTGCGTACCTCTCCCGCTGAACCCGTGGGTAGTGGTGGTTCCGAAAGCGGAGGTAGTGGCGTTGAATCAATTGGAGGAACTTCAGGACGTAGTAGCACTTATGGTGATGGCGGCGCTACTGCATCTCCACCTCGGGTCAGTGGTGGTGGTAGTTTAGCCAGCGGTAGTAGTGGAAGTAAAGGTGCTGTCGGTGGCTCCCTCTCGAGTGCTGTTATTGCGGAAATGCCAACAACAAGTCGTGCCGCACTAGAAGCCAGTCAAAGTAATGACACTGAAGAAAACGACCCTACTGAAGATGAAAAATTAGCCAAATTACATGATTTAAGGTAAATTGCCTACCGCATTAGATGGTTACAAATTAAATATTTTTTATATTACAGAATCGCAATTTTGGAAAGTATTATCTCAAATATAAAAACCCTTGATGAATGCAATGGCTTACAAGCAATTCCATTGATACAAGTGATACTTATGTTGACTACAGACTTGAACGGCAACAATGAACGTGATCAAAAGATACTTAACGATCTGCTAACAGCCTTAGTTGAATACATCGAAATGGACTCCATTACAAATGCTTCCAAGGTAAAAGTAGAAGTTCGTTCTTATTGAAATTTTTACTAAAATATAAATGTATGTCTTTTCTGCAACTTAAGATGAAAGATAAAAATCTTAAAAATGAAGTACGATTGTCATTGCTGTCATTATTTGGTGTTTTGATGGGCAAAACAAAATCCAAACAAGCTGGCACCACCTCTCCGCCGCATCAGTTTAAAGATAATGCCTCGTTTGTGGCCAGTACAACGGCCAGTATTCTAAGCAACAATGGTGCATTCACATTCTGTTTAGTAGTTATGGAATCTTTGCTACAACATTGGAAACGTGTTTCCAGCGAAAATGCCAGCAATGTACCAAGTGGTGTAGTAAGTGCCATTGCCAGCGGACCTAGTAATAGTGTTAGCACACCTGTTGTTGCCGGCTCAGCTGTAACACCATCGCAAAATAGCCTTTTAAAACCAGTTCGTTATGGTCCCAAACCAGACTTATCTACATTGATACCACATAATTATTTAAAAAATTATCCCGACATATTTGAATCATACGATGCTCTATTGACTGAGATTTCCGTACGTTTGCCTTATCAAATTCTACGTTTGTCTGCCACCCATCCTGGCACTTATGATTGGTATCACAATTATTGTGAGAACATGACGTACACTTTGTGCGAATACATGATGCTTAACTTGAATGCTCTGCTAAGAAGGCAAGTACGCAAACTGTTAATGTACATTTGTGGAAATAAGGAGAAGTTCCGTATGTTCCGTGATGGTCATTCCTTGGATGTGCACTTCAATTACGTTAAAGATTTGTGTAATCTTTACAATACGAAGGTAAGTAGAACATGTTTTTTACGTGTATTATGAGCCGTAAAGGACACGTCGATTACTATAGATTTTATAATAACAAGTATAAATATTCAAATTTAAGGTAAAGGGCGTTGCAATAGTTTATTTAATTTTTTGATGTACTGGCTTTTGAACAGTTGCAGACAGTCGGTTGAAATTTACAAAGAACATGTATTGCTAAGTCTGCTATAACAGCAAATATAAAGTTTGGAATTGGAAATTAAAGGGTGTCCCGATAGTTGATGTAGTTTTTTATATGTGACGAAACTTTTGAACCGTTATAGACAGAGAGCTGAAATTTACAAGAAAACTGTATTGCTAAGGTCTCTATAACAACAAGTATAAAATTTGGATTTGGAAACTAAAGTGTGTCCGAATATTTGATGTTCACTGATTTATGAGGCCAAACTTTTGAACCGGTGCAGACAGAAAGCTAAAATTTACAAGAACCTTTTATTGCTAAGGCCGTTATAGGAACAAGTAAAAAAATTTATTTAGTATTTAAAGTGTATTTCCATCATTTGACCTATATGGGCCTATCTTTTGAACCTTTATATACAAATTTCTGGTATAAAAAGAAGTATAAATATTTAAGTATATAAAATTAAAAGGTCTTATATATATAAACATAAAAATTGGATTTAGAAATTAAAGGGTATCCCATTACTTGATATAATTTGATATATGACCAAGCTTTTAAACTGTTACAGCGGAACAGCTGAAAATCTGTCTTAAAGTCCTTTTTTCTGTGACAAGAATTATTTACTTCTTCATTCCAAGATGATTAGGCACCTAAAATTTTAAAATTTCTAAGTATTAAACTAACAGAAAGAAAAACTTTTGAAAAATTTAAGATTATAATTCCTTTCAAGTACGCAAAACTTTTTACAAAAATTTATATTGGCTTGCGCTATTTCACACTAAATATAATAAATGTGAACAAAATTTAAGAGATTAAAGAGAAGAGGTGTTCGGTTGACTAAAGGTCTGTTCAGTGACTTTATTAACACAAACAGTATCAATTGGAGAGTAAAAATAATGTTTCTAAAGTAACTCCCAAACATGAAAAATAAAACGAACGCTTCACTAGCAAAGCTTAATAAGTAAAGTGCGATGGCATCAGGAATGATATATCTGTGGTTTTCATGAATAACAGTGCATGTTTTAAAATCAAACTTTTCAGTAGAGCAAAAACTAGTTATTTTTAAAGCTGCGGTCTTGGTACCAAAACTTTTCAACTTTTTTTTATACAGTTATGTAAGTGTAGGTTTAAGCAATATTCCAATTAATTTTAAGGAAACATTTCCTTGAGGATTAGATCCCAGAGCAATTTGAATTTAACAAACCATTTTAAATATCGAAATTGTGTTCTGACAAAACAGAGTATGTCTATGTAAATGATTTTCGCTGAACAAAAAGAATGCGACCACAACAGAAGTAAGTAACGAACTTAAAGAGTAGGTACCTCATATGATAAAATAACATACATACATATATTAAAAACTTTTAATACAATTAAAAAAAATTAGAATAGAAATGTTATAAAATGCGAAACTTTTACATTTTTTTCAACAGCACATGGAAAAAGAAAAAACACAGCACAGTTATGACCATAAAAGACCAAAAACAAACACGTGATTATGATTTGTTTTTTACTAAACAAACATCAAAACATAATTTTGAATTGTGTTTAGATAAAACAGCTTATCTGGTGCTGTGTTTTTTTATAAGAAAGAAATTTAAAAAAAAGGTAGAAGTTGTATTGTGTTGTGTAAAGAAAAATGGGGGATATAGGTCCATATTTTTATTTTTTTTTTATATTTTAAAAAATCATTTAAAATTTAACAATTTGGTATCATTA
The DNA here is from genome assembly GCA_916610165.2 of Gymnosoma rotundatum. Lineage (NCBI taxonomy): Eukaryota > Metazoa > Arthropoda > Insecta > Diptera > Tachinidae > Gymnosoma > Gymnosoma rotundatum. Next base: position 93,722,320 of record OU744337.1, on the reverse strand, counting down.
ACTGGAAATGTAAAAATTTAAACATATGCTGTTATTCATGAAAACCACAGATATAAGATTAATAAATTGTACAAACTTGTACATTTAATTGTTTCTACTACTTTTAAAGTAGTCTTACTAAAACGACAAAAATTAAATAATAATCTTACTCTGATAGTCAGCAACGTCAATGTAAATAAATTCGAATTATACGATTATCATAAAGATAAAAATATTATGCATAAACATTGTTTAAAAAATATTTTTCAGTTATTGGGAAAGGGGAAAGATGCATTACTTTAATAAATTATTCATTTATTTATATATTTCATTATTAATAACAGGCCTTTATTGTCAAATAACAATGTTACATACAACTTAAATTTATCTGAGATCAATAAAAGAACTTAACACGTCCGCAGATGTGAATGCTATAGCATTTATTTTCATACTGATGCAAAATGACGTGAATGTTATAGCATTAAAATTTTAAACCTTATTCTGGTTGAAATATATTATCTATATCGTCGTGGATGCTATAACATTCATTGTGTATAACGGTAAAAATACGATGTTCTTACTACTCTTTTAATATGTCTCTAATCAGATTTCGGATATTACAACTAGTTTCAAAAATAATTGCCTGTATATTTTTGCAGCTCCATGATATTTTTAGCGTCCGCGAACGACTTAATCAATTAAAAAAAAGAATACAACTCCTTTTAGTATGATTGCACTCGCACAATATTGGCTCCCCAGCCATAACAAGAAGAGAAACAACAGATCTAATATTTCATAACACTAGCCACATTCAGTGAGAAAAAGTTAGCATATAAGAGGAAACATTTCCCCTCAGAGGAACTAATCCTACCTCTGAATTTCGCAAAAGGTTAAACACCTTAACCTGGACCAAGGAGACCCTAAGATTCCCTCTTATGTGGGCGGTGACATAAAATATTAATTTAATAATATCAGTACAGTGAAACTTCGACAATCCGGACATATACAATAATTTTAGAGTCGGTCGGATTAACGAGGTTTCCGATATTAGGTGAAAATATTGAAATAATTAAAGTGAATTCAATTTAATGTACATACATGCCATGTGCTAAAAAAAATTGTCGTGTATGGAGAAGTAAAAATTTTAAGTTGTCCGATATAGAGAAGCGTCCGAAACATTGGAATGTCCAGACTTTTGAAGTTTTACGATATTAAAGAAAATGGAATACACATGTCTGTCGTAATGCCATTAAAATTAAATTTTATGTGCAGGTGAAGGTATCGCTCCAACCACATACCCGAAATATCGAAATATTTTTTAATTTTTTTTTTTTTTGGAATTCTTCGAAAAGTAAATTTTTTAAACTTTTATGTCGAGGTTTAGGTATCTTTCCAATGCCTAACAAATCCCACCAGCCAAGAATATTAATTTATATTACTTTATAGAATTTATTTCATTTGAACATAATTAATTTGTTCATAAAAACTGATGTATAATAATAATAATAATAAATTTTGTATAATCTTATATTTTAAGCTAATTAGGCCTGAATTAATCCAATCAGTTATAAACTCGCATTAGTTTAAGGAACAGTTAAAATTAAAAATTTTGTGTTTGTTAATTCATGTTTAATATTGTTTTTTATTGTTAATTTTATCAAAATTCCTTAATTTATTAATGTAAACTCTACTGTCATAGTACGACCCCTTGAGAAAGTGAACAAATAATTCACGAAAAGTTGGGGAAAAATGTAATAAAAAATTGTTTTTTATTTACATGGATTAATTCAGGCCTGATTAGCTTAAAATATAAGATTATACATAAATAATAAATTTTATTTAAAACAGCTTCTCTTTTGCTCTACGATGATGACGATAGACAATGTTCTTATTCTGCGTCTTTAAAACCTCTTCCACATCTGAGGCCGCTTCTTTTGATAAGAGCCCAATAGACAACAATGCCTCATTCTGCAAACTCCTGCGAAAGAATTTGGCACCACTTGATACTACTTCAATAATAACTTTAATTCGGCAGATAAAATTAAATTCTGCAGCTAAAAAAATCCTTGCAGCTAGTTTTCGGTACATCCACTATTAGCCCTAATTCAGTTATAATTTTTTTTTTCACATAAAACATCTTTGAAACATCCTATTTATCTATTTTAAGTATGATTAAGCAAACATCCACATATCGCTCATTTACTATTAGAACCTCATACCTCAAAATAAAAATAATTTCGAGTTTAAGTTTTTTAGTTTAAGTTTTTGACTCGTTTTCACCATCTAAAAAAATATCAGACTGCTTGAGTTCCCACTACAATTAGTAAAATGCTTCATACCTAAAAAATCCATTTGAGGAAACTCTCATCAATTATATACTAAAAGAGGGGGGAGGAGGGTCTTGGACAAACTATCTGGGATGTTTGAATTATGTTAAAATATATCCCCTACTGTGTCATAAACTAAAATGTGTCTTTATTTAAGAAAAGAAGATCGGAATTCTAAAATTTTTTATCAACACAATCATAACACAAATACATTATAAGAAAAAGTCGATGCATTTAAAAATATCGATATGATCTTTATTTTATGAAGTATACTCCACAGCTCAAATGTGTCGTTCTTATTTTACAAACAAAGATTCAAAACATAAAGTGAAAAAACAACTTATTCTCAATACACAATAAAAAAACATGAAATGGCGAACAATTCTCTATCATTAACTTTAAGATTTTAAATTTTGAGTTGTGACGTTGTATTATTATTAAATGAGCAATATATACAATTATTAAAAACCAAAAGATTTTATGACCTATAAAAGATGAGCAAAAGCAGAAAAAAAGGTGAAAAAAATATTAAAAATATTTATGGCCCATTCACACTATTTATACGAGCCTTAAAATTTGCATTAAATTTTGTAAGAAAGAAATCTAAACTATTGTGACAGTCAAAAAATCCAACGTAACATTATATTTTGTTTCTACGCTATCACACTTCAAGTAGAATGAAAATTCCCCGGCAAACCATATGAAGAAAGGAAATTTTACTAACTTATTTCTCGTAGTGTTTGCGATCATAAGGAGTACAAAAACACTCAGAATCTTTTGTTTCATAGTGAGGTTTGGCCTGATGTGAAAACATTCAGATGCAGTAGGTGTTCTGGGTCGGGTTGGGAACACCACCATTTTGTTCTTCCTTTTTAGGGCTTTCCTGTATTTTTTTAAGTTTGTAGATTTTTTTTTGGAACCTAGTTTTTATTTATTTAATTTTTGTCTCTGGGCTTCATCTGTGGTTTGGGATCTGTCCTGGTGGTGCTGACGATCTAGCTAGCATCAAAGCTGCTGTGCCAATTGAGGCACGTAACAATATGGCGCCCAAGCAAAAATTATTTTTTTTTTAGTAAATATAACAGGTAATAGAATAATAGCTTTTCGCAATAGACCAATTGATGAGTAAGGGGATTTGAAAAAGTCTTGATTTTTTTTACACTGTAACCTATAGGAATCCAAACCTATAGGCCGCAAAACGCAGCGGTGCTGTAGGATTTGTAGTGAGTTTCGTAATGGTTGTGACAGATTCTGGACGAGATATTTATACACAGTATACAAAGTATATCATGAACCTTTAGCGTTAGAGTGTAAGGAACATCTAATTGAATAGGTTTAGATATATATATTTTTTTGTAGTTTTAGTATAAGTTTGTTGAGTGAGGCTATAGGCTCGAGATAGCCGCTCTAAATTAAATTAGCATACCGATGTGCTAGAATTGTCAAAAACAAGGACATTTATTTAAAGAGTGCCTATCTCAACAACGATCCTTGTTTTCAGGCATGTGATTTAAAAAACGCCAACTTTTGTTTTACAAGTTGCGATTTGCTCTTTTTCAAACTTATGTTCAAAAAGAAAAACATATGATTTTACATTAATAAACAAAAGAAATAATAAAATGCCTGCTGCTGCCTTACCTAGTTTCATTTCTTAAAATAACCTGCAATTAAAAAAGAACGATTTAAAAAACGGATGCTTGGCGATTGTGACAATTCAATGGATACTTCAATCCAATGTACGTATATTTATTAATTTAAAAAAAAAAAAAAATAATGCAAGGCAAGAAATATTTTAGCGATATTGCACTTAGCATCTTTGATGTAAAAGGTTACTTACTTTGTACGTAATCAGTACTTGAAAAGTATTTTTGTTTATTTTGTTATTTATAACATGCAGGTTCGGAACTCATATCGTCCAAAAAGTAATTTAAATAAATTTTTTAAGGTCTCTTAACACTTGAATCACTCATTTAATAAGCACCGTATACTTTATAAGAATTGAAAATTAAAAAAACCACATATTTTACTTGATTTCCGACGATACATTCCACCGCACTAATACTAGTATATTTTCGAACGAAACAGCTGTTTCTATGAAATCGCCAGTACTCAAGAAAGCAATCAAAACAAACAATTGATAGAACAAATAACATATTTTAAATTTATTATTTGCGACTTTAATTGTGTAAAAATTTAAATAAGTTTTGTTAAAAATATAAGAGAACATATTAATTTTAATTTTTGTATAATTTTACTGTTGCTTTAAAGTTTATTTTAAGTAAAATTCATAACTTCAGTATGTGCTTGCGATTTGAAGTCGCCAAATTTCTTGCGATTGTGAACTACAGAACACCTTTTATGCGATTTCAACTCGCATCGCCATTTTTAAGCGATTAGCGATTGTCAGAACATGGCTGTTTGTTACAAGTTTAGCAGACACAATATGATAATTCAGAACTGCGGGAAAATTTAAGGAGGAGCGTGACCTTACCGGGGGAGTCACGTTCGAAACAGGGTGCCCCCAAGAAACTTTCAATAATTTTATTTCAAATATAGTTAAAGAGAGAATTTTTAATGAGTTAGATTGTTCGGAAATAGATAACTTAAAATCGTCAGACAAACAACTCGATACAATGTCGACAGGTCAAGTTAGAATCACGAAAGCGTAAGCCAATTTTAAAAACAAGTAAAAGTGCTATAATCGGCTATGCTAATTCTAATATACCCTTTAAAACACAGATTTAAAATAAATAAAAAAAATTAAGTACAATTTTACATAAAAATGTCATCGGCTCTTAATGGGTTAAGCATTTTTAAAACATTTTTTCTGAAAGATCTCTTCAAAAGCTTTTAAATGATACCCATATTGATATCTTAAAAAAAGGTGCACAATCATACTATTCCATGAAAAAGTTCAGAGGCCCATAACTCGGAATATGTGGCAAGCGCCAATCTTTTATTTGATAATTTTTTCTAATTTTCTAGCGCACCATTAAAGGCAGGCGTGGTGTTTTGCCCGCTGCCTCAAAGTACATGGACCGGTCTTTCTGATTTCCAATAGCAACATTTTCGAAACTATTTCTGATCGATTGGCATATTCAAATTTTCTCTAGCTTATCTAGTGCCTTGGCAACCCCGAACACGGACGGACAGACGGACATCGCTATGCTTAAGAACTTAGAATATATATAAATAATTTATGGGGTCGGAAAGGGATATTTTAGAAATTTCAGAAAATACTAAAATTTTTTAAAAATGCTAAACACCCCCTCCCTTATGATACGATGACATTTTTATGTAAAATTATATATTGTACTGAATTTTTTTTCTTATTTTTTAATTCTCTGTACCCCTCCACTTGTTTTTTTATTGGAGTTATTTCACTAAGCTAGATGTACAGATATGGTGAGGGGTAAATAAGATTCGGCATAGCCGACTACAGCACTCTTGTTTTTGTTGATACTAGTTGGAAGTCAAGCCGGGATGAGCAAACTGTGACAACTGATGCACCAACAAACAAACAAACAAACAAACAAACTTCTCAAGCGATTAATGATATATATTAGATTAAAGCAATTTTTCTAGTAGATGCAGTTGAAATAATCCAACTGTAATTAATTATTTTCTTTTTGTAATTCTTATTTCGTTTTAGAATATGGTTTTAGCCAACCAATCTATACCCATTCTCAGCTATGACTCATTAGTCGAACTAACAGAACACTTGAGGACATGTCAGGAAATTAGTCAAATACGCACCGGCAATTGGCAAAAGTTCTGTCTTATTCATGAGGACGTCATACCAGTACTCATTGAGATTGCCTGCTACCAGCTCGACGACGGTGTATCACCAATAATTCTACAGCTACTGCAAGCAGCTTTATGCAATAATATCCAAGCTGTGAAGCAACAACAACAATCTGAATCTGCAAGTGGATCGAATGCAGCAACGAGTTCTAAATTACGTTCAGATCGTGATAAATCCGAAGAAATTGAAATGTCATTCGATTCAAAATTCGATGCAGCACACTGTACAACATTTGTCCATCAGATTTTCCGCTTTGTATCAGACGCCCTGTTAAATAAATTTGTGCGTATATTTTTGCTAGAAACGAATATTACATCCATTAGATGGCAGGCACATTCTCTGATTTATGCAATTTATGATTATGCCAACGATAAGCAAAAGGAAAAGTTGATTAACATTTTGTGGAACATGTGGCCATTGGTGCCACAATTCGGCCGAAGGACAGCACAATTTGTTGATATCTTGGGCTACTTAACCTTAAGCACAAAAGGCATTACCGAACGATTGCCAGAGTTTACAGAAAAGGCTGTTGAAGTGTTGAGACAACAAAACGATTTGTTAAGTAAACATCCAAATGCTTCAATATACACCGCCTTGGAGCAAATATTACAAATGAGTGGCTACTATTTGGAATCGGAACCATGTTTGGTTTGCAACAATCCGGAGGTTCCTATGGCCAATATCAAATTGCCTTCTATTAAATCAGATTCTAAATTTACCACTTGTACGATGATTGTAAAACTGGTTCAATGTCATACGATTTCCAAATTGATTGTACGTATTGCTGACTTAAAGCGAACTAAAATGGTCAGAACGATTAATATATATTACAACAATCGCACAGTGCAAGCTGTTGTCGAATTGAAAAACAAACCGGCCATGTGGCACAAGGCCAGAACAGTCACACTGCAGTCGGGCCAAACAGAGGTAAAGGTTGATTTTCCCCTACCTATAACTGCCTGCAATTTAATGATTGAATATGCTGACTTCTATGAGACCGTAACAGGATCTTCGGAAAATCTACAATGTCCACGTTGCAGTGCCGCCGTACCTTCATATCCCGGAGTTTGTGGTAATTGTGGTGAAAATGTATTCCAATGTCACAAATGTCGTGCTATCAACTATGACGAAAAAGATCCCTTCCTTTGTCATTCGTGTGGCTTTTGCAAGTATGCCAAATTTGATTTCAGCATTTATGGTCGTGTTTGTTGTGCCGTTGATCCTATAGAATCTGCCGAAGATAGAGCTAAAACAGTTCAAATAATCCACTCATCGTTGGAGCGTGCAGATCGCATTTACCGCCAACTGTTGGCCAATAAACAAATGTTGGAATTATTATTACAGAAATATGCCGAACACGGCTCATCAGATCGCTTAATGGACGAAAGTTTGGGAACCATGCATAGCACGTCCCAAGTAAATAAAATCATACAATTTTTGGCCCAGAAATATTGCGTTGAGTCACGTTCCTCTTTCGAAGAACTGTCAAAGATAGTGCAAAAGGTTAAAGCCTGCCGCAGCGAACTGGTAGCCTACGATCGTAGCCAAATGGATCAGACTAACCTGCCACACTCACCGGACAAGAGAGACAATTTTAATATCAACAAATGCTACGGCTGTGCCCTGGCCTCCACCGAACAGTGTCTGACCCTACTGAGAGCAATGGCTTCAAATTATGATTGTCGTTTAGTGCTGTACAGTCAAGGACTCGTTGAAGAATTGGCCCAACACAATTTGCGTAGAGGAACGATTCAAATACAAGATGAAGTACGTAATTTGTTGGTTTTATTGACGAAAAATAACAAGGATGCCTGTTTGAATCTGTTGGAGTTAATAAACGAACGAGTCAAATCAGCCTTGTTGGGTTCTATACCATTATCCAACATAGATTCAGCTATTTTTCATGAAATGGAGCTGCTTAGAGTTTTAATATCCCAGGACGATTTCTGTTGGGAACAAAAACTTAAAATTGTTTTCGAATTGTTCCTGCACACCTGTCGCTGTCCCCGAGGTCCAGCTTATTCTGTTATACAGCCTTGCTTGCATATTATGTTAAAGCTTATATCGCCTACCATACCCTCCTCTAAACTCAATCGTGACTTGAGTCCATCGGCCTTGTCCTCCATCAACTGTATCGAAGGATTAACTGTTGATTTTCAAAAATGGCTGCAAAATGATCCACAACATTCTTTCGAAGTCTGGAAATCGAGAATGCCATCCAATGCGCTGAAAGATCAAGCCAAAAGCTACAAGTCATTTGTGGCGTCAGCTGCACAAAATTCTTTTCAAGATGACAACATTTTGACAGCCGTATTACAGTCAGTGCAATCTGCCGAACAACAGCTAATAAACAATAAACCACCTGAAAGGCAAACTTCACAGGAACCTCCTAACACTTCCACAGCATCTGTACAAACGGTCGAAAGTAAGGAATACCGCAAGAAGCAATCCAGAAATAAATATTTGCAAGAAAAATATGCTTCAAGATGGCGCTTGAAAGTTTTAAATGGTGGCAAACCGTTGAAACCCCTACAACTAACAGCAACTTGGCTACAGCCCATCTTGTTTAATAACAACTCCAGATTCCGCCGGCCACTGGTTTGTACTCTTATCACTGTTCTGAGCAGGACTCATGATAGGAAGAGGGAAATTTTAAATTTACTTACCTCTTTCTTAAAATATGTGGGTGAAGCTGGCGAGGCCAGTACTGATTTTCTATCCCTGTATCGCCTCTTGGCGATAGATACACCCTGGCGTCAATACTTGGCCTTAAGGGGAGTTCTAATAGAAATTTCACAATTATTAACGGAGGAGATTCAAAAGATTCATCGCTTGGAAGAAACTACACTCTCATCTGATCTTTCTCAAGGCTATGCACTAAGACAGTTCGTGGAACTGTTGGCTTTATTTTTGGAAAATCCTCAAATAAGACAAGTTTACAAAACTCGTCTTTTAGGTCCTGTGCTAGAGGGTTATTTGTCTTTGCGTAAATTAGTGGTGCAAAGAACTCGCCTTATAGATGACGCTCAAGAAAAACTGCTAGAAATGTTGGAAGAAATGACAAGTGGAACAGAGGAGGAAACACGAGCCTTTATGGAAATTTTAATAGATACTGTAGAAAAGACTCCAATGAAGGACATCAAAACTCCAGTTTTTATTTTTGAACGTTTATATTCCATCATACATCCCGAAGAAAATGACGAATCTGAATTCTTTATGACTCTGGAAAAGGATCCTCAACAGGAGGACTTTTTGCAGGGACGCATGTTGGGTAATCCCTATCCCTCAACTGAACAGGGTTTGGGACCACTTATGCGTGATATAAAAAATAAAATTTGTACCGATTGTGAACTAATTGCGCTCCTAGAAGACGATAATGGCATGGAGTTGTTGGTCAATAACAAAATCATCAGTTTGGATTTGCCAGTCAAGGATGTTTACAAGAAAATCTGGCTAGCTGAGGGTGGCGAACGTGATGCCATGCGTATTGTTTATCGAATGCGTGGTCTATTGGGTGATGCTACCGAAGAATTTGTGGAAACTCTTAACAATAAATCGCAAGAGGAAGTGGACACTGAGCAGTTGTATCGTCTAGCAAATGTTTTGGCTGATTGCAATGGTCTTAAAGTAATGTTAGATAGAATAGGCAATCTACAAAACATCACCAGGTCAAGAGAACTAATACAAGTACTTTTAAAATTATTCCTTATCTGCGTTAAAGTCAGACGCTGCCAAGAGGTTTTATGTCAACCTGAGTTGGAAGCAATTAATACCCTGTTAAAAGTGTTACAAATGTGCCTACAATCCGAGGCAGACAGCTTGCAATCGTCGGTAACTGAACAGTTACTGGAAATCATGGAAACCATATTATCGAAAGCAGCCAGTGATTCGTTAGACTCTTTCCTGCAATTCTCTTTAACCTTTGGAGGTCCCGAATACGTCATTGCTCTCATCTCTTGTACGGAATGCTCAAACGTGCGCAACAATCCTTCAGTGCTGAGACATCTTATACGTGTCTTGGCTGCCTTAGTTTATGGCAATGAAGTTAAAATGGCGTTGTTGTGTTTCTATTTCAAAGAAGTTTTAGACTTTGATAAATTTGATACAGAACGTACGGCCGAGGAAGAATTTAAACTTGAACTATATTGTGTGCTTACCAACCAAATCGAACACAATTGCATAGGTGGGACTTTGAAGGATTACATCATTGGCTTGGGCATAGTGGAGAAGGCTATTGATTATATAACACGTTATGCACCCTGTGTTAAGCCCACCTTACTGCGTACCGATTCCGACGAATTAAAAGAATTTATATCACGACCTTCCTTGAAGTACATTTTAAGATTCCTTACCGGTCTGGCAACCAAACACGAAGCAACTCAGCTGGCTATAAGTAAAGATATCATACCTATAATACATCGTTTGGAACAAGTGTCATCCGATGAACACGTTGGCAGCTTGGCTGAAAATCTTTTAGAGGCTTTATGCACCGATACGGCAACTGCTACTCGTGTACAAGAAGTACGCGACTTTACCCGCGCCGAAAAGAAACGTCTGGCTATGGCTACTAGAGAAAAACAACTTGATGCTTTAGGTATGAGAACCAATGAAAAGGGCCAGGTTACGGCCAAAGGTTCTATATTGCAAAAAATTGAAAAGTTGCGCGACGAAACTGGTTTAACATGTTTCATTTGCCGCGAAGGTTATGCCTGCCAGCCGGCTAAAGTCTTGGGTATTTATACATTTACGAAAAGATGTAATGTTGAAGAATTTGAGCTCAAGTCACGCAAAACAATTGGTTACTCCACTGTCACCCATTTCAATGTGGTTCATGTTGATTGTCATACGTCAGCAATAAGATCAGCCCGCGGCCGTGATGAATGGGAACGAGCCAGTTTACAAAATGCGAATACACGTTGCAACGGTTTGCTACCCCTTTGGGGTCCTGATGTGTCTGAAGCTGCCTTCTCTGGCTGTATGACCCGTCATGCCAGTTATATGCAAGAGAGCACCCAACGCTGTGACATTTCATACACCAACAGCATACATGATCTTAAATTGCTGCTTATGCGTTTTGCATGGGAGCGCAGCTTCCATGAAGACGCTGGTGGCGGTGGTCCCCAATCGAATATGCATTTTGTGCCCTATTTGCTTTTCTACGCAGTCTACTTGTTGCTATCTTCACGTTCCGCAGCCCGTGATAGTAAAACTTTGCTAACATATCTTACTGCTCCTGCCTCAGATAAATGGCTAGAGTGCGCCTATGAAGTAGAGGGACCTCTGTACATGATTACAGTATCGTTAGCTCTGCACTCTCACGAGACATGGCAAAAACATCGTTTAGCCCACTTAAAGCGTTTAATAGCGATTGCTCAAGCCCGCCATATATCACCTTCAATAGTGTGCAAAGCTTTGTTAGCACCTGCCGATAAAAAAGAAAAGGAGTATACTGTCTATAAGCCATTCTTGATGATGTGGGCCCTTTTGGATCTTATTTATAATACACTATTCAAGAATGTTGCCACTCCCAAAGAAGAGGACTGGTCCATTTCTCTATTTAATTATATTAGAAAAAACGATGAAATTATGCTAAAACATACCGACTCAATTTTGGAAACATTTACTGATGACTTTTTGCCTTGTACATCGTTTGAAGAATTCTGTGATGTGGCCGGTAAGTAAATTTTTTTTTCTTGTTTTTCTAAAATCGTATTTTCTATATTGTCTTGTTTGTTTTAATGCAGGACTCTTTGGTGACATTGAAAGTCCACAATCGTTTATTGAAGAAGTGTTACAAGCTCTACCAACATCGGTGTCAGCTTCATCCTCGTCTTCATCGACGACTAATTAAATACACATTTTTGAATACGATAGAAAAGAATAACAAACTAATATCCCATAATAATTTTAATCAATATGAAATACGAAATATAAAAAAATATATACTTACATAAAATTTTCAAAATTAACATACATATACATACATATAAACAACGTTATTACTTATTATACATTGCTACCACTAACTAACACTCAAGTTATAATAAAAATAACCCTTTCCAAATGCTTAAAATTTCAACAATATTATAATTGTAGTTTATTCATTAAACAGCAGCACCATTATTCAATAAATTATTTGTTTGCATATGAAAAAAAAATTATATAATTCAGTGTTTTATTTCTGCTTACTGCAAACATTTAGATTTACAATTTTAATTTATAATAAATTATTTTTATTTAAAACTATATCTTGATGGTAATGAAATAATAGTGAGAGAATACGCTTTTCATAGATCGATTCTAACTAAAAAATATGGTGTTAACAAACAGTTATAGCTGCAACTTTTTCGAGATTTGAACTCACGATCTTCTGTTTAAATTGGCATCGGCAATTGTTAGCAAATAAAATAAACATCTGTTGCAATTCGAACACTCTATTGTGAATTTATGTAATTTTATTTTTTACGCATATTTTTGTGATTTTTTTTTAATAAATTGTTATTTTCTTGCAAAATGAATAGTATTTCGATGAGATACAAGTTTTTAAAGGGGTAAAAATTATTTAAAAAAATAAAGAGAAGAAAATTGAGAGATGCGTCAAATCCACTGTATTTATCAGAAACAATTTAATGGCGTTTTCATTTCTGAAAATAACTGTTACCCAAAAATCACATAAAAAATGCTACACATTTTAAATTCACAATAAAACAAAAACTGTTATTGAATTTGATGTATGCGGCCATACTTGTGAACCGTTACAGACAGTCAGATTAAATCTGCTTTGAAGTGGGCTTTTTTTCAAGATTTATTTTGGCTACAATTGAGAAACAAATTATAGTTGCACTACACTGATTTTGTTGGGTAGGTTTGGTTACAATCTAAAGGCGAAATAAATTTTGTTTTTTAAGATGTTTTGTAAATCCATTTAAATTTTGATCGAAATCTCCTTAGTAATACATTTCGATTTAATGTAAATACACTATCAGCCCAATTATAAACACAAGTTCCGTGCGAGTTCTTTCACTTTTCGCTTTTCTCCAATTATAAATTTTTTCCCCTTTTGATTGACTGCGGAAAGTGAAAAAAAATCAGGGGAAAAAAGTAGGTATTATAAAATTTATGAAATATGAAAATAAACAAAAAAAAAAAACTCCCTTCAAATTACGATGATGCCACTATTTTATAATTTTATTCCCACGGTATTCATAATTGGAAGAATCTTTTCTCGAGAAAAATTGTTTTCCGTGGGAAAGAAATTCCGTGAGAATATTCATAATTGGGCAGATATAAGAAAGAATAATTAATTTTTTTATTTGAAGAAGTTGAAATGAATAAAATAATTAATTCGGCTTAGGTTCATTTTTTTTTATTTTGATTTCTTAATTTATGACGAAAAAAGTACGAAAGATTATATTGTGTTTAGATTTAGAAAAGAACTAACAGTTTTATTCAAACTTCGGAAAAAACTACATTTCATATTGACATAAAGTTATAAATAAATTATTCAAGTATTTACAACATTCCACCTGAATAAATTATTTATACAATTACAAAGTATTTATACATATAAACAATTTCATAAGATTTAATATAAGCCAGATTTTGAAGTTAACATTTTATGTTTATCAGCCGATAGTGCTTTCGTCAGAAAATCTGCTATCATATTGCCGGTGTCCACATACTTTAAAATTACCTCCTTGTTATCGAGCTTTTCTTTTACAAATTTTATTTTCAGATCTACGTGCTTCGTTCTGTTTGAAAACGAATTATTTTGTGCTATATTTATAGCACTCTTATTGTCGCAATATAATACCATAGGCTGTTGTACGTGTTTGTCAAGCTCCTGACGTAAACGTTGTAACCAGATGCATTCCTGAAGAGCTGAAACCATTGACATGTACTCGGCTTCGGTTGAAGAAAGCGCCATTGTACGCTGTCGTCTAGTACACCACGATATTGCTCCACCTTGCATTGAAATAAGTAACCGGTGGTGGACCGCCTGTCATCTAAATTACCTGCCCAGTCTGCGTCACAAAAACCAACTAGGTTGCTTGGCTCATGTTGATATGTAATACCTTGATTGATGGTCCCCTTTAGATATCTCATAACTCTGCTGCCCAATGACTTTTACCAGGGTTACCATTAAAACGGCTTAAGGTATTAACTGCATAACTTATGTCGGGACGGGTGATTTGAGATGCGTATAAAAGACATCCCACTGCTTGCATGTACGGTATATTCTCCATCTCTTTTTTCTCATCTTCGTTGGATGGACACATTTCGGATGATAATTTCTGACCAACGTCCATAGGAGTTGATACCGCCTTGCAATCACTCATTGAAAAACGCTTTAACACTTCTTCAATATATTTTGTTTGATCAATTCTTATTGTACCTTTTTCAGTGTCTCGTTTTATTCTTACGCCCAAAACTGAAGATGCTTCGCCCAAATCTTTCATCTTAAAGTTTGTTGATAAATCATATTTTAATCGCTTGATTAAATAAAGGATAACTGAAGACTCTACACGGTAGTACACGCACTGGTCAACCTCACTACCAGCCCAATTATAAACAAAAATTCGTTGCGAGTTTTCTCACTTTTCCATTTTCTCCAATTATAAATTTTTCCCCTTTTAATTGACTGCGGAAAGTGAAAAAATTTTCGGGGAAAAAAGTAGGTATGAATTATAAAAGAAAAATTTTATGTAAATAAACAAAATAATTCCCTTTAAAGTACGATGATGCCTCTTTTTTATTTGTTTGTTCCCACGGAATTCATAATTGGAGGAATCTTTTCTCGAGAAATATTTTTTCCTTGGGAAAGAAATTACGTGAGAATATTAATGATTGGGCTGTACGTTGTAAACCAAACTTAAGTAGCACTGCATTAAGTTTCTTATTCCATACGCGACTCGACTGTTTTAAGCCATATAACGATTTCTTCAAGCAACAAACACGAACGCTGCCATCTTCGAAACCTTCTGGCTGCACCATAAAAATCTGCTCTTCGAGTTCGCCATTAAGAAATGCTGTTACTGCGCCCAGCTGATGAATCATAAGATTGTGTTTCGCTGCCAAGACAAATAGAAAACGTAATGATGTATGACGCACAACGGGCGCAAAGGTCTCCTCGTAGTCGATACCTTTCTGCTGACTACACCCTTTCACTACCAATTATTACAAAGACGAATTTATTCAGAATGAAAAAAAGGTATACATAAAATCCAAAACGAAATGTACATATAATAGTTGTATTATAGAGTAAAGTACTTAGTTTAAAACAGAACATATTTGTATATAAAACAGAATTCAGAAGGAATAATTTCATTATATAAATATATTACTAACACCCCTTCTCAATATATTCATATATTGCATATAATAAATTTATATAAATTTGAAAATATGTAAGAAATTAATTTATATACATAAGCCAATTAACTTTATAAATTTTAATATTTTGATCCTCTGTAAAGGTTTAGTTAAAATATCAGCTAGCATGGAATCCGTTGGACAATAAGAATAAGTAACCTTTGAAGATTTATACAATTCACGAACGAAATAATATTTTACATCCACATGCTTGCTTCTGGGGGATATTTTCTCATCCAGCAGCATTTTTAGACAGCTTTGATTATCTTCATAAATTGTAGAATTCTGCACATCAATTCCTAATTCTTCCATTATCTGAATAATCCATAAAAGTTCTTGAGATGCCTCAGCTAGAGCAATAAACTCGGCTTCAGTAGATGATAACGTCACTTGTGATTGTTTTCTACTAGCATAGCTAATTACTGCATCACCTAGCTTGAAAATATAACCACTCGTAGACTTTCGGCTATTGATATCACCTGCCCAGTCGGCATCGGCAAACCCTTTCAGCTCCAAATTAGATTTAGGTCCCACACACAATTTCAAATTTTTAGTGCCCTTTAGATATCTAAAAATTCTTTTTACTTCCGTCCAATCGTTATCATTTGGATTATTTATCTTCCGGGATAATATCGACACAGCAACAGCAATATCAGGTCGAGTATTATTGGAAACATACAATAGTGATCCAATTGCCTTTCGATATATATTATTGCTTTTAAGTAAACTTCTTTTAAAATATCCAGAAGTTCTGGACATAGTATTAGAATCAATTTGTGTTTCTGAGTCAGTTGATGAAAATTCTTCCGCAGAAGCAAAACCATACAAATCGTCCGAGCTAATCTTATCTAGATCCTCTGACACTTCTGGTTCTTGCTGTGAAATGTGCTCTAAATTGTTCCTCTCAAAAGGAAAATTTACCACTTTGTCCTCAGAATTACCATTATCTATAACAACACCAGACGAAAAAATAATTTTTGCTTCTAAAAACTTCACATCCCGACTAATAATAATTTTATTGGTATCACAGTTCAACAATCGAAAAGCCTTCGATTCATCAGCATAACCAACTAAATAACATTTGTCAGCTACATCATCTAATTTTCTACGCTTTTGCTTGTTTACATGAGCATATGCAACGGTACCAAAAATACGAACTTGACTTAAATCCGGAGCCTTACCAAAGCATAATTCAAATGGTGTCACTTTAACTGCCGTTGACAAAAAACGATTCTGAATGTAGTTTGCATTATTAACTGCCTCAGCCCAAAACTTAA
Organism: Gymnosoma rotundatum; assembly: GCA_916610165.2. Taxonomy (NCBI): domain Eukaryota; kingdom Metazoa; phylum Arthropoda; class Insecta; order Diptera; family Tachinidae; genus Gymnosoma; species Gymnosoma rotundatum. The sequence goes on along the minus strand of OU744337.1, from coordinate 93,705,560 downwards.
TTTGCATGTCTGCATCATACAGCATACACCTGGCCATCTCCATTAAGCTTCGATTCTTCCTCTCCGCAACTCCATTCTGCTCAGGTGTATAAGGACAAGAAAGTTGATGAAAAATACCTTTATTCTTGAAATATTTCTGCATCCTGATATTTACAAATTCACCACCACGATCAGTTCTTATAATTTTTATCCGCTTTCTAAACTGGTTTTGTGTTTGTTCTACAAATTCTTTAATTTTATCGAACGCCAAATCTTTCGATGGAATGAAATATACAGTACAATACCGACTAAAATCATCAATCAATGTCAGAAAATAACGATTACCAGCAGGAGTTATATTTTGCATTGGTCCGCATAAATCACAATGTATCAATTCTAAAACTTCTTTTGTTCTTGATTCTGACGCTTTAGGAAATGGATTCCGAGTAAGCTTCGCCCTTAAACACACTTCACAATTTGAAAGACAGCTACATTTATTTATGTTTACACCTTTGACCAATCCCCTATTTACAGACAACTTAATAGCATCGATACTTCTGTGCCCAAATCGTCGATGCCAAATGTGAATACATTCTCTTTTGCAATTTGACAATTTATTTGCTCGATAGGATGAATGATTTAATACAAATAAATGATTTTTAAGAAATGCCTTTGCACAAATCCTACCATCTTTTGAAATTGAGCAAATATCCGATTTAAAATGAACATCGAAACCATCACTAGTCAACTTGCGAACAGATAGTAAACTACCATCTAATTCGGGTACATACAGAACATTTCGTACATAAATTTCTTTACCTTCACATAAAAGTTGACAATCTCCTTTTCCACTAGCTTTCAGCTCAGTGCCATCAGCCAAATAAACTGTCTCAAATTGTTTCTTATTAATATTTATAAAATATTTCTCCTCACAACACATATGACAGGTTGCAGCTGAATCAACGAACCAATCGCCATTTGCTTTTTCCTTCATGACACCGAAACAAATATTCATATTATTATCTTTCACAATTTTTGCATTTACCTTATATGGCTTGTATGTCTTATTATTTGGACAATTTCTTTTGAAATGACCTGGCTTTCCACACGTAAAACATTTAGGAACAAACTTCTTCTTTTGTATTTTAAATGCAGCTTCAACCTCTTGCTCACACCCTGAGTTTCTCTTAAACTCCTGAAGCAACTTTTCCTTTACTAAATCAAGCGTAAGGTCGGCTTCAGAGCGCATTTCCAATGATGATATTAAAGAATTATAGCTCTCCCCCAATGTTCCCAGCAAAAAAGCAACTGATTTATGCTCTTCTACAGTTTCACCTAAGTCTCGTAATCGATCAACAATTGTTAAAAACTCATTGATGTGGTCTTCCATGGATTTTCCATTCAATAAACGCATTGACGACATTTGTCTAAGAAGACTTACTTTGTTGGACATATTCGATTTTTCATGATGTTTCTTTAAGGTCTCCCAAAACTGTTTTGCAGTTTTCAGCTGCTTTATTAGAACTTTTTGTGATTCCTCCACAGCTAGTCCAATAGCAGCTCTTGCCTTTCCATCACGTATCAGCCACTTATCATCCTGTACCTCCGGAACAGTTCCAACAACAACATCCCACAACTCCCTCTCCAACAATAGCAATTCCATGTTGAATTTCCAAACATGATAATTATTGTTGGACAACTTAGAAAATTGTGCATAAGCTGTATTCATGTTCAAAGATTTCTTTTTTTTTTTAATATAATTTAATAAAAAAAATTAAACACGAGACTCTGGGCCCATAACCTATTACAAAGACGAATTTATTCAGAATGAAAAAAAGGTATACATAAAATCCAAAACGAAATGTATATATAATAGTTGTATTATAGAGTAAAGTACTTAGTATAATACAGAACATATTTGTATATAAAACAGAATTCAGAAGGAATAATTTCATTATATAAATATATTACTAACACCAATCTCGCCTTATGACAAATCACATTCCCATTTGCGTCAACCTTTGTTTTGAAAATCCACTTACACTTGATTGGCTTTTTTCCTTGAGGCAAATCGGTTAGAAACCACGTATTGTTTTCTGCTAAGCTTTCCATCTCTGAAATCATTGCAGCTTTCCATACATCAGCATTTGGAGAAGTAATTGCTCCATCAAAAGTTTCGGGGTCACACTGCTTTTCACCATTTTCAGTTTGCGTAACACACAAATTATATCTACATCGAGGTCTGCTCGCAATACGTTCTGAACGACGAATGTTTGACTCGTCCACAAAATTGTTGTTGTTGTTATTATCATTACTGCTTCTACCATCATTACTGCTATTGATACCATCGCTGCTGCCACCAATTGAGTCTTCGAAATCATTTTCAAAACCAACAAGATCTTTTTGATCAACAGTTGACAACTTCTCTTCACTTTCTTCCCCTGAATTGGCAACGTTGGGCTCAACACCAATATCAACTACAGAAGAGGTCGCGCCAATAGAATTTCTAGTCCCACATATATCTATTTTTTCTTCCACAAAAACAACATCACGGCTTATTATAATGTTTTTTGTTGCTGGATCTTGAAATCTGTAAGCTTTACTCTCTTGGCTGTATCCCATTAGAATGCATTCACTTGCTTTTGCATTTAATTTACTGCGCTTTTGTTTTGGTATATGAACAAATGCCTTGGTTCCGAACACACGCAAATGTTTTAAGTTAGGTCTTCTACCTGACCACATTTCCTCGGGACATTTTTCATTACCACGGCATGGTACAAGATTAATTAAATAAGCCGAAGTTACTGCAGTTTCTGCCCAATACTGATTATTCAAACCTGTGTCCAACGACATACATCTTACACGTTCCATTATTGTGCAGTTTATACGTTCTGCCACGCCATTCTGCTCCGGCGTATATGGTGCGGTCTTCTGATGTTGAATGCCAAATTTTGATAGATACTCATCAAAATTCTTGCTAGTGTACTCAGTACCATTATCTGTGCGTAAAATTATTATTTTGGCATTGCACTGATTTTCAGCAAAATTTTTAAAACGTATAAATTCATTTAAAACTTGAGATTTGTACTTGATTGGAATGACAAAAACTTTACGCGAGTAATCGTCGACGAATGTCAAAAGAAAACGATTTCAAGAAAAAGATTCTGTTCTGAAAGGACCCATCAAATCGGAGTCTACAATTTCCAACAAATTCGTTGCACGATGACCAATGTCGTTAAACGATGCTCGCGTTTGTTTACCCTTAATGCAAACTTCACATTTTTGACCAAAAGCGGCATTATTGTACTGTATAACACCAGATGCACTCAATACCTTCTTAAGGTTCAAATCACAAATATGCCCAAGTCTTCTGTGCCACAATTCAAAGTCTTCCACAGCAACCAACGCCTTTTCAGATTCTGCAAAATTCACTTCAGAATTTAATTTATACAAACCATTGCATGGTACTGCTGTTGCTATTAATTCTCCACTTGAATTAAAAATTTTACAATTATCCCCTTCAAAAATTATCTTGGCACCTTTTGAAGACATTTGCCTCACGTACAATAAATTTACTGACATCTTAGGAACATATTCAACATTTCTTAAAATTGCATTTGTTTCTTTGTAACCGGAATTTAAAACAATATTGACATCTCCCGCACATTTTACTTCCATTTTCTCATTATTCGCCACTACCACATGTTTATTTTCAACCTTCTTAGTGTTGCGCAAGATACTTTGTCATGTGGGAAGACGCCCCTGAGTCAATGTACTACTCAACAGCATTTTTGTTGTTTTGAGTCGTGAGAAAACAAGTTGAAAATAAGGAAGTTGATAACGAACTTTTTTCTTCTCCACTTTTCTTTTTGGCCGCGTTTGGTTTTGTTTTCTGCAAACAATTTTTTGCTATATGCCCTTCTCTTTTGCATGCATAGCATTTAGGCTTGCGGGTGTTTTGTTTCTTGTTAGAAACCAAGGCTTTTTTCTCCACCCTCACGCAATCAAATTTTGCATCCTGGAGCAACAAATTCTTGACCATGTCAACACTTAACTTGGATTTAGAATTCTCCACTGTCATCACAAAAGATGAAAACTCGTCACGCTAACCAGCCAGCATTAGTGATGCAACAATTTGTGACGACCAAAAGTCGCGACCCTCGTTTTTGGACACACATACCTAAGTTAAAAAAAAAAAAAAAAAAAACAAAACAACCGGCACATCCAAAGGGCACGTACCACATCAAAAACCAAACGCCAGTGTTGTTGTTCGCGTGGTTGTTCATTTTTTTTATGTTAAGCAGATAGTGGTTTTAAATTGTTTTTGTTAAGTTTTATTTTTGAATGGAATGAATTTTTTATATATATTGTTTTTGTAAAACCACGAAGGCTCTCACAAGAGAATGTTCTTGTTGCTTTTTTTTTATATAAAATTTTTTGTAAGCATGGAGACATGATTATATTTATATTTTTTTATACAGCCACGAAGGCTCTCAACAAGAGTATGTTCTTGTTGATATTTTTTTTATATAAAATTTTTTGTAAGCATGGAGACATAATTATATTTATATTTTTCTTATACAGTCACGAAGGCTCTCAATAAGAGTCATTCTTGTTTGTGTTTTTACTCATGTATACATAAGTAAGTTTGAATGTACATTTTTTTTTGTTAAATAAAGTATGCATGATCTTATATGTATAACTCTCGCGTATGTTTTAAGTCTGAGTGAATTACACTTCGGGTAGGCTCCGAAGTAGAGCATTGGCGAATGGAAATTGAGTCTTTCTCAGCTGCGTGAAGAACGAAGTAGGTTGGTGCGTAGTTTAGTATGTGTCTAGTTGGAATACGGGGTAAGTAAATTTTAAAAATCAGTCGGTTGGTGGCTGTGAAGTAAGACAGTCGTAGAATTCGATAGTGCGTATGCCGTTGAATTATACGACCTATTAAAAAGGAAAAATCAATTATTGGAGTAGTGCGTACGCCGCTTCAATCTACGATCAATTCCTGCTTCACAGCTTTCAATTCAATAACAATTCGGGTACGTCGGTTAGCTGAAAATTCATCTCCTAGCGAGGCCGACGTACACGCATTGACGACTCCCGTTTGCTTATAAAATATTTAAGTTTTTTTTTGTTGTCGCTCGGTAGATGCTAGGGAACCTGGGCCACCGGGAACAGAGATAGTGCGTGCGCCGTCAAAGTTCTCCTGGCCCAGAGAAATCAGTCAACCATTGCTGGTAGTGCGTACGCCGCCCAATGGAAGACCGCTTTCCATCAACCGCTTTTACCGTCCGATTTGTACCCCATTTCTTAAGAAGATATTTTAATTCGCACCGTGGCTGAGCAAGATTTATTTTCATTTTTTTTTATTATCTTGCCACTGATAAAAAAGGGAACTTTTTTAAAGTAATAGTGGTAGTAATTACATTCAAAACTAGTTTTGATTTGAAAAACTTATAACTAAATAATTCAAAATTTGTCATTAAATGATTCCTATTGTAAGTAAATTTAAAATTAATGTTTTAAGAAATTAACTGAAATAAAATTTTGAAAAAAAAAGAATCCGATTGTAGAACTCATTTTGTAAAACGTGAAACAACACGCTGGTTCGTTTTTTTTAAGATTATTTTTATGTACGACACTGGACCACCCCTGATCTATCCTGGTAGAGCGTAAACGTGTCGTTACATTGGCGCCCGAGCAGGGACATATAAAATTGCCCCAAGAAATTAAATTAAATAATTAAATAAATTTGTAGAAAACAGAACCAGTCGACTCCCACAAAATAAATAACCAATAAAAATAAAAAGTGAACATTCCAGAACGCATAGTTGGTGAAATCATATTAAAGCGTTTAGCCACCACGCCGCTTGTGAACACACCACCATATTAACATCCCCATTGGAACAACCCTTCTATTATAGTCGTTTTTCTGGTATCATCTCCGTCATGGTGAAAACCAGCTGGATATATACCCTGAAGAAGGAAGAGCTGACACAATATCTGTCACATTGTGGGTTGCACGCGGATGGGACGGTGGAGGAAATGCGGAAGAGGCTGGCTAAATTTGTCCTAGCTGAACATGACGAGAAGGAGGCCAGTATCATCCGAGAATGGCAAAGCAAACATGAGGCAAGCAATGTTGCCGTATCACCAGCTTCAAGTTTGACCGTGCCTCTCACAACGTTGACTACATCTGAGGAGGTTTTGAGTCCTAAGAATACAGTGCGTCACTACCCCACGGAACCTGCGCTCACCACAGGAGACAGTCTTGCCGCTATGGAAATTATCCGTAAATGGGGCCTTAAGTTCGATGGTGGACGGGATCCCTTAGGATTCCTTGAACGCGTGGAGGAGTTAGCGTCGCTGTATGAGCTTGATCTCAAATGTGTTCTGAAGGTGATGCCAGAGCTCTTGCGTGACAAGGCCTTAATCTGGTGGCGCAACAATAATAAGCATTGGGGAAAATGGGCCCAATTTAAAAATGATTTTGGCATATTCTTTTTGCCTCCTAGGTATTTCGAGAAGCTGGACGATGAGATACGCCGTCGCGTCCAACGGCCACGAGAAAATTTCCGCGATTATGTGCTCGCTCTACAAGACATAATGCGTCATTCACACCTGAGTGCAGAACAGAAATTGGAAAGAATTTTCCGAAATTCGCTCCCGGACTACCAATGGTTTATCCGCCGGAGAGACTTTGAAACGCTAGATGAGTTAATTACGCTTGCGGTCGAAATGGAAAGTATCGCGCCAACAGCAACCCCAGGAAAAGGGGAACACCACCGAATGATAGAGAAGGCAACCTCAAAAAAAAACCGTCGCCGACAGCACATTGAACCACAACGAGCGCCTAAAGCATCGACCCAGGCAACTCAGCTAGCGTGGGAGGAGGATAAACTTCGAGCGGTCATCCTGATAGAGAACCAGCCAATCCATGCAATTGTAGACACAGGGGCTACCTGTAGTTTTATTATGCCTGCATTTGTTAACCAGGTATGCGAGAAACCACACATAGTTCCGTTGGCCATGGACGTGTTACTTGCCGACGGATCGCGAAAGCACATATCTACAGCGTACCGCTGCCGCATAGCTTTCGGCCACATTACCACCACTCACGACCTCCTAATTATGCAAGAGGAACCACTCATTTTGGGTATGGATCTACTTCGCAAGCTAGGAACGACTATTTCCTGCGCTGGTTTGGTCGCGAAACCATCGAATCGCCGAAACCCAAATACAAGCAAGGTAAGAATAATAACCCCTACCGTAATTACACAACAAATATGTAACCGACAAGAAGGGCAAGAGCAAACCACCCCACAACATATTAGGAACCTTCTGGAGCATGAACTCTCGCTATTTGAGCAGGTCAAGGGGCTGTCGACCATTGCTACCCATCGGATAATCATGAAGGATGATCGACCCATTAAGATCCGATACGCGCCGAGAAATCCTGCAATGCAAGCGGTTATAGATGAGGAAGTGAATAAATTGCTGGAACAAGGGTGCATTGAGCCGTCACACAGCCCGTACAGTTGCCCTATAACCCTGGTAAAGAAAAAGAACGGGACATGGCGTACGTGCATGGATTTTCGGCAGCTAAACGCCCGATCTGTGCCAGATGCCTACCCACTTCCTCGAATCGACACCATCTTAAATAGACTACGCAATGCCAGGTTTGTTAGCAGTCTCGACCTTAAAGATGGATACTGGCAAATTCCGATGGAGGAAACCAGCAAGAAATACACCGCTTTTGCAGTCAGTGGCAGAGGACTGTTTCAATGGAGAGTCATGCCATTCGGCCTACACTCGGCACCGGCAACGTTCCAACGAGCCCTAGACACGGTTATCGGCGCGGATATGGAGCCAAATGCGTTCGCCTACTTAGATGATATCATCGTTATCGGGTCCACACTGGAGGAACATCTTCAAAACCTCCAGGAAGTTTTTCGTCGGCTACGCTCTGCCAATTTAAGAATAAATGTCGAGAAGTGCGAATTCTTTAAAACAGAGACAAAATATTTAGGCCACGTGGTTACTAGAGACGGAATCAAGACTGACCCGGATAAGGTTGCAGCAGTCGCGCAAATACCACCACCCACAAATGTTAAGGAGATTCGTCGATTTTTAGGAACCGCATCGTGGTACCGACGTTTCGTCCCAAATTTCGCGGAACTGTCACAACCGTTGACGCAACTGCTAAGAAAGGGCAAGCACTGGAAGTGGGGACCGGAACAACAGGCGGCATTCGGTAAATTGAAAGAGCAACTCACGAACGCGCCAGTCTTGACGTGTCCAGATTTTTCAAAACCGTTCACCCTACAAACGGACGCTAGCGACTATGGGCTAGGCGCCGTTCTAACTCAAGAAAACGAGGGTGCGGAACAAGTGATCGCTTACGCCAGCAGACACTTGAATGGGGCGGAGAAAAATTACTCGGCCACGGAAAAGGAGTGTCTCGCCATCATATGGGGCATACGTAAGATGCGACCCTACCTGGAAGGATACGAGTTTCGAGTGATTACCGACCACCTTTCACTGAAATGGTTGAATTCGATTGACAACCCAACCGGTCGTTTAGCTAGGTGGGCCCTGGAACTCCAGCAATACCAATTCTCCGTCTGTTATCGCAAGGGTAAACAAAATGTAGTCGCCGATACGCTCTCGCGACAACCCTTAGCCGAAATCCAGTTGGCAACGGCACAAAAGCCCCCGCGCTGTGCCTGGGTGGAAAAGAAACTTAAGGAGGTCCAAATGCATCCCGAAAAGTTCGCAGACTACATGGTTGTTAACGGCCAACTATACCGTCACTTTTCGCGGGAAATTAATAATGACGACACTACGCCGTGGAAACTGTGTGTCGCTGACTCCCTTCGAGAACAAGTATTGCAGGAAAACCATGATAAGGCATCTGGTGGGCACTTGGGTGTTCGAAAAACACTGAATAAAATTGCGGCGCGTTATTACTGGCCAGGGATGTCTCGAGAGGTGAGCCGATATGTCCGGAAATGCGAGGTCTGCCAGCGGTACAAAGTATCACAACAGAAACCAGCAGGGAAAATGCTTACACGAGTCCCGGAAGAACCGTGGTCACTGGTGTGCGCCGATTTTATTGGCCCGTTACCACGCACCAAACATGGCCATACGATGCTGCTAGTGTTCTTAGACTACTTTTCAAAGTGGGTGGAGCTTATTCCCCTACGCCAGGCGACCGCTGCCGGGGTGGTCAAGGCACTGCGAGAAAGAATCGTGGCACGTTATGGAGTCCCGAAAGTGTTTCTCGCCGACAATGGGACACAATTTACGTCACGCGAACTAAAAAAGTACCTACAGACCACTGGGATAGAACAACAGTTTTCAGCTCCATACACGCCCCAAGAAAACCCTACCGAACGGGCCAACCGTACCATTAAGACCATGATAGCCCAGTACGCGAAAGGACACCATAATCAGTGGGATGCACTACTACTAGAATTAATGCTGGCTGTCAACACCAGTACATCTGATTCAACGGGATACTCACCCGCTTTCCTGACACAAGGCAGAGAACCCCGCTTGCCTAAGGCGTTATATGATCAAGTTTCGATCGGCACAGGCGCTCGAGAAGTCAAGCCCGATGAAAGAGCAAACGAATTGAGGGAAATTTTCCAAATTGTACGAAGAAACCTCGAAAAGGCGTCACAGAAACAAAAAGCTCATTACGACTTACGACGGCGAAGTTGGCAACCCAACATAGGGGATCACGTTATGGTGCGGCAGCACCCGTTGTCCAAGGCCACCGGGGGATTCGCAGCCAAACTAGCCCCTAAGTTCGACGGTCCATATGTTGTTCGGGGGTTTGTCTCACCGGTCATCGTTGAAATTAGTCTAGCCGATAGTAATGATAGACGCTCAGTCCACGTGCATGACTTGAAACCATTTAACGATCCTTAACTGATTACTGCTTTATTTTTTTCTTTGTCATCCTTTTCTAGACAACCACGGAAGAATCGAACCACTTGACAACCACTTGACAAGCTTCATTAAAAAAAAAAAAAAAAAAAAAAAAAAAAACAACAACACAAAGAAAATGGAAGGCAGAGACAACGAACAACAAAAGTTTGAAGCGTCACGGCGTAAATTTCGACAAAACGTAGAAAGGGAGCGGGCCAAAATCCACCGGACCATATTTCTACAGGATGATGACATTCCAGACCCTCCCTTTGTGCCACGGCATCAACGCGCAGCTAGAGGATCACGCGGACGCGGCCGTAGGCGGCGAAAGGCACCTCGATCACCCCCACCAATTAACCCAACTTGCCAAGGTTATTATTACAGAATGACCACCCAGCCAGCACTCGGTACAACACCCCCGGGTAAAAGTCCTTACCTCAGAGAAGTATACGTGGTCAGTAGTGACGAAGAGGATGGGGAAGACATCCCACGTCCACCCCCGCTAAATCTGAATACCCAGGCCCCGGACTACCTGAGCCGAGATGACCCGATACTAGCCCCGCCGCCGTTATTCCACAATAACCACCCTCCGTATTCAAGCTCGAACCCGGCCACCAAACTACCAATGGACGAGCTAGAACCACAAGCATCAGAAGAAATTTCTCCACCCCCAACACCATTGACAGGGGAAGAAGAAATGATACTCAACCTGGAGGAGTTAAGCTTCTTAAATGCCGAAGACAACGACCAGCTGATGGAGGAGATATACCGCTCACTACTAGGCGAAACCGATACCACTGTCGACCGTCGGATACCTTCTCCCGAGTCCCCGGATCCGTCCCGCACCCCTTCATCCATCGACTGGGAGTATATGGCTCGTTCGATACCAAGGACAGGCAGTATCGATACTTTGGTATGCGCTGCTATGAAAGAATTTGGCGTGCTCGGATCCTGGTACCTGACACTCGAGGTAGACGGCGCTGGAGAAGTCCAGCTACAATCATGCCACCCTCAACAGATAGAAACCCAGGCCACCCACAAAATATCCAGGGAGAACAGCGTAATAACCCGGAGTCATCAAGTCCCCAGTTGCCTAGAACTCCCGGAAGAGGTTGGTTGAACGCACCCTGGTCCGAAACGGAGACTACGCCGCCACGTATTTCACGGGTCACCGCTACTAACGCACTCCCGGATGTGGACAAAAACGTAGCCATCCCACAAACAACTCTTGAGTCACACGTAAACTCACCTGGCGACTCACTACCACCAGGGTTAAAAGAAACCTTCAGTGCCGCGCTGACAACACGAAACTCCAAGGGACGCTTACGCCTCGTGGTTAGGCATGAAGGGCACGAATACCGGGTAAATCGCTCTAACGCCGGTGTAATTACAGCCATCCGCTTAGACTAAAGGAAATTGGCCGGAAGGGGAGGGATAGTGTGACGACCAAAAGTCGCGACCCTCGTTTTTGGACACACATACCTAAGTTAAAAAAAAAAAAAAAAAACAAAACAACCGGCACATCCAAAGGGCACGTACCACATCAAAAACCAAACGCCAGTGTTGTTGTTCGCGTGGTTGTTCATTTTTTTTATGTTAAGCAGATAGTGGTTTTAAATTGTTTTTGTTAAGTTTTATTTTTGAATGGAATGAATTTTTTATATATATTGTTTTTGTAAAACCACGAAGGCTCTCACAAGAGAATGTTCTTGTTGCTTTTTTTTTATATAAAATTTTTTGTAAGCATGGAGACATAATTATATTTATATTTTTCTTATACAGTCACGAAGGCTCTCAATAAGAGTCATTCTTGTTTGTGTTTTTACTCATGTATACATAAGTAAGTTTGAATGTACATTTTTTTTTTTGTTAAATAAAGTATGCATGATCTTATATGTATAACAGTGATCGGTTATGAGTAGTGGAAAAACAAGTGGAGTTGAATCATGACTCTTATTTTTTTGTACTTATACGCATTCATACATTTTTCTGACTCACTAAACACCAAACATCTCAAAGGTTTGAACTACTCTGAGTATTCATACTTAACAACATGTATGATGTTGATGATTTAGACTCTCACTAACTCATTATATGCAGCCAATACAAAATAAGTACGATTCGCTAACGAAAAATAAAATAATCTGTAGAAGGTTTCACAGTGGCGTGTGGGATGTTTTTTTATTATTTCAGTAGAAGGTTTCACAGTGGTGTGTGAGATGTTTTTTTATTATTATTTTAGTAACTTTAAAGGTTTTTAGAATAATGTTTAGAGGAATGTTTATTACTTTCACAATGCTTCGAAGTAGAACCTTTTTAACTCTTGCATATATAATTCAACCAAAAAGATTTTTACGTTTAAAAAACTGCTTAAAAACCAAAAGCTGCTTTGAAGAAAATTTCTTCTATTTCGAAAACATTTCTATTAGAAAATTAATTTTCGAGAAAAGTTAATTGAAAATTTTTACGTGGCAACGTTCTTAGTGAAAGTTTTCCTAGGAAAATTTTTTAGTTGAAACTTTTTATCAGCTCACTTTTCCCTTTTATCCAATTATAAATTTTTCCCCTTTTGATTGACTGCGGAAAGTGAAAAAAATCCGGGGGAAAAAAGTAGGTATTCTAAATTATAAAATAAATATTATATGAAAATAAACAAAAAATCTCCCTTCAAATTACGATGATGCCACTTTTTTATAATTTTATTCCCACGGAATTCATAATTGGAGGAATCTTTTCTCGAGAAAAATTTTTTCCGTACGAAAAAAATTCCGTGAGAATATTCATAATTGGGCTGTATAAGTTTTAGGCAGAGTTTAAAAATACAGTAACGAGCCCTATTACTAGTGGTTTTTAAAAAAGAAAGGTTTGTATTGCTGATTATACATTTTATTAGTTTTCATTTATTACATTTTCATTGATTATTACACACTTCTATATTGATAAAAAATATTTTATATTTTTATTTTTGTCCCTATATATTAATGTAACAATCGCCGTCCTTTTGTAAAGTACTAAAGAATAGAACGGTAAATTTTTCTTAAGTGGCTTGAATGAGTTAAATGAGTTGTAAGTATTCAGAGTATTTTTCTAAAATTATAAATCTAAACGACATACTTCACGAATCATACATATATGAGTTCGATGTCGACGTAGTACTCATAATCATAAAACTTGTATTTATGAATCATTCTTATAGTGAGTGCGAACAAATCTGAGTAGTAAAATTTAAATGATGTATACTCATTTGAATTTAAAATTTTGTAAGTGATTATGAATAGCGAAAAAAAGACTTATTGCCGATCACTGATGTATAACTCTCGCGTATGTTTTAAGTCTGAGTGAATTACACTTCGGGTAGGCTCCGAAGTAGAGCATTGGCGAATGGAAATTGAGTCTTTCTCAGCTGCGTGAAGAACGAAGTAGGTTGGTGCGTAGTTTAGTATGTTTTTAGTTGGAATACGGGGTAAGTAAATTTTAAAAATCAGTCGGTTGGTGGCTGTGAAGTAAGACAGTCGTAGAATTCGATAGTGCGTATGCCGTTGAATTATACGACCTATTAAAAAGGAAAAATCAATTATTGGAGTAGTGCGTACGCCGCTTCAATCTACGATCAATTCCTGCTTCACAGCTTTCAATTCAATAACAATTCGGGTACGTCGGTTAGCTGGAAATTCATCTCCTAGCGAGGCCGACGTACACGCATTGACGACTCCCGTTTGCTTATAAAATATTTAAGTTTTTTTTTGTTGTCGCTCGGTAGATGCTAGGGAACCTGGGCCACCGGGAACAGAGATAGTGCGTGCGCCGTCAAAGTTCTCCTGGCCCAGAGAAATCAGTCAACCATTGCTGGTAGTGCGTACGCCGCCCAATGGAAGACCGCTTTCTATCAACCGCTTTTACCGTCCGATTTGTACCCCATTTCTTAAGAAGATATTTTAATTCGCACCGTGGCTGAGCAAGATTTATTTTCATTTTTTTTTATTATCTTGCCACTGATAAAAAAGGGAACTATTTTAAAGTAATAGTGGTAGTAATTACATTCAAAACTAGTTTTGATTTGAAAAACTTATAACTAAATAATTCAAAATTTGTCATTAAATGATTCCTATTGTAAGTAAATTTAAAATTAATGTTTTAAGAAATTAACTGAAATAAAATTTTGAAAAAAAAAGAATCCGATTGTAGAACTCATTTTGTAAAACGTGAAACAACACGCTGGTTCGTTTTTTTTAAGATTATTTTTATGTACGACACTGGACCACCCCTGATCTATCCTGGTAGAGCGTAAACGTGTCGTTACAAATTTCATCATCTATTTTCAAGCCACTTTGTTGAACTTTCAACGACATCATTATCATTTCACTTATATATTCCTGAACACTACCAAAGTCCGATAACTTCAGCCTGACCAAACGTTTAAGAAGCTCAACCTTTCTGGTTAGACCAGTGTCTTCGAAAGCGTTTAAAAGAGCGTCCCAGGCCTGTTTTGCAGTGTTCGCCGTTGCAATATAAGCAAAGTTTGATGGTTCAATCATTAATGTTATCTCAGCTAGAGCACGTTCGTTTTTCTCTACATCGTTGACCGTAGGAGATTCACCTATTCCTACATCCACCATTTGCCAACAGCCCTTCAATACCAAATATGACTTTGCATGACGCTTCCATACGTCGAAGTTTTCCCGGCCGCGTAACTTATCAAACGGGAACGACAAACTATTTGAAGCCATTGTATCGCAATTATGGATTACCGTCAACTTAAATAAACGAATTTACGATTTGCTAAACTTTTAATTTATTCTTTACGATTTTCGCGCTGCGTAGCAATGAGGCCCATAACCTATTGTGTTTAGAATTAGAAAAGAACTAACAGTTTTATTCAAACTTCGGAAAAAACTACATTTCATATTGACATAAAGTTATAGATTACTTTGTATAAATAAATTATTCAAGTATTTACAACAGATTAAAAATGCATTCGTAGCTAAACTGGCGGTTAGAAGAAGAAGTATATTCTTCTTTGGATGGTGTGTGTATTTTCCGTGCGCGGAAAATGCTACACGTGGCCTAGAAACGACACCTTCTCATAAGCAGCATGGCACGGAACGTGTTAAAAAATTTTACAAATTGAAACAAAACTTAGTCGAATTAATTTGTTATAATACCAATCAATTCAACTAATAATTTCACAAAAATAAAAAAAAATAAAATCTGGAAAAATGTAGACAGTTATTTATTCCTTCTTTAAAAATGATTTTTTTTTTTAAAGAATTTTTTTCTTTCTTTATAAATGTGTTTTTTTTTCAAAATATACATAAATTTAAGCCTCACTAAAATTTGTTATTATAGTTGTATATGAACACATTTAAAAAAACGAATATAAGAAATACGTGTGAATAATATAAATACTTACTTCATTCACTTCAATGCGTCTGGAAAAGCAACGTATGCCGGCTTACTGATAGTATTTAATAGAAACTCAATTTTTATTAAATAGATGTTCTTTCTAGTTTAAAAAGTAAAAATTTTTATTTTTCTTACGAATTTTATTTTTTCTTCTGGACATAAAATTTTTCCTTCGTTTGTATACAATAAATTTATATATGTAAGTTTATATGCATGTTTATCTGTACTCGTATATATAAAAGGACGGATTACGATTTAGTAGTTGTATATATATAATTTTTTTGCAGTTATTTATAATTAATGGGATAAAATAAAATAAACAAAAAAATTATTTTCACTATTTGCAAACTCTCTTTGATGAATGACATCTTTTTTTTACTTAAAACTACATTATTAATAAAAAGAAAATGTTTATATTAAAAGTACAAAGAAAGAAAATAAATCTCTTTGAAAAAAAGCAAATATTAAGTGAATATTTTAAATATTTATCGCAAAAAAGAAAATTCTTGATATGATTTCTAAAATCTAAGGCATCTTGGTTTTTTTGATATTCATTATTTGTTTTAAGACACTTAAGGTTAATGATAATTTGAGACAAATAATTTGTTTATAAAAAATAAGAAATAACAACACACTCGGTGTGTTAAAAAGTACGTGAAAAAAAGAAAAAGAAAACATTCAATTTTTTTAAGTGCTATTTTTTATTTATGATTTTTGTAAAGCTTCTCTTTTGTTTTTAATTTTAAATCATTTTTAATATATAAAAAATAATTGGTTGTTGTTGTTGGTTTTTCATTTGTACACTTTTAAGATTTTTTATTTAATAAACTTAAAAAAATAAATTACATTAAAAAATATGTAAAAAAACGTAAAAACTACATATGGACGAAAGGGAATCAATTATCGGGTAATAGCAGGGTCGTATTCATTCTTTTTTGCCGATGCTCTATATCTCAAACTCCTTAAAAAATATACGGGGTTTTTTATATTTGTGGCATTGACGAAAATTAATGAATTCGCCATTCTATCATCTGTCATAGATTCGCCTTGTATGGACGGATACAATCTGATTGTTGTTGTTTTTTATGCATTTCGCTATTCGAATTTAGTTTTATTTTTTTTCTTTAAAAAATTTCGTTTCTTTGTTCTATTTAATTATTGACTTTTTACTTACTTAAGAATATAAAACACACTTTATCTTTCACTGCGAAATTCCTATTCTAAACTGTCATTAAGTGTAGCATATTGAGAACCACATGTGTACGACTGCGCATTAGGTATATGAATATACTAAAGACTAATAACGATACTGACATTGAAGCCCGCCAGCCCATATTGTAAATAGAACAATATGGACACTGAGAGCTGCCACACACTTCGCAAATATTCAGCAGATATGTTGGCAAGGCATCAAATATTGTCTCATTAAAACGTTCTGAAATTAGAAAAAAAAATAATAAATTATTTTAAATTTTTTAATAAAAGATTCCAGATACTTCTTAAATGGATATGAGTTTTTGCAATTCTACTGATTGTAATTGTGAAATTGTCGTGAGAGCCTTTTTGAGTAGTTTTTGAATAAATGATACGTAATATATTTTTTGCATTTATTTTTTTATCTCTAGTGAAAAAAAACTAAAACAAGTGGCAATATTTTTCATGCGTGCATTTAATTATATTTATGATCAGACCAATCAATCAGTAGCATGATTGTTCAAAGAAGTATGTACAGTGTAAAAGTTAACCCACTACCGTGGAACATAAATATACTACTATTTTTACTGCTTCCTAACTTAAAGATTCCTAAAAAACGCATCCAATTACATATATATTAGGTCTGTGTTTAGTAACTCTACTAGCAAAAACTAGCAACGAGAGAGAGAGTAAAACAGAAATTTTCAAAATTATTCCACCAAATGTAAAAAGGTAAATGAACGCTTTGCTAGCAAAAATTAGCAAGTAAAATGTTATGGCCTTGGCAATAATGTGTAAGACCATTAAATAGTACAATTTTTAAAGTACGTGTATTAGAGTAAAAAAATATATACAACAAAAAACCACTTTAAGCTAGCAAACTGACGTCAACCACAAGAAAAAATTAAAAATAATACTCAAAGTAACCAAATAAGTTTAATATGTTCATAAGTAATTGATATTTCTTTAATTCTTATAGTGCATTTACATTATACCCAAATCTAGTAATAATGAGATTTCGAGTAAAATCTAGTTGATTTTAAATAGATTTCCCATACAAAACAAAATCTACTTCGCCACTAGATTTTGACGAAATCTACTCTAAATCTAGTAGTATTTACCAATGCAACTATGGTTATTTTCATATTCTACCAAAAAATACTACGCTGTACAAGAAAAAATTACAGTTTTATTGAAACAATAAAAGGAAACTTATTAAAAATGTTAATAAAATGAATATATAAACAAAAGGAAAAAATGACTGATGTGATAATTATAAATTTAATGTTAAAAAAATTTTTAAATAACAATTTTTTTTGATTTTTTATTAATATAAAATCCTGCTAGTGTCAAAAAATTACAGTGTAAACGAACTGGATTTTGAATGAGATTTCAAATCAAATCTAGTAGATTTCGTTGTAATGTAAATGCACTATTAGATAATTTTCAAAAACCTTAATGGTGTTTAAGTGCATCATTTTTACATTTAGTTGTAATAAAATTTCTTTCTTATAAATTATTTATAGTTTACATAAATTTGATCTATTTTATTATTAGTATTGTAACTTTGTTCAAAAAAAATATTTGCATTAAATGTCACTGGTTTGTTTACTTTTTATTATTTAACAAGTAAGAGTGCTATATTCGGCTATGCTGAATCTTCAACATCTATGTAAATATAGAAATAATATCAAATATAATAATTCTTGCGAAAAAAATAAACGACTTCAAAACATATTTCATCTGTCTGCCTATAACAATTCAAGTGTATGGCCACATTTATTAGATTAAATTAACTATTGGGACACCCTTATGTCTCCAAACTTTATATTTGTTTAATAGTTTGGCAATATACATCAAATTACAGCAACTATAGGGTCACCCTTTATTTTCAAAATTCAAATTATATACTTGCTGTTGTAGTAGATTTAGCAATCAGGTTCTGTGTAAATTTCAACCGTCTGTGTATAACGGTTCCAAAGTCCGGCCACATACACCATATTATATCAACTATTGGGACACCCGTTTATTTCCAAATCCAAATTTTACACTTGTTGTTATAGCGGAGTTAGTAATACAGGTTCTTTGTAAATTTCAATCGTCTGTCTACAACTGTTTAAAAGTATGGCCATATACCAAATTAAATAAACTATTGGTGCACCCTTTAATTTATAATTTTAAACATTCTCAGCTGTTACTATAACGGCCATAGCAATTGACATTGCGTCAAATTTACAAGCGTTTGTCTATAACGGTTCAAAAGATAGGCCTATATAAGTAAATGTACAGTAATTTTGGGACACCCTGTAATTTCTAAATTCAAATTATAAACTCGTTGACATAGCGGACTTAGAAATGTAGGTCCCTTTTAAATTTCAGCGTTCTGTCTATAACGGTGCAAAAGTTTAGTCACATACACAAAATTACATTAACTATTGGAACACCCTTTAACTTCCAAATTCAAATTTTATACTTGTTGTTATAGCGGACTTAGCAATACAGGAGCAATACAGGTTCGTTGTAAATTTTAATAGTCTGTCTACAACTGTTCAAAAGTATGGCGATATACATCAAATTTGATGAACTATTGGCGCACCCTTTAATTTATAATTTGTAATATTAATACTTGTAACTATAACGGCCATAGTAATCGACATTCTGTCCAATTTGCAAGCGTTTGTCTATAACGGTTCAAAAGATAGACCAATACAAGTTAATTTATATCAATTATGGAGGCACTCTTTAATTTTTAGATTTATTTTTTTATATTTTTTTGTTTTTGGGAGCTATAGTAATACGCAATCATTTTAAATTTTACAGAATCACCCTTTAAAATTCATAATACACGTAAAAAATATATATGTTGTATGGGGACACCCTTTAATTTTAAAGATTATGAACTGTTTTTAAAACGGGACCAATCTGTAAGCATAATCTATCTTATTACCAAAAATTTTCAAAATCGGATCAGAAATAACTGAGTTCTGGAGGCACAACTATAAGAAAAGCAACATTCAGCTGAATTGTATAACCTCCTTTTTTTGAAGTCGGTTAAAAAAGCAACTATTGGGGTAACAGAGATTTAAAAATTAAAAAAATTTTGGTACTATGCAGTATATAATTTTACGTAAAAATGGCATCGACTCGTAATGGGTTAAGCATTTTTCAAAATCTTTAGTATTTTCTTAAATATCTCTTCAAAAGCTTTAAAATGATAACCGTATTGATATTTTATAAAATTTGAAAATTTCAGAGCCCCGTAACTCAGATAATATGGATGAGCGCCAAATTTTTCGCTTGATTTTTTTAATTCTCTATTGCCCCATAGGTTTATTTTTTTGATTGGGGTTACCGTTATAGACAGACAGCTAAAACAACAAGTTTATAATTTGAATTTAGATTAAAAAGGGTGTTCCTAAAATTAATATAATTTAACCTGCATGGCCGTATCCTCTGAACCGTTATATACAAACACTTGAAAATTAGACAGAATGTCAACTACTTTGTTTGGTATAATAAGAATTATAAATATTTAAAATTATAATTTAAAGGGTTTTACAATAGTTGATGTAATCTAATGGATATTGCCAAACTGTGGAACCGTTATAGACATACGGTTAAAATTTACAAAGAACCTGATTGCTAAGTCTACTTCAACAGCAAGTATATAACTTGAATTTGGAAATTAATGGGTCACCCTATAGTTGCTCTAATTTGATGTATATTGTAAAACTGCTGAACAAGTATAAAGTTTGGAGATGGAATATAAGGGTGTCCCAATAGTTACTGTAATTTGACGTATGTGGCCATACTTTTGAACTGTTGGAGACCGACATATGAAATCTGTTTAAAGTCGTTTTTTGTTTTTGCAAGATTTCTTAACGTCTTTAATTGCCAAATGCTTGCATTATTACAAAACTTTCTTTTTTCAGACATTTGTCAAACAAAAGTAAAAAAACAGATGTTTTACTAATTCTTGCTAGTAAAATTTTTTAATAATACGCAAAGTAACACATCAAACTTTTTCCACCAAACTCTGTTTTTTTTTATTGTGTAGAAAAACTCATATCACTTTGATTTTCGCAGCTCTGCAGAAATTTGTAACTAATGTAATGTATTGCGGTGTAAGTTTAAAAAAAATGATAAAATAATTTATTCTTGGAATTTATTTCGAAGTTTATTATGGTTTGTCAGCTTTTTGGCAAGATAAATGTCAGGAAATGAAAAATGTGCTTCTTTTTATTAAAAAATTTTTATTTTTTTTTATTTTAATAAAACCGCAGTTCAAAATGTTGAAACTTTTACGTAGCCATTAAAAATTTACGTGTATTATAACTGTATTTTTGGAAATATATATTTTTACAAATTTAAAAAGATGATTAAAAGATTTACTTGTTTGTTGTTGTAAAATAGAAAATAAAGCAACATACCTGGAGCATAATAATCATAAACGCGTATGGGCAAATATCTAGACATATTTGCTACAGGATACCAACGTTCAATAGTAAAATTAACACAAACATCTTCATGATCCAACTAAAATAGAAAAAGAATATGTTAACAATTAAAAAAAAAAAAAAAAAACATTTTCCGCCTCATTTCATTGATTGTTTTGTTAAACTTTCGAGCTGCAACAATCTCACTTACATAATCAAAATAGAAAACGACTTTGCTGGTCATATATCTCGCTCTACGAAGATTTCGAACACGATTGCTCAAAACATATGAATCTAGTTTTTGTTGTTGTATCCAGTAACCCGTCGGTATGGCAACATCCAGTACAGCCATGCCAGAACGCTCAGATTCTTTATGATTTACCCAACTAAAATGATGTTAAAATAATAATTTATAAGATTATTATTTTAAATCAAATATTTTATCATGTGTCAAAGTATGAAAAAAAAACGAAATTATTTTAGCACAACTTGGGTAATATAATTTAAAATCAATAAAGTGCTTACTTTTGACATGCTATGTAGGAAATATGAGACTGATTTCTGCCATGGAAAATAGCTCTAGTGTTTAGACTGAACGCCGGTACAGGTGGTTTCGTTTGGAATTTCTCAATGTCGACATTGTATTGTACATGCATTTGTAAAATGGCATAACCAGCACCCTTGGCCTGTACTTTAACGGTACCCCAGGCATCAGGAATCTAAAATTTTCAAGTTTTTAATTAGAAAATAAAAAAAAGGAAATTATATGAAACTTACATCAATATACTGCAATTGAGCCAAATTGGTATCGTCAATATGTAAAGTTTTGGGTTTTCCACCTTGAGACGAGGCCTCAATTTCCACCGTCAACGATGAAACTTCACGGATACGCGAGTGTACGGTGTATTCGACTAAAGCACGTAGAGCAGCACTTGTATCCTGTGTTGACGCCCAACCACCATCGTTTAAACGTTGAGCATTTAACCAGCGAGCTATAGGATCAACAGCAAATTCACGACGTGACACATACACCAATAAAGCATAAGCTGTCGTTTCAATATTCATGGAATCGTATTCATATGGTAGACGTGGCAAAGAAAACCATTTTTGGTTCTCCAATTTTTTTGGTGGTGGAGGAAGTTCCTTATTGCCCCAGTACATAAAGTCGCCCACAATTCGTGCATGCGTTCTCAAGATACTAAAAACGTGTTCGGCCATAGGAGATTTACACAGCAGAAGAGCATAGGCGGTAATGGCTACATCATATGGTTCTGAGGTATCCTGCAAAAATTGCATATTTCGTTCAATCCAATTTATAGCTCTTTGTTGAGCTAAAGCCACTCTAGCACCCAAAGAACCGGAAAGGTCTTTAACTGTGGCCAGCGATATTAGAACGTGAGAAGTTAACGTAATGTTACGATTTTGTAAAGTGTTATTAGCGAAATTGGTTGTATTTAATTTACGATCTGGCAACCAGGTGACCTCATAGAAACTTCCTTCGGGCATTTGATGTTGCAACAACCAACGTATATTCTTTTCTATTATAGTGGAGTCAATATAAATGTAGTTTTCCCATTCATAAAAGGAGGCCTCTTGGAAGATTCGCACACAATAGGCTGTTAACCAAACAGACGAGGCTGAATTGTTCCAATCCGAACGGAATAAAGAAAACGAGCCATCTGGTTTCATGAAACTCAGCTGTCGCTGATAGCCGATATTCATGTGATAGAATGCCTGTTTTTCTAAAGTCTTGTTGCGCTGATTGATAAGACGCATATAGAGCAGGGTGTAAACATTGGCTGCAAAAGAGAAAGCATTTTGTTCGGCAGAATCCATGGGCAAATGTAGTAGTGAGGTGGCATTTACTGGCATAGTAGGAAAAATCGGACCCACAACATCGCCGACAACTGAGATGCGTGCCTTATTAGAGCCATACACAAAATAACGGTCGACTTGATAGGGAATTTCTGGTGTCTGTGTTATATTGACATGCATGTATTCGAAGACATAGGCACGATTGGAGAGATCCAATAAAATTGACTGATGGCGATATTGAGGCAAACCGTCCGATTCCACATGCAAGCGTCTGGTGATTTCATCTGTACCCAAAAGTGTAGCCACGTGTAATGAAACATCGATGTCTCCTAAACGTTGAGGTACCACAGGCAAATAAACTACCGTGGTTCCTTGAGCTTCTAGATAGATAAAGAATTGTTGTTCTCCGAAGGAGGTGCGTGGATTATACGACCTTACTATGCCATCTTCTTCGACATGTACAAATTTATAATCAGGACTACCATGCAAGACTACTGTCGCTTCTATAGCTGTCGTCATATAATTAAAGACGGTTACGCGGATGCCTACTTGTTCACCCTGTCTACAATCGGATGGCATTTCAACATTAATAAAGAAGGGCTGTACTCCCACATATTCTATTGCCCTCTTAAGCATTCCAAAGCCTTTCGATGGACTTACACTAAAAGCACTGACCATCCAGTAGGCTGGTCTATCTGGTACCTCAACATTAAAAATGTATCTGCCATGAGGTCCAATATTGACATCACGCCACAACCAAACATTTTCGTAATGTCTAAGCACTCTATTGAAACGATATTTGCGAAAATTATCCAACTCTGTATCATTACGAACACGGCAGCCAATCTCATCTGTACCATCATCGCAATCGTATAAACCGTCACATTTCTTTTCCAAACGATAGCATCTGCCCGACAAGCATTCGCCAAAACCCTGGGTAGCATTGCAATTAGCCGAACGTCTGGGTACATAACCATCGGTAAAAACAACTAAACCACTGTATTCAAAAGTGCGATTAGCATCTATACCAAAAGAGGAGGCCGGAAAATAAACCAAATCGTCTGGATTACCTGCATGAGAATACCAGATATGCTTGTAGGTGCCGTTGGTTTGTTCGTCGAACGTTGACATTTTCGTTATAATTTTGGCATAAGTTAATTCATTGCCCGCTTGCATGGTGTAAAATGCCGAGTCGATGCCAGACAAACCCACATATGAGCCAGGCTCCCCATATATAGCCACCTCTACCTTTTCACCAGTTCTAGCCTTACGATTGTTAATATAAACAGTGAAATTGTTGCGAGATATGCCATTAACGGGAAACGTAAGCGAATCGGCTACAATTTGACCCTGTTGTGTTATTTTCCATACTACTATTGTGGCCACCGGAGCCATTTCAGCACTTAATACAACAGCAATAGTTTTAATGCCCTCTGTTATTGTTTCGCGATCGTTCATTAAAATAACTCCTTTCGACATGATCAAATAATGAAATTCTTCCAAAAAGAAATTTGTGCGTATGTGAAATATAATGTACTCTCCAACAACTGGCCTTTCTGTACTGGTAGTTACTTTAATATGTTGGTTCTTGGGTGAGTAGTGAGCCACTAAGAGTAATTCGGTTTGTGCCCTTTCACCTCTTGCGTCTATATATTGAGCCTGTAAACGCATTTGAGATACGCCATTAAGAAAATCTCTAGATTGAGCCCGATCGTCCAATTGCAAGTCATGTCTTAAATCTATTTTAACCTCCCAAACTCCCGGCGATAATGGCATCATATTTAAACGTTTCGATGGCCAATCACGTCTGCCGCCCGATTTACTTTCCACAAAACCATTCACCTCCATCAAACCCTGCTTTATCAAATGTTCATCGATGGGTGAACCATCATGATATTCTACTGCTAAGTAAGTGGTAAAAGTCATAGTGGGTTTAAACACCTGAGGAGAATCGCCCAAAAAATTTACCTTAATGCTTGAGTTGTAAATTCTAGCAATAGCATAACCCGATATAACTTCATCATAGAATTTCTCACCGACTGTGGCCGTAATCAATACTTCCATATTGGCTAGTGATTGTACTAATTGCTCCATTTCTCTAAGAGGCCATTTAAAATCGAATGTACCATTAAAATATCTTAAATAGGGCAAAGTTTTCTTATATTCATTCGACCATGGATCATATGTTTCTTGTATATCGGGTTTCTTTACCCAGAAAGGCCATTCCTCTTCGAACTGATAATTTCTTTCTATAACAAATTGATTTGTGTTATATAGTTGATCTTGAGACAATTGCGGTTGTTGGGTTTGATCTGAATTATGTTGGGTATTGTAATTGGGATTATAGTTTGGACCATAGCGTCTTTGTTGTTCATAAAGAGCAGCCAATTCTGAGGATGATCTACCCAAACGGTATTTCTCATTAAGAGCCTGATTGCTAAAATAGCCAATTGGTCTTATTGTTGCTTTCAGTGTTAAGTTTCCTTTGACCGGTGCACCACTTGTAAAGTTTGCCATCACACGGCCGTATATATAGGGATCTGTGTTAAAGAAGTATGCAGGCATTGTAACATTGACTTCGAAACGTGTTTGATAATATTCCTCCACTGAGAAATGACTTTCTTCCTGTTGTCCCTGGGCAATTACACGTATAGTCCATTCACCAAATGTTGGCTGATCGGATAACTTGTATTCCAGAGATACTGAACCTAAATTGGATTGTCTGAAAAAAAATTAAGAATTTAAAATTGAATAGCTTAAAATGATTTTTTCGATTGTGTGGAATATAGCAAATCATTTTCTTCGATCTGTTGCTGATAACTAGGCTGTAATTACATACCTAACAGGTGTTTATATATCTAACCTGGTCCGATAATGCAAGACATCCTTTAATCAGATAGCGATATATTTTGCACTTAAATGGGTGAGGGAGTTTGGGCTCAATATGGGTAACGGTGAAGCTGAGAGGCTTACCAGAATGGACGCACTATTACACGATTCAAGATCAATGAACTCAGTTGGTTAAATGAGTTCGCCGAAGATTCAGGCTGATATGGCCCAAATTGATAAGGGCCCGTATAATAATTTTTTGAGATTCCAAAAATGATATTTCAGTTTTGTAGATTTGCGAAAAACTGGCAAGATTGACTAACAGCAAATTATTCACCCCTATCGTGAACAAAATGTGAAATTTTTGTTCCCATGAAATTTTCATTCCCCATGAAGGGAAAATTGCTATCGTGAGTTTCATGGGAACGTTTATTCCCGCTATCAATTCGTACTGAATACAAATTAGAAAGAAGAAAATATTAATAGGGAAAAAAATATTAAATTTTTTTTTTTAAAGTTATGAAAAATTTAGAAATGTTAATGATACTACAACAGAGAACAATTTCATTTCAAGAACGTGACGTGCAAGACGCTTAAAAGCCCTTGAAGTTACCCTAGACACAAAAGATCCAATCAATTGACCCAAGTGGGCTGTAGCAACACGGCTGTCTGCCTAACATACCCTACACATTGACCCATTTCAATAAAATAAATTTTTGTATGGGATCATTTAAAAAATATTTTAATAATAAAATATCTTCATATATTTGTAACCAATAGATAAATCTCTTTGTTTTGCATCTTGACGAGCATAATGTCAGTCTACACTGCACTAACTGTGTTATTGATGTAAATATTCTAATTAAAACATATAAAAACTGGCATAATGTATGCAGTTCCCCAGCAAAATTTAAGTGTACAAATCTAAGGGAAAATGGAAAAAATTTCGAGGGAAAAAATCAATCCCTATAAGGGGAATTTTTGTTTAAGTGAAAAATTGTTCACGTGAATTATTCACGATTGCAATGTGGGGAAAAGGGAAAAAATTTCGAGTGAAAATATATTCATGATAGGGGTGATTACTGCAGAGGTTGTCATAATAAAGAAGAGGAGAAAAGGATCTCCTACATTTATATGCCTTTCACCTGCTCTGTTGAATGTGCGCCGAGCGCATTTTTGTCTTTAATAGTCCAGACTATAGAGAATACTGTTGATCAATTTGTATCTCTTCTTAATCATAATGTGCACCTGTATATTCGACAGATTTGTTAGAAGCAGTTGGACATTGTGGTAAAGAGATACAAATCGACCAACCCTTCTCTCTATAGTCTGGACTATTGAGGAAATCTGAATAAAAATGCTTTAGGCGCACATTTTGCTGACCAGGTCCGAGGAATTAAAGTGCTTATCCGCTGCACTTCTAAACCCCTTTTTACCAACCCCTTACCCCTCACATCACTCTAACTCACTGTTGCCAGAAAAGCAGATTTATCTGCATTTTGCAGATTTTGGCCTCTCGAATTGCCAAAATCATATTTTTGGCCTAAAATCGCAGATTTTTTTATGATTTGTGTGGCAACTTCTATTAAGTTGACTAATTTTTATTGTTTTCTTTGGAAAACGTCCGTTGTAAAATAATTAATCTTTCTAAAAAAAATTTTAAGAAATTAAAAAAATGAACTTAACTAAAATCAATTTTAATTTATTTATAGTAAATCAAAGTGCAACTCCTGATTTTTATAAAAAATTAATTAAAAACGACCTTTCAAATAAAAAATCCTCATGCATAGATTTTAAAATCTATAGAAGTATTTCAATGCGACGCCTTAAACATAAAATAACATTTAAATGTGTTTTATGACAAATTTTTCATACAAATTTTTTCTAAAATATGTTTCAAATCTGTTTTGATTTTCTACGAATACGGCAGTGAATATTTTATCGACAAAAACGTTGACTATAAGGAGAACTTAGTTAAATTTGCGGCAGATGAAGCTGCTGTCATGACAGGCAAAAAACATTCCGTTCCCAAATTTCAAAAAGTAAAATATCAGATTTATTTATTATAAAATGCATATGTCACTCACTGGTATTATGTTCGTCGTATGCACAACTTAAACTTCTATCTGCTGTGGAGACGCTAGCTAGAGACGTATACAATTATTTATGGAACAGTTCAAAACATTATAACCAATTTGATAAAATACAAAGTTTATTAGATTTTAAACCTAAAAAGATTTTACACCCATTTCAAAGGCTTTCGCATTCCGTATAGTCGGTTGTTAGTCGCTTATTAGAATTATATTGTTTGATAAATGATTTAAATTTTTTGTTCGGCTTAAGGTCGTTTTTTATATTGTTTAAAAAATTATTTTTTATTTGCTGTTAATATCAATCAAATCGAAACTACAATATTCATATTTTATAACCTAAATGATACTAATAAATTATATTTATCTTTATAAAGTACATTCTTGGTATTATTAAAACTTTTAGTAAAATACTCCAAAGCGAAGCGACAAGAGCCCTTCAAATTTTGTTTAACTATGAAAGCACATACCTAGGCACTCATGCAGCTGAAATAATTTTAAGCACAAATCTTGATCAGTGCGATATAAACAAATCTTACCTAAAAATTTTCCAAAGATTTTTTAAAGAAAATGTTTTTTATTTTCTTGACTTGACTTGAACTTTAAGTTTAGAGATTTAAAAGTATTAGATTTTAAAGATTAACAAAATGAAAAATAAATGACTTTAGTTAATTTCGGCAAAAACTATTCGAGAGAATATTTAGTAAAGCAAAAATGCATTTGAAGATTTATTGTAGATTTTTTAAATAAAGTGCAGATTTTGCAGATTTTTTCGCGAAATATTGTTGGATTTCGCAGATTTCACATATAAAAGTTCTGGCAACACTGCTCTAACTACATCTTTATTAATGCTTTACCTATATGATTTCTTTTACTACTTTCTCATCTTTCGTTTTCTCTACCACCCTCTCTCTTCATCTAAAGGTAACACAAAATGTATTTGTACATGCTCTTTTTGTTAGCATTTTATAGGCTGCAAACCTGCGAACCTAAACTCACATTCTTAATATTTTAAAAATTGTTTAAATTAGTTTTAAAAACATCAAAAACGTTTTTTTCTGTTTCTCTGCTTACCAGATTTGAACCAATATAAACATTTTCCATGTATTGCACCTACCTTGACAACCAACGCCTCACAATATGTCGATTAGGATCCAGCATATAGACATCGACAGCATTATCAAAACCCTTTAGTTCGGTCGTAATTGGAATGGTACGGAAACGAACTGTTTCACCCTGCATGTATAACGGTTTATCTGTTTGTATGAATATAGTCATAGAACGTTGGGAGAAATCTAAGCGGGTTTCGTTGAGAAAAGCCAAACCGCCAAAGACATTTTGATAGAAACCTTCCACGCGTAATTTATATTCACCATTAACACTTGTTGGAGGAATACGCATTAGAAGTGTCTCTGGTATGCCTTCCTTTACATCCTTTGAATCGCTGCTAATCTGTACGCCATCACAAGAAATACTAGCATGTACTGTGGTACGATACTGAGCCTGTAGTATATTAACAGCAACTTGATATATAAGACCAGGACGTACCATACGTGAAGCAACTATAAAATATGTCGGCTCTTTCGAATGATAAAAATCCAAAAATTGTGTTTTTACATTGTAAGATGTTTTGCCGCGCGACAAGGAGGGCTCATCGTCGCCATACGCATCAAGATTTTTACGTTTGCCAAAATCTTGAATCACATCATTGAAATTGTTGTCAGTGCGATAACGTGTACGATCGTTATTTTCCACATTATTTTGGTTTATATTCTGATTATTATTACTATTGAAGCCGTCATAATTAGAGGTGGGTGTTGAAAATTGATTTTGTTGATAGAAATCTTGTTGAGCGGTTACAATTAGAGGAAAAGTGCACAGCACTTGGAAAGACAGCATCAGTTTCAGACACCGATGACGTTGTTTAGACATGATTGTTAATTAAAGTTATCTGAAAAAATTCAAGGAAGAGAAAAATTATTACTTGTTTTTTTTTTAAATATTTTTGAAAAAGTCGAAAAAATTACGACGAAACATTACTAAAAAATTTAATTTTTTTAAATAACAGAATTTTGAAAAATTTTATACATTACAGATTTTAACACACTTTAGTTTTTGTTGTTTCGTATATTTTATTTCTTACAACCGCACGGTAATCTGTAACGCTCTTAAAAACATCAAGAAATGAATTCATTCACACATTTTACACATTATAATTGTTTTATTTTAAAATCTTCATATGGGTACCTCCACAGTGAAGTTATGAAAATGTTTATAATAAATTTTTATCATTTTAATCAAAGGACTAATAATTCTTGCGAAAAAAAACTGACTTCAAAATAGATTTCATTTTAAGTATGGCCACATACTTCAAATTACAATGACTATTGGGACCCCCTTATATTCCATCTCTAAACTTTAAACTTGTTATAGCAGACTTAGCAACACAGCTCCTTGTTAATTTCAATCATCTGCCTGCAGTTGTTTAACAGTTTGGTAATATACATCAAATTACAGCAACTATATGGGGCCCTTGAATTCCAAATTCAAATTGTACACCATCTATCTATAACGGTTCAACAGTTTTTCCATATAAAGGGTGTTTTTTAAGCATGATAGAACTTGATTTTATAAAAAATAACACTTGATTGTTGATTTCGAGAAATAGATCTGTCAATTGGCCTCCAAGTTCGTCCGATTATTTCCTGTGGGGCCACGTGAAGTCACTGGTGTATGCTGATAAACCAGCAAAAATTGACGCTTTGAAGGCCAACATTGGTTGTGTTATTCGTGACATTCGGCCAGCAGCGTTTGATAGTGACCCAAAATTGAAGGTCTAGAATGCGCTTCGGCATCAGCAGCCGCGGTGGTCATATGCCCGAAATCATTTTTAAATATTAATGCCATGTTCTGATTTTTCGTATATAAAATTCTTCATTACAACTTAATGTTTTGTGTTATTTTTTACAATTTAAAATTCTATCAGGCTTAAAGAAAGACCCGATACATCAAATTACATCAACTATTTAACACACTTTAATTTAAAATATTTATACTTCAAAAGATACGAGCATATAGGTGAAATTACATTCATTTTGGCACACCTTTTGATTTCCAAATCCAAATTTTATACTTGCTGTTATAGCGGAGTTAGCAATCGTCTGTCTACAACTGTTCACTACTGGGGCACCCTTTAGTTTATAATTAAGAATATTAGTACTTGTAACTATAACGGTTATAACAATCTACATTCTATCTAGTAACAAAAAAAATCATAATAAACTAACACTGGTTTTTAAGCAAAAATGTTTAATTACGAGGGCTGCTCTATATATTTCTGGCCTAATAGTGAAAATGCGAATATTTATAATCAAAAATGGTTTTATTGTTTTTCAAAGTATTCTCCAGCATGATTTATACACTTTTGCATGCGCTCAAACCAGTTGTCGAAGCACTTTTTCCACTCCGATTGAGACACCTCTAAAACATGGTTTTTGAACACTTCAACAGCTTCTTCTGGCGACGAAAATCGTTGACCACGCATTTTTTTTTGATGTGCGGAAACAAGAAGTCATTAGGTGCCAAGTCAGGGCTGTACGGCGGATGACCCATTAATTCGACGTTTTGGCAGGTCAAAAACGCTCTGGTTCGAGCCGATGTGTGAGAGATCGCATTGTCATGGTGAACAATGATTCGTCTTCTCTTGTTGGTTTTCCGAATTTCTCCGATGACTTCAGGCAAACAAATTGTAGTGTACCACTCAAAAGTGACCGTCCTACGTTGCTCAAGCGGAACAGTCGCCACATGACCAGTTTTGCCGAAGAAACAGGCGACCATTTGCTTCGAAGTGCTTCTTCCACGAACAACTTTCGTTGGATTTTGCTCGTCTTTGAAGACCCACACGGTCGATTGTTGTTTCGTTTCGGGTTCATACGCATAGATCCATGATTCGTTACCTGTGACGATCTTATAAACGTCTTTTGAAGCACCGCAATCGTATTTTTGCAGCATTTCTTTGCACTAATCGACACGAGCCTTTTTTTGAGCGACTTTCAAATTGTGCGGGATCCAACGAGAACAAACCTTTTTTACGGCCAAGTGTTCATGCAGTATCGAATGTATGCTGGTGGAAGTAATGTCCAAGGATGTCTCTATCTCTCGGTATGTCGCATGTCAATCTTGCATTATGAGTTCACGCACGGCATCAACGTTCTCTGGCACAACAGCCGTTTTTGGACGACCTTCACGGAATTCGTCTTTGATCGTGCTTCGGCCACGATTAAATTCATTATACCAATTTTTCACAGTGCTATAGGATGGTGCTTCATCGCCATACAAAGATTTCAGTTCATCAATGTACTCTTGTCGTGATAATCCACGTCGAAAGTTGTGAAAAATGATGGCACGAAAATGTTCACGAGTTAATTCCATTTTTTTCTATATTAATTTTTTCAAGTCACTGTAAACAACACAAATAATGGTCGTACGTCAAAACGTTTTGAGTACGATTATGCTTAAAAATGACAAACTTTCCAATGGAAATGTCAGATTGCACTTGACAGCACTCAGTGTTGCCAGGCCAGAAATATATATAGCAGCCCTCGTAGCGAGTGCTCACCACTATAAAAATTCATTTCGGCCATTGACCATTTATCTTTTTAAAGCAATAAAAGGCCGAAGGAGATTTCGATTAAAATAAATTAAAATTTTATCTCGTTTCAAAGACTATAAAATTACGCTTGAAATGATGGCTTAATTGTTTTGATCGGATTAAAAATGACAGTTTCGAAATTAACTTACTGTTCGAAATACGTATTGCGCAGTACGTTCATTTTACGGACAACGGATTCGTCCATCAAAGAAATTAATTGAATTAACGAAGGAACGTTTTTGTACCACGTTTACTCTAAATGATAATACGCATCCACAAAGACGTCGTACAGAAGAAGTCATTACTGCTGTAGAGCGTAGGGTAGAGGATGACCCGAATTAGTCTATCCGCAATCGTCCACACAATATCGTGGAGACAATGGTGATTGCTGCCTTTTTTGTTTATCAATTAAACAAGCTGTCTTTTCAACAAGGCGGCGCAACATGTCACACATCTTGAGCCACAATTAATTAATTAAAGGAAACATTTGGTAACCCCATAGTTTCACCTTTCGGACCCGTGAATTAGCCTCCAAGATCGTGCAATTTATGGCCCGAAACGATGAACCACTTGGAGGATAACATACAAATCCAGTATTAATTAAAATGGCTTTTTAATGTTGCTTTAAAGTTGGAAATTTAAAAAAGAACAAAAGGAAATATGAGAGAATTGCCTGAAAATCGTGAAAAACGGTCATGTATTTGTTAAATATAAACGCTAAAGTAAAAAGGGCGGACAGTACACTATGTAGTAAAATAAATGTACCTTGTGCAATTGCCAGGCGAATCGATAATATGTAAATGCATTAGTCCATGCGGCATTGGGTTTTTTTAATTTGCAGATGTATTTTAGTGTAACTGTTGGCAACTGAACTGAATTTTACGTGGGGAAATTCTTTTAAAGCTAATGCAGTTACCTGCTATGAGTTCTCCTTGGGCAACGGCATTTACTAATGAAATAGAAACAACAGCAAGCAATAAAACGTTTTTGACTTATAAAAGAACGAAAGAGACAATAAATAATACAGATGACTGCCCAAAGAAAAAAAATTCAGTATGTTTATATATAAATATCAAAGAACTAAATATTAAAGAACTGCTACATACTAATAAACGCTGTCACTGTAGTGATTATTGATATTGCAATCACAGTGATTCAATCACAGGTACTAAAATATCACTCATCTCTAATAGGAACCATTTGTCATTTAAATGTAATATTTTTTACATTTTCTAATGCAAACAAAAAAGTGAAATATTTTAAAATATTTATTGCCAAAAAAAACTGTCTTAAATTCAAAAATTTTTACGTTGGTTATTTTATTTAATTTTTGACGTTGTTTTTATTATTATTTAGTTTTGTTGTGGCCAGCCAGATTAGTACACTTTCTATGAAGCGGTCATACATTGTAGTGATAAAATATTGACTTCTTTCTATGCAGTCACCCATATGTTCTTTTGTGACGAAAAAAAATCGTTAATTTATCCCATAATGTCTTCTTCCCATTGAATTTTTTTTCTTTTGCACTTAGAACGAAACACAGATTATTGATGCTGATATTATTTTTTACGAAAATATTCAACGTAAACTTTATTATATCATTATTTATGTGGCCAGTTGTAAAGAGAACTAGTATTGGATTTCTATAGATCTTCTGAAAGTACATTTAAAGTTTTGTTACAAATCATAGGTCGGCCATTTAGCTAGTAAATCTTTCGGCATTTACATTTAATCAGGGCATTAAGTTAGTATTCTGTGTTTATTTTTAAAGAACATTTACACATGATTGAAACAACAACAAATAGAATTATTTTAATTTTAATTGTTTATGATGATGCTGCTGTTTGTTGTATTTTTCTTAAAGCGCACGCACAATTTTGTGTTGGGCATGATATTTTAGAATGAGTTTTTTTCCGTTGTTTCATAGAGAATTTATGGCAATAGTGATTTCGCTAAATGACATGTTGTGTGTTATTATTGATCAGAAAAACATTTTTGAAACACAAAGATTGAAAATTAGAATTTATAATAGACGTTTCTTTAACTAAAACAATCTTTGACAATTTATTCGGAATAAAGTCCTAACTATAGTGTGCATTAGCTACCTTAAGCTTATATCAAAAACTAAGCGAGAAGCCTGTTAAATGCTTAGGTCTAAAAAATTAAGGGTGTGGAAATAAATACGTCAGATAAATACTTTCTACAAAAATGTTAAATACGTTCCACATACTGCTAACTGCGTTGTTAAAATTACGTGTACATTAAAAAACTATATAGCTATAAATTATATCAATTTAAAAAAGAAAAAAATATTGAAGAAATTCACAAAAAACCAACCAAAAAACTAGTAGCAAAATTTTCAAAAATTCATATCTCCGATATCGGGCTAAATCCAGACGTAGATTGTACACCGCTGGAATCTACTAGTCCTAGGCTACTTCCACTATGCCGGTGACCCGATCCGCGTCTTCATTAAATACCCACTTGGTCCACGTCAAAATATGCTCTTTTTTCAAGTTATTTTCCAATAAAGGCAAAATTTTTAAAAATTCATATCTCCGATATCGGGCTGAATCCAGAAGTAGATTGTACACTACAGGAATCTACTAGTCCTAGGCTACTCCCGCTATGCCGGAGACCCGAGTTATGTCTTCTCTAAATACCCACTTTTTCTTCTTCAAAATATGCTCTTTTTTCATATTATTTTTCCCATAAAGCAAATTTTTCAAAAATTCATATCTCTAATGTCGGGCTGAATCCAGAAGTAGATTGTACTCAGCAGGAATCTACTAGACCTAGGCTACTCCCGCTATGCCGGTAACCCTATTCATGTCTTCTATAAATATCTACTTGGCCCACTTCAACATATGCTCTATTTTCATATTATTTTACTCTAAAAATGTTTTCTATCTGATTACGTTTTAAAATTTTTAACGGGTCCGACAACAGTTTTTTTTAAAATTCTTAAATGTTTTTTCTATAAAAATTGTTACAATTTATAGCTATATGGTTTTTTTTTAATGTACATGTAACTTTAACAGCGCAGTTAGCAATATGTGGAACGTATTTAACATTTTTGTAGGACGTATTTATCTGACGTATTTGTCTTAACAACTAAGTAAGTAATTTATTGCTAGTTTCGTTTTTATAGATTATAAATGAAAAAATTTCACTGCATAAAATAAGCTGTAAGCCACTGTATATATTTTGTAAAAGAACTAATAAAACTAACATGTGCCAAATAAAATCGTGGTTTGATTCTTGGTAATTTTTGTTAAAGCCTTTTTAATACTTCTGTATTGGCTTCTAAAGTAACTCTCATGTTGTTTTTGAAGTTTTTATACTTAAAGGAAATGTTTCTGGCTTTTCTAAAAATTTGGATAAAGGTTTCTTGATAAGCTTGCATAAGCAACCGGTGAAATACCTACCGCTTTTCCAAACGAACAAATAAATTGCATTTTTATTTGAAAAATGTTATGGGATATTAGCATAATATAATAAATTATATATTTTTTTTTTTGTTAAACAAGAACGTTTTTTATTGAATGATTTCAAATTCTTTTTTATATTGCTGTTAGTTTTGTTTTTATAGAGCGTTGAAAAGGAAATAAGCCACTGCATATAATATGCTGTGAGGCACTGTACTTAATTACATTCTCATACATATTTACATTTTTTGTTCGTATTCTAAGATAAATTCAATTAAAAGCAAGTAAGAGTGTTACGCATATTCTGCTATGCTCGAATCTCATATACCCTTCACCAACTCCAAATAAAAAGACAAATATTGGGATAATGGAGAATTAAAAAAATAAGATAAAAATGAAGTACTATATTTCTTTTTACACAAAAATGTCATCGACTCTTAGTGGGTTAAGAATTTAAAAAAATGGTAAACAATCGTACTTTTCTATGAAAAGTTCAGAAGACAATAACTCGGAAAATATGGGCGAGCGCCAATTTTTTCACTTGACACCTATATTGACACACATAACCATCATAACCATTTTAGTAGCACCGCTTTCGAAACGATGTATGATTCGTTATCATAAATTTTCTGTAGCTTTTCTAACTAATTTTAAACCGACTACGGACAGGCGGATATCGCTAAATCGGGGTCGGAAATGAATGACAAACTAATACTCTTTCCACCTGTGGTGATGGGTATAAAAACGGAAACTAATTTATATTAATTAGTGTTAAATCAATGTACGTTTTGTGATAAAGTCATCTGAAAAATTTAAATAGAAAACCATAAGAGTCTAAGTGCTTTTAATACAAATTTATTTATTTCTTAAAATCTTCATCAAAAATATACTAAAATACCGAAAACATGGAACCTAAACATTGAATATAATTTAAAGGTTTGGTTTTTGTAAATTTTAGTTTTTATTTATGTTGTTTAAACTGATTAAATCATGCAAATCATCAGTAAAAATTACCCAAAAATTTTAAAATATCATTGTAATGCATTTGTTTATTCATTTACTTCCTCATTTCTTTTGATTGATAACGTAATCACTGATAACGTGCTTCCAATTTCTTATTCTTCTTAATGATAAGTAAGTTTTACTTATCAAAAAAAAAAAATAAATTAAAGTTTTGGCTTTAGACAAGAATGATATTTTCATTTCTACTCATTCATCATCACAATCATTCAAAACTAATGGATTCTCATCCGTCTTAAATCATCTCACCGCACTTAAAAAGCTGCGCGACCATTCAAAGATAATATTATAATAATAATATAGTTTTCTTTCCCGCATTTAACATTATCTCTTAAGGGTTATAAAAGTTACCACATAAAAAAATATCACTTTTAAATATTGTAATAGTTTTGAAAACAGCCAGAGACGAAGGTTTTAACCGAATGTTATAACAATAGTTTTGAAAACATTTTTAATATTAAAAGAAAATTTAACTAGAAATTTTATATAAAATTCAATTAAGGCGGATGACCCAAGCAGCAGAAAAAGCGATTAAAAATAGTTGGTGGCGGCCAAACAAAAAAATAAATAAATATTAGCTATTTTTATGCTGTTCACCACAAAAAGTGGAAATAGTGTATAACTAAGTTTGTCATTCCGTTTGTAATTTCTGCAATATCCAAAGTGTATGTATTCCGACTTCTTTTGCATAGCGAAGTCGATTGAGCGATGTCCGTCTGTCCGTCCGCGTTAGTATTGAAACCAAGTTTGCCTATGGCAATTAATCAACATAGTGTCGAAAGACGTGCTATTGGAAATTAGCATGATCGGTCCATGCCCTTCCAGGCAGCGGACAAAACACCACGCCTACCTCCAATTTTTTCAT
The DNA here is from genome assembly GCA_916610165.2 of Gymnosoma rotundatum. Lineage (NCBI taxonomy): Eukaryota > Metazoa > Arthropoda > Insecta > Diptera > Tachinidae > Gymnosoma > Gymnosoma rotundatum. The sequence continues at coordinate 93,667,914 of OU744337.1, read as the reverse complement.
ACCATTTGGAACAATAACGTAACTCCAATCAAAAAAATAAATATGTGAGGCGATAAAGAATTAAAAAATAAGAAAAACATATCAAGTGAAAAAACTGGCGCTCGTTCATATTTTCCGAGTTACGGGGCTCTGAAATTTTCATATTTTTTAAAATATTATTACGAAAGTAAGATCTGGCAAGCCCTGTTGTTATTAACAGTATGAGAGTGGTGAATAAAGTTACTTCCACTAATTGTGTGTGTATAGAATAATACCACAATTAGCTAACGAGAGCTGAGCAACCTCAATGGCCGTGTTAGTAAAGGTGCTTGCTGTAAAACAGAAGATCATGAGTTCGAGCCCACCTTCGGACATGCATACAAATGAAAGTAACAATTGTTATAATGCAATTAAAAATTAAGTAGCAGCAGTACAAACCTCCCGAGAGGCAAAAGACAATTATTGTGTGAAGCCATGGCCGATTATTTATTGGAAACGTCTAATTTAGTATAAGAGTAACAGATAATTGTCAAGACGCACTTAAGAATAAAAAGTAAGAACGGTAGCGGTCTTCTTGGTCAAATTAGAGCTGGCGTAGAATAAAATCTTGTTACACAGATCTGGATTTGTTATGTATGTTACATCTACATAATGCAGTACATGACCTCAGTTAGGTTTTCACTTTGCAATAACTGGTAACAATGGAAAAGGTTCTCAGGTCTTACCAGTCACCGCGATCGGATTCGCATTTTTTTTTTAGCTCTTAACCTTCCAACTTCTGCACTTTCATGAGTATTCCAATTTAACGGTAAGGAAGAACATACTGGAGCATTCAAACCAGGTTTTGGTATTTGAATTCAGTTAAACCCATGAGAGGAAAGACTAGTTAAAGTTTCATTTCATCCGACCTCTAGATGATTGCCTTTCTTAATTTACAAAACAATGTTGCTCTTGAAGCTAATGCAGTCACCTGCAATGAATTCGTCTTAGTTTTTCGTGTTCCGGGTCATAATTTCAAGTGACTACTAAATGTGTTTTTTTTTTTACAAGTACATTATTATGTCCTCAACATGTATGTGTGTAAATATATTTCATTTAAAGAAAAGGTCCGGCAACGTAAAACTGTTTACTAACTAATAAGGGCACCATTTGTCAGTTACTCCTGCAACTGTTAGTTTTAAGTATTAAAATATAAAATATTCTGTCAGTTAAATACATAAAAAGGGAGAGATTATGCCAGCAACTGACTGCACTTGAACCTCAGTCAGTCAGTAAGTAACACATAATGAATGTAAAATAGAAAATTAAAAAAATGTACATTTTTAATGCCAGTTGGGATAAAAAAGTAACAACGTATCCATATTAAAGTGCAGCGAAGCAAAAACAATTGTAAGCACGAGTCTAAAGTCAACTAAAAATTCAGTTGAAAGGTGGTGTATGGAGTTTTTGCTAAAAAAAAAAACACACTTTAATGTTGGCTTAAAACACACTTAAATAAAATGAAATATGAAACTAAATGCAAAAACCGAACTGATAAAAATTTTGCAATTTGTAATTTGTAATAAAGACATGTGTAAAAAGTTGAAGCTTGGGGATAATATGCTAAACACCCTTAAATTAGAAACAAATACCGCCGACCACCTTAAGTAAGAGTGTTCTCAAAATTATAAAATTTCATAATGGCTTTAATAGTTTATTAATGGAAAGTAAGACAATATACTTATGCTTATACACTCAGAGTTAAGATATAAAAAGTAGCCTTCCTTTGAACAGCCATACAATAATGTTCTTTTTTTTCTCGTCTTACTAGAAGTTGTATACATTTGAGGATATTTGTTTCTTTTATTTTTTTAAGCGAGCTATTTTAGTCCATTTAGGGTGTTAACAATTAATGTACAATTTCTGGTGAAAATAAAAATTCATAAATTAATGAACAATAAATAAATCTGTCAAAAGCGAATAAAACTTCTTCTAATTTAATTTTATTTTTAATTTAATGTTACCATTACTTGTTAAAAATTTAATGTTTCTGCCTATTGACACTGAAAATATTAAGGATATACAGCCGTATGCATAACAAAAACTTAGAATGAAATTGACATAGTGAAGAAATTGATAAGGCTCCCAGTGAGTTTTGCCGTACGGCCTGGCATTTAAAATCTTTGTTGATTGTTGTCGTGAGCTATAACTATATTTGGGATTATTTTTGGTGTCAAATTGTGTGAAGAGTCTTGCAGGGACCCTGCTTAGTTTCGTCACTTATGCTAACCTCATGCTAAGTTTTTTATGATATGGAAAAGGGCATATATAAGTTTTTCATATCGTTTGTAATTTCTTCAATATCCATTTCCGACTCCATACTATATTCTTATGCATAGCAAAGTCGAATGAGCAATGTCCGTCTGTACGTATGTGTTCGTGTTGAAAATAATTTTGCCAAGGCACTAGATGGGCTAGAGAAAATTTAAATACTTCAATCGATCAGTCATAGTTTTAAAAATTTTGCTATTGAAAATCAGCAAGATCGTTCCATGTCCTTCAAGGCAGTGGGAACACCACCATGTCTTTCAATATTTTTTTTTTCAACTTTTGTTTGTGTTCCTGCATGTGCTTGTCTTTACTACTTAGTACTTAATAAAGACCTTTGTCGCTAAATGGCTCATAAATTTGAGTATAATTTGTTAAATTTATTTTTTATTATATTATTTTTTATTATTATAATTGAACCGCCTTAATGTTTTCTTATTTGTCTTATTTACTTAAATTTGTTATGCTTATGTAAAAGATGTTGTTGCATTAATCTTACTGCAGTGCTTTATTTCGTTAAGTTGTACCGTTGTTCTTAATGTGTTATACACATGTATAAACAAGTTGTCCATAAGAACATTTTAATAAGCAAATTTAGTTTGTGAAGGAAAAGCACTGCGGTAAGTTGTTAGTTTTATTTGTATTTATTTTTTATTAATAACTTAAATTTTTTAGAAATAAACGCACCCTATTATAAATATAATTTTTGATGTTGTTAAATTCGGCCCTTCACAAGACTGACGTCGCAGCCAGCGACAAATTTTATTTCGCAGTAAAATTTTATTTCGAAATTTATCTAGCGAAATTTTGTAGTTCCAAGCTGCCGGAACAATAGATTTATTTACAGCGATTTGTGTAAAAGGAGTTTGTTTAAACAGAAATTATTATTGTCTCTGAGTCGTTCCACGCCTGCCGGAACAAAGTTTAAACAAAAAGCCTAATTGTGTGTTTATTTTGTGGTTCAACGCTTGCCACTAAAATTGAAAAAACTACTATTAGTTAAAACTGTTGAACAATTTGTGATTCCGATTGTATGTTGCCCGCCGAAACAACAAGTTATTTGTAATTTGGTGTCGATTAAAATATTTGTCATTTAATATTTGTTTATATCGTTTAACGTATAATTTTTTGTCGTTCATGATGCAACGTTCACCACCAAGAAAAAGCCCACGCCTACAGGCTGCTGCTAGTCAGGATAATTCTAGTTCTACGTCTGCTGAATCAGTAACTGCTCTACAACAAATTGCCCAGCCTGTGTCAAATGTAACTATTGCCGCAGCGAAAACCACTACAGCCGTGCCGCCACGAAATATATTAAATGCAACTGGCGAAGTGCAACAAGATCTGCCGCCATTAATACCTGGTCCCAGTGTAAGGTTTCAACAGCCGCAATCTTCATCGGCAAAAAACGCAAGTACCGATATGCAAAGCCTTCAAAGGCAAATTGAAACCTTGCAAATGCAATTGTTTAATGCTCAAAGAGCCCTGAAAGCTGTTGAAAATACGAATATGGGCAACATTGAACAAAATTTTTCAGCTTCCGTAAGTACAACGCCACTTATAACAAGTAACAATTTTGAAGCTGAAGAAATTATTGAACGCCGTAACCCAACGCCTTACTCTACTACAACATCAAGCTACCAAGGCCAGCAGCAGTTGTTGACAACTCAGCCCATTAACAATCAATTATGTGTTCCGTCTATGCATACACAACGTAAAATTTATGATTTACCCGAATTCTATGGTTCTCCTGAGGACTGGCCTATTTTTGTATCTGCCTTTGAACATTCTACTGCAGCTTATTGTTATAATAATTTTGAAAATTGTTTAAGGTTACAAAAGGCGCTAAAGGGTGAAGCCAAAGAATGTGTGAAGTCGTTGCTCATCCATCCAAATAACGTGTCGACAGTCATTGAACAACTTAAACTTCAGTATGGTCGCCCGGAGGTGCTTATTAGATTCCAGTTGCAGCAAATTAGGGAAATTCAGCCAATAGGGGAAAATGCTGTTGACAAGCTAATACCGTATTCAATTAAGGTGAGAAATTTAGCAGCGTTTTTAGAAGCCGCAAATGGTCGACAGCATTTATCTAATCCTACTCTGATGGAAGAATTGGTGCAGAAACTCCCAATGAGTAAACGTTTAGATTGGGCTCAGTTTGCTTCAACGTTACAACAGTGGCCTAGTGTGTTGGATTTTAGTACCTGGTTGCAGCAAATTGCTAATTTGGTAAGAAGTGTACAAACAACGAATCCTGTCGCCAGCCACCCTAATTGTGATTCTAAAAGAAAAATTGTTTTATATGCCGCTGATAGTAAAGTAAATCAGCTCAAGTGTCATTATTGCCTTAGGCCACATAAAATATTTGATTGCGATAAATTTTTAAGTTTGAGTGTGCCCAATCGATGGAATGAGGTCAAACGTTTAAGGTTATGTTTTTCATGTCTTGGTGTTGGCCATGCCAGTAAAGACTGCCGGCGTCGAAAGCAGTGCCAACAAGAAAACTGCCAAAGAAAACATAACAAATTATTGCATGAAGTTCAGCCCAGTGTGTCGAGTAAAAATAGTGAAGCGGTGCCAATAACTGAAAATTGTTCTGCTGTAAAGCAAGTGCTAAATTGTGTTTCAAGCCCCTGCGGCAATAGTGACATGTTATTCAGAGTGCTACCAGTAATACTTTATGGACCAAATTGTGTTGTGGAAACAAACGCGCTCTTAGATGAAGGTTCATCGGTTACAATGATAGACAGTTCGTTGGTACGTCAACTTGGGCTGCATGGAAGACACAGCAGGTTAAGCTTAAGTTGGTACGGTGATAAATCAGCGCAAGAGTCAGCAGAAGTGGTGGATCTTCAGGTAAGCGGTTTAAATAAAAACAGAAGATATGCGTTGAAAAATGTATATGGTGTTGCTAATTTAAAATTGCCAAGTCAAAGTTTTAATGCAGATTTAGTAAAAATGCATGGGATTCCTGTTAGTTCTTATAAATGTGTGGCTCCAAAGGTTCTTATTGGCTTAGATCACTGCCATTTGGGATTGCCTGATGAAGTAGTGCCATTGGACGATGGTGGTCCATATGCTGCAAATACGCCTTTGGGATGGGTTGTTTTCGGAAACGTAAAAGGTGGTCACCCTGAAACTCATACATGCTTATTAACCGCACAGCCTGATAATTTAAACAAGTTGGTGGAAAGTTACTTTGAGACTGAAAATTTTGGTGTGAAGGCCCTACCTGCTATTCAGTCTAAAGATGATTTGCGCGCACAAGAGATTTTAAAGAACTCAGTAGAGAAGGTCGGCGGAAGGTTTCAATCGAGACTACTGTGGTGCAGTGATGATGTGGTATTGCCGGACAGCTATTCAATGGCCCTTAATAGATTCTTTGCCGTCGAACGAAAAATGAAAAAGAATCCGGATTTCTGTAAGGCCTACTAGAAAATAATAAATGAGTATCTAGAGAAAAACTATGCGAGAAAGCTGCCATTAGACGAGGTTAATAAGCCTCATCCGAGAAAATGGTACTTGCCCCATTTTGGAGTTATCAATCCCAACAAGCTTGTTCACCTTGTATTGCCGACTACGTAAAAAGAACCAATGCTTTAGAGAATCAGGAAATTATGCCTAGAGCCGTAAAATCAATTTTAGATCACCATTATGTGGATGATTTTGTTGACAGCTTTGAGAATTCAGCAAAGGCCATCCAAATAGCAACGCAAGTTCGTAAAATACATAAAGCAGCAGGGTTCGAAATGCGAAATTTTACATCAAATTCTCCTGAGGTCGTTCTCAATTTAGAAGGTGAATTAAATAATCCAGTAAGTTTCTCCGGATGGTCAGATACGTTGGAGTCGTTGACAGAAAAGGTGCTTGGAATGTTTTGGGATCCAAAAGATGACACATTTAAATTCGTATTAAAATTTGCTCGAGTAAATAACGAGATCATTAGTGGAAATAAGTGCCCCACAAAGCGTGAGCTGTTAAGCGTTGTGATGTCTATTTTTGATCCAATTGGGCTTTTAGGCAATTTTATGATAAGTGCTAAACTCCTATTGAGGGAAGTATGGAGACGTGGCTTACTGTGGGATGAGGAGCTACCTGAGCCTTTAAAAAAGATGTGGATAAATTGGCTCCAAGAGTTGAAAAACATTGTCCTTTTAAAAGTCCCACGATATTATTTTGAAAAGGGTTTGCCTTCCAGTGTCGAATTGCATATTTTCGTTGATGCTAGTGAGGAAGCGTTTGGTGCTGTGGCTTATTGGCGATATACTACAACTAGCGGAGGTATTGGAGTATCATTTGTTTCTTCGAAAACAAAATGTGCCCCATTAAAAACGATGACGATACCCCGGTTGGAACTACAAGCTGCCGTTCTTGGGACTCGGTTGATGAGCACTATAATAGAGGAGCATGAGATTAATATTTCTCGTCGAATTTGTTGGAGCGACTCTACTACTGTCATTAGTTGGCTAAATTCTGAGAGCAGAAGATATAAACCTTTTGTTGCCCATAGAATTACAGAAATATTAGATTCTACACGCCCAAATGATTGGAGATGGTTGCCTACTAACTTAAATGTTGCAGATGAAACTACGAGAATTAAGAGCAATATTAATTTTTCGAATGAAGCACGCTGGTTCCAAGGTCCACAATTTCTATATAAGAACGATGATGATTGGCCAAAAAATACATCAAGTAGAACTGAGTTTATATGCGAAGAAGAATTGCGACCAAAATTTACTTTGCTGGTTAGTACAAATTTAATTATTGATTTTAATCGTTTTTCTTCATTTCTCAGGCTTACTCGAACAATCGCTTGGGTACTGAGATTTATAAGACGCTGTCAAAAAAGGGAAAATGTTTGCGATTTGCCTAGTTTGTCTACAGAGGAGGTAAACATTGCAGAAACAACATTATGCCGCCTTTCACAAGAAGAAAGTTTTATGTACGAAATACAAATCTTAAAGGCTGGAGGTAGCCTGAAAAGAGATAGCGATTTGTATATGCTTTCGCCATATTTTGATGAAAACAATTTGCTTCGGGTGAGTGGTCGTATCGAAGCTGCCAGTTGGTTGCCACTAGATGTCAGGCGGCCTATTATTTTGTCGCCCTCTCATCATGTAACGCAGCTTTTTGTTGCCCATATTCACAACAAAATGAAACATCAAAATTTTGAAGCCACCATTGGTGAAATAAGGAGAAAAATTTGGGTCCCTCGTTTACGAAATCTTCTTCGAAAAACAGTTCAAAGGTGCTACATATGCAAATTTCTTCGTGCCGTACCAGTACCTCCATTTATGGGCTCGTTGCCAAGTGACAGATTAACTCCATATGTTCGTCCGTTTACTTATACTGGTGTAGACTACTTTGGTCCAATTAACATAACAATTGGTCGACGCCATGAGAAACGTTGGGTAGCCCTGTTTACGTGTCTAACGATTAGAGCGGTGCACTTAGAGGTGGCATTTGATTTGTCTACTGACGCATGCATTTTGGCTATACGAAATTTTATTAATCGTCGTGGCACCCCTTTAAAAATGCGCAGCGACAACGGAAAAAATTTTGTGGGAGTTAGCCAGGAAGCTAAACGATTTGAAGAGGTTTTTGATATAGTAAAAATTCAGGACGAGATGTCAACGAAAGGTATTATATGGGAGTTTAATTGTCCGCAAAATCCTGCAGAAGGTGGCGCCTGGGAACGAATGGTTCAGTGTGTCAAAAGAGTTCTTAGAGTAACATTAAAGGAAGTCGCCCCAAAAGAACACACTCTTCAAAGTTTTTTAATTGAAGCAGAAAATATTTTGAATTCCCGTCCGTTGACACATTTACCTGTTAGCCATGAAGATGAGGAACCGCTAATGCCTAATCATTTTTTGTTGGGTTCAGCAAATACGGCTCAGACTGAAAAATGGGTGGAAATCACAAAGCCAGTGGCCCTAAAGAAGCAGTGGCGTATTGCTCGACAATTACGGGATCATTTTTGGAAAAGGTGGATTGTTGAGTATTTGCCCACGCTTACCAGACGCTCTAAATGGTGTGAGTATACAAAACCTATAAACATCGGTGATCTTGTGTTAATATGTGATCCAGCGGCTTCAAGAAGAGAGTGGAAAAGAGGAAGAGTTGTTCAACTGTATCCCGGAAGCGATGGTGTTATAAGAAGAGCTGATGTCCAAACAAATAGTGGGGTTCTGAAGCGCCCTGTGTCTAAGCTTGCTGTTTTAGATTTGGAGTAGTGAATCGTTGCCGATCCACGGGGGTGGGAATGTCGCTAAATGGCTCATAAATTTGAGTATAATTTGTTAAATTTATTTTTTATTATATTATTTTTTATTATTATAATTGAACCGCCTTAATGTTTTCTTATTTGTCTTATTTACTTAAATTTGTTATGCTTATGTAAAAGATGTTGTTGCATTAATCTTACTTCAGTGCTTTATTTCGTTAAGTTGTACCGTTGTTCTTAATGTGTTATACACATGTATAAACAAGTTGTCCATAAGAACATTTTAATAAGCAAATTTAGTTTGTGAAGGAAAAGCACTGCGGTAAGTTGTTAGTTTTATTTGTATTTATTTTTTATTAATAACTTAAATTTTTTAGAAATAAACGCACCCTATTATAAATATAATTTTTGATGTTGTTAAATTCGGCCCTTCACAAGACTGACGTCGCAGCCAGCGACAACCTTACTACTTAGTTCTTAGGAAAGTCTACCAGCTGCAGGAATACAAATGAAACTTGATGGAATAATAATCCTAAGAAAAACTTACAACTTCGACGTTTTGTTTTTAACAGAAAAACTTAATGATAAAAAAGAATTTGTATGCCCATTTATATGTTTTTATATTCTTTATAAATAAGTTTCAAATTTAAATAAGGCCATAAACAAATTTCACAACCATCTAGCATCAGTCTATGATTTTCAATTTTGTTTTTATAGTTGTTATTACGCACAAAATTCTACGTGAAGGCGTGTCTTCAGGTAACGTATTAAGAGATAAATCCAAATACACATGTGAAAAAAGAAACGTCTCTGTGGAAACAACGTTTAATTTTCATTTTTTACATTGTCATAGCACTTAATAGACTGTTCAAAGTATCTACCTGTAATATTTTAAATACTATTATACTATATACTATACTATAGTACTATTATTATATCCTATATAATTTTAAACAGCCCGCCTGTAACAGTTTGGAAGAGATGGTTAATTTTTAAATATCAAGGTTTCTTGGGGACATCCTATAATTTTTTGTTAATTTGTGTTTGCAGCGAACCTAATACTATATAATCTGTGTAAATTTGAGTTGTCTGCATATAACAGAAAGATAAGGTTGTAGGTATTTGGAAAAAGCAAGTCTTTAAGGGGACACCCTTTAGTTTTATTTTATACCCTTGTCTTGGAGCGGCCATCAATATAATATTCCAATATTCCGTGATTTTAATTATCTAGCTATTACAGTTGCAGATATAGAGACCTGCGATTGTTAATAAATTTGAACTAAATTTTAGAAGCTATTAAAAAAATATACAAAATTTTCCATGATTTCTTTTAATTTGACCGATATAAACTAAAAACAACTATAGCTATTTTGTTTTTCTATTGTGCATTTAACATATTATATAACAATCTATTTTAATATACCATATATAAATGTTTTTTTGACCTTTTTAGATAATTATTGTTTTCTAATTTTTTAAGCATTAGGCCAACGGTGTGGCGAAATATTGAAAATATAAATAAAAGTTTTTATAATTTATAAATTGACCTAGTGCTTAAAATTAGAAAACAATAATTATTTTAATATACCTATCATATAACAAATAGTTTGGAATATTTGTTGAAAATACTAGTAGTAATTATTTAAATTTCTGGTAACTCTAACTCAAAAACACAAAATTAGGGATAGTGGAACACTTGCGATGAAGCCAAATTGTGTGATTCATAATAATTGATATTAATGAGCAAAATAACAAATTTAATGAAATAGAGAAATTGTCATTGGCAGCAAAAAGGAATGAACGACGTCAGGGTTAAAAGGTTAATATTGATAACGCAATGTAATTCGATATGGTACAAAATTTAATATTTGGAACACACAGATTTTAAAATAACGAAAAAATAACACTTGGTAACCCTTATTAAAAAGAAATATTATTTTAGTACAAAAAAAGGAAACACTTGTTTTACATTAAAAATTTTTAATGTTTTTCACCAGTTGGTTTTAAATTACTTACCTCTTGTGCTAATTAATTTGAAGTATTAAAAAGTTTTAAGAAATTATTAAACTATGGTCAACGCCCATGTGTGAGACACTATCAAAATAAAAACAATACTTTAACGACGGCTTTACAACAACACTTAATATGAAAACACTATTTAAGTAGAGTTATTTTTGTTATTGTAGCTGCTCCGTCATTACAACCACCTAGCGTGTCTGTTTTTCATTCATTTATACTTTTTGTTTTCACATCATTTAATTCTTACCTTATTTATAGATATACAACTTCACATACACTTTAAAAACATTATTTCCTTAACTTTATACAGAAAATAATAAATGTTATTAATTAAGAACTAAAAAAAAATAAATACAAAATAGATTTTCACTCAAAATAAAAGCAGTAGTAAAATAAAGTCAACCGAATAGAATGAAAAATGCCAAGCCCACTGAGGCAATGTGAATGGTTGCATTTGATAGTACTATATAATCGAATACTTGTCGATAATACTGTTGTCCAGTATGATATTGCCGTGTAATTATATTGAGAAAGACCAACGTAGTCAGCTGTTTAAAAAATTTCTATATTTTTCTGTTGGACTAGTGAATACTATATTTTCAAATGCGACAAGGAGTAAATATTCAAATTGTCTCAGCACAAAACGAGTTACATATTTTTACAATTTCAGCTGTTTTATTTTTTATCAGTTTAAGTAACTTCGAACGTTAGGTTAATTTAATTTTAAATTTTATAGAACAACGAAAAATGCCTTAAGATGTGTGTGGACTTCGTCTAAACAAATTAATATTGATTGACTTTAAATGTTCCTGTTATATTCCTATTTATAAAATTGGTAGCTTCGTCTATGTTTGGTGAAATGTGCTTTTTTGGTAATACGTAATTTTTATTTCTGAAATTTCGGTTTTTAATAGAATAAAGGTATTAGTAACGCATAAAACGTAAGAAAAATTAAGGCGCTTTTATATTTTTATCATCTCTGCATCATTTTTGAACTGATGTTGCTGAATTTCAATAGAAACCGTTTCAAAATTATGTTTGACAAACCAGTTGATTTAAAATTCTTGCAGGTCATCTGGAGCCTTTGCAAAGGTCACTTTAAACCCGCTCTACCTGTGCCCGACAGTATAAAATTAACATCTCTGTTAGAACGATCTACTTTTAGTGCATTCACTAAACTAATTAAAAATTATTTCGCCTTTTAAAGAAGCTTCTAGACATATAATACGCAATATAACAATTTTATAAAACATTATAGTGAAGTGTATTCTTAGAATACAGTATTCTTAATTGTAAATTGTGCATAAACCTTTTATGCAAATGACACAATTAAATAATTTCCCTGGCTTCAAAATATGAACTACTAAGCCGAAATATGAATCTTTTAGAACTAAATGAAATTAATTCCGTCGATACAAAGTGTTCAGACGCCAAAATGAAAACTTAATTCCAATATTAAATTAATTGGATTAATTCCGCCAGTATACATATATTAAACTGCTGTTATAATCAAAATCATATTTTTCAGCACGAATGCTAACAGAAAATGGCTTTCCTTAGCTCAGTGGTAAAATCAAAACATAACGAATAATAATAAATTAATAAAACCAGTTTTGAACAAGTAATTGTGGATTGCTTTAATGTACCGGTTGGGCTGGCGAGGTTTCGGCCTAGCTCATTGTTTATCTCCTCAGGTAGTTCCAAACCTTCTCACCAGTCGCGTATCTAAACACATAAAATAGAACAAGAACATAACTAACAGAACTACACACAGTATGCCACACAAAAAATTTCGAGACAGATGGTCGTCTCATTTGCCCTCCTAACCATGTCGTAGATGATCTCCAATAAGATTTCTTCACTTACCACTCCATCATTCCATTAACTAAAAAAAAAAACTATCCCAATTTCATCTAGAATATACAATCTAATACATATTTTATTAAAAAATAAATAAAAAAACTTAAGCTTATACAATTTTTAAAATATAAATTTACTATTACATCACAAGAAGAACTTATATTTAACCGTACTGGATAATAAAAAGAAGTTAGTTAATAAAATTATAAATTCTCTTATTAATTCTTTTTTTTTTAATAATTTTTATTCCTACACTGAAGGAGTTAACCAAGGCTAGGGGATTTCCTTGCAATATTCTTCAACACAAGCTTTGAGCTGTTTTCAATTGCAACTAAAACAAACTAAAAACTTTACGTCAGTTCAAATAGAAATTTTGAAGTGAGCAGACTTAGTTCTTTGTTAAAAAAAATAGAAAAATTTATTGAAATTTACATTTATTAATAATTAATAATTTTCGTGCTTTTATATCGTTATTATTATTATTATTTTTTTTTTTTTTTTTGATTAATAAAAAATATTAAATCTATAAAATGAATGAACCTCCGGACCGAGGACAGAGGATAAAGCAGCCAATTTTTTTTGGATAATAAAAAAGCTCTAACATTAATTACGCCAGGACCAAAATATCTGGTAATGAAAAGAGTGAATGGTGAAAAAACATTATCTGATGTATCGCCGTTCCTTATTGAAAAGGTCGTAGATACTACAATTTGCAGTGAAGTAGATACATGTAAAAAGCTTTTAAAAGGTACAATCCTAATTAAAACAAAAAATTATGTTCAAGCATGAAGTTTAATTCAACTACGTTGTCTCTCTCCTAAAATTGAGGTGGAGCGAACTGAACATCAGTCTCTTAATTTTGTTAAAGGTGTCATTTATTCAAACGACCTGAAGGGTATTCCAGAGGAGGAGATCTTGATGGAGTTAAAAAAACAAAACGTACATAATAAAAAGGTAAATAAAATATTAAAAAAAATAAAATATTAAAAAAAAACGAACAACGAACTTAAGGAAACCGATTTAGTTATATTAACTTTTGCCTCGACCTCTCTTCCCAATGAACTGTTGATTGTAAGAATAAGACCATATATACCTCTTCCCCTGAAATGCAAGAATTGTCTTCGCTATGGTCATTTGTTAAAGTTTTGTAAAAATAACAAGATTTGTTTGAACTGCTCCTTAGATTATCATCTATATGATGTCGATGGTGTATGTTCCAATGCGCAACGTTGTATTAACTGTAAGGAAGTTAGTAGTGTTAATGACAATCACTCCTCAAATGCAAAAACGTGTTCCATTTTTTTGAAAGAAAAGGAAATTCAAGCTATTGTTACTTTAGAAAAAGTTACCAGGAAAACAGCAATAAAAAATATAATCATCGCCACCCCTCCGTGATATCAACTTATTCATCAGTAACAATAAACAAAAACATATATAAAGATTCTCCTCAGGAACAACCAACAACTTCCAAGAACGTCTCGATAAATTCATCTCAGGCAATGCCAATCGATAATAAACAATTTACAACTAATGTAATGTCTGACACAGAATTATCGGACATTAATAGTACATCTTCCGAAATCTGTAACTGACATCCCTAAATTAGCGCGTAAGACGCAAAGCAATGTAATTCATAGCTTTTGCGCTAGAATGTCATCCCTAAATAACAGCGTCAACTTTGTGTCTTTAACAGTAATGTTAACTAATTTTATTTTATAAAACCCGCTGTATAAAAATAAAAACAGAGATAAAACCGCTAGATTGCCTTAAACATAACTAAATTGTCACTACTTTTCAGCCATAACAAAACAAAACAAAGCAACGAGCAGCCAACTTCGCTTCCTAACGCACTGTCAAAATTAGATTTTCCAATTGCTAAGCATTGACGCCGTGCTATTTAGGGATGCTTCATAAATTTTGTGTGAACATGAGAAATTTTGACAGTTATCTTGCGCTTTACGCGCTAATTTAGGGATGGCAGTAACAATAACAAAAATATTACCAATTAAAACTTCAAAAAAGATCAAACGCCTATTGAAGTTTGCTGAAAACAATAACAAACGCACCAAAAATACCTAAAGACTCTTCAAATATTTTGCGACGCATTTGTTAAATTTTATAACAACTACAACTTTAATTCAACAGTTTTTACAATTTAAGTAATTTTTAATGACTGTAAACATTATCCAGTGTAATATAAACGGCTATACTAATAACTACAATGAACTTTTGCTTCTCATAGAACAATATTTACCAAAAATTATATCACTTCAAGAAACACATATACACGATACTTCATCTATTCCTACACCAATTAACTACAAAATGGTTGCTCGAAACACATCGAACACCCGATATGGTGGTGTTGCTTTACTTATACATAACTCGCTGCAATATAAGACATTAGGTGTCAGTAGTGATTTTGATATTATATGTGCTGAAATACATTCAAAAATGAAATTCAAGATTTTCTCGGCATATATTCCCCTCAATTATAACTTTGCATATGAAAGCCTCAGTACCGTTTTTTGCAATATTAATGAGCCACTGTTAATAACAGGAGATTTCAATAGTTGGCATATAACTTGGGGCTCCTCAGCGAACAATAAAAAGGGTAAGATTCTAGCCAGCTTTATTAACGATAACCATTTTGTTTTGCTTAATGACTTGTCTCCCACGCTTTTTAATACTCATTCCACTTTTTCGTATGTGGATCTCTATTTTTGTTCACCAACACTTTGTCCACACACTGAATGGAAGATAGAAAATACCTTACATGGAAGCGACCACTTCCCAATATTATCTCTCTTTTTTGTCAACCAGTTACAAATCCACTTTTTTACTCCAAATACAAAATTAATAAAGCGAACTGGCTGTTATACCAGTCGCAATGTTCTCTCTTCGAGTCACAACGAGCAATAAGCGACAATATTAATAAAGAATCTGCCATTATTTGTACACCAAGCTGCAAATGTAGCTATACCTCAAACACATTCTTCGCTCCCTAAATCGGTGGCTTGGTGGAATCAACATTTAGAGAGTATCAAAAAAAAAAAAAAATATAAATAAATCGTGGAATACGTTTAAACGAAATATGACAACCAGTAATTTAATAGCCTACAAAAAGCCATATTAAAACGGGAAGTAAAAATAGCAAAAAAGCAGGACTTGTACAACTTTACGTCTACAATTAATCCAAGTTCAAAGGTAGAAAATATTTGGGCAAATATAAAATTCCTTACTGGTTACAAATCCTCAACAACTATTCATGGAATCAATTCACAAAGATCTTCGGATAATCTTCTAACCAATAATAATGAAATTGCATTCGAATTCAGTAAATTTTGGTCAAAGAACTCCTCAGACACAAATTTTCATAATGATTTTAAACCAGGAAAATCCAATCTCTTATTGTGCAGCCCCTTAACTGTACCAGATTTGAGAGCTTCCGTATTAGAACCTGATTTTAGTTTACTAGAACTTCAGTCAGCATTAAAAATGCTTAAAGGGAAAACACCAGGGCTAGACAGGATCTGTTATCCTATGTTAAAACATCTTCCAGTAATAATAAAACTGTGTTTGCTGCAACTATTCAACAATCTTTGGAATTCCTTTATTCCACAACAGTTTAAAGTAAGCATAGTCATTCCAATTTATAAAAAAGGGTGTGACAAAACAAGTATCTGTTTTTACCGCCCCATATCTCTTAACCCTTGCCTATGCAAATTATTATGGTCTTTAGCCGACTGTAGTGGTTCACAACAACTCATAAATTATTGGACAGCAGACAGTTTGGCTTAACAAAAGGCAAATCTATTACAGACAATTTACTATATCTTGATCATCAAATTATTGATTCTCCGTCTTTGCGAAAACATGTTACAATTGTTTCACTGGGTTTTCAAAAAGCATTCGATCGAATTGGAGTGCACACCATTATAGAACAACTCAGAGAATAGAAAGTTGGACCCAAAGTGGTAAATTATGTTATCAATTTTATAAAAATTATTACAGACAATTTACTATATCTTGATCATCAAATTATTGATTCTCCGTCTTTGCGAAAACATGTTACAATTGTTTCACTGGGTTTTCAAAAAGCATTCGATCGAATTAGAGTGCACACCATTATAGAACAACTCAGAGAATAGAAAGTTGGACCCAAAGTGGTAAATTATGTTATCAATTTTATAAAAATTCGCAAATTTAAAGTGAAAGTTGGTTCTCACTTCTCAAATACAGCTCCTCTGTACAAAGGCATCCCACAAGGATCACCCCTATCAGTAATTTTGTTCCTAATTGCTTATAATTAAACTCTGCAAAATTATTTCCATTTACCAAAACATCGACTTTACCTCATATGCCGATGATTTAAACATTATCTTAAAATCTAACAAGTACAAAAGTCCAGCTTTAAACCTTAAAATTCTGTTTGAAGATATATTAAATTGGGGAAACTACTCCGGAGCTATCGCCAACAAAATGGAAATACATCCACATTTGTCGGAAAAAAATCCTGTCGCTGTCTAATTTTATCTAATCAAATAAAACTTACGGAAGCCACAAAAGCTACAGATGGAATGAACACATAGATATCTTAGCTCAATCTCTCCAGCAACAACTTAAGGTCATAAAATGCCTCTCCAGTTTTAAATTCAATTGCAATACAGCCGTTCTAGTAAAAATTGTTAAAGCCCTAATTATGTCAAAAGTAAATTATGGTTTACCAATATATGGATTTACAGCAGTACTGTTGCTGGGTAAACTAAAAAAAATCATAACTCTGCCATAAGATGTGCCTTAGAGGCATTCCGAACGACTCGTGTATATAATCTCTATGTTGAATCCGATATTCCGATACTTACTACAAAATTATTTAAGTGCTTTCACGACAAAAAAGCTCTCCTTTAGCAAATATTCTCAAGAATGAAGACATACAAAAAAAGTGCTAGAATACTATCCACGGTAGCCAGAATTTAAATCTTATGTGATGATCTCAGTGTATCACCTACTTATTCGTCAATAAGATGGAAAAATTATCCCCCCTGGTTGCTTCGATTTATCAATGCATCAGTTCGCAAAAAATGATCACAACTCACGTCAATTCAAATGTATTTTTAAGGGCTTAAAACAAAATTACAAGAACTTTAGTTTCATGTATACGGATGGCTCCAAAAACAACAATAATGTAGGATTTAGTGTTACAACAGAAGAAGATATTATTGAGGTAGGAAACCTACCAAATCACACTTCCATAATTAGTGCAGAGTTAATTGCACTATCAGCAGCCTTTGACTACATTAGAAATAAGACAAGGCAGGTTTATTTTACTAGGTAGTGTCGTCCGTCCAGCTGGTTTGTAGTTGGAAATGTCAAAAGTTTTTGTATTTTCCTTTGTTTGTTTACGATTTAAAAAAAAAATACTAACAACAAGCGTTTGCGAGACAAAGCAAGCATGTGTAATGAGAGCAATTATTTTTTATTTCTCTTTGTGTTTTTGACGTTTCCAACGCACAAAACAACAATAAAAAGGCATGTTGTTTTTGTAAATGTTGTATTTGTTGTATTACCGCTACTACCTAGTAAAATAAATCTGTCTTGAAATAAGAAAAGTAAACTTGTTATTTGCAGTGATTCCCTATGTTCTGTTAAATCCATTTTGAATGTATCCAACGACAACATTTATGCATCTAAGATTCGCAACACAATTATAAAAAGGTATCCGGATATTGTATTATTATGGATTCCTGATCATTGCGGTATAAACGGAAATGAGTTTTCTGACTCAGTAGCTAAATATGCGTTAAATTCTCCCCTCATTGCAGTAGAAAACTCCAGCATCAGACTTATCAAAATTTATAACAGAGCAATATAAAATTAAAAGTACGACGTATCTTCAAACATCCCCTTGGTATAAAGCAATGAGCCTCAATAATTTAGGAATATCATTGAGTATTTCAAAAAACAATTCTAACAGAAAAGACCAGGTAAAAATTATAAGACTAAGACTCGGTCACACGAAAGTTACACATGGACATATTTTAAATCTTCGAATTTCTCTCCCCTGCAACTGTCTAATTCCACACTAATTCCTAAACACTTTCTAATTGATTGTCCGTTTTATCAAACGCAGCGAACGAGTATTTTAAATAACAAGGACCCAATGAAATTACTTGCTGATACAGGAGAAGACAACATCTCTTTAACATTAGTTATTTAAAATCAATAAACTTATATAATTTAATTTAACTTTTAAAACATTTAGTACGTATCTAAATTTCATAATTCGTTTTTTTATAATGGTTAGATATATATATTGTGGTGAATGTATGTAAGTTTGTACTTCAAGAAAAATGTTTTATAATTCGCACCAGCCAATTGGAGCTTCTGTTTCCCAACGTAGTTTCTCGTTACCAAATTTATAATAGCCCCAATAGGTCTCCCTGCTATAAAAGGACCATCTATTTTTCAGTTACCATAATTATCCGAGTATATCAACTTAGTTGTCTTTAAAGTTGCTCCAGTTAAATTCTTTTAAATTTAACATCGATTTTAATATGCTTCGTTTAACAATATAAACAAGTTCCAATTGCATACTTTATAATTTGTTGTTCGCGAAAAACACAGACTTACAAGATTAAAAAAATATCCATATCCACATTCACTCTACGCACACTGTGGTAAATCACAAATCTAGCTAGAAACAATAAGAGTGCTATGTTCGGCTATGTCGAATGTTAATTACCCTATGTAAATCTAGTTTAGTAAAGTAACTCCAATCAAAAACCAAATATTTGGGTGACAGAGAATTAAAAAATAAAAAAAAAAAATGGTACTGCATACATATTATTTCACATAAAAATGCCATCCAATGGCTCTTAATGGGATAAATATTTTTTTTTAAATTTTAGTATTTCCTTAAATATCTCTTCAAAAGCTTTGAAATGATACCCATATTGATATTTCAAAAAATTTGAAAGTTTTAGAGCCCCGTAACTCGAAAAATATAGGTGTGAGCCAATTTTTTCACTTTGTATATTTATTTTTATTTATTAATTCTCTGTCACCGGATATATTTATTTTTTTGATTGGAGTTACTTTATTGGTCCAAATGACTTGAAAAAATTAGAGGTAGGCGTGGTGTTTTGCTTGCTGTCTCGGGGGACGTGGACCGATCATTCTGATTTCCAATAGCACCTCTTTCGACACTACATCTGATCGATTGCCTTGGCAAAGTTGGTTTCAACGCTAACAGGGACGGACAGACGGACATCGCTCAATCGACTTCGCTATGCGTAAGAAGTCAGAAATAATTCTTTATAGGGACAAACTTAGATAAAAAGATTAAGAATAAAAGGAAAATTACTTAATTTGTTAATTTTAAACAAAACTGTATACAATGAAAGCTCCCGTGGGCGGACACCGACCATCAGAGCAGATTTGTCCGTTGTGGAGAGGTGTCCGTCTACAGGATAGTTGATTAGAAATGGTCGGCATTCATTGCTATTAAATATTCTATTATGTATTGATATGTAAGTGAAAGAAACTTGAATGCATACTCGGAAATCGAAGGTACTGAAGAAATTGTTCGCTCAGTAGAGGTGTCCGCAAGTAGAGTTTTCACTGTATATATGTATATGTATGTATAGAGTGTGAGAGAGAGAGAGAGAGAGAGAGTGATGTTCCTTAAAGCTGCTATTGCTTTCTATTTTTAATTAGTTTATAATTTTAATTGTAAGCTAATTCTAAATAAATAAATAACTAACTTTACGTTCCCTGTTTTTATTTTCCTATAAACGCCAGTTCATATAAGAATAACAAAAAAATCTATTACTGCCCTCTTGTGGACGGTTCTAGCAGGTAATAAAAAAACTAGCTAAAAACGCTGCTTTTAGGTGCCAACAATAAAAGTACTACATAAAGCTAAATAACAACGTACATAGCAAACAAACCATATATAGTTATAAACAGATATGTAAATAGATAGATAAACAATGAGTTAGGCCGAAACCTCGCCAGTCCAACCGGTCCGTAACAAAACTTACTTCCTAATAACTAGTCAAATCTGTCAATCTGGAACCGAATGGAGTTAATGACTAATTGGTTTTGGAGAAACATCTAGAAAGTAAGTTGATTGTTTTCATAAACATTAAGTAAATATTTTAATTAAGCTAAAATTTGCTTAAAATCAGCTGTTAAGCTGCACTTACCCGAAAATATATGATACTTGGCTTGCATACGAGTTAATTAACTCTGTGCAAGGCAAATTGAACAGGTGACTGCATTAGCTCATGTGGTTAACATATGTTTGCTGTTTTTCTTTGCAAGTTGTCAAAATTGTTGCTCTTTTTCTTATTGTATGTCTATATTGTGTATTGTGTGCGCATGTGTATTGTATGTATGTGTTCATTTGCTTGCTTTTTTTTAGAAATACATATTGCCAGACGTTTTTGTCAGCTTAACAAAATTTTACAAAAACAAAATACATGCAAAAGCTAATGCAGTTACCTGTATCAATGTGCCTTGACTCTATGTTTGAAAATAAAGGCAACACCTTATAGCGTTTTTAATAATAGAGCTTTTTGCATATAAATAAAATAAATTAGACTTGAAATACAATTGTAAACAGTGCAGTCACACGGCCAAGTTTTTGTTCAATTCTCTTTCAAGAAATTTACACATACTGCTTGTCAAAATTCACAAAAATTAAAAGCTGTGACGTAGGCTGCACGCAATTTAAAGCAAGTTTTTAAGAAGATGTCGTATAGAAAACAAAAAAAAAATTATAAAAAAAAATTATTTGAAGGAAAAAACTTCAATCAGCTGTTCTCTTGAATGTAATTTGAAAGACTCAATTAAACGAAAATTTGAAAGCAAATTCTTACCAAGTTTTTAAAGTGAGAGTGTATTGGTAAAAAATGAGAGAAATTTTAAAAATTGAATAAAAACTTGATCGTCTGACACCCTAGTAAAAGCAAGTTCATATCAATTTTTTAATGTATGAATCATGGCGAAATAATACAGGTGGTATCGATGGCGAATTTATCAATTTTGCCGTAAACGCTAAATGTCAAACTCCATACATAAAAAATGTGTATATATTTTTTTATATGGTGTTTGACATTTCACGTTTGCGACGAAAATTATGATTTACCCATTGCGACCACTTAGTATATTTTCGCCATGGTGTGAATCAAGGCAAATTGATAACCAGGTGGTATCATCAGCATGAAGTACTGTTCAAAGTTTGTTTTGTTTTTTTTTTTCAATTCGGTTTGTTTTTCGTTTCTTGTATTTTCTTTATTTGTTTATATACATATGTACATACACTCTCGATCAAATGATTAGAACCACTTAAATTTTCATTTTTAGTACGACATTTCTTTCTGTACAGAGCTAAATTTTACTACCATCGGAAACAGAATTTTTTTAAGATTCCAAAAAGAACAACAACAAGATCAGACTTTAAGGCAACTGGTTTTCCACAGAAAAACAAAATACCTATACAATTTTGTTTCCTTTATATGACCCACTTTGAATTATGTAGTCGCATTTAATTTAAATATTAGTGCAACAAATCTACTAGAAAAAAAAAACTACTTTCCACTAATCTGGGCAAGAACAGTATGTAATAGTTAATGGCCTATCAGGACATTGCGCATGAAATTGGGCAATGTCTCAAAACTGTGTTCGGAAACTTAAAGAAAAAATTTAAAACTATGGAAAGAAATACAAAGCGTTGCTATGTAAAAATAAATTTATATGTATTTTTAAGTGGTTCTAATCAACTGATCCAGAGTGTATATAAGTACGTATATAAAAACACAAAAAATAAAAAAAAGAAAAATTTGAAATTATTCCAGCAAAAATGTGTTTTTTGGTTCCAGTATTAAGAAAGTCCCACAACATGTTGTAATTTTATTTCTTTGTTGAAATTCTATTTTTATTAAAAATGAAAAATATAAAAAACACAGAATTTATTTTTGTTTCGTTAAATTTTGTGTTGTTTATTTTTTAAATATTGTCATTCTTGTTTTGAATTTTTTGACTGTTTGCTTTATATTTTTCAAAGAAAATTATCATTTTTTTCGCCTCAACCACTGATTTTTGACACGGACTCGTACCAAAAAGTTGCTTTGTTGTAACAATTCGCCGATGACTACACCTTATAGATGCGCCTTGGTATGAATGTATTAATAAGAAAATATAACCTATGAGTTATACTTCATTATTTTCAACTGAAGTTTGACATGTGACCATTAAGTTTTATTAAGTATCTTATGTTATATGTACAACGTAACTCTAATGCGTTTCCACTGTTTCTACAATTAGTTTTAAGAATGGCACTTCGAAGTGCTTTTACAGAGATAAAGCGTTTTGTAATATTCGAATCTGTGGCTAAACACTGACATTATATCCGAAAAGAAAAACAACCTCTTCTTTATTTTTGTAAAAGAATCGTTTTTATTTTTAATTTGATTTTTGCTATTGCACATTTTAGTTTATACTTTAAATAACAAAACAATTTGTAAAGTTTAGTTTTTTTAATCAAATTTCACGTTTTGGATAAAAACATTCAATATAAATTAATAGCACGAAGTTGAACTTCAATATCTTAAACACAATTTAGAGTTTTAAAGTCAAATTCAACTCCGAAAAAAACACTTGTTTTTCTCTTCATAGAAAACAAATTTACATATTAATTAATATTCATACAATATGGCATTGGCTGCTGTTCCTTTCGTCTTTTGGTAGCATGGAAGATTTATGAGCAAACAATTCGATTTGTTAAAAAAATAACAATATTTTTTTTTTTAATTTTTATTGAATTATTATTTGAACTGTGAATGTTATAAATTAATAGAAATTATTTTGGCTTAAGTTAATTTATTCTTTAATTTCTAAAAATCTTTTTTAAAAAGAAAATTTATTTTACAAATGTATGCGGACATTTTCCAAAGAAAACAAGAAAAATTAGACGCTAGCAGAATGAAATGCTGCACTTTCTGGACCGCTACGACCTTCATCAGCATTCTTCGCATCTATCTACTTTTTTTTTCTTTTTGCTGGGTTTTTGAAAGTGCCATAGCTCCAGCAGTTATTAATAATAAATCTTCAATATCACTGTCACTAAACATTTTAATTTTTCACGTTGCTTCACAAACACAATTTGATACTATTTAGCAGATGGATTTCATAAACATAACAACAACATTATTTAACAGATGTTTGTTCATACACACCGGACAAATAAAATTATTTGTGCAGTGTAAAAGGGTATACAAATATTTGTACCAAACATGGCTGACGCAAAATCTTCTGTTGTTTGTGCAAATAAAATTCAAGCAAATATTAGTGCAATCTAAACGCATGCCCAAATATTAGTCACAATACCTACTATTAGCCCAAACCATTATTTGTTGTGTTTGGACAAATATTAGCATAGTCTAAACGTACCTTTAGTTGTTTATTTTTATAAACATCATCTATTTAACCAAGTAACTTTGTAAATAAGAATACGAGAATACTCATATACTCATATCAACATTAATTTGGTTAGACGAAATTTACACACAAACCAACGTATTTCTTTACTGTTCTCTCTGTATTTCGTCTTGTACATTTGTTTTTGCTTTGTTTCAATCATCGATTGAACACGAATGCAAATTTGTTTTTAATCATTCTTACTTGTTTACTCATAACATTATATAATTATACTCGGTGGTTATGATGTAAGCATGAATGCTCGCTGTGCCTTGCGTGCTTATAATTTAATTTTTATTGAATTACTATTTGAACTGTATTCTTATTTACAAAGTTACTTTGGAAAACGTCCGCATACATTTGTAAAATAAATTTTCTTTCTAAAAAAAATTTTTAGAAATTAAAAAATAAATTAACTTAAGCCAAAATAATTTCTATTCACTAATAACAATATTTTTAATAAAAACACGCCAAAAAAGAAGGCGGTTATCAATTCGCCTGAATGTTGCTTTTTTTTTAAATATTTTTTTCTTTATTTGAAAGGAAATGCTTACAGATTGGCCCCGATATAAGAAAGAGAAAATAATTTTAAAAATTAATGGGTGATCCCATACAACATACATGTTTTTACGTGTATCATGAACCGTAAGGGGCACCAGTTTGAAATTAAAAAAAAAAAATTTGGTATCACTGTAGCTCCCAATGGCAAAAAGTAATAAAAAATAAATCTAAAAATTAAAGGGTGTCCTCATAGGTGACGTAAATTGGCCTATATGGGCCTATCTGATTAACCGTTAAAGACAAACGCTTCCAATTTAGACAGAATGTAGATTGCTATGACAGTTATAAAAACAAGAACTGCAAGGTTGCTAAATATAAAAAATTCTGTGTTCAAAACACCACAGGACTTTGTGTTAAAAGAAAATTAGTTGCTATTGAATTTCACCGGCATAAATTGTTTTCAAGAAGAATAAACGAAAAACAGTAGTACAATCTTTTTAGTTCGGAAGGGAACAAATTTGTTCTGTAGCCGCGGGCGATGAAATTGTAAAGGCATTTGTATATTAAAATTGCAGATTATATGATTCATCATCCCTATCACATTGTGTGGCAATCGAGGCCTGGTTGACATAATAGGAGATCGAGTCTTGCCGAGTCCATAGCTAATATGAATTACTGTGCTGATTTAAAGGAGCATGTTAGTCTCATCGGAGTTACAAATTGCGGTGTGAATAACGGAGTAAGTATATTAAAGAGAATGTTTATTTAAGCAAACCTGAATGGCTTTAGAGTTACATAGTGTTGTTTTGTATATGGTTGCTAAAGTTTCTTAAAGCGCACGTGAGATCGTATGTGAACTAAATAGTTAAATTTTTAAAGTAAGAAATACAGATGAGAAATAAAAATTCACTGTATTTAATTGCAATTATAAGAAACCCTATGTTGGATAAACAATTAGTCACTTTTTTAAACCTTAGTGTTAAGAGTAGTATATCATATTACAACGCTTATTCTTTTAATACCTTTTAAATCACCGCTATCATTTTGAAAAAGTTTAGGTCATTTGAAATGGAAGAATAGACGAAAAAGAATTTCTGTATTCGTGTGTGTGCTCTTAGGTAAAAAAATAAATTTAATAAAATTTCAACGAATTAATTAAATTAAAAATAAGAAATTCTATTAAATTATAAAAGCAACAATAATTTTCAGTTAAAATAAACAGAAAAAGTTGAGTAAAGTTTAAAAATTATGAAAATTGGCAGATGAACACCAACGATGAAAAAATTTTTCCCAAGAAGAAAAAAATTGCAAAAGTAGTGGTAGTAGTAATATAGTAAAGAAGGAAAAAAGGTGAATATATGCATAAAGAAGAATAAAGAAAATAGTGATTTTTTTATAAATGAGAAAAGTATAAAAACCCACAATAAATGAGAGCAGTTTGTTGTAATTAACAACTTTTGTGTGTGAGAGAGTGATAAAGTGCGGGTGTTGAGAGATTGTGTGCGTTTCTTGCAAACGAAAGTGCAAAAATTAAGGAAGAATTTCAATAAATTTTCATAAGTATAAAAAATAAAAATTTTAAATCATATTCTAATTATTGTAAAATATAGCGATATAGAAAATTTCTTATTGTATTTGAAAACACAATGATTTAGTTTTAGTTTAAGAAATATATATATATTAAAAAAACTAACAGGAAAAAACCTATTTTATTGGTAAAACAAAAGGAAAGGCCAAAAGTTTCGTCATTGCCTGCTAAAAGAGAAGAAGAAAACAAAAAAGAATAAGAAATACCTATTTAGCCAAAAAAAAAAAAGCTAGTGCTAGGTTGTCTACCATTATTTCGGCAACCAGTGAGCCAGCTAGGCCTGTGTCTTTGTTACAGAGTGTTGAAATTTGATTTGGTGTGTTTTGTGCCTTCTGTTTATTTTGCTGCTCCTAATATTTAATCAAATGCAAATAATATACATTTTTAGAATGCATAAACGGCCGTGTACTATAATTGTGTGTTTTTAGTAAAAATTCTACCATAATATTTTCTATGTCATATGCTGCTTCTTGCTACTTCTACTAAACAGCTTTGGCTTTGCCATCTACTAAAAACAGCAATAATAAGAGAAAAAAACATACTTATTATCAAAGACAATTTATAAATGTAAAAAACAAAAAGAACAACAGCAGTTTTAATAATGTATCAGTAACATTATAACATTTATTGGAGAACGTTAACGGTGCAGAAATAATAATAATAATAAATAAAACTTTTAAATTTTTTAACAAAATCAGTGGATATTGTTTGTTGTTTGTTGTTCGCTTTTGCATTTTTCTTTATAACTTTTTTTATATTTACTTCTTAATTTTTAAAATATACGTAGAAACTATCTTTTAATTGATTATAGAGGAATTTTCATTTGATATTATTTTGTTTGTAAAGGAATTTTTGTGTAGATAATAAATTTATTTATTGGATTCGCAAGTTTTGTCTTTACTAGCTTTATATATTTTCTTATACGATATCTTTTTTATTGGATAGTTTCTTTTGTTTTATCATTTCTTTAATATACAAATTTTTCTCATTTAGAATAACGTCATACCAGTCGAAAGAAAATCATAAAGGCTATTTGCTCTTAATTACATAAATATTTGTTCACGCTCATTTTTGCTCTCAAGTCGGTTTCTCTTTGCCTTTTATTTTAACTAATCATATTTTTTGTGGCTATGCAATACAACAACCTCGTTCTTGTTATACCATTAACCTTTTTTGACAAATATTTGTCAAAAAGTAAAGCATAGTTTTTGGCTTGTTTTTCAAACACATATTTAAGTGAATTTTAAACCTCGTTTCTAATTAAATTTTTAAATTACTCAATTTATTTATTAAATATATAAAATATATCATTTCACTTTGTTTTATACATTGCCATGACGTCACTGTTTTCCTAGTATTTTTGCAATTGTATATTCTAAATTAATTTGTAGTGTGCATGTACCTAAGTATATGGTTTTTATTGAATTATGATTTGTTTTGTTGAAATTAAAGTAATTTACGCGACAAATGCTTCTCTAAAATATATTTACTTGATTGGATTTTAGCAAAACCAGTTTTATCGATTCTGACCTAGTGTTTTAATTATTTTATAAATACCTATTGTTATTTTTATTATTATAAAGTGTTTCTTAATGAATTCATATCTTGCTATTTCTTTTTACTTTTGTTTTTCCAATTTTGGTAATGTTGTATAAAAATCAATAATTATGGCATACTTATAAACATACATACATTTGATAGACATGTACGTATGTTGTACGAATATAGCAATTTGAAAAGTACTGTGAATAAAGGGAAATATCAGTTGAATCTCAATTTTTAATAAAAATTTAAAGGCGTTTTACAGAAGCAATAATAAAATGTCCGTGCGTATAAAATTTATTTGAAATGATATTTAACATTTACTGTTCCAATATTTAAATAAATGTTGCAGATTGCAACTAAAAAAATATTATTTAAATACCTATATATTTTTAAGACTTAACAGTTGATATCAAAAGACTGCGTTAGAGAAGAAAAAAAACCAATAAATTTTAAATGTGTGAAAAAAAGTAATTAGTAAAATGTTAAAAAGTTCGTGTTTGATTAATTTACCAAAATATATAATTACAGTGCCGTACATAACTATTGATCCAGCAAAAATTTATGTTTTGTTTTTTAGAATCATTTCAAATAGAAAAACACGAAAAAAAAATTCACTATCGAAACACTACTTATTAATTTAAGTATTATTCTTTCATTCAATATTTTCAGAAAAAATTAGAAATACGAACATACTTTTGTTTTCCTGCAAATAATAAGAACTCTCAGACATAAAGTTTTACACAAAAAATCACTTAAAATTGTTTTATTATTAAAAGGTTCAAATATGGATCCATCTACAAAAGGACTAAGGTTTTTAATTTTATGCTAAGTTTTTTGAGACTTCTGTTGTCATAAATTTGTATTTCATAAAGAAAAAATAATTGCTCTCCAACAATGTCAAAGCAAGACTACGCTATCTGAGGAATTGTAAGTGCAGTCCAGCCAGATCGCCTCTTTCCTTTTTTTTTACCGAAGAAAGCGATCGTCCAAACGCCTAATGTATGCCATAGGTACATCTGCCAAGTCTGTCAGACAGATGATATCATAGTTGTAGCATATAATATAACTGTGTTAAGTTTTTTATTGCAATTAAAAACAAACAGCCACTCAAAATACAGTTGTCTTAATTTTTTATTATGACTCCCACTTTTTGAAACAAATTCTATTTCTTTTCTACATTAAAGTTTGATTTTTGACACCAGGGCTTCCAGATTTTTTTCGGGTCGTATCCCCAATTAGATAATTTTGATCCCCACAATTCTCCAGAAAACAATTTAAGGATCCCCAAAAATCCCTGCTACAAATGACATATTTTTACGAAAAACAGTATCCTATATTTGAACCAAGGATCAAAGGGATCTCTTCAGAAAATTCTTAAAGTCCATTCAACAGTTTTTACGTGAAGCGAATACTGGCAGACAGACAGACAGACAAACTCCAGAAATACGTGTTTTGTAATCCATATCGGTTACTATGTACATCAACAACAAAATTTAAAAATAATATTTTATGGACAGAAATGATCCTCTTACAGTTTTATTATCTTTATTATTGAGTATAGTTGCTTAACAAATACGGTATTTACACTATACAATTTTTCATGAAACTAGCATGAAATTTTTGTTTATTTGTGAAGCAGTAGGAGTAAGCAATATGATACTGATTGAGTTTTGAGGGGATATTAATGTTGCTAATGTTTACTTTTAGATAATACAATACGCTTTAACTTAAATAGAAAATTGAGAAAAAAATGCATCAAAAAATAGCATAGTGTAAACCTAGACAGAATCGAAAAGTGCTAAAACAAAATGTTCACTTTTTAAGATAGAAAAAAAGTTTTACAACAGTTTGTATTATTTTTAAAATATTAATTACTACAAATATTGATACTCAATAAAGATTCGATTATTGCATTTTAGTTCTTATTTTAATTACAACAACCAAAAATAAAAATTTTAAAAAATCCCCAAAAAACTTTTCTGAATCCACAAAGAGAATTTCTCATTCCCCAAACTGAAATTTTCATCACCATTTCAAAAATAAAATCCACGATTTGGGGATAAATCCCCTAAACTGACAACACTGTCTGACACATTTAGAGATTTTGTTCTCTTAAAAGATGTGGCCAGACTTCAATTTTTTCAATAGCGTTAATTTTTGTCACATGTATTTGCTTAAAACTTAAATAAAATCGTCTGAATTTTTTTTAGAGTTTTTTGTGTTTTTTGTGCTGCCTTCAACATATTTTAATAGAGTTAAGTTACAGAGTCAAATAATAGTTTGTTTCGTTTTATTTCTGGATTGACTTAGCGTTTGAATAAATTTTGATTTTATACCCAAAGAAGTAATGAGTAAATTAATTTTGCTTTGCGGTATTCTCTAAGAGTGTGTCGTTTAATTTCCTTTCAACCTTGATTTTTCGGCTTAATAAATTGTTGACATGTAATTGCCTGTAGGTGTTTACTCGTTACATTAAAAATATTATATTTTTAAGAAAACTATAAAACTATATGATTAAAAATATAAATAAAACAAATTTTTAAAATCAATTTAAACGTGTTCTTTACATTTTTAATGTATTTAAAAAAATTTCCTTATGCTTTTTTTATTATCGGTTTTTTTAAAATATTTGTACAATTTTTTTGTATAATTTTAATAACTTCTAAAAATTTTAATAACTTCTAAAAAATAATGCAAATGAGGACAACAGAAATGAACACATTAAGAAATTAGAATAAAAAATCCTACAAACGACTAAACGTGTATTTTTATCCCTTTGCTTCACTTTCCCGTTCGTCTATAACCACAAAAAAACACGTTTTTTAATAACGAAAAAAAATCGTGTGAATGCCGTCTCAATGAAATTCTTCTGCGCACTCTAAAAAGCAGTAGCATTGTGGACGGCAGATTCTTAGAGAGATGTTTTTTTTAGACTAATACCGCATTTACACTATGCAATTTTTCAAGAAACTAATATGAAAATTTTGTTTGTTTGTGAAGCAGGAGGAATAAGCAATATGGTATTGCTTGAGCTTTGAGGGGATGTTACTGTTTTTAATGTTTACTTTTAGATAACGCATAACGCTGTAACGTAAATAGAAAATTTAGAAAAACATGCATCAAAAATTGCATAGTGTAAATCTGGACTAAATTAACATTTTTTGACCTTGGCTTAATGCAGTCATTAGTCTTGAATAAAAACAACGGTAAAATGAAAAAAAGATAAAATACGTAAATGTCAATAATATGTGCGTACATGTGAATAATAAAGTAAAGAATAATCGCTAAAAATTGTCTGTATTAAAAAATTCAGTAGTCCTCGTTCACACTGTGCAACTTTGTTGTGTGTGCAATTCTTGAGTTTTTAGGTGAGAGAGGAAAGACTAATATAATAAAATTAAAAAAAAAAATGCAGAAACAAAAATTGCATGTCTGGATGGAGACTTAAAGTTATTACTAGAAAAATTCCAGTATTTCTATAAATAATAAAAAAATTTAAAAATTTAGAACACAAAAAATAGAACCATTTAATGCTAAAAAAGAATATGAATATCTAAAATTGTAACTAAATAAAAACGTTTCTATAGAAATATAATACTACTAGATGAACCCGGTGTGCTTCGCTACCCCCCTCGTTATTAAATAAAATTAAAAGTATTTATATATTTACTTCAAAAAATGCCCAAGATATGACGATATTAAATTTTTGGATTATATGGGCGGTGAAACGCCCCTTTGTCCACTCCCAACTTTATATAGTCAAGAATATCCTATTGCGAAAATTTAATGACGATTGGTCCAGTAGTTAAAACTATTACGATTTTTAATTTTTCTAAAAAGGGGCGGGGTCCCACCCACTTTTCTCCTGGTACGTATTCCTAATTATGCCAATACCATATGTACCAAATATCGTCGACGCAGGTCAAGAAATGGCCAAAATATGGCGATTTAAATTTTTGGGTTATATGGGCGGTGCCACGCCCCTTTGTCCAATTAAAACTTCATATAGCCTATTATTCCTTCCAGAGTCACAGTAACATGCTGTGAAAATTTCAGGAAGATCGGTCCAAGGGTTTGGCCTCCTATAAAGCACAAACAAACAGACAGACATTCATTTATATATACAGTGTCTCAAAATAATAATGGGACACAACCAAAGTATTTTTTTATCTAACATATTTTTTCTCACAGTTGCGTTAATTTTTATGCTTTTTATGTTCTTATGTTGCTTTTACTCTTGATTTTGTTAGGACGTAATTTTATCGCTGTTTGTTTTGAGGAGAAAAAGTTACAAACGATAATTCACAATAACGCATATTTATATCACAAAGTAATAATGGGACATCTGGCAACTTCGATTTGATTGCGGTTTATAACGGAACTATTTGCAAATATTTTTCATTTAAATGTTTTAAGAGTTTGTTTACAAGCGTTTTTTAACAACTTTAAATATTTTACTGACTATGGCGAATCGGGGTTCCCAAACAACGCCTGAAATTAGAAAATTGATTATTGAACACTCAAAATCCGGAAAATCTGTACGAAATATTGCAGAAATAGTCAATAAACCTAAGTCTACGGTGTTTAATATTATAAAACGTTATTCCGGTGCAAAAAATTTCGAGAATGTTTCAAAGCCAAGCAAAAGAAAAATATTTTCCGATGCAGATGAACGGTGGTTAATAAGAGAAGTAAAGAAAAGACCTTACATAAGCGCCCCTAAATTAACTGCTGAAGCAGAAAAACATCTCAAAAAGAAAGCTAATCCTGAAACTGTAAGAAATATTTTGAGAAAACATGGTTATAATGGCCGCGTAGCTAGAAAAAAGCCTTATGTAAATGATGTAAACAGACGTAAACGTGTAAGTTTTGCTGAAGAACATAAAAATAAGGACTTTTCGTTTTGGAGTAAAGTAATCTTTACCGACGAAAGTAAATTTAATGTTTTCCGGTCGGATGGACGTTCTTACGTGTGGAGAAAACCGCTTACAGAGCTCGCCAAAGAAAATTTGAGACCAACAGTAAAACATGGTATGGGGTCGGTTATGGTATGGGGTGCAATATCAGCAGCTGGACCGGGTAATCTCCATATTGTAGAAGGAATTATGGATCACAGATACTATTTAGATATTCTGCGTAACAATCTTGCGGAATCAGCGAACAAATTGGGTCTTAAAGATGACTATTACTTCTACCAAGACAATGACCCGAAGCACAAGGCATACAATGTCAGAAGCTGGCTGCTCTATAACTGCCCGCATGTGCTTGAAACCCCACCACAATCGCCGGATGTTAATCCAATAGAGCACGTGTGGAGCCATTTAGAGGAAAAATTAAAAGTCCATCAAATAAATACCAAAAACGACTTAATAGTTGCTCTAAAGGAGGAATGGGGAAGGATATCACCTGAGTACTGCCGTAGACTTGTTGAATCGATGCCAAATCGATTGAAATGGGTAATACGACAAAAAGGGCTCCCAACAAAATATTAATCTTAGTCTACAATATTAAATTTAATACTTTATGAATTGTTCTTTTACTTTGTCCCATTATTACTTTGAGCTCTAATTAACGTGTTATGAAGTTTATTTTGTTATTATTTTATTTTGCCGGCATTAATTGAATTTCTTGTTTATGTTTTTAATAAAACACCATATATGCTTTTCAATTCCATAAAAACTTTTTTCCTGGGATTTTTATATTAACCAAATTATTACAAGAAGTGTCCGCGTAAGTGTGTGTCCCATTATTAGTTTGAGCCACTGTATACTATAACTATAATAATTTCAGTAAAAAATACTAGTTTTTTTTTTAAGAAAAACAGGTAAGGCGAAATTAAAAAATCTGGTTAATAAAAAAAACCGTTTTTAGTAAAATCGAAAAAACGCCCAAAAGTGCTGCCATGCAAATGAAATCAGTTCGGTTCGGAAAAGGAATTTAAACCGTACTTTGTAGCTTTAGAAAAAAACATGAATGTAAATAAAATTTTCTGAATCTTACGGGCACAAAAACTATTTGAATCTAATTGAAAAAAAATACTGGTTTTCATTTATTTATTCAGAGTTATTTAACAATTAATTTGTTTATTTTTGTGTAAATTTAATGAATACTCGGTTTACACACGCGATTTTTGCGAAAGAGAAAGCAGTGCAGACCAGTGTTACCATAAAAAAATCTTTTTCATAAAATATGATTTAATCCAATTTATTTTGTTTCAACTAACACATCGAAATTTATTTATGAATTTAAAAATAAATAGCATAAATATTTATTTATAATTGTTGCATTTACGTTGCACAGAAATCTAGTACTTACAAGATTTCTAGCAAAATCTAGTTTTTACTAGATTTCCCATACAAAATAAAATCTACTTCGCCCCTAGATTTTGGCAAAATCTACACAAAATCTAGTAATTTTTCAAATTATGTCACAAAAACAGATTTACACAATTTCAACAGAATAAATGATAAAAAAATAAATAAAACAGTTTACAGTTATGTAGCTTATGTTTTTTTTTCTGTTTTTATACATGTATAAATATAGAAAAAGTTGTATTAAACAGGAAGTAAGTCAAAATAAATCATCGTTGCAATTTATTAGAAGGAAATAAATAGCCTGCAGTTTTTAACTGCTTTTCATACTTTGAATAAAATGAAGAAACAAAAATTTGTTTTTTCGTAAAACAAAATCTAACAGAACTAAATATACAACTTTTTTCAAAAAAAAAAAAAAAAAAAAAAACAACAATTGTTAGCCGAAAAAATCTTTAATTCTTTTTGAAACCGCAAAAACCCTATAATTAAGATAAATCACAAGGATTAGTAACACTGGTTCATACTCTCTCTATATATTAAAGCCACTTTATTTAAATCTTCATATTGGCATCACACAAGAGAAAAGAACAAAAAAAATAAATACAAGGCTGAATTAAAAGCCTCCTAAAATTATGCCACATTTTACAACTTCTTTGGGTTGCTAAAAAAGAAAGGAAATGTATTAATTAAAAACATGCTCTTTTGGAATGTTACAGATTTAAAGCCATTCCGAGTGAAATCTGTGATGTAATTGGAAAAAAATTAAATACAGTGTAAAAAATTATGATGTCATCTATTCAAATGTAATAAAATTTTTTTTAGATAAAAACATTCATTTAACAAAAAGCTTTAACTAAAATTAAATTCGCGAATTATCTGGTACTCGGCATTTTCTAGGTCTAGTTTTAGGTCCTTTCTGGGCGCTGTATAAAATAATATAGCTTTAATTGCTACTTCTCCGACGACGTGAGAAATCTATTAAATCAGTTTGGATCTTATGGATTAGGAGATATCTATATTTCAAATATCTTTAGAATCAGATTTTGTTAAGATCGGTTAATATTTATAAAATTGCGCATAAGTCCTCTCCGCGACTCCCTTCTCCTATTGCGTTTTTTTATTATTAAAATTGATTTAGACGCACAAAATTGTCCACTTCTACTCTTCCACCCCTCGTGGTCCCATATATAAAAATATAATTTCTCTATTTTACCATGAGGACAAATACCTACCCGTGTTTCAAATTTCATTAATACAAACAAACTTACAAAGTGACACGTGGGTATTTGATTTGGAACCTTTTGCACACTGAAAGTGACACGAACGGTGCCGGCTAAAAACGAATTTTCTCTGGACTATGTAGTGCAATCGACTGCTTTGATTTCATAAGAGCACATTCCGTTATTCCTGCACGCGGTCAAAAAAACACCAAAATAGTCTTTGAAGTACCGGCCTATACATGAGAGATAGCGAGGAGATCAGATGGAGTGAAGTGTTTCTTAAACATTTTCAAAAAACCCTAATCTTGGAATGCTTCTTTTGCGACCTGGAAAATATGTTTATTCCACCGAACATCACATTGAATCTTCATGCCAGGAACATCGGGTATCCTTAATATCTATATCACCTATAATTACAGATGTGGTAGCATATTCAGCCGTATGCCAGTGCGAAAGCACCCAGCACTGATTATTACGAATGTTAAATTGAACCCTGTTTACAAAGCCGTATTCGGAGATCGCGATTTAGGGTATCGTCCATGTGCCTTCGCATAGCCCCAATTTCCGGTTTGGGCTATTGCGAAATGAATATAAATGGAATATGCTACTGTCATGTGGGAAAGGGTTGGAAGATAGCATTGAGGGTCTGACGTAGAAGGTCGTTAAGAAAATTAAGAAATAGGTTAGAAGAAAGTACGAAACTTCGCGGTACCCCTGAATTATACAACTCGTATAGTGCGATCCCTAAAAAAGCTCGGTATAAATCGAGACATTTATATCGACACCAAAGCAATAAGTTTTGACATGAGTGTACCGTGCCACACTTTATCAAACGCCTTGGAAGTAACTAAAGCCACCACTTTCGCCGAAAGGAAGGTAATTTTTCCGAAAGGATGGCCAGTAAGTCACCCGTAGAGCGTCCATTACAGAAGCCGTACTGCCGGTCACTAAGTAAGCTGTTGAACTCCAGATATTTAACAAGATGAAAATTAAGCATACTTTTCATTACTTTGGAAAGTACAGAGCAAAGAGC
Source organism: Gymnosoma rotundatum (assembly GCA_916610165.2). Classification (NCBI taxonomy): domain Eukaryota; kingdom Metazoa; phylum Arthropoda; class Insecta; order Diptera; family Tachinidae; genus Gymnosoma; species Gymnosoma rotundatum. The sequence continues at coordinate 93,631,841 of OU744337.1, read as the reverse complement.
GATTGGGCAGTAATTTTCAGGGTTGCTAGTCGCTCCCATTTTGGCGATTGGTGTTACATTAGCAACCTTCCAATATGATAGAAATTCACTAACATGGTACAAAATGTTGAAAAGTTTTGCTAATGGACGCGCTAACATGGACGTGTACTGGTTCAAGACCAGTGCTGTAGTTCCATCCGGACCAGGGGACTTGTTTATGTTGAGATCCGCTAAAACCTTTCTAACTGCATGTGCTCAAAAGAATATATCTGGCATTAATAACTGATACTTTCGCAGTGGTTTATTGCCTTTCGGCAAGTAAGAGTTACTTGCAAAAATTTTAGCCAAGAGCTTAGCTTTGTCAACCGGGTCGTAAAAAATTTGATCATCCCTTAAAAGAGAAGGAATTGAGAAACTAGCATTATCCTTAACTCTTTTAACGAATAACCAAAAGCTCTTGTTATTCCGAGGAGCAGCAAGAACTTTAGCAGGAAGGCGCAGCTCGTAAAAAGTTTTTTCGCACCTAAGTACTTTGGCATGAGAAGATCTCGCCTTATTGCGTAGCGTATTAGTACCTGCGTTTTTGTTGCACCTACAGGAACTAAATGCTTCCTCTGTGGATCTGACTGCATTTTTGCACGTCTTCTTAAACCAAAAATTATTTCTTGGTTCAACGCGTATTTACTTAGATGGAATGAAAGTTTTCATTCCAAACAAAATATTGTTCATAATCATTTCTGCCATGACATCGACTTTTTGGTCTAGGAAACAAAGTTTCCAGTTAAAATGCTGAAAAAATTCGTTAAGCTCAGCCTTACCAGCCTTTTCGTACATATACCCAGCAAAAATTTTTTGAAAAGGAGAGTGGAATTAAGCATTTTTAGCGGAAGTACTTCCCAACTAGATTGCCAACTTAATGATTTTAACAAGGCATGAGACTTTTATAATCAATTACTGAGAATCGGTTACATTAATTATTGTAGGAAATAATGAGTACCATTAGTACGGTTTTCTCTTTTAACATAAAGAACTAGTTCCATTACTACTTCCTTTTTTGAAAACTAATGGAATGTGTTTTGTAAGCGAGTAACGAAATATGGTAATCACAAAAGTAAGTCATTATATGGCAAGTACATTTTAAGGTAATCTCTAATTTTTTGCTGGGTATTTACACATTTCGTGACCATTTTGGAGACGTTGTGAAGTTCAGAGACCGAGAAGGGGGCAGAAATGGTGCAGAGGTCTGAGTTACCCAGGGGCGCACAAATGCTTACTTCATATTTATCAGCTCTCAAATTTTTCTCTTTTCGCATGTTGCCACGGTTTTATTATTATTATTATTATTATTTTTTATAAAAAATGAATGATTAGGTAAAACGAAAAAAAATGAAACGTATGAAGTCATGTAAAAATAATAATAATTTTAAAAATTTCCAATTGAATGCTTATTAACATTGTGTAATTTTTTTTTAAATATATTTTAATAAAAAAGAAAAAAAAAAAAAATTGAAGACAAACAAAATGTCAATAAAATCCGCATCCGCCGCCGCAACTCTGTTTATTTGTTTTTTCTCTAAGATTTTTCTCTTTGATGCATTGTTTTTTCTCTAAGATGCACTCGTAAGGTTGTACGAAATGACGGTCTCTCTATCACAAATTTTTAACCGCAATATACATTGTAATAACGTGTATCATTATTTTTTGTTGTCTTTTTTTATTTTATTGTTAATTAAAGTCTATAAATAGTTTTACATTCATTTGATAATTTTAGCACCCCATATTTAATAAGTTTATTAATTGGTACCAATTAAACACTCCATACGTATACATAGAAATGTATTAAATGAGTCGTTTATTTTGAAAGTGGCATAAGTAATTTTTTTTTTTTCAAAAATTTCAAGTCAATGATAACGTTGTATACAATGATTACAATTTAACGATATTTATTCATAAGTCATCGTTGTCAAAAATATTAAGGTAATGGTAATATTTATTTAGATTTAGTTGCATGATGTTACATAGGGAACTTTTTTTTTTGATATCTCAAGTAGGCGTGGCAGTTCTCTTACATAGTAAATATTTATCAAGAGGTAGCACTTTGAAATTTTGTTTAAATAACTCTTTTATTAGAGAGAAAAAAACAGGCATACAAAGTAAAAAATATTTATGGCACAGATGGAGAATTATAATACGTAGAATAACTAGTAATTACCAGAGTGTAAATACCAGAATGACTGCAGACAAAAACGAAGCAAAAAAAAAAAAAAATATAAAATTTTTCAAAAACAATTTTTATACATGTTATCGATAAAAAAAAAGTTTTTATAGTGCTGCTAAATCATTCGTTTTGCTCTTGAATATAGCAATTAGTAATTAAAAATATAAACAAAATTTTTTTATCTTGTTTATTCTAACTCTTCCTTTTTCAGTCTATCAATTTTGGTTTAGGAATAGAAAAACAAAAATGAGTCTCATTGTGGCTTTAATGACAGACAAAAGGGCTTATCCAATTACTATGATTTTTAAAATGAAAACGAAATCACAAGGGATCTGTAGGTTCCCAATTGAAAGTGTCTTGTTTTAAGTACCACCCTGCCTAACTTAACCTAACTTTTGTTGATTCACACATTAGGGCGTACTGATAATAAAATTCCATCTGCAATATAATAATGAGAACCGCTAGGAATTCAGCAATATTTATTTCAAGGTGGAAAAACTCTTATGTTTTATTAAACGCGCCTTATCATACAGAGGTCATTTGTAATTGTGTTTTTTTTTTTTTTTTTTGTTTTTTTGTCAATGAAAACTCAACTCTTCGAAATAGTTTATGTGTTATGTCCTCGTCTACACTTCTTTCCAATTAAACAAAAGAACTAAAAATATTCGCCAACAACTAAAATGACATCATCATCATCAACTGGAACTATTATTTTTTTTAACTAATTTGAAGTGGGTGGCAGCAAAAAAAAAATAACGTCTGCTTAAGTTTTTCTTAAATGTTCTTTCTTTGTTTTACAAATAAATTGTAACATATTTTTCGGTGTTAGTGTTGGGATGCAATGAAATTACTCAACTCACACATGCATAAATTTATTTATGTGTGAGTGTGTAAAATAAAAATGTCTTAACTTTTACAATGATGTTAATATGTTTGCCTAGACTTTTAGCACACATGTTTTGGAAGTGTTGGAAAGTATGAATAAAAACTAATAGGTTGCCACCTTATTTTTTCGATTGATTGCTACGGGAGATTTTTTTTTTAAGTTTAAAATAAAAGTGATGATGTGAGTTTTTTCGACAGGTCTATTAAAATTTTTATTAATTTTTTTTCATAAAATTAATGCTTCTATGGGATCAGAGTTGAATTTTTAATTGCATCCTTTTGTAGATTCTAAATTACTTACCTAACAATACAATTGTTTGTTGCAGTGAATCTATTGAATTGCCATTTTCTTAAGGAAATGATAAAACAATAAAAGAAGTTTAGCGCAACTAAACCTTCGTTGCAACACAAAAAAATAGGTAAAACTTAAATTTGTTAGACTTGAGCAAATTTGCAAGACTAAGGCCCTTTATTATAACTTGACATTAAACTATCTATGTTTCAGTTAAAAATAACATTAGCTAAAGTGAGCAATAAAGTGGCCTTTAACTATTTTCCATTTTTACAACTTCCTTTTGAAATAAAGTCATTTGAAATAATTATTATTATATGGCAGTATAAAAAAAACCCCCGACTGCTTGTGACCTATTCTTTTAGTTCTTATACAAAGTAGTGGCAACGCCTTGTTTTCCATTTATTTGTTATCTTACAACAGTTAAATAAAAACAAATTTTTTTACTGGTATTCCGCGTGTATAATTAAAAAATTAAAATATTGGCGCCAAAACCAGATACAATAACGCAACTAGCTAGAAAACAGGCTATAAAGTACACGTCGGAAGAGGTACTGTTAGGGGAGCTGTAAATGCCCATAAACCCCGTTATCTAAAAGAAAAGCAAAATTATTTAAATATTGGTAAAAATCATCCGCTTAAGTGTATTCATAAATATCCTCAATCAATATTTATTTTTCATTTATAGATCATACAATATGGCAACTTCATTGATAAAAAATATGGCAATTGCAAATATTAAATCTAAGGCTAAAAGTTAAAGTTAAGGTAATCTTTCCTTTATCTTATCGGTCGCCTTTAGCTTAAAGTTTATTAATAATAACGGATAATTAATTATCTGTCCGATAACATCCTAACTTCTTTAGCAGTTCTTAAATTATAGTAACTGGCCTAAGAATCGTTAAATAAAAATCTTGCAAAAGTTTGTTATGTTGACAATTAACAATTAACTACAAGAGATCTGGCCTTACAAATTTTTATGGCGGCGACGACCGACGTAAACACTTTTGCAGTTGACATTAAACTGAACCACTAACTGACCAAAAATATATTAAAATACTAAAATATAAAACATTTTAAATGTAAATGTATATAAATTTAATATTTAATTTAAACTATTAAATAATTTAGGCGAAAATCGGAGGCTTTCTTTTACTGCAGATTTAAATAACGGCTTTGGCTTTCAAAAACACAGCCCTACAAACTCAAACTTTTTTTTGATGCAGCTCTGCTTGTTCCTGATGTCGATAAGGGAGGTACTATACTGTATATTAACAATAGTAATTTTAATCTATCAGCTGTAGTTTACCTACTTTTTTTTCAGTTTTTTTTCTCATCCTAGTTTATATCGTAACAGTCAATCTAACAGCACAAATAAATTCTATCTTATTATTTTATTTTTGGCTAGCAAATTTAGGTGTTGTATTAACGATCCTGATGTGTTTTGTTATATTTGAGGTGAATACACATTTAAAGATCAACGAAAACAGAATACAAATGCGTGGTTTCGCTTGTATGTTGCTTACTTTGGAATGGAAATTCGCAACCAAGATAAACCGTGGGTGCCTTATAATGCATGTAAAATATGCATTGAAGATTTGCGACAATGGGAGAACGGAATACATAAGTCTATGAAGTTGTGAATATCTATGATTTGGCAAGAAAAAAAGAATCATCATGACGACTGTTATTTTTGCATTAACATTATAGTGGCCATTAACGAAAACAATGGCCATAAATTGAAATATCCCCATTTCTATTCTGCCAAAAAAAACCTATTAGCAATTCAGAAAATGTTTCAATACCAATTTTTCAAGTTAGGGCTAATGGAGCAATTTGTTATAGCCTTAGGCAGAAACGGTCAATGTTTCAGGTTTATTTGTTAAAAATTTCCAGGATTAAGTACTGAGAATATAAAAGCTGGAATTTTTAATGGACCTCAAATACGTCAGTTGATTAAAGACTGTACTAGTTTTGAGGCGTCAATGACTGACCTAGAACGACTTGCTTGTGGACACCTTTTGTAGCAATCGTACAACAATTTCTTTGAAAACACAAGGCTGATGAAAACTATGTAGAATTAGTTGACCAAACGATGCTTAGCTTTAAAAATTTAGGTTGTTATATGAACATAAAAGTACACTATCTCCATAGTCATATGGACCACTTTCAACATAATAGTTAGCGTACTTTGCGAAGAACAAGGAGACCACTTCCACCAAGACTTAAAAACTATGGAGAATAGTTATCAAGACAGATGGGATACTCATATGATAGCTGATTACTGCTGGGAATCATGTGCCACTGTCCAAATTAATTTCACTCTAGAAAATCACTTGATTATAATAATTTAATTTAATTTAATAATTTAATTTAATATAATTTCTTGATATATAAAATGTAAATAAAACGATAATTCTTTGATAAAAATATTTTCTAATATCTTGTTGACTAGAGCTGATACAATAAATTCAGTAACAGATTTGATATCATGTGATAAGATACAGTCACTCACATTTAAAGTCGGGCAGACGCATGGTGAAAACTTCTGGTAGCATAATTTATGTTTTGATATATCTAACTTTTATTACTCGTATTATATCACAAAAACTGTCTTATTTAAAAAAAAAAATTAAAAGATCCGTTATAAAATGTATATGAATAAAAAACTGAGACAAAGTAACTTTTCTCTCTCACATTGAAAGTCGGACAAACAATGTATTGCACAATGAAAACGTTAAATTTACCGTTATTTTTTATTTTCTCCTATTGTTTTGAAATTTATGGTTTATTATTGCCTTATCATTCAGTCGGTACAGTAATATTAACCAGTCCACCTTGGAAGAACGCAAAATAGTCATTGGTCTGCATTTAGAAAGAAAATCTGAACGAGGAATAGTGAAATTGACAAAAAAAGCAAATCAACAGTGCATGATATTATCGCTAGATATAGAGAAAATGGTTTAATTACAAATAAAGAACATGGAGCCCGGCCAAAGAAGCTTTCGTCCAAAGATGAGAGCATGGTTTTAAGAGAAGTGAAGAAAAAACTGCATATTTTCTGCGCCAAAATTAACTGCAATGGTCAAATAAGCTTCTGGGGCGAAGGTGAACCCTAAAACCATGAGAAGACTTTTCCGACAAAATGATTTTCATGGCCTAGTTGCACGGAAGAAGCCCCTAATAAGCAAGAAAAACCAAAAAGATCGGCTTATTTTTGCTCGTCAGTATATCGAGCCCTAACCGCCAAAAAGACTCAAACGCCAAAAACTAAAATTTACAGGAGAAGCATTTTTTTAAATATCTTTGGACCATGTCTAAAGGTACGGTCACATATGACAAACATTTGCCTAAAATTTGTTTGGCCTAAATTTTTTCAAAACCATACAAAATTCTTTTTGTGGTCACACTACGCACATATATTTTCCTATTTTTATTTGTTGAAACAGCTATGAATTAATGTCAAATAAAATACAGGCAAACATGTTTTATGTGCGGTCACATTTAAAATAATATTTGCCTTAAAAATATATTTGATGAAACCGAAAAAAAACATAAATTTATTTGCTCACAAATTGCTGCGCATGGGATGTCTTCACTGCTATTCGATTTCTTCGGCATTATTTTAAAGTTATTGCAAAGAAAACGTGTAAATATTATTAAATGCTAATCACAAATGATATAAAAATAGTTACTACTTTTAAATATTTAATTGCAGTCGGAACAAAAATATACAACTGTAGAAAAAATTTTTCCATCTAGGCAGACTCTGGGCGCATCTTTTTAAAAGTCCCAAATGAAGTTTTTATTCTCTTCCTATAATATACTTTTCCTATACGTTGTACGAGAAATTAAATCCCAGTTTTTAACATAAAAATAAAATATCCACCGCTGATAGCCATAAACTATAAAAGTTGGTCAAGTAATGATGGCCAATATTATATTTATGTAGCCGCATGTATTATGTATACAGATTCCATTAAAATAACTATTACACATAATGGCAATGTGAGAAAAAAGTTTATAATGAATAACTCCCATGTATAAAAGTTCCAAATAAACAAAGCCAAGCAATAATATAACATTTTTCATATTCTATTCTATAAAGAAGCTACAAAAGGTGTTCTAAAGAAGGAGCACAATATGAGGATGAAGCTAAATAGGAATTAGATTCCACTTCTTAACAAAAAATTTTAATATTCATTCATTACACTTTTTTGGTTTAAAAATCTCTAAAATTTTTTTATTTATTTAATATATTTTTCAAACTACAGCTGTTTTTTGTTTACTTGTAATAAGTGTCGACCAATAATATTTTGAAAAAAAGTCGCTTAAATTAAAAAGCCAATTTCACAAAGAATCAAATTGCAAATAAGCAAAATTTTAATTTAAGAAAGTAAAATGTTTCAGATTTCGGAAAATAGAGAAAAAACTCTTGTACATATATAGTTTTTAAAAATTGCTGCATTATAACATACCGTCTAACAAATATATGTTAATGAAAAATAAAAAAGTTAATTTACATTAATTGCAAAAATAAGCTTTCAGCTTAGGACTTATAGAACAATTTAGGTGCTTAAAATGGATGTTCACTAATGACTCTTAGGTCTATTCCCACGCTTCGAGTGGGGCGGAGGAATTATTTTGGTTTTGTTCTGCACATAGCGTAGGCACTCTGCAAATCTTAATTAAAGTTTAATTTATGTTGGTTAATTTTAAGCGTGCTTAATTCTTGTTTAATATAAATTAATCGATATTGATTCTTTAAGTAAAAGCATGTTGCTTGTTGTCATATATAACTTCATTTAAAAGTTATCTATAGGCATTTTAAAACAAAATGCATATCAACCTTATCATAGGTTTATGTGCAGATATATAAATGTATATAATTTACAACTTTAAACCTCTATAATTCTCGAATTATAGCATCCGGCAGGATTACTTGCCATCGGTAGAAGTAAATATAGTTTTGCTTCAGTCTAGTTTTATATAGAATTCCAAAATGAAAACAAAAGTTACTTACGTTATACGAATGACTATTTCAAGAACAAAATGTTGAGTAAATAATTTAGCGGCAACACATATTTTTCAAGTTATATAATTTCTTGCGACTTTACTTAAACTTAACTAACAACAACAACAAACAATTTTGAAACTTTGCACCATTCTGAAGCAAAAATTTCGAAATATACCATAATACCAAATTACATACATAAAATACTTTGATGATATAAAACGCGAAAAATATGTGCCCGACAATTTTTTAATTTACTATTTCTTCCAAAAATTGCACTTAATTATTTTTTATCTATAATTTTATTTTTAATTGCTTGCTGTATTTTTTTTTTAAATACACATATAAATTTAAAATTATCAGCGAGTTTTTCCGAAAGTAAAGAATTTAGTTTGAATACTGGGCAACATTGTTGATACAGCTGTTATTTGTCTCTGTTTGTTCTTACAAAAACTTTGTAAGAACAAATATTTATTTGCCTAAAAATGAGTCAAATATTTGCCGCCGAGTGGTCACACTATGTTCACATTAGAAGCATTTTTGTTTACTGGCAAATAATTTTATTTGCCCAAAATCAGCTGTGGTGTTATTTGCTTCTAATAAATATTTTATGGTCACACTAGGGCAAACAAATATTTGCCGATTTCAGTCAAATGTTTAACTAATGTGACCGTACCTTAAGAATTACTGTGAAATTTGGTTTATAAACATTGCTACGTCTAAGAAATATATTGCATTTGATTGTTTTTGTATATCTCTAAGATAACGGCTATTTGTGGCGCTAAAGTCTTTTTTGCTGTCACGCTGACAGCTTTTAGTACAAATTTTTTTATTTTTTCAAATTATTTTTGTATATAAAATTAAACATAACGTTAAACAAACCTTCAATCCATTGCTTTTTATTAAATACAAAAATTGTATGTTTTTTGTTTTCAAAATTAATAAATAGAAAATTACTTCAGGATTCGAATTAAAAGTATGTAGGTAAAAAAGTTTTAAAAGAAATAACTTTGAAGTAAGTATTATTTATATGTCTTCTTGATCAGTTTTAGGTAGCGAATCTTTAATAGTTGCATTGTATTTCAAATTTAAAAATTCGTTATGAAAAATGGCAGGAATTATGTTTTTATCACAAAGTGTTTTTAAATCCTAGAATTTTTTTGAAGAAATTTTTAAAAAGTTATCATATAAACGGATGGGTCCAATTTCTATCAAAGCAGCGTTATGTCTTGATCGAGCAATAGAGTTGATATCATATTCTTTATTTTCGGAGTTATCGCAATATCCATACTTAAGTTTCATTATAGAACTATTTTTATTAAAAGAGGCAGAACGTAATGTTGTAAAATTAATTTTTATTGAAGTGGGAAAATTTATTGGGAAAATTTTTTCCAATCTTTAAAATCTGACTTATTTATTAAAATGCATTTATAATTTTCAGGATTGGACCTTGCATTTGAAATCATAGTATACCATTCACTAGGAGCCCAAATAGTTTTGTCGCGTATAAATGACTCAAAAGTGCTGTGTACAGAGTCCACAGGTATCTTAGTATGTCCAGGCAATAGATACGTTATTTTGATATCGCTTACAAAATTCGAAATTGTAAAAAAATACACTAGTGTAGCCAGCATTGCTTTGTTGCGATTTTGACCAGCACAACTGTCACAGTATAGACTTATTAAAGAGTGTGTTCCTCTTTCGTCCACAAGTTTTAAATACTCAAAAACCACAGTGCAAATTTCATTACAACCTCTTTTTCCGTCCGTTTCTCCCCACAAAAAGCAATAACCATTCCTGGTGCCATTTTCGTATACGCTTTCATTGTAGTATGCATACTTTCGGGAATAATACAATGTTACGCTCTTCCCATGGGGCGTATTTAAAACTTTTTGGAGGTCAAAGCTAGCACATAATATTGACGAATTGGGTTTACTTTGTTTTTGATCCTCTAAAAATATTTCTTTACATTTCTCTTTGTCTTTTACATGATTTTGGTATTCTTTTGTTTGCGCTAAAAAAAAGTTGTGATTCGCTGTCAAGATTTTTATGCTTTTCACAAATGACGCATTTGTCTTATTTAGGCATGTGAAACCCGATATGAAATTGCTTATTGAAAATATTTCGAAAGACTCTTAAGGATAATACTGATGAATCCTGATTATTCTATTTCAAATGTTTAGTATAGCAATGGTGTAACTCTTTTATATTTCGAAATTTTTGAGGAATATATAACTTATTACTTTTATTGCGACAATAATGCGAGGGAACAGCTGGCAATTGTTCTATAAATGATTTTAAAAGTAAAATTTTCGACTCGTCTGACTTATTATGAGGCGTAGAAATTTTTTTGTTTTCACGAAAAGTGTTTAAACCACTTTCATTACTTCTGGCCAATCTTAGCATTTTTTTTTTTGATATGTGAAGGGTTTTTAACAAAAACTGTTGGCACACTTTAATATTATTACCATTATAATTAATAAGATAATTATACGTAAATTTCCTATTCTTATTATCACATCTTCGTCTTTTGATAGACATACGCGTAATACATGAAATCAGCCATTCTCTTTGTCTTAATTTGTTGCTAATACCCCAATAATGCTCATTTATTGCTAAACGATTTGACTGGCTAAACTTTTCACTACAAAAATTTCCACACTTTTTATTTGCACATGGATTCGGTTGAATACTGGTATCACGCTGTTTCTTTTTTTGTAGTCTCTTTGGTATCTTTCTTTGCTTTTGTAGCCCCATTTACCCACACACTTCTCCTTTTCTATTGTTAATGTCTCTGAAATTTCCGAACTGAAACGTGTTTGTAAACAATGCTTTTGTCCAGAAGAATCAGTGTCACTATACGAAACAAGACCAGTTTTGGTCGACTCTGAAGTAAAATTTTCATTACCAGAAAATTATTTTTTTTTTTTAAATAAAACACTTACCACTTGTTCCCATAACTCCATTTAAAAGAAACAATGATATAAAATGTAATATTTTTCTATTTTGCCAGTAATAAAAAATAAATTTTTAAAAACCAATAAAGACTCAAGCGACAGTCGTGGTAACAAAATTTGTAAACAAAAAGTGAATTGTACTTAAGTCTTTATTGTTTTTTGCTGTAAAATCGTAATGGTAAATTCTACAACCCTGATATTTTGTCAGATGATGCAGATGATCATGAATAATAAATTTTACTAATAAAACTAAAATAGTCCATCATGTCGCTACAGCCCTTTTGGTGGTTATGGCTCGATATGGCTAAAGATTTAGATTTTTGGAGCAATGTAAATAGGGAATAAAATAACAATTTCATGGTTTTAATTATCTGTATATAGGTATTGTTTACTGACGAAAGTAAACTTAATTTATTTTAATGTGATGGAAGGGAAAAAGTGTGGCGCAAACCAAATAAAGAGAAGGAAAAAATTAAAAAAAAAAAAACGGTTAAACACGGCGGCGGTTCGGTTATGGTTTGGGGGTGCATGGCAACTTTAGGAGTTGGCAATTTGCATTTCATTAATGGTGTAATGAATAAAAATGTTTATTTAGCAGTTTTGACACAAAATTTGAAAGAAAGCGTTAAAAAACTAGGCATTGAAACCAACTTTCATTTCTACCAGGACAATGATCCCAAGCATTCAGCATATGATGTAAAGAATTGTTTGTTGTATAACTGTCCGAATGTTATCAAAACCCCTGCACAAAGTCCCTACCTTAATGTCATTAAACATTTTTGGGGCGAATTAGGTCGCCGGATGCAGGACAGACAGTGCACATCAATCCAACTGTTGAAAATTGCTTTGAAGGAAGAGTGGAATAATATAAGGCCTGATGTTTGCAAAAAATTAGTTGAATCCTTGCCGAGCCGGTTACAAGCTGTTGAGAATCAAAAAGGAGGTGCAACAAAGTACTAATTTTTTGTTCAAATATTGTTGTTTTCTTTTATGTAGTGCCCGACTTTGAATGTGAGACTGAAAAGTGACCTTATTAAAGTTAAGCCTTCGTGTACATTTTACAATGAATTTCGAATATATTGCTTTTGTTATTTTAATATTATAGAATTTTTGTGATAAAACAGAAAAAAGTAAAAAATATTTTCTATCTTTAAAACGTAGATATTGTGACTAGAGGTTTTTTCTTGTGTCTGCCCGAGTTATAATGTGAGTGACAGTACATATACTCATAATCAGCTCTTAAATCCTAGCCACCAAAATGTGTGGTTGCTCTGCCTGTGATATTGATTGGCATAGTTTACCAGTAAACATGAGAAAAAAATAAAGCCACAAGCATTTCAATGAAAAAGTAATAAAAATTACGAAAGTTAGACAAAATCCAATAATAAATTAATACTTCAACAAAATTAAATTGGGATAACTTACAAAAAAAGACTCATATTTTCTAAATGTGAAAAATCAGCTGTTTCATAAACAGCTGACAAATTGCATAGTATTTGTTGTTCCTTCTCGTTGAGGAAAAAAAAACATCCAATTTATACATATATGAATTCTGATCCTTTCGGAGCGAAGGTCTAACTTAGTTTTTTTTACATTGAACACAGAAATAGAAAAGTAATAATCAAAAAGTTTAATTTTTAAGAGTATATCAAGATCTAGAAATTTCAACAATTTTTATATAACCAAGTAACTACATTTAAAAAAAAAATTAAGATAAGATTTCAAATTAAAATTAAAAACTTTTATGATTGTGTTCATTATCATTAACGTACATATGTACAAACATACATAAATGGAATATGGTTATGACAGTGCTGTGTTCCATATTGTTTAAATTTTAACTGACTGACTGCAAGAGATAACCAAACACATGCCTTTAAATCGCTTCACCACATAACCTAACTTATTTATCTTTCGTTTTATTTTCTTTGTTATTTATTTTAACAACGATATTTATTTAATACTTATCTCGCATCACCAACTACTTGTATTTGATATGTATGATTGCAATTAACATTTTTTGTCAGCTTTAATACGACCACCAGTTTTTCTCCTTAAACAATTAAAAAGTGTTCTGTTATGTTTTTCGTTATTTATTTTTAAAATATGTTTTATTTAATTAAGTAACATTTTGTTAACAACAAAATATCATATTTTTTTTTTTTATTGCAGATTTAGTTCATCTAAAAATCTTTGTATGTTATTTTCTCTTTTCTTGTAACTATTTATTCTTTATATTTTTTGTTTCTTACGAGGGCTGCTCTATATATTTCTGGCCTAATAGTGAAAATGCGAATATTTATAATCAAAAATGGTTTAATTGTTTTTCAAAGTATTCTCCAGCATGATTTATACACTTTTGCATGCGCTCAAACCAGTTGTCGAAGCACTTTTTCCACTCCGATTGAGACACCTCTAAAACATGGTTTTTGAACACTTCAACAGCTTCTTCTGGCGACGAAAATCGTTGACCACGCATTTTTTTCTTGATGTGCGGAAACAAGAAGAAGTCATTAGGTGCCAAGTCAGGGCTGTACGGCGGATGACCCATTAATTCGACGTTTTGGCCGGTCAAAAACGCTCTGGTTTGAGCCGATCTGTGAGAGCTCGCATTGTCATGGTGAACAATGATTCTTCTTCTCTTGTTGGTTTTTCGAATTTCTCCGATGACTTCAGGCAAACAAATTGTAGTGTACCACTCAGAAGTGACCGTCCTACGTTGCTCAAGCGGAACAGTCGCCACATGACCAGTTTTGCCGAAGAAACAGGCGATCATTTGCTTCGAAGTGCTTATTCCACGAACAACTTTCGTTGGATTTTGCTCGTCTTTGAAGACCCACACGGTCGATTGTTGTTTCGTTTCGGGCTCATACGCATAGATCCATGATTCGTCACCTGTGACGATCTTATAAACGTCTTTTGAAGCACCGCAAACGTATTTTTGCAACATTTCTTTGCACCAATCGACACGAGCCTTGTTTTGAGCGACTTTCAAATTGTGCGGGATCCAACGAGAACAAACCTTTTTTACGGCCAGGTGTTCATGCAGTATCGAATGTATGCTGGTGGAAGAAATGCCCAAGGATGTCTCTATCTCTCGGAGTGTCGCATGTCGATCTTGCATTATGACTTCACGCACGGCATCAATGTTCTCTGGCACAACAGCGGTTTTCAGACGACCTTCACGGAATTCGTCTTTGAGCGAGCTTCGGCCACGATTAAATTCATTATACCAATTTTTCACATTGCTATAGGATGGTGCTTCATCGCCATACAAAGATTTAAGTTCATCAATGCACTCTTGTCGTGATAATCCACGTCGCAAGTTGTGAAAAATTATGGCACGAAAATGTTCACGAGTTAATTCCATTTTTTTCTATATTAATTTTTTCAAGTCACTGTAAACAACACAAATAATGGTCGTACGTCAAAACGTTTTGAGTACGATTATGCTTAAAAATGACAAACTTTCCAATGGAAATGTCAGATTGCACTTGGCAGTACTCAGTGTTGTCAGGCCAGAAATATATATAGCAGCCCTCGTATTTAACAATCTAATGGCGTTGTTTACATATGGATCGTATTATGTGTTATCATCTGGACATTGTTACGATTAGATTTCAACAGATTTTTTACGAAAACATGGTAACATGTTTTTGCCGGCTAATTTTTTTTTTTAATATAAATTCTGGTTTTAGTTGAAGTAGGAGTCCGCAAGATCCCTATCCTCCTGTTATTTCATCATTTAATTTAAAAGACATTCTGATGAACATCGATTAACTGCTTCGCCCTGTTTCCCACTCAGAAATTTCCAATAATTCCAGCACTTCTTTCCTTCTGTTCTCCATCTATTTTTCATTATTTCTCTTTTTCCAGACAGCTGATAAACAAACCAAAAAATATTTCTGCACAATTTGATTTGTTTGAAGTTAAAAACGGAATACAGTTATTCAATTAACAAAATAAAGGGCTTTCAAATATATATAAAAAAAGTTAATAAATTAAGTTTCCACTCATTCAATCCAACCAATCATAAATTTCTTAAGGAAAAAAAATTTCTCAAGAAAAAATTCATCTAATTATGAATTTGGTGGGAGCAAAATAATAATAACACGGGCGGACAGACGGAGATCGCTCAATAGACTTCGCTATGCATAGGAACTCAGAATATACATAATATTTTATGGGGTCAGAAATGCATATTGTAGAAATTACTCACAGAATGACAAACTTAGGTATACACTTTTTCTATCCGCGGTGTAGGGTATAAAAAGCTACTTACGCTAAAAAATCCTTTTTGAAAATCAAAATTTGTATCAAAGCTTTTTACATATTTTATTGAAACCTCATCTCGTACTAATTATTTCTGCGTGTATTTTTCAGTTCAAAACAAAAAAGCTGAAAGTAAACTTGAATTTAAATTTTATTGTTAATGACGTTATATTAATGTAATTGAAATTGATTTTTTTTTATTTATTTTTTTATATCTATAACTTTGTTTGACTTTTTTCAAATTGAAATTATGTTATTGAACTTTACATACCATAAAGTTTTATCTGTTAAAGCAACTCGTATATGTATGTGTATACATGTATATATGTATATATTTGTCGTGCATCTATTATTTCTCTTTTTCGTTGCTCTCTTAAGCCTAATAAAACCAAGCTAATTTTTTCGAATTTCGGTGACTCAATATTTCTAATTAATCGTTTTTCTATTGATGACATAACTAATGACACCATTTGTCATGAAATGATTAATTAATATTTTAAAATTACTTTCAAGTCTATAAAAATGTTTAACAACAATTGAAACTAATCTCTGGAAAACGATAATTCTGCTTATTGTGAATTGGAGCAATAGTCTAGCGAGCAGCGTTACCATATACTTTTATAAAAACTATCAATCTGGTGAATTTGAAAAGAAAACTAAATTTATAACTAATTCATTTTAAATTCAAATATAAAAATGAAAAAATAAAAACATTTTTTCTTTTTAACCAAAAAAAAAAAATTAAGTCTTTATTAATTTACTTTATTCGTGCTTGATTCCTTCAAATATAAATATTTCATGATATTCTCATGAAATATTTATTATTTTAAACTAAACTACAAAATGAAATGTATTACTGCGGGGAAAGCATATCCATATGGCCATTTCACTACTGCTCAAATAGCTCATCAGTGGATTTTACCCAAATTTTGTATAGAAAAACAGAAAGTCTTATATCAAAAGCCAAATTGAATCCATTGAATCAATAAGACAGAAGACAATAAAAACTCAAAAATGTTCTACACAAAAACACAGCAAACATTTAGTAACTATTTTTATTCTTTCTTTCATTTTTCTACATAAGGGATTCCATTGGGAACAATTCATATGTATTTGAAAGATGTGACAAAAGGATATTTTTTACATGACGCAAATTTTTCGTAGAAGTGTAATTTTCGACGGTCTTTCTTTATTTTCTGCCTTGCTTTTATATTCGACGGCGTTTTTTTAGAGCATCCAATTATTTCAGCAATTTATCTATAACGTTTTCCGTTATTATAGAGTTTTTTTATTGTCTCCCGGCTCTCAAAGGTACAACGTTTTCCTGTGCCCATTGTAAACACTGTTATATAAAAATGTTGTGAGATTTCTTTCGAATTGTAATTAAAAAACAGGGTTTGTGTTTTTAAGTACAATTTTTGTACACTTTAAATTAAAATAAAAAGAAATTTAATTTGTTAAAGTTAATTATTTCTCAAAATTGGCTCTTTTTTTTGCACACCCGTTTTCGCTTCCAAAATTAATCTGATAATAAATAATAATTAATGAAGCTGAAGCTATTTTAAACATAACGGGATTACATTTGTAAGAGATGTGTAAAATTAGTGGAACAACTCTTCTATGCGTAGTTTTTTGTATGAGGGATTTATAAGGGCTAAAAGTATTGTGTCTCTATTTTATTGCACATCACTGTATATTCTGGCTTCTTATGCATAGCGAAGTCGATTGAGCAATGTCCGTCTGTCTGTTCGTCCGTCCGTTTTTGTGTTGAAATCAAGTTTGCCTCGGCAATAAATATGTCAATCGATCAGATATAGTGGCGAAAGAGGTGCTATTGGAAATCATGATCGGTCCATGTCCTTCGAGGCAGCAGGCAAAACACCACGCCTACCTCTAATTGTTTTATGTGTGTGAAGATAAATTTTAAAATTTTTAGCTTTGCCACAAACCTTTTAATTTAACAGAGCTCTGTTAGAAAGATAACATAGCCCTGTTAAAGGAATAAAATGCGGTCTATGCATCCAAAGTGTAAATTTTATGGAAACAACGAAATATGGCAAAACCCAAATGATTGGGATTTGCTTGCGAGGTGTCCTTCTATACTTCCCCATACTTAAAATATTTAAAAGCGCGTGTTGGAACGGGTTTGGGCACTTATATTTTTAATATTTGTATTTCTCTAAGGGATGAGCCCATTTTTATGGAAACAACAAAAGATGGCAAAATCGTAATAATAAAAAAATGTGTTCGAGGTATTCCTCTTTAATTGTGCATACTTGGAATTTTTAACAGCGCGAGTTGGAACCGGTTTTGGGCACTTTTAAATTTTTAAAATTTGGGTTTCTCTAAGGGATGAGCCCATTTTTATGGAAACAACAAAAGATGGCAAAATTGTAATAATACAGGAATGTGCATGAGGTAGTCTTCTTTCATTGTCCATACTTGGAATTTTTAACAGCGCGAGTTGGAATGGGTTTTGGGCACTTTAAAATTTTTAAAATTTGGGTTTCTCTAAGGGATGAGCCCATTTTTATGGAAACAACAAAAGATGGCAAAATTGCAATAATACAGAAATGTGCATGAGGTAGTCTTCTTTCATTGTCCATACTTGGAATTTTTAACAGCGCGAGTTGGAACCGGTTTTGGGCACTTTTAAATTTTTTAAATTTGGGTTTCTCTAAGGGATGAGCCCATTTCTATGGAAACAACAAAAGATGGCAAAATTGTAATAATACAGAAATGTGCATGAGGTAGTCTTCTTTCATTGTCCATACTTGGAATTTTTAACAGCGCGAGTTGGAATGGGCTCATCCCTTAGAGAAACCCAAATTTTAAAAATTTAAAAGTGCCCAAAACCGGTTCCAACTCGCGCTGTTAAAAATTCCAACTATGGACAATGAAAGAAGACTACCTCATGCACATTTCTGTATTATTACAATTTTGCCATCTTTTGTTGTTTCCATAAAAATGGGCTCATCCCCTAGAGAAACCCAAATTTTAAAAATTTAAAAGTGCCCAAAACCGGTTCCAACTCGCGCTGTTAAAAATTCCAACTATGGACAATGAAAGAAGACTACTTCATGCACATTTCTGTATTATTACAATTTTGCCATCTTTTGTTGTTTCCATAAAAATGGGCTCATCCCCTAGAGAAACCCAAGTTTTAAAAATTTAAAAGTGCCCAAAACCGGTTCCAACTCGCGCTGTTAAAAATTCCAAGTATGGACAATGAAAGTAGACTACCTCATGCACATTTCTGTATTATTACAATTTTGCCATCTTTTGTTGTTTCCATAAAAATGGGCTCATCCCTTAGAGAAGCCCAAATTTTAAAAATTTAAAAGTGCCCAAAACCCGTTCCAACTCGCGCTGTTAAAAATTCCAACTATGGACAATGAAAGGAGACTACCTCATGCAGATTTCTGTATTATTACAATTTTGCCATCTTTTGTTGTTTCCATAAAAATGGGCTCATCCCTTAGAGAAACCCAAATTTTAAAAATTTAAAAGTGCCCAAAACCCATTCCAACTCGCGCTGTTAAAAATTCCAAGTATGGACAATGAAAGAAGACTACGTCATGCACATTTCTGTATTATTACAATTTTGCCATCTTTTGTTGTTTCCATAAAAATGGGCTCATCCCTTAGAGAAACCCAAATTTTAAAAATTTAAAAGTGCCCAAAACCCATTCCAACTCGCGCTGTTAAAAATTCCAAGTATGGACAATGAAAGAAGACTACGTCATGCACATTTCTGTATTATTACAATTTTGCCATCTTTTGTTGTTTCCATAAAAATGGGCTCATCCCTTAGAGAAACCCAAATTTTAAAAATTTTAAAGTGCCCAAAACCCATTCCAACTCGCGCTGTTAAAAATTCCAAGTATGGACAATGAAAGAAGACTACGTCATGCACATTTCTGTATTATTACAATTTTGCCATCTTTTGTTGTTTCCATAAAAATGGGCTCATCCCTTAGAGAAACCCAAATTTTAAAAATATAAAAGTGCCCAAAACCCATTCCAACTCGCGCTGTTAAAAATTCCAAGTATGGACAATGAAAGAAGACTACGACATGCACATTTCTGTATTATTACAATTTTGCCATCTTTTGTTGTTTCCATAAAAATGGGCTCATCCCTTAGAGAAACCCAAATTTTAAAAATTTTAAAGTGCCCAAAACCCATTCCAACTCGCGCTGTTAAAAATTCCAAGTATGGACAATGAAAGAAGACTACGTCATGCACATTTCTGTATTATTACAATTTTGCCATCTTTTGTTGTTTCCATAAAAATGGGCTCATCCCTTAGAGAAACCCAAATTTTAAAAATTTAAAAGTGCCCAAAACCCATTCCAACTCGCGCTGTTAAAAATTCCAAGTATGGACAATGAAAGAAGACTACGTCATGCACATTTCTGTATTATTACAATTTTGCCATCTTTTGTTGTTTCCATAATAATCGGCTCATCCCTTAGAGAAACCCAAATTTTAAAAATTTTAAAGTGCCCAAAACCCATTCCAACTCGCGCTGTTAAAAATTCCAAGTATGGACAATGAAAGAAGACTACGTCATGCACATTTCTGTATTATTACAATTTTGCCATCTTTTGTTGTTTCCATAAAAATCGGCTCATCCCTTAGAGAAACCCAAATTTTAAAAATTTAAAAGTGCCCAAAACCCATTCCAACTCGCGCTGTTAAAAATTCCAAGTATGGACAATGAAAGAAGACTACGTCATGCACATTTTTGTGTTATTACAATTTTGCCATCTTTTGTTGTTTCCATAAAAATGGGCTCATCCCTTGGAGAAACCCAAATTTTAAAAATTTAAAAGTGCCCAAAACCGATTCCAACTCGCGCTGTTAAAAATTCCAAGTATGGACAATGAAAGAAGACTACGTCATGCACATTTCTGTATTATTACAATTTTGCCATCTTTTGTTGTTTCCATAAAAATGGGCTCATCCCTTAGAGAAACCCAAATTTTAAAAATTTTAAAGTGCCCAAAACCCATTCCAACTCGCGCTGTTAAAAATTCCAAGTATGGACAATGAAAGAAGACTACCTCATGCACATTTCTGTATTATTGCAATTTTGCCATCTTTTGTTGTTTCCATAAAAATGGGCTCATCCCTTAGAGAAACCCAAATTTTAAAAATTTTAAAGTGCCCAAAACCCATTCCAACTCGCGCTGTTAAAAATTCCAAGTATGGACAATGAAAGAAGACTACCTCATGCACATTCCTGTATTATTACAATTTTGCCATCTTTTGTTGTTTCCATAAAAATGGGCTCATCCCTTAGAGAAGCCCAAATTTTAAAAATTTAAAAGTGCCCAAAACCCGTTCCAACTCGCGCTGTTAAAAATTCCAACTATGGACAATGAAAAGAGACTACCTCATGCACATTTCTGTATTATTACAATTTTTCCATCTTTTGTTGTTTCCATAAAAATGGGCTCATCCCTTAGAGAAGCCCAAATTTTAAAAATTTAAAAGTGCCCAAAACCCGTTCCAACTCGCGCTGTTAAAAATTCCAACTATGGACAATGAAAGAAGACTACCTCATGCACATTTCTGTATTATTACAGTTTTGCCATCTTTTGTTGTTTCCATAAAAATGGGCTCATCACCTAGAGAAACCCAAATTTTAAAAATTTAAAAGTGCCCAAAACCGGTTCCAACTCGCGCTGTTAAAAATTCCAAGTATGGACAATGAAAGAAGACTACGTCATGCACATTTCTGTATTATTACAATTTTGCCATCTTTTGTTGTTTCCATAGAAATCGGCTCATCCCTTAGAGAAACCCAAATTTTAAAAATTTAAAAGTGCCCAAAACCGGTTCCAACTCGCGCTGTTAAAAATTCCAAGTATGGACAATGAAAGAAGACTACGTCATGCACATTTCTGTATTATTACAATTTTGCCATCTTTTGTTGTTTCCATAAAAATGGGCTCATCCCCTAGAGAAACCCAAATTTTAAAAATTTAAAAGTGCCCAAAACCGGTTCCAACTCGCGCTGTTAAAAATTCCAAGTATGGACAATGAAAGAAGACTACCTTATGCACATTTCTGTATTATTACAATTTTGCCATCTTTTGTTGTTTCCATAGAAATGGGCTCATCCCTTAGAGAAACCCAAATTAAAAAATTTAAAAGTGCCCAAAACCGGTTCCAACTCGCGCTGTTAAAAATTCCAAGTATGCACAATTAAAGAGGAATACCTCGAACACATTTTTGTATTATTACGATTTTGCCATCTTTTGTTGTTTCCATAAAAATGGGCTCATCCCTTAGAGAAATACAAATATTAAAAATATAAGTGCCCAAACCCGTTCCAACACGCGCTTTTACATATTTTAAGTATGGAGAAGTATAGAAAGACACCTCGCAAGCAAATCCCAATCATTTGGGTTTTGCCATATTTCGTTGTTTCCACAAAATTTACACTTTGGATGCATAGACCGCATTTTATTCCTTTAACAGGGCTATGTTATCTTTCTAACAGAGCTCTGTTAAATTAAAAGGTTTGTGGCAAAGCTAAAAATTTTAAAATTTATCTTCACACACATAATTGTTTTATGTCATTTGGAACGATAAAGAAACTCCAATAAAAAAAATTTATGGGGCGATAGAGAATTAAAAAATAGGAAAAAAAAACATCAAGTGAAAAAATTGGCGCTCCCCCATATTTTCCGAATTCCGGGGCTCTGAAATTTTCAAATTGTTTAAAATATCAATATGGGTATCATTTTAAAGCTTTTGAAGAGATCTTTAAATAAATACTGAAAATTTTTAAAAATGCTTAACCCATTAAGAGCCGATGTAATTTTAATGTAAAGTTATATTTATGCAGTACCAACTTTTTTTTATTTTTTAATTCTCTGTCACTCTAATATTTGCTTTTTTTGATAGGAGTTACTTCACTAAACTAGATTTGCATAGATAGTGATGGGTAAATAAGATTCGGCATAGCGGAAATTAGCACGTTTACTTGTTATTTTTTTTTTAAACTGAAAATTATTTATTACCGAAATTTTTTCTTTTTAGCTGTTTTATCTTATCCTACTTGTGCAAAGTTGCCACATTACTTTGTTAAGCTTGCCTCTTGTGTTTTCAATGCATATGTTAAAGCTATTGATTTTTTGGGCTTTAATTAAGTTTTAGCTATGGATATACCACTTTTTAAGTTTCTGGATACTTTCCAAAGGTTATCTATGTTTTCTGTAGCTTGCAATACCACGAGCAATATATATTTTTCACCATTTTGGTTTAAACAGCAGCCACAACAACTCTCTCTAGCGATTTTCTTCTATTAGTAGATAGGTCTTTATCTCTTAATGATTTTCGATTTGCTAACCGGTGGTTTTAATTCGAATGTCTTTTTTTTAGCTGCAGGCCCCTAAAAAGTTAATGCAGCGTTTTAATTTTTTTTATTTTTTTAAAACAATATTTTTCGTTATGTTTTGCCACATATGATGATATGTTCGTGTTCTCAACTGGCGATCCAAACCTGTACTGACGATTTGTTTGACAATTTTTAAAGTAATTGCTTTAGTTGGATATCCTGAGTGAGTTTGATCGCTAAAGAAAAGGCGTTTGATCGCAGCATTATATTCGTTTTTTTTTTTTTTTTTTTAATCAAGTAGCTTTCAAATTGGCCTACCCTCGTACATATGTGTTTATTCTGTGTATGTATGTGCTCTGAAGAACTTCTAGGGCAAAATGTTTCCAAGTCACCACATTTGTCGACTAATTTGTTAACTATTTCGTAACAACAATTGATGGGTGAAGAAATTATTGGAAATTGACATTTTAAATAATTATAATTTAGTTACTCGTATTATTAAATTAGGATTTGAACACATTTTGCTTTATGGAAAATATTTTTTCTTAAGAAATAAAAAAAACTAGCATTATGGACAGAAAAATTAGGTCATACATAACGCACCCACAGTTTTAAAAAATTAACAAAAATTTCATTGTATCTCAAAAGATAATATGGTAACGCTAAATAGTTGAGAAATGTATGGCACATCGTTAAAATAATGAATTTTTAAAAAGGGAGAAAAAACTCGGATCAAAAGTAGTAGTAACAGAACTGTAAGTTACAAAAAGTGCTTTATAAATGTTTGTTTCCTAACCTCAGAAATATTTTTTAAAAATTTTTCATTTTTTAAATATTTTATACTAAGATATATGTTGCGCGAAGTGTGCTGTGTTCGGATTAATTAAAAAAAAAAATTCGCAGTAAAGGAAGATTCTGGATGTGACGTTCCAAATAAGTAAATAAATAAATATTTGTTTCCTGATGATGCTGTACAAAGGAGTAACGAAATATTAACAACTAAAAAAATTAGGAATTGTGTTCCCAATTTACTATAAAAACTTTTTTTAATTTCTTTATGATATTTGAGGTGAACCCACCCTATTTTTTGTCGGTGACTGTATATGTGATTCAAAACTAAACATTTTTATCCCAAACACACACATTTATTGATTTCGATAAAGGGTATAAAAGGTTCGTCACAGCCAAATCTAGCCAGTCCTCTTACTTGTTTTTTACAATTACTTCAATGTGTTTGTGGGATTATGTGTGAGTGTGTGTTATGTTTCGTTTTGCTTTGTTTCGTTTTTTTTTTTCTTTTAAATACTATAAACACACTACACTTAGAATGTGTTCATTTTAGTCTCTACTTCCTTCGCGTATACACTTGTGTCGTGTCGTGAGCTTATTTTCTTTTGTTTTAGTTAATTTATTTTTGTTTACGTTACTCACACAGTTTCTTGAGTTGGGCGAAATTGACTTTGAAAAGAAAAAAATACGCGAACATTTTTAGTTGCAAATTTGTGGTCACTGGTGGCGGCGACAAATAACTCGAATTGTGCGTTCCGCTACTTTTTTTTTTGTTGACTTGAAGAAAGTGACGTGTTTTCTTCATACTTTCGGTTAATTTTCTCGCCTGTTAAACTAGACAAAGAAAATATATGTAGATAAAATAGTCTACCCTAAGAATTTCAATATTTTTTTCTGTTTAAGTGAAAAATTTTACTTTGTGTTTGAAAATATCACCAAAGTGTCGTGTTCAATATCGTTTGTTTTTTTTTTTTTTTTTAATATAATTTTGGTTTTTGCTAACCAAGTGAAAAAAGAAGAAAAACACACAAAAAAAAAAAAAAATTATAAACACAAGTATGAACATTTTTTATATTTAGTGTATTTATTTGAATTTTTTGTTAATTGCCAAATTAGAAAAGAAAAAGAATTTGCAAAACTACGTCAATAGCCGTGTCTGGGTCGAACCAGACAAATTATAATATTTTATGTCATTTTCTTTTAACATAATTTTCTTATGAGTCTTCGATTTACATCTTCGTCCTCTAGATCCTTTTAGTTTTTTTTTTTTTTTTTTTTTTTTGTTATAATTTACTTAAGTTATAGAATTGTGTTATTGAATTTATTTATTTTCATTTCTTAATGTTTAAAATTTTAGTATTTTGCAACAATTCGAGAAAAAACTAATATTTCTAATATTTATCAGTGTCGTGTTTAAATGTTCATTATTTTTAAATAACCTTAATTTTATATAAAAAAAAGAAAAATGAAATAATTAAAAAAAAATAAAAATATAATTTTTTGTTTATTTTTTATTTGAATGCAGCTCTCGTTAACTTAAGACGACGACGACGTGTACGCGTAGATGAAGACGACTGCAGTTCACAAAACAAAAATTTATTACATTTATTAAAAATTTATCCAATAAAAATAAATTAATAATAAAAATTAAACATAACAACAAATAAAACAACAAATACAATCCTGTAATGTAAAAGTAAATCAATCATAACTTAAACCAGACATGAAAATTTACTTACTCTTTCAAATAATTATCAAATCTAATTATAATTAAAATATAGAGAAAGAACCAAAACAAGCGTTTTAAATTTAAAGGCTTCATACAAAATTTCAAATCTACCACAAATAATCAAGCTGAGAAAACGCCAGGAATTATCCTTATTAACAACAACAACAATCAATCAACCAAGTTTGAGAGAAAACCACAACTTTTCTAACATATAATTAAAATCAATATTTTTAACATAAGCTTAAAAGTACAAACCACGGATCAATACCAAAGATGGAGGCAAAATTCTTTGCAGGCATACTTTCATTCCTCTCGATATTTTTAGCGATTTATGCTCAATCAACCGGTAAGTCATTCTTTTTAATGCACCTTAAATAATTGCAATTTGTATAAATAACAATTGTCCAAGAAACAAGAAAGAAAATTATAAGGGTTTATTAATTATTTATTTTTTATATTTTACCAATTTTTAAGTATATTTATACTTTTATAGTATAATATAAATAATATAAACACCTGGCGTATAAATTTCCCTTTATTTAAATAATAAAACAATATTCAATTGTGATTTTTTATTGTTATTTTATTTTATTTAAAACCACACTGTACTTGTATATTATTATTATTATTATTGTTGTTGTTTTATATATATATATTATAACTCATCGCAAAGGTTCAAAATAATTTTAAAAATGCAAAAAAAAAAAAAACAGAATTATTTTAATAAAAAACATATTCTGGCAACTCTGTATAAAGTCGATGTGTTCTTCGTCTTCGCAATTGTTATTATGTTCAATGACAACATAAGTATGTGAGTGGCTGACATTCAGACAAAACGACAACATAATTATCAATGATGTAACTGTTGTTATTGCTTGAACACCTTCGACATTTTCATGTTTTGTTGTACCACGATTAAATTCTTAAAACTAGTGACACATGAAGTTGTTTACATATTTATTAAACGTGTAATATTAACAAAAATATTACAATACCTTTTGGAGTGCGTACGCAATGTTCTTTGCTTCTTAGAAAAATTATTTCTTTAGAAATTTTTTTTTTATTTATGTCGTCTAAAGAAACTAAAGAGAATATAATATTTTTATTGGTGTTTTAGCTACTTTTTATAAAATATTTACGTATACAGAAAGAAGATTAATCAGCTTAAGTAGGGTATGAAAGTAAATATAATGAAACGTTTTCCTTCGTTTCGTTTTTTGTAGTGACTTACAGCCTGTTTATAGAACACGTCAAGAGCGAAACGAAACCGGATGGCATATGGACGAATACGTAATAATTAGCGTACGTGTAACACGTTCCGGTTTTTTCGTTTAACTTAAGTTGTGTTTCGTATAAATAAATGATGTTTCAAATCGTAGTATTGCCAATGTATTAATTAATTTTTTTTATTTACTTTTTTCCTTATACATTTTTTGTTTTTGCCTTAAAGATGGTAACCCTGCTTCGGCGCTTAAAAAGAAGAAGCTGAGTTAAATAAACTAAATTATCAAACAATCAATCTGTGAAACAAAAATTTGTGAAAATAAAAAAAGGTTTAAGCAAACTTATAAAAATAAACACTAATTTTTAAATTGTGATATTCTGATTATATGTATGTATGTATAATACTAATAGATGTTTTAATTAGGGAAAGTGTTATGATGGGCAGTTGCCCAACAATATTAACTCCTGACGAATTGTTTTTTTTTCTTTGCTCAGTTTTGACGTGTCTGACACTACAATGCGCGATACATAAACCAGAAACAATTGCCAGTTGTTACGTTTTTTACAAAAACAAAGTGACATTCGCGTTTTTGTTTTGTGCGTCTTTACGGCAAATTGTGTTCTGTAAACTGGCTGTTAAACAAAAATAGAGCCGTAACAATGAGAAGGACTGTTCTTAAAGTTATGTAAACAGTTAGTCAATAAAGTTTAGGCATATCATGATTTTCAAGAGTGATACCTCAATTACTTTGAATTTGGCGTAACTTAATAAAGTAATAATGATGCCGTTTTAAAGATAGATCAGCCAACACAAAAAATAATTTTTATATTATTATATCTAATATACAACACTTTTAAAACTGAAAAACACAGTAAGTCTATGTATATAAAATTTTAGAGACATATTGCATTTATGCACATTGATCGCTTGTATAACGGTAAAATTACACTTGTTTATTTAACACGTGGTTAATTTTCAGTAGGCAAGTTTTAAATGTAAAAAGTTTTTCTTCGTATTTAATTCGTGGCGAAAACAGCAATCATTCAGAAATTTCCATAGATATCCGTAAAATTATTATTAATCTTCATGCGCAGGCAAAATCTTATCGCGAAATTGGTTTTATTGTACAGAGGCCCTATACTAGTGTAAGAAACATCAGAAAACATTATAAAAAACTAACAAAAAGCAAATAAAGAGTTTTAAGAAAATACTCTTATTAAGACTGCGAAGCACGGTGGCGGCAATGTTTTAGTTTGGGGTTGCATGAAATCGGAAATCTTGTCTTTATAGATGATAATTGTCCATTTTATTTAAATATTTTAAAAGACAATTTATTTCCAAGTGTTGCGAAGCTTGTTTCAGATGGGAAATTCTTGTTTCAACAAGATAATGACCCAAAACATTCTTTATATTTTCTGCAGGAGTGGTTTATATTCTATTGCAAACAGTTGGATTTTGTCGTTTAGCATAAATAAAATTCAACTGTGTTAGCAAAAATGTGTTTGAGTGAGAATAACAATATTCCGGAATAACATTCTCTAGACTTGCAACAATTTTTTTTTTTGTTGAACAAATGAGTGACATCCGAATTTAAATACAAATACATACATATATATTTTTTGTTTGTTTTAATTTCGAAGTCCGTAATTTATTTGCATAGAATTTATTGATTTTCTTTCTTCTCCTACTGTCATGCTTTCAGCTATGAATTTTGTAGGTAGTTGAGTGTACTCTATCGCAATAATATTCGTGCCCCGCCTTCAATTTGTTATTTGTAAGGCTATTATTTTTACACAGTTGTTATTTTACCATGCAGTACTGTAGATAACAAAAGCAGCAAATTAATTAGTTAAATAATTTATTTGTATTATTGCATTCTAAATATTTTCATACAAAAAAATACCATTAGAGAACCTTTATTGTTTGGTATCTACAAAATTTTAATGTGTTTACGGTTTTTTGCTTTTGTAATGCACTTTTGCTTAAAATATATAAAAGCGCAAAAGACTTCGTTTGCGTTATTTATAGTACTTTGTGAAGAAATTATTAATAATCTCCAATAAAATAAAATTTAATATATGTAGAACAAATATTTTAACTTTTTATTCATTTCGTTGCTTATGTTGCTGACAATTCTGCGTGTATGGCTGTTGACATTTACACTTTCGTATTTTGCATTAAAAGATTTGTTAATTTTTGTTGCTCTAATTTATTTGCAAATTCCTTTATTCATATTGAGAAATTCATACATGTGTACGTAAAATAAGCAATCGCAGACGACTTGCAATTGCTCCTCTCATATATCTCTGTTTAAAACATGCGGGTAATACTGTGGCAAGACTTTCAAAAATTGCGGCGAAATTTCAACAAATACATTTGAACATGTGTTTTTACCTTAGCAATTTTTCCAACAACACTTGATTCTTATTATCAACATTTCATTTCTCTTGCAAACAATTTAGAGTCACGTGTTTTTGTGTAGCACCATTTGCTAATGTTGATAGTGTGGGGCTAAATATGTGCATAAGAATGGTTAGGTTTGCATAGTATGTGCGTGTGCATGGATGCAAAATTTACTATAGTATGTTGCATTTATTTGTTATGTTGTATTTATTGGTAATTTCGTATTCACTTTATTTATTCTATGAATTTTCATTGATGGTTTTTTTCGCATTTTTCTATCTCCAAGAAATAAATATTCCAATGTTATGTTATTGACTACTTTACAACCAGGGTTGTCAGAATCAATGTCACAAATCACCAAAATCGCCAAAAACATTTTTTGACAGTTTAAGTCCACAATATATTTTTTTTTAAATAAAAATATTTTGTGTAAAAAAAATACCGAAATTGCTACAATACCACAAAAAAATCGCCAAAACATATACATATGTATATTTCATTTACTTCTAGAACGTCATAACTCAAAAAACTTCATTTCGAGATAATCGCAGATCTTATAATCGAGAAAAATATCATACTGCTTAAGTTCCCACTTAAATGATTCATATATAAAAAATCCATTCAAGAAATCTTTCATCAATTATATATTAAAGGGGAGGTCTTGGATAAACTCTGTGGGATGTTTGAATTATGACATTATTGCTGTAAAAATATATCCGATACTGTGTCGTAAACTAAAATGTGTCGTTATTTATGAAAAGAAATATGGAGTTTTACTTAATTATATTTTTCATCAACACAGCCAAACTCAAAAAAATTTATTATATTGGAAAAGTCGATACATTTTAAAAATATTACTTTTTCGAATATACAGTCTCAAAACGAAATGTGACGATGCTTTAGAAAGCGATATGATTTTTACGTTATGAAGTTTACTCCACAACTTCAATGTGTCGTTTTTATTGACAAGAAAAGTTTCCAAACGTGAATTGAAATAATGACTTATTCTCTTAAAACGTGTAAAGTACAAAAGACATAAAGATGAAACGTATACACAATATAAAACATGCAATGGCGAATAATTTTGTATTATTAACTAAAAAATTTGCAATTTTGAGTTATGACGTTCTGGAAGTAAATGTAGTAATAGTAAAAAATATAAGATATAAATTGAGATTTGATTAATGAGATAATATATAATAATAATTTTACAGTTTTATAACATTTATAATGTGCTGTGCATTAATTCTCAAGACACTTATCGCAGCCCTTTTCCTTGGAATACATTGTATGCGAATTGAATTTATTAAGCCTTAAGAAGGTATAAAAGAAGTGCAGCATGTTGTATCTGCATTCATAGAATTTTTAACACGCAACAAAACATCTACAAAACAAAAATTATTTTTTAGATTTTGTTTTTGTTTTGAATGTAATTAAGCGAACGAACGAACGATTGCGACTTCGTGAAACTGGCCCATAATATTACAAAATCCCCAAAAAACCTCTCTAATACCCAAAACGCAAAAAATATCTGTGGTTTTCATGAATAACAGCCTATGTTCAAATTTTCACATTTCGAGTTAATGATACCAAATTGTTACATTTTACATGATTTTTAAAGTGTAAAAAAAAAAATCAAAATTAAAAATGTGGACCTATATCCCCCTTTTTTCTTTACACAACAATACAACTTACAATCAAAGTTTAAATATATTTCTTCCACTAAAAACTGCCATGGTAAAAAAATTTATTTAATTACTATGTTTACTTAATTGTTAAAGTTAGCTTTACCACTAAATATTTTTTTAAAAAACAGGCACCTACGACATAAGTTGAAAGGTGGTCACTGAAAGAGGTCAACAATAGATATAAATACTCATCTCAGTCTAATCTTAATATTAAATAGAGAAAACTGAGTGTATTTTTTATTAAAGCTAAATCATATTTATGCATATAATCACCATGTTTTTTAATTATTTGGATTTTAAATAAAAAAATGCCGACTACTGGTGCATGCCGACCTTAGGGACGTTTACCCTATATTATTATGAATGTTTATCACTAAAATAAGCAGTTTATACATTTGTTGTACTGCTGTTTTCTTTTTCTTTTTTTTAATTTATTTATATTTCTTTATATAAACATGCGTTCTTATTATATCAATATCCATTTGCTTTTGTTAATGGACTCGTTATCACTTTTATTCAATGCTAAAAATTCCTTGAACTCTTTCTTAATTTCATTCGATATTCATATTATTTCATGTCATTTATGCGATAAAAATTAAACAAATATAAAGAAACTTTTCAAAAAGAAACCAAACTAAAAGATTGTGCAATTGAATACAATCCTGCCATATGCAAATCGATCTGCAAAAAAAAAAGCTTTTTTTAAATAGCTAAATGAAAAAATAGCAAATTTTCTTATTTTATTGCCTGTTATATTTATTTTTAAACGAATTACTTTCTATCTATGTAGTATCTGTTTAAATGCAATGGCTGACATCACAGGTGCTAATATTGTAATAACAATAAAAACAACAAGCAAGCATTGGTCTGGGAGAAATACCAAGTGCATTGTCTTTAAATGAACTGAGGTCATGTTGTTTTTAATCAAATAACACCATCTGTATTGTTCACCCTACAAACGACAACAATGCCAGCGGCCAACTCAGGTGCATGCAAATAGAATGAAATAAGTAACAACGGGGCATACGTTTTTAATTCAACAGGTTTTTTCTTTCTTTATTTTAATATAAAAAAGAAACTGTTCATTGTTTTAGCAATAACACAATTGACATCACTGCAAGAATACATAAAATATTTAAATAGACAAAATAGTTCGTAAGTGAAAGTTTAAAACAAACAGTCAACCGCGTCACATATTTAGTTCGGATTGGTTTTGATTCCATAGTTGCCACTTCAAAAGATTTTATTGATGTTGCCTTATATTTGGTTCGTTTTTATCAATGCAAAAAATCTTAACGTTTTTTTATATACAAAAATAACTTTAGTCGTTTTATTTTAATATGCCTTGTATTTTTCTCCATTCTTTTTTTTGTGTGCTGCCAACTGGAGATTTTGACGTAGATCATATTCGTACTTCTTGTTAGGTTGTTTTCATTTTCTAACAACTTAAGAAATTTGCGCAAGTTTTTTATTTTTTATTATTTCAATATTTTTTTAAAGTTTTTATCAAGTAAATCCAGATGATGTTGTTTCCCGTTTCCTGATGATGTCATCAGGAAATAATAAAAAACAGTATAGAAAAGAAAATTTAAATATAAAGGCCAAATATTATTATTTAATCAAATATATAAAAATTAATTAATGTTTAAATAAATAAATAAAAGTTACTTGCACTTTAAGATTCACAAATTGTTTATTCCTTTCATGAAATAAAGATTTTGACTTGCTGTTAATAGTTTAATATTAAACTTTAACCCTTTTAAATATGGCAATGGAAATTTTTTTACATAGTTTGAAAATTATGAACGAGGGCCGACCAAGAAATAGGTCAGATTTATAAAGATAATATTTCTTTTAGTTTATTTAAAAAATTGAAAAATCGTTAAGTTAAATTGCACTGCACCGTGATTAGCGAGTTTGTTGCATAGTCAATCACCCGGCAACACTACACTGCACATTCAAGTACCGTAACTTTTTATTAACCTGGCTGCCACATTTGACGATTTTTTGACGATTAATCGAGAAAAAAGTAATCTATAGACAATCTGTCTGTTTTTTCTAAACATATTTTTTTTTAATGTCATTAATATGATTATGTATTTTAAAATATATTTCTTTTGTTTTGATATCATTTCTTCAGTTGAAAAAAAAGAAAAAGAAATAAAACTTATGAAACACATCGAAAAAACAAAACATAGAACTGTATGAACTTATAGAATGGAACTTCATAAGTTGGGACTTTTTTTTGATTTGTTAAGCATTTCTTTTTTTTTATATTAACACTATTTTTACATAGTTTTCAATAAAAAAAAAAAACAAATTAAAATTCTTGACAGTTGCTTTCAAAGGTATGTACTTGTGTCAAGGAACTTAATCTTTGAACATTTCTAAATTTAATTAGAAATGGTTTCTGAGATTAATAGGACTCAAAATTGCTTTTTAAAAAGTATTTTACATAAAACTCATTTAAGAATTCTATTTCACTACAGAAAAATTTTAATCTTCTAATTTTGATAAATTTTCTGCGTTTTTATTGTGCTGTAAAAATTATAAACGACTGATTTTGAGTTCTACAAATACAATAGTTTTATTTCTAACGCCTAAAAGTATGTTTGGCTATAATTTTTACCCACTCAGGTGCTGATTTTATATAGGCTGCTGAAATCATCTGCATAAAAATCTACCTGTGATCTATATCTTATCATAATCGTCTTATTTGTTTAGGCGTAATTAATCAACAAACGTCAAACATATAAATTTCGCATTTCACTTATATTTGCGAAATAAATAACTTCTACGATTTTATTCCAAGTTTCAGTTGCTACTCGAAACAGAAATGTTCGGCAAAGATGTATTTTAACCGTTGTGTAGTGTGCCAATAATGTCGTACACGTTAAGATGTTTTATTTTACTTTTCTTAAAAATATAATTTTTAATTGTTTTTTGGATGTATTTGATTTTTTTAAATGTCTAATAAAAATGTAATTTTATTATTGTGCTCATCATCTGAAACAAATTTAATACTAAAATTTATTTTATCGTATATGTGAAAAAAACGAAAAATTTTTTTTTGCTTTTTTTTAATATATACATATATGTATGTATGTATGTATGTATGTATATACAAGCAGATGTATTTCTGTAAATAATTATAACGTATATGTAAATTTTTTTGTACGCATGTATCAAGAAAAAATGTGCAAGTACATGTCTAGTACTCGTGGTGGTGCTAGTTCTACTTTATAATCACCACTACCATTACCACCATCACCATCACCTCAATCGTCATCAAATGAACAATAAATATTATAGACTGTGTTGTTTATATTAATTTAAAAAATTTGGTAAAATTAAATTTAGATATAATTTGAATTTTGTTTTCTTATTTTCTTTTACTTTTTATTTAGTAGTATTAACGCATACTCAAATTATTATACCACTGTATACGAGAAGATACATAAATACGTAAAAAAAAACATCATAATATATTGTGTAAAAAATTAAATCCCTGAAGTACTTTCGATGATATTGTACCCCTGTTCCCATTACTTTTTAAAGAAGAAAAAAATACTCCTTGACCAACCCCAAGTTACCTTTTGTGAGGCCATATTAATAGTTTTCTCCAGGGAGTAATTGATAGTTTGCAGACATTAATACTCCTTGCATTGTTTTATACTTAATGTTTAATGGGATTACAATCTACCTTTTATAGGATTTTATTGTGGTTCTTCGCTTTTCCCCTCTACATTTTTGTTACACCTGAAATTGAGGGTCATCAAAATATTTAAGATCTCTGTAAGTAAAAAGGTGCTATTAGGAAATGACAACAGTTTCGAACAAAAAAATTGGGTTACACAGTATATACAGTTTTGTTTTTGGAAACTATAACGGCATTTACACTCTACAAATTTTTATGAAACTAGCGTGAAATTTTTGTTTATTTTTAAAGCAGGAGGAGTAAGCAATATGGTATTGCTTGAGTTTTGAAAGAATGTTACTGTTGATAATGTTTACTTTTAGATAACGCGTAACGCTGTTACTTAAAAAGAAAAAATGCCTGAAAAATTGCATAGTGTAAATCTGGACTATGAAATTATAAAGTCCCGCGAAATTTCGTAAAGCAACGCTGTATAATTAAAGAACATACGGCACATCGTCCGAATAACAAAACTCTATGTTAAGAACTGAAAAAAAATGGAATAAAAGGTAGAATTATTTGCCCTATTATTTTGTCTGTTACTATATACAATCCAATAAAAATAACAATTCAGAATACACCTCTGTAAACAAATCCCATTAATTTTGGTTTTGCCATCTTTCGTTATTTCCATAAAAAGGGCCTCATCCAAGTTTTCATTGTAACCTATAGGAACGCGATGAAACACGCTGAAACTTTGAAAGTGAACTGAAAAAATGGCATGTTGTGAATGTGGACTTAATCAAAACAAAAAAAAAAAAAATTAATAGATTTGTTAGTAAAAATGCTTGGCTTACGTTGCAGATATTCAAAGAAGTGTGAAAAGTTTATTTCTTTTATTAAATTCATAACTAATTAAAAGTGTTACAAAAACTGTTACACACTCGTTTTCGATTGTTTTCCACTTTTTATTTTGCCCTAAAACTTGAACCCATCACTGTTGTATATTGTTATGAAATACTTACACATTTACATACATATGTATGTAGATATATGTATGCAATAGTTACCTTATGTTTTCAGACCCCATTGCCAAGCTGTCATTTTACTGTGAGTGACTGTGTTCTGTTATGCTTCTTATTTTCCTTAGCTATTATTTTTCTGAGCAAACAATTTTTCTGGTACCACAAACATACATACATACATACATATTTTTGTCTCTATTTGCAAATTTTAATATATCAAAACAAATTTTGCAAACACATTTCTTTACACACACAAAATTAAAAATATTTAGCCTACTATGTATTTTATAGCATAAGGTGTTGCTTTGCAAAAGTAAAAAACAAAAATTAATCTAATCTATTCAGTTGTTCGAAACAGTTTATTATTATTTTTTTGTAGTTCTAAATCTTGACTGCTCCCTTGTTATTCCTTTTTTAGAAGTTAATTTATTTACCTTGTATTAAAAATTTCAGAGCACCGTCCTGCAGGCTTATTTTATAATACACACCTATATGTATAAGAAGTAAGAGCGCTATATTCGGCTATGACGAACCTTATATACCCGTCACCATATATGTAAATTTAGTTTATTGAAATAACGCCATCAAAAACAAAAAAAAAAAAAAATATTACCCCGCCAAAAGTTTTTTCGCTCAATTTTTATATACAGTTTTTCGTTTTTTAACAGTAATTCTTTTTAAATTAAAGAAACGGGAATATTCACCCCTATCATGAATATATTTTCACTCGAAATTTTTTCCCTTTTCCCCAAATTGCAATCGTAAATAATTCACGTGGACAATTTTTCACTTAAACAAAAATTTCCCTTATCGTGATTGATTTTTTCCCTCGAAATTTTTTCCCTTTTCCCTTAGATTTGTTCCCTTAAATTTTGCTGGGGAACTGCATACATTATGTCAGTTTTTATATGTTTTAATTAGAATATTTACATCAATAACACATTTTTTTAATTCAACATCAGTTAGTGTAGTGCAGACTGACATTATGCTCGTCAAGATGGAAAGCAAAGAGATTTATCTATTGGTTTAATCTTCATATTTTTTTATAAAAAAAATATTTTTTAAATGATCCGATACAAAAATTTATTTTATTGAAATGGGTCAGTACCAATGTCTAGGGTATGTTAGGAAGGCAGCCGTGTTGCCACAGCCCACTTGGGTCCATTGATTGGACCTTTTGTGTCTAGGGTAACTTCAAGGGCTTTTAAGCGTCTTGCACGTCACGTTCTTGAAATGAAATTGTTCTCTGTTGTAGTATCTCCTCACACACCACAATAGCACCAATCATTGACATTTCTAAATTTTTCATAACTTTAAAAAAATTTGAATATTTTTTTTCCCTATTAATATTTTCTTCTTTTTAATTTGTATTCAGTACGAATTGATAGCGGGAACAAACGTTCCCATGAAACTCACGGTAGCAATTTTCCCTTCATGGGGAATGAAAATTTCATGGGAACAAAAATTTCACATTTTGTTCACGATAGGGGTGATAATTAAATTATTTAATTTTCAAAAACAACTTTGTGCTAATTTTTTATATTTATCCCGATTAAATTAATTACCGGTAATGATTATTGAGGGTCAAAGAACGTCTTGATGGCCATTTCTCTACCGCTTACTTAGCTCTTCAGGAAACTTCTGACAAACATTTTAAATAAACTAAATATTTTTGTCCAAATAATAAGTAAAGACAAAAATCAAAGTTAAAGCAAAAACAACAATAACCAAACAATAATTATATTTTTCTTTCTCCACTGTGTACAGTTGAAAGAGGATGAAAAATAAAATATCAAAAAACGTTAAGATAATTTATTTCTATGCACAGGCACTTTGCAAATTATTAAGTTAAAGATACGGGAATATTATTAAATTATTTAATTTTCAAAAAAACACTTTGTGATTAAATTAATTACCGATATTGGTTATTGAGGGTCAAAGCCATTCTTTCTCCCCTCAGGTTTGCTTTTCACAATTTTTTATGATATATGCATGTTTTAATAGGCCTGATAGACAAAAACACTTAAAAAGTTAAAAAAGTGGCAACATTTAAAAAATGAATTCGCCCTGTATGCGTAAAAATTATCTATTCAGAATATTTTTATTTACGAATTCGTTGCACGCATGAACGTAGTAATAGAAATATCAAGGCGAATCAATTATAAGGTGGTAGCAATGGCGAATTCGCGAGGTCAAGTCCATATTTTTATAGTAAGAGTTACAATGAAGACATTTACAAATTAGCGGGCTTAGCAATACAGGTCCCTTTTAAGTTTCAGCGTTGTCTATAATGGTTCACATCAAATTACATTAACTATTGGGACGCCTTTTAATTTATAATTTTGAATGTTTATGCTTGTTATTGTACCGGTCTTTTTAATCAATTTTCAATTTTTTGTCTATAACGGTTCTAAAGATAGGCGCATATAAGTTAATTTACGTCACCTATGGGGGACACCCTTTAAATTTTAAATTTATTTTTGTATTACTTCTTACTATTGGGAGATATAGTAATACGCAGTCATTATAAATTTTAAAAAATGCGCTTGACGGTTCATAATGCTCTTAAAAACATGATTGTTGTATGCAGATACTCTTTAATTTGTAAAATTATGAATTGTTTTTAAAACGGCATCAATCTGTTAGCATAATCTATGAAATTGCAAAATCGGTTTAGAAATCACTGAGTTCTGCAGGCACAAACATATAAAAAATTGATAACCTCCTTCTTTTTTTGAAGTCGGTTAAAAAAGTAGACTTATATCACTTTCAAACAAACCAGCTCAATTATTTTCTGTTTAGCAACAAAGAAGTTTTTAAATTATTTAAAAAAAAAAAATAAATGGTAATCCATATAAAAATTTATTATTCGGAATCTTTTAAAACTTAATTTACTTTATTCGTGCTTGATTCCTTTTATTTGGGTAAAATCCACTGATGAGCTATTTGAGCAGTAGTGAAGTGGCCATATGGATATGCTTTCCCCGCAGTAATACATTTCATTTTTTAGTTTAGTTTAAAATAATAAATATTTCATGAGAATATCATGAAATATTTATATAAAAGGAATCAAGCACGAATAAAGTAAATTAAATAAATGGTAATTTTTAATTTTATATTTTTGTTAGTATTATTTACAGTTACTTGTTTTTATTGTATTTTAGTAGTAAATCTTGATACATAGATTAAGAAAAAATTATAGTTTACTTAATAACAAATATTAAAGAAATAAACGTAACTTTATTCGATTTATGATAAAAGTATTTTGTCTGTTAGTGTCTGTTAGTTTTTTTTTTGTTAGGGATTTAAATAAAGGTACTTTTACAAAATAAATTGATATATAGATATGTCAGAAGCAAAAAGACCTAACGCTACTTTTCAAAAATTTCCTCAAATTTTTATATTACTGTCCTATTAGTTCTTATAAAAAAAAATAATTTGTCCAGTAATTAAACATTTACCATTAAAACATTGACTCCGCTTTGATTAAACGCATTAGTTTACTCTAGCGAAACTTCATATGTTTGTTTAAATTTTTTAATCATTTTTTCTTAGAAATACTATTAAAATATATGGTAATAATAAAAATCATTTTCATAAATTTTTTAAATCAGATTTTTAAGAATAATATTTTACCTTCTGACACGTCCATGCGCTCACTGT
Organism: Gymnosoma rotundatum; assembly: GCA_916610165.2. Lineage (NCBI taxonomy): Eukaryota > Metazoa > Arthropoda > Insecta > Diptera > Tachinidae > Gymnosoma > Gymnosoma rotundatum. The sequence continues at coordinate 93,592,711 of OU744337.1, read as the reverse complement.
TGGTACTTTAAAGGAATGTTTTCTGTCTAACAAATTTGAAAAAAAAAACTTTTTGACTACTGAATTGGGTTAAAACTACGTACCTAAAACCGTGATCTGAATTTTGCTTTATGTAAGAAGTTTATTTCAAGTTCTTTATTTTTTTATTTCTTGAAAAAATTACGATAAAAATTAACCGAATACCCAAATTAATTAAAGTCTAATTTTTAGGATTTAGCCATTATTACTGCTGATTTTCTCAGATATTGAGCTGGCAAACTTGAAAACGACAAAAGTTTGTTATGTTATTTTTATTGGTGTAATTTTTTTAATGAGTAGGTATTAAAAAATTGTTTTTGTGTTTAGTTATATGAACTGTTTTCTCTTGCTCTCAATCAAGCATTCTTCCCATAAAACACAAAGGCAAATATTTGGTAACAGGTTCTTTTTTATTTTTACTTAACATTCAGATTTTTTCTAAGCTAAGCAGTTGAATTGAGTTTAAATTAAAATAATATTATTACAATACAACAACATAAATATAAGGCTGCAAACATGCAAACATATTGTCCTGTTCCATCTTTAGTTGATAATATAGTAAGTTGCAAGTTATTTAAAAATAGTTTGTTTTTAATGTGTAAAACTCGCTATTAGAAGAACTTTTTTTATGCATGCAAGAATACATTTTTTTTTAATTTTCATTTCGTTCTGTAATCTGATTTCGGGTAACATTTTCGGTTTCAAAACGAATAATTTATGTTTTTTTTTTGCGTTCGGTAAACCGGAAATCACGTCATTTTACTGGTTTTAAAATCGAGTAAATAAACGTGGACTAAAGAAAGTCAAGTGCTATTTTTTTCTAATAAAAACTGGAGAATGCGAAAAAGAAATGCTTGGTAGGACATACTATTTCAAGTCTTTTCTGTACGCCAAATATCTTTGTAACTTTTGAATATATTGCCAATAAATATATTTTTTTTATTTGATTAATGTGCTGTTTCTGTAATACAAGCGATTAACTCGTTTGAAAAATTTATGTCAAATGCACTAATTTTTTGAAGTTATTTCTATACAAAATTTTAAGACAGGTTGATCGCTTATAATACGGAAACAGCTCATAACTTATGCAGTTTGTTATAAACAAAGTCGGTATTGTTAAATTTAGGTATCAAATATTTGTGTTTGCTGGGCATCATACACATATTTATGCTCTGTGCCAAGGATGGATAAATCATTACTATTTAATATTTACAGCACTTTGCAACAAGTATTTCTTTAATTAAAAAAGTATTCTTTTAGTAAAGTATTAAAAATAATTTTTAAATTTAATTATAACATTAAATAATGTTTACGGCAACAAAATGTTGTTTAAATACATCTTAATAAGTTCTGTTTCGAATCGAAATTTTACCTAATTCGCACGTGTTGATCACAACTCTGAATCTGCTATAAATGCAGATTTACCTAAATTGGTACTATTGTGCAGCGTTACCTTACCGTTCATCGACTAAAGTTGCAATTTGACCCTTTTTGGCGGTATGTGGCGTTTTGTGAATCATTTTAAATTCACCTCATTATGCAACTTTTTTATTTTGTTAGAATTTTTTCCTTTCTTTTTGCGAATTTACCCACAAAATCAAAACTTATTAGCTACGCATTGCAAACTTCCTTATTCTTATTTTTTCACAAAAAATCTAATCAAGATTTTTATTTCATTTCGAAACTTTTTTGTACTCATATATTGTTTCTTAAAAAAAAAAAAAAAATAAAATTAAAATTGATTTAAAATTGCAAAAATTTTATAAATTCATAGAATTTTGCAAAGTTTTCTTAAAAATTCATTAACAAAAAGAAAAGCTGCAAATAAAAAACAAAATAAAACAATTGACATGTGGTCAGAGAAAACCACTAAGCCTGAGCCGCAACATTGGAACAACGCCACATGTTCTTCCGAGAAACGTATTATTACGTGGTATTATTCCAAAGAATTGGAACTAAAGTTTAGGCGAAAATACAAAGCTGTCTTTTTGCATTACCAAGTTTTATTTTCTAAATGACTTTTTTGTGCGGCTTTATTTTTTAAAACGATCTTTGTGCCTGTTTTAGAAAATTGCCAGCAGAAACCCTGCTATTGTGAATGGTCAAAACAAGTACCATTTTGAAGCTTCAAATGTCCATGTCTGCTAAGTGTACTCGAAGTTTATATTAGTTATACTTAAATAAACCTGACAGCATAGCATTAAACATGTTAATAAAAGTGGACAGTTTTGGCAATTGAACAGGGGTGGTTGCAGTGGTTTTGACATTCAAGATTTTATTTAATACCTCCTTATTTATTCATATTTTCTTTCATTTATATTTAGCACGCGTTTGTAGTATTTATGTTTTTATATTTTTCTTTAGCTTGTTTGTTATTTCGTTCTTTAGTTAGCCTCTTGAGTATTACACACTAAATATCCTATTGACGACATATTTATGGTTTTTCTTGTGCCCTTTTATTTTCTCTTTAACTTAATTTCAATTTGTGTCTGCCTAAAACTATTATTATATTATTTTTTTATTCATTTTGGTGTTTATATATTTTGTGCAGATTCTTTTAAACATATTATATAATAATTTTTGTAATTGTTGTTGTTTAATTAAAATTCTGAAAGCATATAAGAAAACGTACTGAACATACATAATTAAGGAAACACATTACACACATTTTAGGTAAAATATCTGTGTATTAACTAGATATTAATATTTTTTTGAACATTTATAAAAAATGTTAATATTGTATTGATTTAAATCATTGATTTTCGAATTGCTTTCTTTGTTATTGTTTAACGAACAACTAACATAACAATTACAGGGTAATAAATGTAAAACTTTTTGCGTTGTGTTGAAGATTAAATTTTTTTAAATGCAGCGTATTAAAAAAAAAAATATTTTCTATGATGTTCCTTTATTTACTCAGCTCAGCGCAATTTTGTTGACAATATTGTTAAACAACACACACTTTACTTCTATGCAAATGCAACTTCCATATTCGATTTTTTGATCACAACTGCGATTTCTATTTTTAGGCGATTTAAAACATCTAGAATCTGCTAATGTGGAGTGATCTGGCAACTTGTAGTTGTTTCTTCTATTGTTTGTTAGGTGTTTTTGATTTGTTTGAGCATCCGAAAGATTTTAAGTATGAGTATTAATGTTCTTAAAAGATTTTCTCAAATAATCTTTTTCACCTTTTAGACAGTTTACAGATTTTGAAAACAGAAACAAGTAAACAAATTTTATGAATCATATTTTAGATAGCTGTGGTAACCTGTGCAAAATCGGCATTCTCGCGTTAAAATAAGAATGACAGTTTTTTTTTGGAAAAAGTGTTGTGATCTCATAAAAAGAAAAGTTTCTGAATATACCGGAATTTGTCTTGATCCTCCTTTACTGAATACATTTTTAAGAAACATTTGAATTTAATTCTTTTATTTCTCCAAAGTACCCTTTCTGCAGGTCTTAGCGTGTGAGGAATTTTATAAAACCCAGACTAAAAGCCCGAAGACTTATTTCCGTTTTTTTTTTCAAATGCCCCACTGTGTATTGTTAGATTTGGTTTTTATTTATTTATTACAAATAAATTCATGTGACTGGTCAAGTTTTTATTTTTGTTGTTGCTATGTGGTAGAAAAAAAACTTGATAAGTTTTATTTATAAGAAAATAACAACAAAATTGTAGTGATGTACTCATATTCGTATTTACAGTAAAAATTTCTCTATATTATTTTCCAATAACAAAACAACACAAAAGTAAAGTAAACAGCTGTCAAACGAATTTATTGAATTTCATTATTTCAAAAAAAAAAAAAAAATAATTGACTTATGTATATTCATATTTTTTCAATTGAACTGTTTTTTCTTTTTTCTTCTTCTTTGTTGTTTTAGTTGTTTATTTTTCATTTGTCTTTAATGGTTGACCAACTATTGTAATGTTTTTATTTTAATTGATATTATTTGTTTTAAATAAATTAAATTGATGGAAAAAACAAACAATACACACAAATTCTTTGTTTTTTAAATAATTGTGGAAAATCTTTTAAATCAATTTTTTATGCTTATTTACTATAAATGGAATAATTTATTTACGGTCTAGTAAAAACAGAAATTGTAGGGCAAAATAAATCGTTGTAAACAAATGATAATTCTATATGGTTATTACTTTGTTATATGTAAAAAGATTATAAATTCGAGAGTGGGAATACTAGGCCGGCAACAATACTGTAAACCGATAAAGCTATCAATGTCTCTTGGCGAAAATACAATATGGAGAAGGCATTAGCGCTGCAATTGTAACAATCGCGCGACTTGACATCGCAAAACTTATGCGGTAAAGCAGTTGTAATTTAAAACGAGCAGTCTGCTCCGTGTCAATGAAGGAAGCCTCGATTGGGTAATTAGACGATTACATATTACATATTTTATGCATAATGTCATTTACAAGCCTTTAATATTAAAAAAATAATCCTTAATACTTTACACACATCTCGTTGTATTATTAACACTATTGACTACTACAGTTATTATCAAAATATTTTTAAAAATAAATTTCATGTTACAAATAAAAATGTTGACCCCTACTGTAAATTTGACAAGGAATGTGTCTCAATTAAATAAAAATTGATTTTTTTGATATATTTAAATAAGCAAATTAAAATACAGTTATACACACGTACATTTGCATTTAATTGATTGGATTTTGTAAACACAATTAAAGCGAAACCTTATATGAGCAATTTTAATTTTAAAACGCCGGTCAGTGATAATACCAAAGGAAAATTCAATTATAATTATAACAAATTATACTAACGAAGAACACAAAACATCTTTTTGTAATTAGACAAAAGAAAAAAAAAAAATACTAAATATTATTTGCAATCAAATTTTTTCAGAAATTATAGCTTTAAATTAATAAAAACAGTTTGAAAAATTTAAAATTATACGAGGGCTGCTCTATATATTTCTGGCCTAATAGTGAAAATGTGAATATTTATAATCAAAAATGGTTTTATTGTTTTTCAAAGTATTCTCCAGCATGATTTATACACTTTTGCATGCGCTCAAACCAGTTGTCGAAGCACTTTTTCCACTCCGATTGAGACACCTCTAAAACATGGTTTTTGAACACTTCAACAGCTTCTTCTGGCGACGAAAATCGTTGACCACGCATTTTTTTCTTGATGTGCCGAAACAAGAAGAAGTCATTAGGAGCCACGTCAGGGCTGTACGGCGGATGATCTATTAATTCGACGTTTTGGCCGGTCAAAAACGCTCTGGTTTGAGCCGATCTGTGAGAGCTCGCATTGTCATGGTGAACAATGATTCTTCTTCTCTTGTTGGTTTTTCGAATTTCTCCGATGACTTCAGGCAAACAAATTGTAGTGTACCACTCAGAAGTGACCGTCCTACGTTGCTCAAGCGGAACAGTCGCCACATGACCAGTTTTGCCGAAGAAACAGGCGACCATTTGCTTCGAAGTGCTTCTTCCACGAACAACTTTCGTTGGATTTTGCTCGTCTTTGAAGACCCACACGGTCGATTGTTGTTTCGTTTCGGGCTCATACGCATAGATCCATGATTCGTCACCTGTGACGATCTTATAAACGTCTTTTGAAGCACCGCAAACGTATTTTAGCAACATTTCTTTGCACCAATCGACACGAGCCTTTTTTTTGAGCGACTTTGAAATTGTGCGGGTTCCAACGAGAACAAACCTTTTTTACGGCCAGGTGTTCATGCAGTATCGAATGTATGCTGGTGGACGAAATGCCCAAGGATGTCTCTATCTCTCGGTATGTCGAATGTCGATCTTGCATTATGAGTTCACGCACGGCATCAATGTTCTCTGGCACAACAGCCGTTTTTGGGCGACCTTCACGGAATTCGTCTTTGAGCGAGCTTCGGCGACGATTAAATTCATTATACCAATTTTTCGCAGTGCTATAGGATGGTGCTTCATCGCCATACAAAGATTTAAGTTCATCAATGCACTCTTGTCGTGATAATCCACGTCGAAAGTTGTGAAAAATGATGGCACGAAAATGTTTACGAGTTAATTCCATTTTTTTTCTATATTAATTTTTTCAAGTCACTGTAAACAACACAAATAATGGTCGTACGTCAAAACTTTTTGAGTACGATTATGCTTAAAAATGATAAACTTTCCAATGGAAATGTCAGATTGCACTTGGCAGCACTCAGTGTTGCCAGGCCAGAAATATATATAGCAGCCCTCGTTGAGTTGATCCCTCTCATAAGAATATCGGTCGGTCTAATTCCAAATTTGTGGCCAGTTTTTGTGGATATTTAGTCCCAGTTGGATATTTTTTTTAAATTAGTACTTTTGCAATAATTAATTTCCTCTTATACTTCCTAAATAAATAAATTTATACACAGTATATAATTAAATTAACATAGGTTAATACTCTTAGTCATTAATGTAGAAATCTATTATTACGTTCTTATGCAAAATTAAAAATCAAAACTACACTTTTTCTTCTAGTTGTAAATTTCATTGGAAAAAGTACTTAAAAAATGCAACATGTGTACTATCGAAAATACTATTAATTTAAAAAAAATTTGTCCTTAAAAAATAAGAAATGTACGTTGTTAAAAAGGTATATGTTGTTCTTGCAGGTGTAAATACAATTTTTAGTTTGTGCAGTAAAACCTGAACAGCCAGCTTATGTTGCGATGTAGCAACGACCATCATTTGCTGTTACATGTGCGAACTCACAAAAATTAACTTTTAAAAATTTTAAATAATTTTTATAAATAAAACTGCTTCTTCCATTTGAACAGTAAGTTGTCATTGTTCCTAAAACAGTATTGTAATTCCGACTACAGAAGCAATCTGCTAGAGCACTTGACCATAGGTTACGAAGGTATGAACTTTTCTGCAAGTTTTGCTTAAAAATAACATTCTCGTTTTTTTTCTAGTGTTCGGTAAAAATGATTTTATATGTTTTTGTTGATTGATTAACAGTGTGTTATGTTTTAATAAGTTCCATGATATGGAAACATGGACCAATTATGTCGTGTCTGTGCTTTCATTTTAAATATCCATCATGGCTATTTATATCGCATTCTTATAAATAAATGGAAATTCTTGCATCCTGTTTAAAAATAATTTCTTAAAAAATGTGGTTAATTTTATTATTAAGAAACTTAAAAGCATCTTAATTTTGTAACCGCTATAATCAAATCGCTCATTAAACTTGTAAGTTTATTACTCATTAAAATAAATTCATTTACATATTTTTCTTCTTCTTTGATTACTCACTGTTCGGTTTAATTGTTTAAGTTTTGTTATTGTTGTTTTAAATTTTCTTTTCGTGTTTTTTTTTCTATTTTTTTTTTGTTTCTTCATGAGCGTGTGTCCATCCTTGGTACATGTTGGTTGTACACACTTGCCTTCAATTTTTTTACCTTGTCCATTTAGGTAATACAACGTACATATGTATGTACAAATATACATGTCATGAGTAAATCTATTTGTGTGGGTTTGTGTGTGTATATTTCAAATGTACTCATTGTATTTTCTTTTCTTTTAAGTGTAAAAATAAGAGAATTTTTTTTTAATCTCATTGCATTTTTCCGTTTTTCTTCTTTTGAAATAACCAAATAAAATTACTCAATATCCACAATATTTATATACAAGAGCAAATATATTCCGTTATTTACATATATTTATTTATTTTTGGTCAAGTCGATAATAAGTAATAAGAATGTGTTTTACTTATTCGCCTGCCTTAATGCACCTTTTTAAACGCCCTTTAAAGTAAATACGAGGTCAGATAAAAAATTCTTCCAAACAATTACTTTACCCTGTTATGGCTGGCATATGTTATTCAAATACTTATGGAAAAGCGTTATTGTTAAGTGGCAAAAATAGTAATAAGTAAAGCTTGGTGGATAAGAAATCACCTGGCAAAGTTGGATATGCCATATTTATCAGGCGACTTCGAAAAATGTTACAAGGAATAAAAGCAATGCTTTACATTTGTTTTTTTACCTGCACTGTTGTGGTAATTGTGTCGGTAAATTGCAGCTGCGCTAAACTTTTGCATTTGTTTCTTTATAACTTAAACCTAAAAATTAAACTTTCCTAATGCTTAAATTTTGTGCAATCTTATTTTATCACATTTGAACATATAAAACGTTCCATTATGGTATTTAATAAAGCCATGTATTGAAGATTGTAATCTTAGCTTTGGGTGTAGATGTTCTGGCAATAACCCAGTTTACTATATTTTGTATTGCCTTCACATTATTTGTTTCAACTTTTCGGTATGGTGTACTTCTTCAGAATTCTAGTAACTCTTTAAACTCTTATGTATTTTTGCAGTCTGATATTAATTTAAGTTAATAACATAAGGGCCTGCAATTTCTGCCGACAAGTGCTTAAAACTCAGTCATTAAAAAAAATTGCTAACAGAATCTGTATTGTATTAGTTTCGATCTACTACTTCATCACCGATTCTGAGAAATAGAAAGCTTTGTGGATTTTGTTGCACGCACAATCAGCATGTGTTTGCCTGTGTTCCTCACTTTAATGCCAAGGAATAAAAAAAAAAATACTTATGCGGAGAAAACTGCTAACTCGAAGTACTATGTTGTTACCCAATTCTCTGTCAGATAATATTTGAAATTTGAATAAGTAAATATGTCAGCAGCAGCTCGTAAGGATACTCCCAATCTATATGTATATCCTCTATGCATTCCTGTATTAATTGGTCTTTGATCAGCTGTTAATCTTGCCCACAAATAGTTGTCCCCTGCGACTTTCTTTAAGATCTCTAAAGACCAATAATAAAATTCAGTCTTCAGTCCCTGCGCTGTGAAATTCAGAATCGTCAACTTTAAACCACTTTTCTAATAATTTGACTTCGATGAATGCACTTCCACTTTAGTTAACAAAGAGATTGAGCTAGCCACTCTTTTTGAGACTTACTACCTGTGCACAGCTTAACATTTTGCAGGTATTTGATTATTATAACTAAATATTAACAGGTTAGAATTGTATATGAAAACATAATGGGTGGAGTTCGTGAATAATTTTATGATTTTTCCATACCTTTCTTCGTCAGGTCTGTCGCCCAAAGAAATAAATTTCTATGATTCCTAAGTTATGATATGACCTAAACGGCTTCTCTTGTGCTGGTGCGATCATAATGGATTGCAAAAACATTTTTTACCATCAGAGGTAATTATACAGAGCCCTATAATATTTGTAAATCCTTTTCTTTGTTTTGGGTTGTAAAAAAATTCAAAATTCAGTTAAAATTCGCGAAGGTGTTGGAACTAAATGACTGTTAATTATTTACTAAGTTTTCCACTACTACCATCGTACTTTATTATTATATAGAACAATATTTATGGTGGTTATACTTTCAAGCACTTGAAATAAATTCTGTGACTAGTAAATTAGTGTTCGTTTTAATATATTTTATTAGCAGCTAATAATGAAGAACAACCTAAACAATAACAATTATAAGAGTTGCCACAGTCAAAAATAAGAAACAAAAGACTTGCCATATTAAACAAATATTTAATAACTGCATTGTATTTAGTTAACAAATTACTTAATGAATTTTGTGTTTTTGTGTTTCATGCGATGATTGATCGCTTTTGTATTTAAATTCATACAGCAAATATTTTATTTGTTTAAATAATTGTTAAAAAAAAAAAGAAGACCAAAAACGAAAACAAATGAGACAACACAAATAAGATTTTTTATTTTCTTTTTTTAATACAATATAATAAAATTTGTTTTTGTTTTATAAATTATTCGTTTTTATTTGAATCTGTAGGAGTAATATCAGGTTTATCTACTCAAACCATCCAGTCATTCGAATTTCAGTAATAGAGAAAACAAAAGGTGTATGAAGTAAATATTATTTTGTTTTTTTTTTTTTTGTTTTTTTTTAGTTTTTAATGCTCATTTAATTATTTTAATATTGTCTTAATAATTTCTTTCTATACAATTTTTTCTCCTTTATTTGGTAATTTAAGATGTCTGCGTAATATTTATGTCACTAAACCGGTTTAACCTTATTTTTGTCGCATATATTTATTTCCATGATAATGTTTATTTCTTCAGTGTTTGAAAAATTTTATTTGGTACCATACCACAGAGAGTTCAGATTTTAGAAGTTGTTTTTTTTTATCAAATCATATTTTGCGTTACAATTCAATAAATATATAATTCTATTAACATTAATTATGATACCTTTAGTACTAATCCGTGATACTGATTGCTTTTAACACTTTTATAATATAAAAATTATCGGAATATAATGTCTAAAAAATTCGATTAAGATTAGCAGTAGAGACACAATTTTTAACATCTTGTATTACAGAGCTCCGCTAATTATTTAACAGAGCTTCGCTAATTATTTAATAATAAATGTAAACATAAATTTCTAGGTTTTATACATATGCATAAATAGTATATATACATACACATTTATATGTATGGTATAGCAATTGCTATTAAAGTACTGAGACGTTTGATATTATACCTAAAGGAATAGAAATTGAAATAAACAAAAAATTCTATTTTTATGACTAGTATTGCACAACTTTCCTTTGATGGCTACTGTGATGTCATGTAAGCAATTGATATAAGAGTCCATCAGAGTATGGTAGAAGGTACAAAGGAAAGAAATATCAAAAGGTTTCACCTCGAGATAAACCCAAAATTCTCCAAACAGGTTTAATTTCTTTTCTGAGTTTAAGTAAAATTTGAGCTGCTGCCGGAGTCAAAGTGATTAAAACAACAATTTTTTAAGTTGCGTACATATTCGCAAATGAAAAGTATACTGTTTTCAACTATTTTATTTAAATTACCACTTCAAAACATTTTGAGTTTTTCTTTTGTAATCAATTCTTTAATTTTTTTCACAAATTTCGAAATGTTCTAAGTTTTTCTTATTTATTTTCTAAAAAATCTCTTTACTTCCTTTTTATTTCCAACAAAAATTCTCATCAGCTGATCAGAGATGGAGAGGCTACTTTAATGCATCATGTTACATGCACTTTAAAGCTTGTTTTAATAGAACATACTATATTTTGTGAATATAATATAATATAATAAAATATAGTGAATAAAAGGTTGTTTTTTTTAGAATGTAAATATCTATTTGTGACTTTAGACTCTAGGTCCCTATTGTTTATTTAAAAAAAGTATTTTTTGTTTTATTAATAATATTCTTGAAAATATTGTTTACTGATACGTATTTTTGGTTACAAAATTAGTTGGTTAAATAAATTATGTTTACAATGTATACAACCGAAGGAAGGTAGATGCCAAGAATGCTGATGACGGATGTAGCTTTATATCCACGACATTTGTAAATATTTTTTTTTTAATTTTATAAATTAAAATAAAATTGAACTCGTGCCGAAATTAATTAATTAATTTGTTAAATTAATGAAATTTAATACGCAAACTAGTAAATATTTTGTTCAAAAATTTCTATTTTTACAGTAAACATGAAATAAAATGATGTTAAAACTTAAATTTAAATATTCATAATTCGTTCTGTGTGTGACTATAATTATGGGCGATGTATGTAGCTTGACTGACGTTTGCCCAAACAAATTTATGTTACAGTTTTGACATTATGTACTATAATTAGAGAGTTAGTTCGTTGTTCTAGTTATGACCTCTTTGTTCGACCCAAATATGTCATAATTTTAACGCATTTGGTACAGATTAGGGAGTCTGTCTTCCCTGCACCATTTTATTTATTTTAAGTGGTAGAGTATTTTGTTGTTTTTTTTTGTGACATGGAAAAATATTGTGTTGTTTGAGAATAAAGCAAATAATATAAAAATTGACACACTTAAGATACTTGGTTTTTGGAGACGATCAGACTGGTCGTTGTGGCATATTTGTACCTCTAAAAATTTTTTTTTTTGCACCAGTTTAATTTTTTTATGAAATAGAATAAATAAGATTTGTATTGTATGACGTCAATATTTTTTTTTGGAATAAGAAAACATACACTTAATCCTAATAAATTAAGAAAACATTCTTTCTTCTATTAAAGAGATGACATTAAAATATGAAAATACATTTATGTATGGATGGATGTATGCATATATGCTTAAGTATCTGTGTGCATATGTACTTGTGTATTTAGTGCTATAGAGTTTATAATTATGTAATATTTTTTTATTAGCTTAAGTTTTAACAGTTATTAAGATCAATAACAATTCAATAAAGTGTTATACCACAAAGCATTTTATTATTATTGTTATTATTATTTTTTTTTTTTGGCACGGCAGCCTTCTTTTAACTGATTTGTTTCGTTATATATGGCGCCAACCTAAATATTAAAAGTTCTCCTTTGGTAAAGTTTTTTAGGATAAAGACATTATTAGTGCACCCGTTTTGTTCTTATCTTAGAGGTTGTTTTGTTGGTATCAAAAGGAAGACTCTTTTTAATTAAATGTATCCCCAAATTTTTTCTTTTCCTAAATTCATGATAGTTTTTAAATAAATAACCTTGGGCGTAAATAAAAATATTCTTAAAATGTGCTGTTCAAAATACTTGTGTATTAAAAAAAAATATATTTAATGCTAAATTATTTTCAACAACGTACCATAATAATGACATTGAAATCAAGATCTACATTTTTTAAGCCTTCTTATCCCCCCGGCTACTTAGCAACGTCACCATTAAAATTAACATTGACAAATTATTTTCAAACTCACATGAGGTGTGATAAAATGGCAACAATGAATTTAAAAGAGTATATATTAAAACAAACATTCACAATTACACATTTTGCTTTAAAATAACATGGTCAAAAAAGCCAGCAAAGTTATTTTTCTAACAAAATACAAAACACAAGCACGCATACGTACATATTTATGTCAATGGTTTAACGGCATAGGCACACCCAGCAAACATAATGTCGAATACAAAATTATTTTTTTATTCTTGTGATATTGTGTAGTTTTTATGTTTTTTAAAAGTCATTAAACATGTTAAAAAATATTTTATAAGACCAACAGCTAAAAACAAGTTATAACTTCTTTTAAATTATAATTTATTTTAGATTTATCGATAAAAATGTAATTTCAAATCCCAAACAAATTATACATATAATTCTATTATTCGCGCCTATGATTTTATACGTAAAAACCTAACACTATATAAGGTTTTAAACAATTTAAACTGTTTTAAAAATCAAATTGGAAAGGATAACTAGGAGTTTATGGTAAAAAAAATTAACATGATCTAACTAACCAAGGATTCCGTACTTCTTTTTAGCCATTCCTTATTTTTGAATTCTATTTATATGCCCATTACCGATTTTTATATAAGACAATATACGTCAAAGTCACATCTTCTATTGAGATGTGCTTGGTCATAGCAAAAAAAAAAAAAAAAAAAAAAAAAAAAAAAAAAAAACTTTTGGGGCCCCAGCAGTTTAGATTTTCAAAAGCCTATAACACATATGTACATATGTAAAGTATCCGGATACCTATTCGGATTTTAAATAGCTATTAATTATATAAGTACTTGATTTGAAAGACTATAATATATTAGAAATTTAAAAAAAATTTTATTGCTTTTATACTTCAACTTATATGAGCTCGTTTCGTTTATGAGGTCGCAACCGACAGGGTACCCTAAAAGACTTGAAGCCCTTTTTTATCAACTTGCAAAGGTTTGATGACTACTTCTTAACATTCTACTTTTTGTAGAACCCTATATTATTTATTTGTGACCAGCAATGCCACATTGTAATTTTTGAATGCATGTTTTTTATATATGGACACCACCCCTCTCACGTATCTAAAAGTGGACTATTCCAAATCTGGAGGAACTGAAACTCAAACGCTTGTTTTTACCGTCGAAGCAGTTATTATTGGCAAAACATTCATCAAAATCGCAACGTAAAATAGGCCAATGGAAAAATGTTTAAGGCTGTCAACGGCAAATAGAGCTTTTATGTCTAGATTGTTGTTTTAATTCAGTTATTATTGGATAAATGACTTCAAGATAGTAAATTGTAAAACTCACACGTTGTCAGGACAAAAACGCTGGACTTTAATATACCTTTTATTCAGAAAAAAACTTGCTTCACTAGGAATTTAATAACTTATTTAATGTCTTTCTTTATATAAGGCTGATATTTTACTTTTTGCTTACAAATAAATCAATTTTTTGTGTATTTTAGTTTTGCTTTTTAAGTTTGGAGAGAGTATGATCGAACCATTTTTTTTTATTAATTTTTTACGATTAGTTATTCGAAATATTTTGCAAAAATTAATTTTTAAAAAATTTATTATCATTTAATTCTTACGCCATGTAGTAATTGAACGCAAGAAAAATAAATTTTAAATCAAAAGGTTCTCAAGATTAGACAGCGAACTTTTATCTTTTAAAAAGTATATATTTCATTACAAATCAAATTTCTGATTTTTTTTTTTTTTTGTCTTAAAGTTGGTTTTCCAAAGTTACTGCTTCAGCTGAAAAAGGTTCATCATAGGACAAATTCTTTAATAAATTTCCTAAAATCTAAAATATATAAATTCACCAAAACATTAGGAAATAAATGCATTTTATTAATGTTTAAAATGTATGTTTCATCGACATTTTAAATTCATTTGTGGACATTCGAAAATTATTTAAAAATCGAATTTTGAAAAAAATAAGATATTGTGAATTTGAGTCTAAGCTTGTGTGCTTACTGGGTAGTGTGAACAAAAAATACAGGAACTCAGAGAAATTATTAAATAAAATACGGAGAGCGACCAGCATTAGAATAACATAAGAAAAACAAAAAAAAAAAAACTTGGCAACAATTATAATAGAAAGCAAATAGGAAAAAGTACAATAACAGCACCAATAAATAGAAAATGGTATAAATACAAGTAGGTATAGACGCTCCCAAGTTTTCTAATTATATTGACATATACATATAAACAGTGGGACCAGATTTTCAAAATCTAAATTAAAATTTTTTATATTTTTAAAGCGTTATATTGAGTAATAAAAGGTTTTATAACAGTTTTTATACATTACAAACACTTTAGTCTCAGATTAGGCAAAATCAAATCTTCTATGCAAGCTTCACACTAAAAATAGAAGTAAATGAGTCATAGTTTCTTCTAATTTTAAAATTAAGTAAACTGATTGAGTTAAATTAATGTCACTCAGTTAAAGTACTTATCACACAGTTTAGTATCGTTTAATTTTTTCCAATATTGAGATAACTCTCCTTTTGTCTCAAGTAGTTTTGTTTGTTTCAGTTACGTATTTGCAATAGAAATTTGTAAAGTTACGCTAGGAACACGACGAATTCGTCGCAAAAAAATTTGTTTTGAAAATTCGTCGTATGAAGCTCAATAACAACAAAAAAACATCTTATAGGGTTACCATGTAGGAAATAATAATCAAAAAATTAAACAGCAATAAAAACATTGAAAACAATATTTTATTTAACTGCTTGTTTATAAACGCTAAAAAAATACATCAATTATTTATGGGAAATGTCTTTATTTACTAAAAGAAAGGAATAGAAAAAAAACTAATGCAGAAAAAAAAACTAATCATAGTGCTTTTTCCGCGTAAAGAATAAGTTCGAAAAGATGTCATAGGAAAGCTACAAAAGCTTAATACAAAAGCTCAATACAAATTTCTTATCAATTAATATTTAAAATAGTAAATTTAGCTCAAGTGATTACACTGTACGTATATTCATATGTGTATATGTATTTCTGTGTGCGTATTTTGACATTATCTTACGACTGCAGTTTCCGCTGTTGTTGTCGCTTGAAGCAGACAAAAACAAAGAAGATATTGTTTTTAAATGGTGTTATAAATTTAATTAAATCATCAGTTTGTTTGACTTTTAACTGAAAATATTTTACTTCTCATTACGATTACAAACGTTGTTTATTATTATTATTATTATTATTATTATAATTTTGTTTTTACAAATATGGAAGTCGTTTACACAAATTCATTTTATAACAAAAATAATAATATTGCAGAACCATATAAGTAGTTAAATATAAAAAAGTATAAAATGTTTAAAGATTTGTGGGTTTCTCTGTACGAAATGTTCGAAAATACTGCAACTTGCATTGTAACTACGGACTTTTTTGAAATACACAAAAATACAACGCTGACTAAAGAAAATTAAAAGTTTGTCAAAAAAAGAAATATGGCGCATGAGATTATTAAAATTATTTCTTATTTTATTTGATTTTATTTTTTTAGATGTATAATGATGACACCAAATTTGTCGCCATTTGTGTTTCAATTATATTCCCACGATTTCTTTGCTTACTAAACATGCACTTTTAACTTACTTTCGCTGCCATCCATTTCACAACACTCTGTGACTGTGGAAGGACTCGACTGTCTTTTTATCCAGATCACTCTGCGGTTCTGGCAATACTTAAATTCACGAGGTCTGGGGGATTACTCTCCAATGCGATTCGAAAGCAGTTGCGACACGAAAGCTAAATTCGATAAGAGAGCAATTTAATACTCTTTAAAACTTTCGCATAACCTTTCGCTTAAAAAAAAATTGTCAACACTGTCTATGTAAACAAAAATTTTAAAAAGCAAAGTCAAGCTTGTACTTATGTTTTTAATTAAAATAAAAGTAATGGATTCCGTAATGCCTTCTTGGTTTGAAGATAAAAACGATCGTGTGGAACATATTACTAGTAGAAGGCCCGCAGGCAAGAAAAAATATCGATTGATTTTTTTATTTAGGGGCTTGTTTCGCATTTACTTATTGCAACTGCCGTTTGGCCAATTGCCTATGTTGCACCCTAAAATCAAAAATTTCAAACTGTCGTTGCTTTGTAGTTTTCTGGCATAAGACATTATAAGTTTCAATCAAAATCTAGTTGATTTTTAATAGATTTCCCATACAAAGAAAAATCTACTTCGCCACTAGATTTTGACAAAATCTACTCAAAATATAGTAGTACTTAGTAATGCACCTACTGGCAACGTTAATCTGGCCATAAAGAACCACTACCTCAATTTGGCTTGCAAATTATGGGTGAAGGAAAGTTCCTACTGCATCTCCAGACTTCAGTGGACTACACTGAAACTCAGGCGAACTAGGCAGCTGCTCGGAAAATCTATAAGTATTACGGTCTCGGTACTTACTGTTCACTGTCTAATAGGCAGGTTTGCTGAAAGACTGGGCTTGCCCTATAAAGGTTTCTGTCACAGCTGTGGCCCGGAGGATAAGGAAGAGACCGTACTGAACTTACTGTGCCATTGCCCATCTCCGGATCGAAGAAGATTTAGTATTCTGGGCTCCCCTTTCTTCAAGACTTTTACGGAGCTATCATCTCACTCTATAGGGGACATAGCGAAGTTCATCCAGGAATCTTCATGGTTCTCAATTGAGTAGGGGGAGTCGCGCCGCCTTCCTTGTTGTATCAGAACGGCCCTTCCAATTGCGCGAGCATCGTCGTGAGACGCTGCCACTCCTAACTAAGTAACTAACTAGTAATGCAACTATGGTTTTTTCATTTTGTACCAAAAAATTCTGCACAAGAAAAAATGTCAGTTTAATTAAAGCAAAAAAGCTAATTTATAAAAAATGACGATATAAACAAACGTAAAGAATGAATGATGTTTAAATTATAAATATAATGTAATACAATTTTTTTATTGCTCTTTTTTTTTATATGAATCTAATGTCAAAAAAAAAAAATACCGTGCAAACGAACTACATTTTGAAAGAGATTTGAAATCAAATCTAGTAAATTTCGATGTAATGTTAATGCACTATAAATAAAATTTATTTACTTTCTTACATTAAATAAATATGTAAATACAAATTAATACTTCATTTTTTAAACAAACTATTTTTTCAGCCTATTTTTTATTGTCTGACTTTTAACAAAATAATAATTCCATCGATACAATAAATAAACAATTAGTGTATATAAAAACATGATACAGGGTCGTGATATAAATATTTATTTGCATTCTGACTAAAGACTGGCAGAATAGAATATTGAAATAAAAAGAATCATGTAATAATGTTTTGTCTAGTCGTAATAAAATATTAAATAAATATTGAAAATAAAATAAATAAAAATAATTAACAAAAACCAATAGTTTAGGTGGGGACGGGTGTGGTGTGTTGTACTAAGAACTGCTATAATCACACAAGAACATTTCGAACACAATATGCGAAGGTTTCTGTCATTACAAATTAGAACATCCAACTCGCGTAGCGTTCATATTAGCTACGCCATTCACATGGTGGGAATCTTATGGTAACATTGGAATTAATTTGCCAGTAATGCCAAATTAATTAGTATTAAGTACATTTTCTTTTATTTAATATAATTTAAAATTAAGAAACGTCAAAAAACAGCATTTGCAAAAAGCCTGCCGAATAAATATTAATGATTGCTAAGGTGCTAAATCAACTAACGTTAATAATAGAAATTTCAATTTTCACGAATATGCCTTTCAATAAAGCAATAATTGATGGCGTTACTCATGGTGATGGCAGTGGTGAATCCATTCATTTCCTGCAATGGCGAAAATGATTGAATTCGCCACTGCCACTGGTACATGATTTCGCATGGTTTTGCCGTTATCAAACTTTTTCTTATACTCTTGCCCTTGTTTAACGGTAATACCCAATCATTGTAAATAATAACAAAAGCTTTTAGACTTGCCAGACAAAATGGGATTAAGTTCGAATACCAAGAGAACACCGGCAGAATAACGGAACAGATTTGATGAAATTAATACCAATCCCAAAGAAGGGAAACAAATTCTCATAATAATCGTAAAATTTAAATGTTTTTAAATATATTCCTTAAATTTTCACTGCCTTTCTACTTTGAAAAATTAAATTTTTAATAATTTTTTGTTTGTTGTTTTGATGATATCTTTAATGAAAAAGCATTTATCCTAAATTTTATGGCACTGCAATAAGATTATTTTGAAGTCTGCACATAATAAAGTTAACTCTAGGATAGATAAGATCTAACTTAAAACCTTTCGAGATCTTTATGGAAGAATTAGTTATAATGTAAATGTTAAAACTATATGTGCACATATTTTATTTGCTGCCAAAATAAAAGTATTTTTAAAAAAATTTCGAAACACTCTGTGAGAGTGATGATTTGTCTTTATTTTCTGAAACTTAAAAAGAGGTTAGTTTTTTTGTTGTTGTAGTACAACAAGCTATAAACTAATTGTTATCAGCTTTTTATTTCATATTTATACATTTGTATAAAGATATAAATAAGTACGTGCAGATAAATTTGTTTATGTGACATAATCTTATCACAAATTACTAAATTGTTTTCTTAGCAATTTTAAAAACTTGGACAAAGTTGCTTTACAGTAACATGGCTTTGAACAACATTTTAAAGTATAATCTTATCAGCAATAATAAAATATCTTAAGTTTTTCATTTCTAAGTGTTGTATTGTAATCTCGTTTGATAACAAACGTTACTTTTACTGCATTATGATGAAATATTTATAAGAAAGTTAATGCTTATCATGTTTTTTTTATTATAAAGTTTTTTTTTAAACTAAACAAGATAAAGAATTTAAATATATGTATACACAAAACTTAGGAGCATATAAAAAGATTTTGCCAAAGAGCTAGAGCCATAAAGCTTAAAAATTTCCTAAAATATATAGACAAAAAAGTCGCCAAATACAAATTTTCCGTGATGTATGGAAATTGAGCTTACACGCGATTTAATCGCGGCCTTGGTAAAGATTGGGATCGTGTCATACTTACTGTATACTGAATCCCACTTTAATCCATTAGCCTGTAAACAGAAATATTTCCGCAAAATTGCAGTAGGGCCCATGGAAAATTATAAAATTTTTTTTTTTAAATGAAAATTAAAAAAAAATTATGTTAAGAATGTCTAATTTTGTCTGCAAGCGAAATTATTTCTACTCAATTATATGTAAATCTGGCAACACTTTGACGTATACCTCTAACACTCTCATGAAAAAACAAAGAAAATAGGAATTCGCCTTTTAGTGTTTTAGTGTTTTTAGGGGATGTTTTTATTATGTTTTGTTTAAAACAACGCATATCGCTGAAACTTAAAAAGGGAATTGAATAATAATTGCATGGTACAAATCTGGACAAAGTGTTTAAAAACGAAAACTTGTGTTTAAACAAAAAATACATATATGTGAGTAGTATAGAACATATCAAAAAATGATTGAGAAAGATTTTTTGCCGATACATAAATTGCTCAAATGTTTTTTTTGTTGCAATATAACCAGCTAATTATAAGTTTGCCATCCACGGCCATTAAAAATAGAAACGTCAGTGAGTTACATAATGACAAATAATTTTTGTTGCAGATAGCATGCGTAGAGACATAATAATAATCAATATCAAAAACAGTACAAATGTTTTTTATAAAATACCAGCTGACTGCATCAAGCCATGCCTGGTCGTACGGTCTTTTTAACCTTTGTCCATCCTGTAACTCCACTTTAACCATAGGAAAAACTATTTCTAAAATCGAAAGAGCAATTTCAGAGATAAAAATACAACCTCCGGTTGCGTGAAAAAAGAACATTAAAATAGGAGTATTTGCACAGAATGATATTTATGTTTTGTTCAGACAAAATCTATTACACCTATTACATAAAAATTAGTTGACGCCTTACTCTCTTTTAAGTCAGAGTTATGAAAAAAACACTATGTAAGGATCTAAATTTGTATCAGATTTTCTTATTTTTAATCAGTTGATCTATATAAAATTACCGATTTTAAAATTACCGCCTTATCAGCACATTGAAAAAAAAAGAAGAAATCGTTTATTGGATCCTTAATGTAAAAACTTTGTATGTTTTAAACTTTATTAAAATCGGTACAGCAGTTTAGCTTTAATTAACCCAACCCAACAAATGTATTTTCAAATTTAAATTATTTATTTATATTATATATTAGATAATCAAACAAGTACAGTGTGGTGAAATAATTTTTATTTCAAATATAACTATTCAAGATATTTTATGTGTATGTAGACTTTATATAAATTATTTTTTTATTTAAATAGTTAAATACGTATTTCAATAAAATATTTTTTATTTATTTTATTTTTACTTTGTTTATTTTTTTATTGTATAATTTGCTTATTTTATAAATTATTTCGTTCGAATTCTCCAATTCGTTTGTCATTTTTTTAATAATAATTTTTATCATTAATTTCAAATTTAAAACCAAAAACCCAAAACACTATTTTACAAAACATTTTTACTACATTCAACTTGGAGCTGGAAAAAAATAATTACCAAACAAAAATAAAAAAAAACATTCTTTAAACAAAATTTCTACAAAAACGTACAAATTAGTTAAATAATAAAACTGCATTAAAATATCATGAAAATTTTCATGTTAAAGAAATAAAATGTTTTTTAATTTTGCATTATATAGTAATTATTCATATTGTGTTTTTCATTTTGTGCAATGTTTTCATATTCTTTCTATTTTTATTGTTTTTTAAACTTTTTGTTTCGTTGTTTTTGTTTATGTTCTTTCCAATAAATTTTCTTCTAAAATAATATTTTTTTACAAATCTATTTATATACGGCTACTTTTAATTTAAAACTAATTTTCAACAAAAAAGTAACAACAAATTTGTATGTGTGTAATATTTAAATGGAAGGATAACTGCAGTAATGTAAACTATTTTATAAAAAAGAAAAAAAAACCCAAAAACGATACAGATCTGTTTTTAAAGTTATTATTTTTTTTTTTATTTTGCAAAATTTTTAAAAGTTTTAAAACTATTTTTAATTATACGATTTTCCTTTCTTTAAAACTTATTAAAATAAGCCGCTTAAAATAGACACCAGAAGTCCGAAAGTTTTTCTAGATTTCGCATTTAAGTGATATACAGTTACGGATAAAAAAAATTATCATTAATAACGCACAAAACGTTTTAAAAATTTCTAACAAAACTATTATTTATTTTAAATACCTATTTGTCTTACAAAATTTCTATAGACTTTTAAATGACTATCTGGCAACTCTACATAATTATATAATAAGAAATAGGATTAACGGTAAATTTCAACAATAACATCTTGTACTACAAGACTTGTAGTTTAGGGGTATAAGAATTATTTTTTATAAAAGCTTTGTGGTAGTTATTAAACAATAAAGTTATGTTGCGTTAAATAAAAAAAAAAAAATTTACCGCACTCTATTATAAATTTTAAAGAATTGAAGGACAATTCAATGCTGAAGGGGACAACAATATCAAGTTATCAGCACTAGACGTGCAAATTTCCATTAGGATAGTGATTCAACAATTAGTGAAGTATAAGTAAGTGTGCTATATTCGGCTATGCCAAATCTTATATATTCTTATTCCGGTGACAGAGATTTGAAAAATAAGAAAAAAATTAAGTACCTACTTCATACATAAATATATCGGTTCTTAATAGGTTTCTACCCTGTTTATACGCTTTAATTGCGCAATTAAGGAATTAACGCAGTTAAGGCCTTAATTGAGTTCAATTTACCATGTAAGAAGTCAATTAATAAATTGAGCAATTAGTACTTAATTTCATCACTAATTGAATGCGAAATGCGACCCTTGCCAACAAGTATATTTACTCTGGGAACTATGTTCAGTGAGAAGAAAAAATAATCATAAAATTGACAAGCCGCAAGTAAAAATATAAAAAAACAAATAAAAAGAAAATGGCGGGTCATACGAAAATGGCTTTTGATACTTCCAACTTCAAAGCAACAACATAAAAATATATACGCCTTGTGCTAATTGAATAAGCTTAATTGAGCATGTGTGAAAACCAAATTAAATTGCACGATTAAAATTTACTAAACTCATATTGATATTTTTTAAAATTTCAAAGGGTCGTAACTCGGAAAATGTGGACGAGCGCCAATTTTTTTCACTGGATGTTTTTTTGTTTTTCTTATTTTTTAATTCTCTTTTGCATCGTATATTTGTTTTTTGACTAGAGTTACTTCATTGTTGACCAAATGATATGGAAAAATTAGAGTTAGGCGTGATGTTTTGCCCTCTGCCTCGAAGGGCATGGACCGATCTTACTGATTTCTAATAGCACCTTTTAAGACCCTATGTCTGATCGATTTGCGAATTAAAATTTTCTCTAGCTGATCTAGTGCCTTGAAAAACTTGATTTCAACACTAACACTGACGGACAGACGGACATCGCTCAATCGACTTTGCTATGCATAAGAACTCAGTATATACGTTTATACTTTACCCTTTCTCCACTTTTTGTTGTGAAGGGTATAAAAAGTAATGGTGCGATCACCTATAAAAGTTACTGTATAAAAAACGCTGTCTGAAAAAACGCTAATGTTTGCAAAATGAAACGTTAAAAGCTTTTTTAAATATCCTTCAAATTATTTTAAGCGGCTCCTATTTTTTTTATCCGCAACTGTGTTTGCAAATATTCAAACCCTGGTAAAGCTTTGTTTAAAGATTTCATTACTATTCTTCTTCGTAGAAACATTCGGTTTAAGTATGACATATAATGTTGCTTTAATAGTACAAAATCGACATTTTTTCGGAAGCCTTATTTAACATTCTTTGGTTTTCTCTTGACATTTGAAAAGTCCAAAGTTTTTTGAATTAATTTAATGTTAAGTTTAATTTGTTTTTGTTTTATAACAAGAATTTCATTATCAATAAAAATAATATAACTAGTATTTGGTCAACCTTCCTTTTAGAGTTTAATGTACACACATATAAATTAAAATTTAACAAAAAAAAAAAAAAAATGAAATAACAAAAAAAAAATAATTAATATTAATAGTAACTGTATTAAAATATAATAAAAAGTTCGACCTATAAAAAATATACATAATTAATGTGTCTTTAAAATATGTATGTACTTGCAAACTTTAATATCTCTAAAAAAAATGCTACTAATGCTTCTGCTGGAACTCTGCTACTGGCTGCTTCAACTGAACAACAACTAAAAAACGCAACTTTTGTAAATAAACAATAAAAATGGTGTGAACTTTAATGGAAACAACAACAAACATTTTCTGACAAAATTTTTTTAACTTAAAATTTATCATCATCGATGGCAACCTCTACTAAAAAAAAAAAAATACAATTTACTATTTAATAACAACACAATCCCACCTTTAATGCATGACGTGGTGTTTACTTTTTCCTTCACCTCTATATATTCGAACTTTCACCACTTCCCATAACTCACCTTAACGCAACAACTGCTGTCTGTTATTTTACCATTGTGTATGTAGCAAATGATGTCGAAGATTCTACAGAATATGAATTTGAAACTGCTATTTATTATGGCGATTCAACGGTAAATCTTGGTGAACGTTTTTCAATTACATGCATCATACCCATAACAGATCGAATACACTGGTTAAAAGATGACGAACCCATAACACGTCATAATTTACGACACGGTCGTGATAAACATTCGTATGTCACAAGTGAAAGTGCTATTGAGGGTGAGTAAGAAAGAAAATCATTAGCAAAGAAAATTACTTACCGACCAATTTAGCCAGTTCTGTTGTTTGGCTTTCAGTGCATAAATAAATGGGTGCAGTACTGTTTTATTGTTGCTTAAAAATTATTAAATAATAAGAGACTTCAGGTTAGGTCTTTTATTCGCCCTTAGTGTTTTTTTATTTCAGTTAATTAAAGAAAAATTAAGTAAATGAAATAAGCTGTAAAAAACAAAGAAAAATTTAAAAATATTGCCATTTTGCGGGAATAATTGTTTACTAATATCAGTTATAATGCACGAAAGAATCAAAATGGCTTTTAACGCCAGGTTCTTGGGTGCTGATGAAACTATATTTTGGTTACCATACGGCGAATTCATTATTTGCTGGCGTTGCCATGTATAACTAATAAACATATAAATATTTTATATACATATATGGAGTTTGGCATTTATTTTAGGGCAAGGCGAATCAATAATCAGGTTTTCGCGATGGCGAATTCATTAAAATTCGCCGAAATCCAAAATGTCAAACACTATAGCCCAATTCACAATCTTGTGCAAATGGTCTTGCATTACACCATTTGCAAAATTGTGTATCATATTTTACTCATTACTATGGGTTTTGTTGGTGTAGACTAAAAATATGCTACACAATTTTGCAAATGCTATGATGCAAGACCATTTGCACAAGATTGTGAATTGGGCTTATTTGAAAAAGTTATACATATTTTTTGTGTATGGAGTTTAATATTTAGGGTTTTTGCAAAAATGAATGAATTCGGCTTTGCGACCACCTAATAATTGATTCGTCTTGATTCAGCGGCAAAAATTAATGAATTCGTCTTGCTTACACCTATAATACATTCGCTGTGGCGCTATTTGAAACAAAGCTTTTTCATAAACAAATAATTTTTGAAAATGAGATGATGAAATGAAGTGCAAAATACGTTTTCAAACTACAAAAATTTCACGAAAACTTTCAAATTATAAGAATGCAACACATAAAAATACCGTATTTGAGTTATTAGATTTAGCTTTCTGTCACTTTTTAAATCCCAATCTAGACATTTTATCTGCCTAAAAGTTGGTAACCTTAGATGTCACTGTTCTCTGGATTTTAATGTAGTTCTACCGGTTTCACTCTAGCTTTTTATAGTCTAAAATATGAGACTAAGGAATAATAGTTAAAACATTTTAATTTTACAATTTCACAATCTCACAAGTTTTTGTGAAAGCTTTTATATTTTTAAAATTTCCATCTGAAGAAGAGCTTTTTTGTTCCAACAATTAAGTACAGTTGAATTTCTAAAATAACATTGAGGTTTTTTAAGACTCTCATTACATAAAAAATATAAATAAAACTTTGTGAACTTCAAACATTATGCTGCCTGGATTTATTTAAATCGTATCGCTCGAACAAACAAAAAAAAAAAGGTGAAAAGCACAAAATCGAAGCTCACTTATCAGTACGTCAAGCACTGAAAGTCCATGAAGGCAAATATCAATGCAATAATCTACACAGCAGCTATCATATGCTACGTGTTCTTAGTCCACCTGTTGTAGCGCAAAAGCCTATGACCATTTCACCATTCCTTTTGCACCCAATTGGTGGTGGCCACAGCAAAAATGCTGACACGTCTACACATTATTCAACCGAATCTGATTATGAAACTATACACGATTTAACACCAAGTCAAACGGACGACGATGACATCTTTACACGTACCTGGGAGCCAATCGATCCGGAAACCCCGCCACAAATTTTAGAACTGCCAACTAAAAAACCAATAACAACGACAACAATAACTGGACAACATCATGGAAGTCATCACCATCATCATGACCATCTGCCACATGTACAGCAAATAGAGCACGACATGAAGCACAAGTTATTTTATATAAATACAACAAATTTTGATGGAAATCCACTGGCCACGGACGCCAGACATCACAATCGAACAAAAATCGATTTAGTTAACTTGGATCTAAATCCTCCACCAACACCATTACCACCATATTATACTACCGACTCAAGGAGAATACCTTCAATTTATTATGCTGCAACACCACCAAGCTTTCCACCTCCTCGCACTACACCCAAAATGTCGTCGCCATATAACACTCCACCTCCTGCGGTATTTTCCCATCCACATAATGTGCAAAGGTCACAGTATCCTCAAACCCCAGTCACTTCTATGACAGGATATCCCTATAAAACACATGAGAATTACCACATGGGAATCGGAACTGGAGGTGTGGTGCAAACACAATTACCTATAGAAACTATGCAACCTCAACCTCCTCATTATCCACAATATCCACCAACGCAACAGCAGACGCAACACACTCAATTTAATACGATGGTATCGTTTCCAACGCATACAGGACCGTTAGGAAGTTTACCCGTGCAAACTACCACAACTTTGTATCAAAATCCTTTCCAGCAGTACAATCAAATGCCGGCTCCACCACAATATAATATACACCAGGTGCCCACTAATGCTGGTGGCAGCATCGTAGCAACATCAGCACCAATATTCGCATCCTCGTCAACTTTGGGCGTACAACCACATCCGGGCTTGGTTTATGGTGGTGGCATGACATCAACCATAAGCGTGGGTCCAACATTTACTAATCAAGAAATATCTAAATCAAAGGGTGAGCTACATAATTTTAGCTTTTATCGCTAAACAAATTTAACAGCAAATCACTTTATTCAATCAATCGTTTTATATCAGTTTAATTCAGATCCTTTCCTCTTTTTTTTTAAACAAGAAACCATACGTTTAGTCTAATTTTCTCACTTCATGCCTTCACCAGAAAAAGCATTATTTTTAATATTCAGTTAGCTGCAGGCTAAAACAAATAAATATTATATGCATTGCTCGCTCTTGTCATATCATCGCCTTTTCATCGATGATTATTTTCTCTTACTTTTTTCGTTAATTTTCTGTTTTATAGAAATTCATAAAGTTAGCGTAATGTATTTTTTTGATTTGCTAAAAAAATAAACTCTTTCTTCAATAAATCAGCTGTTGCGCTAGCTCGTTCGTTGTTGTTGTTGTTCATGCATTCGTTTGTGTTCGTTTAAAACGTTCATTATTGTAAAACTCGATAATTGTTATTGTTTTTCTGTTATTCTTCTTCTTCTTCGTGTTCTTCTTTCAATTGATATACATTTTAATTTATTAATTTATTTGATTATTTCTTTTTATTGATTTTCCAAATTTGTGAAAAAAAAAATGTTGGTCATCGACTTATTTGTTTTTTTTTTTTTTTTTCATTAAAAAAAAATAAATTTTTTACATGATTTTATTACTTTTGATTAAAATTTTAATATGGCACTTTGAAAAATGGTTATATTTATTTGCATAAATAAAAACTAAACCTGTTCAAATATTTGCATGAGGAGCCGTTTTTTTATTTCGTCAAATAATGTATAAATAGAACTTAATGTTCTTTTATATTTCTGTAAAATATTGATTTTCAAGTGGGCACAAGTCTATTGTTAAATACTTCAACTATTTGACAACACTGCGTAACACGTGTTTACATTCTCAGAAAATGCTCAATAAAAAAAAACAATTAACAAAAAAACTTAAGTGCTGCCAAGCATAACATTACATACGTTATAGAACTTAAAATGAACTTACAAATAAATTATTCTTGTGAGAATATTTTTAATAAATTATAATGTCTTCTTTCAAAGCATTTCATTGTAGAAGATAAAAAATATATTTATTCCATTAAAACTACCGGCAAATTTTATTAAAAACGCTACGATTAATTTCCGCTGCGATTAATACCGTTCTGTTTTTCATCGATTGCTTTATGTCACATCCGTGAAAGCCGACATTAATACGCATTCGTTGGCTAAAGCCAACAAAAACAACTTTGTGATAAATTAAATGAACAGAAAAATAATTATAAAAAAATAATTATTTTCTTAAAAGTAATAATAATAATTGTTGATATGTGTGTATGCGTTTTTATGGTATGAAGCATATATATTGTTGATATTCAGTAATAGGTTTATGAAGCAATTTTCTGTGAGGAAAACTCTCAAAGAGATAAGTTTTTGCAAGATTACGAATATAACAACTTAACAGCATTTGAAATCTGCGGCTGAATAGCTTTTATGTTTATGTAAGCACAAATAAGCATTTGACAGTTTGAGTTTTCACAACTGTTTATGCTGTTGGACTAAAACCATGGTGAAATCATGATACTTAATTTCGCCGTGAAACATGAAAACTAAACAGAAAACTCAATTTTTTACCCTTTATTTTTGCAATTGATATCTTCTAAATCTATATTGTTTAATAAGAGGCGAGGTGAGAATATGAACAGTATATTTAAATTATAAAGCTACAAATAAAATACTCAGGTCTAGCTGTTGATATATCTGCGAATTTAGATTTGTGCGTTTATTTTTATAATTTAATTAAGTGTTGACCAAGAAGGAAAAATAAAATTTGGCAGCATTATCTTGTTTAGTTTCTTTAGCAGTGATGTCAACTGCAAAAAACAATATGATAACTTAAAATAAGTTTAAGTTAAGTTTTAATTTAAAACACCTAAAAATTTAAATGTTATTTATTCTCGCAATTTTAACGAATGGTCAACTCTATTTATTTACAAAAGCTTTTTTGTTCGGTATCTCTCGGCGGCATAATTAATAGATTTACTTTTCCAATTTTATTTCGAAATTTACAATTTATTTTGTTAAAATACTTTTATGAAACATTTGACTTAATAAATTTTTTGTTTAATATTTCAAGAAGAAGATAGTTAGTTTTGAGGGTTTCGTACCCAAAGGGTAAAAAAGTAAACTTGTCTGTCGCAGGCCTTTGTCCCAGAAAGTAAAAATTTTTACACAAGTCGTATTATTGTGGACGTAAACAAACTAAATAGTATTTCTATAGAGACGTTACTTTGTCTATTATAAGGACAAGCATTAAAAATAAGTTACAAAATTAAAGGGTATTCCTCTAGAGATATAACATTCTAGTAAACATGTTCTTATCTTTTAAACCGTTTAAGCAGACACCTAAAGTTAATACTGAGCTTTTGGTCTATATAAAAAAAGAAGAAAAAACTTAATTAAAAATGAATGGATGTTCCTTTCGTTTGTGACCCGCAACTCGCGCTTAGCTGATTTTAAAATTTTAAAATTACATCAAATTCTCTTCAAAAATGGAAGTAATACTGTATGAATGCCTTTCGGAGTATATAATTATAGTGATTAAATACGATCGACTCGTATTGCAATTTGTACAACGTGTATAAATTATTATAATTATAATATTAGGCATGTTCTGAATTCCACACGAAATTTTCACTTCAAATTTTTCAAAGCATTGTTTTTGTAAAAAATAATTTTATAGCAACAATGCTTTGAAAAATTTGAAGTGAAAATTTCGTGTGGAATTCAGAACATGCCTGCCTGTATATAATTACTTGTATTTGAACTTAAATTCTTTAATGTTCCTGCCCGAATTTTGTTAAACCAAATACATACTTTCTTAGTCATATCGATATGATGTCAGAATGTCAAATATGTACTTATTGTATGACACATTATTGACAAAGAATATTACTCATAACTTTCAAAAATACTTTTTTTTATCTCTCTTTCAGTCAAAATATATTGAAACTAATTTTTTGGTTCCTGAACATTCCAGTGCTCTAAAGTGTGAACAATAATAAGTTCAAAATATTTTAACAATTAACACTCGCGAGTGTATAACAATAAAAAAATATGTAAAATGTCTAAGTTTAATTGCAACAATTGTTTACTTTATTTAAATACCACTTATTATATTTTAGTGATTTCACTCCAAGTTGAATTGAAAGAAGACACAACTTACAATACTTATGTATTATTTTATTTTTTTTTTTCTAACATATTTTTTAAATTTTTTTTATAATAATTGTTATATAAATTGTATATATTTTTTTAATTTAGTACTTACATACATACATACATATGTATATACATTCATATAAATATAATTGTATATCTTTCATTACTTCTTCACTTAGCATGTAAGTTATTTCTTTATTTATTTATTTATTTATATTTAGAAAAAAAGTCTAATTAAAATTCAATTATACTTTTAGTTGAATTTTAATCCGTAATCAATCGTCCTTGATTTATTGGCATTTAAACAATGACACTTGTATTTTTCCCTAAGCATTTTTTATCGTAGTTAAAAAAAAACTTGTTCAGCCCAATTATGATTCTACTCACGGAAAAATTTTTTTTCGAAAAAAAATTCCTCCATTTATGAATTCAGTAGGAGCTTGGTTATATACATATTATTTTTCCGTCATAATTCATAATACCCACTATTTCCCCCCAATTTTTTTGTTACTTTCCGAAGTCAATTATAATGGAAGAAAAGCGAAAAGTTGTAAAACTCGCACGAAATTTTTGTTTATAATTATTGTTTTTATTTTGTTATTACTTTTTGCTGAAACTGTGTTTACAAAAGGTAAATCTTTTCTGTTTTTGTTTTGCCTACTTGCTTGTAATAGAAAAATATAACAGCGTTGTAATTATGTTAAACATCAGTAAGAAAACATAAATTTTGAAAAATGTTTTATTTTTGTTCAAATCAGCAATCAATTAATAATTTACGTTTTTATAAATGTTCATGCTTTTTAAATACAAATTTATGTATAGCATTTTTAGTTAATCACTTCAAACCATTATCAATAAAACAAAATATTTTTGTCAGTTAAAAAAAAAAATAACAATAACATACGATTACCTTAAAACCTAAAAAAAAACACGTACAACATTTACACATAAAAAATAAGATCTTAAATAATTATTATTTTTTTTGATTGCGCTATTTAAGATAGTCGATAAAAAGTTTTTTATTTATTTTTAATATCTTCAATTATTATTTAGTAAAAGATAATTGTTTATTATATTTTATTTTTAACATATATTTTTATACTTAATTTATAAGATTATCATCTTGTCATTGTCATTCATATAGTTATTTTTATTGTGGTATCTATTAAATTATATTTAATTACAAGATCCTTCATGTTTTTGCTATAATTTCGTTCCTCTATGTTTAAATTTGTCTAAATTTTTATTTAAAAAATATAATTATGAAATTAAAATTTAAAATGTTCGTTTTGATTCGTGTGTTAATTACAGAAGCAGAATTTTTGGTGCCAAACTATGATAATGTAGAACGTCAGCTAAAAGTCTATGAAATTCGTAGTCCATTAGTACTAAGCTGTGATATCACTGATCCCAGTATAACTGATTTAACATGGTAAGTAAATTAACAAAAAAAATTTTTATATAAAAATAATTTTATACTAACGAATCACAATTAAATATATGAATCTTAATTAAATAGAATTTTTTTTATTAATAATTTATTTATGTCAACCGCTTTAAAGATTATAGAAATGCAAATTTATTAATGGATTAGACATTATTCAATTTGCCGCGTATGGAATGAAAGAAAACATTTACAAATTACGTATTTATAATTAAAAAATAATCACTAAAAGGTAACACTGCTAATCTTTTTCCTAGCGTTATACATAAAAGTTAGAGTTAAAGTTTGAAAGTCACAATGAATTGACACTGTTGCAATAACTCGGGTT
This sequence comes from Gymnosoma rotundatum, assembly GCA_916610165.2. Taxonomy (NCBI): domain Eukaryota; kingdom Metazoa; phylum Arthropoda; class Insecta; order Diptera; family Tachinidae; genus Gymnosoma; species Gymnosoma rotundatum. The sequence goes on along the minus strand of OU744337.1, from coordinate 93,560,559 downwards.
TAAATGATTTTTTTAAAAAAAGTAAAAAGTAAAGTAAAAGTTTATACTCAAATTTACAGGTTTATTGTGAATAAATTATAATTGGAGCTTATACGTACAGTATTTTTGTACATGTATTAAAGGAATTATAATGTTTTTTCTTTAAACATATGAGTCTTTCCGTTAAAAGGCCCTCCATGATCAAGAAAATAAAAATGTCAACCTTACGATATTGTTTTAAACAAATATACGGTTTTAACTAATTTATTCAATTTAGCAGCGTTTCGTTCACTTAAATGAACAAGCAGATGTCAAAGTTGCACAGTCGCAATTTCTTATTTGTGAATAATGTTTTATTTATTTATGTATGTATATTTATTACATCTGGTCTGACTAAATAAAAGAGTTTTTCATTCATTTAGTTAATAATTAAAAGGAAATCTAAAAATATTGCAGGTATCCGAAACTGCATACATTTTCACGCGTTGTTAATCAAATAAAAGCAGGTCGGAGAGAATATTCGCTTAAGAAATTGGTTTAATTTATGTGGTAATATCTATTTTCTACTATTTATAATAAATTTCCTTGAAGAGTAAAGTATAAAAAAAATGTCACTTTCGAAATTTCACGTATCGACACAGATTATGGTTGAAAAAAAATAAAATAAAACCAAAGACATTTTAAAGAAAAATTGTTAACTAAAATTCAGAAATTAATTTTCTTTTAAAATTGTGTCAGGTGTCGTTTCCATTTTGGACACGTTCAAACATCCACAGTTGTTATTTAAAACTAGTTATTCCGGGTGCGCTTCACTGCCCCAATCCCGTTTTTTATTTGATTATACGCGCTATTATGGAAGATACTTGTACAAAATTTAAAAGCCTTCCCCTCACAGTTCCCTAGGTAAACGACAAAAACTTTTTTACTTTGTATGGGACGTGTCACGCCCAATCTCCCAATCGAAACTGTATTTCTCTAAACAGTGCTTCTTAATAAGGAAGTTTCTACGAAATTTACAAAAGTACAAAAATGTAGGGCTTTTTGTTTTTTTATAGGGATAAAACTACATGTTTTCATGAAAAGTCGAAACTCACGACAGAGAACTGCAAGAGTGTCTATTTTTAATACTCTAAGTATACTCATCTTAAATGTGGTTGCGGTGTGATCGCCACCGAAACAAGTAATAAATTGATCAATTAGTACTTAAGTGAGTCATTAATTAATTAAGTTTCCTCATACAACCCAAGCCACATTCATTTTATTAGGTAGTAGCATACAACATTGACAAAAACAACATGCCTTTCTAATGTTGTTTTGTGCGTTGGAAATGTCAAAAACACAAAGGGAAATAAAAGATAATTGCTATGTTTCGCAAACGCTTGTTGCTAGTGTTTTTTTTAAATTCGTAAATAATTCAGCTGGGCGGACGACAATACCTAGCAAAATAAAGCTGCCTTGATAGAACCCTTGTGCAGTGTGTTCAGTGAGAGAAAATTTCGTACAATGACAAAGCTAAATGCCATAAAAATGAAACATTAAAATTTTCAAATTAGTTGAAATAAATTTTTTTTTTAAATTTAATGGAGAGCTAGCGTGCAGTCAGAACTTGATCGTACTGACTGGAAGAGTTCTATATTTCAAATAAAAACAAGCAAACATTCGTTTAAAGCCGAACTTCTCATTATTCTTCCAAATTTACAAACAAAAATTCTTAATGTAAAAATTAGGTCTGTTAAATAAATTTCCGGCAGAAACTAGCAACGATAGAGTAAAATAAGAACATGGTGAAATAATACAGGTGGTCTCAATGGCGAATTCATTCATTTCGCCATAAACGCTAAATTTAAACTCCATATATAAAAAATATGTATAAATTTTTTTATATGGTGTTTGACATTTAGCATATGCGGCGAAAACTAATGAACTCGCCATTGCGGTCACCTGGTATTATTTCGTCATGAATAAAAATTTACAACATTACTATTACAAATGAAAAAATGAAATATACGCATTTTTGGAAAAATAGCAAAGAAAAGGCGATGACGATGATGATAATAACAAACAACCATAAAAATAAATATGTACCTAAAACGGCAAAAAAAGCGGTGTTCGATGCTTAAAGCATTTTGTATTGCAACAGTAAGCATTTGCAAGAGCTTTATCATCGATTGTGTGCAACTTTTTCGAATACTTTGCAAAATTGCTAAAATTTTTCCGTCTTTTTTGTAAAACTTTTAGTTTATTTTATTCTATTTCTTTTGTTTAGTGTTTTATTATCCTGGCGTTTACTTGTACATAGTTTTCTCAGCTTTCTTCTAACAATTATACAAACGTTAGCTTCAATTCAAAATATTTTGTATTTAAAACCCAAAACTACAATGTTATGTATATTTTTTGCTGTGTGATTGTAAAAAATTTCAGCTGTAGATATTCGGTTTTGAAATCACCATACATATTATGGCAAAAAAGCCACACCATATTAGTCTAGCAACGATGTGATGTAAATATTTTCGTGGAAAGTGCTAATAATAATAATAATAATTGAAAGTATTTAATATTTATTAATTTATTTTGTAAAACAAAACAAGAATCAGCTGTTCTGTTCCTGCCAGTAACAAAAGTAGTAACAAATTTATTAACATTCACATCTTATACTCTTTGTTATTCTTTCGCTGCTTCTTTTTAAGTACTGAAGTAAACACTTTCCAATAACAATTAGTAACAACCTCTTGTTATTGAACAGAACTATATTCTACTGTCAAATTTTAATTGAGTAGATTAAATTGGATATCTGTGAACACCAAAATTAATTACTCAATTTAAATTTTAATTATCTAAATTAAAGCGTATGTCTGAACAGGGTATAACTTTCACGTGAAAGCAATCAAAAAATGTTTAAGACAGTCGTCTCTTACATTAAAATATCCGTTGAGAAAACTTTTAAAAATACTTTCAGGTGTAAATGCAGTGTTAATTATACGTAACAAAAATCATTTCCTTGAGCTGCGACCAGAGGCCTCCGCCGACCAATTTTATCGGCTGGCGGCGATTACATTGTACATTCCCATGTGTTAAGCTTTTCAGATATGTGAAGAAAATCGATCGGTTTCGCATCCTGCAAAAGTCCGGTAGTGAAAGAAAAATACATATTTTCATTACTGCGGCAGTTGTGCCAAGTTCTGTTAACTGCTAAAGGCTTTCTATTTTAAAATGTAAGAAGGTAATGATTATCACACAAAGTGAAGGGCATTTCATTCATTTATACTAAGGCGAGCAATATGATCTCAACTTTAAATGATAAAATTGGTCAAAATTGGTTCTAAACGACGGCTGTTGATGTTAATGGTCTTGCAAATTATTACTCTGTTATCGATTACTCTGATATCTGTTACTCTGTATTTCGTTTCGAAAATAAAATCCTTCGCATTGCTATAGCTTATATAGGGTCCGCAATCTAACTTTTTTTTTAAACTAGTGAATGGTAACACTTAGCTCATGTCTGATTTCACAGATAATTAGTTTTATCCTTCCGCCGAACGAATATAGTTGTGTTGCGACATTAAGATGCCGATTTTGCAAAAAAAAAAAAAAAATCATCTTTTCAGATGAAGCTCATTTTGATCTTGGCGGGTATGTAAAAAAGCAAAATTGTCGCATTTGGGGCACAGAAAACCCGCACGCATACATTGAAAAGCCGGTGCACCCAAAACGAGTTACTGTTTGGTGCGGATTATGGTCTAGATGCATAATTGGGCCATTTTTTTTCGAAAATGAGGATTGGCCGTTACAGTCAATGGCGATCGATCGTTATCGGGCCACGTTAAACGAATTTTTGTTCACAAAAAATGAAGAGGAGGATTTTGGCAACATTTGGTTTCAACAGGAATGCGCTATGTGCCGCACAGCCGAAGCTACATTGTTTTTTTCTATAACATTGTCAAAAAAAAAAAGTTATTTTGGCGGACCCATACATTAGCCCTATTCACGATCTTTGTGCAATGGTCTTGCACCATAGCATTTGCAAAATTGTGTAGCATACTTTTAGTCTACACCAACAAAACACACAGTAATAAGTAAAATATGTTACACATTTTGCAAATGCTATGATGCAAGACCATTGCACAAAGATCGTGAATAGAGCTATTGTGTTTCGATGCCTCATCATGGGTTGGATAATTTACGCGCACGGCATTTATTGACGTTTTGTGTTATAATACCCGAACTACATTGTATTATTCGCTGGTATTTAACAAAATCCTTCTTCTATAACCACTGCCGTCCATATTTTTTGAGACGATAAATTGTTTCCGTCCACCTTGCAAATTTCCTCAAGATTATATTGCAATGATTTTTAGTCTTGCAATTAATGCAATGAAATGTAGCACAAATGTGTTAAATTTTTGCAAGCTAGTTTGCAGCAGTGAGTTCCGCTATTATTTCTATTAGAAATAACAAACATATTGCTTTCTTTTATAAATTTAAGTAAAGAGAAGAAAAAATCTTTGTTTAGTTCAGAAAATACAAACAAGTGAAAAGAAACTGTGTTTAAATGTAGAAAAAAATAAAATAAATTAAAAATAAAATAAATTAATAATCAACTTGGCATTTTCATGCATTTCAAAATAAAAACGTCAAAATTTTTTTCAATTAGTATAAATTTTTTACAAGCACAAGTCTAAACACATATTTACTAAAAATTTTACTGACTGCTTTTAAATTAATTGTGTAACATAAAAAATGAACAACCAGAATGGTCAACTTATTTTACAAACTTTGCAAAATTTAGACGAACCATCTACAATGACCAAGATTTCAAAACAAATTGCTGATGCTGTTGGGGTAAGTTGTATTTATTATTTACAATCTTATCTTCATTTAATATATTTTATTCTCTTTTGGAAAGGCTGATATAAACGATGTTAAGAACTCTGTGCAGCAAACATTAGAAGGTGGCGTTCGCTACGGATATGTTCAGCGCTCAAACAAAAAATACTTTTCAGCACCCTTAGATCTGACAGAAATGGCGGTTGAAGAGGAACCAAATGAGGGAAATAGTAAATTAAGTATTACAAAAGAACTGCAAGATCGTGCTAGACGACGTAGAACACGTCGGCGGAGTAATCGCCGTCGTAGTCGTAGACGTAGGCGTTAAATTAAGTTTTTTTTTGTGTGTATCGTATTGTAATATAAATTAATGTTTTCCTTTTTGTAAATCTTGAGTAAAAAATTTATTAACTCAAATTATTGATTGTCATCTATGCGTCGCTGTGGTGGTTCAGTAATATTAACTGTGCTTATGAATTCGTTTCATGCTGTTTCCATTAGCGAAACAGATATCAATCGAACATTGGGTATAAATGGAATGGGTCGATTACGTATAGCAACCGAACCAAGGCGAATCAATTACCATGTAGCGATCGCCGATATCCCTCTGATCGATTTTGTTTTACCTTTGTAATAAGCATTAAGCACTGCTCGAAATAATGCCAAAGTTTTTTTTGTCTTATAATTCGGTTTGTTTTTCGTTTCTTGTGTTTTCTTTATTTGTTTATATGCATATATATACATATACCATCGATCAAGGCATATTTAACCAGGTGGCAGCGATAGGGCAGGTGATAATTTTTTGCTTAAATTCGTTTTTTTCTTTGTTTACAGTTTATTCAGGCATGTTCTGAATTCCACACGAAATTTTCACTTCAAATTTTTCAGCGCATTGTTGCTATAAAATTATTTTTTACAAAAACAATGCTTTGAAAAATTTGAAGTGAAAATTTCGTGTGGATTTCAGAACAGGCCTGATTAATGTCAAAATAATTTGTTTTGTTTACGAATGAGAAATAAAAATTTATTTTATATTCAAGTGCTGTGTGAAGTGTTCTGTAGGTGCCTATTACGAACATCTTTCGATCTTCGATTGTAGTCGAAAGCTGGTCGAACGAATTTTCATTTGGTACTATGGAGTTAATACAGGTATTATTTTGAGTTATTACAAAAGATAAAATAGGAACGCATCGTACTAGGTGCACATCGTTCTTTTCTATGAAAAGTTCATAACTCGGAAAATATAGACGAGCGCCAATTTTTTCACTTAATTTTTTTTTTTCTTATTTTTTAATTCTCTATCGTCCCATAAATTTGTATGTCTGATCGCTTGGCCTTGGCAAACTTGATTTAAACATTAACACGAACGGATAGACGGACATCGCTCAATCGATTTTGCTGTGCATAATAACTCAGAATATATATACTTTATGAGTTCGGAAATGAATATTGTAGAAATAACAAACGGAATGACAAACTTATACATACCTTTTTTCCACTTTTTGTGGTAACGAGTATAAATATAAAAAAATAATTGTAAGATATACAATTAAATTTTCATTTTTCATTTTAACTATAAACAAGTGCATATATATTTTGCTTTGGAATAAACAAGTTGGCTTTCAGTGTTTCCATAATTTTCGTCATCATAATAGGCAGATTATTGAGACCTAATTTTGTATATTCTAATTTTACCCAAAAGTTACGGGAACGCACCTAAAAACAAATTGTCATAAGATGACGACATGACGCGTTTATTTTTATGCCTGCGTTAAGCGACAAGCACAAAACGCTCCGCCCACACATATGCAAAAATATAACTGGTTTGTTTGATCATTTTCCACGCACGTTGGTGTGGCTTGTCGTTGCCTAATTGAATTTGGAGTAAAACTAAAAATACTTAAATCTTTATTATTTATCCTTCGATTTGTGCTGTTTTTGGCTTTTCTTTTTAAAATTAATTTTTTTTGTATTTGTGTTCTCTTTTTGCAGGGAAAAGAATGGTACAGATGTGAGAAAAGTTAAAGAACTTGAAGGGCGCTATCGCATAATAGCAGCCGAAAGAAAGTTTATCATCGATAAAACAGACATTCATGATGATGGTCTCTATTCATGTGTGACCAATAAAGGAAAGAAACATATTAATGTAATTGGTAAGTGTAAATATTTATGAATACCTTTTTATTAAGCTTTAATTAAAATATTTTTTTTCTTGTTTCGATTTGCCTTCTTGTTAATGAATTGTAGCTAATATTGTTGTTAGAGTGCCTTCAAATTCTGGCGTTGTTGAGGGTGAAAAATTAACAATTGTCTGTACAGTTGTTGGTACTGATCCAAAATTGTCATGGACTTTCGGTAAGTACATTTTGTTCTATTTTAAAATGTTTGTTATTCACATGTTATTTGAAATGTGTTTTTCTTACGTTCGTATTTAAAGGTAATTTAACCATCAGCAGTACCTTAGATCGTTATATTTTAAAACCTGGTGAAAACAATGTAGAAAATGCTATGTTAGTAATTGAAAATGTCAGCTTAGATGACAGAGGCGAATACAAATGTGTTGGCCGTAATGCCGCCACCGAAATTGGTAAAACAGAAGCTAGTGATGTATCTTATGTACGTGTTAAAGGTAGGTGATCGTCTAAAAGGGAAATTAATATTTTATTACAATATCATCCATAAATACTACAATATTTATTGCAATAACTTTAAGGCGAACATTATTTATATAATTAAAATAGTGGCGCCATATCTTTACAACTAATAAAACAGTAATGGGGTCATTTCTGAACACGAAATAATTTTTGAAAATTTCGATATGGAATACATACAAAACACTTATTATGGAATTTTTGTCTGTCCGTCTGTCTGTGTTTGCATCACGTAATAACTGCTGGATGGATTTGAATAACTTTTTTTTGACAAGGTTCCTTGGAATCTTAGTTCAAATATAGAAAAATTTTTTTTTTCGTAAAAATAATCATTTCGCCAGTATTGTCAGATTAAGTAAATTATCTCCAAATTGTGGATTTTATTTTTAAAATGAGGATGAACATTTGAGGGGATTGAGGAATTCTTTGAGAAAATATTTTTCTCTTTAGGGACTTAGAGTTTTTTTGGGGACTTTTTTTTGGTTATATTTTTGGTTATTATAATTTTACTATTATGAAATTAATGTGCGGTTTCTGTATTACAAGCGTTCAACACGTCTAAAAAATTTGTGTGGGAATGACTCAAAAAATTGAATGCTTTTCATACAAATTTTTCAGACGAGTTGATCGCCTGTAATACAGAAACAGCACTTAATTTTATTCTTTTGCTACGTACAAGTTTCCTAGTGAAGTAACAAGAAACATTGTTAAAAATTATGACAGGTCTCTCCGTAAATTTAAATAATTCTTGCAAAAAAAACCGACTTCAAAACAGATTTCAAGAGATTTTATATCTCCAAACTTTATACTTCTTCAACTGTTCAATAGTTTGGCAATATACATCAAATTACAGCATCTATAGGATCATCACTTTATTTTCAAAATTCAAGTTATATACTTGCTGTTGTAGTAGATTTAGCAATCAGGTTCAGTGTAAATTTCAACCGTCTGTCTATAACGGTTCAACAATTTGGCCATATACCTCACATTATTTCAACAATTGTAGAACGCTTTAATTTATGATTTAAAATTTTTATACTTCTTATTATACCAAATAAGTTAGTGGACCTTCGTCTAAAATTCAGATGTATTTATATAAAGGCTCAAAAAATACGGCCATATAGGTCAAATTAAATTAACTTTGGAAACACCTTTTAATTTCTAAATTAGAATTATAAGATTCTTGTTATAGCGGACTTGGAAATACAGGTTCCTTATAAGTATGAGTTTGTCTATAACGGTACAAAAGTTCGTCCACTTACACCAAATTACATCAACTATTGGGACACCCGCTAATTTCAAAAACCAAATTTTATACTTTATTTATAATTTTAAATATTAATACTTGTTACTTTAACATCCATAGTAATCGACATTCTGTACAATTTATAAGCGTTTATCTATAACGGTTCACAATAGAGGCAAATTTACGTCAATTAGGGGTGCACTCTTTAATTTTTAGATTTATTTTTGTATAACTTTTTGTTATTGGGAACTATAGTTATACGCAGTCATCTTAAATTTTACAGAAATATAAAAATATATATGTTGTATGGGGCACCCTTTAATTTTTAAGGTTATGAACTGTTTTTAAAACGGGACCAATCTGTAATAATCTACCACATTACCAAAAAATTTTAAAATCGGTTTAGGAATGACTGAGTTCAGCAGGCACAAACAAAAAAAGCAATATTCAGTCGAATTGATAACCTCCTTCTTTTGATCGGTTAAAAATAAATTTGCCTATTTAAAGGAATAAACTCAATAAAAACCAAATAAAGAAATAAAATGCAATACGAGCTACTCAAATCTTTATTGAGAATTAATTGTAACAAAACACTTTTGTTACAACTTAAAATATGCTATAAATGTTTAACTAAAAAAAATGTTCCAATAATTTGCTTTAGGCCTGGAGATGGAACTATTTGATTCAGAACTTTATATATAAAATATACTTTTTAATTTTCAAGCTATGAATGCCGAATGATTTTTAACGCTTTGGGGGTAGAGTCAGCTATCTTTATCGGTAATTAGAGTGTCCCTCACTTGTCCTAAAACGGAATTTTAGGGTGTCCATTAAAACTTGGATTGCTTAACTTTTTATGAACTTAACACACAATATTTATGTTAGCAGCTACAAAATCAATATTTTTATTGCCTTGTCATTCAACACAGTTGTAAACATTGTCTACAGAACTTTGGAATAAATAGTTAAAAAAATTAGAAATTACACGCAGAAGATGTCGTGGGAACTGCTTGTTTCAAATAAAATCAATAATTGATTTATATTTTCTTAGTCACTCTCAAGGTGCAATCCGACTTTACTTCAGAGAAAAAATAAGTATCCATGCATTACTTACATAGACAAAAAAAGAAAAATATATAGTGCAAAATATTGGAAAATTCAGTGTTAAGTCAAATCGCCCAGATCTATTTATTCGGGGTAGTATGTGTGGTCATTCGAAATAAACTTTTTGGCATTGAAAATGACAAAAATACCTCTGCAGAAAGTTAGGATCGATTTCCGCAATGCTTTTAAAAGGCGTGTTTTTTTATGTACACAAAATGTACAAACTTAACCCTATAATTTTTGTCCGTCTGTCACATACACAAAGTGTGAAAAACTTATCCCTTTTGTTTTTGTCTGGTCGTGAATTTGACGAATATGGCCTTATCTCTTAATCAATTACACAGTGCAGCACTAAAATCTTGAACCAATTGAGACCCCCAAAATCTGATAGCCTATGATGGTAGAAGAAAAACCCTAGCTGGGTTTTCAATTATTAGCTAAGGTTTTTTTTTAATTCATTTTTGAAATTTTCCACTGAGAGGTGGATTTTAGTACAATTTTCAAAAAACATGTACTGATTCTTAAGTCTATATCTCGCGAACTATTCGAAATATTGCATTTCTCTCTTTAGCAAATTTTTACCTCTCGATTAGGTCTAAAAATTTTGCCTTGAGATAAAATCAGAAAAACAACAACATCTTACTCAAAATAGTAAAAATTTCGTCATATATTTTTGTTGTTGATGGGAAATATAAGGACACTTCAAATGTTTTAAAATAGATACTTAAAAATATTGATGATTTGGTTTCTAAATATTCATGTATTGAACATTAGTCGTCGCTTTCGGAGCTAGTTTCATCATCTGAACACATGTTTATGACCATTTCGCTAGTCTTATTTTCGTATGAAAATACTTTGTGGCTAGACCAGCATATTTCCCCAAGCATAGCATCTATTTGTTTCCCTTTGAACCGCTTTTCCAGCGGGATGGTTACTTGATGAAAGCGTTCACCTTGCTTGTCAGATTCCGTCGGCAATTGCTTTTCAAACTCTGCCAAATGATTATTTAAAAAGTGAAGTTTTAATGTCATGGTCACACCGATTTCTTGGAATGACTTAAGCATGTTTCTTATTAGTACTCTCCATTCGTCGTCTCGATTTTTTCCTAAGACTCTTTCTATCACTGCCTTAAGTGCGTTCCAAGCAATGAAGTCGTTTCCATGCAAAACCATATTAAAATCTTCACTTTTTAGCAACTTTCGGATGTCTGGTCCATTAAGTACACCTGTTTTAAGCAAAAAAGAAACAATCACAAAAAATAAATATAAATTTTAACAAATTAGTTAAGAAGTACTTACCGGCTTTAATTTTTTGATCACGTTGTCCTTATTTTTCGTTACCGTCTCTATAAACTTCTTCGTTATGCCCAACTTAATATGCAGTGGTGGCAACAATACGTCAGTTATATTTTTTATTAGTGGCTCCGCTGTCATCTCTAAAGTGGCATCTTTCACTCCCGACTTTCGTTTTTCCCAAGTATGCGAGTAGTGATCTACTTTTGCTTATGTGTCCCAACGGCACAGAAAGCAATAATACTTTGGCCAACCACCCTTTATGCCTTGCAAAATATTAACAACTTTAAGGTCGCAACCGATTTTCCATAAATGATCTGCGTATTTAAGGTCTCTTAGCAAAATTTCCATTGTTGCATAGCATTCCTTTAAGTCTGTGCTAAAGGCTAAAGGTATTGAGGGCTTCAGATTCGTTTTATGCAGTAACACTGCTTTTAAGCTAGTGACTGAGCTGTCGATGAACAGTCTCCAGTCTTCAGCGATATATTATATTCCCATTTCATTGACTAATCCTTTTATGTTGTTGCAGTAGGCATAAGAGTTTTCGTCGTTAACGCTGTAAAACTTTTGAAATTGTGCCTGACGGCTGCGGTGTATCGAGGTCTTAACATCAGTGTCCGTTACCTTTTTTCGTTTAAGAAATGCGGATAAAAATTCTGATTTACGCTTTGACAAACCTAACTTGGCGACAACATAGTTCATTTCGCTTTGTGTTACCAGCTCAGGCTTGCTGATTGTTTCTTCAGGCTCGAAGAGTGGATCAGCCTCCACATTGTCAAACGTTTCCGCAGTCCATACAGTTGCTCTATCTGGACTGCATTGTCTCGGTGGTATTGGTGGTGGGTTGGATTCGGAATGTTCTTTCTGGAGAGAAGCATAAGGACCAGGAATGTACACTACATGTGACATTTTTTTTCGATTCATTCCGCTTTTGAAATTTATGCATCCGTAGCAAGTATTTTCATCGTGGCCCTTTGGGTCCGTCCATATTACTGGTGTTGCATAAGGCAGTGGGCCTGGTTTTCTATTTATCCAGTTGAATATGTAACAAAAACAACGTCTGCATACTACATCTGGTGTCCACGAAAAATGGAATAAGTCCAACTGGTCAGAATAATATAACAGGTACGCTTTTCTAAATTCAGCAGTAAAATTAGTTTTTTGCGTTTTCATTGAACGTTTGGGTACATAAATACCACAAACGTAGCAAAACAGGTTCAGCTTCCAACACTTTTCCTTATCAACTTTTTCTTTCTGCAGATTTGTTTAATTCCAACGTGCAATCAAAACAATGTAAATTATTTGACATTTGAAAAATGCCTTTATTTTGCGCCAAAAAATAATTCAAACGGGCGGTGTTTACACTAAAAAAAAAATAATCAATTCGGTTCAGTACCGATAGTGGGGTAATCTCAATTTTTCTTATATAAAGTACAAAATAATGGATATTAGAATGAATTAGTTAAGCGCTAAATTAATAGCATTAAGGCTTCTGAGAATCAAAATCAATCGCAAACTGTGCTTGATTTCAGAATTTTTGGTATTGATCTTATATAAAAATTTTGTAAAAAATTTATCCAAACTAGGATTGATTTCAGAATTTTTCGGATTAATTTTATCTGAACCCGAAAAAGCAAGTCCAAAATTTGAATCAAAATCAGTAAATCCAAAATTTTGATCATATCAAAAATTTGTCCTATGACTTCAACCTAAAAAGGTTCAAGTCAAAATAACTTCATTTGGAATGACACGCATAATGTTGTTGTTGATGTTTTTTTGATTTTATCTAAAGGCAAAATTTTTAGACCTAATCGAGAGGTAAAAATTTGCTGAAGAGAGAAATGCAATATTTCGAATAGTTCGCGAGATATAGACTTAAGAATCAGTACATGTTTTTTGAAAATTGTACTAAAATCCACCTCCCAGTCGAAAACTTCAAAAATGAATTAAAAAAAAACCTTAGCTAATAATTGAAAACCCAGCTAGGGTTTTTCTTCTACCATCATAGGCTATCAGATTTTGGGGGTCTCAATTGGTTCAAGATTATGAAGTTGAAAAATGCGCTACTGTGTTATAGTTATACGCTTGTTAATTGCGCAGACGATGTACTGCTATGTCTGCTATAAAAATAATAAAATGAAATGAGTAACGTTATTTCCATATGTATTGTTTTATTTAGTTTAACCGTTATAAGCTAATGCTTTAAATTTACGCAGGGCGTATATTGCTGTGTCGCTATAAAAACAAGAATATAGTATTAAATTGAATAATTGTCCTAATTGCAGCGACATTTTCACAGGGCTTTATTTTAAACTTAACCAAAGTATGTTTTACTATGAGTAAGTCAAGTTTACAAAATGAAATTAAAGGGCGACCCATAGAAATGCTTCGTATATTTTAATATTAAAAGGTATTCAGGTATGTGATGTAAATCGAATTGTTTTGAAAAAAAAAACAAAAGCTAAAACCGATCGATTTGGTTTTAGGTGTGATAGAAATCGATTGATTTCACTTCTCATTAGTTTTTCAATCCCATCTGCTTCTACGAAAAAATTTAACTCGTTTTATAATTTTTCAAAAAATGTATTATTGTTTTGCATTTACATTTGCATATATTATTTTTAAAATTGCTAAAAATGTTGTAGCCACAAGCTTTATGTTAATAAATAAAAGATCAAGACAAGAAAAAATAAAAAAAGACGTTTGTAGGATTTCTCAAATCCATTGGATTTACCGGACAATTGGTAGTGCATTACCGTGAAATTTGTATTCTACTGAAGCTAACTTTCATTTTAGTTTTTCAGAATACTTTCGTGTCAATAAGGACGCATTTTATTGGATTTTAAAAAAGATTGGAGAAAATTTTTCAGAATTCAAAAATTTCTTTGACAATTCAGCTAGCAGCATCTCTAAGATTCTTTGGCGAAGGCAGTTTTCAGCGGTCTGTGGGAAACGACACAATTATTTCCATGAATCGTACTACTTTCGGCAAGTGCTTTTCAAAAACGCTAGATCCTTTGGAAAGAAAGCTTTGCAAAAAATGGATTAAGCTACAGATGGACAGGGAGGAAGTTTAAAAATAAAAAAGACATATCTCCGACAAATTCGGAGTTTCAGGAGTTATTGGCTGCATTGACGGAACACACGTCGAACTAACAAAACTGGGCGAACAAGACCATTTATACTATAGTAGAAAAGGCTAATTGACAGTTGATTTTCTTTAACTCCATATCTGAAAATATGAATTCTTTTGGATGAATATGGAATACACTTGCTACTATATTTGCTAAGCTCAGACTACTAAACTTTCAAGCAATAATACAAATTTGACACAAATTAACTAAGTCATTATTGAAAGATATTTGATCTCACCTTAACGAACATAGCAGGGAGCGTTTTATTATACATAAGGCTGTAAAATAAAATCTTCTTTTTTCTAATTGCAACAATATTTTTTAGGTGGTCCAATACTAAGGCTCTGCCAAAAAATTTTCTGCTTCTATCCTATCTCCTTTTACAAATCCTTTTGCCAATTGCGGATTTTTCCCATAAATTCAAGCAGCATGTCATCTTCTTGTTAATACGTATTCCCCTAAAGAATACTTTAACGTGAAATATTTTTAACTAATAACAAATTTTTAAACTTTTATTTAGCGTATTACGAGTAATATCCAAAAATTAAAAGAAAAAACTTTTCTATTCGAAACAGACAAGCATATTATGCTTATCGGTTTAAAAATGGAAAAAATATTTAAACTTCTTTTTCTATCACACTTTTTTTAACAACTTTTCTATAGAACAAAGTGGAATATGAAATCGAATTCGATTTTAAGCAAAAACGAAAAGATTTTGAAATAGAAGTCTACATCACACCTTTTTTCGATTTAAATTCGTTTTTGTGTAGTTTCGTTTTCTATCACATACCTGAGTATTTAGATTTGAATCTTTTTTCAAATTAAAGATAATGAAATTTTTATTATTCTTATTAAAATTTGGTTTTATTTTGAGTTGATAAGATTGAATAATTGCACAGTTTTAAAGGAAATATATCGTAAATATATTTTCTAATGGAATTTGCTGAAAATTTAAAAATTTTGACTTAATATCCTCTTGTTAATCAAGCGCGATATGAAATTTGTTTTAGTTTTATTTGTTTTAGTTTTAACCGACTAAACGCTTAAAAAAGGATTGTGAATAAAACATTACGATCAGAACACGAATGTGTTCAAACAAAAATGAAAAGGAAATGATACAAAATGCAAGTCTACTTGCTCCCTTGCTTTTCTACCCCGTTTATCAAGAAAAAAAAGATATGTTTTCGAATTATAAAAATAAAACATACAAAAAAGATAACTGTTTGTGTGACAATATTTATTTTTTCTTAAAAATTACTGGTAGCATCGAAAAACAAATCTTTTTATGCAAAGCGGTGAAATAAGTAGATGCTTTTTATGTTGTTAAAAACATTGCAAGTCGTCTGTCATTAATTTTTCGCTGACATATTGATAAATTTTATTAAAATCTATCATTATTCGTTTTAATATTATTAACATATTCTTTTTTGCAGGCAAATTTGCCGCCTTGTGGCCTTTCTTGGGTATTTGTGCTGAGGTTTTGATACTGTGTACCATTATTTTGATCTACGAAAAGAGACGCAACAAGAGTGAAGAGGAAGAAAGTGACACAGAAAATCAGGAGTAAGTTTCCAAGTGCAATTTCCTAAATGTTCTTCCTTTAAATTCGAACACACACCCACACATTAAAACATAAACACAGAAAAAAAAATAAACAAAATATGTTTTCTTTGCTTTTATCGTTTATGCAAAACAAGAACGTAAAACATATTTCTTTTATTTAAATTTTATGATTTTTTTTTTGTTTTTCTACTATTAAATAATTCATAAAAAAAAACAAAAAACCAATGAGTAGTTAAACAACTTGAGAAAAAAAACATTATTTGACTCTTTTGGTAGTTTTAAATGTAGACAATACACTTAAAAAACACGTTTTAAAAACGTTATAAATACTAAATTTTTCTGTTGCAACATGTTCTTAAAAAAAAAGTATATGAAACAAAACTAGCCAAATTTTAGTTTAAATAAATGTTTATTTTTTGCATTGTTAATCTTAAAAATAAAACATGTGTATTATCTTTGTAATTTTTTCGTTTGAAAAATCAATTATCTATTTTTTTCAAAAAACTACAAAAAAAGTTTTAAGTGCAAAAGTACATTAATTTACACGGTGTTAATTATTTACCATATTTACACACTCAATATAAAAAACAAAAAAGATTTACATATTTACATACATACATATAATTATTATTATTATTTTTAAATATAATTTTAATTATTTTTGCTAGTTTGTTTTTGTTCTTAATATACATAATTTTTCTTTTTTTGTAAAACATATATTAAAAGTATTTTGCCTAAGTTTTAAATAAAAATCAAAGAAATCCCAATAAATAACTTTAAAATATTCTTTAAAAAAAAATGCTCCATTTATGGAACTATTTCTTTATTTATTTATATTGTATATCTTTTTTTTTTTTTTGTAAAATGTAATTTGTTGCTATTATTTGTTTCTTTAGTTTTATTTTGTCAATTGTGTATTATTAAAATAATATTTAAACAAAAGTGTGCTTAAACTTAAAAAAAAAACAAATTGTTCAATTCATAACGTTCTTCGTAGTGTGTAAGAAGAAATGGTTAAAATAATCCCATGGTTAAAATGAAGCAATTACAAATACCTTATAAATATAACAATTAACAATTTATTTTAATTCGTCACCTGTTTCGTATATTTTCTGCTGCGTTACCCTACGTCTCCACGGGCCATCAACGTGGTATGAACATCATGTCGCACATTAGTTCGCCTAATGTAGACACCAATGTACATGTTGCGTTCATGTACAACCATCGTTCGCCGAACATTTGTCTGAGCAATGAAGTTCGCCATCAAATATGACTTTTAGTATGATTACACTATTTCGAATTAACGCCATCTCTTTTTCTTGTTAAAACATAGAAACAACCCTGACGACTAACAGAAAATTATGCTCAAAAAGAACATGAACATCAGCACATTTTCGCCACATACAAGAGCATGAACATATTAATACCGTTGTTCTGCCGGCGTTATGTGCATGTTTTGTTCAATTTGATGGCTATTGGAGACGTGGGATTAGAGAACAACCTCAATAGTAACGAAAAGTTTTTTCTACCATCCAATGTTTGAACCAGTTTACATTAAGGGCATTCTAGCTGACTTTTTTTTTATTCTTTTTTCTTTTGGAGTATCTCCGTAAGTCGTCACGCGTTTACATTTTGACTCTTTTATAGCAAGTGAGAAAATTTTTCTTTCTATTTATTTATATGTAACAAGTGTTGCCATTGATTAAATGTATTATTGAGTGTAGCAGAAAATTGCCTTGCTGGTAACACTAACAATAAAATAATAATATTAATAATTGTCTGTGGTTAAAGAAATTAAAACTGGCAGTTGAAACGTTAGAATTAAGCTATGTTGGAAATATTACTTGTTTTAATTTTATATTTCTGCTTGTTTTTTGTACAGTGTTGCCAAAAATTTATTTTAAAAAAATAACAATATAAAAAACAGCAATTTTTGCAACACTGCTCAAGCATAAAACTGGAGGAATACGAAAGAGAGAAACAGGAATGAGAGAAAAAACTGAGAAGAGTCATGAATATTCATTTCGTGCTACTTTTGCTACCCCGTAAACTTCTCTACACCTCTTTCCTAGAAACTTCTGCATCATGACTTTTGTAGTTAACACAATGCCCTTAATGTAAACTGGCTCGAAGCTCTAAAATGCCTTAAATGCTTAACAATATCGGCAGTGCTTAAAAGCAGAGCTTTCAAACAAATACATTTTTCCGTTTTCTTTAGCAAACTTCACTTCCCAAAGCGCTGAAAAAATTTTATTCTATGCTGCCACATTGTTTCAGTTTGTTTCATACAAACTAGGCTGCGACTGATTTGGTTTGATATGCCTTCATTTCAGCGCTTTATTGTATAAAATATATCGACAGTTAGTAAGAATAAAAAAACCTCTTAAAAAATTAGTAAAAAAAAACATTGACTATGAGCAGATATGCAACAAAATACTTATTTCCTATATGGAGACATATGTAGGAGGTTTGCTGTTTCCTAAGAAGCAATAAAATGTCATAGTAAACTAAAAAGCATGTAAAACTTACTTAAACTTAGAAGTAAAAAAAAATAACCATCCATATAAATTTATATCCCCGTTAAAGGAGATTTTTACTCGATCTGTTTCAGTCATAGTCAAGCTTAGACCCCACATTAAGAATATTTTTAGATATTATAAAATCTATTGCGAAGTCTTTTATAAGTTCGCCGTATGTTGTGAATTGAACAAATGAATTACCATGGACTTTCTTGTTATTTTCTTGTATTTTCTTTAGTTTCAGTTTCAAATGATTATAAATATAAAAAAAAATAATATTTAAGAAGAAATGTTATTTAAGTACTTATTTTGCTTAATATACAATAATTTTGTTTTAAATATATTTAAAAATATAAGAGTAATAATTTCTTTCTTTCAACCTGTTTTTATTTTGTAATTTCACTTTAAACTACATTTAATTTCTTTTTCTTTTTGTTATAATTTCTTATCGTCAGTAACTTAAATTGAACAAAGTTTTTATGATTTATTATTTGCTTTACATTATAATATTAACAAAAAAAAGAAGCCTTGAAAACAAAGAAAAAAAATAAAAAGATTTTTTTTTTTTCAAAAAAGTTAATTGTGTATTATTTATTTATTTTGATTTCTTTTTTTATAATTTTTTGCGTCTATAGTTCAGTAGTGTTGTTGTAAAAATAATGTTTTCAAATCATTTGCAACTGTTGAGAAAATCACACGCATAAGCAAAACGTTGCGAGGATAACAAACAAAAATTAATTCATGCTGGTTGTGAAAAGCAGGAAAGCATGGTTGCGTTCTTTTCTGGGTATGAAAAGCTTTTTGTCTTCATGATTGTTTGGTTACTAATTAAAAGCAATGAAGAGCATGTTATCATGGTTAATAAACAGATAGCATCGTTTACAAATACCTAATTAAATTATCAAACCTTAAGTTTGATGTCAGACTTCGCTTTCGGGACATATATTTGAAACTTTGTTTAAACAAGGCATTGGTAAACATGTGGCTTTTACGAGAATTTTTATTTCTGTACCGGATCGCCAAAACATTGACTTAATGTAGGGAAAAGGAATTGAGGTAACTTTGAATTCATATTTTAAATGAAGTTTTAAAGTTAAACACTTTCCGAAGCGAATCAATTTCCAGATGATAGCAATGGCGAATTCATTCATTTTCGCCGTTGCTCTAAACATTAAACTCCCATTTTTTAAATGCAATTTCACCGTGAAATTCTAACAGGTATTACTATTAGGCCAGCAGCGAGCCGAATCAATTACCAGGTGGTAGTGTAGGCGAATTCATAATTTTTTTGTTGCTATCATAACTGCCAAACTCCATATATAAATAATTTATATAAATTAATAGTAAATGTATTTAAGACTGCTTTCCTAACACACTTCAAGGCGAATACAAGGCGAATTAAATATAAGGTGATAGCGGTGGCGAATTCAATTCTTTTCCCTGGTATTCTAACTGTCAAACTCCATATATAAAAAAATCTGTATAACAGTTAGATACATTTTTTATATATGGAGTTTGACAGTTAGTATACCGGGGAAAAGAATTGAATTCGCCACCGCTATCACCTTATACTTAATTCGCCTTGGGCGAATCAATTGCTGGGTGGCAACGCAAGCGAATTTATTACGTTTCGCTGGTAACAAAACTTCCAAACTTCATATATAAAAAAATCTATATACCGTTTCGCTTTACGAGTAGCATTAAGAGATGGTTTTTTTTTTAATTTTCAATCTCTTTAAATGTTTAGAACTTCGAATAACACGTCTTACAGTGTTTACGCTAGCTGTGATACCCAATTTTTGTCTAATTTTATCAGCAGAATCGCTCGAATTTGAGGCAGCTCTTATAATAGCTCTTCTGTCCGCTTCTGTTGTGGCTTTTTTCGTCCGCCCTTTCATGTTTTTTCCGTAATTGGAGAGATTTCTTAAAAAATTACTTACAACATTCTGGCTGCGACCAATTTTTTTTGGCGATATTCCTATGGCTTAAGTCAGTTTCTTTAAATGCTTTAATTTTACCTTTTTCTTCTTCAGTTAATAGCTTGCCGCGCCCCATTTTAAATAAAAAATGTTAAAAGGTATTGTAGTAACTCACAAATATTTAAAATTTTAATTATTATGTCGATGGTCCAAAGCAAACTAATTTTATTCCTAGTGAACCTATTCAAGTGACCCAAAATTTACACGTGTTTTCGCAGCATTTTGAAGTAAAAGCAAAAAATAACAAATTTTTATTTATTGTACCGTTATTTTTTCTCCTAAACTTTGATCATTCATAATATCCCTTAATTTAAGTGAACAAAAAATTGTTCTCTTAAAGTTTATATGAAGAGAAATTAAAATATATGAGCAAAAATTAATGAACCTATTCAAGTGGTCGGCAGTGTACATATATATTTTAATGTATTGAGTTTGAACGTAATTGTTGGGCGAAAAATGATGAACTCGTCTACGCTGCCACCTTGTAATTGATTCGCAAGAAACAATGAATTTGCCTTGCATAAATCTTATTAAATATGCCTTGTGCAGTTCATGGCGAAATCAAGTATTGAAAAAATTGTGTCAATTATGGTTTTATATAAAGTTTGACATTTCTAGCAACGGCAAAAATAAAAACATTTGCCACTGGCACCACCTCCCTCGTACCTGGCGAAATAATACTAATTAGTGTCGATTGCGAATTCATTATTTTTAGCTGTAACCCCCTGTTTACATAAGACAATGCTGTAATGACAATAGCAATACATGCACAGTTTTTCACTAATACATGTACACATTTCAATTGTCTGAATTACTGTCTTGAATATTTTGAAGACAGTAAACAAGACAGTGATTTGACGTATGCCGACAAACTTTGTTATAATTGCTTTAATTAAATGAAATTTAATGAAATTATTATTTTAATTACTAAAATTTTCCTTCCACATAACAATAGAAATGGAAAAATAGCAGGAAGAAACTCTAAAGCTATTTTAAATTTTCCGAGAACGTGCTCATAATGAATTGTCATAATTATTGTCTGGGCGCCTATACTACAGAAGCAATTGTCAGCATTTTTGACAACTAATGTGTATTATTTTATTGTCATGACAGCATTGTCTAATGTAAACGTAGCGTAAGCGCTAAATGTCAAACAATGGCGAAATCATGTACGAATTCAATCATTGCCGTCGTTTCAGGAAATATCAAACTCTATACATAACAAATCAGCGCCAATTTTCTTTATATGAATTTTGACATTTTCTGTAACGGCGAAAATGAATGAATTCGCCACTGCCACCACCTGGTACCTAATTCAAACACTACGAAAAAATATATACAAATAGGGTCTCGGCGAAAATTAATGAATTTGCCATCGCGATCATCTGGTATTGATGCACCTTGACCTCGTACATAATTTCGCTACGGTGCAGAAATTACTGAATTCGCCATTGCCCCTATTTAATATATGATTTCGCAATGGCACTACATATCTCTGTTCACTATATTCTGCAATTTGGTTGAAAACGCCTTTCAAAAAACTGTACAAAAAAAACTTCAAGTTCAAAATTCATGTATTTAAATATCAACTTAGCATTTAAAGGCATTTGAAAAAATGACATTTTTTCAGTTACTGAATATTTCTCTGAAGTGCTAGTCATATATTTTATTTATTTTTTTTTATATTTTTTAAATTTTCTGTGTAAATTTAAAAATTAAAATTAAAAAATGACTTCAAACCAAAATGGCCAACTTATTTTACAAACTTTGCAAAGTTTAGAAGAACCAGCTACAATAGCCAGAATTACTAAACAAGTAGCTGATGCTGTTGGAGTAAGTTTTTTTAAACCGTTCCTCTATTAGTTAGCAAACATTATAATGAATTGCATTTGCTTTTGGAAAGGCTGATGTAGATGATGTTAAGGACTCTGTGCAGCAAACGCTGGACGGTGGTGTTCGCTTTGGGTATGTTCAGCGTGTAAATAAAAAATATTTATTAAACCCTGTTGAGCTGCCAGAAATGGTAGATGATGGTGAACAAAATAATGTTGATAACCAAATTAATATTGGTAGAGAAGTGCAAGATCGCGCCAGAAGACGAAGACCGCGCCGTGCTGGCCGTCGTCGTAGTCGAAGACGACGCAGACGTTAAATTATTTCTCATCAATATAAATCGTATTGTAAATAAAATTACATGTTAAATAAATTTCTTGTTTAATAATGCAATGAAATTTTAAAACTCTTGCTGATTCGTTACATCCTGTATTAGCACTTTGAATATTCGGCACTTCAATATTTTGAACTTATTATTCCAATTTCTGTGGTTTATTCAAGGGACATTTTAATATTTGGTCTGTGTTATGTGTTGATTTACTTTTCCTCTTCTTTCTTTTTAAAAAAAAAAAAGCTGAAAAAGTACTCGCAATTTCGCTGGGATATTTGTAATGAAATGGGAATTTTCTGAACTTTTTTCTTGTAGTTGATCGTTCGTTGTATTACCTTAATAAGATACAACTGCTTTCCTAAGTTTTTTATCGACGTTTTGCAAGCCGGTTATTGATCGAATTGATACAAAACTTAGCTTAGAAGCGAAGCAGAAGAATAGGAAATTAAAAGCAAAATTCTGCTTCAAAATGTGATTCAAAAACCCCTACGATATTTTTTTAGATCGCTTATGGAGCATTGACTGAAACTTAAAAATTTTAAATGGTGCCAAAATAATGAATGATCACTTCATCCGCCTTGTATATAAAAAGATCGAACCAACGATGCCACATACGAGGTTAGTCGTGTCGTGTTTTAGTGTGCTCTTCGATTTTTGATTATTCAAAAAATGAATCAAAGAAACTTAAGTTTTGTGTAAAAAATAAATCCAATGCGCAAGGACATTTGAAATATTAACTGTGGCGTTTGGCGAGTCTACTATGAGCAGAACACAAGTTCAATTGTGGTATAAACGGTTTAAGGAAGGCGGAAAAGATGTCAATGACGATGCTCGTGCTGGTCGCCCGAGCACGTTAACAACCGATGAAAATATTGAAGTAGTAAAGAAAATGATTTCGAATAATCGTCCATAATGGCTGATATTTCCAACGTACAGGCATGTTCTGACACTCGCATGTTTTTGAAGTCGTATGTGATTTCAAAAACGCCAACTTTTGTTTTACATGTTCTGAAACTCACGCGTTTTCCTTGCGATTTGCTCTTTTTCAAACTTATGTTCGAAAAGAAAAACATATGTTTTTACGGTGCAAAACATAAATCAATAAAAGAAAATTACAACAAAATGCCTGCAGCTACCTTGCTTAGTTTTATTTCTTAAGAAAACATGCAATTAAAAACAACGAATTAAAAAACGGACGCTTAGACATTGTAACAATTCAATGGATATTTCAATCCGACTTCCTAAACGCAAGTTGCAATGCATATTTACAATGCATACACTTCGTAAACGCATATCTAAACTTTTTGGCAACGTACAATGTTCCTAATCGTTTGCAACTCACTTTAATGAGTATCAGAAGTCAAAATCACGCATCATTTTTGTTTTGTATGCAAACATTTGAGCTGTAATGGCTAAGTACTTTCTTGTTTATTTTTAAAATGAGATGTGAATGAAAAATGTCATCATCCATTAATTCAATGAATTCTTAAAAAAATATTTATTTTTGATCACTTGTTCCCGGGATTTTTATTGTCCTTAACAAAGTTGTCTCTTCTTTTTTTTTCTTTTTAATAGGTTTCTATAGCAAATCAATATTTTTTGGAAGATTTGACCTGAGATAATTCCGCTGCACTTGCCAGCAAAATGATAAATAATTTTGCGTAACCTCTATTTTTATAAGAAAAGTTATTTAATTTTATACCATGTTTTTGACATTTGCTTTACGTATGAGTTGCATAGCGACGTTCCTAAATGCCGATTAAATGCAAAGAAAGTCTCTGCAACGCAAGTTTGCACTTAAGACATGTTTAGAATTGCATACGCATTTTTTTCAATTATGCATTGCAACAGGCGTTTAGGAAGTCCGCCTATTTATTAATTAAAAATAATATCGCAAGCCAAGAAATATTTTGGCAACAAATGGATTTTCTATTAGTGAAAGATATTTTTTGTTTATTTTGTTAATTATACCATGCACGTTTGGAACTCATATCGTCCAAAAAGTAATTTAAATAAAATTTTTATGGTCCCTTAACACTTCAATCGCTCATTTAATAAGCACCGAATATTTTATAAGAATTGAAAATTAAAATAACCACATATTTTTTTGACTACCGACTATACGTTCAACCGAACTAATACAAGTATATTTTCGAACATCAATTAAAACAGCTGTTTCTATGAAATCGCCAGTACTCAAGAAAACAATCAAAACAAACCATTGATAGAAAAAATAACAGATTTTAAATTAATTATTTGCGACTTTAATTGTGTAAAAATTAAAATAATTTTTGTTAAAAAAAAAAAATAAAAGAGAACATTCAGGGTTGTCATGGAATCCAATTTTATTGGAATTGGATTTAAAACCGATAAAAAAATCGCTTTGGTGTCATGAAATCCAAGTTATCGGTTTTGTGTTCGAACTTGAAATTTTATTGGTTTTAGGTGTCATAGAATCCAATATTATCGTTTTTTTTATTGGAAGTAAAACAAGAGGTTAATAGCTGACGGAATTAATTAATAGATTGTTTTTATTTATTACAGTTAAATAATTTGCAAAAATGTAAGTTAATAAAAAAGTTAAAAGTAACATACGGGTATTAATTTTACTTTTTACCCACTGCGGGCCAACGTAACGCTCGGTAGCCACGAGCAAATCGTGCAACACTGTTGATACAGTGCTTCTACCAAAACTTATACTGGATTCCTTGCCAACAGACCTCTGATAAGATACTTCAACTAAAAAGCTAACTGCAACACAGGTGGTATATTTGAACGTTGCAAAAGTCCTTCAATAGTATTAAGCCTCTTATCGTTTAAACAAAGAGGCTTTTCGAGAAGTTCTTAATACTATACCACCTGTGCGGTATATATATATATATATATATATGTCTGTAACGGTTCAACAGTTTGCCCATATACATCAAATTACATCAACTATTTAATTTATAATATAATTATACCAAATAAAGTAGTGGACATTCTGTCTAAAATTAAGGTGTTTGTATACAACGGTTCAAAAAATACGGCCATATAGTACAAATTACATTAATTTTGGGCACATCCAAAGCTTCTTGTTATAGCGGACTTAGCAAAACATGTCCCTTGTAAATTTCAGCTGTCTGTCTACAATGGTTCAAAAGTCCGGCCACATCCACCATATTATATCAACTAATGGGACACCCGTTTATTTCCAAATTAAAATTTTATACTTGTTGTTATAGAGGAGTTAGTAATACAAGTTCTTTGTAAATTTCAATTTTCTGTCTACAACTGTTTAAAAGTGTGGCCATATACCAAATTAAATGAACTATTGGTGCACCCTTTAATTTATAATTTTATGAACTGTTTTTAAAACGAGACCAATCTGTAAGCATAATCTATCATATCACCAATAATTTTCAAAATCGGATCAGAAATGACTGAGTTCTGGAGGCACAAATATAAAAAAAGCAACATTAAGCCGAATTGTATAAACTCCTTCTTTTTTTGAAGTCGGTTAAAAAACACAACTTTTAGCAATATTTAAGTACAATTTGGAAAATTTTGTAAAAAAATGCACTTAAAATTATAAACAAAAGAGCAATAACAGAAAACACCTAATTCGAATATTGGTTTTATTTCCAATCGAAAATAACAAAACCGACATGTTTTCATGACACCAAATGAATCCAATATCGGATTTCAAAAGCGATAATTATCAAATCCGACTTGGATTTCATGACAACCCCGATTAATTTTCATTTGTGTACCATTTTATTATCTTTTTAAAAGTTATTTTAAGCAAAATTTATCACTTCACTTCAGTAAGTGCTTGCGATTTGAAGTCGCCAAATTTCTTGCGTTTGTGAACTACAGAACACCTTTCATGCGATTTCAACTCGCATCGCCAGTTTGAGGCGATTTGCGATTGTCAGAACATGCCTGGTATATAACAGACATGTGTGCCAGCATAACAGAAAAAAATGCAAAAATCGAACATACGTAACTCACGAAATTTAAAAATAACGGTTATTTTTTGATTAGTCCTCTTATTAAAAAATTGTGGTTACGCTTGACTAAGGAGGACAGACATTGTCTGAGAGTCAGGCATGTTCTGAAAATCACAAGATTTCAAATCACTTGTGATTTTAAAATCACAATTGTTATTTGATGGTGTTCTGAAAACCACAAAAGTTTTAACTTTTCGTTGTGATTTCATCTCTTCGAAAACACAAGAAAACAGCTGGTATTTTGTTTTAGTTTGACGAAATTTTTTATGTATTGAAAATTATTAGTGTTTTTCTTAAAATATTAAGTGAAAATAAATTAAAAGTATTGTTTTTGTAAAAAACTAAAAATACTGATAACAAAAAAGTAAATGCAAAATTACAAAGCAAATAACAATATTTCTTGCAATAGAAAGTGTCTTTAATTTTTTCATAATTTTATAAATTCTTTGGGGCCAATTGCTAATTTTGCTATAAAAATCAATAAAAAACATTTTAAGGTATTCATATTATTAATTTACTGCGAAGTTCAAAAAAAAAGCGGTTGAAAAAATAACCAAGTGATACTAAATCGGCAGGCATTTAGCTGACTGGTTTAAAATAACAAAAATTTTATAAGTTTTGTATGCAGAACAGCTTTCTTGTGATTTTAAATCACTTTCACAAAAAGTGATTTTCAGAACATGCCTGAGTATCCTATCGATGGCAGCTACTGATAGCGCTCTTGAGATGTATAGCGATACCTCAAGTTGCAACTTTTAGAAAATGGTTGGCAGGATCGCACTTTTACTCCTTGAAGCCCTCGCCAATTACCAGCACCGATACCTTAGTTTATGTTCCCGTCTTGCTAGTAGTTGAGCAGGCACTAGTCAGACTTCAAAGGTGTTTGTACCTCAGTTTTGGGCTCCTGTAAGCCCAGGCGAGATGAGGTGAATAATAAATCAAAAAGCGTGAAAAAGGCGAGATCTCTAAAACACGCAATCTCTCGGGGAATATTTATTGATACTTTAATCATTTCGAAGAATAAGTACATAATTTTGGAACAAAAATACAATAATTTCTTAAGTTGACTGGTTATTGAGAATCGCCATATACTTGTCACTCCTTGTAATCGCCTGATTTCCCGCTACTACTTGTTTTTTCTTGCAGCTACACAGTATATCTAGTAGGTCGTCCAATGTCCTCTATAATAAGTAAATATCAAAAAATATGTGGATTCCAGAGCTGTAAATGAATCATAAATTGTTCATGCGCTGATTTAGCAAATATTGAATTAATTCTTTTCACACCAAAAATTGAATTCAGTTTGAGTCAATTAAAATGAATTTGATGAAGGTGAATTGCAGTTCATTTCCAATGCAAATGAATTTGCATTACCAAATCATTTCAATTTAATTAATTATTCAATTAATTTTGTATGTAAAAGACAGCAAGCATTACTCTCGTTTTATATATCAGTATTCGTAGATGTGAAATTTCCATGATGTGCCAACAATGGTTTTGAAAAATATAAAGTGAAAATTTCGCGTGAAACTCGGAATATGCCTGATACAATCAATTTTTATTTAAAAAGTGTGAAATACACGTATAAAAAACAATCACCCCTATCGTGAACAAAATGTGAAATTTTTGTTCCCATGAAATTTTCATTCCCCATGAGGGGAAAATTGCTATCGTGAGTTTCATGTGAACGTTTGTTCCCGCTATCAATTCGTACTGAATACAAATTAAAAGAAGAAAATATTAATAGGGAAAAAAATATTCAAATTTTTTTTAAATTTATGAAAAATTTAGTAATGTTAATGATTGGTGCTATTGTGTTGTTGCAAAAGGAGGAGATACTACAACAGAGAACAATTTCATTTCAAGAACGTGACGTGCAAGACGCTTAAAAGCCCTTGAAGTTACCCTAGACACAAAAGGTCTAATCAATGGATCCAAGTGGGCTGTGGCAACACGGCTGCCTGCCTAACATACCCTAGACATTGGTACTGACCCATTTCAATAAAATAAATTTTTTTATCGGATCATTTAAAAAATATTTTTTTAATAAAAACTCTTCAAAAATTTATAACCAATAGATAAATCTCTTTGTTTTGCATCTTGACGAGCATAATGTCAGTCTGCACTGCACTAACTGATGTTGAATTAAAAAAATGTGTTATTGATGTAAATATTCTAATTAAAACATATAAAAACTGGCATAATGTATGCAGTTCCCCAGCTAAATTTAAGAGAACAAATCTTAGGGAAAAAATCAATCCCGATAAGGGGAATTTTTATTTAAGTGAAAAATTGTTCACGTGAATTATTCACGATTGCAATTTGGGGAAAAGGGAAAAAATTTCGAGTGAAAAAATATTCATGATAGGGATGATTCACCCCTAACTTCATTTAAATCGGTCGAGTATTCCTCGAGTTATGATAAAATAACTTAAAAAGTAAAAAAAAAAGACTAAAAATGGTTTAAAAAAACTAAAGAATAAAAAAACGTGTCTTGTATTCCTTGCTTTGGGACCTGAACACTCCAGAACAGCATTAAATCTGCATAAAAAGTGTCAACTCCAAACACCATTTTTTCTTTGATCGGGCGCGGTACCATGTAGGAGAAATTTGAATTTTTTATTCCCCCTACGTTTCCTCTTGAATTTAATTGGTTGCAACTCATTTTTTATTTCAATCATTTGAATAACAATTCATTGTTCTAATACATTTGAAAACATTTAAAATCAACTCAAATGAATTGCAATTCACTTTAACAAATTCAATTAAATCGGAAACGAATTAAAATTTATTTCTGCCTAATTTATTTTAATTAATTCAATTTTTGTTGTGAAAAGAAAGGCTGCTGACTACAAATCCGATTCGCCAGGGTTCAAAAAAACTCAAATATAAAAATTATTGCCCGAACTGCTACTTTTCTTAAAAAAAAATTAATGTAATAAATTAAATAAAAAAGAATGATTTATTTACAGCTCTGCTAGGTTCTCATATTCGATGGCGGAAAGTACTATACATATATAATCCTAGAAGGGACTAGAATGAACAAATGTAAATACAGGTTTGGGTACATAAAATAACGTATGACGGATTCTTCTTTAACGTATTCAACTAAAAAAAAAGTAACGACGGGTGAGGTTGACACAATAAGGGCCGGGGCACATAGAATCCGTTATACGTTAAACTTTAACATATTCAACGGACAAGTCAGTTAAAATACATGTTTTCTTATGAGCGATGTCACAATCAGTACGTGTTCGCCAACGCAAAGTACGAAAGTTGGTCAACTTGTGACATATGTTGAATACTTTGACAGCTATCAACTGCTATTTTTTCTTTTGCCATTTGGTTTCATTTTGTTGTATTAAGCTAAATTTTCGCAACTTTTGGTACAGACACGAAAAAAAGTAATAACACTGAAATAGTACTTGTTTCATTATTTTAGTTAAGAATCTCTCTTAACATATTCACCTTTCCTAACATATAAATTCGATATTCATGACAAAGGTTACCTGCAAATGCAATCATAATCCAACATATAAAATTAGTTTAAAATAAAAAAATAACGTGGCTAAAGTTTTACTCTGTTCAATTAGTCAGAAATCACGAAATGTTTCCTTCGTCATCTATAGAAACAGCAAATGTTTCTGGCAACAATTCTTTCCAACTGTGAAATAACATGAGTTGTATTTCATGCGGAAAACGAAGCATTCTATTCAAACTTGCGAAAATTGGTAGCAACTTAACCGCTTGAAAAAATTGACAACTGTACCAATACCTCGATTTAGAGGAAAGTTTCCTTCAGGAAGTTCCGGATTATATAACAAAAAAAAAAAAAATAATTGTCAGTAATTTTATGTTGAAGTTGTAAGCAATTAAGGCTCAAATTTGTCTTTAATAACGGCATTTTAAAATAATTAGTGTAGTAATTTCTATCGAAGATCAATTTTTTGTGAAATCAAGTTTGCCTCGATCAGATATAGTGTCGAAAGAGGTGCTATTGGAAATCGGTCCATGTTCTTCGAGGCAGCAGGCAAAACACCACGCCTACCTCTAATTTGTTCATGTCATTTGAAACAATAAAGTAACACCAATCAAAAAAATAAATATATTGGTCGATAGAGAATTAAAAATAAAAAAACATCAAGGGAAAAAATTGGCTCTCGCCCGTATTTTTCGAGTTACTGGGCTCTATAATTTAAAAATTTTTTAAAGTGTAAATATGGATATCATTTTTAAGTCTTTGAAGAGATCTTTAAGGAAATACTATTTTTTTTATAAAGGCTTAAACCATTAGCAGCCGATTATTTCTAAGCAGTACATACCAATTTTTTTCTCTGTCACCCCAATATTTGCTTTTTTGATGAAGTTACTTCACTAAACTTGATGGTGAAGGGTATATAAGATTCGGCATAGCCGAATATAGCACTCTTAATTGTTTATTTTCGTATTGTTTTGGTTTATTAAATGAATTTGTTGCCTTGTTATTTTGCCTAAAATATGGAATAAAACTTTTTACTATATTTTATATAAATTACATTACATTACTATTTATTTAAGGAATTTTTTAAAGTGTAACTTTAAATAAAAAAAGTTTTACTTTTTTGAAGAAAAACTTTCTGTCTTTCCTGGCAACACTGATGATAATATAAACAGCTGATTTAATATCCGTCAGCAAAGTTCTTATTGTGCCAACCTCATCCGTCGTTACTTTGATTTCAGTTAAATACGTCAAAGTACAACGATTGACAGATTCTATGTGCCCCCGGCCTTAAGCAATGTTGTGTTCAGATTTTCAAATTTTCTTAAAGTGTTACCACAAAACTCTTTACAGTCTATACATAGTTAAATTTTATAAAGCAACGATATTTGCTATTGCAAACAATATTCAAGAATTTAGTAGAGTTGCAAATGTTTTGAGAGCTTTCATTTTATATATAAAGTTTTTTATATTTGTTAGTTTTTTATATTTGTTTATATTTGTGTGTTACACAAGGAAAATACAACTCTTTCTAACGAAGAGTCTGTTGTGAGTGTTTTACACGTCGTATTTGCAAAATAGAATAGAAATTTTACTGCATAAACGGTAAATTAAATATTTATTTGTAAATAGCTTGCAAAAATAATTCCTGCAAAATGCTGCCACACTTTTTTTCCGTTTAAGTGTTTTATCTAAAAAATTATAAAAGTTAAAGTTATATTTTGAGGAAAACAACATTTTTTATAAACAAAAATTGTGCGTTAATAAATATTGATTATAAAAAATTAAGCGCTAAATATTTTGGCGGGTATAATTATAAAATGCTTAAATGTTTTCTGTATATATCTTAACAGTTAAATACAAAATTGCTTTCCGGTGCCACTAAAATATCGAAAGTATTTTTGTGTGTAACTGACCTGATAAACAATGAGTTTATTAATTAGAAATTAATTTTATTTGCAAATAGGGTGCGTATAAACGTAGTTTTAGTTAACAAAAGTTTCATCATGAATTTATATATTTTTTTGTTTGTTTTAAAAAGGGCTTCAAAAGAAAGTTTATACGAGTATAGTAATAAAAATAAAACCTCTTGTCGAGAAAATGTTAATGTAATATTCAGCAATAAGTAGCATTTACTTTTAGTAAAGCATTTGACGAAGTTAAAAACAACTTTTGAGTAAAACTATCATGCTGAACTTTTAATAATTCTTATGTTAACTTTATCATAATGAGTGGTCGCCATCCAGAGAGTGTGATTATTTTGCACAGGAAAAAATTTCTCCGTTACAATTATATCTTATATATAATAAAACTGTAACAGGATCATTTCAGTAAATGAAATATTTTTTTTTTTTTTTGCAAATTTTGTTCTGGTGTAGATAGTTATCAAAGTACGTTGATTTTGGGTACTTTTGTGTGTCTGTGTTCGCTAAAAACTGCTGCATGGATTTGAATAAAATTATGTGCGGAGGTCCCTTAGAACGAAGCTTGGTTTTAATATAAAATACGTTTTTTTATAACAAAGAGTCATTTCGTAGAGAAAATAGAGATAAAAATGTGAAAGCAAACAATTTATTTTTTTAGATGGAAAATTTTTAAAACTATTTAAAGAGCTCTACAATCAATATGTATTTAAAAACACATTTTTCTAAATTTAAATTTTAAGAAAATTAGAAATGAAACGCTGAAGAAGTCGTGTTCACTGCTAGTTTTATATACTTATATAATAGCATTAAATTGTAAACGAAAAATTTGAAAAATTAAGCAAGTGTTTCAAACTGGCAGTAATTTGGTTGACCATTATCACGTAATTTTAATATACAAATTTTGTGCGCAGTCCACAAATTAATTAATTTTAATTAACTTTTATTTATTAATTGTGCAAATTTTTTAAAATCTTTACTGAAATAAAATCAATACAACAAAATATACAAAACTCGTTTCTATATATATCTGTACAATATAAAGGGATAATTTCTTTACAAACCTGTGTTTTTTTTTTCTTTTTGAATAGATGTAAATGTCTGAATCAAAAAACACCTAAAAATTGAGACTATAAAATAAAAACCAATCTTTCATGGCTAATAAAAATCCATTTTGTTGGCAGTTAGTAACACAGAATGGGGCACTAGAGTTTGGTTTATCAGCTCTGTAAAGTGAGCGATCTTTTTAGCTCAGCTAATTAAAACGAACTAGTTTTTTCATTGATTTCAAAGCTTATTTACTATTACGATATATAGCTTAATATTTTAAATATTCTGTGATAAAAATATCAGAAATAAAAAACAAATTCACATATAATAACGAAAAATTGTGGATCTGAGAGCGTGTGTGAAACGGTAGAAGGGTACTCTTGTAAGTAAAATGTTGTCAGTTTTGAGGTGAACAAAATTTCACTAGCCCTGAAGGCTAGTAGAATTTTTGACAAAAGCATAGAAATTTATGACACAAAAAATTTTAATACTTTTGTGAAAATATAAAAAAAATGAAATGAAAATTAATGAACATACCAAGGCAGATTTATTTTACTAGGTTGTGTCGTCCGCCCAGCTGGTTTGTAGTTGGAAATGTCAAAAGTTGTTTGTTTTTTCCTTTGTTTGTTTACGAATTTCAATAAACACTAACAACAAGCGTTTGCGAGACAAAGCAAGTATTTGTATTTCAAGCAATTATCTTTTATTTCTCTTTGTGTTTTTGTCGTTTCCAAAGCACAAGACAACAATAATAAGGCATGTTGTTTTTGTCAATGTTGTATTTGTTGTATTACCGCTACTACCTAGTGAAATGAATATAGCCTGGTACTCTGTTCAGCTTTTCATGCGGAATGCTGTCAAATCGCATACATAAAAAATTTGTATGAAAAAGTCATGAAAAAATGTTGCAGAAGTAGTACTCTGTTTTTACTATGGAAAAACATATGAAATGTTTCTGGCAACATTTTATCCAAGCTGTGAAATAAAGCAAGTAGGCATTATTTCATGCGGAATTTTTCATACAACGGATGATCGTATGTCTTTTACTTACGTTTTTAAAACAATGATACCACACTTTAAATGTCAAATATTCCACATGAAATAATCAATGTTGCTCAACAATTTTCACAAATTTGAACAGAGTACCAGGCTTATGCCTTGGAACATATGTACACACAACGAAAAATAAAATACTAAATAACTGCGACGATGTCATTCCCAAAAGAATTGAAATAAGCAACGAAAAATATTTTTTATTCAATTCATTTTTAAAAATATAAACTTTTCATTTTTCAAATGACTGAAATTTGACTTTATTTGAGGCTTTTTGGTGGCTTTTGGACGTTTTCCAAAGAAAACAAGAAAAATTAGACGCTAGTAAAAGAAAAAAAAAACTTTTCATTTTTCTATAGAAACGTCAAAATTTTATATTGCCAACAAAAATATCATTTCACTCAGCAGTAATATAAAAGTTTCTCCCCATAGAAAATATTTATTTAACCATGGTACTTTGCTACCGTTTAACACACGCCCTGAAAAACAATTTAAAGATTAATTATATGTTAGTATGCACTATCATCTGACGTTAAGAATACTGGTATATATTTTCTGATTGAAAAGAACATTTTGCTTAGTTTGTAAAAAAATATGTTTTGGGGTTTTACTCAAATTTGCGCTCAGTAATTGAGCTGAAAGTGCTCAATAAAAAGAGTGCTCCATATTAGTTCAATTAAGTTAGAAGTTCAATCGAAGTAGATCGTTCACGAACAACACCACTCTATAGGGTACAGCAAGGCACATTTATTTTACTAGGTAATAGCGGCTGTACAACATTGGCAAAAACATCATGGCTTTTTATTGTTGTTTTGTGCGTTGAAAACTTCAAAAACAGAAAGTGTAATAAAACATAATTGCTCTCAATTCGAATGCTATCTTTGTTTTGCAAACGCTTGTTTTTAGAGTTTTTGGAAATTCGTAAACAAACAGAGTAAAATACAAACAACTTTTGACATTTCCAGCAACAAACCAGCTGGGCGGACGACACAATGTAGTAAAATAAATATGCCTTGGGGCACAGTTTGTATTGCTTGACATATCCACCACCTGTATTCGTCAGAATTATTGCGCGCTCTTTTAATAAATATGGACTTTGGTTTGGCACACCTTTAAGAACTTTGATTGTTTAATGTTTGTTGGTTTTTTTGCTTTATTATTTACTTAAAATTGATTTAATATTTTTGTTTTTTTTTAATATGCATAATTTTTTTTTATTATATTTCAGACTGCAATTATTACACTGAAGTTTAACTAATAATTTTAAAATCATTAACATACATACATGTAAAACATAATTACATACGTTCATTAATGTGTATTAACTAAACATTGAACATCTTCAAAAAAAAATATATATGTACATAGTAGAGGTATTCAACATCTGATATATATTGCATAACTTTAGCAGCTGCTAATTTCGCTTAACTATTATACTATATAATTTAAATATTTGTTTTAATGCTTTTAAATTTTGTTAAAATACATAACAATAATTACATCAAAGAACATATTATATACAATATCAGATAATTAAACTAATAAAAATATTTAATAAAGTGCTGTTTATTAGTAACTCTAAAACTTACAAAAACTTAGTTATTAGTCTTACAATTAATTACATTTAAACATGCATACATACATACATACAAATATATATAAATTAACCAGAATAACTAATATTAAATTGATTAGCTTAAAGTATGTAAATTAAAAGCTTCAAATTATTAACAAAATATGCTTGCTTTGCGTTCTAATTTATATTTTTGCTTAAATTAAATTCATTTGTTGTAAATTTATATTAAAAGAAATTATTCTTTTTGCAATGCACGTAAATTACTAAATCTTTTATTTTTGCTTTATTAAATACAACGTTTAAGTTGCCATTAAAAAAGCTTTGCATAAAGTAAAAAAAAAAAACAATCGCACCGAGTTCTATAAATAAATAATTGCACCGCACTTGTTAGTTCATGAAAACGTAATTTAAATAACTAAAATTGTATAAAACATAAAAAAAAAACTTCCATACATTTCGTTTACTATCTCAAAAGTAGTTGCCATATGTTTCTGGTATATGCGTCTTTTTAATTAAAAAAAAAATAACTAGAGTTGTCAATTATAAATTAATAATTTTTTAATTATTATTAATAATTAATATAAATGCAGACCAGAATTACGAATACAGCTAATTACACTTCATCCGGCGGACACTGCAACTATTTTACGTCTCTTCTATGCTTAATTTCCTTTATTAACTCACAGAAGCATTGACGCAAGAGCGCATCCCAGTGGCCAGTGAATGACACTACGCATTACAGAGAAAATTCGTTTTTTTAGCAAAATAGTTTGTGTGTGGAATAAACTGCCTGCGGAAATCTTTCCTATCACTTTCAGTGTGCAAAAATTCAAATGAAATGTCCACAAGCACTACTGCCTGCATCCTCCTTTCAATAACCTAATTTACTAGTTTCGGCACAATGCGTTGCATAAGTAAGGGTTATACCCTGAGTACTGACCCTATTAAAAAAAAAACAGAATAGAAAACTTAATAGCCATTTTACACTTATTAACATCGATCGTCTATCACCATTTTGTGATCATGTTAACATCTTGGGCTTGTTTGGAAATGCATCACTGCGCTGCATCTGATGCGCATGTGTGATGGCGATGCAAAACAGCTGATGCTGATACTTGATGCGCAAACAAAAATAAATGATCATTTGTTTTAAAATTTTAAACGCTTAAACATTGCAAATGAAGAAGTTAATAATAAATTTATTTCTTGATTTAGATGAAATCAAAAATGAAATAAAGTTGTGCAGTTGACAAAACAAATTAAAAAAATGAGTGCACTGCTTAAAGACGTGCGTATGTACCAACAACAGACGAATCACAAAAAATCTGGATTATGTTAATGTAGAAAAGAATTATCAAATTTGTTTCTAAAAATGTATAAACAAATGTGAATTTAACAAAATAAAATTAATGAAGATCAAATAAAATACTTACTCATCTATTGCATCAGTCATTTTTGTGATGCATGTTTTACATTTGTTTGCGCATCATATATTTTTATTATGCATTTTAGAACACATGACATTTGCAGTAATGCCAACTGATGCATTTCCAAACGTACTGCGCATCAGATGCAGCGCAGTGCTGCATTTCCAAACAAGCCCCTTTTTACAAGTGTTATAAAGGGCTAAAAATCAACATCTGTCAACATCCTTATAAGATGTTCCTGTCTCATTTTGTTATACTTAACAACCAAACGGCATTAAATTAAAAGAAGTGTAAACAACAAATACTTTAATCAAACTATTGAAATAAGCGGTTTATGTATGTATAAGTGTGATTCAATATTGCCAGGGAAAGACAAGAAACTTACGCTCTTCCTTTATATAAAATGCAGTAGATAGTTTTACTCCATATTTCAGGAAATATAACAACTATAATAAAAAAATACGTTTTTCTATTTAACATTGCTGAACTGAAATTATAAGGCTCTTAGTTTTATAGGTTTATAATATATTCTTCAGGAATCATTAACGCAGCGTTTATATCAGAATTTATTTGGGTAACAAAGTCACTTTTATTAAGTTTCAATTGGCTAAATATTCTCTCTACAAAGGATTGTCTGCAGCACTATTTAGACCAAAAACTAATTTTTCAATGCTCATAAGTATTTAAATCAGGAATTAATTCTAATTTTCAGTGCTTGAAAGGCTTTAAATAAATCTGTCTAACATTTTTCTTTGAAAGATTAATTTTCGATAGAATTTAAAAATACCGTTATTAAAGACAAATTTGACGTCGTAATTGTAAACATATGTAAAATGACTGCCATTTTTTCTTCATATATTTACATATTATACACATATTTCATACGACACTTCTTTCAAATTCAGAAAGAAAAAAATGTTGTATACTTCAAGTCAATAAAACGACAAATTTCTTCTAAATCAAGGTATTGGTACGGTCCCCTAGATAGTTGTCAAAATTTTCAAGCGGAAAAACTTAAGTTTTTTAAAGCTTTTTAAGCAGAGTACTTTGTTTTTCCTACGAGATATACATATTCAGCTCTTATTATTTCATGTTGAAAAAAATTGTTGCTAGAAACATTTTTCTGTTTGTAAACATGAAGCAAGAAACATTTTGTGATATTTTACTAAATAAACAGAATATAGATCAGCAACATTCTTATACCATTCACCACAAAAAGTGGAAAAAGGGTATATATAAGTGTTTGTCATTCCGTGTGTAATTTCTACAATATTCATTTCCGACCCCATAAAGTATATATATTCTGACTTCTTATGCATAGCGAAGTCGATTAAGCGAGGTCCGTCTGTCCGTCTTTGTTAATGTTGAAATTAAGTTTGCCGAGGCAAATTGGATTTTACAAAAAAAAAAAAAATTATGTCAAATAAGCGGCGATGGATCAGACATAGTGTCGAAAGAGGTGTTATTGAAAATCAAGATGAACAGTCCATGTCCATCGAGGCAGCAGACAAAACACCACTCCTACCTCTAATTTTTTTGTCATTTGCAACAATGATGTAACTACAATCAAAACAATAAATATATGGGGCTATAGAGAACGCTAAGTAAAAAAATTAGCGCTCGCCTATATTTTCCGAGTAAAGCCTGGTACTCTGTTTAAATTTGTGAAAATTGTGGGGCACCATTGAATATTTCATGTGGAATATTTGACATTTAAAGTGTGGTATCATTGTTACAAAAATGTAAGCAAAAGATATACGATCAGCTGTTGTATAAAAAATTCCGCATGAAATAATGCCTACTTGCTTTATTTCACAGCTTGGATAAAATGTTGCCAGAAACATTTCATATGTTTTCCACAGTAAAAACAGAGTACTACTTCTGCAACATTTTTCCATGACTTTTTCATACAAATTTTTTATATATGCAGTTTGACAGCATTCCGCATGAAAAACTGAACAGAGTACCAGGCTTTACGGAACTCTGAAACTTTAAAATTTTTTAAAATATGAATATGGGTATCATTTTAAAGCTTTTGAAGAGGTCTTAAAGGAAAAACTAACATTTAAAAAAATGCTTAACCCATTAACTGCCGATGTCATTTTTATGTCAAATTATATGTATGCAGTACCAAAACTTTTTTATTTTTATATTCTCTGTCGCCTCAATATTTGCTTTTTTTGATTAGAGTTACTTCACCAAACTAGATTTAAATAAATTTACCCTTCTTTGAACATTCTTAAGTAATAGCGGAGATGTGCCGTGAACTTTGTCTTGTCAAGAAGATGTATTTTGTGATATTTTCATCATATGTCCCAATATTTTAAACATTTTAAATTTTATATTAAAAGCTATAGAATTTCTTTCATCGTTTACTCACAAATGGTTTTAACAGTAAGTAGTGATTAAATTTTCAAGTCATCGTGTTATTCAGCTGATGTAACTTTAAAACCATTTTTAAAATAACACAAACTAACAGCTAAAATTCATAACGAAAGAGAGAATAATTTATTTTCGATTATTGTTAAAAAAAAATTTATTGAGTTATTTTTCTTTTCAAAATATTACCGTTTTGGCCTAATAAAGGTTTAAAAAGTTTTTAGGAATTTTTATCAGAGGCGACATCCCCAGCTTCTCTTTTTTTCTCAAAATCTGAACGCCATATGTATCCAGAAAGACGACGATAAATCTGTGAACATTTACCGATTAAAACATTAACGAAAGGTACTGCATTCAAAAGCAAAGAAATTATTTGTCACAAAAAAAAAAAATAAATTAAAACAGAATTTTTTTTCAAATAATATTTTAAAACAAAAACTGTTGCTCAACTGGACATGAAAATTTAAATGATACCATAAGAATAAACATTTCAAACAAAAAATATTTTGGAGAGCAAATCAAAGACGACAAAATCAGGACTCAAATAAGCGGCGATCGATAATACTTTTAATAATAACTAAGTTTAGTTAACGCGAATTAAGCTTTAGGAAATAATGGAAGTTAAGTTTTATACCTAAAAGTAAAAATATGCGTTTCCATGCTTGATGTCTTATTTATTTAATTTAACAATAACATAAATTTTGTAAATAATTTCCTATTAAGTGCTGTTTCGTTTTTTTCTTTTTTATTTCAAATTAGCAATTAATTAGCATTTCAAATAATTTTCGTATTGATATTGAAATTAAAACTGAATTGAATCAAAATTTAAAATTATTTTTTTATAGATTGAATGATGATTAGAAAATTCCCTACCACAACTGCTAGAACTACTATTTATTACTACTACTGATATAAAAATTAAAAAAAAAAAACTACTACTACCACCAAAAGTAACCATCATCACCTATACCACCATAACCACCTCCACCACCACTGTCTTTATCCAAAAATAAAAGAAATCACTCTTATTCCAACTGTTACATAAATGTTTATATAAAGAAGAATTGTTATTCCCTTAAAACAGTTCGCTCCCAAATTCATTAATTTACCAAATTACATTTTTACACCATTTCCCCATTCAATTTTTTTTAACAAATTAATCACGTAGTTTATTTACTCTTATTAATTATTTTTATTATTATAATTATTAGAATAATAATTATTACTATATTAGTATTTTGTTGTTTTTAGGACAATTTAAAAAGCTAAATTTAAAAATACATTAAAAAAGTCATTAAAAGATGACTTAACTTTTAAGCGCAAGTAAGCATATTTTGTAAAAAAAAATTAAAGCTAACAGTTGAAAATTACACTATTTATTTATTTATAGATTTTGTGCTATGATTATTTTAAATTTAGTTATTACCCATTTGCATTCTATTGAAAGAAAATTTAAAATGGCTGCTAGAAAATATAAATAGTGTTTGATTGATTGTAACAAAAAATTCATGCAAAGTAAATAGAACACCCATAACTGTAATCCCAAATAAACGCAAAAATAATATTTAGGAAAATATTTTCCCAGCTGTAATGCCTACTTGCTTTAATTCACAGCTTCGATAAAATGTTGCCAGAAACATTTCATATGTTTTTCAACACTAAAAACAGAGTACTACTTCTGTAACATTTTTTCATGACTTTTTCATACAAATTTTTTATGTATGTAGTTTGACAGGGTGGCATGAAATAACTCCCTACGAAATAACTCCCCAAAAAGAAATGAAATAACTCCCCAAAAAAATATACGGGAAAACAACAACAACGTTTTTTGGGAACTTATTTCTTTTTTTGGGGACCTATTTCATTTTTTTATTCTGGGGATAAAATTCGCGCGAATTTTTAATTGTCCTTTTTGCCGTCAAATAGTAAACGAAGCAATGCAAGTTTTTGTATAAAATTTTCAACTACTGTAAATAAAAGATAATGCAGGATTATTTTATCTCTTGATAAATTATTGGGGTTTTTTTTCATTTCAAGAATTGGGGACTTATTTCATATGGGGTGTTATATCATTTTAGTTTGGGGAGTTATTTCATTCCTTTGGGGACTTATTTCATTTCCAAATTGGGGGCTTGTTTCATATGAAATAAGTCCCCAAATCTTGGGGAGTTATTTCATTTTATTTTTGGGGAGTTATTTCATGCCGCCGTTTGACAGCATTCAACTGAACAGAGTACCATGCTTTACGCCAAAATTTTTTTGATAACTGATATTTAAATAATTTAATTGCATAGCTACCGCTTCTTAGATAGTAAAAAATATGCTTTCAATATTGATATAAAAAAAGATTGAAAGAAATAAAAAATAAAAGTTGAGTTGCGTTTATTTACAATTAAAAAGTACATCTGCTTCTACCAATCGTTCGAATGCTATTAAAACACTTGATTAACGCTAAAGTTTAATATTTTTAGTTCTTTAACTACTTACAAACAAGCCTCTTCTTCTTTAAAAAAGCGCATGCTAATTTAAAATAGAATTTTATTTCATTCAACAAAACAACTTGAAGTATTTTTGTAGAATTTTTTCCTTTGGGATTCCATTTTTTCTTTTTGATTTACCAAAATCAATTATGATTGTATTCTTTTTCTCAATATTTTAATTACAGGAGAAAAAAGAGGAGAAATTACGATTAAAACAAAATAAATGAAATGAAATTCCTAGCAAAAAAATAATAAATACTTATAAATAATAAAAAAAAAATCGTGAAATTATGCATTAACAAATTCTAAAAAAATATATATATTTAAATAACTTGATCTTTTTACCATGTAAGAAAAAAAATTACAACTAACAAAAACTGTAAAGTAATATTTAAAATTCATAATAATGATACAAAAGGATTTGTGTTAAATAATTTTATAAAAAACCAAGTATTTTTTATCAAAGAAAAACGAAAAATAATAAATTATTGATAAAATTTATTCTAAAATTTACTTGATTTCATAAATTTTTAAGTTACCATTTCTTAGAAAAGACAGTGATTTGTATTAAATATTTAAGAAACCAGTGGTTAAATACTGATGAGTATTTAATAGTGCCCACAGAAAAAAAACTTGTTAGTATCAAAATTTGTACATAGAAGAATTGCAACTGGCAACATTTTTATAAAAAAAATTGTGGGTGGCAGCACTTTTCTAGAGAACTGCCATACCAAATTACCAAATTAAACCCGTTGGATTTATCAGCGCAGGTCATGACACAAACAACACACTACTTTTTGTGTTTCATGCCACAAAATTTCATAAAAAACTTTAAAAGGAAAAATAAATTGGAATTTTATAAAAAAAAAGTTGAAATGCTTTTGAAGCTGGAATTTCCAATTACAATCCTGTATTTTGTAACTATTTTTTCATAAACATAACGTTTTCTTTTATGGCTAGAAAAATGAAGAAAATAATATATTTAATTGCATTTTTTTAATTGTTTTTTTTTTTATTATTTTTCTCTACTACCAAACTTCAAAAACATATGGTAACATTGTTGAGAGATCAAGTGTCTTAAAATGACAGTTTATTGGTATTAAGGCGAATGAATTTACATGAGGTCTAAATAGCTCAGCTGATATTTGTTTATCTGCAATGTTATTGCAAAAATTATAAAATAATTTTAAAAATAAAATATTTTCAAAATATTAGGAAAAGTAAAAAATTTTAAATTTTGTAAAATTATTGTATTGCTGCAACTGGTATAATTGAATTTAAAGTACCACATGATAGAAGTATAAATTGAATTCGGCTTCTTTTTGTTTAGTCAGCTATTTTTGACATAAACGTGGTGCTCTGCAAGAACAAAGCTACATCAGTTTCTTGTTTTTGTTGCCGTTCGGCCACGTAATATTTAATTCGCCTGGATTGGCATTAAAAAATTATACACATAAATATACACATATGGTCTCACATTTTAACCTGTTGTATACATACATACAAACATACATATGTATAAGCTCAATATGTAAAAGAAATTTTATTCCAAATGTACAAGTTATAAAGGAAATCTCTAAAACTATTCCAGTTTTTTTTTCAAGAAATTAGTTCTTTGATAATAGTTGTTTGGAAATATTGTTTCTATTATTTTTACACGTAAATTTCCGAAAAGGGTTTAATAATAATATTTATGTAT
This sequence comes from Gymnosoma rotundatum, assembly GCA_916610165.2. Lineage (NCBI taxonomy): Eukaryota > Metazoa > Arthropoda > Insecta > Diptera > Tachinidae > Gymnosoma > Gymnosoma rotundatum. The sequence continues at coordinate 93,517,048 of OU744337.1, read as the reverse complement.
GTATATCTGCACAAAAATTTTTATTCGTTTATTGGCATTAAAATTGTTCTAGGATGACGTTGTCCTTCCCAGTAAACCAATTGATAATAATAAATGTTTTAATTTTAAATGTGTATCCGTAAGTTAGATTTGCAGTTTTCAATCAATTCTTTGTGATGTTCAAGTTAGATAGTTGAGAGGACCGCCTTAACACAATAACTTACCCTGCAGCAACACGATCAAGGTTTTAGCATATACTGCTTGTTGAAATTCATAAAAATTTAAAGCTGTGAGGTATGCTCCACTCAACACAAAAGTAATTTTATTTTTGTGATGGCATCGTCAAAACAAAAACTTAGGGCGGCATAATATTTGTAGAAATAAAAACGAAAAATAGTTCAAAAGAATTGAAATCAGCTGTTTTCTTGAACGTAAATTAAAACACTCTTGAAAGAGAAATTGAAAGCAAGTTCGTTTCAATTTTAAAAAATATGAGAAAGTGCTAAAAAAGTGAGAATATATTAAACTTTGAATGGTAAAACTTGATGGTCTAATTCCTACGACAATGAGAAAGAAGCCCGCCACTTGCAAATATATGCAATATCAATAGCTTCGCTTGTAGATACATAAGAAGTTTATAAAAAATATCTCTGATAAAGTGATATATCCTTGATACGTGTAGATTGCCAACGACTTTTATGACTTGGAACCGGTGTAATAATTAACACCTTTATAAATTTACCACGACTACTTCTTAGAAAGAGCAAGTGCTCCCACATTGAATTAAAATTATACACCTAAAGAAAATCATGCCTTGAATTTGGTTGAAAATTATTACATTGAAATTATTAAATTGAATTAAATTATATAAATAATTAATACAAACACTGTTTTTCGCAAACATTTAATAAATTTTTATTAGGTTACCTTTTTAATATTTATTGTTTCGTTTAATAATTAACACAATAGCCAATACCATGCCTATGGGTGATTCATTATCTTCCTGGTTCATAACAATATAAAAACATTTATCAAAATACACTATAAACTAAAAATACTAAATTTAAAAAATTATTAATTTAAAATAAAAACACAATCTTACACAAGAAAAATGGTGCGTAGATTTCAATGAATAACATGGTTAAGTAAAATGAAATAAATTCGAACAGTTGTTGTGTTACATTTAATATAAAACATACAAAAAATAGCAAAAAAAAAATAGTTTAGTCAAAATAACAACTAGGAATTAAACGAAAAAAAAAATCATCAAAATATAGACTGCCCGTGTCAAAAACAAAGAAACATAAAAACATTAAACAAGAAAAATTCACAGAGAGCAGTAAAAGTAAAAAAATTTTTTTTTCATAAATTATGAAAAGATCAAATTTTGTATTAAACTGAAAGAAAACGAAGAAAAAATTTATAATTAAAATTTTCATTTTTTATGATTTTATGGTGCATTATTATAAATATTGAAACAATAAACATTAAAGATTTAAATCCAAACAGAGTTTTACAAACAAATTAAATAAAAATCATTGTTAAAATCACATGTTAAAATGTATAATATAAAATTAAATTAAAAAAAAAAAAAAAAAAAACTTAAAAATAAATAAAAGAAACAATTAGCATGCAGTAAAATATCCAGTTTTATAAAATATAATAAGGAAAAAAATTAGAAAAAAATCTATTGGCACAAAGCCTATAAAAAACATTATTTTAGTTTTAGTTGCCAAGTATTCCTATGACTCTTTTTTTTAATCTTAAAGATATGCATGATTCTTCTTACTTAGTTCTAAAAATATAAATTAAAAAAATCTCTTCTTATCTTATTTTAACTTATCTTAACCTTACTTTACATAATTAAATATATTTAATTAAAAAAAAAAATTAGACAAGTTTTAAAAAACTGCCAAAACTTTAAAAGTTTTAATGTCAGTTTTCAATTCATTATAATATTTTTATAATTTAACTCATTTAAATAATAAAATAATTGTAAAATAGTTAAAATAAAATAAATTTAATTAAACAATTTAAATATAAACATGTTGTTAAAATATTTTTTTTGTTTAATTTTTTTTTAATTTAAAGCCGAGCTTATGTAAGAATATTTAAAATAAATGAAAGAAACATAATATACATAAAAAAAATTTAAGTAATAATTACTTTTATTGTTTGTTCGTGTGTAAATTTTAAGAAGTATAATTAAAGAAGCTTTATTATATATAAGCTGAGTATGAAAAAAAAAGAATAATTAAATACGTATATAACGAAAAAAAATTATTTATTTTTTATTTTTTAACTTATAATTAATTCTCCAAAAATATGCCACAGTTTTACTGAAAATCTCACAGTGACTTCTCAATAAGTCTTAAGCCAAAATTTAAGGATTTCATTAAAAAATTGCCAGGACATAGATTTTCTGCATTATCAATTTAATATTGACAAAAAAGAATCACTTAAGTCATAATATTAAACTGTTAATTCGATCATTTACAAAAAGTAATAATCAGAATTTTTTGTTGTCGACTAGTAGTTGGTGACTTTTGAAATTTTTCGTAGTCTTATCCTAGGCAACAATTAGACACACTAAGTAAACCTTTGAGTTCGTCTAAGAGTAGCGATCCTTAATCAGATTTTTAACTTCTACTACCCGACCATATCTCTCCTTCAATTATTGCACTGACTTAAAGTTTCTAAACTGCTCATCCCTTAAATTTTTTTCTTATTCTTCCACCTTTGAAGTTGCGTTTTTGCTTATCTGATACAGTTTGAGTTATCCATTAGGATCTAATTTTCTTCTAATTCCTCTGGCTTAACTTGAGAGATCAAACGATACTACCATTTTGAAGCATAGTACTTCGTCTCATTAGAAGACGGAATGTAATACTCAAATGTTTTGTACGTTTGTGTTGTGATAATTTATTTCCCAATTTGTGTTTCAATCTGTTGTTACTTTTTTGTTGCAAATCTTGTAAATTAAAATTATTTTTCTAGGCACACCAGATGTAGTCATGTGTACTTGATGGTTATTGTGTGTTAAATAAATGTTCAAATTCTTACAATAATGGGGCCAATATATAATTTAAGTTAGGTGTACAAGTAACCTAGAAATATATTGTTATGGCTCGGTCGGCAAATAGAGAGATCAAGTTCAAAACCAAAGTGCATCTGTAGATATAAGCACAGAAAAATTTTAGAGGATATTTTGATACAATAACCCTTGCTGATTAGTTTGCACCTTCTTCAAAGTTTGTTAAATGTTACGAGATGCAAAACAATACAAACAATTCGTTCTACATACATACATATATGTATGTATACATGTTTTCTTTTACTTCCATAGTACTGATAAACATTGTGCTCTTTTGTCGCTGCAATTTTTAGTTTGCCGATGAGTGGAAAAATTTGTAAAATTTATTTTGCTCCCACACTCATAGTGTTAGACCCGAAGTTAGCTGCCAAATAATAAAAATACCAACATACGCATTCATACAAAATGCTACAATAAATTTTTCTCAAAATAAAAGCATATGCAATTTTAAAATAGGATAAATAAAAACAAATAGGTCTGTTCCAGATGCATAACAATATAGTCCGAACTTTTGAGAATAAAAACGGAAACGAGTGACAAAGTTGTCCGAAATTGATGGAAATTTTATTTTAGTGACTTTAGACGCTTAAAATGAAGAATATTTTAAAAACAAAGCATTTGCATCATTGCCAACAACTGTAAACAGTGATTGAATATAAAAGGTATAAACCAGAATTTATTTAAAAATTTATTATAATTTTTTGTAAAATGAAAAGAAAGTTTATTTGAAAAATCTTTCATTTTGCCTTTTAAGTAATTTTAAGTAAAAACTTAATGTATTTATTTAAAAATTATTTGATTTTTAAAGTAAACAAAAAATAGCTCATAATTTAATTCTAGTCCGAACTTACCCAAAGTAAACGTTCGTAAAACTTTGTACAGAAAACGAAAAATTTTATTCTATCATTTTTTCTCAAAATTGTACAAAAATTGTTAACTTAAACGTTTTTGGACAAATTTGTACGAGTTCCGACTGTTTTTTGTTATGCATCTGGAACAAACCTATTATATAGTTTTTATATGGTTTGACAAAGCTGCCAGATAAATTGGAAATAAAGTCGTCACATTGTTGAAAAACAAGGTAGTAAAAGGATCAACATATTATGTATGTAATTCGTCATCACATCGCCACTAATAATTAAAAGTATGTATTATAGCATAACAATATAATGTTGTGAAAATTCTAGATGATTGCCTATTTAATTTACAAATGTTTAAGCTGCCTACTTTTGCGTTGTAACTGTTTAAAAAGTAAGCCGAGTTTTGCAAGGGCGAATTGCTGTTAAAGTAAATACGAAAGCGAATTCATAAAAGGCACTGTATAGTAATCTTAAATATACAACTACTGCACTTTTATCTTATCCTTTTTTTTTTGTTTTTTTAATTAATTTAAAACTCTAGTTACAATTCCATTTTAAAGAATATAAAAAGGAAAATTTTGTAATATTAAATGCTATACTGTTCACAGTTACTCTACACAAGATGGCGAAATAGTGCAAGGTGGTCGCAAGGTGGTGTCAAAATCCATATATAATATATATGTATAATTTTTTTTATATGGTGTTTGGCATTAAGCACATGCGGCGAAAACTAATGAATTCGCCAGAGCGGCCACCTTGCATTATTTCACAAAACAAAATTAAGCAAAAAATTGTCAACTACCGCAACGATGCCATCTGGCTTAATTATTTCTTCCACTAGCTTTTGCAGCGTCAAGAATTGTAAAGCATTATTGCGTTTTTCTTACATTTTCAATTCATGCATGGAATACAAAAATTAAACATTTAAAATATAAAAATTATATAACTTTATTTTTTACTTTATACAATTAACATTACAAAATTTACAGTTGCAATGGAATATTAATTGATCAGGTAAGTGCAGTACAAGGAGAATCAATTACCAGGTGGCAGCGTTAGAGAATTTATTATTTTTTGCTGGTAGAAACGAATGTCAAACTTCATATATAAAAAATGGTACACTGATTTATTATGTATGCAGTTTGACAGTAGTGTTCACGGCGAAAATTAATGAATTCGTCAATGCTGCCACCTGTTAATTGATTCGCCTTGGCGCAGTAGATGTTTTTGACATTTAAAATATATGATTTTACATACAGTTTAACATTGAAGATCAAAAAAGTTCATAAATAAAAAATAATCAGCTGGCGAACTGCACTCACCTGATTAAAAAGGGGCAATGATTGTACTAAAATAAAAAATTATAATGCATTTACCTTATATTTCGAAAAATCGTCTGATTTAGGGCAAGAATTGTTATCATGCCATTTTTCACCTAAAATTGTCAACTATTTTTTTCATACTAAATTATGATGTTAAGTATTTCCTGCGAAATTCTGTCAAAAATCCACATAAAAAATTATAGCGAAATAAATAGAAAATGATATTGCTAAAGTTATAATCCAAGGCAAAATAATTACCAGATGGCAGCAAATGCGAATTCACTAATTTACGCCGAAATCATTACCTGCCACCTGCATTAGTTTCGTGCAGAATTTAAAAAACAGCAAACAATGTTGCGTACTCAAAGGCAATCAAAACAGCAGTTTCCTTTTAAATCGTGGTGTTGCCAATAATCAATTTACATAAAGGACATTATAGCTGACTTAAATACTCCCAGCAAAAAATTAGACATTACTTTAAAAAGTACTTGCCATATAATGACCTACTTTTGTGATTGCCATATTTTGTTACTCGCTTACAAAACAAATTACATTAGTTTCCAAAAAAAGAAGTATTAATGGAACTAGTTCTTTATGTTAAGGGATACTACCGTACTAATGGTACTCATTGTTTCCTACAATAACTAATGTAATCGATTCTCAGTAATTGATTATAAAAGTCTCATGCCTTGTTAAAATCATTAAGTTGGCAATCTAGCTGGGAAGTACTTCTGCCAAAAATGCTTAATTCCACACTGGATTACCTTTTCAATGCTGGGCTGTTATCTCTTTTAGAGCATCTCTTTAAGTCTTTACTCATTTACATTCTGACTCTTGTTGCAAGACAGAAAGAGCTTTTTAATGTCCAAACAACATATCTTTCTATTTTTCATAGAAAAATGGCAATAAATCGAAAGAGAGAAAGAAAGATGAATTAGATTAAAACTCAAGTGAGTCGAGAGTATTCTTTTCGTACTTCTTTTACTACCCCGTAAGCTTTTCTACACATTTCGCCGTTAAACTCCTGTATCATGACTTATGTAGGTAGCTGACACAAACCGCATAATATAAATTAGCTCTAAGCAATTTTTGCAAATTTTAAGAGATTACTTAGCTAAAGACTCACTGTCGATAGGCTTAATTACATACTGCGCTAAGACCAAGGTGAATTAATCACAGATAAATGTATCAGGAAATTTTGCGTCACGAAATCATACAGGTGGTCTCGATGGCGAATTCAATCAATTTCGCCGTAAACGCTAAAGGTCATACCCCCATATAAAAAAAAATTATTTCTATTAGTATTAGCTTTAATGTTTTCCCTATGTAGTTTGGTCTCCATATAAGTGTATTTTTTAATTTCATAAAATTTTTTGGAATTTTGCATAATACATAAAAAACTAGTAACAAAATATTTTCCTAATATTCTTTGACAACATAGAAAAATTTTTTATGTTATTATTTTTTATTTATGTTATTTATTCTTTATTTATGATACTTAAAATAATTTTTAATTTTTAAAATATTAAATGAGATCATGTTACTAGAGAAAAGTCCACCGATTTTATCCTTATATACCATTAAAAACAAAGAAAAAACGATCTCAGACATTAAAGGCAAAAATTTGAGCTTTTTAAAAATAATAAAAAAATAAGATTCTAAAACATTTTTCAAAAATAATAAGCGATTGCTGATTACTAATAATAATAATATTTATTTTATTCGGCCATTGATCAGATGTTGGTACATTTGTGTTTTTGATATATGAATCCAAGGTTAAAAGGTTAATATGGAAAACATAAATTTAAAGTTAAGAATTTGGTGGTTAATTTAAATGCTACACCTTTTTTATTAGGTAATTTTTGATATGGAAATGAAAGAAAATAATAAAACTGCAGATTTTTTTATTACTTGTTGAATTGTTAAGATACGTCCTGTAGCCAAGATTTTGTTAGCCATTGTCAAAACTACGTATTCAAAATCAATAAGAACTTTTTACTTATTTTTTGTACGGAGTCTTGACCGTTACTGTAAATCAAATAAAGATCTAAATGATAATTTTTAGTTTAAATTTCTTTCTCAATTCTTTAATTGTGGCATATTTTACTTTAAAGTTTATTACTTATTGTATTTCAATTAACTAAAGCTTTAAGTTTTTATAAACAAAATATAGGAAAAAAGTTTTTGTGTCGAAAAGTAAAGATCTTTATCAAAGGTTGAAAATAAAAACAAAACTAAACACAAAAATATATATACAAATATTGTTTTGACTTCATAAATAGTAATTTAATTTTTAGTTCAATAAAACCCACCTCCTTGTTAAGAAATAAATTGAGTTATTAATTAACAAACAAAATACCAATATTCCTAATTTATTTTAATAAAACAGACAAACATTAAAGCTAATTATAAATAACGACAGTAATTTTTTAAAATTAAACAAAACAAAAATGTAAATTAATAATGAATAATGTAAGTAAATAAAATAAAAAAACAATATAGTTTAATTAAATATTATTTTAGTTTCTGTTAAGAAATTTTCATGTAAGTTTGTCTTAACAGAAAAAAATAGTTTTAAATTAATTTGAGTTAACAATCAGTTATGTTTGTTATGATCGCCCAACAATATATTAAACCTTTATCTTTTCTTTTCAAATTTTGCTTTATTAATATTCAAAATAAATGCTGGTCATTTAAATTTTTTTTTCTTTCAAGTATTCTTTTCTTATGCTGCCTTCGCTATTAAAAATTCGTAGTCTTTATTGATAAATTTAGCTGCAGTTAAAACATAAAGTTTAAAATTAAAATGGTTCCATTTGATAATTTATTTTATTTTATTGATTCAATAAATAATTATTTTCCTGATGATGCTACACAACGGAGTAGCGAAATATTGAGAAAATATATAAAAATAAAAAAGACCTAGTGCTTAAAAATTAAATAAATATATTAATTATTAAAAAGGTCAAATAAAAACTGTATTAAAATATTTTTTATTTTTTAACTTCATACTTTAAGAGGCAAATAATTTGCTTTATAAAAACGTTCATTTTATAACACTGTTTATTATTGCATTGTTGCCGTTTATCTAAAAAAATGTTACCGTATCGATGGTAAATTTAAGGCGATATTATAAAAGGTGTAACTATTAGACCATCGGTTTAGTTTTTTTAGTTAAAAAACATTAATAAATTGGCAAAATGTGTTTAAATTTTATTTCACAAATTTGATTACAATTTTTTGGCTTTAGTTTCTTTCTTGAGTCAGCTTTATCACACTCAGTCCAGAAAGAAATTATAAATTCGCCTTCCATACACCTGTTTAATATGCCTTGGTTGGCAATTTTGAAACAATATTAAATCAATCTTTAATCATTTCCGTATTTTCTTTACACTGAAGTTTATTGTATTCTGGTCTGAGATATTATTTAACATGTTTAATAAAATCTTTATACTTTTGATTTTAAATATTTTTTATTAAAAGACCTTAATTGAAATTATTATTTATAAAAAATAAAAAAGTTTAAAGCTATCATAAGTAAAGTTAAGATAAAAACGTTAACATTTAAATAAAAAAACTAACGAAACATTTTTTTAAAATGAGAAAAGAAAAAAAAAACAAAAAAATTGTTACTACGGGTAAACATAAAAAATAGTAACTTAAAATTAAATAACGTACATTTAATGCCAGGCTAAATAAATATATACAAATATTATTTATATTAAAAATTAAAAAATATAATAAAAAAAAACGCATTAGTTGAAAAACAAGAAATGAAATCAAAGTTTAATCATTAAAACTACAAAATAAAAATAAATAAAAGAGTTAGTTAAACAATTCCATATGTCTTCACGTAATAAAACAAACACAAATTTAGACATTGTAATTAAAATTTAATTTAGATTTTTCTTAAAGAAAAACTATTTTAAATATTAATTATAAACTAAAAAAATTCATAAAAATTAATATATAAACATTTAATTGATAATTGCTTAAATTGTTAAATATTTAAATTAAATTACGAAATCAACACTACAAAAAAATAAATAAAAATAAATTAAAGTAATAATAAGTAACAGGGCACAGCGCTTCATTATAAATTTTATTTTTTAATTATAAAGAAAAAAATAAAAAGTGAATAAATTCTTAAAAAGATTTATATTTATACTCTTGTATTATATTTGTCAACAATATTATTATCACCTTTAATTCATAAACTTTATCAAGCAAGTACTTATATTTCTAACTTTATAACTAAAAAACAAAGATATATTTATTCTAAATCTTGAACCCAGAAAGTGTTCATTAAAGATACTTAATAAAACCAAACTATACAAAATAATATATTTTTTTTTAATACAGAATGATTAAGTTTTGCCTTGATTTAACCTTGTTAATAAAGTTAATATTTTAATTTAGTATATGTAAATAAAAAAAAACTTTTCTTAATGTAACAAGGTTACATTTTTCCCAATTTTTTTCGTGTTGTATAAAGTTGTGCGTATTTTTATGTTTTTTATTTATCGATCGTGGAATAAAATTATATAAGTTTTATTTTTTATACATTGTTTTTTTGACAAAAAAAAATCCTGAAATTCGCCGATTTTTTCTGTATGTCAAAGTATTCAGAACTGCAGTTTACGTAGTGTCACTAAAGTAATGCAATAAAAAACTTTTAAGTTGACATCACTGCGAGTGAACGAAAAATGCAAGACACAGTGCTACCAGAATTTTTTAAAGAAAAAAAAAAAATCCAACGAAGCTCGTTATTTTCAGAAAAAGCTTTAAAAACAAACTTTAAATATTACTTAGTACAGCATTTAACATTTATTTGAATACCACTTAAAAATTATATAATGGGATTTGTTAAGAAAACAATCAAAGATAAACTTAAATTTCCAATACATCAAAGGCTCTTTTCTTATCTAAACAGCTGAACATTGGCAATAATTCGTATTCTTTTTAACAGTTATCTTTATGCCTTTGCAAGTTTACAATTCGATAGTCCTTATTTTTCTAGGTTTGCAAAAATTAAATTCAATTATTTGATGCGCTCGATTTCGTTTCGCCTTAAAATGTGAAATCAATTTTTAAATTAAAAAAGGAAGAACAAAACTAAGTTAGATTTAAGCCACTTTTACGCTGAATTAAACAGAAAACAAAAGCACTCTTGTGTAAATTTAGTAAAAATTTTAAATTCTGTTGGAAAACTTACTACACCACAGCGACAAACAAAAAATAAAAGAAAAAAATTAGATACAAAAATTATTTCGAAAATTCCATAAAAATTCTTAACTAAAAAATTGTATTATACGTTAGTAAATTTATAATAAAAGTAAAACGTTAAAAAAAATCCTGATTAAAAATAGGCCCCACTAAAACACAATTTAAAAATATTATATATAAAAGTTAAGAAAATAAAATTTTTGAAATAGCAATGTATTGTATAAGTTATAATTATAATTGTAAAAGAAAATATTAAAAAAAAAATATAAAAAATTACACATTGTATAGTAAAATATTAAAACGTCTGCTCGCAAAAAATTTACAAAAACAACACAAAAACCAGCAGACCAATTCATAAACAAATACAAACATTAAAAACCAATGTTGCACTTAAAAGAAATAAAAAACTTTTAAATAAAAAAACTAAAAACCACAATAAAAAAGACAAATTTCCCCTCTCTGGTGTGGTTAGTGTAGATTTATAAAATTAAAAAATAATAAAAAAAAAATAAACAAAATTTATTTTGGAATTTATAATTTTTCATGTTCACTAGTCATCAAGAACAACAGCAAAATCAAGAAAACCGTTATTCGCTTTATTAAGAAAAGTAACATAAAAAGTCGTTAAATAAAGAAAAGCGCTAAGTAACATAAATTTAATTTTATTTAAAAACAAAATAGAAAATTCAAAAACAATTGATTGCCTAATTCTAATATTATACATTTAATTTAATGAAAAAAAACTATGATAATTTAATTTAAACTAAAAATAATAAATGAACAAACATTAAGTTATAATTAATAATTTAAAACCAAAAATAAAATGTTATTATACTTATTATTATAAATGATAAAAATGAAAATAAAAATAAATTAAATAAAAAATTTTATTTAGATTAAAAAAATAATACATTTTTTTTTGCTATTTAATTCTTTCGGGGCTACCAAATTTATGGGCAAAAACTGAAATGGCAGTATACAAATTAAATATCTGCAATGAATGTCTTGAATGGCATACCAAGACATTCACTTTAATAGTGAATGCGTAAAATATTACATTCACACCCAATAAAACAAACTAGTTCTTCTAAGATCATTCATTTCCAAACAAAACATCAAGCCATCAAAACATTTTATAACCAAAACAAAAGTACTACCTTTCGGAGTATACTGAAATGAGTACTCATTGCTGTTTCAAATGAAAAAAACTCTTTGGTTATGTTTGTGTGTGAATAGGCTAGTTGCGTACATACAATAGGGCGCCTCACACAAATTGAAAGCACTTAGGTCTACATAGATCTGTAGCACAAATTTTAGAAAACCTTTCAATTTTTTTGATATGAAATATATTAACTGGCCAGAAGCAAAAGAAATTAATTAAACTTTTTGCAAAAAAAAAATAATTATTTTTCAATACATCATCTATATAAACGTAAAATATATCCATGAAGAAAAACAGAATTAAATACGATCTATATATATTAACTCCTAATTAGTTTTCAATTTTCCCAAAAATGTTCCACACATTGCTCCTCCCTCTTTTGTTATTAAATTTCCTCTCCCCAGTCAAAAGCCTAGATTTAATAGTGGAATTACTAAACAAGCATCATCCGTGTCAGTAGAACCGTTTATTGATACCTGTTCAAATAAATACATATTATACATGTGCAAGGTAACGCAATTTTTGTGCACTGCCCTAATAAAAGTTTTTTTTTTATCTCAAAAGAAAAAAAAAGTTACGATGTATTATGGTTGCCGTTTGAACAATGACTATGCAGTGACGACGCAATTAAATAAAAAAAATATATTTGGCTTGGTGTACTTGGTGTACTTCAAAACATTTTCAGAAAACAAACAGTGTTTATAATTCCTTGCGAAATAGCAGGTAGAGTATTGTGTTGGTTTGCTACATATCAAGTGGAGTATTGTGCTTGGTTTTCTTGTTAGAACACTCATTCTCTTATTAGTCATTGCAAAAAGTACTACGTAATAGAGTGCAATGAAATAAAACAAATGCGGAGATGCATAAATGAATGTCTTGATGCAACCCTTTGATACAAATGCGATCAACCAAATATTATATCGCACCTGTTCAACTAAAGAGCTTCAACTCAAAATTTTCAATTTTTCAGTAGAGACAAAAAACTGTTTGTGATAATATTAAAGGAATATAATAAAAAAAAATATGGCCTCGTAAAAATAATTTTTTAACTTTAATATAACACTCGATTTCTTATTGTTTTGTTAAAGCATGTAAGTACAACTAAAAATATATCTGTTTTGTTGATACAAAAGCAAGTACTCGGAAGACATGGTGAGCGACATAACAGTTTTTGTTTTTTTTTTTTTTTTTTTTTAAGAAAGAGTAGTCAAAAGAATGGAAAAAATTTACAGTGGTTAGAGTTGTTTAACAAAAAATTAAAAATGGAAAATTTTGAATTGACGCCCTTTAGTTGAACAGGTGCGATATGCATTTTTACCAAACGCTTTCTTTACAAATCATTATTTCTGGGCCCATTTTACTGTTGTTGAGTTTTAATTATTAATTCAAAAAATATTAAGTTGCATACAACAATTTTGGAATTTAATAATTTCGAATACATTTTTTTCGCAATACTCCTTTGAAACTTACCAGCTTTTGTTTTCTGTTCCAAACCAGAAATCAAAATAAGTTTTTAAAATTAGAAATTCTCGATTTTTTATGTTGCTACACATGTTTCGAATATTTTCTGATACTGTCAGCAATTTTTAAGTTGACACTCAACATAAACAAATGATAAACGTGTATGGTTTTTTTGCGACATTTAGCTGCTAAACATTCATTCCAATTTTGCTTAAAACTGAAGGTGAAATGCTCTAGGGCACTTAAAAGATAACTGTGGCATTTAGCGATTTTACTTAGAACAAATAAGCTCTTCGTAAATAGCCGAGTTTATGTAATTAATTTTCTTATTTAACTATTAGTTTAGTATTAAATTTTTGTTCGGACAAAATTCTTTTTAAGGTCATGATACACTATGAGATTTAGTTGTTAGATCTGTCCAAAACCGCACGTGTTTCTAAAAAGTAGGATAACGGTCTATCCGGTTTGGTAATCATTTGAAAAATTTTATAAAATAACATGTTTTGTGGGATCAGAGCGGCGTTTTGACTTGCACCTTTCATGTGTGACTGTGTGACACCTTAACGCGCTTTTTCTTCAGCTTTTTCCATCAGATTTTTTTATGAATGAATCGTACGATTGTGTAGAATAGTCAATCGTGGACTTTATATCTAGTTTGACGATTCGCGCAGAAAGTAAAAGGCTGACTTCTAAATTGTATTATTACAAAGTTTGTATACACTTTTGCTGTGGTATTTAGCTCTTGTACATACATATACAAAGTTGCGAAACAAAGCATCAATTTAGAAACGTTGCAAGTGGGCAACTAGCGCATCAGTTTCTAATACTGTAAACACATTCGCCACAGCAAGATACACGAACACACGACAGCAAATAACGCTAGCAACACTTGTCGCCTTGTACGCAGCTACATTATTAATTTGAAGGCAGCAGCTACATAATAAAAATAAGAATTAACTGTATTTTAGTGATGTTATTTAAGCGATTTTTAAAGAAGCAGCTCCGATTTATAATTAAAAAAATGTTTTTACTATTTTGTAAGAAGCTATTTAAAGAGTAGAATAATTCGTTTGGATTGTCTTTAAGATTGAAAATATATAGAAGTATTTCTCAGAAACAATAATAAGTACAGTAGTGTGTGTGTAACGTAGTTTCTTGTCCTTTAAAATAAAAAATACTAAAAACAACAGTTTTTGATATCTATTAAAACCAATCGTGTTATGTATTTACAGATATCCCATACGACAATTGAAATTAATAAATTCAACCAGCAAATACTAAGAACAGAAGTAAATTTTTAACTAAATGTTGTCCACACAAAAAAGGAATTTTAGTTTTATGTACATCTTAATACATTCCTCAGACATTTTTACAATTATTCTTCGTACACTTTCGCCATGACAATTGTAGTATTTTTAATTCGTCGGTGTGGCATTTCTAGTTTTTTTTTCAAATTTTGAAAAATATGTTTTAAGCAATTATTGAAAAGTATGTAAAAAGTGTTAAAATTTTTCTATATACAAAACTAAAATGTGCTGACAACTGTTTAAATGCAATTATACCGGTAAAATTGGGTGATTTTACATTGGTTTCTCTATTTCCTACGAAAAAAAAATCCGTGTTTGAACCAAGGTTCTAAAGGATTCAATAAATAGGTATTTTGTATTCCAAATCAATTATTGACTTCACCAGCAACACAAGTTCCTTAAATATTTCATGTACTGAAATTATCCTGTTACAGTTTTATTATAGATTTAAACTTAAATCTTTAAATAAATAATTTTTATTTTCTATTTTTATTGTCTTTTCGTTTTTCATAATAAGAGATTTTAAGCACTTATTATTTTACATGTCTTACAAGGGCTGCTATATATATTTCTGGCCTGGCAACACACTGACTGCTGCCAAGTGCAATCTGACATTTCCATTGGAAATTTTTTCATTTTTAAGCATAATCGTACTCAAAACGTTTTGACGTAAGACCATTATTTGTGTTGTTTACAGTGACTTGAAAAAATTATTATAGAAAAAAAATGGAATTAACTCGTGAACATTTTCGTGCCATCATTTTTCACAACTTTCGACGTGGATTATCACGACAAGAGTGCATTGATGAACTTAAATCTTTGTATGGCGATGAAGCACCATCCAATAGCACTGTGAAAAATTGGTATAATGAATTTAATCGTGGCCGAAGCTCGGTCAAAGACGAATTCCATGAAGGTCGTCCCAAAACGGCTGTTGTGCCAGAGAACATTGATGCCGTGCGTGAACTCATAATGCAAGATCGACATGCGACATACCGAGAGATAGAGACATCCTTGGACATTTCTTCCACCAGCATACATTCGATACTGCATGAACACCTGGCCGTAAAAAAGGTTTGTTCTCGTTGGATCCCGCACAATTTGAAAGTCGCTCAAAATAAGGCTCGCGTCGATTGGTGCAAAGCAGTGTTGCAAAAATACGATTGCAGTGCTTTAAAAGACGTTTATAAGATCGTTACAGGTGACGAATCATGGATCTATGCGTATGAGCCCGAAACAACAATCGACCGTGTGGGTCTTCAAAGACGATCAAAATCCAACGAAAGTTGTTCGTGGAAGAAGCACTTCGAAGCAAATGGTCGCCTGTTTCTTCGGCAAAACTGGTCATGTGGCGACTGTTCCGCTTGAGCAACGTAGGACGGTCACTTCTGAGTGGTACACTACAATTTGTTTGCCTGAAGTCATCGGAGATATTCGAAAAACCAACAAGAGAAGACGAATCATTGTTCACCATGACAATGCGAGCTCACACATCGGCTCAAACCAGAGCGTTTTTGACCGGCAAAAACGTCGAATTAATGGGTCATCCGCCGTACAGCTCTGACTTGGCACCTAATGACTTCTTTTTGTTTCCGCACATCAAGAAAAAATCCGTGGCCAACGATTTTCATCGCCAGAAGAAGCTGTTGAAGTGTTCAAAAACCATGTTTTAGGGTGTCACAATCGGAGTGGAAAAAGTGCTTCGACAACTGGTTTGAGCGCATGCAAAAGTGTATAAATCATGCTGGAGAATACTTTGAAAAAGAATAAAACCATTTTTGATTATAAATATTCGCATTTTCACTATTAGGCAGCCCTCGTATAGTACTGACATCACTAAACAGTTTATTGTCGCCAATAAAAATAGAAATTAGTTTAATTTGACTGCAACGCCGAATTTAGCCCAGACAACAACCTGCCGCCTTGTTGCCTTGCTGTCAATAAATTAATCATTCTCATATAAACACATGCATTCTAATTCTGACATTTTGCAGTCGTTAGCTGCTGTCTCGAATGTGTTCAGTGCATAATACAGGTGAACGCACGGTCATTTCTGATCCGATTTTGATGATAGATTATGCTTACAGATTGGTCCCGTTTTAAAAGCAGTTCATAATCTTAAAAGCTAAAGGGTGTCCCCATACAACATATGCATTTTTTACGTGTATTATGAATTGTAAAGGGCATTTCTGTAAAATTTAAAATGACTGAGTATACTATAGCTCCCAAAAACAAAAAATTATATAAAAATAAATCTAAGAATTAAAGGGTGCCCCTATAATTGATGTAAATTTACGTATATGGGCCTATCTTTTGAACCGTTATAGACAAACGCTTGCAAATTGCACAGAATGTCAATTGCTATAGCCGTTATAGTAACAAGTATTAATATTACAAATTATAAATTAAAGGGTGCGCCAATAGTTCATTAAATTTGATGTATATGGCCATACTTTTAAACAGTTGTGGACAGACGCTTGAAACTTACAACGAACCTGTATTGCTAAGTCCGCTATAAGAACAAGTATAAAATTTGGATTTGGAAGTTAAAGGGTGTTCCAATAGTTAATGTGATTTTGTGTATGTGACCAAACTTTTGAACCGTTATAGATGTAAATTTACTTTACTGAAACTTAAAAGGGACCTGTATTTCTAAGTCCGCTATATCAACGAGTTTATAATTTTAATTTAGAAATTAAAGGGTGTCCTAAAATTACTGTAGATTTAGTTATATACCCCTATCTTTTGAACCGTTATAGACAAAAGCTTGTAAATTTGACACAATGTCGATTGCTATGACCGTTATAGTAACAGCTGATAATATTTAAAATTATAAATTAAAGGGTGCACCAATAGTTCATTTTTTGGTATATGGCCATACTTTTAAACAGTTGTAGACAGACGATTGAAATTTTCAAAGAACCTGTATTACTAACTCTTTATAACAACAAGTATAAAATTTTGATTTGGAAATAAACGGGTGTCCCAATAGTTGATATAATATGGTGTATGTGGCGGGAATTTTAAACCGTTATATTTATATTATTTATGTCTATGGCCGTTATAGTAACAAGTATTAATATAACAAATAATAAATTAAAGGGTGCGCCAATAATTCATGAAATTTGATGTATATGGCCATACTTTTGAACAGTTGTAGACAGACGCTTGAAATTTACAACGAACCTGTGTTGCTAAGTCCGCTATAACAACAAGTATAAAATTTGGATTTAGAAGTTAAAGGGTGTTCCAATAGGTAATGTAATTTCTATTTCTGTATTTCTAAGTCCGCTATATCTACGAGTTTATAATCTGAATTTAGAAACTAAAGGGTGTCCCAAAATTACTGTAAATTTACTTATATAGGCCTACCTTTTGAACTGTTATAGACAAAAGCTTGTAAATTTGATGCAATGTCGATTGCTACCGTTATAGGTAGACAGCTGAAATTTACAAGGGACATGAAGCTTATAATTTGAATTTAGAAATTAAAGGGTGTTCCTAAAATTAATATAATTTGTTCTATATAGCTGTATTTTTTGAACCGTTGTATACAAACACCTTAATTTTAGACAGAATGTCCACTACATTATATGGTATAATAAGAAGTATAAAAATATTATATTATAAATTAAATAGTAGATATAATCTGATGTATATGGGCAAACTGTTGAACCGTTACAGACAGACGGTTGAAATTTACACAGAACCTGATTGCTTAATCTACTACAACAGCAAGTATATGATTTTAATTTGAATATTAAAGAGTGACCCTATAGTTGCTGCAATTTGATGTATATTGCCAAACTGTTGAACAGTTGAAAAAGTATAACGTTTGGAGACATAAGGGTGTCCCAATAGTTAATGTAATCTAATTTATGTGACCATACACTTGAGCTGTTATAGGCAGACAGATGAAATCTGTTTTGAAGTCGTTTTTTTTTCGCAAGAATTATGTTACCAATAAAACATAAAATATTTTAATTCCTGATAAGAAAATAAAAAAAAACTGATAGGTACAATGTAGTTTAAGAAATTTAATCATTTTATTTATTTATTTTATTAAATGGTAATCAAAGACTCGCGGCCAATACATTTCATGCAAATAATAAAAAAAATCCTATATAAACCTTGATTATTTGGCTCTTGTGGGACCGGCACCAGCACGGATAATCGATAAAAAATTTATCGATGTTTTTTTAATTATTACCTAATATATTAGTTTTTTATGTAATCAATTTAATTAAATTACTACATATGTTTTTGTTTTTTTTTTTATTTTTCCCCCACCAGGATTTGAACTTTATAAATTAATGAAAATTGATTTATTTTCGGCTTTTTGGTTTCTTTTAATTTAATTTAATTTCTAAACATTATTAGAAAGAAATATTATTTACAAATGTATGCGGACGTTTTCCAAAGAAAACAAGAAAAATTAGACGCTAGCAGAATGAAATGCAGCATTTCTGGACCGCCACATCCTTCATCAGCATTCTTTCTTCATTCCTAGATTTCGGATCAGGATGAAGTTTAGGCTACGGGATCAGTGTAGCGTGGTACAGGCTGAGATTTCAGCCATCAGAAGGGCGGCTTGCTGGATGAGGTACCACAGGATATACGGAGAGGATATCCGGATCTGTACTGACAGCAAGGCCGCGATTAACTCCTTATCGGGTGTCTATACGACATCCAGATTGGTACGTGAATGCCGGACATCTCTTAACGAGATGGCGAGACATTCCAACCTGGAACTGTTTTGGGTACCGGCTCACTCGGGCGTACCCGGAAATTGGGAGACCGGGAGACAGATACACTGGTAGGAGTCCCATTAAGCTGCTGTAGAGCTTTACTTCAGCAGGAACTCTTTAGAGCTGCACAGTCTAGATGGTCTGAGGAGGTTACCTGCAGGGTCTCGAGGACACTGTGGCCTCAGTACGATAGTAGGAGAACCGCAAATCTACTGAGGTTTCCTCGGGGCAGCTGGGCACACTGGTGGCGGTGCTGACGGGGCACTGTGTCATTGGTACCCATGCTAGGAGATTGAATCTTCCGCATCATGACTACTGTAGAAGTTGTCAAGATGAGGAAGAGGAAGAAACGGTACTGCATCTGCTCTGCCACTGCCCAGCTCTTGCAAACTTATCTGTCTGCGACGTTGCTAGGATAAACTTGTTTATCCGGTCCTCGGGGTGGTTTGGATTGGGATCTTTGATGGTGCCGTAGCGGCCTGGATCTGATCCCCTGCAAATCCTGTTTCCAGGTTACACAACGGGACCTTTGAGACCCAAGTGGGTCGGTCTTTTATGCCGACGGCCTGTGCAACCTAACCTATGCGCACATATGTTTTTGTGTTAGTAAATTTGTGTACAAAAGGATTTCAGCTACCGAGTTTGTGATGGTCAAAATAACCTAAGTGTGCGGTAAGTTGTTGGTGAGAAGGTAAAATAATGGGGGCTCTAATAGAATTGCAACAAGAACCATAGGTAGGGTATGGGCAAATACGTGTCTGGGTTTTAAGCTGGCCCAGTGTAATGTAGATAAACATTGTTTTTTTTTGCTAGTATATTGAAAGTCATACGTGTTCAGTTTAATAAGTTTGAAGTTTTTTTTGTGCCAGATAAAGATGTAGTGTGGGTCGATGAACCAGCCCTAAGTAAAATTTCACTTACTAAATAAACAAAAGCGCAAATATATTATGTGTGGACACATGAACTTAAAAAAGGAAAAACACCGGAAGTAGATTTAAATGATGCACGGATAATAGATGTAAAGCACAGCTAATAAAGGTATAAATCTAAAGCACGGATAATAGAGGGAAAAAAATAAAAGAACCTTATGCCGGTTAATAGATATAGCCGATTAATAGAGGCCTGGTTAGTCGAGGTTCAACTGTAATTTACTTTTGCTTATTTTTTTAATTTTATATTTTGTTTTTTAACGACAACATACCTAGATTTTGTAATAAGAAAATCCCTGTTGTTTTTTGTGTTGTTGCATTGTTGTAGCCGTGCAATCACCTGTATTCATTAGGTGGGCGAATTCAAATTCAAATTCTGTCAAATTCCATTTATAAAAAATCTGTGTATAATTTTTTATATATAAAGTTTGACAGTACTTTTCACTAGCAAAAAATAATGAATTCGCCTACGCTGCCACCTGGTAATTGATTCGCCTTGGTCTGAAGCAAGGCGAATTAATACAGGTGATTGCACAGCTACAACAATGCAACAACACAAAAAACAACATTAAACTGAGTTGCCATATCATATTGTGTTTACACAAAAAATTGCGGCGTTTATCTTAAAAATGTATAGAAGCAAAAACGAACTGCGCAACTTGACAACGGCTTGACCAATTCAACTGTTTTTTCTCATTTTCGTTAAGACATAAACAAGGTTCTAAATTAAAAATTGTAAATTGTAAAAAATATTAAAAACAACTTTTTCTTTTTCCATACAAACTACAGAGTAAATTAAAACATCTGTTTTCAGCTGTCTAATATTTGACGTTTATTAAAACAAAATGAAGGCATGTTAAGACTATTTTTGGTATACCATGAAATTGCTTAGAATGTATCGATATGAATCTATGCCTGCCCAAATTAAAGTTCATATTTAATCTTTGTAGTTGCTTTTTCAACTCCAAGAACTGTTTCCTTTGAACTGGTGAGTTACCTGTAACTTTATCATGTACAATAAATGAAAGACGCTTTGCTAGAGGAACAGTATACCTCACCAAAAAAGGGTTTAAATTAGAAGTTCTTCACGGATTGACAATAAAAGCTGTGTTTTTTCGAGAAAACTTAAACGCACTCCACCAAATGCAAGACTCAAACTATGTAAATTTCCATTTCTAGTCCAGATAGGTAGGCAAGGTGGGAAAGCTTGTTACACGCCATTTGCGACACACTGAAACCCGTTACGAATTATCACCGGAATCAAAGCAAAATACGATCAAGCGGCATGTTTATAGATTTTCCCCGACTAGCTACGGTTACGGTACGGTTGGTTCTTGACCCTTAAGTTACGTGGCGCGTAAACAAATAAATACACTACACATGCCATTTAAATCCTACCATTAGTGTGTAGATATATTACCTTGGCCAGTTGTTATGCCAGGCTGGGTACCTTTTTGTTCCCTCCCATTGACTCAAAGTCAAGCGCCATTACAGGCTGAGTACCCTAATTTTTAACCTGTCCCTAATATACATGTGTCCCCCTCTAACTCACCTCCATCCAGCAATCCTTCAAAAAAAGAAGCTTATAGTTTCATTTTTATACAATTTAATTGATTCCAGTTAAAAATATGTACATTTTAGGTATGTATTAAAAATGTTTAATAAATTTTTTTAATATAGTGTACAATATATATGTGAAAAAAAAATTCTTAATGCTACTGTAACATTAGGAAATCTAACGTAAACTACAAAATAATATAAGATGATATAATATAATATAATATAATATAATATAATATAATATAATATAATATAATATAATATAATATTCAAATGTAGAAAGTTACTTAACTAAGGATCATGTTGTCGTTGCTGGTGGTAAAGATGTCGTTGCTGGTGGTAAAGATGTCGACGCCGGTGTTATAGTTGTCGTTGCTGGTGTTACAGATGTCGTTGCTGGTGTTATAGTTGTCGTTGCTGATGTTATAGTTGTCGTTGCTGGTGGTATAGTTGTCGACGCCGTCGAAAAGCTAGTAGCGGCGGCCTGCGGATGGTCCCATTGCCGGGCACTGTGATTTATTTTGTCTTTTGTTGGTTGGTTTTGTTTTTACGTTAATAAATTCGATTTATTTATTTAGTACATAAATTTTCACATAAATTAGTTTGTTTATATTATGGAATTTAGGCAAAAAAACTATTCCATTTAGCCCCCGCTAGACAATTTGGGAAAAAATTAACATTCCCGAATTCTTTTCTATGCTTAATTATCTTTAATTTTTTTTTAAAAATCATTTTTGCAACTGATTAACATTTTGTAAATTTTTCATTTTTGTTTTATAGAAAAGTGTAGCTTCTTAGTGATTTTATTAATTATTTTACAATAGATTTTTGCGCACAACTGTACCTTTTCTCATTTTTTTTCAAAAATTTTTCAGTTCGCTGTTAAAAGACAGTTTTTTTCCGTTTCAGTGTTCTTTTACCCCTCTTTTTACAGGGTTTGCCTTAGATTTATGCAGTGAATATTACTGCAGTTAATCATAAATCTATTGTTAACGCAAAATTAAATATATTGTATTGATATGCACATTTATATTTCCACTCGCGTCACACTTCTTAAGTAATTTCCATGTCTTGTCTTAAAAAATCACAGCATGTTATAGTCTTAACAAAACTTAATAATTTACATTAAATCTTCAAAAGTATTTTAAATAATTATAGAAAAACACACGAGTATGCCCGATTGTAGGAAAAATGGGCGAAAAACGTTTTCCAATGTGAACAATTTTCCCAATAGTTTTTTTTTCTCTAGAGTTTACCAAAATTTATTGCTTTTATTTGTGACGCGCTTAAATATTTCATTTTATAAATCACATTAAAGTTTTTTAAACTTTTAAAAAGTGCTGGTTTATAAAGAAAAATGTTTTATTAGTTTTATCGCCTTGGCCGTAAGAAAAAATACGACTGTACTCGCGCGCACTATTTTAATATTATCCATGTTTTTAGCGTTGATAGGTATTGTCATATTTATACATATCTGTGTGCAAGGCACATATTTATTTTTTTTCAGGTTTTAATTACCAAATCAAATTTAATATTTTTTTTAATCTTTTTGGCACAACACTACGATCTTTCCTTTTTTATTATTTTGTCAACTAACTTTTTCTTGTGTGTTCTTCTTCTTCTCCCTTTTTTTTTAAGCATTGTCAATTGCATGTGTCGTCTTATCATTGGTCAGCTTAAGTAACGGTAAAGTCAGGTGATGGTACATATGCAGAAGAATACAAACGAAATAACTAAAATGTAAATTCCAATCGTCAGTGCCGTCACTGTCGATCGCAAATTTTGAGGGGGGGGTTGTTGTCAACTACGCTGAGTGTACAACAAAAAAATAAATAAGAAGAACAAGTGCATATAATATGAGTAGCTATGTGTGTAATAAAATGTATGGCTTATGAATGTATGAAGTTTTAACGGGTACGTGTACATAAAAAAAATATATTTACTGATACAGGGTGAAATAGCGATTAAATCTTGGTTTATTGTGTAGAATTAGTTTGTTCTATAGGAAGCGAAGGCAAAGGAAAAAAATAATTCGTAACAAGCTTTCAGATTCATGCCAAACAAGAGACTTTTAGCTCAATAGTTAAGTCATCCTGTATTAAACTTTGGTTTCAAATTAGTTATTGTATCTTCAACAAATGTGAGCTAAATGTTAGTATTTAAATTTAAGGCATAAAAACTTCACTTAATTAGTTTCAGGTATGGTAAACCATGTTCTTTGTGCTTGTTGAAGACTGCTTTTACTCATTGTCTTTTGAAATGGGAAACACAAAATATAACCTTTTTTCTGCTTCATTATTTAAAAGTGGAAAACAAATTTTATTATTTTATTACTCAAGTTTGCTTATTTAGATAAAAATTTCACAAACTTTACCGTTTTTAATTACGAATATCCTACAAAAGTAGCAATCGTCATCATATGAAAACATTTGTGCACATGTGTGATCTTTACTATTGGCTCTACTGCTTTTTACAACAACAGTAATTTAAGTGTTCGTCATAGTTGACTAGTCGAATTAAATTAGTATTGCAACTTACAATAATCATTTCCCTTTTTTCTAAAAGTTTTTAAAATTAATTGAATACAAATTTGAAGATATCATTGAAACTGATTTATAAAATAAGTATTTCATGCCTTTATTTTGAACATTGCTAAATAAATATCTATAAACAGAATTCCAAAATTAAATTTTGTGTTAAAAGCGTAGCTGTGGCAACGCCGGCAGTACGTATTCAGTGTTGCCGTTTGGTTACATTTTTTTTCATTTTTTTGTTACTTTTGAAGGCTCTACGTAACATGTATAATTTTCTTACATTAGCCCGAAATTCGTAACTTTTGGTACAGACACGAAATAAAGTAATATCACAGAAAGAGCACTTGTTTAATTATTTTAGTTAAGAATCTCATTTAACATATCAACCTTTTCTTACATATTAATTAATTAATTATTTTATTTATTAATGACAGAGGTTATCTGCAAATGGAATCAAAATCCTATATAAAAAATTAGTTTGAAATAAACAAAAAAAAAAAAACATTGTTAAAGTTTTACTCTGTTTAATTTGTGAGGAATCACGAAAAGTTTTTTTGCTTCATGTTTAGATTCAGAAAAATGTTTCTGGCAACAAAACTTTCCAACTGTGAAATAATATGTGCTGCAGTTCGTGGGGAAAACTAGGCATTCTGTTCAAACTTGCTAAAATTGTTAGCAACTTGAAAAATTTAACAACCGTACCCTCAATTTAGGAGAAATATGTCTTTTAATTTCTTCAGGAAGTGCCGGATTATATAACAGAAAAATTGTCGATAATTTTATGTGGAAGTTTTAAGCAATTAAGGTTCAAATTTGTCTTTAATAACGGTATTTTTTTAATATTTGGTATAGTAAATTCTATGGAAGCTCAATCTTTCAAAGAAAAAGGTAAAACGGATTTATTAAAAAAATATCGTACTTTAACTAATCTTATTGAGAGCATGCACTTTTCCATTGCTTTACATGACTTTTTATTTTTGCTAGCATTGACACGTCATTACCTCGGTTTTCCGCGTATCTAAATTTATTCATGAGAGCATTCCTTTTTAGCGACACTCCATTTGGCTTCTCTGTATCTTACTTTCTTTAGAGTCTGTAAACCACCAAAATGATATTTAGGTGTATATAAGTATGAACAAACCTTTTCAAATTCTCTATATTGGATTTTTATACAAAAGTGAATAAAATCAAAACAAGGTTACTTTTTTCTTACGTTTGTTTAGAAATTGTATTAAAACTTTTATCAAATTACAGTTGACACTCAATTTAAGTCGGTTAGTCTTAAAGTCTACTTTATTTTTGACTATGAAAGAAAAAAGATAATTATAAGAGCTTTTTAGTTAAGAATATACTTAAGGAATCGACTTTAGTCTATAACTAAGACGCCTATTAGCTCACAAACAATAAACAACTTGAAAAACTAAAACAGTTGAGTTATGAATTTTTTCCAACGATATTGTCGTGTCGTTCGTTTGTCGTTCGTCTCAATTATAATCTAAAATTAGTTTGTCCCTGTTAAACGAGCGAATATTTAGTTTGATAGCAAACTACGGATGGAGAAGAGATACTCGTTTTTGTGTTTGGTACTCGGCGATACGCTTTATTGACATTTTCTTATCATACATTTAAAAGCGAACAACAACATTACTGATAAAATGTTGCTGACAACATGTTCGCCTGTGTAAACGCGAATAAATTAAACATTTACATTGATTTTACATAGACATGTATGAGGAAAATGTAGAAACGATCAATTTTTTTGCATCAGTGTTAACAAGAAAATTTCATTTTTACCAACAATACCACGAATTCTTTAATATTGTTTTTAGTAATAATAAGTTGGTGTTTTCCCATCAATTAAGAAATAATAAAACAATAACAAATGCACCAGCAAACATCAGCCATTCATATGACCCTCGCTTGAATTTACAAGGAACTCCTTGTCATGTGCACCCTGTGTTGGGATAACACAGTGCAAAAGTTTTAGAATAACAGCTGGGAGGTTATTAAGTGTAAATAGATGACAGAACAAAAGAAGAGGAAAATGGAAATAATACATGCAAGTCAATTGCTGAAAAGGCTGTTGAAAATGGAGGCAGGAGACATGTTTGCTTCCCAACAAGGTTTCTTGTTGGGGCGAAAACATGTTTCCGCCTCTTTCTTTTTGGATCTTTTGGCTGGTGTGACAGAGGTTTTGGTGCGTAAGCCTGAAAATTAGAAGAAAACACAAATTGGTGTATATGAAACAATAAAGAAATAAATTTTGTGAACTTTTATTAAACCGTTGTTGTTGCGTACAAGTACGCAAATAAATATTTTAATAAAACACGTTCGTGGTTGTATACGAAAAATTTCAAAAATTAGTAACACACATAATTGTTATGAAAAAAATATACGGTTTGGTTTTAGTTGTGTGTTTTTAATTTATGTACGAAAATTTTGTACAGTGAGTGTACTTTTCTGAACCCTGCCATCCCTAAATTTGCGCGTAAAGCGCAAGGTATCTGTCAAATTTCTCATGTACACACAAAATGTATGGAGCATCCCTAAATAGCACGGCGTCAATGCTTGTCATTTGGAAAATTCAGTTTTGACAGTGTGTTAGGAAGTGAAGTTGGCTGCTTGTTGGTTTGTTTTGTTATGGCGTTTTTATCTCTTTTTTATTTTTATACAGCGGGTTTTATAAAATAAAATGAGTTAACATTGCTTTGCGTCTTACGCGCTAATTTAGGGATGGCAGTTATACGTTATACAGTTGCGTATGATTAATATGTTAAAATTTTTTATTGCACAGCACTCATACGTCATCTACTTCTTTTTCGATATCATGTTGTGTAAGCGACTTAAAAAAAACTCGCCTGAATTTTTGAATATTTTCTGCTAAAGGAACTTCGTAACTTTTAATTTTTTAATGTGGATATGAATGAATTGAAATTAATTTTAGCTTAAGTTAATTTTTTAATTTCTAGAAATCTTTTTTTTTTTTTTTGGAAAGAAAAATTATTTTACAAAGAAAACAAGAAAAATTATACACCATCAGAATGTTATGCTTCATTTTCTTGATCGCACAGTACACGTTTATTCATGCTTAGATCATATTAATAAATATGAAACAGCATCTATAATGTTATGAGGAAACAAGCAGGAATTGCTAAAAATAAAAAATTGCATTCGTGTAAAACCGATGGTTGGAACAAAGCAAAAAAACAAATGTACAAGACGAACTACAGAGCGAACAGTGAAGAAATACTTTTGTGTGTAAACTTCGTCTAATCAAATTTATATTGACATAAATAATCCTCGTATTCTTATTTACAAAGTTAGTTGGAAAAATAAATGACGTTTATAATGTACACAACCTAAGGTATATAGACGCGAAGAATGCTGATAAAGGATGCAGCGATCCAGAAAATGCAACAATACATTTTGCTGGCGTCTAGTTATTCTAGTGTTCTTTGGTAAACGTCCGTATACATTTTAAGAAAAAAAATTTCTTTCCAAAAAAAGGTTTTTAGAAATTCAAAAATGAACTTAAGCCAAAATCGATTACAATTCATTTGGAACTTGAACATGAAGAAAATAAATTGTAATTGAAATTAAAAGGGTGCTTAGCATAACTACAGCTCAAAATTGGCATCTCCCAGAGTTAAATAAAAATATTAGCAAAAAGTTCAAGTTAACAAATTTAATCGAAGAAAAAACTATTCTTGTTCTTGTTGAAATTGATGATTTAATAAGTGAAATATTTGTCGTTAAAAATTGATTGATTAGTTCCTTCGGCAGATTTCATTTTATAAAACTTTAAAATCATCAATTTTGGGAAAGACGTTCTTTAGTATTCAGTTTTTCATCTTAACAGACTTTTAAGACTTTAGGCTTAGGATCACCCTGAATTGCTGTCAAACATTTGAGAAAATGATAATTGTTTCTTGCGCTAGTAGGTGACTGTATTTTTGTAATGATCGCCAATGGAAGACGACATTTTAATAATTCTTTCAGAAGTATAAATTCTTTGGTTTTCTTTGTCATACAAAATTTGTCTTTTGTGCGAGTACGTAAATATTTATATAGACTTTGATTCGACGATTATCCAAATCGTTTTCTTCAGGCGACATCTTCTTAGCCTTCGGGCCTATTCGTAAATGCATACTGCTCTGCATGTGATGGGCAGTACGTTCATTAATGCAAATGGTGGCAGCACTGCAAATGTCATCTGTTCATAAATTCATCACTAAAGTATATTATGCGAAAATAAAAGCAAAAAACTAATCATAAAAATAGCTGATGCAAAGAACGTTTAAGTGTAAATTTTGTTAAGTTTTTTTTAATTATTTCTTTTTGTTTAATATTTTTCATTTTGATTATTTTTACACAAATTTTTATCATTTTTGGTATCTTGCAGTTTACAAATCCAGTTTATTATTAATTTGTCCATTTTCATAGTATTTCTTCGTTCGTTAATGCAAACTAAAATGAGCAAATCCAAGCATACGCAACAGCTGATTAGCAGTGGCAGTGCAGAATAATCATATTATGCACCGCAGTGATGCATTTACGAACAGGCCCTTCTTTAAACCGGTTATACCACAATTTAACTTGTGTTCTGCTCATAGTAGGCTCGCCAAACGCCACAGTCAACATTTCAAATGTCCTTGCGCATTTATTTCAATTTTACAGAAAACTTAATACAGTTTGTTTGAACCAATTTTTTGAGTAGTAGAAAATCGAAGAGCACACCAAAACACGATTAACCTTTTTATCTGTCAAAAACAAACTGACAATCCAAAATGGCTGATATTACCAACATATATGACAGAAATGTGTACCAACTCAACAGAAAAATAAAAAAATGCGAAAATCGAACATACGTAACTCATGAAATTTGAAAATAACGGTTATTTTTTGAACAGACCTCCTACAAACATAATTGCTGCAACTGGGGATAAGTTATTGCATTTTCAGAGAGTGAAAGTTAAATGTGGATTACAGAGTGTTGGCATCATAGTCAAAGGAGCTATGATTAAGTACTTTGTTATAGACTAAAACATAAGACACGAACTTGAGTAATCTTTACGGAATGTCGGTAAAGAAACAATCCACACCATTAAGGCAACTATTGACTGAGCCATTTTTGTGATTGAGACACCTCTAAAACATGGTTTTTGAACACTTCAACAGCTTCTTCTGGCGACGAAAATCGTTGACCACGCATTTTTTCTTCATGTGCGGAAACAAGAAGAAGTCATTAGGTGCCAAGTCAGGGCTGTACGGCGGATGACCCATTAATTCGACGTTTTGGCCGGTCAAAAACGCTCTGGTTTGAGCCGATGTGTGAGAGCTCGCATTGTCATTGTGAGCAATGATTCGTCTTCTCTTGTTGGTTTTTCGAATTTCTCCGATGACTTCAGGCAAACAAATTGTAGTGTACCACTCAGAAGTGACCGTCCTACGTTGCTAAAGCGAAACAGTCGCCACATCACCAGTTTTGTCGAAGAAACATGCGACCATTTGCTTCGACGTGCTTCTTTCACGAACAACTTTCGTTGGATTTTGCTCGTCTTTGAAGACCCACACGGTCGATTGTTTTTCCGTTTCGGGCTCATACGAATAGATCCATGATTCGTCACCTATGGCGATCTTACAAACGTTATTTGAAGCACCGCAATCGTTTATTTGCAACATTTCCTTGCACCAATCAACACGAGCCTTTTTTAGAGCGACTTTCAAATTGTGCGGTATCCAACGAGAACAAACCTTTTTTACGGCCAGGTGTTCATGCAGTATCGAATGTATGCTGGTGGAAGAAATGTCCAAGGATGTCTCTATCTCTCGGTATGTCGCATGTCGATCTTGCATTATGAGTTCACGCACGGCATCAATGTTCTCTGGCACAACAGCCGTTTTTGGACGACCTTCACGGAATACGTCTTTGAAAGAGCTTCGGCCACGATTTAATTCATTACACCAATTTTTCACAGTGTTATAGGATGGTGCTTCATCGCCATACAAAGATTTAAGTTCATCAATGCACTCTTGTCGTGATAATCCACGTCGAAAGTTGTGAAAAATGATGGCACGAAAATGTTCACGAGTTAATTCCATATTTTTCTATATTAATTTTTTCAAGTCACTGTAAACAACACAAATAATGGTCGTACGTCAAAACGTTTTGAGTACGATTATGCTTAAAAATGACAAACTTTCTAATGAAAATGTCAGATTGCACTTGGTAGAACTCAGTGTTGCCAGGCCAGAAATATATATAGCAGCCCTCGTATTAGGTCTGTTTCTTTACTCTACTTTGAGATCCTGTGGGATCCCAATTTACACGATTATTGTTTTCTTACTTCAAAATTGGGTAAATGAGAGCGGTTTTGTGAAAATAAAGTTATTTTTCTTGCACGAAACAGACCAAACTTTTTCTTCGTGTAAGTGATTTAAACTTGTGCAACTGCTTTAAAACACAAACAAAATATAAAATAAAATATAATTTTTTGTTTGCTGATTTCCTGGCATTAATTTTTCTTATTAAACACAAAATAAAAATACTTTGAATTTTTATTTTGTGTTTAAAATTTAGATTTTGTGTTCCCGTACTTTTGTACAATTTTGTCTCTTTATGAGAGAAAACAATGTTGTTCTCATTTTCACGAACTTTACCCAAAAAGTAAAGTAACAGACTTATTATAAATGTGTTGAAATTATTTTGGCTTAAGTTCATCTTATTTTAATTTAAAAAATCTTTTTTAGAAATGAAATTTATTTAACAAATGTATGCGGACGTTTTCCAAAGAAAACAAGAAAAATTAGACGCTAACAGAATGAAATGCTGCACTTTCTGGTCCGCTACGACCTTCATCAGCATTCTTCGCATCTATCTGCCTTAGTTGTGTATTTTTTCAACATCATCTATTTAACCAACTAACTTTGTAAATAAGAATACGAGAATATTAATATCAACATCAATTTGGTTAGACGAAATTTACACACAAACCAACGTATTTCTTTACTGTTCTCTCTGTATTTCGTCTTGTAGATTTGTTTTTGCTTTTGTTTCAATCATCGATTGAACACGAATGCAAATTTTTCTAAAAAAGATTTTAAAAAATTAAAATAAGGTTTTCTAAAATATTTAAAAATTGAATTACAAAAAATATTTTCGTATTTGGTACATTTTGATTTTATTTCTATTATCCTTATCCTTGTTCGAAACATAACTAGACAAAAATTTTCATGTTACATACAAAAACTGTTTGTTTGTTAATTATAATTAAGAATTCAAACAATGATTTTATAAATTTTAAAAATCTTATCTTCTTTATTTATAATTTAATAAAAACGTTCACTACAAAGTTATTTTATTTTATTTATTATTTGTATTGTTTTCAATATGTCTTTAAAACATATTTAATTAAATTGATTTTTTTTGAATATTTTATTTTGTATAATTGTTGTATTTGGATATTTGTTTAAAATATTAATTTTATTAAAAATAAAAAAAATTGCTTGGATTTTTTTATGTTAACATTAGGTCTGTTTCTTTACTCTACTTGGTGTTCCCGTAGTATTCCAATTTTTACGAAAAGTGTTCACGTACTTTAAAATTGGATAAATGAGAGCGGTTCTAAGAGAATAAAGTTCTTCTTTTTCTTGCACGAAACATCTTAAAACTTTTACTTCGTGCAAATTAGGGCCTATTCGTAAATGCATCACTGCACTGCATAAAATGATTGTTCTGCATTGCCAGTGCTAATCAGCTGTTGCGTATGCTTTGTTTCGCTCATTTTAGTGTTTGCATTAACAAACGAAGAATTACTGTGGAAATAGAAAAATTAATAATAAACTTGATTTGTGACCTAGATGATATAAAAATAATAAAAGTTTTTGTAAAATACTAAAAAAACAAATTAAAGAATAAAAAACTAATTTTTTATTACTTTTCTGCTTTAATTTGCGCCTAATATACTTCAGTGATGCATTTACCAAGAGATGACATTTGCAGTGCTGCCACTTTTTGCATTTACGAACGTACTGCGCATCATATGCAGTGCAGTGATTCAATTACGAACAGGCGGTTATTTAACCCTTTCGGGACGGAGTTTTATTTTGCAAACCAAATTATGTATGGTAAAATTTGTTTCATATTCTAAAAGGTATGATAAAAGTATTATGTTCTCCATACTTAAAAATTTTAAATTCGTCCTTTTATCCTGGAACATATAATCCCAACAAGTATTTTCATGGGGCATAAAATCCCAATCAGTGTTATCGAAGAGCGATTCGAAATTAAAAAGATAACTAAAATATAAATATTATTAGATTTAGATAAAAGCTAACGTTTATTTTTAACATTTTAGGAATGCAATTAGGTATTTATTTGTGGAATGGCCCAAAACACTTGTAACATAAGGCGTTGTTACAACCTGAGCATATCATCTTTCTTCGCTTTTCTATGCCAAGTGAAGAACAGCGAACACAGCGACAACGCTTCTCTTGCTCTACTGGCAAGTGGTCTCCAATATTGATGCTATCAGTTTTTGGACGTTTGGGAGTTCTACTTCCCTGGCGATTGCGTTGAAAATAAAGAAAAAATACAGTTTGAAAATTGCTGGGACGTATTATCCCAGTAGTCCCAAAAGGGTTAAATATTTCTAACAGCAGACAAAATAAAAAAAGTTGAAGCCATGAACAATTATTAAAAAATGAGTGAAATATTTTTAATAACATAAGAGACAATTTCTAATGGGAAACAAAAACCTTTAAAAAACTATTGTTGCAGATTTGGTGGGCAGTTCAAGTGATTCAAGTCATGATGACGACATCCTAAATTTCATTGTAAAAGAGTCCAACTTCGAAGAATTGCTAATATCGCATATTTTTGACTGCCAAAAGAGGAACAGCATTGCAAACAAAGACAGACAAAGACAATGAACTCAGACAGCACTTTCGCATATCAAAAGATTTTTAATTAAATTTATCTGAAAATTTTGTAGAAAATTTTATATGTACTTGTTTGCGAGCTAATAAACGCATACCACCAAACAATTATTTTTTATGGTTTTTTGCAGTTTTGCCGCATTCTGGAGAACTACAAATTCGTAAAAACTGTTCCTTTTTGCTGATTTATTGAAATTTTCTTTTTATTAAAAAAGTCAAAACATTTTGTCTTTTTATTTTGTGATCCCGTACTTTCAAACAAATTTAACTCTTTATGACCGAAAATTATGCTTGCTCTCATTTTCAGAAACTTCACAAAATGTGAAGAACAGACCTTTTTTATATTTAAGGAATCAAGCACAATTAAAGTTAATTAATATAAATTTTATTTTTAATTATAAAAGCAAATAAATAGAAAAAAAAAATTAAGCGCCAGACAAATTAATGCAGGTGAGTACGCCTTAACAATGGCAAAAATCAATTGGCTTTTTATCAGATATGCAATTGGTAAAATAGGGTACTAATTATTTTGATTTTTTTTCTTACTTGGACGTGCACTTCCCATACAAAGTGTATATTTTTCTTCGTGTTATTTATTAAATTTTGTTCAAATAACTCTCTAATAAATGTGCCAAACTGTTTCTTCAATTTATCAATTTACTTAAAAAAATAATATAGAAAAATTCTTTTTTCTTCTTTTATTTTAAAACTGTTAAACAAACAAATAAAAAACAATATTTTATTTATAATGATTATTAATTTAAAAAAAATATAAATAATAAAAAAGTTATTATGGGAAATTAATGGAATAAGGTACTTATTTTTATACATCTTAATAAAATGCTAAGATTTTTGTTTTTATTTTCTTTTATTTAAGATTTTTTTGTTTCTTTTATTTAAGTTAAAAAGGTAAAATTGCAAAATATATTGTATTTTTTTAATACTTTTAATCACCACTATGTAAATTATTTACCAAATTTAGTTTTAGTTTATTTATGTATTTTTTTATAAAAACTATAATGAAAAATAAACATAAACTGTAGAAAGAAACAATCTTATTCAAATTAATCGAAGTTAAGCAGTGCGAAACTTAAAACTTTATAATTTTATAAACGACCTACAGAAGATGGAAACGATTGGGTTGCTCTTCCGTCTTTGCCCTGCACTGGAGCATCCACGCCTCCGTTTTCTGGGATACAGATGCTTCAGCGGATTCAATTTTTTAATCAGTTGTAGCGGTTGATTCTTCGCCTGGTTTTCCTCGCATTAAAAAACAGCACATTTTTTTAAGATCACAATAAATGATTTAGAAATCAATAGAGTCGGTCAAGTTAACTTCCTGCCTTGGCAAAACAACCCAACTTACACATGAGACATTCTTCCGTTAAAATGAAAATTTAATATAATTTACTTCCCTCGCAAACATCAAAAAAGAAATCATGTCTCCGTTTAAATTAACGATGTACGCCTATCTAAGAAAAGCGTAAAGTGAGATCGGCACATCATACTTATATCATGACTGACTGCGGAACTTCCCTAAAAAAAATATTGGAAAATTCCTTGATCAAAATAAATAGAAAATTGGTGGCAACGACTTTTGGCTTTTATTAATGGAAACATACAAGCAGGAGGACTAGTACACTACGAACAGTTAGTGACAATATACCTAAGTAACGAACAACAAACAGTTATAGGTAACGGTTATTCTATGCAAATAATACACAACAAAAACAAAGATCTTTAATATGTAAACGAGCGGCACGTTAAATACCGGTTATTTTTACACCAATCAATTCTAACACTTTTTAACCCTAGGATTAAACAATGAGAGGATGTTATTCTAAAGAAAGTGTGGTAAAGCCGATATGTGCGATATTGCTTGTCAAATTTAGGCCCCACAATGTTGGTGGCATATAATTCATTAAAGAAATAGATAAAACCTAATTCCGAATTAAATTTGACTCGGCATTCAATGCAAACCTTTTTGCTTCTATGAAGTACGAAAGTATTGGTCTTAAACCTTTTATACCAGAGTTTTTTTTGTACTCTTCTATGGAGTATTACAGGACTTGATGACACGAGTCAAAATTAGTTTATTTTCTTCGGATATTCCAGAGTTTGTTACGGTACACTTATATAACCCCTCTAACTTCGGACGTCTTGGACATACCAAAAAGGGTTGTAGGTAAAATAAAATTGGCATAATTTTGCTATAGCTGATTGCTCTAGGGCTTGTTCTCCTAAATGTATTCTGTGTGGTGACCTTAACCATAATAGTTCTAAGAAATCATGACTTTTAAAAAACTCTTTAAAAAAGAAGTCTTAAATTCTTATGCTACCAATAGGTTTTATATTTTCAATGACTATGATGGTAACTTTTTCATAAAAAAATAAATTTACACTACACTCTTTTCAAAGTTGATTGGATTAAGCAATGTTTCAATTGCAGGAGATGGGGCCATGCCCATAGAGACTGACAGGTGCAGAAATGCTACTAATGCGGAAGCCCTGACCACAGTCCAAGGGATGAAGTTAGATGTAGTGCCTGAAAATAATGACAGTAAAAAATGACAAAAAAGGAAGTGTTAGAAATATACTTTGAGAAAAAAATAACCGTTTTGATTTTCTTGCTGATAATAAGAATTTTCAGGCACTTGTCACGTGTGACTGTTCAGAACAATCATAGCGGTGAATACAGCTATATATTTAATAATTCATACTCCATGTAAAAGCCTTAGCTATATCACACTCGAAAAAGTTTGGTCAGGTAAAAAATGTTGTTTAAATTATTTTAAAGGATGTAATGCTTAAGAAACAATTTTTGTTCAATATTGTACTCATACGTAAAGTTACCGATTTTAAGATCCTATAAAGTGTGCTCATGTAGAGATGTTAAATTTTTAGAAAAATATTTTTTTTTGACTTTGAGGCAAATAATAATAATGCGAAGAAGATGCTAATAACTTAAATCTAAAAGAAGTTATTGATTTAAATCTATTTGTTAAAAATAAAAATGTTGTTGTTAATTTATTTTGAAGCACTGAGTCTTTTAGATGATTCTTCAGAAGAAGAACATTTTTCATATGCAACGAGTGTTACACCCTTCGATGGGTTTAAAACTGGAAGCCAACAAAATGAATATAATGCTGAAATCACATAACCGCAACTCATAAGAAGATCATCAACGACTCGAAAGTCAGTACAAAGGTATAGTTGGGAGTGTAACGTTGTATATAAAGAGCAAAAACCTGCCAATGTTAAACAAGCTCTTCAAAGTAAACAAAAATATGATTGGAAAACAGCGATGATGAACTTAATTCTCTGTTCGTTAGTCTGGAATGTCTGGGATATTTTCTCCAGTTACAAGATGCTCATCAATATA
Source organism: Gymnosoma rotundatum (assembly GCA_916610165.2). Lineage (NCBI taxonomy): Eukaryota > Metazoa > Arthropoda > Insecta > Diptera > Tachinidae > Gymnosoma > Gymnosoma rotundatum. The sequence goes on along the minus strand of OU744337.1, from coordinate 93,480,547 downwards.
CCTACTGATAAGTTTAACAGTAAAATATAACTTGGGCATAGATCAACTGGATGTCGTTACAGCTTTTTTTTAAAGTGAACATATATATATATATATATTCTAGAAGGCTTTAAAGCATATAAAAAGAAAGTAACTGTAGAAGTCCCTATACAATCTTAAGCAAGCGAGTAGATTTTAGAACAAGATATTGCACTCGATTTTAAAGCAGATGGGCCTTCTGCAATCGTAAACAGAACCTTGTATATTCTACATGATGGCATATTAAATTTTATAAACATCTCTGAAACGAAATTCTTTATAAAAAATAACATATCGAAAAACTTTAAGATGAAGGATATAGAGCCATGTCTACTGTGATGAAGAGTTCCGTTCAAAAAGAATAGTAAAATCAAAAATATATTAAGAGCTAACGACTTTTCTACAAGTGTTGCTAAAAACTTGATTAGGAACTACGAAACAACTTGTATCAAGAATAAAATAGAGACTGACTTCATAAATGCAGTTTGCGAATCAGTGTTTACCTTTCAAGTTGAAAGGTTGGTTTGTGTAATAAAAATGAAAAATTATATCGTATAAATATTAAAGCATACACAAAGGTGCGCACTCACACTTTTGACAATTATCTGGAATTTTTTTTTTTATTGAAATTGAATTTTTGGAAGTAATACGACATGTCAAATTTTTGTGTAGAAGAGTACAAGTAGTATCGTCTAAACATAATATGTAATGAAACTCTCCGACATTGAGAGAAAATACGGATGGAAATTTGATAGTCGTACGGCTCTCTTTATTTTTTGAAATTTTTCAAAAACTATACTACTTCATTAGATCAGGGTTGCATTTTCTTATTAATGGTATCTTTTTAAAGGTAAAACTCGTCAAAATAGCACAAAAGCCGCTGAATATAGTGCAAAATAAACTCAGTTGGCATCACAAATATTTTTGTAAACAATTATTGTTTTAAGAATAGCTGTTTCAATTTTACTTAATTTTATTCAACACTAATTGCGTAAATATAAGAAAAAAAAATCATACGATTTTTAATCTCTATATTTTTATACGGATAGATTTTCATTTTATTTTCTCTTAGATTTTACGTACGTAAAGTCTTACCGTCTAAACTGGCCTTAAAGACAAGTTGTTTTTTTAATTTACAAAAAAATTTTTTTAACTTACTCGTATAAAAAACAAACTTGATAATGGAAAAGGATGATAAGCGTAAAGAAAGCTATAAAAAAAGAAAGAAGGCTGCTGTTGATAAAACTGCAGGGAGTGACTTGAAAGATCCGCAGAGGCTCAACGCGATTTTGGTAGAAAAATTGGAGGATGCCGGAATGAAAATTGGGCTTCTTCATGAGAACGATGTCCTTAAGAAGCGAATGAATGATATGGAGAAGGTGCATGAGGATGGGCTTCAGCAAGATGCCGATAGCCTAATTTTTATTGATGATTGTAAAGTTGAAGCAATGAAGGTACAAGTTGTAAAAGATGCGAAACCAAAAGAATTAAAGAAGTCGGTTGGTGATGCTGCAGTTATACCAAGCCGAAGTGGAATCCAAGATCCCAAGGAGCAAGCTCCAAAAAAATCTGCACGTAAGTTTGTTCCAGTAATTACCACATACGACATAGACGTGAGAAAGATAATAACGGTTATAGATGCGAGTATAGGACATAAGAATTTTAATATAAAAATTTTAAGTAGAAATGTTGCTAATGTAGGGGTATGCAGTCTCAAAGATTTTCAGAGAGTTAAGGTATTATTAGAGGCTGAAAAGGTTAAATTTTATACTTTTACCCCTAAGGGTGTTCGGCCATTTACTTTGGTTGTTGAAGGGCATCCAGATTCTTTTGAATCTGAAGAAATTATTGAGTATTTGAACGGTCTGCAGATAAGTTTACAAATTGTAGGTCTAATCAGGTTAGGTGGGGACAAGTGGGTTGTCAGGATGGATAGGAGTTCTGATATAAAGAAGATCTATGATGTAAAGTACACCTTGCGTTGCAAGGTGAAGATAAGGAAGTTTAGGCGGATTGGCATAACGCAGTGCTTCAACTGTCAGTGCTATGGTCATGTCACTCCAAATTGTCGAATGACATATAGGTGTGTAAAATGCGGACGGTCTCATGGCCCTGGCAAATGCCAAATACCACCAAAGGGGTTACTGACCCTGTAACTGGGCAGGTTTCGCAGAGAGTCGTATTAACAGTAAGATGTGTTCTCTGTTGTACTGAGGAACATGTGGCCTGCTCAAAGTTGTGTCCGAGTAGAATTGATCTCATTCGCAATATGGAATCAAAAAAGGTCTCCAAGGGTGAATACCGATCAATTATTCCTGAGCAAAGTCGGGTTAGAACAGGGATTTCTTACGCTGCAGTTGTTGCAGCTGGCGGAAAGTCAATTTGGGAGATTGCACAGGACTGCACCCGTTTCATCGCTGGAGGTCTGCTGAAATGTTTAAGAAAGATTGATGGTTTTGCGGCTAAGACCCGCGAGTTGAACAGTGACGAGGACAGATCCCGTGCGTTGCGTGGACTGTTAATGACTTTGCGACAAGATGGATAGTTTATTAAAAATTATATTTATAAACGTAAATTCTATTGTATCTAGGCACAAGAGACATTATCTAAATTTATTCTTGAGTAGACATAAACCGGACGTACTCTTGGTGGTTGAACACTGTTTGAGTGCTCGCCACAAGCTGGACATAACAGGGTATAAAATTTTTAGGACGTGGTGGTGGTACAGCTGTCCTCATTAGGGATGCCTTGCGTTGTGTTGCTGTGCGTATTCAGAGGTTGAATGCTTCTGGCTTAATGTACCTCAGACTGCAATCCCCTTACACTTCGTCAAATTTTGAAGTAGTGCGGTGGCTTTCACGAAATTGCAGGGTTGTGATTGGTGCTGATCTCAATGCAAGGCATCCGTATTGGGGAGATATGTATACGAATGTGAGCGGAAGAAACTTCCGGGAATTTTTGCTTTTAAACCCGGACTTAGAAATACGACAAACTGACGGACCAAGTAGGGTAAATACTCATGTATCATCCTACATCTACTTTTTTCTGGCGACTGTGGACAAAACTACAGCAACTTGGGAACGACTCAGGACATTGGACTATGAATCTGACCACAGGGCCGCTGAGATGATCTTTTCTATGAATCCCTGCTTAACTGAAGCACGGACTACTAGGTATGACTTGGAGAGATTAAAAAAAACGGAGATTTCTACAAAGACTATCTGCAAATCTGGCCACATGTGGACTTCCACTTGATGGGAACGACTGAGGCTGAGATTGAAGTCTGTGTAGATGAAATGGACAGGGCGTTTGGCGATGCTATGGACTATTCTATACCGAAAGTGTCTTCAGGAAGAAGAGGCTTGCTGAAGCTTCCGCAGAGCATACTCCTATTTGTTAATGAAAAGAAACAACTGAGACGCACAGTACACAGATGTGAAGACCCAGGAAGACGTAATAGTTTGGTTCCGTGGTATACAGTTTAGTGAAAGAATGTTTTTTCGAGTCTGGAGGCCGTTCAGATAGCGATCTGTGGATCTGTTGACCCATGGGGGAGCTGGGCTCCTTCGCGAGGGTACAGACCTGCTATTTTACCATAGAAGAGTTAATACCTTAAATACACTTTGTAACGCTGCTCAATAGATTTTTATTTATTTTTTTATTTGTTTTACTTTTGTTCCATTGTGTTTTGTTTCTTATACCCTGTTCAGACATACGTTTTAATTGCGCAATAAAGGAATTTACGCAATTAAGTCCCTAATTGAATTTAATTTGCCATATAAGAAATTAATTAATAAATTTTTCAATTACTACTTAATTGAGAAATTAATTGATTAAGTTTCCTCATACAACCCTTATGAAGTGTGTTCAGTGAGAGAAAATTTTATAAAATGACAAAATTAAATGCCATTAAATTAAAAATATTTTCAAATGAAATTAAATGAAACATTTTTGAAAATTTAATGGAGATTCAAAGCTAGCGTGCAGTCAGAACTTGATCGTTTTGACTGGAAGAGTTCCATATTTTAAATAAAAACAAGAAAACTTTCTTTTAAAGCCGAACTGACCATAATAACAAACAACCATAAAAATAAATATTTATCTAAAACAGAAAAAAAAGGGGTGTTCGATACGTAAAGCATTTTGTATTGCAACAGTTAGCATTTGCAAGAGCTTTGTCATCGATTGTGAGCACCTTTATTCGGCAAATTTGCAAAATTGCCAAAATTTTTCTTTTTTTTTTTTTTTTTGTAAAACTTTTAGTTTATTTTGTTCTATTTTGTTCTATTTCTTTTATTTATTGTTTTATTATCCTGACGTTTACTTGTATATAGTTTTCTCAGATTTCTTCTAACTATTATACAAACGTTAGCTTCAATTCAAAATATTTTGTATTTAAAACCGAAAACTATAAATATTATTCATTTTTTCTGCTGTGTCGTTGTAAAAAATTTTAGCTGTAGATATTCGGTTTTGATATCGCCATACAAATTATGGCAAAAAAACCACACCATTTTAGTATAGCAACGATGTGATGTAAATATTTTCGTGGGAAGTGCTAATAAACACTTCAATTCAAAGTATTTAATATTTATTAACTTTTTTTTGTAAAACAGAACAAGAATCAGCTGTTCTGTTCTTGCCAGTAACAAAAGTAGTAACAAATTTATTAACATTCACATCTTATACTCTTTTTTACTCTTTCGCTGCTTCTTTTCAAGTACTGAAGTAAACAATTTCCAATAACAATTAGTAACAACCTCTTGTTATTGAACAGAACTATATTCTACTGTCAAATTTTAATTGAGTAAATTAAATTGGATATGTGTGAACACCAAAATTAATTATTCAATTTAAATTTTAATTGTCTAAATTTAAACGTATGTCTGAACAGGGTATTAGTGTGTAGTTAGTTTAAAGTTTATCTTTTTTAATTAATTTAATTGCCTCCATTTTTCTTTTTTGGGAAATTCTTTTTTAACTTTTATTTTTATTGTAAATGGCTTACACAAAAACGTGAAAATTTTTTATTTAACTATTGGATATAGTCCTTGAACAATGAACTTTCATCTAAAAAATTATTTTTAATAAATTGTTAGTTTTAGTTGCTATTTTTTGTAATGAATTTTCGGAAAAAATAAATGAATTAACGACATGCAGTTTGCAATGTAACCTAAGAATGCATTGTGATTATAAAAAAATTAAAATTTGTTTTGGCAGTGCTTCATGTTCACCTTTGCATGGCCATGCTTTTCAGTGCGCATTATTTGTCAATTTCACACATCTTTACTGGCGGCAAAAGATTTGTTATGAAAATGGCAGATGACAGATGTAGTAATTTAAATATTTTTTATATAAATATGTGATCTTACATTTAATTTTTTGTACATAGTAAAAAAAAAAATGGAATCACGAAAGAAAAAGCTACTCAAGAAGTGCGTTTTAGGCATGAGCCAGAATTCAGTGCTAAAAAAGAAGTACAATTTGGAAAAAAAAATGCGGAATATCAAGGAAATCGATAGCACTTTTTCACTTTTCCATTTACAAAAGATGAAACCACAAGATGCTTTGTTAACATTGTGGGAACATACAAAAGAATATAAAAACGCAACAAAACCTCTGGCGAGGACTCAACAAACTGGGAACAGAACGTTTGTGTTAATTTATGCGTTCATAAATGTATAAAAATGTTATTACTTTGCAATGTTGCAATGCAAACTGCATTTATGAAGTCAGCCAGACTCTAACCAAACGGATGTGTTTAAATCAATGATTTATATACCAGTTTTATCTGAGAGGTTTAAAAACTCCAAACTCTTCGACAAAGACAATTATTAACCTTTAACTACTGAGGTGAAATATTTTGACGTAGCTACTGAGGTCGTGGTAAATTTTACCCCATTTTTTTTATCAAAAATTTTACCAGATAACTTTTATTTTCTAATTTTCTTTTTTCAAAAGAATAAATTAACATATAATTAATTAAATAAAATCCTAAAATCAAAAAAATTAAACTTTGGAAATAACAAAACAAGAACTTTATTTCATAGTCACTTATCTCAAAGTTAAAAACAATGGGTAATGAGGGTAAAATTTATTACACCTCAGTAGTTAAAGGTTAACAAAGGAAAATTGTATGGTAAAACTAAAGATAGAAGTGACAAATTTGAGAAATCTAAAGTTGTGTATAAAATACCCTGCAATGGCAATAGTAAAGCAAAATATGAAATAGTATATGTTGGTACTACTAAAAATAAATTAAAAACATGAATATCTGGACACAAATCAAATCAGCGAAGTCATAGGAATAATAACAACCTACAAAAAACAGCATTAGCGGCCTACTGTGCACATTAAGGAGACTTTGATGAGACAACAATTTTGAAAAGTGAGAATAATTACAAACGCCGTTATATGTTAGAGATGCTACACATTCACCCCTATCGTGAATTATTTTCCACGTGAATTTTTTTCACATATCACTGAAAATCAAATTCCCCTTATCATGTATGTTTTTTTTTTTTGTTTTTGGTGAATTGGGAATTTTTTCACTGTTTTGTTCACTTTGATTTTGGTAGTGGAATTAATATGTAAGTAAGTATTTTTCATTTAATAAAAAGTTTTAGATATGGGCATTTCCTCAGAAATGTCAACCGCAGCCAAAAAATTCAAAGCCCATAAAACTATATTGGCTTAACATATTTTTATGGGAAATCTGTTAAATTTACCTAATATAAAACTAAATTATATTTATTTATAACATACTTTGAAATATTCAAACGCAAAGTCGAACAAGCACAAAAGTTCCGTTTTGAACATTTCTATTGCTCGTTTTGTTTTGATTTATGTTTCTTCTAAGTGGTATTTTATACATTAACATTTGTTCTTTTTAATTTCTTGTTTGCGTATAAAGAATAAAATAAAAATAAAAAAGAAACGATATGATTGCGGATTACGGTAAATTTTTCATTTCCTTTACCTTACATTTCGATGCTGAAATCACATTACCGCAATTCATAAAAAGATCATCAACGACTCGAAAGCCACTACAAAGGATAGTTTGGAGTGTAATGTTTCTGTAATTTCACTGTTAAACAAACGCTTTGAAGTAAACAAAAAGATGATTGGAAAACAGTAATGAATGATGAACTAAATTCTCTGTTCGTTAGTCTGGCAGTTTTTTTTCTTCCTAAAAGAAAAAAGGCCATCGAAAGTAAGTGGTGTTCTAAAATTAAAATTTATTCAAACGGCGACATTGAATGATACAAAGCAACGTTGGTAATAAAAGGAAATTCACAACGTTGTAGAATAGATTTAGAAGAAATATTTTCTCCAGTGACAAGATGCTCATCAATACACCTACTGATAAGTTTAGCAGTAAACTATAATTTGCACAAAGATCGAATGGTTGTCGCTACTGCATTTCTTCGAAATTAACTTGATGAGATATACATAAAATTTCCTGAAGGCTTTAATGCAGATAACAAGATAGTATCCAAACTGGAGAAGTCTTAAGCGTCTCAAAAAAGTTCCTCTATGATTTCACCAAAAAGTACAGACGTTTTTAAAACAACGAATTCTCTGACAATAACAATAATAATTTACATATAGTAAAAGGGAGACAAAATGAAGACTAAGTGTGAGCCTACTATGTACTCGATGAAACATTCTGGCGGTTTTCCTTCACCTTACTTTTAACTAACTTTTTTGTTGCGGTTGAAACAGGCCAATTTATACCAAAGTTTCGGTAAAAGCTATGGTGAATAATATAATTTTGGGAACTAAGGTAACGTCTGTTAAAAGATTTTAAAGGCGATCTTTTGGTGAGATGAAGGGGGCTGCACGCATGACTCCATTTTCAGTCAAAATTGGTTTCAAGGGGCCCAGCATTTCTAAAGATATAATTTTAAGCTACACGATCCTCAAAGTAGACTTTTTTACACTGGGGTTAAGCAAAGAGGCTATTTAAGTCCAAGAAAAGGTGTCTTAAGTCTATAAAAGCCTATATGTGCAATGGGAGTTGTCTGGTGCAGAAATGCTACCTATGCGGAAGCCCTGATTACAGTACAGGGGATAAAGTTAGATATAGTGCCTGGCAAAGAGAGGAAAATATCACGAAAGTAAAAAATGACTAAGAAGGAAGTGTTACAAATATATTCTAAGGAAAGAAGTAACTATTTTGATTTTATTGCTGACAGTCAGAATTTCCGGCACTTGTCACGTGTAACCAGAATCTCTAGAGTTGTGACAAGGAAGTCAACATGATATTGCAAGGGTAAATAGACTTGCTATTGGATTTGATCATGATGTGATCAGCCAATCAATAGCATGTCAGGAAAATAAGTCTAAGAAAAGTTTTACATAAAATTTCCCGTCACTTAATTTTAACTCTGATAATGAAGTTTACTCGCGAAGGTACAACCAGTCCCATAAGCTAAATGGTTGCAACATAATCGAAAAACTTTAAATTTGATTTTCCGAAACATGAGGAGAAAGCCCTAGTTTCCAATAAAAAAGCAACAAATGCAAAGGAAAGGGCATATTGCACGAAACAGTCGACAGCAAGCAAATAAAAATTCTATGCAAAAGAAAAATGACTAACAAATATTCGTTATCAGCATAATTGCTTTCATCTTCTTTTCTTATAAGAGAAAGCAGCAACATAAACGAATGGTATGTAGATTCCGGCGCCATGACAAACGCGAAATGTATATTGCAAACTCTAAAGAGAGTTGACAACAAACGCGTAATGATTGCAAACAACGGAAAATCGCCCATTTGTGCTGTTTGAGATGTAAGCGTAAATTCGGATCGTAAGGCAAATGACTTTAAAAGGCAAAAAAAAAGTAATATTTGAAAACTACAACTGCAAAATTTTTGATAAAAACCGCGTTTTGTTAGCAACAGCTTTCAATAACTTATATAAATTACAGTGTGATGTGATTAATAAAAACATTTACAATAACGTTGACAAAGCTATATCAGTCGATAAAATTAATTTGTGGCATAAACGCCTTGGACATATTTGTCACAGCAAACTTAAAAAAGCTTTAAATGAAAAGGAATGTAAAATTAATAATATTATGATCAAGAAATGTGTAGTTTGCATAAAAGGGAAACAAACTCGGGCTTGTCTTAATGAGTCTGGAAGTCGTGCTCAAAAGTTGTTACAAATAATTCATTCGGACGTTATGGGTCCTTTGAGAAGTAAATCCTTTTCGGGAAATCGCTTAATATTGCCATTTGTTAAGGACTACTAAAGAAAAATTTTCGTCATTCCAATTAAACGCAAGTCGCATGTTTTCGTAGAATTTTAACGATTGCAAGTGTTTGCCGAACAACAATGCAATGCAAAATTAAATAAAATTAATTAAATTAAAATTAATAGTTGAACGCTGCTAGATGCAGGGCTGGACGATGTATATTGGTCAGAAGCAGCACAAACATCAGCATACTTGATTAATATAGTACCATGCCGTGAAAACGAAATCTGTCCTGAAGAAATGTGGTCGGGAAAAACGTCAAGCCTGAAACATTTACGTGTTTTGGAAACACATCCCAAAACAAAAACATGACAAACTAAGCGCTATATCAACAGAGTGTGTAAGTTAACACCCAACAACATTCTAATATAAATTATTGTTTTTATTATTATTATTATTGTTTTATTTATTATTATTTATTAATGTAAATTATAATTAAAGTTAACAACAGTGGCAGTACTGCCGCCTAAAGAATAACTTTGCAACCTAAGCTATTTTAATATTTTTACTATAACACTCGCTTCCGATCCAATTACGAAATTGCCTTTTTGCTGAAACAATGGGAAAATAATTTTGCACGATCAGCGTCTGCATACCTGCGCATGTTGGTGCAACGTGATCATCGAATGTGACGAGCCAACAAGGTTGGCTGACAACAGGCAGTCTTGGCTAAGGTTTGACGAGTGTCGGATGGTTAAAAATTCTTTTATAATAATCAAAGTCAATTTGTCATATACATAATTTTATTGTGAATAAATTTAATCAAAAGTTAATTTAAATTAAAGCTTTTCATTTAAACAAAGCCGCGAGTTGGTGCGGCTGAATATAATTTTTTTTTTTATCAAAATGTTTAAAATCCTTTAACTGGCGCCCGAGCAGGGACCTTGGAAAAAGGTCCTCCATAAAAAATAAAAATTATAACAAACGTTTCTGCGATCTCTACGGAGCCCTCCAGGAACAAAAATAAATCTCTCCTGCGATATCTACGGATCACTCCAGGACTAATAAAAAAACAAAAGTAATAAAACTACAATAAATAGACCTAATCCTCCTTCACAAAATCGATACTCCTGGTAATCCAAACACAAACAATTACAGAAGGTTATCGGAGTGAAAGTGGAGTCACCCGTACCCCAGTAGGTTCCCGCGAAAATCAAAGTGGTTCACCAAAAAGGAACCATACGGAGCTTCCGTGAGGACAAAAGGTTTTAAACGGTCTCGTCGCGTGTCCTAGCCAAGGCTCTCTAGTGAAAAATTAATAAAAAATAAATAAAAATATTAATACAAATAATTAAAAAAAGAGAAAATGGAAATAAATATAAAATTTAAAAACAAAAGTCAAAATTGAAATAAAAAAGAATGTATGCTTGATTTTTGAAAATAAAAATAAAAAAAATTTATGTAAAATTGAAACAAAATATAAATTTGAAAATTGTAAAGTAAAAGCGAAATATAAAAGAATATATGCTTGTAAAGTTGATTCCTAAAAATAAAAAAAAGAGAATTTAAAACTGAAAACTGATGCAATTTGTAAAATTAAAAATTAAAAAAGAAAATCAAAAGTTAAAATAAGAAACAAGTATATTGATAAAACTGAAAAAAAGGAAATTGAAAAGAAATATAGTATTGAAAAATAAATTAAAAAAAAGATATTCTTTTAAAATTGAAAGCCTTAATTGAAAATAAGATTGGAAAAGAGAAATTGAAAAGCTAATATAGGAAAAAAGTTCAAGGAAAGGAAATGAAGTGAAACTGTGCAACTGTGCAACGGGCAAGGATCATTCATTAAAGTGTTACTGATACATACTTCAGGTAAGTGAATATTTTTTCCCTTCTTGTCAGTTTAATATTAAAACAATGGAGGATGTAAAAGCTACACTAACGACTATGACTGGAGCCATCAACCGGTTTATGGAACAGCTCAAATCTGTTGAAACGCACATAGTAACTCTAGAATCAAGTCTCGGTAGCAATATATTAGGAGAAGTTTTGGGCAGGTTAGAGCTTCTTGAAGGTAGGCAGGCCACCGCGGCTGTCCCAGTGGTCACAGAGGAGGTAACTCTTCAGCGACCACGAACCGAAACCGAGTTAAGTGATATAAGCCGTCTTCCTGACAGTGTAAGGGATTTAAGAACATTTGAGGGTAATCCAACCCAGTATGTATCCTGGGTTAATTTTGTGGAAACCATACTGGGAGATTTTGAAATTGTCAGGGATAAGCCGATTTATCGGTCCACAGCATCCGTCAAAAAATTATTGGCGCTGCTGATACAGCTTTGGTATCCTATAACGTGTTTAATAGTGATTGGGATGAAATGAAAGGAATACTTTCACTCCACTAAGCTGATAAACGAGACATACAAACTCTGGAACATCAGCTCAATCAGCTTACCCAGGGATCTTCGTCAATGGATGAGTTTTATTCAACGGTTAATCATCAACTTTCGCTTATTATCAACAAATTGCAGACAGAATCTTACAGTGAGAAAACCATCAAGGCGCTGGTGGGAACTTATAGAAACAGAGCGTTAGACATTTTCATACGCGGATTAAAGCCGGATCTTTCCCGTATGATTATTATACAGCGACCAAGAACGCTCCCTGAAGTATACTCCGCTTGCCTGAAGTTGCAAAACCTAACGATGCGAAACAATATAATTTATGCAAAAACGAAGCCACACGACTCGATTTTCATGGAGACATCTCATCGTCCTGGGCCTTCAAGGCCACCAAAATTGTTTGCTGCGCGATCGGGATGGCAGAATAAAGATTATAGGCCTAGAAATTGGCAACACAACAACAATTATTCTAACTTTCGAACAAATGAATATACCAACTATAAGCCAGCTTTACCCCCTAGATATCCGGCCATAAAACAGGAACCTATGGAAGTTGATAGGACAATACAATCTCGACGGGTTAATTACATAAACAACCCTAGGACAGCTAAGAAAAGAGGTGCATCCGAAATAAATACAGGCTACAAACATCCTAGAATCTATCACATAGAAACCTTGTCTGAAGAGGACCATATAGCTACGAACCAGCCGGAGAAAGATTCCCGTAGGGACGAGACGGTAGGGGAGGTTAATTTTATGGGGGGAAGGCCCTCAAGTTTAGAGTACCCTTATGCTACTGGTGATATTTTATGTTTTTTCATCGACACGGGCTCTAAGAAGAACTTTTGCAGCCCTCGCTTATCACACGGTAGCATAATTTTAGAAAAACCAATAAATGTGTGGTCAGTAGGAGGAGATGTGTATATAGACAGGAAAATAATTGGACTATTTTTAAAATTTTTCGGAATAAAAGAACCTGTCGAATTTTACGTCTTGCCAACACTAAAAGCATTTGATGGTATTGTTGGGGATGACACACTTAAGGGGTTAGGTGCTGTAGTTGATAGAAAGGAAAATGTTTTAGTTTTGAAAAATAGTTTTCAAATTCCGCTAAAAGAAAAAATAGCTGCTGAATCAAATTATATATTAGGTGAAGAATATGTGCCAGAAGTTAGGACAAGAATAGAAAGTCTTATTAGTAAATATAAGCCACTTTTCGGACCACTCGACGGTAGCGAACTTGCATCAACAAATGTCCAGGCAGAAATCAGGACAAGCACAGATGAACCAATATACACGAAAAGCTACCCATATCCCGTTTGTATGAGGGAAGAAGTAGAAAGACAAATAAAGGAACTACTTTCAGAAGAAGTAATAAGGCCATCAAAAAGTCCGTACAATTCACCCATATGGGTCGCCCCAACGAAGCCAAAACCTAGTGGCGAAAAACAATATCGAATGGTAGTGGACTTTAAGCGTTTAAATGCTGTAACAATTCCAGATACCTACCCAATCCCTGACATTACTTCTACTTTAGCTAGTTTAGGAAAAGCAAAGTATTTCACGACAATAGATCTTACATCAGGCTTTCACCAAATAGCTATGAAACCAAAGGATATTCCAAAAACCGCTTTTTCAACAGCGAACGGTAAATTTGAATATTTAAGATTGCCTTTTGGCTTAAAGAATGCGCCGGCAATATTTCAGAAAATGATAGACGACGTACTCCGCGAGCACATAGGAAGAATCTGTTTTGTTTATATTGATGATGTAATCGTAATCGGCGAAAATATGGAGAGTCACTTAAAGAACGTAGATACAATTTTTGCAAGGCTTTAAGAAGCAAATCTAAAGGCAAATCTTGAAAAAACGCATTTCATGAAAACTGAGGTAGAATTCCTTGGTTATATCGTTGGGTCTGAGGGAATAAGACCGGATCCTGCTAAGGTAAAGTCCATTGAAAATTAGTTACCACCTACTAACTTAAAAAAGTTGAAAAGTTTCCTGGGAATGACCTCATATTATAGAAGATTTATTCGCGACTACGCAAAGGTGGCAAAGCCCCTTACAAACCTTACAAGAGGCGAGCATGCTCAAATAAGAGCTAGTCAGTCAAAAAAGGTGCCAGTTAATCTAAATAATGAATCTTTGAAGTCTTTCAATAAACTTAAATCTATGTTAACTACAGCCGAGCTCCTGGCTTTCCCAGACTTCGAGAAACCTTTTAATTTGACGACGGATGCCTCTAATACTGCTCTTGGTGCCGTTCTGTCGCAAGGTGAGATCGGCAAGGATAAACCCATTGCGTATATTTCTCGATCGCTCAACAAAACTGAAGAGAACTACGCCACCAACGAGAAAGAGATGTTGGCTATTGTATGAGCTCTTGATAATCTTCGAAATTACTTATATGGTGCGAAAAAATTAAGATCTACACTGATCATCAACCGTTGACGTTTGCATTAGGAAATAGGAATTTTAACGCAAAACTAAAAAGATGGAAGGCACGAATAGAGGAGTATAGCCACGATTTGATTTATAAGCCTGGTAAATCAAACCACGTGGCAGATGCCCTTTCGAGATTAAAAACCGTTTCAAATCATTTATATCATTCTTCTACCGATACAGCGAGTGAAGTAACGACTATGAATTCGGATGAAACGTTAACTGCTTCAGAGGGTCGAGAGGACAATGATCTTTTATCAGTGGAAACAGTTCACAGTGCAGAACAAGTTGCTTCTGACTTGATACCCCATGTAGAAGTACCTATAAACGTCTTTAAGAACCAGATTATAATAGGAATGGGAATGGACTTGACGGCAATGGAAGAACCACATCTTGGATATACTAGGCATTTTATTTCTTCAAAAACCTGGTGTAAAAGCACCAGAAAGTCTTTTTGGTGTTCTACAGGAAATTTATATCGATCACTTTTCTAAGTACAAAGTAAGGATTACGCAGAAGCTAGTTACAGACATTACCTCAAAAGAACGTCAATTGGAAATAATCGAAACTGAACATAGAAGAGCACATCGTAATCCCAGAGAAAATGGTGAACAAATTTTAGAGCAGTTTTACTTCCCGCATATGCGCGCTAATATAAAGAAATACGTTGCTAGTTGCGACGTATGTAATAGATGCTAGTATGACAGGAAACCTCCACGAATACATCGCCAAGATACACCAGATCCCAAATATCCATGTGAAATTCTTCATATGGACATTATGGAAATTCAGGCGCAGAAATTTATTACCTGCATAGATAAGTTTACAAAATTCGCTAAGTTCTTTAGTATTAAGGATAGATCATTGGTACAGGTGAGAAAAAAACTAATTAAAATTTTGCATTATTTCACAGTGCCCAAAATTCTAGTTACTGATAATGAACGCAGCGTCTTAAGCCCTTTAGTAGAAACCTTCATCAAGTCTTTGGGTATTAAATTATACCTTACACCAGTACAAAGAAGCAAGTTGAGAGACTGTATTCAACAATAATTGAAATCTATAGGTGTTTAAGGGTTGAATACCCAAATCTATCAGTAAAGGAGTTAATTGAAATCTGTGTCGATAGGTACAATAATACCATTCATTCAACAACAAAGAAAATACCTCGTGACTTATTTTTTAATAGAAACATCGGAGCAAACTACGAAAACCTACTATCAGTACAGAAGAAGATTAATACGGACCTCAGACACTTGCTTAAAAGAATTATGGCGGCTCGCAGGGCAAAGATAAATCGTGGGAGGCAAAGCCCTATAAAATATAGAAAGAGTGATAGAATCTACGTAGCTATTACAACTATCCAGGGAAAAAACAAAGCACTTTTTAGAAAAGAAATATTTGAAAAAGATAATAGGGTAACTGTGCTGACAAGAATTGGAAGAAAGATTCACAAGGAACACATAAAGAATCTAAAAGGGTAAAGTCCAAAGAAAAACAATTATAAATAATTGTAGAGCCTTTTTCATTTCACTCACTTAACTTATACTACTTGAATAAAAAGAGAAAAGAAAAAATATATAAAAAAGAGGGGGAAGAATACTTTTTAAGCAAAATAAAATCTTTAATCTAATCATATGTCATTTAAACATTTCATTGTAGAATATCGTCTCATTTTTATCAATATAATTACATTATACTATTTTCAGAAATTACATTATTTAACCATGCATCTAAAGTTTATTCCCTCAATCGCATTCAACCTGACTTATTTTGTAATTAGTGTACGAATCTACCAGTACAAAACATCACTGGTTTCATTAAAGGTTGGAAATGGATGGATAGTCGATGGGAACTTTAAATTAGTACACGTCATCAACTTAGAAGAGTACAGGGGAATGGCTGCAAACATATCATCTATTATTCAGAAGCATCTTCCGCCAAGCAGAAACAGAGAATTCATTTTGCACCACTTGCTGCAGGTACAAGAACGCCTTGACGAATTGACAAATATGAAAAGGACACCTAGATCAATCGATTGGATCGGATCGGCTTGGAAGTGGGTTGCAGGAAGTCCTGATTCAACAGACTGGAATAACATACTAAGAAGTCAGGAGAATATTATCACAAATAACAACGAACAATACAAAATCAACAAGGAACTTCAGCGGGCCACGAACCAAGTGGTTAGGAAGATAAACGAAATTGTCACCAAAGTGAACAGTGTAACAAGCGGTAAGGACTACACCTTAATGAAACAAAGTACCATCAACGAGGTCATCATTTTGAGGGATGAAATAAATAAAATTGTCCGAGCCTGTTAGCTAGCCAAGAGTGGTATTGTAAACACAAATCTGCTAGACCAATCGGAGATCAATAGAGTAATTGATGAGCTGGAAACGTTACCTTATGGTAATGCAATAGAAGCAGTGGAGTATGGAACGTCCTCAATTTACACAAATGGTTCATCACTATTGTACATTTTGTCCATACCAAAGCTCGGAAGAAATTTTTATAACTTGCTTCTAACTAGAGCTACTATTATTGAAGGGAAGCAGATAGATCTGCCGTTTGAGAGGGTGCTTGTTAATGAAGCGGAGACGTATGGAATCACAGGAGAATGCCTTTTAATAAGTAATTCTACAGTCTGCAAAAGAGCATCTGTAACCAAATTGGAAGAGGGTAACTGCCTTAACCGCATTCTCGAAGGCGGATCAGCAAGTTGTAAATACAGAAGTACCCAAGAAGAAATCATTGAGTTATTGAGTGACGACATTATCTATGTGACAAACCACAAGGGTTTCATTGAGGCAAATGGTAAAACCGAGTTTCTGAATGGCACCTACCTTCTGCAACTTTCCAACGAGTCAGTAGTAATAAAGAATCATACTTACTCAAAAAGCTCGATCACGAGGGTTCAAACCTTACCGCCAGTACTAGCAAGTGTGACACATAATGACATGCTGCTGGACATCAAATATGTTCATGAGGTAAGCCTTAGCAATATAAACCGATTGAACCAGCAAGGAGTAAGACTCAATGGTACAGTTGGAATTAACGTTATTATCATTGTCTCAATGGCTTTTTGCATTGGATGGCTTTGGTATCGGCAAACAAGAAAATTAAATCTTCCAAAGCTAAATATTCAACTACCAACTATAGACACCCCAGACATTTAAGGAGGGAGGAGTTAACAACAGTGGCAGTACTGCCGCCTAAAGAATAACTTTGCAACCTAAGCTATTTTAATATTTTTACTTCAACACTCGCTTCTGATCCAATTACGAAATTGTCTTTTTGGGAAAATAATTTTGCACGATCAGCGTCTGCATACCTGCGCATGTTGGTGCAACGTGATCATCGAATGTGACGAGCCAACAAGGTTGGCTGAGAACGGGCAGTCTTGGCTAAGGTTTGACGAGTGTCGGATGGTTAAAAATTCTTTTATAATAATCAAAGTCAATTTGTCATATACATAATTTTATTGTGAATAAATTTAATCAAAAGTTAATTTAAATTAAAGCTTTTCATTTAAACAAAGCCGCGAGTTGGTGCGGCTGAATATAATTTTTTTTGATCAAACTGTTTAAAATCCTTTAATTTTAATTAATTGTATTTATTGTTGTTATGATCTTCATTGTAAAACTCTGTTATTTATTTTTATTGTTAACTTAGTAACATAAATTTCATTTGTTATAGAAATTGAAAAAATAAAAATTCAGTCACATTTTCGACATCGAAGCGTGCGTTTGTGTTAATAAAAATCGTGTAACGATTATATCACGCACTGTTGTTAATTGGCGCCCAACGCGAAAAGTTTTAATACTTAAAATACAATAAAAGTTTATAAAACTTGCCAATTTAAGATTACAAATACGAAATATAATAAAAAATATCAAAACTTTTAAAATGTGCTACATTAAATTAGTTTACTTATTACTTGAAATTAATCGAATATAAAAATAAAAAAAAAAAAAACACAAAAGAGAAATAAAAAATAATGGAACAATCATCAGTTGAAAGTTAGAAAAAAAAATAAAAATTTGTGCATTTAACCCAATGTGGTATAAAAACTAAATATATATATATATATATGTATGTATATGATCCCTTCAATCTTTAAAGGACATCAGAGGAAAAATAATTGAAAACTGATTAAATAGTAATGATTGAAAACTGATTAAATAGTAATAAACTTGTCGTGTACAGCCAAATAATATGAAAAATGCTAATTTAATAATTGTTAAAGCCAAATATTACAAAAACAAATATTTTATTGTTGTATTGGTGCTATCAAATAAATAATACGAGAAGAATGAACTACATATATGGTATTAGAAGACAAACTTAATTAAGTGAGGAATCAGCAGGAAGTGGATTAAGAAGCCGAGAGAAGACGAAATCTATCAACATACATAGTATACTTATATATAAGTATTATATTCAATTTATACGTTATTTATTTGTGATTATTTATTATATTTTATTTTATTATATTTATTATATTTTTATTTTTGTTTTAGTTTTTATTTTTAGTTGTTCTTTTATTTACTATATTTATATTAATACCTAAAATAATCAAATTTAAAACATTTCGTTACTTTATTTATCCAGAGTTGCCCAAAATATTATGTTTTTTCTTTCGTTAGTAATATAAAAAAAAAAATGAATAGAAACGAGGTATTAAGTCTAGTTGAATCAGCAGTTGGTGTTACTAGAACAGAAATTTTGGAACATATTCGTAATTTAACAAGTGTTGTTGAACAACTGCAACCAGTTCGAATGGAACCTTAAGCTCCAGTAACCATTCAACCTGGTGCTGCTAAAGGTAATATAAATTTAGATTTAATAAAATCACTTCCCCAGTTTAGTGGAAATGCTTGCGAATACCCGGCATGGAGGGAATCCGCGAAGTTTGCTTTAAATTATTATATAAAGGGATCTGCATCATATTATGATGCCATGGGTATTTTGAGAAATAAGATTGTTGGTGAGGCAAATGCTACTTTGAGCTCATATAATACAATTTTTAATTTTAATGCCATAATTTCACGAATAGATCAGTCTTATTCTGATAAAAGACCTTTGTATCTGTTAGAAAATGAGCTTAGTGTTTTGAGACAGGGTAATTTAACTATAAATGAATATTATGATAAAGTAAATAAGCAACTTACTCTGATTATAAATAAAATTCTCATGACTAATACGAATCATGATGTTATCGAAGCTTTAAATGAGCGAGTAAGAGCAAATGAGTTACGTGTATTTGTATCAGGTCTTCGTAAACCTTTATGTGATATTTGTTGTTCTGCAAATCCAATAGACTTGCCTACGGCTTTGGCTACGGCTCAAGAACTTGAACAAAATCATGAACGTTATAGGTTCGCAAATGCATTTGCTAACTCAAGAAAGTTTTCACCAATGACTGTACCTTTTTTGAACAATGGATTACCTAAAGAAGTTTTTTTTGACCGTTCTCCAAACCACAAACAAAATCCATCGCCTGTTCCAATGGAGGTTGATAAAAGTATAACATATTTTAGAAAGCCAACACCACCTACAAATGCTTTAGGAGCTTATCCAAAAAACTTCAATAATAAGGGACAGAAGCCAATTTCCTATGAAAATAAATCTGGACGGCAGCTGGTTAGTTATAATTCTGGCCAGTCTCCAGTTCAAAATATTCAGAGAATCAATTATGCCAAACCATTTGGCGAAAATGAAGATATATTTGAAAATGAAGCCTCTACTTATGACGAATCCGAAGATGATGCAATCGATAATTTGAATTTTTTAGTGTAAAGTCGCTCTTGCCTTATATTGTTAAAAAAATCAATGAATGGACAAGAGCTGAATCTTTTAATAGACACAGATACTTCTAAAAATTATATACGAAATTTAGATTTTATTAAAAATATTAAGCAAGTGAATAAACCCTTTCAAATTAAATCAATAAATGGATCTGCGCTTATTAAAGAAAAATGTGAAATAAAGCTTTTGAATTGGACAACTTTCTTTATATTGCCATGTTTAAGTGCTTTTGATGGAATTTTAGGTTATGACTTTATGCATAAAACGGGAAAGGAACAAATTAACCATTTTTTATGCAGCCAGGTAAATTCAATAGAAGTTGATAGAAATTATGTTCCTGTTGATTTGTATAGTAAATTCGAAGGAATTATTCAAAATAATGTAATTGCTTTTGCTGATCCAAATTTGACAAAGAAAGAACGTATTTATTCTCGTAGTTATCCGTATCCTATTTCTGCGACAACGTTTATAAATACCGAAATAGAAAATTTATTAAGAGATGGCATTATTAGGAAATCTTCATCACCTTATAACTCACCTATCCATGTCGTCAGCAAAAAAGGTATAGATTCTGAAGGTAGGCAAAAAATGCGTATGGTCATAGATTTCCGGAAAATAAATGACTTTACTGTCCCAGACAAATATCCAATGCCGGATATTACTGTTATTTTATCGAATCTAGGCAAATCAAAATTTTGTACGACTCTTGATTTGAAATCTGGATTTCACCAAATCAGGTTAGCGGAGAAGGATAGATGTAAAACTGCTTTCAGCGTCAACAATGGAAAGTATGAGTTTTTTCGTCTACCTTTTGGACTCAGAAATGCTCCCAGTATTTTTCAACGGGCCATTGATGATACCTTACGAGACGAAATCGGGAAAACATGTTTTGTGTATATGGATGATGTGATAATTTTTTCTGAAAATGAAAATGATCATATATCTCATGTTGATAAAATATTGAAAATGTTGGCGAATTCAGGAATGCGAATTTCAACAGAAAATCAAAATTGTTTTAGGAATGAGGTTGAGTTTCTAGGATTTGTTGTTTCGCAAAATGGCATCAAGACATCTCCTGGTAAGGTCCAGGATATTCTTAATTTTCTAGTTCCCAAAACTCTACAGGCGTTAAGATCTTTTATTGGTCTGGCTGGATATTACAGAAGATTTATCGCAAATTATGCTGATATAGTGAAACCGTTAACCACCTACCTTCGGGGAGAAAATAGAAATGTTAATTGCATTAACGAACATCAAAGAATGTCAAAATTAGCTTGTGTCAGGAAGCGCTTACTGCGTTCGAAAAAGTAAAGCGTATATTAGCTTCTAAAGATGTACTACTTCAGCATCCTGATTTTAATAAATCATTTGAATTGACAACCGATGCTAGTTCAAATGCTATTGGGGCTGTTTTGTCACAGAAGGGTAAGCCAATTACCATGATTTCTCATACGCTTTCATCTACAGAGCAAAATTATGCAACCAACGAAAGAGAATTACTCTGTATTGTTTGGTCCTTGCAAAAATTGCGACATTTTTTGTATGGTGTAAAAAATATTAACATTTTTACTGACCACCAACCCTTAACGTTCGCAACTTCGGAAGAAAACCCAAACCCTAAAATCATGAGATGGCAAGCATTTATATCTGACTATTCTCCAAAATTTTTTTATAAACTCGGCAAGGAAAATGTCGTAGCAGATACATTGTCGCGTCAGTACATGAACAACTTCAATAACACTGATTCTGAAACAATATATAGTGAAATGTCTTATTCAAGAACAATAAAATCAATAGCTGCTTCAGTAAATCAATTTACCAACCAATTGATAAAAATTCTAAAGGTCCAAATGATAGCAAAATAACGAAAATAATATTTCGGCAATATAAGAGGCATATTATAACCTACACCGATATTCAAAAACTTTTACTTTACAAAACTGTGTTAATCCTCGTGTAGCCAATGCAATCCACTGCGACTTGGGTACATTGGCAGAAATTCAAAATGACGTTCTAGATAATTTCCCATCAGTGAAATTTATTCATACTAAAAAGCTCGTAATAGATTTAACAAATGAAAATGATCAGTTGGATACATTAAATTTAGAGCATAATCGTGCGCACAGATCATTTAATGAAAACTATAAACAAATTACATCTGAATATTTTTTTCCAAAAATAAAGAAAATGCTCTATTCGATCATTAAAAATTGTAAGATATGTTTAGAAAGTAAATACAATAGAAAACCAATAATCGGTGGATCACCAATTCCAGATTTTCCTGGTCATATACTTCATATTGATATTTTTTCAACTGGTAAAGTACATTTTTTTACTTGTCTTGATAAGTTTTCGAAATATGCTATTACAGTACCAATAAATTCGAGAGCTCTTATTGATGTTAAGGTTGCTCTTTTACAGATTCTTAATATATTTAAAAACACAAAGCTTATAGTGTCTGATAATAAAGTCTTTCCAATCAAAAACCATACATAATATGCTAAGAGATTTCTTTGGGGCAAGTGGAAAGGTTTCATTCGACTCTGCTTGAAATAGCTAGGTGTGTTAGGATACAATATGATATTGATAACATATCAGATCTAATACTTATTTCTACCCACAAATATAATAACACTATACATTCTTTTACAAATCAAAAACCTATAACCATATTGAAGAAAATTGAAAATTTAGGTAGTGCTAATCGAAATTTTAGTGTAGGAGATGTGGTATTTGTTCGACGAAATAAAAGATTAGGTAATAAAATTGATAAGGTATATTTGGAAGAAGTCATTGAGAAGGATTTGGGAACAAAAGTTATAATACGTAGGAAACAGGTTCATAAAAATAACATTAGGTTATATCGTTCAAAAAACTAATTTGATTATTTCTGCTAGTTAAAACGAGGACGTTTTAATTTTAAAAGGGGGCAGTTAACACCCAACAACATTCTAATATAAATTATTGTTATTATTATTATTATTAATATTAATAATAATATTATTATTGTTTTATTTATTATTATTTATTAATGTAAATTATAATTAATTAATTGTTTTTATTGTTGTTATGATCTTCATTGTAAAACTCTGTTATTTATTTTTATTGTTAACTTAGTAACATAAATTTCATTTGTTATAGAAATTGAAAAAATAAAAATTCAGTCACATTTTCGACATCGAAACGTGCGTTTGTGTTAATAAAAATCGTGTAACGATTATATCACGCACTGTTGTTAATTTGTACTCATGGGTTATGGTAAGGAGAGTAAAGCCTACAGATTACAAGATCCATTGATAAAAAAAATTAAAATCAGCCGTGATGTCAATTTCATTGAAGACAATAAAGAGGTATGTGCTTCTAGAAATAATTCTAACATTGGAAATTCCACCGTAGTTAATGTTGATGCCGAAGTTGCCAATTCAGAGGTTATTAGAGAAGAATTGACAACTGATGTGGAAGAAGACGCTTTCTTAGGTAGTGAAGAATTAACAGATATACTTAAGAACCTTTCTTTGGCTTTAAAATTAACAGTAATGAAAGTCCTATTAATCGTAATGAAGCTAACGGCAGTGATGGAAATATCCGCAGATCAAAACGCATTAGGAACAAATCTAGGTACTAATATAACCTTTACGTAAAATAAGTTGACGTTAAAAAAAATACAAGATGACCCAAAAACCTTTCATGAAGCTATTCAGTCACCACAGGCTGATCTATGGAAGCAGGCAATGCTTTTAGAAATGGAGGCACTCAATGTAAATAATACCTGACGATTAACTGAGCTACGGCAAGGTAAAAAGTCAATTAAAAGCCGATGGATTTTCGAAACCAAGGTTAACGCAAATGGCGACGAGGTGTGTAGTAAGGCACGACTAGTCGTTAAAGGGTGCAGCCAGAAAAGCGGAACTGACTACGAGGCAACTTTCTCTCCTGTAGTGCGGTACACTTCATTACGTTTCTTATTTGCTATGTCGGCAAAATACAAGCTTTTAATTCATCAACTTTATGCAGTAAGGGCATTTCTTGGGGAGCAAATATTTATGGTTCAGCTCGAAGGATTTGATAATGCCAGTGGAAGGGTTTGCTGCAATCAAGTCTGGAACAAAAATTAAACGAAATGCTATTGATGTTTGGTTTGCAGCGCAGTGAAGTCGATTAGTGTGGATACAACATATTAATGACAAGCAAATGTTATATGTTGTCGTTTACGTAGACGTTATTCTTATTTTCTGTAACGATATTATTGCGATTGAGAAGTTAAAACTTAAGTTGTCAACCAGATTCAAAATGAACGATTTCAGCGAAGCTTTTCTGTTCTGGGTATAGGATTACATGTGACTAAGAAAGTGGTTCCATCAAATACCTCGAGAGTATCTCGGAATGGTTTTCAATGGATGATTGTATTAAAAAAGAAAGTGCGATATATGCAGCCTGTTGGATGACTACTATTTGCAGCACAGGTTGCACGTCCTGACATCAGTTTTGCTGTGAATGTTCTCAATAGATTCAACTCTAACCCTGGTAAATTTCACTGGGTTGCTGTAAAGGGTACCTCAAGGGAACCTTAAACAAGGGCATTATTTACAAATCTGATCCAAGTAATCTTGTTCGCTATTGTGATGCAGACTGAGCCGGTAGAGTTGAAGACAGACGGTCAACAACTGGCAATTTATTTACAATGCAAGGTGATGCAATATGTTGCTGTACACGAAAACAACGTACAGTTGCGCTATCTTCAACCGAGGCGGAGTACATGGATATAGTTTCAGCAATGCAAGAATGCATGTGGTTGCAACAATTACAACGCGAACTTCACAAAACACTGTTCCTAGAAAAAAAAAAGTCCTGATGGCTATAGGATAAGGAATCATATTAAATTTGAGTTCATTAATTTTCCGACAAATGGCGAAATCATTTTATCAAACGCGGAACTTAAGGAGGAATTTTACAATATGATCCATATATTGGTGGTGGAAGATCTTTGGATATAGGGCATTTCTCGAAAACTCGGAATAATCTGTTGCAATTTTTGGATTGGGTCAATAGTGTACTGATTCTGAGGTATTTTAATGCAAGAGATACAAGTTGGAGTGACACGGTGTCGCTTCCAAATAAATAGTTGCTTAAATCTGCTTAACTTTAAAATACTCAAACCACACCAACACTGACGCCACCTGTACCTGGGAGGTTCTACATATTCTTCCAGGGGGCAGCCATCATAAGCGCATCCCAATTAATTTTGCTGATATAATTATAACCCAAGATAACTTTCTGGCAAAAAGCAGGCTACTCAAAAGGCTCCAATCTTTAGAGATAAGTACTGAGGTGAACGAAATTAATGAACTATTTAAAAACGAAATACCTACTACCAAGGACATGACTCCCATGTTCTGTCGGAATGACAAATTATAGAATATACAGCGCAACTTTGACAGTTCGGACATGCGCCAGTCCGGTCACTCCAATAATTCGGACGCTTCTATATTTCGGACAATTTAAAATTTTTACCTCTATAATTCGGACGTTTTTTTAACTCTTTAAGGCACGGTTTTGCATTTATAACTTTTTAAACAAAAAGAATGCATTTTCAGTTAAAATAACATATTCTTATAATAAAAAAACAGAAAAACACAAATTAGCACTTTAGGTTTTTTTGTAATGAGGTGGTAAGTTTCTAACCACCGTGGCGCTTGGCATAAAAATATTCGAACAAAATTTAGGATCTGCAGCCAAATTAAGAACACAAAACTATTTTTGATTAAAATCGGAGAAGCAAGTCTTATTTGATTATATACAGAGGGGGTCTTTGCAGGATTTGCATTGCCATATTGTACGCACTGGATTATTTTTGGTGCTGCATTTTGTACATCTTCGGGACGGGATCGCTCTGGCTTCTGCATACTGTTTCCAGACGTAATTCTTTTGGCACTGATTTATTTATGATGACTTTTAAAAAAGTAATTAGTTTACATTTTCTCAATTAATGGCACGAAAACATGTTTTAAACACCCAACAATAGGTGGTTAGTTAACTGACCACCAAACCTGAAAGAGTTAAGTATGAAAAATAAATTAAAATCTGGGGGATTCCCGTCTTAAGCTCGCATGTGTTGCTATTCATGCTTTTATTTACATTTTGCGCTTGTATTACTTCAGTTTCGCAAGTTTGGTTATTTGGTCCCAGTCCAAGTGCCATGCTTTCAAATTTTTTTATGAAAAGATGACGGGGAAGGACGATTTTTCAGCGAGTTCAGGCTGGTTAGATAAATTTAAGTTACGTCATGGTATTCGTTATCTAAAAATTTGTGGTGAAAAAGTTTCCAGTGATGAAAGCGCTGTTGTTGCTGAGATGGATTTGAGTGAAGAGCATGTTTATAACGCAGACGAATCTGCAGCTTTCTGGAGGTTGTTGCCTGGTAACACGTGGGTGCATACAAATGAAAAGTCAGCCCCAGGGAGAAAAATGTCCAAAGATCGTGTGACAATTATACCATGTTCAAATGCTGCAGAAACACATAAAATGCCTTTTTTGGTTATTGGCAAATCTGCTAATCCAAGAGCCTTTGAAGGTTATAAGATTCCAGTTGTATATAAGGCAACTAATAAAGGATGGATGTCAACGTCCCTTTTCCTTGACTGGTTCAAAAACCACTTTATTTCAGAAGTAAAAAAGTTTCTAACACAGGTTAACAGACCACTTAAAGCTTTGTTAATATTAGATAATGCTCCCTCACATCCTAAAGCGGATGAAATTAATTTTGATACAAATTTCAAAGTCCTATTTTTACCACCTAATTGTACGGCAATCTTACAGCCTATGGACCAAAACTTAATACAGAACGTAAAGGTCACTTATAAAAAACGATTATTGCAACATATTTTATCAGAAATTGATGATGATGTCGACGTGGTTAAAGTTTTAAAAAAGTTTACCCTTAAAGATGCTGTTTATTTCTTGGACTTAGCATGGCAAAGCATTAGTGAAAAAAATATTCAGAGAAGCTGGTCTGCATTGTGGCCAAAAACTGCATCATGCTGGGACGATGAAGACACGATACCGCTTCAGGCTCTGCGTAATGAGCTGCAGTCTGATGGCATATATATTGAAATGAAGTCCATCCAAAATATGATTGGAGCTATAAGTTTCGGTAAAGATATTACTGAAAAAGATATCAATGATTGGGCAACTGGTGCAAATGAATTTTCAATGGACTTTTCCGATGAAGAGATAATAGAACACGCTGAAAGAAATGAATCTTCAGTGCTGCTTACGGATTCTGAAGAGGATTTTGCAGTGATGGATGCAAAAACTAAGATTTCTAATGCAGAAGCAAAGAAATCATTTTCAATTTGCGTTCAGTGGGCTGAGGAAAATAATTTGGACATGCAGGATATTTTATTGTTAAAGAGACTAGAGCAAAAAGCATATATCAACCAGCTCAACAAAGTTAGCCAGCAGAAACAAACATCTTTTTTTAATAAAATATATATTTAATTCACTTAAAATATGTACATATTTTAACAATTCAATGCAATAATTTAATGTTTTTTAATAAAACATAGTACAATACATGTGTTTAACTTACTTCGATTTTTTCAATATTTTTACCTACGATAGACCGGACAACTCGATAATCCGGATGAGCCTAAAACTATATGTGTCCGGATTGTCGAAGTTGCAATATATTCATCGCCAGAAAATTTTAAAGCTTTTATTAAGCTTAGTATGGAAAATTAAAGTAGCTTAGCGAATGCTGAACGAACATCCTGGCTCCCGTGAGGGTAAAAATTTATGAGAAATGTATGCTAATGTCTCTTCAGCATTCGAGTTGCATATGACATGATAAAAAGCCTGGGGAAACGAGGAAAAAAGGACCCTTCTAACAATTCTGAACATATCAGTGATTGAAAACAACATCATAGAAAGCTGTAAGCGCATTAAAATTGTTCCAATTCCGAAAATAAGAACGATCTTTCTACTCTTAGAAATTTCAGGCCCATTTCTCTGATTAGTGCTTTTCCCAAGATGATTAATCTGATCATTAAGTCCGGCATTACTTCTACCGAGAGCACAGTGACTAAATTACTAAATCTGCCAATTAAATTTAAACTGGATACGGGAGCAGACATTAACTGCATTCCAATGAACATTATGAAAAAATTAAATATTTCTTTTTCTCATATTAATAATGTGAAAGTTACAGACTAATAGAATAAACGTTTATAGTGAAGCGTGGCTAACGTGTTTTGATGAGGAGAAGGGTACAGGTCATGATGCGAATTTTCTAGTTGTCGACGAATTTTTTGAACCATTGCTAGGGCTGAATACGTGTGTGTCGTTTGATTTAATAAGACGGATAAATACAGTCGAGGCTGCCAGTGTATTTCCTTCTGAGGTTAGTGAGTGGTACTTGTTCAATTATATTAAAAGTTGGTTCCATTCCGGTATTACATTATAAGAAACGAATTCCAATGATATTACACGATATATTGAAGGAAGAATTAATTAAACTTGAAAAGGGGGGAATCATAATCCCAGTTGACTATCCCACGAATTGGGTGAATAATATCCAGATTGTGGAAAAACCAAATGAATCCCTACGTGTTTGCCTCGACCCAAGGCCCCTAAATAAGTGCATTAAAAGGGAACATTTTCTGATTCCCCAGCCGTTTGTCGGGCAAACGTGTATTTACTGTACTTGATTTAAGGAATGGTTTTTGGCAAGTTGAGTTTGATCGGCAATGCTCAAATTTAACAACATTCATGACTCCATTCGGACGTTATAGGTGGAATAGATTGCCGTTTGGTATAAAAAGCGCCCCAGAAATGTTCCAACGTCGGATGGTCCAAATATTTGGGGATATTCCAGGTGTTGCAATCTATTTTGATGGCATGTCGGTGGCAGGTAGATTGTGAAGAGCACGATAGGACTCTTGCAATTGTTTTGCAACGAGGTCGGGAAAATAATATTAAGTTTAATCCTAGCAAAATACAATATAGTATAGATAATTTCCAAAAACTGTGTTAAACCGGATAGATGTTATATTGAAGCCATAGTTAATATGCCCACACCAAAAAACAAAGGGGATGTTTTGAGACTTCTTGGATTGTACAAATTTTTAAGTAAATTCATACCGAGCTAGTTTGTGAGAGCTATCCCGAAATAACGTTGAATTTAGTTAGACAGATAAACATGAAAAGGAGGTAAAAGACCTCTCTGAATTTATAACAAACGTCCCTGATTTGGCTTTATACAACCCTGAGCAACTAATTTACATCCAGATTGATGCGTGAAAGAATGACCTTGGAAGTGTGTTATTACAAAACGACATGCCTGTAGCGTATGCCTTCCGCACTTTATTGAGAAATGAGCAGAAGTGGGCCCAAACCGAAAAAGAGCTACTGGCAATTGCTGACTTATCAATTTATTATGAAGCTGATTTTGAAGGTTTTAGATCTGCGAGTGACCCTGAAGATTGTGACACTCATAGAAATTCTATTGTAAGACCAATGGCAACTTTTGTGAACGTCAGTTCTCCTTATAAAACTAGAAGTGGTCGTATAGTCCGACCTCCAAAAAGTATATGTTTGATAAAAAATTAAAAAAAGAAGCATGTAATAAGTCTGCCAACTCTAAAAGAGTTGCATAAAAAATTGACAAGAGACACATGGATGATAACACAAGTATGTGTATCAGTATGTGGATGATTTTGTAATTCTATTCCAGGATATCAGTTTTGACATTGCACTTGAAAACCTGACCCTGAAGACGATGGCAAATGTGCTGCCCTAAACCTCAATTTTGATCTCTCTAAAACCTCATAGATGGCTTTTGACAAAAACTCTATCTGCCTCGTTTCAAATCGATCTTCGCAGTACTAAAATCTGGAAATGTAAATTATTATAGACAACTGATAAGAGTTCGCCAACAGTACCAAACTAGACATTAGCCTGTGTCATCACTGATAAACTCTTCAGCATCTGGATATTTTAGTTCTGAGAAATCCGCATTTGCAAAGAGTTACTTTTTTCTGTTATCTTAATGTTTACGAGCAGTACAACCTGGCTACCCATTTAGTCTTTTAAAGACAAAGCAAATGAAAAATATGTATTATAGTGTATATATGTGTGTGTATAAAGGGTTATGAATGACTGCTAGTTAATATTTTTATCCTTTTTTAATCTAATTAATATTTAAATGTATAAATTGTTAAATTTGCTTTTTGGAATTTAAATTTTTTAACTTAAATTTGTTTTTAAGAATATTTTTAAAAACAAATATTACGTGTCTCAAAATTTTACGTTTTGGTTTAAATAAATAAATATTTTCACTCCTGACCGTTCGTTTGTGATAACAATTCGTTTGTTAGCGAAAGGTTGGTATTTGAATCGTTAATTAAACATTTGGGTGCCTGCAATAAATCAGTGTATTGTAGTAAAGCTTCTCTTAACGAACGTGACACTTCTGGTGAAGTGGTTGTGGTACAATCGACTAAATATGGATAGAGACCAATTAACTGATCCCAAGCTGGTTTATTAACTGAAATAGCGAAACAAATTTAAAATAGTTAAATTACTTTCCTTTTATTTTAATAAGTTTTACCTTTAGATGCTGGTGCCTTTTTCATCGAAATTACCAAAGTAGCAATGGCTTTCAAAACAAACGATATTTCCGATAAACGAAATCTGAAAGTTAAATTTTTTTAAATAACTTATCGTTATAAGACTAAAAATAATAACACACCTTGGTAGAGGGCATTTCCCACTTTGTCTTTCGTCATCATTAAATCGTTTCAAAACCTCTTGGAAACGATGCAACAGAGCGGTAACGGCTAAGCGACCAGCAAAGTCCTTGCCACCACTACCCGTACCGCCAACAGCATTAGCAATATTAGCATTTAAAGCATTAATTGCTGAACTCGAAGCTAATGCCGAAGGTGAAGTAGATGAACGATTATTGTTGCAGTTATCATCCAAAAGAGAAAATTGCAAGAGGGTTTCAAAACAAGTTTTGGCGAAAATTTCTCTTAATTTCCAATCAGATTCATAACAAATATTTGTATCAGAAGCGGAATGTATTGAGCCCTTGTTGAGTAAAACAACAATTTGCATTATAAATTGATGAGGCATTTCATGGGCATAAGGCAAAACTTCATCGCGTAACAATTCAATAACTTGGCAATCGATGGTTTCATCTAAAACAATTTCTTCAAGGCCACGATCTTCAATCGTACAGATACTAAATACAAATTAAAAACAAAAATTTAATTAAAATTTCTTTAAAACATTTTGTTTCTAAACCTTTGAGGGAATAAAAATTTATCCAAAGTATCTGCTAAATCATCCCACATGCCACTAAAATGTTTGGGTTTCGCTCTAGCTACTTTTAAGCCGGTGTGTAAAACTGTTATTAAGCTTGAGATCGCTAACTTCCAAGTGCTTGAAGCCAAACATTTATATTTCATAGCCAAAGGTGTGCGCAAAGCCTTAAAAAAGAGGAATTTAAAAATAATTTAAATTGACATTTCTTCCATCTTAACTTTCCTGTACCTTAATTATTTCATGTAAAATATGTTCCTGCATCACTGACTCTTCCATGGCTGTCGACTGATACAATTTGACACATATACTTATAGATTTTTCACCAAATGGTATATAATTCATGCTAACAACTTCTATCGAACTATTGTTACCATAATGATTCGTTGTTTTGGCATATTTGTGCTGTTCGTTAACCTGCAACGTAGGTGGCGTACAGGCGAATTTACTAAAGACCAACAATTGACGGAATATAGCAGGAATCATGTGACTTAAACTCGAATCATCTTTTGTCGCTTCCTTAAAAAGATTTGAGAGAAAAAAAACTGAAAATATTATATCTTAAGATGAAAATAAATAGTCTTAATTACCTTTTGTATCAATTCCATACATTCCAGGATACTATCGTGTAATGGGGTTAATAATGAGTCCGATACTGAAGACATTATATAAGGAACTGCTTCTGTTTGTACAGGTATACAAACGGCATTGGTTAAGACCGTGCAAAATTTATCAAAATCAGTTGGTTTAAATCTAAAAAAATAAAATTTAAATTAAAATTATATTTCATTTGACACGAAGTAACCTTCTTTGAGACAATCTGGTGCCTTCAATCTAAGGACTATACGATTCAAACTCATAATTTGTGCTCAAATATAACTCTTAAAAAAACTATTGGCCAAGTACTTCGCCGCATAACGTTATTTAATTTAAACTGTGGCTTAATTTATAAAATAAATTTAAGTCCCTATAAAAACAAAAAAAAAAAAAAATTATAAGTTATAAGTTTGTCGATATTCTTTATCGCGTACCTGACGAAATGTGCTACCAGGTGTACGCTTAGATTTTCGTGAATTCGGGAGTTTTTAATATACCATAAAGCTGCTGTAATCATACGAAGAATTTTGTTTTGTTGCTTTTAAGTTTTTTAAATATTTGATGCCGAGGCGGTACCTCATAATTGAATTCCATAACACCAGATTGGTTTAAGAATCGCTTTGTGTATCAAAAGTTTGCAATTCAATTTCAGGATAGAGTTTCTACGGATAAGCCAATTCAGTTGCACTCCTTTTAGTTTCATCAGAGTCAATTTTGCATCAATATGAGACTTCAACGTAAGCCGGCGATCAAGGTTAATGCCAAGGTAATTCATTGTGCTGCAGGATTGCTTGATTGTTGATCTTGATTAACAAGCATGTTTTCCTGAGCAGTACAAATCTTAGATGAATACATTTCTGTTTATTTACCTTGATTCTCCAGATTATTAGCCATTTCTCTAAATTTTTAATGCGTTTCTGCAAATTTCGCGAGGCTATTTGATGATTTTCGTGAACGCTAAGAAATGCAATATCATCTGCAAATGTGGAAGTAAGGATTTGGGATCATTTTGGCATGTCAGACGCATAAATTAAATACATAGTATGATCCCGTATACTCCCTCGCGGGACTCCTGGTTTAATTGGCTGAGGGGGACTTGTAAACTCACCTTCTCTAATAATAAATTGACGACCACATAAGTAACTTTCTAGAAGTTTGTGGCTGCTTGTAGGCAAATTTAGCTTTATTTTGTGAAGTAAGCCGTCGCACGGTGGTTCAGGATTAATTTTCATTGGCCAAAACCTAAATTTTTTTTTGTTGACACAGATTCTTAAAATTTTTATGTCACCAGAAAGAAAACAGATCAAAACTAAGGTAGCCGAAAAATTGGGTCAAAATATTCGCAGTAGTGGGCGTGGCA
The DNA here is from genome assembly GCA_916610165.2 of Gymnosoma rotundatum. NCBI lineage: Eukaryota > Metazoa > Arthropoda > Insecta > Diptera > Tachinidae > Gymnosoma > Gymnosoma rotundatum. Next base: position 93,447,395 of record OU744337.1, on the reverse strand, counting down.
TGCTGCTAAAGGCAAAGAATTTATGTTAATTTAAAAATAAAATAAAAATTTTAATATTTGATCTCATATTAATTGCGATTTCTTAAAAACTGTTATCGATATTGAGCTGCGGTTTTTTTTGTTATGTTGGGTGAACTGTTGTTTTTAAGAAATGGTATATGCGCACCCTGTATAATTTGTAAATAGGGTGTTATGTTTAAAATTGGAAACCTCCATATATTCGCAAAGTTTGAAGTTTAGTAGTATATAACTTCTAAAGGACAAAAAAGGACAAAAAACTAAAACCACCCAAAGAAAGGCAAAAGTGTTCTCTTTAAGCCTATATATACTTTTGCACCCGCCCGGATCCGCCCGTAGAACACTTTTTCTATTTTATTGAAAATACTCAGCATTTTTACAAACAATCTTCTATCAAAACTGATAGTAAATTTACTTTAGAAGTCATTCACTGCCAAAAGTACAAATTGCAGATAGCAAAACGTAAGGGGAAAGAGAGGAATCTAACTAAAAAGTTAATTTTATTCGAAAATTGAGAGTTTTAGTACACAAAACTATTTTTTGTAAAATTTCCTTAAAATCCAGTATAAGTTGTATATGACAAATTTTCTCATAGTAAACTTGTATAAACCGAATCAACTTAGGTAGTTAAACTTAGTTTTTTGTGTTTAGGTAATCTACTTTAGGTTTAACACTTTTATATGTAGTATAAATCACAATAATTTGGAAATAAATTTTATTTCGGTACAAGTATTCGATTTAAAAAGGCAAATTCATTGTACGTTTTCGAAATCAGCTTAGGTAGTTGAACTTGGTTTTTGTCTTAAAAAATTCCATACAAAAGAAAAATACCTGAGCTAGCCTAGGTAATAATAGCTCTAATATTTTTTTGTGTGTACGTAATCTACTTTAAGTTTGACATTTCTGTATTGAGTATATAGGATTATATATAGGATTATTATAGGATTGTATATAGGATTACAGGTTTTACAGAGAACATAATACCAGAAAAATATCACGAATTTCTACAAATGAAGATTTATTTCATATATTATTGGCAACTTCAGATCCCTTCATCTCTAGCATTCGAAGTCAATGGAAATTGAATCATTCGGAACTAAATGCCGAAGCTAAGGCACTGCTACAGGACACAGGTAATACAGAGCAGAATATAGAATATTTACAGGAAATATTCCAGCCAAATGAATAATAATTATAATTTGAATTTAGTATTTGAATAAAATAAAGTATACAGACATTAATATTAAATGTTATTTTATTTACCTAGAATCTATTTATAACTATAAATAAATATGTATATAATTAAAGAAAAATTAAATTACATTGTTTTGTTTTAAAATTGACCAAAAACTAGGAAATATGTAAGTCTCAGTGAAAATAGGGGCCACCCTAAGGATAGCAAAATATTGTATTGTCATCCAAGATTGACCCGTGGACCAAATTTGAGCCACATTGTGTAACGAAAAGTGGGTCAAAAATGAGTTGGCACATTTGAAACGGACTTTCAAACAAGAATTAGGAAAAGCAATACGAAAGTTCAACTTTAGGCTTGAATTTCTCAGCAACCGCTGAACCGATTTTAATAAGGCCCAAACTCGGTAAAAGCTTAAGTTGTTGTCTATTGACTAAAAAAAGAACCACTAAATCTTTATTAGTTAAAAAGTTACAGAGTTTTGGCCAATGAAAAACGTTTCTGAACCACTGTGCGTCGTGCCACACTTTGTCAAAAGCTTGTAAAATGTCAATGAATAGAGCTGAGCAATATTTTTTGTCCTCAAAAGACTTTCTTATGACATTCACTAATCTGTGAATTTGTGCAGAGGTGCTATGCTAAGCATTAAAACCGAATTAATGGTTGGATATACATCCTACAGCATTCAGTACGGGAGTCAACTTCATCAACAGTAATTTCTCAAACAATTTAGAAATCGTCGGCAGTAAACTTTTTAGCCTATAGGATTCTACTTTGGTGGGATACTTCCTGGGTTTAGGTATCATAGTAATCATAGACAACTTCCTTTCTGCAGGAAAATACTCCAGGCGTAAAAAAGCATTAACATAAAAAGCATAATTTTTTAGTTACTCTAGGTAACTGTACAAACATTTTGTTTTAGGTTACAAGAAGCATTTTCGACATCTCGAAAATTAAAATTACGAGGCATATGGGATCTGCTGGTAAATGGCGGCAATTCAGCTGCCTCATCAGATGCGTTTAAAGCAAAACATTTCTTAAATGGTTAAAAAATAAATTGAATTTCGCAAACCCGTTTTGCCCTAACTGGTCGTTTTAAACCTCTTGTCGCGCGCCATGAAGAGGAATCGGACTGAAGAGTACCACCCGTGCATGTTGCACGGCTTGTTTAAAAAAATAACTTGTTGCCAAATCAATATCTTCAGGCATCTTTAAAGCAATATTTTCGGCGCAGTGTGTACTTAAATACTTTTTATATTTCCGCCAATTAACACGAATGGCTGTTAAAGCTGTCATTTGGCAGTGACCCAATTTCTGGCGAAAAGCATATGGAAATAATTGTAGGTGAGTGATCAGAAGACAAATCAAATGATGGCTCCACTTGTTTCCAATCTATAGGGATGTTTTTTACAACTCCAAAATCAATAACGTCTGGAATCTTTCCCCTGTCTGATGGTCAATATGTTGGATGCCCGCTTGAAATTGCATTTAACCTCATAAGAGAAATAGTGTCAAACAGCACGCGACCTTTGGGGGAAATTAACCGTAAACCCCAAAATGTATGTTTAGCGCTGTAGTCGCCAGCAGCAAGGTAGCGAGGACCAAGCGAATTAAAAAAAATTTGAATACTGATTTTCTATTATCGAAATAGAGGCGGTGAATAAATCGATAAAATAAATAATATTACAATATAAATTATAAAAACATAATTTTTGAAAATAATAAAAACATCTTGACTGAAACAAATTGTTGCTGGGTAGGTATGTACTAGAGATCTCCATGAATGCATTCAAAACGCCTTTTGAATCACTCGTTTTTTTCATGTCACGATTTGTTTTGTGCAGAAGTTTTCGAAACGAATAAGACATATCGCGCATTATAAAAATGCCTTACGAATCAATTCAAAACATAACATGAATCAAATGTGTAGAATCAGTTTTACACTAAAAAACAACGAATCATTCGCCCTTATTGTGTTTGGCGTTTTCGTAGCAAAAACCCGGCGTTTTCTTAAAGTTTTGTAATAGATTAAAGATAGCTCCTAACAATTGTCATTAATCTATTACAAAATTGTCGTAGTCGAAATAAGCCTACGCCAAGCACAATAAGGGTGATTTTTAATTCTATGAGTTGATTGTAATCAGCTTAAAAATAACAATGCAATATTGCCATTTTTTAATTTCTATACTATTGCATTTTGGGTAAAAAATTATTGGTAATTACATCAAGATATTTCATTCAAAGCTTTTATAAAGATCTGGAGCTTTTATGTTGCATTTAAAAAATATAGTTTTCAATTCCTATTATTTTGAGATTTTTGCTAATCTCTTTGGGCTATTTTGGTCATTTAATTTTTTATTTGTGTACTTACATTTACATAAATACGTACATGCAAGCATTCATATGTTTAAGCAGATAGTAATTATATTTAAAAAATTTTTACGAAATAGTCCTAGGCCATCCTAAAATCCAATAGAAATTTCACATAACGATAATTACGTGGGCAGTTGCATAATTTACTTTTTAACTACTTTTGATTGTCCGACGCATGAAAGCTTGCACATCTGTTCAATTTCTGTAATATTAAGTAGTAATCAATCTAATAGTCTACGAGGTCAGATGTGTAAGGCCTTTTTGTAATTTTTATATATAAGCGATTCTTGCGAAACTTCGTACATGTGTTGTGTTCCCTTAAATTAAGACAATATGATATTTTCACTAAATACGAAAGCAGTTGCATAAGTTGCTTTTCAACTACTTTTGGTGGCCTTGATGGTCACCGGGGCAATGCGCACCACTCCATCGAAGGCCCTTTTTGCGATGCTGCACTGGCTACCGGTCGATCTCATGGCCAAACAGCTGGCTATGAACTCGGCGGTTAGACTAAATGCAGCGGTGACGTGGAGCTCCGGGGACTTTGGACATGCGACCATTTTAGGCTGCTCCTCGGCCATCCCTGACAACATCGATTATTGCACGCCCACCCCCATGTCTGACATTGGTTTCGTGGTATCAACGTCGGGCACATCGAATATACGTGGGGATGTGCTTGATGTTTATACTGACGGGTCAAAGTCGGACACGGAGGTCGGGGGGGGGGGGGGGGGTTGTGTACATTCCTAGATTTCGGAATGAAGTTAGGCTACGGGATCAGTGTAGCGTGGTACAGGCTGAGATTTCAGCCATCAGAAGGGCGGCTTACTGGATGAGGTACCACAGGATATACGGAGAGGATATCCGGATCTGTACTGACAGCAAGGCCGCGATTAACTCCTTATCGGGTGTCTATACGACATCCAGATTGGTACGTGAATGCCGGACATCTCTTAACGAGATGGCGAGACATTCCAACCTGGAACTGTTTTGGGTACCGGCTCACTCGGGCGTACCCGGAAATATAATTGCGGACGAACTCGCCAGATTGGGAACCCGGTTGGGAGACCGGGAGACAGATCCACTGGTAGGAGTCCCATTAAGCTGCTGTAGAGCTTTACTTCAGCAGGAACTCCTCAGAGCTGCACAGTCTAGATGGTCTGAGGAGGTTACCTGCAGGGTCTCGAGGACATTGTGGCCTCAGTACGATAGTAGGAGAACCGCAAAAATCTACTGAGGTTTCCTCAGGGGTAGCTGGGCACACTGGTGGCGGTGCTGACGGGGCACTGTGTCATTGGTACCCATGCTAGGAGATTGAATCTTCCGCATCATGACTACTGTAGAAGTTGTCAAGATGAGGAAGAGGAAGAAACGGTAGAGCATCTGCTCTGCCACTGCCCAGCTCTTTCTGAGAATAGAGCGGCCATCTTCGGCAGTCCGAGACTGCATGGTCTTGCAGACTTATCTTTCTGCGACGTTGCTAGGATAAACTTGTTTATCCGATCCTCGGGTGCCGTAGCGGCCTGGATCTGATCCCCTGCAAATCCTGTTTCCAGGTAACACAACGGGACCTTTGGGACCCAAGTGGGTCGATCTTTTATGCCGACGGCCTGTGCAACCTAACCTAACCTAACTACTTTTGGTTGTCAGACGCATTTAAACTTATTGCTGTAATATTAAGTAGTAATCTATCATATAGTTTACGTGGTCAGGCCTTTTGTAATTATTTTATATAACCGATTCTTGCAAAAATTCTTACCTACATGTATTAAGTTCCCGTAACAATAAAACATTACGATAATTTACACTATATAAGAAGGCAGTTGCATAAGATCTTTTGCATCCACTTTTAATAAAGTCTAGCCCGATATAAATCCATACATAAAAGCTAAAAAAAATATTATACATATGCATATGTACGTATTTTATGAAAGTAGACATTTTTAAACTACTTTTTTGAAGTTCTGTTGTAAAAACTTTGGCCCATATTCATAGTTAAAATAAAGTATACTTTAAGGGAACTAAAGTCGGTTTTACTTTAGAATCGACTCTAACTCATTCATAGACAATTTAAAATATAGGCCGACTTCCTAAACGCCTGTTGCAATGCATAATTTAAATAAATGCGTATGCAATGCGAAACATGTCTTAAATGCAAACTTGCGTTGCAGAGAAATTTTTTGAATTTTATCGGCATTTAGGAACGTCGCTATGCAACTCATACGTAAAGCAAATGTCAAAAACATTTGAATAATTTTTTTTTTTTTTGATAAATAGAGGTTACACAAAATTATTTATCCATTTTGTTGGCAAGTGCTGAGGAATTATCTCAGGTCAAATCTTCCAAAAAATTCTATATTGCTATAGAAGCCTATTAAAAAAAAAAAAGAAGAGACAACTTTGTTAAGGACAATAAAAAACCTGGAAACAAGTGATCAAAAATAAATATTTTTTAAGAATTCATTGAATAAATGGATGCAGGGAACGAAGCCGATGTCAAATCGCCATCGGCGGCGGCTAAGCAAAATATCTACGGCGGCGGCTCAAAGTCGGCTGAAGTCGACATATTTTCGACGGCGGCGGCTAAGTTAATATTAATTCAGCGGCGGCTCAAAGACGACTAAGCCGGCGACTGTTAATAAAATTCAAAATATATATATTTTCCCTTTAATAAGAAACTTTATTATTTGGAATGTTTTTTATATTATTTTACTTTAATTGTGCTTGAATTCTTAAAATATAAATATTTCATGATATTCTCATGTTTCACTTCATAAAAAATAGTTAAAATTTTCTTTAGTTCCTTATGCATATATCTTAGGACGTATTACTAAAAACTAATAAATTGAAATAAACGAATTTCTCCTGCAGATAAAAATAGGCTCAAAAACCAACATTTGTTAAGTGAAATGAAAAATGCAATAATTGTAAACTAAATCGATGCCTATAATATCATTTGCTTTTACTCACGAACCAAAATATTGATTTACATTTTATTGAAAAGCAGGTTGGTGAAAACCAAAACTCATCTTTCTTTCATTAAAAAATCATGTTATATAAAATAAAATTTTAAAAGAATTAACAACTGTAAAATTTAATCTGGTAGAACTTTGCTTTATTGTAATAATTAGGTAACAAATAGCAACAATTACTCTTAAAAGCTGTGTAGTCAGAACACCAAATTTTCGATTTATATGAAATTTAGTGTTTTCAAAATGAACTTGAAAAAGAATACAGTAGGTAAACACATCTGTATTAACGAATAACAAAACTTAAAACAGCTAAAAGTTACCCATGTATTGTTAGACAAAAAGGTAAAAAAGGAAGTTTCAAACAATTTTAATGAGGAATTGTTCTTTATTTGGGGGCTTAGCTGACACAGTCGGCTTACATTTTTAGCCGATGTTAGCCGTCTACTTCGGCGGCGGCTCAATAATTGAAGTATATGTCGGCGGCGGCTATTAGTCGACTATGAGCCGATCGGCTTCGTTCCCTGAATGGATGATGGTATTTTTTGTTCACATTTCATTTTAAAAATAACATTTTTAAAATGTTTGCATACAAAATAAAAATGATGCGTGATTTTGACTTCTGATACTCATTAAAATGAGTTGCCAAACGATTAGGAACATTGTACGTTGCCAAAAAGTTTAGATATGCGTTTACGAAGTGTATGCATTGTAAATATGCATTGCAACTTGCGTTTAAAGAGTCGGCCATACTTTTGGAGAGAAAGTCAACTCTAAATTTTAAAACTACCTAAATCTGTTTTTAACTCATTTTTACAAAATTATTTTATTTGGTTTAAGAACACAATACTCTTTATCTGATTTTTATACCAAAGTGAACAAAATAAAAACAAGGTTACTTTTTTCTAATGTTTATTTAGAAATTGTATGAAAACATTTATCAAATTACAGTCGACCACCCTGTGGAAGGTGGCTAAACTTAAAGTATACTTTATTCTTGACTATGAAAGCAAAAAAGATAATAAGAGCCTTTTATTTTAGAGTATACTTTAGCAAGAGTCGACTTTTTTCTATAACTATGAATTTGGGCCTTTATTTTTACAATTTATAATAAAATAAATAATTTAAATAGGTATACAAAAAAGTTTTTTATAAACATAGGTACATATTAAAGCTTTTACTTTTATGTATTTTTAAAACAGCATTTTGTTATTCAAAACGCATACATACATGCATGTATTATATGTAAAATTAACTTATTCCAAATAAGTTATGTTTCCCTCATTACAATGACGAATGTCATTGTAATGATTCTTTTAAAACAGGCAATGTTTTGATTCATTCAACTTTTTTATATTTTTTCATTCGATTCTCTTTGTTTCATATTTTAACAAGAGAGTATTTGGTGTTAGTGTAATGATTTATACGGCATTTACACTATGCAATTTTTCATGACACTAGAATTAAATTTTTGTTTGTTTGTGAAGCAGGAGGAGTAAGCAATATGGTATTGCTTGAGTTTTGAGGGGATGTTGCTGTTGCTAATGTTTACTTTTAGATAACGCATAACGCCGCAACTTAAATAGAAAACTGTGAAAAAATGCCTAAAAAAATTGAATAGTGTAAATCTGGACTTATGTATGTATGTACATGCATTGTGTAATATTTTTCCAATATATTTGTATCAATTTTAGACTGAAGATAGAGTGGTATTTTTCTTAAATATTAGTTAAAATACAGACGTTCTTATAATTAGAAAGATAATTTCTAACCCCTAGATTTTTACAGAAGGATTAAAAAAGAGAAGTGAGGAAAAGAAAGTGTGTTGAGCTATTAAATTTCATAAAAAAGTTTAGCAGACCACAATAAATTAAAAATAGGGCGGAATAGGGCTACCAAAGAAAGCGCGACAGTACTTAACCTGTATACAGACCTATTTTAACAGCAGCATCTTTAATAATCTTGGTTAAATTCGACTTGGAAACAGAAGTTTGTTTTTCTTGGATAAATATACTAAATTTTGTAATTAAGCCATTATGTTTCCATTTCAATCGTTTTTCGAAATTTAATATATGCTAACCTTTTTTGTATTTGCTGAAAAATGGCCGGAAATATTTGCATTAGCGCCGTTAAATAAGCCTGACTGGGTATATAGAACTCTTCTTGAGTAGCATCTTGAGTTTTAGCTGACATTTTTGTGCTTTCCATGCCAATGTTAATCCAGATTTTCCAGGCGATCTATTAAATTACAGAAATTACATAAAATTAGATTTAAATTATTATATAAAAAAACTAAATATTGCGTAAAAAGAATTCCAAGCTAAAGATTATTTATGTTCGTTTTAAATCCGCTAATTCAATTCGTATTTGTTGCAGGTCTTGCTGTGCACAAAAAATAGTCTTTAGAAAAGAAGTTTTACTTACATTCCAAATTTCTTCACTTTTTAATTTAGTTTTATCATCTGCTTTACTACACTGTTTCAGATCAGCATTGTGATACATAATTTCTTGCAAGGATTTCAGTGCGGCTAAAGAAACTTCACCATTTTTGCTTAAAGCGGCATTTTGTATAAATTCTAAGATTAAAGACCAAGCTCTATCGAAATCGCCCAGCATTTGAATCAAGTCGCGTTTAGTATTAAAAACCTAGAACGATATAATGTGAAATTTTAATTATATACTTTTCTTGAGCATTTTTACAGAAAACTTACCCTGCAGACGCCAGAAAGTGTTAAAACTTGAGTTTCAGCCCACTGCTTTTGGGCTGTATTACGGGAATGATGAATTAAAATATTGCCACTGGCATCAACTTTCTCATTACTCGCCGAACTAGAGAGAGCTCTTACATTGTCCAACAATGGAAATAGTACCTGCCAAAGTAATGCCTGCCAAGTGGGGGGATTTAAAAGACTGCCATGAGCCGAAATGGTAGAGAATAAAGTTTGACCAGCAGATTTACGTACAGCGGGTCGCGAATCGACACAAAGTTCACCTGCAACGTAAAAAATATTCTCAAATCGAGAAATCATTACAATTTACAAAAAAAAATATTTACCTAATTTGGCATATAAACACATCCACAATTTATCAAATTGTGGCATTTTAACAGTACCAGGAAAATCTGGTAAAATGCTGAAATCCTCCACCTGTGTTGACATTAATTTGTCTTGATTTTGATTAAAGAAGTCAGAGATATTCCACTAAAAATCACAAGAGAAAAAATAAAAATAAGGCAGCTTGCTAGCGGTCAGTTTAGCTCACCATTAATCCGATGGCTGTTAAAGAAATATTTAGTTCTTGGGTTTGTGAACCAAACTTGGCGGCCGTGCTGATGCACAAGGGCAAACAACGCCAGGGCATAACAGTCAGGAAATCGGTTATAACCAATTGTAAACATTGAAATGCAGTACGTATTAAGGGTTCACCATGATGTTCATTAACAGCGCCTATGATTTCTATAATAGCTGGCCAACCAAATGATAAAATCTCGCCAGCTCCATTTAAAATTTGTAAAACACAGTCCAATTGTCTTTGTCGCACATCAGCATGGGGCACAGTAGACAACTCGGACAGCGGACTTAAAAGCATAGTTTGCAAGTTCTAATTAAAAAAAAAATTTTTAATCAGAAATTAATTTTTTAAATTCTAAAAACAAATTTTTACCATATTCTCCTTCAGGGGTTGGCTGTGTTTGTATTGTAAAGCGGATTTCACCAAATACGTTATGGCTTCCACACCCCATTCACGCATACGTATATGACGATGTTGACACACCTCCAAAAGATGATTTGTTAAGGGCCGCCATAAAACCTCTATACGAGTCATATTAACCAAACCTGTTTCCAGCAGTTTGGCAACAGCAAAAAGTGAGGGTTCCTACATAAAATGTTAACTATTAATTTCACGAAAAAATAAAATGTTAATTACTTACTCTATTGGCATAAGCCAATTCCATAGCCTCATGCGACAATTTACACAAGGCATCGATCAAATGATGCAAAGCCACATCATCCAAATACTGACTCGATTCGAAAAGTTGACTTAACATTTGCGACAACACTGGCAAATCAGCCATGACAGCTGTTTGTATTCCGACATTGGCCTCTACAGCAGGCTTGGGAAATGCTTGTAAGCTGCCACCCGTTGAGGGTTTCAAACCCAATATCCACACTAAATGCTGTAAGGTTTGTAAAACAATGTGCCATGATGTGCCCAAAATACTGCCATTGCTGTGAGCCAAAAACAATATAGCACGCATGCACTGTAAATTTTTGGTAGTCAACATTACAGGAGCCTGCATAACACTGTGAGGCAGTGTGGCACTTGGCAATGGTGTGCCTACCGCAACAATTTGCTGGCGAAAATCTCCGGGATCTTGGCAAGTGCTCATGAATTGATTATTTAAATCTTGGCTATTCGAACGAGTATGACAACGAAAATCTATTTCCATGTGTGGATTGTTGGCAAATATGGACATGGCGTAGTGAGGTGGGAATGAAGCACGACATATGGCCATAATGAAAGCATCACGTGGATTAAGTAAATCCATAATGCCACATAATGCGGCATAATTTTGCATGACTTTTAAAATATTATCGGTGGTCGCTTCATCGATCGAAGCATCAACAAGGGGAACAAATGCTGACAATAAACCAGACCAGCTGGAATTTATAAGTTGCAGACATAAAGGTTTGTGTTCTTCCTCCGTAATTATTGCCATATTGTGTGTGGGATGCTGCAAATAATACAAAATCAGAAATATATCTTAGGGTTATTTAATTTAGAAATACATGTGACTGTTAACTTTTTTTCCTGTTTGATGCAATAGAAAACCACTTTCGGAGCTCTGTGAAATCATTAGTATGCCACAACAAACCATAAATCTCAACTTAATGTCAACAACTTTACATCTTTTAATAAATTAAACGTGAAAACAGACCTCATTTTCTTTATTTCTTATTCAATTGAGATTATGACTGACATTACTTTTGCTGAAACTTGTACTTTTAATATAAATTTCAGTTTTGAGCAACACTGGTAAATGATGATAATTTATTTTTAAAAAGGTATATTCTCTTGTTGCAATGACCGAATTTGATTCCATCTGAAATAGTCTGACTGACTCTTTAACCGTACGTTAAGTTTGTGAAGGTTAAAATCAATTGGGCTAATACAGACCAGTGAATGACATGAGTTGATTCAATTTTACTGCCTACTCCTATTTTTATTGCTTTTGTTTTGTTTTTAATCATTAACAGTAGCAATTGCATTGCTTGAAGAGTTTGCTTTTGTAAATGCATTGTTTATTACTTAATCTTATTTTCGATACCGTTAGCAATAACAACATACAAAACACTCCTTTGTATACAAGATACTCAAATGGTTCATTAAGCTTAAAAAAAAGAATATTTGAATATTTTTTTATTTGAAGTAAAATAAACATTACCTGGGGACAAATTTCGGCATTCGATATCGATCGAAATTTACATTTAAATTCTTCTTTCTTAACTTTTGGAGTGTAGCTGATATTTTGTAAACTTTTTTGGTTACAAATTAATAATATTTATTACGTTTCAGTACCAATAAACAAAAACAAGAAGAATACTTCTAAGTCGTATATTTTACTAAAAATGTACGAGAAACTGCATTATTTTTCATTGCAATCGTGTTATTCACCCTTATTCTGCGTTTCGATTCGGATCGAAAATTACTCAGTTTGTCAACTTTGGTATTCTGCGTTCCGTTCCCCGTATTAATTCGATTTCTTTTTCGATTGTATGTATTCTGCGTTACGATCGTAGCTACGTTTTTTCAAGTTGTTTACCTACTAGCGGAAAGTTTTTCGATTTTTGTTTTTATAGTTAAAAAAGTGTAAAATTTAATAAAATGTGAGTATAAAATGCTATAACTTTATTTTGTAATATTTTTTTTTGTAATTTGAAAGCTTTATTTAATTTATTGCAGGTTAGTATAATGGCAACGAAGGCTGATCTCTATTGCGTCTGGATATTATAAGAAGTATAGGCATTCTGGGAAGAAGTTACAAATGCACTTAACGCAATAGGGCCACAAAAAAAAACTGGAAAGAAAGTATGACATTTTAATAATAATAATTTAAATGATGTGTAGAAAATAAAAATTTCGCTCCGGCGCGTCAGGATTCCTCACGCTGGAATAGTTTGGCCACAAATACCGTTTGCTTTTAGTCTGTTGGCTATTTTTTTTCCGCACTTAACTGATGAGTTTATTTAATTATAGCTTCCACAATATTTAGTTCTAATACATGTATTTATCACTGTTTATTGATAAAATTGTATTTAAGTTTAGTTTGACAATTACAATGTTTACAAAATTTTTTTATTTTTTATGTTTCTATTTCATACGTTTCATAACAAAGCAACTGGTTTGAACATACTCTTCTCCTCTTCTTTTTCTTTCGATTAGGTTTTTTTGTAGAATACCTATTTTCGATTCGAGCGTAACTGATTGCGGGAACGTAATCGAAACGCAGAATAAGGGTGATTGTTTTTCTTTTGTTCGTAATTGGTTTATTCACATTTAAACAGTGAAATACTCAAACATACTTACTGCTTTTATGATTAGCATTTTGTAGCAAAAGACATGCTAAATTGAATCATGCTTTAACAATATTCATTTAGTTGGTGCGTATTGCTAGCTCAATATTCATTTTTCAAAAGTCAAAAAATTGCCATTTGAGTGCGATTCATGTCATTCTCTGATACAGACCTACAATTTTTGTAAACTACCTCGTTTCTGTATTTCTCGCATCGCAAAAGTTTTCGCATCAAGTGTGAAACAAAAAATTTCATCGTTTCTCGATTTGCGAGTAAAAAGTGTTTCTGGTTCTTAATGCGAAAACAGACAACATTGATTCTGTTTTTACTGGAATAATTCCAGTACTAGTGTCAAATAAAAACAAAACGTCAAAATAAAGAAATAAATTATCAAACAATATAAAAGTTAATAAATAAAACAAGTTTTAAATAATATAGCGAAAAATGTATAGTGCGGCTTTAACAACAGCTGAACAGAATGATCGGCGAAATATTATTAAATTTTCTATTTTTTAAATAAAAAGATATAAAACATAAATAAATGCATGAATACTTATTGATAATACTTTTTTATTATTAAGTTAAATTGCTTATTACCTTTTCGTCTGAATTATACTCCATGTTTACACAAATTAAAAAATATATTTTTAATCTTACTTGTTTTCGCACTGTTTTGAAATGTGAGTTATTTTGACAGTTCTTGCGTAAAACTTTTCACAAAATATTGGTACAGAAACACTTTTTCTCGCATAATTCCAATAACTGTTGGAAAATAACTTAAATGACATATAGTTCTCGCATTTTAAAGATACAGAAACACTTGTGTGAGAAAACCCATTTTTTGTTTCAATTTACATCGTTTTTCACTTGTTTCATGCGAAAACTTTAACGATGCGAGAAATACAGAAACGAGGTAAGGTGGATGTAAACTACATTAGATACCATCACGACATTGCAACATATTACACATGGTCACAGTTTCAACTATAGGGACACCCTTTAACTAAAAAATTTAAATTTTATGCTTGCTGTTGTAGCGGATTTAGCAATAGAGGTTCTTTATAAATTTCAACCGTCTGAACCGTCGGTTCAACCGTTTGGCCAAGTACATCAAATTACATCAATTATTGTAACACCCCTTTATTAAAAATTTGAAATGTTTATACTTCTTATTATATCAAGAAGTATAATAATTCTTTTAAAGTGTTTGTATATAACGGTTCAAAAGATGGGATCTGATAGGTTAATCTTTTAGTAGCCGTCTTTTTATAACGGTTTTAAAGTTTGGGAAAATATACATCAAATTACATCAAATATTGGGACACCCTTTAGTTTTGAAATCCAAATTTTATATTTGTTGTTATAGCGGTATTAGCAACGCAGGTTCGTTGTAAATTTCAACCATCTATCTAAAACTGTTAAACAGTTTGCATATATACATACATCAAATTAAATAAATTATAGGGGCACCCTTTAATTTGTAATCTTGAATATTTGTACTTGTTACTATAACGGTCATAATAATCGACATTCCGTCTAATTTTGAAAATTTAATTTTAAGATTTATTTTGTTATTTTATTTTAATACAAGTATTAATAATTACATACATTTAATGCAGATAACAAAAAATAACGATCTTTGAAGAACAAAATATTATGTATAAGGATAATTTACACGAGGTTCCCCACCAACCAACATCATATCAATTTATTTAAATAAAAAGTGTTTAAATACAACAACACAGAAATAAAGTGTCCCTACTAGAGGTTGAAATACATTAGACAAAGAAGTGAGGGAGAACAAAAATGATATACCCTAGAAAGTTTAAGAATACAACAAAGGACAACAGGTGCAATAAACAAAATAGAAGATAAAGACAACATCAGTGTTAATTATTTAATTGCAATAATTTAGTTTAGTAATTTCTGCTCCAACTGTGATACTAGTTTTTACTTAATTCTTTATGTTGTGGTTTTAATTTAATTTTGCGTTCGTTAAATTATTTGTGTTTAATGGAATTGAACAAAAAACTTTATGTAAGTCAGATCAGTAAAAATAAGTCATCATGTTGTTGTTTTTAAATTACTTGTTGTGTTTATATTCGTTGCCAAATCTAATAAAAATTATTCATGAGGAAGCTGGTAAATACCAGCGAAACGTTGGGTAAGAAATGGAATATTAGTTTTTCATTATTATTTTATTTACTTTAATAATAAGCAAAGACCTTAAAAACTTAAAACCTAAAATAAAGAAAAACGAAAAAGGTCAGTTGTAAAATAATTAATGACATACATTTACATGTTTTTCTTAAAGACAGAAACAGTACTAGAAAATCAGCTTAGTTCAAAGGGCGAGTTATTCTATACTCTTGCAGATCTAATAAGAAAAGACTGCGAGAAAATTTCAAACTAATTAGAGCTATAACGATCTATAATTTAAATAAAGAGTGTACAAAGTTAAATCTGCTATACAAATCACTGGGAATACCATACTTGAGAGTTTTGAAAAAACACAATAACGTACGCAAAAGAACATAATTATCAAAAGTGCAACCAATGAAGTCAACCGCGAAAGTGTTAACATGATCACGTATCCTTAGACTGTAAACAAATTTCAAAATTTTATTGAAGGTTCTTTTTAGCCTTTCTATAGTGCCACTAGATGAGCCAGAAATAACTTTCAACATCTTTAGATATGTTTAGTCATATAAAAAGGGAATATAATCTTCTCAACATAAAAAGATATGAAAATGTGCCTGTATTATCGCTCAAAACACACTGATCTAAATAAACACCAAGACGTTTTAAATGATCAACAAACTGAATAAGCTTAACACAACATAAAGAACAGGACTTTGAATTGTTTGGCGATGCAATACAAATTGTCATCATCCAGTAATTGCAGATCTGCCAAGGGCTTGCAAAAATCATTGCATATTATTTCATTACATTTATTGAAAAAAAAATTATACAAATCAAAGGTCCCAAAAAAAGCCTTGTAGTACGCCTGAAGTCACAGCACCAATACTAGAAGTAGTAACATTCAACGAAGTAAATTGTGATCAATCACAGAGATAAAAAAATAAGCTTACAAACAGACAACGAGCATTTGTATTTATTTTTCAATTTGAATAGCAAAACAAAAAAACAAACAAAACAATCAAATGCTTTACTAAGATCTAATGATACTAAAATACAAGGTCATTAAGATTTGTTGTAATTGAATCTGTTAAAGCAATTAACAATGATGCGGTATTATAATACTTGCGAAAAGCATACTGGTTAGGATGCAATAATCCAGACTGAAGAACGTATGAAACAATTTGCAGCTTAAATAAATTTCTCAACAATTTTAGATAAGGACGGCAATATACTTATAGGCCTAAATTTATGGATATCATAACAAAAGCTTTTTGGAATAGGCACTACTATGCCTGGTTTCCATAATGTTGGAAGTAGTAAAAATTGTATTCACTGAGTGCATAGATAAACTTAAAAAAAACAGCTTAATAAATTTTACTAGAATTGAATCATGACCAGTAGCATTAAATTTGATTTTTTTTAGCAAATACCAACTCATCTTCCGTAACAATACGAAAAAGATTCAAATTTAAGAATGAAATCATTAAAATAAAAAATTGTGTATTTTTGTATTACTTTTGAAGTGGTGTCCTATACGGTTCGTAAAATTATGAACAGCTTCTAAAAAGGGAACCAATCTGTAAGCATAAATAAATAAAGAAAAAATTTCAAAATCGGTTTAGAAATGACTGAGTTCTGCGGGCACCTTTTTTTAAGACGGGCATGAATCCAGGTTCATCATATCAATTTAAAATAATACAAACCCGGAATCAGAGCAAAACGATAGGAGCTTAATAGTGAATATGACTTATACAAATAAAATAAATCCGCAAAATGCGACATACACGCAAACAATTTCGTATAATGTGTGGGACATCCCTTAATTTTTAATTTGGTTTTTGATCATAGTAGTTGAAAATTTAAAGCATCTGCTTATAACAGTTTCAAAGATAAAAGCGCGACGATTAGTTCTACATTTTGTGTGTAAATTTCAAGTGTCTAATTATACTGATTTATACGACATTCTAGTCTTTGACTCAAGTTTATTATTTATTGTTGTAGAGGCCCATAATAATACACCTTCTGTGAGAAGTTTCTAGCTGTGGTTCTACAGATGGAATCCTGTAACAGACTTTTTTTTCATTTAGGCACTGAAGCCGAATTAGACCTTTTAATCTTAAAATAATTAAAACGCTAATGATTAAAAATTTGACTTTTTAAAGATCAAATTGTAGGCAATATTCAAATCAACAAGCACAGGAAAAAACCTTCTCTGTTCACTTACCGCTTCTGGTGTACGTTGTATAACACCACCTATAGATCGTGTTATGTCCAAAAGTATTGCATATGCCACAGAAATGCCATAACTATCTGGTATGTTGGGAGCTTCCGATTTATCTAACATTTCCAAACTAACAATTACAATCCAAAAGAATTTACTTTTAATCCAAGATTCATTCGCCTTATTATTTATGAAATACTTACTAAACAGCTTTAGATAAGCCAGGAGCAAATGTGGCAACCAGTGGCATGTAGGCCCCCCGAAATACAAAACCACATTGATTATTTGAATTATGAGATGTCAGCGAATTTAATTGTTGTGCGCCATTCGGTTGGCTATTCAACACTGGAAATAAAATAAAAAATTAAATTAAAAAAATAATAATAAAACTCTTTGTTTTAGATTTTCCACTTACATGCTGCCGAATTAATTAAGGAATAACGCACATAAGTTCCCATTGACGTGATCATATCTTGAACAATATTTGTAGCATGATTTTTACAATCATACGATTTACAAAAGAATGCCACCAATGAAGGTTTAGTAGCCAATTTGTGTATGACTTCGAGAGCTAAGGCTCGCTGCCAATGTGGCTTATCGGGGTCTAGAAACTTTATTATCAATGATAGAAATATTTCACATTCTGTCACCAGTATTGTGTGATATTTTTGTATCAAAATTGCAACCAGTCTTAATAGACGCATACTAATGGGAAAGTAAGGCTTATCGTTTGTCGTATTAGCATTGCCGTTTGCATTTTGTGAGGGCAACGATCGATGTTTGACGTTGGGTGAGAAAAGTTTAATGACTAAAGCACAGACACGTTCTTTGAGCAGGAGGCGAAAATCACGATTCTCGTGGAATACAGCACTGAAATTGGTAAGAACTGCTTCCAATAATTCCAAACCAAATGTGCGAGTCATCTCGTTCATGCCTACCAACCACAATGGTGGATCGCCATTAACCAAATGAACCAAGTCCTATAAAAAATATATACAAATAATATTAGAGAAAGGGAGAGAGACAGAGAGATATACAATGGAGAAGATATTTTTTTAAAAAGTTAAAAGTTAATAAAAATTGAGTTGATTTAAAACCTTTAAACAACTGAAGAAGCGTAAGGTCGTCTTTAAACAACATTAAAAAACGAACGAGAATTAATACACTACCACTCACCTGAAATAAAAAAAAGGCGTCGGATGCAAATGTTGTCATTTCATGGGGAGCACCCTGTATATTGGCACAATTTCCGCCGACATTTATAATATTGTCACTAACATCTATCTCGACAATGTTACCGGAAGAATCTTTTTGTTGGATCGATGTTAAGGAATCCTTTTCCAAATAAACACGTTCAAAAACCAAAGACACCAGTTGGCGTATAGTTGCCCCAGCGGTATTAACAATTGTGGAATTTTTCGTATAGTGTAGACGGAAACATAAAACCAGTGATTTAGCTAAAGTATCGCCATGGACTATAGTGTTGGTGGTTAGTAGCAATGTGACGGTTTGTAAAACTTTAACCTCTTCTATGTTGTGTTCCATTAACATCCACAAAGCATCGGTTATGTAGCGGGCACCTTTTTGATCAACTACCTGCTGAGTGATAAGACGTTGCATCATGCCCAAACAAAACTATGAGAAGAGATATCAAATTAAATAAATATATTATTAACATTTAATTTACAGTAGAAATTCATTTCTTGGTTCTATTTACTAGTCACAGCACATTATCATTTTATTTTATTTTTTTATTTATTTATTTAACTCACTTTAATAATTTTTAAATCTTTTGTTTCACATCCTTGAACCAACGGGTATAAGATTTGATTGACAGTATAATAAACAGATTGCTGCTGATTTGAGCCGGCTGAGGATAATTTTGAAATTGCCTCTTCACAAGACTAAAATAACAAAAAAGCAAAGAAACACACACTAAAAATTAATACGTAAATAACATAAGGAAAGTGGATACTACATAACTAGGTCAATTAATGACAAGAAAAAAAAAAACAAAATCATTTTTTAAATTGATTTGTTTGATAAATTATTGGCTGCTTAAGATTTAATGCCAAGAAATTTTATATCACTTTGTTTTATTACATAAAATAAATATTGATCGAAATGTTGATATTTCAAAATTGCACTTATTGCTTATCGTACCCTGAGTTGCCAGGGTCTAATTTAAGGATCTTTCTAGATACTCGTGAAGCTCTGCAGCTCCACTCCATTGCAATAACTACAGTGTCTTATTTATAAAAAGGCAAAGGCACAAAAATCCATTTAAATCGTTAAAGCATACATTAGTGATTTTTTCCTGTAAAATTTTTGTGTTCAACGTCATTTAGGGCTACTTTTTGAGTCCAAGATTAGAGATATAGATCTTCTATAATTTGAAAAACATGAACGAGCGCCAATTTATCTACTTGATGATGTTTTTCCTTATTTTTTAATTCTCTGTCTGTTTTTTTATTGGAGTCATTTCACTAAAATAGATTTCAGCCTGTCTTTTTTTTTTTGTCAACTTTCGTTTGTATTCGTGCAGGTGGTTGTTTATGTTAAAAATTGGTGAGCGATCTCTTCATTTAATAATAATAACAACCCTACGTAAAACTTTCAATTAAAAAAAAAAAAAAAAAACTTTTTTTTTAACAAAGGAACTTTATGGTGGGAAAAAATTTCTTTTGCCGATTTTTATCTAAACTATTCGGTGGGAAGTCTGCAGTATGGTACAAGTGGTTATACGTATATGGTGAAGGGTATATAAGATTCGGCATAACGATACACACCGGGTGCTTTTTTAAGCCCGATAGAACTTAAAATTATAAAAAATAACACTAAAAGTTAAATTTAGATGAGAAATTTTTTCTTATTATTTTCGTTTAAACTCTGGCAAATTATTATGAATAGACTCACACTTGAACAACGGTATAAAATCATCCAAGTTTACTTTGAAAATCAGTCATCAATTTGAGCAACCTTTAGACGACTTCATGATTTTTATGGTGCACATAATCGTCCGTCTGAGCAAGCTATCCGACGAACTGTGCATAGGTTTCGTACCACATGCTCTCTACAGGATGCAATAATACCAACACGTCAAAAAAATGTGTTTACTGAAGAGAATATCGCTGCTGAAAACGAAAGTGTGAAAGAAAATTCAAATTTATCCATTTATCGTCGGCCGTAGGAATGGGGGCTCTGTCCGTCCACTATGTGGAAAATTTTGCGCAAGGATCTTAGCCTACACCCGTATAAGATCCAGCTAGTGCAGGAATTAAATCCACGAGACCATTATATTCGTCGTTCTTTCGCCGATAGGGCTCTAGAACAGTTAGCAACTGACCCGTTGTTTTATCTTCAAATTGTGTTCAGCTATGAGGTCATTTTTGGCTTAACGGGTTTGTTAATAAGCCAAATTGCCGCTTATGGAGTAAGACCAACCCAAAACATACCCTACAGAATTCATTGCATCCAGAAAAATGCAACGTTTGGTGTGGTTTACAAGCTGGTGGCATCAGCGGGATTTATTTCTATAAAAATCAGCCCGGATCTCACATTACAGTCAATGGAGATCGTTACAGCAACACAATGATTTTTTGTTAGAAAATATGGATGACATTGATCCGAACGAAATGTGATTTCAACAAGAAATCAAAAATTGGCGATAAATTGACTTCAAGAAATAAGCTTGCCAATTGGCCTCCAAGGTCGTTTGATTTGACATCTCTGGAATATTTCCTGTGGGGCCACGTGAAGTCACTGGTTTATGGAAGGAAAGAATATTTTATAAGTATGGCCCACACTCAACCTTACTATACCTCATGGAAATATACGGTTTAATGGATATATGACAATAAATAAAAATTCAAAGTATATTTAAACTAAAAAACAAAAAATAATGATTTTCGATTTGGGGTGTGAAGACTTATGCCCAAAAACTATACTGCTCTTCATTACCATATATGATATGTCAAAGGGTATGACATTTCGAGCGTTCATAAATATAGCGGCAAATGCACTCTACCACCCACAGCCATCAACGCGTAAATAGTAAAAATAGATTTAGGAAACCTCAAAACGCCAAAATCTATTAAAATCACAACATCCCGATTTTTTCACCATTACTATACTTTACCTATAATTCGCATGGTAAGCTAAAGTAAGAAACATAAAGAAGACTCTTATATGTGGATTTTTATAGTGCTGACCAAGATTTAAGTGATTCTGAAATATTTGCAAGCTTCAATAAAACGATAACAAAGGAAACCGACAACTCATTCCAAGGATCCGCTTTTCCAACTATATTCAGAGTACAAGGTTTTATAACTAAATAGTATAAAATGAGCAAATCTTATAGTTTCGCCGGGACAGATTATGTAAATTTTTTAAATAAATTATAATTCTTAATCAATTTATTGAGCTCTTTTTAATGCCATAAAAAATGAACAACAATTTTAAGAAAAAAGAAAACTAAAGTCTATAACCTTTTATTTCATTATTCTTTATAATAATTCTTGCGAAAAAAAACCGACTTTAAAACAGATTTCATCTGTCTGCTTATAACAGTTCAAGTGTTTGGCCACATAAATAAGGTTACACTTATATCTACAAACTTTATACTTTTTCAACTGTTCAATAGTTTGGCAATATACATCAAATTGCAGCAACTATAGGGTCACTCTTTAATTTCCAAATTCAAATTATATACTTGCTGTTGTAGTAGATTTAGCCATCAGGTTCTGTGTAAATTTCAACCGTCTGTCTGTCACGGTTCAACAGTTTGCCCATATACATCAGATTATATCAACTATTTAATTTATAATATAACATTTTTATACTTTTTTATACCAAATAAAGTAGTGGAGATTTTGTCTAAAATTAAGGTGTTTGTATACAACAGTTCAAAAAATACGGCCATATAGAACAAATAACATTAAATTTGGGAACACCCTTTAATTTATAAATTCAAATTATAAGCTACTTGTTATAGCGGACTTAGCAAAACATGTCCCTTGTAAATTTCAGCTGTCTGTCTATAACGGTTCAAAAGTCCGGCCACATATACCACATTATATCAACTACTGGGACACCCGTTTATTTCCAAATCCAAATTTTATACTTGTTGTTATATAGAGTTAGTAATACAGGTTCTTTGTAAATTTCAATCGTCTATCTATAACTGTTTAAAAATTTGGCCATGTACCAAATGAAATGAACTATTGGTGCACCCTATAATTTATAATTTTAAATATTACCAGCTGTTACTATAACGGCCATAGCAATCGACATTGCGTCAAATTCACAAGCGTTTGTCTATAACGTTTCAAAATATAGGCCTATATAAGTAAATCTACAGGTAATATGGGACACCCTTTAATTTCGAAATTCAAATTATAAACTCGTTTCAGCGTTCTGTCTATAACGGTTCAAAAGTATGGCCACACACTTGAAATTACATCCCTTTAACTTCCAAATCCAAATTTTATACTTGTTGTTATAGCGGACTTACCAATACAGGTTCGTTGTAAATTCCAAGCGTCTATCTATAACTGTTAAAAAGTAAGGCAATATACATCAAATTTAATGAACTATTGGCGCACCCTTTAATTTATAATTTGTAATATTAATACTTACTGCTATAACGGCCGTAGCAGTCGACATTCTGTCCAATTTGCAAGCGTTTGTCTATAACGGTTCAAAAGATAGGGGGCACCCTTTAATTTTTAGATTTATTTTTGTATAATTCTTTGTTTTTGGAAGCTATAGTAATACGGAGACATTTTAAATTTTACAGAAGTGCCCTTTACATTTCATAATACACGTAAAAATATATATGTTGTATGGGACACCCTTTAATTTTTAAGATTTTGTGCTGTTTTTAGAATGGGACCAATCTATCATATTACCTAAAATTTTCAAAATCGGAACAGAAATGACTAAATTCTGTAGGCACAAATATAAAAAAAGCAACATTCAGCCGAATTGTATAACCTCCTTCTTTTTTTGAAGTCGGTTAAAAATTAATAATTATTACAAAAAATAAGAGCTTTATAAAATAAATTACGCTCTTGCTCCCGAAGCTAACATATTATGAGAGTAAATCTCTTAAATAAACTTGTGACTATTTCAAAAACTAAAACTCAAACATAAAATTGAACAATCAAACACTCAAAAATTTTTAATGTTTCTTGTTTATCTAAGAAGTTTTCAGTTAAGTAAAAAAAAATAAATTTTTATTCAACTTTTTATGTCTGTTGTTAAAAAAAAAGGAACGACAATAAGATGCTGTTATTCACAAACGGCTAATATGGTTGAATAATGTAGACAGAAAAACCACGTACCCCAACTTGTTAAAGTAGTTTCCGATTTTTTGTCCATTCCGGTCACTAGTTGCACATGGAAGCTAAGGTCTACAGTGACTCAAGAACGCTTAGAACCTCTACTTAAGAGTTTCGTCCAGCAAGAGCTTTTAGTGTTACTTGATGCGGTAGATTTTATAGACAGATTTGCAACAATGGATCCAAAAAGGAAATTACAACAAGAATGTTATACAATCTAAATAAATCAATGTTATTATTTGTATAAATACGAGTACATACACACAGAAAACAGATTCGTAACAATTCGCTTGATATCTTAAAAATTCAATTACTAAGATAATAATTTGATTTTTGGTACTGATAATTTATAGTCTTGGTTTATTTTTTATATTAAAAGCTAACAAATGATATTTTTTTTAGTAATAAATAGTAGTTTTATTAAAAAAAAAAAAAAACTTTCAATTCTCCATATAATGATTGTTTTACAAAAAAATTTTTTTTCTTAGATATTCTACTGAATTTTGTAACTTTCGTTAGTTATAACAAATATTGCAATATTTCTTTTAAAGACATTAGTATTTCTTTCTATTTTAACATAATTAGGGAGCAAATTGTATAATTTTAAGGCTTTGAAGAAAAGCGATCTCTGCATTGCTGTTGATGTCACCTTTTGTAGTCTAAAATTTTCTGCGTTTCTCAAACAATATGGCTGAACTTCTCGAACGTACATCAATTGATCAATTAAATAGTTCGGAGCATTTCCCATCTTCATTTAATTTACGAAATTAAGTGCATTAAACTCTAGTCTTTGTTGTATGTTCAACCATTGAAGTGTGTCAGCATCAGTCTTATAGGCGTATACCTGTTGCATTTTAATATGGAATGCATAGCTTTGTTTTGAAGTTTCTGTAGTCTATTCAACTGTGTTTTTGTGCAGCAAGAGTATAAAATTGTCGATCCAAATTCGAAGTGTGGTTTAATCATAGTATTGTAAATATTTACTGCTGTAATTATACTTTGTTCCGCATTCTTCTAAAAAAATCCAATTTTTTGCCAGTTTTTTTTGCATATATATTCCATGTGTTTGTCGATTATAAACCCGAGATATTTGATTTGCCTAACTTTTTCAATTATTTCATTATTTATTTTTAACATTATGTTACTGTTCATGTTTATTTCCATTAATTTAGTTTTACTTTCATTTAACTTTAGTTTATTTTCTTTCAACCATTTGTTTATTTTGTTAATATCATGCATAATATTATCCATACATTATATTTCGGTATCTCCTTCAGTATACAGTGATGTGAAAAATAATAAGGACACAAATGTCCAGCAAAAATATTTGATCATAAAATAAGTAAAATGAGAGAAATTCTAAAAAATAACTGTATTAATTTTCAGCTAATATATTACAAAAACAAGTCCCGTTACAAAAATTCAGAGAATTTGTATACATTTAATAAAATTAGGTTGTTAGGCAGAGATCAGTTGGTTTTGGTTGTGCGAATTAATAAGGACAGTTTGTCGTTTAACTAAAATAAATTAATATCTAAGCTTTTGAAAGTTATTTTGAAGTTTATTTTTGTGTACAATAGGTAAGAAACGTGATTTTAGTGAAACTTTAAATTCAATACAAACTTAAAAACAGCTTCATTTCGTAGTTTTTTAGAGCAAAATGGGAAAATCTAAGAACTGTGACCCAGTACTACGAAAAACTATTAAAGATTTGCATAAAGATGGAAATTCTTATAGAAATATTGCAAGGTTGCTTGGAATTTCAAAAACAATGGTAGAAAATGCAGTCAAATGGATTCCTATTAGAGAAACACGTGGCAGAAAACCAAAAATTACACCTGCAGTAAAACGTGGAATCATTCGATGTGTAAAAAAGAATCCATTTATTTCATCGAAACAGATAAAAATTGATTTAAACATTAACATTGAATCATCAACAATTCGAAAAACCCTAATTAAAGAGAACCTTAAAGCTCATAGTGCTAGAAAAGTACCAATGTTGTCGAAGAAGAACATACAACAAAGGCTAAAATTTGCTGAAGAGCACGCATGCTGGCCTCAAGAAAAATGGAGAAATATTCTATGGTCGGATGAGACAAAAATTAATTTATTTAATTCGGATAGGGGTCTTCATACTGTAAGAAGACCAATTAATACGGAATACAACCCAAAACACACCATTAAGAGGGTAAAGCACGGCGGTGGTAACATTATTGTTTGGGGGTCATTTTCCTACTATGGTGTTGGGCCACTGTATCGTATACAGGGCATTATGAAAGCAACAGATTATGTTGATATTCTACATAATTGTATGCTTCCTTATGCCGAAGAAAATATGCCACTGCAATGGGTGTTCCAACAGGACAATGACCCCAAACATACGGCAAAGTGCACCAAGACGTGGTTTGTGAATAATAAAATCAATTTATTAGAATGGCCTGCTCAGTCTCCCGATCTAAATCCGATCGAGAATTTGTGGAGCATAGTTAAAACTTCAATTAGAGGAAAGTTTCCCACGAATTGCGATCAGCTATGGGAATTAATTCAGACTGCGTGGAATGATGTACCGCTTTCAGTCTGTCAAAACCTTGTTGACTCTATGCCACGACGATGCCAAGCAGTTTTAAAAAACAACGGCGCCTCAACAAAATATTAACCACTGGAAAGCAGTATTATTTGTGGATCTCTTTTTTTTTTAAGTAATATAATTTTTTAGGCAATAACACGAAGTGTCCTTATTTTTTTTCACAGGGTGAATTTGTATTTTAAGTTAAATCTACTTAAAAAAATTTAAAATAAAAACAACAATTTTAAAAAACATAATGGATCTCGTTTTTATAATATATTACCTAAAAATATGTACAGTTATTTTTAGCAATTCTCTCATTTTAATTATATTATGATCAAATGTTATTACTGGACATTTGTGTCCTTATTATTTTTCACATCACTGTATATTAAAGTGTCATCAGCATACAAAACTACATCGCATTTATCTATAATATTCGGCATATCATTAATATATATTATGAAAAGTAATGCTCCTAAAATTGAACCCTGCGGAACACCAAATTCGTTTTCAATTTCTTCGGATTTAACACTGTTTACTTTTGTTATTTGTTTCCGATTTTTTAAATAAGATTTGAACCACTCTAATTCATTTTCTCTGATGCCATACATATAAAGTTTATTAGTCAATAAATCTCTATCGATAGTCTCAAATGCCCTTTTAAGGTCCAAAAAAACTGCAATTATTATCTTATTAGCATCTCTATACTTCCATTTATTAATAACATAGTTAACTGCGGTTTCGCATGAGTATTTTTTGCGAAAACCAGATTGGTATTTATATATCAAGTTATGTTGTTCCATATATTTTTCTAACTGTTCTTTGACAATTTTCTCTATAATTTTTTCACAAGTTTTTAAGGTATTTACTGGCCTGAATTCTTCACATTTGATTGTTTTTGACACTTTTTCTATTGGTGTTACCATGGAATATTTCCAACTTTCAGGAAATATGCCAGTTTGGAGAGATTTATTTATAGCTTGTAGCATCTTTTTACCAATAATGTTTCAGTTGTCCATGATTATTTTAACTGATACTTTATTAAAGTCTGGCTTGTCCTTTAAACACTTACAAATGCTTTTAAATTCCATCATAGTTATAGTTTGAAATTTAAATCTAGAATATATCACAGGATTTTAATTGTATACTGCACTTTTTCAATTGTATCGCTTATTGATTTAATACTCTTAACAAAATAATTATTAAATTGGTTAGCGAGAACATAATTATCTTTAAACTCTATATCATTAAATGTCACATTTTTTATCTCATTAGATTTTTTCTTAAGGACTAAGTCTTTTATTTCTTTCCACATTTGTTTCTGGTCTTTAGCATTATTTATTTTTTCATTAACATATTTATTTTTCCCATTTTCAATCTTTTTTTGTACTTATTCCGTATTATCTTATAGTTATTCCATGCACATTCTGTGTTTTCAGATTTTGCAATTAGGTATTTTGTAATTTTTTCTCTCTTGAGTATTGTAATTTCATCACTAAACCAATTGTTAATATCATTCTTGACATCAATAATTTTCTTGTTTGTGAACTTTTTAATTGTGTTCTCAAGACATGTATCAATTATATTCACGATTTCATTCACCTTATCGTTGTCATTACACTCTGCTATTATATTAAGTTCTCTATTGAATATATTTTTGTTGTATTTAAAAATATCAACTGTTTTTTTTTATAACACTCTTTTGATTTCCATATGCATTTAATTTCTATGTCTATTGCTTCATGGTCTGTTATTTTATTTTCATTGTTTACGTTTGCTGTTACGTTGGCGTTATTTGTTATTACGTAGTCTATTATAGTCTTTGAATTTTGCGTGATTCTGGTATAATCTTTTACTATTTGTTTCATTCCGTTATAATTTAAAATACTTTCCAATCTGATTTTATATGTTTCGCCTATGCTCCAGTCAATATTAAAATCACCTGCTATTATTATGTCACAATCTGCTTCACTTATATCCTCCATTACTTGTTCGAATACCTCACAAAAATCTGCTTCACTACTACTTGGTGATCTATATACAGCCATTATAATAAATTGTTTATTCTTAATTTTTGTCATATACGCACTTATCCAAAAATTAGAGTCTACTGTATTCTCGTAAATTTTTTTCACGTCCCACTGTTTCTTAAAACATATAACAACTCCTCCTGTTCTACTGGAATTTGAGTATGTGATATAGTGATCATATTCTTTAATCTGTATTTCTCCTTCTTTCGTGAAATGTGTTTCAGTTAATATTATAAATTCTGGGTTTTGTTCCGTTACAATTATTTCTATTTTCTTCTAAATGTTATTTGTAACACCTCTTCGTAACGATATTCTAACTGTTCCGCACATCCTTAGAGAATGCTCAATTTCAGGAATTGGTTTTCCATTAAGTGATATTCTGAACTGCACTACTCAAAAAATTCCTAAAAAAATATGGATGAGCTTGCAACATCATGGTATCCGTGAACTTTAGTCATTATCCGTTTTTCTATTAGTTTTTAATACAAAATTTTTAATTAAAAAAAAATCTTTTCTATGTACCCTTGATTTTTGCATTAACCAAATTCTAATTTAAATATCTAATTTAAATCATTTAAATTTATATTTTGTCTAAATTGAAAAATAATTAGTAGTAAAAACATTATTAATAGTACGGATTAAACATTTAATCTAATTTGACTTATAAATTTATATATTTTTGCTATATTGTCCTAGTTAGGAAGTTTGAGTAATTTTTTTGGGCTATCCGATCCAAAAATTTACCAAAAATGTATCTGAGCTTCTGGTAGTGCGAACACTCCATTAAGAGATGATTGATAGTGAGTTTAGTTTATAAAGTATGTATAAAATAAATAAAAAAAAAAACACATGGGTAAAAAACATTTCTTTTACTGAATTCAAAAACAAAATAAAAGAAAGTTTAAAATAAAGTACACATACAGTGAATCAAAAAAGTTTAGGCACACCATGATTTCAAGAGTAATCCCTTAATAATTTTGGATCTGCTTAACTTGATACAATATCAATAATGCCGTTTTAAAGATAGATGGTTTTATTCACCATTTAACATGAAAAATATATCATATCTTTTTATTTCGACTATACAACACTATAAAATTAAAAAACAAGGTAAGTCTATGTAAAAAAAGCTTAGGCACACAAGTGAAAATGTTCGGTTTATTCGTGGTTTTTGCATGTCTAGCATTTGGTTAAACCTCCGTTAGCTTGAATAATTACTTCTAATCGTCGACTCGTACTTCTTACTAGGTTAAACGTTTCATCAGGAGTAATGTTTTCCCAATCTAAGCGAAGTGCTGCTTTAAGTGATTCTTCGGATGTAATGTGATGTTCCCGTATCCTTTTCGCCACTAGGTGCGAAATATAAGGGGTTTTGTTTGCAGTGGTATATAAACAATTCCTGCACAAGATATGAAGTCATTATCTTGCAGAAACAAGAATTTCCTATCTAAGCCCAGCTTCGCAACACTTGGAAATACATTTTCTTTTAAAATATTTAAATACAAGTGCTTGTCTATTTTATCACCTATAAAGACAATATTTAATACTCCAGATGCATCCATGCAATCTCAAACCATAACATTGCTGCCACCGTGCTTCACAGTCTTAGTAAGATTATTTTCTTGAAGCTCTTTGTTTGCTTATCGCCAAATTTTTTGTGGACCATCTGAACTAAAAATGGTAAACTTTGATTCATCGCTAAATATCACGCTGTTCCAGAAGTTCTGCGAACTCTTTTTTTTTTTAATATCCGAAAGACACGGTTTACGACGGGGAACTATAGCCAGCTCTGTGCAGCGTATTTCTTATTGTTTTCAGATTGAAGTTTTCATTGAAACTTTGCCTCATTTCCTGGTAAAATTTTACAGCCGAAATCTTTGGATTTTGAGTCACTGCAGCAACAATGATCCGCTCCTGGCGTGGTGTAAATTTCGCAATAGGATTTTCCCAGCGCATGAAAATTAATAATAATTTTACGGACATCTATGGAAATTTCTGAACGATTGCTCATTTTGCTGTTTTCGCCACGAATTAAATACGAAGAAAAAACTTGCCTACAGAGGATTAAACAAGTGTAAATTTACCGTTATACAAGCGATCAAAGTGCATTAATGCAGTATGCCTCTAAAACTTTTTTTACATAGACTTAATGTGTTTTTTAGCTTTTAAAGCGTTGTATATAAGATATAATAAAATAATGGAGAACTATAGAAGGATACTTCGCAATCAAATCCCATTCATGTTGGTTTTGCTATATTTCTTTGTTTCCATAAAATTTACCGAAATTTTATTCCTTTAACAGGACTATGTTATCTTTCTAACAGAGCTCTGTTAAGTTAAAAGGTTTGTGTCAAAGCTAAAAATTTTTAAATTTATGCTTTAACACATTATATCGTTAGCTAAAGTACAAAACCACGTAACTAACGAAAAATGAGAAATCGGTTTTTTGATAGATTATAATGCATATCATCAACATCCATGCCCCCACCAGTTTTTACTCTCATATAATAAAAATTATACATTTTATAAGCGAAAACCGAAAGTACGTAACTAGAAGTGCAATTATTATAAAAAACAAAAGCACGTAACTACGTATTTCTTTCTTGGAAATAGTCACTAACGCATACTTATTTCAATTGAATTTTAAGAATTCATAGTAATTATTGAATTTTTTTTCTTATAAACAGTTTTAAAAACTTTTAATCTGCTTTTTTTCAACAAATAACATATTTTGTTTCTACTGAAAAATAATAAAAATATTAGTTACGTTGTTTGGATCTCAGATAACGATTTATAAAAAATTGTTGCAAGCGTGGTGTGACTTAATAACTCACAAACGGTCAAACCAAATTCGATTAAATTGTAAGGGTTAGTTTGTATGGTCGTGTAGTTTGTACGAAATCGTCATTTTGTCCATATTAAAACGAACAAAAAATATTTAGGCGCCTATGAGCGTGTGCGGCATGTATACTGTGTGCCGACTTCATACACACGGTAAATACACGTTGTAGTGCATACATTTAAAATATATCTGGTATATAAGATCCAAACTGATTTGATAGATTTCTCACGTGGTTGGAGTAGCGTCCCTCATAGTTAACAAGGCCATAATATAGTATACAGTGCCTTGAAAGACCTTACAATTAGGCCCGTGCATTACTGGGCACAATAAACAAAAAACGTTTTCATGTACATTAATGGAAAGTTTGAAGTTTTTAAAAAGATTTTTTTAATTAAAATAGCAACAAATAAATAATATTAGCAACTAAGTAGTCAACTTATCAATTAGTCTTGTATTAAGTTTTCTGAGTGTTCTAAGCTTAAATTACAGCGGCTCTTCGTCATAATAATAGGTAAAGCGCTAAAAAATCTTTCCACCGAAACTTGGGTTGCAGGCACTGCTAATGCTACTTCTGTAGTTGTTGAAAAAATGAAAAAAAAAAAAATTTCCAAATGTTAATTTTTTTCATGTTATCGTTTTTCGGTGGATTTCTAAACAGAGCAACATATATCTCTTGAAAGATTTAAACAAATATACAATTTTTATTTGATATATAATTAGCAAAACGAAAACGTTTCTTATTTATTTCTTCCTAGGAAAACGTTCTGTTTCAATAAAATTTTGTTTCCAACTGATGGATATTTATTTAAACTTGTTTTTTATTTTAATTAATATTTAAAATATTTTTTCAACTTGAATTGATAAATGTTTGTGTTACAAATAAAATTCCCTGTCCAAATATGATTTATTTGTGCATTAAAAACTTTTTCGACTTAAACTTTATCATGTAGTGTAATCTAATCTAATATTTATTAGAAATGACAGCTAAACTACTGAACCGATTTAAATGAAAGGTGCAATTTTACGAATCTTAACGATCTTAACAAAATCAGATTCTGAAGATAATTGAAATATAGATATTTTCTGATCTATAAGATCCAAACTTATTTGATAAATGTCGCAAAAGATTTCAAAATAGTGCTTTGTCTCTTAATTTAAGGTTGGAAAGTTATTTCCTGCTGAATAAAACCACAATCAACAAACGCAAGAGGACCTCTTGGAGAAACATGGCTTACCATTTAAAATGATTCAAGCACGTTCAAATAGGCGTTGTCTATGACTTTAAGAAGTTTCTATTCACTTGAGACTCCCTGAACCACATCCTTTACTGACTCCTTAACTACTTTTAAAAAGAATTTTTTCAAAGACGAATTTGTAAAGCACTATACACAATACCTTTTGCCATTCATCACTCGTTCTATTTGATGGACCAAGGGCGTTAAGAGCGCCATTGTTCCTTAAAATTAGAAGGATCAGTGGCTCTTCGAAAACCTCTGGAAAGTGTATGACTTTTAGCAACTCTTCAACTAATTTTTTAAATTGGTTGGGGTGGGTCAGAAATCTTCAGTTTCTTCATTTCTATTTTCTATTTGCTATTTTTTTTTTTTTTTTTTTTTGTTTGTTTGTACACGGAACTAAAATCACAGACGACAATATAAACGGCAATTCTAGACAATATCAACGACACATTTCCTTACAAAATACCAAATTCATATTGGCAGTCACCGATAAATGGCAATATTGACAACAAAAATACCGATTTTTAAAAATCGATTAAAATTGGCATCACCTTATATTGCCGACGCCATACAGAATAAGGGTGATAATAAAGCGCCTAGAAAGTCCAAACGCAACGCCGTGTACCATAAGCTAGTATCTAATATTTATTATAAATTTCTTTGTAATTTTGTTTGTTTATTTGTTTGTGCGCGCGTCAACCACGGCTAAACGACTTAAACATTTTTAATAAAATTTGAAACACCGATAGATATTTGTCCTCATGCCCAAATAGGCACCAGGACTATTTACAATAATTATATTATAATATATAGTTCATTCTTATTGAGTTCAAATTTTAAGCTGCTTTTAATTTTTATGAAGTGATTTAAAATGGTTTATCTATATGCAAACAGATGGCGCTTCTGTTTGCCCTACATTAAATATGCTACAGAGTAATCGATTGATAATTGTTTTCCTATATTAAAACAAATGGCTCTTCTGTTTGTGCTAACAAAAAGTTCCCGCTATAGAATTTAATCATTTCATTGTTATTCGTGTTAATAGTCTTAAATAATAATAATAATTTGTGAATGAAGTTTAACCAAAATTTGGCTATTAAAAATCTTTTAAAAATACCATAGTGTAAAATTCAAATTTAGCCTTAAAAACGCTGAACTGGAAATACTGTAATGAAATTATTAAAAATTATTATTATATTATAGTGCGAACTATTAAAGTTAAATAATTCAATGACATTTCTTAGAGTTATTTTAAAGCAAAATTTAATATATTAGCTCTATTCACGATCTTTGTGCAATAGTCTTGCATCATAGCATTTGCAAAATGTGTGCATATTTTACTCATTACTGTGTGTTTTGTTGGTGTAAACTAAAAGTATGCTACACTTTTTTGCAAATGATATGATGCTACACCATTGCACAAAGATCGTAAATAGAGCTATTATATTTAAAGATGTGCTTTTTCTATATTTTAAAAAAACTGGAAAGGAACCCCTAAAAGAAAATAGTCACATTCATTTTACATATGTAACTTATAGGACAATTAATATAAATAAATTACATAATGAAACAATCAGTACTTTGTTACCAAAGACATTATTTATTATTTGCGGTCAGCAAATACAACAGTCAGTTTAAACTTTATTAAACATTATGACCCTCGTTTATACAATACCTGATAACTAAAGTAAAAACCTGTCTTGAAATATGGTTTAGATGGGTCACGGTAAACTGTAAGAAATACTAAATAGTTTATAATAAGGTCGTGTTATTAAAAATTAGTAAAAATAAAAGAGTTGACCAATACAAATACCAAGATGAAGTTTTTCTTAAAAAAAAATATTATAGCTTTAATGATAATATAATTAACCCTCTAATGCTCAAGTCCGCCTCTAGGAAGGACCGTCATAAAATTTTTATTTTTGAGAATTTTTCATAAATAATTCTAAGTATAAATCAAGGTTTATTTTCAACTTTTTATCCTTTGCAGTGTTGCCAGGGAAAGATAAGAAAAAGTTACGGTTTTTCTTAAAGAAAGTTACATTTTTTTCTTTGAAAGTTACATTTTGATTTTTTCCTTAAATAAATAGTAATTAAATTTATATCAAATACAGTAAAAAGTTCCTTCCTTATTTCAGGGAAAAAAAACAAGGCAACAAATTAATTTACAAACTTGGCAATACTCATGCCTGAATAAAACGTGTTTGCAGCACAGCTGTGTATAAACTAAAAAAACCAAAGTTTTAACTATTGTAAAAACTAAATTCGTCTTTAATTACATTGTCCTGCAAAAAAAAAACTTTTCTCCCCTCCTTTGAACAATTTTGCCTGTTTCTCATGTTTTCAGGTGTGCTGAGTCCGAATCTGAACTCAGAAAAATTTCATCACCCTCAGATTTTGAGAGAAAAGAGGAGAAACTTGGAGCGAAATCCTCGAGAGTACTGATCAAATCCTAGAAGAAAATAGTGACAAGAGAGCGGCTGAGTGGGAGGGGGGAGTTGGGGTATTGACGGTGAAAGGGGGACAGGTAGGGATTTAAATGAAAAGGATACCACCATAAAAAAAAATTGTAAGATTATACATACAGGAAAAAAAACTTTTAGCCATATTTCTTCAACCACTTGTAATATTCCCAGCAAATATACTTTATTGCGCTCAAAATCATCGGGCTTTTGAATTTTTTTTCACTATGTTTTGATGCCAAAAAAAATTCGTCACATTTACAAAAAACTCACATTCTTGTATGAAAAACTAGAATTTCTCAAGAAACTGTGCGTGATAGACAGAATCTGACTTCAAACTCGTGTTCAGCACATTTGAAAACAGTAGGAAAGCATATTTTGGTTTAAAGGAGGATTTTCGTACAGAACAGTGTTATTGAGAAATGTTTTAAACTTTATGTTTTTCTTCATAAATCAAAAAAAAAAAGTGAAAACTATTTAATGACATTCTAGCTTTTGTGCTTATTCATAACGGTAAACTGGTTTGTTGTTGTTGCTTTTGCTTTGGCTGTCTTCAATTATGCCTGCGCCCAAGTTTAAGTGCGGAGTATGTGATCAGGGTATTGGAAAATCACATGGAAGTATTCAGTGCAAAAAATGTCATTCCCAGCTGCATCTACAATGTGCTGAGATTTCTGAGAAAGAACTTACATTTTTGAAGGAGAAATCGAAATCATTTTTTTATTTTTTTATTTTTTCCGGTTGTTCTGATGGTTATCATGAGTGTTCGATCTATGATAAAATCAAAGATTTAAAATGTTCATTTGAAAACATTGCTAAGAAGCTCAGAGATGATAGCAATGAATTCAGAAATACCATAATGAAAATTATTGCTGATTTTAAGAATGACACTTCTCTATGCATTAAAGAAATGACATCTGACATTTTTAATTGTCGCAAAATGGTAGACCAAATGGATACCTCGACTATTTCGAAAATTTCTACTTTGGAAACTGAAAATAACGCCTTTCACCGCCGAGTAAATCGCTCTGAAGTTGTTGTTAGTAGTTTACCCTCTGGCCTAAATAACCTTGCATCAGCTGTTGTCTCGATATGTAAACATTACAATATTGATATAATCGAACAGCAATTAAACCATGTTTGCTACATGAATAATATGAGACAAATAATTATTAAATTCAACAATATTGACGTTCGTGACCTGCTAATGAAAGAGTACTTGAAAACGCGTTCTCTTAGAGACTGTGATGTTTTGGGTGGCGAAATCCAGGGTCTTGTATATCCTGATAGCAGCTAGATTGAATGCGCTTTGTAATAAAATGTCACGACAAAAACTTATTTCGAGATTAAAAGTGTTAAATAAGGATAACCATAGAGCTATTATAACAACGAAGGATGGTAAGAGCATCGAATGTGATCTGGCTGGATGTGTGAATCTTATGGCAAGTTATACAAACGCTGCGCTCTATTTTTTTTTTCTCCTTCTCATAAGTAAAATAACTACTGTAAATTTCTTCTTAAGATTTTTTATATTTGCTTCTTATATTTTAAAACTGAATTAACTGTTGAAATATGATTATATATATTATAAATATGATTAAATATATTATTAACTATAAAACGTTTTAGTTTTCAATCGGAATTTCTTTGCTTTAGTTTATAACACTGTGGGTAAAATTTTTTTAAATTGGTGTTTTTTTAAATTAATAATTTTTCAATCGATTGTAATTTTGTAAATATTATAATGAACTTAAAAAACTATGTAATTTATCATTGGTTTCCTGCTCTTTATCTAAACTTCTATGTCTCCTGATTATAACATCGAAGGTCCCATTACAAGCAATGATTGGTTTATAAAATATAATTGGTCATCTTTCTCACAAAAACTGAAAGTTGGGCATATAAATTGTCAAAGTCTTAAACCCTGCGTAAACAATACTAAATTTGATGAAATTTGTAGTATTGTTAAAGACAATCTTGATATATTTGCGGTTTCGGAAACATGGCTAAAGCCTTATGTTTCCGACTCTGTAGTTGGTATTATAAACTACAGGTTGATTAGAAACGATAGGTTACTAAGAAGAAGTGGTGGTGTGTGCATTTATCTGTCATTTGGAATTAAATTTCAAGAAGTTCTTAAAGTTTCTTCCTATGAATGTGAATCTATTTTTATTGAAATAACGTTTAATGATGCTAAGATTTTATTTGGTGTGGTATACTTGCCACATGGCAAATTTAGAGAATTTTGAAGAACTTCACTGTGAGTTGTTATCAAAATATTCTGATATGATAGTGGTAGGTGATTGGAATTGCAACATGTTTAACGTGGTCAAGGCAAACCTCATGCGATCTATGTGTTCTCGTTGTGGTCTTTTTATTAATCATAATTCTATTCCTACTTTTGGACCTATGGCTTTTAAGTGATCATTCAAAAATTCTTTATTCAAATCAACTTCAGTGTCCTTCTATATCTCACCATTCACTAATACTTGCAGCTTTTAGCTTTAACTTCCCTAAATTTTGTGAATTTATTGAATTTCGTAATTTTAATGCTATTGATTGGAATGGTTTATTGTCGTATTTGTCAGAGTTTGACTCGTATGCATTTTTTTAATTCCTATGATGTAGATACTCAAAGTGATATTATCAACTCATTGTTTGCTTCCCTTTACAACTTTGTACCTGTGTTTCCAAAAAGGTTAAATCAAAATGACTGTAATTGGATGAGATCTGATGCTATTGTGTTGGCGAGATCACTAAGGGATTTAGCATACTCAGCGTTCTTACATAACAAAACTGCAGAAAATTGGGCTACTTTTTGCAGATATCGAAATAAGGAAAAATCTGCCATTCGAAAGGAAAAAAGAAAACATTTTACTCGATTATTTTCTGGCTTGAATATCTCTGGAATGTGGAGGGTTTTAATGGGCTCCGGCTTTACCGAAAATGGGATGGGTTCTAGTAATTTTAATGTTGACGAAATAAATAAGTATTTTGCTAATACTCAGTCATCTGTTTCTAACAACGTTGATTGTGGTGCTTTCGATGCTGTTGATGGGAATTTCTCTTTTGCTCGCATCAATGAAAATGAATTGTTTGAGGCCATTTGCAAAATTAAATCCAAATTATTGGGTGTTGATAAAACTCCAATCCGTTTTGTTAAATTAATTTATCCCTATGAATCTATTATCCTTACTCATCACGTCAACACTATTTTGCATTCTTTAACTTTTCCATCTTCCTGGAAGATTGCACGTGTGGTACCTATACATAAATTGCGATGTATTAGAAGTGTCGATGACCTGAGCCCAATTTCAATTCTTCCGGCTCTTTCGAAAGCTATTGAGGGTATAATGAAAGATCATATTATTTCTTTTGTCAACAATTCAATTAACCCATCGCAATATGCTTTTCGTAGTTGGTCATAATACTTCAGCCTTATTGCTGGACTTGACTGATGACATTAGGTCCCTTTTGAATAAGGACAAAGCCGCTGTATTAATTTCGCTTGATCTGACAAAAGCTTTCAATTCTGTGAATTTTTGTATTTTAATAAGAAAGTTGAGAGAGAATTTAAATTTTTCAACAACTGCGTGTAAATTGATCTATTCTTACTTATGTGATCGTCAGCAATTTGTTGATGTACATAACAACTTTTTAAGGGTGTGAAGATAAATACGTCAGATAAATACGTCCTACAAAAATGTTAAATACGTTCCACATAGTGCTAACTGCGCTGTTAAAGTTACATGTACATTAAAAAAACAATATAGCTATAAATTATAACAATTTAATAAAAATATTTAAAAATTTTACAAAAACCGTCTTCGTCCCCATTAAAAATTTTAAAACATAATTACATAGAAAAATGTTTTTAGAGTAAAATAATAGGAAAAATGAGTGGAAAAAGTCGATATTTAGAGAAGACATGAATCGGGTCACCGGCATAGTGGGAGTAGCCTAGGACTAGTAGATTCCAGCGGTGTACAATCTACGTCTGGATTCAGCCCGATATCGGAGATATGAATTTTTGAAAATTTTGCTTTTAGCGAAAATCAATATGAAAAAAGGGCATATTTTGAAGTGGAAAAAATCGATATTTAGAGAAGACTAGTAGATTCCAGCGGTGTACAATCTACGTCTGGATTCAGCCCGATATCGGAGATATGAATTTTTGAAAATTTTGCTTTTAGCGAAAATCAATATGAAAAAAGGGCATATTTTGAAGTGGAAAAATTCGATATTTAGAGAAGACATGAATCGGGTCACCGGCATAGTGGGAGTAGCCTAGGACTAGTAGATTCCAGCGGTGTACAATCTACGTCTGGATTCAGCCCGATATCGGAGATATGAATTTTTGAAAATTTTGCTTTTAGCGAAAATCAATATGAAAAAAGGGCATATTTTGAAGTGGAAAATTTCGATATTTAGAGAAGACATGAATCGGGTCACCGGCATAGTGGGAGTAGCCTAGGACTAGTAGATTCCAGCGGTGTACAATCTACGTCTGGATTCAGCCCGATATCGGAGATATGAATTTTTGAAAATTTTGCTTTTAGGGAAAATCAATATGAAAAAAGGGCATATTTTGAAGTGGAAAATTTCGATATTTAGAGAAGACATGAATCGGGTCACCGGCATAGTGGGAGTAGCCTAGGACTAGTAGATTCCAGCGGTGTACAATCTACGTCTGGATTCAGCCCGATATCGGAGATATGAATTTTTGAAAATTTTGCTTTTAGGGAAAATCAATATGAAAAAAGGGCATATTTTGAAGTGGAAAAATTCGATATTTAGAGAAGACATGAATCGGGTCACCGGCATAGTGGGAGTAGCCTAGGACTAGTAGATTCCAGCGGTGTACAATCTACGTCTGGATTCAGCCCGATATCGGAGATATGAATTTTTGAAAATTTTGCTTTTAGGGAAAATCAATATGAAAAAAGGGCATATTTTGAAGTGGAAAATTTCGATATTTAGAGAAGACATGAATCGGGTCACCGGCATAGTGGGAGTAGCCTAGGACTAGTAGATTCCAGCGGTGTACAATCTACGTCTGGATTCAGCCCGATATCGGAGATATGAATTTTTGAAAATTTTGCTTTTAGCGAAAATCAATATGAAAAAAGGGCATATTTTGAAGTGGAAAAATTCGATATTTAGAGAAGACGTGAATCGGGTCACCGGCATAGTGGGAGTAGCCTAGGACTAGTAGATTCCAGCGGTGTACAATCTACGTCTGGATTCAGCCCGATATCGGAGATATGAATTTTTTGAAAATTTTGCTTTTAGGGAAAATCAATATGAAAAAAGGGCATATTTTGAAGTGGAAAAATTCGACATTTAGAGAAGACATGAATCGGGTCACCGGCATAGTGGGAGTAGCCTAGGACTAGTAGATTCCAGCGGTGTACAATCTACGTCTGGATTCAGCCCAATATCGGAGATATGAATTTTTGAAAATTTTGCTTTTAGCGAAAATAATATGAAAAAAGGGCATATTTTGAAGTGGAAAAATTCGATATTTAGAGAAGACATGAATCGGGTCGCCGGCATAGTGGGAGTAGCCTAGGACTAGTAGATTCCAGCGGTGTACAATCTACGTCTGGATTCAGCCCGATGTCGGAGATATGAATTTTTGAAAATTTTGCTTTTAGCGAAAATCAATATGAAAAAAGGGCATATTTTGAAGTGGAAAAATTCGATATTTAGAGAAGACATGAATCGGGTCACCGGCATAGTGGGAGTAGCCTAGGACTAGTAGATTCCAGCGGTGTACAATCTACGTCTGGATTCAGCCCGATATCGGAGATATGAATTTTTGAAAATTTTGCTTTTAGCGAAAATCAATATGAAAAAAGGGCATATTTTGAAGTGGAAAAATTCGATATTTAGAGAAGACGTGAATCGGGTCACCGGCATAGTGGGAGTAGCCTAGGACTAGTAGATTCCAGCGGTGTACAATCTACGTCTGGATTCAGCCCGATGTCGGAGATATGAATTTTTGAAAATTTTGCTTTTAGCGAAAATCAATATGAAAAAAGGGCATATTTTGAAGTGGAAAAATTCGATATTTAGAGAAGACATGAATCGGGTCACCGGCATAGTGGGAGTAGCCTAGGACTAGTAGATTCCAGCGGTGTACAATCTACGTCTGGATTCAGCCCGATATCGGAGATATGAATTTTTGAAAATTTTGCTTTTAGCGAAAATCAATATGAAAAAAGGGCATATTTTGAAGTGGAAAAATTCGATATTTAGAGAAGACATGAATCGGGTCACCGGCATAGTGGGAGTAGCCTAGGACTAGTAGATTCCAGCGGTGTACAATCTACGTCTGGATTCAGCCCGATATCGGAGATATGAATTTTTGAAAATTTTGCTTTTAGCGAAAATCAATATGAAAAAAGGCCGTATTTTGAAGTGGAAAAATTCGATATTTAGAGAAGACATGAATCGGGTCACCGGCATAGTGGGAGTAGCCTAGGACTAGTAGATTCCAGCGGTGTACAATCTACGTCTGGATTCAGCCCGATATCGGAGATATGAATTTTTGAAAATTTTGCTTTTAGCGAAAATCAATATGAAAAAAGGGCATATTTTGAAGTGGAAAAATTCGATATTTAGAGAAGACATGAATCAGGTCACCGGCATAGTGGGAGTAGCCTAGGACTAGTAGATTCCAGCGGTGTACAATCTACGTCTGGATTCAGCCCGATATCGGAGATATGAATTTTTGAAAATTTTGCTTTTAGCGAAAATCAATATGAAAAAAGGGCATATTTTGAAGTGGAAAAATTCAATATTTAGAGAAGACATGAATCGGGTCACCGGCATAGTGGGAGTAGCCTAGGACTAGTAGATTCCAGCGGTGTACAATCTACGTCTGGATTCAGCCCGATATCGGAGATATGAATTTTTGAAAATTTTGCTTTTAGCGAAAATCAATATGAATTTTTGAAAATTTTGCTTTTAGCGAAAATCAATATGAAAAAAGGGCATATTTTGAAGTGGAAAAATTCGATACTTAGAGAAGACATGAATCGGGTCACCGGCATAGTGGGAGTAGCCTAGGACTAGTAGATTCCAGCGGTGTACAATCTACGTCTGGGTTCAGCCCGATATCGGAGATATGAATTTTTGAAAATTTTGCTTTTAGGGAAAATCAATATGAAAAAAGGGCATATTTTGAAGTGGAAAAATTCGATATTTAGAGAAGACATGAATCGGGTCACCGGCATAGTGGGAGTAGCCTAGGACTAGTAGATTCCAGCGGTGTACAATCTACGTCTGGATTCAGCCCGATGTCGGAGATATGAATTTTTGAAAATTTTGCTTTTAGCGAAAATCAATATGAAAAAAGGGCATATTTTGAAGTGGATAAATTCGATATTTAGAGAAGACATGAATCGGGTCACCGGCACAGTGGGAGTAGCCTAGGACTAGTAGATTCCAGCGGTGTACAATCTACGTCTGGGTTCAGCCCGATATCGGAGATATGAATTTTAAAAATTTTGCTTTTAGCGAAAATCAATATGAAAAAAGGGCATATTTTGAAGTGGAAAAATTCGATATTTAGAGAAGACATGAATCGGGTCACCGGCATAGTGGGAGTAGCCTAGGACTAGTAGATTCCAGCGGTGTACAATCTACGTCTGGATTCAGCCCGATATCGGAGATATGAATTTTTGAAAATTTTGCTTTTAGCGAAAATCAATATGAAAAAAGGGCATATTTTGAAGTGGAAAAATTCGATATTTAGAGAAGACGTGAATCGGGTCACCGGCATAGTGGGAGTAGCCTAGGACTAGTAGATTCCAGCGGTGTACAATCTACGTCTGGATTCAGCCCGATGTCGGAGATATGAATTTTTGAAAATTTTGCTTTTAGCGAAAATCAATATGAAAAAAGGGCATATTTTGAAGTGGAAAAATTCGATATTTAGAGAAGACATGAATCGGGTCACCGGCATAGTGGGAGTAGCCTAGGACTAGTAGATTCCAGCGGTGTACAATCTACGTCTGGATTCAGCCCGATATCGGAGATATGAATTTTTGAAAATTTTGCTTTTAGCGAAAATCAATATGAAAAAAGGGCATATTTTGAAGTGGAAAAATTCGATATTTAGAGAAGACATGAATCGGGTCACCGGCATAGTGGGAGTAGCCTAGGACTAGTAGATTCCAGCGGTGTACAATCTACGTCTGGATTCAGCCCGATATCGGAGATATGAATTTTTGAAAATTTTGCT
This sequence comes from Gymnosoma rotundatum, assembly GCA_916610165.2. Classification (NCBI taxonomy): domain Eukaryota; kingdom Metazoa; phylum Arthropoda; class Insecta; order Diptera; family Tachinidae; genus Gymnosoma; species Gymnosoma rotundatum. The sequence goes on along the minus strand of OU744337.1, from coordinate 93,404,172 downwards.
TTTAGCGAAAATCAATATGAAAAAAGGCCGTATTTTGAAGTGGAAAAATTCGATATTTAGAGAAGACATGAATCGGGTCACCGGCATAGTGGGAGTAGCCTAGGACTAGTAGATTCCAGCGGTGTACAATCTACGTCTGGATTCAGCCCGATATCGGAGATATGAATTTTTGAAAATTTTGCTTTTAGCGAAAATCAATATGAATTTTTGAAAATTTTGCTTTTAGCGAAAATCAATATGAAAAAAGGGCATATTTTGAAGTGGAAAAATTCGATACTTAGAGAAGACATGAATCGGGTCACCGGCATAGTGGGAGTAGCCTAGGACTAGTAGATTCCAGCGGTGTACAATCTACGTCTGGGTTCAGCCCGATATCGGAGATATGAATTTTTGAAAATTTTGCTTTTAGGGAAAATCAATATGAAAAAAGGGCATATTTTGAAGTGGAAAAATTCGATATTTAGAGAAGACATGAATCGGGTCACCGGCATAGTGGGAGTAGCCTAGGACTAGTAGATTCCAGCGGTGTACAATCTACGTCTGGATTCAGCCCGATGTCGGAGATATGAATTTTTGAAAATTTTGCTTTTAGCGAAAATCAATATGAAAAAAGGGCATATTTTGAAGTGGAAAAATTCGATATTTAGAGAAGACATGAATCGGGTCACCGGCACAGTGGGAGTAGCCTAGGACTAGTAGATTCCAGCGGTGTACAATCTACGTCTGGGTTCAGCCCGATATCGGAGATATGAATTTTAAAAATTTTGCTTTTAGCGAAAATCAATATGAAAAAAGGGCATATTTTGAAGTGGAAAAATTCGATATTTAGAGAAGACATGAATCGGGTCACCGGCATAGTGGGAGTAGCCTAGGACTAGTAGATTCCAGCGGTGTACAATCTACGTCTGGATTCAGCCCGATATCGGAGATATGAATTTTTGAAAATTTTGCTTTTAGCGAAAATCAATATGAAAAAAGGGCATATTTTGAAGTGGAAAAATTCAATATTTAGAGAAGACATGAATCGGGTCACCGGCATAGTGGGAGTAGCCTAGGACTAGTAGATTCCAGCGGTGTACAATCTACGTCTGGATTCAGCCCGATATCGGAGATATGAATTTTTTAAAATTTTGCTTTTAGGGAAAATCAGTATGAAAAAAGGGCATATTTTGAAGTCATGTCTTCTCTAAATATCGAATTTTTCCACTTCAAAATATGCCCTTTTTTCATATTGATTTTCGCTAAAAGCTAAATTTTCAAAAATTCATATCTCCGATATCGGGCTGAATCCAGACGTAGATTGTACACCGCTGGAATCTACTAGTCCTAGGCTACTCCCACTATGCCGGTGACCCGATTCATGTCTTCTCTAAATATTGAATTTTTCCACTTCAAAATATGCCCTTTTTTCATATTGATTTTCGCTAAAAGCAAAATTTTCAAAAATTCATATCTCCGATATCGGGCTGAATCCAGACGTAGATTGTACACCGCTGGAATCTACTAGTCCTAGGCTACTCCCACTATGCCGGTGACCTGATTCATGTCTTCTCTAAATATCGAATTTTTCCACTTCAAAATATGCCCTTTTTTCATATTGATTTTCGCTAAAAGCAAAATTTTCAAAAATTCATATCTCCGACATCGGGCTGAATCCAGACGTAGATTGTACACCGCTGGAATCTACTAGTCCTAGGCTACTCCCACTATGCCGGTGACCCGATTCATGTCTTCTCTAAATATCGAATTTTTCCACTTCAAAATATGCCCTTTTTTCATATTGATTTTCCCTAAAAGCAAAATTTTCAAAAATTCATATCTCCGATATCGGGCTGAACCCAGACGTAGATTGTACACCGCTGGAATCTACTAGTCCTAGGCTACTCCCACTATGCCGGTGACCCGATTCATGTCTTCTCTAAGTATCGAATTTTTCCACTTCAAAATATGCCCTTTTTTCATATTGATTTTCGCTAAAAGCAAAATTTTCAAAAATTCATATTGATTTTCGCTAAAAGCAAAATTTTCAAAAATTCATATCTCCGATATCGGGCTGAATCCAGAAGTAGATTGTACACCGCTGGAATCTACTAGTCATAGGCTACTCCCACTATGCCGGTGACCCGATTCATGTCTTCTCTAAATATCGAATTTTTCCACTTCAAAATATGCCCTTTTTTCATACTGATTTTCCCTAAAAGCAAAATTTTCAAAAATTCATATCTCCGATATCGGGCTGAATCCAGACGTAGATTGTACACCGCTGAAATCTACTAGTCCTAGGCTACTCCCACTATGCCGGTGACCCGATTCATGTCTTCTCTAAATATCGAATTTTTCCACTTCAAAATATGGCCTTTTTTCATATTGATTTTCGCTAAAAGCAAAATTTTCAAAAATTCATATCTCCGATATCGGGCTGAATCCAGACGTAGATTGTACACCGCTGGAATCTACTAGTCCTAGGCTACTCCCACTATGCCGGTGACCCGATTCATGTCTTCTCTAAATATCGAATTTTTCCACTTCAAAATATGCCCTTTTTTCATATTGATTTTCGCTAAAAGCAAAATTTTCAAAAATTCATATCTCCGATATCGGGCTGAATCCAGACGTAGATTGTACACCGCTGGAATCTACTAGTCATAGGCTACTCCCACTATGCCGGTGACCCGATTCATGTCTTCTCTAAATATCGAATTTTTCCACTTCAAAATATGCCCTTTTTTCATATTGATTTTCGCTAAAAGCAAAATTTTCAAAAATTCATATCTCCGATATCGGGCTGAATCCAGACGTAGATTGTACACCGCTGGAATCTACTAGTCCTAGGCTACTCCCGCTATGCCGGTGACCCGATTCATGTCTTCTCTAAATATCGAATTTTTCCACTTCAAAATATGCCCTTTTTTCATATTGATTTTCGCTAAAAGCAAAATTTTCAAAAATTTATATCTCCGATATCGGGCTGAATCCAGACGTAGATTGTACACCGCTGGAATGTATTAGTCCTAGGCTACTCCCACTATGCCGGTGACCCGATTCATGTCTTCTCTAAATATCGAATTTTTCCACTTCAAAATATGCCCTTTTTTCATATTGATTTTCCCTAAAAGCAAAATTTTCAAAAATTCATATCTCCGATATCGGGCTGAATCCAGACATAGATTGTGCACCGCTGGAATCTACTAGTCCTAGGCTACTCCCACTATGCCGGTAACCCGATTCATGTCTTCTCTAAATACCCACTTTTTCCACTCATTTTTCCTATTATTTTACTCTAAAAACATTTTTCTATGTAATTATGTTTTAAAATTTTTGATGGGGATGAAGACGGTTTTTGTAAAAATTTTAAATATTTTTATTAAATTGTTATAATTTATAGCTGTATGGTTTTTTTTAATGTACATGTAACTTTAGCAGCGCAGTTTGCAGTATGTGGAACGTATTTGACATTTTTGTAGGACGTATTTATCTGACGTATTTATCTTCACACCCTTCAACTTTTTGAACTTAGTTAGCCTTAACTCAGAGGTTCCTCAGGGATCAGTTTTAGGGCCACTTCTTTTTGTTCTCTACGTCAATGATTTTTCACTTCATATAGATAATAGTAATTGTAAGTCATACATTTTTGCTACGATATATTTCTTCTTTTTACCGGTATGCGATCTAATATAAATGCCCTACAGTTAAGTATTAATGGAAACCTGCAACGAGTTTACTATTGGTTTAATGAAAACTCACTTTCCATAAATGTTTCGAAAACAAAATTGCTGATTCTTCGAGACACTACCCTGCTTTCGCCTTCTCTAAACATATTTTTGGGTCAATCTTGTGTTGAGGTTTTGGATAAACTTAAGTGTCTTGGGGTTTTCCTTGATAACAGGTTATCTTTTGAGGACCATATGGACTATCTCTGCAGTAAGGTGTCAGGGCATTTGCGACGACTTTATTCTACTAATATATACGTTCCTTTTCGTGTCAAGTTAACCTTGGCTCATGCTATTCTGATGCCGCAGATTCTATATGGTATCCAAGTTTTTTCCGAAACTGGCATACTTGTTATAACAAGGTTAAATCGCATTATGAACATGATAGTTAGGTATGTATATCGCGTAGCTAGAAGGGATCATATATCGGATTATGTAAAACGGTTTCTGAGCTGCTCATTTCATAATTTTTTTTTTTTTTTTTTTTTTTAAAGAGAAGTAGCACTTCAGGCATTAATGCCTACTTAGTTTTTTAACCGTGCTACATTCTTTAGGAAAGGGATAGATGAGAGAGAAGACAGGTGGTGAAAGGAGATAGATATAGCCATTTTATTAATTATTTTACTTCGCCGGCGAATATGCTATGAAGAAGTACATTTTTTATTTTTTGACTGCCGCAAGGGTTGAACCCAGGTCAGCCAGATTAATAGTCAACGTGCTTACCACCTAGACTACAGCAGGTGGTAAGCAAATTACTACTTTTCTAAAGGGTCATAAAAAGTGGTATTCCTGCTCAACTTTATTCTAAATTTCTCTTTTCGCATTCTACTAGAAACCCTCAGCTTTTCATTCCAAGAATCTATAGCTGCCAGTTTGAGAAGTCTTTTGTAATGAGAATAGCTCGTCATTGGAATTCTTTACCTCTTATACTTCGACTTTTTTCTCACTCAAATAATGAGTTTCGACGCAAGCTACTTTCCTATCTAAACAACTTATAGTTTTTAAGACCGTCTTATTTATGAATTACTTTTTCTGAATTCTAAAGGTGTTAAGCACTTCATACTTTTATATGTTCTGTATTCATTCTGTTGTATTAATCACTTTCGATGTATTTTTGGAATCTTTTATTGACATGTGCTTCTTTAAAATCTTGTTTTTAGGGGGGAACCAATGATGTTCACGATATTTGTATGATTTAAATCCTATGTTATAAATATATAAATACAGTTCAAAACAATGTTCATTCTAAGTCAAGTTTATTTGAAAATTAAAATTTAAAATAATTGTGTATTCATACATAAGTAGTTCTTAAGGCATTAGTTTTTCTGTGTAATATAAATTAATTGGCCCAGTAAGGCTTTTATATTAAATTTTGAATAAATAAATAAATATTTCAACTTTAAGACGCTCTAATTTTTTGCTAAGGGTGTTCAGAAATATCCTTAAGCACGTTTATACACAACTAATGTGGTCTGCTTTACATTTTTATTTTTTCAATGGCAAAATTAAAGTGAATTTATTTTTCCCTCATAGATTATAAAATATGAAAACTTTATTCATCAAAAATTATAGTGACCTTGAACCTTATGATAAAAGTTTAAGACCAAAGGATCAACGAAAAACGTTGAAACAACACAATGGTTTTCACGGAAATAAAACTGAAAAAAAAGTACGAAAAGGGTCGAGAACTTACCCGCTATACACGCAAAAATTATAATAAATTTCGGCACTTCCATAGCAAAGGTAGATTGGGGTTATGTATTTGCTTTCTATTTTTTTTTTTTTTTTTTTTATTACAGAGATATTTCAGAAATTGTTCTATCTCCTCTTGCTGCCAAAAAATTCTGTCCCTTAACAATGAAAACATAACTTGAAAACCGTTAAAAAAGCCAATCGGAAAATGTGTCTTGGTAAGATTGGATAAGTTTGAAATTAAAAATAAAATTCTTTAACCAATTAGATAAAATCAAAATAATTCAGAAAATAAAAGGAATAAGTAAGTTGTATAACACTTATATAAATTAAAGCCTTAATACTCTCAGAACAATTTGTGAAATATTATTAGTCAATCAATATTAATTTGTTTAGACATTCTTAGTTAGATTCTTACGCAATGTGGTATAGAAAGATTCTTGTTATGCAAATGTAGTTTTAAATTAAAAACTTATAATCATATGGAAATTTCCATCTCTGATGGACTAGTCAATAAATTTAAATAAGGCATAGAAATTGTGATTTACAACCTTATCACTCATTTCAAAAATCTCCTTTTAATTTTGTCTGTCACAAATGAACTTCCCAAGGCGTGTGCCTTGGAACTTTTCTAAAAGAGTACAAGACTCATTACACTAAAAAAAATTCAATGATGAAATGATTACAAATAAGGTGCAGCAGTCGCTGCTTTTAATCATTTTTACTTCATAAATATTATTGTACCTTAAGCTTACAATATTACCTCTTTAATTTGTGGATATTTCTTTTTGGTTTCCAGGGACAATGTTTTGAAATCGCCCTGTAAAGCTTCAACAAATTTTTTTACCGATTCTGCACTGCCCGCCGTGGCAGCACCCGCTGACGCTGCCGCACGCACAAATGACATTTTTATTCTATTCTTGTTTTTTCATACACTTTTTTCTTCTAGTAATTTTATGTCTATTTGCAAATTTCGGTATTTATTGCTATATTTTCACTTTACTTTATATGCATTGCACTATCTACTATATAAATTATATGAATATCGTAAAATAAATATAATTTTGTTAATATTAATGTGTTAAAAATTATTCACTTTTTCCAATTTGGTAAAATATTTACGTATGAAAAAATTGCTTCTTCTTTCTTATTGGGTTTTTTCTTTATGAATGACAGCTGACGTTTTCTCCACAAAACAAGAGAGAATGTAGATTTTAGCCGTTGCTACATATGCAGTCGCAAAAAACTCAACCCTTAAAAGGCAATAAAAATTAGGTAATTTATTTTGAAAATTGGTGTAAGCCATTAAATGGTATTAATACCAACCTTTAATTAAAATTTTTAATTTTAAATAATTATGCATAATATTTAAAGTTACTTTTGTCTTTAAATTGTTTTAATAAAAAATGTATGAATTATTATTTTTTGTAACTCTGAAGTTTATTGTTATATGTTAAAGTCCGATATTAGCTGAATGTACTGCATTTTCCGGACCACTAAATCTGTCTGTAGCATTATTTATATAGATATAAGATCTAATTATCAATTGTAAAATAATTTCAGTAAAGCATTATATAAAAAGCTAAAATTTAAGTTTAAAATAATCGTTTTGTAATCAATTGCCCTATTCACAAGCCCTCTAGTAAGTGCTAAGTGCTAACAAAATACAACGGTGCTAGCTGTGTTGTTGGTAATTTTCATGCAAACATGCGATACAACACTTAGTACTTTTTTTCATATGTTTTTCAAACGTTGTATAGTGCCTTATTTTTTAATGTGATTTTTGTTTTATGTTTTTTATGTTTAAATGTTTTATGTTTAAATAAATTATTATTTTTGTGTTCATGTGTGAATTAAATTAAATTGAATTAAAAGATATTTTTATTAGTTTTATTTATTTAATTTATTGATATGACTGATTTATTAGAAAGTGGAATAAGTCATTTCTGTTGTATATAATAGGAGTGGGTATATTGGAAATATATGTTCTCTGCCACCTTGTTCTAAATTACATTTAATAATAATGGTATGAAGAATGCAGCAAGCCACTATCCAATCATTTTAATCATTGTGCTGATAGCATTCTAAACTTAAGTTCTTTTAAGCTTTCAAATTTTTCCTTCAGTAATATAACTTACTTAAGTCAACCATTAATATATCACACAAAAAATTTATTTATTTTTTTTCTGTTTTCTCCCCCATTTGGCTTATAAATAACAAATGATGAATAGCACTTTTCTTCTTTTTATTCAGTTTTTGACGTATGAAGTACAATGTACAATGGCACATTGATACAATGGTTGTTCACAAAGAAGTAAACAAAAGGTAGTATGCAATACTACCTACACTTTAGCAGAGCTTGTGAATACGGCAAATAATGTATTAAGCTTTTTACTTTTGTTTTTATTTGTTTAAAAAGGATTATTTTTACTGCTTTTGCATGTATAAGGTTATAAGACTTAAACTATGCAATTAGGAAAAGGTTCATTAATTTTTGAGAATTAGACCTCCAGATTTATTAGATTAGCCTAACTCTACTTCTTGAATACCCCATTGAATCGAAGTTTCAGCTTGCTGCTCTACGAGTTAAATACAGAAAGGATAAATTCTTGATTAATTGGCCGTTGAATGTATCTACGGCTTTATGTTTGTTTCACTGATCCAAAGTACATGTTTGTAGGAATTTACACTGCAATATAGCTCGGTAAAACCTATAGAAATTTCTCTTCGGGGCTTTTGCATGCTCTTTTCAAATATATCCATATTGCAATACACAATGCTTCTAAACAATATATTGAAACACCTTAGTAATTATCAAAATACGGTATGCCGCATATTTCATTTACACCTAGCTTATTTAAAACAATTCACACATTATTTGCTGTAAAATTTTGTAATTTTTACTAAAACTATACGAACCTATTCGGCTTTTGTAGACAATATGAATTTATTCATTTCATCGTCATAAAATAAAGTTTTATTTCTGATAAGACATTAATAACAGCAGTACACGCAAAAAGAGAAGTTGTGTTGCTGTCACAGTACTTTCAGAAATCAAACATTGACAACCCTGATTACTAGCTTAGTAAAAAGGGGCAACGAAAATTTTATTTAACTTCAGTTTGCGAAAGGTGTTTGTAGTAAGTGGTGAGGTGAATAATTCTGTGTTAAAACAATTTTCGTGAAAGAAAAGATAGCTAATTTTACTAAATTAAAGAGTTTAATAAAAATATAATCAATTAAATATTAATTGAAAATAAAAAATCAATACTGATGTGTATTTCTTAAGAAACTAAAGAAATAGAAATAAAAAACTGATAAAAATTCTTAAAGAAAGAAGAAATGAGAAGAAAATTAATATATCTACAAATACATCAATATACTCGGCAATTTGGAAACCTTTTAGAAAAAATCATACATAATATTAATTGATTATCATAGTCATACGAAAATGCAAAAAAAATGTTTATGTGTTAAAATTTTTATATTATTTTTTTTATCAATGTTGTTGGTTTAAGTTCATTCTTTTTGATTTCTTAAGTATTGGTGGCATAAATGATAAAGCAGAAAATATGTATGGGAAAAAGCATATGGATATTTGTTGAATCTTCTCCCTCTTAGTAACCCACTAAATAACTTTACCAACAAGAAAATAAAAACGAGTAATATCAAAAGTATTAATGTGTGTGTGTATGCAGATAGACAAGTATTTACATGGGTACCATTTTGGGTGATTTAATTTTGTTCATAAATTATTATTTGCAGTGTTAAAAACTATAATGATTTAAGTTGTGCTTACGCATTTTTACAAAACCCTAAAAGCAGAACAAAAAAGCTTAGAAATTCAGCCTTAAATATATGTACATATGTACGTACATTCAAATGTACATAAAAACATAAAGGAAAAAAACAGAAATATCATATGTGCTTTTTTGTTATTAGACTTGGTGTTCTACGGTTTGCCTTGGCTATTTCTTTAGTTGTTTATTCGTGTGTTTATTTTATTTCGGGTTATGTTTCGGTGAACGACAAATACCGACAAGTAATTTGTTTGTTTGACCGTGGTCCAGCTGCTCACGTCATTAAATTTGAAAGCAACAACAAAATAAAATAATATAGCAACAACAAAAGAATCATTTCTTACAAACAACCGCTAAAAATCTTGTTTAATTTTACTCTCCATCCTCTCTTACAACAGGTGAGTTTTTCTTTTACTCTATTTAAAACAGTATAATCTGTTAATATATTGTTTTCTAATGTCTAGAATCTTTTTTTTTCTTTTCTCACACTTTTTTATTCGTAATTATTGATGACAATTCATAAATAATTCTTGAAAAAAAACTGAGTTCAAAAGGTATTTCGACTATCTGTCTACAACGGTTTAAAAGCTTGGACACATACATATATCAAGTTATATTTACTATTGGGACCCCCATTAATTTCCAAATCCCAATTTTATACTTGTTGGTTTAGCTGTTCTTTTTAATTTTCAAGTGTTTGTTTATAACGGTTCAAACGATAGGGCCATATAAGTAGATCAAATTACATCAATTATGGGAACACCCTTTAATTTTTTAATTTTGATGTTATAGTGGACTTAACAATATAGGATGCTTGTAAAATTTAGCTGTTCTGGCTATAACGGTCCAAATGTTTGGCCACACACATCAAATTACATTAGCTATTGGGATACCCTTTACTTTTAAAATTCAAATCATATACTTTTTGTTGTAGCGGACATAGCAATACAAGTTTCTTGTATATTTCAGCCGTATATCTATAACAGTTCAAAAATTTGGCCGTATACGCGGATCTACATCAAATTACATCAACTTTTGGGACACCCTTTAATTTCCAACTCCTAATTTTATAGTTGTTGGTATAGCGGACTAAGTAATAGATGTTATTTGTAAATTTTAACGGTCTGTCTACAACTGTTAATAGTACGGTCATATACATCAAATTAAATTGGGGCACCCTTTAATTTAGAATTATGAATATTCATATTTGTTATAATAACGATCATAGTAATCGACCTTCTGTCCAATTTTTAACCGTCAATTTACGTCACCTATATGGCACTCATTAATTTTTAGGTTTTTTATACCCTTCATCACAAAAAGTGGAAAAAGGGCATAACTATGTTTGTCATTCCGTGTGTAATTTGTACAATTTCCATTTCCTTCCCCATAAAGTACAAATATTCTGACTTCTTATGCAAAGCGAAGTTGATTGAGCGATATCCGTCTGTCCATCCGTGTTAGTGTTGCCAAGGTAAACTTGATTTTACAAAAAAAAAAAAAAAAAAAAAAAAATATATATATATATATATATATATATATATATATATATATATATATATATAAATACGCAACTCCAATAAGAAAAATAAATAAATAAACATGTATATGGAGCGATAGAGAATTAAAAAAATGAGAAAATTGGCGCTCGGCCATATTTTCTGAGTACGGGACTCTGAAATTATTCAATTTTTATCTGACTTCATTTCTGATCCGATTTCGAAAATATATAATAGATTATGCTCACAGATTGGCTCCGTTTTAAAAAAAGGTCAAAATCTTAAAAATTAAAGCTTGTCCCCATACAATATACATTTTGTTTACGTGTATTATTAATTGTAAAGGGCACTTCTGTAAAATTTAAAATGTCTGCGTACTACTATAGCTCCCAAAAACAAAAAATTATACAAAAATAAATTTAAAAATTAAAATTAAAGGGTGCCCCCATAATTGATGTAAATTTACTTATATGGGCCTATCTTTTGAACCGTTATAGACAAACGATTATAAATTTGACGCAATGTCAATTGCTATTGCTATAGTAACAAGTATTAATATTACAAATTATAAATTAAAGGGTGCGCCAATCGTTCATTAAATTTGATTTATATGGCCATACTTTTTAACAGTTGTGGACAGACGCCTGAAATTTACAACGAACCTGTATTGGTAAGTCCGCTAACACAACAAGTATAAAATTTGGATTTGGAAGTTAAAGGGTGTTCCAATACTTGATGTAATTTCAAGTGTGTGGCCGTACTTTTGAACCGTTATAGACAGAACGCTGAAACTTAAAAGGGACCTGTATTTCTAAGTCAACTATATCAACGAGTTTATAATTTGAATTTAGAAATTAAAGGGTGTCCCATAATAAATGTAGATTTACTTATATAGGCCTATCTTTTGAAACGTTATAGAGAAACGCTTGTAAATTTGACGCAATGTCGATTGCTATGGCCGTTATAGTAACAGCTGATAATATTTAAAATTATAAATTAGAGGGTGCACCAATAGTTCATTTAATTTGGTATATGGCCATATTTTTAAACAGTTGTAGGTAGACGATTGAAATTTACAAAGAACCTGTATTACTAACTCCTCTATAACAACAACTATAAAATTTGGATTTGGAAATAAACGGGTGTCCCAATAGTTGATATAATATGGTGAATGTGGCCGGACTTTTTAATCGTTATAGACAGACAGCTGAAATTTACAAGGGACATGTTTTGCTAAGTCCGCTATAACAAGTAGCTTATAATTTGAATTTATAAATTAAAGGGTGTTCCTAAATTTAATGTTATTTGTTCTATATGGCCGTATTTTTTTAACTGTTGTATACAAACACCTTAATTTTAGACAGAATCTCCACTACTTTATGTGTTATAATAAGAAGTATAAAAATGTTATATTATAAATTAAATAGTTGATATAATCCGATGTATATGGGCAAACTGTTGAACCGTTACAGACAGACAGTTGAAATTTACACGGGACCTGGTTGCTAAATCTACTACAACAGCAAGTATATAATTTGAATTTGGAAATTAAAGATTAACCCTATAGTTGCTACAATCTGATGTATATTGCCAAACTATTGAACAGTTGAAAAAGTATAAAGTTTGAAGATATAAGTGTGTCCCAATAGTTAATGTAACCTTATTTATGTGGCCATACACTTGAGCTGTTATAGGCAACAGATGAAATCTGTTTTACAGTCGGTTTTTTTTTCGCAAGAATTATTATTTAAAATATCAATAAAGGTATCATTTTAAAGCTTTTGAAGAGATCTTTAAGGAAATACTAACATTTTTAAAAATGCTTAACGCATTTTTTATTTTTTAATTCTCTGTCATCCCAATTTTTGCTTTTTTGATTGGGGTTACTTCACTAAACTAGAATTACATAGATGGTGAAGGGTATATATGATGCCGAATATAGCACTATTACTTGTTTTTTTTTATTACTTCTGTGTTGTTTGGAGCTAGTTATTTAATTTTAAAGTGGTGGCCTGTACAAGTATATTGTATGGGGACCTCTTTTAATTTTTAAGATTATGAAATGCTTTTTAGATTTACATATGCATTTAAGCATTTAAAATTCGATCAATTTTGGCAATAGTTTAAGTTAGCTTATGAACATGACAATTTGACAATAAACAATAAAATAAAAACAAAGTAGCACAATAAATTTAAAGTTTAATATAGTTAATTTAATATTCCCATGCTTTAAATTTTTAATAATATATAATAATAAAAATATATAATAACAAATATGTAAATAATATAAAATATTATATTATTGTTTCAAAAAAATAAAAATATAAGTCTGGTTTTATTTCGCAAAATATATTTTTATTAGAAGATATTTGTTTCTAAAAGAAAATTTTTGATTAAAAAATTTATCTCACGAATAAAAATTATAAATTTTATTAATACTCGTATTATATATTGTTTATAATCTGAAAACCCCTTTTAAATCCAAAACGAGTTTTTTAATTAAATTTGTTCTTCATTTGATTTTAAATTAATTTTATCTTTGCTTCATTCGTTTGGTAAAATTCCACTCAAAAATTTTTTATGAAACATTGAATGTTTTTTTAAGGCATTCAGATGTCGAAAGTATGATCGCGTAAAGAGTTTATTACGATTACTCGTAAGAGTGCTGCAACAAAAAAAGAAAAAGAAAAAAACACACAACAAATCAAGATAGGCGAAGTACATGGGGACTCCAAAAGAAAATTAAACATTTTTAAATAAAAAAAATATATTGTTCCAAAATAACCATCTCTTTAAAAAGTTGTCCAAATGAACGGCCGACGTAAATTAACTTAAAGTTTAAAATTTATGCTAGAAAAATTTTTGCTAGAAAAAAAACAAAACGTGAAACTAAATTAATTATATTATGGTAACATTTCGACAGCTTAGTGAAATTCCGATTTCTGGTTAATATAAAATTTCTTCCTCTTAAATTTTATTTTTCAATACCTCCAGCATTTATGAACCATATTTAAAGTATGTTTCATAGATTTGTGGCTTGAGACCTAAGCAACCCCTATTTCAACATAGACGATCAGAGGTATATCGTTAAATAGACTTCCCTAAATAAAGGGATCCAGAATATATATATATTTTGTTTGGTCGAAAATGGATGTTAGAAATTACGACCTACTTATATACATATACCCTTTCCACTTGTTTATAAGAAGTTGTTGGCAATTTAAAATATGTTTTACCAAACACTTACTTCGATTTAAAAGACTTTTTATAATTCATGTGGTTTTATTTTTTATTTTATAAATTTATTAAAAACGACAATTATTAAATAAAATAAACTTTAATTTATAGTTTGGCAAATATAGTACTGCGTATAAAAAGAAGATAAACTTAACAAGTAAGAGTGCTATATTCGTCTTTGCCCTTCACAATCTATGTAAATCTAGTTCAGTGAAGTAACTCCAATCAAAAAAGCAAATATTAAGGTGACAGAGAATTAAAAAATAATAATATTTGGTTTTTAAAATGAAAATTTATTATTCGGAATCTTTTAAAATTTAATTACTTTACTTTATTCGTGCTTGATTCCTTCAAATATAAATATTTCATGATATTCTCATGAAATATTTATTATTTTAAACTAAACTACAAAATAAAATGTATTACTGCGGGGAAAGCATATCCATATGGCCATTTCACTACTGCTCAAATAGCTCATCAGTGGATTTTACCCAAATTTTGTATAATGAAGAAAAAATAAAAATAGTTACTAAATGTTTGCTGTGTTTTTGTGTAGAACATTTTTGAGTTGTTATTGTCTTCTGTCTTATTGATTCAATGGAATTCTCATTTAATCAATTTGGCTTTTGATATAAGACTTTCTGTTTTTCTATACAAAATTTGGGTAAAATCCACTGATGAGCTATTTGAGCAGTAGTGAAATGGCCATATGGATATGCTTTCCCCGCAGTAATACATTTTATTTTGTAGTTTAGTTTAAAATAACAAATATTTCATGAGAATATCATGAAATATTTATATTTGAAGGAATCAAGCACGAATAAAGTAAAGTAATTAAATATTTGGTTTTGCATATACTACATTATTTTACATAAAAATGCCATAATGGGTTAAGCATTTTTTTAGTATTTCCTTAAAGATCTCTTTGAAAGCTTCAAAATAATGCCCATATTGATATTTCAAAAAATTTTTAAAATTTCAGAGCTCTGTAATTTAGAAAATCAAATTATCCGAGTTACGGGACCAATGTTTTCACTTGTTTTTTTTTTTCTTATTTTTTAATTCTCTGTCTCCCCATATATATATATATATATATATTTTTTTTTTTATTGATTGGAGTATTGTTTTAAATGACATGAAAAAATGAGAAGTAGGCGTAGTGTTTTGCCTGTTGCCTCGAAGGACATGGACCGATCATGCTGATTTCCGATAGCACCTTCTTCGACACTATATCTAATCGATTGACATATTTTTTTTTGCCTCGGCAAACTTGATTTTAACACTACACGGACGGACAGACGGAAATCGCTCAATCTACTTTGCTATGCATAAGAAGTCAGAATATATATACTTTATGGGGTCGGAAATAGATATTGTAGAAAATACACAGGGAATGACAAACTTATGGCGTTTTCTTTTCTGAAAATAAATGTTACCCAAAAATCACATAAAATGTTTTGCATGTTGCCTAAACCTCGAAAAATTGCTATACATTTTATAGCCACAATAGAACAAAAACTGTTATTAAATTTTTCTAATTACCTTTACATGTCAGTAATGTTAAATTAGCGTTTCAAACATAAAGTAGTATAATATTAAGTTTAGCAACAGAAGCAAATATCACTTATCAAGAGTAAGAACTACTAAAATTGAGGGTAAAATATGTAACATATCTTACACTTTTACGTGCAACATATTTTCACTATCGAACATTTTTTAGAAAAGAACATAAAGGTGTAAAAAGTGTTAAACATATGCAAAATTTTTGTCAGAAAAGAAAACGCCATTAGATACACACCAGAGAACTGCAAGAGTGTCTGTTTTTAATAATCTAAGTATACTCAACTTAAATACGGTTGCGGTGTGATCGCCACCGCATTTCTTAAGTGCGAGTATTTACTATACCCATTCCATTTGAGTATAAGTGTCTACCATACTCAAGTAAAATGTTTGCGATGCTGGCTTTACTTTATTCGTACTCATACTCACAACCAGCGTTGCCGCTTTGGTCCAATCGGACCAAACTTGGTAGTTTTTCGTTTTTAAAAAACAGTTTGGTAGTTTGGTTGGTTTGTTGAATTTTTTTCAATTTTTGGTAGGTTTTCCTCCTGTAGCAATTTTTTAGCATAGTAAATTTTTCATCTTAAAAATTCAGAATATAAAATAAAAAAAATGTAACTTTTAATAAAATAAACAATAACTTTGATAGTGTTACCACAATTTTCAAAAACTGTTTTGGGTGTACTAAAAAACATCTCTGCTTATTTGCATAGAGATGATTAAAGCTATAACCATCTCTGGTTTAAGAAACGCGAACAATTTTATGAAATTGAAATTAACAATATTTTTGAGTGAAGGTTTATTTTCATGTGTATGTATTAAAAAATTAATAGACAAAATGGAAAAGTAAGTAAACTTTATTAATTCTAAATATGTATCTATTAATTACATAAATATTTACTAATATTGCATGTATTTTTTCCGATTTTTAACAAAAACTCCAAAATTAAATGAAAATAATATAATTTCAGAAACGACATTCCATCAACCAGGTAGAACCACTCTTAAAATTTTTGTTTTAAAACATTTTTAAATAATATAATACTTTTAGTGAACATTGTAAAGAAACAGTCAAAAGAAAATTTAGAACCGAATGGTTGAGCGAATTTGATTGGCTTCTGCATGGTATGCTCTAAAACTATTTGGAAACCAATGAATTATATGTGATATTTTTTGTATTTTAAATTCTTTTTGTTTATTTTTTTATCTGTATACATTTTGTATACACATACATACATCCGTTATTTTAAATTAAATATTGCTTTTTTGTTGTTATTTTATGTATATTTTTATGTTTTTTATAAAAACCGGAATTTTTTATTATATTACTATATAAGCCAAAATAAAAATTTTGATTTTATTGAAGAAATGCATTTTAAAATTTTTGGTAGGCTGTTAACGATTTTGGTAGGATTTTTGAAAATTATTGGTAGGAAGTAAATTTCTTGTGTGGCAACGCTGCTCACAACACATGTGTAGTGAGAGGAAAACAGAGTTATCAGATCAGAATTATTAAATCAAACACAATATCAAAAGTCGCCAATGTCTAAATTAGCTAACATACATACTTCTTTGAAATTATGAAAGTTTATTTAATATATAACAGAAAATAAATTTAATAGAACCCGTAAAATTCGCCATATTTTCATTTATTAAAAACACAACAAAAGTTTACTAATAACTCAAGAATAGTTCATTGTTTATTATATTACGTTTTTGATAGGGTTTTTGTTTTTAAGTTACACAGAATAGAAATTTAAAAATTCTATTCGTTAAGCAAATAGATTTTTAAAATGAACAACTAATTATAAAAGCAATAATTATATTTAACAAAATAAAATATGTAAACTAAAAACTTTATTTTATTTATTATTATTTATGAGGTCTAATGACATTCAGTCAGAGCAATATTACATCTGCGTATATACAGTTTTTTAAAACTAAAAAAATTAAGTAATTTTCCTTTTATTCACGGATTTATTTTATCATTTTGTTTTCCTAAATACCGTTAGTACAACGTTTATGACAACAAGGCGTATAAACTGAAAATATTTGTACATAAAAAGCAGCAATAAAATAAGTATACCTGCTTTAAATAGTGTACAAAAGCTAAGCCTTTCAGCGGGTTTTATTGCATTTTATTTATTAAATATGTGTTGTATTTCATACCTATGAAAACGGTTGTTGTCTGTTTTTCTGCTTATAATGTTTACGCAATAGATTTGATCAAATTTTGTTTTTTTTTTATTGTTTATAAATAGATCTGCATACAATGCAGTATTTCACAAAACGGCAAACTTTAATAGGGTAAAAATGTGGCAACGTTGCTTACAAATAGAGAGAATTAAAAAATTCTCGCGTACGAGTATAAAAAATACTTAAAATTCTGATTGCGATATTTTTGATACTCGTTTTTGCAGGAATGGGTAAAATAAACACCGCACCACTTTTTATTGCGGTGTTTAAAATACTCGAGTATGAAAAGTATAGAGTAAGTATAGAGTAAGTATGCGGTGTACTCATGAGTTGCGGTGTACTCGTGCAGTTCTCTGATACACACATCCTTTTTCCACTTTTTTTAGTGAGAGTATAAAAATTGTTAGCTTTGACACAAACCGTTAAATTTAACAGAATTCTGTAAAAATTGCTAACATAGTTCTGTTAAAGTAATTAAACTTAGGTATGTACATCAAAACTGAAATGTTAATAAAAATAACGCAAAATGGCAAAACCAAATGAATAGGATTTTTTCGGGGGATCCTTTTATTTTTATCCAATACGAGTTGGGACGATTGTTTATGAATTTAATGGATGAGATCATTTGTCATAGAAATAATTTAAGATGAATTAGATTTGTTGGCGAGGTCTCATTTTACTTTTACTCATAATTGAAATTTTTAACAATGCGAGTTGAGGCGAGTTTTTAGAAATTTTAAATGTGTGAAATACTTAAAACAATTTTTCTTGCAAACACTTCAAGATGGCAAAATCAAAATAAATAGGATTTGTTAGAGGGAGAGCTCCGTTTAGTGTTATCCATAGTTTAATTTTTTTACAATTGAAACCGCATTAAATAAGCACAACATGATCAAATTATATGATAGATTTTTGTTGAAATAACAAATAAATGTCAAATGCTTAAATAAGAAGGCAATGAGATAAAAAAAATATACATTGGTAAAATTTAATAAAAAATGACATCGACAACAAAAAAGTAATAAAAATAGCGATAAATTATTAAAAAACTCAAAATTCGTTTTTGAATATGGGCTGCATTGATTTTGGCACAAAATTCAAACTGAATTGAAAAAGACTGTTTAAATGTAGCTGATAAGTTTATTTTACAAGAATATTGTTTTCTAAAGGACATGCTTGATCGGCTTCCAGAAAACATGTCTTTTGTAGAAGTTTATAATCAAATTTAATTTTCTTCTATACAAGAAGTTTTTAAAAGATTTGGAAACCCAATTACGCACTTGTTATTTACGAAACACAGTTTTTATAACTTTTATTATATGTTTTTTGTATTGGCGATATTCGGCAAGCCATTTGTAGAGAAGGCTCGAAAAAAAACTGGCAACACTGAGTGTTTCAATACTGACAGGTGGCAACTCAGCTACATCAATCTGAATATTCAGGGAAAAACATCATTTCAAATATTGTAGTATCATTCGGTCTGATGTTAAAAATTTTGGCGCTGGATGTAGTCGAGCTTCCCCATGAACTTCTTAAAATTCCAATTCAAAACTTAAGCTCTGCTGACTCCTGTAAAGGTTCAGTGCAACCGGTCTACAGATTTATTTCCATTATTTTTTTTTTTGTTTGTTTTTGTTTTTGCTAAAATCCATTTTGGGTTTTGGCAAATTTGAGCAGTAAATTTGGTATTTTCAGCAAAGTCAATAACAGAGAGCGATAGAAAAAAAGAGATCAAAATATTCTGGTGTTTTTTAACCTGTTTTATGAAAGAGAAAGTTTTCATTCGCGCGTATTTGTTTGATGTTAGACTTTTTTCTATAAAAATCATCATTAAAATTCGAAAGTAAATCGTCATAAGAACTAGCCTTTTAAATTGTTTAGTTTGTTAAAATAAAATAACGGTCTACGTAATTTAATAATGTGTATGGCTTAAGTTTTTGAATGAAAGTATAGTTATTCTCCTGTTCTTTAATTAAACTTTAAGTAACGTTTATACTTAAACATTCTCAAGAATTCTTTATCAAATATTTCTCGGTAAATGAAATTCCATTCATGTCTTTCTAAAAATACTACACTATAAATTCGTTCAGCATTAAATGTATTTAGTTTGTTATTCATGAGGTTAAGAATACATTGAAATCAAAAACATATTCGTAAGAACCAATGTTTTCAGATTAGGGGATTTATTCCCAAATCGGGGATTTAATTTTTAAAATGGGTATGAAAATTTCAGTTTGTGGATTGAGAAAGTTTTTGAGGATGTATTTTGCGTTTTGGGGATTTAGAGTATTTTTGGGGGGTTTTTTTTTATAAAATTATGTTTTTGGTTATTGTAACTTATTATCATTATATAAAATTTACTTTTTTTCTACGTAAATAAATATGATGACTGGTAAGTTTACATAATGCCTTTTTTCAGCAATGAACTCAATGAAAAGTGAAATAAGAAATAAAATGCAATAGTCGAATCTTTATTGAGAATTATTCGTTCCGTCTTAAGAAGTGCTTCAAATGCTTTTGACAACGAGATAGAAAATTTTGTTTTGTAATGTAATAAATTGCGGTAAGCCTGACGTAAGAGAACTCCTTGAGGGTTTTATAAAATAAAAACAAAGATCATCTAAGAAATGGGCTCATCCCTTAGAGAAACCCAAATTTTAAAAATTTAAAAGTGCCAAAAACCGGTTCCAACTCGCCCTGTTAAAAATTCCAAGTATGGACAATGAAAGAAGACTACCTCATGCACATTCCTGTATTATTACAATTTTGCCATCTTTTGTTGTTTCCATAAAAATGGGCTCATCCCTTAGAGAAACTCAAATTTTAAAAGTATAAGTGCCTAAACCCGTTCCAACACGGGCTTTTAAATATTTTAAGTACGGACAACTATAGAAGGACACCTCGCAAGCAAATCCCAATCATTTTGGTTTTTCTATATTTCGGTTTTTCCATAAAATGTACTGTTTGGATGCATAAACCGAATTTTTATACCTTTAACAGGGCTATGTTAACTTTCTAACAGAGCTCTGTTAAATTAAAAGGTTTGTGGCAAAGCTAAAAATTTTAAAATTTATCTTCACACACATATCTAAGACCTGACTTGAACTAAAAGTTTACAACTTGAAAACACTAAGTTTTAGAGAACTTAAAAATTTCGCTGGGAGATGTTGTTTAATTTTTATCTTTTGTGTTCCATTTTAAAGTTGTCTGTTTTTAATTATAATTTATGTTTAAACTAGTTTATCTGTATTCACACTTTTTTTATTTCTATTATTTGAGTTCAGTTTTTTTTTATTAAAGTTTCAAGTGTTTGTTTTATTACACAACTTTTGTGTTTGTTTTATTACGCAACTTTTGCAAATAGAGTGATACATGTATTAAATCTTTTTTTTTTTTGTTATTTATTTTTAACACATTTTTCTCTATAAAAATTACTCGTATTTCTTAGAAAAAAAATATTTAATTAAAATTTTACTGATCATTATGAACATTTTCAATTGAAACGTTGTTAAAATGAGTCAAAATTTCCGGAAGGCCAACTTAATTTAAATGTTTTTAAGATTATTTGCCATATTTATAAAAAATAAAATAATTTTGAAATGTGTATAATGACACATTTTCTATACAAATTTGTCATAAAATAATGTGTGTGAAGATAAATACGTCAAGTTAAATACGTTTTTTAAAAAATGTAGCATGCGATAAATTTTTTCTCCCATACATGCAGTACAATTTGTATAGTAAATTCCGGACTTTTTTAACAAATTCGATTACAGCTACAAAACCCTACGATCTCGGAGAATCAAACCTATTGGGAAATCAAGAGCACATATAGAGCTATTAATCTGTAAAGAAAGTTTATTCAAATTGAATTTGAGAAATTTTTTATAAGACGCGGAAAATTGACTTAGTGCAACTTTCTCATATACGATGAGTTCTGTGAGGGTTTTTGTCAATGTGGCCAAACCCTTCGATCTCGCGGAATTACTCCTATTGGGAAATCAAGAGCACATATAGAACTATTAATCTGTAAACACAGTTTGTTCAACTTGAATTTGAGAAATTTTTTATAAGACGCGGAAAATTGACTTAGTGCAACTTTCTCATATACGATGAGTTCTGTGAGGGTTTTTGTAAATGTGGCCAAACCCTTCGATCTCGCGGAATTACACCTATTGGGAAATAGTCGAATCTTTATTGAGAATTATTCGTTCCGTCTTAAGAAGTGCTTCAAATGCTTTTGACAACGAGATAGAAAATTTTGTTTTGTAATGTAATAAATTGCGGTAAGCCTGACGTAAGAGAACTCCTTGAGGGTTTTATAAAATAAAAACAAAGATCATCTAAGAAATGGGCTCATCCCTTAGAGAAACCCAAATTTTAAAAATTTAAAAGTGCCAAAAACCGGTTCCAACTCGCCCTGTTAAAAATTCCAAGTATGGACAATGAAAGAAGACTACCTCATGCACATTCCTGTATTATTACAATTTTGCCATCTTTTGTTGTTTCCATAAAAATGGGCTCATCCCTTAGAGAAACTCAAATTTTAAAAGTATAAGTGCCTAAACCCGTTCCAACACGGGCTTTTAAATATTTTAAGTACGGACAACTATAGAAGGACACCTCGCAAGCAAATCCCAATCATTTTGGTTTTTCTATATTTCGGTTTTTCCATAAAATGTACTGTTTGGATGCATAAACCGAATTTTTATACCTTTAACAGGGCTATGTTAACTTTCTAACAGAGCTCTGTTAAATTAAAAGGTTTGTGGCAAAGCTAAAAATTTTAAAATTTATCTTCACACACATATCTAAGACCTGACTTGAACTAAAAGTTTACAACTTGAAAACACTAAGTTTTAGAGAACTTAAAAATTTCGCTGGGAGATGTTGTTTAATTTTTATCTTTTGTGTTCCATTTTAAAGTTGTCTGTTTTTAATTATAATTTATGTTTAAACTAGTTTATCTGTATTCACACTTTTTTTATTTCTATTATTTGAGTTCAGTTTTTTTTTATTAAAGTTTCAAGTGTTTGTTTTATTACACAACTTTTGTGTTTGTTTTATTACGCAACTTTTGCAAATAGAGTGATACATGTATTAAATCTTTTTTTTTTTTTTGTTATTTATTTTTAACACATTTTTCTCTATAAAAATTACTCGTATTTCTTAGAAAAAAAATATTTAATTAAAATTTTACTGATCATTATGAACATTTTCAATTGAAACGTTGTTAAAATGAGTCAAAATTTCCGGAAGGCCAACTTAATTTAAATGTTTTTAAGATTATTTGCCATATTTATAAAAAATAAAATAATTTTGAAATGTGTATAATGACACATTTTCTATACAAATTTGTCATAAAATAATGTGTGTGAAGATAAATACGTCAAGTTAAATACGTTTTTTAAAAAATGTAGCATGCGATAAATTTTTTCTCCCATACATGCAGTACAATTTGTATAGTAAATTCCGGACTTTTTTAACAAATTCGATTACAGCTACAAAACCCTACGATCTCGGAGAATCAAACCTATTGGGAAATCAAGAGCACATATAGAGCTATTAATCTGTAAAGAAAGTTTATTCAAATTGAATTTGAGAAATTTTTTATAAGACGCGGAAAATTGACTTAGTGCAACTTTCTCATATACGATGAGTTCTGTGAGGGTTTTTGTCAATGTGGCCAAACCCTTCGATCTCGCGGAATTACACCTATTGGGAAATCAAGAGCACATATAGAACTATTAATCTGTAAACACAGTTTGTTCAACTTGAATTTGAGAAATTTTTTATAAGACGCGGAAAATTGACTTAGTGCAACTTTCTCATATACGATGAGTTCTGTGAGGGTTTTTGTAAATGTGGCCAAACCCTTCGATCTCGCGGAATTACACCTATTGGGAAATCAAGAGCACATATAGAGCTATTAATCTGTAAAGTAAAAAAAATAAAATAAAAAATTTCTCAAATTCAATTTGAATAAACTGTGCTTACAGATTAATAGCTTTATATGTGCTCTTGATTTCCCAATAGGTTTGATTCTCCGAGATCGTAGGGTTTTGTAGCTGTAATCGTATTCGTTAAAAAAGTCCGGAATTTACTATACAAATTGTACTGTATGTATGGGAGAAAAAAAATATCGCATGCTACATTTTTTAAAAAACGTATTTAACTTGACGTATTTATCTTCACACACATCATAAAATATATTTCAAATCTTTCTTAATATTTAATGAATACGGCAGTATGTGAGTAAAGTTGTATTTTAAAATTTATAACCCTAGCCACATGCTGTTTTGATAACAAAGATATTTTAATCACTTAACATAACAAAAGTTTGGCTATACCCTTCACCATAAAGAAAGAAGAAAAAAATGAGTGCTATATATAATTTTACATAGAAATGTAATCGGCTCTTAGTAGGTTAAGCATATAAAAAATTTAGTGTTTCAAAAATTTAGTCAAATAATATTTACCACAAGAAAATGGAACTGCCCAGACGTATTTCTCAAAAGCGAGTAATTCATTTGAAAAATGCAGTCAATTTAGATATAAGGCTAACATGGAAAGAACATATAAAAATTAAAAGAAAGCAATTTGACATAAAGTTTAAACAAGTAGCCAGTACTTGGGTCTAAGTCTCAACTTTATCTTGAAAACAAAGTTTTACTATACAAAACGATATTAAAGCCGGTGTGGACCTATGGTATAGAATTATTAGGAACAGCTAGTAACTCCAACATGGAAATCCTACAAAGATTGCAACCGGCCATCGCCGCTAAAACAAATACAACATTGCAAAAACAACATGGTCTTTTATTGTTGGTTTGTGCATTGGAAAAGCCAAAAGCATAAAGAGAAATAGAAGATAATTGCTGTAATAGAAATGTTTGCTTGCTCTAAGTACTAGTGCTTGCTTTGTTTTGCAAATGCTTGTTGTTAGTGTTTTTTGAAATTCGTAAACGAACAAAGTAAAATACAAACAACTTTTGACAGTTCCAACTATAAACCAGGTGGGCGGGCGATACTACCTAGTAAAATAAATCTGCCTTGATCTGAAATAAACAGATTTAGTTGCAACTTCCTGAAAAGACTAAGTAACCATACTAACTTATTGGCAATCACACTTTTAGACGCGACTGAAGAAACGAAGCCATGTTTTAGATCTCCCTTTCATTAAATTTTGTATAAAATCTAAAGAAACTTTGTAAATAATTCATAAAAAAACATTAGCCCAATTCACAATATTGTGCAAATGGTCTTGCATCTTAGCATTTGTAAAATTGTGTAGCATAATTTACTCATTACTGTATGTTTTGTTAGTGTAGACTAAGAGTAGACCGTTTGCAAAATATTGTGAATTGGGCTAATGTAAATAACACTTTGTTTCCGTAAAAATATGACTTCTATATACATGTACTCGTATGTATATATTAATTAAGTTATTGATTAAAACAAAATCAATAACGCATGTAACTATTTTAATTTTATAAAACTTGCTTATTATTGTAAAATAAATTACAAAAATAAAAGATTAATAATAAAAAAAAAGTACTGGGTATCATACCTAAACTGATGTCTTAAAAATATGGTGCACAATCGTACTTTTCCATAAAAAGTTTAAGGGCCCATAACTCGAAAAATATGGCGACCCGCAATTTTTTCACTTGATATTTTTTTTCCGATTTTTTGATTTTCTATCGCCCCATTTATTTGTTATTTTTTTGGTCACTTCACAAAACTAGATTTGTTTAAAATGATATGAAAGAATTAGAGGCAGGTGTGGTGTTTTGGCCGCTGCCTCTAAAGGACATGGATCGATCTAGCTGATTTTCAATAGCAAAATTTTCGAAACTATGTCTGATCGATTGGCGTATTTCAAAATAATGATAGTGAGAATTGTAATAAGTTATACATATGTAGGTACAACAAAAACAAAAAAAAAAATAAAAACTAGAATAGCTGGAAATAAATCCAATCAAAGATAAAAAGATATTATTAATCCACAAAAAACTGCATCATCTTCCCATTCAGCCAGATTAAATCATTATTCCACTTTTTAAGATGCATCAGTATAAAGTATAAAGAATAATTACCAACGTCGGTGTATGATAGAGATGTTATAAATAATTAAAGTTCCAACAACAAAAAGAGTAAACTTCAGTGCATAAAAAAATAGTAAATATTCTAATGTGTCTTATTGTTTTTAACATTTTAATCAACAAAATTAATATGAATGCATTTGCATAATGTTTTACCAGGTCTGCAAGTTTAAAATGTCGTTTTAATTCCAACAGAATGCGCTCTTAGCCTATTGAAGGATTTGCTTATCTCTAAACGCTATTTTGTTTGTTAGTCATTTGTTTACAAAAGTCAGTTGTTTTTAAGTCGTTTACGTGGACGTATCATACCTTTCTTTGGTGTTAAAAATGTCTAATTTTAAGCTAAATAAAGAGCATTTGCGGCATGTGTGCGAAATGCTGCTTTTACGCCACGAAAGAAAGGGTTTTTTGCATCGAGTTGTAACTGGCGATGAAAAATGGATTTATTTTCAGAATCCCAAACGAATAAAATCATGGATAACGCCAGGACAACCATCCACATCGAGTGCAAGACCGGATCGTTTTGGGAAGAAGACAATGATGTGTGTGTGGTGGGATCAGAAGGGAGTAGTCTACTACGAGCTTCTCAAACCCGGCGAAACAGTCAATACCGACCGCTACCGACAACAATTGATCAATTTGAGTCACGCATTGATCGAAAAACGCCCAGAATGGGCTCACAGGCACGCCAAAGTCATTCTTCAGCATGATAACGCTCCTGCACATTCAGCCAGACTGACTAAGGAAACGATTTCTTCGCTTGGTTGGGAACTCCTACCCCACCCGCCGTATTCACCTGACCTGGCGCCTTCTGATTATCACCTCTTCTCATCGATGGGACACTCATTGGCTGAGCAACACTTTAACAATTTGGAGGATGTAAGAAAATGGCTCGATGAATGGATTTCAAATAAAGATGAAGCATTCTTTTGGAATGGCATCCACAAATTGCCAGAGAGATGGACAAAATGTGTACAAAGCGAGGGCCAGTACTTTGAATAAAATATATTATACTTTTTTTTAAATTACTGTATATATATTTTAAGAAATAAACGACATTTTAAACTTGCAGACCTGGTATATATATGTAGAGATATATATATATATTTTTGGGGAAAAAAATAACTTGAATTTTTTTGCTTTTGGTTTTTTTGAGTTTGACAAATTTTTAAAATTATTGTTGTGTTTAAAAAACTCTTTTTTTTTGTTTCCTGTTTCCTCCAGAAACCAGCCCCAACGGTGTGGCGAAATAAAAAAAAATAATAAGCAATATTTTTCTTTTAAAAACTGACCTAGTGCTTAAAAAATTAGAAAAGAACATTATGTTTTTTTAGAAATTATAGAGGTTTTCCCATAAACACCACTTTTGAAATTAGAAAAAGGACTTTCGTCCTTTTCTAGTAAATGAAAGAAAGAAATTAATGCAGAACACTTTTATTAGTGTCTTTATTAAATTCGAATAGTCAAAAAGGACCAAAGTGTTTTTTTTTTTAAATTAAAAAGTGTCGTTTTTAGAAAAAACCTCTAAAGTTTAAAAAAAAGCATAACCTCAATATATTTGACTATTGGAGTTTAATAAAGGCAATACTAGAAGTTTTCTCCAATATTTTTTTTCTACCCACTTTAATTTTGTTTTGCAGAATAACAAACTCGTACGTGTGATACATGTTTTATTTTGTTTAACATATTCATATTACATTGAAGCTTTATTTGACAGCCTATAAAATGTAAGAACGAAGACAAAATATCAATACGTGTTTTTTTTGCGAAAAAATTTAACCCTATCGGAATTATGAATAGTAATTAAAAAAAATATAAAATAACAATATGCCAAGACTTTGGACAAATTACACTGTTTTGAAAATTTTAAAAATTTTAAAATGCTCAAAAATCCGTTTCAACTCGCGCTGTTAAATATTATTATTATTAATTTTATTAGTAGTATTTTTAAAATACATTTTGAATTAAATTTAATTTTAATGAAATAAATAGTATGTGTATATACTCTGATTAAAAATTAAATATTTTTTATAAAGTTCACATTTTTTTCATAAACTTTTTTCATTTTTCGTATCATTCGGCATTATATTGTAGATAGATAATCCAAGGAAATAAATACATTACATGAACAAAAACAAAAACAAAACGAAAATAAAGATATAGAAAAATGTATGAACAAAAATTTCAGCCCGATGATACTCATGAATTTTTAATCAAGAGTCAATACTAATATTCTGGGAACGAAAAGTGCATGCTCTCGCCATTCAATAAAATTAGTAAAAGTAGGATTTTTTTTAATAAATCCGCTTGACATTTTTTTAAGATTGAAAATTACCGTTATTGAAGTCAAATTTGAGTCTTCTTTGCTTAAAACTTCAACATAAAATTACTGACAATTTTTCAGTAATAAACTGCGGTACTTCTTTAAGGCACTTAAAAGAAATCATTCTTCTAAATCGAGGTATTTTTACGGTACCACTAGATAGTTGTAAAATTTTTCAAGCGGAATAACTAAAGTAGCTAACAATTTTCGCAAGTATGAACAGAGTAGTTAGTTTTACGAAATAAGTGAAGCTCATATTATATCCCAGTTGAGAAAAATTGTTTCCGGATACATTTTACTGTTTCTTAACATGAAACAAGAAAACTTTCGTGCTTTCTCAGTAATAGAACAGAGCAAAACTTTAGCAACATTGGCTCATATTCATAGTTAAAATAAAGTATACTTTAAGGGAACTAAAGTCGGTTTTACTTTAGAATCGACTCTAACTCATTCATAGACAATTAAAAATATATGTTTGGCGAGAAAGTCAACTCTAAATTTAAAACTACCCAAAGCTGTTTTTAACTCATTTTTCCAAAATTATTTTATTTGGTTTAAGAACACAATACTCTTTATCTGATTTCTATACCAAAGTGAACAAAATAAAAACAAGGTTACTTTTTTCTAATGTTTGTTTAGAAATTGTATGAAAACATTTATCAAATTACAGTTGGCACCCAGTGGAAGGCGTCTAAACTTAAAGTATACTTTATTCTTGACTATGAAAGCAAAAAAGATAATAAGAGCTTTTTATTTTCGAGTACACTTTAGCAAGAGTCGACTTTTTTCTATGACTATGAATATGGGCCATTGTTTTTTGTTTATTTCAAACTAATTTTTTATGTGGGATTTTGATAGCATTTGCAAGTAATCTTTGTTAATAAAATCGAATTGATATATTAAAAGAGGTTCTTACCTCAAATAACAAAACAATTAATATTACTTTATTTCGTGTCTGAACCTTATAAAGTGAAGAAAAAATTAAGTTTTTTCGTGAAAAGGAACGTTTTTTAAATCTTCTTTTAGTTGATGACGATTTGCAGTGAGAACAAAGAAAAAATGCGCTGGCTTGTGTGTGGACTTTATCTAACCAAATTAATATTGATTATGAATATTATTCATATTGTTATATACAAAATTAGTTGATTAAATAAATAATGTCTACAATGTATACAACCTAAGATAGATAGATGCAAAGAATGCTTATGACGATTGTAGAGATCCAGAAAATGCTACAGTACATTCTACTGGTGTCTAAGTTTTCCTGTTTTGTTTGGAAAACGTCCGCACATATTTGTATATAATTTTTGTTCTTGATGATGTTTACAAATTAAAATGATACTGAACTTAGGATTGAAGTGAATTTAAATTGATTTAATTCACTTGTTGGAAAATATTAAAATTATTTACATAAAATTTGGTCTTAAAAATTTATCTTAGAGTAACAATTATTTTAATGACTACGAATATAAGATTAATCATCATACTAGGTAATATGGGGTTCATTAAAATCCACCACTAATGTAATACCAATTTAAGATACAATATTGGCTTAAGAAAGCATCAATAAATTTTGCATTCTGGCGTCTTCTATATTTTCATACAGCTTTGACTTTTAGACACACAGTTTTGTCATGCCACAAACAGCTGATACCATACCTTTTATATAATCAAACGGCTTTTAGAAGTTTGCATTGAGAATGCTGACAAGTCCGATGTAAAACACTTTACTTTCTTACTTTAACAATATCTTCTACGCAATTTAACAGGTTTCCCATAAAAAATATTAACTCAAATGAACTTAACCTCTGGTCCACTTTGCAACTCAAAAACTTGCATGACAATACTTACATACATACATACGTTAATATACTGGAAGTATAACTTATCTTAAAACAATAAAACGATTGTATCAATTCAGAATCAAGTATCAAATAATTTCACCACTTAATCACATTTACACATTTGATTTTGTTTAACTTTCCGTTGAGAGCAATTAACAAAACAAATATTAGCTTGATGTCAACAATAACAAGAATTCCTCTTATCTTTGTCGCACAACAACAATGCAGTGGTTATTAATTAGTTTATGATTCACAATAAATTTTTGGATAATAAAAACATTATTTTTTTTCAAATATGAAAAACATTTCAATTAACGCACAAGTTCAGAGATTATTGGCTTTTTGCAGTTTTATAAACAAAAATTTATTTTTAAAGTAAACAGTTGTGGATTTAAAAATCCGTTCATGTGTTTTTTTTTCTTTTATTCGCATTTTCTATAGGCTGTCTTTAAAATGTTTTAAAAAAGTCGCTAGTACCGAAATAAATTTAAATTACATAAGTAAAAAAAGCAAACCACCTTTCTGACGAAGAATAAATAATAATTCGAATAAATGATAATTCGCACCTATAGAAATGTCGTACAGTGTGTGCAGAAGGAGTTATTGCTGATAAAGACCGTTGCCTAGAGGAAGAACTGATTCAGTATATCCACTGCCTTTCCACTTATAGAAGATTTTGTGGAAAGATCTTGATTTGTGTTATTGAAAAGAAAATCATCATAGGCAAAAAAAAATCATACTTTACGAAAAAAAATTGTTTCAATACAAAATTTTATTTAAAAATTATAATTAAAATACATATATTAACATACATTGTATAAGTTTCACGAAGAACTATTACTCCAATACATACAGGGTTTCATATTTTTAATAATATCTTGGTTAATTTTTAAATTAATGCAGTTGGTTGGCATCACTCTTGAGAAATTAAAAAAAAAATAACTGTGTTGTTTTTATTTTTAATGCGCCTTACGTCTGCATTAAGAGTCGGCATGTAACCAACCTAACGCAAATGTTTTTGGGTTTTCTAAAAATTTGGATAAAGGTTTCCTGATGAGATGGCTTAAGCAAGTGGCGAAATACGTATAGATACCTGCTTTTCCAATCAACAATTAAATTGCATTTTTATTTAAAAATGTTAAAAATTTAGGAAATAATTTTTAAAATAAAGCAGGAAAGTTTTTTTTTTATTGCTAAGTAATCGTTTGCGTGCAAGATAACTTCGAGAATGCGGTTGTCTAATCTATTTTTATATTTAGTTTTATTTAAATTGACTGTTGGGAATATTCGTTCGACATTTGCTGAAGAAATGCGAAGACTTATTAAGTTTTGAACAAATTTTGACAACACCGGAAAAGCTGGAATGTTGTCAGCACAAATTAATTTTGAAATTCCTCGCAGCTAAGATTATCCAGAGTTGTAAAATGATCACTGAATTTTATAAAACCGAATTCTCTGAATTTGTTATCTAAATTTTGAATATCCTTTTCACTAATAAAATTTGGAAAATTAAGTATTAAGCCTGTCAGAAAATTAATTTTCTATTTATAATTTTCAATATCAAATCGTTTTAAATATTTGTTAACTCAATGTAAATTGACACACAATTTTTAATTAATTCATTTTTTTCATTTATAGTGAGCTTTGAGTTAAAAATCGTTTGTTGTACAAAAACACCCAGATTTTTTGTTTTCAAAGTCAAGGTCGTTATTGAGACTCATGTTTATATATTCTGTTTGTATAAAATTATCTAAAATTTCCTTATACATTCTATGTATTTCACACGATGAGCTTTGAAAAATTTTGTTTTGTTTACAACAAGCTGACATAAAACTTAACTTCACTTTATCGTACAGTTGCAATGAAAGTACTACACACTTGAAATACAAAAATCATAGTTTTTATAAATTAGAAATCATAATTTAAGAAAAAAATTTCATCAAATCATATTTTTGTTCAAAAATCATAATTTTGGCAACGCTGTGTGCAACAATTGAAGCCACATGATCACCTAGCAAGGCGTAGATTCAGTGAGCGAGCCCAAAATAAGATTAATATTGATTCTGATTTTATTAAGCGAATTTAGTGTAGCGATGAAGCTCACCTTTGGTTGAATAGATACGTCAATAATCATAACTTCCGTTGCATCTAAACAAAACTGACAGTTTGGTGTGCTTTATAGGCTGGTGAAATCATTGGTCTATACTGTTTTAAAAACGACGCTGGTCAGAACATTACAACTTTTTCATTTATCAATTGAACAACCATGATGTGCAGGAGCTGTGGTTTCAGCAAGATGGAGCAACATGTCAAACAGCTCGTGCCACAATTAGTTTATTGAAGGACACGTTTGATAAATGCATAGTTTTATGTCTCGGCCTCCAAAATCGTGCGATTTAACGCCGCTGGACTATTTATGCGAAGTCGCTTGTCTACGCCAATAAGCCAAAAACGATAACGTTTGCGTTATTGCGAAAATACTGCTACAAATGTTCGAAAAAGACATCGAAAATTGCACCTCCAGTTAAGACTACGACCGTGTCAGCCGTGGAGGTCATATGACAGAAGTCATATCTTTCCAACAAAGAAAATTTTATGTGACTTTGAAATAATAATCCATTTAATTTAAGGATGGAAATTTATTTTTATTTTTTTAAAAATATCCTGCTTTTTTGTTTATCCCGACCAAATTTTTAAATAACTGATTTTGATTATTGAGGGTGAAAGCACGTCTCGATTGCTATTTCGCTACCGCTTACTTAGTTCTTCAGGAAACTTCTCATAAACATTTTAATTAACTATAAATTAAAATTGGTTTTGGCTTAAGTTCTTTTTTTTTATTTTTGAAAACATTTTTTTAGAAAGAAAATTTCTTTTACAAATGTATGCGGATGTTTTCCAAAGAAAAAAAAATTGACACCAGCAAAATGTAATGCTACATCCTTCATCAGCAACCTTCGCGTCTATCTACCTTAGGTTGTGTACATTATAAACATCATCTATTTAACCAACTAAAGACCCACCTACAATGTGCATAAAATAACTTCAGCAAACTTAACAACTGTGCAGATACATTAAATTATATGTGGTAAACTATAATTTACATACGATAACTTTTCGTCAAGTTTCGTTAACTGTCATTTCTTTAAGCAAGGTACGAAAGTGATCGCACATTCCGTACGGAAATAGCTGATTGTGCTTTGTGTTACACGTTGCTAAAAAAAAATTGTAGTTAAGACCTAAAGTGTTAAATTTTTAGCTTTTAATTCAATAGAAAATGTAGAAAAAAACAACATTTTTCTTTATGGCCAATTTTATACAAATATAATATATGTTGTTGTTATAAAAATATTAAGTTTGTATTAAGTTTGTATTTATACACACATATGTATACGATATAAGCGATAAACATCGTTGCATTTTTTAGTACGGTTGGTCACAAACACAAAACAGATAACAACTTGTAGTATTTTTTTTTTACTTTTTCTTACAACATGAACCAAAAAATGTAAATGTGTAAGTGAATGTTATTAAATATATAAAATATCTTCTTTAAAGCCTTTTTTCGTTTTAAAATTTTGTTTATTTATATAGAAATTATTTTTGGCCAAAGTACGAATTAAACACAAATGTGCAACTATGGCAAATAAGTTACTAAATTTATGTAAGTAGATTGTAGTCACCTAAATGTCTTTAATAATTTACCTAAGCATTTGACAGGCTTTTCGTTGGATTTTTGACATAAGCCAAATCTAGCTAGCACATTATAGTTGGGCCTTAACTTTGTAAATAAGAATACGAAGAGTATTCATATTAATTTTAATTTGGTTAGACGAAGACTGCACGCAAACCAAAGTTTGTGTTTCTTGTTTTTTTTGAAAAACGTCCGCATACATTTGTAAAAAAAAGGTTTTTAGAAATTAAAAAATTAACTTAAGCCAAAACCAATTTCAATTTATCCACAGTTAAAATATCCACAGTTCAACTCTTAATTTCATGCAAATTATTTTATTTAAATTAACCATTAATCTGTTAATCTAAGACCATATGCTTGAAAGTCTTATCTCTATGGAAAATTCTTTAATGTTCAAGACCAGTTTGTTGTGGCGGCTATAATAATAATATAACTTCCATTTCAGAGATAGAGGCGGGTGAAAAACTAAGGGTTATGTTTTTACCCTTTAGGTACGGAACCCTAAGAAACAAAATTATTTTTAAGCTGCATCAAATATGTACTTAGTGTTTACTTTAACTTTAGCATTATGATACCCTTTACCACAAAAACTGGATAAAGGGTTTAACTATAAGTTTGTCGCTACGTTTTTAAATTCTACAATATTAATTTCCAACCCCATAAAGTATACATTTTCTGGCTTCTTATGCTAACGAAGTTTATGGAGCGTCCGTCCGTGTTAGTGTTGAAATCAACTTTGCCAAGGCACTAGATAAGCTAGAGAAAATTTAAATACGCTAATCGATCAGACATAGTGTCAAAAGTGGTGCTATTGGAAATCAGCAAGATCTGTCCATGTGCTTAGATTTAGCGGGCAGAACACCACGCCTACCTCTAATTTTTCCATTTTATTTTGAACAATGAAGAAACTCCAATAAAAAAAAAGAAATATATGGGGCGATAGAAAATTAAAAAAAAAAACAGAAAAAAAAACATCAAGTGAAAAAATTGGCGCTCGCCCTAATATTCCCGCTTACGGTTCTCTGAAATTTTCCAATTTTTTTAAATACCAATATGGGTATCATTCAAAAGCTTTTGATGAGATTTTTAAGGAAGTATTAAAATTTTTTTAAAAATGCTTAACCCATTAAGAGCCGATGACATTTTTATGTAAAATTATGTATATGCAGTACTTAAGCTTTTTTGTTGCTTATTTTTTAATTTCCTGTCCCCCCAATATTTGCTTTTTTGATTAAAGTTACTTCACCAAACTAGATTTACATACATGGGGAAGAGTATATAAGATTCTACATAACCGATTATAGCACTCTTACTTGTTTTATTATGTAAATAAACATAGGTATTTGTTAAAATTTACCACGTCCTCTGAGTCCATTAATGGTGGTAGTAAACATGTCAACGAATAAGAACAAAAATAATATTAACAATATAAAATGATTTAAAATGGCAGCCATTAAGTAATTTTTTTTTACTAATTCAAATAAAGTTTATACAACCAACAAGTATCAGCCTTCTTTGCTTTTCTGTTTAATATTTATTATGCACTAAAGGCGGAAACAATGTCTGTACGTCGGGGAAGCCCTTTTAAATAGAATCATCATTGTATGAATTTATTTATTCGAAACTTACTTTACTGACCATGTAATTTGATATTTTTGAAGGCTGGACTGGACTTTGTTTAAATATAATTTTATTTCAATTAAATGTGTTTTTTTTTGTTGCTGTTGTGTAGTTTCATGAATATGTGTTCATTAACTGCAAAATTTATATTCAAAGTGTTGTATTTATTTCTAGTAATTAGTAGTCTGCTTTTGTACACAACACCACAGAATGACGATAAATTATTACACGTTTTTGTTAAAACTTTTGCATGACAAATTCACAAAATAAACATGAGAAAAGATCGTAAATGCATTATATGCGAGTGTCAATTGAAAAGTATTAAAGTTTTATTTTTTAATTTTAACTTTTTTATTATTAATTTTCTTATGAACATAGAAATGATCTAGGTCTTCTTATCAAATATTTAAAATTTGCTACTCGCATTTGTACATCTAGATTAACTGTTTTAATGCTAATGGGAAGCTCTGCTTTCTTTGCAGCTCTTTGCCCTCTTCTAGTTAGTGTTTTTGAAAGCCTACATTTGCTAGATTTTAACTCTTATTATAAGAAAAGGATAAATACATACATGCAGCTGAAACCAGCCTTCATATTTAAAATATTGATAGGTTGGTTTAGTATTCTACTATTTTTATGTAAATGATGTCTTTATTTTTTAAGGTTAGGCTAAGCGAGCCGCTTATATGAAGCGAGTTCAATCGGAGGTCATAAGGGCCATTGTGTTGTCATGAAGCAGCTGAGGCTTTTGGCAAAACCAGTCAAGCCAGTCAGGTTTACATCTTTAAGGCAGCTTAAATGCAAAAAATAAACTATGGCAGTCGCCAAATTGATAAGGAACTGACTCTTCTTTTTTCTCATCCAGACAGCTCTTGCAGCTCTTATTACGAAACCTCATATGTTTCGACACATGTCAATTCATAGAGAGCCCCGTTACGATGCTCAGAGGCGCCATATTTTAATTTCCACAAAGATAAATGTAAGTGATCTTGTGATCATTAAAATTAATTTTTAAAGAAGTAGGTCAGATTTTCGAAATGTGATAGTTAAAATTATGGCTCAATTCTAAAGCTAAGATCACACGATTGCCGTAATGCACCAAATTGGCCCAATTTTTATTGTGTAGATATTGTGCACAATACTAAAATTGTTCCAATCAAATTTTCTGCAGTCACACGATTGCCCCATTTTATTAAAACTTTATTGGTACAAGTTGGTGAATAGTAATTTTGTGGCAATAAATTGTGCCTGTCGTTCATACGATTGTTAAACAATGCGGCAACACAAAGAATCAGCTGTTGTAGTTTCTGGCAAATATACATAATTAATTTGCAAACTTTGTATTTTGTTTGTTGTATTTAAATGTTATTTAAAAAAAAAGCTAGCGGCTGCTTTTAGTGTCTTTTATATACTTAAAATACAAAAAAATATAAAAAATAAAAGAATTTTTAAAAAACGAATAGTATGGGTCCGAAATTGGCTAAAAAAAAACGGGCTACTGATGGTGCATTCCAGAAGACTCTAAAAGAGTTCCAAGAAGTAGACAACCAATATATATAAATATATATAAATATAAATATATATAAATGTATATAAATGTATACAAACAACTTGAAGGCACTCAACAAAATGAAAATATTGACGCGTATTGGATACTTTGATTGCCGCAAAAAATCACAATAAATATTGGTACATTTTTGGAAGTTTTATTGCCGCACAGTTGCATATCAAGTAGTCACACGATTGCCGCATCAGGGTTGCATTTGGTTGGTAAAAACAAGCACAATATTCACCGCGATTGCCGCATGAACCAATTTATTGTGCAATCACACGATTGGCATACAAAAAATGGTAAAAATTGGTGCATTACGGCAATCGTGTGATCTTAGCTTAAGCCATCTTGTGGAACTGTTTTCTTAATAACCCAAGGTTCAAAGTTAAGATTTATACCCGAATATATAGACACTGAAATAAAATTCAAAAAGAACTCAAACTGCGATAAATGCGTTTAAAGTTTTTAATTCTGTTTCAAGTTTTTTAAGGCCATTGGATCAACTTTATTTTTGAGGCATGACCCTCTTGCAGCGAAGGCTTAAAATCTTTTTATTGGTCTTCTTTCGAATTTAAAATTTTTAAATTTTTTTCCCCAATCAGGATTTGAACCGTGGATCTTATAAATGAATTCGAATTTACTTATTTTCGGCTTTGGTTCATTTTTTAATTTAATTTCTAAACATTTTTACCAATAAAAATTATTTACAAATGTATGCGGACGTTTTCCAAAGAAAACAAGAAAAATAAGACGCTAGCAGAATGAAATGCAGCATTTTCTGGATCGCCACATCCTTCATTAGCATTTTTTTGAATCTATCTACCTTATTTTATGTACGTTGTAAACATCATCTATTTAACCAACTTATCTTAATATGTATTAATTTAGTTAGACGAAGTCCACACACAAATTAAAGCAATTCTTTGTCGTTCTCTCTGTAACTCGTCTTGTTCATTTGTTTTTGCTTCGTACTAACTGTACAAACCCGCTAATTTGTATAATCAATAATACATTTTAAATACAATAAATAATGACCGTGTATTTAATACTTCTGGTTTCTTATAATATCGATTTCTATCTACATAAATATATCTATATTTTTTCGTCCTGTCAATCACAGTTCAATGCTGATGTCGGTCTTCTTGACGGCGTTGTCATATTGGCAGCTTATGCAGGTCGCCACATCTCTCCAATGTTTTTCAAATGAAGCTTTAGAGTCTGGGAACCTGAATTATCAGCGTGATGATAAGGTGACGTCGATTTGGGTGAAGATGTCAAAACATTAGCAGATGAAGAAGGCAAATCCTTGGTATCAGGAGCTATTATTTGAGTCATTTGACTTTCTGTTTCCTTAGGTGAAGACTCCACAGGAACTTTCTTTAAGTGAAAAACATTTCTTCGCAGTGTTTTTCCATCAGCTGTTATCTCTGCTATATTACCATCTCTAGCGGTTACAACATATTCAGTTGACTGAAAATTTGGAGTTAACTTGTGTGGGAAAATAACGTTCTTTACCAATACCTTGTCACCAACCGCTACGTCTGACTCCTTTGCCCCTCTCTTTTTATCAGATGGCATTTTCCCTTTATGTTTAAGCAAACAATCTTGGTCTTTTTCAGCAGAGTCAACTGCTGCTTCCTTCATGTCTTCAATTCCAGGAATTTTATCTCTGATTACCCGGTTAAACATAAGCTGAGTTGGCGCAACACCTGTTGTGCCATGTGGAGTGACATTATACATATGAACAAATTTTTGTAGCTCTTCCAATAAACTACGGCGATTTGATAAGCTATCTTAAGCCGTTTCACCAAGGATTTGTTCATATTTTCCACTTCGCCGTTGGCTTGTGGCCAATATGGAGGGGTTAATATCTGATGAATACCACTTTCTCTACAATATTGATTGAACTCCGAACTTATATATTGTCTTCCATTATCGGTCCTAATAGATTTAGGATAACCGAGTCTGCAAAAGATTTCTTTCATCGAATTTATAATGGCTTGTGACAATATTGTACGAAGAAGTTTGAATTCCATGTATCGGGAAAAATAATCAATGAAAACCAAAACATATTGTCCATTTGGCAATGGTCCTAATAAGTCACTTGCTAATGTAATCCAGGGACCTTTCGGAAATGGATGTCTATCCATTGGAACTGGAGGCGCTGGCTGAGATACCAATGTGCAATCTTTGCACGTTTTTACAAATTTTTCTGCCTCCTGATCAATGAGAGGCCACCAAACTTTAGATCTCAATCTGCGCTTCATCACAGATTCTCCGGGATGGCCTTCATATGCAAGTTCTAATACTTTATCTCGCAAAAGAGTGGGAATAATAATTCGTGTACCTCTCAACAAAATGATACCTAAATATGACAGTTCGAACCGATATGGGTAGTAATTATTGCTTGTAGCATTAGACCATGAATTATTAGTAAGACACACAATCGCATCTATGATGTCTTCATCCAAAGAACTTTTATCAGCAACTTCCGTTATTGATAACGCTACAGGAGTGTTTATGGACACAACATGTAAAATACTTTGCTCCCCTTTCCAGTCAAATGTACCAGGATTATTTTCGTGGCACAACCTAGACAATGAGTCTGCAATATTTTCTTTTCCGGCCTTGTAAATAACTTTAAACTTAAATGCCTGAAGTCGAAGTAACCAACGTTCAATGCGTGCTGGAGGTTTTGACGTTGGCTTAAAAATAGCCTCCAATGGCTTATGATCAGTCACCAATTCAAATTCCAGACCAGCCAGGTAATAATAGAATTTTTCTACTGACCATACTAAAGCCAGGCTTTCTTTTTCGGTCTGAGAATAGCATTTTTCCACATCTAATAAGGAATTACTCGCAAATGAAATTATTTGTGGATCATTTCCATCGAACTGAATTAGAACTGCTCCCAATGCCACGGGGCTTGCATCCGCTATCAAACGAGTTTTCTTCGTTAAATCAAAATACGAAAGTTTTGAAACATTGGCCAAACTTTTCTTCAAACACTCAAAAGAGTTCTTCATTTCCATGGTCCATTCAAATTTTATATGAGCTTTTAATAGACGTCTTAGAGCCTCCGTGTGGTGAGCCAAATCTGGTATAAATTTTCCTACATAAGTTATTAAACCAAGAAAACTGCGAAGTTCCTCTTTATTTTTGGGGTCTCTAAAACCCATTGTCGTGTCTGCCTTTTCTGGGTCAACTTCTATGCCTTCACTGGATAAGATATGTCCCAAAAATGCTAGCTTGTGAGTCTTCCAAATACATTTGTCATCATTCAATAGTGCATTATTCTCAGCAAATATCTTCAAAACTTCCTTGACAACTTTATCATGATGTTCCTCAGTTTGAGCAAAAATTATAACATCGTCGATATAATTCATGGCATTTGGACATGATGCTAACATTTCTTCCATAAGTCTTTGAAAAATTTCGGGAGCCGAATTGACTCCAAACAAAAGACGCTTATATCTGAATAATCCACGGGGTGTAATAAATGTGGTAATCTCTCTACTGTCTTCATGCAGCTCAATTTGATGGTATGCATTCTTCAAGTCTAAACGAGTAAAGTATCTTGCCCCTCTGAGTCTTGGCATGAATGTTTCAATTGTTGGTAGGGGATAATTTTCTCTTGATATAGCTTTATTTGCTCTTCGCATATCAATACACATCCGGATGTCACCGTTTTCTTTAAAAACCAAAACAATGGGCGATATCCAACAGTTTGGTCCGAATACGGGTTCAATGATATCAGCTTTAACACCTTCCTCCAGCTTCTTGATAACTTTTTCTTCTAGCGCAATCGGAATACGACGAACTGGTTGCTGTACAGG
Organism: Gymnosoma rotundatum; assembly: GCA_916610165.2. Classification (NCBI taxonomy): domain Eukaryota; kingdom Metazoa; phylum Arthropoda; class Insecta; order Diptera; family Tachinidae; genus Gymnosoma; species Gymnosoma rotundatum. Next base: position 93,363,507 of record OU744337.1, on the reverse strand, counting down.
TGTTACATTAGAATCAATAGATAATTTTACCTTAATGTTTTTCCATTTTGGAAATGTTGTAAATTCGTCAACTTTATTAATATTAAGTCCTAAATGCAACACATTCAATTTCCAACAACGATTGTCTTCCATTTTCAATGACATAAAATGTAGCAAACGTTTCAGGTTGTTGTTTATAAATATGGGTGCCTCAAAAACATAGAGTACATTGAGTAAACGATCAGAAGCATATGCACGAAAATTATTATTCGACTCTGTTCGAATCACCGAGTATACAGAGGCGACACGAGAATATAGTCATCTCGTTTTTTTCTATGCATCTCTTTCTTGACATCCTATCGACTACTACAAAACAAAATTGAAGTCGATAGGTTGTCAAGAAAGAGATGCATAGAAAAAAAAGAGATGACTATATTCTCGTGTCGCCTCTGTATGCTTAGTGGTTCGAATATTAAATAATGTTGATTTGTTCTTTTGTAATTGTTCCCAATCGTATTTGCTTAACAAGTTGAATTTAGATCCAGAGTCTATAACCATTAATATGGCCTGTCCTCCAATATGACATAAAACTTTTTCATCCATTTCATGGTCGCTTGATATTTTAAAACATTCGCCTTCATTTTTCATTTTAGATGTGCTTTTCCGAGAATCTTCAACATGACGTACATCAAAACGCTTACGTTTTACATTCATAAATTTCCTTTGAGGATGTGGGCGCTTCAAATTAGTTTTACACTTTCGAGAAAAATGCCCAACACGATTGCATTTATTACATTCCCGATTTTTAACTGGGCAATGAAAACTGTTCTCATTATGATCATTGCGTCCACATCTACCACATTCATTTCCTTTGTCAATTTCGAGCTTCTTAGCAACATTTATTTTATGTACAATATCAAAATTTTCTTTCGGTTCCATAGATTGCGGTTGCTTCCTAATTTGTTCATCAACTTGACATAGTTGTAAAATTTCATCCAATTCGTATTCTTTTTCCAACAATTTCCGCATCAAACCCAAAGGTGCCCATTCATCAATAATTTTGTCACGTTTTGTCGTACCAAACAAACATTTCGACATCTGCTGTCGCAATCTTAAAACGAATTGATTGAAATTTTCACCTACAATTACATTTATATTGCGAAATACATGTCTTTCGAACACAGAATTGCGCTCCGGTGTGAAATGTTCGTTTAACTTCTCAACCAATATCTGGAATACATCCTTTGGGTCCTTCTCGTTGAACGTTTCGATTGCTCCAGGTATTGAGTAAGCGACTTCTTGCAATTGTGGTCCCCCGATATGCAATAATTTATTTCTTTTCTTCAAACTTGAGGTTATTTCCTCTGAATCGACATATATTTGGAAAGATCTTAACCACCTTTCCCATTCCACACGAATCAGTGGTTTTTCAATGGATGCACACATAAATGGCTTCAAATTTTCAGCCATTTTATAAGATTTCCTGAAACGATAAAACATTTTATAAATATGTTGACAATTGAGTTATAAACTTGTCATTTTATCTAATTAATACATATATTAATTTAATCGTTTCGTGGCAAACTGCCTCTGGCCTTCGCCAGTTGATATCTTTAATTAGCCCGGACAACTGCCCCTGGTTCTCCTCCAACCAGCTATTCCACTTTCCCCCTACCGGCAGTCAGCCCTTGCTTCCAGCAAATAATCTCCTTTGACAATCTGTCACTGGCATCTGCCATATACTTTGGCCAACTGCCTCTGCCGTTTTAGCAGATCATATTTTGTCCTGGCTACTGCCCCTGCCCTTTTGGCAGATAATAAACAATAATTTACATGTTTCCACCGTTGAAACACTCTTCACACCCTTTTCCAAGCCCATCTTGCAACTTTCCACAAAACCTTAATTTCCTCACTTATTTCTATAAAACACCGATTTAACTCGTCGCCAATGTACAAACCCGCTAATTTGTATAATCAATAATACATTTTAAATACAATAAATAATGACCGTTTATTTAATACTGGTTTCTTATAATATCGATTTCTATCTACATAAATATATCTATATTTTTCCGTCCTGTCAATCACAGTTCATTGCTGATGTCGGTCTTCTTGACGGCGTTGTCATATTGGCAGCTTATGCAGGTCGCCACACTAACCTTCGGTCAGTTACGACTAACCTTCGGTATAGCCACGAAATGCAAAACATTCAAAAAACATTCAAGTTCCCAGTTAGCATTTGGATGATTATTTTAACAAAAATCTCATAAGTGAGTCTTTTAAGACTATCCAAGATGACTTAAAAAGCAAAAAGTACAGAAAGCACGTGCTCTAAATGTGACTGCTTTGTAATCATTTTCCAGTCATACTTAGCGCAGTCTAACGATGAAAAAATGATTCAAATATATTATTTTCATTTTTTATAAAAAATATGTTTGTCATTTCGTAAAGAAAATAAAAATACAAATGTGAAATAATTTTGTTTAAATTAATTTTTTTTTAATTTGAATTATAAGAAAATTATAAATAACGTCGTGGACACTGTTATTTTAAAATAAAATGTTATAAAAAATAAACAAAATGCTATTTGGCATTATACATTTTGAGAAAATAATATTAGAAATTTGCATACGGCTAGTAATAACATCAAAAAATTGCGTATTTGATAACGATTGAAAACAGTATCCAAATGAGTCAAAAACGCGAGCTACAAGGGACTCGTTCAGAAGAGTCGCAGCTAGGGTTCCATTTTCTACCGACAAAACAATAATTTTCTACTCTAAAACGAACACTTAAACGATTATTGTAATCGTGTAAAAGAGTCAAAAAAGATTTGAATATGACTCAAACTCAAAAAAATGCTAACTGGAATATTTTTATAAAAATAATCTTAAAAAAAAATCAATACTAATAATATTGTTTCCTTTTCCTGCAGATGACATCCACCGGTATGGCGAAATAATGAAAAATTAATAAACATTATTTTTATTTAAACTGACCTAGTGCTTAAAAAATTAGAAAAGAAAATTCAATAAAATGTAGAGTATACCGTGAAAAAATTCATATAATATACACTTGTAAGTTAATCTATAAAAGCCGTTTGATTATTCGATATTCAGTTTTACTTGCGTTTTCATCTACCAGTTCCTTATCACTTTAATTTTAATTATGTTCTATAAAAGCACGTACAACAGAAGATGATGATAAAAATGTAATGATGAAAATACTTACCAATTAGTTAGCTTAGCGATAAAAATTCTCTATTATAGCTCTTTTTTTTACTATTCAAGAAGGCCGATTTGAGCATGTTCATCGTACTTTGACGAATCATATCAATAGTTGTAAATTGGACAAGATTTATCACCCTTGCTTGCGATTTTAAAAATATTGTATTAATGTAGTTCTTTCTTCCCCTAGTGTAATAATATCGTAACTTTAAACTTTACTACAACTTAAGTCTCATAGTCTTCGCCTAAATATATTAAATGTGAGGGATGCCACAAAATCGGCGTGTGCCGTCAAAGTAGAAAAAGCAAAATTTAACAAAAAAAAAGTGACGTAAAATCGTTACATCTAACACCCTTCTTGTGACGTAAGGAAAATAATTAAAAACAATAAACAATTAGTGCAAAGGACCGGACTTTGAAGCAAACTAATATTTTTTTTCACGTTTAACCCCCTCCTTCCATAGTTTAAAGCAAAAAATTGGAAAAGGGATGTTGAGCTTCACTTTCATCTCTAAGAGCCAACTAATGTAGACTTTTAGCTTCTGTTCACGACTAAGGTAACTTACGGCATACACATCCAATAATGCCAATCTATTAGGAAACTCGATCAAGATTTGAGGGGACATCTCAGCATCCTTAAGGTAACTTAAGTTGCCATGTACTGTTAAAAAATGTAGTTATCTTGGTATTTTTGTATCCATTTTGCCAAAGAGCTCGTTAATCTCACTATTTGAACCTGATTTTTCAAAAGATTGAGAGGCCATAACTTGCTGTTATACCGTTAAGCCTGAAAGAGAATGTCTGTATATTCATTTAATTTTCTAAATGCCTTCAGATATGCGCCGCAGTTATAACGACTACACTTCTTGTGTTGTGATTCGCTCTATGGTATGTCCAAACTCTGTGCAGGTGCCTCATCTATGAGGAATATTCATGAAAGGAATTTACCGCTCTAGACAGTTTGGTAATTTTACGTATTTGTCAGATGATTGGGTTTAGTTATTAAAGTGAATAATAGTTTAATTGAAAATATAATTAAGGCTTTATGCGTCTCTATTTCAAACAAAGATGTTTTTGTGCTATTTCAATATTTTGTGAAATTTCGTATTGTCTTCTTCTTAAAAAAAGTTGCAAGGACTAAATATTTTTTGTTAAGTTTTAATTATTTGTTACTAAAATGTGTCATCATTTGTGAAAAGAATAACTCCGTTTTGCTTAATAAAATTTTTCATCAATACAGCCATAACTCAAAAAAATACATTATATGCAAAAAGTCAATAACATTTTAAAAAGAACACCTTTTCATGTACAGTGTCGGAAAATATAATAGGTACACAAAAAATGTCACTATATTCTGAAACTTTTTATTTTTACAAATATCAGATCAAATATATACATTAAATTAAATGTATTTAATTTTTCTAAATAAAAATGTGACAAAAAAAAATAAATAAAGTCCTGACGTAACTGAAAAATTAATAAAATTAAAAAATATTTTAATATTTGGTAGAAGTTCCTTTCATTTTAATTAATTCCTGACATCGTCGGTTCATTGAACGCACAAGGTTGGCACAAATATCCGGGGATATGGAATACCAAGCTTCTTGGACTTTATACCACATTATCTGCTTATTCGTACATTTAAAAGTTGCAATCTTGTTTTTTAAAACACCCCAAAGGTGCTCTATAGGATTCAAATCCGGTGATTGGGATGGTGATTCCATAACGGGTACTTGATTTTGTTCAAACCACTATTTCACACTTCGGGCGGAGTGCTTAGGATCTTTATCCTGCATAAACTCGCATTTTAACGGCATTTATTCCTCGGCAAAAGGAAGCATTAGGTTCCGCAGTATGTCCAATCAATCTACAGCGGTCATTTTTCCTTGTATCCAAAAAATGGGACCAACGCCGGACGTAGAAAAACATTCCCAAATTGTCAAAGACCGCCAACGTGTTTAACGGTCTTTATCGTTTACTTTGGGTCAAACTCACTGTTGGCTGGGCGACGTACAAACGACTTTCCGTCTGATCCAAATAAATTTTTCTTCGTTTCATCGGACCACAGTACATTATTCCAATTTTGACGTCCTAGATATTTTTTTTTTTTTGGCAAACTCCAATCTATTTTGTATATTTTTTTGAAAGGAAGAGGTAACTTTCTTGGACTGCCACCCATAAGACCAGCAACCTGTAGTCTGCTTCTTGTAGTACGACACGTTACTGGAGCACATAACTTATATTTAAGGTCATTTACTGAATCAAAGGGGTTATTTTTTGAATACCGAATCAAAAGTTTGTCAAAGTGCGCTGATGTTTTACGCTTTCTACCTCTGGTTTTGATGGATGTCTTTGAATGAATTGCGTTAAACACTTTATTTCTAGAGCAATCCATTGTTTGAGCAATTTGTCTTGTTGAAAACCCCTCAGATTTTAATTTTAGAGTCACGTTTTTTTTCGGAAGCTGGTATGAGCACCAAGACCTATTTTTAACTCATATTTACAACAAATCCAATCAAAAAAAATTATCAGATTTTTTTATTTAAACAATCCTGATTAACTTTTCCACTAAAATGATTTTTTATGGAAAAATTATACACAGCTTTAATTTCGCACGGTTTTCAGAAATTTGTCCCTTTTAAGTTCTCTCTAAAGAGCAATAGTTAAAGAAGAATAGGGTTTAAAAGCAAACTGACAATGAAAACCCTTTTTATATATGAGAATTTTACAGTGAGTTCTATCAATGAAAGTACAGCATAAAAAACTTAATGCCATATGACTAGGAATAAGGATATTGTCCCTATTATTTTTTCCGACACTGTATGCAGTCACAAAGCGACAACTCAAATGTGTCGTTCTTATTGACAAAGTTTCCAAACATGACATGAAATAACGACTTATTCTCTTTAAACGTGGAAAGTAAAAAATACATAAAGATGAAACGTATACACAATATAAAGCATGCAATGGCGAACAATTTTGTATGATTAACTCCAAAATTTACAATTTTGAGTTATGACGTTGTTTTAGTAAATGAGCGAAATGCTTGTTTATCAAGTGACAATATTTTTATTTTCATATATTGTACTCCCTACCCCAACTTTGGTACCTTTAATTAATCGGAATTTTGGACTTAAAATTCCAGCGATTGAAAAAAATTGATTTAATTCTAGCTGTTTGTGCCCATTTTATAAATAAAGAGCTGTGATCTTCATTTTGAGGTTATTATTTCGTAACAAATACAACAGATTCAGGTAAAAAAAGAAACGTACATTTTTTAAAATTTTTGTCGCCTACACAAACAAAAAACTTATTTGATTTGTTTACTTTAGCTATATTAGCATCGAGCTAATAATGATTGTAGTTGTTCGTCAATATTTCTAGATGATTAATTGAGTCTAGAAATTCCGTGCCCATTATCTCCCTTATTATATCAAGTAAATAGACTGGATTGGAACAGTTGACGTGGTAACTCTTTAACAAATTGAAATTTTATATCGTGTAGAACTTCATACAATAGGTAGAGTGTTGAAATTATGAACTAGTACTGGACGAGTATTGTGCATAGTCGAACCAAAGGCTGGCTGGATTGATATAGTGGGAGTAATACCTAACATACAAAGTAAAAAATTATAAACGTATACCTAAAGAACTTTAAAATGTAGAGTAAGTAACACAGTTATCGATGTGCGTAGCCTAGCAAAAAACAAAAAAGTGGCTTTATTGAAAAAGTGGATGTGTCTGCAGAATAGAAATGACCAGAACAGTATTTCTTAAAAAAAATGTAATGCAGTCGGCAAACCATTCCCAACATTCGACTTCGAATGATAAAGTGTTACTTATGGTTGAAATTAATTTACACTATGGAATCTTTAACTCTAAACAAATTTTACATTAACAAATCGGAAGGTTTTGAATTTTGAAGTTACCGGAGGCTTTTAAGTATATCTTGGACCGAATATATACCCAATACGATACACATGTATACAGATCAATACAAAAAGTCAGCTGCTTCTAGCAATTTAAGACGAAAAACTGTTTATTTTGGCCATATGATCAGACGGCCAAAATACGAACTTCTTGAGTTTACACCTCAGGAAAAAATCAAAGGAGGGCTATGAATCAGAGAACGGCACGAGTACACCGCAACCATGAGTATACTGCATACTTACTCTATATTTTTCATACTCGAGTATTTAAAACACCGCATCCTTGTAAGTATATTTTGTTGTGAGTATATTTAAAACAAAGAGCGTAAAAACAAATCTCAGAAATATCGCAATTAGAATTTTAAGTATTTTCTACACTCGTACGCGAGAATTTTTTACTTCTTTTTATTTGTAAGCAGCGCTGCCACATTTTTACCCTGTTAAAAAATTTTACTGCCGTTTGAGTACGAATGCTGAAAGTGAGAAAACTTTATTACGAAGTAAAGTAAAGCCAGCATCGCAAACATTTTACTTGAGTATGCTAGAGACTTAAACTCATCAATACTGAAATGGTATAGTATAGTAAATACTCGCACAAAAGAAATGCGGTGGCGATCACACCGCAACCGCATTTAACATCAGTATACTTAGGGCCAGTTTTTGACTTCGTATTTAAATGTCATTTAAATTTAAGTTCTATTTAAGTACAAAATTCAGTTTTTCAATGCCACTTAAATGAAACTTAAATGACCAATCTTGCGCATTTAAAGCCCATTTAAATAATACAGTTTTACCATATGGTTATGGAATTTTTTGTTGTTGTTTCTCAAAACTAAACAAAAGTAAACAAACATTTTAGCCATTGATAGAACAATATTTTATGTTTTGCATACATTTTTTAATGAAAATATTAATTAAAAAGTTAAATCAATAAATAAAATAAGTTAAGGTGGTGAATACATGAGTATCGCTGACATTTTTTAATATATTTAAAATATTTTTCACAAAATTTGCAATTCATTGTGTTTGTTAGCAGCTGTTTTTCATAAACAATGGAGATTTATGCGAATATTTCGTAATGCTACCATATTTTTGTGATATTTAAATGAGAACTTAAATAAGAACTGAAAAAATGAAACTGCAGTTAAATACAATTTAAATTTAAATGAAAATTAACTAAATTCGTATTTAAATACGAACTTAAATATTGGCCCTTAAAGTATTAAAAATATACATTCTTGCAGTTCCCTGCAAGAAAATGGATGTCATGAAATGAGATCAATTGGCAGCCCAATCAGAATTTGCCACATTGATACATGGCTTAAAGCAAATCGTGATTCGCAAACATCCTGCACCTAGAGAAAGAGAGGGAGCGAAAGAGAAACTAAGTTTATTTGTTTGTTTATGAGCCAGCCATGGCTAAGAATCTGTATAAATTTTTATGGAATTTGAAGCATAGATAGGTCAATAACCAAGGAGGCTACACGTCTATCTTCGTCCCAAAGAGGGATAGGGGAAAAACTGGCAATTTTGTAAAGATCATTCTATTTTAAGAAAGGTTGATGTTTGATAGATCCTTACTTAAAGGGTTCAATAGATTATAACTTTTTTCAAAACTTAAACCCAGAAAGGTACAAAAAATCCTCACGCAACAGTTTACTTTAATTTAATAGATAGATCCTAAGCTATAAGGTGCAATTCAGCATGTATTTTTTTTTTGCGGCGTTCCCAATACAAAAAATAAGTAAAATCTTTTTACAAGACTAGAACCTAGAGGGGAATAAAGGAATTTTACGGGTATTGTTACACGGCTTTTGTTGAAACTTAAAACATCGATTGCTCCTTGTCTAAAAGATGCAATATGCCTGCAATGCTATCAAGACTTACTGTAATCGTAAATCTAATTTTTTGGAAGTGCTTAACCGAATTCATTCCAGTCTTCTCAGAGTGAAAAACCGGTTCTCTTGGGTGCAAGTGATCTCCTTGTGAAAATTTATGGAAAGCCGAAGTATACTTTTAGGATCACTGATCCCTACATCTCATACATCGGTTAATTAACTTTGCCCTTTATAAAAAACGTGAAGATTAATTTCTCTGACAAAAAAAAATTTGTGTCTTTTTGAAAAATGCAATTGTGTTGTGCTTCTAACCTTTCACAGAGCGATTTGGTTACGAAAAGGGCAAACACAGAATGATCGTTGCTGTACATGATTGTTTGTAATCAGTATCAGAACAAAATTACAACAGATTAAAATTTGCCATCTTCTATTCGAAAATCCTTTGCTCTATAATTATAATTATTACATTTTTAGCAGTCTGCGGACTCTTAATCATGTTTTCGTAGATTGTTGTTTACAATATTAAAAATCGTATCTCATGTACTTCATAATTTTTACTGTGATACCTTTAAAGACGATTTTTTTAAATATTTTAAACTTATTTTGTTATTGCAATATGTAGTGTATTTTTAATAGTTTTTAAATAAAAAACTCAAGTGTTATCTCGTTTTACTCTCGTATATGTGTGTTCTGAACTAACAACATTTAGTCACACATTTTCTCTTTGTTGCAAAAGTTAATTTATATATAATTCCACACCAGTTCATACGTTTAAATATGAATGTAATGTTTTAAAATGGTTTTAGTTTTCAAAAGTGCATCTTCAAAAAAACAACGAAATAATAAATAAAACACAGTTATCGGAAGTGCGAAATTCTTTCAAGCAGAACAGGCCAGCAGCTCTTATTTATTATGCAAACTTGTTTTAGCAAAATAAAATAAAAAAAAGTTTAATACAATTTTTAAATTCAAATCCCTAAATGTAAAAGTGAGTGTGAAGCACGTGGCTTAAAACTTAATGTGGAAACGATTCCAAAAAAAAAAAAAAATAATAATTAAACAAACATGTATCAGAACTTGCACAAAAAAGATTTTGTTTATTTATTTATTCTTTTAGAAATTAGTGAAAATAAAAATAAAGCATTTTAACAAAAAACTAAAATTCTCTTAAAATAAAGCAAACAAAAGGAAACAATCCACAATACGAGTATTAAATAAAAAAAATTTTATTTAGTCCCCTTTTACAATGTATAAATTGATGGGCACACATGAAACTTGCGAAGAGTGGAAAAGAGAAACAATAAATGTCTACTACATATTGTCGTGCACAACCCATTCTACCTCTTCAACCCCTCGCCAATAACCTTCGTCTGTCTACCTTTCAATTTCTATATTGTAAAAGGGGTCTTAAGGAAAACATATTTGAACTTTTTGGAATTAAATGCAGTTGTGCCTGGATAAGTCGAAATAAAATAAAAGTAGTCGTCAATAATAGTAGTCGTCCTATGCCATCCTCTTAAATGCAATGTATCCAATCATTATGAGACCCTGGTCTCTTTAGTTAATCGCCTGAATAAAGTAGAGAAAATTTGTACAGGCGTGTATTACAACGGGCACACGTAATGATGACACAGTCTTAGACCTCGACACCCTCAAGTTTTAGCTTCATGAATGAAAACTCCTTGTTGGATTATCTGGAGATCTGCTCATACGACAGCATTAGTGACATATGTTATAGTGCAAAATCACAAAAACCAGAGCTACTCGCCAAACAGTTTTACTAATAAGCAGAACAGGGACCATGTGGCCCCTGCAACGCTAACAATACCCGTAATAACATTGGTAAGCTTTTGGTCAGACTTAAAAAGTCCTCATCTTCCACTTTCTACCTCTCAAGTCCAGGGGTCTGGTACCAACTTATATCGCAGAAGCAGCAGCCTTCTATCTTCCTTATTGTAATAACTCTTGTTCCCGGTTTGACACCACGTAATGTGAATTTTCCAGACTGAAAGGTAGTGTTGTAAGTACTCTTAGCATTTCGCGGCTTAACTGAGTTTGATTTGCTAGAATAAGTATCTATGAATTTCTTCACCGTCGCTCATTGATTTATCGTAACAGTTTTCGGTCTCCAATCATGTAACTTTTTCAGTTGGAATTGCTACTTTCAACTAAGCTGATCTATCCATTTCTCTTGCTAGTGCAGACTTTGCGATTGACCTCTTCACCTTTTATAGAGTGTAGTTGTCTGTCAACATTAGGGCGTCTCCTCCAATTTGTTGTTGCTTTGATGGCATTTTCCATCAGCTTCTTATTAGTTTTGAAGACAGGGAAGGGACAAAGAGGTCCCCTCAACTCCTCGAAGATGCAAAACTATTATAGTCTCAGTTTTTTTTAGTCAAATTTTAGCAATAAATGGAAAATGCTATTCATTATTCTGTAGATAAAATACACGATTTAGTTTTAAACTTAGAATAGAATAATACCACAATTTAGAATAATACCACAAATAGCTCCCAAAAGCTGAGCAACCTCAATGGTGCATGCTGTAAAGCAGAAAATTGTGAGTGAGTTCGAGCCCACCTCCAGACATGCGTACAACGGAAAATAATAATTGTTATAATGCTATTAAAAATTAAGAAGCAACAGTACAAACCTCCCGAGAAACAAAAGACAATAATTGTGTGAAGCCATGCTTGATAATTTAGTGGAGACGTCTAATTTAATATAAGAGAGAGAGAAAGAGAGATAATTGTCTAGACACCCTTTGTAATAAAAATTAAGAACGGTAGCGGTTAGCGCAGGGAAGTGTTACAGCATAACAACAGTGTATGGCAGATGTGTGTTGTGGCTATCAGATAAAGGGGATGACTGGCTTGGATAAAGGCGTAGTAAATTGGTCTTTGGATGGTTAAGGTTACTATTCAAGGCATCGAGTAGCTCATGTCTCGCCGAGTAACACAGTAGTGTAGCGTGGATGGCTGCGTTTGATTCACAAGACCGTAGGATCAAGAAGTATAACCAGATAAAGTCAGAAAGTAAGAATACAGAATTAATAATGAGCCACAGTGGTATTTCCAATCAAGAGAATATGTACAGATGCAACCTTTTAATCTGTGGTGAATGGCATATAAATTTGGTAAAAAGAAATGTGTGAACATAAGAAATAGAGGACTGTAAAAATTAAATTCCTATTTTTTTTTTTGTACAACGAATAATTACAAATTATGTTTGGACAAGAGAAAAGTGAAAATAATACTGCTTACCATATAATGATATAAGCAAAGTAAAATAGAATAACAATTGTTTGAAAATAATTTGCTTTTATTGTTTTTTTTTACAGCTGATAGCCCTGGTAGCTAGCGCTGAATTTTTTCTTCTAAGTATTAGCCTTGTCATAATAATAATAATTATTGATTTTTAATAATCGTCTCTGGATTTTTGAGACATTTAAGTTTTTTTATGTAATAAACACTATTCCCAAAAGTAGCAAAAAGCAGATTTGAAGAGTGTAGGCATAAAGTCGCAGATTTTTGCAGTTGGTTACAAAAATAAAGTCGGGCTTCGATTATCCATGATCCGGTTAACCGGCAACCTCGATTAACCGTGGTGTCTATTGCTTTTTGTTTGCTATATTTTCCAAATTTTTGCTTCGATAATCGTGATTACCCACCCCTATTATCCATGATGACATTGTATACGATGAGACAAAAGCAATAATTTTTTTAATCTAAATCTAATTGTAAACCAATGTTCAATTGTTAAATACTAAAAATATTAAAAAAAATTTTATACTCAAAATTGTTAATCGATTAACAGTGAAAAATCGATTACCCGTAATGCTTCTGGTGCCGACCACGACAGACTATACAAAATTATCTCAACATGTAGCTGGTTTTGATAACGCTTTTCCAACTCTTTCAGCTGGGATCCGCTTGGATATATGTACATCTATAGTAGAAATATTACTCACAAAAGAATTCTTAAAACTTAAAACTTTCCAATGTTTTGACACACTAATATCTGCAGATTTGCTAAAAATGTTGTCATCTAACATTAATTAATTAATTAATTTTTATATAAAGTTTACAATATCTAATAGAACTTTTACAGAGTACATACATATGTACAAATGTAAAATCACTTTTCGTTGAGCTTCTGTTGTTTTGGAGACATGTTTTCCTTTTTTGTAACTTTCAATCACTTTCAAAGAACTTTGCTCGTATTTTCACTTGCAAAAACTACTAAAATAAAATAACGGCACTTTCTTGTTTATTTTTGGCGCAAAAAAGTTGCCTGATTTATGAAATTTTAAAATAATGCTATATTAGAAAAAATGTACCTATACTTTTGTCCACAGTAAATTGATACCTTTTGTACATTTTTAACATCCTATAAATAATGAGGTTCTTAACGAACGAAAAATGATAATTATTTAAAAATTTACAATAGTATTTAGTTAATCCAAGAAAAAGTTGTGCCATAAAATAAATGTGTTGTCTTTGCGCAACAATTAAGTTTTATATCACTATTGCGCCTATACTTTAGTCCGTCACTGTATGTAAGTATGTAACTTTAACACAACTTTTCATTCTATAAGCAAATATTACTTAAGCCCGTTTCACACTTAAAACTAAGTATAAAGATTTGTCAAATACCTAAGCACATATTATGAAAAAGTGTGTTGGTGTGAAAGCAAATATAATGTATATATCAAGTAATACGGAAAGGAATTTGACATCGCATAATACAAATTCATTTTTAGAAATTTTTCTAAACACTGACTTTCCATATAAACAGGATTGTTTTGCTGCTCATAACCCAGCCAACCATTAAATGAACATTCCGAAAAAAGACTCTTAAAAGAACCCACCTAGGAAAATATTTCTGAGCATGCATTAAAATGGCTTACTCTATGACTGCTATATGACACCCAAATGTGTGTATCTTTTGACCGAAAAATTTAAGAACTGTTTAAGAGACATAAAAGCTATCAAAATTAGTCGTTTCTAAAATAAGTTCAGCTAAACCAGTTTAGTAGAAAAATTTTTTCATTTCTGTATGTTTTCATATGGCAAATACTATTTCTTGTACTCTTTATGAACGCAAAAGCTACGAGAAATAAGTTAGTAAAGTTTTCTTTCGGATTCGTATGGTTTGCTGGGAATTTTCATTCTACTTAAAGAGTGATACTGTAGAAACAGAAATTAAATTTTTTAACAACGACAAAAATTCTCATTAGATTTCTTTCTTACAAAATCTAATGCAAGTTTTAAAACTTTTATAATAATGTGAATGGACCTGATCTTTTATTATTTTTATACAAATTCGGACATACGAGTATTGTATAGAAATTTGTTTTTTTTTTTTATATTTTAATAATAATGTTAATAAAATAATAAGAAAAGGGAAGATTTATTGAAGATTTTTAAATTAAAGTGCAGATTTTTCGAAGATTTGTATTTTGCTGATATTAAACAGAAAAGTTCTGGCAACACTGGTAGTAAAACTGTATATTAATTTTAGTGTTGCTTCTTTTCTAAAAATTCAAATAAATTTTATTATGTTCATTTAGCTTCTAGAACTTAAACGATTCAATGGCTCTTGCAATTCCATAAAATTAGATAAGGAGAAATTATCAGACATTTTATATTGAAGTTTTAAAGCAAATAAGACTCAAATTAAACCTTTTAAAGAAAGAGATTTAAAACATTTCCTAACATTTCCGGCACTTCTTTTAAGTTCAAATGTAACGTATTGCCGTATCGTAAACTCAGTTCTATATTGCAAAGAAAGACACAAACATTTCGTGATTTTTCACAAATTGAAAACAGTAAAACTTCAGCAGCATTACTTTTTTGTTTACTTTGAAATATTTTTTTAAATAGAATTGTGTATCTTTTGTAAGTAAGTCTAAAATATTGAAACAAGTACTTTTTCATTAATATTACTTTATTTTGTGGCTGTGTCGTCAAAAGTTACGACATTTTGGCCAAATATTACAAAATTATACATGTTACGTGGAGCCTTCAAAAGTTACGAAAATTTGTAAAAGAAAAAAAAATTTAACCAAACGGCAACAGTGATTAATTTACTTTATAGTGAAAGGCAAATGTAAGCGGCATGCGAACGCGGGCGGCAATCAGCTGTTCTTTTTGCCGCTTGAATTTATTTTACATACGCAAATGAACGCGGCTTCTTGATGTAGAAACTTGTGTAAAATATTTAAAACATTTGTAGTTTTTTTGACGCAGAAATAAATAAATTTAATTGCTAAAAATTTTAAAAGGAAAAATAAATAAAATAATAAACGATTTAGTGAAAAAAAGAAACACAAAAAGAAGACTATTGATTATTTGACTAATTAAGCGGCAAAACGAAAAGTTGAACTAAATTCAGCATTGCCACTCGGCCACTTTTGACGGCATTGCCAAGTTAAATTAAATTCAAAGTGTTAAAAATTTTGTATGATTATTTTTATTAACAAACTATTTTTTTTTCTTCAAATAGGTAATACCATTAATTATGTTTGATTCCCTCAAACATAAATATTTCAAAATATTCTCATGAAATATTTATTTAAAAAAAAATTGTATTACTGCATATTTATATGGCCATTTCAGTGGATTTTACCCTTATTTCAAATAATACATTGATGTAAAACTGTATAAATATTTCTATAAAAAATCAACTTGAAGTTATTCAAACATGCAGAACCTTATGACTAAATGTGTATTTCTTTTTATATAGTCCTTATTTTTTGTTAAAGTGAACAAATCTTAGAAAATACGGCACACAATCGTACTTTTCTATGTAAAGTTCAGACGCTCATAACTCGGAAAATATGGACAAACGCCACTCACTCGATGTTTTTTATTTTTTCTTATTTTTTTTATTCTTATATAAATATTGAATAGAAACTTGATAATCAAATTTAATATTTGTGTAACTTATAGTTGTATTTTAAAGAATTCAACTATCCATGTTAATTTAGAATTATATCTAATTTGCTTATTGTCTTATACCCTGTTCAGACATACGTTTTAATTGCGCAATAAAGGAATTTACGCAATTAAGTCCCTAATTGAATTTAATTTACCATATAAGAAATTAATTAACAAATTTATTAATTAGTACTTAATTGAGTCGATAATTGATTAAGTTTCCTCTTACAACCCTCGTGAAGTGTGTTCAGTGAGAGAAAATTTTATGCAATGACAAAACTAAATGCCAAAAAATTAAAAGTAAAATGTTTTCAAATTATATGAAATGAAAAATTTTTGAAAATTTAATGGAAATACAAAGCTAGCGTGAAGTCAAAACTTGATCGTACTGACTGGAAGAGTTCCATATTTCAAATAAAAACAAGCAAACTTTCTTTTAAAGCCAATCTTTTCTTCATTCTTCCAAATTTACAAAAACAAATTTCTAATGTAAAAATTAGGTCTGTTCAATAAATTTCCGGCAGAAACTAGTAACGATAGAGTAAAATAAAAATTTACAACATTACTATTCCAAATAAAAAAAATGCATTTTTGGAAAAAAAATAGCAAAGGCGAACTGACGATAATAACAAACAACCATAAAAATAAATACATAGATATGTATGTATCTAAAACAGCAAAAAAAAGCGGTGTTCGATGCTTAAAGCATTTTGTATTGCAACAGTTAGCATTTGCACTATTTTTGTCATCGATTGTAAACAAATTGCCAAAAATTTTCTGTCTTTTTTATAAAACTTTTAGTTTATTTCATTCTATTTCTTTTGATTATTGTTTTATTAACCTGGCGTTTACTTGTACATAGTTTCCTCAGCTTTCTTCTAACTATTATACAAACATTAGCGTCAATTCAAAATATTTTGTATTTAAAACCGAAAACTATAAATGTTATGTATATTTTTTTTTGCTGTGGGGTTGTAAAAAATTTCAGCTGTAGATATTCGGTTTTGAAATCGCCATACAAATTATGGCAAAAAAGCCACAACGATGTGATGTAAATATTTTCGTTGAAAGTGCTAATAAACACTTTCAGTTCAAATTATTTAATATTTATTAACTTGTTTTGTAAAACAGAACAAGAATCAGCTGTTCTTTTCTTGCCAGTAACAAAAGTAGTAACAAATTTATTAACATTCACATCTTATTAGAGTAAAAAAGAGTACTCTTTCGCTGCTTCTTTTGAGGTACCGAAGTAAACAATTTGCAATAACAATTAGTAACAACTTCTCTATCGCCATATATACAGTAGTTGTCAGCTTATTTGATGCAAGCAAAATAACGTTTTTAAAATTAATATAACTCTTAAACTAAATATGCTATTTGAAAAATTCAAAATGCAATTTCAAAGAAATTTGAACGAATATTAAAATTATAAATTCATTTATTTAATACTTAACATTATTTTAAAGAAAAATTATATCAACAAAAAAAACTTCATAATCAAATAAAGCAGCTTATTTGTTTTAAAAATTTTAATTAATATTTTGTGTGATAGCCCTTTTGTTCCAGCACAGCTTTCAAACGACTTGGCATTGATTCAACTAACAGAAACAGATTTTCTTTTAAAATGTTTAAATACATCGTTTTATACATATTGCCCTCAATAAACACCAGGTTACCAACACCTGATGCAGCCATGCAAGCCCAAACCATGACGCTTCCTCCACCATGTTTAACTGTCGCACGAAGGTTTTTTGTATTAAGCTGAGTATTTGGCTTTCGCCATACATAGGACTTTCCATCTGAGCCAAAGATATTAAATTTTGACTCGTCTGAATATATTACGGTATTCCAGAAATCTAGACCCTTCGAAATGTGTGCCTTTCAATCCAATCGTGAGCTTTTATTTTTGGGACTGATAAATGGCTTTTTAAGTGGTACTCGGCCATGAAAATCTTGCGAACGTAAAATACGCCGAATTGTTGATGAACTGCAGGCCTTGCCAATACCTTTAGCCACTTCATCCGCTATTTTTTGTGCCGATAAATTTGGGTTTTCCTTAATTTTTCTGACTATCCAACGTTCATCACTTGCAGAAAAAATTTTGTTAGGAGCAGATCTACCCTTATTTTCTATTCTGTTTTCCTTTGTATAACGCTCTATTATATGTTGGACAGTAGAGGACGGTAAATTTAATATTTCTGCTATGCTACGCTGCGTCTTTCCAGCTTTAAAGTGATGGATAACCAGCTCCCGTTTTTCTATTGTTGTCCGACGACCCATTTTCTAAAACTAGGTAATATCTTTTTTAAAAATGAAAAATGACAATTAATACACAGCACTCAATACCGAAGTCACACCAGAAATAATTCCATATTTATGCATTTACAAAAATAACGGTATTATTACAGTTAAAATTTGTTTGCATCAAATAAGCTGATAGATTCAATAAGATCTACTTGCATATACAGTGACTTAATAAAGTGTATTTGTTTTATTTGAATATTTAATGCATTTTCTGAGTTACACTGAAATAAATTTTTTAAATTTGCTTGCATCAAATAAGCTGACAACCACTGTATATATATATATATATATATATATATATATATATATATATATATATATATATATTTTTTTTTTTTTTTTTTTTTGGGTTGGAGTTACTTCACTAAACAAGATTTTTTCCCAACGATATGAAAAAATTAGAGACAGGCGTGGTGTTTTGCCCGCTACCTCGAAGGACATGCACCGATCTTGCTGATTTTCAATACACTATGTTTCTTTCAACACTATGTCTGATCGATTAGCCTACTTAAATTTTCTCTAGCTGATGTAGTGCCTTGGCAAACTGTATTTCAACTCTAACATTGACAGACATCGCTCAATCGACTTCGCTAGGCATAAAAAATCTGAATATATAGAGTTTATGGGCTCGGAAATAGATATTGTAGAAATTACAAACTGAATGCCAAACTTAGATTAACCCTTTTTTCCACTTTTTGTTGTGAATGGTTTAAAAAGAATTGAGAATCAGGTGTTTCTCGTATTTATTTATTTTTTTTTTTTGTTGTTGTCGTGACACTTCAAATAAGTGTACACACTTCGTCACTACACTTCACATATACAAATATAGTTCTATGTAATTATCGTCATTCATTGGAGCTTAGAAAGCAATTTGTGATAAAGAATCATTTAAAGCAAATAACTTATTTTTTTGAAAGCGCTTCTTAGGTCTTGTATGTCTAACCTTGCAAAAAAAAAAAACTAATTATAAAATAATCAGTTCCAGCAGAATATTAAATTATTTTGCAATTTTTTCCTTTAACATTTTCTTTTTTAATATCCAACACTTAAACCACACCATACTTATTAGAAATAATTTGAGAGATTAGAAATTAAATTAATATTTAGTTATTTTTACAATGTCTTTCATTAAATGGTTAAGTAATCGCAAATAATAAAAAATTAACGCGGTTGTTTTATGAGAACACATTAAAATAATTGAAATTTTTAATTAGTGTTGCTTTTTACTTTCAGAAATTATTTATTTATTTTAGTCAGTTGACAAGAAGGTAAATTTTATTACGCAACTAATTGAGAAAAGTAATATTTATTAATGTTGTAGCAAATTGTTAAAGAAAATAATATTGCTGAAGTTACTGATTAGCAAGAATTGGGAATTTTGATACAGAAAAGTTTCAGCTTGAGGAAAATTGAAGATTTTAATAGTACCAAGCACCCAATGTATTTTGAAAATAAATAAGCAATTTCTAAATGACTGAGGAGGTAGTATGTCATAGTGTCCAAGCACATAATGTCCATGAACTTTATGTCGCACTCAAAAGTGACATTATGTCGCTTTGAAAAACGTCCTATTGTCCATGGACATTGTGTCGTTTTTGGTATGGATGTAGTGACACTTATGAAAGTATCAATGTCCTCACTTAAATAATCAACGGCTTCGCTTACCAAAGATTTCTAGCATTGTTGCCCTTTGGCCGGGAATAAATATTCTCTCCTCTTTGGTACTACTAGCATCGGCTTCTCTGACCAAAGTTTTTCTGCTTACCCCGCCTTCGGCCAGAAGCGATATAACCAACCTCTGCTGCGATTACCAAAGATTTTTTTTGAGTCAGCTTATGAAAACGTTATATCTTTCTTAAAGAGAATACCATAAAATAAACTTATAATATCCAAGGACGTTATTACTCTACGTTGATGGACATTATGTCTCTTCGTAGTGTGACATAATGCAAATTTATCTTATGTCACTTTGTGGTGCGACATAATGTTCATGGTCATTATGTCCTTGGACGTTATCACATGCCACCGACTAAATCGGTTATAATAAGATTTCACATGCACTTAGCAAAGAAACATTAGAGCATAATTTAATAGTTTGAGCTATTTATTATACCCTTCACTTGTAATTTCTACAACATCCATTTCTGACACCGTAAGTACGAGTAACACCTTGTACTCAATTCTTTTTAAACCCTTCACCATAAAAAGTGCAAAAAGAGTATATTTAAGTTCGTTATTCAGTTTGTAATTTCTACAATATATATTTCCGACCCCATAAATTGTATATATTCTGAGTTCTTATGGATAGCGAAGTCTATCGAGCGATGCTATACTTAATTTAAATACGCCAATCGATCAGACATACTGTCGAAAGAGGTGATATTGAAAATCAGCAAGATCGGCCCATATCCTTCGATGCAGCGGGCAAAACACCACGCCTCTAATTTTTCCATATCATTTGAAACAAATCTAGTTTAATGAAGTTACTCCAATAAAAGAAGGGGCGATAGAGAGTTAAAATATAAAAAAAACATCAAGTTACAAAATTGGCGCTCGCCCATATTTTTCGAATTACGGGGCTCTGAAATTTTTCTATTTAAGGATTTTTCAAATTCCAAACTTAAGTCCCAAATTTTCCAAACTTAAGTCCCCGTCCAATTTTTGTTTCTGCAATTTTTTTTAAATTCTCTTATAAAACTGCATTTGTGGACGAAGACTAACTAATATTCACTTATTTAATGTCATTTGTATCCCCAGAGTCGCTAAAAAGCAAACTCTAAAATATTGTTTGTTTAAAATGAAAGTGGCTTTTACTTGGAAACTGAAAATTATGTCTCAACAACGCTTACACAATCTGAAAGGAGAACACTAGGCGATCAAAATGCTATAACTTGGACAAAAATCTATGCACTGGTTCACTGATTTTGTTAAAAAAAAATGGCATGAAAATTACTCTTACTTAGAAACTAAAATTTATATCTAAAAATTAACTTTTATTTTCCAAGCAAAAAATTAAGTTTGAAAAATAATCAAGGAAAATTTTTTTTTTAATCAAAATTTATAACCATTACGGTCCCTGAAATAACCACCTTACTGAAGAATTATTGTTTTTGTGTAAGTTATCCCATCCATCATTATTAAATTTTCAATAAATTTATTTTAAATATATTTTGTGACATTAGCATTTTCATAATTATCCCGATACCTGTCCAATAGAAACAGCAACATACTTCACTTTGCCTAAAATATAGCGAAGACACTATTCTTGACAAATTGACCGTCTAACAAATCTTCGTTTTATTGCTCCAGGGTACATATGCATGTAATGTTGTTTACAATTTAAATCTGAAGTGGCAAATTCTATATGGCATTTTCTTTGAATTCTTAGAAGGCTCCGGTTTATATGCCACTTTGACATTTATCCTGGCTTCCACCGAACGTAAACGATTTAAAGCCTTAATAAATATTAAATAATTAATAATAATAATTAAAACTGATATTTAGTAAATAAACAATTTTATAGTATTTTAAATAATTATGTATGTGGTGTTTTCAATTATTTACTATTCGTCACGATTTGTTTAAACTGACTAAAATAAGAAGGAAAGTACTTAAAAAAATTTTTATTGGTATTAAAAAATTATTATTTCTGCTAATAAAAATGTAATTAAGTATTTTGCAAACAAACTAAAGAAATGCAACTTTTTTATTAAAAACGTTACTAATTAGCTGGCAACAGCTGTAAACGTTATGTACGTACATACATACAAACATACACAAGCTTATTAAAAAAGATTATTTCTTCTCATTTCAGGTGTTAAGTCAGACTTTTAAGAAATATTTTCAAATAAAACAGAAACAGAAATAAAAAATCATGAAAATATTTTATTGAAAAAAAATGTCAAATGATGACTAAAATCAAAGTTCATAAAAAAGCGCAACTTATGAAATTTGTACTCACGGAAATTAACGCTCACTTCACAATCAAATAGTCTACTGATGGATATTTGTTGCTTTTTTTTCAACAAGAGAGCATTTGGAGAATAAATTTTATTTCTAAATTATTTAAATCAACTGAAGCAAAATAAGAAAAGAAGAAGCAAATACGAGGACAGCATCAACCAACGAAGCCAATCCAACCACAAAAAAAGACAATTTTACGATAACTACTAGTCATCATCATTTATTTACAATTTGAAAACATTCCTGTTTTATTGTTGTTGTTGTTGTTTTGCTTTTTCGCTTTTGCTTAAGTCATTTTTTCTTGTTTATAAAATAATACATCAAAAGGAAGGCAAATTTTTGTTTATTTCATCTTCCAAACGACCAGTGATTTGAAGACCAACACTAACCAGAAACAAATAGACAGCTAAAGAAAGACACAAACAAAATCAAAAACAACAACTAATGAAAAAAGAGAATACCAACTTAAATCTTTTATATCTCGTTAACACACACAAAAAAAACCAAACTAGTGTTTTAAGTCGTAATTATTTCACAAAATCCACAACCAACCATCACCAGCTTCAGTTTGCAAAATACTCCTGTATGAGCATCATTAACAGCGATCATCATGGCTGGCAATATGCATAATACACGTTTATTGAGATTTTTAATTGTTTTAACAATTGTCGTTTTAACCATCTTCATCTATACCTCATATTCGTCAACACAAACATTGGCACCACCACCGATGCGCAGTGCTTCATTGGTGGCCTATTCCTTATTAAATAATCGCAGCACATTAAATGAACTAAATTCAAGTACAGCTAATAATGAGGCCAATAGAGTTCCAAATTCAAGCACAGTGGATTCCGGGCATAAATCCTTTATTTATCACGACAATTTACCTCATTCCTCTTCGTTGAGTGCTACGCATGGCAATGAAATGGTGTTTATTAAAAAGTTAATACATCATCGAGAACCAACTATAGATATTAATGCTGTAGATGATGATGGCGGAGCTGGTTTAACAGATGCCGTTTTGGAGGGCCAGGGATTAGATGACAAACCATTAAGTAATCCAGGTGGTGATGACAATGCTGTTGATGAAATGGCTCTGGAACGCTTTAGTAACAATAACAATGATCTAATGCAGGAGGAACAATACGTCCAAGCTGTTGATAATACCTTGGGTGAGTACCCGTAAACAACGTACATATATTCATTAAATTTAGATTTAACTTTTGAATTTCAATTGTGCTATTGAATTTGCTATTAAAACAGCTGTAAAGTAACCAGCCAACAAGTTAAATTTTCACGAGAATGTATGTTACAATACAGTCGCTAACTTCTAGTCTAAAATTAACGGGCACTTATGACTCTCGAACAATATCGAAGATATCATCAAGGCAAGAATTAATCAAACAGCTTTATTATTTTTGCTTACAAAATAATTTGCTAAGAAAAAGTCTGAAAAAAGAAATTATTGTAACGTGACAATTAAAAGTATATTAAAAATCATAGTCACACAATAAAATCGGGTTCTTTTAGAAACTATTTACATGTCATTTCCAACTCCACAACAATTTTCTTTGCTAATTTTTGCTAGTAAAGCATTCATTTACTTTCTTACATTTGGGAGAACAATTTTGAAAATTTCTGTTTTACTCTCTCGTTGCTAGTTTTTGCTAGTAAAATTACTGAACAGAGCTATTATCTTCTAAAAAATAGAATAGAAAAAAAACCGAAAATCTGAACATTCACGCAAAATTATTTTGTCATATTACCTTCACAAAGTCTAATAAAAAATTAATCCTCATATTCACCCTTATTCTAGTTGTCGGCGTCGTTACATATCAATGTTGATATGTGTTGACGTATTCAATTTGTTATTCTACTTGTCCTTATCGACACTTATCGATTACTGCTCAAAGATTTTTTGTATTCTATAACAAATGGGACGACGTTATTGTATTGACGTGACTCTGTTTTTGTCGAGGCCTTTTTGCATAACGTAAAAAAGTGAAGTTTATAAATGCAAATCAATTTAAAAAATTTGTGGAAGAATTTTAGAAGAATCCATCTCTTGCAGTGGGTTTTCGCAGAGGCACTGCTCTATGCAATTTAAAAGAAATATGGGAAGAAATTGGAAAAATTCTAATTTTTTTTTGGGTTGCCTAGAAGATTTGCAAAAATAACTTTTATGGTATGGCGAAATTTAAATTTAAAGTGAAAAAAATGTGGTTGCTAATAAAACGGAGTATAAAGCCACTGGTGGATGAAAGTTTAAACAATTTTCAAACAGTCCGCTGGAAGAAGCTGTGGCAAAAATTCTTGAAGAAAATGGCCATGCAATAATCAAACTGAATTACTGCAGGAGCACAGCCAGGAAGAGGCAAAACATATGTGCATTATGATGAAAATTCGTCTCGTGTGGACATAGTGTCATTCTGGTTGACGTTGTCACAATTGGGTCAACAGTATTTTATTTCGACGTCGACATAATTTCGACACGAAAATTAGTTTTTCTCTAACGATCTTGCAAAAACGTTGGCTGTTTAATGAACACACATCTCCAATAACAAATTAAGCCAAGATATTTAGATATTATTTAGTGGCGATGAAGGTCCTTAAGGCAGATATTTGCTGATGTAGAAAGAAAGACCCAACAAAAATCAAATAGCAAATAGTCGACCTTATTCTGGTTGTCGTCGTCACAATTAAGTCAACATTATTTAATTTTAACAGCTACATAACTTTGATATCAAAATTTAGTTTTCTCTAACGAACTTGTGACGACGTTGACTGTTTTTTGAAAACAGATCTCTCTATTTTATCTCAATGTTCTTTAAAGCTTCTTGGATCAGTGCGAAATCCTATTTTACCTTTGTTAAAAGTAAATAAAAGCTCCACAATTTTTATTTTACTTTTCTGTGGCACTTTATGAACGCTTTATATCTTCCATTTCTTACTTTGTGGCTCAAAATTGATTTATTCCCAAGATCTCTAAGCGAGACTCGAACTACTCTGTATTGTTTAGCCTTTAACCTACGCAGCCATTTAAAGCACAACTCACGAACTCTGGTTAACCTACCAGACTTTTTTTAACCAACTCAGCCACTACTTTCACACACGACTTTATATACATATTAAAATTAGTTACCATTTCTTAAAAAATTTTGAGTTTTTTGAAAATATAGGGTTTTTCAATAAGAGCGCTACAAAAGTTTGTTAAATAAAACAAAAACAGTTTTAGATATCAAAGAAATTCTTAATTCCTGTGAAAGTAAGTTCGATGCCGTTATGTATGGAACTTGATTTCTTGTGCATGGCTACCATGGGCACTCTTGCTGAAGTCCTGATGCTGAACCCAATTTTCGACGGTTTTCAAGCATAAATCGGCCGATAGTGTTGAAATTTCGCGTTCCATAGTCGTACGAAGTCCATCAATCATCGCTGGCTTGTTAGCATAGACCATAGACTAGGAAATAGTCTAACGGCGTCAAGTTGCACGACCGAGGCGGCTAATCGACTGGACCATTTCGTGAGATAACACGTTCTCCAAACATGGTTTCCAATGAATTGATTGTGACATTCGCTGTGTGGCTTGTGGCGCCGTCCTGTTGGAACCACGTGTTCTCCAAGTCCATATCATCCAGTTGTGGCCAAAACTATTCGATTATTATTGAACGGTAGCGATTTCCACTCACAGTAACGTGTTGGTCTTGGTCATCACGGAAGAAGTACGGCCCAATGACGCTGCCGGCCCATAAACCACACCAAACCGATTTTATTCGGAATGCAATGATGACTCATGGAGTACGTGTGGATTGCTGCCTGACCAATAACGCATATTTTGTTTATTGACGAAGCCATTCAGCCAGAAATGATGCCCTTAACGTTGAGGCCACTGACTCCGAATTTCGGTAGGAAATTTTAATAATTTCGACCCGTTGTTGGCTCGTATATCTTTCCATCATGAAATGGAAAACCTTACTGAAGAGAAATGTCAAAAGAGCAGCTAGAAATATGACGTCGTTTGCTGTCCCTGTCGCTCTACTTTTGTAGCGCCCCTGTTGAAAAACTCGATATAAGGACGTGGTTTCTTCGCTTCCCTTTTAAAGTCTGCTTTTGGACTACCTCGATAAATAGACCAGCAGTTATCCGCAATCATTGAAACGTTCCACTTGCCCTGATGTTGGGTTTCCATGTTGGCGATGTCCTGGTAGAAGCGCTTCCCATGCTCATTGCTGAAGGCCTCATAGTTATCCGGAAAGAAGTGCAAATGAGAATGTAACAAGTGGATTTTCAGGGACTTGTTATAACCCTGTTCTTGGTAAGATGACATGAAAAGATGTTATGACCACATGTCTTTCTAAAAGGTTCCATTGTTGCAATCTTGAATCTAAAAGTTATTTTTTATACTTTGGTTATACGAAATATGTCCTTTAAAAAATCATTTAATTTAGCTGACGTTATCCTGTATGGCTGTGACCAAGGCGAATTAATACCAGGTGGCAGCGCCGCTACAACAATACAACAACAAAAAGAAAACAAGGCACTTAAATGTATGGGAAACTTCAACACATAATTAATTATTTCACTTTTTTCTTACCTTTTTCAATAACGTATTCAAAGAGATTTGCTTTTTAAATTGACTTACAACATTCTTTTTTAAATTCTATTTAAAAGAACATAAAAAAGAACTTTTGTAATATAAAATAATACACTTTTGACAGCTGCTTTACACATAAGAAAATTAACAAAAAATAGTCAGCTGCCGCAACGATGCCACCTGATAAAATTAATTCGCCTTGGCTGTGACGATATTAGGTACCTCGTATTCTGACGTTGACGAAATTGACGGTAAACCGCCCGCGATTTCATATTCATAAAAACCAGTAGCAGATGGTATATTTGGATATGTTATGACACTCCCCTTTTTAGAAACATCTTTGCCTTTTAAATTATTGGGTCGTCAGGCAGAAATAGCATATATATAAAAATAATTCGTTGATTTTCGCTACTGCATTGGCACTGCAATTTAGCCAATTTCTTAAATCTGTAGCACATGTAGAACCCAGTTTTTATCTTGGTGCTTGATGTTGTTGTTAATGAAGCAATACTAGATTTTTTAATTATAGGCGATATGCAACACCTTTGTTTTCAAAATATCAGACCAGTTTTTGACTTCATATTTAAATACGCATTTAGTTAATTTGCATTTAAATGAAAGTTGTATTTCAATACAGTACAGTTACGGTTTTTCAGTCTTGTATGTTCGTTTTTATTTAACTATGATAACAAATTTAGCAGCATTACGAAATATAAAAAAATGACCAATAATTTGTGAAAAACAGCTGCTACAAAACGCGATGAAATGCAAATTTTGTTAAAAATATTTGAAGTGCATACGTACATTCAAAAATGTCTGCGATACTCATGTCTTCACCATATAAACTTATTTTATTTATTTATTTATTTATTTAAATTTGTAATTTTCACAAACAATTTAAATTAAGAAATGGATGCAAAATATAAATTTTTTATGAATGACTAGAAATGCTTGTTTACTTTTGTTTAGTTTGCGAAATAACAGAAAGAAATGCGGTAACCATATGTTAAACCTGTATTATTTAATGGACTTTTCATAGACAGAGAAACAGAAATTATTTAAAATTATTTCGGAAAATTTTCCTTGTATACTAGTGTAATTAGTTTAAAAAAAAAAACAAAAACATTACCATTAATAAATGCACTCCTTGCCTTTAAACGCCCTAAGGTATACTCGAGCATTATTTTAAAATGCCTTTTATAACAAAAATTAGATGAAAATGATTAGAATGAATTTGAAGAAAAATGAGTCATTATGGGAAAAAATTTTTGCGCTCCTATAAGTAATAAAAACTGTTAGCTACAGTTTTAGGTGACTTTGCTCTCAGACATCAAGTTTTATAGCCACTTATTTTACTCACAATTTTTATAAATGTTCAAGTAAAGATATGGATAAAAATAAATTCGAATTTAACTAGCAGAGACTTAAACAGCTAATTTGCAGTTAACATTATTATGACCTTCATTGTTTAAAATGTTTAACCTCGGAATTTCAAGTTGTTGTATAATGTACTCTTCTTAACCTTAAATCTAAATAACAATAGGTCTGTTCAGTAACTTAGTTAGCAAAAACTAGCAACGAGAGAGTAAAACAAAAAATTTCTTCCAAATGTAAAAAAGTAAATGAACGCTTTACTCGCAAAAATTAGCCAAGAAAATTGTTATGGCTTTTGGAATAATCTTGTAAGAATTAAAAACTATACGCTATGACCATTTAGTAGTAAAGATTTTAAAGTAAATGTACTAGAGTGAGAAAATATAGAAATGTGAAAAAATGTAGAAAACAGTAGACCACTATAAGCCATCAAACTGTATTTAAATTGTCTTACATTTATTTAAATGCTTGGTTATTTTCAAAAGCGTTTGTGATGTTTAAGCGG
This sequence comes from Gymnosoma rotundatum, assembly GCA_916610165.2. Taxonomy (NCBI): domain Eukaryota; kingdom Metazoa; phylum Arthropoda; class Insecta; order Diptera; family Tachinidae; genus Gymnosoma; species Gymnosoma rotundatum. The sequence continues at coordinate 93,334,853 of OU744337.1, read as the reverse complement.
ATTATAACTACACATATATAATAAATACATGACATGAGGCAGCAAGCAAAACACCACGCCTACCTCTAATTTATTCATATCATTTGGAAAAATAAAGTAACCCCAAACAAAAATGTAAATATATGGGGCGATAGATAATTAAAAATAAGAAAAAAAAACAAGTGAAAATAATGGCGCTCGTCCATATTTTCCGTGCTACGGGTCTCTTAAATTTTAAATTTTTTGTTTTCTAATTTTTTAAGCACTAGGTCAGTTTATAAATAATAACAAATGTTTATTTATATTTTCAATATTTCGCCACACCTTTGGGTGGCATCATCAGGAAACAGGAAACAAAAATTAAATTTTCTTTTTTTTAAAATAACAAATTTAAAATGAAATTATTTTTTCAAACAAAAAAAGAAAATTTAATTTTTGTTTCCTGTTTCCTGATGATGCCACCCAAAGGTGTGGCGAAATATTGAAAATATAAATAAACATTTGTTATTATTTATAAACTGACCTAGTGCTTAAAAAATTAGAAAACAAAAATTAACTAAAAAAGGTCAAAAAAACATTCATATATATTTTAAATTTTTTTAAATATCAATAATTGTATCATATTAAAGCTGTTGCTGATGCTTAACCAATTAAGAGCCGATGTAATTTTCATATACCAAAAATTTTTTAAAGCAAATTAATTACAAAAGTAAAGAACAGTTATTTGACTAGTTTTTGTTAGTAAAAATTTTACTAGCCAAAACTTCCAACAAATTATTTTTCTCACACATTTTTACGCTCTTTTTTTACTCTGTGCTTGCAAATTTTTGTGAGTACGTGAACAGGTTCTAGTAACAATTAGTAATAATTTTTAGTAACTGAACAGACCTTACGTAGCAGTGATGAATAGAAAAACTGTTTAAAACAGCTGTTTTCTTATTTACGATATGAAAAAAAAATATTTATATATATATATATAATTTACTTTTTCCAACTGAACTCTTTAATATTAGCAAACAGAGGTGTTTTACAAACTAAACGCAACACTCACATTAACTTTAAAAATATTTAATTTTTTCCATTGAAGTGAATTTTATAAAGGAATGGCTGTTTAGACTATTTTTATTTGAAATAATTATTCCCTTTTTCGTCTTATACGTATGTACGTATCTATTTAAAGGGATAAAATTACCTTTTGTAAAACCAGCCGTCTGCGAAATACCGAGTTCTTACGCTATGCGCCTTTTCGGTTTTTTTTTTTTTTTTTTTTGTTCGGTGACGTACGAATTTTGCGATAAAATTTGCACCTGTTGCTCGGCACTTTGACTTCATGCATCGTAATGTATTGACCTAAACTTGCAGAAAAAGTTTTTAAATATTTCAAACTGTTATAAGTTAACTTTATTTTGTTGCTTTTTCAAACTTAATCCAAGAAAGAAGACAAAGTGATTTTAATAAAAAATGTTTAAAATAATAATAAAAAAGCAACTCTTGAATACATTTCAGGAAATATCAACAATTCAGTAACATCCGCAGCTGGTGGCTTAGCGTCATCGGACACCAATCCGCAATTAAAACAACATCATCAACAACAAACATTGGAATTGCTGCAACAGCAACAAGATCAACAAATTAATACTGATGCAAACAACAACAACATCAACAATCTAAATAAAATACCCGAATCTGATGTTTTAATACCCACATCAAATCTACAAAAGTTTATAGAAAGTGCTGATAAGATATTAAAAAATATTACTGTTCAACAACAACAGCCCCCGTCGGTGGCACCCGCCGACAATATCAATAAATGTAAGTACACAAATGTTTATGTATAAATGTTTACATAGAACGTATTTTTAAACCCAAAAATTCTTAGATAAGTATTTGATCATACAGTTGTGCTTCAAGAAATATAAGTTTTCATTTTGTTTAATACATTTTTATGACAATAGTTGAGATTAGGATAGAATAAGTTAGGTTCAGCAGGTAGCCATAGGTATTTCACAATACAGTTAGATCTTACTGGTAGGACCTGCAAAGAAGGGAAAAGAAGACTGAAAGAGAAACAAAAAGATGGACAATAAAAACAAAATTAAAGGGGATCTAAGAAGAAAACTGCCATAAAAGGCTCTTTGGCCCTTAAACCTTTTCATTAAGGTAAGTATTTAATGCTGACAAGGAGTGGATTTCAAAACCACCCACAACTTATAAAAAACTAATCCTGTTCAACTTAAATGCGGAAAAATATCGATAATACCGAGATACTGATGCCCTTGGTACTGAAAATATCGTTATTATATTACAGAACAGATATAGAGCAGGTTCTCGATTGACCCATTCTACTTCCTCTTTAAAAAAAAATTATTGTACGAGAGACTTCTTCTTTTAAATGATGCCAAGTCACTAAGTTCCCCCGGCTTAGCACGGGCTAAACTGTCCCTAACAGTCGAACAAGAAGACGTATTGGATCATCGTATCTGGGGCAGATTGTAAAATGCTTTACTGATACACAGACCTTAGAACGAGAGAAAAACTGCACACATTGCTTAAGATAGTCGCTGTCAAATTTACCGAATTATTAATTTTTAGAATATAACAGGTTTTTAGTAGTAGATGTTTTCGCTGGTAAAACGTTGCAATCATCTGGGACACAAGCTTATTTTTCTTTTAAATTTTAAGATCTACATATGCACCACTTCTTACTCTCGCCATCAAGATATAAGTGAGTGACTGCGTCAAAAAACTTATGGAAAGGAGAGTCTAGAAGCACATTCAATACTTGTGTACAACTTTTGTATTTTGGACCTTAACCTCAGAACTCGTTATCGCCAATAATAGTTTTTATAATCATTATTGGCATGTTTATGCTATCGTATGTTCTACACATTTGGTTATAGAGCTAACGAACGATATTTGATTAATTTGATTTTCTTTCGTGAAAACTTTAACAATCTTTGACGTTTTAAAGGAATCGTCGGGAACATTCAAATATACAATGCGTCCGTAAGGAGATATGGAAAAGGTAATTATTTCAACAATCATACAGTGCACAGAAACAAAATACTTTGGAAACAATTTAGCAATTTCCACACAATTTGTTTGATTATAACAAAATTTTAGAAGGAAGTAGGAGAGGAGTATTAAGTTTAGAGTTTGAGTTTTACAAAGTTTTGAGGAGCAGAGCCATAGGGTCCCAAAGTAGGGCACCTTGGAGATGTAATTTTTTGTAACGCTTGTCGTTTTTAGTGTTTCGTAATAAAAAAGGCGTTTGAAACGAAGCATAAACCTACAGCTTTTATTTATATGTAGTTAACAATTAATTTGAAAATTTCGAATTTTGTTAGACCTTGCGTTTGTTTTTTTCAAAATATTTGATACTATTTTCGAAAATGTTCCTTAATTGTTTTTCCCAGTTAGCTGCAAGACGAATTAAATATTAGGTGGCCGCACGGCTACAAAAACAAAAATCTAATGTAATTTTGTTGTTGCAGAGCTCTACGTTGATGTCACAAACAGCTAACTTAACAAAATCAAGCCGAATTCAATTTATTCTTCTATCATCATTTGGTACTTTAACACCCCTTTCATATTAGGCAACATTTACTTGTGCTAGTCTTATGTTTGCTAGTGTGAGAGGAAAGGTCGGTTTGAAGGGGAAATAATTGCCGAGATTTGAGTACAGACTTGCTTGGCATTTCTGTTCTTGCTGTCATTCTTGTCTAGGGATTCAAGCATATCTTTAACTAAATTATTTTTTTTTCTTCAACTTCCATTGTAAACACCAAATTTCAAATCAATTTCACAATTATAATGAATACAGAAATGAAACAAAACGTTAACAAATTAAGGAAATTTGAGCATAAGAAAATTAAACTTGCTCAAGTAAGTGGCTGAATGTGAACATAAAAACAAGTTCAAAAGAAAATAAATAATAATGAAAATTATACTTGCGTAATTAAAGTTACCTAATCTAAATGCAGTTGTACGAGGGCGAATTGATATTAAAGCTACCTAGTGCTTAATGGCAGCACAAACACAAAAGCTTTTTCTTTCTTAGAAATTACGATCTGTCAAACGTCAGCTGTTAAAATTTTAGCCAAATTCATCGATTAGTTTATTTGTTGTAGTCGTTTGAAGTAAGCAACTTTTGTGTTTTTTGGAAAATGGAAAAAAGTGAATTTCGTATAATGATTAAACATTATTACTTGAAGGAGAAAACGGCGAAGGAGACAAAAGAAAAGCTCGATAAACATTGCGGTGAGTCTACTCCGTCAGATTATATGGTAAAATATTGGATTGCTGATTTTAAACGGGGCCGAACAAGCACTGCAACAATACCATCAACAGGAAGGCCAAAAGAGGTGGTTACTGAAGAAAATATCAAGAAAATCCTCGATATCGTTATGAATGATCGCCGGGTCAAATACGTGAGATTGCTGAAATGATAAACATATCATATGAATGTGTGTTCAACATTTTGCATGAAAATTTGCATATGAAAAAGCTATCGGCAAGATGGGTGCCGCGTTTGCTCAGTGTTGAACAAAAACGAGTTCGACAGATTACTTCACAGCGGTGTTTGAACATGATAAAGCATAATCCTGCTGATTTTTGGCGTAGATTAATAACTGTTGATGAAACGTGGATCCACCACTACACACCTGAAACCAAAAATCAATCGAAGCAATGGGTGGAAGTGCTCCGAAGAAGGCGAAGACAGCGAAATCGGCTGGCAAGTTTATAGCCACTGTATTTTGGGATGTACGCGGAATATTGTTCATCGATTATCTTGAAGAGGGATCCACAATCACAGAAGAGTATTATCGTGCATTATTCGATCAATTGGTTGATACAATCAAGGGAAAATGACCACATTTAAACAAGAAAAAAGTGCTCTTTCTTCAAGACAACGCACCGGTTCATACAGCATTAGATACGATGCTAAAGCTACGAGAAATCCACTTCGAATTGGTTGAACATCCACCTTATATTCCAAATTTAGCCTCTAGTGACTTTTTCCTGTTTCCAAACATGAAAAAATGGCCCGCAGGAAAAAGATTCATCTGAAATGAAGAAGTGATTACCGAAACTAATGCGTATTTTGAGGAGTTCCCAAAATCGTATTATTCAGATGGTATAAAAAAGTTGGAAAATCGTCTTACTAAGTGTATTGAGCTAAAAGGAGACTATGTTGAGAAATTAATGATTTTTGAAAAAAAAATGTTTTTTTCCTACTTAGGTAGCTTCAATATCAATCCGCCCTCATATATGCAGCAATACCTTATAATTCATTTTTTTTATTATTATTATTTTTTTTTTTTTTTGTTTTGGAATTTAATTTTAAGAAATTTAAAATTTTGTACATCTTAAAATTTTGACAACAACGTTGAAAATAAACCAAAATCAGCTGTTTTATTACGACCACCTGTAAATTAATTCGCCTTGGTTAGCTGTTTAATAAGATTGTAAAACTTTTAAACAAATTTCGGCTCAATATGTGGTTTTAAGCTTAAAATTTGTAAAAAAAAACAACATTAATAAAAGCCCCGTCAATTCCTAATCGATAAAAGTAGTAAACCTTAATTTTTCCCACTGTTTTAAAAGACACTATGATGAAGATAATTACTGGACTTTTTCAAACTCAATGAATTTTTTATGCAATTTCAAAGCTGAGATTCAAATACTAAAAGAATGTGTATTGCTTTTAGTTATTCTCATATTCACCTTTGTGCTCTACACGCACTCGACAACAATACTGCTCTAATTTTCGGTTAAAAATAAACAAAAGATGCTGCAATGTTTTCAGTAATTTTCAAATCTATGCAACTGTATAGTTTTACCTTTTCCTCTATTTTTCTTTCAATTCTATATTATCTCGTAAATAAGTATAATTTGAATCTATGCAGTAATTTTGATGCAATACGATGACAATCTGCACCACTAATAAAACCTCCAAAAACGTATTTCAAATGCAGCACGATCTCACAAGCCCAAATAAAAATATTGTGTTTTGTAATGACTGGAAGTATGCATGGATTTAGTTTTTACTAAGAAAAGTAACAGCTACGTGCGGATTTTGTGCCGGTGATATAATTGGTCTGCACTTTTTCGAAAATGAAGTTGGTTAGTACATCACCATCAACAGTTGGTCGCCATTTGGTTCCATTATAGATTTGACTATGATAGACTTTATTGCAAGGCTTTTGAAGTCATGGGTCAAAGTTAAAAGACATAGCAGACTGATTCTATTAAAGCCAACTTAACAAAGGTCATTGCTTAAAGCGTTTAAATCTACACCCCAGAATGAATAATCTGAAAACAGCTAACTAAAGCTGGGACATAATATAACACACATATCCCCATGCTCCATAACCAAAATGAATATGATTAAATGACATCCAAGCACAACCTTGATTTAATCATTTTTGGAAAGGCTTTATTATTATGCTACAAGCCTAAAATGCACAACACGTGACTAACGCATGACAGGAGGCTGCAGTAGTTCATGTGGTAAGCACGTTGGCCAGGGTTCAGCCCCTGCGGAAATCAAAAATAAAAATGTTTTTTGTTTCTATTTTAATGGTATAAATACTTATTCAGAATTAACATTGCTACTCGTATTACTATCTAAATATCCCAGAAGTGCTACTTCTATAAAAAAAAAAAAAAGAAATGGAAGAGCCGCTACATGAGGATGCCTTTTAAGACGAAAGATAACAACCATTAACATTTTTTTAAATGTTCCGACACGAAAGCAGTTTTAACAAAATGTTTAAAAGAATTGGATTTAAATTTTTTATTAAGCATTTTCTATTTCTTTAAGTAAAGCAATAATTAATTATGTGCACCTTAAGGAAAATGGAATCATTCCGACCTCTAATGTATACAGTAAATATATGACGTTTGTTTCCTAACATAAGCAAATATTTGTTAGATTAAATACTCCAAACAATTTAAATGATCTCAAAGAATTTCTTCTCTGGCATTGATACCATCTTGTGTTTAATTTCGCATTCAAAATAATTGTAATTTTATTTTGAAATCTGTTGTTTTAATTTTCACAAATTTTGTGTTATTTTGTTTACGTTAAGACTTACGCTACCTTGAGAGAAAAATCTTTTTTTTTTTAAACACAATTGTTTTATTATTGATTAAACACTAGAATAATATAAATATGCAGATAAGTGCTTGGTTTTATCTGATCAAATGATAGCACTAGAATTTTAATTGCTGTTAATTGCGGTGTGCTACTTAATTATTGTATATTAAGTAATCGACACTACTCAATACTTTAAACGCAGTCTTTTCAACTTAAAGCGTTAATTGTAAGTGCTAATAAAAATTTTGATAAACAGCTGACAAATTTGTGAAGAATTTTTATCGAGGAATCATAATAAACAAAAACGAGAGCTAAGAAAACTAAAAGTTGAATAAATTTGTTGATGATTGGCTTAATGTTGTGTGTTGTACATAGTGCAGGGTGTAGCAAAATTACCATAGTAATTTAATTTACTTTTTTTATTTTTATCATTGGTATTTTGCGAAAATATCATAAAATGTTTGTCGATAGAAAATACATTTTTCAAAAAAATAAAGCGCGAATAACGTAAAAAATATGTTTCTGTTTATATTATAAGCATTTCCGGTGCGTTTCGCTACCTCAATAAAAAAATCGTACCAAATCCGCTCTTCTAATCCAGCCAACTTTTTAATTGATTATTCACCATATTAAGAATGTCATAACGCTACCATCTCTTTGTATGGGGAGCACCACGCCCACTGTTCTTATGAAGTGTTTAATTTAAAAATATGGAGGGAAAATAAATGTATGTTCAAACGACAAAATCAGGGGTGATATAAGGAAAAAAAAGTAATTTAGTAGGGACACAATCCATTTTCAGAGTTGATTTTCTTAAAGTTAGCAGTTAGTTAAAAATCGTTTAAGAATAAACATTGTGCCAAGAAGCTTCTAGGCAAATCGATTTGCTAGTTGGCAGCTATTTGACTACAGTTTATAAACAGTCGCTAACTTTTGGTTATACATAACGCTGTTAGACTATAAAAACTAATATCTGAGTTTCTTGTGCAGAATTTCAAGAGTCTACCTATTATAGATCTCTAGCTACATGGTAAAAATTTTTCACTTTGTATGAGAGGTGAAAAAAATAATTTTTATTCTTTGAAATCGACATTTATACAGAATGCTACAGGTGTCTTATAATGAATCACGGACCTTTATTTTGGATTCTGCAACAACCTAGAAATGATTAAATGGAAATAGAGGCTGCTGTAGTCATGGTGGTAAGCACGTTGACTACAAACCGGCTGCCCTGGGTTCAACCCTTGTCAAAATATAAAAAAATAATGGCCCATATTCATAGTTAAAATAAATTATACTTTAAGGGAACTTAAGTCGGTTTTACTTTAGAGTCTACTCTAACTCATTCATAGACAATTTAAAATATACCTTTGGCGAGAAAGTCAACTCTAAATTTTAAAACTACCAAAAGCTGTTTTTAACTCATTTTTCCAAAATTATTTTATTTGGTTTAAGAACACAATACTTTATATCTGATTTCTATACCAAAGTGAACAAAATAAAAACAAGGTTACTTTTTTCTAATGTTTATATAGAAATTGTATGAAAACATTTATCAAATTACAGTCGACACCCAGTGGAAGGTGGCTAAACTTAAAGTATACTTTATTCTTGACTATGAAAGCAAAAAAGATAATAAGAGCTTTTTATTTTAGTGTATACTTTAGCAAGAGTCGAATTTATTCTATAACTATGAATATGGGCCAATGTTTTTTTCTGTTTAATCGTATATATATTCAGATTGAAATTCAGATCTAAAACTAAAACATACAGCCTCATTCGTCGGTACTTCTATCTATATCTATCTCATTTCACCACCTGTCTTCTCTCTCATCTATCCCTTTCCTAAAGAATGTAGCGCGGTTACAAACTAAGTAGGTATTAATGCCTGAAGTGCTACTTCTTTAAAAAAAAAAAAGCATTTTTCTACATTTAATGTGGGGTACCCCACCAAGTCAATAATATAGAAATGATTTTTCCTTTATAGAACATGGCTACTTTATTTGCTTTTTAGTTTTAGAACAAAAACAGTTCTCATAGAAAAAATAAAGGAACTTTTAAAGACAAATAAAATAATGTAAAATTATTGAGATGAGTTTCCTTTTCAATAATAATAAACTTTTTTAATTTTATTTTAAGCTGGCGATAAAGAGGAATTGGCACAACCAGCCCAGTATGATACTCCTAACGACACTAAACAGTTAATAGATGTTAATGAAAGCGGTGAAGCTTTACCACCTTCAGTTATAATGACGATAAAAGGGGCTGGTGTTGTTGAATCCACAGCTGAAAAAAATAAAGGACAGCTGAAACAATCATCAGCGTCAGGGTCAGCGTTAGCGTCAGTCGCAAAAGTTGCGTCGACTACAAAAAAAGTACCCAAGATTGTGGCAACTGATCCTACACAGGGAATACCGACAAAACAAATATACGAATCGGGGCATATGAATGAAGAAATCGATATTAACCAAATATGCCCCAATAGGGGAGAAAAGCTTAAATTACTTATAATCATAACATCAGCTCAATCTCACGCTGAGGCAAGACTGGCTATAAGACAAACCTGGGGTCATTTTGGCAGCCGAAGAGATGTTTCCACCGCCTTTATTTTAGGACGCACTACAAACGCCACCGTTAGTTTATCATTGACTCAAGAGAATTTTATATATGGCGATTTAATACGCGGCCATTTTATTGATTCCTATAATAATTTAACTTTAAAAACATTATCCTCCCTGGAATGGGTCGATCAAAATTGTCCCAAGGCCAAGTATATCTTGAAAACGGACGATGACATGTTCATAAATGTACCAAAACTTTTGGAATTTCTCGACGCCCATTCAAAGGACAAACGTGTCATTTATGGTAGACTAGCGAAAAAATGGAAACCAATACGCAATAAAAAATCCAAATATTACATATCGACGGGACAATTTGGTGCTGCCATTTTTCCCCCTTTTACCACGGGTCCAGCATATGTCATGACCAATGATGTTGTACACGATTTATATAAAAGTTCCCTAGAACAGCTCTATTTAAAATTAGAGGATGTCTTTACTACGGGTATTGTGGCCCAAAAATTGGGCATAAAACGAGTACATGACAATATGTTCTTAAATCGACGTATTGCCTTCAATCCCTGCAACATACGAAAAGCCATTTCCGTTCATATGATTAAGCCGAATGAACAATTCGATTTATGGAAAAAACTTCTGGACCAGACAACAAAGTGTAAATAGTATTTTACTTTAAGAATCTTTTAAAAGAAAGAAACCAACCAACCAACCAACCAACAAACAGATCAAAATCACTTTATTCATAGATACGATTATTATACATACATAAATACACACTCACACACACACACACGCATACATACATATATAGTTAATAGATATAGTTTATATATTTGTAAGAGAATTGAAAAAAAAAAACGGTTAAGTTAAACTTGAGTTAATTCTTTAAGAAACTAATTATTGTGTATATTTATTTGTTAAGCCATTTAATGTAAATTTTATTAGCGAAGTAAAATATAAAATAATTTTAAAAAAATAAACTCAACTATAAACTTTAAAAAATTTAATTATTTATATGTTTAGTAAAGCATTTGCAAAAAAAAATATATACATATACATATATATGTATATGTATATATGTACATATATAATTTAATTTTTAATTTATTCAGAATAAAAGCATCTTTTAAAGATCAATTAAAACTAAACTGCCTTATGCTTCACAAAAACTTTGGTTGCCATAGAAACGAGATTGCCAACCTCATGCTAAGTTTTTATGATTCAAATAACTGAAACTGTTTGATTTTTTTTTTTAAATTCTAAGCAATTTCAAAAATAACAGGAATTGTTTTTTATTTTTAATTAATAACAAATATGGGCACTTTTACTTTTTCTAATATTTTGTATGGTACCGCCATCACCTATACCAAAAAGAGATGCTACCTTACGAACATTAGCACCATTTCCTGAAGATCCCAAGCAGTAAAGTACAATTTTAAGCTGCAAGTCAATGCGTAGTTGGAGCCTTTCGCCAATTGTGTGAAAATTTCGTCATTTTTTATAAGGTTGAATATATAGGCAAATTCCTCTGGCCGTAGTCGTATCATATGAAGAAATCTGTTTTCATCAAAATATCTTAAAACCCGATTATGCCATAATGATGATTTTGGTAGCCCTAAATGTATAATTCTGCGACTGGAAAGCAACTACATTAGGTTCATCCTAAAAATGTCTTGAATTTCATCCTCACACAAAAAATTTATTAGTTTACTTTTTTCTGTTTTCTCCCCCATTTGGCTTATAAATAACAAATGATGAATAGCACTTTTCTTTTTCTTATTTACTTTTTGACGTATGAAGTACAATGTACAATGGCACACTGATACAATGGTTGTTCACAAAGAAGTAAACAAAAGGCAGTATGCAATACTACCTACACCTTAGCAGAGCTTGTGAATACGGCAAATTATTTTCCTATTGTTAAGGCCCATTCACACTATAATACAACCCAGTTAGCATTTGAAAGATTGTTTTTACAAAAGTCACCAAAGTGAGTCTTTTGATACGACTTGAAACTGATTAATCAGTTGTACGTTTAATATATTTCCGAAAAACGCAAAGAAAGCGACTTGTTTAAAAAACAAAATGTACAAAAAGCAAATGGTTCACATTCGACAGTTTTTAGAATTATTTTAGAGACATATTTAATGCAGCCTAACGACGTAAAATGACTCAAATATTTTATTTATGTGCTGTTACTGCATTACAGGCGATCTACTCGTCTGAAAAATTTATATGAAAAGCACTCATTTTTTTTAGTTATTTCCATATACATTTTTTAGAAGAGTTGAGCGCCTGTAATATAGAAACAGCACTTTATTTTTTTTTTAATTTTCGTAAAAATATGTCAGCTCGTAAAGAAGATAAAGATACAACTGAAAAAGTTTTTTGTTTTTTTCAATTTTAAGAAAATTATAAATATCATGCTAATGAATGTAATAAAAAATAAGCAAAATAATATTTGCAATGTTTGATTTTGAGAAAATACAATTAGAAATTTGCGTATAATATGATTTGAAAAAGACTCGCATACGTCTAGTAATATGATCAAAAAATGACTCAAAAAAGTATCGCATTTGATTATAAGTACGATTAAAAACAGTATCGTAAATAAGTCGAAAACGCGAGTCATAAGGGAATCGTTTAGAAGAGTCGCGTCTAGGGTACCATTTTCTCCCGACAGTTAATCTATATATTTCTGGTCCTGTGTAAGTAAAGATGTGTCGTCGTGTTGTGTCGATTGTTTTCTTGTCTTCTTTCGTCTTGTTTTTGTTGTTGTATTGTCTGAGTAGTTTGTCGATGGTTGTAACCGATATTTTTAACTATTTATACAACAAATACTGAACACTATTTCTTCAGTACTAATTAAAACGTGGCTTGAAGATGATATTCTCACATTAAAAGTGCTCGCCAACCGTTCCAATAAAACAGCCAGTGACAACGGTTTTCACCGAAAGGTATGACAACATTTACAACTATGTTTAATTATATTATAAAAAATTCTTTGAGTTAAATTTTTGATTTTTATGTTTACATTGTATGTACATTTTTGTTTGATGTATTTATAAAGAATAAAAAATATTGAAGATTTGTCTATGAAAACTTCTGGCACCACAGACCACGATTCAAATTAAGCTGCATTTAACTTCTATTTCCTTATTTTTTCACATAAAAGTAAACTTTAAATTATTTTTCATAATTCGTGCATTATAATTACCTATGTAGTTACAATAAATAAAACACATTGATCTATAGTTACAGAATTAATTCGACTCTTGCCAAAGAATATTCTAAAATAAAAAGCTCTTAGTCAAAAATAAAATATACTTTAAGTAGAACCAACTTCAACTGGGTGTCAATTGTAATTTGATAGATGTTTTCATACAATTTCTAAACAAAATTTAGTAAAAAGTAACCTTGTTTTTATTTTGTTCAATTTGGTATAAAAATCAAATATAGAGTATTGTGGTCTTAAACCAAAAAAAAAAAATTATAAAAAATTTTAAGACGTTTGTTCGTATATGCATACATCTATATATTAATTTCGTGGTAATTAATTACAGATTTGCTTACAGACTCTAAAGAATGCAAGAGACAGAGAATCCAACTAGAGTGTCGCTGAAAATGAATGCCTTCATGAATGCGAAAGCCTGCATTGGGATAGGGTGGAAAACAGAGGTAATGACGAGTCAATGATAGACAAAAAGCAAAAGTCATGGAAAGCGATACAGGAAGGTATGAGCGCAATAGATGCGTATGAAAGTTAATGCCAGAAAAGCTTCCACAATGCAATGAACTAAGCGTAGAGGACAGTTTTGTTGAAGCTATGATTGCTCACGAGTTATAAGATGGCGTAATTTTAACAGTGTTTGAATTCCTACTTTACCTACCTTTTTTTTTTAAATACAGTTACGGCTACAGCTCCAACTTTTTCAAGTAGAAGTAGCGGTAGACGCTGCATTATTCCGAAGTATTAAAATTTTTGAGCTACAGCTACTTTTCCAAAATATAAAGCGACAAGTCGAAGTAGCGGTAGACGCTGTTTTTTTCCGAAGCATTAAAATTTTTGAGCTACAGCTACTTTTCAAAAAAATAAAGAGTTAAGTAGAAGTAGCCTCTTTGCTACTTCAGTTAAAGTATTGGTAGGGGCACAAAAAGCAAAAATATTCTACTTAATTTTTTGCTGCAATTTGAAAAGTAGCCAAAAACGAAAACATTATTTCTGGCTACTTTGTGTTGATAATGAACATACTTTTTGGCTACATTATATGAATACTTTATGCTTGGAGCTACGAAATACAAATATTTGCTTCTGGCTACTTACCGACCCCCTCAAAATAAGACTCGGTTTGTTTTATGATTGTTACCCATATTGTCCCCATGCTCAAAATCAAATACATTGTGCTTCTTTTTATTAAAAAAAAACTGCAATACAATAGGAAAAGGCAACATAACTAAAAATTCAATTACAGAAACAACTAAAAAATTCAATTTAGTTAGAAATTATATAGTCAGATAATTAAATTAAATATATTTAAAACTCGACATATTTCATTCATCAGTGTCTTCAAAAAGTGTTACGTCATCAATTGCTTCATGTAGAAAGGACGAATTCAAATTCACTCATAATATATCTTCAAGAGTGTCTTGACTTAGGCGATTTCGGTTTTCAGCTAAAATTAAATTAAGCAATGAAAATTAAAGGGTGCCTCCATAATTGATGTAAATTTACTTATATGGGCCTATCTTTTGAACCGTTATAGGAAAACGCTTGCAAATTGAACAGAATTTCGATTGATCTGGCCGTTATAGTATTAATATTACAAATTATAAATTAAAGGGTGCGCCAATAGTTCATTAAATTTGATGTATATGGCCATACTTTTAAACAGTTGTAGACAGACGCTTGAAATTTACAACGAACCTGTATTGCTAAGTCTGCTATAATAACAAGTATAAAATTTGAATTTGGAAGCTAAAGGGTGTTCCAATAGTTAATGTAATTTTGTGTATGTGACCAAACTTTTGAACCGTTATAGACAAAACGCTGAAACTTAAAAGGGACATGTTTTGCTAAGTCCGCTATAACAAGAAGCTTATAATTTGAATTTAGAAATTAAAGGGTGTTCCCAAAGTTAATGTAATTTGTTCTATATGGCGGTATTTTTTGAACCTTTGTATACAAACACCTTAATTTTAGACAGAATCTCCACTACTTTATTTAGTATAATAAGAAGTATAAAAATGTTATATTATAAATTAAATAGTTGACATAATCGGATGTATATGAGCAAACTGTTGAACGGTTACAGACAGACTGTTGAAATTTACACAGAACCTGATTGATAAATACAGCAAGTATATAATTTTAATTTGGAAATTAAAGGGTGACCCTATAGTTGCTGCAATTTGATGTATATTGCCAATCTATTGAACAGTTGTTTTAGTATAAAGTTTGGAGATATAAGGGTGTCCCAATAGTTAATGTAATCTAATTTATATGGCCATACACTTGAATTATTATAGGCAAACAGATGAAATCTGTTTTGAAGTCGGTTTTTTTCGCAAGAACTATTTTAAATTAAAAGAAACTGTAAATTAATTGTTTACGAATTTACTTTACTCTGTCCTATTGTCGAGAGTGCGAAACAAATTCCAAAAGAAAAAACGAAACAAAATAACACACCTTCGTTCTTCTTCTTGTCGGTAAGTAGCCAGAAGCAAATATTTGTATTGCGTAGCTCCAAGCATAAAGTATTCATATAATGTAGCCAAAAAGTTTGTTTATTATCAACACAAAGTAGCCAGAAATAATGTTTTCGTTTTTGGCTACTTTTCAAATTGCAGCAAAAAATTAAGTAGAATAATTTTGCTTTTTGTGCCCCTACCAATACTTTAATTGAAGTAGCAAAGAGGCTACCTCTACTTGCCTCTTTTAATTTTTTTGAAAAGTAGCTGTAGCTCAAAAATTTTAATGCTTCGTAATAATGCAGCGTCTACCGCTACTTCTACTGGAAAAGTTGGAGCTGTAGCTGTAGGTTATGGTTTGCTATTTCAACGTAAATTCAGCAGTAGAAGTAGATGGATATTGGCTACTATTTTTTAACAAATTTGTGTCTTAAAAGGTAGGCTTTTTTGTCGCTACGGCTACTTTTAGAGTAGCTTTATAAACGCTGAATTTTAATCGACAGCAACTGCGTTACGGAAATTGCCCCTGCACTGAAAGTTTTAGTGATGAAATTGCTATTAATTCTTATCAAGTTATAAAGATTCCTCCGAAATGTGCTGTTTAAGATGTAAGCAAAATAAAATATACTTCCCTCGCTCTTAAAAGATAAACAAACTTTCACATGCTTTTAAATTTGACAGAAAACAGAAAGTGTTGTTAAATGAGTTAAAAACAGCTTTAGATAGTTTTAAATTTAGAGTCGACTTTAACGCCAAAAGAATATATTAAATTGTCTGTGAATGATTTAGAATCGTCCGACCGACTTTAGTTCCCATAAAATATACATTATTTTCAACTATGAAAATCGGCCATTATCTTTTATTTTCGGTTCAATAAATAAATATTAAAAATATTTATAAAAAATAAATTTTAACAAAACGTTACTATTGGGGACCCTTAATTTAAATTTTGTCGGTGACAGTAGGGTATTCAGCTCTTTTAACTCACTGGAGCATCGACGCAATGTGGGGTGGGTTTCACTGTTTTATCGTTACTACAACGGAACAACATGTTTTTGAAAATCGTAAATTCGTACGCACAACGCGCTCTTCATCACAAGCGCTTCCCTTTGTGGTAGATTGGTTAGTGAATCGCACTATGCACTGTAGAGAAAAAAAAACACCGTGCGCAAAGATTCAAATCAAATGTCCACAAGCCCTACTCCCTCTATCGCCCTTCCAATGACCTAATTTCCTAGTTCTGGCACAATGCGTTGTATAAGTAGGGGTCATTACCTAAGTGCAGGTCCTAATTAAAAAACAAACAACAAAGATTAATTAATTCAATAAAACGCTTTTGTGCTACAGAATTAGTTCACTGCAAATAATATGTTTTATTATTTTCTAAACCATCAAAGCTTTTATTAAAAGCCAATACTGAGTTTTTTTCTTTCGAACTGTAACTGTGTGTATTTAGCCGAATATAAACTTTTTTGTTTGTGATTGTTTTACTCAACTTGGCCTCTTAATTTTTCTCTTAATCGTCAACCTCAAACCAACATAGAAATCATTTAAAAAAATAGATTAATTAACTCCCAAGCCGTCCCTGTAGGAAACTTTATTTTGTATACATATTTTTATATATTTTAACCGACACAGGGAAATACTTAAAATTTTTAACAACAAATTTTAAAAACGAAAAAATTAGGATTGAAAGGGTGATCTAAATACATGTCATGGTCGAAAATCCAAAAGTACGTAGAAATGAAAAAAAAAAATATTTGATTTTTAACCGACTTCGAAAATGGAAGGAACGTTCGTCTGAATGTTCGATAGAGTATGCTTACAGATTGGTCCCGTTTTAAAAACAGTTCATAATTTTAAAAATTAAAGGGTGTCCCCTTACATAACATACATACATGTTTTTTAAGTGTATTATGAAGCGTGAAGGGCACCACTCTAAAATTTAAAAAGCTAAGTATCACTATGGCTCCTAATAGCTCCTCCCACAGGGGGCGTGAATTGACCTATATGGGCATATCTTATAGACAGCTTGAAAATGGGACAAAATGCCGATTTTTATGACCGTTATAATATCAAGTACAAATTTTCAAAATTATAAATTAAAGGGTGCCTTAAAAGTTCTTTTAATTTTTAACACTTGTAGACAGATGGTTGAAATTTGTAATAAAACTGTATTGCTAAGTCCGCTATAACAACAAGTTTAATATTTGGATCTGAAAATTAAATGGTATCCCAATAGTATTTATAATTTGATGCATGTTGCCAAACTTTCAGTCGTTATTTTTTTGCAAGAATTATTAAATAGGCAAGCAGTCCACTATTTTTACAAAATATTTAAGAAACGAAATATTATCACCCTTATTGTGTTTGGCGTTTTTGTAGCAACTTCTCAGCGTTTTTTTAAGTTTTTTAATAGATTAAAGATAGCTCGCAGCAATTGTCATTAATCTATTACAAAATTGTCGTAGCCGAAATACGCCTTCGCCAAACACAATAAGGGCCTATATTTTTAGATGGATTCTATTACCATAATCACAATTGCTTCAGTTTGCTTTAGTGTTAGAAAAAGCATTATTATTGAACATAAATATTTAATCGTAGGGCACCTGCAAATATAGTACGATTCGACTCACTCTCTTTTTCAATGAAGAATAAATAAAAATGGAATCTCGTAAAAACCCATTTCCTTTTAACGTTCATCACCTTAAACATGCACCCTTATTGTGTTTGGCGTTTTCGTAGCAAAAACTCGGCGTTTTTTTAAGTTTTGTAATAGATTAAAGAAAGCTCACAACAATTGTCATTAATCTATTACAAATTGTCGTCGTCGAAATACGCCTACGCCAACCACAATAAGGGCAATGATTATTTGACTTTTCTAAGTAATATTCAACGGTTCGACCAGGGAAAGTATGCATTACAAAATAAATACTTAAAACTTTATTAAACAATTATTTCAAAATTTAGGGAAAAAATTGGAAAGCTTACAGTTAATATGATCCGTGCTTTAGGTGATGATCCACCATTTATTATGGAAACCATTTATTTTAAAAATAATATTAAAAAAATCTTCCATAACGAGCAGACAAAAAATCCGAATTTATTCCTAACTTATTGCTATTATTAAAGAATAAAAATTTCTAAAAAGAAATGGCAGCATTTGTACGACCTTAAACTATTGCTTCCTTAGGACTGCTGTTATTTTAATGGTAATATTTTATTTGAACATTGAATTGTTTTGCATTCTGTATACTAATATTTTATGAACTTAAATGTTATGCATATTGGTGTTTTTTTTTTTTATTATTTAAATTATTAAAATCTTACTCTTACAAAAGATCCTAACAAATATAACTAAAAAGATATTTCGAAAAATATAGCTTTTCTCACTTGTTTCTACATCTGCATAAATATTTTTTGTTATTTTGTTTATTATCGAAAATGGTAATTTATCTTCATTATTTTTACTGAAATCCCAAAATTATTTCAGATATTAGACTGATAGGGCCTTATAAGGACCCTTCCGACCGCCATGTGTATAAGGTGCTGTTCCATATTTTTCAAAATGGTCAGTTATCTTCTCAAGAAATGATGCATAATGAGCGTTTTATTATAACCCAATTTAATGCTTTTCTAAACATTTTTCTGATATCAAA
Source organism: Gymnosoma rotundatum (assembly GCA_916610165.2). Taxonomy (NCBI): domain Eukaryota; kingdom Metazoa; phylum Arthropoda; class Insecta; order Diptera; family Tachinidae; genus Gymnosoma; species Gymnosoma rotundatum. The sequence goes on along the minus strand of OU744337.1, from coordinate 93,315,849 downwards.
TTATTATAGTTCCGTAATATATCCATTGAAGCAACATTTTCATAAATTATATATACGAACGTTAAGTGGATAACAGTACACTGTTAATTGTAAAAGCGGCAATGTTAAAATAAATGGTTTATGTCTTCACTATTTAAATACGTTTTACATTAAAATTTTTAATAATACATACATGCATGTTCTGACACTCGCATGTTTTTAAAATCCCATGTGATTTCGAAAACGCCAACTTTTGTTTTACATGTTCTGAAACTCACGCGTTTTGCATGCGATTTGCTCTTTTTCAAACTTATGTTCGAAAAGAAAAACATATGATTTTACTGTGCAAAACATAAGTAAACAAAAAAAACTACAACAAAATGCCTGCAGCTGCCTTGCTTAATTTCATTTCTTAAAAAACATGCAATTAAAAAAAGAACAAATTAAAAAAACGGACGCTTAAAGATTGTGACAATTCAATGGATACTTCAATCCAATGTATATTTATTAATTTGAAAAATTAACGCAATCCAAGAAACATTTTGGCGTCAAATAGATTTTCTATTAGTGATATTGTATTTAGCATCTTTGATGTAAAAGTTTACTTACGTTGTAATTAATCAGTACTTAAAAAGTATTTTTGTTTATTTTGTTAATTATAACTTGCACTTTCGAAACTCATCGTCCAAACAGCAATTTAAATAAATATTTTTAGGTCCCTTAACACTTGAATCGTACATTTAATAAGCACCAAATATTTTATAAGAATTGAAAATTAAAATAACCACATATTTTATTTAATTACCGACTATACATTTCACCGCACTAATACTAGTATATTTTCGAACAAAACAGCTGTTTCTATGAAATCGCCAGTACTCAAGAAAACAATCAAAACAAACAATTGATAGAACAAATAACAGATTTTAAATTAATTATTTACGACTTTAATTGTGTAAAAATTAAAATATTTTTTGTTAAAAATAAAAGAGAACATATTAATTTTCATTTGTGTATAATTTTATTGTTGCTTTAAAGCTTATTTTAAGTAAAATTTATAACTTCACTTCAGTATGCGCTTGCGATTCGAAGTCGCCAAATTTCTTGCGATTGTGAACCACGGAACGCCTTCATGCGATTTCAAATCGCATCGCCAGTTTTAAGCGATTTGCGATTGTCAGAATATGCCTGATAGTCTCTCTCCAGTATCATAGCCGACGATTATATAAACTTAATTTGAAAATTAAAAATTCTAGTTTTGTGTATGTTTTGTCTGTAAAATGATAAACTTTATTTAAATGTTCTAAATTTTTTACATAAAAAAATTACATAAAATATTATGTAAAAATATATTATTACACTTTTGTTATTGTATTTTATGTTTCAATTTATGTATGTGTGTTTATGTATTTTATAAAACAAAAATTTTTGAATACATTTTTATTCATACACCATCATCATTCACAATGATTTTTTTTTAATTTGTTTGCTTTTCTTAAATTTAGTAAATATTAAAAACGAAAACGAAAGTGTCAGAAATTTTTAATTTTAAAAAGGTCAATATAGATCTATAATGTATAGTTTCTGTCTACAGTTTCCGTAGCACAAACTCCGAATTACTGGAAAATTGTTTTGCGCATTATTTTATGCAATTAAACCATTTGAAATTGTTTATAACAATTTAATATTTCTCATACGCACGCGCAATAAAATGAAATGATTGAAATATTTATTTTGCTTAGTCCCAATTTTCACGAAGCAATTCTTATTAATAAACTTATCACTTATTCTTCTTTGAACTTGCCTTGTCGTTTTACAACTCTTAGCCTATTAGCTTGTTGTTTTAGCGGTTCTTCTTCTTTTGTGCAACAAATTTTAATTTGTATATAAAAACATATCGTTGGCTTAGTCGGCAAACTGTCAAGTCCAATTTTTATGCAAATTGAGTTTTTGATGTAGTATGCTAGTATAACTCAAAATACACCATTTACAAAAAACAAAATGCAGTAATGTTGTTTTTGCTTGTTGTTATGCAGTGGTAAGAAATTCTGTCAAGTCCAAAGAAAAAAAAAACATCAAAAGCTAAGTTCAGCTCAAAACAACAAATTTTGGTTTTCTTCTAGATTTAAATTCATTTAATTCACAGATTTAAAAAAAATAAAATGAACTAAAGAATAAAACTGCGTTCACAGATTTAAAATAGTTAACCAAAAAAAAGTTAGACAGTTTTTTGTCTCTCCTAAAAAATTAAAAAAAATGGACTTGACAGGTTTGCCGACTACGCCAACGATATAAAATTTAATCAGCTAAAAATAAGGATTAAAAGGCAAAACGAATTGAACGGGTACATCAGCTTGTGTACTCGTTTCTTTTCCCCTTGTCGCCCTCACCTCCAAGGAAAAGGGATAAGCCGATAAGAATTGCCTAGTGAAAATTGGGACTTAAGATATTTTTGAAATGGGTTTAAAATTATTTAATTGTAAAAGTCTTGCTCACAGATTGTGTTATTCCAGAAAGAGAGAATATATCATAATAATGCTACTTTAAAAAAAAAAACTCTGTGGAAGTAATAATTCCTTTATGCAGATAAAGAAAAAATATTTAAATTAAAGGAAAAACAATATTGTAAAATAACTCTGCTTAGTTATTTAAACGTCTCTACATTTTAAAATTTTTTAGAAGATTTTTAATTAATCTTTCTTGTATAAGTTATTTTGGTGTGAAAAAATGCATTCTTAGTACCTTCTACTGCTATTATTGTTGTTATAATTTTTATTATAACGATTGTTTTGAGAATAGTTTTGATAACGATTTTGTTGGTATGATGTTTGCGGTTGTTGTTGCTGTTGTTGTTGATTATAGTTAGAATTATTTTGAGCAGGGTACCGTTGATAACCACCGCTATTGCCATTATTATAGTTGCCACCTGAATTACCACCACCATAATTGCCTCTATTACTCTGATATCGACCACCGCCTCCACCACTTCCTTCACCGCCTCTATTGTTATTGTTGTTATTATAACTATAACCTTGCTGTTGGTAATTATTTCTCTGCTGTTGTTGCTGTTGATTGCGATTACCACCCATTGAACTATTTAACAGACGATGACCACCTTGTGTAACATAAGCTTGTGGCATATTGTGATTGAAACCTATACGCGGTCTATAATTTGAGTCCCTTGATTCAGGCGCCAACACATTTGGTGGATCGATAGCATTTGTTAAACGTACAGCAGGGAACACAAAGTCTTGATCATAATTAGGATCGCGAAATCTAACCGTTATCACGTTATTCTCTGTGATATCGTATAAGCCCATAATCGGCGACGGCAATGTACCCTTTAGGGGTACGTTTTCCTCTGATTCCAATATAATACCTCTCATGCCCTCCATTTCTACAGGTATTTGAGGTGATTTCTTAAAAGTTTTATTTGCATAGTGCAAAGAGAAGGCTTTGTAAGCCTTATTGCCACGACTTATATAAAGGCGACAGTCGCCTTGTTTATTGCGTTTAATTTCTTCTGGTGTCAACAAACCGTAGTAGGGTTCTAAGGCTTTGAATAGACGTTTTTCATCTACAAACGGCAGTAAAGCAACGCCTTGCCAGGCAAATTTTTTACCATTCAAATCGATCTTAAAATCTTCGGGATAGAAATCTATAATATCCGAATGTGGATCATGCATTAATTTAGCCCATGGTTCTGGAACATGTGAGCTACTCGCAGCTGGAAATACACCCATCAATTGTTCCAAAGGATTGAATGGTTTAGAACCCTTTTCAAATTGAGTAGAGAGTCCGGCAATATTTACAAAGTCCGATGCAAATGGCGCATAATGATATGGGAAATACCAATTCCAAGAGGCGCATCCCTGATAATAGTACTTAAGTACCCAACAAAGGCCACGCACATACTGCAAAGCAACTGAATAACGAAAATCTAAGTTGTTTTTGCCCACATCGAATTTAGACTCGTAGTAACGATCCTTAAAGCCATCTTCCCAAAGACGTACCTTAAAAACAAGGAAACAAACAAACGTTTTTACATTTTTTAATGTTCTAAAAGATTGAGAATCATATTCTACAATAAATACAAAACCAATTATCACACGTAACAGTGTAGTATAAAAGGAGCATCGTATTTAGACTTCTATCTAAGGTTTTTTCACTTTTTGTTTTTATTTAAGTGATGGACTGATCACAGTAAGATCACAGTACGAAAGCTGGCAGTACTAAGGATTAAAAGTGGCACTGCGTCTGAACAGCTCTGTTTTGAGACTGAGGCAACGATATTAATTTATTTCCCATTGATACTGAGCAGATACTACACTGATGTGCAAAAATATATGAAAGTTTATTTTTTTAAATGAAGATTGACAGTAATAGAACATTAATTATACCAAAAATGTATAAAAATCTTTCAGGGAATTAGTAATGACAATGTAAAAAAAATTTGCGATGCGGACCCCGAATGTATTATCAAGATGGGACCCCTAACACCTCCAAACCCAAAATTATAAGTTGTATAGAGAGAGGCACCTCCTGCCAGAGTCTCGGTAATGTTTATTTGAATTTAAAAATTATTTGGTAAACACAACATACAACACATACAGTATAGCATAACAAATATTGCACAACACCAATTTCTGTCCTGGAAAGTTGCTAAATTTCGAAAGTTACCCGGGATGAAATTCTATTTACAAATGTCAATTTAGCAAGCTTAGCGCATTGCTAGAGTCAAAAAAAAAAACGTCCCGAGACGTTCATTAATAGTGGAAAAATCTCTCTATTTTCATTAATATATGATCAAGCCTTAGCTTTAAAGAAACTCTTAATTAGAAAGTCGTTCTAGGATAAAAAGAACTTTGACTATCCGGATTAATTACATGTAGAGTTATTGTAATGTTAAAATCATTAAAAGTTCATAACACGCCGACGAAGTTCAATATGTTCAAAAATTGGTTTCAAAAAATACCTTAATTTCTAATATTTTTTTTTCTAACGACACAGTTGTTGAGGGACTAAATAACAAACTTATTTCATACCAAAAAACTTGAGCTAACAGACAAATTTAATTACCTCATCATTCTTATATTCTTCCTCTTCGTCGTCTTCATCTAAATGAGCTTGAGATGCCGTGCGTTTGTTACCTCTATTTTGCTGAAATTCTCCTTGTGTCGATGAGGAATTTGAAGAATTTCTTAAATTAGCTGCTTCTTGTTTATAGTTGTCTATAAGTGGCAAAGGATTCCCTCCACCTCTTCCCAACGGTGTCAATTTAAAGGATCCCGATCGTTCCATTATCGAAGCATTGTAGCCTTCTTCACGACGTCGCTTAGCCTTCTCACGTTGCTTGAATTGTTGTTCTTTACGTTGGCGATCTTTAAATATTTGATCTTCCATATTACCCAAATCAGTCAATATTAATTGAACTCTTTCTAAATTAACCTCTCCGGAATCGGTTAAATAGCCACCGGTACGATACACACATTTTTTATACAAATCCACCAAACGATCAACCGCACCTTCGCGAATTTCCAGCGATGGTAAATGAGGGAGGAAATCGTTGCCCACAAAGAAACACATAAAAACCCAATCGTCTAAAGCTCGTTCAAATTCATATTTAAACGGTAGGTTGGGCATTTCCAAGGTTTTCTTTAAATACTCGCGCAGTACACTTAGACGGACAAATATAAATTTTACTTCGGATCCTATAGGTACATCAGGTGTAAAGTTGGACACGTCATTAACACCAGCCGCATTAAGGCCCATACATTTATCCATTTCGTGACCAAATTGGCTGCACACTTCACAGGGTTTAGGTTTATTGGGCAGAAACTCTTCACGTATGATTGTGAAATTAGGTTCATGAGTGGCCAAACCCAACATAATTAAATCAGCATCCGCACCACATAACACGTGTTGCGTATTAGGGTCATGATCGGGTTGTGACCTTTGTTTCCTTATATAATCCATAATTTTATGTTCACCCTCACCAGGTACATTAGCGTCCGACAGAATTACCTTAATACCCTTCCAGGCTGGATTGTTGTTTAAACGATCATGTATGTAATAGTGCAGACATTGGCTCAAACGCTCCATAAATGGTGTGCCCGGAGTAATGCAATTAGAATCAAAATGTTCTCCTTTTTCTTTTTCAGGAGGCAAAACACATCCTTTGGTTAACAATTCACTGCGTATCCTTTCTATTTCCATGCGCTTTTCGACCGCTTCTTTCGCTGCCCTAAATCTTCTAGAACGCTGTTGGTTCATTTTAGCTCTAGGCGCTACACCATCTATAGCCATATATAGCAATTTTCGTGGTCTCACAATATTCATTAACCTGTCAATGCATTCAAAAATTGCCACCATCATTTCGTCCTCATTTTTGGGTGCTGGCTTATCTTCCGGATGGGTGCACGGATGAATAATACCATTCATGTCCAGATACAAATTATCAAACTCCACGCCATTTGGATTTGGCGCAGTTGCATCGTCATATATATTTTTACCAGTATCTGGATCAACTGTTTTATTTTCAACGCACTCAATTATGACGCTAGGATATTTACGGCTAAGCCAGCGAAAAAATGCTGGTACTCCCATAATTTAAAATATTTTACTTGATGAACAAAAATTTAACAGTTATTAAAAACTGTTTTATATTTTATTTACGAAAGTCTTCCACCTTGCACAATTTTCTTTTTTAACACAGAATAAAATTTTGAGAAAATGATAATAAAACAAAATTGGAGAAAACACGCGTGTAGAAACAATAGTGAAAATGGTTGGTTGTAAAATGAAGGAGTATAAAGATGCCAGATGATTTTCATTCATTCATTTACTTTTTGAATTTGTATTTATATGTCATTTATATAAAAGTTCAATTTAAGTACAAAGTTCACTTTTAAAATGCATACTTAAAAAAAATTAAATGCTCAATCTTGTGCTTTTAAAGTCCATTTAAATAATACAGTTTTACCATATGGTTTTGGCATTTCTTGTTGTTTCGCAAAACTAAACAAAAGTAAAAATTTGTAATTTCCAATTTTTCAAGCACTAGGTCAGTTTTTTTTAATAAAAATATATTGTTTATTCTTTTATTATTATTTTTTTTTTTTTGATATTTCGCAACACCGTTGGGTGGCACCTTCAAGAAACTGGAAATAAAATTGAAAAAAATAATTTTTTTTAAACATAAAAATCAAATTGATAAAGTATTTTGTTAATCAAACTCAAAAAAATTCAAAAACCAAAAGAAAAAAATCAAATATTAAAACATATACATACATTCTTATAAATTTAAAACTCAGAAAATATTCCATATAAAAAATTCAAATATTTAAACATATACATGCTAATAAATTTTAGAAAACATAAATTTTAGAAAACATTAAAATTATTTTAAAAATTAAAAAAACATAATAAACAAAAAACATAATACTAAACAATTTTCAAGATAAAATCTTTTTTTGTGCTTTTTCTATTATCCTTCTTAATTACTTAAATCATAGATATTGATTATTGAAGGTCAAAGCACGTCTTGGTGGTCTTTTCGTTATCGCTTACTTAACATTTCAGGAAACTTTTGACAAACATTTTAAATAACTAAAAATTTTTGTCCAAACAATAAAGAAAAGACAAAAATCAAAGTTAAAGCAAAAACAAAAACAACAATTCAATCTTTCACAATGTGAAGATAATGCAGTTTTTTGTAGATTAGGGTTTCGAAAAACTGCTCTTAGCAGTCACATTTTACTAGCCAGTTCATCTTTTTTCAGTTACATACTAAAAATAAACAACTGAAATCAGTTTTCTATTTTACTCAAACTGAAAATAGTTGAAGTGAGCACACACACAACTAAAAACCAACTGAATTCAGTCTACTATTTTCAGGAGCAAAACGAACACACAGCGACTGAGTTTTGAGTTTGTAAGATAACAGTACGCAACTGAGAAGCCAGTTTGTGTGCGTTTAGCAGACGTAGCTATGTTTTTTTAGTTTCGTAACAAAACTAGAAATATGACTGGATAATGTGAATGGGGTGGTTAAACAAAGTAGAAAAGTGAGCGTTCGTATACATTTTTTTGTTCAACAAATTAAAATAAAATATATACATGCATTACTACTTTGTACTGTTACTCGAAAATGCTTTAGTTTTTATTTTTTGAATATTTGAGTTATAAAATGTAAATTTATTTTGATTAAAAAAAATTGTAGGAAAATTATAAATTTTTTAACTAACAATATTAATAGTTTTTGAATAGTATTATAGAGCAGTGCTTTAGAAGAAATATTCACATTTGGGTTTTAATTAACTATTAATTAATTTGTAGAAATTCTGAGCGGAATTAAAATGTGAATGCTTCATTATTTTTAGAGGCCTTTTGCTATGTGAAAAAAACCGTTCTTACTGGTTTATGTATAAATTGTCCTGTGTCCTTTTCAAAGAAACTGCAGCGTTTTAAAAATTATTAATATATTACAACAACAACAATACAAAATCAATCTACCTGATGTTAACAAAATCCAAGAGTTAAAAGGTTCCCGTTAGTGTTTTGAACATTTATTACATATGGGTTTTTTTACATTAGGTATTTTACGTTCGTCTTCTTTTGGAGTGTTCTTTCTTTTTCTTTCAAAAAATTGATTTACTTAAAGAGACCAAGAGCTCACATTGTATGTTATTAATTTTACTTAAAGGGAAAACATTTTACTGCTTTTGCATTAAATGAATAATCAACAGCTACATCCATTTCGTGTAAGTTTCCTCGAAAACGCCTGTTGGTAATAATCTCATTTATTTATTAGAAGACATTAAATTTTTTCTTTATAATTATATTAATTAATTCATTTTAAATTTGCACAAAAGTTTTTTCATTAATAAAGTCATTATAAATTTATATGGAAAATTTGTCATAAAAAACATTTCAAAGTTATTTTATTTTTAATGAATGTGGCAGATATTTTTTTCTGCTTTTATCTGTTTATATGTAAGTAAACTAAAAAATGAATTATGAAAAAAACGGCAAATAATTATTTGCTTGACCATTAAGCTGGGTAGTAAAATTGCGGATGAGCGGCGGTTACTTTGTAACAGGCACAAATCCTTTAAATTTTAATTTATGGGAATTTCGACTTTAATATAGTTGTAAACAAAATCGCGAAAGAAAAAACATAGTATAATTAAATTTTATGGGTGTAAAAACCCCAAACAAATTCCACCCAACTGAGACTTGTGTATATAATAGCTTAGTAGACTACACTTAACAGGCGTGTTAAAGCTAAATTTGACAGACTGCAAAAATCGGTTAGGCGTAGAAAATCTTGAAAATATTTTATTGGCTTAACTTAATTCTATACTTCTCGATGAAGTTATTGACGATTTAATATGAATAGCTATGTTTTATTAATACATTTTAAGTTATATAGTAATTTACTAAGTTTAAGGTTAATTTATTAATAAAGTTCCAAGTTGAAAACAAAATCATGTAAACCAAAACTTAATTTTTAGTAAAATAATTCTAATTATGTAGAACAATTTTAATATTTAAACAATTAAAAAAGAAATAAGCAGAAAATCTATTCCTTCAAAATTATTTACACGTGCATGTAACAAGACATTTGCAATCAAACTTTCATACAAACAGTATGAAATGAAATTATTTTCTATTTATACCAACAATGATAATACACATATCTATTTGTTAAAAAACTGTGTACAAACACACAATCAAACTTTTCAGTAAGACTATCCACACACATTTTCAGTTGTGTTGCCTGGTACTCTGTTCAAATTTGTGAAAATTGTTGAGCAACATTGATTATTTCATGTGGAATATTTGACATTTAAAGTGTGGTATCATTGTTTTAAAAACTTAAGTAAAAGACATACGATCAGCTGTTGTATAAAAAATTCCGCATGAAACAATGCCTACTTGCTTTATTTCACAGCTTGGATAAAATGTTGCCAGAAACATTTCATATGTTTTTCCATAGTAAATACAGGGTACTGCTTCTGCAACATTTAGTCATGACTTTTTCATACAAATTTTTTATATATTTGATTTGACAGCATTCCGCATGAAAAACTGAACAGAGTACCAGGCTTTATTACTAGAAAAACATAACTACGTCCGCTTAACGCACACGAACTGGCTTCTCAGTTGCGTACAGTTAACTTACAAACCAAAACTCAGTTGCTGTGTGTACGTTTTGCTCCTGAAAATAGTACACTGAATTCAGTTGGTTTTTAGTTTTGTGTGTGCTCAGTTAAACTATTTTAAGCAGTCAAGTAGTTGAAAATTAATACTCAAACTATTTTTAGTTCAGTCGCAAGTCAAAAGAAATTTTGTTGGTGTTGAATATTAAACCCTGTTATTAACGTCCCCGTACCTATGATCAGACTTACGTCACCGAGCTTAGTGCTATGTCTAGCAATTCTAAGTTTTAGTTTATTTTTTGTTATACCCACATATACTTTATTACAATTCTCATTATCATTTGTATACTATATTTGACATAACCAATTTTTGTATTTTATCTTTTTTTTTTAATTATCTATTTAAAGTATTTTACGTTTGGTATGCCATTCTTGATTTTTCTTTCCTTTCTACTATTTCTGGTACATAAATTAAAGACTTGTAAACTTTTGTTTCTGTCACATTTCCTGTGTTACTTGCTCTTCCGTACCTACATTGTTTAAATAGCCTTTTATTACTTGAATTGAAAAATTATTATCGCTTAATATCTTTAAAACTTTATCTTTATTTCTTTTGTGAAACTCCTTACCACTTATATTAAGTACTTCTTCTATTAAAATTCTGCCCGTATTAATAATTATTCTCTTGTTATGTTTGGAATAAAATTTTATAATCCTCCTGAAAGCTGTCGGCTTTTGATACCAATCAATTTTTAGTTTGTTACCTCTTCTAATTACCAAAGTAAACATTTAATTTCCTGATGATGCTACACAATAGAGTAGCGAAATATCGAAAATATATATAAAAATTAAATAAAATATATTTCAATTATTTTTAACAAAATTTGTATTTCAATGTGCTTGTTAGCAGCTCAGCTTCGGCTTCATGAACTATTGATTATATTAATATTTCATAATGCTGCCACAATTTAATCATAGTTAAATAAGAACGATCATAGAAGACTGAAAAACTGAAAGTGTATTTAAATACAACTTAAATTTAAAAGCATTTACAGTCCATTTAAATAATACAGTTTTACAATATGGTTGTCATTTGTTTTTTGTTTCGCAAAACTAAACAGGTGTAAACAAATATTTTACCCATTGACACAACAATATTTAATGCTTTATTTAAAATAGTAATTAAAACAACTAAATAAAATCAGATTGGGTGGTGAATAGATGAGTATTCGCAGGCATTTTTTTAATATATTTCAAATATTTTTAATAAAATTTGCAATTCATTGCGTTTGTTAGCAGCGGTTTTTTATAAACTCTTGATAATTATTTTGTTATTTCGTAATGCTGCTATATATTTATCATAGTAAAAAGGGACGTGAATAGATGACTGAAAAACTGAAACTGTATTTAAATACAACTTAAATTTAAATTAGCTAAATGCGTTTTTAAATATGGAGGAAAAAATTCGCCATTCAGCCTTCATACGCCGATTTATTGTTTAATTAATTTATTTCTATTTCAATTTCAATAAAAAATTCAATAAAGTTTTTAAAACAGTTAAAGACTCATTAATGTCAGTATAAATTCAAACATATGCATGTTCAACAAATAACCATCATAAGCATAAATTTTTACTTTTTTCATGTCGATATTTGAAAATTTTAGGATATAAAATTGTATCACTTTCGTAGCGATTAAAAAACCAACTTAAGTTAGATTTTGTTTTCCCAACATAGCAATAATCAGCATAATGTTATTTGTCAATTACTCACGCTACCCTCCGAAGGCTCCAGCGATGTAGTCTTTATTTTTTATACTCTACAACAACGTCTATATTTTGTAGAAACTAAATAAAATTTCCTTCTATCTTGAAGTCTCTATGATTCACCGAGCTAAAAGAAAAATAGGAATGTAGATTTTGTTTCCACTAAATAATGTTGGTCCAAATGCTCGGTTCAACGTTAATGTTAGTCTTATTTTTAGTAAAGTTATAAACAAAAATTTAGTTTTTAATTTTTTTTACCATAAAATTATATTTTTAACGGTCTTTTAATCAAAATTAAAGTTATGGTAAACCCTATTTGCGTAATGTGGAGCACCAAATACAACCCAGTAAAATTTATCGAATAATTGATTTGGAAATTTGTTATCGATTGTAATCATCAAATTACCTTAACAATTTTTTTTATTCTGTTTGGCATAATAATTTTCATTTTCATCGCTTCAATTTATTGAGTTATTGTGCTGCTGTTCAAAGTTTGGTGAAGAATATTATAAGAAAAAAAATTAATGAAAACGTATTACAAAGGAATGAAATAATAAAATAATAATTAGGAATAAAATCGTTAATTAATAAATATAAGCATAACTTCAAAGTTTTGATCAATTATAAATATATGTATGTACGTAGTTCTTATATATAACGAACTGTGAAAATATATTAGCAAGTAAAGAATCAACTTTAACGCAATCTGGGAAGAAGAAAATCGTAGTAATGGCGATAAACTTGGTAAGTACATCAGTGAAAAAAAATGTGTTAAAGAGGATCCAAACTTCCAACTTACATACGTAACATCCCATCCCGTTGGGCTAATGAAAACATTCAATCGGAATTGAAAAACTTTTATAGGCATTTTCGTAACTTGAAACAGTTCTAAGAGATATATCAAAACGTTACCAAGGCTTACAAAATTATCGTAGGTCGTAAAACTCTGTTTGAAATTGTGGTTTTTTTTCAAGAATACACTTAAAGGGAATACAAGAAAGATTTATATATTTTTGTTGTGTATATACTTTGTGTGGTGTAATATTCATATCTATTTATTTTATGTTTGGCAGAGACCTGCGCCGCCAGGATTATAGCCGACTAGAACAAGCCGCTAAAGATATTAGCAGCCACTAGCGATTTTTGTGGTTAATTAGCCATGCTTTTTGAATTTCAGTACTTGGCTTAAATTAGGTCTTATTTTAAAGAGAATCTTTATTAGTAACACTGTAACTTGCTTTAACCTTGAATTTTAGTGATTTTTAATACATTGGATTTTTTTAGCATTAATTCTGAAGTAAAAAAACAATCTAGTTTAGTGGCACAGCTTAAAATAAAAAAAGTAGTCTACGTGGAATAAAATCCAATTTTATACAAAAATATAAGGTAAAAAATTTGGCCTTACAAAACCGTTAAAAAATTTTTTTCACATAGCCATTGAAGAAATTTGTTCGACGATTATGATCCGGAACGGAATGTTTTAGGTGGTGTGTGCTCTCCACTATTTAAGTTAGTAAAACCCACAGAATGATTAACCTTCCGATAGGTGTATCCTTCATTTGTTACAGGCATTGTCGTAGACCTCAAAAATACAAATATTATATATACAGTATTGTTCGAAACCTAAGCAACTTTTTCCCACTAAGTAATATTAGACTCATATCATTTTTTAAATAAATTTATAGAAAATATTTTTTTTATTACTACACAATTGCCGTATTCACAAGCTCTGCTAAGGTGTAGGTAGTATTGCATACTACCTTTTGTTTACTTCTTTGTGAACAACCATTGTATCAATGTGCCATTGTACATTGTACTTCATACGTCAAAAACTGAATAAGAAGAAGAAAAGTGCTATTCATCATTTGTTATTTATAAGCCAAATGGGGGAGAAAACAGAAAAGAGTAAATTAATAAATTTTTTGTGTGGAAAATATAGTTTCGATATATTAACCCTTATCGGACGCGACTTTTCACACGTTTGATTCTCACCAGGTTGTAGTTATTTTTAACAAATATGAAAAAAAAAAACAATAGTATGTTATTATACATTTATATTCATTTCTTTTCAGTTTTGTTACTAATTATTTATTTTTTGTACAACTACTACATGTCTGAGTTTCTGATAATTATTTATATACTTGTAAGGTATGGTATTTTTTGAAGCAATCTCCAACATGAAGAAATGGTTTTCTCTGGCATGTTTCGCAAAAGTATACTGTTGTTTTCCTCCCTCCAGGTAACTTGCGATTAGAACATACTAAACAGTCGTTATGCTTTCCTTTACTATCAGGTTGCAAGATATGTAGTTTGCCATCCAATCTCTCCTCATTGTCTGATGTTGAAGGCTTTCCATATCGTACAGTTTCCCCTTCACGAAAATCACCAACTAGTGACATAACTATTTTTCGAATAAATTGCTTATGCGGCATTGGTTTAGTGTTGTTATTTTATATATTGTTATTTATAGTGTTATTTTAAATGGTAACGGTAAATTGAAGAAATGAATGCATTTTAAAAACAAATCTCATCAATAGACAGTATGTTTCGACATAATTCGCCTTGTCACTTCACACGTGCCATACGACCGTTGCAGAAAAGTACTGTTGTCACGTCAGAGGTGACTTACGACCGATAAGGGTTAATAGTTGACTCAAGTAAGTTATATTACTGAAGGAAAAATTTGGAAGCTTAAAATAACTTAAGTTTAGAATGCTATCAGCACAAAATAAGAAAAGATGCAATGATTGGATAATGGCTTGCTGCATTCTTCATAACATTAATATTAAATATAATTTAGAACAAGGTGGCAGAGAACAAACCTTAAGATATGTTTCCAATATACCCACTCCTACTATATACAACAGAAATTACTTATTCCACTTTCTAATAAATCAGTCAAATCAATAAATTAAATAAATAAAACTAATAAAAATATCTTTTAATTTAATATAATTCACACATGAACACAAAAATAATAATTCATTTAAACATAAAACATTTAAACATAAAAAACATAAAACAAAAATCATATTAAAAAAAAGGCACTATACAACGTTTGAAAAACATATGAAAAAAAGTACTAAGTGTTGTATCGCATGTTTGCATGAAAATTACCAACAACACAGCTAGCACCGTTGTATTTTGTTAGCACTTACTAGGGGGCTTGTGAATAGGGCATGTGTGTCTATAACCTAAAAATAACAACAAAAATTAAATTCCATTTCTTTGGAAGTTATAATAAAATAAAAACAAAATTAACTTAATAATTCGCTGTTCAAAACCTAAGCAACTTTTAATATTTGATATGATATCCTTTGTTTCTTACGACCTCAGCGCATCTTTTGGGCATAGATCCAATAAGATTCGATTGAATAGATGTTGTTATAGCTTCCCACTCCGATTTTAGACAGTTCATCAACTCCTGATTATTTTTAAAGCGTTGAGTTCCAACTGTCCATTTTAAAATTTCAAAGAGGTTCTCTATGGGATTCAAGTCTGGCGAATTAGTTAACCAATCCAAAACTTGAACCCCATTAGCTGAAAACCACTTCTTGACTAACCATCGAAGTGGCATTTCCCACTTAGCATAGTTAAGCATGTGAGTTGCTAAAATGTCTCTGTAAACAAAAGGGTCCATTTTAGTTTGAATTTCTACAAAGGGACCAACACCACTTGCCGAAAAACAAGTCCAAGCAATCACATTTCCACCCCCGTGCTTTATTGTGGCTTTTCGGTACCGAGGATGTAGCCGCTTTCCTTTTGGTCTTCTGACGTAGCAAACTCCATCTGAATTTAGTAAGTAAAATTTAGATTCATCACTAAACAAAACAGTTCTCCATTTGTATATAGTCTAATCCATATGTGCTCTAGCAAAATCCAACCTTAAACAACCAAAAAGCTGAGAAAATCAGAGACTACGTTGCAATCAATCAAATAAACTTCTTTTTTAAATGCTTCTTAGTCAGCATAGGCTTCTTAGATGGCATGAAGCTCCTTAAGTTTTGTTCCAATAAACGTGTACTTACTGTGGAAGAACTAATCTGAAGCCCAAGCTCATTCACTATGTCTTTCGACAAAAAAAAATGGATTTTTTTTAACTAGACTGAAAATTTTCTGGTCTGTTCGCTCAGAAGTTTTTCGAGGTCGCCCACCGCTATTAGCTTCCTCTACTTTCCCAGTAGCTTTATACTATTTTATAAGCCGAGAAACTATTGATTTATTAATATTCAATTAGTTTGCTATAGCAATTTGAGATTTATCGTTATTAAAAAGTTCAATATTCTTTAGCTTAAAAGCTGATCCATAACGTGTTCGCGTCATAGTTGCACTTCTAAAGAATTGCTGCTGCTTAAATGCATAAAATCTACCAAAATTTTTTTCAATAGCAATCATAACGGGACTAAAATTTTTGTTTAAAATTTTTGTTGTTGTTTTCGTTAATATTTCGCAACAAATGCAACAATGTAAAAGTTGCTTAGGTTTCGAACAACGAATTTTTAAGTTAATTTTGTTTTTGTTTTATAAATTCTTCCAAAGACATTAAATGTATTTTTTGTTGTTATTATTAGTATGTAGACTATATGTATAATAATAAATGAAAGGGAAATTTTTCATTAATCTATTTAAATAGAACATATACTACCATAAGTATTTACTGGGGAAAAGTTGCTTAGGTTTCGAACAGTACTGTATATATTGGTCCTCCAATAGTCAAATTCTTTTTGAAACTACCATAAATAACAACTTCCCTGCAGAAACTCTTCTTGGTCACAGGCGTCTGAAGTCCTTCTATTCCCTTCCCTTCTCTTGTTATTATTTTTTTTACCCCAGCAACTACAACTATTCAAATTTTATTCTAACTGTTTTTAGCTTAAGTATATTTTATTTACCGCCAAAGCCGTCCATCGAATGTATCGTAAGGCACTAATTTTAAAACGCGCCCATTGAAACAAGCATACTCTCCTTCTTAAACAATGAGACCCCAATTTAGTATAATGGGTATCACATCCTATGGTTCTGGACCTTTTAAATTATGATTATGATTATTTATTTACATTTGTTTTTTGACTTGTTACCTTTTTTATTTTTATTTATTTATTTTTTATTTATATATTTGTTTTTTAATAACCTAGCCTCTTGGCCATAATCGGTTATAATATTCTGCTTAAATAATATTAATAAATAACAATTATTTTATTATGTAAAATTAATAAAAAAGAAAAATATTTAAATTAACAATACTAAAAGTAATAACAGAAGAAAAAAATAAAAAAAATACATGTATAAATTTATTTTGCACTAATTTAAATAAATATATATATATATATCAGAAGTCTGTCACAAAAAATTTAGAAAACAATTGTTACGCTATTGGAAACCAGATAGATAGGCCACAGAAATAATAAAAGCAACAGCTACGGCTTCGGCAAGTATCAAGTAGTCAATTAATTATTTATTTCTTGAAAGCTCATGAAATAGTTTAATCTTATAAGCATTGGCAGAACAATCAAACATCCTCAAAGATATTGGTAAAGCATTATAAGCTCGTGCCACTCTCACGCTGAATGAACGCTCCAATATGGGAGTTAATGTAGGAATTATCAATTGTCTATTTCTAGTCGATCTACAAAACTGGAAAAGATTAACCAAATACCTAGGTGTTTGTAACCTATATGATCTATCTTTTCACAACCAAAACACAAATACATCAATGCATAATTTATATTAAAAATTTATTATCATGTTAGCAAAAACGTTACCGTTTAAAAAAGTGAAAGTCAACTAAACTATTATTTTAAAAATAGTTAACCCATGATTGCTCGCATGGGGTCAAAACAATCATTTTATCTTATAACTAAAAAATTATTTTAAATTTTAATTTTTAGGAATCTTATTCTGTTATATAGTTTAATTAGCCGAAGGAATCTTTTATATATTTATAAATTAATAAATTAATAATTTTAATTTAATTTAGTACTAAACATATTTTACAAAACTCGGATTAATATAATACAAAAACAAATCAAATTAGTTTAATACACATTCTGTGAAATGTTCTTAACAAATTGAACACATTTTTTATTAAAAATTATTTCATTCCTTTTATTTTTAATTTCCATAGGAAGTCTATTATATAGGCTTAGGCCCTTATAGAAAAGAGATATCTGCATTGCACTTGTGGATATCCTATCCAATTTAAAATCTTGAACGTTTCGTTGTTGTTGTTGTAACAGGTATTTGTAATGGTCATTCAGTTTATTGTAGTTGGAATAATATCCCGGATGTCATTACGATAATGCCTAAAGTCCTGCCGGATGTGTCGGGGTGGGGGTCTTGCATTATCACCTTGTGATTAGGGTGAGTGGGCAGGTGACAAGCCACTAGGAATTTATTTGTCAGTAGTTAATTATGTTGTCTGACCTGAAGCATCCTAGTCTCTTCGTTGAGGTGATCTATGTTTGTCATTTTGATATATCCTGTCGCTATTCTGAGCGCATTGTTTTTTGCAGTCTGTAAGACTCGCCATGAAGTACCGCTAAGGAACGAGGTCCAAATCGGGGCAGCATAATTAAGGAGGGAGCGGCCAATGTATGTTGTTACTATCGTCTCTTAAGTCATTTCCCAGGAGGTGCCTGCGAGTGTTTTTAGGACTTTGTTCCGAGTTTTCACTTTGTGTGGAGGCTGTCGAAGACTACCCCTAAAACTTTTGGGTTCTGTACCGTAGAGATGCGGCGGGCTTCGTCCGATATTTTGTCCAATTCCATTCTTACTTCTTGAGTCCACGAAGTGAAAAGGACTACCGAAGACTTTGAGGGTGATAGTTGAAGTCTACTTTCCAGAAAATATTCTGAGATGGTGGCCAAGTGTTGAGAGATTTTGGCACTATGTCGTTAATTTTAACACCGGATGAGTGGATTGTACAGTCATCTGCGTACGACACCATATTAACATCTTGGGGTGGTGCAGGAAGTTTCGCAAGATAAGTATTAAAGAGTATAGGTGACAGTACTTCTGCTTGTAACACACCCATTTTGCGGAATTTTGAACTTCTGGCCTCTGAACTTAACAAACGCTTGTCTACCACTTAAGTAGTTGGCAATCCAGCGTTTGACATCGTTAATGACATCGCGATGTCATTTATCAGCACAGAGTGATTGACTGTGTCAAAAGCCTTAGAAAAGTCTAAGGCGGCAACAACATATTTAAAGCCGTCGTGGTGCTATAGGATTCCCTGAAGCCATATTGGTGTGTGGCAGGTAAGAGATGTTTTAGGGTTGGCAGTAGTAGCGCCTCTAAGACTTTTGCTACGGGTGATAAAAGGGAGATCGGGCGGTAAGACTCTCCCATTGTAGCGGGTTTGTTCGGTTTTAGTTAGGGAATTATTCGGGCAACATTCCAGATTTTCGGAATCACCAATTGGCGAATCGAGATTTCCAGAAGCCGCGTCAGATATTCAAGCGATATTGGGCGTAATTTTTTCAACATTAGAATTAGATGCCATCAGAGAGCTTTTGATGGTTTTTATCTGGAGATAATATTTTTCCGTTTTTTCCGGACTGAAGGACATGGCCACCGAATCTTGTTTTGGATTCTTGGTTCTCGGGACTATGGCTCTTTTATCCCTATTCTGTGAGGCGAGGTGTTCGACAAACTGTCGGCAGAATAATTTTGCACATTTCTTTTCATCTGTATGCTTAATGTCATGGAATCCTACAGCGGCAATATTTTTGTTGCAGTTTGAGCCAGATAAACTTTTAATAGTAGACCAGAGCTTTTTCGATGTTCATTGACGAGTGTATTTATCTCGGCCGTCAGCACGAACACGGACGGACAGACGGACATCGCTCAATCGCCTTCGCTATACATAAGAACTCAGAATATATACATTATGGGATCGAAAATGGATGTTGCAGAAACTACAAACGGAATGACAAACTTAGATATACCCTTTTCTACCTTTAGTAAAGGGTATATAAATTAACGAATTGGTATATAAAGCTTAAAGGCGGTTTTTAAGAGAAAGAAGCAGGAATCCTGTTACAAACCTACTTTCTAGTGGGTGGACACGAAGCACTAAATAAAAATTTAGAAAAGAGATAAGCGATATTTCAGTACCTGTGATTGATTAATATTTTAATCGCTATTGATAATTTTTACTTAAATCGAAATTGCGCTTGTAAAACTTTCCGATTTGATGCAAACCTAATTGGGCTTATATTTTATTTATATAAATGTATGAATGTCGATTTTTTGTGCACACATACAATATTTTATCTTTGGACATTCCAAATTTAGCTTTTAAATTTTTAAATATCGTCTACTTGTGTTTATTTACATATAAGGTATTTTTATACAAATTACGAGTATTATACCAAAAATATTTGTGTTTCTCTTTAAACTAGATTTTGTTAAATTGATTTAAATTCTTCTTAATATTCACCCGATGCAGAAATAATGGTAAATTCAATTTTTTAGCATTTTTAAATTCCTTATGGAATTTCCAGGGTTAACATTTTAACAATATTATTATTAAAAATTGTTTATTTATTGAGTACATTTTTAATACAACCAAAAAAATTTATTAAAAAATAATTAGTAAATAACTTACTTTTACAAAAACTCTGCAAATAATAAAAAAAAAAGCTTAGAAAAACCATTAGTAATTGAACTAGTTCTTTAAGTCAAAAAAGAATACCTTAATTAGAGATGGGTTTAGACCTGGGTATTTACCTAATACTGGGTATTTACCTTTTTATACCCACTTTCATACTCGGGTATTTATCTAATTTCGGGTAAATACTTATTTGAATAACAAATACTCTGTTACGTAGAGTAAGAGAACATTTTCGATTTTATTTTGGAACATTTTTTAAGTGCATTTTGTTTACACATTTCTTGATGCGTTATGCTCAGATAAGGCACTTTTAACTGCATCTAATACAACAACAATTCTTAATAAGAACCGCTAATCAGCGTGCTTATGGCAATTCAGTATAATAATTGGAAGCGATGGCAAAAACAATGCTGAAGCAATAATTAAATTTAAAAGTTATTTCATTTGATATAAAAAATCTAATTCATAATCAAAATTTAAATTCTTTTAACTTATTTAAATTTTTCTTTATCTGATTTATAACCATATTTTGGTACGTAGGTAAATACCTGGGTATTCATATTTAAATACCCAATTTACCATTTGATTTACCCTTGTCCCATCACTAACCTTAACAAACATAATAACGATCATCATTATATCTTACAATAAACAGTGTAATCAATTCTCAGAAATTGATTATAAAATTCTCATGCCTTGTTAAAAGATTACGTTATGTTATCCAGATGGGAAGCCCTTCCGCCAGAAATTATTAACTCCACACTCGATTACCTTTTCTAAAATTTTTTGCTGGGGAATGGTTGTATTTGCCTTAATCGTGTATAGACGCCATCCACTTTTGAAGACATCCACTATTAAAGTGGGGCTCTCTCGCAAATGGATCTTTCAAGGAGTGGATACTTAAGGCCAGGATTCACTATTATACACAATCGTACGATTTAATCACACAAAAATCTGATAGAATTCTGTCCTACTTTAAAAATCGTTCCAAAATGGCGTCGTATGTGCCACACTATTATACAAAAAAGATGCAAAAACATATGGTTTTAATATTTTGTTGTTTTTCTCCTCATCATCTTTAAAAAATCAACCCTGATCGCATAGAGAAAAATATTTTATGAATTATTTCAAAAGATTATAAAATCGTACAGATCTGTCAAAAACTCTGTCACACACATACAATTTTAATCCACACTATTATACTTTTTGAGCACACATGAAATTTTTGACAGATCGTACGACTGAGTATGATAGTGAATCCTGGCCTTTAATAATATTTTCATGCCAGTTGTATTTATCCAATCATCGAAGACGATTGAAGACAAGCGTGTCTGAAATAATAAAATAACATATAGCAAAGAAGATTTAAGTAGAATTTTTTACTAGAAGAATGAAATAAATTTGAGAAAGATTTGATTTGATGCTTTAATCTATACATATAATAAAACTGTAACCGGATCATTTGTGTTCATGAAAAATTTTTCAACATTTATGTTGATGCAGATCAGTGGTGGAAAAGTTGTTACGATCGTACTTTTTTTGATACTATTTGATTTGAAAAAATACCGTGTTACTCCTCTGTAACATTTGATACTCTTAGTGATACGTCTACAATTTAAAACCATTGATTTTCTTAAATTCATCTGTTTTTAGCATTTCGCCTTTATCACTTATAGCTTACGAAAATAGCAACTCGATTTAAACGCTATCGAATGCCGCAATCTGGTTTTTCCATTATATTAGCGCTATTTATGTAGGGGCTATTTCAGTTTAAAGTGATATACCTTAAAAAGTACAAAGTAAATTTAAAAACTTTTTTGTTTATAGGTAAAATGAAGGGTATACAAGATTCGGCACAGAAGAATATAGCACTCTTATTTGTTATTGATG
This sequence comes from Gymnosoma rotundatum, assembly GCA_916610165.2. Classification (NCBI taxonomy): domain Eukaryota; kingdom Metazoa; phylum Arthropoda; class Insecta; order Diptera; family Tachinidae; genus Gymnosoma; species Gymnosoma rotundatum. The sequence goes on along the minus strand of OU744337.1, from coordinate 93,293,435 downwards.
AAATATGGAAAAATGCAGTTTACTCAAAAGAAATCATAATTTGTTTCACTATTATTATTTATTGGGATACTGTATGTCTACCTTACCATTTTCGCCCCTACAGTAAACGAAATAAAATATCTCTTCATAGCCATGTGAATTTTCTGTGAAATTATCGCAGCAGCTAAAAAAAACATTTTTTTGCTAATGATAGCGTGTTAATAAAAAATATTTGACACACATTTTCTTTAAGCTTTTTAAAAAGAAAAAGAAATGCTTTTCAAATAAATAATTTGTTTATAAGAAAAATAAAATATAAAAGGAATAAAAAAAAATAAAATAATATAAACATAAATTTTCATATAAAACACTTCTGGAATTTTCCTTAATTCATAACAACGTGTTTGTAATTGTCTACAAACAAAGTAAAGAAACATCCAAAACAGATAAACAAGCAAAAAAGAGCGGCAAAAAACTCAATAATTAAATTAGTCTGAAAGCTTGAAAAAACTGCCAAGAAAACGAAAAAGCAACGATACGATTCATTGAAGGTGTAATAATGACATTGTTGTTGTTACGAATGTCGCTCTCACAATACAATTTTTCATTCTTCGAACATATATGTAGCAGAACCTAGCAAAATTTCATCAATTTTTTCTTTCTACAATGGCCATTATTATTTTCAATACAATAGCATAAATACGAGTGCAAGCAGTTAAGTCTGTTAATAAAAACAGATAGTCGAAGATTTTGGGTTGGATATTTTTTCCTAGCGATTTTCCAAAAAAATGTTTTCGGAATTTTGTTTTATAAATGGCCTTTATATTTTGACTCGCATTTTCCTTCCATCGGCTCATTTATACCCTTCACCGCAAAAAATGGAAAAAGGGTTTAACTATAATTTCTACAATAGTAATTTCCGACCCCTTATGCTTGGCGAAGTCGACTGAGCGATGTTCCTCTGTTCGTCCCTGTTAATGTAGAAATCAATATTCCCGAGGCACAAGATTAGCTAGAGAAAAATTAAATCGATCAGACATAGTGCAGAAAGAGGTGCTATTAGAAATCAGCATGATCGGTCCATGTCCTTCTAGGCAGCGGGCAAAACACCTACCTCTAATTTTTTCATGCTATTTGCAACAATGAAGTAACTACAATCAAAAAAGCAAATATATGGGACGATAGGGAATAAAAAACTTCAGGTGTAAAAATTATCGCTCACCCATATTTTCCGAGTTACTGTCCTCTGAAATTTAATTTTTTTTTTAAATATCAATATGGGTATCCTTTTTTTTTAAATTTTAAAGAGATCTTTAAGGAAATATTAAAATTTTAAAAAATGCTTAACCTATTGAGAGCCGATGGCATTTTTATGTAAAATTATATACTACATATATGTAATACTTTTTTATTCTCTTTCACCCCAATATTTGCTTTTTTGATTGGAGTAACTTCACTAAACTAGATTTACATAGATGGTGAAGGGTATATAAGATTCGGCATAGCCGAGTATATCACTCTTACTTGTTTTATTTCAAGTTTGAAATAAAAACAATTTTTAATAATAAGGTACGAACGGCATATACATACATAATTTCTTCATAATCTCCAATGTTTTTCATTGAGCTTGTGACTGTCTTCGTCCAACTGATTTGAGCAAACTTAAAGATTTTTATTGTCGTCCATTTTTCTTATACAAAAAAGGTGATATTAGGTGGCCATAATAATTGTATATCTAAGTTTGGCATTCCGTTTGTAGTTTGAACAGAAAAACTTAATAGTAGGAAAGAATTTCTTATGCCTAATGCAATGTACATGTTGTTATACATACATGGTGAAGGGTATACAAGATTTTGCATATCCGAATACAGTACTCTTATTGTTTTTCCTATATACTTATCAAACATCCTTCGTACAATAAAGTGTAGTTATATTTTTCACCGTAAAGTTTGTTTGTTTTATTGCGTTAGCGGGCGTTGTTTTAATCTGAACCTAGTGTATGTATCACACATACAGTGATTGACAAATATAAGACCACCAATAATGAACACATAGTTTGAAAATATCTACTAAAGAAAATAGTTTAAATATTTGTTCCACAAAATTTCAATTACCATTCAAATGAATTCCAATGAAATTTTTTTTTTGTTTTAAAAGAGGAAAAAAGTAGTGGCAGTGGTAAATTAAATTGTTTGTCGTGAGAAGTGCTTTATAAAAGTTTGCTTTCTAGCCTGAAAAATAAATGTAAAAAATATTTTATTTTTTAAATATTCAATTTTAAAAAACAAATCGACGATCTCAGAATATTGATTTTGATGCGTTACAGTGAAATAAAAACATTTATTTAATAATAGACCTCGAAAAAACTTATGCTAAAAGTTATTATCAGCTGGAGACACTTTTAAATCCTCAAAAAGTCCACTAGGACAGTGAGACGACAAGAAGTGGAGCAAAAACTATTCCTGAAATTCCCAGAAATGTTCCAATATGAACAAAGCCACGTCGAAAAGATCGCATTTAAAATAATGACAAAACATGTTGCAGTCGGACGAATCAAAAATTAATTAAATTGGCAGTGATGGAAGATCATGAATAAGACTTATTGAAAATAAAGAACAACGTTTCAAATTATTTTAGATGGCCCAAGTTTTTTTTAACAGTAACTGTACAAATATATGTGCATACATTTGTACATGTTAATGAATAATTTTATGTACACATACATAACAACTAAAAAAAGTTCTCAAAGAAACAAGAAAATTAATTACATATTTTGATTAATTTTTGTTTGTTTTTATTTTTTTGATTTATGTGCTTTTTAATCTAATAAATGAGAAAGTACGAGGGTTGTAAAAAATGTATATTTTTGTGTAGATATAGATTTTCTATTAATTGTATAAAAATATAACATATTAATAACCAACACATAATACTCAAAAATTTTTGGAAAACTTTAGTATTTCCTTAAAGATCTCTTCAAAGGCTTTAAAATGATACCAATATTGATAATTCAAAAAATTTGAATTGTTCAGAGAATTTGAATTATTCAGAATTTCAGAGCCCCATAACTCGAAAAATATGGGCGAGCGCCAATTTTTTCACTCGATTTTTCTTCTTATTTTATAGTTCTCTAACGCCCCATATATTTGTGTTTTTAATTGCAGTTACTTCATTGTTCCAAATAATATAGAAAAGTTAGAGGTAGGCGTGGTGTTTTGCCCGCTGCGTCTAAGGACATGGACCGATCTTTCTGATTTCCAATAGCACCGCTTTCGACACTATGTCTGATCGATTGGCGTATTAAAAGCCAAACCTGATTTCGACATTAAAACGGATGGACAGACGGATAGACGGACATCGCTCAATCAACTTCGCACAAGAACTCAGAATACATACACTTTATGGTGTTGGAAATGAATATTTCTCAACTTTTTGTTGTAAAGGGTATAATATCTTTGCTTAGTTTTACTTTGTTCTATTAGTAAGAAATCAAGAAATGTTTTTGGCTTCTTGTTTAGAAAGAGCAAAATGTTTCTGTCAACAATTTTTCCCGACTGTGAAAAATTAAGAGATGCGTTTTGTGCGGAAAACTAAGTATTCTGTTCAAACTTGCGAACATTATTAGCTTTCCGCTTGAAAAATTTGACAACTTCCTAGTGGTATCATACGAATACCTCGATTTAGAAGTTGTATTTTAATTTCCATGAAGAAGTGCCGTATTATATTGCGGAAAAATTGTTGAAGTTTTAGCCAAATAAGACTTAGATTTTTCTTTAATAAAGCTCAAGCTCGAAGCTCAATCTTTTAAAGAAAAAGTTCAAACGAATTTATTAAAAAAAAAAACTACTTTAGCTAATTTTATTGAATAGCGAAAGCATGCGCTTTTCCATACCGGAATATTAGTATTGAGTCCTGATGATTAAGATATTAATGAGTATCATCGGCCTGAAATTTTGTATCACACATTTTTCAATTTTATTTGTTTTTTGTTTTTGTTCAGTAAATGAATTTATCTGCCTTGTTAATTTCCCTAAAATATGGAATAAAACTTTTTACTATATTTTATATAAATTACAATATATGTAAAAATAATTTCGAAATATAATTTTTAATGAAAAAATGTAACTTTTTCGAAGGAAAAGTGTAACTTTTTCCTATCTTTCTCTGGCAACACTGACCTTATATTTTTTTTCTCGCAGTTAAAGCAGTAAACAAAGCGTTTTACTTTTGTTTGTGTATTAATAAAGCAAACTTCTATTTGTTATTTTTTAATTAAGTTATACAAACATACTTGTTCTTTGGCAGACAATTATATTTTTTAATCTAAATAGCCTTTAAATGAAACATACACTAGCCAGAATAACTATTCGTACACTTCAACATTTAATTTTTAAATAATTATAAAAAAGTAATAGGAAACCATTTGTGGCAAAATTTAACATTATTTGTTCTTCATATAGTTTTCTTTAATTGTAGTATATTTTCAAATCTTTATGCTTTCACTGGAAAGTTTTTCAATAAAAAAATGCAGTGTGGCAACGTTTTACTATCAGAAAAAATATTCGTACACTTTTATTTCTGGAAATTCCATGAATTTTTTACTAAGCTAAAGTGTGCAAAAAGTAACAGAATAGTAAAAGCTCTACTTAACTCAAATTAATTTGTCTCAATGGTAAAATTTTCAAAGTACAAATCAAGTATAAATCAAGATGAGTTCTAAAACAAAAGAAATTTGTGTAGCTGAACGGGAAATTATTATAAAATTGCGCAATGAAGGAAAATCTTTGCGTGAAATTGCTAAGACTGTTGGAAGAAGTCATTCTTCTATCCAATACGCCATTAAAAATTTCAAATCTACCGGCTCTATTTTGTCAAAACAACGCACAGGCCGCCCATCAAAATTAACCGAAAGGGAAAAACGAACTGTTTTGGCGCTGGTAAAACAAAACCCAAGAGTTACGGCTTCCCAAATCAGCAAGAATATAAAAGAATCTTTTAATAAAGACATCCACGAAGACACCGTGCGCAAAATATTGAAAAAGGCTGATTATCATGGCACGTAGGAAGCCGTACATATCGAACATCAATAGAAAAAAAGGATGGAATTTGCCAACAAATACATCAAAATGCCTTCCGAGTTTTGGGAAAAGGTCTTGTTATCTGATGAAAGCCAATTCTGCATCTTTGGCATTAAGGGGAAAAAGATGGTTTGGCGAAAAATGGAACATCGCTTAATAAAGAAAATCTTGTTCCAACTGTAAACCATGGAGGAGGTGGTGTTATGGTGTGGGGGTGCATGGCAGCTAAAGGAGTCGGAAATTTGACTTATAGAATCCACAATGGACCAGTTCGGTTATTTAGATATACTGAAACAAAATTTACAGCAAAGTGCCGACAAACTGAATTTGGGATTAGACTTTTGGTTCCAACAGGATATTGATCCCAAGCATTCGGCGCATAATGTAAAGTTGTGGCTACTCTATAACACAAAATATCAATTGCATTTCCCCCCACAATCGCCGGATCTTAATCCTATAGAACATTTGTGGGATTTATTGGAGCGTAAAATCCGAAAACATAACACTACCTCTAAGGAAATGCTAAAAAGCGTTATTATAGAGGAATGGAACAAAATAAGCCAGGAGGAAACATCCAAAGTAGCAAAATGATTGCCAAAACGTCATTCAGAAGTTCTTCGACGTAAAGGATATCCTACTAGTTATTAAAAGTATTTTAAATATATCACAATTTAATTTTATGTACAAATATTTAATCTGTACGAATACTTTTTCTGATGAATTAGCTCTATAATTTTGAAATTTTAGCCATAAAAAGAAAAAATCAAATAATAAAATTGTTAGTGTCTTATAAAAAAAAAAATACATCCAACAACAAATCTTTTAAAAACTTTTTGAACAAATCGATTAAAAAACGAGGATTATTTTTATGATTAAAGTTTAAGACCCAAGGTGTACGAATAGTTTTTCTGGCAAGTGTATGAATGCAGACTGTTGGGATTGTTTAGCATATGTTGTAAACTTTACAATTGATTAATTTCCTTTAGAGGAATGTTTTTGTTGTGAAATTATTTGATTTAGCAATTAAGGTCTTGAAATTTTTTATGTAAGAAAATTATTATAAATCGTTTGTTTTGTTTTTTTTCTCTTGTAAACCGTTTCATTTTAGTAAACTTTAGATATTTTACGTGGTAAAAAAAAAATTAGAAGAAACGCCTTACGTTACATTTCAATAAAAGCCACCAAGTGGTCCAAATAATTCAGACTGTTGTTCAAGTATATAACTTTTAGAAAAATGATTAATTGTGATACCTTTTGTTGTTACAAAATGGCATTTGAGAACCTTTTACATATTTGTGGCAATAAGAGCTAATGTCATTGTCATGCAAAGTACCCCTACTATATTTCTTATTTTTCTCAATGACCTTCTACGTCAGACTTTCAACCCCATCTATTCTTTCGCAGATGATAGTAGCTTATACTATTCATTTTCGTTTTGCAAAAGACCAAGCCTTCGGTAAATTGGGGCTGTGCGAAAGCACATGGACGTTACCTTAATCGCGACCTTTTGCTAATCTCCGAATGGGGCCTTGCGAATAGGGTTCAATTTAACGCTCATAAAACCCAGTGCTGTGTGCTTTGGCACAGGCGTACGGCTGAATCTTGATATTCTTGACATGAAAATTCAATGTGATGTTCGTTGGAACCAGCTTATTTTTCATGTCAAAAAAGAAGCATTCAATTGTCTAGGTTTTCTGAAACGGTGTAGGAAATACTTTAATCCATCTCATCTCCTTTCTATCTATGTCACCTTTATCAGACCAAAAATGGATTACAACTCGTAATGTATGGGCCGGTGCTTCAAAGTCTTTTTTGGAGTTACTCGACCGCGTGCAGGAGAGAGAAGCTCATCGGTGATAGTAGGGTGCCCAGCGCTATTGATTCAGTGGAGCATCAAAGCAATGTGGGGTGTGTTTCACTGTTTCTCGTTACTACAGCGAAACGTGCTCTCATGAAATCAGGGAACTTGTTTCTGAAAACCGTAATTTCGTACGCGCAACGCTTTCTTCATCAAGAGCGCATTCCTTTGTGGTCGATTGGCCAGTGAATCGCACTACGCATTACAGAGAGAATTCGTTTTTTAGTCGAACAGTTCGTATGTGTAAGAAACTCACTGCAGAGGTCTTTCCTGCCACTTTTAATGTGCAAAGATCGAAGTCAAATGTCTACAAACACTACTCCCTCTATCCCCCTTCCCACAACCTAATTTCCTAGTTCTGGCACATTGCATAAGTACACAGGAACGTTAAAATAAAAATTTATTTTAAGAGCCGTAAATAAAATTGAAAGAAACTGGTTTGCAGCAAAACAATAAAAAAAAACACAAACAAAAACAAAAACACTGAAATAATACTCTGACGTACATGTTTACAGGTGAATGTCAAAATAATTTGCAAATAAGAAGACATATATTTTAATATTTAAAATTTTAATTTAAAAAGAAGGCAAACAAATTAAAATATTTGAAAAATAAAAAAATAAAAACAAATAAAAGCGTTTTTACATATGTAAGAGGGGAGTTTAATAAGTCCTTACAAAAAAAGCTAATTTTTTAAAGTTAAATCGTTTTTGTTTTTAACTTTCATTCAAAAAGGAAGAGGTTCTGGTTGCATCTGTAGGTATAGTTTCAAAGTATGATTACGGACATAATCAAGACTTATGGACTTATTTAATTCTTTTTTTTTTTATGTGATCTAATGGGGATCTGATGATAGAATATTGTAACAGTTGACGAAAATTCTCATATCAAATTCATATTGAAGCAAGCTGCTACTTGTTGGGAAAAGGTAATATCGACCTCCCTTCTCACCTTTTGGTGCCACGCCACCCAACACGCATTATGTGATAACGTACGTATTAATTGATAATTTCCAACGTCCTATTTCATCCCAGTTTCTAATGCTACCCACACATTGCGAGCAAATACTTACCAGCATTTTATTCGAGATTTCCTGTGTATAGAATCCACAAACTTCCGCTTTATATCGATCACATCTGGAATAGTTCGTATGGACGCCTTCTCAAACGCCTTCTCAATAGTTTAAGGAAATCCCCCGTAAAATGTTTTTTTATATTTTTAACCAACTTTATTATTGCGTATGCACGTCAGGGTTACCATATTTTTTTTACCTTTTTATCAAATTCAGCGTCGAAAATCGCAAAAAACCTATTACCTTTATGTAACTAAAAAATGACTGGCAGCAATTTTCTTTCAACATTGCTTCTTCGCCTAGCGATTCGACAACTTTTTCTTAGAAATCCGCAAAGTTAACTTTTATCACGTGAAGAAGTAGAAAAGAGTATAACCTCAGAGGTGTCATTACTTCATATCTAAATTCAAATTGTGTGAAAAGTTGCCAGATCCGTACAAAAGTCTAATGGGCACGTGTAGTTCTAATTAATGGCAACAATATGTTTATTTTTCTAAAGTTTTTAATTTTTATGAAATTATTAGTTGAACCTTTAAGAACGAAAACTTTTTTACAAATGTATGCGGACGTTTTCCAAAAAAGCAGGAAAAATTGGACACCAACAGGGTGTAATGCAGCTCCACTTTCAACGAAGTTTGCTGACTTTAGCTATCAGCCGAAGTTTCATTATTTTTAGAATATGAGTTCTTTCGTGCTTCGTTTTATAATTATATGTCATTTGTTTTTTTTTTTTATTGTCAAAAAATTTAACCTTTGCGTGAGTTTTGAGACACCCGTTAAACGTTCATTGAAAATGTTAATGTTTTTTTTGCATCTTATTTGTGTCAGGGTTTACCTTCACCCACATCAATAACGAAAATTACTAAAAATATTTCTCAAATCTGACTTTTTTAAATGGAAACTATTTGCATTTTCGCTAAACAAAAGTGTTAAAAATATAAAATTTACTATTTTTTTAGTTTTATTATAAAGATAAATTGATATTTTTTATTGTTTATAAACAACAAACATATCAAGTATCGTAATAATAAACAAATTCTCAATATATTTTCTTTTGTAGTTGAATAAGAAATAAAACGACTGCAATGACTGCCAATTGGTATTGTTTGTAGTGTTTGCCGTGATAATGAAATTTATGTTTTTTTATATACGTAAATGTTTATTAGTTATTTTCATTCTGGTCTAGATTTACAGTAGATGGCAAATTTGCTTACAAGTTTATTTTTTAAAAGAAAATACTTAAAACCCTTTAGTTTGATTATTTGTAACTTTGAATTATAGAGGGTGTTGTAAAATGCATGCAAAATTTGCAGAAATATTTTGTTATTTAAATGGGTCATTAGACGAAGGAAAACGCGTTCTCAAGTGGACGTTCATTTCTCGAGTAAAAAATCAAAACAGTTCATAGCTATTCATAAAAATTTGTCGCATTTTTTATATAACTGATATTCTGGCAATAGGGCGTACTTATTAACTGTTTCACTTTTTTTTTGAAAGAAATAGATTTTATAGATTACGAGGGCTGCTATATATCTATTTCTGGCCTGGCAACATTGAGTGCTGCCAAGTGCAATCTGACATTTCCATTGGAAAGTTTGTCATTTTTAAGCATAATCGTACTCAAAACGTTTTGACGTACGACCATTATTTGTGTTGTTTACAGTGACTTGAAAAAATTAATATAGAAAAAAATGGAATTAACTCGTGAACATTTTCATGCCATCATTTTTCACAACTTTCGACGTGGATTATCACGACAAGAGTGCATTGATGAACTTAAATCTTTGTATGGCGATGAAGCACCATCCTATAGCACTGTGAAAAATTGGTATAATGTATTTAATCGTGGCCGAAGCTCGCTCAAAGACGAATTTCGTGTAGGTCGTCCAAAAACGGCTGTTGTGCCAGAGAACATTGATACCGTGCGTGAACTCATAATGCAAGATCGTCATGCGACATACCGAGAGATAGAGACATCCTTGGACATTTCTTCCACCAGCATACATTCGATACTGCATGAACACCTGGCCGTAAAAAAGGTTTGTTCTCGTTGGATCCCGGACAATTTGAAAGTCGCTCAAAAAAAAAGGCTCGTGTCGATTGGTGCAAAGAAATGTTGCAAAAATACGATTGTGGTGCTTCAAAAAACGTTTATAAGATCGTCACAAGTGACGAATCATGGATCTATGCGTATGAGCCCGAAACGAAACAACAATCGACCGTGTGGGTCTTCAAAGACGAGCAAAATCCAACGAAAGGTGTTCGTGGAAGAAGCACTTCGAAGCAAATGGTCGCCTGTTTCTTCGGCAAAACTGGTCATGTGGCGACTGTTCCGCTTGAGCAACGTAGGACGGTCACTTCTGAGTGGTACACTACAATTTGTTTGCCTGAAGTCATCGGAGAAATTCGATAAACCAACAAGAGAAGACGAATCATTGTTCACCATGACAATGCGAGCTCTCACACATCGGCTCAAACCAGAGCGTTTTTGACCGGCCAAAACGTCGAATTAATGGGTCATCCGCCGTACAGCCCTGACTTGGCACCTAATGGCTTCTTCTTGTTTCCGCACATCAAGAAAAAAATGCGTGGTCAACGATTTTCGTCGCCAGAAGAAGCTGTTGAAGTGTTCAAAAACCATGTTTTAGAGGTGTCTCAATCGGAGCGGAAAAAGTGCTTCGACAACTGGTTTGAGCGCATGCAAAAGTGTATAAATCATGCTGGAGAATACTTTAAAAAACAATAAAACCATTTTTGATTATAAATATTCGCATTTTCACTATTAGGCCAGAAATATATAGAGCAGCCCTCGTAAAGTAAATTTACAAAAAGTGAAATACAAAGTAAAAATAATCACAAATCATGCAAAAATACCACTCACGCACACTTCGTTCACGCACACTTATCACATTTCTATCATGCGTGGCCGCGAGCGATTTACTCTTATCAAGTGAGCGGTGTCCACCTCAGACGACAGATTTAAAACGATTAAATGATAAACTAACAGTGAAAGAAGGTGTTTTATTTGAAAGAATTAACTTATTGCATTGTATCTCTAAAACTGAAATTTTAACACACGTAATGTGATTTTCATTTCAGTCCAATATTTTCAATGAACATATCAACTGTTAGTATGACTAATCACCTACTTTTTTATATTTCCTGACTGTAAAATAATTTATCGCAGGGAAATATGATGCCAACTAACATTTTAAGAAAATCTGTCATAGTCAATTTAGAATAACACACTTTTACTTGTACAGCTGCCTACAGATAATCAACATTATTATTATTCATCGTTATTATTATTTTCATTATTTTATAAGACAATTGTTCATAAACCAATTTAAAATAGACATATCCAATTTACGAGGTCACAAATCAAAACGTCTACAATAACTTATCGCAAATAGTTTAGATTATATTTAATTTCTTATAAACATTGAGGTTTAAAAAATGTCCCACATATTTCTTAGGATGGCAGCGCTTAAGCCTAAGCAATGATTTTGTACAAATACGGAATCTTACGTGCATGAATCAAACTCGCACTTGGAGGATTTATTAATACATTTAATAATACTAGTGTTTTTAAAAAAATTTCTTGTTGGTGCTCAGTTTGGTTTGGTTTTATCTTAAACAAAGCTCGCAAATCATAAAATTTATTTCACTCGGTAATGTATCGTACGCTGCAGCTCGATTGTTTGGAGCAACTTATTCGATTATGAACGGATCTGTTTTGGACTGCATTTACCCTAAACGTTAATATGCTTCCAATAAGATGTCATAAAGTGAACACCGAAAAAACTAGTACTTCTGTAGGGCGTAGTACTTAGAAGGGGACAAATAAGTCAATTCGCCACAGGGCATAGAAATTGGGAGCTGTGTATGTTCACTTTTTGCTAATTTTAATGAAAATATCTCGATGCACGTCTTTATAAAAAAATAGCTGGTGCACGATCTAAAGCCAATTAACCATCTTCAATGCTCTGAATATAAGCTGGAAGTCAACCCACTGCTTTACCCATATTATGATCAGTAATAACGCGTTAAAATAAACAGCGTTGTCTCGCACTTTTTAACCGTTTTATTTTTTACAGAAAACAAATTTTCTGTATAGAGTTTTGCTTCTTCGATGTATTACAGAATAAACACCACTGTTTAATGTTGTGGTTTTTTAATTCAGACTTCTTTAAAAAAAATAAAGCGACGAGGAAGCTACTGTTAATGGCGAGCAGTGTACAAATAAAATATTTACTAAATGAAATATCTAGCAAATTACTTTCCGAAAATGTCAAGTAAATTAATTGGCCATTAACGCCTTGAGATTATTTGCTTTGGGGTTATGTGAAAATTGTAGAAGAATTGCTACATTAGACGAAGCATCGCCGAAATACCGCAAAAAAAATTTCGCTTTATGAGCTCATGCTTACCTTAAAAAAAAAGAGGCCGATTGTGGATATTCCTTTGACGGCGAGTGGTGTAAACCCAGGATTACAGTACTTGCCATATAATGACTTACTTTTGTGACTACCATTTTTCGTTAAAGAAAACACTTCACTTGAGTTCGCAAAGGAAGTTGTAATTGTAGTTCTTTATGTTAAAAGCGACTACCGTACTAATGGTGCTCATTATTTCCTACAATAATTAATGTAATCGATTCTCAGGAATTGATTATAAAAGTCTCATTCTTGTTAAAATCATTAGGTTGTTAATCTAATTCAGAAGTACTTCCGCCAAAAATGCTTAATTCCACACTCCATTAGCTTTTTTAAAAAATTTTGGTGGGAAGCCATGGAACCAAATGTTTTGAAAATTGGTTAGAGTTTCACCTTTTAAAATGAGCTATGTTCTAGCCAACCCGTGATGACCAAATGCCCGAAATCTTTTTCAAATATTAATGGCTACAGTTCCTCCAATGAATTTTTAAATAAGTTTTCAAATAGCTTGACAGGTTTCAAATAATTTTTCAATTTTTAAGATCTTCCAAAATCGTAGAGCAAGAAGGTTGACAAGGTACATTTATTTTACTACAAATACAACATTGCAAAAACAACATAGCATTATATTGTTGGATTGTCCGGTGGAAACGTCAAAAAACAAAGAAAAAAAGGGAAAACTGCTTGAAAATCGTAAACAACTGGCAACTTTTGACATCTCCAACTTTAAAGCAACAATAAAAAATCATGTTGTTTTTGTAATAAAAGCAAATAAAAACAGAAATCAGCTGGACGGACGACACTACCTAGTTAAATAAATATGTCTTGAAGGCGGGCTTAAAAATAATAGAGCGAAATTCGATTTGAAATCTATATTATTGTTTGTTTTTTTAAAGACTTATTAGCTCTCCCTCTTATGTTCACTGGAGCTTACAATAAAAACAACTTTTCCCAGATGCGCTAATGAAACAATAAAAAAGTTTTGAGTGCGAGGTGGTAAAAAACAACTGCTGTTAATTTAGACACATTCATTCTTATTTTTACATGACGTGTTTTTGGTGAATTTTTCGTAAAAAAAACAATTGTACAAATTCCCTTGTTATTTCCTTTACACGTGCTATTAACCATTTCTCAGCACCTACAGAGACTAAATAATACTCAGTAGTGAGGGTCTTTTTAAGTCAGAACAGAGAGGACAAAACCATTCAATATTTTAGTTTTCTTAATATTAAGGTCAAGAAATTTGAACCAAAGTCTGCAGACGCAGTAGCAGTCCTACCTTTACATGGGTTTCTAAGGGATCTAGACTATAGTTTGTATGATTTTGATCTGTAATGGAAGAAGTGGGCATGGATGACATGTGAATGGGGATGGCAAATGTTTTTATAAATTTTAAACCAGTACTTGTACTAGTATTTCTGCTAAAAACACTGGTCTGACGTGTTTAACTGAGTTCTTTATATGCAATAGGTGAGGAATATCATCCCAAACTAGCATTTTCGCATTGGGACGTGATGCCGTTTTCCATCGACTCTCAACGAATGTTCTGCAGAGCTGCTTTGCATGAGGTGCCAGTATGTGTCGAAGAAGAAGAATAGCAAAGAAGATCTTACACTACATACTGCGGTTGAGAGTCTCATGCCGTTCGAATGCCCCTTAAGTGATGTCAAATCGCATGGCTGAGTCAGCACAGGCTTAGTCTATATCAAACAATACAACTGCTCGAAGTTTAACTACCAAAGGTTATCTTTGTTGTTGCACTTCCTTTATATGATCCCGCAGATTTTTGGCAAGATTAATGTCAAAAGAGTAAGGGAATGTTTTCATTTTGTTTTAAAGTTTGCTACAGTTTCTTAAGCCATGATTTTACTCACACATCACACCTTTCTTCATTTTTGATTTTTGAAACAAACGATTTTCTTTCAATTGCTCATTGCCTTTTATGCATATTTTATATTTTGCCTCGTCGCATTGTAAATTTTGATTTTGTTTCTTGTTTTTGTACTTATTTCGCTTCCACGTAATTCAAGCACTTATTTTTATTAATTCTACTGATAAACAGTTCCATTCTTGAACAAGACCTTAAATAGCTGGTGTCGTGTAACATAGTCGCCCCTATCGTATTTGGCGTAAGCGTATTTCGACTACGTCAATATTGTAATAGACTAATGATAACTGTTACGAGCTATCTTTAATCAATTACAAACCTTTAACTTCGAATGCCTTTTTTTGGGATTTATTAATATTTTTCGAATCATCTCTATTCTTTTGTTGTTATTTTATTGACTAAATAGGAGTCTCATTTAAACAGTTTAGTTTGAGACATGAGAGTCGTGAGTCGCCATCAAAAAAGCGTGAGAATGTATTGGTTTTTTTGAAAAAAAAAAAAAAAATAAGCATTACAAGTATAATAATGTAAAAAATTAAATTGTTTTACATTAACAAACACAGAAATATTAAATATTAATTTAGTCAGTTATTAAATACTTAGTTAAATGTGTTTTTTTTTATTATTATAGTAAAAACACACCAATAAATAGTAACAAATGTATATTTTATGATTACTTTAAAATATTCAGTGTACTTATTTCTTTGAAAATATTTTTTTTTGTTGAGAGCAAGCATGTATGTGATGTATTTTGCTCTCTTTGTTGGGAATTTTTTTTTTTTTTTTTTGATGGTTGTGTTTCGTACGTGAGTCCGCGCCGGGATGTTTGACGATCATTAGTATTTAGCTATGTGAGCAGTAACGAATCTGAAATTTATTAATGAATATTGCGTTAAATGACTGTTTATAAAAGAATTAAGCTTAATTAACTTAAAATTAAAATTTTTTATGCTTTACTCATAAATGTAGTAAATGTGTGTTTTTTTTTTAATGAGGATCAAAACAACAGTCGGAAAATTTTATAAAGGTTTTCAAAAACAAAATAGAAAGTAGTGTGAAGAGTTGATAAATAAAGTAAGGCTGAATGAAGGCTGTTTCATGGAAGACGTGATTTTGACATATATGAGCTTATTTTTGAACCGTAATAGAACACACAATTTATAGAAATTGTGTAAACCGTAATTTTTTTTTAAGAGAAGTAGCACTTCAAGCATTTAATACCTACTTAGTTTGTAACCGTGCTACATTCTTTAGGAAAGGGATAGATGAGAGAGAAGACAGGTGGTGAAAGGAGATAGATATAGCCATTTTATTAATTATTTTACTTCGCCGGAGAATATGCTATGGAGAAATACCGACGAAGGAGGCTGCATGTTTTAATGTTAATTCTGATTATGTATTTATACTATTAAACAGAAAAAAACATTTTTATTTTGACTGCCGCAAGGGTTGAACCCAGGGCCAGATTTGTGGTCAACGTGCTTACCACCTTGACTACAGCAGCCTTACTTGAAGTCACTTGAAAACTACAGAAATTAACTTTTTCCAAGAGTAATTCTTTTAAACGGGAACACTACTAATTGTGGTTAAGTGCTGTAATTTTTAAACAAAATCATGAGGAAGTCTTTAATTATGATTGCTTCCTTAAACACTCAGATTTTGAAAAAACTAAGCTTTAATGAATTTTTTGCCCACATTTCTCAAATTATTTTTAAATATACAGGTAGGTGAGGTGAGTTGACCAATCAATGAAATGGCTACAAGAACAGCCTGATGAAGTAAAGCCATAAAAAAGGTTCAATGCTCTGGGTATGTCTTTTGATCGAATGTAAATGTCATAATTTGCACAAAATATTGGCATGAGCCTCTTATTAATTATTGCTACATACCGATTATCATTCACAGATGTTTGACATACGGTGACATGCAGTGACTTTCAGTAATTGGAATGGATTAAAGAAGATTTTAAACGGAATAAATGTGTTGTATGTCGACACCGCACAGACACAAAACCGATATTCTGGGTAGCACAAGCAGTGCGAAATTTTCCATTGTGCAGTAAATTTCCCGTTAATCCCCTCTCTTTATGTCACACGGCTAACTGCCTTCATGCAGTTGACCTAGAATGACTAAGAAAACGAAGAAAAAATTTACTGGGTAACATTATTACAGACGGATTATTAAAAAAAAAAAATGAAATCACTTGTGTGTTCAGCCGATTAGTAAAGTAATTAAAATTATATCAAACAGCAATGAATTTTAAAATAGATCCTTTATTTTTAATAGAATTACATTAAATGGTGTTTTTTTTTGCTTCATAGCATTTCGTGGTTCGGTATTAAGTTAATTGGATTTGTTCCGCCAGTAAAAATTTAATGATATTTACGTAACAAATAAAATAATAAATAAACCGATATTTAGGGCTATTTGTACCACCTTCCAATTGGATTATTAATATTGGACGCCCCTGCGTTTGAGCTCTTAGGTATTTTAATCAGTAAAATATAATTAATATATATTATATATATATATAATTAATTATTATATTAATATAATAATATTAAAGGAATGAATGAAAAAATAATAATAATTTAAATAAAACTAAAATAGTAATTTAGTTAAAAAAAAGTCATTTTCATATTTACAACAAAATTGTACTTTAATCTGATAGTGAGTGTGAAAAATTGATTTATATTTTTTCTCTTTATAGCTATTTAGGTCACACATGGAAATTATTTTAATAGCATGATTCCACAGAAAACAAATAAAAAAAGAAAAAAAAAACAAATGACATTCTTTTTTTGTTAAAAGTAAAATTCCAAAAACCTTACTAAAAATATGCTCACTCCAATTCTAGGATTACAAACAAACACTGATATTAAATTATAGCTAGAACGTACATGCAAGATACAACTTAGCACTTATGCACACCTATAACTGAATTGAGTTAAAAACAAGTCGACTTTTATGTACCCTGCACCTGGTTCGAATTAAAGGAAATTTTATTGGAGCATTCTTATGAAAAGCAGTTTTTCTTAAAAAAAATTATAATACGTTCAAAAATTTTTTCCTTTCTTAGTCAAAAGCTTGCTTCCTTTAATAATGATGCCTTCATTCGACTAAAATTTCTTACAGCCGAGTCATTTCTTTCGGCTTCGAAGCAGCTCTTCAATCGAATATATTAAACTGCTGATAACTGTCTAACAGCTGAGAATATTGTTCGTCAGTGATCGTTTTGCCCTCTTCAACTTAAACAACATGAAGGACATCGACTGCTTACCAAAATAGAGTTTCTTATTTAAACCTTCATTGTTGCATGTCTGACCGAATCATTCCCCTATTTTATCAGTGTATTGGCCTTCGAACCACGGTAGAACATCTCGAAACCTATCCTTAAAAGTGATGGAGTGTGGCCAATTGTGGCACCCTATGCAGGGAAACCTTTTGCATGTTCAAATATTTATATAAAATGTTGTGGATGTCGTGCACAGATGGCTCAGTTTTAAGCATTTGCCTTCTCCAATATTCAAGTATATATTAATGATTCAAGTCGAACTTGGCGTAATCTGGGGCGACCAGAACGGAAATTATCAACCATTTTTTTATTGTTACAGTTGATAAAGCAGAGCTTTCAAAGTTTACATCATACAGATTTCACTTTTTTATTTTTGTCAAAGTCTAATAAGTTGTGTGCCTCAAAACTCAAAAACGGATGATAAAACACAGTTAGAATTTTATATTGGTGAACTGCTACAGCAGTATTCAATTCTGACTTTGAATGATATTTTCAATTAATTGTAATGTTATCCAGACACTTTAAAATGGTTGCATAGGCATGCATTCACATAACGCATCAAACTTCATTCCTACGTGACCTGTCATAATTATATTGTTACGCTTGATTTGATTGCAAATACCACTGTGGCTTATTATAAATTCTGCAGTCTTACTTTATGACTTTCTCTGGCCATACTGCTTGACTCTACCGGTTTTGTGAATCCCATGGTGTCGTATTTACTAAACAAGCGTTATTAATACAAACGCAGCCATCCACGCTACACTACTATGTTACTCCAGCGAGACATGAACTGCTCGATGCCTTGTTTAGTAACCTTAACCATCCATAGACAACTCCGCTATGCCTTTATCCAAGCCAGTCATTCCCTTTAATTTAATAGCCACAACACACGTCTGCCATACACTTTTGTTATGCTCTTACACTTCCCTGCGCTAACCGCTACCGTTCTTACTTTTTATTATAAAGGGCTTCTTGACAATTATCTGTTACTCTTTTGTTAAATAAGACGTCTCCACTAAATTGTCTTCCATGGCTTCACACAGTAATTTTCTTTTCCTTTCCGGGAGGTTTGTACTGCTGCTTCTTAATTTTTAATTGCATTATAACAACCATTTTTCCCTTGTTCGCATGTCCGAAGGTGGGCTTGAACTCACGATCTTCTGTTTTGCAGCAAGCAACTCTACCAGCGCAACCATCGAGGTTGCTCAGCTTTTGTTAGCCAATTGTGGTATTATTCTATACTCACACCATGAGTTGAATTAACTTATTCACCACGGTCATACGGAAACAACAACAGGAGTTGCCAGATTTAATTTTCGTAACAATATTATACAGCAGCTAACGAACCAATACTAAAATCAATTTCTCCAGTTGTGTCGCAGCAGAATTTAAACTCGCAGTCTTTTACCAAAAAAAAAAGTAATAATAATAAAGCTCTTGGTCGCTTGATACTTATATCCTTTTGCAAGTAAAATATGCGATTTATATTAAATGTAAAAAGCGAACGGATGCATTCCTTGCGAAAATGTTCGCTGCCTGTCACCTGTATATCTTTTCTCTGTGTTTTTAAAAAGTAATTACTAATTTAAACATTAACAATGCCATCTGCAATACCGATATAACTAGATGGCCAGCGGTATAGCTATTCGCAAATAAGCAAGGCCGCTGTTCTGTAAATTTCTAGATATCTTTCAATATGTAGTATATCCCAGTCCTCTACGACACTATATCCGATCGGCAACCTTAATTCCTTTAAGGATAATTAAAGAATCTTTGCTTATTTAAATTTCAGTATCCTCACAACTCCGTCAATAAAAAATTTAAACGACTGAACACAGCAGTCATATTAAACCACCAAATGGATATGACCAAATCATTCAACTGGCCACAAAAAATTAGAGAAATACTTTGTATACTTATTCGATTTTATAATGTTTTTATAGCTTATTTTATGGATCAATTCACAATCTTGTGCATATCAGATCGGAATTTATCCAATTTTAACTATTTTCTATCAATTCTAAATGAGTTTTCTGTCTTAATTCGTAATGCTTCTTGCAAAACCCGAAATTCACAGCTGATTGATAAATAGAAGAATTATTTTTAATTCAATTTTATAAATAAAAAACATGTCTTGGAAAAACTTTAAAGAACAATTAATTATCTTTTCGTTTTTTTTAATTTTTTTATTTTCCTATTAAATTTTTACTTTTTCTATTTAATTTTTGTTTTGTTTTTGGTGGCAGAGTGAACCAAGCCG
Organism: Gymnosoma rotundatum; assembly: GCA_916610165.2. Lineage (NCBI taxonomy): Eukaryota > Metazoa > Arthropoda > Insecta > Diptera > Tachinidae > Gymnosoma > Gymnosoma rotundatum. Next base: position 93,273,566 of record OU744337.1, on the reverse strand, counting down.
ATATACTTGATCGACGGCGGCAGAACAAGCGGGTTTTTAAGCTTGCTTTGTCTTTGTGCCAAAAACAGTCAGCAGCAGCGGGTAAGTGTGAGAAATAAGCCACGATGTCCAGAATCCAATTGCAAGCCGGTCGACTTAGTTCACTGACTGTTAGCTGTCGGTTTTTAATCAAGTGTTGCATAATTGGAGTAAATATAAACTATCGTTCTCAAGTTTTGTATATTAACAAAAGAGCTGCCAGGTGCATTACTGTCTATTTTGTTGGTATATAGTAAAAATATACTGCACAATTTTGCTAACGCTATGATGCACAAGATTGTGAATTGGGCTATTGTATTTTCTTTCGAATCCAATAAAGAATAACCCCTTAGACTTTCACATTCAGATTCTACAGTGAATGTAACAAACGGCAAAATAAACTTATGTCTACTCCCTCATCATGGTAAAGCGTATTACAACGAAGAATAAAGTCAAAAAACGAAATATTTTTGTTATTTTACTTCTTCTCTATGAGTGCTAAATTGACCTTGAACTTTAAATTGATAGTCACAAAAAACAACAATACATTACTGCTATGGAGGAGACAGACAGACACACCATGCAGTAACGTATTTTTATTTTGTTTATGTGGAATGGAAAACATTATAGAGTGTGCAAATATTAAGGGATTTCAGCAAAAAATTCAAGATAAAAATATGTAAATTGTGTTTTGTTAAATTATCTTTATATATTTGGTTAAATATTTTTTGTTAATTCAATTATTTAAATCGAAAAAATTTTTAAGTTTTTGTTAATGAATTCATTATCTTTTTTATGAATTCAGCTATATTCGCGCAACTATATTTTGAAAATATATATTGATTTATAAAGGGTGTTTTTTTAAGCCCGATAGAACTGTAAATTGTAAAAAATAACTAATGGACATATGGCCACCGCAGTTGCTCATGACAAAGAGCATTCTGGGCGTCTAATTTTGGGTCAATTTTTCAAGTATTGCTGGCCGTATGTTACGAATAACACAAACAATGTTGGCCTCCAAAGCGTCAATTGTTGCTGATTTATCAGAATAAACTAGTGAATTCACGTGGCTCCACAGGAAATATTTGAGAGGTGTCAAATCGCACTACCTTGGAGGCCAAACGAAATCAACTTATCGCGAAATTTTGATTAGAATAATTTGATGGTTGCGGTCGCCGTATGGCACGTAGCGCCATCTTGTTGAAACCACATTTCGTCCGGATTAATGTCATCCATGTTTTCAAACAAGAAATCATTAGTCATGGTGCGGTAACGATCTCCATTGACCGTAACGTGAGATCCGGCCTCATTTTTTGAAAAATAAGGTCCGATAATGCTACCAGCGTATAAACCACAACAAACGGTGCATTTTTCTGGAAACTGTAGGGTACATTATGGATTGGTCTCACTCGGCGAAAGAACGACGCATATAATGGTCTCGTGGCTTTAATTCCTGCACTAGTTGGATCTTATATGGATGTAGGCCAAGATCTTTGCGCAAAATTTTCCACTTAGTGGACGGACAGAGCCCCAATTCCTGCGACCGACGACGAATCGATAAATTTGGATCTTTTCCACTCTTTCGTTTACAGCAGCGATTGTTATTGCATCCTCTAGAGAGTATGTGGTACGAAATATATCCACAGTTTGACGGGTGGCTTGCTCAGACTCACGATTATGTGCACCATAAAAATCAAGAATTCGTCTATAAGTTGGTCGAATTGGGGACTAATTTTCAAAGTAAACTTAGATGATTTGATAGCGTTGTTTAAGAGTCAGTCTACGAGAGTTTAATGAAAATAATAAGAAAACATTTTTCATCAAAATTTAATTTTCAGTGTTATTTTTTATAATTTAAAGTTCTATCGGGCTTAAAAAAAACACCCGATACAAAGACTGTACTAGTTACCTATACTTAAGGCTTTTAACAGTTTTCACCGAGTTTTTGGGATCAGTTTTGTGCTGGCACATTTCCCGAAAGTGGCATTTTCCTTTTAGAAAAAAGTTTAGCTAAACTTAGAAAATGTGTAGAGATTGTGTGTGCTATCGAACGTTCCCCAAATACCCGTTGCATTATAGAGGCAAAGTAAAGCCTGTCTATTCCATGTTTCTTTTACACGGAATGTTTTTCCTTTTTATACGATAAACAAAGCCATCAATTTTGTTTCGGCAGTCAAATGTAGGAACTCCTAGTGTGACAAATTCGACATTTGAAGAACTACAAAGTAAAAATGTAGTTCACCTATTTTTTAGAGTTCAATTTTGCAATAAAAACGCGTTGATGTTAATATTCTATTTTATGTTGCCCTTAACTGTCAGCTGTCAAATTGTAATATAAAAGATCTTTTAACTACACAAATGGCGACAAATTATAAGCTGACTGTAGTTTTAGCCCATCCTTTCGAAATGTTTATATTTTCTATTCAACTAATTTATTGTAAATTAAAATTACTTTCAATTTTTTAGTTTTTTAAAAATTTGATTTTTGTAAATGCTTTAAATGGAAGTCCTTGAATTTGTTGTTTAGCGAATGTGCAATTTTACTTATTGAGCAACTAAGTTATACGAATGTAGAGTGTGTAGTTTCTCAAAGATCTAAAGTTTTATTTTTCAAAACAAAGATTTCTTTAATGTGTCTCACGACAACAAATTTTTTATTGACTGTTATAATACTTTTTACTTGAATGTCCTTGCAAGGATAAAGGCAGCAGCAGTTGTACAAAAAAGTAAAAAACAAACAATTTATGGCTTTTGACAAACAGAACTGTTTTCTCTGCAAAGGTAACACAAATTTAATATATTTTGTTAGCAAAACAGCCAAAAAAGTTTTGTGTCGAATTAGTTAAACGAAAACAATGTTTTTACGACGCAGTACATAAATCGATAAAAATTGCTTTAATTAAAGAAAAACCCTCATTTTTAAACAAAAGAAAAAAAAAACAATATTTTTTAAAAAGATTATCGTTTTCTTTAGTATTAAAGTTAAAATTTATTATACCCAGCAAACCATATGAATCAGAAAGTAAACAAGATTTTTTATCGGAGATTTTACGCCAATAAAAAGAACAAAAAGTAATCATTTGCGATTTGAAAAATTTCAGAAGTGAGAGATTTTTTCTTTAAGAACTTCTAATTTATTTCGAAAAAATTATTTTGAAGAAAATAACTTCTTCAGTGGCTTTAAATATTGATTTACCTATTTTTTTACGTTTTCCCTGTCCTTTGCTGTCTGAAAACATTTTGTACTGCATGCGGTAAAAAAAGTATTTATAAATTTGAAATACTCATTTCTTGTTAAATATGTACATGTTATACCTCCTCTTATGATGGACATTATACCCAGAACTAACAGAAGTTATTCCTGCCGAAGAGTATTGGGATGAACATAATCTCGTCTGAGAATTTTTGGGTTAGCACAACAGTTTTTTGATTAAAAAATTTTTATGTTCCATAAAACTCATAATTTACAATCTATTAGGAATCATACCTGAGTCATAGTAAAGATTGCTCCGAAGGTACACATAATTGTCACTCCTTACTTATAGCGTGGGCCATTTTGAGAAGTGTTAAAAAAGCTCTGTACTTAATTCCTTTCCTTTTCTTCTCTTAAGAGTACTCATTAATTGGTTGGCTGGGTAAAGTGTGAAGATGATGTGTGTGTGTGTTACAAATATTTTCTTAAGGTTAAAAAGCTAAAATGATTCTTTTTGTGCAGCCTGCTTAAAACTCGTCTTTAATAATAAAAATGTTATGGTTTCTACTCACGCAACCCAAAGAATAAATGCTAAAAGAAATTTGTAACAAATTTCAATCAATATTTTATTATCTACAAAAAGAATGTGGGTGTTAAAATGTGAGAAGTAAAGGAGTATTAGAAAATCGTTTAAATTTTAATGTGACAGTACAATGTTATAAGTGAAAATATTAGAAAACAAGGAAGAGAGCTATCTTTGGCTGTACCGAATCTTATATACCCTTCTTCAGAAGAAAAGTACTAATTTTTCATAAAATATGGACAATTTCCTTGTTGGTTCATAGATATGTCTTGTTTCCGGCCCGTCCTGGCATCTTATTGGTTCCCTAAGGGTTTAAATTGGTCTCAAGGTCAATTGCAAGCCTATTGCCCGAAATAGGTTTTTACTGTTTCCTTCATCACCTGCATTCTAATAAAAATGCTTGAAGTTCACTGTTCATCCCCTTGGATTCTTTTGGCCTTCTGCGATCCACTAAATGCCTACGTGGTTAATGGACTTCTATACATATTAAAACAAAAAAATTATCTGAAGAAAGCGATTAAAGCAAATCCCTCTGGAGAGGGCCCCAAGAGTCGTACAAAAAATTTCGTAAAGGACGAAACTGGTGTGGCAACACTAAAAAAACAAATACTGTAAACTACCGGTATAGGAAAAAAAACCGAGCAGCAGTTGCTAAGAAAAAGTCGAAGTGAAAACATTTAAAAAAAGTAATAAAGAAAATAGAATACAAACCAATTTATTGTGTTTTAATTTGACGCTTACAGAAAATCAGAAGTGGGATTATGGATGAAAAAATGTTAAATACGCGCACCGTAAAGGAGTTAAAAAATGTACTGGAGGAGCTCGGAGAAAGGAACACTGGAAACAAAAATGAGTTGGTGTTGCGTTTAATGGAATTCCCGGAAAAAGCAGAAATTCTGCTGAAGCAAATAAGAAATTCAAAGCAGAATGCGGCAGCATTGAATTTGAAGGAGATGAAAAAAGTAATGGCAGCACGCCGGCTGAAGTGGAAAAGCAGCGAATCGAAAACGACGCCGTTAATGTAATGGAAAAAATTAGTGTCGAAAAAGGTGGAACGAGTGAACAAATGATCGAAAACAGGATGAGTGTTGAACAAGCAAATGAGTGCGGTGTATTTGGAATTTTAATAAATGAAGGAGTAAAAAGTAAGAAAGGAAATAACGAAAGTGAGAAAATTAAAAAAGTGAGTGCAACAAATGAAATAATGAGTTTTTTCCAAAGAAAATGAATTTAAATCTAAAGAATTTGAATTAATGAAAAAAGAATTGCTAATAATGAAGCAAGAAATGGAAATGTTGAAAATGGAGAATGAAATGTTGAAAAAATTAAAAGATCGTGGGCGGGTTAATAAGGTCTACAACGTATGAGACTATGTGTCCATAAAAAATTTTGTCAGTGATTCCGGAGTCTGTATGTGTTGAGAGATGTGGACGGCTTTCAAGTAATTCCATACGTAGGATTTTGGCAAGTCGCTAATATTAAACCTTGGTTACGTTTATGTTAAGTTGACGGCAAAAATCGGGACGATTTAGGGTCAGGATGGCCGATTTGTGGCAACACTAAAAAAAAACAAATACTGTAAACTACCGGTATAGGAAAAAAAAACCGAGCAGCAGTTGCTAAGAAAAAGTCGAAGTGAAAACATTTAAAAAAAGTAATAAAGAAAATAGAATACAAACCATTTTTTTGTGTTTTAATTTGACGCTTACACTGGTAATATTTTAGATAACTAGAGAGTATAAGCGCGTCCGTTAATAGGAGTTTCAAAATATAGGTTTAGAGATAATAGCTTTGAAAAATAGATCTTGTTCAACCATGGTGGGGAGTAATATTACTATTTGAATCGGATGCAGCCGAACCGTACTTAGCTGTTAATTCTAGATTTACACTGGCCAGTATTATACAAGAAGCTCAAACCTTGCAAAAGTTCGACTCCGCTAAAGTGAAAAGGTAGGCTGGGGACACGGATTTAGAACCGATCATAGAATCCAGAAAAAATATAAACATACTTGCATTTAAGCAAAACTGCAGCTAAATAGTCTATCACAGGAACGGATGCTTTATCATTCGTTACATCATTGTCAGATATTTTAATTTTTTTGCACCCGGCTGACCTTCAACTTGAAATATGTTTCTAAGGCAAATATTTCATCCTTTTCGGTCTGGTAGGCAGGTAGCCAAAATATAAAGTCACCAGAAAACATCAGTTAATACTGTACAAGCTGGCAGACTAACAGAAAGAGGAATGAAATTTAACGTAGGCTCAAATGGTGCTCAACTAGCCGCTTTAGCAGGAAGTCTTGTTGAAAGAATATGCCAATATCAGATATATGGCGAATACGAAAATCTTGTAAGTTTGAAACTTGCTTGGAGGATGTTTATACGAAAGCGCGCGTCGGGTATTAATATCAAGTACTTCTGGTATTAGGTTAAGACACGGATGCAGGAAAGGGTAAATCGACAATTATCAGTCGACGATCGGAAAGCATAAGTCCATTGTAAATGCCTGTTGTGCTGCACTTTAAATTTCTAAAGCCTTTACGTTCCATTATCAATGACCGACAATCAATCGATTTGACGAGTGTCAGGGATATTCATTTAATGTTTCAGAATTATAGTTGGATTATTCATTAAATTTATATGAACTTCTACTTTTTCCTGATTTTAATTTAATATTTCTTTTAACATTTGTTTCAGATATAATATGCCACTTAAGAATGACAATATAATGCCATATAAATTCTTGAAACTACACACGGAAAAATGGAAACAATATCCAAGATTTCCCTGATATTGGTTCTATTTCTAATTGTTGACTTCAGTCGTTTGACAAACTATTGGCTATTAGTTTCATCATCATCGTCTCCATTGACATCATCTTTTGTAGTACAAGCCTCTTCAACTAAATTAGAGTTAGAAAAATCACAAAAAAAGCAAAAATATGAAGTGAACAAAGATTTAACAACAACATCGTGTATCTCAATAGTGGCTAATGATCCATCGAATCTGTTCAAACAGCAACAGCATCAGTTGAAAGTATTGTACCAGCAGCAGCAAGCGAAACACAGCAAAGAAAGTTTAGGATTTTTAGAAAAATTTCTTCAACATCCTTTGGCTGCCATTGGTATAGGAAAAAATAATGATGGATCGGTCGATACAACAACTGATGACTTAGAAGATAGAGATATTTTATTAGATTATCAGGATGATATAATAGGTTTCAATACCCCGCCTGTGGGAGTGGCTGAAGAAGGCAACGTTTTTAAATTATTTTGTAAAAATACTTCAATACCCAACGTTAATGAAGAATTAAAAGCTAAAAAATACATTAAATACACCCACATAACCTTGCAGCATTGCTACGAGGGCCACCAATCTACCGATCAGAATGCCTATTTACAAATGCAACAGATGGATGGTGTACAAAGCTTACAGTGGACTTCGTCTGGAGTAAAAGATCGTCAATTACAAGATCTCTTTAAGACTTACGAATCAGTTTTTGATAATCTGGAATCTTTGGATTTAACCGAAAATAAATTGGTCTGCACAGATTGGATTCGTCCCAGGATGGTGAGGCGCCTTAAAGTACTTAAACTAACATACAACGATATCACGACAGAATTGTGTAACTTTTCGCCACTGCATCATGCTAATCATTTGATTGAACTACGCTTAGATAATAATCGTTTGCACATATTTAATGGTAAATTTCTTAGAAACTTAAGTGAACTGAAAGTTTTAAATTTGACACAAAACGTCATCACCGATATACCGCGCAATAGTTTCGATGGAGTTTTTAAACTTCAACGATTATATGTGGCTCACAACAGATTGAAGGTATTGCCTTTTCAACTTTTTCGTACGATGAGCGATTTGCAAATTCTTAATATGGCCGACAATCAACTCTTGTCCTTCCCCGACAATTTCTTTGCGTCAAATGGAGAAATGCGCATTTTACAATTACAAAGAAATCAACTGCAAATGATTAATAAAAATTCTTTTTATAACATGCAAAAACTCCTTCATTTAGACTTATCGGAAAACCAAATCGCCACCATCGATCGCAAGGCCTTTGAATCATTAAAGAATTTAATAACCCTGAATTTATCTTCGAATGCTTTAACCACCATTTCTTCTATTCTGTTTCATCCGCTACAACGTTTACAACATTTGGACTTGAGCAACAATCCTTTTACCCAACTGCCCAGTGGTGTATTCATGAATCAAAGAAATTTGATCTCGTTGCGCATAGAACACACACCGATGGAAAAGTTAAATAATTTTTTATCACGCAATGACAATTCCTATGTTGATCCTTACGTTTTAAAACATTTAACTTATCTATCGTTGCAACACAATCGTCATTTAAAAACGCTTTCCAAGACTTTGTTTATGAACGCTCCCAATTTGAAAGTTCTACTCTTGGCCCACAATGCCTTGCAAAACTTGCCACCAGAAATCTCCTCACTACATCAGCTTGAACGTCTCAATGTTGGCTATAATAATCTTTCCTTTTTACCTGAAACTCTAAGCTATTTACCTAATTTACGTTATATTAATATTTTAAATAATGATTATATATGTGATTGCAAACTCTACTGGTTGGCTTCATGGCTGACGTCGACAAACACAAATCTTAAACTGCATCGGCGTTCGATATCTTCTTATGCCTTAATAGATAACGAACACAATGAGTTTTCGTCGTCTGAAAAATCGGAAGACTTGGACTTGTTAATATCATCATTGAAATGCCTGCACGGCTATCCGGGTGATATGATATCAGTGTTAAAAACTTTGAACTGTACAGCACCACTTTTGCAAAGTTCAACTGGTGTTAAAATGCATGAATTGCACTCGACTGCCAAATTGGACTGTTTATTTTCAGGCAGTCCCTCTCCAGATGTAATTTGGGTAAGTTGAACCTTTTTTTCTTGTGGCAAATGATCAGTAATTTGTTTCTTTTTACTTGAATGTAATCGTGTTTTATTAAATATTTTATTTATGTATTTATCTATGGAAAACGAAACGTCGGAAAAAAGTATGTTAACATTACCTTAAAAGCCTAACTATAGGAAACTATAGAGAACAAACATTAAATAAATCAACAAAAGGTCGATAGAGAATTAAAATCATAAAGATTTATTTTTTATTTTAAATTTATTGTGCTATTTTCCCGGTATTGATTATTGAAGGTGAAAGCAAGTTTCGATGGCCATTTCGCTACCGCTTACTTAGCTCGAAAATAGCACAATAAATTTAAAGTTTAATTTATATTATTTAATATTCTCGTGTTTTACATCTTTAATAAAGATTTATTGTTTTCAATATAAATATGGAAAAGAAGTGTTCATTCGCATTTACTATAATGGACAGTTAAGAATATAGGTAATAAATCAGCTAAGTACGAGTTGAACTCACACACGAAGAATTTGGTGGAATGTATTGTCCACTATTGCAACAACCTTTCATTTTTATTTTATACCCTTAAAAAAAAGGTGGAAAAGTAGTGGAAAAATAGTTAAATTCGTCATTCCGTTTGTAATTTCTATACAGGCATGTTCTGACAATCGCAAATCGCTTAAAACTGGCGATGCGAGTTAAAGTCGCATGATAGGTGTTCTGTAGTTCACAATCGCAAGAAATTTGGCGACTTCTAATCGCAAGCACATACTGAAGTGATGTTACGAATTTTACTTAAAATAAACTTTAAAGCAACAATAAAATTATACACAAATGAAAATTATTTTATTTTTAGCAAAATTTATTTTAATTTTAGACAATTTAAGTCGCAAATAATTAATTTAAAATATGTTATTTGTTCTATCAATTGTTTGTTTTGATTGTTTTCTTGAGTACTGGCGATTTCATAGAAACAGCTGTTTTAATTGATGTTCGAAAATATACTAGTATTAGTGCGGTTGAATGTATTGTCGGTACTCAAAAAATATGTGGTTATTTTAATTTTCAATTCTTCAAAATATTCGGTGCTTTTATTGAATGTGCGATTCAAGTGTTAAGGAACCTCAAAAAATTTATTTAAATCGCCTTTTAGACGATATGAGTTCCGAACGAGCATGTTATAATTAACAAAATAAAGAAAAATACTTTTTAAGTACTGATTACTTACAATGTAAGTAACTTTTTACATCAAAGATGCTAAATGCAATGTCACTAATAGAAAGTACGTTTGTCACCAAAATATTTCTTGGCTTGTGTTATTTTATTAAATTAATAATTATGCATTGAATTGAAGTATCTGTTTTTAATTGCATGTTTTTTTAAGAAATGAAACTAAGCAAGGCAGCTGCAGCCATTTTGTTATAGTTTCCTTTTGTTTATTTATGTTTTGCACCGTAAAATCATATGTTTTTCTTTTCGAACATAAGTTTGAAAAAGAGCAAATCGCATGCAAAACGCGTGAGTTTCAGAACATGTAAAACAAAAGTTTGCGTTTTTGAAATCACATGCGATTTCAGAACATGCCTGATAATATCCTTTTCCGACCCAATAAAGTACGTATATTCTAAGTTCTTATGCATAGCAAAGGTAATTCAGCAATCTCCGCCCGTGTTCGTGTTGAAATCAACTTTTGCAAGGCACTAGATAAGCTAGAGAAAATTTAAATACACCAATTGATCAGTTTCGAAAATCGTGCAGCTGGTTGTTATGACAAAAAATTGGTGAGGTTTCACTTGAAAAAAAAAACTATTTTGAACAGAAATTTTAAAGAATTTTTTCTTATGCCGATTTTTGTTTAAACTATTCAAAGGAATATCTGCAGTATGGTACATGTGTTTATACATATATGGTAGTATATAAGATTCGGCATATCCGAATATAGCACTGTTACTTAATATATTTGTGTTTATAGAGGATACAACTTGCGATAAGTTTAAAAGAAATATGAATACAACGTCTTTATATATTTTGGGACGGAATCCTTTCAACGAAGTTATTGATTACAAAAAATAAAGACGTAACCTTTTTAAACACAATTGTAGAACATTAAGGATGTTCTTTAGCAACAGAAAAATAAAACCAAATTTTTGGCTAGACCAAATTAAAAAAGTTTTTCTTCAGTAACCCAAAAACCATTTTAAACAAATGAAAAAAATATCTATGATGATTATAGTTGGCCAATAATTTTATTAGTAGTTATAGATTCTATTCTTGAGCTATTTAGGCCTATTCTTGGAAAGTAATTAAAAACTCAATTTAATTACTGTTTTTCCCGACGTTTCGTCGATTATTTGTCGACTTTATCAAGGGCGTAAAATAAAACGTTAATACATTAATTCAAATTAAAATAAACATGTCAAACATAAACACAAAACATCTGAACGATTTAAACAGGTTCAAACAAAAAACATATCATATTTAAAAAAATATCGATTTTGAAATATTGCAATAGACCGTTGTTGCAAAGAGGAGTAAAAATTATTATCTTACATTTTCTTTAATTCGCTCTTATGTATCGAATGATTTTGCCATTTAAAAAAACAGTAAATTAATTATTTGAAATAAAAATGTTGTTAAATTTCCATTTTAAAAAAGAGTGAATTAATTATCAGCCCAATTATGAATATTCTCACGGAATTTCCTTTCCACCGAAAAAATTTTTCTCGAGAAAAGATTCCTCCAATTATGAATTCCTTGGGAAAAAAATAATAAAAAAGTGGCATCATCGTAATTTGAAGGGAGTTTTTGTGTTTATTTACATATAATTTTTATTTTATAATTCATAATACCTACTTTTTCCCCCGACATTTTTTTCACTTTCCGCTGTCAACCAAATGGGGAAAAATTTATAATGGGAGAAAAAGGGAAAGAGAAAAAACTCGCACGGAATTTTTGTTTATAATTGGGCTGTATTTGAAGTAAAAACTTTAGTTATATTTACAATTCAATTTAATTTACATTATTTGAGCTTTCTTTTCTTACAATAAATTTAACAATTTTACTTTTATTATTAAAAGTGAAACCAGGAAAACTTAAGACTATAGTATATTATCTCAAAAGCAGTATATTTGACACAGCACCATGCTTTAACATAAAATTGTAGATAAAATGAAAACTATAGCCCTTGCTCCCGGGGCTAACATAACTAAAGAGTATGAATCTTTTAAATTTACTTACATCTACATTAAAATAAGAATAATAAAACAAAACAAAAAGAAACTATCCTCTGTGAGTACCATGAGTACTTTTTGTAAAAAAACGATGTCTTAAATTATTATTTAGATTAAAGTTGAACCTGTTAACTTCATTCACTGCTAAAACCGATAGGCGAGATATAATTTGTATTACACCAATCAAAATTTCTTTGTTCATTAAATATTTCTTTAATGTTATTATTTTGATGTACTTTTAATCTAATTATAAATTTTCTCAAAAAATCACACACATACAAACGTAACTCATAGTTATTTTTGAATTAGAGTAGATACAAGAATTTGAATAACGCCTATTTAAAATTAAAAAAATTAAATGTTAATTGACTTTGTTTCTAGGTAACGCCAACAAATAAAATACTTCGTTATCATGCCGATCCCGATAAACGTCCCATCATTATCAATCACAACGACATCGATTTGGGTAAATTTCAATTCAAAACTCTGATCGGCGATGAGGCAACGCTTAATATTAGTCTGCAGCGGCTAGATGCCAAAGAGCGTGTGACATTAGTTGAAAATGGTTCGCTGCTTGTTAGCAACATAACGAGACGTGATAGTGGCCTTTACACGTGCTATGCTTACAATGTTATGGGAAATGCTTCAGCATTTATAAGGTAATGATAGATGCAATACAAAAGAAAAATAAATATTTTATTCTAATTAGTAAATATCCCTTTCTAGACTTCAAATAGATCCTATTGTTTTTTATCGCGTTAAAATTGGCAGTATTTTGTCAGGAATAGCAGCAGCTACATCATTTCTATTGTTGACCTTAATTGTGCAAGGACTACGAGCCATCTGCAATAAGTTGATGACCTTGAACAAAAAACGTATTTAAATTAAATTAAAAATTTCTTTAACTGTAAAATTACAGATACAGATGCTGTGACAGGTTCTACTGTTGTGCGACTCGCAATAAACGTTCGCCTAGATCGAAACAAATTTACGCTATGTTGGATAGTATAGAGTCCTATAAGAGTCAACAGTTGGAAAAATTAAGAGAAAATTATGCCCAACAGGTAATTTTTTTTTTAACGAATCCAATCAAAACAAATTTAAAAATATAATTAAAAATAATAAAGGTTCATCGCATACGTGAAAATTGTACACAACAAGTTGAATGGATACAAAGTAGTTACACTTCTCAGGCAAAACACTTAAAAGAATTTCGTGATATCGGTTCAAATCATTTAACATCACTTAAAGATCAGTATTATGATCAGGTATAGGCATTGAATTTTTAAAAATAAAGAAAAATAATATTAATAATTATTTGTTTTTTATATCAAATTAAAAAAAAAAAAAAACAAAAACAGGTTAAAAAGGTTCGTGAATACTCAACTGGACAATTAAATTGGGTACGTGAAAATTATGTCTTCCAACGCAATAAAATACGTAAGTTTAGTGCCCATCAAGTGTTGCGTTTGCGTGAAGGCTACAAATATCAACAGCAAACCCTTAATAAAGTTTTAGAAAATTTACCCAGTTTTTATTTTGAAAACTGCCGTGGCCGTGGCGAAGAAGACATTGCAGAAGGTAAGTTTGTCATTTGTATTATCCAATAGTTTTTTTTTTTTTTTACTGTTGGGCCGCTTATCTTTAAAACATAACATGTAGTGCAAAGTAGAGGAAGTCAATAAGTCTTCATTCAAAGAGTAAAGTTTCATTCTTTTTGATTGTTAATTTTTAAAACAGTTCAGTTACAAATATTCCAAACGTTTGGAACAAAGCTTTAAATGATGTGTTTGTAAGTGGTGAATTCAAACAAAGTAAATCAGATCCATGTTTGTATAGCAAAGTCATCAATGGGGAAGATATTTATATTCTTATTTATGTTGACGATTTGGTAGTTGCCACTACGAATAAAGTTTTAATTAAACATGTACTAAAACTGCTAAACAGCCAATTTGAAGTTAATAGTTTAGGGCTGGAAATAGTAAAAACGAAAGAAAATCAATTTAAAATACGTCAAATGCAGAATATTAAGAAAATTCTTATCAAATTTGGTTTACAAGAATCAAAATCATCGAAATATCCACTTTAACCGTCATATGGTAGAACTGTCTCGGAGCTTTTGTTACGCAATGATGAATACCAAAGCTTATTAGGTTCGTTACTTTACATTGCAGTCAACTCTCGACCTGATATTTGTGCTAGTGTTTCGATTCTAGCCAGAAAAACGTGTAATCCAAATCAAGAAGATTGGGATGAATTAAAACGTGTTGCAAAGTATTTAAAGGGAACAAAAACTTTGTTTTTAAATCTCAATGAAAGTACAGCCAGCCAATCAAAATACCCTAATTGGTTATGCTGATGCTAATTCGGCCGAGTGCAGAATTGATAGAAAATCAAATTCTGGATACATTTTCTTACATAATAATAGTGCAGTAAGTTGGGCTTGCAAGAAACAAACAACTGTTATCGTTATCGACAACCGAAGCAGAATTTATTGCATTATCCGAAGCTGTTTGGATAAGAAATGTTTTAAATGATTTAAACTGCAAACAAAAAGAACCAACTGTAATATTTGAAGACAATAGAAGCTGTCTAAATCTAATCAATGAAGAGAAACTAAGTAATAGATCAAAATATATTGACGTCAAATTCAATTTTGTGAAAGACTATGTTGACAAGAAAATCATTGAATGCAAATACTGCCCCTCTGAAGAAATGATTGCAGATATGTTAAAAAAACCTTTATCAAACTTAAAAATAGAAACATTACGAAGTAAGGCAAATCTAAAGGCATTCACAATTGAGGAGGAGTATTAAAAATATGCTTTGTTTTCCACTTGCTCATGCTTAAAAAAATATTATATTTCACTTGTAGTATGTTTTGAAATTGTGTTCCCTACATTTTTTCCTGGGTAGAAAAAATACTTTATTATTATTCTGTTCGTTTGTTGTATAATTTCATTATCAAATAAACACAGTTTTAATATAACTTTTTGTACTTTTTATCTGACAACGGACTAATTCATTTTTCTACACGAATAAAATTGCTACAGTCTTGAAATATACAGCGGATTGTAATAGATTACTACTAGTTTTTATATAAAAATAATCCCTCTGCTTTGAATGCAATCTTTAAATGCCTAATGGCTGTTGTGCCTATACTTAAGTCCATACAGCGCATTCGTGCACTCCTCGATGTAGCAAGAGCTTTTGGTCATTCGTTGAAAGAGTACAGGATAATGGTAGTTCTTCAATTCCGCCTCTTATCAAAATTTAAACGACCTGATTGATAAGCTAACCTCTTGACTGAAATATTTGCAAGTAACTATCAACCGCTGCCCGCACTGAAAAGAGTTTCAGTAACTATGCCAGATATATTCTTTCGAGCACGTCTATTTAAAAATGATTTAAGCGGATCTCAACATAATTAAGTCCCCTGGCTCGGATGGAATTCCAGCACTGGTCTTGAAGCGGAGCTCTTCGATGTTAGCGCGTCCATCAGCAAAACTTTTCAACTTTTATTACCATGTTGGTGAATTCCCATTATGTTGGAAGGTTGCTTAGTAACACCAATCCCCAAAAAGGAAGAGGCTATAAACGCTGAAAATCACCTTCCAATCGAAATTTGCTGTGCTTAATTCTCATCCTTTGAAACATTTGTGGACCAACAAAAGCAAGGTGTGGCTTTAGATAATTCCAAGACCTTTGATAAAGTGTGGCATGGTGCACTCGTATCAAAACTTATTGCTTTTGGTGTCGGTGATAGCTTCTCGAGCTATCGCACTATACGAGTTGGTGTAGATGGGATCTCATCAAACGAGTTCATGATAAATTCAGGAATTCCGTACGGTTCCGTCCTTCTAGCCTATTTCTTGTTTTTCTTAACGACCTTCCATGTCAAACTTCCAACCCTATCTATTATTTCGCTGATGACAGTAGCATATAACATTCATATTCATTTGGCAATAGGCCTTCTGGAAATTGGGGCTATGCGAAAGCACATGAATGGTGTGAATGGTGGTACCCTTAATCGTGATCTGTTGGCAAAATCTGAATGGGATCTTGCAAACAGGGCTCAATTTAACGCTCGTAAAACCCAGTGCTATGTGCTATCGTACAGGCGTACGGCTGAATGTGCTACCTCATCTGCAATTATGGGTGATATAGAAATTAATGAATCAAAAGCTCTCGATGTTCTTGGCATAAAGATTTAGAGCGATGTTCGATGGAACAAGCATATTTTTCAAGTCGTAAAAGAAGCATTTAAGTGCCTTGGTTTTCCCTAACTGTGTAAGAAACACTTCATCTGATCTTCTCGTAATCTATGTCACCTTTATCAGATCGAAAATGCAAAACAACACTCAGTTATTCGACCGCGTACAGAAGAGAGCAAAGAATCTCAGCGATGACAGTAGGGTATTCAACTCTATTAACTCAGTGGAGTTTCGACACAATGTGGGGTGTGTTTCGCTGTTTTATCGTTACTACAACGAAATGTGCTCTTAAATCAGAGATGTCTATCTCCCTTTCCATAACCTAGTTTCCTAGTTCTGGCACAATGCATTGCATAAGTAGAGGTTGTCCCCTTAGTGCTACCTAAAAAAAAATCAGTGTAATTAAATTTAGAAAGGAGTTCATTTAATTTCTTACTAATTTTTGTAAGATTTAAAAAAAGACATATTGACTTGCCATCGTAGTATGCTTGAAACGGGATACTGTAGATATTTTTTAGAGCGTTTTGTAGATCTTATGTAAGTTAATTTTGACAAATCAAACAGTTATAATTACGAATGAAACATGAAAGTTATCCAACATTATTTGTTATTTTTTTATAGTCACCTTACAAATGCAAATCGTTTGAGAGTTTTTCAAAAAGGAAAAACACAAAATTTTGGCTCTTGGGTTAATAGAAAAGAAGCGAGTGTTAAAAAACTTAAATT
The DNA here is from genome assembly GCA_916610165.2 of Gymnosoma rotundatum. NCBI lineage: Eukaryota > Metazoa > Arthropoda > Insecta > Diptera > Tachinidae > Gymnosoma > Gymnosoma rotundatum. The sequence goes on along the minus strand of OU744337.1, from coordinate 93,256,703 downwards.
AAGAACTTTGCTTTATAAACATTTTTTTCTTTGCAGAGATTGATTTCTATTTCAAACATAAAATGGCGTCCACAGATCCTCATCTACATTATCATGTTCGCTATAAGAATCCTAATCATCCACTTTCCTCCATACACAATTCGTTTAATTCCAAAGATGTCAAAGATTTACAATTATTGAAAGCCAAACTGATGGCAGTCAACAATTCAGCCAGCAAAGCTTCCATCTACTATACACCACCGGAAGATGAAGAAGAAAACCTAAGACATTCTCAATTAAATATACAAACATCTCCCATACACATTAACTACATCAATGAGAATTTCGAACATAAGAATTTAGAATTATTTGACTTTAAACTCCAGCCAATATCATTTTTAATCAATACTCCGTTACAACTGGAAAGTCCCATTAGGAGCAATAAATTAACAAGTATGGATGATACTACAGCAGCTTTAAGTCAATTGAAAATAACATCTGATCATCCCATAGGTGCTGGCAGTATTGAAGCCGATAATCATTATGCAGCTACAGAGGCGGATAAATTTGCTTTAGCATCGTGTAGTAAAGTCAGACAAAGACATTCTGCATTTTATGAAGGTAAAATGCAAATAAACCAGATTATTTTGGTTTGATTTTTGTAACAGTTTTTTTTACCATTATCTTTCTCTCACTCTGAAGACTGCAATATAGAACTAAACGAAATGCACGATTTCAAGGATACCAACAACGATGTTATAAATTATAAATCATGTCCGGTTATTTACAAAGTTTTCAAACAAAACGATGGCACTACAGTTCATGAGTTACTTAGCGAAGATTTGTCAAAAGGTTTGCGTTTAAACAAATCCTGCCATGAGGGAAGCGAACAAGAGACACCTTTACATCATAAACCTGTTAAGGGAACAGAAAAACTTAATATAATTTTAAATGAAAATGGCGAATCTGCATTATACGATTATGCATTACCATCAACAGCAGCAGCAGCTACATCAGAACATTTAAGAAAAGACATGAAACAACATAATGTGGATTTAATATCTCATGCAGCCGCGTGTAATTCCAACAATAGAGATGCTGATAGTTTCGATGATAACATACCATCAACTTCGGCCTCGGCATCTGCCTCCAGCTACTCATTGCTTACAATGCCCACATCGCCTTCTTTAACTTCTTAAAATTAACATTAAAGAGCGTTTACGCTGTTTAGAAAAATTAGAGATTAGAGGTTTCTTTATTTTTGTTTTTTTTTTTGCATTTGTTAAAAATACTTTTAAGAAAACGTGCAAATAAGAGTATTTATGTTTTTAACTTAATAATCATCAATGGAAATGTACATGCACATTTTTCAGAAAAAAAAAAATAGTAAAATCAATAGAAAAACAAAAATAATACACATCCATTTTCATCCTGCATAAAATTATTCGATAATTATAATAACTATCACATAAATTAGTTTTGCAAGTAGTTTAACAAAAAACGCTTTTATAACAAAATCAATATCAGCTAACAGTAATTGGAAAGTATTGGAATAAAAAAAAAACAAATAAAACTTATATTTGTTAGTAGATCCTTTATTCCAATTACATTTTTTTCGGTAAAAAGTAGATTTACCACATATTAAACAAACAAAAAATAAATACCTATTATAAAGTTATGATAATTTTGTTAATTAAAATTTCCCTGTTATTATTAGAGGTCATTTCAGGTTCTCTTTCAACTTAAATTAAGAAACAAATTCAAAAAGTAAAATTATCTCATAATCATTAAAAATGCATCATTGTGATTTTAAAAAACCTCCCTATTTTAAAAATAAAAAAACTTGAAAATATAAAAAAAAAAACTATACGTCGAATTTTGTTTGAATACGACATACGGTTGATTTTTCTGTCTAATTGAAAAAATTAATAGAAAATATAAAATATAATTTATCAAAATATAATTTTTGATTCGTTGTGGTTTTTTTTTCATTTGATTGGATTCCGTTATCTTTTTTCTTTTATCTGTGTTTTAAAGTCAAATAATTAATCAAGGAATCTTTACATCATGAACGGGGTTCACCCCCCGAACTACAACCGGTTTAGGGAACTGGATCCCCTAACTGGAAAGAACAGAAACAATAGAAATAAACGCCCTCGTCCTGAAGATTTTGTGCCTTTACCAGAAATTGCCGCAAATGAGCAACATCTACCACGCTACCTAATTGCAACAGCTGCGCCCACTAAACCAGATATTGAAATAGCTCCACTTTCGTCCTACAACGTCTTTCAAGTCGAACGTGGACTTGATTTCATTAGCAAGAATCGACTGGATGTTACGGAAATGAGAAGCGGGGACCTTTTGATTAAGGTACCAAACCACAAAATAGCAGAACTTTACCTCAAAGCTAGCTACATTGATTGCATACCAGTCAAGATATTTCTTCACAAAACGCTTAACTCAATTCAAGGTCGTATATTTTCAAGAAAGATCATTAACATCCCCGAGGATGAGTTACTGGAATCCCTAAAGGCTCAAAAAGTTATAGAAGTTCGCAAAATAACAAAACTGGATGGTGGAAAACCAGTGCCAACCGGTGCCGCAATCCTAACATTCGACTTAATACACCGACCAGATATGCTTAAGCTAGGATGGGAAAGAGTATCCGTAGAGGAATATGTTCCGAACCCAATGAAATGTCAAAACTGCCTAAAACTAGGCCATACCAAAAAGCGCTGTAGAAATGTCGAAATCTGCAAAGAATGTGGTACACCGACACCTCACAATACATGTACCAGAAAATACTGCGTAAACTGCCAAATTGAAACACATACTTCTTATGACTCAAACTGCCCTTCATTTTGGAAACATAAATCCGTAAACTTTATTCGTTTGTCCAGAAGATGCACTAATCGCGAAGCATGGGAAATCTACAACAACAATCCTGCATTCCATACTCTTAAACCTGTTAATAAAAAATCCAAAAACACACCTACATACGCACAAGTTTTAAATGAGCAACAACAATTAACAGTTGCACCATCATCCACATCAAACGCAGAATACGTTCCAAAAACTGTTTTACAGTTTAGCAAAAAACGTGAAGCAAATGAAAACATTGCAAAAGCAGAAAACACAAAGACAACAGAAAATAAAAACTGCACAACATATACACCACCAGCTCTCGTAACCAACACAGCTTCAGATACACTATTTAGCCAAAACAAAAACAACCGCAACAACAAATTAGAATCTACTACCATTGACTTAAGTAACAATCATGCTCACAGTGTAAATTTTTCATTAACAACCATTCTACCGACACATAATAAATCTCTCAACACAACAACAACAGAAATGACAAAACAAACAAAAAATAATGAAGATTACACATGCTTTAGTGACGAGGAGGTCTTTGACAATAAAATTGACTCAAACATTAATAGTGATGTAAACCTAACAGATGAAGACATCACCGAAGGATTTTGTTTAACGACTCCACCAAGACCTAATCATATGAGTCTAAATTGTGAAACAACACCTACTTCGCAATTGTTTAGCAATTATCCTGAACTAAACGCTATTATTTCGCCAGATAAATTTAGGAAGACACAAAACCTAAAGAAAAGTGGCCAAAAATAAATTTAAAATGTAAAAATGGATCATGAACTTAAAATATCTCTTCTCCAATGGAATATTCAAGGTTTTTCTAATAACAAATACGCTTTGGAACTACTCGTCGCTAAACACACACCAAACATAATAGCATTACAAGAAACCCATATTATAAGGAAGAACGAACAGCTGTTATACTTACCTGGTTACAATATATTTAGACATAATAAGGATAGCGCATATGCAAAGGCTGGGATAGCTTTATTGGTAAGCAATAATTTGAATGTTACACACCACATTACATCCAACGACAGGCTGCTTTACCAAACTATAATCATTAAACACAACACGGAAATTCATATCACAAATATTTATAAAGAATGTGATATAAATCTTACCAGAGCCATGGTTGAAAACATATTGCTTCCTAATGGCGTTCATCATCTTGTACTGGGCGACCTGAATTCCCAGAATACCTTATGGGGATCTAGCACCAACTCTACAGGCGGAAACATTTGGGAGAACTTTGCTAACGATAGAAATCTAATAATATTAAACGATGGTTCACCAACTCTATTTAACACGCGGAACACACTCACGTCTGTCGACGTTTCAATGGCCAGTACTCACCTTGCTCCTACACTTAAATGGAATTGTTTAGCTTTGCCTGAGGCGAGTGACCACTTTCCCATATTAATTTCAAATAACTTAGATGTCATAAAGAAAAAATACACACCACGCTTTAATGACAAAAAGGCTGATTGGATTCTGTATGACAAAAAAGTTAATCAAACTAATGAACTATTTCCAATATCACATAACGTAAACAGAGAGGCGGCTCAGATTAAACGTCTCATAAGGAAGGCAGCAAACGAAAGCATTCCTCTAAGCCGAGTGAATAACAACAAGAAGAATCCAGTTTGGTTTAACTCAACAATTTCTAAACTTATTAGTCTAAGACAGCTGGCATGGAAAAACTTAAGAAGAGTTCGTAATCAGGAAAATATATTGGAGTACAGACGATCAAGCGCCAGAGTGAAAAAAGAATGCAAGATAGCCAAAAGCAGAACATGGGAAAACTTTTTAAACTCTCTTAACCCAACAATGGATGTTAAACACTTATGGAATAGAGTAGGCAACTTGAGAACGGGTAGGATAAAATCGTTCCCAACAATAAGTACACTTAACAGCAACATTTCACACCCAAAGCTAATCGCCGAAGAATTTGCCAAATTTTGGACGTCAATAAGTTCCGACTCAGTTCTAGAGGGTAATATTTTATCTGAAAAAATGAACCTTAACATCAAAAATTTGCCACAGTGCAAGAGGCAACTAAATGGGTTAGCAGGTAAAATATCTATTACTGAACTCAACAAGGTATTGAAAACCTTTAAAGGTTCATCACCATCTCGCGACAAAATTACGTATGCAATGATCAAAATGTCACCAATCAAACTTAAACTTCGACTTTGTGTGCTATACAACACCATAATAACAAAAGGAATATTTCCCCATGACTGGAAAATTGCAATTTTGGCACCAATTCCTAAATCGGGAAAGGATCCTGGCCGGCTAGACGGATATCGACCTATATCTTTACTGCCTGTTCTCTCCAAAATTTTGGAAAAAATTTTGGCACGGAGATTCTGGGAATCCACGATCGACAAAATATCCAAATTTCAACACGCTTTCGTACCAAGGCATGGTGTTCACAGCCTGTGTCATGGATTAGAAGAGCAATTGAGACAGAACCTAAAGAAGCAATCACATAGCCTGGTAATTTCAGAAGATATCGAAAAAGCATTCGACAGAGTTGTGCTAACATATATTATAAAGGAAATGAACGAGTGGGGAGTCCCGGTATGTATTTTAGAACTGGTCAGATCATTTCTTCTGAATCGTAGAGTAATCGTAAAGGTGGATGGGTATTTCTCGTCAAGTTTTATAATTGATAATGGCGTTCCACAAGGTTCACCACTTTCAGTGGTGTTATTCACGATATATGCAAACTCCCTGGCAAAATCTCTTGAACATCTACCTGGCATTGACTATGTAGGCATTTACGCGGACAACATCTTTGCGATTGCTTCGGGTACACATGATGAAATTTACAATAACTTTAACAATTTGGATCAAACGGTGTATAATTGGGCAAAAAGCAGAGGTGCAATTATACCAGCGAACAAAACTGAAATACTTCATGTGTGTCGAAAAAGAGGTTGCGGTGCTGTTTCTATAACGATCCGAAATGTTGTAATTAGAATTGCTAGCCAAATGAAAATTCTGGGTATTTTCTTTACAAATAATATGTTATGGAATACACACACTAAATATTTATCCTCTAAGTTGAGCAAGATAAACAATCTATTGAAATTAATTTGCTCTCGGTCAAAGGGTCCTCATATTGATACTGCACTCAATATATGCAAATCGTTGGTAACAGGTACCCTACTGCACGGCATCACGATCTTTGGTTGGACTTCAAAGGGAAATATTAGGAAACTAAATACCGCCATGAACAACTGCTTCAGAACAGCTTCGGGCTTATTAAGGGCAACGCCTTTAGAACTATTAAGGTTTGAAGCACGTTACCAAAAATTTGAATCTTTATTGGAAAAATCCGCAATTAGTTTAGCAGCAAGATCGCTTACAAATTTGAATGATGGCCTCCACAACCTATTTTGGAAGCATCACGATCAACGGTTTCGTAGCTCAACGTCTGGCATTGGCCTTACTATTAAACTATTGCATCAGTACGACATTATATTGCCGGAAAGGCCTCGACTTACACCTAGTTGCAGCAATTACGTCATGACAGATACAAGCTTAAGCTCACATAATAAAGATACGACCAATCCGGTTATCTTTAAAAACGCCCTCCAACAAAAAATAATATCATTCGCTCCTGAAGCCATATTATTCTCAGATGGATCTTTTCAAGGAGGAGTAACAACGTATGGGATTGTCCGACAAATTGGTCCCTCTCATTTTGAGACAGTAAAAAAAGCACGTCTGCCAAATGACGTTGGTATTTTTGCGGCCGAACTCGCCGCTGTTGGGGCGGCAGTCGCACATGTATCCTCCAGTAATATGAAAGCCTTGATTTGTACAGACAGTCTTAGCGCCATAAGAGCATTAAGTAAAAATGGCAATAGATTATACGACCATATAATCGCGTTGCCAAATGGACGCCAGCAGGTGTTAATTTTGTGGGTACCCTCCCACATAGGCATAGAGGGCAACGAACATGCTGATGCAGCAGCCAAAGAGGCCCAAAATTTACCTAACATCACTGAAGTTCCTTGTACAGCAAGAATTATTTATAATCAATATCGATCATCACAGAGAAGACTTCATCCCGTTTCATTTAGACCGAGATTTAACATCAACATGACAAGAAGTGATGGCATACTACTAAGCAGACTTCGAGTAAACAAAACCAGATTCAATACTCAGCATTACTATGATGGCACTGACCAGGCGAAATGTACATTCTGCAATGTCACCCTCTCCATTACACATATTCTGACCGAATGCGAAATTTCCAAGATAGACGAGTCCTTAGACAAAATCATTGATTGCACTACCACCAGTTTCTTACCATCTATCAAGACTAGCCTACAGAAGCACAATATTCTAGTTGTGTGATTGACATATGTTCTCTTTCCTTTTATAATAACTTTACATTAACCTTGGTATTTGATTAAATTTATAATTTTAATATTCCTTACATCATAGATTTAACGTACTTGTATAAAGCCTACTGTATTACAAAATGAGCGCACATGGTCTAGTCACCCGGCGCCTTGAGTATATTTTGTAAATTTATTTACGGAATATATTGTAAATAAATAAATAAATAAAAAAAAAACTGATATGTTTAATGATTAAAAAATATGTGAAAAATCGCAAAATGTTTAAAGAAAATTAAATATTGTATTTTAACGAAGTCAAACATTGCAAAATAGTTTATAAAATCATTATTACAAAACAAATGTGTCTGATATATTATTTAAACAATAAAGAGAGAAAAATTATTTCACATTTTAAAAATCATTTTAAAAACAAAGCAAAAGTTGTAATTTCGTTAATCAGGGTTGGTTTGTGTATATTTTGGTTCTTTTGGATTATCGGGGCACAAATGGTAAATAGCGTTTTTGGGAAAACATGTTTCTTTTTTTTTGTGGCTTTATCAATTTTGATTTTTCTTCAATAATTTTTTGTAGAGTTTTGTTTGTTTGAAAAACTCCTGATTTTTTTCTTTTTATTATACCGATTTTTTCTGAAATATGGATATTACGTAAAGTTTCTGATTCTTTGATAAAATTTAGCGTTTTTGCCTAAATATTCAATTCTAATAAAAACTTTAATTTTTGTGTCACCTACATTCACACTTATTTCTGAATGCGACGATGAATGTTTTCTTTTTGCGTGAAATGTGGAAATATTCAACCTTATTCTGTATGGCGTCGTCAATTTTAAGATATCATCAACTTAACACAAAATCAATACCAATTTGGTATTCCCTAACAAACTAATGACGACGTTGACTGTTTATCGATAATAAAAAAAAAATAAAACACATCTAATCACCCTTATTCTGTTTGGCAACATCAACACAAAACAACGTCGTTTTTCTTTGTTTGTTGTAAATCGGTATTCCCGTTGTCAATATTGTCATTAATCGATGATTGTCGCCATATCTTTGGTATTTTCTAAGAACAATTGATGTTGATGTTGCCGTTTAGTTTGTCATCGCCATTTTTGATGTTGAGTTGTGTTGTGTGCAAAGGAAAATCTAAAAAAAACCTGAAAAAGTATACAGCAATGTTAAAATAACAAAGTAAGAAATATAAAACATAACAAAAAAGAAATGGAAAAACTAAAATTACCAACTTCTGCCAATTTGAAAATTTGGTGGAAGAGTTAGAAAATACATCCCAATGAAAAAAGGCAGTTAGTACAGGCAGGATTTTGTCGGACAGACAAGTGAATTTGCATTATAAAAACTTCACTTATTATTTTTTAAATATTTTATTTATTATTATTAATAAGAATATCAATAAAAATTTGAAGTTTTAATATTACAAAGCTATTTGTCAGACAGACAAAATCCTACCTTTAACTAACGACAAGTTGTAGTAATGGCCCTTTGACTATTTATTTTAATTGTTTGTAATGGTTTTGGTTATTTTATTGTTTAAAGGTATTTTATTTTTTTTTTACAAAATTTGAATTTTCCACAACACTTAACACAATAGAAAACAAATTGAATCATTGGGATTCTTTTTAACTCTTCCACTAATTTTTTAAACAGAAGTTTTTTTAGTTTTTCTTATTTCTTTTTTGTTATTTTAAATATTGCTGTATACTTTTTCATGTTTTTAAAATGTTCCTTTGCACACAACATCAAAAATGGCGACGACAAACTAAACGGCAACATCAATTGTTCTTAGAAAATACCAAACATATGGCGACAGTCATCGATTAATGACAATATTGACAACGGGAATACCGATTTACAACAAACGAAGAAAAACCACGTTGTTTTGTGTTGACGTCGCCAAGCAGAATATGTGTGATTATTATTTTGATAGCGGAATTCATATATAAGAAAATATTTTTCATTTAATTAAAAATGTTAGGTTGATAAGTAATTTTAGGGCAAAATCGGTAAATAAATATCAAACTGACATTCTTCTCAACAAGACTCAATATAACAGGCACCTGTCGATTTTTAAGGGCTCAAATCTAGTTTACGGACGCAGCTCAAAAAGTAAAGTTGTGTACGGAATAGGGCGTAAAATGAAATTGTAAGCAAAAAAATGTTGAGTGAAAAATTTGGGACTGACTCTTAGATTCGGAGTTACCGAATATCAATATCTATTTAATTAAAAAGGAAAAAGAGCAAAAAAACAAAAAAAAGCAAGTAAGGACCAAAAATGATTTTTCATATAAACGACCCAAATCAAATAAATTAAGTTTAGCAGCAATACTACACAAAAAAAGATTCAGCAGATCATTTTTGTAAACGAAGCTTAAAATTAAATTTTACATCTCTTGCTAACTTTTTTGTGTAGTATATCCGCTAAAGTGAATTTATTTGTTCAAGTTATATTTACATAAAAAAATGTATATATGTTGTTACCTGAGATTTTTATTTTTTAACATTTTTTAATTAATATGGGTATCGAATGATACCCATATTCGAGGTCCGTAACTCCACCCAAAAAATTTTCATTTTCCTTTTTTTGCATAAATTAGCATTTTATACTCCATAATCAATTTTTCTTTCATTTCTGCAAATGCAAAATTTTACTTGTTATTTACGATATGGGTGAATATTTCTTTCTTATTAAGTTTGGCAATTAAGTGAATTTCCTTATGAAGCCATTCTTGGTTTTTTTAAACATGATATGTCTTTAATATATCAAACTTACAACTTTTTTAATATCAGAAAGGATCAAATAAATGGATTTTAGAAAAAATATAGAAAATTACTTATGTCTGAAATTAAATGAAAACGAAAACTTTCTTTTTGCTTGTTAGTGTTATTTTAAAACACCTTTTGAACAAACTTCGAAGTGGCAGTATTGTTTGTTTTAATTAATTATTTAAAAATTATTTTTATTATTTTCAACTACTACTAAATAATGCAAAATTTTATTAAATTTGAAAAAATAATTTATAATGATTTTTTTTACAAATTTCAAGGTCGACGTCCATTTTCAAAATAAATGCTTTGCTCCAGAAAGAAACACATAGTCAGCTGAAGCAAATGTGTTTCTTTCTCTTATTTTGCATTTGCTGTTGCTCTGTTTGTAATGAAATGTTTTGTAAATGCTGAGACATTAAGTTTTTTTTATTTGTTGAAGCACATGTAAGCAAAGATTTAAGTTCTGTTGCTATATTTAAGCAAACAATTTAAACACTGTTCTCAACGTCTTTTTACCCTTTCTTTCCATATACCAACGGTTTCAGCTTGCATAAAATATAATTTCTGTATAATCTGACACCTGCATTTTATAATTCAATAATCAATTGGCATCTCTTTAACAAGCCGGTCACAGCTGATTTTGACATTTAGCTTATCATTAGAATTTTATCACTCCCATCATTCCTCTTCTTGTTTTGTTTGTGATTTTGTTGGCCTTTTGCAATTGGTGGTTACTATTTGTTCTGTTTGTGAAAGAGTTTCTGTTAATGAGTCGGAAATAAATAAATATACATGTGTACATATTTCCTAATTTAATTAGTTATAAGTAAAATCAATGAAAAAGTAATTTTATTAATAGTTAATTGAAACAACAACAAAATGAATTACGTTTGTTTGGTTTTGAATGGGGTAATATCGGCGGGCGCCTATTTAATGGCCATACGCACAATACCACGATTCCGGGAAATGTTTATCAAGGCTAATCTTTTTGGTAAAGATTTGTGTAAAAAAGAACAAACTCAAATGTAGGAGCAATATCTCAATTAAAAAATGAGTTTTAAACGTAAATATTTGTTTCAGACCTGAATCTTTGGGTGTTCTAATTGGATGCGTGTTTTTGGTGGCCATGTTTTTATTTATACCAGTACCTTTTACACTAGAAGATGCTGCTGCAATGGATGTTAGTACTGGGGGCAAACCTTCAACGTTTCCTCATGAAGCATTTGTTGAGCTTATTGTAGCTTTATTGTCGATTTGTTGCATGATATTATTAGGTTTCGCAGATGACGTGTTGGATTTGAGATGGCGCCATAAGTTACTTTTACCGACTATAGCTACGCTACCCTTACTTATGGTCTATTATGTTAATTACAATTCCACTACCGTTATGATGCCAAAATTTTTACACTCCTTTCTAGGACAATCGCTAGACATAGGTGAGCTGTTTTAATAAGCATAAATCTTTTAACTTCAATAATATTCTTTTTATTTAGGTGTTTTCTACTATATTTATATGGGTATGTTGGCGGTTTTCTGCACAAACGCTATTAATATTTTAGCTGGTATAAATGGTTTGGAGGTGGGACAATCTTTAGTTATTACTGTTTCCATATTGATATTCAATGCCATTGAGTTATGTTTGGGTCACCAAGTTGATAGTCACAAATTTAGCATTTATCTAATGCTGCCATTCTTTGCGGTTTCTTTAGCTTTGTGGAAATACAACAAGTGAGTACAAATAAAATTATGGTATGTGGTTTACGTTATCTATTTAAATCTTTTTTACTGCTTAACATACATACATACAAATGTATTTAAAACCTTTAATGTATCAAAGGATATGTACTTAGATTTTTATTACATATATAGATTTTTTAACACTAAGGGATCAGCAAGTAGACCCAAGTGAGCTATGAAAATGCACCTGTCTGTTGCATAAGCTAGATTTTGTAGGTTCATATTTGTTTTGGAAAAAAATTATCAATGCCCCTTTCTAATTTCTACCTGAAGTGTTTCCACACAACATATTAATTCTTATTTTCTATTAGTTTGTGCATCAACCGTATGCGTAAATATATCTTCATTATGTCCAGAGTAGAGAAAAGGGAGATATGAGCAAATTAATGTACATGAAGCGTGTTCGTGTTAGCATTTTATTTTGCCACGTTATTTGTGTTTGATTACTTTAAAAATTAACATTTCATGATATTTTCATAAAAAAAAATGATTACTTAAAACTAAAATATGAAATGCATCACTATAGCAGTAATTCGCTAATATTCAGTGGATTCTACTTAAATTTCAAGATTCCTAATGTTTTAAATTATAATAATAAATATTTCAGGAAAGAATGACTATAAAAAATGATATATTCTGCTACTAGTCTTCCGTGCATCTAAGTTAAGTTTAAAAGTATCGCAGGATTTGTGTAATAAAATACACAAAATACAAAAAGAAGTTTTTCAGAAGTGTTTTGCTTATAATTTTACCACAACAGCTATATAATTTAACTAATCCAGATAAATTATTAAATGTTGATTTAATAACACAAATTAAGAAATTAGAAAATTTTTGTTTTATATAAATAGCACTCAAATTTGACCTTGTATATACTTTCCATAAAAATTGCAATTTGCAGCTAAACTTGCTGTAGAAAGCAATATTACAGACAATACTTAAATAAAGGTTGTAAACAGAAATAAAAAAAAAAAGAAAAAAAAATATGTATAAAAACAAACAAGGCAAGTGTAATCAGCTGTTTGAAACAGGAAAACACAGTAGCACAGATGTTATTGCAAAAAAAGTAAACCCCTACGTATACCACCACCATTAATCCACACTGTCATCATGGCTACCACCACCACTACCAAAAACAACATCAAGTGAGACAAAAATATCAATGAAATATAAAAAATGACAACAATCAGACGGTGAATACAAAATGTAGAATAAGGCATATACAAAAAGCAAAGTATTGGAAAGAAAAAGTCATGCAAAAGGTAAAAAGTATAATATTTTTGTTGTATTTTTAATTGGGTGTGTGCGGAAAAACTAAATTCTAATCGAAAAAGATCTGTGTGGGACAAAATGATAAGCAATTGAACAATTAAATCACTGGATTACATACAAATGCATCTACGTTTAAGCTCAACGTTGCACAATGGAAGAGATTTGCATGAAGAAACCAACGAGATGATGCAATTGCTAAAACCTGACACATCAACATTTACAAAAGGGACCTGGACTAAAAGGTTTTTTTTATGGTCAGTATTACTAATACAATTTGGGTTTATACTCTGTTATTGGTTAATGCAGTTGGGTTTAAGTGACAAACTAAATGAAACTACTGCTACAAACCATGAGTTTGAAGAGAATAGAATTAACTTTGTGCAGTCAAAGACTCTGAAAGATTCAAAGATGTTTAATCCAGAAGGAGACAAATTAGTTGAGGTAAAAAACTTTCAATGGTCTTCCAGAGATATGAAATTTCAAAATGACTTTTTGTTACATCAAAATATCTTTAATCTTTCTGAAGCTGAGAAGATAATGTTTGGAGAAACTTCTTTGTGGTGTTTTAAAGAGGGCACTCTGAATGACACTAGACCAAAAAGTATAGAATGGAATGATTCTAATCCTTGGCAAGAAAGCTGTGAATGCTTACCTGAGTGGCATGGCAGAGATTGTGGTCAACCAGAAGTTATATGGAGAGCTTTATTAACAGCAAAAATGCCATTTAAAATTAAAGATCCTACTAGAGATGAAGCCCACCGTTTGGTGTATATGTTAGAAGGGAATTTTTGGAATTTAGATTTATTGGAACTACAGGTTAAAGCTGTCTCTAAGGTTGTAGACTATTTTATTGTATATTTAAAAAGGAAGCCCATAAATGCAAAAGATTTTAAAGCAATTAAATTTAGGTTAAAACAAATATTACCTTTGAAAAATTATTTTTTGTACCACTGTAAATTACCTTCATACAGCAATTGCTCTTCAGCCGAGGCCTATCGTTTGTTTAGGCAGCAACAATTACCCACAAATGCCATAAAACCAACAGATATATTCATTGTAACAGATGACGCAACTATTTTAGGCCATCGTGCTTTAAATTTTTTAAAATATTATGGATCCGATATAGCGCCTGTTATACAATTTCGTTTAAAGTTTAACGTTTACGGATTTTATTGGCAACATCCTCAACAAACTCATCTCAGTGGTCTTATAAGTTCCTTTCAAAATATTGATAATGCAGATGCGAATCCAACGCAACTGCGCACACAAATTACCTCTCAACAGCCACAGATCCCTTCTTTGGTAATAGGAGATTTGAATCACTTCGGTGGTTGGTTTTGTAAATATTGTCAAGAAGCTGATGAAATCATTAATGAATTGCAATTGTCACAAAGTTCCTCGAGTTTCCCTACTACATCAATATCGCTCTCTAAGTCAATTCAATCTACTGTGGTATTTCCTGTAGACAAAAGACATTCATCTTCCATAGATGCCGCCTATGTTCAGCAATTAATCTCAACTGGTATTTATTTGATGGATGGCAAAACGCAATTAAAAAAGGTTTCTCGTTTTACAGACAAATACTTTGCACCACATTATGCCTCCCAACACAGCTGGAAATATGGTCATTTGTTAATTAATATTTATGAATCTTTGGAAGATTTGCTTGCCAGTGACAATGAAGATGAAATGTTTTAAAATTAAAAAGAAACAGTAAGCAAATTGTAAATATTAGATTAGTTTAAACAGATAACTATCAGTTTGTTTTCTTCTTTACTATTTTGTTTAATGTTTTTACGCATTTAAAGTAAAAATAATAAAACAAACTAGATAAACTTGAACTTGATACCATATGATCAAGTTTAAAATATTTAAATTAGCCGTTAAGGAAATATAAAAATCAGTAATTAATATCTCATTTTACTATTCTGAATCGATTTGGTAAATTTTAAACAATTTGAGACTTTAAAACAACCATTTAAAAAAGGAGACTATCTTAATCCTGGAACGAGTAATAAATATTTAAATTTTTTATTGTAAATTATAAGTGTTCTTCTTTCTCCTCAACACAACAATCAATTTTATAGAGTGTCTTAAACTTTTATCAAAAATTTTGTTAAAAAAAGTATGAAAACAAATTCAAAAAAGTTGGTTTTAAATTGGTTGTATTTTTAATAGTTTTTCTTCTTAATGAGCGGTATGCAATCGCCGTTTTCACAAAAAATTCAAATGAATATTTTTAATCAGGCTTAGGTTCTTGTATCATGAATCAAGAAAGTACGATGCGGTTTTTGTTTTTGCAAAAATATAAATCACGTAATTCTCTTAAAATACCAAAATTTAGGATCATGCAGATTGAAATATACCCATATGCAGCTACAACACGCAAAATTTTACGGTCATGCAGTCTCTAATTTTTAAAGTAAAAGTTTAATGTTTTAAACAAAAAAAAAAAAAAACAAAAAAAATGCAGCGCATTACTGATACATATCTAACCAATCAAATGCCTACATACAGTGTAATTTTCTGTTTCCAAATCGATAAAAAAATAATAATTCCTTCT
Organism: Gymnosoma rotundatum; assembly: GCA_916610165.2. NCBI lineage: Eukaryota > Metazoa > Arthropoda > Insecta > Diptera > Tachinidae > Gymnosoma > Gymnosoma rotundatum. Next base: position 93,241,101 of record OU744337.1, on the reverse strand, counting down.
AAAATTGATCGTATAAAAATAATGTTTGGTCTCTAAGTTGTTTAAAGTTTTACAAATCAATTAATATCTAGTTGTATAAATATTTAAATAAAAGTTGTTTCTTTCTGGGAAACTAAAGTGAATGTTCCTTAAACGAATTTTGTAATTATAAAATCATTAAAGTAATTTATATCATGTCATCATTATTTGAAATTTATTAATCGTGCCTGCTAATCCAATTTATTAATACCTTAATAATCATCAAAAAATATATACATATATTTATATTTATATATTAAAAATGTTAAAATTATGTTGAGCATTTAGAGATATAAACAAATGGAATCTAATATTTCACATTAACAAATTATTATTAGTATTTTTTGTTAATTTTCGTCCAAGTAGATTTTTGCTTTTAAAAGTGTGATTTTAATATTTTCAATTTACTTTTAACAATAATCAAATACAGTGGTGTTCCATTATGCACAAATAGACACACTTTTTACACAAAACAAAAGGAAAAAAACGAAAAAACATACTAAGTCTTCATAGCAAATTTTAAGACTTTTGTGTGATTGAACACCTGACGAACTAAATTGGTATATTCCATTTTAATAAAAAACTAAAAAAGAAATAGAAACAGTAAAAACATTTGTAATACGATATGTTAGGTGTAAAAAAAATAGAGCCATCCACTCGGTTATCTAAATAATTGTAAGATAATATACTTTAATTATTTATAAATTGGTTCAGTACTCAGTGAAATATCTTTTATTTTTGATAATGGCAGAGCAACGAGCACCAAGTCTGCAATTTATTTTAAACTAATTTAACTATTCGCTGAAACGACTAAGCACGCCAGTTTAAAACATCAACCCCATTGTTCTCTAACTAATCTTTTGCCAGCTTCGATGTGTGTTTCGAGTCATTGTATGTTAAGCAGATTTGTATAAAAAATAGCATCCATTATTTCTTCAATCCGTATTTGATTTGTCAGATCACAAAATATTTCGCCACTTGCTGGCAGGTTAGCTCACAAAGTGTAATCTTTTTGATTAAAAAAAAAAATTAATTAAAAAAATCAATCAAAAATCAATTTTTTGAGTTAATTCCATTTTTATGAAATTTGTCGATCATTAATTAATCAAATTTTATAAACAAAACAGTATCAACTCAAAATAAAACGAAATTTTAATAAACAATTTAATTGATTTTGACTTGAATAAGGGCCCAACTCAAAATAATACATTTTTTGTGAAAATATACGATGCATTTCTTTTTGTATTCAAAATATTACCTTTTTGCTGATATGAAGGTAGTCACTACATAATCACGAAAATGGCCCCAAATGTTGTTTTAGAGATGAAAGAGTTATCAGAATGCAGTTACATAGATATTGATGTTGTTAGTGGATTTCATGCAAAAAGTGAAATTTTATAAATTTTATGTTAATACCCTCTTTTTGATCAAGTGCTATATGTATCGTTGAATTATAAAATTCAACCTAATGATAGGAACACACAACTTGGACGTACGACGAATGGCGTCCAACACAACGAATACGTCGTCAAAAATTCGTTGTGTATATTCGTTGTATGAAACACAATAACGACGAAAAGCACAGCTGTTATAATTTTTGACTTTGTTTACTTTTTTTAAGCTGCTAAGGTGACCATCAAAAAATATAATATTTAAAAAGTTAAACATAGCAAAAACACAACTAAAAAATATTTTTATATTTAACTTATAACCTGTACGCTTATTAAAAATGCTGCAAAATAAAAATACATAATTTTTTTTTTAAGGAAACCAAGTTTATTTGCTAAAATAGTTAGAATCTAAAGTCAAACATGGTCACTTTGTACTGATCTGTTCGTCGTTCGATGGCGTAAGAAATATAAATATTTCTATTGCATAGTTTACTGCGTATGACGAATTTCGTCCTACGTCATGATTGTGTGCATTTTCATATACACAAATGTTGAGTATTTTTGACGACGAATATTCGCGACCAAATATTTGTCGTTCGTCCCAGTTGTGTTCCTAGCATAATTTTTAACTTTCAAAATTTATTTTTTTTTATTTTCTCTGTCTTGAAAAACACTTCATATATATTTTTAATAAAAATAATGAAAATAATTTTTTATAACCCTGGAGTTAATGTCGACGTCGTTGACGGCGTTTCAACGCCGAAAAAGTTGAAACAGATTGAACTTTTACGACATTTCAACGCGTTATGATTAACTGCTCTCATACAATTTCATACGATTCAACTTTTTTTTTGACATTTGACGCCGTCAACGACGTCGACATTAACTCCAGGGTATAGAATGAAAACAAACAGAATGTATACCGTTACATTTTTATATGTTACAGTTTCTTTTATTTTATCCAACACCACTGTATTTTCGCGGGGCGAAATTTAATCATAAAAATACTAGTAAAGTAGTAAATCTGAAGAACAATAGCGGATAGATTTCTGATAATATTTCAGTGACTGAGACATCTTTCGCCTTTACAAAAAACATTTCTTCTTAAAGAATAAAAGGGTAAAGGAATCAAAGATGAGTTAACCCTTTCGGGACTACTGGGATAATACGTCCCAGAAATTTTCAAACTGTCTTTTTTTCTTTATTTTCAATGCAATCGCTAGGGAGGTAGAACTCCCAAACGTCCAAAAACGGATAGCCTCAATATTGGAGACCACTTGCCAGTAGAGCAAGAGAAGCGTTGTCGCTGTGTCCGCTGTTCTTCACTTGGCATAGAAAAGCGAACAAAGATGATATGCTCAGGTTGTAACAACGCCTTATGTTACAAGTGTTTTGGGCCATTCCACAAATAAATACCTAATTACATTCCTAAAATGTTAAAAATAAATGTAAACTTTTATCTTAATCGAATAATATTTATATTTTAGTTATCTTTTTAATTTCGAATCGCTCTTCGATAACACTGATTGGGGTTTTATGTCCCATGAAAATACTTGTTGGGATTATATGTCGCAGGAAAAAAGGACGAATTTAAAATTTTTAAGTATGGAGAACATAATACTTTTATCATACCTTTTAGAATATGAAAAAAATTTCACCATATATAATTTGGTTTTTAAAATAAAACTCCGTCCCGAAAGGGTTAAACGAAGTTCATGCCACAATTGCCACAATTTATGAAGATATTTTAAAATTTCCCTACGTTCTTGAGTACTGAAGCCATTAAAATTCCCTCTAAGATCCCAAAAACTTTGTTAAAAAAAATTGATAATTTAAAATGATTTTTGTTAAAGATTCCATTTTTTTCTCTTTAATATTAAAGTGCCGAAAGTTAAATATAGCTACATATATCGCTTTATCTCGAAATCTCAAACACATATCACAAAAATTTAAAAACAATTTTTTTTCTAATAAACGTAATTACTCTTGGGGGATTACTTTGTAGAAAACACTATCGAAACACGATTTTTTAGCCTTAAAAATTCGAATTGTTTTCTTTTCGAATCATAATACATAGTAACCCCCTGAAGTGATTAACTTAACATACAAGATACATCATCACTATTATCACCCTTTAATTACTATGAAATTCTTAAATGTTAAATGTATTTGAAAAAATATGCTAAAAAAATTAATTTAAGTATTATATAAAGCCCATGATTTGCCTTAAGTTAAATTAAATATTAAATTTAAAAAATTTAAATTAAGTCTGCCTAAAAAAAATTTTATGTATGTATGTCTTTAACAATCCCAAATCTGTCGAATTTGTTTTTCTTATACATCCAAACTTTAACACACTTAATAATTAAAAAAAGGAAAAAAACAACAACAAAAATGAAATTTTATATTTATTATAATTTTCTTGAAAATAAACCGAATAATAAATGCTGTGATACAAAAACAAAAAACAAAAAATAAATAAAACAAAAGATTTATAAAAGTAATTTATTACTATGACCCCTGTAATTGCAATGACAATTTGATTGAAAATATTGAAATAGCAACATATTCTTAATTTGAAATAGTTCTGGTCATATCATAAATGTTAAGTGTAATTATGTATTCTTTCAGTGAATTTAAATAAAATAAACTGAAAAGTTTATTTCTTTTATTAAAAGCATTTGTTAATTCTAACACCGAATTAAAATTATAAGTTATTATTTATAAAAAATATTTAGCAAATTATTTCAATTATTAACCTTTTAGTATTTAAATTTGACATTCTGTGTTTCTTAAAGCTAATTTGTGTTTAAATAAAATTATATTATAAAACAAACAACAACATAAATATTATTTTATTTTTATATTTACTTAGCTAGAATTAAATTAATCTTTTTTGTTAGGCTTGAGTTCGTTTTAAAGTTTGACGTTCCTTTTATAATTTCTACAATATCAATTTCCGACCCCATATATTTATTCTGAGTTCTTATGCATAGTGAAGTCGATTGAGCGATATCCGTCTATCCGTCCGTGTTCATCTTTGCCGAGGCTAGATCGCTCCATGTCCTTCGAGGCAGCGGCTAAAACACCACGTCTGCCTCTAATTTTTCTATATATTTTTTTAAACTTTCGCTTGTATTCCTGCATGTGGTTTTTACCTGATACAGCAACCTTTTCATTTACTAGGCTGGGATAACAACCATAAGCAACACTTTCGAATTTTCGAACAAAAAAAAAACTACTAGAGGTAGACGTGTTATTTTGCCTGCTGCCTCGAGGGACAAGGACCGATCAAGCCGGCAAAGGTACAATGTATAGTTACACTTATTTTTAATTATATTATAGAAAAAATTGTTTGGACATTTTTGATTGATGCTATCGACATTTATCACATAGTAAAATGATTATTTATTCACTGAAACAAAATGAAATATAAAAGCGATTTAGTAAAACCGCCGCATGTAGGCACATCACACCTTTTGTCGATTTCAGCTGTTTTTACGACGAGACGACATACACCAAGAAATTGTTCATGAAACTGGTTTCATGAAATTTTTTTTGTTCACAAGCACCATAGTGAAGCAAGCGAGGTAAGCAAAATGTCATGGCTTTTTTGTCCATATTTACACGTGCCATTATTTCATGCCATTTTTTCAAGTCTCTTTTAAAGTTTCAGCGAGTTTTTTCGTGTCCCTATACTATGAAATTATTCATGGCATATGAAATAACACAACCAACTACAATGTAATTAATTTAATCGGGATAATTAAAAATGGCACAAAGGTTTTTATGAAAATTAAATATTTTAATATTTATTCCCGTATCTTTAATTTAATAATTTGCGAAGTGCCTGTGCATAGAAAATTAAATTATCGTAGTGTTTTTTGATATTTTATTTTCGTCCTCTTTATACTGTATAAAAGAGCCGAAAAGAAGTCAGTCGTATACAGTGGAGAAAGGAAAATAGAATTACTGTTGGTTATTGTTGTTTTTGCTTAAACTTGGATTTTTGTCTTTGCTTTATTGCTTGGACAAAAGATTTTTAGTTTAAAGTGTTTGTCAGAAGTTTCCTGAAGAGTTAAGTAAGCGCTAACGAAATGGCCATCGAGACGTGCTAGGACCCTCAATAATCAATATCGGTAATTAATTTAATCGCGATAATTTAAAAAATAGTACAAAGTTTTTTTTTATGAAAATCAAATAATTTTAAAAATATTCCAGTGTCTTTAATTTACAATGATGAATATCAAATTAAAAGGAAATTCAGGAATTCGAATGCCATGAAAAGTTTTATCGTATAGGTAAGCAGTATAACTCGCTGAAACGTTAAAAGATTTTTGAAAAAAAAATGGCATGAAAAAAGGCATTTTGTAAATCTGGAATTGAAAAATTACCAGAAAAAATTTCGTCTCTCTTTTAATGACGACGAAACAAAATAGCATAAGAGTGTGTGTAACATCAATGTGTAGACATCAATGCTTTATACTAATAATGTTTCTGAAACAGATTTTTTGAACTGCGGAAAGCTTCTTTCAAATTAAGAAGTAGCAAGCAATATTTACATTTTAATTAAATTTTTTTAAACGTATTGTTAAAGTATAATTATATTGATTTTTTCCATTATATGTGACTTTTTCTTTTCTTTTTGCTATTTATTTTCAGATATCCCTCACAGGTCTTTGTCGGTGACACTTTTTGTTATTTTGCCGGTATGACATTTGCAGTTGTTGGTATTATTGGCCACTTCAGTAAAACTTTAATACTATTCTTTTTACCACAAATAATTAATTTTCTCTATTCAATACCACAACTGTTTCATTTTGTTCCCTGTCCCAGACATCGTCTACCAAAATACGATTCGAAATCCGATCTACTACACATAAGTACAACAGAATTCCGTAAAAATGAGCTCAACATTTTAGGAAAGATAATGGTAACTTTACTCAAGACTTTTAAATTAATCAGCTGGCAAGAAATGAATGATGGACGAGTCGTTACGAATAATTTTACTTTAATCAATTTTGTACTGGTTGTGTTTGGGCCAGTGCATGAAAAAGTTGTAACAGAAATGCTGATGATAACGCAGGCGTGTTGCACTTTGCTGGCATTTGCGATACGTTACCCATTGGCAAGTTATTTTTACGATTCCTAGTGATTCGATGTTTGAAATTATAGTTGATTTTGTTTATTATTATTATTATTTCTTCTAAGTGACTAATTCGAAAAGAAACCAAAATTTTAATTTAGTAAGTATTAAAAATATCTATGAATAATTGTTAAGATAGAAAACTGAAGCAATTACTTAAATAAATTTCGACAATTTTCTAATAAAAATTATTTTAATCAAAATATGCGTTTACAAAAAATAAAAATGTAAAAAATATATATTTAAAAATTTTAACAGGTTTTTTGTGTTGTGATCTCAATAGCACAAGGGTTACTAAAGGGAGGGCATATCATGCTGGATGATTCGATACCACTCGATGACTCTTCACAAGGGTAACATTCTAGTTCGCCTTCTTCTTCACCTTCGGCTTCACCCTCTTGACCAATTGGGAGAGGCTTCATAATAGACTCTTCGGTTGCCATAGTTGATAACGAGCACACCGATATATCAGAATCTGATATTGGCAACGGCACCGGTTCTTGAGGCAGCAAAGATATGTCGTAAGGGCACATCTCTTGAGCGTACCATAGAGAGGGTTCATCTACCCAAACATCTTGCTCTTTGTCTTCCTCTTCCCCCTCAATGCTCTCCTCCATAAACATGCCTTGCTCTAGAGTGCTCTTGGCTTGCTCAGCCAACCAGGCTTTACGACCTGGTGACTGAAAATAACCCATAAGTAGATTACGATTGTTAAAACTAAAGACACAGGGTCCTTGAGGATACAAATTGTCCCAAGTTCCATGTAATGTTGTACATTTTTCTGCAGCGCCAAAATTTAACTGAAACGGACCAACACGTACACCTTGTCGCCAAGTACCAGTAAAACTAACAGAACCACATATAGGATTTGATGATAAAGCTTTACTGGTGTATATGCCAACGCCATGTCTCTTACCACGATACCAACTTCCACAATACGTGTCACCATTTGTATAACAATAACGACCCCTACCATGTTTAATATTTCTACGCCAGGAACCTTCATAATAACTTCCATCGGGATAAATAAAAATTCCTCGGCCAGATCTTATACCTGCAAAGAAACTACTTTATGATGTCATCTAAAGCGCACATGAAATCTTTCTTCATGTTACCGCAACGATATTGACCAAAATATCTTGAACCATCCTTAAATACGTATAATCCAATACCATGCCGTTTTCCTTGGCGATATTGACCATCGTATTGATCACCATTTGGTAATATGGCCCAACCCTTTCCATGTCTCTCGCCTAATTGATTGCGTCCACCAATATAAAGCTTAATGTACATATGTCGTTTCAATACATATACAATATATTTCTTTTTTTTTAAGGAAATATGTAGTTCTAAATAATTTTGTACTTACTCCAATGTTAATTTTTTCTTCTTCCTCTTCCCCACCAACAAAGCTTTTTTCTTCATCAAATATTTCACTAGCGGTACTCATGTTCTATTCCTATAATCAAAATAGCATTCAAAAATATATTCTCTTCTTTCTTATTTGTATTAATTATTTTTTAACTTTTCAAAAAAAATTTTATTTTATTATTTGTGGAAAAGTGATTTGTTATCCTGTGATATATTGATTTAATAGCTTCATTGTTGTCATAAGAGAGGGATCCTTTGATATAAAGCCTTTAGAACTATTTAACACCTAAACTTTGAGCCACAAACAATACACTCTCGTTCAGCTGACTTTTTCAATAATTGTTTCTGTTTACGTCCATACGAGGCATTTAAAATGTTCGGACATGTTTCTTTCTCAGCTAAGAAGCTTAAATCAAAAAAGTGTTTTTGTTTTTTCTAAAAACAAACATTAAATATTTCCGATCAGGACTTTTTACTTTCTATACGAGGGACGAGGAAGAAATATCTAAGAACTTGGGGGATACCCTGGCGCTTGGGTGTGTACCTCTGCTGTTTTAAAATTCATAATTAAAAAATTACTGTTGGTGCTTAGAAATATATTACTTTTTAGAACCGGTAGGTGGTGCAGTTTTTGATATTTCTTTTATGAAATTTTTTTTTACATTTTAAAACGCACAGTTGGAAACGCAATACTTTTGAAGGCGTTTTGTTTCTTTTGAAGGATATTTTATTTGCCTTACATATAAATGTATGTTCTATGTTTGTAGCTGGCTGCAGTTTGAAAGATTGAATATTTTTTTTGCTCTTCTACGTACAGTGGATCAGGTTTATGCAGGTTTAAAATATCACTTCGAAATCTTACAGCAAAATACTAGTTCTGGGGGGTTATTATGTAATTCGATTCGAATCGAAAAATATACGAATTCGGAAAAATTGCATTAGACAGTACGATTTTCGGAAATTTCTTTTCGAACTTTCGTAAACTTACGAAAACAAGTGTCAAATTTATTTCTAACGCATTTATTCATTCGAATGCCATTTTCATTGCGGAAATATAAAGAAATAATAATGTAAGTATAAATGTATATTATTAAGTAAATAAATAAATAAATAAAAATTCTGTTTCGGTTTGTGCAAGGGATACGCCAAAAAAAGTGTTTACACAAAGCCTAGACAATATGAAATATTGGTAGAATTTATGACGCGGCATTCTGATTTAGCAAAAGGCCATTTAAATGCTTCAAACGCCAGAAGTAAGTCAAGGTAATTGTGGCAAAAACTAGCTCAAGATTTAAATGCTGCAGGCCCACCTACACATGAAATAGAAAAGTGGAAAAAAGTATGTAATTGAAAAATTTGTACAAAAATTTTTATGATTAAAATCGCTGGTATGGGCGGATTACAAACAGCATATTAAAGTGAAGTCCCGTCGCAATAAAAATAGCCTTTCAGGAACTGGAGGAGGGCCAAGCAATTACTGTTCATTAACAGCGCTGGAGCAACAAACTGCTGAATTGCTTTCAATCGATGAATATGTTGAAGGAATTAATGGTGCATCAAGGTTTGGGGCATACACAAATATTAAAACGTCTACGCACAATACAGAAAATAATATTGATGATAACTATATAATTCAAGAAAGTATTGAAATATCTTGCAATGACAGTATGGCAAATTCTAATGAACAAAGCTCAAAAGATTTAAATGTCACTACTCCACGTAGACGTACCTGTAGCAATTCTTCAAGCAAGGACATGCTATTACAAAAGCAAGTTGAAAACCAAATTAAGTATCAAGAAAGTTCAATACAACTGTTGAATAAATTAGAGGAAAATCAAAGAAGTTGCCTAACAGAGATGAAGGAAATTAATAAGAACCTTTCATCCAACAACAAATATTTAAAACGTAAAAGCGATTTGAATGAACGCATTTACAAGTTAAAAAGAGAAAAGTTTGAATTTTTAAAGAAAAATGAAATAGAAAAAACGAAGCGTAAAGTTGCACAACTGGAGCTCAAGCAAAAAATGTTTGAATTAGAGTGCAAAAAATACGGTCATAATTAAATACTTTAACTAAAATTTTAACTTAGCTTTAGAATATTTTTTTTATTAGGTAGATAGATAAATGCTAATCTTAATGAATTACAAGTTTTTGATACGATACACTTCTTATTTGTTAATGAAATAAAAAATTGATTTTTTTTAATTTTTGTATTTATTAATTTCTTATCATATTATCCCTTATTTCATTTCTTATACGTTTTGCTATATTAAAAAAATTACTTTCAGTGCTACTGCTAACAGAAGATGTAATAGTACTATTCTCAATTTGCAAACTTTCGCTCTCTACATTATACAATAAACAAATATTATGTAATAAACAGCAGACGTTAAGAATTTGAACTGCTTTTTCTGGGGAGTAATGTAGTTCTCTTGCTGATAAAAGACAACGGAAACGCGCTTTTAGAATACCAAATGTCCTTTCTATAATGGACCTTCCTTTGGAATGTTGATCATTGAAAAATGATTCAGGAGATTTTTCAGATGCATTTCTGTAAGGCGTCAAAATCCATGGTTCCAACGGATAACCTGAATCGCCTGAAAAAAGTTAATTACTTGTTTATAAAAGTTAAACAAAATAATATGCGAATTTTATCAATTATTCTGGTTCCAGTATCTCCAAGTTGAAAGTTTTCTTTTAAATTTTGCCTCTCTTCAGATAAATTCCAGATATGAGAGTCATGACAAGCTCCTCCAAAACGTCCATTTATAGCTCTTATATACATTTCATGATCACAAATCTTAAGAAAGTATAGAAATAATATAAATAATTAGGCATATACGTACACATGCATAGGCATTTAACTTATCGCCATAGCGTTTATACTATGTTTAAGTTTTCTGTTGAAATATAAATGTTCATTGTTTCTTGGTCTTATTATTTGAATGTGAGTTCCATCTATTACACCTACTATTCCCGGTATTGCACATTTATTATAAAAAAATCTTTTTGCTTCCATTTTTTTCTCTTCGGTCATTTCTAAAACAATATGCTTGGGACAAAGTTTTTTTTCAATTACTTCACATACTTCCGATAGACAAACGGAAATATACGATTGAGACATTCCTAATAAACGATCTTGGCCGATTTGGTTCTGGTAACCACCTTGTGCCAGACACTTTAACGTCGCTGCCAATTTCAGCATTGGAGGCACGGCGCTAGATCTTTGAGGTGCTTTTAAGTCGTGGTTTATAGAAGTAAGTACATACATGAATGCGCCTTTGCTAAGACGAAAATTCTTGATGGAACTAAAAGTAGTTTTGTGCATGATATGATATTTTATTACTTGTTTCAAATAAATTTCTTACGAGTATTCAGTGAGATTCATTATATTTGATGTATCTCTTATTAACTTTCTTTGTATTCTTTCTGAAGTTATGTTAGTTTCTTCATCACTTTCCCATAACGAAACACAATCCATTTATTAACTTTTATATCCTTGAATAAATTTAGCACAAATTTGTTGAAATTTTATTTAGATATTTTCAAAGCAATTTTGACGTTTAAAAAGAGAAAAGCAGAGTACAGCCAAGTTTCTGACATTCTGAACATTGGCATTACTAGGTTTTACCCTTAAATATTTAAATGCAACTGTGTAACCCTTTCGAACGTACTATATAATACAATTTTGTTTTCGAATCGGAAATTCTTTTCGATTCGAATTACATAATAACCCCCCTGAAAAAAAAAATTTAGTGCACAATTTTTTACAAAAACTTTTTTATTTACACATAAAACTATTCTTTCAAAGTATTGGTGTTAATAACATGACAAAATGGTAATTGTATTGTCATTTGCGCAGATAACGGTTCATCTCTGCTTTTCGGGATATATAAAAATGGTGCAAGTGTATTGTGACTTTATAACTCATGAACGGTCAGACTGAAATTAACTACAATTTTAAGGATTGTTCGTATGGTCGTGTAGATTGTTTATCTAAAGTTTGCACGAAATCGGTCGACGCGTTCATGAGTTACGACTTCTTATGAAAAAATCTGATTTAGCCCATACAAAAAAAAAAACAGGAATAAAAAACACGTAGGCGCCTATTAGCGTTAAAATCCACTGATTCGATAAATTTCTCACGTGCCCAGAAAGGCTCTAAAATTAAACCCAGGCAATGCTGGGTACAAAAAGCTAGTACTTGATAATTGTTTAGCACTTTATACATTTTAACAATTATAAAGTATAGTTTGTTCGGTTTGAAAAGTTTTTAGCCATTATTGACCGAAATTGGATAAAAATAGGAAAAGAACACCCTAGTGACGAATCTAAAATAGGAAATAGTATGTCCACGAACTTGAGCAAAGAAATATCCAAAGGTAAATTTTTACGAGAGATCCATTACGATAATCTAAGGTAGAAAAAAATACCCAATATTTATAACGCCAGAGCAATGTTCTTCTGTATTTAGTGGAACCAAGAGGGAATCATTTATTATAAGTTGTTCAAGTAATTAAAACTCTCACTTGATCTGTTTGAAGAGAGCTTTAAATAAAATATTTGGTCTATACCCAGCAAAAAATTAGACATTACCTTAAAAAGAACCTGCCATATAATGTCTTACTTTTGTGATTACCGTATTTTGTTATTCGCTTACAAAACTCATTACATTAGTTCTAGAAAGGAAGTAGTAATGGAACAAGTTCTTAATGCTAAAAGAGAATACCTTAAAATACGTACTAATGATCATCATTATTTCCTACAAAAATTAATCTAATCGATTTTTAGAAATTGATTATAAGAGTTTCATGCCTACTTAAAATCATTAGGTTGGCAATCTAGTTGTACTTCCCCCAAAAATGCTTAATTCTACACTCGATTACCTTTTCAAAAGTTTTGCTACATACATCAAATTACATTAACTATTATGACATACTTTGTGGTTATAGCGGACTTAGCGATACAGGATCTTGTTAGTTATAATGTTATTATTATATATTGTAACTAGTTATACTTGTTATGGGAAGTTTTGTAGTTCACATTATAAACATTGAGTTTTATGAATTCACTGTTTTCAAACAATTTTTCATTCAATAAAAAACTTTTGTACAACAAACATCAAAATTCAACTGATCTTTATAAACTTTAACTGTCTGTCTACAACTGTTTAAAAATACGGCCCCACATACATCTAAATTAATTAACTATTGGGGCACCCTTTAATTTATAATTTTGAATATTTGTACTTGTTAATTTAAAAGTCCTAGCAATTGTGATTCTTCCTTTTGCTATTGGAAGCTGTAGTTATACGCAGTTTTTTAATTTTAAAGTGGTGCCCTTTACGGTTGATGATAATCATAAAAAACATGTATGTTGTATGGTGACACCCCTTAATTCTTTAAATTATGAACTGTTTTTAAAATTGGCCCATCTGTACGCATAACCATTCAAATAAAGAAAAAATTTTAAAAATTGGTTCAGAAATGACTGAGTTCTTCAAGCACAAACATAAAAAAGCAACATTCAGACGAACCTTCCTTTTTTTAAAGTCGGTTAAAAACGGACAGATGTGATACCCAACATGAATCCATAATTTTCGATAACGGTTATGTTCGGTATGATGTTGCGCGACCAGTAAATTAATCACCCCTTTCGCGAATAATTCTTAGTTACTGTCTGTTTTTCATCTCAGACCAGCATTCAGGGGATGGATAGCCTGTACTCAAGTAATGCTTTGTTTCATAACTAGGAAATTTGGTTATGGGATAGAGGAAGTAGTGTATGTTGAAATTCGAGTTGAAATTTCCTACATTGAAAGTGAAAGACCCTCGCAGAAAGATGTTTCCACATACGAACTGTTCGGCTAAAAAATAGAATTCTCTTTGTAATGCAGAGTGCTATTTATTCTGGCCGCTCAACCATAAATAGATGAGCTTTTAATGAAAAGCGTGTTGTAAGCAAAAATGTAAGGATATCAGAAACGAGTTCCCTAATCTCATTAGAGCACGTTCCATTAGAGCATCGATAAAACAGCGTACTGCAGCCCACTTTGTGTCGATGTTCGAAAGAGTCAATGGTTACCAAAGATGGACAATAGGTGATTGCAACAACGTTCATACAAATTTTTTATCCTAAAAACAAATTAAAGAATGATTTTGAATTGTTTTTTCAAAAATCTTACCATAAAATTTATTAGGCTTTTCCATGCATTTTGCATGATGCTGATTTTATTCAACGTTGATATTTTTGTTATGAATAAATGTGAGTAAAATTTTTTTGTGTATGATTAAATCAAGAAAAAGTGATTTTTGCAGATCTCTAATGGTTGCCCTACTTACACCTATGTTGGATACCCTACTATCACCTTTCAGCCACTTTGCCCTCTTCTGCACGCGGTCAAGTAACTCCAAAGCTGATCTTAGAGCAATGGTCCATACATAAGAGTTGTCTTGCATTTTTCGCCAGATGTAGGTGGTATAAATAGTAAGGAGATCAGATGGAGTGTTATTATTTGATGTAAGAAAAAATTAAAGATATTTTATTTTATTTTTAAATTTTTATAAATTATTTGATCTGTGAATGTTATAAATAAATAGAAATTATTTTGGCTTAAGTTTATTTATTTTTAATTTCTATAAATCTTTTTTTAGAAAGAAAATTTATTTTTACAAATGTATGCGGACGTTTTCCAAAGAAAACAAGAAAAAATTTTTTTCTAAAAAAGATTTTTAGAAATTAAAAATAAATGAACTTAGCCAAAATAATTTCTATTCATTTATAATGTTCACAGTTCAAATAATAATTCAATAAAAATTAAATTATAAGCACGCAAGGCACAGCGAGCATTCAGGCTTACATCATAACAATCAAAATGATACTGGAACAGCATCTATAATGTTATGAGTAAACAAGTAAGAATGATTAAAAACAAATTTGCATTCGTGTTCAATCGATGATTGAAACAAAGCAAAAACAAAGAGAGAACAGTGAAGAAATACGTTGGTTTTTGTGTAAATTTCGTCTAACCAAATTAATGTTGATATGAATTATGAGTATTCTCGTATTCTTATTTACAAAGTTAGTTGGTTAAATAGATGATGTTTATAAAATACACAATTAAGGTAGATAGATGCGAAGAATGCTGATGAAGGTCGTAGCGGTCCAGAAAGTGCAGCATTTCATTCTGCTAGCGTCCAATTTTTCTTGTTTTCTTTGGAAAACGTTCGCATACATTTGTAAAAATAAATTTTCATACTTTACGAATCATAAAAGAAAATAGCTATAATTATAATATATTTTCATGATAAAATTATAATTATTATTTTCATGATCATTAATATAATAATAATTTTACAATTATTTTATTTGTATGAATGCAGTATTTATATTTTAATTAAATATTTATTTATTTATTAGTGTGTATGTACCAAATATGTAATAAACTATTTATTTTCTTAAAAAAGCTTAATTATTTATTAATATTTTGTAGGAGTTTTGTTATTTTAAAAAGGTTTGTAATTTTAAAAATGTGATAAACAAATCAACTACAATATTTTTAAGAAAATTTAAAATTTTTTTATTAATTTAATAAACATAAATAATAAATTTTTATATTTACATATAACAAATCCGAACAAATACTAAATACATTTTTATACTTAAATTTTTTATTTGCAAAAGTTTTTATGTCATGGATAATAAGTACAATGTTTTGAGTTTTGTTTATTCGTATTTTTAATAATACTACAATTAAGTTGGATTTATAATGTCTACAGTAGTAAAAAGGAATAACAGTTTATGTTTATAAAACAATACATGGGAGTA
This sequence comes from Gymnosoma rotundatum, assembly GCA_916610165.2. Lineage (NCBI taxonomy): Eukaryota > Metazoa > Arthropoda > Insecta > Diptera > Tachinidae > Gymnosoma > Gymnosoma rotundatum. The sequence goes on along the minus strand of OU744337.1, from coordinate 93,225,348 downwards.
CTTACTTTGTACATACATACGTGTTTTAATATTTATTTAGTAGTTAAAGAATCTTGTTTTTTAAACATTTTTTTTTATTAAATATAAATATTTGTTAATTCTGTAGCATGTATGCATGTATTTGTTTCAACACTTGCAACATAGAAAATTAAATTTTTATGGTTAAAAAACAAGTTAACGTAAACTCTATTATGCTATAAAATTCTAAATACTATTTTTTTTAATAAAATAAAACCGATTTGATTTTGTTTATGCTTTTGGTTAAAACTTACAAAAAGAAAAGTTATTGAGTTTTTTAAGGTTGTTTTTTTTAATGGGAAGCAGCAACAAAATTTAACAAGCATTTTGTTTATGTGAAAAAATGTCACATAAAAAAACTCACATAAAAAAAAGAAGACAAAAGCAACGTTGTATTTAGCATTAATTATAATGCGAGATGAATCTAATAAGTGTGATATGATTTATGTTGGGGAAAAAAAGCAGGCTTGCATCATAGGAATCAGACTTGAAAGCTGCCCACTGTGCAATAAAAAAAAAATATATATATGAACTTTGACGATGTGAGTGTTTTAAAAGAAGACAGAGAAGAGTTTATTACTTTATCTCGAAGGGGAAACATCTGTGTGCGAGCAAATTTTCCTATTTCAAAAAGTGAGGTTATAACTGAAGACGCAACGCGCACGTTTTTTATCAAATGGCTTGTAGAAAATGCCATCGTGTTAACAAACATTAAATATATATATATATATATATATATATATAACGTATAATGGAAACTTTAAAAAAGTGGAATTAAAAAAAAGGCGAAAGGATTTTGCAACACTCGCCGAGCTGCTTCAACTAGCGGACGAGCTCGAAGGAATTCCGTCAACTTTGCAACCACATCGAGGGGAGTTTCACCGAATGATGCGGGGAAAAAAGACGAAACAGAGAAAGGCTTATGGCGGGCACGACGGAGAGAAGAAGGGTCAAACGTCGTTAGTGTGGGAAGAAGAAAAATTGAAAGCGGTAGTTCGAGTAGAAGGACATGTAATTCCAGCGATCGTCGACACGGGAGCTACAAAAAGTTTTATCTCCCCGATGCAGATCAACCGGTTGCCCAAATCGATCAAGCGAAACCCGACAGACATCGAAGTATTCCTAGCGGATGGATCGAAAAGACATATCGCCGAATCCGTACTGCTGAAAGTATCCCTCGGCAACATGACCAAGACTTGTCAGTTCCTGATTATGCAGGAGACGCTGGAAGACCTCATCTTGGGATTAGACTCGCTTCGAGTGTTCAAGGCCAGTTTCAGTTGTGCGGGTATGACGGCTCGAAGAGGGCTAAACGCGACCGGACCCTCCGGGAGTCCGCCCAGCCGATTGACAGCAAAGGTCAGTATTCAGCCACACAAGTGCTTGCCCAGAAAGATGGACAACCAGAAGTTTGAGAAATCACGAGCCAAATTCAGAGCGCGGATGGCACAGGAAAATGCCAAGATTCGCAGAACCATTTTCCTTGAAGATGATGATATCCCTAGCACGAGTCAAGGCAACAGGGCACCACCCAGGAAACGATCCCAGCGCGGACCGCAACCAAGTGCACAGAAACCACCACGCCGCCAACCACCGAAATCACCACCGTGTCCACCTAAGCGAGTATTCCATTTCCGGATGACGCATGGGGTAGAGACTGCCACTACCGAAGCGCCTGTGCCTGAGAACGAAAGCGTGGAAGCAACCCCAAAAATACCCATCGTGGATTTACTGGACGAAGACGAGAGCCCACCTGCCCCAGCGTGGCCATCTGAGCCCACTCTACACGCACTGGGCGACTCGAGATATTGTGACGACCCGATAGTCGAAGAAATCCGCCGAACGTTTTTTGGGGCCGAAGATCGCACCATCGATTTGCGTTCCCCAACGCCGCCATCACCGCTCCCACCCCGATCGCCATCCTCGTTAGACTGGGAAAACGAAAATTACCGACCCCCAACGCCACCGCCGCGAAAGGATTATGGGACATGGAAGATCCACGACCGGCAGTATCGGCAATGGGGTCTGCAATGCTATGAGAGGACACTGACGGTGAGACTACTAGTACCGGCCGGAACCGGTCCACAGGCCATAGGGGTAGTACCAGATCAGAAGGATTCAACTCCCGCTCGCACGAGCCCTCCGATAACTCCAGAGAGGAAGCGCACTGAACAGATAGGGTTCCCAGTATCACCGGGGTCGCCATGCGAACAATTTCCCCCAACTCCCGGTAGGGGTTGGACCATTAGTGAAGGGATGAACGCCGCCACGCCATCTATACCATCCCAAAGGGAAAGCCCAATACCAACCGATTCAAGCTTCACACTGCAAGCGGACGGTAGCGTCGAAGCTACCTCGCCAATGAGTTCGATGTCATCCTCAGACTCTAAGTCGGGATCAACCTCATCCGAGCGTGCTTCATCACCAATGCCGGAGCCGGCTACAACAATAAGAACTTGTGACGTATCTCCACCGGAGGCCGCTGTACCACCCGAGATCTCTCTGGTTGACGCACCACGGGCACTGCAGGAAGAAGTCCGGAAGTTGATACAAATGAGGGCCAGTCATCAACAACTGCGCCAGGTACGTAGCTGTGAAGGACAACGGTATCGAATCACTATCGCTCGAAGTGGTAAGGTCCGTATCGTCCAAATCCCCTGATTTCCAGGAGAAAAGGGCCTGTGAACGGAGAGGGCAGTGTAACGATGAAAGTCAGGGCCTTCGTTTTCACCTCCACAACAACTGGATTAGTTTCAAGAATTGTTATGAAGTATTATTTTGAATTAGTATTATAAATTATTATCTTGAAGTATTATTATGAATTATTATTATTAAGAATTTTTATTATGAATTGTGATTATGATTTAAGTTTGTTAGAATGAATTAATTTAAGTTAAGCTGAACATGAAATTACTTGTTTGAAATTAACGGTCGGGAGATGTGTGTCGCCACCTACGAGTCGCGGACCGCGCTATCAACAACAGTCAGCTGGCAAGTAAATAAAAACATCACAGCTGTCATTGAGTCAGATACACAAGCAAGTTGCATGTGTGGGTGACTGTATGTGTACGACGAAACGGGTATAAAAGGCAGAACAAAAGATCAAATCGATCAGTTAGCAAGCAGCTTGCCTGCCGGTAAGAAGTGTTTGGTGAGGAATTGTATAATTCCCCAAGTGATTTCTTACTTTCAGATCGAGTTGAAAATTGCTGGAAGTAACCCCACCACAGAAGTGTTTCTTCTACCGGTGTTGGCTCGACCCTGCGATTGATTCTGGCGAGGAATTGTAAATTCCCTAGAATCGTGTCACGCGGCCGAGAGCTCCCAGCAATCTCTGAGCGTAAAAAGTACACTACTCGCGCTACGTCAACGCTACTTACGTTGTCGCTGTTTGTGCCGCTGCTTGTTCAAGCGCTACCTGCGCCATCGCTGTTCACGCGCTACCTGCGCCACCGCTGTTGAAGCGCTATCTGCGCCATCGCTGTTTACGCCGCTGCCCGTGCCATTTCCGCCCGGTAGCGTCGCCGTGTCTTCAAGCGCTACCTGCGCCATCGCTGTTTGCACCGCTGCCCGTGCTATTGCCGCCCGGTAGCGTCGCCGTGTCTTCAAGCGCTACCTGCGCCATCGCTGTTTACGCCGCTGCCCGTGCCATTCCCGCCCGGTAGCGTCGCCGTGTCTGCAAGCGCTACCTGCGCCATCGCTGTTTACGCCGCTGCCCATGCCATTCCCGCCCGGTAGCGTCGCCGTGTCTGCAAGCGCTACCTGCGCCATCGCTGTTAAAGCGCTACCTGCGCCATCGCTGTTTGCGCCGCTGCCCGTGCCATTGCCGCCCGGTAGCGTCGCCGTGTCTTCAAGCGCTACATGCGCCATCGCTGTTTGCGCCGCTGCCCGTGCCAGTGACGCCCGGTAGCGTCGCCTTCTCCCCTGTCATCAACTACGCTACGCTGTCCATCAGCAGAACTGCCATCTTTACGCCCTACGCCATTTAGCACCGGCCCAACGCCCGTTTGTTTTGCTGGCTGTTTTTGCGCAGCTCCCCTACTGTAACCACTATTGGCATTAGCGTTTTCGTTCCCGACCGTTAGTTACCGTCGCTATAGCCTTAAGAATTAAGAAAATAAAACATAAAAGTGAAGTTTTATAACGTTTTTCGAACAAGAAGTTTTTCATTTCTTTTCCGTCCTAGGACGATACATAAATTGCAACGACCCTGGACTCCGCTGCAGCTATCCCAGCAACCAGCGTAGAACGTGTCGTTACATTATATATATGTATGTATATATATAAAATCATTAATACTTTAGTATCCTGTTCAGGATTTACCACTTCCTATACGAAGGCATAGGTCGATGTGCAGCTCCTGGAGAGACTATTTATACCTGAAAGCTTGTGGGATATCCTGGAGCTGTGGTTATGTACCCCTGCCATTTTTAAAAAAAGAAGACAGGAAAACTATTTTACAGTCGGACCTCGATTATCCGTGATGATCGGGACCAGCAGCATTACGGATAAACGATATTCATTGTTAATCGAATAACAATTTTGAGTTTACGGTTTTTGTTTTAATATTTTTATTATTTAAGAAGTGAAAAATGGTGTACATACAGATTTCCAATACAAAAATTAATGCTTCTGTCTTACCGTATGCAAACAAGAGAATTTCCCGTTTGCATGTTTGTTATGTATATTGTGTGTATGAATTTGAAATTAATAAAAAAATTCTGCTATCACGGATAATAGAGGTAATCACGGTTTATCGAAACATAATAGACTGACGGTTGATCGGGGTTACCGGTTAACCGGATCACGGAAAATCGAGGCCCGACTGTAGAAGATTTACTTTAGAAATGTTGCATATAAATGACGTTCGATCAAAAAGATATTAAATTACAAACAACGACTTTAAGTCGAACAAACTATTTAAATAATTTATAATCACTTATCGAAAAATCTTAAAGATAAAGAAGTTTTAAAATTAACTTTTCGTTTTCATTTTGTTTTATTGTGTTAGGGGAATCTCGATCACCCAGTTCAAATTGAATATAAAGTGAAAGTAATAGTCCAACTGTCGAATTCGTTCCGTATTTTTCTTTACCTTCTTAGCTTTAAATATTTTAGCACCTTGTTGACGCACCATTTTAATAATAATTCTTGCGAAAAAAACCGACTTCAAAACAGATTTCATCTGTCTGCCTATAACAGTACAAGTGTATGGCCACATAAATTAGAGTACATTAACTATTAGGACACACTTATATCTCCAAACTTTATACTTTTTTAACTGTTCAATAGTTTGGCAATATACATCAAATTACAGCAACTATAGGGTCACCCTTTTACTTCCAAATTCAAATTATATACTTGCTGTTGTGGTAGATTTAGCAATCAGGTTCTGTATAAATTCAAACCGTCTGTCTATAGCGGTTCAATAGTTTGCCCATATACATCAGATTATATCAAACATTTAATTTATAATATAACATTTTTATACTTCTTATTATACCAAATAATGTAGCGGACATTCTGTTTAAAATAAAGGTGTTTGCCATATAGAACAAATTACATTAATTTTGGGAACACCCTTTAATTTCTAAATTCAAGTTATAAGCTTCTTGTTATAGCGGACTAATTTAAAATATTATATAATTTTAAATATTATCAGCTGTTACTATAACGGCCATAGCAATCGACATTGCGTCAAATTTACAAGCGTTTTTCTATAACGGTTCAAAAGATAGTAATATATAAATTAATCTACAGTAATTATGGGATACCCTTTAATTTCTAAATTCAAATTATAAACCCGTTGATATAGCGGACTTAAAAATACAGGTCCCTTTTAAGTTTCAGCGTTCTGACTATAACGGCTCAAAGGCACGCCGACACTTGAAATTACATCAATTATTGGAACACCCTTTTACTTTCAAATTCATATTTTATACTTGTTATAGCGGACTTACTAATGCAGGTTCGTTTTAATTTTCAAATGTCTGTATATAACTGTTAAAAAGTATGGCAATATACATCAAATTAAATGAACTATTGGCGCACCCTTTAATTTATAATTTTTAATATTAATACTTGTTACTATAACGGTCATAGCAATCGACATTGTGTCCAAGTTGCAAGCGTTTGTCTATAACGGTTCAAAAGATAGGCTCATATAAGTAAATCTTCATCAGTTATGGGACACCCTTTAATTTCCAAAGTTTAATTATAAACTCGTTGATATAGCGGATTTAGCAATACAGTCCCCTTTTAAGTTTCAGCGTTCTGTCTATAACGGTTCAAAAGTTTGGTCACATACACAAAATTACATTAACTATTGGAACACCCTTTAATTTCCAAATCCAAATTTTATACTTGCTGTTATACAATACAAGTTCATTTTAAATTTCAAGCGTCTGTCTACAACTGTTCAAAAGTATGGCCATATATCTCATATTTAATGAACTATTGGCGCACCCTTTAATTTGTAATATTAACACTTGTTACTATAACGGCCATAGAAATCGACAATCTCTCCAATTTGCAAGCATTTGTCTATAACGGTTCAAAAGATGTAAATTTACATCAATTATGGGGGCATCCTTTAATTTTTAGATTTATTTTTGTATAATTTTTTGTTTTTGTGAGCCATAGTAATACGCAGTCATTTTAAATTTTACAGAATCGCCCTTTACAGTTCATAATACACGTAAAAAATATGTATGTTGTATGGGGATACCCTTTAATTTTTAAGATTATGAATTGTTTTTAAAACGGGACCAATCTGTAAGCATAATCTATCGTATTGCCAAAAATTTTCAAAATCGGATCAGAAATGACTGAGTTCTGGACGCACAAATATAAAAAAAGCAACATTCAGCCGAATTCTTTTGAAGTCGGTTAAAAATAAAGAAGAAACTTTAAACTTAATAACTGGAAAAAGTAAAGAAAAAACAATTATGTATTTATTGAAAAAATATTTAATTTTAAAGCTTTTGTGTTGGAGAAGTGTAATTTACGAAACAAAACTAATGAAAGAAAAATGGAATATGTTACTTCTAACACTTTTTTATAGTTTTTTTTTTCATCCAATGTGTTATTAGCGTAACTAGAGAACTTTTCTGGAGTGGGCTATAGCCCTTAAACGAAGAGAAATTTTCTATTATATTTCAGAAATTCTGTAAGAATTACAAAAAGGTCTATGGAGCACTAATTCTAAGGGTGGCTTAGCCCTTCTCACACAGTTTAATCTGCACCAATGTAAAAAGCCAATGACTATTTTATTCAACAAATACTTTTATGGTGAAGTTTAAAATTTAATACGTTTTTTTTAGCGTTGGTTTCAATAAGTAATATACTATCAACAAGAATTTATATATAAATATTAATTTTTCGCCAATACTTTAATTTCCAGTTCCCATGTAAATTATATTAAAAACAATTTTTTTTTGGTTTGAGCAAGATGAGTATTAAAAAAAAAAAAAAATCAACTAGACTCGTTAAAATTATCTATGACATTCTGTCTTCAAAAGCCATTGATTGAGCACATTAAAATGGCTTGTATAGACTGTCGTTGTCGACGCATGTCCTTTTGATAATTTTGAAAATAGTACAAAAATTTAAACTGAAACAGTAAGTCTGTATCTTTACTTTTTGGATAAAATTCGTAAAAATAACAACAATCATTGCTTTTTCTCATAAAGAGACAAAATTATATTAAAGTACGGGAACACAAAATCTTAATTTTAACCGCAAAATAAAAATTGAGTAATTGGACTATTCTAATAAGAAAAATTAATTTCAACAAATCAGCAAAAAGATATAATAATTTATTTTCTATTTTGTTTGTGTTTTAAGGCTATTGCCAAAGTTTAAATAACTTGCACGAAAAAAAAATTTGGGTTGTTTCTTGCAAGCAGAAGAACTTTATTCTCTCAAACCCGCTCTCATTTACCCAATTTCGAAGTAAGAAAACAATTTTCGCGCATATTGGGATCCCAAAGTAGAGTAAAGAAACAGACCTAACATTTTAATAATACGAGTATGTGAATTAACAAAGTTCTTTTCAAAAGCATGAAACACATGAACAAATTCTCTATTCTTTTTATGTGCGAACAAATATATCACTCGTCAAGGCTTAGTGTGACAAAAAAAAATCTTAAGATTTAAATTACTTCAATCACAAAAAATTGTTTTTTTTCCTTAGTCTACATACAGTGGCTCACAGCTTATTTTAGCAATGCATAATTTGATCTTTTTCGTCCTGTAACAATTCCAGCAGGAATTAAAAAAAAAATTGGTATCATTTAATAGAGAAAAGGGCATAGTTTAACAAGAGAACTTTATTTATTTAAAAAATTAATATTAACATAATTAAAAAACCAGAAAAGTAAAATGCACAGCATTTTTCATCTCACAGCTTATTTTATGCATTTTCCTCTTTTGGTAACGATACTTTCAGAATGCGTTAGCTTATTTTACTTTTCGATATGATTGGCACTTAATTTATCGTCATATTTTGTCAGTAATTTGGTTAATTTCGAAAAAATTTATAATGGTTCCATGCGCAACACTAGTGCAGAGAGAATTGGTAGTAAAGCAGTTTAAAAATGGTCACTCGCAGCGAAAAATTGTTGAAATGATGAATAGAAAAGCTAGACGTCGCAAAAAATTATCGAGTGCTTCGTTCGTGAAAACCGTTTAATTAACAAATGTAGAGAAGCACCGAATAAAATTTCTAATAAACATGATGAGCGTTATATTGTGTGAAAAATTAAAGCAAATACAAGGCTCTCAGTTTCCAAACTGACTTTCGATTTTCAATATGACCTGGGCAAACAATCCTGCGTCGAAACTTTTCGGTGTGTTCTTCGTCACCATGATTTTAATGGTCGAGTTGCACGCAAGAAGTCCTTCATTAGCGACAAAATCAAAAGATGCAGGCTCAACTTCCTACGTATGGCGAAAACCTAACATCGAGCTTAATAAAGAATATTTAAAGGCAACAGTTAAGCATGGTGGTGGCAGAGTCATTATTTGGGCCTGTATGTCGCCTGCTGGTACTGGGAGTTTAGAGTTTATTGCAACAACCATGGACAAAAATAAGTATCTCCAAATTTTAAAGGACAGTTTGTTGCAGAGTGCAGAGAATCAGGGAATAAGATCAAACTTTCAAAATTATAAAGATAACGATATTATATTTGCCCTCACTTGATGATTACGCCACTTCAGTCAATAAGCCTCAATGTCATTAAAAATCTATGGTCTATTTTGAAAAATACATAAGCAACACGAGTTTTTAAGCAAAAATGGCCTAAAGGAATTGGAGTAGTAGAATATTTCGCCCAATTCAACGCGAAAACTAGCTGCATCTATACCAAACGGTCTCAAGTCTGTTATAGACAATAAAGTGTACTAGACAAAGTATTAAAAATATAAATTAGTAGCAAACACAACTTGAACGTTTTCAATACTAAAGGTAACCGCATAAAATAAGCTATGAGATGAATAAAACTGTATTTTTATTTTTTTACTTTCAGGATAATTAAATGTTAATTTTTTAAATAATTAAAGTTTTCTTGTTAAACTAAGCCCATTTTTCTATTAAATGATACCATTTTTTTTAATACCTACTGCTTTTATTGTTACAGAGCTTAAAAAATTAAATTATGCAGTGCATAAAATAAGCTGTAAGCCACTGTATATAAAATTCATGAATATATCATTCAAAAAAGCTTTTATTTAAAAATGATAAATGAATATTAAATGAACTTAAGCCATACTAATTTCAATTCATTTATAATATTTACACTTCAAATAATAATTCAATAAAAATTAAATTATTTAAAAATTTGTATATAGGAAAGTATTTCCAACATTGCTCAGAACATCCTGGATTGTTAAGATGTCGTAAGGTGAATAATGCAGTACAAACAAGATAACTCAATAGAATCCTGACGAGGCAGGCACTCCCTTAGCCTCCATTCACTTAAAAGGTTACATTTTGTAGATGACAATCAATGTAAAGTATGGGTAAAAACGGATGATGACTCTCACATCATATTCAAGTGCACCGAATATACAGGCATGTCACAGAACTCAATTTTGATCGAAGTCCCTAATGGCTTTTTGACATTTTCGTTCTACCATGTAATCCTTACATCCAACCTGACCAACTTATGCGCACAACTTCCAATATCTCTTTTTTTTATCTTAACGATAGAAAGCATACAGAGTGCACTGCTCTTGCTAGTTGTTCCTGATAGACTGCGGAACTGTTGCGGATATTTGAACTCTTTAAGAACGTCTATTGTACCTTGGTATATACATACTCTAGCGTTGATTAGAAAGTACAACTGATTCCTAAAAGGAACAAGTTATATTATCAGTATTGGCGGCAGAAAGAAGTCTGCTTTGCTGATGTCTTGAAGCAAGACAAATGCGACACCAAAGTCTGAGTCTATTATTTCTACAGAGAAATTAAGGCAGAAATTTTTGCTAACTTTATTTGTATTGGGATTTCTTTGAATAGAATGAGTACCTCGTCAGTAGAGCTTCTTTAATAAAGAGCAGACTGTCTGCTTAGTGAACAGGTAGCCGGGTATGATACACAGAATACTGGAACTTCGGTTAACGCAAAGCTATCTCAATGAAAGCCCCAATGTTTCCTGATGCTTTACAAAATAGAGCTCAGAACCAGTTACTGTGTTCTTTAATGCGTCCAGTTTATTTTGAATAACTTGAGCTCTGAGTGTGTGCTCTGCAAATATCCTTCATCTCCAGTAAAGCCGCAATTTGCACACGTTTTCTAACTGAATAAGGAAAATGGCTTCATTTGTAGGTAATACTTCTGTCTTTAAGATATTATAGATTGTAGTGTTTATGACATTTTTGGTCAAAAGTGTACAACTTCATTCAAGAACTTTGAATCTCCATCTATCTCAACAACTCGCCAGCATGATACTTTATCCAAGAATCTCGGATTATTTGCCTAAGGGGTATAATAGGCTTAGTAATTGAAGTCAAAAGTACCAACAAGAATTTCGCTGCTTTGGCCGAAGGTGTGAAACTTAATCCAAGAATTTGCCGTTGATCTCAACAACTCAGCATTTTACGATTCAGCATGATAAGAATCTTTCACAAAGATCTACGATTATTTGCTTACAAGGTCTAATTGACTTAAGACAGTAAACGCAACCAAACATCGTAAAGGCCTCTTCGTCTGGGCCTTGCATAAACTCCAATCTGACATCAAACTTTATCAAAAAACCAACTATAAACAAAAAAACCGCACGAGTTTTCTCTCTTTTCCCTTTTCTTTCATTAAAAAATTTTACCCTTTTGTTTGACTGCGGAAAGTGAAAAAAATTAAGTAGGTATTCAGCTCAATTATACAGCCCAACTATAAATATTCTCACGGAATTTCATTCCTACGGAAAAAATTTTTCTCGAGAAAAGATTCCTCGAATTATAAATTCCGTGGGAATATAATTATAAAAAAGTGGCATCATCGTAATTTGAAGGGAGTTTTTTTTTGTTTATTTTCATATAATTTTTATTTTATAATTTAAAATACCTACTTTTTTCCTCGAGTTTTTTTTCACTTTCCGCAGTCAATCAAATGGGGAAAAAATTTATAATTGAAGAAAAGAGAAAAGTGAAAGAACTCGCACGAAATCTTTGTTTATAATTGGGCTGATAAACAAAAATTCCGTGCGAGTTTTTTCAATTTTCTTTTTTTCCCGTTATAATTTTTTCCCCTTTCGATTGACTGCGGAAAGTGAGAAAAATTGGGGGGAAAAAAGTAGGTACAGTGGAATCTCACGAATGAGAACTCTCACAAATTCGAACCGTCCAGAAATTGAAACCACCTATCTCAATGTATTGGACCCTCTGAAATTAGAACCTATGGTTCAAATATCAGAAAGTTTTTTCTTTTTCGTTTTTATTTACACTAGAAAACATTTTGTTTTTTATAACTTTAAAATAAAAAGGGGAAAACCAATTTAAACGCTCTAGAATTTGGGTTAGTTAATGATTGAAGGTCAAAGTAAAGTGTGCATACGTGTGAAAGTTAAATGAAACAAGATTGCTATATTCGGCTATGGCGTATCTTATATACCCTTCACCATCTATGTAAATCTAGTTTAATGAAGAAACTCCAATCTAAAAAAACAAATATTGGGGTGACAAAGAATTAAAAATTAAAAAAATTTGGTACTGCATATAACTCGGAAAATATGGGTGAGCGCCAATTTTTTTACTTGATGTTTTTTATTATAATGCTCTATCGTTCCATACATTTATTTTTTTATTGGAGTTACTTAATTCTTCTAAATGGCATGAAAAAACTAGAGGTACAGGCATGTTCTGACAATCGCAAATCGCTTAAAACTGGCGATGCGAGTTGAAATCGCATGAAAGGTGTTCTGTAGTTCACAATCGCAAGAAATTTGGCGACTTCAAATCGCAAGCACATACTGAAGTGAAGTTGCAAATTTTACTTAAAATAAACTTTAAAGCAACAATAAAATTATACACAAATGAAAATTAATATGTTCTCTTTTATTTTTAATAGAAATTATTTTAATTTTTACACAATTAAAGTCGCAAATAATTAATTTCAAATCTGTTATTTGTTCTATCAATTGTTTGTTTTGATAGTTTTCTTGAGTACTGGTGATTTCATACAAACAGCTGTTTTAATTGATAATCGAAAATATACTTGTACTAGTGCGGTTGAACGTATAATCGGTAGTCAAAAAAATATGTGGTTATTTTAATTTTCAATTCTTATAAAATATTCGGTGCTTATTAAATGTGCGATTAAAGTGTTAAGGGATATTATAAAATTTATTTATGTTACTTTTTGGACGATATGAGTTCCGAACGTGCATGTTATAACTAACAAAATAAACAAAAATACTTATTAAGTACTGATTACTTACGACGTAAGTAAGCTTTTACATCAAAGATGCTAAATGTAATATCACTAATAGAAAATTCATTTGTCGCCAAAAGATTTCTTGGCTTGGATTATTTTTTAAATAATTAAATATACATTGGATTGAAGTATCCATTGAATTGTTACAATCTCTAAGCGTCCGTTTTTTAATTCGTTCTTTTTTTAATTGTATGTTTTTTTAATGAAATGAAACTAAGCTAGGCAGCTGCAGGCATTATGTTGTAATTTTCTTTTGTTTATTTATGTTTTGCACCGTAAAAACATATGTTTTTCTTTTCGAACATAAGTATGAAAAAGAGCAAATCGCAAGCAAAACGCGTGAGTTTCAGAACATGCAAAACAAAAGTTGGCGTTTTTGAAACCACATGCGACTTCAAAAACTTGCGAGTGTCAGAACATGCCTGGTAGTCTTGGTGTTTTGCCTGCTGCCTCGAAGGACATGGACTGATCATGCTGATTTCCAATAGCACCTCTTTTGATACTATATCTGTTCGACTAACATATTTATTTTTTTTTTTGTGAAATTAAGTTTGCCTTCATTTTAACACTAACACGGACGAACAGACGGATATCGCTCAATCGACTTCGCTTTGTATGAGAAGTCAGAATATATACCTTATGGGGTCGGAATTATACACGGAATGACTTACTTAAATATACCCTTTTTCCACTTTTTGTGGTAAATGATATAAAAATGCCAAACAAACGTAAGAAACTACCTTATCTTTGGATACTAAGGTTAAAATATTAAAAAGACTTATGTGCTGTGTCTATATTACAGGCGATCAACTCGTCTGAAAAATTTATATGGAAATAACTCGAAAAACTGAGTGCTTTTCATATAAATTTTTCAGACGAGTTGATCGCCTGTAATACAAAAAAAGCACATTAATGAAGGGGTAAGTGGAAATCGTTTAGCTCATAAATGTATGTATATAATATGTAATAAAAGTTGTTTTTTAGTATTTCTATGAGTTTGATTCGTTCAGTTATTTGAATTTTAATAATAAAAAACTGTTTTGTGTTAAAAATAAAACTTACATACCTAGAAAAAAAAACCTGCAAAAATTCGAACTTTTCAGAAATTCGAACAAGGTGGTTCTAATTTGTGAGATTCCACTGTATTATGAATTATAAAAGAAAAATTATATGATGCCACTTTTTTATTATTTTGTTCCCACGGAATTTATAATTGGAGGAATCTTTTCTCGGGAAAAAATTTTTCCGTAGGTACGAAATTCCGTGAGAATATTTATCATTGAGCTGATTATTTTAAGTTAATACAGAAGTTAAAATATAAATGCATCGTATATTTTCATAATAAATGTATTATTTTGAGTTCAGCCTTTTTTTCAAATAAAAATCAAATTGTTTTATTTAAAATTCGTTTTATTTTGAGTTGATACTGTTTTGTTAATAAAATTTGTTTTATTTATTATCGATAAATTTCAGAAAAAATGGTATTAACTCAAGAAATGGATTTTTTTGTAATACTTGCACAGATTAAAGCAAAAACAATGTATATATATTTTCTAATTGAATTTGCTTACTATGATGTATACGGATTTTCAAATTCTCTTAAAATGTTACCACAAACAATTTTTCACATCGACTGAAAGTTTTAAAATTTTTAATTAATATCTTCTTGTTGATCATAAATCGCAAAACTTATTTGAGAATGTTTTAGAAGATTTAAGTATTAAAGTTGCATCAGCTTGTCTCAGTACATATTTGCAGTTCGAAATCACTAGACTTCCAGCGATTGCGATTTATAGACACCAAAATGCGTTTGTCGAAACATGGCAGATAAGACAAATATTTATAAACACGTTAGCCTAGTGGAAATATTTTTAAGAGTTTTCTATTCAATGGAAACGGCATCATTTTAAATTGTTTAAAGCTTTTTGGATTATAGTCTTCTTCTTTTTTAAACATTGATATTTACTTAGGAGGCGCGCAGCGATGCATTTACAAACAAAACAAAAATATTGAATAAAAGTTCGATTAGTCGTTTCATATTTACTGCCAGTGATTAAACATTAACAAATTTTATTTATGTTGCCACTTGTTAACAAAAAGAGAGCAATCGAAAATTTAATAGAACTTAGAACCAGTTTACATTATGCGCTTTACGTCAGCTTTAAAAGTCATAATGCAGAAGTTTTTGGGCGGGAGGTGTAGAGAAGGTTACGGTGTAGCCAAAGACATACAAATTGAATGTTCATAACTCTAAAATGTTCGTTGAAAATTTACTAGACAGGATTTAAAAAGGATAATGAAAATTGAAATAGAAACTTTTGAATTGAATGTTATGTAGATGAGGATGTAAGTAAATAAGCAAAATAAGTATTTTAATTACCTTATTTATAGTTTTTTTTCCATTCTTTATTGAAATTTGTGTTTGTATGTGTTTGTTTTGTATTCATTTTTTAATTGTAATTGGAAATTGTTTTAATCTTTCTTGTTTGATTTGACTTCTTTCTTTTTTTTTTTTCTTATACACTTTATAACGAATTATAAAAGCAATTTAAAAATATATCTTAATTTAACATTATAATTAACTTAAATTAGAAAAAATATCTATATATACTATATATATATAAAAAGCAAATGTATTTTTTAACAAAACTATTTAATAAACAATTTCCAATTAAGTTTAATCATTGTTGTATTTGAAGTTGTATTATTTATAGTTGTGGCATTAATGTTTTTATTACTCTGCATGTTATTGGTAGAAGACTATAAATATTTATTATTTTTATGCATACGCGACTTTCCAGGATTGATTTTGCATTTTAATTGTTGTATTAAATCATAAATTTTCAATGCTGGACCTACTTTCATACCCAACAAGGTAATTATTTCATCTTTTGATAATTGTAGCAAACGTTTACCATCGATTTTGTTACGACTCAGCGTGTCGCAATGTGCCGTACAGTCGTTTACCCGTAAAAATTGTGAAACATCGTAGACATTCCAGGTGTCTGGCATAAGATCAGCAATATTGTCGCTGTCCGTACAATCACTTAAACGTGGTATATACTTCGTACTGCTAACGGAGGAATTCTAAAGAAAATTGTAAATAAATGTATGATGTAGAGAGAAAATAATTTTAAACTATTCAATTTAGTTTATTTTTTTTTTATTTTTAATGAGCATTCTAAATGATGGGGATATGTTTGGTGGTAATGATCCAATAACAGTGCGTTTAAAATATTGGGGGGGAAAAACATAATGATTAATGAGTTTTATATTACAGAGGATAAATTAAATTTTTGTAGAAATCAAAGTTGGTGGCTGAAAAATGTAAAAGTTAAGTTGGTTTAAATAAAATAAACCAACTTTTGGTATTTTTAAATAAATAAATTTTGTATCATCATCAAATTTGTAATTCTATATAAAGGGTAAAGAAATTAAGGTAATCTAATATAAAGTCCGTATATTCATGATCCATATGAGTCGTTCAGAACATAGGAGATTATTGTTAAAATCTACTAGACGGTAGAGTTTTAGATAACTGGCAGTACAGCAGTACAGTTTCCATATTTCATAGGGTTAAAAAGTTATTTTTCTGCATAAAATATGGGTATGCCGAAACTATCGCAAATTTGTACAACAGTAGCGATCCTAAAAAAAACTTGTTCGTCGATACAAGACTGTTGCTGAAATATGAGACAAATCACTGCACAACAAATAAATTCGGCAGATGCGAGTATTTGTTATCCTTTAATTTTTAATTGTATCTTGAAAGTTTAGTGTCTGTTATAATTAAAAAAAATTTAAAACTTATTCCACTTTTTACAACATATTTCTGTTTAATGTGCGGAATTACAAAAAAAAATTGATTAAAAATAAAGTTGATGGCTACAAAAAACGAGACTGTTATTCTACTTTTCTTCTAAAACTTCATTTATTTGCGTCCGTAAAACTTGTTAGTAAAATTTTTATGGTATAGACGGAATGGTATAACGACCAATTTTAGTTTAAAAAGAAAACTTCAGGATCGATCGTTACACATAGTTCAATCAGAGCAAAGAGCAGTTTGTAGGAAAATGGCGCTCAGGATTTTTACAGAATGAAAAACTGGAAACCGTCCAAGATTGCAAGATCAAAGGCATTGTTGGCTAAAGAACGATTTCAGGATTGTTTCGGCATCGCAAGTCGAAGGCTTGATAATGCGGTCCTTATCGCACTCATCATGAATTGGTAGTGCTAAGAAGCACTAGTCTTTCTAACCTGACTTCATCAAAGTATAGAAAAAATCATTTAAAAATCAAAGTTTTTTTTTTCAAAACAAGTTTGTGAAATATATCCAAAAACAAAATTAATAAATTTGTTGAATGAAATGGGGAGGGGATAGAAAATGAAATATAGTTGTTATTTGTTGCTTAGATATTTGATGACACATGGGCAGCTACGCACTATTACAGGGTTTAACTACCACTTACCCCAATGTAACTAGTTGCTTTTCGTGTAGCTATAGGTGGAGCAGGTGATTGTGTTTTTTTAACGGTACTTTTTTTAGATTTACGTACTTTATCGTTTGTCAAAGCAGCTGCTGCCGCCGGATTTACCAGTAGAACAGATGATGCCGTTGATGATGTGTTAAGATTACCAGACGCATTTCCACTTGCTAATGGATCATTTTGAAGGCAAGAGGATTGGTTCGACAAAAGACTGTTACTATCTTCATCATATTCTTCACAATCGTCACCATCTTCATCAGCCAATACGTCCGTTGTTTGTGAGGCGTTTGTCGTTTCATAGAAGGCAGGATTATGATGTTCTGGTTTCAATTCCAACTTAATGCTAAGCTTGGGCAGATGCGGTGTTGTCTTTAAAGCTATTGTACGAGTTTTAACTGAAATGTGTTAAAAATTATAGATTTTTCTTTAAATTGAAATAAAAGGTATAGTAGTACCATGAGGTTGAGTGTCTTGAGGCGTTGAGGTTTGATTGTTTTTATTTGTAGCCGCTGTTGTATTTGGTCCTTTCTTTTTACGTTTCTTTTGAGGTTTCGCTTTAGATGCTGATTTTGCGGGAGCAGGTGCAGGTGCTGGTGGACCCTCTAATTTATGATTAACTAGAACACACCAACCGACCGGGTAGATATCAGCAGATTCACAATCTAACCATTGATCGTACTCATCGGTCCAACCATCAAAATGTATTTTTAAAAGTCGTCCTACTATACGCGATACTGTTGCCACACACACCAAACGAGGATCCATGAGATCAGCACATTCAAGGCTCATGCCCACCTAACAAAAATTTTAGTAATAAAGAATTAAATAAACATTTATAAATTTTAAAATTTCGTTACCTCGAAACCATGATTAGGCACATCACGATGAAACAGATGTTCACCGGCAGGCATGGCATTCGTATCGCGTAAATACGATTCCCAAGCAAAGTTGTTTACATTATAACCATTGGGAGGCGTTAAAGTGATATTATTAGCTGCACAAAAACCCACTGGGAAAATGTTAGGTGATTTCTCGTGGTAACAAAACCTTTGAATAGAAAAATTATTTTTATTTTTTTAAATTTTATAATTATCTGTAAAACGAATTTTTGGTGATGTGTGCTGTAGTGTTTTTTAGCCCTCATAATCACATACTAACAAAATGTTTTTCAATACAAATACACAAAGACTAATTTCAAAATTTCTACTAAACAGAATAGAAATACAATAGGCCCTCCAGAAAAGAATCAAACGAATTGAACGAGAGGCAAAGCAAAAGCATGCCAAAGAAATCCTCATTAACGGTTTTCTTAAATGAATTATGATTTTAATAACAAAAGTTATAGAAAATCACACCGCTACACCAAAGCCCTGTAGTTATAAACTTACCAATCAGATCCTGCAGCATCCGGTTGATACGAATCGATACGTATCATCATATAGCCAAATTTTAAAACTGCCATTACAGTGGCAACGCAAATTGAAGAGAGATTCAAAGGATCTACGGCTTCTAGTTTCATACCTTCAACAAATGTCTTTTCTTTACCTTCAATAAAATATTCTTCAAAGGTAAAATTCATTTTAAACAGTTCTATAGTTGCATCATCTTCATGAACCTCAATCATGGCTTCACGACCCGCTAAACAACAAAAAAGTATTGAAAGAAAATTAATAATTGCTTCAAAATTAATTTAATTTACATTGAGTTTACCCAACATTCTTTCCAAATAATCCTGAGGTGCTGCCAAATTATGTCCCACTGTAGTAGCCCAACCCACCGGGTGTATAATGGGCGAATCTTCGTGACACCAAAATCCATCATCAGAATCAAAGTATCGTAGAAATAATCGTTTACCTACAATTTTCGTTACCGTCGCTAAGCGTACTTGTGATATACGGTCCTTATCAACGCATTCTAGATTAAGGCCAATGCGAAAACGTGACTGCATACTTTCATTGATCTTATTGTAAAAACTAGAAGGCAACGTTCTTGCGCCTGACAGACGACTCACTAAGAAATCTTTCCAATCCTTGTATTTATTCTCAATTGTACGAGGAGGAATTAAAGGTTTGCCTCTTGTTGCACACCAGCCAACCGCATGGACTTCAGCATTACATAAATTCACCCAAAAATCATGACTCTCATCGTCAAAACCTGTTTAAAAGAATTTTTAATTATGAAAATGTAGTTTTGGTACAGAAATTGGCATCAGATATTTGAAAGCAATAATTGTAAAATAAAAAAAAAAAATTATTGATATTTTTATATTTCTTAAAGAAATAATATTCTAATATTCTCAGTCAGTAGGTTTCTGAAAAATGTAGATTTTTCAAGTTTCATTTACTGTTTAACCTTAAAGATGAATGAAACGTAGCGATACAACATCCAGGTGTTTTTCGGAGACAGCCAGAAAACGGTTTGTATGAATTAAGTTCTTTTTGAAAGGATATGACGACTCGAATAGCTAAATTGGATACCCTTTATGTATTTTACTCATTTTCCTAGCTTAAGTCAGATTAGCTAGGGTTGTGCCACATCCACTTGGAGACCCAGGTGGTCCATTGTAATTCCCTTGACAAACAAAACAAAAATCCTTCACAACTGAACCACATCTACTTACTGGTCTTCACTCAGCGACCTGATTTGCAGGTTTGTGCCCAGAGATGTTACTTTGTTCATCGTAAAACCTTTCTCCCAGCCATCTACGCCTATGGCTTTACTGTACCAGGCAGTGACACATAACCTGCTATATCGTTTGTAGTTTTCACGTATTGTCGAAATATGTTGACGCAATCAATCCATCTAGTTATGTTTGTCCTCACATTGGTTCCTAGAATGTGAAAACCATCGCTTGTGCTCTCATTTATAATGGAATCGTTCGAAAAGTCTGCAAACCCAACTAAACATCCTAATCCGGAAAATCAACAAGGGGAATGATATCGAAAACGAGTTAAGTGATGATGTACATAAAAATTGTACTCTTACAAACGTTTCCATATCTACTTAGGTATTTTTAAGTTCAGACAATTTTTTAATTAGATATTTAATTACATGCTCATCTATTTGTAGATTCGAAGCTTCGATCATTGGTTAGATATCAACGCATAGAGTGAACTTCTCACCCTTTATCAGATGTTTCGACACCAACCATGTGGACCCTACTACCGCCAGTATCTCTGAGTTTTTATTGTCTTTTTGCTTTATTGGTTCAATGAAGTTCTCGTTTAATCAATTTGGCTCTTGAGTTATCTATACAAAATTTGGGTAAAATCTCCGTTTCGCAGTAGCGAAATGGCCATATCATCATCTCATTTTTTAGTTTTAAATAATAAATATTTCATGAGAATATCATGAAATATTTGAATGAATCAAGCGCAATTAAAGTAAATTAACGTAAAAAGATTCTAGATAATAAATTTTCATATTAAGATTTAACACTTTTATTAGGGGCCATAAGAAAAAAATAAATAAATAAAACATGAGCATGTCATAAACAAAACGGCTGCTATGATTGTGTATTTAAAACAAGTTCTTGTTGCTTAAAATGGTGCTCACGTCAACAGAAGCAAAACTACGCATTTTTCAAGAGTGAAATTGTTAAGAAACCTTTTTTTGTTTAAATTTTACCAGCAACCATTAAAAATATTTTATATTAAAACATAAAGAAACATTTAACATTTAAGTATCGAAATAAAAATTGCTAAACATCGTGAAACATTATTCTTACGATCTCAAATGTTTTATAAAAATGCAAGTTCTTAAAGAGTAATTATTAAAAAAAAACTAACCTTCATATCTCATAAGCGCCTTATAACCCTGTATATTTAGTATGGTGGCTACCCAAAAAGAGTGTGGCGTTTGTCCTGGTTGTATAACCTCAAGCTGATCACAATCCGTATTCTCTACCTCCACCTTCATGTCGATACCCAAATTATCCCACACGTCATAGCCAGGTGCATGATGAAAGCATGTCACTGGTGCCGCAAAAAAATTTGAACGACCCAATCTCGGTGTCCAATCATATGAATGCGTTGGATCGTATAGTTTTCTACGTATACTAATGATTTTTTCCATTTGGGGACAGGATGAGGGAAGACGTTCATATTTTGGTATTTGCGGCAATTCATCTTGAGGCATAACATCACGATACATACGCAGAGCTTTGGGTGTTTGTGTCATTTCTGTTAATTGCTGACTATCTGTCGTATATATACCACTTGGTAATGTTAATGTTGTTGTTGTATTTGTAGCAGCTGAACTATCTAATGTTTCGCCACTTTTAGTTCCACCAGTACTTTCAACATTATCACTGCAAGTGCTACCACCATTAGTTATTACATTATTTTCAGGATTTAGTTCGTTATTATTGTTATTGTTAATGGGTTCTCCGAAACCATTTATTTGTGTTATTTTTGATTGATCGGTTATACGAAAACGATAATTCGAATTTTTGATATGTGCTACACGTAATGCTAATTCTATATCATTCTGTTGCTGTTGTTGTTGTTGTGCTTGTTGCTGTTGCAGTTGATTTTCATTTACACTATTGTCCATATTATCAATTTGTTGTTGCTGCTGCTGTTGTTGACTTGATCCTCCTATTGTTTTATTATTCACCACTAGCGAATATAATTCACCACGTGCACATGCCATGCTACAAAAGCGGCGAGATTTTGTGTAAAATGTATGTTTAACACCTATTGCTCCACAACGTTCACAAACAGCTGAAATAATTAGAATAGATATAGATAGATGTATAAATTTTGATTTTTATTCGACAAAAAAGTATAGACTAGGCTATGTTATTTTAATTGGACCTTTGGACCTTCTTATTTCTGCAACAAAGAAAACCTGGAGGCATGACTTTCCATTCAGATAAAAAATTATTAAGTTCGAAATAAATATATTTTATATATAGTATTTTAGCATAATTCTCGTACAGTGAAAAAGGATTTTTTTTTTAAATATACCTAGGGCTAATTTTATAGAAGCTTATAATCAGAAAACAAAAATCATGTAATATCTGTCGACAAAGAATTATACTTTTAACTTATAATGTTTGTTCCAATCAAAAAAATTTATCCTATTGACAAAAAGGGATTTTAAACTATTAACAAGTTTAATTTTTAAATATTTGTTTAAAAAATATCTTTACATGACTAGCTGCTACTGCCCTCGACTTCGTCTTCATTCAGGTGTTCCTCAAGGTTCAGTACTTGGTCCATTGTTATTTACACTTTATATTAATGAACTTTCTTTCCTGATTAATTCGCCTATATGTAAGTCATTTTTATTAGATGACGTTGCTCTACTTTTTAGTTGTGATCGTGATTTTCCTAATGTTTTGCAGAACAATGTTGAATATTGTCTTAAGATTATGTATGACTGGACTTCATATAATCATTTTTCAATAAATGCCACGAAGACTAAGGCAATTGTTTTTAGCCCTTATGATCGGTTTCATATAGAAGTAATATATAACTATGGCCTTAACATATGTACAGTATGCAAAATCCATAGTCGTACACCCTTAGTAAATTTACTATATTCTTAATATCCCTAAAAGTTTAAGCTGGAAAATAATTTAAATAATGTTAGGAAAAAATAAGTTTAACATAATAACATTAAGAAAAATATAGCGTTTTGAATTTTCAGCGTTTGCAAAATCCATATTCGTACACTGTGGCATCACGTTTTCTTATTGAGTTATGTGGAAGTTTACAGTTATATTTGAATTTTATTTTGCATATAACAGCAAAACAAGTTGTTTAGGAGAAATTTTAATTAGCTTTTATTAAATAATAATTCTTGCGAAAAAACCGACTTCAAAACAGATTTCATCTGTCTGCCTATAACAGCTCAAGTGTTTGGCCACATAAATTAGGTTACATTAACTTTCGGACACACTTATATCTCCAAACTTTATACTTTTTCAACTGTTCAATAGTTTGACAATATGTATCAAATTGCAGCAACTAAAGGGTCACTCTTTAATTTCTAAATTCAAATTAGAAATTAAATTCAAATTGTTGCAGTAGATTTAACAATCAGGTTCTGTGTAAATTTCAACCGTCTGTCTGTAACAGTTCAACAGTTTGCCCATATACAGTGATGTGAAAAATAATAAGGACACAAATGTCCAGCAAAAATATTTGATCATAAAATAAGTAAAATGAGAGAAATTCTAAAAAATAACTGTATTAATTTTCAGCTAATATATTACAAAAACAAGTCCCGTTACAAAAATTCAGAGAATTTGTATACATTTAATAAAATTAGGTTGTTAGGCAGAGATCAGTTGGTTTTGGTTGTGCGAATTAATAAGGACAGTTTGTCGTTTAACTAAAATAAATTAATATCTAAGCTTTTGAAAGTTATTTTGAAGTTTATTTTTGTGTACAATAGGTAAGAAACGTGATTTTAGTGAAACTTTAAATTCAATACAAACTTAAAAACAGCTTCATTTCGTAGTTTTTTAGAGCAAAATGGGAAAATCTAAGCACTGTGACCCAGTACTACGAAAAACTATTAAAGATTTGCATAAAGATGGAAATTCTTATAGAAATATTGCAAGGTTGCTTGGAATTTCAAAAACAATGGTAGAAAATGCAGTCAAATGGATTCCTATTAGAGAAACACGTGGCAGAAAACCAAAAATTACACCTGCAGTAAAACGTGGAATCATTCGATGTGTAAAAAAGAATCCATTTATTTCATCGAAACAGATAAAAATTGATTTAAACATTAACATTGACTCATCAACAATTCGAAAAACCCTAATTAAAGAGAACCTTAAAGCTCATAGTGCTAGAAAAGTACCAATGTTGTCGAAGAAGAACATACAACAAAGGCTAAAATTTGCTGAAGAGCACGCATGCTGGCCTCAAGAAAAATGGAGAAATATTCTATGGTCGGATGAGACAAAAATTAATTTATTTAATTCGGATAGGGGTCTTCATACTGTAAGAAGACCAATTAATACGGAATACAACCCAAAACACACCATTAAGAGGGTAAAGCACGGCGGTGGTAACATTATTGTTTGGGGGTCATTTTCCTACTATGGTGTTGGGCCACTGTATCGTATACAGGGCATTATGAAAGCAACAGATTATGTTGATATTCTACATAATTGTATGCTTCCTTATGCCGAAGAAAATATGCCACTGCAATGGGTGTTCCAACAGGACAATGACCCCAAACATACGGCAAAGTGCACCAAGACGTGGTTTGTGAATAATAAAATCAATTTATTAGAATGGCCTGCTCAGTCTCCCGATCTAAATCCGATCGAGAATTTGTGGAGCATAGTTAAAACTTCAATTAGAGGAAAGTTTCCCACGAATTGCGATCAGCTATGGGAATTAATTCAGACTGCGTGGAATGATGTACCGCTTTCAGTCTGTCAAAACCTTGTTGACTCTATGCCACGACGATGCCAAGCAGTTTTAAAAAACAACGGCGCCTCAACAAAATATTAACCACTGGAAAGCAGTATTATTTGTGGATCTCTTTTTTTTTTAAGTAATATAATTTTTTAGGCAATAACACGAAGTGTCCTTATTTTTTTTCACAGGGTGAATTTGTATTTTAAGTTAAATCTATTTAAAAAAAATTAAAATAAAAACAACAATTTTAAAAAACATAATGGATCTCGTTTTTATAATATATTACCTAAAAATATGTACAGTTATTTTTAGCAATTCTCTCATTTTAATTATATTATGATCAAATGTTATTACTGGACATTTGTGTCCTTATTATTTTTCACATCACTGTACATCGGATTATATCAACTATTTAATTTATAATATAACATTTTTATACTTCTTATTATACCAAATAAAGTAGTGGACATTCTGTCTAAAATTAAGGTGTTTGTATACAACGGTTCAAAAAAACACGGCCATATAGAACAAATTACATTAATTTTGGGAACACCCTTTAATTTATAAATTCAAATTTTAGGCTTCTTGTTATAGCGGACTTAGCAAAACATGTCCCTTGTAAATTTCAGCTGTCTGTCTATAACGGTTCAAAAGTCCATACACCATATTATATCAACTATTGGGACACCCGTTTATTTCCAAATCCAAATTTTATACTTCTTATAGAGAGTTAGTAATACAGGTTCTTTGTAAATTTCAATCGTCTGTCTACAACTGTTTAAAAGTATCGCCATATACTAAATTAAATGAACTAGTGGTGCACCCTTTAATTTATAATTTTAAATATTATCAGCTGTTACTATAACGGCCATAGCAATAGACATTGCGTCAAATTTACAAGCGTTTGTCTATAACAGTTTAAAAGACAGGCCTATATAAGCAAATCTACAGTAATTATGGGTCACCCTTTAATTTCTAAATTCAAATTATACAATCGTTGATATAGGGGACTTAGAAATACAGATCCCTTTTAAGTTTCTGCGTTCTGTCTATAACGGTTCAAAAGTACGGCCACACACTTGAAATCACATCAACTATTGGAACACCCTTTAACTTCCTAATCCATATTTTATACTTGTTGTTATAGCGGACTTACCAATACAGGTTCGTTGTAAACTCCAAGCGTCTGTCTATAACAATTTTAAAATCGGATCAGAAATGACAACAAAACGGCAACATTCAGCCGAATGGTATAACTTCCTTCTTTTTTGAAGTCGGTTAAAAAGTGAAATGGGTCGAAAATCTTGTGAACTTTCTTTGGATATAAAATAATTGATAATAGACTCGGATAAAGATGGTAAATCTCTTAAGAGATATTAAAAAATTATTTAAAAAAATCATTCTACAATACAATACGTTCTAAGGACATACAAGAAAATGGACTCTTAAATAAACAACGACGAAATTAAAATAGATTTTTACTGGACAGAAGATCACATTCATTTCTTTTGCGGCAAATGTGCAAGGATAACACGATTAGTCCTGTAAAACTTAAAGCAGCCCTTTTTAACATCTTAATATTAATGTGTCATCTCAAGCAGTTAGAAATTATATTCGAAGGATTGGATTTAGCAGTCGAATTGCGGCTAGAAAATCATTTGTAGCAACATGTAAATAACATAAGGCTTCTAGAAATTTTTTTTTTTTTGATGAGAATAAATTTAACATTAAAGTCTCCGATAGACGTGTAAAAATTTGGCTATTCAAGTAAAATATTTTGCCGTCATTTAAACATGGTGGTGCTTCCCCGATGGCTTGGGACTGCATTTTAGAAATGGAATTATATTGCCTTATATTATACCCTAATCGTGTGATTTCGCAATCAATTAGCACATGTGCTAGTTTTGTCCATGTGACAAAAGATATGATGAAAATGCGGCAATATTTATTGTATTCTTGTGCGAAAATGGAGGTTAACAATTACGCGATAATTTACTTTTTTTTTTTAAATTTGTAATTGCAATTTCGAAATTTAAATCTCAGACACAAACCAATTGCGTTAACATAGCAATGTAAGGCATATAAATCCTAGAGGTATAAATTCAAATTGGAATTGTGGTTTACTGCTTTTCTACGAAGATTGTAAAACAGCTAATGATTTTATAGGTTTTTACATGTAAAGCTTTTTGTTTTTTAAAATTCCAGAAACACTGTAGAAGATAGGGAGATAGAAATTTATTGATTTTATAGAAATTATACCCTTTTATGATTTTTTTTTCTTAGTACAAGTAAATACGTACATACATTTGTAAAATAAATTTTCTTTTTAAAAAAGATTTTTAAAGCCACAATAATTTCAATTCATTTATAATATTCACAGTTCAAATAAAAATTTAATCAAAATTAAATTAAAAGCACGCTCGGAACAGCGCGCATTCATACTTACCTCATAACAATCAAAATGATACTGAAACAGCATCTATAATGTTGTGAGTAAACAAGTAAGAATGACTTAAAACAAAATTTGCATTCGTGTTCAATCGATGATTGAAACAAAAGCAAAAACAAATGTACAAGACGAAATACAGAGAGGAACGTAAAGAAATACGTTAGTTTGTGTGTAAATTTCATCTAACCAAATTAATATGAATATATCTCGTATTCTTATTTACAAAGTTAATTGGTTAAATAGATGATGTTTATAAATCACACGACTAATACGGCATTTATACCATGCAATTTTTCATGAAACTAGCATGAAATTTTTGTTTGTTTGTGAAGCAGGAGTATGCAATATGGTATTGCTTGAGTTTTGAGGGCATGTTACTGTTGCTAATGGTTACTTTTACATAACGCATAACGTTGTAACTTAAATAGAAAATTTAGAAAAAAATGTTTCAAGAAATTGCATAGTGTAAATCTGGACTAAGGTAGATAGATGCGAAGAATGCTGATGAAGGTCGTATCGGTCCAGAAAATGCAGCATTTCATTCTGCTAGCGTCTAATTTTCTTGTTTTCTTTGTAAAACGCCCTCATACATTTGTAAAATAAATTTTCTTTCTAAAAAAGATTTTTAGAAATTAAAAATAAAATGAACTTAAGCCAAAATAAATTCAATTCATTTACAAGTAAATAACTTCATTTCATATTATAAGTATAATAAATTCTAGTTTTAATATGGATTTTAGTGAAGAAATATGCATTGTCTTGGATGATTTCGTGACCACCGAATATAAGGGTTAAATCACAACACCTAAGCAAAAAAAAATTAAAAAAAGCTGAGTGTTACTTCACCGCGGCCATACACTGAAATTATTAGTTGTATATTTAACTTACATATGTAGTATACATATTGTATTTATGTAGTTTTTAAAGTATTCGGTAAGTATTGTTTAAGTGGGATTTTCGTTTTTCAGGTTCAATCAAATGAACATTTAACAAAAGCCTAATATTTAATATAAAATCGTTAGTTTCTAGAGAGGCCTGAACTAAAACTTTTACGAAACCAAGTTGTTTGGTTAATCCAACATTTTATGGCAAATACACCTCGTACCAAAAGTTTAACGCAATATGATCAAAATGACGCTTTAACGAGCACTTATATTTAAAATATTATAATAGAATCATGTATGTGACAGGGCGTTTCTACGCGAGAGCAACGATATGTACCCCTAAAAGAAAATTTTATGATTTACTGCACATTGTTTAATTGGCAATAAATGAAAACGAAACTCGACAATGTATAGATCACCCTTTAATTTTAAATTTTAGGTTTTAATCTTGTTGCATCGGGGTAAATTTATTTTAATTTTGGGACTTGTTTTTAAGCGACTTGACAATATGTACCCTGCGTTGATTTATTGTCTCAGCTTATTACCGTTAAAAAACGAGATACCCTTCAATTCATTTTAGTTTTTTGTACTTATTGTTATAGCAAACAGAACAGTACATCCTCTGTACAAATTATAAGCGTTTGCCTACAGTTTATAGATAAGTTCATATTAGTCAAATTCATGACTTTTTAGAAACACCCTTTAATTCATTAATTTATTGCTTAGAATTTATTATTATAGCGGACATAATTGTACATTCTCTGCGTCAAAACTAAATGTCTGCTTACTACGGTGGAAAAACTAAAGCCATATAAGTCATATAACGCACTCGAATCGAAGTTCAAAAACACAATCACCCCTCCTATCATGAATATATTTTCCATCGAAATTTTTTTCCTTTTCCCCAAATTGCAATCGTGAATAATTGACATGAACAATATTTCAGGTAAACAAAAATTCCCCTTATCGTGATTGATTTTTTCCCTCGACTTTTACTTTTCCCTTACAGTGCAGTCACACGGTCAAATTTTTGATCAATTCTTTTTCAAGAAATTTACACAAACTGCTTGTCAAAATTCACAACAATTAAAAGCTGTGACGTAGGCTGCACGCCATTTCAAAGCAAGTTTTTAAGCAAGTTGTCGTCAAGAAAACAAATAAAATTAATTTGAAGGAAAAAACTTCAATCAGCTGTTTTCTTGAATGTAATTTAAAACACTCAATTAAACGAAAACTTGAAAGCAAATTCTCACCAAATTTTTAAAGTGTGAGTGTATTAGTAAAAGACTTGATCGTCTGACACCCAAGTTAGATTTGTTCACTTAAATTTTGCTGGGGAACTGCATACATTGTACCAATTTTTATATGTTTTAATTAGAACATTTACATCAATAACACATTTTTTAATTTAATATCAGTTACTGTAGTGCAGACTGACATTATGCTTGACAAGATGCAAAACAAAGCGATCTACTGCATGTAAATTTATGAAGATTTTTGATTAGAAATATCTTTAAATGAAAAACGGAGATATAAAAAATCTATTGCAGATCACGTTCTTGAAATAAAATTGTTAATTTGTATACAAAAACTTTATTTATTTTAACAATGTTCGCTGAGCTTATTATTCTCACTTACATTCAATGTGCACTGATAGCTTATTTATTTTTAACAGCTGTTCAATGAAGGGAACAAATATTTCATGGAAAATACTTGATACCATTTTTCACTTCGAGGGGAATAAAAATTTCATGGGAACATAAATTTCACTTCTTATTGACGATAGGGGTTAATATTTTTATAAATTTCACGTAACCTTCGAAACAATCTTCAATATTTAGTATTTGTTGTAATAGTAATACATCTTCTGTAAAAATTAATAAGTCTCCCTATATACCTATTGCTGTTTCAGAGATAGAGATCTGTAACAGAAGGACGGAAAGACACTGTGACGAAAACAATAGGGTTACGTTTTTACGCTTTGTGTACGGAACGCTAAAAATTAAACTTTTTAAACCAAATTCCTTTTATAAAACTATTTTAAGTGTTTTTTCTTGTGTAATAACATTAATAGATATAATTTAAATAAAAAAATTATAATAAAGAAATTAAATAAATAAATAAATGAAAACAAAACAAAACCTACCCATGCCATCTTTTTGTATTGGTATAACAGAAGGATCAATATTGCCTTTGTAGGCAATTGGTGTTTTCAACACTAAACCAGGGCGATTAACTGGTTCAATTTTACGAGTTTTACGTTGAGAACGTAAATTACCACCACCACTGTGAGTACTTGAAGCAACACCACCACCACGATTAGACAAAGAATTTGCAGACGTTGAAGCTGCTTGTGCTGCAGCTAAGAGGTTACGATTTGCTGCAGCAGCTGCTTCACTTAATAACTTGTGTTCATCACTCATTGGCACTAGAAGATCGTGTTCATCAACCTCATGTGGCTGTGTTATATCGATACCACTTGCGGATTTATCATCACTGTTAATAAAATCCGTGCCATCGTATGAATTAGAATCGGTCATCATGACAAAATCATCGATATTAATGATTTCTTGCTTGGGAGTTAGACCTGATATACCATCTTCATAGCCATCATCCATTTGATCATAGATTTGTTGATGATGTTGTTGCTGTAGATGATGCTGTTGCCCATCATTTGTTGTTAAAAATTGTGCTGTCGTAATAGGTTTGCCATTACTATTGACCAATATGCCACCAGCAGCCGCAGCAGCATTTAAAGCATTATTAAGATTTGTGGTATTATCATCATCATCCATTGAAGTGTAATTTTGAAAAACAGCTGCTGCTGACTGATGTAATAGTTGTTGATGCAAACCACCCATCTGGGCCAGACTATAAATGTCGTTTGCATTTGTAGCCAATAAAGTTGTAGGTTGTACACCCAAAGCAACAGCAGCTGATGAAGCTGCACATGCTGCTGCTGCAGCAGCGGCCGCTGATGCATTGGAAGCTGCTACTGCAGCTGCTGCAGCCGCAGCCTGATTATTGAAATCCCCCCCAACTAGACTCATCATTGGATTTAAATCCTGTTTTAGTATGATTTAGTGTATGTTTTGTTTTGTAAATAATCCAATCAATACGATAATGAAATTTGTATTTAAGTTAGTTTAGTTTTGATATCATAAAGTAAAATTATGTTTTTTTTTTGTTTTTGTGGGGGAAAGAATATATAATATATTTTATACATTAATCAAACAGCCAAGTTGAAATAAACGTAGATATTTTTTGAACCAAATATGAAAAGAAAAAAGAAAAAAACATAGAGAAATAAAATTTTGAAATAAAAGTATTTTCCATGGCGAATTTTAAAACAAATTCGCCTTGGTAGTTTCAAAATATGCATACGTAAGTATTTTCAAATTTGAATTAATTAATTTTTGGCAAAGATAAAAATTAAATAGAAATAATAAATAAAAATAAAGCAAATAATTTATATTTTATTAAGTGTTAAGATTTTTACTAAATCTACTTTATCTAAATATTGCAAATGCGATTTTGCAGTGAGAGAAAATTTAAGAACAGTTTAAGAGTGAGATTTTTAGTATGTTCTACCTATAATTTTTTTTTTTTAATTATTAAAGTTATTAGTTTATTGTTTCTTACCATAGTTTGTTGTTGTGTTAAATCGTCCATTACTGAAAGTCCAACGGTTGGATGAAATAATGATGTTGCATCCTCGAGAGATATACGTTCAGGGTTGTATTGACTCATCCACATCATTCTCAATTCTGTGGGGTTCATTTTATATTCGAATAACCTTTTTATGAGGTGACATTTATTTTTTATTCTTAATTAACTTTATATCAATGGAAATGTAAAATAATAATTTAGGATTAACGAAATGTGTGACATGAATCTGAAAAACAGAAAATAAAGATATGACAGTTGCATTAATGGTGGCCATACAAAATTATTAATAAAAAAAATCGAGTGTAAAAAGCGCATACAAATAAATATTTTAAAGCGAGGGTTGTAATTAAAAATCTAAGTTTGATTAACAGTGCTATTCTCGAAGCTATGACAGTTAAAATTTCTTTTTTGTTGTTGTAATGTAACAATTGTCCGTATGAACTTCTACGAAACCAGCTTCTGGAAGTCATAATAGAAAATTGTTGTTATTGTTACAAATGTTGTTGTTGTTGTTTTTCCTGAGGAAAAAACTTTCGGTTTGTACAGCTGCTGCTGGGTTGACAATCTTTAGCAGAGATAGACTCGGGTCGTTCCGGAGCGTAGATCCAATTGTCGTAGAAATGTTGCTACTATCACTACAAATACGTTTGTCATTTGATCGGTAATAACACTATAATTATTATATCTTACTGTATAAAATATATATATATATATATATATATATATATATATATATATATATATATATATATATATATATATATAAAAATTATAACAAGTTGAAATTTCTGCGATTGTAGAAGACTTTTTTAGCTGGCTCGCTTTGCAAAGTGAACTCCTCCTGTCTCGCCAACTTGTTTTCTGGCTTCGACGATAATTAACATTTACGATCGTTAAGTTTTGGAGTTATAAGGTCCAACTGCTCATACCTCAGAAGATAGGCAACAACAGACTCCCGGAGTAATAGAGTCTTAAGGGGCGAAAAACTTCTGGAGGAGCCAAAGGACCCTTCGAAGGATTAATAGATTTTACAAGGGTAGGTAGGGTAGGGCCAATATACCACTGGAGAAGCTAATAACCCCCAAATGGCTAAAGACCGCCGGAGTAGTTAAAATGCTTTCAGAACGAGCGATTAGATGTCGGAGGTCCAATTAAATTTCGAAGAGACTAAAGAACTAGAATGGGACAAGGAACCCTTAAATTATTCAATGAACCTCCGGTGTATTGAAACGCCAAACAACTATCGAAATTTCAGAGGACCCAGTGAAACTCCAGAAAAAGCTGTGATACCCTAGAAGAGCTAGTGGATCCTCAGAAGACCCGGTGGAACCATAAGAGTCTTTAAGCTCCCGGATGAGCCAGAAGCTACAGAGGGAGGCCTTTAGAGAACTAAGAGTGTTAGTATTGCCAAGGCACTAGATCAGCTAAAGAAAATTAAATACGCCAATCGATCAGATATAGTATCGGAAGAAGTGCTATTGAATATCAGCAAGATCGGTCCATGTCCTTCGAGGCAACGGTCTGAAAACAACGCCTGTCTCTAATTTTTTCATATCATTTGAAACAATAAATTAACTCAAAAAACAAATATATGGGTCGATAGAGAATTAAAAGATAAGAAAAAACATCGAGTTACGGGCCTCTGAACTTTTCAAATTTTTTAAAATAGCAATGTGGGTATCATCTTAAAGATTTTAAGAAATCTTTAAGGAAATACTAATTAAAATGAAAATTTATTATTCGGAATCTTTTAAAATTTAATTAATTTACTTTATTCGTGCTTGATTCCTTCAAATATAAATATTTCATGATATTCTTTTTTTTTTTTTATTTATTTCAAATAACAATGTCGCAAGCCCGTAGGGCCTAATGGACTAGTCTACAATATACTATAAAATTAATATTAAAAAAATACGTACGTAAGTAGATAGATAAATTTACATTCATAAATTTTAATTAATGTATTATTTCCCAATAGCTTGTTTTATTTGCACACACTTAAAGATTGTTAAAATAATTATTAGTAACACTATTCGATTTGTGAAATGGCGAAATTATAGTAGCCTATTATAAAAAAGGTTAAAAGCTGTTCACGTAAATACGGAACAGAAATTTATTATCATGAACGTAAAGTAACAAAACTCAATACGTATCCAGTAACTTGAACATTAAATTTTAATTTGTATAGGAGCAAATTAACATAAATATTATAAATTAGTTAGTTAAATTTGTTAGGAAAATATTTTTAAAAGTAGATAAGGTAAGGGAGAATCGACGATGTTGATATGGTATAACCGTATTCCATAATCTTGAAATCTTAACACTAAACGATCTTTCCATAATTAGTGTTGAATATGGTGGACATACTAAAGAATGAGTTCTATTTGATGCACCAAAGATGAACTTTTCTAATAAATAATCAGGACGCCTATATTTAAAGACTTTGTAAAAAAATAGTATCATTCTTAGTTTAATATATTGATTAAAACTACATCCAAGTAATTCTGTTTGATGACATGAAACATGTTCCCTAAAACCTGATTTAAAAATAAAGCGAATGACTCTATTAAAACAGATTCTTAATTTTTCAATATTTAGGGAAGAAGTACAAGAGAAGACTTCCACACCATAATTAAACAACGGCAAGCATAGGGACATGGCAACTTTAAGTCTGATAGAAAATGGTAAGAAGTAGGCTATATTATATAATCTTCGTAATGTCCATGAAACACGAGAAATTACCAAATTAACATGATAGTTAAACGTAAGTTTAACATCTAGAATAAGACCGAGAGTTTTATAATAAGGAACAATTTCCAACAATTCATTTTCAATTATAACATTTAATTCAATGTTTTGCCTAGAAAATATCATGACTTTACATTTAGCTGGATTTAACTGTAAAAAATTTTCTTTTGACCAGTTACTTATACAAGTCAATTCATAATTTATTCTTTCCATAGCAGAATATGTAGAAAATAAATCACACGTTGCTAAGAGCTGGATGTCATCCGCATAAGTAAACCCATTTAGAAAGTGTAAATCATTAAAAATATCATTTATGTACATTAAAAACAATAAAGGGCCTAAGATTGAACCTTGGGGTACACCTCGAAAAATCGGAATTGTGCGAGAAATTTCTTTACCAAACTTAACAAATTGAGTACGCTCCGACAAATAAGACCATATAAGCTTACAGGCAGTAGAACTAAAACCAAATAGACTAGTAAGTTTAGGAACTAAACGTTTATGACTAATGGAGTCAAATGCCTTACGGAAGTCCAGAAAAATTAATATACTAGTTTTATTTTTATCATAATTTTCTCTAATTGTTTCTGTGATATTTAATAGAATTCCAGTAGTGCTGTAGCCATTCCGGAAACCTGATTGGTTGGCATGAATTAAACCTTTTACACTAAGATGAAGTAACATTTGTTCTCTAATGATAATTTCTAAAATTTTGGAACATACCGGTAAAATGCTAATGGGTCGAAAATCAGAATAACAGCGAGGATTTCTAACTTTAGGAATCGGTGTTACTCTTGCCACCTTCCAAATACGTGGAACAGTAGAGGTTGTCAAGACT
Source organism: Gymnosoma rotundatum (assembly GCA_916610165.2). Lineage (NCBI taxonomy): Eukaryota > Metazoa > Arthropoda > Insecta > Diptera > Tachinidae > Gymnosoma > Gymnosoma rotundatum. The sequence continues at coordinate 93,189,936 of OU744337.1, read as the reverse complement.
TTGTTAAAAATAAATGTCAAGTGTTTAGAAATAATAGGAAAAATTATCTTTAAGAACCTAATTTGAATATTATCAGGACCAACAGCTTGTGATTTTATTATTTTTTAAACTAAACTACAATATGAAATGTATTACTGCGGGGAAAGCATATCCATATGGCCATTTCACTACTGCTTAAATAGCTCATCAGTGGATTTTACCCAAATTTTGTATAGAAAAACAGAAAGTCTTATATCATAAGCCAAATTGATTAAATGAGAACTCCATTGAATCAATAAGACAGAAGACAATAACTCAAAAATGTTCAAATACATATGAATGGTTTCCAATGGGATCCCTTATGTAGAAAAATGAAAGAAAAAATAAAAATAGTTACTAAATGTTTGCTGTTTTTTTTTGTGTAGAACATTTTTGAGTTATTTTTGTCTTCTGTCTTATTGATTCAATGGAGTTCTCATTTAATCAATTTGGCTTTTGATATAAGACTTTCTGTTTTTCTATACAAAATTTGGGTAAAATCCACTGATGAGCTATTTAAGCAGTAGTGAAATGGCCATGCTTTCCCCGCAGTAATACATTTCATTTTGTAGTTTAGTTTAAAAAATAAATATTTCATGAGAATATCATGAAATATTTATATTTGAAGGAATCAAGCACGAATAAAGTAAATTAATTAAATTTTAAAAGATTCCGAATAATAAATTTTCATTTTAATTAGTATTTCCTTAAAGATTTCTTCAAATCTTTAAGATGATACCCACATTGCTATTTTAAAAAATTTGAAAAGTTCAGAGGCCCGTAACGTATATTTGAAGGAAATACTAATTATTATCTAAATAGAAAATTGTTTTATTTATAATTTATGTGAAATTTCTTTCTACTAGATATCAAAATTAACGCTAATTTATTTTAAAAAATACCCCATTCCGGGGTATTTAATTTTAAAATTGATGCTATTTTGTCGACGGTATCTGGCACACGTTAAAATTTCTACTAGCAAGAATTAAGCAAACAGATGGTTTTTACTTTTGTTTATAAAATAATTTGCTTATGTCTTTTTAAGAATGTAAAGTAAACAAGCCAGTGATGAAACACTCAATAAAATGAATTTTTTGGTACAAATTTACTAGGAATTATTCAATTTATACACGAAATGGTTAAATAGTAGAACTGTTGTAAACACGTAGCATATAGAAGAATCTCCAATATATATAGGTACATATATTCTCTAGATATCACAACGACACTGTATCGTTAATTTTAATCTTTATAAAATTTTTGAATGCAGTATATTATAACTGACTTTGGGTATCCGTAAGGAATGGATAACGAGTTGAACATTTACTATATTCATCTTCGTGACTTTATAGTCAGACATTCAGCAGAAATTTAATATCTGTGGTCATCAGGTTCAAAAAGAATTAATAATTATTCGTAATAACCCTTAAAATACCATGCCAAGAAATTTTTATTATTAATCTTTTAAGATAACTATTTATTCTCCCTAAATTGGACCTTCTATTCTATTCTATTCATTCTTATTGATTATTGTCTCTATGTGACTTTGCGAGTGGAGTGGGGATATACCAGGGATTAATTTATATATAGATATGTTTTTAGTTTTATAATTAAATTTCAATTTTATACTTTTATTGGAAATACTTTTAGTTTTATAATTAAATTTCAATTTTATACTCTTATTGAAAATACTTAGGTGTCATAACTTGTAATATGTGATTGGCCATGAAGGCTTTTTATTACAAACTTTGAAATAAATAAATAAATAAATAAATAAATGGAAAATTTTACTTTATTAAATGGAAAGTGAATATTGCAATGAAATGATATATAAAATGTTTGTTAGGTAATTTAAAACATAACAACCCTGTGTTACTTTGGCAGAAAAAAACAATATAATAAACCACAAATATGTTTTCGCAAAAAATAAACAAAATATTAATTAAATACTATAAAACACAAAAAGTTAAACAAAACATAACTATCAGCATAATAAAAACCAATAAACAATCTTTTATACAATCATATGTCATACGCACCAAGCACATTTTGCACAATTATATGCACTTTTTTTCTTACACCTTGCAGGATTAAAGATAATTCTTTTTATTTTTGTTTAACTTTGAGATACATCAAATTAATTCTAGTTTGTTTATTAAAATTGTTTATAAGTTATGATAATAAGAATATCTGTTTAAAATTGTCCAAATTTGGTGGTAGATCACTATGTAGAAGGTTTCAGCTAAATTAACATACAGCCACAGAACTCTCGTGTATGTTGTGTACCTCAACAGGAAAAAAATCACACATTCGCAACGACACAATTAAACAAGACGACCGACCATAAGAAAACACAAAATTTCCGCAAGTTTTTCAACACTTTACTCACCAATTTCACTTTAAAACTATATAAAATATCGTAAATTACATTTTTCTACAAATTTAAAAATGTTTTGTAAATTTAAGTTGTAGTTTTACTGAAACAAAATACAATCGAAAAAAATTTTAACAATCCGAGTATAGAAAAGCAAGCAATTCGCTAGCCACAAACTTGTAATTTAATGTTAGTGTTTAGAACTGCCAGACTATACAAATTTAGTGCAACTTTATGTATATATTTGATATTATGTGTGAAAATAAACAATTATTTAAGAAGTTTCAAAAACTATACGTATAATTTTGCTTAATATAAAAGTAAATTAAAAAATTTTTAAAAGCGTTGCAAAAATATAATATATTACACAATGTCGGGAAATCTGGTAGCACTACAACATTTTTAATTTTACCACACTTTTGTTTACAACATATTTGTCAAACTTATTCACCATAGTGGCGGTCATATTTACGAGTTTTTACACTAAAGCGTTTTTACATTGCAAATGAAGAAAATGTAGATGATATTTCTCAAATTCTAAAAGAAAGAAAATCGTTATATTAAAGAATATAGAACACAAAGGGCCAGTTTCACGATGTCGCAATCTTTCTTTTGTTCCCATAATTACATTTAAAACAAAAACAATTTCTTAGAAATTGTATTTATTTTGAATGTAATTGAGCGAACGAACTAACGATTGCGATATCGTTAATTCATTATCAGGGAAAATAAATGTACCTGTTTATTTTATTTATTTATTCCATCATCTTGTAATACAGAAAGCCTGCAAGGCTAAAGTCGTATTACTGAATTACAGCTGTAATTATAAAATAAAGTACAATATAAAAAATACATGAGTTTTGAATGTATTTGATCAAATTGATCAGAATAAAAAAACAAAGAAAAATACGCGGATAAGATAATGTCAGTATATACTTGAGGGAGGGAGGGTGATTAAAGTGATAATAAGGTATAAGGTAAAAGTTCGTACTTTAAATGTGTGCCAAGAGCAGTCAAATGACCGCAGAGAGCGTTGCAAAGAGTTCCAAAGTCTTGCAGCTCTGACCACAAAAGATCTTTCAAACATGGAATTTATAATTACCGATACAAAGATTTCGGATGATCTCCGTGATCGAGAGAACGAAAATTTGTTAAAAAGATAATTTGGAATTCCATATTTGATTACTTTGAAAAAATATATCAGAGTCTTAGCTTGAAGGTATTGTCTGAAACTGCAGCCTAAACATAATATTACACGAAACTGTCCCTATTAGAGACTTCGTGTGGATTACAATTAAATGGTTCCAAACCAAAGTTGTTTTTGGAAAAAAATGTTCTAAAAAAATGTCAAATTAAATTTTCAAAATATTTTTTTAATTATATGTTATATTGTAACATTTTTTTATATTATACTATGTTTCCACGGAGCCCAATATTCTTGCTTCGCTCTCTTTTCATGATTTAAAGCTCAATCACGACCGAATCAACGTGCTTCGCCATCAGCGTTGCCGCTTTGGTCCAATCGGACCAAACTTGGTAGTTTTTCGACTTTAAAAAACGGTTTGGTAGTTTGGTTGGTTTGTTGCATTTTTTTAAATTTTTGGTAGGATTTCCTTCTGTACCAATTTTTTAGTAATCGTAAATTTTTCACCTTAAAAATTCAGTACATATAATTAAAAAAAAAATGTAACTTTGAATTAAATAAACAATAACTTTGAATAGTTCTACCACTGTTTTCAAAAACTGTCTTAGGTGAAATAAAAAACATCTCTGCTTTTTGCATAGAGATGATTAAACCTATGGTTATAGGTTATATATAGGCTTAAGAAATCCGAACAATATTATGAAATTGAAATTAACAATATATAAGGTTTATTTTCAGAAGACGACATACCATCAACCAGGTAAAACCACTCTTAAAATTTTTCTTTTAAAACATTTTTAAATAATATAATACTTTTAGTGATCATTGTAAAGAAACAGTCAAAAGAAAATTTAGAACTGAATGGTTGAGCGAATTTGATTGGCTTCAGGAAAGGGATGGGTGTTCATTCTAAAAAGATAAACTTCCATCTCAACAATTACGGAAAAAAACCAAATGAGTATAACAGAGTTTATGTGCAAGAAATGCATTTTTAAATTTTTGGTAGGCTGTGAACGATTTTGGTAGGATTTTTGAAAATTATTGGTAGGAAGTCAATTTCTTGTGTGGCAACTCTGTTCGCCATATAAAATTTTGAGAGCGAAGCATTTTGTTTTGAGACGATTCAGCTTGCATCTACTTGCGAAGCATGAAAAATTTTTATCGCAAGTTTATCTGAACTAGCTGTATATAAATGTAAACAAAAAAGTAAACCAATATTAAAAGTGCTGTGTGAATATGTGTTAATATAAAAACAAATAATTATATTATAATTTAAAATTTTATTAATTACAAACACTAAAATTTAAACGAAAAACAAAATTTTAGAACAGAAGTTAATGTGAAGCATGTAGTATGTGTCGTGGAAACGGCATGCTTCGCAATCATGAATCAGAGAGCGAAGCAAGTGCTTCACATTGCCGTGTAAACATGCTATTAGGCCAAATTTTCGTAACTTTTAGTACAAACACTTGTTTTATTATTTAAGGTGAGAATCTCTCTGAACATATCAATTCGATTTCAATAACAAAGGTTACCTGTTAACGGCGTTTTTAAAATAATTAGTGTAGTAAGTTCTATAGTAGCTTAATCTTTCAAAGAAAAATGTAAAATCCTACTTTAACTAATTTGATTGAACGGCGAGAGTCTAAATTTAAATCCTCATGTGTATCATCGTTATGAAATTTTTCATAAGTTCTCATATATTTCATTCTATGTGCCCCGGCCCTTACAGGTCCGCGCATAAACGTTCTTTTATATTTGAACAAATTTAGATTTAATTTTACTTTGTGAAAGAGAAATATAAATACTTTTGACTCTTTCGTTCTTTCCTATGTCAAAGCAGTTTCTTAGTTATGTAGTTATTTCTTGCTTCAACTTGCACATTAAAATCGTTTATTATTTGTAAGCAATGTTATAAAAGACTGTTCATATCATATTCCAATATATAATGTAAGTTTTGGAAATGTAAAACTCATGAAGCTCATGCCATATAATTTCACTTTTCTTCAATCTGTTGCTTACAAGTTAAAAAAAATCCCATCAAATCCCTTAAAAGATTAACTGGTCATACCGACCTATATAGCGAACGCGAATTTTTGTAACTTAAGCCTGGTACTCTGTTCAAATTTGTGAAAATTGTTGAGAAACATTGAATATTTCATGTGGAATATTTGACATTTAAAGTGTGGTATCATTGTTTTAAAAATGTATGTAACTAGGGTGTCAGACGATCAAGTTCTCATTCAATTTTTAAAATTTCTCTCATTTTTTTACCAATACATTCTCACTTTAAAAACTTGCTGAGAATTTGCTTTCAAATTTTCGTTCAATTGAGTCTTTCAAATTTCATTCAAGAGAACAGCTGATTGAAGTTTTTTCCTTCAAATAAATTTTTTTTGGTTTCTTTATGACATCTTGCTTAAAAACTTGCTTTGAAATTGCGTGCAGCCTACGTCACAGCTTTCAATTTTTGGAATTTTGACAAGCAGTATGTGTAAATTTCTTGAAAGAGAATTGAACAAAAACTTGGCCGTGTGACTGCACTGTAAAAGACATACGATCAGCTGTTGTTTAAAAAATTCCACATGAAATAATGCCTATTTGCTTTATTTCACAGCTTTGATAAAATGTTGCCAGAAACATTTCACATGTTTTTCCACAGTAAAAACAGAGTACTACTTCTGCAACATTTTTTCATGACTTTTTCATACAAATTTTTTATGAATGTAGTTTGACAGCATTCCGCGTGAAAAACAGAACAGAGTACCAGGCTTATGCGATTTGACAGCATTCCGCATGAAAAGCTAAACAGAGTATCAGGCTTTACATTTTTTAAATTCTATATACTTTAAAATTTCTTTTCCAAATCATTGCTGTGTAATCTATGTCATTGCAACTGATGGAAAGGCAGTATCAAATAAAATGGAAAACAAAAACTTAAATAGTCTGGCATGCTTGTACAATATTTGTTGTTTGTTTATGCCTGCGGTTTGTTTTGACATTGTGTAATTTGTGCTCCACAGGTCTAATTTAAAAAAAATTGCTTAGCAGAAAAGCTTTAATATGCCCACAATAATTGCATTAGATACATCGCTGTCTATGCAGCGTACCATACCCGGACGCAGCGAAGAAAACGCGCTAACGTATCATCAATTGGCTCTGAAAGGAATCTCACAATTGCTAGAACATTTAGCAGCCACTTCCAAACTTGAATTTGCTGCATTACTTACTTTCAGTAGCACATGTGAGCTAAAAGTTGATTTTACTCGAGATTATGACCTAATTAAACAGTCTGTAAAAAAGGTAGAGGCTGGTGATAAATTGTGTCTAATATCATTAATGAAAAGTGTTGCTACAATATTTACCACAAACTGGGGTACACAGTCTCAGTGTCAGGTGGTTGTATTTACCGATTGTGGCCTAGGCTTTGGTTCAACGTCACTTAAAACATTCCTACAAAATTACGTGGGTAAAGAACATGAACCGGAATATTCGTGGGTAAATGTATTGAAGCCTGTGAAGTGGAACTTTATTTGCTTGGGTGTACATGGTGATTCGTATTTTACACGTGCTATCACTGTTTATCAACAGTTGTTGGATTTTACAGGTATAAAAGGTAAATATATTAATCATACAAAAGATTTAAGCCGATCTTGAAGTACAAATTTTCTAGGTCAACTTTATATGACAAAAGCCCCAAAAGATAACGATAGCAGTGATTACTCTGTGAATGAACAACAGAAAACCGTAACGCTCGGCCATAAAAGTGAATTGGGTCGTACGGCCATGTTTGAAATGATAGAAAAATTATGTGAAGCCAATTTTAAACCATATGAAGTTGTATTGAAATGTGGAGGTTACTTTCGTTTAGAATGTCCAGTCTTACTTTGGCCACCTCCTCAGCCATATCCAGCAACGAGCACTGCAAGCCCTTTGAGTTTATCTAATAAACTAGAAATCTGTGGATATTTGTCCTTAACGGACATTGGATCTCCTTCATCTTTAAGTCGGCACCTTATTATTCCTAAAGTAGAGAGAGAAAAACCTAGTCGTCGTTCTTCAGATAAATCCGGAACAACGGCAAAATTATCAACGGAAAAATCTACAAAATTAGATGTAAATAATGTCAATTACGAATTGGAGAAGTTAGAACAGGACATCAGAGAATTCTATACCAAAGAAATTAAAGAAGCTGAAGGTGATGCGACTACTGAAGAAAATGACAAATCGCTTTCAGTCGCTCCGGCAGTTTTAAATGAAATGCAAAAGGAGTCAATGTGTGTTTTGTTGCATGGTGCTTTAAAAGTGGAAAATTTAGCTGCTCTGGTTTTACTGAATGAAAATTGGTACGGTTTTATTTATTCATATGCTGATACCAAAAAGAAATCAAATTTAATGTTAAATATACTACCACCCGGTAATAATGTCATACCTTGGTTGGGCGATTTACAAATGCTGGGCTTTGCAGAGGATCTTCTGCCTGGTGAGACAGCAGCTTTTCCCGTTAAGGCTGATAAACGGTCGTACTCCCAAAGTTGCGTAGTATGGATAAATCGAATCAGTTTGCAGTCGGACATACAAAAAGTCTTAAGGCATGCTAAGAAAATGCCAGAAAAAACTCAACATTTCTATAAAGAACTCAACCGTATACGTAGAGCAGCTTTGTCCATAGGGTTTGTAGAACTTTTAGAAGCTATGGCTACTCTCTTCGATAAGGAAGCAATTAATTTCGTTGCTGTAAATGCCAATCCTGAATGCGCCATACAATTAAAGCATGCTTCGATAGAGCTGAGAAAACCCTCCAACCGAGATTTAAAAATATCAATTGTGCCAGTGCCAGTGCAAACTGTTAATCCCACAGCACAAGCAGTGGCAGCAGCAAATGCCGCTGGCAATTTTGTTTATTAATTCGCATCTTTAAAAATTGTCAATATAGATGTAAGACTTTATTATTTAAATTAAATATAAGATTTATTAAGGCAGAACTCATTTAAACCGATCGTATAAAAAATATAACTTCTTATAACTGTTTCATCTTGATTTATTCCTTGGAAATGATAGAATCCAAATTGTTGATCGCCATAAATGTCTGGGCATTGTTCTTAATAATAAGTTGTCTTTTTGCAGCCACGGAAAATTTTCTGGTCTGTTCGCTCAGAAGTTTTTCGAGGTCGCCCACCGCTATTGGCTTCCTCTACTTTCCCAGTAGCTTTATATATATATATATATATATATATATATTTTTTTTTTTTTTCATAGTTTTATAATTAGTTTTAGTATTTTATTAACTCATGTCAACGTGTGAGCTAAGGTGTTATAGAATTACTTAGGTGTTATAAAATGTAATATTTGATTGGCCATGAAGGCTTTTGTACTAAAAACTTTACAATAAATAAATAAAATAAAGTACCTAAAATCATGACCTTTTATTGAATCACTGCTGATATATTTCAGTTTTTTTGGGAAATGTTTTACTTTGTGAAGATTGCAGTCAAGCTACATTTATTTTACCATACCTTTATTTTAATGTACCTTGATCGCAGTTTAAAATCACTATCAAAAATTCTTCAAAACCGTTATAGTATAACTTTAATGAAATATAACATCTGGCAGCAATTGCTTGTGTTATTATTTCCCAGTAAATGCCTTGTTATAATAAAAATAAGTCACTAAAAAACACGAAAATTGTTTATTTCGCTTTATCTAGATATAGTCTACAAAAATTCTTAGCAACTAATAAGTATGGGAGCTCCTGAACTACCCAATGATCCTGGAGATGATATACGCACCACACATATTGTACATCATCCCCCGACAGCTAGTGATGATAGTGATAATGAATCAATAGATGGTCCTGCCTATGAGGGTTATCAGCCTTTGGCAATGGATGAACATCATAATGACTATGGTAACGTGCAACAAAATGTTGAAAATGACAACACCGGTTATAACATAGAAGGTTTTGTTAGGATACAAGAGAACGGAAGCTTAAATGAAAATGCGTCTGTAGAAGTGACTCATGGTGATCCTAACATGCCTCAAATAGAAGCAGCAGATATAGAAATAGAACGGCAGGTTTGGAATCAACCACGACCTCGAGAACTTCAAATTGAATTGGATGGAAATAAAACACAACAGGTCGGTATTGGGCAAACAAAAATGCCTTTAAGGTTGTAGCACAATTAGGTTATTGACACAGCTCAAAAAATATAAAGCTATCTCGGTCGGGTAAAATACAATTTTAAGCAAAAATTGTAAAGTGAAAAATTTCTGAGTTAGAGACCCCTAAAGTTTCTAGGTATAATATAAAAATTTTTATGACAGAATGGGACAGTTTGCCTTTCGTAGAGTTGGTAAATAAAAAAATCTATTCAATTAAAAATAAATAAGCTGAAAACATTAAAAAAAACTTGAAAAGTTAATTATTTATTTATTCAAAACAGTAATATAAAAGCCTTCACAGGACAATTAATCTATATTACAATTATTCTACTAAAAATGCCGAATAAATATTATTCTGCTTATATACTAAATTTTTGTACTCCAATATGTTATATATGTAAATAATAACCTTATCACAGTAGGCTCCCCTCAAAGGAGAAAAAATGTTAGAAACAAAGTAAGTAAATAAATAATTAGCTTTCTTTCTTATGGTGTGATTAATAACGGCTTTGCTTCCTTAAGATTTCGTGCATAATCGGGTTTTGGACTGGCGCAAGGATTTTGTCCTCTATGGTATGATCAACACCGGTTTTTCGTACCAAAGATTTGCTGCATTTTCTATTGTACTACTGTGCACTGTGAATCTCATTTAAACCGGTTCAGTCTTGAAGAAATGCAAAAAATACCCATGTATTTAAAACAGCGTGTAGGGTAAATGTACCGGTAGTCGGCAGTTTAACTTTTTTTTTGTGTTTGAACTAGTGCTGTTATGAGTGTAAACCATGTATTGGTGTATCAACTATTTATTACTGTCCAAAAATTACTTGGTTTTATGCTCAATTAACAGTTTTTAAATATATTTCTATTAAGTTTGAGTAATTTGAGTGTTTTCGCAAATATACCATTTGTGCCTATAGTCGGCATACATTTCCCTAAATCCGGCATTTGCTGTCCCTATTGTCGGCATTGTATTTTTTATAAGAGAAAGAAAAAAAACCCGTTCAAAAATTTTACTTTTTTTATTTAAAATAAGAGCTATTTAAATTCCTTCGTGTAAAATAATAAACAGAAAAATTTAAAGAAGTTATTTTTAATTAACGTGCTGTTAATTGATGAGACAATAGTCATTTGGTTTATATCTACATGAGTAGGTACACAGCTGGTATGGGACTTAAGCAAATTAAAGGCTTAAAGGATATTTAAATGCTAATATTTTTTGATCCAGAAATAGCATTAAGAGTATTTGTTGCAAAATCTCATTTTCATTTAAACACAACTTCCTGCCGATTTCAGAACACTTTATTTCATACTCGGCTGGTCCTTTAATACTCAATTAAACGTGTGCCGAGTACTGGTTAACTTATTTTCTTTATTACTAATGCCAAGAGAGGTGAGCAACAAATAATATTGTAGAATTTGAGTTTAACATTAGAAAACACTTTTTTTTACAAGTTGACACCCCCATGCCGATTATAGAAAAACAAAGCAGGTTTTGTTCCTAATGTCGGCAGCCAATAAAATGACCACAAAAAGAATTTTTTATGAAAAATAGCACTTTACAATCAAAGTTTAAATATATTTCTTCCACTAAAAACTGCCATGGTAAAAAAATTTATTTAATTACTATGTTTACTTAATTGTTAAAGTAAGCTTTACCACTAAATAATTTTTTAGAAAACAGGCACCTACGACATGAGTTGAAAGGTGGTCACTGAAAGAGGTCAACAATAGATAGAAATACTCATCTCAGTCTAATCTAAATATTAAATAGAGAAAACTGAGTGTATTTTTTATTAAAGCTAAATCATATTTATGCATATAATCACCGTGTTTTTTAATCATTTGGATTTTAAATAAAAAAAAATGCAGACGACTGGTGCATGTCGACCTTAGGGACGTTTACCCTACATAAAATAAACAAAGAACAAGTAAGAGCAGTGATGGGAAATGATATTTGCATTTCGGATTCAAAAAAATTTTTTGAGAGTACTTTTTTAACCTCAAGAGTAACAAATCGTTATTTTTTTTTTAATTTTTATTAAACAGCAAAAAAATTTTTATGAAAAAGAAAAGTTAACTAAAACCATAAATCAATATATAAAAAGTTGTTTTTACCTATAAACAACAAATTTTGTACTTTTTAAGGTATATCACTTTAAACTGAAATAGCACCTAGATAAATAGCGCCAATAGAATGGATTTGGGCTTATTTCAAAAACATTTTTCTCTAACATTTTAAGACCATTTCCAAAAAAACTTCCATTTATCACATAAAAGTCAAATAAGCCCAAATCTATACCAAATGAAAATATCATTTCCCATCACTGAAATGCAGTACCAAATTTTATTATTTTTAATTCTCTGTCACCCTAATATTTGCTTTTTTGATTGGAGTTACTTCACTAAACTAGATTAACATAGATGGTGAAGGAAATATAAGATTCGGCATAGCCGAATATAGCACTCTTACTTATTTGTATTAAGATTGACAATTCTACCAAAAGAAACACAAAAAAACGTAACAGCTGTTTTTTGCAGCTACCCTATGTACATTGTGAAAAAACAAAACGACACGATAAGAACTTGAGTAAACTATAAATGATGAAGGGGGAATGCTAAAATAGATTAATTTAAGAAAATCAATGGTTTTAAATTGTAGACGTATCGCTGAGAGTATCAAATCTTACAGAGGAGTAACACAGTATTTTTTCAAATCAAATAGTATCAAAAAAATTACGATCGTAACAACTTTTCCATCACTGAGTAAGAGTGCTATATTCGGCTATGTCAGATCTTATATTCCCTTTACCATCCATGTAAATCTAGTTTAGTGAAGTAACTGCAATCAAAAATGCAAATATTGGGGTGACAGAGAAAATAATATGTACTACATATGTATAATTATACATAAAAATGCCATCGACTCTTAATGGGTTAAGCATTTTAAAAAAATTTCTTTCTTAAAAATCTCTTAAAAAGCTTTGAAATTATACCAATATTGATATTTTAAAAAATTTTAAAATTTCAGAGCACCGTAATTCGCAAAATATGGGCGAGCGCCTATTTTTTCATTTGATGAATTTTCTTAATTTTCAATTCTCTATCACCCCATATATTTATTTTTTGATTGCAGTTACCTTATTGTTCCAAAGGATATCATAAAATTAGAGATAGGCGATCATGCTGATTACCAGTAGCACCCCTTTCGACACTATAGCTGACCGATAGACATATTTATTTTTAACAATTGAAGCAAAGCCGCGAATAACGTTGTAAAAGATAAATTTTGCAAAACCTGTTTTTTTGCAGATTACCGTTAATTTTACTCTCTTACATTTGTTCCAACAACAAAACATTAAAATTATGCATTTTATCACCGTCAAAACGCAATTAGAATGAGTCAGTCAGTGGAGATAATCAAACCATTTAAATACGTTTTTTTGCTCTCCTGAAAAATTATTATTTTGTCATTTGCAACGTTATTCGCGGCGATCCTTCAATTGACTTCGCTATGCAACAAACTTAGTTATATCCTTTTTCCACTTAATGTGGTGAAGGGTATAAAAATGTTCAATAATAAACTTGGTCAAATTTTGACCAGAGGGCAAGCTCTAGTTATTATTATTTTTTGAGCATTGGCACTAGATTAGACTCAAGTTTTAAACATAGATAAATGTTTTTCGTAAAACTTGCAGTGCGAAAAAAACAAAATCTATATGAATATAAAGAATATTTCTGCCAGCTCAATTCGGGAATCACAAATTTTAACTAATCACTCTCTTGCAACAAAGGCTGGATAAAAAAAAAAAAAAAATAATAATAATGGCATTATGTGCTGACATTCTTTAAATGGTTTATTAAACAAATATATCGATATAGCTTGTTTTAAATTTTAAAAATTTTTTGTTTTTGATATATCGAGCCTTTGCTACTGGAGAAAATATAATCAATCGCGGTGAGCGTTAAGTACAACACAATTGTGGGATACTAGGACATAAAATGGGATTGACCAAAGAACGTCACATGAGTACAGAAAAATAAGAGGACCTTTGTTGCTACTATAAAGTTCCGGCTGTTAGTACTGCTATTAGTTTGATTTATATGTTTCTTTTAGTAATTATTTTAAATCGTTTTGTGCTGTCAAAAAGGTTCTTATTTATGTGTGTGAGGTCTCCGTATGCAGAATACAATCCAAGAGTTACGTTTAAGACCATAAAGCATAACATTTTATATATGCTTTTCATATTGCGCAGTGGAACCAATTCATTTTACGTTCACATATTCAAAAATGTGGTGCTACTTTATATAGAAAAAGAAATGTTTTTTTTTAGTCTTTAAACATTACAACGATTAAAAACATACGAGCAGCCAAAATGGTTTATCGACTACAAAATTAACATCATGAAGTGATCTGCACAGCGGCTTGACCTAAGCGGGATTGAGAATTTTTGGACTGACGTCTTAAGTGCGTATTTTAAATACTGTTGCTCTTTGTGTTGTTTAATCTAAGGAGTGGAGTGCTTTATCTTTACAGACAAAACTCGTTGTTGAGCGTATTTTGTAATTTATTTCAATAAAATATAATTTATTTATGTCTTTGCGGAAAAATATGGGCGGAGAGCATAAAAAGAAGTACCAAAGTATCACTAAAAACATCTTCACTACATAAATGTATATCTGTATTTTAAGAAAATAACACAATTCCCTTGACAGATGTAGGTTTCATTATATAAAATTCGACGCAGCCGAATATAGCAATCTTACTTTTTTTTTAATCTTGATACGTTTAGAAGTTTAACAGAAATTACAACAATGTGTTCAAAATTACTGTTATCATAAAACATGAAATTAATGAACTAATAATTTATTCCTGAAATTTCATCTCTTTGAAAGTGAAACTATAAGTTTCGTTTTTAACTATACTTTTTACAAAATTATTTTGCTTGCCCCGAAACAAAGCATTCAAACCATAATGTTTGCAACAAAATCTGAGAACTTTAATAAAAAATATTCTTCTACATAATATTTTAATAAGATGATTTTTTCTTCTACAATTTAATTTCACGTCATAGAACCGATTTTGATAAAAATATACCATTCTATTGGCAGATCTGCATAATCTATATTTTTTAGAACACTTTTTTCCAAGAACAAATTTTTTTGGCATTCCTCTATTTGGAGTTATAATTGTTTGAAACATGCTGCTAACACATGCAAAAATATTACACATTTTTGAAGCCAACACGTTCCATCTACCACTAACAGTTTAATTTTGATTACTTTCCTTAGCAAATTTAGAATTGAAATAATAACATTGCTTTAAACATTTCGAATTCTGACTTAAATTCTACAAATTTTGCTTACTCCAAACCATACTTAATGTTATAAATGTGAAAGTAACTCTGTCTGTCAGTGTGTAACGTTTTCACGCCTAAGCCGCTAGAACGATTTCGATAAATTTGATATGTAGATACCTTGATCCGAGAACGGACATAGGATAGTTTTTATTTCATAATTTGGGGCATTTTTATAGGGAATACCAATTTTTTATATGAATGTAGGAAACGAGGTTGCAATTTTATACGAAAAGATAAGTTTTTAAGAGTAAAAACTGTTGGGTAATTTTATTTACTTGAAGTGTATTTTAAGCCTAGCAGACAATTTGAACTGTTTATCCTACGCGGGTACAAAGCTAGTAAATCTATTAAACAAGACCTTAAAAATGGAAATTATATTTTGAATAAAACATTTTTTCGTAGATTTTAACTGCCATGGCTAATTTTCAACTACCGAATATATCTGTTCCTGATTGGGCTGCTGGAGTTCCAGAAGAACGCTGGAAGGAAGAACTGTTACAGCGTATCAGACAAAGAAAGCCCTCAGACGACAACTCCCAAATGGAAGTAGACAAAGAATCAAAATAAATAATTAAATTCCAATATGAATTTGTAACGCATTCATATATTTAAATACATAAGCTTATAAATAATGTAATTTGAAGCGTAATTTATTTACTTGTTAACCAAAAGAAATTTAACACAAATCAAATAACTGAAACATTTTTATTTATTCGTGTTTAAATAATCCAAGTTTATAATATGTTTATAATGTTAATGGTTATTAAATATTAATATAAGCATAAAATGATAATTGAAACAATATATTAAAAAAGCTTGCTTTTTATTTTATATGTATTTTATTTTGTCAATAACGTTGGTACGAGTAATTTAAAACGCCTGCAATAATGCTGTGCCAGCGGAATTGATTTTTGCAAAAACACCAGATTGTGGTGTGTTCGTTAGCTCTCTCAATTTGTCCATAACATAGTCTACCGATACGACCAAAGCTGATACCTCTTGACCAAAAGGTGTAGTAGTGAGATTGCCTATGGCTTGCATTGAACGATAACAGGCCTCCAAGTCTATAGCCCACTTCAAAAACTCCACCAAGCCCTCGGTAATCATACGACACTTTTCAACGTTCGCAATACCAGTTGTCTGTGTTACGGTTAAATTTAAATAAAAAGTTGCTATAGCGATTTGTAAATTGTTGCTTCCTGTTTTAATGCTATCTATGTGCTTAATCAGTTGATCTAAGCGTTTATTCACTTGTTGTCTTCCCGCTTCATGTTTCATGATATTGGTCAAACAGCGTATAATCATCAATTGATTGGGAGCCGAGGTGCTTATATGTTGAAGTAAAACATCTAGAAAATTCTTTGAATTTAAAACGGAAAACACTGCTTCGCTGCGTACTGCTAGCCGAATAATGTCGATAACGGGGAATAGTAAATCTGAAATTAATTTTATAAAATATGATTTTTAAATTGGAAGAAATTATTATTTTTTTTAAACAATCTAATGCTCTGTATTTGTCAGTGGTGTATTCAATAAATCCCTTTTTCGCGAAGGCAAATCGACATCTGATACGGGGCACTATTTTTTATACCCTTCACTACAAAAAGTGGAAAAAGGGTGTAACTAAGTTTATCATTCCGTGTGTAATTTCTACAATATCTATTTTCGACCACATAAAGTAAATATATAATCTGACTTCTTATGCATAGCGAAGTCTATTGAGCGATGTCCGTTCGTCCGTCCGTGTTAGTGATTTCACAAAAAAAAGTAAGTATGTCAATCGATCAGGTTTAGTGTCGAAAGAGGTGCTATTGGGAATCTGTATGATCGGTCCATGTTCTTCGAGGCAGCAGGCAAAACACCACGCCTACCTCTAATTTTTTCATGTCAATTGGAACAATAATGTAACTACTATAAAAAAAGAATACATGGGGCGATAGAGAATACAAAAATAAAAAAACCAGTGGAAAAATTGGCGCTCGCTTATACTTTTCGAGTTACGGGGCTCTGAAATTTTAAATTTTCTTAAAATTTCAATTTAAGTATCATTTTAAAGTATTTGAAGAGATCTTTAAGGAAATTTGCAGTACTACGTTTTTAGTTTTTAATTGTCTGTCATCCCAATATTTCCTTTTTTGACTGGAGTTACTTCACTAAACTATATTTACATAGAAGGTGAAAGGTATACAAGATTCGGCATAGCCGAAAAAAATAAAATGCTTGATATAATGAAAATTTTTGTCTTTCTAGAAAATAAAATTTAAAATAATTTATTTGTTTTTGTAGTTTGTAATCTCAAGAAGGTGCTCTTCTCTTTAAAAATATATACCCTGCCAAAATACAAAACGTATTACGGTCTAATCGAATAGAAGTGTATGAAAAATAAATTTTTGCATATAAATTTTGGCGTTGAATTTTGTAAAACTATGCCCTAAGACATTTTACTTTGAAAGGTAATTTATAAGCAGGTGTTGAAATGAAAATAGTTGCGTAATATTCAGCCCTATGACTTCGACAACCGATATAAGCGGATTGTAATATATTTTTTTTGTTTCTTAAGAAGATCATAATATTAAGCATTCATTCTCGCTTAATCACTCAGGATTATTAAGATTTCCACCGATTTTAAATTAAGAAATTATTTAAACGGCTATAAAATTATACCAGTGAATCTTTCTTACCACTTGGCCATCTTAACAATATTTGCAAAGCTTCTATAGCAGTTTGATCTACATCGGGAGTTGCATCCGCCAATCTTATTACTGATTCTAATAGATTATTAGATACTTTTTCATTAGCTGCTGGTAGTTTAGTGTTAAACTCTCTAAATATTAAACAAATATGAAACTTCTTGTACCTTAATATCGGTATCATACCACAACTTACTTAAGTTTTTCCAAAACTTTAGAAGGATCACAATTATCAAATGTCATATAATTGCTAATAGGAAAGTGTTTGTCGCCTGAGAATTAAAAAATTCATTTAACTATTAAAATTTAAAAAGTATGAAAATAGGAAACCTTTAACAAAATTAACATCTACTTTCGACGTCTGATTGGCGGTTGCAGTGCTATAACTAGAACCTCCCGTAAATGGATCAGCATTACCGACTGTTTGTATATTGCTATTACTGGAACCGGGAACATAACGATTTCCACCAGTAAAAGGATCATGATAGGATCTGCGTACAAAGTAAAGAAATGTGATTTCTTTTTGTGTGAAATTGATCTTGTTTAGAAACTTACCCAGTTGTAGCTGTGGGTTTTACAGAATTCTTACTAGAATTTTTTATGATAAAATTTGCTACCTGATCTAAATAAACTTGAGGTAAATTGTTACGATGGATAAATGTTTGAGCAGCTTGCCATGGATCTTCACCGAGATTATAGGGTAATTTTAGCGGTGGCTCGTTGTCCGAAATGTCCACAGAAAAAACAAAGTCATACTCCTAATTTAAAGGAATCATCAAAATACTTATTTTTGACAAAATTAAAAACAAACCTTTCCCTCATGCAAAGTTTTACCAGACGAAGACTGAGATCCACCTGACGCTCCAGTAACATCGCCTACTAAATTCCATTTACCTACATCCCATAAATAACATTTAACTGAACCATCAGGATGCCTTACCATTTTAGTTTGACCTTCTCGCGTACCATTGGTAAGTAAAGCTTCAGGTCCCGGAAGACTAAAAATAAAATTTGTTTAGCACAAAAGTAACCTAGTTTATGTTTTTGTAAGTTTGGTTGTACTCAGTCTTTTTTACTCCACCCAATTCTTCAGACATCTGCTGTTTTCTTGTTTCAACAGCAAACTGGTAACCTTTCAGAACGTCTTCACTAGCCATTCGTTGAGGATCTTTGGTAAAGACTCTTACTATACCATCACTACTGCCAGTGACAATATCACCATTTCTCAAACACGCCACTGACCAAACTGATTGTGTTGGATGTACTAAGGGTTCACCTACTTCGAGGCCCGTTGATATATTCCACATCCGCAAGGTACTATCTTCACCACAGGATACGACACAATCATTGGCTATTGACTTTTGCAGAGCCACAGCATAAATATAATTAGTATGACCACTCATTTCCTGAACACATTCTCCATCTTCATTCCACACCCGTATAACGGCGTCATTAGCACAAGATATTAAGCCGCCATTGCTTAATGAAAGTATTCCTCTTACACAATCTGTGTGTCCCTTAAGCAAGCGCAACTTTTCTCCTTTTGCATTCCAATAGTAGATGTTCTTGTCAGCTGAACCAGTAACGAATTTTTTACTCTTAGGCATAGAAGCTACAGCCCAAACAGCTGCTTCATGCCCTTTCAATTCAACAAATTTAATCTGACCACTTTGATCTATAGACCAAATTCGAGCCGTTTTATCCCAACTACCTGTTATCAAACTCTGATGCTCAATTCCAGCCGCTATAGAGCAAACAGTAGATTCATGTCCTTTTAAAGTAAGTATAGGCAGCATACTGTTCTCCTGATAAATACAAACGGTTGCATCGTTGCTGCCGGTACACAACCAGCCTTCACGTTCACAATAAAACACGCAGGAAACAAAGTTTTTATGATCCTGCAATGTAACTGCTTCAATGTACCCATTATCAAAAGGCTTCCATAATTTTGTAGTTTTATCTCTGGACCCCGATGCAATTATTTGACCACCATCCGGCACATTTGCTCCGACTGCAACCGAACGCACATCCATACTATGACCCAATAGCTCACAGCTTAATTTATAATTATCCAGGGTAAAAGACATTTTACTTTGGGCTGAAACACTAAAATAAGTAATATAAATTACTTTTATGAGAATTTAACAAAAAAATCCCTTTCAGCAAGATGATGCAGCGGCAAGTTGTCGCAAATAAATGTCAAATTGATTTTGCTTTGTCTTTATGCGATTTTTTTGTGGTATTGCCAGGTAAAAATTGCAACGAAAATTATATTTTGGCACACCATTCACAATAAGACATCATTAAATTAAGTGATACCAAGAACAGTTATTCATTAGATGAATGCAGTTTAATACCTAAAGATATCTGATTGGTTAACTTAACAACAAAACAGTCGAAATTGCTATTTAGTAACACTTTCAACCAAGGTATATTCACCGATGTGCCTTGACTTTTAACAATATTTACAGTTACTAAAAAACAGCTGATATGGTTAGCAAGTTGCTCATTGTTTAATAAGAGGGAGTTTACATTATGGGCATTGTATCAGCTACAAAAGTCATGATGCAGAAGTTTGTAGGCAACAGGTGTAGAGAAGCTTGCGGGGTAGCAAAAGTAGCACGAAATGAATTTTCATGACTCTTTTCAGTTGTTTCTCTCTTTCGTTTTTTGCAGTTCTATGCTTGAGCGGTGTTACCAAAGAGTTGTTTTTTTTTTCTATATTGTTCAAAAATTGTTGAAAAATTTATGCATTTAGTTTATGGCAACACTTGAAAAATTGATTGATAAAACATCATAAAATTCTTTCACTTGCTACAAAAGAGTTATAGGGCCAGTTTCACTATGTCGCAATCGTTCGTTCGTTCGCACAATTACATTCAAAACAAAAACAAATTCTAAAAGATTGTTTTTGTTTTAAATGTAATTATGCGAACGAACGAACGATTGCGACATCGTGAAACTGGCCCATAATGTAAACGCTTGATGACTTACGGATATGCTCCAAAATAGAAAACAATAAAAGAGTCAGCTACAATGCCCTTAATGTAAAACCACTCTAAGCGACACTAATTTTTGTGTTGTTAAATCTGTGACAAAATAAATGCCGCACAACATGTATCTACATTCAAACATACACATAAGCATAAACACAGCACATACGTATTCAAACACCAAATAAACACAGTTTGATTTCCTTTTAATGAAACAATACATACTTTTTTAACTATTTATGTAGATATGCATACGCACATTTAAATTTAATAAAAAAATTTTTTGTGAAATCGAAAATTACACATAAACATATGTCTTGAACGTATTAAAGCAGAGTTAATCACAACTCTACAATGAAAACAATTATTATACATATTGAAAAATACGCATTCATGTGTCTAAATTGAATTCACATGTTTTTACTCTTTTCCTTTGTGTTTTTCGTTTATTTGTTGACGGAGATGCCACTCAATTTGAAAGATGTCTATTATCGTTAAGCTGAAGTTAGTGAATCTCTTATTGGTTACTGCAAACTACAGAAAATGTCGACATTTATAACGATTTTCATATTACTTAGAGTTAGTTAGTCGCCCAACTGATAAGATAAGCGGTGATGGAAAATCTAAGGGATGCACTAATATAACTAACTTTTCTGCTATAATATACCTAGACAGGTCAAATATTAACAAATAACAACAAACAAGATATCAATCTATTCGACGGATGACTTGCTCAGACGGACTTAAATGTGCATCATAGAAATCACGAACTCGTCTATAAGTTGCTTGACTGATTTTTGAATTAAACTTAGATGATTTGATTGCGCTGTTTAAGCGTGAGTCTATTCATAATGATTTGCCAGAGTTTACTGAAAATTATAAGAAACCTTTTCATCAAAATTTAATTTTAGTTTTAAGTTTACTTTAAAGTTTATTGAAAATCTTACTGCCGTATTCATAGAAAATAAAATAACTTTGAGATATGTTTTATGACAAATTTTTCATTCAAATTTGTCCTAAAATATATTTCAAATCTATTTTCATTTTCTATGAATACGGCAGTTAGTATTTTTATTTTTGACACTTCTTTATCGCTTTCTTTTTCTAGTTTAAAAATAAACATGTTAATATATATTGCAGCAATTGTCACAATTATGTTATGTCTAATGTAAATAACATTTTTTTGGATATATTTATTGCTGGCGATAATTGCTAGTTAATTTTCGAATATAAAACGTCAAGTTCGGTTGTCACTTGTGTTTTGATTTAAAAGTAAAGCGTGATAAAACAAAATACAGTGATAATTTTTATTCGATTTTTAAATAGTATGTAAAATTTGTTGTTCTACAAAATTCTATCGCAAAACTTGGATTGCAGTATCGAGGAATTACAGACAGTTTGCCAGACTTTGGGATAATAAAAGCCCTGAGTATAAAAGGATGATAGAATGATAAAAAATCGTGTTGGCAAAAAAGAAAGCTGATGCGTCAAAAAAATCTGGTTATGGCGCTGATGCTGTATACGAACCTCATTCCATTTTAAATTTTTGGACTTAGCAATAACTTACAGGAAAACCAGCAGTTAAATAAGATCGAAGTACCCCTATATATAGATATAGTCCGGCTAAGAGGAATATAGCGACAGATGATGTTTGAGGACTTTCTTAGAGCAGTCTGTGAGGTATTAGAATTAGAATCACGTATATGGACGCATTGAGTACCCCAGTGTCAGCAAAATGCTAGAAATCGCTGAGGTCTTTGCATTGAAAGAGAATGTTGAAAACTATTAAAGTTAATACTTGTTGTTTGATGCTGATCCGGGTATAAAATTGATCATCAATTTATTGATCATCCCTATTCAAAAATGCTAAAAAAATTTGATGGAATCTCTAGTAACCTCTTAATTGAGTTGACTATTTATTTTTTGCCTGATTAAATATTTAGTGCCCCTCTTTTTTGCATTGTTTCTAGAATTAACATGCGTTCATATAACCAGAAATAAAAACATTATCTACGTTGTTTACAACGACACAAAAATTCTGCTTAAAGTTTAACAAAAACGCAATTAGCTTGTTGTAGTTATTGTTACACACAATTATATAACACAAATACAAAAGAAATGAAGAGAACAAGTTGGCGATATTAGCTGCCTTCACGTATCCAAAAGTTTTTACTATTTTTTTTTACTGGATTTTAGTGAATCGCGTTCGTTTACCCAAAATCCAGTAAATGAGAACACAGATTGAGAGAGTAAACTGACAGTTGTTGACTGAGCATTTACAATTTTTTACTGGACAAATTTTTCGCCAGTAAAATTCAGTAAAAAGTTTGAACATATGATTCAAAAATTAAACAAACAAAAATAAATAAATATTAGCTAAAAGAAGAAAAGCTGAATAAAAATTAAAATTTTGAATTGTAAGGAACAAAAACTATATGGATGAAGTAAGTTTGTTAACAATTGTGGATAAACATGTGTTTTGGATAAACATTTATTTTTGAACATATAATAATTTCTCCGATGAAAATGTGTTTGCTTCTCAAACAACTGACTCAACATCTGCCTGTAAAGAAATGACACTGCTTAAGCCAGGCATATTGGTGCGGCTTAGTGGTCTGCCTAGTATGGACTAAAATACATGGCAGTATGTATAAAATGCAACAACACCCCACCCCATGAAAATGAAAAAGAAAAGCAAATGCCCCAAGTATCCGGTCGGGGGCTTAATAATCTCCGGAGACCCTATTCCCGCGGTGGCGATTTCAGGCCGCGGTGAATCGAATGCTACTGAGATCCAGGCTAGTCAGGTTGGAACGCCAGGCCTGACTGGTCTGCAAACTACTGGTGTCACCGAAAATGCAGGAGGAGACTCTGGGAAACCAGGGTCATCCAAATGCGTACAGACTGCACAAAATGGTG
Organism: Gymnosoma rotundatum; assembly: GCA_916610165.2. Classification (NCBI taxonomy): domain Eukaryota; kingdom Metazoa; phylum Arthropoda; class Insecta; order Diptera; family Tachinidae; genus Gymnosoma; species Gymnosoma rotundatum. The sequence goes on along the minus strand of OU744337.1, from coordinate 93,166,279 downwards.
CACAAAAAGGCAGTGAAGTGCCTTTGGATTTCACTCCAAGCACTTCCAAAGCAGCCAAGGTCCGTGCCGCCAAGGCTAAAATCCCTGCTTCGGGCGCTGTAGGAACACAGCAAGGTTCCACAGCTAACCCAGTGCCGGTTGTGAGCAGTGGAACTGCGAACCAGATTTCGGGCTCCAATGTCTCACCTCCCCCCGCCAGTAAGGTAACTGCGAACAAGATTTCGGGTTCCCAAGCTGTGCCTCCAGCCGCAAAAGGCAAAACAACTCCCCCACGGCACGCCCCACCTGCCAGAAGGGCCTTTTTAAAACGGCGTGCTGCCGAGAAATGTGTGGATCAGTTGGGCAAAAAGCCATCTGAGTCCCTTACAAAGGAGGAATCTACCTCGCTGAAATGGGCGAGATTTTATCTGGCTGGCCTGCAAAAGCCCCCTTCTACATCTACGGATGTGCCTAAACGGCAAAGATCTGAGGAGGAGGCTCAAGCGCAGAGTCAGCAGCCCGCTACAAAGCGTCCAAAGCATAGATCAATGGACAGGAGCTTTAGCGAGGTTGCAAAGGGCAACCTGGTACGCGCCGTCAGTGACAGAAATGACGCAGATAGTTCCATCTCCCACGCTAACTGGGAGGTGGTTCGCAAGAAGTTGATGGGAGTGTTCTGGAGGGTCATCAAAGACAACCCAGGACCCTTTCCTCAATGTGACGATGCGGGTTGGTTTCGTGGACATGTCAAAATCATGGCATGTTCAAACGAGCGTTCGGCTATGCTGTTAAAGCAGGCCGTCGCTCTTTTGGAAGGCCTATGGGAAGGAGCGAAGCTTGACGTGGTACCTCTTGAAGAGATACCCCGCAGGCCTAGAGCCACGGCACGTATACCGGACGAACCTGCTGAACCCAAGGATATAATGGAGCTCATTCGAAGGAGGAAATCCTGACCTACCAACCAGTGACTGGAATGTAGCAAAGGTTTTTGAACCTGAAGGCGCATCCAGACGGATTGTTGTCCTGCTGAGTCAGGAATCGTTGGCGCCGCTTCGGGAGAGACGAGGAAGGTTCTATTACGGTTTCGAAACGATCCTTCTTCGTGTCTATCGAGGCGACGACAAGGGTAACCTGACCACGGAGGGTGATGAACCTACACCGGAAAATGTGGTAAATGAGGAGACTGCCAGTCTGATCTCTGAGGAAGGCACCCTATCAAACTCTGAGTTTGTGGGTGAATTCTTTGAGGGAATGGACGAGGCAGTTGACGAGGACGCCCTCTTGGACTCGGACCAAGACGACGCCAACGTCACAATCGTATCCGCAAACAGGGATGGTGAAGGTGACTCAAGTAAACCTTCACCACTCTAAAGCAGCTTCCGCTGCACTACTTCTCCGCATCTCAGAGAGAGGGAGGAGGTCGTATTAGCCCAAGAACCATGGCTCCATCGGGGCAAGGTTTGCGGGCTTGGTGTTAGAGGCTTCAAGCTGCTATATATGAATGGTCCAGGTAAGGTCAGATCATGCATAGTGGCTGAGAGCAATTTGAATATCTTCATTCTCTCTGATTACAGTGATGAAGATACGGTAGCAGCTGCCTGGGAGACAAATGGCGGAACTGTTATAGTAGTCTCCAGCTATATGGCGCACGAATGCGAAGCACCACGGCCAATGCTTCGCAAAGTGGTTAAGATAGCAGCCACACGGAACCTGATGGTTATTGTCGGGGCAGATGCCAATGCACACCATGTCGTGTGGGGTAGCTCGGATTCCAGTGCAAGGGGTGAGTGTCTTTTTGATTTCATTCTTTGTAATAATTTAGACGTTGTAAACGTTGAGTCAGATCCCACTTTTGTTGTAGTGAATAGAAGGGAGGTTCTTGACGTTACGCTAGTTAGTACTAAGCATTCAGATTTGATTAGGGCATGGAGGGTCTCTGGTGAGTGCTCGTTCTCTGATCATAGGTATATTGAATTCGATGTGGTAATTCGGGTATATGGGGTTATTCCCCCACGAAACAGGAGGAAAACGGACTGGGAGCGTCAACGCTCCCTCCTTTCTGGTTTTCTTTCGAGCCCGCCGAGAATAGAAAATCGGCGGGACATTGAAACCGCGGTGAATGCATTAACCAATGCGCTTGAGCGCGCGACTTCGGAATCTTGCAGATTAAATATCTGCCGTGGTAAGAGCAAACCTCCCTGGTGGAACTCGTATATTGTGGAGGCACGAAAAGCCTCCCGTAGGCTCTTCAATGAGGCTAAGAGATCAGGAAACTGGTCTGCTTATAAGTCCTCAGTGAATAGGTTCAAGAATATGGTAAGAAAAGCGAAGCAAAGGTTTTAGAGATCCTTCTGCAGTGGAGTGGAGGGTTCCTCCGAGACGAGCAGACTTCGTAAGATTCTATCGGCAACGCCGATTGTCCCCAGTTTCATTAAGAAACCATGTAGCAATTGGACCCTGAGTGCACAAGAGACCCTTGAGGTGCTCATGGAGACTCATTTTCCGGGCTGTGCTCCCTTTAGGGGAGAAGACTCAGCCTCTCTTGACTGCCGGGTATCAGTTCCCTTCCCTATAAATAGGGAGGGACTTATGTGGGCTTTGGGTAGTTTTGACCCGTTTAAATCAGCGGGTCCTGACGGCATTATACCGGCTGATTTGCAGCATAATGCGGATATTGTTATACCATGGTTAATTCCGATATACACAGTATGTATTACATGGTCGTATATCCCTGAACCGTGGACTTTTTGCTCTGTTGTCTTCATTCCCAAGGGAGGGAAGACTTCGCACACTGAACCGAAGGACTTTAGACCTATAAGTCTATCCACTTTCCTTTTGAAAACTCTGGAACGGATAACTGACCTTCACTTGAGAAGGACGATTAATACGGACCGACTCTCCGCCTCTCAACACGCGTATGTCAAGGGCAGATCTCTTGAGACGGCACTACACACGCTTGTGGGATGCATAGAGAAATCCCTAGAGCATAAGGAATATACATTGGTTGCCTTTCTAGATATAGAAGGGGCATTCAACAATGTGAAACCAGAGGCCATCACGGTGGCCCTGGAGGGATTGAACGTAAGTCGGTCGATTATAGGCTTTGTATGGAATCTATTGACTAATAGGGTCATTACTTCCAGCATGGGGCTAGCTACCATACACAGGGTAGCTAAGCGAGGTACACCACAAGGGGGGGTATTATCTCCCTTTCTCTGGAACCTCGCCATGAACGCATTACTGACAGAAATGGACTGCATGGGGTTCAGGACTGTGGCATATGCGGATGACGTTGCGGTTGCAGTATCGGGAAAATATCTCCACACGCTATCGCAACGTCTACAAACGGCGCTAGGCTGCGTCAGTTGGTGGTGTACTGAGAGTGGGCTTAGCGCGAACGCTCGGAAAACGGAGCTTGTGCTCTTCACGAGAAGAAACAAGATTCCGGCCTTTCCGCTACCACTCCTTAATGGAGTGGAGCTTGGGTTGTCTAACAGAGCGAAGTATCTAGGTATCATCCTGGACTCCAAACTGTCGTGGACCCCAAATGTCCGCTTTAGGGCGGACAGGGCCTCAGTGGCTTTGTATGAGTGTAGAAAGGCCATAGGCAAACACTGGGGTATTAACCCGAGGACGTCGTACTGGCTCTTTGACACGGTGATAAAACCTATACTAATGTATGGGGCGCTTGTATGGTGGCCCGCATTGGGCAAACTGGCTAACTGCAGTATATTGAATAGGGTACTGCGCACCTCGGCCTTGATGGTCACTGGTGCAATACGCACCACCCCGTCGAGGGCACTTTTTACAATGCTGCACTGGCTGCCGGTTGATCTCATGGCCAAACAATTGGCCATGAACTCGGCGGTCAGACTGGATGCAGCGGTGGCGTGGAGGTCAGGGGACTTTGGACATGCGGCCATCTTGGGCCATTCCTCGGTTATTCCTGACAACATCGATTGCTGCACTCCCACCCCCATGTCTGACATTGATTTCGTGGCATCAACGTCAGGCACGTCGAGTATGCCTCGTGGAGATGTGCTTGATGTCTATACTGACGGTTCAAAATCGGACACGGGGGTCGGGGGGCGTCTTCATCCCTAGATTTTGGATCAGGATGAAGTTCAGGCTTAATGATCAATGTAGCGTGGTACAGGCTGAGATCTCAGCCATTAGAAGGGCGGCTTGCTGGATAAGGTACCACAGGATATACGGAGAGGATATCCGGATTTGTATTGACAGCAAGGCCGCGATTAACTCCCTATCAGGTGTCTATACGACATCCAGATTGGTTCGTGAATGCCGGACATCTCTCAACGAGATGGCGAGACATTCCAACCTGGAACTGTTTTGGGTGCCAGCTCACTCGAGCGTACCCGGAAATATGGTCGCGGACGAACTCGCCAGACTTGGAGCCCGGTTGGAAGACCGAGAAATAGATCCACTGGTGGGGGTCCCTTTAAGCTGCTGTAAAGCTATATTACGGCAGGAACTCTTCAGGGCTGCACAGTCTAGGTGGTCTGAAGAGGTTACCTGCAGGGTCTCGAGGACACTGTGGCCTCAATACGATAGTGGGAGATCCGCAAATCTACTGAGGTTTCCTCGGGGGCAGCGGGGCACACTGGTGGCCGTGCTGACAGGGCACTGCGTCATTGGTGCCCACGCTAGGAGACTGAATCTTCCTCATCATGACTACTGTAGAAGTTATCAAGATGAGGAGGAGGAGGAAACGGTGGAGCATCTGCTCTGCCACTACCCGGCAACTTTCACTTATGATTTGTCTAATAGAAATTAATACATCTTAATTTTAGGTGCTAGTGTTCATAGTAATGTAAACAGACGCAATGTTGTTCTCAATACAATTATGTACATAATGGAGTCGTCATCCGAAAGTGAGGATGAAGAAGAAGAAATTGTAATTCTTCGAATGTTAAGATATGATGAGGACTTTTATCCCAATCGTAATTCTATAAAAAAACTACTTTCATGAGATGGTGCCAGCATAAACAGATGCAGAATTTCATAAACATTTCAGAATCACAAGATCTTTGTATGTAAACTTAAGTAAAAGATTTCTGCAATCGGATTTTTATAAAAATCGTCGCCCTGATAAAAGATTGTCCGAAAGTTAACATAATCTTGTGTTCTCGTGGTTCGCTGGTCATGAAGCCTGTAGTTTCTGTGATCTATCAGATCGTTTTAACTTATCACGGTCGACTATATGTGTCATCATAAACAGGGTAACATTATTCATAAGTTCACTGAGTACAGATGCTATAAAGTGGCCTAATGAAATAAAGAAAACAAAGTCCAGCAACTATTTTAAAAAACAAATGTTTGTTTTCAAAGGCTATATTTATTATACTGTATAAGTTAGATGTAAAATAATGCTATTCATTCCCTTTTTTCGAGTTACATAAGTGTTAGATATTTGGTTATTGAGTACTGCACTTGTATTTGTGTGTTGATTTCACTAAAACCAAATTATGCAAATCAAATTAAATAAACACAAAGGTTACATAGTGAAATATGTTATGTTGTTTTAATTTTTGCGTTGTTACAAGTATTGTACCGATTAGCAAGATGAAAACGAGTCGAGTAGCCATAAATCTAAATATTGTTCAGCACTTAAATTAGTTAATTTTACAAGCTTTTAGTTAATGAGTAGTTGAAATTCAGCGATATATTGTATTTTAGCTAAAATACATAATTATTTAAACTTAATAACAGAATTTTAATAGTCACTTTGGAAATCGTCAATTAAATCCAGGAACAAGCTAAGGCCATCAATGCATATATTTTTAGGCAGTTTCAAGTTCGTTTTTTAATATCGGTATAGAGAGCATGATAACAGCTGAACAAAATCGCAAGTAAAATTATTTGTGTTACACTTAAGCAGCTTACTAAAAGTCATGAAATCACAACCTTACGCGAGAAATAAAACAGTATTAAGAGACACAAGTCATGCCTGTAATTGCTTAAGATATTTTTACTTAAAAAAAGTATTTGCAGTTCAATTTTCGATCCCAACCGTCAACCTTTAACTCTTTCATGAAATATTTCTAGCGGAAATTTTAATCATTTATTTAAGTTATATCTTTGCTATTCATCAGCATTTTGAGCACTCTTACTTGTTTTTGGTTCGAAATGGTCAAGATTCCTATGTAAAATACATATGTGTAACTTTTATATTGATTTTTGTGTATCTTATGTTAGAAATGTTTTTTTTAGCTAAATGATCTTACATATGTATGTAAATATGTATATGTGCCTTATATGTATATATGTATCATATATATTTGTTTGTTAAGTAACTTTTTTGTTTTTTACTTAAATATTGTTTGTTTTGTTTGTTAATTACTATGTTTTTGTTACACGCAAAGAAAAATCATGGTTGAGGTAACCATAATCTAAGAGCAACATACAATGGTGGTTGTATTATATGGTTGCTACCAAAACATATTATTGTTACATTTAATAATAAAATAGTTGCAACCATATTGTTGTCTAGTTTAACAATAACGTGGTAAAGTATAAACATAACATAAACAGGTGACAGCGCCGCTACAACAATAAAACAACAAAAAGAAAAACAGGCACTTAAATGTATGGGAAACTTCAAAACATACATAAATAATTATTTCACACTTTTCTTACCCTTTTTAATAACGTTTTCAATAAGCTTTGTTTTGTTACAATTCTATTTTAAAGAACATAAAGAAAAGAACTTTTTTATTATATAATAATATAGTCTTGACAGCTGCTTTACACTTTAGAGAATTAAGAAAATAATAGTCAGCTGTCGCAACGATGCCACCTGAAAAAATTAATTCGCTTTGATTGACGTATTGTTATTTACTGTTTCATTTGTTAACGATTTGTTACAAAAATTATTAAATTCACAAAAAAATCATTTATTTGTATGTTATATGTGAGCAATAATTATAAGGCTTTGACTCATAGGCTATAAGAATCATTTATAAAAGAAATATAATATATAATGGCATCTTATCCATACGTACATACATCCGTTTATGGAGTAAACGTTATATTCTCGTAGTGAAGCTACATACTTATGGCCAGTTTTTGAATTCATATTTAAATACGCATTTAGTTAATTTGCATTTAAATTTAAGTAGCATTTAAATACAGTTTCAGTTTTTCAGTCATTTATGATCGTTCTCATTTTACTATGATAATAATATGGCAGCATTACGAAATATCAACATAAATCTTCATTGTTTATAAAAAACAGCTGGTAACAAACAGAATAAATTGCCAATTTATGAAAAATATTAAAAATATATTCAAAAATGTCAGCGATACTCATATATTCAGTAAATAAACTTATTTTATTTATTAATTTTACTTTTTAATTAATATTTTCATTAAGAAATGTGTGCAAAACATAAAATATTGTTCTATCAATGGCTAAAATGTTTGTTTACTTTTGTTTAGTTTTGCGAAACAACAACAAAAAATGCCATAACCATATGGTAGAACTGTATTATTTTAATGGACTTTATATTATGGTTATATATGTATATTAAATTATTTTAAATAAAAAATAAAAGTTTAGTTGTGATTCGAATTTTTTAAATTTAAATTGTAATATTGTGTACAATAAACACATAATGGCTAAACGTTAACAAAAACAATATTTGTCGTGACTGAAGTTTTCTTGAAAACAACTATAATTTGTTCTCGCAACTAAACATTGTTAAAGGAACATAATATGGTTATTGAGACCATATCACACTCATGTTATTTCCCTGCGTGTATAAACCTATAATAAATTGATTAGTTTAATTAATTATTTGTTGTGTATACTTTTTTTTGCTTATTAAACAGTATGTATGTATGTATGTACGTATGTACGTATGTATGTATGTATATACAAAATATTGATGATCTCTTTATTCAATTATATTTGAACATGAATAAAAACTAACTTTTGTTTAGGAAAAACAAGGCAATTTTTTAATTATTCTATGACAAATAAATAGATAAGCTAATCCAATAAGATTTTTTTTAATGATTTTGTGAAATCTCTCTATTTTTTTGTACTGTTGTCAAACTTTCGGAGAACACTATCGTGGATGGTTGTGTATATTTATTTGTTTTGCTGAAAATAAACTGTCTTTAATTAATTTTCAAAAATTCTTTTTTTCGTGCTATTTTCCCGATTTATTATTTAAATCACCGATATTGATTATTGAGGGTCAAAGCACGTCTCGATGGCCATTTCGTTATCTTCAGGAAACTTCTGACAAACATTTTAAATAAACTAAAGATTTTTGTCCAAACAATAAAGCAAAGACAAAAATCAAAGTTTAAGCAAAAACAACAATAATCAAATACGAGTATTAATAATCAATATCGGTGATTTAAATAATAAATCGGGAAAATAGCACGAAAAAAAGAATTTTTGTAAATTAATTAATATAAATTAAAAAAATCCCGTTGTTTAAAATAATTTTTGTCTTGTTATTTTAAAATAACATTTACTTTATTAGCTATTTTTGGTTTTTATTTTTCTGTGAAATGAAAAATCATAATTTTTGTTGGAGCCGCCTTAAGAAAATCTTGGACGTAAGCTTTAAATTAAGGCAAGTTAAGATTTCCCGCCTTCATTGCTTGGCACAGAGAATTCTCTTTGCAAACGACTACAACAAAGCAATTACCAATATATATATATATATATATATATATATATATATATATATATATATATATATAAATATATATATATATATATATATGTATGTATGTACGAGAAGCCTACCACACCTAAGAGGACTGTGCTGCAATAGCCCTTGTGATAATATAAGAAGCCTTCACTAATATTTATAGACTGAATTTAGCACTAGATAATTAAACATGAATATCACTAGCGCCAAGCTAAAGATCACAACACAAAAAATATTATAGCATTGAATTTAAATTGACCAAAGGTTTTTTTTAATGTTGAAAAATTTGTGTCAAGTTGATAAAAATTTGGCAAATGTCTCACAGATTTTTTTCCACTGATATTGTAAAGTATACATACATATTTTTATCTAAACTTTAATGGGCTTAAAAATACTGTCATCCTAAAAAACTGAAAGTAAATTCAACCACCCAAAGCAGTTAAAATAATGTTGACAGTGTATTCGCTTTCAGTTAAAAACAATAAAAACTAAAAATTGTTATGATTACATGGATTTTGTTGCTGGTCCCTAATCAAATCACCAGCAACCAATAGAATGCAAAAAAAAAAGGAAAAAATAAAAATAAATTTACACGGACTCATTTACGTACATATATGCATTCAAGCACTAGAAACAAATGTGTTGGTACATTTTAAAAAGTACTACGTTCAACCATTGAATTCAGAATTCATTTTTTGGAACTGTTTTGCTTTTGTTAATTTCTCGCAGTATATTAAGGCCATCAAAAGACTTAAAGAAGTCAATCATTAATTTAATAAAAACATTAATATCTTTGAAAACTTAACAGTTTCACATATTGCTCCTTGGAGCTATTCAAATATTAATGTAGATTTTTTTCTTGCACATACAAACAAAAGCAATATGACTCAAAGAAGGTTGGACAAAAATTTTTTGAACCAATCAATGCAAAAAAAAATTTTTTACAGATGGTTCTATAATAAATGAAACATCTTGGGGCAAATTACGGCATTCGATATATAAATATAAATTTCGATCGATGAAATTTTTTGATCCCGCCAAATACTGAGATTTACAATGACACTAGAGAGATTCGATGTTACTGCTTGCCAGGGGTTTAAATGTGATTCTCTTGTTTTTTGGGTTATTATAAAAACAACTTTCTTTTATGACGCTGAAGCAAAATTTCCGAAAAGCGGAATGGCTTTTCCACGTTTCTTACCCTTAGTTCCTTAAAACAACACCCGTATCATGTGTTTCCATCCTTTCTCCATTAATTATGTACATGCACCTGTAACTTCATATTAAAAGAGGAGGTCGACTGATAACCAGTTTTCGCTCGATATTTTTAACCAGGCTTCTGGTAGAGATATTACCTACCGAGAACCTGTGATTGGCTCTCAGGTACGCAAGCCATATCCTTGAGCCTACCAGCCTGCGATGCATCTTTTTATCCAATAAAACTTTTTTGCATCCAGTTTTTTGTGAAAAACTAAAATAACTGAATAAGACTCTTTCTTTTATATTAATATTTAAATTTGCAGGAGCGTTTTTGGTACTTTTTCTTCGATTTCTTTTTCGTTTAGTAAGTTTGATTTAACATCTCTAACGTGCACGTACCATCAATAGTGCAACAGCAACTTTATATATTTTTTCCTTTTTTTAAATTCTCGAGGGTAAAATTGGCCAACAAAACTACAACAGAAAGATGCATGAAATAAAAAATAGCATAAAAAACATAAAAGTTAATCAAAAATACAATTGAAACCAAAACATTTTCAAAGGGAAAAGAACAAAAAACAAGTAAATGCGCTATATTCAACTGTGACGAATTTAATATATCTTTCATCCAATTATTGAGTTTTTAACCATTTATCTTGCAACAAAATTCTTTGAAAAAAAAGTATTTTTATTAAGTATCAATTTATACATACGAGTTATATATTAAAAGACATAAAATTTACATTTAATGCACAATCCCCATACGAGAGGGAATTTATACATTTCAAACTCTATCTTTTGGGAAGATTAAAATAAAAAGGGAGCTTAAATTTAGTGTACGCTTAAGCACAAGAATAGTCGGCCAATATTAAACCGACTGTCCAATTTTTAGGGTAACATGTAAATACCATAAACAATATAAATCAATGTGGCGAAAAGTTTTAAAATAGAAAAGGGACAAAAAAATGTTCACTAAATTAATCGAAATAATGTCATGTTTAGGATGTAGTTTTTTACAGTGAGACCTCGATTAATTGAAATGGTAGGGACCAGAAGCATTTTGGATATATTATAAACCTCTTTGTAAGTTTGTTTGTTGTTGTTGTAGTAGCAGCTCTGCTGCTATTGAGAGTTTTTCCCTGAAAAGATATAAAACAAAAAAGCCAAAATATTTAATTATGTGCATGTGTGTCATCAGGTAGTATTGGGAGATGGAGAAATTGTTCAACCTCAATCGGTCGTATCCATAGCTCTCTAGGGTGTAAATTCGTGGGGCTATTGGGACAATTAAACAAGTGCGTTGTGTCGTGAGGGCTTTGGAGACAGGCTGGGCAATGGTTTTAAGTGCTGGGAACTATCCGTTCACGGCAGCAGATAAGAATACTGCACCATCCGCATCTTAATTGTGCTAAAACTGATCTCTTTTGCCTGGGCAGAAGCCTGTAATCTTCTTAAATCGCGGATGTGTGTTCGTTTAGGACTTTATTACATCTATAGCCAATGATGGCGTCCGAGACCGCCTGCCGATGCAAACATTTTTGGGTATCTGTAATAGTCATCCGGTTCATTGTAGATGAAATTATATCCCGAATATCATTACGATAACGCCAAAAGTTCTGCCGGATGTGTCGGGGTGGGGGATATTGAATTATCACGTCGTGATCAGAGTGGTCAGTAGTTCATTATGTTGTCTGACCGGAAGCATCCTACTCTCTTCATGGAGGTGATCAATGTTTGTCGTTTTGACACATCCTGTCGCGGTTCTGAGCGCATTGTTTTGTGCAGTCTGTAAAACTCGCCATTTAGTATCGCTAAGGAACGAGATCCAAATCGGGTCAGCATAATTAAGGAGGGAGCGGCCAATTGCCTTGAATGTTGCCACTATCGTCTCCTTAGTCTTAGTCTCCTTAGTTTCCTTGTTGATTTGTTTGCTTGCGTGCGTCAATCACTGCTTACCTACTAAGCCTATATTAATGAAATATGAAAATCGAGTAGATAGTTATCCTCATGGTAAAATAGGATATTTATATTTTCAAATAGCGCACCAGGAGAGGAGAAAAAGTGGATGCGGGCATGTATATGAAACTAAAAAATTTTTAACAAAGTCTCTGCTAATTGATTTTAATGAAATTAGAAACATGGATATCTGCTTTCAGAGCTGTGACCTAGATTAGAAGCGATGGGAAAAGCGGGCATTTACGTTTGTATCGATTACAATGAAATCTTAAACATAGTTAGATATTTATGCAAAGGCTAGACTATTCTATTTTAATTTTGCAAAAAGGCTGTAGGAGGTGCGAGTGGGAGAGAGGACAAAAGCGCAATTTTAAAATCTAAACCGATATTAATAAAATCAGATTCTACAGATATTTCAAGAATAGATATATCCTGATCTAAACGAGTAAGATCTAAGCTGATTTGGATCTGATAGGTGACGCCTCTTCTAAGATTTTTAATATTTTTTATCCAAAATTAATCTATCGAATGCAAAATATTGTTTTTCACGTGTTTGGAGTGGAGCCCCATAGCAAACAAGGCTAAAATATGTTAAACAGTGCATAGAAAGGCCCTAAAATTAGATCCAGATAATGCAGGGTACAATAAGCTAGTCTAATATACATAAGTATATTATAAATCACGTTGCTACTTTGTTTGTTGTTACGTCAAGCACTTGCTAAGAATAAACTTTTATGCAAAACCCTTAAATAAGAAAAAAAAAATAGCTCCGACGTACAGCACAATTCTCATGAAATACTTATTATTTAAAACTACATACATAGTTGAGTTTTTATTGTCTTTTGCTCTGTTGAGAATATAGTTCTCATTTAATCAATTTGGCTTTTGATATAAGACTCTTAGAATTTGGGTAGAATCCACTGATGAGATATATGAGCAGTTGCGAAATGCCCATATGGATATGCTTTACCCGCAGGAATTCATTTCAATCTGTAGTTTTAAATAAATGAAGGATTCAAGAACGATTAAAATAAATTAATATCTATCACAATTAATATCGAACTTAAGCTAAAATTTGAAAAAAAAATAGAAATAATTTATTTAATCACCAATAATTGAACAATAACAAAAACAAAAAAGCAAGTAATGCGGGGCACACAATTGGCACATTGGTGCATATGAAAATTAACACAACACCGCCGTCGATGAAATTCGCCATGCGTGACGAGTTCTCCGGTAGATTTATTTCTATTTCTTACGCCGACGAACAACGAACAAACTATTACAGGGTTGTCGTTTCTCTTTTTAGTTTTTAAATACATTAGTAAATAAAGTTATTTTTGCCACAATTATTATATATTTCTTAACATTCATCCTTGACTTAAACATTCACAATTATTTTCTATAAAATTGCCTTCTAATGGCTTTTTCTTAATGTTTAATTTTTTGTATAACTGTTTTTTTTTTATTTTATTCTTTGGTAACACTATCAGCTGTCATATGCAAAACAAAACAAATTTAACTTTTTTGTCCTAATTGTGCGCCACACTGCGAATTTACGAAGCGAACTTTTACAGACGAATTCATCGTGCTAGACGAAATTCGTCGTTCATCCCAATTGTGTTCCCAGCATAAGTGTTCTACATTCGGCTATGCCGAATCTTGTTTACTCTTGACCATAAATCAGCATAAGAAATTCATTCCTACCATTAAGATTTTCTGTTTTTAAAGAAAGCTTTGTCTTCGGAAATTGTAAATTTTGCTTAGGCCATTATAATTATCCATTATAATTAAGTGGTGAATAGGTAGTAAGTGGTGAAAAGCCAACCAATTTTTCTTGCCCTTTTCTGGGTTACCGCTAGTAATTTTTGAAAAGTCGCAGAAAAGGTCGTTTTATAAAAATAAAGTCGCACAAAAAAGTTGTTTGAGAAAAAAAGTCGCACGTTTTATGTAGTGTTTTTGTCAAGGTCACACATGCCTTAGTTGAAGTATTATCAGTTGCAAGCCCAATGAAATTATGCAATGGAATTTTATCGTTTTTAAGTGCGTCATGTACAGAATTGCATATAGTTCCATTTTGAGGCTGAACTAATTGAAAACAAAAAAATATCTTCGACCTTACCATAATTAATTATTAACTCACTACTGTCATTGTAGTGAGTTAAAATGTCAATAATAAGATTAAACTCTTGACTCTTTATTTTGTGAAGACATATGCCCCCTCTTTTCAAGAAACTTTGCAATTTGTAAAATATCTAATACAATGGTTATATCTTTCTCCTTTTACCATCTGTCTTATCTCTTATTTATCCCTTTCTCAAAGAATGTAGCACGGTTACAAATAACCAAATAGGTATTAATGTCTGAAGTGCTACTTCTCTAAAAAAAATGAAACATTCTGACGAAAGTCGCTGGTTTCTTTTTTCAAAAACTAAGTAGTTACATTTTCTTATATTCAGAATCAATTTTTACATTATTAATGTGCTTTTTGTTTTTACATGTCCCTGAATATGATTGTTTTGGTTCACTAAAAGCTGTTTACAAACACTACAAAAACGTCGATTTAAATCCATGTCTTGTTTATGCCATTTATACTTCAGTTCTCAGTCTCTTGTATTGCGTATTTCTAGCTTTATATCTTTTGCTTTTAGTTAAAGCAAAATATTCACGTTTCATTATTTTATTATTAATAACACAACCACCTGCAGGATAGCAAGCGAAAGTTAAAAAAAGATATGGAAAAATTAGGGATAGGCGTGGTGTTTCGCCCGTTTTCTCGAAGGACATGCTGATTTTCAATAGCAAATTTTCGAAACTATGTCTGATCGATTGGCGTATTTAAATTTTCCCCAGCTTTTCTAGTGTTTAAGAACAGATGATTTCAACACGAATACGGACGAGCGGAATATATACATACCTTTCCCACCAGTGATGAAGGGTACAGAAAAAATTTTATATTAAACAAATTATTAAAAAGAGTATATTTTTCTTCCGTTTTAAAAACACTTCATAACTTTAAAAATTAAAGGATATAGCAAACATGTTTTTTACGTGTATTATAACCTGTACGGGGCACCACTATAAAATTAAAAAACTGCGTATTATTATAGCTCCCAATCGCAAAAAGTAGTACAAAAATAAATAGATGACGTAAATTGTTATATATTGGCTTATCTTTTGAACCTTTATAGGTAAACGTTTGAAAATTTGCCAGCATGTCGATTAATATAACCGTTATAGTAACAGGTGTAAATATTCAAAATTATAAATTAAAGCGTGCCGCAGTAGTTAGTATATTAAATTTGACGCATATGGCGCGACTTTTGAACAGTTGTAGACAGACGGTTGAAATTTAGAAAAAGCTGTAGTTATGAGTCCGCTACAACAATTATAAAATTTTGATATGCTAATCAAAGGGTGTCCCAATAGTTAATGTTATTTGATGTATAATAAATCTATTTCATTTTTTTCGACGAATATTCGCAACGAAAAATTCGTCGTTCTTCCCAAATATGTTTACAGCATTATTCAAAGTACGAAATTACATTCTTTTATTTTACGTACATTATGTGTGAGTGTCGTATCCGTAACCACGTTTATTCCTGTAAAATAGAGGTAATCACGGTTAATCGATAAATAAAATTAAATGAATGAAAAAAGATAACAATTAAAAATGTTCTTTTCCTTACAACCAACGTTGCCGGTTAACCGAATTCCGGATAATCCATTCCCAACTGTATATGGAAATATAGTGTACGATGATAAGAGTATTTCAATATCTTGCTCAATTATTAACTGTTTTAATTCCGTAGTACTGACGTTTTTTATTACAATTCAATTTAAATATTTTTTGTTTTTCGAAGTGAGGGCAATCACTTTAGGTAGAAGTTATTTAGTTCTAAAAAGGACTCGAATAAAATTTTTGACCAAGTTGTTATAATCATTGGAGAGAATTGTTATAAGCCTGCCAAGCAAGCTTTTGTAACAGTAGTAGTCACCAACCACGGTTGATTCATCCATCCGTCAAGTTTGAGAATGACATTGTGAATTTTTTAAGTTTAAACTTTCAAAGCAAAAAATTACCTTATATTGATTTAAAAAATTAATTAATTTTTATAACATTCTCCAACCTAAATTTTTTAATATTTAAAAAATTATTTTGCGAGTGTAAAAAAATTTCCACTGTATGACGGCACATTTTCATTTAAATGCTGACGAACGCAAGCCCACGCAAATATTTATCAAAAAAGAATGTGCAACATCTGATTTAATACAGGTCATGTATAAATATTAGTGATTCAATTGCATGCCCCACTAAGTGCACGCAACGCTATAATTGCTATTTTTGTGATTAAGATAAATTTAGAAATAAAAATTGAAAAAGGTGGCGTGAGAAATATATTTTATGAATGCTCACTAATGTTTACAACTGAGCGGTATGCAGTCTTATTTATAATTAGTTTTTTATTTGTTTGCATTTTTTTTGTATATTTAAAAATTGAAAAAATACCGACAACCTTGTAACACTTGGTAGGCATCGTTGGAAGAAAAAATACGAAATATTTTTTTTATACGGATTAAAAGATGTTCCGCATAAAATAAAAGTATTTTGGCAAAAAATTGTAAAGGAAAACTTGAAAACCTCTGTTATATTATTTACCACCACAACGTAGTGTGTTCCCTAATCCAGAGTTCACATTGGTTTCATAAAGTTTAGTGGGAAGGTCATCCTGCTAAAAGTGGTGTGTAATCCTCGTTTGAGATAATAACTTTGTTTTTAATTTTAAAATCTTGGAGATGATTTTACCATCAACTTTCCAAGGGTGGCGCTATGTGGTCTCATAGTTGGGAACCTTGCACCTGCAAAATTATACATAGTTTAAAAGGTCTAGGTAATACCTACAAAATGGTGCTTTAATCTGTTAAATTATAGTTTAAAACTTAAGCTTAGATATTCCTTTGCTACTCTCATGTCAAATATTTGCAAAATATTTTGATTCTGGGCTGTTGTTGTTTCTTTTGTTTTTCAAGATGATGAATACTGAATACATAATTGCATAATAATTTTTAATTTAAATATATTAAACATACAATTAAAAAAGAAATAACCTAGGGGTGAGAACAAGACGGGCTGTATATTAAGCAGCCCAAGGAATATCCCTTCGAAAACGATTCGACATCGTATTTTAAGAAAGTAATTGTTTTAATAAAGCTAAAGAAATATTAAAAATTATTTACAAAAAAAAGCAGTCTTGCAGCCGGGTATAAGAAATGACAATATTCCTTTAATAAAAATAAATAATTAGCAAAAGCAGATTTCCACATTTTTGTTACAAAAGTTGTTATTCATAAGGTTTATTTAGATATAGTAGTTTACTACATTTTACTACAATTTGGGAGAACACATACAATCAAGGGTAATTAATTTTTAGTTTTTTTTTTCTGCTTCTGGTTGCTGTAGCGCACTTAGTTTTATTAACATTGTTCAAATTTGACGTGTCTATAACATCTCTTGCGGAAATCCCTGTAATTTTAGTATTTTTAGTTATAGCGGCTATAGTAATACCCCCTAATAAGGGCCAAAAATACAAAGTTTATTTTTTAACCCTTCACCACAGGTGAAGAAAGGGTAACTTAAGTTTGTCATTCCTTTCCATCCATTTCCGACGCCATAAATATATAAAAAAGGTAAGTGTATTTTTAACTAAAAACATCGGCAGCTGACATAAAACTTTAAACCATTATCTTATCTTTTGTTTTATTTTCAGGACAACATAAAGGGGTTTGGGGTTGCTGTGTGGTCCAGCTTTGTTGAGCGGTTGGAGCTTTTGTATAAAGTTAAGGTGTCTATTATACAAATATTATATATTCAAATAAGAAAGGTGTGTACCAGTAATGTTACTGGTGTTGGACATTTATGCAAATTATTTGAAAATGATATTTAAATAAATAAAAGTGCAATTACCCCTAAAATAAAAATACGCCGGGTGGCTAGTTCATATGTGCCCAAGTTTGAGTTGGGGAAAACAGAAGCACACATACTAATGTTAAAAAAATAAAATCAGAAGTGTAAATATTTTTTTTTAAATGAACCAAATCTAATTGGGAAAAAACCCTGTGCTACTGCACCGTAAAAAAAGACGAAATAAAGCTAAGCTAACGTAAAGTTGTATCATATAAAAAAGTGTTACCTAAATGCCGGTTTAATGAAAGATAACAAAATACTGGTGATTATAAGTATTATAAGAATCTAGCAGTGCAGTTTCTGCAATAATTTTTATTTCGCCTAAAAGTTGTCTTATAATTAATTTAATAATAATCTACTAACAAATGTATAATGGCTTTCCACTAATCCTTATTCTCTTTTTGTTCTGCATTCACAGCAGCAAGATAAGACTGGCATGTTTTAATTTTTTGTAGTACTACAAAAGGGGCTAGGATTGGTTGGCAAGAACCCCATCCTATACGGCGAGCCCGAGCCAAAACATACGCCAACAATCTGGCCACAATTTGGATTTTTGTTCACCACCACCATCAGCTGTTGCCTGTAGTTCTACTGGCAACACTAATGGCAATCAAGAGTTCCACTACAAAAATTAGCGATTAGGCGATCAAGGCACTACCCAGCAGAAATTACTGCTTGACAGGAAGCAGTTTTGTAAGGGAGATAATGTTATAAAAGTACTTACTGGTGCGCATTATTAAGGCATTTATTTTGTTTGAGATGAGCCGGCTAGAAGCAATCGGTTTTGCTACCGAATAGCGTTTTTTTATCAAATGATTTAATGCATTCACTTACTGCTTTTGCAAGTAAGTTTTAACAGTGCATGTGAAATGCGCTTTTTACATTTTATATTACAATCGAATATTTCACTGCTTTAAGAAGATCTTCTTTTTGTCATTCTTGAGTGCGAAATACTATATACATATTTTTTATACTAAAAAGCTTCCAATAAAGCTATACAAAGGAAACGATATTTTGTAATTCAAAAAATATTTTATTATTTTTTTTTTTAATAAGGAATAAAAAAATTATTTTTACAAAATAAAATTAAAATTCTTTCAGTTCATTTAATCACTAAATTTAATTTCTTAAAAATAATACAATAAAATTAATAATAGTAAAATTAATAATAGTAAAAATTTTAATTTTAAGTCTTATTAAAACCAAAATTTAAGAATTCGTTTTGTTTTAAGTAGAAAAAAGTAAACTTATATTGTAAGAAAAACATTAATGTATAAATTATTTTGATTTTTTTCTTGTGTTCTAAAAGTTAAAAAAGAATAAAATGAATTACTAAAATTTTCTCAGAATTTAATAATATTTTATATATAGAATTTATAATAATTAGCGAAACAAAACTTTAATTTAAAGGTGGACCAAAGAAAGTTCATTTTCTCTGTAATTTCTTTCTTCATCACTATGAAATGAGTTGGTTTCATCCTCAAAAAATGAATTATTTTCATTTTGAACTTTTCTCTTTAGAAATTCTTCCTTGTTATTTCTATTTTTTACCAAGCACACTTCTATTCGCATTTCTTTTAAAAAAGCATCCTTAGTTAGCATCTGTTCTTTGTATATTGATTCTGAAAATAGTTGTACGTAAATTAATGCAATACGCATGTTGAAATGCAATAATTATATATTTATAATTTAGTACTTACTATAAATACAGTTCATGATTTTGGGATAATCTAAGAGCCGTTTTTTGTCTTTTTTGCCATCTAGGTTGAAATGATACAAGAGTTTATTTCCAAAAACGGATGAGACTTTCTTTCTAATGTTTGCTCTTCCTATAATATTTTTTACGGTGGCAATCTTAATAAAATAAAATACTTTTAATTTTATTTATTATTTTGCTTAAATTCTTCTGTAATCCTATATGTATATAAGAGCCTGGTGCCACAGTTCTTCTTACAACAAATTGATTTTTACCGATGAGGCAACTAACACTTAAGGGTATTTCGGAATGTTGTTTTCTTAAAATTTTAAGTAAAGCTGTCGCACATTTAACAGGAGGATGGTAATTTAAAAACCCTTCCTTTATTTCGTTTCTGAAATTAGTGTCATCTTCGGAATTACCGTCTTCAACGGTATTAAATTCTAAGTTTAAGGGAAAGGATGTATTACACTGAATTATTTCAGCAGTGGATTGTGAAATACCTAATAGGGCCGCGTGATTCTTTTCTTTTTCTTTTTTTATTAATTTATTTTTCTGGCTTTTACTTAGCATTTTTAAATAAAAACAATAAAAACCCAGAGGTACAAACAAAATCAGTTTTTAATTGATCAACATACACATAAACGCTTTTACAGTTACCTTAGTTTTTTTTTATTCTCTTATTAAAGGTCAAAAATAGTTTAAATAAAACACTTCACGCTTCGGTAGCAAGAGTTCAACTGAAGTCAATATTTCTATTTTTTTTTATAACAATACTCCAGCATTCGTTTGTGCTCTGCTATTTTTCGTAGGTGATCGTAAATAAAAATTTTACATATAAGATAATATCTACCTTACTTTATTGCAACAAAGAAGCAATTAAATATTATTTTTGAACATTCGGTTCTAAACTTTTTTGCTTTTGCAACAACGAAACAATTTCTACTTTTATGTAAGGCCTCCCTTACGTTATTGCTTTTCAAAAGCACTTAAATAAGGGAAACTATAATAATAAAAAACTAGTTAAGCCAAGATGTCTCTCTTTCTCTTCAATTTAATATAAAAAATAACGTTTCTTTCTGTAGTCTATGTATTTTTATTCTTGGACCACTGACTTATATATATTTCATTTATGCTTTAGTTTTATTGTTAAAAATCAATAATTTGTTAATAATTAATTCTTCTTTGTTATATTTTTTTCCTATTCAAATCTTTAAATTTTCTTATTTGAATTTAATAACTTTTTGTTAATTTTGTATATTTTGTAAAAAAAAACAGTTTGTCAGCCTTTTAATTATGCTTCTTAATAAGCATAATTTTTTATAAAGTTGATGTTATGATTCCTATGAAGCCTTATATTATGGCATTTTTGGAAGCTTTTGCAACTGAGTAAGCATAACGTTGCTTCCATCAGTTTTTATTGCTTCTAAATTATGAAAAAATTTTGCTGGATAGATGCGCTAGAGAAAATTTTAATATGCCAATCGATCAGACATAGTTTCCAAACATTTTCATGGAAATCAGCAAGATCGGTCCATGCCCTTCGAGGCAACGAGCAAAGCACCACGCCTGTCTCTAATTTTTTCATATCGTTTTGCAATCTATTTTAGTGAAGTAATTCTAAATAAAAAATTGAATATATGGGGGAAATAAAAAATAAGAAAAGAAATACTAAGTAAACAATTTTGGCCCGCACCCATATTTTCTAAGCTCAATTTTTCATAGAATAGTAGGATTGTGATCCATATTTTTTAAGATATCAAACTGGGTATAATTTAAAAGCTTTTGAAGAGATCTTTCAGATAATACTAAAATTTCAAAGTGCTTAAACCAATAAAAGCCGATGACACTGTTATGTAAGATTATATAACACAAAAATTTTCTTATTTTTTTTAATTCTCTGTCACCCCAAAATTTGTCTGTTTTAATTGGAGTTACTTCACTAAACTAGATTTACATATATGGTAAAGGGTATATAAGATTCGACATAGCCCAATATAAGACTCTTACTTCTTATTTTAAAATTGGACAAATGATGCTGAAAACCCTAAGACTAAAAGCTACAGATATACTGCTGAGAAGTTGGGAAGCAACCTAACAGTGTAATGCAGTATCTAACATTACTTTAGTAGAAGGGTACAAAAGATTGTACGGCCGTCATTAGCATTCTTAATTCTTTCTTTGGCGGTGCTTTTACTTTTGTATAAGAGAATTCTATGAAACTAATAATTTATTTTATTTTTCATTATACTTTTTTTTTTTTATCAAGAAGACAGGATTGATCAATCTGCATAAATGTTTAAAGTTTTGAGTATTTGGCTCCAATATTTGAAAGAGTGCACCTGTAGTTATTAAAATATAAAGTCGGTATGCTTTTGATTTTTACTTTAGTCAAAACAATCACCCTTATTCTGTTTGGCGTTGTCAACATCGTCGTCAATTTTGAGACAACATCAACTTAACACAACATCAATACTAATTTGGTATTCCCTAACAAACTAATGACGACGTTGACGATTTATCGATAATATAAAAAAATAAAACACACATATCTAATATTTGAGTCAGTTGATTCAATTTGTTTTCTATTGTGTTAAGTGTTGTGGAAAATTTGAATTTTGTAAAAAAAAAATAAAATACCTTTAAACAATAAAATAAGCAAAACCATTACAAAGAATTAAAATAAATAGTACAAGGGCCATTAATACAACTTGTCGTTAGTTAAAGGTAGGATTTTGTCTGCCTGACAAATAGCTTTGTAATATTAAAACTTCCAATTTTTATTGATATTCTTATTAATAATAATAAATAAAATATTTAAAAAATAATAAGTGAAGTTTTTATAATGCAAATTCACTTGTCTGTCCGACAAAATCCTGCCTTTACTAACTGCCTTTTTTCATTGGGATGGATTCTTTCTAACTCTTCCACCAAATTTTCAAATTGGCAGAAGTTGGTAATTTTAGTTTTTCCATTTCTTTTTTGTTATGTTGTATATTTCTTACTTTGTTATTTTAACATTGCTGTATACTTTTTCATGTTTTTTTTAAATTTTCCTTTGCACACAACACAACTCAACATCAAAAATGGCGACGACAAATTAACGGCAACATCAACATCAATTGTTCTTAGAAAATACCAAACATATGGCGACAATCATCGATTAATGACAATATTGACAACGGGAATACCGATTTACAACAAACGAAGAAAAACGACGTTGTTTTGTGTTGATGTTGCCAAACAGAATAAGGGTGAATATACATGTATACAATACAATATACATATTTAATTTAAAATCATAATTTTTACGAAGAAAATAAATGTGCACAAAACAGTGTTTTTGACGAAATATCATAATAAAAAACTGAGAACTAAAGACATTAATACAAAAACATGCGCCAAATCCCTTGAAAATTTATGTCTTGCCATTTTCCCTCCTTCCTTAATTTAAAAATAGTCCAGCACAATAGATTTTGTTCTAAAAAAGCCATTTTAATTTTAAACACAATTTATTGATATTTACGACTTTCATTATCGAATATAACAGATGGAATTTTTTTGTTTGTTTTTTTATGGTTAATCAATCTTAGTTATTTATAAGACTTGTAGCATCTAATTTGTATTGATATATGAAGAAAAGATTAGAAAATAGATAAGCAGACTTTAAACCTAGTTTTTGTTGTTGCTTCAGTATGATTTAATATACGAGTAATAATGAATAGATTGTTTAATAAAAATCACATTGACAAAGAATAAAAATTTAAGTTAAAGACAAAATCTTTAAATAATGAATTGGCCGTTAAATTTAAGTAAAATTATTTTTTTTCCATATCTATTTTTTTAAAAAAAGGAAAATAAATTTTAAATAAAGAAAAGTGGACATTTGCAAAAAAATTTAAAATTCTGGATCGCTACATCCCTCAGTAGCCTCCTTTTGTTCTATCTACCCTATCTATATCATATAACATTTAATCAACCGATTTAAGCGGAAAGAATTTGCGAAAAATCTGACAAACTTCACATACCTCTTAAATCTTGTTTCTGTTTTTCTTTCTGTAAGTAACAGAACGTAATTGTTTGATACTGTTTGACTTAGAGTTATTTTTTATGTTAAAAGTATCAAGGGTGCTGTAGCTTAGATGGGTAGCACCTGACTACTAAGCTGTTTTTGATTTGATGGCATGGGTTCGTAACCCAGCTCTGGTCAATTTAGCAACTTTAATTTTTCTAATACACAGTGTTGTGTAAAATTAGGCTCTCTATCTATTTCTCTTCTTTATCACAAATAACCTCTACTCTATCCCTTTCCAAAAAAGGTAACACAATTAAAAAGGAGGACTTATTATTACAGTAGTATTAATCCTTAAAAAAATTAAATGTGTAATTAGAGAATATTAACACTTAAAGCGGCTATTAGACGATCAAACTTCGCCTGTGAGCACGGCCTGATGACAAGCCATCAAACTCGTGTAAGAGGGTAAATTTCGTGTTTGTTAGCGGCGCTGGATGAAAGTCAAAAATTTCTGATATTTTGTTTTTGTCATCATGCCATCATATTCGTTTAATAGTGTGTTTGTCCAACACGGAATAAATTTCATTTGTGTTTTTGCAAGCGAACGGTGAAGATGGCATGGCTAGAGCGCACAAGCGAATAAAGATCATATGTATTAAAAAATTATTAGAAGTAATAGGTAAATTTTATTACATTGAAATTCTTGTTAATTGATAGGTTAATTTAGATTGAAAGTAAAATAAAAAACTAACAATATTAAACTTGCTTTAATTTAGATAAATGATACTACACTCGTATTTTTATAATTTCATTTTATAATTTCATCATTATAAGAACGAAAATGCAATACAATAATTAATAATTTTTTTTTTTATAAAATAATGCAAGTTTAAATATAAATAAACATAATTTAATTTGTAAGTTTAGCTTTAAGTTTTATCTTCTTTTGTTAATATTTAAATAAAATCTTAAATAAAAAATAAAACAAACATTAAATATTATAATTCTTTTTGAAATAACTGAATAAAATTTTTTAATTCGAGTTTTAAAGGAATTTATTAAAGTATATGAAAGTTTGTTGAAATTATGGCAAATAAACAGTGATGTTTATAATAATAAAAATTTAAAGCAAAAGTCTTAAAAAAAGCATTTAGAAAAATTAAAAAAAAGTAGACACATAAGCAACAATTAATGTTGTAAAGTAAAATAAACATATTGCAACTAACTCATGCGCTATCACAAGTAAGAACTTTACTATTCAAATTCACTGATGTTTGACAAACTTGGCATGATCGTGTAATAGCAAAATACTCTCTCTCATCAGGCCGTTCTCACAGGCAAAGTTTGATCGTCTAATAGCCGCTTAAAGCTCTGAACTTTTGCACTAGAAACTTCCTTATTACAATGCTTGGTATGTATACACTAATAATGCGGGATAAATTAAAACGGTGGGCGCACTAGGGAACTCTAAGGATAAGGGTTTAAAAATTTCATACAAGTAGATTTTATTTAAAACAAAATTTTTTAATAAAGTCTTTAATAGGTGTACAAATTTCTGTGTTATTATTTCAATAATGAAGGTTACTTAAATACACAAACATAAGGTATTTCCGAATTTTTTAGACTTACTGCACTGTTGACTTTGTTATCTTTTAATTAACTTTCTATTAAACTTTTTTTTTAAATAATTTAGTTACATATTTATTTCATTTCCATTAAAAACCTGCTTTCATTTAAGGAAAAGCTTCTAGGGCTTGTTGAATTTCTAGATTCGTTTTTGTTTAAAAAATATACTAAAACTTGATTTAAGAGTTGTCAATGTACCAAAGTTTTTCACCTCTTTATCTGTATACTGTGGCACTGTTTGATAGATTTAATTCTTTAGCAAAAGGCCTCCAGAGAGACTATCAAAAATTGTTTCCCCACTGGACAGATTATGAAATAAAATTCTACTGTTAACAAATAAACATTAACAGGAAAGCGCGTAACTTTTGTTTGTATTCACGCCAGAAAAATAACACTCATTTTGCAAAAAATCTTCAAAAATATTAAGATTAGATAATGTAAGTAAGTGTGTATGCCTTGTCTATTGCAGGTAAATGAGAACAAAAATCGTGAGTGGAATATTAAAAAGATTGTTAGATTGATATAATTAAAAATATTGTGGGCACAAAAATGTAGAAACTCTCTTAATAGCTACTCAAGCCAATTTTATTTTATGCATTCGAATACGTGGAATAATAATCCTTATTATTTCTTGGTTGGTTCTTATATCTTTCATGTTATAAGATTTTTACCCTAAGCATCATGCAAAATGCCGTCAAAATATAAACATGGTTTTTCATTTAATATATGTGTATACGTAGCATAAATTTAAAATATTTACAAAACTCTATAATACTGTCATGTGTTGGTATGTATTATAACCTAAAATATATTATATTCGTCGCCGTGTAAGAAACAAAAATTCCGCCAAGAGGGAGTTTGACTGACGGTCGAAGGGTTCCGTACAAATGATGTGCAACGTTTTTTATATCCCTGTCTCTGTAAAAACATACTCTAATTTTTAAATTTGTTGTTTACACTAATTTTTATAGCGGCTGTATTGTACATACTCTGTGTAAATTCTAAAAGTCTGCCGGCTACGGTTGAAAAACTAAAGCAATAATCTTTAAAATTACATCTCTGTGGATAAACCCTTTATATTTAAATCATATTTTTTTAATTTTAAATATTTATTTGTTCTTTTAGCAGACATAAAAGAATTTAAACTTAAAGTGTTTGTTTAATGCCATGTCTATATTGAAACACCTTATAATTTAAAGTTTTATATATTGTGCCTGTTGCTTTAGCTTACATATTATTTACTGACCCTTTGCTAATTTGGCATGTCTGCCTGTTTCAGTTCAAATAAAACAATATTTTTATGAATGTCGCGTCAATTAAAAATAATTCATCAACAAAATGAAAGCTGAAAATTAAATACATAGAAGAAGAGACAAGGCGCCATTTTATTTTTTAAACGACTTCTTTTTATACATTTATAAAACGATATTTTGTGCAATTTTTGAAAAATTTCCAGCAATTTGATACTTTTAGCTTTAGTAGAATTAATTTATGGGTTCATATCGACAAGTACATACATACATAAATACAAGTATCTATAAGAGAAACAAGTTGTCATAAATTTTCACTATTGGAATAAACTAGACGTTATAACTCTTCTACTAAAAGGAATCTCAAAACGAAAAGTGTAAAAACAAAATATAAAAGTGAAATATGAATAAATTATTCAATTTCATTTCTTGATTAAACAGAAAAAGTTTACAATAGACAACCTCTTCGTAGATAAGTGTGAACAATGTATAAGAAGAAGAATGCAGCGATGTATTTTCTAGTATGTACTTATCTGACCTTTTACGTTACTTTAAAGTATAACGAACTTAAGCATGACTGAAAAAGAAACAGATTCCTTCGTAATTGTATAACCTGAATTAAAAAATCAAGCTAATGATTTTAGTTTTCTTGATTCTTTTTGTTTTAAAAATCGTTAATTCCCACAAATAAAATATTTCTTATGCCCTTCTCTAAGTTTGTCATTCCGTTTGTAATTTCTACAATATCCATTTTCGACCCCATAAAGTATATATATTCTGATTATGGCGAAGTTGATTGAGCGATGTCTGTCTGTCCTTCTATCCGCCTGTCCATCCATGTTCGTGTTGGAATCAACTTTGTCAAGGCACTAGATGAGCCAGGGAAAATTTAAAAATGCCAATCGATGAGACATAGTTTCGAAATTGCTATTGAAAATCCGCAAGATCTTCTAATTTTTCCATTTCCTTTTCTGCCCTTTCGTTTGTATTCCTCCAGGGGGTTGTTACTTATAATAAAAAAGGTAAGAAATATTAATAAGCTTTTCATATAAATCTTAGAATTTACTAAGCTTGAGGATAATAATAAACAAAACTTAACATTTTTGGAAAATAAAGCTTAATGGTAGGAAAGAAATTCCTTTGCCGATTTTCAATTAAACCATTTAATGGGAAATCTGAAAAATGGAACATGTGGTTATGCATATATGGTAAAGGGAATATAAGATTCGGAATGACCGAATATAGCACTCATACATGTTTTTATTTAATATTAATTTTGTTTTTTTTTTATCGCAATTAAATCAACTCACAGTAATAAACGCTTAACACTTTTGCAAAAAACATTTCCTGATGCATTTGATAAAACAAAAATTCTTACAGAATACTCTTAAGGCACATAATGTTGTTGGTGTTGCAACAGGTCATACAATTATTAAAATAAGTCATGAACATTGAAAATCAAATTAGCTACAGAGCATGCGAGCGTATATGATCAAACACAAAGTTAATGAATATTCGTTTTGTTAGGTTCATGTTAATTCTTGGCTTGCGTTTTAAAAAGTAGTCAGCTAAAAAAATCAAAAACTCAAAAAATGAAAGTAAACCGACAGTTAGACGTAAAGCAAGAACAAATATATGTGAAGATTTGTGAAAAGAACAAGCAAAAAATGTCGGCATGTATGTGGACATCGTCTAATCAAATTAATATAGATTGATTATAAATATTTCCGTATTCTTGTTACAAAATTAGGTAGATACATTTCGCATCTATGCTGATATAGCGATCCAAAAGATGCTGCAATGCATTTTGTTTGTGTCTAATTTTACCTGTTTTCTCTAGAAAACATTCGCAAAAATTTGTAAATAAATATTACTTCTTAATAAAAATTTTGAAATTAAAAATTAACCTAAGCCAAAATAATTAATTTATTTGTTACAAAAGTTTAAAGTTCACCAGAAATATATACGAGGGCTGCTCTATATATTTCTGGCCTAATAGTGAAAATGCAAATATTTATAATCAAAAATGGTTTTATTGTTTTCAAAGTATTCTCCAGCATGATTTATACACTTTTGCATGCGCTCAAACCAGTTGTCGAAGCACTTTTTCCACTCCGATTGAGACACCTCTAAAACATGGTTTTTGAAAACTTCAACAGCTTCTTCTGGCAACGAAAATCGTTGACCACGCATTTTTTTCTTGATGTGCGGAAACAAAAAGAAGTCATTAGGTGCCAAGTCAGGGCTGTACGGCGGATGACCCATTAATTCGACGTTTTGGCCGGTCAAAAACGCTCTGGTTTAAGCCGATGTGTGAGAGCTCGCATTGTCATGGTGAACAATGATTCGTCTTCTCTTGTTGGTTTTTCGAATTTCTCCGATGACTTCGGGCAAACAAATTGTAGTGTACCACTCAGAAGTGACCGTCCTACGTTGCTCAAGCGGAACAGTCGCCACGTGACCAGTTTTGCCGAAGAAACAGGCGACCATTTGTTTCGAAGTGCTTCTTCCACGAACAACTTTCGTTGGATTTTGCTCGTCTTTGAAGACTCACACGGTCGATTGTTGTTTCGTTTCGGGCTCATACGCACTTGTCACGATCTTATAAACGTCTTTTGAAGCACCGCAATCGTATTTTTGTAACATTTCTTTGCACCAATCGACACGCGCCATTTTTGAGCGACTCTCAAATTGTGCGGGATCCAACGAGAACAAACCTTTTTTACGGCCAGGTGTTCATGCAGTATCGAATGTATGCTGGTGGAAGAAATGTCCAAGGATGTCTCTATCTCTCGGTATGTCGCATGTCGATCTTGCATTATGAGTTCACGCACGGCATCAATGTTCTCTGGCGCAAAAGCCGTTTTTGGACGACCTTCACGGAATTCGTCTTTGAGCGAGCTTCGGCCACGATTAAATTCATTATATCAATTTTTCACAGTGCTATAGGATGGTGCTTTATCGCCATACAAAGATTTAAGTTTATCAATGCACTCTTGTCGTGATAATCCACGTCGAAAGTTGTGAAAAATGATGGCACGAAAATGTTCACGACTTAATTCCATTTTTTTCTATATTAATTTTTTCAAGTCACTGTTAACAACACAAATAATGGTCGTACGTCAAAACGTTTTGAGTACGATTACGCTTAAAAATGACAAACTTTCCAATGGAAATGTCAGATTGCACTTTTTCCGGTTTTATATATTTTTAATCTTTACTTACGCCGATTTCTTCAGCAACATTCAAAACTGGACGAAATCAGTCAGAATCTGTAGAGGGTGTGGGCACCCGAGACAGCTAATTTAAATAGCAACTAGCACATTTTTTATATTAACACAGTTATAGTAAATTTCATGTTTTGAAAGCTTAGATCCTCCTCTATTTATATTCAATCAAGTAACAAGTTTGAAAGATACTTATTTTTTGCAAATGTCTCTACCGTGGCGCGCTAATTCATGCCTTTAAGTATTAAACGTAAACATCTGTATCTGTGTGATTTATTTCAACTGAAACTGAGAAATTTTGTAACAATTCGATATTTAATAAACTTAAAAGCAATAGCATTTATCATTATTTTTTGGTTTTTAAACAAACTCGTCTGCATTTCCATAAGGCTGCTGGGAAAAGACACAGTTTTTTTGTAAAGGATTGCTTTGTATGTTAAGTTTAAGATAATCAAGTCATTGAAATGCCAACAATATTTTTGTAATCAATATCTTTTTTAGCAAAGTATTAATAATTTGCAAAATGTCAACATTTCATTAGGTTAGGTAAGGCAGACAGCCTTGTTGCCACATCGCACTTGGGTCCATTGATTGGTCCCTTTGTGTTACCTACTGTCAGAAGGGTGAGAGAAGAAGAAACAGAGAGAAAAGAGTAAGGCAGGGTATGGAAAAAGAAATGAAGATAAGAAGAAGAGAAAGAGAGAGTGAACCGCGGGTGTCAAGATACGGAGAATGTCCGAAAAATGCAGAAAAAGCCCGCTAAATAAGGCCAGTCGGCCAAAGTGTGCGCTCATTCCCTTGAATGAGTTCCCAGTAAACTACCCACTGCGCCTTAACAAGGAACTGATACTACATGGACCCGGTGACGATTTATCAGATAGGCCCCCTAGTACCGCTGACTGCGTAGTCGTTAAGTGGGAGACCCATTCTCCCAACATGGGTCCCAAATAGACAGTGCACAGTGACCGCAGTCACCAAGTCACTCAGTCGAACCCTCGGCAACTGCAGTAGTGCAGTCGCCCTGCCCCGATCCAAAGAGGGCCAGATTGTTGTAGCGGTGAAACATGTCGACTCTTTAGACCATCTAATCTCCGTAAAGAGCAGCGTGGATGCGCTGTCCGCAAGCAGAGAGGGGTATGCCACAGAAGTTGTCCATGGCATACTCGTCAAGCATTGTCCCCTTCTTTGCCAGATCATTGGCAACACGGTTGCTCAAAACAGGCCAATTCTTTAATATAGACCCCACCACCAACTATCGTCCCTCTCTTGGAGCCATCCCTGTATATACAGAGTGCTCTAGACGGAAGATTCAATTAAATCATCTTCCCAGAAAATATGTTAAAACTTTAATTCAGAAAGTTCCCAATTTTTCAGGTACACACTTAGTGATTAGTAATTAATTTATGCTTGATGCAGATAGTGACAACAGCAACAGAATAGACTTATTTATATGAAGCTACCTAATAAAAATGGCGATCTGCCTTTATTTAAACTGACAGCAACACTGGGTTTCAGCTGCAGAGTAGGTAAAGGAAGAAAAGAGTTTCGTTACGTAAACTGAATTTGTTGACAATCGAATTTCATCGATATTATTTGCAATTAATTGAAATGACTGAATGAATAGGCTACTCGCAGCTATTGTATTGTATTCTATTCTACTCTATTTTCTTCTATTCTATTCCATTCTATTCTATTCTATTCTATTCTATTCAATTCTATTCTTTTCTATTTTATTCTATTCTATTCTATTCTATTCTATTCTATTCTATTCTATTCTATTCTATTCAATTCAATTCAATTCAATTCAATTCAATTCTATTCTTTTCTATTCTATTCTATTCTATTCTATTCTATTCTATTCTATTCTATTCAAGTCTATTCTATTCCATTCTATTCTATTCTATTCTATTCTATTTTATTCTATTTTATTCTATTCTATTCTAATCTATTCAGTTCAATTCAATTCTATTCTTTTCTATTCTATTCTATTCTATTCTATTCTATTCAAGTCTATTCTATTCCATTCTATTCTATTTTATTCTATTCCATTCTATTCTATTCTATTCCATTCTATTCTATTCCATTCTATTCTATTTTATTCTATTCCATTCTATTCTATTTTATTCTATTCTATTTTATTCTATACAATTCTAATAAATTCTATTCTATTCAATTCAATTCTATTCCATTCTATTCTATTCCATTCTATTCTACTCCATTCTACTTTATTCTATTCGATTGTATTATATACGTTTCTATTCTATAATATACGATTCTATTTCGCTCTGTTCGACTATATTCTATTCGATTAGATGCTATTAGATTCTGTTCGATTCTATTCTCTTCGATGCGATGCTATAAGATTCTATTCTATTCGCTCCGATTCTATTCGACTCATTTCGGTTCTACTCGATTCTGTTCGATTGAATAGAATTTAATAGAATGGATATTAAGACACAGAAATATTTTAAGCTGTTTATTGTCAACATCTAAAAATCGAACCAAGGAGATAAAAATATATCAAGAAGTACATTGTAGATTTTGCATTTCGTTTTTTAATTAGTGTGAAAGTGTGGTAACCAGTGGATTTGACTACTTGGTGCTGACATGTAAACGAAAAAATGTGCAAATAACGATGGATTTGTGCAGCAACTGTAAACACCAAAATCATTTAAAATTTAAAAAAATATTTGTTAAGTTTTTGAATACGCGAAAGTTCAAGAACAGCAGAAGTAAATTTAAAGAAAAAATTTGTTTAATGGTTAATTTTGTATTTATTTAGAGTTGGCGCTTAAATATTTCATAAAACCCGATTTTAGATGGTTAATTTGTGCGAACATGTATTTAGTAAAATTTCACTATAGGTCATTAGACAAAGGAATGAAAAATTCTAGACTTTATACAATATATTCTAGATAATGTAATAAGGCTTATTTGAACAAAATTAGCAATCTTAAATGTGATACTTTTCTAGTCATTCATAAATTTAAAACAGAGACTGGAAATCCTGTACAATGAATAACAAGAATTTATTACGTTTCGTCTATAACCCACAGTCTGCAAGCAGTATGTATTAATTAGACTTCGACTGGAATAAATATTTTTGTTGTGCCACTAACGACATCGTACAAGTACATGGAGAAGGCGTATGATATTGCATGTTTTTGTTAAAACAATATTCAGAAAAACAATGCAGCTCTTGAAACAATTTTGGCTTCTTGTGGCCAGGAAAACCTTAAGTTTATATTAATTCTAAATGAATTAATTTTTTCCTTCAATTCAAAAACATATCAAGCCAAACAAGGTTTCCTGTCTGAAAAACTTCTATTTTTTATGTATACAACTTTATAATCAAACATATTGCTTTTGACTGGGGAGTAAGAAAGTTGTTTAGTTAGAATTATTTTAGCATAATATATAATTAAATGAGTAACATTGATTCGACTTAATTTTAAGTATTTTTATTCGACTTTAAAAAAGTAGAAGGTTATTATTTAGTCTGAAATTGTTATATTAATGTCCGCACAACTCAGGCGTTTCTGTACTGATTTAGAATTTTAATTACTTCAATGTTGATGCTTACATGTGGCTTCCATTAAAATAGAGTTCATAAAAAATGAGTTAATTAATTCTTCTTAAGTTTATTTTATTTCTATATTATTAGGAAAAAATTAAAAAATTGGAAGTTCAACTAATAATTTTAAGAAATTCAAAAATAAAAGTTCATAATTTCAAAAATTTGAGGGAGCTCCTATACAAGGCACATAATTTTTTATGTGTTTATTGTACCTTTACGGACATTTATTTTCATTTCATTAGAAATATAAATTTAGGTGGCATGTCAAAGTGTCCACGGACATAATGTTCATTGACTTTATGTCGCACTTAAAAGTGACATAATGCCCATAGATATTGTGTCGTTTTTAGTATGGATATAGTGCCATTTATGAAAGTATCATAATATCCGCCGCTGCACTCAAAAAAAGACATAAACTAAATTTAACGACGATATTTCCTCCACATTAGTTTATTATTTTTCTTATGCTTAAGTAAAATTTTACTGAAACTAAGGAAATTATTTTTATGTTTAGTAAAAATTGTTCAATTTTAGTAAAAACAAAAATAGTTCATAGCTTAAACAATAGTTCATAATTTTCCCCAAATATTTTATTATATTTTAAGACAAATTTGTTGACTTGAAATAAACATATACCAAAATTTAGAAATCACTTACTTAGTTTAATGAAACTTCGTAATATAAATAAGTATTTTTTTTATAGTTAAAAAATTTACATTTAGGAAAAGATTTCACAAAGTTGTTAATGATTATTCTTGATTTAAGTTCACATTTTCCTTAATGTTATTACTTTTTACTCGTTTTTAGAAAATATTTCTAAAAAGAGTATTTTAAGTTTTTGGTGCACTAAATTCAAGAAAAATTTGTTTACAACTTAGTTCAGATAAATTCGAAAAAAATACAATAAATAATTCCCTTCAGTTGAGTTAACGCTTTCCTATTTATGTGAAGAAATTTCCTACAAGCAAGGAAGTTTTTTGTTAAAAATCGTTCAGATAAATTCGAGAAAAGTTTTAAATAAATAACACTGAAATTGACATATTTAAGAAAATTATTTACTTAACATTAGGACAAACCAAAAATGAGCTGCAAATTAACTGTAAATTTTTATTAGTTTCCAGTAAATATTAACTTGACAGCAGCGTTGCCACACAAGAAATTTACTTCCTACCAATAATTTTCAAAAATCCTACCAAAATCGTTAACAGCCTACCAAAAATTTTAAAATGCAATTCTTCAATAAAATAAAAATTTTTATTTTGGCTTATATAGTAATATAATAAAAAATTCCACTTTTTATAAAAAATATACATAAAATAACAACATAAAAGCAATATTTCATTTAAAATAACGGATGTATATATGTGTATACAAAATGTATACAGATAAAAAAAACAAAAGGAATTTAAAATACAAAAAATATCACATATACTTCATTGGTTTCAAAATAGTTTTAGAGCATACTATGCAGAATTAACACCCATACCTTTCCTGGAGCCAATCAAATTCGCTCAACCATTCGGTTCTAAATTTTCTTTTGACTGTTTCTTTACAATGTTCACTAAAAGTATTATATTATTTAAAAATGTTTTAAAACAAAAATTTTAAGAGTAGTTCTACCTGGTTGATGGAATGTCGTTTCTGAAATTATATTATTATATTATTTTCATTTAATTTTGGAGTTTTTGATAACAATCTGAAAAAATACATGCAATATTAGTAAATATTTATGTTATTAATAGATATATATTTAGAATTAATAAAGTTTAATTACTTTTCCATTTTGTCTATTAATTTTTTAATACATACACTTGAAAATAAACCTTCACTTAAAAATATTGTTAATTTCAATTTCATAAAATAGTTCGCGTTTCTTAAACCAGAGATGGTTATAGCTTTAATCGTCTCTTTGCAAAAAAGCAGAGATGCTTTTTAGTACACCCAAAACAGTTTTTGAAAATAGTGGTAACATTATCAAAGTTATTGTTTATTTTTATAAAAGTTAAATTTTTTTTATTTTATGTTCTGAATTTTTAAGATGAAAAATTTACTATGCTAAAAAATTGCTACAGGAGGAAAACCTACCAAAAATTTAAAAAAATTCAACAAACCAACCAAACTACCAAACTGTTTTTTAAAAACGAAAAACTACCAAGTTTGGTCCGATTGGACCAAAGCGGCAACGCTGCTTGACAGCAGTATGCCAGAGAAAGCAAGAGAGCAAGAGAAAAAGAGATCAGTGAGTCTTAATAAATCTTATGTATGCAAGAATAGCTGAAATCGGGTTTACATGATACGATTAAAGGAAAACAAATATGTATGTAAAATAGTTCAAACCACATTCATACGTTAAAAATATATGAAAGTATTATTTAAAGAAATATTGATTTTAAATTTTCTATGAATATTTATTAAAAACAACAACAATTAAAAGTTATAAAGTACGAAAGCGAGTACCTAAACAAACAAAAACGAATAACAGCAAATATGACCAACACTAGTAAGAATGGAATGTAGAAACAGTTAGTTTTGTTATCAGCGTTGCCACACAAGAAATTGACTTCCTACCAATAATTTTCAAAAATCCTACCAAAATCGTTCACAGCCTACCAAAAATTTTAAAATGTGTTTCTTGCACATAAACTCTGTTATACTCACTTGGTTTTTTCCGTAATTGTTGAGGTGGAAATTTGTTGGTGATTTTTAAGATGGATGTTATGATTTAAAATATTTTTAGAGCATACTATGCAGAATAAACACCCATCCCTTTCCTGGAGCCAATCAAATTCGCTCAACCATTCGGTTCTAATTTTTTTTTTACTGTTTCTTTACATGCAATATTAGTAAATAATTATGTAACTAATAGGTACATATATACAATTAAAAAAGTTTAGTTACTTTTCCATTTTGTCTGTTAATTTTTTTAATACAAACACTTGTAAATAAGACTTCACTCAAAAATATTGTTAATTTCAATTTCATAATATTGTTCGCGTTTCTTAAACAGTTTTTGAAAACAGTGGTAAAACTATTCACGGTTATTTTTTATTTAATTCAAAGTTACATTTTTTTATTTTATGTTCTGAATTTTTAAGGTAAAAAATTTACTATTGCTAAAAATTTGCTACAGGAGGAAAACCTACCAAAAATTAAAAAAAATGCAACAAACCAACCAAACTACCAAACTGTTTTTTAAAAACGAAAAACTACCAAGTTTGGTCCGATTGGACCAAAGCGGCAACGCTGTTTGTTATTCACTTGCTACTCAGTTTTTATTCTTTGTGCATTGATTGTTGAAAAGTTTAAGAAAATAATATTTTAAATAAAGTGTGTTCTAATTAAACAAAAAATTGAAATACAAACTAAAAAGTGAAGTAAAATTATTTAATTAAATTAAGTGAATATATTATTTATTAATATAAGCAATATTCAAAAACAAAAATTAAAAGTTGGTTGGTAAGTGCTTATCTTAATTTTTCTTTGTCTTATAAAAATTTATTCTTTTTATGTTTGTAAGCAGGTAACTTTTGTATTTATTCCCTAATATATAAACGCAGCTGGATGGAGTCAGAAGACGACTTAAAGAATCTCTTAACATCACTGAAAGGAGATGCCTTTTTGGACATTTTCAAAGGTAGTTTGTAATATTTTATCAACTTGAATACAAAACCTTAAAGATTGAACTAAGACAATACTTTTCAGAACACAACATTGGTACAACAGCATTAAAATACATGACAGCAAACCACTTAGATATAATAGTACCCAAGCCATTATTCGGTGCAAGAATTGTATTTGATGGTTCAAGTTTCTGTGCTTATTAGTAAAATAAATTATCTCTTTTACTAAAAATCAGTAAAATTTTTATTAATTTTTGAGATGATGTAAAAATTATCTGAACTTTATTCCAGGAACTATATACTGCTTTTAAGGAAATCTGCAGATAAAAAGTGAACTACATAAAAACAATTTTTTAATCTGAATATGTAAAAATTTTACTAAAATTAAGGAAACTTTGGCATGAAATGAGAGATTCCGGCATAGTTTTAAAACTTTTTTTTCCTTACATTTAGGAACATTTGTTTAATTTCTGTAATTTCTGTCTTTGGCGCCATACGACAACCATTATGTCGCCAAATTAAGTAAATTTTCTTAATTTTTAGTTAATATTTTTTTGAGTGTGGCTTCGCTTACCAAAGGGTGTATTTCTTACATAGAATAGCATTGAAAATACCTTGGATTTTTCAGTCCAAAGTGTATAATCGATTCCACAACACTTTTGTGATTATAAAAAAAAAAAAAATTATTACATAACTTTTTACATTGCACAAACAATTTTTTCAGATATTAATAATTACATTTGTTTTTAGACTGAAATTTAAATGAATTTTTATTTGACTGGGTTATATACATAATAAATAAAAAAAATAAAATAAATATAAAATTTTCTAAAAAAATAGTTATTTAAATTAATTGTGGAATTAATTATAAAAGAAGAAAATAGTTTCCTTATTAAGTAATTACTTGAATTAATTAAAAATTTAGTAAAAATTTCAATACGAAAACAAGTATAATTTTTAATGCCATTTTCTGTACTACTAAGAGTACAACAATAATATTATAACTGTGATTGCAATAAATTTATTTGAAGAAAATTTTAACTTAATTAAAATTTTACTATTATTTATATACTTATAATTCACTTATAGTAATAAGATTGCTATTGCTAAAAAACTTGTAAAAATGTAAAAAGTCACATCGTATTTTAACTATGAAAAACAATTTTTTCTTATGCATCACTAAAAGGACAGCCATTTCCTTATTTGTTGTTAGTAACAATTTAAAATAAAAGGCGAGAAAAAGGATGCAAAAAATGTTCGTTGCAAGAAACTGTCTGTTGCTTAAAAATGTAAAGAGTGTCAGGCTAAAAGCTGCAAATAAGGACGTTGCTAAAATTAGGACAAAAAGGACATCACTGATGCTAAGTACCATCTTGTTAATGAAAAATATAAACGATAGACTATTTTTTCGAATATATAATTAATAAAGGGTGCATTTTTTCAATATAGAACTTTCGGTTATTATAACAAGTATTTGAGCAAGATATTTTATTTTTATTGCAGACTATCGAAAAAAATTTTGCATTGTTTTAAGTAGTTTTTGGTAAAAGAAAACTTTGCATAAAAAACTGGATTGAGGTAAGATAATAGTTTTATGGTATTTATCTATAAACGATAAACATCTTGTGTTAAAAATTGAAGGATACCAGTCCTGACCATGTAACAGAAATAATCTTTAAATATAAATATGTGTTTGTTTTTATATTTGTGTGGGAGCTACAGCAGTGTACACCAAAGAACAAATACTCTTGGGAAGTCTTAGCATTTTATAATCTTAAAGCGAGAGAACTTAAGGAGTTAAAGTATTTAGAATCTTTCTAATTAATGCTCGAAGTCGTGGTAAAAATTTATGAAACTCGAACAGTGGGGGTGACCGTACGATAATAAATCAATTATTACCATACAAAATGACATAAAAAATTGACAATATGAGAGTTGTGGGCATGGTTCTTTCCATTCCAAGTGGAGTTTAATCATTGTCCGTCGAGGCAAATACAAAAATTGTGTCACCAGCACTACTAAAATAGACGAAACGGAAGCAGAAGCCGTGCCATTTCGTACAAAGAAAATATTTTATAATCGAAAAATAAAAGTTTTAGCCTTTAAGATTTGTCTTAATAACTACGTATTAAGTCACAGCGTTGAGGCAGCAAATTGTGCAATGTCTAAATTTGAATTAAAAGTGACTGAAATTAAAACAATAAGGGTGATGTTTTCTATTTAAAAGAAAAATCTTATTAAGTATATTTAGAGCTAAAAAAGCAACACTTTGTGTATAATTGAAAAATAGAAACTGAAGTTTTAAAAATTTCGAATATTTGTACTATTCGGAAATTCACATCTCCTTTTCCAGCTGGTCACCGAAAAAACTACTAGGCGTCTGTTTTCGACTGTCATTACGAAGAAGTGCAACCCGAAATTCTAGAAAAATTAGAAAATACTTAGTTTTATTGTTTCATAATTAGAAATTAGATTTTACAAGGCTTATAGTATATAAAAAAACAATTAAAAATAATAATAAACAAAAAATTTATTAAATTTTTATACACAGACGTGACTTTTGGTCTACCCTGTAGAAAATTAGAAAGATCCGCTTTTTTTGTTAGTAATATGTATAACTAAAAATAGGATATTATTGTTGATATACCGTACCGTGAATAGGCAAAATTTTAAAGATGTCAATATAAAAGAGAGTTTGACTAGAAAAATTTGTAGTAAATAATTAGTTAAGTAAATAAATTATTTAACAAATAAGTAAATTATTAAATAGATATACTGTCATATTCATAAAAAATAAAATAAATTTGAAATGTTTATAAAATTATATTTGTCCTTAAATTCATTTTAAATCTATTTTAATATTTCATGAATACGTTAGTAAATTTTTTTTTTGACTTCATTTCATTATAATAGCAATACCTACTCATCGTACATGGAAGTAATTAATAAGATAGACTAATTAATTGAGCGACAAGTAATGCTAATGATAATTATAGCGTAACGATACGACTACTTTCAATAATTGTAGTAAATTTTAATGCAAACGTTTTATAAAGTTAAAAGACAAAATTATAATCATTGACTAATGATTAAATGATTTTAAAGCACTACCATTGATGAACGTCGATGCATGCCTTTGTACACCAAATAAACACCACTAAATATGATGGCATTTTTACTCCAAAAAATATAAGATCTGATATATCAGGTTTTTAGTCACTTTACATCCATTTATTAACGGGTGGGATTTTTTTATTGTTTTATAAATTTATTTGTTATAAAATAATATTTTTTTCAATTGGTAATATAACAGTTTCATTAATATTACCATTAGTAAGAACAATTACTATTAAAATAAAAGAATTAGCATTCAATGGTGTTTAAGTTTTTTTCATTGTCATTATTTCAAACAATGCCAATGAAATTTGGTAATGAAAAACTTCCAAGTATGCTACACATGAATTATTTTTAAAGAAAACACCCTCTTAATGATTGTGCCAAAACACCAAATACATTTGAGTAGGCGTCCAGCCTGATGCCAAAAGATTGTATGCAAAAAAACGTGCTTTAAATTCTGTTTTTTTTTTCTTCTTTTAGTTCCACTTAAAAATCATTTTCAACTGTAATTTTTTGTCCTGTTTTTTTTAATATTAAATTTTCTTTGTTTTACTGTAGGAGTCCTCGACTGACAGGGGACACTGATTATTTTTTTAACCCGGAGTTTGTCTGTGAGTAGTTACGACTTAAGGTCGATTAACTTTCAAAATAATATTGTAAAACTCAAGAAAATAAAAATGTTCTACAAACAGATTCTGGTAGTGGAGAGCTATAATACCTTAAAGAGTAAGAGAAAAAAAATGTTCGAGGAAAATCGTCCTTTTAGTATTTTATATAAATCCGCTGAAAACATGGTACATCTAACATAACTTTTTTATTTCTTTAAGTTTATAGGTTTTTATTAAAAAATGTTTGCTGATACCATTAAGTTCATTAAAGAAACGAGTGATGTCTCCATTAAGGAATAATTTCATACAAAATTTCGTACAAAAAATCAATTTTCGATTTTTCCAATTTTTTCTTCCGTAAAAACCTTCTCCTCGAAAATACGAACAACTGACAAAAAAAAATTACAGAAATCGGCCCAGCCGTTCTCATTTTATGAATTACTATACATTATACATATTTTACACAATTTTTATATGTATAGATTTAACGTAATTTTCTTAATAATCTTGTAACTAGTATTTCTTTAGCTGCTATTCATGTTAATATTTACTGGTGTTTTGAATGCTAAACAAAACATGTATGTGCTTGTGTTTAATTAAAATTAATTAATAGTTTATTGCATACTTTTAGGTAGCAGCTTTTAATTTATGTAACCTTTATTAAAAACACTTTCTTTTCCATGCAAATGTATTCACATGAGAGTACACTTAACTAACCATTAATTTTGAGAAGTAGAATTGTTGTTGTTGTTGTTCTACAAGTGCTGTCACTAAATAAATGAATAAATAAAATAAAATATACACAAGGGGAAACGTAGTGGGGCAGGATAATAACAAATAGTTTTCATAAGAAAAGTTAATAAAAATTATTTCAGAAAAAATAAAAGAAAAAGGTTCCTTATTATTAATATATCACCATGAACATTTCAACAAAGCGAGGCAACAAGTTAAATCTACAACAACATTATTCAACTAAGTGCATGTATTTTTTTAATTTGGTTGAAAAGTGTAAGAGTTTTCTTTATTGCGTGTTGTTTTCGAAATTGAGAAGTGCCTCTTGCAAGTGTTTGTAATTTGTTAGTGCAGAGAAGGATTTAATATTACAGTCCTTTCTTTATGGATGAAGGTAGTGTTTTTTTGCTAAAATACCATGTATGCAAACAATATTATGCTTAAAAAAATTATCCATTCACAGTGTTTACTAAAATATTAAGATGTGTTAAAAATATATGTAACCCTAGTTTTTCTAACTTTTTAATTATATTTTAACGGCCGTATTCATAAAAACTTAAAACAGATTAAACCCTAAATAGGCAAATATCAATGAGACGATTATTAGTCTTAAAAACCATTGATAACCAATTTTATAAAAAAAAAATTGTTGTTGTATTTACCCTTCTTTAAACTAAAAAAAAAATATTATTTTGATACTTTGTTTATAAA
Source organism: Gymnosoma rotundatum (assembly GCA_916610165.2). NCBI lineage: Eukaryota > Metazoa > Arthropoda > Insecta > Diptera > Tachinidae > Gymnosoma > Gymnosoma rotundatum. The sequence continues at coordinate 93,124,310 of OU744337.1, read as the reverse complement.
ATAAGAGATTATCCAGCAGTGCGCTCCACTACACTTTTTTAATGATAATCGGTTCGTTGAATTGACTTAACAAGAAAATTATCGATTTTGCTATTCAGTTACACTTTTAACGATTTTCGCTGTTGCTTTAAACCAGCTATTATAGTTAGCAAGTTGTTCATGGTTAAACGACAAAATAAATGATGTAAAACAAATGCATATAAGCATAAACATACATATGCGAACACAAAATAAGGATGTTTTTTTTCATTTCAATTAAATCAAACAAACTTGTTTAACTAAGTAAATACACGCAGATTTAAAAATTATTTTGCAAATAAATTTCTCTCTTGTACGTATTTAAGAAGAGGTAATCGCAACTATACAACCAAAACAATTATTACATACTTCGTACAAGCATATTGGAAAATACGTATTCATGTATGAAAATTGACATCTAAGAAATAAACATATGTATGTGCCTCCCTGGAATAAATATGTTTTTACTCTTCTCTTTGTTGACGGAGATGCCACTCAATTTGAATTTATGTAAACAGAAAAATAAAGTTGTCTATTATCGTTAAGCTGAAGTTAGTAAATCACTAATCGTCACTGCAAAAAACAGAAAATGTCGACAAATATAACGATTGTCGTATTATTTAAAGTTAGCTAATAGAACTCGGAATTCTAATGCTTTTTAATTTTCTATGACCAAAATAAACATAACATAACTTGAAATATTTTTGACCGATGTAACAGTTGAAAGGGATGATGTGGATACTAGGCTGAGGTGGTAGGATAGTAGAACTGAATGTAAAAGTAGACTAGGAATCAAAGGATGGTACGTACTGAATGTGGATGCTATGGTAAGTGGAGACGTGGAAAATTACTATTTTATGATCATCGATTGTCATGGCCGAAGGAAATGGGTTATACAGAGATATAATTCTATAGCTTTTTGCTACATGGAGATTATTTAATATGGCATTTAAATTCCCAGTTTGTGTTCAGACCAGTAGGAGGACAGGATAAAAAAATTTTTTTTTAATATCCATTAAACGATGAACCAAAATAAGTCAACGACGGAAGGACTATGTTTTATCACTTTTTGACATGCAGGGTGTGGGTGCCTTCGCAGGTAAACTATCTTTCTGCTAAACAACCTAAAACACAAAACGAAATCTTGTAAATGTTAGGTCTCGAAGGAAAGTCCGCAGTATCGGAGTATACAAATCTACAAAAGAATATGCAAAAATATTTTAAATGGAAGGGAAGGAAGTTATTATGTTGGGTTTGAGAGCTTTAATTATCTCTTACCCTAGAAGTAGAGATATTATTGCAAAAAGATTAAACGCCAGATGATATATTATTGATGACAATGGGCCACCTATTATAATAGCTAGGCCTTAAAAAAGTGACTAGAGTCATCCACTAATGTGTAAGATTGCAAAACCTAAAAGGTATTTAAATATTGGTGTAGCTTCCTAAGTTATCTGAATTTGACGCAAATACTTACCTTAGCCGTAAACATAGCATAAGAAAGGGGGTTGGCGGGAACCAATCGTGGGACTCATTAATGTGCGAGAAGATTGGTATCTACCAGCTGGAAATCAATGAGTAACAAAGTGGGCTTAAGTAGTGTACAAAATTGTATTGGCCTACCCCTGTAGCCTGCTCTATTAAAGTTCGATTATTACTTAAGCTTTTTTTGTATCGATTTTTTTTATCAATTATCACAAAAAAGAAATAAATATAATCTATAAACTCGTTATTTGAACTTCCAGTCAATTTTTCCAACATTCCTATACTCTTTTATTGCTTATAAAGAAACACATTAAGGGGACACATTTGCAGATAAAAGATTTTCAAATTTAAAAACTAAAATTTCCTACAGCCTCCCACTGTATATTGTTTTCTATTTGAAAAGTAAATATTGCGCTCTCTATTATATTCATAATGGTTGTTGATGAAATAAAAAAATAAAAAAAAACTTTTGTAGTGTTAAGGATGATAGCTCTTCAAGGGATGTAAATACACTCATTCATGGTCAGGGTAAAATGATAAAAAGTTAACTGTCAATGTCAAGATAATTAAACACTTGATTGACACGCATATGTTCTTCTTTAAACAATAACAAAATTAAGTAGTAGTGCATATTGAGAGATTTAAATTATTAAAATTCAAAATATTTAAATTTCAAGAATTCAAGAAAATGCAAAAAATTTAAAAATACCTACTTTGTTTTAAAGTTTATAATAGTTATTAAATACATTTCCTATAATAAGCTATTAAAAAAAATTTTTAATCAAAATAACAGTTAAATAGTGTAACGTTTTTTCCTTGTACTAAAGAACAAACGTACGGATTCTTTTCATTGCAAATACCACTGTGGCTCATTATAATTTCTCTGACTTTCTCTGGCTATAATTCTTGATACCGGTCTCGTGACCCCTTGGTCTCGTATTTACTAAACATGCGTTATTACTACAAACGCAGCCATCCGCGCTACACTACTGTGTTACTCCGGCGAGACATGAACTACTCGATACCTTGCTTAGTAGCCTTAACCATCCACAGACATCTCCCCTACTCCTTTTATCCAAGCCAGTCATCTCCTTTTAATCCAACAGCCACAACACACGTCTGCCATACACTGTTGTTATGCTGTTACACTTCCCCGCGTTGACCGCTACCGTTTTTACTTTTTGTTTATAAAGGGCTTCTTGACAATTATCTGTAGCTCTTATATTAAATTGGACGTCTCCACTAAATTATCTGCCATGGCTTCACACAATAATTGACTTTTGCCTCTCGGTAGGTTTGTACTGCTGATTATTAATTTTTAATTGCTTATAACAATTATTATTTTTTGTTGCACGCATGTCCGAATGCGGTATCGAACTCAGGACCCCACGTTTTGCAGTACGCACCTCTACCAACGCTGTCATTGAGGCTGCTTAACTTTCGTTAGCTAATTGTGGTATTATTCTATACACACACCATTAGTTGAATTTACTTATTCACCACGCTCATACGGAAACAACAACAGGAGTTGACAGATTTTATTACCGTAACAATAGCTTATCTACTATTTAAGCAATTTAACGATTTTACCTGGCAACTCCTATTAGCTTTTATTACTACTAGTGATTTTAAATTAATCCAAAAATAGAATGTTTTTTTATATTTATTTTACGTAAAAAAAAAAATATATTAAGTAAAAATATATGTTCTCCTTACTGCAAAATAAGTAACGTAATAAACAATATCTAAATAAATATGATTTGTTTACTTTGTTCATGGATAAAGTACAAATATTCGTATAACTAGTTCTATAAAAAGCTGTACAAGTCATATGGAATGTCAGATTTTTTACATGTAAAATACACATAGTGTAAACCTCATGAAATATAACATATTATATTTTGCTATGTTATAATATCTGTTAGTTTTTATTTAAAGCGCAGAAGCAGATGCTTTTAGTGATGCTTTCTTTTACTTTTATTCAGAATATATTTAAGATGAAATAAAAAATTTATTAATTTATTTTAAACGTCCTTAATTCTTTCAAATATAACTATTTTATCATATTATCATGAAATAATTATTATTTATTATATATAGGTCATCAGTGAGTTCTACCCGAATTTTGTGAAGAAAACCTCAGAGTCTAGTGAAGTAACTCCAATCAAAAAAGCAAATAATGGGGTGACAGAGAGTTAAAAAATAAAAAAACTTGGACTACATACATATATACAGTACTGTTCGAAACCTAAGCAACTTTTTCCCACTAAGTAATAACAGACTCATATCTTTTCTTTAAATAAATTGATAGAAAATATTTTTTTTATTCACTACTACATAATGTGTCTATAACCTAAAAATAACAACAAAAATTAAAATCCATTTCTTTGGAAGTTATGATGAAATATAAACAAAATTAACTTAAAAATTGGCTGTTCAAAACCTAAGCAACTTTTAATATTTTCTTTGATATCCTTTGTTTCTTACGACCTCAGCGCATCTGTTGGGTATAGATTCAATAAGATTCGATAGAATAGATGTTGTTATAGCTTCCCACTCCGATTTTAGACAGTTCATCAACTCCTATTTATTTTTAAAGCGTCGAGTTCCAACTCTCCGTTTTAAAATTTCAAAGAGATTCTCTATGGGATTCAAGTCTGGCGATTGAGGTGACCAATCCAAAACTTGAACCCCATTAGCTGATAACCAATCCTTGACTAACTTCGATGAGTGCTTTGGGTCATTGTCATGTTGAAACACCCATCGAAGTGGCATTTCCCACTCAGAATAGTTAAGCATGTGAGTTGCTAAAATGTCTCCGTAAACAAAAGGGTCTTTGAGTACCGAGGTTGTAGCCGCTTTCCTTTTGGTCTTCTCACGTGGCAAACTCCATCTGAATTAAGTAAGATAAATTTAGATTCATCACTAAACAAAACAGTTCTCCATTTGGATATAGTCCAATCCATATGTGCTCTAGCAAAATCCAACCTAAAACTAAAAAAAGGCTGAGAAAATCAGAGACTACGTTGCAATCAATCAAACAAACCTCTTTTTTAGATGCTTCTTAGTCAGCATAGGTTTTTTAGATGGCATGAAGCTCCTTAAGTTTTGTTCCAATAAACGTTTATTTACTGTGGAAGAACTAATCTGAAGTTCAAGCTCATTCACTATGTCTTTCGACGAAATAAATGGATTTTTTTAACTAGACGGAAAATTTTTTGGTCTGTTCGCTCAGAAGTTTGTCGAGGTCGCCCACCGCTATTGGCCTTCTCTACTTTCCAAGTAGCTTTATACTTTTTTATAAGTCGGGAAACTATTGATTTAATAATATTCAATTGGTTTGCTATAGCAATTTGGGATTTACCGTTATTAAAAAGTTCAATAATCTTTAGCTCAAAAGCTGATCCACAACATGGTCGGGTGCATAAAATCAACCAAAACTACTTTTTTCAATAGCAATCATAACGGGACTAAAGCTAAGATCACACGATTGCCGTAATGCACCAAATTGGCCCAATTTTTATTGTGTAGATATTGTGCACAATACTAAAATTGTTCCAATCAAATTTTCTGAAGTCACACGATTGCCCCATTTTATTAAAATTTTATTGGTACAAGTTGGTGAATAGTAATTTTGTGGCAATAAATTGTGCCTGTCGTTCATACGATTGTTAAACAATGCGGCAACACCAAGAATCAGCTGTTGTAGTTTCTGGCAAATATACATAATTAATTTGCAAACTTTGTATTTTGTTTGTTGTATTTAAAATGTTATTTAAAAAAAAAGCTAGCGGCTGCTTTTAGTTTCTTTTATATACTTAAAATACAAAAAAATATAAAAAATAAAAGAATTTTTAAAAAACGAATAGTATGGGTCCGAAATTGGCTAAAAAAACGGGCTACTGATGGTGCATTGCAGAAGACTCTAAAAGAGTTCCAAGAAGTAGACAACCAATATATATAAATATATATAAATATAAATATATATAAATGTATACAAACAACCTGAAGGCACTCAACAAAATGAAAATATTGACGCGTATTGGATACTTTGATTGCCGCAAAAAATCACAATAAATATTGGTACATTTTTGGAAGTTTTATTGCCGCACAGTTGCATATCAAGTAGTCACACGATTGCCGCATCAGGGTTGCATTTGGTTGGTAAAAACAAGCACAATATTGACCGCGATTGCCGCATGAACCAATTTATTGTGCAATCACACGATTGGCATACAAAAAATTGTAAAAATTGGTGCATTACGGCAATCGTGTGATCTTAGCTTAAAATTTTTGTTAAAAAATTTTGTTGTTGTTTTAGTTAATATTTCGCAACAAATGCAACAATGTAAAAGTTGCTTAGGTTTCGAACAGCGAATTTTTAAGTTAATTTTGTTTTTGTTTTATAATTTCTTTCAAAGACATAAAATGTATTTTTTGTTTTTAATCATAGTATGTAGACTATATGTATAATAATAAATAAAAGGGAAATTTTTCATTAATCTATTTAAAGAGAACATATACGACCATGAGTATTTACTGGGGAAAAATTGCTTAGGTTTCAAATAATGTAATTATATATAATTTTACATAAAAATGACATCGGCTCTTAATGGGTTAAGCATTTTAAGAAATTTTAGTATTTCCTTAAAGATCTCTTTAAAAGCTTTAAAATGATACCAATATTGATATTTTAAAATATTTGAAAATTTCAGAGCCCCGTAATTCGGAAAATATTGTGATTGCATTTGTTTTTAAAATCGAATTGATATTTTATTTTTATTTTTATATTTTTGATATGTTAAGTGAGATTCCTACCGCAAATAATGAAACAAGTACTCTTTCAGTGATATTACTTTATTTCGTGTCTGTACCAAAAGTTATAGAAATTTGGTGTAATATAACAAACTTATACATGTTACGTGGAGCCTTCAAAAGTTACAAAAAATGTAAAACTGATTGTACGAGTCATATAGAGAACAAGGAAGAAATGGTTCGGGTAGTGTGTGTTAAATAAGTTAGTTAAATAGATAATGTTTAAAATGAAAATGCAGCATTACATTCTGCTGGGGTCTAATTTTGCTTGTTATTTTACATTTTTCCTTTTAAAAAATTTTAAGAAGTTAAAAAATTCACATGTGCCGAAAACTAAATTTTCAACCATTTAAAATTTATTTTTTTTTATATCAACATTTTTTATGACCGACGGGGTGGAGTTTTTTCAAGTCGACTAAACACTTCTGCACCTCTGTGCAAAAAAAGTAGAAGAGATCTCTCTTCCAAAACAAACGCGTTTGTTTTGCTATAAATCAACGTCGTACTGATACAACAGATGCGAAGTATAGGGCTTAAAGCAATCGTGCGTATCGTTTTCGTTCGTTTGACTTTTTAGCTGGACTGACGCACAGCGACAGTTTTAGTCCACTTTCGTTCAACAAAGTTTTCTCTAATTGCTCTAATTGTTTTTTAAACATTTGTATATTGTATTGGTCTCAGGTTTCATCAAAAGTTGCGTAACGAAGTGGTCAAAATTCCTTTGGATTGTGATTGATTGGGCTTATGGCCGAATGTTACCCATAATGGCATGTAATAGAAAACTCATGTACATTACATCATTTTGCGTTGACGGTTTTTGTTCCAAAGAGTTCTTTGGGCGACTAACTTTAACGTCATGTTTCATAAAATGACAACAATGCACTCCAGTAAAAGATTTTTTTATTTTAAAATTGATAGTGCATAAAAATTAATAGTGTATGTAACAAGTATTTTCCTGTTTTCAGTGGTGATATAAAAGACCGAAGATTATAAATAATTATCACACCCACTTCACAGAATAAATGACACAGCGTGTCGGTGTTTTAATTTTGACGGGGAATTTTAAAAAATTTCCTACGAATCTTTAACTACAACCCGTTAAAATATTCTTTGTAATTTGCATGACCTTAACATTTAAAAGTACATTAAGTTTATTAAGTGTAAAAAAAGACTTTTGTCTTCAGCTTTCAAATAATTACAAAGCATTTCTTTAATTAAATTTCTTCTTCTTTATTTCCCGTCTATTACTTTAAGTGTAAATATGAACTTTGAAATGTTTTTATTCTATTTAGTTGACTAAAGCATAAAAATTTATGCAAATACCTACAAAATTACAAAGACAAAGTCAAAATTATTTTAACACCAATTTCTTTAAATTCAGTGAAAAATATTGGGTTGGTTTTTAATTATATGCTGCAATACAACAAAAAAAGAAACACCTAAAAAAATAAAAAAATGGCTAAAAATAAAATCATTTTGTTTTCTTTTATTTAATGAAATCTCTGTTTTCTTGAATATTGAATGAACTTGAATGTTAATGGTGATGTTGTTGTTACAATTTAGAATTTGAATGTGAATTACTTTTTTCATATTGTTTAACTTATTTTTTAATTACTTTTCTTGTATAATTTAACAACTCAACACTTTCATTTTTAAGTTTTGATTACTGACAAGAGGTTTGTATGGATCTGTTTTTTGTGTTTAGCTTTGCTCACAGTAAATGGTTTAATTGTTGGGAACAATGCTCGACGGGTTCACTTTAATCGAAGTGAGCAAAATCAGCACAAAAATTGTAATTAAGGAAGGAGTATTTTTACAGTGGAACTAAAAATATTATTATTTTGTACCAGAATAAAAAAAAAATTTGGAAAAATAATTTTTCTACGTTACAAAATGTACGGCTTTAAATACAAATTGTAATTTTTAAAAATGTCATATTAAGCTTTTTAAAAAGGTTTTTATTTTTAGAGCACACGGGCTAGAATCAAAATTTTGTAATAGAATATGTCGTGTTCGAGGAGGTGCCTTAGACACACGTAAGTACAAATAAATGACATTAAAGAGCTATGAAAAATTTGAAAAACTTTGCTTCATGATTAAAGAAATAAAATACTTGTAGAAATTCACTGCAAAAGAAATAGAAAAGTAGGCTTATTGAGCGACTGCCATATTATTATGCATTTTCCTAAGTTTATTAATGGAGCGTGTTTGCCTTGATTGGCGTTCAGATTAATATGAACAAATCAGTTCAATTAAATCACAAAGTTAATCCCAGTTGTAGACTATTACGACAGAAATAAAATATTTTTCTTTATTTTTGACACTTATAGATGTCAAAGTTGTACGACTGATAACTCACTCTTTTTTTAACCCTAAAGCTACTCCTGGCGGTTCTTGGCAAACGACTAAACTGATAAATATTGAGTTTTTATATTGTACTTCTTCATTTAAAAAATAAGTTTAAATATAAAAGTTTGTACAGTTTATTTAAAATTTCTCTAACACATAAGCAACATTTTAAAAGAAAAACAAGCATTAAAAAATACGATTAATCCACCTTCAAAATGTTCAAGCAAAGTAGCTTATTATTGTGCATTAAAATCTATTTAATAATTTTTAAAACCCAAAATTTCAACACCAATGTCAGGGCTTTCATTTGAAATATTTTTTTATATATTTTATTTCAGAAAAGATCAACGGAGTATCGTTTGGATGTAATCATATGATGTGTAATATAAAGTACAATTAAACAATCTAGCTTAATCCAAAGTCAAAACTTAAGGAAAATCCTTTAATATGCTTAAGCAATCTAATAAATAATTTTAGGTGACTAGACAACACTTACATGACAATAACTAATTTGCCACAGTTACACATTTTGCAAAAAATGATTTCTTTTTAAATAAATAAAATTCAATTACAAAAATATATTAAAAAATATTTTCTATATTCAATAACATTCACAAACATATTTCAATTTTTTTAATTAGTTTTAAGATTAAATTTATACAAAATTACACGTCTTTTTCAAATTCATAAATAATATTACAAATGGACATGAAATAAGAAATGTTGTTTTTTTTCTATACACTTTTTGTCAAACTAAAATTAAAATAATTATCATTGTTGGTTTTCATTGCAATATTTCTTTATATGTGTAGCAAGAAGCATAATCAACTGTTTGCGCATGGAATGCGCGAATAGTTTTGTACTTTTCTAAAGTGAATGACATTAACGAAACAATTTCTTAAGTTAATTTTATTTTTGCTATTGTTTTCCCTTTTGGAATATCTTCGTAAGTCGTAAACCTTTAGATTATGACTCTTTTTTTGCAAGAGTGAGAGAATTTTTTTTAGATATTTAAATAGCCATTTTGCCAATACCGCAAATGTGTAAAACGGTAACTTTTGAAGCCTTCACGTAACATGTAAAATTTTGTTATATTCTGCAAAATTTTCGTAACTTTTGGTACAGACACGAAATAAAGTTATATCACTAAGAAAAACTTGTTTTGTTGCTTAAGTTAAGAACCTTTCTAACATATCAACCTTTTTTAACATATCAATTCGATTTTAATAAACAAGATTTCTTTCAAATGCTTTCTAAATCCCACATAAAAAATTATTTAGGAATAAACAAAATATAACATTGCTGAAGTTTTACTCTGTTCAATTCGTGAGAAATCACAAAATGTTTCTTGGTTCATGTTTAGAAACAGCAAAATGTTTCTAGCAACAATTATTTCTAACTGTGAAATATTTGAGCTGCATTTCGTATGGAAAACTAAGCATTCTGTATAAACTTGCGAAAATTGTTAGCAACTTCAAATATTGAAAAATTTGACAACCGTACCAATATCTCGATTAAGAAGAAGTTGTCTTTTAATTACCTTCAGGAAGTGCAGGATTATATTACAGAGAAATTGACAGTAAGTTTTAAGCAAATAACGCTCAAATTTGAGCTATTGAAGCTTAATTTTTCAAGGAAAAAAGTAAAACGGATTAAAAAAAATCATAATTTAACTAATTTTATTAAATGGCCTTCCATCCTGGAAGGTATTTAAGCAATGCTAGAAAATTAAGGTTCATCATTTCAAAAAACAAACTCGAAGTCTCTCATAAAAGGGATGTTTCTGCTCTAAATAAATTTTGAAAAGCTTTAGAGGCGTTGAATTAACATCAATTGAATACGTAAATACACACTGCAATATCGTTACATGACTGTACAGTGAGATAGTTTTAAAAATTTGCTCAATTTGATTAATAGTCAAGTTAATATTTTAAATTTATACTTTAGTCAGACTGCGCCGGGATGGTTTAAAAGAGCACTTCTTTAAATGATATATTTATTCAAAATATTATTAAAAAAATAAATAATGTTTTTTTTTTATAAATTCTAGACTTTCCAAATAATCCATTACTTTTGTGAAAATCAATTTTCAATTAGATTTTCTCCTCCAAAAGACTAAAATCTGGTTGAATGTGCTTGACTACCACATGACTGGAACTTATCTATTTTTAAAACTTTTTTGGAAATGATGGGAATAACATTTGTCAATCTTAATTTTTTTTATTCTATTTATTTAATGTGTAAATAATTTCCATAACATTGCAAAATTTCATTCCACCATTGTTGTTAGTGAAAAATTTCATAGCATTAAAAAGAAATTCTGTAACAAGTTGAGCTGAAAAAGCAAAGAAATTGGTATTAAGTCTGGCTTTACTTACAATAATAGGGCTGTGTCGCTCGTGAACGAACGGGTTAAATTGACTTAAGTGAACGGAATGAGCTAGAGCTTTAACCGACTCTTGCGTTTAATAGTGTACGAATTAAACTAGTGTACATGGTTCACTTTCGTTAAGGTGTTTGATTCCGTTTTTTTTCAGTTCAATTTTTGTGTATGAAAAGTAGTTGCTTTATACATAAGTATGTGAGTACGTATTTCAGTTGAGCATCGGTGTGGCGTTGCCATCATTATTTTTATTTTAATTATTTAAACTCTTTTTAAAAAAAATTTTAGTTTTATTACATAGTTGCCCTATTCACAAGCCCCCTAGTACGTGCTAAGTGCTAACAAAATACAACGGTGCTAGCTGTGTTGTTGGTAATTTTCATGCAAACATGCGATACAACACTTAGTACTTTTTTTCATATGTTTTTCAAACGTTGTATTTGTTTAAATGTGTTATGTTTAAATGAATTATTATTTTTGTGTTCATGTGTGAATTATATTAAATTAAATTGAATTAAAAGATATTTTTATAAGTTTTATTTATTTAATTTATTGATTTGACTGATTTATTAGAAAGTTGAAGTTGAAAGTTGCCAACATATGTTCAAAATATGTTCTTTAAGATTTAATATTGCTTTAATGACTCGATTTCTAATATTTTGTATGGTACCGCCATCACCTATACCAAAAAGAGATGCTACCTTACGAACACAACCACCATTTCCTGAAGATCCCAAGTACAATTTTAAGCTGCAAGTTAATGCGTAGTTGGAGCCTTTCGACAATTGTGTGAAAAACATCGTCATTTTTTATAAGGTTAAATATATAGGCAAATTCCTCTGGCCATAGTCGTATCATATGAAGAAATCTGTTTTCATCAAAATATCTTAAAACCCGATTATGCCATAATGATGATTTTGGTTGCCCTAAATGTATAATTCTGCGACTGGAGAGCAAGTACATTAGGTTCATCCTAAAAATGTCTTGAATTTCATCCTCACACAAAAAATTTATTAGTTTACTTTTTTCTGTTTTCTCCCCCATTTGGCTTATAAATAACAAATGATGAATAGCACTTTACTTCTTCTTATTTACTTTTTGACATATGAAGTACAATGTACAATGGCACACTGATACAATGGTTGTTCACAAAGAAGTAAACAAAAGGTAGTATGCAATACTACCTACACTTTAGCAGAGCTTGTGAATACGGCAAGTGTTTTGTTTTAAACCGCCTTCAAAAAAAGAAGGACGTTATCAATTCGATTGAATATTGCTTTTTTTATGTTTGTGCCTGCAGAACTCGAACATTTTTGGTTATATGGTTCCGTTTTAAAAACGGTTCATAATCTTAAAAATTAAAGGGTGTCCCCATACAACATACATATTTTTTACGTGTATTATGAACTGAAAGGGGCACTGAAAAGGGTTCTGCGTACTTCGTCCTTGATGGTCACAGATGCCATACGCACCACTCCATCGAAGGCCCTTATCAGCATGCAAGAACTAATAAAAGATATGTTTGATTCCCACAAAATCTCAGTTAAAAATATTTCTTTCCTTGTTTGAAAAAAGCAAAAATTTGGTGAACGTTTAAGTTTTAGAGCATTGCCGTGTCCTATATGGTTTTATATGGTTTTCCTAAAACTTAACTTAATCTGTACTATAGCTGTGTTAAGTTTAAATACCATCGTTCTAGCTGGTTACGGGATTATTTTTATTGTTTAAATGAACTCCCTCATTGTGCTCTGTGACAATTATAACAAGCTGAAAAATAGTTATTTATTTTTATATAGCAATTAATAATAAATTAAAAATAATAATAAATTAAATAAAAAATAAATTAATAAACAAAAAATAAAAAGTAAAAATTTAGCTTTTATGGTATAAATGTAAAAATAATGTTAATATTTTCTTAGCAAAAGTGTTAAAAATTTTACTCTTTTTATTTTTAATTAAATGCAAACAAAATCATATCTATTAAAATGCTGAAAGACAAATATATCTTAAGAGATTCAAAAGGAATAATAACATTATTTTATTATTATTTTTTTTTTATGAAAATCAGGAGTTGAACTCTGGATATTATAAATAAATTGAAATTGGTTTTGGCTTAAGTTTTTTTAATTTCTAAAAATCTTTAGGAAGAAAAATTATTTACAAATATATGCAGACGTTTTCCAAAGAAAACAAGAAAAATTACACACCAGCTAAAAGTTATGCCGCATTTTCTGGATCGCTACATCCTTTATCAGCATTCTTCGCATCTATCTACCTTAGGTTTTGTACATTGTATTTTATAACTATATTCCTCCTAAATTGACCAGTTACTGTTTGTATAAAATTATACTTATACAACAAAAATAACAATATTTATTCATTCATTTGCGCTCGTTATATTTAGTACAAATATTTTAATGAATATTTTATTTTCTACTTAAAATGTACCAAGTATTCAAATTTATTCTTTAAATTATTTAATTTATTCAAATATGCCCATAAAAACGCAGACTGTTTAACAAAAGTTTTCACATTAATATTTGTAAATCTTTAAATAATATTTTGTTGAAAATATATTTACAACTTTGTGGTATTTAGGAATTAAATATTATTTATTAATTGAATTATAAAATGACTGAAAAGAGATTTGTTGGCTTTAATTGTTTGGTAGTTTTATTAATTTATGACTTTGATTTTATATTAATTCTATATATTTATATTAAAATAGCAACAATACATTTAAATATATTATTTAAAACTAATATTTTATTTATTTATTTATTTCAAGTCTATGGAACATTCATTTCCTTACAGACGACGCTTAAATTAAATAGATAACAAAATTTAACTTTAATGTAAAGTATTTTATACTACGAGTAAAATTATAATTATATAAATAGTATTAAAATAAACAGGTTAAAATTCTAAAAAGTTGCGTTTTAAATTCAGTTTTTGTTATGCAAAACTCTAAACCTTGAGTAGGGACAGTGCAATTAATTAAGTTTAAATAAATAAAAGCACGAGTGAGTGTGCTATTTAAAGCATAATTTCTATTATGGAATTGAACGTTAAAAGTGTGCTGATGACGCAGAATTCTAGATGGAACATTAAAGCGAATCCGTGAAAGTAAGTCCGGGCAGTCAATATTACTATTTATTATATCATAAACAAATAAAGCTAATTGAAATCCACGCCTATATTCTAACGTTTGCAGGCCTAGCAATAAACATCTTGATTTATATGATGGCATGGGCTCTTCAAACCACATTGACGATAGAGCAAACTTTAAAAATATTCGCTGTACTCTTTCAATGCGAGATGATTGACGTGCACAATATGGATTCCACATAACTGAGGCATACTCTAACTTGCACATAACGTAAGACATATATAACAACTTTATTGTATAAGGATCAATAAAATTATAGCAATATTTAAAACTATTATTTAAAACTAAAATATAATATATATTACTGTGGAGAAAGCATATCCAATTCATATCAATAAAATCTGATTATTAAAAAACAAAGAAGTTAGTTAAGCAATTAACAAAAAAAAAAAAAAAAATCAGGCAATGATTTGATTAAATTTTATTTTATTTTGATAAATGTTTTTATTTTTCTAAAGATATGTAGACTTGAAGAAATTTTAAAGAATTTAACTAATTTATTTAAGTGAAATTTAATATGTTTTTTCAAAAGATCGTAGATTAAAAAACTCTTAAAAGAAAATTCGTTAATCTTGATTTTAAAATTATTAACTCAAAAAATAGGTGGAATGTCATAACGCCCAATGACCAGACAGTGACATAAGGTCTTACTGGAAAGTGAAATAAGGTCTGTGGGCATTATGTCGAAATACCATGCGATATAATGGCCTTTAAGGTAGAGTCATAACGTCCATGGATGCTATATGTATATTTTATGGTATTCTATGTAAAAAAGATACACGATTTTTATTAACTGGCTTGAAGAAAATCGTTGGTAAGCGAGGCTGGTTTTGGTTATACCATAGAGGAGAAAATATTTGCGCCCGTCCGAAGGCCGGCTACGCAGGAGATCTTTGATAAGCGAAGCCATTGTTGTTTTAAGAGCAGACATTAAGACTCTTTTATAAGTGTGACTTTGTCAATACTTAAAACGACACAATGTCCAAGGACATTACTAAATTTTTAAAAATGACATAACGTACATTATTTTACTTTTGGGTGAGTGGACATTATGATCTTGGACACTATTACATGCAACACAAAATAATTTGAGAAGAAGACGTGTAAAACAGAAAAAATTTTTATTTTGCATTCCAATTTTTCTTTGTTCCAATTTGACACGTTTTATAATTTCAAAGGCCTTTAACTTAAATATTTTTGCCTATATTTTTGGGGTTTATTTTTTATAGAAATAAATAAATTTTGTAGCTTAACTATTATTTGGTAATTCCAAGGTCTTTTGTATCAAAATTAAAAATTATTAACTTTCATCCAAGAAACATTCTTACAGCCATACCTAAATAAAAAGGGAAAGCGGAACGTTTTCTTCCGCAAAGCTTTGACGCTGAAATGCCATACCTAAGCAAAAGCGGCAACGGTTTGTCAAAATGATAAAAAACAGGGTTATTAAAAACATTAAGGCTTTAGTCTAGTTAACGGACGCACCTCAAAAATAATATAAAGCTGTCTACGGGGTGTAAATGAAAATCTAAGCAAAAAATTACTTTCCCTATGAATCCCATATTGTCCCATTCCCCCATTAAATACTCGATACGTACTATATTATACATAGAAACGTTGGAGGTCCGTAACTCCGAAGCTAAAGGTCGACTCCAAAATTTTCACTTAAAATTTTACACCCCGGACACAATTTTTTTCATTTCTGCAGTATATTTTTCCAAAATTATATATAAATTCCTTAAATATTTTAAAAAGAATTAAAAAAAAAATTGGTACTGCATACATATAAGTTTACATACAAATGACATCGGCTCTTAATGGGTTAAGATTTTTAAAAAATTATAGTATTTCCTTAAAGATCTGTTCAAAATCTTTAAACTGATACCCATATTGATATTTAAAAAAAAAAAAAAAAATAAAATTTTAGGGCCTCTTAATTCGGAAAATATAGGCGAACGCCAATTGTTTCACATGATGTTTTTTTTTCTTATTTCTTATTTCTCTATATATTTTTTGATTGAAGTTATTTTGTTGTTCCAAATGTCATGAAAATGTTAGAAGTAGGCGTGGTGTTTTGCTGCTGCCTCGAAGGAGATCATGCTGAATTTCAATAGCACCTCTTTTGACCCTATACCTGATCGATTGACATATTTTTTTGTTTCAACCCTAATACGGACAGACAGACGGACAGCTCAATCCACTTCGCTATACATAAGAAGTCGGAATATATAAATTTTATATTATATTATTTTCCATATATTTTCACTTTTTGTGGTGAATGGTATAAAAACATAAAATACAATTTTATACCCTTTAATTAAACAGTTAATTGGGACCTGAGAAATAAATTTGAAGCAGTTTTAACTTTTTATTTTTTATATGCCAATTCCATCTGTTTCATGTCGGCCTTAAACGATTTATCAGGACTGCCTTCGCAATTAATACAATTATAAACAAAGCAATATTTAAATTAAATATCAATATTCAATATATAAAAAAGGTTCGTGTTTACATTCATATCCATTTTAGGGGAAATTTAGAATTCGTAATTTGCCATACTTTGGTTTGTGTTGATTTGCACAATAATACTGATGGCGCAGTGATTGATATTCTTGAAATTATGAATTTACACAAAAAATTTTAAGCAAAATGTTAAAATTAAAAAAAACGAAACAATTTATTACAATTAAGGATGAAAGTAAAAATGGGTTCGAGCATATAAGTGCTTTGCAAATCATGAAATCAAAATTTATTTTTGAGCCACTTTTATTTGTTTGTTTGCATGGTTCAGCTCTATTTTAAATTGTTTGTTCCATCACTTTAAATTTTCAGTGATCCAGAAAATGTACAATATTTTGTTATGTTGTAATTCCTATTGTAAACACAAGTCTTTTGGGAAAAAAAATGATTTAAATTGTTAATGGTTAAATATTAATCAGCAAAATACACGCAATGAAAATAACATAGTTGCAACGTGCTTACGAGAACCATATTATGTCCACTACATCATTATATAATTGCGGTGAACATATTATAGTATTTTTTAAAACAATAAAATAATAATAAAGAAATTTCTGTTCATATTCGATCACTTAATGGTCATTACGCACGAAAAGTGCAACATGGATTTTTTAAATTAAATAACTTTTGCTTATTTAAATAATTATTTTGGGATTTAATATAATTATTGAAAAATATAAGCCGCTTATTTTAAAGGTGACATAAGTGGCTTTGCTGTTATGCTGATACACATATTCAAAAGATTGTGTTTTGACGGTTTTAAAAGTTCTGATGCTTAATCACGAGAAGACTTACTTGCACTTCTATCTCAGGATGCTTATTCCACAATAGAATATAAATATAAAATCGGAACAGCTCTTAACATTAAATGTTTTTTTTTTTCTTTGATAAAGTGACTTATGCCACTTTCAAAATAAATGGCTCATATTATGCTAACAACCTTAAAATTTTATAAAAAAGTAAAATTCATTTGTTGGTTTGAAAAGGTAGTATTTATACGTATTTCGCTGGTTGATTAAGCCGGCTTTAACCAAATTTTAAGAAGAAGAAGGGAAAAGGAAAATATAGAATAAATTCTTTTCGAAAAAAGAATAATTTAAAAATAAATGGCTATTGAAATAATTAAAATAAAACGAGGTGAAAGGCTACGGAAATTCTATGAGGTACGACGAAAATATACTTGAGAAATTAATTATGATAAAACAAATCTCAACAACTGGTGGGCAGTACTAATCGATTTCTGATTTGATAATTTAGAAATGAAATCATAAAACTTCTAAAGATGATCCTTTTTATTAGGTATAAAATTAGCCCATTTAAATGACTTTAACTATTAAAAATGATAAAGTGGGATTATGGATAAACATATGTGTGTAAGTTTGCATGTGTGTCCGTGTGGTCTATGTAACGACCGTTTTTAAATTAAAGATTTCTTACATTTCATAAAAGTAACACTTTCACATGTACACCTGGTACATACACGTTCTCAAATAAAATATTAATACAACGTTAATTGTGATGATAAAAAAGAATATAAAGAAAAAAAAAATTAACTTTTATTTCCATACACCTACACAGGTTAACGTCCTCAGTATGAACTTTTCCTGTTAAGGTTCACTGGTCAGAAATAAGAGAAATGTCTTCAGATAAAAAGAAAAATAAAGAAAAATCTGTGACACATAAAAAACATGAGAGGATGTATACGGAAATTTTTTTAAATTTGAAAGTTATTTTATAAAATTTATTCGCATTAGAGAAAAAAATTAAACCTTTTTTAAAGAATAAAATAAAAAAACCATAAAAGAAAAAATACAAAATTGGAAATCATTATATTTTTGAAAATTTTGCCCAAAATAATTTTTCACTCGAACCTCGTATATTTATACTGTATTTTTATGTAGTTTAAACATAATATCCCTGTATGAGGAAGTCTGAAGGGATGTTTTTCTTTTTATAATTAATATTTTTCATATTTTATATATGAATAAAATGTGGATACATTGTGGTTAAAATAAAAAGTAGGAGGGTAAAGTATTCAGTACAAATGGTCACCCTTTTTAATGAAAACTTTTATTCATTTGCTTATTTCCTAAAAAAAAGTTAAGAAACATTTCTTAAATTAAAGGATAATTTGTGGAATTTTTAGAGTAAATCTCTACAAATCTTTAGAATATTGTTACAATTTCCGACTTTTTAGCCTAAAAGGAATGTTTTAATTGTAAATACCAGCACGATTATTTTCATCTCACTCTTCAGTGGGTACGGCTTCATTTGTTCCAATGACCTCCTTTTTACTAAACGTGTGGTTTTTACAAACCCATGTAGCCGGCGAAAAGTAAGCTATGTCTTGTTTAGTTTTTAACTCGCGCAAGCTTTTAGACCCCAAGACACTGTTGCTTCGAGGAAAATTTGAACTTACGATCATTTGTCTTCTCAAACAGGGGGCAAATTACAGCATTCGATATCGGCCGAAATTAACATTTAAATTGTATTGAAATTTCGATCAGAGAATGACAATAAGTACTTATAAAGAAGATACACTTAATTATTTACTCATATTTTTGAGTATTGAGTATACTCATACTTGTAATACAGAAAATACTTACATCTACTTTTTTGCTATCAAACAAGTATGAGTATACTCAATACCCATAGCACACATTATTTATACACATCGAACTTAAAAATATAAATGAAATGAGAGTATGAATACAACTAATGTTTTGGGTATCTGCCATACCCATACTTATAACTACATAATACTCATAAGTATGGCAAAATACTTATAATACTCATAAAGTAGTTGAAATACTCATAAGTATGGCAAAGTAGTTAAAATACTCATAAAGTAGTTGAAATACCTATAAGTAAAATAAGTACTTATAGGAACTATGTATATAAAAATGTGTAGAATGTTCAACATTTTGATTATAACTGAACATTAGCAAAAGATTGGTAAAAAGGTAGAAGAAATTAAATAGAAAATCTAAATTATTTTTTTTTATTAGAATGAATTGATTAAATTTAAATTAAATGTTATATATTTATTCAACTGTCAGTTAAATTTTTATATATTTTCCTTCATTACTACGAGGGCTGCTATATATATTTCTGGCCTGGCAACACTGAGTGCTGCCAAGTGCAATCTGACATTTCAATTGGAAAGTTTGTCATTTTTAAGCATAATCGTCTCAAAACGTTTTGACGTACGGCCATTATTTGTGTTGTTAGCAGTGACTTGAAAAAATTAATATAGAAAAAAATGGAATTAACTCGTGAACATTTTCGTGCCATTATTTTTCAGAACTTTCGACGTGGATTATCACGACAAGAGTGCATTGATGAACTTAAATTTTTGTATGGCGATGAAGCACCATCCTATAGCACTGTGAAAAATTGGTATAATGAATTTAATCGTGGCCGAAGCTCGCTCAAAGACGATTTCGTGAAGGTCGTCCAAAAACGGCTGTTGTGCCAGAGAACATTGATGCCGTGCGTGAACTCATAATGCAAGATCGACATGCGACATACCGAGAGATAGAGACATCCTTGGACATTTCTTTCACCAGCATACTTTCGATACTGCATGAACACCTGGCCGTAAAAAAGGTTTGTTCTCGTTGGATCCCGCACAATTTGAAAGTCGCTCAAAAAAAGGTTCGTGTCAATTGGTGCAAAGAAATGTTGCAAAAATACGATTGCGGTGCTTCAGAAGACGTTTGTAAGATCGTCACAGGTGACGAATCATGGATATATGCGTATGTGCCCGAAACGAAACAACAATCGACCGTGTGGGTCTTCAAAGACGAGCAAAATCCAACGAAAGTTGTTCGTGGAAGAAGCACTTCGAAGCAAATGGTCGCCTGTTTCTTCGGCAAAACTGGTCATGTGGCGACTGTTCTGCTTGAGCAACGTAGGACGGTCACTTCTGAGTGGTACACTACAATTTGTTTGCCTGAAGTTATCAGAGAAATTCGAAAAACCAACAAGAGAAGACGAATCACTGTTCACCATGACAATGCGAGCTCTCACACATCGGCTCAAACCAGAGCGTTTTTGACCGGCCAAAACGTCGAATTAATGGGTCATCCGCCGTACAGCCGTGACTTGGCACCTACTGACTTCTTCTTGTTTCCGCACATCAAGAAAAAAATGCATGCTCAACGATTTTCGTCGCCAGAAGAAGCTGTTGAAGTATTCAAAAACCATGTTTTAGAGGTGTCTCAATCGGAGTGGAAAAAGTGCTTCGACAACTGGTTTGAGCGCATGCAAAAGTGTATAAATCATGCTGGAGAATACTCTGAAAAACAATAAAACCATTTTTGTTTATAAATATTCGCATTTTCACTATTAGGCCAGAAATATATAGAGCAGCCCTCGTATCTGTTTTTTATTTTAATTTTGTTAAAAATTTTTATAATTCTCGTTAAAACAATACGTTTATACGACAAAAATTCTATAAGTACGAAAAGTACCTTTGTTGATTTTGTGTTTTCTTATGGCATTTACTTAAGATGTTTGCAGCAAATAAAAAATTTATTAACCCTTTTTTATTTAAAAAAATGCAATACTTTAAAAGTTGTAAATGAACAAATTTTGCACATATTTTTTCTAAATATTAATGAACAGGTAGTGAGTTTTCTTTTTTCTTAGAAGTGCAAATTATATTTCCAAAATGTAGTAAATAATTGACAAATATTTTATTACCGCGCTTAGCTTTACCTGAATTTGGCATGGCGAACCAGTATAAAAAACACAAGATAAACTAACAATCTCATATATGCATATATGCCGAGTTGCTTACTAAATCCGTGAAAGTACCCTTTATAAAATAAAAAATTAAATAATAAAATTTAAAAAATAATATATTTTAGAACGAAACCTTTAAGTAATTTTTTTAATACTTTAACCATTTAACATTCATTAAGTTATTTAAATTCACAGTAAGGAGAACATTGCATTAAGCATCTTTGATGTAAAAGGTTACTCAGTACTTACAAAATATTATTGTTTATTTTGTTAACGTTTTAGTAAAATTCGTAACTTCACTTCAGTATGTGCTTGCGATTTGAAGTCGCCAAATTTCTTGCGATTGTGAACTACAGAACACCTTACATGCGATTTCAACTCGCATCGCTATTTTTAAGCGATTTGCGATTGTCAGAACATGCCTGATTATTTTTATTGTATACATATATTTTATTCTTTATTTAAAATTTTATTATATTTTTTTATACTTGTAAGAAAAGAATGATAATAGAAAATGTAGAAATTCGTGACCTATTACTCAATAAATGTTTATTTATTATTTAAAACATAAATGTAAAAGAAACTGATTTTCAAATAGATTACGTTGCAATTAACTTCTTACCCAATGTATTTATTAGATTGAATTAAAAATAAATTTTACTCGCTTTTATATTACAAATCTGTCGTAAATAGATAAAAGTACTTTCTTAAATTAATATTTATAACATTAACAGTTAATATGTAATCGCCACGAAAATATCATATTAACTTAAAAAAATATACGTCTTTATTTAAAATAAAATTGGTTCACACCATTATAAAACAATACATGCCATATTCCTATGAAGAAATACTTATAAGTATACTTAGAGTATTTACATACTTATACTTATTTCTACTCAATACTTATAAGTATGAGTATAGAAAATACCCAATCCAACTTATACTTATAGTTATTTGTGCTTCGTGCAATAAAGTATGAGTATGTGTCTACTCATTAGCTGTCAGTACTTGTACATATTTAAGTTGAAATCGGTATGAATATGTTGTGTATGGTATGTTGTTGAAGCTGTAACGATACTCATTTATACATGTTTGGCCTCAAATACTTGAAGAGTACTTAAAATGATACTTTTGTCATTCTCTGATTTCGATCGATATCGAGTGCCGTAATTTGCCTCCAGGTCTCTTTTAACCAACTCAGCACTCATCAGTTGTTATGTTGCTGCTTTCCTCTAACTAAGATACCGTTGTGGTCTTGACCATGATTTTCTTACCATTTTTTTTCCCATCAGTTGTTCTAATATACAGCTGTTTTCACCAACTTATCCCCCGCGGCACAGTGGTTTGAAAACGATTTTGTAGAACAAGATTCGGTAAATACAGAGATGTTTCTGAGTAGTGGTGAGAACGGTCGGCGGGGGGGGGGGGGGGCTTCTGGGTAGGCCACAACATTTAAGTACCTCGGGCATATTTTTTTTTTAAATTTAATAAATAGTTTGTTTTTAATTCAACTGTTAAGATTTTTTATATTTCATTAAATTTTGAAAATGTTTTTAAAAACTGTGCTATTTGTGCGGATTATTTCTCTTAGTTTGGCAGAAAACTGGCATACAATTTTTTTTTGTTTTAATTTTGATCGACCTTAACTTAGTATATTTGGCGTAGTGTACTTAATAATGATCGGATTGTCACTTAAGGCATTTGACAAACTGAAAAATACAAATAGCTAACTAAATGAGCTTATACACGTTTTTAATTTTTGCATATAAAATTTGCAAAAAAAAAAAAATATGAAAAATTATGAATTAAATATATGCTGCATGTACATGTAAGCTTTCCTCTGAAGCTAATGACGTCCAAATCAATAACACTGTAATGATTTTTTCGCGCTATATTCTTTAAATAAAACTTACTTTAAAAACTGAAAAAATCATGTTAGGGTGGTTTTTTGAGAAATAAAATATTGAATTTAAATTATCTCCAAATCGCATTGAAATATTTTTACAAAATTTTGAAATTAGGTAGACAAAAAAGATTTTGTTCCAATTGTGAAGTAAAATTAAAAATTTTTTTATCTTAATATATAAATTCTTGAAACGGAGAAAAAATTTCCAAGAATTTTTGTTTTTGTACAAAAGAGGCTCTTCTACCTTCACTTATCACGAAGCTGTCAAAACCTTTTTGAAGTATGTAGCCAACAATTCAAAATCTGTTTACTTCTTTAATTTTAATCGATATACTCCGTGGAATTTTACAGTAATTTATAAATTTTGTTTAAAAATTTGCTATGTTTGGATAGGCCTGAAGGGGGAACCCTTATAATTTTTAACCTAATTTTTCTTTAAATTGCATTAATTAAATTTAAAAAATCTTATCATTTAAGTTAAAAATAAAAACTTTCTTAGACATTACCAAAAAAATTTATGCCCGAGCTAGCCAGGTTTCGAGGCCTTCCCAGAAGCCCCGCTTTACACTAAGGAGTTGACTGTTCTAACTTTAGAAACACCTATGCTTTAACTCTGCAAAGTTTCATTAAGATATCTTCAGTGGTTCCTGAGATACCAAATTTTGTCCAAAATAATTCGTTTTTAAATTACTGTGCGCGGCTCCACACTGCGGGTGTTGTTTATCGTATAGTTTCCTTTTTAAACACTTCAACCACCACGGCAACTCAACATCAATTACTTTTTTTATACTTAAGGCTCTATTAGTATTTAAACTCATGGCTCTAAATATTAAGTTTAACAAATAAGCACGCACCTCTACCGACACAGCTAGCGCGGCTGTTTTGCCTACACATAGTCATACGTAAAACAATATATTAGGTTTAGTTTTGATAGATATCTAAATGGTTAGCAACTCTTATTTTTATTTCATTATTAAAGCTTATTTAGGTTCTTTTAGTGATTCAGCTTATTGGCACACAGAGCTGGAAGACTTGCTTCCTGCTATTCCATGAATTTGGAACATTTATGAGATAACTGCAAGCCAAAAAGAAAATGATGCATTTGAAATAATGAAATTGATGGAAGGAAGAAATAAGAAATAAGAATGAACTTAGACGTAATGAGAATAGATTCGAGGGATTGCCAGTTATAATACTACTCACAGTTCCAGCGGAGAAGCAAAGTGGAATAATGGGAAGAACTATTTAAAATAAAGTAGTATCGAACGAGATAAATAACAAAGAATTCAAAGTGCAGAATATCTCTTTCTTCTTGATGTTGCCAAGTAAATATAAAAAAAGGATCAGAAAAGTGTCCAGTTATAAAAGGGAAATAAACCTTTTATTCTGCTTTAAGTTGAATTTCCTCACTCAAGATCTTTGACATCTAATAACAACACAAAAACAAATCAGCTGGTGTTTAATCACATCACCAATTTTCCGATTTTGATTTTTTAAACGAAAAAGGTTACACCCAAGTATTGTCGCATTAAAGTTGTAGGATTGTCTCATAAGGTAATAGGTAGACTCTTAAAATTCACAGGAGGTGTATTATTGTAAACGTTACAGCAATAATTAATTAAAATTATAGGAGATTTCGGATATAACGAGTACAAAAAATAAAAATAAAATTAATTAATATTGCTTTAGTTTTTAGAATATAAACAAAGTATTTACAAATATGTTTGCTATAAAAACAAGCGTGACCAATAAAAAAAAATAAAGGGTGTTTCTATAAAGGTAGTGATTTTAAAGAATATGGCCTTATCTTTTAATCCGTTATAGGCCGACATGTCAAATTTTGTATAACAAATAAGAAAAAGATAAAGTTTATAATAAATTCATTACCTTTTCTAATTTTTTTGTTAGATTTGTGCATCTGTGACCTTTGTATAATGCCACAGTCACGTATGTACTTGTCTACTGCAGTACCGACTCTTAGGCTCTCCATATAACCACCAGTGTAGGAACTAAAAATTCTTTAAAATAAAAATGTTTGTTAATTTACTTTAATCGTGCTTTGAAAAAAAAAAAAATTTTATTTGGAATTATTAACAAACGTTTAGAGTTTACTTATTTATTTTATTTAACAGTCATTGCCTTTAAATCAATTGAAATAAAACTTTATGTTGTGAATTAGATGACACGTCGTTAAAGAAGAATTTCGATTCCAATCAAAAGAAAAACAATAACGAAGTAATAGTTGAGGTTTTACGAATAACTCATTTTAATTTAATTCTATGAACTGTAAATTATTTCAGCAAATTTCTGTTGCAGACGCTCCTATTTTTATCCTCCCATTCTATTTTTGTTTTATCGTGTGTTTTTTATTTATTTATTCTAAGCTAAAAATAAATAGAAGACATCGAAAAGACTATAGAACAAAAATATATACATACATACATTTAAATATTTTTTAATTAACACTTCATGCATGTTCCGAGTTGCAAAGATTCGTACCAGAACTTTCTACACACGGAAACTTGGTCACATCAATGCACACGCATTGCTACGCTTAAGCTACCCATACACGACATGTTTTTTACATCTGACTTTTAAACAGTGTTAGTAATATGTAATTCTGCATGTGTGTCAAAATTGGTATTTTACAGAAGACTTTTAATATTTGGTCACAAACGTACATGTTTAATTACGTCTGACATACTTATTTTTTGTTTACAACAGCTGATCAAATTCGCTTTTTTTACTGTACAGATATCCAAGCCGTCCGGTTTCAAAATGGCATGAAGTCGTCTTAAAATATTTTTGCCTGCGTTACGGAATTACTGAAGACTTGTCAATTTTCATTATTTTCATTTTACTCTAAATATGAAAAATAGCAGTTTGCATTAAATAATGAACCACTGTTGCCGTTTGGTTACACTTTTTACATTTCTTGTAACTTTCGAAGACTCCACGTAACATGTATAATTGTGTTATATTAGGCTAAATTTTTTTGTCAATTTTGGTACAGACACTAAATAAGCTAATAAAACTGAGAGAGTATTTGTTTCATTCATTTGAGGTAAGAATCTCTTTTAAGATATCAACCTTTCTTAACATATCAATTCGATTGTAATAACAAAAGAATTTTAAATGCAAATGCATATAAAAAATTAGCTTGAAATAAGCAAAAAAAAAAAAAAAAACTTTGCTGCAGTTCAATTCGTGAGAAATCACAAAATGTTTCTTGATTCATGTTTAGAAACAGCAAGATGTTTCTCGCAACAATTCTTTCGACTGTGAAATATTTTGAGCTGTATTTCGTGCGGAAAACTAAGCATTCTGTTTAAACTCGCAAAAAAATTGTTAGCAACTACAAATAAGGCTCAAATTTCTCTTTAATAACGGTATTTTTAAAATAATTAGTGTAGTAAATTCTATCGAAGCTAAATCTTTCAAAAAAAGTTGACACGGATTTATTACAAAAATGGTACTTTAACTTATTTTATTGAATGTCGAGTTCATGCACTTTTCCATGGAGTCCTAATTTAAATCCTCATGAATACCATCGGTATGAAATTTTTTTTCATACGGCTTTCTTTGTTTTTTTTTCGTTTTGTTTTTGTTCAGTAAATTAATTTTTCTTATTTTTTCTGTAATATAGAATAAAACTATTTATTATATTTTTTATAATGTAACTTTTTTGAAGGAAAAGCCTAACTTTTTCCTGGCTTTCTGTAGCAACACTGAATAGTTAAAAGCAATTTCAGATTTTGGTCATATGATCAACCGCCGTTGATTGTTTTCATACGGCATAGGTTTTTGGCAATACTTTTTATAATTATAAAAACAGCTGATGTCAGATCAAAATAGAACACGTTCCAAACGAAAATTTGTCAGATGACTTTTCACATGTATTTTACAGAAGCAATGCTGCCCTACACGACATGTACGTGTGTGGAAATTTGACATGTCAGATGTAAAAAACATGTCGCGTATGAGCAGCTTTAATGTAAAAGTTACTTGAACAATATTTATGACAAGAATATACTTAAAATATTAATCCATTAAGTGTTTTAAATAAGAGCATTACTTTTTCTGTATAGAATACTAGTAAGTGAAACTTTATTTAGAGGGTTGAAATGAGTTGGAGGACGAACAAAAACGTGACTAGACCATATGAGAGGAGGTGGATACCTTATTTATTATGCACGAAGGAATTGTTCTTAGCAAAAGAGCTGAACATATTTTGTTAATCAATAAGTTTGCTGGTTGATTTGCCCAATCTTTCTTAGGCTTTTTGGGCTTCCTACATTATGTTTGAAGAATTTGTTAAACATACATTTTCATTAAAAAAAAACAAGTAAGACTGCTATGTTCAACTATGCCGAATATTAAATATCCTTCACCATATACTATGTATAACCACATGTACATATAAATCTGGATAAGAAATTCTTCCCTGCCATTAAGTTTTTCTTTTCTTTTGCTTAGGGTTGTTGTCCCAGCTGGTATAATTGTGGCGAATAAGTTGTAAGAGGTGAATAAGTAGTAAACATAGACATGAAGGATTACAAACTAAAGTTGAAAAAAATTATCAAAAAAAGAAAAGCGTGGTGTTTTGCCCACTGCCTCAAAGGCAACGGAACCAACTTGCTGGTTTTCGAAAGCAAAATTTTCAAAACTATGTCTGATCGATTGGCGTATTTAAAGTTTTTCTTGCTCATCTAGTGCCTTAATAAAGTTGTTTTTAACACGAACACGGACGAACAGACCGACAAACGGACATCGCTCAATCGACTGCGCTATTCATAAAAACTCAGATTATATATACTTTATGGGGTCGGAAATGAATATTTTAGAAATAACAAACGGAAAGATAATTTTAGATATATGTATCTTTTTCCACCTTTAGTGAGGGGTATAAAATATGACAGACCAATATCTTTTCTTGAAAAAATGAAAACATTATGTTCTGTGCAACAATATATGGTTCCTGTGAAAAATTATAGTTGTTTTCCACAATAATTTAGTCATGATAATCAGTTTTTGTTTATATTTCATCATGGTGATTCAACATGGTCGTTTTGAACTTAATAATATTTGCTAAATTTTTTATTCGAGTTTAATTGACTTTCCAAATATTTTGATTTCGTACTTGGCTAGATGATTTATTGTTAGTTGTTCAGTGATTTATTTTTAAGTTAAAAAATAAAAAGTAACATAATAACATAATTAAGAAAGCTAAATAAATACGCAAGTAAAAAAAATCTTAAAAAATATATTATAGCATGTTTTTAATTTAAACATAATTTTGATCGTATTTAACGATATTATTACTATAGAGAATAATATAGTTATAAAAGCAAAAATAATTTTATTATTTACAACAATAATATGGGTTGACTTTAACCATATTGTCAATCATATTAATTTGCGGCCGACAAATAGTCAAATATTGCACTCAATTTTTGTATGTGTATTTTTGTAAGAAATAAATGCGTATTGCTATTTTTATGTAACAATGCGCACAAACTCAGAAAACTTTACTGCAGCAAAACAATTATTTCCTTTGAATAGTAATTAGGACTATTGTTAAGCAACAGCATGTAATTTCTTCTTTTCTTTCAGTTTCTCAATAGTAACAATCGAGCTCCTCAAATTACAAAACATCCTCATATTAAGTATTAGCACTTGGAAACAGTGACGTAAAATGTTCAAGGGTAACATTCCCTTTACATTTGACTAATGAACATATTATTGCGACAAACGAGTTTATTTTCTAGTTAATAACCTATTTACTAGTTATAAGATAAATAGCTTCCAATGTTAAAGCGTCAAGATGTTTAGGTTTAAGTTCGAAAGGATAAATTTATAAAAACATGTTAATTTAATTTATTATTATTAGATACTATTTTACACACCCTTAAAAATAAGTGGCTACTGGTTTCTGTTATTATGTCAAATGCCAAAAATAACTACCAACAAGAGTTCAAAAGCTATCTGTTCCAATATCGAGACAACAGCAGGTTTAAAACAAAAGATCAAGTAGTTTTAAATTTACTTTTGTATCAGCTTCATTTTCTCGTACGTGCCAAGTTTTTGTTGACATGAACTGCAAGTGCAAATTCTTGGTAACATACACACACAGACATATGAGTATTTGACATTAACAAAAGTTCCTTGTTATCTTTTTCAGACATTGAAATGCTTTTATTCAAGAGTGAACAGAAAATATTCACTAGTTAATGGACCCAATTAACATCAAAAATATTAAATATTTTTTTGAAATAAAACAAAAATATTTAAAAAATAAAAACCATTTACAAATGTATGCGGACGTTTTGCAAAAAAAAAAAAGAACGGCAGAATTTTCTGAATCATTATAAAAATATATTAATCGGAATTTCTTTTATGTTAATTTACTTTAATCGTGCTTGACTCCTTCAAGTATACAAAAATGTTTCATGATATTCTCATGAAATATTTATTACTACAAAATGATATATATTACTGCTGGGAAAGCATAATCATAAGGCCATTTCGCTAGCTCATATATGGATTCTATCCAGATTTTGTCGTTTTTTCTTTGTTTTTTCTTTTTGTTTAAGTCGGTTAAAATATTAAAATTAACTGTAATGTATTTTTAATTTTGTGAGAAAAATATGTCTGTATAATTAATACTTTAGATTAGTGTAAAAAAACTCTAAAAATGAAATTCTGCATCCTAAAACTATAATTCAAACAAACTTGTAATCTTTATATTTTTTCAAATGAAATATTTAGATTTTTTTTTATTAATTTATATTCATAAAGGAACATATCTATAGTAAAAATATTTGTTTACTCTTGTTTACATACATACTGTATATTTTTTATTTCAATGTTTTTTGGACAATACAAAAAATGAACAAGTATTTTGTTAATTAATGCCGTTGGATCGGAGTTTATGCTGTTAAATATGAATGTATTATTTTTATGTTTTTTTTACTTTCTTTTCGTTTTTATAAAATAAAATTTTTTACATTTATTAAGTTTTAATATTATTGTAAAAAAATCGATTTAATTTTATTATTATTTTTTTTGGTAAAATAAATGTCACAAAATTTTACAATTTGTTTTTTTGCCCTCATTTAACTATGGTAAATACATGTAGCGTATGAGTTACAAAAAATTCATACATGAATAAAAATTACTCATACGTAAGAGGTGGCGACAGAGAAAAAACATGTTGACTTCGATATGTTTACTAAAATGCAATTCTTTTCTTTTAAATTTTTAAACACAATAGAATTTAATGAAAGCAAAATGATAAAGAGAGAAAGAGATAAAGACGAACCGCAAAATCTATTTATGGCATCTTATTAACAAAACTAAAAGATATTCTCAAAAACGACGCTGATCAAAATTATATTTTACTATCTTTTCTTAATTATAATATCATCCACTGTTATTAATTACGGAAAAAATGCGCATCCTGCGCTTATTAAACTTAGAACGAATAAATTAAATAATATAGTGCCCACAAGTCAGCATAAGTCAAGATCAATAGCAGAAGATAGTAAAGCTCTGTACAGAAGGTTGTCAGGTCTTACAATATTGTCAGACCTAACAATGTACTGACACGGACAAGGCAAATAAAAATTGTAACCATAATTTAGATATTCAGTTCACACGATTGCAAGAAAACTGACAATTCCATTGTAATAAATTTATTTGGTGTCATTGTCAGACAATGAATTGTTAGTTTACAAGGTACATAGTAAGAATTGCCAAGTGTCAGAATTAAATAAATAAAAAAACAATTTTTTTTTATATAAATTATTATAAAACCTAAAAATAAATATTATAAATCTTTATCAAAACAAATAGATATTAATCAAAACGAAGAACTTGCAACGATTCTAACATCTAACGTTTTTAGCGCGGAATAAAAAAGTAATAATTCTTGCAAAAATACCGACTTCAAAACAGATTTTAGCTATTTGTCTAAAAAGGTTCAAAAGTTTAGCCACATACGTCAACTATTGGGACACCCCTTAATTTTTAGTTTAAACTATTTATATTTCTTAGTATACCATACAAATTAGTGGACATTTTGTCTAGTTTTTAAGTGTTTGTATAAACCGGTTCACAACCGGTTCATGTAAAATTACATCCGGTATAAGCACACCCTTTAATTTATAAATAAAAAATGTATACTTGCTCTTTTATCGGACTTAGCAATACAATATCCATGTAAACTCCAGGTGTCTGTCTATAACCGTTCAAAGGTTTGGTCACATACACCAAATTACATCAAATATTGGAATACCCTTAAATTTCTGAATCCAAATTTTATTCTTGCTATTATAGAGGACTTAGCAATACAGGTTCTTTGTAAGTATTAATCGTCTATTTACATAAAATTAATGGTCTCTATATTGAATATTTATACTTGTCATTACAACGGTCATATTTATCTACATTCTGTCCAAGTTTCAAGAGTTTGTGCATGACGGTTCAAAAGATAGGACCGTGCAAGTCATTTTACATGAAAAATTTCGGTTACTACAATACTTGTTTTTTATATTGCTTATGACACTTAATAGCTTATTCTTTCTTCTATTCTAGTTCATTAAGGTTTTGAATATCGGTGTAAAAATAACGTTGTGGAAATTTTTTATATCGTTCCCACTCAGTCCCAGAGCAGTCGCAGCAACGATATCGTTTCTAATGTATTTCGTAATGTTAGATAAAGCTAAAGAATCCATGATTTTAATTTTCTTAAATGTTGAGTCTCTCCGAGTGATGCTGCCAGTAAGAATAAATGTTACACAATTCCAAAGGCAGCATCTAATTTTATTTAAAATATTTGTTTTATATACCTTGGGATTCCTAGATTTACAATTTATAACTGTTTTT
The DNA here is from genome assembly GCA_916610165.2 of Gymnosoma rotundatum. NCBI lineage: Eukaryota > Metazoa > Arthropoda > Insecta > Diptera > Tachinidae > Gymnosoma > Gymnosoma rotundatum. The sequence goes on along the minus strand of OU744337.1, from coordinate 93,092,027 downwards.
TGTTGTATTGATAACGAATAAACAGCTTGTCTGCCTGCAAAGATCCTAATCAAGTAAATATTGATATTTCTAAAATGTCTACTGAATGTTTATTTTACTTAAATTTGTTGGATGTATGGAATAATTTTGATTAATCTCTTAAGCATTTAATGGGTGGTAGTCAATCGTGTTTTCAGAATAATAAATGAATTTAAATTTACACAGCATCGACATTTTTCATAAATATCCTTGCAATAAAATAAAAACTTGAGCAAAATCAACAAACAATATTCGTTTTACTGCGAAATAATTATTTTGTAAATAATCCTTTTATATCTGGACTGATTGACTTAGAATATTCAATGCAGCTAAATCATTAATTGTGACAAGATAAGCACATTAGTCGTTCCATCACAAGGGAAAACTTAGTAGATAAAAATTCATAGGTTAGTTGATATAAAGTAAATCGATGATTTCTACAGGAGTTGCCCAACAGAACACTCTCTTTTAAGGATTCAGCGAGTTTATTCGCGTTTCGTTTAAGTTTACTCTTGCAGACACAGGTGCATTGAATAAAATTTGTAGAAAATATTTTATGTAGTTTAAATAAAAGAGCATTATAATAATGGAACCCTTTTAATGTCATAGTCGAAAACTGCATTTTAAGGCATTAGCACTGATAATAATTCCTGAAGGTCTTTTCTTAAGACTCGCACCTTTCTTTTGTTTGGTGTGACTTTAAGGACGTGATAATATGGGATTTGCCTCTAATTTTTCAATCTTATACAACTTTCTTGTGTTATTATTTTCATAAAGTCGGTAAATTTTGCTTGAAGACATATTCAACAAATTGAAAATAATTCATCTCTAAATTCTACTCCATTGAAAATGAAACTGCCATTAAAACGTGTTTTCACCCTCAATAATCAATATTGGTGAATTTAATAATTTTGATTGAGATAACAGCACTATTTTATTAAAGTTTAATTAGTACTTCGTCATCGCTATTATCATCAGCACGATATTGTCATTTAAACATCTTTTTTAACAGCCTAAAAATCCATTTTCAGTAATCTATGTTCAGGCTATAACTAAAGTCATTCACCTTTATATGTGTTTTTTCTTTTTAATCTTTTAGAGTAAATTTCCCAACCATCATATTCAGACCCCAAATTAAGACAGATAGAAAGCAAAAAAGCTGATTGCTCCCAACGTTTGATTTTAAAAACTTATGGCATCTGAGACCACAAAAAACTCTCTACCAAGCTGCTCTAGTTCTATCAATGTAGTGTAATAAAATGCTCTCCCTATTTTTGTTATAACTTCCTAGTAATGAAAAAACTCCTACTGTCTTAATAAAAGCATTTTAAAACTATAAAATTGTACCCAGCACAGATTTTTTGTATCGAATATCAAGTTAATCACTAATGCTAAAAGCTGTCTTTGAATTGAGCTCGTACATATTTTGGACAGTCACAGCATCTTGGTTACATAATTTTTTCAATTTTTTATCAGTTTTTCAACGAAGTCCTTGAGGAAAATGAGGTAAACATAGACCTCTACCTAAAAAATCAATTGATTTTTCTGCAGTGTCACATCATTGTAGAAACACGAACACTAGACTTTCACTCCAGTGTCGCCATTTATCTTTATAAAGGAATCAGTAAACCAAATATTTTTGTCCACTTCGTACCATCAAGGTTTCTGAGCAATATCAATCAGATTTTCTGTTAAATAAATCCTTTTCGAAGAGAACAAGAATACCACTAGTACACGAGTTTTCATATTGAGAACCCGCGATATCCGTATGTAAAGTCGTGTATAAAGAAATGAGCCCACGGCATGAGTGGGATAGCTTAAATAAAAATGTTTTTTCTATTCATGTCACTTAATATTAAAGACTCAAACGTGTTAATTTCTCTGCACCCAAATGACCTCCATCTAATTATCTATAATGTTTTTATCCTTTGTTTAAATAAATTACTGTGCACTAAAATAAGAAATTTTTCATGATGTTTGCCAGTGATGTACTAAACAGAACAATGGCTGCAAGACTCATTCAATTGATTGTTAAATAAAAATTGTAACATGTGTCATGTTAAATGTTGAACTGAACATTATTCTTAATTAAAAAAAAGGATGTAAAAAATGCAATGAGTACGACTGAATGAATTGCTAGTTGAATAACTATTGAAATTAACACAGACATGTTAAATTTACTTGGATATATATTTTTCTCGTCTGTTTCTTTTTTTTGTTGGCATTGTAGAATGAATCGTTTTTATTAAAAAATAAAAACGACAGGGTAATTGATGTTGTCATATTGAAAACAAAATTTTAGTTCATTGATCAGCATCACATAATTAAGACAAATTTAAAATCTATACAAAAATGAAAATAATGCAAAAAAATTAAGAAAATTAAATTCAAAGTTAAAGTTTCTTTTATTATCTTAAATTTTTAAAACCAAATGATAAATTTTAATCCGACCAATAAAATAAAAGTACTAAATACTCGTATGTAAGTAATAATGTAAAAATAAATTTATAAACGTCAATACGAAACTTTATTATTAGGAATTTTTTTACGTAAATTTTCCTTAATAGTGATTGATTCCTTCAAATTCAAACATTTCATGAGACCAAATATTTCACGAGACCAATCTGTATGCATAACCGATCAAATCTCAAAAAAAAAAAAAAAAAAAATTAAAAACAACTTACAAAGATTAAGTAACTTTTGTGGCTTTTTCAATTTATTTTAATATTTCTTTCATATTTAGAAGAGATTTATTTTAACAATTAATCCCTCAATACCAATTTGTTACTAATTAAAAAAAAAAAATTGTTTGACAAATTTAAATAGTTAAAAGTCCGCTGTAGGTAAAAAAAAAACATGTTAAGCAATTTGTGTGGTTACTAATAAAATACAGCAGAAGGGACAAAGACCTGCTAAAGACTGCAAAAACAAAAAAATCAGAAGAGCAACTTCTCAAAGTCATTTAGCGATTTCTACAAAATTTTCAAAACAAAACATCCCCAAAATATAAGAGCATATTGTAACAACTGGAGAGGTATTATAATTCTGAGCATCGTAAAAAATAGCTTACAAAATTGCCACCATAAAAGCAGAGCTTTACTCAGAATAATCTGGCATCAAAAAGGCGAAGATTTTATGTGGACGAAGTGTGTCAATTCTACACAGCCGTTCTACATGAAAAAGCATTCTTAAATTAGCAACAACAATATATTTCATTTAGGAAGAATTTAAAGAGAAATGATAAATTATTCAAGGGTATTGAAGAAAGCAAAATCACTGATTTTCTCTAATTTAATAAATTTTATTTAAGCTTTCGTGTTACAATTATTTAGTAAAATGGACATAATAACGATATCATTTAAAGCGCATTCATGTTTTCGTATATTAAAATACGAAATTTGTCTATTTAAAATGTTGATATTTGAACTGCACTTTCAATAGTTTAAAAGTAATTTATAATTTAACACGTTACATTGGTAAACATGACTGACTGCGAACACTTATTTGCTTGACGTTTTGATGTCGTGTGCACATATCAAAAATTGTCACGTTGTATGGCAAGAGAAGTTTTTGTTATTTGATTTTTGATCTCTTTTTTTTGCAATACTTAATATGCAGAAATAGTTTTAAGTGCTGAATATTAAATTTATATTTCTATTAAAAAAATATGTTTTTTTGTGTTTAAAGTGGAGCTGAAAGAAAGATAAAGGTTACATAGGATTATCCATTTTACCAGTGACTTAAAAAACACTAAAAGTAGACCCACGAAATATGTGGTACAATAAGCTTATTTTCACTGGAATTAATCTACACTGATTAATAATAATAATAACAAAAGAATAAAAATATATGAGTTTGTTATTTAAGGTATTTGTTGCTTAATCACGCTTAAACGGTTAAATTAATTTATCTTTTTACACTGAAAATGTTCTAAAATGAATTAAAATTAAGTCTTAGTACACATAGAATTAAAATAATTTTACATGTAGAAGTCACAAAGAGGCGTTTTTCAATTTCAAAAATTTTTAGCAGATAATAGACAATTGAGTGCGAAGAAAACTCCATTGGATACCTAAAGGATCCATTGTGATTCCATTCAAATTTCTTAATCAAGAGCAAGTAGATCCCTACTAACAATAAAATCAATCGCCTAACCATCTAAGCCTGAAATACAAGGCAGAGACAAATAATATGCTTAACAGTTTCTTACTTTTCTTTGCCTCCGCACGTCCAACAGAAATCCGATTTAACGTTGACTAATCTAGTCGTTCTTGCACTAATGGAGCAATGATCACGCTCACGCGTACAAAAACCTTCAGAATTTTGCTTAACAAACCCAGAAGAAATTTAGCTTTTCTCATGTTCGGATTTCTAATCCTCTTTAGCCTTAAGCGACCTATAGAAGTGACTAATCGGTGGTTTCAGAAATTGAATTCCTTTCGAATTGATTCCCTCTGAGCCTACTCTTGCAATTTAATTGCCCTTAAAATTGCTGTGGCTTAATTATACAAAATAATTGGAGCATGTTAAAAAAAATAGGCAACTTTATTAAAAGGGCACATCCATCGATCGAAAATATTTGCGATAAATGATGTTTTCTATTTTTTTTTAATTAAATGTTTTATCAACATTAATTTCGATTTAAAATTTTTAATACCTACATTATTTTTGTTTTATAACAAAAAAAGTATTTTATCATTTGTTGTTAAATCTTCTTTTTGAAAAATGCCTTATAAAAAATTTATTTTCATGGCCATAAAATATTTTATCTATAAAAAATGCATTTGCATGACGTAAATGGCTTCCTCTATTATAAAAAATTCTGCGTTAAAATCTTATAAATCACTCTATACAAATAATAGTATTCCCACAAACACACACATACATTATGAGTGTTTTAGGTTTCCCTTCACGCACAACCATTCGCTGCTGTTGGTGAAGTCAAAGAAATTCAATGTTTCCATTTAAATGGCTCAATATTTGTTATTTATTTTTATTGTTGTGCTTTATTTTCACTTCACCTACTAACATATTTCTCTTATTCTTTACTCTCAAAGCATAAGTGTGAGTTTTTATATACGAATTATTTTTAATGCATTTTTTTGCATTGACGGATGAAATGATAAACAAATAAAATTTTAAACGATGCCAAGTGCATGTATAGAAATAATCAAAAAATATTAGGTTTTCGTTGATTAAAATTCATCACAAAAATATTTTTATCTTAAGTCTCTATTCGTTGTTATTGTGAAAAAAATTCACAATCGATAAAGGGTATTCTTTTCTAATAGAAATATTGCACATCAGACCAGGGAAACGATATTGTCCTCACAGTTAAATTTTGCTTCGATTGAAAACTTTCAACAGTAATTTAGATTTGATTTATGCCGATTATTTTATAAGAAACTCAATGGCAATTACAACAAATAAAATTGTTATTATTTTGTATGGTCCATTAGAAATTAACTTCAAAAATGTGTTCGAACACGAAGTGGATTCTCTTGACATGATCACGTTATTTTCACCTGACGGAGCAGATTTTTACTCTAATGACCCTTTTTATCACCCTGTCACCGTTTGATATGTATTTTGGCCTACAGGCACAAGTGATCATATGTTTTTCGAAAGAAATGCTGGACGAGCATTAGCTGTTAGTGCTGCTTAAAAATTGTATGATAATAAATTTTATGAAAATTGTTTTCAACTGGATGGTGGCATATTACATACAGATTAAGAAAAAATTTAATAAATCCTGTATAGGATTTGCCTTGTACAAATGACCGCTAGGTCATTAAAGATATCGCCATTGGATTTCTTCAGTTTTTTTATTCAGAATCCAAAAATTCTGTTAAAATTTTAGTTGAGCAAAAAGAAACTCAACTTAATGAATTTTGTACTTCTTATTAAATCCTTTTTGTGTGTCCTAATATTAGCCGCAGTATTTATAACCTCAAGTCCCTTTCATGTTCTATTATCCTCATTATTCTTCAGTCTATAGCAAGAACAGTTGTAGCCAATTAACGTGCTCCTCCGAAGCCGTCGCTGTTATGAGCTGAGAATGATTAAATTATATATTTTTTCCTTTTGCTTTGTGCCCTAAAACTGTTATTTTTTGACAGAATCAATATTGCATGAATATAGCTGTAACTGCAAAATAATCTGTAATGCAATAAGTCACTAATTTTTTACATCTCTTACCCGCAAACTACTTTCTCAAGCCTTTAAGAGCAGTTATTCCAAGTATTTTAGGTTTTTCATTTTTTTTTTTGGTTTTTTGCTGTTCGCTACTTTCTTTACTCTACGCAAAAGGTTCAACACCTTTCGAGTTTACAACAGTTTAGAGTTTTCATCGCTTGCAGGTTTTACTTCAGAAACATTTTGCTCCGCCCCCTGTGACCGTGTTTATTATTCTTATTCAATTAACTAAGCTGTACGTTAGAGATGTATAAAAGAACACCGAACATTAGGCCTTCTTAGGACACTAGCTGTTTTTCTCTTTTTAGCTATTTCTTTTCTTACAGTATAATTTTCCAAAATGGGATTTTAGAATTTCTTTCTTTTTACGATTGTTTTTATCAGTTTAAGTAATTTTTTTTTCTTTAAAGTAAATTATCTTTTAAATTATGAGAGATGTATTTCGAAAGTTATTTCCTTGCATTTTCTAACCAAAGTCAATCAGTGTGCGTTCTAAAAAAGCATTTTTGTATTGCAAGTTCTAAAAGAGCCATTTTTAAAAACGCATGTTCTTAAAAACCAATTTTTTAACGATTTATTGCTGAAACGATTTTAAATGGGCTTCTAACGGACAGTGGTACGCAAAAATTTGTAGACAACATGCACGAGTTCCTTAATTCCAGAAGACATTGCAATTGCGATAAGATAAGGAAATATTCCCATATGTCCTTATCTTATTTTTGGCCAAAAGCCAAAAATGATTAAAGCCACATTAATCCAATTGGGGTAATTTTTATCATTCTAGTTCTGTCACTTTTTACTTTAACGATTATAGCGATTTCTCGGATGGTTTATCGCGTTTAAAAAAGCGGCAAATTTTAATTAAATTTGTAGCAGGGTGTCTACGATTTTTTCTTCCAATAAAATTCAAAACAGTTGCGAAATCATGAAAACTCAAAACGAATGGCAAATTTATTATAAAAATTTATTCTTTTGTTTTTTTTTTGCAGTTGAGATAATTTTAAAATTTGGAACTTAAATTAATGAAATTTTACTTTATTTTCGGCTTTTTGGTTCTTTTTAATTAATTTCTAAACATTTTTAGAAAGAAAAACTATTTACAAATGTAAGCGGACGTTTTCCAAAGAAAACAAGAAAAATTAGACGCTAGCAGAATGAAATGCAGCATTTTCTGGACCGCCACATCATTCATCAGCATTCTTTGCATCTATCTACCTTATGTTATGTACATCGTAAACATCATCTATTTAACCAACTAATCTTAATGTTAATTTGGTGAGACGAAGTTCACACACAACTTAAAGCTTTTTTCTTTGTCATTCTCTTTGTAACTCGTCTTGAACATTTGGAACTTATTTATTCTCTTATCAAACACTTTTGCTTAATATTTCAATAACGAAAGAATCAATGGAATGCACTCTTTGTTTCCGAGATCGATATTTTGTATTGGTTTGTAGATGTCGGAACACATTAAAGAAATAAACAGTTTTTCAGCCGAACAGCTCGTATATGGAATAAACGTGCTGCAGGGCTTTTTTTCTCTATTTTTATATCATTCACCTTAAAAAAAGGTGCAAAAAGGGCAAATCTAAGTTACGCTTACAAAAGTGTACCTTACTTGGCCCTCATATGCGGCTTTCAACATTTTTGTTTTTTCCCAAATATACAAAAAGGATTCGAGTCGAACAAGCAAGTCTATTGTAGCTTAAATTATTATATTCACTAAAAAATTATGGCTAAAAGGAGGCTGTATTGCAAAATATAATAAACACTGTACCGACTTATTGACTTTCCCTCGTATGATGAATGTGTTAATGTTTCTAGTTACAATTGAGCTATTTTGTTCAACGACTGGAAACAAAATCTGTTGAGGTTTAAAAACGTCAATTATTTTTCTCGACAGCATGTGTTGGTATCTCTGGGTTTGCGGTGATAAATGAAAAAAATTTGGATTTTTGTTCAATAAAAATATTAAAATTTTTATTGCAAATCCACTTTATGGAAATGCAATTAAAAAACAAATGAAAACAAAGCAAAAATTATTCGTCTGATGGGTATCGAACAAGTTCATGTATGTGTTTTAATAAAACAAATTTTGTCATGTTTATCTATGTAATAGTGTAACATTATATTCTGACAAAGTAATGTTTACATAATGTGGGTCACTGGTTAAGTTATGATGTACAAATCTAATTGGAACATAAATTTTGTATCAAAAGTTTGTTTAAAAGTATAAAATAAATTCTGTTAAGTTTCAAAAACAAATTTTTCGCAGATAAGACGAAGAATTTAAAACCACTCAGCCTTTTGTCTTGTATATTTTGTTGCTCAAAGTAAGCAGTCCAGTAAAAACTCCTTGATTTAGTTTGGCCTCGGAAAAATATCCAATTTTGTTCAAGTTCAGCGTGGGACTCCAAAAACTACAGAAAGATGTACAGTGGAAGAAGATGCAGTTTTATCAGAATTCCTAAGTCTAGTTTTTATTTTAAATAAATACCTCAGTTTTTTGATCAAAACTGGATATGATGGAAATTTTTCTTTATTTTTTTTTTTGTAACGAGCATTAAAAGTACTAATTACTTGTATCAGGCATGTCATAGACCTCAACTTTGATCGAAAGTGGTTTTAAATCCGCAAATTTCTGACATGCCTGTATATATTTATAACAATTTTAACCTCACAGAGCTGTAAATTTGGTAAAAAAAAAACAATATGTGAAATAAAAATTATTTTTAATGAATAAAATAATTAATTAATTTCCTTTGAAAAAAAAATATGTTTTAGGTCAGTGTCGTTAACAATTATAGTTGCAAAAGATCACAAATACAAAGAGAGGAGTGCTAAGTGGCATTAATGGAAATTGTATATTGCATTAGTAGTGATGTTTCTTTGCGAATACTAGCAGAACTTACGGTTTGTTATTTTAGACCTTTTACAGGTATTATCTACTTTTACACCATGCGTTTGGCATATTTGGCACCACACTATTTTTTGCTGTTCCTATTTAAATCATAGTATATTTAAAAGGGTATAAAATCGTAATATAAACATTGAATTTTGGTATTAAAAAGCAAACACTTTAATTTAGTCACCTCCCCAGCAAAAATTGGACATTACCCTAAAAAGTACTTGCCATATAATGACTTACTTTTGTGATTGCCATATTTTGTTAATCGCTTACAAAACACATTACATTAGTTTCCAAAAAAGGAAGTAGTAATGGAACTAGTTCTTTATGTTAAAAGAGACTACCGTACTAATGGTACTCATAAATTCCTACAATAATTAATGTAATTGATTCTCAGTAATTGATTATAAAAGTGTCATGCCTTGTTAAAATCATTAAGTTGGCAATCTAGTTGCGAAGTACTTCCGCCAAAAATGCTTAATTCCACACTCGATTACCTTTTCAAAAATTTTTTGCTGGGCCTTAATAACTCTTCTATAACACTTTTCTTCTAGTTTCGTTCACGGTATCATTATTCACACCTTACAAATTCAACATTTGCAGTTTCAATACGACAATGAGGCTTTTAGAGGATATATTTTACACGTTTCGTAGCAATTTTTTAAGCTTTGTTACCGAGAGGCGCAAGAGTGCTTACTTCATACTTAACAGGGTGTAAGAGGTAAATAAGAGGTCGAGAGTATTGTGTTGTTGTCCTTTAACACACGAAATATGTGTTGGCTCATTAACTAATTGAACGAAGTGGTTGTGCGCGGCGAATAGCTCAACATATTGGCCCTCTAGAGTTGTACGGTTCCAATGGCGAAGCCAAGGCGAATTGTGAACATTGAAATTACCAGCAATTATTTCACAACAACAACAATTATTTCACTGCTTGGTAAATTTACTAGGATCATCGATATGGATTCAAAAAGGGTATCAACGATTTATTCCTTTCCGCGTTTGGGCATCTGGATAAAATCCCGAAATGCAAAAAGTATAACCAGCCTTTAAATTTAACTGAAAGATAGTTAAATTCAGGATCAATCATGTCTAATGGTTGCTGGCACTGGTGCACGACGTCATTACAAATTTACAAAGCAAGACCCCGATGTAGACTAAAAAGAGGTAGAAGCGTGTACTCAGGCAAATAAAAATCCTGTGGATCAGCATCTTCAGATACCTGGGTAGGGCGAAAATATCAGGCTGATGAAGACAACTGTGTGCATACACAGGGAAGAAATTCGCTCTCAGCCTACGTATGTTGCAGAATCCATTCTAAATCTGCCTGTTATAACAAAGAGCAAAGATTCACACCTTTTGTTTATTTTACAGTACCAATACCAATGTGAAAACTGATGATTTTATGACCAGTTAGCGACCAGTGTTATACCTTCGCCACTAATTAGTCAAACAACAGTTAACACAAAAATACGAGTAATACAAAATTAATACTACTATTTAAGAGACCTACAAAAAAGAAAATGTACAATTTGCATTGTTAAGAGCCATAAAAGTCCTGGTATTGTCTAAGGCGACCCATTGTGCCATCTATAATGTTATGAGGAAACAAGTATGAATAGTTAAAAATATAAATTGCATTCGTAACCTTATCGGATGTTTTATAAATTTCACAATAAAAGTTGTTATAATAAAAATCATTATAAGTAAATCATGAGTACTGATTATTGAGGGTGAAAGCACGTCTCAATGATTTTATTTTTCTTTATCCACTTTATACAGCCGACCTTTTTTCCGTTGGTTTTAATAATTTAGTCGGGATAGTAGGCACGATGTTTTTAAAGTTTAAAATTCATTATAATTGTTAAAAATTATAACCATGCGAATTTACGATTCAATAATATTTACTCCTATATATAATGTTGTATTTATAAATAAATTAATATGTATTTAAAATTATATACCTTGTATTTAGAGCTTTATTCTAAATTAATGAATTAAATGTATCAACGGCCGTATGCATAACAAAAACTTAGCATAAGTGATGAAACTGTGTGTGACTTTTCACACAATTTGATACCGAAAATTGTCATAAAATATAGTTATGGGTTGCGGCAACAATTTTTAATGATCTTAAGTGCCAGGCCGAACGGCAAAAACACTGGTAGCTTTCTTTACTCATGCCAAACTCATTCTAAGTTTTTGTTATGCATACAGCTGCAGATATATAAATAAATTTGCACAAGTTTAATTCTATTTTGTTTCTTTTCTTTTTTAAGAAAGAGAAATTATTTTACAAATGTATGCGGACGTTTTTTTTTAAAGAAAAAAGGAAAAATTAAATACTAGGAGAATGTAATGCTGCATTTTATGGATCGCTACATCCTTCATCAGTATTTTTCGCATCTATCAACATTAGGTTGGGTACATTGTAAACATCATATGTTTAACCAACTTAATTTGTAAATAAGGATACGGGTAGTATTCATATCAATATTAGTTTGGATAGGCGAAGTTAAACTACATTAAAAATAAATTGTTGAACTGTTATCACATAACAAATAAATTATATGAATTTTACCTCAAGTTCAATTCCCTTTTCTTTCTAAAATTTAACAAGAAATTATTTACAAGTGTCATAACAATTTAATTAATAATTTAATAAAAATTATATAAATTAATTAAGAAAAAAAAAAAATAAAAAAAACAAGTTAAAAAGCAAAAAGGCTTGTTAAAGAGATACAACATGTACCAAATTTAATTAAATTTGAACGACTTAAACTTTAGTAATGACATTCCTGTTCAAATTTATTTTTAACAATATAACCATTGGTAAAAAAAAAATAATTATTCTACTCCCCTGTTGCTTTTGTTATTCTTTTTATTGCTTGCGTGTTTTTAATGTTTTTATTTACGAACAAAAACCTATAGTTGTGGTTAATAAACGAAGCGTGTAAACGATTTGTAAATAATCAATTTTATTATCAAATGCAAAACTTCGTTTAGAACTAAATTAATTCGTTTGAACTTAATTTCTTTATTTATTGTACACATATTTAATCATTAGGTGTCTCCGACTAAAAATAACATAAATTTGTTCTATTTATACTAAGATAATTGTTATGTATGCATCTTTGTAACAGACACATCTCTACCTCGTTTGTAATTAAGCTTTTAGAACTAAGATTTTATATTAAAGCTTTTCTTATGTTAAGTAATTATTATTTGCTTATTCCCTTTTTCTTGAATATAATAAAAGTTAGTTATTGAATAAACTCCAACCGAAGCGTTTCAATACATAACATTGGCGACGAGGTCAAACAAAAAAAAAACATAAATTGTATATACGATCGTGTGTAATTACACATTAAAATAATAACTCAAAATTGCTAATTGTGCTAATTTTGTAATACAATATATTAATTTGGTGTATTATACCATAAAATATAAATAAAAGAATATAAAGAATTCTAAAAACAGTTTTTACTGAACACAAACAAAAAAAAAATCTAAGTTTTAACTAAAATAAAATTTTAAATAAAGCAAAAGAATAAAAACCCTTAAAAAAAACAATTTGTTATACATACATAAAATAACAACAATAACAAGAAAGAATTTACATTTCATAAAACTACAAAACTACAAAATCTTTTTCTATAAACTAAAAGAAGTAAAAATGCCAGACAACGCCCAGAGTGGAACCGTTATGATTTATCATCCAAACAACATTCCTCAATTTTCCCCTCGTAATTAATCTTGGCTTTTGTGGAAGGAGAAATTGGATATTCATTTCGCCGAAATAAATTGCACTGAAGAGAATGCAAAGAAGGCTACTCTTCTAAAATCAATAGGAACAGTTGCGTATGAAACCCTTCATAATTTATGTAGTCCAGATACACCAGTTTCTAAAACGTTTAAAGAACTTTGTAATTTATTAAAATCACATTACACTCCACTACTGATTGTTTTTCGGGAAAGAAAAAGCTTTCATACAGCAGTACAAAGTGAAAACGAAACTGCTAGAGTAAAAAAATTAGCACTCTCTTGCAAGTTTGGAGATAATTTAAATGCTTTTGTTCTGGATCGATTTATCATGGGGATAAACAACAAAATATTTGAGCGATTGTGTGAAGAAGACGAGAAAATAACAATTGATGAAGCACTTAGAAAAGCTCTAATTATGGAAATGAAGTTGGTAGCCAAAGAAGATGATAATCAAAATATGCAAGTTGGAAACGTCAAGGGAGGTAAATACAGGAATAAAAACTACAATAACCAAAACAAACCCGCCAAATCAAATAATTACGAAGGTCGATATGGAAAAAAACAACCGAATAATCAAAAGAAGACAAGCAATGCCTGTTCTCATTGTGGATGGCGAAACCATAATTCTAATGAATGCAGATTTAAGCAGAGTAAATGTAATTTTTGTGGCAAAATTGGCCATTTAGCTTCGGTTTGTAGACTTAAGGAAAAAACTGTAAATTATGTATCTGAATCTGATGTAGATAGTGAAGATTTTAATAAAAGTAATACTAATGATTTTTCTATTTACAGTATCAATAATGATAAAGGTTGTGGCAATTCAACTGAGGTGTACAAAGTTTCAATTAAAGTAGATGGAATTCCCTTTGATGTGGTGTGTGATTCTGGTGCTCCATGCAGTTTGGTATCAAAAACTTTTGTAAAAAAATTAAATAAAAAAGTAAGTCTTATGCCCTGTAAAGATCCATATGTTGATTACAATGGTAACAAAATTGAAGTATTGGGAGAATACATTGAAAATATTGAAGTGAACGGTGTTGACAAAAAAGTTAAGCTCGTTGTTACAAACAATAATAATAGTCCTTTATTTGGCAGAAATTTTTTAAGAAACTTTAATTTTGAACTTGTTCAAGTAAACTGTATTGATTCTGAACAATATTCCATTATAACTGAAGAAATTAAAAATGAATTTCATGAAGTTTTCAGTAGTGGTCTTGGAGCTTACAAATTTGGTAAAATTTCCTTGTCCATGGACACAAATGCAAAACCTATTTTCTGTAAACCACGTTCTGTTCCTTTAGCATGGAAAGACAAAATAGAAAAGAATTTAAGGGAGTTAATAGCCAATGATATTTTAGAACCAGTTGATCATTCAGACTGGGGTACACCGCTTGTACCAATTTTAAAACCAAATGGTGATATCCGCATTTGTGGTGACTATAAGGTTACTATTAATAAATTTTTAACAGATTTTAAATATCCTCTTCCATTGATTGATGACATTTTTGCTGCACTTCAAGGTGGTCAGTTGTTTTCAAAACTAGACTTATCTAGTGCTTATAACCAATTAATTTTGGATGAAAAATCACAGCTTTTATGTACTTGGTCAACACATATTGGCACATTAAAAATGAAACGTTTACCTTTTGGTATAAAGCCTGCAGCTGCCATATTTCAAAAGACAATGGAAAATCTTTTACAAGGTATACCATTTGTGGTTGTATATCAAGATGACATTACAGTGTCAGGTAAAAATATGACAGAACACATTCGAAATTTAAAATCAGTACTAAATAAGATAATGCTAGCTGGACTTAAACTAAATTTGTCCAAATGTCAATTTTTCAAAGAAGAAATTAACTATTTAGGTTTTACCATTGACAGATTTGGTCTCAAGAAAAATAAAGAAAGAATAGTTTCCGTTATTAATGCCCCCACTCCTAACAATGTTTCTGAGCTAAGAGCATTCTTGGGCATGGTAAATTATTATGCCAAGTTTGTCAACAATTTTGCAAAGATAATGATTCCTTTATATAAATTATTACAAAAAAATGTAAAATTCGTATGGTCTAAGGAATGCGAAGAAGCATACCGAACCATAAAGAAGGAAATTACTTCCGATAAAGTTTTAATTCATTTCAATCCAAAATTACCAATTTTTCTTACGACTGACGCTTCAGATTCTGCCTTAGCTGGCGTTCTTTCACATAAGTTTAATAATGTTTTAAAGCCTGTTGCTTTTGTTTCAAGAGCTTTGTCAAAAGCTGAGCAAAAGTACAGCACCCATGAAAAAGAAGCTTTAGCCATAGTTTTTTGTGTTACAAAATTAAGGCAATATTTAATTGGAAATGTTTTTACATTAAAAACAGACCACAAACCATTAATTTCTCTATTTGGAGAAAATAAAGGCTTACCAGTAATGGCTGCAGCCCGTGTCCAAAGGTGGGTATTTATACTTTCAGGTTTCAATTACAAAATTGAACACGTTAAAGGTGAATTGAATGAAGCTGACAATTTGTCGCGAATGCCTCAACATGTTAGTAGCAACATTGATATTACCAATGATAATGCTACATTTGTATAATATAAAAAAAAAAGAAAACGTTTTATATCTTGATTTTAAGGACATATCTCGGGAAACTAGGCGTGATCCTATACTTTCTAAGGTATGTGATTTTGTAAAAATGGGTAAACTCAAAGAACTTAATGATGAACAATTTAAGGCATTCGTTTCCAAAGACTCTGAGATAACTGTAGACCATGATTGTTTATTATGGGGTTACAGAGTTATAATACCAACAAAGTTGAGAGAGTCAGTACTCCAAATTTTACATGAATCTCATTTAGGCATCGGTAAAACCAAAGCACTAGCCAGATCTTTTGTTTGGTGGCCTAAAATCGATTCAGATATTGAACATTTAATCAAAACATGTATTCCGTGTCAAAAACTCATGCCAAGTCCAGAAAAAAGTGTTCTTATACCATGGAGTTCTACAAGCTCTGTATGGCAAAGAATACATATAGATTTCGCAGGTCCAATTAAAAATTACCATTTTCTTATAGTCATAGACTCATTTTCCAAATGGGTAGAAGTTTTTAAAACTAAGGAAATAACTTCCAATTTCGTTATTTCAAAACTAAGAGAAATTTTTTGTCGTTTCGGTATTCCTCATACCATTGTCAGTGACAATGGCCGACAATTTGCCTCTGAAGAATTTAAAAGTTTTACTTTAAACAATAAAATAAATCACGTTCTAACAGCTCCTGGACATCCAGCCACAAATGGCCAGGCTGAAAATTTCGTGAAAACATTAAAAAAATCTATTTATGCGAACTTATCATCTGAATCAAATGAAAATCTTGATATTATTTTAAATCGTTTTCTAATGGATTACCGTAATACCCAGCACAGTTCAACTGGTGAAAGCCCAGCAAAACTTTTTATTGGAAGATCGATTAGAACTCGATTTGATCTAATTAAACCACCTCTTGTTAAAGACAAAATGTTAGAGCAACAAAATAAAAGTATTTTAAATTATAAAGGTAAGAGATCGGTTATGTTTGAGAAAGGTCAAAATGTTTTCATACGAGATTATACAAATGTTAATTCAAAGTCTTGGGCACCTGCTGTTATAAAAGATAAGACAGGTCCACGTTCATATCAATGTATTCTTTCAACAGGTAGAATTATAAAAAGACATACTGATCAAATTAGGGCAGGAGCAAATGAGAATCAAAACATTGAAACTCCTAACTCAAATCAAAATGATTCATCAGATTTACCATCATGCTCAAATGGAAATTCCACCAATCAAGCTGTTGAAAAGTCACATAATAATAATGAGAAAAATATAGATGAATTAACTTCTAATTCAGAATTTAATGTAAACGCAGACAATAATAAAAATTCGTTAAACTCAAATCAAAACAGAGAGAATGAAATTGTCTCTTCAAGAGTATTAAGACCTAGATCACATAAAAGATATACTTAATGTAATTTAATATCACTTAATTTTTATAAGTTCTTGAATGAATTTTATTTTGTTACTAACAATCAAATCTTATTGAATTAAATAAAATAAAATATATATGTATATTGTATATTAAAGTTATATATCATTTTTTTTATATTTGAATTTTTATACCTTATACATAATTATTTATACTCTTTTAAATATCATAAAAATTTATGTTTTGAAAATTATTAAAAATCAAATTCAAGTGGAGGCGTGTTATGTATGCATCTTTGTAACAGACACATCTCTACCTCGTTTGTAATTAAGCTTTTAGAACTAAGATTTTATATTAAAGCTTTTCTTATGTTAAGTAATTATTATTTGCTTATTCCCTTTTTCTTGAATATAATAAAAGTTAGTTATTGAATAAACTCCAACCGAAGCGTTTCAATACATAACAATAATTTTATTGCTTTTTTTCGGAGATAGAAAATTGACCATGCGTTAAATATAGTTTAGCTTTTTCCAAGCCATAATTATGAATTTGAAGGAAAAAGAAAAAAAGTCAATTTTATAAATAAATAATTAAAATTCGTGTCTCTCTATATGTTGTTTGCTTGCCTTGAAATGCTACTTTAGCTTGGTTTATTCGTTTCTTAATATGGGGTGTCTGTTTATAGTGTCTTTGTTTATAATTTTTGATTAAATAAAAGAGAATGGATCTTATGTTGATAAATATTTTATTCAATGTTGGCAGTTCTGTGTGGAATACAATATCCGATAAATGTTCGCCTTTGTTAGCCTCACAAATGCCCGAGGAGCAAATTTTTCATTACATTCTCACATATTTCAGGCGGTATTTCATTACGAATATTTTTTTGAGTTACTCAAACGTTTCTGGTTTGTTTGCATTAAACTTATTTTTTAAGAGATCTTCACAAAAACAATTCTGGAGCAGTCAAATCAGGCAACCGTGGAGGCCAATCAACATCACTATTTCTTGATATAACCTTTTTTGGAAAGAGGTCTTGCAGCAATTTCACTGCAATCCTGGCTATATGCGATATGGTACCGTCTTGTTGATGCCACATGTTAATCATGCCCAAAGCGTGCAGTTGTGGCGTTAAAAATTTGTCAAGATGTCTCATTCACAGTCTCCGTCACGCCGTTTTCGATTTCAAAGAAGTAGGATCCAATGATTCCTCCTGACCAAATTGAACACCAGAATGTCACTTTTAATGCATGCAAAGGTGACAGATGAATTTTTTAGTGCCCAGAACCGACTATTCTCTTTTTTCACATGTCCATCCAAATGAAAATCAGGTTTGTCATGACGTATACGTATGACGGCGTAAATGGAAATCCTTGTGCAAATTTGTGGCCAAAGTTGTTCTTTGAAGACCAAGTTCCTGAGCACGATCTTGTAGTATAGACCCTCTTTCTTCGAAAACATTAACTACACGATAAATATTGCGTTTTGACAACACGTTGTTTCTCCCAAAAATTTTGCGTAACTTTCTCAGCGTCACAGTAATCGATTATTGATTTTGATAAAATGTTTTTACGATTTAAAAACGATAAACCGAATATTTTTCCATAAAAAATTTGCCACGTATTTACTTCACGACTGCCAAATATGAACTATGAAGAGTAATGTCTACCAAAATAGCGTCAAAACAAAGTAGAGTACTTTCCCTAAGGTCACCCTGTAATGCCTAAACGCTACTTTTTGTTGTATGGCTGCCTAGGTAGCAAAATGTGTCATCATCTGCGATCTGTTAATAATGCACGAAAAAGGGATTTTAATTACTGTCGACCTTAATTGCATTTATGTCTACCTAAGCAAATTTAGAATGGATATCCTTGAATCGATGTTGATGGTATGTAAGTAGTTCCTGTTAATTCCAACGTATACTATTTGGTATTAAGGAATTTGTGTACTCCTTTACCCCATCCAATAAAATAAGTAACAGAGTTGGAGAGAACATTTGGCACAACACCGAATTTAAAATAAAACATTAATAACATAATAGCTGATGATAAGAGAAGTTATACTTTTTACAGTGTAAAATACATTCCTGGATTAACAGACAACAGAAATATACTTAACATAATTACAAATAACAACAACATTAGTATTGCCAAAGACTATAAATATACTAAGATGTTTCACTGCCGTACATTCTACATCCAGTGCATATTTTGTCGATGGACGTACTGCTACTGCCACTTTAAGAGTAAAATCACAAAGAGAAATTATTATTCTCAGCAAACTTGTTACTCTCATCTCACAATAATTCATTTGTATATACGCGCATACGAATGTGTATATATTTACATTATAAAATATCCAACGTAAACTAATGTTACCGATTGTGTATTTGTATGTTAACAATATGTGTTTTGTTGTTGTATAAAAGAAATAACATGTATTTACACCGAATATTAAATTCATTTATTATCAATATGAAAATTTATTATTCGGAACCTTTCGATTTTAATTTACTTTACTTTTTTAGTTTCTGAATGTTTGCTGTGTTTTTGTATACTGTCTTTTTGTTCCTGTCTTTTTCTTTTATTGATTCAATAGAGTTCTTATTTAATCAATTTGGCTTTTGATATAAGACTTTTAAGTTTTCTATACAAAATTTGGGTAAAATCCACTAATGAGCTAAAATAGCAGTAGTGAAATTGCCATATGAATATACTTTATATTGTAATTATAAAATGTATAGTAATGCCGATTTCTGGAACATTTTTTGTCAGTTGTTCGTATTTTCAAGTAGAAGGTTTTTACGGAAGAAAATTTTTGAAAATCCCTCCAGAAAAGTCAGAAAATTTAAAAAATTAAAAAATTGGTGATTTAAATAATTTGTTCGGGATAATTAGCACAATATTTTTTAAAGATAATAAATTTAATTTAAAATTCCCGTAATTTAATTTTAATTATTAACTTACAAGTGCCCATATAGAAGGCATAAATAAATTATCGTGGTGTGTTGTGATATTTCATTTGTTGTCTTAATTTTCTTTTTCATCATCTTTTAAATGGATAGAAGAGCCGAAAAAAAGTCAGCCTTATAGAGTATATAAAGAAAAATAAAATCAGGTGTTGTTGTTTTTGCTTAAACTTTGATTTTTGTATTTACTTTATTGTTTGAACAAAAAAATTTAGTTTATTTAAAATGTTTGTGAGAAGTTTCCTGAAGAGCTAAGTAAACGGTAGAGAAATGGCCATCGAGAAGTGCTTTTACCTTCAATAATCAAAATCGGTGATTTTAATAATTTCTTCAGAATAATAATATTTTAAAGATTAAAATTAATTTTTTTGTACGAATTTTCGGGTGAAATTATTTCTTAATGGCTTTCCAAATGAAAAATAGAAAGTTCTTGTACACCAAGAAACATGGAAAATTGCGAAAAAAGCGATATTTTAACGATTTTCTTGCTATTAATGCAGAATAATAGATATAATTAAACCTTGACAAATTCTGACATATACATCGGAAATGTATATCCGTTCTAAGAACTATAAAAACACGCATAAAGGTCTTATAAATACTATTTTGTAAAAACAGCAGCTAAAAACATAAAAAATATATTACGAAGCAATGTGCATAGTGTACTAAAATTACTATGTCTGGTTTGAAGAGAATAACTCTTGTTACATAAACAGGTTGGAAGTTCCGAATTTGCTTATACTTATGTTGCTAAGAAAGCATTGCTCATGGCAAACACATGAGTGTAAAGTAACAAGTACTGGGAAAGTCAAAATTTTAAAGCGCCAGTGATTTATTTTGTTTGGCAATTTTAATTTATAAATTTAGCTATTAAATTCATATTGAGGTTTATATAGTGATTTTTATATATATTATAGCTATATGCAGGTTAAATAAACTTAACAAAAAAATTTAATAATAAATATACATAATTAAGTACCTTATTTTATTACCATTGTTTGAAATTTCTTAAATAACACATTAAGTATCCACAAGAATAAATGCTAAGAAAATTACTACATAATTTAGGGTATGATTAGTTCGGTGCGATTATGCATATTTCTAAAAATACACAAATAAAAATATATAGTTACTCTACAATAACAAGAGCATTAATATAGTTTCGTTTTTAAGCTTATTTTACAAACAATTTTGTAATAAGTAGGAAAAATAGAATTCAGAAATAAAATTTTATAAAGCACATTCTTCTTTATATGTAGATATGAAATTATGTATGTACGTTTCTATATGTTAAATGTGTGTTTTTGTCTCTCAATACTTTCCCTTAACAAAACATTTCTTCTGAACATCCACACACATTTTTAAACGCATGTGTGTATGAATCTGTCTTGTTTACAAACTAATATTGTGCTCTCTTGAGTTTTGGTTGCGCTCACAGAAATTTTTTCCCTCTTATCTCTTACCCCCGCTACCAAGAAACTGCTCATAATTTTTGATTTTTTAAATGTTCAAAGTGCAACATCTTTATAAATTTATTGTCTTTGGTATTGCCTATAAACCAAACAACACAATAAATACAATCTTTACGAAAATTAACTGCCATCCCTAAATTAGCGCGTAAAGCGCAAGATAACTGTCAAAATTTCTCATGTACATACAAAATGTATGAAGCATCCCTAAATAGCTTGGCGTCAAAGCTTAGCAATTGGAAAATCCAATTTTGACAGTGCGTTAGGAAGTGAAGTTTGCTGTTTGTTGGTTTGGTTTGTTTTGTTATGGTTGAAAAGTAGTGACAATTTAGTAATTTTCAAGGCAATCTAGCGGTTTTATCTCTTCTTTATTCTTATACAGCGGGTTTTATGAAATAAAATGAGTTAACATTACTTTTAACGACACGAAGTTAACGCTGTTATTTAGGGATGACATTTCAGCGCAAAAGCTATGAATTATATTGCTTTGCGTCTTACGCGCTAATTTAGGGATGGCAGTAAGGCGCCTATTAATAAGCAACAACAAAATAAATACCATGTAAGGGTAATGGGACAACAAAATGCAATTTAATATATATAGGAACAACGAAGAGAACTTTGTCAACAAGAATAGCTGAGCATCAAGCGGACATTACTTAAAGAAGGGAGACAACTGCATTGGTTCAACATATACAAAAAACAGGTCACACAGCTGACTTTAACAAAGTTAAAATATTGGATTAAGAAAAAGTGGAGAGAAAGAGAAAAAAGAAACCTTGCACATTCAAAAGAAAATAGAAAATACAATGAATTTGAAAGAGGACACCGACAACATCAATGCAAGCTATAGAGTCGCTATTAGCTGATCCTTAACATAAACTTATGTGTTTCTTGTTTTTTAAAGTTTGTTATAAAATTGTTTTTCTGTTTCTGCTTTTGTTTTACGAGTAATGAAAAAATGTAATTAAAATTAATAACGTTTTTAAATTTGTAAGTTAAAAAAATAATTATTTAAATGTGTATTTCTATTATAATATACTAATGTTTTATATTTCATTATTTTAATTTAATAAAACTATATACAAAAAGTTCCTTGAGAATGTCGACAAATAATCGACGAAACTTCAGGTGAAATTTGTAATTAAAATTGTTTTAATTACCTTAAATTTGTAGGCCCAATAAGTTGTGCTTCAAGCATCTCGTAACAAAAACTAGAAAAATTGGCCAAATTTCAAACATCTCTTAGTAATGAACTATGTTTTTGCAGTTCTGCTGGAAGCGCATTAGGTCCAGGGGAATTTGAGTTTTTACGCTTCTGTACCGTAGATATTATTTCGAGCCAATAAAAATATTCTATCTTAAATTCTGTGCCGGAATCGTTAATCAGTATGAATCCTAAAAAGTTCAGCCGTTTTTGTGAGTTTTCCTCAAACTTATTGAGTTCATGCCCGCGTTCGTTTTTTGATATTGTTGTTTACTTTATATTATTGCCTTTCGAGGCAGATGTCTCTATGATATTGTTAATGATTCGTTCATGGTCGGTACGTAAAAGATATTTTACTATAGCCGCAGATCTCATGGGATGCGACAAGATTTTCTTTAAATTCTAGTGCCTGTTAAATTCTTATGAAGGAATATATGGTTTGCAGCCAGGGCTTCTTTTTTTTCTTTAGCAGTTTGTCTGTAGGTATCAATTATTTTATGCCATTTAGATTAATTTGTAATCTCGGAGAATTTGTATATAATGGTTTAATTAGTTGTTGTATCTTAATTGCCGTTGATTGAAATTTGAAAGTACCTACCACGCCTCGTCGTAAAACAACACAAGTTAGGCTTATGTTTTAAAATTATTTTCATTTATTTGAATTTTTTAACGTGATTCCTGTTTGATCTCGCTATTGCTTGTTTATTAAACCTGTGCTTTAACAAACTTACGCAACCATTCATATCATAATATTCTATGATATGATACTCATATTAACGCCATCTTGTTTACCAACTGGATCCTGTAACCAACCAACTATCCCATATTTTTTTTGAAAGGAAAAGTAGCACTTTAGGCAATAATACCTATTTAGTTAAGTAACCGTGCTATAGTTTTGAGGAGAGGAATAGACGAGGAGAAAGATATGGCTACAAAGAAGTACCGAAGATGGAGGCTGCATGTTGTAATGTCTATTCTGAATTTGTATTTATACCATTAAACAGAATTTTTTTTTACAATATGATTGCTGCAGGGATTGAACCCTAGCCAAACAGATTTGTAGTCAACTTGCTTACCACCATGACTACAGCAGCCTCAATTGTTGTTGTGATGCTGCTTTCTGCTCTAAATAATGCTCCTACTTGTTTTACTGTACCATTTACCGCGGCTAAAAATTACCTGTTTTTATTTTCTAACAAAAAATATTTCTTCATACTAAAGGCTCTGCTGATTGAACTCACTTTTACCACACACACACATTCACGTCCTCTGGTGAGAACTTGGACTTATTGAGTTATGACAACAACAACATTAGTTTTGTTAAAAATATAATGGTAAGGGTTTCTTATCTTATCTTCGGAAATAAGTTTTAACTTAGCAAAATATGGTTCAAATTAAAGAGGGGTTTTTACAGGAAAGACAAGTTTTTTCCGGTTAAAAAATGCGCAAAAAATTTAATTTTACCAAAATTGGAAGTTTTTAAAATAAATCTTGCAAAAAAGCAGCGACTTAAAAAAAGGTTTCATCTGTCTGTCTACAACGGTACATCAAATTACATTAATATTGGAAAATTTTTATATACCATCACCAAACCTTATACTTGTTACACCGGACTGAGAACTACGGCTCCTTGTTAATTTCAACCATCTGTGTACAACTGTTCAAGCCTTACGCAATATGCATCAAATTACAGCAACTATAGGGACATCCTTTAATTTTCAAATTCAAATTATATACTTGCTTTTGTAGTAGACGTAGCAATCAGCTTTTTTGTAAATTTCAACCGTCTATCTACAACGTTTCAACAGTTTGGTCATATACATCAAATTACTTCAACTAAAGGCACACCCTTTATTCTCCAAATCAAAATTTTATATCTGTTGTTATAGCAGAGTTAACAATACATGTTCTTTTGAAATTTCAAGCGTCTGTCGACAACCGTTCAAAAGTATGGCCATATAAATAATATTAAATTAACTATTGGAGCACCCTTTTATAATTTTTAATACTATTATTTGTTACTATAACATTCATAGCAACCGATATTCTGTCCAATTTGCAAGCATTTGTCTACAACGGTAGGGACACCCTTTAATTTTTAGATTTATTTGTGTAATACTTTTTTGCTATTGCAAGCTACAGTAATATGCAGTTTTTTTGATTTTAATTTTTTACGGTTCATAATACACGTAAACAACTTGTATGTGGTATGGGGACACCCTTTAATTTTGAAGATTACGAACTGTTTTTAAGCCGGAAGAATTACCTTCTAAATAAAGAACTAAATATCAAAATCGGTTTAGAAATGACTAAGTTCTAAGAGCACAAACATTAAATAAAGAAACGAATGGATCACTTCCTTCTTGAATTTCGAAAACAAAAATTTTTCTAAAGTAGTTTGCGCATAAAGTTATTCAAGTTTAATGACCGCTCATTCGTTTATTTCATTTGAATCCATTTTTACCTGTAGTCTAGTCTTAGTTTTAGTACACTATTTGCTAGTGACGTTTTATTATAGCCCTAGGTTAGTCTTATTATAATATTTATCTTAGTCGCAGTATTAATAATAGCCTTTGTCTTGATATTAGGCTGAGATTAAATAAAAGACAAGCCTTAGTATTAATTTTTAGACTTGGTCTAAGTCCTTAGCTACTTTAAGGCTGTCTAGCCTTTAACTATATTCTAGTCTTACGATAGTTTAGGTAAATTCATAATCTAAGTGGAATAGAATATCATTCAAATGTCCACCATGACTGCGTCTGCAGACATCAATCCGAATATCGAAATTTTCAATGACTTTCCGACATGTTGCTGGTGTTATTTCACGAATTGCAACTTGAATGTTGTTCTTTAGATCATAAATTGTTTGTGGCTTGTCAGCATACACTCGACTTTTCAAAAAACCCCACAAAAAGATCTAATGGTGTTAGATCACATGACCTTGGAGGCCAATTGAAATCTACATTTCGTGAAATTACACGTTGAGGAAATTTGATCGCAAAAGTTTAATTTTTTCTCGAGATGTTTGACATGTAGCACCGTCTTGCTGTAAATAGACGTCAGACACATCAATATGATTCAATTTTGTCCATAAAAAGTCTCTCAACATTGATTTATATCGCTCAGCATTCACAGTAACAGCATTTCCAGCATCATCTTCGAAGAAAAATGGCCCAATGATTCCATTTGCCCAAAATGCACTCCAAACAGTAACTTTTTGTGGGTGTAGAGATTTTTCATGAATAACGCGAGGATTTTCATCACCCCAGATACGATAATTTTGCTTATTGACGAATCCATCCATTCTGAAATGAGCTTCGTCACTAAACAAAATTTTGCTTTGGGTATTTTTAAAAGAACGCCCATTTTCATAATAACTTTGAATGATGTAAACGCGTTGTTGCAATGTGTACCTGTTCATGGTTAAAATGGTACTACCTTCTAATAAAACAAAATGGCTTATGTCATTTGAAAAGATGTCACATGTAAAAATTATATAGTGCTGACATCTAGGCGTCACATTTGGTTGACCCTTTAGTATAAGCATTAGACTTTGTTTTTGTAATAGTCTAAATGTTATGCTTAGCCGTTGTCTTGACCCAAGCCTTTGTGTAGCTTTAATATCAAAATGTGATTTCGGGCATATGACCACCGCGGCTATTCTTGACGAACCCACTTTGTAGCCTCGTTTGGAACGTAGCACCATAACTGTTAAAAATATATCTCTCCCGGATCAATTATGTCCATGTTTTTAAATAAAAAATTATTGACCATAGTGCGATAACGACCTTCAGAAACCGTAGCGCTTTCTACGGCATGTACACCGCACAATTATTCTGGATGTAATTGAGTCTATAGGATTTGGATTGGTTTCACTTCATATGCTGCAATTTTGTTTATTTGTTTAATGAGCTTTACGGCTATAAATCTTAACAGCTCGTATGACATATAATCCTTTCTCAAACTGTATCAGGCTTTAAATAATTCCTAGCTCTTATTTTGTTCCAGGTTAGTCTTAGTCGTAGTATTTTTGTAAGTCTAAATATTATTAGCCTTAGTCTAAATTGTATTGATATCTAAATCCTAATTTTAGTAAGTCGTAGTATTATGATATGTCGTGGGGTTAATATAATTCTATGAATGCCTTAAATATAGAAAAAAACTTAAATTTAAACTTAATATTATTCTAAGTCAAACCTCTAGTACTACTTCTAGTATTATTAAATTTAGTTCAAATTTATTTCGCGAGCTCAGGCTTAAATTAAATCCAGGACAATGTATTATTATTGTGTACTAGTCTACTTCTAGTATTATTAAATTTAGTTCAAATTTATTTCGCGAGCTCAGGCTTAAATTAAATCCAGGACAATGTATTATTATTGTGTATTTTTTATTATTAAAAGTAGTTGAATTTTTTGTCAACCCACATTTTTATAAGTAATTTGTAAATGGAATTGTGTGTGTTTGTTATTGTTAATATACATTAAAATTTGTGGTGTTTTAGTTATTGCAAATTTGTTTGTGCTAAAAACATAAAATATCCATAAATTCAGCACTTTTTTGCATTTTATTACAGTTTATAATTCAAGGTTTTAAAAACAACAAAAACAAAAATAAACCATAGAAAATATAACAAAAGAAAAAAAAAAAAACAACAATAATAGAAAGTAAAATTACTGCATCTTTTTAAGGCAAACAAAAATTGAAAACACACGTTGGCTGTAACCGCATTTTATTGGTGGATTTTAATGGTTTTACTCTTTTTGTTACATTCTATGACATTTGTTAAAGTTCCCTAACGAACGTTTAATTTGGTTGTCTATTTAAGCCATTTATGATTGTGGTAATTTATGAATGTAGGAAGCACCAAAACAAATATAAACATGCATTTAAAGGCAAATTTTAAAAATAGTTCAAGTGTGTTTTTGTACATAAAAGTTCTCAAGCTGCTTAAATTATGGCTTTTATTTAGAGAATTTTCTTTCCAAGTTTTCAATTAGAATGAATGCCTCAACTTCAACAACTAAAAATATTTAATATATAAAATTGTAGGGTGTGTAACTATTCTTAAAAACCGCCAAATATATTCAATCAATATTTCTACCTGTGACTACAACATGTAGGATGTTGTCGTCACTGCTGTTTCAACAAGTCCTTGCTAGAGATATTTTTGCTTTTGAATGTAGAAAAAAATCACATTTTTATGTCAATAATGACGGCAAAAGCTATAGGAAGGTGCCATACAACATTTCTTTATAAGTATAGCTGTCTGCATAAAACATGCTTATTTTGCAAATCTAGTTAAATAAAATATATCTAAGTTTCTTTTTATAGAAAAAAGAATAAATATTAACATTTACACAGGTTTACTTCCTCCTACAGAAATCTTAACTGTTTGGCGACATAAAATTTCACTTTTTCATTTACAAATGTGGGGGAATGACCAGCAAAACACTTTTACTTGTAGCTATGACATGAAATGGAATAGAATGTATAAAACAGGGGGCTTTAACATCATCATCCCCTTTAGTTTCATAATTATTTTTTTTGTTTAGCCCCTTTCTTTAAGGGTAAAAAAGGAAAATACAAAAAATTCTTATTTAGAATACAAAAAAATCTTATTTTTTGTATTCGTTCATTTCATTTCATTTTATTTCCTCTCCAATTCATGTCATTTTTATATTGCTGTCGTTGTTTTTATGGTAAATAGTGCAATTGACTTCCGTGTTGGCGGTTTCGTTTTTCCTTTTTTGCTAGAAGCAAGTCTGGTTATATAGAATGGCTAATATGACAAGATCTTTGAATTACTATTAAGGCTGCAGTTAAGGCATGTTTATCTTTGGTAATAAGTTTTCTATTAATATTTAAAAAGCATTCGTTTTATAGGTTTTTTAAATATTTACATTGTAAATAATAAAACACAGTTTCAATTTTTAGTTGGATAAGAAAAGTGACATTTCTTTTCTTTCGTTCCTTTTATTTTGATTGATTTTACTCTTGTTTAGAGTTTTGTTATAATTTTTTCTTCTATTTTTCTTCACTTCTTTGGCTGGATGTATCCTACGATTTCTTTTTTACTGAACATAGACTTTTAAAAACTTTCTATACTGTTTACGTTATACCACTGTGTTACTGCGATGAGATTCGATTTCATTTAATCCTGGCAGCCATTCAGACTACAAATGTTGTTGTATTTACTGTTACATTTCTTAATATCGAATTCTACACTAAGAGAAAAAACATGGTTGTGATACGATCTCAACAACCATATAATGTTTCCTATAACAATGTATATTTGTGGCAAACAAATTATAGTTGTTTTCACAATACTTTAGTAACAATAAATCTTTTGTTGTTAACACTTAATTATTATATGGTTACTTTGCACAAAAAATGTAAATTGGTTGGTTGTAAGTAAAATCATTAAAAAGAACAACCAACGTTTTGTTTATACTTATTAAAAATAATATAATATATTTAACCATAA
The DNA here is from genome assembly GCA_916610165.2 of Gymnosoma rotundatum. Classification (NCBI taxonomy): domain Eukaryota; kingdom Metazoa; phylum Arthropoda; class Insecta; order Diptera; family Tachinidae; genus Gymnosoma; species Gymnosoma rotundatum. The sequence continues at coordinate 93,063,065 of OU744337.1, read as the reverse complement.
AATATTATTATTAATCAGAGTACGCTTAAAAGCAAGCAAATAGTGTTTGCTTTTAAAAATGTTGTGTTCTAGGACTTGACAGAATAGTTTTCAAACAGTTTAGCAATTTGTTTGTTTACATATTATGTTCATACTTTACCATGTTATTGTTATATTAGACAACAATATGATTCCAAGGTCAACTACATTTCTACTAAACAACCATAATAACCATAATATGTTGCTTTTATTACAACAGGTTCTTTGAAAATGTATTTCAACCGTTTGTCTACGACTCTTCAGAAGTATGGTCATTTAGGGCAGCCTTTAACTTTGTAATCACAATTCTGTTTATTGTCAAGCATTTTGCTAAAATGGTTCAAAAGTTAGACTCATATAGGCCAATTTACCCTTTAATACCCTTTAATTATAAGACATATTTTTTTTATATTTAGTGATATGCAGTATTATATACGTAAAACATGAATGTTGTATGGTGATACCCTTTAACTTTTAAAATTATGAGCTACTTTTAAAATGGAAGCAATCTGTACGCGCAACCTTTCAAATAAAGGCAAAAAAAATCAAAATCGATTCAGAAACGACTAAGTTCTGCAGGCACAAAAATAAAAAGCAAGATTTAGAAAAATTAGTAACTTCCTTTTTTTTGAGGTCGGTTAATAAATCAACACTTTCCAACTCTTTTAATTTGTTGGTTGCTATCATTTTGAGTATTCGCCGATATTTTAAGTAAAAAGCAAAACCAGATGATTTCTAGTAGTTTTGCTTTTGTGTGCTGAATATAGCAATCTTACTGCAGATTTTTCATTGAATAGTTTAAATAATAATCGGTATAATAAATTCTTTTTGTTTTATTTAATTTTCATAAAACAACTTTGTGCTATTTTTTAAATTAATTACCGATATTGATTATTGAGGATCAAAGCACGTCTTGATGGCCATTTCGACTGTATAAAAGAGCCGAAAAAATCAGCCGTATACAGTGGGGAAAAATTGAATTACTGTTGGTTATTGTTGTTTTTGCTTAAACTTTGATTTTTGTCTTTGCTTTATTGCTTGGACAAAAGATTTTTAGTTTATTTAAAATGTTTGTCAGAAGTTTTCTGAAGAGTTAAGTAAGCGGTAACGAAATGGCCATCGAGACGTGTTTTAAACTTCAATCATCAATATCGGTAATTAATTTAATCGGGAAAATTTAAAAAAAAGCACGAAACTTTTTATTAAAATTAAATAATTTAAAAAATATTCCCGTGTCTTTAATTCTTTTTTTCAGCTTTTTCCCAAAAATTGTTTTTGCTTAGCGTTGCACAGTGGGTTGAAATGATATTTCTTGGACAAAATTCGGTATTTCATAAACCATTTAAGATATTTTAATCAAAACAGAGGTGCTTCTCAGTAAATCTACAAACGGGCGGCCCCCTAGGGTGAAGGAGGCTTCTGGGTAGGCCACCATATAATATTTTGAAAATGTTATAATAAGTTAATGCCAATATTTTTTAAATTTAATTTAAATGTCTATAATAAATGTGTTTACTTGTGTACGTTATCTCTTTTAGTTTGGGAGAAAATTGACATACAATTTTTATTTTTATTTTGGCCGACCTTAACTTAGTATTTTTGGCGCAGTTCCTTATTAATGTTCGGAGTATTTTGTAAGAAATTTGCAATATTTTTAATAAAGTTGGGAATAAAGAAGTTAAGCATTACAAGCCTCTGAATTGAGAAAATGTAAAAAATGCTGTTTTTTAAAGGATTTTATGCACAAAGAAGGTGGTATTCTTCCTTTGCTTATGTAATTTAAATTTACTTGAACCACTTTAAAGACAACCTACAGCATATGCGAATTAAAGAAAAATTAGGTTAAAAAATTATAACGATTCTCCTTCCAGCCGTTCCAAGCATTGCTAGTTTTGAAATAAAATGTAAAAATTATTATCTAATTGTTGGCTAAATACTTTAAAAATGATTGAATAGCGCCGTGATTTGTAAAGGCAGCCTCTTTTGTAAAAGGTAATTTTCTGGGAATATTTTTCTCCGTTTCGAGAATTTATGTATTAAAACAAAAAATTAAAATTTTACTACTCTATTTGATTAAAAATTCTCTTATCTAAGCAACTTCAAAGTTTTGTAAGGATATCTAGATGCGTTTTGATTTTGTGGTAATTTTTTCTCCATATTTTATTTCTTGAAAAACCTCGTATTTTTTTAGTTTTTGCAGTAAATGTCATTTAAAAAATCAGGAGCAATTAAAATCATTATAATATGGTTAATCTAGAAGTCAAAAGCTTTCGTCTGATACCACTTACATGTTTATCGAGCCTTTGTCTAAGCTAAAGGACCTTCCTAAGCCTCGCCTCATGATTTTTTTTTCGCATTTTATATGTAAAAATTAAAAATGTCTATAAACACATTTAGTGCCAGAATGAAAAAGGCACTATAAACTTTTTACCTCTGCACCTTTAAATAAAAGTTTTTTATATTATTTACCAGTGCACATTTAAATCTTTATGCTAAAGATTTAAATTTTTACCTATGATTTGATATAAGTATTTTACAATTTATTATTTTTAGTTATTAATTTTATAACAGTAGAAAATCAGTTTTATTATTTTTTGCTTTCTTTTCTTTTCTTTCTTTAAAATATCCTTTCACAGTAAATAAGTCGAGAACTTCTTTTGGTTCTTGTTTTTCATGAGTTATAAAATTTGGTATTCCATTTTTCTTATTATATTATTTTATATGTCAGAGCTACACACAATTGATGGCCTTTGGTGGCCCACTGTTCATAGATTCACTGAGAAACACCTCTGTCTTGCCTCTTTATTAAGATATCTTGAGATACCGATTTTAGTCCACAAAAAAAATTGTTTTCAAACCACTGTGCATTGTTGTCTTAGTAAAAAGCGAAACAAATTTTCATATCTTTTTCATTAATTTTTTTTTATCAAAACAAAATTTGAAAAAAAGATATTGAAAAATAGAGCGATTTTGCTGATTTTTAATAGCAAAATTTTCAAAACTATGTCTGATCGATTGACGCATTTCAATTTGCTCTAGGTCATCTAGTGCCAATGTAAAAATAATTTCAACACTAACACGGACGGACAGACGGACATCGCTAAGCATAAGAACTCAGAATATATAAACTTTTTGGTGCCTGAAATGGATATTGTAGTAATTAGAAACTGAATGAAAAACTTAAATTTATCCTTTTTCTACCTGTGGTGAACAATATAATAAAATTACAATAAATTGTTACAATTGTATTTTTATGAACACGATTGCATTTGCTTTATTTTAAAAGTTTACTTTTTACTTCAAGACATTTATTCACGTTGATAAAGAACAGTCCTTATTATTCCCAGGTTCCAGTTATTTTTATAATTATTTTTTTAAATTCTTATATTCTGCTTTTATATTTCAGCTTTTTTGTTTTTTGTCCGTTTCTTTGCTCGTTAATTTAAACTTTAACAAAAATTTCTTTTGATTGCTGACTGTAGCACGGAAATGGCTTTTAAAATTTAACAATGTGTTTCGATTGCAGCTGCAATCATTTTCAACAGCAATTGTCTCGTTCATTGACAAACATTTCGTTTATTGGAAAGTTGAAAACTATAAAAAAATTTAGCCAATATGTGCATCAGATATCAAATGTTGGTTTGAAATGATACATTTAATAGAAAAACTAATACGTAAGGAAATTTGTATGGAAAAATCTGTGTGTAAAGAGGATTTCAAGTGAAATTCAATAGAAATTTAATGCTCTGCAGTGATGAAGATTAAACTGAAAACTATGAAGAACGAAATTATTTGAATTACAAATAAAAGTGCTGTAACCGGCTGTATCGAATCTTATATACTCTTCACCAAAAGAACTGTGAATTAATTTTTTTTAATTATAGTTTTTCATTAACGGATTGTGTATATTTTTGATAAAATGAAGATATTTGGGGTGAACTTGAGTTGTTTATTTGTCACCTTGTCACTGTTCTTTATTAAGGAATCTATTGAAATATAAGCGCGCAAAGCAAGGCACTAAGAAAGCTAAACTATCGCAGAATGAAATATTCTAAAGAGAGATATTTTTCTGTATCTTCTCTGGGGACCTGGAAAAATTGATTCTAACCCGCCTGGATACCGCTAAATCGACTCTCTAATGTATAATAATCAATTAAATATACATACATACATACTTAATAGGGTCAGTAATGGATGTTGTAAAAGTTGCAAACCGTTTGACAAACTTAGATGTTCCCTTTTTCCCCTGTAGTGAAAAATCATATTTTTGCATATTTTTAAACTTTTCCAGAAGTTATGGGATATTAATATTTTTTTCTACTTATAGTATACATTTTTTATACTGAAACAACAACAGCTTTAGTTAAAATATTTCCTCCTCGTTATTGAAAAAATATTCTAAAGGATTTATAATACAAATAAATCTTCTGTGTTGAGCGAATCCCAAAAACGAAGTTTGAACGAATTTTTAACAAAAATTCTTTATATTTTTGTTGATAAAAAGTTACTTTTATTTTAGTTATGGATTATTAAGCATTAAACACATTTGAGACAGAGAAGCTACCGAAACAGAAGTAAAATGTCAAAAATAGAATACATGTGTTTATATGAGAATGATTATTTGGACGACAGCAAGGTAACGAGGCGGCAGGTTGTTGTCTAGGCTAAATTTGCTGCTGCAGTCGAATTAAACTAATTCTTATTTTTGTAGGCGTTAATAAAAATTTAAATGATGTCAATAATATAAGACATGTAAAATAGTAAGTGCTTAAAATCTCTTGTTACGGAAAAAGAAAAGAACAATAAAAATTTTAAATAAAAATTATTTATTCTTTTCTAATTTATTAAGCATTAGGTCAGTTTTATAAATAATAAAAATTTTTATTTATATTTTCAATATTTCGCCACACCTTTGGGTGGCATCATTAGGAAACAAAAAAAAAAAATCTAATTTTTTGTTTCCTGTTTCCTGATGATGCCACCCAAAGGTGTGGCGAAATATTGAAAGTATAAAAAAAATTTTTTATTATTTATAAAACTGACCTAGTGCTTAATAAATTAGAAAAGAAAAACTATTTAAAAAGGTCAAAAAAAACATTTATATATAAAAATTATTTATTTAAGGATTTAAGTGTAACTGGAAAATATTATTGTTGCTGAAGATAGCTTTCAATATTTTGTAGTTTTTTGTATTTTGTTATTTTAGTAGATACTGACACACATTACTATATTTATGATTGCTTCTGAGAAATACTTCAATGTATTTAAAATTTTAGGGACAATCTTTTAAAGTATTCTTTTTTTTTACCCTAACACAATAGTTAAGATATTTTTTTAATTATAGATCAGAGCTGTTTCTTTAAGAATCGCTAAAATGACATCACTGAAACACAATAAAATTAAGTTTTATTATATAGCTGCTGCCTTAAAAATAATTATGTAGCTGCGTACAAGTCGACAAATGTTGCTAGCGTCATTTGCTGTCGTGTGTTCTTGTATTCTGCTGCTTTATGTTTTATTATAAACAGACTAACAAAAATCTGAAGTATGCTTTACGAAATTTTTTAGTGTTCAGCTTTTGCAATATGTCATACTGGAACTATACTTCAGTTTGATTTTGAGGGTAGAAATCTAAGTCAGAGTGCGAAAGAAAATAAGAATCTTGAGTTCAGAGTTTTATGAGCATAAAGAAAATTCTTGACCGTTTTCTTATAATTTTTAAACTTTTTGTTTTCCATAAAAATGTGACACAATTTAAGGCCCAACTATAATGTGCATAAAACAACTTAAGCAAGCTTATACAATTGTGCAAATACATTAATTCATACGTGGTAAACTATATTGTACATACGAGTAAGATAACTTTTCGTCAAGTTTTGTTAAATTTCATTTCTTTATGCAAGGTACGAAACTGATCGCACTTTCCGTACGGAAACAGCTGATTGTGCTTTGTGTTATAAATTGATAAAGAAAAATTTTAATTAAGACCTAAATTGTTACATTTTTAGTTTTTAATTCAATAGAAAATGTAGAAAAAACAGCATTTTTCTTTATGGCTAATTTTTAACAAATATAATATATTTAAATTAAATATGTATTTATACACACATATTATGTATACGATATAAGCGATGAACATCGTTGCATTTTTTAGTACGGTTGGCCACAAACACAAAACAGAAAATAATTTGTAGTAATATTTTTTTTACTTTTTCTTAGAACATGAACCAAAATATGTAAATGTGTATGTGAATGTTATTAAATATATAAAATATCTTCTTTAAAGCCTTTTCGTTTTAAAATTTTGTTGATTTATATAAAATTATTTTTGGCAAAAAGTACGAATTAAACATAAATGTGTTACCTAAGCATTTGACAGGATTTTCGTTGGATTTTTGACATAAGCTAAAGCTAGCATATGCACATTATAGTTGGGCCTTTAAGAAAACCCAACCGTGCCTTGTCCTCTGCACCTTTAAAGGTAAAACTCTTTCTACTTCCAGTTGTGCATCGCTGATGTGGAAGAACTTAATCTCAAAGTATTGATAGACAATTTTCATGAGTACTACTTTTTTTTGTAAATGTGGTAGAAGATATTTTTCAAGTGAAACAAAGGTTCTTTAGATAAATTTTGTACTTCTGCTCTTGAAGTCGCCATTACCTCTTTACTTTGTATTGTTTGTTTATCTCCTCTTCGACTGTCCCATTCACATGTTTTTGCCATTATTAATGTTGTAAAAATTTTTAAAACACCAACATTTTTCAATTTTCATGAAAATTAATTTTATTTTGCTAAATTAAAAATTAAAAAAGTTTTGTGTTAGAATGACCCGTGTGTTTCTTTTATCCTAATCGAATAAACCGTTCTCTAATAATTGGCCGCACTCCTTAAAAAGATCTGAACGCGATAGAAAAACTCTTCATACTCATCCTATTTTTGTTTAAAAAAAGAGTTCTATGAAAGTCATTGCGAAAATCCATTAAATTAAAACATTTGAATTTTTTATTTTTGTCTTCTAAATATTTATTAATTACATTAATTTTAATTTTATTCACAAAAATAAATAAATACGTATATTTATATTTTAAAATTATCAGAAACATTTGGTTCAATTGGTATGATTTGTTACATTTAAAAATCTTTAAATAAATTTTGTTTGCTTAAATAATGCTGAAATAATTGTATGTTAATTTTAAGTTTAATAACTCTTATTTACATTTTATGAATTAATTTATTACTTATTTTTTTTTTATTGATTTTTACTAAAACATTATATAACATGCAGATCATCAGCATGTTTTTATTAATTTAATATAATCGATTTTTATTTCAGTTTCCCTTTTACTTATATTTTTGTAGCCAGTTGTATACAGTTGGTCAAGAACGATTTTATACATTAAAATACAGCTTTTAGGTTTATTGGTAAAAAAAAAATTCAGCAAATAATTTACACAAAAAAACATGTGCAACGAGTTAAAAATGAATATCCCAGCAAAAAATTTTTGAAACGGTAATCGAGTGTGGAGTTAAGCATTTTTGGCAGAAGTACTTCCCAACTAGATTGCCAACTTAATGATTTTAACGAGGCATGAGACTTTTATAATCAATTACTGAGAATCGATTACATTATTTATTGTAGGAAATAATAAGTACCATTAGTACGGTAATCTCTTTTAACATAAAGAACTAGTTCCATTACTACTTCCTTTTTTGGAAGCTAATGTAATGTGTTTTGGAAGCGAGTAAGAAAATATGGTAACCACAAAAGTAAGTCGTTATATGGCAAGTAGTTTTTAAGGTAATGTCTAATTTTTTGCTGGGATATTATAAACTAATGAAATTTTACTTTATTTTCGGCTTTTTGGTTCTTTTTTTTCATTAATTTTTTTTAGAAAGAAAAATTATTTACAAATGTATGCGGACGTTTTCCAAAGAAAAAAAAAAATTAGACGCTAGCCGAAAATAAAGTATAATTTCATTAGTTTATAAAATCGATGGTTCGAATCCTGGTCAGGGAAAAATTAAAATAAATATATTATTCATTCAAATAATTTTAAATTACAAACAAATTGAGGTAAATTTATATCTGAGAACAAATAAGATTTTTAAGAGGAGCAGAAGGGAAAAAAATAATGTGATTGTTTGAATTAATATTTTCAACTTAATTTGATTTTTGAAAGAAAATCTAATTATTGATATTTTTTCTTCCTGTTTCCTGAAGGTGCCACCTAACGGTGTGGCGAAATATTGAAGAAATAAATAATAAAAAATAGTGCTTAAAAAATTAGAAAAGAAAATTAATTAATTAAGACTTTATATTATGGTTAATTAAAATAAGACAATGAATATTAGAATCAGGACATCTTCATTTTTATTTTTTTGTGTAATGCAAATCACATCTCGTTAATACCACACTTTTAGTTTTCATTTTTGTAGTTCTAGCGGACATAAAATTAAAAATACGGTTTTGTTACTGGATGCCTCTAAAGAAACACACATTCTGTATAGTTTACGTTGGAATATCACATATTTGATAATAATTTGTTTTTTATACCTTTTCTCATACCGTGTATAATTTCTACAATATTCACTTCCTAACCCCATAAAGTATAAATATTCTGACTTCGAAGTCGATTGTCCGTCTGTCCGTCCGTGTTTGTGTTGAAATAAAGTTTGCCTCGGAACAAAAAAAAAAATAAATATGTCAATCGATCAGATAAAGTGTCAAAGGAGGTGCTATTGGAAATCAGCATGATCGGTCCATGTCCTTAGAGGCAGCAGGCAAACCACCACGCCTACCTCCAATTTTTCAATGTCATTTGAAACAATAAAGTAACTCGAATCAAACAAGAAATATATGGGGCGATAAAAATGTTAAAATAAGAAAAAAATATTAATTAAAAAAAATTGACGCTCGCCCATATTTTCCGAGTTATGGGACTCTGAAATTTTAAATTTTTTGAAAATATCAATATGGTTATCATTTTAAAGCTTTTGGAAAGATCTTTAAGAAAATACTCAAAATTTTTCAAAAATGCTTAACCCATTAAAAGCCGATGGTGTTTTTATGAAAATTATATATATGCAGTAACAAATTTTTTTGTATTTTTTTTGGAGTTACTTTACTAACTAGATTTTCATATATAGTGAAGGCTATATAAGATTCAGCATAGTGGAATATAGTACTTTTACTTGTACGGTCGTTTAGGATATTGCGGACTAACGGGTTCTAAAGTTATTTTAGGTTTGCCAAATGGGAAATTGTATGTTTCGTAACTTCTGCTGTAACCCAGAGCATGTTTAAGTCTTTGTGAATGTTTGAATTTTTTGCATATCAGGCTGCTGAACTTAGCATTTGTAGCATTTTGTTTTGGCTCTTTAGAATTATTTATAAATTTTTTTAAATTTGTCAATATATATTGGGGCCGCCTGAAAAATTTGCTTAAATCTTAAGAAATTTGTAGGGAAGTTATAAATATTTAAAGTTTATTAGACAAGGTTTTCTGTATTTCTACAAGACTGTTAACTAACTAGAAAGCTATGGTGGAGGGCTATAGCCCTTAAACGAAAAGGAAAATTATGTCACTATTAAAAATTTGATAGAAAGGAAAAAGCTTTGGAAGCGGATAAACATACAAATGACAATACAGCAGAATAAAAAATCTCTTAAATTCTATAATAAATATAAAAATTATAAGAGATTAAACATGTGCAGTGCTTCACTATGGTCCACTGTAGCTCTAACTCTGGCTTACCTGTGTATCTTTGTATCCAACATTTTATGAATGTTGGACAATTCTATGAGTTTAAAAGTTTTATACCTAAAATTCATTATTTAAATTAATTATTATTTAAAACTTATTAAACGATAAATGCCACAGTGCTTGTGTCATATTCAAATTCTCCGCCTTAGTTCGAGTTTGAACAATTGCAAATTATAGACAACAACAGGAAGTTATCTTTGCTAGCCAAATAAATTAAAACGGAAGAAATCAGAAATAATATTTAAAAAAAAAAATTTATTTTAAATTTAAAAGTAATTAAAAATGACCTTTTTACTGTCCCAAGTATTTAAAAATATATTAAATAAAAGTAAAAAAAAAAAATAAAACAAACAATTTTATTTCCTGATAATATGAATAAATTTAATATACAATTATTTTAATGTTTAAAGTTAGTCTTGACATACTGTAGGTATAATTTTTTATTTAGAGTTTTTCGTAAGGGTCAGTTCATGCCTTCAAACGTTGTAGAGGATAATCAAAATTTTGTTGATTTAAAAAACAAAAGAAGAAAGTAAAATAATGAAATACCCAAATATACAAAAGACATGCCAAGAGTACTTTTAATCCATAAACATGAAAACTTAAACAAGTTTTAAGTAAGTGACGCCTTTTTGTAATCACAGCGTTCATGCAAACATGCAATCAGCCAAGATGACTTTGACTTTGTCGGTTGTAAAAGTCTTTAAGAATAAAAACATTTTGTAAAACGAGAAATACGACGCAAACAACTTTTGCTATTTAATAGTTAATTGCTAAAAATGTATTGTAAAAGCACCAAGGGAATTCATGTAAAACAAAGTACGCTAACATTAAAAAAATAAAGTGCATTTCAGCATAATTTTAAACGAAAATGAATTATTATTTTTTAAGATAAAAAATTATTCTTCTTAGTAAAGACTATTTTTGCTTTTGTAGAATATTTTTATATATTTTGATTGTTTTTTCTGAATACTTATTTGGATTTGAGAAATTCAACAATCAATTACAGGTAATTATTTATAAAAATGATTGCTATTAGTAAGTAAGTAATCTAATCTACATCCCAGCAGAAAATTTTTGAAAAGGTACTCGAGTGTGGAATTAAGCATTTTTGGCAGAAGTACTTCCCAACTAGATTGTCAACTTAACTTTAACAAGGCATGAGACTTTTATTATCAATTACTGAGAATCGATTACATTAATTATTCTTGGAATTAATGAGAACCATTAGTACGGTAGTCTCTTTTAACATAAAGAATAAGTTCCATTACTACTTCCTTTTTTGGGAACTAATGTAATGTGTTTTGTAAGCGAGTAACAAAATATGGCAACCACAGAAGTAAGTCATTATGTGGCAAGTACTTTTTAAAGTAATGTCTAATTTTTTGCTGGGATTTAGTCCCTTTTGTTATCTACAAAAAAAAAAAATATGTATATATATTATAGCATAATCCGTGTGTTCTTTTTTAGCTAACTATCGCCAACATATTTTATTTTCAAAATCAGACCGAAAAAAAGAAATAAGCAACGATTGTAATTTATGATACACGTGAGCTTAAAACATCGCTAGCACGCCCCTTTAAGCACTATAAGGTTAAGATTTTATATTTACTCTGGAGATCTACTATTGTGAATAGTGAGTGAAGTTTCGGGCTACCCGTTTAGAAAAACATAATTACTTTGCCAATCTCATGGCTGTGTATCTATCTTTTTGCTTTCCAACTAATTGATTTGCCTGTAGCGGATGGATCTATACATTGGTGGAGGATTTCTTCATGACACAAGGTTGGATTTACATCAAATAACTGCTGAATCTATGCGGCACCCGCATATATTTTTTCTTTTATATAAAGAGGTTAGGATTGCATCGTTTACTTTTTAAGTACAAAAGACAACGATTTTTAAATAATGGTGGATTGCGTAATATATAAGGTAAAGGAAAAACTCAGAAAAAAAACCTCCATAAAGGGTATAAATAAAATTCTTAAACTAAAATTTTAAAAAAGCAGGCTCCTTGATATATGTGTACTCAGAATGGAGACATCTGGAGTTGAAATTAAAACTGAGTTTTTTTTTATTATGTTTTTAACAAGAGCAACATTGGCCACCGCATGCAGTCGTTGTGTAGAGTAGTGCCAAGGCAATTGGTACATCATTTATTATTTTAAAAGTTTATTTTGAGAAACTTGCACCTTTTCTATATGGTAATTTGACAAAACAGGGACGGCATAGAATACTATTGCTTGCAATGTAGATTCGAATATAGAATTTTTATTATGAATATTGAGTTTGGAATTTCTATTTAAAAAATCAATCTAGTCACCTTATTAAGTTTATCGATAATATACTGATTAAATTTAAGCTTGCGATCCAAAATTTTACTCTTCCCGACCAAGGGATACGAATATTGTTAACGGTTCACGGTGAGGTAGATAAAAAGATTTTATCCTTCTAGAGAAGTGAATGGCATGGGTTTTCTGTGGACTTGCAAATATCTTCCATTTCGAAAATATTCATTTACCGTAAATTTTTCAGAACATCAGAAGAAAAAATTTCCGAGCTGAGTATAGCGGTATCGTCTGCAAATATTGAGATTGTACAGCCGTTTAAAATTGGGACGTCTTCAGTATATATATATATATTATACAATACGGGAGAAAGACAGAATCCCTGAGGACAGCCTACTAATATTTCCTGTTCCGAAGAATTTTCTAAGCTAATAGAAACTAAAAAATTTCGTTTAGAAAAAAAAAAAAACTTGAGACAATTTTAATTAATAATGAAGGAAAATTTAGTCTTATAACTTTATAGATTAGACCACTGTGCCAAACGGAGTCAATATCCAGGAGAACTATTTCTTTTGATTTCCCTTGGAGGAAATTAGAGTTAACAATGTCTCGTATTCTGCTGATAATGGGCTGAGTAGAATTGTGCTCTCTGCGAAAACCAAACTGTTGTGCTGATAAAAGGTTTGTTTTTATCTTAATTTTTAAAAATTTTTAAGAAAGTCTTTAATTTTTTCTGTTTTACTTAAAAAACGTCCGCACACATTTGTTTAAATTGTAATATTTGTTCTTTAAAAATGCAATAAGCGATAATAATCTCCAAATACTAAATTTTTATATTTATTTTGTATCATACTAAAAAAAGTTTCAAGGGTTTTTGTTTTTTCTGTGGTGGTTGACGTGCTTATGGAAATGCCCAAGTATAAGTAAAAGAAAAAATAATAATGGTGACAGTTTTAATATATTAGTTTATAACAAATAGCTGAAAGAAGAATTTTTGTGGAAATAATTAGTTTAAATGAGTTTGTAATAAATATATTTGGGTTTTCTAAGAGTTTACATTTCTCCAGCGTGCTAGGATTTTTTTTTAAAGATAAAGGCATGTGTGTCCCTTACAGTTAGAGAAAAACTAAAAAAATACGTCAAAAACGAATTTACTTACAACAATATTTTCTTCAATGGACATTTTTAAAATGTCTTTCTTTTTTACAACTTATAAATAACACATATAAATGTACATATTATAATTTTGCGTGTACAATAAGCCAGACTTTTATGTTAATTAATTTATTAGGACAACTAACAACTTAAAATGTAAAAATAAACAATAATGTGCCGAGTACCTTAATTTTAAGTTTGTAACATGTACTTTACCCAAACTATGCCAAGTACCTGAATTGAAGGTACAGGTTTGAGCTTGTGACATGTTTTTATAACGTTGTTCCTTCTAAAATGTTATTGATAAAAAATGGATAGTTGACATCACTGTTTTAAGCATTTAACTTTTCGTTTCAACAACGAGAGGTTATGTCATATGTACGTAACACACGCAAGTTAGAACATGGTAATTATAAACAGCATGTTGAACACTGATTTTAACTTTCACACCAATTTACATATGTATAGCAATTTTAACATTCCACATGACTTGTACACGCCATCTAAACACACCTTTAGTCTGGTAAGACTCAAGCTTCCTTATGTTCTCTTTCGTAAACATGTTCCCTTTACTCAGCTCAGCTATGAAGTTCACAATACGCTGTGATTCCGGCGTACTTACGATATTCTTAATTAAGGCTATTCAATATTGTTATTATTTCTCAAAATAATAAGATTAATTTTATCCTTTATCTTCACTGACTCTTTTGGGAGATGCATACCACCTCGTCATCTTCATTTAATAACTCCCTTTCCTTTGACCGCCGAAGTGTACTGTAAATGTGGTTCTCTGATTTCATATTTAGCGTGTATGCCAGACAGTCATATGACTACAGGTTCCCTTCCGCCATTTAAAACTTAAGTGAACAATTTTTCAAATGAAAATATCAAAGCAATCCTGTTTAAAAAATTGTCATTTAAAGTAATGAAAAAGTTCTTGATTAACTTAGCTCACCCTGTGTAAAGTAAGATGACTGTAATATTTTTACTTAAAAAATTGTTTACTTATGTTACAGAAAAGAAGTACACTTTTAAATTGTAAATGCTAATAACCTTGAGATATTTTTTTTTTATAATTTTACTTACTTCAGATGTATTCTCGTCTCTCATTTATTTATCAAGTTGCAGTGTTTAAATTTCTACGATTGGAAAAGACAGATCTCTTCATTCAATTATCAATAGCTGCAGAATGTTCAACGAGAAGTTGATATTTTAAATGTCGGTGGAGTGATATCTAGGAATTTCACAATAGAGACTAAGTTCCCTTTTTGCCAATTATTCCTGGCCAGTTGGCGATATTGAATTTTGAGAAGCTCTTGCTCTGATGGATTTCATTTAAATCAAAGATACACCAAATTATTAAACTGATAGTTCCCTTTCTCTTTAAGTCGATTGGTTATGTGGGAGATTCAAAAATTACCAAACTGAATCTGCACAAAAATAATTTACTATCTTGGACTATATGCCCCACTCGGAAGTGACACAATGTTCATGGAGTTTATGTCGCATTCGAAAGTGACATAATATCCATGGACATTAGATTGCTTTTAAAAGCTACGTAATATCCATGGCCATTGCGTCGTTTATTTTATGGACATAGTGTCATTTATCAAAGTGTCTTTATGTCCGCACTTAAAACAACAACTACTTCGATTACAAGACGGCCTTCGGCCGGGTGTAACGGTTTTTCCTCTATCTTTCTTAGATAGATGCCTGCTGCTTTTCCAGATATATATATAAACAAAATCTTTTCCTATTGAATGTATTAAAAATATAAGCTTTTTGTAAATATTTTTTTTATTTTTTAAGACCATAAATTTTCCCATTTCAATTTTGTTATTTGTAACTTTTTCCATTTTTGGTAAAATTTAAACACCGATCCAATCTTTGTGTTCATGTTTTATTTAATTGCCATAATTAAACTTTTTTCTTGATTCTAATTACACTCCATGGGCAAATGGAGCAATGTGTGTGTGCACTGTGACTTCTTTTTATGTGATTATTTTTTGAAAAAAAAAACAAAAAACGAAAAAAGGAAAAAACACAGGTAAGCGAGGTAATTCATTAAGTTTATTTTCATTGAGTTGTTTTTCTTTTTTCGTGTTTGATATTGCATATCATGCATGTCTGGTTTTTCCTACTTCATTTTTTTAATCATTTGCATGATGGAGCAAAAAAATAAAAAAAAATGACTGATTGCTTTTTTTTTAAATATTTAATTAAGAATCTATACTTTAAGGATAATAAGTATATTTTATGCAACAAAATCCATTAACAGATGTGGAACTTGCATAAAGGAGACAAAAAATTATTTATGACATGAAAAATTGATTAAATTAACAAAATGAAAATTTAACAAGTAAAGCTATAGCTGCCCACAACAGTGGGGCGATCTTTTTGGAAGTTTCACAGCTTGTTATCAGATATACGGTTGGTAGAGGTATGATTTTATACTTGAGCTTGGCACTTCCGATACAAAGGGGTATCGTGTTTTATTAGAATGCACAAGATAGCGAAGAACTTGCTATAGCTAGAGAAATGTAATATATAGATTATTGTAATTCAAAAAACACTGGTTACTACTGCGACCAAGTTTATGATATTTATACAGATCGTCGCCTGTAGACACATCACACCTTTTGCCGATTTCAAAATGTTTTTATGACAAAATTTGCATTCAGCAGATACCTGATTATGGTTAGATCTTATCCCTCTTTGATTAAATTAGATAATCATGGTTCAAAAAGGAATTCAATATTATTTATTTATTTATTTATTACCAAAATCGAAGTATCTTGAATTATATAAATATATACCAACTGGCTATTTCTTATGCGCTTTGCTACCCCAATGTGACTAATCGTACCATGACAACTTCCAATCCAGCCAGTGTTTTATTTAATTATCCTTTCTAGTTGGGAAGTTGCTAATTTGAAAATTTAAAACTCTTACCATTAAAGTACCCTGGCACTGTGGTACTAAACCAATTTTTTTTTTAGCAGAATTTAAAAAAAGTAATTCTAAAAAAGTATGTATTTTCTTAATGGCAACACTCTAAGTAACCAAGAGAATAAAATAAAAAAAAAATATTAGGAGGCATCACTAGCAGTCTGTCCAGCTTTCAAGGTTTGATATTTTACCGTGTGTTATTGAATCGGGTTTTGAAATAGTGTTACAATTATTATTAAAACAAAGTGTGGAAAAGAAAATAATAAAGAGACATAAAATGGAAATTGAAGCCCAATGTAAGTTATTAAAACGTATTATTCCAATTTTTTATTTATTGTGACCATATCGTTATTGTTGACTCTTGTGATTATGTGGTTTTCAGAAACAATTGCTTAGATCACGTTTTCAAAACTTGTTACACCACACAGTGGATAGGATAATTTTAATGCAATAAAAATTATTTACACAATTTTCGAACATTAGCGAAGTGAAATTGATTGCTATGGATTTGATGGTTCGTCGGCTCAAAGTACGTATAAGCAAAGATTTTTTGTTGTACTTGTTCGATGATTGTCATTATTTTGTGGGAGTGGGGTGTGGGTGTGGTCTAATGTAAAATTTTTTATTTTTATAATCTTTATATGCCATTATTTATAATTGTACAATTAATTTAAAGCTCTAATAGTAGTTATCGAATTTATGCAAAAAAAAAATTGATTTGGGACCATTGTGCCTAGAAAAAACGACATCAACTTTTTACTTTGTATAGGATTTACCACGCCCACTGTCCCTATCCACCTTATTTTCGCAAGACTATGCTTATTTATAAGGAAGTTTCTAGTACGAAAATTGAGGGCTTTATGTGTTATAGTTCTCCAGGTACATGAGGGTACCCTGCGCATTATTTCAATTGGTGTCGGTCGATAGCTTCTCTCGATTTATATCCAGCATTCTCAGGGATTACACTATACAAGTTGTTTAGATGCGATCTCATCCGGAACAGGTTTTAATTTAACGCTCGTAAAACCCATTGCTGTGTGCTTTCGCACAGGCGTACGGCTGAATATGCTACCTTATCTGTAATTGATGATTGACAAGCATTCAACTGCCTAGGTTTTCTATAACGGTGTAAAAAATACTTTACTCCATCTGATTTCTTTTTGCTATTTTTGTCACCTTTATCAGACCTAAAA
This sequence comes from Gymnosoma rotundatum, assembly GCA_916610165.2. Classification (NCBI taxonomy): domain Eukaryota; kingdom Metazoa; phylum Arthropoda; class Insecta; order Diptera; family Tachinidae; genus Gymnosoma; species Gymnosoma rotundatum. The sequence goes on along the minus strand of OU744337.1, from coordinate 93,045,697 downwards.
TGGAATACAATTCTCGTGTATGGGCCGGTGCATCAAACACTATTTTGGAGTTACTCGATCGCGTGCAGGAGAGAGCGAAGAAGCCCATTGATTCATTGAAACATTGTCGAAATGCGACGTGGTTTTTACTGTTTTGCCGTTAATACAACGGCATGTGCCACTTTTAGTGTTTAAAGATTTAAATCAAATATTTACAAGCATTACTCCCTGTATCCCAATTCCCATAACCTAATTCCCTAGTTGCATTAGTAGGGGTCATCCCATCCCCTTAATGCTAATGCAAATAAAAAAAAAAATCTAATCAGTTTTGTGCCAAATTATGTGTATTGTCAAGATAGTTATTTGAACAATATGTCAAAGTAGTACAGTTACTAATACAAAGATAAATATTTACTGTGTATGAAAAATGCCACGCCCTCGTGAAATATTAAAAAAGAACCCTATATTACCACCAATATATCCCATAACAAACTGTGAAAGTTTCAAGAATATCAGTGCACTGGTATAGAAACAAACAAACAAAAATACACCTTTCGTATTTTATTTATATAGAAAATAGATTTAAGAGGCAAAATTTACTTCCGTTTGTTGAAATTATCTTCTTTATTTTAGATATTATGAAACAAATTTGAATAAAGTAAAAATTAACATAAAACATCTTAATGGTTACTGTTTCAAAATGTATTTTGTTCTTGTAAAGATTTATTTAATATCACTAATGTATATTTAAATAATTTACTACAATTTATTTATCTATATCCCAAGAACAGATTATTTATCTAGATACTTTAAGTAGGCAGTCTTTGTCCTTTTCTACACCACAGATAACGTGTGATCAGTTACGGCAAGGAAGATAACAAACAAGCAAAACAAAAACAAACAAACAAGCTCATAGTGGCATTTATAATATTACTTGGGCAGTTAAAATGATTGACAAAAAGTAAGAATAAAATTCATACAAAAGTTTTTTCAAAAGCCCTTTATAAATTGGTTGTTTTTTTAAAGAGAGCTTTTCATGAGAACAAATTTTCCTTTATTATGTTGTTAACTTTTTGTTTCCTAATTTATTATTAATGCTGCATAATTAAAAATAAAACTTGTTTTTCGTTTGACTATAATTTTTTGTGTGTTTTATAATTAATATTTGCATCATGTTATGCTCTACTAATTCCTATAAATGGTGTTAAATACTGGCTCTTAAATACAAATTAGTTTTCATGGATAAACAAATAATTAGAATGTTTGCAAAATTTTTCATTAATGCAAAATAAGAGCTTTTAAATGGAAACGATCATATTAATATAAATAAATATTTTTACGTAAATAAAGAATTAACGAGTGTAGGTAAATAGTTCACAGTGGCGTATGAATGTTAGATTTTTTTAAATTTATTAATTATAAAGTATACGCAGGAAAGAAAATACAGGGTGTTTTTTATAGACGTATAGAACTTCGAATTGAAATAAAACACAAGAAAATCGTTTTAATGTCCATCAATTTGGCTTTATTGGAAGGATAATTTTATGCCATTAATGTTTAAATATGATTTCGGGCATGTGGCCGCCGCGGCTGGCTCGAATAAAGTCAATTCTACAGGTCCAATTTTCAACCACTTTTTTGAGCATGTGGGGCCGTATGTTGGCAATAACGCCACGAATGTTGGCTTCCAAGTCCCCTAACGTTTCTGGTTTGTTGGCGTAGACGAGCGACTTCACATATCCCCAAAGAAAATAATCCAATGGTGTCAAATCGCACGATTTTGGTGGCCAATTGACAGGTCCATTCCGCGAAATTATGCGCTCATCGAATGTTTCCTTCAATAAATCGATTGTAACGTGCGCTGTGTGGCATGTAGCGCCGTCTTGTTGGAACCACAACTCATGCACATTCATGCCATCCAATTGGGGAACAAAATAGTCGGTTATCATGGCTCTATACCGGTCTCCATTAACGGTAACTGACCCTCCAGCATTATTTCGGAAGAAGTATGGCCCAATGACTCCACCATTCGGGTCCTCTTCAACACTTTGCTCTACAGCGGCAATTGTTTCTTCGGTGCGCACTGTTCGACGTCTCTGCGGATGCGTATTATCACATAGAGTAAACGTAGTGCGAAAACGATCCATGGTTAACCGAATTAATTGCTCTCATGGCCGATTATGTCGACCATAAAATGGACGGAGCTTGCGGTAAACTTCGCGAACTGAACCATTATTTTCGAAATAAATTTGCAAGCGTTGTTCTTTTGTCAACCTATTCATGATGAAATGGCAAACCAAACTAAATATTAATCACTTGACAGCTGACAAAATGGCCGCCAGTTAAAAAAGTGATGCCAACTTAAAGTTCTATACGTCTATAAAAAACACCCTTTATTTGTCTTGCAAAAGTAATTTGCACAATATTAAAAGGAATAATTTATCTTCAAAGAATAAAGACTTTATAAGTGTTTTCTTATAAGGCTGGCGAACTAGAGTGGCCTTCATTTTAACAATAGGAATAATCTACACGTTTACCTGAAATTGCGTGAAGGATATTCATTTATCGTCAATGCACTTTTGCCCTTAGTATAACTGTAAAACAAACAGAGACATTTTCTAATTACCCACGATTTTTTTTTAAATCTTTTTTGAAGCGATTTCAAAATTATTAATATTATACCCTTCACCATTAAAAGTGGAACAACTGTATATCTAAGTTTGTCATGATGTTTGCAATTTCTGCAATATCCATTTCCGACCCCATATATTATATATATTGTAACTTCTTAGGGAAGGCATAGGAAAGTCGATTGAGAAATGTACGTCTGTCCGTCTGCCGAGGCAAACTTGATTTCACAAAAAAGTTAATATGTCAATTGATCAGATATAGTGTCGAAATCAGCATGATCGGTCCATATCTTTCAAGGCTGCAGGCAAAACACCACGCCTACCTCTAATTTTTTCATGTCATTTGGCAGTAGAAAATTAAAAAATAAGAAAAAATTGGCGCTCGCCCATATTTTCCGAGTTACGGGCCTCAGAAATTATCAAATTTTTGTAAATATCAATATGGGTATCATTTTAAAGCTTCTGAAGAGATCTTTAAGGAAATACTAAAACTTTTAAAACAATGCTCAACACATTAAGAGCCGATGTTATTATTATGTTAAAATATGTATATGAAATATCAATTTTTTTTTTATTTTTTAAATCTCTGCCACCCCAAGATTTGCTTAACTAAATTAGAATTAAATAGATGGTGAAGGGTATATAAGATTGGGCATAACCAAATATAGCAATTTTACATTTTTTATATCAAACTATATTCTTAAATATTAATCACGCTGTAAATAATATAACACAGGTGGAAATAAAAAGCTGTCCGAAAACAACACTCGTAATTTTTAGGTTGCTTTCTAAGAACCAGTGCTTGATGGAGGACAGCGCTCACCTTTTAAAATTTTTCCTCCACTGATTGAAGCATTTCCTCGCTAACTAAAAGTAAACGTAATTCTACGAGTTGTTATTTCTGCTCTTCCACTCTTAAATCTTTATGAATATTTGGATATGATGATAAGTAGAATCTTGTTTAAGATCCTTTAAATTCCACCTGAGCTTGAAAATGAGGCACTGCAACGTAATTAATATTTCAAGGGATATTTATACTTCTAGGAAAACAATTTAGAGTTTTCAGATATCAAACAATATTTCCACCTGTAATATACCAGAATATATACACTTTACTGTCGCGAAGTCGCAATTAGTTTAACGAAAATTTAACTTCAAAATTTTAAATTGATGATAAATTATTTTTTTATGAAAATTTTACTTGATCTGTTTGATATTTTAATAAATTAATAAATTTTTTTTCGACTAAAGTTCTTTTTTATTTTAATGTGTAAAATTTTTTAAGAAAACAACAAAAAGATGTGTGCGGACGTTTTTGAAAGACACCAGCAGAAAATAGTGTTCCATTTTTGGATTGCTACATCACCATTTTTCCTATCTATCTACCTGAGGTTTTGTAAATTGTAAACATCACCAATCTAGCCGACTAATAATAATTATCAATCAATAATAATTTTGCTATAAAAAGTCCTCATTAAAATAAGAAATTAAAATAAAAATGAACTTTAGTCAAATGAATTAAATTTATTTGTTACAGGTTGATAATTTAGATAGCCGCCTCCAAAGTAAATGTATTTGTGTCGTAAAGCAGCACTTTAAATTTTTAATCGTAAAATATCTGGCTGGTAATTAGAAATTTAATATTCAATATAAAAGTTTTAAGTCTCATAGCATTTAATTTGTTGCAGCAAGAAGACACAGTGAAATTAATAGCATAAGTAGTTACAATGAATTAAATTTCTTAAGGCGTATATAGCTCTTTGACTTCTTGTTAACTTAATCTATATGTAAGTTTATTTATAATAATTATATGACACTCACTTTTATTATTACTTACTTACAAAGACTCATTTGCAATTTCCTTATAATTGCTCTTAATCTTTTTATAATTCCCAAAAGCAAAAACTTCTATTAAAATTATTAACGTTAACTTCATGTTGTACATGAAATAATTATGCCTCATAATCGCTTAAATTTAGTTCAATTAAAAGCTAAAAATATTAAACGTCTTATACACTTCAACGTAAAATTCCGGTTTATGTATGTGTGAGTTTGACTGTATGAAAGTGAAGTGTTCTTGAACATCCCAGTCAACAATTTACTGAGTACTTAAAAAAGGGCTCATAAAAAAACTAAATGTCAATCACTCTTTAAAATGGTCAAAACATAACTGTAATTTAGCGATTTGAAAAAATTCTGCAGAAAGCAAGAACAAAAATTTAAATAGTCCTTGGAAGGATCTTTTGAAAAAAGGTGTGAGCATAAGATCCATCCTTAAGTTTCAAATTTACGCAGAAGTTGTTTTTGCACATGTAAATGAAATTTTATTAAGTTTTTAATTTATTTAATTATTTATTTAGTTTAAAAATAAATTAATAATTTCTTAATTAATTAAATGTTTGAATCAAAAAATTAAATTAAATAAATAGTTGAATCCATTATGAACTTACATAATTTTCAATCAGTATAAAATTGTTTCAGACGTGTCACTTTCCCTGTTAACTTTTTTGCGCACCATTGGCGACTTCTGTTGAGAACTCCACAGCACTTAGGAATTAAACAAATTGTCGCGCCTTAAGTCTAAGCCAACATGTTTCTCCCCGTACGGTCTTACCAGTACAGGGACTGAAGTCCCTGCTACTTGCTGCCGTGGTGCTAGGAATTGAACCACTGGTCGGACTTTAAAGGTCCTTACCTTCCAGTTTCGGGCTTCAGCTAGTCCAGGCGACTGGTGCTGCATTTAATCCCCAGACGCACAACGAAGTCACCGAGGCTAAGCGTACCCTCGGAGAAATAGCTTAGGGCAGCAGAAAATATGCGAAAAGAGCAAAAAAATATTTAAATCAATCTTTATTATTTTTTTCTTGTAAATTTATTTCCAACCGCAGTAAATAAAACAACTGAAAAAAGTCTTTTCTGCGATAAATAAAGAGCTACATACTTAAGGTAAACAAATTTAGTAGAAAAGCCCTTATATCTGAAAGTGTTCGGATGGCAACTATTTTTTGTACTCTTTTATACATGAAACCTCGTGAGAGAGAAATAAATCTGTAAAGTTTCCTTTCAGATTCATATGGTTTGTTGGGATATGTTTGTTGTACTTCTGTTTGTTATTGCTGGTGTTGTTTTGAAACATGTAAAACACTAGAGTTCTGTTTGCTGTTTAATTTTAATTAAAAATATTAAGACGAAATAGCACAGTTTTTAGGAAACACTTAATTTATGTGTTTTTTTTATAATATTCAAAAAGTCATAAGCTGCTGTAACAGGAAATGACGAAGTAAAATTTCAAAATCTTTTACCAGCAATTTACCTTTAACGGCAAACAAAAAACCAAAGTAGAAGGAAGGACTTGATTTAAACATTTCCTCAAGCTTTTTTTTTTTAATTTTATATTCATGATGAAGTTTATGTGGATTTAACTGTTTTTAAAAAATATTAATTTTATTTTATAAATTTTGACAAGTCTTTTAATAAAAAAAATATTGCTCTTCTTAGAAATATTCTAATATGAAAACTTATGGTTTGAGATCTCATACACACATATATATATATATATATATATATATGTATATATATATATATATATATATATATATATATATATATATATATATATATATATATATATATATATATATGTATATATATATATGTATGTTTAATTTATTATATAATTATATATTAATTTTTTAAGAGACTTAAGGCAATAATACCTATTTTTTGTATTCGTGCTTTATTCTTAAAAAAAGGGACAGATAAGAGATAAGACAGGTGGTAAAAGGAGAAAGATATAGCTATTTCATTTTACTTTGCCGGCGAAGTAAAATATTATTACATATACAGAAAAAACATTTTGATTGCCGCAGGGGTTGAACCCTGGCCAACCAGATTTGTATTCAACCTGCTTACCACCATTACTACAGTGTTTGATTCCTTCATATACAAAATATTCTCATGAAATATTTATTATTTAAAACTAAAAACGGAAATGTATTCCTGCGGGGAAAGCATATTCATATGGCCATTTCGCTGCTGCTCATATAGCTTATCAGTGTATTCTAACCAAATTTTGAATAGAACTTCATTGAATAAACAAAGCAAAAAGACAATAAAAACACAAAAATCTTTTATACTGAATAATATAATTTAGAAAACTAGCGGTCCCGGCGAGCATTACAATGCAAAAATATTAACATTGAATACCGTGTATGCATAAAGCAGCACACAGTATAAATACCCCATACGCTCATAGGCTCCTACATATTTGTTGTTATTTTTTATATGGACAAAATCACATCTTGTCATATAAAGTCATAGCAGACGAACGCCTCGACTGATTTTGTGCAAACTTTACATAAACCATCTACACAACCATATGAACAAACCTTAAAATTTAATCGAATTCAGTTTTAACGATCGTGAGTTATCAAGTCACAACAAACTTGCAGTATTATTTTATATATACACAGAGAAAAGAAATTCGTTATAAGAACCGAATTTGATGCCAATCGAATTTTGTTGCTTGTGTATATTATATTCAATTCGGTTGTTATAACTGAGTGAATATAGCACCCACAACTATTTAAAAAAATAATTCTTGGGGGACCATAAATTATTATTGTGAATTAAATAAAACAGTAAAATATTTTAATATTACCTTTTATTTTAAAAATAATTATAGAAATTAGATTATACATCATAAATTTTATGTTTCGGCCCTTTCTTTACATCATGAATCTTCTTTTCCACATGGTTTCTTCCACTTTCCATCATATACCGCAAGTTTTGCTGCTGCAAAGTGGATTAAACATTTTAGAGTTTTTATTTACAAACGTCTTCCTCAGATTGATTTTGAACTTACCTTTCAACAATATTGGAAAACTTTACACCACTAACAAGGTGTATTTGTATTTTTAAACTCAAATATTGATGATTTTCATTTTTATTATGTCAAACATTTTTTGATTTTAGAAGACACAATCGATTTTTCTGATTCTAACTACCAAAATTTGGTTTTCAGTAGTAATGTGATGAATAAGTTTAGTTGCATCTTCCATATAATAGAATAGATTTTAGTAAAGACACAAATCGGTAAGAATAATTTTTTTTAGGAGGTTTTACAACCAACATTTGGACGCAAATATCATTTCTTAACTTTTAATATTATAAATAAGTAAAAATTATAATTTATTTATATTAAAAATCAAATAATTATATTAGAAATTAAATTTTGAACATATTAATCGAATTTTTACCAATCCTTTTTCTGTGTGTAGACTTAAATTTTATACAAAACAAAAAGTAGAAGTTTTAAAAGCCATGACTGTAAAATTGAAAACCTTTCGACTTGAAATAAATTTTATGAGATGTAAACATAAAACAACAACATAACAAATCTCTTACTTCTTTTTTTCTTTTAAATGAGGACTATGAAGAGGATAAACATCTGCCGAATTTCTTTAAATTTTTAAAAGGCAAATTTCTTTAAAAACACAAATATATAATTTAAAATGCTTTCGTTAAAAATTTTGTGAAAAATTAAATCGCTGCTATAAATACGTACTTTCCATTGCACAATCTGTTAAGTGAATTATAAACGCAAAATTATTTGTTCATGAGTTTTTTAAGGGGTTTTAGCAATCATTAAACCTAATTACATGTAGAATGATAAAAACATCAGACAAAATGTTCTTAATGTTTTTGTCGAAAGGAATTCACCAACGGGCTTTTCCACAGAAATATTAGGAGTGTCCATAAGGACCATAATGTTCTATTATTTTCTCGCCACCCAATTAATGTAAAGGAAATGTGATTTGAAGTGTGATTAAACATTTCCTTAACGTTAAATCCTTTATTTAATATTTCTATCTTGTATTTGTTTTTTTTCCATTTTATTTTGAAAGTAAATTCAAAACGCTTGTGTTTTCTACCTTTTATTATAATTTAATTAAATTACAGTAATTGGTGACAATCATTAAAATATTCAATAAAAATTTAACTTCAATTTACAGTAACTATCATTTTTTTAACGATTTAAAATTGTTCGCTAACACTTGACGCTAAGTTTAATGATAAATCAAACAGTAAAAAATTTATATATTATTTATCTGGTTCAATGAACAAAGTGAAAAAAATATATATTTTTTCCTTGTTTTGCACACTGTTATTATCCTAAATACTCGTAAAAAGAATAAGCGTTTTAAATATTTTGAAAAATTTTAATGAAAAATAACTGACTCAATTGGTTGACCCTGGAACCTAAGCCCATGTCAAATAAAAAAAATTAAATCTTAGGAACCTAAATAATATCAACAGGGGTACGATTCTCTTCTTATATAAAATATAAGACCGTATCTGTTGTTTCATTGCCTACCACTTGCGCTGCCGCTGTACAAAAACGAAACTAAAACACTATTAAGGGATTAAAAATTTATTTAGCAAATATTTATTGTCTTCACTTTTAATACTAAAAGCAACAAGATTAAATACAAGTTTATTAATTTTAATTTATTTTTTTAATTACTTAATGTTATTTTGATGGGCATTTTCCTAAAAGCCCGCTTTAAGAAATTATTAATTTTGGCTTTATTAATAGTGAGTAACTGAGCCGTTTTTTTAATTACTTCGAAAATACGGTCAGGCATTGATTCTTCTAATTTTTTTTAATAAATCTTTATCGATTCCATTCCACACTTTATTAGTTCTTAGTTTTACCTTCGTAACTGTCATTATATTTTGATTTTTGGCATTATTTTTTTAAATTTTACGTGCCATGTATCTCCACAAGTTTTCCATAGGGTTTAAGTCCGGACTGCAAGCCGAGCAGTCTAACAGAGGAATACAACGTTGGTGTCTTGCTGAAATATGCAATCTTCATCCAACTGATCGTCTACTTTATTTATTTGCGTACAAATTTCAGACGATTTTCTTTATGTTGTTGTTTTAGCATTGGCTTACATTTGGGTGTTCAACGTGTTTGGAAGTAACAGATTATTAAAGTTTAGTTTTTATTCGTGTGGCATTTAATTTGTTTTGGGGTGGCTTTATGTTTGATCATATAAATTTCAGATTTTGTCAATTTTGTGTTTCCCTTTGTGGGCATCAGCACTCCGTATTTCTGTCCTTTCTTTAAAAAGTTACGAATGACGCATTCCGCATTTTTCGCGCAATTTCCCTTTTAGAGCATCCTTGATCGCAAAGAAATTTAATTTGCTTTTTTCTGTATTATTTTCTTTCCTTTATGTATCTTTTGATATTATAAGATATTTTAATCAAAACAAAAATAGTTGATACAAATGGAAATACGGACATTAAGAACTTACATTTACTTAAAAGAATCCAACAGTAGGTAATATTTTGACTTTATAATTTTTTAAAGCTAATTTTTCCTGCCTGCGTTTATAATAATAATATATTTTAATTTTAATATTTTTAAATTGCTCAAAAAAGGAAACAGTAAGTCACAAAATAAAAAACTAATTTGATTAAACAAAACAAAAATGAAAAATATGCATTACAAAGAAAGTAGAAAGCTGACTTCTTTTTACAATCTTAGAAATCATGGCCACTAGATTTGTTTCACCAAACTCTAAAATAATATTTTATCGAATATTATAATTCCAAAATTATGTAACAATAGCATATTCTGCCCGTCATTGCCTGGGTCTAAGTTTGGGGCTTTTCAATGCACTGTATAATATATTTTGCTCTTGTTTACTATGGGGCTCTACTACGAACACACAAAAACAATATTTTGTAATCGTCAAAGTAATTTCGAAGACAACATATTAAAAATGTCAAAACAAATGAAATCTATCAATAAAAAATTTGATTGACATTGGATGTGAATGTTCAAAAATAATATCACGCTTTCTATCAATAAATCTGTATATTTTTTGCTACTTAAAAAATTTTTACAGTTTAATGTCACCCACCTAATTGTCAGGTACTGAATAAACAAATATCATAATGTTTCTAGAGAAAATAATGAAAAAGTAGATCTCTTATTAACTCCAAAAAGTGTCGTGTAATAAAGGTATACAAATAATCTATTCACATATGTATCGTTATTTTTTTAGCTAAATATCTCTTGATTTAGAAACAAACCACTGATTTGACTTTAACGATTTTACGATGAAAAATTTTACAAATTATGAAACCCAGCCTATGGAGGATAATTATATTTTTTGTAAAACGCAATGTGTCGTTCAAACACCATTATAAAGAGTGCAATCTTGCTCTGTGCTGTACTTCGGATATAATCTTCGACCCTTATACACACAGAAAAAAGATTGGTGAAAAATCAGTTGAAATAATCAAAATTCCACTGCTAATGATTATAATAAATTAAATATAGTCTTGACATATTTTTTGTATTATGAAGTAACAAATTATATTAGATCTTAAAGGTTGGTCACAACAACAGTTAACAAAGTTTACCTAACCAATTTGTGTCTTTACTAAAATCTATTCTGGTTATTGTGAGATGCAACGAAACTTATTCAGCACTTTAGTACCGATACTCTAATATTTTTAGTCAGAACCACAAATATCGATTGCGTTATTTCTTGTAAATTTTTTGACATAATAAAAATAAGTAATTTATAAGAAATATTGAAAATTTAAAAATATTTAAATTTATATATACACAACTGTGCAATAATATTTATTGAAAGTTCGGAAAATTTCTGTATTAATGCTGAAAGGTGAGTTAGAGACATATGTAAATAATCTTGATTTTCGAAAGTTTTATATACTTCGCAGTAGAGGAGCATGAAGTATGGAGGGCAAAACGGGAGACAATGGCATCTAAAGTGAAAAGCATGAAAGCGTTAGGAAATGGGAATGCTTAGCGCTGGGGCAAAAGTTCATGTTACTGTCATGAATTGTATTAAGGCTGGTTCACCCATTGTTTCGGAACAAAATTTTTGTTGAGAGAGAATTTTAGTTTTTTGAGAGTTTGTTCTGAAACGATTCACCCACTTCGAACAATTTTTCTGGAAAAACAAAGCTACCATATGAAACATATGTGTAAGCGCGATGTGTTACTTTACAAACAGGCAGCACTGTGACAGAAAATTAAAATCACTGAATGCCGTTTTCTTATAAATAAATTCTAAATTAAAAAAACTTTCATAATTAAATCAAAAAATGAGGTAAAAAAAAATTGAGGTAAAAAGTCATACAAGCATTCTCTACCCGGCTTTTTCATTTCTGAAATAAGCTTTAAGGCAAGGGATTCATTCGTTGAGATCCATTATAAATATACCAGGCAAATTAAGGTAGGTAATCTTAAGAATAAAACAAATTTTAAAAATAATTATTGAATATCAATGCAAACAAAGAACGAAAAAGTATGTAAAATATATTTTTTTGCTTGAAAGATTTTTATCACATTAATTAATGAAGTGGCAGCTCAGTTAAATTTTCTTTGAAAATATAAAATAGTTGGCAGCACAGTTTCATTGTTTCCGAACAAAAATTAAAATTAAACCAATTCAAGCTGAAATTTTTCCGAAGTGAGTTTACTCTTTTTCTCTCTCTCTCTCTCAAAAAATAAAACGTCAAACTACATATAAAAAAAAAAAAAATGTTTTTGGGAACAAAATTTTTGTGGGTGAACCAGCCTTAAATGTTTTCTTTTTCGTTTTTTCTAAATAAAGATAAATGTGAAAATGAAAAGTTGTTTTATTTAATTCACAATATTATTTTTTATCGACAATCGAATAAATTTTTAAAATAGTTGGAAGCACCGCATTTATTCAGTCCATTTAGCCGAATTTCAGATAATGACTACAACCGACTAAATTCGATTGGCAACAAATTCGGTTCTCATGACGATTCTCTTTTCTCTGTGTAGCTGATGTGGCTATTTAATTTTTGATAAACTTTGAATTGCCTTTCAATGGGCTATTTTAATATCTAGAATTTCAAATATTTTCAGATTTGGTAATTTTCTTTTTCGGCCGGTCAATAAAGATGCAAAAAATTCCTTACTTGTCCTCTCCTCCACTTTACCTACCATATTTTATTCTTCAAAAAATCATATACTATTCTAACTTCTACATAAATATTTAATTATGTTTCAAAATTTTTTTTAAATCGGTACAGCTATAAATGCCTGTTTTCCCCTTTTTTTTATCATTTAAATGCTACCTCTGGCAACAGATAAGTATTGGAAGACTTTGTAACATAATTTTTATTAAATTGGGATTTGAACTGTAGATATTATTAATGAATCGGCTTTAGTTCATTAATTTTAATTTCTAAAAAATTTTAAAAAGAAAGTGCAGCATTACATTCTGCTGCCGTCTAATTTTTCTTGTTTTCTTTTGAAAACGTTCGCATTCGTTTGTAAAATAAATTTTGAAGCAGCCCATAATTTTTTTCTGAACTTTTTATTATTTGAATTTGAATATTACTTCGAAATATCCCTAGAATACAACTATGTTTATATAATATTTTTTTTAAATCTATTTTTGAATTTACCGTTTATTTCATAATATCTTGAAGTACAACTCTATGTGAACTATAATACTTTTTGAATACAACTCTATGTTTGTATAATATTTTTAAATATATTTTTAAATCTAACGTTCATTTCATTATAGAACATAATACCTTGAAATACAACTCTGTGTGAACTATAATACTTTTGAGTACAACCTTATGTTTATGTATTATTTTTAAATTCAACGTTTAACTCATTGTAATCTATAATACTTTATAAGTACAACTCTGTTTAGATTTAGTATATAAGCAGCTGTATTTGCTTGAATAAATTCATTCTGCTTTCTACCTTCAAAGCAAGCTAAGCTTTGTCCAGTAAGAATACCGGACGGGTTAAAATTGTAATTGATTGTAGAATTGTCAGAATAGTTTACTAAGAAGAAATTGAGTTTTCTTTCATTAGAATTGTTCTAAATGAACAACTATTATAATCTTCGAAATAAGATTATTTCATTGGCGCCCAACTTAGTGGCTTCGGAAGATACCACACCAGAAGACTACATAGCTGACGAAGAAAATTCAACGCCTTCAGAGATGGCTACGTTCTCTACAGAGCAATTTGAGCGAATCCTGACAGCAATGAGTGGCAATGTAAAATCTGGCTCTTTCACACAGTGCACAGCTCGCTTTAAAGGATGCAGAGATCCAGCCGCTGTAGAGGAATTTTTATCGGCGATAACTGTATTTAAAGATATCGAAAAAATTTCCGATAGTGATGCATTGAAAGGTATGCCGCTTTTAATGGAAGATTACGCTGCTTCATGGTGGATCGGCGTTAAGGACACGGTGAGCATGTTTGAGCAGGCTGTTTCCCTCATACGAAATACATTTACTCCTCCCGTTCCCGACTGGCGCGTATTTTCATCGTTATTTGAAGAAAAACAACAGAAAAAGGAGCCTACAGACAGCTTTATCTGCAAGAAAAGACTTCTCCTGTCCCAGCTGAAGCTACCTCCAAGCGAAGCCATTCAGCTCAACATGGTATACGGCCTCCTAAATCTAAAAATTAGAGAACGAGTTCGACGAGAGGACATAAGCACCTTTGAAGAGTTAATTTCTGCCAGCCGAGAAGCAGAAATGTTGCTGTTAGAATCTCAACCCGTGGCAACGACAGACGAAGGAAGAGAACGTGCTAATGTGAATCGCTGCAGTTTCTGTAGAATAAAGGGACATTCTATCGATAAATGCTTAAAAAAGAAGAAAGCATTAGAACAACAAAATACTTCAACCAACCCACCTACGCAAAAACCTGAGATGATGAGGAAGCCAATTTTCTCTTGTTATGGATGTGGGGCACCTGGGGTTTATAGGTCAAACTGCCCAACCTGCACGAAGAACCCAAATGTCGCAGCTAGTCCACAACATCTGTCATTTAATTCAATAATGTCCACGGCTATTGGACATTCATTACCAGCTACCTTAATTGAGGTTTTTGGACTCAAGGGTGAAGCCATATTCGATTGTGGAGCCAAGACCAGTATTGCGAGTCAGGAATTGAGGAAAATACTCGATGCCAACAATTGCGTATTTCAGGAAGTTCGCGCTGAAGTTACCCTGGCGGATGGCTCATTAACTACAGGTAAGGTTATGTCTACCATTTACAATATCAAAATCGGCAACAGGGTCCGTAGAATTAGATTTATATACCTACCAAATGCGACCAAGAACAGAACGCTTCTGGGTACAGACTTTCTTGAGCAAGCTGGTATTGTTTCGAGAATGAGCCAAGAAGGAAAATTAACTTTGTAACAAGCTTGACAGAGGAGAGTATTTTCTCAGTTCAAGTTGGCAACACAGTTTCACCATGTAGAAGAGTTATGAAAGAGATGTCACCGTTTGTTAAATTCGCGGAGGGAATAAAAGCTTTTTCACCTTTACACCAAACACCAAAATCTATAGCTAGAAGGAATAACTCTCCGACATTGCCAAAAACACCCTCGTACACTAGCAGTAATAAAGCACTAGACCCCCATTTCGAACATCAATTGCTACTGCGAGATAACATGTCTGAAGAAGAATGGCTTGATAAATTGTTTTCATCACCCGGAGCCCGCTCAACATCCACTAATGATTCTCCACATTATATACAACCAATATTTAAAGAAATGAGGAAGGAAACCGTTAACACAACCACAACTCAACAACCACCAGCCAAAACTCGAAAAACTGAAGAAACATCAGATGACTACTTCATCCCATTGTTCTCATTGGACCTCAAAATATTAAAAGAGTCCGATGGTATTAATTTGACCAATGACGAGAAGAAGAAACTAGATGCTGTCCTCACCGAGAATGAGTCTATATTCGGCGAACCTAACAGTGTTACACCTTACGCTATTCATCGAATCCATACCGGGGACCACGAACCAATTGCTGTGCCCCCATATCGTTTATCGCTGACAATGAAGACTGCTCTAAAGAATGAAATAACCAAAATGCTCGAGACCGGGGTCATCGTGGAATGTCAGTCTGCTTGGGCTGCTCCTGTTGTTATCGTTCGTAAGAAAACCGGAGGGATACGCGTATGTATTGATTATCGGCAACTTAATGCCATTACGAAACCTGATAGATATCCGCTACCAAGAGTGGATGATATACTTCATGAGGCCAAGGTTACGAAATTTATGTCAACAATTGATTTGCAGAGTGGCTACTGGCAGATTGGAGTTCATCCATCTGACCAAGATAAAACTGCTTTTGTTACACCCTTTGGGATGTATAAATTTACCCGCATGCCTTTTGGATTACGGAATGCTCCGGCGACGTTCCAACGGCTTATTGATCGTTTGAAGACTTCTCTAGGCGAAACTATATTACTAGCGTATCTGGATGATATTATATCCTGTTCATCTAGTTTTGAGCAACATATTTGCGATCTGGACAGAATTTTCAGAAAACTTAAGGAATTCGGCCTGAAGGCGAATCTGGCGAAGTGTCGTTTTGCATGCAATGAAGTTAAATACCTGGGTCATGTTCTGACTCCACAGGGTATACACACAGATCCCGAAAAAGTCTCAGCATTATATTCCCGCAGAGAACCTAAAAATGTAAAAGAATTGTTATCGTTTTTGCAAGCATGCTCATGGTACAGGCGATTTATACCATCCTTTGCCGATATATCTAAGCCACTATCTGCCCTGACGAAAAAGAATGCTGTATGGTGTTGGGGACCGGAACAAAAGGAATCTTTTCAACAATTGAAGACCTTATTAACATCAGCACCGATATTGAAACAAGCAACTGATGATAAACCATTTATCCTGAAAACAGATGCCAGTGGTTATGCTCTGGGGGCAGTTTTGCTCCAGGGGGAGGGCGAGGATGAACACCCAATCGAATACGCCAGCAGGCTTTTATCGAGTGCAGAACGCAACTATTCCACAATTGAACGCGAAGCTCTTGCCATTGTCTGGGCTGTCCAAAAATATCGCGGATATATTGAAGGTGCTCCCGTGAAATTAGTCACTGACCATCAGCCTTTAAAATGGTTGATGAAGATCAAAACACCAACTGGAAGGTTAGCCCGTTGGGCTTTACAACTGCAACCCTATGACATTCAGATTGAATATAAGGCAGGTAAGACTAATGTTATCGCTGATACTCTTTCCAGGCCTCCATGTGAAGACAATCATAATGGGTCAAAATGTGAAATTTGTGGCTTTTCCATTGAACTACCGAGAAAGAATTCAAGTGAAATACGAAATGGTCAGTTAAATGATCCACAACTCCAAAACATTATTCACTGCCTTGAAAGCAAGACCGAAGATCAAGCCTATTGGATGAAGAGAGGATATGTCATGAATGATGGTGTTCTCTATTGTTACGATAACGAAGACTCTGATAATGCACAACTTGTCATACCCACGGAAGAAAGAGAACAAATCCTGAAATACTACCATAATGATGAAACTGCTGGTCACTACGGCATAGAGAGAACTATGCTTAAAATTACGGCAAGGTATTATTGACCTGAAATACGAAAGGACATCGAGAAGCATGTTAAGGAGTGTATGGAGTGCCAAAGATACAAATCAACAAACTTGAAACCAGCCGGTCTCTATCAGACAGTATCATCTAACCAAAGATTTGAGGTGATTGCCATTGACCTTTTTGGTCCCCTGCCCATTACTTCTAAAAGATCTCAGTGGATCTTCATAATAGAAGATATTGCTAGCAGATGGGTGGAGTTATTTCCTTTGAAAATTGCTACAGCTGAGGTCTGCGCCAAAACTTTAATCAACGAAATATTTTTGCGCTATGGAGTACCTAGAAAAGTTATTAGCGACAACGGTGTTCAATTTATTTCAGCTGTTATGCAGAAAGTAATTTACTGTTTCAACATTGAACACTTACTAACGCCTGTTTATCATCCTGAGGCGAACCCGGTTGAACGTAAAAACCGAGACATGAAGGCTGAACTTGCTATTTTAGTTGGAAATGATCATCAGTCTTGGGATGAAAAGTTGCATAGTATTCGGTTTGCAATGAACACAACACTATGCCAAAGCACAAAATACACAGCAGCCTTCCTAACATTTGGGCGAGAACTTCGAACTTTTGACGATGTACAACATGATCTAAGATCAGTTGTTCAATCCGAGAATTTCTTAGCTGAAATTACACCATATCTAAATAACTTGGTCAATGTTTTTAGGAATGCCAAAGAAAACGTGTACAAGCAACAGGATCACAACAAGCAGAACAGCAATAAACACAGACGACAACTACCTCCCTTGGAAATAGGTTCAAAGGTGTTGGTAACTACTCACGTTTTGAGCAATAGTGATAGAGGCGTCACCTCTAAATTTGTTCCTAAAAGAGATGGCCCTTACCAAATAATCGCAAAGAAAGGAACCACTGCATACGTGATTGCTCACGAGGATGACCTTAACGTGCCATTGGGTACTTACCATGCTTCAGCTTTGACCCCAGTGGTAGGAGCAACCAATCAAGCTGAGAATCCAGTAAGAAGGCTAAGACCTAGAGGCTGCCCAAAGAAATGACGTTTTGTTGATGCCTCACCGAGTCGTTTTCAGCATCAAAGGGGGAGACTGAAGCAGCCCATAATTTTTTTCTGAACTTTTTATTATTTGAATTTGAATATTACTTCGAAATATCCCTAGAATACAACTATGTTTATATAATATTTTTTTTAAATCTATTTTTGAATTTACCGTTTATTTCATAATATCTTGAAGTACAACTCTATGTGAACTATAATACTTTTTGAATACAACTCTATGTTTATATAATATTTTTAAATATATTTTTAAATCTAACGTTCATTTCATTATAGAACATAATACCTTGAAATACAACTCTGTGTGAACTATAATACTTTTGAGTACAACCTTATGTTTATGTATTATTTTTAAATTCAACGTTTAACTCATTGTAATCTATAATACTTTATAAGTACAACTCTGTTTAGATTTAGTATATAAGCAGCTGTATTTGCTTGAATAAATTCATTCTGCTTTCTACCTTCAAAGCAAGCTAAGCTTTGTCCAGTAAGAATACCGGACGGGTTAAAATTGTAATTGATTGTAGAATTGTCAGAATAGTTTACTAAGAAGAAATTGAGTTTTCTTTCGTTAGAATTGTTCTAAATGAACAACTATTATAATCTTCGAAATAAGATTATTTCAATTTAATTTTTAAATTAAAATAAATGAACTAAAGCCAAAATTAATTTTGATTCGATAAAGACTTTGGTTACATCGATTCAGATGCATAAAAATACCAGCTTCCCCTTTTCCATCCTTCTGGTCAACGGTTAAAAAATATAAATTTTCTATTGAATAATTTAGAAAAAGATCTGTCTGTGTTTCAAATTTGCTTTAAAATGGGTTCGGCCGTTCAGCTATGATTGACGCACCAACAAACAAACAAACTGACGAAAGATTTTTAGATTATATTAGATTTTTTAACTTTTTGTTTTTAAGCAAAATACGCTTAATTTTTGTTTTAATCAAATTGTGATTAAAATTTCCTCTTAATACCAAATATTAATTTATGTTTAAATTATTAACATTCACTCTACAAAAATGTTTAAAATACATGTATCAATTTGCATAAATTAAATAATTTAAAAATAATAAAAATATTAAAAACCAGATCTAAAGTGCTGTTTCTGTATTACAGGCGATCAACTTGTCTGAAAAATTTATATGAAAAGCACTCAGTTTTTTAAGTTATTTCCATATAAATTTTTCAGACAAGTTGATCGCCTGTAATATAGAAACATCACATAAATTTTTGTATTAAAATATTTTTATTTTAAAAAAATTAATTATTTCAGCATGAGTTTACTTTATAAATTAATGAAATTTTACTTTATTTTCGGCTTTTTGGTTCTTTTTAATTAATTTTCTAAACATTTTTAGAAAGAAAAATTATTTACAAATGTATGCGGACGTTTTCCAAAGAAAACAAGAAAAATTAGACGCTAGCAGAATGAAATGCAGCATTTTCTGGACCGCCACATCCTTCATCAGCATCCTTTGCATCTATCTACCTTATGTTATGTACATCGTAAACATCATCTATTTAACCAACTAAGCTTAATGTTAATTTGGTGAGACGAAGTTCACACACAACTTAAAGCTTTTTTCTTTGTCATTCTCTTTGTAACTCGCCTTGTACATTTGTTGTTGCTTTTTTGTACTAGCAATTTGATAGTCACAAATGCAACTTTTTTTTTTATTATTCATACTTGTTTGCTCACAACATTATAGACACTGTTTCAGTATCATATTGACTTTTATGAGTTAAGTATGAATGTAAATACGCGGTGCCTAGCGTTTGTTTTAATTTTTAATTTTCACCCTGACCAGGAGAGTTTACTTTAATTGCTAAAAGAATAAAAATTGCATTCAAGGCGCAATGTTGAAAAAACTTTGAGTAGTATGTGGACTTCGTCTAGATGTTGCTTACAATGCACACAACCTAACGTAGCGAATAGGTATCCTGGGATGCTTTAAATGATTTTGCTTCAATGAGTATTAAAGACAAATACAAAAACCTACGGCCCTCAGCGGACCATTGAACTACAAAAACAATCCCAAGTAGCTTAAAGGGCCGTCGATAGAACCGAATGGGGACAATTAACTACACAGCGATACACTGATCGCTAGGAAACGGCCAGAGGTCACAGAGCCGGATGGTCCAACGTTCAATGAATCCAAGAGAACAGTCAATATACAGCAATTTATTACATGGAATGAAGAAAAAACTTACTTTTTACTAGGTGGCTGACATAAAATGGTAATATTAACATTGGAAATGTCGAACTTTATATTCCCTTTATCACAGGGTCGTTAGATATTTCCGTTCTTCAATACCACATGTTTCATCAGAATTATACATTGGTCGAAAACTTAAATATTCATTTCTTTTATCATGTATAACATAGTTTCTTCAAACTTTCCGAATTTGTAAATAATTCAGCTTCTAAAGTATGAGACTTTTTTAACGTAACTGCAAATTTGCCAATAGCTTTTATTTCCTCTTGATATTCAGCAAGCACAGTTTATTTATTAGGAGTTTAGCTTAACATTCAATTGTTATTGAGGAAAAAATTATAAATCACAAAGCTATTTGCAAGTCTTGGTGAAAATAAAAATCAAATTTGTAAATATTAATAAAGTGAAGTAAATATTAACCAACTGGAAAGTACAGAAGTAAAATGTAAGCAACAGCCAAGTAGCAGAATATTAAAAATGTCCTCTGGGAAAAACTTCTTGTCTAATGAAAATCATTCCAATGTTTGTTTTTAAATATGTATATATATATATATATATATATATATATATATATAAATAATAAATGTGTATTTTTTAATTTTCAAAAAATCTTTTTTTCGTGCTATTTTCTTGATTTATTATTTAAATCACCGATATTGATTATTGAGGGTCAAAGCACGTCTCGATGGCCATTTCGTTATTTCAAAACAATAAAAAAACAATAAAACCATTTTTGATTATAAATATTCGCATTTTCACTATTAGGCCAGAAATATATAGAGCAGCCCTCGTATAACATATTTTCTAGAAACTTTCCTTTCTAAAGTATAAAACATTTTTTACGTAACTTCAAATTTTCCAATAGCTTTTGTCTCCTCTTGATATTCAGCAAGCATAGTTTATTTATTAGCAGTTTAGCTTAACATTAAATTGTTATGGAGAAAAATTATAAATCACAAAGCTATTTGCAAGTCTTTGTGAAAATAAAAATCAAATTTGTAAATATTAATAAAGTGAAGTAAATATTAATCAACTGGAAAGTACAGAAGTAAAATGTAAGCAACAGCCAAGTAGCAGAATATTAAAAATGTCCTCTGGAAAAAACTTCTTGTCTAATGAAAATCATTCCAATGTTTGTTTATATATATATATATAAAAAAATATAAATAAATAATATATGTGTATTTTTTAATTTTAAAAAAATCGTTTTTTCGTGCTATTTTCTTGATTAATTATTTAAATCACCGATATTGATTATTGAGGGTCAAAGCGTGTCTCGATGGCCATTTCGTTATCGCTTACTTTACTCTTCAGGAAACTTCTGACAAACTTTTAAATATACTAAAGATTTTTGTCCAAACAATAAAGCAAAGACAAAAATCTAAGTTTAAGCAAAAACAACAATAACCAACAGTAATTCTATTTTTCTTTCTCCGCTGTATACGGCTGAGGTTTTTTCGGCTCTGTTATACAGTTGAAAGAGGACTAAAAATAAAATATCACAAAACACTACGATACTTCGTTTATATGCACGAGCGCTTTGTAAATATTGCATTATATTAAACAACGGGAATTGTTTTAATTATATTAATTCATTTTCAAAAATCTTTTTTTTTATTGATTATTGAGGGTCAAAGCACGTCTCGATGGCCATTTTGTTATCGCTTCCCGTTGTTTAATACAATGTAATGTGTATTTTTGTTTAAAAGTAAAAACATGCATTTTTAGAAGCTAAAATTCTTTTTTCAAAAAGGTTTAATATTCGATTAATTTGCCATCGACTCTGCAATCACAGAATTGCAAAGAAACATGCGACTGACATTTCTATTGCATTTTTAATAAAATTATTCTGTGATACAAAAACTTAGTATTTATTTTACAAAGTATTCACTAAGGAACTCTTATCTCACCCACAACAACGCAAAATGCTGTAAAAATGAACACCCGCAATGAACAAAGTTCATTTATTAAATGTCTATAAAACATCTCAAAAAAAATTTTGTTTTTGAGTGGTTCTCTCTTTATCACTCCAATGTTAAAAAAAGTTCTCTTTTACAAAAAGAGCATTATATTGTTTGCAGTGCAAATAGCGGGTGGTTGAACTCATACAAATTGACAATAACAGGGCAACAAATGTTACCAGATGAAAGGTGTGTTTATTTTAAATTTTTATTAATTGTTTTTCTTTTTTTTATTTTTATAAATTTTGTATAATTTAGTATTTAATATGCAAAAGGTTAATAAAGTGAACATAAAAAATAATTAGTTTACATTTTATTCTAAATATTTTTATAAAATTTTACAAACCATATATTTTTCATGAAATCTGGGGTGGAATCATTTCATCCGTGTTCGTATCGACAATCGTACTAAAAAAAATACGTGATACGTTAATCGTATGAACTAAATGGCATTACGACATACGATTGTAAACGGATCGTAATCTTTTGAATAATTCACAATAGTTCTCAAATTAAAAAATTCTAGAGCTAAAGAAAAAGTATTTAGGCTGGTTTGTTTATCAAATTTCGTTGTTTCCAAAGGTAAAATCAATTTTTGCCGATTGCGCTTGATTTAAGGACTGCTGCTTCAATTAACACTTCTTCACTTGACACCAGCAGCTTTTCTTTATAAGGGCCTCCCTCATTCTGGTTTTCAATTAACCAAAAAAAGATTTTTCTTTGCTTGACACCTATTTTATATCAGCTTTAAGCACAAAATTATAAATTTAAATTATTTTCTTGTAAAAATATAAATTGCGAATTACCTATTTTAAAATCTTTACATCATTAACTGGTGGTACTAGTGCGTTCATATACTTAGAAAGCTCATCTCATAGTCTGTTAGCAGTAGATTTTAATATGCTCAATTAGCAAGCATATTTTTGCCGAACTTTTGTGTTCATTCATAAATCTTAAATTTAGTTTATTGTAATAATACTCGTAGCTTTATCATAAACTAAATTAAATTTATTTAATTTGCACTTTTAGCAAATTTGTTGCATTTTCCATCTTATTCGAACTAAGTTCTGTTAACGTATGACAGTTCGTTAAAAACGTACGTTAATTTATACGAAAACGTATGTTATAACCTGCGTTATTGTGAATTATCATCAGTTAACGTATGTCATAATCCGAAAAACGTATTTTTACGATACGTGTTGTACGTTCACGGATGTAACGATTCCACCCCTGCTCACAAATTTTAAATTCAAAGCCTACAGATTCGAATAGTTTTAATTGATGGCAGATAATGTTCATTTTGAGGCTGTCATACGATTGCGTTTTACTCGTGCAGAGTTGTAACATCAGAACACTCTGCCGGAAATAGCTAAGCGAAATAAATCAAAAGATCTTGGTACTCCTTCGAATCCGTTATGTGATACAAAGTCCTGTTTTACTAAAACCATATGCTTTTAAGACCTGGAACAGGCAAAGTTGAAGAAAGATATTTAAAGATAGCAAATATATCTAATTTGTTAGTCGAAACTGCTTTACCACAGAAATCAACTTTAAGTAGCCTCAAGCATTAGATTCTTATATTGTTCATATTTGGCTGGTATGAAAACTCTATTAAAAATACCTGTTTGTTTGGAAGGAATGCAAGATCTAATTTTGGTATGTGTAACTGACTCTTCCCTTGAGTCACACTGACCGCCTGTGACATGCAATGTTGTCCATCTAGAGGTCAAATTCCATCCTGCCGAACCAGCTGTCCCTCAAAATTTTTAAAGTAACACAAAAAATGATTGCTTTTCACAAATAGTTCTTTTAAACGAATTGCTCGCTGTTTTAATTCCTTAATCATTTTTGTTAATGTGCAACATGTTTTTTTGCGGTCGTGTGGGTGTACTCAAGATATAAATTTCTTATTTTATTATGTTATAAACAAAAACCTACCTCAATAATTTCTCATTATTCATCTAAAAAATCTCACTTCACTGGCAACTCTTCTTTCAATTTCACTCGATTTACTTGCGTTCATTCTCATCGTTCATCACAATAACAATAACAACACAACCGAAAAATAATCAGAGCACACAATGATGTATAGTAATTCACTCAGTGCGAAAGTAAAAATAAAATGAATTTCAATTTAAAAAAATAGACAATAAACAGTTGTTCAAAAACGCTCCACATGAATAGATGTGCGATTTTAAATTAAAGATGTGTTAAAGTGAACGCATTAAGATTAAAAACAACAACGAATGAATGAATAAAATTATATTATTTTCTCGTAAGAACTAAAAGCAGAGTATTTATTAAATTCGAAACATAATTTTGCGTTAAATGTTAAACATTGTTTTTTTGTTGGCTTTTTGCATAATTTTTGTTATCAAATCTTTAAATCTGTTACGTTTAATAATTGAGATTAAAAAAGTGTATGAGTGATAATATATAAATAAATTGACAGGGTCATAAAGTGATACATAATAGTGATGTTGGCAGTAATGATGTGGTATTTTCATGTTGCAAATTGAACTGATATAAAATTGGGAATTATTGCAACGAGTAAAGTATTCAATAAATGAAATTTATATGATGCGTGATTTCAGATTTATTAATTAAAAGAAATTAATATAAATAAACAAATTAAATTAATTATTAAGTGATTCGTTTTTAAATTTTTAATTTCATTTAAACTCTATTTTAAATTGCTCCAACTAAACAGCAGTTTGGTTTAAAAAGCTCACACGCCCCGGTTTTTGTGTGTGTTGTAAACATAATTTTTTATGCTTTTCAACAGCTTTTATTGAAATTGAAAGAAATTAATTGTAATAATAAATCTGATGTCTTCATTGTAAGCAAGTCAGTGTCAATTTGACAGTTGTGTGATAAATTATAGTTTCAATAATAAGCAACACAAGCGATTAAAATAAAATGTAAATGAAATAATAAAGTGAATGAGCTAAACGTAAGAAGTAGTAAAAAAACTAAATTTTAATCATCTTCGTATCTTTACTGTACAGCTGAAAAAAACTTATTTTTAAGTCAAAATCAAGAGAGCATGAAAAATTGACAGCTGCATTTTTGTTGTAAGTAAAACATTTTGAAAAACCTTTGACCCTCAAAAATTCATTAATGCACTTGACTGATTCAAGGTTGTAATATAAATTTTATTCATTCAACTTCTCAAAATAGCCAAGTTATCAAAGCTGAAGTCATCTATTACAAGGGAAATACTTATTTTACATAAGGTCACGTAACAGTAAATATTACTGTAAAAATTATAAGTTGTTGTTTGAAGTCGTGAAAATACATTCACACTCAAAGTCATTCAAATGGCTCAAAGTAACATTAATTATTTTTATACCGTTCACCACAAAAAGTGGAAAAAGGGTATAACTAAGTTTGTCATTCCTATCCCGTCCCGTCTATTCGTCTGTCCGTCCATTTTCGTGTTGAACTCAACTTTCTCAAGGCACTATATGTGGTAGAGAAAAATTTAAATACGCCAACCGATCAGAGAGAGATTTTTGTATTAAAAATCGGCAAAATTTATTGTTCCATGTCCTTTCAGGCAACGGGCAAAACACCACGCCAGCCACTAATTTTTCCTTATGTTTTTCAGCTTTCGTTTGTATTTTTTGTATTATAATAGCACTCTTACTTTTTTTAAGTTATGTTTGTTAAATTAAAAATATTATATCCGAGATGATCGCTTTTAAAGTATTACGGCATTTACACTATGCAATTTTTCATGCAACTAGCATTAAATTGTTGTTTGTTGGTGAAGCAGAAGGAGTATACAATATGATATTGCTTGAGTTTTGAGGGGATGTTACTGTTGCTAATGTTTACTTTTATTTAACGCATAACGCTATCACTTTAATAGAAAATTGAGACAAAAATGCCTCAAAAAATCTCATAGTGTAAATCTGGACTATGTCTTTTGAGTTGTCTAAATGTTGGTCAGATTCTCTCGCACTATATCCATTGATTAATTTTTGTCCAACGCATTCGCTGAAGGAAGAAAATTGATTGTAATGGTGTCATGCTGAAATGTTAATCAGACTTAAATGGAAACTTTGGTCATAACAAAATACAGCCAGTGCTAAATAAGGTATCGTGAGTTCAAAACTCGACGAAATTACAGCTTAAAAATATTGGTGCACCTTTTGCATACCTTCCGGTGCAGTCTGTTATCATTGATTTAATCTTTCCTATTTAAATTTCAGACAATTTGTTCTGTTTAAGCCAAGCGTTAAAAGGGTGAATGTATAATTATCTACTAAAAAAGGGGACACTAAAAATAAGGTTAAAACATGACTCAATAAATTATCTTTTTAAATGAGATGAGTTGCAGTTTCAGTAACAAAAAAATTAAAAAACTTTTATGCCAACTATTTAAGGTTACTTTCCTGTTTCGTAAGTGTTCTATTTCCAAAACCTATTTCCCTACAAATCATAACTGCTAAACCCAGCTGAGACACTTACTAAGAAAATAGTGGCGAAACATTGATACTCATTTTGCCACAAAAAAAAAAAAAAAAATGCTTTTCAAAAATCTAAACACTGGTTCCGAGTTTTCTTACCAGTGGAAAAGTGCGCAATGTATTAATTACTCCTCATAGCTTATTTATAGCTAATCCGTCATTATCTCAATGACTTCTTGATCAATGCGTCTTCGCACCTTTAACCCGATTGTAAAATAGAAATCAACACACTAGATCTTACAAAGTCATTCCGACAGGAAAAGTGCTAAAGGCAAGTGAAGTGCCTGGTTAGATTATGGGAACTTTTTTATGTTAAGAAAAACATGGTTGAGGTAATCATAATATAAAAAAGTATTGCGCATATAAAATTTTATTCAGAACAAAATATTTCTATAAATAGTAATAATTTGGCATTAAATTTGGAATTAAAAAATTTGTACAAAAACTTACATAAAAAATGTGACAACCATATTTATGTTTTAAGTTTAGTAATATTATGATGCTTATCAACTATAATGTCATTAGATTAACCTATTAAAGATAATTTTTGTAGCTTTTTTTATGTTTGACTCTAACCATTATATAATTAAATATAATAATCATTAATACATATTTATTATGATTTTCTTCTCTGGTCAATAACGAAGACAGGCGATGACGACGGCATACGCTGGAAAATATGACATACATTAAATCATTAACTTATACTTATCTTATAATACGACTGGTTGCTTGTTCGTAAAAAAGGCTTGAATTAGGGCTATTGTTATCAAAGTAAGAACTAAAAAAAACATGTCAGTTTTTAACAATAAAGGCTGAAACCACTTACTGTTGGCCCTCAAGCAATTTGAATTTTAACTTTTGTAAACAAAGTAAATTGTAAATTATGAGAGTGAGTTACTTAAGTTACTGGCAACATGTGTGAATAAGTAAAAAAGAGCATTAAACGGAAATAAAGGTTTCGTGTTTTATAGTATAATTAAAAGATCCTACAAATATAAAAGTAAAATCGTAACAATGTTATCTTTATAAACCAGCAACAGTAGTTATTCAGAATGGAAAATAAATAAAATGATCTACCTTCTAAAAGTGCAAGAATGAACAGGAATAAGGGAGAACCTGTGCTATAAGACAATTGCAGTCTTTCTGGAGGAAAAGAGCTTTTACAGCTTAGTTTGTCATTCCGCATGTTATTCCTACAATATTCATTTCCGATGCCATAAAGTACATACATTCCAAGTTCCATATTCGTGTTGAAATTAACTTTGACATTCAATTAGAAGAGCTAGAGAGTTAAGATGAGATACGCCAATCTATCAGACATAGTTTCGAAAATTTTGCTATTGAAAATTAGCAAGATCGGTAAAATCCTTCGCAGCGTTCATAACACCACGCCTGCCTCTAATCTTTCCATATTTTTTTTCTTTCTTTCAAATTTCGTTTTGATTATGTATAATTATTTTTATATTTATTGGTTGTTATAGCGGGTAAACAGTTTAATATTTAATATTATGTTCTTATGCTTTTTATTACAGTGATTTTAAGTGTCCTTGCAGGTGGACTTTTAAAGATAAGTACGTATAAACCAAAATCAGGTCTCTGTGGAAACATCATTTATTTTTACTATCATTTACTTTATATTTATACCACTTCAATGAGTTTTAATGTTTAACTGTTATGGTTGCAGAAATAGAGGCCTGTGACAGAGGGCCAATCACTGAAGCAATAGGAATAAGGTTTTGGTTTTATCCTTTCTGTACGAAACTTAAAAACTAGTTGTGTTGCAGTAGCACTAGCGCAAGTAATGCCGAATAGCCGCGTTGCTCGGAGCAATATAAGTTTATTAGGAAATGGACAACTAAAGGCTGAAAAACGAGGAGACATGATGTATCCACTTGATGGGAGTGTTTTAAAATGGGCGTTGAACCATCACAACATTTCTGATGCACAGAAGCCGGTGTTGGGATTCTAGGAAATTCTCCAGATTGACTACATCCTGTGTGCACACCTGAGAAATTGGTTTTAGTTTAAACATTTGAGTTCAAACAAAAGTCTAGCTAAAAGACCTTGTAGAGTTATTTTTAAAGGAATATAAAATAAAAACGATTCGTAAAATAATAAAGGGCAAGGAAGTTTATAAAAGTAATCAAGTGAGTTTTCAGATAAAAATATATTTTATTCAAAGATTCACTGAAATTTCAAATTGTCTGCAAAAATATAATAAACGCTGAAATAATAAAAATCAGATTGGAGTCAACTTTTAGTTGTGGTACAGAAATTTGTTTTGATTCAGAGGTACGCAGTCCACGAAATTTCATAAGACATAATTGTTAAACAAACTGATTTCCTTATTTCGAACTATATTTTTACAGCAAGAGGATTACTGCTATTTTTGTAAGCACATCTGCTTCTGTTGTTTGGTCACCGTTTTCGATAGTTCTGATTGTTTGTTTTATTCTTCTGTATTCATTCAAGTACTTCAATTCTGTCGTAAAATAAATAAATAGGTTTTTTTGTCATCATGTGATGATGGCAATGACGAAGACAATGACAGCCGGTGACGAGTTGCTGATGTTTATGATGATGATAATAGCACTGATGTTGATAATGATGCTTCATTTTGATGAGATGTTTTTAACTATGGATTCAAATGAATTTAAGTGTACTTAGCCACAGACAGTAAAAAAGACTCACACATACACCTAAACTCACAAATATTTATACAATTTCATGATCATAAATTTCAATCATTTGACATATTCGCATAACTGTCACTCATACATAAAGTATCTATGAGATACTTAAAACGAAAAATTAAAAAGAAAAGACAAAAGCACAAATACAAAAAAAAAAAAAAAAAAAATATTAATAAAACTATAACGACAATATGTATCACAATTGATACAACAAAGAAGCAATAAAATAAAAAGAAATAACAATTAATTCAAACGAAATGAATTAAGTTCGATATCATCGTTGAACTGTATAGAAACAAAAACACATGTCAACAATAAAATTGTTTATTTGTTAAAAAAAAGAAACAAACAACAACAACAATAGTCATAAAAACAAGACACTCATGTAGAAAAAAAGGAAATAAGAAATTTCAAAATAAACAGTAGCACGCGAAAGAAAAAAACAATAATTAATTATTTAATTACAACAACAGCCAGAGTAAAGCAGTTCAAGAAGAATCGGATGACTTGTCTATTAAATTATAAAAAGAAAAAAAACGTAAAATAAAATTATCTCAAGTTACAAGTGAGTCGCACACACTTAAATGCTTGAATCAAATTCAAGTGTTCGTCAACCGCTTGAGACTTCCGTTTTATTTTTCTATCGTTCGACAGTCAAGCGAATTCTAAGGAAAGCGTGCGAATGTCTGGCTGCATAAATAATTAATTGTTACACAAGACATACTGTTGCATAAAAAGGCTAAAAAAAAGGAAGAACTGAAATCAATTTTCCAATTTGTTTACTTTGCTTGTTTCGTTTACCGTAAACAACCATTAATAAAAAATGTCTAGTATTTTTCAAATTAAAAAAAACAAAAAAAAAAAAATACTATCAAGTCTTGAAATTTTATGCCGAATTAAGTCCATACAGTATGAAACAAAATCATAGTAGTGACAAATCTTAGTACTCTTCTTCTTAGTTAAGCGTAATCATGATCGTTTAATACGTTGAGATATGTTTCTTTCTTACTTTGAAATCGTCCAAGTAAGATAGAAGGCTATCTCTCTGGGTGCCCTACACAAGGTAACTTTTATATGTTAGCATTTCTGCTCTTGTGTGGAGCTTAGAAAATCTCCTTCTTTTAGTCGCGTCATAAACTTGCAGCTCTTTTCAACACATGTATTTCAGGATTATGGCGGCTCTTTTTGTTTTTAAACGTAGGCATCGCGTTAGTGTTAAGTTTCCGTTTTCAATGCACGGTTGGTTAAAAACACGCTAGGGAATTAATTGGTCTTATTCAAATCACATATTATCCAAATCAGCATCATCGCATTTACACAAAAGCATCGTCCTTAAGAAAATTATACGAAGGTTATTCAAAGCCCTTTAAATTAAAAATATGATTACATAAAATCACGTCAATAAAATTCATTTTTCTCTAGTATGTGACCATTCCGTTTATTTACCCAGCAAAATAATAAAGTAGTTCAAAATTCATGGGTGTTTTCTTTGTTTCTCTTTCACTGATTTTTAACAATGCATTTTTAATAAGTTCATTTATTCTAGTTTAGTTATAATATTTGAATTCTTGAAAAACTCATGAAAATTCTGTTATTAAAACGTGGATTGAAAATTGAAATGATAAGACAACTGTCCCAATAAAAATTCTATTTTATTACAATAACTATTTCATTTTCTAATATCTACACGTTGCTTGAATTTTTTTGTTAGTAAATAATTTCAGATACACCTTTTCGATGTCTTAAGAAATTATAAAAAAGAGTGTGGAATGCAAATGAAATGGTTGTAAGCATTATTTTAATTGCCAAGCCGTTTTGTTAATGTGGAGCCATGCTCGAAAATGACAAGTTAATGTTACAATTGTGCGTTTTTCACCTAAATTGAACCAGTTTATTCAATGTAGAATCCATGCGTTACGTACTTCTTTTGCATGCCTTTTTTTGCTGGGTAGTAATTATAAAATAAAAAACAATACATACATACATACATACATACAACATAGTATGAGTTAAGCTGTTGACCAGACAACTGCACGAGTACACCGCAACCCATGAGTACACCGCATACTTACTCTATACTTTTCATATTCAAGTATTTTAAACACCGCAATAAAAAGTTGTGTTGTTTATTTTACCCATTCCTGTAAAAACGAGTATCAAAAATATGTCAATCAGAATTTTAAGTATTTTTTATACTCGTACGCGAGAATTAAACTCTTTATTTGTAAGCAACGCTGCCACATTTTTACCCTATTAAAGTTTTTTACTGCCGTTTTATGAAATACTGCGTTGTATGCAGATCTAGTTATAAACAATAAAAAAAACAAAATTTGATCAAATTATTGCTTAAACATTATAAGCAGAAAAACAGACAACAACCGTTTTCATAGGTATAAAATACAACACATATTTAATAAATAAAATGCAATAAAAATCGCTTATAGGTACAGCTTTTGTACACTATTTAAAGCAGGTATACTTATTTTGTTGCTGTTTTTTATGAACAATTATTTTTAGTTTATGCGCCTTGTTGTCATAAACGTGCTACTAACGGTATTTAGGAAAACAAAATGATAAAATGAATCCGTGAATAAAAGGAAAATTACTTAATTTTTTTAGTTTTAACAAAACTGTTTATCGCAGATGTAATATTGCATTGACTGAATGTCATTAGACCTCATAAATAATAATAAATAAAATAAAGTTTTTAGTTTACATATTTTATTTTGTTAAATATAATTATTGCTTTTATACCTATTTATTAATTTTAAAAATCTATTTGCTTAACGAATAGAATTTTTAAATTTCTATCCTGTGTGACTTAAAAAAAACCCTAACAAAAACGTAATATAATAAACAATGAACTATTCTTGAGTTATTAGTAAACTTTTGTTGTGTTTTTAATAAATGAAAATATGGCGAATTTTAAGGGTTCTATTAAATTTATTTTCTGTTATATATTAAATAAAGTTTCATAATTTCAAAGAAGTATGTATGTATGTTAGCTAATTTAGACATTGGCGACTTTTGATATTGTGTTTGATTTAATAATTCTGATCTGATAACTCTGTTTTCTCTCACTACACACGTTAAAATCTCTCTCTCGGTGTTTGTTGTGAGCAGCGTTGTCGCTTTGGTCCAATCGGACCAAACTTGGTAGTTTTTCGTTTTTAAAAAACAGTTTGGTAGTTTGGTTGGTTTGTTGAATTTTTTTAAATTTTTGGTAGGTTTTCCTCCTGTAGCAATTTTTTAGCATAGTAAATTTTTCATCTTTAAAATTAAGAACATAAAATAAAAAAAATTTAACTTTTAATAAAATAAACAATAACTTTGATAGTGTTACCACTATTTTCAAAAACTGTTTTGGGTGTACTAAAAAACATCTCTGGTTTTTTGCATAGAGATGATTAAAGCTATAACCATCTCTGGTTTAAGAAACGCGAACTATTTTATGAAATTGAAATTAACAATATTTTTAAGTGTATGTATTAAAAAATTAATAGACAAAATGGAAAAGTAATTAAACTTTATTAATTCTAAATATGTATCTATTAATTACATAAATATTTACTAATATTGCATGTATTTTTTTCAGATTTTTTTTTATCAAAAACACCAAAATTAAATGAAAATAATATAATAATATAATTTCAGAAATGACATTCCATCAACCAGGTAGAACCACTCTTAAAATTTTTGTTTTAAAACATTTTTAAATAATATAATACTTTTAGTGAACATTGTAAAGAAACAGTCAAAAGAAAATTTAGAACCGAATGGTTGAGCGAATTTGATTGGCTCCAGGAAAGGGATGGGTGTTAATTCTGCATAGTATGCTCTAAAACTTTTTTGAAACCACTGAATTATATATGATATTTTTTGTATTTTAAATTCTTTTTGGTTTTTTTATCTGTATACATTTTGTATACACATACATACATCCGTTATTTTAAATGAAATATTGCTTTTATGTTGTTATTTTATGTATATTTTTATGTTTTTTATAAAAACTGGAATTTTTATTATATTACTATATAAGCCAAAATAAAAATTTTGATTTTATTGAAGAATTGCATTTTAAAATTTTTGGTAGGCTGTTAACGATTTTGGTAGGATTTTTGAAAATTATTGGTAGGAAGTAAATTTCTTGTGTGGCAACGCTGGTTGTGAGTATGAGTACGAATAAAGTAAGTCAGCATCGCAAACATTTTACTTGAGTATGCTTGACACTTATACTCAAATGGAATGGGTATAGTAAATACTCGCACAAAAGAAATGCTGTTGACCTGCCGACAATAAATAGTTTTGATTGTATTAATAGACTTTCAGTGCAGGCTTTCAATATCAGCCTATTCTTATTGGAAGAATACTAGATCTCAGAATAATGCAGAGAGCATATCATTATTCATAAAGAGAAACTACTTATTAACACTAAACTAAAAGAACTACAGAGTGTGCGTCGGGAAGGTACTAAACTTTGTTTTGCCGCCATTTTTGTAAGCATTAGTCTTGGCAGTTCATATTTGGCTGTCGTGAAGTAGACACGTGATAAATTTAATTTAAAAAATATTCGGTAAACCAGCGTGTTTTACTCGTTAAAGCATTTTATCAAAATTAATCATCGATTATTGTAACGATGAGAAAGTAACGTGAAATTTTTGCGAGAAACAACGTGCCGACGATCGCAACGTAATGCAAGGCTGAAGACATTACTGCTGCTCAATTTGACGCCGTGATCAGGAGCTTGATCTTCAAAGAACCACAATTTTGCAAAAGAATTTACATTTGTTTCCATTTAAGATTCAGTTGACGCAAGACCATTTACGCCGCCGTACATATGCCAGTAGAATGTTACAGTAGGCCGATGACAGCCCCGATTTTCATTAAAAAATCATAATGAGTGCTGAGGCACATTTTCATTTGAATGGATACGTAAATAAACAGAATAGCCGGTTCTGGGTAATGGAATCGATATCGTGATATGATTAAAAACTTCTTAATGCCGCAACTGCATGCTTTGGGAGTGATTATCATGTGGTATCAACAAGACGGTGCTACATCGCATACAGCCAGGATTACAATGGAAACAAACTCTGCCCTCAGTTAATGTGAGTGACAATAATTATGTTTTTTCTAAACGTTTGAAAACGCTGTTGGAACATAAACATTGTATAGATCAAGATGAGCTTCACCTGACAAATTTATGTGCAAATAAAAAGAATTTTTATTCTGTTGGCTTGTGGAAAAATGAGAACAATGTGTATTTACTTATTTGGTTTTTTAAGCAATGAACAGTTTAATTTTGTGCTGTTTGGGCTTTTATTATTATATATTCTTAAAACAAATTGATAAATTCGTATGGTAATTTTTCCTCACTTTTGGTAGAAAAGAAAGAAGAAGATAAAGCAATGTTTGATGAATATGGCGGGTTGGATAAGAAGTTCAGTTTTGCAGTTGTGCGTTTGAGCACATAGAGCACAGAGCGGTATCGTAATTATGATTCGAATAACGCTCATCTAGTCGACAATGTTTGCCCGTGTACGTTTCACTTGATTGCAATAACTCGATAAGCAACACTAAGTGGGTTTATTGGATTTGATTTTGTGTTCATTTTAACAAAAAAAAAAAAAAAAAAACTTAATTTTTGAATCTTTTTGCTTTAGGGTGTTTATTACTGTCGATGTTACATTAAAAATTAACTAGATATGACTGATATAAATTTTCTTAAATATCGTACAATTTCCCTTCGTACATCCAATAAAATAATTTGAACCGAATTATTTAAAAATCTGTAACATGTCAGGCGTTGGTCTAAAATAACAAAAACACACAATGCTGTAGTTTGATTTCTTCCATTTATTTAATTTTGTTGTCATCATTTCAAACTGGGGGTACTTTGTTGTTGCTGTTGTTGCTTTTAAATAATAATAAGATATTTTGCTTTTATTTCCTAAAAATGCATTGTTCTTCAACTTTTAGTTTATTTTTCAAAAGTCCAAGAAATGAATTTGTGTAAATATTTGCTGAACCTGCAAAAAAAAACATTTTGTTTATGAAAAAACAAAAAAATAGAAAAAATGCAACTTAAGTCATTTTACTGCTGAGGGCCATTTCACAAACTTCACAGTTCAAAGAAAAAAATTATTGTTTGTTTAAACAGGAAGTGCGATGTTAATAATTTAAAATTTATGAGAATAATTACAGTTAAGTTTTTGAGGAGTAAAAATAAATAAATATTTTTAGCAAGAATTAATTTTTTGATTTTATCCAGAAAAAAATTTTAGTTAAAAAAGCTCATTAAATTTTTCTATTAAATAATAGTATAATTTTTGTTGTTTCTAATTTATTGAAATTTGTTAACAATAAGAAGTACAAAATTTATTGATGACATGCAAAGATTTACTTACGAAAATCATTCAAAATTATACGGAGAATTCGAAAACTATGTATTGACTGTAACCGCTCTAATAAAATAAGTGTAATTTGTTATTTAAATGCTGTAAGAGCCAACTGCGAAAGCGCCATTTTTATATTCACAGAATCGATAAAACACTGGCCTGTATTTTATTGTAAACTTAGAATGAAAACTGAGTTTCCATTTAGTATTAACACAACTCCTAAATGATTGTACCCCTTCATTTAGGAAAGTTAATGCGGGGTACTTAGGTCCGACCTAGTTGAAGTTTCATTGCACCAGCTGCAGGCCAAATCATTCAACAGTATATTCAATTATTCCTTTAAATAGACCGATTAACAGACTGAAAATGGGGCAACATTTTTTAGCATGTTACCTTCAATGTTCCTTAAGGGTAGGCAACACAACTTTAAACAAAGTGCAGATCACTAAATTATACTTAAATGGAGTTGTAATAACTCCCGTAAAGGATTTAGAGGAGTAGAGTGCAATATTGCCAACAGTGTATAAAGCCGATTATAAGATGTGGAATATGGCTTTGGACTACTTTAGTTCCCAGTGAATGGGAAAAAGTAATTACATTCCCATTGTATTAAATCGATGAATATTTTTCTGAGTGTACGTATTTATGATACTTATATTTATTTTACTTTGTATGCTCCCTTTAAAACATTTTTTTACCAAACAATTTAGTACAGGGTGACCGCCGGAAAGGTATACTACTTCGTTTGTATATAATTTTTGACTCAATGATAGTGAACGGGTCTTATGTACTTATGTACGGAGTACAATATCAGATAAATGTCCGCCTTTGTTAGCCTTACAGATGTGAGCCCTTTTGAGCATATTTTTCATTACATTCTCACACATTTCACACGGTATTTCATCTTGCAGTACGTTGTGGTCCACGCTTGGGCCTATAATCTACAGGCACTCTTTCTTCGAAATCATTCACTTTACGATAATTATTGCGTTTTGATAGCACGTTGTTTCTTCCAAAATGGCGGCAAAACTTTACTTTTTATAAGCTGTAGTTTGTAATTTCAATATACTTTTAAAAGTGAATTGAATAACTAGAATTTAATTAAGTTTTATAAATTTTCATTTTTTTTTTTGTTAATTTAAAAATTAAATGCGTAAATATGTTTCTTATTGAAAAACGGCAAATTAAAACAATCAAAATGTATTTAATAGGTTTTTTAAATATATTAGACATGTCTATGAAAACAAATACGCTGTTTAAGTTTTAAATTGAATTTGTCGCTCAAGACCAATGTTAATCAATTTCAATGGAAATATCTTTATTGCGCATAAACTAGGCAATCGAACTCAATTAATTTTTTTAAATATTAAGTTTTTTTTAAAGTTAATTTTTATTAAGCAAACTACTTCAGTAGTTAAGACTTTTACTTTCATTTAATTTAATTTAATTTAATTCCACTTTAATTAAAAGCAATTGTAGTTTGTTCAACATGATTTTTGCATTCATTTAAATATTTATATCACTGAGTAAGTTGTTTTTAGTTCATCTTGTGTTTTAAGTGATCTAAATTTAAAATTTGAATAAATGAAGTGGCAATAGAAGAAATATGAACATTAAAAAAATTCCGCATAGATTTGGAGAAACTTGTTTTGTTCTTTTACACATTATTTAATAGTTAAGACTTTCGAAAGAGTTTTTGTGTCAGTATTTTACATATTCACCTTTGGTATTAATCCTTTATTCCTTGTTTTGTTTTTTTATTTTGCTCTAAAAGGAGAAAAAGTGCAAAGTTTGTTTATTAACTTTGTGCTTCGTAGGGTAATTAAGTAGAAGACCCAAAAGTTCTTAATGAAACTTATTAAAGTGAATGTTTAAGAAAAAAGTTGAAAAAAAAGCGCATGAGAGAAATGTTTTCTTAACTTGTTAGATCTATAGACGGCTATTTTTTCAGCTCAGGCACATAAACTATTTTTTATTTAGTTTTTAGTTACATTATTTTCAGTTCTGGGGCAAAAAGCGTGAGTGTTGGGTCTCTTATGAATTCGAAAAAAAGTATCTTTGTCACCTTGCTTAACTCCCGTCTCGTAAAGAATATTGAAAATGATGGCACTCTGGCATCCTTTATCTGAAAATAGGTAAATGGCTTTGGATGTTTCTATAGCGTTTGATCGAGTGTGACATGAAACACTTCTGCCGTAAGTTATTTCCTTTTTATGGGAATGACAACTCCTCCCGACTTTTTCGAGCATCGCAATTTAATTTGTTATAGATGGAATCTCATCAAACAAGTTCAAAATTTATTGTAAGATATCACAAGTTTACGTTATTTCCGCTACCATATTTCTTATTATACCCTTCTTCACATAAAGTGTGTATATATACTTTGTCGATCTTTATAAATAGGTGAATCAATTTAGCTATATCTGTGTGTCAGTCCGTCTGTCCATAATCGAGTTAAAATTATTTTGCTACGCACCCAAAGGAGCTTCGAAAGAGGTGCTATTAAAATTAAACAACATCGTTCCATAAATGGTGGAGATATTAAAAAAAAAGTTGAGTGCCTTAACTTTCCCGACGTCTTTCGGATTAAATTCTACTTTTTTGTTGTTTATTGTTAGTTTTTGCTTTGTTGTTTTAAAAACCGAAAAAATAAAAAATAAAAATATATAGAATATCACTTTACCGTCTAAATTTCATCAAAATATTTTATTTTCACCAAAATTTCACTAAAAATTTTTAACTGTGCTAAAAAATTGTTTTGGAAATAAAATATTTAATTTTTCAATAAAAACCGAAAATTCATAAAAAATAACTGACATTTTAAGTTTTCTAAAAAAAAGCCCACAAATTCAGTGTAATGTTTGGTTGAACAAAAAGATTTTTTTAAGTCACAAAAGAAGATCTTAAGTGCCTTAATTTTCTGAAACAATATAAGAAATACTTAACTTCATCCGATTTCCTTACCACTAAAATGGAGTACAACTCTCATGCATGGGCTTGTAATTTCATGTTTTTTGAAGCAATTCGACCGATCGTAGCGGACGGCGAAGAAGCTCATCTGTGACAGTAGGCTATCTAATTCCTTAACCCATTAAAGACCATCCATTGTGGTCGAATGACCGGTAAATCAAAGAACGCGTAACAGAGGATTCATTTCAGTTGATTAACGGCAAAGGTATATACACGAATATTTAAATGTCAGAATGTTCAAATCTTATATCCGGAATCGCTATTATCTGTAACCGTCGTCTTATAACTGTTTTCCTTGTTTCAAGTACATCAGATAAGTAGCGGTCATCCCCTGAGTGTTGGACAACTAAAACATTTAAGCCGCTGAAAAAGCTGTTATATTCAAGAGTATAAAGAGATCAGAATATAACGGACTTGTTCTTTTTCGTAAGGTTTTTTTGGGCTAATTATAAGAACTTCACTATTTATCTGACCGCTGGCCAAAAAGTGTTGCCTTCATGAAAGTCAAGCATCGAGAAAATTAGAGTTAAAGTTTTATATAAGTCTGCTTATTCCTTCCTTCTATAAACTCTTGATTTGTTTTATTTTTCAAACAAAAAAGACAAGATAAAATACAAAAAGTAAATAATAGCGCCAAGCAAAGTATATTAAAAATACTGTACTTAGCTTTGTCGTAGCTCTTAGATTAATTCGCGAAGATTAGTGTAAGGTTAAGTAGCCAACGTGGGTCTGATTAATTTGTTTTGCCTTATCTGAGAAGTAAGAACCCTTCATAATCTCTGTAAATCTAGTTTAGTGAAGTAACTTCTATAAAAAAAACAAATGTTGGGGTGAAAGAGAATTAAAAAATAAAGAATTTTCAAAAAGGTCTCTTTAAAAGCTTTAAACCAATACCCATATTGATATTTTAAAAATATGAAAATTTCAGAGCCCCGTAACTCTGAAAATATGGGTGAGCGTATAAGCTGAATTCTTATAGTACCTCTTTCTACACTATATCTGACATTGATTGACATATTTTTTTTGTGAAATCACTTTCCACTTTTTGTGGTAAAGGGTATAACAAATGGAAAATCTATTTAAAAGATCGCATCTGTCAACGAGAGCCGAAAGGAGAGAAATATGTGAATAATTCAACACATTTCCAACGACATTATTAAATTATTATATGGAGGCTCATGTTTAAACAGAATATACTGAGAAAATATTGCTCTTTTTTTTATAAACACAAATAAATATAAAAATCCAATTCACCCCACCAGGGCTAGGTGGGGTAGTTTGAGTGAGAACTTATGCAACATAAAAATAAAATAAAAAATATAAGCTTTGCAATTTTTTATACATTTGCATACGCATATATTTTTAAGATCATATTTGCATAAACAGTGGCAGATAAAATATGGGAGAATGCAATAAAATGCAATAAAATCATTGGTTTCGGCTATTGTGCCCCTGTTTTTGTAAGCAGAATAAAAAGTAATTTTCTGAATTCACGAAGACAAAAAAATTGTTGTGATATAACTTGTTAAAA
Source organism: Gymnosoma rotundatum (assembly GCA_916610165.2). Classification (NCBI taxonomy): domain Eukaryota; kingdom Metazoa; phylum Arthropoda; class Insecta; order Diptera; family Tachinidae; genus Gymnosoma; species Gymnosoma rotundatum. The sequence continues at coordinate 93,005,301 of OU744337.1, read as the reverse complement.
ATAATATGATATATTTGGTTGCTTTTAAAAACACTTTGTTTCAGAACATCATGGAATAATTTTTTCTTTTATCAGTCTATTGATTTGTTTGTTAGCTATCGGTTTATGCAAAAACGCTTAAAATTGAAGCTCTTACATACGTATTGTTACGTTTTTTCCTTTTAAAACAAACTGTTTTAATTGCAAATACCGCTGTGGCTCATTATAAATTCTGTATTCTTACTTTGTGGCTTTATATGTCTATACTTCCTTATGCTACGTTCTTGTGAATCCTATGGTCTCATTCGTTATTATAACTAACGCAGCTATCCACGCTACACTACTGTGCTACTCAGGCGAGACAAGAACTACTCGATGCCTTGTTTAGTAACTTTAACCATCCACAGACTACTCCACCATGCCTTTTATCCAAGCCAGTCATCGCCTTTTATCTAATAGCCACAACACAAATATTTGGTTCTTTAATGTTTTTAAATAATTTTTGTAAGAAATCATTAGTATATTGAACAATAAATAACTAAGATTTCTTTTATTTCAGCAATTTTTTGCACTTGCGAGATCATATTATGATTCAATTAGATTACATGATATTTTCAACCATATTTTAATTTAACAAATTAAGGTTAATATTTGAATATAATAATTTTACATTGGTATCATTACATGTTTACTTTTTAAACATAATTACGTTTAGGCTTTAGCATTTTATTATTATGCTAGACAACAATATGGTTCCAATACCATCTCTATTATTATTAACAATAATATTTGTTCTTAGATAATGGTTGCCGCAGCCTTGTTTTTTTGCGTGCTTAAAAGGAAGAATAAAGAAACTGGATGGGATACATACTATTGTTGATCGAATTAATGCATAAATGAATGAATAAAATAAAAAAAAAAAAAAATAAAAAGCTCGGGTAATAAAAAAACTGCAGTTTCCATTATTAAATAGATTATTTGAATTTTGAACAGCACTTGCATCTATTTTACTTAATAAATATGACTCAAATCAAAAACTTTTACAATTTCTTTTGAAACGATTTCTTAAGATATTGCAACTGAAGTTCCATTGAAGCCTATCGTACGCTGCTTACATGGGATAAGATAATAATCACTTACCTTTAGAGATCATTTTAATGATCTCATTTTAATGTTAAAAAAAAGCGAGAAAGTGAAATCATCTCGGTTTGAGTCGTTTTTCGATCAAAAGGCAGTTACAATAGTGAGAAAAATTTTCAACACGCTTGTGATTGTAAAATGAATTTTTCCCGAATCGAATCGAAACGAACCTGGTTACAACACTCTAAGAGATGGAACAATCGTCATTAAGATATTTCAATGGAAAAGAAGTTTATTTTTATTATTTTTTTAGTAGCATTAAAATATAAATTCATCATTTTTATTTACAGTTAATAAAGCAACGCTTTATGGGGACCTTTACTCCCTGAGTAGTATCACTTGTGCCTTTGAATTATATTGGCTGTGCTATAAGTTTATTTAAACAATTCCTAACCCATATGTCGGCTTCTGTAAAAACTGCCTGGTGTCAAATGCATGGAAGCAAAATTTCTATAAAAGTAAAAGTAACAAACGAAGATGAAATTCTAATCTTGTTCTAAAATCTTTCAATAGAAACTCCGGGTGTTGGTGAAAACATGACTTAAGTAACAGATGTTATGCCTGCAACTGTATTTGTAAGTATGTGCTTTACCTTGTGGTTTATATGAACAGAGGCAGTGTAAATTTCAATACTCGTATTTTCTTTACAACTGTTTGTGCATATTTCCCACTCTCACATTCTTTCGTTGGTGTAATATAGCAGGTTAAGAGTTGATGTTGTTTACTGTTTTGCATTCCAATCTGTTCTTGACACAGGGCCGCAAGGTATTATCATCCCCATAAACATAAAATACTTTATTGTAAAGTATTAAATATAAAACTAAATGTTTTTTGCATTTATGTGATAGTAAAGACAGAAAGAAAAATGTGTCATAAAATATCTTTTCAAGACGCAATTGTTCTTGAATTAATATGTTTTCATTTTCATATATTTTTACAACTTAAAGCATTAACTTAATACATCTGAAATATGTTTACTAAATTTTTTATGTTGAAATGTGCAAATATAAGTGTATAAGTTTTGTTGTTGTAAGAAATATACACTTTACCCTGGGCAAACTTCAGGCTGACTCATCTGAAAGCATTCAGATCGGTAGCAGATTTCGCGAAGACTTTTTATAATAGTTATTTACTCTTACGTTGTTAATTTCTGCTTCTTTCTATTTTGTTATGATATTTCGGTGTTAAAAATATGCGCTATACAATGGGGCTTTAATTGGAGACTTTGCGCCTTTATTAAAAGTATAACGATTTTTAAAATGGTGCAACATCGACTTTTATTGATGTTGGCCTCAATTTCGAAAAAAGATAATCATTAGAATTTGTTCAATAAATCCAATAAAAATATATTTTTTTTAGAGTGGGTTTGTAGTAACGTCTCGAATAACTGTAAGGGGTTAGATGCGTTTTGTAAACGCCGACCAACAATTGATGGTTGCCTAGTTTCTCATCCTTATATTGAAGTTATTTTTTTTTTCTAAAAATTAATTTTTTGTTTTCAAAATTTCACAATTTTTAAGGTGCAGTCAGATTAATCAATTATTTTACAAAATAAAAAAACGTACCACAATTTTTACAAATGTTAGAAGAAACGTGTCATAACGAATGTCAATTTTTTAGCATAAGAAATGTGATATTGAAAAGGATCTTATATTTCTTAATAATTTTGTAAGGTTTTTTCGGCCAAATAAATGACTAATCTGCCCGTACTTTTAAAGACCTTATAACTTTTACTTACGTCCAATGTGCACTGATAGCTGATTTATTTTGAACAGCTATTCGATCAACGGAACTAAAATTTTACAGTAAATTTATGACAGCAATTTTTATTTCAGGAGGAATTAAAATTTAATGGGATTATAAATTTTACTTCTTATTCACGATAGGATCGAATATCTATGATAGTTACTATTATTAGAAGAATTAATTTTATTATTCTATGTGTATGAAGATAAATTATAATCTCACTAAGTATACTCTACTATCACAAATTTTACATATCGCACTAAACTTGGACCGGGTCACAAATACCAGGTTAAGCATTGAATTAATGAAGGTCAAAATTCTAACCATTGTTAGGTGATAAACAGTTCTCTGTTAACGGCCAAAGTGGCTATGTTAAAAAATTTGGTTTAAGTTTTACTAGATAAATCCGAATTTATCTTCCCGCACAAAAATTTGGTTTAAGTCTCTACTAGTTGAACTCGACACATTATTATTCTTAGGATCTTAACAGACATACCTTAATAAAGCGGAACGTTTTCTTCCCTATAGCTTTAATGCAATAAACACAATCATGTCCACCGACCATCGACTACAAGATGTCAAAAATAGAATACATGCGTGTGAATGAGAATAATTCTTTTAGCCGCTACACGACTACCAACTACACGGCTACTTTTGTAGCCCGTAGCCAACTTAGGCGAATTTCTATTTTTCTTGACTACAAAAAACAGATTAGTGCTGCCAATACAATAAATGCATGAAATGGTGGTTTTAAAAACACAGTACATTAAATACCGCTATTAAAAATGCGAAAAACTTTTATAGTGGCATCATTGAAAAATAATAATCTGTTTATTTGTTTACATTTTTCATTTACTATTTATTTGGCGCATTTTTCATTTACTTTTTGTTTGTGAAATTTTCCGTTTAGTTCTTTTTTCATCAATATCTAATTTGTTTGATTTATATGTATATATTTTTTGGTTTTTTTTTTTATTGAAATTGGTAAGTATATAATAGTCGTTTTTATTGTTTATATGTATTTATTATATTGTTTAATGTAAATTTTTGGTTAAATTTACATGCAAATATGGACGTGGACATTTCATACACTGAAGTCTTTGTTTCGACTATTTTAGCAATAGTACTTATAAAGTTAATTAAATTTTCTTAAGACATTTAAACATTTTTTTACACAAATTCACTTAAAAAATCAAGTTTCTTTTGTTTTGGTTAACTTTTATACATATGTCAAATAAGATGTTTATTTTTTGTAGTTGGTGGTCGATAGTCGTTAAAAGAATTAACCCTTTGACACGGGAATTAATTTCGGCCAAAGAAAAATTTTATAGATGGTTTATATGGGTACAAATTTTTATTCTAAAGTGGATTTTGAAGATGTACATTTTAATGTAAAATCTGCCTTAATCTAAAAACTTTATCACTTTTTTTATTTTTTCATTGGTTTTAAATTTCTTTATATACATTTGTACATAAATAAAATAAACATTTGAAAATTCATTAAAAAAATAAGCATGAAAATCCATTTTTGGTTTTTAATTTGAAAATAAACTGTCACATATAAGGGGCAGCGTAGGTGATGACTGGACAAAATATATAAAACTGATCTCAAGTTGTCTTAAAATTTAACAGCTTCTTTAGAATTTTAAAAAACAACATCACAATGAATGTGTAACTGCAAATTAATTCCATGATTGATAAAATTTTAACCAGTGACGGCTTGATAAAATCGACGTACATTATAATGTACGCCACGCATCAAAGAGTTAAGTAGCTGTCGACTTGGCTATTTTTGTAGCCAGCTACTTTTGTAGTCGGTAGTCGATGGTCGGTAGCCTTTGATTGTGTTTATAGCATAACGCTGAAATGCCATACCCTATACAAAAGCGTCAACGCTATGTCAAAATGATAAAAAAACAGGGTTATTAAGAGATTAAGTTTATAGTAACAGACGCGGCTCAAAAATGAAAAATTTGTCTACGGGTGTAAAATGGAAATCTAAGCAATAAATTAAATTTCCAATGATTCCTATATTGCGTCATTCCGCCATAAAATACTCGATATATGCCATATTATACATACAAACGTTGGAGATCCGTAACAGAGACCTGCAACTTGTATGATCGAGCCGTCTTGTTCACAGTAATTGAATTTTAAGAACAACACGAACAAGTATTACATCAATTTAATACTTGTTGCTTTTTATACACAAACACAAAATGCAACAATGAGTGTAAATCATTTTCAACATTAGACTCGAACAGATTTGTATGGAAACAAAAAAGTCTCGTTAACAAGAAGTTATTTTTTGCATAACGTCTTTATTGTACATGATCTGATTGGAGTTTTACCCAAAACAATCGATCCACTTGAAAGTAAAAAAGTGCTCTGCAGAAAAATATTAAAACAATAAGAAAAACTTACAGATGTGCATTTTCTATCATATTAGCATTTTTTTATTTCTAGCTTTAAAGGTGAAAACAAAATTTTATACATATAAAATATTTTACAAGCAAACAAAATTTTTGTTGTAATTATATTTACACATGTACTACTATGTACATAATTCTAAAAATATATATTTTGAAATTTTTTCTCCAAATACCTATAAAGTATATAATTTGTTTTTTTTTTCATTTTAAGACTTTGTTAAAAAAAGTATATATACTTATAACTAAAAAAAGTAACATTTTATAAAAAAAATTACATTTTCATGAAAAAATTATTTATAAAACAATAAAAAGGACATAACAAAATCTAAATTAAAAAATATTTACAAAAATTAATATAAAAAAGGAAATAGAAACAAAATTAAGTAGCAATTAATGGTAAAAAAAGAACAAGTTCAACACTATATTTTACGGGCATTCAAAAAACGTTTGGATATTAAGCACAAAAATTTATTGAAAAATAATTTAAAAATGTAAAAAGATAACAACAAGAGAAGAAAACATCGAGTAAAAATTAATTAACAACTGAATAAAACACTTGTTTCGCTAACAACAAGATTGCTTTGATGCAAAAATAGATTCAAACCTTAAATGACACTGTCAGAAAATTCATGTTCGCACAAAATGACGAGTACATAAAATGAACGTTTTAATCGAGCGGTTGTTTCAACAAGTGTTTTTTGCTTTTGAACAAAAACGATTCGAGTCATAAAAAACTAAGTGCTTGTTTAAGTAGACTCGAAAATTACGCATCTGAAGCCGATCTCTGATCCGTAGTTCCGAAACTAAAGGTCAGCCTAAAAATGTTCACCAAAAATTGTTGTTTAAAATTTTACACCCCGGACATGTTTTTTTTTAATTTCTAAACTAGATTTTTTGCAAAAATATATAAAACTTCCCTAATTATTTTTTTAAAAGAGTAGAAATTCTGGTGTTTGTTTTGTGTAAATTGAAACATTTATAAAAAAAATTGTTTTGTTTGTTTTTAATTATTATTAAACGTCTTGTCAAAGTCGGATTTTCAAATTGTAAAGCGTTGCCGCTGCGTTATTTCGGTATGCTCCATACAAAATGTACTGGCATGAGAACTTTTGACAGCAAAAAAAAAAAAAAACGCTTTCCGTCCTTGTTTAGGTATGGCTGTAAATTACCACTATTGGAATTTAAAAACAATTTTCGGGTAAACAAGCAATGACTTAAAGTACTTAAGAACAAATCCAGATGTTTGCAAAAAGAACAAAAGCAATTTTGGACCACAAAATAACTGGAAAAAGACTTGCTATTGCTTTGTATTTTTAAGGTTTTAGCAATTTTTCTAGGATTTTGAAAAACAGTTTTTAATATATTAGGTCCACATTATTTATTAATAAATTTCTTTAAAAATATGTATGTAGATGATTTGCTCGCATTGGTATTCATGTTCAGTGACACACCAAATTCCAGAAAAACCACTGAACACACTTCACGAGTATATGTGAGCCGTTAATTTCGAGTGCTTTGAGATATATTTAAACTTAAAACACTTTAATATGAATATTTTTGCAAAACAAGTAAACCCAGTCAACCATTAAATAAGCTGTCCGAAAAAAGACTCTTATAAGAACCCACATAAGAAGCATTTTCTGTGCTTTAATATGGCTCGCGGATATGTGTATCTTTGGAGCTATAAATATTTTAGAAATGAAGAACCTATCAAAAAAGAGTGTTTTCTTAAATAAATTAAGAGCTCTTTAAGATGAACCAGTAGAAAAAAGTCCTCATTCCTGAAGGTTTTCAGATAACAAATGATTAAATGATTGTTTTTGTACCTTTTGTAAGCATAAAAGCTTCCAGAAATGAGAAAGTTTTTCGTCTGATTTATAAGGTTTTCTAAGAAATTGTTCTGTTCTTAAACACTTAAAACTGGCTTAATCATATAAGTTTGGACGCCATGTAAAACATCTGTGTTTAAACAAAATTTAACGTTGTTGTTGTCTGTATGTGTAGTAAAATGGGATCTATTGGTAGAGGTATCTAAATATGCTTGTTGAAAACACAAGACGATGAGTTCAACTCCCATCTGCGGAACGAGTTAAAAAAAATTAGAATAACTGAGTTTCCTAAAAAGGCGAATAACCGTAAAACCGCAGTATAATACCGTTTATTAAATATATAAGAAAGAAAATTATTGTTCTGTGTATTTTTTTTGTTTTGGCCTGTGTGAATTTATTTTAATACTTGAGTGCCAGAATGCAAGATGTATAGAGTCTTTTGTGCATCTACTTCAATTTTCTTTCTCACAAAAGTGCGTTTTGGTTCCATTCTTGTTTATAATCAATCAGTAGGTCCAAACATAAGTATTTAAAATGATGAAGTTTGTAAAAAGTATTTATTGTTAAGTTTATTTACATTCAGAAGTAGTAACACCTTTGCTGAAATTCTGTGCATATTATTTAATCCTAATTGCTTCTTGCTCTGGATGAAGTACGGTAAATTCATGGACCATTTATTCGTCAAAATTTTAAATATTTATGATACTACTGATTGATATTTTTGACAAGAAAATCAGGATTATTTATTATCGCACAGTGTTCGAATTGACTATCTTTTGTTCCTGCTATAGAGATGCCTTATACGAAGGGGTTTGGGATTAATTGCATTGAATTTATTGTTGTTCTATAATGTTATCGTTGAATTAAAAGAAGCTAAGTTACTATGTTTTATTCCTGCTGGAGGGTATAGATGCAACTAATGCCAGCTTGCAATAAATTATGATTTCAATGTGTGTGTTTTTATGGGGTTCGTCGGAATGATTATATCTTCAGTCTTGTTAAGCGCTTCTTAGTTGTTTTTGTGCTGATTAATTTGAAAATCGTAATTTGATTCTTTTTTTATTATCAGATTGTCTAATATGTTATACTCTCTACTCTTTGTCGCCTTTTCCTTTTTCTTATTATTATTAAATAATTTTGTTTTCATAATCTAATTGCTGCTGGTTGAACGTTGGTAATTTACTTTTGCTTTCAATTCAAATTATATTCCTCGTTTTCAAATTCATAAGTGCCTGCAAAGCCAAATGATGCATTTGTGTAAATGAAATTAAAATATTTTATTTCTACACATAGATAAGGTTTTTGTTATTATTACTTTGTAATACAATCTGTTTGACCTTGACCTTGTAATAAAAACAGTAATATAGACAACCTTGACATTATGTTGGTAATGTGCGTAGTCAGGGGTAAATTAGGTAAACTTGGAACAGTAAGCATGAAACCACCTTTACTCATGTTTAGTTGGTTGCATTTCCCAACTTATAAGCGGCTAATAGGTATAAACACATGAGGTATCCTGTCTCCTCCAATACAAATTATTTCTATGAAAATATGCATTTGAGAACTTGAGAGCAAAATTATTGTAAATAATTTATTTATTATTTGCTTGTAAATAGAAAATTTAAAAAAAATAATGAAAAAATAATCTCATTAATTTTTTTTTTAGATTCTATTTTATTATTTTATATAATTAAGACAGAGGCTGGAAAGTAAGATGGGTTCTACCTTCTTTTAAATACAACAAGTGTATTAAATAAATAAATATAAATAAATTTCTTTAATTTCATGTGGTTGTTGTTCTTGTACAATAGTTTTATAATTTATGAACATTGTGTTACGTTAACAGGTTTAATCAAAAGAAAAAATGTAAATAAACAAAAAACATTTTTAGAGGTACATACACAAGGTATAAAAATGTAACCGTAACATTTAGACTCGTGATATTTTGATTGAAGGTGCACAATGTGCACTATAACAATACAATAAATGGCTTTTCCGAAAGTGACATGGGGACCATAAAAATATTTTATTCTTTGAACTGTAATAGGCAGAGACGTCAAATTTGCACCGTGTCAGTAAAATTATGTGCTCTAAAGCAAAAAGTATAAATAAGAAAACTTTTATTGAAGGGTGTTCCTATTTGGAAGTGACTTTCAGGTAAATGACCTTATTTTTAAACCGCAATAGGCAGACACTTTGATTCGTATAATACATTATATTTTTTTTAGGATTTCGCAATAAAACTTGGAATTTTTAAAAGTGAGAGTTGGAACTGCTTTAACAGCAGTGCTGTATAATTCTTTTAACAGAGCTCTGTTTGTCTTCACGTACATGAACGACCAGCTCCCCAAGACTAAATTTGCTTGTGCTATTTCATTAAATTGTGCAAATAACCACAATTTATCTGAATCGCATAAGAATTAAAACAATTATTGGTTTGTGGCATATTGTGTCAAACCATACGCCCTTAAAATTATAAAATCGTTCTCAAAAAATTAAAAAATTATTTTTTAAAACTTAAGTATGTCAAAAATTGATGTACTGTAATTTCAAAACATCTTTATTCTATTTTTGTTATTTATCTGTAACAAGCAAATATGTGTTATTATATTTATTTTCATTATCTTATCTATGCCATTGTGTGGCTGTTTTTTTTTCAGCTTAATTTAGATGTCGCTTGTATTATTTATAGCAGAACGTCAATTAGATTCTGTATGAATGTGATAACAATATAACATATATTTACTAAATGTGTAATATATTTGAATAATATATTTGTAGTCTATTTAAAAAAGTAACTCGTTACAGAACTCTTGCTAAACGAGTGAAAAATGAAGCATTAGAATTTGTGGTTTTGTTATAAAACCAGAAAAAATATTTTGTTAATGATTTTACTTATTAAAAAAAAATATGAAAAATATAATTGTCAGGTCTGTTCTACAAATCACTTTTTGTCAAAGTGATTTCAAATCACGCAAAAGGTGTTCTGCGTACAAAATATAATGAAATCACGTGATTTAAAATGTTTAGCAAAATGACTGCCGATTTGAAATCACTTGCTCGTTTTTTCTAATTATTTCGCTTAAAATATAATAATAATATGTCTTCTATTTATTTTTGCAAAAAAATTAGATTTTATACACATAAAAACGAAATTATTCATAAATTTTCAAAGACCCTGCATATTTTATAAAAAAAAATGTCTTACTTTATTTAGTAATGCTCGTGATTTTCTCTTTATGGTCAATAGTTAGCTTGTTTGTGTTTTCGAAGAATATTCTAGTGTTGCCAAATTGTCAAAGTATAAAATGTCATTTGTATTATTTATGCTAATGTTTCCAACATCAAATTTAGAAAAAATTAAGTACAAAATATAAAATAGTAGCAACTTCCTAAACTTCCCAGCAAAAAATTAGACATTACCTTAAAAAGTACTTGCCATATAATGACTTACTTGTGTGATTACCATTTTTTGTTACTCGCTTACAAAATACATTACATTACTTCGCAAAAGAAGCAAGTAGTAATTAAACTAGTTCCTTACGTTCAAAGAGAATACCTTAAAATATATTCTATGGACGTCATAATTTCCAGCATTAATCAATGTAATCGATTCTCAGGAATTGATTATAAAAGTCTCATGCCTTGTTAAAATCATTAAGTTGGTAATCTAGTTGGGAAGTCCTTCCGACAAAAATGCTTAATTCCACACTTGATTACCTTTTCTAAAATTTTTTGCTGTATTTTTGCATTAATTTTCACATTTTCAATTTTAATTTGAACGCCAAATTTTAAGCCCTTCGATCAACTCCAATAAGTAAATGAAAGCACATGTATTACAAACAAATAAAAATTCTCTAATTTATTTTAGTTCCACACACTTAAACTTACTTAAATCATTAATAATCTTTTAATTACAAATGTAAAAAAACACACAACACAAATCTAAAAAAAAATCCGTTTTCTCCTGTTTTCGAAAAATTAAAACCACGCCGAAAAATTGAAAACCACGTGATTTGCAGAACAGCACCAAATCGTCTGCGTGATTTTAAAACCGTTCGTGATTTGAATTCACGTGATTTTCAGAACAGACCTGTGTAATATAATTCTTAAACAGAAACTTAAATCAGAAAATCGGCTTTAAAAACAGTTCTAAGAATAATAAAATTAATTTGCCTGATGATAGCAACTATCGCAGTTATCCTTTTTAATTTTTTCCACTTTGAAAATTAAATGTGGTTTGATTCTGAAGAAATTTTTCGTTTTCTGAGGAACCAATATACAGAATTGAAACCACTTTCGATCGGAATTGAGTTCTGTGACATACCTATTACACGTAATCACATAGAAAAATGTTTTTAGAGTAAAATAATATGAAAAAAGAGCTTTTTTTGAAGTGAAAAAAGTGGGTATTTAGAGAAGACATGAATTGGGTCACCGGCATAGTGGGAGTAGACTAGGACTAGTAGATTCCAGCGGTGTACAATCTACGCCAATAATTGAAAAAAGAGCACATTTTGAAGTGAAAAAAGTGGATATTTAGAGACTATTGATCCTAGGGTACTCCCACTATGCCGGTGATCCGATTCATGTCTTCTCTAAATACCCACTTTTTCCACTTCAAAATATGCTCTTTTTTCATATTATTTTTTCCTAAAAACATTTTTCTTTGTGATTATGTTTTAAAATTTTTAATGGGGCCAAAGAGGTGTTTGTAAAATTTTTAAATATTTTTATTAAATTGTTATAATTTATAGCTATATGGTTTTTTTTAATGAACATGTAACTTTAGCAGCGCAGTTAGCACTGCGTGGAACGTATTTGATATTTTTGTAGGACGTCTTTATCTGACGTATTTATCTTCACACCTTTAATTACGCATAACTTGTGCTTTTGTCATTCATACTTTAATCATCGGCTTAGCTCTTTAGATAGTTTACGCAAAACGAGGCATCTCTAATATCACTGGCTACCTCAAACTACGTCCCTGAATTCTAACCATTTGATCCATAGTATTAACTCCACTTTTGTACTTATTATTAAAATTTATAATGGCGTATTTCTTTTTGACATCGTGACTAAAAGATTTGTCTAAAAGCATTGTTGATAAAATAACTGCAGCTTTATTTCTTAGGGTACATAAGAACACATCGCTAAATTTTCATGGAAACCAAAACGGTCGAATATAGTTCCCTTGATTTATTTGTGACAATGACATTTAAAATGTAAGTCTTATTTTTGTAGTGTGTAAATTGTAAGATTCAATGACAACACATGCTTCGATATTGGCAGAGAAGTAAAAAAGTTATCTATGCAGATATTTCTCCATTTCCACGATAGGGAGACGAAAATTCTTTTTTCACGAGTATCTTTATTTTTGCTAGTGTAAATTATACCCTGCAACGTCGCCAATCCACCAGATTTTAATATAATACTTGACTGGCTTTGAAGGTACACTAATATTGAGTAAACCCTGTACGACCTCTATAAGGATAAAGTTGTTCATCAATTGTTAAATTTAAACTCGGTTTATAAATTTGGGATACGTTTGCGTTCAACATTGTCCATAAATCATGAATTGCCTTATTTTCTTTTTTACGTTGACTGCGTGTATTTTTCTCACCGAATCTTAAAAAGCGTATTATGTTGCAGAATCTATTGATTTTCATGTCTATTATGCCCATTGCGGTACATTGAATATGAATATAAATGTACAACTGTGATACTAAGAAATAAATTATGACCGTTATGCAACTCAAAGTTTACAAATTATATTTTAACAAATTATATTTTATTAACACTAAATAATGTGGATAAAGTTAGGTATTAACTCAGGGTTAATCCTTGTGTTAATTTTTGCCAAAGCAAGAATGTCTACAAAAAATTTTTCTGTAATGCAAAAATTTGTAATACAATAAGATAATTACATTAAGATAATTAGCAGAATTTAAGTTAAGTCGCATATGGAATATATTTTTAAATATTTATTCTTATTTACTCGTATTTTTTTACAAAAACTACACAATATTTATAAATCAAATACACGTGCGGTCGACTCCAAGTCCGTACTGTAATTTGAAGACATATTTTTATTTACGTATTTTATTTATTAGACAATTTATACAAAAACAAATAATATTGTGTATAAGATTAGAATGATAATAATCGTATTGAGTTGTTGATTCTATTTTGGTTTGCTATATGATGCTATTTATATTTATTTTTAAATTGCTATTTCTTTTTGTTTGTGTTTGCTTTGTTCTAATAAAGCATCTGTTTTCTTTATTTAGATACTATTAGATAGATAATTATGGAATGCAGGTTGCTAAATTGGAGGCAACATTTTAGCAGCATGTTTTATATAAAAATAAATTTAATTATGGAATTATTTTTAAGGGTGTGAAGATAGCTCCGTCAGTTAGCTTCGTTTTAGACAACCCTGTTATTGTTTACATACATCTCACTCAGAAATGTTAAGTTAACAGAGTTGAATTATATTAACATTTGCGTTTGAAAAATAAAAATATTAATAAAAAAGAATATAAATGCATATAAAATTAAGTTTATATATTAATAGCAAAATATACAAAGTCAAAATATAAGGATTTTTAAAAAGAGGTCGAAAAATTTATTTTCTTCTTTTTTTATACAGGTATTTATCAAATACCCAAAAATAGGTAAAAATTGAAAAGGTGCGGCTTAGCGGACTACTGGGGGAGAAAGCCTCGACATTATAGATTTCAGAACTGTAAAGGTTATATTCAGAATTTGTATAGGTTTTTAGTAATGACATGAAGAAAAATGTGAAATTACGCATTACCCCATATGAAATTTTTTAAATGCCCAAAAATGGGTCAAAATTGAAAAGGTACGGCTTAGCGGACTACTGGGGGAGAGAGCCTCGACATTATAGATTTCAGAACTGTAAAGGTTATATTCAGAATTTGTATAGGTTTTTAGTAATGACATGAAGAAAAATGTGAAATTACGCATTACCCCATATGAAATTTTTTAAATGCCCAAAAATGGGTCAAAATTAAAAAGGTGCGGCTTAGCGGACTACTGGGGGAGAAAGCCTCGACATTATAGTTTTCAGAACTGTAAAGTTTATATTCAGAATTTGTATAGGTTTTTAGTAATGACATGAAGAAAAATGTGAAATTACGCATTACCCCATATGAAATTTTTTAAATGCCCAAAAATGGGTCAAAATTGAAAAGGTGCGGCTTAGCGGACTACTGGGGGAGAGAGCCTCGACACTATAGATTTCAGAACTGTAAAGGTTATATTCAGAATTTGTATAGGTTTTTAGTAATGACATGAAAAAAATGAGAAATTACGCATTACCCCATATGAAATTTTTTAAATGCCCAAAAATGGGTCAAAATTGAAAAGGTGCGGCTTAGCGGACTACTGGGGGAGAAAGCCTCGACATTATAGATTTCAGAACTGTAAAGTTTATATTTAGAATTTGTATAAGTTTTTAGTAATAAAATTAAGAAAAATGTGAAATTACGCATTACCCCATATGAAATTTTTTAAATGCCCAAAAATGGGTCAAAATTGAAAAGGTGCGGCTTAGCGGACTACTGGGGGAGAGAGCCTCGACATTATAGATTTCAGAACTGTAAAGGTTATATTCAGAATTTGTATAGGTTTTTAGTAATGACATGAAGAAAAATGTGAAATTACGCATTACCCCATTACTAAAAACCTATCCAAATTCTGAATATAACCTTTACAGTTCTGAAATCTATAGTGTCGAGGCTCTCTCCCCCAGTAGTCCGCTAAGCCGCACCTTTTCAATTTTTACCTATTTTTGGGTATTTGATAAATACCTGTATAAAAAAAAAGAAAATAAATTTTTCGACCTCTTTTTAAAAATCCTTATATTTTGACTTTGTATATTTTGCTATTAATATATAAACTTAATTTTATATGCATTTATATTCTTTTTTATTAATATTTTTATTTTTCAAAGGCAAATGTTAATATAATTCAACTCTGTTAACTTAACATTTTCTGAGTGAGATGTATGTAAACAATAACAGGGTTGTCTAAAACGAAGCTAACTGACGGAGCTATCTTCACACCCTTATTATTTTTACTGCTACGTTTTGACACACCACTATTGAGTTATTTCTAATTAATTTATTGAATTTAAATTAATTAATTTTCCTAAAAATACCACATTTAAATAAATGTAATTATGGTAACTTTTTTATACTGCTTAAGGTGGCCACCAAGATGCAACTAAGGTAAGGAAAATTTGTTCCTTAGTAAATTGGTAATTATAAAGCTATAATCCTTATGTGCTGTATTATCTATTGTTAGGAACTGAGACGGCATAAATTATATTTCAGAAAACTATGGAAGACTTGGGCTTAGGCTTAAAGGACTCTTTTTACGTCAAGTAAAAATAAGGAAATATTTTCTCGCTGATTGCAAGATTGATGTAAACGACTTGACTCCAAAAGCAGTAGCGAAACATTCTTTCTGTAATTTATATGGAGATTTGTGTTTCAACAGTATAAATACGGACCAATAATTTGGACTGCTACTCGAAATCTCTTTAAAACTTTTTATATATTTTATCAAACAAACACGAACTTTTTGTGTAATAAATTCTGATTCCGCAAATCGTAAATGGTGTCAGTTTACAACTATTAAGGTACAATTATGGGAGCGTCCACGTAAGCTAACATAACGGCCTTTTGTTTTTAAATATACTAAAACAATGCAAACGCTTACCGAAATTAACTGTCACGTTTCCGGAACGCTTCAACCTGTATAAAATAGGTTTTGACGGCATTGTTACGTGACATTCGTAAGATAGTGCTGGAATTATTAGTGATAAGTACCATTGCGGCACATTTGCCCGTTTTAGGTACTTTTGAAGTATTGGCAATAATTGTATCGTTCATCAGTTTTTATTATTTTGCTTAATAAAAGTATAATAAATAAATAGTTACATTAAATACATAATAATATTTTTTAAAACAGATAATTAAATTTGTCAATACATTGCACATATTGCAATGTAAAATATCTTTCGAAGCGAAATTAGTACTTTTTCTAAATTTACATGTACGGAACAGTGCCCGTAACTATGCCACAAATCTCAACACTGTTCTGAACAGCTGCAGCAAATTGAAAATTGTGTTAGGTTTTGTAATTTAATATTTTGGCTTTATAGTTTTTTTTTGCAAAACAATTGTACTTTTTTCATGGACATCAGCAAATAAATCTTCAATATCCATTTTTAAATTCTTTTCGGGCTTTTGAAATTAAAATTACAAACAAATTGTGCTGCACAATGTTTTGTTTTTGTTTATTTTATTGACATGCGTCACATTTGTAAAGTTTCTATAAGTACATAAACGACCGTACGTTAAAATACGTTAAATTTTTCTTACATCAACGTTCGCATAACGAGGCCTTTAAATATGATCTCAAGAATGCACAGAGAGAGAGAGAGAGGAAGAGAGAGAGAGAGAGAGGGAGAGAGAGAGATAGCTAAGGCAGACAAGTAAAAATGATTTTTGATCATAATCCAAATTCGTTAACATGGATAATTTGCGGTGTCAAAAACGCCAAATCGCAAATGTTTATGATAATAATATTTCTGGACTTCGCCGCAATTAAGGTGCACATAATGTTCCAACAAGTTGCACTCGGCAGCAAATTAAAATATTTTAGAAATAAAATAAACTGCCCCTTATCAACCTGTAAAAGTAAAAAATGTAATTTTGAAGTTCGTTGTTCTAGCATGGCATATTGGACAACACAGTGGGGCCTTTCGCAAAATAAAAGGTTATAAATCTGGTACTAATAAAGTAGTAAATGGATTTATTTGAAATTTGGAACGTCTTAAAAGAAGTAGTCAGGCTTTTATTTCCTGTAGCTTAAGATCACACGAAGCTTCAGGGAGCCATAGTTAATCTCAAACTTACTGTAGCTTTTAGAGATAAGAAGTCATTTGATTAAAAATATTTTTCTTTACTTTTTTTGGTTTTTTACTTGTCCGATTTAAAATTCTATTCTTAGCGAAATTTTAAATTCTAAACTGTATGTATTCGTTATTCGTTATTCGCATAATTTAGATCAGAAAAAAGTTAAAAAAAATTTCTAATTGACCAAAAACCTTTTTTTTACTATAAAAAGAGTGCATATTGCGGATTTTTAAGATTCCATCAATTTCGTTCCAAATTTATTAAAAGGCGGAAAGACGTAAATAGAAAGCAAAAATTATGTCGTGTTATAAAGGTGCGAGTATTTTCATTACTTACAACAACAACAGCATGACAATATTTCTGCTTCGCAATGCAAGACTTAAGTACGTAATACAACAAATTTTCTAGCGAAATATTTCATCAAGAAATAAACCAATTAAAGAGATGTTTTCAAATAATAAACTTAAAGAATGGATTGCAGCAAAAAAGTCTGTGTGTATGCACCTTCATGCGGTTCAAGCTTTTTTTCCTTCGAAAAAATTAATCTAACATTTTTAAAAAACGCAGTAGAACTTTTTAAATATTGTGTGTCTTATAACTAACAGACAAAACTAAATAAGCGCGTTGCTCTGAAATTTCACACCTAAATAAGAGCGTCAACTGTGTGTCTTGAATAGTAATTTTAACATATTTTTACGTTTTTCCTTTTTTAGAGAAACGTATGTATTCTTTTGATTGCAAATATTTTTGTGGCTCTTTGTAAATTATGTATTCTTACTTTGTGGCTTCATGTGGCTATACTTCTTCATCCTCCGCTCTTGTGAATCATATGGTCTCTTATTTAGTAAACATGCCTTATTATTACAAACGCAGCCATCCATGCAACACTACTGTGTTACTCTGGCGAGACATGAACTACTCGATGCCTTTTTTTTGTAAAGTAAGGTAGTCATCCCCTCTATCTAACAGCCACAACACACGTCTGCCATAATGTAACACTTCTCTGCGCTAACCGCTACCGTTCTTACTTTTTATTATAAAGGGCGTCTTGACAATATCTGTTATTCTTATATTAAATTAGACGTATCCACTAAATGATCTGTCATTGCTTCACACAATAATTGTCTTTTACTTTTCGGAAGGTTTGTTCTGCTGCTTCTGGATTTTTAATTGCATTATAACAATTATTATTTTCGGTTGTACGCATGACCGAAGGTGGGCTCGAACTCACGATCTTCTGTATTACAGCAAGAAACTCAACTAACGCAGCCATTGAGGTCGCCCAGCCATTGTTAGCTAATCGTGGCATTATTCTATACACACACCATTAGTGGAAGCAACTTATTCACCACGCTCATATGGAAATAGCAACAGGGGTTGCAAATTTTATTATTCGTAACAATATTTTATTTTATAAAACAAACTTTATAGAAAGAAAAAAGCGATAAAACTACTAGATTAGCCTGAAAATAAATAAATTGTCATTCCTTTTTAATAATAAAAAAACAAAGCAAAGAAGCGGCCAACTTCACTTCCTAACACACTGCAAAAGCCGAATTTTCAAGTTGCTAAGCATTTTCGGCGCTCTTTTTTGGTTTGCTTCATACATTTTTCATGTAGTGCGTTTTGTTGTTAGCGCGTTTTACGCGCTAATTCCGGTTTAGCTGTAACTAATCATTGAATGTTTTTTCTTTTAACTTAACAGCTTTAAAAGAGGTGATAGACTTAATTATATTACAGCAAGCAAAAATTTTTTCCATTTAATTCGTTTTTAGACAATTCACGTACTTATTTAAAAATTACTTTTACAAAGCTGTTTACGAATTTATGAAATTCATTTATTATAACATACCAACTGTCATTGTAAACTAAAGTAAAACGAGCTGCTTTAATTTGAAACCCAGAATAGTAATTTGCTGCTCTATCACAAGTGTTTTTATTATCGCCACAAATAGAACGCTTGTCATTCGATCGAAAATGGCACTTTTAATTTTAAAGTTAATCATACAATGTTTGCAATGAAATATCTTCTTGGCATTTTTCGAAATCAACTCGAAGAAGAATAAAAACTTCAAGACAATCAAATATAAAACTACAACACTTCAATAATTGATTGTTCTAAATAATTTTTAATTATTTTGCCGGTTATGTATACTTCAAGAGATATAAAAATGTTTTTATTTCTTTTTCTTTCTCAAAGTATGCAAATTACGAGAACAACTAAAAGACCTGCGGAAGTTTCTATTTTATTATCTTTTTTTAATTGTATTTAACAGCAAGTGAAGTGTGAGAAAAAAATTTTAATGGAAAAATATTTTTTTTATTGTTGGCTTAAAATTGTTCTGTTTTAAAGTTTCTTCTTTTCAGGAAATTTAATGACATGTCATTTTGCAGTCGTACTTATTTTCATTCTTAATATTTGTTCAGCTTTAACTTGGTTTTTTATTTTTATTTTGCTTGCTGTTTTCTTTATTTATGAACTATTTTTTTGTTAACGAAGCACCGTGGAACATTTCTTAATATTTTAATACAATTGAATATTTAATACTCTTCGCTACGAATGGAAAGTTGATATTTACAAAGTGTTGGATTTGAAACCAAAAAAACACAGAACGTGTATGGAAAAGCATATGGGTTTCTTTAAAAATCGCTTAAGATTCTCCACCCATCAAATGAAAAGTTTAATGGAAATCTAGGGTGCCTTTTCTAATCACCGAAAGGAGAGAAGAGATTAGCAAATTTTTTTCAAATTATTTTGTTTGCGTGACCAATATTTTTCGTCAAAATAGATGACAAATCTGAAGCTTGCAACGGTAGAGAAGTCAGATTAGATCACCAGTCAGTCTCTTTGTTTTCCAACGTTCAACCGGACGCCAGAAAATTTATAGTACATCAATTTAAAATATTCTGTTACTAAAATTTTATGGTAGTAATTAGCAAAATGAAATGATAATTTAAGACGTAAACTCCTTTGGGATGACACTAGAGTAGTACAATTTTTTCGATATCATTTAACAAAAAATAAAAGTTTTATAAAAAATCTTTCAAACATTTAAAAATCAAATAAAAAATTAAGTTTTTAATGATAACTTGAAAACTGTTATCGACAATAAGAAATTATTATCATTTTTTTTTATTAAACGTGTAAGTTAAGAACATTTTTTTTAATTAATTAAAACCCTTTCACTAATTAAGCATGACAAAATCAGTTAAAAACCCAGTAAGAGTGCTATAATCGGCTATGCCGAATATAATATACTCTTCACTATCTATGTAAATCTAGTTTAGTAAAGTAACTCTAATCAAAAAAGCAAATATTGTTACTGCATTTATAAAATTTTACATAAAAATAAAATCGGTTCTTAAGGCAGGAGCGGTGTTTGGCCCATTGCCTCGAAGGACATCGACGTTTGTTGCTGATTTTCAATATAGCTCTTTCGACACTTTGTCCAATCGATGAGCGTAATTAAATTTTCACTTGCTGACAGACGGACATCGCTCAATCGACTTTGCTATGCATAAGAACTCAGAATATATATATTCTTTATGGGGTCGGAAATGGATAATGTAGAAATTACAAACGGAATGACAAACTTTATTCTACTCTTTTTCCACTTTTTATGGTGAAGGGTATAATAAAGATCATCGTTGGTCTCCGACTGATATACTTATTCTTAAGTATTACACGGTTGTGAGTAACGTTCATCACAATTGATGCTTCAATATCATGCTTCGCATCGCTACGAAAATGCAACCCGTACATATCTGAAAATAATAGTTGTATAGTTGTTGTCCACGGTTGCGTGGTAAAGAACAGAGGTGAATAACTGTCACCAAAATGGTGTGTGCATAGAATAATACCACATTTAGCTGAACCAAGATAAGCTACAGCAATGGCTATGTTAGTCGAGATGTGTACTTGCTGTTAAGCAGAAGATCATCTAGTTCACGAGTTCGAGCCCTACCGTTAAGTATACATGCATACAAAACAGCAAATAATAGTTGTGGTAGTAAGAGGCAATTAAAAATGAGAAGAAGCAGTACAAACCTCCCGAAAAGGGAAAAAAGACAATTATTGTATGAAGCCATGGCAGATAATTAAGCGGAGGTACGTAAGGCTCCCTTTATTATACAGATATAGCGCTCTGGCTGCTAGCGCAGGGGAAAGTATCAGCATAACGACAGTGTATGGCAGATGTGTGCTGGGGCTATTGATGAAAATTGGATGACTGGCTTGTGTTTTAAAATCATGTCTTTTTTTCGTTTGATTGCGAGCGGGGTAGGACAGAAAGGTAGAGAATAAGTAGAAGTGTTATATGTATAACCACATGCATCATACTGCTGATTTTTCATTGAATAGTTTAAATAAAAATCGTCATAAGAAAAGTTTTTCTATTTAAAAAAAAATTTTTTTTCGAAAATTGTAACTTTTGCTTAGAGTTGTTGTCCTACCTTAATAAATGAAAATGTTTTTTTTCATTAATTTTTTATCATAAACAACTACCACTTTCTGAAATACGAAATAAAGTTGGAAAAAAGTATAAAAATATTAGGGACAGGTGTGGTCTTTTGCCCGCTGCCTTGAAGGACATGGACCGATCTTTCTGATTTTCAATAGCAAAATTTTTAAAACTATATCTGATCGATAAGCGTGTTTAAATTTTTTCTAGCTTATCTAGGCCAGTGGCAATATTGATTTCAACACGAACACGGTCGGACACACGGCAACACGGACATCGATTAATCGACTTCGATATGCTTAACAACTTAGAATATATGTATATATTTTATGGGGGTCGGAAATGGATAATGTAGAAATAACAATCGGACTGACAAACTTATATATACCCTTTTCCATCTGTGATGAAGGGTTTTCATGATTTTTTCAGTACTTCGTTTTTTCATCTCCTTCTAATATTTTTCTTCTCCTTTTTTTCATTTGTCTCTAAAGAAGAAAGAGAAGAAAACAGAAAACATTAAATAAACAACATCTTATATAAAAAAATTTAATTTGAAACAGTTCTTATTTAAATTTATTTAATTTCGATTAAATCTTTCCCACAAATATTGGTTAATTTTTTTTTAACAAATGAGTAGATAAAGAAGAATATTCAATTATACTTTTCAAAAATCTATCCAGCAAAAAAAAAAAACATGTTTTAAAAGAAACATGGTTTGATTGTAAAAGTTTTTTCAAAAGAGAATTGAGAATTTCCTATAAAAACATCGTTTAAAATGGGCCTTCATGAAATGGGGCCTGAAATTAAATATTCAAAACACCGATGGGGTAATGATTAAGGGTAGGCGTGGTAATCCCTACCCAAATGCAAGAAGTTTTGTGTCAAGTTTAAGCATTGCTGGCGAACGTATCAGTACTTCTGATAGGATGAAGTATTTAGGGGTAGTATTCCATGAGAACTTTGAATTCTATAGACATTTAGATTTGATAATAGAACGTGCTAAGAAGGTTTATTCCTTATACCATAGGATTTTAACCGCAGGGGTGGTCCAAGTACCCAAGTCAGGCTTCTTATTTACTGTCAGAGTACAAAACCTATTATATCTTATGCTTTTCCAGTCTGGTTTGGAATATCTTTCCACCAGATGGAAAGGCTTAGGATATGGGAGAGACGTGTTCTCTGCTCCTGCCTACGGCTACACCCTAGGGTGGGCCCTGATGGCATTTTTTGAAGAAAAATCTATTGTAGTATAAATTTTGAGAGGATTGATGTTTTTCTCATGAGATCTGCACTCAGGTTTCTTGACAGATCATCTTCTTTAAATAATAGTTTAGTAGGAGGATGCTTTCACCGGGCCTCTGATCTGGAGAATTTGCTTAGAAATAAGTACCATGCCCCAGTTAGTCTTTTGGCTTTGAATACTGGAGGTCTTCTCTTTGGGGATGCAGGCCTCTTATTTTATCACAGGAGGGTGAAAACCCTTGACATACCTGACTTGGTGTACAACATCGCACAGTAGTTTTAGGAGGACTATATATATCGCTTATTTTATTTGTTTTAAATATTAAGTGTTATTTAGTTTGTAGGGTAGTTTAAGTTATTAGTTTTAAGTAAAATTTTTAAAAAGAAATGAGATGTAAACAAATGTAATAATTAAAAAATGACTATATACAGCATATCTGTAATGTAATTAATTAAGTGCAAATTGGTCTTAGAAAAGTTGTAATACGTTAAGAAATGAATTTTTGGAATAATAAAGTTACAGTAAAGGGCCTTAGTTTAGTGGTGGTTCGTCTCTCGAAGGAGTAACATAGTAGTCCGGATGGCTGTGTTTAGAATAGCTAATGTTTAATAAGCAATATGCCATGGGATTTTAAGTATACCTATCCAGAGCCACAGAATAATAAAGAAAAAACCTAACAATTTTTTTTTTTTGTTTTTAGGCCCCATTGTGTTGATGTTTTTTATTTAATTTCTTTTTACCTCGATAGTTTTATTGTATTTTTAGTATCTAATTAATCATTATAAATAAAATTCTTTTCTGTTGGTAATTTTTTGGTGCTATCAAAAAAATTTTTTTGATTATTATCCCTTCCACTGTTTGCAATGTTATTTAAAAACAACCAAAAATAAAAGAGTTAAGTAAGCAGTATACAAAGAAGTTTAGATAGAAATTTTTATGGTGGAGGGTTTATTAAATTCGGCATGACTGACTAAAGCAATCTAATTTGCTTACATTAGTTACATGTTTCCAAAACACAAAACAAGAAAAAAAATGAGAAAAAAGCCTGTAGCAGAAAAACTAAAAAGAAAAAAATGTTACAATTTCCGCTTCAAGATTGGCGTCAGTAGTGGGCAAAAATTTTACCATTTTATTTGGTAATTTTTCGTTTTATTTTATTTCTTCTTTTTTCTCCACAAACAAACAATTGTTGCCAGTGGGGAAAATATTTGTGGGAAAAAGTGAGGGCTTTTTAACGCTACTGCTTATTTATTACGCCCCTTTTTGTGTGTAAAAAGGTGGAAATTATAAACTTTAAATAATGTGATGGGAGTAAAATATATAAGTTAAGCTATTTTGTTTTCAAAAAACTACAAGTATAAATTGTTGTTTTCCCCTTTTTACTTCAATTTCAGTTTGACATTAAGGCACTTGAACAGTTGGAACAGGAATAATTGCACTTTATAAATATGGAGACCTAGAACATCAAAATATGGAAATTTAATACAAGTTTTTTACAGAGAGATTTATTTCACTGATACATCACATGACTATAGAAGAGTTGTAGTCGGTCGTAGGTGTTGAATTTGTTACATAAAATAAATAGGTGAACCACTCCCTTTGAGAAGGGCATCTTGCCTATTTAAAAATATTAAAATCATGTGCTTTTTCATTGTTGAAGCTCTACTGCACTTAAATGCTGAAATATAATATTTCTTCAACTCCAAGCAAATATCTTCAATACAGGCGGCAGTGGCTTTAAATCACCGACACGATTTTTAAATACTTTCAATTAATTGTTATGTAATATGTAATCTTATTCATATGAGTCATCTAATTTATATAAAGCGAAAACATTTGTTTAATGTCACTAGTCACACTGCTACAAGATGTAACACGGCCTAGAGTTACGGCGGTATGTTTAAAATTTTACAATCAGCACCTAAGAATACTTCTCATCTAGTTTGACATCTGCAGCTTCACTACAGTATTAATATCACGTTAAACAAATTTATTTTAATATATTTTTAATTCATATAATTCCCACCAAAGAATGTGAGTTTAACGATTAAAACAACAATTTTAATCTTAAGATCGACTTTAACTTGCCACTAAAATTTCGTTTTGTTTACGAGAATAATTTATGACATCATAATTAATTATTTCTTTGCATAATTAATATATTTTTGATATTGAAGCCGGCATTTTAATATGAATTTTGCGTGTATAAATATTTTCTTTCACTTCTATTTCTGCTTATTTATTTACTTTCAAGTGTTTATTCATTATTTAACTAAAGCGTGATAAAAGTCTCTAAGAAAAATGCCATTAAGTTTTATTTTTGTTTTTTTTTTTTTTAATTTTATGGCGGCATTTGTGTCTACGGGTATAAAAGTAAAGGTGGTAGAAAAAAATTCTTTGTGGTTTTAACTAACGAGAGGTGTTGAAAAGGCAGTACTCTAACACTTGTACGCAATGAAATTTGTTTCTTGTTTTTTGCTTTTTTTTTAATAAAATATTATAATCAAAGAAAACAAATGCGACTACTTGTGTTTCATTTGCAGGAAATTATTATAAAAACATTATTATTGTAATGGTGTTTATTTTTTGTTGTGCGATTCTAACAAAATTAAAGCTTAAACAGCTTGAGCTCTTTATTGTGTTGAAAAAAAAAAAAAACAAATTATATGTTGTGACTTGTAATAATAAAAATAATTTTCCGAAAAATACCTTAATTTGTTTAGCATTCCTGTATATAGATTAGTTTGATAATTTCACTCTCCCTTCAAAAGTCTGTTTACTCATAACAATTCATTTTACTTGATTTAAATATATTTTCTAACAATTTCTAATTTCAGATTCCCTAAAACATATTTTAAATGTGGTAATAGACCTAAAACTGTTAGGGCCGTTATTATATCTTGACATTAAGGTAAGCACTAAATATCGTCCTTGTAAAATAATATCTTTCTTATTGAAAATATGACAGTATAAAAACGAAAACCGACTAATTTTGATAAATCAAATGGGTTTTCAAAAAAGTATTAGTAACGCGGCAGTTTTAAAATTTGTATTTATTTACAACAATTAAAAAAAAAATTTTTTCCTTGGCATTTATCGTGAATAATTAAAAAAGTAAAATTCCAAATTTTAAATGTCGGCATAAAAACATCCAGCTCAAAAACTGGCCGAAAATTACAGGAAGAAAAGTTATTGCTGATCCAAGCAGTGAATGCGCAAAAGCTGTAACAAAAAATAAAAATAAAAAATAATTTGACGTCGTAATTTAGAAAGAGCAGGAAGGGGTGATACCGGCTGACTGTGCTCAAAAATATCGTCAAGCCTTTTTATATAAAAAAAAACGTAGGCCAAGTTTCTATAATTATAATAATTTTGTAAATAAAAATTATATGCATTTGATTTAGCAAACTGTTGGCATCACTGTTATGTTTTTTTTTTCTTTCTCTTGAGAAATTTAAAAAAATAACTGTGATGTTAATTTTAATACCCCTTACGTCTGCATTAAGAGTCGGCATGTAACCAATTTAACGCAAAAGAGAATGTAATGCAAAAATAAAAACGTGGTTTGTTTGTTGGTAATTTTTGTAAAAGCCTTATCATTTTTGTATTGGCTTCGAAAATAACTCTCCTGTTTTCTAAAAATTTGGATAAACGTTTCCTAATGAGCTGGCTTAAGCAACCGGCAAAAGAAATTGCATTTTCATTTAAAAATGTTAAAGGATATTAGAATAATATAATAAATACTACGTGTATTTAGTTTTCTCACTCTTCTTAAACGTAACGTTAGAAGTTAAAGAAGAGATGGCCCTCCCTTAGCTATTCGGTCATCTTTAGCTTAATGTTCACTTATTATGTCGGAAAACTAATTATCTATCCGATAACATCCTAACTTACGCCTTATGTTAAAAGTGTTTTGGGCCATTCCACAAATAAATACCTAATTACATTCCTAAAATGTTAAAAATAAATGTAAACTTTTATCTCAATCTACTAATATATATATTTTAGTTGTTTTTTTAATTTCGAATCGCTCTTCGAGAACACTGATTGCGATTTTATGCCCGATGAAAACACTTGTTGGGATTATATGTCCCAGGATAAAAGGACGAATTTAAAATTTTTAAGTATGGAGAACATAATACTTTTATCATACCTTTTAGAATATGAAAAAAATTTTACCATACATAAATTGGTTTGCAAAATAAAACTCCGTCCCGAAAGGGTTAAAGCAATTTTATATGCAATACATTTAAAACTTTTTTAATTATTATTGCACATTTTATTTATATTCTTTCGTAATTAATCAAATAAACTTTTTTCGATTCAAAATTTTTAACAGAAATACTTGATTTTAAAGATCATGTTATAGATTTTCTAATTCTGCAGAGTCTAGAGAATCTCATTGTCTACTATTTGCGTCATCTTAACGTTTTTGGAAATATTTTGTTTAAGCTTGCCTGGAGGGAAGGTTATTGGAGGAATACAGGATTGCTGGAAAAGAGAGAGCGATAAAGAAAAATGTTTGCATTGTGAAAGTGTCTAAAATTATTTTCTTGTTCTATTTCGAAATTTGTGCGTCATTTGATTTTTCTTTAATCTGAAAATAAATCGAACCCAAGTGATAGTAGCTCTGGCTGATTCCTATTTTTCTGTGAAAGTAGTAAATGAGAATTTTTAAAATTTTTTTACTCAAAAACAAAAAAATAAATAATTAAATAAAAATGTTACAGAAAGAGTAAAAGTCATTTTTATCAAAAAATACTGATTCCTAACCGACTAAAAAAAGTAAAAGTTTTTTTTTTATATTTGCTTCTACAGAACTCAGTCATTTTTGTATCACTTTGAAAGTTTTCTAAATGCTTACAGATTGGTTCATAATTTTATAAATATAAGGGTGTCCCTATAAAACACACATGTTTATAGAAGTGCAAAAGGGTTCCATATAATGATTAAACAAGTTTTAATATGGCCCTATCTTTGAATCGTAATAATCAAACAATTTCATAGAATTGGCGATTTCTCGCCAAAAGTGGCGATAAAAAATCCTTTTTAGCGATAAAATTTTTAAACGGTAAGAGGCAAAATTTTTGGCGATATTAAAAGTATTTGGCGAAATTGTTGGATATTTTTTATGATTTTCTTTCTCTTCCATAACATTGCTTTAAAAACAAAGATACAGATCTGGCAGCTTTATTCTATATGTTTAAGCTTGAACAAAAATGTATATTGGTGAATTCCCTCAATTCGCTTTAATTCATATTTGTACAAAACTTTTTTTTTGCCTTGTATATACAAAAAAATATTATTAAAAGATAAAACATATATTACTAAAAGTAAATGAGAAATGGCATCGACAAAAAATAAAGTAATAATAGCGATAAATTAATTAAAAAATTGATAGAGGTAATACATTTGCAAAACTCAATTTTGAATATTGACAACATTAATTTTGGCACAGAATTTTTAACTAAATTGAACAAGACTGCTTAAAATGAAACTGATACTAACTGATACTAACTGATTTTGCAACGAAGTTGTTTTCTATACTTAAAACAGTTGCTAAAAGGAATCAGCTTCTAGAAAACGCGTTTTTTAGAAGTTTATTATCAGTTGCCAAACTAAATTTTCTGCAGTTCAAGAAGTTTTTAAATGATCTGGAAACCCTAATTACGCACTTAACTAATATAATATATTTTTTAATATTAGCAATTATTGCGATATTCGGCAGGCCATTGTAGAAATATTTAAAATTAATTATTATGGTGGTGCCCGCAAAATTATTTTTTATAAAATATAAGGTTTTTTTTATATTTGCAAGCTTTTATTCAAATCTTCACAATCTCTTGGCCTTAGTCAACAAGAAGACAACCTACTAATAATAATAATAAACGATTTTAACAAAACGGTTGACAATAATTTTAAATGATGATATAAAAACGTAAATATAAATATGGAGCAATAAACAAAACTTTCAAGTGAAAACACATGTTTCCATAAATTGTGTATTTATTATCATTATTAACACTTCTTAATCGTCAGATACTAGATATGAGTAAAAAAAACTGGCAAACATTTTCCTTACTTGAAAACGAGTCAAAATACCATCTATTATTTTATAACGGAAATGTTTAAATATTCTTGTGAACAATATAATAATAATTGAGTCAATTTAAATCATAACCAATGCTTTGTCTGCCTATATTGTTGTCGTCATTTCTTTTTCATGTGACCTAATTTGATTAAAGATAAAAGTAATAAAATAACAAAGTCAGACAAAATTCCTAGAAAATCAAGTATCTTTGCAGAGGAGAAATGAATAATGGAAAAAAATATTTTTTTTTATAATCTAAACGTAAGTAATATTTGAAAAACGGCTTATATACAACAAAGACTCACTGTACTTTAGATAACAGTACACGTAAGCAAACGTAGTCCTTGCCAACAAATTTATTTTTGATTTAAATAGATGAAGATAAAATTTGTAAAAATTGTGCAAAAATTTCTAATAAAAAAAAAACCAATATTTATTTATTTTAAATTAAAGTAATACAATAATCCTTTATGACCAATAAACTTATATTTCGAAAGGAAAATAACACTTTTTGAATTATAATTATTTATATAATAGTCACAAAGCTTGGAAAGAAACAAATATTTTTTAAAAAGTTTATGTATTAAATAGGTTTATAATAGGAAAAATTTTGAGGATTGGAACAAAATGCGAAAGACACACAAACCGAAAATCAAAAATCTCCAGCCGAAAGAAATTTTTAAAATTATGATAAATGTCTCAGAAGTAGTAAAAAAGGACAAAAACTCATAAAATAAAGTTTTACTGCCAACATAGATAGACATTATACTTTCCAAACTGTCAGCATATACACAAACATCTATGTTATCTCAAGCACATATTGCTTAAACTCCAAGTGTATACTAATTAGTGTTGCCTGGGAAACACAAGAAAAACTTACGATTTTCCTTCAAAAAAGTTACATTTTTATACCCTTCACCACAAAACGTGGTAAAAGAGTATATCTAAGTTTGTCATTCCGTGTGTAATTTCTACAAAATCCGTTTCCGACCCCATAAAGTGTACACATACCAGTCGATTGAGCGATATCCGTCTATCCGTCCGTGTAACAAATAATTATGTCAATCGATCGCATATAGTGTCGAAAGAGGTGCTATTCGAAATCAGCATGATCGGTCCATGTCCTTGGAGGCAGCAGGCAAAACACACGCCTACCTCTAATTTTTTCATGTCATTTGGAACAATAAAGTAACTCCAATCAAAAAATAAATAATGAAGGAATAGAGCATTAAAAAATAAGAAAAAAACAAACAAAAAACAAAGTTGGCTGTCGCCCACATTTTCCGAGTTACGGGGCTCTGAAATTTTCAAATTATTTATAATATCAGTATGGGTATCTGTCCCAAATAATAAAATTTTTCAGTATTATTGCTTTATTTTGTATGTACACCAAAAGTCAAGAAAATTTCGCCAAATATAATAGAATTATACAGATTTCGTAGAGACCTCAAAAAGTTACAAAAAATGTTATCAAACCAACATGCAGCAGTTTTAATTTCAGGTATTTATTAGATCCAAAATAATTTTTTCGTCAAATAGTGGAAATGCGGAGGACAAATTTTGATATTTTTAGGTACAGACTATTTTGGGTTCTGTCTCATAAAACGTCTCTCCTTTTCAAAAAGGCAGTTACTGTTTCGTTTGCTGTAATGGCAATATGTTCTTTCGGCAACGTTAATGTGGGCCTCATTTACAGAGGCCTACTTGCTGATCCTTAGGACACATTCCCGTTCACGCTCGTTTTTCACTTCCATCCATTCACAGATTTCTCGTCTCGTACAATGAAAAAATTTCACTCGTAGTACCTGACTCTGCAGAAAGCAAGCTAAAGGTTTAGAGGCTAGAAGTCCGGTTCCAACCTCCAACTCTGGGTGGTATTAGTAAAACTGCTGGAAATGTCAAAACCGCCTGTTTACAACATTTTGGTAGGACAATCTGGTTGAATGGAATTTATATATTTATATTCTGCTAAAATGCGTTCTAAATTTTACATTGCGTAGAAGTCGCAATTGTTAGAAATCACTACTAAAAAAATGTTTAAATTAAACTAAGAACCTGTTAAAAAAAAAGATTAGTATGTGATGCTCTAAACCAATAGAACAGCATCTACGTTGTCTTAAAACTACCTCAATGTTTCTATAAACACAAATACTTCCTTCGTATGCCAAATGTAGAAATTTAATTTCTCCTAAATTTTGGTTTTATAAAGATTATTTTATGTGAAATATAAAGTTGTTATTGAAAATTCAAATTCAATTGTTCACGCCTGAATTATTATGTTTCCCAATCAACATTATTATCTGCACACATGAATGACTTTAATATTTTTAGTATTATTTGTCTTTTTATGATCTTTTCATTTTAAATGCGTAATTTAAAACTCAATTTATAACGAACTTAAATCAACAAGTAAAAATAATATGTGTCAACCTAAAAGGTGATTTATTTAATGTTTGGTTTTCCAATAATAGAAGAAATTCGAAAAAAAATTTTTAATGGTTTTATTTAATAAAAGATTATCACGTTATACTTTTCAAAAAGATGAAAGAAGTTTGCTAAGTAAGTAATGTTCGCTTTAAGATATGTTTTCAAACTTTAATTTACTTTGTTCGTGCTTGATTCCTTCAAATATAAATATTTCATGATATTATCATAAAATATTTATTATTTTAAACTAAACTAATACACTTCATTTTAAATTTTAGGGGATTCCGGATAATAAATTTTCATATTGATATGTTTTCAAACACTATTTATTTTTAATTATTACACAAAAAAAGTAGCAGTTGTAGTTTTATATGTTCTCAGTTTTAAATTATAATTAATTTTTAATTAATTCAATTAATTACTTAATTAGAAACAAAAATGGTACTCGAGTGTGTATAATTGATTCAATTAAGCGTTAATGAAATTTAATTAAACATTAAATTAATTTTATACAATCCGAAAACAAATAAATCTAATCATAGGTGTAAAAACTTTATCCCCTCTCTATATAAAATTAAAATAACGTTATATATCGCTGTTTTCATCCAGAAAGGCTCTAACTCGCATTATTTTTATCTTACAGGAGAAGCTAAAACATAATAAAGTGTAATATTTGAAATGCAAATGCTTGTAAAACTATTATTTTTGATGCTATTGCATTCAAATTTTGTAACGAGGCGTATCTGTGTGGTATGTATTGGAAACAAGTCGTGCCAAAATTTTCGGCGGCGGCGGCTGGGTAATTTTTAACCGGCGGCTTTTATCAAAAGTAAACGGTAGCGGCTCAATTTTCGGCGTGATTGTTTTTCTGCCTTAATAAAAATATAGAAAAAATCTTCACCGAGAAACCGCTTATATGTGAAAGTTTACAACACCAAAAAAAAAATTGTTTTTTTTTAGGAATTTTTAAATGTTTCTTTTATTTACGTACATATATATATATATATATATATATTAAGAAATTTTTAACCAATAAAAAAATAAAGTGAAAAAGTTAGATTGAAGCAGATTTTACATTTTAATCATCTTCAAACCCACTTTAGAATAAAAATTTGTCCCTACAGTTTTTTACACAAGTACTTTGAATCCTTTTTAAGCTATAAAAACCATATATAGAATTTTTCAACAGCCGAAATTAACTCCCGTGTCAAAGGGATAAAATAAGGCATATTTTAACTAAGTTGCAGCGATATTCGTTGTTTGAAACAAAACATAACCAATATAAACATCCCCTCAAAACAGAGCCATGCATTATTTCTTACCCTTCTTGCTTCACCAATAAACAAACATTTCGTGCTAGTTTTATTTAAAATTGTATAGTGTAAATGCCGTATAAACTCATTTAAAATCAAATAATTAACAAAAACTATAAGAACGTAATGTTAAAATTAAAAGGTGTTTGATTAGCTATATGAGCATCAGCGAAATGGCCATATGTATGTAGATGATTTCCCCGCAGTAATACATTTCATTTTTTTAAATAACAAATATTTTGGAGAAAATTTTCATATTGGTGCCATACAACTCTTTTATTTGCACAGGTTTCTTTAGATTTATTTTATTTGTGCGGAGTTTGTATTGATGCTTGTACATTAATATACAAAAATAAGACTCTTGATTCTAATTCATAAATTAAAACTAAAATTTTCATCGCTGATAAGCTATAACTTTTTTGGCGGTCGAATTTATACAAGCCTCGAAAAACAGCGGCTGTTTCTAAGCCGAAACAAGCCGATCAAAACGGCGGCGGCGACAGTATTGAAAAAACAGTCTGCGGCAGCGCACCGATTGCTGTGAGCCGATCGGCTTGTTTTCTATTGTGGTAGTACCACTGAGTGAAATACAAAGCGTGGACTAGCGCCCTGCTCTGAACGTAGTCAACAGAGTTGCAATTCTAAGAAAATGGTTTGCAACTTTAACTAAAAGCCACCACGTGTACCCTGAAGGAACCTCACCAATATCAATTTTTGGTGCCTGCACACTGGGGGCCTGGTTACCCCTATACCCCGAGAGCACTTCTGAACCTAGGTTAGATCAGCCAAACTCTTAGTAATTCCGGGGGTGGAAGCAAAACTACAGGTGATACTGGCATTATTAATCAAATCGTGGGGCCAACTACAATGTCGTATTTGAATGTTACGTCATCTCAAGAATTTGAAATTTTTACTCAAAGCCATCCATCAAAAAAAAACACTCTTCTTCTTCTTAGGAATCTTGCAGACATTTTATGACTCACTTGACAATTTGCTTAAAAAAACTAATTGAATCAATGAAATGTAGGTTGAAGATTAGAGATATTTGTTTGTATTTTCTTTTATTTATTTATTTTTTATTAAATTTAAAAAAAAAAAATAATAAAAGCCAAGAACTTCTTTACATATTTGACAATATAAAATTTGTTTCGTTCAAGATAAATATGAAATGACCAAATTTATATGATAACAATCAAACTATAAAAAATGTTTCATAAAAAGATTTTACAAGGTTTAGCTTTTATTTTTCCTCAGATGAGAAGTACAAATTTGTTTTATTAATTTTATTTTTTGTGTTTGGTACAACTATAACTTTTTATTTTGTAATCTGTTTCAAAAAAATATAAAAATAAATAATAATTAAATTTAAATTAAATTAAAACGTGCTAAATTCAACAATAAAATAACTCAAATTAACCGATATTGATTATTCAAGAAGAAAGCACGTCTTGATAGCCATTCAATATTCCAGTTGTTAGATGTTAATTATAAATTGAGTTGCCATGCATTAAAGAAAAATAAATTATTATAGTGTATTGTGATATTTTGATTGTTTTTTTTTTTTGACTATCTTTTAACTGTATAAAGAGCCCAAAAATGTCATACGTGTACAGGCGGAAAATTAAATTAATTGTTGCTTGTTGTCTTTACTTTTTGTCTTATTATTTAATTTTAATTGAATAAATTTTTTTGAATAGAAATCTTCAGTTTATTTAAAAATTTGTGATTTTTAATTATTTTATTCAGATAATTAGCACGTTTTAGTTTAAATAACCAACTCAATTCAATATTCCCGCGCTTAATTTTATAAATTAATTTTATTATTTAAAAAATTATTTGTGACCCCAATTATTGTGAAAAATATTGTGCTTACATATATGGTATTACATTTGATATTTAAAATGCAATTTATTCGTATTTGCACGTATTTTAATGGTCGTGAAAGTAAAATCATCAGAAAGACTTTATCCTATTTTTTAGAAGAGTCCATAATATTGTTACGAAAAGGGGATTTAAAACCTTGGACATATCTGTTACAACAAAGCTGAAATAATTCGTTGTTAGCTCTAAAAATATTACATTGTCTATAGTGAACAGAGCTGATAATAACACTAATAAAGTGTGATGTGTTTGAAAAAAGAATTCATGAAAATCAACTTAACATATATCGAGCAGCCGCATTGAAAGAAGTTGCTTTTTAAATAAGTATTGAATTCAAATTTTAACAGGGAATTTTAAACAAAAAAAAATAAGTTTTGTTAAATACTCGCGGTTAATGAATGGTCCGAAAGTGAGATAGTGGAAATAGTATCGAGAGGAAAAATGTGGTAAAAATTTAAAGTCAGAAGCTGATCTTAACAGTTAAAAGAATACAAGTAGCGGAACCATACTCTTACTCCTTCCTGAAGTGCTGAAGATTAATAATTTACAATTTCGGCATTCTGCTGTAAAGGCAATAGCACAGAGAAGGCCCGGGATACTCCCGCCATAGAGCAAAAAAGAGAAGAAGAAAGGAATACTATAAGCAAAAAATTCCACATCCGTAATTCTATGTATTAAAGCAATGAGAGAAACTGCCAACAAACAATTTACTTTTTTTTTTTGTTTTACCGTACGCTAAAAAGAATAAATGGTATTTAAAAGCACTTAATGCAGGCTGTAGTTAGAAAAAAACGATAAGAGAATTGAACCATTTTAATTAAAAAGTAAATTAAAAAATTTAAGACATATCTCACATATATTTAAATATTTTTTGCGGTTTACGGGCTGGTGGCATCAATGTACCGTACTTCTTGATGATACAAATCGTAACGTAACTGTGCGTGGTGAGCGCTACCGTGAGATAATATCCAACTATATTTTGCCCCAAATGCTAGAGATTGACTTGCATGACATGTGGTTTCAACAAGAAGGTGTCACATGCTACACAGCATGCCCAACAATGGACTAATTAAGAGGCAATTTCGGTTCACATTTTATTTCACCTTCGGGACCGGTCAATTGTCTGCCTAAATCATGCGATTTAACACCTTTATACTATTTATTTGTGGGGCTATGTTAAAGCTCATGACTATACAGACAAGCCCTTTTCAATGGACGCATTGGAAGACAACATTGAAGCATTTATTCTTGAGATACCGGCCGAAATGTTGGAAAGAGTATGCCAAAATTGAACTAAGCGGATGGACCATTTGAGGCGAAGTCAAGGTCAACATTTGCATGAAATAATCTTCAAGCATTAAATTATATGGACCGTACTACGATAAAAGTAAAAATTTCATGCATTTTTCTGAATTTTATGTGTTTTTTTAACTTTCCTATAGCTTTTAAAAAATCACTCCTTATGATGCCTAATCAAAATACTAAAAATACGAACAAAACCTACATAAATTACTCGTAGATGATGAATTTAAAGTTAAATAGAATATCTTTCTAATAAAATTGAATTCCGTAATGGAATTCTTGGTTTTTAAAACGCGTTCAACAACATTAACGTAGTTTTGAGTAAATCATTGAAAACTTCCTGGCAACCTTGATGTAAATTATAAACATCTAATATTTTTTTCGTGAAAGTTATTAATATTTTTAAATTTTTTGTATACATAAAATATTTTTAATATTCACAGGCTTTTAATAAAATATAATACAAATAATATAAATTTTGCATTTGACACATTTTAAAACTAAACAACAAATTTCATGTAAAATATTATATTTTTATGAAGAACTTTAAAAGTAATATTAAAAATCAACTTATAAAGAGTATGATATTATTGTCAAGGATATATCGTCACTTAAAATGCAAAAGGGCGTAACAAGTAAAAAATTTAAAATTGATTTTCTGATTGATTAGTTATACTGTCCCAGTTAAAAAAAAAACAACAAGCGGGTAAAGCAAATTTAAACCTCTTTTAAAGGTTGGGTCTGATTTTATTCACTAAGTGATGTATTTATCTTTATAAAGCATTTGTCGACCAAAAATTTGATTTTTAAATTTTGTTATTTGACACCTTTTAAAACTAAACGGTTTAATTGACAACATCGCTTAAAATGTTAAAATATCGTGTTGAAAGGATACTTCATTTAATTGCAACAGTGTTATAAAAAAATACTTTTTTTTGCACCTGTTCTTAAGCTGAGTACGTGCTGTATGATGATTTTCTATTAAATTCAGCTATTTATCTTATGATTCCATTTTTTGTATGGAGCTTTCTAGATTTTTCTACTTTTCTTTTTAACTTACTCATAACCTGAATTTTTACAAATAAACATATAGCATATTGAAGTTTAAAAGTCCACACGTGTTTTTTCTTTTTGCTAACATATCGATTTAAAAGCAGGCCACTAGCTCAATATATAAATACTTCTTTTATTTGTAATAGATAAAAATACATTTGAAGAAAAGGAAATAAATTCAATTATGTTAACATCTAACGTTGAGAACATTTAGAAATGGGGTCTATTTCATTATGAATTTGAAGCGATTCACATGTACGAGTACTTGGATGTCAATGAACGAATTGTACGGTTATTAAAAAAAATTACTTCTGATCGAATGAAAATTATTTCCATCACCTTTAATACACATTTTTTATACCCAAATATTTACAAACTCATACAAGTTGCAATTAATACTCCCATCAGTTCTCTTAGTTGTGGAGGGGGCTTTTTTGCGATGAGTAGAATTAGAATTCTACAACGTAGCAATACGCAGAAAGAAAGAATTTCAAATTAAGCAATTTAAATTATTGAAAACGAGTTGGTTGAAAACGAAATAACTGCTAAATATGTTAAATAGGTTTTTTTAAAAAAATTAGATAATTCTTACAACTAACAATTTGGTTTATATGGTCTGTATGTAATTATATTTTTTGTGTGGAAGTACAGTTTTTGATGTAAAAATTCTTAATTCAAACTAATAAAAATGGAATGTATATTTTTAGGTAATAAATAAACCTAATTTAAACTAAAATTTATACTTGGTTTACCTTAAAAGGTATACATGTATATCTACAGTCATGACAAACAAATTTACTTTAAACAAGTAAGAGTGCCACATTCGGCACTAAACCCTATGACGTGTGCAGGGTTTAAATTGTTTGTTTAAAAATAGCAATATCACTTAAATCTTTGCTTTGCTTAGATGTATTTCAGCCAATAAAAAAACTAAATGTCTCAGCACTTATAACACATTTGATTATAAACGAAGCAACAGCAAAGAGCAATTAAAAAAAAGAGAAAGAAACGCATTTGCTTAAGCGACAGAAACGTTTTCAAAATAATTGCTTTGCTGCAGAAAGAAACACATAGTCAGCTAAAGCAAATATGTTTCTTTCTTTTTTTTTGTTTGCTTTTGCTGCACATTTTTCCACAGCATTTTTTTAAGCAACTACATATGCATTGGAAATAGTCAATCATCTTTAAGGCCGTATGTATGTAAATCTAATTTAGATAAGTTACTCCAATAAAAAAAAAAAAAAAAACAAATATTGGGGTGCAGATAATAAAAAAAAAAAAACTAAATTAAGTACTATATTTTATTTTACATAAAAATGTCATCGTCTCTCAATGGGTTAAGCTTTA
This sequence comes from Gymnosoma rotundatum, assembly GCA_916610165.2. Taxonomy (NCBI): domain Eukaryota; kingdom Metazoa; phylum Arthropoda; class Insecta; order Diptera; family Tachinidae; genus Gymnosoma; species Gymnosoma rotundatum. The sequence continues at coordinate 92,967,105 of OU744337.1, read as the reverse complement.
AAAAAATTTTGTATTTCTTCAACAGCCTTTAAATGATACCCATATCGATATTTTAAAAAATATGGTGCACAGTCGTACTTCTCTATGAAACGTTTAGAGACCCATAACTTGGAAAATATAGGATAGCATAAATTTTTTAACTTGATGTTTTTCCTTATTTTTAATTCTTTATCGCCCCATATGTCTATTTTTTGATAAGAGTTTCTTTACTTAACTAGATTTGTTCCAGATGATATGGAAAAATTAGAGACAGGCGTGGTATCTTGTTCGCTGCCTCGAAGAACATGTACCGATCTGGCTGATTTTTAATAGCAAAATTTTCAAAACTATTGTAGTGTACCACACAAGCCTACAGTGCATGCACTTTGCATAGAATTTATAAATAACGAAGAATCAAATCACATTTTGTTTTATGCATTGTGAAATGCTAGCGATGCAATATTTGAGTGAAACATTGAGTGCAACGCAAACCTGACTCATTGTGATTGACCAAATATGAATGAACATATTAACCTCATAATACCAAATGAGACGGAAATATATTAAAGTAAGTTCTTAATTCTCATAACTGCCATCCCCAAATTAGCGCGTAAAGCACAAGATAACTGTCAAAATTTCTCATGTTCATACAAAATGTATGAAGCATCCCTAAATAGCACGGCGTCAACGCTTAGCAATTGGAAAATCCAATTTTGACAGTGCCTTAGGAAGTGAAGTTGGCTGCTTGATGGTTTCTTTTGTTTTTGTTATGGTTGAAAAGTAATGACGATTTAGTTATTTTTAAGGCAATCTAGCGGTTTTATCTCTTTTTTATTTTTATACAGCGGGTTTTATAAAATAAAATGAGTTAACACTACTGTTAAAGATACAAAGTTGACGCTGTTATTTAGGGATGACATTTCAGTGCAAAAGGTATGAATTACATTGTTTTGCATTTTACGCGCTATTTTAGGGATGGCAGTAAGTAGTATATAAGTTGATACAAATTTAAATAAATTAGACTTTTGATTGTAAGCATAAATCGGCAACAACTGCCTTGTTTTATTTCACTAGCCTCACTTGTTTCGGCAGTTCTTTCGAATGCCTAAGTTTTGGCTGGAACCCTTTCAGCTGTTTTAAAATAAATACAAGGGCTATAGCGAAAATTTACACAATACACCAACGCACTACACTATGTCTGATCGATTGGCTTATTTTTCCTCCTGTGGTGAAGGGTATATTAAAAATATGAATGAGTTTGTCTCCCGTGATGTTGTGGCATAGTTGTGCTGTTGTTGAACGTATAACCAACGATAGAAAAAAGGCCATCTATCTGTTAGGATTAATTTAATGCCACTCATTTTCTACTACAACGGTTTTGTAGTATTGCAAATTAATAAATAAAAACTAAATACAAGAAACAGAAAATTTTCCTAGCAAAAGGTTTCTCAAAAGGATAAGTCATGACTACCGACCTGTACGTGAGCAGAAAATTTACTCAAGGCTGAACCACTTCTAGCGCACCTGACGGGTAGTTGATTTTAAATCTGTAGAACAGGTTGTGCAATTTGGAGATATTCCATATTTTAAAAATTAATTTAAATCTGTCTCCTGACAAAAATTCAGGTTCTAAACAATTCCCCAAAAACAATAGCTCATATATCAGAAGAATTAAAAGGACGCGTAACCTTTAATTTTTTAAATTTGTACACAAACTTAAAGAGAAAGTTTTTTTTCTTCATTTCATTCAAAAGTCAGAACTTAAAAATAAAATCCATGGCAAAAATTAATTTGCCGTGAAATAAAATAAAACAACTGACGCGAACCAAAAAGTTTTACTTAACTTTAAAAATAAAAGTATGCGCGTGTGTGTGGGTGTGTGTGTATGCATTGATATGACAACATTTAAATTAAATTTGCTGTTCATTTCTATTGCTTTGCAAATAAAACTCGTTTATCTATTTGCCATACAGGATATACATTTTGCTTTCACTTTGTTATTTCAGTGGCTTGTTGGTGCTTTTAAACTTCAAATATTTATGATCTATTCAAAAATGCATGTTTATTTTTTTGGATAGAAATGTTTTCAATGTTCATGTTTTACGTTGAATATTTAAAGCTGTAATTTTTACGGCTTTTTTAGTTCTTTTTGTTGGCATAAAATAAATTTAAGCGGTCCATAAACTAAATTCGCAGCTCGTTGATAAACTTAACCGCAACGCTTTTATTAAACGCAGTGCAGAGAAGTAAATCTATCATTTCTATAGCTTGAATTATTGTTTGGCATACAGAAGATAGCGATTTTAATCTGTTAGTATATTATACTCCTGAATAAGGGGTGTTTTTTATAGCGGAAAAAACTTATCACGGCAATAATGCAAATTTTTGATTTATTTGCTCACAAATTAATGCTTAAAAATAACTTTTTCCATATAGAGTCCGCGACTGCTCCTGTTGAAAACTTTACTGCCAGACAAATTTTTCAATTTTTTTAACCATACTCCGTCTGAGTACATCAATAGTACGTCAAATCTTGACTCCAAAATGATCGCTGTTGGTTTTTCGTCGAGAGATTTGACATACGCCCTATAAGTGCAGCCCTAATGCATAAAATCACACGAATGAGTTGCCCAATTCATAGGTTCATTTCTTAAGATGATACGTCACCAATATTTTGCCACAATAAAGTAGTGGTGTCAGGCGAAGTATGACATACTGGTCGATCTAGTTGGAACTGTATCGGCGATATTAGCTGCATATATGATTACTAGCAATCGTCTGACTAATTAAGTATTTGATTTTAATTCTTTCTTCAAAAAATTACTGTTGATCATACTAGGGATTTTTTCATTGCCATTGAAATTTCATTGGCATTGTTTAAAATAATGACAATGAAAAAAAATTTAACTATCATTTAATGCTAATGATTTCGTTTTAATTATAATTGTTTTTAATAATGGCAATAAAATATCAAAGAAATCGTTTCATTACTAATTACAATTGAATCAAAAATAATGGTTTCTTTGAAACACATATTTTTGATGTCAGAAACTTAAAAAAAAAACTATGCATAAAATATATAAATCTTAATACTCTTTCTGATAGATTTATATATAAAAATTTTAATAATTTATTATTTTTAAATTAGATAGGCGTAAAACTTGATGTCTGAGATCTAAAGTCAACTTAAACCACAACTAGCAGCTCTTATAATTTACACGAAAACAAAAATAGGTTCCAATAGTATATCATTTGTCCTGAGAAAGTTAAAACATTAATCACCCTTATTGTGTTTGGCGTAGGTGTATTCCGACTACGACAGTTTTGTAATAGATTAATGACAATTGTTACGAGCTATCTTTAATCTATTTAAAAAAGCGCCGAGTTTTTGCTATGAAAACGCCAAACACAATAAGGGTGAATATTTCACCAATTTTTGTTATCTAAATGCCATTTAAAAATATTGCTGTACTATACTTTAAGAAGTGTATTTAGTGTGCAAAGACAAGGAACATATTCATTAGTGAGAATGATTTTAAGCCATTTAATCATTAGTCAATGGTAATGATTTTGTTTTTTTAACTAATCATCAATGAAACCTTTTCATTAAAAAGCATTACAATTACTAAATGAAATGGTAGTGTTAAAAAATCATTAGCATTATTTATCATTCAATGCTAATGAAATCGTCAATTAATTATTTCAACTAATTAATTACTCCCAAGTATGCTGTTGATAAAACAAGTATTGAGCGCATAATTTTAAACACGAGGATCTGCTTCTCTTTTCTTGACATTAAGTTAACGCTTGGAAGAAGAAAATTACAAAGTTTTGTTTTTTAGTCAAAGTGATAAAAAGAAGCAAACACATGATATCGATGACTTAAATAGTGCCTTCTAACGCCATTTTTATTATATGGCTTATCCCACAAAAGTTCAAATGTTTTAGAATAAAAATTTGTTTTTTACACGTTTACATCTTTGAGTGGAAAATATTCTTTAGTTCGCCAAGTGACAGTTGCTTCGTATTTAATTTAAAAATTTTCAAACTCATTCCAGAACAATTATTGCAAATTGTTGAAGTATGAAGTTGATATTGAATTAATTGATTTTCCATAAAAGTCTTACTTAATCGATGAAGCCCACTTTAATTTGCACGATAATGACGCATTAAGAGTGAAAACAATCTATAAGCCGTTACCGAAACTCAAATACGTTGAGAGAAAGTTATTACTTAAAGCGCAATTCAGTCAATGGTGAACGCTATAGAGACATGAATATTAAATATTGTGTATCTCAATGGGTTGACACTCTTATGCCATATAAACGAGAGGAAACATTTTGTGAGCCAATAACTCCACGCATTGGTCCTATTAGCAGACCATTAAGATCTTGGTGATATACATATCAAGTCACTTGTCTACTTCGATAAATCATAGACGATTTAACACTTCTAACATTATATTCGACGAATTAGGCTAAAGAATTACCTGTTTCATAAAGTCAGTTTCATCGATATTTTCCTTTGCCTCATTTCACTTTAAGTTTAAGTTTTGAAAAGCACGTAAAAGCACAGAAAAGTTTAATTAAGACTCTAAACGAATAAATTAAGTTTCCATCGCTTAATATTTTCAACAAAAATTTACAGTCATAAGGTGTTAGCCTTTAGGCAGGGAATTTTAGATGCATAAATAAAGCCAAAATACAGTTTTTTAAATTAATTTTTGAACTTTGCTCCATCGCTTTATAATTCATGCTAAATTCAATCAATTATTTCATATTCTGCATATTCTTAACAACGAAAATTCTTAATTTTGTGCATTTCCATGAGGGATGTTAATAAAAGAAAAACCACAAAATATATCCTGAGTATGCAGCACGTGACATTAATATTGTAAAAAATAATATTCCAAAGCAAAAATTAAATAAAAATTGTGGTTTTTCAATGAAAACTGCTGCAAGTTAATTCACACATTACGTGTCCAAAGGATTTAACATTTGTTATTTTCCATTTAAATTTATAGAAATTTTAGTGGAAGGTCCTTTACATTATTGGTGCGTTTAATTTTATGCTAAATATACAAATAGTGAAATGTACTAAATGTCACAGAGCAGATGTTTTGTGGTATAAAAATTGCAGTATAGTGAAATTTTTTTCATTGTTTTTCAAATAATTAAAAAACGCTATTCATTTTTTGTAATTTAAATGTCCTTTAGCTCCTACAGTAACATCAGTTGTGGTATACTTTTCAATGTTTATTTTATAATAAATACTTTAAAAACTATGTCCATAAAAATTATTGATGGCAGGTAATATCATGATGAAATCAATTTCTTGTAAATTATACTTCTGTATAGTAAGTCTAGATAGCTGTGAGAGATGTTGGAATATTTTCTCCACTGTTTTGAAAGCGTTTCAATTCTCCGGCCTTTAGAATATTTCGTCAATAAACTTAGTCACAATCTGTAAGAATCTCAGGATCTTGCTGATCATCTTCTTAATGTGTCACAAGAAGAGTTAATATTATCATCATAAGTTGGGCAGTCATGTCATGATTTTTATGTGCCTGTAGTCCTTTTCTAATTAACACTAGCAAATGCTGGATATTCATATGTAACGAATTATGTCGTTTTATCCTCTTCCAGTAAGAGACTAAATACTAACGCAATCTAATGCTACATCGGCGGCTTTAAGAATCGTTGCTTCTTTATACGAGGGTTGCTCTATATATTTCTGGCCTAATATTGAAAATGCGAATATTTATAATTAAAAATGGTTTTATTGTTTTTCAAAGTATTCTCCAGCATGATTTATACACTTCGTTGACCACGCATTTTTTTCTTGATGTGCGAAAACAAGAAGAAGTCATTAGTTGCCAAGTCAGTGCTGTACGGCGGATGACCCATTAATTCGACGTTTTGGCCGGTCAAAAACGCTCTGGTTTGAGCCGATGTGTGAGAGCTCGCATTGTCATGGTGAACAATGATTGTTCTTCTCTTGTTGGTTTTTCGAATTTCTCCGATGACTTCAGGCAATCAAATTGTAGTGTACCACTCAGAAGTGACCTTCCTACGTTGCTCAAGCGGAACAGTCGCCGCATGACCAGTTTTGCCGAAGAAACAGGCGACCATTTGCTTCGAAGTGCTTCTTCCACGAACAACTTTCGTTGGATTTTGCTCGTCTTTGAAGACCCACACGGTCGATTGTTGTTTTGTTTCGGGCTCATACGCATAGATCCATGATTTGTCACCTGTGACGATCTTATAAACGTCTTTTGAAGCACCGCAATCGTATTTTTGCAACATTTCTTTGCACCAATCGACACGAGCCTTTTTTTGAGTGACTTTCAAATTGTGCGGGATCCAACGAGAACAAACCTTTTTACGGCCAGGTGTTCATGCAGTATCGAATGAATGCTGGTGGAAGAAATATCCAAGGATGTCTCTATCTCTCGGTATGTCGAATGTCGATCTTGCATTATGAGTTCACGCACGGCATTAATGTTCTCTGGCACAACAGCCGTTTTTGGACGACCTTCACAGAATTCGTCTTTGAGCGAGCTTCGGCCGCGATTAAATTCATTATACAGATTTTTCACAGTGCTATAGGATGGTGCTTCATCGCCATACAAAGATTTAAGTTCATCAATGCACTCTTGTCGTGATAATCCACGTCGAAAGTTGTGAAAAATGATGGCACGAAAATGTTCACGAGTTAATTCCATTTTTTTCTATATTAATTTTTTCAAGTCACTGTAAACAATACAAATAATGGTCGTACCTCAAAACGTTTTGAGTACGATTATGCTTAAAAATGACAAACTTTCCAATGGAAATGTCAGATTGCACTTATAGCAGCCCTCGTATTTTCAGTTTCGGGAAAACAAACTATTACATGATTTGAGTCATATATTGGAGACCACCGCTAAACACAGAAAACCACTTTCTTTTTCTTTTATTTTTGGACTGGGTTGGATTATTTTCTTTGGGGGTTTCGCTATTGAACGTCATTTTTTCCTATGCCGATGTTAACTATTCTAGTGTTCACTTTTTTCATGAAAGAAATCTTAGAAAATAATCTTTTTTCCCTGTCAGTATACTTAAAGCAGAGCCAATAAGAAAAATGGTCAAGTTTTTTTTCTAACATTTTTGTTGTAACGTTTCTTTCTACCTGATAGGCTAACAGAATTTAAATTTTGATTCGAGTCTTAAACCTTTTATACTCCTTTCTACAATATTCTTTCCTTTTTTCGTGTATTTCTTTAACTTTAGCTAATTTTCCGTTTTTCTTTTTATTAATATGTGACTTAAATCGCTGCAAATTTAATTTATTCATACAAGTTTCAACATTGTCAACATTAATAATTACCAGTCACCAATACCAAGTTAATATCTACCTACCACTTGCAAAAGTAACCGTAATCCACCGCCTCATAAAATGTGTGAAATATTTACAATTATGGCAGCCATTTCCGTTACACAATCGTGCATTTTATATTCACATTTACAAACATAAATTTAAGTAAACAGCGAACCTCATAAACATTTTCTAGCGAAAATTTCACTAAAATATTGTGCTGTGATGTTTAAACGTATTGAAAATGGTTTCTTAACTGCACACAAATACATACATATGTGCTCAATACAATTTATTATGTACTCGTTATACAAAAGAACTTTTTATTGTCAATTTTATGAATATCTTTACATTATCGCTCAATTCAAAACTCATTGTAAATTGTACATATGCATGTTACCGCAACTGTTTTTTTTCACAAAGAAAAATAATAAAATTAAAAAGGAAGAAATTTAATTCAAATAGAAATTAAGAAGATATTGCAAAAAAACACTATTTTATTTGAACTATTTTTTAAAATAAATTATTATTTTTTAAATATTGGCTTAAGTTTGTTATTAGTTGTGTTAAAGTGTAGAGAAAATCTGAATACGCCAATCTGTCTGACATAGTTCTGAAATTTTTGCTATTGAAAATCAGCAAGATCGGTCCACGGCATTCAAGGCCTACCCCCAATTTTTTCATATATTTTTTGTTTGTGATAAAAAATTAATAAAAAAAAAGTAGAAAAGTTGGTAAGCTTTTTACCACTTACTATCTTCTCACCTCTGAATTATAATAGTATGTAATACAGAAAGCTTTTCGTTTACTAAGCTGGGACAACAACCCAAACCAAAACTTACAATTTTCGAAAAAAAAACTTCTTTTAAACAGGAAAATTTTTTGCCAAAAAATATTTTCTTATGCCGATTTTTATTTCAACTATTAAATGGGAAATCTTTCGTATGGTACATGTGGTTATACATATATGATGAAGGGTATAAAAGATTCGGCATTGCCCAGTATAGCACTCTTATTTGCTTTATCTATATTTGTATTAGCTATGCTAGCTAACCTTTGATTAGCAATTTTTCTTTTAAGGCATTCAATCATTGCAACAATTATTGTAGAATCTGACAATTTACTACACATAAATCTGGTAGTGAATTGTAAAAATATATTTTTTTTGTACCGAAGGTGTAAACATTTCTCTTAATATTAAAGAATGTTCTGGAGAAATTTCTATAAATTCGCTGTACTCTAACAGACATAAATCTTAAGACATGCGTTGAGAAAGTTCATTGTGTTAAGGCCGGGGCACATAGAATCCGTCATACGTTGAACTTTGACATATTCGCCTGAAGTCAAAGTAACGATGGATGAGGTTGGCACAATGAGCACTTTGCCGACGGATTTTAAATCAGCTGTGAATCTCTTCATTAGTGTTGCCAGGGAAAGGCAGGAAAAAAGATTAATTTCTTCAATAAAAGTTACATTTTGAAATTTTTCTTTAAAAAATTAGTAATTTGTGTAAAATCAACGCGAATTAAATATGAGGTTGCCGCATGGCTACAAAAACAAAAACCCAATGTAATTTTGTTGTTGCACAGCACCATGTTGATGTCAAAAGTAGCTGGCTGAACAGAAGGAAGTCGAATTTAATTTATCCTTTTATCATCAATTGATACTTTAAATAAAGTTGTACCAGTTGTTTTCTTTCTCCTGCATATGCATTAATATTTCATTTTATATTTCACTTTTGGTTTTGAAATTTAGTTTTATAAAATTTTTAAAATTTTTTGAAAAATTTTAAATTCTAAAAACGTCGAACATAAACAAAAATTACTTGGGCTATTAAGACCACCTGTAAATTAATGCGCCTTGGTATAAAATATAGTAAAAACTTGTATTCCATATGCCAGGGAAAATAACAAGGAAACAAATTCATTTACTAAACAAAAACAAAACGAAAACAAAAAAAGAATAACGTATGAAATAAAATTTCATACCGATGCTACTCATGAAAATTTAAATTAGGACCCTATACTAATACTTCGGTAGTGAAAAGTGCATGCTCTCACCCTTTAATGAAATTATTTAAAGTACAGTTTTCTTTAAAAGATTGAGCTTCCATGAAATTTACTACACTAAAGGTATGGTCACATATGACAAACATTTGCCTAAAATTTGTTTGCTCTTGTTTGGCCTAAATTTTTTCAAAACAATACAAAATTTGTTTTGTGGTCACACTACGCACATTTATTTGCCTATTTTTATTTGTTGAAACAGCTATGAAGTAATGTCAAATAAAATACAGGCAAACATGTTTTATGTGCGGTCACATTTAAAATAATATTTGCCTTAAAAATATGTTTGATCAAACTGAAAAAAAACATAAATTTATTTGCTCACATACTGCTGCAGCACAATATACATAAGTTTAAAACAAACAATCGGAACAAAAATATACAACTGTAGAAATTTTTTTTTTCATCTAGGTACTCCGGGCGTAAATCCCAGTTTTTAATATATAAATATAAAAATATCCACCGCTGATAGCCATAAACTATAAAAGATGGTCAAATAATGTTGGCTAATATTATATTTATGCACCCGCATGTATTATGAATACAGATTCCATTAAAATAACTACTACACATAATGGCAATGTGAGATGAAAGTTTATAATGAATAACTCCCATGTATGAAAGTTCCAAATAAACAAAGCCAAGCAACAATATCAAATTTTTCATATTCTATGCTATAAAGAAGCTCCAAAAGGTGTTCTAAAGAAGGATTACAATAACAGGATGAAGCTAAATAGGAATCAGATTCCACTTCTTAACAATAAATTTTAATATTCATTCATTACATTTTTTTGGTTAAACTTTCTAAAAACTTTTAATTTATTTAGTATATTTTTCAAACTACAGCTGTTTATTTGTTTACTTGATATAAGTGTAGACAATTATTATGTTGAAGTAAAAAGTCGCTTAAATTAAAAAGCCAAATTTACAAAGAATCAAACTGCAAATATGCAAAATTTTTATTGGGATACAAAGTTCTACAATTTTTAAGAAATTTTAATGTTTCAGATTTCGGGAAATAGGGGAAAAACTCTTGTACATATAGTTTTTAAAAAGTGTTACATTATAACATACCGTCAGACGAATATATTTATATTGAAAAAAAAAATCTGTTTACATTAATTGCAAAAATAATCTTTCAGCTTAGTACTTATAGAACATATATCTTTTGATTAAAAATCGAAACTTATGCAAGAACAGTTTAAGTGCTTAAAATGGATAATCACTAATGACTCTTAGCTCTATTCCCAAGCTTCGAGTAGGGTGGAAGAATTATTTTAGTTTTGTTCTTTACATAGCCGACTTTTTTCGTCTCTTTAAGCAGTTAAAATGCGTTGGCACTGTGCAAATCTTAATTAAAGTTTAATTTATGTTGCTTAAATTTAAGCTTGCTTAATTTTTGTTTAATATAAATTAATCGATATAGATTCTTTAAGTGAAAGCATGTTGCTTGTTGTCATATATAACTTCATTTAGAAGTTGTCTATAAGCATTTTAAAACAAAATGCATCTCAACCTTATCATATGTCTTTATGTTTATATGCAGATATATAACAGTATATATAATTTACAACTTTAAACTTTAACTTAACTTTAATATAGCGGCAACGCAAATTTTCAAGTTATACAATGTCTTGTGACTTTACTTTAAACCAATACTTAACTAAGAATTTTTAAAAGAACATTTAATAACCCCCAATGAAACATCTTTTTTACATACAATTTTGAACCTGTGCACCATTCTGAGGCGAAAATGTCGAAATATACCAAATTATATATAAAATACTTTGATGATATATAACTCGAAAAATATATGGCCCGACAACTTTTTTAATTTGCTATTTCTTCCAAAAATTGCACTTTAATATTTTTTATCTATAATTTTATTTTTAATTGCTTACAGTATTTTGTTTTTATTTAATACACATATAAGTTTAAAATTATCAGTGAGTTTTTCCGAAACTTATTAATTTAGTTTAAATACTGGGCAACATTGTTGATACAGCTGTTATTTGTCTCTGTTTGTTCTTACAAAAACTTTGTAAGAACAAATATTTATTTGCCTAAAAATGAGTTAAATATTTGCCGTCGAGTGGTCACACTATGTTCACATTAGAAGAATTTTTGTTTACTGGCAAATAATTTTATTTGCCCAAAATCAGCTGTGATGTTATTTGCTTTTAATAAATATTTTGTGGTCAGACTACGGCAAATAAATATTTGCCGATTTCAGTCAAATGTTTGACTAATGTGACTTAATTTAATGTTTAAAATGCCGTTATTAAAAATAAATTTGAGACTTATTTTCTTAAAATTTCAACACCAAATTACTGACAATTTTTCTGTAATATAATCCGGCACTTCCTGAAGGAATCTAAATCGAGATATTGCTATGATTTTCAAATCTTTCAAGCAGAATAACTGAAGTTGCTACCAATTTTCGCAAGTTTGAACAAAACGCACCAAATGCAGAATTTCCAAGTTGGGAAAAAATTGTCGTTTCTAAACTTGAAACAGGAAACATTTCGTGATTTCTCACTAACAGAAGAGAGTTAAACTTAAGCAATGTTATTTTTTGTTTATTTCAAACTAATTTTTAATATGGGATTTCGATTGCATTTGCAGGTAACCTTTGTAATTAAAACCGAATTGAAATGTTAAGAAAGGTAGATATGTTAAGTGGAATTTTTACATCAAATAATGAAACAAGTAATCTTTCAGTGATATTACTTTATTTCGTGTTTGTATCAAAAGTTAGAAAAATTTTACTTAATATAACAAAATTTTACAATAAATAAAGAAATAAATTTTCAAAAGTTACAAGAATGTTAAAATTGTAACCAAATAGCAATACTGCGTTTAATGTATGTGCAAAAAAAAAAATATGTGCAAAGTGAGAGTAAAGAGCACAGCAAGACAACAAAGAAGAAGAAGCAATTGATAGCTGTCAAAGTATTCAAATACGTGAAAAGTTAAAAGTTATTCAACTTTCATAGTTTGGGTTGACGGAGACGTACTGATTGTGACAACACTAATAAGAAAACATGTATTTTAACTGAGTTGTCAGTTGAATAAGTTGAAGTTTAACGCATGACGGATTCTATGTGCCCCGGCCTTTAGAGGTACTGTTTCGTGAGGATTTTCACAATTTAAAAAAAAAAAACTAATTAAATAAACAACTAATTAAAATACCGATTCGAAAAAAATTGTAAAATCGGTTCTTGTTCGTTTGATGATACAGAAAACAGTAAACTTTATTTTTTAAAAATGAAGAATATACAAATTCAATATAAGAGAATTTCTTATAATTTCCCAAGCCTAGAAGAGGTCAAGCGTGTAAAAATTATTACTTTCCTACGTAAATTTTTAAAACATTAGGGAAGTTTGGATTAGTGAATTTTTTTTTTAATTTTAACAATTCATTCAAAATTATTTATTTACTGTTTAATTCAAATTTTTTAAGAAATATGGCCAAACAGGTACTATTCGTTCGTTTTTATCACCCCTTATTTTCAGTCGTTATTTATAAAAAAATGAACTACCACAGATGTAAATATATATTCTGACGATCGTAGTTCTGTATGTACACTATGACGACCATCACTGTTTCAATGCTGTGGATTTTGTGAAAGCGTTTTCCACACAAAATATGAATTTAAATTAAAAGGCTGCGTATTTAACCGTGATTGTCTAGCCTGAGTATGACTACTTATCGTATTATTGTTGGCTGAAACATTAAGCTAAGTAGAATTAAAAAAAAAACTTAAAATTATTTGCTATTTGTATTGCTTTTTACACAAGATTTATTTTGGTCATTCGTTACAGTGTGGAACTCATTAGAAAAACACAAAGTCTTCTCGAAATATATGCGATTGATATTTTTTTACTTCTACCATTGATTCCGACATCTGTTAAGAATAAAACTATTACTTTTATTAAAGTTTCACACGCAATTTTATAAGTTAATAAAATCTCGTGTCGCATACCAATTTATTTTTAAATTGTATAGTTTTTATAATATTGTCGAAATGCAAATTGCTTTTATAGTATATATTCGTAAAAATAAAAAAATAAATATGAATAACGGAGACGGTAATTGCAAAATTTTACAAAATGTTAAACTTTTCTCTTAGAAGTGTTAGCGAAGTTTATGAGTTATACGTAGATGAGTTTTAGCTGAGACGTTTCAAAAAATGATGTTTGACTAACTTGAAGTAAAATTTGATATTTCACACTCTAAAGTATTTCAGAAAATAATTACTATATGGTGGCTTCAGTACTCTTGTTGGTAACTACGCTTGATGAATGGTAACTTAAGGCTGCCAGATCTTTAAGGCTGCCAGATCTTTAAGGCCGCCAATGTTGTTATGTAAAAATTGTTTGTGTTATTGTATTAAATATTTGCTACATATAGCGGTATTTATAGCAAAGAAATACTTGTTGCGATTTTTTTTTTAAGTGGAGACCACACCACAATACAGTGTGGCTCCAACTTGTTAAGAAGGCAAGTTCTCTTTTTATTGTTCATCAAGGATACGCCTTAATATATTTCTATTATTTCTATTTCACACTGCTACTTAAGGCTCCGGTGGTGCTTAAAGCCACGCTTTGTTCTTCAGTATGCAGTCGCCGCAATTAGCTTAGGCGAAGCATTATCGGTGCGGTTTGAACTCACGACCTTTAGTTTACAAAACTGCTACCTTAACCCTTTTCCTTTAACTCAAGGCTCTATTATGGTTAAAGTTCAAAAGATGCTGTCTACTTCTATACAAGCTGGATTTGCCAATTCATCCACTGTGTCTCATCAACGATCATTTGTTTTTCATTTCTTCTTAGCAAAAAATTAGATATCACCGTAAAAAGTACTTGCCATATAATGATTTAAATACTATTTCGATTGCCATATTTTGTTACAAGCTTACAAAATACATTACATTCGTTCGCAAAAAAAGAAGCAGTAATTCAACTAGTTCTTTAAGTTAAAACAGAATACCTTAAACTACATACTAATGATAATCATAACTTCCTGCAGTAATCAATGTAATCAATTCTCAGTAATTGGTTATAAAAGTCTCATGCCTTGTCAAAATAATTTCGTTGGTGATCTAGTTGGGAAGTCCTTCCGCTAAAAATAATTAATTCCACACTCAATTACTTTTTGTAGAATTTTTGACTGGACTTTAACACTCCGAAAAGTCTTGAAAGCTTACGATCTGTTGGTATAATTGTTCTCTGTACTCAAAATTTTAAATCTTATGGTTATTATATGGCAGTCATAAACAACGCATCCACTGAAGCTGTTCAAAATTGTTAGCTTTTTTTGTATTTATCTTACTTACTTATTACTAGTTGAAACTATCTCGACTATTTTTATCTAAGACTCCCTTCAACTTTTTTCCCTAGTGTTATCAGTCCGACTATTTGATGACCGCATTAGTATTTACTTTGTTATAAAACGTAAGACTCTTAATCTAAGCGAAGTAATGTCAAATTCGTGGGGTAAGTTCCTCACGCAATGTGTAGAATAGAAAAGGTACTTGATATTTTGGGAACTAATACAACTGGGTCTTGGCATGACATCTAATTAAAAAGGAAATGAAATGAATTTTAAAGTGAATTCTTATCTGCACTAAAATAGATTAAAGTGGTGTTGAAACTTTTGAAATTCGAAAATGTAAAAAGTCTAAATTGAAACTTTTTTGGGTGTTTTAAATTTAATAGTATCTTTTAAGATATTTGATTAGCCTAAAAATATTTAGAGATGTATCCTGACCGTAAAGGGAAATCAGAAAGGGCGCCAATATAACTCATTCGCTTTACTTATTTTTATTACAAAACTTGAAACTCTTTATTCCTAAGGATATTAAATATTTGTTAAATTTTTTAACTAACTTTAAAAATCTAATAAAGCTAAATTTGGGAAAATATATTTGATATTTCATTGCTAAAAAATTCTGCAAATTCGTCAATGATATAAAACAAATTAAGTATGGAAATTCATAAAACAATAATATTTTTTATGAATTTGCCCATAAATTGCTGTGTCATTTCAAATTCCCTTATAAGTTAAATTAAGAGCCATGAATAAAAAAACATAAGAGATTAATTAGGGTAATATTTAGGGAAATTCATGAAAATAATCCCAAAAAAGACAATATCTAATTCTTATTTATTCACTGTTTCTCTTTTTTTTATTGAAAGAGCAGGAACTAAAAAATGAAAACATCGTGACGCTCAGCAAAGGAAGAAATCCTAAAAAAGATGAAAAAATTTTATTGTGATATTTGTAACCTTTTAACTATTTGTTATTAAAAAAAGGTAAGAACTATAAACTATGGGGATTTTTTTTAATTTTTGGTTAAAATTGATTTGATTTAGGTATAATTTGCTACATATTGTTCATAACTTTTTTATTTTATTGAAATAAGTTTGTCAATTATAATTATTTACTTTTTATTTAAGAACAGTTTTGACTCAGTTTGGTAGTTTTCCAATATTTAAAGAACTATTAATCGAAACATTCATTTGCTTGCTGGGAAATTTCCTGTATAATTTTCAATTCCGCCAACACTACGTTGAAATACTTTGTTTTTGTATTAAAAGCAGTTTTTGGCAACGGTTTTGAGTTTTTCCTCAATGTTAATAATTTTTTTTATTTTTACCACCACGACATATGTGTGACAGTAAAACAAAACAGCAGTTTTTTACAGTAAAATTAAATACTAACTTTAGTTACTGCCTGAATGCAGTTTTAAAATGACTAAGCGAATAACTTTTATAACCAACAGAATTCGGCAAAACTATTGTATTATTTAATCTTGAGTCCATTTTTTCAAGCGTTATTTAGAACCTTCCATGAACTCTTAATTATTAAAACCACGGGCACCGTTAACAGCCAACTAAACCTAAGGTTTAACGAAAGGCAAGAACTCACTATACACTTAAACAGATGAGGAGTTATCTAGTTTGCGTTAGAAAACACACTTGTTAAATGCTGTTCTTTCAAATTATGGTTAGTGATACTTTTAAAATATCCACTGAAGAAGTGTTTCTTTAAAATATAAAATACTGAGATATCGTCTGAAAACAAAATGAAACTTAATAAATCTGGAGAGCAGAGGTTTCATAACTACTCCTGCAAGAGGTAAAAAGTTTACAAAGAAGAAAGTTATGAAGTATATTATTATACCATTCATACTGTTACGAATAATAAAATCTGGCAACCCCTGTAGTTGTTTCCGTATGAGCGTGGTGAATAAGCTAATTCAACTATTGGTGTGTTTATAGAATAACAAAACCACAAGTTAGCCAACAAAAGCTGAGGAGCCTCAATGGGTGCGTTGGTAGAGGTGCGTACTGCAAAACAGAGGGTCCTGAGTTCGATACCGCATTCGGACATGCGTGCAACGAAAAAATAATAATTGTTATAATGCAATTAAAATTAATAAACAGCAGTAAAAACCTCCCGAGAGGCAAAAGGCAATTATTGTGTGAAGCCATGGCAGATAATTTAGTGGAGACGTCCAATTTAATATAAGAGAGCAGATAATTGTCAAGAAGCCCTTTATAATAAAAGTAAGAACGGTAGCGGTTAGCGCGCGGAAGTGTAACTGCATAACAACAGTGTATGGCAGGCGGGTGGTGGCTATTGGATTAAAGGGGATGACTGGCTTGGATAAAGGGAGTAGTGGAGATGTATGTGGATGATTAAGGTTACTAAACAGGGCATCAAGTAGTTAATGTCTCGCCCGAGTAACACAGTAGTGTAGCATGGATGGCTGCGTTTGTAGTAATAACGCATGTTTAGTAAATACGAGACCAAGGGTTCACGAGACCGGTAGGATTAAGAAGTATAGCCAGAGAAAGCCATAAAGTTTGAATACAGAATAATGAGCCACAGTGGTATTTGCAATTAAAAAGAATTCATACGTTTGTTCTAAAAAAAGGGAAAAACGTAACAATATAACTGCCAGTATTGCAATACGAAGAACCAACTATTACATGTTATATTCAGCTTAATGTCTCCTGGGCGAGGTCACGTATAATATTTGAATAAAAGATCGTTAGGGACCTTCATTTTATTAAATCTCATAAATAAAATTTAATACAAAAAAACTTGCACGGTTTTCTAAATGAAAATCTAGCGAGAACCGTGCCATGCAATTTATTCGATGTAAAAATATTCCACCTATTATTTATAAATACAATGACCTCAATTTTAAAAATAAATTAAAGCTATAAGCTTTTTTTAAGTCCTTAAATATCAAAATATATTGTAGTATTTGAATGAACTGTATGAGTTTTTTATCAAATCAAAGAATATTTGTTATAAAACTCTTTTATGTTTTAGCACTGTTAACAACATCGGAGATATCCTTTGATGAAATTTAGTATGTTATTTTCTTTGGACTGAGGTGGTTGGGAATTATTTAAAAATGCATTTTTCTAAGACCCTATTTAATTTTTCAACACAGTATTCTACTATGCAGCCAAAATTTAAAACATCTTTTCTTCAACTTTTTACTACGATCTTCGCTTTTTAATATCTATAATTTTTTTTAGCCAACAGGTTCCTTGAATCTGTAGGAATTTACTGGTGATCAAATAAGAACTGCAACCGATTTTCTTTTG
The DNA here is from genome assembly GCA_916610165.2 of Gymnosoma rotundatum. Classification (NCBI taxonomy): domain Eukaryota; kingdom Metazoa; phylum Arthropoda; class Insecta; order Diptera; family Tachinidae; genus Gymnosoma; species Gymnosoma rotundatum. The sequence continues at coordinate 92,949,073 of OU744337.1, read as the reverse complement.
AGTATTTGATACCCAGCAAATTAAAAAAAAAACTCATGTGAAACCCATATTGTTCCTATCAGTTTTTGTTAACTGATTGGTTTAATCGACTAAATAATGTTTTATTTTTATGCAGAATTGTCTTTATAATGCTGGTAAAATCTTTCTTCAACAAGACATTCTTTTTATTTAAAAACGAGGAAATCTTTTTGGAACCAGTATCGCTAACTCGCTAGATGATACAATTTTTCTTTCGTCAAAACATTAATTGTTCTTTAAATACAATTTAAATCACAATTAACATTTATGTTTCAAACTAAACATTTATATTAAAGATACGGGAATATTTTTTAAATTATTTAATTTTTATGAAAATTAAATTAAACATTTATATTTTATTAAATAAAACAAGTGATGGGTAAAAAGATGCACTTCGTATGGTTGCTGTCATCATCACGATAAATAAGTATGACGTTTCTTAATCGAATATACATATGTAACTACGACTAATTGAGAGCGCGCTAGAGGCTGAGGATGTGTTTTAATCTTCTTCAATATTAAATGACATGATAACATCACAGTAGCCTCCTGTGCTGTGAGCACTATTTATATATAATTTGCCGCCTTAGGATTACTTAAAATTTTAAACAGTCAGAAGTCGGTTATAAAGTAAAAATTTGTAATCCCAGCCAACGCGACGGGTCAGTTAACTTTTACTGATCCCTATTTTATTAATATCAGCTTCCTTCTAAAGAACATTTGAATTTTTCTTGATTAAAAATAAGTAAAGTAGGGCATTATCCTCTATACAGTCTAAATCCTATAGGGCATATTTTTGCACTTAAGTCTTTATTCTCAATTCCTTTAGAAACTTTTCTAAATGTACAATGCAGTATATATTGTGCAGTTTTTTTTGGGTATTTCTGAGAATACTTAGTTACGGGGTATCGCCAGCAAATCTAAGGTTTAATATTAAGTAAAACGTTTAATGAAATAATCTGATAATTAGATAATTTCTTTGAGGGCGTTAAAAATGTATATTTCATTGAATTAAATCAAATCAATATCTTTACCTTTATAACAAGCGCTACTCGTTCGTTCCATAGAATACTTTTGCCACCGCCATCGTATGTTCTATGAGTTTGTCAAAACATTTACTTAAAAATTAAAAATATCTTTATTTTTGCTTGTTTGTTCATCAAAATAAAAACACTTATTGAAACTTTATTAAGAATTTAATTTTAAAATACTTATTTACGAATATTTTCCGATTCTTTATTGCAGGATAAATTACAATATTTGAAGTGAAAATTTATTCATTGTTTAAATGGTAAGTAATTTTTGCTTAAGTAAAAACAATATTTAAAAAAAAACTTTAGAAAATATTTTCTTCTAAAATTTATTGTACTGCTTCTGTATTACAGACGATTAACTCGTCTCAAAAATTAATATGAAATGCACTCAGTTTTTTGAATAATTTTCATATAAATTTGTCAGACGAGTTGATCGCCTGTAATATAGAAACAGCACATAAATCTTTCCATGTTTAAGATAAATTGAAAAAAAATATTATAAGAAAACAACAAAAATTAAACGATAATAGCTAAACGTACTGCAGCATTTTCTGGTTCGCTACAGCTGTCATCAGCAGTCTTCGAATTTACCTACCTTTCCAAACGTTTTATATTTAATCACCTTATTTGATAAATAAGAATACGGAGAATGTTTATAAAAAATTAATAAAATTTGCTTAAACGAAGTCCGCACGTTACCTAAAGCTTTTTCGTTATTCTCTTTATCAACCGTCACAGATATTTGCTCAGACTTTCTGCTAACAATCAGTTTAGTCGGAAATATATTTTTATAATTATTCTTTCATACTTTTTTTTTGCGAAAATGGTATATGCTGATTGGAGTATCATATTGATTGTTATGAAGTAGACATGAATGCGTGATGTTTCTCATTCATTTTAGTTTTTAAAATTTTTGGGCAAATTACTTTAGTTTTATGACAAATGAATAATCTTAATTCGGTTTAAGTTCACGTATATTTTAATCTTTAATTTTTAACATTTATGGCGACAATAAAACTTCAAATATATATTTTGAAAGACCACAAGAAACACCGTTTAAAGAATAATATAAATTTGCTTTTTATAAAGTGTTGAAATCAAAAACCTAAATGCTATTTTCCAATATGATTCACATTAGCTTTTATTTTCTGATGATAAATTTTTTTATGAACAATAACATAAGAAATTTTGCAGTATGATTTTATATATGCTGCAGGATTAGGACACCTTTACCGTAATAATGATTTCAAATAATAAATTTTTTGCTGATGTAAATTATCTCTTCTATGTAAAAATAATTCATTAGCGTAGCGAAATCAAAAATGTAAAATAAGAACCGGCACCTTGTAAAACCTTAAAATACAAAAGTGAGAATATGTATATCAACTTAATTAGGAAATTAAGTCCCTCTTACCTTCACAACAGAAGCCAAAGAAACATCGAAAAAATTAAGGCCAGTAATATGAAAGGATTTACGACTGGTTGCCATACATAAGGTGAGAAATTTCATGAGATTGACATTTTCTTTCGCGTTTGAAGAGCGCTCTATAATGAGTTCCCATCTGGATTCATAATACATGGAACTTAATTGGTCGGTCTGTTAACAAAGTAGTCAAAAATATAATCATTCAAAGTATTCGTAAAAGCACTTACCGTATTTATAATTGTAGACCCCATCTGACCAAAAGCGATTAATTCCTGAATTTTACCTACAGCCCAAAACACATAACTTACACTATGAACAGGACTCTAAGAGAAAATACCAAAGTGTCAAAAATTAAAAAAAAAAAAGAAAAAAAAACATTTTTTATTTAATCACAACTTACCGTATAAACTTTAAATGCCAAAGCACATAGCAATACGGCGCTATTAGCAAACAGTACGAATAAGCGAAATGAGAACTCATCTTGCAACTCCTGAGCAAATTTATTGAGCCGTAAATGTTCCTGCAAAGTTTCTCTCAGCACGCGCTCATACTTTCGTATTATATTGCAGTTCGACTTACTCTTCAATATTGCATCTACTTTCTTATTTAATGACTCACGCATCAGCAAGAAGCGACCATTGAGATGGAATACTAGAATACCGACAGTAGTGCCTTCTCCAAATGTCAGGGTGGCGACTATTGAACCTGCCCAAATGCTACTTATCAACAGGAAAAAGTAGATATAATCATTATTTGTATAGTCTACACGTGGTATCATCTTGTAGAGCAGCTCTCGTTTATTGGTTGATAGCATATACACCGCCATCAAAATGTAGGAGTTAAAAGCACATAAATCAAATATAGAAAACGCTAGAATTGGCCATTGCTGCCGTTTGATTTTCCTGAATTGATGTGGATTTGTGGATCTAATACAAAAAAGAAGAAATGATCAATTTACTTATGTAAATTTAGAAGAAAAAATACAAAAACATTAGAAAATCTAAGAAACTTATGATTAAGAAAATTTGTAGAAAAAATTTTTTTTATTCGTAAAGAGTGTCGGTCTACTTTTATAACTAAATAAACTCTTCTCACGCAAACATATTAAACATTAAGTCATTTTCCCAAAAAGTCACCTTAATTTTTTGAATTTTTAGCTTCTCTACAAAAACACACTTTACAAGAAAAAAAAACACACACACACACAGAAAAAATGTTATTTAAGTTTCAATTAGACGTGCCATAACCATAATCATATAAAACAGCTTTTCAAACCAACCTTATGGGAAAGACTGTGTTTCATTATTGGTGATATGTCATACTGCCATAGCCATAACCGTAACCATAGATATTAATTAAATTTTGGTTTTTACCATAACCGTATACAGTTGACTATTGAGTTTAGATACTAGCTGTGTTTTTTTCATCTTCTTCTTATTTTTCATGGTCGCTACATTGTATTGGCGAGTTTAATTTAAATATTTCATTGCGTTGCTTTCTTAACAAATAGCAAAGCAAATAACAGTTGCTTATGGCTATGGCAATGGCACCACTATTTGCTGGCAGTTAATATGATTGTGGATATGGCCATGGTTACGGCTATCGCGTTATGGTATGGCACAGGTAATTTAGCCTTTTAATTAAAAGGTTAAATTACCAGGTTCATTAAATGGTTCACTTTAATGTAATAGTACTTTTAATTATTATTTTTTTTAATTAACTCATACAAAAAATTTTTTTTTCTAACAGAAATCTTTCCGATTCTCTAAGATTTGAACTAATTCATAAGAAAAGTCACACTTTTTATAGAAAAATCCACACCACTTCATAGAGAATGTCACACTTTTTAATAGAAAATGTCACAGAAAATACACCAATTTTTTTTAGCAAACGTAACATTTATTAGAAATAATATCACACTTTTTCGTAGAAAATGTTCATAGAAAATTTCACAATTTTGTATAGAAAATGTCAAAATTTTTTATAGGAAATGTCACACATTTTTATAGGATTAGTCACACTTTTTCATAGATAATGTCACACTGTTTTGTAGAAAATGTCACACTTGTTCATAGAAAATGTCACACATTTTCATAGAAAATGTCACACATTTTCATGAAAATGTCACACATTTTCATAGAAAATGTCACACATTTTCATAGAAAATGTCACACATTTTCATAGAAAATGTCACACATTTTCATAGAAAATGTCACACATTTTCATAGAAAATGTCACACTTTTTCATAGAAAATTTCACACTTTTTCATAGAAAATTTCACACTTTTTCATAGCAAATGTCACACTTTTTCATAGCAAATGTCACACTTTTTCATAGCAAATGTCACAGAAATTGGAACAATTTTTTTAGAAAATATCAAAGTTTTTCATAGAGAAAGTCATAGAAAATGACATATTTTTCATGAGACATGTAAAATTTTTTTATAGAAAGATCACATTTTTCGTAGAATAAGTCACAATTTTTCAAAAAAAATGTCACAATTTCTCATAGAAAATATCACATTTTTTCATAGGAAATGTCACATATTTTCATAGGAAATGTTACATATTTTCATATAAAATGGCACACTTTTTCATAGAAAATGTCACACTTGTTCATAGAAAATGTCACACATTTTCATAGAAAATGTCACACATTTTCATAGAAAATGTCACATTTTTTCATACAAAATGTCACACTTTTTCATAGAAAATGTCACACTTTTTCATAGCAAATGTCACACTTTTTCATAGAAAATGTCACACTTTTTCATAGCAAATGTCACAGAAATTAGAACAATTTTTTTTAGAAAATATCAAAGTTTTTCATAGAGAAAGTCATAGAAAATGGACCAATTGTGTTTAGAAAATGTCATAGAAAATATTACATTTTTTCATAGAAAATATCACACTTTTTATAGAAAATGTCATATCTTTTATGAGACATGTAAAATTTTTTTATAGAAAGATCACAGTTTTCGTAGAAAAAGTCACAATTTTTAACAGAAAATGTCACAATTATTCATAGAAAATATCACATTTTTTCATAAGAAGTGTCACACTTTTTCATAGAAAATGTCACACTTTTTCATAGAAAATGTCACACTTCTTCATAGAAAATGTCACACTTCTTCATAGAAAATGTCACCCTTTTTCATAGAAAATGTCACACTTTTTCATAGAAAATGTCACACTTTTTCATAGAAAATGTCACACTTTTTCATAGTAAATGTCACAGAAATTGGACCATTTTTTTTAGAAAATATCACATTTTTTCATAGAGAAAGTAATAGAAAATGAACCAATTGTGTTTAGAAAATGTCAAAGAAAATCTCACATTTTTTCATAGAAAGTATCACACCTTTTTATAGAAAATGTCATATTTTTCATCAGAAATATAAATGTTTTTTATAGAAAGATCACAGTTTTTGTAGAAAATGTCACACATTTTTAAAGAAAATGTCACGTTTTCAAACACAAATTCACTTTTTCTATTGTACAACGCACTAGTCGCTTCTTTCAGAGTAAAGTCATTTTTCGTAGAAAGTTTACAGAAAAAGACACTTCGTTTTACAAGGAAGTCACTTTTATTAGCATAAAAATAGAAGTCACACATATTACTCACTCTTCTATATAAATTTCAGCATAAAACTTTTTTAATAAATTTTTGAATTGATTTTTTCTGAAACCCAAAGTGAACGCACGCAAATGTGTTTCAATAAGTGCTAAGTACGTTGGTACTCCCGTTATCATTTCATCTACATCCGTAAAATATGCGCTCAGATATCGTATTTCCGCATCGTTGTACATCGCATAGAGCATAAATCCCAGAAACCAAATTACGCGATCCGTTCTATGAACCCAATTGGGGACTGAATCCTCTAAGGGCCAACAAATAATGTTGCCCCAACGATATAACTTAATGAACAAATTTAATGGTGCCGGTTTACCGCTGGACAAGCGTGGCGTATATAAAATATTACTCATTTAAACACTGCGTTGTACTTAAAGTTGCCAGTGGTAAAATGTTTTTATTAAATATTTGAAAAAATATCTCGATTTTATACCTGACTTTCATTCCCTTTAAATAGATTCTAAATTAATAATTCATATTTTGTCCTTTTTGTTTGTGATTAAATAACCAATTAGTTTATAAATTGCAAAAGTTTATCAATTTTGGAAAATACTTTTCATAATTTGTTTACAAATTTTTGTTTTCCAATTAAGTTATTATTTTTTTTTTCAATAGTTTGTTGGTTTCGTTATATTCAGTTGTTGGGATTTGTTTGTTAAAATTATTAAAATTTAATAAGCCTTTTATATAGAATTCGATAATTCTTTTGACTGTTTCTCATGTTTTCAGGTGTGCTGAGTCCGAATCTGAACTCAGAAAAATTCTATCACTCTCTGATTTGGAGAGAAAAGAGGAGAAACTTGGAGCGAAAGCCTCGAGAGTACTGATCAAATCCTAGAAGAAAATAGTGACAAGAGAGTGGCGGAGTGGAAGGGGGGGCGGGGAAGTTGGGGTATTGAGGGCGAAAGGTGGCCTTTGAATGAAAAGGATACCACCATAAAAAACTTTTAGCCATATTTTTTAAACCATTTGTAATATTCCCATCAAATTTTTTTTTTCAAATATACTTCATTGCTCTCAAATCATCACATTTGAAAATAGTAAGAAAGCATGTTTTGGTTTAAAGGAGGATTTTCGTGCAGAACAGTGTAACCGGTGCAAGAGATTTTGCCCTTTGCGGGGTTCTAGTTCCCGTACTAGTAATTTACATAAGCCACTGTTTAGACTTCGAAAGTTTGTGTCCTGTCACTGTCAAGTTACTGCAAGCTCCAACATCTAGTTTCGCCATAGGTGGAATTAAAATATTACCTAAGCTTTGGACAGAAATAAAAAATGAACTTATCGAGGATAAGAAAAAAAGCCGAGTCTCAATTGATAGTCGCTTAACTCGTTATCAACATTTAGTAATTCGGTGTTCCTAGCACACTCTAAAATATTAAACTCACTTTTTATAATAAATGGATTTTCGAAAATGCCATGCAATGTTACATGCTTTTTTGGCCAGTTTAAAGTTTCCCGAATGCATTTAAGTATCGTTTGCGGTTTCCTGTCTATGGCATCATGAGCTTTCCCTCCAATACTTAATAACTACTTCACCAGCAGCTGCCATGTGCCGCATTTATAGATTTAGGTTATACAGCCCTGGACCGCAGGAGTTATCTTCCTCCGTGTTGATTTTCCTTCCTTTTGGGTTTTCTAGAGTTGATTCTTTTGCATCTCTCTATTTACTCTGCCACTTATTTATCTTATTGAGTGAATTTTCCATTTCGCTTACAAAAAAACATTCTTACTTTTACTTTTGCTTTTTCACTAAACAAACTTTTCCACTCGTACAAATTTACCAGCTGGTGACTTTTTTTGATTGCCACACTTACAATTTTGAAATGTGACGCTGCTTTTATTTAGTTCTTACGGTATAATAAAGACTGTTCTATTATTGCTTTTTGCTATCTTATGGAATTGATATTTAAACTCTTCACCACAAAAAGTGGAAATAGAGTATAATTGAGATTGTCATTCCTTTTGTAATTTCTACAATATCCATTTCCGAGCCCATAAAGTATATATATTCTGAGTTCTTATGCATAGCAAAGTCGACTGAGCGATGTCTGTCTGTTAGTGTTAAAATCAAGTTTGCCAAGACAATAGATGAGCTAGATAAAATTTTAATTCGCCAATCGATCAGACATAGTGTCGAAAGAGGTGCTATTAGGAATCGGCAAGTTCGATCCATGTCCTTCGAGGCAGCGAGCAAAGCACCACGCCTACCTCTATTTTTCCATATCATTTGGAAGAATAAAATAACTCCAATTAAAAAACAAATATATGCGGCGATAGAGAATTAACAAATAGAAAAAAACAACACGTGGAAAATTGGCGCTCGCCCATATTTTCCCAGTTACAGCCCTCTAAACTTTTCAATTTTTTTTTAAATATCGATTTGTTACCACACATGATTAATATGTATTTGCATAGCTGTTTAATTTTAATTTGGCTTAAGCTATCTTATGCTCATTATAGTAAGGACTTAATAAAAAATTGAAACTGTATTTGGGTAATCAATTACTTGAATTTAGGTAATTGCGTTATGTAAATTAAGTTTAGGTAATTTTGTTTATTAAAAGTGCCTTCAAATATTACTTTTAGTGTAAACAAGCAAAATGATAAAGAAAAATGAATTAAAATTTGTAGTTTATGATTTTTAGTTCCTTTTGAAACATTTTAAATTTTGTTTACTTGTTTCGTTTAAACTTATTGATTTTTCTTTTGTCTCCTACTAAAAACAATTAAGTCCAACAACAAATATTGCACGTACAACCAGTAGGTATATATTTGCAAAAATAATGAATATAGATCAATTTGCATTGCAAATATTAGAATATTTTTAATTGACCCCAGCGAACAAATATTAATATGGAGTCCAAGAAATAAACACGTTTAAGAGGGAAATGTAAGGAGTAACGAGTAATATAATGTTTAGTTAAACTGTTTTCTATGCATTTATTAATTGAATGAATTTAACTTACATACATTTTAATTTGTGTTTGTCTATTTAGATTCTTTGTTGAGTCACGTATATTTTAGTATTTTCTGTAAAATTCTTTGATGTGCCTTAATTTCAACTTTTAATACTAATTATTTTCTAGCTTTTTCTTTTTCCTTCTTTCGACGAGTTAAAAGTATCGGTGTTATAATAATAATAATAATAATAATTTTAAATAAAAATTTACTGGTTGCTATGGTTAGTGAGTTTATCAAGTGACGGTTATTTGTAACATTTTTCATTTATAATTTTGTACGAGTAAGCTTAAATTTTGTTATACTTTATCTCTTTCATTCTTTCATAATACAAAGAAATTTTATTGCTGATTTGCTTTCTAAGGTTTCCCCTTATTAGTAAAAGTAATGTCTATGGGAAAAATCCACATATACAAATGTTTACATATCCCTGTTATATTGAGTAGGTTTACATAAATTATTAGAAGGAAATGTATCATTGAATATTAAAAATTGAAACTCGAGTGAATTGGAAGAATAAGGTTAACAATCATAAATTATGTCTTAATTTTTCCGTAACGAAAACTTACAAAAGTTTACATACGGTCGTAAAATATACCCAAAAGCAAATAAATAATATTTAGTATGACCCCTGTAGCATTAATCACAGCAAACACACGATATGGCACGAAGTAAACGGTACCGTAAAATAACTCATAAATAAAATAACACCCAAAAAAATAATGAAATAACTCCCAACAAAAAATAATAAAGATTTTCTCCTCTATAGTATTTCGAACACCGGCTTAGCTAACAAAATATTTTCCTCCTTCAACCTTCAGGTATGGTATAGAAGTTTTTTTATTTTAATTAAATAAAGAGCTATTATTAGGAGTATCCTAATGAAAGCTACTTAATTAGGACTCATTCCACCGGCAAAGCCGGTGTTTGTTATATCACAGAGAATAAAATGCTTCCGCCCGGTTGAAGGCCGGCTATGCTGGAGAGGTTAAACCCTATCATCCGGCTGAAGGCTGGCTACACAGGCCGGGTTGGCTGAATGATCTCTGTATGGTATATGGAACAGCGGCTTCACTACCATAATATTTTCATATATCCTATGTCATATATCTAGGAAATATGGTATAATATAAAGTTAAGGACCACTTTCATCGGGAGGTTCCTGTGAGACCATAGAGGTTAATACGATTAAGTTTTTGGGTCTTATTTCATTTTGGCGTTGGGAGTTATTTCGTTTTTTTTTTTAATTTGGGAGTTATTTCATGGTACCGAAGTAAACCTCTCTTTTTTTATTTCGAGCATCATTCATTCCCAGTCATCCATTAATACTGCTTTCAGTGCTGTAAGCATCGTGATGTGTCGACTTCTTTCATTCCATTAAACAATAAATTTTATCAAGGTCAACACAGGGAGTAATTGAAAATTTAGTGAGAAAAAATTATTTACTTCATATGGATTTAATAAATTTAAATAAATAATAAATAAATTAATACTAAATACCATAAGCTTTCAAGGGTCGGTGCTTACGCTTCCGATGTCAGATTTTAAAAACTCAAAATAGAGGGTCTAATATGGCGCACAATTTTTAAAAAATTTATCAAAATCACTAAAAATTTATTTCTCATCATTTTCATTTTCTTTAAAGCACAGAAATCAGTACATCTAATGTAGTTACCGAATTTTACTTTCTAAAATATCGTTCATTTACTAATACAACGTCATAACTCAAAATTTCCAATTTTGGAGTTAATCATACACAATTGTTCCCCATTTTATGCTTCATATTGTGCATACGTTTCATCTTTATGTTTTTTTTTTTTTAGTTTCCACGTTTTAAAAGAATACGTCGTTATTTCATTTACTATTTGGAGCGACACATTTAGTTGTGGAATAAACTTTACAACGTGAAGATCATATAGTTCTCTAAAAAATCATCACATTTCGCTTTGTAACTGTCTGTATGAAAAGATGATGTTTTTAAAGTGTATCTATCGAGTTTTCGCATATAATGCACAAAATCCACAAAAAGTTAAAATAGGGTATAATATACTTTGTCATTTCGTTTTCAATTTTAACAAATCCATTTCCGGCCGCATACCAAAGTCGATTGAGCGATGTCCGTCTGACCGTCCGTGCTAGTGTTAAAATCAAGGCACTAGATCAGTTAGAGTAAATTTAAATTTACGCCAATCGATCAGACATAGTGTCAAAAGAGCTGCTATCGGAAATCAGCAAGATGGGTCCATGTTCTTTGAGGCAGCGGACAAACACCACGCCTACTTTTTATTTGTCTATATCATTTGGAACAATGAAGTAACTACACTAAAAAAAAAAAAATAAATAAACAAATATATGGAGCGATACGAGTAGAGAATTAAAATATAAGAAAAAACATCACGTGAAAAAATTTGTTAAAATAGCATTATGAGTATCATTTTTAAGCTTTTAAAGAGATCTTTAAAGAAAAAGTAAAATTTTTAAAATTACTTAATTTTTTTTTAATTTTTAATTCTCTGTCACACAATATTTGCTTTTAATGATCGTTTTTTTTTTTTTAATTTATGGCTGTGTTTATGAAAACTTTATTGAGTAAACTCCGTTTTTCTTTTCGTAAATAACGACAACTTTTACTTTATGACATAACAGCGAATATATTTCTACAGCAGTAAAACATTTCACACAGTTTATCCAAGACTCTTCTTTAATATATAATTGACGAAATTTTACTTAAATGGACTTTTTATTTATGAATCATTTTACTAATTGTAGTGGAAATTTAAGCAGTCTGATATTTTTCTAGATGGTGAGAATGAATCAATAACTTAAACTGCGAATATCCCGAAATGATTTTTTGTTTTTGAGTTATGACGTTCTATATGTAAGTGAACGATATGAATTTTCGTGCGTACAAGTATTTTGTGAGTAGACTGTACTGAAATGGTGAACATATTGCTCAGACAAATGTTCGGACAACGATGGTTGCACATAAACGAAACATGAATATTGGGAGTCTACATTAGCCGAATTCATGTGCAACATAATGTTCATAGCAATTTGATGGCTTGTGGAAGCGTATAGTTATTTAAAATGTAGTTATGGAATTCCCTTTTTCATATTTTTTCGCAGCAGCTTAAGTATCATCAGTGGTGCACACAAGTTTTTTTCTGAGGAAACTGTACAGAATGAATTAAATAAAATTTATTCGCATGAGGGATTTTCAGACTTAGCTGTACTATGATATGATCTATTTATTGAAAAGGATATAGGGGGATCTCCACTTGATTTTTTTACACTTATAAGTAGTTGTTTTTTTTAACTTATAGGGAAATGTCGTAGAACTGTTTGGGTCTTTTTTATAGCCTTAGCAAAAGTAAATTTTTCAATATATGTATTTCAAAATAAAAAGAGAATACCATATCTATACTACATATATATGTTATTTTAATAATATATATTCAATATCTAAAATGCTTTAAACTGTAAACTTACACAAAATTTTTAAATGTAGCAGCAAAAAACGTTATAGATGCTGCTGATAGGCATAAGTGCTTGTATCAGGTAATAATAAATTGCACCCACCTGCAGACTAATGTGATGCGTTTAAAAATAAATACTTATAAGTTGATTGTGTACTAGTATAAAGAATATATTAAGTACAATAGTGTTTACATTAACAAAATAAAATAATTTCATTTTTGTCATCGTAATTAGGTTTTTTCCCCATTTGTGGGCGCGGGATTTTGGTGTATGTTCCACTTAATGTTTATTATTGAAGGCATATTATTCTCTCACAATTGTGGCGCAATGCTTATGCTGAAATCGCAATTTCTTTCAGATCCAGTATTTAAACGCTAAAAGATAATCGTCCTTTAAAATTTGTACAAAGCCTTATCTGCTGTATGATCGATGAATCATAGTTTCCTAATATCATTTATTCTCATACATTTTCGAACCGTTACTGATACTCGCCCATGCTCGTTTGTGGCAATAACTCTGTAACTAGTTTTTGCCAAATATTAGACGGCCATCACCTCCGAAAACCGCAAACTCACATTCATCAGTGAATATTGCCCTTTCCCAAAAACTTGTTCATACTTCTATTTCTAAATCTTTACTTATCAAAGTGTTGGCTTTTTTTCCGCAACTCTGTATCTTTTTGTCTGGATGTCACTGCACACTGTCTATGCAGTAAAATTATTTTTTTTGGCTTACGATTTAATTAAACTGTACTTTAGATTGGGTTTTATTCGACAGACCGTTTAACAGTGCGATTTTTTTAGTTTACTACGAAGGCTGCTATATATATTTCTGGCCTGGCAACACTGAGTGCTGCCAAGTGCAATCTGACATTTCCATTGGAAAGTTTGTCATTTTTAAGCATAATCGTACTCAAAACGTTTTGACGTACGACCATTATTTGTGTTGTTAACAGTGACTTGAAAAAATTAATATAGAAAAAAATGGAATTAACTCGTGAACATTTTCGTGCCATAATTTTTCACAACTTTCGACGTGGGTTATCACGACAAGAGTGCATTGAAAGATTGAAATCTTTGTATGGTGATGAATCGCCATCCTATAGCACTGTGAAAAATAGGTATAATGAATTTAATCATGACCGAACCTCGCTCAAAGACGAATTCCGTGAAGGTCGTCCAAAAACGGCTGTTGTGCCAGAGAACATTGATTCCGTGCGTGAACTCATAAGGCAAGATCGTCATGCGCCATACCGAGAGATAGAGACATCCTTGGACATTTCTTCCACCAGCATACATTCGATACTGCATGAACACCTGGCCGTAAAAAAGGTTTGTTCTCGTTGGATCCCGCACAGATCGAAAGTCGGTCAAAAAAAGGCTCGTCTCGATTGGTGCAAAGAAATGTTGCAAAAATACGATTGCGATGCTTCAAAAGACGTTTATAAGATCGTCACAGGTGACGAATCATGGATCTATGCGTATGAGCCCGAAACGAAACAACAATCGACCGTGTGGGTCTTCAAAGACGAGGAAAATCCAACGAAAGTTGTTCGTGGAAGAAGCACTTCGAAGCAAATGGTTGCCTGTTTCTTCGGCAAAACTGGTCATGTGGCGACTGTTCCGCTTAAGCAACGTAGGACGGTCACTTCTGAGTGTTACACTACAATTTGTTTGCCTGAAGTCATCGAAAAACCAACAAGAGAAGACGAATCGTTGTTCACCATGACAGTGCGAGCTCTCACACATCGGCTCAAACCAGAGCGTTCATCCGCTGTACAGCCCTGACTTGGCACCTAATGACTTCTTCTTGTTTCCGCACATCAAGAAAAAAATGCGTGGTCAACGATTTTCGTCGCCAGAAGAAGCTGTTGAAGTGTTCAAAAACCATGTTTTAGAGGTGTCTCAATCGGAGTGGAAAAAGTACTTCGACAACTGGTTTGAGCGCATGCAAAAGTGTATAAATCATGCTGGAGAATACTTTCAAAAACAATAAAACCATTTTTGATTATAAATATTCGCATTTTCACTATTAGGCCAGAAATATATTGAGCAGCCCTCGTATAAATGACAGGACGTTTTTTTAAATTTCATACTTTATTGAGCGTTTTGTCATTATTATTTAATTTAATATTTCTTGAATATTATTTAAAAAATATCAGCGATTTATATCAACACTTAAAAAACTTAAGCAGGATTTATAAACTTTTGTAACTTGAATTTACTACGAATTATACACATTACGTCTTTACTTTTTTTAAAGAATAAGAATATTTATCTTGAAAACATAAATTTATTATATGTAAACTTTTACAAGACTGTGTATATACATCTGTATATAAGAATTTGTTTTTTGGGTTGTTTTTAACCAATAACAATTTGTTATTTATTTAGATGTAAAGATATTAACACTTTTTTCATTTTGGTAACTGCTATCAAGTAATATTATCTATGTATATTTATATGTATGTATGTATATGTATGTGTATGCATGAACATACTTATGTAGGTGTATGTACATATCGCCTGTATTATGTGGTAAGAAACTAATTCGAACTTGTACAAAATTATATTTTCTGTTTTTCTTGTCGTAAATATTTAATGCAATAATAGCATCAAAAATGATGGAAAATGTAGTTTACATTATACTTTTTCCTATTTCTCTTATTACGAGTATAACCATGTGAATTAGGGGCCTTTCGATATCGGGTCAACGATATGTATGTATTTTAATAAATAAAGTTCTGTTTACATTAAAAGAATTACATTTATTAATTAATTTAAAAAAATCTTTTTTTCGTGCTATTTTCCCGATTAATTATTTAAATCACCGATATTGATTATTGAGGGTCAAAGCACGTCTCGATGGCCATTTCGTTACCGCTTACTTAACTCTTCAGGAAACTTCTGACAAAGATTTTAAATATACCAAAGATTTTTGTCCAAACAATATAGCAAAGACAAAAATCAAAGTTTAAGCAAAAACAAAAATAACCAACAGTAATTCTATTTTTCTTTCTCCCCCGTATACGGCTGACTTTTTTCAGCTCCTTTATAAAATTGAAAGAGGATGAAAAATAAAATATCACAAAACACTACGATAATTTATTTATATGCACGGGCACTTTGCAAATATTAAATTATATTAAACAACGGGTATTATATTATTATTCGGGAAAATAGCACGAAAAAAAGATTTTTTTAAAATTAATTAATATCATAAAAAAATTCCCGTTGTTTAATATGAATTACATTTATATCTTTTTTTGTTATTCCTTTTTGTAGTGCACACACGAAGTACAGGGCTTATTTCTAAAAAATGTAAATAAAATTGATACAATAAAGAAAAAGTATTTTTCTCAAAGATTTTACATTTGATTAAAAAAAACTAAACGAGTTCTAAGATTTTTTACAACAAAATAAAAGACAAAATATTATTATTTGCATAAGTGAAATAGTTTTTCGTCTATCTTAGAAAAACCTCGTTATTGAAATTTTTTCCTGTTTGTTATTTCGTAGCTTTCAGAAAATATGTGTTTTGCACAAATATTTTTGTTGGCGTCAACACTGCTTCCTTACTATTCATCTTACAAATAGGGACTATGATCGCTATTTAAAAGAATTGTGATTTAAAAATCACTTTCAGCGATGACTTCCTTTCATTCCGTTTCATTCTATTCCATTCGCTCATCTTTGGCTATAAAATCTTTTGAAGTGTTTGAGATTTTATCTTGCTTAAAAGAATTTTATCGTCATTCTTGTTCCTTGCGCCGTCTTTATTGGATTAAAGTATTCCACAACCATTTATGCCTTTTTCTCCGCAGTTTCTTCAGATCTGTTTCCCCCGAATGTAACAGGGAAGTGTGGTTTGCCTGAAAATATTCAGGTAAGCCACTACTTAAACTAAAGACGAATTTGAATCGATGTTCGGATCCAAGGTTTTCTGTATATTTTTCGTCTTTACTTGCTGTCCCAATTTAACAAAAGGGAACGTTATTTAAGAGTCATTTTATAATTTATATTTAATAATATTATAAGTTATTATTCTTTTTATTTTTAATGTTTTGTATAGCATTGCCCCTTCCCCCCACCCTCAAAAAAAAAAAAAAACAAGAAAATAAAGCGTACAAAATAAAAAATTCTTCAAGTGTGAGTTTAACTCATACACGAAGGGTTTCGTATCATGTGTAGGTCATCCTTGAATATGTAATTTTATTTTTATTAACTACGAACATAGAAAAACATACTTTGGGTAAAGTTAATAAAATGTCCTGTAGAAATAACGTTACTATTAGGACACCCTTTATTTTTTTTTAATCCTTTTATAGCGACTTAACAGTACAAACCCCGCAAAAATACATGGCTGAGCTATTTCGGTTAAAAAAATAAGATGAAACATGTAAAATCACGAAACCATCGGAATACTCTTTATTTCATTTAATTTTTTTGCACTTATTCTTATAGCAGACATCGCGAAATTTTAATCGTCTGCATATAACGGTTTAAAAGATTAGGCCATA
Organism: Gymnosoma rotundatum; assembly: GCA_916610165.2. Lineage (NCBI taxonomy): Eukaryota > Metazoa > Arthropoda > Insecta > Diptera > Tachinidae > Gymnosoma > Gymnosoma rotundatum. Next base: position 92,932,007 of record OU744337.1, on the reverse strand, counting down.
TTCGTCAAATTCACATCCCTAAGGAAACACCCTTAATTTTAAATTTATTGTTTGCAATATATTTTTATAGCGGACATATTTCTACATATTCTGCATGAATTGTGAATGTCTACCTACTACGCGTTTTAAACTAAGCCCATATTAATCAAAATCACATCAATATTAAGACACCTTTTAAATTAAAGTTTTATTTTTTCTTCTTGATGTTCTAGCTCACATAATTTTATTAACACTTTGCAAATTTAACGTGTTTTCCTATCAGAGTTAAAAAAATCACAATAATTTTTTGAATATCACATTACTTTCGGAACACCCTTTAAGTTTTAGTTTATGTTGGTTTAAGGGCTATAGTAATATACAACTCCTGTGAAAATTTCAACATACTACCTATTACGGTTCCAGAGATAGAGGACTATAACAGGCACACAGTCGGACAGACAACGAACTTTGAAAATGTCTTCTGAGAATAATATTTCAGTCGAAAGTTTTTTCGTTTATTTGCTGGGTTATTTACAACGTATTTTCGTATGACATGTTTCTTGCAAATACTTTAACTTTTTGTTTTTGTTTTTTCTATATGCAAATATGCATATTACGTCTGTGTGACAAATTTATGACACATTGGCAGAAATTGTTTGGGAAACAGAAGTTGTAACTGATTAAAGAAAAAGGAAATGAAAATTGACAAGCCCTTGTGTAATAGCAAGTTTTCTTGTCAATTAACTTGAAAATTGGATGCACAACATTTAAACTAAATAAGAAAGTGAATTATTGTAAAAGTGTATGCATGTGTGTATGTGTGTACATTTATAGATGTAAGTATGTATGGATAAGTTAAAAACAACGAGAAACGAGAAGACATTCTTTATATTTAGCAGTTGAAGTTAATAGTTTTATCCACATTTTTTTATTTAAATGAAATTGGGAAAACTTGTTGACTCTGAAGCACAAAGAATAGATTTTAAGAATGGTATATGTAAGTCAGTTTATTCGCTGAAAAAAAACTATTGTTGATACACTATTACTTATTGATTAATAAACACGAAATTTAAGATTTATCTGCAGAAGCGTTAAAAAATATATAATGTTTTTGTAAGCATCGATAAAATCCACGATTATTTATTATTGTGCTGTAAACGTTAAGACAAGTAAATTATTCACTGAATGAACTTCATGAAAAATATATAAAATAAAGATTTGCATTAGATCGATGCCGTGTTTACGGGTGGTGAAAGGAATCCGTTATCTGCTTTTGTAAACTTTTATCATTTTCCTGAGTTCTTAACCGAAATGTCAATAATATTTAAAATACAAAATAATAACTTTCTACATGGAATACTAAGAAAAGAGAGCCACAATTAATAGAAAATATAAATTATAAATCTAAGAAGCAGTATATAAATCAGCCAAAATAAATTTGATTTTCACACGGGGGATTGCGTACCATGTATGGATCTTCATTTTATTGTTAAATTTAGGGCAACCCTTGCGTTTTAATTTAATTTTTTATACTTTTTGTCATAAACAACATAAATCCCAAATTTCTAGAGGGACGCCCTTTATGTTTTTAATAATTTTTTCTCTTTGTCATAGCAGATGTAGCGCTATTTAATCTGCTACGTCTAAAACGATTTAAAAGAAAATGATCAGAAGTGAGCAAATCACATTTCAATGAGGTCACCCTTTAAATGTTAATTTCATTTTTATAATTTGTCAGACATAATATTGCCTGCATATTCTGTACAAGTTTTAAGTGTCGGTGTACAACGATTAAAAAAAGCCTTATAAGTCAAAATATTAGCTCTATGGGGATACCCTTTAATTTAAATATTTTGCAGTACCGCCAATAAAAATACATATTTACTGTGAAAATTATAGAGAGGTCTGTGACAAATGGACAGACATAATATCGATACTATTATGGTTAAATTATTAAACTTTGGGTACGAATCTGATGAAATGATCTTTCTGTATATGTCAAAAATGCATGAACCTGAGGTTTGGGTTTCTATCAACTACTTCTCGTTTTTAATTAAAAAATTTTGAATAATCGATTATTTTGCGTTGCGCTAAATTGCTGCAGAGAGTATAAGCAGTTTAAAGAGGAAAGTTAATTTAAAAAAAAATTTTTTCGATGTTTTTTTCACAGAGTTTTCGAATTCTGCTCATTATTATTTATGAAAATTACTTTTTTTCAGAATGCGTTGCTATCTAATTTTTATTTTTTGTTGAAATTTTTTATGCCCATTATTCAAAATATAAGTGAATTTTATTTATTTGCCTTCTTTCTTTGGCAGATAGTCATAGGCTTGTTGACAATAACAACCTTTAAAGAAATCCAGTGATGTTAATTCAAACGATCTAGGTCGCACATTCAAGAGTTATATAGCGTGTGCCGGCCGTGTGGCATATCACTTACACAAATATATTCGAACTAAGGCAAAAGGAACTCATTAATGCGTTGTGGATTTGAGAATATCATATCTATCTATTATCCCTAAAGGATAGAATTCACTATCATACATAATCGTACGATTTAATCACACAAAGAAGTCCGTCCTTCTTTAAAAATCGTTTCAAAATTGCATCGTAGGTGCCACTCTATAACACAAAAAAGTTGAAAAAACATACGGTTTTTATATTTTGGTTTTTTCTTCATTAAAAAAAATCAACTCTTATCGCATAGACAAAACTATTTCTGAATTATATTAAAAGATTATAAAATCGTACAGATCTGTTGAAAATTCTGTCACACATGCAATTTTTGACAGATCGTACGACTGAGTATGATAGTGAATCCTAGCGTCAATAAGGCTTTATCGTTTAGTATAAGTTTGTTTTAATTGGCTTTTTAAATTTTCTTCATTTCTGAACTACTTTGCATCAACGAACGCTCTTCCTCCTCTCGTGGTGCTTCATGTTGTTGTTTTTTTTTTTTTTTGTCACCAGCCATTAACTGCGCAAATTGCCACCAATTAAATTTTGATTGATTCTTTTGTTCACTTAGCATTAATTTATCTATTTTATATCGAATAACATCGCAGGAATCAATTTAATTAATCTTGATAAATGTTTTGAATGTCATCAACATGTCAATTAACTGTTCAATTGTTTTACTTCATTTTTTCAATCGCACAATCAATAGCTGAACAAAAGCAGGAGAATAAAAGGACAAATATTTGCAAACTACAACCCAGATCCCTTCACAATGTAATATGAGTACTTTTAGTGAAAAATGCATTAGTTTAAAGTAAAATATATAAAAGCAAAAATAAAATTAAATTAAGTTACATTGTTACACAAAAGTTTTCCATCTCATCAAAATAAAAAAAAAAAACAAAAAATTTTCTTTGAGCTGCTTATAGTGATTTGCAAAAAAAAGTCATCAGGATAAAAGCAGGACCATAAAAACTTTCTATTTATTGCAATTGGGGAAAAGCTCAATTGCATACAATTAATAAGAACGTTTAGAAAAATGGAAGTCAAAGGGCGAAATTGAATAAAATCAATAGTTAATTACTATTTGTGAAGACTTAAATAAGTAAAAAAATTCTATTACATTAGAGATGTCTTTTTTGTTCACTTTTATTTTTACTTTGTATTAAAAATTACTTTAAAAGTAATGGTTTAAATGTGTTATTATTTTGCAATTAACATCTCACACTACAAAATTATGGCGGCAGATGGCAAACTTATCCAGAGTTAAAAAGATGTGAAATAAAATTTGTACGCTTTTTCTACTTGATTACAAAGACAAAAATGCCAATTTTATTTTTACTGTTATTGTTCTCTTCTATGCTGGATTTGTATAGACTCAAACTATCTTGTTTAATAAAAATCCGCTTTACGCAACCATCCACACTGCTCTTCGATTCCGGCAAAACTCAAACTGCTCCAACTATATTCTCTCTCTAATCAAGCCATGACTGTCAAACTAAGACACCGTTTCGGTTTTCTCGGCGCCTGAAAAATGTCAGCTGTTTTTGATAGCTAAGGATGGTATTTATATATTTTATTATTAATGGTATCGATATATAATGTTGTGTTAATGATTACTTTTTTAACCGACTTTAAAAAAGAAGGAGGTTATACAATTCGGCTGAATGTTGCTTTTTTATATTTGTGCCTCCAGAACTCAATCATTTCTGATCCGATTTTGAAAATTTTTGGTATTATGATAGATTATGCTTACAGATTGGTCCCGTTTTAAAAACAGTTCATAATCTTAAAAATTAAAGGGTGTCCCCATACAACATACATATTTTTTACGGGTATTATGAACTGTAAAGGGCGATTCTGTAAAATTTGAAATGACTGCGTATTACAATGGCTCCCAAAACAAACAATTATACAAAAATAAATCGAAAAATTAAAGGGTGCCCCCATAATTGATATAAACTTACTTATATGGATCTATCTTTTGAACAGTTATAGACAAATGATTGCAAATTGGACAGAAGGTCGATTGCTATTGATGTTATAGTAACAAGTATTAATATTTAAAATTATAAATTAAACGGTGCCCCAATAGTTCATTTAATTTGATGTACATGGCCATACTTTTGAACAGTTGTGGACAGACGATTGAAATTTACAAAGAACCTGTGTTACTTACTCCGCTACTATAACAACAAGTATAAAATTAGGATTTGGAAATAAACGGGTGTTCCAATAGTTGATATAATTTGGTGTATGTGGCCGAACTTTTGCACCGTTCTAGACAGACAGCAGAAATTTAAAAGGGACCTGTTTTGGTAGGTCCGCTATAACAAAAAGCTTATTATTTGAATTTAGAAATTAAAGGGTGTTCCTAAAATAAATGTTATTTTTTCTATATACCCATATATGAATTTTAGACAGAATATCCACTACTTTGTTTGTTATAATAAGAAGTGTAAAAAATTTTTAATTATAAAATAAAGGGGTTACAATAGTTGATATAATCTGGTATATATGGGCGACTCCATAGTTGGGTTACCCTATAGTTACTGTAATTTGATGTATATTGCCAAACTATTAAACAGTTGAACAAATATAAAGTTTGGAGATAAAAGGGTGTCCCAATAGTTACTGTAATTTAATATATATGGCCATACTCTTGAACCGTTATAGGCAGTCAGATGAAATCTGTTTTGAAGTCGGATTTTTTTGCAAGAATTATTTTTTCTTTTACAGTCACATATTCCACATTCTCTAACACGTCGAGCTTTACACTTAAACAGTCCAAAGCATATTATAAAAAGGTGCCACCAAGTGAATGAGTTTGAATTTTACTTAATATCTTTTACTGCCTAAACAAGATTTTTATTATCTGTCATCACATATTTGTTAGAAAATAGCAAATAACTTTTTAATATTCGCGTAAATTAATGACGGCATATAAATTTAATTTTAAGACCTGCCTGCCTGTCAGCCAGCCACTCAGCATGCAGTTTCTAAAGTGTTTTCATTCTTTATTTCTTTAAATATTTTTTTTATTTTTTTGTAGCATTTTATTTCTTTTCGCTTCGGCTCATAAACGACCTTGTGCCACTTGTTAGAAATTTTGTCACAGACATATTAAAGTTGCACCATCATGCTGTTGGTTGCATGGATATAAAAAATTATGTTTTTCTGTGTGTGAAAGAAATTAGACATATTTTTTTTATTCTATTTTTGTTGGTAATTTTTTTTTTTTGTATTTGAATTAATTAGTTCGATCATGCAGTGACAAACTGCATAATTTAAAAATTACAAAATGTGAATCAGAGTGGTCCGATTTATTTAGGTGCTGTAATTTTTAATCTTATCAATAAATACAAGCAAGATGTATGTCTGTAATCGTAATAAGGTTTGTGATGATTAAAATATTGATTAAATAAATTTACAGCTGCATAGTAGTTTTTAGTTTTTAGTTTTTTTGTTTGATTATTTTTTCGCACATTGGGTTCTGTTTTAAAAAGTTTTAATGGATTTAAAAATACTACGGCACACAGGGAAAAAATATAAATATGTGTTTTCGGAAAACCCTCAAAACCGATCTTTCTACAATTTATCAATTTTCAAATTAAAAAAAAAATCTTTTATTTTTAAATTATTTTTGGGAATAATTATTTTACATTAGTTCACTTTTCAATGTGCTAATATCCCAAATATTTTAAATAAAATCAAATATTGATTATTAGTGGTAAAGCTAGTTCCTATGGCCATTTCGTTGATTGCTCAACTCAACTCATCAGGGAACCTTCTACCATATTTTAGATAAGCTAAATCTGCCTATTATATTTAATAATCAATATTTGATTTTATTTAAAATATTTGGGATATTAGCACATTGAAAAGTGAACTAATATAAAATAATTATTCCCAAAAATCTTTTTAAATAAAAATTGCAAGTGCCTGTGCAAAAAAGCTCTGGCAACTCACTATATTTTTGAGTTTATTATAAACACAAATGTATGGTGTTGCAGCGTGCTTTTTATTTTGATTACTTCTTACAACTACACGTAGAGTTGGAAAAAACCAACCACGTGTATGTAGAAATGTAAGCAAAAATAAAGTCACTATTGATTATTAGTATTTTGTTTAAGCTTTGATGCTTGTGTTTATTAATTTTTTGTCCACTTCTCAGTTGGTTAAAAGAATTTTTTAAATATAATAGGCAGCTTTAGCTTATCTAAAATATGGTAGAAGGTTCCCTGATGAGTTGAGTTGAGCAATCAACGAAATGGCCATAGGAACTAGCTTTACCACTAATAATCAATATTTGATTTTATTTAAAATATTTGGGATATTAGCACATTGAAAAATGAACTAATAAAAAAATCTTTTAATCTAAAAAAATATATATAAATTAAAAATTATATCTCTGTCATTTAAAAAAAAAAAATATGAGCGAGCTATTTAAATTTAGGAGACGCCCTCATTAAACTTATCGCTCTAATACTGAGCCAGTGTCTAAAGTGCTCAATTTTATATACACTAGTACTCTCAGAGTTATTAATGTGATCATCTGAGTTCGCAACTTGGCATTCTTTATTTTTGAAATAGTTTCTCTGTTCTATGCGAAGGTAATTTATTCAGGAGAGTGTTTTCTAAGTAGGAACTCGAACCATTTCCAGCTGAAAATTTATTTATAGGTCAGCTGTTTCATAGAAAGCTTATTTCCGGTTCCTTTTAAGGGAAAGCATAATTAGTTCTAAGCCACTAGTGTCTGTCAGTTGACTATGTTAAATAATTTAAGAAATAGATTTGACAAAAAGGAAAAAGTTATTTACACATTTACTAAATCTACCATTTTTATTTGGATAAAAAGAACCACAATGTTCTCAACATCGAAAATTAATGAAGCTCATTAAAGATAAACAAATTTAATGCCCACAAAAGAAAATAATAATAAAAAAGTTTTTTGTCTTCTCGTATTTATGTAAGACATTTTCCGCTGTTGTTTCTAATTTCTGTCGTTCTTATGACTGCTGTTGTCATTGTTATAAGAAAAAATTGTAGTCATTGTGTTGTTATGACAATTACTTTTTTATGTTTTTAGTTGGTCAAGTTGTTAGTGTTGCGCATTATAATAATTTGTGTAGTGTTAATACACAAAAACAGATAAAGTTAAAAACTGACAGAAATGACATAAGACTTCCAAAACGAATAACAAACAAGCTGACAAAAAAAAAAAAGAAAACAGAAACACAAAACTTTGTAAAACATAAAAGTTGTTTATAAATTTCTCTAAAAAGCGTCTTTATAGTACGACGGACACACACATTTCAAAACTTCTTTATTTAAGTCGTGTGCTCTATAAAATTCTTTTTTAAGTTGTTATAATAAATTTAAGTTAAAAAATTGTTCTTTCTGTTTCATTCCTTTCCACTTAAATGAATAATGTTTTGTTAAAGTATGAAGAAAATCATGTTTAGAACAAAAACAATTGTAATATTAAACAGAAAATAATGTTTTATTTGTTATCAAGAAAGTTAATATAAAATTAAAGCAAAACAATTTTTACATTTGCCGTCTTTGCAGAGACAGCTATGTAGAACTTGCCTTTGTTAAAAAAAAAAATAGAATAATTATTTATGAAAACTATTAAGCGCTTTTGTTATTAAAGTTGTGTCTCATTATTAACGCTGGATTTTAAGAGTAGTTTTTTTAGTTATTTTTTTGCTAAACAAAACACGTAAGGTGCACGCCGTTGCTATCACATATAAATAATCAGCCGATGGTGAAAAGTTTTGTATAAATTTAATAAGATTCGGTAGACATAGCAATAATTTCTCTTCCTTAATGAGCAGTGGATTGGCAGTGTTGCCAGTAAATTCTGGCTCCTGACAGAAAAACCTCTATTTCAAAATTCTTTTCTTGATTCCAGGAATTCACTGAAAACACGAATTTCAATGGAAAAAAATTTTCAATTTTTTGTTTGTTACATGGCTTTTCATTTAAGTATATTATAAGTCTAGATACAGAAGTACATACACATCATTTCAAATAACATACAAAAAATTGTTTTTAGATATTTATTTTAGTATAAAATTAAAATTAAATACATTAGCGGACAAATTTCTTAACCACAATTTAACATCTTAAGAAATAATTTTTTAAATTCAGTTTTCATAATGGTTTTTCTGAAATAGAATTGAGGCTTGAAAAATATAATTTGTGTTATGTAGGTATATATACGCAGAGAAAAAACATGGTTGTGATATGGTCGCAATAACCATATTATGTTCTTTGTAACAATGTATAGTTGAGGAGAACCAATTATAGTTGTTTTCATCAAAACTTTAATCACGAGAAACATTTTTTGTTAACTTTAACGATTATATGGTTACTTAACTTAAACATTTTACCAACCACAACCAAACTTTTATAACTTATTAAAAATAATATAAAATATTTAACTATAATATATTATTATTATTAATCAAAGTGTGGTTAAAAGCAATCAAAATAATGTTTGCGTTAAAAATACTTTGTTCTAGTTCTTGACAGTTAAGTATTTTTTTTTGTTAGCTAAAATATGAAAGTAAAAAAAAAATTATGTACAAAATAAATAATTAAATATAATATGCAAATTATGAAAACAAATAAAAAGGGAACCAAAACTTCTAAAAATATTTATGTAAGCATATAAATCTTTATTCTTATTATTTAAAAACTATATTTTTATATAACGGATTTTTGTAGCCTATGATCTAAGCGTTATTATAATTAAATAATTAATTTTTTGTGAATTTATGTTTTTAAATAATTTTTTGACAAATTGTTAATGAATAAAACATTCTAAGTCTACTGTATCAGGAAAATTTTGGACTTGCGAGACTATAATATAATTCAATTATTTAACATGATATTTTCAGCCATATTACGATATTTTAATTTAACCATTTAATATTTATATTTGAACATAATTATGTTTATACTTTAGCTTCTTATTGTTTTGCTAGACCACTATGTGGTTGCAAGTATAACAATACTTTGTTTTGTTAGCAACTATAAAATGTAACCATAATGTGTTGCTCTTATATTATGGTTACATTAACCAAGTTTTTTTTTGCGTGTATGAATGAATTTTTTATAACGTCAATTAATTAACACTTCTTATTCTTCAAGTTCTTCGTAATCTCATTCAATTCTTGTGTACAATTTCCCGATTTAAAATTTCGTAGCATTACTTCAGGAACTTTAAACTTATAAGAGCAGATTTTATACATATTTAAATGGGATTTTATTCGTATCAATAAATGTTTAATATTCAACGCCAATAAATCAAAAAAATACTAATAATAAAAAGCAGTCAAATGTTGCATAATTTCTGAGCAAGTTTTAGATAATAATTTGACGTTGGGCATCCGTCTTTATTCCAAAAGATCCTCCTATGTTTTCAATTGTTATAATTATTTCGATTAAAGGACTGCGACTAAAAAACTTGATACTAAGTTTTTCCAATAATTGGGATGCAAAAACTTTTCCAGAATCAATCAGATGATGACATCAAAATTAGGAGTTATCCTCAGTATTAGCAAATACTATTTTAAAAAAATTTACAGAAATAATTCCTCCTGAGGGCGCTGGTCAGTTTCATTTGAATTAATTAAAAGCTGTATATTATAAAATGTATGTTTTATTGGGACACCCCTTAATTTTTAAAATTATGAACTGAAGTGGGACTAATCTGTACACGCAGAAAAAAAATATGCTTGTGATATGGTCCCAATAACCGTATTATGTTCTTTGTAATAATTTACGGTTACGAAGAACAATTATAGTTATTTTCAATAAAACTTCAGTCACGACAAACATTTTTTTGTTAACATTTAATCATTAAGTGGTTACCGCGCACAATAATGCAACATGGTTGGTTTTAACTTTTAAAAATTCGAACCGCAACCAAAGTTTTTTTACTTATTAAAAATAAAATAATATGTTTAACCATAATATATTATTAATAATCAAAATATGATTGGAAGCAAACAAAATAATGTTTGCGTTTAAAAAAAGTTAATTCTAGATTTTGACAGAATGATATGTATGTGATGTTTTAATATAAACTTTAACATGTTATTGTTAAGCTAGACAACAAAATGTTTGCAGGATCAGCAATATTATTATTTAATGTAACAATAGTATGTTTTGCTAACAACTATATAATACGCCCATAGTATGCTCTTAGATTATTGTTACCTCAACCATGTTTTTTCTTCGCGTGTAAGCAAATCTTTTGAAATAAAGAAAAAAAAATCAAAATCGTTTCAGATATGACTCAGTTATGCAGGCAATACGATAAAAAAGGCAACATTCAGTCGAATTGATAACCTGCTTCCTTTTTTGAAGTCGACTAATAATTAGGTTAATTAATTAAACCTGTCTTTCTGATACAAGTTGGATTTTACAACGAATTAGTTGCTTAAATATATATTTAAAGTATATTAAAAATGTTAATTAAAAATTTTTCCTCTTTTTACAAATTTTCCATCTAATTATTATGTCATTAATAATTAAGGTTAAATATATTATCATGCTCCTACACTGAAAGCAAATTTCATAATATTAGTAAATTTCCTTTTAAAAATAATAAAAACAAATATATTCTACATTGCAAATTAAATCGTTGAGATGAAACATGTCAAAGTACCTTTATAGAATATTATCTATACAAACTAACTACCAGCATTTTCTGAATAAAATGAAACGTGCCTGGCTGCATTTACACTAAGTTTTAATTTTAGTTGGAAATAAAGGATTTAAATTAAAAGTTGCAAAGAGACACGTAAGAAGATTATTGTTGAAAACATGCAGTTAAATTTACCTCGTACGTAAAATAAGATGATTTGCAGTAAAAATAAAAATATTTAATTCTTAAAGATTTAATATGCTTTTTTATTTATTTATTTTTTTTTATTAATTTATTTATTTTATATGATCATTACAATACAACAAGAGCAAGTCTTATATTAAAGTATTGGGTAGATATTTGGCATAAGATTAAATTAAATTAAACTTTTAAGCAAGGTACAATGGATACTAAATTTTATTTATTACAAAAAAAAATAGTTATTAATTAGCTGAATTTAACTGAATAATAATTATAATAATAAGAATAACGATAATAATAATAACAATTATTTCTGCTCATGAGTGTAAGTGATTAGGAGAAAAAGTTGAAAATGGCAGATTTAAATTTGTTTTCATTGTGTATGGTTTGGTTTAATTGGCTCCAAAGGCGAACCGAATTGATAAAAAAAATGCTGCGTAGACACCGCTTTGTTGTATTTCAATGTTAGCCTGTTGTATAGGTATTCAGGTTGTCGTGTATATATGATTTTATGCAAAAAGATTAGAGTACAGCATCTTAAGAGGTTATCAAAGGTTACATTATAAATTTGTTTAGCGAACTGTGAAATTATACTCATTCTTCTAATGCAAAAAACATATCTAGCAATATTATTATACGTAACATTTAGCCTGCGCCTGCTTACAGCATCGCAACTAGCGAAGAGTTCGCAACCATACATTAATGTAGGCAGTAAATACGTTTTGGCCAATAGCATACGAATATGTGTTGGTGTGTAGTACTGAGACATCCAAAGATTCTTCCAATCAAGTTGTTTGTTAAATACCACACCAAGATTATTTGTAGTATCTACAAAACTTATAATATTATTATTAAAAATTATTGGTGGGTAACACGTGTCTTTGTTTGATGGACCAATAATAAGAGCTACCGATTTTGTTGGGTTAATACTTAAGCCATTTGAAGATGCCCAAAGATGAATTTGGTGCAGGTCATGAGTTATTAACCGTATACAGTTAGGAGCTTCTGATATGTTACAGCTTGCATAGAGTTGCACATCATCAGTGGGAGAAAAAAAGCACATGTGTTTTAGTTTTAGACAAAGAATCGAATGGTGAACAGTGCCAAATGCTTTCGAATGGTCAAGTAATATTAAGAATGATATAGTGTGACGTTTGTCAATTTGACATCTTATTTCCTCAGTGACGTCAATCAATGTTGTAATGCAGCTATGATTTGATCTGAACCCAGATTGCGTACTATTTAACAAGGAATTTGCAGACAGATAACGACTTATCTGTAAATGAAGTAGCCTTTCAAAGACTTTTGACAGATATGGTAGTATTGCAATAGGTCTATAGCTTCTATCAGGTTTTATAATCGGCATCAGTTTGCATGTTTCAACCACGTTGGGAACTTAGAAGTTTTTATAATCATATTAAAAAAATGAGTTAGATAAGTTAGTGTGTGTGGAAGTGTAAGTTTTTTTGTCGGTTGTGCATATTATATAAGTTTCGATTGAAGTGACTACTCGCGACTATATTAAAGCTTAATTTGAGAAAGAGGACAACCAATTTTGTTTATTGTTAATTGAAAAAAGCGTCTAATTTTTACGTTCACATATATTTAAAAAATAAGTTCTCGGAATAAGAATATAATAGGTTACATAATTTGATACATTTAATGCAGCACAACGTCTTTACGATTTTTATACCCTTCAACACAGTTATAAAAGGGTATAACTAAGTTTGTCATTCCGTTTGTAATTTCTACAAAATCTATTTTCGATCCCATAAAGTATATATATATATTCTGAGATCTTATGGGTAGCGAAGTCGGTTAAGCAATATCCGACATAGTTTTGAAAGTTTTGCTATTGAAAATCAGCAAGTTCGGTGCATCCTGTTCGAGACAGTGGGACAAACATCGCACCTGGCGCTAATTAATTCATATCTTACGTTCAACTTTCGTTTGTATTCCTGCAAGTGCTTTTTGTTTATGATAAAAAAAGATGAGCTTTAAGCAGCAACAGCAACCTTTTCATTTACTGAGTTGGGACTACAGCCCTAAGCAAAGCTAAGAAATTTCGAAAAAAAGGCGTTATGGTAGCAAGGAAATTTTTATACAAATTTTTTTTTAAACTATTTTTAACTATTTTCTGAATTTTTTCATTACACAAAAGTTATGTTTACTTTTATTTTCATTTTGTTACTAAGAAATATAACAACAATGACGGGATGTGGAGAATTACATCAAGGCATTCTTGAGAGAAATTACTAAATCAACCTATCTTATTAAAATATACGTTTGTTTTTGTTGTCTGCTAACCGTCGATTTAGAAGTTATACATAGATAACATTTCTCTCATAATAAATTAAAAAATTAGAATATATGGGAATTTAAGCTGAATTAAGATAGTGCAATTGTTAAAATACTAAAATATTTGCACTAATAAGTTCAAAAACTTATACCTCTTTTTTAGTGATCCGTATGTTATTGGATTATAATATACTATGTTGGGAATTTTGAAAGAATAAAATAAAATTGTATTGGCGGCAAAGCCGGCGGTTAGCAGAAAGTCAAAACAAATATATGTGCCAATTTGTCAAGTGACAAAAAAACTTTGTGTTGTGTATGGATTTCGCCTTACTAAATTATGTTGATTGATTATAAATATTTCTCTTAATAATTTCTATTCATTTATAATATTCACAGTTCAAAAAATAATATAATAAAATTAAATTATTTCTCTTACAAAACTTTAAGTAAGTGAATGAGAAAACAATGGAAAACATGGTTGAGGTAACCATAATATAAGCAAAATATAGTATAGTTTCAGTCAATAAAAAATTAGCTGGCTTTGGAACCATGTTTAAAATAATAACAACATGGTAAGGTATAAACATAATTATATTTAAAATTTAAACATGTTATAATGAAATGTAATAATATTATGTCCATGGTATTTTTTTAAATCCAATAGAATTTTAAATTATAAGAAATAAAAAAAAAATGAAATTGTAATGAAGAATTTTTTTTATACAAAAGATCAGAACATTGCATTAATATTTAAATATGATTTCGGGCGATGGCCACCGTGGCTGCTCATGACGAAGCGCATTCTTGACGTCCAATTTTGGGTCATTTTTTCAAGTACTGCTGGCCGTATGTCACGAATAACACGAAAACGTCAATTGTTGCTGGTTTATCAGCATAAACTAGTGACATAATGTGAAAATAATCGAGAAGTGTCAAATCGCAAGACCTTTAAGGCCAATTGACAGGTCCATTTCTCGAAATCAACTTATGATTTTAATAACTCGATGGTTGTGGTCGGTATAACTCAAGAACGGTCTAACCGCATTCGTGCAGATGGTTTTTCTAAATTTTGCGTAAAATCGGTCGAAACGTTTGTTAGTGAGTAGTGTTGCCTAAAAGCCAAAAATTCTTAAAATTCTTTTTTTTTGCATTTTTAAATTCATTTTTTAATAGCAATAAATAAATAAACAGTTTATGCCTTCAGTCTTCAATTAATCCATTAAGTATAAAGGCCATAAAAATTATGATTCTTAGTTAAAAAAAAAAGACTGATAAAATATAAAAATTAATTTTTTTAAAGTTTTCCAGAGTGATTTTAATAACAACAATAAATATTCAAACCATGTGGGGGTTAATTTTTTATCAAGATATTTATATCACTTAAGAATTTAAGTGGGCGATGTAGCCCGGCATCTGCCATTCATAGAAAATGTTTCCTATAGTTTATCATAGGAAATGCTAAATGAAGTCAAAGTAACGGCATGTAGTCTATAATATTCAACAGCTACACTTGTGTGCTTTTTTAGAGCATAATATTAAAATTAGTGCATTTTCTTTTTATAATGTTATTTTTAAATACAAAAATAGCATATTGCATGCACGCCGATGAGAACAACTTGTATAAGATTTTTAAAACAACACAGGTTTTTTAATGAATTATTTAAGCTTGAGATCTGGTTGTATATTAACTTTTATTTTCCATTTCA
This sequence comes from Gymnosoma rotundatum, assembly GCA_916610165.2. NCBI lineage: Eukaryota > Metazoa > Arthropoda > Insecta > Diptera > Tachinidae > Gymnosoma > Gymnosoma rotundatum. The sequence goes on along the minus strand of OU744337.1, from coordinate 92,916,704 downwards.
TTGGATAGAATCATCACAATTTAACACAATATTCAACCACAAACACAATTGAAAATGCAAAAAAATAAAAATTCATCATAAGCTCGAATAATTAATTAAAGGAAACTATTCGCCAGCAATCATAATAAAAAACTCAAAATAGTTCAAGGCGTTTTATATTCACAAAATTAAGAAGTTTGCATAATTTTTCACATCCATGAAGTTATTAGCTTTGATGCACTCTGCGGTGTTTTCTATAACTTTCAAATTTCTCAGGCCACGTTTTTTGATTATGCGATCAATTTTGACTTTTTACATTGTTAACGTAGAAAATGGATTGAAAAATGTGTATTAAATTATTTATAAAATAATTCTTGCAAAAAAAAAACGACTTCAAGACAGATTTTATCTGTCTGTCTATAACGGTTCAAAAGTATGGCATCATTAATTAGATTACATTAACTATTGGGACACCCTTGTATTTCCAAATGTTGTACTGATTTAACTGTTAAATAGTTTGGCAATATGCACAAAATTACAGCAACTATAGGGGCACTCTGTAATTTCCAAATTCAAGTTATATACTTGCTGTTTTAGTCGATTTAACAATCAGGTTATTTGTAAATTTCAACCGTCCGCCTATAACGGTTCAGCAGTTTGACCATATACATCAGATTATATCAACTATTGTAAAACCCTTTAATTTATAATTTAAAATTTTTATACTTGTTATTATACGAAACAAAGTCGTGGACATTCTGTCTTATTTTTAGATGTTTGTATAGAACGGTTTAAAAAATGCGGCTATATAGTGTAAATTACATTAATTTTGGGAACACCCTTTAATTTCTAAATTCAAATTATAAGCTTCTTGTTAAAGCGGACTTAGAAATAAAGGTTCCTTGTAAGTTACAGCTGTCTATCTATAACGGTTCAAAGGTTCGGCCACATACACCAAATTTGATCAACTATTGGGACACCCGTTTTTTTCTAAATCCAAATTTTATACTTGTTGTTATAGCGGAGTTAGTAACACAGGTTCTTTGTAAATTTCAATCGTCTGTCCACAACTGTTCAAAAGTATGGTCATATACATTTAATTAAATGAACTATTGGGGCATCGTTTAATTTATAATTTTAAATATTAGTACTTGTGACTATAACTGTCATAGCCGTCGACATTCTGTCCAATTTGCAAGCATTTGTCTACAAAGGTTTAAAAGATAGGCCCATATAAACCAATTTACGTCACCTATGGCACCCTTTAATTTTTAGATTTAATTATGTTCGCAATTGGGAGCTATAGTAATACGCTGCCATTCAAAATTTTAAACAAGTGCCCTTTACAGTTCATAATACATTTAAAAAACATAAATGTTATACGGGTACACCCTTTAATATTTAAGATTATGAACATTCGATCAAATTGACAACCTCCTTCTTTTTTTGAAGTCGGTTTAAAATAGTAGTCATCGAGTGCCTTCTAAATTTTGACTGTGTTAGTGTAACGAACAGGGTTGCCATGTTGCTCTTTTGGAGATAAGTTTGATTTTCATGGTGAGTTCAACATATAAGAAGATCAAATATTTGTAAAGAAGCATGTAACGGTTATTTAACCTAAAAAGTGTATTAAAAATCCCACACGAAAGATTTGGTCTGATTGAAAAAAATTTTTTTGAGGGCATAGCATATATGTAGTTGCTTTTTTCTAGCTTCGAGTATATACATTTCTAAAACAATATTTTCAAAAAACTTAACGCGCAACATTTAAAATTTTATTCTGTGAGCTAAGTCCGTGAACATGTTTTATTTATGAGCTTCACGATCCTATTTATAAAATCCTACTAAGAATAGAAGAAGTTGCTTGCAGCTTCATGTTGATGACCTGATAAGCGCATATAAAAAGTGCTGGCGTAGTAATATTTATGCTGGAAGAAATACTTCCATGAGATTAGTTAATTAGATAGACTAGTTATTCGCCAATAGTATCAAATGATAAATAATGCTACTGATTTTTTAGCCTTGTCATTATTTTCACTAATAGATTTTGATAGAAAGGATTTCATTTATTATTATTAAAAAGAAGTCATTACCACTGACAGATGATTAAATGGCTTCAAAGCATTAACATTTAACTTCACTCATTACGTTTGCACGCTAAAAGAAGGCTTAAAGTAAATTAGAGCATTATTTTAATATGACATTTTTCTCGCTTAAAGTTAGTAAAGTATATTTAGTAAACGTATATGATGTTTAGACATTTTTAAGAAAAACGTAACACTATCGGAACATATTTTTTTCCTGTAAGTAAAAAAAAAACTAAAAAGTTATGTGACTATAGATATCGGACATCAATTGTTACACCTTTCTCACTTTAAATTATTATATTAATAAAGTGTTTAAATATAATCAATCGTTAAAAGGTTGAAGGTTTATTAGTGTAATGGAAGATAACGTACATTTGTATACTGTACTATTTTCTTAACTTCTATCTTTCAATTAGAATAAAAAATATTTATGATGCTTTTAAAGTGAGAGCTTGACTTTTAAAATGAGAGTTTTATTTCTAAAAACAAAATAACAAGAAAGAAAAACATTGATAATAACTGCCTCAGTAATAAAAGCGTTCGATTTTGGTTTTAGTAAATACTACAAAAACAACTAGTTTTGAGTTCTGCATGGAAAAAGATTTCAAAATAATTTTAAATTTAATTTAAGGCTTTGACAAACAAAAATGTCTGGAATTTTAATTTTAAAAAATTTAATCATTACACAATAAATATTAAACGTAATTAAAATCATTTCAAATCATAAGTAAATTAAAAATTAAATAAATATATGCTTATTGAATTTAATATAAAATTATCTAAAAATTCTACATAGTGCAAAAGAAAAAGCATTCTCGTTTAATAATTTATTTTGTGGAACTTATGTTAACTTGTAGTGATTTCTCAGTCAATAACAGTAATAAAGCATTAAAAACCGACCATATTGAATGAAGTTAAAACTTATAAACTAACTCCCTAGCCACGAAGTTTAAAATTAACTTTAAACTGCATGAAGGGTTTATTCTGTCGTAACATGATCTTTTTCATTCTTATTGTCCTTCCATTAATGCACCTCGTCTCAGAGTGAGTCTCGTTTCATGGACACGGATAAGCCGAATGACTTAATTTACTGATCGCTTGATTTTCGAGTGTTTTTCCGATTGATTCTTCGGCAGATACATTTTTCTTTTCTTCACTTTTCACAGGCTATGTTTTTCAAATTTTATGCCCAAAAGATTAATAACGTAACCTTATTGTTTTTCGATTCGCTTCTTATCGAGTAGCAGTTTTAAGAATCAGATCTGTTTGACTTAGTTTTCTATGCGACAACAAATCCAATCGCACCTATACGCGTCATCTAGTGAATTATTTAGATTATTGTTGGGATGAGTCAATTCATCACTAACGATATTCACTCACTTTGTCACTCTTGCAAAAGATTTGCGTAACGTATATTTCACACATATTTTCAGAGATGGGATACACTTAAATAAAGCACGTTTTGAAAAACATTCGCATACTACCAATTTAATTATCTACATATTCCACAAGCTCGCAGCACACCCTTCTAATTATTCATTTCAGTATAAGTGTACGATTTGGGGACCACCTGGCATTAAAGTAACCATAAGCCTATTAAAAAAGAACGTAAAGCCCAAAGGCATTATAATTCCTTTTTAAATAATCTATTTTATCACAAAATTTTCGTTTTACAATCGATATTAAACGTATATATTTAATATAATATAATCTCTTGAACAAATGTTCCCTCCCCAGTATTTTAGGAAATTATATTAAATAAAAAATTATCTTTCAATTTGCTTAACGGCCATGATTAAATATTCCTTCTCAAAATTATTTTATTCAAATTTTTTATTTTACTCTTAAACGAAACAATTTTTTCAATGCTTTTATCTATCAAACAAAATAAAAATAAGTTTATAATTTTTTCCCAGAAAGTGCAAATTCTATCCTAAGGCAGCTAAGTAACAAACAAATCATGGCAAACTTTTAGGATATTTTCTTAATATCTGTTTGCATACTTGAAAAAAAAATACATTAAACAAGAATATAATTTATTCATTTAATTTAACAGGTGTTTTTCTTTTTTAACTTTCTCACCATTCAAATGGAAAACACAAGAATAAAGACAAACATTTTTTCTCTGTTTGCACAGTGATAATAATTTTATAACTTTTTAAGCTGCATAAATCCTAAACATTTTGCATGGCTCTTAGGTAAGGAGTATGCAAAAAAGCTTTATATACTTTTGGCAACTTAATGTATATGTGACGCGGGTAGCGTTATCTCTTTACACAGTCTGACACACAATTACACAATTATCCCATTTTTCAATTTGTTCTTTTTTTAGTACATATCGCTTCATTGCACATTGCGACTGCTTGGCAACAATTTTAATATTTTTAATATCGTGTATTTTCCTTTTAAGCATTTTAGAGATTATTTTATTTTTAATCTCACTACGTATTATATTTTCTTATTTATAAAATATTTTTTAGTTAACAGAGAATAAATTAAAAAAAAACTCAAGAAAATTAAATTTTAAATTTAAGTTGATTCTTCTTAGTTTTTACTGAAACCGTCATTAAAATTCACACTCAAATACTCTTAAAGCATTGAGTACCGAGATGTTTTTTAAGAGTGCAATGATTTATTTAAAGTGAAATAAAATTCTTGAATTTAGTGACCAGGCTTAATTGGGCTAAAAATCCTACTTAAATGCTTTAGGTTGTTCTTGAATTAAGAAGACTGCACTTTCCATACTTTTAATACAGCTCCAAACTTAGTAAATTTTTATTAAAGTGTATCATTTTAAAATCGTAAATGCTCAACTCCGCTATTTTCTATAAGTTGCTAAGTGATCACCAAAATTGAGTCCTTAGTTCTCATAAAAGGTGATAGTGATTAAAAAAATCTGGCAACTTAAGAGACCTGTTTTGGTATCACTGAAAAAATCATTTAAATTATGCCGCCAATTGTGAGTTTGACTCACATATACCATGCATTTGCCACCCTTTAATTATTAATTTAATTTTTTGAAACTCTTACACCAGACATGGCTAAAATGGCGTTGCTGTGAAAATGATTTATATATAAGGACACCTTTTAACTTAATTCCTAATTTATTGTTAACAATTTATTTTTGTAGCAGATATATTTGTACTTAATGTTTGTGAATTATAAATGTCTGAAAAACTAAAGCCATATAAACGATAATCTCGTTAATATTGGAACACCCGTTATTTTCTACTTATTGTTATCTTTTCTGTACAAAGTTGATGTGTTTGCCTTTCTTTCTTTACACCCTTTAACTTTGAGTAATTGTCAAAGCGACGTCTGCTGTGAAAATTTTAAATACAAAAAGACGGACTGATAGACATTGGGACGATAACAATAGAGCTACGTTTTTGCACTTTGTGTACGGAAGGGTTACTGTAGTAATTGGCTTGTTTTACAGTCTACATGAGAAGTGGAAATGACTTCCACTTTAGGCAAAATTAACTTTGTTATCATATCGCAAAATCGGATGGTACCAGTAAGGCAATGTGCGAAAAAAATGGCACAACTTGAAAATAGAGCAGCTTTAAAGTTTTTAATTTTAAATGGAAAGAAAGAGAAAAACAAAAAGTTGTTTGTAAGTGTTCAGTTCTGTCAAAGAATAATAATAAAACCATTTTGTATGAATGCAGCAGTTCATATTTGTTTGTTGTCAAGTGCTACATCATTTTTCGTTTAGCCCGCTAATAAGGCGGAGTTAGAAATGGTGGTCCTGTGGGGACTGATTTTCGCATCCGTTTACGAGCGAAATTATATTCGGACGTGCGAGTTTTCTTACTTTCGGGATTCTCTCATTCGATATCGACTTTCGAGTATCGAAATTTTTAATGAAGGCATTCAATAACGAGCTACATTTCGAATGAACCCTTGCGAGTATAAACTCGTTAGCAAAGTATCTTTCGAGTTAACGTTTTAAAGTTCAAAATTGAACAAAAAGGAAATATAAGTTAAAAATTTATAAATTTTGTTTTATTTTTTTAAGAAAAAAGAAGTTTTCTCTTAACGAATCTTCGAAAAAAGAAACCGGTATTGGCCCGTATGAAGAAAAAACTCTCACTCAAGTAAAGGAAAAAATCTTGGCTGCTGCTGGCATAGAACTCGCTGTTGAAAATCTGAAGGCTGTGCAAAGCTTTGGATCAGTTTTAAAAACACAAACAGAGCCAAAGTCAAACCGATAACCTTTAGGTTATGAGTTTAGTGTAACAGCGCCTGAAGATCACAATAATGACTTGCCATGCATTACTTTGTCTTAAGTCTCGAACAGTTACCACTCCTCATGTACATAAGATGATGATTTAGAAGAATCAGTGTCAGAAAAAAGAAAAATAATATATGAAGACATAAAAAAACTACTAAAGGGAAGCAAAAACTACTTTGCTAAAAAAAAATATGATGACTACCGAGAACTAGCAGAAGGAGATGCTAAAAAGATTAGATTCCTTTATAGGAATTAAAATCAAGACCTCGAATTAAAACAGAAGAATGTCGAACTAAATATACAGTTAATTAAAATGAAAAAGAAAAGCCTTAAAATTAAGAAGGGGGAGCAATACTTGAACAAACAAATTAAAGAAATGGAGTTGCAAATACGAAGAAAGGAGTTAGAAACACTAAATATGAGTATTGAAATGCGATAAAAATTAAAAATAGCAATTTTAGACCTAAATCGCTATATACATAAATCTTTTATAGGCTTTAATTTTTTTTTACTTTTTGGTTTTAATAAATATGAATTTTTTAATAGCTTGTTTTTAATATACATAAATGTAGGTATTAATATATGGTTCAAAATATTATTTAATTATTACATAAAGCTATTTCAATAATATTAACTCGTATTAAATTGAAAGCCTCCGAACGCCAAAGGCGATAGAGTTGCTGCCAATTGAATTTTTGGTGGAACCGCTGTAGTGGCCCCTCAAACTCAAATTCTCCAAGTGCATATTTAAATGCTTCTTATATGAGCCTGAAACGTTTTTGAACCTTAAACAAAACTTTCTTAACATAATATACCTGCTTATGTACTTTTTTAAAATCTTGTAACTTTTTATAGACATACTATGTATGTTCTTTGATTACAATTTTCTCCGTTTTATTTAGTGTTGCAAAGCATATTTATTTAAGTTCTTTACAACACTGAACTAAAAATTCGATGCGTTTCGTATCGAGTAACATCATTAGAAAATTGTACGATATCGAAGTTAATTTCGATACAAGTTTTATTTTGATCACGAATGCGTGAATTAGCCCCCTGTTGTTGTTTATCCATAGGTTTAACAGTAAAATTTGTGTTTGCTCTTTCGTACGGTTATGGTTAAGTTATCAGCACTCCCTCTTGCTATGTGGTTCTAATAGCATGCAGTATCAAGAATTTGAAGATGAAATGTAAATAAACTGCATTATGGGGCTAGAATTTACCAGTTTAGCTCTGCTCTTTGCTCAATATACTTGCTGCTAAAGGTTTCCGATGGTATTCCTATTACAACTTTAGATCTAATGCTATAACTTAAAATATTAAGAATTATGATGATATAAAATTGCTGGATTATACGTAAGGTAAAACAAGCAGAGCTTAACAAATTTTTAGTTCCACCAATAAAAATGTGGTGTAAGTCAAGAGTATAAGCAACTTTTATCGCTGTAATTTTTCTTCTTTAATATAGCATTTTCATTTGCATTTCATTTGCAAAGCAAGAATTTTAGTAATAACATTTGATTCATGTAAACCAGCCTAGTGTATTCATGAATTCCAAATTCAATAGAGCCATTCACAATTTTGATTTGGATAGCCGATGAGCTCGAGACTCGCTGAAGTTATAGTCTATTATAGTATGGACAGATGTATAATTTTGTTACTAAAGTGCAAATCTATCCAGAGTCACTGGATGGTTATGATGTTTAAAAGTGTTTTGTGCAATCAACTCAAGATATTAGTAAAAATAAAGAAAATTGCAAATAACACAATCCCTGCGTTTTAAGAGTTAAAAGACTTGACGATTTTAAGAGTTACCGAATAGAAAAAATTTATTATTTTAGGGATTCATAATTGATTTGATTTAAATTCAAATTTGGTGAAACAATTCAATCGATAAAATGTATTATGTTTTCATAATTTACAGCAGTAACTTCAAAATAATTTTTGTTCTTAGATTTTCTGAGAACTTCCTTGATTTTTACCCGGACAATTTTTTTCATAACTGTTTTGGTTTTTTCTTTTGCTCCGTTTTTCTTTTGCTCTGTAACATTAAACAGTTTTTAAATTCTTATTTTATTAGTATTTTTGTTAATAATCTTTTTCGTGGGGTACAAAGAAAACATTGAAGAACTAGACAAATCAATGATATGCGTATTCCTTGATTTAAAGCTAAAAATTTTATTAATTTCATTTCTTTTTACTTTGCATAAAAATAAAAAGAGAAGCACTGAATATGAAGTCGTTGAATTTAATTTATTATTGATGTATTTCATTCCTTATGAATGATGCCACAAAAAGGTCCACTTACATATTCAAAATTTTATTTATAACTTTAGCATTTTTATGGTTCAGCTGAAAGTAAAAAATACACTTCTTTTGCTCCTATTTGTTTTTTTCTGCTCTGCTAAGTTAAAGTTTAAAGAATGGAAAGTTATATAAAAGGCTACGATACGGAAAATAAATTCAAAAACTTATTTATTTGTTTTGTGAATTGTGAGCTGTAAAAGTTTTCAGGTTTTTAAACCCATAAAAAAGTAGAAAATGAATGCAAATTATTACACTGCTTTTATGAAGAAACTTATGTGGGTTTGTCCATTTTTTGTTTTTAAATGAAATTCAATTTAAAGAAAGTGAGTTTTGTATAGGGGAAATAATTATTCAATGGATATTATTTCTACAAAAACATTAGAAAATTATTACAAGAAATTACAATTTAATATTGTGAAATGTAAAACAATTTAAATAAATGATAAAGTCATGATAGTATATTTTTTTATAATTATTGATTTTTAAAAGCTGTTGCGCTTTTGTAGGGCTAAAGCCAGGCACGTAAAAATCTAGTGTTATGTACTGCCAGAACACATATTTTCTGTGTCAAGATACTCAATACACAAAGACCTGCTTTTAACATCATCATGACGAGGCTGTGAATTGCGAGCTACGTATTTCTTCTCAATATTCTTATGACTCTTACGCAAAAAGCTGTGTAACAGCAGCTAATGAGAGATGATACAAACATTTATACTCGAATATATTATTTAACCGAATGAACAACAGAAGTTTAGAGGCATGAATATAGTTTTACCTGCCAGCCTTTTGGTAGACTTTTTTCTTTAGCCGTTTTTTTATTCGCACTAACTAACTAACTTATTCTAACTCTATTCTATTATTCTAATAGAATTAGATAAACGATACCCCGACGAGGTGATATGTCATGCAGAGTAAAATTTTCCTACCCAATAAATAACGTCTACAAAGAGAAAACATGCTTGTGATATGGTCACAATAAACATATTATGTTCCTTGTAACAATGTATAGTTACGGAGAACAAACTATAGTTGTTTTCAACAAAACTTCAGTCATGACAAACATATTTTTGTTAACATTTAACCATTATGTGGTTACTATGCAAAATAAGGCAACATGGTTGGTTTTAACTTTAAAAAATTCGAAGCACAACTATCATTTTATTAGTTTTTTATTAAGTTTATTTTTAAGCAGTGTATGATTAAAAGCAAACAAAATAATATTTACGCCTAAAAATATTTCGTTCCAGGTGTAGACAGAATGCTTTTCTGTCAGTTTAGAAATTTTTTGTTAGCGTAAAGTTGAAATTGTTTTTATTGTTAAAGAAAATGAAAAAAAAATTACAAAAAATATGAAAACAATTAAAAAGGTTAGCAAAACATTTCAAAATTAGTTGAAATATATTTGTATGTTGGCATATAAATATTTATTTTTGTGTTTTAAGCACAATTGCAAATAATTGCCTTTTTTTGTGAATTTCTGGTTTCCAATAACTTTAGTGACAAACCAATAACGAAGTAAATAATGAATAACTAAGTCGTTTATATTAGGAAGTATTTGCACTTGGGAGACTATATTATAATTTAATTTTATATACCATGACATTTTCAACCATATTATGATCTTTTTATTTAACCATTTAATGTTTATATTTTAACATAATTATTTTTAGATTTTACGATGTTATAGTTATGCTAGACAACAATATGGTTGGAAGACCAGCTTTTTTATTATTAAATGTAACAATACCATGATTTGTTCACAACCATGTAACACAACCATAATATTTTGCTCTTAGATTATAGTTACCTCAACCATGTTTTTTCTTTGCGTGTAGGCAAAATTATAACCCTTAATTTTCAATTCTATCCATGTTTGAATATTATATTTATCTTATTATTGTCTTGGCCATATTTCCCATTAATTTCAAGTTGTTAAAGGTAGTTTCCTAACGACGCGATTAAAATTCAAAAAGAGTTTGGCATTTTTTTCTTAACAATCGATTACAAGATCATTTATTACAAAACAAAAAAAAAATAATAATATTGATATATTAATTATATTCTTGATCATTATTATACGATAGAGAAATTAATTTTTCGGTACAACAAAATACTCAAATACCCAAAAAATCTAGCATGCTATCTTTTTTTAGGAAGTAATCCTATTATAAAACATTGGAATATAATTTGTTATGAAATTTTTATTGCCATATAGAAATTTTTTCTTTTGAAATATTATTGTTCGTTTGCTGCATTAACAATTTTTATCGTTTTTGCATGTTACTTTAAATAGAAAATATTAATAGTTAAATTGTGATAAATTCTATTTTACAAAAATCGTAATTTAGCAAAAAGATAACTAATTATTTAAGATAATAGCATCTTAATTTGTTCTGGATCACTTTATTGGAAAACTTATAAACTAAACTAGAAATATCTTTTGAATATGTTGTTAGTGCTTGACGTTACATGTATTTGCGGTTACTACCGCTTGCTGAAAATATTTCAGTAGGCTGCTCTTTTCATTGTATTTGTTATATTGTTGTTTGAGTCTAAAGGATGTTTTGATTCCCACCGCCAGGCTCATCCTTCCATTTTGATCAATATGTAAATATATAAAAATAATAGTGACTGCAAGATATATTACCTGTTTAATGGTCTATATACATATTCAGAAACTAACATTATGGCACGCAGCCTCCTTCGTCGCCATTTCCCCATAGCGCATTCGTGGGCGAAGTAAAATACTAATACAATAGCTATTTGCGCCAAAAATACCAACCGTCTATCGCATGAACGGCGATGACAGTGTTGAATGAAATGTGAAGCTTCTCTATCCAGAATTTAGCACAGTTACGAAGATAATTAAATATTTTTTGCCTTACAAAAAAAAAAAAAAAAAAAAAAAAAAAACAAAGGAAAAACTAAATTTTTCTGTAGAAAGCTTGAAATTGCAAAAGTTTTGTAAAAGTTAAATAATATAAGGAGAAATAAAAGCATTTGAAAAGCTGAGTGGGTGGTAAATTCGGTGTTAATTTTATAAAATGTAAAGATATGAAAAACAATTGAAAACAAATGTACCATAATCGATTTTTATCCAGGAACAGATGTGACGCTTACTAAATAAAAATATATCCAGTTTAAAATTATTTAATGTTAAAGAAATATTATCTCTTGCGTCAAAATTTTAAAAAACTTAAGAGAACTTTAAAAAAGCACACACAAATTTTTTCGGCCCTGATGATAAACATTCTTTTGTGTTTAAAGTACCGTCAAGCAATAAGGAAAGATAGATTAAGTTACGACTTTTTATATTATAGTTCTTAGTGTTCTAAAAAAATTTTTATTTATTGTAATTATTTAGTTGGTATGAGCAGTAGTTAAAAATTATATTAGTGTTTTATTTTTTCCAGCTTAAAGTTTTTTGATTAACATAATTCCCAAGACACTCAAGTCATAACCGAACTAGTAGATTTTATCTCGATCCTCCTCTCGCTAAATCAGCACAAAGTCATACACACCTTTTTTCCGCAATAACTAATATATTATTAAAAATATAAATATTTCATCAATTTTTTTTTTTATATAACCAGCGTTTTTTTTTTCTAAGGAAGTACTAAAACTATTTTAAAGAGTTTTCCAGCATTTTACCAGAGAGTTTAATTTAAAACTAATTGTTGTTTTTCACACGTTCTTGTCATAAAAATAAAAGTTTTATTTTCTTAACTTTTCCTCGTCGTTTTATTTTACTGCTAATACCTTTTTATTTCGATTAGTCTCTTTCACGATTGAGAGAATTTATACATTTTGTTTGCCATTAAAGTGTTTCTTCTATAACAAAATCTTAAGTCATGAAGTAAATGGTTTCACGTTCAAGTTTATATTAAATTTACGTAAAAACAAATTGAATGTACGTGAGCCTCTATACACAATTCTGCTTCAATTTCCTATTATATGCTTTTTTTTTATTAGGGAAAGATTAACTATTATGAAAAATAATTAATTATTTAAATGATGTCAATAGGAACGCAATAAAATAACAATACTAACAGCTAATTTTTTAACATTACAAAAATGAAGCATAATTTAAGGCTTTTACATTAAGGAATAAACATGTACGAACTTTTTATGTAAGTTGAATATTTACAGTGTAACAACCACTTGACAACTACAAGTTTTAGGTAAAGTTGTTTATGCATGAACACACCAAATATTACTAAACTCATAATATATTTGTGATAAATGTAGCTGTTAAGAATGAAACGAAAACGAAATATATTATTTATTAAACCATGCCATGTTTGGTTTTCTTTTATTAAAATAAATAAAAATAGTAAAAACCTTAAATAAACCAATGTGACTTTTTGGTTCATAAGGAAAGTTTAGGAACTTATGTCAACAAATAAACGACCACTCTCATTATATAACTAGAGCAAATTACGAAGTTTTGTTAAAATGTCAGTCAAAATATTTTGTACAAGTGGCATGAAACGTTAAATTTATAAATCTGTCGAATACAAAAGGACCTGTAATTAAATTTTGTATTCCTTCAAAAATTCTATTGTCAATTATTATTTCTTAAACTGTCAATTAAATGTCTATCAGCAATGACTGCTAATTTTTTACAAATTATTTTTCAATTAGGTATCTGTTCCAAAACTTGTTCTCTAATTGTTAATTGACGTATCAGAAATTTAAAACTTTAGGAAAGTGAAAAAAAGATACATTTTTGTTTAATGTTTTTGCCTTAAAGCATCCTTAAGTTGAAATTGATACATTTTACAAACTCTTTTCTTTTTTCTTGTACACTTTGTTGTATAAAAAAAATTTTAAATCTTCTTATCGATTTGAACACTTTCTTGTAAAAAAGTTTTATTTCTTTTTTCTAACGTTTTTTCGAGATAAAAAGATATTTAATGTTAAGTGGAAAAATATGTCAGTTAAATGTAATTTTATTTACTCCATCCTTAAGAGTGTGAAGTAAACGTAGCTGTATTTTTACAAATCAAATCATATTAAAGAAATGTTTTTCTGGATGTAATGGTGTCTCAACGAACACTTGAGGACTATAATCACTTCAATTACGCCAATTTTGTTTATTGATTTATCTATTCAACCCAAAGTGGGCTTCATCGCTGAACAAAACTCGCTCAGGATCAATATTAAACTTGTTTTAGGCCCATTCACCGAATTAACGCCTGGCTAGATGATCGTGTGGCTTCAATTATTGAAGGAATTGGATTTTGTAAGCATGCAAACCTCAAAATATTTTATAAAGTAGATGAACACGTATCGAATTCCTGTGCAAATGCGGTATATGTTGGGTTTCCTTAACGCTACGACTTCTACAGCAGCAATGACGTACGTTTTGACGTACGACCATTATTTGTGTTGTTTACAGTGACTTGAAAAAATTAATATAGAAAAAAATGGAATTAACTCGTGAACATTTTCGTGCCATCATTTTTCACAACTTTCGATGTGGATTATCACGACAAGAGTGCATTTATGAACTTAAATCTTTGTATGGCGATGAAGCACCATCCTATAGCACTGTGAAAAATTGGTATAATGAATGTAATCATGACCGAAGCTCGCTCAAAGACGAATTCCGTGAAGGTCGTCCAAAAACGGCTGTTGTGCCAGAGAACATTGATGCCGTGCGTGAACTCATAACGCAAGATCGACATGCGACATACCGAGAGATAGAGACATCCTTGGACATTTCTTCCACCAGCATACATTCGATACTGCATGAACACCTGGCCGTAAAAAAGGTTTGTTCTCGTTGTATCCCGCACAATTTGAAAGTCGCTCAAAAAAAGGCTCGTGTCGATTGGTGCACAGAAATGTTGCAATAAAAACGCTTGCGGTGCTTCAAAAGGCGTTTATAAGATCGTCACAGGTGACGAATCATAGATCTATTCGTATGAGCCCGAAACGAAACAACAATCGACCGTGTGGGTCTTCAAAGACGAGCAAAATCCAACGAAAGTTGTTCGTGGAAGAAGCACTTCGAAGCAAATGGTCGCCTGTTTCTTCGGCAAAACTGGTCATGTGGCGACTGTTCCGCTTGAGCAACGTAGGACGGTCAGTTTTGAGTGGTACACTACAATTTGTTTGCCTAAAGTCATCGAAGAAACCAACAAGAGAAGACGAATCATTGTTCACCATGACAATGCGAGTTCTCACACATCGGCTCAAGCCAGAGCGATTTTGACCGGCCAAAACGTCGAATTAATGGGTCATCCGCCGTACAGCCCTGACTTGGCACCTAATGACTTCTTTTTGTATCCGCAAATCAAGAAAAAAATGCGTGGTCAACGATTTTCGTCGCCAGAAGAAGCTGTTGAAGTGTTCAAAAACCATGTTTTAGAGGTGTCTCGATTGGAGTGGAAAAAGTGCTTCGACAACTGGTTTGAGCGCATGCAAAAGTGTATAAATCATGCTGGAGAATACTTTGAAAAACAATAAAACCATTTTTGATTATAAATATTCGCATTTTCACTATTAGGCCAGAAATATATAGAGCAGCCCTCGTATGTACTAGATAAGGCTTGCTTAAATCAACTCAAATAATTTTGCTTTTTTATAACCTTCACCACAAAAAGTTTAAAAAGGGTATAACGAATTTTGTTATTCCGTTTGTAATTTCTACAATATCCATTTCCGACCCCATTAGGTATATATATCCTGAGTCGATTGAGCGATGTCCGTCTGTTCGGCTGTGTTAAAATTTAAATACTTTAATCAATCGGACATAGTGGCGGAAGAGGTGTTATTGGAAATCAGCAAGATCGATCCATGTTCTAAGACGCGTCGGGCAAAACACCATGACTACCTCTAATTTTTCCATTCTATTTGGAACAATGAAGTAACATCAATCAAAAAAAAAAAAAAAAAACAAATATATGTGGCGATAGAGAATTAAAATATAAGAAAAAACATCAAGTGAAAAAATTGGAGCTCGCCCATTATTTTCGAATAACGAGTGCTTAAAAGCCGAGGACATTTTTAAGTAAAATTATGTATATTATTATGTAATTATGTATTTTTTTCTTATTTTTTAATTCTCAGTGACCCAAATCCTTACTTTTTTGATTGGAGATTTACATAGATGGTGAAGGGTATATAAGATTCGGCATAGCCGAATATAGCACTCTTACTTATACTTTATATAAGACATCTGATTATCGGTTTGTTATTTATTAGCAACATTTGTATGCAATGCAGCATAGTCATCATAAAAACCTAAAAAAAGAAGAAAAAAAAAATACTTTTCACAAACTGGTGGAAAAATGTGATCTTTTCACCTTGACAAAGAATATAATAAATAAATAAAAATCCTCTAAAAATAATAATAATAAATTCATTTATAATATTCACGGTTCAAATCCAGATTTGGAAAAAAATTACAAAAAAATTAAAAATTATCAATAAATCTACTAAAATTTCAGCCGTGTTGAAGCTATCAGAGAAATTAAAAAGGAACCATTTTGGATGTATTTCAGTAAAAAAAAATATTAAAACCAGAATGACTAAAGAAAAATACGTTCTTTCGCCTTCAAACATTTAAAAATTAAAATAAGTTTTACTTTAGAGCGACATCGTTCAGCCGCTCGAAAGTACAACTCAGTCGCTCGAAAGTGGCGTTCTCCTCTATTCCTCACATTAAGTGGCCTAGACTTTAAACAAAATCCAGCTCTTTCTTTTGAGTAAAATTATATTTTTCGATTTGCGTTCTTAACTAACACAACTGACACGGCTACAAAACATTTGTTTCCCTGTTTACAGTTTGTCACATTTTTGTAGGATTCAAAGCCTCAATCATATACAATAAAAACATTATTTTGAATTTATATCGTAAATAACTGCCGGGACTGCGGGCTTTATATTTTTGTTATTTTTAAACCTTAGACCTAATCCTGTGGTTGTATGCGAATTATTGCGATCGATTTGTGTGGTTAGGCGATGAATCATTCCACCGTTTTCTTATTTTAAACAATATAACTGTTTCATATGAAATGTAAATCGAAAGCTCTCTGTAAAAAATTTCTAAAGGCAATGAAGAAAATAAAAAATTAAACTTTATAAAACCGTCTAAACGTATCGATTAGTGCTTGATCAAATCTCATGGAAACAATTTGCAACGCTAAAAATAAAAAACCAGTCTAAGTCGATATAAAAAAATCATATGAAAGTATGTAATTGATTCGTACCCAGCAAAAAATTTTTAAAATTGTAATCGAGTGTGGAATTAAGCATTTTTGGCGGAAGTACTTCCCAACTAGATTGCCAACCTAATGATTTTAACAAGGCTTGAGACTTTTATAATCAATTACTGAGAATCGATTATATTAATTATTGTAGGAAATAATGAGAACCATTAGTACGCATTTTAAGGTAATCTCTTTTAACATAAGGAACTAGTTCCATTACTACTTCCATTTTTGGAAACTCATGTAATGTGTTTTGTAAGCGAGTAACAAAATATAGCAATCACAAATTAAGCCATTATTTCGCAAGTACTTTTTAATGTAGTTTCTAATTTTTTGCTGGGTAACTATTTTAACTACAAAATTACGAGTATGGATAGGTTTACTTCTTGAACTTCCAGAGGAGTTCACCAATTCCCGTAGTTCTTGTGCGTTTGCTACAGTAGAGTAAGAGGAACTTTATACAATGCAAAAAACACGTCGAACTGAATGTTTAGCCGTTAGAATTAATTTTAATTATTTACATATAAAACTCCGATTATTAAAAGTGGAAATGCTTTAGATTAAAAGCAATGCATTTAAAAATTTTAAGCAAGCTTTTCCAAAGCCAAGTGGCACCAAGCTGAGGCAACGAACTATGAAGAACTTCGGCTGATTCAAAACTAACAAAAGCAGAAACTAAAAATATTGTTTTTTAACTTTTCTATATTTTTCCACACCGTTGGATGACATCTTCAGAAAACAGGAAAAAAAAATATTAATACGAGTTTTTTCAAACACAATAAATAAATTGATAATAAATCTGTAAGCAAACTCAAAAAATTAACAAAAGATGTAGTATTTATTAAGTTCAAATAAACATCAATAAAGCCCGGAAAATGAAAAATGTAATTTTCATATTAAATGTACAAAAAAAAAAAAACAAAAAAAAATAAGTCTTGCGAAAAAAAACCGACTTTAAAACAGATTTCATCTGTCTGCCTATAACAGCTCAAGTCCATGGCCACATAAATTAGGTTACATTAACTATTGGGACACACTCATATCTCCAAACTTTATACTGTCCAATAGTTTGGCAACATACAATAAATTGCAGCAACTATAGGGTCACTCTTTAATTTCCAAATTCAAATTATTTTTCAATTCAAATTATAAGCTTCTTTATATAGCGGACTTAGCAAAACATGTTCCTTGTAAATTTCAGGTGTCTGTCTATAACGGTTCCAAAGCCGGCCACATACACCATATTATATCAACTATTGGGACACCCGTTTATTTCCAAATCAAAATTTTATACTGGTTGTTATAGAGGAGTTAGTAATACAGGTTCTTTGCAAATTTCAATCGTCTGTCTACAACTGTTTAAAAGTATGGCCATATACCAAATTAAATGAACTATTGGTGCACCCTTTAATTTAACATTTTAAATATTATCAGCTGTTACTATCACGGCCATAGCAATCGACATTGCGTCAAATTTACAAGCGTTTTTCTAAAACGGTTCATAAGATAGGCCTATATAAGTAAATCTTCATCATTATGGGACACCCTTTAATTTCTAAATTCAAATTATAAACTCGTTGATATAGCGGATTTAGCAATACAGGTCGCTTTTAACTTTCTGCGTTCTGTCTATAACGGTTCAAAAGTTTGGTCACATACACAAAATTACATTAACTATTAGAACACCCTTTAACTTCCAAATCCAAATTTTATACTTGTTATAGCGGACCTAGCAATACAGATTCGTTGTGAATTTCGAGCGTCTGTCTACAACTGCTCAAAAGTATGGCCATATACATCAAATGTAATGAACTATTGGCGCACCCTTTAACTTATAATTCTAAATATTAATATTTGTTACTATAACGGCCATAGCAATCGACATTCTGTCCTATTTGCATGCGTTTTTCTATAACGGTTCGCAAGCTAGGTCCATACGAGTATAAGTAAATTTACATCAATTAATTTTTAGATTTATTTTTTTATGATTTTTTGTTTTTGGGAGCTATAGTAATACGCAGTCATTTTAAATTTTACAGAAGTGCCCTTTACAATTCATAATACACGTAAAAAATATGTATGTTGTATGGGGACACCCTTTAATTTTGAAGATTATGAGCTGTTTTTAAAACGGGACCAATCTGTAAGCACAATCTATCATATTACCAAAAATTTTCAAAATCGGATCAGAAACGACTGAGTTCTGGAGACACAAATATAAAAAAGGCAACATTCTGCCGAATTGTGTAACCTCCTTCTTTTTCTCAAGTCGGTTAAAAATAAAGCAGCAGCATGAACAACGAGTTTAAAAAATTTAAATAATCTGTAAGAAAACTACAAGCTGTGTCAAAGTTTATGAAGCTTTTTGGTGCAACACAAAACCTTAATGGCAAAAGACAAAAAAACAAAAGAAAAAATAATTGGCAAAAAGCCATAAAACTATCTAGAAACATATCCACATACACTTACTTGCTAAAAAAAAGTTTGCTTTTCAAAAATATTATCATCTGTATAAAAGTTGTTATTTTACGGTCTATGGAACTTTTCATTGAAATCATAGTTGATTAACTTTAAATGTTATTTCTTTTTAACATTATATTTTACGTTTAGTTTCTATGCCTTAATTCTCATTTGGTTTAAGATTAGAAATAAATAATAGAAACAGTCACGCTGATTGGGCCCTGAAACGAAGGAAAGCTTTTGTTGGTACTTAATGAGATGAAGTTCTGTAATAAATAAAAAATAAATAAAATCTCATTTTATAAAAAATTACTATTCCCTGATCTTTGAACCAATATATTGCCTTGGGATTTAGCTACAGGGCAGTGACTCCATCTTAAATTTACATATATTCAAAGGATGACACAGGGATCGTGGAACATGCGAAATTTGATAAAAGACGTTTTAAACACATTCAAACCCGTAAGATCTGAAATCATCGTGGTTTCATTTGACTAATAAGTAGGGATATTGTGGGTTTGTTCCGACAACCTGATTTAAATGCTAAATTTTTTGCCAGACTGGTTGAAATTAATAGAACATTTTTTTTGCTTATTCAATAAAGGTAAGAATTCGTAAGTTTTGAAAGCGACAAACCTATCGTATCCTATCCTATCCAGTCACTATTTACAGCAATTTAAATTTCCTTCCTTTTGAGCAAGTTTATCTAAACTGTCCAATTTATCTGTCATGTTGTATTTTTCAAATTGATAACTTCTCAAGTGCTTTGAATGTACATTTTTCGCATTTCTAACATATATCTTTCACTTTGATATTTGCGCTTATTTGCAGTTTTTTTTTTCATTTTACTCTTGGCCAAAATTTTTGTTCATTCTAAGAGAAAAGGAAAAACTGAGCAAACTACTTTCCCAATAATTAAGTTTGCTGTCAAGTTTTATTATTTAATTAATTTGCAAAATTGAGCACAAGCACTTAATGAAGGGCTTTCAATATTAATTTTGTTTTCACACACTCTTTCGCTAATGAATTGCGGCATTGACAAAGTATTGAGTTTTATGAGTTATTTTTTTTTGCAATCTCCCCTAAAAAAGTGATAAACAGCATATAATTGATATTGTAGTTGCTTGTTAAGAGAAATTGAATTGACAGTTTTTACCAGAAATATTTTTTATTTAAATAATTTCTTGTGGTAGCCACAGGAGTGAGTGAAACGTATTTCTGATATTGTTATCTTTTATTATTTTAAAAATTCATTTAATAATTTTGAAGAAATGTCGATATGTTTTTACACACTTTTTAAATATTATTTCGCCTAGATTAAGTTATTTTATTAAAACAAAAATATTGTAAGATGTTTGTTCTTTCAGCGAAGCCAAACTGACTCACTACCAGTGATTAAAAATGCTTGACTATTTTCAATGAATATGTAGTTGCTTAACTATTGGTGTGGAAAAATGTGCAGCAAAAGCAAAAAGCAAATGCAAGAAAAAAAGAAAGAAACGCATTTGCTTAAGCTGACTATGTGTTTCTTTCTGCAGCAAAGCAAATTAGCAAAGCAATTAATTTAAAAACGTTTGCGGTTGCTTGACCAATCAGTTTTTCTTTATTTTTGCTTTTGCTTAACTCCTTACTATGAAGTTGTGGCTGACTACTATTGCTCTTTCTTGCTGTAACTCGCTGTTTTTTATCCTTTTTAACATTAAAAACGTATTTATGTATATATTACTTACAACACGTAAGAAAATACATACAACAAATACAAACTTTGTTTTTGAATTGTGTATTATTTTTTTAAGCAACAGCAAAAGAAGAAACAAACATCAACTTATTGGTTAAGCAACAGGAAGCGTTTTCAAAATAAATGCTTTGTTGATTGGTTTGCTGCAGAAAGAAACACATAGTCAGCTAAAGCAAATGCGTCTCTTTTTTTTTGCATTTGCGTTTTGCTGTTGCTTCGTTTATAATGAAATGTTTTGTAAATGCTGAGACATTTAGTTTTTTATTTGCTGAAGAACATGTAAGCAAAGCAAAGATTATAGTGCTACAAAGTTGCCCAGTACTTTTGCTTGGGCCTACAGACGATTATCGGTTAAACAGTTAAATCATTTACAAAGTAGAGTTATTAAAGCAAGATTCGTGAAACAATCAGGAAAGGCTAGAAGAAATCTGATAGAAAAATCGATTTGTGGGGAGAAAAAAAATTAAAAACTCTAATAAAAATAAAAAATATTAAAAATATGTACATATATTTTTTTTTATTAAATTGAGAACAATAACAAAATTAAAAATAGTTTTAATAATAAAATTGATAAAATATATAGCAAGCCTTGAACAACATGTATGAAGTTATTTAAAATTTTTATGTATTGCCTTCTTTTTATTCATTCTCATTGTGAACTTCATATCGTTTAAATCAAATTAAATTTCTTTTATATTTTAAAATAAAATTTATCAGGTTATGGGCCCAGAACCCTATAGCGCACTCCATTTTTAAAAAGAAAAAGTGTAAAGAATAAAAAAAAAAAAAAAAAAGTTTTTAAATTACAAGCAAAATGAGTGCTCCTGCAATCCAAATTGAAAAATTGGATGAGCATAATTATGACAGCTGGTCTATTCAGATGCGGAGTGTATTGATACATAGCGGTTTCTGGAAAATTGTTAATGGTGTGATCAAGAAACCAGCAGAGGCTTCAGAAATATCCTCATGGGAATCAAATGATGAGAAAGCATTGGCGTCCATATTTTTGAGTGTTAAGCCAACACAGTTGGGGTACATACGTAGTTGTACAACGTCTCATGAAGCATGGAAAAAATTGGAAGGGATATATATGCCTCGTGGTCCAATACAGAAAGTTTTCTTATACAAAAGATTAGTTAACCTGAAATTGGTAGAGAATGGTAATGTAGTTCAACATATAAATGAGTTTACGGAAATCTGTGAGAAGCTGGAGGAAGTGAACATAAAAATCCAGGAGGAGCTTCTCGTTATTATGTTACTGTCAAGTCTTCCCAAAGAATTCGATAATTTTGTCATAGCAATGGAAACGCGTGACGATCTTCCTAAATTGCCTATTTTAAAACAGAAGCTTTTGGAAGAAGGAAAAAGGCGGTGTGAAAAAGAAGAAGAACCAATACAGCAAGCATTTACAGCAAGAGCGTTCACTAAAAAAGACGATAAGAAATTAAGAAATAACAACAGCAAGAATTTTAAAGGTAAATGTTTTGTGTGTGGGACAACGGGACACTACGCTAATAAATGTAAAAAGGTAAAAAATAACGAAAAGACCCAAGCAATGGCAATGCTAGCAGCGACAGATGCATCAGCTTACGATAGTAATAAATGGTATGTTGATAGTGGAGCCTCATCGCATATGTGCAACAGTCGCGAAATGTTCCACAATTTTCAAGAGCACAACGAGATCATCTCACTGGCTGGCAACAAACACATAAGTGCGATAGGATAAGGTGATCTATACCTTAAATATAAGAACTACAATATTTTACTTGAAAATGTTTTGTACTCTCCGGTGTTACAAGCAAACTTTATTTCTGTAAGTAAAGCTGTTGGTAGAGGTTTGACCGTGCATTTTGATGCAAAAAGGGCAGCGATTAAGAGAGCAGACGGAGATGTTGTTTTGAAAGCTGAGCGAAAAAATAATATGTTTGAATTCAACAACAATATAAAACATAAGTTATTTTGTTCACGCAACGATAAGACTAATGTTTGGCACTATCGATACGGACATTTGAATTTCAAAAGCCTTTCTGATTTATTTCATAAGAAGATGGTAAATGGCATGAAGTTGGAGAGCACAGATATGACAGATTGTAAAACTTGTATGTTGAGTAAAATTCATACTTTGCCATTTCCTAAGGAGTCAGATACAAAATCAAAAGAGTTACTGGAACTGGTTCATTGCGATGTGTGCGGACCATTTCGTGAAAGATCTGTAGCAGGTTCGAAATACTTTGTTTCTTTCATAGACGACAAGTCGAGAAGAATTTTTGTTTATTTCATTACAAACAAAAGTGACGTGTTTGAAAAATTTAAAGCTTTTAAAGCTATGGTCGAACGTCAAACCGGATGTAAAATAAAAGCAATACGAACTGATAACGGGAAAGAATTCGTAAATTCAAGTTTCAACAACTTTTTAGAGACAGAAGGAATCAGTAGACAGCTAACTGTCCCCTATACGCCCCAGCAAAATGGAGTCGCAGAGCGAGCAAACAGAACTCTGGTAGAGATGGCGAGATCGATGATGGTGCATGCTAACGTTAAAAGTTTTTTATGGGCAGAGGCAGTAAACACCGCAGTTTACATTAGAAACAGGTGCCCAACACGATATCTTCAGAACATGACACCATACGAAGCATGGACTGGGAGAAAGCCTAGTGTTCAACATTTAAGAGTTTTTGGTTGCTGTGCTGTTGCTCTTGATAAAACTGGGTCTAAATCAAAGTTCGATGCTAAAGGAAATGAATACATAATGGTTGGGTATTCAAACGTAGCGAAAGCATACCGTTTATACGATGTTAAAAAACACAAAGTGTTCGAGCATCGTGACGTACTTTTTAATGAAGTCACTTTCGGAAGTGATGACGTCACAAGCGAAACCAAGGACGATTATGCTAAGGACTTGATGAGTCTTACGTTTGACTGCCAAAAGGAACAAACTGTTGATTCTGTTGAAGATAACACTAATGTGCTAAATGAAGATGAGGACGATAATCTTGATGATAGTTTTAATACCGCTGATGAAGCTGATAAAGAAGATGAAAACATTAAACTAGCGCCAATTATAGGGCCAGGTAGGCCAAGAATATTACGAACGGGTAAGCCTGGAAGACCAAAAAAGCAGTACAATGAATTGTGTACTGCTATAGATGAAAATTTACCACAATCTCTTGAACAGGCACTTTCTAGCAAAGATAGCGAGAAATGGATTAATGCAATGAATGCTGAATTTGATGCTCTTCGAAAAAACAAAACGTGGTCCTTAGTGGATCTTCCAAGTGGTAAAAAAGCTATTCCCTGCAAGTGGGTTTACACAATTAAGAAGGATGCTTACGGTAAAATTGAAAGGTATAAGGCGCGTTTGGTAGCGAAAGGGTGTAGGCAACGTTTTGGAATAGATTTCTATGAAACATTTTCCCCTGTTGCACGTTATTCAACAATTCGAATTCTCTTAGCTTTAGCAGTAAAAGAAAGAATGCACCTTCATCAACTTGATGTAAGCACGGCATATTTGAATAGCAACTTGCAAGATGAAGTATATATGCAACAACCGGATAACTTTGAAGACAAAAGGCACCCAAACAAAGTTTTACGGCTCCATAAAGCGATTTATGGTCTGAAGCAAAGCGGAAAAGAATGGAATGCAAAATTAGACTCAACTCTCCGCAAATTAAATCTTATACCATGCAACAATGAGCCTTGCTTATATAAGGGTGAACGAAATGGAAAACTAATTCTTATTGCAGTGTATGTTGATGATTTAATTGTGGGCTGCTCTGATAAGTCTATTGTTATCGACATAAAGAAAAGCATTTCTCAAGCATTTGATATCAAAGACAAGGGTCAATTGCGGTATTTTTTGGGTATGGAAATTGAGCGCGAAGGTGAAGTCGGGCCAATAAAGCTATGTCAGAGCCAGTATATTCGTGACACGTTAAAGCAATACAACATGGAAAACTGTAAACCCGTATACGTACCTTTGGAAGCTGGATATCAGGTTAGTTGCAGTAATGAATGTGAAAAAGCTGATCAACAAGCATATCAGTCATTAGTTGGTACGCTAATGTATCTTGCAATCTGTACGCGACCTGACATTTTGCACTCCGTTTGTAAAATGGCTCAAAGAAACACTGAGCCATATAAAGAGCACATGACCAAACTGAAGCATATCCTTCGTTACTTGGCTGGAACTATTGACGTAAAATTACAGTTT
Source organism: Gymnosoma rotundatum (assembly GCA_916610165.2). Taxonomy (NCBI): domain Eukaryota; kingdom Metazoa; phylum Arthropoda; class Insecta; order Diptera; family Tachinidae; genus Gymnosoma; species Gymnosoma rotundatum. Next base: position 92,891,467 of record OU744337.1, on the reverse strand, counting down.
AATGATAGAACCAACAACTTAGAAGGATTTGTGGATGCTGATTGGGGTGGAAATTATGATGACAGAAAATCATTCACAGGCTTCACATTTTATTTTTGTGGATGTCTCATTACATGGAAGTCCAGGAAGCAGTCATCAGTGGCACTTAGCAGTACAGAAGCCGAGTATATGGCAGTTTCAGATGCAGCGAAAGAAGCAATTTATTTAAAACGGCTTCTACAGGAGATTAGTGCAATCGATGATGGTCCAGTAGTTATTCACGTTGATAATCAAGGAGCACAAAAGTTAGCTGAAAACCCTATATATCACAAGAGGAGCAAGCATATCGACATTAGATTTCACCACATACGAGAGTTAGTTCAAAACAAAGAGGTTAAATTAGAATATTGTCCAACCGCTGATATGATTGCTGATGTGATGACGAAGAATTTATCAAGAGTAAAACACTTTAATTTTGTAAATTTAATGAATTTAAAATGATTACTTTTTGTGAAATAACAAAAATGTAAATTGTTTTGTTGATATTATTGAAACGTAAAACTTAGAGGTTTAACTTTTTGAAATATTCTTTCAATTATCCCTCATACAAGACTCCATCGATACAATTTAAGCGGTTCGGATATTGATAAGAAATGGTTGAAACGGAAATCATTAAGCAATTTTCTAATAAATAATCAAAGGAAATAGCGACAATAACACATCTTTCAAAATATTAAATTTATTTACATAATTTTGGTCGCTTAACTAGTGATAAATTTATAAAGACATTTAAAAATACTTCATACTTGCAGGGTGTCTTTAAAATTTGACATCACAATAAAAATGCTCTTAATTTATTTCCTCTTCAAATCTTTTTTGTCACATATGCACATTATAATTTTTTTATGATTTATTTATTAGTAATAATATCGTAGTAAAAAATTATGAATAACTTAAGTGATTTATACACCATCCTTCTTGCACAGCTGCAAAATAAACTTAAATGAAGATTATTAAGTTGTTGCTTTAGATGGTTGCCTGGGTATGGAGATGCCACATGAACTTTAGCAGGCATAACTTTAAGGTTCTAAAAGATTTCTGAAAACTCATAGAACATTGACGTTTTTCGCCATTTGAACAGCCATAAGGTGGCAGCTGATAATTAAGAGCTTGTATATATAGGAAACAGCAAAAAAAATCGTGTTTCATTGTCGTACATTATTTTTAAAAATATTGAAAATTTGACAGTTCATTTCTTGAGTGAATTAATCTTAAACGATGACTAGTTATTTCATCTCGATGGCGTTGTTTGTTCTACACAAAGACAAATGAAACAATAACGTGTCATTGCTTTGACATTTCTAAATGATAATAGTGTGCTTTCTGATTAAATGAGACTAAACTGATGTATACCTAAGACGATGCTAATGTCAGTAATTATATCATTGTTTAAAGCCAAAAGTGTGTGCAAATAAAGTCAATACCAGTCGCGCATTCAATGAAATTTTGCCACATCTATGAAAATGTTTAGGACATTTTTTCAAAAGAAGGATCTAACTTGAAGATTATAGACTTCTTGTAATTTAGTGATTTCTTTGTGTGGGGTTTCCTTAAAAAAGAGACTATTTAACAACAGCCCAAACAAAAAGCGCTCTAAACCAATTTTTCCTAGGATTGTACTTTATTCTATATTATTTATGTGCAGTGTATAAATTTGCAAAGATTACTACTTCGAAAGGGTAAAATCAATAAATAAAAAATTGTGATATAGCTTAGTTCAAAAACTACTGTTTTGAAATAAATTTTTCAGTAAAAAAAAAAATTAAATTTAATTGTTCTAATAAAAACTGTGAAAAATTGTTTTAATGTTATTATTGTTAAGTGTCTTTTTATTGGTAAAGCGTAACAATTTTTCACTTAATAGAAAACTAAAAGCGTAGGTCATAATGGTTTCCTTTATAAAATATTGAATTGGAGTCACTCTCCTCAGTTTAAAAATTTGATATTTTTATAAGCTTAAAACTTAAATTGATGTTGACGTAGATAATAAAAATTCCCCTCCAAAATCTGGCAACCCTATTCATGTACATATGTGAACACCTACTGACACAAGCAGTAAAACAACAAAAAAAAAAAAAAATAAATATATTTTTTCATGCTTGGCAACCACACACAGGCACAAATGCTCATTTGACAAACATAACACAAAGGTGTAAGACGATATTTGTGTTCATGTATTTGTAACAGGATGAAGAAAGAGATTTTATGTAAAAAAAAAATAATATTTTTACATTTTTTGTAAAAACAATCATCTAATTTCTTTATGGATACAAAAGAATTTCACTTAAAATTTTATATTCCTGAATCCCATAATGTGAGAGGAAGTAAAGCGTGATTCTTTCAGCAGACTCAATTTAAATAAAAAATTCATATATTTTATTCCCACATTTAATTAAAAATTTTATTTAGAGTCTTTGTTTATATTGGAAAAAATTGGAAAATAAAAATATTTTTTAATAGTGTGCGCATATGAAAAGTGAAATCTATTGGATGTCCGTTTCATTATATTTTCAGGATTCAAAGGTTATGTAAAGTCTCTTTATCGTCTTATGTTTTTAGTCCATTATAAAATGCTTTTAAAAGACCCAAGTAATCATCCTTCCATCTTCTCTGCTAATGAAATCAGCTCTGTTGTGGAAAATTTGCAAGTTGGTTTTGCTTCCGTAGTTGTAGTTCTGAAAGTTCTTTCTTTGTTTAAGATTCCGCTTGTTTTCATATTCCAAGAAAATACAAAATTTTTAAGTTAATGTTGTGGCATAATCCTAGGCGCTCTAATCTTGTTTTTTTTCAAATCTTTCCTTTCAATTTTGAGCTGCCAATGGAAAGATTTTTTTACATATAAAATAAAAATGTGGCAATGCTAAACTTACGAATTCCTCATATTTTGTTAATAACTTCATTTTTGCAAAGACATTGAAAAAAGTTGTTTTAAATATTTTTTTATTTTTTGAAACACCAATAACGTGATTTCGTTCTTATAATTTTTTTTCAGAACTCAAACTACCAAAGTATAGACTTAGTTTTTCCAAACAGAATTGAACTCTGTGGCATGGCTGAATAATTGTGTTCATATCATTCTTTATCAGATCCGTATTGTTTTTGCTCCCTTTAACACTCTCGTGTGTTTCACAGTGATACTAAGCGAGTGATATTAAGCGTCAACCTTTTTCAGGTGTATAGTTAGGTTTCATCTTCTTGGAAGTTAATGAAAGAGAACTATAATTTGTAGACGTAAAACAAAGATAGTTAATTTTTAAAATAGAATAATGGCATAATATTTTTACTTTAGTTATTTATCATAGAAATTTTTTTACTGCATGCAATGCTGGAACCGCATTAGGAATTTGCAGTAGACCCCAGAAATAATTATCATTTAATGCCGGAATAGAGGACTTAAAAGTAATGTCAATAGAATAACACTTGTACCATTTTCTAAACGATGAAGTATCAGCCTGATGAAACCGATAATAAATATCTTAACTATTGTTTTCTGTGATAAGTTGTTGTTTAACTAAAACGCAGGATTTAAAGTGTAATTAAAAAAAGTGTTTTCAGAGAACTATCTTAAATTTTTTTAGTATTATAAATCTATGACAGTTATTTGTGAAATAAAATGTCAGCTTTATCTTTTCGAATTATCTTAAATTGTTCTTGGCTTATTAACGTACACTTTTTCTTAATCCTAAAAAAAAGTCCAATGGTCTCAAATCAAATGATCGCGGCGGTTAACTGACATCTCCACGACGTGAGATAACACGGCAACTGAATTTGTGGATGTATCGACTTCTCGTGGATCGTTATTTACACAACTGCGGGAATTCTGATTGTTATTTAAATCACTGAGGTGAAAGTGTTTCTGTTAAACCAACCTAAGTCATATTGAAGACACTTGAAATGAACCTTGTAAGCATGTTAATTCAATTCTTTATTCAAAACTGGCATCAAGGTTGACGGCTCTTTTGTCGCACTATCGTGAACAACAGCAATGTTTTCGCAGAACGAAATAAGCAAGAATGAATAGATGTTTTCACATTTCCTACAAACCCAGTTTGCTAAAATTTGCTTACAACTCTCCAGATAGTGGACGTATCTGGCCGATTATGCTCACAAAAAAATACGACGAAGTAAACGAAATACATTTTGATTTGAACGCCTGTCCTTACATTACTATACAGAGTGAGCCTGCAGAACATAAAAGATCCGGCGACAATAGAGCAGAAACATATTACTTGAATTTCAAAATAACCAACCCCAGAATTCTTTATAACGAATGTTATGCTGGGTCCCTACCTTCTAAAGAAAACCATAGTGGTAATGAGTAGACAAAACTGTGTAGGAACAGAAAATAGGTTTCGTCCTGCATCTAGTCAGAGAGATCTAGTCACTGAGGTTCACTTACCGGGTTAAGGCTAAGCGTTTTACTGCCCTATATTAGTATACGTACAAAAGGCTTTAGACCTTCAGGCTATTACCAATTATCAGGAAAAAAAACATAAAGAAACGACAAAATTTAACAGCTTAGTAAAATCAATTATTCTCGTTGTAGTACATAAATTCTACTTTTCCAAACAAATTTAGAAATATTATTATATTCTCAATGCTCAAAAACGTATGATTTATTTATATTTTCTTTTCACGTTAATTCTTGAAAATTTACAATATGATTTTAATCAAAAAAACGTGTGTAAAAAAAAAATCAAAGGCGACGAAGTCTCCAATGTAGAAGTTTATGAGATATTAGAAAAAATAAGTTTTGTTTTCGGCATTAATATTTTTGCTAAGAAAAATAAATAATTCTTAAAAAGTTTAAAGTTATCGATATAATATTTAATAAACTTATTTAAATGAAATCAATTTACAAGAAGATAGAATTAATATAATTGTATATAATTGTAAACCAAATATAATTGTAAACCAAATATTTTCATAACATTTTTTTTAAGAAAACAAAAAATAAATTACATTTGTTTTTTATCTCTATTTACAGGATCATTAATGAAAACCTTTAAAAGCTAAAAGCAAGACCTTTAAGAAGGAGTCAAGTTTAAAAACATAAAATAGCATTCACTGCAACGGCAGAAAATAAAATACAAACAATAACAACATCAAGGAAGCTGTAAAAAACCCTACATCTAAAGGTGGAAAGTAAGAGTGATAATTCGGCTACGCCGAATCTTATATACCCTTCACCATATACGTATGTAAATCTAGTTGAGTGAGGTAACTCCAAACAAAAAAATAAATATTTGGGTGACAGAGAAAAAAAATTTAAGAACTACATATATATTAAAATGTTAAGCATTTTTTAAAAAATTTTTAGCATCTCCTTAAAGATCTCTTAAAAACATTTTAAATGATAACCATATTGATATTTAAAAAAATATGGTGCACGATAACACTTTTTTATGAAATGTTCAGAAGCCCATAACTCGGAAAATATGGGGGAGCGCCTATTTTTTCACTTGATTAATTCCCTTCAGCCCCATGTATTTGATTTTTTCGATCGGCGTACTTTAATTTTCTCTAACTGATTTAGTGCCTTGGCAAACTTAATTTTAACACTAACACTGATGGACAGACGGACATCGCTCAATCGACTTCGCTTTGCATAAGAGCTCACAATTCTCATAATTCTTTGGGGGTCGCAAATGGTTATCGTAGAAATTACAAATGGAATCACAACCTTAGATATACGCTTTTTCCAATTTTTGTGGTGAAGGGTATAAAAACATAAAATAACAAAAGGCAAAAAAAAGCAAACCTTAAAAATATATTTCAATTGTTTATAATTAAATATTTGTGTTGTGCAGATGTGTGAAACCAAACAGAGCACAAGTGTGTGATTAAAAGAACAAGAGAAAATTAAAATTTATCATAGTCTACCTTAAGGCGTACATAACAAGAAAACGGAAAACAACATACACACCCTCTACACAAATTCAACAAGCATTCAAAACAACTGACTACAATTTTGTTTTAAATGTTGAAAATAGCAAAAACAAATAAAGAAACAAACAAAATTTCCATTCGTTGTTGCAGTTAAAATTCTAAGACCTGTGTTGTCTACATAAACCAAAATTCTAGCAAAAAAGTCAAACCAAAAGTAAACAACAAAAAAAAATATATATATATATTTAAATTCAAATAAAAACCATCATAATAAAAACAGTCGCAGTCGTGGATACCCACGGTGATTTTTCAGAGCCAGCGTCTGTGCCAAAGTGTGCCAATACAACACCGCCATATCAGCGGCTTACCAAAGCTCTGCAATGCGATCCAAGATGCGGACACGAGGTAAGAATTTTTATTATTTATTTATTTTATTTTGTTGTTTTTTTTTTGTATTCACTTGTTTCATTCAGTTCATGTTCATTGTGCAATTGCGGTTGTCCAACAAAGTTGTAGTTCAAGGTTTTTTGTATTTAAGTGTTTTGTGTGCAGTTTTCTTATATATATATTTTTTTTTCTTTTTCATTTGTGTGTGTGTGTTTTTCTATCTCTTTTTTGTAGTATTTGCGTTAAGTCATCAACCCTTTTCTTTATTTATTTATTTATTATCTTTCTATTACAACTTGCCTTAGTTAGTAAATGCCTTTAGTTTAAATAATCAATTACTAGTTTAAGTGAAAAACAACAAGAAAAAAGAGACGAACGTAATTTATTGAATAAGTTTAGTTACAAGTTTAAGGCTCACTCAGCTATATGTATTTAATTAATGAATTAATTAAATTTTTCTATCCCTTTTTACATACTTGATACAGAACCTTAATGTATCAATCAATGAGAAATTGATTTTCAATTATTTAAAGAATTCTTTTGAAAAAAGAAACATCTGCACATTTGCGAAAACCTAATTGCAAAAACATTAATATAACATGCAATAACCAAAATATAGGAAATGTACATCATTGTAAAATACTAGTTTAAAAATTTGGTAGTAAATATAATTTCAAATTAATTATAATTTTAAATAAACCGATAAACATTATAAAATTCCTCTCATCAAAAAAAAGTTTAATATACTCGCAAAATTTGTTAATAGAATACGGACTAGAAATATACTGTAAGACAGCTAAGTCTAATTTGCTAAAAGTTGAAAATGTTTTAAACGCATTTATATGGACTAGCTTAAGGGAATTTTAAACTACATAAATAAAAATCTACGTGCAGAAGCTGGAACTGATGAAATTCGTATCCATGGTAATAAAATAAAATTTCGCTTGCTACACAAAGTTGTAACCGTGAAAACTAGACTTCTAAAAAACAGATATTAATGCTAAAAAAAGGAAGAGAGAACAAATATTTGTATCTACACTCTCGCACCTATACAAACTGGTAAACAAATTTAATTTTAATAAACTTAATATACCGAATCAAACCTTTGCTTCTTGTCATTTGGATTTCAATTCCTTCATAAATGATATAATCTTTTACAACAAAAACACTACTCCGTCTGATACTCACCTTAAATTATTCACCGAAGTTTTTACTAAACTGAATCTTATAATTGGCAACTTTTGTATACAGGTGACTCAAAAACTACTTTGGATTTTCAGTTGTCGACGAAAATTTTACTACAAAAACAACTGGAATCTTACCAACTTATTCTACAATATTTGAAGCTGAAGCCATTGCCGTCCACGAAGCTCTCAACCAACATAAAGACGCAAACAGTAAAAACACAAAAAATAAACTTGAAGTAATTCTTTCAATTCAGAAGTTGTTAATTTAGATGAGAAAAAAAGGGAAACTACTCGTATATTAGATTCGAAGTCACGCAGGAATAAATGGAAATGAAGCAGAAGACTTGGCAGCTAAAAATTCAAGCTCCTATCCAACTTTTACATTTATTTCACATTAAAAAGCTTTTATAACCAGATTTTCTTTAAAATACCTAAATACCTACCCTGTTAGTATATGGAAAAATTATAACCACCTAAAAAAAAACTCAAAATTAAACCAGAAAAAAATTGCTCTACAATTTCCAATCTCAACAAGCTTTCTAAAAAGAAATGCTTTACAATGAAAGACAAAATATTTTACAAATGTAAGCGGACTTTTTCCAAAGAAAACAAGAAAAATTAGACGCTAGCAGAATGAAATGCTGCATTTTCTGGACCGCTACGACCTTCATCAGCATTCTTCGCATCTATCTACCTTAGTTCTGTATTTTTATAAACATCATCTATTTAACCAACTAACTTTGTAAATAAGAATACGAGAACACTCATATTCATATCAACATTAATTTGGTTAGACGAAATTTACACACAAACCAATGTATTTCTTTACTGTTCTCTCCGTATTTCGTCTTGTGCATTTGTTTTTGCTTTTGTTCCAATCATCGATTGAACACGAATGCAATTTTTTTATTTTAAGTCATTCTTGTTTATTTACTCAAAACTTTATAGATGCTGTTCATTCTATTCATTTATTTTAACTTCATTTCATATTGTTTTCTGCTTCCGAAGACTTTAATAAACTAAATTTCTGTTGTTGTTACTTTTAAAGGGTATATCATCAGAATAATTTTTTTTAAATTAGGCTGATGAGCGGAATGTAATTTAGTGAATAGGCGAAGCATATGACGGGTGGATTTGTTCATTGTTCTTCAGTAATTACAACCGAATGAGTATTTTCGATACAATTAAATCCTGGCAACAAAGTAATCGATTATTATTCATTTTTCGAATAATCGCACCATTGTCTTCATATTTGGTTTCATTTATCAAATGGACTAGTTTTAATTAGCGGCTGAGTCTTATAAGAAAAATGTTTTAGCTTTCGCTAGTGTTCTTTAAAACTACAGCTTTACTCTCTTAGCATTAGCTAAGATTGAATCTGTATATATAAAGCACATAAAGCTATAACTACCTACACCAGTATACAGATCTTCCTGGAATTTTCATAGTTGGTTATGAGATATGTGGTTGGTAAAATAGGGTACTCCTTTTATTGGAACTTTACGTGGGCGTGGCACTTTCAATACAAACTAAATATTTATCAACATTTTACTTGGTAACTGTTCAAATTATGTTCAACTAACTCTCTTATTTATAAGCATACTTTAGCGAAATATCGTCTGGGTTGCAATGATGGTTGTGGTACCCTCCATACAAAGTGCAGGTGACTCAACATATCTTACGTAGGCTCCGGAATAAAAAAATTTACAAGTTTCTAAGCCACTGAAGATACACTAGCTGTCCTGAAAAAAGAATTTGGGAATAACTTATGAAAATTCTTACAGATTTGACCACAATAGCTCTTGGAATAGGTAGTTGACAAAAAAAGCTTTAATAGATGGTAGTTTTTATAAACACCACTGTTTTCTTGTTTTCGCACACACTTTAGTCAGGCCATAGTTACCGATTTAATTAGGAATTAAAGAGGGCTCTACTTTAACAAACACTAACCACTCTTAGAGATTAAGCTTGAGCAAAAGTTTTTATCTCAATAAATTGTTACCGGTAAACTGAAAATTATTATTTTGTTTCATTTTTAAAATTAATTTTCACTAGATATGCTTGATTCCGGCGGCATATCAAACGTGCACGGACATTATGTCCATCGACGTAGATTTATAACTTCCATGGATATTATAGGTATATTTTATGGTAAGCGAAGCCGGTGTTGGTTATACCATAGAGGACGAAGTCATTGCTTCCGGCCGAAGTCCGTCTATGCACATTATTTTTAGTAAGCGAAGCAGTTGTTGTTTTTAAAGCGGACACTATTAGTGACATTATGTCTGCCCATTGGGGGCCCCCCCGGGGCACTAAGAGTCTGTGCTGACCTAACCTAGGTGCAGGCGAGGGTGCTTGGCGTTAAAGGGGGAACCAGTCCCCTGGTGTGCAGGCACTGAATCTGGATAGACAGTAAGGGTAACTGGCGAAGGATTTTCCAGTGTCCTTAAATGATAATAACGTATGAATAATAATAATAGCAATAAATTAATTGGCACCACGGAAACCGGTAGCCCATACAGAGAGCCGCCCCTCTCTGTAGCCGGTTATTGGTGAGGTTCCTTCGAGGTACACGTGGTGGTTGTGGTAAAATTAGTCTATTTCTGCGGGTATGGCGTGAAATAAGCAGAAGTATAATGTTGCCCTCTCAAAAGACGAGTTTATGGATAGGCTCCGACCCTATAGAAAGGGGTAGATTCATGGTCCTGCAAGCCATGGTCTTAAAATTGCACAGAATAGTGGTTTGAACACCGTCTTATAAGGACTTACTGGCAGGTACAAAGGTTAATCTAATCACTTATCCTGTACTAAAATTGACACAATGTTCACGGATATTATGTTTCTTTTGTGTACGACAAAAAGTCCATGGACATTAAGTCCGTGCCACCCTAGATTCCTTTAAAGAAAACATTTAATAAGTTCTGAAGAAATATTAATTATTTAAAACAATTTAATATAAAATATGTGGGTAAATGTCTACGAGTTCCCCTTAGTAATGTTTTTAATAATAAATAGTTCAAAATAATAAATATTTCATGAAAATCTTAAATTTTTTGAAATGTTATTTTTGATTCAAAGTAAAGCAACTTATTAGTGATAACTAGTGATTTTTAAAATAATATATTTGAGTTTTGACTTTATATGTACATTTTTGATATTTGTATTGCTCTGTTCTTGATAATTTTCTATTTATTTTTTTAAAGCGTTCTCTTTACTTAAAAATTCACTTTTTTTATTTTTAGAACATATACGAAAATATAATATTTTGAATAATATATTTAATCTTAAATTCGTTTTGTTAATATTTTTAGTTAATATTTATTTTTATTTATTTATTTACATGGTATTCTTCATGGTGGCAAATGTAAATAAAAATATATTTTCAATTTAATATATAAATAATTTCGTTTTCCGCCGAGTTTTCTGATGACGAATTCGTAGCGATTTGCGAAATTTGTCATTTGTCGTAGTTGTGGTTATACTATTAATTATATAAGTATTCTATAAATTTTTTTAAAGTTTTCAAAAATTAATAATGTTTTTTTTTGTAAATATGTCAATTGAAGTTTATATTCATGGTTTTAAATAATTAAAATAATTATTAATAAATAATTAAATTTATGACAGTATACAATTGTAACCATCAAGATAATGTAATTTAAACTTTATCTGTTTAATAATGAAATAAACATTTATTAATTAAATAAAACGGAAAACATTCATCTGACACTTGGCATTTTAATGTTTGCTGTTTATAGGATGCATGTAAAAAGTGCAAAAAGTGTCTTTACAGATAAATAATAATTGTTTTTTCTTATAAAATTAAACTTAATTGTTTCGTTTTGCTATGACTTTGCCATTTTTTTAAACCGTTGAAAAGCTCTTTCAAGAATTAAAAAGAAATTTAAAAATAAGGGTTTCTTTGGCAGTAAAGTAAATACAAAAAACCGTTACAAATAGTTTCTTTTTCTGGCTTTTTTTTTTATACAAGTCGTCTTCTAAATTATTCTTTAAAATGCCATTTTTAAACTGTAGAACACCATTTCATATATTTTCTTCTTTACTGAACAAGTGAATATACAACTGACAGTTAAATACTTTTATTTTATTTATAAAAGACCATTTAAGAAAAATGTTTGCAAAAAGATTTAAAAAATATTAACGAAAAGTACACGAATTTTATCGACAGCGGCATGGCAGAAAAAACCCTAAATATTACTATTTGTTAATATTTTTGTGAATGGCTACGAAAAAAGAAGAGAATGAAAATGTAAAAAGTCATTGAAAAACAACAATAATTCTGAAATTATCCAATTTATTGCTTATTTACATTAAAAATTTTTTTTATATGAATTTCAATAGTAAAGAATAAAAAATTATTAAACAAATAATACAAATGACAAAAAAATCCGCATCCGTCGCCACATCTCATTTTATTCGTTTTCCTCTGACATGCGGAATCCGGCACCGCAACCGTAAGGTTGTATTCCTACTCTAAGTATTTGTATTACATATCTATTACTATCTATCCAAAAGCAAAATTTAAAAAAATATTTAAATTATCCTGTTACTGTTTTGTGCGTCATTTCTAATTTTCTTAAAATTCATTTTTAGAAAAAATTTTTTTTAAATATTTATGCCAGAGTTCTGTACACAATGTTAAAAATTTTCCATTTGCACAAGTAAAATGTGCAGACTAATGTTTTATTTCTCTATTTTCTCTACGAAATGTTATACTTTTACGTAAAAAAATATTCTATATTCGAACGAAGGTTTTAAGGTACCTCAGAAACTTTTGTTCAGATCCATCCAATAGTTTTTACGTGATGCGAACACAGACAGATAGATGGACAGACAGACAGACAGACGAAAATTCTAAAAATATTCCTTACTACAACAACATCAAAATTTTCAAGAAATATTTCATGTGCAGATGTGACCGCATTACAGTTTTATTAAATGTAAAGGTAATATGACTGGTTGACAGTGACCTCAAGATCCAAAATTAAATTGTAATTAAAGGATTATATATTTTTAAAGTCAGACATTTTTGCATTAAAATATATATACATACATACATACATACATAAAACAAGCAAACACATGTAAAGCTTATGAAACCACTTAAAGGTCTGTGGATAATTTTCTTATACAATTCTTGTCCAATGTAAGTTGTACTTAACAAACACATATTTACACAAATAAAATCATTAAGTATCATATCATGTGGTTTTTAAATGAGAATTATTGGTTTTAGTGTTTGTATAATCTTGTGGCCTTAAATGGACAGATTGGTTGTCAGGGTAAATTAATTAACTTCAGCTCAGCGATCAACTAAATGGACAACCTCCAAAAATAACTGACAAGATGAAATTTGAATAGCATTCAATTGTAATTATAACAAAAATGTTTTGTATATTTATTTCCAATAAAAATCTAATTACTTAAAATAAAATGTGTATAAACAGTAAAAATAAGAGAATAATTTAATTAATGATGATGCAAGTCAGTGCGATAGAAAACAAATAACAACTAGAAATAAATGAGACCTCAGACTTGAATTATTATTTCCAAAATACAGCAAAAAATGTAAAGAAATTTAAATTTAAGTTCAAAAGGATTTAATCATAACAAATGTTAAGGTCGAGATAGATTTTAAATTACCCAAAGGTATCATTGCAGACAATTAAAATTTTACCTTCAATAATTTTTTATAAAAATTTTAGATTTTATTTTTATGGTCTTTTTGTTTTAGGTTACCGTTGGCCGTCGCATAGGACTCTACAGATTTTGTGGCGATATAGGACGTGGGAATTTTTCCAAAGTCAAACTAGCTGTACATCAGCTGACAAGAGGTGATTTTTTTAATTTTCTCCTGTTGCCCTCAATATTAAAATAAAAAATTCAAAAAATATAATTTTTATTAATATTATTAGTAAAACTATTTGATATTATAAAAACAAAATTCATTAAATTATTTCTTATAATTAAAATTAATATTTAAAATTTTTATCAAAAATAATGCAAAAACTTAAAAAATACTTGCGTTCTGATTTACTATTTTTCTTTTACAATACTAATTTATTTTATTCGCATAAGAAAATGGCAAATAACTCAAACAATAATTTAAAATTACAGACAAAGTCGCCATCAAAGTAGTTGACCGCGCTGGTTTGGATGCCAAGGCATTGCGTATGCTTTCAAGTGAAATTGCTACACTTGAATGTGTTCATCATCCTAATATTTTAAGGTACGTACTAAAAATATATTACTTTTAAGAGGCTGCAGCAAGAGATAAAATACCAGAAACTATTTCGAACAATAAACGGAATAATAAAAAAGCAAAAACAATATACAAAAACAGCTCGTTGTTGTTGCGAGAGTAATACAGCCATGGTTTTTAATAGAAGTTCATATGTATTAAAATATGAGCATAAGATGGGCTCAAAAAATTTTAGTAGAATGAAGATCGTTTGCGTTACTCTCCAGTTTTAATTTCGAGTCGAAGTTTAAAACATTCTGAAATATTTTTCGCTTTAAAAAAAAATTGTTTTGGTTCAGTTAATGAGACACTTTCAGTTTATGAATGCTTAAACCAAATGTCCACAAACACTACACCGTTTATCCTATAAACCGTGCCTTTTTTACTAATGGCGACGCAATACATCATTTAAATAAGAGTCATACCCAGAGTGCTGATCAATGGGATGTCTCAAATTTCTTACAAAAACATAGAAAAAATTTTGATATGTTTATGTTTCCTTTATTTTTCTGCTGTTTGGTCGATTCTCTAAAGTTATCCATGATCCTCGAAATAGTAGTTGGAAGCCAGGACAACCCGTTATATATGAATCGGAAGTACAAGGAACTCAACAGCTGCTGAACAAACACTCAGCGAAAATATTTTTGCCGTAAAAACTGTACTCAGAGACTTGTACTGCTAAGAGACAATGTTGTTGAATTTTACTAATTACACCACAAACTTTTAAAACAGCTCTGCAGGGAAATCGTAATAAAAAAATTTTTTAAATCTTTCCATATTTTTTTTTATACCCTTCACCACAAAAAGTGGAAAAGGATATAACTAAGTTTGTTATTCCGTGTGTAATTTGTAATTTCTACAATATCCATTTCCGATCCCATAAAGTATATATATTCTGACTTCTTATATATTGAGCGATGTCCGTCTATCCGTCAAACTTGATTTCACAAAAAAAAAATAAATAAATATGTTAATCGATCAGCAATAGTGTCGAAAGAGGTGCTATTGGAAAACACCACGCCTACCTCTAATTTTTTCATGTCATGCGATGTCCGTCAAACTTGATTTCACAAAAAAAAAAAAAAAAATAAATAATATGTAAATGCTTCTTTGACCTTTTTAAATAATTTTTCTTTTCTAATTTATTAAGCACTAGGTCAGTTTTATAAATAATAAAAAATTTTTATTTATATTTTCAATATTTCGCCACACCTTTGGGTGGCATCATCAGGAAACAGGAAACAAAAAATTAAAATTTCTTTTTTCAAAAATAACAAAATTAAAATGAAATTATTTTTTCAAACAAAAACAGAAAAATTAAAAATCAAACGACAAAAAACTCAAATATTTAAACGTTTACATTTTTATAAATTTAAAACTCAAAAAACATTCAAGAAAAATTACTCAATAATTTTAAACATTTACATTCTTATAAAAATTTTAATAAAACAGAAAACATTCCAATTATTTTAAAATTTTAAAAAACTTAATACAAATACACTAACATAAACTTTCACGATAGAAATGTTACAAGCAATCATATACTCTCAAACGTTAATTAATTTTTATGCACTAAATGTCTATAACATTGCGCAACATTATCAGTATCAGCCTTAAAGTTTATTCTTTTTGTTGCTGGTATTTTAATTATTTGTAACATCTCTAACATATACCGACGCTTATAATTATTTTCTATATTTAAAACAGATGCATCTTCAAAGTTAGGATAATGATTAAATCTGGCACAATGGGAAGATAATGCAGTTTTTTGTGAATTATTAACGTCCCTGTATCTTTGATCAGACTTATGTCCAGCTATTCTAGTTTTTAGTTTATTTTTTGTCGTACCTACATATACCTTATTACAATTCTCACTATCATTACCATTACAAGGTATTTTGTAAACTACATTAGACATGTCCCATTTTTTAATCTTATCTTTTGTTTTACTAAATAATCTATTTAAAGTATTATAAGTTTTGTATGCCATTTTATATTTATCCCCATCAAAAATTTTTGATTTTTCAATCCTTTCTGCTATTTCTGGTACATAAATTAAAGACTTGTAAACTTTAGTTTCTGTAACATCTCTTGTATTATTTGCTCTTCTAAACCTTAACTGTTTAAACAAACTATTTATCACTCTCATTGGAAAATTATTATCAATTAATATCTTTTTAACTTTATCTTTATTGCTTTTGTGAAATTCCTTATCACTTAGCTTAAGTACTTTTTCTATCAAATTTTTTCCCGTATTAATAATTATTCTTTTATTATGCTTTGAATAATAATTAATAATTTTCCCGGAAGCTGTTGGCTTTTGATACCAATCCATTTTTAGTTTATTCCCTCTCCTTACTGCTAACGTATCTAAATAGGGCAATTTAAAATTATTTTCTATTTCTATTGTAAATTTTATACAACTATTGAAATTATTTAATGTTTCTAACATATTTTCAATACAAGATGCAGAAATAATACAAAACAAATCATCAACATATTTTGTCATTATTCTTGGTTTTATATTAACTTCATTAATGCACGTGTCTAATAATTTTTCCATAATAATATCTGCCACAACAGGGGAAGCTGGAGATCCCATTGGAAGCCCTTTTTGTTGCAAATATTTTCCATCCTAGTATATTCCTGTATTACGTTCCATTTTTCTTCAATAATATTCAATGCCAAATCAACAGGTATACTTGGAAATAAAGAGACTACATCAAAAGATACTAATTTTTCATCATTTAGAACACTTATGTTCCTTATCCTCTCTTTAAATTCAAGCGAATTTTTAACATTATATTTTGAATTTTCTGTAATCTTTTTCAAAATCATTGTAATATATTTACATAACTCATAAGATGGAGAAAGGCTGATACTGATAATGTTGCGCAATGTTATAGACATTTAGTGCATAAAAATTAATTAACGTTTGAGAGTATATGATTGCTTGTAACATTTCTATCGTGAAAGTTTATGTTAGTGTATTTGTATTAAGTTTTTTAAAATTTTAAAATAATTGGAATGTTTTCTGTTTTTTAAAATTTTTATAAGAATGTAAATGTTTAAAATTATTGAGTAATTTTTCTTGAATGTTTTTTGAGTTTTAAATTTATAAAAATGTAAATGTTTAAATATTTGAGTTTTTTGTCGTTTGATTTTTAATTTTTCTGTTTTTGTTTGAAAAAATAATTTCATTTTAATTTTGTTATTTTTGAAAAAAGAAATTTTAATTTTTTGTTTCCTGTTTCCTGATGATGCCACCCAAAGGTGTGGCGAAATATTGAAAATATAAATAAAAATTTTTTATTATTTATAAAACTGACCTAGTGCTTAATAAATTAGAAAAGAAAAAAAATAAATAAATACGTCAATCGTATTAAAAAATTAGAAAACAACATCCCGCAAAAAATTGGCCTTCGCCTATATATTCCGAGTTATGGGGCTCTGAGGTTTTAAAATTTTTTTAAATATCAATTTTTTTAAACGCTTAACCCATTAAAAGCTGATGTAATTTTTATGTAAAGTTATAGACATGCAGTTCCATTTTTTTTACTTTTAATTCTCTTTCACCTCAATATTCGCTCTTTTGATTGGAGTTACTTCATTAAACTAGATTTACTTAGATGTTGAAGGGTACATAAGATTCGGCATTGCCGAATATATCACTCATACTTCTTTTTTTTATCATATGGGGATATTTCTTTAGAGAAGTGACAAATGATTAAGCTGTCATATTGATAAATTTTCCGTTAGTGGAGAACAGTTGTATAAAATAAATAAATAAATAAAACGTCAGAAAACCTTTTTCAATATTGCATCTGTCACCAGTTTCTTTGTTAATATATCTTGAAGGTTCCCAACGAATCGACTTTATTAATAGTTATACCTCTCATAGGATATCGGTGCCAGCTTAAATGCGCCTAAGTACAGCTTTTTCGGTTTACACCTTACGTCGTACACAGAGTCCAATCGTCAATGCTTTTTGTATACGTATTTTGCGTTGTCCACGGCAGTCTGTCGTACTTCCCGCTGATGATAATTTTTTCAAAATAAATTTGTGAACAATTTGAAAACATTAATCCGGCAGTTATAATAATTAGTCCCCACTTAAAGGCCATAATAAGAGCATTAATTCGTAACATACAACATATTGTTAAATGGTCCCGGAGAAATAAAAGAAACTGTAAAATTAAATAACAAAACACAACTTTACGATAATGACGTTAAGACACATAGCAGCTGACAGCCATTAGTATCTCACAAAAATAAACTAGAACTATGAATAAAAATTTAACAACTGTGACATACAAATTATATATTTACCTTAAAATATCCTACAATTCTACCATCAAATCTAATGCTATAATAAAAAAAACCTCTTTGATGTTGTATATGGTTTACAAAAGGACTAAAGAAAATAATTAATGAATAACTAAACTCTAAAATAACAACTGTCAAATCGACTGTCACACACAATACTGCTGCCAATTAAAAGTTTTCTGCTCCGAATAAAACATTTAATATAAAGAATTTTTTTTGTTATTGTTGTCACTGGATGGCTAAATAAACCTGTAGAAATTATACACACACTCCTAAATACACATGCATATGTATGTATGTATGTATTGTTTCAACAACAATATTTAACAACGTCCTGTTTGCCTTTTGCCACAATATTTTGCAAACACATTTTAGAAGTATAAATTATTTGCTTCAGGATATGTTTCACATATATGAGCATGAATGAACTTTTCTATGCTTAAGCGTTGTACATTTTTATTTATTTTATTGCGGCAGCTTAAACTTTTTGCCATTTGGCTTATTTTCCATTTTCTATTTTGACTTTAATTTTATTTCTTTCCATAGGCTTTTTGAAGTAGTCGAAACGTTGGGTCGTGTTTATCTAGTCACTGAATGGATACGTGGTGGAGAGTTATATAATCACATCACCCAAGGTGGTCCATTACGTGAAATACATGCCGCACCACTATTCAAACAATTGTTATTGGCTGTGAAACACATGGTAAGTGCATGAATAACAAATTATCTTTTAGCTCTCAAAATAGAATGGATGTCACAACAAGCAATATGTGTACTGAAGTTTAATAAAATCAAATGCTAAGCATACAGTGGCCATTCTCCGTAAGGGACACGTAAATAGAAAATGATTTTGAAATTTGAAATGTAGAACAGAAGTGTCGCGTTTAAAATTTCAGAACTAAAAATGTAACCAACATAAAATGTTAATCAATTTGTTTGTTTTATTGTTGTTAAATTTATGCACGCTGTTACTCCTGCTGCTATTGTTGGTACTGTTGTTTATAAAAACGCTTTAATACAACAGCATAGTTTGGGTTACGTTCACCGTGATATTAAGGCTGAGAATGTATTGCTGCTATCAGAGGATCGCTTAAAACTGGCTGACTTTGGTTTCAGCACACAATTAATTAATGGTGAGTACAAGTCCTAATTTATGTGAGATGTTAATTTTCAATATTCCGTTTTTAACTAAACTGTGCGTTATACATTTGTCTTGGGTATAATTATAATACTGATGTTTGTCATTAATTAATCAAACAAATGGTTTTACAAGAATTTCATTTACTCATTTGAAAATTGTTGTAGGAATTGTCGTATAATTTCAGTAAGTAATGGGCCTAGAATTGTGAGAATTAAGGGCAATGCCACAGAAAATGAATAAAATAATTAATCACAATCTTTCAAAAATCTCTAAATGGGATCGTGTAAACAGAGTTGAGTTTAAGGCTCGTAAGACCTATTGTTTGTGCAAAAGCCATTTTAACTAGTTATAGGTAATTTGTAAGCGGAAGGCTTGATGTTCTTGACATGAATATTGGGTGAAACAATCATATTTTCCAAGTCCAAAAATGACTCCAGTGCCTTGGTCTTTTGAAACAGTTTAACAGATATGTATTCCAATTCATTCGATCTCCTTACTTATATACCAGACCTTACTTTTAATACCCGACCAAAAATGGAATACAAATTTCATATATGGGTCGGAGCTCGCTTTTATCAAGGGTCAGAAATCTCAAACGTCTAATTGGGATTTTCTTTTTTTTCTTGCTGGAGGTAACAAGTAGTAGTGTTTATCGCTGGCACTTCTTAATTTTCGTATTAAACAGGGTTTAGTCATTTTTATTTTGGATTCAGATAGGACCCTTTTTAACGTTTTCGGCGATCTTGTCAAGAATAAAAAACCGGACTTTACTTTCAATTTATTATTAATATAATATTTTTGTTATTCTACTAGCGAATGCTCGTCAGACTAGCAGTGTGATGCTATATCGTCCACCCTCACTGCCTCAGAGGCCGACTAAGGTCTTTTGGCTGGAGATAAGTAGATCAGCCCCTGAGGAATATTTTGTTGTTCTCATGTGTTTGTTTTTCTATTTTTTTTTTCACATAGTGATGGCGTACGTGTTGTAAACGGTACGCTATAAAAATTTTTTTTAAATGCTATAAAAAAATTACTGGATGGTCAGTTGGCTTCAACTCCTGAACCAATTGGACTTTGTATGGCCTCATACCAAGGTCTTTGTGCAAAACTCGTCTCAATGATGTGTCCGAAATGTTCAATTATTGAGAACGATGGTGGAGGGCACTTCACGCACACTTTCTACCACAGGAGCACTGTTTTTGGTATCGATGAAGATGCCAGTTTTTTTCACTTTTTTCACAAGATAATGAACACACGGAGCTGACGGTGCATCTCTTTTTCCAAAATCCGTACGCAACTTTCGCAAACATTCTGCAACATTACCCTGGTTTTCAAAGTAATGTCGCAATATTTCCCAGCGTTGTTCAAAAGTATACGCAACCACAGCTGAAGGATAAAACTAATTATCTGTCAAATCAGACAACAGCTAAGTGTTACCAATTACGAAATAAAAACTAGTTAAAAGTCAACGTTAGCTTTCGGACCCTATAGATAAAAAATTACGACCAACCTGTCTGCTGGCGGCTGAGGGAATCACTCACTGGCCATTTAGGTTCTGTTAGGTGATACATACAATCCTTAATTAACAAGTGGGTGAAGAAGAGCATTCGTACGCATACCGAATCATAATCAGCTAATACATATCATAAAGATTAGTATCCAGGTCTTATACGATCACTAAAATGAGTGTGTTTTAATAAAACCGGGAAACTCGGTTAGGAGTCATCATCCACTTGTGGTTGATCATCCAGGGAATAATACAACACATTACTTTAACGCATGTTTCATAGATGCCATAAAAGAAATAAAAATGTAGATTTTGTAAATCTCCAACATCTCCACATATTATAGAAATTTACTTTGTACTGTCGATAATTATTCTCCTTCTTTAACACGGTAACAACGATTGCGTTTTCGTGCGCCCTGGACAAAGTTTTTGGAGTTGAGTCTTATCATGAGGATAGACGATTACAAATAAAAGTAGCACCCGGTAACATTGCTTAACTGAACCAAGATTTACAAAATAAATTTGCAGTTGTTTTATTTTTTACCTTCGTGCAATGTAATTGTTTCTAGCCTAAATTTAATATCCAAACAAGAAAAATATTTAAATTGTACGTATCTTTAACAAGTCGTTTATTTTACTTTTAGGTGCCAATCAAAAACTGGACACATTTTGTGGTTCACCACCATATGCAGCGCCGGAACTGTTTTCGGATGATCATTATATTGGTGCACCGGTGGATGTGTGGGCTTTAGGTATTCTTCTGTATTTTATGGTCGTTGGAAATATGCCATTTCGAGCGCCAACAATACCGGGCTTGAAAGCAGCCATATTAAAGGGAGACTATTTATTACCGGGACAATTAAGTCTGCCGTGTACAAGACTAATACGTAAGCAAATTTTCGTAACTAGATTAAACACAAATAGTTGACTTGTTGCAATAAAAACAAAAGTTAAAACAAATTTTTACTTAGAAAAATAGAGTCTGTTGATCTTTTATATAAATTATTAATCAGAATATAAAAAATTTAATTTGCTGTAACCACTTAACTCTTTAATAAAAAAAAAAAATTTAACGAAATTTCTAAACATAAAATTTCTTGTGTTCATGTTTGTTCTTCTAGAACGTATACTAATTCATATCCCAGCCCGCAGACCCACTATCGATGATATGCTCAATAGCCAATTTGTAACCCATCCAAAATTAAGCAACGAATTAATGCAACATGAAATTAACTTGCGCTCAAAACCTGTTAAACGTTCTGGCTTTTGGGTTCGTTCCAAATCGAGACGCATGTGCAAGCAATACTCATTGCGGGAACGTTACATGGAACTGACAAATAAACCACCCATCAATATGAATACCAAACGCACAGATGGCTTTTTTGTTGATAACTTTCTGCAGCCTATTGAGTTAACCAACGATATGCCTTTGGAGCTAATCAAGGAACAATCCAAAAATAATACGCCCAAGAGAAATTTTTTGTGCGGTACACTAAAGAAGAAAGTTGGACCCATGGAAACGACTGAAAAGGAAAAACAGTTAACAAATGGCTCATTAAGTAATCACAAGTCACAATGGAATGCAATTCTTTCGCAAGACTGTCCCCTCTTTAAGAATTACGATGCTGAAAATGGTCATTACATAATGATTCCCACAACTACAGATGATCTGAGCAGCTTACAGCCATTAGAATCGGAAGCAAGGCAAATTCTTGAGGAGTTGGGCATAACAAGTGAAATGTTGCAATTAGCTTCCCAAAATGCGCCACGTAGTGATATTATAGGAGCATATCGTATTGTAGTAAATCGTTTGCAAAAACAGTCTTGGCTGGCGCGTAAACACGTGGAAATGGCTCTGCAAGAAATGCCAAACAAGACGGAAAGAAAAATCGAGAGATCATGTTGTATACTCTAAATGGAGAGTGGAGTTTTTAATCTTAAACAAGAAAGCTTGAGGGGTTCTCATTCTTTTTGCTCAAAGAACTCAGTTTTAAATATTGTGTTATAAGTTATTTTGAAAATTATCTTTTTTGAACGAGTACTTCTTGAGGAAGGTCAGAAAGTGTTATTGTTTAAAGTATGTTTTAAGAATTTCCTATTATTTTTACACGTTTCTTTTTTAGAAGTAATATATTAAAAAGAAGAAGCCAGCCAAAGTGTATATTTAAAAAACAAATTTTAACCAACAATCTTTTGTATTAGAAAGACCAATACATGCCGTTAACGTTTAAAAATGACTTCAGGCATAAGGCCGTAGCAGCTGATATCCAATTTAAGGACACCTTTTCCAGCATTGATGGTTGCATCCTTTTTGTTTTTTTTTAAATATTTTTCCTTTTTATACCCCTTACCACAAAAAGTGGTAAAAGGGACTTAGATATACCAAAGTCATTCCGAGTGTAATTTCTACAAAATCCATTTCCGATCCCATAAAGTATATATATTCTGACTTCTTATGCATAACGAAGTCGATTGAGCGATGTCCGTCTGTCTGTCTCTCCGTCTGTCCGTGCGTGCAGGCGTTGAAATCAAGTTGATTTCACAGAAAAAAATAAATGGGTCAATCGAACCGATATAGTGTCAAGAAGGTGGTCTTGGAAATCAGCATAAACGGTCCATGTCCTTCGAGGCTGCAGGCAAAACACCACGCCTACCTCTAATTTTTTCATGCCATTTGTTAGAATAAAAAAAAATAATAATAAAAATATGGGCCGATAGATAATTAAAAAATAAGAAAAAAAACATCCAGCGATTAAATTAGCGCTCGCCTATATTTTCTGAATACGGGGCTCTGAAATTAAAAATTTTTTTTAAGTATCAATATTGGTATCGTGTTAAAGCTATTAAAGAGATCTTAAAGGAAATACTTAAATTTTTTGAAAATGATTAACCCATTAAGAGCCGATGTTATTTTTATGTAAATTTACAGATATGCAGTACCAAAATTTATTTTTATTTTTTATTTTGTGTCACACCAATATTTGCTTTTTTGATTGGAGTTACTTCAATGATGTAGATTTACTTAGATGGTGAAGAGGTATAAGATTCGAGATAGCCAAATATAGGTCTATTATTTGTTTTTTTTTTCTAAGAGCTGCTTTTCTTAATTAATGTCATATTTCTTGAAGAGAACTTTAATATTAAAAGACACTCAGAGTAACAATCACATTTTTAAAAGGAATTTGTTCAGAAAGTTATTTGCAACAATAGGATGTTCTAAAAAGAGCATTTATAAAAAAATATGTGCAATTTTTGTTTTTTTTTTTTTAATATAACATTAACTTTTTCAAAAAAGCTTTTCAAAGCGTTACTTTTTTGAGGACACATATAAAATGGTACTTTTTAAAAACGTTCTTTTTAAAAATTACTTGGTATTTTAAAGAGCTCTCTGTACAAGTTTTCTCTTTGTTATTTATTTTTTTGTAAAGTATTTTTATTTTTATTATTTCAAAAAAAAAGTACCTTTCAGAATAAGATTATTTAAGTAGGTACTCTTTTCAAAGTAGTCTCAAATGTAATAGTGATGCAAAACATATTTTTTACATAATTATATTTTAAATTTTTTTAACAATTTTTCTTTAGTATTATTAGAGTATATTAAAATTTGTTAAAAAAAACCAAAATTTATTCTGAATATTTGCGTTAATTACAAAAGTAAACAAGCATTGCAGTAAATCAATTGCGTAGAAAAGTCTTGCAAAATGGACAAAAAATTGAGAGAACATTTTTTTATTTTATTTTGTTAAATCATGACTTCTGTAAAAGATCACTTAAAATATATTTTTAAAATCGTATGTTTTAAGAATCCCCATCTACAAAGGACACTTTTTAAACGCTTCTTTTTAAATAAATTAATTTTTAAATAATTTATCTTTATTAAATGAATATTTTAAAACATTTTTTTAAGCAATAATTAGTTGTTTTTTTTTTTTTTAAAGGGACGGTAAGCGTTGTATGTTGTTTACGGTACTAAACCTTCTTCAGAAATATTTCTTACACTTTTGTCAAAAAGCTTATTTTAGAAATGTATGTACACTTTTTGTAACAATCACAGCTTTCAAAATATTGTTTTTAAGTAAAGTTTTTTGTGGCAGTAGATTTTTAAACATACTTCTTTGAATGCATTTTCTGAAACTATTTATTTTTCAGTATACATTTTAAAAGTTTTAAAGCCTTTTTAAAGAGTCATTTTTCAAAAGGTATTTTTTAATAGTACCTCTTGTAACAGATTATTATTTTTGATGTGATTTTTAAAGTAAGTTAATTTTAGAAACAAGTGTAGTAAATATTTTTTTAAAGAATCTTTACAAATTGGTACTTTTTAAAGGATACATCAATATTTTTTTCTAAAAGCGTTGTTTTGATAAGGTACTTTCTAAAAATTAAGTTGTATTTTTAAGCGCTCCCTATACATGTTACTTTTTAATTCTTTAAAAATATTCTTCCAAAATTGTTCCTGTCGTACTTTTTATATTTGAAGTTCTATTTTAGAATTTTAAATATACAATTCATTTGAAAAAGTTATAGGCAAAGCACTTGCTTTTGAGTTATATCCATTAGTGTAACTAGAGATCTTTTCTGGAGGGATCAAAAGCTCTTTACCGGAGGAAAAATTGTATCATGTACTATTTAATTTATTATGGAATTATATTAGCCTTTCTAAGCAAGGTCTTCCTTTCTGCAAGAATACAAAAACTTATGTGTCCTAATTCTTCACAATTAATTATTTTAAAAGAAGCCCGTTTATATATGAATATTTTATAAGATACTATTTTCAAATTCAATATTCCTCGTATTCTTATTTAAAAAAATAAATAAGAGTTAATGTTTACAATGTATACAAACTAAGGTAGATAGATGCGAAGAATGCCGATGACGCATGCAGCTTTCCAGAAAATACTGCATTATATTCTGCTAGTATATAATTTATCCAATTTTCTTTGGAAAATGTTCACTTAAATTTGTAAATAAATTATTTTTCTTGCAAATGAGTTTAAGCCGAAATTAAATTAATTTACTTTTTTTACTTTTTATATTTAAAAAAATGTGTTTAAAAATTTTGCTCTAGAAATATGACTTAAAAATATTTTGAAGACTGTATATTTTTTAAAAGTACTTTCATGTACTCGTATTATATGATTTCAATGACCTTCTTTTTAAATAGAGTATTTTTATAAATATTTATTTATTTAAAGTTTTCTCAGTTTATTTAAGTGCCATTTACAAAACGCGATATTTAAATGTACTTTTGTATGCTATAAGTACCATTTGAAAAACTCCTTCCGAAAAAGATAATTTACATAATAGTTATTAACATAGAACTTTTTCGCAGCAAAACAGATTGTATTTATTATCCCCCTCGAGCAAAAAAAAAAAATAATAAATAAATAAATAAATTTTAAACAATTTAAAACAGGTGCCACATTTTTATTAAAAAAAATAGTTTTAAAATGAAAATAATATTACCTATAAAATTTACCGCGAAATATAGTAAAAAGAAAAAAAGGAGAACATATTTTTAAAACTAATAAAAAAATTTTTTTTTAGTTTTTTTGTTTTTTTTTTTTAATAAATGATCTCTTTCAATGAATAAAACGAGATTTTTAGAACAAATATAAGTAGATAAAATAAAACCAAAAACAAATTTTAAAATATAGAAAATTTTTTTACCGTAGAAAAATTAAAAAAAAAGAAATTAATAAATAAAAAATGCTCCATATTAAATGTTAATTAGTGCAAGAAACAACTGTGTCCTTTTAATTTGTATTACAAGTATTGTAAGAAAAAAAGCAACAAAAATTCAAGATATTTAAGAAACAACATATTTTTTTTAAGTAAAATAATTTTTATAGTTTTTATCACATTTTATAAATATAATAAAATTATTATAATTAAAAAACATTTTCAGCATTAAAAATTTATAAAATTTACTCCCGTGGAGTAATTTAATAAAAAGGGATTTTAGTACGAATTTTTGCAGTTTTTAGTTTGTCTTTTTTTTGTATTATTATTTTTTTTTTTATTTATTCTTTTTATAGTTAAACACTTTGTATTGTAGTTTATGTATAACAATTACCAAATATATATATATAAAATGTTTTAACAAATAAATTTATAATAAAATATAAACAAAATATAAATATTAATAAAACAAATAAAATAATTAAAAATTAAATTATTTGTGTTTCGTCACTATTTCTGTAAACCGCAATTTGCTTTTATCATTCACTTTTTTCACTTTTTTTTTCAATAAATTCTGTTGGAACTAAGAAAGTAGAGTGTTAGATGGAAGGTACAACGAGTAGTGTTGAGTTAGTTCGAACTGAATTCTGCTTCATTAAAAATGATATTGAACACATCTGTAACAAGTTTCGGCTACACACAAACTATACGGATTTAAAAAGACGATTAAAAAGATATTAATGTAGATTGATATACAAGAACCTGTGAACAGCAGGTCAAAGTTTTTTTTCAGCAGAAAACATTCCTTTGCAGTTACTAAAAAATAATAAGGAAAAGTTACATGTATCCTTGAAGTTTTTTACTGGGGACAACACTATCGAAAATTTTGAGTAATATATCCAGTCGGGCTGATTTTTCCTAGTCTAATTTGGGAACATATTTCCGTTTTACTAGTACAAGAAAGAACTTTTTATTCCATTACGCATTGCTGCCAAGATTTTAGTTGATGGCCAAAAATCTTTTTGGTATGCCTGACATTTAAAACATTTAACTAATCATTTATGATTTGCATCTGGACTTTAAGCTCTTCTACTCACTTTGATTTACTTTTAAAAGCGATACGACAGTTTAAAAGTAAGTTAGCTGTTTTAAATCTGAAACAGTAACCACAGAAGTTGGCCCACAGGGAAAAGATTGTTCGTGTAAAAAGTATATTATATGTGTATATAAAATATTTCCTCTAGGTAGGCTATAGTTGTTAATTCTCTCTCACATCTCATCCTATTTTTAATTGTTACATCCTCTTTAAAAAAATAAATTTAACATTTCAATGGTCCTGCTAGCAAATCTGCTTCATAAATCTTACAGGATTCCAGGCACTGCTGGAGAACATGCGGTAAAATAGCAAATTTAAATTTAACCCTCCGATGAGTGAGAAGGTCCCTAGGGACCTTTTTGACTTTTCAAATTGAAGTTACTCCTATTTCAGCCACTACAACCCCCAAAGTTACTCTGTATTCCAAGAGTATTTTGTTGCGTATCTTTTGGAAAAAAATCAAGCCGATCGGATCATTACTTTAGGAGTTATTGAGGTTTTAG
Organism: Gymnosoma rotundatum; assembly: GCA_916610165.2. Lineage (NCBI taxonomy): Eukaryota > Metazoa > Arthropoda > Insecta > Diptera > Tachinidae > Gymnosoma > Gymnosoma rotundatum. The sequence continues at coordinate 92,863,448 of OU744337.1, read as the reverse complement.
TGTGAATAGTATGCGGACGTGTAAATAGGTCCGTATGGACGTTTTACCAAATTTCACTAATAAATGCATGTTTTTGGGCATCATTATAATTTTTTTATTGTTTCAACACATAACTCACTTGTTCTGAACACAAAGACCTAAACTCAAAGACATTAGGGATGATGATAAAAAGAAAAATTCTAAGAAAAATTCGAAGACATGAACTTTATTGCTTTTAAGGAAAGGCACAATATTCTAATTTTATACTACTAGCAATAAACCAGTTCTTAGGTCTGGATCTTGTGGAAAAATATTTAGATGCTGGCCGTACCATATACGCGGATAATTTCTTTACCACTCTTGACTTGGCGCGTATTTTGTTGAGGAAGAAGACCGCATATGTTACTACAGTGCGCTACAACAAAACATTCATTTTACAGGAGTTCAAGAAGAACCCGAAGCGCACCATCAATAGTACATTATATATAGCGTTATGCTCATACGTGCCGAAAAAAAATAAAGTGGTAAACGTGCTCTCCACAATGCACTACACCTGGCTCGTTGACGAGCAAACCGAGAAGCGGAAGCCCTATGCCATATTAGATTACAACGCCAACAAATGCGGCGTTGATACTATGGATCAAATGCTAGGCACTTACAGCTGCAAAAGCGCAACACTACGATGGCCGTTGGCCATGATTTATAATATGCTGGACGTCGCTGCATTGGCTGCTTTTTGCGATTTACAACGAAATGAAGCCTATAAAAAGGAGTGACAGGCGGTGGTCGTTCTTGTTACTGCTAACGAAACAATTGGCCACACCAATATCGAAAAACGTGCCCTGAACAACTATATAACCTCATATCCAAGGATACGCAATGCGATGGAAGCATTCGATGTCAGGGCAAGAAAAACATCTTTAAATTCAAGAATAGAATGTATAGTTATTTGTTTTTTATTTTTCTTTTCATTTCAGGTATTACCAAGACCGATGAAAGGCAATGCACCGTCGTTTGCGGCTAGGTCAAGTAGACCGTCATGTCGACTTTGCCGTTCTGAGTACGGGCGGCAGCGGAAAACGCCGGCATACTGCTTCGGCTGCAGCAACATAGCACACTTTTACATCGCACACTTTTACATCGCTGCAACACTTGCTCACAGAACTGTCACTCATCGGAGGGTTAATGTTGTGCACATGCAGTCTTAGAATGCAGAGCTTATTGTTTGCTTTAAGATAAGAAACAAAGTTTAAATAATTATAAAATAAACAGAAATCATTTTATACATGTATTTTATTTCAATTGTGCTTCATTCTTTTAAATATAAATATTTTATGATATTTGTATGAAATGTTTATTATTTTGCTACTCCATCCATATGGCCATTTTGCTACTGCTCACATAGTTCGAGCACAATTAAATTAAAATAACCTAAAAGATCCGAACAATAAATTTTCATATTAATATATTATATTTTTCACAATTAATTGATTCGAAACTACCCAGCAAACATTTTTTTGAAAAGGTAATCGAGTGTGGAATTAAGAATTTTTGGCAGAAGTACTTCCCAACTAGATTGCCAACTTAATGATTTTAACAAGGCATGAGACTTTTATAATCAATTTCTGAGAATCGATTACATTAATTATTGTAGGAAATAATGAGTACCATAATTACGGTATTCTCTTTTAACAAAAGGAACTAGTTCCGTTACTTCTTCTTTTTTGGAAACTAATGTAATGTGTTTTGTAAGCGAGTAACAAAATATGGCAATCACAAAAGTAAGTCATTATATGGCAAGTACTTTTTAAGGTAATGTCTAATTTTTTGCTGGGTAAAAGTAAAAATTAAAGAAAATAGGAAATATATTAATTAATACTTTTTTTTAGATTTTAATTGTTACAAAAAAAGACAGTTAGACTACCTTATATATTGCTACCATGCTAGTAAATGTTTTGACGTAATAGAAAAGCTAATAATCGTTCTTCTAGATCAGTGATTCTCAACCACTGTGGCGCGGCACTTTTATGTGCCACGAAATTTTTAAAGTGTGCCGCCAAAAATGTTTATATTATTTAGTACTATGAATTAGAAAAAAGCTGGGATGTCAATACTTCTGTGTCGCCAATAAACATAATTAACGGCGACATAAAGCCTAGATATCTGCATTCAAAAATCAGCGAAGTAAGATATCAGCCGATGAACTCAAACAGTAGCTGTCAGATGTAATTTTTAATGTACGTTGGTAAAAATTTACAGCGTTATGTATAACCAAAAGTTAGCTGCCTTAGCAGCTTCTTGGCACAATGTTTATTCTTAAACGATTTGTAACTGACTGCTAACTTTAAGAAAATCAACTCTGAAAATGGATTGTGTCCCTACTAAATTACTTTTTTTTCCTTATATCACCCCTGATTTTGACGTTTGAACATACATTTATTTTCCCTCCATATTTTTTATTCACCATATTCTTTATTCACAAATTGACACTAAACAGCTGTTGCACAGAAGATGGCAAGTGTTTGACAACTCACTAACAAGTGTTTAGCAGTAAGTTGTTCGCAGATTGTTTGCTAGTTATAGTTAAACTCTATGCTAACTTCATGCTATTTTGTAGTTATACATAACGCTGTTAGTTTTTTTACGTTACAAAGTATTTGCTGCACAAATTCTTTCTTTAAAATTGGCAAATGCATGTGATTCAGTTTAATATTATTTCATTCGCTTGCGCGCCAGTTTATAAAAAGATAAACATATTGTCTTTGTCCAAGCAAACTTCAACGTCACCTGGTGGTTAATCATCCTTCGCTTTCAACAAAAAGCAACTTTTAAAAGTCTTTATCTTCAAAATGCAAGCATGTTATGGAATTGAATGAAGCCACCCATTCTTTTTTTTTTTGCAGCAGAAAATTTGCTATCAGAATTTAAAACAGTTTTGAAACAATTGCCGTATTCACAAGCTCTGCTAAGGTGTAGGTAGTATTGCATACTACCTTTTGTTTACTTCTTTGTGAACAACCATTGTATAAGTGTGCCATTGTACATTGTACTTCATACGTCAAAAACTAAATAAGAAGAAGAAAAGTGCTATTCATCATTTGTTATTTATAAGCCAAATGGGGGAGAAAACAGAAAAAAGTAAATTAATAAATTTTTTGTGTGAGGATGAAATTCAAGACATTTTTAGGATGCACCTAATGTTCTTGCTGTCCAGTCGCAGAATTATACATTTAGGGCTACCAAAATCATCATTATGGCATAATCGGGTTTTAAGATATTTTGATGGAAACAGATTTCTTCATATGATACGACTACGGACTGAGGAATTTGCCTTTATATTCAACCTTATAAAAAATGACGATGTTTTTCACACAATTGGCAAAAGGCTCCAATTACGCATTGACTTGCAGCTTAAAATTGTACTTTACTGCTTGGGATCTTTAGGAAATGGTGCTTGTGTTCGTAAGGTAGCATCTCTTTTTGGTATAGGTGATCGCGGTACCATACAAAATATTAGAAATCGAGTCATTAAAGCAATATTAAATCTTAAAGAACAGTTTTTATATTGGCAACTTTCAACTTTCTAATAAATCAGTCAAATCAATAAATTTAATAAATAAAACTAATAAAAATATCTTTTAATCCAATTTAATTTAATATAATTCACACATGAACACAAAAATAATAATTCATTTAAACATAAAACATTTAAACAAATACAACGGTTGAAAAACATATGAAAAAAAGTACTAAGTGTTGTATCGCATGTTTGCATGAAAATTACCAACAACACAGCTAGCACCGTTGTATTTTGTTAGCACTTAGCACGTACTAGGGGGCTTGTGAATAGGGCAAATATGTTTAAACGGTTAATTGTATAAATCAAGACCATTAAAAAGTCACTTATTTAGTAAATTATGTCAGTCTATGGATGCTAGGCATGAATCCTTATTTGTACATATAGAAGTGAGGTGGTTGTCCAGAGGAAAAGTTTTATCTCGTTTGGTGAAATTAAAAGATGAAATGAAAATGTGTTTGAAACAAGATAAAAATTACGAATTTGTTGGAAGATAAGTTATGGTTTACTAATTTGGCTTACTTTTAGACATATTTTTATTTTTTACAAAATAAATTCAAGTTGCAAGGGTCTAATGAAAATATCTAAAACTAAACCGATAAGCTGGTGGGATTCAAAAATCAAATAACTTTATAGAAGAATAAAGCTGAGCAATTTAGAAAAGATTGAGTCGGTACCAGAAGACTGTTATTACACTTTTAAAATAATTATTATTGATAATTTGAAAACAATAGAAAATTTTTTAAAATTATATATGAGGAAATTTGACTGGGTTGATAATCCATTATGACTTAACTTTAAATGAAGAAGAACTCATTTTGTTTTCCATAAACTATCTTACACAATGTTTTAGAGGTGGTAAGTAAATATTTCTAAGGCTTATCTTTTTTTTGTGTCGCCAAATTTCAAAGTCGTTAAAAATGTGCCGTAACAAAAAAAAAAAAAAAAAGGTTGAGAATCACTGTGCTAGATGTTTAAATATGTTTGTTAAGGTGTTTTGCGAAATTGGAGTCTTCCCTTCGTCCAGTTTGTCCGAACAATAAAAACAAGGTTTACAGAACACATACGATCATACAAAAGGAAAAGGGAAGACTCCAATTTCGCAAAACACCTTAACAAACATGGACACGAACCAAGGGAAATAGATGAATGTATGACAGTATTACACCCAAGTAAAAAAAAAAGAAGACTAGACATTCTTGAAAACATGGAAATTTACAAAACACGAACGTTTAACAGAGACATTATTAACGAGCAGGTAAACACAAGCTCTGACACGATTTTTACACCACTAAAATTACTAAAACACTCTTACAAAAGAAAAACACCCACAGACGGTCACACTTACCTATCCAATAATAAAAGACCCAAATATTAAACTATTTACCTCAATAAACAGGACAGATATCAGGCGATCTACCTGCATAATACCATTTAAACGGACAAAAATTACCTAAACCCACTAACTTTTATTCTTAACACTATATATTCTTAAATCTATTTTAAACACTATCTCTTCAGTTTTAACAAATACGTGGCTTGAAAATGATGTTATCACACCGAAAGCGCTCGCCGAACATCCAAAGTACACAGCCAGTGACGACGGTTATTATTATAACAACAGTTTAATATATACTGGCGGAATCAACCCAATTAATTTAATAAAATAGAATACCTTAAAATATGTACTAATGATCGTCATAATTTCCGGCAAAGTAATCGATTTTCAGGAATTAATTGTAAAAGTCTCATGCCTTGGTAATCTAGTTCGGAAGTAATTTCCCCAAAAATGCTTAATTCCACACTCAATTACCTTTTTAAAATTTTTTTGCTGGACTGTTACTATAACGGTCATTCTGTCCAATTTGGAAGTGTTTCTCTATAAAGATTCAAAAGATCGGCCCATATAGGTCAATTACATTTTTAAATTAATTAATTTTATTTTTGTATCACTTTTTGCCATTGGTAGCTATAGCATTTTTTTCCTTTCCTTTTCCTAGTATTTATTTATTTTTCATGTAGTAGTAGTAATTTTATTTTACTTGTACCTTTGTGACAACTGCTGTTTGATTAGTCAGTGGCGAAGGTATAACACTGGTCACTGTCTGGTCACAAAAGCATCAGTTTTTACAAGGGTGTTAGTAATATAAAATAGACAATGGGTTTGAGTCTTTGATATTTGTAATGACAGGAAGATTTAGAATAGACTTTTGTAACATACGTGGGTTGAGAGCGAATTTTTTCTCTGTGTATGCACACAGTTGTCTCCATCGGCCTGATATTTTCGCCTTATGTGAGACCCAGGTATCTGAGGATGCTGATCCACAGGATTTTCATTTACCTGGGTACTCTCTTCTACCCTTTTTTAGTCTACATCGGGGTCTTGCGTTGTACATTCGGAATGAAGTCGTGTACCAGTGCCAGCAATCACTAGGCACGAACGATCCTGAATTTAGCTGTCTTTGGGTTAAATTCAAAGTCTGGTCACACTTCTTACATTTCGGGGTTTTATACAGAAGCCCAAACGGGGGAAGGGATAAATCTTTTTCTGTCTTCGATGTCCTTTCCGATTCCATATCGAGAATCCTAGAAAGTTGTCCGAACAGTGAAATTGTTGTTGCTGGTGATTTCAATGTTCACAACTCGTCTTGGATTCTTCATTCGAACCGTACAACTCCAGAGGGCCAATATGTTGAGCTATTCGCCGCGCACAACCACCTCGTGCAATTAATTAATGAACCAACACATATTTCGTATGTTGTAGGGCAACAACACAATACTCTCGACCTCTTTCTTACCTCACATCCTGATAAGTATGAAGTAAGCATTCTTACGCCTCTCGGATCATTGCACCATATCCGCCTCCTTTTCGGTCGCTGAACTTCACAACGTTTCGAAAATAGCCACGAAACGTTTAAAATATATATACGAAAAGGCTCGTTGGGCTGAGCTTAACGATTTTTTTCGGCATTTTAATTGGAAACTTTGTTTTCTGGACAATAGGGTCGATGCCATGGCGGAAATGATTGTGAACATTATTTTGCTTGGAATGAAAACCTTCATTCCATCTAAGCAAATTCGCATTAAGCCAAGAAAAAATTCTTGGTTTAATCAGACGTGCAAAAACGCAGTCATTTCCAGAGAGGAAGCATTTAGTATATGGCGGTGTAATAAAAACGCTGATACCCAATCGCAATTTGCTCTGCACTCTCCAACGTTATGGAGAGTATGCTCAATTTTCATCTTGTGAGGTATCTGGAGTCCAACAGCTTACTTAGTGACCGGCAGTACGGCTTTCGTAGGGGACGCTCTACGGGTGACTTACTGGCCTTCCTTTCGGAAAAGTGGTGTCAATCCATTCACCATTTCGGCGAAAGTAAGGTGGTGGCTCCAGATATTTCTAAGGCGTTTGATAGAGTGTGGCGTGGTGCACTAATATCAAAACTTATTGCTTTTGGTGTCGGTAATAGTTTCTCTCGACTTATATCGAGCTTTCTCAGGGATCGCACTATACGAGTTGTTATAGATGGGATCGCATCAAACGAGTTCAAGGTAAATTCAGGGGTACCGTAAGGTTCCGTCCTTTCCCCTACCCTGTTTCTTATTTTTCTTAATGACCTTCTACGTCAGATTTCCAACCCCATCTATTCTTTCGCAGATGACAGTAGCATATGCCATTCATTTTCTTTTCGCAATAGACCAAGCCTTCGGGAAATTGGGGCTATGCGAAAGCACATGGATGATACCCTTAATCGCGACCTTTTGGTAATCTCCGAATGGGGCCTTACAAATAGGGTTCAATTTAACGCTCATATTTAACGCTGAATATGCTACCTCATCTGTAATAATGGGTGATATATATATATTAAGGAATCAGGAGCTCTCGATGTTCTTGGCATGAAAATTCAATGTGATTTTCGTTGGAACCAGCATATTTTTCATGTCGCAAAAGAAGCATTCAAGTGTCTAGGTTTTCTCAAACGGTGTAATAAATACTTTACTCCATCTGATCTCCTTACTATCTATGTCACCTTTATCAGACCGAAAATGGAATACAACTCTCATGTGTGGGCCGGTGCTTCAAAGTCTATTTTGGAGCTACTCGACCGCGTGCAGGAGAGAGCGAAGAAGCTCATCGGTGACAATAGGGTATCCAGCTCTATTGACTCACTGGAGCAGCGATGCAATCTGGGGTGTGTTTCACTGTTTTATCGTTACTACAACGGAATGTGCTCTTATGAAATAAGGGAACTTGTTCCTGAAAACCGTAATTTCGTACGCGCAACGCGTTCTGCATCAGGAGCGCAAGCCTTTGTGGTCGATTAACCAGTGAATCGCACTACGCATTACAGAGAGAATTCGTTTTTTAGCCGAACAGCTCGTATGTGGAATAAACTCCCCGCAGAGGTCTTTGCTGCCACTTTTAATGTGCAAAGATTCAAATCAACTGTCAACAGGCACTACTCCCTTTATCCCCCTTCCCACAACCTAATTTCCTAGTTCTGGTACAATGCATTGCATAAGTAGGGGTCATCCCCTGAGTGCTGGTCCTAATAAAAAAAAAAATACCAAAACGATTTTTTTTTTTCAATTTTAAAGTGGTAATATACGTAACCCCGCAAAAAATGTTTGAAAAGGTAATCGAGTGTGGAATTAAGCATTTTTAGCGGAAGTCCTTCCCAACTAGATTGACGACTTAATGACTTTAAAAAGGCATGAGACTTTTATAATCAATTACTGAGAATCGATTACATTAATTATTGTAGGAATTAATGAGAACCATCAGTACGTATTTTAAGGTATTCTCTTTTAACATTAAGAACTAGTTCCATTACTACTTCGTTTTTTGTGAACTAATGTAATGTGTTTTGCAAGCGAATAGAGAAATATGGTAATCAAAAAGGTAATTCCTTATACGACAAGTACTTTTTAAGGTAATGTCTAATTGTTGCTGGAAAAGAACATGTTTTTAAGACGCGACCAAATTGTAGGCATTAATTTTCAAATAAAAAAGAAATTTTCAAAGTCGAAAAAATGTCTGCGCTGTAGAGGCAGAAATATAAAAACAAATATTTAGTCGAATTGATTTTATAATCGGTTAAAAATGGTTTTATTTAAGATTATTGCTATAACTGTGCGCTTAAAACTATATGCTTTACATTTAATTAAATTTTATTTAGAATTAATTAAAATTCAGTGTTTTCCATTCTATTGTTTATTTTACTGAATTTTTGTTTTTAAATAAAACGCTTTTTTTAATAGGATTATTATTATTTTAATTTGTTTGTTATGCGGCGATAGTTAATAGTTTTTTGAAATAAAATATTTGTTTGACAATAAATATTTAAAATCTAATTATTACCAAATTTTGTTTATTTAATTAATTGGGCATAAACTCTTTCATGAGATATAATTTTAAATGAGTATTTTCTATTACACATAACATGTGAAAACCCCAATTAAAATAACAAATATTTGAATATTTGAATATTTTACTTGTATAGTTGCGTATAAAAATGATTATAAAATGTAATTGATATCCCCCAGTTCTGATTTGGACATATAAGTTCTTGATTACAAAATAATTCGTAACATTAGGAATTAAGGCAGCAAACAAAATTATGCAAAGCAATTTTAAATCTTAAATTTTTCAATCTGTTCTAATACGAATTGTAAGTCATAGTTTACTTAAAATTTTTTGATTTGATTTTTTTTAAATGGATGCAGATCTATCAAGGAACTGTTAGACCATAAACTTCAGCCTAAAAATTAAACACCGATCATGTAACACGGATTTGAATGAAATCGGTCTTTAAAAATGTTCAATACTTTTAATAGAAAGACAAATTCAACTTTCTATCTTTTATACATTTTCCTATAAAATTGTTGTGACAGTTTGAAAAGTTCTCACGCTACAAAAACTTATTTTTACTTAACGCAGGAAACAAAAATATGTCTTTTTTGTTTGTGATAAATGCGGCAACTGACTGTATAATTCCAAAAACAACAGCAATACTTTTAAGCAAATAAAAAAAATTTTGTATAAAAAAATCAAGAAATGATTATATTTGTTCACACAAATTCTCTTAAAATGAACACTTGCACGTGGTCCGCAAAAACTCACTCAAATTATAGGAGTCTGCGCCTTGTAAAAATTTTGAAAAATGAACCATAAGTCAGCAGTAACTCTCAACATTGGAGAGAAGCCAAAAACAAAATAAACAGGCAGGCTGATAGACAGGCTTTTCCACAATAATAATATGGAGCAGTAGAGTAGTAGTATCATTTACAACATGACATACATGTTTTGCTTTGTTCTGAATAAATTCAAAAAGGAAGTAGAAACCATACATAAATATACAAACACACACACACACACAAATGTTCAATTAAGAGCAACTTAATATGGTATTTTGTTGTATTTGTGTACAATACAGAAATCGTCTTAAGTTGAAAAGCCAAAATATTATCAGGCATAAAATACAGAAGATGTTGAATTTATGCAGAATAAAAACAATATTAAAATCAAATATGTTAAAAATAAAGAAGAATTTATTCGAAAATTCTGTTGATGAAGAGGAAATAATCTCGAAAAATCATTGATAAATTTATGTTTGTAAGAACAGATATCTTTTTTAAAAAATTAATATTGTTATTAATTCTTCGTTAATACCCTTCACCACAAAAAGAGGAAAAAGGTTACAACTTAAATTGTCATTCCGTTTGTAATTTCTAAAATAATATCCATTTCTGGCCCCATGAAGTATATATCTGTAATCTGTCCGTCTGTCCATCCGTGTTAGTGTTAAAACTTAAATTTAAATACTCCAATCGATCAGACATAGTACCGAAAGAGGTGCTATTGGAAATCAGCTAGATCGATCCATGTCCTTAGACGCAGCGAGCAAAACACCACGCCTTCCTCTTATTTTTTCATATTATTTTGAACAATGAAGTAACTACAACTCACAAAAATAAATGGGGCCATAGGAATTAAAAAATAAGAAAAAACCGTCAAGTGAAAAAATTGGCGCTCTCCCATATTTTTCGAGTATGAGCCTCTGAAAATTTTAAATTATTTAAAATACAACATGAATATAATTTAAAAGCTTTGAAGAGATCTTTAAGGAAATAATAAAAATACTTTTTCAAGTACTTAACCCATTAAGAGCCGATGACATTTTTATGAAAAATTATGTATAGCACTTAATTTTTTTTCTCATTTTTTAATTCTCTGTTAAAATATTTGCTTTTTTGATTGAAGTTACTTCACTAACTAGATTAACATAGAACATAGCACTATTACTTGTTTTTGTTATATATTTTAAAATTTATATGGCCAGCTTTTACCCTCGACTAAGATAAGTCAAGATCGAACGTAGGCAATAGCAATTTCTGAAAAAATGTGACCTTCAAATTATTGTCTGACAGATACTTTATTCTTGTTTTTAGGCTTGGGTTTACCAAAGGAAATATATGGCCGCTAAAAAGAAAAAATTAAATTAGGCTGATGTCAGAGTGCGCGCTATAAGCGAAGCGATGCTAGAAGCAATAATATTCGTGCTATACTGATACTACAGGATGTCAGAGTGGATACTATATAAAACAAAGCGACTTGTGTTTTTAAAATACTTTTTTTTATTCCGTCAATCATTTTTGTTAAAAATGGATTCAGATGAAAAATTTTTTATTTTAAATTACACATATAATTTGTTTTCTAGTAAAAGGAGAGGAATCCACGATATAAATAAAAGTCGCAAGGAAAAAGGCGAATTTCATAATTTGTACCAAGAAAGTGTGAACACTACTGGTTTAAACTATTCAATATCAATATCTATTATTTTATAAATATCTTTTAAAATCAATGGAAAATGTAAATACACAAAAATAGAATAAAAAATTAAAAATGTTAAACTACATTGTAAACAAACAACAACAAAAAAAAAAAAATAACGAAGCGATGCCATACTATAAATCATTTCACAACCTGCTTTGTCGCTTTGGCTCTGTTGTAGCTTCGCTTTGAGTCTGACATCTTTCGACCATTGACGTAAGAAAACACAAGCAGAGGTTTGTAGCGCATTGTAGTCATCGCTTATAGCGCGCACTCTGACATCAGCCTTATAAATCTAATATATTCGTATTACAGGGGTTTTAGTCTAATTTCGTGAAGGGTGAATTTTTAGCTTAAAATTTGTCCATGTTTTATTTATAAAAGAGTAACTCACGCAGCCTGTGAAATTTGGCACATAACCAACCACAGTTTCCGAATTTCCGGAAAACCATTCATGTTTGTTTGTTTTTATGGAGGATTGATGGCAAATTTTTAAATAGAATAACAAATAACTTCATACATTTCTAAGGTGACATCTTGAAGTAATATATCCGTTATACCTTTGACTTCCATACAAATTGTTGATGGCTATGAGTGTAATGAATATGCAGTCAAATAGTGCTTACTTTTGGATAATTTTAATTGAGAATGAATGCTTTCCACTAGGAGAACTCAAAACTCCAAAACATACAGAACACAACTACCTTCAATCATGCATGAGACCAATAAGTTTATTAAATCAAGTAAGCAAGAATAGATATTGATATAAATTTAAAAATTATTAGAAAACAAGTAAGAGTGCTACATTCGGCAATGCGTAATCTTATATACCCCTCACGATAACTCTAATCAAAAAGAAAAATATTGGAATGACAAAGAATGAAAACAAAACAAATAAAAAAATAAGTACTAAATATAATTAAGCATGTTTAAAAAAATTGTAGTATTTACTGGAAGATCTATCCAAAAGCTTTTAAATAATACCCATATTTATATCTGAAAGAATATGGTGTACATTATTACTTTTCTATGAAAAGTTCAGAGACCCATAACTAGGAAATATGGGCGAGCGACAATTTTTTCAATCGATGTTTTTTTCTTATTTTATTTAGTTGTCTATATATATATATATATATATATATATATATATATATATATATATATATATATATATATATATATATATATATATATATATATATATATATATATATATATATTATATATGTATATAATATATTTTTTTTTATTGAAGTTGTTCCAAATGATATGGAAAAGTTAAGAGGCAGGCGTGTTTTGCCCGCTGTCTCGAATAATATTTTCGAAACTATGTCTGATCGATTAGCGAATTTTAATTTAGTTCAAATAGTGATTTGGCAAATTTGATTTTAACACTAATACAGACGGATAGACAGACAGACTTCGCTATGCATAAGAACTCGGAATATATATACTGTATGCGGTCGTAAATGGATATAAGTAATATTACAAACAAAATGACAGACTTTTTTTACTTTTTGTGGTATAAAAATTCATCATTATAACTTTCGAAATCATACTTTAAAATGTGAGTGGAATTAACACTGAAGTACTCTTAAAGTAAACAGAACGGAGATAATTTCTAAAAATCAGTCCAAGAATGCAATTAAAAAAAGTTTAAATCTTATTTCATGGCTTAATAAGGTTTCTCTTGATTTAGGAGTTTTGTAGTTGATTTCTGATGAAGTTCTGGATTAATTTAAGTACAGATTGCTTAAATTTCTTTTAAACGTATAAAATGCATGTGATGTAAAATCTTTACATCAAATTTTTAACCCTCTTTAAGAAATGGTGCCACGTATAATAAGGCACCTATTGAGATATTTTTATTTCTACAGAACCTAGGATTTTTGGAAAAGAAAGGTGAGCACAATTTAAATTTTATTTTGATCGAACATACAACAAGTAATTTGGAAGAAAATAATAAATTAATCGATACGATGCATAGTGAGAATTAAGGAAAAAAAACATGAATATAAAGTGTCGATTTCAAGCTTAATTATTAATTTAGTATAGATTACGTTGCGTTTCCAAGGGTATTGAACACAAAGAGGAAACTCCCCACCCATTGACTCAAGAAATCCATTATGCTTCCCTTTTGATTTCCAAATTTGGGGTCGCTAGATCTAGACGATATCGTTTAATTTGATATCTATCGACTTGCAATGTAAGCCCGAGGCACTGGATAACCGGACAGTTTCTAACTCCTTTTTGTTCTCGCAAATCCCATAGAAATCCGAAGTACAACCCTTGAGTAATCTACTAGACCTTGCTCTAATGGCACAATAACCAGTGATTACAGCTAAAACTACCTTCAGAACTTTCCTGTCCAAACACAAAAGCAGTTTGATTCTTCCGTATCCATCCGTATCCTTCTGGGAATTAGTCCTTTTTACTATTCTATCCTAATTTATATCGTCCGAGCCGAGTTTCTTAAATTTTCCGTCAATTTCGTTACCCTTAACAATGCAATCTATCCAATTCAGTAAATTTCACACTACACAAATTTAGGAGTCTATACGACCTATTAAAACCAGTTTCTAAAATGAGAATTCCTGCAGCGGGGCCCACATTCAGCTTAGAACCTGATTACCTCCTCGGAATTACCACTGCAAGTACCCTGCCAAGATTGAGTACATTAATAACAAAATTCGTAAACCCAGGGGTCAGAGAAAATAGTGCCAGCAAAAAATTAGACATACCCTAAAAAAGTACCTGCCATATAATGACCTACTTTTATGATTGCCATATTTTATTACTCGCTTACAAAACACATTACATTAGTTAAAAAAAAAGTATTATTGTTAAAAGAGACTACCGTACCAATGGTACTCATTATTTCCTGCAATAATTAATCTAATTGATTCTCATTAATTGATTATAAAAGTCTCATGCCTTGTTAAAATCATTAGGTTGGCAATCTCGTTGGCAAGTACTTCTGCCAAAAATGCTTATTTAATTCTCGATTACCTTTTCAAAATTTTTTTTGCTGGGGTACGACATCATACAGCCTTTTCGTGTCTGTAATGTTATTCCAGCCCCCTTTCCCTAACTCTAAAAGTTTCAACAAAATTCTTGCCGCTATTCTAACCGCAAAGCCCTCAATGAGAAGCATTTGTTTTTCCTAATGAAAGGAATGGTGAAATATCAAAATTAAAAATTGAAAAATTAACTTATTGGTTAACAAATATAATTCAAATTTAAATTTTTTATTCTGAAACGAATACTCCACTGATATTAATTGCGCAGATTGTATAATTTTGCACTTAAGCTTACTTAAACCTCTTTGACAGGAAGACGATGAAGGTACTTAATGACAGTTGAATCATACTAAACTTAAACATATAGATATTTAAGATGAAAATTAAGAATATTATATTTTTTTTGTTGTACCTAGAAAAAGTTGTTTTCGCGTATTGTATATAAATGTAAGATACGGCTGGTATTAAAATATGGATAAAGCGGTAGCAATAACACACATGCAGCTTCTGTAATTAAAAAGATCAACTGCTATCAATTTAACGCCTAAACTCACCGTCTATGAAAAAAAAATCGGTTGAATGATGTGGTAATATGCTGGAAGGATTTACTAGAAGTATTCCTAGTTCAACACTGATGAGAATAAGAGGATTTGGTAAGGAAGTTGTGTAATAATTTTGAGTCGTATACATTTTTTTAAAATCTGATGATATGCAAAACTTTATAACAATATTCAAGGTCTATTACTAAAATGTAAAAAGACACAGTTGAAATGAAATAAAACCGACCAACGAAAACTCTGTTGAATGTTATTTGTGTGAACACACAAGGTGGTCTTAAATTATTTAAAATATTAAAGAATGAGTATTATTTCATTTATGATGTTTTTAAAATAAATTAAATAAATTATATAAATAACTACAGGAACAATTTCTTGCTTCTATATAAAATTTTATTTCTTTATAGAATAAGTTGCAATTAATGTTTTAATTGCTTCAAATATTTATCATATTGTTACGTTTTTACCCTTTTTAGAACAGAACAAACGTACGGATTCTTTTGATTGCAAATACCACTGTGGCTAAATTCTACCTTCGAACTTTATTTCTTTATGGCTTTTCCTGGCTCTACTTCTCGATCCTACTGGTCTTGTGAACCCTTGGTCTCGTATTTACTAAACATGCGTTATCACCACAAACGCAGCCATCCACGCTACACTACTGTGTTACTCCGGCGAGACATGAACTTCTCGATGCCTTGTTTAGTAACCTTAACCATCCACAGACATCTCCACTACTCCTTTTTATCCAAACCAGTCTTCTCCTTTAATCCAGTAGCCACAACACACGTCTGCCATACACTGTTGTTATGCTGTTACACTTCCCCGCGCTAACCGCTAGTGCTCTTACTTTTTATTATAAAGGGCTTCTTGACAATTATCTGTTGCTCTCACATTAAGTTGGACGTCTCCACTAAATTATCTGGCATGGCTTTACACAATAAGTGTCTCTTGCCTCTCGGAAGGTTTGTGCTGCTGTTTATTAATTTTTTAATTGCTTATAACAATTATTATTTTTTTCGTTGCACGCATGTCCGAATGCGGTATCGAACTCAGGACCCTCTGTTTTGTAGTACGCACCTCTACCAACGCAGCCATTGAGGCTGCTCAGCTTTTGTTGGCTAACTTGTGGTTTTGTTATTTCGTAAACACACCATTGGTTGTTGAATTAACTTTATTCACCACACTTATACGGAAACAAGTACAGGGGTTGTCAGATTTTATTATTCGTTCCAATATGTTACCGCATGGGGACATGCGTGCAACGAAAAAAAATAATAATTGTTAAAAGCAATTAAAATTAACAAACAGCAGTACAAACCTCCCGAGAGGAAAAAAGGCAATTATTGTGTGAAGCCATGGCAGACAATTTAATGAAGACGTCTAATTTAATAAAAGGAGTAACAGATAATTGTCAAGAAGCCCTTTATAATAAAAAAGTAAGAACAATAGCGGTTAGCGCGGGGAAGTGTAACAGCATAACAACAGTGTATGGCAGACGTGTGTTGTGGCTACTGGATTAAAGGAGATGACTGGCTTGGATAAAAGGAGTAGTGGAGATGTCTGTGAATGGTTAAGGTTACTAAACAAGGCATCGAGTAGTTCATGTCTCGCCGGATTAACACAGTAGTGTAGCGTGGATGGCTGCGTTTGTGGTGATAACGCATGTTTAGTAAATACGAGACCAAGGGTTCACAAGACGGGTATGATCAAGAAGTATAGCCAGAGAATGCCACAGAGTAAAAGAACACAGAATTTAGCCACAGTGGTATTTGCAATCAAAAGAATCCGTACGTTTGCCGGTTATCTAAAAAGGGTAAAACGTAACAATATATATAGAATCAAGGAAAACGTAAAATCATATTTTAATACGATACCACATAAAACCTTACTGGTTGCTTACGGAATGCTGCCAATAAAATTCCTTAGGGCGGCAGTCGCTTGAATGATATCATGTTTTCTTAAAAGGTCGTAAACCTATTGATGGAATTGATAATTTATTAAAATAGGCTCCTTAAAATAAGCTCCTAATCGTCGTGGAACAACTTACGTTGTAAATACCTCTTCAAAAAGTGTATATAAGGATTATAATACAGAGAAACAAATGGGGGTTCAAAAGATACTCAAAGAGTAAGCTGTCCGCTTGAATAGACCTATTATTCAAAAAGGTAACCTGAAAATCATAATATAGTATAGCTGAAGCTCCAAGTAAATATCTGTCACTCCATCATGACAAACTATGGACTTCTTTTGCTCAAATTCAAACCTTTATCAATGTAATTTTTAATTTGATTCTTTATGTTTTTTATTCCGTCGATCTTTTGTTTATGTGCAAACGATTGGATGGCTCGTCCTAACGTCGTAAAAAATAAATTTGCTCTTTCTAGTTATTAGATAATTCTTGTTTTAAAGTTTGGTCACATACATCAAATTATATCAGCTATTTGCACACCCTTTAATTTCCAAATTCAGGCTTTAACTTGTTGTTATAGCGGACGTAGCAATACAGTTTCTTAATAAATTTCCACCTTCTGTCTACAATTGTTCAAAAGTATAACCATGTACATCAAATAAAATGAACTATAAGGGCACCCTGTAATTTATAATTTTAAGATTGTAACTTTTTACATATAACGGTCACAGTAATCGGCATTTTGTTCAATTTTCAAGCCTTTGTACCCCCATAAAGGTAAATTTGCGTCACCATTGGGCACACCCTTTAATTTTTAAATTTATTTTTCTATTCTTTTTGCTATCAAAAGCTATAGTGATACTCAGATTTTTTTAATCTTACAGTGGTGCCCTTTACGGTTTATAAAACACTTATATGGTATGGGGACATACATTATGAACTGTGTTTAAACCTGGACCAATCTGTAAGCATAATCTTTTAAATAAAAAAAAATTCAAAATCAGTGCAGAAATGACTGAGTAATGCTGGCACAAACATAAAAAACAACATTCAGTTGAGTTGATAACTTGTTTTTTGTTTTTTCTTGTTTTAAAGTCATTAAAAAAATACAGAACTGAACAGTAGCTCATTCATTTTGGACCACCTCGTTTTTAAAACATCAAATCAACATTCACATCCTTTTCCACTGCTTAATTTTAATCTGGAGCAAAATAAAGTAAATATTATGTAATGACGTATGTATGTATGTATGCACGTATATTTAGGAATTTTCCAAAACTCTTTAATATATAAATTTATTCATACTTAAGGCAAGAAAAATTACCAAATGACGTCAGAGAAATTGGTAACAATTGGCCTAGTAGGCCAATTCTTTCATAATAATATACCGAAGGAGAAAGGAAAGAAAATAAAAGATTAACCACAACCACAACAAAATTTTATTCCATACATTATTATTCAGAAAATAAAATAAACACAGCCTTTGAAAAGACACTTGTAGAAGTATAAAAAAATTTAAAAGGTCTGCTTGCATCATGATATGAAAATAAAATTATTGAAGTCGTTTTTTTTTATTCTTCCATTAAGAATTATTTTTATATGCTGTACAACAAGAAAAAAAAAGCGAGCAGCATCTGTTTACAAGGAACAAATATACGAAGTATTAAACCTCTGCTATTTAAATTATTTTATTTTTTCAATTTATTGAAATCTAGCAAATCCATGCACACAATAAAGTTTTTTTCTTTCTTTTCTATATTTTTTAATATTAGCGCTAATAACGTGTGTTCTCTTTTTTTTCTTCTAAATACAAGAAATAAAATGATGAGATTTTCTATGAAAAACATCAATTCGTTTTTGTAATATTGTAGCTATGGAATTTATATTGATATTGGCCATAAATTTAGTAAGACAATTGATAGGAAATATAATAATGAAACTAGAATATTATTAAATACAAATATTTAACATAGGCATAAAAAACTATTGTTGGCAACGACACTGGCATATGAATACTTTTAGAACTAAACAAAACGTACTTCTCTGCTTTTAATTAGCGCTTATTTTAAAACCGCATAAAACTGTAACACTTAACCTAATCGATAAATTTAAATTAAATTTAACTTTTTAGCAATTATTCTCTATTGACTCACTAATACTTTAAAAGGAACCCAGGGTATATACCATTTTTATACCCTTCACCACAAGAAGTAGAAAAAAGTTATATCTAAGTTTGTCATTCCGTGTGTAATTTCTACAATATCTATTTTCGATCCCATAAAGTATTTATATTCTGAATTCTTATTTATAGCGTAGTCGATTGAGCGATGTCCGTCTGTCCGTACGTGTTAAAATAAAAAAAAATAAATATGTTAATCTATTATGTATAGTATCGAAAAAGGTGCTTTTGGAAATCAGCATGACTGGTCCATGTCCTTCGAGGCAGCAGGCAAAATACCATTGTCATTTAGAACAATAAAGCAATTCCAATCAAAAAAATAAATAAATGGGGCAATAGAGAATTTAAAAATAAGAAAAAACAACAAATGAAAAAATTGGCTTTCACCGAGTTACGGGACTCTGAAATTTGAATTTTTTTTAAATACCAATATGGGTATCATTTAAAAGCTTTTGAAGAGATCTTTAAGGAAATACTAAAATTTTTTAAAAATGCTTAACCCAACAAGAGTCGATATCATTTTTATGTAAAATTATATGAATGAAGAACAAACATTTGTTTTTATTTCCTTGTTACACCAATATTTGCTTTTTTGATTGGAGTTACTTCAATAAACTGAATTTACATATATGGTGAATAGGGGTGTTCTTATTTGTATGGGAAAATTTTAAAAAGTGTTTCTTCTAGTTCGCCGGCACGATTCTTGTTCCCTTCTGTTAAAAAAGTAATCCTGTAAAATTTGGAGTCAATACGATAATTTTTAGTGGACCCGGAAACGATTTGAAAATTTTCATGGGGTCTATATGGGCAAAATATCCATTTTTAACGAAAGTAGTTACATCAAATGAAATTTCATATTAAAAAATAATTGTATTTTATATATAATAAATTTATTAATCATTACTATTTTATTTATCATGTTATTAAAGTAGCTTTGTTATATGATGGATATTTCATTCGATAAGCCTCAACAACCTGAAGCAACAATTGTTTTTCGTCTTCATCATTTGTCAAGATTCTATTATAGTCTTGAATAAACTTAACGCCTCTCTCTGCAATATCATTGACGACAAATAACTCCTTACATGCGGTCCAACCTTCTTCAAATGCGTATGATGTTTCCCAACTTGAAGGCTCTAACAGTAAAAACTCCATTGGCAAACCAAATTTACTAAAGAAACATTTTGTTTTCTCTGACACGAAATCACACAACGAAATATTTTTAAAATCCAATAAATTCGAACATCTTCGACCATTTTCTAATTTTACTACTGGTTCCTTTAATTTGAGGTTTTTAAGCATTTTCTGTTTCTCTTCTATGGGTATTTTCGAATCATAAAAAGCCAGAGCTACTACTTGCTCTGAAATGTACCATAATGTGTTAACTTCAGTGATCTCTTTTATTATTTAAAAATGGATACTTAAGCTAGGTTATAATTACAGTTTTGTATAAATAAGGATTATTACATAGATGTATATTTTAGTAATACATTATAGTACAATAAAATATCATAACACATAAATGGTTGCTCATTTTTTTTAGAATTATTGCTGATATGTCCGTGTCTATTTCAGTATACTTTATGGCATCTTGAATAAAAGTTAAATCTTGAAGCGGTGCGTCTATAGCATTAGTGCATTTAAACCAAACTTTGATATAAAGAGTCACTATAAAAACGCAAATATCGCGTAAACCATTCAATTCCTTCTTCGTTAGTTTGAATTGATCACGGAACATAAATATTTTCAAGGAATATATAGCCTTTGCCATCCAGCGTGCATGGCTAGTTGTTCCAGGCGTTCGGAAATTATACTGCTCTGCACCGACAAACATCAAAGCCAACTGTAGTAATTCTTTATAGTCTTCTCGATTTTGAGATTTAGCCAGTTGAGCATAGCAAAAAGTTTTTCAGTGTTCTAGTTCAGCTGCACTTATTTTTTCACAAATGGTCGAATCTTCAATGCCACTTTTAAAAGCTTGTTTATTTATATTTGGCCAAAATTTTCCAAATCTTTCAAAGATGGGAACTTCTGGTGCAGAGGTTGAAGAAAGTTTTGTTTCGAAAACACTTCGCAAAACGACCTCATAAATATGGTGGCGGCAAGGTAGATTGATAAGACTACGGCCAATTTTTTTTTTCTAAAAGAACTGCAGCACCTGTTTTAATGCCAGTATTTGTTGACGTTGTATCATATGACAAGCCTTTGACTTGATCAACAATTTTCCATTCACGTAATTTTTCATACACTATATCAGCAATATTTTCACCACTCGAAGATGCTACTTTTGGTGCGCCGAGAAATTTTAATGTGCCGTTGAAACTAACAGAAATTGCGATTCGCTCAACCTTCGTGGGGCCGATCAAGTCTTTCATGAATTTTCCATCAAAATGAGCTACCAGCGATCCAGTTTTACTCACCTATAAATGAAGAAAAGATTGTTACAATATCAAAAACCAACTCTTGCTGAAAATCACAATTTACATTATCAGTGAAATTAGCTGAAATTTCTTCAGATTCCCTTAAACGGTTCTCTTGGCGTAAACGATGAATAGTTGAACGATTGATTGCAAGTTCTTCTACACGTAGTCCAAATGCTTCACCTGCTGCTATGATAATATGAACTGCCATTCCATCAGACACTTTGGCATTGTCAAGAGCTGCTAGCAACCTTGCTGTTAAAAAATTTTTGCGCCCTCGCTTTTGACCATGATTACTTTTTGAGGTTACATGTGTTTCATCATTATGCATCTCGTTGCTTGATATGTCACTAATATCACCTACATCATTACACTCCATTAATTGAGAAACATCTATAAAATATGAAAAATAAAACATTTCAATATTAAAGTTCGTCACCCTTACCTGTGCGGCTCATTTCCTCCTAATGCTTTCTTTTCCTTGCAGCTTTCTTATCTTTTCGTACTTGTGCTCTATTTTCCCGATCCCACAAAACCTTGTCAACACCAGCCATACAACCGCGACGTCCTTTTTTCTTTGCATTTCAAGAAACTCTCTATCTTCTGCAATCCGAATTTTTTCTAGTGCATCAGCGGTAGCAATATCAAATAAGTCGTCTAGACTATTCAAAAATGACTCAGCAGCTTCTTTTTGGGAACTCGACCTTTTACCAGGAACTGTTTTCTGAATGATTTTCCATTTGTCGTATAATTTTACAAGCTTTTCAACGCATTTGTGCTCTTCTCGAATAGGTATACGTGCTTGCTGCCAAAATATTTCCACTTTACTAATTGCTAGCTTCGCACCAAGCATCGCAGTCATTTTTACAAACCGCATGTTGTAAAATAAAACTTGCAAGACCTGACGATTAGACGGTAGTTTTGCACCAGTAATTTGATGAGAAACATTTCCAATTAGATCGATTTTCTTCAAATTTTCAATGGCTTTACGCGTTCCAATAACTGAAGCACACGACATTATTAATTTCTTTTATTATATAACAATAATTAAATAACGAATTAATCTAGAAAAATCTATTATTATTAAATTATTAATTCTTTTCGATTTCACTGATAAGAACTCACTCCACTGCGATCACAAATTACGATTTTAAGTAGAACTATGAACTGTTTGCTTCCAAAGCCAAAAATAAAGCGAAAATTAAAAACACAAGAGAAAATGTTCTCGAAAATGTCCCGTTATCAGCAGTATATGCAATTATTATTAGTAGCTCAAGAGTACACAATTTCTTGGAATATGTTCTGCGCCAAAAGTAAAGCGTGCGAAAATAAATTTATGTTTTTTTTAAGTAGGTAACTGTTATTGCGACTTTAGAGAACTAAACAGTCAATATCATGCATTTGATATTTATTTTTAATAATTTTAAGAGAAGAAAACCAAAAACAGTTATTGTTTCATTTCCTTTTGTGATGGATAAAATAAAGTTCAAAATTAAAATGTAACTACTTTCGTTAAAAATGGATATTTTGCCCATATAGACCCCATGAAAATTTTCAAATCGTTTCCGGGTCCACTAAAAATTATCGGATTGACTCCAAATTTTACAGGATTACATTTTTAACAGAAGGGAACAAGAATCGGGCCGGCGGTTGATAAATTTCAAAATAAGAACACCCTTAATGGTGAAGGGTATTTAAGATTCGGCATAGCCGAATACAGCACTCATATTTATTATAAATTTGCTTTACCTGTGCAATTAAGGAATAAATACAATTAAGGCATTAAATACACTCAATTTACCATACAAGAAATCAATTAGTAAATTAAGCAATTTGTGCTAAATTGCGCCATTAAATAAGTCAATTTCCCCATCAAATCCTTATGAAATCTGCCTGTTGAAGTGGTTGTCAATACTTTGACATTTATTTACGTGTTTGTTTAAAGCTTTTATTGAAAATAGTTAATATAGTTAAATTGAATTTTGACCATATGACATTTACGAAAAGTTTGTGCTGTTGAAAAGAAATAGCCTTTTTGATTTAGATGCACTTTGTCTCGTAATATAAATTTATTAATAGCCGGTATTATAGTGAATACATTTTAAAACAATTCGAAACATGTTTGTTGGGCAATCAATGTTTGAGTCCCTCAAAAATAGAATAGAAGAAAGGAGACATTTTAAATTGTATGCCTTCATTAGATGTCAAAAACAACCCTGATTAAAAGAGACTTTTTGAAGGAACTAAGAAAAGTTAAAAAACCTATAAAAATTCTTTGATGGTTTTTTAACAATCCGACCAATTTCTGTTAAAATGTACACGAGTGTTTTCTCTGACAGCACATTTAGTTAATAAACTTTAAAATAGGCTCTCAGACGCATCTGACAACCAAAGACTAAAATATATATTTTTTTTTTTGTCTAAAGGCACAACTTAATGTGCATAAGCTAGCTTTAGCTTATGTCAAAAATCCAATGAAAAGCCTGTCAAATGCTTAGGTAACTTATTAACGATATTTATGTGTCTACAATGTACTTACATAAATTTAGTACCTTATTTGCCACAGTTGTACATTTATGTTTAATTTGTACTCATGCCAAAAATAATTTCTCTATATTTAACAAAATGTTAAAGCGAAAAGGCTTTAAAGAAGATATTGTATATATTTAATAACATTCACATACATATTAACATATTTTGGTTCATGTTCTAAGGAAAAGTAAAAAAAAAATTACTACAAGTTATTTTCTGTTTTGTGTTTGTAGCCAACTGTACTAAAAAATGCAACGATGTTCATCGCTTATATCGTATACATAATATGTGTGTATAAATACAAATTTAATTAAAATATATCATATTTGTTAAAAATTGGCCATAAAGAAAAATGTTGTGTTTTCTACATTTTCTATTAAATTAAAAACTAAAAATTTAACAATTTAGGTCTTAATTAAAATTCTTTATCAGTGTATAACACAAAGCACAATCAGCTGTTTCCATACGGAAAGTGCGATCAGTTTCGTACCTTGCATAAAGAAATGAAATTTAACGAAACTTGACGAAAAGTCATCTTATCTACATTATAGTTCACCACATAAGATTTATTGTATTTGCACAGTTGTATAAGCTTGCTTAAGTTGTTTTATGCAGTTGGGCCTTTAATACACACACTTCTTGTTTACCTTGTACTTACATGTGCCAAAAAGAATTCTTTAAATTTATCATTACTTTTAATTGTTTTTAATTAATTTTTTAAAATAACGTCATATTTTTTATCCATACAAAATTGTTTAATCACTAATATTAATTATTGAAGGTAAAAGTACGTATCGATAGCCATTAAGCTACCGCTAACTTAGCTCTTCAGGAACTTTTCATAATTAACATAATTGAACTAATTTAATTTAAAAAGACTGATTAAACCAATACGACTGGTCGTAGCTTTTTTATATTTGTGTCTCCATAACTCAGTCGTTTCTTGATCGATTTTGAAAAAAAAAAAATTTTTCTTTCGAAACTGATGCTTACAGATTGGTTGTAAAAAAGTTCATAATTTGAAAAGTTAGAGGGCATCCATATAAAACATACATATTTTTACATAAAGGGCGCGAACTCTAAAATTAAAAAAACTGGGTATCACTGTAGCTCCCAATAGCAAAAATTAATGTAAAAATAAATCTAAAAATTAAAGGGTGTTACCATTGGTGACGTAAATTGACCTATATTGGCCTATCTTTTCAACTGTTATTGACAAACGGTTTTAAATTAAACAGATTAATGATTGCTAGGAGCATTATAGTAACAAGTATTAAATTCAGAATTATACATTAAGCGTGCCCCAATAGTTTGTTTAAGTTGATGTACATGCCCATCCTTTTGAACCCTTATAGACAGACAGATAAAAATGGTTTTGGAGTCGCCTTTTTTATAAGAATTACTAGTTATATTTTCTGCTGTTTGGTTGATGCCCAAGAAATCACATCTTTACAAAAAAATAAAAGGTACACAATTTCCAACTATTAGCGATATGATATTTTATCACTTCTTAAGACCTTTTACAACAAACACAGAACTTTACTACTTATGATGCATTTAACTTTTAGGTATACATTTTAGCGAAGGTAATACTGAAGTCTGTTTCACACTTATTAATAAGATTTGACAAATGATAATAATTGTTGGCGACATTAATAATAGTCTATGTGATTTGTCTAAGTCGATAAAATTTAGACACTTATTTCAACGTTAAAACGTGTCAATAACGCATAACTTTTTACCTACTCATTTCGATGTGCACCATGACTCCACTTCGCTCTTAAATTACTTCCTGGTAGTGACTCATCATTTCTACGAAAAATTGGACAAGCTTGATGCCCGTTTCTTTCGCATCACTCGATAATATTTTCTACGTTTAAATGTAATAGCTTCCCTTATTTGGGAACTTCGGACGAGTACTTTGAGTATAAAGATTATTCCTTAATCAACATGGATGTTTTAAATTCTTGTATCGCCGAACATGATTTTTCTTCTTTTACTGGATTAAATGATATCAACGCACAGTTGCGCCCGTAGAGCAAACGAGGTTGCAAAAACCAAAATTTTTATGAGCGCCCACGAAGTTTTGAATAAACCCATGTTATAGGAAACTTTTCAACGATTTCAAATATGCCACTCTTAATAATATCACATTTTTAGTTTAGAAGATATAACCGTTCAAAGGTGACCGACTTTCGTTTTTCAAAAAAACACACAATTTTTAGTCAATTTGTTGCGATTTCAGGTATAATATCACGAAATTTAGGTAACGAATCGCCATATTTTTTGTTTGTATTGATTGATGTATTTATTAAATGTATAATGAGAAAAAAAATTACCTTTTTGCTTTGTGTTTCTCCTGGTAAATCACTATTTAAAAACTATCCCTTTTTTCACTATTTTTTTAACTTTGACGGAAAATAAAAAAAATCTATATTTTTCTATATTTGCCATATTTGTAAAATCTGTTCTTTGATTATTTCTTTACCTAATTCAAAAGGTTTTATCTGCCCGTATGTGCCCGCTTGGCTACTAGAGGTAAAAAAGGTTAAAAAGACATGGTTGCAGAAATTGTATGGCGTCCATCCTTTATATGTTTTGACTGACAGTATTTTTTTTTTAGTAGTAAATTTTTGTTAAAATTTTTTTTTGTAGTAGTAAATTTTTAGCCTATATATTGCAAAATAAGCACAATGCCTGGCTTAGTCTACGACTGAAAGTTGGCGCAACAATTACTGAAACCATTAAAGAATTTGAGTACTGAAAACATGGCGTTGAACAATTCAAAATTATTTGAACTGTTTAGAAAGTCAACCACACCAAAGTTTTTCACGGAAGCTGCTTTAGAAGAACTTGAACTTGTTTATGGACTTAGAACTTTCCAAAGAGAAATATGAGAAACTACGGGCATCTTTAACGCGACACGGCGCTGACGTTTTACCCGGATACAAGCATATTACGCAAGCCAAAATAAATTCTCGACCACTGCATACGGAGTTTAGGGAAGTCTCTGCGAAAGCCAATCTGCAGGTTCTCATGGGCCATACAGTAAAACGGTTGTTATAGAGTCCTCCTGAAAATGAGGTGAAAATTCTTCCTGACAAGTTGACATTGATCAGCAAATGGGGCTGCGATGTATCATCCGGACAAAGCGTTTATAAGCAAAGGATATCTTCAGATGACGCTACAATATCGGACGGAAATATGTTTATGGCATGTGTTGTTCCTTTGCGGCTAAAATCTGATGTTTCCCTACACTAGAGAAATCCACGTCCATCATCAGTGCATTATTGCCGACCAATAATGTTTCAGTTTGCAAGGACATTGAAGAACAAATAAGCAAGATTAAGCCTACAAAGCTGCAAATTGGAGAAGGAAAATATATTGAATGCAATTACGAGTTCCACCTGACCATGGTTGACGGAAAAGTCGTAAACGAACTGACAGGAACAAAATCAACAATGTCATGCCCGATTTGCAAAAAGAGTCAGAAGAACTTTGGTAATTTAAACGAATCTACAAATGAAGAGAATTACGAATATTGAATATCACCATTGCACGCAAGGATTAGGTGTATGGAGTTCTTGCTAAAACTGGCGTATATCTTACCACAAGAGGAGGAAAACTTCGATGAAAATATATCAATAAAGGATAAGGAAAAGATCAGAAAGAAGAAAATACAGGATGCTTTTTTTAAGCCAGTTGGACTAAAAGTAGACTGTCCCAAGCACGGATATGGTAACTCAAACGATGGAAACACTGCTAGGAGATTTTTTGAAAATGATGAGGCAGTAACTAAAATCACTGGAATTGACAATCAAATCGTGAAAAGATTGGGAACGATCTTGGATGTTTTAAACTGCAAAGAAAATGTCAATTCTAGAAAATATGGAGAATATGCGTCGAAAACTGCATCCCTTTTAGCAGAAATGTATCCACAGAAGAAGTTGACCCCGACCGTCCATAAAATATTGGCGCATGGCAAAGATATAATTGAGTTCCAGTCTTTGCCAATTGGAGAGCTTTCTGAAGAAGCACAGGAGTCTCTTAACAAATTTTATAAAAAATATAGATTACAGAACACATTCAAAACATCAAGGGTAAGGCAAAATGAGGACCTCTTCAACATGTTGGCAGCATCTTCCGATCCACTTATTTCTTCCCTGCGGCATGTGAAGTCACGAAAAGAGTTAGAAAATAATTATAGTTTAGATATACCTTCTCATACGACTTGTGATGAATATTTTACAGAAAATTGAAAAAATTAATTATAAAAAAATTATAATTATATATATAATTAATTATTTAAAGAAAAAAATAAAAACTATTTAAAAATGTAAAAATAATTTTTTTAGTTACCATAAAATTAATTTTTCTACTACTTTTAACTTTGATAACCCATAAGTAGGCCCCTACAAGGCGTAGCCCCCTTTCCAAACGCTCATTTCATAGGCTGAACAGTTATCTATCATATGCTTTTTAAACTTTTTAATTATCTTATTCGGTTCAAAAGATATGATTTTTGCAACGAAAAAACTCAAACGGCGCCACTGTGCAACGGCCAGCTTTACTCACTAGACTCGCTAATAACGAGATTATTATTCCAACTAATAAGTATAAAAAAATGTAAACCTATCAAATGGTGCAACTCTAGGCAAGTGATTTAGGACAAGTCCTTAAGAAGTATTGCCTATAGAGCGTATATGTATGATAGATCTGCTTATAACGGGAGCGTTCATTGTAAATATCGAAATAAAGCTAAACGTGCCATTCGTAATGCTAAGAAAGGTCACTATCATAAAGTTTTTGGTGGCTTGAACACAAAACAAATGTGGAATCACTTAAGAAATTTAATATTGCAAAGGATAAAGTTGATGTCAACCAGTTAAATGAATACTTTATTAGCCATGAAAATTACAGTTCAATTAACATGAACTTTTCTGATCTACATGAGTTTGAAAATTTTCATGAAACGTTTTTCTTCTCCTGCATTGAGCTAGATGATCTGAAAAGAGCATTTGCTAAAATTAAATCAAATGCATGTGGAGTTGATGGAATACCTTTACGTTTTTTAAAACTCATCTTTCCCTTGCTGTCTGACTGGTTTCTGTATCTTTTTAACTGTATTCTAACAACATAAACTTTCCCTAACAGATGGAAATGTGCTAAAGTTATTCCTATTTCTAAAAAGGGTAACTCTTATGACGTGAGCAACCATAGACCCATAAGTATTTTACTGGTGCTATCGAAAGTGTGTGAGCATATAATGATGTCCCAAATAATTAGCTACATCTCAAGGCATCGTTTACTCAATGATAAACAAACAGGTTTTCGAGCGAACTCCAGCACCTCTTTGGCTCTTATAGGTATCACTGAGTCAAAGGCTTTTGATCGGGTAGATCACAATGTTCTTATAAAGCAGCTTTACCATGAATTTAGATTCTCACGAACGGCATGTAAGAAGCTCTTGATTTCATACTTAAGCAATCGTCATCAATTCGTTTCATTTTGTGGAATCGAATCTGTAACTTGTAATGTTCATTCGGGAGTAGCTCAAGGATCGGTTCTTGGGCCCCTATTTTTTTGTAATGTAACTTAATAGCCTATTCAGTGTTACTGATTATCTTTCATGTGTGACATATGCGTTTGCAGATGATATACAACTCTTATTTTCGCAACCTAACTTGCTGAAAGATTTGCAGATTGATATTAATGATAAATTGAGAGATGTTGAAGTTTCGATGAGGTCACATAATTTCTTAATTAATACATCAAAGATCGCAGTAATGAGGCTTGGCCCACCTTTTACGGAAATGATAAAAGTTCTGGTATGTGGCACCGAAATAGGTTATGGCGATAGTATGAAGGTATTGGGTGTGATCTGAGACATTAAATTCAATTACTATGATCACATAAACTATATTTGCTCAAACGTAAATTTTACTCTCCGTCAATTATATTGTCTTAACTTATGTATGCCATTCCATGTAAGATATAGGGTAGCTCATGTAGGGTAGCAATGCTAATTTCGCAAATTTTATATTGTATTGAAGTTTATTCATGCATAAATTCTGGTAATATACTTAGAATTCAACTCCTCTTTAACAAAATAATGCGGTTTGTATATCAGCTTAGAAGAAGAGAACATGTCTCAATGTATATTTACCGATTTTTAAACTGCTCCTTCAATAATTTTCTGGTTGTGAGATTACTGACGCGATTCTACTGTATTGTGAAAAGCTCCAACCCATATTTTTTGCACAGCCGTATAAACTTTATCAACTCCTCAAGAAATGCCCACGTATTCATTCCCGAATTAACAACTCATTTTTTGATAAATCGTTTTTGGTAAAAACTACCCACATTTGGAATCGCCTGCCAAATAGGTTTAGATCTTTTGGTGCTTCAGCAATGGTTTACAGGAAAAACTTGAACGAACATCTGAACCAAGAGATGGCCAGTGAATGCTATATGTGTAAATACATCTGTACACGCATAAATTATTTGATCTGACCTTCGCGCGCCTGGTACTCTCTTCAATTTTAATACTAATATAAATTATTTTGTTGAAAATTGTCACCGCACACGATATACATATGTATATATATATATATATATATATATATAATTTTCTTTTTTTATATACTTTTTTCTTGAATTTTTTTTGCGATTATATATTATTATGTATTAAGTTACTGTTATAATCCGCACATAAACCTTAATCCCTCTGTAATATTTTTTGGCCATATGAAGTCTTTTGTATTACAAATTTTATAAATAAATAAATAATACAAAAAAAAAAAAAATACCCAAGTTTTATAAGAAAAAGTGGTATTGTGAAACTGAGTCTTATGTAAGCATCAAATAATGCGCTAAAGGAATTTAACTTCCCATAATATAATTCCATTTTAATAAAATTTTCTAATACTATGAAATTCCTTTTATTAAGTGTTTTTTCTGCTGGTAATTTTCATCTTATTTGAAATGTAATGGTGTAGCAACAAAGTGTAATGTTATGTAAGATTTGTGCAATCTTGACAATTCTCATGTTACTTCTTTTCTAAAAAATTCAAAGCAAATCTTACGACTTGTATTTTAGTATGAAACGGGCTCAATAAACACTCGTTCTTTGAAGTAATTTTTATCGGTTATTTGAAACATTTTTTTATAAAAAAAAGCTAACAATATTTAACATTTTTAAAATTCTTTTTTTTTTAATTATTACACAGAACTATTTTCTACTGTCAAATTGTAATTGAATAAATTAAATTGAATATGTGTGAACACCAAAGTTTAGCATTCAATTTAAATTTTTATTGGTTTAATTAAGGTGTACGTAGGTCTGAGTATCGCATGAGGTATTGAAAATGATAACTAATTTTGTAAACAGAGACATTTCTGCCATTTAGTCAAAAGATGTAGGATATGCCTCAAAAATTGTACAAGAATCACTCGAAGTTCAGTTTTAAAAATCATTTTAAATTGAGCCGCTAAAAAACTCCAGCGCGCTATAGAGGGATATTATTGCATTTTTACCAAAAACAGCTAATCTAATTTGATTACGCAAATTCTTATTATTATTATTATTATTTTTTTAATTTTTCCACATAAATGCAGAAACGAAATATTTATGCCCATAATATTTTTCACCCATACCTTAAGAGAAAATTAGCGGTGGTTTGGAACGTAAGCAATCAATTTGTGTGGACTTGAAAGTCTCACAATATGTTGAAAAGTGATTTTATGAATCATTTACGATTTTTATAGGGTAAATGGGAGAAAGTGTAAAGTATGTATAAGAATACTTTACTAAAAGTCGATATGAGTTACATCGAAGATTATAAACATTATGTATTAGCCACGGCATCCTTCTACTTATAAATATAAGCTGAATGTTGATATAATCTTTAACACTTGTACAACAGGTTACGCCTATTCTGGTGTTGTTGACTTAAAACCTTAAAAACAAAATGGAAATTATCAATTATAAAAAAAACTTCTTTAGTATTTTATAATTTGTCAAAGAAATATTTTACGTAAATTTGCCTTAACACTATAGTAATCTTGACTTTCTTCCGTAATGGTGAATATGAAAAAATACGTTTAAATAAGTTGATGCTTCTTCTCTTTGCAATCTTAATTTATATTTTACTTTTGTAATAAATAGAAATTTATACAAATGAAGTTAAGATGTGTGTTTAAAAAAATACAAATAGAAAGATGTGGGGTGAATTTTAAAACCTTGTTGGAGTTGGATATTTTTGAGGGGTGATGTTTTGTAGAATTTTTCGTATTTATATTTTATTTATGCTGTTAATACGTTTACAAATATTTATTAAATTATACACTGTACGTTGTGAAGTTATAAAAGAGTAATTTAAACGGTGTTAATCTACGTTAATTGTGCTTGGTTCCTTAAAAAAATATTTCACGATATTCATTTAAAAATTTATTTTTTGAAACGATAAATTATATATATTACTTCGGAGAAATCATTCCATGTGGGCATTTCATTACTGCTACTAAGATTCTAACCAAATTTTTTATTTGAAGAGTCTTACGACTCAAGCCAACTTTAATGAATGAGAAATATATTCAACCAGCCAAACAAAAAGACAACAAAAACTTAAAGCAATTTCCTACAAAAGGATTGCCATTGGTATTTAAAATATTTTATAAAAAAAACTAAAAATTAAAATTCAATAAATAAATCAGGCATCAATACGAAAATTTATTATTAAATTAGTTGTTTGTTGTTACTTTTTACTCTTAAGTTGAATTGTAAGGTTCGGCTTGAAGTCCTCTTTGTTAATAAATTAAAAACAAAATAACTTTATTGTTTTTATTTATTTTTCAATGTTCCAATATTTCGACCAACTTTGAAATATGAATTAATTATTTTCAGCGTCGTCCGTTTGTTATTGTTATTAACAAAGAGGACCTCAAGCCGAACTTTACAATTCAACTTAAATTTATTATCTGGAATCTTTTTCATGATAATCTTTTTAAATTCTGCTTAACTCCTTTAAATTAATTTAAAAAATATATTAAATTATTTTTATATTTAAATTACAGGTTCTGAGACTAACAGAGTCGGACATTTATCTGATATTGTATTTTATACATAATTGTCGACATTTATAAAACATTTATCAATGTAAGTTCCATTCTCTTTCATTTAATCAAAAATTATAAACAAATAAAGTGGTTTACTTTCCCGGCGGTCATCCTGTATTGATATATTCATCGCAACTATGACGTTTGTCTTAAAAGAAATTAAACAATTTTCGTTATTTACAAATGAATTAAATAATTTTAACTTAAGTTCATTTCTATTTTTATAAATATAAGAAAAGGAAAGCAGGTAAAATAAGACACCAGCAGAATGTAATGCAGCATTTTTTGGATCGCTACATCCGTAATCAGCATCTCTCCAAACTATCTTCCAAAGGTAGTGTACATTATAAATATCATATTTTTAAGCAACTAATTTAATAAAAAAGTATACGAGAAATATTCCAAGTCCACACATTAAGCAATTTTTAAACATAAAATATTTCTTTTTTCTCTGATTCAATTCAAGATTGTGTATTCATGTTTTCTTTTTCATATTTTTGATGTTGAATTTAGAAAACAATAATTTGTAAGTGATAGCTTTTCAAATCAATACCACTTACAAAGTAAAATATCTATTGGTGATCAGGCACTAAAGTAATGAGATTACGTCATCATTTAAACATTTGAACTTAATGATATAATATTTTTTTCTATTGCAGATCTACATAAATTATCCTTTAATGAAAGGGGATTTTTGTAGAGGACTAGAGAAATCTAAATATTTAGCGGTAGAAGTTTATTGTTGACGTATACGTGATAATAAATTAAAAAAAATGTATCAATCATACGGCTGTCGTCATAACTGTATTACTATGCTCAGCCATTTATAATTTTTGTTTTCGCCATGCTACGAGACGTCAATCTCCATTACTATTATTCAACTTTAAATGTATCGAGTTGAGTAATTGCAGCAATTCCATTGTAGTAGTGGCTATATGCGATAAGGCACCTTCTTGTTGATACCACATGTTAAGCAAGCCTAAGGCATGCAGTTGTGGCGTTAAAAAGTTTTCAATCATATCACGATTTTGCTCAACTTGAAGACCAAGCTCCTGAGCACGGCTTCGAATTGAGGTTGATGGATTGTTTTGTTTACTTTCTTGAGCAGTCGTAATATTTTCAGTCGATCTTTTGGTTCATACTGGGGCTTATCACCTACAGATCCTCTTTCTTCGAAATCATTTGCTACACGATAAATAGGGCGTTTTGTTGGCACGGTGTTACTTCCAGTATACAGTAATTAATGATTGATTTTGATAACATGTTTTTACGATTAAAACACATTGATTTATAGAACATTATTCCACAATAAAATTGCCACGAGTTTACTTCCCGACATCCATATAAAAACTTCCAATACTAATATTTTTCAAAATAGCGGTAAAATAAAGAAGGACACCCTGGACACCCTGTACTTACACTTAATGAAGTTTGCACGACCGCAATCACTTTTGTATGGTCGAATACAAATAATAAATAAAAATTATCTTCAACCTTTTGCTCCTATTTCTTCATTTCTATGATTTATTTACACAAAATATTTTACCCTTATTTATACATTTTATGTCCAATCGAATGTTAAACGACCAAATAATGTTCTGTATTCAATCAGAAGTCAAACGTACATATTTACATGATTCTTAAACTTTTAGTTTGAAGACCTTTTTACTCACACTTAATGGAGCATTAAAATTATATTTACTGATATGAAATAAAAAAAAATTGTAAAGCAGATACTAAAAAGAATCAACTATTGACGTGTATGCTGCCGCTTACTTAAAAACAATAACAAATGAGAGACGAAGAAATGTGACAGTAACTTTTTTCTTTTCTTATTGAAATTAGTTTTTTTTTACCTGAGGAAGACAGTTTGGAGTGAAGTCATTATTTCGTATTATGATTTTTTTTAGTAGCCGACAGTTTTAAGGCAGCGCCACTATTTTCTTTTCTTTTCATTAAATTGACCGATTTTTTTTTTGTGTTTGTTGAGATTAATTTTTTTGTACTCGTTTGGTCAGACCTTCTTTACTGTATAGGGCTTTAGATATGCATTTCTATGTATGTAAATGATATCACTCAGTTCAATTGAGTAAAATATTTTATTGATTGTGTCCAGGTGTTCATGGTGTACAGCTCTAAAAGACACTTTTTTAAATAGCTTTTAATATAAAAAATATCTTAGCACTCACTGCATAAAAATACAAAAACTATTACTAATAACGTCAGAAGATATCTATTTCTCTTTTTATAACCTAAACTTGCTGTCCAACATGCAACCCAACCTCGACAATGCATCAGGTAAAATAAAATTTAATCTGTAAGTGTCTAACGCCTTTAAATTGAAAAGAAGAGTGAAAAAATTGCTTCTCTAAAAAAATAATTACAAAAACTAGACAGTATGACATACTACCAAAAGTCTTTCGAACTTCGTATGGAGTCCAAATAAAAAAATGACTCTGAAAAGATAAATTATTAGGGAACTTTAAAGCTCACTTCTGATATATCAACCAATACGTCGGAGCTACTGTCTGTAAGTTTTAGAAAAGCAGTTCCACTTTAATTAAATTTTAGAGAAATTGAAAAGAAAATAACTGACTTAAATACTTATGCATTAAGAAGAACTTAGAGTTTGGTACAAATTTATACTTGCTGTACCCATCGGACATATGCCAAACGGCGTTCGACATCAAACAGCCATCTGATATGTACAGCATCATATGACTGATTTAAAAAAGTTATTAGAGAATTCGAGAAGAAATGAAAGAAATAAAATACACACACAAAGACTTATGTTCTCCTATTTTAATAGTAAACTAAAAATCCGAAATCACGAAAGTAAATAACCTGGGTACAAATTTTAATATACATTTATGTTTTTCCTTGTAAGAAAAACGTATGGATTCTTTTCGAGTTTAAGTACCACTGTGGGGTACATTCTAATTTCTTTAATTCTTTCTCCCGTCTGGCTATACTTCTTAATCCTACGGTCCTGTGCTATAAAACACATCTGCAGTGCGTTGTTGTTATGCTGTTACTTCGGTGCGCAAACAGCTAGACTTCTTCCTATTTTTGGTAATGGGCGCGCCTTGACAAAATTATCTGCCACTCTAGTACTAAATAGGCATCTTCATAAATTTACCTGCCATGGCTTCACACCATAGTTGTCTTTTTCTTTTCGGAAAGTTCGTATTGCTCTTCCTGAATTTTCGATTGCGTTTACAGAACTACAATTATTACTTTCCTGTCCACGCACGCCTGTCCGATGGACGGGCCCGAACTTATGATCCTTTGTTTTACAGCACTTAGTAACAGTAACTTATCCACCTCTGTTATTTACTACGCACATACGAACAACAATAACAGGGATGGCTAGACCTTACTTTCGCAACAATTCTTTGACCTAGAAAAGCCTGCACAAATAAATTGGTTCAATGTCAGAAACTTAACGCTGGCTTTACATTCAGGACTACATCTCCGTATCAAATTTAGAAATAGTTCAAAGGTGGCAAAAAAAATACGATTTTTATATAAAATGTTCGAACCTTCGCAGAACCTAAATGCGACAACATATTTTCTGAAGATTCAGGCAAGTATGAACCGCCCACTATGCAACATACTTAACAATCGTGCTTACTTTTGACTATTAAGAATGAACAATGTTTTTGTGTACTAGAGCTTTCTCATCCTTAGAGTAAGCGTGTTGCGAAAACATTCTACATTTATTTTAATCCACCATAAAAGAAACATAGTACAAAATGTCTTTCGAACAAAACCATGATTTTCGAAATAAATTTTTACAAGTTGAAAGCGTTTTTCATGCATCAGTCTATTTAAAATGAAATGCTAAACTAAACATAAATCACTTGACAGTCGACAACATTGTCTGCAAAGTGTAAGCATAAGTATGACACTTTTTATTTAAAAAACTTCTGGTAAATAAACTAAAACTTAAGAGTTAAACGTCCATTTACAAACTGCTACTACTAAATCTGTTTTCCATTATTTAAAACTAGTTTACATTTTTTGCTAATGAAGACACTGTGAATATTTTATTTCAATTTACAAAAGAACAAAAGATATTTAAAGTTGTTGCCAATAGTAAGTTTGACAAAAAAAAATACTTTAAAAAAGTTTACATGCCTTAATGCAAATTGGGTGAACGAAACAAAAATCTAAAAACTTTCATGTTTCCATTTTATTTTTTTATTTTTTTTTCCTGGTGTTAGGCTTGACATGTATTTCCTATATCCCACCTTCATTATCAACATTATTTTTGTTAAAAGATAAACCCAAAACACAAAAAAAGAAACAATGATAAAAGTTTTTGCTTTCTGTTGTCACCATAAGTTTATTAGATTTGCATACTGCGACTTAATAACAAGTAAAACATGTAAAAGTGATATATATTGGGCTATACCGAAACTCATATACCTTTCACCATTAATGTAAATCTAGTTTAGTGAAGTAACTCCACTAAAAAAGATAGATATTGGGGGACAGATAATTAAAAAATAAGAAAACAAATTATACATAAAATGGTATCGCCTCTTAATTTGTTAAGCATTTTTGAAAAATTATAGTATTTTCTTAAAGATCTCTTCAAAAGATTTTAAATGATACCCATATTGATATCTTAAAAATATGGTGCACAATCGTACCTTTCTATGAAAAGTTCAGACGCCTATAATTCGCGCCAATTTATTCACTTGATATTTTTGCTTATTTTTTAATTCTATATAGCTCCATATATTTATTTATTTGGTTGGTGTTACTTCATTATTCCAAATGATATGGAAAAATAGAGGAAGGAGTGGTGGTTTGCCGGCCACCTTGAAGGACATAGACTAATCTTGCCTATTTTTAATACCAAAATTTTCTAAGCTACGTCTGATCGATTGGCGTATTTCAATTTCCTCTAGCTCATCTTGTGCCTTGGCAAAGTTAATTTCAAGACTAACACGAAATTACAAACGGATGACAAACCTAGATATACCCTTTTTCCACTTCTTGTGCTGAAGGGTATAGGAACCCAAAGGAACAAAACTAAACTGAAAGACACATTTTTTATTCTTGTATGGTATTTGTATAAATAATTCTAAAATTGTGTTAAACATTAAAAGATATAAAAAGGAAATTTACATTTTTTGCAAAAAAAAAAAAAATTATATTCTTTGCTAAAAATATTTTAATGGCTTTTAAGTGCAGTGACAATCAGAACTGGCATACCTCGGCGAATAAGCGATTTCAAAATAGATCTACGGCTAGGCAGACAAAACAAAAAAGACAACGGCCAAGCAATTTTAAAGAAAGTGGGCCATAATCATAGTCACACACCAAAGTCAGGGACCTTAATTCTAAAATCTGCAATTAACTGTTTTGATACTATAGTCAAAAATAAAGTATATTTTAAGTTGAACCTGCTTTAACTGGATGAACCATCAAATAGTGTTATTACTGGACATTTTTTAAGACAACCCAATTCACTATCGGAATCCAACAGAAGAGTATATAATTCCATTCGGATGTTTTCAGTTTCCATCAGTGTTAAAGGTCCTAATACAAAAGGTATTAAAAGAGTAGTTCTTTGACCGTTTTTTTTTTATTTACTTACTATCAATTCTAATAAAATTTAGAAATCTACATTCTGCTGTTCTACTGTTCGAACTTATTGATTTTTTAATGATTGAGGCTTCAATGCGTCAGCAGTTAAAATGGGTGCCATTTGCTGCAAAATTAGTAAAAACCGTTTTATTGCTGGGAACGTCACTCGTGCAAGCAAGGCTACTTCCGCTCCTTTAGCTTCTTCAAAAAAATGTTTATTTAATAGGAGTAATTATTTTATTATTAATAATTACTCGCACTGGAGCAAATGGTGCCAATAACATCAGTGCTCCATCTGACCCGGTGTAGTGCAATAGATCTAAATTCTTTCCAAGATATACCAAGTTGGTTCATTTCTGATTCCTTTGAATCTCTCCATGTTGTGAGTGGTTTGCCGCTTCCTTTACCATCTTACTGAAATGAGCTCCATCTAAGAGCTTGCTTAGAAACATTATTGTTCTTTCGACGAAATGTGTGTCCTAGCCATTGCCACTTTGGTTTACGTATCTCAGTTGCTACTCGTATTTGATTTGTCCTTGCTAGTAACTCAGCATTTAAAGTCGCCCTAGGCCAAAAGATGCTTAACATTCTTTTTAAGCAGCGTAAAGTCGAACATAGGGGTATTTTGCCAATCTAGCCGGACATCACCTTTTTAGCTTATATTGGCTTTAAAAATTTACTGAGTGCACCCCGATTATTATAAATTGGCAGAAAAATCTGTCATGCTCATAGGCAGTTAAAGCTATAAAACAAGAAAAATCGGAATAAGGAGAATAAGTTCCCCTTAGATGAACTAATCCTACCTCGGAAAAATTCAAGTTTTTTTTTAATTTTCAAGTCATTTTGTTAAGCAATTACAACTTTTAATATCCAGTAATGTTTTAAACTTAAAATTGGACTCGAGATTCTAAAATGCCATTTTGCCACGCCCCCTTTTTAGGCGGTAAAATAAAATATTATTTGAAAAAAAATGTAATTATATAATGACTAAAACCACAGAAATTAATTTATATGGACAGGGGGAGGTATCCTTAAAATCCCAGCCCTAAAAACGTCGCTGTGAAAAAAATTTTTTCAGATTTTTTTTGCTAATTTCTTAAAAATATTTATTACTAATCTTTTCAATGCTTTACCAATCCCCGAATCCCAAGAATATTATTAAAACGATTATTTTGTAACTTGTTACTTTGTAGTATTTTATTTGTCTGAAACTAATTAACTTATTCATAATATAATTTATTTATGATTGTAACGGTAAATATTATTTAAAATTTTTACAATTAATTTATTGAAAAGAACTTCCCCTTTGCACTAAGATGATAAAGAGTGTCATGGTACTTCTTCGTCTAAATCTTCAAAGACCTCTTCCGAATCTGAATCCACTTTACCGTTAAGTATAGGAGGAAGCATAAAAGAAAGGTAATAACTTTTTTTCGGAGTGGGTGTTATACTAGTAAATAGTGGGTCAGGTGCAAAAATAAGTAACGTTTTTTTTTCTACAGTATAAAAGTAGATTTCGCAAATATTATAGTGATATATAACATTTTTAGGATCGCGATGAAGATTACTCTCAAAAACCTTTTCACTTTTTTTTACAAAAAATTAAAAAAAAATCATCTTTTAATTGTGAAGGAAACTTTTTATCATTAAAAGTTTGAAAAAAAATCAATATAAAATTTTTATTCGTTTGGCCACAATACAATACAGAATTTTGTTATCTATCCAGCTGCGTACTTAAATTTTTACATTTCTCAAAATTAATATTTGTTCTAATGTCCGTCTAGATTGGCAAAATACCCCTCTGTGAGTCGCCGTGCTGTTTGTAACCTGTGCCGTTTGTAACCTTCCAGGTTGTACATCCAGATAGGAGCACCGATTTAAAATTTGCTTCAAAAATTCTTAGCTTTCTGGATTGTATATATTTAGTATTCGGGATATTATCTCAACAAAAAAGCAAATGGTTTTGCTATTGTTGTGTGATGTTATATAATAAAGGTATTTGTCAGTGACTAAAATTTTTTATTGAATATTTTTTACAGTATTATAAGTACTACTATTTTTGAGTTAATGAACTCCCCTTAGTTCTCCAATAGTCTTTGGAGCTTTACTTTATTCGATATAATAGCTGCAATAAAATGTACGAACTACACATGATTCTGTCTTTCTGTCAATGGCATTCGCCCACAGGCTCCACTAAATTTATATTTACCCAGATATTCTATAACTGGAGGAGAAAATTTTACTTCTCAAAATGTTCATACTATCAGTGTCTTTTATTGTAAAGCAAAGCAAAATTTTAGTATTGAATAAAAAAAAACAAATGTTAAATTCCATGGCATTATATTTTTTACTTTGCTTAATAATATATAATTATATAATTATTGAGTATTAAATATTTATGTTTGACCGTCTGTCTGTATCTTCATTTTTCTTGTTTACTTTCTTAGAGTACATATTATGTACATATATATTACGACATTTGTTTTTATACATACATACATAAATGCATTTACTTATTTAAAAATTTGCATGACCGTTAGTTTTTTAAAGTTAAGTGGGAATTTTATTAAATACCGCTGTTTATTAAGTGCAAGTACAAATTTTGCAATAATTTGGTGAGCGAAGTGAATTTGCAGTACCTCTAAATTTTTTTACAGTTTGTAAAGATTTGCATTTTATCACTAAGCGGCAAACAAATTTAGTACACAACCCCCAACTATGATCGGAATATATAAGTAATTTTTAATTACGGTTTAATTTTAAAATTTCTATTACATAAATTTCTAAATCATAAATGGGAGTAGTTAATTATAAGGCCCAGTTAATTGGCAATTTCAATGGAATTAAATCATAAATACTGCTAATGATTTTTGTTACCATTAGCATTACTTTCGCTAATGGTAATGTTTTTTAATGAAAAGGTTTCATTCATAATTATTATTATTATTTTAAACATGGATGTTTTCACATTTTCAGGAAAAATGAGATACTATAGGAACCATTCTTTTGTATTAGTGTAAGTTAAAAGGTCTGCTAGTTGAGGTTATTGGGTGAAAAAGTTTGCGCCCATCTTCCTTAAATTAATAAAATATTAAAATTTTTTAATAAGAATACATTTACAAAAGGGTTAACATTTATTTTTTATGAAAATTTCTTTTTGAACTTCATAAATCATATTTTTTTCATTTTTTATTTATTTTTTATTCGACTGTAATTAATAATTAAACTAATTCATCAAATCTGCATTACCATTAGTAACAACATTTATAATGAAAAATAAATTATTAGCAATAATTGGTTATTCGAATTTTTTTCATTTTCATTATTTCAGACAATGCCTATGAAATTTTAACGGTAATGAAAAAATCCAAAGTGTGACTGAAATAAAAATTACTTCAATCTAATTGTAAGAATATCTACGACCGAACGCAGATAATTCGATTTTTTTTTTTGGTTTGGTTTGGTTTTCTGTCCATGAAAATATTTGTTAAAATTGTAAATTAAATCATAATTTTAAATCTAACAAATGTACTTATGATAAATAAACAGATTCTCCCAGGGGATCAACCAAGAAAAACAAATGTCCTTCTTCTTTGTCAAACTTTTTACTATATTGTGTTTTAAAGGCTTCGAATGTATTTCAAGTGACTTAAAATACGCTTTTGTACTCTTTACAACTTGAAAAATGACACGTTTAAATCTTCGGAAAGTCTTTTATTTTTTTGTAAACCAGGGGCTGGATTGGCTATACATATAATTTAAATGTCGTTTTCTTTAAATTTTTTCTAAATTCAAGATATGGTCAGTGACTGATCTAAATACCTGTTACCCTTATAAATAATTCATTTGTACTGAATGTAATACTAACTGTTTCACCTTTGTTTTTATATGGATTCCATAACTTAAGCTCCTCTTACTACTCTTATTTAGAGTATGTCTCTCTGTGTAGTGTGAGAGCATTCTTTTTGGTGTGCTTTTTTCTCTGGTTATTCAGTCAACAACTGAATAGTTTTTGGAGGCTTTCTTGATTACTTAAATAGGCTGTGTCAGCTTTTTAGCAACTTATTGACGTGCTTGGATAAGTTTGATGCGATCTGGTCAAATGTTTAGGAAACGTCGAGTAAAGGTGCAGAAATTTAGCAAATCTGTAAATTTGTGCGATAACACTTTTACTTTTTTTCTTTCAACTCGTCACAAAAAGTGAAAAGAATTTTAATATTTCCTTTCAAATATTTAGTTATCATAAAAAATCAAAACATATTTTTACACTTTGAAAAAGTGGCTTCAAATTGTTTTTGTTTTTACATTTATCTAAATAAAGTAAAATACCATATGCTAACAATTTTACTACAACTTATTGAGTAGTCGCTTGTAAAGCACAAAGAATGTTCTTGTTTGAAAAATGTGATGAATGTTAACATTTTGAATTAAACATGGAAAACTACATGACTCCAAACAAAATAAAAAAACAACTGGCAGTGTATAACTGAATGCCTTAAAGGATCTAAAGATTTAACCTTTAATCTTTAGCATACAGTATAAAACTCAATATCAAGAAAACCTTTTTAAGCTTTTGGTTCTTAAAATGTTGTGCCATTATCATTCTGCCA
This sequence comes from Gymnosoma rotundatum, assembly GCA_916610165.2. Classification (NCBI taxonomy): domain Eukaryota; kingdom Metazoa; phylum Arthropoda; class Insecta; order Diptera; family Tachinidae; genus Gymnosoma; species Gymnosoma rotundatum. Next base: position 92,820,110 of record OU744337.1, on the reverse strand, counting down.
TTCTGTTCGATTGATCTTAAGCAGTTCCTCATGTTGGTTTTATAACAAACAACAACTACATTTATTTTCATGCCTGACAGTATACTTTGGATGTTATTCCAAATTTGCAGATGTTTATAACAGTGTTGCCATTTATTGTCATTTTTTGAAACTTTTGAAGGCTCATCGTAATATATATAATTTTGTTAAATTTGGCCAAATTTTCCAGGGTTCAAAATCGCTCGCTCTTTTGCTTTTCTGTTCTTTGCACACTCTTTTTTAAGCTATGCACAAAAGAGGAGAGCGAATTGCTCTTGCTCCTTCTTTTCATGCGCTGCTCTTTTAGCCATGCGCATTCAATTTTATTTTTGGCTTTTTTGCTTTGCGCATTGAGTCAGAAGAGCAGCTCTTTTGCTCGTACTCCTTTTGATAGTAACAGTGTTTCGTTTGTCTTTTATTCAGTTTTACCAAAAAATTTTCTAATAAAGTTTTTATTTGACCTTTTTAATTATGTAGCATCACCAGGAAAACAAATATTTGTTTTATTTTCCTTATGATGCTACACAATGGAGTAGCGAAATATCGATATGGTTAAAAACTAAATAAACATACAAAAAATTTTTCGTAACTGTATGTTGTTTATTTATAATATTACTGTGTATATTTATATAAGGAAGGATTTATTTATTTGAATTTATTTTATTTATAAGTTATATTTTTATATGTACATATACATATGTATGCAATACATAAATATAAACTTATACATATGTATGTATGTACATAAAATAACAACATACATATTTATTCACTTTCCAACAAATACACAAGAAACGCGCAGCTTAGGACTAATAATAAATTATGCATTTTAAAAAATCCTCCATTAAAATTTTGTTTTCATTTTAAAATATTATTAGTGGTAATTCGTACGAATGCACTACAAAACTACATACCACTATTCCTTCGTACTAAACTGTCACAAACACTTTCCCAAACACATAAATTAAATAATTTATTTATTGAATTGATTTTCACATTATAATCTTGACATTAAAAATAAATATGTTTTGTACCACAGTAAAAGAGCCATGCGCATTCTTGGCCCTTTTGACAAGCGCATTGCACTTTTTAATGCGCTGCTCCTTCATTTTCGCAGAGCAATACGCAATAACAAGTTGGCTCTGCTCCTTGCGCCAAAGAGCCGAAAAGAGCTGCTCTGCGCTACGTAACTTTTAGTACAGACACGTAATAAAGTACTTGTTTCATTATTTAAGCTAAGTACCTCTCATAACATATCAACCTTAGTTAACATATCAAGTCGGTTTTAATGACAAAGGTTACTTACAAATGCTATTAAAATCCCACGGCGTGAAAGAAATGTTTCTTGCTTCATGTTTAAAAACAGCAAACTGTTTCTGTCAACAGTTTTTTCCAAGTATGAAATGGTAGGAACTGCATTTCGTGCGGAAAAGTGAGAATTCCCTTCAAAGAATCAAATTTGTCTTTAATAACGGTGTTTTAAAAATATTTAAAGTAGTTAATTTTATTTTATTGCAAAAAAAGTCTAACGGATTTATTAACCAAGATCCTACTTTAACTAAGTTTTGAATGGCAAGAGCATGCACTTTCCCTCCCGCAATATTCGTATTGAGTCCTGATTGAAATATGTACTCATGAGTATTATCGGCTTGGAATTTTTTTATACGTTTTTCTATTTTTTTTTATTTGCGATTTGTTTTTGTTTAGTCAACGAACTAAAACTTATGAAATAAAAACTTTTAACTATATGTAATATAAATTATATTAAATTCATGTTTATTTAAGGAAAAACTCAAAATGTAACTCTTGATGCAAAAAAGTAATTTTTTTTAAGGAAAAGCGTAACATTTTCCTGTCTTTCTCTGGTACCAAATTATTGTAATTAGTTTAATCACTGAAGTCAGTCACGTTTTTCTAATATTGGTCATGCAAATATGACATATCCATAAGCAATTTTAATTTTTCATTAACTTGAGATTCAAATAAATTGAGCCGCATACAATAAAAAAAAATTGCTGTCAATCGCAGCAGTTCGGTAAATTTGTCTTTTTTATCTGAAGCCGAATTTACTTCCTTAACCAAAGTGTTGTATTTCAATACGAAACTGTTGTAGTATTAGTATTATTTAGAAAAAAATGTAAGCAGATGGTGCCATCAATCTTATTTGTAGTGACATCATTAAAATTCTATCCATCATTATTTTCCTGCTGGTGTTGTTTTTCCTTTGTACTTTGTCCTTTTAAAAATCTACTATTTCTAGATACGTGTTATTCCATAAAAATACGAACAAGTTTTTGAGCATCATTACTACACACGATGTAATTTTAGATAATTATATGCTTTTTAAACATTAATACGTAATAGTGTCACGTTTCTAGGTCAATGCGTGGTATTACAATTCAAGAACAAAATTACCCGTCTCCGAGATGGTGGCCACAGGCGGTCATCCCTAGAAACTACACTCGCTACCTGCCACACTGGTAACTAACTTTTGTCTCGCGCGGCTAAGGCTCGTCGGGCTTGGGCGGGTGTTCGTCGCAGCTAGCAGTGTATGGTACAGCTAAATCTATGTACCAGTGTTCTTCCAAACCATTTATCTAAAAAAATAAAGCGGGGCGAATATAAAGAAGACGGAGAAGACTCAGAGAAAAATCCGGGTTGTTGGTGGTGTAACTCCTTGGACGCCCTCCCTCAGTATCCATGCTGGATGCTGTTGTCCATAGTAGCTTAAGTGTCCTGGTTTCCAATTTTTCGCTACCCCTAAACAAAAATATTCACAACCCCATACCTACCCTCTCAGTTTAATCAGCCATTTACATATACTTTCTTAAATTTCAATTATGATATATTTCAAAATGTTCAACTTCAAATTCATGGTCGTTTTGTTACAGTATTACTTTCTTATATTAACAAATTTCTTAGGTCTACTTAATATAAAAATAATGACAAATATTTGGATACTTATCATAGGGACCTATCTGACTAAGTTAATGAATGATAAGGAACCGATACTTTAGTTACGTTATTATTGGATCGAAAATATATAACTCTGTTCTGCCTATGAACGAGTGCCCATTTCCCCGGGGCTGACCTAAATTAGCGCTAATTTTTGGGGCCCTAGATGCTTTTATGACCGGAATACTTTTTTACTGCCACTAATTTATCGGTTTAAACATATAAGTTGTGTTGCTAAATTAATTCTAAGTAAATCGTTAGGTTTCTTGTTCTCTTTTTAGATAAATATGCTTTCAAGTATTTAAGATTATGATTCTGTTTACAGGTAGGTATATATACGTATTATTACAATTATTATTTTGTTTTCAGGTGGGTATATATATATAGTATTACAATTATTATTTTGTTTTCAGGTGGGTATATATACATAGTATTACAATTATTATTTTGTTTTCAGGTGGGTATATATACAGATTTGAAATTATGGTCTAGTTATCAGGTAAGTGTTTTAAAGTATTAACAATTATGTTTTCTAGGTCTTAATCGGGTACATATACTCAAATCGATGACTTATATTTGGTTTTCTTTAAGGTAAGTAAATCGAAATATTGAAAATTATAACTTTGCTTTCAGGTAGATCGAAGAAAATTAAAAATTATAATTTGTCTTTCGGGTAAATTGAAATATGAAAATTATATTCGCTGTTTTCAGGTGAATCGAAAAATTAGAAATTAGAATTTTGCTTTTAGGTAAATCGAAAAAAATTAAAAATTATAATTTTGCTTTTAGGTAAATATCGAAACATACAAATTCTTATCTAGTTTTCCGGTAAATATCAAAACTATGATTATGTTTTAGGTTAGGATGTATCGACATACTAAAGCTCAGGATTCTGTTTTGGGTAAGTGTATTTGTACAGCGGCATATAATCATTATGTTTATGAATTCCTTTTTGGGTAAGTCTATTGAAATCTCAAAATTTATGTTTTATTTTCTTTTCAGGTAAATTTATATATATAACAGTCTGAATTTTTGAGATTTTCTTTTAGGTCGATAGACATATCGGATTATTAAAACTATGGATTCACTTTTGGGTAAGTATATATATAAATCGAAGTTAAAAAATTACATTTTGTTTTCTTTTCAGGCAAATATTTAAAACGAGGTCATAGAATTTACAATTTTATTCTCTTTTCATATAAAAACGATGGCTGAAAATTCATATTTTATTTCCTTTTTAGGCAAAAAAAAACGATGGCCAAAAATTTATATTTTATTTCCTTTTCAGGCCCATATATTTAAACGAAGCCAGAACATTTAAAATTTACTTTCTTTACAGGTAAGTTTCGATGGCTAAAATTTTATATTTTATTTTCTTTTTAGTTAGGTAGACATATTGGATGATTAACAATAAGATTTCATTTCTGGGTAAGTATATATTTAAATTGACGTCAAAAAATTTACATTTTTGTTTTCTTTACAAGCCCATATGTAATAGTGACTTAGTGTAACTAATATACAATTTTAGGTGGTACTTATCTGTTGTTGGAGCTACTTTTGCTAGTGCTACTGCCACTGTTGTTGGAGCTGCTTTTGCTAGTGCTACTGCCACTGACATGGTTGATAATCGCTACACTACACTCTTTCTGCGGTGTTTTGGTTTTTATCATATTCGCAATTAAGATTGCGAATATGATAAAAGGATGGTTTCTTACCTACGCCTTTATATCCTTCGCGTGAAAAACTCCTAGCGGCTTTCCTTGCAGCGTTTCTAGCTCATAGAGACTATTTCCAACTATTCTTGCTATTCGGCACTTGACAAATTTTCTACACAGTTTTGCAGATACTTGCTTTGAAAAATCAGACAGTTGGAAGTTCCGGCGGAATACTTCCTGACCCACTCGAAACTTAGTGGTCCTAACTCGCTGATTGTATCTTTGAGCGTTTGTTGTGTAGCTTTTGTGCAGGTTCTCTCTTAGCTTTTCTCGAACTACCTCCAAGTACTCATGCTTGCTCTCAAATCTTATCTCTGCTTCCTCCATTGCGTCAAGTTTTCTTGCTAACTTATAGGCTGACGCGTGTGTTATCATGTTAGTTCCAAACAGTGCAAAATACGGGGTCATCCCAATCGCTGAATGGACTGCTGATCGAAGGGCAGCTTCTATCTCACATAAATGCAGGTCCCATTCGTTATGATTCTTTCCCAGGTATGAACGAATTGCGGCTAAAATGCTTTGGTTCACCCGCTCCGACGCATTGGCCTGTGGTGCGTATACTCCTGTTTTGCAGTGATTTATATCGAAGGCTCCCATCAGATCACTAAAATCTTTGCTAACAAACTGCGGTCCGTTATCTGACACTAAAGTTTCGGGACAACCGAACTTATAAAATACCTCCTTTACAAGAAAGTCAACAACATTACGCGAGTTTGCCTTCGTCATGGCTTTTAACAAAACGAACTTCGTCAAATGATCAAGGACGACAAAAATATAGCAGTTGCCTCGCTTAGACCGGATATAGGGTCCTAAAAAGTCCACGTAGATTCTCTGGAATGGTCTTACGACATCGCTTTCCTTCCCCATTGGTGGCCTCAGTACCAGATTTGACGGTTTGCACTCTTTGCAAGTGTCACAACGATTGATGAACTCCCTTACCTGACTATTAAGGTGCGGCCAATAAAGGTATTCACGGATTCTCTTAATAGTTTTAGCAATTCCACCGTGTGCGGAGTCCGGGGGGCAGTGAGCATTCTCGATTACCGTATTAGTCAACGCCGATGGGATCCAAAGCTTCCATGTGTGATCTTCTAGTGTGACATCGCTTGAGTTCGCATTTGTCCTTTTATACACGAAATTGTCAATTACTCTAACATCTGGCAGGCTGGATTTTTCTGCACTAACTAGTTTGATTAGTTCTTTGTAATCTTCCGACTGAAATTCAGGCGAATCTAAGTCCACTAACGGTATCTTGGTCTTTTCCAATGCGTTCAAGGTATAACGGGATAACGCGTCGGGTACGACGTTTTGCGAGCCTTTCCTGTGTTTTATTTCGAATGTAAATGGTTGTAGCTGCAAGCTCCAGCGTGCCAATCTACCGCTTAAATCCTTTTGGGTCATTAGCCACTTCAGACTGGAGTGGTCGGTAATTACTACGAACTGCATTAATTCAATATAAGGGCGAAATCTTTGTATCGCTGATACAACTGCTAAGCATTCTCGCTCTGTCACCGAGTAATTTTTTTGAGCAGCCGTGAGCTTTCTCGAATAGTACGCGATCGGATGTTCTCCTCCTTCCGGGTCTTCTTGAAAAATTACGGCCCCTATTCCCACGTCTGAAGCGTCGCATTGTATATAAAAAATTCTCGAAAAATCGGGGTGTGTTAATACCGGGGTGGTGATTAGACAGTTTATCAACTTGTCAAAGGCTAACTTTGCTTCTGATGTAAATTCGAATTTTTTTCCTTTCTTTAGTGTTTCCGTTATAGGGGAGGTTATGGTGGCATAATCTTGGATGAATCTTCTGTACCAACCGGTAGTCCCTATAAAACTGCGTACCTGTTTTGGGGTGGTCGGATACTTAAAATTTCGGATCGCCGCAATCTTTTCAGGGTCTGGCTTTAAAGTGCCGCCTCCGATAATATAACCTAAATATTTTAACTCGCTGCAACAAAACTTGGACTTTTCGACATTTATTGTCAATCCTGCTTTTTCTAGGCACTGGGCTACTTCACCAAGCATTTCGATCTGTTCCGCAAAATTGGAAGAAACCACTAGCAAATCATCCAAGTAGACGAAAACACGTTCGCGAAGGCGAGCTGGAATGACTTTGTCCATCAACCGACATAGCCGCTGAGCTGCATTGCACAGTCCAAATGGCATGACAGTGAAATGGTACAAAGGCCTTCCAGGTACCGTGAACGCCGTCTTTTCTCTACTGGTGACTGCTAGCGGTATCTGCCAGAACGCGTCCTTCAGATCGACGCTGGAAATAAAGTGTGTATCCCCCAGACGACTCAACAGTCCTTCGATGTGCGGTAGCGGATAGGCATCTTTCACGGTAATGTCATTAAGCCGACGAGCATCCAGGCATATACGCACCTTTTCCCCTTTCTGTACGAAAGTAACCCTGTTACTCCACGGGCTTTCGCTTGGTTCAATTACGCCCAGCGATATCATTCTGTCCAGTTCCGCATACATCAACTGCTGAACTGCTGGCGACACGGGGTAGTGTTTTTCTTTAATAGGGGCTGCCTCTCTTGTGTCTATTGTGTGTATTTCTAGGTGTGTCTTGCCCAGTCCTTTACTAGCGAACGACGGAAACTTCTTGATAGTACTGTCCAGAATCTGCCATCGCTCTGGAGATAGCCTGTGCCTCTTCGGGAATTCATGGATTTGCTCTTCATCTGTCTTGCTGATATTTGTCGATAAGTGACTAACTTCGAACCGTAATAAGTCAAATTTCCTAATGAAGTCAATGCCTAGAAATAACTTATGTCTTAAGGTCGGCACTAAGTAAAAATCTATCCAATCGCTTCGTTTATTAAATTGTATTTGCGCTCTAACGCGTCCTACTATCATATTTTTTCGGCCATCGGCTGTTGCGATCGTTGATCTGCATGGATAAATTATAAGCTTTGCTTTCTCGACAAACTCAAGACACCCTTCGCCTAAACATGACACGGAGGCTCCGCTATCTAGCAAGCCTTGAATCTCGTTTCCCTTGATTTCAATTGCTACATAAATTCTACTATCAGAATTTTCCACTAACTTAGTTTCCGATATCTCCTTTCTCTGGTGTTTTCTTTGCACATATCGTTGTCTGGTTCTTAATATCTTTCGTGACGTCTTTCCGAAAATTCGGTTTCTTGCTTCTTCATATTCTTGTACCCTCGTAGGGTATGGTTTTTGAAATGTCATTGCCTTACTTAACGTAGCTTTGTCTTCACCCACGGTCTCATCACGGCCTAACTGGGCCTTCTCCTTAGCTTGAATCTTAATTTGAGGTACCTTGTCGATTTCATTTGGTGTAGCTAGTTTTAACTCGGTAGAACACTCTACCGAATCTTCGCCACTTGCCTTTACTGTTGCTGAGGTTGTTGCTGGATTGCCCCTGTCGTCGAACGAGCCTCCAACCCAGGACGAGTGCTGTTCGGGTTCTTGTTTCCCTGACAAATCGGGCATTTTGGAGTAACGTTATTGTCATATCCACATTTAAAACAGAATAACCGTCTTCTTTCCGATGGACAGTCCATAAATGTGTGTCCTTCCACTTTACAGTTCCAACACACCAGTTGCCGAACTTTAGTCACCGCATTAATTGTTGGTTCGCTCCTTCGTTCTGCTGGTTCCGGTTCAAATCCTAATTCGTGAACTTGTTTCCCCGCATATCTAGTATTAATCGCTCTTTGACTATTCAACATATTTTCGGCCCGTCTCCCTTCTGTTCTAAAATGACTTAGCCCAAATGGTCTGACCGCAAAGAGGAGTTGCGACATCGCTGGCTTTAAATTGCTTTTCATGATATCTACCAAATCTTGCTCTCGAATCGGGTTAGTCTGCTGGTTCCTCAAATGGATTACGGCGTTACAAAACTCATCGAACGATTCTTGGTGTTGTTGACGTCTGTCTAATATCTTTCGCTGAATATCAAAGTCACTTTCAAATCTGTGAAAATACTTAATCAAAGCCTTTTTCAACGTGGGCCAATCACTCAAGTTACTGTTCATTCTCCTGTAGTCCCACAGCCAATCTAAAGCTGGTCCACTAAGGAAATGGTGAAAACTACGGATGACCTCCATCCAAGAACAAGCATAATCGGACTGAAGTGTCTCTACTCTGAACACAAAATCTTCCACACTCGGTGTTTTAGGGGTTCCGTCAAACTTCAATCCCCATTTGTCTGTCCTCTGGGCGGCATCGATGTTGTTGGGCCTCTCGCTCCAATGTCCGTTCAGTTGTGGATTCCACTGTGTTGGTTGGTTTACACCCGGCAAAAAAGGTGGTTGATGTACCTGTGGCAGTATATTTCTAAACTGTTGCCCCGACTGACTGTTCCTCTGATTTAACGGATTGGTAAATGGTGGTACATTGTTGTTGATAGCCGTAAACGGTGGTCCATGTTCTGAGTTGTGAAAATTCGGTCTTCCTGGTTGGGTCACCTCTCTTGGTACGTTATTTTCAGAACGAGCCGGCTGTGCCGAAGATCTGGACCTTGGACTCCTATGTTGGTTAATATTTTCAGGTTGTTGGGACATCGCTCTAATCGTTGCCTGAACTATAGCGGGTATCAATGCTTCTATCCTCGCGTCCACTGATCGCAAAATCTCTATCTGTCTTAAACCTGTTTCGGCCACTTTTTGTGCCTCTTGACGCTGGTCCAAACCGTGGTTTGATACATTGGCATTCCCGTACTCTTTCCTGACTTCCCTTGCAGTTATGCTACTATACTCGGGAGACGTTATTGAAGTGTCAGAGGATAAGTTGGCTGGATTTCCAGAAAACTCATAGCTTTCGCTATGTCCCTGCCTAACCGAGCTACGGTCGATTCCCTCTGCTTCCCTCGCTGGTGTCCGTCCCGGTTCTACTACGGTCTGATCTAACGTTGGTATGGATGTTGGCATTCTGGATGATACTAACTGACTCGTTGAAGCGGTAGTCGCTGTGGTGCTTGTGGTCGCTACAGTGGTGATACTGGGATCCATAGTCTCATTAGTGGTTGCCCCACTTCGGGTTTTTACCATAACCAATATTACTCGCGATGTAAAGAGTTTCCAAATGAAGCTACCGGTTCAAAATCTCACCTACCTACAACTTACTCTGTGTCAACGATGATTTTACCTCAACCTATGGTTTTAAATTTCAGCTAAAGTACCGTTGTTATTACCCATGACGTTACCTGGTTCAATATCAAGCGGAAGATACGACAAAAAAAATTTCCTGGACCAAGATTAAATTTGCACCGGCCAACTATAAAACGATAGCCAGTTGCATTGCCTGCAGTCGTGTAAGACCAAAACAAAAAAAAATGTAAAATATCAAAATTAAAATGTTACCGATATGTATACCACCGAACTCGTTAATTTCAAATCAAATCTGTCTGTAAATGCTTAAACCAAAAATTATTTGCGAAACTTCAAAATTCAAGATAAAAAGGAATTTCAATTTATCTCTTTCTATTCGTTTCTTTTTCTTTTCTTTTTTTTTTTTCTCTCCAAATTATGTGAGTATTTATGCCGAAATTAAAGATAAGAGAAAATTAAATAACGGAATAAAGAAAAATATGTGATCATAAAAATATGTAATAATTCGTACTACCTCCAAACTTTCGATATATTTTAATAACTGAATCAAAACAACTTAAAAAGGGTTCTACCTGAAAATGTCGTGTCTGAATGCGTAACTAAGCGTTAAATTTCTTACCTCAGTCTAGGCTTCTCCTCCGACAAAACTAAACTAAAATAATTATTTGGTTGTATGTATATAAATAAAGTTACGTGATTAACTGGAAGGTATATGGGTTGTGAATTTCAAAAAAAAAATAAAAGTGTTGGATATTTCCTCTGAGTTGTGTCGGTCTTATAGTCTGGATATTTACTACCCTTGATTAAGGCCAGCATCGCAACGCGGCTTTGTTCAAAACAAACATCCGGGACTTACGCTGTTTAACCAATGACTCGCTATCTTGATGAAAGTTGCTATCAGAGATTCTGTAGCGTAATCTTCTGAGACTAACTATTCTCAAGTAACTCTGTTCAGTATAACCTCTGTCGCTAATGCACTGATTATCCATCAGCCATGACTTACAAAAGTTAACTGAAGCTCGCCAGATAGTCTTACCGTTTTTCCAGCTATCCAAGCCTACAATTGAACGACAAATACTCGACAATAAAACAAAAAATCTTCAATTCGTGCCCCACGTTGGGCGCCATTAATTATTAACTGTCACGTTTCTAGGTCAATGCGTGGTATTACAATTCAAGAACAAAATTACCCGTCTCCGAGATGGTGGCCACAGGCGGTCATCCCTAGAAACTACACTCGCTACCTGCCACACTGGTAACTAACTTTTGTCTCGCGCGGCTAAGGCTCGTCGGGCTTGGGCGGGTGTTCGTCGCAGCTAGCAGTGTATGGTACAGCTAAATCTATGTACCAGTGTTCTTCCAAACCATTTATCTAAAAAAATAAAGCGGGGCGAATATAAAGAAGACGGAGAAGACTCAGAGAAAAATCCGGGTTGTTGGTGGTGTAACTCCTTGGACGCCCTCCCTCAGTATCCATGCTGGATGCTGTTGTCCATAGTAGCTTAAGTGTCCTGGTTTCCAATTTTTCGCTACCCCTAAACAAAAATATTCACAACCCCATACCTACCCTCTCAGTTTAATCAGCCATTTACATATACTTTCTTAAATTTCAATTATGATATATTTCAAAATGTTCAACTTCAAATTCATGGTCGTTTTGTTACAGTATTACTTTCTTATATTAACAAATTTCTTAGGTCTACTTAATATAAAAATAATGACAAATATTTGGATACTTATCATAGGGACCTATCTGACTAAGTTAATGAATGATAAGGAACCGATACTTTAGTTACGTTATTATTGGATCGAAAATATATAACTCTGTTCTGCCTATGAACGAGTGCCCATTTCCCCGGGGCTGACCTAAATTAGCGCTAATTTTTGGGGCCCTAGATGCTTTTATGACCGGAATACTTTTTTACTGCCACTAATTTATCGGTTTAAACATATAAGTTGTGTTGCTAAATTAATTCTAAGTAAATCGTTAGGTTTCTTGTTCTCTTTTTAGATAAATATGCTTTCAAGTATTTAAGATTATGATTCTGTTTACAGGTAGGTATATATACGTATTATTACAATTATTATTTTGTTTTCAGGTGGGTATATATATATAGTATTACAATTATTATTTTGTTTTCAGGTGGGTATATATACATAGTATTACAATTATTATTTTGTTTTCAGGTGGGTATATATACAGATTTGAAATTATGGTCTAGTTATCAGGTAAGTGTTTTAAAGTATTAACAATTATGTTTTCTAGGTCTTAATCGGGTACATATACTCAAATCGATGACTTATATTTGGTTTTCTTTAAGGTAAGTAAATCGAAATATTGAAAATTATAACTTTGCTTTCAGGTAGATCGAAGAAAATTAAAAATTATAATTTGTCTTTCGGGTAAATTGAAATATGAAAATTATATTCGCTGTTTTCAGGTGAATCGAAAAATTAGAAATTAGAATTTTGCTTTTAGGTAAATCGAAAAAAATTAAAAATTATAATTTTGCTTTTAGGTAAATATCGAAACATACAAATTCTTATCTAGTTTTCCGGTAAATATCAAAACTATGATTATGTTTTAGGTTAGGATGTATCGACATACTAAAGCTCAGGATTCTGTTTTGGGTAAGTGTATTTGTACAGCGGCATATAATCATTATGTTTATGAATTCCTTTTTGGGTAAGTCTATTGAAATCTCAAAATTTATGTTTTATTTTCTTTTCAGGTAAATTTATATATATAACAGTCTGAATTTTTGAGATTTTCTTTTAGGTCGATAGACATATCGGATTATTAAAACTATGGATTCACTTTTGGGTAAGTATATATATAAATCGAAGTTAAAAAATTACATTTTGTTTTCTTTTCAGGCAAATATTTAAAACGAGGTCATAGAATTTACAATTTTATTCTCTTTTCATATAAAAACGATGGCTGAAAATTCATATTTTATTTCCTTTTTAGGCAAAAAAAAACGATGGCCAAAAATTTATATTTTATTTCCTTTTCAGGCCCATATATTTAAACGAAGCCAGAACATTTAAAATTTACTTTCTTTACAGGTAAGTTTCGATGGCTAAAATTTTATATTTTATTTTCTTTTTAGTTAGGTAGACATATTGGATGATTAACAATAAGATTTCATTTCTGGGTAAGTATATATTTAAATTGACGTCAAAAAATTTACATTTTTGTTTTCTTTACAAGCCCATATGTAATAGTGACTTAGTGTAACTAATATACAATTTTAGGTGGTACTTATCTGTTGTTGGAGCTACTTTTGCTAGTGCTACTGCCACTGTTGTTGGAGCTGCTTTTGCTAGTGCTACTGCCACTGACATGGTTGATAATCGCTACAATAGACTGAAAAAATGCCTTAAACTGAATAGAATTGTCAATAAAATAATCGTGGTGTAAAGATGTGTATATCACACATTCACATTCTGATAACAGAAGTAATTGAAGATATAATTAAATGGATAAAACCTGACGCAATAATTTAAGAGATGACGAGATGTACGAACTGATTTTAAAATTTTTCAGATAATTCTTTTCTTTTTTTGAAATAAAAATAAATCATGATAATATTGACAAGAATGAACTATTGTGAATGATATTGAAAAACTAGAATTATTTTCAGCTTGCATGAGCAAGTGAATGTCAGCGATTTTGATTTATTTCACTTTTGCACAGCAGCATTATTCATTCATTGGAGTATTAGTACTCAATAAAAGTTAATTAGACTGGCAATTTGAGTTCAAAACATAAATTCATATTAAGAATACAATAATTTAACATATAAAGCTAAAAGGGAAATTGAGGGAAACTTAATCCTAGACCAATCAGTAAACATGTAAAGACTTATATATTTTTTATTAATGCATATTGAAGGCACATATCGTTTACATCCACCTCATTTAGTTGAAGACTTTGTGAAAAGCCAGTTATTGAAGAGCGGAAAGAAGTGAAATGTACTGATGCCACGTTTTTTGCATGTCCCCAGAAAACAGGTTTAAAAAAATCGTTTGAAATTATTTAAATTTAAGTAATATTATTTATAAATTTTTTTATTGGAAATATAAAAAGATTATTATGTTTAATTTACTTTAATCGTGCTTGATCCCTGCAAATATAAATATTTCCTAATATTTTCATGAAATACATATTTATTATTAAAAACTACAAAATGTAATGTGTTACTACGGGGAAAGCATATCCATATGGGCATTTCGATACTGCTCCTGTAGCTCATCAGTGAATTCTATCCAAATTTTGTATATAAAACGTAAGACTCTTATATCAAAAGCCAAATTGATTAAACTACAACTACATTTAATCAAGAAACCTAAAGAACAATAAAAACTCAGAGCAAACATTCAGTCAAAAAATAGTTACTGAATGTTTGCTGTGTTTTTGTATAAAACATTTTTGAGTTTTAATTGTCTTTTTGTATGTATGTGCTGTTTCTGTATTACAGGCGATCAACTCGTCTGAAAAATTAATATGGAAATAACTCAAAACAGTGAGTGCTTTTCATACAAATTTTTCAGACGGATTGATTGCTTGTAATAAGGAAACACCACAATAAGGTTACATACACAAAAATAACAATATATTTATGAATATCATATCACTATTAGAACGCCCTTAATTTATGTGTGTATATGTTTTTATGGCTACACCTCTGTGAAAATTTCCAGAGTCTACTATTACAGTTCCAGAGATAGCGAGCTGTGTCAGGCGGTCATACAGACAAATAGAGAGACATTGTATCGCATTGTAGGGTATAGAAGCCTAAATACTAACGACGAATTCAGAAAAACTTAAAATAGATTAGGAAACTTAAAATAGCGAATGATGGGAAAACAGTATTCATCAATGATTAATGGTCTCAAAAAAGCGTAATAAAAATTATAAAAATCAAACATTTTATTGTTGGATTAACCCTTTGTAAATCAAAATAAAATAATTTTTCCTATTTAAATTATTTGTTAAAAACAAAAGTTGATTTGGGATAGAAAATTTAATTTTAGTTATTTGGCAATCACTAAATGCGAAAATGGACTAAGGGATTGAAAAGGAATCCAAAGGTATAGTGGTGTTTCACTGACTCAACCTTGCATTAAGCTGAAAAAGTAATATTTTGTTAGCTTTATTATCTTTTTTTTAGAACGTACGGGTTCTTTTGATTGTAAATACATATTTACTACGTGCCTAGTACCTACTTACTAACGCTGTTGTTCTGGCAGAGACACCAACTCCTCATAACCACCTTTTTCTTCTTTACCTTCAAGCGAGTAGTCCTCTTTTATCCGAAAAATATTATTGCACGTGATGGATTTTAATGAATTCTTAGTTACAGGTATTTGACAAAAGACTAATTTAATAAATTGTTTATTCGATCTCTAGTAATGTATGAAGCTTTTCGATTCCTTGGATCAAAGCTTATGATTTTATAGATGTTTAATGTTTAAACAAATACATAGAGCTCCTGTACCCAAAGAAACTGAAAGCAACCAAACTTGACAAACCCCTAAGTCAACTATCTGAAAGTATGTTATTAGAACTATTTAAAAGAACTGTAAACCCGAAGATGTTTAAATCTACGTATTAATATCAAAATTTTTCTGATTTTCAATACAAACACAGCAATACTTTTTTAATTCTATAACTTCAGCAAGATTTGAACAGACATAATGTGTTTGGCACAAATATAATTCTTGCTCTTAACCAGAGCGATCAGTCTGTACTGTGCGGTATGGTCAAGACTCTAGCTGACTACTCTGACATAGATTTACGCCAGTACCCTGTCGTTTCTGCATCAACGCCATAAAGCGCAATGCTACCAGCAAGTATCAAGTATCCTGAGTGGCATGACCATGTGGTCAAATCCCTCCCTAAAGAGCTGGAAAACATTAACAAGTGCCAAACTAACAACGGTAAAAGAATCTGCTTTTCTGTGGGCACTTCTAGAAAGCTTAAGATAAGATTTCTTAAGTCCTTCTATTTCAGTTCAAGTCCCTCTTAGCTAATATTGCTACCTTATAGCCTAAAAGCAATAGCGTTGGGGAAACATAGTCCCCAAAACAATAGTCACTAAAGCCCAGATTAAAGAATTTCTAGTTGTCTTTAAGCCTCGAGAGCACGTTTATTGACATTAAATGTCAAATACTAAGTAGCTTCATCCTTCTCCTATACTTAATGTTTGCAAAAACAATATAATTGCACAGACATACAAGTCTACTTGTGAGGTATGTGCACTTCCACACAGTGAAATATGCAAGAAGGATTTAAACTAATTATAAAATTACAAACAATCAGAATGGCCACAGGTGGAGTGGGAACTTAAACAAAAATATAATTAGAGACCAGAAGTAAAACACTCATATACATAAACTTACACTACCTCGTGCCAACATCCCAGCAGTTCTGAAGAAAGATTACACTAAAATTTTTCTTTAATGCTTTTTAAAATCTTAGCAGTTATTTTTTATGATAAAAAAGCAATTTAATTCATTTTGAATTAAAATATTTCATAAAAACTTTATTATGCAACTTTCAAAACTGTAGGGATAAAATTACTTGAAATAATAAAAAAAAACTTGCGAGATAATTTATAGAAATGTTCGTTTGAAATGTATTTGATATTCTCACATTACACTGTAGTCACATTAAATACGAATCATATGATAACATGAAATTACACAAAAAGCTGATATAACCGCAAACATTCCCAGCCAGCCACCCAGCCCAATTACTTGTACTGCTGCAAATTGAAACATGCAACAAGCTGCTTGAAATTCTATTTTTAAGCAAAAGCTTAAATTACAAATCAGAACATGTTTGCAGAATTTACGGAAAATGTGGAAATAATAACAGTTGCAACGGATGTAATAGAAGGGACATAAAATCAATGTAATTTAATGGGAGACAGTGGGGGCGTTGAAAGCAGATTAAATGAACAACAACAAAACTAACCTTTAAATAAACAATTTAAGACCGTTTGTCGTTATATGTAAACAGCCTTGAAGAATAAAGGATATAGAAGAAAGAAACAAAAAAATTTTAAATTGATAAGGGACTTTTAGGCCAAGATCTTTGCACAAAAGTTTCCCCGTAGTGGACGGAAAGAGCATCAATTCCTGCGAACAACGACGAGTCGATAACTTTGAGTATTCTCTCACACTTTCGCTTACAGCAGCCATATTCTCTACAGTACGCACATTCCTTCAATATTTGCTTTGATTAGAGTTACTTTACTAAACTAGATTTAAATAAATGGCGAAGGGTATATAAGATTCGGATTGGCAGAATATAGCACTCCTACTTGTTTTTAAATTTAAACGTTAATTAACATTCTTGATAGACTTGCAATTAAAACAACTTCGTCTTTAAATTTTTCTATGATTACTAAGTTGTTTATCAGCATAATATGAGAATCGAAGCTAAAGAATAAATGTTAAACAGTTCATTGAGTCGTCCACTTTAAGTTCAAATAATAACAAATTGTTAACAAACGAACATTAATTAATTCATTATTCAAACAATACTAGCATAAACGTTAGGTGCGAAATTTCATATAATTATAAGGCATGTTCAATAACTTAAAATTGTTACTAACTATTACTAGAATGTATTTACGTACTCGTAAAACTTTTAAGTAAAGAGTGAAAAAAGAGCGTAAAAATGTAAGAGAGAAACAATTTGTTACAACTTTTTGGTAGTAATATGTTTACCAGAAAGAATTAGTCACCCATCTATTTTTTTTTTTTTTTGTAACATTAATGACAATACAAGTATTTGGAAAGTAATAGAATATAAAAAATTTTATTATTAATTGTTTTGTTTTTTTTCTTTTCTTTAATTTAGCTTGGGCAGTATGCAGCAAAAACACTTAAAACAACAGAAATTTGGTCTAGAATTTTCTAGCTTTGCATTTCTTTTTGTTTTTTATTTAAGAACTAAAATTACAAGCCAATGATGAACATTCAAAGCAATGTACTTTTTTTCGGTACCATTTTAAGACCCATTCACACTACTATTCAAGTTTTAAGATTCGCATTAGATTTTATATGAAATAAAATGAGAATTGTTATGATTGTCAAAAAATCCAACGTAACATTACACTTTATTTCAACACCATCACACTTCAAGTATAATGAAAATTTCCAGCAAACTATATAAATCAGAAAGACAACTTTACTAACTTATTTCTCGGAGCTTTTACGCTCATGAAGAATACAAAAACAATCATTTGCCGTCCAAAAACTTTTAGAAATGAGGGCTTTTTTCTACCAAACTTGTGAGCTTTCAGAGAAAACTCTATTTTGACAGCTTTTTTGTCTCTCAATTTTTATATTTATCTGAAGATAGATATAGGAGTCATGGGGTTAGCCATTTTAAGGCAGTGTCAGAAAAAGCTTCCTAACTGGGTTCTTTAAGGTTTTTTTTAATGCTCATTTAATGTTGGCTTGCTTATGAGCAGAAATACAACACTGATAGAGTGTTTAGAAAAATTTCTAAGTCCTTTCCGCATTATTTCACATATACATTATATTTACTTTCAAAATTTTTCATAATACTTACGTATTTGACAAGTCTTAATACTTAGTATTATAGTGTGAAAGGGGCTTTAGTATGCATAGTAACACTTTATGTTCAATTAAAATCTTATATATCAAATAGTGAGTTGACAGAGAATTAAAATATAAAAAAATTTTGGTGCTGCATTTATATAATTTTACATTAAAATGCCATCGGCTATAAATGGGTTAAGCAGTTTTAAAAAATTTAGCATTTCCTAAAAGATCTCTTCAAAAGCTTTAAAATGATACCCATATTGATATTTTAAAAAATTGGAAAATTTCAGAGTCCCGTTACTCGGAAAATATGGCCGAACGCCAATTTAATCACTTGATGTTTTTTTTATTTTTTTAATTCTCTACCGCTCAATATATTTATTTTTTTATTGGAGTTGCATTATTGTTCGAAATAACATGAAAATATTAGAAGTAGGCGTGGTGTTTCGACACTATATCTGATCGATTGATTTATTATTATTTTTTTTTTGTGCCAAGGCAAACTTAATTTCAACACTAACACGGACGGACAGACGGACACCGCTCAATCGACTTCGCCATGCATAAGAAGTCAGAATACTTTATGGGGTCAGTAATGGATATTGTAGCAATTTCACACGGGATGACAAACTTATATATACCCTTTTTCCACTTTTTGTGGTGATGGGTATAAAATAAACAGGATCGGGACGGGTAAATAGGGAAGAAGAAAAATGCGTGGAATCAATTTTAACAGAAAAGACTTTTAAGAATATTTGATAGATAAAAAATTCCTGATTCATAAGGTCCAATACGAAGAAAAAATCTGGTAGTTATACCATATTAACCAAATAAAAAACTTGCTTGAAAGAGTGGTCGTGGTACAATTATTCTCATTGGGGTAGCAAAGCGCCCCGGGAATAGCTAGTTATATATATATTTTTGTTAATTATTTACCTGAAGTATAGTTTTTAGTTTTTTCTTGTGGTTTACATCAGTTTGCTGGCTTATAGTGGTCTATTGTCTAATGGATTTTTTCACTCTAGTACAATAACTTTAGAAATCGTACTATTTACCGTACAAGTTTTAAGTCTTACATATCATTCCCAAAGCCACAACAATTTACTTTGCTAATTATTCTGAAAGAAAGAAAAAATAAAAATAGTTACTGAATATTTGCTGTTGTTTGTATAAAACATTTTTGAGTTGTTATTATGGTTTTTGTCTTATTGATTCAGTGGAGTTCTTATTGAATCAATTTGGCTTTTGATATAAGACTCTTAAGTTTTCTATACAAAATTTGTGTAAAATCCACTGACGAGCTATATGAGCAGTAGTGAAATGGCCATATGGATATGCTTTCCCCGCAGTAATACATTTCAATTTGTAGATTTAAATAAAAAATCATTCATGAGAATGTCCATCAAAGCCATGACGTCCATTGATATTATAGGCATATTTTATGGCAGTGGTTCTCAACCTCTTTTTTGTTACGGCACACTATTACCGATTTCAAAATTTGGCGTCACAAAAAGAAAAAGATAAGTCCTTAGGCACTACAAAATGCCATCAATATTAAAATCATTTAATAAAAATTTGTAAATCATATTTTTGATATTTTTCAATTTTTTTATTTTTTATTTTTGATGTTTTTTATCTTACCACTTTATTTATAATTTTTTATATTTTTTAATTTTGACCCTCATTTTGACATATCATTGTTTGTTTTGTTTTTTAGTGAACTAGTTTTTTTTTTAATTTTTTTTATCACATTTTGCGGCCAAAATAAATAAAAACCAAATGGCAGGTCTGATTTAGCTCATTTTTATCAAGACATTCCTTGCGATCCTCAAAGTTTTTTATCAGTTACTCTGACTAGAAGATTTTTTTTAATCTCGCAAGCTCTTACTTTATCAAGAGTAGAAATTTTAACTATTTAAAAAAGATATTTTTATTTATAATACTATTTTATTAACAACTTTGATTTTCGAGTTCCTCGATCCATCACAGTCAAAAGAGTTTTTGGATAAGTCATGTTAATTTAGTTTAAAAAAAATAGTTTTTTAATTTAAATCTTATACGCCAAATGTGTCAACTGGAAAAACAATATGAATAAGTAATAAAAAAAGAAAGGAGTTATACATAAAAAGTATAATATCACGATTTAAAAATTTGTTCTTTAATTTTAATGATATTATTTTTAAAATATTTATACTTTAATTATAATTCTGGTTACATACAACAATGTTATTATAATAAGAGACAAGAATACAATTAAAATTAAAATAATATTAGTTTTATGTATATAATTCATTCATAATACGCTAATGCTCTTACATTATAATGACATCTACAATGTTTTTTCTTTATGTGTTACTATACTACACCTTTGTTCAAAGCAGTTTATTCTTTTAAGGGAGAAATCTCCCTTTTGATACATAGAGAAATAAATGTATATTTAATTTATTTCTTGTTTTGTTGTGATCGTTTAAATCTAGATCCTTCTGCTTTCAAACGCCTATGTCTCTACTATATAATTCTAATTTTACTCTTACTTTGTAAAGAATTCTTGCAAAAACTTTTTTACCTACATACAATAAGGTATAAAAAGTTGAGAATAAAATTGAAACAATTTTTTAAAAATTAACTTTTAAACAAACAACAACAGAAAAATGCGCCTCACTTCGCTTTATCAAGTTCTTGTGGTTTCATTAATTTTTAAAATAAATCGTATTTATTCCATTAGTGCTTCATACACCACAAGTGA
The DNA here is from genome assembly GCA_916610165.2 of Gymnosoma rotundatum. Taxonomy (NCBI): domain Eukaryota; kingdom Metazoa; phylum Arthropoda; class Insecta; order Diptera; family Tachinidae; genus Gymnosoma; species Gymnosoma rotundatum. The sequence goes on along the minus strand of OU744337.1, from coordinate 92,799,006 downwards.
AAACAAATGTTATTTTGTAAACGATGAACAAAAGGTATGTTAAAAATTGCAACAACAACAAAAATTGCTTAAATATTATCGACAGCCTCAGAGAGTGTCTGATAAGGAATATGACAATGGCAGCAATTGAGACTGAGACTAAATCAAATGAAATAAACTTTATGATTAAGAATAGTTTTGGTAAAAACATTATTTTATGGGTTGGTGGTTTTATGAATCATATCCCCGTCCAGTCCCGTCAGTATATATTAATTACAACAGGTGAAACATTTAATTATGTCTTTTGGCATAAAAATAATCCAGATTTTTATAAAAACAACGAATATTGCATTCAAATTGGCTGCGGTGCCAATATGTAATGGAATAATAATAATTGTGCTAATAAATTTGGTTTTATATGTCAAGAGCGGTATAATATAAATGATCACCATCCATCCATGGAAAAAAAACTGGAAGAACTTCAGCAGAAACTGCTAACGGAAATTAAAATTCGCAAAAATTTACAGCAGAAATTAAATGATAAAAAAGGAGCAACTGGAACAGATAAACAAGTCCCGCAAAAACAAAGTCAACACGAATAGCAGCCAGAAGACAAAAAAATAAAAAATATCGTAATATTATTTTTAACTTATAAAAACACACAATTTTTTTCAAAGGAAAATTTCAATTAAATTAAAATGTAAAACATAAAAAAGACAATATGATTAGAAATAAATATCTTTGTTAAATCAACTGGCCATAAAAAAGGCGAAAAGCGGAGTCTTACTGAAAGTCGGGTAGCGTTATTTAAAGAACACAAATATTATCTCTAATAAATAATTATTGCGCAGTGTTTTGATCATCGTTTTACGATGATGCACTCTAGGGTATAAATATAAATAAATCTCAGCAATTTGTTAACGGCTACACTGATTGAAACAAAATTTTACATACTTGTAGCAGAAGGCATTGCTTATTAATATTGAATTCAGCTTTTATAACACAACTTTTTTCAAAAGTTTGTTTTTGTATTATCCAGTGGTAATGAACTTAGCAAATTGGTGAAATTATTAATGCAGCAATCGTAACCACAATGGAGCTTTTCAACAGAAAAAAAAAATTATCAGTTTATTATAAAATATCAGTTTTATCGGGAAAAAGTTAAAGAAGTATAGAAATGTATCATTTTTATAAACTTCAAATTGAAAATCCCATATTTTATAATCTGGTAAGAATATTATACTGCAAAGCTTTATAGTTTAGCTAGAAAGATAAGCAGAAAATACTACGAAAAACGATGAAATGTCCTGTTAAAAAAAAAAATTCAAAATTTCTTGAAAATTTTAGAAACTTCAATTTTAACTGCAGTCGAAAACTTAAGTTCCAAAATTTTTAAATGAATTGATTAAGATTTCAATTAGAAGTTCTGATATTGAATTTGGACCATAAGCTTCAATAGGTACTCCTCTGCTCCTGCAACTTTGTGCTTATCATTCCAGCCGTTAAAAAACTCCTCATTCAATTCCAAAATATTTCGTTTCTATCCGACGATGAATTAGAGAATTGGAGTCATTAGGAATTCCGTCACCATTTTTATACTGTTTGTACTGTTTTAAATTTTATTTCACCTTTAAAAATATAAAGATCAATAACATGTAATTTATTAATGAAAAGAATCCCAGAAGGTGCCCACTGAACGCAATCGGGCCAACAGGCCTCATGTATAATGGGTTCTTACATTGATCACAATGGCCATTACGTGAACCACAGGAGGGGAAAGTCCTTAAGAAGTAGTCAATATACCCATTGTAAAAAAAAAGCTGACTGACAATGAACACGAGATGGAGGAAATGGTCGTTGCGAAAGCCTAGTGGGTAAATGGGGCCACTATCTTCCTATGGGACCCTTAGTAGGATTGATTTAAACTTCGCGTTTTCAACTTTTATGCTTTCAGCAAAGAAGCATTTGATCGTTATTCGGAAATTAGTCATTTTGAGAGGCCAATGGAGTTTTGAAGTGGTCAATTAAATTTTTGTGGGGCAAAGGAACCTTCCGTGAGATAAATAGACTTTTTGGAGAGCAATTTGCACTATTTTAAAGTACCAGTGGACCTTTGGAGACAGTAGTCGACTACTTAAGCGTAGAATAGTTCCCGGAGGATCTAATGGAATCCAAAGTGGCCAATGCTTATAAGAAATATTTTTATTCTTTTATCTACTACAAAAATTTTTTTGTTATTTAGTAAGCCAAGCAATTTAAAACTCGAAATGGATTAATAAAAATTATATTTTCTAACAAAATAAACATACATAATACACATACATACATACGTACGATTTCATTTATGGAATATTTAATTAGAAAACTTTTCCAAACATTTATTTGCAAGTCATATCATAACAAAGTTAACTTGTTAATATTTTAAAAATTAAGGAGAACGAAATTTGTTAAAATTACGCTCTTGCCATTTAAAAAACCCTCTAAAGAAACAACAAACGTAAAAGGAAAAAATGTAAAACCAAATGATTGCACTTGAGATAGTCAATAAAAGGTGACATTTAATAAAAATATTTATACAAATTTGTGGTCAAATTATATTTATTTGATAGAAGATAACTTTGCTTATATATTAATCGTTTTTCACTGCAATAATTTTTTTTTTACTTTAAAGAAGCAAAGAATCTGTAAAGAAGTGTTAAAATGGTACAGATCTTTTTGCCTGTTATATAGTTTTTTAATGCGTCATTATAATCATCATTATAATTTTGTATAACACCTGCTAAAGAAAAGTCTAGTATGCAGGAGTATTTTGAACAGCGCCAGTACTTATACTGAAGGAACTGTAAAATTTTGTCTTACTCGCACGATATCAGTGGCTAATCACTTTGCCTCTGCATTATATAACTAGCCTTTCAAATCGTCCGCTAAGAATATTAATAACATCATTAAATCTGTTTTAAATATTTCCAAACGTTCTGAAATTGAAAGGTCGAAAATACATGTTTAATAATATTTTTTTTTTAATAAATAAATTATTTAAATTGAAATTGTTAACCAAAACCAAAAAAAAAAGATTGTTTAACACACTACGTAAATAACTAGTAACTCTCAAGAGAGATATAATGCATATAAAGGATAAATTTTTCGCCTAGCGAACTGTTAAAAATGTTAAGCAATCAATTACAATAATTTTTATGGTATTAATAAAACTCAAACTCATAATTCCATTAGTTAATTCTAATGTCATTTTAGATTTTTTAACTTAGTCGAATTCATTCACCAATAATTTACTAAACATTTAAAGGGTACTTACTTTTGAACATTTAAAGGGTACTTACTTTAATTAGTTATTTTTGTGTAATTAAAACTTTATTTTCTTATCTCCAATAGCTTTTCTTTAACACAAAAATACGCACAAAAAACATAGTTTAGGCAACCATATTTATTATGGTTGCATTATATAGTAAAATGGTTAGATTTAATAATAATATAGGTGGTCTCGGAACCACATCATTGTCTAGCATAACAATAATAAGGTAAAGTATGAACATTATCAAATGTAAACATGATATAATTAAATGTAATAATAGTATGTTCAAATATAAACATTAAATTGTTAAATTAAAAGAACATAATTAAAGAATTACATGTTGTGTAATTGAATCATAAGATTATTTCGTAAGTACAAACAAAACACTTAGTTGTTTACAGACGTATGCATAAAAAAACTTAGAATGAGTTTGGCATGAGTGAAGAAATTAATTAAGCTCCCAGTGTATTTTGTCGTACAGCCTGGAACTTAAAATCATTGTATATTGTTGCCGTGACGCATAACTATATTTTGTGACTATCAAATTGTTTGGAGAGCCTTGCAGAGACCCTGCTTAGTTTCTTCACTTTTGCTAAACTCCTGCTTAGTTTTTGGTATGCATATGGCCGTTATAGTTTTACGAGGGCTGCTATATATTTCTGGCCTGGCAACACTGAGTGCTGCCAAGTGCAATCTGACATTTCCGTTGTAAAGTTTGTCATTTTTAAGCATATTCGTACTTAAAACGTTTTGACGTACGACCATTATTTGTGTTGTTAACAGTGACTTGAAAAAATTAATATAGAAAAAAATGGAATTAACTCGTGAACATTTTCGTGCCAACATTTTTCACAACTTTCGACGTGGATTATCACGACAAGAGTGCATTGATGAACTTAAATCTTTGTATGGCGATGAAGCACCATCCTATAGCACTGTGAAAAATTGGTATAATGAATTTAATCGTGGCCGAAGCTCGCTCAAAGACGAATTCCGTGAAGGTCGTCCAAAAACGGCTGTTGTGCCAGAGAACATTGATGCCGTGCGTGAACTCATAATGCAAGATCGACATGCGACATACCGAGAGATAGAGACATCCTTGGACATTTCTACCACCAGCATACATTCGATACTGCATGAACACCTGGCCGTAAAAAAGGTTTGTTCTCGTTGGATCCCGCACAATTTGAAAGTCGCTCAAAAAGGCTCGTGTCGGTTCGTGCAAAGAAATGTTGCAAAAATACGCTTGCGGTGCTTCAAAAGACGTTTATAAGATCGTCACAGGTGACGAATCATGGATATATGCGTATGAGCCCGAAACGAAACAACAATCGACCGTGTGGGTCTTCAAAGATGAGCAAAATCCAACGAAAGTTGTTCGTGGAAGAAGCACTTCGAAGCAAATGGTCGCCTGTTTCTTCGGCAAAACTGGTCATGCGGCGACTGTTCCGCTTGAGCAACGTAGGACGGTCACTTCTGAGTGGTACACTACAATTTGTTTGCCTGAAGTCATCGGAGAAATTCGAAAAACCAACAAGAGAAGACGAATCATTGTTCACCATGACAATGCGAGCTCTCAAACATCGGCTCAAACCAGAGCGTTTTTGACCGGCGAAAACGTCGAATTAATGGGTCACCCGCCGTACAGCCCTGACTTGGCACCTAATGACTTCTTCTTGTTTCCGCACATCAAGAAAAAAAATGCGTGGTCAACGATTTTCGTCGCCAGAAGAAGCTGTTGAAGTGTTCTAAAACCATGTTTTAGAGGTGTCTCAATCGGAAAGGAAAAAGTGCTTCGAAACTGGTTTGAGCGCATGCAAAAGTGTATAAATCATGCTGGAGAATACTTTGAAAAACAATAAAACCATTTTTGATTATAAATATTCGCATTTTCACTATTAGGCCAGAAATATATAGAGCAGCCCTCGTATTTACTAATGATTCTTACAATAATTATTTAACAATACAAATTAAAAAAATCAATTATTTAATCATTATTTGCCAGGAATAATTAAATTTGTATATAAATTAAAAAAGAATATTTGTTTTGATATTTTGTATATTAATTACTCATAAAATTTGAAGGGTTTTCATATGTACCTAGATCTTACAATAAATCACTTAACTGACTGACAGAAAAGCATTTTGCTAAGTCCTAGAAAAAAATATTTTTAAAAGCACAAATTATTTTTTTCTTTTTTGCCATTAATCTGAATTCGATGGATGATAAAATGTTATGGTTAAATATTTTAGATTAATTCTTAATAAGTTATAAAACTTTCGTTGTGGCTCGATTTTTTTATTAGTTAAAGCCTACTATGTTATATTTTTTGTTCATGGAACCATAAAAAATTGATGGGTTGATAGTACAATTTTTTATCATTCTCTAGATACGCAATGACAATTTTTTTCATTATATGGTGGCACCACGCTTAATGTTTAAATTCAGATAACAGCAGAGTTACTTGTGTGAAATTTTAAGGTTCTACCTGCTGTTATTATCCAGGTATACGATAATAATAATATACACTTTTTATAAAGGGTGCTGCGCACCAGTCTGTGTTTCACTAAACATTGTATTCTGATATCGAAGGTTACTGGTGCAAAATTTCAAGAGTCTGCCAATTATAGTTCTATAGCTTAACGTTAAGAATTTTTCACTTTTTATTAAAACTACTACTCCCATTATTTCAATCCAGCCAGCGTTTCGCTACATTATCCACATCAATAAGACTTATTTGATCCAAATTTCAAGATGTTTCCAATTACAGTTAGGTAGTTTGTAAAGCAAATGCCATGCCCAGGTAAAATAAGAAAAAAAAATTACACCGTTTTACCAACCACATGTCTGATAATAAACTATGAAAATTCCAGAAAGATCCGTGCACTGGTGTAGGTAGCTATGGCTTTCCGACAAACAAATAAAACGCGTGTATATTTTGTGCTTCATATATAAAGATATTCGGATGGATCAGATATATAATATGAAAGCTTAATTTCAACTTGTGTGATATCGCTTAATATAAGGCTGGTCGGTCATTTTTATGATCATTCATCTGTATCAGTATCCTAAAATGCTAGGAAACAATAATAATGTGTTTTATATTAATAATGTTTAAAAACTATGCATTGAAAACAAGGTTTGAAATATTTTCAGTATCTGCTGATAGTTTTATGCTGGCGTTTAAATGAATAATCTGGAACGAACGTAACTGAAATTAAGAAATAAAAATATATTTTCAAGTAAAAATTAAAATTTATCTTATTTTTTTGAGCACTTCTTACATGTCAACTTGGTTGATAATATTTTGATCACAACTGTATTTAAATATTGTATGGCTTTAATCATACAATGTCATGCTTAAATATGAATACGACTATACGTACAGAAATCAATCTTAAGAGTTTTGCTCATATACTCATATGTAAGCAAGTCGACTGTATTCATGATGATAAGCCGTCTAAAGCCAATAATCACTTCAATTAAAAACCACTACGAAAACAACATTTTATTATTTTTAGTTTTATTTGTAAATTGTTAAATAAGCAACTTTAAGTTTTTTGTAATGGCTAAACAAACTTGTTTAAATTATAATTTGGAAAGCAGAGAGTTTTTCTTTATTATAATTATACCACTCACCACAAAAAGTGGAAAAAGAGTATATCTAAGTTTGTCATTCCGGGTGCAATTTCTACAATATCCATTTCCGACCCCATATATATATATATATATATATATATATATATATATATATAAACATAGTGATGTTGATTGAGCGATGCCCGTCTGCCGGTCCGTAATTTCACAAAAAAAAAATAAATAGATATGTCTATCGACAATCAATCAACATGATCGGTCCATGTCCTTTGAGGCAGCAGGCAAAACACCACACCTACCTCTAATTTTTCATGTCATTTGGAACAATAAAATAACTCGAATCAAAAAAATAAATATATGGCGCGATAGAGAATAAAAAATAAGAAAAGAAACACCAAGTGAAAAAATTGGCGTTCGCCTATATTTTCCGAGTTACGCGGAAATTTTCAAATTATTTTAATTATCAATATTGGTATCATCTAAAATTTGCTTTTTAGATTGGAGTTACTTCACTAAACTAGATTTACATAGATGGTGTAGGGTATATAAGATTCGGCTCAGGCAAATACAGAACTTTTACTTGTTTTTTATTTAGAATGCAGACGAAAGTTTTCATATTCCTGTAATAGTCTACGGTGAGTATACGTCATGCTCTAAATGTGTAAAACAATAGAAATTGACAATGTCCTTGTAGATAAGACAACGACGAAGAATTTCTTAAAACCATAAGAATGCAACGAAAAAAAACCAGATGTACTAAAGCCGAAAAACATTAAGCAAAAATGTCTGATGTCGGGAATGGTTTTCCAGTAAAGCATTCGCTTTTTGCAACGTATTGTTACTAGTGACGGTAAAATTGTATTCTGAAAGTTTAAATCGTTAGTTTTGTTTAATTAATTTATTTGAGTGATTAAAAAAAAATGTTCAAAAGACAATAAGATAAAACAAAATATTATTTTTTAACCATAACGATATTCATTATCTCATTCCTGTAGTAATCTTGGATCTTCCACCTTGTCGTGTTTTAAAAACATTACTGTAGGGCGTCAAAAACTAAGTCTAATCTGTTTCTGGAGCCTAAGTATCAAAGTATTACCTTCTTCACAAAACTGTGCAAATTGCAGTATCAGATTAGAACGTTGGACCGCTACATATCATTACAGTGTCTGGCCCTTCTTGTATGCAATCATATAACTAGTAAATACTTGGATCTTCATAGTTACGTTATCCCAAATTGAATACGATCTCTAACCTATAAATTTTATTTTGTTTATAATTAATTTCATTACAAGTAATGAAAGCCCCCCCAATATTGCCGTTCATGCTCATTCAGTTTATTATATTGTCTGTGATATTTAGCTTCCCAAACCATCGTAATATATTTTGAAGTTTCTTTGTCACATTCCAAAGCTTAAACTGGCTTTTGCTCTTAATGTCTAGTGCGTTAATGTACATACAGGGGCCTTTGAGGAAGCCTGCTCACTGAACTTTTAAGTTGATTCTATTCAGGAATATAAGGGATTTCAATTGATTTTTGTAAGATTACCAGTTATTACATTTGCTTGTACAAGTTAAGAATGCTTATTCTAGTCCAGGTATCTTCTTAGCATAAGTGAATATATTTTCTCTTTGGCCAGTCACTGCCTTTTCTGTTTTCTACTACCAAAACTTGTCCGGGGAGCCAGCAAATATTATTTTTATTGGTGTTGCCTTAAGTTAACCTTAAGTCGTATAAGTTAAGTACTTTAATGATAGCTTGACTATATCTTTTTTCTTTTAGAACCACATCTATCAAATTAAGAAGTTAAAAAATATTGGAGGTTTTTCCTTTAACCTCTTAATGGAGTATTCGCAACTATTTTTAGATCCATCTATGCAGATGTGTGTATTGCGATTTTTGTATTGTATTGGCTGAAACAGTAGTCACTATCTGTATCTTTTCCAAAAATTTTGGTATCATTTTTTCTGGTTGCTTCTCAAAGAGTATTTCCATGGATACAACGGGACAATTTTTCTAGAAACTATTATACAGAGGTATGCTAGTCTATACATTCAATGCTAGCTTTTGCGTTTGAGGCCCCATGACTTTTCTTCAATAGATCTGCCCACCATGAGCCGTTTCATGACTTTATGAGAGTTGTGACTACATGTAAATTCCATTAAAGCTTTACATCCATTTTCACCCCCTAAATTTTTGATCATCACCGACTAATGTTTACGGTTTCTTCGCAGATATTTCGTCTTAAACAATGTCATATAAGTTTTTTTAAATTCGCCGTTGCAGTAATAACAATGCTCTCTGTGCAAGAGCCCATTAACTTCTATATTCCATATTGGTAGGTCCAGATTTAAAATATGCCATATCTTCATGATGTTTTCTTTTTTTAATTCTTTTTTAAAGTTTCAGCGATTTCATTGCATCGCTACACGTTATTGCAGTTATTTGTATTATTTAAAATAATACACAAACAACAAAACGTATGCAGAGAACGTACACACAGCGAGTGTAAAAACTTCCCCTCAAAATTTAAGCCATGCCATTTTGTACTAAACAACTTAAAATGAGGTTATGTTCTTGCTTCGTGTTTTTAAGAATATACAAAAAGGAAGACAAAAATTGTAAATCATTTTTCCTTCTTAATAAATTGAGAAATTAAGATGTACCTGAACTTAAGCCGGTTTAATAAAAATTCTTTTAATTAGACAAAAAAAAAACTTAAAATTAATAGAATATTTTTTACTTGGCCGTGTTGATATTAATTACTACAAATCCACGAAAGCTGCGAAATTAATTTTTAGTACGTTGTAATGTTTAATAATAAATGAATTCGCATTAATGTTGTACAGTGCATAGTGGAGCAAAATCAAAATATTTTTAAAATAACTCCGCAATTTGTAAACGGCTAGCCCGATTTATCCAAAATTTGACGCGATCGTAGTACAAGAGCGTCTCCACCCACTTTTAAGAGGGGCATTATGTGGTCTCAATGTCCTGCCACAAGCAAGTTTTTCTTATCCTTGCATTTTTTTAAGTTTTGCCTGATTTTTTAAACTTTTATTATTAACTTTATACTGCAAATTATGTTTTAAAATTATCGAGTTATAAGAATTTTAAAATTATAATTTTTGATTATTCAAAAGCTTGGTCCAGTCTTTTGAACAATTTTCAGCAAAGTTTTTGAATTTTTTATCGTAGTTAACGAACAAAATATAAAATATTTTAGAAAAATGAAAAAATATATCAAATATTATTGTTTATTTGAACTTTAAAAAATTTTCTTTAGAAAACAGAAAACAAAAATATTAATATTAAATTTTTTTGTTTGTTTCCTCTTTCCTGAAGAAGCCACCCCCAATGGTGTGGTGAAATATTTAAAAAATAAAAACAAATCATATTATTATTTTTTAAAACTGGCGTAGTGCATTTTTGTGTATTTGTAAATCTTTTTTGTGCTTACGTTTAAACCAAATTTAGTATAAAATTTATCGCCCTTGTAGAAGGTCAACTTGACCTTTTTTAAATCGAAATTTTGAATTTAGCCTATATGTTCTAAAATCCCAAAGCTGGGATCGAAAAAAAGAGCTCTGTAATAAATCTTTATATACTCCGAATTGTTGCTGAAACCATGTCATAAACGTATAATTCCAATTTTGGGATTTTTGTTCCTTATTTTGGGATAGGGATATTTCCATTATCTTAATGTCGCAGATTTTTTTGCGACATTAGATTAGTTTATCTATGTTTTTATGGTTTGCAAAGGTTAAAAAAAAATTAGTCTTTCCTTTAAAGATCTCTTCAAATGCTTTTAATGATACCCATATTTCTACTTTTTAAAAATTTTAAATTGTAGAGCCCCGTAACTCGGAAAATATGGGCGATTGCCAATTTTTTCATTTGATGTTTTTTCTTATTATCTAATTCTCTGTCGCCCCATATATTTATTTTTTTTATTGGAGTTACTTTATTGTACTAACCAACATATCTGATCGATTGACATATTTTTTTTTTTTTTTTTTTTTAAAAAAATCCACTTTGCCTCGGCAACTGAAGGATGGACAGACGGACATCGCTCAATCGACATCAATATGGGTATCATTCAAAATCTTTTAAAGAGATCTTTGATGAAACGCTAAAATTTAAAAAAAAATGTTTTTTTAATAACTGCGTGTGTAATTCGAAACGAAAAGTGAAGCTATTTGCTGCATTTTCAAAACCAAATCTTGAACCCTGTTAAACCGAAATCTTGTTATATTGAAAATTTTAATAATTCTTAAGAAATTGCTAATACCATGCGAGGATGAATCGTCAGGAATCTATTGTATTATATTCTACACATTCAGGCCCCTGTATTTTTTCCTGCTTTTAAAGTCCAGATCTAATGAAGTGATATGGAATGTATGGAAAACATTAAGACTTAATATTAACTTAAGCCAGCTAGGAGTATACTATTCACTTATGGTTGGTGAAGTCGTTCATTTACATCATTAATGAATTAAGTGAAGTGAGCAAAGTTGTTAGCTTTAATAGGGAGTAAGTTTGATGTCAAACAAAAGTATGACGATGTTTACAGTTGATGATAACTGATTTCAAAGGACAGTCAGTTCTCTTGTGAATTGCGGAAAACTTGAGTGCATAAATACAAACGTTACAAGCTTGCAGTGTCGCAAAAAAACGTGAATTTATTATTTTGACATAATATAAAGTACTCACAAAGTGTACTTTAATTTATTATGCTTTAATTTATTATGCTGTCATTTTAAATTAACATTTAAAAAATTTATTTCCACTTAAGCTTTCACTTAAAAAGTAAATTAATAATTATATTTAATAATTGTCTCGACGGCAAATTGAATATTAATTTCATAAAACGCCTACAAGATAACAACCGCAAAATGAATGCCATCCCATCCACCCAACACCAGCAAAAACTCAACTGATATAATTAGAAATAAATTATACACAATGTCTGTGGTAAAACTTCCACAGTACAGATTTCATTTCCAACATCCTTAATGAAGACGACAAGGAAAACATAAAAAAAATAAATTGCAAGTGTGTAAATAATTTAATAGAAGCAGAAGCAGAAAGTCAGCGTTTAATTAAAAATTGTAGCATCAGCAGAAATTGTTGTATATTATTTTTCTGAAATTCCGATTTAAATTTTTAATATTATCAGGCATGTTCTGAAATCCACACGAAATTTTCACTTTAAATTTTTCAAAGCATTGTTGCTGCAAAATTACTTTTTATAAAAACAACGTCTTGAAAATTTTGAAGTGAAAATTTCGTGTGGATTTTAGAACATGCCTGTATTTATTTTATTTGTACTTGATTCCTTCATTCATTTTTTGATATTACCACGATTCTAAGTTTATTGGGGTAGTTTACCCAAAGTTCGAATATAAAGCCAAAATCGTATGCTTCATTTACTAAATGAGATGACCACCCAGGCCTCTAAAAATACGCCAACCATTTATATGTCACAATATAATTTTTGCTCTAATGATATACTTTACATCCCCTGAGCCTTCGTTAAATTTATCTCATTAAGATGTTCGCTACATACGACGCACACTCCGAAAGAAAACAAAATATGTTAATATGTATCCAAAGCAATGTTAAAAGTACTCTGCATTGAAAAACGAACTCACTAAGTTGTGAACACTTTGTTGTGGCATTAACTAAGTCCAGTTGCCAAGGCAAATTCAAACCAGGTGGCAGCATTAGCTTTAAAAGCAATTCGGCTTAGTAGTCAAACAGTTATCAACTTTAACATCTGCAAATTGAAACCAGGCAATCAATTGTAGACCGCATGAGCTAATGCATTCATCAGTTATCTTTTCGCCTTGCTGGTTACTTAATTCAAGAAGCAGATTGAATCTTAGAAGATCCCTTATATTCGATCGCATTTACATTTTAAGTACGAATTCGGCCTAAACTAAGAAGAATTTATTTAAATTAATAATGAGACTTTTCTTTTGCAGTATTAGAAAAAACAAACAATAGCTCCAAGTGTGACCAAACTTGTACCAGTTTAGATACTAAAAGCGGTCTGATTGCTTATGCGGTTCTTGAATAATAATTTTTCGTTGCATATTATATTTTAGGTTAGAAATCAGATAAAATTTGTTTTCTTTTTTTACGTTGTTATTTTTGAGCTTAGGCTCAGAATTTAAACTCGTCTTGTAATCTAGGCGCGGTTTCTAATTTTAGCCTCGTTTTTACTCTAACTATCTTTAAATGACTCTTAAATTACGTAAGAATACATATTCTTCGAGACATCTGTGTTCTTAAATCGAAAAAAGCTTAGGCTGAAAACCATGATCAAATTCGATAGTAGCGGTCAGCAAAGAGTTATCTTCTGCATTCATTAAGTTTTCCAAAAGCGATATTAACAATTGAGAGGCTCATTAGTAGTATTATTCTTCTTATTGTATTATTTCATTAATAAGCAATTTTGTCGTGCACAAAAACTAAAGAGCAATTAATTTCTTTTAGAGTTTTTCCTATTAAAATATTTTCACTAAGTGACTTGCAAGTTGATTACAAAAACAAAATAACACTAATTGTAACTAACATCGTGATAGAATGTATTTTAATTCAAAGTAATTTCGCCTCTTTAAAACCTTAATTCAACGAAATAAAATCAAGTTTGAAAAATAAAAATACATAAAAATTTTAAATTTAACTCCTCCAGAAATATTTTATTAATATTTTTTTTTTGGTTTTAATTTAGCGGATTTAATTTAAATTCTTTAAAAATATACAAAATTAAAAAAAATAATAATTTAATCCCCTTCTTGGAATAATATATTATTAATTTCACACATATTTTAAGCTGTAATTGGAATATTTCTTAGCATCTAGATAGCCAGTGTGTACTAATTGTGTGATTTACCCAACACATGACAATTTACTATGAGACTTATCGCAGTTCTTCTACTCACCTCTGAAAGCAAATATAAAACTTCTGAAAGTGAACTTTTTTTAATAACATCACTTTGTTTTTTTTTGTGCATCAAAAGTTTTTCCATTATTTGGAAAGAGATAAAAAAGATAAAAAGATAAAAATTATTCAAAATTAAGAAGTTCCCAAAAATTCTAAATAACAGTAACTCAAGACTAAAGTTCAATTCATCTTTTTTCATGTTAAGTTTTTATAACTGTTTACGTACAAGCACTTAAGTAATTTTTTAATCTGGCAACAAAATTCGATTTATGCGTTCGATATAGTTATTTACCGCTATCATGAATATATTTTCCCTCGAAATGTTTTCCCTTTTTTCCCAAATTACATTCGTGGATAATTCACGTGAAAAATTTTTCACGTAAACAAAGATTCCCTGTATCGTGATTTATTTTTTCACTTTTAAATTGGATTTATTCACTTAAGTTTTTTTGGGGAACTGCATACATTAAGCCAGTTTTAATCTGTTTTCATTAGAATATTGACATCAAAAAACAATTTTTTAATTTAATACCAGTTATGGCAGTGCAGGCTGACATTATGCTCGACAAGATGCAAAACAAAAAGAACTATTGCTTGTAAATTTATAAAGATTTTTTATTAAAAACATCATAAAAGAGATAGTGGAGATACGAAATTTTATTGTATTGAAATGGGTCAGTAGCAATGTCTAGGATAACTTCAAGGAGTTTTCAGCGTCTTGCACGTCACGTTCTTGAAAAAAAAAATTGTTAATTCGTATCCAAAAATTTTTTTATTTATTTTTATACTTCAATTTAACAATTTTCACTGAGCTTATTCTTCTTACTTACATTTAATGTGCACTGATAGCTTATGTATTTTGAATAGCTGTTCAATGAAGGGAACAAATATTTTATGGGAAATTCGTGATACCAGTATTCACTTCGAGGGGAATGAAAATTTCATGAGAACATAAATTTCACTTCTTATTCACTTAAATAGCTTTAACACTAGTTAGCAGTATTGACAATAGAGGTGTATTCCAGTTGGCCAAGGAAAAACTTTTAACAAATGGTTAGAAGATTAGCCACTACCCTATGGACAGCAGATGGGAAGCAATTAGTGCTGGTGAACGGCAATAGAAGAGTAGGAATCACGGAATTAAAAATTCAAAGATGTGCTGTTATCAAAACATTAAAATCGAACGACGTTTAATGGGACTGAAATTTAATGACTGATTAAAAAAAAACATTCAAATTTTTTATGGCCGGGCTTCCAGTTCCACCATTTGTATGTAGTGTGTTATACCAGCCTATATCCACTTTACAAAATGACCACTAATCTTCTGAAGAAATTTTCTAAAATGAACATCTTTAAAGAAATTTTTTGTATCTTGGTCCATAAACTTGTACTAGGACTACTAGTTTTACATAGCGTATTATACCAGCTTTATATGACCTCGTATGTTCTTTTTTTTTTATTTAAATCAATTTTGTTGTTCTTTAATAAATTTTTTGCTCACTCTGATGTTTTTTTATTAACGAAGGACAAAATTCTAATGACTGTAAGGCGATTAACAGTGCTCATTAAACTGCAACATTTAAACGTTCACCCCTTTCGTATTTGACGTAGGCGGCAATTTTGTAATAGATTAATGATAACTTGTACGAGCTGTCTTTAATCTTTTACAAAACTTTTTAAAAACGCTGAGTTTTTGGTACGAAAACGCCAAAAACGAAATGGTGATTCTTAAAAATACGGTTTGTACTTTTCATCGGCGTTTCACAAATAAAGGGCCATTATTGGCGTAGGCGTATTTCGACTACGACAATTTGTAATAGATTAATGACAATTGTTGCGAGCTATCTTTAATCTATTACAAAACTTGAAAAAATGCCGAGTTTTTGCTACGAAAACGCCAAACACAATAGGGGTGAATATCTAGTCAATTGCTTGACTTGCCTGGCATCAAGACTTCTAATTTTAATCGAAAATAATTTTCCCAAGAACCTTAATAAGCTGTTAGAGGGCTGTTTAACTGATCTTACCTAAAGCAGATTTTTTACGTTCACTGGAGCCAAAAGTTCTTCAGGAGACCCATCTAAAACATTTTGTATATATCTGATAAGCTAACTAGTATTCGTGTCCACAAGTCGACTTTTGTTGGCGATAGAGCTTTGTTTATTAAACACGAATACTCGCAATTAAGAGGTAACAGTGTACGTGTGTTACATTCAATTTGCTTAGAAATTGATATATTTCTATTCGAATAAATATAAGCAAAGTTGACATAGATAAAATTAAAAGCAAGAAAATACTCAATCTTTTGCTTAGATTGCAAACTAGTTTTTTATAATTCAATTATAAGAGTGTGTTTAAACGTAAACTTATTTATTTAGTGTTCAGACATACAAAATTTAGTTATCTCGATAAGCATTTGATAGCTGGAAAACATAATTATATCCTGTTATTAGGGAAATATATTTATCAAAGTTTACAAAAATGGATAATAATTTCTTAATTATATTAGACTGTTTTTTATTAATAATAGTTTAATATTCATAAACTTACCTTCAACTTGACTCGCCATATTGTCTTTTTTTATGCTATAAACACAATCAAAGGCTACCGACCATCGACTACCGACTACAAAAGTAGCTGGCTACAAAAATAGTCAAGTCGCCAGCTTCTTAATTCTTTTAACGACTACCGACCACTAACTACAATAAATAAACATCTGTTTTGACATATGTATTAAAGTTAATCAAAACAAAACAAACTTGATTTTATTAAGTGAATTGAAAAATTTTAAATGTCTTAAGAAAATTTAATTACCTTTATAAGTATTATATCAAAAATAGTGTAAACAAAGACTTCAATGTATAAAATGTCCACGTCCATATTTGCATGTAAATTGAACTAAAAATTTTCATTAAACAATATAATAAATACATATAAGCAGTAAAAATTACTATTATATACTTACCAATTTCAATAAAAAACCCAAAAAATAAATATAAATGAAACAAATTAGAAATTGTTGAAAAAAGCAATAAATGAATACTTTGGCAAATAAAAAGTAAATGAAAAATGCGCCAAATAAATAGTAAATGAAAAATGTAAACAAATGAACAGATGATTATTATTTTTCAATGGTGCCGCTATAAAAGCTTTTCATTCACCATTTCATGCATTTATTGAATTGGCAGCACTTATCTGTTTTTGTAGCCAAGAAAAATAGAAATTAACGTAAGTTGGCTACGGGCTACAAAAGTAGCCGTGTAGTCGGTAGTCGTGTAGCTGCTAAAATAATTATTCTCATAAGCACGCATGTATTCTATTTTTGACATCTTGTAGTCGATGGTCGGTGGACATGATTGTGTTTATTGCATTATTTTGCTGGCATACATATGTCACTGTAGATAATTGTAGATTATTTTGATCACTAAACACACTTCTGAACAGTGTTCTATTTTAAGTTTTACTCAATATTATAACAATTTTATACTTATTAAACAATAAAGAAATTAAAATTTTGTATGGAATATTGATCACAATATTGATCACAATAATGGCATTAATTGCGATAATCTCAATTAAGGTGCATGTATGTACAGCCATGCAGTATGCAGTGTTAAAGAACTTAGTTATGTCTGTTTCAAATTCAGATAGCATAAAAAAAGCCAAAATAAATTGTAGTTTTTTGCTAAAAGAGCAAACAAAAAACTGCTGCCCGCAGTTATCTACCAGTGAACAAAAAAAAAATTATTTGCAAAATATAATAACTTAATAATTTAGTTCATTATACCTGTAGATTTTGAAACCAACAGATTTTATAAAAGCCATAACTAAAAATAACATATATTATTTTATTTAATCAAGTGTGTGTTTTTATGTTATCTACCTACTTACAGATGACGCCACGAACTTATAATCAAATACACAAACCTACACAGTTGATTTACTATGTTTCAAATCTATTTAATGTTCTGAGAGGAAGTTAACCACACTTGGTACATTTTACTATTTAATGGTACGCGGATACATTTCGTTTATTTTTTTTTTCAACTTTTACAGCCCGTTTACAACATACAATTTGCCGATGAGACGCACAAAAACGTTACCGTTTCCCATGTTTGGGTTTTTAAAATGCGAATGTCATTTTGTGTTTGTAAAGAACGTAACAAATGGCAATTGTTTCTGGTTTATGTTTCGCGCTTTGTAGAGTCAGACACGTCGAAAATGAGCGAAAAAAAAACATTCGTCAGGAGTTAATATTGTTGGGCAACTGCCCATCATAAAGGCCCAACTATAATGTGCATAAGCTAGCTTTAGCTTATGTCAAAAATCCAACGAAAAGTCTGTCAAATGATTAGGTAACTTATTAACGAAATTTACTTACACAAATTTAGTAACTTATTTGCCACAGTTGCACATTTATGTTTCACTCGTACTTTTGCCAAAAATAATTTCTATATAAATAAACAAAATTTTAAAACGAAAATTTTAAAACATTCACATACACATTTACATATTTTAGTTTATGTTCTAAGAAAATGTAAAAAAAAATATTACAAGTTATTTTCCGTTTTGTGTTTGTGGCCAACCGTACTAAAAAATGCAACGATGTTCATCGCTTATATTGTATACATATGTGTGTATAAATAGAAATTTAATTTAAATATATTATATTTGTAAAAAATAGGCCATAAAGAAAAATGTTGTTTATTCTACATTTTCTATTGAAATTAAAACTAATAATTTAACACTGTAGGTCTTAACTACAATTTTTCTTTATAAATGCATAACGCAAAGCACAATCAGCAGTTTCCGTACGGAAAGTGCCATCAGTTTCCTACCTTAACGAAACTTGACGAAAAGTTATCTTATGTACATTATAGTTTACCACATATAATTTAACGTACTTGCACAGTTGTATTTGCTTAAGTTGTTTTATGCACATTATAGTTGGGCCTTAACACTTTCACTTGAAAAACATTTATTAGTATTATACATACATTTAAATTATTGTTTATTTTTATAATTATTGTTTAAACTTTTTTATTTTCACAATTTTTTGTTTTGCAAATAAAATTTTTTACTACATTGTTTGATAATTTTGTCTTGTTTATTTAACTCAGCTGTTTCTTTTTAGGCGCCGAAGCAGGCAAAAACAAAAAACGTATAAGAAAAAAAGTAAATAAAAAACATTAATTAATACATTGCCAATACTACGATTTGATACAACATTTATTTATACGAAACACAACATAAGTTAAACGCAAAAATCGGAACGTGTTACACGGACGCTAATTATTACGTATTCGTCCACATCCCATCCGGTTTCGTTCCGCTCTATAGCTGTTTGTGTATAAAATATTTAATAATTTTGTTTTGTTTTTTACCCTGACCTGCAGCAGAACTATTAAAAAAGCCACATAAATAATATGAGTAGAAAATTAAAAAATATGTATGTAAATAAATAATTGTTTTTTGTTTAATTTATTTTACAAATTTTGGTTTACTGTCAGCATTCTTTGCGTATATCTATCTCAGGCTTTTTCCTTAATTGAGGTTTGTGGTAAATAAGGGCATTATTGCAACTTCTAGCGCAACCTATATTCACACATAGAAATACATATATATAGAACATTTCTGAACTTAAACCAGGGAAAATAATACAACCCTTATAATTTAGTGATCGACAGGTTCAGCAACTGATAATTTCACTAAAATATGGCGTCCATCTTTTAGTCTTTCAAATAATAAGTATATTTATTTATTTGCTTACCAATGGTGGAAAGCCAATGGCTATAAATCTTTTCAGGCTATTTACGTTATTACTGTTAGGAATTCCGAAGCAATAATAATAGGTTTACAAAATTTCAGTGGATTTTTGCAAGAACTACTAAATGAAATCCCTAAAGGTTTTTCTAATAGTACGATATTCTGCTAAGGATCTTAGGGTGTATAGAACTGTCGCAATTCGCTTTAGTAAAGGCATAGCGTTTTTTAAAGTTTTGTACTTTCTTCTCAAAACTTCTTGTATTTGTTACAACAAAGAAAATGTTTCGTAGTGATAATTAATTACACATACATCATACATATTTATTTTAACAAATAAACATCTATAACTTTATAGTCAAACAAAGCCTTCGAAGAACACATGTCCAATAAAAAATATTTTTCATCTTCTGCATCCAGAATGGTTTCTATAATTTAAATATACTCCATTGACAATTGTGTTTGTTCTTTTAAAGCACCAACTAGTCCCAAATTTTAATGATTATTCTAAATCCATCTTTTTACTTAATTTTTTTTATAAATATAACAAAAATAAAAATGTTCTTTTTGTGATTGAATTCATGCCCTTATTTCATTCTCATCTCCACCAGAATTAAATTGCTTTTTTTGCAGTCGAAAATAACTAAATAATATCGAAAATTTTTTCCTACTTATTGCATGTAGGTTAACAGATGCTAAATAAATATAATCTTATGAAAATTTTACAAAAAAAATTTTGTCTTTAATCTTAGTAGATATTTATTTATCCATCTATGCAATCTGGTGTATAAGATGGTACTCACTTCATTACTTTGCGAGAGTCTGCAATAAAGGGTGCAATAATGTTGCTTTTGGCTGCATGTGTTTCAATCGGCAAAATATTTCTAGCAACACTTTTTTATAGCTACGAAAGATTATAAGCAGCACTTATTTAAAGTGCAATTATAACAACACCAAACAATGTTTTCTTCTAAATCCTGTTACGAGTATTGGTACCACTAGATATAAGAATCTTATATTTGTTATACCTTTCGGTGAAAACCGTCGTCTCTGACTATTTATTTGGTACGTTTGGCGAACGCTTTCAGTGTGAGAACATCATTTACAAATCACGTTTTTGTTAGTACTGAAGAGATGGAGTTAGTTATTTGTTGTGTAAACAGTGTTGGATTCAGGTAATCTGTCATGTTTATTGGGGTAAATAGTTTAACATTTCTGTCTTTTAATACTGAATAGGTAAGTGTGACCATCTGTGGGTGTTTTTCGTTTGTAAGAGTGTTTTAATAATTTTAGCGTTGTAAAAATTATGTCAGAGGTTCTGTTTACCTGTTCTTTAATAATCTTCGTTAAACTTTCGTGTTTTGTAGATTTCCATGTTTTTAAGAATGTCTAGTCTTCGTCCTTTTTACTTGGGTGTATCTATTTCCCTTGGTTCGTGTCGATGTGTGTTAAGGTGTATTGCGAAGTTGGAGTCCTCCCTTTTCCATTTGTATGATCGTATATATTCTGTAAACCTTGTTTTTAATGTTGTCTATTTTGTTGTATGTATGGCTGCAGGTGCAAGTAAGTCTGTATACTCCACGGGTACTAAATTTATCGGTTATTTATGTTGATGTTTTGAGATTGTTTCATTGAGTGATTAACATAAAAAAGATTCTAAATAATCAATTTAAAGTAATAATAAAATAAAATAATTATTAAATAATTATTTTAATTTTCTTTTTATGAAACTATTAGTTGAACTGTTTGATATTAAAACAATTTAATTAAATATTAATTAATATTTACATATTTAAAAAAAAAATTAAAAAGGAACAAGTATTTACAAGTATATGTGGGCAAAATTAGATACCAGCAATATGAACTGCCTGATATTATAAAATATGAATTAAATAATTTTAGCTTAAGTTTCTTAGTTTCTTAAAATTTAAAGAAAGAAAAATTATTTAGGAATGTGTGCGGACTTAAAAAAAAACAGGAGAATGTAATCCAGCATTTTCTGAATCGTTAACCAACCAACTCGTTTTATTAATGAGAATACGAGAAGTATTCATAATTATATAATATTAGTTTGTTAAAGCGAAATATGTTTTATTATTATTCACTTTATTTCTTATTTGTAAAACTTTTGTTGTATATATGTATGTAATTTATTTTTCTAAATTAATTTATAATTCACATATATGTTTCCTCTTCTAGGCAATTTTTTAATTCAATTTACAACGTGGATGTTACTTTGTCGACACTATTGTGAGGTATGTTAAAGGTTTGCAATAACTTAACGAAAAAATTTTAAAATTGGTTGCGAACCATAATACGAAAAATTAGTTGAATTGTAAGATTGACAACTTAACTTAGTTGAGTTGTGAATCATATATTTAATTCATTTATTAATAAACCCAAAAATAAAAAACATAAATTGCCCTCATCTGTAAAGTTAAAAAATATTAATAAATTAATTTAAAAACTAGCTGTGTATTTCTTTAATTATTTTAGTTTTAACTTAGACTGCAACCACTAACAATTCGCATTCTGGAACAACATACGCCTTGAAATTATCTAGGTTCGTCATCTCAACGCTTTCTTAGAAATTTATTAAACAGTAAGTAGAGCAAAACAATAGTGCGGTACTTAAGAGCGGAACTTTAGTTGAAATCAAAATATTCTGATAAATTAGAATATATTGTAATTAGTTGTCTCTAAACCTTTCATATTACAAGTTGTAATAATGAATAATCGTTATGCAGTAAAATTATATTTATCATCATAATGAACTAATTTCAAAATTTTGAAAGATTATTCTTGTCACTCACCCCAAGTAAATATTACATTTCCTCATCGCTTCTAAGCATTTGCCGAATGTCATCTTTAAGTACCTAATTTATATACAACTCTTGTGAGGGAACATTTTCAACTTTACATTTAAATCCATCGGAATCAAGTTATTGAAATACATTTTTTAAACTTTTAATACGGTCGTCATTTTTTTTCTTGTGCGATAATTCATTTAACACCTGCTAGAATTTCTCCTCTTTGATACTCCAAAAGGCGATCGTTTAAATAGATATTAACCGAAGCGTGTGGTTTTTCTTTATAAATATACTTCACTCAAATCTATTTTTAAAAAATGATGACCGCCTCTAAAGTTATGAAAAAAAATCTCTCTTCGCTTCTTCGTATAGAGCTTTGTTTTGCAATCGATCGATTTCCTTCACATACCTGATAAAATATATACAAAGGATGTTAAGGTAAATTTCTGAGGTAGCTGCAACATATAAAGAAGAGAATTTCAGCGGCATAGACTAAAGGTGGTATCACATGGTTGCTGCATGCTCCAAATATTACGTACGATTTCACAATCAATTAGCACATGCGGAAATCGAGGCCGATATTGTGCTAGTTTTGCCCAGTAAAGACAAACTCTAGTGCGGCAATCGTGTGACTAGCCAACAAGAAACCATGTGGCAATAGAAATGATAAAAATTAAAAAATTTTATTGTGTCCTTCTGTAGCACTAGAAGTTATTAATACGCGGCAATTTACATTTTTATAAATAAATTGACTTTTTATGCGCTCATAATTTTTTTAAGTATAAATTAATTACATTCATACTTAACTCATAAAAGTCAATATGATACTGAAACAGTGTCTATAATGTTGTGAGCAAACAAGTATGAATAACTAAAAATAAAAAAGTTGCATTTGTGGCTATCAATTGCTAGTACAAAAGCAACAACAAATGTAAAAGACGAGTTACAAAAGAGAATGACAAAGGAAAAAAAAAGCTTTAAGTTGTGTGTGAACTTCGTCTCACCAAATTAACATTAAGATTAGTTGGTTAAATAGATGATGTTTACGATGTACATAACATAAGGTAGATAGATGCAAAGAATGCTGATGAAGGATGTGGCGGTCCAGAAAATGCTGCATTTCATTCTGCTAGCGTCTAATTTTTCTTGTTTTCTTTGGAAAACGTCCGCATACATTTGTAAATAATTTTTCTTTCTAAAAATGTTTAGAAAATTAATTAAAAAGAACCAAAAGCCTAAAAATAAAGTAAAATTTCATAAATTATTAAATTTTATTTCATATTAACATGGATTTCAGTAAAGAAATATGAATAGTCATGGATGACTCCGTGATAACTAAATATGATGAGTAAATTCTGCGGTTACAATCACAACACTTGCGCCAAAAAGGGAGGAAGCCGATTGTTTTAAATTAGACTTGCACTGGGTGTGCAAGAACACCATTTTTACATTTCTTTTTTCTTTTGTTCATTTCCTTTTTGTATATTTAATTTTAACGAACAAACCATTTTTATTCACAAATTTTTCAAGTTCGCTCACAGCTGATTCTCATAATTACAATTCACAACCATGTGCCTAGGTTGCAGTATTTATTGTTGCCAAGTTGTTTTTTTTACGATTTTGCGGATATCGAATTTGTAAACAATTGGTCAATCACGTGACTAAAGAAAATACCATTTGACCTTCATTAATGTGCGGCAGTTTAGTACAGTAAAAATTGGACCAAATTGATGGCGATAGCGGTAAACGTGTGAGCCTTAATCCTTAATCAGATCAATTAACTACAAAAACAGTCGTTCCTACTACGGAAGCCAAAATTAGTACAACATGAGTGGGAAGATTTTAGGATGATAAATTTGAAGGCTCAAATATAATTCAATATTAGAAATGGGGCTAGAAATAAAAATATCTGCTGTAGTTTCCAGTGGGCCTTAATCAAATATTGCTCCAGACAATCGAAATGTAGAGCTAAGGTCATGTAATATAATAATTTAAAAACTTAAATCTAATAATAAAGCTTTGTGAGAAAGCTGTTATAATGCTTACGAAGTTCTTGAAGTTCTGTAAACCAGATAATGCAAATAAAGTATCATCTGATTGGAAAGACCGAAAAACAAAATGTTTAAGTGTGTTCAGGCGGCAGATAAGATCGTATTTAATTGTCCAAATACGACAATCTTAGCAATCGAGGCTTTGAAAGGGTAATTTAATCTATCAATTGTTTTTTTTTTTAATTTATTTCAAACATAAACCTTTTGAATTTGAAAATAATTAATGTTGTTGATTTAAACTAGAAAAGTTGAAAACAACAAAGTAATAACAATAAATTATTATCTCAGATTATAATCTTAGCACTTTTTCAGCCGAGCGCAAGAATTATCTCCTCTATGTTATAACCAACACCGGCTTTGCTTATTAAAGATTTTCTTTTATAAAAACGTTGCATCTTTCTTACATAGAATACTATAAAATATACCTATAATATCTATGGACGTTATGGCTCTATGCTGATGGACATTATGTCCTTAGTCGTTATGAACCAAATTGTTCTCGTTGTCTGAAGCAATTTTGGAGTTTTAGATAATATCTGAAGATACAACAAAAGTGTCACAACAATTTGTATTAGTTTTAAAATCTATGTAAATTCTAAATTAAGATTTGAGCAGGTCGCATAGCATTTTATTTCTTATTTCGATTTTCATGAAGTTCATTGCTGAAAAAAGACAAATACATTTTTAAAATTTACCCAGATACTTACCAGTCATAATTCTTTACAATATTTTTTATTACAATACTAGGAAAGTTGTGCGTAGCAAAAAAGTAAAATGTATTTTATCATAGCGAAATGCCCATAACCAAAACAATATTAAAAAAAATCCTTTTTTGATCCCCCAAACGCAAAATATAGCCTTAAAGAATTTCTCAACCACCAACTGAAATTTAATCCCCATTTAAGAAAATCCCCGATTTAGGGATAAATCCCCTAATCTGAGAACACTTCATTACGAACTAAATAGTAAAGACAAAAAATGAAAAAATTAGACAGGGGTGTTTTGCCAGCTAGCTGGAAGGAGACTATGTTGAAATTATGTCGATCGATCTAGATTTTATCTACCTCATCTAGAGCCTTTGCAAAATTGATTTCACCACGGGCACGGACCTACAGTTGAATTGACGGACATCGCTTAATCGACTTCGCTATGTATTAGAACTTAGAATATAAATATACTTCATAGGGTCCAAAATTTATATTGTAGAATTTGCAAACCGAATGAAAAACTTAGATATACCCGTTTTCCACCTGTAACGAAGGGTATATAAATGATTTAGGTGCTGTACACCCTGCTTGTTCAAGAATATTGCAAAGCAAATTATTTGTTAATAAAAATATCGATTCAAATTTTTCTAGAACCAAAGGGACCTATTGCAAGGTATTATATCATCTACTTCCTTCATATTTGGCTCGAACTCATGGTTTACACATTTAAAGATGAAAACTAATTAGTTGTTATCACGCCCACTGTTCATGGATTGAAAAGCCAAAAGCTAAATAAAATTTTTCTATTCACCCTGCTTTAAACGCATGAACAATTTTTGCTTGGTTTTATATTAATTCGAAATAATCTGTGCTATTAGTAACCACAACAACCCTTTAAGATTCTTCGTTAAGTTTATGCGTAGTGAAGATAAAAACCAAATGCAGGTTATAAACTTGAATTATTACAGTTTACAACAAATAAATAGAAAATAAATAACCTTGCAACTTTAAACGTTTGAATTCTATCATTTGGCGTATTTTATTAAAAGCGTATTTTTTTAATATACATATTACTTTTATTATTATTTTTTTTATAAACTGTTCCTGCTTACAACACCGTGAGGCTTAACGCCTTTAAAGATCTCATTACAAAATGCTAAAGAAGTGTTTTTCATCTGACTTTTAAATTAAAACAAAAACTGTTCTCGCTGATGGTCGTATTGGCATTTGTTAAGTTAAAGTGTAAAGTGTTTTGTGGATGTCTGAATTGAAATTGAGTTTATTTTAGCACAAAATACAACACATTTGTAGAGCCGCCTCTTTGAAGTAGTCAAAGAAGGAAAAATCCCAGCTGTAGAACATTAAAGTTCAAATAACAGAAGCGTTCTAGAGGGAAAGATAGAACGGAAAGAAGTACGATTACATGAGTTTGAAATCATCTTTAAAATTGAATTAAATATAAAAATACCAGGGAGTATGTGTGTGCGGGTATGTGTGTGTGTGTGAGTGCCTTAAAGTTTTGCAGATGTCAATAGATAACGTATCTCTACTAATAGCAACAACTGCAAAAATAACAAACATCAACTGAAGCAACAGCAAGTGGCGGTAAGTAGCTGAAAATTTAAAGCCATTAAGATTTTTCGTTGTGAAAATTAAAGCAAAAAATATTCAGTGAAGCAAAAGATTTAATATAAGAACTGCATATTTCTGTGTCACAGACCTAAAAGAATGAATTCATATTAAGTATTTTTCTTAGTTGCTGCCCCGTTAGTTCTAGCGCTGATGGAATAGAATGACAATCGTTAGCTGTGTTGAAGTTGTTTCACAGCGAAGATCCAATTATTAGAACGATTTGATTTAAAATTGAGATTAGGAACAGTTATTTTAGACACCAACAGATTGTGGAGTATTTCTCTCGATCGCTACATTTTTCTTTAGCACCGCTCATTCATATTCGTTTTACTGCCATCCCTAAATTAGCGCGTAAGACGTAAAGCAATGAAATTCATAGCTTTTGCGCTGGAATGCCATCCCTAAATAAGAGCGTCAACTTTGTGTCTTTAAAAGTAATGTAAACTCATTTTCTTTTATAAAATCCGCTGTATAAGAATAAAGAAGAGATAAAACCGCTAGATTGCCTTGAAAATAACGAAATTGACATTACTCTTCAACTATAACAAAACAAAACAAACCAACAAGCAGCCAACTTCACTTTCTAACGTACTGTCAAAATTGAATTTTCCATTCATTTTGTATGTGCATAAGAAATTCTGACAGCTATCTTGCGCCTTACGCGCTAATTTAGGGATGGCAGTTACGCAAAGCACGCTGAAAATATTATCTAGTGGCGAGATAATATTTCGGGGGTACATAATTGTATGTTCTTATCTATGCAATCATTAATACCTCTGAGCAGCGAATCAGTCATTGATTCGGATGATCATGACTTCAAAAACTCTTTTGTCACCTTTTAGTCTACTATTCTGTGTTACTTAGTTAATCCTCTATTTTATTTTTACTTTTGTTTAACAAGCATGCTCCATTAACGCATGCAGACCATCCAGACCACGCAAGACTGTGGGCAGACATTTTTGTTCTTGTTTCTTCTTTCTATGAGTCATTTTCAAAAAGAAAAGAAGAGAGAAAGAATGCCAAAATATTGTTACGAAAATAAGATTTGGCAGTACTTTACATAATAGCTAATGAGTCCTTCAAAATGTTGGATTTTGTTTAAGCTTAGAAAGCAAACAGAATAGTGCGAAATGGAAGGAAAAAAAAGTTCAAACATATTTAGAAACTGTAGTGGTTCGCTTGGCTAGATGTGTCCACTTGATGCTTTACAGAAGATCATGAGTTCAACTCCCATCAGTGAAGCATTGACATCGACAAAAAACAATTGCTATTGCATACCTCTAATGGATACTTGCGTCAGTGAAAGTGCTTAAATGCTTAAAAACCATTTTGAATGCGCTTACAGCTTACCAAGTTGTATTTAATCCCACCATCATTATGTGGATGTGAAATTTTTGCCTTATGCGGTGCCAAGTGTCATAGAAAATTAAATATGGAATATATTGCAGTAGTGAGATATGTTTAAGGATTATTGAAGTACGATCGAATGTCAACTTTTGAGAACGTATTTTATGGTGTATCAGTCGGTAACGTGCGCTCGACATCAACTACTTTTACACAAAATAATATACACACGATAATCAAACCATCTTTTTGATATGATTTCGTTTACACGTTCTAGTAGATCTAACGATCTGATTCAGTTAAGATATCGCAACTTGTGTATCCGAGGAGAAGTTCTTTAGCCAGTCTTTACGTCTTTGGAATTCATTACCTACTCATATTCAAATTTTAGGTAATGTTTTGCATTTTAAAAGGGGCCCTTTTCAATTGTTTTTCCGAATCATAAAAAAAATATGAAATTTTATAAATAATCATTGCACGAGTAAAAAGTCAAGAGTAATAGTTGACTAAAGAATAGTTTCTTTGTTAAGTCTGTTCTACTTAATAACTGATGTATGGCAAAGTTTTTTAATTTTAACGCACAACATTTATACGCAGCGTGAGGAAATTGTTTGCTGTCATGACCTTCATGTTATTTATCATTTATTCATTAAAGGTTTTTCGATCACGGGTGTTTCCCTTATCAAAGATTTCATGGTGGCAATTGGTTTTTTTTTAATAAAATCGCTTTTTCTGATGGCTTACAAATTCTTGAAAATTACATTTGTAATGCGCCACGAAAGTATTAATTTTAATAGAAACAATTTATAAACAAGTAAGAGTGCTATATTTGGCTATGGCGAATCTTATATACCCTTCACTATCTATGTAAATCTAGTTTAGAATTAAAAAAAAAATTTGGTACATATATAAAATTTTATATGAAAATGACATTGGCACCTAATTGGTTAAGAATATTTATAAAATTTTAGTATTTCCTTAAAGATCTCTTAAAAAGCTTTAAAATGATAATCATATTGTTACGTTTTTCCTTTTTAAGAAAAACGTACGGATTCTTTTGATTGCAAATACCACTGTGGCTCATTATAAATGCCGTATTCTTACTTTATGGCTTTCTCTGGCTATACTTCTTGATCCTACCGGGTTTGTGAACCCTTGGTGTCGTACTTACTAAACATGCGTTATTACTACAAACGCAGCCATTCACGCTACACTACTGTGTTACTCCGGCGAGACATTAACTACTTGATGCCCTGTTTAGTAACCTTAATCATCCACAGACATCTCCACTACTCCTTTTATCCAAGCCAGTCATCCCCTTTAATCCAATAGCCACCACCCATGTCTGCCATACACTGTTGTTATGCAGTTACACTTCCCTGCGCTAACCGCTACTTTTTATTATTAAGGGCGTCTTGACAATTATCTGTAGCTCGTATATTTAATTGGACGTTTCCACTAAATTATCTGCCACGGATTCACATAATAATTGTCTTTTGCCTCTCGGGAGGTTTGTACTGCTGTTTATTAATTGTAAATTGCATTGTAACAATTTTTATTTTTCGTCGTGGGCATTCCGATGTCGAGATCGAACCCACAATCTTCTGTTTTACAGCACGCACCTCTACCAACGCAACCATCGAGGTTGCTCAGCTTTACTTAGCTGATTGTGGTATTGTTTTATACAGTTATTCACCATGCTCATATGGACAACAACAACAGGGGTTGCCAGATCTTAGTTTCGTAACAATATTGATATATTAAAAAATTTGACTATTTGACTATTGGCGAGTGCCAATTTTTTCTTATTTTTTAATTCTCTATCTCCCCATAATATTTATTTTTTTTAATTGGAGTTACTCTGTTGTTCCAAATGACATGAAAAATTTAGAGGTAGGCGTGGTGTTTTACCTGCTGCCTCGAAGGACTGATCATGTTGATTTTCAATAGCACCTCTTTCGACACTATATCTCCATATCCAACTGGTAGTAACCTCGACTAAGAAGTCTGACGGAGTCTTTAATCTGGCACCGCGGAATTTCGGTTCCAGCCTGGCAACAGTTTGGCCCTTTGGTGAGTAACGTGGTTGCTGTGGTTTATACCCAAATTGCGGGAAGAGCGAAAAATCGGTGTGGTCTTGCATTGCAACCGGGTGCTGAGACCCAAAGATCAGTGGGAGTTTTAGATAGGCTTCACTCCAAACCAAGGGGGATGCCATGTTTAAAATCATGGGATTGAATTGGTACCTATAATGAATGGGGGCGCTGCTGGACGCATGGTATTCACCCAGTTGTAAGACCACCATCAGGTGAGGGCCTACACTGCCAGGCACTGCGTTAATCTGTATCACGTATTCCCTTTAATGTCCCGTGGTGGCTGTGTTTAAAAAGTCTATTTCTGCAGGTCTGGTGCAGAATAGATGGATGCTATTGCACTCTTAACAGATAGGGTTGAGTAGTCTCCAACCCTCAAGCAAGGGGAAGTTCATAGTCCTACAAGCCATGTTCTTGAAATTGCAACAAAATAGTGGCAAGACCCCTGTCAGGTAAGGGTACCACCCAGGTACTGATGAAAATCTTGATTAATCCAATAGCCACAGCACACATCTGCCGTACACGGTTGTTACGCTGTTACTTTCTTGTGGAACAGATAAACTTCTTTCTATTTATTATAAAGCGTGCCTTGACAATTATCTGCTATTCTAGTATGGCACACAATAATTGTTATTTCTATTCGCCAAGTTTGAAGTGCTCTTTCTGAATTTTCAATTGCGTTTATACTACTGCAATTGGTATTTTATTTATTATGATCTTCTGTTTTACAGCACGCAGATCTACTAATGCAGCCATTGAGGTAGCTCAAATAGTGTTAGTTAATTGTCACATTTTTTCAATAAACACCACTTGTGGAAGTAACTTATTCAGCTCTATTTTTTTTTACCATGCACATACGGACAACAACAACAGGGATTGCCAGATCTTATTTTTCTTACAATATGAACGTTATTAAGATAATGGGAACTTTCATAAGATGGAAGAAAAGCTACACAATCGTTGGGAATTGTGGCGCCCAACCTTATAATGCGACGTTAGATTATAATTTAAATGGCATAACTATCTTCAATCAGCCCTGGAGACTGAGCAAAACATATTGGTTATAGGTAGCTATTAAATTTTATGAAAAAATATATGACAACAAATACCCAACTGTTGACATGAGCGGAACTACTCAATAATGCGTTTATAACTCAAACACTCAACGATTGCGCAACAGGTAAGACTCATGAGCGTGCCCAAATGCCTTTGGAATTTTAAGTTTTTCCATGATGAAATCCTGCTTAATATAGAATGTGTACTTGTTTTTCTGTTTGCTAAGATAAGACCTGATGTATTGGTTGAGTACAAAAACCATCTCATTCTTTTTTTATTTTAACTTGGTGCTAAAGTCGCTGTTCGTAATATCGAAAGAACCATTTCCAAACTATCTTGTTACCATTCTGCAGCGACTAAAGACGATAGAAAAAGGCACTACTATAGTTCGCTAATCATTACCGCTTTGTGACTCAGAGTTACATATCCTGTTACATATCCTGAGTATCGTCTTAGTCCAGTTGATTGTAGCCTGATCAGTAACATTGAGCTGCTATTAACTTGTGATTAAATCATCAATAAATTACAAAAAATGTCAACTCTTAAAATTGTTTGTAAGGCCAACTTCTTCAAAGTGAGATTAACATTAAAGGGCTGCACAAGCATAAGAAAAATGTCTTATAAGCAATCAGGTAAATTACAAGTAGTGTGTGTATAGAAAACTCTCATTTTCAAACACATACTTCCAAACACAAATGTTTTGCTATGCCACCAAAATAGAGATTAAAAAACAAAAGTGTTTTAGAACAACATTGAAATAAAACATAACAGAACTAGAACAAAAATGATATAGAATATCAAAACTGAAGTAGCAGAATTAGGCTAAAGAGAAACTACAATCATTTTCGTTTTTCTCAATATGAGGTGTCGTCAACTTTAAGATTTGAAAACGCATAAAAATGGAGAAAAAACATAATAATATCTGTTTTATTTAAAATGTTAATTGAATTACTTTTTCAAAAAAAATTTAATATTTTTATATTAAAAATAGGTATAATACGAGGGCTGCTCTATATATTTCTGGCCTAATAGTGAAAATGCGAATATTTATAATCAAAAATGGTTTTATTGTTTTTCAAAGTATTCTCCAGCATGATTTATACAATTTTGCATGCGCTCAAACCAGTTGTCGAAGCACTTTTTCCACTCCGATTGAGACACCTCTAAAACATGGTTTTTGAACACTTCAGCAGCTTCTTCTAGCGACGCAAATCGTTGACCACGCATTTTTTTCTTGATGTGCGAAAACAATAAGAAGTCATTAGGTGCCAAGTCAGGGCTGTACGGCGGATGACCAATTAATTCGATGTTTTGGCCGGTCAAAAACGATCTGGTTTGAGCCGATGTGTGAGAGCTCGCATTGTCATGGTGAACAATGATTCGACTTCTTTTGTTGGTTTTTCGAATTTCTCCGATGATTTCAGGCAAAAAAATTGTAGTGTAATACTCAGAAGTGACCGTCCTACGTTCCTCAAGCGGAACAGTCGCCACATGACCAGTTTTGCCGAAGAAACAGGCGACAATTTGCTTCGAAGCGCTTCTTCCACGAACAACTTTCGTTGGATTTTGCTCGTCTTTGACGACCCACACGGTCGATTGTTGTTTCGTTTCGGGCTCATACGCATAGATCCATGATTCGCCACCTGTGACGATCTTATAAACGTCTTTTGAAGCACCGCAATCGTATTTTTGGAACATTTCTTTGCACCAATCGACACGAGCCGTTTTTTGAGCGACTTTCAAATTGTGCGGGATCCAACGAGAACAAACCTTTTTTACGGCCAGGTGTTCATGCAGTATCGAATGTATGCTGGTGGAAGAAATGTCCAAGGATGTCTCTATCTCTCGGTATGTCGCATGTCGATCTTGCATTATGAGTTCACGCACGGCATCAATGTTCCCTGGCACGACAGCCGTTTTTGGACGACCTTCACGGAATTCGTCTTTGAGCGAGCTTCGGCCACGATTAAATTCATTATACCAATTTTTCACAGTGCTATAGGATGGTGCTTCATAGCCATACAAAGATTTATGTTCATCAATGCACTCTTGTCGTGATAATCCACGTCGAAAGTTGTGAAAAACGATGGCACGAAAATGTTCACGAGTTAATTCCATTTTTTTCTATATTAATTTTTTCAAGTCAATGTAAACAACACAAATAATGGTCGTACGTCAAAACGTTTTGAGTACGATTATGCTTAAAAATGACAAACTTTTCAATGGAAATGTCAGATTGCACTTGGCAGCACTCAGTGTTGCCAGGCCAGAAATATATATAGCAGCCCTCGTAGTAAAATTGTCTTTTACATCTCGGGGTTTTCAGAAATGCGCACAGTAATAAAACTTAACAAAAATAAAAAAGTGCCTGTATTCGATCGTACTAAATAATATATTTTTTTATAAGTTCTATACAAAAAATTTTAAGAGGGTTCATCAATTGATAGTAAGGAATTAAAATTAATACGAGTAACACGTGGTTCAGTATCTATCCTTTTATAAAAATATTTTTTAAAAATTAATTTTTTATCCAAAGTTTAACATATTAAAAATATAACAATAAAATAGCCTGTAATAAAAAAAACATATTTGTATGTTTGCATATCATTTCTATATTGTATAAAAGTATTTTCTTTCAACAGCCTTAAATCGCATTATTTAACAACACTACTTTATTTTCGTGAGCATGCTTTATATATGTTCTAGTGCACTCGATGTTTCTACTATGATTTACAGCTTTTCTACTTCATTGTCGCCTTTTGTTTTGATGTTCTACTCTGTTTTAAAACACAAGCAATAACAAAGCTGTAAAGAGAAACTTTTCGAATGGTGCTTATTTTGTTTTAGTGAGAGCCATGTTTTGTTATGCTTGTTTTGATATTTATATTTACACTGAAATTCTGTGTTTAGAAGTAGTGTACACCAGAACATAGAACTTCTAAAACATTTTGTGCAGCTCTTTAATTAACATGATTTAAAAATCTCAAATAAAAATTCCGTATCATTTCTGTATTTTTAATAACGAATGATTTAATAATCTTTATAAATGTGCAAGTGCAATGAGCCCAATTTCTCTTCCGTTTAAAGACAGAAGTGAGTACCGTAAATACGTGGAGATTTATGTTCGTTTTAAAACAGTTTTGTTTGCCCTTTAGAAATGCCAGACGTAATAATGTTTGAATTATTTTACTTTTCTAACAATAAGACGGACCAAAATCCGCACCAAACAGTAACTCGTTTTGGGTGCACCAGCTTTTCAATGTATGCGTGCGGGTTTTCTCTGCCCCAAATGCGGCAATTTTGCTTGTTTACATTCCCGCCAAGATCAAAATGAGCTTCATCTGAAAAGATGATTTCTGTTGGCAAAGTCGACATCTTAATGTAGCAATATTTCCTAGCGTTGTTCAAGCGTATACACAACCATATTCGTTTAGCGGAAAGATTAAACTAATTATCTGTCAAATCACACATGAGCTAAGTGTTATATTCATGAAATAAGCATAGCGTCTGACATCCGAATAATATGTCCATACCACCTTATTTTGGAGGGCATCTAAGAATGCCCTTAGATCGTTTCGTTTCTTACTTTGTATCTTGTGGTCTTTTCAGCTTATTTTCTTAAATACTTCTTTTCATCTTTATTTCATCGTGAGTGCCCATGATGGGCATAAAAGTACAAGTATAAATTCATTTACCCAATTGTATGCTGGAGCAAATTTATTTAACTTCGATTTCTTTAATGCTTAAAGATCGGTTTCATATTCAAGTAGTAGAAGATGGATTTTATGTACTTGAAGAACCTAATTTATGGTTTACCATAACCAGCATAATTTATTTAAAAATATAGTGGTTTAAGCCTAAACGCTGCACTACTTAGAAGAGGAAAAATATAAGAACAGTGTTTGACAATTTCGTGATTGAGTTGGTGGTAAAACAGGATGAAAGTCCGAGAAGTACTGCCAGAGCTATAGCGTAGTGTAAACTGAATAGTTGCAAAGGTTAAGGGCGTATGTTTGTATAAACAGTTTTTACAATAGTTCAAGTCTTGCTTGATGATGGCTGCATAAATCGTGAAAACAATTATAGCCAGATCCATAGAATAAGAAATAAAAGAAATTGAGAATTTATTTTTATTAAAAAAAAAAAACTAAATAAAACACAAAAGAAAAACCCTTTCAACTTATTCATACTTAAGTTAAAGGAAATAAAAAATTTCAGGAGTCTTGTTGTCAAAAACAAACTTAACTTTATTTACCTGGCATCTTTATAAATAATTCTTACAAAAAAAACCGACTTTAAAAGAGATTTCATCTGTCTGCCTATAACAGTTAAAGAGATTATTTTAACTATTGGGACACCCTTATATCCCCAAACTTTATACTTGTTCAACTGTTAAATAGTTTGGAAATACACATAAAATTACAGCAACTATAGAGGCACCCTTTAATTTCAAATTTCAAATTATATACTTGCTGTTGTAGTAGATTTAATAATCAGGGTCTTTGTAAATTTTCAACCGTCTGTCTATAACGGTTTGGCCTTGTACATCAGATTACATCAACTATCGTGAAACCCTTTAATTTATAATTTATAATTTGTATACTTATTATGCCAAACGTTGACGTTCTATGTAATTTTCAGGTGTTTATATATAACTGTTCAAAAAATACGTTCATATAGGTTAAATTACATTAATTTTGGGAACACCCTTTAATTTCTAAATTCAAATTATAAGCTTCTTGTTATAGCAGACTTAGCAGTATAGGTACCTTATCAGTTTCAGCTACTATCTATAACGGTTCAAAAGTTCGGGCACACACACACACAAAATTTCATTAACTATTGGGACACCCGCTTATTTCCAAATCCAAATTTTACACTTGTTGTTACAGCGGAGTTGGTAATATAGGTTTTTTGTAAATTTCAATCGTCTATCTTCAACTGTTCAAAGGTATGGCCATATACATCAAATTTAAGGAACTATTGGGGCACTCTTTTATTTATAATTTTAAATATTAATACTTGTTACTATAACAGCCATAGCAATTGAAATTCTGTGCAATTTGCAAGCGTTTGTCTATAACGGTTCAAAAGAAAGGCCCATATAAGTCAATTTACGTTACCTATGGGGGTACCCTTTAAGTTTTTAATTTATTTTTTTTTTATTAATTTTTGCTATTGGGATCTATAGTACAGTTCGTAATACACTACACATTTTTATAAATAGCGGAGTTAAACTTTGGATTTTTTCTAGAACTAAT
Organism: Gymnosoma rotundatum; assembly: GCA_916610165.2. Taxonomy (NCBI): domain Eukaryota; kingdom Metazoa; phylum Arthropoda; class Insecta; order Diptera; family Tachinidae; genus Gymnosoma; species Gymnosoma rotundatum. The sequence continues at coordinate 92,762,452 of OU744337.1, read as the reverse complement.
TTGGCAAAAGATTTAAAAATATTTGATTTAGAGAAAGAAAAAACATCTAGAGCACATCAGATATGCTGCATATATAATCGACCACACTAAAAACTTAAACATTTAGTAAAGGAAATCTTGTAATTTTGCTATACACCAAAATGACATCAGCACGATTGTTAGCATGAGTTCAAGTTTAAAGGTTTAGAAATAAGTTCCTACTTTTTTGTTTTTTTTTTTATTTTGTTGATTAATCAACACAGCAATAACAGAAATAATAGAATAGGAAATTGTTAGCATTAAAATTATTTGCTATTCGAACATGTTTGGATGTATGAGCGAGTATTTTGTATTACTTCATTGTATGACCACAGAACAGGGACATACATACATTAATATGTTGTGTTGGTGGTTGCTGTTGATGGCGGCAATAGCAATAGTGTAGCTAACACCATATTTTAGCTTACATTTGAACCAAAGTTACGTGAGTTTGTTAGAATTATGTTTGTGTACTTTACTTTTCTTTAATGCAGCATATAAAATATTCCGCCTCACAGCAAGAATGAGCCAAGTTTTTTTAGTTTTTGTTTTAAAGTTGCGGTCGAATTATAGGAGTAGCAGTTGGAAGATGGAGGAGTTTATCAGGTCACCCTTTTGTTGCAAATAAAATAAATTTAAAAACAATTTGCTGTTACTTTGGTATATGATTTGGAAAAGAAGAATATGTAAAAAGTTGGTTTATTTTTCGTGAAATTCGGTCAAATTAACGGTATTAAAGAACGTTGTTTTTTTTGTATTTAATTCCCCTTCTATTTGTTTTTTTTTTATTTTAAATGTGTGAACAGTAATAATGGGATATCAGTCTACAATATCTCCTTAATGGCAATTATTAAATTTCATTTTGAAATTTATCAAAAGTCTGTTTTTGTTGTTTTCGCTTAAGCTACAAAAGACTTAAGAAACAAACATGTTTAAAGTTTGTGTGTGTTTTTTGTTGTTATTGCTTTATTTCTAATGAAATTCACTTCATGTTTACCGAGGTGGTCTTGTCATCTATTTTGCATGTTTCTCTAAGTTTTCCTTTTTTTTTTCTTTTATGATTCTTTTGATGTTTCTGTTGTTGTTCACATTTACCTGGATCATGTGTCATTCTAAGAGGACGTTTGTCAGTTGTTTGTTGCTATAGTTGAATTTATGCTACATAATGTGCACTATATATATACATACGTACGTTTGGTTATTTGCATCTTTGTTCGTGATGGAGAAATGTTAAATGCTGAATATTTAAATGTTACTTTTAATAAAAACATTTTCCACAACATGTGCCTCTGACAATATTGTTTTTGCTTGAAAAAAAAAAAAAAAAATAAATTCATATGTTTTTCAAAAGTGATTGCCATCAAGGAAGTATTTATATGTTTATACACACAAACCATTCTTAATGACATTTCTTGAGAATTCTAAGAACAAAAATAAAATATTGCAAATAGAAATTGAAGCAAGTTGTGATTTTGTTTTCATTTCTTTTCCAACAGATCAAAAAATATTTCTCAAACGATTGCATGTGTAACTGGCTATTGAACTTAATAGGCAGTTTAATTATTTTTTCTCATCTTAAGATTTTGTTGAATTATATTTGCTATTTATATTTTTCTTCATTATTTGAGAATTTACAAAAAATAATTTATCCTTAAGAATTCATATTTTTAGGAAAAATGAATAAAACAGAAACAGAAGAGTTTTTCACGATTGTAGTTCAGACAAGAATTTTAAATAAAATTAAGTTTATTAATTTGCTTATTTTAATTAAACTAACAATTTTTAATTATAAGTTTTATTATTTATTTGTACAAAAACATAATAGGTTCTTAGTTCATACTAAAATGAGATGTTGTTTAGCAGAGGGTGATCTGGGCAAGAAATATAAATGAGTTTGTAGTTTCTGAACGGTTGGTCCAATTATATTTATGCTTCGCACGTCTGAATATGTTGGTTATATTTTAGAGTTTAGAATATAATTTGCTTTTTAAATAAAACTTTTTCATACTCTGCACCGCAGCTGAAAAAGTACAGTATCAATTTTCGACCCCATCAAGAGTACATAATCTGAGTTCTTATGCATATTAAAGTTAATTAATTATCGGCCTGTCCGTCAGTGTTCGTATTGAAATCAACTTTGCGAAAATATCAATACGCCAATAGACCAGACATAGTTTCGTAAATTTTGCTATTGAAAATCAGCAAAATCGCACCATATCCTTCAAAGGAGCATGAAAAATACTACACTTCCCTCTAATTTTTAATTCGTCTGAATGTTGCTATTTTTGTATGTGTCTCCTTAGAACTCAGTAATTTTTTAACCGATTTTGAAAGTTTTTCTTTATTTAAAAGGACGTGCTTACAGATTGTTCTCGTTTTCAAAATTTGAAATTTACAAATACTATGTATTGCTAAAAGTACGCTTTAAAAAACAAGTATAAAATTTGGATTTTTCAATTAAAGGGTGTTCCAATAGTTAGTGTAATTCAATGTATATTGCCAAACTTTTGAACAGTTTTAGATAGACGGATGCAATTTACAAGAGGCAATAACAGAATATTTAATGGTAGGAACGAATTTATGTGTACATATGGTTGTATATATCGCGGAACCACTATCAATTCGATTATTCTCAAATTTATTTTTTGATGAACAACAAATTTTCTACCCTTAAAGCTAAAATTGTGCTTTTGAATGTGCAAACTTTTTGTGATTTCCTTAGTTTTATGCATTTCGTTATTTTTTAATGCGCTGTATAACTAAACAGTAATAAAATCATCGACAATATTTTCAAGATATTTTAGTTAACAAATATTTATCACTGCTCCTATCCAAGAGAGATGGGAAAAATATAGGCTGATTTATGTAAAACATTTCCTTTAAAAAACATAAATGTTTAAGAACTCAAATTTATATTTAAAGCTTACTAGGGTTGCTATATATATTTCTGGCCTGGCAACACTGAGTGCTGCCAAGTGCAATCTGACATTTCCATTGGAAAGTTTGTCATTTCTAAGCATAATCGTACTCGAAACGTTTTGACGTACGACCATTATTTGTGTTGTTAACAGTGACTTGAAAAAATTATTATAGAAAAAATGGAATTAACTTGTGAACATTTTCGTGCCATCATTTTTCACAACTTTCGACGTGGATTATCACGACAAGAGTGCATTGATGAACTTAAACCTTTGTATGGCGATGAAGCACCATCTTAGCACTGCGAAAAATTGGTATAATGAATTTAATCGTGGCCGAAGCTCGCTCAAAGACGAATTCCGTGAAGGTCGTCCAAAAACGGCTGTTGTGTCAGAGAACATTGATGCCGTGCGTGAACTCATAATGCAAGATCGACATGCGACATACCGAGAGATAGAGACATCCTTGGACATTTCTTCCACCAGCATTCATTCGATACTGCATGAACACCTGGCCGTAAAAAAGGTTTGTTCTCGTTGGATCCCGCACAATTTGAAAGTCGCTCAAAAAAGGCTCGTGTCGATTGGTGCAAAGAAATGTTGCAAAAATACGATTGCGGTGCTTCAAAAGACGTTTATAAGATCGTCACAGGTGACGACTCATGGATCTATGCGTATGAGCCCGAAACGAAACAACAATCGACCGTGTGGGTCTTCAAAGACGAACAAAATCCAACGAAAGTTGTTCGTGGAAGAAGCACTTCGAAGCAAATGGTCGCCTGTTTCTTCGGCAAAACTGGTCATGCGGCGACTGTTCCGCTTGAGCAACGTAGAACGATCACTTCTGAGTGTTACACTACAATTTGTTTGCCTGAAGTCATCGGAGAAATTCGAAAAACCAACAAGAGAAGACGAATCATTGTTCACCATGACAATGCGAGCTCTCACACATCGGCTCAAACCAGAGCGTTTTTGACCGGCCACAACGTCGAATTAATGGGTCATCCGTCGTACAGCCCTGACGTGGCACCTAATTACTTCTTCTTGTTTCCGCACATCAAGAAAAAAATTCGTGGTCAACGATTTCCGTCGCCAGAAGAAGCTGTTGAAGTGTTCAAAAACCATGTTTTAAAGGTGTCTCAATCGGAGTGGAAAAAGTGCTTCGACAACTGGTTTGAGCGCATGCAAAAGTGTATAAATCATGCTGGAGAATACTTTGAAAAACAATAAAACCATTTTTGATTATAAATATTCGCATTTTCACTATTAGGCCAGAAATATATAGAGCAGCCCTCGTATTAATCATATTCTTATATTTTTTATTTTTTTCAGACATCACATTTATCCCTCGCAAAGCTTTTGTTTATATGGTTGCATACTAAATAATTTACACATACATATCGAGGTAAAAAGGCCATGCAAAAGAAGTGGGGAATTCATGTGTTTTAATTAAAACAATCTGGTTTAATTTAGGGAAAAAGCATATTTTTAACACGAGCTTGTCATTTGTGAGCTTGGGTTCACATTAACAAATCGGAATGGCATTTAAATGAATGCCTAAATCAGTGAAAATTCAATAATTAGGATAAGTGTTTTCCTTAATTTTCTATGATTTTTAAAATGAACGTAAACAACTCGTAAATATTATAAAATTGAAGAGTTTTCATTAGAATTTATTTGTGAACTTTTTGTTGGGGTGGGTAATACATCTTATTATACCCTTCACCACGAAAAGTGGAAGGTCATTCCGTTTGCAATTTTAGACCCTATAACGTATATATATTTTCAGTTCTTATGCGTACCGAAGTCGATTGACCAATGTCTGTCTGTCCGTCCGTGTTCGGGCTGAAATCAACTTTGCAAAGGCACTAGACGAGCTAGAGAAAATTTAAATACGCCAATCGATCAGACATAGTTTCGTAATTTTTTCTATTGAAAATCAGCACGATCCATGCCCTTCTAATTTTTCCATATCATTTTTGAACTCCAATAAAAAAAAAGCAAATATATGGGGCGATAGAAAATTAAAAAATAAGAAAAAAAGCATCAAGTGAAATTATTGCAGCTCGCCCATATTTTCCGAATTATAGGCTTCTGAATTTTTCATAACAAAGATATCAATATGAGTATCATATAAAAGCTTTTGAAGGGATCTTAAAAGAAATACTTAAATTTTTCAAAAATTCTTAACTCATTAAGAGCCTCCTCTCTCATTTTTCTTATTTTTTAATTCACTGTCACCTCAATATTTGTCTTTATGATTGGAGTTACTTCAATAAACTAGATTTATATTAGTAGTAAAGGGTATGTAAGATGTAACACTTTTACTTGTTTTATCTTATTAGGTTTGCATCATGAGTTGAATAATTATAACTTAATTAGAATAAACGAACTCATTAAAAACGCATTATAGAAGTAATGAAAATTCATACGGTATTTGCGAAGTGTTTAAATATATCTCTTCCTTCAATTTAAGGGTTTTTTTTCGTACAGAAAGGAGCCTTTGATTTTGAGAAATGTCTGAAGAAGTCGGTAGAACGACAAACAAAAAAGTATTTATGTAAATTTATTTTTATACGGTATGACATAATTTATATATAAAATACGAAGTATTAATATCTACTAAAAAAAATAATTTTTTAAATGCATAAAATTCAATACCCATCAATTGTGACCGGTATATTCATCACGAGTGGTTAAAACTTATATCGTCAATGGATGGTTAACTAGGGAAAATAGTACTAGAGTGAAGAATGCAGATATGTGTATTGATAGAATTTTAATAATTCGTTAAATGACTATCGCTGCTCTGGTAGAAAAAACATTTTTACAACACAACTCAATGCAGAAATTGATTAAAGCAGTTTGATTTAGAAAATCTTCATGAAATGATTTGTACGAGGGCTGCTCTATATATTTCTGGCCTAATAGTGAAAATGCGAATATTTATAATCAAAAATGGTTTTATTGTTTTTCAAAGTATTCTCCAGCATGATTTATACACTTTTGCATGCGCTCAAACCAGTTGTCGAAGCACTTTTTCCACTCCGATTGAGACACCTCTAAACCATGGTTTTTGAACACTTCAACAGCTTCTTCTAGCGACGAAAATCGTTGACCACGCATTTGTTTTCTTAATGTGCGGAAACAAGAAGAAGTCATTAGGTGCCAAGTCAGGGCTGTACGGCGGATGACCAATTAATTCGATGTTTTGGCCGGTCAAAAACGATCTGGTTTGAGCCGATATGTGAGAGCTCGCATTGTCATGGTGAACAATGATTCGTCTTCTCTTGTTGGTTTTTCGAATTTCTCCGATGACTTCAGGTAAACAAATTGTAGTGTACCACTCAGAAGTGACCGTCCTACGTTGCTCAAGCGGAACAGTCGCCACATGACCAGTTTTGCCGAAGAAACAGGCGACCATTTGCTTCGAAGTGCTTCTTCCACGAACAACTTTCGTTGGATTTTGCTCGTCTTTGAAGACCCATACGTTCGATTGTGGTTTCGTTTCGGGCTCATACGCATAGATCCATGATTCGCCTGTTACGATTTTATAAACGTCTTTTGAAGCACCGCAATCGTATTTTTGCAACATTTCTTTGCACCAATCGACACGAGCCTTTTTTTGAGCGACTTTCAAATTGTGCGGGATCCAACGAGAACAAACCTTTTTTACGGCCAGTATCGAATGTATGCTGGTGGAAGAAATGTCCAAGGATGTCTCTATCTCTCGGCATGTCGCATGTCGATCTTGCATTATGAGTTCACGCACGGCATCAATGTTCTCTGGCACAACAGCCGTTTTTGGACGACCTTCACGGAATTCGTCTTTGAGCGAGCTTCGGCCACGATTAAATTCATTATACCAATTTTTCACAGTGCTATAGGATGGTGCTTCATCGCCGTACAAAGATTTAAGTTCATCAATGCACCCATGTCGTGATAATCCACGTCGAAAGTTGTGAAAAACGATGGCACGAAAATGTTCATGAGTTAATTCCATTTTTTCTCTATTAATTTTTTCAAGTCAATGTAAACAACACAAATAATGGTCGTACGTCAAAACGTTTTGAGTACGATTATGCTTAAAAATGACAAACTTTCCAATGGAAATGTCAGATTGCACTTGGCAGCACTCAGTGTTGCTAGGCCAGAAATATATATAGCAGCCATTGAAATTCAAATCAATTAAATAGAAAATGAATTTAAAACCAAACATAAAATTGATCTTTTTATTTGAAAAATAAATATTTTTTACTTTTTCGAAACTTATAAATCATCAGATATTCTTTCTAATTAACGGATAATTTAAAATATAAACGTTGACTTAACGAAGGTTAAACTAAATATCTTTGTTAAACCAAAAATTTTTTCTTGAGCCAGAATGGCTTGTCAAAATATTTTAAAACTATTAAATGCTCCACAATTCATACGTATGTGTGTCATTTACACCACCTGCGATTAGAAGTTTACTGTTAAAGAGAGAGACTTTAAGTTTAGTTAGAAATTTGAAAAAGAAAACAAAAGAATTAGTTCAAATCGTAAACATTTTCTATATTTTCTTTGAAAGCACAATAATTTATTACTAAAGTAAATTAGAAAAATATATGTCTTTGCTATTAGGCCACAACCAACCACCAAACGTTTGTAGTGTCAATTTTCTGCAAAGTGTTAATAGAATTGAAAGACAACGAAAACTTTGTAGTGGCACTTTTACGAGTATTTTCAAATTCTATTTGAAGTGTTTGGTTGCATTGAATTTTGTTTTGTTTGTTTTTAGAGGAGATTTTCTTTTAGTTTTTTTTTGTTGCTCAAAACCATTTTATAGGGTTATTAAACTCATTTTTTTTAGTTGTTATAACAATTGCGAAATGTGGTAAACAATCTGGCAGCTGAAGTCACATGGTCGATGCAACTATGGAAGTATAATACAACAAATTTTTGCGTCATGCTATTTTAATAGAAGAATAGAACACAACAAGAATATAAAGCCAAACAAAAGCGCAAAACTCTTTGCAAAAACAAAATACAATTTTTTAGAATGAAATGGAGCGAGAAACTGCTTGGCACAAGTTTTAGCCAGAAGTCAACCCAAAAAGTAAAACGAATGGAATAGAGTGAAACACGGAAGAACTTTGCTAAATGCAGTAAATAGTTGTTGTCTTAGTCGAAGTATTAAACAGAGAAAAAAAAAAATAAGAAATATATTTGACAGTTAAAAGAAAAGAATCATAAATTTTCACAGCTTTTATATCTGTTAGATTTCGTTTTGTTGTTTTTTTTTTATTTATTTCTATTCTCAATACAAGACTTACTAAACATACAATAAAATAGTTAGAGAAGATTTACAAGAAAAAAAATGAAATTATAGTATTTTCCTAAATGTGATGACAATGGGAATTTCATTTTGCAATACTGAGGAAGTCTTAAACTCACAAAAAGAAAAAAGAAAATAAAATAAATACATATGAAGCTATTCCTATAAACCAAATTTATGTTACGTTTATTATTTAATAGTTAAATCGATCGTAAATAATTTTCTATTGAAAAAGAAAAGAAAATTATAAAATCGGATTTTAAATGGTTTTTGAAAAATGTAAGCTGTTACGTATTTCAGTGTCAATAACTTGTATCGCAAATAACTGAATGAAGTAGACAAATATATTTCAGAGCATTTCTACTAAAATATTTATTATATAAAAAAATTTATTGAAAGCTGGACCAAGGCATATTTTGGCTTTGAAGTTGGGAATGACAAAAGTTGCCATTTATTTACGATTTTCAAGCAATTCTCTCATAATTCTGTTTATTTTTTGATTTTTTCATCGGATAAAACAACAATAAAAAGCTATGTTGTTTTTGCAATGTTGTATTTGTTGTAGAGCCGCTACTATCTAGTAAAATAAATGTACCTTGAACTCAGTGTTACTAGATAAGGGGAGATCTGCCCTAGTTGGAGATTTCATCATAAGTTTGGTGACAGAAATTCGTGGTGAGGCATTTGGAGACATTTCATTCTTAGATTTTTTACTATTAGCACTTGTTTGATTAACAGGCATTCAATTTAAAATTTTAGAGTTTGTTCTCTATAGTTTCCTATAGTTGGGCTTTCAAGGTCAACTTTAAATAAAAAAGTTAAAAAAACAAATTCGATCTAATAAATAAAATATTATTTTTAAGTTTATTTTACATTTATTTTTTATTAATTTAATGGCGTTTTCTTTTCTGATAAAAATGTTGCATATGTTTAACACTTTTTACACCTTTGTGTTCTTTTCTAAAAAATGTTCGATAGGGTAAATTAAAAGTATGTTCTTTTGAAAATATGTTGCACGAAAAAGTGTAAGATATGTTACATATTTTACCCTCAATTTTATGTAAGGGTAGTATGCTACACTTTTTTTTTAGTAGTTTTTACTCTTGATAAGTGATGTTTGCTTTTGTTGCTAAACCCAGTGTTATATTACTTTATGTTTGAAAAGCTAATTAAACATTACTGACATGTAAAGGAAGTTAGAAAAATTCAATAACAGTTTTTGTTCTATTGTGCTATAAAATGTGTAGCATATTTTCGGGGTTAAGGCAACATGCAAAACATTTTATGTGATTGTTGGGTAACATTTATTTTCAGAAAAGAAAACGCCATAAGTTTTGTGCAGTGTTGTCCAACTTAACAAAACAAAACTGTGATAAGAATTAAAAAAATGTTGATTTGACGAGAAAAGAACATCATGACATACATTTTTCTTTGTAGACACTAGATAACGGTTTAAATATTTTTGTTTGGCAAATTAATAATGCCATATATTTTGCAACGCATTCTAATATAATATCAATTGATCATCGTTGTGATTTATTTTCAAAAAGCATTCAAATTGTTATTAATTACCATAAAGCTACGTATGCACAGGACAAAATGTTTTGCAATAATAAAATTTGTTATAACTCCTGCGTTACTAAAACAGTTAATATTGAAAGTTAATATGGATTGCCTGATTGATAAGTCAACGAGTGCATCAAGACTTAAATGAATGGCACTTTTTTTTTGGCATTTAAGTTGCAGCTGAGGCAACAGCAGAGGCACTATTTAAAAGTGTTTCAGATTTTAAAAGAACTTGGGTTTAAGTCTTAATAATTTAAATGCCATTGGAACAGACAATATGTGTGATGCAAAAAAGTATCTTATTTAATTGCTTAAAAAATGAAAAATAGTTATTTTAAATTAGTTAAATGCGTTTGCCATGCACTAAATTTATGCAGCTCGCAAGCGGCCAAATCTTTCCCCAACTCTATAAACTTTCTCCGTTTATGTATTTAATTTTACTTTGCTGCTAAATTTAATATTTATAAACAATTTCTTTGTATATTATCCGGAAAGATGTAGATGCACTTATGTATAAAGACCTGCATTATACGTACATATCGTCATTGAAAACGAAAAACAACGTAGCTAACGAAAAACTCCAAATTTGCTTTTATATTGAACTAGTTATTCCCGGTGCGCTTCGCTACAACCATAGGAATAATCGTACCATGACCACACTTTCAATCTAGCCAGTCTTTTATTTGATTATGCACATAAAAAGTAGAGCCTTAAACCGACGAAATGTAATTCTCATGAGAAAAAAAAATACATTTTATATAGGGAAAACACACTATCAAAAATATGCGCGTATAACGCATATTCGTAGAAATTTTTCTTATAAACCATCAGTGAAAGTAGACCTTTCTAACGCATGCACTCGTGTGAGAATCGTATCCCAGCAAAATATTAGACATTACCTTAAAATTTACTTGCCATATAATGACTTATTTTTGTGATTGCCATATTTTGTTACTTGCTTACAGAACTCATTACATTAGTTTCCGAAAAAGGAAGTATTAATGGAACTAGTTCTTTATGTTAAAAGAGAATACCTTAGAATACGTACTAATGGTTCTTATTAATTCCTACAGTAATTAATGTAATCGATTCTCAGGAATTGATTATAAAAGTCTCATGCCTTGTTGAAATCATTAGGTTGGTAATCTAGTTGGGAAGTACTTTCGCCAAAAATGAATAATACCACACTCGATTACTTTTTCTAAAATTTTTTGTTGGGATGTACTCTTATATCATGAGTTCAAACTATTACAGTTTCTAATATATGTATACGTAAACAATTAATTTTTTTCTTTTTTTGGACAAAATTGGGGATTTTTTGTTTAGTAATGGGGATTTTTGGGGATATAATTCGTCAAATTGGGGACAAGAGCCAACATTTTTTGCTACAATTTTTGAACTGGACAAAAATGCAAATCTCCCAAATTCTCTCTCTCTCTCTCTCGCTCTCTCTCTCTCTCTTGAAATATTTGCCATTTTTAATTCCCAAAAACGTAATTTTTTTTTTGTTTAATTTGCATGCATTTTGTTTAAGTTGTTAAAGGTTGGAAAGGACTAAGGCCTTTTTAGTAATACTAAGTAAACGTGGCATTTGTTAGAGAGGAAATTTACAACACAACAAGAATGTGGCTGAGTTGCTTACAAATTGTCAGGTTTGTAAAACATGATTCTGGATTACGAGCTTGAGTGGTTTCAGAGCGTATTGAAGTCTTGATGGCTATACCCTAAAAGGGCATGAGTGTTAAATCAGACATCGAAAACATGCAATGCGAATGGCTTACGCGTGTTGAGTAAATAGGAGATCGAGGAAATAAATCTACGACCTTCCACAGGTTATTAAATAAAATAAATATAGAATAACAAAGTGGACTAGCAGCATAAAGATTAGGTTAAAAAAGCATGGGTGTCGGCTATCGAAAAGCAATTGGATCGTTAGTCAATTGCGACAGCAACGTAAAATAAACAAGTGTATATAGAAACGATTCTCCTGGCCATAGACGCAGATTAATCCTCATGCAATCAAAGCAAATTCCACAAATAAGCTTTTAGCATCTTTTGCATTTGTAAACAAATTTAACAATTAAATTTTTAAATGAAATATCACTTCTCTGTCTTAATATTTTTCTAATTTGATTCATATCTCTGGTAATATTTAATATGAAGTTTTTGTTCGTAATTTTTCACAGTTGTTTACTCTTGCAAATAAACTGCTGAAAATGTTTCAAAATTTCGAAAATCGTAAACTTGCTTAAAAAAAAATAAAAGAAAGAAATAAGCTTTTCTTTCCATCATTCGATTTTAAAAATTATGAATTTAATAAATTTTCAATAGTTTCCTTCTCAAATAACTTTAGCATTTTGGGATTTTCGCTTTCATTTTGAAATAACCCTAAAATTTAATTTAACTATTTAACATTGCAAAACTGTTAGACAGGGGGCCTCACGAAGCAAGTCGAAACTTGATTTATTTCGTGAGTGCTAGTTTTTGGCGTTCAAACCTTTTTATAAAAAATTATTTTTTTTAGTTGGTTTAAAAAAGTCCAAAAAATTTTAAAAATAATTTTTTTAGTGTTTGAGTCATATGTAGCAAAACGGTTTAGGTGTCATTACAATTTCTCAAGATATTTAATGTAGAAATAAATTAATTTTTAAATAATTCTGGCAAAAAAAAACCGACTTCAAATTAGATTTCATCTGTTTGTCTAAAACGGTTAAAAGTTATGACCACCTTTATCAAATTGCATTAACTATTGCGACACCCTTATATTCCGGCTCTAAGCTTTATACTTGCTACAACACACTAAGCACTACAGCTTTTTGTTAATATCAACTGTCTGTCTACAGCTGTTCAACAGTTTGGAAATATAAATTAAATTACAGCAACTATTGGGACACCCTTTAATTTATAATCTAAAATATTTACACTTCCTTCTATACCAAGCAAAGCAGTCGACATTCTGCTAATTTTCAAGTGTCTATATATCAGTGATGCGCAAAATAAAAAATGTATTTGTATTGGTGAGAAATATAAAGTTACACTATGAGAAAAGTTGTTTAGTAAAAAAACGGTGTTAGTTAGAAATATTATAAGAATTGCACATAAGCAAATAAAATAAATTTAAAGTATTTTAAATTTAAATAAAAAAATTTTAGTTTAAACAAAATTTAGCACAATTATGTTATACAATAATTTTCATCTCTTAAACAAAAAAAAAATTGATTAATGATAAATTGCTGTTACTTGGTAATATTATAAAATAGTGCACATAAGCATTTAAATTAAAGTTTAATTTAAATTCGAGTAAATATTTTATTGCTTATATGTAAGAAAAATTGCATAGTAAAAAAAATATGTTACTTGGTAACAGTAAAAAACTAAAGTACTTTAAATACAAGTAAAAATTCTTATTAAAAAATTATAATAAAAAAATCTCATAAAAATTATACATGAAATTTTCTATTTTTATGTTTTTTTTTTTAAAATTTCGAATGAGCATAATATTTTTTAAGTTAACCGAGTTAACTTTGTTCCTTCGTACTTTGAAGTTCTAAACTCAATTTATTTTAAATAACGGCTAAGTCAGCTAAAATTGCAAGATCTAATATAAATTCTTTTTTATTTCTTTAATATTAAATGTATTATGAACAGTTCCAAAATGCCTATTTAAAGCGTCTTCTCTCTTTTTTTTTAATGTTTTATAACATTGCATACCTCCAAAAGCATTTTCAATCCTAAAGTATTTTTGAAATGCCGTACTTCTCTTTTCGTAAAAAAAATAAAATTTTTTTCTTTCAGTGTGTTAAAAGAAAAAATTCATTCATCCGCGCGCATGTGCATTCGTCGATGTTTAATCAACGACTAAACAAAAGAGAATAAGAATGTGTGTAAATTATTTTTCCACAATTGTGGTATGGCTTGCGCATCACAGCTATATATCACGGTTTAAAATATACGGCCACATAAATCAAATGACATTAATTTTGGGAACACCTTTTAACTTCAAAATTTATATTTTAAATTTGTTTTTATAACGGACTTAGGACTACAAATTCTAAGCAGATTTTAGGCGCCTGTCTACAACTGTGAAAAAATGTATCCATATTCATTAAATTTAATAATTTATTGGGGTAACCTTTAATTTCTAATTTTAAATATTAATGCTTGTTACGAACATAGCAATCGAAATACTGTCCAATTTGCAAGCGTTTGTCTATAACTGTTCACTAGTTAGACGCATATAATTCAATTTACGTCACCTATGAGAACACCCTTTGATTTTAATAATTATGAACTGTTTTTAAAACGGGACCAATCTATAAGCATCACCTTTCAAATAAAAAATATTTCAAAATCGATCTAGAAATGACTGAGTTGTGGAGGCACAAATATACAATAGCAACATTTAGTCGAACTTTTTTTCATGAAGTTAGTTAAAATTATCGTGCTATTTTTTATCCCGATTAAATAATTAAATCACCGGTATTGATTATTGAGAGTAAAAGCACATCTCGATGGCCATTTCACTATCGGTTACTTAGCTCTTTAGAAAACTTCTTACACACATTTTAAATAAACTGAAGATATTTGTCCAAATAATAAAGAAAAGACAAAAATCAAAGTTTAAGTAAAAAAACAACAATAATAAACAGTGATTTTATTTTTTAACACACATATTTCTTTTTTAATTATTTTCAATTAATCATTTTTCTTTATTTCCAAATTTAGAAATTTGAGTTAATTATGATCTAATAAAATAACTTACTATCTGTACTGTTCTACACAAGATGTATGAACATTTAATTACTGCAGGCTGCAGCTTTAAAGCAAATAAAACGCCTTACACGCTGTTCAGACATGTTTTTTAATTGAGTTAATTTAATTTCAATAGCGCAATTTAATTTGGTGTTCACACATGCTCAATTAAGCTTATTTAATTAGCACAAGGCATATTTATTTTTTAGGCAGTGCCATCCTCCCAGCTGATTTCTCTTTTTATTGATGTTGGAAGTGTCAAAAGCCATTTTCGTATGAACCGCCATTTTCTTTTTATTTGTTTCTTTTTATATTTTTTACTTGCGGCTTGTCATATTATGAATTTTTGCTTCTCACTGAACATAGTTCCCACAGTAAACATACTTGTTGGAGAGGTTGCATTTCGCATCTTATTCAATTAGTGATGCAATTAAGTACTAATTGCTTAATTAATTAATTAACCTCTCATATGGTAAATAGAGCTAAGTTAAGGCCTAAATTGCGTAAATTCCTTAATTGTGCAATTAAAGAGTATGTATAGGGTATTAAAAAATTCCTTTAAATATCTTGACATCGTGTTACATGTCGTGATTTTTTGCGCCACTTTGCACGGCCATTTATGACATCCATTGAATCTGCTTGAAGCACCAATAAACAATCCATTTCTTCTAATTAATTATTCATGGCAGACTAAAAATGTTGCCTCATCTTAAGTTCACAATGAAACTAAGCTTTACTGTTAAATTAATTGTTTCTCATTGTTGTTTTTGTAGTCATAGTTGTAAATTGAAAACAAAAAGGATACAGATACATATTTCGTCAGAACAGCAAATAGTGTAAATAAATTTCATGTATGCCGCACTGCATCTCAAACTCAATAATACGAGATGAACATTTAAACATTTAATAAAAACGTTGAATAGCAAGCAATTGGATTTTAAAAAATCGTCCCGAATGCATTCTTTTTGTCAACTCAATATAATTTCCAATGAACAAATATACAGACAGCTATATTTTGTCAATGCATCATCATTTGCATTTTATTTGCCATGCCCTCTCTACAACATAAATAACTCTTTATCTAATGTCATGATTATGACATTGGATCATGCAATCAATATATTATAATGAATGATGCGCAGTAGCCAAATGTCGTATGTATGTATGTGCGATAATAAAATAAAAATAAACTACAGCCCTGACATATTAGCAACCAAATATCGTACGTCTTTTTGTTTCAATATTTACAATAAAAATAAAAATATCTTAAATGCCCTGACATGTTTAAACTTCACATTGTTATAAACCTAAACATTGATTAAAAAAAAAAAAATAGATAAATATACAACTTTTAAAAATAAACATACTCGTACGTAGCCAATAATAATAATAATAATCTATCGATCATAAAAATCTAAAAAAGCGTCGGGTATTATTGAAATTGTTGTTTAAAAAAAATTGCAACTTTTCAAATTAATGTGACACACGTTCCTTAAAATAAACACTTGCACTTCAGTGGACCTGACTTGTTGTTACTTGCAATAATGGCACAAGCTAGAGAAATAAAAAAAATATTTAAAGAATTCTAAAAGTAATAACAATACTAAATTGCTTGTCTGTGTGCTTGTCCGTCGGCAACGCCGTCAAAGATTGACTTAACGTATGTTTACATCACTGAAATGTTTGATTGTTTTAATGCTTTTTGTTTTTATAGTTTTCATTAATAATTGTTAAATATTCTTTAAATAAATACGTTTATTAATTACTTAAGTACTTACATACACATATGTTTAAAACAATGTCTAAGTTTAGATTTGACATCATCCACACATCTGTCTGTACCTGGCACTAAGTTGGATCTCTCGGCAGGGCTGGGTGTTGTTTTTTATTCTTTCTATTAAACGACCTTGCGGTCGGCGTAGAAGGGAGACTTATTTACATGATAAAACAATGTCTAGTCAAATATATGTATTGTTACAACAAGATGTTCAATGTATTTCTTATAACATGTTTGTCTATTTAAATGTAAGTAAAACTCTTACTGAATAAATTTGGTGAATAGCTTGCTGTTTGAGACTAAGGGAGAGTTTCATAGAAAGACGAATGATTTAAATTTTGCAGGAAAACATATTATACTGTTAAGAAGTATTGTTTAGGTTTATTATCAACGATTAATATAGGAGATTTACTGAGATAACTCAAAGATAAACCACTAAAGAATTTATTTACTTTTATATGTATTTTTTGTATTCATGGTATTTTTAAACCTCAAAACTTGTTGCACTTAATAACTTTAAAACAGCTCTTAAGACTATTAAATAACTTTATGCCAAGAGTTTGACTAATCATACCACGGTGTGGCAATCAGGAGCAATCTTCAAAAAAAGCCGTTAGAAAATTTATGCGAGTGTAGCTACGACTCAGAGGAAATTAGTTAATGTTATATTAAATGAAGAAAGCGGTCGATCTCAATTTTAAAGATATTTTTGAAGAGGCAATTAAGCCTACCAATTGATTACACTCCTGTTCAATTAGTTAGAACCACATAATTTTTGTTACTAAGCAGGTCGTATGTTAATTTTAGTTATTCACAGCTTGCAGTGGCACTGTTTATTGTTGAGATATTGCGTTGATTGATACCTGAAACCTGATTTTTGGTATCGCAGAGAAGACTTTGACAAAATTCGAAAAATTTTTCTCAATTCGGTTTGAATTGAAGAACTTGGACCCTTTTTAACTCTTCCTGGGAACAGTTTCATGACTTCGGCCAATTTCTAGGGCAATAGCTTTATAGAAATACTCTTATAAACGATTAATCTGGATTTTGGCTCTTTTCGATATATTTAAAGAAGTTCTCTAGTCCATTTTTTTCTTATGTTTAATAAAAAGTAATACTTTTCTTCTATTAATAGTTAAATGTAAAATTTTAAAAATGCTTAGTGGTAGTAATCACATAGACGAAAAATATTTAAATTTTCTGTGTTTTTCTAGAAAAGGAATTATAAAATATCGTTAAAAGTTTTTTTGTGGATATTTTCGTAATGTGACGTTTTCTTACTATTTCGATGGTAATAAATTTTAAGCTGTTGAAAAATAATTTTTTAAAATATGGTCTGTAGGGTAAAAAAGTATTTTGTGCCTCTAATCAAATGTACAAGAGTGTATGTTGCCTTCTTTGGAAAGGGATAGAGTAAAGGAGATGGGTGGTAAAAAGCAGTGAGGAGTTCTTTATTCACATCCCTCCCACTGCATATTGTGTTTTTAAAAAACGCTGTTGCAGCGACTCTTGTGTTGGTAGCCGCATTTTTGTTTTAACATTGATACGGTAATTTTTTTGTTCTTACTTTGGGAACGATTTAATAGAACTTAGTTCACACTAAAAAAAGTTGATGTTGATTAACTGGCAAAGTATGGGGTATAAGCACAAGCCTCCAACCCAATTGCATTAAGGTCTAAGTGGTACTTACCAAAGTTACAGACTCTGCAATGTAATGACCCCAAACATTCTTTGTCAACTTTTTAGCAAAGAGGTTAACAAAATTGGAGGTGATTAAGCTTAAAACATGTCTACTTAAAGAAAGCGAGAATAATGCAATTAGGTAAAGTCTACCACTCACCTGATTAAAGACGATAATTTAAGGAGCGTTTAAAAAAAGAGCAGATTTTAACTCAACAGTCGTAAAATAAAACTAGAACTGTCTCATCTAGAATAGAAAACGAAAAAGTGAAAATAAGCTTCTATTTTAGTTTTTTTGTGAATTGTTTTTCATGTTTATTTTCTTACATTTCAATACAAAACTCTCCATACAATTTACATTTATGAGAACTATTCATTCCTTTTATTATTTTAATATTTTTTGTTTGTTTTTTTTTTAGCAGTTTTATGCATATTATCCATTCATCATTAAACTTAGAAAGAACAGTTTTAATTGAAAACTATTCTGTATCTAAAAATATATTTTATTATTAATTTTTAATTTAATGCTAAACAGAAATTACAAAAAAAAAAAAAAAACATAAAAAAGTTAACTGCGTCTTGCAAATTATAGTGTTTAGTGTGAATGAAAAAATTACAGTGTTTATAATACATCAATTATTTATTGAAAAGTTATTAATTTCACGCTAATAATGAGAATTAAGAAAAAGGCAGCAATAAATCAAAATTAATTTTTTTCAGCAAAAACTTGAAAATTTGCATTGATGGGAGGACGATTTTATATATTGAAAAACCTGTAAACGCAAATATTTATATTTTTTTATTTTTAGCAAAAATCATTTATATATAAAAAAGTGTTTCAGATATATATTTAAAGTATTTCTATAAATGTTTAAACAAAATCTTTTTAATATAAAATTAAAAATTGGTGGAAACATAGTAGCAAATTATGTGATGACCGGAAGAATTTCTATTTGCAGTTTAGTTGACAAAATAATATCTATAAGTACATTTTGTATGTATAGATATTAACATATACATACATTTTGTATGTATTAACCTTAATTTTTAAAATTTTTACTATATTTTTTTCAGCAAAAAGAGTACTTTCCATTCATTTACTGTTAACAAATCAATTTTATTATGGCAATTATGAAAATAATGATGATAAAATACAATAAATAAAAACTCGTTAACGTATTGTATTCTACGCAGAAGCATTATTAAATGTATCTCTTGGTCGCTTACTAAAGACCGCGTCACAGCACACCACAGCACAGCCTCCACAAACCACTTTAACAACAAAAACTAAATAAATGTAAAGGAAATAAATAAGAAGAGAAGGCAAAATTCGAGAAAAAATCAACATTTACAAATGATGATTTTCCTTTTACTCAATAAAAAATTATTGGCCTAAACACACTTTTTTCTACCCTGCAAAGAGCTGCAAGAGCATTTAAAGACCGATTCAAATGTGATAACAAGTTTATTGAAGTACCAAGCCCTCTTTGATTTAATTTATTCAGAAATAATTTTATCCTCCCACCCTTCGTTAATGTAATCAAAAATAACTTACGTACATTTTACGAAGTTTCGCAGTCTTTAGCCCTGAATGTCAGCATATAGTTTATAAGTATTACTGGAATCACGTTATAAGATATCTTGCCAAAACCCTTTTCAATGCTAATGACGACATCAGTAAATTATGGAAAAAAGATATGCTGGGGGAAGGATTAGCTAGAACTAATTTTGCTGCTCTTACCAAAATTTTTTTCTTCTTATAGAATATCTAATGTGTTAGAGATAATTCTTTTTTGTTGAAGACTCCTCTAGATAATACAAACCCACATTTGGAGAAATTAAGTTTTGACGGAAAGCAGTGATCGTCAATGTGCCCACTGATGTGCAAATTGTAAATCGTCGATTGGTTAAAATTGAGATTTTTCTACTATAATTCAACAAAAGCTTCTTTGCTTTCTGCAAAAACTACCTAAGGCTGACTGTTGCTTTAAACTCACGTCAGCATTCAGTACTTTTTATATTATAAAGGGAATTAAAACCAAACAAAAAAAAAAAGATTGGCCCATATTCATAGTTATAAACTAAAGTTGACTCTTGTTAAAGTATACTCCGAACTAAAAGGCTCTTATTATCTTTTTTGCTTTCATAGTTAAGAATAAAGTATACCTTAAGTTTAGCCGCCTTCCACTGGGTTTCAACTGTAATTTGATAAATGTTTTTATACAATTTCTAAACAAACATTAGAAAAATGTAACCTTGTTTTTATTTTGTTCACTTTGGTATAAAAATCAGATATAGAGTATTGCGTTCTTAAACTAAATAAAATAATTTTGGAAAAATGAGTTTTAAATTTAGAGTTGACTTTCTCGCCAAAAGTATACTTTAAATTGTCTATGAATGAATTAGAGTCGACTCTAGAGTAAAACCGACTTTAGTTCCCTTAAAGTATACTTTATTTTAACTATGAATATGGGCCAGTATTTTTTTATATGCCGTTACATATTGTTAATGTGTAGAACGACAAACATAAAACTTTTTCATATTGTTAAAGAATTTAGTGCTAGCAAGTGTTTTTCTATATATAAAGATAAGTACTGCATTCCTTTTGAGGAAAGGGATAGATGCGTGATAAAACAGAAGGTGAAAGGGGAACGATATAGTTATTTTATGTTATTTTACTTAAGCTACCCATACACGACATGTTTTTTACATCTGCCGTTTTAACTATGTGAGTCATATGTAATTTTGCATGTGTGTCAAAATTGATATTTTACAGAAGACTTTAAATATTTGGTCACAAACGTACATGTATAATTAGATGTGACATAATAATTACTTTTTAACAACAGCTGATCAAATTCGCTTTTTTCACTGTACAGATATCCAAGACGTCCGGTTTTAAAATGGCTTGTAGTCGTCTTGAAATATTTTTGCGTGCGTTACTGAATTACTGAAGACTTGTCGATTTAAATTATTTTCTTTTTACTCTAAATACGAACAAGATCAGTTTGCATTGAGTAATGATTTTATTTATTTTTGATATTACCATCAGGCGGCTATTGGTGCCGTTAATGGTCTACGGCCGTTGATTGTTTTCATACGGCATAGGTTTTTGGCAATACTTTTTAGAATAATTATAAAAACACTGAAAACACGTGCTAAACGAAATGACTTTTCATATGTGTTGTATTTTACAGAAGCAATGTTTTAACAGCCCTACACAATACGTATGTGTTTAATAGTGGGAAATTTGACATGTCAGATGTAAAAAACATGTCGTGTATAAGCAGCTGTAGCCGAAGGATATGCTATGAAGAAGTACACTCCTACTGTGCTAAAACGTTAATTCCGACCAAGCAGATTTAAAGTCAATGTGCTAAATACCATGGCTACAGCAGCCTTTACAGCAGTAAAAAAAATATTTTAGCTATAAAAATATAAGTAATTCATCCAAAATGTTTATGAATAACTAAGTGAACCAATAGCGTGTTTACAAGAAAATATAAAGTCTTCGATCTCTGAATCATGATTGCGAAGCATACCGTTTACACGATACTTGACTTGACTTAATTTCGCTTTGCCTTTTGTTTTAAATTTTATTTTTCGTTTAAATTTTTTTGTTTGTAATTAATAAAATTTTAAATTATAAAGTATTTGTACATACATATTCACTCACCCCTTTTAATATTGTTTTACTTTTTTTACATTTGTATACAGCTAGTTCAGATAAACTTGCTATAAAAATTAGAGAAGACAGAAATTTTTCATGCTTCGCAAGTAGATTCACACTGCATCGTCTCAAGCAACATGCTTCGCTCTCAAGATTTTATATTCGCTCATGATGGCGCTGTAAACCATTAATGAGATAGCGAAGCAAAAATATTGGGCTCCGTGGGAACATAGTATAAGTGTTTATTAAATGTTGTGGAAATGATAAAATAATATATTAATTATGACTTATAAAAGAGATGTCCAAATTTGTCCTGCGGCATACAAACAATTCTCTGATAGTTATAGTCAATAGAATATTATTATTTTAATATTTTTTCTTCTAAAATTTTTTAAAAATAAGTAAATTTTTGTTAGGCAACCTTTGCATAAAAAACTCCGATCTTTTTTAAAAATGGCTGAAATATGATTTCAAAGAGGAAAAAAAGACAGCTCTGTAAACTCACATTATTAAAATATATGGAGAAAGCCCTTCTTAAGATTATGCTAAATATTTAGAATAAAAAATACAACGTTTTTAATTTTTAGGTTGAAAAGAAGTGGCGGGAAAGCCACAATTGCATAAATTATTTTAAGTCCCAAAATGGCAAGTGGCTCGCGTCTAAAGTAACGCTCAAAACAAATAAATTGCTACCAGGGGTGCCAAACTGTTTAGGAAGCGGCAAGCTTTCATCGTGCATGCAAAATGGCATCGATCAAATTATTCATGAAGCATGCATTTTAGCCCGAAAAAGGGAGAAATGGATCAGCTGCTATTTTAAAAAACATAATGGAAAATCCAAATCAACATTTTCATGGCGGGCTACCCATGACTCCTACAGTACATAAGGTTTTAAGTGATTCAAAGCAAATAATGCAGAATACATTACTTTCTATTCGATGCTTTGCAGAAGATGCTGCTAAATGCAAAAATAAAATATAAAAACATGACAGATTATTTCATGTTCGTGGAAACAGCCGTATCTACAACCTAACACATGTTTTTAACAAACCATTTGATACATCATATCCCTTGATATCGTCATTGCAATGTTAGCAAATTACTTGTTTTATTTGTTTTCGAAACTCCTTCGTATTTTTATTGAATAAACCTGCTTTAAATTTGAAAACTTACATACAGCAAATTCAGATTGCCGAGGCACTAGATCAGCTAGAAAAAAATTAATAAGTCATTCGATTAAACATATTGTCGAAAGAGTTGCTATTGGAAATCAGTATGATCGGTCGATGTCTTTTGAGGTAGCGGGCAAAACACCACGCCTACCTCTTCTTTTTTAAGGTTATTTGGAACAATAAACTAACTCCAAGAAAAAAAATAAATATATGGGGCGTTAGTAAATTAAAAAATAAGAAAAAAACATCAGTAAAAAAATTCGCCAGATGTTTTCAAATTTTTTAAAATATCAATATCATTTTAAAGCTAATTTTTTTTTAAATGCTTAACCCATTAAGATCCGATGGCATTTTTATGTAAAATTATATACATATATGCAGCCCAAAACTTTTATTCTTTTATTTTTTAATTCTCTGTCACCCCAATATTTGCTTCTTTGATTGGAGGTACTTCACTAATTAATTTATATATTCGGCTATACCGAATCTTATATACCCTTGAGCATTAATGTAACTCTAGTTTAGTCTAGTAAATCCACTCAAAAAGACAAATATTGGGTTGATAGAGAATTAAAAAATAAGAAAAAAATTAAGTACTTCATATACATAATTTTACATAAAAATGTCATCGGCTCTTAATGGGTTAAGAATATTTTAAAAATGTAAGTATTTTATTAAAGATCTCTTAAAAAGCTTTTAGATGATATCCATATTGTCATCTTAAAATATATGGTGCACCATTTTACTTTTCTATAAAAAGTTCAGAGACCCATATCTTAAAAAACATAGGCTAGGGCTAATTTTTTTTACTTGATGTTTTTTTTTAATTTTGTAATTCTCCATTTCTCCATATATTTGCTTTTTTGATTGGAGGTCCTTAACTAAACTGGATTTATTCTAAATGATATAGAAAAACTAGACACAGGCATAGTGTTTTGCCCGCTACCTCGAAGGAAGGGATCAATCTTTCTGAATACACTATATAGGGTCGGTAAAAGATATTGTAGAATTTATAAACAGAAAGACAAATTTTAGATATACCCTTTTTCACTTGTTGTGGTGAAGGGAATAAAAAATGTCCTCGTGTATACGTTATACCGATAAAGGCAAATTTTTTAAATTTACACAGAGAATGTGTTTTTTGCATGACTGCTTTAAAGACAACTTATTTTAAGACTCTTCATATTCATTCTGTTTTTTGTTAAGGGAGTATGTCTCTAAATAACAGTCAATTATTTACTACTGATTATAAGAAAACGGTGTAACAAACGGATTATACAAATTAATATAATCCCTTTAATTTGGTGGCAAAAGCATAATCATATTGAATACAAGCTCGAAGCTATAAGTGCAACATAAAATGCAACAAATGGCAACAATAATAATACTAAAAATGTAAAAAACACAAAACCGTAACTTCCTTAAAAAAAATATCAAACAATTTGAAGATGTGTGTACAAAGAAACATTAAAAAAAAAATAACAGCAATAACGACAAGAAAAAAAGAACAAAATGAACAAAAAGAATCAAAGAATAAATAGCTGAAAAGGCAAAGAAAATTATAAAATCTTAAAGATTGTTGTTGTTGTTGGCGTTGTTATAATAGCCACAGATGCTGGATGATGAGACCAACAATAATGATGATGTTGATGATGATCATGGCCATGCAGATGACGACTGTGACGATGACAATGACCAAAACGACAACTTAACAATGACGACAACTACAATGATGATGGCGATAACGATGACGACCTTTAATGCTTAAACATTTGCAACATCATCTGCATTAAAAGTCATAGACATTATTTGTTGTTGCTGAAAGCACCATCATATGCAGCGTTTGTTAAATGTTTTCTTCTATTTTTTTTTTGTTTTCTTTTTCTTTCATTTGAAAACGAGAACGAGTACTATTAGTGTTCAGGGAGTATGTTAGTTATGCTTTAGAAAGACGTTAGTTGTTGGCGTAATGTACCATTTGTTTCTGCAATTTTTTGTAGTGGTTTTTGTATTAAAACCAAAAACAGCAATAACATTACATGTCCATCTTCATGTTGATCAAGTACTCTGTGTTTAGAAAAATACTGCGAACTAATGGTCGCAATGGTATTATTTTGCGGTTGTTGCTATTGTTGTTACATTTGTTGTTAAAACCGCTCCCTTAAGTGGAGTAATGAACTTTAAAAGTTGTAACGATACTGATCATTCCAAGCTTTAGCCCACAACATTTGAACTCAAAAGTCCAGTTACGCAAGCTATGAAGAGAGGAAGATGGCAGTGATACACTGCTTTTGATGAAGATTCATCCTAAGGGGCTGGGCTAGGAATGTTATCAGAAGTTAAAAATGTTAGTGTGGCATGATTTTTTTTTATTTATTTGATTCACCATAAGATTATTTAAAACTATGCCAACTAGAGTTGTCATTCGAACAAAAATTATTAGAGTGTTTGGAGATTTTTTTTTCTCTTTATTTTGTATGAATAAAAATTTTAAATTAAGAATAAAAAAATATTTGATAATTATTTAAATAATAAATTACAGTGTTCTGCAAAGAAAAAAACTTTTCTCCCCTTCCTTGAACAATTTTGCCTGTTTCTCATGTTTTCAGGTGTGCGGAGTCCGAATCTGAACTCAGAAAAATTCTATCACCCTCTGATTTTGAGAGAAAAGAGGAGAAACTTGGAGCGAAAGCCTCGAGAGTACTGATCAAATCCTTGAAGAAAATAGTGTCAAGAGAGCGTCTGAGTGGGAGGGGGGAGGTTGGGGTATTGAGGGTGAAAGGGGGCAGTTAGGGATTTGAATGAAAAGGATACCACCATAAAAAAAAATTGTAAGATTATACATACAGGAAAAAAACTTTTAGCCATATTTCTTCAACCACTTGTAATATTCCCATCAAATTTTTTTTTATGCCAAAAAAAATCCGTCAAATTTACAAAAAACTCACATTTTTGGATAAAAAACTAGAATTTCTCAAGAAACTGTGCGTTAAGAACAGGATCTGTTCAGCACATTTGAAAACAGTAAGAAAGCATATTTTGGTTTAAAGGAGGATTTTCGTGCAGAACAGTGTTATTTTTATAATTTATGCTATAAACCTATTAGGAAAAATACATGTGGTAGGTAGCACGTAAAACAATACAATACTTTTGTTGACCAGTTTATGTCTGATCATGAAACAGATCCCTGCCTGCAGTTCAAACTCCACAGCAACTTTAAGCAGAAAGCAACAATTATCGTTGTTTGGTAAGCAGAAGAAATTGAGTTCATATCTTTATGGAGCCACAAAATATTTTTGTCGAGATTACTACGCTGTTTAAGCCGCCTGGTTAATAGAGCGTCGTAAAATATAATCTTGTCGGGGTCATACAGTGTTGTAATTTTCATCCAATTTTGATATAGAATTTAAGAATATTAACAAACAAACAGAAAAAAAATAAGTTGTTTATTGAGCCATTTAGTCATAAAATTTTTGATAACTTCATTTAGATAGAACCGATATTTGTATTAAAATATTTTTTTATTAAATTTCAGTTTTAAGGTTTTAGCAAAGAGATCATATGCGGCATCACAGGTTGGACATTTTGATTTCTATAAATTGTTGAATTCATTACTTCAGCAATTGTTTTCATTTTGTTGTGGGCTGTTGCTTGTGGTATTCAATTATTCTTACAATCATAGAAAACAGCAAAGAAAACATTCTTAATTTCTAACAAATTTACAAACACAAAAGGAAAACAAAACGCCAACGAATAAAAATCAAGTGCCTTCAAGTAGTTGGTTAAGAAATACCGAAATATTGTTAGATCTACTATTTTGTTTTTATTCTACCATCAACATAAAGATTCCTCTGTCATTACTTTAAAGTATAATTTTTTCTTTTTTTCCATGATTCTGCAAAAAAATAGAAAGTTACGTGCTTAAAATACACTATTAGTGGCTCAAGCAGTGTAATCTTATTTAACGTTATCTAAGCATTAGAAAAAGAATATAAGAAAAAGAGGAACCAAAAATGCTTAAGTTCATGTTTGATCTTGTTAAAAACAATTTACTTTTATGTTAAAACAAATCCACAAAAAAAAAGAAAAAAAAATATATAATAAAATGTTTAGTCAAATGATAGCAAATGGTAATAATAGTGATTTTCTTTTTTACTTTTATGTTTTTTGTTCATGATTTCTTGATGTTATATGAACTTCGTAATAGGGAACTATGGCCACATTTAATTTATTAGACGAATGCAATAAAGATATTTTCGTGTTTTGATGTAAAATTGTATTTTTTGTTTTTTTCTTTGCAGTTGTGACCAATTTTATTGTTTAAAAAAAGCTTTTTAGCCTCTTCGAATGTGCAATGAAATCTTTAAGAATTTAGAAACATTAAATGCGTATCTAATTGAAAATTAAAAAATATAAATAAAAGTTTTTAAAAATTTTGAATATAGAGTAGAATTTTTAGCTGTGACTAGGCAGTTGTTTAAAGTATTATATTCATTAATTAGAGGGGTTTTAAGGTCAACAAGTATCTTTTAATTATTCCACAGCTGTAATTAAATGTTACGTAAAATATAGTCTGAACCTCCTATACACAGCAGTAAAGAATAAAATAAACCATTTCAATTCTATTTTTAACCGACTTCAAAAAAAAAGAAGGAGGTTTTACAATCGGCTGAATGTTGCTTTTTTATATTTGTGCCTCCAGAACTCAGTCATTTCTGATCCGATTTTAAAAATTTTTGGTAACATTATAGACTATGCTTACAGATTGGTCCCGTTTTAAAAACAGTTCATAATCTTAAAAATTAAAGGGTGTCCCCAAACAACATACATATTTTTTACGTGTATTATTAAGTGTAAAGGGCGATTCTGTAAAATTTAAAATGACTGTAATACGCAGTCATTTATGGCTCCCAATAACAAAAAGTTGTACAAAAATAAAGCCACCATTATTGATGTAAATTTATCGTTATAGACAAACGCTTGCAAATTGGAGAGATTGTCGATTGCTATGGCCGTTATAGTAACAAGTGTTAACATTACAAATTATAAATTAAATTGTGCGCCAGTTTTGAACAGTTGTAGACAGACGCTTGGAATTTACAACGAACCTGTATTGCTAAGTCCGCTATAACAACAAGTATAAAATTTGGAATTTTAAGTTAAAGGGTGCTCCAATAGTTAATGTAATTTTGTGTATGTGACCAAACTTTTGAATCGTTATAGACAGAACGCTTAAACTTAAAAGGGACCTATGTTGCTAAATCCGCTATATCAGCGAGTTTATAAATTAAATTAAGAAATTAAAGGGTGTCCCATAATTGAAAAAGACTTACTTATATGGGATTATCTTTTGAACCGTTATAGGGAAACGCTCGCAAATTGTAAAGAATGTCGATTGCTATGGCCGTTATAGTAACAAGTATTAATATTAAGAATTATAAATTAAAGGCTGCGCAAATAGTTCATTAAATTTGATGTAAATGGCAATATTTTTTAACAGTTATAGACAGACATTTGAAATTTAAAACGGACCTGCATTGGTAAGTCCGCTATAACAACAAGTATAAAATATGGATTTGGAAACGAAAGGGTTTTCCAATAGTTGATGTAATTTTAAGTGTGGGCGTACTTTTGAACAGTTATAGACAGAACGCTGAAACTTAAAAGGGACCTGTATTTCTAAGTCCGCTATATCAACGAATTTATAATTTGAATTAAGAAATTAAAGGGTGTCTCATAATTAATGTAGATTTACTTATATAGGACTATCTTTTGAACCGTTATAGAAAAACGCTTGTAAATTTAAAGCAATGTCGATTGCTATGGCCGTTATAGTAACAGCTGATAATATTTAAAATTATATTATATTTGAAATTAGTCCGCTATAACAAGAGCTTATAATTTGAATTTAGAAATCAAAGGGTATTCCCAAAATTAATGTAATTTGTTCTATATGGCAAACACCTTAATTTTAGACAGAATGTCCACTACTTTATTTGGTATAATGAGAAGTATAAAAATGTTATGTTATAAATTAAATGTTTGATATAATCTGATGTATATGGGCAAACTATTGAACCGTTGTAGACAGACGGTTTGAATTTACACAGAACCTGATTGCAAAATCTACCACAACAGTAAGTATATAATTTGAATTTTTAAATAAAAGGGTGACCCTATAGTTGCTGTAATTTGATGTATATTGCCAAACTATTGAACAGTTGAAAAAGTATAAAGTTTGGAGATATAAGGGTGTCCCAATAGTTAATGTACTCTAATTTATGTGTCCATACACTTGAACTGTTTTAGGCAGACAGATGAAATCTGTTTTAAAGTCGGTTTTTTTTTTCGCAAGAATTATTATTATTATTGTCAATGATTATATCTTCCTTAGATTAGACTTTGTAAATAAAGTCTAAGCCTTGTAAAGACTTACATTAAAAAGCAATATTTTTCTGATGTTGGTTTTTTCACAAAACGCTAACTATGTTAGCACAGTAGAAAAAAAGTTTGATGATGGCAGTGTTGCCAGAAGCTTTGAGGAGAAAATTATCATATGCAGAAAAAAATTATATTTTATGGGAAAAAATCATAATTTTTTCAATGCAAAATTTTATGAAAAAATTATAATTAAAATACATATATTTACATACATTGTATATATTTAAATTATTATTGTTAAGAGTGTACGAAGTTTTACGAAGAACTTGGTTAATATCTTGGTTAACTTTTAAATTATAGCAGGAACAGTTTCTTATTGCTAAGTAGTTTTTTGCGTATAAGATACCTTCGAGAGTGCTGTTTTCTAATCTATTTCTATATTTAGCTTTGTTTAAATTAATTGTTGAGAATATTCGTTCGACATTTGCTGAAGAAATTGGAAGACTTATTAAGTTTTGAACAAGTTTTGACAACACCGGAAAAGCTGAAATGTTGTCAGCACGAGTTATTTTTGAAACTTTTGGCCAAAATTCAAAGCTTTGAAGAATATATAGAGTTGTAAAATGATCACTGCGTTTTATAAAACGGAGGTATCTAATTTCTTTATCTAAATTTTGAATATTCTTCTCACTTAAGCCTGTCAGAGAATTAATTTTTCTATTTATAATTTTCAAAGGGTCAAGACATAAGAGCTCTTTTAAGAGCGTATCGTTAAAATCAAGTAGTTTTAATATTTGTTTATATAACTCAATGTAAAATGCCAAACAATTTACAATAAATTCATTTTTTTTCATTTGCAGTAAGCTTTAAGCTAGAAATCTTTTGTGTAACAAAGACACCCAGATAGACTTTTGTTTTCAAAGTCAGGGTCGTTATTGAGACTCATGTTCACATATTCTATTTGATAAAATTGTCTTAAATTTCCTCATACATTCTATGTATTTGACATGATGAGCTTTGAAGAATTTCGTTTTGTATACAACAAGATGATACTTTACTAAGTAGTACAAGTATACTGAAAGCACTACACACTTGAAATACAAAAATTATAAGCCCAAATTCATAGTTAAAATAAAGTATACTTTAAGGGAACTAAAGTCGGTTTTATTTTAAAGTCGACTCTAATTTATTCATAGACAATGTAAAAGATATTTTTGGCGAGAAAATCAACTCTAAATTTAAAACTACCCAAAGCTGTTTTTAACTTATTTTTCCAAAATTATTTTATTTGGTTTAAGAACGCAATACCCTGTACCTGATTTTTATACCAAAGTGAACAAAATAAAAACAAGGTTACATTTTTCTAATGTTTGTTTAGAAATTGTATAAAACCATTTATCAAATTACAATTGACACCCAGTGGAAGGCGTCTAAACTTAAAGTATACTTTATTCTTGACTATGAAAGCAAAAAAGGAAATAATAAGAGCTTTTTAATTTAGATTATGCTTTAGCAAGAGTCAACTTTATTATATAACTATGAATATGGGCCATAGTTTTTATAAATTAGAAATCACATTTTAAGAAAAAAAATCATCAAATTATATTTTGGTTCAAAAATCATCAAAAATATGATAAAATCATCATTTTGGCAACGCTGGCATAAGCCCACACTTTTTGAATCATTATTCAAGACCAAATTGAATAAATGAGGGTGATATTGATGCTGTTCTAAATACAGTATTTGAATGTAGGGCGTCATGTAGGCTTGCTAATCATAACTCTATATTTTAAGACCACTAATTTTAATCAACCATGCGAAAGGCTACACGACCAGAATATATCTCATGTAGAAGTTGAATGATTTCTCGGGATTTATAAATAATGGTATCGTCTTTTTAAACCATAGATTGCCTAGATAAGTATTATTTAATTTGAACAGAAAACCAAATCGATTAACAGCATTTAAAAATAGATTGAAAGTGATTAAAAACAAGTAAGAGTGCTTTATTCGGCCATCCCAAATCTTATACACCCTTCACCATCTATGTAAATCTAGTTTAGTGAAGTAACTCCAAACAAAAAAGCAAATATTGTGCAGACAGAGAATAAAAAAAAATAAAAAAACAATTTGTACTGCATGTATATAATTAAAAAAAATGACATCAGCTCCTAATGGGTTAAGCATTTAAAAAAAATAGTTTTTCCTTAAAGATCTCTTCAAAAGCTTTAAAATTATACCCATATTGATATTTTTAAAAATTTGAAAACTTCAGAGCCCCGTAACATGGAAAGTAGAGGCGAACGCCAATTTTTTCACTTGATATTTTTTTCTTATTTTTTAATTTTCTATCGCACCGTCTATTTATTTTTTCGATTCGAGTTACTTTATTGTTCCAAATGACATGAAAAAATGGCTGCTGCCTCTGAAGGACATGGACTGATCATGCTGACACTATATCTGATCGAGTAATATATTTATCTTTTTTGTGAAATCAAGATTTGTACATCCGAACACGGACGCAGAGACGGGAATGGCTCAATCGACTTCGAACTCATAAAAAAATCTTAGTGTTGCTTATTTAATTCAATATTCGTATTATTAAACACTGACTGCCATATTCATAAAAATAAAATGAGTTTTCATAAAAATTTACCTTAAAATACATTTCAAATCTATTTTAATATTTTATGAATACGAAATTTAATATTATTGGCTGTCGAATAAATATTTTGAAAAATTATTCTGATGGTTACCTTTGACAATATTTAAAACATATTTTAGTTTTATTTGCTTTCATAGTTTTGACTAAATAATAGATTAACATTTTGTACTTTTGTTAAAAAATAATTAGCTTACAATTGTGGTTGGAAGAATGTTACCAACCGACAGTCTTTAATCACTTAAGTGTAAAGGCTAATGAGTCAAAACGAGGATGTAGTCTATTATTGATTCGATGCTGGGAATTATTAAGGATCAAGGCAAATATACAAGGAATCAAGAGAAGAAGTGGTGCTTTAGGCTTATTTAACTGGTTTTTAATCATAATATGAGTACACACGAATTATTTTGATATATTATGTTTATTAATAACATGTTATGGTTGCAACTATGATAATATGTTCAAATAGCAACAAAGCTTTGGTTGTGGTTAATATCTTGACAAAAAAATATTATTTTGTGATATTTCTCTGCTCTAGTGTTCATTCGTAGAGTTTTATTTAATCGTTTTCGGATTTGCTCTAAAATTGAGTCCATTAAAATTCGCTGCTATTTCTAAAAATTAAAAATGGTTTGTAGTTGTGCTTTAAGAAACTATTTGTAGGGAAATTGTGTCATAAAACACATTTCAAATATTATTTTATTCTTTTTAAATGTGGTAGTTGAAAAATTTTACAGTCCAAACTAAAACCAGAGTTTCTACTAATGAGCCACTTTATTTATACGGCTTCTTTTCATGGTTTCACTTTAATTTACTCATAAAAAAGAATTCAGTTAGGCAAATGCTTCAGCTTCTTTCAGGCATCTTGGAAGACTTTCAGTGCTTAGTTTTGTAATTGTTATTTCTTATTAGGATTATTAGTATAGAAGATGGGACGTGGAATAAAACCTAACAAAGTTATAAAAATTTTAGCACCTTTTTTACAGTCATAATTTTGCATGAATACTAAAATCTAAAGATTATTAAGATTTTATTTTCCTTAAAATTACGTCATTCTTTGTGCTGATGGTTGTTGCCCGAGCA
This sequence comes from Gymnosoma rotundatum, assembly GCA_916610165.2. Lineage (NCBI taxonomy): Eukaryota > Metazoa > Arthropoda > Insecta > Diptera > Tachinidae > Gymnosoma > Gymnosoma rotundatum. The sequence continues at coordinate 92,729,456 of OU744337.1, read as the reverse complement.
ATCATTTCTGTTGCAGGCGAGTCAATAGTGTAAAATGCACTTTTCTTGCAAAACTAAATAATAACAATCAGTTACATTAAGCGAACACATAATGATCATCACGAGTATCATGGAGCACGCATTTGTGTTGCTTTTTTTTTATTAAATAAATATCAATATTTTAAACCAAACACAAACTTACTCAAATATTAAAGCCTTGACTACAAAGAATTTGCGTCCAGTGTCTCATACTTTCAAGTTTTATTTCAACAAACTAAAATCATTAACACAAACAAAAAATTATTTGCATTTACCAGTAATTAAAAAATTAGAACCTTGAGGTTTTTGCTGCCTACAGTCGTCTTTTTTTCAAAGTGGCTACACATGTATTAAATAAAAAAATAATTTTTCACTTTGGCGGCATAATGGCCAATTTACTTTTATTATACAACTACTCCCTAATGTACTTGCATATTTTTTACATATATTTTATTTTTAATTTATTTGCATTTAAAAACATGATCATGCGGCAAACAACATTATACGTCAATATCTATTAAAATTAACAATCCTAACAAGTTTATTTAATATTGTATAATAATAATGATAATGGAGAGAACACAATATGTAAAATAATAAAATACAGAAATGTTTATTAAAAAACAACAACAACAACAACTGTGCAAAGCTACATGAGATGAACTCCTCCACCACTTTAGACACACACTAAAGCCAGATACACAACATGATGGAGGATTCTAACAAAGCTGTATGTCGTAACAATGTTAAGGAATGAACAACAATAGCGATCGCTTAACCACAAAGTGATTGAAGGTTTCAAAATGATGTTGTTTGTATGTCTACATGAACGAAACAGACAGACGAGAAAACCCATTAGTCCTAAAGGCTTTAGTTTATTGTAAACGGAATTTAAATATTTTTATTTTAGCGCCTTAGCACTTTGATAAGTAACAACAAATAGTAAAAGTACATACTCGTATAACTAAAAGCTACACATTAGAACTGTGACGAATAGCAGAAGAAAAATGGGAGTATGAACCCGTTTTTAACAAGCGTATAACACATGTGACCAGTAAGAACAGATATTCATTTTGCAAACATTTTCTTTGGTGTTCTTCTCTAAGAAAAGTTCGCAAAGGATTCACAAGGTCAAAAGAAAAGTAACTGAAAGGTACGATGACTTTTTAATTAATCGAATAAATATGCATTTGGAGGGGTTTTCTTTTCAGATATATGAAATAATTCTGAGCTACAAAAATGCAAGACTTTATGCCAAGTAAAAAAAAATACAATAATTTTAGATCGGAGACTATTTCATAGAAATCCTTTTTAACGCTATAGGCTTTCGAAGTTCATAGACAATAACAGATGGGCCATATTTTAAAATACGGCAACTTGTAAACTTCGTGACTGTTTTTAACTTCTCAATGGTCACCTTTCGGCTGAATAAATTTTCTCAAAAAATTTGTATTTTCTGTTCATTTAGCCTAAATCTTTTACAGCCCAGAGACTCAATCGTAGCAGTTCGTAGCCAGATTCATAATATTTTGTTAAAATGCGTCTACAATGGAAATTGATACGCTTGTTTCTATCGTCAACACATTTTTCACAAAGATCTTTTCTTGACATCACAGCAAAAGTTCGTTGTATAATCGAAAATTTCTGTTTGTCATCCTGTAGACAATTTCCTTAGTATCGACAAAATCAAATGCATATTGTAGGGGCCTAGGCAAATTTAGTGAATTTTCTGGTGGGGGCAATATTATGTATTGAAAAATTCCGTAAGAAGGATTAAATTTTAGTGGTCTAAGTTTGTTCGGGATACTGAATGATTATAAATAAATAAAGTTCAATATCATTGTCGTCTTGTAAGCGACAGATATTTTTTGTCTCCTTTTTGGTAAATATTTAAAAGCCTTTCCTTTTGGTGGGTTTTTGTTTAGTCTCCAGGAGCTTAGGCATAAGAAAAATTTTAAAGGATACGTATTTTATATTTTTGATCCGATAGTAAAGTAAGTCCTTTTTCAGTTAACACTCACTTGAGCATTAATTTTTTTTTTGGAAATTAACTTGCAATGGATTTTTTGGTATTTGCTGGCAAGTTATCATAAAAGTGTCACCTTAAATCGAATTATTTTTTACTTTTCTGAAAGCTGGCTTTAATAAAAATATCATAAAAAAAATAAAATTAATGCAACTGCTAGAACCAAAGCTCTTCGGTAAAGAGCTTTCGCATAGAAAGAGTAATTTAATACATGCATTTCATTTTTGTCTTAAGCTTCTATAGAAACTCTTGATTTTTAATCTAAAATAAAATTAATTGAATGAGAATGAAAATCAAGAAGGCTAATGGCTGAAATTAAAATGTTTTTTATACACCCTAATTTAACCTAATTTTATTTATTTATTTATTATTTTGTTTAATATCCCACACACAATACTTTAAGTCTTTTATTGCAGTATGGAACTGAGTTTATGCAAATACAATATAATATTAAATATTCATTAAAAATTAGGAAAACAAAAAAACACTTTGGATTATTTAAATCAAATATATATTATTTTCGGTGGAAATTTAAACACACTTAATTGATTAATTTTCAAACGTGTGCAGTGATGTTACATGATATATGTATGTAAATTAAAAGGAATTAATTAAAGCAAAAAGAAGACTTTATTCAGCGTAAAAAGTGACTGATAAGATTTTTCCTAAATTGACGTTCGTTATGAATCGTTTGTAGTCCACAGTGTATTGCATTTCAGAGCCTAATAGCATTAATAAAAAGTGATATTCTGAAAGCAGCGCTCGATGCCAAAATGCTATAAGACTTTTGCCTCTATGTAGCGATGAAAAGTTTAAGCGTTCGTGCAGATGCTTAGGTTGATGTGTGAATATAATATTATGCATGAATAGTAATGCCCCAACTCTTAAAAAATCCTTAAAGCCAATGCCATACAGCAAAGTTACATAGTGTGATATATGATCATACCTTCTACTCGTAAGACCATATACGTAACGTATAATGATATTAAAGGCCACAATAAGTTTTCTTTTACTTTCACTCCCACAACTGGCAAAAAGTTCACATGCATTCGTGAGTTTGCCAAAGATTTCTGAGCATTAAAAACGTTCTACCACACACAAAATTAACATGATTAGACCAAGTCAGTCTGTCGTTGAAATATATACCAAGATTTTTAGCAGAGCTAACAATATCTATTGGCTGGTTTTTAATTTTAAAAAAAGAATTATGATTGAATTTAAATAATCTCTTTTTGATAATCAAACATTTAGACTTTGTAGGATTAATTTCTAATGAATTTGCGGTGGCCCATTCATAAACACGATTTATCTCTTGATTTAAGATTGTCTTCAACCGCAGTACTTCTGCAACTTATGTAAATCTGAACATTGTCTGCATACAATCTAACCTTGCAATGTTCAAGCTTACTTTACGGATTACTAACACACCTTTTAATTAAATTAAATTAAAAACGGGAAATTTTCATAAAATTAATTAACTTTCCAAAAAAAAAAAATATATTTTTCGTGCTATTTTCTATTATCCCGATATAATAATAAAATCACCTATATTGATTACTAAGGGTGAAAGCACATCTCGATGGCCATTTCGCTACCGGTTACCTAGCTCTTCAGCAAAGTTCTTACGAACATTTTAAATATACTAAAGATTTTTGTCCAAACAATAAAGCAAAGACAAAAATCAAAGTTCAAAGTTCTTTCTTTCTTTCTCCACTGTATACAGCTGACTTTTTCTCGGCTCTTTGATACAGTTAAAAGATGATGAAAAATAAAATATCACAAAACATTACGACAATTTATTTCTATGCACAGGCACTTGCAAATTATTAATTTAAAATAATGGGAATTTCCTACTAAATTAACTAATTTAAAAATAAAATGATTAATTAAAAATAAATTATCGCATTGTTTTTGATATTTTATTTTTGATCACCTTTTAACTGTATAAAAGAAAAATTTTAGCCGTATATAGTGCAGAGGTGTTTTAAAAAAATTTCAATTTTTAATTTAAAATCCAATATTATTCGTTTATAAAATAGTAAGCGGTTCAGCGTTCATTTGTGCCAAATCTGAAGAGTTGATAACCTTCAAATCGAAACTTAAATTTGCCACTCTTTTGCTGTAACCAGATTTCTTTCCAATTTACCAGCAGCCGATATACTTCTATAATATTTTGCTTGTGACCCACTGTGCTTAATTACCCAGTTTAATATTGAATTGCTATAAAATTAAGTGTGGAAGTGAAATAATGAAAATAATCTTAGCATAAAAATTTTAAAACTGTGTCTGAGGATTTGCGGTCAAACTGCTACTGCAAGGAATTTTTTGATAGAAACTAATTTTATTCTCTTTCTATTGTATTTTTAAATTAGAAATAAAATAGATTTTAGTTTAGTTTTCTGACGTTTAGAAAAATATTGTTTGCCATTTAATTTTGGTATTTCATCATTTTTTTCTAACATTTATTTAAATACTTTTAATGAGATATTGAATGTCATTGTTACTCATTTTAATTCCAAGTCATACAATCTGTATTTTTATTATTTAAAAATTTATACAAATTTAATTTCACCATAATAAAAAATACCTCAATATTATTCACAACAAAACTATTAAATTTTTAATTCACTTGTTAATTTAAAAGACGAAGAAAGACAGAATTTATTAATAATTTACGTTTTAGACGTTTCAAGTTTATTTAACCATAAATGTAAACATTTCAATTTATTTCATATATTTTCTTTAGAATTATTATTTCAGCAACCACAAATATTTCAATAATATTTCATTTGTTTCGTTTTTAGTAAGAGAGTGTGCAGCTTTATAAATTTTAAGCCTTAAGAAATACTGTATGTTTTTCAAATGGGTTCTGACATCGCTGAAATTTGTTAGTAGAAAATGCCTTTTTTGCAGTAATTTAAGCAATCATGACCTTGATAAAACCATAAAATTTCATGAACTTATAATTTAATTTCAAAGTTTTGGCAATATTAAACTTCGATTGAATTGAAAAAATATTATTTTTTAATTAAACAGAAAAAAGCTTTTAAATTGTTGCCAAATTTATATTTGAATGGAAAATGCTAAAATTTTATTTGTTGTAATTCATAGTTTAAAATCAATTATTTAAACAATACAGATATATGAGGGTAATTTCTAGCAAATGTCAAGTTATAAAAATTATTGGCATATTGTTACAAAAGTCTGTTACTTAGACTGGTAACTGTCAGCCTTTCTTTCTCCCCATGGAGTCTCTGGTAATTAGTAAAATTTCTAATATTTAGATCTCCCATAGCAGCCACATTTTAAAAGTTTCCGTGGTCCTAAATCTTATGCTAGACAGTGCTGGACATTTACATGCAATGTTTGTATGTCATTTCAGACTTTTCTTGGCGCAGTCCGCTAGTCTTACCTTCTTTGATTTCATGTTCTGTCAACAGCATAGGTATCAAGCTTAAAGTATTTCTATTTTATCTGAGCCCCTTACTGGCGTTCATGCCAAGGGGATCCTTGAGCACAATTCGAGCCTGGCACCTGTAGTAGCCTTCTTTTACTTCTTAAGGTTTCTGAGTTTACCGATTGTAGGACCTTCGCTCGCATTAAGCCTTTTTCCAGTGCTTCTACTCTTGGTTCTAAACCACAGATATAGACAGTAGAATTCTGTTTTGCCACTTGGTATGCTACTTCATTCCCAGTTGTGCCTTTGTGTCCTTTAAGCCACATCAATGTCACCTCATTAACGGAGAAATGTCTGTTACGTTTGGAGTTTTTCAGACTTTTCAGGAGCGGCGTCCATGAATGTTTTTTTTTTGCTTTCATTAGTTAAATTCTTTCTTATTGAGTATAATAAAATAAATTGTGGTTTTAAGAATAATAGCATACATTGGAAAGCCAGTGCACCCAAAATGAGTCACTGTTTGGTGCGAATTTGGTCCAGAGGCATAATTGGGCCATTTTTCTTTGAAAATGAGCAAGGAGTAGCCGTTACAGTCAATGACGATCGTTATCGGGCCATGTTGAATAAGAGGAGAACATTGGCAATATTTGGTTTCAACAGGACGGCGCTACGTGCCACACAGCCGAAGCTACTCTCGAAATTTTGCTCCCTGTTTTTGAAGATCGCGTTATCAGCCGCAGAGCTGATGTTATTTGGCCACCTCGGAGCTGCGTTTTGACACCGTTGGACTATTATTTGTGGGGTCCGTCAAAATTAAGTGTTACGCCGAAAAGCCAGAGACAATTGACGCTTTAAAGGACAATATTCATGAAGCCATTGGTAAAATACAGCTGCGCACGATAATGTGCTTAAAATTAGACCGATCGTGAAGGCTACTGCATGTCCAGCCGAGGCAGCTATTTGAATGAAGTTATTTTCCATTATTAACCAAAAGGATTTTACTTTCAAATAAAGACAGAAATTTGAGAAAATATTCAATATTATATAGCATTAGAGAGAGATAGACATTATTTATTTCTAAAAATTTTTTCTATACAGAGAAAATACGTAATTTAAAAACTATTTTTCAAGTTAGACAGAATTCTCTCAGATTTTGTGTAATTAAATCTTATGATTGTGTATGATAGTGAATCCTGACCTGAAATAAAAAAATAATAAATTTAATAGAATATTTATTTTTGTTATGACGAACACAATATCGAATATAAAATTTTGAAGATTTCTTAAAATTTGTTTGTGTATTCTTCACCATATGAAATGAGTAGATGACGACACTCGTGCTCTACCATTGCATAAAAGTTGAAATACAATATAATACGAAGTCCAAAAATCTAAATTTTCTAGGTCAATATTTTCACACTTCTGTAAGCATTTATCTTCTTTAAGGCAAATCAATATCAATTACTTATAATGAATTCAACAATGTTCATTCCCAATACTTTGTAATATTTAATGCCAATAAAACAAAAACAAGCCATAACCTTAAGAAAAATAGAAATAAAACATGCCTCCATCATTTAAATTGCAAATTTAATTCAATCATTGTTAGAACATTAAACAGCACAGCCGTACAATCATGCATCGGCATCTTTAAGCGTATGATGCATGACAAAAGCTAACTAAATGTTGCAACTTCTTTCTACCCACTAACTTGCAACAATAACAACAACAACAACAACACCATAACTTCTTTCTTAAGTGCTACTTATGCCAGTGTAAAAGGAATATTTAAAGTAAGCGCAAATTACATGTCCCACGATAACATCATTATAAATACTCTATTAGGCAGGCATGAGTATATTTTATACAAAAAAAGCCTTCGTTTACTAACATGATAAGTATAGTTTAACTCTATTTTGTTTTTTTTTATATATGGCACTGGAACTGCCTGAATGTGGGTCCTGTTAGTGTTTAAGTACTCTCGAGCTGGTTCGTTTTCACACATGTATGATTTAGAGTTCATGACGACGATGATATAAAAACAAAACAAACGTTTAAGTTTAATGTTCATTATGTTGTTGGGATTTAAAGTTTATTTGCCCCATAATAACTTGCAGCAAGTAGGTATAAACACAAAGTGGCAACTTAGAAAACTATTAGAATTTCTAATTTCACATACAATACTGGGTTGACTTTATTGCTTTGGATGCTGTTGCAATTTTTGAACTCTTATTGTTTTTGAATTGAAAAAATATCAAATCCCACTCTTAAACACTGTTTCTGTATTCTTCACTAAATTAAAATTTAACAAATCTCAATTGTTAAAAGTACATTAATTTTGATTACATATATTTATTCTATTCTATTCATTTTTCCAAGTTTTTTATTTTACTCTATTATATTTTTTTCTATGATATTTTATTGCACTGTATTATATTCGGTTCTAATCTATTCTATTCTATTCTATTCTATTCTGTTCTATTCTATTCTATTCTATTATATTCTGTTCTATTCTATTCTATTCTATTCTATTCTATTCTATTCTATTATATTCTGTTCTGTTCTATTCTATTCTATTCTATTCTATTCTATTTAATTCTATTCTATTCTATTCTATGTTATTCTATTCTATTCTATTCAATTCTATTCTATTCATTTCGGATCAATTCTATTCTATTCTATTCTATTCTATTCTATTCTATTCTATTCTATTCTATTCTATTCTATTCTAATCTACTCTATTCATTCTATTGTATTCTATTCTATTTAATTCTATTCAATTCTATTCATTTCTATTCAATTCAATTCTACTCTATTCTATTCTATTCTATTCTATTCTATTCTATTCTATTCTATTCTATTCTATTCTATTATATTCTATTATATTCTATTCTATTCTCTTCTATTCTAATCTATTCTATACTGTTTTGTGCTATTCAGTTCTAGTTCTTTTTGATTCTAATCTTTTCTCTTCACTTCACTTCTCTTCTCTTCTATTTTATTTTATTCTATTTTATTCTATTCTCTCTTTAAAAGATTTATTACAACATTATGTTGTTACGCATTGTGCTTAATACATTTTTTTTACTTATGAAAAGCTTTTTTTTTGCCCTTCATCTTTACAAGGAATGAAAATTTATTAATAAATGAAAGGCAAGAAATCTAGGGGAAATCGCAACACCAAATAGATTTCTAGCTTAGCTTGCAATTATTTTCCGCATGACAATTATCGAAAACAAAGTACAGCTAATTAATTAAAATAAATATTGATTTTTTGTGTGCGAAATATATAGCTGTCTACTTCATAATGTTGATCTTCCTACCTGAAAAGAAGTGTATATTATATTTTGCATTCTTTAGCTTAAGTTGGCGTGGCACTTTCTATGCAAAATCAATATTTACTTTCATTTCGCTACTGAACTTTAAGGGTTACAGTCGTAACTCTTTTCTTAATGCACGTAGTCGGGAGGTAATTACCACAGAAAGCAAACGATCATTAACGCAATTGTATGATATTCCAACTTTGGACGAATAACTTTACCAAATTGGTAAGTAGTTAGCCCAAAAATTGATAGCATTGCGATGGTGGTTGTGACACTTGCCATTCAAATTGATTATTCTTACAATTTAGCTACAAAACTGTAATGGGTAGAGTGTTCACATTTGAACCAAATATTGTTTTTAGCAATTTATTTAGGTCGATAAAATTTTAAACGTCGTAGAGCCCACTGCTCTATTTGCAGCCCTGAAAAAAATATTTTTCATATTACAATGCTTATTGCACACTCGGACTTGTACATACTGAAAATTCATACAATTCGTACTTGACTATAATTGAAACTTTAGGCAAGATTCAGCTGGAAATGGTGTTCTAAACAAAGTCTACTTCTTACAATGTTTTTATTCTAAATGCAATTTTCGATATATTCAAACAATACCAAAGCGTGCGAAGTTCTCACGAAAGTTTTGTCTTAAAACAGTTTTCTATTTAACTACTTTTACTCATATAATAAAGAATATATAACCCTCATTCCTCGTTTATATTTAGCATTATATTTGTAATGAGGTACTTTACCCAGCTACTTCTGTATTGTTGTTGGTTTTTTTTTTGAAAATTATATTTTCACAGTTCTGCTATTGGCGGTATTTAAGGCGATTTTTGTTGGTAATGTGTGATATGTTTTTTTTTTTTAGGAATTGTGAAGTAAAAAGTATAAGAATAAATTTCGTTGCTGAAAATAGATAAAACACTTTTTTGTTAAAGAGACAACTGCTATTCTATGAGGAAAGCAGTAGCGGTAAATGTGGAGATATGAACATTCTTAAATAAAGCTTAACTAGTGAGAATAAATTAAGAAAAATAGATGAAAATACTCTTTTCCGGTTTTTAAAGTTTTGCGAAATTTGCTAAAATTTAAATAAAAATTAATTTTTAATTTCTGCTTATTCGTTAGTGCAATTTATTTTATTATGTACTATGTAACGAAACGTAGTTATGATTTTCCTATCATTTTATTTGTGTTCATTAAAAGCAAATAAAATAAAAGGACTTTCCAATTCCTACGAAATAATGAATAGTAACATGCATAATTATGTTTAAAAACTATCGAGTTGTAAGCATTTTAAAATTAAAATATTTGAATTTTCGAAACCCTGGTCCAGTTTTGTCAAAATATTGGGTACAGTTTTTAGCAAATTTGCTTAAAATTCTTACCGTGGTTAGCGAACAAAATTGAAAATATTCTGAAAAAAATTGGAAGATTGCTCCAAATCCAAAATTATTGATTTATTATGTATTTTAGATTAAAAATGGCCACTCCCCATATATTTATTTTTTTGATTGGAGTTACTTAATTGCTCCAAATGACATGAAAAAATTAGAGGTAGAAGTGGTATTTTGCCTGCTGTCTAGAAGGACACGGACCGATCATGATGATTTCCAATAGCACCTCTTTCGACACTATATCTGATCGATTGGACGGACAGACGGACCGACGGATATGGTTCAATCAACTTCGCTTTGTATAACAAGTCAGAATATATATACTTTATGGGGTCGGAAATGGATATTGCACACGCGGCATGACAAACTTAGTTATATGCTCTTTCCGCTCTCTGTGCTGAAGAGTCCAAAAAAAAAATCAGCAAAAAAAGTTCTGGATTACGGAAAAATGAGAATTTCACTAATTTATTAAAAAATTAACAAAAATAATCCTTAATTTAAGGTAATAAATACACAATTCTTGTAATGAAGGGTATATAAGATTCGACACAGACGATTATATCACACTTACTAGATTTAGAAAAGCTAGCCGTTTTTACGCTGTCCCGGATCATATCCAAAAGGTTGCTTATATTACTATTGGTTGTATTGTACGATAAAAACAGAGGCTGTACAGAGAATAATAATTATTTATAAATAATAATAATAACCGATTTTGAACATTTTTTGTAATATGATAGATTATGCTTACAGATTGGTTCCGTTTTAAAAAGAGTTCTTAATCCTAAAAATTAAAAGATGTTCCCATACAACATACATATTTTTTATATGTACTACGAACTGTAAAGAGCGCTTTTTTAAAATTTTAAATGTCTGCGTATTACTATAGCTCCCAATATTAAAAAGTTATGCAAAAATAAATCAAAAAGTTAAAGGGTGCACCCAAAAATTGATGTAAATTTACTTATATGGCCCTATCCTTTGAACCGTTGTAAATTGTAGAGAATATCTATCGCTATGGCCGTTACAATAACGAGTATTATAATGTAAAATTTTAAATTAAAGGGTGCGCCAATAGTTAATTTAATTTGATGTATATGGCCGTACTTTTGAACAGTTGTAAATAGACGATTTAAATTTACAAATAACCTGTATTGCCAAGTCCGCTATAACAACAAGTATAAAATTTTGATTTGGAAGTTGAAGGGTGTCCCAATAGTTGATGCAATTTCAAGTATGTTGCCGAACTTTTGAACTGTTATAGACAGAATGCTGAAAAGAAAAAGGGACATATATTGCTAAGCCCGCTATATCAAGGAGTTTATAATATAAATTTAGAAATTAAAGGGTGTCCCATAATTGATGTAGATTTACTTATATGGGCCTATCTTTTGAACTGTTATAGACATGGGCTTGTAAATTGGACGAAATGTCTATTGATAAGGCCATTATGTAGTAACAAGTATTAATATTTAAATTTATAAATAAAAGGGTGCCCCAATAGTTTATTTAATTTGATGTATATGACCATAGTTTTCAACAGTTTAAGACAGACCATTGAAATTTACGAGGAACTCTTATTACCAACTCCGCCTAACAACAAGTAAAGAATTAAGATTTGGAAATAAACGGGTGTCACAATAGTTAACTATAATTTGGTGTATGTGGCCGAACTTTTGAACCTTTATAGGCAGACAGCTGAAACTTAAAAGGTGTCTGTATTGCTAAGTCCGCTATAATTAGAAGCTTATAATTTGAATTTAGAAATTAAAGGGTGTTCCCAAGATTAATCTAATTTGACCTATATGGCCGTATTTTTTGAACCGTTTTATACAAACACCTAAGAATTGGATAAAATGTCCATCACTTGTTTGGTATAATTAGAAGTAAAGACAGGCGGTTGAAAGTTACAAATAACCTGTTTGCTAAATGTACTACAACAGAAAGTATATAATTTGAATTTGGAAATTAAAGAGTGACCCTATAGTTGCTGCAATTTGATGTGCATTGCCAAACTATTGAATAGTTGAAAAAGTATAAAGTGTGGAGATATAAGTGTGTCCCAATAGTTAATGTAACCTAATTTATGTGGCCATACACTTGAGCTGTTACCCAGCAAAAAATTAGACATTACCTTAAAAAGTACTTACCACATAATGACTTACTTTTGTGATTACCATATTTTGTTACTCGCTTACAAAACTTACTACATTAGTTCTCAAAACAGGAAGTAGTAGTGGAACTAGTTCTTTATGTTAAAAGAGACTACCGTACTAATGGTACTCATTTTTTCCTACAATAATTAATGTAATCGATTCTCAGCAATTGATTATAAAAGTCTCATGTCTTGTTAAAATCATTAAATTGGCAATCTAGTTGGGAAGTAAACCCTCCAAAAATGCTTAATTCCACACTCGATTACGTTTTCAAAAATTATTTATTGGGTATAAGCAGACAGTTGAAATCTATTTTAAAGTCGGTTTTTTTTCAAGAGTTATTACATCACTACTTGAACACTGTATGGCTAAGTGCGTTGTATCACACACAATTGGCAATAAACCATTTTTCATTTTAAAGCTTCGTTAAAATCCTAAACAGTACATTGTATGTTTGATGGTAAAATATATTTTAGTTTTTATGCTTTAACCAGCTTTTTATTTTATATTTAATTAAATGTGACCCGTGTGACATGGTAGCCTCATCGTAAAAAATAAAATCAACAATATGTAAATGAAAAATATAATATTATTAACTACTGCTTGTTTTCAAATAAATATAAAATTTAAATAGAATTAAAATGAAAGATCATGATCTTACATTGTTATTTTTCTATTGTGGCATCTAGTGCATATACAATAGGGCTTTTCATTGAATAGCTCATCACATAAATGACCTTCAATTTACTGAAGCGCACAATGGGACAGAAACGAAATATTTTTGAAATTCTAGCCGGCTGAATCAACTGAAGTAAAATCTAATTAAAGAGTTTAAAAGAGCTGTTTAAAAAATGAATGGAAAACAGTAGTACAATCCTCACAGACTCTTAACAGGCTTCAGAAAAGTTGGTCAAGGCTCCTGCTTGGAATAGTTAACGGGCCGAGTATATAGTAGAGCAAGGAAAAAATTTGTGTGATGCAGCGGTAGGTAAGCAAAGGCTCTCGTAAATATTACAACAACAAATGAGATGGTCAAGGCGCATGTATAATAAAAACAACAAATATCTACTGATATTGAATATTCTTTCGTTCAATACACAACTAAAATAATAAAATAAATAATTTTTGCCCCATTTATTTAAAACCGTTTCTCACCTTGAAGTGTAAAGATTCTTTTTTTTATAGTTTTTTAGGTTAAAAGGTGTCATAAGAGACAATATAAAAGCGTTTCTTTAATTTAGATACACTTGCGTTTGTACTTCACTGCACAAATAAAAAAGTATTTTCTTCGTATTATGGGTGTGTCACAAACTTTTAATTAAAAAACAAGTAATGCTATGCCGAATTTTGTATACACTTCACCATTCATGTAGTAACAAATTTTAAACTACTTTAAACAACTGACAAAATTTTACTCGTTTCGGATTGCAATTGCCTGACATAACTAAAAACTGAAAGTGAATTTATTGTAACAGGTCTAAATTTACAGGTACAGCGATACTTAAAAAAAAATAAAAAATTAAAAGAGATCAAATAAATCGTTTAAATAATTTATATAAATTAAAAGTGTAACAGATTTTAACATAATGGCGTTAATTTTAAATTGTCCACTATTATAGAGTATTTCAAGCTTAAAGATACAGGTGTAATATGGTGACTTTTCTTTTGCCTTTGTATGACGATAAATCTTCCTTTTTAAGGAACCAACAAAAACCTGCCATCACAGCTGGATCCCGTCGTCTTCGATATCTTGTTTCTAATGTTCACACTTCCTGTGGAACCTCTCTCCTTGTTTATCACTTACTACGCCAAGATTATCAGGAAAAAAGTTTAAATGAGAGCGACATTCGGCGTCCAAAGTTTTGATACGACTAAAGCAGATCATTTACTAAAAGTTGATAGTTTTCTGATTTTTTATTGCCTAGAAAGCCTTTTGTGACTGCAACAAAACATATTCATGCTTGTAGTTCTTTCTGATTTAATTTTTGGGTAAACAGTTCATCGTTTACCAGTTTTCCTATTAAAACACTGTCTTTAAATACTTGAATCCTTCGCTTTCTTTGTCCATAGCTTTAACAACAGATTTTATTAATCCCAGCTTAATGTGTAAGAGAAGTAAGATAACTTTTTGGGTCAACTAAAGGCGGACGCTTGACATAATTGCTTCTTGGTTGATTTTTTTTTTTTTTTTTAAGAGGAGTAGCACTTCAGGCATCAATACCTACTTAGTTTGCAACCGTGCTACATTCTTTAGGAAAGGGATAGATGAGAGAGAAGAAAGGTGGTGAAAGGAGATAGATATAGCCATTTTATTAATTATTTTACTTCGCCGGCGAATATGCTATGAAGAAGTACCGACGAAGGAGGCTGCATGTTTTTATGTTAATTCTGATTATGTATTTATACCATTGAACAGAAAAAAACATTTTTATTTTTTTTACTGCCGCAAGGGTTGAACGCAGGGCAGCTGGTTTGTAGTCAACGTGTTTACCACTTAGACTACGGCAGCCTCTACGTATCTCTTGCTGGCCAATCCTTCGTAGCTCGAAAGACACCCTGCAATCTAAGGAGGATAGCAATGATTTTGAGGTCTCCACAAATTGCACAATTGTATTTTTGTAATTAATTAACTTCAAAATCAAGTTCATAGCATCATATGTTTCTTTTATAACCACAGAATGAGCTATTGGAATAAATGGTTTTTTATTACAATTGTGCAAAAGGACTGCTTTTAAACTGTATTTTGATGAGACGATAAAAAGCCGCCATTCAAATTGATCGTGCCGTATATTAAGTTCGTACGCTTTCTTAATGAAGACACTGTCACACCTTGTGCTAAAAGATTCTATTATTGAAGCCTAGACCCCAATAACTCGGCCTTTTCTTTTGATAAGCCTTAATCTTTAGCTAAACCAGTTAGTTCGCACTAGTTTATGAGGTGGGGTGTTACTGTTCAAAGTTCAAATGGTAGATCTTCAAGTATATCTGAAGTAGGCGTGTAAGTTTCTTCTGTGCTATAAATTGAAGATGATGAAGTGGATGGTGCACTTGGCACAGGATAGTTTTCTCCGTGGGGGATGGGTCGCGATTCAGATGGCAAATTTGGATATTTTGTTTTATGTTTAGCTTTCTTCGAGTACACGAAGAAAGCAAAAATAACAATCACTGACATGGTTCGAAGGCTCTCGCCACAGGAACTGCAAAAGGTGTGACTTTTGTTTACATCCATTTCGAAAGTCCCATGTAAAAAGAAATACAAAACATTTGAGGTATCTATGACTTTTCGAGATCTCTAATCGAAAATCCAAAATAATAGCTTCTCTTCCGATTTTTTTAGATTTTCACTACGTAACATCCGCACACGTGACAAAATTTATTTGGTGGATTTTTAAAAGATCTTCTTTGATCACTTGTTGTTGTTCCCTTGTATTATTAGTATTTCCTTACAGATCTCATCAAAAGATTTTAAATGATACCCATATTGATATTTTAAAAATTTTGAAATTTCAGAGGCCCATGATTCGTAAAATATGGGCGCGCACCAATTTTCCACTTGATATTTTTTTCTTATTTTCTAATTCTCTATCGCCCCATATATTTGTTTTTTTTTATTAGAGTTACTTCACTAAACTAGATTTGTTCTAAATGATATGGAAAAATTAGAGGAAGGTGTGATGTTTTTCCCGCTGCCCCGGAGGGCCTTGACCGATATTGCTGATTTTCAATAGCAAAATTTTCGAAACTGTATCTGATCGATTCGCGTATTTTAATTATAGCAAGCTCATGTAGTGATTTGGCAAAGTTGATTTTAACATACACACGGATGGGCAGACGGGCATTGCTCAATGGAATTCGCTATGCTTTAGAACTCATGAATATTGGATGTTGTAAAAATTACAATCGAAATGACAAACTTAGATAAACCCTTTTTCCACTTTTTGTGGTGAAGGGTATAAAAATATTATTTTTATTCAATTAGTGAAGCGTTGTAAAAATAATTAAAAATAGGCCAAGTTTAGCTACTTGTATAATACAAACATACATAAAATAGGGCAAACATATAAACATAGAAACACAAATAGATTTTTATGCTCATGCAAATTTAATTGTTTTGTATTCGTAATTCTGTACGCTTTAAACCTTTGACTTGTAAAACATCACTGTGGATTTGTAAAAACTGTTAAACTGTTTACAAAAGATTTACAAACAAGTTTTTAAACACCTCTAACTTGTAGAATAACTGTGATTTTCTAAATTCTTATTTAAAATAAAATTTTCATAACCAATAAAAAAAAATAAAAAAATGAAGATGATTCACTTTTAAATTCATTTATTAAAAGAAAAAGTTAAAATTTGCATATTAACACTTTATTTATAAAGTAATGCTTTTTTTTCTAAAAAAAAGATTAAAATATTTTACTTTTTTTTGTTATTTAGTTTATTTTTTTTGTTGATATTTTTTTTTTTAAATTTTGTTTCCAACATTTTTGTTCCATTTTTGGTTGTTGCGAAATTTCTGTTTTTTTGGACATTTTAATTTGTTAGTCCCGGTCAGTTGTTAGATTCACATAAAATTTATTATAAAACATAAGAACTACAGGGTGGCTGATGAAAGACGCTACCAAAAAAAATTTAAAAACTTTTTTTATTTAATGAATGTGGTCCGTTTTTTTTTATTTTGCTGATTGATTCTTAGATTTGAAATAAATGGATAACTGGGACACCGAAACAAGAATTTGGATTGTACGCCGTTATCAAGCACTGGAGTCCGTAGTTTCGGTTCAAAGAGAGTATAGGCGCACATTTGAGACTTGTAAATAATTTTTCCGATGCTGGGACAGTCAACAGAAGACCTTACCTTCAGTTCGAATGGAGGAAATAATCGCTGCTACGATACAACACAATCCAAGAGTTTCGACAAGAAGCTTATCTGCTCAAATGGGTATAAGCAGACAGTCATTACAGTCAATTATGCACAAAGATTTGGACTTATTCCCATATAAAATTCAAATGGCCAATAACCTCAACGCCGCAGACTTGACGATTCGCTTGGAATTTTGCCAGAAGATGCTTCAAATGGTGGAAGAGGATGGAAACATGTTGAACTGTGTTTTCATGTCTGACGAGGCCCCTTGCGATTTGAACGGCAACGTAAACAAACAAAATTTTAGAATATGAAGTGCTTCCCACCCACAGACACTCTATGAGACAGAATTGCATCCACTTCGTGTCACAGTGTGCTGTGCAGTTTCATCACGCTGCATTGTTGGGCCCTACTTCTTCGAAGAAAAAGGTCACCCCGTTACGGTTACTGGAGACCGTTACTTGAGCATGTTGAGAGATCTTTTCTATCTAGAATTACGCCGAAACAGAATTCCTTTTAACTCTGTGTGCTTTCAGCAAGATGGTGCACCTCCTGCACCTGTTATGACAGAATTGCGACGAAAATTTCCCGATAAGCTGATATCCAGAAACTCCACATTCCGTTGGCCACTTAGGTCGCCTGACCTTACTGCACCTGACTTTTTCTTGTGGGGTTATTGCAAACAGGAAGTTTACAAAACAAAACCAACAAATTTGAATGAACTAAAGCAATCCATTCGAGCAACAATTGCGGCTATTCCTGCCTCAACTCTCCAAGCAGTAATGAACAACGTTTTGCTAAGATGGCGCACATGCATCAACGAGCAGGGGAGCATTTAAATTCCATTATTTTTAAAACAAATTAAACTATATTTAATAAAATTGAATGAACTTTAACGTGAATAAAAGAAAAATGTATTCCATACACTGAAAAAAAAGTTATTTGAGTTTTTTAAAGTAGCAATATTCATCAGCCATTTCAATAATATTTAGAAAGTAAAGTCCAGTTTTATTTTTTATCCATGCAACGCAAATATTCGGTGTTGATTTGCAAATAAAACTATTATTTTTTATATTTATTTTTTATATATTTATTGGTAAACATGGATAAAAACAAAATTCTAAGCGGAACAGAAGGATCTAAAATTTATGTGTTTTTTTTCATGTCCTTCTATCGGTCGTAAAATTTAAGAAAAGCACAATATACGCGTAGATACATGGACAAAATTACAAGCCAATATCTCAACAGCACGTGGAGCCATCATAAGGTGTAAACACCTGTATTTGCGAATATTAAAAAGAAAATCCCCCGTTAAATTAGACACGTAAAATAAATTGCTTGCAATTAGCAGATGATTACAATAGATGGTCTGATCAATCTGGTGAAATCAATTCTAAAAACTTTAAATGTGCCGTTAGATTAGTCAAATATTTAACCATAAAATTGGAACCACTAGTTTTACAAATGATTATTTGTTCGTTTCTGACAAGTATCACTACCATTGATGGTTTATTATGTATCGACTATGATCTTATATATAAGGTATAATTAAGTCTTTTTGATCAAAGATTTGACTAATCTGACAATATTTTCTGAACTGTGTATGATATGTTTTTAATATGTAACGAATTCTTCCCGTAATCAGTAGGCTCTTAAGTCACCGTGTAAAGTAACATTACAAGAAATTTGTAAAGAGTCTCTGTGAGCAAATTCTGAAAACTTATTTCTAATATTTTATCCCTTTCAGAACCAACAATGGGTTTTTATCTCTTTTTTGAAAAAAATTGTTTATTTGTTAAAAAAATATATATTTCACACAAAACAATGTTGAAAAATTTTTTTATATATTTTTTTGTGGTTTGGTTGACAAAGTTTAAAATAAGTCCGAACATTTTTTAGGGACAAATCTGTTTTCTTTGAGTAAAACAAGATATTTCTCAAATATATTTTAAATGTATATTATTCATTAAAATATATATTTTAAATGTATATTATTCATTAAATTATATGAACGAAAATGAAACACAAATTTTTTAAACCGACTGGATGGGTTTTTGATTTCGTAACTTGGTTAAACTCTCCACAGCTTTTATGTAGGAATTGCCTTACTTGTGTCACAAAGTGAATTATGTCCCGTTGCTTCATGAACTTGTTTCTTGGTATTAAACCCGCAATAAGCTCATTATGAAAACTTTCTGCCCAATACATGTTAATTGAGGATATTCTAAACAAAACACCGTGAATGAACAACCATAGAAATTTTTAATTTCAGTCTCTGCTTAAAGAATTTCAGATCCACTCGTAGCCTAAAAATAAGTTTTAGTGTACGTAACCACTTCCTGATAATTTCTTGCATAATAATATTTAGAAAAATATTCAGAAGCAGTTCCAATTTTCATTCTGGCAGCCTGACACGCAAACTACATTAAACTTAAATTTAATGTAGTTTGCGTGTCAAAAAATGAAGGTATGGTAATGTCATGAGCTTCAAACACCGCTTTTAGGTTTTCAGTCGGTACCCTTTGAGAAGTAAGATATGTTATAATGGTGAAATTAAGTAAATTCTTAAATAAAAAAACAAGAAATGTATAAAAGCACTTTTCAAAGCTTTTCGTTTTTCAATGAAATCTGATTTTAATCTGGTTTTAGATATCCTTAAGAATTCCGATATTGACATCTCCTAAAAAAGTGTATCTTTAAGTCTTCTACTTTAGGCGGAAGGTGTTGAAAAATAAAATTAGTTGAGTTGTCTTTGCTAATAATCGTTCGCTGGTAGATACTAACTAACTTAATCAATATGTTACAAGTTATTATATGCAGTTTTGGAAGTAGAAGCCGGATATGCATCACTGAGCTGGATCTGAAATAGAAGCCATGAAAGTCAAAAATTAAGAAAGATCAATAAAAAATTTTGTTTTTGACTTTTTATGAAATGATAAATCTAGAAATTACAAGGAGTTTAAAAAATATACATCGGGTATCATCTACCTGTTTGATGCATTTCATTGCTGGTCATTTATATTTGAAGGGAATTATTCAATTATATCTTAAGCAAAATTATGAAGCTTTAAAAATATTCTAACTATAAATTTGCAAAAATTAAATCTTCAAGTTAAAGTTTGTATAAAATCACCATCAGTCGTCATCATTATAAAAAAATTCTAAATGAGTAATAATGGATTTAACTATTTTGCAAAATTGGACCTCCTCGAAATCGAAATATTTTTTTAACTAAATTTAAGTTTTAGCGCATACGAATAAGATTTCATTTTTAGGGCCTCTCAAAATAGAAAAAATGTTAGATCTAAAAAAAGATTATAAAAGAAATTCAAAAGTCTAAATAAACGTGCATGCATAAAGTAACAAAAAAAGTGCAGTGTTCCCGGATTAAAAAAACAACATTAACTCTTACTCTCTCCCTCTACGATATTTCTATACGATTTTGTTGCTGTGTTGGGAAAACCAAAAGTTTACAATAGTTGTTAGAAGTTTTCACAGTGTTTGCTTTTTATTGACCTCAGACATTAAAATACATAGAAGAACATGCAATTTTAAATATGTAATTGGCAACAAATACGTTCGCCTTAACTAATGAATTTTCTTTACTTTAAAATTAGTTTCCGCGTCTAAGAAAAAAATACAAGTTTATGCAAATATTACTATAATTCATATTGTTTTTCTTTTTATTTGTTAAATTTTAAACTTTTCTTATTTTACACTTTTCTGTACGCTGGTTTTGTAGTATTTAAATTAATAGCATGGCCAACATTAATATGTTTATTATTAGCCTCTATTCAAAGAAAATGTGAAGTTTATTTGGCCAAATGCTTCTAGATAACTTGGCTAAGCCAAGTAGCGAAATACGTATTGAAAACTTCTCTTGCAACCAAAAATTAAATGCTTTTATCGCAAAATATTATAATACTTTTGATATGATTATAAATTCCTAAAATAATTTTGTATATTGCATTTTTATAATAAAGATGGATATTTCGGTCTTTTTTGTCCTCGCTGTATAATTTTTTGTATTGTTTTTTAAATCATGTCTTATTATTAGCGGATAGTCAACAGCTTACCTTGGCGACCAAAAATAAGTCACTTTTCGCCTGATCAACGTTGGAAAATATTGTAAACAAATTTTTTAATTAACTACTGCCTTTCAGGAACTTTGCGTTAGTTTAAAAGGTGTTGGCGGCTGTGACCGAAAGTTTGCTATTTTAATTTAGGATCGTCAGGTCGCCATTGATCTCAACACCTCGGTATTCTATGCGCCAGCATGCATTTGCAAAAAGATTTCCGATTTGTTTACAAGGTTCAAACGACTTCCCCACTTAAGATAAGCGACCATTTACTTTGTTACGGCTACTCAGTTTCACTTTGAGTCTTACAAAAACTGTAAGTGGACGTCGAGTTCGGCGCCGAGAGATCATCTTTATTGACGAGGCACACTGCAATCTCAGCGAATATGTTAATAATTGTTGCATCTGAGAATAGGAAAACTCACTCATTATTATTGAAAAGTCAATACATTCACACAGATTGAAAGTTTCGTATGGATATTGAAGTGGTGAAATATTTGGCCATTGTACCGAATGATATGGAAAAATTAGAGGTAAGCGTGGACTTTTGCCTGCTGCCTCGATGAACATGGACCGATCGTGCACCTCTTATTAGACTTTATCTGATCGATTGACATACTATTTATACTTTTTGTGAAATCAAGTTTCGGATGGACAGACGGACTTCATTCAACCGACTTTGCTATGCATAAGAAGTCAGAATGGATATTGTAGAAATTACACACGGAATGACAAACTTATATATACCTCTATTCCACTTTTTGTGGTGAAGGATATACAAATATAGCCTGTTTAGAACTTGCGTTTTAGAATTATAGAAACGTTGACGTTATTCATCAGTTTTTTAACATGAAGGGATCGCCATTTCATAGATATATTTCGTGTGTCCTGCTCAAAAACACTAATCCAACGACGTTGAAGTCGAGATATAAGCAGGAAGTTAAGAAATACAGTTGGTTATTTGATGGTATCATCTGGACTTGTTGCGGAATCCATCCATTTGTACGGTATCAAATCACCCGCGATTTTGCTTTATTATTGGCAGTCAAGATAGCACACATTCATTTAACCAATAACGGTTTCAATAGTTCGGAACAATGTTCAGAAACACCGTATAGATTAGTTTAGCTTTTGATCCAGAAAATTGGCAAAACCCGTATGTAAACTTTATGAAAGGCCAACGGGTATTTTGTCATTACCAAGGCCTACAATAGATTTGCAATCTTTGCGACAGATGGATGGTTTTACAGCTTCACATGCGTATAGATAAGTAGTGCAAGTACCTTTGCATTGATAGTTTACTGCTCTTGAACGCGAAAGATCTCTTGATATCAATATCATCGCACCACTAAAACAATTATATTTTACAAGCTCTCGAGAAGTGCTCATCTTAAGAACACCGTAAATTATATTTCAATTGTAATCTAAATGCTTTTTTTTTTTTAGAAAAACAGCAGCTTTCCTGTGGCAATTGCTTGCCATAACAACCATCTCGGATTATACGAAACTTTTGAGAAAAACGCATTTTGTTTAATTTTTGTTATTTTTGAATGGTACAGCACAGAATTTATTGGTCAATATTATTAATGATTAAAATAGCTTTTCTTTTTTTAGACGTAATGAACTTTATGTCAGAAACACTTTTTGGACTCACGGCCACTTTTTCAGCTGTCAAATAATTTATGTTCTATTTGGTTCGACATTTCTACATGAATAGACTAAAGTCTGAACAATGCTTTTAATTGTTTCAAATTTAGTTTCACTTTACGGTCAATATATTCGTCCATTAGAGCAATAAACTTTGTTTTCGCACCCCATTTATTCTAAATGATAATACGCATCCACAGAAATGTCATATAGTGCGTATAGAAAAAGTAATGGCTGGTGTACCGAGTAGCGTAAGTGAAGATCCGCAATCGCGCATAGGAATTGAATATGTTTCCATCCACTTTTTTTAAGAGAATTAGCACTTGAAGCAACAATATCTATTAAGTTATTTTTCGTAACCGCGGAACATTCTTTAGGAAAAGGATAGATGAGAGATAAGATAGGTGGTGAAAGGAGAAAGATGTAGCCATTTTATTGGTTATTTTATTTTGCCGGCGAATATAGTATAAAGAAGTACCGTCGAAATTCTGAATATGTACATATGTATTTGTACCAATAAACAGAAAAAAATCATTTTTACTTTAGGTCGCCGCAGTGGTTAAACCCTGGCTAACCAGATTTGTAGCCAACGTAATTACTACAATGACTACAGTAGCCACAAGGAATATTGTGTGGCAGATCTTGATTTGCCTGCTTACAAAATCCAACTCCAGTATGAGGTAGATTCTGTAAATGGGACCAAAACAAGATTATCGTTTTTCCTGATTTCAATAGGCGAATTTTGGTAGAATGAATACGTCAATAAACAAAACTGTCATATTTGGAGTTGTAAAATTGTAAAGCTCGCTGCTTCCACGTTTCGCCACAAATATAAAAACACAAAAAAGAAAACGCGTTAAAACGTTATAAAAATATATTTTTAACGATCCCGTCGCTAACAACACTTGTAACACGCTTTTACGGTCAATTAGTCAGCCTCTTCAGTGACCAACTGATTGCTTTTCTTGGCGGAATGGATAAAATTATGCACCGGCCTGACCAGTAGTGGACTTATTGAAATGAATTATATTCTGATTGAGCGCCACTACGTCTTAACTGCTGTCAACCCCTGAAAAGTCACGCTCTAATTCAGCTGAATCGAATAAAATTCTCACCAGATCAAATAACACGAGAACTTTGTCCTTAATGCTCAAGTGTACTCCAATTAATTAGAAGCTGAATAAGATTCTGACTAGTTTAGTTGTGTTAAATAAAATTCAAAATCATATAAATGAAGTCTTATCCGGTTGCTTTCCCGTGGCTGATTTCCTAAAAACCAGCAGTTACACTGCCTTTATACTTTTAAAACACAAACACACACCTATAAACGTCAGCTGCATGCAAATGCTCAGAGTTGAGTTTTGTTTTAGTATGTTTTATCATAATGGCGCTTTTTAATGATATTCTAAGTTTTAAAAAAAGTCATTCTTCCTTCTGTTCATGCATATTTAAATAATAAAAAAATAACAAAAAAAAGTAGAATTCGTTGAAAAATATGTTTCTTCAGAGAGGCAATGTTAAAAAATGAACAGAAAGAAAAATAAATAAATGAATTCAGTCGATGTGGTCCAAAAACGTGCCTGTCGACTTCGGCCGTCACAGAGTGAAGATAATTCTGAAGAGTAAGTTCAGATACAGTTATCAAGAAAAAAATTACTACTTGTTGTGCTTTATAGGCTGGTGGAATTATTGGTCCGTCCGTTACGATTTCAAAAAGACGATTAAGCATGGCACACAGCTCCTGCCGCAGTTGACTTATTGAAGAACACATTCAGTTACCGCATAGTTTGAAACTTCGGACACCTGCATTGGCCTTCAAGAGCGTGCATTTTAACGCCTCTATGCTATTTGATGTGGGGATATGTAAAGTCGCTAGTCTACGCCGATAAGCCCGAAATGAATCTTAGTTTTATTACATTTTAAAGTTCTATACGTCCATAAAAAATATGCTTTAAGAAGAAGTTTTATTGACAATATTAAATAATTTTTTTTGTACTTCCTTAATATAAATTTCTAGTTCGTCTTCTTTAAAAGCTGCCAATAGACTATAAAGCTAAACTTTTTTAATTCTTGCTTCTGATACAAATATCTTTTCCTTGATTCTGTTTTTGCTAGTCGTTATGAATTAATATAAATGACATCGTCAAATTTTAGCATTAAACCATTTTTCTGACTGTAAGCACTCAAATGCGAAAAAGCTTGAAGGAAAAACAAAAACGAACAAATTTTCTAAACTATTTAACATTTGATCTTAATCAAAAACCTTCTGTACTTTATACCTAGGATTAAAACATATGGCTTAATATATACATATGTACACGCAAAGAAAAAATATGGTTGAGGTAACCATAATCTAAGAGCAACATATTATGGTTGCATTATATGGTTGCAAACAAAACATAGTATTGTTACATTTGCAACCATATTGTTGTTGTTCAAATATAAACATTATATGGTTAACATTTTCCAGATATAAAAGACTTTTTATTGTTTTATTCATTTACGATTTGTCATAAAAATTATTTAGAAAGATAAATTCACAAAAAATCAATTAATTGCTTATAATAATGCTTGGAGCATAAGCTACAAGAAACAGCTATACAAAAATATAGTTTATAAGCCCAAATAAATGATTACACAATTGTGCTTCAAACACAAAACTAAAAATGTATATGCTTACAATACATACATACATATATATTTATTTCAACTTTTTTTTAATGTTTTGGTTCCCATTTTATTTCTTTTTATATTTTGCTGTTTTTTTAATTATTTATTTTGTACATAAATTTTTATTATTATTTTTATAAAAAACAATTTCAAATTTTATCTACCAGAAAAATTACTGAACTGTCAAGAACTTGAACAAAATATTTTTTAGCGCAAACATTATTCTGTTGCTTTAAACCATACTTTTATTAATAATAATATATTATGGTTAAATATTTTATATTATTTTTAAAAAGTTATAAAACTTTGGTTGTGGTTGAAATTTTTTTAAGTTAAAACCAACCATGTTGCATTTTTTGTGCACAGTAACCATATAATCGTTGAAATTTAACAAAAAATGTTTATCGTGACTAAAGTTTTGGTGAAAATAACTATAATTTGTTCTCCGCAACTATACTTTGTTACAAAGAACATAATATGGTTATTGTGACCATATCACAACCATGTTTTTTTTCTGCGTGTATATACATAGTCCACATTTGTTTTAAAAGCTTTGTATACGTTTGTCAATTGTGTAAGTTCTCAGGTCTGATTTTAGATCAACAAGATAACTTCGGTCTTGTATCTGCCGTCGGGAAGGTATACTACTTTGTGTTGTCGCCATTTTGTTACCCATTCGTCTTGACATTTCATATTTGGCAGTACTGAAGTATACACAGGGGAAATTTATTGTGGAAAAATATTCGATAAACTAACGTGTTTTAATCGTTAAAGCATTTTACCAAAATCAATCATCGATTACTGTGACCATGAGAAAGTTAGGTATAATTTTTGGAAAAAACAAAGGGCCAACAAAACGCACTATTTATCGTGTAGTGAATGATTTTGAAGAAAGAGAGCCTATAGGTGATAGGCCCAAGAATGGACCACAATATACAGCAGGATCGGCTGAAAACATTACTTCTGCTCAAAAAAGTGTTCAAAACAATCCATCAAGTTAAAGTTTTTGTCAAAAAAAAAAAGTGAATAGGTTCTTCAGAGTGATCTCCATCGCGGTGGTAAAAATGTTATATATCAATATAAAAATTACTATCGCTACTTTTATACTGTAGAAAAACACATTGCGCGTTTTTGCGCCAAACCCCCCTTTTTACTAGGATAAAACCCACACCAAAAAAAGTTGTTACCTTTCTTTCATGCTTTGACCTGTACTTAACGCTGAAGAGGATTCAGATTCGGAAGAGGTCTTTGAAGAATTAGACGAAGAAGGATCATGGCACTCATTAACATCTTAGTGCAAAGGAGAAATTCTTTTGAATAAATTAATTGTAACAATTTTAAATAAAATTTATCGTTACAATCATTAATAGTTTATATTATGAATAAATTAATTATTTTCAGATAATTAAAATACTATAAAGTAACAAATTACAAAAATATCGTTTAAATAATATTGAAGAAGGCATTTAAAAGACTAATATTAAATATTTTTAGGAAATTGGCACAGAGCCATTTTTG
Source organism: Gymnosoma rotundatum (assembly GCA_916610165.2). Lineage (NCBI taxonomy): Eukaryota > Metazoa > Arthropoda > Insecta > Diptera > Tachinidae > Gymnosoma > Gymnosoma rotundatum. Next base: position 92,702,358 of record OU744337.1, on the reverse strand, counting down.
GGGCTGGGATTGGAGAGATACCCTTGCCCATATAAATTAATTTCGATAGTTTAAAGGCCTTTTTAATCTAATTTTTAATTTAATTTAATAACTACCTTCTTTTTTCTAATAATATTTTATTTTATCGCCCACATAAAGGGGCGGGACCAAATTGGACATTTTAGAAATTAATTCCTTGACATTAAAAGTTGTAATTGCTAAACAAAATGTCTTGAAAATTAAAAAAAAAAACTTGCATTTTTCGGTGGTAGAAAGAGTTCTTCTAAGGGGAACTTTTTTCTTCTTTTCTTGCTTTAGCAGCCTATGAACATAACAAATTTTTTGCTCAGTAATTCCTTTAGAGCCATTATAATCTAAAAAAAAAGTAATCCCCATGTGCGGCGCACGCCCGAATTGCACTATATGTTTCGTTATCATTTAAATCTTCTTCTTCGTGAGTCGTTTTTACAATCCCCATAATCATTGATAACTCTTTTTTTTTTATTTATTGGCTGTTTAAGCATATTTTCGTTGGATATTTTTTACACATATTAAAGCAATCAGAATTTGTTTCTTCCTAGAAAGTAATCATAAAATATTAAATGAAAGTAATGTATTTTTATGATTTTTGTGCCTCAAACTAAATTCATTAAAAGAGAACTGTGATTAACCAACAAAGCAACAAAATACATCAAAGAATAACTTCGATGTGCCAAAGAGAAAAGGTGGAAGCTAAAAATAGTCAACATTTGATCCAAACATTGGAATATAGCAAAATTTGTTTAAAACCTCACTTCTGCAAACAAATTGGTGTGGTGTTTATGGAAGGAGACTTGCCATTGACGTATGAATTTTTGAAAGGAAATAGATAAAAATCAATAAACATTTTAATTGCTGAAGTTTTCCTAACATTTCTTTTCTTATTTAAATAAGACACACAATTTTTTTTTTATATTTTTCTATTTTATATTCCAAAGAAGATCTCATCACTAATCGGTCTGTTCGTTTTTTTATTTCGGGATGGCTATTTGTTGATAAGTTTTTATTTTTTTTTTTATTTTTTTTTTCATATTTTATTGCCATAAGTAGTTTACAACCACTTGTTATGGCGAAACTACTAACGCGATTATGACCATCGTTATGTACGTCATCGTCACTAACAAGCAGCATTTTAATCATGGCTATTTGCAACCTGTCTGCTCTACAACCACAAATCCTTAACATTCTTGTTTAGAATATGAGTACAATAAAATTGTAGTTTGTGTATTTATTTTACAAGTTAATTAGTTGTGGTTATGGTAATTCGTATTTGTTTCTTCTTTATTTTGTCTGTCTGTCTGTCTGTTCGTCTTGCTCTTTTCTTCTCATAAAAAAATATTTTTATTTTTCCATAAACTTAGTTCCTCTTCAGTTTCTTTTGATGGATGTTATTATCCAATTTGTGGCCAATGTTCAAGGTCATAACGTTTGTTGAGACATTGGCTAGATGCCTAAATAGTTGCCATTAGTTTGTCTGATTGTTGTTAGACATGTATTTTCTGCAGGTTTGGCTTATAGCGTATTTTTAAAAGTAATTGGTGTTCCAAAATTGCTCAAGATTTGTGTTAAGTAGGTTTTTCCTAAGATCGTAAAATTGTTAATAGTTTTTCGTTATTTTTTCACATTCTATTTCGATTGAAATTTAAAATTTTTTACAAATAAAAAAAAGTAAAAACTTTTGGTGAAAGTTTCGTGAAATTTCGGTGTTCAATGAAATTTCTAATTTTTATTGCAAAAACAATTTTTTAATAAGGTTTAATATTTTTAGCGAAATGTTTGTGAAAAATGTAATATTTTTGTGAAATTTAGATGGTTTAGTGATATTCCAATTACAAGTTAGTCTAATTTATTTTCCGAAAAACAAATAATTCTTGCGAAAAAAACCGACTTCAAAACAGAATTCATCTGTCTGTCTATAACGGTTCAAAATTGTAGCCACATACATCAAATTACACTAAATATTGGGACCCTTTTATATTCCATCTCTAAACTTTATACTTGTTACAGCAGACTTAGCACTACAGCTCCTTATATGTCTACAAATGTTTAACGGTTTAGCATGAAATTACAGCACTATTGGGGCACCCTCTTATTTTCCAAATTCAAATTTTTTACTCTCTGTCGTAGTAGACTTAGCAATCAGATTCTTTGTAAATTTTACCCGTCTGTCGAAATCGATTCAAAGTACATCAACTATTGTAACACCCTTTAATTTATAATTTAAAATATTTGTACTTAAAAACTACATAAACAAATGGAACACCCTTTAATTTCCAATTTAAGTTTTTTACTTGTTGTTATAGCGGTGTTAGCTATGCAGATTCGTTGTAAATTTTAAGCGTCTGTCTACAATTGTTTAAAAGAAATGTCTTGTCTGACTTATGGAGACACAAATATGAAAAAGCAACATTCACTCGAATTGATAACCTCTTACTTTTTTTGAATTCGATTAAAAAAAATTCAAAAGTTCTTCTGCGTGGTCACATATCATAATTTTGATTTCGAGATATCAAAAATTATAAGTATTTTGATGCAAGATTTTTCTATATTTATATTTCACGACCCATATTCCACTTTTAAGTAATAGTTCTAGTTAAAAAAAAACGCTTTCAATTACAAAACAAATTATGTAAAGCAACAGTTGGCCTACCTTGCCCATTATTTCAAGCAGAAATCAAAGTGAATACTGTAAAGGTGAAATGAGTGAATATAAAATCGATTCTGCAGAGTATCCTTAAGTTTTTAAAAGCAATATTCTTACAACCTTCATTTTCTCAAGTGTTAAACTAACATATTCTAATACTCTATCAATCGTAGTTAAAACGCTTTCTAAATCTATAAAAAAAGTACTAATTAAAAAAAATTTCCATTTTTTCGCTGGTAGTCGTACTCGTATGTACATTTTTTTTTAATGATTATTACAGAAAAGCAATTGTTGGTTTCCAAACGAATGAAAAAATATTCTATAATAAAACAAGCATTCAATAATTGTTTCATTATGAAACCGCGTCATAAAAAGTATTGGGAAACAAATTTTAATCGATTTATGAATTACATGACGAATTGAACCAGGAAATTATTGATTGCAATTAGTTAAAAATAATTAATGGATTAATAAAAAAAATAATAATAAAATAAAGTACAATAAATCATTCATTGTATCATTAAACAAAAAAACCATAATTCAATTTATTTTCAGAACGGAATTTAAAATCCTTTTCTTTAAAGAGGGGCATTTTTCATGGTACTGAAAGCGAAAAAATAGTTTGATTTCATTCCAAATGTTTAAGTTCAAGAATTGGTGTATTAAGAAAGGCGTTTCGTCTTGAAGATTTGTAGAGTCAATAATTTGGTTTGAGGACCAAAGATAAATGTTGAACCCACAAATCATATTCTCAATACCAATGGAAGACATGCCACTTACACTTACAGTGTAATTTGCTTTGTTCTTTGGGTAAAAGCTCAAATAAAATAAAGGAATCTGGGAAAAACCTTTTTTTGAAATCTTGAGTCTAATCAAATTTCGTATTGTTAAGGCGGTATTTCAGGTCGTTCAGAATATTTGTTTATAATTTTTTCAAAAATGGACAAAAGCTATAACTTTGCATAATGTTGCATTTTGGTGTTCAACATCTGGATTTCTAAAATGTCTTCCTGATCTTCTTTTTTTTTTTTTTTGTTATAATGGCTGATACATCTGCTAAGATAGATTTCGAATAATAAAATTGTTGTGCTGGTAAATAATTGTTTTGTAAATGATCCTTTTATTTTTTAATTATTATAAAAAATTAACTCGTTAATTGCACAAAAAAAAAACTAATTGACTTTTACTTGCTTTTCTTTATAAATGTTGAGCTCATACCCACTAGTATTGCCCGCTAGAAATTCCAGAATCAAATATGAAGACGTTTTGTCTATGCATGTGTTTAAAAATGTCATTTGATGTCACTTTTTCATAATTATTGCTTCCGGCATAAGGCAATAGCAGCTGTCTACCTGACATTACTGTATTCTTGACATTATTCAAAAATATTTATTGCCTTCACCTAAAAATTTGTTGTTTCTGTAAACGTACATATGTCTGTATCAAATATTTATGCATTTAAATTATTAGTATTTTAATAAAAGTTTAGAAATTATAATTTGTAATGTTGTAATGTAATGTTGTATTTTTTAAGATTTTGTAAATCTTTAGCGACAGGCAGACGAGTTGTTCTTTAGCTTTATTTAATTAAATTATTCATATAAAACTAAAGACGGAATAAAATTAAATAAAATCTGAACATGCACATTTAACAGCAGTATAAAATGTTAATAAATATTGATGTAATAAATAATTTTAAACATTTCTAAATGCAATGTTTATATACGAGGGTAACTTGTAAAGATTTCAAGTTTCGAACCATCTGTCACAGTGTTATTTGAATTCTTGTGCAATATCTGCTTTTAACCAGACCTGGGGGATTCAATTACATTTCAATTACAATAACAATCATACGTAATATGTAATTGAATATGTCAATTACATGTAATTGTATTTGGAAACTTTCAATTACAAGTAATTATAATTGCAATAAGGCAATAATCATTACTTGTAATTAAACAAATTTCAATTATATTCCTAAAAATAATAAGTATAACCAAAAATTCTAAAAATGAACTTCTTAAACGTTTCGGGTAATTTTAACAATTTTATTAATATTATAATTGAAGCTCAGAAGAATATTAAACATACTCAAAATTGCTTCAAGAAAGTCTTTTTAAACGATTTCAGCAATTTTTCAATTTAACTGAAGAAGGTCTCGATACAATTGTTGCTTTAATGACTAACCCACACATAAAATTGAAATCGTGTAAAGCGATTAGTTTTATATCCAATAAGACTGCTGCTGAGGCTGCTGTAGTGTAGGTGGTAAACACGTTGACTACAAATCTGGCTGTCCTGGGTTCAACCCTTGCGGCAGTCAAAAAATAAAAATGTTTTTTTTTCTGTTAATTGGTATAAATACTGCTACAAAGATGCTTTATTAAAACCATAAAAAGATGTAAAAACAATTGACGCCAAGAAAGTGAAACGAAATGACTTATTGTGTTTGTTTTCAAAGCTAGAAGTTTCTACAAATCATCTTTATCACAAAACAAAAACAACTAACACAAAGCGAGAATTAAACAAACACAATAGGTCAATTCGTTTCACTTTCTTGGCGTCAATTATTTTTACTTTCTATATGATTTTAATAAAGCAAAATAATCGGAAATAATCGCTTACGAAAAATTAAAATCTTTGAGTTCATTTCTATATTTTTTAATTTTATATTTATAGTCATTAATACACCCGATTGCGAAGAAGAAAGAAGTTTAGAATTTGAACTTAACCTTTACTTGCGTGATATGAATTCATCTCTTAAGTGCCTCATGAATTGTCCTACAATACTAAAGGCTTTTCTTCGATCAAATACTCCCATAACATCTTTAGCGTCAGTTGAAAGGTTGTTTTCATTCGCTAGTATAATTTTAACACCTAGGCGACAAAGCTTAACAGATGAAAATTTAAAAAAAATGGTTTTATTTAAAGCAAATAAAATTTTGTTAAAATTTGCACTTTTTTATTATGTTATGTATATACATATGTATGTGTTATATCTTCCTTTATATTATTTGCTTCACTGTATTTTTTTGTTTTTAAACACAACACCTAATTTATTTTTTTTAATGAGGTTGTTATTATTGTTTGCATATTTATTATGTGTATGTAATTGCTGATTTTTGTAATTAAATATTTTTTAACTAAATTTTATTTCAATTATGTAATTGAATTTTGAAAAAATCATTACATCAAATTACATGTAATTGTGATTGAAATTTTTTAATAACAAATGTGTAATTGAAAAAACTTAATTTCAATTACAAATATGAAATGTAATTGTAATTGAAAAATTCAATTACAATTACATGTAATTAAGTAATTGCATGTGTAATTAATTACAAAATGTAATTGACATCCCCCAGGTCTGCTTTTAACTCGCTTTCTGAGGGCTTATTCTGACTTGCGATGCGAAAATCTATGCGATGCGCAAATGAAATGCGATGCGAAAGAAAATTGGTATTCTATCAAATAGCATTCGCAATTTTTTTCAAATCGTAGCAACGCTGCTCAAATAAACGTCTTTGTCAACAAGCGTCAAATTATAAATAAATAAATTGTTTGTGTTTGGCTGTGAAAATTATTTACAATAATTATTTAGAAAATTCTGTAAAAAAAAATAAAACAAAAATGGATTCTGTGCCACTGTGGTTTGACGACGAAGAAGGGCATGAATTAAATGAAAGGATACAGAAAAGATTGCTTACAAGCAATTGTTTCCCCAAAGGAAAGTGCTCCCGGTAATCCATTTACGAAATCCGTGAAGTTTAATAATTTCACCACTTTTTCCTCTAAGGGAGACAGTGGATAATATCTTGGGTCACCGCCAATGTCGGTTTTATTTCGTCTAAACTTCTGTTTGGTGTATACTTTAAAATCGGTCCAAACCTATTAAAATTAAAGTTGAAGTCAAATATTTTTGAACTGGTTTTTATATTTCTTGCTTTTTCCATCCTGCATCTTCTCTAATAAGTGGTCCACTGATATTTAGTTCTTCAGTTAACGGTTGGCCATAAAGTATTTGATGTTTTCAAAAGGCCTCTTGCCAAATGGCTGTGCTTATTCATAATTTTTATCTTTATTTAAAATTGAGGCGGTTTGATGTTCTTATTGCTTGCTTTCTTGAATTAAATAATAAAAATATGCTGAATAAATAAATCACATATTATCTTTCACTTACATATTTGTACTTTGCGAATTTGAGATTTATTTTCGCAATTTAGAATACCGACTTACCACCTTTTCGCATTTGATATGCGATTATCGCGAATATCGCAATACAGAATAGCAATTTAGAAAAAGCCTCCTGGTTTTATTTGTGTATGAAAGCGGGAAATGTTATTTATTATCTTCTGTGTTTTTTGGTTTTTTTTATTGTTTTCGATGATGTGTCATTAATGGTTGACAGTTTTTAAAAAGCGAACGTTTGGTTTTAAGTGACTCTTTTTAATATGGCTAAAATGCCCAATAAATTGTTTTTTTCTTGAATAATATTGCGGGGTGCAGTTCTCATACAAATTTTTCTGTTCTTGGGAACCCGTAATAAATTTTTGGTCCTCTTAAAACCCGAATTAAGAGCTAAGTAAGAAAATTGGATATCTTTATATAAATAGACAAGCACAAAAATTTCGGGTCTTTTTTCTCCTCTGTTTGCTTAAAAACATAGAAAAGAAAATCTTTATTTAATATTTTATTGAAAATTTAGCCAAAAATTGTTGAATGTTATGTTAAAAAAGACAAGTGAGAGTGGCATCTTCGGCTGTAACGAATCTTTTACTTCCTTCGCCGAAAGAATTGTGCGTTTAATATCTTAAAATATAGTTTTTGTCGGAATGTGTGGATCTTTGATATTATGACGACATTTGGAGTAAACTTGAGTTGTTTACTTGTCACGTTGGCATCTGCTCTGCAATCTGCTTTATTATTTCAATTCAATTTCAGATTTACTTACAATAATCATATATATTATTTCTAAAGCACTTTTTTTTGTCGGTTGCAAATATCTCACATACCACCGCATCAAACTTAATGAATGATATCGCATTTAAAAGCTTATTTCTAACACTAATGACGAAAAATAATTAGAAATTGAAAAATTAATACTTTCATTGATAAAAAATATATTTTATATAGAACTGCATGATAATGCAGTGATTATATGTGTTTGTTTAAGTGTGGTAATGCAGGGAACTTCATTATAATACAGTGATTATATTTTTGTTCAAGTGTGGTAATACAGGGTCGCTTAATAGTAATGCAGTTCTACATAATATAGTATGTATTAAAATCCATTCTGGCAATACCGCTATCATCATCATCATCATATATATTACGTGGCTTTTTCTCGAGTACGTTCATTTAAAAATATTTTTGTTTGTATTAAGGATTCGTACGGGCAAAAAGTTAACGATGATCATGTCCTTACCTCTAACATTGTATTCAAAGAAGTATTTAAAAGAATTTAAACATATGTATGTATGTAAATATGTATGATATATTATGATTTCTAATATTTTTATACTTTTAATAATATGTATTGAAGTTACTAAAATTTCTATTAATTATTTTCATTTTATCTTACAAGTTTTCTTTTATGTTATCATAATTTTTTATATAGTATTAAGGTTAAGGTAAGGGGCCTAACTCAGCTATATGATTATGTTCAGAATATAAACATATAGTATTGAAATTTTCAACGTTTGCGATTTGGCGTAATCTTTCTGTGGAATAACTTTAAGAGTTTATTTGAAGGATTTGTAGCTTTTTCTGTGGTATTTAGAACTTTTTATCCAAACTAAGGCTGCATAAAATATTACTGCCTGAATTATATGTTTGAAAATTAACATTTTGTTGTCAATACTTAACGTTGAGTTTCTATTTTTTTAAGGGTAAAGAGTTTTAATAAGTATGTTATATTTATTAACGATATTAGATACTTGATCGCTGTAAATTAATTTTGGATCTACAGTTACACGTAGATACTTTACTTTATTTTCCCATTCGATTTCGGTATACTTTAAACTTATACATACCATTTTGGCGGTGTCGTCTGCGTACATGGATATAACACAGTGGTTTATCGTAGGTACATATATCAGCTGTGTATATATTATATAAGATTGAAGATAAACAGGACCCCTGAGGACATTCTGCATTTATTTAAACAACATGTGAATTTATCGATTAATTTGTATTATTATAATAATATTTAGTGGGAAATTAAACTTTATTAATTTAAGTATTAAGCCATCGTGCCATACGTTGTCGACTGCTGCCTTTATATTCAACAATATCATACCAGTCGAATTTTGTTGGTTAAAGTTAGTCTTAACGATGTTCCTTATGCGTATTAACGGGTGTAGAGTATTCTTTCCTAGCAAAAAATTAGACATTACCTTAAAAAGTAATTGCCATATAATGACTTACTTTTGAGATTACCATATTTCGTTACTCGCTTACAAAACACATTACATTAGTTTCCAAAAAAGTAAGTAGTAATGGAACTAGTTCGTAATGTTTAAAGAGGCTACCGTACTAATGGTACTCATTATTTTCTACAACAATTAATGTAATCGATTCTCATGCCTTGTTAAAATCATTAAGTTGGCAATCAGTTGGGAAGTGCTTCTGCGAAAAATGCTTAATTCCACACTCGATTACCTTTTCAAAAATTTTTTGCTGGAATGCTTTATGAAACCCCAAATGTATTTTTTATAACTCTTTCTAAAATCTTACTCACAGAAGATAATTAGCTGGTGGGACGATAAGAGGAAGGAGAATCAGCAGGCTTGTTAGGTTTTTAATGCAAAAACCTTTGCTTTTTTAAATTCGTCTGGAAAATAACTTAATTCAAGGCAGCTGTTTATAAAATGTCCCATTCTGCTTTATTAAAATGTCTATTTAAATATAAGCATAAAATACGCATTTAGTTAATTTGCATTAAAATTTAAGTTGTATATAAATTCAGTCTCAGTTTTTCAGCCATATATAATCGTTCTTATGTAACTATTAAAAAAATTTGCGAAAAATCAAAAAACATCAATAGCTTAAGAGAAATTCTTGCAAAAAAAAGACTTTAAAACAGATTTCATCTATCAAAAGTATGGCCGCATACATCAAATTACATTAACTATTGGGATACTCTTTAATTTCAAAATTGATATAGCGGACTTAGCAATACTAGTCCCTTTTAAGTATCGGATATATGTCTAAAACGGTTCAAAAGGTTGACAACATAAATCAAATTACATAAACTATTGGGATACCCTTTAATTTCTAAATCCAAATTTTATACTTGTAATAACGGAGTTAGCATTACAGGTTCGTTGTAAGTTTTGGGCGTCTGTCTACAACTCCTTAAAAGTATGGTACATCAACTTAAGTAGACTATTGGGGCACCCTTTAATTTAAAATTTTGAAACTTAACACTTAGTACTATAACGGCCAAAGCAATGGACATTCTGTTCAATTTGCAAATGTGTCTCTATAACGGTTCATAGGTTAGTCTCGCATAGCTCAATTTACGTCACCTATGGGGACACCCTTTAGCTTTTAGATTTAGTTTTGTATTTTTGCCATTTGGAGCTATAGTAATATGCACTTTTTTTTAATTTTAAAGTCGTGCCCTTTACGTTTCATAATATACGGAAATACATGTATTTTGTACGGGGCCATCCTTTAAATTTTAAGATTATGAATGCTTTTTGAAACGGGACCAATCTGTAAGCATAACCTTTAAAAAATTTTTTTTTTCAAAATCGATCCAAAAACGACTGAGTTATAGTAGCACATATATAAAAAATCAACATTCAGTGGATTTGATAACCTTTGTCTTGTTTTTTGAAATCGGTTAAAAATTTATTTTAATTAAGTACTTGGTATTGTTTAGTTTTTCGAAACAACAAAAAACAACTGTAAACTCACAAGACTGATCGTACTTAGATATAACTTTAATAGAAATGACATTTAAATACGAAGTCCGAAACTGGCTCTTAGCTTTTGCTGAAAGGAATATTCAGATATTAAATTATCTTCAACTTCACCTATACAACTTTACCAAGTTGGTTTTTTATAATAGTTTTTGGTTATTTTTGATGCTTTTTTGCTTTTGAGTGATATTTTAAATTTTTTAATGCAAGTAAAATTTTTTTTGAAAATTAAAATTTTTGGTGGAATTTTCGGAAAAATAAATATTTTGGTAAAGTTTTAATTGTTCTGTTAGATTCCATTTTTTTAAAATAATTTTTAAGCAAAGTTTAATATTTTTGGTTAAATGTTGGTGGTTTGGTTTTGGTGAAACTTAGATGGTTACTGATACTCCGGTCACATTGTAATTTATTGTTTTTTTTTTCTAAAATTTAATTTTTCAATAAAACAGAGCAAAAAATACACTAATCAACAACAAGTAAGTTTAAAATGATACCCATATTGATATTTAAAGAAATTTGAAAATTTCAGAGCACCGTAACTCGTAAAATATGGGCGAGTGCAAATTTTTTCACTTGACGTTTTTTTCTTAGTTTTTAATTTTCTACTGTTCCATATATTTATGTTTTTGATTGGAGTTACCTTATTGTTCCAAATGACGTGAAAAATTTAGAGGTAGGCGTGGTTTTTTGCCTGCTGCCTCGAAAAACATGGACCGATTATGCTGATTTCCAACAGCACGTTTTTCGATAATATATCTGATCGAGGCAAACTTGATCTCAACACCAACACACGGGTTGAAAAACTTAAAAAACCCCTTTTCCACTTTTTGTGGTAAAGAGTGTAAAAAGCACAATTAAATCTAAAGGACGTAAGAAAATTAGAGGCGATCGCCTTTTTATTAATATCTTTCTACTATATATGTGACGATGTCTGAGAGAAAAGTGGTTATACATTTTCTGCACCTTCCCTAGTGACAGAACTGATTTCAACGCGATTACTGACAGATGGACGGACAGATGGGCATCGCTAAATAGGGTTCCCTATGTATAAGGTTCAACCATATATACATAATGGAGTCTAAAATGAATATTGTACAAATTAAAAACGGAATGACAAACATTCCATCTGTGGTGAAAGGTATAGTAAGAATTAAATCTTCTCCACGAATTTAAGTCGATTCTTTAAGTCTAAAAGAACGGAAGGTGCTAGTAAAATCGGTCATCTATTGGTGAAAGTTTTTCCGCAATTTTTAAAAGGTTTTGTGTTTCAGTTAAAAAAAAAATTTAAATTGTTTGAAGACGAACAGAATGATTCAAATCACAAAAAAAATAAAAATACTTATCGAACATATATCTAGAGTTTTACAATTGTATGTCTTCTAATAAATTCCGTATGTTCTTGGAGGAATGGTAGTCGAAAATAATTTAAGTGTATCAGAGACAAAATATTTTAGAAATAAGTCAACAATTTATTAACGACTAGACCGATTGAAATACACTCAAGTAGCAGCCTGAGTACGAGCCTGAGTTTTTTTTCAGCTTTTTAGAGATTTTATTGTTATATTTTGTTTTTGAACAGGTAAGTTTTCTTTAACGTTTTAATAGCTCTTGCCAATTTCTTTAAAATCAAGTTCAAACTTTAAAATTATCTTGTATAGTTAAAGTTTCCTCCAAATATTGGTAACTAGTTTACAAAATATTCCATTATATTTTTCAATTTAATTTGTGGAAAAACTACATACGAGGGCTGCTCTATATATTTCTGGCCTAATAGTGAAAATGCGAATATTTATAATCAAAAATGGTTTTATTGTTTTTCAAAGTATTCTCCAGAATGATTTATACACTTTTGCATGCGCTCAAACCAGTTGTCGAAGCCCTTTCTCCACTCCGATTGAGACACTTCTAAACCATGGTTTTTGAACACTTCAACAGCTTCTTCTGGCGGCGAAAATCGTTGACCACGCTTTTTTTTCTTGATGTGCGGAAACAAGAAGAAGTCATTAGGTGCCAGGTCAGGGCTGTACGGCGGATGGCCCATTAATTCGAGGTTTTGGCCGGTCAAAAACGCTTTGGTTTAAGCCAATGTGTGAGAGCTTGCATTGTCATGGTAAACAACGATTCGTCTTCTCTTGTTGGTTTTTCGAATTTCTCCGATGACTTCAGGTAAACAAATTGTAGTGTACCACTCAGAAGTGACCGTCCTACGTTGCTCAAGCGGAACAGTCGCCACATGACCAGTTTTGCCGAAGAAACAGGCGACCATTTGCTTCGAAGTGCTTCTTCCACGAACAACTTTCGTTGGATTTTGCTCGTCTTTGAAGACCGACACGGTCGATTGTTGTGTCCTTTCGGGCTCATACGCATAGATCCATGATTCGTCACCTGTGACGATCTTATAAACGTCTTTTGAAGCACCGCAATCGTATTTTTGCAACATTTCTTTGCACCAATCGACACGAGCCTTTTTTTGAGCGACTTTCAAATTGTACGGGATCCAACGAGAACAAACCTTTTTTACGGCCAGGTGTTCATGCAGTATCGAATGTATGCTGGTGGAAGAAATGTCCAAGGATGTCTCTATCTCTCGGTATGTCGCATGTCGATCTTGCATTATGAGTTCACGCACGGCATCAATGTTCTCTGGCACAACAGCCGCTTTTGGACGACCTTCACGGAACTCGTCTTTGAGCCAGCTTCGGCCACGATTAAATTCATTATACCAATTTTTCAGTGCTATAGGATGGTGCTTCATCGCCATACAAAGATTTAAGTTCATCAATGCACTATTGTCGTGATAATAAACGTCGAAAGTTGTAAAAAATGATGGCACGAAAATGTTCACGAGTTAATTTCATTTTTTTTCTATATTAATTTTTTTAAGTCACTGTAAACAACACAAAGAATGGTCGTACGTCAAAACGTTTTGAGTACGATTATGCTTAAAAATGACAAACTTTCCAATGGAAATGTCAGATTGCACTTAGCAGCACTCAGTGTTGCCAGGCCAGAAATATATATAGCAGCCCTCGCATTTCCTAATATTTTTGCCAGATTAGAAAATATGCGATTTTATAATTTGAAAATTACATTTATTTATGGTTTTTGTACCATCAATGATTTCTTAATATATAAGGATTAAATCTCTTAAGGTAACTATAATTTTGTCCAATTTTTGAATGCTCCTAAATTTTTAAGTTAACTTTTTGAAGTTTACTTTTTCGCGCGCTTTTTTAAATAAAATAAAATCTATTTTACTAAAGTAAAAATAATTCTGGTATTTGTTATTTTTTCTTTTTATTAGGTAATTTAATGGATTCTCTTCGTTCAGACTATTAAAGACTATATATTATATTTTTATCAAATTATTTATTGGATTTTCAAAATAATTAATTTAATTGATTGATATTTAATTAAGTTTAGCCGGTGCCAGACAAAAGAAAATTATTTAACATACAAAAATGTAATTACAAGCACTTTAAATATAAACAGAAGTTTTTAATTAAATCTTGACAAATAAGTATTCGAATTAATAAAACGTTTTTGTCATTTAAAGGAAGACGGTAATCAATACAAGTAATAAAAATCTCTACAAATTTTGGTGTCTGTATTGTCGTTGGTGAATATCATCGCGGTGTTTAAATTTGAGTTTAAGTAAAAAGATGATTAGATAGAGGAATACCAAGTCCGACCACTAAACATTTTTCATAAACTGAATGTCATTTGTTCAGCAGTAATTAATAACCCATGTCATATCTCCTCGACCACCGACTTTTTGTTGGGTACGATTTACGAAAAGCTCATCTTGAATAGTAGATACTGTTGATGTCAGGTAACAATGATCCTTGGCTCGATGACGGAATGTATGTATGTCGCATGCAAACCTTCTTTCTCATCCCTCGTAACTTTGATGTTTTTCGAAGTCTCAGACCCTTTTATAATCCAGTAGTATTAAGTCTAATGTTAGCCAGCGCTGTACACTCATACGCTACGTGCACCAACTTCTCAACCTCTTTTAAGCACAGTCTAAAAGTATTGTCTCCTTGAATTCTCATTTTTGCTAGACGATATTTGAGAATTCCATAACTTGTTATTTCGGGTGACTTGATTGGCTAAAAAAAGGAGGTCGGCATGTTGTTTCCTAAATAAAACTCGGAGGTCTACATAAATAATGCAAAATAAAAGAAAATGAGAAATATATAACTCTTTAGCCCATGTTTCTATACGGAAGCGAAACTTGGCATGTGATTCAAACATACTGGATCTCGGAGATCTGGTCTACTAAGAAATTGATACAAAATTCAAGTTGGAATATTTTTCCAGAAGCTTTATTCTCCCAATTGTAACAAAAAATAAAGAAAAAAGGAAGGACTGTAGAAAAGACACTTAAGTAGACAAATATTCGACAATAAGATACGTAGTGCTAAATTTAGTTACTTCATATAGTTTCCGATATCTGTTACATCTTAAAGAATAATATTTATGATACCTTTAATAAAGCTCTTAGTTTCTTCATAAAAGTTAATAAATTGTTCACTACAAATGTGACTTTTTTCGAATGAATAAATGAGTTTTATACAAAATATTTCATATTACTATTACTATTAAGAATAAAAGTTATATAACTTTCGTTGTCATTCGTGTACTTGCGTACATGTTTGCAATTTATGTGTGTGTTTTTTATATTTCTACCTATTCAACTGCAATCAAAAATGTCTACTTTTTCTGTCATTATTGACAAGAAATTTATGAGTTTATCAGAAAGGATTTTACACTCATGACTTACCAACGATTAGTTCTTGGTGTTTAGGACACTTAAAATTGGCAAATTGTCTTTTTTAGTATCTTTGACTCGTGTAATTTGTACAATTTTTTTTGTTATGGAATTAGACGCTACAATATTCAAACCTTGTTGGTGTATGATTTTGATAATAGTTGTCTGTGTAGCCGCATCACTTAAATGTTGAATAAAATTTGAGTTTCTGCGTATTTCTTAAATGACGAGCATATCTTTACATATACATTTTTCTACAAGTACTTAAATGAAAATATAAAAAAAAAATCATCGAGAGACCAACAGCATGTTTTATGATATCTTCATGGTGATTTATTATCATTTGATTTTAAAAAGGCAGACGCCTAAACATAAATTTTTTATAAATACAATTTCAATTTCATATACGCGCTTAGAATATGTCTTAGAAACATCTTGAAAGGTCCCAAAAACAACCAAGTATTACAATCTAAACTTAAATAGGTTTGAAAGTAGACATGTAGTATTTATAGTTGAATTTATTACAAATTGCAAACAGTTTCATTAGCTTTTTTTCATGATTTTCGTATTCGTCTATTTTGTAGTACTTAAATGTAAACATAAATGTATTTTAACTCTCTAAGAACATTAAACTTTTTGCTTGTTTTGTTTCTTCTTCTTTGTAATAAACATGGCAAATGAATTGTTAAAGAAAAAGACGAAGACGAAGAAAAAAAAACTAAAGACTTAAGCAAAAAACTTTATATATTTTGTTTTTATATTCTTTGGTTATAATGTCTTTCTCCATGTGACTTTACTTTCTTATTCCCTTTCATTGTAGCTGTTGTTGTTGTTGGTGTTCTTAGTTGCTAATGCTTCTCACAATCTTGTCACTTGTATAAATTTTCTTCTAACCATTTCATTTTCATGTCCCAAGGGCCAAGAGCGTGTCCATAAGTTCAACATTCTTGTTGCCTTTAGTTTTTTGCTTTTTTTATTTATCTTAAGCTCTAAAAAATTACAATGAAAAGCAAATATGAAAGGAATATATAAAAACATGAAATTCGCACACTTTAAAGAAATATATGATTAACTATACTTTATGTAAAACTAAGAACTTTTTTAATTCTGTAACTATTTGCTCATTTGGCAATTGAATATACGTCTTTATTATCAGGTTCCCTGTCCCCATACAAAAATTATTTTTTAATGGTATACGTCCACATATATTTTTGTAATTTTAATGTTATAGGTATTTTTCGAGGTTACTAATGTGTTTTTTAATTAGCCATACGAATCTTTACTGGATTTATAACGGTAAAAATATATGTATCAAATATGCTACATGAACTTGTCGTTTTGAAATTAGATCCCATACGTTGCATGTATCATATGTGATATGTATCACTAATGATTCATTGAGCGTATCATGTATCATATATGATACATGGACTTTGTAATCATGGTAAAAAAAAATATTTTTGTATCACATGTGATACATCGGACAGGGAACCTGTTATAGCTGGTTATTTACATTTGAGTAAAAGTAAACTCAGTCTTAGAGTATCTGCTTCTAAGGTTGCTAGTTTTTTAGAGGACAAATAAAGTATACAATTTTTTTTTATAAAAAATAAAATATTCTACACTAAAAATACTTTTGAATTTGTGCGAGCTTTTTGTCAAAAATAAAAGGCAAATAAAAAACTTTTTCCATCTTTTTGCTCGTTTTAAAAACATCTCTAGGATCTTTGTTGCGTTTAATTTAATTGAAATTGTCCAATAACAGCAGTGCCGATTGCATAATTTACCCTGCAGTTAGTGCACTTTATATATTTTTCAGCTTTCCTCCTAACCCAATTAAATATTTGCTGCCATTCTGACCTTAATTTGAGGCTGCTGTAGGCAGCACCAGATTTCCCTGGGTTCAACCTGTGCAGCTACCAAGAAACAAAATCAATGTTTTTTCTGTAGCCAACTTGGCTGGCATTTCTGGCACAGTGCATTCGTCGGCGAAGTAAAATAACTATTAAAATATCTATATGCTTCAAAAAATAACTGCATAAATAACGACATTAGGCGCGCATATCATCACTGTCAGCTGCCTTAACGGCGACCCCAGTGTTGAAAAAAAAACAAAAAAAATCTGTAGCACTTTCGGTTTAATTGTTTTGCATTTTAGAAGAGAATTTGAGGTACCTATCTTACTTTGCAATTTGGCAACAACTAAGAGATGATATATCGTGTAATTGGAAATACCGATAAAAACTAAATATGATTATTCCGGTTGACCACCTCTGTAACACAAATATTGATTTTTATACCTTTCACAACAAAAAGTGGAAGCAGGGTAAACCCAAGCTTGTAATTTCTAGAACACTATTTCCGACCCCATAAATAATATGAAGCAATATCCGTCTATTTGTCTGTCCGTGTTCGTGTTGAAATCAACTTTGCCAAGGCCCTAAAAGATTTAGGGAAAATTTTAATGCGCCAATCGATTAGACATAGTTTTAAAAACTTTGAAATTGAAAATAAGCGAGATCGGTCCATGCCCTTCAAGACAGCGGGCAAAATATTACGTCTGCCTATAATTTTTCCATATCACTTGGAAAAATGAAGTAACAAAAAATATAGGGAGCGATAGATCATTAAAAAATAATAAAAAAATGATCCCATTTTTTCGTGATTATGGGCCTCTGAATATTTCATAGAAAAGTACGAGAGTGCAGAATATTTTTTAAGATATCAATATGGGTATCATATAAAAGCTTTTGAAGAGATTATTCAGGAGGTACTAAAATTTTTAAAATATGCTTAATCCATTAAGAGCCGTTCACATTTTTATATTAAATTATTTGTAGCACTTAATTTTTTTCTCATTTTTTAACTCTCTGTCACCGTAATAACCATCATTTTGATTATAATTACTTCACAAAACTACATTTACATTAGTGGTAAATGGTGTAAAAGATTCGACACTCTATCACTCTTTCTTGTTAAATTAAAGTACTTTGCAAATGTCAAAATAAACTATTTTTGTACATTTTATTTGTACGTACTTTATGAAAGTATACTGATCAGAAATAAAGTAAGATACTTTATAATAACACCAATGTGGCAACTCTTGTCACATACGAAGTTTTTCGCATCATGGTTGTTTTTATGTGACGTTGAAAATTTAAAGTTTGTTTCTACTATAATTAGACGAATGCAAAAGGCTCTTAAAGCGGATATATCACTACATACTCTGTGTTTGGACTGGGATCTTTGACGGTGCCGTAATGGCCTGGATCTGATCTCCTGCAAATCCTGTTTCCAGGCAACACAACGGGACCTTTGGGACCCAAGTGGGTCGGTCTTTATGCCGACGGCCTGTGCAACCTAACCTACATACTCTGTGTAAGTTTTAAGTGTCTGCCTTCAACAGTTTATAATAAAATGCCTTGAACTTTAAAAAATAGTTGCTATATTCTTACAATAGACATTTCAAGTGTCTGCTTATAACGGTTTGACAAATCAAACGCGGTAAGTATATTTCGACAAAGTGGCACATACCCTGTAATAATTTAATTTTTAACATTATTTAATGTTATAGCAGCTATAATAAAATAATATAATAAAATTTTTGGGAACATTTCAAATATCTGGCTGTTACGGTCCCAGAGAAAGAGTCGTGAGACTCCAGACGTACAGACATTTTAGAGGAAGTAGTATAATTAAAAGTACTTTATACATCTTCAAAGAATTTTTTTTTATTTTTCTATTTTTTTCATTCTCACTGTACATTAACTGATTTTTGTTTGTTTTCCTTTTTCTCCGTAATATTAAATGTTTGTAATCTCTTTTTTATTTCTGATATTTTTTGTTCATTTTCTTAGCAAAGCATGTTTAACTATGTACGTTTGGAGCCTATTTCTTATGTAACTTTGCCCTTTATATATGTATTGGGTTTGGCTGCCGTTGTTAGAAGTATATTTTTCATTCTAAGGTTCACTTGCTTATTTTCAGCGGTATATTATTAATTCCTTAAAAATTGTTTAGCATTCAATTTTATGAAAAATATCATACAAAGCAGAGTTTTATATACGAATACAAAATAACCAACCAAGCACTGCTGTTTCAATAATTAATTTGAATATTTTGCTTAAAGTATGAAGCTTAGCTGGTCGGTAGGTAGGTGCATTGGCCAAATGCACAATTTCATGAATGATTATCTAAATCTATGTATTTCATGTTTGGAATATTAATCCAAAATGTGTTGAAGGAATTTTGCAAATAAATTTACGTGTCATTGGTTTTCAAGAACAATTTTTGTTTTTATAATTTTGAAAGGAAAATATTGATTCTTAAAGACTTAGAATGTTTTGTTGCCAAATTTTTTATTAAAAAAACTTTACATTCTTGCACCACCTGAAAGACTTGAGTTTAATATTTTTGCATATCGTTAGCAGAAATGCAAAAAGATTACGTTACCAGCATTTTTAATTTCTTAAAGGAGAAACAAAAAATGATATTGAATGAATGAAATTAAAATTTTGTATGCAATTATAGCAGATTTAGTGAAAATAGTACGATTTATTATGTTCTTAAATATTACTTTATAGGTTTTTTTGAAAACACGTCTCGATGGCAACCTCGCTACCGCGTATTTAGCGTTTCAGGAAACTTTTCACAATCATTTTAAATAAACTAAAGATTCTTGTCCAAACAATAAAGTAAAGATAAAAATCAAAGTTAAGAAAAAAAAAACAATAATCAACTATAATTTTATTTTTCTTTATTTATTAAATAAGGCCGACCTTTTTTGGATCCTTTATTCAATTAAAAAATAATGAAAAATAAATTGTCACTTTTAATTCATTTAAAGAATTTTCTGTTATGTCTGCATCAAGCGACTTTATATTATGTTTGTTCGAATTAAATGTTTAAAGAAAACTATTAAAAAACTATAAATATTGAAGCTGGCAATAAATTTCCCTCTAACATTTGGTCTCAATCAAAGTACGTGGATAAATTTAATGCAACCATAAATATTTTTCCGTGTCTAATGTTAAAAGATTTCATATTATTTCTTAAGGTTAAAAATTGTAAATTTCACTTTTAAATCAAAAACAAAAAAACATCGCCATCACCTTAAGCTCTCGCACAATCAGCCCATCAACTATAGTTGTTAATCCGCTCGCAAACATATCGCCATGTTTTCGGTTGAAAATAACTATTTAATAAAAAAGTTGAAAAAAATACGAAGCATTATAAAGTGAAATAAATTAAAAGCAATTTCATTTTTTCAAAAAAAAAAAAAACAAAAAAAAAAAAAAAGAACTAAATAGTTGGATATGAAAAACTTAACCGAAAAAAGTATGGATGTGTAAGAAAAGTTAATGACGAATTTTTTCTGAGCTATTTTATACTTACACGAAGTGTAAGTTTTATTATTATTTCTACTGGTGAGTGGACGGAGTATCTAGTGAGTTTTGCCAACTCTCGCGTAATAACTGGAGTATGCTTTAGACTGAGGACTGTATATGCGCTGCAGCTGCACTTGGTTGGTACACAATGTGCTGCCAACATGTGTTGCGATACCATCTCACCCTATCTCAGGGAGAGCCTGACGGCTTTTATAACACCTCTTGCGCTTGCCAGCATGTAGTTGTCTTCAGCTATTTTTCAGGCATTAATACCTATTTAGGTGCCACATTCTTTAGGAAAGGGAAAGATGAGCGATAAGGCAGGTCGTGAAAGGGGAAAGGTATAGCCATTTTACTAGTTATTTTACCTTGCCAGCGAATATTCTATGAAGAAGTATCTGAATATGTACTTATACCATTAAACAGAAAAAAAAATTTATGTTTTGGTTGCGCAGGGGTTGAACCCTGGCCAACCAGACTTTTAGTTAAGTTGCATACTATCCAGAGAACTACAAGAGTGTCTCTTTTTAATACTCTATGTATACTCATCTTAAATGCGGTTGCGGTGTGATCGCCACCGCATTTCTTTTGTGCGAGTATTTACTATACCCATTCCATTGGAGTTAAGTGTCTAGCATACTCAAGTAAAATGTTTGCGATGCTGGCTTTACTTTATTCGTATTCATACTCACAACAAACACCAAGAGAGAGATTTTAACGTGTGTAGTGAGAGGAAACAGAGTTATCAGATTAGAATTATTAAATCAAACACAATATCAAAAGTCGCCAATATCTACATTAGCTAACATACATACTTCTTTGAAATTATGAAAGTTTATTTAATATATAACAGAAAATAAATTAAATAGAACCCGTAAAATTCGCCATATTTTCATTTATTAAAAGCACAACAAAAGTTTACTAATAACTCAAGAATAATTCATTGTTTATTATATTACGTTTTTGTTAGGGTTTTTTTTTAAGTCACACAGGAGAGAAATTTAAAAATTCTATTCGTTAAGCAAATACATTTTTTTAAATTAATAAATAGGTATAAAAGCAATAATTATATTTAACAAAATAAAATATGTAAACTAAAAACTTTATTTTATTTATTATTATTTATGAGGTCTATGTCTATTCAGTCAATGCAACATTACATCAGCGTATATACAGTTTTGTTAAAACTAAAAAAATTAAGTAATTTTCCTTTTATTCAGGGATTCATTTTATTATTTTGTTTTCCTAAATACCGTTAGTAGCACGTTTACGACAACAAGGCGAATAAACTGAAAATAATTGTTCATAAAAAACAGCAACAAAATAAGTATACCTGCTTTAAATATTGTACAAAAGCTGTGCCTTTAAGCGGTTTTTATTGCATTTTATTCATTTAATATGAGTTGTATTTCATACCTATGAAAACCGTTGTTGTCTGTTTTTCTGCTTATAATGTTTAAGCAATAGATTTGATCAAATTTTGTTTTTTTATTGTTTATAAATAGATCTGCATACAATGCAGTATTTCATAAAAATGTGGCAACGTTGCTTACAAATAAAGAGAATTAAAAAATTCTCGCGTACGAGTATAAAAAATACTTAAAATTCTGATTGCAATATTTTTGATACTCGTAAATGGGTAAAATAAACACCGCAACTTTTTATTGCGGTGTTTAAAATACTCGAGTGTGAAAAGTATAGAGTAAGTATGCGGTGTACTCATGGGTTACAGTGTACTCGCGCAGTTCTCTGATACTATCCAACCATAATATGACACAGTAGATATAGCTTGTCTTCCAGCGAAAGCTCTTACTTTAGGGTGTTTTCCAGGCTACATGGCAATAATTAGAATACACTATCCCTAAACTTCCTTGGAACATTCTGATGTTTTCTCTTTTTTTTTTGCTTTTTTTTTACTAATTAAGCATTATTCCTGGAACTACCACAAAAACTAACTTCTCTATCTATTAATGCGCCGCTTAAACAGATTAAAAAATACAGTGGCGTCGAATGAAATTATAATTTTATATTACCACTTTATCTGAGGTAGAGGTATATTAAAGACCACTTGTAAATATTTGTTGTATGAATACAACAGGGTATAAGTGTAAAATATAATATATAGCAGATGAAGCTGTATGGTTTCTACACTTACTCAATCAAAAGTGTTTAATACGTAGTTTAAGGCAAAACAAAAGCAAAGAATCAAAAATTGTAGAGAAAAAGGTAAAAGCATCATTTATTTTTTCATAACAATCTTAAAGAAAAAATACTTGTTGATGATCCATTGCAGACACTTTAATCGAAACGGAGTTTGCTCAAAAGCGTTTGAACCAAGACTAACACTTGTCAAGTGGCTTGATAGATGTTCAAGTACTTGTTGTATTACATTTAAATATATTTCTTCTAAAAGTCCTAAACATTCAACTTATTAAAATTAGTTAAGATAAAATAAGAAAACAAAGTGAGTGCATTTGAAGTTTATCCCATCATAATCAAAGCTAAGTCTTCTTCACATGCATACCTGTATCTAGAGCCAGTAGTTATACTAGAAATATGAAGACTGTGGCTTAGATGTACGCTTTATATCTTATGAATGGATGGGTGTGTATGTGTGGATGGATGGATAAGTGGAACGCTTGAATGCGTAACAGACAAGTTAAATTGCTAACAAATTGTAATTATTATAATTTATGCTAACAAACATGTTTTATTATAATTTTCTTTTGATTATAAAATTTTTTTTCTGAACGCCTTTTACAGCCGTCACTGGAAGCTTTGGATTTAGTCGTATGTGTTGAACAAATAGTGGGAATTTATTGCTCCGTATTTGCTTAAGTTGGCAGATGGTGTGTTTTGTTCGCAAAAAATACTAAATACCCAACAGATAGATAAATCGTATAAATCAACATGATATGATATTATTTTTTTCGTGTTTTATATTTGAAAAAGATTAATTAAGGAAACGATTGAACTGGAATAGATTGATTATATATTGTATTTTATGCGTGTGCTCCTTAAACATGATTTGAAGGATTTAAAAAGAAATTTAAAGAACTCCCTAATAAGAAGTTTTTTTTATTTAATTTGAATCAAGAAATGTAGTTAAACTTACAGTTTTACAACTTTTTCTTTGACGCGAGATAAAACTAAAATTTTAACAAAGTATCGAAAATTTGATCGTAGTCTTTTTAATCTACGAACATGCGAATAATCAAAATAGTAATTTTGTATTATAATACTGCGTCAAACACCAAAAAAATTGTTAAGAAATTATTTCCATTAAACAGCAGAGCTTAACGCAAAGCATTCATCTATTTGCTGAAAACAGACTTCACTGCGATACTCTATCAACGTATCATTCCTTTCTGGAGCAAGCATTTGTGGAAGCAAAATATGTAGGTGTGTTGTATTTAGCTTGACTTTTATTTCAGAACTGCCTTTTATACAATTGCTTAAGTATATGTATATAAGTATAGGATTGGTTATGTTTAGTTAATAATTACAGATATGTATTAAAACTTAATACAGGGATGGACTGTGATATACCTTAACAATATACCACAGTAGGTAATCATGATTGACAGCGAAAATAGCATTTAGGTAAATAATTACGGGGTTGCATAATAATATAGGAAGTGGAGTCAAATTTAACTTCTATCGAACAGCCATCAAATATCTTCAGATGTAGACATTCCACAGTGAATCTTTTACACTATATGCACATGAGACATATTTTCATATCAAATTGTTTTAAGTGTGTTGTGATTTTATAATTCGTTAACGGTCAAACCGACTTCAATTAAATTTTTAGAGTTTGTTCGTATGGTCGTGTAGATGGTTTATCTAAAGTTTGCACGAAATCGGTGAAAGCGTTCGTGATTATTTGTTTTTAAGTGAATCAACCGCAGCTAAACGACGAAACCAATTTAAATAAAATTTGAAATACGGGTAGATATTTCCCTTATGGCAAAATAGGGTAATTAAATTTTTAAATTACCACCCAGGAAGGGAGTAAAAGAGGAAGCGGGCATTTTTATGCATCAAAATGATTTTAATAAAGTCTCGGCTAATCGATTTTAATGAAATTCGCAACATAGATAGGTCTTATCGATCTTAAAAAAATCAGATGCTAAAGATATTTAAAGTATAGATATATCCTGCTCTGTAGGTTCCAAAAAAGCGAGTCATAAACGCGAGTGATAAAGGACTCGTTCAAAAGAGTAGCTGCTACGGTCCCATATTCCCCCGACAAAACAATAATTCGACACCAAAATGAGCGCATATTCGAATATTATAATCGTGTAATAGAGTCAAAAAGACTCGAATATGATCAGTAAGTTAAAGGAATGCTAAAGCTGGCCATACACAACATGTTTTTTACATCTGACATGTCAAATTTCCCTCTGTTAAAAACATACACGTCGTGGAGGGCTGTTGAAACATTGCTTCTGTAAAATACATGTGAAAAGCCATCTGACAAAATTTTGTTTAGAACGTGTTCTATTTTGGTCTGACAAACCATCTGACATCAGCTGCTTTTATAATTCTAAAAAGTATTGCCAAAAACCTATGCCGTATGGAAACAATCAATGGTTGACCATTGGTGGTAGCTTTAGTCGGCAGATGGTATTATTTCATATGACCAAAATCTGAAATTTCTTTTAACTATTTGATAAGAATTATGTAAATTCTGTATCATTCAGTGTTGCTAGAGAAAGCCATATAAAAGTTACGCTTTTCCTTCAAAAAAATTACATTAATAAATAATTTTATTCCATATTTCAGGAAAAATAAGAAGACAACAAAATCATTTACTGAACAAAAACAAAACCAAAAAAAAAAAAACAAAGAAAAACGTATGAAAAAAGTTTCATACTGATGGTAATAATGAGCATTTAAATTAGCACTCAACACTAGTATTTCGGCATGGAAAAGTTCACAATCTCTACATTCAATGAAATTAGTTAAAGTATGATTTTTGTATAAGTCCGTTTTAACTTTTTCTTTGAAAGATTTAGATTCAATAGAATTTACTACACTAATTATTTTAACAATACTGTTATTAAAAACAAATTTTGCCTTATTTGCTTAAAACTTCAACATATAGTCCGGCACCTAAAATCGGGGTATTGGTACGATTGTCAAATTTTTCAAGCGATATAACAATTTTCTTGCAATTTTAAACAGAATGCTTAGTTTTTCGCACGAAATGCAGCTCATATTACTTCACAGTCGGAAAGAATTGTTGTAACAAACATCTTGCTTTTTCTAAACATGAACCAAGATACATTTCGTGATTTCTCAAGAATTGAACTGAAGCAAAGTTTTTTTTTTGTTTGTATGGAATTTTAAATGCATTTTCAAGGTAACCTTTGTTATTAAAATCGAATTGATATGTTAAGAAAGGTTGAGATTCTTACCTCAAATAATGGAACAAGTACTCTTTCAGTTTTACTAACTTTAGTGTACCAAAATATACGAAAATTTGGCCGTATATAACAATATTATACATGTTACTTGGGGCCTTCAAAAGTTACAAAAAATTTAAAAAAATATAACCAAACGGCAACAGTGGTATCATTATTTAATGCAAACTGATCTTGTTCATATTTAGAGTAAAATGAAATTATTAAAATTGACAAGTCTTCAGTAATTCCGTAACGCAGGCAAAAATATATAAGAACTACTATAAGCTGGACCGGACGTCTTGGATATCTGTACAGTGAAAAAAGCGAATTTGATCAGCTGTTGTAAACAAATAATAATTATGTCAGACGTAATTATACATGTACGTTTGTGACCAAATATTTAAAGTCTTCTGTAAAATATCAATTTTGACACACATGCAGAATTACATATGACTCTCACAGTTAAAAAGTCAGATGTAAAAAACATGTCGTGTATGGGTAGCTTAACTACGGATAAATGATTTTTTATTACGCGTTGTGAAAGTAATAAGCAAAAATAATTCGGTGTAAATGTTTCTTATTTTTAATTTACTTTACTCGTGCTTGATTCACATTTTTACATAAGGGAAAGAAAAAACGAAAATAGTTACTAAATGTTTGCTGTGTTTTTGTATAGAACATTTTTGAGTTGTTGTTGTCTTCTATCTTATTGATTCAATGTAGTTCTCATGTAATCAATTTGGCTTTTGATATAAGACTTTCTATTTTTCTATACAAAATTTGGGTAAAATCGACTGATGAGCTATTAAAGCAGTAGTGAAATGGCCATATGGATATGCTTTCCCCGCAGTAATACATTTCATTTTTTAGTTAAGTTTAAAATAATAAATATTTCATGAGAATATCGTGAAATATTTATATTTAAAGGAATCAAGCACGAGTAAAGTAAGTTAAATTTTAAAAGATTCCGAATAATAAATTTTTCATATGTTTCTTATTTTTTTATTTTTTGATTGTAGTTACTTTATTGTTCCAAGTGACGTGAAAAAGTTAGAGGTAGGCGTGGTGTTTTGTCTGCTGCCTCAAAGGACATGGACCCATCATGCTATTTCCAATAGCACCTCTTTCGATGCTATATCTGATCGATTGGCATATTTATATTTTTGTGAAACACTAATACGGAATAATTTCGAAATTTTTTAATTCAATGTATGAAATATTCGCGAATTAATTAAAAAATCGAACTATTTTCTAACTAATTTTATAAATAGAGAAATTTATAATTATATACACATACATAAATATGAAGAATATTGATGAAGGCTGTAGCGAACCAGAAAGTGTTGGTATCTAATTCTCATTGTTCTCTTTAGGAGTAATCACAATTAATAACAAACTTAAGCTAATGTTAAGAAAAAAATACTTTATTTGTAAAAATAATTCAAATAATATAAAACAATCCAATAAATTACTTTCCATTCATTAAATTTTGCAATTTGTTTAACGCAAAAATGTAATTATAAAGTCGTATTAACAACATCCTTATTTGGTAAAAAGTTCCATAAAGTATTTTTTTCGTACTTAAAGGCTTCATTAAAACATTTTGTACCGACTCCATTAGTACAGCAATTTTACCACCCGCTTTTAAAAACAATTTCGTTTGATTTATAAATCGAAAAAATCAATATGAGTTCATTTTTTGTTGCAAACATGCAACAGAAAACAAATTTTCGCATGCGGTTTTTAACCATAACAATATATATTTTTTGA
Source organism: Gymnosoma rotundatum (assembly GCA_916610165.2). NCBI lineage: Eukaryota > Metazoa > Arthropoda > Insecta > Diptera > Tachinidae > Gymnosoma > Gymnosoma rotundatum. Next base: position 92,674,426 of record OU744337.1, on the reverse strand, counting down.
ATTTATGTTGCAATTTTAAATTGTTTTTTTCTTCTTTCTTTTTTATTTATTCGTAAAAGAGAATGTATTTTTTTTAATAATAATTCAGCCCACTTTTTGTTATTGCTGTGTTGTTGTTGGTGCAATGTAAAAATAACAAAACACGCATAGCACGCATTTAGCTGCGACCTTTATTTTTCATTTATTCATTTATTGCAAAGACACACGTGAGGTGGTACCCAAAAGTTTGCAACATACAAGAGTACAATACATAAATGTTGCATTCAAATGCCGCTGGTCTTAAACAACATGCTACTGTTGTTCTTATTGTAGCTTTTGCCATTGATAGTGAACTTGGTCACCAAAAGCGAACACATTTAGTCAATGTTTCCAGAATAAATACACTTACTCTCAAAAAAAAAAAGAAACAAAAAAGGAAAAAGCCCTCCAGCAGTAATTCTGTTCTAAAATGAGCCATATAAATGATGAGTTCGTTTTTTTCAAATTCAAAGAAGAAGCAAAATTAAAAAAACAAAAAAAAAAATGATAAATTAATATCGTTTAACAGAATCCTTAGAATAAATCAAAGTATTTTTAACGAACAGACTTTTAAACTAATTATATCTTGCAGCTGGTGTAGCGAAAAATCACAGATGAAAGTATTATTTAAACAAGAAGATAACGTACGGCTGGCTTTCCATGTTATAGTGAACCCTGTGTATACTAAATATTTTACAGGTGTAAGGTATACTACCTTGTTTATATATAATTTTTGATTAAATGAAAGAGATAAATGTTTTATTTAATGTTGGCAGTTATGTATGAAATAAAATATCAGATAATTGTCCGTCTCTGTTAGCCTCACAAGCGTGAGCCTTGTTGAACACATTTTTCATTACATACTCACACATTTCACTCGGTATTTCATCAATTTCATCGCGAATATATTGTTTCTAGTTTATTTGCATAAACCTTGCTTTTAAGATATCCCCACAAAAAGGAGTCCGGAGCAGTCAAATCAGGCGACCGTGGAGACCAATCAACATCGCCATTTCTGGAAATAATTTTTTGTGGAAAGAGCTCTCGCAGCAATTTCATTGTCGGCCGGCTTGCAAGCGATGTAGCACCGTCATGTTAACACCACATGTTAATCAAGCCCAAAGCATGCAGTTGTGGCGTTTAAAAGTTATCAATCATATCGCGATATCGCTTCCCATTCACAGCCAACATTACGCCGTTTTCATTTAAGAAAAAAGTAAGGTCCAATCATTCTTCTTGACCAATTTTCACACCAGATGCAAAGTTGACTAAAGAATAATTTAAGAATTTTCCATTGCCCAGAACCGACTATTCTGTTTATTCACATATCAATCCAAATAAAAATGTGTGGGTTGTCATGAGCGAGCTGTAACATCCTATTGACATAAGTACGGTGGTGTAAATAGTCTTGTGGAAGAATTCTTACGCCAACTGAATCTTAAATAGAAACAAACGCAAATCTATGTGCAAAATTGTTACCAAAGAGATTCCTTGAAGACCAAGCTCCTTAGCACGGCGTCGAATTGAGGTTGATGGATTGTTTTGAACACTTTCTTAAACAGCAGTAGTGTTTTCACCCGTTCTTGCATTACGTTGTGGTCCATGCTTGGGCCTTTCACCCACCGCCCTTCTTTTTTGAAATCATTCACTACACGATAAATAGTTTTTCCCAAAAACTTTAAATAACTTTCTCATCCTCACAGTAATCGATAATTGATTTTGATAAAATATTTTAATGATTAAAACACATTGGTTTATAGAATATTTTTTAATAATCGTTTGCTAAGTGTCTACTTTCCTACTGCAAAAATGAACAATCAAGACTAGACTACGTCTAGAATAATTGTCCCGAATTTTCCAGAGAGATGCTTGTTCATCCTCATTAATTTTTGGTGAATTCTAACAAGGCGAAGCAGTGCAGTTTATATCATATTTCCTACCAGATAAACTTGATAGTAAAATTCCTGGAACACGACTTTATTTGGAGCAATTTTAAACTCTCTCTTGTCCCTTTCGAGAGTCTTATCGGGCTTAAAAAACATCCAATAGTTATTAATCTAATGCAAAATTATTTAACTATTTAGAATAACATTACTCCCACCAGTGAAGTGTGTTCAGAAAATACGGCAATTAGCTAAGAAAAGTTGAAACCCTAACAAATTAATAGGAAACGGCAGTACAAACGGCCCAGAAAGAAAAGACAATTATTGTCTTAAGCCATGGTAGATAAGTTGGTGAAAGCGTCTGTTTAATATAGCAGAAAATATGATATAGAAAAAGCTCCTCCAGCAGGGTGCAACATTATTGTTATTTTCCACGATGATTTGTTCAATTAACATGAGGACTGGTTCAATCAGTATTTGCAACAAAATACTGATTTCTCACTCTGATCTCACCCGGAATAAAAACCAGGGATAAGTTATTCTATTTCTATTCGAATAACATTAATCAACTTCGCAGTAGGCAATGAGATGAAACAAATTTGAATTTTTAGGTTTTCTTTAGACTGAAAATCTTATTAAAGAATTAGTCATTTCAAACTTCTGCATTAAATGTGTACATATTTGTTATTTAATGTTTAATGGTCAAGTTAATATATTTATTTTCGAAGAACCCTTAATCATTTGATACTGATTTTTTTTTTTAATTTAGCATATAGTGTTACATTTTAGCCTCAAGATATTAAAAATTGTCTCCTAAATATACATGGACATTGTTTTCCTTTAACGTTGTTAAATAACAAAAAAAAAAAAAATGATTTTAATTTTATTTTTCTTATATAATGATGATCGGACATTTTTAATTTAAAAATTTTAAAAACTCATTTATGTAATCCAGCCCATTTTTTACTAACTAAAAAATATTAAGAGAAACAATTTTCAACTGCACAAATTATATATTTTGCGATGCTAATATTTCGACAAGATAAAAACTGTTGAAACTACTAATTAGTGTTAATTTGCATACATTTCTAAATAATATACAGATACACACACAAACCAACAAACTTTTACTTTTATTAAAATAAATACGAATATTTATGTCAAAATATGCAAAACATTCAACGACAACTTGTATAAATTTGGACAAAATTTCGTCTGTCCGTTTCTAGATAATTAAAATCATCCTAGAAAATTTATGACGTTTTAAAATTGTGTTATTTATCTATTTTTTTTTTCTGTTTTTATTGGCTTAAATTTACATGTGTTTTGCATTCACAATATAAAATTTTGCTTACAAATGGCTTAAGTTTTATTATCTTAATTAAGACTAAAGCTGCGTCCAAAGTGATTTATTACTTTGGGATCATAAAAGTTCATTTAATTCTAGAGAAAAAATAAAACCAGCCACAGAAGAATTTCTACGATACGAAGTAACAGAGTTTGACTGCAAGATGATTGTGTGTGTGGTGTCTGGTATAATTTGGCATCCAGATATTTATGATAGCAAAATCATGTAATGAATTGCTTGCAAGAATTTTTATTACTTGTGTTTTACTAATTTCAACTCATTTGGTAACGAAAGAGTTTTTCAAGTCTCTTTTAACTTTAGGTGTCCTATTAACGATTGTAGTCAAGATATTTGAAATACATATTATTGCTATATGCCATACTGCACAATGGGGCCGATGGCAAAACTAGTTGTTTTTTTATCAGTGCTAAATGTGTTGTGCCTTTTACATACAGTTTTTAAATTATACAAAAAATTTTTTGTAGTTTTTAACAAAGATTTAGAGAAAATTAAAAATTTTATCTATTCATTTTTAGAAAAATTTTGATAATTAGAACAATTTAAATATGTGATATTGACAATTTTTCTAAAGGGTAAAATTAAAGGATCTGTATATTTTTGATCCGCTTTTTGGTTTTAATTTTAAGTTTTTATAGTTTGCTGTTGAGAACTTTAACCCTTATCGGTCGTAAGTCACCTCTGACGTGACAACAGTACTTTTCTGCAACGGTCGTATGACACGTGTGAAGTGACAAGGCGAATTATGGCGAAACATACTGTCTACAAGTATATAAATAAGTATATAAATAATTATGAGAAACTCAGACATGTAGTAGTTGTACAAAAAATAAATAATTTGTAACAAAACTGAAAAGAAATGAATATAAATGTATAATAACATACTATTGTTTTTTTTTCATATTTGTTAAGTCGTGTCCGATAAGGGTTAAGTATCGGCCAGTTACTGTTAAAAAACCGACCAAATAGGAAAAAAGCATGTCTCTTATAAGGACACCCTTTATATTTCAAATTTATTTTTGTAAATAATATTGCGGTGATATTCTCTATGCAAATTTCAGGACTGTTAACGTTGCACTTCAAGATCACTTCTATATGGGTACACCCTTTTATTTTTAACTTAATTTTACTATTTATTGTTGTGTTGCTATTACAATGCAGCAGATACCCTTTTTGTCCTGAACTCCTAAAATACAGGATGTCCGTTGGTAGGGTAGTCAAATTTGTTTTTCTGCAATTGTGGTAAAGATTAGTCTTAGCAGTTCATATTTAGCACTCGTGAAGTAGACACGTTGAAAATTTTTATAAAAAAATATTCGGTGCTACATCGCATACAGCCAGGATTGCAATAGAATTTCTGCGAGACCTTTTTCCACAACAAATTATTTCAAGAAATGGTGATTATGATTGGCCTCTACGGTCGCCTGATTTGACTGCTCCGGACTTATTTTTGTGGAGATATCTAAAAAGGTTAGGTTTATGTAATTAAACCAGAAACGCCTGAGCAACTCAAACACACAGAGAAAAGAAATTCGTTATAAGAACCGAATTTGTTTCCAATCGAATTTTGTCGGTTGTGATTATTATCTTGAGTTCGGTTCTAATAACTGAATGAATATAGCACCTACAACTATTTGAAAAAAATTATTCTTGGGTGACTATAAAATATTATTGTGAATTAAATAAAACATTATTTTATTTTAATATTTACTTTTATTTTAAAAATAATTTATAGAAATACGAATCTACATTATAAATCTCACATTTCGACCCATCGAATTTTGCCTACTCCTTTCTTTTCATCATGATTCGTCTTTTCCTCAGAGTTTCTTCATCTTTCCTTCCCATAACTCACGTTTTACTTCTGCAAAGTGTATTAAACATTTTATAATTTTTATATTCAAAGGCTTTTCCGAGATTGATTTTGTACTTACCTTTCAGCAATATTGGAGAACTTTTCACCATTAACAATATATCTTTGTATTTTAAAACTCAAATATTGAAAACAATTTTTTTTTTTGGTAATGTGTACAAATTTATTTTTATTATGTCAAACATTTTTCGATTTTAGAAGACATAATCGATTTTTATGACTGTTACTACCAAAATTTCGTTTTTAGTAGTAATTTGCTAAATAAGTTTAGTTGTATCATCCATTTAATGGAATTGATTTTAGTAAAGACACAAATCGGTCAGGATAACTTTTTAAGAGGTGTTACAACCAACATTTGAACGCAAATATCATTTGTTAGCTTTTAATATTAAAAATAAGTTAAAATTATAATTTATTTATATTAGTAATCAAATAATTATATTAGTAATTAAATTTGGAAGACATCAATCGAATTTTTACCAATCTTTTTTCTGTGTGCAAGATATTCGCGATGAAATTAACGAAATACCATGAAACGTGTAAAATTGTAATAAAGAATGTGCTCAAAAGAGCTCGTATTTGTGAGGCTAACAGATGGACGCATTTATCCGATATCGTATTCCTGATTGTATTGCTGACATTAATTAAAACATTCATCAATATAAGATCAATTTTCCTTAATTTATAAACAAATCTTTCAGGCGGACACCCCGTATATTTGATTTTATTAGGACAATGGCTAAAAGGTTTTAATATAAAGGCTGAAGAAGTCTTTTAAAGCTTAAAATGTCTTGAGTATATTTTCTACACGTTATGAGAACCAAATTTGTTGCCGGTTGTAATAATTGAATGAATATGGCACTTACAACCACTATAAAAAATTGTTATTGGGTGAATTTTTATTGTGTATTAAAACCCAAAAATATAATGTTTTTAATAATTTTAAATTTAACTTTATTTCATGGTTCGAACCACTGAATTCAGCCGACTCCTTCCATTACATTATGATTTTTTCTTTTTAATTTTCCAACCCATAGCGCAGGTTTTTACGCTGCGTTTGTGAGATCATTTTAAACTTATCATTCAACAATATTGGAACACTTTTTACCACTTTCAATAAATCTTTGTATTTTTGAACTAAAATATTGTTGATTTTTTGTTCAATAATTGCAAATTTTTCATGTCAAACATTTATCCTTTTCAAAACACACAATCGATTTTTATGATTCTAACTACTAAAATTTATTTTTCTGTAGTAACGTGCTGAATAAGTTTAGTTGCATCTTTCATTAAATAGAATAGATTTTAACTTTTTTAAGGGAGTTACAACCAACATTCAGAGGCAAATATCATTCGTTAGCCTTTGATATAAAAAATACGTCAAGATTATAATACATATATTAATAATACAAATCAAATTGTTATATTAGTTATCATTATGATGTTTCTGTATTACAGGCGATCAACTCGTCTGGAAATTTTATATGGAATTAACTCAAAAATCTGAGTCCTTTTCATACAAATTTTTCAAACGAGTAGATCGCCTGTAATACAGAAACAACACATAAATTTTGAACATTTCAGTCGAATTTATACTAATATTTTTGATGTGTGTATTAGACTTCAATATATAAAAAAATTTAAAATACGGAACTTGCTTAAAGGGAATTAATTTTCATGTTCAAGGTTGTCTTACTGGTGTCCCTGTAGCGTTATCTTCACTACTACTGCTCATCTTAAAATTTTTAATCTTATTACTATTTACGAGCAGATCGATCCCATTGTGCACTACTCTTGTTGGCATTTTCCTTATTATTTTTACTTTTCTTATACGAATGTACGTGAATAATTTTTCTATACTTTTACAAATGTCAAGTATTTTATATTTTTTAAAAAGCAGGTCAAAAATAGAAGAAACGATTTTAGGAAGTTATATGTTTTGATTTCTTATGGTTGAAGTCAAAAACTAAAGCTTCTTTGACAGCTTTGACGGTAAAGATACTTTTAATTAAGTCGTTAATACATTTATTGTTTATAAGTTTAGTTGATTTAATATCTAGAGTCCACATTTGAGCCTCTGACCATGAAAACGCTAACTCATCATTTGTCAGCGTTGTGGTCTTAATACTTTTTTATTTTGCAAAGCGCTGTTCTTTCCTTCAACTTTTCAGTTTTGAAGGGAAAAACATTTGAAACTAAATGCAGTTTTAACAATATATATCTAGCTCTTCTCAGATTTTTTGCAAAGAGTGACTAAAACCGGGGTACCTTTACATGAAGGCTAGTCGTTTCCTATATGGAGAAACACTTAAAAATATACATATTTTTAGTGAACGAAAAAAATTTTTTTGCTGAAAGTGAATATTTAAATATTTTATGATATTTTAATCTTTTTATAAAATTTTTAAATTAAAATCAGTCAATTTTTGTTAAAAAAAAAAAACATTTCTATATTGTCTTCTAAAATAACTCTCAAGTTGTTTTTACAGTTCTTATATATAAAGTATATGTTTTTCATTTTTCTAAAAATTTGGATAAAGGTTTCCTGGTTTTCTGTATAGATACTTGCGTTTTCAAACCAACAAATTGCCCTTAATCATGAAATGCAATTTAACTTTATGTATTTTAATTTCACAAAATAAAATTTTAAAATAAATTATTAATACATGAATATGTAATTGATTTGAATTTAATATAGAATGAATTTAATATAAAATAGAATTTAATTTTTGAAATAGGAAACTATATCGTTGAAGGTAGGCCTATCGGAAACCGTCAATTGTGATAACCTTCAAATAAGCAATTTATTAATGCCACTTTTTTTTGTACAGTTAAAAGATATTTCCTTAAACTTAGGAAATATTCGTCTTTTACAATTATTACTTTCAATCATAAATACACTGGAAACAAATGTAGACGAAGTTATAAAGAGTTGTTTGGTGAGTTCATAATGAAAATTTCTTCCTTATATTCATAATTTGAAAAAAGTCAAAATTGGTTCTTTGGAAAACGAAAAAAGAAAAATTTCTTCGCAATGAAAGTACTTTTAAATTTCAAAGTGTAATTAAGTTTCTTTGAAATTTTGTTATTTGCGGTTTTCAAATTTACTTTTATTATGTGTCCTTGTTTAGATTAGCCTTGTTGTTTACTTTGGTGTGAGCAATATTACCACATTTAAATAAAAAGGGGAAGGTTAAGCATTTTTTAGAAATAAGCAAAATCGATCGCATTCTGAAGAAAATAAAACAAAATCGATTGGAAATATTCATACGGAATTAAAACCATTCCGATTGGTATTTGTGACATGCCTGATAAGCTGTTTTTTTTTTAAAGTGATATAAGTCCACTTTTGAAAGAAACAAAAAAAAAATAAATAAAAGGTAATTTTAATGAGCTATAAACTCCTTCTCTTCAAATTACAATCTTGACACAAAATAAACAAAAACAGTTTTACTGTACCACAAATATTTCCCTTTAAAGTCGAATAAGTCTATTTCTAATAATTTTAATTTAAACAACTTTAATTAATTTCTTCCAAACGACAAATATTTTGCAGTTGTGGAAACAACATTGAAAGAAAAGACCAATGCTACACTGCCGAAAAAAGATTCATTTTACATTTGTTAGAAAATGAAAATAAAAGACTCAACTAAATCTCTAGAAGAGGTAATTTATTGACAGATAAATTTTAAACAGCCTTAAAATATGTTGGATGAGGTTTAAAAAGAATGAGCTTTATGAAAAAATTCATAAATAAGTGTGAAAGAAAATGCTTCATTCAAAATAATTTTTTTGTTAAAAAAAAGGGAAATCCAAGAAACCTTAGGAAAATTAATATGTTACCACTTTATAAACCTTCATGAAGCATAACAAGAGATAAAAATAATAAGTTTATTACCTCTTATACTGTCTACTCACCATAAATACTTCAATATATTAATATTAAAGAAATGTCTTTCCTTTTAATTAAAGACCAAGAAATTAACATTTTTATACTTTTAACATGATTGAAATAAAATCTTAATAAATTTGGTTATAGTGTACATACATTAATGTCTTCACTTTAACTATTACTTTTTATGTAAATATTTATTTCAGTAAAGTAGACACAAGTCTATAAAAGTGTGGACTTAAATTTGTTCCTGATTCTATTTCTTCTAAAATGTTATTTTTAAAAGTGATATAAGTCCATGGCCATAAAAACCGGTTAATTTTTCAAAGTTTAATATGCGTATATTGTAAAAAACATCACTCGAATTTATTAAATGTGGCCAATATCTGTAAATTGATTCAAACGCAAACCCTTAAATATCTTAACATATAAAAAATTGACTTACACTTATTTGAATGAAGTCGGCGCATTCTTTTTAAATTTAATAAAAATATTTAATATAAATACGCCCTATGGATACTTCCCTGAAAGTTAACATAATTGGAAACATTTTGTGAAAAGCTCTACAATTTATTAAAACCAAATCCACCCTTTTTGGTATAATTTTGACCGAAAAATAAAACATAACGCTATATATTATGAAATCGCATTGTTGCCATCGAAACATTCGATGGCGGAAAGTTGTACTGAAAGTTGTACGCTTTGTATTATTTCTTCTGTTTCTTGTTTTATTCTTTTTATTTTTATGCGATTTTCAGAACTTCAGTTAAAGAACTTAATAATTAATAATTACAACTAGCGTTTGTATATAAGAAAAAACATAAAGAATTAAATTTTTTGGAAATATATTACCTGTGTATTTAATTTACCAATTGTATGACTTTCGTCATGAAAGAAAAAATCATATTCTCAGAGGCCGTATGTTCACTGTGCAGTGTTAATAAATATTTAAATATAATTACAGAAACGAAAAAAATATTAATGTGCAGTTTCTTTATTGCAACGTTGTTCAACTCTAACGTGAAATCTACACTGTTGTACGGATGCGAGACATGAAATGCATCACAACGGGCCATACAATCCATACAAGTTTTTTAAACAAATGTCTTAGGAAGATGATGGCCCAGAACAATATCAAATTGCCAGCTCTGGTCAGAAAATGCACAACAACCCATCCGAACTGAAATCCGCAAGCGAAAATGGAATTAGATTGAACATATACTACGCAAACCACGATATTGCTAAGCAAGTAATAGACTGGAATCGGCAAGGCAGTCGTCATATTGGAAGACCATCACATACCTGGAAACGGCAAATCGAAACCGAGCTATTCTGTTTAAATTATTTTTGGAGTGAAGTCAAGCATCGTGCATCAGATAGAGAGTATTAGAAAAACTTTGTGGCGGCCCTATACTCCTTGCAGAAGTAAAAGGATCAAACATATATATCTATGTTGCAAGCCAGCAACTCGTCTAGAAAATTTGTATATAAATCACTCAAAAAATTCAGTGCTTTTCAAACAAATTTCCTAGACGAATTTAAAGCTTGTGATTCAGAAACAATTCTTAATAAAAAGGTATGTGTTGTTTCTGTACTAGAAGAGGTAAACTTGTCTGAAAAATGTTTATGGAAATGACTCAAAAAGTTTTGTACTTTTCATACGACTTTTTTTTATAAATATAAAAACAAATTTTTTTAAATTAAATTGAGGGTGCCCGGGTGTTAACACTTTCGTCACACACACAAATATTTTGTGTTTCTTGTAAAGCTGCAAGTACAGAATTTGTGGCTATTTCTTCTAAATTTCGAATATTTCTCTCAAATTTACGTAGAGTTAATTTTTTCAAACCAAATTTATGAAGAAATGAAGGCTGAACAAAGTCACTATTTCTCGTTCGCTGATTGTCCTTGCTGTGATGCTTGCAAGTGTTAATTTCTTTATTTACTTTTCGCATTTGGTCAAGCACTACAGCTAGCTAAAATGTGGTTTAAGATCGCCTTATGAGTTGAGTTGAACACTTAAAGAAATGGCCATAGAAACTAGTTTGACTACCAAATATTAATTTGATTTTTTAAAACTAATATTTGGATCATTGTGCAAAAGATCCAAAACAGAGAAAAGAGAAACAAAATTAAATTAATACTTCCTTACTCGTAATAAAAGTTTAGCATGAGGTTACCATGATTGACTAACCTGAGCAGGGTCCTAACAAAGCCGTCCATCTTAAATAGTCATAGCATATAGCTATGAATTATGATCTTATTCTGCAATAATTGTTTATGTCATACGGTATGTAAGAACAAATGCCCAATGCCATCATCAATACCAATTTTGTGTTAAATCTATGTTGTTGTTGTTTATTTAATTTCTTTTTTTTTTTTTTTTTTTTGCCTTAAATAATAGCAGAAATATTTAGTCTAACTCGATGGTAATAATAATGACAAAAAATTTATTTTGTTAACAATAACATATTTAAAGAAACGGCTTGAGGGAAAACTAACATTCAAATGAAGAGTCCATTTTTATATCAACTTCCTATTTTAAATAGCTTTCGGATGATCGAGTAGAGCTCATAAAATTAAATTTTTATTTACATTCAATAAGTTAAAGCAACTAAAATTCATTGGAATATTATAATAGCCAAAATCTCTTAAACAACTGTTTCAAAAACTGGTTTTTAGAATACGAGTAATCTAGGATTTGCACAATAAAATATTTAAATAAATAATTCTTTGAAGAGTTCTTTCAAATAATTTTTTTTAATTATTGGTTGTAATAATTTAGTTAATATTTTATATTCAATTATAAAAACCCTTAAGTTCTTATGGTGGTTTTATGGGTTAAAAAATATAAAGTGGATTAAAAACATTAACAATTTTATGTTTGTTTATAAATAAACCAAATTTTATGAGAAAAAACCACAAGATCTCTTAAGATTGCTTGGCATTAACGTAAGTGTGTAAATCGAATATTAGTGTTAAAATAAAAAAAAAAAATAATAATAAAAAAAGAATACAATAAAAAACAAATTTGTAAAACCAGAAACAAGAACAAGATACTAAAATATTAATTGGGTTACAGTGACCAAACGTTTTTCGGAGTTATGTTTATGCATGAGTGTGCGAAATTATATTTATTCTTATTTTTTTGTATTTCCTTTTTGTTTTTAAGAAAAAGAGGTAAATGCAAAAAAAAAAAAAATTGGCGATAAATTTTATTAGCATTTTATGACAGATTAAGGAGCACTCAAAGAAATTTTAAATATTCAAGTGACTTTTGTAACTCTTTAAGCTAAAAAAAAAAATAAACAAAGACAATAAAGAAAGAAATGATAAAAAAAAACAAAGAAAGTTTAAGAATTTGGAATTATTAAAAAGAAATTTTTATTTACAATGAAACTATAAGAAGAGACGGTCTTTTATTAAATCTCTACATTTTAACCGGATTTGTGAAACAGCGCAGTTCTTGAAAGCAAAGAAAAAAAATATTACAAATTTGTTTAATTTCTGAAGAAAAAAAGTGAAGAATTTAAGTAGCAAAAAATGAAGTTATTAATTTTTACTCTTGGCTGTCTATGGCTGTTTACTGAAGGCGCTTATGTTTATGAAAAACCCAAACGTCAAGTGGTTCTCAATGAAAATACATTAAATGAAAACTATGAACAAATGATACAAAATTATGGAGTTGTGGCCAGTGAAAGCAATGATATCGATGATGAAACTTCAGCCACCATGAAAAATTCCATGGGTAAACAATGCAGAAATAAATGCTGTAAGTTTTCCTTTTCTTTTCTTAAAAAGCTAAACAAATTCTTTTTTATTAAAAATAAATAAAAATTTATTTGTTTATTAAAGACTGTGGTACACCAAATGGTAATCGTATTGTTGGTGGCACACAGGTGCGCCAAAATAAATATCCATGGACGGCACAGTTGATCAAGGGTCGTTATTATGCGCGACTCTTCTGTGGTGGTACTTTGATTAATGATCTTTACGTGTTGACTGCTGCACATTGTGTGCATAATAATCGTGATCAGATAACAGTTCGCTTATTACAATTGGACAGATCATCCAGAGATCCTGGTATTACAAGAAAGGTGAGAATAAAATAACAAAACAACAACAAACACTCCTAATGCTGCTAATCTTTGTGCAAAGAACTTATTTCTACAAGTCTTGTGCAGAAAAATTACAATGCCCAAGAATCTTATTTGGCAAATAGAAAGAAACACAAAAATAATGTTGAAATTGAATTTTATTTCTAAGGCACAGTGAAATTGTAAGAAATTTAGTGAATTTTCGTATAAAATCATTTCTCATATTCATCCGTATTCATAAATTCTAAGTTAAAAAATCTTAGTCAAGAAGAACTTATGACAAAAATTGTATTGCTACAAGAACAATGCAGTAAAAATGGAGAATTTAAAAAAACTACAACTTCAAAATTTTCTTTAAATCAAATCTATACCACTGTTCAATAGTTTGTTGACAAAGTCAAACAAAAGACTTTAGAAATAAACGTGCCGGAAATAAAAACTTTAAACAATTTCTCACATTTTAATGGCATTGACTATTTGGCGGCTTGTATCGTGTTTCTAACGTTTTGTTCAACAAACTACAAATAAATTTTAAAATACAACTGCTTTCTGCTTTAGCTGCTATTAACGTACGAAAATAAATCATGATTTTACATTTAAGGTATCCAGAGTTATTGTCCATCCGCAATATAGTCCCACAACAATTACAAATGATGTTGCTTTACTGAGATTGGAATCATCTATACAATTTAGTGACAAAATACGTCCCGTTTGTTTGCCCAGTAACAATCATAATTTTGATCACAAAGATGCTATTGTGGCCGGTTGGGGATTAATTAAGGAGGGTGGATCTACTTCCAACTATTTGCAAGAGGTTACCGTTCCCATTATTACCAATCAACAATGTCGCAATACCAGATATAAAAACAAAATTCATGATGTTATGCTGTGTGCTGGTTTGGTGAAACAGGGTGGCAAAGATGCCTGCCAAGGTGACAGCGGTGGTCCATTGATTGTCAATGAGGGTCGTTTTAAACTGGCTGGTAGGTTTTAATTAATATTTCCATTAATTAATTTGTGTAAATTTTTCATGTCTTATCCTCAAAGGTGTTGTCTCATTTGGTTTTGGCTGCGCCCAACCTGATGCGCCTGGTGTTTATGCCCGTGTTAGTAAGTTCTTGGATTGGATTTATCGATCAACCCGTGATAGTTGCTACTGTAGCAGTTAATTATTTTAAAATTTAAATTATTTCTTTCTCTCGCCAATATTGTAAAGTCATTGATAGTTGTTCAGCATCCTCTTTGCTTTAAAATAAATTATTCTTCACAATATTTTGTTTTAATAGTTTAAAAATTTATTTAAACATTGCTGATATTTTAATAAAAATTGTCAAAATTGTCATTATTTGATGACGTCAGATAATGTTAAAGATATTAATGCTTAGCATAAAATCTTTAAAATATTAACTTGGTAGTTTAGAAAGAACTAACATGACTTTAGAAACACTGAGCTTTTTGCCTTGGGACAAAAGATAATGAACACAGACAGCTCCAAGACAAACTGTGATGTCGATTTTCCTGTCTACTAAAATAAAATTTTCCTAAATGTATCATGTTATCTTTCAGACAAATACAGCATATCGCAAACTGAGATATTTGCTTTTTAAAATGCATATAATTTTTTTATGCTTGCAGTGCTTCAAAGGCCTATGGGCATCTTTGTCGATAGCGGCAGTCTTCGTCTCAACTCTTATCTAGTAAAATTTATGTTAGTGAACCAATTTAAAAAAAGCGTCAAGACTGGGCAAAGTTGTTTTTATTTTATGATTAAAGAAAAATGAATTAAATTAATTTCGGCTAAAGTTAAATTCCATTTTTTATGGTGTCTAATTATTCCTTTTTTCTTTAGAAAATCGTCTGAGTACATTTGTAAATAATTTTTCTTTACTAAGAAATTAAAAAAAAAAAAAAAAAATAGAATTGAACTTTTCCCAAAGAGAGATTAGTACGAGAATGAACGGGCGGATAAGTTAAACAAAATTGTATCTTTTTTATATACCTATAATGCTGTATCATTCACAACTGCGCTGACGATTACAAGAAGACTTTCTTCCGATACTTTCTTCCAAATGCCGAAAGCACGAAGAGTAATCGGTACATCTAAGGTTGACCATATGCATGTACCTCTTTTAATTAAAAACATAGTGTGTCACTTTAGAACTGCAATTAGAAGGAACTTTCTTTCAATGATAATAGTAGCAAGCACGCATATTCCTAAGCAACTACGAAGTAGATGACCTCAGGTATACATATAAAGTCCGAATAAGTAATTTTCTGTTATATCTCACGGTTACAAGTTGGATCTATACTAATACCAGCCTAATAGTTTTGTATTAAACCTGATGATTAAATAGGTCTTCTTGCATAGCCAAGAACCAATATAACCATATAACTTCTTGAAGTGCTTTACAATATTCGCTTTTCGGAAGTCAACTCTGGAATGTTTGTCACCGATATTGTACATTAATATACACGCAAAGAACAATCATGGTTGTGATATGGTTACAATAAACATAATAGCTTTATTCACGATCTTTGTGCTATGGTCTTGCATCATAGCATTTGCAAAATGTGTAGCATATTTTGCTCATTACTGTGTGTTTTGTTGGTTTAAACTAAAAGTATGCTACACTTTTTTGCAAATGCTATGATGCAAGACCATTGTACAAAGATCGTGAATAGGGCTAATATGTTCTTTTTAACATTGTAAAGTTGCAGTGAACAAATTATAGTTCTTTTCAACCATAGTTCAGTTACGATAATTACATTTTTGTTGATATTTAACTATTATATGGTTAATGTGCACAAAACTACAACGTTGTTGGTTTAACGTAAAAAAAATTTGAGCCACAATCAAAGTCTTATAACTTATTAAAAATAATATAATATATTTAATCATAATATATTTTTATTAATTAGAGCATGATTAAAAGCAAACAAAGTAATATTTGCGCTTAAAAATATTTTATTCTAGGTCGTGACAGAATGCTTTTCGGCTAGTTTAGTAATTTTTTGTTAGCTTAAGGCTGAAATTGTTTTAAAACTTTAAATTTACTGTGCTATTTTCCTGGTATTTTTTATTGAAGCTGAAATTGTTTTTATTGTTAGAGAAAATGAAAAAAAAATTAAAATTTATGTACAAACTGAATAATTAAAAATAATGTACAATATATGAAACCAAATACGAATGTAAGAAAAACATTTCAAAAATAGTTAAAACATATGTATGTAAGCATATAAATCTTTATTTTTGTGTTTTAAACACAATTGTGAAATTGTTTTAAGGAGCAATTAATTTCCTTTTTAGTGAATTTATGTTTCTTTCAATAATTTTAGTGACAAATCAATAAAAAATAAACAGTGAATAACTAAGTCTTTTATATTAGGAAATATTTGCACTTGCGATATTATGATGTTTTAATTTAACCATTAATGTTATTATTTTAACATTATTATTTTTAGATTTTACCATGTTATTGTTATGCTAGACAACAATATGGTTGCAAGACCAGCTTTATTGTTATTAAATGTAACAGTTCTTTAATTTGTTAACAACCATATAAAACAACCATAATATGTTGCTCTTAGATTATGGTTACCTTAACCATGTTTTTTCTTTGCATGTAGGAATGGTGATGGATGGGGTTCTAACTACTGTAACTAGTATTTATGGACATACTATTAGAGGACTTTATGTCAATTTAAAAATAGTCATAATTGTCAAGAACACTGTTTCGTTTTTAGTATGGACATAGTGTCACTTAAGAACTCCTTTCCAGTCAACTCCTGATTCTTTTACCACATTTGGAACCGATGTTTGTTCAAATTCTTCTACAATGTGAGATTCAATCACTTAGCTCGAAAACAGGAGCTTAAAATAATAATAAATCAACACTTCAAGCGACTTCATCTTTAAACTCTGCTTGTAGAGCTCACCAGAAGCGTTTACGGTGGTACATATCACGTTCTTTAAAATATAAGGCTTAATTACATGAGGGTTTATTTATGTCCCGCTCTAATTTATGTTGTGCACCACTACTCTCTCACTATCTACAATGTAGATGTCGTTCATTTAATAAAATTACGTTTGCCACATCTTGTATATCAGAAAACTGAATAGGAAGCCAATGTTCCTCTTATTTTCTTAACTTTTTAAACTGGCTGGACTTAATAACGGGATCAAGTACTTATTCTTTTTTATGTTAAAAGTAAAAATTCTCTGGTCTCTCCGAAGCAATCCGTTCTTATGTTAATCAGTTCTCAAAAATTATTAAAATTTTTAATATAGAATACAACATTTTTCTCACTTGTGATGGTCAACAATTTTCAATAAATTTAGAAAAAATAAATATTAAGATAAAAATATTTCCCATAAAATTATATATATTCAAAAAAGGCTTTGCTTTTGCTACCAGAAAATAATGGAAAAGATTTAAAATTTAATCTTTGTTTTAATTTTATTAGCGTTGTCTACAAAAAAACTAGATGACTCCTGCCAACATTTTCATGAGTTAGTGCATCTAAATCAGCCTTTTGTTTAATCTTTCATTAGCTTGATTTATACTAAACGTTTTAGCCCGCTAATAAATTTCAATTAGTCGCAACAATTTATATTATATATTTACATAAATTCCCTTATCATTTTCATAAATACTGTATTTTATGAAGCTATAAATATGCTTTATGTGCAAATTTCAAGAACGTTGCAGAATAAAATATTAACTGATCACAGCCAATAAGAAGAAGGGAATTTTCTATTAAATCAGGGAATCATGCAAAATTATACAAAAAAATGCAAAAGAAAAAAACTAAAAAAAAAAAATAATCAATGGAAGACTCCTTGGAGAAGATTGTGTTGTGTGGAAGCGGCATTCTGATTTACTTTAGAATAACTATTATAGGAAATAAATAATGCATGCAATGCTGAGCGGCGAAATAAATTCATAAAAAAAAAATGGCAAATCTTTTTAAAATGCCCTAGAGGAAAATTGAAAATCTCCCTATTCTAAGTAGAAGCTCATAATGACCAACACCATCATCATTATCAACGCAATTTAGTGCAATGGTAACTTTATCAGTTTAAGGAAAAAAGTAAAAGAACAAAAACAAAAAATGATATGTTGGCTGTTGATTTGCTTCTACGTGAAACTGACACACTTTGATCTTCCTTTCTTCATTGTGACCAACATCAAACCAAATTTATACAAAATTACCACAAAACAAAACAAAAAAAAAAAAAAAAACATCAACGTTCGCACTTGTAGTCACTTACACGCCAGTCCAAACAAACCCATCACTTAGTCACTGAGGTTTAGTTAGATGAGTGGTTGTTTTGTAAGGAATCTGTTGCTGGCTGTTGGGTTGACGGGTTGGCAAGACAACTAGCAAAAGTTTGAAACATTGTTTGCATTTGTAATTTTCACACCTACTTCACTTATATGGTCATGCTTAGATTACTGACAGTGTGAAATGCTCGTGCTATTCTATTCTATTCTATTTTATTCATACTCACTCACAGATAGGCATTATGCTATATGAAAGCAAATATTTTTAGTAACGCTTTAGTTTTTCCGCATTTTAAACATGCATGTATTCATGATGGCCACACTGTTGCTGTTGTTGTTGATAATCATGGTGTTGATGATGATGGTGATGATGCAATCTTTTTTTTTTTTGTTTCTACATCTGCTTGCAACTCCAGTTGTTCTAACCTAACAACAATCTAAACTCTTTCACTCCATAAAAGGTTCTTGCTCTTGCTCAAGTTATTGTTGTTGTATTAGTAGTAGTTAGTTACTGATTTGAAATTCAAAAAAGGGTAGTACTCAAATGGAAACTTTATTTGTCTCTCACATCTTGACAAACTTCGAACTTTGTGTTTTTTTCTTATTTTAAATACAAAAGAAAAAGTAGAAGTTTTGGCAACTCAAAGAATTTGTCGTGACTTGATAATGACACTGTTGTATAAAACTTAAAAACGTAAAACTAAAACGTCTTGTCTTTCAGTACTTGAAAGTTGTTGCTGAGATACAGTAAATTCGAAAAGTTTTAAACGTGAGCAGGTAAAAGTACTCTGGTCCATTTTAGTTAAAATTATTATGAAATTTTATAATAAACTTGATTTGTATATTTGGCGGAAAAATTGTTAATCGTGTTTATTTCTTTTTTGCCTTTCTGTGGTTTTCTATCGACTGGTTTAATGGTTTTAAACTGAGTAGACCTTAGTTGTTTACTATAACCATGAAACAAGGCATGCATGTGGGGACATCCCTACATGGTTCGTTTTAAAAGGTGACTAACATGCAGCATGTCATTTAGATTTTGTTCCCAGTGAGCTCTTCTTATTTTAAGATCTGATGGCTTGCCGGTAGCACGATTCGCTCGTTTGAAATCATCATTAAAATCAACGCTTGATAATACAGCGTATCCTCCAAGAAAATATATTACTCGCCGCAATTCCATTGTAAATCAAGGTTATATGCGATGCGGCACCGTCTTGCTGATACTACGTGTTAATTAAGCCCAAAGTTTGCAGTTGTGGCGTTAAAAAGTTTCAAGTTTCATTTACAAAGAAGTAATACACATGGGCAACGGCAAATGGCTTACGAATAAATCCAGGAAAATCTGAATTCGTTGTTATTCAAAGGCGACTTGCCAAACATGATATTGTACCTAACATATTGTTACGAATAATAAAATCTGACAAGCCCTGTAGTTGTTTCCGCATGAGCGTGGTGAATAAGTTAATTCAACAACCAATGGTATGTGTATAGAATAAAAACCACAATTAGCTAACAAGAGCTGAGCAGCTGCAAAACAGAGGGTCCTGAGTTCGATACCGCATTCGGACATGCGTACAACGAAAAAATAATAATTGTTATAAGCAATTAAAATCAATAAACAGCAGTACAAACCTCCCGAGAGGCAAGAGACAATTATTGTAAAGCCATGGCAAATATTTAGTGGAGACGTCAAATTTAATATAAGAGCAACAAATAATTGTCAAGAAGCCCTTTATAATAAAAAGTAAGAGCAATAGCGGTTAGCACGGGGATATGTAACAGCATAACAACAGTGTATGGCAGACGTGTGTTGTGGCTACTGGATTAAAGGAGATGACTGGCTTGGATAAAAGGAGTAGTGGAGATGTCTGTGAATGGTTAAGGTTACTAAACAAGGCATCGAGTAGTTCATGTCTCGCCGGAGTAACACAGTAGTGTAGCGTGGATGGCTGCGTTTGTGGTGATAACGCATGTTTAGTAAATACGAGACCAAGGGTTCACAAGACCGGTAGGATCGAGAAGTATAGCCAGAGAAAGTTATAAAGTCCGAAGACAGAACTTAGCCACAGTGGTATTTGCAATCAAAAAGAATCCGTAAGTTTGCCTGCTAAAAAGGGTAAAACGTAACAATATCTATTAACAAACAACAAATTGAGATAGTAAAGTCTGCTATAAATCTCGGAATATTTTTTAATGACACTCTTACGTGGTCGAACCATATTACCTATGCCAGTGGTCGCACTTTCTCTATAATTAGAACTCTTTGGCAGACGCAGTATTGTACACCAATGAGAATAAGAATCCTACGTTCCAAAACTTATCTGGTGCCCGGTTTACTGTATGGTTGTGAATTATTTGCTAAATATGATACAGTTAGTAAAGGGAAATTGAACGTTGCGTTTAGCAACATAATGCGATACGTATATGGACTTAAAAGGCGGTCTAGTGTATCTTTGTTTTCATCTCAATTATATGGCCTGTCTTTAGATAATTTGCTAAACATAAGAGTTGTAGGATTTTTACATAAAATAACATATACCGACAAACCTGATTATCTGCATAGTAAACTTTGTATTTCAGATATAAGCAAAGGAAAAAGAACAAGATCACTTAGATATAGAAGTTTAACCTCACAGTAGCACTTCTAAATATTTGTAGTATCTCTCTGGAATTATATACCCCACAGCTCTCAATTAATAAGTAACGCACGAAAATTTAAAGTAAATACTTTTAAGCTGTTTTCAGTATGACAATTTAAAACATAATTTTTATATTATGACACATACATACATACTATTTATAACTAAATAATTTAATTTTAATTTGTTTTTTAATTTTTAGTTTTTGTTCTAAATTTTTTGTTTTTTTATGTTTAACTTGAATTTCTTTTTTTAATAAAAATTTATTTATGATTATGTTCCGTATATCATCAGTTCCATATTGCAAAATAAGGCTCTTAGTCTTGTGTATGAAGCAATTTAAATAAAATAAATTAAATAAATAAATAAATGTACACTGATTCTTCCTGGCCAAATTGAACACGATACTGTCACTTTTAATGGACGCAAAGGTGACTGATGAATAATTTGAGGGTTTTTCATTGCCCAGAACCGACTATTCTGTTTATTCACACATTCATCCAAATAAAAATGTGCCTCGTGGGTGAGTTGTAACATCCTATTGATAAATGTACGGTGGCGTAAATTATTGTGCGAAAGAAGTTCTTGTGTTCTGAATTTTAAATGGTAAAAAATTCAAGTCCCTGTGCAAAATTGTGCCCAAAGTTATTCTCTAAAGATCAATCTCCTATATATGGCGAAGAGTTGAAGTTGATATTTTCAGCCGATCTTGCAGTACGTTGTGGTCCATGCTTGAACCTATCACCTAAAGGCCCTCTTTCTACGAAATAATTCACTACACAATAAATAGTGGGTTTTGTTAGCACTTTGTTTTTCCCAAAATTTTTACGTATCTTTGAATATTTTTCCATAATATATTCACTAGGACTAGTGTTTACCAAAATGGCAGCAAAACAAAGTAGTACCGGTGGACACCCTGTACAAAAACATCAGTTTTCATATTCTGTGTCACTTTCTTTACTCTCTATTTCATTTATTTAATTCTTTGTGTGCGCAGAGACACAGCACTAATTTACACAATCGAAACATGAACTACACGATAACATTTTTTAAGAAAACATATACCTGTTAACTATCTATACAGTAATACACTACTCGAATACACAAGGATTAGTTTTAGCACATCCTGGTCAGTGTTACTAGCTCAGACACAACTTCTACTTATTCTTGTTATGTTGTGACTTTTCTTACTAATTAAAGCTACGTTGAGACTGAGACCTCGGTCCTTCATCCATCTTCTGATCTCTACAAATGTTTTCCTTTTTTAATTCCGAGGTTTTACCTACTATAATACAATTTGTTCACCTTTTAAGCAACTCGACTTCTTAACATAAATTATTTTGGTACTACTGATTAACACCTGCCAGCGAACTTTTATCTTTTGTCTCTTGTACAAATTTAATTTTCAAAAGCAGTTTTTTTCATGCAGAAAGCATAAGTAGGGCTATATTTACCGGTTTTATCCCACTGTTCATTATAATACGAAGAAAAGTAAAAAGTGTTTTTTTGAAAATCTTAAAATGCGTGCTTTTTTCAAGTGTTGACCAAACACTTTTTTGTTTTAGGACTTGTTTCTAAACGAAAACTGTTTCCTTATTTTTATTATTTTTCTTTTTAATATTTGCTTTTCCTTCTATTTTACCCAAGACATTATTTTAAGTTTCTTTTTATTTTTTTTTATTCCCAACTATTTTCTCCACCTTGAAAGCTGAATATTTATCTTTGTTTCTTTGTTGTTTTAATGTGAGTAGAGGTCTATTGTATGCATTCATTTATATTATTATATATGGACTTTTTATGCCTTTTTAGTACCCGCGGCAGTTTTTTTTTTCCTTTATATAGGCTTCTTCTTTTGTTTTTCTCATTTTCATTGAACGTTTTTTTTTTATAGATTATTTTTCAATTCACCCATCACGACTGCACTCAGTTTAGAAAATCGAAATCCTTGAAAACAGCAGGAACAAAAAAGATTGTATTGAAATGAAAGTTGCAAATTATGGTGATTTTAACAACTTGCTTAGGTGATAATGAATTGGAACTTGGTAACTTTTTTACATGATATTTTTCACGTGTACCATATTTGATTGCCGGGCATAATTATTTTATAGAGTTTGTAGTTTTCTTAAACACACTCCTCCTGTAACTCTATTAATTTGAAATAAAATTATATCTTCAACAATGTGCTGGGCCTAGAAAGTGTTAGGAATTTCATGTAGTGCTAAAATTTAAAAATATCTCAGCTGCTTAGAACATTTTGTTAGGAAAATTTGACTTTAAAAGACTTATTTTAACAGGAAGTTTGGAATTTGTGGAATGTTTTTAAGTTTATAAATTTTTAAGCTCTGCAAATAATCAGCAAAAGAGTAGTAAATTTTTTTTTAGTTTTTTATGAATTTTAACTTTAGGGATGTAACGGTTAGTACTTGCGCTGTAGTTAAATCATGTAGGCAGCCCTGAGGATTAAAAGAAACGACAACAGCTGATATTTCTTTTTAAAATTTGTGCTTCAGTTTATAAAGGTATGGATTTATTAATATTGTTCTAAGCAGCCCTTGTAATGAATTTTATTAATTTGCTAAAACGAAAAAAAAAAAATAATAATCAAAGCACTTAAGAACGGCATCAAAACTGTTGTTGATTTTAGCAAATAATTATAACAAGAACCAAAATCGTATATATTCTTCACCATCTTTGTAAATCTAGTTTACTGAAGTAATCCCAATCAAAAAAGCTGAGAATTAAAGAATAAAAAAATGGTACTGAATATATAAATTTAAAAAAATTACATCGGCTCTTAGTATTTCCTTAAAGATCTCTTCAAAAGCTTTAATATGATACCCATATTGACATTTAAAAAATTTGGAAATTTCAGAGCCCCCTAAATCAGAAAATATGGGCGAACGCCAATTTTTTTAACTTGATGTTTTTTTTTTTATTTTTTAATTGTTATTGTTCCAAATGTTATGAAATGGTGATATCGTGTTTTGCTGCCTCAAAGAACATGGACCGATCATGCTAATTTTCAATAGCACCTCTTTCGACACTATATCTGATCGATTGACAGTTTTTTTTAGGCAAACTTGATTTCAACGCCAACATGGACGGACAGACGAACATCGCTTAATCGACTTCGCTATGAATACAAAGTCAGCATTAGCTCTCCCGCCGAAAGTCTAAAATACAGCTCGAAAGGAAAAAGATTAAGATAATAGCAACTCCTCCGGCTGATGCGGTAGCGCACACTATGTGTTAATATTCATCACTGGCTGCCGTGAATACTATGGTAGATAGAGGGATAAAGAAAAAGCTTGGAAGTTACCAGTCAACTGTCTACAATCACTGCAGTGAAGTCCACTAAAGAATTGTGATAGCATGAGACCAAATATAAGCTGGTAGTCGTATCTTACCATTCGCAAACCAGCATTCATAATGGAGAAATGGTGCTTCGTTCTACCCCTACATATAGCAAAAGTTCTAAGGTTCCGTATCTTTAAGTGGATGCAAAAAGTTCAATTTTACGTAATTTTTGGATCGGACCTTTATTCGACATTATTCAAAACTAAAACAAAAAATTAAATTATAAAAGCAATAAAATAATTTTCTCAAGATATTTTAATATAATTAATATCTTTTTGAAAACGAAACGGGTACCCGGGTACCCAAACAGGATTTAAGGATTTAATATGTGTACTTGTGAGTATGAGTTTTTTAAATTTAAGTTAAATAAAATATTCGAGGTTACTAGCGTCACAAAGAAAGTAAATACCTAAATTTTTGGTTGCTGATAATTGTTAATTTTCGTACAAATATTTATTAATAATTTATTAAATTACCAATCGGTATTAATATAAAGAAAATTTTGGCTACCGTTTAGCAAAATCAAGATATTTTCGAATTTACCATCCATTTCTCAGTGCCTGATTCGATTAAAATGAAAGGAAGAAACAATATTTTGCTCACCTCAAAACAATCAGTTTAATACTGAAGCAGCATACAAGATTAAAAATGTAAATTGCGTTCGTGACTATTCCAGTGGGTGGCACAAAGCAAGAACAAAGGTACATGACGATTTAGAGAGCGAACAACAAAGAAAATTCTTTGGGTTGTGTACGGTCTTACCAAAATAATATTGACTGATTATGGATCTTCATTGTATTCTTATTTCGATAATTAATTATTTAAATAGATGATGTTTACAACGTACACAACCTAAGGTACATAGATGCGAGGAAGGCTAATGATCTATGTAAAGATCCAGAAAATACAGCATTACATTCTGCTGGTTTGTAAAATATCTTGTTTTCTTTGAAAAAAACATCCGTATGTGTTTGTAAATAAGTTTTCTTTTTAAAAGTTAAAAAAAAATAAAATAAAAAAAGTACTGAAGTTATAGTTAAATTTAATTCAGTTGTTAATATTTTGCTCAATTTACATTTTCTAAATTGTAGTTAAAAATTAAGGAGGTCCTTTGGAAATTTTCTAATTGTACTGGACCAATTTTGTTTATAATATTTTGCTTTTAAAACAGTTGCTTCTTAACATGCTTTTTGCTCTGTCAGTTCTTTAGAATGAAACACGAAAACAAATAATTTAAAAGCAGGTGTAGCTTTTTATAAGAAAAGTAAATATTATTTCAATTAATAATGTTACGTTTTACCCTTTTTAGAACAAAAGTACGGATTCTTTTGATTGCAAATACCACTGTGGCTCATTATAATTTCTGTATTCTTTACTTTATGGCTTTCTCTGGCTATACTTCTTGATCCTACCGGTCTTGTGAACCCTTGGTCTCGTATTTACTAAACATGCGTTATTACTACAAACGCAGCCATCCACGCTACACTACTGTGTTACTCCGGCAAGACATGAACTACTCGATGCCTTGCTTAGTAATCTTAACTATCCACAGACATCTCCACTTCTCCTTTTATCCAAGGCAGTCATCTCCTTTAATCCAGTAGCCACAACACACGTCTGCTGTCGTTATGCTGTTGCACTTTCCTGCGCTAACCGCTACCGTTCTTACTTCTTATTATAGAGGCTTCTTCACAATTATCTGTTGCTCTTATATTAAATTGGACGTCTCCACTAAATTATCTGTCATGGCTTCACACAATAATTGACTTTTGCCTCTCGGGAGGTTTGTACTGCTGTTTTTTAATTTTAATTGAATTATAACAATTATTATTTTTTCGTTGCACGCATGTCCGAATGTGGTATCGAACTCGGACCCCCTGTTTTACAGTACGCACCTCTACCAACGCAGCCATTGAGGCTGCTCAGCTTTTTGTTAGCTAATTGTGTGTGTGTGTGTGTTTTTTTTTATTCTCTACACACACCATTAGTTGAATTAACTTATTCACCACGCTTATACGGATAACAATAATACGGGTTGCCAGATCTTATATTCGTAACAATAATTTCGTTTCTGGATTTGATTTGTTTCAGGCAAAAGTGTGAAGATAAAAAGCCTTTTGAGAGGAGTCATGGCTTGTGCAGTAACTAAACTCGAACAAAGAATTCATGTTTATCCTTCTTCTTTGCTTTGTCATTTATGTTTACTCTATTCTCTTGGTCATTATTTCTCAGTGATTGAATGCTTAAGAATCATCAATTTTTTTTAATTCTTTTTTTCTAAGCATCATGGGACCATTTACACAAAATTGACGCCTTGTGGGTACAAAATGTTTTACAAAACTCCTACGAATCCTTAAGTTTAATTTAATTTTGAAAATAATGTAACGAAAAGGTAAAAAATACCCACAATTTTAACATCACATCAAATTTTTTTCACAAATAAAAGTGTTTTTTTTTTCTTCTTAAACATGCGTTTGTTAAGACTTGTTAAAATTTGTCTTTATGATGCCGAGCGTCATAACAAGATGAATAGTGCATGGATGATTTAATAGTAAATAGTTATTTAAAGTTGTTAAATTGAATTAAGATTTATTTGTATTGATTTATGAAAGAAAATTGCAACGTAATGTCGAAACAAAACAGTGTCTGCTGATCAAGTAAGAACAAATTTTGTTACAAATAATAATTGAAATTTCCTCTTGTTGTTGTTTGTAGAAAATGGAAGTATTCTGTCAAAATCATTAATAGGCTACATTGAACGACGTGCTTGTTCAGATGTTTTAAGTTCGGCGATCCATCTGTCGTTGGATAAATTTGACAATATGTGTTATCGAATGTCTATAATTTGCATCATAGCCTCTTCTTTCAGTATAACATACGTCGCTAGAATATCAACCTAAGCCTTTCAATCCTAAATATCATAGACCCAGGCAACATGTATTGAAGTACTCCTTACCACATCTTAACACTAGAATGCATGACCGGGTACCCGTGTGTCCACTACCGATTTTAAACGCTTCTAGCTACAAAACCAATAACAGTAGAGCATAGAAACTTCTGATCTATGAAGTTAAGATAGCCTTACATTGTTTTGTAGAACAATTATGTAATTTAGTCCAGCAGCTCCACAATTATAAGCTTTCAAAGATGACACCTACGCAAACACATAACCGAGGTACCCGTGTACCTAATAGTTTTTGTATGGAACAAATGAGTAAAAAAGTAATTCTTCGTCGTTTTATTGCCTACATGTAGCATAAATAGCAGGATCCAGTTACTGGCTTTCTCATTCGCACACCACTTTCACAAATAATTTCTAGTGGTTGATTTTAGTACCTTTCTATAGCTATCTTTGTTGCGAAGTGTCTAGTTATTTGAGGGTTGCGAGCTCATTCCTCTATAATCGGCATTCACATTTCTTCGGCTAGTTTTTAAAGAAAAAGCTTTCGTCTGCTGGCAGAATTTAATATCATGGGGCTGTTTATATAGTATAATTTTTAAGCAGGTAAGACCTTTATATCTAAAATATTAAAAAGTAATGATAGTGGCCATCGTATTTCAGCTCGCTTTGTTGTATATTCGAGAATAGCTGTTCCATGACATCAATGCCACCTTTGGTCTTATTATCAGATTCTATTATTTTGGGTTTGCCACTTTCTGCTATTTCACTATTATAGTGCATTGATAATAGCAACAACACGTCTTTGTTTTTGAGGAATATAACAATATATATTTTTTCTGAAGACAAAAAAAGTGGAAAAGTGTGCTTTGTTTTTTTAATCGTTCCAACGAGCGTTAAATTCCAAGACAATAAATGTTCTGCAAGCCCCAAAGTTATGAAAAAATTGTCCTTTGCTATATTTCGGCCAGTTCCTCTAAATTTGGATGCTAGGTCCTTCACCACTCGTAAGCCTTACTTGGATTCTCTTCCAGTTGCAGTTTGGCTGGCATATATCTGTTCATGCAGTGGAAAAGAATTTACAGCATCATATATCCACCAAAGGTTTATCCCGTTTTTTGCAGGTTTCGTCGGAATGTACTGTGTGAAACGAGTGCGGCCACGATGAATATTCACTGGGCTTGTAGTGCGTAGCAAGATTATTACTCATCATAGACCATATATCTCTAATATGCGCAGATTTATCTGTTTGTATACGACCGGCCGCGTATTTGCATCATCAGACCTTAGGAATCGTAGTATAGCACAAAAGCGATTATTTCCCATTAGTGAGCGATATAAAGGGAAATTTCTGGAGCTAAACAAGTCTTTGTCCCTTTCTGTGCTACTGCGATTTGTACCTGCCATAATTAAATTTCCAAAAATAGCATATATTTCTGGCACTGTTACTTCCTTCCATATTTTTGGAGTTGAGTTAGGCTGACTTTAATTCCATGCCTTGTGCAAATTGACTGCTTTCACATGACGCATAATAATATCTACTATTTTAGAAGTCATAGGGAATTTAAAACTTTGTACTATTGAAATCGTTTTAGTTTGCTGTGATGGGCCATACTGTAGCCTCACGATATTTGGCGTCAGTGCTTGGGAAAAGGGATTTGGAAGGACAGCCCACTTAGTACCATCACGTGCCACAAATTTCTCGACGTTCACAGTATCTTCTTATAAATCACTATAAACTGGGGTACACGGGTACCCCGTTATGTGTTTGCGTGGTATATTTTGGTTATGCATTCTACGGTTAATAGAGCCAAATCCGATCGGTTAGCCTTATCTATCTACCAAGCAACATACCTATAATAAGCATTGATCGATCATCACTTCTAGTTACTTTATAAGGTCCTTTGAGTCGAGTTACATACCTCTTCACCTGCTGCCAAGATATGAACACATTTTTTTGTGGTTTCCTTGTGATAGGCCTACTGAAACTATACTTAACTGCACTATCTACTTGCTGGCGTTTTTCAACTGTTTTGGCCGATACAAGTAAATATGTGTGTTTTTAACACCGTGATGCATTGATTAAAGAGCCTGCAATTCGAAACGTAAGTGCTTATGCGAACTAAAGTCAAAAATTAGCCCCACGAACCATTTCCATGCTAAAACAAAAGTTCCTTGGGAATTCGGCATCCGCAATTGAAGTGAATACCTGTTTACTGCTATTATCCCGACATGGAATTCCCTTCACACATGCAACATACAGCAATGTAAAAAACATAGCAACAACAACAATAACCTCCCTTATGAAGGACACTAGCGAAAACTTCGCGAACAGCCAAAAAGACAATGTATAGAGTCACCCCAATAATTCAACATCAAAACAGCATTGGAAGTCAGAAAAAATCAGAATCAACAAAAAGTTGTACCGACGCAGAACATCCTACCCAAGTCAGAAGAAAAATTTATTAGGCCATCAGTACCGTTACAAACAAAACTAAGTGCGATACGGAGTTGCTTGAAGATTTTATCCTCAGAAAATGATATAAGTATCAAGATAGGTATTAAACACGACAGTATTTTGTGTTTCCGAAAACCATAAGTTTTTCTAATATCCAGTTCGAAGAGTTTAAAGCGTTATTGATGCCCAAAGTCACAACGATACATGTATGTATGTTTGTTTGTGTGCATTAATGTATGAATATATCGCTTGTCTCATGTAGGAAGGAGCTAACTCGCATTATTATTATTTTACAGAAGAAGGTCAAAATATAATAGAAACTGTATTTATCACAATGTAATATTTGAAATGAAAATACTTGTAAGACCGTTAAGTTTGACACTATTGCATTAAAATTTTTTGACGAGGGGTATCTGTAGGAAATGTACTGAAAGCACAAAAAAAACTCAATTTCGCTAAAACTCGAGTTAGGGCCTTTATGCATGAGACCAGTACACTGTGTCGCGATTTCATACAACAGGTGGCGAAAAATAGAAGCAGCTATAGTTAGGAGGTGAAATTTGGTATGAATGTTTTTCTTAGGAAAGAAAGTATTTGTGTGAAATTGCTAGAAAATCTAACTAGTGCCACGCCCACCTCTCATACAACCTAAATTATAAAATTTTAATAATTTAGAAATAAGGGTTTCGATAATATTGAATTTTTGCTCGCTCCTTTTAATTCTCATAGAACCCTCCCCAAAAGAAACATTCAGTCTGTATAACACAAATTAGTTTTATTGCAAAACAAAAAATTACATTACAAATGAATTTACCAAATAATTCGCTTTTGTTTGGCCATGTTTCTTACAAATTTAAATTAATCTTAAATAAATTGTTAAAAAAAAATTGCATTAATTCAAACTTCCCTAATGTTTTAAAAATTTTCGTAGGATAGTAATAATTTTTACACCCTTGACCTCTTCTAGGCTTGGGAAATTATAAGAAATTCTCTTATATTGAATTTGTATATTCTTCATTTTTAAAAAATAAAGTTTACTATTTTCTGTATCATCAAACGAACAAGAACCAATTTTATAATTTTTTTCGAAGCGGTATTTTAATTTATTTTTTTTATTTAATACTCGTATCAGTTTTTTTAAATTGTCACAAAACAGCTATCAACCCAGTATCTCAGCTCAGTTTCAAATTTATCTCTCATGCGATGATATTTAGACCAATTGTTAGAAAACTTAAAAAGAGGTAGCGGAACGAGGTTGACACTAAAAAACTATTACGAAAATAATTCAGGCAATATCGGGCAGCTGAAATTTAAATATATTAAAACACATACTTCCAGCAAAAAATTAGACGTTACCTTAAAAAGTACTTGCTATATAATAATTTACTTTTGTGATTGCCATATTCTGTTACTCGCTTACAAAACACATTACATTAGTTTCCAAAAAAGGAAGTAGCAATGGAACCAGTTCTTTATGTTAAATGAGACTACCGTACTAATGGTACTCAT
This sequence comes from Gymnosoma rotundatum, assembly GCA_916610165.2. Lineage (NCBI taxonomy): Eukaryota > Metazoa > Arthropoda > Insecta > Diptera > Tachinidae > Gymnosoma > Gymnosoma rotundatum. The sequence goes on along the minus strand of OU744337.1, from coordinate 92,643,153 downwards.
TATTTCCTACAATAATTAATGTAATCGATTCTCAGGAATTGATTATAAAAGTCTCATGCCTTGTTAAAATCATTAAGTTGGCAATCTAATTGGGAAGTACTTCTGCCAAAAATGCTTAATTCCACATTCGATTACCTTTTCTGGGATGCAGCTACATGAAACAGGAAAAGTGTTATTTCTACTTTCTTTTGAAATCTCTATGAAATTTCAGTTGCTGAAAAATCTTGACAATGCCTCAATTCTTTCTTCTTACTAACCGTTAATAACATATGATCACTATTTGTAAACAAAAAAGTGTTTTTATTATAACTAAAAGTATCACTTACATATTTTGGTAGCCGCTACATTCAAATACTTTTAAATTCTTACTATTATAAATGAAAATAAAATTTAAAAGTTTCCCATAAATTTCGTATGATGTACACAAACCTTAACTTTGAATCACTACGATTCTAAAATATGTAAACATTTTATTTATGAATTTCTTAAGAGTTTGTTTACAACAATTAACAACATTATTATGCCGAATTTTAAAAGCTTTTATTTTGAGTTAAAAATATATATTTTTTTTAACATGTACGAAATATTGTTCGGTTTAGTGCTCTTGATCCATTAAACTACCAACCTTTTTTTTAATTACGCATTGTTTCTTTGGAAAATTAAAAATATATATATATAATTAGTCTCAAATTGTAAGTGAGCTCATAAACTTGAACATTAAGCCACCTAAATAATAGATAGGTACAGGTCATGAACAGCCAATAAAAAAATTAATTTTTTTTTTTTTGCCATTAAAAATTTTGATCATCTCTAATAATTTAAATAAAAACTAGTAAACAAATATTACAACTCATTGTAGAATCACATATTGTTTAACAAAATTTTTGAAAACTTATTCAAAGCCTTGAAACTTTACATCTTGTTTGATACAACAGGTAAATATATTCTTTAAAATTCATTTAAAAAATTACAGTTTCCTATGAACTCATCTGTTTGGCAGAAGATTAATTTTATACATAAAAATAATAAACGCTTTAAAATTATTTCCTGGTAGATTTCTTTGTTTTTTGAAAAATAATGATACATGCTATTTAAAGACAATGAGCAGTGAGCACAAACAAGTGTTAATTAGTTGTACTTACAGTTACAGCATACAAACATTTTTATATGAACAACTAGCTTCTTGTACCCGGCATTGCCCAGTTATCCTTAAGTTTTGTTTGAAACACTGGCAATATATTTATTAGTATTATTGGTTTAAAGAACGATTAACGCTGAACAATCATACCTCTGTATATCTTTCAAGATATTAAATTTTTTTTAGAGCCGAAATTTTGTGAAGGGTCAAACGTTACTTTGGTAAGTTTGTGAGTTATTTTATACGACATGTGAAACCTGGAAAACTAATTTTCTTCTTAGGCGACCAGTCACGTATCAGTTCTCTTTCCTCTATGACAAAATCTGTCAAAATCTGACTTTTATGAAAATATATCTGAGGAGTGTAACAACGAAAGCTCAGATCAAGACATTTTCTTATTTTGTAATAAACAAAAAAGCAAGCATTTGTTAAAAATACCTGTTGCACGGGGCATATATTGCCGAAGCTGCCATAAGAACGCAAATTCATTGTGAAGTTAAAATTTTTCTTATTAATTTTCAACAGATGTTTTCCGTTCAGGCATTTAGTGAAAACTACTGATCAAAATATAACGGCATATTCATACGTTAAAATTGTAGCATTAGACATTCTTTAGTATGTTGAATGTAGTCTGTAAAAGTTACTTTTAAATAGGAAATAATTTGGTGTAAAAAATAGCCTACATCTTTTTTAAGTCAGCAAAAACGATATTTATTTGAGATTCTTTAAAGTATACCATAACTTTTTCCAATACTTATGTAGTAACAGTAACAAGTAAGACTGCTATATTCGGCTATGCCGAATCTTACTTACTCTTCACTATCTATGTTTAGTTTAGTGAAGTTACTCCAATTAAAAAAAGCGTATATGAGGTGACAGAGAATTAAAAAATGAAAAAAATTTCGGTACTGCATATGTTTAATTTTACATAAAAATTTTTAGTACTTTTATAAAGATCTTATCAAAAGCTTTTAAATGATACCAATAATATTTAATCAATAATAATTAAAAAAAATTTAATTTTCAGAGGCCCGTAACTCGGAAAATATGGGCGAGCAGTAATTTTTTCACTTGATGTTTTTTTCTTATTTTTTAATTCTCTATCGCCCCATATATATTTTTTTAGTTACTTCAAAAAGAGTTATCAGCATGCTTTAGTATCTCTCTACGAGTAAATTTTTTACCATATTATTCTAGTACGTTTTTATCAGACATAAACGGTTTTTTCTGGTTTCAGTTATGCCTTTATATTATATTTTGAATAACATTGTAAAATTTAATATCGCACACCTTTGCCTAACCTATCAGATCCAATCTATACATTCTGTGACCAATAGTAGGCAAATACAGAATAAGATTGCACCTGCGCCTTGAAAATTAGTAATACGCTTTTCTTTTATTTTTTATTTATTTATTTTATTTTTATTTATTTTTTTTTAAATTATTAGTTTTTTAAAATTTATTTTTTATGTCAGTATCATTTGTTCATCAAAAGTTTTTGTCTCGGTACTTGTATTACTCTGTTCTTTAATTTGAACTTATTTTAAAATAAATTCTATTCTGAAACTTTGCATACCCACATGACCTTATAAACTAGCTAGTAATTCACACAATTTTCTGTCACCCACCTGAATAACATTTCAAGACAGGACTTTTTGCTTATATTCGCATCCCTTAATTGCACACAATGTTAAGAATATATCGTTAATATGACTATAAACCTAATTTTTTATATGCGACAATATGGCATACAAACAAAATTTTATTAACGAAGTATATGTGATTATAAAAACTAAAACAACCCTGCAGGAGATCGAACTAGTATCAAACGAGTATTGTACTAGTACAAAAATCACCAGTACTAGTTCCCAACTTTAAACGTTCCTATACCATCTTAATGCTCAAATTTACATTGAGATGGATACTAGGTAGATATTAGTACTATTAGCACTAGATGAGTACTAGTATAATTGATTCTAGGTAGATACTAGTACAATTAGTTCTTCATGAAAAACTAGTATTATTGGTTTTAAATAAGAACTAGTACAATAGATTCAAGGTGGATGTCAGTGCCATTTCTTCTAGTCGGATACAATTAGTTCTGCATTAGGAACTGGTTTATAGCAAATAATTTTCTATGCAATTTGATTCTCTATTCCTAATTAGTAAACACTGCCTGATGAAACACTTCGGATTTCAAGTTTGTTCGTTTTTCCAAGCATACATTTTAGAGACAGCAAAAAAACCAAGCCTTCATTGTGGAGATTTTCTGTATAAACCATTTCTTTAACTTTTTTCAAAGACTGATTTGATAATTCGTAATCTTTTGTCGGTAGTTTAATTTTATCACTTTTTTTCTTTTAAGTATAGTTCAAGTCGATTTACAATTTCCTTACAAATTCAATTTTTTCGAGGATTTTCATTGCATAGTACTCTATTCTTTTACACAGAAATTTATTTTTTTAATTTTAATATCTATTCGTGTTACACATTTTAACATTTTTGTTTGTCTTAAGCTCACTAATTTATGGCTCTTGAAGCAATTTCCGGGATTTCCACTAGCAATTTTGTGCAACTTGAGTTACGTGTGTTACTCCACCATATACCAAAATCCTTTAATTTAAGAAATGTGTATTATTTGATACCTCACCATAAACTAAACAATTAACTTTCTGTATTTTAAGATGAAAATTCCACAATATTATTGATTTCCATAATTTCAACTACATGCAGATATTAAAGATTGTGTTACTTCAATCAACGTCGAAAAATTCCTTCAGTATTTTAAAAAAAGATCGCTAGTTTTACATTCGAACATCAATCTTAAACAAAAAACATGTTCTAAAAATTTTAAAATTATTTTTTAATTTAATTTTGTTTTAAATGTCACTTTTTACACCCAAAAAAAAACGAGCTTTACTTACACAATTGTTTTAAATTTGTTACTACAACTAAAAATTAAATAAATGAAAATACGAATTAGCAATTCTCCAAGTCAAATCAATCTTTAAATGAACTACTTGAAGTGTTAGTATTTTTCTATATATATTCTATCACCTTTTGAACTAGTGCTTGCTGTACTAGTAATGGTACCAGTAGTTTAAAGACAGTTAACGCTTATCCTCCTGCAGGGAAATTTATTTCATTTGTGTATGTATTATACATACATGTATATGTACGTATGGTATGCCTTAGTAAAAAATATATGGATTAATCCATAATAGAGCAATAAAGGAGTAATGACTTTTTCATCCATTTGGAGTAATAAGCGAGCTATCGAAACTTTTTTTGTTTTATTGTGTATGCCTCGCTCAATACTCCAAATGGATCAGTTCGTTTCTTGTTTTTTTTTTCTTCGACATAACCGTTAATTGTTAATGTTTTCGTTTTGTTTTTCTATTTAGTCAGTTTAGTTTTAAAAAGTGAAAGATGTGTGTTAAAAAGAAGCGAAAAGGTACGGGTATAGTAACAAATTTTTTTAAAAATGTGTGAAAATTTAGTTTCTAAGGGTCATTTAAGGCGACTAGTTAAAAAAGAAATTGAAAAATTCTCAAATTGTAATCGGGAGACTTTAAGTGAACAAAGTCAAGGAATTATCAAATGAAGAAGCCAAGCGGAAAACTTTGATGTTCATTATGATATCAATTCAAACAATATTAGTGAAAATTTTAATAAGAAGCTTGCTTCTTGGGTAATTGGAAATAGCGTTTGGAATGAATGCTGTCATTCACTACTCTACATTTTAAAAAGTGATGGTATGGACGTTCCACTATGCAGAGAAACATTGTTGAAAGGTGTGCATGCTGCTTTAAAGTGAGCCCAAAAATATGGCACCAGGTAAACACTTTTATTGTGGTTTAGAAAAAGCACTTATGATGCACGGCCAATACTTATTACCTAATGCAAATGCCGAACTACTGATTGATATATAGGTGGATGGAATGCCGCTTTATAAAAGCTCATCAAAGTCATTATAGCCAATCCAAGGTGCCTTTTCAGAATATAAAAACACAGAGCCCTTTTTAACTGCTACATATGTATATTGGCCCATCAAAGCCTCCAGATGTAGCAATATTCCTAAAACGATTTGTGGAAGAATACATCAAATGAAAGAATAAAGGTATTAAAATTAATGACACATCGTTCATACCCAAAATTAGACTTTTTGTTTGTGACACACCTGCAAGCGCGTTTTTAATTGCTACAGTGGGTCACACTTCTGCCCAAGGTTGTTCCAAATGTGAGCAAGAAGCTATATATAAAAATAGAACACTAAATTACACTATAGTGGCGGAAAATGTAAGAACTGATGTAACTTTCAAAACACGAAAAAGCAAGGCACTTACCCCAATTTCAAGGCGAAATTCATCCCTTGGAATTATGAAACATCAACATGGTCACACAATTTCCGCTTGACACTATGCAGTTGATTGATCTTGGAGTATTTAAAAAGATGTTGCGTTTAATTTTACAAAACAAGAAAATATGTAGCGAATTATACGCCAAAAGATTTCGTTCGGAAAGGAAGCACATTTGATGAGGAAATGAAAATTTTCAAGGTGGCATTTCGTAAATGTAAAGCAACAGTTTACCGACAGACCTACTTATCAAAAACTACGACCTTGTCGTAAATGAATATTTTCTTGTTTTTGTAAAAAATAAACAAATTTGTATTTTATCAAGCATGTTCTCAAATTCACACGAAATTTTCCCTTAAAATTTTTCAAAACATTGTTTTTGTAAAAATTAATTTTATAGCAACAATGCTTTTGAAAATTTGAAGTGAAAATTTCATGTGGAATTCAGAACACACCTGTATTTGAATGTTTACTCCATTTATGCTCATTTAGGAGACAAAAACGATTACTCCCTCTGTCGTCATTTTCAAGATCAAAGGGGTACTCCATAAGGAGCTTAAAGGAAGTATTCGTGTCTGCGGACTTGCTGTGTTAAAAATCCAATGAGTTTCGGAGTTTTATGTAGAAATCCATTACTCGCAAAGGAACGCTCCAAGATTACTCTTTGGATGATAATATTTTTTACTGGGACGTTATAAACAAATACATATGTAAATAATTTGTATGTACTTCAAAAGGTTAAACTAAATTAATTAAAAAATAAAGTTAAAGAAAATAAAATATTCTGGTAACAAAAACTTAAAAAGAATTATTGGTTTCCTTCCAAACTTATTTAAATACATTTTTTCTGTTTCAAATAACGAAACTTCAAAAAGTTAGTTAAATATTAAATATAAAAAAATAGTATAAAAGATAACAGTTTTTATAAAAAAAAAATCTGTTATTTTAGTTTGGCTTAATTTGAACGAATTTTTTAGAGCCTTTTCTTCTATTTAAATGTGACTATATCCTAAATAATTTGCTTATAATTATGCTTTTAATGACTACACATAGGTGACATATATGTTAAATGTGATTATAACGCTAATGGACTATATCGTTAATATTTTGCATGAATTTGATGGTAAAAACGTATATTTTGGACTATATCGCTAAATCAACTATAAGCGACTTGACTATATGCGAAAACTACTTTACTCCGCAGGTCACAATGTTCGAAAAATCAGATCTTTAAATGTACCTTTTAATAATTTCCAAAAATTGTTTTAAAATAAACTATTCATATATGTCTGTGTAAATATTTTATTAATAAATAGCTGTTGATTTAGAGTCCAAACCAGTTTTAATGTAACGGTAAACAGAAATACCAGCTGTTTGCATATAAAAAAAACAATTATCAAACGATTATTTTGTTATATTTTCAATTTTAGCGAAAACAAAAGCGCCATCTGTTTGCATATAAAAAGCAATTAACAAACATTTCATAGAACTTAAAAGCAGCTTAAAATTTAAATTAAATGATTACTGTAAATGGTCCGATTTCATTAAAATCGTTTCAGTCGTTGAGCAGTGATTGACGCGCGCACGCACTTACACACAAACAAATAAATAAACAAACAAACTCACAAAGATATTTATCATATATGTTAGATTTTTCAAGGAAATTTTCGCTAAAAATAAAGTAAAAAGCCTTGATTAACCAACTAAAGTAAAAACTTCTGAAATTGTATTCCGTATTCTTAATAATTTTGCACATGACAGTTAACGTATCAAATAAAAATAGTTTTTAAATTATATTATTTAAAATTCTTAAAACTGACATAATTTGTTTTTCATTAAGAATTTATGGCAACAAAAAAAGCCCCCAATGACATCACGTATGAAGTAATACGATACTGTTTAGTATTTAAAAATCTAAATATAAAATATTGTACGAGCATGTTAACCAAATAGATACATTTGTAGTAAATCATGGTAATATATAGTTTATGATTTATTACCAACATGAAAAAGAACCAAAAAGAAACACAACAACAACAACAAAAACACAACACCGCGCAGCACACATTCATTTATTAGGGTTATTGAAACAGATTTTTCATAGAATACTTCAAGCTTAAATACTTTAAGGCGTAGAAGAAAAAACATTAAATTGTTTAAAAGAATTTAAAAAAGTCTTTAAAGATGAAGTGACCTTGGAAGGCAAGAAAAAGTCCAAGAGCTTTTTCACTATTAAAAATTATCTTAATGAAGAGAACTACTGCTGCTGAGTTGATTTTTTTTATTGTTTTTTTTTTTTGTTTTGACTTTTTCATTATTTTTAAAGGTAAAAAAATAATAATTAAAGAAAGTCGATGAACTAATACCCTACACATATTGAAAATATCTTTTAACAGCTTAAGACTGGTACTCTGTTTATTTCTTCATGCGGAATGCTGATAAACTATATACGTAAAATATTTGTATGAAAAAGTAATGAGAAATGTTGCAGAAGTAGTACTCTGTTTTTACAGTAGAAAAACATATGAAATGTTTCTGGCAACATTTTATCAAAGCTGTGAAATACAGAGAGTAGACATTATTTCATGAGGAATTTTTCAAACAACAGCTGATCATATTTCTTTTACTTACATTTTTAAAATATTGTAATACACGTGAAAACAATAAAACCTTAAATTGTTCCAAATCAAGAGATAAACACTACATGTCAAATTTTCCAACTAAAATACTCAATGTTGCTCAACAATTTTCACGAATTCGAACAGAGTACCAGGCTTTAGGTGGCATAAAACCTAATGGATATTTAATGGATTAAGTGATGTAAAAAATCAATCACTAGACCCAAAGAAAAACCTTTCCTTAGATGTAGCGATACAAGTAATGAATTACATACTGATAACTTTTGAATTTGTTTTGGTTAGAAATTCTACTTTTAATGTTTAAAAAAGATCATATTCATACATCAACGGCTCAGGAAAGCCATACAGTAAAGATATTGTTTATAATGCAGCTTTATTTTTTAATAGATAAAAGTTGCACTGAGGATTGGATAAATAAAGTTAAATAACTTTCTACCAGCAGCATGTGTTTTGTAGCCTCTTTAGTTGACCCGCGTACTTATTGAAAATAAAATCCTGGGATCACCAGGACAAGCAGGTCAAATTAAAAATTGTTGCGAAGTCATAATACGCTTCCCTGTGCAAGACGAATGTTTACTTAACAAAAAATAAACCGTTGAATTCGAATCTCTCCAAAGCCTCATAGTAATGTAGTCAGGATGGGCTGCGCCGGTCAAAGATATTGTGAGTTTTTAACTCGGTAAGTGCACAGAATGGTTGACTGCATTTTACAAGGCGTAAAAAACATTTACATAATGTATACTTTACAGTGATTAGGCAAGATAGTCGACTTTCTCAAAGTTTGCACCTTCACACGACTAAAGAGGTAAAACGATTATCTTTAAAAATAAATTTTGCGTCAGTAAAAACTTATAACTACTTTAAACGGACTTTGATTTCAAGATTGTAATTTGATATCATTCTTAAAAGAATTTATTTCTGGTAAGATTCTGCTTTAAGCCGTTACTACGATTACAAAATTGATTAACCTACAATTAAAAACAGAAGACAGAGATGGTTCCGAAAAAATTTCATATTTCAAAGAACGACTATTACTTTACCGAATAGAATGAAAATAAATAATTTTATTATTGAATAACGTTTCAAAATCGATTCAAGAAAATCTGTAAGCCCATTTAAAAACTCTTTCATCACTATTAAATTGATTATATTGCCCTTGCTTTGGGCATGAACATGGAACACTTCTATAGCCAAAAAATTTTCCTTAAAATTTTTCAATTTATTTCTACTATGTTGACTGTTTACATTATGTAAGAAGTTATGTACATATAAAAAAGACCTAAATTAAAATGCAATTTAAATAAAGCGTAATTTAAATAAAATATACAACTTAAATCTATAGCGCTTTCTAAGTCGAGATGTTAAATTTTTTTCGAGCTTAATGTAAAATCACTGGTTTTCTCTCAATTATCTGATATCTCAATGTCTAAGAACGAGAAATCCGTTATCATTTCGCGATATTGAACACCACTCCAGGCAACTGCTTTTCTGACCTCATTTTCGACGAAGTACGATTGATGACGGCAGCTTATAAACCACACCAAATAGTCAATCTTTATGGATGCATCGTCTTCTGTACAATCACTCGTGGATTCTCATTTGCCCAAATCCGGTAATTCTGCTTGTTAACGTATCCAGTTAGGTGAAAGTCTATCCCTTCACTGAAGATAATTTTCTTTGTGCAGTCACAATTCACCTCTGTCTGTTCAATGCAGAGGATTATGAAGTACATCCTTAAAACATATAAACATAAAACGAATATATTTTTATTTAATCGGGTCACATATGAAAAATTCTTTGAGTCGCAAATAATTTTTATTAAAACTTTATATTTTTATTATCAAAATTTGCAAATTATTTTAATAGCAAAGGTTACTTTAAAGTTTCAATTTTGTGCAGTAAATTTAGTTTAATGATTCTTTCACAAATAAGTTTACAAAAAGACTTTTAGGACAGATATCATATCATCATTCGGATTATATATTTTCCATTGAGCGATATATTTTTTAATATAATCTTATTGAGAATACAGTTTTATTTTGACTATGTTAGAACTTTTTTATTTTTCGTTTAATATAGATAATTAAAATATTTCTACACGCGTATCGTGAAAACAGTAACGGTAAACTTGCAATCCATTTTATTTTGTTAAGGGAGGAATTCCCTAGTAAAACCGTTTCTTCAGCTGTTGCTTTATTTAGTGATAAATTCATTTTTGTAGACAGTTATGTTTTAACTAAGAAATCTTTCAGATTCGGCGCTATAAATTTACTGAATCGTAATACCACTGCGTTTATTCTAGTAGCAATCATGACTCTCATTGCCTTTTCTGCAAAATGAATATTATAGAATGATGGATAATGTTCGTGGCATCAACTAACATACCGGGTGGTTGCCTATAACGTACTATATACTAGAGCACGAAATTCAATCCCTTTGTCAGTTGAACCATGCTATTCATAATTTATAATGCTAATATTCTTAGTTGCGGATATTCTCAAACGCTGGAATAAATGTTTCGTAGACTTAGTTTGTTTAGCACTTCAGGCAATAACATCTATTAAGTTATTCTTTGAGAAAGGGATAGGTGAGAGATAAGACAGGTGGTGAAAAGAGACAGAAGATATATCAAATTTATTAGTTAATTTAATTCACCCGCGAATATGCTATTAAGAAGAACCGACAAAGGAGGCTGTTTGCTGTAATGTAAATTTTGATTTTTTTTTTTATTCCATTTAATAGAAAACAAATGTTAATTTTTTGACAGTCGCAGGGTTTGAACCTTGGCCAACTAGATTTGTAGCCAACGTACTTACCACCATGACTATAGCAGCTTCGCATTTCGTTTCCACTTCGTTTTATTCATCTGTTGTAAAAATCGTTTAATGACATCAAGACATGAATTTTTTAATAGTAGAAGTTGTCCTAAATAATCGAGTGTTTACAAAAGCAAATTAATTATCTGTCGACTTTTGAAAATTGACGCATTTAAAAAAATATCTTTTTTTGATTTTTAGTGCTTCTTAAATAATATCGTAAAGATTCATTAACATCTCTTATACACAAGGCAGTCTTGTGTGAATATTTCTTAATAGTTCACATGAAATATAAAGACTTTCTACGCCCACGTTGACACGTGGTAAAAAGAAACAAGTTTATTGACTTGCGTCAATAGAAAATTAATTTATCATAAAATAACATTTCACAAAAACAAAAAATAAATAAAAAAGATGAACGCTGTTGAATTTAAAAGCACAATAAAATGAAGAACGAAAAGTTTTTGCAATTGAGGCTGTATTGCTATTGGGAAATTATTTTTAAGGAGGTTTGTTTCCTACAAAATGACACTTTAAAGAAGATTCACTAAAGGGTTTTATTATGAAGTTGACCTATTTTTTTGGGTATGACTGTGTATGTCAAAATAACATTTTTATTTTTGTTTTACAAATTTCAATGCTGCGGTATTAGAGATATTAAAACCACAAACTATTCATAGTTTTTAAAAGTTGTTACTAAATAAGAAAAGAGAAACGGTAAACCGCTTGTATATGACAAGGAATAAACAATAAACTCTTCAAAAAACTAAAGCCATCTCATGAGTGTTTCTGTTTTAGTTTACGTGGTTTAATCAATTTTAACCACAAACTAAAGGTGCTGAAAAAAAGCGTAGGTTTTCAAAATATTTTGTTATTTTTAATTTTAGAAACACACTCGGAAAGCGTTACGTTTAAATAAATAAATATCCCAACAATAACAAGTCTTTAGTGATGAAAGTTCCCTTCAAAATATTGAGTAGGAAAAGGAGACAGAAAGAAAAAAAACAAATCAAGCGAGACTAATAATAGTTCCAGATACCTAGTTTCTAGAAAAGGGGTTCTTTTATGATTGGACTATCTTGCCGCTATTAGGAATTGTATAAAAAAAATAAAAAAAAATGAAATAAAATAATATAAAGTGAAGTAGAAATTCTTGTGTTCTTTTTATTTAATGGGATTGTCTGGGTGTTTCTTCTTGTACTTTTATATTGTTTGTGGAATACGCTTGGCGTTTAGCAGGCACTTTAATATTGAGGTAAAAATCAAAGAGGCGTAACTATTGGCTCTTCTTTCGTTTAAAGTATTGAACATGAAAACACATAAAAAGCAAACCACATGAAATTGGTTGCAGACGAAATGGTTTTTCTATAAAATACAAGTGTTTTAATTTTTTTTTTAATATTTTGTTTATTTTTTAATTGTTCACTCTACATTACGAACTTTTATTATTTCAAAGATCTCAATGTTATTCCAAAAAATCAATAATTTCTAGATTTTTGTTAAATTTAAAAAATTATTTCAAGTAGGAGAACATTAACACAGTTTCTACAAAAAGCCATTTTTGTAGCTCCACTTAAATACGTAAGAGACCAGCAGACTCCATAATAAATTATTTTGCTGCTAATTTTCATTATGAGGGATGACAGGAAATCATGTTTAACGTGTAAAAAAAAATTTTTTTTTTTTTTAATAAAAACATCGTTGTAAGAACATCAGTGTTTTCTAAAACTTTTTTTTTTTGTGTTTCTTTATTTTAGCATAAATTACTTTTTTGTTTTATTTCAGCAGAACACACAGATTAACAACGGCGAAATAGTATATGAATTTAGTTTCCTTCCTTTCGTATAAAGTTTTTTTATTCTGAATTTTCAATTTGTTCTTATTAAAACTGTGTTTTAATTGTTTTGGTAGGTGTTTGTTCTCGAGCTGACTTTAAGATTAAACAAAACAAAAGACACAAAGAAAAACGAATTTATTTTAAGTCCAGCTAATCTACGAGAATACAAATCCAAACTCAGCTAAGCATCAAACCGTAACCAAAATTTATTTATTATTTTTATAAGCGGATGTTGTTTTGCCGTTTTTGTTTCTGCATTCATTGCTTTATTTCGCTAAAAATTATTTTAGCTTTATTTCAATTTCTTAGCAAATTAAAAGTTAATGTTTAAAATTTTAATTTAACACATACTAAATTTTTAAGAAATTACTAATCATCAGCTATAAGTTTTTCGTTCTGTTTGCCCTCACAAATGTCTCACCTATAATTAAAATTTCTGCAGAATAATTCGTTGTTAAGGCAAACTACTTTTCTTCAGTTAGGCATAGGTTTGTTTATATATATTAAAGGAAGAGTAAAAATTAATTATTAAGAGAAGAGTTAAAAATCTTACAAGGCAAACTAATAGCTGTAGCAAAAAGCTTCGGCATTTCTTTAAGTTCTCCAACAATTCAACACATCTTTTGTCTTCATATCTATCGAATCGTTTGCAGTTTGCGTGTCTTAAAAATTTTCAATCATCTTTACAACCTTTAACAAGAGGTGTGCCACAAGGGTCCATTCTGGGACCACTTTTAAAAAAAACCTTGGATTACTGTTTAACAATACACTCACTTGGACAAACCATGTTAATACATTAATATTAAGCTAAGTTGCCCTTGGCCGACACAATATTATACTCCCTTAGGGATGAGGAAACTTCTTGCAAAATCCTATCTTCTTCCAGGTTTTATTTACGGTAGTGAGCTTTCCGCAAGCTGCGACTCAATTAGTAAAAGGAAATTGTACGTTTTATATAATAACATAATTAGATATGTGTACGACTTAAAAAGATATGACCATGTTTCTTATTTGTCCGCTGAACTTTAGGATGTTTCGTTTGATAATCTTCTTAACATACGTGTTCTCCTATTTTTGCATATGAGTATTTTTTAAGAAGCTCCAAAATATCTTATAGACAAGATTAGGTTTGCCAGATCACGTAGAGGAAGAAAAATTGTAATTCCACTCGCCGCGTCTTTGGATTATTCTTCCTCAAACTCAATAACTCAATAGTAACGCAAATAGCTTTAAATATTTTTTATTTGATTTTTTTGCACAACAGTGAATTGTAATTCTTCCTTTAATTGTAATGTATTTGTTATAGTATAAACTTTTTATAGTTAATATAGCTTAAGTGTATGTACTTGTATTAATGTTTAATTCCTTAATTTAATTTATAAACACCACTTCCCTAAACTTTAAATATACGATTAAATCTTGTTGTATAGGAATTGACAAAAAAATAAATAAATACAAGTAAATAAATATGTATGTATGAAGCTTAGATTTCTATTCAGATATAAAAGTTATTACGTATGTATGTCGTTTACAAAAACAAACAGAAAATTTTTCGGCACCTTTTTTGCCACAAAATTGAACGCTTTCAAAACAAATCGTACTTTAAAAAATAATATTTAAATAATAAAAATTTATTATTTGGAATCCTTTATATTTTAAATCGTCCTTGATTCCTTCAAATCTTTTTTATGTTAATTTTTGAGTTTTAATTGTCTTTTTGCTTTGTTGATTCAATGTAGTTCTCAGTTAATCAATTTCGCTTTTGATATAAGACTTTTAGGTTTTTTTTTACAAAATGTAGGTAAAATCCACTAATGAGTTATATGAGCAGTAGCAAAATGGCCATATGGATATGCTTTCCCCAAAGTAATGCATTTCATTTTGTAGTCTCAAATAAATAAATATTTCATGAGAATTTCACGAAATATTTATATTTTAAGAAATCACGCACGTTTAAAGCAAATTAACTTCGTGTATTTTATCATTAAAAATTGTTGAAAAATCACACTTTGTATATCGTGCTTCAGTTCCGTTTTCATGTGCCTGTATTAACAGATCTAAGATTAAACATCGTACAGATGTGACTTACGAAATAAGGACGACTTGTTCATTTATTGGGTGGGTTTTATTATTCTTCTTTGGAGCATGTGCCCAGTCATCTGAGCCTGTGGCCTCGCATTACCAACTCACATAGTAATCCTTACTCTGATAGAATACTGGCCTTTGATTACACCAATAATCAAAATCTTTTAAACCTTTCTGTTTAAGTCTATGAGTAGTTGGTGTACTAAATAATTCGTGGGATAATTGAATCTGCCCTGCTTCACTAAGAACGATTGAGTCTGCTTAAGACCAACATGCACTTTGTCAGTGTTCAACCATGCATTCCTATCCATGATTTTCACTAAAGGCATCTTGTTTAAAATTATTTCAGCGGTTCTTTAATTGTCTTACCTGCTGTCTCTTACCACACTGACTCAGATTTACAGGACCTAGGTAAGTTTCTCGTCGTCATTTCATCAACAAAATCCTTGATATAATCCATTAATGCTAGATAGATGCTTCTACATCTTGGAAGCTAACCAAAGCCCTTCTCTGGACTTAACAAAATTTTACCTTGTAGACTCCTTTTTTACCAGTCAAAAGTCTTATAAGAAATAATTGGTTTAACGATCGATGAGTTTCTCCATTTTACCACGTTTGACCGAAGTTCTTAACTTCTAACTATGGAGTTCCTGCAACCATAGTAAGGATTTAATTCATTCCTGAATTCTTCCTGAATAGTCCTCATTCAGAGCAATATCTTTTCTAAATGGACTCTAAGGTTTCTAGTCTCCTTTGCCATTTTCATTTTGATAACTCCGAGTTTGGGCTATTTAAATCCACCACCTTATATATTCTGGTGACGAGAATAAGTTCTGTCCTTTCTAAATTGTCCTTTTGTTTTATGGTGAACTCTAACACAGGCACTCCGCCTTTTCACATTTCACTTGACTTTGATAAGTTGGTGTCTTTTAAAGATAACAGATCAGATGCTTTCGGTGTAATCTGTGTTTGAGCTTTCTGTAACCTAATGGTATTGAACTGTCTATATAAATATATGTATACGAGTATGTTGTTATATAGAGAAATATTAGCATTAAGAAATAATTACTTGAAGATGCTAACGCCTTTTCTTTTTAAAATACTTTCATGCGGTTTATAACCCACATTTGTTTTCGACCAAAGCAGATTGGATATGAAGAATTTCCTTTTTATTCATACAAAGAGAAAAAAAATCTTATTTACAAAGGGTTTACAACTTTTTAATCAATTACAGCTTTTTTTAGTTTCTTTTTTTTGTTAAAAAATAATCTTGATGTCATCCCAATTTATATATTCTAAAGCACATAGAGATTTCATGATTTAAGATTCATTAATATTTTGTTTAACTTCTTTCCAATGGAAATTAATTCACATGTTTTCATAACTCCTACTGTTAATTATTGATATGAATCCATGGAGTTACTGACACATTTTCCATCTTGAATTCATGCCATCGTTTATGTTGCAAGCTGAGATTAAGATCCCGCTAAGGAAGCAAGAAAAAAACAAAAAAAACCACGTTCGTATTTATGAAGTTCAGATACACCGCCAAGCAGCACATTTATACGAATGGGTGACGACATGTATTCATTTTATTGTTGTTTTTGGGTATTTTAACATATGCTCCTGCATCACCTTTAAAACTACGTGATTTAATAATCAATTTTTGTTGTTGCTTTATTCAAGCAATTTTATTATAAATTTTTTTATTTTATTTTAATTTTAATGTATAAAAAGTTGCACTGGCTGCAATGTATCTATGTATGTATGTATGTATGTATGAATGCGATTATGAGGGAAAAAGTCGAAATAAAAATTAAAATAAATTGTCGAAGTGCGCGCACAAATATGCGTTTTTCCGTTCAATTTCTTTGACTGTTTTTTTGTCTTTTTAATTCATTCATTTCCAGTCGCAATATTGTATTTTTAGGCGTGTTTAGTTGGCACGCATGCCTGGCCTGCAACCGAGACAAGAACAAGAGTGTGGTTAGTTTGTTAAGTGACTGCGTGTGTATTTCGATTCTCCTTGATGGTGGGCGTTCTTTATTTGCTAAAAATATTAAATTTTGTTGTCTACGTGACTATAATGCTTAAAATTGTATAGAAATGATGATGGGATGACTGTATTGTATGGGATGATGATGATGATGATGCATTGCCAAAGATATTTCAGACCACGAAAGAAAATGAAAAACCAACCAAAAGTAACCACAATAACAATAGCAATAGCGACATCAGTCGCAGCAATAGCAACAACACAAAAATCGAATTTGTGAACGATTTTGAAATTTCAAATATGCTGACAAGTGAAGAAGGTTGATAGGTTGTGTTTAAAAATAGATTGTTTTTTTCTTTTCTTTAAATATTTATTACGAGGGCTGCTATTTATATTTCTGGCCTTGCAACACTGAATGCTGCCAAGTGCAATCTGACATTTCCATTGGAAAGTTTGTCATTTTTAAGCATATTTGTACTCAAAACGTTTTGACGTACGACCATTATTTGTGTTGTTTACAGTGACTTGAAAAAATTAATATTGAAAAAATGGAATTAACTCGTGAACATTTTCGTGTTATCATTTTGCACAACTTTCGACGTGGATTATCACGACAAGAGTGCATTGATGAACTTAAATCTTTGTATGGCGATGAAGCACCATCCTATAGCACTGTAAAAAATTGGTATAATGAATTTAATCGTGGCGGAAGCTCGCTCAAAGACGAATTCCGTGAAGGTCGTCCAAAAACGGCTGTTGTGCCAGAGAACATTGATGCCGTGCGTGAACTCATAATGCAAGATCGACATGCGACATACCGAGAGATAGAGACATCCTTGGACATTTTTTCCACCAGCATACATTCGATACTGCATGAACACCTGGCCGTAAAAAAGGTTTGTTCTCGTTGGATCCCGCATAATTTGAAAGTCGCTCAAAAAAAGGCTTGTGTCGATTGGTGCAAAGAAATGTTGCAAAAGTACGATTGCGGTGCTTCAAAAGTCGTTTATAAGATCGTCACAGGTGGCGAATCATGGATCTATTCATATGAGCCCGAAACAAAACAACTATCGACCGCGTGGATCTTCAAAGACGAGCAAAGTCCAACGAAAGTTGTTCGTGGGAGAAGCACTTCGAAGCAAATGGTCGCCTGTTTCTTCGGCAAAACTGGTCATGTGGCGACTGTTCCACTTGAGCAACGTAGGACGGTCACTTCTGAGTGGTACACTGCAATTTTTTTGCCTGAAGTCATCGGAGAAATTCGAAAAACCAATGCGAGCTCTCACACATCGGCTCAAACCAGAGCGTTTTTGACCGGCCAAAACGTCGTACAGCCGTACAGCCCCGACTTGGCACCTAATGACTTCTTCTTGTTTCCGCACATCAAGAAAAAAACGCGTGGTCAACGATTTTCGTCGCCAGAAGAAGCTGTTGAAGTGCTCAAAAACCATGTTTTAGAGGTGTCTCAATCGGAGTGGAAAAAGTGCTTCGACAACTGGTTTGAGCGCATGCAAAAGTGTATAAATCATGCTGGAGAATATTTTGAAAAACAATAAAACCATTTTTGATTATAAATATTCGCATTTTCACTATTAGAAATATATAGAGCAGCCCTCGTAAGGTTTCAATCCACAGGTATTTTTATTTTCTTATCTTCTTTTTCAATTTCTTGTTTCACACAGGAAAGCATAATTGTGTTTAGAATTTTTTATTTGTGCAGAAAAAATTAAACGCACATAAATTTCTAAAAACTTTATGTGAAAGGTTTTTTTGGAATATTTATAGGAAAAAATATAAAATTTTAAAAAGGCTTAAGCTGCTTGTACCAGACAACATTAAAATAGTTTTTTATTTAAGTCATCACCGCTGCCTCTTTTCGATATCTTAGCTTTAAAATCTGTTGTTTTGATTTATGCTTTTTGTTTTCTAGGCGATTACAAAATGATACTGTAAAAAACGCTTGATATATTACTCTACATCAAAGGGATAACTATTCAAATTTATATCCAGAAATATATTTCTTGATACTGTGGATTTAGATTATTTTTTACATTTCGACTTGTTTAGGGTCATAATAAAGAAGCTTAATCTATTTAGTTTTATTTATGCTCCTGCTTTAAATTGCCGTTTTGCCTGCGAGAGGTAAATGATAAATAAGTTTTCTGCAACTTTTTTGGCAGGTTATTCTTAAAGTTTGTGTACAACCTTTTGAAAAGTTTGTCTAAATCATCATTCAAAAATGACAGAAGGAATGTACGTCCAGTTTATATATTTGAGATACGAGTAGTCCCACTGCTAACGCCTCCAAGTTAAAAACAGTTCTGTAAACACCCTTTGCTGTTTTTTTAATGCCTTCTACCAATCTTGTTCAAAACTCAGAAAGCTATGCGGAAGTTCTGGTTAAACAACACTGTAACACTGTAACACAATAACTGTAAATTTCATAAAAATTTTCAAAAGTCGAAATATTATGCTAGGAACACAACTGGGACGAACGACGAATTTTTGGTCGTGAATATTCGTCGTCGAAAATAAAACACATTTGTGTATATCAAAACACTCAAAATCAAATTCGTCATACGCGGCGAACTATGCAATAGAGTTATTTCTATTTCTTACGCCGGCGAACGACGAACAAATCAGTACAAAGTGACCATGTTTGACTTTAGATTCGAAGTATTTTAATAAATAAAGTTATTTTACTTCAAAAATTTATGTATTTTTATTTTGCAGCATTTATAATAAGCATAATGATTATAAGTTAAATTATAAAAATAGTTTTTAGTTGTGTTTTTTCTAATGTTTAACTTTTTAAATATTATTTTTTTTATGGTCACCTTAGCAGCTTACCAAAAGTAAAAAATTTTAGAAATTATAACAGCTGTGTATTTGGTCGTTATTGTATTTCATACGACGAATTTACACAACGAATTTTTGACGACGTATTGTTGGACGAAATTCGTCGTTCGTCCGAGTTGTGTTCCTAGCATTATGTTTACTGAATACCTTCACCTTGGCTTTAGTTTCCAGTTTGCGTTTTTATTGTTGAATTGCAAATGTAATTACTCTAACCGTAAAAAAACTTCAAGATAATAAAAGTATACTTGCAATTTTAAAAAATATTTAGTATTATCTAAAGTTCCCGACAAAAGCGCATACTTCAACTATCAATGTTTGTCATGTATCTTCCAATTTGACACAAAATTTTTCAAATACATTCTGCTACACTTAGATGGAAACAGAGTCTTCAGCATTATTTCAGGGACTGATAGATACCTTCGAAGATGCTGTAAATTGTGATAAATTTTGCGATGGCCGTCGAAATGGTCGCCTGATGGCAAGAGTTGGTGCTGAGAGTTTGCAGAGACTACATTACAAGAAAAGTACTAAATTTGCCTAGATCCGTTCATTTCCAATTCAATATCTCGAAGAAAATCGTAAAATTGCCAATAAAAATGATTGTTTCTATGCATAAGAAGTGAATAATATGCCAATTTTTGTTAAAGACATATACATCGCTGTATGCAATTTAGCACCTTCTTGTTAATATCGCATGTTAACCAAGCCCGAAGCTCCCCACTCAAAGTTAAAGTTCCACCGTTTTTATTTTCAAAGAAAAAAGGCCCAATGATTCCACCTGACCAAATTGTGCACCAGGCTGTCACTTTTAATCTATGCAAAGGTGACATACTATTCCTTTTATTCACGTATCCATCTAAACTAAAATGTGCCTCGTCACTTATTATGATTTGTGAATAAAAATCGAAGTTGTCATAGGCAAGGTGTAACATCCTATTGATAAATAAACGGCAGAGTAAACTATAGTGCGAAAGAAGTTCTTGTGTCAACTGAATCTTAAATGGAAAAAAAGAAGGCCAAGCTCCTTAGCACGGCGTCGAATTGAGGCCGACGGATTATTTTGAACACTTTCTTGAGCGGCATGCTAAGTCTTATAACCCAGTGACTTTCGTTCTTTGAAATCATTCACTACACGATAAATAGTGCATTTTGTCGGCACATTATTGTGACAGTAATCGATAATTGATTTTAATAAAAAATTTTAATGATTAAAACACGTTGGTTAATCGAATATTTTTCGAAAACAAATTAGCAACGTATCTACTTCACGATTGCCAAATATGAACTGACAAAACTATAGTTTATCAAAATGGCGGCAAAAGAAAATAGAATACCTTCCCGGCGGACACCCTGTATCAAATGAAAACATTTCACCTGCTTTAGTCAATGTAGGCAACACTAAGAAACCGTCAAAATTTAACCAGGTGAGGAGCTTACTAATGAAAGGTTTTGGATTGGACTACTGTCGGTAATCTAAAATATTATTTTTTTTTCAAGAAGACCAAGATAAAGTGTCATTAGAAGAAACAACCGATACCGAGGAAACGTTAATGGATAATAAAGAAGAAACATGAACTTAATATTTATCTAAAGAGATTTATTTAGTTTAAACATTCAGGTGTTGTTATACAACTGCGTAAGTGTTTCTGTTAAAAATACATGTTAAAATTAAAATAAAAATTAAGAGATTTATACTCGTAAAAAAAACTCCCTGTGTCAATATTCTTCTATCATTTTAATATACTATAATTATAAGTTTTTAGAACCTCATTACAAGGCTAGAAGTTTTAATCGGTTTCCCAAAAATTTCGTTCTCTTAACATAGCGGACTTTGCAAGTGGCCTACTCATATTAAAGATCTGTTAAATTAATTATTATAAGAAAAAAGGTTATAGGCATAGGAAACATATACTGTCATTTGGAATATTTGTATGGCCATTAAAAATTTAAGACAAATAGCGTGAGTATAAATGAGAGATGTCAGTTCTTTCTCTATAATTAAATAATTATTAATTTTTTTTGTAACAAACAAGTGTGTTGAAACCGAACAGAAAAACTACCAGAGCAACAACAAAGATTTTTTTGATGCAAACATTATTTGAATACTTTTCATTCATAATTTTACACACGCAATTTTTTTAAGAATAACGTAATAATTTAAATTATTAATTCTATTTTCAAAGTTATAAAAAATTGGTTGCGGTACCGTTTAATTATGGGTGTTTATTGATTGATAATTATATTTTTAGCTTACACTTCTGTTAATATAATACACTCCATTTTTCCGTTGCATATGGAATTCCAACATTAATTATGAAAAAGATTTTTATACCGATAAATAACCAATAGCCCGTAACTTGTGTTTTCCGGCTAGAGAAGCGAAGTGTTATCATAACTTGGCTGCATCTATCAAAGTATAATTGGAATCAAAGTATAGGCTACAGCAGCGATAAGCGCCATATTAGGACGTTAATTTCAAATAGAGCTTGCTTTTAACAGTGGCTTGAGATTGTTGGCAAACTGTCTCCAAAATACTTCGACTTTGGTCTATGGCATTTGACAACTATCACGACTGCACATATATTAATATTTCTTTATGAGTTGTGAAAAAAGTAAACATAAAAAAATAAATCCTTTATTATTTAAAAGGATGCCTTTGAAACTTATGTTTTATTTCCGTTGCCCGGTTGTAAGACTCGCTGATACGTATGGATGTCCTGTTTAGTGGGAGACTTTGAGAACAGAGTCTCATAGAAAAACTCTCTCAAAACTCTGGGGTGTGCTTCGGTTGGCATTATAGGTGCAGCAAAAACTACACCTCAGCTTACGCTGGACTTTATACTGGAAACCAATGTTGCCAGAACTTAAATGTGTATAATCTGCGAAATCCTATAATATTTGGCTCTAAAATCTGCAAAATCTGCAGCTTTTTTTAAAAATCTTCAATAAATCTTCAAATGTTAAAAATGTCGATTTATTTCTATACAACATATCTAAATATTTACGAAAAAAATATAAAAAAAAAACAATACAATTCCATTTATTACTTTAAAGGAATTTTATTTGCTTACAGAATAAATAAATTATATTAAAGTTACATGTCTACATATGTAAAATTTCTATTGGATATATTTCATTTAATTTTTAAGCAAAGGGTCTTTTTTTATTTTTTTACATATATTTCAATATTCTAAGCAGGAAAAACTGGGTGGAAACAGGTAAACTGTGCGAGAGAACGTAAGCATATTTTGGGAAGTAGTTAGAGCAGTTTGTACAGGCTGCCGGATGAATGTAGTGAGTTCCA
This sequence comes from Gymnosoma rotundatum, assembly GCA_916610165.2. Lineage (NCBI taxonomy): Eukaryota > Metazoa > Arthropoda > Insecta > Diptera > Tachinidae > Gymnosoma > Gymnosoma rotundatum. The sequence continues at coordinate 92,620,121 of OU744337.1, read as the reverse complement.
GCCAGAGAAGCTGGCGATTCTAAAGGCCACCGAATTGGTGATTGGGCAAGTGATGGTAATGAAATACGCCACTCTGTCTGTCGAGAGCCAGAAGGCGCCTAAGGATTTAAGGGGCTGCCAAATCAAGGCTGCTAAGGAGTGCAAACTGGCTCAAAGTAAACTGATACACAAATACAGAATAAGATTGTGTTTGATTCCGATGTACTTGCAGGTTTGGGCTTGGAATGGTTCAATTTAGAAAAGTTAAAGCCACTGATTAATGACTAACTTGGGTTTCTCTTTTATTGGGTAGTAAGGAGGACTAACCAATCCTGGAGGATTGCAGGTTTTCACGGGCAATTTGGCCAAGTCTGGACATGGCTAGAACCAAACTACTGCTAGGTTTGGAGAGAGAAGTTCTAAAGGTAGTCGTAGGTTTGACAACATTTAATTGCGCCATTAGCGCAAGTACGAATAAAAAGGGTCAATTATACATCGAATTTCAGTATGTGTCTCTGCCCGGTAATGCAGAGTGGCAGGCTTCGATTACTTGGTGATAGATTTGACGACTGGCTAAGGGTGGTAGAGAACTAGTGGCTTTATGATTAGAAACCTGAAGGGAATTATAAAGGACCTCTGGGTCTGCTAGTGGAGTTGTTTTTTTGCGTACTACACTTCTAAGATTAACGTTATCTGTATTCTGATACTTACTGTTATTACCTTTAATGCCTCTGATTAACATTAAACTCTCTAGTTTTGTATATTTTTACATTTAGATAATTTTGTTTTTTTCTTTTTTTGTGCTAAAAATAATTACTCATATTACGTATTCCAAGAAAGGGCGTAGTGTTAGATTCTACATATAGAATTAGTTGCACACATTTAGAAATAAATTTTTGCAAAAGATCATTTATTGATCAGCCTGCAACAAATTGTATTTTTCGTAGTTTTCTTTTTTTTATACCAAAATTAATTTATCATGCTTTTAGATTTTTTGTAAAAGGGCAACATCCAAAAGCAACTCAGAGTTCTTTTACTCTATAATTTCATATAATTTGTTCTTGGTTTCACCACAGCTTGTATGAGTATTTTTCTGTTGTTGTCAGATGGTTGCTAAATTACTTTTTTCCTTTATAATAATAACTTAAGCGCCGTTGTAATTTCATTTGAACTATTTTCCTTTTTATTATTCTTTATTTTAGTTTTGGTTTGCCCAATGAGTCTTTTAGCGCCTCTGCTCAAATCTAAAATTATTATTTTTTTTTAAAATGATTAACACAGGTTTTAAATTAACTACGGCATGGATTAATCTCTTTATAATTGCAAAATTATTATTGCTTTGATGTGAAGAAAAGAAAAAATAAAATTTTTATGAAAAACAAGAAACTTTATGTCTAAATTTAGAAGAATAGTCTTCTTATAAAGTCATTGATCAGTAGTTCGGTTATTGCTTTATAATTTTATGTTGCAAAGACATTCAACATTACAAATGCACTGAGTGAAAAATGGAAATAGTCGCTACATTACTATTGAAGTTTACAAACGTTTAAAATAATTAATAGCTGTTGAAAATAGTTTAAACTTAATATAGGGTGTTGCTTCTAGATATCCACTTCTTATTGACAACTGTTTGGTTTGGCAACCGGTGTGACAACTCATATATGTTTCGCAATGAGTTTTACGAACGCTTGTAAATAATAAAATATTAAATATAATACTGCAGCTTAATTCTCGAATTCTCGTAGCTAAGGCTATATCTTAATCACTAAAAAGCTAAAAAAAATTACGGCGAATGTTTTAGCTATATCGCTAAATTTGTATTCTGTTTAGCGGCTATTAGACGATCAAACTTCGCCTGTGAGCACGGCCTGTGACAAGCCATCAAACCCGTGTAATAGCGTAAATATCGTGTTTGTCAGCCGCGCTGGATGAAAATCAAAAATGTTTGATATTTTGTGTTTGCCATCAGGCCATCCAACTCGTTTAATAGCGTGTTTGTCAAACACAGTGTAAATTTCATTTGTGTTTTTGTCGGCAAACAGTAAAGATGGCTTGGCTAGAGCGCATGAATTAAATAAAGATAATATGTATTGACAAATTTTTAGAAGTAAAAGGTAAATTATATTACACTGAAATTCTTATTAATTGCTAGGTTGAAAATAAAATATTAATAATTTAAAACTTGCTTTATTTTTAATAACTGATATTGCACTCATATTTTTGTAATGCAATACAATAAGTTAGTGAATTTTTTATGATAATGCAAGTTTGAATATAGGTAAACATAACTTAGTTTGTAAGTTTAGCTTTAAGTTTTATCTTCTTTTGTTAATATCATAATAAAATCTTAAATAAAACAAATAAACAATAAAATAGTATATTTCTTTTTGAAATAACTAAAAAAATATTATTTAATTTGAATTTTTAAAGAATATATTAAAGTATATAAAAGTTTACCGGAATTATGCAAATAAAAAGTGATTTTTATAATAATAGAAATTTAAAACAAAAGTCTTGAAAAAGTTTTTAGAAAAGTTGAAAAAAGTACAACCAAATGCAACAATTAAAGTTATAAAATTAAATAAACATATTGCAACTAATTCATGCGCTATCATAAATACGAACTTCACTGCTCAAAATCTGCTAGCATACTGATGTTTGACAAACTTCGCCTAATCGTGTAATAGCAAAATACTCTTTCTCATCAGGCCGTGCTCACAGGCAAAGTTTGATCGTCTAATAGCCGCTTAATAGCAATCGCTTAGACAAGGCGAATCAATTACCAGGTGGCAGAGTAGGTGAATTTATTAATTTTCGCCCTGAACACTACTGTCAAACTGCATATATTACATTTTTCCCGCAGCTAACTTGCTATCACTATACTTATCCTTTCCCTCTACTTTGATAAATTGCTGTTAAAAAGAAGCAGATATGATGTGGTAGCTCTTGACACTAATTTGCTATCACTAAAATTATCCTTTTACTCTACTTTGATAAATTGCCGTGAAAGAGAGACAAATATGTTGTGGTTGCTTCTCATTCGTGTTACCTTACTTTATGAATCGCTTTTCTTACAATGATTAGCGTTTACCCACAAAAAGTTTTCAATATATGTATATGATGTATTTATAAAAATTATTTTAAATTGTATAGACAATTTTTTAAATCCTCCGAATATACACGCTTAAAACGTATGTATTTGAATAAAAAAATGTGTAAATTATATGTTGCGGTTAGACATGGAATTATTAACCGCTGCAATGATGGAAACATATTTTCAAGATGCAACACTATTTTACACTCATATTTTGTGAAAAAAGTTAACACAAAACAATCGTTAACAACAGCCTTTAAAGAAAAAATAGATTTAAATTAAAAATAAACAGCATTTAATTTTAAATTACGGGTGTTTTAAATTAAAATTATTACCTTAAAAAATATTGTGCTAATTATCCCGAACAAATTACTAAAATCAGGAAACTTCTCACAAACATTTTAACTTAAAATTCCCGTAATTTAATTTTAATTATTAATTTGCAAGTGCCCAAGGCGAATTAAGTATAAGGTGATAGCGGTGGCGAATTCAATTCTTTTCCCTGGTATTCTAACTGTCAAACTTTTTTATATACGGAGTTTGACAGTTAGAATACATGGGAAAAGAATTGAATTCGCCACCGCTATCACCTTATAGTTAATTCGCCTTGCAAGTGCCCGTTTAAAAAACATAAATAAATTATGGTGGTGTTTTGTGATATTTTATTTGTTGTTTTAGTTTTATTTTTCATATTCTAACTATATAGAACAGCCGAAAAAAAGTAGGCCGTATACAGTAGGTAAAGAAAAATAAAATCAGTGTTGATTATTGTTGTTTTTGCTTAAACTTTGATTTTTTTTTCTTAACTTTATTGTTTGGACAAAAATTCTTAGTTAATTTTAAATGTTTGTGAGCAGTTTCCTGAAGAGCTATGTAAGCGGTTGCGAAATATACAACGAGACGTGTTTTCACCTTTAATAATCAAAATCCGTGATTATAACAATTAGTTCGGGATAATTACGACAATATTTTAAAAGGTAAAAAGCATTTTAATCTATTTAAAATATCACATTCGTGCTCTTTTATTGCTAAAATTAATAAAATTTACATAAAAAACACAAATAAAAAATGTATATTAGTTTTACCCAAATTTTAGCACTGAAAAATATTCGTTGCTAAAAATTATATATAATTTTGATTTAAAATCGCTTATTTGAAATAGAGAATACAATATAAGACCATTTTAGCGATGACAACAAAGGTTAATACTACGGCGAATTGGATTTTAAGACATCGCCAAATTAAGCAATATACATTACAGCATTGCTTTTACAGCTAAAAATCGCTAAATGGATTTTTTAGATTTTTAGCGATGGAGCTTTAGCGACTTACAGAATAAGGCTGCTGATGTTGATTTTCAATATTTTTTTTCATTTGGTTGCATGGGTGCCCTAATAAAAAAATGGTGTCATGTGACGTAAAAAGAAACCACGCTCTATTATTGAAAATCTTTACATAAAGAGAAAAACACTGCTTGGTGTATTGAGCAGCGAAAACTACATTTCATGTGTGTGTAATTGTATAATTTGGTCGAAGATAAAATGAAAAGTATTCAAATAACGAATTCGATACCGAGCTCTCTAGGTTTTATATACGTCACTGTTGAATTTTTTTTAGAATTAATCTAGTTTAGCCTAGTAGCTCTAAATGAAATAAAGAGTTAAATGTGGTTCAAAAGAAGTAATTTTACGGAGAAAATGATTTGTTATAAATCCTACGAAACCTCATATTTCTAGAGTTTTGAAACGCTAAAGTTTTTATAAAAAATATGCAACAATTTTTGACGGAAGACCAATAACGATATCACCGACGATTTTGTCGTTATACATTTTCTTCTTAAAATTACTTCGTCTACCCCAAGAGAAGCTTTTATAGTGAACGGCCAATCTAAGCGGCATGCGGATGCGGGCGGCAATCAGCTGTTTTTTTGCCGCTTGAAATGAAAGCTGCTTACGGAAGTAGAAGTTTGTGTAAAAAATATAAAACATTTTTAGTTTTTTGACGCAGAAATAAATAAATTTAATCGCTTAAGATTTTAAAAGGAAAAATAAATTAAATGAACAGCGATTTAGTGAGAAAAAGAAACATGAAAAGAAGACTAAGGATGATTTGACGAGTTGAAGCGGCAAAGAAAAACTAAATTCAAAATTTCCACTCTGCCGCTTTTAACGGCATTGCTAAGTTAAATTAAATTTAACTTGTTAAAGCTTTTGTATGGATATTTTTATTAACAAGCTATTTTTTTCAAATAGGTAAAACTGTTGCCGCATGCCGCTGGCATTGGCTTTTCACCATTATTTTTAATCAAAATAATAAAATTCATTTCACTTTTGGTTTAAAGACGGGTAAATTTAACAATATTTTTTTAATTTTAAAAATTGTTTATTAAAGTTTTTTGTGCCTATTAATCGTATATGTTTAAGTTTTCATTAATACGGCCGTTGGACTGTTAAAATATATTTTTTTTTTAATCGGTTAACGAGTTTTTATATTGTAAAAATCGAAACTGATTTCTAAAAAATTTATAACTTTTTATTCAATTGAAAAACTGTTTTTGAAAACTGTTGAACATTCGGTAACCATTGTATAAAGACACTACTTCTAACTCTTTCGTTCGTCGATTGAATGCCTTTCATTTTGCTGACATGTTCTTCCAACAGAACGTAACTCAAAAAAACCTTTGACTAACGATTATGTTTTAATTAAAAATGCAACTTACTCCTTCAATGGTTCTAACACGACTCCGCCGAGTCATTCCTTTTTATTCTTCAGTTTCTTATCATTAAAGTGTCATATTAATATTTACAGAGATGTCATATTGTGGGTGTGCAGTAGGCTTGCCAGATGGCCTGGATTCGCCTGAATTTTCCAGTTTTTTATGTCTGGTCCAGTTTCCAGGAAAAATGCAATCAGTCCAGTTTTTTCATATTTTATATTCTTTTATAATGAAATTAATATTTTGTACAGAAAAATTGCGTTCTAAATACAATGAAATTACAACTATATTTGTAAATGTTTAGATTTTATCTTTTTCTAATTCCAATTATTACCATTTTACTTCTGCTGCCTGCGAGGGAAATTTAATAATTTGCCCAAAAATATTCCAATCGATAATTAAAAATGTGATTAAAATAAAGTACAAAATCTGTATAAATTGGTCTCATTCGTTCATTCCATTCCAATAAGCAATGCTTTTTGCGAAAGGATCTTTAGTATTTTAAATAATTTATACTCTCAGGAGAGATATAGAATGTCTTTCGACTTAATAAAGGCTGAAATTATAATAAGATTAAACTTTGATGAAAGTGGCAAAAATTTCCAAACTTTTTTGCATACTAATAAAGCAAAAGAGTTAGTAAATTCTGTAAATAAAAATTCAAAATATATGTGGCAAAAGACATATACATATATAAAAATATGTACTTAATACAACTTAAGATTGAAATAAATTGTTATGTTAACGTGTTTTTTTAAATTTTTAATAAAATTTCACTTTTTGGAACAACAAGTGCATTTTAAACAGGTTCAGTTTTTTTTTCTAAAATCCAGGCGCAAATTTTATGTTTTTCAGTTTTCAGGCTTTTGGGATCTGGCAAGCCTAGTGTGCAGTGATGCCACTACACCTCCCTTTTATAATAAAAAGGAAGAAGTAAGCAAGGGGTACCGTCCTTGTTTAGATCTTGCGTTTTCTTAAACTTAAGCTACTTTAAATTTAAAATATTGTAAGTTTTTTTAAAATTAATGAAATTGTTTGCTTTTGTATATAGTATCTAAAAAGTAGGGTTTTGTAGCATTTAGCCTTTTTTCCCTTTTTCTTTCTAAATGGAAATATTTTTATTTTTATTTACTATAATTTCCTAATTTTGTTCTGGCATTTTAATTCTTAATGCTTATGTGTGGTATATTTATAATATGTGATATGCTATTTCCCATTAATTTGTAATTTCATATTTAAATCATATATGTGGCTATATAGTTTTTCTCTTTATTATTAAAAAAAATTTAAATTAAATAAAATTGTTTTACAAGTAACATTTAGTGTTTTCGTTTTTGTTAAAGAATAATTACTTCTGTATAATTATAAAAATGATTTTAAACATTATGTGAATGTGTTGTTGCAAAGAAATTAATGCAAAATTGTTCCGTTACACTTCATATATTTTGTTTTATATATAAATTTCCATCTTTAAATGTTTTTTTTTTTTTTTTTTTTTTTTTTTTTTTTTTTTATAAAAAAGTGTTTTCTATTTTTTCCTCTTGTTTTTTTTCTCTTTTTTTTATGGTTTACATTTATTATTTGTATAGATTTGGTTTATACGAGTAAGTTGCTTTTCTCTAAAAAATAAAATTAGACTGTTGTTTCAACTTTTAAAATTTGTGTGTTTAATTATTTTTTTTGTTTGTTTTTGTGAATTTAATCTCATTGCTTCTAAATTTTACGAATTCTGTTTTTATGTACAGTTTTCCATTGTTCTTTTGCCTTATTATAAATTTCGACATTAACGTCATCGATTCGTTTCACTATATATGGACCTTCATAAATAGGAGTGTGTTTTTCTTTTTGTTCATTCTTTTTTTCTTTTGGTTTTTCTCCATTTCTTTTGTCACTGTTCTTATCGTGTCTGCTTTTTTGCTTGGTTCTTAACGTTTTCCTTTTTGTTCCTTTTTTCCCTCTTTTGGGATTATTCACTTTTTTGTATTTTAACTTCGTGTCTGAGTTTGATATCTCCGACTACTTTGTTGCTTTTCTTATTTTCATTTTCACTTCTTTTTCTGATCAAATTTAAGGGGAAAATTTTACAGTTTCTTCCTCTATTTTTGACTTTAATTTAACCTTTTCTTATTTTTGATTTTCTTTTGTTAACTCGTTATGGAAAGTAACTGTTTTGTTTGGAATTTGTACCAAAAAAAAAAAATTTTACAAGCTTTTTCTTTCCCTGACTTTAATTTAACCTTATTTTCTTCTTCTTCATTTTTTTGACTGTTTTATATAAAATTCCACACACAAAAAAAAACTCTCTCGCACTGACTTTAATTTGACCTTGTGCGGAGTTACGTGTTCATAATAGCCAGATCATGCCAGAACTATGAAACAGAATATGATCATAGGTTTGGCTCATTTTGTTATGTGGCTTCCTCAATTTTCACAATAAAATCTTCCTTAAGGACAAAATTATTTTATATTTGTTTTATTAAAAAAAGAAAATTTGTGTATACAAAACGAGGCAACAATTTTTGTGGTACGTTTTACTTCTTTGATGGTAACTCTGTAACCACACGTTTACACTTTTAACAAGTTCGCCAATTTCACAGCTCTTTTCACTAATAAGTTTTTCCTTTTTTTTCTACTTTTTGGCCTTTTGCCTTTATTTGCTCAGTCACTCCCTGTCGAGAAGCGACTCCTACAAGATGGTCTCGCCCTGAATAACAATTCCACTGCTTTATTGGGCCAATAACTTTTTTCTCAAATAAATCAAAGTTTATTATTTTTCAAGCAGTAATGTTTATTTTAAGGACCGCACCATCGTTCACTTCTTCCAAAAGGGAAATAAAATTTTCAATTTTTTGCTCGCCACTGTAAAACCTATATTTCCTACCGCGTCATTAGAATTTATGTCCATAGTGTTTTCCTTAACGTAGAAAAGAAAGCAAAATTAAGAAAGTTGAAAGTGTATATATTGAATACTTACGTACGCGAACACAGGTATCGTATCGTCAGCGGAGTTCATGCGTCTAGAAGACAAGGTGAAACCTGGAAAATAGAATATCAATTATAAATCTAATTAAATCATCGAAAAAAATTTTAATATTTTAATTTTTTTATGATAAAATTATGTAACTTGTTTTTGAAATTATACCTTTATTTCTTATATTTATTTATTAAAAATTATCGTAAATAATTCATTAATTGTTTTAAATTATTTTTTTTTACTTTAGTAAATAACTTATATTAAAAATTTACGTCTATTTTGTAAAACTGATCAGGTTTTAACGAAAACATTTTTGTATTTACATATATTTATGATTCACGAATAATAACGCTTTTGAAACACCAAGTCTGCAAAAAAATTTCTTTATTGAAATTAGCAAACAAATCAAGTCGAAGACTTTTTTGTCTAAAGCCTGCCTACACAAGTTACGGATGATGCAGAAAAAAGAAAAAGATTTTGAACAAAACTACGTAGGCAAAGTTAAACAAACACAAAAAATACCTGAGAAATAATACTTGCGTTCATTGCACAGTGTACGATTTAAGGCTAATTGCCATTTAATTTGTAATTTAGTTTATAAAAAATTTAATTAATTTTTAATTTTAGAAATTTAATGCGGTTTATTTTACAGATTGCAAATCTTTTTTTTTTTTATAAGCATTCTATAAATCAAACGTTTTTTAACATGAACCTACATACACACATATATGTTTAAATAGTACATTGCTATTAAAATAATGTTAGAATTATGCTTTAATGAGCTATCATTTACTTACTTAATTATTTATACAAATTAAAGTTGATCTCGAGCATATCGAGCTTTTAAACGTACGGAAGATTAATTTTTATTTTATTTTAAAATCCCCCATTGTGCGTTTTGCATTATACACGCGCCGACACATATGGCAATTACATAAAGTTATCATATTTCTAATCATCTTAAGAAAAAAATGTTGATAATTTATTTTCATTAACACCAACGAATATTTATATTCCATATACATATACTTATATCACACTGAGAATAATTCATGATTCGTTTTATGACAGAAATTTTTTAAAAATTTTTTTCAATTTAGAAAGTTTAAAAAATATATCAGGTATGTGATGAAAACCGAATCGTTTTAAAATGAAACCGAATGTTGAAAACGAATAAAATATTTATACATGCGATGAAAACCGAATCGATTTCATATTCCATATTTGTTTCCTTCCACAAAAACTTAACCCTGTTATTGTTTACAAAACCTATTAAAAAATTGTAAGCAAAAGTTTTTTGGCCATAAATCGCAGCACAAATTGGTTAATTATGGCTTTTATTGCAAGTACTTCGTTTTTATTATTAAATGAAAATAAAAAAAAATAAAATGTTAAAAGAAAGAGATTGCGTGACTCATCCAATCCTTTGGAATTGCCTGAAAATATGTAAGTACGAGAATTAATTAAAGAAAACAACACTCACAAAACTCTTCTTTTCAGGTTCATTGAGTTCTTTAGAATCAATAAAGATGGATTTTTATGGATACTGGAAAGAATAGCACCGCGATACCAATCTACATCAGTTCCAATATCAGTAGAACAAGCAGCAACACTAAGATTTTTCGCCGAATTTAGTTTTCAGCGGTCAGCGGGCAATGATGCTTTCATTGCATTGCATCGCACCAGATTTTCAAAATGCTTTAAAAAATGCTTATTTTACTGGAACAAGTTTTATGCAATGAATGGATAAAACTTCCAACCGACTCCGAAGAAATTTTAAAATCAAAAAAACATTTTTATGACAAATTTGGCATTCCAGGCGTTATTGGATACGGTACCCATGTAAAGATTGTCAGGCCAGGAACACAAGATTATTTGTTTTTTAATCGTAAGGGTTACTATAGTATTAATTCCTTAATCGTGAGTATCCTTTTTTACCTACCAATTATGATTTTTAATACTTATGTATGTAAATTTATACCTATTTTAAGATTTCCGACTACAGAATGAATATTGTAGCAGTAGATGCAACACGACCAGGCTCATGTCACGACTCCTTTGTTTGGAGTCTTAGCATAGCTAGGGATTTTTATAGCTCTAGGTATGAAAATGGAGAGCATGGATGGCTTTTGGCAGACTCTGGCTATGCACTGGAACCATTTGTATTAACGCCCTACAGAGATCCTAGTGCAGGCTCAGCGGAACATAGATTTAATAAAATGCATGCGTCCGGAAGTAATATAATAGAGAGAACAATCGGAGTTTTTAAAAGCCGATTCCGATGCTTGTATAAAGCTCCATGGTATAAACCACCCAAGGTGGTTAAAATAATAAATATATGCAGTGCTTTGCATAATATGTGCAATTACTACAAAATCGAGGCACTAAATACTGTAGGAGAAATAATTGCTGAAGAAAGTGACGACAAATGTGACGAGAGTACCAGCACATCACGCAATGAAGTTGGCAGAGTCCGCGATAGTATTGCCCAAAGTTTGGTTTAAATAAATGATGCAATTTGAAAGATGTACAAAAATACATACATGTGTACATAAAAAAATAAAGGTGCCTTATAATAAAACATATATTTAATATATTAAAAATAAATTAATTCATTTATTAATAGGAAGTTTATAAATATGCTCATATTTACACTGATATGTATGTATGTATATGTAAAATGCAATAAAAAAAAAGAAAATAAATAAATACCATTCTAGTAGTACAATATAACAAAATTAAAGCTTGAAAACAGTCCATATTTGTATACATATATCTGTTTCAATATGAAAAAGAAGCTTAAGTTGGCTTACTAGTAAGCAAGTGGATAAGACATTTTAAACTTCTTAAGGGCGGTTTACATGGTCACAGAAGTCTTACGACATGTCAAATTTTTGTGCAGAATAGTACTAGTGGGATCGTCTAAACAAAATACGTAATGAATCTGCACAAACTGAGAGAAAATACGTATGAAAATTTGACACTCGTATGGATCTCTTTGTTTTTTGGAAATTTTCAAAAGACAAGTACGAACCATTAGATCAGGGAAGTATTTTTCTGCAAACAGCTATTTTAGTTTTTTTGTGTTTTACTCATACCAATTGTGTAAACCCAAAAATTATCTGTAGTATGATTTTTACTCTCAGTTTTAAAATGCGGATGGAATTTTATATTATTTTCTCTTGGATTTTACGTACGTAAAGCCGTACCGTCTAAACCCCCCTTTATCGATATTGACATATGTTGATATAATATTATGTACTTGTAAAATGAATAATTAAGGAGATGGATTTGCTCTTTTTGCAGTTCTAAAATCTTTGCTTTCAAAACATTTTTTTCATAAGATAGTTTTTCTAATTCCTTATGATGCCTTATGCGCTCAGTACCTTGGTTAGCAAACTCTGTTTTTAAAGCATTTAATACTTGCGTTTGTTCTTTGAAGCTGTCTGACATTTTTTCCAATGACCTATATACACGCTGTATACCCGATTCAATATTCTTTGAAATTTCTTTGTTATCTTTGACAGCGTCCAACATTTTCACCATAGTTGCTAATATCTCTGCATAACAACTGGTTTCATCTGCCATAAATTTTTTTAAATTAATTTCTAATGAATTGGTTGCACTTTTACGTTTTGACGGTTGGCTACAGTTCGACTCATTTGCTTTTCCATTTTCAGCTTCGATTTGTAGCGTTGAAGGTAATATTTCAGTTGTGCTTATGGGTTGACCAACACAAGCAACACTATCATCGATGCCATTGACAACATCAAATAGGCCGCAAATCTTACCAATTGCATCCTCTCTAATTGATATGTATAACTGATTGTAAGGTCCACCGCCCGTAGCTCGCGATTCTTTTTTGTTTGTTGAAATTTTCTTTTTTATTTGAGATTTTTTATCAAGCCATGCCTGTTAAATTTAGTGAATATACTCAATAATTGTATAAACAATACCTTTTTCCAAGCACCTTTCTTTTTCGTTGGTGGACCCAGGAGATTTATATTGTCAGTAAGAGTTTGCCAAAGGCTTTCCGTTTCTACTTTGTCGCCTCTTAAAAACCCCTTGGCCAATTGTGGATTTTTTTCCATAAATTCTATTATTTTATTTATTTATTTATTTCAAATAACAATGTCGCAAGCCCGTAGGGCCTAATGGACTAGTCTACAATATACTATAAAATTAATATTAAAAAAATACGTACGTAAGTAGATAGATAAATTTACATTCATAAATTTTAATTAATGTATTATTTCCCAATAACTTGTTTTATTTGCACACACTTAAAGATTGTTAAAATAATTATTAGTAACACTATTCGATCATGTCTTCTTGCTTGATATTGACGTGTTTTCCCCTGAAAATGCTCATATCAGTTAAAAGATAACATATCTATTAAAATTTTAAATTACTTACATTTTAAATTGCAGATTTATTAACAAAATTACAAAAAATAATAAAAAATGTCAGCAAAATTTTACTCTATTTAAAAACGGTAAAATATGCTCAAATTTTGTTTTCTGTCACAATGTTTTTTTTTACTTTTTAATAGGAACAATATGAAAACGAACTCGATTTGTTTGAAAACGTAGAAAAAATAAACAGACTGGGTGGTATCACAACTTTACTCGTTTTTGCTTCGATTTACATTCGAAACCGATTTTCATCACATACCTGTATATTTATTATTTTTTTATATTTTTTTTTTTCAATATTTGTTTCTTCTTTAACGTTAATTTACAGGATTGAATTTGTGCTTTTTAATTTTTTGTCAACAATATTTTAAAATTACTTGGCAAAAAAGATGAAAAAGGCTTTAAGAAATGTATCGTTATAAAAAATGCATCAACCTCAGCCACAGTTAAAGAATTTTTTTTCTTAAATAATATTATTCTTGGAAATAATAAAATTAAAAATAAAAAATATAGTAGTTATTATATTTTTAATTTTGGCCCCTCCCCATGAAAACATAATTTTAGATGCGGGTTTATTTAGAAGGGCACAGCTTCTACAAAAAAGTTGAGATAATATTTTTTACACTCAAACCACATGTGTAACTACACCTATAGTCTTCCGTACCATAAGCGGCCCACCCTTTAATTTTAATGTTTGTTGTAAATATGTAAATCTCAAGAGGAAAAAATGTTTATAAAAATTAGATCATCTGTGGGGAAATCTTTCAATTTTATTAGCTGTTTTGTACATGCTGTAGTAACATCATCTATAAAAATTTCACATGTCTAGCTATTATGCTTTTAAAAATAGAGGTCTGCAAAGCTGTATCGGTATTAACAGATTTGTGTTCTTTATCTTTACGTTAGGGACTACCGAAAAATCAGGTCACTTTAAAAATAAAATGTTTAGTAGTTTCCTTACAAAAAAAAACCCCCCTAGAATCCGCCATTACGGTATATCTTACACATGTGTAAACAAACTTCTAAAAGAGTAAATATTATATTTTTGTGCTAATGGTTAGGAACTTTTGTATTTTCTTATAATTTTTGGTATTTTGAAATGCGTCTGTCTTTATACCCTTTACCACAAAAAGTGGAAAAAGGTATATCTAATTTTTATGCCGTTTGTAATTTCTACAATATCTATTTCCGAAACCATTCTGTGTTCTAATGCATAGCAAAGTCGATTGAGCGATATCCGTCCATATTAGTGTTAAAATCAAGTCACTAAAGATGCTAAAGAAAATTTAAATACAACAGCGATCAGAAATAGTTTCGAAAGGGTAGATATTGAAAATCAGCAAAATCGGTCCATGTCTTAAGAGGCAGCGGGCAAAACACAGTGACTGCCTGTAATTTTCCATATCAGTTGGAACAATGAAGATAAAGATAAAGAAAAAAAATAATAAGAAAAAAAAAAACATTAAGTAAAAAAATTGGCGCTCGCGCATATTTTCCGAGTTATGGGTCTCTGAACTTTTTATAGAAAAGTACGATTGTGCACCATATTTTTTTAAGATGTCAATATGGACACCATTTAAAAGCTTTTAAAGAGATCTTTAAGGAAATACTAAATTTTTTTTAAAAATAAATAAATCGAAATTTGCAAAAATGCTTAATCCATTAAGAGCCGCTGACAATTTTATGCAAAACTATATATATTGCACTTAATTTTTTTTTTCTTATTTTTAATTCTCAGTCACCCCAATAGGGTATATAAAATTCTAACTTGTTTTTATTTACTCTGTTCATTTGTCTCATTCGCTTGAATTTGATGAGCCAAGGAGCTATCAACTTAATGATATGCCAGGCTTTAAAGCGGTGCAATAATTATTTTTATAGCTTTTTATATTATCTTATTTTGAATATAATATCATAACTAAAATATTTTATATTCCTTTAGAAATAAGGCATTTGTATTGATATAAATAATTTATAAGCTCAAACGTTTCTTACTTTGAGGTAATGAGATGACCAAGAATTATAAATTAATACTCAAGCTTTCATTTTTAAATTACTAAAAAAATTGTATTTAATTTTTTATATTTTTTCTTTTTGGAGAAAGAAAAGGAAGAAAGATTTTGTACCCATTTTCGTGAATCCATTGTAAAAATTTTTAAATCTGAAAAAATCACATTTTCCGAATCAACATTTAGTTAAACAAAAACACAATAAATATTTCGTTAACTGTAGAATAGTTTTAATTTTTAATAAAACTACATTTTTCCATAATAAGTAATTACATACAAAAATATGAGCAAATACAAAAAAGTACTTTTGCTAATGTCCTATCTTACATGAAAATTATAATTGAAGTGATTTTTTATTTATGGCAGTAACGAACGATACAAGTAATTAACCGATTATGGTTAAAAGAAATAAATTAACTATTGATGTACCCACTGATGTACAAAAATATGTCTATAAATATTGATTAATTAGTCTATTATAATTATAAATACTTAAAAGGAATATTATCCCACCCTTCAGTGACTAATTGCAAGCAATTTATTAAAACTGTGCGTATGTATGTATGTTTGTTTCTTGTCGATATAAGCATACATATGTGGGTTTAACTTACCTGTAATAAAGTTGCAGATATTTTATCTGCCGTTTTATTAAAAGTATTTTTTGTTTTTAAAACAAATTCTCATATTCTTTTTAATTTGTTTAAGACCATAAACAATAATAAACAACACATCTACATACAAGTAAGATAGTGATACCATACACATTCTTCACAAAGATTTACCAAAAACGTATATTGAAATAAACAGAATATGCTCACTATTCTAACTGTACTGGGTTCAATGAACTTAATTTATTACATTTCAAAATTTATTAAATTAAATCTCTACAATGTATCATTGTATTAATGTTTATTTTGATATTGAGAAGATAACAGGTATTGGCCATGATATGACTGCTTCATATAAAGAATAAAAAGACGTACGAATAGTAAAAATCAAAAATGTATAGCTATTATATATTCTAAACATCAATATGTGAGTTCATTCTATCCAGTTCCTACACGTACAGGGTGTCCGCAGGCAAGGTATACCACTTTGGTTTGGCGCCATTGTGGTAAACATTAGTCATGAAAGTTTATATTTGCCAGCCGATAAGTAGATTCGTGGATACTTGTCTCTTAATCGTTAAAACGTTTTATCAAAATCAATCATCGAATTTTGTGACGACGAAAAATTTACGTGAAATTTTTGGGAGAAACAACGCGCCAACAAAACGCACTATTTATCGCGTAGTGAATGATTTCGAAAAAGAGGGACTGTAGGTGATGGCCCCAAGCATGGACCACAACGTGCTACTCAAGAAAGTGTTAAAAAAAAATTAATCAATCTCTATTCGACGCCACGCTCAAGAGCTTGATCTTCAAGGAACAAATTTGGCCACAATTATGCACAAGGATTTGCATTTGCTTCCACTTAAGAATCAGTTGACACAAGAGCTTCTTCCACAATACTATTTGCGCCGCCGTATAGATGCCAATAGGCTGTTAAAGCTCGCTCATAACAACTCCGATTTTCATCAAAAAGCATAATGAGTAAAGAGGCACATTTTTATTTGAATGGATATTTAAATAAACAGAATAGTCGGTTCTGCACAATGAAAAATTCCTCAATTATTCATCAATCACCTCTGCATCTATTAAAGATGACAGACTGGTGTAAAATTTGCTTAGGAGGAACCACTGGACCTTACTTCTTTGAAAATCAGAACGGCATAACGGTTGTTGTAAAATGGAATTGCTGCGAGATTTATTTCCACAACAAGTTATATCATAAAATAGTGATCCACGCTCGCCTAATTTGACTGCCCCAGGCTTCTTTTTGCGGGGACGTCTAAAAAGCAAGGTTTACGCAAACAAACCAGAAATGCTTGAGCAACACAAAGAAAATATTTTTAATGAGATTGATGAAATGCACAAGAATGTAATGATAAAAGTGCTCAAAACGGCTCGCACTCATGAGTCTAACAGAGGCGGACATTTATTTGCTATTGTATTGCATATATAATTGCCGTTATTAAATAAAATATTTATCAATATATGATCCATTCTCTTTTATTTAATCAAAAATTTTAAACAAAAAAAGTGGTATACC
Organism: Gymnosoma rotundatum; assembly: GCA_916610165.2. Lineage (NCBI taxonomy): Eukaryota > Metazoa > Arthropoda > Insecta > Diptera > Tachinidae > Gymnosoma > Gymnosoma rotundatum. The sequence goes on along the minus strand of OU744337.1, from coordinate 92,602,783 downwards.
TTCCTGGCGGACACCCTATACAAATAAAATATGATTATAAAAGAACAACATAATATATTGTTTTTATTTGTTTTTATTCTTGTCTTACATTAAATAGCATTGTTTATAAAAAAATAATATATAATAATAATTGTTTATACGAGGGCTGCTCTATATATTTCTGGCCTAATTGTGAAAATGCGAATATTTATAATCAAAAATGGTTTTATTGTTTTTCAAAGTATTCTCCAGCATGATTTATACACTTTTGCATGCGCTCAAACCAATTGTCGAAGCACTTTTTCCACTCCGATTGAGACACCTCTAAAACATGGTTTTTTAACACTTCAACTGCTTTTTCTGTCGACGAAAATCGTTGACCACGCATTTTATTCTTGATGTGCGGAAACAAGAAGAAGTCATAAGGTGCCAAGTCAGGGCTCTACGGCGGATGACCCATTCATTCGACGCTTTGGCCGGTCAAAAACGCTCTGGTTTGAGCTGATGTGTGAGAGCTCGCATTGTCATGGTGAACAATGATTCGTCTTCTCTTGTTGGTTTTTCGAATTTCTCCGATGACTTCAGGCAAACAAATTGTAGTGTACCACTCAGAAGTGACCGTCCTACGTTGCTCAAGCGGAACAGTCGACACATGACCAGTTTTGCCGAAGAAACAGGCGACCATTTGCTTCGAAGTGCTTCTTCCACGAACAACTTTCGTTGGATTTTGGCCGTCTTTGAAGACCCACACGGTCGATTTTTGTTTCGTTTCGGGCTCATACGCATAAATCCATGATTCGTCACCTGTGACGATCTTATAAACGTCTTTTGAAGCACCGCAATTGTATTTTTGCAACATTTCTTTGCACCAATCGACACGAGCCTTTTTTTGAGCGACTTTCAAATTGTGCGGGATCCAACGAGAATAAACCTTTTTTACGGCCAGGTGTTCATGCAGTATCGAATGTATGCTGGTGGAAGAAATGTCCAAGGATGTCTCTATCTCTCGGTATGTCGCATGTCGATCTTGCATTATGAGTTCACGCACGGCATCAATGTTCTCTGGCACAACAGCCGATTTTGGACGACCTTCACGGAATTCGTCTTTGAGCGAGCTTCGGCCACGATTAAATTCATTATACCAATTTTTCACAGTGCTATAGGATGGTGCTTCATCGCCATACAAAGATTTAAGTTCATCAATGCACTCTTGTCGGGATAATCCACGTCGAAAGTTGTGAAAAATTATGGCACGAAAATGTTCACGAGTTAATTCCATTTTTTTCTATATTAATATTTTCAAGTCACTGTAAACAACACAAATAATGGTCGTACGTCAAAACGTTTTCAGTACGATTATGCTTAAAAATGACAAAGTTTCCAATGGAAATGTCAGATTGCACTTGGCAGCACTCAGTGTTGCCATGCCAGAAATATATATATAGCAGCCCTCGTAGCAATAATAATATAATACAATATTGTTACGTTTTTCCCGTTGGACAAACATTCGCAAGGGTTCTGTGAATGTTTTATTTTACTTTACTGTGGCACAGTAATAATTTCCTTTTTCTTACTTTGTGGCTCTGACTTATTCCTTACGACCTCTTGCTTACTTAGACGCAGCCATGTACGTTACTCCACTATGTTATAACATTTCCGAGACACTACTACTACTCCATTCCTTGTTTTCGTAAACTAAACCATCGAGATAAACTTACGCTGTTGTTGCCCCGGCAGAGACTTCAATTCATAACCTCCTTTGTTTTCGCTTACATTCAAGTTAGCCCTCTTATATGCAATTAAGACATACACTGTTGTAATGTTGTTATTTACCTTCGCTAGATATATTTCTCTTATTAGAAACGGGGCAATGATCCTTATCTGATATAAAATAGACACCTTCACCAATTTATGTTCCATGGCATTGGCTTCACTCATAGTTGTTTCTTACAGAGGAAGGAAAGATGTGTACCTCAATTTAATATTCAAGAACCTTTCTATTAGAATGACAGGGACTTCGATCCCGACGTATTTTAGTTTAGAATCACCGCAGCTAATAAGCATGTTAAATTAATTGAAAATTTTGCAAGTTGCCTTTTAACGCATCTGCTTCTAACGTATAAAAAGATTCTACATCTAATTTTTTTTAACGAGCTTATTATTCCGCACTACTTTGCAGTAAATCCATCCATATTTATTAACCTTCATTAGGTCTTCGGGTCAAATTTGACCCATTTTACAAGAAAATTGTATTTTTTTCCGAAAGTAAGAGGTTACGATTTTAGATATTTTATGAATTTAATTTATTTTTGAATACTAATAACTATTTTTGGTTTTTATAAGAAAATATTGTACCAAAAAAAAAATTATGCAGTTTTTAGCACTTAAGACCTTCGGGTCAAATTTGACCCGTAAAAAAATCTTTATGTTTTTACACAGTTTTGTTAAAATATTTTATTTGTAAAGAAAAATGGCAAATGTTTTTTTCACCAAAATTAAAAGTCAATATATCTGTCTCCTTTATTTTCTCCATTTTTGGTGAACATTACTGGTACGAAAAATGGGTCCCCCTGTAAAAAGCAAAGCTTATTTTCTTATGCAAAACTGTTTTCAGTCATATAATAAACACGGAACTAATCAAACGTATCAACGTTATAAAGTGTCGAGTCTGTATTTCTTGTCGGAAAATGAATACTAGTGAAATAGAAAATTTGCTAAATGCACTATCGGACGAAGAGGAGATTTGTTCAGAATATGAAGATAACTTAGAATCGCGGAGACAACTGACAGTTTTAGTGGAAATGAAATTGATGTAGCAACAACTGCAGCAATGACAACAAAAGTAGGTGGAATAAGATATTTCAGACAACCTCTTACAAATAGTCAAGGAAGATTCCGGAGCAAGAACATTATTAGCGTGAAACCACACCTCACCCGCTACTCTTGTTCGATAATCACAAAGGAAGAAATTTCCAGTTTTCAATTGTTTTTCCCGCCACCTGTAATAAACATTATTTTGAAATATACCAATAATAAAGGTAAACGTATTTTTGATATGGATTGGACTGAAGTTGACGACACCTTTATGGGTACACTTTTGTTAGCTGGAGTGTAAAGATCAAATAATGAAAGTACAGAATGTGTATGGGACTCTGAGAAAGGAATACCAATTATGCCATTGAGACGATTCAAAAGTCATTCTAGAGTAATAAGATTTGACAATAAGGATTGAATTGACACCTAAGCTTTTGTCAACTAAAGGAAGACCGTTATTTTCATCATTTTTTTGCTTCACTAAGGACAGTACTCTCGTTTCATATATTCCAAAGAAAAATAAGTCTGTGAATCTTCTTAGCACTTTGCATCATAGTCCAGAAATAAGCAATCGTGAGGACATAAGCCGCAAATGATACTAGACTTTAATAAATGTAAAGGAGGAGTTGATACTCTGGATATAGTTGTTCATGTTGCACTTGCAAAAGGAAAACCAATGGATGGCCTCAAGTTGTATTTTGCAACATTTTAGATATATCAGCTAGTAATGGTTGGAAAGAAACCTGTTTTGCCAAACGTCGTCATTTTTTGGAATAATTAGGATTGTAGTTTGCCACGCCGTATATAAAACAGCAAAATTCCTTGCCAAGAACACAACTTTCTTTATTTAAAATAAACATATACATATATGAATTCGTAATAAATAAACAAAACGTGCAGCTTTAATATTCAAAACAAAGCTAAAAAAAGTACTAACTTTAAAAACAAACTTAATTAAAGAAAACAAGTTTTTTCATATCGAATTTTCTAACTGGGTCAAATTTGACCCAAAGAACGTTAACGTAAGTAAAATTTGAGGACCTTATGAAGGTTAAGAGTAGAAAAAGAACAATACTTTTATTAAAATAAATTTACTTTTATTCCAAATTGTTAGCAAAGGTCAATGACTTTCTAAACAAGCAATCATTTCTACACTGCAATTAAATCATCATTTCTTTTTCAGTCATGAGTCTATAATTTTTCTACCCACTCTTTAACCATAAAAAAGAACGCAAATTAATGTTACAACTTCTTCACACGAAATTGCTTGAGGGCAAACAATTTTTTAACATGAAATCCGTGCGTTCACATGTTAAATCCAGTTATTTAAAATCCAGTTGATTATCTCTAAAATATGTATGTTATTAGCTTTTGGCATTAAACTTATTCAGTTTTTGTTTTTATTATATTTTTGATTAATTAACTTTATTAAAAGTAAATGGAATTTATGTCTATATTCTTTGCAATAGATGGCTTTGTTTATTATTGCACGGATTTCGTTTTCTACTCCATAAAATAATATCCGTAATTACATCCTAAAGATTAACCCAAATTCAGTTAACAATATCAGCATAAATTCTTGACATCAGATCATTTATGGAATTTTTATATCTTTCAGTTATAGTTACCTTAATTTTAATTTCAGCAAGACAGCTTAACCATACTTTTCTAAAAATAATTGAATTTTGTTTAATGCAGTGCTAAGTTGGTTTTTTCTTTTGATTCAATAAATTAAACATACAGTATAATTTCCAAGCTAAACCCATGCAAATTATGCTGTAGGAGTAAAATTTTAATTATGAATTTTGTAATGAAATCTGCCCAAAAAATAAAGGTTAGTTAATCAATTTTAAGAAATAAATGAAAAAATCTGTTATGACGTTTTGTGTAAGTAGTTCAAGATAGTTCTAAGTTAAGGCCGGGATTCACTGTCATACATAATCGTACGAGTTAATCGCACTAAAATCTGACAGACTTCTGTCCTGTTTTAATAACCGTTTCAAAATGACATCGTAGGTGCCACAGTATAATACAAAAAATATGCAAGAAACATATAGTTTTAATATTTTATTGTTTTTTCCTTCTCATCTTAAAACAATTAACTCTGAGCGCATAGAAAAAAACGTTTTTTGAATTATTTTATTTTACGATTGAGTATGATAGTAAATCCTTGCGTTTAGAGGCTTTGTTTTGTACCATTGCCCTACGATTTGAAGAAGTGTGATAATTATATAAAATATCTGAATCCAGTGATCTGTAATTGCATACGTATCATTCCGAATGACAACATCAACACTAATTTGGTAATCCCTAACAAACTAATGACGACGTTGACGATTTATCGATAATATAAAAAAATAAAACACACATATCTAATATTTGAGTCAGTTGATTCAATTTTTTTTCTATTTCGTTAAGTAAGTGTTGTGTTAAATTCAAATTTTGTAAAAAAATTAAATACCTATAAACAATAAAATAAGCAAAACTATTACAAACAATTAAAATAAACATTCAAAGGGCCATTATTGCAACTTGTCGTTTGTTAAAGATAGGATTTTTGTCTGCCTGATAAATAGGTTTGTATTATTAAAACTTTAAATTTTTATTGATATTATTATTAATAATATTAAAATTAGTTTTTTCCATTTCTTTTTTCTTATTTCGTATATTTCTTATTTTGTTATTTTAAATATTGCTGTATATTTTTTCACGTTTTTAAAAATTTCCTTTGCAGACAACAAAACTCAACATCAAAAATTGGCGACGACAAATTAAACGGCAACATCAACATCAATTGTTCTTAGAAAATACCAAACATATGGCGACACTCATCGATTGATGACAATATTGATAACGGGAATACCGATTTACAACAAACGAAGAAAAACGACGTTGTTTTTTGTTGACGTTGCCAAACAGAATCAGGGTGATTATATTTAAGAAAGACAACTTGTTTTTCCATTTTTGTCTTTTTAAATAGCAATAAAATTATTTAACATTTAAAACATAGTAATAAAAAAACTATTTTTTTGGTTTAACAATTAAAGTATTTTTTTTTCTAGTTCTTGAAAAAAAAAATACTCGTTAAATAAGCAAATTTTAAGGTGTTGAAGTTTATAATTAATACGAGGAATTTGAGAAAAAAACCTTACGAGTACTATTGTTTTCATTAAAACACAAGACAATTACATCTTGTAAGAACAATTTATTATTTTTTAAAATTTAATTGTAGCAATCTAAACGTGGGTAGAATGTGAATGGTAGGCAAACAAATTCTACGTTGCAAAAATTAAAACAACAATTTTCTAAAAAAAAAAAAAATAATAATTGGTTGCACCAGATTTGAAAAATATTCCATCGGACGCCTTAATTGAAAAAATGATCTGAGAAATAGTGATGTTTTTAAATTTTAGCAATAAAATCCTCTTGGTAGACGAAAAGTTATGAGCATGTGAAATCCTTCAAAAAAATATTTAGTCATTAGGAAAGCGTGCATGAAAATAAATCGTTGTTTTGCTGTCAATACAGAAAAACTTGAGTTGCTCCCTATTAACGCGAAAAAACGTAATAATTTATTTGAAAGTCCTTGCCTGTGGATTTCTGGCCAAGAGGATATCGCTGAGTACGGCAGTCAGTTTGAACGTTATAGGTGCATGGAACTATAGATCATGGAGCCATGCTAGCGTAGTACGGATCACGGGTGTAATTCCTGCTCTTCTTGATTATTGCACTCCAGAATCTCCCTCACAAGGAGAATATTCTTTGACCTGACAGAGAGCCAATCTCACTGGGCACTGTCTATTTCGGTCCCATGCTGGAAGAATGGGTCTCCTATTTACCGACTTCCGCAGAAGTTTCAGGACGAGGAGAAAGAGGGGACGGTGGAACACCTCCTCTGACGGGATGTATATGGCTGAGACACCTCGGTCAGCTGTGCTACGGGGGCCTATCTGATATATCGTCACTTGGCTCAGTTAGGATCAGTTCCTTTTTGGAGCGCAGAGGGTGGTTTACTGACCCACAACCGGACATCGAACTCATTCAAGGGAATGAGCGCATGCTTTAGCCGACTGCATTTTTCAAAACTTTTCCGTATCTTCACACTCGCGGTTCTCTCTGTCCTTCTCTTCTTCTTATCTTCATATTTTTTTCTATATATTGCTTTCTCTTCTCTCTCTTTTTTTATTCTTCTCTCTCCTTCCTGACAGCAGATAACACAAATGGACTAATCAATGGTCCCAAGTGGACAGTGACAACAAGGATGTCTGCCTAACAAAGCCTAACCTTTCAAAGCCCTTCTGTAACTGCAAAGACAAATCTACGTTAAAAAGAGTAAGAGTTTGTAATTTGTTGGTGCCGATTATTTTATACTCTTTTCCAGAGGAAAGATATAATTTTTTGTGAAATATTTAATTGTGTGCAAAAGATGTTTAGATAACTTAAATGTTTATAAATCGGTATCAGCAAAAAATTAAAATTTTTCTCTATAATATTAAAATTCATTTTACTTGTAACAATATTATGGTTACGGCAAGTTATTTGATAAATGTTTAATTATAAACATTTAGTACTCGTTTTAACACCTCTACCATTATGAATTTAAATTGAGAATTGGAAAGTTTTCGTAGACTGCTCCTTCTGTGATCATCGCTTCGTTTTCCATTTTAAATGGAAATAATACAACTGCTGTTTATATTAGCAGACATAGGACGAATTGCAAGAATCAGAATATGATCCTTACAAGTGCATTAAAAATGCCGTAAATAGACTTACACACACCATAATAACCCAGCGAAATAGCCATCACGTAGGGCTTATAGTAAACTCTTCAATAAAGCTAAGAGGTCAGGGAGCTGGACCCTTTAAAGCTTAAAAATCAAGTAAGAAATGCAAAGCGAAGATCCTAGACGTTTTTATGCAATTTGATAGAGGGCTCTCAGAGGCGAGTAGGTTGCATAAAATACTTGCGAAACATCCATTAATTCCGGTATATATTCGGAAGGCTGACAGCACTTGGTACGGCAAAGGTCACTAGAGTAGCTAACCGCTTATGAAAGTGGATTCCATGTGCTTTAGGACTATCGCTTACGCTGTTGATGTCGCGGTGGCAGTGTCTGGGATTCACACCGACACGGTGTCACGGAGGCTGAAAACAGCACTCAGGATAATGTGCACCTGGGAGGAGTAGAGCAAACTGAGTGTTAATTCTCTTTTCTAGAAAACACAAACTTTCTTTGGTTTACGTAGACTGAATGGAGTTCTATTTAATCTATCCAATTGTGCGAAAGTGTGGACATTATTTTGGATAGTAAGCTGTCTAGGAAAATTAATATCCAGGCTAGAGCGTCAAAGGCCACTAAGGCCTTTGTGTGTTAATTGGCAAAACTTAGGTATCAACCAGGGGGTCGGTGTATTATTAAGAATATAAAAAAATTCAATTTCGTTTATTTATTTACCTCGAAAAGTGGAAAAAGGGTATAACTAAGTTGGTCATTCCGCTCGTAATTTCTACAGTATACATTTCTGACCCTATAAAATATATATATTCTGAATTTTTATACAAAGCGAAGTCGATTGAGCGATCTCCGTCTATCTGTCTGTCAGGTAGAGAAAATTTAAATACGCCAATCGATCATTGTCAAAAGAGGTATATTTAAAATCAGTAAAAACGTTCCATTCGCTCCAAGCCAATGGGCCAAAAACTGCTCCTGCCTCTAATTTTCCACATCATTTGGTACAATTAGGTAATTCCAATAAAAACAAAAAAAAAAAAAAAATAAAATAGGCGATAGAATTAAAAAATAAGAAGAAAACATCAAGTGAAAAAATTGGCGCTCGCGAATTTTTTTCGAGGGTATCATTTAAAAGCTTTTAAAGAGATCTTTAAGAGAATACTATAATTTGTTAAAAATGCTTAACGCATTAAGAGCCGATAACATTTTATATAATATTATGTATAGTACTTAATTTTTTCATATTTTCTAATTCAGAGTCACATCTATTTCTTTTATTAGGGTTACTTCACTGAACTAGTTTACATATATGGTGAAGGGTACACAAGATTCGGCATAGGCAAATATAGCACTCTTACTTGTTTAGTAATATTTTATTTTCTGTTATCAGTTTAATAATTCCATTAGGATTTAAAAAACTTTTTCAATGGGTGTGTGTTAATTATGAATATTTTCATGTTGATAGCTAAATTAAAAAATGATTTATATTTTTTATATGAAAAAATTTTTATGTTTAACAAAATCATTAAATTTAATGAGGAGTGGGAAGGTTTTATTAATATTTTGTGAAATATTTTTATGACAATTTAACAAAAAAATATTATTAAGCGTAACGTACAGCATATACGATCGTAAAATTTGGCTTAATAGCTACCGATTTGATTACATAAAAGTGGTCGTAAAATGATGAGGTTGAAGGCAAATTTCTTAGAGAAAAAATTCTCATTTGTGTTAAATGTACTTAATAGTCTGTTTAGAATAGGATGTCTGTTGTATAGATTAAATATTATTATTATTATTATTTTTTTGTTTTTTTTTGACAATCTACAAGTGACGCTTTAAGCATAAATGCAGACTTAAAAAACACTTATTAAGAGACAATACTTGTGTCGAAACAAAAATTAATGGCTTAAGTATTTAGATAAATTATTTATGCATAATTGTCATAACACCCAAGATTATACTATTATGATAAATTAGGATCAAAAATTTGTTTTTTACGCTACAATCGGATAACTGTAATGCGTTTAAACGTGGTTAAAAATACGAGACAATCCAAGTGTCTCATGTCCATATACATAAATTTAGGCCAAAGATTTTGCTTGCTGTACGTTGCCCTTCTCTGTTATAAATTGACAAATCATTAGAATTATAGAAAGTATTGTTGAGAATATCAAGATGTGGCAGCTTTTATGTTTTAAGGAATTCACATAAATTTGTATACAGGAAATACTGGATATAGGGACTAGTAGAACTCAGAAAATAAAAGCTTTCATATTGTTAACTTTTACTTTTGTTATTGCGTTCTGCTATTTAATTTCTTGTTTCTAACTCTGTAGCTTTTGCAATATTTTTGTACTCATATAATCTGTTGTTTATTAAACTTGCGTTTTAATAAATCTACATATTTAGCCAGCGGCACCAGCCAGCTACTCTGTGACCCTCAGTGAAACCTGAAATTTTTTGCTGTTTGCTAAACTTTCGCCAATTTCATAACAATGCGCCGTGTTTTTAGCTAGATTCAAACAGAAGATCTTTAAAACCCTGGTCAAATCTTACTTTGGTTCAAACATTTTTATTAAAAGGAATTTAATTGATGAGATTCAAATGAACTTTTCAAATAAAATTTAATTTTTAAATATTTTTGAACGGCAAAATAATTTTTAATAAAAAAATTAAAAGTTGAATCATTTTTAAAATTTATTTATCAATTAAATAGGACATGTCAGTTTGTTATACCACTCAATTCTCACGATTTCAATAAAAAACAGAAATTAAAAATAAATAAAATTTACAAAATATTGTGCTTTGAATATTTAAACAGACAAAAAATATAAAAAGTTTTTCTATATTTATATTTTTGTATAATATTTTTACGCAAACTATCAATCATTAAGGCAGTTTAATGCATTTAGGTAGTCAGTCATAATAATTATACAACATGACCGCATTCAGTTGCAACGAATACTATTTAATTTTTACCATAAATTTTAGTAAAAATGGGATATTTTTTACTTTTTTTTTTGATAAACTGAGGAAAGCGGTGCGAACTTATGTTACAGCAGATATAAATTTTAATTTGATTCAGTTTAAGATTTAATTTAAATAGATAAATAAAATATTTAAAATGTTTATAAAAATTTCTAGGAGTTATTCTTTTAACCCACCTTACGGTAACAAATATAGACTGATACTTAAGTTGCAATGATTTACGGACTGCAATGTTTGAACTAATTATATAAAAAACTGTGCCATTTATTAAAGAATCGCTTTACTGCATAAGTTCGCAGTCATCCATTACGTCCAAATGTCAATTATAAGCTCACGGAATTAATTTATTTAAAATAGCAAAGTTATAACAATTAACAAGGGATGAACTAATGAATCGACGACATATAAATCGATAAAGTATAAGGCATTCCCAAAGAATGAGTTTTTCCTTACCTAAGAGACTGTAGTGTAAAGAACTGTACTTCATGAGGCTGCAAGTGAATAAAGACTATAAATGCTATTGTGTAAAACTATTTTGCATAAGTGGTGAAGGGGCATAACAATATTCAACTACTACAATTATTGTAGTCAAGTAGAAAGTACTAAGTATTAAAATATTAATTCGGTGAAAAGTAGAAAAGTCGTTATGTAAAATAAAGAAATAAAACGAAAAAAATAAATTGTTTTGTAATAAACAGAATACTTGCAAAATGTCTGTAATGATTGTTTTTATGGAAATTAAAATTTATAATACACTTCCGTATCGTAATTATGCAATATGTTATTTTATATTGGCAAACAATGAGTGTTGTAACATTCACGCAGGAAATATTGAAATTATAGAGGTAAAAGAATTTTTAATGAAATGGTCAAAAATAATTTTTTTTAATTCCCGAAACGGGAAAAATGTCCCAACAATTTGTTTTTTTTTACAAATGTGGCTATCCTGTCTTTAATTAAAATGGGAAATCAAATCCTGTTTTGGTTCACGTTATTTAATCGGCATTTTGCACTCCAAGGAATTTAAAAGTGTTTTATAAATATTGTTTCAAAATTGTCTATGTTTGTATAGCGCTGATTGGAGACCCCTTATAATCTTTAAGCTAGTTTTGCTTTGACTTTCATACCACCTTTTTATGGAAAATCCTAAAAAAGCGGTATTTTTTTCCCAAATTTTCCCAATTAACTTGAATTGTTACTTTTTAACAAAAAGCATAATTAGAACAAAAGTTAAAACTTATTTTTTCTAAGTTTTATTAAGACCTAGCAGTGCTATTTCTCATAAAATTTAAATTAGAAACTATTTATTCCAGAGTTTGTTAAACAGTGTTTAAAACTTTCCATTTAAAAATAAAATGTGTTGACAACTATTTAAGAATACCGGTCAAATTGGACAAAATTTTCAAAAAATATTTCCTGTAGAGAAATGACCCCATTTATGTATATGGCTCAAATGTCTTAAAATAATAATCCGATTATTAATAAGAGCAAACTGTCTATCGAAAAGATATAGTGTCGAAAGTGGTGCTATTGGCAATCAGCATGATCGGTCCATGTCCTTCGAGGCAGCAGGCAAAACACCACGCCTACCTTTAATTTTTTCTTGTCATTTGGATCAACCAAGTAATGCCAATAAAAAAAATAATATATGGGGCGATAGAGAATAAAGAATTAAGAAAAAAAAACCAAGTGAAAAATTTTGCTCTCGCCCATGTATTCCGAGTTACGGGTCTCTGAAATTTTCAAAGTTTTTTAAATATCAATATGGGTATCATTTAAAAGAAAATACAATAGTTTTTTTTAATGCTTAACCCATTACGAACTGGTGTAATTATTATAATTAGTACCAATTTTTTTTTTAATTCTTTGTCATCCCAATATTGGTCTTTTTGATTGGAGCTACTTTACTAAACTTGATTTACAAAGATGGTGAAGGCTAAATAAGATTCGGCTTAGTCGAACATAGCGCTCTTACTTGTTTAGTTTAAAATCGTCCCTAAAAATAATGCTTACTTTTTGTGACAAGCTACTTATTTTGCAGTGGAAAACATTCGAAAACAAATATATTTCACCAATTTGAGGTTCTTAGTAAATTCATTTACCCTTTTTATGTTTTTTTCTTATAATTTTTCTTTCCACAACAGACGTGGAAAAAGCTAATTTATAATAATAGGAATAAAAAAGGTGGAAAACTCCGATGGGATTATTGTTTATGATTAAGCTCAATTATTAAATATGGTATTATGAAATACCATCGGAATAAACAAATAAAAATGAGAAGTAAAAACATTTGCATTATACAAATCACACAATTTTATGGCATTTCAATGGCAACTATGCCGTCTTGAAAATTTCGCCTTGATTTTAGCAGTGATATAATTACTGACAACTTTTTTTTGTAAAATCTTGTAGGGCATATTTATTTGAAAAGTTTTTTTGTTTGACTAAGAAAGAATGTAGCGATTTTTCTCTGAAGTATTAAAAATATCGCTTTTTAATGACTTATTGTTTTGACTGAGGATATTTCGCAGTAAACATTTTTACTTACTATCAACTTTTTTTTTTGCAAGCCCAAAACAAAACTAAAAAAACCTTTTGCAGATTGATCGATATATATGCAAAACACAAACTAAAGATGCATTTTAATTGTTAAAGTCTGTCATCACACAAGCTTTAGGACAGAGCCTACAAACCCGTTGTAATAAAAAATATTTGAGAAACGCATTAAAAATAACAGTCCGGCACCAAATTTTTTTAATGTGGTTCATTAAATAACCAATTTTGACGGCTTTCCGGTGCACGCCAGATTTGAAATTATGATCCGTTACACCTTCACTTTTAGCGGCATTAGCAGCATCAAAAAAATTAATTTTGGAACACCCTTTTAGTAAAAAATAAAAATCAATTGCTTATTTAAATTATTAATTATTATTACGATGAAAGAGATGAATAACTCTTTTTTAAAACAACAAAGACTAAGGAACAGGAAATATTGTTACATACGAGTATTATTATTGTTCAATATGAGTGTAATATCACAAAATGTTATTACAAAGCTTTCATACAGCTGGGGACGTTCTAGAAGCATTTTCATAAAAAGAATGATAAAACATTAAAAAAAAATTATTAATATTTTAAATTTTAAAAGTTACTTATACGGTATTTACACTGTGAAATTTTTCATCAAACTAGCATGAAATTTTTGTTTGTTTGTGAAGCAGAAGGAGTAAGCGATATGGTACTGCTTGAACTTTAAGGGAATGTTACTGTTGCTATTGTTAACTTTTAGATAGCGCATAACGCTGTAACTTAAATAGAAAATTGAGAAAAAAGTGCCTCACAAAATTGCATAGTGTAAGTCTGGAACTAATGAAATATACAAAATTAGATAATAAAAGGTAATATTTAGGAATAATTAGATTCAAATACAAATTAATTTCCAATGTTGGTCAGTATTATCGCTCTCGGTGAATCAGTTGTAATTAAGTCTATAGCAACCAAACTTTACTAAGAACTTTCAATTTTAGATATCAACTTTTAACTGACTGACTTTAAGTATAAAAACTTCAAAAACAACAGGAGAGTTATTTTAGAAGCCAAATTTTGTTAAGGCTTTAACAAAAATTACCAACAAACAAACCACATTTTTATTTTTGCGTTAGATTGGTTACATGCCAACTCTTGATGCAGACGTAAGGCGTATTAAAAATTATAACAACACAGTTATTTTTTTAAATTTGTTAAGACTTTCACTGTAATTTTTGTTCATATAAATATCTGTTCGTCTTTCACAGGCATTTATTTCTACAACTGAAATGCAATTTTCATAGGTTAAGTAGAAACTTAAAGGGTGTACCAATAGAGGCGCAAATTTAATCTATATGACCTTATTTTTTTAAACTTTTATCTGGTAATCCCTCTTTGAAATTAAAAATATAAAAATTAATTTAACAAGTAAAAGTGAAATATTCGTCTATGCCGAATCTTCAATACCCTTCACCATATATGCATGTCTAATAACATGTAACATAGTGCAGATTTCTCTTTGAATACATAGTTTAAAAACAAATCGCCATAAGAAATTCTTCCCTACCATAATTTTTTTCTGTTCAAAAAAAGCAGTTTTTTCGAAAATGCTGAGGTATGAAAATGTTGATATTTCAGGTAAAAGCTCACCAATTTTTATCATAAACAATAACTACCTGCAGGAATACAAACGGAAATCGACATTGACGGATCTTGCTGATTATCAATAGCAATATTTTTGAAATGATATCTGAAGAATTGGCGTATTTAATTTTTTTCTAACTCATTTAGTTCCTTGGCAAAGTTGTGTTCAACACAAACACGGACCACCTGTGGTAAAGGGCTTTTTTGCATAAGACCTGATTTTTACCTTTTAATTACAAAAAAAAACCTCATAAAATTAAAAAGCTAAAAAATAAAAAGAATTTGTTTAATTTTTTTTTTGTTGGTGTGGCTATAATCAAGTAGCTATAGTATAGCGTTCAGTGTCAAATATATGTAACTATTTTAAATACCAGTTTTTTTTTGGTAGTTATCTTAACTTGAATATTTAAATCACGGAATTTTTTTAGTTTTAACCAGCAACACTCAGCGATTGGCGTATATTAAAATGCGAAAATAGACTTTATGAGAGGACCTAATGTGTTGTTGCAGTTGTATAGAGCTGTCTTCTTTTGGCACATGTTTTGAATGATTTCAAAGTCTATAACGATCTTTATGGATAAAAATTTCACTACCAAAATATTATTTTATCAATACGGAAGTAAAATTATTTGCATGGTTACAGTGCATGCGATTTATATTTATGCTATTTAACTGTCCTCAACTGCATTTTAATTTAAATAAAGAATTATGCTTTTTTGTTGTTTTTCATTAATTGAATATAATAAAATATTTTTGTATTATCGATTTCCTATTGTTATGATACAAATTTTTGCATCTAATTTATTTAAAAAAAACAGAAAGTCAATATCATTTTGCCAACTGCACTGGTATCATCATCAGCAGTGTGCATGAAATCAGATCAGTTTTACATTTTCTACAAATACAAAGATATTAAAGTATATTAAATGGTATGATAAACATGTAATTTGAATTTACAATATTTGAACTGTAACTGCCAATCGTGCATGAAAAATCTTTAGAAAAAAATATCAATATGTTAAAACACAATCGCCTTATCGTACAAGACTTTTACATTTAAAAAAAATTATAATAAATAAATTGTTGGCGACCATTAAACCACAGATTATGCTGTATGAAAAAGATTTTATAAATTTATTTTTTGTTAAAAGCTGAGATTCTCCTAAAATTAAATTCAGTTTATTATTTATTTAAAAATAAAAGGGAACATTTCTGCAACTTTTTTTTATAATAAAAAGTGGAAAGAGAATTTCTTGAGGTCATAAACTCTGAATGCATCCAATTAATTTTTAATGTAACATGCACTAAGTCTTCCAGCTGTAGTATGCAATATTGATATACAAAGTAAATGTAAAATTAAATAATTATTAAAATTCGCTACCACTTTTTTAGAAAGCAAAAAAAAAAAAAACGGCTATGTCTTCTCGGGTGATTTGTTTAAAGAGGTAAAATTAAAGACAGTAAGTTAATATAATTTATATATTTTATATTATATTATGATATCGGTTATATTATATTATTATATCGGTGGAATTACCTCCTGTCGAATTCATGCCTTTTTTGTTGTTTTACAGCATTTTGAATCTCGATTTCTTTTTTAATTCTTGCTTCTTAGACTTGCAACTTATGTGATAGAAGTCTACCATAATCACAGTTAAAAAGTGTCAAAATTGAGGATGCATTGCAATCAGAAACAAAAATATACATAATGAGTCTTTAAGGTGTATATTATTCTAATACTAGTTGTAAGCTAAATATCTATTTATTATAACGTAGATATCAAAGCAAAATGATGTCACGGTTCTGCAGAAAAAACATCTTTTAAACAATAATTCTTGCGAAAAAAACCGACTTCAAAACAGATTTCACCTGTCTGCCTAACAGCTGAAGTGTATGGCCACATAAATTAGATTACATTAACTATTGGGACACCCTTATATCTCCAAACCTTACACTAGTTCAACTGTTCAATAGTTTGGCAATATACATCAAATTACAGCAACTATAGGGTCACCCTTTAATTTCAAAATTCAAATTATATACTTGCTGTTGTAGTAGATTTAGCAATCAGGTTCTGTGTAAATTTCAACCGTCTGTCTATAAAGGTTCAACAGTTTGGCCACATACATCAGATTACGAGTATATCAACTATTTAATTTTTAATATAACATTTTTATACTTCTTATTATACCAAATAAAGTAGTGGACATTCTGTCTAAAATTAAGGTGTTTGTATACAACGGTTTAAAAAAATACGGCCATATAGAACAAATAACATTAATTTTGGGAACACCCTTTAATTTCTAAATTCAAATTATAAGTTTCTTGTTATAGCAGACTTAGCAAAACATGTCCCTTGTAAATTTCAGCTGTCTGTCTATAACTATTGGAACACCCTTTAACTTCCAAATCCAAATTTTATACTTGTTGTTATAGCGGACTTAGCAATACAGGTTCTTTGTAAATTTCAAGCGTTTGTCTACAACTGTTAAAAAGTATGGGCATATACATCAAACTTAATGAACTATTGGCGCACCCTTTAATTTATAATTTGTTATATTAATACTTGTTACTATAACGGTCATAGCAATCGGCATTCTGTCCAATTTGCAAGTGTTTGTCTGTAACGGTTCAAAAGATAGGCCCATATAAATAAATTTATATCAATTATGGGGCACCCTTTAATTTTTAGATTTAATTTTGTATAATTTTTTGTTTTTGGGAGCTAAAGTAATATGCAGTCATTTTAAATTTTACATAAGTGCCCTTTACAATTCATAATACAATTACAAAATATGTATGTTGTATGGGGACACTATTTAATTTTTAATATTAAGAATTGCTTTTAAAACGGGACCAATTTGTAAGCATAATCTATCATATTACCAACAATTTTCAAAATCGGAAGCTATATCCGATTTTTTATCCAAATCAGATAAAGCTTCCTATTTATTTATTTAAAGGTTCGTGGTAAAATTAACTCAACTCAGGCTATTTAATTTTTTATACTTTTGTTGTTGTTGAAAAACAGTGAATTTACATTTGGGTCACTCGTATTGTTTGCCAACAATAAAATAATATAGATTAAAAAATGTTTACATACGGAAACTACTGCCATAATAGCGTCATCTTCAAGCCACATCTACAGTAATTTCTTGCATTTTAGCTAAATCATGGTCGAAGAGTATTAATTATAATTCAATATAATATACATAATACTTAAATTTTTACAGTCGGGTGCATAACATCCACGTGCAAATTAAATCCACTATTATCGGAGTAGAAAATAATAGCAAAGTTAGGAAAGTCAAGAACATTAGAATAACAAAGGGCCAAGAGAATGTCAACAACTTTCAGTTAAATAAGTCCTTTCAAAAAGTATGTGAAATAAACCAATCGCACATTAGATCTACAAAACGTTTCGCTTAGGATATATTATTCGCAGTGCAGTTCTCACGTCCATCGGTTGGAGAGAATCATTAATTTAAAAAACACGGGAAATATTTATTAAATAAATTAATTTTTAACAAAATTTTTGTGCTAATTTTTAAATATCCCGATTTGAATAATAAATCACCGATATTGTTTATTGAAGGTGAAAGCACGTCTCGATGGCCATTTCGCTACCCCTTACTTAGCTCTTACAAAAAATATGTCTTTACCTAATAAACTTTATACGTATCATGCAATAAAGCTTTAGTCAAACTGTTATAATATGTCATTTTTAACTCTTATGTGAGTGACAGCGAATCTGGGTACACATTTCGTTTTCAAAATTGTTTATACAGGAACTTGCTTTAGAAAATTAAAATTTCTTCAGTTTTATTTTTTTTTAATTTAATGAAATAAATAATTTTTAATTGATATTTTAGCAAATGAATTAATTAATTAGGCTGAAGTTCGTTATTATATCAGAATATAATGCAGCATTTTTTTGCTTCATAAAAATAAGTATGGTACCGGAACAGTACTTAAAATGATATAAAGAATAAAGTACAAAAGAATAAAAATTGCACTCGTTGCTATACCGACGGTTGGCAGAAAGCAAGAAAAAATGTAGATAAGGATTTGTAGAGAGAACAACAGCTTTGAATTGTGTCTAGTCTTTGTCTAATGAAATTAATGTTGATTGGTTAAATGTGTATATATTCCTCGTATTTTATTTTTCAATAAGTTGTTTAAATAGATTATGATTGCAACGTACACCAGCGAAAGTAGAAAAGATAAATGCGAAGAACGCTGATGACAGATGTAGCGAAGCAGAAAATGCTGCTTTACATTTTGCTGCTGTATAATTTCTTCTGTTTTGTTTGGAAAACGTCCGCTCATATTTATAAATAATTTTTCTTTCTTAGAGAATTTAAGGAATTAAAATAATAATAAACTTTAGCCGCATTCATTAATTAATGTGTTTTCTTGAGTACTTTAAAGAAATTTTTGCGTTAATAATTAAACATTTTGATTTATAAAATTTCCTTACGAGGTTCTAACTGAGTAATTTTGTATTTACTTCCTCAATAGAGCGATTGGTTGCTTAGGTAGTCAAATAGATTTGAACCCATTTTTACAAACTTTACCCTAAAAATAATATCAACGCAGAAAATATATTTTTGAAGATACTTTTTGAAGATCAACATGTTATGAGAAGTATTAATGTTAAAAATACAGTTGCTGTTTGAACTTATTTATTTAATAACCAGGAATTTTTTGGCGAACACGCAGTGTTTGAAAGTCGAAAAATAACCCACACTAAAAGCCCAACTATAATGTGCCTAAGCTACCTTGAGCTTATGTCCAAAACCAAACGAAAAGCCTGTCAAATGCTTAGGTAAACCATTGAAGAATTTTAGATGACTACAATGTAGTGACATAAACTTAGTAACTAATTTGCACCAATTGCACATTTATGTTTAATATGTACTTTTGCCAAAAATAATTTCTTTATAAATAAATAAAATTTTAAAACCAAAAGTCACTTAAAGAACATAAAGTGATTTCAAATCACGCAAAAGGTTTTCTGCGTACAAAATATACTGAAATCACGTGATTTAAAACGTTTAGCAAAATGGAAGCCGATTTGAAATCACTTGCTCGTTATTTCTAATTGTTTCGCTTAGAATATAATATTTATGATATTATATATTTAAAACGATATGTCTTCTATTTATTTTTGCAAAAAAATTAGATTTTATACACATAAAAACGAAATTATTCATAACTTTCGAAAAATTAAAACCACGCCGAAAAATTGAAAATCACGTGATTTGCAGAACAGCACCAAATCGTCTGCGTGGTTTTAAAACTGTTCGTGATTTGAATTCACGTGATTTTCAGAACAGACCTGATTGTATATATCTAAAAACATTCACATACATATTTACATTTTTATGTTGTAATATAAATTCATAAAAAAATCTCACGATTTTTTTCTGTTTTTATATTTGTGGCCAAAAATAACGCTGTACATCAAAAATTTTATTTTAAATTATTGTATTTTCTTAAAATGGTTGAGAAATGAAAATTTCACACTGTTTTCATTGCAATTTGTCGTTATCAATGTACAATACAAAGCAAATTCAGCTGTTACCGTACGGAAATTCTGAACAGTTCGTACTTTGCTTAGAGAAATAAAATTTAACGAAAAGTTTTTTTAAGGTCATTATTTTTTGCCACATGTAATAAAAAGTATGTGTACAGTTGTTTAAGTTTGCTTAAGTTATCTTATGCACACTATTGTTGGGCCCTAAGTAAAAGATTGAAAATTATTTTTGAATTTTTATTTAAGGACTAATTTAAAATTTCTTTTTACGGTGCCCATAACTCAAGAATATAAAGTTCAAACTCATATGCAGTTTTACGCAGTAATTTTAAACAAATTGCCAATCAACGACGAAGCAGAGCTTTTCACAATCTCTTAATTATTTTAGAAAATTTAAATTTACAAAAAATGTGTTTGAGATAACAAAGTTAAAAATATTTCAAACATTTGCTGCGGTTATTGGCAAGAAAATATGGCTAGAAGACTTAAGCAACCAAAACGTCTTATTTCGCAGTGCCTGCAACTTTCTATTTTTTGTATTCACAACAGAGTTACATGCAACGGGTATTTCGTTCCAAAACCCTTCACAACAAAAAGTGGAAAAAGGAAATGTATAAGTTTGTCATTCCGTGTGTAATTTCTACAATATCCATTTCCGACCCCATAAAGTCGAAGTCGATTAAGCGATGTCCACCTGTCTGCCCGTGTTAGTGTTCAAATCACAAAAAAAAATATGTCAATCAATCAGATATATTGTTGAAAGAGGTGCTATTGGCAATACGATGATCGGTCCATATCCTTAAAGACAGCAGGCATTAATTACACACGCCTATCTTTAATTTTTTCATGTCACTTAGAACAATAAAGTAACTCGAACCACAAAAAAACAAATAATATACGGGGCGATAGAGAATTAAGAAAAAAAACAAGTGAAAAAGTTTGCGCTCGCGGAAAGACTAAAAATTTTTAAAAATGCTTAACCCATTAAGAGCCGATGTCATTTTCATATAAAATTACATATATGCAGTACCAAAATTTTTTTATTTTTTAATTCTCTGCCATCCCAATGTTTGCTTTTTTATTGGAATCACTTCGCTAAACTGTATTTAAATAGATGGTGAAGGGTATATAAGATTCGGCATAGCCGACTAGATTACTCTTACTTGAAATCGGAGTAAAGTTTGGCCACTTAAATTTCGAGTTCTTATAACAGCTTTACTTTTCGCCTTAAATAATTCTTGAATGCTTTTTTATTACTTGACACTCGAAAGTGAGTCGTAGTAGAGCAACTAACAATCAATATTGACAGACAACCTTAAGTTTTATTCAAATATTTTTCAAGCTTTTATGTTATTTCATGTGGTTTTACGAGTCTGCATTTGTTATTGCATAATGTTTTACATTTTTATGTTTTCACTATTATTTATTCTTTAAAGTTTTTTTTTTATAACTTCTTGTAGAAAATTGGAATCTTAAAGTTTTATTTAAGAACATGCTCTAAGCGGACAGCATAAAATTCTATTCTGCTTTACATTTTTTTCCTCACAAAATAAATTATTTGAAAAACAAGACATTAATCATTTTATTATACTTTGTAAACATGTAAAATAATACAAATAATACGTCCTTGTGAGGTTTACGATTTGCATATATAAATTTTTCAGGCTATAAGCATTTATTAATTCAAAGAATGCAATTTTATTTCTAATTAAATTGTAAATGCAGACTTAAATATACAATTAAATTAAAAGAATTTTTAATTAAACATTATCGTTTTCTTATGTGAAAAACATAGTACTCGTACCTGTAAAAGTGATTAATAATTTTTCTAAATCTAAAAATAAACTAGAATAGATAGACTATCTGAATTTGATAAAGATTAAAGAGAATAAAAGTCATTATCAAACAAAAGCCTGATGGTTTCGGAGGAGAGTGCGTGGAAAAAATATGGAAAATATGGACGAGCGCAATTTTTCACTTGATGTTTTTTTTTCTCTTATTTTTAATTCTCTATCGTCCCAAATTTTGTTTTTTTATTGGAGTTACTTCATTGTTGCAAATGATATGGAAAAAAGGAGCAGGCGTGGCGTTTTGCCACGAAGGACATGGACCGATTTTGCTGATTCTTAATACCAAAATTTTAAAAGCTACGTCTGATTGATTGCCGTATTTAAATTTCCTCTAGCTCATTAAGTGCCTTGGCAAAGCTTATTTCTACACGAACACGGACGCACAGATGGACATCGCTTAATAGACTCCGCCATGCATAAGAACTCAAAATATATACTTTTCTTTGGGTCGGAAATGTATCTTTAAGAAATTACAAACGGAATGACGAACTTGTGGCGTTTTCTTTGTAAACAAGAACGTTGCATTAGTTCAACACCTTGTACAACTTTTTGTTTTTTTTTTACGTTATACTTTAATGAATTCAACTGAAAACAAAGTAACGACAAATGAGTTTAACACAATGAGTACTTTTTTGACGGACAAAAAATCAAAACATCAAAAGAGCAAAAACAAAACATGAAGAAG
Organism: Gymnosoma rotundatum; assembly: GCA_916610165.2. Taxonomy (NCBI): domain Eukaryota; kingdom Metazoa; phylum Arthropoda; class Insecta; order Diptera; family Tachinidae; genus Gymnosoma; species Gymnosoma rotundatum. The sequence continues at coordinate 92,580,022 of OU744337.1, read as the reverse complement.
CAGCAATTGATAGATGTCAAAGTATTCAACACACGTCACAATTTAAAAGTTTCTTAACTTTTGTACTTTACGTTGAAGGAAACGCACAATGTTACGGCTTTGGCCAAAATGGTTAAAATTGATATTATAATTCTACACTATTTTAAGAGAAACACTTTGATTAGATAATATGCAAATTATAAATGAACATTGTTTAGAAATAATTGACTTATTGCAGCTCAAAAATCAAGTTTGTATACAAAAAAAATATTTGATTCAAAGAACATCATTTTCATTTTCCGTGTCATTACAGTAACCAATTTCCAAATTTTTTATAGCGGTTTTGATAAAATTTCAGCCCTTGTATCTGCTTAGAAATACACCACTTCTGATTACTGGTCATATGTAACGTACCGTTAGCAAAAATACATTTGTAACATAAAGCCGGGATTTTATAACAGTGAATTAAAAAAACATAAAAAAATACTGTTTCAATATTTTTGTATATTTTTCGCTCAAGTATGTATTACAACATAGATAAATTTCAGCTCAGCTATTTGCACAAATTTCTATGGTGAATGTTTTCTTTTAGTGTCAAGACCCCTTCGGATGCATGATATTTTCAATCAGTGGCTAGAGTTAAAGCAACATAAAATAACTGATTTGATACTTAAAGTAATACAATTTGTGGAAAATCGTTTAAAATTATTATTATTGAATACTGAAGGTCAGAAATTGAATTTCCACCGTAAATATACTAAACACTCGCGTATGAGTAGTAGAAATGAAGCTAAGATGAACGACTGGTTAGATAGTTAAATATTTAATAAATAAATTTGCGTGTGAGTTATATATAGTTTTTGATATTTCTATTTTTATTTTTTGTTATACAATATAAAAAATTTAATTCAATTGAATTCTGCTCGCATTAGGTTTCAAGCACAAGCAGTGTATGTTATGCGAAAGCACAGAAACGGGTTAAAACGATTAACTCTATAAATTGATATGGATACATGGCAGGACCTAGAGTCCTTGCATCAATCACAAATCAATATGTAAAACATCTACGGATTTTTACGATTTTTTTTTTCTTGCAATTATGTAACCAATATTGAAAATTTAGCTTTTGGCATATATGAAAGGAAAGAGAGTCCTTTGAATTTTTTTAATTAAGGTATTTTACAATAGTATACCAAGGTTAAAAACTCTGAGATAACTCCTTCAATTTTTGTCACATCGTGTATGAGATCAAGACTTTGTGAAATGTACTGCTTGTGACAAAACTCGTAAGAAATCGTGTATTTTAACTTATCTGTCAGTTGAAAAAATCAAAGTTTAACATATGATGGATTTTATGTGCCCCGGTCTTAAATCAAAATTACTTTCTTTGAATATATGTCGCACGAAAAAGTGTAAAAAATGTTTCATATTTTACCCTTAATTTTTTGCAAGTGTAAATAGCCTACACCTTTTTTAATAATTCCTTTAGTAGAGGTTTACTTTTATTGAAAAACAAAGTGTTACATTTCTTTATGATTGAAACCCTTATTAAATATTATTGATATGTTTAGATAGTCATAAACTGAAATAACAGTTTTGGGTACATTTATCCTCAGAAAAGAAAACGCTATTAGATAAACCCTTTTTCATCTGCGGTGAAGGGAATACTGTCCTCAAGTATGGTCTTCTTTGGTTTTTATTTTTATTGATTCATTTTAATGATCAGTAATTACTTGTCTGAATTAGTTTAAGGTATTTTTAATAAAATAAACGCAATCCCAATCAATATTTATACAAAATTTAAGTATAACAGTTTTAGATAATTTTAAATATATTTGCAAAAGAATAGCTTCCCTATTGGAATTCTGAATTTTTAAAAAACATATTTGATAAATTTGACATGTGGTAGTTAAAACTACAAAAGGATTTTATATCTCATTTTCTAAAACTATTTATTTTCATTTAAAATTTATCATAAATCAGGTTTTTGGTGACTTGGAAGGATATATATATAAATTATCCTAAACGATCCTTAATATGTGGGTAGCGCATTGTGTGTACGGCTTTCTCTCCACAACAACTTTTAGTGGACTTGTGACTGAATTTTCAGTGATTGATTTTTAAATTGAATGATACGAAATCTGACAAAATTTACGATATCCTTTTGCCATTCTTTTTTCATATTTTTTTTTGCCATATGCAATATCGATTTACCTATTTGGAGTTGTTTTTTAATTTATTTATTTACTCATTCATAACCTTCGGCAGAACCTCAAATCCTTTCGACAGGATTTTCACTAAATCAAGTGGTAACTTTGTGTATAAAAAAGTTTAGCCAACATATTGTTTACAAAAAAAATTTTAAATATTGAAATTTTTCAGATACAAATTTATTATAAAATAAAAAATGTGGTTCTAATATTTAATTAAGATGATGACTGTACGTACATATAAATAGTATGTCATATTTATAAATTTGTTTTCCACTATTAAAATATCTGAAAAAAATATTTTAAAATATTTTTGGTTTGAGGAACTTCATTTTATGGGAGAACAGATGAACCCGGTTGCTTCGCTACCCCCCTCGTTATTAAATAAAATTAAAAGTATTGCGAAAATTTAATGCCGATTGGTCCAGCAGTTTAGACTATATTACGATTTTTAATTTTTCTAAAAAGGGGCGGGGTCCCACCCACTACTCTCCTGGTACGTATTCCTAATTATGCCAATACCATATGTACCAAATATCGTCGACGTAGGTCAAAAAATGGCCAAAATATGGTGATTTAAATTTTTGAGTTATATGGACGGTGCCACGCCCCTTTGTCCAATTAAAACTTCATATAGCCTATTATTCCTTCCAGAGTCACAGTAACATGCTGTGAAAATTTCAGGAAGATCGGTCCAAGGGTTTGGCCTCCTATAAAGCACAAATAAACAGACAGACAGACATTCATTTTTATATATATAGATGTATAGATGTATTTCGTTAAAGCTCTTTCACTTATTTTGCTTTCATGTTTAATATGTGCTTTTGCATTTTTATACAGATAAGTTCTGATTTGTGTATAAAACTTTAACAAGAGATACAAAATTATTATTTTTGTTCGTCGCATGAAGCATATCAATTACAAAATTCAAGCCAAATTAAAACTATTTAGAACAAGAAATCTATATTATATTCTATTTATAAACTAACTGTCTTCCGTTACTCTTCATTTTATGTTACTAATAATAAATTTTTATACATTATACTTCGTTTAATCGGAGCTGGCAAATAATGTCCATAGTGGCGGATTTAATTACTGAAAACGTGGTCATATGTTGATTTTCTAGCAAGACTTAAGCTTATTTTTTATTTCCTAAGAAACTTACTCGCTTATAATGGGATTAAAGTTATCTAGTGCATTGTAAGAAATACACAAACTTCTAGTTTTATACCCTTGTTATCCTATTATGAGGGCTGCTATATATATTTCTGGCCTGGCAACACTGAGTGCTGCCAAGTGCAATCTGACATTTCCATTGGAAAGTTTGTCATTTTATGCATAATCGTACTCAAAACGTTTTGACGTACGACCATTATTTGTGTTGTTTACAGTGGCTTGAAAAAATTAATATAGAAAAAAATGGAATTAACTCGTGCCATCATTTTTCACAACTTTCGACGTGGATTATCACGACAAGAGTGCATTGATGAACTTAAATCTTTTTATGGCGATGAAGCACCATCCTATAGCACTGTGAAAAATTGGTATAATGAATTTAATCGTGGCCGAATCTCGCTCAAAGACGAATTCCGTGAAGGTCGTCCAAAATCGACTGTTGTGTCAGAGAACATTGATGCCGTGCGTGAACTCATAATGCAAGATCGACATGCGACATACCGAGAGATAGAGACATCCTTGGACATTTCTTCCACCAGCATACATTCGATACTGCATGAACACCTGGCCGTAAAAAAGGTTTGTTCTCGTTGGATCCCGCACAATTTGAAAGTCGCTCAAAAAAAGGCTCGTGTCGATTGGTGCAAAGAAATGTTGCAAAAATACGATTGCGGTGTTTCAAAACGCATTTATAAGATCGTCACAGGTGATGAATCATGGATCTATGCGTATGAGCCCGAAACAAAACCACAATCAACCGTGTGGGTCTTTAAAGACGAGCAAAATCCAACGAAAGTTGTTCGTGGAAGAAGCACTTCGAAGCAAATGGTCGCCTGTTTCTTCGGCAAAACTGGTCATGTGGCGACTGTTCCGCTTAAGCAACGTAGGACGGTCACTTCTCAGTGGTACACTACAATTTGTTTGCCTGAAGTCATCGGAGAAATTCGAAAAACCAACAAGAGAAGACGAATCATTGTTCACCATGACAATGCTAGCTCTCACACATCGGCTCAAACTAGAGCGTTTTTGACCGGCCAAAACGTCGAATTAATGGGTCATCCGCCGTACAGCCCTGACTTGGCACCTAATGACTTCTTCTTGTTTCCGCACATCAAGAAAAAAATGCGTGATCAACGATTTTCGTTGCCACAAGAAGCAGTTGAAGTGTTCAAAAATCATGTTTTAGAGGTGTCTCAATCGGAGTGGAAAAATTGCTTCGACAACTGTTTTGAGCGCATGCAAAAGTGTATAAATCATGCTGGAGAATACTTTGAAAAACAATAAAACCATTTTTGATTATAAATATTCGCATTTTCACTATTAGGCCAGAAATATATTGAGCAGCCCTCGTATGCCATAAAATTTTTGAGACATCTGGCATTTCTGATTTTTTTAATTTTAATTTTTTCGTATAATTATTTTTCCAACCCAAAACAAAACTTTATTTTAAAACAGAATTCAAAAATGTTCTTGCATTTTATTTGCATCGAAGCCTATTTCTAACTAAATAGATTTCACTTTAGTCATTTTGCATTTTCTAATCTGATTTATAAAGTCAACAGTGTCCGTACATTTGACACCACTGCTGATTGATTTTAGCGTTATATACTTAAATTTTGTTTTGAGGATAATAATTTTAATTTAATTAATTATCTTGTAGTAACAACATTGCGATATAGTTGAGCGCTGAAATGATCCTTTAATATTTTAATAGATATTTAAGATTATTATAATATGAGGAAGCATGTACTTTTAGTAGCATCAAAATGGCGGCTGGAAGCTTTTCTAAATTTGTCTATTTATTTCAACTAAATGCAAACTGTAATTTCTGTAATTTCAAGCAGTAAGCGACGAGGCAGCAGTAATATAATTAATATTAATGATTCCTAATTATAACTATTGATCGCTGCAAAAACAACAACTTAATAAAAAAGATTAAGTTTAAATTGAAGGCAACTTCCATAACATTTTCGGTTCTAAATACATATAAACTTTTTTTATACAGAAAGAATAAAGCAAAATGATAAAGTAGTTAATAACAAGGAAGAACAAAAAAGTTAACATTTTATATTTAGAAAATCGATTATGAAATAAATGCATTAAAATATTCAAAAAGACTAGCTCATAAGATGGATACGTCATTTAAACTTTAAGAAATGTGTGGTAAAATATTAAATTTCCGTCCTTAATGTTTGGATGGTTGAGCAATCAGCTTCGCATAACCCCATAAGAAATACGGTTTTAATTAAATCTCATAATAAGCGGAAGAAAAGCGTTTACGGCTATGATTATATATCAACATATCAGTAGAAACTATGAAAAGGTAAAAGATATATCATTTTTTAAGAACGACCCTAATATCTTCTAAGTGAGTTCTGGTGACGTTAAAAAGTTTTGTGTGAATTATTTCAACTGTTATTGATAGCATTTACACAACAAACTATTACAGATTTCAAATAAAAACGCTGACGATCTTCACATTTCTTGGAAGCGATCTTCAACAATAGTCGAAGGCAATTTAAATTAAGATTGAATTTTTTGGGGTTAACAGAATTAAAAAGCAAAAAACTTTTATCTCGCACGAAAAGCAGTAATTCAATAAATTTACTTTACACTTGCACCCACTAGGCCCCAGACTAAGGAATGGTTTGTTTTTAAAGATCTATAAGTCAAATCATCAGTGGTACTTGATCCGTCATTGAATATAAGCTAGTGGAACTGCTGTTGGATTAAATTTACATAACTATTTTTGAATAACAAAAATGAGGGTTACGAAAATTCGGCTTCAAGTGAAAAGAAATTGATTACCGATATTGATTATTGAGGGTCAAAGCACGTCTCGATGGCCATTTCGTTATCGCTTACTTAACTCTTCAGGAAACTTCTGACAAACATTTTAAATAAACTAAAGATTTTTGTCTAAGCAATTAGGCAAAGACAAAAATCAAAGTTTAAGCAAAAACAACAATAACCAACAGTAATTCTATTTTTCTTTCTCTACTGTATACGGTCGACTTTTTTTCGGCTCTTTTATACAGTTGAAAGAGGATGACAAATAAAATATCAAAAACACTACGATAATTTATTTATATGCACAGGCACTTTGCAAATTATTTAATTAAAGACACGGGAATATTTTTTTAAAATTTTATTTTCACAAAAACTTCGTGTTTTTTTTTATTTAATTATCCCGATTAAATAAATAAATAAAATAAACTTTAACTTTGTATAAGAGATACCAGGCTCGCTGTTCTAATTCAGACTAGTTTTTACGCACATTAATATAGCGGTTTTTGATATTAAACTTCCAGGCTCTGTCTATTATAGTTTCCAAGTCAAATAGTGACAAATATTTACTTTGTGTGGGAGGTTCACAGTCAGTCTTCCAATCCAGCCGGTTTGTTTTCTTTTGATATAAGACTTTCTAGTTTTCTATACAAAATTTGGGTAAAATCCACTGATGCGCTATTGGAGCAGTAGTGAAATGGCCATATGGATATGTTTTCCCCGCAGTAATACATTCGGTTTGTAGTTTTAAATAAAAAATATTTCATGAGAATATCATGAAATATTTATATTTGAAGGAATCAAGCACAAATAAAGTAAATTAATATATAAATACGGTTTTGAAACAGTTTTTTGAGTTAAAGTATTCAGTAATTCAATAACTGAATTCAAAATCTTTGTTTTTAATGGCCTCCCTTTAATTTGTTATTTTATTATTTTAATATTTTCTGTAAAAAAATTAAATCTATAATTAAAGTTGTTGGTAAAAATTTAGGGTACAAAAGATAGAATAATATACATCTCTATGAAGACCCCCTTAACCTTCATAAGGTATTTGGGTCAATTTTGACCCATTTTATGAAAAAAAACAAATTTTTTCTGAAAGGAAGTGACTCTTGATTCTGAAATTTTTTTAGTTTTATTTATTCGAAATATTAAATATTATATCGTTTTTTTGAAGTATTATATTTGTAAATAAATCATTTATAAAAAATTTTACACCCAAGGTCTTCGGGTCAAATATGACCCCGAATTAAAACTTGAGTATTTATGATGGTGGATATCAAAAAGTGTCAAATTGGCAACACTAGCTTTGAATTTATCTTACTTGCTTTCATAGCAACTACTACATCTGTCTCTTCTCCTCTTATAATATCTGTTGAGCGTTATATTTGTAGAAAAATGCGATTTGTTAAAATATTACTTTACATATTGATATATAAAAAAATGTTTTTCTTATTTGCTTAGTGCAATAGGCAGTTGTAGAATAAACACGCCTCGAGTTAGACCTATAAAAATTTTACAGTGGTTCGTATTATTTGTTATAAAATATGAATGATAGTGAAATAGAGTTTATGTTAAACGAATTATCAGCCGAGGATGAAATTTGTTCTGAAATTGAAGATAATTTGGAATATGCTGAGCAATCGAACAGTTCGAATGAAGATGAAGTGGTAAGATAGTATATTCCAAAAAAGCTTTTGCCAACAGACTTGGAAAAGTCCGATCGGAGAATATTATATGTATGATACCAGGCTTGACGCGCTATTCCTGCTCAAGAATTACACAAGAAGAACTTTCAAGTTTTCAATTATATTTTCCACCTCCTGTAATGAGAATATTATTGAATTGTACAAATAATGAAGGTAAACGTGTTTTTAGCAGTGATTGGACTGATATTGACGAAACCGAAATGTTCGCATATATTGGTTTACTTTTGTTGGCTGGACTATATAGATCGAATAATGAAAGTACGGAAAGCTTGTGGGATGCTGAGAAAGGTCGACCAATATTTAGAGCAATCATGCCATTGAAAAGATTTATAATTCTGTCAAGAGTAATACGATTTGACAATAGGAATACTCGTAGTGAACGACGAGCTTTGGACAAATTTGCGCCAATCCGTGAGTTGTGGATTAAATGGGTTGACTTATTGCATAAACTGTATATTCCATCACAAGATGTTACAGTCGATGAACAGCTAGTAGCTTTCAGAGGAAGATGTCCATTTAGGCAGTACATTCCGTCAAAGCCAGCTAAATATGGTTTAAAGTTTTGGGTGCTTTGTGATTCTGCTACTAGCTATGTTTGGAATATTCAACCATATACTGGTAAAGAAAACGGAGCTATGCCTGAAAAAAATCAAGGTATGCGGGTAGTTCTGGATTTGACAGTTGGTCTAAAAAGTCATAATGTGACTACAGACAACTTTTTTACATCATACGAATTGGGTCAAAAATTACTAGAAAAACAAATAACTTTAGTAGGAACTATATGTAAAAATAAGATTGAACTGCCTCCCCAAATATTGGAAACTAAGAACAGACCTCTATTTTCATCGTTGTTTTGTTTTACCGAGAATACTACTCTTGTTTCATACATTCCAAAAAAAAAAAAAATAAGTCTGTGACTCTGCTTAGCACTTTGCATTACAACATTGAAATTAGTAATCGTGAAGACAGAAAACCAAAGATAATATTGGATTATAATAAATGCAAAGGAGGAGTAGATACGCTAGATAAAGTTGCATCATGTTATAATTGCAAGCGTAAGACTAATCGTTGGCCTCTAGTGGTATTCAGTAACATGATAGATATATCAGCATACAATGCTTTTATATTATTTGCAACGGCTAACCATGGTTGGAAAGAAAACTGTTTTGCTAAGCGTCGACACTTTTTAGAAAACTTAGCAGCTTACCATACCTTATATAAAGCAACGCAAAACATTACCAAGAGCACCATTTTCCCGAGAAATTGTACAGAAGTTACGAGATTCAACTGAAAAAGATAAGCAGCCGTCAACTTCAACTAAAGCGCAAAATAGACCAGGTGAACAAGTCAAAAGATTAACCAAAAGAAGTCGTTGCCAATTATGTCCTAAAACAGATAATAAAACACCTCTAGTATGTACAAGTTACAAAAAATTTGTTTGCAAAGAGCATTCTAACAGAATTATTTTATGTGTTCAATGCAACAAATAATAACTTAATTAACATCAACTTCATATTTTTAGAATTTTTTATTACAATAGAGTTACATACAAATCTAAAATTTTTATATCTCTGTAGATTGACGTATTTGTATAATTATAATGAAATTATACTAAAAATATACCGTACTTGAAAATCATTTAAATAAAACCAATAAATGAACTTTAATAAAACTGTAAAGTAAATTTATGGTTTTTTATATTACTTTTTACCCTTTGGGTCAAATTTGACCCAAAGAACAGAAGCGTCAATGATTTTAAAGACCTTATGAAGGTTAATTTCTTACTACAATACAGCCTCAAGCGCCGTGAGACTTCACGGTTCCAGATTTCCAGAATTCTGAAATTTAATTTATATAAAATTATTATTTAATAATGAATATCGTTGATATTCATTGTTTATCTAATAATAAAATATATTAAATTAGAAATATAAACGATATCAGTCAGAAATAATGCTGCAAAAGTATATTTTTACTTTGTATTTATGATCAAAAGTTGTTGATTTCTATTTAGTGTTTATTGCTTCTTTGTATTTGTTGTACATAAGTACAGATGTTCTTCATCTGGTATTTCTTGTGTGTTAAGGATGAGTAACAATTATTTTTAGATTTCAAAGTTACAATCGAAAATTACCAGTTAAAGCCTTAATTTTATTTGCTTTTTCCTGTTTTGCTTTCTTCGCTCAAAATCTAGCAACAAAGTTGGCGTGTCTTTAAGTTGGCTAAATAGTAAATGGTACCAAATGGGCGTTTTAAGCCTACTACCATATATTTTAGAATTTTTTTTGTAGTTTTTATTTAATTGCTGCAGAGCACATTTGTTTTCAGTATGTGATTCAAGAGTAATTTTAATCATTTAATTTATTTCTAACCAAATTGAAAATAATAGATTGTTAAATATTATTCACTAAGCAAAAGAATAAGCGTTTAAATTAAAAAAAAAACAACAACGTGTTTTGCTTAAACGCTTGATTACAGTAGTAATATTGCAACCTTTTATTTATTAATAATTTTGCATAAATATACTTAGTACTGTTGAACGTGAAATGAATTAATTTAGTAAATTGCTTTTTTAAATAAAAGAATGGTTGATCTTGAAGAAGTCTAACAATAATATAATTTTAACAAAATTTTGTCTTTCCGCCAACCTTAAGAAAAACCACGAGCTTTTGCGTTGCAGATTAACTATTAAATTTTAGTTGTTTTTAAATTGTTAGTTAATTTTTATTGCATTCGTTTAGAAAAACAAATTTTCAGCATAAAATGAATTAAAAATATATATCTAATGATGAACGATAAACAAAAATTATAAATAAAATAAAATTATAGTTGTAGTAAAATAACAGAAGTCGAAGGTCATGTGACTGATCATCACTGAAATTAAGCTGGATCGATACAGAAGTCCCTAAAGGTTTAAAATATTAAGAGTGAAGGCATGTAAGGCGTTCTATAGCGATCCATCGTGATCTACTCTGCCGATTAATTTTTATTTTAAAAAGGTTTTCGTGCATCCGTAAAAATCTCTGTCGTACTAAAACGTACAACGTTTTTCATTATGTTTATGTTTTCATATGATTATTTTAGTTTTGCAATGATTTGCTTTTGCTTTGTTATTTTTACACTTTCTCCTCCTTTCTGTCAGTATTAAACATTAAAAAATAATAAATTTTTTTTAGTTTTTATATAAAAATCGTTATTAATTGTAATAAATTGATAGAGATCAGCAGTCTGACGAAGGTTATAGCGAACCGGAAATTACATTTTATAATTCTGAACTTTATAAAAGGGTCCGCCAAATAACTGTTTTTTTTTTTTGAAAATGCTAAACAAAACAGTGTAGCTTCGACTGTGTGGCACGTAGCGCCGTCCTGTTGAAACCAAATGTTACCAACATCCTCCTCTTCAATTGTTATGAACAAAAGTTCGTTCAACATGGCCCGATAACGATTGCCATTGACTGTAACGGCCACTCCTCATTTTCGAAGAAAAATGGCCAATTATGCCTCTGGACCAAAATCCGCACCAGACAGTGACTCGTTTTGGTTGCACCGGCTTTTCCATGTCTGCGAACGGGGTTTCTGTGCCACAAATACGACAATTTTGCTTGTTTACATAACCGCCAAGATCAAAATGAGCTTCATCTGAAAAGATGATTTTTTTTTTGCATAATCGGCATCTTAATGTCGCAATATTCCAACCAATTCCAATCATTTCTGCATAAAAGTAAGAATTAAACAAAAATCTTCTGTCGTCGGGTTACCTTCGTTTGTGTTTCCAATTCTAGTTTTCGGTACATCAACTACTAGCCCTTATTAACTTTAAATCTTTCTTTCTTTACATACAACATTTTTGATACATACAAAAAAAAAAATTATGTACACTCAAAATATTATGTAGGTAAATTTAAATGAAAAAACGCTTTTAACAACTATTTTTTAATTTAAAAATTGGTCCACTTACATTTAATTTAAATTCAATGTAATTTTCAGTTGTTATTGAATGTTGATTTTATAACTAACAAAATATGTAAAAACAAGTAATTTTTCTTTTGTTCCAACGCACGAAAAAGTAACCTACCAGATAAGTAAAAGGTACTAATTTTTCATTTATTTCAACTAAAAAAATCCCAGCAAAAAATTAGACATTACCTAAAAAAGTACTTGCCATGTAATAACTTACTTTTGTGATTTCCATATTTTGCTACTCGCTTACACAAAACATTACATTGGTTTAGTTTCCAAAAAAGGAAGTAGTAATGGAACTAGTTCTTTAAGTTAAAAGAGAATACCTTAAAATATGTACTAATGGTTCGTATTAATTCCTACAGTAATTAATGTAATCGATTATCAGAAATTGATTATAAAAGTTTCATGCCTTGTTAAAATCTTTAAGTTGGCAATCTAGTTGGGAAGTACTTCTGCCAAAAATGCTTAATTCCACACTCGATTACATTTTCAAAAATTTTTTGCTGGGATGTAACCTACCAAAACATTAATAATAACTATTTCTGTATTTATTTTAATTTATAAAATTTAACCTACTAAAACAGTAAAATTAGAACGCCAAATAGAAGGCCATAACTCAAAAACAAATCATTTCGAGATAATCGCAGTTAAATTTTTGACTTGTTCTTACCATCTACAAAAATATTAGACTGCGTAAGGCGCCACTACAATTGTTTAGATTCAGAAATAAAAAATAAATAAAATCGATTAAAGAAAACTTTCATCAATTACTATATATTAAAGGGGATGTTTTTGACAAACAAAGTGGATGTTTGAATTATGACGTTATATCCACAACTGTGCCATAAACTAAAATGTGTCGTTATTTATGAAAAGAACTGAGTTTTACTTTATTTGCAAAAAGTCGATTAATTTTAAAAAGATCACCTTTTTTATACATATATACAGTCACAAAACGAAATGTGACGATATTATAGAAAGCTATAATCTTCACGTTATGAACTTTACTCCACAACTCAAATGTGTGGTTCTTATTGACAAACAAAATTTCCAAACATGAAATGAAATAACGACTTACTCTCTTAAAACGTAAATGGCGAACAATTCCTCATGAAAAAATTTTAAATTTGGAGTTGTGACGTTGTGTTACACACAGAATTACTAATATAATTATTAAATTTTTAATATAAATACATCATAATTTTGCCTTATTTTTAATATTAAAAGCTAACAAATAATATTTTCGTCCAAATAGTGGTTGTAACACCTCTAAAAAAAAGTTGTTTTGACCGATTTATGTCTTTGCTAAAATCTATTCTGTTAAATGGATGATGCAACTAAACTTATTCAGCACATTACTACTGAAAACCAAATTTTGGTAGTTACAATCATTAAAATCGATTGTGTCTTCTAAAATCGAAAATGGTTGACATAATAACAATGAATTTGTACAAATAAAAATAAAAATCAACAAATTTTCAGTTTAAAAATATAAAATATATTATTAGTGATGAAAAGTTCTCCAATACTGTTGAAAGGTAAGTCCAAAATCAATATCAGAAAGACGTTTGTAAATTAAAAAAATTCTAAAATGTTTAATATACTTTGCAGTAGCAAAACGTGCGGTATGGGATTGAAAGTTGAAGAAACTATGTGGAAAAGAAGAATCATGGCGTAAAGAAAGAAGTAGGTTAATCTTATTCCTATAAAAATAAAATATATATAATTTATTTTTAAAGTAAAAGTACATGTTAATATATTTTATTGTTTTTTAATTCACAATAATATTTTATAGTCACCTAAGAAACATTTTTTAAATAGTTGTGGGTGCTATATACATTCAGTTATTGCAACCGAATTCAAGATAATACACACAACCGACCAAATTCGATTGGCAACAAATTCAGTTCTTATAACGAATTTTTTTTCTCTGTGTAGTAAATAAGGGATATGCCTGTAATTCAAAATTAAATAACCTACCTTAATAAAATCTATTAAATGTTGAAGACATTATTATTTTTTTAAATATTCCAAATTTCAAATACTATGTAAAATAATTACCAACATATTTTTGATGTTTTTCTTTTATAAATTATTTTGTTCCAATTGTTATTTTTAATTGATATATTTTCCAACAGTTAATATTTTTTTAAATTATATTTTAAAGCTATTGTAAAATAGTGCTTTTCTACTAAACTAATTTTTTTTTAATCAAGTATTTCATTTTTACTGAAACAAGATAAAAATTAATTGATAATTTTTACTGCACCGAAAATCAGTTTTTTTGTCCTTTGTTTCTCTAACAACAGTCAAAAAAAGTTAAATAAAAATTTTCTTCCTAAAACAACCATATTTTCATTTATTTTTAACTTTACTGAAAACTTCTTAAATAAACTTCAAACAGTTAATGTTTAAATTTTTTGAGTGTATTATTAATTAACTTGCAATATAGTTAAGTAAACATCTGTTTAATAATTAAAAACAAAAAAAAATTTTGTAACTGACAAAAAGGTAAAAACTGGTACCTACATACGCAAAACAGAAAAAGGATGAAAAGCGCACAAAAAAAAATATAAAAATATTGCTAAAAAATGCGCAATGGTTTTTATACAAAATTAAATAAAAAACCTTTAATTTTATAGTAAACTAAAACATTTTAGGGATCGGAACTGCCAACACTTGCAAAACTCTTTTCATATTTTATTTTTAATTTTGAACAAAATTATTTATCTTTAAAATTTAAAACAAAATTTTTTAAAACTTATTATGTAGCTGCAAATAAATTCTTTAATAGAAACAAAATCAATAACGAAATAATTATTCGTTTAGCAACAAAACAGTAAAAAGTAAAAAAAAAACTTATACAACTTCTTTGATTTTAACAGTGTCCCAAAACGACAGATTGAGAGCAAAGGATTGGAAAATGCACCAGATAATCAGGTATGTTCTGAAAATCACGTGATTTCAAATCACGAACGGTTTTAAAATCACGCAGACGATTTGGTGCTGTTCTGCAAATCACGTGATTTTAAATTTTTCGGCGTGGTTTTAATTTTCCGAAAACAGGATAAATCGCCTTTTTTAGATTTGTGTTGTGTGTTTAATTTTATATTTGTAATTAAATTATTATTAGTGATTTAAGTAAGTTAATATGTGTGGAACTAAAATACATTAGTGAATTTTTATTTGTTTGTAAAACATTTGCTTTCATTTACTTATTAGAGTTGATCGTAGGGCTTAAAATTTCGCGTTCAAATTAAAATTGAAAATATGAAAATTAATGGAAAAAGTTTAGGAAGTGGCTAATATTTTATATTTTGCAGTTAATTTTTTCTAAATTTGATGCTGGAAACATTACCATAAATAAGATAAATCTTAAATGACATTTTATACTCTAACAATTTGGCAACACTAGAATATTCTTCGAAAACACAAAGTAGCTAACCGCTAACGAGAAAGAGAAAATCACGAGCATTACAAGACAATTTTTTATAAAATATGCAGTGTCTTTGAAAAGTTATGAATAATTTCGTTTTTATGTGTATTAAATTTAATTTTTTTGCAAAAATAAATAGAAGACATATCGTTTTAAATATATAATGTCATTATTATTATATTCTAAGCGATATAATTAGAAAAAACGAACAAGTGATTTCAAATTGGCATTCATTTTGATTACCGTTTTAATCACGTGATTTCAGTATATTTTGTTCGTAGAACAACTTTTGCGTGATTTGAAATCACTTTGACAAAAAGTGATTTGTAGAACAGACCTGAATGTAGAATTTTTCAGTCTATCGAGCTACGTGCTTAAATGTTTACATTTCTTAAATTAAATTTTTGGCTTAATGTCCGGCTAGATTGGCAAAATACCGCTCTGGGCGCCGATACACATACGTATTTGTCTTCTTTGCGAGTATCAGCAGTTACAGGTTTGTTATTTTAAAAAAGGCTTAACTTTGTTTTACAGTGTTACTTAAAAATAGTGATGGGTTTTAAAATAACACGTTGATTAAAATATTTGAATATTGCACATTCATGTTTAATTTTTTGTTTATAAACATTTAATTAAAAAATACCGTAATAATTATTGACAATACAATGACGTAATTTTTTCATTTTTCAAAGGCATCGTTATTTCATTTCAATAAATTATTTACGATTTTAACTGTTTATTTATTTACTCACATCTTTAGAAAGGTGATGACGACTGTTGGATCAAACGATTGATAGACAGACGAATATCTTATTTTCTTATTGTGTCGGACACTTATTCGCAATTGACAAGACGAATGAAAGTGTTAATGATAAAAAAACGATGCTACAAATATAAAAGCGGATGTTGCCAAGATAATTTTATAAGCAATTTATTTTTGCACAAATCAAACGTTGTAACAGATTTGCTGAGTAATTGTGGGAATCATTTTTACTAAAAATAACAATGCTCTCAATAGATGTTCAAACAAAATTTGCAAATCTTTTCAAATTAAAGCAATTTAAAAACTGAAGGCAGACAAAAGAATATAAAAAATAAAAAATTGATTGGATGTGTTTTTTTCTTTTCTTTTTTAGTTGAAGCGTTAAAAGAAAATATTTGTATCCCTGGTTTGTGAAAAAAATCAAAATTCTTAAAATTAATATACATCTTAATCATGATCAGCATCTAAAAATAGTTTGTGAAGAATTGGTTTTTTCTTTTTCTTTGTTTTATTTTATCGAACCGACTGAATATTTGATCTATTGACTGTCATTTGTGATGAAGTGTAATTCATTTTATATCTCTGTCCGTCCATCTGTTTGTCAGTTACTAATTCAGGCAGTAAACCAATATATCTTTACAATTTTATATGCGAATAAAAAAAGGAAAAAAAAGTACTTTTTTTTATTTATTGTACTCAAGCTGTGTATACTTAATGCCCCCTGTCCTTTATGAATGACAAAGTGATGCTTTGAAGCAAAATGTCTTCCACGAGTATATAGATTTTGTTATTTTTAATGCCACAAAACAGCAAGATTTGTTATAAATAACCAGGTTTAACTCCTTTTCGCTTTTGTTTTCATTTAGAATAATAATTTTTTGTATCACAAAATCAATGTGTTATTTATTTGTATTTTGTATTTGATATTTTTATGCGCATAACTCTAGAATCTACTTGTGGCAACAATATATTTTTTCTTGTTAATAATTTATAATTTTTTCAGTTGGACTCTTCGCCATTTATTTTTATTGGTTTTTTATGTTAATTTTAATAAATTATTTCTTTTTGCACAACAATTTCGTGACTGCTGGTATTTGTTAGATATACGAGAGGAGCGACGAATAGTTCCACCCACATGGTTGTTCTGCCTTTCGAACGCATTTGCAAACCACTCATTTGCATTATTTTCAACAGGCGACAGCAAAAATGATTCGTATAAATAATTATTAACACTTTCTTTCTACTCATCAATTTGCTGTTCGGGATTAATATATGAGAGCTCAATCTGAGGTGTTAATTCACATTCGCTATCACCTTCATCTAAATTTACTCTTTTGTAATCTTGTATTAACTCAGGGTAGCAAAGATCTCTTTATTTAATTTCACAGTAACTTCTTCCAAAAAACAACATCGCGGCTTAAGATAATACCGCCATTATTTGCGTTGATTAATCTATAAGACTTACTTTTAGCACTGTATCCCATCATAATACACTCAATGAATTTTGTTGCATCTAATTTATGCCGCTTAAATAACAAGCTGTGTTTGCCTCTTCAGCCCAAAAATGATATTCTAAACCGCTATACACCTTACTGATGGAACGCATCAGTGTTCGATTTATTCTTTCTGCCGTACCGTTTTGTTCTGGAGAGTACGGACGTATCTTTTGGTGGACAACTCCATTGTGTCGCAAAAAGGATAAAATTTCTTTATTTACTTATTCACGATTATTTTCCGTTCTGAGAATTTTAATTTTTAAAGAACACTGGTCTTCAACCATTTCTTAAAATTCCACAAACGTTTGAAAAACATCAGATTTTCTTTTTAGCGGATACACAAACAAACGGTGTGGAAAAATCGTTAACAAATGTGACAAGAAATCGAGCACCAGAAATAGAATTTATATTTAGTGGTCCCTCTACATCAGAATGTACCAGTCCTAAAAATTTGTTAGCTCTTGTACCATTTTCTCTGCTTGGTGGTCTGATTTGTTTACTTTTAATGCAGACTATACATGTGTTCTTGTTTTTTTCATATTTAAAATTAATACCATTGGAGGGGTTTCCTTCTTCATTCAAGTTTCTATCACAAATATGACCCATTCTTTTATGCCATAAACTGAATTCTTTTTTAGCGACAAAAACTTTATTATCTTTTGGTTGTGCGGGACTGTCAATATGATACAAATCATTAAAAACCGTTGCAGAAATATTAAGAGCATTATCTTTATTACAAATTTGATATCATTCTCCTTCAGAAATTATTCTTTTCCAATCCGTGGTCATTTTTCTGACAGAAAGAAGATCTCCACATAAATCAGGAACATACTCAACGTTTTTTACTATTATATCCTTTACCCCTTTAACACTGTATATATAAAAGTCAAGGTCTCCAGTGCATTTAAGAAATAATTCACTTTTATTAGCAACAAGGACGGTTTTGTTCTCTACGATACGTGTGTTGTACAAAAAAGCATTGTTGTTCATCATGTGAGTTCTATCGCCACTTTTGTTGTAATCGTATCGCTTATTACACTCTTTCTTTCATTTTCTATAGCTTTTAAGACAGCTCATGTTGTTTTCAAGGCATATTCATTTTACTAGGTAGTAGCGGTAATACAACAAATACAACATTGACAAAAACAACATGTCTTTTTATTGTTGTTTTGTGTGTTGGAAACGTCAAAAACACAAGGAGAAATAAAAGATAATTGCTATCAATACACATGCTTGCTTTGTCTCGCAAACGCTTGTTGTTAGTGTTTTTTAAAATTCGTAAACAAACAAAGGAAAATACAAAAACTTTTGACATTTCCAACTACAAACCAGCTGGGCGGACGACACTACCTAGTAAAATAAATCTGCCTTGGTTGTTTTTTTTTTTTTGGCAATTCCTAGATACATATGTATATATGTATCCAAAGTATATTTATAACAAGTATATGCAGGAGCTCAGGTGATAGTTATATTTGTGTGCGTGTTTATCATGTATTGTGTCAAAATTTGTTTACATTTATTTCAATTTTTATTTTGCTCTTGTTTTTTACGTGTTTTTTTTCATTTTTATTATGTTCTATCAGGGATGGTAAACAAAATATTCAAATTACACTTTTCGAACTCAAGTTACATTGAACATCCTTTTATTGAATTTTTGTTTAAATTTACATTGATATAGTCATTTAGAGGTATTTCTCTTACTTTTTTTTATAATAATTCAAGGCAGATTAATATACTAGGAAGTGGCAGTAGATCAGTTGACTTTCTTGTTTATGTTTTCAGATGTCATATTTTGTTTACACTTATTATTTTTTTTCCTACAAATTTTTTTTCTTACAGTGGTGTTGTGGAAATACTTTTAAAATTTTCATAAAACAAAATGTGTCACACACTTTTTGAAACTGAATTTTATTTACAAATTATGATTTTGTTTGCTCATTTTATATGTTAAACCCAAGAAGTTTGGTACAAAATGTGTTTATACACATTTTTGGTTTTTACATATAAAAAATAAGCTGACATAATCACGAGGTTTAGGAAGCTCCTTGAATATATGCGTGTAAGTAGCATCAAAGGAAAGCTTATGACGTCTAGATTAATAATATTCTAATTATTTTTTTCGAGCTACATTTTCAAAAACTGAAAAAATCATCTTAAGATGGGGTTTTGAGAAATTAAATATCACAACGCATCGGGCTATTCCTACAAAATTTTTAAGTAATACAGCTAAAAGAGTTTTTAATCAATTGGTAAAATAAAATTTAATTTTTTTGTTTTATCATATAAATTCCCGGAAAGGGAAAAATGTCCCAAAAAAATGTTTTTTGTCAAATGGTTTTTGGAGTATGTAGCCAAAATTCGGAGACTTACCGTTTAACTTTTTTTATCGGTGCTTTGCACTCCGAGGAATTTTATGTTTAAACAAATTTGCTACTACTGAAGTAAATTTAAATTACATAAGCAAAGAAAAGAATACCACATTTTTGCGGAAAGTCCTTAAAGTAATATAGCAAATGCCCTAAAGTAGTAATCCGATAATTAATAAGCGTACTACGCCAAAAACACTAAGTTAAGATTAGCTACATATTAACATATTTTTATAGACATTTTCAAGGTTTGATTAAATTTAAAAAATGTTAACATTTTAGTTAAAAATAAACTTCTTATCACATTTGGGTACGTTAGATATTTTAAAAATACTGCTCTGCCTCTGTAGAATTTCGTTGAGATATATTAAGTGGTTTATATGATACCCAATTTTGACAAAAAAAAACTTTTTCAAACCACTGTGCTTTATTTGAATTTGACATCTGAAAATATATTTTACACAAACAAAATACATGTTGTTTACTTATTGTTGTAGTTGTTTTAGAACTGCTATTACCTGTAAAATTAATGTGCCTTGATAATAATTAAGAAAAATTCATATTAATTTTTTAGTTAGAAAAATAATAAAATGTTAGCCACTTTACCGTCTCTGAACTCTTTTTTGACATAATACATGAAATTTTGTATTTGTGTTGACTTGCATATACTTAATATAAATATACTTTGTATGTATCCAAATTTCTTACAATTAAAAAACTGAATCAGTTTTTTCTTCCTCTCTTTTAAATTCTTTGTATTTAACTCAACTTCTTTATCCAAATCTTGAGCATCGAAAATGGCATATTGAAGAAGAGGACTTTTGACCATATCAATCGTCAGCTTTTCTTTCGAGTTTTCCACTGCCATGACCAGACGCTAAAAATCGTCCGAAAACCCCGCCAACATTAGTATTGCTGTAACTCATCTTCTATGTTAAGCCCAGTGTTCTTTACTTTCAAGGCAGTTATAATTATCCCATTTACAATCAGCAACTGAAGTTTCCGCGTTAAGCTAGTATCTTCATAGGCGTTCATCAACGCATCCCATGCTTCTTTCGCCGTTTTAGATTCAGCAATAAGTCCATAATTTGAATGATCCACTATCAAAACAATTGCAGCCAAAGAACGTTCATTTAAGTAAGAATCTTCGGTATTAACCATACCGTCCTGCACAAGTTTTCAGCAACCTTTGATTACTAGACAAAATTTTGCCTGTCTCTTTCACACATCGATTTTGTCACGTCCTCTTAAAGGTTCCAACGAAAATCTATTGGAAGACTGGCCATCTTATTTGACTTACAAAAAAAAATTATATAATTTTCCAATTTGTTTAATATGCGCAACCTGGGCTTTTAACCTGTTAGTTTGAATTTATTCACACGACATTAGAAAATTATGAAAAATAATAAGAAATTACATAATAACAAACATTTAAAATTATAAATGAGCAAAGTAAATAGTGAATTGCTCTATGCATTACAAAGAGAATTTTTTTTAAGCCGAACATTCTATACGATTAATCATCTTCCTGCTGGGGCCTTTTCGGTCACTTTGAGTGTAGGCCAAACCGATAATCCACAAACACTACCTGCTCCATCCTCCTTCCCATAAGCTAATTTCCTAATTCTGGCTTCAGTTCTTAAACTATTTGAAATGTGTTTTTTATACCCTTCACCACTAAAAGTGGAAAAAGGGTATAACTAAGTTTGTCATTCCATGTCTTATTTCTACAATATCCATTTCCGACCCCATAAAGTATATATATTCTGACTTATTATGCACAGCGAAATCGATTGAGCGATGTCCGTCTGTCCGTCCGTGTCAGTGTTGAAATGTATTTTAAGACAAATTTGCATGAAAACAAGCAAGAGTGCTATATTCGGCTATGCCAAATCTTATATACACTTCACAAATATTGGAGTGGCAGAGAATTAAAAAATAAAAAAATTTTGGTACTGCATATATAGAATTTTACGTAAAATTGGCATCGGCTCATAATGGGTTAAGCACTTTAAAAAAAATTTAGTATTTCCTGAAAGATCTCTTCAAAAGCTTGAAAATGATACCCATATTGATATTTAAAAAAATTTGAAAATTTCAGAGCCCCGTAACTCGGAAAATATGGATGATCGCCAATTTTTTCACTTAATGTTTCTTTCTTACTTTTTAATTCTCCATCACCCCATATCTATATATTTTTTTTGATTGGAGTTACTTTATTGTTTCAAGTGACATGAAGCAGGCGTGTGTTTTGCCTGCTGCCACGAAGGACATGAACCGATCATGCTGATTTCCAAAAGCACCTATTTCGACACTATATCTGATCGATTGACTTATTTTTTTTTTTTTGTGAATATAAGTTTGCCTCAGTAAATTTGATTTTAACACTAACACGGACTGACAGACGAACATCGCTCAATCTACTTCTCTATGCAAAAGAAGATATACTTTATGGGCTCGAAATGGATATTGTAGAAAATTTTCCACTTTTTATGGTAAAGGGTAAAAAATAGCATAAAAATAACACATAAAAAGGCAAACAAAAAAATCTTAAAATAAGTTAAATATTATCTCATCATAGTATGATTAATAAGTTTATGTTTCTATCATCTTTATGGCAGCAACTTTATCTGCATTGAAATCGAAGAGCTGGTTTAAATGCACGGAAAGTACTGAAAATTTAGAGGATGAAGAGTAAAAATAAATTTTGGACATAACTTTGACGGAGCGTTTACTAGAGAGGAGAATAACACTATATGTATGTTATTGTGTATAGCACAAACAACAACAAAAAAGCACCGAATTGTTTGAGTTCCTCAAGTTTTAGTTATAGTGATAATTATAATGAAGTTTCTTAAAGCGCATGTTTAAATATTTTGTAAGAAATCACGAATACAAATCTAGCCAGAATCACATAGTAAGGCACGACGAACGAAAAATAAACGAAAAAAAAATGACGAGCGACCATGCACACTACCACTATTCGTTCAAGCACAAACTTAAATTAAATGCAATTTCTATAGTTAATACAAAAAAGAGAAAAGTAATTTGAAAAAAAAATGTTAAGTTAATTATGTTTCCTTAAAGTTGTCTTAAACTAATTAAAGGATTTTACATTTTCCTTAAATTAAATTAACTTGTTATCACTGCTTCTTCTCTTGATTAGCTGCGTAAGTATAATGATAGGAGTGGTAATGATTTTTTTTTAACAATGGTTCGCCAAACTTAAGGGTGTTTAACATTTTTGTACGCAACCTTATTTCTAATAAATTTAATTATATAAATTTACGTGACAGACATTTACTGGTACAAACACTTTCTTAGCTCTATTTAATGCTTAAGACA
Source organism: Gymnosoma rotundatum (assembly GCA_916610165.2). Classification (NCBI taxonomy): domain Eukaryota; kingdom Metazoa; phylum Arthropoda; class Insecta; order Diptera; family Tachinidae; genus Gymnosoma; species Gymnosoma rotundatum. The sequence goes on along the minus strand of OU744337.1, from coordinate 92,556,787 downwards.
TAAAAAAATATTATCTTCTAGTGTTCATCGAACTGTATGCAAAACATGTTTTATATTCTTAAGCGAATTTAAAAACCCACACATTTTTGTTTTTTATTTTGACTAATGTATTTTTTTATATTGTTTAAAATAAAGTGATGTAATACTTGCGTTTGAAGGAGTACATTTCTTTAACAAGTCATATTATAATAAGATTCACACAACCAGAAATCCTAAAATTGTTAAGAAATTATTTTATTATTTATTTTTTTTATTCTTTATTCTTTATTTTTGTTTATTTTCTTTTAATTTTGTTTTCTTGTTGATACATGATTAGTGGGAGGTTATATACAAACAATATTTTTATTTGTTTAACGCTTGTGTCGGTGTTCACTTCCTGTAACATTTTAATTAGGTGCAAAGTTAAAGCAATACTTTAAATTCAACAGTTTACTATTTGCATGTGTCATACAACTTAAATTAAAATAAACAAATTTATTTCGTTTATTATTCTTTAACGATTTTTACTTAAGAAAACTCAAATGGAAATCAAATTTAAACGCATTAGAAAGAAAATAATCGAACAGTCAAAATATATAAAAATACAAAATAAAAAATAAATTTTAAAGTATGTAAATATTTTTAAATTATTTATTTCATTTTATGAAAACAATCAATTCAAATTAATATACTAGGAAGTGGCAGTAGATCAGCTGACTTTCTTGTTTACGTTTTTAGACGTCACATTTTTTTTTACGCTTTTTATTTTTTTTCCTACAAAATTTTTTTTCTTACAGTGTGTGTTGTGGAAATATATGTAAAATTTTGATAAAACAAAAAAGTTACACACACGTTTTGAAACTGAATTTTATTCAAAAATTGTATTCCTCGCCTCATGATTTTTTACTCATTTTATGTGTATAAACACGAGGTTTAGGAAGCTCCCCTAGCTTAAATATATGCTTGATATACCTGGAAGCATCAAAGGGAAGCTTATGACACCTAGATTAATAATATTGTATTTTTTTCGCGCAACATTTTCAAAAACTGAAAAAATCATGTTGAGGTAGTTTTTTTTTAGAAATTTAATATGTATTTAATAACGCATCGAGCTATTCCTCCTATATTTAGAAGTTATATAGCTAAAGGAAAAAATAAAGTTAAATTTTTTTGTTCTAACATAAAAAATGCAGGAACAGGGAAAAATATCCCAAAAAGTTGTTTTTTTTTTACAAAAGAGGCTGCTACCCTGCCTTAATTAATCACATTTTTATAGATATTTTAAGGTCTGCTTAAATTTTAAAATCCTAACATTTGAGTTAAAAAATAAACTTTTTATCACATTTAAAAAATTTTATTTCCGAGGTACCCAAATTTGGTGCCCTACGCAGAAGTCCTCATTCACCCTAAGGGTTTGACCGTCCGAACATTTACTGAGAAATACCTCTGCCCTGCCTCTGTAAAATTTCGTTGCGATATATTGATTGTGACATCTAGAAATATATTTTACAAAAACAAAATACAAATTGTTTTCTTATTGTTGTAGTTGTTTTAGAACTGCTATTACCTGTAAAATTAATGTGCCTGGGAGAACAATATAAATTTTTTATATGTATCTCAGTGTAGGAGTGACGGCGTTTTTTACTGTGTGTTAATTGAAAGTGCAAAATTAAATAGAATGATTAATCTTGATTAAACCGAAATGTAAGTGTTTTTATGATAAGCGAAGACAAAGAAAAAAGGAAACCCATCTAGATTATTGATGCAAATATTTTTTTAAATTAACTTTTTATTAACTGAAAAGTAATTAACTTTTATCACGTATTCAACATCCGAAAAAAATTATTCTCTAGACTTTTGAAATGAATTGTAGGCCAACATTTAAATTTTAGCTAATGATCCCTTATTAAATGCAAAAATATTTCTATTAGCTTTTAGAACACAACCCACTTTATATTAAGTTCTTATAAGAAGTAATATTCAAAAACAAAAAAAGGAAGATTTTAAAACGTTTTACCTACTGACCTCAATACAAAAATTTACGTTTTTGTATAAAATCACAATAAACATTTTCCTGGTAGAAAAAATTGAGAACTTTCTGACTTTTCCATATAATGGCTACTTTTTATTCTACTAAATAGTTATCAAATGCAAAAATTATAGCTTATTAAAGCATTTCTAATCCGAGAGAAAAGAAAAGAAACAACAAAACATATTGAGTGCATTTTCCACTCCTTTGTGTTTCGTACGTAAGACACGATTTTAAAATTGCAGTAAATATGAAAAACACAAGTATCGTCAACAATCGACAACAACAATGCAACAATATTAAAACTTTTATATGCAAAAGAAAACCTAAAAAACAGCAAAGTTTCATTCACAGAATTAAAAACTTTGAGAAACATTGATTCGATTTAGATGAGCTTGAAATGCAAACACGATTCAGAATTAGCAACAAGAGAAAAAAAATCAACACTACTCGAATAGCAAAAATTGGACAGAAAAGGCAACACACAAAATGACCGCCCATGAAAAGGAAAATGGAATATTTCTAATTTTTTCTTGTATTCGAGTTCATTTTCCTAAATGAAATGAAGAAATAATAACAACATAAGAAACAATTTATGACTTAAGAATTTTATATCAAAATGACACAGAAAATGAGGAATTTTTTTTTATAAAAATAATTTGCATTTAATGGTTGTTTTTAATATGTCAAAATAGCCAAAAGAAAAATCTACATAAAGACCATTCATCATCATTCAGTAAGAGTGATGTACTTTTACACTTTAAGAAAATGGTTCACAATGGGCTACAAAATACAATTAAAAAAAAACGAAATTTGCAAAGTAGAAAATAACTGCAAGAAAACTATGCATTTTTGCCTAAAGGAAGACTTATGTACAGAAGAGTGGAATATATAGATTTTCACTTTTGCATCTGTGATGACTTTTAGCAATAAAAATCTCCGTGATAGAACGTTTTTCCCTTTTATCCTGAAATGGAATATTAAATCTCTCATATTAAACTTTTGAAAAAAAAAAACATTGTTCATACTTTTCGCATTGTAAAAAAACTTATAACGAAATAATAATTTTTTATTTACAAATTATTACAAAAATTCTACAAATTAATCGCATTTTAAACAAAAATTCTTAAAATAAAAAAAAATAAAAATCCTTGATGTATGAGTGTCTGTATATATATATGTGTGTATAAATATATATATCAGCCATCTCCAAGTATAGTAAATATACCACATACACAACATCTTCGTTTGTTTTTACATCTTGTCGGGAGTAAATAGTTTCAACACTTTATCTGATGGTTACTACTTTTGGCAGAACAATGGAACAGTTTTAACTGTTACACTCACTCACTGTTCACCTTTATTAACCATCAATGGCACATTTTTAGTTTAACTTCAAAAAATCATATTAAGGTAATTTAAGGCTCAGAAACATGATCTGAGTTTTTTTCTTTGAATACTCGTTGACCTGTAAGAGATCAAACTGTAAAGTCTGCCTTAAGACAGAGTTGGTTTTTATGTAAAGATTTTAAAGTTTAAAATTTATTGTTAAATTTAAATTAAATAATATTGTTTTTCTTTTAATATTTTAGTGGATTTTATGAAAGTTGAACATAGAATTACCTCAATTGCCTGATTATAGCAAAAAGTTTGCGAATCAAAAAAATTCAAACCGTTGCCCAAGTTGATCAAATCGAACATTAAGCGTTTGATTTTTGAGCGGAAGGAGTCTCAGATTTTGGTCGACCACGTTTCAGAATTGTGGCTGCTCCCGCCAGACACATGTTTTTTGACGGAAAGGTTTCAATAAATTAAAAAATCTCCTCTTCCGTCATTTTCAAGAGCTTTGTTTGCTGCTTTCCTTCCATTTTAACTGTAAAATTTATAATTTGAATTATATTTTTTCAAGCCGATCTAAAGCTTTGAAATATTATTTTTTCGATGCAAAATATAGACGTGTTTTCCAAAGAATAAAAAATTATCTTTGCCGGTCAAATTTAAGATGACAGTGTTCATTTTTTAAAAATGAATAATGCCACTGAATAAATAGTTATTGATAAAATTAGCTTTGATTTATGCTTAGAATTATTTATAAATGAAATATTCTCAAAAGTAAAAATTTAAAGACGGGTTTTTGCTATCCTGCCTAGGGGCGGACTTGAGCACTAAGGGGTAAGAAATAATTTCAATATATTTACTGTTTGATTATTATTCTTTTTTAATAACAGCATTATGCATTAACAATTTTTATCAAACGTCTTCAGCTGACCCAAGCCAATCTAAAAACAAGTTACAGTACAAAAGCATATCGTTAAAAAATCCTCAAAAAAATCCAAAATATTATATAAAACTTGTAGACCCTAAACATATATATGCTTACTGCCAAATTCTTCCCTAAACAGGAAAAATTCCATTTAATCTTCGTGAAAATCCCCTATCAGAAAATCAGCAAAGACCTCATTGTAAAATTGTATTTTGAGCTTTCGAAAATACTTTCCAACTCTTTTAAAATTTATTATGTTTTGGAAAATAATTAATTACTAGAGGGTGCAAAGCATTCAGCAATCTTTAATGAATTTTCATGTCAGTGCTCCATCAGGATTATACTTTCATATTTGTTGTACTTGCATTTAACTTAAATTGCAGTTAAAACTCAAAATTAATTAAATTTACGTCATTGCTTTTCTCCAGTTTTGTTTTCTTCTTATGAAATTTGAGTTGGAATATGCATTGTTCTGGTGTTTATTACTTTTGTTGTAACATTAAATTTTTTAAGGTTCTGAATTTTTCATGATTATGAAATTTGGATTTTTTTTCTTTTGAAGTTATATTTCGTTTCTTTTTTTTTTATATCAATTTTTTAATGAAATCTTGTTTGTGGAAATTTCTTTGTTGAAATATAGATTTTTTTTATAAAATTTTCGAAACTGTGATACAATTACGATTATGTAGTTACAGCGGTATCGTGATATTTTGTTTGCCTTTGTTATTGATATTTCCATGTTTAGATAAAGTGTTGCGGGAAAATGTTACTTTTCAGCTAAATATAAGTATTTATCCTTAATTTTCGAATTTTTTACATGTTCTTATTTACTTACGATTTTTTTTTTGTTTTTTTACTTGTTTCCTTAAATTTATATTAAACTAGAGCGAGAATTTCCGGGAATTCTCGAAAAATCTTTGTCGGGAAACGGGAAAAGTTTTAAATGGATTTTATAACAATAATTTTCTATATTTTCCTATTTTTATTTTATTAAAATTAAGTAGGTATGTAAAAATATATTTTATCAAATTCATTTTTAAAATACGCTGTTTGTAATTTAACACAACTTTTATAAAACACCGGCGCTTTTTGCTTGTTACAAGTTTTCGTTACTGAAGAAAATAACCAAAAAGAAAAACAGCTGTCAAAAGTAAATGCATAAAATCAATGGACACATACAAATTTGTTGATTTAATGTTAATATTATTAATTGTGCGGAAAATTAAATAAATTATATTGAAAATTACAGACAGGTAAATAAAAATAAATTATGTATAAATTTTATTTACTTTAATGAGATTTTAAATGCTAAATTTAAGATTTCGGAAGTTTGGAAATACTTTGAAAAAGTGGAAAACGCCACCCAAAGCAATATTTGCCTCAAAGGGCTTTCAATCAAAGGGGGAAGCACCAGTGGCCTTAAAAGGCACATTAATTTTGTCCACAACATAAAAATGAATATTTGCCCTGATAATACTTCTTCGAATAATAACATTGTAAGTAATAACAGTCTACTTGTTAACCACAGCGACGGAGAAAATAGAAATAAAGACATCCTTTCAGCTAACATAAAAGATGCAGCAGTCAAACAGAGCAATTCTGGCAATATTATTAATTATATGGTAGTGAAAACTATGCCAGAAATCGTATCTAAATTAGCTGCTGCTGACGGCTTATCTATACGCTCTATAACAAAGAGTTCTTTTATAAGAGACAGTTTTGCTGCCAGAGATATGCCCTTGCCAAAACACGAAACTGATGTTAAGAACATTATTATAAAGTACTACAATAGTGTTAAGGAAAAAATGACAAATGAAATAAATTCACAAATTTGCAAAAATGGAAGATTTACTATAATATTGGACGAGTGATGGTTTTTTTGCTGGAATCACGCTATTCGTCTAGCTGTTATTGAAGTTCTATATGTAAAAGGTTTTGCGCCGTTGCACGAAAGTGAATTGAGTGACGATGATCTTGAATATGAAACACATAACGTTGTTGGTGGGTTAAGAATTGTATTTTACAACAACAAGAAAATATATTTTGTACTCGTATTATAAAATAAAGTAGGAATATACATTTTTTGTTTAAATTTTCAGAAACTATAAAAAAGCTGTGGAATCTGCACAACAAATCTTAAGATGTTTAAAAATAGTCCTCTAAAGAATTCAAGTCTTCAAAAATATTTACAAGAAGAATTTGGTAAGGAAATGCACTTAATACTTGATGTAAAAACCAGATAGAATAGCTTGGTGGCTATGATTTATTAATTTTTGAAAGCAAAAAATGCTATAAAGAAAACACTAACCGACTTCGATTTAGCAAATCTGTGGAATGATCAATATGTATCCATCCTGGAGATGTTAGTCGACGTTCTAACTTTGAAAAAAGACGCTGTTGAAGCACTTAGTCGCCGAGACGCTAACCTCTTAGTAGCTGAAGCTATAATAAATGCTCTTTTTGCTCAGCTTATGTTTATAAAAACACCATTTTCTCAAAATATATAGCTGCGTCAATTCGAGAAAAAATTGGCCAAACACGTGATGAAAAAGTGATAGCATTAATAGATTATTTAAAACTCCTGATTTCAATACGAAAGTGCTAAAAAACTTGTATGCCGAACCGTTATATAATCGACTGTTTGATCAATCACTTTCTGAAAAGTCCAGCAGCAATACTGATCTATCTGAAAATGAAAGCAATGAATGTTTTCAAATTAAACTGAAAAATGCTATAGACAATGCAAAGGCTAATCCCCAAAAACCAAACCAACTCAGGCTAATTTGCTAAGAAAAGAATTTGCTTTATATGAAACGAGCAACATTCGAACTAAAAATTTAGATAATTTTTATAATGCCTTGCTAACTATATAGCCAACATCGGTAAAAATATATATATATATATATATATATATATATATATACTTTATTGTTTAATCTTAAATAAAACAAATTAAAATATATAAATTTTCCCGGGGATCCCGGGAAGAGAAAAAGTCCGGGAATTCCCAAACCCTATTCGCCACACATGAATATTGAATACCGTGTATATGAAGCACACAGGACACATACCGCATACGCTCATAGCGCCTACGTATTTGTTGTTGTGTTTTTATATTGACAAAATCATTTGTTGTCATTGAATTAGGTTTACCGATCGTGAGTTTTAAAGTCACAACACACTTGCAACAATTTTATATACATAAGTAAAGAAATTAAAATGCTTTGATGACATTTGTGAAGTCATAATATTTTTTAAATACAATATTTTGGAATGTCAACTAAAAGTCATGTCATAAACAGAACAAATTGATTCGCCTCGGTCTTTTGGTCGTTTTTTATAATTTTTATGTGAAATTTTTCTTTTTGTGTTTCTAAGAGTTCGGTTGATTTACAATAACAATATTTCCTAATTTAAGCGCTTCGAAAGGGAAATACATAGTTAAAGAGTAATTCAATTGCATATGTACATATGTCTAATCACAACTAAACGACTGAACCGATAGATGTTTGTACTATTGGCGAAATAGGGTATTTATATATTTAAAGAGCGGAACAGCAAGGCAGGAAAAGGGGATGCGGTTGTCTTTATGTGTCTGAATCAATTTTAGAAAATTCGCGGCTATTCGGTTTTAATTAAATCCGAAACATAGATAGGTCCTCATCGATATCTGCTTCTAGAGCTAGGACCTAGATAAGCGAAAATAGGGAAACAATAAGCATTTATCCATACCGATTGCAATAAAATTTTAAACAAAGATAAAGGGGAGAATATTTTATGTTTATTTTGAAAAAAAGGGAATAGGAGCAATATTATAATCTTAACCGATCTTAACAAAAATAAATTCTAAAGATATTTGAAATATAGATATCTGCTCATCTATAAGATCCAACCTGATTTAATAGATTTCACACGTGTTCAAAGCTTAACAAATGGGGCTGTACTATATTGCACAGTTGCCTATTAAATAAAAATAAAATAAAATAAAATACATAAGCTTTTTAGATTCTAACTATAGAGATTAATATATGTGTTTTCATTATTTAAAAACAAAAAATTCAATAAAAAATTAATGATTTCCATCCTTCTATGAGATTGATTAAATTATCAAAATGCTCGAGTCAGTATTCATAAAGAACAACAAACACATGTTGCTCGTGGAAAATCATTATAATTTTTTTATATTCCGGAACCATTGTGCAGCAACAAGATGATGTTTACATTTTTTTAATGTTATAAATTTACATCCTTTACTTTTTTTTACATTGTTTTGCTTTATATGATGTCATTGTTTAATTTGATTTTACCAACTTACAACAAATAACGGTTACACGCTTGATGCCATTTAGTCTTAAAACATTCATCGCTGTGCTGCTACGACCACCGTTGTAAATATAACTGAGCTATTTAATTCATACTGCTGTTGTCGGGAGACCCTCTGTGTTATTGTTGTCAATTCAATCGCTGGTGTTATAAGAATAAGGTACGTCTGTCTTTAAATGTTAATTTGTAGCTCAATTCCAGATATTCTTGTAATGGATAACGTGTGCGTGTGTAATTGACTGAGCAAAGAAAAGGGGTCATCATTGAATTGTAGCTGATCCTAAGTGTGACTCTTAATGTAACTTTTGTGACTTTGTTGTTTAAAACTCCAAATAATAGCTTGTTGTACTTTTGTTTTATTTTTATTGTTAATAATTTTTCTTGTTGCTGTTTTTTTTTTTTTTTGTTTCTTGTAACTATAATTCGCATCTCTTTGACTTGCATGTCATTGCAGTACAGTTGTTTTCATTTCGTGTTTTATACTTTTTCCCATTCAATTCAGTTTGCGTATCAGCAGAATTACTATTCTTGTTATTCCGCTTTTGGAAATGCTGAGTTAAAGTTTTTTTTTCTTTCTTTCTTTTTTTATCTAAGATAAAACTTTGACAGTTAACTTGCTGCAAAAATTACTGTCAGTTGTTATTGTAATCTTATGACGTTGTTAGTGTAATTTAAGTTGCATTATCGCATTGTAAGTTTTATTTGGTGTTTCTGTACCCTACACTTTAATGTTTTGGTTTTAAATCTTAAACAGTTTTAAATTTAATTTTCTTTCTATTTTTTGCTATAATATTCATAAACAAAATATTTATTCCGTAGTAATATCCCTTTTTCTTTATTTCCTTTAATGAATTTAATGTTTAACTTTAGATATTTTAGGATATAACCCAATAAACAATTTGAAACAAATCTAGTTTAGTGAAAATCATTTAGGTACAACAAAATAAAAAATAAAACCATATTTAGGGAGCTTAAGCAATTCTAAGCAAAAAGTGTTAGATAAAAAATTTTGAGGAAATCCTAAGTTTCGGAGTTATGAACCTTCAAAGTTTCTTTGTAAAAATGGCATTTATCGGGTATTTTAAGGCGGTATGTGACAATATATGCAACGTTCGAATTGTAATTAAATTAAAAACAAATTGTAATTATATTTATAAGGTGGACAAATTGAAAAAAAAGCTTAGTAAGCATCCAAAAATAGGCTGTTATGTTCAGTTATATGTTTCCAAATATAAATAAAAATCAAATCATTTTTATAGATTTCTCTTTTTCAAACTTCTTCAGGGGCTATTTTACAAAAAATGATTACTTTGTCAACATTTTAGAGAGAGTTTTATATTTAACTAATCACAAAGCCTACCCTTGCCAAGCAAAAAATATTTTTTTTTTAATATTATGGTTTTCAAGAAAATTTATTATTTTGAATCTTTTTTAATAATAATTTACTTTAATTGTGCTTGATTCCCTCAAATATAAATATTTCATGATATTCTCATATATAGCTCATCAGTGGATTCTACCCAAAATTTTGTAAGGAAAACTTCAGAGTCTTATACCAAAAGCCAAATCGATTAAATGAGAACTCATTGGTATGGTTTTCTTCACACAGAGAACTTTAAATGTGTTACATTCCGAATAATGAATAAATGTACGAATTCAATTAAATGGAAATACAATTCAATTTATTGTAAAAAAAAAAGTGATACAAAAAATAAAAGTTAATTATATAGAAAATGGAGATCGAACGTGTTGATCTTAATGCTCTAAACACATTCGCCACAGCAAGATACACGAACACACGACAGCAAATGACGCTAGCAACATTCGTCGCCTTGTATGCAGCTACATTATTATTTTGAAGGCAGCAGCTACATAATAAAAATACGAATTAACTGTATTTCAGTGATGTTATTTAAGCAATTTTTAAAGAAGCAGCTCCGATTTATAATTAAAAAAATGTTTTAACTATTTTGTAACAAGTTATTTAAAGAGTAGAATAATTCGTTTGGATTGCCTTTAAGATTGAAAATATATAGAATTATTTCTCAGAAGCAATAATAAGTACAGTAGTGTGTGTCACGTAGTTTCTTGTCCACTAAAATAAAAAATACAAATATCTATTAAAATCAATCGTGTTATATATTTACAGATATCCCATACGACAATTGAAATTAATATAAGTACTTTAACCAGCATGTACTAAGAACAGAAGTAAATTTTTAACTAAATGTTGTCCACACAAAAAAGGAATTTTAGTTTTATGTACATCTTAATACATTTCTCAGAAATTTTTACAATTATTCTTCGTACACTTTCGCCTTGACAATTGTAGTATTCTTCATTCATCGGTGTGGCATTTCTATTTTTTTTTTAATTCAAATTTCGAAAAATATGTGTTAAAATATTTCTATATACAAAACTAAAATGTGCTGACAACTGTTTAAGTAGTATTATACCGGTAAAATTGGGAGATTTTACATTGGTTTTTCTATTTTTCTACGAAAAAAAAATCCGTGTTTGAACCAAGGTTCTAAAGGATCTCCTCACAAAATTTTACTCAAATCTATCCAGCAGCATTTACGTGAGACAGATAAGAATTCAATAAATAGGTATTTTGTATTCCAAATCAATTATTGTCTTCTCCAGCAACACTATTTTCCTTAAATATTTCATGTACTGAAATTATCCTGTTATAGTTTTCTTATAGATTTACACTTAAATCTTTAAATAAATAATTTTTATTTTATATTTTTATTGTTCTTTTCGTTTTTCATAATAAGAGATTTTAAGTCTTATAGTACTGACATCACTAAACTGTTTATTGTCGCCAATAAAAATAGAAATTAGTTTAATTTGACTGCAGCGGCGAATTCAGCCCAGACAACAACCTGCCGCCTTGTTGCCTTGCTGTCAATAAATTAATCATTCTCATATAAACACATGCATTCTAATTCTGAAATATTGCAGTCGGTAGCTGCTGTCTCGAATGTGTTCAGAGCATTAGATTGCAGAAATCGAATGAATCAGTATTAACTACAATTAATGCTGAATAGTTGTAACAAAATGTGTCACATCATAGCAAAAAAATTTTAGAATAGGTAATAGAGTGTTGAATTAAGTGTTTTTGGCGGAAGGACTTACCAACAAGATTACCAACCTAATGATTTTAACAAGGCATGAGACTTTTATAAGCAATTACTGAGAACTGATTACAATAATTATTGTAGGAATAAATGATGATCATTAGTACGTATTTTAAGGTCTTCTCTTTCAACTTAAGGAACTAGTTCACTTTCTACTTCCTTTTTTGAGAACTAGTGGCAATCGCAAAAGTAAGTCATTATGTGACAAGTAGTTTTTTAGGTAATTTCTGATTTTTGTTAGAATTTTATATGAAGGATACAAAGGTTTCCATAAAAAAATCATAGGAATAATTTAGAGGTCTAAACAAAAATCCAAAACACCTCCCACCACCGAAAAATAAAAAATCTGGCTCCGTCCTGCACCAACGGAGCAAAAATACTTTTACTATGCGTAATGTCAGCTTTCTGCGAAAGCAGACGGCTTCAGAAACCTCTGGAAAGAGAATTGGACATACATATAGATTTACTTTATATTAAAAACTAAACTTTCACAACACAGAAATTAAATAATAAACAAATAAAATAATCTTTATACTATAAAACCACAGAATTTTAAGTCAATCTTAAAGCTAATATAACAGAACTTCAATTTTTATATTTTTCTAAACACTAAGTTTTTCCATAAAAAAGTTTGCAGATTAATTGTTTGCTTTTTGTTAAAATTTTAAAAAGAAAGTAAAATTTTAATATTCCTAAACTGGTCTGCACTATAGGTTGAGTTATCCATACCTTAATACATCTGAAGCCGGGCCAAAATTACGCCATATGAATGAAGAATAAATCACACTTTTAGTTGACTTTTAATAAATAATTGGTATATTTTAAAAAAGAAATATCGTATAATACTGTTAAGAATAATTTACTTCAATTTATATTAAGATTTTTCCTTTTGTGTAATATTTTAAATTTTATTTTTCTTTGTTGCCATATTTCAAAAAAATGTAACTCATGCTGTGGGGTGCAAACAATTCGAAATATACTTAAATGTTTAAAACTGTTAAATTTCACCAATTTTTTTTTTGCAGCTGCAATTTACAAATTATTTGCTTTATTCAAGTAGGAGGTTCTTTTTAAGCTGCTGTATCTATTCTCTTAATTTTTCTAGTGCGAAAGGTTACACTCACTCTCTTATCAGATCTAACAAATCACTTCAACATTTCTGCAATTTGTATAATTCTTCATGATGTACGCTGCAGATAGGAGGTAACAGTACAACAATAATAAAAAAAACTTTAAACAACAATTGATTAAAAGTTATGTCGATGGAAAAATATTAAATCAAATCAGATTTCTAATTTAAGTCCATCTGCTTAAATGAGCTTGGTAATTTGTTTTACTCAGAATTTATTTGAACTTTCTAACACTGTTTTTAGAATATTTAATATTCAGTGTCTAGAAAGAAAAGAAATAAGCAAAAATGTTTAATGCCATGCAATAACACAACTTAAAACAAAAATATTTAATTATATTTAATGCATTCTGAGAATAATATTCATTCATAATTAACTGTATTGAATTCATGGGAGAAGAAATAAAAATTTATTTTCAAATAAACTCTTATTTAGTACTTCATTATGATTTTTGTTTCATATTGCAATTAACACAAATTTCGTTTAAATTATAGGCAACAAATTCCAATTGCTCCAAGAAACTTCTTGTTATGCGCACGATATGAATCGAATATGGTACGAAGTGTATAATTAAAGAAAATAAGCAAGGTCAATTTCGCTATAATACAACAAAAAAAAAAAAACAAAAAACAAAAGCTTGAAATTAAAAAAAAAAATAAACAATTTTAGCCAATTTAATAATAGTTAAAAGAGATCATCATCCCATTAATTCCCACACCAAATATGATAGAGAGCAGAAATAGACAGGGCAGCGCAGATATGATGAGTTAAGAAACTTAAAAAAAAACATAAAATTGTTAGATAAATATAGAGAAATGGACCATAAAACAGATAGATGTATAAATAGCAAAATAAACGAGCAGATATTAAAAAAAAAACCAAGAGACTTCTTTAGAAATACATTTACTTTTTGTTTGTGGAATTGTGTAAGACAAAAAAAATATAACTACTACAGAACAATAACATTTTAAAAAGCTTAACTCATGACACAGTTATAGTCAGTCATATAAAAGAGTGTTTTAATAATCTGCACATACTTATGTATGTTGGGGTTGCTGACAAGCCTGAAACTTGATCGTTAAAAACTTAATAGTGACACAAGTATTTTTAAAGACATACGGGAAAAAAAAAAATTCAATCGCAAAAATAGGATAAAGCAAGTGAAGTTAGGTCGGTCACATCTTAAGAAGACCGCGAAAACTTGGCTTTCCAGAACGTAAAACAATTGGAAAACCTTAAAACCAGTTTTTGAATTCTATTATTTATTATTATTTTATTTATTATTTATTTATTATTTTATTCATTTTTTTTTTTTATTATTTATAAGTTAGCAGTAAATATTTATATCAAACATAGGAAGCTCCCGAAAATAACTGAGTCCCGTAACACAATACTGAATTCATTATCCAGTAGTAAATCCGAAAACTGTCTATCCTACGAGTAAGCTTCTACTATTAAGCCAAATAATTGTTTTTTTATTTTCTTTTAGTTTGAATAATTGTATTTCACACTTTTTTGTAAAACGGGATTTTCCTCAGAATTTAAGTTGGTAATTACACGCTTTTTAGAACAGTAGAATCGAAATAATTTGTACCCCGTTACACCAAAAGTCGGGACAATTCGCAACAATCTTGTAGCATCTTAAAAAAACTGGAATTTTGTTGTAAATAACATTTCAACGTAACGCAAAGAAAAAATGAGTTCAAAAGGTAGCTTGTAACCAAAATCAAAACAAGAAAGATGTTATCAATTCGTCTGAATGTTGCTTTTTTATACTTGTGCCTGAAGAGGGCAGTCATTTTTGAATCGATTTTTAATTTTTTTCTTTATTTAAAAGCTTATGCCTACAGATTGGTTGTTTTAAAACAGTTCACAATTTTAAAAATTAAAGGGTGGCCCCATATAACATGCATCTTTTTTAAGTATATTATAAGCCTTAAAGGCCGCCAAAATAAAAATAAAATATTGGCGAGCGCTAATCTTTTCACTTGGTGTTTTTTTTCTTATTTTTTAATTATCTTTCGGCTCATGTATTTATTTTTTTGATTGGAGTTACTTCACAAAAGTAGATTTGTTCCAAGTGATACAGAAAAATTAGAGGTAGGCGTGGTGTTTTGCGCGCTGCCTCGAAGAACATTTAACGAGCTCTGTAATTTTCAACAGCATAATTTTCGAAGCTATGTTTCATCGATTGGCGTATTTAAATTTTTTTCTAGCCAAACATCGCTTAATCGACTTTGCTATACATAAGAACCGAGAATATGTGTATCTACTTTATGGGGTCGGAAATGGATATTGTAGAAATTACACACGGAATGACAAAATTAGATATACCCTTTTTCCACTTGTGATGAAGGGTATAAAAAACTTAAAACTGAAGGGTGTCGCCATATGTGATATAAATTGACCTATATGGGCCTATTTTTTGAACCGTTATAAACAAAAGCTTGGACACAATGTCGACTACTATAACTGTTTTTTTTATCAAGCCATGTCCATGGACGTTATGTTTCTTTCAAAAACGTCATAATATCCATGGACATTGTATCGTTTGTACTATCACTTATGAAAGTGTCATAATGGCCGTACTTAAAACAGCAACGGCTTGGCTTACCAAAGATTTCCTGCATAGGCGGCCTTCGGCCGGATGCACGGATTTTCTCCATTGTGGTATAACCGACACAGGGTTCGCTGGCCGAAGGTTTTCTGCAAGGCAATTTAAAAAAACGTTGCAACTTTCTTACATGGAATACCATACTATATACCTATAATATCAATGGACGTTATGACGATACGTCGATTGACATTATGTCACATCTTAGTGTGAAATAATCTCCATAGACTTTATGTCACTTTCTGGTGCGACGTATTGTCCATGGAATAGTCCTTGGACGTTATGACACGCCACAAATGTTTTCTGTTATAATTATGCCTGCCATCTGCCTCGATGAAAGTGAAGGGTATGGACTTTTTTATGGACAATTTTCTATTGTTGGTTATTTATTAAAATTTTTTAAGTTCTTGATAGGGAAGTGATACAAACATAGCTCTTCAGGAATTATACAATCAATAACAGTGTATAAAAAAATATTAGCGGTACAGTTGATTTTGGAACATTTCAATAATCTCTTTTTTTTAGACAATCGTGGCTGTAATAATTACGCAGATAATAAATATACAAACAATTACGTTAGCTGGATAGTATGAATGAAGACCACTATTTTAAAGCAACTTGATGAATTCTCACAAGAGTAATTTATACCAAAGTGAAATTGTGATTTTAATTGTGAACATTTCTATTGTATTGAAGGATGAAGCGCTCCAGAAAGTGGCGCATTACATTCTGCTGGTGTCTAATTTTTCTTGTTTTCTTTGGAAAATGTCCGCATACATTTGTAAAATAATTTTTCTTTCTAAAACAGGTGTTTAGAAATTTAAAAAAATACACTTAAGCCAAAATCAATTTCGATTCTTTTTTAATATCCACAGTTCGAATGCTAATTTAATGAAAATCAAATACTAATTTTTATGATTATGCTATTCACTTCGGATGCTAAACGGAAAATCCCGAAACTCCAGCTTCTTCTTATTTTTACAACAAAATTTAAATTTTTTTTTGCAGTTGTAAGAATGTCTACTTTGAAGCAACTGCTCGTTGCTTATTTTATACACCCGCATTAAGCAGTCAGTAAACAATTTAATAAAGAGGAAAGAAGAAGAAAAAAACACATCATCATGAGTTAAAGAAATGAGAAGAAAAAACGCCTACTAAATACGAGTAAAACAAAAGCACTAAACAATGTACCGTTTTAAGTTGTGCTCATTTGGACAATATAAATTGCGTTAAAGCTTAACTTTAATATTCAAGTCGAATTAATCTTTCCAAATCTGGTACTAATAATCCATGGCAGCTGCCTGCGCTCATATAAACCATGAGCTATTTATTTCTACTATTAAAGAATAAAAAATAATTTAATTTCTTTTAACTGCTATCGCGTACAGTGGGGCCGAATAAATTATCAAAATGAAAATAATGAATATTTTTTAAGATAAATAGCAAAATTGGACATTATTTTGTTATAAGAAATTGGTAGACGTTGTTCTAACAAGAGGCAGTATAACTGTAGTGTGAATGGAATAGTGACAATTGGTAAATAGTTCTCTAAAACGGGTTTCAGTTTATATATTTTTTTTTTTTTGCTAAAGTTAATTGCAACGAACTTGAGCTGAGGTCTTATTTTGTGCAAAGTGGCGTCATTGCCGTTTGTGTCTTCTATTAGGTGCAGCAGCAGGAATGTTTTCGGTCAACTAAGCTACCTCTATAGAAATCTTACTAAGCCTACATTGCATAGGGTGCTCAGCAAAAACCTTAATTGTTTGCGCTCATGGTCTACGGTAACTAGAAGCCGACGGCGAAATTCACACTGCATAAATAAATAAACAATTTTTGGAATGTTAAATCGATTTTGAGCTTAGTTCGAACTTTCCAGGCCTTACTGTAGGGTGCCATTTTCCTTTAGTTTTCCGTACAAAAAGTGTAAGAACGTAGGTCTATTGTTTTCGTCACAATGTCTGTCTGTCTATCACCGTCTTGTGTTTCTTGAAATATTCACAAAAGATTCATTACTATAGCCGCTATTAAAACAAATACTATGAATAAAAGGGTGTTCCAAAAGTTACGTAATATTCATAAAAATATTGTTGGTTTTAGAACTGTGATGGGCAGATACGTCAAATATGCTCAGTGTCAGTAGAATTATGTGTGCTATAGCAATAACCCAGCAAACAATTTTTGAAAAGGCAATCGAGTGAGAAATTAGGCATTTTCGGCGGAAGTATTTCCCAACTAGATTGCCAGCTTAACGATTTTAACCAGGCATCAGACTTTTATAATCAATTACTGAGTATCGATTACATTAATTATTGTAGGAATTAATGAGAACCATTAGTACATATTTTAAGGTATTCTCTTTTAACTTAAAGAACTAGTTCCATTACTACTTCCTTTTTTGGAAACTAAACTAATGTAATGTGTTATGTAAGCGAGTAACAAAATATGGCAATCACAAAAGTAAGTCATTATATGGCAATTACTTTTTAAGGTAATGTCTAATTTTTTGCTGGGAAGTACAAAAAATAAAACGTCAATGTGGGGACGTATGTCCCCATACAGCTTGTTTTTCAATTGTAGTAGGCAGACATTTAGTTTTCACAGGCAATAAAATTTTATTGTAAACAATAAATTTGGAAATCAAAGGGTGTTTTCCAGAAGCCATGAGTTTGAGGTAGATGGCCTTATCTTTTAAATCGTTATAGGAAGACGCTCAAAATCAATACAAAAGATGTACTTCTATTTCTGCTGTAAGATTAAGTATAAAAATCAAGATGTATGTATTTTTAAGTTGTTATAAATACAAGTATAATAAATCAATACTAAAAAGTGTTTCAATATTAACCTAATTTTTGCAATAATAATAATTTTGCAAATATAATATATTTTTTAATTAACCAAAAAAATGTTTTGTTATGTCCGCTATAACAAGGCTAAAAAGCTGCGAAACCTTCGTGTGAGTGTCAAAATTACACCAAATGTATATGGCATAAAATCGAAAAGCTAGTATTCAAACAGTAGAACGGGCTATAAAAATTCTGCAACATTAGTTGTTACCAAAGTATTTCAAAAAATAAAAAAAATCCCACTTTGGTGGTTTTCCGATGACACTATCAATTAAAAATCTCCTTTTATAAATTATATACTACAAAATGGTAAAAAAACTCGCGTTCAGTAGCCCAACATTTCTGTTTCTTAAGAATAAAGTTTCATTGTTGCTTTGAAATAATTCAATGCTTTTCCACTGTTTCCAGTTTTCTCCTTGAAACTACAACAAACAATTTTTGTATACCATTTCCGGAGCGAACATTTTTTGAAAATCTCTAATTCTAATAGTATTTTCGTATTCGTTGTCAGTTCAGTCTGGTTTATTACACAGTTGCATGTTTAAAGCAATAAACAAATAAATTCGACATGAAATAAGAACAAACTAAAGCAAATGGAAATTCAATACAAATACTCTGTACGTGCATGACTTGTGTTTAATCACAAATTAAAAAAAAAAAAAAAAACAGTTCGAATTGGCAAACAGAAAGCAAAATTATAGGAAGAAGTTGTTTGAAAACCAGTGGTAAAACAATAAATTCTCAACTGGAGTTGCCAATGTATTTCATTTTGTATATTTAACAACAATTTAACAATTGGTGGCAGTAGGATGTGATGTGCTGTAAGAAATAATTGTGCGATATGTGTAGCTCAGCCACATGCTTAGCAAAAATCAAAATATGTAAAATAAAAATAGTTTATTCTTCTCATATATATTTCACAATAATAAAACAAATTAAAATATATGGCAACCCTTTGAATTTATGCTGTGACTTTATTTTTGGAGCAAAAATTTTTTTCAATATTGACGTCGATATGAAATATTAGCAGAACATAATTCGTTGATTGCATGCTTCTTAGTAGTTGGGAATTTATTTTAAGAACGAAAAGTTTATCTGGCTTTCGCTTAAGGAAATAAAATCATTGACTATAAAGATAGAAATTTATTACACCAAAAAAAACCAATTTTTTCTTATCTAACAGCTGAAGATGATGAAAGTCGAAGTTAATTATTTTTTCAATAAATTTTAATAAAAAATGTTTTACTCGAATATATCACAAAAGCAATGTTAATCGAAATGTTCTAACTTGGCTCCTCGAATTATATACAACTTAAAATTGGAAAGAGTTACTTTTCTTAAAATGCAGCACAAACACTTAACGAAATATTTTATTTTCATTTTTAACCGACTTCAACAAAAGAAGGAGTTTATACAATTCGGCTAAATGTTGCTTTTTTATATTTGTGTCTCCAGAACTCAGTCATTTCTGATCCGATTTTGAAAATTTTTAGTAACATGATAGACTATGCTTACAGATTGATCTCGTTTTAAAAACAGTTCACAATCTTAAAAATTAAAGGGTGTCTCCATACAACATACATATTTTTTACGTGTATTATGAACTGTAAAGGTCGATTCTGTAAAATTTAAAATGACTGCATACGAGGGCTGCTCTATATATTTCTGGCCTAATAGTGAAAATGCGAATATTTATAATCAAAAATGGTTTTATTGTTTTTCAAAGTATTCTCCAGCATGATTTATACATTTTTGCATGCGATCAAACCAGTTGTCGAAGCACTTTTTCCACTCCGATTGAGACACCTCTAAAACATGGTTTTTGAACACTTCAACAGCTTCTTCTGGCGACGAAAATCGTTGACCACGCATTTTTTTCTTGATGTGCGGAAACACGAAGAAGTCATTAAGTGCCAAGTCAGGGCTGTACGGCGGATAACCCATTAATTCAACGTTTTGGCCGGTCAAAAACGCTCTGGTTTGAGCCGATGTGTGAGAGCTCGCATTGTCATGGTGAACAATGATTCGTCTTCTCTTGTTGGTTTTTCGAATTTCTCCGATGACTTCAGGCAAACAAATTGTAGTGTACCACTGAGAAGTGACCGTCCTACGTTGCTTAAGTGGAACAGTTGCCACATGACCAGTTTTGCCGAAGAAACAGGGGACCATTTGCTTCGAAGTGCTTCTTCCACGAACAACTTTCGTTGGATTTTGCTCGTCTTTGAAGACCCACACGGTCGATTGTTGTTTCGTTTCGGGCTCATACGCATAGATCCATGATTCGTCACCTGTGACGATCTTATAAACGTCTTTTGAAGCACCTCAATCGTATTTTTGCAACATTTCTTTGCACCAATCGACACGAGCCTTTTTTTGAGCGACTTTCAAATTGTGCGGGATCCAACGAGAACAAACCTTTTTTACGGCCAGGTGTTCATGCAGTATCGAATGTATGCTGGTGGAAGAAATGTCCAAGGATGTCTCTATCTCTCGGAATGTCGCATGTCGATCTTGCATTATGAGTTGACGCACGGCATCAATGTTCTCTGGCACAACAGCCGTTTTTGGACGACCTTCACGGAATTCGTCTTTGAGCGAGCTTCGGCCACGATAAAATTCATTATACCAATTTTTCACAGTGCTATAGGATGGTGCTTCATCGCCATACAAAGATTTAAGTTCATCAATGCACTCTTGTCGTGATAATCCACGTCGAAAGTTGTGAAAAATGATGGCACGAAAATGTTCACGAGTTAATTCCATTTTTTTCTATATTAATTTTATCAAGTCACTGTAAACAGCACAAATAATGGTCGTACGTCAAAACGTTTTGAGTACGATTATGCTTAAAAATGACAAACTTTCCAATGGAAATGTCAGATTTCACTTGGCAGTACTCAGTGTTGCCAGGCCAGAAACATAAATAGCAGCCCTCGTATTACTTTAGCTCCCAAAAACAAAAAATTATACAAAAATAAATCTAAAAATTAAAGAGTGCCCCCATAATTGAGGTAAATTTACTTATATGGGCCTATCTTTTGAACCGTTATAGATAGACGCTTGCAAATTGGAGAGATTGTCGATTGCTATGGCCGTTATAGTAATAAGTATTAATATTACAAATTATAAATTAAAGGGTGCGAAAATAGTTCATTAAATATGAGATATATGGCCATACTTTTGAACAGTTGTAGACAGAGGCTTGAAATTTAAAACGAACCTGTATTGCTTAGTCCGCTATAACAGCAAGTATAAAATTCGGATTTGGAATTAAAGGGTGTCCCAATAGTTAATGTACTCTAATTTAAGTGGCCTTACTGCTATAGGCAGACAGATGAAATCTGTTTTCAAGTCGGTATTTTTTCGCAAGAATTATTTCTCATGCTGCTCTGTATTTTTATTTAAACTTAAAAGTCGTTTATGAAACTATTCTAAAGATTAGTATGTGCTATTAAACTTTAAGGGAATAAAATCTCTTTTTTCCTTTATTAAACTTTAAGTTAATGCATAAAAACAATGGCCCATATTCATAGTTAACATAAAGTATACTTAAAGGGAACTAAAGTCGGTTTTACTTTAGAATCGACTCTAACTCATTCATAGACAATTTAAAATATACTTTTAGAGAGAAAGTCAACTCTAAATTTTAAAAGTACCTAAAGCTGTTTTTAACTCATTTTTCCAAAATTATTTTATTTGGTTTCAGAACACAATACTCTTTATCTGATTTTTAAACCAAAGTGAACAAAATAACAACAAGGATACTTTTTTCAAATGTTTATGTAGAAATTGTATGAAAACATTTATGAAATTATAGTCGGCACCCAGTGGAAGGCGTCTAAACTTAAAGTATACTTTATTCTTGACTATGAAAGCAAAGAAGATAATAAGAGCTTTTAATTTTAAAGTATACTTTAGCAAGAGTCGACTTTTTTCTATAACTATGAATTTGGGCCAATAATTTTTATTTTCCTTCAAACTGATTTAAAAAGAAAGTGTAAATTAATTATTTTCTATTAACAATAGTTTTTTTTGACTTTCAAACCAAAATAGTAGTCGTATTTCAATGGTTCTAGTTAGGCAGCTTGAAGGTTTTGGCCACATTGGCCGCATTATTTGACACAAAGACGTTTTTGAAATAAGAAAAATGAAACAGAAGTTCAAAGAATTATGGTAGATGTGGACTATTTTATGTCAAAAAAGTATTTCAATAGACTTTAACAAAATTAGTATTCATGCAGTTGAGTTAAATGCGCCTAGGGTGACGGTAAATTAAGACTTCGATCGCATGAAACTTAGTTCTTCAACTCAATCAATTTCTTAAAACATGTCATAAACAA
The DNA here is from genome assembly GCA_916610165.2 of Gymnosoma rotundatum. Lineage (NCBI taxonomy): Eukaryota > Metazoa > Arthropoda > Insecta > Diptera > Tachinidae > Gymnosoma > Gymnosoma rotundatum. The sequence goes on along the minus strand of OU744337.1, from coordinate 92,534,123 downwards.
TTTATTTTGCAACATATTATTAAGAGAATTATGTACAAACTGTTATCAGAAACATAAACAGCTTTGAAGATGATTTAAATTATTAAAAAAAAAAATAAAAAAAAAAATGAAAAATTTGCTTTGTTGCTTCCGCTATTTTAGCCATTAACCATGTCACCAATATAAACAATTTGTGAAAGAAACCTCCATTGTTAGTTCTGTTATATTCATTCAAATGACACTAATACTGAGTATTTGAAATTACATATTCGTACGACTGCCATGGTCATGATTTTCTACAAATATTTGGCAAAGCGATTTTTCGGGAATAGGTTGGGAAATTTTTCTATTTAAAATCGAAAAATTCAGTATGAAAGGGCTGAGAGAGATTCATCAATTTTTCACATTTTCTCACCGAGGTTGCTGTTTTTTCTTCATCTTCTTGACTTCTTTGCTGTTTTAAAAACATAAAATCTATAACGATAAATTAAAATTACTAAAGCTACCTTTACACTGCCTGATTTCTAATCTCTCTCTCTCTATATATATATATATATATATATATATATATATATATATATATATATATACAGTATTGTTCGAAACCTAAGCAACTTTTTCCCACTAATACAGCATTTACACTATGAAATTTTTCATGAAACTAGAGTGGAATTTTTTGTTGTTTGTAAAGCAGGAGGAGTAAGCAATATGGTGTTGCTTGAGTTTTGAGGGGATGTAACTGTTGCTAATGTTTACTTTTAGATAACGCATAACGCTGTAACTTAAGTAGAAAATTAAAAAAAAAAATGCCTCAAAAAATTGCATGGTGTAAAGCGGGACTAAGTAATAATAGACTCATATTTTTTCTTTAAACAAATTTATAGAAAATATTTTTTTTATTCACTATCACACAATGTATCTATAACCTAAATATACCAACAAAAATTAAATTCCATTTATTTGGAAGTTATAATAAAATAAAAAGAAAATTAACTTAAAAATTCGCTGTTAAAAACCTAAGCAACTTTTAGTAATTGGTATGATATCCTTTATTTCCTACAACCTTAGTGCATCTTTTGCGCATAGATTCAATAAGATTCGGTAGAATAGACGTTGGTATAGCTTCCCACTCTGATTTTAGACAGTTCATCAACTCCTGTTTATTTTTAAAGAGTCGAGTTCCAACTCTCCGTTTTAAAATTCCAAAGAGGTTCTCTATGGGACTCGAGTCTGGCGGTTGAGGTGGCTAATCCAAAACTTGAACCCCATTGACTGATAACCAATCGTTGACTAACTTCGGTGTTTTGGGTCATTGTCATGTTGAAACACCCATCGAATTGGCATTTCCCACTCAGCGTAGTTAAACATATGAGTTCCTAAAATGTCTCTATAAACAAAACGGTCCATTTTTGTTTGAATTTCTACAAAGGGACCAACACCACTGGCCGAAGAATAAGTCCAAACCATCACATTTCCACCCCAATGCTTTATTGTGACTTTTGAGTACCGAGGATGTAGGAGCTTTCCTTTTGGTCTTCTCACGTGGCAAACTCCATCTGAATTTTGTAAGTTAAATTTATTTTCATCACTAAACAAAACAGTTCTCCATTTGAATATAGTCCAATCCATATGTGCTCTAGCAAAATTCAACCTAAAACAACCAAAAATACGAGAAAATCAGAGACTACGTTGCAATCAATCAAACAAAGCTCTTTTTTAAATGCTTCTTAGATGGCATGAAGCTCCTTAAGTTTTGTTCCAATAAACGTTTTCCTACTGTGGAAGAACTAATCTGAAGTTCAAGCTCATTCACTATGTCTTTCGACGAAATAAATGGAATTTTTTTTTAATTAGACGCAAAATTTTCTGGTCTGTTCGCTTAGAAGTTTTTCGAGGTCGCCCACCGCTATAGGCTTCCTCTGCTTTCCTAGTAGCTTTATACTTTTTATAAGTCGAGAAACTATTAATTTATTAATATTTAATTGGTTTGCTTAAGCAATTTGGGATTTACCATTATTAAAAAGTTCAATAATCTTAAGCTTAAAAGCTGATCCATTACGTGTTCGCATAATGGTTGCACTTCTAAAGAATTGGTACTACTTAAATGCATAAAATCAACCAAAACTATTTTTTTCAATAGCAATCATAACGGGACTAAAATTTTTGTTTAAGATTTTTGTTGTTGTTTTAGTTAATATTTTGCAACAAATGCATTAATGTAAAAGTTGCTTAGGTTTTTTTTTTTTAAGTTAATTTTGTTTTTGTTTTATAAAATCTTCCAAAGACATAACATGTATTTTTTGTTGTTATTATTAGTATGTAGACTATATGTATAATAATAAATAAAAGGGAAACTTTTAATTTATCTATTTAAATAGAACATATACGACCATGAGTATTTACTGGGGAAAAGTTGCTTAGGTTTCGAACAGTACTGTATATATATATATAAAATTGTTGCAAGTGTGTTGTTACTTTATATCTTACGATTGGTCAAACCAAATTAAATTAAATTTTAAGAGTTTGTTCATATGGTCGTGTAGATGGTTTACAAAAAGTTTGTAGGGAATCTGTCGACGCGTTCGTGAGTGTATACTTTTCATACAATATGTAATTTTGACCATGATCGCATGGGATATGGGATATTATTTAATGTTAATATTTATGCGTACTGAAGCATGCCGGAATCCGCTAATATAAGAAAAATGTAAAAATTAGACACCAACAGAATGTAATGCAACATTTTCTGGATTTCTGTGCATCTGTCTTCAGCATTCTTCGCATCTATTTGCTTTTATGCTGTGCATATTTAAAGCAATATTTATTATTTAGTTAGACGAAGTCCTTGCGCACTTCAGCGGGTTTCATAACTATTTATTTGGTTAAAATACTATAAAAGTTCGATTAATTAATAATTTCCATATTAGAAAACAGATAAATTTAAGCAATTTAATAGTTTCTATAGAACTTACCTTATCTTTTCTTCAAGTGTAAGAGTTAATAACGTTTTAGAAGAAAACATTTATACTCCATACGGTTTATTTATTTATTTCCAATTTGTACAAAAATCAATTGATACTAATTTATTTCTACCATTTTAGTTTACATTTTTTACCCAAATGTACTTGGATGAATAAAATTGTAATTTAAGTAGTAAAAGGTTTCCTTCCTAGTTAATTCTAACAATATGTGACAATTGTTACACGCTTCTTTAGAAATATGTCGTTTATCATTAAATATGGTTATGAGCAGTAGCGTTGCTTTCAATTGATTTTCTCTGTTTTAGCGTGTCCTCCAAATGTATCTTCTGCTACAATTATAAATGTATCTAAAGCATGAATGTTGTTTTGATTTAAGATTCGTTTCTTTCTGGCCACTAAACATGAATACATGCTTTTAGGCATTTTAGCATTAGCTGCCAGTACGGAAGGCCAGAGTGTTTGTTGTGTGTGTTTTTATTATTTATATTTCACTTAAAACTTTTTTATGGTCAAAAGCACTTAAGTGCCAATAGAAATTTTAACCAGTTGCTATTTTATTTGGTGCCATTACTAGATGCTCTCCATCGTCTTTGTTGAATGCGTAAACACTGTTTTCATACAAACTCAAGACGTAAGTGATAATTATTGGTGCTGATGATACGTAAGAAATCTTGTTAGAACCACATTTTTAATTAGTTGTAATTTTTTCTCTGATTGCTGCAGCATTTGGGTTTTCATGTTAGAAATAGTTATTAGACAGAAGCATCTAAAAGTGTTATAAAAATCCATATTTATTGCAATAAAACATTAAATAATTACTACAGCTGCATGTCTGTGTTTAAAGTAATTAGAAATTTCCTTTCATTTAGTAATAAAAAACAATAAATAAATTAAAGCGAAATTTCTCTTAAAGATCAGAATTACAGATTAGTTTGCTTGCATTATTAAAAAACTTTGTATGAATTGTGTACATTTACAGTGTTACTTATCAATCACAGAGGGGAATTTGGCTAAAAAATGATTATATTCTGTAAATTCTTTTTACTTTTGTTTCAAATGGCAATCAAAGATATGAGCAAGCAGAAACAAATTAATCAAAATAGAGTAAAATTCTTGAATTTAGTACTTAACAACGCCTTTGTTCAAAAAAAAGAAGGAGGTTATCAATTCGAATGAATGTTGCTTTTTTATGTTTGTGAAAATTTTTGGTAGAATAATAGATTATGTTTACAGATTGGTCCCGTTTAAAAACAGTTAATATTCTTAAAAATTAAAGGGTGTCCCCATATAGCATACATATTTTTGAAATGAAATATAAATAGCACTTCTAAAATGACTGCGTATTACTAGGGCTCCCAATAACAAAGAGTTATACAAAAATAAATCTAAAAATTAAAGGGTGCCCCATAACTGATGTAAATTAACTTATATAGGACTATCTTTTGAACCGTTATAAACAAACGCTTGCAAATTGGACAGAATGTCGATTGCTATGGCCGTTATAGTAAAAATAATAAATTAAAGGGTGCGCCAATAGTTTATTTAATTTGATGTATATGGGCATACTTTTGAAAAGTTAGAGACAGACGATTGAAATTTACAACGAACCAGTATTGCTAAGTCAGCTATAACAACAAGTATAAAATTTCAATTTGAAAGTTAAAGGGTATCCCAACCCTTAGTGTAATTTAAGTGTAAAAAGAACTTATTGCAATAAAGGAGGAAAATAAACTTCTTAATATGAATATTTTAAAAATGGCAGAAGAAAATAAGGCGCTACAGAAAAAACTTGACGAAGTTTCCCCGACCGACGATGAAACCGATGATAGCGAGACATCCAGTGAAGAGGAGATGTCAGTGGAGGAAGAAGAAATTGTACCATCCGCGGGTACAGTAAGCGAAATGGAATGTCGAGCCGAACCGGCAGCAGAAAAAAAAGAAGTTCAGCCTAAACCAGCGGAAACTTGTGGCTCAAAAAAGAAGGACGAAGCTATCACCAGCCGAATAATTAAAAAAAGTAAGTCTGTACCGATAGTTACTACTTATAATATTGATGTGAAAATTATTAGTAATAAGTTAGGTAAAGTGTTAGGTCACAAGGATTATAATATGAAAATGTTAGGTAAAAATGTGACAAACATAGGGGTCTGCACCTTGGAGGACTTTTCTAAATTGAAGGAATTCTTAAAGCAAGAGGGGGTTAATTATTATACCCATACACCAAAAGCTGAAAGACCTTTTGCTGTTGTAATTAAGGGTCTATCTAATACTTTTGATTCAAGTGATGTACTTGAGTATATGCAGGGCATAAAGATTAACGTGAAGATTATGGGGCTTCACAAGATAGGAGGAAATAGATGGATTTTCCAATTATCTAAAGAATCTGATTTGAGAAGTTTTAGGAATATAAACTACATTCTTAACTGTAGGGTGCACATAGAAAAGCACAATCGAAGAGATTTAGTACAATGCTACAATTGCCAACGCTTTGGACATGTCGCTATTAATTGCAACATGCCCTTCAGATGCGTTAAGTGTGGGGCTTCTCATGGCCCAAAAAATTGTCAGGTTCTTTCAAAAGGAGAAAACAATATCGAGACACGTATGACTGATCCAGTCACAGGTCAAGCAGTAGTAAAGGTCGGCTTACCCGTAAAATGCGTAAATTGTGGAACAGAGGGACATGTTGCCAGTTCAAAGGAGTGTCCAAAACGTTTACAAATTCTTCAAAGAAAGACTGCGGAAAAGGGTGTAAGGGCTCCGGTGAGACGTCCCACCCCAATAGTCCCTTCTACAACAATAAGTGGTGTATCATATGCCGCTGCTGCTAAAACAGCAGTGACAAAGAACACCCAACCAAAAGTCGCCAGCACTCAGAGAGCTGGCATATCTGTCAAGTCTGCAATGGCTGGTTTTGATGTTCTTGATAAAGATTGCAAGCGATTTTTCGGCGGTGATCTACTAAGCTGTCTAGAAAAGATGAAAGGTTTTGCTCGTGAATACAGGGCGCTTAATAATGATGGTAAAAAATCTCGGGCACTACTAGGGATGTTAATATCTTTACAGCACGATGACTAATTCGATAAAGTGCATATTTATTAATGTAAATTCTATTGTCTCTAGGCACAAGAGGTATTACTTGAATTTATTTCTTAGCGAACATCGGCCGGATGTTCTCTTAGTAGTAGAGCATAAACTTTCACCAAGACATGTTTTGGATTTTAGGGGTTATAAGATCTTTAGGCAGGAACTGCCATTTTCGTAAAGGATAGTATGTGTTGTAACAGGGTTACTGTCGACTTAGGCCCTATTGAGAATACAGCTGTCAGGATAAACAAGACTGATGGCAGTAGGATGATTGTGGTTTCGATGTACTCACCCCCACAGAGTACATTCACACTTGCAAATTTAGATCCATTAATGGACTTATCTAATGGGGAGGAGCTTTTAATAGGCGCTGATTTAAATGCTAAGCATTCATACTGGGGGGGAAACGTATGTAACCCTAAAGGTAACACCCTTCGTGAGTTTCTGCTGACGTGCCCTAATATAACTATACACCCCACCAGTGGTCCGACACGAGTTTCTGGAACTACATCTTCATACATAGACATAGTTATGTCATCAACTGATATCTTACCGGTAGCAGTTGCAGGACTTAAAACACTAGATTTCCAGTCTGATCATCTTGCAGTAGAAATTGTTGTTGAGATAGGAAACGTGCAAAGAAGAATACTGCCTGAATTTTTTGACTTTAGACGTTTGAATATTAATAGCTTTAACAGATTATTGGCACGGGACCTTTCGCATAGTCAACTTCCAGTTGACCGCAATGTATCATCCCATGAAATAGATGACTGTATAGAATCTATGAGCATAGCATTTTCAAATGCTATGAATGGAGCGATACCAAAAATCCCTGCGAGTAATAGAGGACTACTAAGACTTCCGGATAATATCCTACATTTTATCTCTGAGAAAAAGAGACTGAGAAGGATTCTGTGGCGTACTGTTGATCCTAGCAGGTGCTCAATTTTAAAAGCCGATATTAGAAACTTAGATAGAATTATTCAAGGGGCCATCGCAAAATTTGAGGAACTTTATTGGACCGATTTTCTGCAAAATATTCGCCTTAATAGTAGGACATTCCAGAAAGTAAAATGTGGTGCCGGTCTTAAGAGACGGATGCCGATTTCTAGTTTGAGGGCTGCTGGGGACTCTTTTATTACAGATTGTGATAAAGCCAATATCTTGGCTAATCACTTCTGTGAAGTTCACAGAGGAGGCGATAACTTACGATCGCCTTCTTTTGAGAGTATGGTTTCAGAGGAAGTATCCGCATTAACAGATTACTTGCCATCCCTGACTTTCGGGCAGGAAATCATGGCTGATGGCAGGTTAATGGATGGCGGTTTTCAAACAAGGCCTAATTTAATTACATCTTACGATGTAGGATGTGCTTTAAAATTAAGATCAAATAAGAAATCTAGCAGTGGTGATGGAGTTCCTGACTTTATCCTGAGAAAGACGGATGTTACTACATGGCGTTACTTGGCAATAATCTTCAACCATTGCCTCAACAGTGGTTATTTTCCTAGAAAATGGAAAGAGGCAGTAGTAGTTCCCATTCCAAAGTCGGGCTTGGACCCTAGGGAAGCTAGCAGTTATAGACCTATCTCTCTACTATCCTCTTTTGGGAAACTGATGGAATGGTTTTTGTTATCTAGGATACGAAATGAAATTACAGATAGTGGTGTACTTAATGACTGTCAGTTTGGCTTTAAGGGAGGCCATTCAACATCGCACGCCCTAATGGTCTTCACGACTTCGTGACCAGGGGCTTGAACAAAAGGTACCCAACTCTTGCGGTAAGTCTTGATTTCTCAAAGGCTTTTGACACCGCTTGGCAACAGGGGATTGTTTTCAAAATGATGGGCTTAGGCTTTGAACGCTCTACATGTAGGATGGTAGCTGATTTTCTTAAGGATCGTTCTTTTAAAGTAAAAGTAGGAACTGAATTATCAGATATCAGGACAGTGGTGGCAGGTGTTCCTCAAGGCTCCTTATTGTGGGGCCGATTTTGTACAATATTTTTGTTTCTGATATCCCGCAGCCACCTGCGGGGGATCTTTTGCTCATGTATGCTGATGATATACTGATTGCTGCTAATGGTCCTAGGGCGAAAAATTTGAATAACAGGGTCAACAATTACCTGAACATTCTTCATGAATACTTCATGAAATGGGGCCTGAAATTAAATATTCAAAAGACCGATGGGGTAATGATTAAGGGTAGGCGTGGTAATCTCTACCCAAATGCAAGAAGTTTTGTGCCAAGCCTAAGTATTGCTGGCGAACGTATCAGTATCTCTGATAGGATGAAGTATTTAGGGGTAGTATTCCATGAGAACTTTGAATTCTATAGACATCTAGATTTCATAATAGAACGAGCTAAAAAGGTTTATTTTTTGTACCATAGAATTTTACGCCGCAGAGGTGCTCTAAGTACCAATGTCAGGCTTCTTATTTACCGTCAGATTATAAGACCTATTATTTCTTACGCTTTTCCAGTCTGGTTTGGAATATCTTCCCACCAGATGGAAAGGCTTAGGACATGGGAGAGACGTGTTCTCTGCTCCTGCCTACGGCTACACCCCAGGGTAGGCCCTGATGGCATTTTTCGAAAACCCTCCTGTAGAAAAATCTATAGTAGTATAAATTTTGAGAGGACTGATGTTTTTCTCATGAGATCTGCACTCAGGTTTCTTGACAAATCATCCTCATTAAATAATAGTTTAGTAGGGGGATGCTTTCACCGGGCCCCTGATCTGGAGAATTTGCTTAGAAATAAGTACCATTCCCCAGTTAGCCTTTTGGCTTTGAATACTGGAGGTCTTCTCTTTGGGGATGCAGGCCTCTTATTTTATCACAGAAGGGTGAAAACCCTTGACATAACTGACTTGGTGTACAACACCGCACAGTAGTTTTTAGAAGGACTTTGTGATAGATATTATATATCGCTTATTTTATTTGTTTTAAATATTAAGTGTTATTTAGTTTGTAGGATAGTTTAAGTTATTAGTTTTAAGTAAAATTTTAAAAACAAACGAGTGTGTTCCTTTTTATCCTTTTTTTTTGGAAATGTAAACAAATGTAATAATTAATAAATGACTGTATACAGCATATCTGTAATGTAATTAATTAAGTGCAAATTAGTCTTAGAAAAGTTGTAATACGTTAAGAAATTTATATAAGAAATGTAGTTTAAGAAACATATGTATAATGAATTTTTGGAATAATAAAGTAATAATAATTATAAAAGCCAAACAGTCCGCAGTGTTGAGTAATAAGACTCATACACTTGAATTTTAACGGCAGAATATGCTTATCATCGGAGGGTAGTTTATGGTGATGCGATTACTATTACAAATAAAAAACTCGTTTAGCTCTGGCGTAAAAACCAACAATTTCATTTAATAAACACACCGAAAAGCACTTAAAATACTTTCTAAAATTTCGTAAGATCCTGACAGAGAATAAGTAACTGCTCCTAATAATTACTCAACGATAACTTATTGCAATATTGTCATTAATACAGTTTCACATTTCCAAATTTTTCGTTATTTTTATAAATTCCAAATATTTTGGTGATTTTTTGGAGTTTGTAGCAGTAACGTGAGTTGTGAATTTACTGCTGGATTTTGAGTTCTTCAAGTCCAAATTTCGAATATAATTCTTAATATTTTATTTTATTAAAGGTTTTTCTTTTTAAAAGAATTTTCAATTCACCAACTTTTGTTTAAATATATTCTCCACCTGTCCTAAACGACATAAAAATATATATTGCAAAGAAAATATTTTAACTTCTCATTAAATTACCATCACTAAAGTTGTAATTAATTACAATTTTTATTACATTCTATGCATCAGCATGTTTAAGCATGTTTAACATAATGATGGGTAGAACAATCAAATAAAATGACATGACTCTGGAACTGTGACTATGAAGAACTCTTTTTAATGTTTTTAAACGTTTTATTTTCCAAAACTAAATTGCTTTATAAAATCCTTGCAATACGAATAAACATTTAATTTTGCAGCAATCATTTATGTAACATTTATGTGTATTAAGACAGTCATCTACACCGGCTTGTCATTCAAAATGTGCTGAAATGTTGGGTGCAATAAAATGAAACATTTTTATTTACTTTAATTTTTTCATGAGAAAAAAGAATCGTTTTCTAAAGAAGAATAAGAATTGTTACTTTGCCCTTTGATTGATTTTTGCTATAATTATAAAGTCATTGTAAGTCGACGAAAATTTACAAAGACTTCAACTGTTAAAAAGAGTTAATCTAAATGTTAATGCAGAACCGCTAAAGAATTTTATCGTTATATGATACCTTGAAAGAAAATTAAAACTTAATCTTAAGTGAAATTCAAATTTTTTAACCCTCTTAAAACTTCGAAGAATATAAAAAGTTGTCTAGTTGAGAGCATTGGAAAAATAAAATTTTTCTGTCTCTCTCAGTTAGCGGTTATTAACAAAAATAATTTTCACTTTTATTTTAAATGTGATTTAAAGTGAATTTATTTTTCAATTGCCATTTATAACATCGCTTCTTTACTAAAGTAATTCAAATCTGCATTAAATTTTCTTAAAATCCATTTATTTAGAGTTCTGTCGGACATATAATAGACACATGTGAGCATCCGTCTAGTAAATTGTCTTTCTGTCTCATGTTTGTATGCAGTTTGTTTCAGTTTTTTATTCATACAACAATAGTAGCTCTTACGATGGCAGTACATGACGATGACAGAGCATTAAATCCGAAATATCAAAAGCAATTCGCCAAAAATTAAAAAAAAAAAATTAAGGAAATTGTAACAATACAATTATTGTAAGAAGGCATACGAGCGAGATTCATTCAATGTTGAAGATGATAATCATCAGGGATTTACAAATAACAAATAAGAGTGCTATATTCGTCTATGCCGAATCTTATATACCCTATACCACATATGTAAATCTAGTTTAGTGAAACAACTCTTATCTAAAAAACAAATTTTGGGGAGAATTAAAAAAAAAAATACAAAAAATAAGAAATAAGAAATATATATAACTTTATAAAAAAATGTTATCGGTTATTAATGGGGTACGCATTTTTTTAATTTTTTCTAAAAATCTCTTTAAAAGCTTCTTAATGATACCCACATTAATATTTCAAGAAATATGGTGCACAATCGTACTTTTCTATGAAAAGTTCAAAAGGCCCATAATTCGCAAAATATGGGCGAGCGCAAATTTTTTTCCGTGATGTTTTTTCTTATTTTTTTAATTCTCTATCGCCCCATATACTTGTTTTTTTTTAGATTGGAGTTACTTCATTGTTCCAAATGATATGAAAAATTAGAGGCAGGTGTGGTATTTTGCCCGCTTCCTGGAAGGTCATGGACCGATCTTACTGGATTTCAATAGCAAAATTTTTGAAACTACGTCTGATTGATTCATGTATTACAATTTTCTCTAGCGCATCTAGTACCTTGGCAAAGTTTATTTAAACACTTACACGGACAAACAGATGGTCAAACGGACATTGTTCAATCGTCTTTGCAATACGTAAGAACTTAAAATATAGATAGTTTATGGAGTCGGAAATGTGTATTTTAGAAATTACAAACGGAATGAGAAACTAAGATATACAGTTTTTCAACTTTTTGTGTTGAAGGGTATAAAAAGACCAGTACAGTGAAAAAGCAATAACAAGATAAAAGTGTTGAACCAAGTGGACATGCTAAATCAAGCAAAAGATGCTATCAACACCAACTATGTTAAACAAAAGACTTCATGTTCATGATGACAAACAATAACAAAAACAACATTACAATATTATCGACCTTACGAAAATAGCCACCATCCATGTAGTAAGTAAATCCTTCCTTCTTCACCATCAAAGGTACCACAAGTAATTGGCTTTATGCTCTCATCATACTTGTTTATATTATTTCAAAGCAATTTTCCTTTCCCGCTTGAGCTCAAGTCATTTGCAAATGTTCATGATCATCATCATCAGCATCAGCATAATTAGGTTTACCAAAAAAAAAAAAAAAAAAAACATATATATATATTTAGTTGTGTGTAGATCGTACAAAATATTTGTATTTTCCCAAAGAAGTCATTTGGACTAAGAGATTGTAAATGGGCAGACAAAACTGAATTTTTGAAAATAAAGAAATAAAGTATTTTTGTGGTCAATGAACAGTGGGTTATAAAAAGAGGTCAGAGTAGACTGCCACTAATATTCCTTGAATTGACGATTGAAAGAAGAAAACCCTCCAAAAAAGAATTGAGGACCATTACAGTTTTCTTTTTTTGCATTCTACGCTCGAATCTTTGTTTAATAAATTTTAAATTAATTATAAAAATTTTTGGTAGAAGTGGCAAAGCGTTTTTTTTTTTGTCGAACACTTTTAGTTTAAAAACTACCGTAAATTTTGTTTACATTAGTAACCTTGTAAAGATCATGGTCTCCTATTGTCTAACTTTTAACGAGAGAAAAGCCGTGGATTAGACCCGACTAGTTCTAATGAAAAAAGGTAGCAAATTGTAAAAAAATTTTTATAATTTTTTAAATATCATTTGATTATTCTAATAGTTTACTGTATGTTACATTAAATACAATTCAATCTAATAAAATGAAACATCTTGTTAAGGGTGCCTAAGTAATATTTATGTGGATCTTAAAAAATAAAATCCATACAAAAAAAGCTACTTTGCGCCAACGTTCTTGTCACATGAAAAATAAAAAAAATTTTTACAGAAAAATGACACAAAAAACAAACCTGCACTATTTTACATTAAATATGTCCAATACGTCGTTAGAGGTTGATTGGTTTCAAATCGCACAAAATTATAAAAATAAAACTCTTTTTTAGTCTTAAAGTTTGGATGCGGAATAAACTTCCTGCAGCCATCTATTCATTCCTTTTAATATGCAAAAAGTTGTATATTATGTCTATCAATGCTACACCCTTCACCTCTTTTGCATAATTCATAACTCAAGAAAATCAAAAAATTGCTTACAAGACGATTTAAAAGAATCCACTAAATTATGAATCAACAAAACAGAACAAACATGTTTAAATTTGTTGCCCATCCTAATCTTTTGTTTAAAAAACAACAACTTTCGCTTAAAACTTAAAAATGAGACAATTTGAAATCGTAATGGCTCAAAACATTTTTCAACAGCATCTCCTTATTAAATGATTCTACGTATTTTAGATAACCATCTTTCTAATGAAGGCTAATCAATAAAATAAAAAAATTAATATGCTGAATAACAATCATCGGCATTTTTTATGTTTGCAAACATCTATTTCTTGTGTTAATCAAAAATCGAAACATTCTTCTTTGTTTATCCAATTAAAATTTATTAAGAAAAAATTTATGTTTCGTAGACCCTGCAGGAGGATAACCGTTAATTGTCTTTAAACTACTGGTACCATTACTAGTACAGCAAGCAGTAGTACAAAAGGTGGTAGAATATATATATATAGCCGACTTCCTAAACGCAAGTTGCAATGCATATTTACAATGCATACACTTCGTAAATGCATATGTAAACTTTCTGACAACGTACAATGTTCCTAATCGTTTGGCAACTCACTTTAATGAGTATCAGAAGTCAAAATCACGCATCATTTTTATTTTGTATGCAAACATTTGAGCCGCAATGGCTAAGTATTTTCTTGTTTATTTTTAAAATGAAATGTGAATAAAAAATGTCATCATCCATTAATTCAATGAATTCTTAAAAAAAATATTTATTTTTGATCATTTGTTCCCAGGATTTTTATTGTCCTTAACAAAGTTGTCTCTTCTTTTTTTTTCTTTTTAATAGGTTTTTATAGCAAATCAATATTTTTTGGAAGATTTGACCTGAGATAATTCCTCAGCACTTGCCAACAAAATGGATAAATAATTTTGTGTAACCTCTATTTTTCTAAAAAAAAAAAAAAATTAATCAATTTTATACCATGTTTTTGAAATTTGTTTTAAGTATGAGTTGCACAGTGACGTTCCTAAATGATAAAATTCAAAAAATTTCTTTGCAACGCAAGTTTCCACTGAAGACATGTTCAGCATTGCAAACGCATTTTTTTAAATTATGAATTGCAACAGGCGTTTAGGAAGTTGGCCTATATATATAGAAAAATACTAGTACTTCAAGTAGTTCATTTGTAGATTGATTTGACTTGCAAAATTTCATATTAATTTTTTATGATGTTTTAACGCATTTTCATTTATTTTATTTTTAGTTGTTAAAACAAATTTAAAACAATTATATAGGTAAACCTCAATTTTTTTGTGTGTAAAAAGTGATATTTAAAAAAAATTAAATTAAATTAAATTAAAAGGTAATTTTAAAATTTTTTGATCCTGTTTTTTTAACAATGATGTTCGAATGTAAAACCAGCGATTCTTTATTAAAATGCTGAAGGAATTTTTCTAAGTTGAGTGAAGTAACATAATCTTTAATACCTGCATGTAGTTGAAATTATGGAAATCAATAATATTGTGGTTTTTTTCAAGGAGTATATATTTTCTTCTTAAAATACAGAAAGTTAATTGTGTATTCAATTGTTTAGTTTATGGTGAAGTATCAAATAATACATATTTCTTAAATTAAAGGATTTTGGTATATGGTGGAGTAACAAACGTAACTCAAGTTGTACTAAATTGCTAGTGGAATGAGTGTGCCCTGAACAATATGTTGAAAATCCAGGAAATTGCTTCAAGAGCCATAAATTAGTAAGCTCAAGATAAACAAAAATGTTAAAATGTGATATTTTTAAAACAAATTAAAAAAATAAATTTCTGTGTAAAAAAGTAGAGTACTGTGCAATGAAAATCCTCGAAAAAATTGAATTTGTGAAGAAATTGTAAATCAACTTGAACTATACTTTAAAGAAAAAAAGTGATAAAATTAACCTACCGACAAAAGATTACGAATTATCAAATCAGCCTTTGAAAAAAATTAAAGAAATGGTTTATACAGAACAAACCCACAATAAGTTATGCTAAAATTTTTTTCAATTGTTTCTGAGGAAAGCTTGGTTGTTTTTCTATCTCTAAAAGGTCTGCTTGGAAAAACGAACAAAATTAAAATCCGAAGTATTTCATAAGGCAGTTTTTACTATTTAGGAATAGAGATCAAGCTTAAAAAATTAGTTGCTGTAAACCAGTTCCTAATGCAGAACTAATTGTATCCGACTAGAAGAAATGGCACTGACATCCACCTTGAATCTATTGTACTAGTTCTTATTTAAAACCAATAATACTAGTTTTTCATGAAGAACTAATTGTACTAGTATCTACCTGGGATCAATTATACTAGTACTCATCTAGTGCTAATAGTACTAATATCTACCTAGTATCCATCTCAATGTAAATTTGAGCATTAAGATGGTATAGGAAAGTTTACAGTTGGGAACTAGTACTGGTGATTTTTGTACTAGTAAAATACTCGTTTGATACTAGTTCGATCTCCTGCAGGGTAAATATCATAAATGGTAATTTTTTATTACCATTAAAATTTCATTGGCAATGATTGAAATAACGACATTGAAAAAAAATTTAACTACCGTTTAATGCTATTGTTTTTGTTTTAATTATAATTGTATACTAATTAAAACTGAATTAAAAATAATTATTGAAACACACATTTATGATCAAAAAAGCCTAAACAAAACTATGCTGTGATGTTGATGTCTGACAGTCATTTAACACCCCAGCTAGCTTTATTTTTCTTCATTCTTTAAGGTTTTACTTAATGTACATAGAAAGGGAGTCACATAAGTAATACTTTGAAACCTTCACTAAAAGCGTTTTATTAAAAAGCATCTCCATTAGTGAAAACAAGGGTAATGCTAAAAAATCACAAGCATTATTTATCATTTAAGCCCAATTAAATTGCTAATTTAATAGTGCATCTAATAAATTACTCCCATGTTTACTACATATTACTAGTGCTGCCTTCTTTGGAAGAAAAGAGATTGGTGTAAAAGCTCGTTTATATAAAAAATTGACTGTTCGCTTAAGCCACATCATCAGAAACCTTCATGTATTTTAATTTAGTGTTAACCTCGCCGGCAGCTTGCTATTGTAATTAAATACCGAACAAAAATTACAATGGGCAACGAACCCAGGCCAACGAATTAATTACTAATTGGAAGTCAATGTGTTACCCTCGAAGCTTGAGTTTAGAGGGTAAATTTATATGCTTTATAAATCTGCGTCTCCTATTTTGTGGCAACTGTACATCAGTTTTATGTGTGAATATTTCTTTTGTGGATTTTTTTCTCTTGAGAAGATAATGTATTGAGAAACTGTGCACTATTTTGTTCCGTTCGTTTCTAAAGAAAATGTAACACCTTTCATTGTACTCAATTGTGATCTTAATTCAAGAACAAGTGACCAAAAATAAATATTTTAGTATATCGTTTAAGCCAAGGAACAGGACGAATTATTTGATCGTTTTTAGAAAATAATAGAGCATTGAGTACAAGAAAAACCACAAAGAGAAAAGAGATTCGTTTTGACAACCGTGTTTTTTGCCAATCGAATTATGTTTTATAAAATGATTCGAGAAAGAGGACAGTCAATAGAAACTACTATTGTGAATGAAATAAAACAACTTCATAATTTTTTACAAAACTTTATTTAAGAAATAATTTCATCAGATGAGAACATAATGGATGATGAATACTTTAGCGCTACATCTTGCTATTTCCTTTTGATTTCTTGCTATTGACATTTATTTTTCATTTTCCTTACCTTTCCTTGGCATTTTGCCAAAGTTCTAAATAAAATATTTTAAAATTATTTTTATTTGCAAATGTCTTTTTATTCATGTTGAGCCTACCTTTCTACAGAATTAATTAATTTTTTTCCACTTTCATAGCTCACTGTTTCTTTTTTTTAAATAAAAAATTGTTAGAGGTTTTTATTAATTTCTTTCTTTTTCTAACAATGTCAAAAAAGCTTTTGTTTGTAAAAGTAACATTATCGAGTTTTTTATTATAACTACCAACTTTTGAGTATCCGTATTAATGTGCTGAACTAATTTTGTTTTATCTCCCAATTACCAGAAAAGATTATAGTAAAGACATTAATCGGTCAAGCTAATTTTCCTAATGGTTGTTTCGTTCGGAAATTATTTACAAATATCATCTTTTTATTCTACATATCGAAAATATGCCAAGATTATAGTTTATTAAGAATAAAAATTAAATTTTAATAATCTCTAATGTTTTTTTTTTACCAATCTGTTTTCTGTGTGCATTTAAGTCTTTTCAAAATAATTTGACATTTTAAACAGTTCGATTTTCAGATACAGTAGCTCACAGCTTATTTCGTGCAGGCGCAAAATAAAACTTTTCATCTTTATAGAATTAAAATCATTTATCATACCAAAAAAAATTTTGGTTTCCAATGTTAGCTGTTTATATCTGAAATAAAATGTCTAATTCAGAAAATCTGAAAATTTTGCCTTTCTTTAGCAATGATCAAAAAAGTTTATTTCTTAGAAAAAAAAAGCTCACAGCTTATTTCCTGCACTCTCTTTAACTGGAGATTTTGTATTCATATGTAGGTTCTGTTTAGATTACCGTTACTTTTTGTTTTATTTGGTGTTTTCTTTTGATATTCATATGCGTATAATTTAATTTTAACTGCATCGAAAAGGATAAATACGTGCTTTTTGAAAGATGGGTAAGCGGACTAGCTTAGAAAAGCGAGAATTGGTTTTAATGCATTTAAAGAAAGGTAAAAGTCAGCGAAAAATAGCTGAGATAGTAGGATTGAGTGCTAGTACAGTCTAATATATTATTCAAAGGTATGAGCGCGAGAATTAAGTGGCGGACAAGGGCAGAAATGCTCTAAATAAAATTTTTACATATGCTGATAAAAGAAAAATTATCCGAAAAGTTAGGGAATACCCTAAAATATCGGCTCCAAAATTAGTGGTGGAAATTCAAAATGAAATGGCTAAAGTATGCTCTACGGAAACAGTGCGCCGTATGCCGCGTGAACATGGTTTCAATGGCCGAGTAGCTCGCAAAAAGCCGTTTATATTTAAAAAGAATATGCAACGTCGACTTCAATTTGCCCAGGAGCACGTGACAAGGCCAATTTCATTCTGGGAAGACGTAATATTTGCTGATGAGTCGAAATTCAATATTTTTGGCTCGGATGGCATAAATTACGTGTGGTGTCAAGCCAATACAGGGCTCCAAAATAAACACTTAAAACCAACTCTCAAACACGGCGGAGGAGGTGTGATGGTTTGGGCTTGCATGGCTGCTTCGGGAGTGGGTACCATCATTTTTATCAAAGGCACAATGAACAGGAATGTGTATTTAAACATATTGAAAGAAAATTTGTGGGAAAGTGTCGCTGCTTTGGGTATACGCGATCGATTTCGGTATTACCAAGATAATGACCCGAAAAATTAATTGGGTATTGTGCAATCATGACTGCTACGGAACTGCCAACACCTCATGAATCCACCTCCACAATCACCCGACTTAAACGCTACCGAAAATTTGTGGACAATTTTGGACTCGGCTATACGAAAAAGGCAAATTAGGAATCTGCATGAACTAAAAACTGCACTGGTTGAGGAGTGGCAAAAGATTCCGCGCGAAACTACTCAAAAACTTGTTGCTTCGATGGAAAGTCGCCTTAAGGGTGTAATTAAAGAGAAGGGAGGCCATAAAAAATATTAAGCATAGTCCATGCAAGTTTTTTCTATGGCTGCTGGAAGTGCACGAAATTAGCTGTGACCTGAATTTTTCATATATTTTAATTTTATTTAAATTACTTTTGCATATAGTTATAAATATGAATATAAACTTTTTGTTTAAATAAAGGAATGTTTTTATAATAATTGTGCGTTTAAATTTTTTTGATATCATTTACAGTTTGTTTACTGTAGTAGTTCAAAGTTGTGGTTTGAAGCTGCACGAAATAAGCTGTGAGCTACTGTATGTATGTTACCTCTAAAATTGTGATTTTTTGTTGTTAAATAATTAAGCCAAAGGAGCGTAGTAAATTTAAACATTTGTTTACCGCAACTCGTAAATTGCACTTAAAACATGTAGTGGCTCAAGACATAAATATTTTGTTAGTCAATATTTCTTTTTGTGCATTTCTTATTTTAAACTTTAGTTTTCGTGAATAACAGCGTATTTCAATTTAGGTCACTTTTAAATTCTGTTTTTTTTATTATGTCTTTACGTACATAAAAAATTGTTAAAAAAAAAAAATAATTAAAATTTGATATCTTTCGTTAAGAAACAACAAATTTTCGATTTGTGCTCTAATAATTTTAATTTGTGTTTGAGCTTTATAGATAAATTTTATTATCAGACCCACGTTGTTAATCATGAAAAACCCAGAATATTTATGTTAAAAAAAAACATAAATTGGTTAATCTTTATTGCTGTTGCTCTTTTAATGACCAAACGGGCAACCAATTCTGTATTCTTTTTTTTTTATTGCAAAATTAATAGCGAGGTGTAATTTTCGTGTTTTGTAATTTGTCTTATTTTAGCACAACTTGTGTTAAAATACTTCCACTGTATCATCATTTTCATAGCTCACATTTATTGTTTCCTTTCAGCCACTTGATTTGTAGACATGTTTTTGCTCTTCATTACATTTTTATATAAAAACAGTAACAAAACACGGTATTAAACTTTATGTCAAAAAGTTTAATTTTAATTTTATTTCTACTAATTCCTCACTGACTCTTCTTAGTTAATGATGGTTGTGTATTCATTCTTTTAATTTTTTTTTTTTTTGTTACTTATAATGAACATTATTATATGTTGTTTAAAAATGTTAAATCATATTAGACATGGTGCCACATTTGTTAATGTTTATTATACAATTTTAACGAACAAATTTGTATCTTCTTCTTTTGCAACTTCTTGTGCCTCTTCAGCTGTGGCAAATTTAAACTTGAACTTCACCCATGCTGAAGATCAAAATAATGATGACGTTGTTCATGATGATTCTGATAATGAAGTTGCTGCCATTCAATATATTTTGTTGTTGTTAATGTGAATGTGTGTTTTTGTACGACCTACCATAGATTTCTTTCGTTGAGCATTGTGTTGCCTGATTTGTTGTCTGCCACATCAAATCATTAAGGTCAAGTTCAAGGTTTTGATATGCAATTAAATAAGTATCTGTTTTTCTGCTCCTTCTACTTCTTCTACTCTTTAGTCTTTTTTCTACAAATTTAAACATGTGTAGGATTAGAAATTTCTAGCAATTTGTCTTTCTTTACTTTGAAGTTTTTAATGATAAAACTTATTTATTATTGGTTTTATGACTTGAAAAATTATTTTACTATTTAAGTTTATAAAGTAGAGTCTTCATTAATTTCTTTGTGACACACTTCGCTTTTTCCAAAAAAAAAAAAAAAAAAACAACTATACGATCCAAAATAGTCCGGTTGTATGACCAAAAAATATTTTTTTATTAAGTAAAAAATTTTAAACAAAAATTTATAACAAGTTGAGGCCTCACATGTATAAAATAAATCTGGATTTGCTAGGCTTTGAATGTAAGAAGACAACCTCCTTACGATAAAACGTTAAAGTTGTTCTTTATGATTTACACACAAACATATCTGTCGTCCATAACTTGAAAAATGATTCATGTCATAATTTTTAATTGCCTTATGAGTAAAACGGTTTATCTTGTAGTAATTTTCCTTGTATCTATTACTGAGAACATTACAACAACTTGTGAAAGGAATTAAACCCACTATTGTATTTCATTTATATTGTTTTTCATTAACTGTCTCATTTGATTACCAAATAACACCTGTTTTTAATATCAAGTCATTTTAAAGCATTTAAAAGTTTTGTGCAACAAATTGTTATCAGAAATGTGTTCTTCTTCATGCAGGTTCATTTAAAGTTTATATATATTTGAATGAAATGTTTTTTCTTCCAGTCAAATTCCAATTTTAATATGGAGCTCTGTATAGACAACCATTTCTAGAATAAAATGAATCATGATCAGGACTGTCTGATATGGATAAATAAGGAAACCTAACGAGCTAATCTTTTACGGCACTGCAGGGATAGCGGGTCCTCTATGGATCTAAGAGAGGATAGCTATGTAAGTGACAGTTAATGGAGACGAAAATTAAGGTTGGTGATAGCGACAGACTCTATGAAAGTGATGTAGCCATAATTTAATAATTGATTATTAACAATTATAGAAGAGCAGATAGGTGGCAAGTGACCCCATATGTTATTAATCTACTGCGGTAGCTTGATTGTATAATGATGATGAGTAACAAGGCCGACTTACTTAGTCGAAATTTTGTTAATCACTGAAAGCAAAACGGGCGTTGAGGCAGTGTTTGTCATAATCAAAATCGATATTCAATGAATCTTGGCTAAAGTTCAGACAGTTCCTTATTTTATTACTACTAATTCAATCGCAAAGCTTTAAAAAGCAATTTCCTATTAAATAAGCCAAATGAACCTATCCCGTCTAACTGTGTTGGCTCGAGTTTGTATTTAACAATGCCGTGATTCTGTATCATCATTACTCGTTGTGTAACATGCAACACAAATAAAGTGAAAATAAGAAAGTAAATTGCTGAGTACTGATGATATGTGCCTTAGCTCTCGAATCAAAAACAAATTGCCAAAAAATATGCAAGACATTTGCTTTATTATTTAATACAATTTATTTTTAAAACATAAGTATCAGCTCTTAGATACACGAAGTATTAATACGTTTGTTCGCAGAAATTAGCTTCAATTTCAATTAAAAATATTTTCAAACTTAAAAAAAATTTTTAAGCTTCCAATTTTTTATCTTTTTTATTCTGAAAGCGACCTTATGTAATATCATCAGCTAATTCGAAATACTGATAAGCAGTTTATTGTACTTTTCATTAAGCCACTGGATATAAATTAAGTTCATTGCATGAAATACGAAAAGATTAAATTTAAACTTAAATACATGTGCAGATACAAACCCTTTTACACAAATTTATATGTAATTTATTTTGTTGGCTGTTACCTGTCTCTATTTTGTATTTCATATCCAGGTTTACGACACAAATGTGCCTCAGTTTAAAGCTGTCAAAAGTGTCAGTTACATAATGTGCGGTTAGTGCGTTTACAGCAGGATTTTTTTATGAAACGATATAAATAAACTCAGACTTAGTTAAGCCAATTTTATACCTTAACAAATTTAAATTGAAGCAAAACTTTTTTCGGTTTTTTTTATTTGTTGGAAAGACAAAATTTAGATAAATTTTATTTGATTATAAAATGCTTAGTTTTTATACTAAAAGTTGTCATAAAAACAAGTTAATATAAATACGTCTACAAGAGAAACACCCAGTGCCAAACCGTAATAAAATACCGTTTAGAAATTAAAACTTAAGATTTCCTTACGAACTTTAAGCCAAAACAATCATAACAAATTCACCCTCAACCCAATTTTATGCTACGCTGTTCTGCTTTAATTTCTTATAAAATACACAAAATTATTAATAATTATTTATTTTTGGATTGCAAAGAACATTTAAAGTGTCATGCCGATTTCCCCACACAACCGTATGATTCATTTACGAAATAAACACACAACTCAAAATGCTTCTTTGATCGCATAGAAAATATTATTTTAGAAAGCTTTTAAAAAGATTAGCAAATGGGCGACACCTTTATTTTCAAACTTTTTGGAAGCACACATTTCTACAATTCTAGCGAAGATGCATAACAGCTCTGATTTTAGACTGCATTTATGGTTTAGACAGGCCATTATATTGCAAATAATTCCAGAAAACTTAGAGTCCTAATCAAGTAGTCCTGACTACGTACCATAAATGGGAGTAATTAATTAAATAGACTAATTAATTTCCGATTTCGATTTTTTATCATTACCATTATTTTCCATAATTATAATTATTTTTAA
Organism: Gymnosoma rotundatum; assembly: GCA_916610165.2. Classification (NCBI taxonomy): domain Eukaryota; kingdom Metazoa; phylum Arthropoda; class Insecta; order Diptera; family Tachinidae; genus Gymnosoma; species Gymnosoma rotundatum. Next base: position 92,511,147 of record OU744337.1, on the reverse strand, counting down.
TAAAAAGATTTCATTAATAGTTAGTTAAAAAGCAAATTCATTATCATTGTCTATATTTCTTTGAAATATATCCGTTAAATATTCTTAGGAAAAACGAAAATATGTTTCTGTTCAATGTAAGTAATAACAGCTGCTAGCTTGGATTTTAGGTGAATACAGATTTCAGCTATAAAGTTTAACATTTGTCTCACTTAAAGTTGTATACTAATTAAATGTTAAAATATAGATCCACTTATAAAGTGGATAGTTTTTTTAAGTTTCTGTATTTATTTATTTGCATTTTAAACACCAAATTTATACGCTTTAGAAGAAGTGTTCAGCCAAAGTCCTCATTGCTGGTGCATTAATTAAAGAATCAATAAGCGTTAAATATCTGGAAATTATTTTAAATTATAATATGCACGCAAAGAAAAAATATGGTTGAGGTAACCATAATCTAAGAGCAACATAATATGGTATAAACATAATTATGTTCAAATTAAACATTAAATGGTTAAATTAAAATATAAAAATATGGCTGGAAATGTCATCTTATATAATTGAATTATAATATAGTCTCGTAAGTGCAAAATTTTTCTCATATAAAAAACTGATTGTTGTTTTATTTATTAACGATTTGTCATAAAAATCATTTAAAAACATAAATTCATAAAAAATCAATTATTTGCTAAAAATAACAAATAAATGATTTCACAATTGTGCTTCAAATACAAAAGTAAAGGTTTATATGCTTACAATACACACATATTTACTTTAACTTTTTCGAGTTGTTTTGGTTCCCTATTTATTTGTTATCATCTTTTGTATATTATTTTTAATTATTTATTTTGTACACAAATTTTTATTTTTTTCAATTTCTTTAACAATAAAAAACTATTTCAAATTTTAGCTATCAAAAAAATTACTAAACTGTCAAGTACGAGAACAAAATATTTTTAAGCATAAACATTATTCTGTTGCTTTTAAACATACTTTGATTAATAATAATATATAATGGTTAAATATTTTATATTATTTTTAATAGGTTATACAACTTTGGTTGTGGTTGAAACTTTTTTAAGTTTAAATCAACCATGTTGCATTTTTTGAGCACAGTAACCATATAATCGTTAAAAATTAACAAAAAATGTTTATCGTGACTAAAGTTTTGTTGAAAACAACTATAATTTGTTCTCCGCAACTATACATTGTTACAAAGAACATAATATGGTTATTGTGACCATATAACAACCATGTTTTTTTTCTGCGTGTGTCGTGTGACAATCATATTGGCAATTTAAAAACTAAGGTAGCACCTATTAGTAGTAGTAATATAATTACACACACGCAAAGAATAACAAGACAGTAGATGAACTTAAAATTCGTAAGATGCCGACTTGAGATCACTAAACAGAGTATTCTGTTTGCTGGTCCAAATTAGTACAGCCAACTACCTGATCGTCTCAAAGCCATCATATTAACTTATTATAATTATGCATTTTTAGTCTGTAATAAGTTGCCAGATTTTGCCTCTATAAGGCCAATTTTGAGCAGAGGCTTAATATATCGGGTATTTGCTTAAGCACGATAGAACTTTAAATTGTAAAGAATAACACACAAAAATTAAACAGTAATAAAGAATGTTTTAATACGAAAGATCAAAATATGGCATTAAAATTTAAAAATGATTTCATGCGTATGGCGGCTTATCACCACGAAGCGCATTCTGGGTCACTTTTTCAAGTACTGCTGACCGTATGTCACGAATAATACGAACAATGATGGCCTCCAAAGCGTCAATTGTTCATGGTTACCCAGCATAAACTAGTGACTTAACATGGCTTCACAGAATACTATCGAGAAGTTTCAAATCGCTCGACTTTGGAGGCCCATTGGGAGGTCCATTTTTCGAAATCAATAACTCGATCGTTGCGGTCGCCCAGTGGCATGTTACGCTATTTTGTTGAAACTATATTTTATTCGGATCAACGTCAACCATCTTTGCGCGAAATTTCCCACGTTGTCGGCGGACAAAGGCCCAATTCCCGCGACGGACGACGAATCGATAAATATGGATCTTCATCTACACTTTCGTTTACAGCAGAAATATTCTCCTCAGTACGCATATTCCTTCGACGTGCTGGTGTTGTTGCATTCTCTAGAGGGTATGCAGTAGGAAATCTATCCACAGTACATCGGATGGCTTGCTCAGACGGACGATTGTGTGCACCATAAAAATCACGAAGTCATCTATAAGCTGCTCGAATTGATGACTGAGTTTCAAAGTAAACTTGGATAATTTGATAGCGTTATTCAAGCGTGCCAGAGTTTACTGAAGATAATAAGAAAAATTGTTTCATCAAAATATAATTTTTAATTTTTTAGTTTAATTTTTTATATGTACATAAATTCAAATTCCATCATGCCTAAAAACACCCTTAGTTATTGAATTATGTAAATTTGTTTTTGAAATAAACATAAATACTCGTATAATAGCATAAATAAATATTTCATCGTCGATTCTTGGTAGACTTATTTATAAACTATAGCAGATAATTCCGCATTTGTATTCCTTGCGAATGTTGTAATATCAGACAGTTTTAAGCCCTTAAAAAACTATTAAGTTCACCGACAGCAAAAAAACCAAATTTTTTTGGTTATTTCAAAAATATAAAATAACAGCTGATTTTTCTAATAGATTCAGAAGAAATGTTTAAGACTTAATACAGATATGGAATTAGATTCTAAAAATGCAGAAGTTCCAAAAGAGTCCTAATTTAAATAATTACAAATGAAATTTTTCAATCGTTCAAAGGTATCTCAGTCACCACGTTCGGCCTTAAAATTTTTTTCAAATGTGTTGATGATGTCTTTTCGTGTGCGGTCTGTTACATAAGTAGAAAAAATGTCAATTTTTTACCTGTGTATAATTTGCATAAAATTTCCTTGATCATATCAATTTGGCCATCATTTGAGCAGTAGCAGTTATCAACATGATGATGTTAAAACTGATCCTGATATGTGCAAACACAGGTGTGTGAATGTAGATGTGTAACAAGTCTTTAGATCTCTGAAGTGTTGCGTTTACAGTTAAATTGAATTTAAAATGTTGCATGCTAAAACTCAATTAAACTGTAACATTATTATAATGTGGAAAATTATTATTTCGCATGCAAAATTAAAAAAGGCCGAAACTACAAATAGAATACCGAACGAAGAGCCCTTAACCCAACGCCATATTAATAAAAACTCGCATGATTTTATAAACTATATTGCGATGTGTGTATGGGTGTGATTGCAAAACATGTCTTCTGATTATTTTTTAATGGCACTTTATGGAATAAATTGAATATGAAAATAATTTAGGGGGAGTGTTTTCTTTGGGGCGTTTATCAATTAAGAATTTCATTGTAGATAAATTGATTTGTTGAATTTTAAATTGTTATACAGCATCAGATTAAAATTATGACTAAAAATACTTGCAGTTTTAACAAGAGACCTTTTTTTTAAGTTTAATTAAAAAAATTAAAACAGCAACTTGTGTAATTTTTTTTTTTAATTTTAGTTGTTATGTTGATAAAAATTTTGTATATACAAAATATAAAATGTGGAATCTTGAAACTAGTGAAGAGCCATTAATATATAAACACCTTTAAATTTTTTTGCTTGTTATGATTTCATCAAATTATTCAGTTTTAAAAAATCTGTTCTTTATCTAATTGCGGATTCTTAACAATTCTTAGAAAAATTATGGCAACAACAACTAAAACTTCCTTTTGCACTACTGTGTCGTGGGTTACCATTCCTCTAGATTTATTTGTTTAACACCAGTGTTGAGTCGTCTTTTAAAATAGACAATAGACCGTAGATACCTTTGGGCATTTTTCGAGTAATATTTTAACTTAATAATGTAAGCTCCTTTAACATCTTAAGTTTAGCCAGTGATATTAATCTTTGCTGATTCTGAATAGTGGGTTAATGCTCTGAATATAACAAACAGTGGAAATTATTCTTATTCTGTTAAAAGTCCAAGTTGTTTTTCCGTTCCAAATAAAATTGAGGGCATTTAAGACTTAGCGCCAAGACACATATAATACTTCAGATAAATTGGAATCCAATTTAAAGTGTTTTTTTACTATAGCTACGCTGTCTCAAACTGAAAATTTTGTTAGGAAGAAATCGCAGCTTATTCGAGTCAGATAATTGTAGCTCACTTACAAAATAAATACTTTTTAATTCTTTATCAGTATTTTTGAACCCCCAAATTTCAAAGCATAGTAATTCTTAGGGACATATTAAACTAAAAATAAATTAAAACAAAGTGCGCTTCATACTTTTCAAAAACAGAGCAGGAATGATGGCTGCGTAGTCGAACGAAAATTATAGTAGGAAGCGGGCAAAACACAATATCCATATCATTTGGAACAATGAAGTAATTACAATCAAATAATTCTTGCAAAAAAATCGACTTCGTAACAGATTCATTTGTCGGTCTATTATGGTTCAAGAGTATGGCCACATACATTAAATTGCATAAACTATTGTAAAACCCTTTAATTTATAATTAAAAATTTGTATGCTTCTTTTATACCAAACAACAAACAATGTAGTATATATTCTGTCCAATTTTCAAGTGTTTGTATATAACGGTTCAAAATATACGACCATATAAGTCAAATTACACTAATTTGGAAAACACCCTTTAATTTATGAAATCGAATTTGGAGGTACTTTTTAAAGAGCCTTAGCAGTACAAATCCGTTGAAAATTTTAGCAGTATACACCACATCCAAATTTTATACTTGTATATCGGACTTAGCAATTCAGGTTCATTGTAAATTTTAAGCGTTGGTCTATAACGGTATAAAGGATAGCACCATATAGGTCAATTTATAATATAATAATAATAATTCTTAGATTTATTTTTGTATTACTTCTTATTATTGGAAGCTAAAAAATACGCAGTCATTTTAAATTTTAAAGAAGTGCCCTTTATAGTTTATAATACACATAAAAAATATATATGTTGTATTAAGACACCCTTTAATTTTTAAGATTATAATCTGTAAACATAATCTATCAAACTAAAAAAAAAATTCAAAATTGGTTCAGAAATGACTGATTTCTTTTTGCAGGCACAAAATATAAAAAAGCAACATTCAGATGAATTGATAACCTATTAATTTTTTGAAGTCGGTTAAAAAACAAATACATGGAGCGATAGAGTATTAAAAATTAAGACAAAACGTCAGGTGAAAAAACTGGCGTTCACCCATTATTTTCCAAGTTTTAGGGCTCTGAAATTTTCATAGAAAAGTACGATTGTGAACCAGATTTTTTTTAAGATATTAATATGAGTATCATTTAAAAGCTTTTAAGGAAATCTTTGAGGAAATATTTTTTAAAAATGCTTAACCCATTAAGAGCCGATGACATTTTTATGTAAAGTTATATATGTAGCACATAATTTTTTTTCTTCTTATTTTTTAATTCTCTGTCACCCCAATATTTGTTTTGTTTTTTTTTTATTGGAGTTACTTCACTAAACTAGATTTACATATATTGCGAAGAGGATATAAGGTTCATCATTGCCGCATTTAATGCACAAAAATTAATGAATAAAAAAATAAATTTATATAAATATTAATTATTATTAAATATTAATTTATATAATGAAATAAAAGAAAAATTGATTACAAAAATTCCTTCTACAATACATTATTTTTAATAACTTTAATATATCTGGCATTATGTCTCTAAGTTTTGGAAACGGATCTGAAGACAATAAAGTCCTTCTTAAATATTGATTATTTCCATAAAGTTTTCTGCAAGAATAGTACTTATATCGATTGTGGAAAATACAATGCACTTTCGCAGATATATAATATCAGAGATATTTTTTCTGGTATCTGATTCATGGATTTTAAATACTTCCATATCTTTGGGTATTTTCGAAGCATTTTTTTAATTATGTGCATTTTCTAATGAATGCTTTAGCACTTCTTTGTTAAAAATTTTGGTTTACTTTCATCTCTAGATTGCCTCTTTTAATATTTATTTCATAAACTTGACGAACATTCTTTTATGCATGAATACGAAGATGACACACCAAATTGAAAAACTTCGGAATGTCAGGATTTTTAAAATAGAGACAAACACTTGTTCATCTTCTATACTTCAGAAATTTGAATAAAATGACTTTGTATAAAATTAAATAAAATATTTTTTAAATATTTTCTGCGAAAAAAAAAACAATTATTTCTTAGAACTTTTATTATCAACAAATGGCGCTACAACGTGCTTAAACGTTTCGATCACGTAACACAAAAAGCTAATCTACAATTGACAGTTATCAAACGGAAGTTCAAAACAGTTCCAAAACTATTAGTTTATTATTGGTAACTTCATGTTACGTCAATCCTAAGCGATAATGGATTCTTTTACTTTTTAGAAATAGATATCAATTTAATACTTTTTTTGCATGTTTACAATACACGACAGTTACTATTATTTACATGTAGAGATAGTTTAAAAAGAACTTTTCTTATTACTCATGTTTTTAACTTCCTTTTTCACCTGTGTTTCTATATTAAGAAATTAAATGTTAAAAATCGTTGTTATGATTATTTGAAATATTATTATGATGCCATCATAATTAAAAAAAAATTAAAAGAGTAGAAGAAAATAAGAGATTAAAGTACTAAAAAATACACGTAAAACTTATGTAACAGACCGAGATGTATTTCAATGGTCCAAAAAAGACACGACATCATATCATATTCTTACATTTATTTTCTAAGATGACAGCTAATTTACAGTCTATTAATTGGTTTAAGAAAATCTTTTCTTCTTTTCACATGAACATGACTTGGATTACTCTATAAATAGTCGATTATATTTTATAACGTGGTTGTTTATGCCAACTTCTAATGAATAGACTACAGGATATGAGCCAAAATAGTTTAAAAAAATATGCACTTTGCATATTGTTTTAATAAAGGCCAATAGTAAATATATGTAAATGCGATTTGTACTACAAACATACATTGGATATTTGTTTTTCTGTAGTCATTACAATTATTTTTGAAAAGTAATGTAATTCATTACTAATCGTAATCAAAATTTAACAGCTCTAAGTAAAACAAACTGAAAATATAGGCAGAATCGTAGGACTTTTATTTTATTTTATTTTCGAGTCATAATTCTACGAGTTTACACAGTTTTAACTAAAATTTTAGATTTGGTGAAAATGAATTTACATCGTAATTACCTAAAGGTTCTTAAGCCTGATTGCATCCGTATAAGCTCTTGACAACTGATAAAGTTATATTGCCTCTCCACAACCACGTAAACGAAAAGAGTATTTTGATAGATGCTACACAAGGCGATCTTATCAATTGACCAGCTGTAATGATTCTGTTCATATTTTTCATTTTTGCATTTTTTTTTATTATTATTTTGTGACTGTGGCAAGTTTCGAATTTTCGATAACATGCCCCTTAACCAATCTAAGTCACCTATTCCTAATACCCTGTGATTTCAATTTACACTACTTTATTACCAACCTCATTTTCCCTAAAACAAAGATAAATAATAAGCTTGGTTATTATATAAATCCTATTTTTAAATTAACTTGATACATTAATACCACTTTGCTAAGTATCAGAAGGATGGTAAAAGAAAATGCCCTTTACCGAACGGCCTGTAAAGTGTAAAGATCCTTAAATAACACAGCGTGAAGTAGTTGTCAGAATTTACGAAGAAATAGAAACTCTAATAAATAAATAAATAAATAAAAACTATAATATTTCCGGCTTTAACTTTTTGATAAGATAGAGGGCCTTTAGTATTATGGCGTTTTTTTTTCTGAAAAACAAGGACAATAATGGTAACAGCGGGAGCACTGTTTGTTAGGGTCTGGTCCATTAGTTTTGGTGCTATGTTTGAATAAAGAATATTGCAAATAATATAGAGCAAATGCGAGGAAGGCTGAAAACAAAATGCTGCCTAACATTCTTCTCGTTTTTCCTGTTTAAAAATTTTAAACAATGAACACAAAACTTTTTTAAAAAATTTTTCTTTCTTTAAAAGGTTTTGAAATTAAAATATGTACGTGAACTTAAGCCGAATAAAGTTTGTTTATGTGTTATAAAACTAAAGTAGTTCGAATATTGTTTTTGCCTTTAGTCTGTGTGTAACATACACATTGAACTTTTTCAAAGGCAAGGATTTAAAACCAAACGGAAATTTAGTAAACTGTTTAACTATGTAAAATTCATTATATACAAATTAATAATTTTTATTATTCGCGTAACAATAAAAATACAAGAAACAATTAATACACAACAATTTATACATCCAATTACCTCCAATAATAAATATAAAAATAAATAAAAATAATTAGAAAAATATATATTAACTAGTTTTATGTATAATTTCTGTATACATTGCTGCAAAATTTAATAGCTCCATTTTATGAGCTTATTTTATGCACTAAAATTTTATATTATTTTTTATAGTGGAGTATAAGAAAAATTAAAAACTGCCAGTCAAATCTATAAATTGTATAAAACTCACATAAAATATTTATGGTCTTTAGGGCGTTTTTATTTTATAATCAGCTGGGAAGAACTTTTTTTTCCTTTCAAAAAGAATCACAAGTCAACAATGAAATATACAAAGTCTTTGGTCGTTAATATAAGAGAATAAAAAAATATAATTTCCTATTGCATTATTTGTAAAATTTTATTGCCATTTAAAATAACAAGTCAAGGTATCAGTGACAAGGCAGATACAATCCTTTTAAAAACACAAACTTTGAACAGTTTTATATTTTAACGGTCTTTGGTGAATTTAAAAAATTATAAACGACAACTTTGTTGAATAAAAGTTATAACATTTGAACACATACGAGTAATTGTCGTCTTTGAAATATTAAAAATTATACAAAATTATACAAGTTGTTACAACGTAATTTTGCTTGAGACAAGTATTAAGTACATAAAATCTAATAAACTTATATTTGATGCTTAAAATTTAATTTTCTTTGACACTTGAAAAAAATACAGTGTAAAAATGATTCAAATAAACTGACAATTATTCCAAAAGACTTAAGACACAAACTTTCAAATGAAAATGTGTCAAATTCTTTCTTTTTTTTTTTTTTGCTTAATACATTTCTATAAATTTGATTGACATACTTAGGCTTCATTGTACTTCAATATGCAGGTGCTAAAACGAAACCATGATTAGCCAGAAGATATACAGACATACGTAATTATGAACATGTTTGCATATATAATTACAAAAGCCAAATGGCAAATCAAATTGTAAACTATAATTTTCTTAATAATACATTTTGGCGAAAAGCGAATTTCATCAATAATCATTATTCGTTTATTGAATAGAAAGTAGTTTGTTTATATTCTAGTCTCAAGTGTAAATGAATAAAAATGATTTTCTCATATGAAAGTATGTTTTAGAAAATTTATGAAAAGTTGGTTGCAAGCATAGATTTCAGACCTGTTGAAATAGCGAAATATTTTCTAACTAATTTAATTTTTTAATTTTTTTAATATCGTGATATTTTTTATCTTTACTTTATTGTTTGGACAAAAGTATTTAGCTTATTTAAAATATTTATGAGATGTTTCCGAAAGACCTAAGTAAGCGGTAGCACAATAATCAATATCGATGATTTAATAATTTCATCGGGATAAAATAAGCACGATATTTAAAAATAAAAGTAACTAGTTTAATTCTCTAGTGGTTCAATTTATTTTCTAAATGCTTCTTTTTATATTAAGGCTTTGCTGCAAGAGATCCAAATGAAAAATATAATCTTTTTTTTATAAAGCATCTCCTATAAAATTTTATCTTCAAGTAAAACCTACTTTGGGTTACTTTATAACCAATATTGTGAAAAAGGTTACAAACATTCATGGTACAAATGTAAAAGACTCATTACAATTCATAGAGAGCATAAATAACGATAAGATTCTAAACAGTGAAAGTTTAATATCACATGACGTGGTGTTCTTACTTTTAAATTAGAAGAAAGGCGGAAAATAAAAAATTACTTTGGATAGTGAAATATACTGCGAGAACAAACGCTTTTCCATGCGATCCAGAAAAGCTATTTGACACTTACATTGGAAAGCAATTTTGTACACTTTTCTTTGGCATTAAAGCTCGGCCTCTTTACTCAGCCTACATCGGTCTGCTTTTACCAAAACTAAGTTAATTATTACAAAGTTCCCAAGAAAAACACCTGATCTTTATTTTCTTAAGAAGCTGATTCTAACAGCAGACTGTCCACTTTTATGCAAGAACCATAACTCATCTAAGTGAATTAATTTTTAGGACAGATAACTGTTGGTTCTGTCACTTCTACAGCTTGAGACACCTTACTTGGATCTTAATACCTTTTATTGTGTCATAGGTTCAGCACATTTGGGTTCAGGTTTGGAAACATTCAGCATTGAAACACTTAAGATTTTGATTTCTCTAAACGCAATGGAATTCTGTATTCAGACCGAGAAAACTTTACTTTTTTGCCAGTTCCAAAATTTTTGCTGTAATTATCTCAAGCCTTAAAGATTATTTCAAATATGACTCGCTCTCTCACTCTCTCTTTCACTCTCTGATTCTCCTCACTTCTCTTTTGGCTTCTTCATCTTAGCTTCGCTTTGTTTCACTGAACCTAAGAAAGTTAAGCTACACAAAAGTCAATACAAGTAGGTGGGCTATTCTCATTACTAAGTGTTTTGAGATTGACAATTGTATTAAATCAATGTACAGGTGCTTTCGTTATGCCATTAACGTGTCTGTTACGGACGTACCGACGCACTGTGTCACGAGGGTGGCCAAAAATAGTTAAGGTCAAAGTTAGAATTTGAAAGTTTTTTAATTTAATTTTTTTAAACACTCTGGGAAGACGAAAATGTTTACAAATTTTTAATGAAAGTGATGGAAAGTTAAGGTTTGTGTACAGCGTATGAAATTTATGAGAGGATCGCAAATTTTATGTTCATTTATAATATTAAGAATTTAAGTTTTGAATAAAACGGCTACCAAAATTTGTAAGAAGGTTGTAAGTGATACTTTTAGTTTTAATAACAACACTTTTTCTGTTTACAAATATTTATCATATGTAACATTCCGTTAGAAAGAAGATACTAGTGCGGCATTGTCCAGATTTTTCAGCAACTGTGAACTTTCGTAGAGAATTTAAAATAAAGTAGAAGTGACAATTTTCGTGTTTTTTGTATTTTGTAGCTACAAAAACTTATTTTATTTTCGTACTATTTTTCAACTGTAGCTAGAGACAAATTTAAGCAGTATGGAAAGTGGGTGTTGCGTTTGAACGATTTTTTTTTGTTTTTTTTTATAATTGATAATATGTTAAAATATTACCAAGCATATGCAAACTGACGCTCCTATCAGTTTACTTATTTCAGAATTGTGAATATTTTTAAATTTTAGTAGTATCGGAGGTAGACATGGCGCTTGACTGATTTTTTTTAATTCACAATATATTGCAATATTATAAAATATATTCACGTGCAATATTTCAATTTTATCGGATCGATAATTTCTACAATTAATTACAATTTTTAAATTTAAATTGTATGTGAGGTGGGCGTGGCACTTGTTAGATGTTCTCGAAATTTCGCATTAATACTTTCTTACCTAAGAAAAACATACATGCAAAAGTTCAGTGCAACGGGTGGAAGGGGCAGTTACTTTATATTGAGAGAAGATGTGAGGAACTTAGATTTTATAATACAGGGTGCAATTAGGGTATTTGAATGTGATAATTGGCGAAAGTTTTTGCGCAATTTGCGGCTAAATAAAGCTACATACAAGAATATTAAAACTGCGGTTGGCTTAAGCAAGTGAAACTCTACACTTGGTTTGCTTAGCACTTTTGGTAGCCTGGAAAAGCCATTTCGGATATTCAAACTACATTGTATGCCTGCTGTGATAACGTTTGGCAACAAAGTCACTGCTGATGACAACGGAAGGAATGAATAAGGCTTCACTCGAGTTAAAATGGTAAGCGAATCCATCAAAAAGAAGAAAAACAAGATATCAAGCGGATTCAATGGAATTCCGAATATAGTTAAAAAAGAACTTGGAGTAGCGCCTGGCATTTTGTCGCAATTCTGTCAAATGACTGTTTGAGATTTGATAATTTCCGACGGGCTAGAAAAAAGCCCTTGTGGTTGCAATCTAAAGATCAAAATCAGACCCCAACAGAGCGGTAGTTTATCTCCTTTTAGAAAATATTTTGTTTTTCGCCAATAAGTGATAAAATATCTGAGGATAACATCCTTGTGGACTCTCAGTTTTTGTTTAGAGCTGGGGTGGAATCGTTCCACCCGCGCTCGTATCTACAATCGTACGACAAAAAATTACGTGATACGTTAATCGTATGAAGTAAATGGCATTATGACATACGATTGTAAACGGATCGTAATTTTTTGAATGATTCACAATAGTTTTAAAATTAAAAAAATTCTAACCCTGGAGTTAATGTCGACGTCGTTGACGGCGTCAAATGTCAAAAAAAAAAGTTGAATCGTATGAAATTGTATGAGAGCAGTTAATCTCAACGCGTTGCAACGCCGTAAAAGTTCAATCTGTTTCAACTTTTTCGGCGTTCAAACGCCGTCAACGACGTCGACATTAACTCCAGAGTAAAGCTAAAAAAAGTATTCAGGCTGGTTAGTTTTCAAATTTTGTTGTTTCCAAAGGTCAAAACCGATTTTTTGCCTATAGCGCTTGATTCAAGGACTGCTGCTTTAATTAACACTTCTTCACTTGACACCAGCAGCTTTTCTTCATAAAGCCTTTTTTCATTCTGGTATTTTTACGATACGTGTTGTACGTTCACGGATGTAACGATTCCACCCCTGGTCGTACAACCACTCATATAGTGTTTTCTGATTATGTGTTTAAAGGTCTTAAAACCCATATCAAACGATTGTTGTGTGACTTCATTTTGAGAAGGTGCATGACAATGTTTGTAGAATTGTGAAATATTCGAACATTCAGCGTGATAATAGTAGAAACTTAATTTTCGAATAGAATTGTAACGGTCCGGCAGGTGTAGCTCAGAGTTCACAATTAGAGCCAGTATTGTATAACATATTCATCACTGATATCAAAAGGCCATCCAAGGAAGATCTTCTGTTTGTAAATGCAGATGACATCTTTGTAGGATCTTCCCTGAATAAATATGACATATGCTGGAGCTGTAACAAGTTAAGGCAGACCTTTATCGAAATTACAGATTAGTCTTTCTAAGGATTGGTAGTGCGTTGGTTTTTGTCTTTGACGGGAAAAAATTCCTAGGTGTAATATTTTATGAGAATTTTGGATTTTTTCGAAATATTAATTACGTGTTGGAGCCTGCAAAGCGAATTTATTTATTATATCGGAAAATTCTAGGTCTAAATATAGGAATTGCTCTTTATTTATATCGCCAAAATATCCGAACTCTTATATAGAGCCGGTAAAAATGGAATAATCTACATGCTCTCTTGCAGATCATTAATGCTGCTACTAATTTTGAAAATATTGATGCATTTATAATGGCATCAGGCATTACTGTCACCGAAAGAACTCGTTATCTAGAAAACGGCCTTGTTCGGGAATGCTTTAAAAGAACCGCCAATATGGACTCCATTCAGATGGCAAAATATTTCACATCGATTAATCTTCTTGTTCTTAATGTAGCCGGTCTACTTTCAAGAATGAAAATATCTTATTTTATTATAGGAGTGTAAATTATTTATATATTTTTTTAATGTACTGTACAATACTGCCCAATAGGCTCTTTGCCACATTTTGTACAGATTTATTTTCTTTCATTTTTGGGACGAATAACCTCCAAGGCTACTAAGAATAAATTGTTTTATTAATAAAGTTTTTGTCATACTTAAAGGTCTCAGTATTAGCAAATATCATGTCTTAAATAAATAAAGTACCTGCTATTTACTTTTAATTGTGAATAACAAACAACACAAGTCATCATTAGTTTAAGTAAAAATTAAAAGTAGGAAGCATAGAAATACCTCAATATATTGTTCTTAATTGAAATGACAGTTAATAAAAATATTAAAAATTACTAAATTTTTGCTAATTTATGCTAAAAAGTTTCATAAAATAAATAAAATCCCAATATGTGTTTTGCTTGATTTAAATTTTAACAAGAAATAAAGAAGTATTTAACAGGCATAAATAATCTGGTCAAAATGTAGAAGCTCACGTATAAATAATACACAGACTTAAAAATGGCAATAAGCAATTTTAATTAAAAATAAATTTTAAATTTTAAGCTTTTTACTTAAGCAACTCAAATTTCAAAAGATTCGTTTCTTAAGCCTTTTGCTTACTAAATTTATAAAGTAAAATCATGAAATATGTATGTATTTCACCCTCCTTGGCCGATTATACGTTGAATGTAAAATCTGTCTGCGAAATATTATCATTTGAATTAAAGGTGTGAATTAAAATGATAAGGTCTCTTATTTTTGTGTTGTTTATGCGAAAATTCATAATTCTTGTTTATATGTTTTTAATTGTTAATGCTTTGATCTCATTTTTTCGATCTTAGATTTCTTTTTAAAACCGACGCTTTATAACAAAATTAATATGTGAAATTTTACCTTTCTGCTGCGACAAATCTAAGAGCTAATGTTGTCGGTCAAAATTTTATTAGGTTGTGCCTCAGGTAAGAAAAAATATAAATGAATAAATTGTTAATTCAAACACTAACAAGTGTAGAGCATGAAGAGAATAAGGGAAAGAGTTAACTACACATGTTGATCAGCCAGGTAGGACACATGAGTAGAGGGGACTGCTAGTTTGTTAAACAAAAGTTCATGAAATGAAATAAAGACAAAACGTGGTAGATGAGCTATTTAAGGGCGTATAAAAAGAAAATAATGGCTTACAGAGTCCTCTATTAGTGCAGTTCAAACAAGAAAGGAATATAAAATCATAACATTCTGCAACAGTCGTTGGTTTAGAGAGTCTGGTTAATAAAGAAGACGTAATAAATTTTTGGTTCGCTGAGACACAGAATACTGTGACCTCATTAAACGCGCATGGAATAGTTTAAGTCTCCTCAGAGTCACAGAGTACTGTAAATATCATGTATAATTTCATTTTATAAATTTTATAAAATATACTTTCCTAAAGAATGTCTAATTTTAAAAAGAGAGTTAGAAAGTAAATAATGCAGTTGTTTTTATCAGGAACCTGGCTGAGACGATTTTAAAACTTAAATCGAGAAAATAACGTTTTTGTGTAGAAAATGACCTAATGAAATAATCTACGTCCACATTGCACCAGTGATTTGACACGTTTGCGTAGAAGATCAAAGTTAAACTTATCATAATACATTTCAATGCAGATAAAAAGAGACAAACAGAGATAAGAGACAAGAGATTAATTAAGTACCTACGAAAAGGAAAACAATTATTACTATATATCAATATAACGCCAAATGATAAGAGTCATACATTAAACTAATTTTTGGAAGAACATTTTTGGCGTCCCAATGGCCTGGGTGCAAAAGGCTTACTTACATCTCAGCTACTAAAACCAGTTTAGCAGCCTATTCGAAATCTAGCTAACTATTCTTATAGACACTTAGTGAAAACCAAAGAATCTGTGAATGATGGTTATCAAAATGAAAAATGGAAAGATTTGTGTTTGTCGAACCGTGACGCAACCCTAAACCTCCTTTTATAAACATCTACAAACTTATGTTGTATTCTTAAAAAAAAAAAACTCATGCGTTCTCAAGACATTATTTTCTTTTTAAAATAATTATTTTACAAATTGCTGTACACAGTGGGCTAGAAGAAAAATTTTTAGCGATTAAGCCAGCCATAGAGTACTTAATTGCATCACGCTTTTAAAAAAAGATACACTGAGAAAATAATGGCACATTTTAAACATTTTTATACCCTTCGCGAAAATTGGAAAAAGGATATGTATAAGTTTGGGTGTATGTAAGTTTGTTTGTGTAATTTCTACAATATCCATTTCCGACCCCCTAAAGTATATATATTCTGAGTTCTTATACATAACGAAGAAGATTGAGTGATATCTGTCTGTGCGTTTGTCCACCCGTCTTAGTGTTGAAATCAACTTTCCTAAGGCACTAGATGAGCTAGAGAAAATTTTAATACACCAAACGATTAGATATAGTTTCAAAAATTTTGCTATTGAAAATCAGCAAGATCAGTGATCATGGCAAAACACCACGCCTGCCTATAATTTTTTCATATCATTTGGAACAATGAAGTATCTCCATTAAAAAAAACGAATATATGGGGCAATAGAGAATAAAAAAAAAATTAGGAAAAAAACATTAAGTGAAAATATGGGTGCTCGCCCATATTTCCCGAGTTACGAGGCTCGGAAGTTTTCAAATATTTTAAAATATCAAAAGCTTTTGAAGAGGTCTTTCAAGAAATACTAAAAGTTTTAAAAAATGCTTAACCCATTAATAGCCAATGGTGTTTTTATTTAAAACTACATGCATGTAGTACTTAATATTTTTTCTTCCTATTTTTCAAATCTCTGTCACCCCAATATTTGTTTTTTTGTTAGGAGTTATTTCACTGAACTTGATTTGCATAGACGGTAAAGGTTATAATAGATTCTGCATAGCCGAATATAGCACTCTTAATTCTTTTGTTTTCAGATTGAAATTTATTTCATTTGTAATTTACTGTTATATATTTAACTGAGAAATAAATCAAAAATTTTCTGATCAATAGTTAATTGAACTAATCATACATTAATTTAAGATTATGAAAAAAATTCTAATTAATTAATTAACCCTTTAATACGTCGATTTTATCAACCCATCACTGGGTGAATTTTAGCATACACGCAATTAATTTGCAGTTACAGGTTCGTTGTGATGTTTTTCAAATTCAAAAGAGGCTGTAAAATTTCAAGAAAACTTGAGATCAGTTTTATATATATTGTCTAGTTATCATTAACGCATGTGAAGTTTCTTTTCTAATTAAAAAATAAAAAATGGATTTTCTCGCTTATTTTTTTTACGAATTTTTAAATGTTTCGTTTATTTATATACATACATATGTATATTAAGAAATTTAAAACCAATAAAAAATAAAATAAAGTGATAAAGTTGGATTTTACATTAAAATTTACAGCTTGAAAACCCACTTAAGAATAAGAATTTGTCCCCTTAATGTTTTACACATGTTCTTTGGAGCCTTTTTAAGCTGTAAAGATCACATATAGAATTTTTCAAACGGCCTAAATTAATTTCCGAGTCAAACGATTAATTAATTGTATCAATACAAACTTAACAAATCTTGCATCAGGACACAAAATCGCTTCTGAAAGTTCTTCCAAAAGAAAACTCAAATGCTTATATTCTATTAAAAATTTACGAGGGCTGCTATATATATTTCTGGCCTGGCAACACTGAGTGCTGCCAAGTGCAATCTGACATTTCCACTGGACAGTATGTCATTTTTAAACATAATCGTACTCAAAACGTTTTGACGTACGACCATTATTTGTGTTGTTTACAGTGACTTGAAAAAATTAATATAGAAAAAAATGGAATTGACTCGTGAACATTTTCGTGCCATCATTTTTCACAACTTTCGACGTGGATTATCACGACAAGAGTGCATTGATGAACTTAAATCTTTGTATGGCGATGAAGCACTGTGAAAAATTGGTATAATGAATTTAATCGTGGCCGAAGCTCGCTCAAAGACGAATTCCGTGAAGGTCGTCCAAAAACGGCTGTTGTGCCAGAGAACATTGATGCCGTGCGTGAACTCATAACGCAAGATCGACATGCGACATACCGAGAGATAGAGACATCCTTGGACGTTTCTTCCACCAGCATACATTCGATACTGCATGAACACCTGGCCGTAAAAACGGTTTGTTCTCGTTGGATCCCGCACAATTTAAAAGTCGCTCAAAAAGAGGCTTGTGTCGATTTGTGCAAATAAATGTTGCAAAAATACGATTGCGGTGCTTCAAAAGACGTTTATAAGATCGTCACAGGTGACGAATCATGGATCTATGCGTAAGAGCCCGAAACGAAACAACAATCGACCGTGTGGGTCTTCAAAGACGAGTAAAATCCAACGAAAGTTGTTCGTGGAAGAAGCATTTTGAAGCAAATGGTCACCTGTTTCTACGTCAAAACTGTTCATGTGGCAACTGTTCCGCTTGAGCAACGTAGGACGGTCACTTCTGAGTGGTACACTACAATTTGTTTGCCTGAAGTCATCGGAGAAATTCGAAAAACCAACAAGAGAAGACGAATCATTGTTCACCATGACAATGCCTTCGTAATAACGATTAGACTAGTAATTTAAAAATGTTTATTTAATAATTTTTTTTTAATATAGCCCACTGTGCTCCCATGTGCAGGCAATAAACACACAATTAATCGTGCAGTACAGTAACAGTGATTATTAGCAACAATGTATTATACAATACACCTCATTATATGAAAGAGAACACAAAATACAAATGTTACTGCAGTTTTTATGGTCATATTAAAGGGAGCCACTTCTTACATACGATTAATTTGAAGTTTTGCAATAGGGTTTTCCAATTACTATGAACTATTAATTATTAGTACTTTTTTTTAGTAATAAAATTTTATTGTTGATAAAGAAGATATTTCAAATAAAGGCAGCTGCAAAAATGAGACGTATTGAGTAAATTTTGTATAAAGCCATACAAAGAAATAAACATACAAAAACAAATACATGCAAATTATTTAATGTAATTTTTAATTTTAACTGGCAATAAAAAATTAAATCCAACGTTCAAGTTGAATTTTATTATTTGCAGATGCGCTTAATTAGAAATTTTCGCTAGAACTACACGCAAGTCCTTTAAATTGTCGATGGGGAATCCTATTTTATAACAATGTCACTTTGATCATGTAATAAAATTACTTACTTTGTTTGAAGTAAATCTTAAATGTTTAAGTGCTTAAGAACACCAACAACAAAACAGTGCGAGTATTAAGGAATATTATATTTTTATTGTAGTTTGTATCACATAAGGAAAATGTTAATAGACGTCAGATTAGGAACACATTTTGTTACATTCTTAATGTATATAAAAGTGAGTTAATTTATGGCACACGACGGGAGCTTGTAATTTTAAAACCACTTATTCTCCGCATATCAAATGGAGTCGTAATAAATATTAGCTGAAAATGAATCTCGTATAACAAATGTTTAATTGTAAATATATATTCTAAGATACAGAAAGTTAAAACCGCATTTTCTACTGTGTTTTTATGAAAGTAGTTTGCGTTAAAAATTGACATTAAAACACTTCTTATAGTAAAAGCAAAAGCAATGCCATAAAGTTTAAAAATCAGTTTTCCTTATTTAAAGAATGCAATGTAAAGAAACAGAGAACCGGTACTTTGTTTTATCTTACAATGGTCTTCTTTTAAATAAAAGAGAATTTGGCAAATGTTCTAATTATTAAAAACTGTTTGTAATTACATTTGATTTTTCTCTTACATTTTTAAGCAACAAGTTAATTTTCTTTTTTTTAGAATATCATTGCAACATTTAATAGATATTAAAAATATTAAGCCTTTAAGAAAAAAATTGTTATATACAACAACTTCGTTAAAACCAAGTTGGATAATCCGCTAAAAGAAAATTTCTGGCTCTGGGCCTTGTAAACTTGTGAATGTATAGGATGTAACATCACATCACTTTATTCATAATTTTAGCGCAATATGGTCAATTTGAGATGCGTTTATATGTTTTCCTATTTTGTTTAATTGTATTTTATTTGTTAAATATATTTAAATAAATAAATCTACACAAAGATTTTCATTACTAATTTCTATACAATGCTTCAACATTCTAAAATTGTGTGGAGTCATTTTGACAATGATTTTAAGTAACAAAAAATTATTTTAGGAAATGTTAATGAAGTAAAATTTATCAAGCTTGTGAGAACTCCCTTGTGTTCAAATAAATAACTGTTATACTTGTACTTTGTACCTCGAAAATTTGAAAAAAAAACTGAATGTGCCATGACTTTTATGACTTTTGGTTTTGATGATTTTGCAAAAAATTTTCATTCTTAAAAGTTTTGTTGAAATGTGAAGAAAAAAAATATTTAAGAGTGCTACACATTTCTTTTTGTTTTGTTCTCAAGATTAATTAATTTTGTTAAAATACTAATTTAAATAATATATATGAAAATTTTTGGGTGCTAAATACAAGAAAAGGTAATTTGTTTTGTTTTAACAACAGAGATAAAAAATAAAATAAAAAGAAAATCATCTGTTCGACATCTTGATAAGTGTGTTTTATCCTTCTTTTGTACAGACAGAAAAGGGATACAATTTTAGAAAATTTGGATCAACAACCAGTTTACTCAAGCCCTTTCTTTGTGAGAATTTCCGGGTTTGTTGGATTCTTGGGTCTTGAAGCCTGGAGAAATTGCCAAGCTCGTCAATAAGTGTACGATTTGAAAAATTGTGAATCTTTCATGAAATCAAGAATTTCATATTAACAACCCAGGCTGGTGCAATATTTTAACATCAAAACGGAACACATTTATAATTTATATAACGCAGTTTCCAAATTCTTGACACATCAACTAAATTTATACACTCACACAAAATCACACACACCCACACACAAAGAGACATACATACTTATTCAATATAAATATAACTCTTATAAATATATAATTCTTAATTTAATAATCTGTGAACTACATTGCGTCCAATATCAAGCTCCTTTGACAACAGGCCTGCGGTCGTCGGAACGAGAATTTTGGTGAGTGTGGTATAAGTTTATTTTGTTTTTTTCGTATATATGTATATATTAATTTAAAACTACTGTAGTGAAAACTTTAAACTAATTCTTAAAATTTTAAATTTCTCTTTTTTAAATTAACATTAATTTTTATAATTCATTAAATTTAATTTAAATTCAAACAATATGAAACATTTTTACACTTTTTCTTTATTCTTAATTATAAAATAAATATGGGTTGTTGTTAAAATGAAAATGTAAGATTTCTTCATTAATTTCGCGAAACAATTAGTTAACCGAAAGTTAGATTTATGTAGGCTATTCAAATGTTCAAAAGAATAGCAAGGTCATGGGCGGGTATTGAAGAGAGAGAGACAATTTACATCTCCGTTTCACTTTATAAATAAAAACCTTTGCAGTTTCCCAATTTTTGTTAATTATTTTTTTTTTTTTTTATTATTTTATATTGTTTTGTTTTTACTTAATGTTTGCACCCCTATATCTACATACGAGTGTATTCAAATTTACAGCTACCTAATCTTAATTTTATTGTAACTAAAAGTCATATTCTGAAGGATTAAAGAACCACCCCAATTTTTGACGAGTTTAGCTGGTATTATAGGTAGCATAAGTTCGGATTAATAGGATATGGTAGAAGAATCATTGCAGAGGGAGTAAAGCAAAATTTTAGAAAATTTCTCTAACGAATGTAAAAAAATAAATAAAAAATTTTCTTGCAAAAAATTGTACCCAAATTTTTATGGCGTGGTGAGAAAGTACTATTTAATGGAGTAAAAATTGATACATCAGTTGTAAATCACTTCATTAATATAAAATTAAACGGGCTGTGTTTAAGAGCAATGCTTAAATTAAACAATAAATGGTATCCATTTAAAGTAATTATAAAAATTTAAACGTATAAATGATACCGGCAGGTATGTTACTCGTACTACTTTTTTTGTTTATAATTTTAAATGAAATAGAATGGATGTTATATTTATTTAATGTCGGCAATTTTGTAAAGAAGAC
This sequence comes from Gymnosoma rotundatum, assembly GCA_916610165.2. Taxonomy (NCBI): domain Eukaryota; kingdom Metazoa; phylum Arthropoda; class Insecta; order Diptera; family Tachinidae; genus Gymnosoma; species Gymnosoma rotundatum. The sequence continues at coordinate 92,489,305 of OU744337.1, read as the reverse complement.
ACTGTGAGATAAATGTCCGCCTGTGTTAGCCTTACAAATGCCAGCCTTTTTGAGCATATTTTTCATTATATTCTCACACATTTCAAGCGGTATTTTATAAGTTTCATTACGAATATTTTGTATGAGTTGCTCAAGCGTAACTGGTTTGTTTGCATAAATCTTACTTTTCTGATACTCCCACAAAAAGAAGTCCTGTGCAGTGAAATACAGGCGCCCGTATAGGCCAATCAACATCACCATTCCTTGAAATAACTTGTTGTAGAAAGAGCCCTTGCAGCAATACCATTGTAATTCTGGCTGTAAAATTTATTTTCCAAACGCAACCATAAATAGCTATTTTATTAATTCCTCTAAAAATTTTTCTCTCAAAATTTGCTGGGTTATACTTAAAAATATTATTTATAAGAAGACATTATTGCTTCTCTTTAAAAAATAAAAAACATTTGAATATATTTGGGTAAACTTTGCTTTCTTTTGTTAAAACAACGACAATACCATTTCAGCTTTCTCTCAAGTCAAAGGTTTATTGTTTCCAGTATCCTTATGTGAATCGTCAAGCTCTTCTTGGACATGTGCTCCTTATGCCTTGTGCCTCCTTATCATAAGATCTCTTCGTAGCCCCACTGCGTTTATGTTGCTGCAACGTAAAATCCTTATTTTGGGCATTATTCGCAGCAACCTGTCATTCGCGGATGATCATATTTAATGCAAAATTTGTTGTAAGCAAAAGAAAAAAAACAAAATTGATTTTGTACAATTGCTTTAAGTTTTAGAACCAAAGCAATAGTTTCATGTAAAATAAAAAGCTTTCGCTCATAACAATATCTTTACAATTTCTGGTATACTTTTGCCAGAATTATATACAGAGACTGCTGACTTATTAAAGTAGATTCAAGCACACGGAAATCAATTAATATTATCATAAAAAATTCTTTACTCAAAAGTGTACGTACAGACGTATTTTATACTTATCGCTCTGCAAAACTTGACAAATAAATAAATAAAAGTAAATTCATTTAAGATTTTTATTTAATCAATAGACATTTGCCATGAATAAATTAGTCTTAAATTTCCACCCACTGATATAGGAAAAAAGTGGTTTTGCTTGGTAACAGACAAGTTTTTTTTTTTTTTTTTTTTTTGTTCATAAATTATATAGCATTTTAAAATAAAAATACTAAAATAATAATTAAAAAAAGTTTGTTTCTTAAGTCTTTTATTTGACCACACTCAAAACATTTTTAACTAACAAAATTCAACCTATTCACCACAATTATTATCAACTAAAAAAGAGAAAACGAATAACAGCAACTGTCAAAATATTGCAAAACAAAATAAAGATAAATATGAAAAAAATAAACAAAACAAAAAACCGGTCAAATGAGCAGAGAAAACGTTGTATCAGTCATATAGAACTCAAACACGTGAGTTGCGTTTAACGAATGTGGATGAAAAGAGAAACTTGAAAACAAAACAAAAGCAAGTAATAAGCAATAAGCCAACTGACAGTCACATACTTCCAGTTGCCAATATTGGAAATATTTGTTTACAAATGAGAGTCTTAACAAAACCCAGGTGAGCACAACAACCAAGTGGAACTAGTCACGATCTCTAGAGCCATTGAGATGAGATATTGGTTGTTTACCTTCAACATACAGAGACACACAAACACACAATAATTTTTCTGGTATATATAAGCGTAAATCATCGGCAATTTGTGCATTTGGTCAAGTTCATGCGTGGTGAGAAAATAGACAGTCTTAGTTTTAGGTAATCGACCATTACTTAGTAATAAATGGCTACAGCAATTTCTTCACACAAATTTTTAACAGTGGCTGTAAGTATCCCAGCAAATATTAAAATTTTACTGACATCACTGTTTAAAAAAAAAATATACATTTAGATGCATTAATGTGAGCACTGCTCTTTATAAAGAGAGCAAATATTATCTAGTCTCTAGTTTTGGGTGACTGTTAACTTGTTGCCTAATTTAGCTTTTGCAAGTTTTTCAATACAAATTATCCACATTATATTAGCTAATTTGTGCAATTCGCATTTAGTCTTACTTTAGACTTCGTGTGAAGTGCAACTCCGAATAATTGCTTAGTCTTGGACTCGTAAGTAGTGCTCGGTTTAATAGAGAAGTGTAAACTTTGTGTGAGTGTTTTTTTTTTATTGCTTTTTCTAAGTGAGCATAAGAGTGCAAATGCAATATTTTCTATTGTTCTCACTTCTTACTCTCTTCTAGGCTACAAAACATTAAATGTGTTTGAAAATTTAACGCAAAACTAGTGTTAAAGACTTTTGAAAGTAAAAAAACAAAACACCAAGACGAAGAGGAGATTTTTCTCTTCACAAAAAAAACATCGTTCTCAAAAACGTAACTTCAAACCAGCTAAAAAGAAATAGTTGATTTTTTTGTTGTTTTAACGGTCTGTCGTTTCTAAGTTTGTTACGTACAACCGCCTTGAAAAAAATGCTGACGTAAGTCCAACTTCATACACTAACAACAACAAATAAACTTTAGAAGAATTTGAAAAAAGGACAACAATAGAAGTGGTTAGTAGAAATTCGCATTTCATAACACATAAGTTATTCACTCTTATCTTAAACTTCTTTATTGCGTTTACCGCTCCTTTCATTATTAACTACAGTTGACATTATTATCGTCCATCTATCGGTGTCTTCTTGTGTCGTGTTTTTAGTTTTTATAATTTACTTAAAGTTTTTGATGAGCGAACACAAGTTTATCGCGTGGCATTTTGAGACTGTGTAGTAAATGGTAAGTAGAGAGATTGTTATTTTAACTCATAATAAAACAATTTTACAATCTGTTGAACATTTATAAAAGTAATTTTTTTATGTTGAGTTCAAAACCAAAGTCTTCTTATGTTAATATGAAATGTTGCTTAAAATATTGCACTTGGTGTGCCCGTGGGTATTTAGAACTTTTCATTATATATTAGCTAACTATTAGTAAATTTATAACGGTCTTAAACCACAGCTGTTTGGACTGTTTCTTGTATTTGGTACGTTTATCTTTCTCTTAAGACTTATTTATATTTTGTAAGAGAACTTTTTAAAAAATAGTAATTTTTTAGACTTTAACATTTAAAATTTCTTTCGAGCTGTGAAAAAAAATTCTAGAATGGCTAAGTATTTATTTGAAGAAAATTGGAAAGTTAGCCCAAAAATCCTCATTGTACCTGTAGGGCTTATTTTCCTTACCAATTTTTGATTTCTTGGCACTTATAAAAAATTATTAGAAAAAGAGTATTTTTGCTGAATACAGCTCTGAAGGAAATATACAAATAAAAATAATAAAAAATTTTTTATGAAAAAGAAATTTTCTTCTTTGTAAAGTTCCTTGCTTTATTATCATATAAAAAGAGATGGAAGAATTGAAGCTTATTAAGTTAAGATTTTTTAGATAAAAATCTGAGATTTCTAAGATTTAAGTAGTTGTTTGTTTCGCAAGTAGACAAAGGAACTAATATCAAATAAAAACAAAAGCGAAGGCGAATTAAATATTAGGTGGATGCATGGCTACAAAAACAAAAACCTGTAATTTTGTTGTTGCAGAGCACCACGTTCATGTCAAAAGTAACTGACTAAAGAGAAGGAAGCCGAATTTATTTATTTTTCAATCATCATTCGGTACTTTAGATAAAGTTGTACCAGTTGGTTTCTTTTTCCTGCATATGCAGCAATACACATTGTTCATTTTTTGCTTTTGAATTTTAATTTATTACAACTAACAATTTTTCAAACTATTTGAAAATTTTTTATTTGTAAAATTATTTTAACGTTTTGACATCAATGTCGAATATAAACAAAAATCAGCTGGGCTATTAAGACCACCTGTACATCAATCCGCCATGGCTAATATCAAATGTGCCCATAATTATGAAAGTGGTCCACGTCATATATTTTTTGTTTCGAGATATTTAATGAATTGCATTTGAATAAATTAAAAAAAAATTTTTACATTATGCGACAACCACTATCTTATGGTTCATTTTTGACAATTTCGTGAAAATTACATTGAATAAATTTAGTTTAAAATAATGTGTTATAAAAATAACTTGAAAACTCATTTTTTTTAATTTTCGACTTAGACCACTTTCATAAATATGATCACAAATATGAAATAAAAAGAAGATTGTGCGTTGCATTCTCTTTTTTTGTGTGACGTAGAAATAGAATATTTTTTGTAAACAAAGGACATTTGTGTAAGGAAAGTTAACAAATTAAAGTAAAAACCGTAAAAAATGTTCAAAATAATAATGAATTGTGCAGTTAACAAATGTAATTATAAAAACAATTCAAATGTCAAATAAGGTTTTTCAAGGTTTGATCATTCAACCAGATTTTGTTAAAGATTCAATTACGCAGCCTCATCATATTAAATCTGATCAAAAATTAAAAAAAAACTATTTTTTAGAGCTAAATTATGTTTTTAAGTTCAAACAGTTAGTCAGGAGATTAACCCATATGCGCTTATCGCCCCATTTTTAAAACGGTAAGATATTGATCAACTGTGTGGTTAAAAAGTAACTTATTATTTTTTTGAGTGTGTGTTTACCGTTATCTGTATTGTATCAACATAGATAATAAGAACAATAAAATTCTAGCGGCATACTTTCTGTCAAATCTCAAAATAAATACAAAAAATCCGACAAATACAAAAAATCCATGTTTTTACGAGAAAAAAAAAGTTGAGCATATACGGGTTAAGAATAACTACAGCATATCTAGAAGTAGAAAATTATTGAATTAAAATTAAATTAAATTTTTAAAATTTTGATTTTAATTTTAATTTTATTTTGCAAAAAAATTTCTGTATGAAAGAGTTACTTTATTTTCAGTTACTTTTCATTAAAGTCTGTAATAATTATTTTATATTTTCTTTATAGAAATATTAATTTACAATAGCTAATCAAATAACTTCTAAAATATATAATTTTCATGGGAATTTTCATCTAAGCCAACATTTAAGACTTTGATAGCCCGAAATAGCACTTTTTTAAAAGATTTAAGCACAAACTCAAAAGTTTTATTTGACTATATCTATTTTCTTCCCATTTAAAATTTTGTTCAAATAAATGCACTCGTGTAGTAATTGTGTAGTTATTTTCAGTTTTGTGCCAAAAATCTCTTCTAATTTTCATTCTATGATGGCGTAGATGCGCAGTAGAAAATTTTTTGTACGTCTTATTGCATATTCTTGTTTTTTTTTTGTTCATGATTTGATATATGGTAAGGCTTATAGCGCTCTGTCAAATTTCTCTAACTTACTTATTCGCTTTTAGATCAATGGATTACTGGATACTGTATACTTTGATTTACTGGTAGAAAATCTTTATCATATATCGTATAGATTGGATATAATTAAATGATATATACTTGCTATATTTAGGGATATTTAGAACGAATAGTAAAAATAAATATCGAATTGAAACTAGCTAAATCTGCTAGACATAAGCACTAATGTGCTTTTTTTGGGAATTCTGAAAAATCAGGCAAAAATAAGGGTTTTGATATGGAACTCATTAATTGTTTTCTATATAATACTACAACACATACTATTAAATTATTAAATTAATTAATTTTTTTTTAATCTACTCTTAACGTAGGGCATCTGAGGGCATTTTACAGAAAATATGTAACAGCCCAGCAAAAAATTTTTGAAAAGGTAATTGAGTGTCGAATTAAGCAGTTTTGACAGAAGTGCTTTCCAACTAGATTGCTAACTTAATGATTTTAACAAGGCATGAGACTCTCATAATCAATTACCGAGAATCGATTACATTAATTATTGTAGGAAAAAATGAGTACCATTAGTACGGTAGTCTCTTTTAACATAAAGAACTAGTTCCATTAATACTTCCTTTTTTGGAAACTAATGTAATGTGTTTTGAGGGCGAGTAACAAAATATGGCAATCACAAAAGTAAGTCATTATGTGGCAAGTACTTTTTAAGGTAATCTCTAGTTTTCTGTTGGGAGAAAGTTGCTGATTGCAACGCTATTTTGATTTTTGTATGATATATCGTTAGAATGATATTTTTACATTCTTTATCGCTATAGTTTATAATGAGTTTTGAGTTTATTAGTGACATCCCATGAACGCCATTTTGAGTTTAAAATATAAACATATAGCGACTATTACAATAACGAATCTATTGATATTGAATTTATTTTAAACAGCTGTATTTTTCAGCTGAACTTTCATGCATGGATTTAATAAATCAAAAAAAATCCACGCAAGGCATCAAGCGTTCATGATTTCTTTACAACAATCAGTGTGATACTAGAAGAGCAGGTCCTATAATGAGAAGATAAAAGTATAATGAAAAAACCGGGCTCGTTGTTTCACCGACGCATAATAAAAAACATGGATAAATACATGCGACGCTTAATAAATAGAACAAAAAAAAAAATTGGGTTGTGCGTTGACTTTGTCTAACCAACTTAATATCGATTATTATTAACATCTTATATTATACACAGTTATATCAATGATGTTTATAACGTACACAACCTTAGGTAAGGAGAGATGCGAAGAATGCTGATGGCGGGTGCAGCAATCCAAGAAATGCAGCATTGCATTCTGTTAGTGTCTTTATGAAATAACAAAAAATTTTAGAAATAATTTTCTGAAATAAAAATTGAGGTGAACTTAAGCCAAATTAAAGTTATTCATTTCACAATGATTATCTGTCCAAAATCTTTAATGCAGTAAATAAAAAATTTTGTCAGTATTTATTAAAGGGTGTCCCCAAAACGTGTTTTTACGTATATTATGAACCACAAAGGGCGCTACTTTAATACTTAAGAAAACTACATATCACTATAGCTCCCAATAACGCAAAGTCACACAGAAATATGTGTGAAAATATATATATTCCTATCCTTCGAACCGTTATAGATAAACCTTTAAAAATTGGACAGAATATTGATTACGGTGATCTTTATATTACCAGGTATAAATAATCAAAATTATAAATTAAAGGGTGCCCCAATAGTTCCTTATTTAACGTATATAGCTATACTTTTAAACAGTTGTAGGCAGAGCTTTGAAGTTTACAAAGAACCTGTATACATTAGTCCGCTATTAAACCAAGTATAAAATTGGAATTTCGAAATTAAAGGGTGCCTCTATAGGTGATGCCATTTAATGTATATGGTCAAACAGTTGAACAGCTGTAGAAAGACGGTTGAAATTTACAAAAAAAAAACTGTATTGCTAAGACCGCTAAAGGGTGTTTCAGTTGTTAATGTAACTGACCTATTAGAAATCTGTTTTGATGTTGGTTTTTTTGCAAGAATTATTTAGGAATTGATACAGATTTAAGATATGCATTTCTTATTAGTCAGTATGATTTAATTCCGTATATTTAGGATTTACTTGGCCTTTTTATGCTTGCAAATAGAAGCAAACAGTAAAGCCAGTGACAGCTCTATAGCAAGATGAAATTGTCAGTAAAAAAAATTTTACTGTTCGATGCGATAAACTTCTTCCTATGTTTCCTTAAGAACGATTAAAGATTTCAAAGATAATTTATCTTACTTCTAGTGATTTAAAGATTTTAAGTTATTTAAAGAACGTTATTAACATAATCAAAGGCTAGCGTTTAGTTTTATTTTGAATTATCATGGTAAGAAATTCGGTACGATTATTGTATTTTAAAATTCTTTTATATTTCTTAGTTTATATTGTTTCATATCGTTATATTACCCAACCCAAGAAGTAATACGATGGTACTAATCACATAATTAATTTATTAACGTTTGTATGCATAAAAAGAACTAAAAACGAAACTTTTACAAATTTGAAACGATTTAAAATGAAAACGATGACTGCCTTCTTTGTTTTCAAAGCTTTAAAATGTCGTAATTTCTTACGATAAATTTAGATTTACCTAATTTTGTTAAGTTATATTCCTTTTCTAAGCCTCTATTACTTCTTAATTAAGTTTATCCGTATGTTAAAGATATTTGTATATTTAGTTTTCGGATGCCTTTCAACTTTTCTTGATTTATATGAATTTTTTTAAGCTTTAAATTTAAAAAAGAATCTAAAAAGTCCCATTAATCAGTATTTTTTCACTGTTAAACAACCATTATGTTCAATATATTAATTAATTTTACAAAAAGTAATGCAAAAGAAAAATATATTGAAGAAAAGGAAAAACCAGAATACAAACAAAAAAACAATTAAAAAAATATAAATTACAACATTAAGCAACTTTATATAAAATGTTTAGTGTTATTTTAGGTTGTTGTTATTGATGTTGCAATTGTTGTTAATGTATCCATACAATATATGAACTGTGGCTATGGCACTGTTAACATTGCACTCGTTACAAATGGTAACAGCAACCACTGTAATAACAACAACAATATTATTGCGAAAAAAACACACACAGCTACTAAACTGGGCAACATAATAGCAAATTGTTTTACATGCAAATTGCTAAAATAAAAGCAAAAAAACTAAAACAAAGATAGCAAAAGCAAATAAACAGCAGGTAAGAAAATGAAATTGGCAAGAAAATGCGAGATGATGCCCTACACTTCTTCGATATTTAATTACCGGCAGGCAGACTTTATTTAAAGGATGATAATTGTGTTATTGCAACACGTTCTGCTTCTATTTTTCAGTTTTCTTTTAACTGGATAAAGGTGAGAATTACAGTCTAAAATACAACCCTAATTATACTTAAATTAGAAAGATTTTATAGTAGTGCATGATCATAATATGATTACAAAAATTTCATTGTACTGGAATTGAGGAAAAGAAACAGCAAATGATAGAATGAATCAAATATAAAAACGTAAAGAAAAATTCCTTCAAAATTGGCATTCAAAAACAAAGAAAGTTAGCCGACGCACATAGACGTATTTTGCCAATCTAGCCAGATATTACTTTTTTTTAGTTTATATTGGCTCTAAATATTTACTGAGTGTACCTGAAATTTGGCATGGTGATCTGCTATGGTCATAGACTGTTAAAGAAGGAAAACAAAACAGTATCGGATTAAGGAGAAAAGAGTTCTCCTTAGAAGAACTAATCCTACCTTTTAGTGGGCGGTGAAATAAAATATTATCTTAAAAAATAATGTCATTAATAAACAAAATGAATTACATACGCCCTAAACCCATAGACATTTATTTATATGGGCAGTGAGAGCTATCCCTCCAATTCCACCCCCAAAAACATCCCTGTGAAAACATTTTTTTTTAATAAATAAGCTGTTTGTTTTTAGACCTTTTTACTATTAAATTAAATTGTAAGGTTCGGCTTGAGGTCCTCTTTGATAATAAATTAAAATCAAAACAAAATATCTTTTTTGTTTTTATTTATTTTTCAATATTCGAATATTTCGACCAACTGTGTTGGTCATCTTCAGGGAAATATGAATTAATTTATTTTCAGCGTCGTCCGTTTGTTTATGTATACACTTTGTCACTGACAAAAAAGTTATTTTGTTTTAATTTTAATTTATTACCAAAGAGGACCTCAAGCCGAACTTTACAATTAATTTTTTTTTTTAATTTTTTTCCAATTTAATAAAAATATTCATTATTAAGCTTTCTATTGCCTTACCAATCCCCGCCCACCAAGAATATTATAAAAAATATATTTTTGCGATTTGTTACTTATCTGAAAATAATTAATCTATTAATAATAATAATAACTTATTTATGACTAGGAGTGTCCACAACTTCATCTGCATGTCATTTTAATTTTCCTAAAATTCAATTTTAGAGAAATTTTTTTTTTTTTTAATTTATTCCAGAGTTTTGTAGACAGTGTTAAAAATTTTCCATTTACAAAAATAAAATGTGCAGAAAACTGTTTTTTATCTCAATTTCTTCTACGAAATGACCTTTTTTTAATATTACCAAGGTTTTAAGGGACCTCCTTACAAAGTTTTTTTCAAATCCATCCAGTAGTTTCACGTGATGCGAACATAGACAGGCAGATAGACAGAGAGACAAACGAAAATTAAAAAAATAGTGTTTTGTATTCCGTATCCATTACTATCTACACCAACATCAAAATTTTCAAAAATTATTTCATGTGCAGATATAACCCCGTTACAGTTTTATTATATGCACTAAGATAATAATTAGTGCCATGGTTCTTCTTCGTCTGATTTGTCAAAGACCTCTTCCAAATCTGAATATTCCTTAGCGTTAAGTACAGGTAGAAGCATTAAAGAAAGGTAATGATATTTTTGAAGTTGTTCTTATACTAGAAAATAGTGGGTTACGCACAAAAACGTGGAACTTTTTCCTATACAGTATAAAAGTAGAGATCACAATATTAATAGTGATGTATAATACTTTCAGAACCGCGATGGAGATTACTCTCAAAAACCTTTTTACTTTTTTTACAAAAAATTTAACAAAAAAATACTTTTTTTAATTTTGAATGAAATTTTTAATCATAAAAATTTAAAACAAAATTTAGCTAAAAATTAATATAAGTAGTTCTTAATATAGCCTTTCACAGAAAAAAATTAATACAAAAAAAAAAAAATATTGCAAACCTCTCAAAATCGTATAAAGGCAATAAAAACGTATGCAATTTATCAAACTTTCCTGATTTTAACAGTGTCCCAAACGACAAATGTCAAGCATCACTATACGATGCACAATTTTGTTATCTGTCCAGCTGCGTACTTAAATTTTTACATTTCTCAAAATTAATAATTGGCCTAATGGCTGGCTAGATTGGCAAAATACAATCTAATTTTAAGAACATTTTAGTTAAAAAAAATATTTTTTACTTTTTATTTTTTCGTTAAGTTAAATAATAATTGCCATATTTACAAAAATTAAAATAAATTTCAAATATATTTTATGACAAAATTTCCATACAAATTTGTCCCAAAATGCATTTACAAAGTTAGAAGTTTCTACAAAACTTCGTGATCACAAAAGAAAAGCTACCAACACAAAGTGAAAAATAAAAAGGCAAAATACTTACTTCTTATTATGATTTAAATAACGCATTGTTTAAAATATCTATAAGCTGTATACCACAACCATATATAGTTACACGAGATATAATATGGTTTTTCTTGCCCTACTTTCAGTATGTTGATTCTTTGTTGGAAATAACGATGAACTCTATTTTAAAGTTTTGCTTCTTCTCAATCAACTGCAATAATGCCAGCATATCTTAACAACTAACTCATTGTGTAAAATCTTTTGCTTTCTTGTCTTTCTTTTTTTTAATTCAAATCCATCATAGTTGCAAATCTGAGAAGGAAACGATCAAGAAACTATCAAAATTGCTTGTTTTCGCTTTCCATTATTAACAAATTATTAGTAGAAAATCAAAATCGCCAAAGTATTTTATATAAACATGTCCTTAGCTGTATTATATCGATGAGCTCTAAAGCAACTGTCTCTAAAAAATATCCGAAAAAATGTTTTTAACATGCGAATATACGGTCATAATTGGATTGCATTTTCCAATAGAGGCTTGAAGATATTCTGTAGACAATTCTTGACTTATTCAAATAATCAGTTAGCAAATTTCACATAAGATAGCAAAAATATTCTAAACTACGCTTTCCGTTTTTAAGTGGGAATCATGGAATTCGCACTTTTTTTTCTACACTTGCTATTTCTTAAAAATTTTAAATTGCAAAAATTTATTTATTTATAATAAATTTAAGTCATGTTACAATCGCTGCTAGCAACAAAAAATGCCCTAAGTAAGATCATAGTACCCTTTACCCAGATATGTGTAAGTAGAGAAGCTTCAAGAAAAGTCGAGAAAATAATTGTAATATTTTGTGCAGATGAGCAACAACACAAATAACAATAAAGTGGCGGCTAAGCTTAAATACGATAATGTTAAACTCAATAAACTACTTAATATATGCAAAGAATGCAGCATATAAAACAAAAACAACAACTATTTACAAAAAAGTAGAAATAGCAACAAAAAAAGAAGGGATTAAAAAATAAAAATTATTTAAGATTTTTCTAGTTTTAAATTTAACTTAAAAAAATATGCAGTTGATTTTTCTCTAAAGTAGATACTTGCGCACAATGGAAAATATTAAGTACATTTTATTTCAAAAGAAAAGTACTTTTAAGTTCTAAAGTTCTTAATGAGAAAGTACATTAATGGACATAAATTTAAAGTGACTTTTTCAATATTCAACAAATACAAACGTTAGAAAAATGATTTTTCTAGTGCTCTAGAATTCATTGAATTCAGAAATATAAAGTGATCTATTTTCTTCTCGCTGCCCTTGCGAAAGCTTATCCTGTATAAGTATTTTTTACAAATAGTTTATAACAAATTAGCCCTAAGAATGAGGATCGGTTTGAGCTATTCGCATAGCATTAATCATTTATCAGCTAGACTTTGTTTGTACGGCTCATACAAATAATCGACTAGAATTTACCTCCAAAATTTATTTAAATAAATATAAAAAGGAAAAAAATTATCGATCAGAAACAAGGTTTTAGTACTTCATGAACTAAATCATTGTAATCATAAAAAAAGAAATCTGGAAAAAGCTTATTTAGCAGCTGCACTCGTGGATGATGTACATAATATGTCAATAAATCAGACAACATAAATAGAAAAAAAATATTTTTGATAAAACAATTTTGAAGCAGAAAAATACGAGGGCTGCTATATATATTTCTGGGCTGGCAACACTGAGTGCTGCCAAGTGCAATCTGACATTTCCATTGGAAAGTTTGTCATTTTTAAGCATAATCGTACTCAAAACGTTTTGACGTACGACCATTATTTGTGCTGTTTACAGTGACTTGAAAAAATTAATATAGAAAAATTTGGAATTAACTCGTGAACGTTTTCGTGCCATCATTTTTCACAACTTTCGACGTGGATTATCACGACAAGAGTGCATTGATGAACTTAAATCTTTGTATGGCGATGAAGCACCATCCTATAGCACTGTGAAAAATTGGTATAATGAATTAAATCGCTGCCGAAGCTCGCTCAAAGACGAATTCTGTGAAGGTCGTCCAAAAACGGCTGTTGTGCCAGAGAACACTGATGCCAGCATACATTCGATACTGCATGAACACCTGGCCGTAAAAAAGGTTTGTTCTCGTTGGATCCCGCACAATTTAAAAGTCGCTCAAAAAAAGGCTCGTGTCGATTGGTGCAAAGAAATGTTGCAAAAATACGATTGCGGTGCTTCAAAAGACGTTTATAAGATCGTCACAGGTGACGAATCATGGATCTATGCGTATGAGCCCGAAACGAAACAACAATCGACCGTGTGGGTCTTCAAAGACGAGCAAAATCCAGCGAAAATTGTTCGTGGAAGAACCACTTCGAAGCAAATGGTCGCCTGTTTCTTCGGCAAAACTAGTCATGTGGCGACTGTAACGTAGGACGGTCACTTCTGAATGGCACACTACAATTTGTTTGCCTGAAGTTATGGGAATAATTTCAAAAACCAACAAGAGAAGACGAATCATTGTTCACCATGACAATGCGAGCTCTCACACATCGGCTCAAACCAGAGCGTTTTTGACCGGCCGAAACGTCGAATTAATGGGTCATCCGCCGTACAGCTCTGACTTGGCACCTATTGACTTCTTCTTTTTTACGCACATCAAGAAAAAAATGCGTGGTCAACGAATTTCGTCGCCAGAAGAAGCTGTTGAAGTGTTCAAAAACCATGTTTTAGAGGTGTCTCAATCGGAGTGGAAAAAGTGCTTCGACAACTGGTTTGAGCGCATGCAAAAGTGTATGAATCGTGCTGGAGAATACTTTGAAAAACAATAAAACCATTTTTGATTATAAATATTCGCATTTTCACTATTAGGCCAGAAATATATAGAGCAGCCCTCGTATTAAATAAAATTAAAAATGTAATCACCGACAAACGGATAAATTATTGTGCATATTTAGGATTCTTATTGTATGTGATTACTTTAATTAAAATTAAGCAGTTTATAAAAAATATTGTAGAGATTCTTTTTGTGCAAATCTGCGCTAAGTGCACTTTTCTATATCTAAATTTGTCAAATATAAACCGCATATAGCGTTAAGGTTTATAAATTTTTTTTTATTATTAAATTAGTTCTAAAGTTTCCATGTTATAGTTAAATATGGTCCACATTTACACTATGCAATTTTTTGATGCAATTTTTTTGCAATTCTTTTTATAAGCTGCAGCGATATTCTTTATTTTAAACAAAACATAACTAGCAAAAACAGCCCCTTTAAACTGACGCCATGCTATATTGCTTACCGCTCTTGCTTCACAATTAAACAAAAATTTCATGCTAGTTTCATGAAAAATTGCATAGTTTAAATGCCGTAATGCTCTCCTTTTTCTTTAAAAAATACTTTGCGTCAAATTTTTATTATTTTTAATAGAACCAGCCTCTAAGCATATTTTTATAAATAAAAAATGTTGTAATTTAATTTTTATTGAATTATTATTTGAACTGTGAATATTATAAATGAATAGAAATTATTTTGGCTTAAGTTCATTTAATTTTTAATTTCTAAAAATCTTTTTTGGAAAGAAAATTTATTTTTAAAATGTATGCGGACGTTTTCCAAAGAAAACAAGAAAAATTAGACGCTAGCAGAATGAAATGCTGCACTTTCTGGACCGCTACGACCTTCACCAGCATTCTTCGCATCTATCTACCTTAGTTGTGTATTTTATAAACATCATCTATTTAACCAACTAACTTTGTAAATAAGAATACGAGAAAACTCATAACTCATATCAACATTAATTTGGTTAGACGAAATTTACACACAAACCAACGTATTTCTTTACTGTTCTCTCTGTATTTCGTCTTGTACATTTGTTTTTGCTTTGTTTCAATCATCGATTGAACACGAATGCAAATTTGTTTTTAATCATTCTTACTCGTTTACTCATAACATTATAGATGCTGTTCCAGTATCATTTTGATTGTTATGATGTAAGCATGAATGCTCGCTGTACCTTGCGTGCTTATAATTTAATTTTTATTGAATTATTATTTAAACTGTGATTATTTGTAAAATAAATTTTCTTTCTAAAAAAGATTTTTAGAAATTAAAAATCAAATGAACTTAAGCCAAAATAATTTCTATTTATTTAAAAAATGTTGTTTCAGACGTAAAATCACTAAGACAAAATGAGTTATTTCATGCCATTTTTTTCAAATTCTGCTTAAAATTTTCAGCGAGTATTATCGCGTCCTTATAATATTAATAATAATAATAATACACAAACAAAACCCCATTTGCAGCGAACGTACACAAAGAAAGTGTAAAAAAATAACCTCAAAATTCAA
This sequence comes from Gymnosoma rotundatum, assembly GCA_916610165.2. Taxonomy (NCBI): domain Eukaryota; kingdom Metazoa; phylum Arthropoda; class Insecta; order Diptera; family Tachinidae; genus Gymnosoma; species Gymnosoma rotundatum. The sequence continues at coordinate 92,473,985 of OU744337.1, read as the reverse complement.
GCGTGGCTATACTTCGTGAAATTAGTTTCATGAAAAATGCCGTCGTGTAAAATACGTATATCTTAAAAAATTTTTTGATACCTTTCTTCATTTTTTAAAGTCGGGTAAAAAGTGTAACTAAACGTCGGCGGCTAAATTTCAGCCAATTTTTAGCTGAAAAAATGTCGGCAGCTGCTGTAAGCTGGCTATTAGCCGTTCGCCGGCACAGGTCTCTGATAGGGATGAAAACCAGAATCCAGGCATTTAAAATTTTTTCAAGTTTTACTTTAAAAAAAAATTGGTATGCCAATTAAAGATTTTTCAATATTTTTATTAATAATTAAACAACCAAAATACTAAAAAAATTTATATTTTATGTTTAAAAAATTGGCTCCTTAAAAAATTACCCTAAATTTTCTGTTGAGGATAACAATGTTGACCAGCTTAAATCAGGTAATATTTTCTATTATAAATTCAAGCCTTTGTCAATTTTTAATAATATCCTCAATTTTTGAAAAGTTTTGAAGCTTTTTATTTAAAGTAATTAAAAGGAATCCTCAAAGAAACTAAACTAATTTTTTTGTATAAAGTGATAAATTTTGTGAAAACTGTCAGAATATTTTTCTTAGTTTAAGGCGGTTATTGCTATGAAATGTAATAAAATTTAATATAATTTCTAAACACTTTATTGGAAAAATAAAATTTTCTTTATTCCTGTTATTGAAAAATTTTTTAATTAGTTAAATCAATTGATTTGTAGTAATTTATTTGTTAAAGTTAATTTTCCAGCAATCAAAAGTACTGTAAACTAAAAAACATCGAAAAATCTTGGGATTTCGAGATAGGGATTAAAAATATCCCCACGATCGAGATTTTTGAAAATCAATTGGCATCCCTTGATGTGTGACACACCTGCTGCAACCGAAGATTTTCCAAGCTAAGTTCTTCCATTACAGGCCATGCAAATTCACAGTAATGGCTCTGTGGCGTTCGCCTTTGACTGAGTTGAAGTTTTCAGTGATATTTTTGCTTTGAACAGAAGGCCCTCTCATGCTAGATACGTAACAATTAAAATACAGAACTTTTGCTAAAGCGGATAAAGCAGACGATGCACTATTTTCGTTTAATCACAAGTATCAACTACATTTCCTTTTAATTCCCGAACTAGAGGGTTGAAAATAATTCAAGGAAACACTATCAACACAAAAACCAAAACTTTTGAAGTGAAATGAAAACAAACTAAATCAGCAACAATAATTTAAATCAATAGATTTCTATAGCACTCCTGTACATGTCAATTAATCAAATGGAAATTTTTAATATTAATTTTTCAACTACTCGTGCCTTCACCAGCAATTTTAATTTAAAAAAAGCCAAATAACGATAGGAAAGCCAAAAGATAAGCGATGTTGTAATTATCGTAATAAAATTAAGATGCATTTTTCATGACGAACAAAATGGTTAGATTTATTATTTTGTACAATTTTCTTAAATATTTTAAAAAGTGCTTATCTCTGGCCCACTGTTTGTTATTTAATTTTATTATTTTTTCTTTTTCTTATTTTTTTTATTCTTATCTTTTCTTTCGTGTGTGTGCATAGAATAAATTGTATTTACTAAAAAGATTTTAATATCTGGCGGTTGCTTTTAATAATATGCAAGAACAGAGGCTGTATGCCAACCAAAACCATGTTTGGGTACTATTTTGTTCATCTAGCTTTCCATAAGTTTTACTTAATTTTTTGGCTTGTATGCTCTTACTACGCCTAGAATCATACCAAAATAAGCACCACATATAACATATTGCAGCTTAAATGGAAAAAAGTAAAAAAAATAATAAAAAATAAAAAAGGTAAGAATGCGTATTATGCCTAAATATCCGGTTCCATATAATAGAGGTATGATACATGTTTCTGTTTTTTTATCTTAGTTGTTCTAGTGTAAATATAAATGTTGCTGGCTACACTCCAATACAAGAGTTGTGAATATTCATAGCTTTAATCTATATTTAGACTAAGTGGATTATTTTGTTTTAGTTTATACTCGTAAGTATATACAAATATAAAGTTGAAAAATAAAATCAACGAAGAAAAACACGGTATCACGAAGTTCTTATTTTTAATCTATTAAAAAAATATAAATAAATAAAATAACACATTTTTTTAATTTCCATTTTTTCAAATATTCTATTTTAAATAAAAGCAGCTCTCAAGTTTTTTTTTTAAATCTTTTAATTGTTTAAGCAATTTTTTTGTTTAATTTTTTTTTTTTACGTATCAAAGTTGACAAATCTTTAAAAGTTGTAAATGCCAAAGTGTATAAAACTTATGCCGAATAAAAAATTTTGCATTCTTTGCATAAACTTTACTCAATTAAATTGCAAGTTTTTCTTAAAGCTTTAACTGGCAATTTTAGATTATGCTCTATTTAACTTTAAATTTTGCTACAAAGTCAACACAATTATAGAAAAAAAATGTTAATACAAATAAAAGTGACATGAGCGTGGAATACAGTGGAAAAATATTTAATTAATTTTGCGAACTTTAGATGTATAGTGGGCCATTTGTTGAAAAAAGAAAGACAATTTTACCTGCCAAGTTTGCTTTCGTAAAGAAGGTGCAGTGGAACTCAAGCTTAATTTTTAATTTGAATTCTTTTAGTGGATTGAGCAAACATAGTGCATCACAATTAAGTGAACTTGCAGCAAAGCAAACTTTATTTCCTGTAACATTTATATACCAGATAATTTTCGAGCTGATGTTCCGTCAATAAATTTCACCCTCTCGCCTAAGAGTTTAGAAAATTAAACAAAATCTTGAAATTATAATATACTTAATTAAGATATCCGAAAACAAGCTTTACTTTACGTTCCTTAATACCTTACACCATCATTAGCCATTAAGAACACAAATATATTCATTATTGTTGCAAATAAAGTTATAATTAGGAAACCGATCAAATTGCCAAAAATCGATTTAGAGAAAATAAATATAAAACTCAAGTCAAGTTACTATAACCGAAAAAAGCAATGAAGATGCGAAAAATGCTGCCTGATAAAATATCGTTAAAATATCTAGAAAAGTTAAAAAAGGTTAAACAAGGAAACGTGGTCAACATTTTGAAAAATTCGGCAATCGAGTAAGAAAACTGAATTTCAAAGACAACAAAATTTTGTTTAAATACTGAATCACAATAACTAAAAACAAAATAGAGTTTCTCCACTTACTTATTCGGACAAAAGATAAGCTCCATGGAAAGGAAAGTTTGATCATTAATTTATAGTTATTATTTCATCGCTATGGTGCATATAATATCCATCATAAACTGTTAGATTTGAATTTTGAACTTATCAAAACTTCTGATTTAATTTTTATAAATAGTTTGGGAAATTTATTTGCAGTGTTGCAAACCAAGTAAGAAATTTTATTATTTTATTATTTTTTATTCTTTAAATTATCAGTCGAACTATTAAATAAAATAAATTAATTGTGTTCGTTGCTGAACTGACGGTTAGCAAAATATATTTATGAATCAGTAATGGAAAAGTTTTTACGATCGTCCTTCTTTTGATACTATTTGATTTGAAAAAATACCGTGTTACCCTCAGTAACATTTGATACTCTCAGTGATACGTCTACAATTTAAAACCATCGATTTACTTAAATTCATTTGTTTCAGCATTTCCCCTTTATCACTTATAGTTTACGAAAATGGCAACTCGATTCGAACGCTATCGAATGGTGCAATCCGGTTATTCGATACGTCACGAAATTTTACTCGATACGAAACCTCTCTCGATCCCGAATGTGACAATTTGTTCACAGCTGTTACGTTTTTTGTGTTTCTTTTGATAGAATTGTACATCTTAATACAAACAAGTAAGAGTGCTATATTCGGCTATGCCAAATCTTATATACCCTTCACCATCTACATATGTAAATCTAGTTTAGTGAAGTAACTCCAATTATAAAATCAAATATTAGGGTGACAGATAATTAAAAAATAATAAAATTTGGTACTGCATTTCAGTGGTGGGAAATAATATTTTCATTTGGTATAGATTTGAGCTTATTTGAAGGATAATACCAAATGACTTTAACCCTGCACCGTCATCCTTCGTCAAAATGTCGACGCGCAATTTTATTTTAAAATTAAAACCTGTTTTTGTCTTTTTGTTTTGATCTAATTTTTCGTATAGCAATAGTTCCTTGCAATCTGTTTTTGTTTAATATTAATTAAAAAAGATCTAAATATAAATAAAATAAGCCTTTTTGGTACCTACTTTTGGTCATGACATGAATTATATTCACTGAAAGTTCGTCGTAGTCAAAATGACGAAGGATGACGTTACTGCACAAAAAATAAGGATAGCGTTCCAGGATTAATATAATAGAGGAAGTTTTTTTTGGAAATGGTCTCAAAATGTAAGAGAAAATTATTTTTAAATAAGCCCAAATCCATTCTATTGGCGCTATTTATCTAGGAGCTATTTCAGTTTTTTGTTTATAGGTAAAATGAGCTTCTAATATATTGATTTATGGTGTTTGTTAACTTTTCTTTTTCATTAAGATATTTTTGCTGTTTAATAAAAATTAAAAAAAAAAGTAACGATTTGTTACTCTCAAAAAATTTTTTGATACCGAAATGAAAATATCGTTTCCCTTCACTGGTATGAATTATTGAAGGGAGTATCGAAAGAAGCTTTGGGTGGTGTTTGTACTGCATCTAATAGTACTACCAAATTGACAGCAATTGATTACGAATATTTCTCGTATTCCAATTTCTTAGCTTGATTAGTTAAATTGGTGATGTTTACAAGGTACACAACTTAAGGTAGATAGATGATAGAAGTCACTACAATCGGCTTGGGTCCAATTTTACCTGTTTTTTTTTTTTTTAATTTGTAAAACAAAAATGTATTAATAATTATTCTTTCGCAGTACATTTATTTATTATTAATTATTATTATGTAAATATTAAGTATAAATATTAATTGTGATTTACTTTACTTTAAACCTTATACTTTAATATTTAAAGTAAAATAAATCACAATTTATATTTATAATTTTAATAACTTTAAGACCTTTAAATTAGATTGTTAAACTGTATTTTTTTTTAATTATTGATTAAGCAATTAATATATTAGTAAGAAATCCTTAGCTTTGCTAAAAAAAAATTGGCCATGTTTCGTATTATTTCATAACAAAATTTGGCTAGCTTTTGCTAGAAATCTATTTCCTTCAGGGGAAGTAGATATATTTGTTTCCTCATTTTAGCAGCCTTTTTTATTGAATTTTTAATTTTTTGTAGAAGTTTGTATTCATTTAAAAAAAATATGGAGGACACTATAAAACAAACCATTTTGAAAAGTGATTGTCATTTTCAAAAAATAAAAAAATAATAATAAAATAAAGTAATAATAATGGTAAATCGAAATTAAAGTTATATAAGAAAGGTTTTAGGTTTTTCCTCTGTTTTAAATTTTAAATCTTATTAATTTTCAATAAATGTCTGAGTTTTAAAAGTGACTAATAAATCAAATAGTTATAACAAAAGTGTAGGTGAAATAGAAATATTTCTTTAATAATCTTAAAAAAAGATGGTTTAAACACATCACAGATTTTTCTTATTTATTATTTATTTATTTTTTAATTAACAAATATTTATTATTACCAGTATTGTTATTTTTTTTCTAATAATATTTTTATTAACTCTTTTTTGCAGCTTTTGTTTTAACAATTTGCATTTAACAAAAAAAAAAAAAAACAACAAAAAATATATAAAGATTAAAATTCATAATTAAATACAAAATATAAAAATTCATAATAATTATAATTATTTGCTTTTCCATCAAATTATAATTAAAAATCATTTTCAACTACATTCAAATTAATATATAATAATATAAATAATGTGAATAACAAAATAATAAAAGTATAAAACATAAAAAATAATCATTTAAAAGCTAAAAAAAATCTTATGAAAAAAGCATAAAATATTAATTAGTAATAATAAACAACAACCAGAGAAAAAACAACAAAAAAAAAACAGACCTCAAGCGTAAATATAAATACATCAAGGATTTTTTGCTCGAAGAAATGTTTAACATCGCTATTAAGGTAAATATTTATTTACTATCCAACAATACTTATTTTTAAATATTTAATTAAAAACCAAAGAAATTCAAATTTTATTTATTTTGTTTAATTTGAAAAAATATTGAATTACACAACTCGTTAAATTGAAAAGCACTGCTGAAACAAACACATCAAAATACACAAGACACTTAAAAAATATCAATAACATGCGAACAAACAACTTATGCGAGAAGCTACCAATCGTAAAAAACTATTTTTAAAAATTCAAGTGATATTGATTGATTCTCATCAATTTTCTAATGGCTCGTATTTATTGATTTTAATACAAAAACGTTTAAAGTTGTTGTGAATTTTTTTTTTTTCTAAGTTTATTTAAGCAGAACCTTTTGAAAGTGTAATTAAAACTAAAGGACCTTGAACGGTATGATATTGATTCTATTTTCAATAATTAATTGCTTGCTCAAAAATTAGGGTTTGAAGTAATTGGTGATAGTAAAAAGTTTTAAATTTACTTTTTTTGTAATATTTAAACCAAGATTTCCACTTCCGTGCTTGTTTAAACATAGAGAAGTAATGATTATTTTATAATTAACAAACAAACTTAAAATATCTATGAAAAAGGGGACAAACTATTTTCAATTTGTAACATAAATTTGAGGTGGTATGTCATAATGTCCACGGACATATTGTCCATGGGCTGTATGACGCTCTTAAAAGTGATATAATGTTGAAAAACGTCTTAATTTCTATGGACATTCTGTCATTTTTAGCACGTACATAGTGCCACTTATAAAAGTGTAATAAAGTCCGCAGTTAAAACAACAACGGTTTCGCACACCAAATATTTTCTGAGAGTCAGTTTATAAAAATGTCACTGTTTTCTTACATAGAATACCATAAAATATACCTATAATATCCGTGGACACTATCACTCTGCTTTGTTGAACAATATGTCCTTGGTCTTGATGCTATGTCACCAAAATTTTTCATCAAATAGTAAATTTGTTGCATTTTGCCTTTATTTTTTTTTTTTTGCTTTTGATAGCGAATATGAATTTTGAAAAGTACAACGAAATTTTCAGAAAAAAATTACAAAAGGATAGTTTAAGCACTTTCAGGTAGTAAATCGTAAATAAAAATAAGTTGACATATTTAGTTTGGTTAAAAAATCGTAATTATTTAAAAAAAATATCGTAATTTATTGTGGTCTAAACTTTCAATTTTTTCCTTTACTTTACTAAGAATTTGCTTAAGAAAAGCTCGTTTAAATTTCTACTTTTTTCTAAGTCGCCTACTGTGCAAAGTCTTCTGGGACCTGTGTCTTTTTTATTTTTATATGTGTCTACTATTTCAAAATATCAATTCCTACATGCCACCTCTTAGCGCTGTTCATCTGTGTACCTGAAAACTCCAGCGTCACGTTTTAAATTCCTTCTGGAATCTTCCTGATGTCTCTGCACGTTTTTTGTTTAAATTTCTTTATTCTGAACATATTTGCGCTCTTTTCTAATGGATTCATTTCACAGAGTAACTTCTTCATTCATTAGATGGTTGCCTTTCGGTTTCGCCCAGTCTACAGTAGAGACTAAAACGCTTGAATATCCCTTGGTAAGGCTGATTTAAATCTGGACTTTAATTACTCAAGAAGATTATATTTATGTTAATAACATTAATCAGCTTCAACTCGGCTTATTTAGCAGCCTAAATATGCCGCTTAGGGCATCATTTACATTTATTTTACAACTGTGAACTCCCGCAGTAATAAATTATGTTACGATCTCTTCCGCTAATAGGAAATAAGATAATTTCAAAAAAGACAAAATTAAGTTTAGATAACTTGCATAAAAATGAATGCAACTCGGAAAAAATGCTCAACAGTAATATTGATGAACATCATCAACGAAGACGATATCAAGGGGGAAGATTAAACTTTATTTTCTGAAAAACAATAATAAAGGAGCCATTTATTTTGAAAGTTGGATAATTCACCTTTTTTCAAACCGATAAATATGCTGAAAAAACACATAACATAATGTCCATGAACTCTATGTCGCTTTGAAAAATGTCCATGCACGTTGTGTCGTTTTAAAACACTTTAAATTACAACGGCTTCGCTTTCCAAAGATTTCCCGCCTAGCCGGCCTTCGGCTGGACACAAGGATTTTCTCCTCTATGGTATAACCAACACCGGCTGCGCCTATCAAAAATTTTATTTAAGCCAGTTTATAAAAACATTGGCTCATGCCACTGTTAAAATAAATAGTTAAAAAAATTACTTTCTTATTTCAAGCTTTTCCCATACATTTTACTGAATGGATGTTTTGAAGGACAATGTTTTCCAAAAACTATTAAATAAATTATTAATTTCAAACACATACAGCTTAACTCAAAACTGTGCTAAAGGCACACTCATCTGCATCGCTTAACAAACATTTTTTTATACCGTTAATTATTAGTTTAGGTAATTAGTGACTTATGCCACTTTTTAAGCAAACGACTTGTTTATTGCTAATACTTTAAAAGCAACTAATTGGGAATAATTTAATATAAGTATAAATATTATTTCATTTTAATAAAATTAAACATTTTGTATACACGAGCTTTAATTCTATAAAGTTGATTATGGTCAGAATGACATCATTTCAGTTGGCCGTTTTTTTTCTTTTTGTTTTTTTGTTTTATACAAACGGTATTATTTGAAACGTTGTGTATTCACACAGAGATAACAATCATTCAATTCCCCATACACCAGTTTTATTTAAATACAAAACTTGTTGTCAATTTTTGTTGTTCCATTTAACACATTATTCCTTTATAAGTAACAAACATGTGTTAAGTACAAACAAGTTAAGTGAAGAGAATTATTAAAAATCTAAAGCGACAATCATTTATTAAGTATTGTGCGTATATTCAATTGCACAGGGCAACACTGATTCTGAGGCATAAAATTTTTAAGCAAATTTTGATACACACATATGCAAAGTGTGTAAGAGAAAAATATTTATATTTTATATTCCGAATATTAAAAACAGAAAAAAATTACTTTGAACATTTTTTAGTCTGTATTTTTATGGATGACGCAAAGAAGATAAAAGAAAAAATTTAAAATCGAATTCGTAAGTCCCAATGATACTCAGCACTTATGAGGAGAAGTGTAAAAGAAAGTGTTCTGATATGACAAGCTGTTGTTAGCTTCTGTTTATTTAACAAGATATACGAGGGCTGCTCTTTATATTTCTGGCCTAATAGTAAAAATGCGAATATTTATAATCAAAAATGGTTTTATTGTTTTTCAAAGTGTTCTCCAGCATGATTTATACACTTTTGCATGCGCTCAAACCAATTGTCGAAGCACTTTTTCCACTCCGATTGAGACACCTCTAAAACATGGTTTTTGAACACTTCAACAGCTTCTTCTGGCGACGAAAATCGTTGACCACGCATTTTTTTCTTGATGTGCCGAAACAACAAGAAGTCATTAGGTGCCAAGTCAGGGCTGTACGGCGGATGACCCATCAATTCGACGTTTTGGCCGGTCAAAAACGCTCTGGTTTGAGCCGATGAGTGAGAGCCTGCATTGTCATGGTGAACAATGATTCATCTTCTCTTGTTGGTTTTTCGAATTTCTCCGATGACTTCAGGCAAACAAATTGTAGTGTACCACTCAGAAGTGACCGTCCTACGTTGCTCAAGCGGAATAGTCGCCACATGACCAGTTTTGCCGAAGAAACAGGCGACCATTTGCTTCGAAGTGCTTCTTGCACAAACAACTTTCGTTGAATTTTGCTCGTCTTAGAAACCCACACGGTCGATTGTTGTTTCGTTTCGGGCTCATACGCATAGATCCATGATTCGTCACCTGTGACGATCTTATAAACGTCTTTTGAAGCACCGCAATCATATTTTTGCAACATTTCTTTGCACCAATCGACACGAGCGTTTTTTTGAGCGACTTTCAAATTGTGCGGGATCCAACGAGAACAAACCTTTTTTACGGCCAGGTGTTCATGCAGCATCGAATGTATGCTGGTGGAAGAAATGTCCAAGGATGTCTCTATCTCTCGGTATGTCGCATGTCGATCTTGCATTATGAGTTCACGCACGGCATCAATGTTCTCTGGCACAACAGCCGTTTTTGGACGACCTTCACGGAATTCGTCTTTGAGCGAGCTTCGGCCACGATTAAATTCATTATACCAATTTTTCACAGTGCTATAGGATGGTGCTTCATCGCCATACAAAGATTTAAGTTCATCAATGCACTCTTGTCGTGATAATCCACGTCGAAAGTTGTGAAAAATGATGGCACGAAAATGTTCACGAGTTAATTCCATTTTTTTCTATATTAATTTTTTCATGTCACTGTAAACAACACAAATAATGGTCGTACGTCAAAACGTTTTGAGTACGATTATGCTTAAAAATGACAAACTTTCCAATGGAAATGTCAGATTGCCAGAAATATATATAGCAGCCCTCGTACTGAACATTTTTCATTAAAAGCTGTTTAGAAATACGTTTATTTCCTTTATTAAAACGTCTATATATTGCCAAAATTCAGGTCAGACCTAAATGTCATTTAGTATTCCTGTAGATCGATCAAGTGCTTTAGAAAAAATAATATATATATATATATATATATATATATATATATATATATATATATATATAAACGGGCAAGAACTTTGTCGAGTGAAGAAATTTTTCGCTCAAAATACATTTATAAAAACATCTACGTTGCTTAGACCGAGTTATAATTTTATTTTGAGCAGGGTATTAAAGTACTAAATATAATGGAGTAAAAAAACTTCTATGAGCTCTAGAGAATAAAATATGGACTGTTGAGCTTCCTCTTCATTAGAAATATCCGAGGGATTTTAAAAACCTTGAAAAACATCAAAATGAAAATTTATTATTCGGAATCTTTCTTATGTAATAAAGTTCGCATTTAATTAACTTGGCTTTTGATATAAGACTTTTAGGTTTTTTATACAAAATTTGAATAAAATCCACTGATGAGCTATATGAGCAGTAGCGAAATGGCCATATGGATATGCTTTCCCGAGTAATACATTTCATTTTGTATTTTTTAATAATAAATATTTCTTGGGAATATTATGAAATATTTACATTTGAAGGAATCAAGCCCGATGAAAGTAAATTAACCTTGCAAACTCCTGATTCTATTATGATTTGAACAGGTGTATGAATCAGGCCATAACGAAAGCTTTGTATCTGTTATTTGTACAAATAACTGTGTAATGCAAAGACACGTTATCAACCTTGAAAACCTTAATTGATACCAGAAAGTAAATTCTTAGAGAACACTAATTTTCTGTTGCCTTGTGTTTTGCATTAAGTAGACCCAAAAAAAATATTAAACGAATTTGCGATACACTTCATTGCCTGTCCTTCAAATTTAATACCACACTTTAAAATAGCGATAGACATCAAATGAAATATAATTTTAATTCTGAATGTTAATAAATATTAAGAGAATAGATATTGTATTTTTTGCAAATAAGACTACTTAATATTGTATAAAAAGTCGCAGAACTAAAAATGATAAAGGCCACATAACAGATATGTTTAAATTTCATAAGCAGCTTAAGATCCGCTGAATCGTTGGCACATATTTTTTGGCCTAATGGTTTCAAGTATAAATTTTTTTTAATATTCAAAACGTTAATTGTGCTTTTATTAGTGAGATTTAATAATTGACATGTAGGTAGAATATATAACACGATCATTTTTTCCAACCTTATAAATATGCATTGCATTGCAGCGGCTATAAACGCTTTAAATAACTTTTTTTCTAAGGGGACAGATAAATTTAAATATTTTGTCCAGTTTGAAGAATTCCAAATCTCTGCTAAATCTCTTTTGGAACTATTGTTTAGATACCTAAATGTTCCTCCAAAGAAAAAAATTCTGTTGTAGATCCACGGGTGGCCTTAAACTTACCCACAAAAAAGATTAGGGAGTGATGAAGTCTATGTGACGTTGGAATTCTAAAACAAAATCAATACTGCAGACATGTTTAAATGAATTTCATCTTTGTGCGGATACTCCACGTAGCGACCAAAACCCCAAATTGTTTCTTCCTAAAATATTGTAGTAATTCTATATTTAGTTGGAGATTCGACACGAACTTAGGGCTTACTCAATAGAGGTCATTTTTTTCTATGAATATTACCAGCGTGAAAAACTCAGGCTCGCCTTATTGTATACAGAGTTAAAAAAAATGCATTGAAAACTATGCATGAAAATTAATTAAAAAAATTATTAAATTATAACTTTTGCGACTTTATTTTACCTGTCTGTCTATAACGGTTCAAATGTATGGCCACATACATCATATTACAATAATTATTGGGCGGACTTAGCACAACAGCTCCTTGTTAATTTCAACCGTCTGTCTACAACTGTTCAACAGTTTGGCCATATACATCAAATAACATCAATTATTGTGACGCCCTTTAAATTTTATATATTATACTTGCTGTTATAGTGGAAATAGCAATACAGGTTCTTTGCAAATTTCAAGCGTCTGTCTACAACTGTTCAAAAGTATAGACATATACATCAATTTAGTGAACTATTGAGACACCCTTTAGTTTTTAATTTAAAATAATCATACTTCTTATTATACTAAACAATGTAGTGAACATTCTGTCTAATTTTTAAGTGTTAATATATAACGGTTTAAAAGATACTGCCATATTGGTCAAATTAAATTAATTTTTGGAACACCCTTTCATTTCTGAATTCAAATTATAAACTTGTTGTTTGTAGCAGACTTAGCAATAAAGGTCCTTTTTAACTTTCAGCTGTCTGTCTATAACGGTTCAAAACTATGGACACATACATCAAATTACATCAACTACTGGGACACCCATTAAATTTAAAGTATTATACTTGTTGTTATAGCGGAGTTAGCAATACAGGTACTTTGTAAATTTCAAATATCTGTCTACAGATGTTTAAAAGTATGCTCATGTACATCAAATTAATTTACTATTGGGGCACCCTTTCATTTATAATTTTAATTTTAGTTTTCGCTACTATAACGGTAGCAATCGACATTTTGTCCAATTTGCAAGCGTTTGTCTATAACAGCTCAAAAGATTAGGCCATATAAGTAAATCTTCATCAATTATGGGATACCCTTTAATTTCTAACTTTAAATTATAAACTCGCTGATGTAGCGAATTTAGCAATACAGGTCCCTTTTAAGTTTCAGCGATCTGTCTATAACGGTTCAAAAGTTTGGTCATATACACAAAATTACATTAACTATTGGAACACCCTTTAACTTCCAAATCCAAATTTTATACTTGTTGTTATAGCGGATATAGGAATACAGGTTCGTTGTAAATTTCAAGCGTCTGTCTACAACTGTTCAAAAGTATGGCCATATACATCAAATTAAATGAACTATTGCCGCACCCTTTAATTTATAATTTGTATTATTAATACTTGCTACTATAACGGCCATAGCCATCGACATTCTGTCCAATTTGCAAGCGTTTTTCTAAAACGGTTCAAAAGATAGGCTCATATATGTAAGTAAATCTTCATCAATTATGGGACACCCTTTAATTTTAAGATTTATTTTTGAATTACTTTTTGCCATTGCGAGCTGTACTTATACGCGCTTTTAAAGTTGTGCTCTTTACGTTTCATAATACACGTAAAAAACATGTACGTTGTATGGGGATACCCTATAATTTTTAAGATTATGAGCTGTTCTTGAAACACTACAATCACATTTAAAACAAAAAAAAAATTTTAAAATCGATCCAGAAATGACTGAGTTATGGAGGCGCAAATATAAAAAACAACATTTAGTCGAATTGCTAGTCTCCTTCTTTTTTTGGAGTCGTTTAATTTAATTAAACAATTGTTTTAACGAATAAAATTGATATTAAAACTAAGAAAGTTTCATTGATTATTTTACACTAAAGATTGCGTTTTTTTTAATTTAAATGTTATTAAATAATGCGCCCAATTTTAAGTGGACAAGTACTGCTGCTCCACTTTTTCGCAAATCATTTTCAATGAACTATTTATGATTTATTTTTATGAGCTACAATTTATATCAAAGTTAAAAATCATACACCCTGATGAATTTTGCATGCTTTTATTTATTTTAATAGCAAAAATTACATTTTTCCAAGCGACATAATTACTCATGAAAGATTTTAAAATATCACCTACTTGCTGATTTGATCTCTACTCATTTCTGTAACAACTGCAAGGTTTTACTTTTCTGAACTTTTTAATCATACAACAGTTTATGGGACAAAGGCTAATTATTTTATGATCATGCGAGTAAAACAAAGATTGTTAAATTTTAATGACTGTTTTTTTTTTCTCCAGTTAAATTATAGTTTTCACGTGTGTTTTTGCTTTAGGCAGTAGTAAAATTTTATTTGACCCATAAATTTCAGCTGAACCTTGTCTTTGGTTTTTGCACATTATTTTCTTTCTTCCACTCATTTAATTTACTGTTGACAGTTTTTATAAAAACTTATAAAATTAAACAAAAACCAAAAAAAAAAAACTTCTTGTGTTGATATCTTGGCCGTGGTTACTTGGCTGCCGTTTGAGCAGCCCCCTGTTGTAAATTTATATGCAATTCCTTTTTTATCGTTCGTACCAAATTAAGTTGTCTTAGAGTATAATGATTAGTTTAACATCCTGCAAATTAATGATTTTATTAATTTATTTTTTAAAATATATTTAATTAAATGTGAACACCAATTATTGATAATAAAAACATTAACGAAGTTTACTTTTATCTCATATAAATTAATTATTGGCGTTTAAATTACAATACAAAATTAGAATTAAGAAAAAAAAATTATTATTTGGAATCTTTATTATATTAATTTACTTTAATTGTACTTGATTACTTAAAGTATGCTCTCTAAAGAAATACATGAGCAGTAGTAAAATGGCTTTCATTGCAGTAATACATTTAATTTTTGTAGATTTTAAATAAAACATATATCACGAAAATATCATGAAATATCTATATTAAAAAAAATCAATCACAATTAAAGTAAATTAACAAAAGTAGAATAATTTAAAATACTTGATTACGTGCCGTATAAATGTATCGAGGAAGAAAATTGTATTAGTTTGAAATCAAAGCAGAATTTCAATTAGTGGCTAATTTATTTAAAAGCAAGTTGTGTACATAATTTTCAATTTTTTTTTTCTTATAGACGGGAATTAATGGAAATTAAGAATAACAAATAAATTTCATTCTATTTAAGTATATCACAGAATTTCTGCAAAAAGCATTATAAATATATTTCACAACCAGCTTTTAATATTAAGTAGACTTTAAAAAAAAATATTTTATTTTTAAAGCTCTTATTGAAAGAATTATTGAATTCAATCAATATTTTTTTAATAATTTTAAAAATCTTTAACGTTGATTATAAAACAATAACACAAGGCGACAAAATAAAAAAAAACTGATTTGCATCATTAAAAATTATTCCTTTGCAATAAAAACAGTCAAAATTTTAAATCAGTGAATTTATCCACTTTGTTGTCAAGCAAATTATAAACAAAAATCGATCTTAGACGAATAGAACAGCTACAAAAATATTTAAATTAACATATTATTTAAATAAATAAATTGTAATATTTTATGATTTAGTATTTCATTATGTAAACCGCCATATTATATTGCTTCCGGCTCTCGTCTATTAGAATTTAATGTAATTTACTATTTGTTACCCATTGTTGTTGACCTCAAGTATTTGCAAATTATAAATGAATTGAAGTTATTTTGGCTTAAGTTCATTTTTATTTTAATTTTTTAAAAATCTTTTTTAAAAAGAAAATTTATTTTACAAATGTATGCGGACGTTTTCTAAAGAAAACAACAAAAATTAGACGCTAGCAGAATGAAATGCTGCACTTTCTAAAACGCTACGACCTTCATCAGCATTCTTCACATCTATTTACCTTAGTTGTGTAATTTATAAGCATCATCCATTTAACCAACTAACTTTGTAAATAAGAATACGAGAATACTCATAACTCACATCAACATTAATTTGGTTAGATGAAATTTACACACAAACCAACGTATTTCTTTACTGTTCTCTCTGTATTTCGTCTTGTACATTTGTTTTTGCTTTTGTTTCAATTATCGATTTAACACGAATGCAAATTTCAATTCATTTATTTCAATTTCATATTATTTCAATTCATTTATAATTTTTACAGTTCCAATAATAATTTAATAAAAATTAAAGTATTTGCAAATTTTTTTAAAAAATGTCAAATCTTTAAAAAGAAAACCAGTAAAAAATACAATTTAAACGAAAATCAAGCACTCCAGGGATGATGCCAGAACTATTAAATCAGGTTATGGGAAGGGGGATAGAGGGAGAAGTGCTTGTGGGCATTTAATTTGAATTTTGCATAGTGAACAGGAAAGGTTTCCGCAGAGATTTTATTCCACATACGAACTGTTCGGCTAAAAAATTATTTTTTTTTTGGAATTCGTACTGCGATTCACTAGCCAATCAACCACACAATTACGGTTTTCAGGAACGATTTCCCAGATTTCATAAGTTTGAAGTAACGATAAAACAGTTAAATACATCCCGCTTTCAGTCTATGCTCTAGTGAATTAATAGAGCTGGCTACCCTACTGTCACCGATCGGCTTCTTTGCTCTCTTCTGCACGCGGTCGAGTAACTTCAAAATAGTCTTTGAAGCACCGGCCTATAGAAGAGAGTTGTATTTAATTTGCGGTCTGATAAAGGTGACATAGATAGCGAGGAGATCAGATGGAGTGAAGTATTTCTTACAATGTTTTAGAAAACGTAGCCACTTGAATGCTTCTTTTACGACCTGAAAAATATGCTTGTTCCACCGAATGTCACATTGAACCTTCTTGGCAAGAACATCAAGAGCTTCTAAATCCTTAACATCTATATTACCTAAAGGTAGCACTGTTTTCCGAGTGTTAAACTTAACTCTCTTTGCAAGACCCAATTCGGAGATTGCCAAAAGAGAGCTATTGAGGATATTGTCCATGTGCTTTCGCATAGCCCCAATATCCGGAAGGCTTGGACTATTGCGAAATGAATATAAATGGCATATGCTACTGTCATTTTCGAAAGAATAAATCGGGTTGAAAGTCTTACGTAGCAGGTCGTTAAGAAAAATAAGAAATAGGGTAAAAGAAAGGACAGAACCTTCCGGCATCCCTAAATTAACCATGAACTCGTTTGATAAGATCCCATCTATAACAACTCGTATAGTGCGATCCATGAGAAAGTTCATTATATGTCGAGAGTTGTTATCACCGATACTAAAAGCAATAAATTTTGATATGAGTCCCACGCTTTTTCAATAACCTTGGAAATATCTAAAGCAACTATCTATCTTACTTTTGCTGAAATGATAAATGGATTGAAACACATATTTTCCGAAAGAAAGGCCAGTAAGTCATCCATCGAGCGTCCACTACAGAAGCCGTACTACCGGTTACTAAGTAAACTGTTGATTACTTTGAAAAGTGCAGAGCAAATTGTGATTAGGCGGTAATTTTCTGGGTTGCTAGCCTTCCCCATTATGGGGATTGGTGTCACATTCGTAATCTTCCAACATGATGGGTATTCACTAATACGGTACAAAATGCTGATAAGTTTGGCTAATGAACGCACTAACGCTATTGTTTTCGCTACAATGTGTGAGGCCATTATCTCTAGAACAGTGATAGCTTAAAACTATCACAGAAATTATATTGCTATAAACGCTGAAACTACAATACTTAAAATTTAAGTGTTTCGAAAGTGTTATTATACTTTTAACCTTTTTTGAGCTTTGATACGCAGACGCGTCCAATTCGCACAGCGTATGTGACTCTATATCCGCCGTAACAATTTTATGTTAATGGGCTTATCAACAGTGGGACAACAGTGTTGAATATTATCCTTATGTCCCCTATAAGAACATAAATAAATAATTAAATATCAAACTAAAATGTACTGAGTGTTCCCATAGTAAAGAGATTTAAGCATATATTGCTCTATAGTTTTTATGATTTTGACAAGTTTAGGCTTCTGCATGATATTAATTCCTTTGGGGGTGACTCGCACTTATCTGCTTGATTTTATTTGGATCTATTTCGAAATTACCAAGAAGGTCAATCCTAAAATTATCTCTATTAATGATGCTTTAAGAAACCCTTAAAGAAATGATATCATCTACTGGGAATCTAGCGATGGTAATCACATGTAAATATTAAAAACTTAAAAATATGTGAGTTTGTAATGCCCTAAAAAAATTCTAAGAAATCAAAATTTTGCTATTTTTATGTTAGCCAACCCAGCAAAAAATTAAATATTACCTTAAAAAATACTTGCCATATAATGACTTACTTTTGTGCAGTAATTGAAAGAGAATACCTTAAAGTCACTAGTACACAGATAATAATTATTTCGTACAATAATTAATGTAATCAATTCTCAGTGATTGATTATAAAATGGTTAAAATCATTAGGTTGGTAATCTAGTTGGGAAGTCCAAAACTGCTTAATTCCACACTCAATTATCTTTTCTAAAATTTGTTGCTGGGGAACTCTAGTTTGTTTTCAGGTGTATCAAAATTTATTCTTAAGAAGTCGAAAATCTTAAGAAATAAGAAAATAAGAAGAAATGTAGAAAGTTGATGAGCAAAAAATGTATGCCCTCCTATTCCAATAAAAACCCAAAATTACTCCAACTCTTGGAGGTGGAATATGATAAGAAGCCGAATTTTGCGCAGACATAAAATATTGAAAGTAAACTGGCTCAATATCAGACACTTTGCACTTAAATAAGACTGAAAACTAATGCTTCAAAATGCACTGCCTTCATATCAAATTTATAAAATGTAAAGAAACTAACAGAAGAAACTATGAAAGGTCGCAGGGGCTATTGACTTACGAACGATTTTCCAAAAATTTCAATCCTATTTGGAGTAAAAATTATTGACAATTATAAAACCACGTATCTTATTTTGCATGCAGATTGTGAAAATAGAAACTATAGTGCATCTATACTAAGTTAAGGCTCTGTAGCAATGTAAGAATTTCATTTTCCCTAATTTAAGTTCACATGACATTGAATTTGAAATTTAATTCATTTTTGTGTACGATAAGTATTTTTTGGAATTTCATTGTTAAAGCCAATGAACTAAAATTACGATTTTCTTTTTCTTTTTTATTTGGTCAGCATAAATGAACATTGGCATAGGAATAATGTAATATGATTTTTGTATTGAATATTTTCTTAATAATTGCTTTCACGCACCAACAAATTCTGGTGACTAACAGAAGAATTTGTCAAAATTGCAAATTCCCTTGGGAACAGCTATTGATCACAAACAATAAATCACTATTGATTTGTTGTTATGCCAAATTAATGGTGACCATAAAATATATTAGAATATAAGTTGGAAGTTTTTGAAAAATAAAGGCAGAAAGTTTTGAACAGCTAAAAAGAAAAAAGCTTCTTTAAATTTCTCACTTAAATCGGCACTGTTGGGTGCTGAAGGAAAACGGCTGCAGAGCTTAGAATATTGAAAACAAATCGTCTTTTTTACATAAACTCATCATAAAACTAAGAACTGAAAGTGGAAATAAGACAACTGAAATCATATGCTTTTTCAAACAAACGTAGCAAACGGATTAATTAGTCACTATTTTTTGGGTTCCACCACATGAATCCGTCTTTTGGACGACTTCAGATTTTCACAATGAGAATAGAAAATTTCTAAAATTAGATGTTTAAAAATATTATTTTTATATCTTCGTGCGTGCTGTTTCAAGAAACCATTTATTTATTATTTATTTTTTTTTTAGAATTCCTGCGTTTAGACATGATCAAGAAGTAAATGAATCTGAATTGCTTAAGTCCGAATTGAATTTGTATCTAAATTGCGATTTTTTGTAGTTCAGATAATTAATTTAGTTTCTTTGATTTTTTCTGTTTTGTGATTGCTTTTTTGTATCACATCCAGTGCAATAAAATAAATTAAATTAAAATAAAATAAAAGAAAAAATATAAAACTTAACTTTCAATAGTGGGAACGTTTAAAATCAAACATATACTTTGTTGAGTAAAAACTGTTTGACATTTTAAAAACAAGATGCGCGATTAATTTTTCTTTTTTTCAATAGCAATAACTTAAGAACTTTCCAGAATGATTTTATGTGTTTTAATCATTATAAATAAGTTATAAGTTTAAATACCGAATAGAATTTTAATCATTAAATTAACTTAACAAATTTGGTAATCTTTAGACAAGACCACATTCTAGGCAGTTTAAAATCTAGAAAAATTAAAAACCCGTACCATAAACATTTGTTTTAAATTATTACTTCTAAATAAACACACTAAAAGTATTTAAATTCAAAGACACAATCTAGATGGCATATTTTACTTCGTTCGAGCAACTTACCTGTTTATCATCTTTTTGTCTTGTTTTATTATAAAATTATTTCATAATATCTATATTTAAATATTCATATGATTTCCTTATTATACTGAATTATAGTAATTTTGGATTTTGAATTGAGTTTTTGAATTCTATAAAATTATAGATAATTGAATTTTGAAGCCAATTTGTGGATCATAATAATTTAATAAACTATGAGGAGTTGTTGTTGCCAGGTTTTGTCCATAGGATTTTTTTCTCATTTTTTTATATAAAATAGCTTGAGGCTAAAAAACTAAAATAAACAAAAATGAATATGATTAATGGGTAAAGCTGCTTTTGAAAATTTTATTTATAAAAATAATAAACGTTACAAATATTATATCAATTTTAAATACAGGTTTGAAGAAACAAAAGACTTAAGAAACAAACTTTTCATATAATAAATTTATTCAAAAGAACAAATTGCTAAATATTCATATATTTAATGAAATATTAAGAAAAATATGTATTTTGGAAAAGAGTTAGCAAACAAGATTTAAATTATAGAAATATTTTACTTATTTTTAAATGTGTTAAAACAAAACTGGGACAAATGCTGTCTTATCTCTTCGCCATTTGAATCAAAAACATTGTATATCCACTGACTATTTTAGCTAACTTATCCATATACCAAATGACAGCTTTTGTCTATTTTAAGTATTTTCTAACAATATCAATGTGAATAAGCCAAAACGGAAAAGAAAACCAAAACAAAAATAAGTGAAAGTTGTTATTGTTACAAACCGCTTACAAATATAAGTGACATGTTTCATTTTCTTGTTTCTTTGTAACTTTTGGCAAGTCTGTCTGTACGTATGTACTGTCATTCACTAACTTGCCTTCAACCATGTGGACTGCTCCAGTTTTTTTTTTTCTTTCAGTTTTATAAACCATTTTTGGTTAGCAATATAAATAAAGCAGTAAATGTGCTTTGACTCAGTTTAAAGGAAGTCAAAAATTGCTTTATAAACACTGTGTGTTTTACTTAAATAACTTAAATGTAATTGTTGCTCTAAAGCAGTGGGAATTTGTGCAGCTTTTTTTTTCTTATGTCAGTTGGCTTTATAACGAAATGTTGATGTTTGACAGAGAAACTTTTTATGATGATGTAAGCATTAAAATGTGTGCCATGAAATTGAAGCAAGTCGACAATAAATTAAACATTTACAGCCGTTAATTTCTCGTTTTGCTGTTTTTTTTTAACGTAATCCGTTATTAAGAGTGGGTGGATGTGTTTTAAGCTGAAATAAAAAATTATTTAAATAATTTTTTGTTTAGATCTCTTAATAATAAAAGCATTAAAAAACAATTTTATTTTACAGCGATAAGTAGATATTTTAAAAGCAATGTTTTGCTACGGTAATGAGTAGTCTATACAGCTGATAACAGAAAAAAGTCAACAGTGAATCAAAATCATAACTGCAGTCCAAGAAATATTTCGTACGAGCCTAGTGGAAAATTTTGAACAACAACAACAATATATTTGATAATAAGGCATATTCCTTGCATCTTCTCAGACTTTTCTATCGTATTAGCTTTTAGAAATTTTCTGATAAAAAATAGAAGCATATTGAATTTAATCACTAGTGACCAAAAACCATAAGGTGGTTAAAAATTGAATTTAATCAAAAAACCAAACGTAAATAGAAGCAATTATTTTTTTTCAGATCACATTTAAAAACTTTTTGCGATTTATAAAAAACATACCAAATAACTTTTTCCATAAATCTCTTATAAATTAAAAAAGAGATGTTAAGAAGAGCATAAAAATGGCATGAGGTTTTATTTAGTGAAACGATATAGGCGAGAAAGACCGACAGACCATACGATACGCTCCATTAGCAGGCAAATAAACCCTTTTACTGATTTCAAAACTTTTATTTTGATACGTTTTCTAAGCGTGAAGGTACAGAGCTATCGACTTTTATCTACTGTTTCTTAAAAACACATTTATTGAAGTAATTGCAGAAAGGCTAGCGAAACTTTGCAAGATATTATAATACATATCGCTCATTTACTTCAAGAACCTCATAACTCTAAAAAATTCATTTCGAGATAATCGCAGTTAAGTTTTTGACTCGTTCTAACCACCGATAAAAATATTAGACTACAATTAGTCAAATGATTCATAAATAAAAAACACATTTAAGAAAACTTTCATCACTTCTGTATTAAAGGGGAGACTTGGACAAGCTGTCTGGGATGTACGAGAGCTGCTCTATATATTTCTGGCCTAATAGTGAAAATGCGAATATTTATAATCAAAAATGGTTTTGTTGTTTTTTAAAGTATTCTCCAGCATGATTTATACACTTTTGCATGCGCTCAAACCAGTTGTCGAATCACTTTTTCCACTCCGATTGAGACACCTCTAAAACATGGTTTTTGAACACTTCAACAGCTTCTTCTGGCGACGAAAATCGTTGACCACGCTTTTTTTTTCTTGATGTGCGGAAACAAGCAGAAGTCATTAGGTGCCAGGTCAGGGCTGTACGGCGGATGGCCCATTAATTCGACGTTTTGGCCGGTCAAAAACACTCTGGTTTGAGCTGATGTGTGAGAGTTCGCATTGTCATGGTGAACAATGATTCGTCTTCTCTAGTTGGTTTTTCGAATTTCTCCGATGACTTCAGGCAAACAAATTGCAGTGTACCACTCAGAAGTGACCGTCCTACGTTGCTCAAGCGGAACAGCCGCCACATGACCAGTTTTGCCGAAGAAACAGGCGACCATTTGCTTCGAAGTGCTTCTTCCACGAACAACTTTCGTTGCATTTTGCTCGTCTTTGAAGACCCACACGGTTGATTGTTGTTTCGTTTCGGGCTCATACGCATAGATCCATGATTCGTCACCTGTGATGATCTTATAAACGTCTTCTGAAGCACCGCAATCGTATTTTTGCAACATTTCTTTGCACCAATCGACACGAGCCTTTTTTTGAGCGACTTTCAAATGATGCGGGATCCAACGAGAACAAACATTTTTTACGGCCAGGTGTTCATGCAGTATCGAATGTATGCTGGTGGAAGAAATGTATGTCGCATGTCGATCTTGCATTATGAGTTCACGCACGGCATCAATGGTCTCTGGCACAACAGCCGTTTTTGGACGACCTTCACGGAATTCGTCTTTGAGCGAGCTTCGGCCACGATTAAATTCATTATACCAATTTTTCACAGTGCTATAGGATGGTGCTTCATCGCCATACAAAGATTTAAGTTCATCAATGCACTCTTGTCGTGATAATCCACGTCGAAAGTTGTGAAAAACGATGGCACGTCCATGTTCCAATGGAAATGTCAGATTATACTTGGCAGCACTCAGTGTTGCCAGGCCAGAAATATATATAGCAGCCCTCGTATGAATTGTGACATTTATGCTGTCGTTATTTATGAAAAGAAAGACGCAGTTTCACTTAAATAGTCGATACATTTTCATTTACTTTAATCGTGCTTGAGACTTTCAAATTTTCTATGATAAGCTATATGAGCACCAGTGAAATGGCCATATGGATATGCTTTCCCCGCAGTAATACATTTCAATTTGAAGTTTTAAATAAAAAAATATTTCATGAGAATATCATGAAATATTTGTATTTGAACGAATTAAGCACGATTAAAGTAAATTAAAATCAAAATGATTCCGAATAATAAATTTTCATATTGATCGCTTTTTCGTATATACAGTCACAAAACGAAATGTGACGATGTTTTAGAAAGCGATATGATCTTAACGTTATGAAGTTTACTCCACACTCAAAATGTATCGTTGTTTTTGGTAAAGAAAGTTTCCAGACATGAAGTGAAATAACGACTTATTCTCTTAAAACGTGGAAAGTACAAAAGACACAAGAATGAAAAGTATACACAATATAAAGCATGAAATGGTGAACAATTCTTTATTACTAACTCTAAAATTTTATATTTTTATATTTTGAGTTATGACGTTCTAGAAGTAAATGAGCGATATAGGCTCAATGATCCTTTACTGCACATCCAACTTTTTCAAAAGTTATTTTAAAACTTTTTAATTGTTACGAAATGTTGCTTTCATGTAGGAAAGTAATTACAAAGTTATTTTAAAAAGAATTAGTTTAAGAACATTGTTGACTGGTCCATGTACTTGCTTCTTTCCTAAAGAGCCGTAGAATATCTAAACTCATAAAATTGTTATTGTTGATTGTTTTCTTTGCATTTTGATTTTCAAATTTCCAACAATTTAAAATATTTCCACATATTTTATCCAAACTCTACCATCCATCATCTGTAAAAAAATTGTCTGATAGAGAAAATATTGCTTGATGGCATAAATAACAGCTCACAAATATCAAGTACATTTCCCTACAGCAACCCATTTTTAAAAATAAATATTTTATTAATATTATCTGGGTTACTCCGTGCCTCTCTGACAATTAGAGAATGGTCAGAATGTTATCAAGAATTTAAAAAAAAGCTTCACAGTTTGACTCTTGCTTCGTTTAAAAATTGGGTTATAGAATTGCTCCACAATTTTATTAAATTTAACTTTAGGTCGAACGAAATTATTTTAGCTCTGTGGATATGGCTATTTTTTATCGGTATAAAATAAAATCAATTAATGTTCTTTACCCATTAGCATAAGAGTATTGTTACGTTTTTAAATACGTGTTATTATTCTCAGTGTGATAATTGAAAGCGATGTAAACGAAAAAATATTTAAGCTTTAAGTAATAGATGAGCTGTTGCCATGGGGATAATGAGCATGCAGTTATGCATGAGGACTTCTAACTTCATTAAGAAATTTAGCATTATCTACAAGTCAGCCAGTTTTTATCCTACGCAGAAAATTATGTTTCAAAAGCAAATATTAGTTTCGGTTAATTTGAGTTCAATCACATGCACTACAAATCCAGTCAGATAACCTTGAACTTATGCGAACATTTATTTACTTAAAAAAAAGAAAAAAAAATGTTAAATACTTTAGAATGCTTCAAACCGTGTGTTGGTTATATTATATTATCAATACTTTATTATAATTATTATTATTGTTATTTAATGCTTTTGTACACATATCAATATTGCGGATTACAAAAAAAAATTATCACTAAAATTAACCTTCTTAAACATTATTTTTCTAAAAGCTAAAAAACAACAGCAATAAAATGAAAAACATGATTACCTTTTTGAAAAAGGCCTCTCTAAACAAAAGACACACTTCATACACTTCAAAAAAACAACAACAAAAAAAATAAATTGCCCATTTTAGCATTCTGCATGAATGGCTCGGATTGTGTGTCAAAGAAGACAAAACAAGAAAAATGCATAAACGCAAAAGCAACTTGACATTTTGAAAGTCATTGCTAAATTAAATAATAGCAAACTGAATATATTTCTTCTTAACTAATAAAAACAAAAATAAAAAATAATAATAGATGAGCTATAAAAACTATTATTACAAATAACGATGACAATATAAAAAAATTGCTTAAATAATAAAAATGTTATGACAGTCATTTCACATAAACTAGCGGTTAATTTTTTTCTTTTTTTTTACTCTGCTAATTTATGCAAATTCTTCCATAAGTTTCTAATTCCAGAAAATTATAAGAATTTTGTTATAAATCCACAAATTCTAAATAAAGAAATTATTTTTCTCATGCTTAAAAAAACAATTTAAAACTCAACAAACATTTTTAGATCATAAAGAAATAAAAACTTTAAATAAATTTAATGCTTGAATAAAGACATTTTGTTTATTTGCTGTTTTTTTTTAATTTTTAAAAGATTCTAAGACAATAAAAAACACTGCAAATTTAAATATTTAATTAAATTTAAACACCATCTAAATTGTTTAATAGAGACATTCCCAATATTCTTAGAAATATCAAGATTCAGATTGCATTTTTTTTCTTTTTTTTTTTTTTTTGCTAAAAATTGGCTTCAAGGTTTTTATGATACAGAGTGGTAAGAAAGTGATGTCAAAAAATCAAAATGAAGTTGTATTGGGGAAAAAAAATTAAAAAGTTAAGTAATCTTAAAGAAAATTTATTCGTTTTTACGGTATTAATGGAATTATTAAATAAGAAAAACCCTTCAAGTGTGAGTTAGAATCACACACTTGTTGAAGCGGACAGAGTACTACATTCTATGGCATAACCTTCATTTTATTTTAATTTTACGTACATATCCTCTATACAAATTTCACACATTGTGAAAAAACCATAGGGATAAGTTTTTACACTTTGTGTACGGAACCCTAAAATTAAATACTATATCAAAACTGTATATAAATATAACTAAACATATTAGTTTTTTTGGGAAATTGCCTCTTTTAGTTATTTGGTTAATATTTGCTTTTCTGTTTTCAAAGTCATTGTATATTTCAAGTTATAAAATTCTTGTGTAAGGAATGTCTTTTTAAGCACAAAAACTTGTCAGAGCAGTTTAAGAATATGAAAGAAACAATTGTTTTTTTTTAATTTTCAACTGCTTTTAGTTTAGTTAGTTAGGAGTGGCAGCCTCTCGCGACGAAGCTCACTTGAGTACAATCGAATGGCCCGTTGCGATACCACAAGGAAGACGGCGCGACTCCCCTTACCCAGTCGAGAACCATGAGGATTAACGGATGAACTTCGCTATGTCCCCTATGGAGTGAGATGATAGCTCCGTAAGAGTTCCAAAGAAAGGAGAGCCCAGAATTCTTAGTCTTCTTCGAGCCAGGGATTGGCAGTGGCACGGAGGTGCAGTACGGTCTCTTCCTCTTCCTCCGAGCCACAGCTGCGACAGAATTCATTAAAGGGCAGACCGAGTCTTTCAGCATGCCTGCCCATTAGACAGTGTCCAGTAAGTACCGAGACCGTGATAATTATGGATTTTCTGTCTAGTCTGAGCAGCTGCCTGGTCCGCTTGAGGTCCAGTGTAGTCCACAGTTGTCTAGAGACATAACAGGAACTTTCCTCTACCCATAATTTGCGAGCCAAATTGAGGTAGTGGTTCTTTATGGCCATTTCTACCGTTGCCAGTGGAATTCCAACATCTGGTAGCGAACATTATCGGCCTCACAGTTACCCTGGATATCCCTGTGACCAGGGACCCAAATCAGGTCAATCTGTGATCGCTCCGATAGAGTGTTAAGTAATGAGCGACAACTCAGGACTAGCTTAGATGTACTGTATGCACCAGCAAGCGCACTGATTGCCGCCTGACTGTCCGAAAATATCCGAATAGCAAGACCAGAAATATCGTCCCTAAGCGCTATTTCGGATGTTTTCAGAATGGCCATTACCTCGGCTTGAAAGACGCTGCTTTTAGATACACCAGAATTGTTTGAAAGGTCTACCCGAAAATATAGCTTTAGAATAACCTACAGATATTTCGTTACAGAGAAGACATTATTTTTCAAATAATAAAGCTTTTCAAGGAAGCTTTGTATGAGATGAATGCTACAACAATTTGGAACTCATATCAGTTATTTTTACCGTTAAAACTGAACATGTTTTAACCAGAACTTTAACTATAAGAAAGATTTTTTTTTTGTTTTGCTGAATGCCATTCTTTCCTAATTTGAATTTGACTTTAGCAACCGACTTTCACTGTATTAGTTTTGGAGATAAACTTAAATAGTAAAACCCCATCATTTGTTATTTGTTTAATTTCTTATATTCATCCTATTCACGACCAAAATCTAGCGCAGCTACATTTATTATTGTGTTTTTCATACTCACTTTTTCGGACTCTGTCATGGATTAAAAAAAGTATGCCTCTTATCAGGGTTCTACAATTGAATGGTTGTGTTTGCCATGTTTAAGTTTATTTCAGCGATTATTTGTAGTTTCAAATGCTGATATTGTTTTCTGTTTTTTATTTTCTAGATTTTTCTTTCATGTTTAAAACATATCGAATTACCCTCGTATTACTTCATCGTTTAATACCTAATAAGAAATCCAATTGGGTATGCCAACTCTAAATAAGAACCACAATTGATTTTCTTTAAAATTTCGATAGTACATTTCAAAGAATTAATGTCTTACAGTCGATGTGTGCAAGTGGTTTCTTTATGGATCTTTTTAATCTTAAAAACAAATTAATAAAAAACATATTTTCTATTTTATTGATTTTTCTGCAATTTTTAATATTTATGAGGATTTTAAATTTAAATGTGTTTCTCTTAATCTCTTTTATTTATTTGAATATTATTTCGAAAAACAAAATGCGCCTGGTTACAGTTATTTATATTAGAATTAGCTTTACCTCATTCTCTTTAGTGCTGCACGTTGGTACATTTTGTGGTTCTAGGCAAATTTTAATGAGATTTTGAATTTTAATTAGCTGCGGCCATACTAATAATTTTCGTTAGTCAATAATTAAAAATTGAAAACTGGTGCAAGCTTTGTATTTATGTAAGCAGAGATTCTGAAAATCAACTCAATATATCGATATAAATAAGATGGTCTTTGAATATTTTATCTACTACTCGCATGTATGCATTAAAAATTATCGAGCCAATGAAAATATTTAATAGGAAATCAATTTAAAAATATTATTCAAATAGTAGCAAAATAGCAAGGTGACTTTGAATTAAATAAAATTAGCAAATCCTTTAATAGTTCAAATTGGATAAATAACCGTTTTTATATGATTTTTTTTAGTTATTGAAGACAGTTGATGAGGGCTTTCGATAAAAAAAATGTTTAGGTTTTTTATTTTTTATTTTATTAAACTCACCAAGAGTTATTTTTATTTACAACACTGTTTATAAACGTACATTTTACTATTATGCACACGCAAGTTCCCTGTCCAACTTATGTTTAATACTGCCTTTCTTTATGCAACTTTGGTATCCATTTATTGGCGAGTTAAAACGTCTAGGTAGCTCTAATATGAAAAGATCTGGTAGATTGTTTGCTTTTTTCTTTTATACATATATTTATATAACTGTGACTATGAGCCCATCGAAATTATGAAGCATAAAGAACAGGGAAACTTATTGCTTTGTTTATTAACTTTAAACTTTGAAAGTTGAACCATAAAATAATAGATGAGCATATTACAACCTTTATCGACAATAAAGTGTGTATAGAAAATTTTCGCCTGTTACTGGGTCAATGTACTCATGCTTATCAAATACCCAAAAAAAATACCATTATGTTAGTCCACATAAAAAACAGCAGCACAATAGAGTATTTAAATTAAAACGAGACAAGTCTTAGTAAATTCAAAGGATTAATGAAAAAATTATATTTCATTTTATTTGAGATTTTGGATAAATTCAAGAAAAACCATTTCTGAAAATCAAGTCTCGTAGAAGTAAGAGTTTCTAGAAAATCATAAAAAAATACAAAAAGCAACCTGAAAAACGTACGAAAAATAATAAAAATATAAAAGACAACGAGACCTCACCTTTTTTAATCACTCGGTTGGCATAAAAATTATTTAAAGAAGAATTTAAATTTTATCTCTTAAATTTCGTACGTTATAAATTTAAAATAGATGACCATAATTAGAAAACTATTGCCAGCTTTTTAGCAAATTTGTGCCATAGTGCAAGCAATCGTAAATCTTTAGAAGACTTTAAAACAAATTTTATGTTGGTAGGCCAAGTTGCTGGTATTAAATGAGACCTGAGAGGAATTAGCAGCAGCAAAAAGCAAAAGTGTATAACAACATGGCCTAAAAGAGGTAACTGGCAAAATAACAACCAAAACAAGAACACATTTGCACCATATAACAACGGTCACTGCCACTTAAAAAAACGCGTTAGTCACAAGAAAATCTAAACAATGTTGAGGACCCAAAGAAAAAAATATAATTACTGGTAAAAGTAACAATAATAACAAACATTTTTAAACATTTTTTATTTTTGTTAAAGCCAAAACAAAATAGAGGTGATTGTGCAGTAATGATTGTTGGTTGAAGTGTTTTTTTAAGGCAACAACAAAATCAATAACATTAGTTATTATATAGCAACTCTTCTTTCTTCTTTATCTTCTTGGGTTGTTTTACTCAAAAGAGAAAAAGCAAAGAAGTGTAATGGTCACGTAAATATTAACACTGACAAAAACACAAACACAACTTCTGTTTACAATTGTTGTGTTGGCGAATGTTTTTGTTGCGGCTTGTTACAAATTTAGGAATTTGTTGGTGCTCTCTCTACTACACGCACACTGGTTCATTGGATACAAATTCTTTTATTTTTTATTTTTTTTTTTGAAACATAAAGGTCAAACTAAGAGCATCGTTAGAAATGAAATAAGAACATACAATGTTTTGAACTTCAGCGGCAATTTTCTTTAACATCCGAAAAAGAAAGTTTTAAAATAAAAACTTTATTTCCAGAAAATAAAAAATGTTCTAAACTTTAAAATTATCGTGTTTTTTTTTTGTTTTTTTTTTTTTGAAACAAATTGTTTGAAACACTGACATTGTTTTTGAAACTGAAAGCACGTCTCGATAGCCATTATGCTTCCGCTCATCTGTTATAAACCCTTCCATCTAGTCACCAGTAACTGGTAGATATAAAAACTAATAATGATCGCAATGGATCGCTTAAATCGCTTTAATTAATAAAATAAAGGAATATACGAATCAAATAAAACAAAGCATTATGGGCCCTGTTTATCAAACCTTCAAATTTATTTTGATGTTTTGTTTAGATATGTTGCTGTTCATTATAAAATTTATACTTCCACTGTAATGTGTGATAAAAGGCTGCTGGCTAGTAGTTGTTAGCCGTGTTTTAAATCATCGATTCTAGCGGCGAGAATTCAATGATGTCCCTAAGACTTAACTAGCCCATGGTATCCACATTTACAGTATCTAATGTTTTTATAATGCTCCTTCTTATGATTACCAGTGCCGGATATTATGAGTGGTACGTGTGCTAACTTCTTAACTTCTTTTAGGCAAAATCTGCTCAGATACCGTTTAAAATTTTATGTTATATAGACGATACCTTAAATGGCTTAGAAGCGCTGCAGGCCAGTTTAAGGTGTGGTATCTGTTTCTACTTTCTGCATTGTAGCGCACTAAGCGTCAGTTCTTTCTCGCTACAAGAGACTTACACTTCACACCATTTTATCATTCTTACAAAGTACTCAAAAAAGGATGAACTATATTTCTAGCACCATCAGTATAGAAAATTTATTTAGAATTTATTTTTACAAATAGATAGATATAAAAGTTTTTTCTGACTTCAAAACAGTTTTTGTAGGCAAAGTTCGATAACAAAATTCAACTTTTAGCTGCGTTTACTAATTTAACGTTATCGTACCACAAACTTGGTTTACCTTTTAAATAAGAACAAGATCAGTATTTGAAATATCTAAACTAAAGAACAATCTACAATTTAAAGAAATTACAACAGATATTCATATCTCATTTATCTGTAGATGACACAGTGTCTCAAAAGTAAAACGTACTTAACCAATTTTCTTTAGAACTTTATAAGTATCGCAGATATTTACTAAGCCATACTTTCAAAACAGTTAACAACGGCTAATGGGAGATGCAAATATTATAGAAAATTTTCATTCAAACAATTCTCAATTAATGTTTATGAACTTCATTTCAATTAATAATGGCTTAATGCTTTCACAATGTGATTTAAAAAAAATGAAGCAAACCTAAACTAAGCGATTTTCTGTTTAATCATTTTTTTTATTCCATTTAAATATTTTTCTCGTTTATTTATTTGCAATCTACGGATTGTACAATATTAAGCAAATGTGATTAATTTAAAAATTAACAGGAGTTATTGTTTTTTTAAGTAAAACAATAACTATATGTTATATACAAAAGTAAAGATCAAGCAGATAATTAAATAATGTTCATATCTGTACATATATTAATGTAAATTACTTTTATTTTATGTTATTTAAATTTATATTAAGCACAGGATTGTAAGGTTTTAACATAAAATTTTCGCTTATAAATTATTGTCTAAATGGGAGATCTAAGATATGATATCTTTTTAGCTTTCTGACTTCATCTGTTTCGTCTAACAAACTTATTGCTAAGATATTTACATGATTGCTAAGCCTTTGTACATATCTACTACTAAATTTCCTTATTTCATCTATAATATATCAGACATTTAAATCGTTATGAATGGTTTTATTTGTTACAAACCAGGGAGCATTGGCAATCATTCTAAGTGTTTTTTTTTTTTACCGAAACCTTTGAAGGATTTCAACATTTGATTCATTCGTTGTTCCCCATAATTGGATTCTGTATGCTCATACGGGTTTTATGATAGTTTTGTATAAGAGAACTTTATTTTCTATACTTAATTCAGATTTAGGTCTTAGTAGCCAATATAATCTTTTCAGTTTTTTTTTTCTAGTTGTTTTCTTTTGTTTTCCACATGATTTTTCCATGTAAGTCTTCTATCTAGCTGCAGCCCTAAGTAAGTGACGGCTTCTTTGCTTGATATCACGGCATATAAGACGTAAATACTCGTATCGTGTACAACGTTGGTCCGAGAACACTTTCTTGCGGAACACCGGCATTAATTTCTTCGATTTCAGAGAATTCTGAATTCACTCTAACATAGAAGCTTCGTTCATCGAGGTATGATTTCAAAAGTACATAATATGGAGCAGGTACACAGAGAAAAGAAATTCATTATAAGAACCGAATTTGTTGCCAATCGAATTTTGTCGGTTGTTGTAATTATCTTGAATTCGGTTGTATTAACTGAATGAATATAGCACTCACAACCATTTAAAAAAATGATTCTTGGGTGACTATTATTGTATTATTGTGAATTAAAAAACATTAATATATTTAAATATTTGTTTTTATTTTAAAAATAAATTATAGGAATGAGATTATAATCATAAGTTTCATGTTTCGATGCATCGAATTAAGCCTCTCCTTTCTGTACTTCATGTTTCTTCTTTTGCACATAGTTTCTCCAACTTTCCATCCCATAACTCACGTTTTGTTGCTGCAAAGTGTATTAAACATTTTAGAATTTTTTTTATTTACAAACGTTCTTCTGAGATTGATTTTGTACTTATCTTTGAACAATACTGGAGAACTTTTCACCTATATATACTTTTCACAATATATCTTTGTAAAGTCAAATATTGAAAAACTTTTTTTTAATATGTACAAATTTATTTTTATTATGTCATACTTTTTTCGATTTTAGAAGACATAATCGATTTTTATGACTATTACTACCAAAATTTGGTTATCAGTAGAAATGTGCTGAATAAATTTAGTTGCATCATCCATTTAATAGAATAGATTTTAGTAAAGACACAAATCGGTCAGAATAACTGTTTTAAGAGGTGTTACAATCAACATTTGGACGCAAACATCATTTGTTAGCTTTTAAGATTAAAAATAAGTTAAAATTGTAATTTATATATATTAAAAATCAAATAATTATATTAGTAATTAAATTTTGAATATATCAATCGAATTTTTACCAATCCTTTTTCTGTGTGTAGTAAAACTTTAAGTTTATATAATAAGCCATTATGCCAGACGCGATCAAAAGCTTGCTGAATGTCTAAAAATACTGCAGAGCAATATCGTTTACTTTCGAAGGTGTCTGTTGTTACTTTAACTATGCGATAGCATTGCTCAGTTGTGCCATCGTTGTGTCTGAATCCAAATTTGTATTCTGGTATAATATTATTTTTTTCTAAAAACGGAAGCATTCTTTGCAATAGTAATTTTTCAAACAGTTTTGAAAGCAAAGGTAGGAAACTAATGGGCCTATAAGACGTGACAATGTTTTCTGGTTTATTTGGTTTAGGTATCATTATTATTTCTGCAAAGTGCTGCAATCTAAGCATGGAGTTATAAATCATCGTAAGAAATGCTACACCTTTTTGAGGTAAATATTTTAAAACCCTTGCATCTATTTTATCGAAACCGGTTGACTTATAATCATTATGCTTTTTGATTTCAGATTTCACTTCGGTCGGAGAAATAGGTTTTATCGGAAAATCCATTTGGCACGCTGTGTCTAAAAATTTTATAATATCATAACCATCTGTATTAATCACAAATGGTTTGAAGGATTTTTCTAAGTGTTTAGCAAAAGTATTGGCTTTTTCCTTATCATTTTTGCACCGGGTATTATTTAGGTTTTTAATCGGAATATTTCTATTTGTCGGTCTTTTTAAATAACGTGTTGCTTTCCATTTAAATAAAAGAAAAGTAATAAATTAAATAAATTAATTGTTAATTCTGTTGTTGTTGTTTTGCCTGAACTAGGATTTTTTTCTTGACTTTATTGTTTAGTTTATTTAAAATGTTTGTGAGAATGTTTGTGAAGAGCCATCGAGAATTGCTTTTGATCTCAAAAATCAATATCGGTGATTTAATAATTTAATCGGGATAAAAATGCCAAGATTTTTTCAATTAATTAATTAAATTGAATGTTCTTGTGCTTTATTGTAAGTATTAAGATAATTTTATTTATTACATTAAATTAAGAAAATTGTTAGTTGCTTTTAATCTTTTTAATAATTTAAAAATTAAAGAATGAGTATTAGACTGTTAACTAACCTTAAAAATCTTTAACGAAATCAAGTTATAATGTCAAGTCGAGCTCGGGAGCATATAATTTTAATGCCTTTTAAACTCAAGCACAAATTCAGGAACAAATTTTAAGTCTGGAATTCTAAATTTAAGCTCTAATTAAGCCTGGTTACTAAATAAATAATAAATTCTAAGATTAATTTTAAGAAACACTCTCGATTCTGCTTACTTTAAGAACACTTGAGCGTAAATCTTATGAATCATGAATAGCTTGTTGTCTTAAGAACTTTATTTTAAATGATTAATATGATACTAATGTTAGGTTGAATGGCATAGCGACTAGGTTCTGAGTTTCACTAAATTTAACGCCCTCGTGCGCAACACTCAGAGAAAACAACTTATTGAGATCACAAGAACCATATTATGTTCTCTGTAATAATATATGGTAACGGTAAGCAAATTATGTTTGTTCTAAACAATAACTTAGTCGGGACAAGCAAGTTTTTGTTCACATTTAATGGTTATTACAAACAAATTTTTATAACTATTTTAGAATATTTAATTATAATGTGTTATATTTGTTCTTACCCAATGACTAAAAATGAAAGAACAATGTGTGGTTTTAAGAATATTATAGTTTCCTCGTTAGCTAAATGATTTTTCAACATTTTAGAGAAACTTTGAATTGAAAAGGACAGTTAATGAAATAATATCGCGTCATTACAACAATTATCATTGTATATTTTTCCGTTACGTATATTTTTGTTATATTCTCAAAAAATATTCGCCGGGATAAAACACACATTAAAATTTATGGCTGATAGACGTATTGAATATTGCATTCAAGTTGCACGATGTCGCATTGTTTGTTCTTTCGCTTAATTGCATTGAAAACAAAAACAATTTTTTAGAATTTGGTTTTGTCTTGAATATAATTATGCGAACGAACGAACGATTGTGACATCATCGTACTGGCAGTTATTATATATTTATAAAACCAATAAAAAAATTTAAAACGTTAGTTAGGTTAGGTAATGATTTTAATGTTAATAAAAGAATTGATATATCTTTTTTATGATTTTTTTTAAGTAATATTTTTAAAAAGTTTAAATGTATATTTAAAAAAATTATATTGAAAAACCCTCCTATAAAATATGTAATAATACACATATAAATGTATATTTCTGTAGACATATGTACATTTATACTTTAGTTATCGACGTGTATTACCAATCAGCAGTTTTACTGTTTGTTATTATTTTATGATTTTTAACATGCTGGTAATTTTCCCTGGGCCATACAATATTGTACTCGTATATAGACGCACATTTATGAGGTTTTTTGTTTAACGTTATTTTTCTATAATTTTTAGAAGACTTTAATACGAAAAGGGCTGAGAACTTTAGACAAGTAATAATAGTTATGTGCCAGTAATAAGTTGTAATAATCATGATAATAATAGTTTTTAAGTGGTAGGTTGTCTTATGAGTTCTTTTCCTTTTATCAAAAAGGGTTTTTTCACATCGTTTATTTTTTTTTTTTTTTTGTTCTCTTTTTGGTTTGTTTTTTATCTTTTGTGTAGATTTGCTATATGTGCTAAGCTTCTGCCCTGTCATAAAATATTTCTTTAAATAAAAATTCTCCTTAATATTATTTCTAAAAAACAAAAACAAAAAACGATTCATTTAGTCCTATAAACGTAAATATAAATATTTCTTTTTTAATTGTTGATAGTTGGTGAGCGATAAAAGCATTAAGAAATGAAATGAAATAAAATGAAATGAAAAATCTTTAAATAGAAATATTAAAGAATTTATGGTATTTAAATTGTTAAGCGTTTAAAAAAAGAGATATTTAATGGTATGTCTGGTTAAACGAAAGACTTAAGACACAAACATGTCGCCTAGTGACGAGATGGTTTTGTATTGGGTTGTTCAGCGGTGTGTTAAACAAACAGACCATACGCTGAAATTCTTTATTTTCTTTGACTTGAACAGCCAAATGGAATTAATACCGTCTTTTGCAACATTACACATACATTGAACAAGAGAATTAGGATTGTGGCAAAAAAATTTTAAAGTATTTCTAGTGTTTGAAGGATTTAAATTTTATTGAAAATAAAAAATAAAATTAAGTTTAGGTTGAATTTGAAAAAATACTTTAAATTATTATTTAAAATAAAACTTAAAAACTTAATGTAATTCTGCAAAACCTTCAAACTTTCATTATTTATTTTATTCGTTTTTGTTATTTTTTATGAATTAAGTGTATAAAATCCGCTTATTTTATTAAGAACGAGTACAAAAAGTAGAGCACGTTTCCAGCAAAACCAAACCTCAATCTGGCCAAAAGCCATTTTTTTAACTGCAAAAAAAAATTAAAACAATTTAATTCGTTTTCAATTCATTATTGAAACCAAGCCTGTTTTATTTCATTCTTTCTAGAGTGTTAGTGTTGCTCTTTTGCTTTAAGTCAATCATTGTTTCAATGATATTGATTTTCTGTTTTAAAAAACACTGCAATATTTTGACTTTAATATCTGCCAACCGTAATGAAAACAAAAAAATATTATTTTTCTCTTATCGAGCATCAAGTTTACGTTTTTTATATGTAAAACGAAAAGTTTATATTCAAGTCAAAAATTATCACGATTTTATGTCATATTATTTTGAAAAAAAAAAAATCAGTGTGGTTGCCAAAAGGTAAACTGTAACAGTAGGATTCGTATTTTGTGTAGCCTATTGATACTTACTGATCGATAACAAGAGCAACAACAAAAATTAAATACAATAAAAATATCTGAAATTAAATTTAAACTTTTGATTTCCTACATCGGCTGAGAATTCAGAATGAAATATGAGCCATGTTCAGTAAGTCGAATTGCGTCCTATCTTGTCTATTTCGAGACTTTTTGAGCAAAGAATTTTAATGTCACCAAAATTGTGCTGCTACTTTTTTAAAATTTAAATTTTTATACAGCACTCGAAAATTACTGACAGAGTTCCAAAATAAGAATTCGTTTTTCATTAGAAGACATTATGACGTTGTTGTAAGAGGCAAACTTAAATGACCTAATAGTTCTTTTTTATAATTTTTCATAATATTTGAAACATACAATTTATTAAGGATTACGGCTCTTTTCAGTGTTATAACGTAAAACATCAAGTAAAATAAAATATAGATAGCTTAAGCCTGGTTACTATTTGAATAAATTACGCCACTTACTTTGCTTATTTTAAAGAGTAAAATTGTGAACACTTGATTCTAAGAACAAAAGAGTTTTTTGCACTGGACCACAATGATATTGTTGTTTAGAATAACAGTGGCTTTTTAACCTGTGAAAATTGTCCACAACGTACCTTTAAAGTGGTTTAAATATTAATGAGATAAATATCGATCATGATTTCAGAGGCAACAACTACATTTCTTACCAATGCAACAGTGGATCGAAGGAATCATACATCTTTATTTAGAAAACAAAATATTGACTACCATGCTACCATCGATGGCTTGAACTATTGTTAACAGTTCAAAGACTTTAGCTACACAAGCAGAGAGCTGAATTTATTTGCTGATGCATAGTGAAGTAAAACTGAAATTTTAAATCAATATAAAACTTCGTAATGTTTTCGCAAACGTGTCATATGGCACATGATTAAAAAGAACATTAAAATCCTATTTTCTCCACTACAACTACAATTTGCTTATCGAAAGAACAATCGGTAGCATTCAAATTTCATTTTAAATTAATCATGATCCTATTATCTGTTATATCCATGACACAGAACCACTAGCCGCTAAAAAAATTTATATGAATTTTGTGAAATTGTAGTCTTGTATTGCTTGAAAACGCACGACAGCGCTTGCGCTCATAATACACAACAAAAATCTAGTGAAGTTGGTGATTGATTGAAGATGGGACAATAGTACTTCATTTACTCGTGGAAGTAGTTTAGTGCCATAAAATGTGAGAACTTTGTATTTGATTCGAGTAAACATATCAAATAAATAATTCTCTTTTTTTAGTTTTTTTAACCATACGAACTTCCGCCTGCCACATGTAGTTTTCAATTCAAAGCTGCTAAATATTGAATTATATAATTTATTTTAAAATACTTTTAATTAAGAAAATTTATTATTTGAAATCTTTTTTATATTAATTTAAAATTGAAAGAAAAAATAAAAAAAGTTACTGAATGTTTGCTGTGTTTTTGTATAAAACATTTTGGAGTTGTTATTGTCGTTTTGTCGTATTGCTTAAATGGAGTTCTCATTAAATCAATTTGGCTTTTGATATAACACTTTCGGATTTTCTATACAAAATTTGGATAAAATCCACTGATGAGCTATTTGAGCAGTAGTGAAATGGCCATATGGATATGCTTTCCCCGCAGAAATACATTTCGGTTTTTAGTTTTAAATAAAAATATCACAATTAAATTAATACTTTTAATTCCTACGCCTAAAAGTATGCTTTTATTTAGTTCTGTGAATTTTTCGGTTCAAAATTCTTAAAAAAATCTTTCTATATATTGTTCCGTGTAAAGATTTATGTCTATTCCAAATTAAATCAGTAGCGGCTTAAAAGTGACAAACAGCCAAATTTATAAATTTGTATTATTGGTGAAATTTTTTGGAGCGACCAAAACAAGAAAAAATTACATTGTAGCAGATTTTGTTTTATATTTAAACTTTGCCTTAAATATGAGGAAAAGAATTATTCTTCGTAATCTTTTTTTTATGTTCAACTAAAAAATAAGGACGCACAAAATATTTTTCTAACAAAACACCATTCAAGAGCATGTTGCAACGCAGAACTTAAAATGAAACTTCATGCCTACAGCAAACAAAAGTGGCAAAGAAGTTAGAACTGCCGGTAAATTTCAATTCACGGTTACAACTTGCTGCCAGTAAAATAACAAATAAAAGAAACAAACCAGTTACATGGCAAATATTCTAACATTTCTTTTTACACTTACACACACAAACACCTGTGAGGACTACTTTACCAAGCATCTAGACAAATATTCATAAAGACAAGCTACAACTTTGTTTTAGTAACACTCCAAAAATAAAAATTACAACAAAATTAAAAAACAGAGTGTTTAAAAAGTAGGTTGTGTCTTCACTGTTTTTCTTTCTTTGTTTTGTTGCGCTGTTTTCTTTTATTTGCTGAGATTTTAACACGTTTAAAGTATGAATAAATAGAACTATTG
This sequence comes from Gymnosoma rotundatum, assembly GCA_916610165.2. Taxonomy (NCBI): domain Eukaryota; kingdom Metazoa; phylum Arthropoda; class Insecta; order Diptera; family Tachinidae; genus Gymnosoma; species Gymnosoma rotundatum. The sequence continues at coordinate 92,433,715 of OU744337.1, read as the reverse complement.
AACTTCTCTACATTTTCCAATAAAGTTTTAAGTGGAAAAAATATTAGAATAATTTTTAAAGAATTATAAATTCGCTATTTAGAAAATTTTTATTCGGTCTTTATTTTTTAAACCTTTGATTACAAAATATTTTTATTTATGAATAATAAATAATGTGTAAGTAGTAAAATAGAAGAAAAAAATATTTTATAGAAATGACGTTATCGTGTACAAACTAAATTTTCAAAATTCTATTTAACTCAAGTATGTTTTTTATAAAAAAAAGATAATTTATTTAATTCTAATTATAGCAATAAATTAATATTTATTATACAGTTTTAAAATTAGTTTCTATTATCAGTTTCAAGTTTTTTTCTGATTTTGTAAGATTTTTTAATTTTCAAGTCTTATTTACACAAGATGTTGTTGCTATTATTTATATAATTGAAGCAGTTAATTGTTACTAAATTAAATTTACATTTACAAATTACATTTTTTACATTTAATATCAATGATGCAACAAAACAACAACAATAAAATTATTAAGCAAAATAAAAAAAAAATCTAAGGTCAACTTTAACTACCGCAAAGTGAAGCCGATGACAAAATAAATAATTATAATTAACAAATAATAAAACAACTACACACAGAGAAAAAAACATGGCTGTAGTTTGGTCACAAGAACTAAATTGTCGTTTCTGCACGAACATATGCTTGTGGTAAACAAGCCATGGTTGCTTAAAGCTTACTTTAGTCACTATAAACAAGTTTTTGGGGGTTTATGATCATAAAATGGTTACTGAGCAACGTGTTTATTTGCACCAAATACGCAACTATTTCCAACTCTAAGAAATCATTTCTTCTTTTCATTCCAAACACTCCATTTACAAATTATTATAACACTCCTTATATATCAATAATGAAAATAGACTACACAAAATTTTTGCAATCGCTTTCCGAATCAATGTTAAAAGTATCATTAGTGCTGATCTTCTTCAAACAAAACACACAGTTTTAGAACGAACTTATCAAACCGAAATATCTGAACTTATCCCACATTAAATATATTCTTAGATTGATTCTAGAAAGAATTTCGTGAGTAAAAGCTTTTATTTTTAAGTAAGTTTTCAGCAAAATAAAAACAATTTGTATAAATTTAGAACATGCAATAAATGAAGCTTGATGATTTTTTTAATCTCATCTCTAAGCTTAATTCACAAAAATAATGAAACCTTTATTTGTAAATCAGCGAGAGTCTTTATTCTAAAATTTCCTTTCAATGAATAATTGCAATCTTTCCAAAAGATTTGTTACTTTCAAAATTATATGTCGACATGAAAAGTTGAAAGAAATAAATTGTCTTCCAAAATATATAAAAAAGTAATAAATTTTATATAGTTTTTGAAAAATTCCCTGTTCATAGCTAAACTTGTTATTATAATTAAACTCAAATTCTAAAACTATCTTAACTAGCACTTATTAAAAAAACATGACACATATTCAATTCTGGCTGCCAATCATAGACAAAGACAAAAACACACAAAATCTTAGATATATTTTAAAAAGTTGAAATTGTATTGTTCGAATTTTAATTAATCCAAAGACAGTTTTTGAAGCAACAATTACAAATTCGTATGTTGTAATTTATCAATTACTTGGCAAATTGAATATGTAAATGCAAGTGCACTAGTTTTGTGTACATGTTTTAGATCACTTTGAGTTAACAAATTTAACATTCATGTAAATGAATATGAATTTTTTACAGGAATAAAATAGGCGAGACTGTTTGTTTTAAAATTTTGGTCCCAGTTTACTGACAACCTGCAAATTTTTTCAAACAGACCGGGTATCCAGTTATAGCAATGACACTATCTAAATAGCTTCTGTACGAATAACATGTGTTTCGAGTAAAATATTAATATAAAAAAAATGTAGAGAACTATGGCAAAGTTTGAGAAAATAGGACAGGCGGAACGAGTTTGTTACGAGCGCGTAATTATAAATTATCATAAATACAAAATAGTGACAATCTCTAAATTTAACACAAGCACTTCTTGAATTACTTGTATTTTCGGGAAGGTATTTCCCATACATAATAAAAGTTAACTACCCTACATTTAGAGAACTCCAATTCTTCAATGAATAAAGTGTATTTTAAAGAAATTGCCTGATGGTATAGTGGAAGGGAATAAAAAAATTTTTACTTTCTATGAATATCTCGCGAAGTGAAATCGAGTTAGTTGCCATGTTTAAGTGAAAATTACAGCTAAGCTGATTTTTTTGAAATTTAAAACAGACATGGTTTACCTATATAGTGCCATATGCTGTACATGGTACGAAAAATGTGAAGAGGAGGAAAACGAGCCTTAAGTCACGTGCTACTGGATTTGTATATTTCAAGGCCCCATTTGAATTAATCTTTATTTATGCGCACGATTGGTCACAGGCTAAAAATTTTGTACTCGACATTATTCGATTTAAAAAATTGATTCTTTTTCTTTGTGGTAGATCCACAATCAAAAACATAAAATAATAAAGACTAAGTCCAATGTAATAAACAATATATTGACATGTCCTGTCATGATAAGGGCGGAGTGGTTATAGAGAATTTAAAAAATAAAATATCTACATTAATTTGTATCTTGCCACGGTAAGTTCGTACTGAATAACTGATTAAAAAATGAGTTATAAATTTTAATATATCAATAGCTTATTTTTGCAGAGGTTGTATAAATAGAGTAAAGTTAAAATGAAGACTTGTACTTCTTTGTCGCTGTCTTTTTCTATATATCTTAAACCGCAGTATCTAGACATTACAATGTTTAGAAACGATTTAATAAAATGAAGTAAAAACTTAAAGGGTATCTTTATAGGGGTGTGGTTCTTTTGAACCATAAAAGGTAAACGTTTTCAACGTACACAGAGAGCGTATTTTGTAACAAATAGACATCTAAAATTTCCAAAACACATTTAGAATTTCAAAACCAAATTAAACAAGTAAGAGTGCTATATTCGGCTATCCAGAATCTATTATACCCTTTACCGTCTATGTTAATCTAGTTTAGTAAAATAACTCCAATAAAAAAAAACAATTATTGGAGTGTCAGAAAATTAAATAAATAAGAAAAAAATTACGTACTAAATATATATAATTTAAAAAGAAATGACATCGGCTCTTAATGGTTTAAGCATGTTTTAAAAAGCTTAGTATTTCCTTAAAGATCTCTTCAAAAGCTTTTAAATTATACCCATATTAGTTAGTTAGTTAGAAGTGGCAGCCTCTCGCGACAAAGCTCACTTGAGTACAATCGAATGGCCCGTTGTGATACCACAAGGAAGACGGCGCGACTCCCCTTACCCAGTCGAGAACCATGAGGATTCACGGATGAATCCGGTCGGTCTCTTCCTCTTCCTCCGAGCCACAGCTGCGACAGAAATCATTAAAGGGCAGACCGAGTCTTTCAGCATGCCTGCCGATTAGACAGTGTCCAGTAAGTACCGAGACCGTGATGCTTATGGATTTTCTGCCCAGTCTGAGCAGCTGCCTGGTCCGCTTGAGGTCCAGTGTAGTCCACAGTTGTCTAGAGACATAACAGGAACTTTCCTCTACCCATAATTTGCGAGCCAGATTGAGGTATTGGTTCTTTATGGCCATTTTCACCGTTGCCAGAGGAATTCCAACATCTGGTAGCGAGGAGACGTTAGGAAGCAATGTGCCTTGTTTAGCAAGATCATCGGCCTCACAGTTACCCTGGATATCCCTGTGACCAGGGACCCAAATCAGGTCAATCTGTTATCGCTCCGATAGAGTGTTAAGTAGTAAGCGACAACGCAGGACTACCTTAGATGTACTGTATACCCATATTAATATTTAAAAAAAAAATAATTTCAGAGCCCGTAGCTCGGTAAATATGGGCGACTGCCACTTTTTTCACTTGATGTATTTTGCTTTTTTTAATTCTCTATCGCCCCATATATTTGTTTTTTCATTTATTTTATTGAAGTTACTTTATTGTTCCAGTTGATATGGAAAAATTAGAGGCGGGCGTGTTGTTTTGCCCGCTGGCTCGAAGCACATGGACCGATTTTACTGATTTTATATAAAAAAATTTTCGAAACTACGTCTGATCGATTGGCGTATTTACATTTTCTCTAGCTCATCTAGAACCATGGCAAAGTTCATTTCAACCCAATTACCTACAGGTAGACGGGCATTGCCCAATCGAGTTTGCAGTGCAGAAGAACTCAGAATATATATACTTTATAGGATCGGAAATGAATATTGTAGATTTTACATACGGAACGAAAAATTTAGATACACCCTTTTTTCACCTGTGGTAAAGGTTATAAAAAAGAAAAAAAATATAAAAAACTTTAAACCAAAAATTAACAAGTAACCGCTTCATTGTACGAGATCCTTTGTCCCTTTTTAAGAACTTTTAGCCAGTTAAACGTGGAATTTAGTTTTAAAAACCTCCAGCGTGTGCGGAATTAAAATCTTTTGGATAGAATACGTCGAACTATTTGTGTTGATACTTCCTTTCCTTACTTTCGAATTAAACACTGCAAGCATATGATAAATAATAATAACAAAAATTATAATAATAATAATAATAATAATAATAATAATAATAATAATAATAATAATAATAATAATATAATAATAAAAATAATAATAATAACCAAATAATATTCTTATTGGATTTCATTAAATTTTAGAGATTTTATAGTCGATGGTAATTTTTTTCTCACGACGTGTACACACGCCGAACGCACCGTAATAAAGATTTGGTTATACGTGTATACACGTCAAACACACTTAAGAGGTTAAATTTGGTCTCTTCTTCTTCGTAATTGAGAAATTAGCTCATATAAAAGCTCTCTCCTCTCCTTAAGAACATTTCATTCTGATAAAAGGCAGTTCATTATCATTAATTATTCCTGCTTTTAATACATTGTTTCGAATTATTTGATACCAAAACTGCGGTATCAAATCCAGTATGATATAAAAATTTTACTCAGAGTGCTTTTTAAGCTACATTCCATATTTTTTATAAACCATGACATCTAGCCGTTAAGTGCTTTCAAATTACGATCCAAATTATCCCATAAAATATCGATAGATTTTATGTTAATAAAACTTCGGTCGATATTGACTGTCTCTGATTGATAGATCTGCTATTGGATTCCTAACCCTTATTTAAAAAAAATGACATTAAGTTGACTCAAGCTTAACTTAAACACAAGCAGCCAGCATTACTTCTTTTCCATCCTACGATATTTTCCTCTTTTAATTTAGCGCCGATTTGAAGAAGGATTGATTTATTTATTTCTATTTTTTAATTTATTAAATTAAATTTGGATACACACAGACAATATATAAATGTCTTGATAGTAAAAAAATAATTTTCCTATTTCCCACAAATATTTTTACTTTAAACAAAAGGAAATAGTTAAGAGAAAACCTGTTTGCAAATAAAAATGAATTAATAAAAACTGGTTTAAGAGTTTAATCTTAAAACTAATAAATATTCTGCAATATTTTTTTAATAACTTTAAATGGCAATTGGAGCTCATTAAAGCTCTTAAAATATTAGATTACAGTTAGATAATAATAAAACCATTTGCAATAGTCTAGATGACTCAAAAAGTACTTTAAGCCATAAAATATGGAATATATCGCTGGTGTACGCAAAAAGAAAACACGCACACATACAAACAAATATTTATTAAATAATTTCAACTATAAAAAAATAAAAATGGTAAAATTTCTTAATGCACTGAAACAATAATATTGAATTGATTTATGTCAATAATACCAAAAGACTAATACTTGTCAAACATATCAATCATTATGTAATTCTTATTTAATTGAAGAAAAGAAAAGACTGAAAGAAGTCAAAGTAATAGAAATCTTACAGATGTTTCCTGATTGTTGTTGTTGTTGATTTTCTTTTTCCTACAACTTCTTAGTTGTCGTTCGTTCATGGACATTCCTTTCAATCACATGTCATTCTATCTAACACTTTAAACTGCTATTTTAATTATTTTTGTGTGTGTATGAGTTAAAGATCTACGTTAGACCGGGCTGCTGTGCTCTAAAGATAATTCTTTTATATTCTGATGCTATAATGAAAAAGACAACAGGGCGATAAAAGTTCTTTTTGTGATGCTTTTTCTTGACTTCTTTTCTGATTCTTGTCAGCCATCATAATCAATTTAATTTTTTTCGTTGTGTTTTTGTTTTTTTTTTTTTTTTGCTATTAATTCACCTTTACTCTACTTACATAACTTACCGTTATATTTCAATTACCGCTAACAAACGTTATAACAACAAATTCAAAGAAATAACACAACAACAACAAAAAGCCCCACTAACGCCAGAAACCTGTAAGTAAATTAAAAAAAAACCCACTAACATTTATTTTGCTGCAACTTGCAATTCTGCTGTAGTAGTTGTGGTATTTAGTTATTATTAACATCGTCGTTTTTGTTATTGTTGTTGGCTTACAAGTATGTAATCTAGTTTTCATAGCGCCTGTTTCTTAAGTCATTTTATTTCATTTGCTGCGTTGTACAGTGCAGCATTTCATTCTGTATGTTCTCAATTGCATTGAATATTTTATGACTAAGAAACCTACTTTATCCGCCGAAAAATATTTTTCTAATTTTCGATTTTTTAAATCAAAAACTTTAAATCCTTTTGGTCAAAAATTATTTCGTAAATATTCCAGTAATTATTTAATAAGTTATTTTTGAATCTTCAGTTTAGGATGTATTAGGGAATGAAAAGAAATCAATTGGTATCAATTTTAAAGTTCCCTTATTAACAACCTAACCTATTTAGAGTTCTTGTGCTGTGTTAGTTTTATTAGCTAATTTTTACTGTAAATCTGTTTTTAAAAAAAATTTTATATTTTATTATTTTTATTCCACTGTGCGCTATATTTGACTAACACTCACATAGACATACGCATACATACATAGATTTGTATTTTTCTACTAAAAAAATGCTGCATAATAAATCCGTTTATGTGGCTTTTTCGTTTAATTCTTTTGCATATTTTCTATATCAATTCATAATTCTAAATACTCCTGTTAGAGAGTTCACAAACGTACTTACCCATACATAAATGAGGGTAGTTCGCAAAGTTAACATATTGTTTTAAGTTAAATATTTAAATATAAAAGATGAATTAAGAATAGATATTTTCAATTTCTAACCTAGAGTCTATTTAGGTTTTGTTATTAGTTATACTCTTAGTTTCTCTATAAAATATCAGCGAAATTATATCATTATAAATTAAGTGCAAATTGTAAAATATGCTTTTTATATCAAATCTATAAGTGAATTTGAAGAAAGTCTTGCGCTAGCCTGAGTTAACATAATTTGAAGGCTAGGAGCAGGCCAAATTGAATATAGGTAGTCTCATTACTACAAAAATAAAAAACGCATGTATTTTGTCAGTAAACAGTAATGAACAATATAAAAAACAGAAAAAAAAACAAATTTAATAGAAAGTGTTTGCATTTACACAAATAATATTTGGTACTACAGTGACTGTAGATTGTAATGGATGGATATGTAGGTGAGTTCTTTGTTATCAACAAAAATGTTTAAAGCGAATTCAATCACTTGCGCTAATAGCATTTTACATGATCCAGTAATTAAAAGTGGGTATGACCTAGGCAAATAAATACAGGTGACCGCACGGCTACAACAATCCAACAATACAAAAACAACAGGCAATTTGTTGCTACAAAATCCAGGTTTGTTGTCAAAAAATATTGTTAAAAAAACTAAATAAAAAAATAAATTTGATGAACAAAAGTGGTTGCTGTTTTCAGAATAAAAAAAATTATAAAAAATTAAATTATATAAAAATTAAAATCCAGGAAAATTGTGATCGAAATTATATTGTACCACTAGTTTGCCCAAATCAGATGCACCATTCCGTTCTCGTTCGTTGACCATTTGAAGACTAATCTTCATAGCTCACCATTTACAACAACAAGTCCATCGCCGGTAGTTTCTCAAGTGGCGAGCATAAAGTCTTAAAGTTAATTAGAAAACTATTAGGAAATCTGCCGAGACTCAGTATCAAAACATTGTTCTGAATCTCATTGTTCATTACAGCGAAATTTTTCGCTCTCTAATCGACGTTTTTATGTTACATTTAACAGTTCAGTGTGAAAAAGCGACCCTGAAGCTTTTAAACATTCAGCTCCCAATAAAAAGCTTTATTTTGTAACATCAGCACCACCAACCGTACATGCAGATTTCACATAATTTGCCACAAGAGACGGGCAAGGAATTATAAATGTGTTAACAATAATGTCACTATCTTTTTACGCATATTTTGATTATACACATCAGAAACTGCAAATACGGAATTTCAATAATTATTTTGTTTCTATAAGCAAACAAAGCAAATTAATTTTTATTTTTTTTTAACAAACAATTTATTTTTGACAATTTTTTTTGGCAACAGCTGATGAGCTTTTACGTGCGTTTACCTGTGTTATTTCGCCATGGGTATGACTAAGTTATGTGTAAGAAAATTGTGTCGTTTGTGATCAGATCCATAAAAATACTCTCGTTTACTTTATTTGGCCTTTAAAAAAGCTTTTTTAACCAATTCGTTTTAAAACTCCCATATCTCTAAATAAAACCAATTTAAGTAGTAGGCTAACCCTGTTGACATTTTTTTAAATGAAATAAAGGGTCATCCAAAAAACGCGCCTACATGTTTCTTTGAAACAAAACACAAACTATTTGCAATTTTTTCAAGCTGTTTTTTTTTTTATTAAAAGTATGATCCATTACAGTTATAAGTGAAATAGAATATCATTCAAATGTCCACCATGACTGCGTCTGCAGACATCAATCCGAATATCGAAATTTTCAATGACTTTCCGACATGTTGCTGGTGTTATTTCACGAATTGCAACTTAAATGTTGTTCTTTAGATCACTAATTGTTTGTGGCTTGTTAGCATACACTCGACTTTTTAAAAAACCCCACAAAAAAAATCTAATGGTGTTAGATCACATGACCTTGGAGGCCAATTGAAATCTGCATTTCGTGAAATTATACGTTGAGGAAATTTTGATCGCAAAAGCGTAATGTTTTCTCGAGTTGTATGACATGTAGCACCTTCTTGATGGAAATAGACGTCAGACACATCAATATGATTCAACTGTGTCCATAAAAAGTATCTCAACATTGATTGGTATCGCTCAGCATTCACAGTAACAGCATTTCCAGCATCATCTTCGAAGAAAAATGGCCCAATGATTCCATTGGTGATAATGCACACCAAACAGTAACTTTTTGTGGGTGTAGAGATTTTTCATGAATAACACGAGGATTTTCATCACCCCAGATACGACAATTTTGCTTATTGACGAATCCATCCATTCTGAAATGAGCTTCGTCACTAAACAAAATTTTGCTTTGGGTATTTTTCAAAGAACGCCCATTTTCATAATAACTTTGAATGATGTAAACGCTTTGTTGCAATGTGTACCTGTCCATGGTTAAAACTGTACTACCTTCTAATAAAACAAAATGGCTTATGTCATTTGAAAAGATGTCACGTGTAAAAATTATATAGTGCTGACATCTAGGCGTCACATTTGGATGACCCTTTATATTGTCGCCTAAATGTTTCGGAAAGATGTGGAAAAAGGTAGCGGGTGGTCACAAAATATATATGGGAGGTCACAAGTTGGCTTTTTGGGCTACCATATTCTTGGTTTAAAAATGATTACTACTAAGAGTTGACAGATTTATGAACAAATATACTTAAACAATTTTCCATTATATTTCAAAGAAATATTCATTTACCTTTAATAAGACTTTGCTTAAGAAAATTTTGGAAAAAAAATTAATAATTTTGTGGGGCTTGAAACAATCTGGGGGCACTAGACCCAAATACTTACTAACCGGACCACCGTTTCAAGTGATCGCACGAGTTAAAAAAACACTTTCGATAAGGTTGAAATTTCAAACAGCTAATAAAGAGACGTTTTACAGTTAACTTTTAAAAATTTTTAATAACAAAACTTCATTCTTTGTCAACAGTTAGAGAAACATCGAGGAACGGCACAGTTGTATTATTTCCTCAAACACTATTTCAATTCTGTTCGATAGTGCTTTTCTTGTCCTCTAATTACGAATTTGTGTTTCAATATTTTATTTCTCAAATTATTTTGACCTGCCTGATGAAAGAAAATTGGTCATTTTGGAAGTTCTCTCCATACAGTGGCATACAGCCAAATGCCCTTCACAAAGAAATTATCTCGGAATGTTTTGCAGACATATCAACTCCTAGACTGTACTAAATTGCATTTTATGTACTTTAGTTTTGGGCTAATATTTTAAAAGTGACCTTATTGTAAGCATTGGACAACTACAAAACAAATTGTATTAAACATGATATGTCCCCAAAGAATTAATAATGTTAATGTCATTATTTCAGTTCTATTTCCTGCATCTGAAAGTGCCTCTTTCTTTATAAGAACTTTTCAGACTACCCAGTCTTTACATGTATAAAAGTATTTAAGAGCATATGAGTGTGTGCCTGAGTAGATTGTTTCTATTGTCGCCTCACGCATTAATCAGTTATGCTATGACGTTTCATGCAATCAAACAACATTTATCACCTCTTTCTCTTCTCTTCTGTTATGTCTTTTTGTTTTGTTTTATAATGAAAATTAAAGCCGCCAATAGTTTTAAGTTACATATACATATATGTTTATATGTATAATGCATAAGTTTAACTACTGAGCAGCAAAGAAATGAAAAATATCTATTTTAATATGCCAAACGTTACAGTAAAGTTACTTAGATTGACAAGCAGATTGAATGAATTTTTATTTTGTATAAGAATAGTTGTTTCTATTGGCAGGCATTTGTAGTATTTCATACATTTTTTAATTTTATTATTTAATTTTAATGTCAGCCTTAACTCACTGATAGTGATATAAGCATAACAGCCATGGCACAGTCAATCGCAGTGTCGAAATACAGGCACGATTTTTAAAGCATAAACAGCAAAAGTGAAGGTATCACAATAATATTATTCTTAGGGCCCAAATGCCATGATTAATATTGCAAATCTGAAAAGTGTTTGTAAAACATGTTCAAATAAATCAATTTTGTTGACACATTTCTTAGCTGAAATGATAAAAGAAAACTATTTCTAACGAAACAAAACCAAATATACAAGACGAGTTACAAAGAGAACTGCAAAGAAATACTTTAGGTTGTGTGAACTTTATAAAAGATTAGTTACTTACATAACCTAACGTAGATAGATGCGAAGAATGCTGATGAATGATGTAGCGCTACACTTCATTCTGCTAGTGTTTTATTTTTCTTGTTTTCTTTAGAAACCGTCGGCAAACATTTGTAAATAGTTTTTCTATCTAAAATTTTTAAGAAATGAAATTAAAAAGGATCCTAAGTCGGAAAAAGTAAACTTTCATTCATTTATAATATCCAAAGTTCAAATCCCGATTGGGGAAAAAAATTAAAAATTAAAATCTTTGTCTTTTTCACAAAGCATCACACAATAGTGTTCTACACTTTAAACGGTTAATAGTATAACGTAACCACTTCTCCAACTGATAAAATAAAAATATAATTATTATAAATAGAATATTCAATGACCTTAGTGACGACATGCATACGGATTAAAATGAATAAAAATTATTTAGAAAAAAAAAAAAATACTTAAAGACCAAAAGCTTATAATTTTAATAACAATAATTCTAAACATCAATTTTATACAATTGAGCACAATACAGCAAAGTCGTCATCATTATTGTGATCTTTTTGCAAACTGTTATAATCGTGCTTGTGCTCTTATGCCTCTGATTAGTTTAACAGCTCAGGTGATATAAACTTAACATGGTGTAATTTAAAGTTGATCATATTTTAGGTCAATTGCTTTTTTTGTTGTTATTGCTTTTTTCACTTATTTACGTTTTTTCAAGCCAAGATTTCTGTTAAGAATGAACAAACATAAAGCTATAGTGGTGTGCTGCTGCATATATATTGATTGTGTCATGTTTAACACGCATTGTCTATAACGTCATTTTGCATTTCAACAATAAATATATTCTAAACATTATTATCAGCAACAACATGCAAATTCTCTTTCATGTCATACACATCTTCCAACCCAATATTGCACTCAACAAAAAAAAAAAATAAAATAAAAAATAAATAAAAATAAAACAAAAAAACGTGGAGACTGAATACCAACAAAAAGTTTGCAAAGTTTGTTTACGCTTGATAAATTTAGGTTAAATTTATAATAAAAAAGTTGATGCAAACATGTAAATATATCTAGTGATAGCAACAACAACAACATCAGCAAATGCCAACTTAAAAAAAAACTAACAACAGCAGATCACAAATAATTAAAATTCACTTATAATTTTTTTTAATAAAAAAAATAATTAAATAAAATAGCCCAACTGGGATTTTACAAAACCACATATTGTTTCCAATTCATTGCATTTTAGCTACAAAATATAGGGAATATTTCAGAAATATGTTAAAAGCGCATTACTTTTCTCTTACCAATTTATTACACAAAACAATGACTTGACTTAAGCCCAACTGAAAAAAAAACTTCTTTTGTTAATAAATATCCAAGTTTAGAAATTTGGGTTTTCTTTTCCTTTTTGTAGCATCCTTATCATTTATTGTTGCGCCTGAATATATAATAACTGTTTATTTCAGGCAACTTTTCATTTATAGTAAAAGGAAATTAAGACTACAAAAAATTTAAAAGATCTCGAATCTTAATAATTGTCATTTCTAAGTAAATGTCAACAGGTAGAGTAAAATAAATGTCATAATGAGAATGCAAATGGCTTCAAGAGCACCATAAGTGCTTTGATATCTATATCCAAGTATATTGACTGATTAAAATTAAATTTACAAGCAACGCACATCAAGAACCTGGAATTATTTTAACTAAATAATTCAACAACTTTCGTCTGTTATTTTGTTTTTTCATATTCGCCGTGAGCATGCCTGTTATTAATTCGCTTTGGTTGTTTTCTATGTCGTAGCGCCAAATTCCTTCCTTTAAGTACTTTTTAAAACTGACACTGATGAGAATCAATAAATGAGCTGGTTTTTTTTGAAAGTGGTATAAGTCAATTTTTTCAATAATCGAGTGATCTTTTGACACTATGCACCTTTTAAATTTTTTATTATGAAATAAGATTTATTAAAATTATTTAAAAAAAAAATTTTTTGCTCCACATGGACTTACACGACTTTTAAAAAAATAACAGTTCAAATTTTTATAGTGGCCATCTGACCGATTAAATTGTTTTCACTTAATTTGCATCTATTTTTTAATCTTGTGATTCAGAAACGTAAAAATTAATGGGTAAAAACGTAATCCTCGTGATAGGTAAACGCTCAACCTTTTCAAAAGTAGACAATGAAAACATAAAGTTACATTTAAATTTAAAAGATGACCCATGTATGCTATGAAATCTCTCGTGTGTGAGTCTTGGTGATACTTGTCAGGTTTTCCATTTTTAAAATAATGATAGCCAATTCACATTATAAAACGCCAACACTTACCAGCATATTGCACACAATTAGTATTTTTTTAAATAAAAACAATTTTAAAATAAACTAAAAAAGTTCAATATTATTATTTTTGAAATTAAGTAAAAAATTTAAGTATTAAAACCAAATGAATAATCATTAATCTAGCCTAAGTTCTCTGTGAAATGTGAATTCTTTGCGTTAGTCTGGAATGCAAAAATGTTATATTAGTGATCACTATCGATGATTAATCCACTCACTGGGCTGAAAATACTTATGCAAAAAAAACATTTTCTACTCTACTCTAACAATTTGTATCAATATAATTGACCAAAATTTGTTTTTACCTTATCATCTTACAGGTTCGTTTTATACTTAATGCGATTAAATAAATTTTTGCTGAACTAAGACTCAATCATTCAATTTGCAATTGGGTATTTCATCACAAAACGAAATTGCAATGTACTTTTTTTTAGTATTTACATTTTTCATACATGATATCATTTTTTTTAAAACCACATTTATTTATTATACTGAATTTAAAACAAAAATTCCAATATTTATACAAATGTTAAATATTACTTTTGACACATAAAAGCGATAAAATATTTACAATATTTGCAACAATTGAAAACAAACGAAATGTCCAATCGTAAATAGAAGTATTTTTACGATTCCAAGCAATAAAAATAGTTTCTTTTAATTTAAAAAAAAAAATTAATGCAAACAAAGATTTTCAATAACTAAAGTTAAAAAGATGTACGCATTTGTTTTAATGCTCAAAACTCGTGGCATAATAAATATTTTAAAATACATTATGACTATACAATACTTTTATGAGCATAACTCCTTCTTTTGTACTAAAACTTCTCCTAATGATGTTTTAAAATAATTGCTTATGCGAACAATGTTTGCTTGCAGTAACGTGACTTTAGTTAATGAGAGACGCTTGCTATGAATGATTTTTATTTATTGTAATTTACTACTAACGGAAATACTAAAGATGCAGTCGATATGAAAACAATTACAATTTTATTTTTATTTTTTTATTGTCTGTTTTTATTAGTTTATTTAATATTTTTCAATTGAAACGCAAATTTGAACACATACTTAATTAATGCGATTTTTAAGCTTTTTTTTCCGAAAGAAGATCAAAGACGAACTTTTAAAACTGACTTGTGCTCAAATTTATAATCAATCAGTAAAAAAATAAAAGGGAAAGCGAAGTTATATTTAAGCAATTTATCTTGTCTGTGAGACAACTCACACTCTCACTCACCACCTTCGTGGTAATCAAGAAAGCTCCGAGTATATATTAAATTCATGTAGCAGTCAAATAAATATTTTTGATTTTAATGCTATCCGGGCCATGATACCGCAGCCAGGGAAAATTCTTAAAATATAATATATATTTTATATTGCATAGACCTCTCACACTTTTATAAAACATGTCAAAAACAAAAATATTAAAAAAAGGTGAATTCTATTCTGAGCGAGAGAATATGTATTTCGAACCAACACTTAAAATTTAGAAGAAAACGTAGAGAATCCGACACTATTCAACAGACACACAAATTAGTCAATGCAGTAAACGTAACTTTCGACGAACTTTGACATCGACGCTTATAATTTGAGCTGCTACAAAACTCACATGAAAACTTCCAGAAGCTCTTAAATTGATATCTAGCTGGTCGTCAGTGTACACTTAAGCTTGCCGCAGTAAATTGAAGCAGAACAAATTGCCACTTTGCAGCTCCTGATTTGGTATAAAGTCTTGGCTTTTTTAGTATTTCTTGCAACCTTTCTTATGACTTCAGACTTAGTTGGTAGCACTATGTAGTACATAAAGACCTTTCTTACAGATGTTTTATAAGTCTAGCATGCTAACCAACACGTTCAAAAATTAACTTTTACTAACGACACTACTTCTTAGTTGAGCCCGTTTCACAGTATAATGCTGAGTATAAAGATTTGTCAAATACCTAAGTATTATGAAAAAAGTGTGGTAGTGTGAAAGCAAATAAAATGTATATGTCAAGTAATACGGAAAGAAATTTGACATCCCATTACACAAATTCATTATCAGCCCATATTCATAGTTAAAATAAAGTATTCTTTTAAGGGAACTAAATTCGCTTTTATTTTAGAGTAGACTCTAACTCATTCACAGACAATTTTAAACATACTTTTGGCGTTAAAGTCAACTCTAAATTTAAAACTCATTTTTCCAAAATTATTTCATTTAGTTTAAGAACACAATACTCTGTATCTGATTTTTATACCAAAGTGAACAAAATAAAAACAAGGTTACTTTTTTCTAATGTTTGTTTAGAAACTGTATGAAAACATTTATCAAATTACAGTTGACACCCAGTGGAAGTCGGCTAAACTTAAAGTAGACTTTATTCTTACTATGAAAGCAAAAAAGTTAATAATAAACTTTTATTTTAGAGTATACTTTAGCAAGAGTCGACTTTAGTCTATAACTATGATTTTTCATTTTATGAGGATTGGTTTGCTGCTCATAACCCAGGCAATCATTAAATAAGCACTCCGAAAAAAGACCCTTAGAAGAATCCATCTAGAAAAATATTTCTGAGCATGCCTTAAAATGGTCTACTCCATGACCCCTATATGACACTCAAATAACTGTAGCTTTTGACCCAAAAATTTAAGAGCCCTTTAGCAAACAAAAAGGCTAACGAAAACAGTCGTTTCTGAAATAAATTAAGTTGAACAAGTTTATTAGAAAAAGTTGCTCATTTCTGCAAGTTTTCGAATGGCAAATGATTATTTTTTTACCATCAATGACAGCAAAAGCTATGAGAAATAAGTTAGTAAAGTTTTCTTTCGGATTCTTATGGATTCCTGGGAATTTTCATTCTACTAAAAGCTTGATAGTGTAAAATCAAAATGTATGTTACGTTGGAATTTTTGACAATCACAACAAATCTTCTAATATTTCTTTTTTAGAAAATCTAATGCAAGTTTTACGACTTGTATAATAGTGTGAAATGGCCTTAAGAAGTGAGTATTATTTCTGCTCGATGTTATATTATACTGATAAATAATATAAGATATATGTGAGACCATTTCTTTTAATGAAGTTATTTAAACTCACACGGAGAAAAACTTTATGTGGGGTTTGAATTTCGTCAGACTATTTTATTAGCGGTTGGTAATAAGATCATTTTCATATTTAATTTACATAAATTGATTGATGAAAGAGATTACTTTACAGCATACAGTAAATGCATGCCAAAAGTGCTGACGAAGGTTGTAGTGATCCGAAAAATGCTGCATTATATTCTGCTACTTGACAATTTTTCCAATTTTTTTTTTTTTCTAAATTAACACAAAGATTTGTAAATAATTCTTACTTTCCTAATAAATTAAGAAATTAAATTAAAGGCGAAGTTAAACTGGATAAAAATTATTCATTTGGCTGTAGTAATAATTATTTCCAAAAATGTTTAAACCCGCTTTATAAACAATAAACAAGTAAGAGCTAATTTTAGACAATTATCAAGTTAACAAAAATCTCATTAAATGAATTCGTAGAC
This sequence comes from Gymnosoma rotundatum, assembly GCA_916610165.2. Taxonomy (NCBI): domain Eukaryota; kingdom Metazoa; phylum Arthropoda; class Insecta; order Diptera; family Tachinidae; genus Gymnosoma; species Gymnosoma rotundatum. Next base: position 92,416,588 of record OU744337.1, on the reverse strand, counting down.
ATTTAAATGAAAAAACTGATTATATTATATTATCATAAAGAAATAGTTTAATGAACCGATCATACATCTTAAACATTGAAGATAAAGTCGATATTAAAATACAATCACGCAACGATATAAAAATTACTCAAAACTACATCAAGGAAACTAAATTTGAGTCACATTGCAGTGTTATTAAAATTGGGACACAAAGTCCCATAAAATCAATAAAAAAAAAGGGGGAAATAATTTTGATAATGATTGGGATACAAAGTCCCATAAAATAAATGAAAACAAAAACATTTCCGAGCTGCGAATGCAAAGTTATTAACCTTTAAAATTTTAAGACATTTTTTAAATTATAGTTTTACTTTTTTATTTTTTTTTTTTCCAATCAGTATTCGAACATGGATATTATAAGTGAATTAAAATTGAATTATTTTCGGCTTTGGTTCATTTTTTAATTTAATTTCTAAACATTTTTTAGAAAGAAAATTTTTTTACAAATGCATGCAGACATTTTTCAAAGAAACCAAAAAAATTAGATTAGAGCAGAATGAAATGCTGCACTTTCTGGACCGCTACGACCTTCATCAGCATTCTTCGCATCTATCTACCTTATGTTATGTACGTTGTAAACATTATCTTTTTAACCAATTAATCTTAATATTAATTTGGTTAGAGGAGGTCAAACGTAATTACATTTTGTGGCTATACCGAAGGTTAGTACGAAGCAAAACAAATGTACAAGACGAGTTACAGAGAGAACTGCAAAGGAATGCTTTAAGTTGTGTGTGGACTTCGTCTAACTAAATAAATATTAACATTAGTTGATTAAACATCATCTTGTTTATAACATGCTTGACAAAAGGTAGATAGATGCGAAGAATGCTGATGAAGGATGTAGCGGTCCAGAAAATGCTGCTCTACATTCTGCTAGCATTTAATTTTTCTTTTTTTTCTTTGGAAAACAAGAAACAAATTTTTTCTTTCTAAAAAATGTTTAGAAATTAAATTAAAAAATATTCCGAAGCCGAATATAAGTTTACTTCAGTTCCTTCATAAAAAAATATTTAGAGAACCGATTATTCTCATTTATTATATCTAAAACATTCAAGGTAAAGTAAATATTGAAATACAATCACGCAACAATATAAAAATTACTCAAATATACATCACGCATATTAAACTTGTCCGACTGAAAGATTAGGAAATTGTTTAAAAATTAGAGTCACAGTGCAGTGTTATTAAGAATGGGACACAAAGTCCCATAAAATCAATTTAAAAAAAGAAATAAGGGGGAATAATTTTGATAATGAAAACAAAAACAAAAACATTGAGAATTTTAAGACATTTTTAAAATTATATTTTTATGTTATTTTTAGTAATATTATTTACAATTTTTTTTCTGCCATTTTATCAATTACTCAACTGATTTAAATTTTTTCTGTGTTTTTTTTTTTTCTTCCAGGTATATTCTTTAACCATTGAAAATAGTAGTAAGTAAATAACTCCTTGTCCCCAAAAATGTTTTATTACACACAACAATTGGTAACTCTTTGCAATATAACAGTTCACTAATGTTATACTTGTTTTAAATATACAAATATCTAACTAAACTTGTTTTCTAATAATAACGAAACGAACTTAAAGAAAGAAAAATAAAAACAAAAGAGATACAAAACGCTCAGCTGATCAGATTATAAAAATCGTTTCTTTTTTCATAATTTTTTCTTCTTTGTTTGTATTACGTTTCCTTCGCTTTACTTAACAATATGAATTGTTTATAAAAACCCACAGCAACAATAAAAAATACCAAACAAACGTGAAATTAAAACAAGTCTAAATACGAACAAATATTATTAAATTGCATTAAACTATTAAACGTTACAGCAACTACACTTACTTTTATTTAGTTATTTGAAAATCAAGTACTCGTACACTGACACAGATACAAAAAAAAATAGATACTCAACGTTGATTTTCTGTGGCAAAAAGCAACAACTTTTAATTCAAATATGTACAAAAAAATTCAGTTTTATTTAGAAAACAGAAACGAAACGACGTAAATCGTTTTTATTTACGGCCAAGTTGATGGAATCTTAAAGCGGACCTAAAAAAAATCCATAATAATTAAAATAAAAGTTTCAAAAACAGTCAGATGCAAAAGGTGTGTGTTTTTAAATGTATTAAAAGTGACATTTTGATTTCATGAAAAAAAGCTGACAAATTGCTGTAACAACTGTTTTTATTTTATAAAAATACAATAGTTACAATTAAAAATTTTTTGCATTAAAGAAACTCCTAAAATTGGCGCCATATAAATAATAGATAAATAAAAAAATAAAAATAAAATCTATGAACTACATTTAATTGTGTTTCGTGATTTTGACTAACAATTATTAAAAAAAAAATAATTTACGCAAAGTCAGTATTGCAATAAAATACAATGAGTTACTATAAACCTATTTGGTCAGCAACTATGAACGCATAAATACTGTCTGTCGGTAGAAAAATACCACAATGTGAGTTACATAACTTTAGTGTAGATTTTCGCCTCACGTCGTCTGCTAATAATAATCGCACTTCATTTTAAAACATATTATTTTTTAATTTTGTATTTTAAACATGTGTATGAATTTAAAGTATTAGATATTCGAACGATCTCCATTATTTTTTATATTTTATGCTAAATGCTTTAAATTTTTATTGTTTGCTTTACAAAAAAAAACCATTTAACTGCTTAATATTTACTTCAACATTTTTTAGCAGTAATTATTCGCAAGCTGTTAATGATATTATTCTAGCCCATTTTTTGTTTTTTTTTTTATATAAATTTTTTTTTAATAATTATTTTGTATTTGGTTACTTATCAGCAGGCAAACAACCCAAATGTTCCCTGGGTAGGAATAAATATAAGTAACAGAAAATCAATATTGAGTGTGTGTATAAATTTCGTAGTCCAAATTCTTATTTGATCAATTAATTTTTTAATTAAAAAGACATCTTTAGCTAAACTTAAATCTGGTTAAAAGTCAATTTTAACAATTAACATAATAATAGCCATAGGCACTAGCGTTGTCTCTAATAATCTTTAATTTCAGTCAATTTTTATTTTAAGATTAATTTTGGGCTGTACGCTCTTTGAAAAATGAAGTAATATAGATTTTTTGCTTGGCTTCTTGACTTATAATTAGTTTTAATTTAGCTTGACTCAAAGTTTTCATATAAATATTGCAAAGATGGCCACTTTATTTCTGACAAATCTTTGACGTCACATAAAACTGCATAATAAAATGCCTTCGAATTAACCCTAAATTCAAAATACGTAATTTGTTTCATATGAAATAAACGAGTGTTTAATAATTTTTTGAAAAAAGTCATCAATATTTCTTAACTTCTGCATCCTTCTTATTGGACTTTTAATGATAATTTTTCTTATTTTTAAAAGGACTTTTAATACATAAGTAATTTTCGTTTTACAAGTATTTGTTTGCAAATATTTTCAATCGACGAAGTTGTAATAAGCGCAACTACTGGATGGTCGCCAGATTCTACAAATTCGAAATTCATACCAGAAAAAAATTGTTTTTCCTATAAAAAATTTAGAAAGTTCCAACAAAAATTATAAAAAATCACACCAAATAATTCTGGTGAAGTAATAATAGTTTTCGTTTTCATTTATTTCCAATATGTACTGACTACTGACATTTAATGCAGATCGGTTGATATTCGAATGGTATTGTTTGCTGAAAAGTAAGCTTAGCTCTAAATATACCGTTGTTTCATATAACACTCTCCCTCTAGCAGAGTAAGCAAATATATGCGTGAGAAAGAGATATAATTTTTCGATGTACAGTGTTTACATTTTCTTTTTGTTGTCGAATTAGAATCAAATCAAATAATATGAATGTCTATTGCAATAAATATAAATATAAGAAAAAGTGACTTAAAGCCAGTCGTACGATCTGTCAAAAATTGCATGTGTTCTCCAAAAGTATGATAGTGTGAATTAAAAGTGTATATTTTTCTCTATGCGATCAGAGTTGATTTTTTTAAGATTATGACGAGAAAAAACAACAAAATATTAAAACCATATGATTTTGCATCTTTTTTGTATAATAGTGTGGCACCTTCGACGATATTTTGGAACGATTTTTAAAGTAGGACAGAATTCTGTCAGATTTTTGTGTGATTAAATCGTACGATTGTGTATGATAGTGATTCCTGGCCTTTACCAACAATATAGCTATTTTTGTGTTAACAAATATCTGAAAATTTACAAGACATTAACATATCCACTATTCACACATATCGTTTTATTCCATGTATCAACAACTAAATATTTAACATGGAATACTCGTAATATTTGTATTAAACCCGATAATAAAAACTAATTTTATGAAAAAATCTTAAAACCTTTAACTGCATTGAGGATTGATTAATTCAGAAACATTAGATTTAACAGAAAAAAATATATATTTTCATTTAGTTGAAGAGCTTAATTGTCGTACCTTTTATTTAATTAAAAACTACAACAAATTAAAAAAAAATATAATTGCGCAACTTTTAATTATATTAAAAAAAATAAAAGAATATTCTAAAAATAATAAATGTTAATTGTCATTACGTCTGACAAGAATATTATAACACTGTTGAATAATGCATGGCGCCGCCCCAATATACGAAGATTTATAATATTGTAACATGATGATCCAATGACCAGTGCCATGATATTAATGTTTTATTATAAAATCATATCTACTGTATTTTAATTTAAAATTGCAAAAATAGATGTGAAGAGAATTTCTATTTATATCACAATTACCTCTCGCTCATTTCATCAACCGTTGCTTAAGGATTGAGCTGGTTAATTTTAATCTTCGAAATTATTATCATTTATATAGCACGTTGTTTAAAAATCTAATTGGCCAGGGTTCAACCCCTGCGGCAATCAAAATATAAAAATGCTTTTTTTCTGTTTAATGGTATAAATACACATTCAGAATTAAAATTACAACATGCAGCCTCCTTAGCCTGTACTTCTTCATAGAATATCTGCCGGAGAAATAAAATAACTAATAAAATGGCTGTATCTTTCTCCTTTTACCAACTGTCTTATCAGTCATCTATCTCTTTCCTAAAGAATGTAGCACGGTTAAAAAAAATAGCTAAATAGGTATTACTGCCTGAAGTGCTACTTCTCTTTATAAAAAAAAAAGACATTGGAATTTTGCAACCACTTTTCGAATTATTAAATCGATTCCTCTCCTCATTAAGATTTTGAGAATATCGTTATCAGGCTTATATTAAACTATATTACAGATTATATTAAAAATATTGCCACTGCGCCACTTCTGATATAATTCAGTAATGTTAAAGTCATTAAGGAGAAATGGAATTTTTTAATGTCAAGAGTCTCTTATGTCGCATCATAAATTCAGGAGTACCGCTAGGTTCCGTTCTTTCCCCTACCCTATTTCTTATTTTTTCTCAATGACTTTCTACGTCAGACTTTCAACCCTATCTATTCTTTCGCAGTTGACAGAAGCATATGCCATTCATTTTCTTTTCGCAATAGACCAAGCCTTCAGGAAATTTGGGCTATGCGAAAGCACATGGATGACACCCTTAATCGCGATTTTTTGGTAATCTGCGAATGGGGCCTTGCGAATAGGGTTCAATTTAACACCCATAAAACCCAGTGTAGTGTGCTTTCGCACAGGCGTACCTAATCTGCAGTTATGGGTGATATACATATTAAGGAATCAGAAGCTCTCGATGTTCTTGGCATGAAAATTCAATGTGATGTTTGTTGGAACCAGTATAAACTTCCCGCAGAGGTCTTTCCTGCCACTTTCAATGTGCAAAGATTCAAATCAAATGTCCATAAGCACTACTCCCTCTATCCCTCTTCCCACAACCTAATTTCCTAGTTCTGGCACAATGCATTGCATAAGTAGGGGTCATCCCCTGAGTTCTTGTCGTAATAAAAAAAATAAATAAATAACATCGAGAAACTTGATTATTCTTTTGAAACTCCAATAATTTTCAGCGAAAATCAAAGTTAATTTGAATTTCAAACACATCAAGAGTTCTTTTTTCTCTCATATATTACACATGACTTAAAAAGCAGCAGCTTTTATAAACGTTTGTAAAAATTAATGCCATCTGCAACAAAGTCGATAGATTTGGAAGTCTTATAAAAATAGTAGCATAAAAATAATAAAAAATTGCCCTGCCATGCATCTGAGTTTTCTTCAAACTAGTTTTATGAGATCCAGTCTGAGACAACTCAAAAATTATTTTCGTATTTTATTGTTTTATTGTTGTACAAAAGAATGATTGAACTAGATTTTCCCGATTCAGATCAAAATATGAAAAAGAAGTGTCGTAAATGCTAATATGTATAACAATCGATCTATATATATCCTTATAAGCTTTAGTAACATTAATCTATGTAAATTGGGAATTGAAATAATAAATATTTCATAAGATTCATGAAATGTTTGTGTTTTGAAGGCATCAAGAACAATTAACGTAGATTGACATAAAAAAGATTCCAATTAAATATTTTTTTGGAAATATTAGGGTTACGCTAAAAAAAACCTGTTAAGTGGCTATTTTTAAAGATAGGCTGTTTTGTATTTTTTATAACTAATCACAAGTGGGCGTGTTTGATAAGTCTATATTTTTCGCATAGAAAATATAACAAATTACTTTTAACTTAATTTTGACATTTTTTCTTTAAGTGAATTAAGCTGACAACCGACTGTGGATGAAAGTATTAAAACAAGGTCAAACAAATTTGTTTGTTACTAATAAATAAATATTCAAAATAAAAATATGCCCAAAATAGTTTATGTTCATCTCTAAAGATTTAATTAATTTATTAAATTTGAGTAAGATCTTTTGCAATGGATTATATGCAGAAAGATAGATGAGCCTCTCCTGCTTGTCTGCAATAAAAATTATTTTTATTCAGATTTTCCGTGAGCAGTACTTTCAAATTTTTTAACCCTCCTGAGGCGTCTTTGAATTTTCTCATTTAATTTATGTATAATTGTAGAATTATTAACACAGAATTTTTATTTCAAATAAATTTGATCAATCGACTTTTGTACAACGGAAAAAGCTTTGAATTGTGTACGCGCTGCGTATACATAAATTAATATTAGTTATAATATTCACCCCTATCGTGAATATATTTTCCCTCGAAATTTTTTCCCTTTTCCCCAAATTGCAATCGTGAATAGTTCACGTGAACAATTTTTCACGTAAACAAAAATTCCCCTTATCATGATTGATTTTTTCCCTCGAAATTTTTTCACTTTTCCCTTAGATTTGTTTACTTAAATTTTGCTGGGGAACTGCATACATTATGCCAGTTTTTATATGTTTTAATTAGAAAATTTACATCAATAACACATTTTTTTGATTCGATATCAGTTACTGCAGTGTAGACTGATATTATGCTCATCAAGATGCAAAACAAAGAGATCTATTGGTTATAAATTTATAAAGATTTTTTATTAAAACCATTTTTAAATGAAAAAAATGGAGATAGAAAAACTCAGATATAAAAATTTATTTTATTGAAATGGGTCAGGCAGGCAGCCGTATTGACACAGCCCACTTTGGTCCTTTTGCGTCTAGGGTAACTATAAGGACTTTTACGCGTGTTGCACGTCACGTTCTTGAAATAAAATTGTTCTCTGTTGTAGTATCTTCTCCTCTTGCAACAATACAATAGCACAAATCACTTAACTTTAAAAAATTTGGAATATTTTTTTCCCTATTTATATTTTCTTCTTTCTAATTTGCATTCAGTACGAATTGATAGCGGGAACAAACGTTCGCATGAAATTCACGATAGCAATTTTCCCTTCATGGGGAATGAAAATTTCATGGGAACAAAAATTTCACATTTTGTTCACGATAGGGGTGATTATGAATTATTCTTCGGATTTAAATTAATTAAGTTAAATAGCTTATAAGTTAAAGTATATAGTTGCAAAGAATGCTTATAATGGAATGTAGCAGCACATAGAATTTTGCTTTATATTATGCTGGTTTCTAATATTTTTTGTATTTAAAAAAAAAAAGTACTAAAAAATGTTCAAAAATACTTAATTATTCTTCGAAAATGTATTAATTAAAAAATTCTTTAACTGAAGCCGTCTGTTCATTCTGTTCTTAGAAAAAATTACAAAAAACAAAAGTTTATTTAAACGTCACACTGTTACACAAAACAGAAGTAACATTGGTCATGTAGCTGCTATTATTCTATGAAATTGTTTTAAAAGATTAGCAAATCAGACAGACCTTTCCAAAAAAAAATCTCTCTTTCACAATTAGGAAACATGCGATTTTTCAGAGTTTTAATGAACTGAACTCATACTGTGTCATGGCGTTTTGTAGCTCTCATTTAATTAAAGGGAAATCTGGGAGTCTGTTTACTTCAACAAAAGTACTTTTCAGTAGAATATTGCCTATAATTGGACATTCTTAAGATTACACCAGGATTCTCTTCATTCTAAATTTTCTTATATATAAATGTAATTGTTATCTAACCTTCAGCTCTCAGAAAATGCTTTTAAAATAATAAAATCAATTACTGCAAACTTGAAACGTATTTCTTATTGTCATCTAAAACTTCTTTAATTTACAGAATTTTTCCGTAAAGAGCGTTTTTGAGTTCGTTGTTATTGAAAATTTATACTTTTTAATCTTCTTTCATTATTATTTATTATCAGTTGACATTAAAATTCATTTCACTTTTTCCATTAATTTCACTCTACAAAAAAAAAACTACTAAATAAATCGAAAGACTTAAGACAAATACACTAAATATAAGTTTCAAATTCAAGTTTTTTTTTTTCTTTTCATTCAACTTCAATATTATATAACATAACAGTTGTCGGTTTCTTTGTGATCGCTCGGCCTTAAAAAATCATTAAAATTATTGTGTTAAAATTTTAACATCAACTTTTTTTTTAAGTTTTTGCTCTTTATTTTTACATCTTGTGAATAATTAATTAAAATCAACATAGCAGTCGTACGTTTATTCGATCATTGGGGCATTTTATTTATTTATTCGTATTTTTTTTTTTTTTTGCTGCTGTAAATTAATTTATTTTATGAATGAAATGTCTCTGAATAGGAGTGTGTGTTTAATCAGCTTTAAACATTTAATGTAGTAAACGATATTCCTTGAATTAATTCTGTTGATATTTAGGCATTACAGAAGCAACAGCTTCAATGTTTATTTTATATTTTATATACATTTACAGCTAGTGGTAGTTTGTGTAGAATATAAAAAAATGTTATAAAATGATTAAATCAGAAAGTCATGTGTGTGCGATAAATATCAGTCAAGTGTTCAAACAGTTTGTATTAAATAGCATCAATATGTTGAAAGTTTAGTGTAGCGGAATAGTTGTAGGTGGCAATAAAATCAAGTTATCCTTGAATTGTGTTTAAATTACAACGACAATATTAAGTAATTGAAACCTATCTAGCTTGTGTTAATAACATTAGCCACGTGAATTAAACATGCTTTAACAGAGATCTTAGTACAGACTCAAAATATATGGAAATATACTTCCGTCTTGATTTTATAAGACAAGAATTACATTTCTACTTTCATATTCACTTCTTTAAATTGTTTAGCATTATTAATAGCTATTGCTCTTAATTGCTACACATGGTTTGTTAATTTGCCTAAACTTTATTTTTATTATTATTATTAATTAACTGCTTAAACATCCCACTGTTTCTTTTGATAAATCAGAAATTTAATCAGTCAGTCATTCAGTCTTTTGCTATAAAACACCAGTTGAAGCCATTAACTCTACCTGCCAGTTTGTTTATGTCCACAACAAACACCCATTTACTATAAAAAGCAAACAAAAACAAACTACAAGATATAAAAACAGCAGCAACAAAAAAAAAAAAAAAACGTTGAATCATAATTGTTGAACGTGTTACAAGTAATTTTAATTATTCTGTGGTAAATTTAACAAAAAAAAAAAAACTATATAAAAATAATAATTTTTATGATCGGGCTACTGTTTCTGGTTTTACTTATTGCTCGAATTTTTTGAAGGGGTTGTTACCATTTAATATCAGCACGATTTTATATGGACTTAAAACAATTTTCGTACATTTTTTCATTAAAATTTAGAGCACGTCCTGTGTGCAATATTTTTCATTCCTTATACATCATTTATAACTTATTTGCAATGAAGGTTGTAGTCTCATTTTCTTTTCTTTTTTATTTTATTTTATTTCGACTTAAATAGAGCAACAATAATGAAAAGAGATGGGTGCAGTTGTTGAAAACAAAATTTATGTTTAAATGATCTCAACTAAAAGATAAATTGTGGCAAAAATCAACAAATTATTTAAAATGTATTAATGGTGTATTGTCATTAAAATTTATAAGTTGATGGATGTTGTAAAATATGTTTTTTTAACGTGACTTAACAATACTAAAACGCAGATGTTTTTTAAACAAAAAATTTCTCCTTCAAATTTATTTATTAAATCTTCAATATAATTGAACTTCAGACTTATATTTAATCATCTTACTTTTTAACTCCAACCAGTGCTAGACAAAAGTTAGTTTTTTATTTTTTAGAAATTAATTTCAATCGAATTGCTATCTAAGACACTTTGTCGTTTTATTGGCTTAAAGTGGAGATTCATGGTTGAATAAAAAAAAAAAACACCTAACGATATTTTACAAATATTTATTCGGTTATTCTATAGCCATTATAAGAATTATATTTTTTTGATTTTGTTTTTTGTCAATTTATTCACAAAATCGAGACTTAAAACTCAAGCTTCAGTATCGTTTTGTAGTCAGTCTATTTAATTTCTCCTTAGTGTTTGCATATTCTTTTCAGCAATGTTAGTCTCTTACTACAGACGCTGCAGTTAAAAAAAATAATTCTTTTGCTTAACGTACACTATTTTTATTTCATTCTAAGCTTCGACAAGATTTAATTTTACTTTACAAACTTAAGAACTGATTTAACCTGCAATATTTCTAAAAAAAAAATTGCCTTTTTAGTCTATTTTGTGGGCCATTAACAATTCCTTTTTAAAGTGGCACTTAAACGGTTTCATCGTTATTATTTTTAAAGTATTTGATATCACAAACTCACAATCTTTTTTAATTTTTTTTGTCCTCATAATTTGGCTTAATTTTACATAATGTCACATTGAAACATCTTTGAGGTGATGTGGCGTCCAATTTTTTTTATTCGTGTTTTTGGCCACTTTATCATGCAAAATTCAAATTACTATATCAGGCCGATAACCTAGTTTTTAAGTTATTATTTCTAAAATAACTACTTCTTCTGGATATCCTGAAAGTAGTTCGTATAAGTTATTTTACCAAACTAGATTTATTAAATATTAAGCAAATGTTTTTTGAACTTTGTCGTCAAGACTTTTTATATTTTCCTGCTGCTTGGTATTTTAAGTAGAAGTGTTTTATGTTAAAATGTTACTTAGACAGTGGTACTTAGGAAAATAATCCCCTTGAAAAAAATGGAATCCATAAGCCAAAATTCATTATATAAAATACAAAACATGAAATGACATTTTCTTAATAATTACAAAGAAAGCGCAAAATTCATTCAAGTGTGAAGAAACTTTTATCACCAACAGACCCAACAGAAAGAAGAAAATAGAAGCCATCAGAACTAAATAGTTTTAAACTCAAAATCCTCTTTTCTTCTTCATATATTTTTTTCGCCTGCATCAATCATTTTTCCTCCAGAATACGTTCGAACCCAGCTCCATGAAATTTAACAATTGACGGCCTTCTACTGAGTTTATTGTTTTTTTTACTATGTCATGCACAACAACTGTTTCGCTAAATAGCTTGTACATGTATTGCAATGGCTTACTTTTGCTTCTATTAAAGGTTTTATTCATTTCCAAATTGGTATTTGAAAAATAAATACAATATTATCAAATTAAAAAAAAAATATTGAGTCAGTCATTCATTTAATCAAAAGAGAAGAATAAATTTCACATGCTCCTCAGATATTTTAATTTATTAATATTTTATATGTATATTTATATTTTATATGTAAGGTAATATAAAAATTTTTCTATAAAATATGTTTCAAAAAATAAAAGAAGAAAAATGTGTAATTAAATAAATAATTGCATTGATTAAAAACTTAATTAATTTGTAATCTCAAAACGAATAAAAATTTTAATAAATGTAAAAACATTTTTCTGTAAAAGAAAATATCATTGCGCCAGACCGAAATCAAACGATAAAAAAAGAAAACTCTCAAGCTAAAATTATTTTGCTAAACAATGATAAAAATCCCTAACAGTTTCTAATTATAACAAATAATCTTTATTAATTCTCAATACAATTTATCCGGATGTTATTTCAATCACAATTATTATTATTGTTATTTCAAAAGCAATAAAATTTTATTTGGGAATAATGAAATCATTTCCAACAGTTATTTAATATTTTTACAATAAAAGTCTAAGCTGATGATTTTCTTGATGCTGTTAATTTCCCAAATATATATTTTTCCCTTTTTTTTTTGTCTAAACAATCTTTTGTTTTCCTCAAACATGGGTGTACACATTTTTCAGTCTTGTTTTGTGATATGTGATTTTCAAATAAGGTCAATTAAATAGACTTTTAAAGATAGACAAATGTCTACCACTCAATCATCCATAATTAATGACTGTTTATTATAATTATGATAAGTGTGCTGCGTGCTGAGGCCTTTTATTATTCCCATTCACTTAAAAACACAAATTTCTTCATCATATGACATCAAGTATGTTGTTTAAGTCTTTTATATATTTTTTTTCTGTATTTTTTTAGGTCTTCAATGATTTCATTCATAATTTATTAAAAATAAAAAATATTCATGCAATAATGCAGTTAACAACAAAACGTAGGTGTGTTGTTGTCATTAGACAAAAACAAATGAAGTCATCTTTAAGAGTCTTAAATTTTTAAGGTAAACTGCATTGTAAATGTCTTTGAAAAAGACCTCCTCAGCAGACAGATATTAGCGAAAGTTGTGAAATTCATGTATTTTATTACTTAAACTTTTCTTTTAAATTTACTTTAAGTTAAATATGTTTGAGAAGCTGTTAAGCTGTTGAAGGTAGTAGGTGTGTAGTAGGCGTGCAAATTCATTTCTTAGCGGTAATAAGTTTTTTCTAGATTTTTATTAATAAGTTCTTTTTAAGACAAACAAAAGACAAGATTGATTTAAAAGAAGCAAAAGAAAAAGAAAACAGAAACAAACACGTCAATACCTAAACAACCTGTTTAAACGCAATTATATGGAATACAAAAAATATTATTCACAAAGGCGTAAATTTAAATAACACAAAGTAACGTCAAAACATATTGTACTGAAAGATTTCTAAGTTTAACTGAGAAAATTTATACACCTTCTGCAAATAAATTATAATAAAAAGTAACTGACTGGTACAAAAAAAAAAAAAAGAGCATCAAAGTCAACTTGCCAAAAATGGTCTCAAATAAATGTGAGTAGGTTGTGTCAAATAACTAGTAATCTAGTCATCTTACCAACTTCATTATCAACATCTTCCTCATCATCATTATCTGGCATAACAGCGTTTCAACAAAAAGTCATTATGAGGTTCTTGTTTGAACAAAAAAAAATATAATTGAAATTATTCTCTATTTGTAAAACGCTGTTAAGTTAACAGCCAACTTGGCAACAAATGTTACTCACCTGTTAAGTTTAGTACACTCTCAAGACCTGTTGCTGATTTTATAGCCAACTGCCAAATGGTTACTGGCTTTAAATACTAACTTCAAATGATCAGTTTGTTTTTAACGCTCGTGCGGTACGGTTGGATTTTCTAGAAAGCAAAATCTTTAAAAGTTTCTGCTTTCAAACTAACAAACAAGATTATCTTGTCTAAGGAAAATTCAAATCTTTACTAAGTGAAGTTGAAAAAAAAAATCATTCAATTGAAAACATAACAAAGTGAAGATAAAACCAAAATCTTGTTGAATAAAAAAGTGTGTGTGAAGTCTTTTTTTAATACAAGTGAAAGTTTGCAATTTAGCAAACAGAAAATTTTCAAATATTTGATTTTCTTTAAAATCAAATTAAATAGAAATAATAAATATTAAAAAAAAAATAAAAGATAAAGTGTTTGTTGTGCTTAAAATAGTGTGAACGCTTTCCATCAGAGCAAAAGCGTTTTAAAATTTTTTGTGGATTTAACTTTTGAAGCTGATTAAGCTGGCAAAAGCATGTATTAATTTTGGATTATTTTTGTCAACAGAAAATGGTGAGCAATTTTTAATTAAATATTAAAAAAAAAATATATAAATCCTGACAACAGGACTCGCTCTAAAAATAAAATAAAAAATTCTTAAAACAAGGAATATAAATCAGAAAACAAAACAGGACAAACAGGATTTCATGTTAAACTATGTGATTTTTATAAAAAAAATAACATTTATTGTAAAAACTAATATTAATCTTAAAGAAAATAATAGTAATTAATAACCTTTTTCAAAAAAAAAGAAAAGGTGTCCTTTAGTAAAATTAAATTATAAATAGTTACGTTGCAAAACAAAGGAACTAAAATAATTTTTTATTTTAGTTTAATTTTTCGTAACATCCGCCAAGTTCTGATCTTAGATTTAATAAAGACATGCTTAAAAAACAAGATTTAATATAAATAAAAAATAATATATTTTAGTTTCATAATTTGATAACAAAAAAAATTTATAAAGTTAAAAGTTAAGAGTTTTTTATTTAGAATGGATAAGGCGTTAATAAATTTTATTTTAAATAAATACAAAAATCATCAAAATTAAATGCTAAAGGAAATGGGAAACAGAATTTTTAACTACAACAAATAAAAGAAAAATCAGGGTGGTTATCCTTATGTTATTGAATTAATCGTTCACTTTCGATTTGCAAAATTATTTAAAAAAAAATTTATTCTTAAATTTGTTGTATAAATTATATCAAACGAAACGATATACCTCGATTTTGCTGAGTTTCTAAAGCAATAAAATTTAAAGAATGTTAGATCGTTTAACAAAAATTTTGAAGTGAATAATTCTAAAAAAAAAAATATTTTAATGAATTAGGTGAATGATTTTAAAATTTTCTAAAAATAAATTTATGTTGTCTGCGAAATTTCTAGAAAAAAATCGAAAATATTACGTTTAATCAATTTTTAGTAACAAAAATTACTTCAATTAATTTCTTTATTTAAGAAAAAAAAAATTCGAGCATTAAACAAAATAATTTTTTAATAATATTTCATTGCTAAGAATTAGGAAAATGTATTACTTAATAAGCATTTTACCACCTTTAATAGAACTCAATCTTTTATTATGTCTTTGTGAAAAAAATAGGTTCTTGCTGCCTTTTCGAATTCATTAATTAAATCTACAGGCCATTTAATTATTAAAGTTTAAGTGATGAGAATAATACTTTATTGTACATAATTAAAAAAAAATTAGTTACTTCCAAACAAAAAAAATTATATTGATAAAGGTAAATTCATTTTTCATAATCGTGTCTAAATTAAAATGTAAAAAAAATTTAATTTCAATTCATGTAATAATTTCAGATAAAATTATTTTTTAAAAAATTATTGTGCCATTTTTTAAATTAAAAATTAATTAATTTAGTTGTTTGTTTTTTAATTTATTAAAATTATTATTCTTTTGCGATAAGTTTGTGTTTTGACAACAAAATTGTAATAATTTTATATCTACTTTCTTGGAAATACTTTTCTAGAACAAAAAAAAATATTGATTCTTTATTGGAAAGGATTTGAAATATATAAGTAATTGAAAATCAAACTGAAATAGAATTTCGCTCAAAAAAGTGTTAATTCTAAAATAAAATTAATTAAAAATATTTAGGTAAAATTACCTCTAGTAAAAAATTAATTAATTAAAAAAATTATATTGGAGATAGAAACTTATATTATTTCTAACATTTTTTATTTATTTTCTTAAAAATTAATTAGAGACTTAAAATTGAACTCCCTGCTACAATGCACATTCTAAACGACTGCTTTTTAAGTTTTCTGAGATTCTAAAAAACCAAAGAATTAATGGATGTGTTTCAACCTAATGATTTCCACCTTTACAAATATTAATCAGATTGCAGTAAAACTTTAAGATATCATCGTTATAGAGATTTTTTGTTCTTTAACAAAATGACAAATCTTTAAGACAATCCTTTTTCCTTTTGAACATAATTCAAAACTTAGGAAAAAGAAATTCTATTACAAGAAAACTAAATTTTTAAAGCAAATTCTTTACGGCTGTTTCATTTATTTTTATAGGAAGACAGCTACAAAATAAGTATTCTTCTCGAAAAAATTGCAGTGAATTTCATTCTCCATAAATCATACATTCAAAATTAAATATTGCCAACATATTTATAGTAATTGTTTGAAATGCCCCTTCAAGGTTAAAATAAAATTTTAAATAAAAATAAAAGAAGTAGATATGTGTATTTAATTTTCTTAGTCAATTTCTAGTCACCAATTTCTTCTCATTTAAAAAACTGAAATTTTTTAATCAAACAATTCTACCAATTTTTGTTTCATAAGTCTGGCAATTTTTAAAATATAAAACAAAAAATTATATTTAACATTTTTAATTTTTAAAAGTAAAATTATATTATTTAATTTGCTCAAATATAAATACTTTAAAAAAGATCACATTTATAACATACTTCAGCTTAAAAAATTTTGCATGTAGTTGGAAGTAAAATATTTTAAGGCCCTTTAAGTTTTACAATAGAAAAATGGAAATTCTTTAATTAATTATTTAAGCCTGTTTACAAATATAAATTTTATTTTCCATATTTCACTATCACGTAACATTTATATGAAGGGCATGATTAGGGAACTTCTTCAATAAGGGAATTTAAGTGAAATTTTTTTTGTTTAAATATAATCCATAAAAATGTTTTTCAATTAAGAACAAATAATAATTTGCAGGCCAGTGGATTTCAGGGGATCCTTTTTGGTTGAATTTTTTTACTAATTAGCCTAAATTCTATGTTTTACATACTGAAGGCCTTTTATGCATTTTACTTTATTTCACATTCCTTGTTATTTAGACGTTAAATATTGAATTCAATGATTCAATCCCTTAACTAAATAAAATGTTCAGTTATTTATTTAATAATGTCATGCCGAATCAATAATTATATTTTTATTGGAAGCGGTATTTAAAATTTCCTTAATGTAAATTTTTTTTTTTTTTTTGCTTTTGCCAGCAACTAATGTATTTATAATTGAAACTTTTTAGTTGCTTGTGAAACAAATTGTTTATAGCATATCAAATTAAACTTAACTACTTATGTATACAAATTGTCTGTATCATATAAAATGCAACGTAAGATACTGTGCATTTATGTTTATATCGTGAAATGTTTTCATTTTTTTTTTGTCATTTTTTTGTTTTTGGTTTTTTTTGGTTTTAAGCAGATACTTCATTAACGGAAAAATCATTAATAAAATTCATATAAAAATTGTTTTAGAAAGAAGTATTTATAAATCAAATAAACTGTAATTTAACTTTTTTTATTCCAAAAAAAATTAAAGAAGAAAATAATGAGGCTTTTCAAAGAGGGGAAAATTAATTCAAAGGCAAATATACTGTAAACATCAATTAAATGTACGTTAAATTATAATTCCCTTAAAGCATAGTTCAGTTTTACTAACATTTGTTCAATTATTGTTGCTTAATTAAAAAAAAAAAAGTAAATTTCTCACAATTAAATACATCAATGACCCATTATAAATGTGATATTTTCATCAAGACAAATAATTTTTGCAAGTTAAGATTTTCTTAAAACTAAAAATACGTTGACTGATGTTTAAAACAAAGCAATGTTATGGGAATTGGATTTAACGAATAACATCAAAAGTAGAGAAGAAAAAAAAATCATCTTTATAAAAACAATTTTCAAAAACTTAAAAAAAGTTTGCACCCTAAGTCTTTTGTTTTGTAAAATCTATTCAAGAGCAATAACTAAAATTTACTGGTCCTTATAAAAAAAATAATCATAACTAAGTCATGTTTAATAGGCAATGAGGCCTATTAGGACAAATAGGACTATTTTGATTTTTACTTTAACATTTGAATATTCAAAGAAGAAAATAACTTTCAATTAATAATTTGATGTTTGTTTTTTGTGTTTTTAATTTTGCTCCCATACATTACATATGTCTTCTTCGAATTTCTAGTTTTCTTATGATCTTGCTAAATAAACTTTAACTTCTATGATCCATTGGAATTTTAATTAATAAAAAAAAATAAAGTCTGTAAAGAAATTTAAAAAATATATATTAAAGCAAACACGGGATATCTGATGAATTTATATAACCAAAGCAAATACAATACTTATTTTGTTTTGTGTTCAACATCATGAACCGACAATTTGTGTAAGTTTTATCAAATATTTACATATTTGTTTCATTCATTTTATGTAACATTTATTCTCTTTCGAATTGTAGTTATGCTGAAAAGATTATAAAATAACTGTTGGAAGATGTTTTTTTAATTTACAATAGACGAAACTTGTTAGTTGAGTTTTATAAAAACCAATGTATTTTCTTTCAACACTTTTATTTGATCTTAAAGTAAATAAAAAAGTTAATAAAATTTTGTTTACATTGTAGTGTGTCTCTCGTGTGTAGCTGTTTAAAGAAGGTGCAAAACTTTCACTTTTAAATTATGAAGGCAATTTGGTTTTAAAAATGATTTTGCGCTGTTGTAAATTTCAAGTTTCAAAACATTCATAAATTTGTAAACTTTCTTTATTTTTCTTCACTTGTGTAGGTGGTGTTGGTCTGTTTAAAAAAAAGAAATTATTTGTATTTGTTGTTGTTGTATTTTAGTGGATTTCATTTCATTATAATAACACAAGTCCTAACGGAATGGTATCTGCTTAATAGGGAAATAATACCGTTTCCAAAAAATTATATTTTTTAAAAGTCAATTTTTTATTAAAAATTTTAAATTTCTTCAAAATGCATTTTTTAAATTTATTTTTGAAATATACTTTTAAAATATTCAACTAAAAATGCAAAACAGTTTGATAATTAAATCTATTAGAAAAGCTTTCATAATTAATATTTGTATATTTTATTAAACGATTTGTTTTAAATATTAATTCAAGAAAATTTTATTAAATGAAGACACATAAAACACATCTTCATCGGTTTATTATATTATCAGACTGATTGATCTACTTTGAAAACTTTTATAACCTTTCAATTTTTGTGCATTTTATTACTTTGTTTCTGCTTCGTAACGAGTTAAAAAGGAATTTTAAAAATCATTTTATTCTTCTGAGTAAAATAAATATTTCCTTCTTTTAATTTATTCTTATTCTGATAAAATAAATTCAGCTGAAATTTGTTTTTGCTGTTGAAGAAATTTATATAAATTTTTTTTAAGCACTGCCAAAAAAAATAAGTTATCCAGCTTTTCTTCTAAAAATCTTAAAAGAGTAATTTGGTAGGATTTTTTATATATAAGCAAAATTTATATAATTCCAACTTGCAATATTTTTTGTAATGCCCCAAATAAGCACTGAAAAAGCTGTGGAAGACTAAATAACTAAACAAGCCTGAGGTCCGTGACCTTTCAATCCAAAAAGTTCTATTATAAAATGAGCCCCCTGTCCAGCAAAAAGCATTTGATGTTATTGGATTTTTTTTCGTAGTAGAAGGAGTTTTGCATTGCAGTTATTTTTATCGTTCTCCCAGATCAGACACTTGCATAATTTTACAAAATATGTCAATACTCACGTATTGCTTAACCGCCAAAAGATATCAATATCTATTATTAATTTTGATAAAAATCTGAAATTTGCTGTCTAATATACAACCAAATGAAATTTATCCTTCAGAATTTGAACTTCGAGTGTTTTATAAAATAAGAAGGCACAACAATAACACAAGTTTTAAATATTTACAGACAATTATTTAAATTAGGGAACACTGAATTTTTAAAACAATACGTACGACCCCTCGACGCGGCAAACCAGAAAAAGGCCTGATTTTTTAAGCCTTTCTAAAAAACCGTGTGGAAGTTGCACAAGAAACTATGTGATGTAGTTAAGCTTCCACTTGTTAATGTTTGAGCAGTAGATCAGAAAGCTATTTAACTAGTTTGAAGTTCATCTTTAAAGAAGCATATTTTTTTAAGTTCACCTCGTTTACTAAAGGGCAGTATTATCCATGGTAGTATTTTGTCTCTTACACTTTCATCCAATTGAGTTCAGAGACTTGAAAGCAATTGAATTAAAATCATTTTCTAATCCTAAATCGAATTTGTTCTCCAACATTAAAACTCCTTAAATGGTTTCTTTAAGACTTCAAACTACAAATTTTTTTATTGAATATTTTTAAAGTTTTTTTCTTAAAAAATGAATAAAAAGTATATAAAAAAATTAATTTACAGTAGGCGTGTAAGAAAGATGTAAAAACAAAAAAAAGGTGTAAAATAAATTTATTTTAACAATTTCAGTGGCTTAAAATTTTAGTGCGAGTAGGCTTGACATTCAATTTTGTAAGTAGGCGATGGGCGTTTCTGTAACAATTTTGTTTATAAATAAGACTCTAGAAACAAACTGCTCAAGTCGTTAAATTATTTTTCTTTTTATTTTTAAGGCATCTTAACTTTCACTGACGCAACTAATAAATTTCCTAAACATTATTAAAGTACGAATTTTATGGTCTTTTTTAATGGTCAGTTGGCATGTGTGTTCCTTTGTTTATGTGTTGTCCAAAAAATCATTCTTGATGACTTTAATTGACGGTTGGTAACCTTGAAACCCTAACCACTAAAATTGCCAAAAATTCTGATTTTATTTGGCTTAAAAAACACAAAAAGCGAAAGTAAGGTTTTTGTTTCGTATTATAAAAGGACCAGTTTTAACTTTTTTGGCTGAGAGTATTTACCATAAATCCAAGGAGTATAATTTTTTAATGCTGATCGTTTTCTTTCTTTTTTTTTTTTTTTTTTTTTTGTAAGATCATGCTATATATATAAACAGATTGCAATAACAAAGTCAAGCTACATAATACACCAAGATTTTTTTTTTGTCTGAATTTCATACGAAATGATGTCATGCTGTATGGCCAGCAGCCGTTCTTTTTTGTTTGTTGTACATTTTCAAATAAACAACACAACTCAAATAAAAACTTAAAGACTGGTTAGTAATAAAGCAACAATTTTGGTGTTCACATGTATGTATATGAATTTAGTTTCTTGTGTTTCTTTTTATTTTGGTTTAAAGGTTTTTTTCATTTTCAATTTCAATTTTTGTGTTTTTTGTTTGTTCGTTTGTTTGTTGACTGCAACACATGCGGGTAGATTTTGCAGTTTATTTATTTTCTTATATATAAATATTTTTACACATATGTATAAATGTGTTGCATTTGTATTGTTACTTGTTGGAAGGTGCAGCTAAAAAAAAACACATAAATTGTTAACAAATTGAAGTAAATGCTGCAGTATGTGTCTTTTAAGGAAACAAGTGTACATAAAATACTTAACAGAAAAATTATATACTAAAGCTATTCTTCAAGTACAAAATAAACTATTTTCTTTAAATAATCAAATTGTCAAAAAAATTTTATTTGCATTGATCTTGTGTTGTCTTTTCAAACAAAAGACTAAAAATACAAACTCGTTACAATTACAAATTTATATTTAAAATATTGACTTTTTATGTTTGTAAAAGTTGTCTTACTAGTTTAAGTATTAAATATTCACAAGCTAAAAGCCTTTAAACCTAAACGGTTTTTTATATGTCACTTATTGTTGTCGGCAAAAAAAATTTTTTTTTGCAACAAAAACAAAATTGTGAATTGTTTTTAATATTCATATTTCGAAAGTTAAATGTTAATATGGCATGAAAATAATATTTTATAAATTCAAATTTATTATCTATCAAATATTGATCTTAATAACGAACAGAAAAAAAAAGACTTAACACAAGCTCAATAAATTAGGTCTACAGAATCGAGAACTGCAAACATCATTTGACCAAGTTGAAAATCCGCAAGCATGACTTCATTAAAAAAAATTTTTTTTTCTTCGCTACGGACTGCCATGTTGAGTCCTGTTGTCGTTTTCTATGAATCTTTACAAATAACGAAAAATTATATTCGCAAATGGTTTTTTGTTGCACAAAGTTTGACATTTTTACTCAATAAAAAATGATGTAACTATTTTAAGTAATTTTAATCAGTTTGAAAAAAATTTTTATTACATTTTGTTGTTGTTTTATGTTTGATTCAATAAATAATTATTTTCCTGATGATGCTACACAACGGAGTAGCGAAATATTGAGAAAATATATAAAAATAAAAAAGACCTAGTGCTTAAAAATTAAATAAATATATTAATTATTTTAAGTAATGATATCAATTAAATTAAATATTCAGAAAAACTAATAAGAATACAGCGACTTGCGGTAGCAATAAAAATTAAGAATCTAAGATTGTACATTAAAAAAGGAGCTTTTAAAAAAAAGTCTCATAATATGGACTTCCTTCAAGAAACTTCTCCAATAAATTCCTTTATAGAATATAATATTTATGAAAAAAAGTAGTTTTAGAAATTACCTTTAAACAGTTTCAATAAAAAAAATACTTAAAATATTGATGATCCAAAAAGTACCTTTTTGTAAATTGAAAATAGTACTTCTTAAGAAAATGATGTATTAAAATAGTGCAAAACTATTACATTTAGAAAACCATCTGTAAAAATGTATACTTATATAAAAATTCACTGAAAAAATAAATGTTTAAAAACACATAGAAAAATACTTTTTAAAAAGGTGCATTAAAATAGTACCTTTGAAGAGACAGAACCTAGAAATTCACTTTTACTAAATAAAATTGTCAAAAAGTACATTTTTTAAAAGAATGTTTAAGAATTAAAAATGAACTTTATTTCAAAATAAATTATATATTTATTTAAAAAACAAATATACGAGAAAAGTAAAACTCAAAAATTTTAAATCAGGGGCCAAATTACGGCATTCCATATCGATTGAAATTTACATTTAAATTTTGAAATTTCGATCGGTATCGAATGCCATAATTTGCCCCCAGTAATTTTGGATTAATCCTTAATACAAAAGCACCCAAATAAAATAAACATTTAAATAAAATTAACATTTAATACTTCTGTTAATAAAAGTGCTTTTTTAAAGTACCTTCTGGAAAAATTGGAATATAATTAAGAACTTTTCGTAAATTAGCTTTGCAATAAATTTCCATCTAAATATACTTTGTTTTATAAAATATATGTTTCAAAATAAAAATAGAAAAAATAAAACAAATGATTTCACTTAATGTCAATTCAATAAGTAAATTTTTATGACAATGGATTATTTAAGAGTGGTTTTTTAGATCAAAACTGTAGTCTTAGTTTAACGCTAAAATCCCTCTTTATTTAATTTATAACACTAAAATTAAAATATAATAAAACGAATTATTTTTTAAAACTACTTTTTCATTGACAGCTTATTAAGTTTTTTGCTAAAATTTTGCTGACAAAAGATTGATACTCAACATTAGGCACACAGATTTAATGTTAAAGTTCAACTGAATACTAAAACAAATATAAATAGATTTTTTATTGAAACAACACCATGAAAAAAACCCATAAAAATTTGAACATATAAAAGCAACACAAAAATTAATTTATTGCAAAACTGACATAAATGCTTAAATAAACGATAAAAAACAAAAAAAAAAATACGTTTAAGACTCAAATTATAAAACACAAATATCAATTGGTTTTTGTTCAATAACGTAAATTTTTCAACTGAAAGTTGTGAACATTATGTCTTTCAGCCCTTTAACAAACAAGCAAAGTCTATAGAACAAGAACCGAAATTGATTTATTAGTAATTATAATGTTGTCTGGCTTTCTGGCTGAATGAATGAGTGACTGACAGACGGACGGACGGACGGACGAAATGGCTGTCTTGTGGGCAGACTCTAATACAAACCACACAATTAAATATTGAATTCTTGAGTGTAAACGAAATAACATGCCAAATCTGCAAAATACATTTATTACCTGTGGTTTTTTCCTTCACTGCCGGCCACCAAATAACAATTATTTGTCCTTTTGCCTAGAAAATTGCTAAAACCGCAAAATAAAAAAAAAACATACCAGCAAAGAACAACTACCTCTTAAGGTTCTATTGTGATGATGATGATAATGATGGTAATGATAATGATGACGATGATAATTATGATGTTGTTAATGCTCACATCAGGCCAGTTTGAATGACGGACGATATTGCTGATATTGAGAAGAAACCAAGCAAGGAACAACGAGTAGAAGCTCAATTATCAAATTACACTTAAAGAAGGATGATTGTTAACATGCAAATTCCTTACAAGAATAAATTTCCTTATGCACACAAATCACTGGCAAGTGTCAGTATGAATAACTTGACTTGACAGGTCTAGGAATCAACAAGCAACTACTGGTATTTATTTTTAAAATTCCCTTCTTTATTCCTTTACCTTTGCCTTTGCCTTCTTCTGTCCTTTTCTTATTTTATGTAAATTCTTATAATGCTGTGCAAGACTTAATGCAATATTTGTATTAAAATAATAATGTTGTTTAACAATGAAAGCGTTTAATTTATTATTATGAAATTTATTGAATTAAACCACAATGTTAATATTTAATTGAAAGTTAAGTTATTAAATATTTTTAAATCATACAATTAAAATTATTTCTATATTTGTAAGTGGTTGTGACAGCAACGCCGTAAAGGCCATTTCTTTAAGCAATTTAACGCTTGCTTTAGACCACAGATGCCTTACGAAGGTCATTCCATAGTAATTAAAACAAAGCGTAGGCTTTCTTTTAATTAAAATAATCATAAATCGTTATAACTTTACTTTGTTTTATAATAAAAAAATATTTTTTTTTTTAATTTTATAATAGAAAAAACCAGAAATTATAAATTTTATTTTTTATTATTTAGACATTTAAGTGGGTGTTGGTTGTGTTATCTGGTGTGTATATGTATTGTATTTATGATTTGTTTCTTTTTATTCACTTAATTTTTTTTTTCCTTTTTTTACAATCCAATTTACCAATGATTCGAATATTTGAATTTATTTATTTACTTCTGTGTAAATGTAAACCCACATACTCTTGCCAAAGTATGTGTGAGTAAGTAGAGGTTTTTCAATGTATTAAAAATGAAAGAAGGTCAAACCACAATTTATGCGATGAAAGATAATCCATATAAAGATTTTACCAAAATTAACGCTAAATCTAAATTGTTTTATTTCTTAAAACTGTTTTTGTCTCTTTAATGAATTCAAATAGGAAATAACCTTTAAAGTTTCATTTTATAGACTTTTGACTTGAAATTACTATGTAATAAAGTTAATGGCGTAACGTCATTCCATCTATGGGACGACAATCGAAATGAAACGATTAGGAAATGTTGTGTGCAACAACTGAATTGGTTTACATCCTGTACATATTGTAGCACCATTTTGTTGAAACTTTATGTCAACCAAATTTATATCATTTTATTAATGTGGAGTCATTCCTGCTAGTATCAGTCGTCCTTCTATTTTTTTTTTTTTGTGGAATTATGATTAGATAAAATCAGGACTTAAGATACACAAATTACAGATTCATTTTGTCCACATTTATGGGGCAATTTGTGTGATTAGCAACGTTGTTGAAGGGAATAAGAGAGAGTTCTGTTAACATTCAACTACAAAGATAATGTGTAATACAGCTCCATTGAAAATTTTAGACCACCCTTTAAAACAATACTTTACTTTTATATGCATTGTATATAAAATCTGCAAGCTTGATTTTCTTATTATTTTCTTCTTTGTTTGTTTGTGCTATAATCACGCGTAAACAGCTCGACATCTTTTCTAAAGTTTCTATTACAGAAAGGCCTTTATTTGGAAATTAGCCAAAGATGCTACAAAAATCGATGGAAATCCAATTTTTTGTCTTCTTTTGTTGGAACAAAACTAAATTTAAAGAAACTGATGCGATTCTTTTTAAATTTAAAGCCCATACTTGTCATTTAAAATTGTAAAAAATTAAATCACACAGGCATGTGATGAAAATCGATTATTTTAAAAATTGTTTTCATACGATTTCAAAAAATTGATTTGTGTACTGAAATCGATCAAATTCATCACACCATTTAGACACGAACATTTTCAATTCATTTTTATCACATAACTGAGAAAGAATGCCCTATTCCAACTTAAATTCCAATTAAAATTTGAAGTTTAAAAATTTTAATTTCAAACCCCCTAATGTTTGCACAAAAAATGTTCATCTTTTTGAAAATGAAGCGAAGAGCAGCTGTGTTACCACAGCCCACTTGGGTCAATTGATCGATTCTTCTTAAAATACCGAATAATTCAACAAAACAAAAAATGTACAAGATCGTATGTCAGAAAGCTTCAAAGTAAACCGAATTCGTTGTGCCATAAAAAATAGGTTTTATTTTAATTTGTAGAAATTTAATTTATTAACTTTTGAAAAATTTTAAGACACAAGAAAAATCTCAAAATCACATAAAGGAATATTGCCTTTGTATGCCGTTTTAGCGGATTAACGATTTATTCAACCATCGAACAATTCCTTCCTCGCTGATGTCATGTTCGAACGGTTTTGTAAAATAATTATGCGCAGAATGATGCTTGTCATCGAATGTCAGTTTTAGTTTTGTTATTTCACTTTTAAATAACGGCACGTACTTCGAACGTATTCCTCAGACAAATTCCACGTTTACACAATGCCATTTTTTGGTGCAACTTTTTTTAGATTCCTTTATAAGTTGCACCGGTATCCCCTCAAAACTAGAGCTATCCTATATTGCTTACCCCTCTTGCTTCGCTATTACCTTTAAAGAAATATAACCAAACATGTGACTGTTATTCGGCACTAAGAATTTTGATCCACGTAGTGGCTTTTGGAAAAGACAATAAGTAGATATTTCACCTATTTTTCTTTAAGTGATATTTATAAATAGCCGCACAATGCCGGGTAAAATAAGTTCGTGTGCATGTATAAAATAAAAAATACCAAAAACAATAAACAATTGTGAGGAATTCGTATCAAACTATTAATACAATCAGGTATGTCCATTCAACATGGCAGAAGAATTTTCGCACTTACTATTTTCAAAGTTTCATGAAATATCTGTTAACGGATCATTTCGCAGTAAAACATATTAAAAATCTTCGAAATACTTGTCTTTGTAATTACATCAACCTTATAAAAGTATTTCAATTTTAAAAAAGTTTACAAAAATTATTCTTAAAGAAATATTAGAAGAGCGCATGGCAAAATATGGGCTCGTTGACTATACCTTTTAATAAAATTTTTCTTTTTCTGCACAATACTTTACTTTTTACTTGTTTCTGGAAGATGTGTTATCGATGTCTCATTCATAAAAGGCTAACTTAAAATCCATATAAGGTTGGCTACTCTGGTATTAATAGTGTCTGTGTCGAGTACATTCATTTTTTCTTTATTATTTATTTAGTATTAAATTGTAATAAAACTTGGAATATTTTTTTTTTAATTAATTTTACCCAGAGTGGGCTTAAGATTAGTACATTTTTAAACGAACTGGTTTGAAAGGCAAATAAAACGAAACTGTTTAATACAGAAAATATAAAGGCTTGGCATTAAAATTAATACCAATAAAACTACAAACATTAATTGAAAGAAAGCCAATTAAAATTGTTATTTATTTTTTTTTTCTGCTTTAAATCCGTTACCATTACCAGAATATTCATTACAAAAAAGGAGTCTAAGGCCGAAATAAAAAAGAACAAAAATAATAAAATTAAATTAACACCAGATTGATTAACATTTTTATTTTTAAATCTAAAAAATTAATAATAAAGCGCTTAACGTTTTGAACTTTTTTTTAGCAAACAAGTTTTTTCAATGTCATTATTTACGTCTGTTATATAAAATCAGTAATTTATTTATTTGTTTTTTAATTTGTATTTTCTTAACGATTGCGAAAATTTTGCCACAAGAAATAATTTTTCGTATTTTCAAAATAAACATGACATAAGTTGCGGTTTCCTTTTTGGCAAAGAAATATAAAACTACCCAATTTGGTTTTTTTCTTGCATATTTTTCTTATTTGATTTTGCCAGTAGGCGTTTGTATGATAAATATTTATATTTTGCACTCACTTTTAGTCTATAAACTTCAATTCATATATAAAATGGTTAAAGTAGCGGTGCAACCACAGCTTTTAATTTTAAACAAAGAAATAAATGAAATTAAGCTGGTAAGCACCAACATAATAATTCTCTAATAAAAAAATATGAAAAAATTAAAATGAAGAAGACATGATATTTACACGCAGAGAAGAAACATGTTTGTGATATGGTCCCAGCAAACACATTATGTTCTTTGTAATAATTTAAAGTTACGAAGAACAAATTATAGTTGTTTTTCAACAAAACTTTAGTCATGACAAACATTTTTTTGTTAACATTTAACCATTAACTGGTCACTGTGCACAATAATGCAATACGGTTGGTTTTAACTTTTAAAAATTCGAAAGACAGCCAAAGTTTTCTTACTATAATATGTTTAACCATATTATATTATTAATTATCAAAATATGATTAAAAGCAAACAAAATAATGTTTGTGTTAAAAAATATTTTGTTTTAAGTTTTGACAGAATCTTTTATATATCAGTTTAGTAATTTTTTTGCTAGCTTAAAGTTGAAAATGTTTTTTTTTACTGTTAAAGAAAATATAAAAATTAGAAATTTATATACAAAATATGAAACAAATAACAGGTATGCAAAACATTTCAGAATAGTTTAAATAAAGATAATTTTTTAAATTATTACAATTGTAAAACCTTTTACATTTTTGGTAAACGTGAAGTCTGTATAATATATGTATTATATGTATGTTTACATAGGAACGTATGAAAATGAGAAGCCATTATTTCGCTTTATAATCTATTTTTTTTTTTATAAATTATTCTTATAGCTTCAAAGCCTATTAATTATTACTCACTAGTAACAAATAAATGATTTTGTAAATGTAAATGTTAATAAAACAATAAAAAAAATTATTATATCAGTAAATCTTTGCATTCAATTATATACCATGAAATTTTTAACCATATTATGATATTTTAATTTTAACATTTAATTGAAATTTAATTGTTAAACATAATTACGTTTACACTTTAACATGTTTTTGTTAAGCTAGACAACACTATGGTTGCAGTATTAGCAATAGTATTAATAATAATACTATGTTTTGCTAATAACTATATAATACAATCATAGTATGTTGCTCTTAGATTATGGTTACCTCAACCATGTTTTTTCTTTGCGTGTATAAAGCAGTATAATTTTAACAGTTTTATTTTGACTTTTCTTAAATAAAATCACTATTTACTAGAGTCACTAAATGAAATAATATTAAAAGCATTAAAAATGATATTTTTAAATAAGATATACTAAAGGAGGTATAAAAGTCTTGTGCTGCCTCACAGAAAATTTTTTTTTCAAAAATTTAAAGTTTTAGGTGTTTGAGATTTAAATCTATTTAAATTTGTAATTTACTCAACTATACATTTAATTAAGAAAGAAGAAAAATTTCTTATTAAATAATTTATTTAATCAATCATATATTTAATTAAAAATAAGGAAAAATTTTTAATTGAAAATTTAATTGTCAACTAAAAAATTAATTAATTTTGAAATAGTGATTGCTCTCGAAGGATTTAGCGAATATCTTTAATAATATAATATCCTACATTAACAAATAAATGATTGCTTCAATTTACAGTTAGTCTACCCTTTACTGAAAATAGAACTGTCACATAATAAGTCACGAGATCGTTCCTTATTATTAGCGGACGTCTGTAGTTCCAAAACTTTATTAGAGCCTCAGATTAAACTTTAAAACGCAACACATATACAAATATACGAAAAATATTGAATACGTATTTTAAACAAATTTAATGTGACTCAAGATTTTCAAGGGAAATCTAAGTAAATGTGTTGTTAAATTGATCAGCTAAATCAGGTAATAAATAAATAATAATACAAATTTTACCACCCATATTTTTATAAGTCATGGCTTGAATACATTAAAAGCTATCGTATCTTGCAGAGTTTTCTGTCTATTTTTTTAATATTACAGTGGGCTACAATCGCCTACTTTGTTTCCGGCTTAGAATACAGACAGTGCTTATGGCAATAGATCAAGTTCTACAATTATAATAAGTAATTAAATTGAGTTTAAAACAGCATCCCTGGTGATATCGCGTGTAGCATCCATAAAGGATATTGAAGTATAGTTCAACTGCACAAGGTAAAATAAGTTGCATCAGTTTTACATGATTAATTTCAACATATAATTTTTTCACTTTTCCTATATGATAAAACAGCCACAATTATAACTAAATAAATCGTTTTCATTCGGCTTAAGTTCACAAATAATTTAATTTCTAAGTTTATTTTTCAAAGAAGTAATTAAATGAAATTTGTGGCTTCGGCGCTATTTAAGTTGTTGTTATAAATTAAAAACTATTTTTTCTTTCACCTCCTAAACAAGTGTAGGGTATCCACAACAAACATAAAAAGTTATATAAAGTTTTAAATCAGGCGGTATATTGAAAGTTTAAAATTGTCTACTTTATTTCTAAAATTTTGAAAAACATTTAGTTTTTTCATTACATTCTCACGTTTTTTTTCTTTTTCTTCTTTTAGTTCCTTTACTAAAGCAGTAGATTTTCCCTCAAAACCACTTTTATCTATGCAGTTAATGGCAGCAGCACCCAAGTAGTGTTAGTAGTGGTATTGTAGACTCTTAAACTACCGTTAATTGTATAGTTTATTTGTTGTTGTTGTTGTTTTCCTATAAAGTTTTTTATTCAAAAGCAAAACCAGTGTTTCTAAGTGCAATTGCTAGCATTGAGTAGATAAAACAAAAAATACAAAAAAAACTGCTACAAAAACCGTGGCCAATTAAATGAAAACAAAAATTTCCGTATATATTTTTTTCTCTCTCCTTAAAATTTTAAATCAACGCCATTTAGACAAAACTTGTTAAATTATGAAAACATGTTTTTGACTTTATAGTGTTTGTAGTTTTTCTATGTATCAACAGTGGGGAGTGAATGAGTCATTAATGTTGGCATTTTATTAAAGAATTACAAGAAGTTGCTGAAGCATTTTCTGATGTTTAATTTTGTATCATTATATTTTTGTTAGTGTTTCAATGTGGCATGAACTGTTAAGCGAAATGTGAATGTTATCAAGTTGAGTTTTAAGTCTTTGGTTTAAGTAAATGTTTTCAAAATTTGAAATTAACTTGTGTGGCAGATTATTTAAATGGTATAAGGAATCTGAATCTGAATTTAACTTAAATTATAAGGAATGTGACATAAAAAGAATTTCAGAATTTTTGCTAATAGCTTAAGTATTTAAATATAAATTTGACATTGCTATTGACTTGATATTTTAAATTGTCCACGAGAATTTTTTTTTAAATAATTCTTAATTTGTGTTCTTTGAATAGTTTTGTACTTACTGACACTAAGCAAGCTTGTTAAAATTACAAATGCCAAAGAATATCAATCAAAAGAGTGTTCATTTATACCCGCTAAGAAGTGCCAGCTTATTTTCTTATGGATTAAACTATGTCCGCTCTAAATCATGTAGTAATCTGCTTCCTGTTAGCTATTTTTCCCTTGAAGATTTTTAATTGAGTTGTGTATATTTGGTTACATAAGAATAAGTTGTGTCAATAATAATTTCATAAGTTTTCAATTTACTTTTTTTAAATTTTTTATTATAATTCAAATCTCAAATTCTTTTGGAATTTAATCGTTGGTTTCTTATTTTTCTTTTGGCTTAAACTTTTTTACGAAAAAGAACAATTTAATTTTCTTAGAAGCCTTTCAAATCCGGGTATTGTTTGCAGCAGTGAACTTTCAAATTATAGTCAGTGTATAATAACAAAAGACTTAAGCAACAAACTTTTAAATATTCAAGCCCTTTTCATACAGTATAGAAATTTTCAACCACGAAAAAGAGAACATTGACCACCAATCTCTTAATTTTTTTCTTTTTATTCTATAAACATCTCCACCACTTTATAGACCAAAACAAAATAAAGAAAAATTCCAACTATTTCCAATGATTTTCCTATAAAGCAGCAGATAAATAATAAAATAAAAGTACAAAAACAAAATAAACCTGCAGTGAACTCTTAGGAAAAACACTAAAAAAAAAGAAAGAGAAAAAATAATCGAAAAAAGAAGATAAATCCATCAAAAGAAATCAACAACAATCACACTGAGACCAAGAAAAGAAGGCAATCTTTAAATAACTACCATCAGCATTAAAAGTAACAAAAACAACAACGGCAGCAACAATATTAAAGAATAAAAAATCTCCTGAGGTTTAGCTGACTTTATTTCAATGTTATTTTGTTGTTGTTATTATTGTTGTTGTTGCTGCTGCTGTTTGTGCAAGTATTTGAAAAAAGTCAATAAACTGCAATTTTTTTATTTTATTTTTTATAACGTGCTGTTTCCATTTTTTTTTCCTTCAATTTTCTTTAATGTTGTTGGCTTAAAAAGCAACATGTGGCAAAAGTTGCAAGAAATACTATCAAGCTGTTGTCCATACAATAATAATGTTAAGATGATTTAAGCATACTGGTAGTGGTGGTGGCAGCACTGTAGCAAGAACAAAGTATAAACTGAGTTAGTTTTTATGCAATTTCAACTACAAGTTTTCCATTTGCCATTAAATATTTTTAGTAGTTTTCTTTTTATTTATTTTCTTTTTGATTTCGAAAAAAAACCTTTTTTGTTGCTGATATATTATTAATAATGTTGACGAAGCTGATGATGTTGAGAACTATTTTACCATTATTATTTTGTTTTTTCTTTAACAATCATCATAATATTTTTTACTGTGAAATTATTCTAGAATATTGAATTCATGTAAAAAAAGTCTACGTGGAAGCAGAAGGCAAAAAAAAAAACGTTCTGAAAAATAGTAACAACTAAACATTATTTAAAAATTATACTTGTTATTCTTTACAGTATTCTTTTACCTTTGTAATCACAACTTTATTATATTTTCGTTTTTATTCCAACACTTGTGTTCTATTTAACTTCGATCAGTCTAGAATATTAAAATTGTGTTTTTTTTTTTTTTTTGTTTTCTAATCTACGCATACTTTTCCATGTTGCAGAAACGTAACAAAAAATTCTCACAATTTTATGCTGGTTTTAAGAAGTTGAAGCTTGAAAAATTGTGTTTTATTTTTATTTACTTTAGATTTGTTTTTACTTGACTGGTTATTTTATTAATACGCAAATATTGTTCTTCTTTAGTTGAATGTAGTTTTGTTTTTTCATTGCCACCAAAAAAAAAAGTAAGATAATAGTTTTCGAAGCTAAAAGCTATTTTTAGTAAACCCGTGATATTTCGTTGATTACTTTTTTATATTTGCATAAAAAATGTGTGCGTAAGAATAACTAGGGATTGAATTAAAAATTATAACTTGACATTAGAACACATTATAAATAGTGGCATTTTTTAAAATATTTATTGAATATAATTTTATCAAAAGACTTAAGCTTTTGTAAAATAATTTTGACCTTTAAAAATAATTTCTTCTTTTAAGTATTTTGCACGATATATTTAGGGTAGCACCAGATTAATGCAAAATGATATTGTGCTTTAAGATCAACTTTATAGAAGATAAAGAATCAATTGAAAACAAGAAAAGAAGCAATAAAATTTTTAAAAACATGGAACTACTGTTACCAATCCATTTAATCAATTTTCGAAAGAGTTATCTATGGGTTGTTTAAAAACTTCTTTAATCGATTTGAACCTTTTATTTTGTTACTATGATGCACTGCAAATGATGATTATTGATTTTTGGTTCACAGTAGATGAAATTTATGAATAGGAGTAAATCATTTAAAAATTAATTGAAGTCAAGTAAGATTTGAAATTCTGATTCATCAAAACTAAAGACTTTGGTAAAAAAAACTTGGTTTTAAAAATATCACGAAAATATAAAAAACATAAACAGAACAGATATTATTGTAATTCAAAAATTATTTACCCGATTTCATAAGATAACATATTAAGAGATAGTTTAAATAAATAGTAGCTTACAAAGCGGTTACAGTAACAACAAGCTCGAATTCAACATTATTTTTGATTTTGCTTCGAATTTCGCAGTTATTAAAATCAAGTAAAGTTGCTATTTTCGGCTAAGATGAATCTTATATACCCTTCACCATCTATGCAAATGTAGTTTAGTAAACTTACTCCAATCAAAAAAGCAAATATTGGGGTGACAGAGAATTAAAAAATAAAAAAAAAATTGGTACTGAAACACATATATAATTTTACAAAAAAAATATCATCGGCTCTTAATGGGTTAAGCATTTTTTTTTTTTAATTTTAGTACTTCCTTCAAGATCTCTTCAAAAGCTTTAAAATGATACCCATATTGATATTTCAAAAAAATTAAATTTCGGAGCCCCATAACTCGGAAAATATGGACATGCGCTATTTTTCGCTTAATGTTTTTCTTACTTTTTAATTCTCCATCGCCCCTTATATTTATTTTTTTGATTGGAGTTACTTTATTGTTCTAAATGACATGAAAAAATCAGAGGTAGGCGTGGTGTTTTGCTTGCTACCTCGAAGGACATGCACATCTTTCCACACAATATCCGATCGATTAAAATATTTATTTTTTCCCAGACGGGCAGACGAACATCGCTACACCGACTTTGAAATGCATAAGAAGTCAGAATAAATACGTACTTTATGGGGTCAGAAATGGATATTGTAGAACTTACACACGGAATGACAAACTTAGACATACC
Source organism: Gymnosoma rotundatum (assembly GCA_916610165.2). Taxonomy (NCBI): domain Eukaryota; kingdom Metazoa; phylum Arthropoda; class Insecta; order Diptera; family Tachinidae; genus Gymnosoma; species Gymnosoma rotundatum. The sequence goes on along the minus strand of OU744337.1, from coordinate 92,381,610 downwards.
CATTTTCCACTTTTTGTGGTGGAGGGTATAAAAATAGGGAGAGAGAGAAAATAATTTTTAACACTTCATAAAAATTAAAAAAAAAAAACTTTATTTAGTGTGAGATAAGTATTTATCATCAAAATTGCTAGATAAATTTTTCTTAGGATAAAGTTGTAATTCAATATTTAATTTCAAAATGTTCGAAGCTAGAATTTCAGAAAGAAAGCACATTTTTGTTGCTGTATGAGAAGTGAATAAATTTATTAAGTAATTATTAAAAAAATATTGAAATAAAGTCCTTACGTTTTTTGCCGTCATCGAACTTATTAATAAGGAGGAAAGTTAAGTAATGTGCAAGCCAAGAGTCTGACATGCAATAAAAACCGATACCATTTTCAGTCAAGCTGCCTTTATTGATGTATCTTGTAGTCTAATTTTTATATAATCTAAAATTAGACATTACTTTAAAAAGTACTTGACATATAATGACTTACTTTGTTACTCCCTTACAAAATACATTGCATTAGTTCGCATAAAAGTCGTAATTGAAGTAGTTCTTGAAGTTTAAATAGAATAAAAACGTACAAATGATCATCAATATTTGCTACAATAATTATTGAATTCAATTCCAATAACAGATTATAAAACATTCATGCCTTGTTAAGTCTTGTCGGAAGTCTTTCACCAAAAATGCTTAATTCCACACTCGGTTACCTCTTCTAAAATTATTTGCTGGGTTATGTTTCACACCTTAAGTATGAAAGAGCACCGTTTCTATAATGTGCGGTACATACACTTCATACAGTGTACAGAACACTCAACGTACAGTACATTGATCGTATACTATTATCAGCGTGCAGTACATATAATGTTCAACACATAAAATGAAGACTACATACAGTGGACAGTACTCACAGCGTACAGTACGTAAAAAGGGTCTACGTACAGTACTTACAAATTACAATAAACTTAGAGTATAACATGTACATGAACATCAAATTAAAGTTTAGAGTACGAACGATTTATAAAGTGCTGTACTGTAAAGTATAGTACCTTGCAGTGTAAAGTATGTAAAACGTACAGTACACATAGAGTTGTTCTGTACTGTTAACGTAAAAAGCGCTTTTCTAAAAACATCAATATTATTATTTATAAAACCTTCAAGCAATTTTATTCATCAACACTTAAAGAATTAAAACAAGTAATTTCTTTGTAAGAAGTGCAATTGGAAAATGAGAATTTACCTCTCATTATCCTGTGAGAGAGAGAGAGTAAAGGTAACTCATCTGAAAGCCTGAACATTTTTAGAGACAATACAAACAAATTTGCAGAATAATAACAGATTTTATAGTTAAAGACCCGTACAGCATCAACGGCTGCATAGTAGAAAATTCTGAGTTTTTTAATAGGGCTATTCGTGTCATTTCCAATACAATCTTAATTACAACTGTATCAACTCATATATCATCAACTCCCTCGGATAGTGGTTTGTCCGTTTGTGTTATTGCATTTTGTTCATGCATATGTTTATTAATGTTACAATGGCTTTTAACATGAATGAATAAACCACTAAATAAATAAATTGCTTTATAAATGAAATGAAAACCGCAGTAACAAAATTCTTACAACAAGATGCCATAAAACCAATAAAACATTTACTGGACATGAATATCTATAAACATTGCTTTATGCTTTGTTGTTATTGTCACAGTAAAGATACTACAAATAAGACATGAAAACAAACATATAAATATACAAGGTGGTCGTGTCTTGATTATACTTTGATAATTGAAAAAAGAAATATATAAAAACTGAAATGATGGCCAATGTCCCAATGGAGCAGCCAATATGAAAAACTTAAATAAACACAAATATTCCCAGCTAAAAATACTTACAGTTGCAGGCAGAACAGCTTCAGTCTATAAATTGCTAACAACACAGCCATAATTTAAATAAAATGACAAAAAACACAAAAATAAATGGCCACTGCAAAAAACTTATTGCCTCAATAAAACAAAATTCCTTGGGTTTTTATTTCAAATTAAAAAAAAAAAACAACAAAAAAAAACAGTTCTTCATTAAATGATTTAACATTGACTGTTTTAATTGGATTAAAAAAACTATTTTGAAAAACTACAAATGTGTTTTTGTTGTATTTTGTTGTTGCTTTTATAGAAGAATCTTCATGGTTTTTAAATTTATTTCATAGCCGACCAGTTTAGATCCCTTATGGCTATTTTTATCGATAATTAACACCTTGCATTTTATATTTGCGACATTATCATGCAGTTAACAGAGAACACAGCGTGGCAATTTTATTTTATTACTTGATTGAGGGGTTTTATTTTACTTTACATGTTATTGCTAAAAATAAGATCAATTTCTTTGTTACGTTTGCTTCATTGGTTTATTACACATTTGCCAGTATTAATGACGATATTGATCTACATGTAAAATAAATGTTTGTTTCATACGAGGGCAGGATAAAACTTTGTAGGTTTTTAAAACTTTTTTGTGTTTGTTAAAAATTCAATACGAGGGCTGCTATATATATTTCTGGCCTGGCAACACTGAGTGCTGTCAAGTGCAATCTGACATTTCCATTGGAAAGTTTGTCATTTTTAAGCATAATCGTACTCAAAACGTTTTTACGTACGACCATTATTTGTGTTGTTTACAGTGACTTGAAAAAATTAATATAGAAAAAAAATGGAATTAACTCGTGAACATTTTCGTGCCATGATTTTTCACAACTTTCGACGTGGATTATCACGACAAGAGTGCATTGATGAACTTAAATCTTTGTATGGCGATGAAGCACCATCCTATAGCACTGTGAAAAATTGGTATAATGAATTTAATCCTGGCCGAAGCTCGCTCAAAGACGAATTCCGTGAAGGTCGTCTAAAAACCGCTGTTGTGCCAGAGAACATTGATGCCGTGCGTGAAGTCATAATGCAAGATCGACATGCGACATACCGAGAGATAGAGACATCCTTGGACATTTCTTCCACCAGCATACATTCGATACTGCATGAACACCTGGCCGTAAAAAATGTTTGTTCTCGTTGGATCCCGCACAATTTGAAAGTCGCTCAAAAAAAGGCTCGTGTCGATTGGTGCAAAGAAATGTTGCAAAAATACGATTGCGGTGCTTCAAAAGACGTTTATAAGATCGTCACAGGTGACGAATCATGGATCTATGCGTATGAGCCCGAAACGAAACAACAATCGACCGTGGGGGTCTTCAAAGACGAGCAAAATCCAACGAAAGTTGTTCCTGGAAGAAGCACTTCGAAGCAAATGGTCGCCTGTTTCTTCGGCAAAACTGGTCATGTCGCGAATGTTCCGCTTGAGCAACGTAGGACGGTCACTTCTGAGTGTACACTACAATTTGTTTGCCTGAAGTCGTCGGAGAAATTCGAAAAACCAACAAGAGAAGACGAATCATTGTTCACTATGACAATGCGAGCTCTCACACATCGGCTCAAACCAGAGCGTTTTTGACCGGCCAAAACGTCGAATTAATGGGTCATCCGCCGTACAGCCCTGACTTGGCACTTAATGACTTCTTCTTGTTTCCGCACATCAAGAAAAAATGCGTGGTCAACGATTTTCGTCGCCAAAAGAAGCTGTTGAAGTGTTCAAAAACCATGTTTTAGAGGTGTCTCAATCGGAGTGGAAAAAGTGCTTTGAGCGCATGCAAAATCATGTTGGAGAATACTTTGAAAAACAGTCATCCACGCGTGTTACTTCTGCCAGATATGAACTTCTCGATGCCTTGTTTAGTAACCTAAACCATTCACAGACCAATCTCCTACGCCTTATTACCAACCCAGGACATCCCCTTTAATCCCATAGCCACAACACATATCTGTCGTACACAGCCGCTATGCGGTTGCTTTCTGTGGCCAACAGCTATAGTACTTTATCTTTTTATTGTTGAGAGCGTCTTGACAATTATCTGCTACTCTTATTTTAAATAGATATCTTATTAAATGATCTGGCATGGCTTGACATGATAATCGTCTCTTTCTTTCCGGGAGGTTTTTACTGCTGCTTCTTAATTTTTAATTGCCAATTACAATTATTATTTTTCCTTTGTACGCGTGTGCGAAGTTGGGCTCTAACCCATGATCTTCTGTTTTACAGCACGCACCTCTACCAATGCAGCCATATGTTGCTCAACATTTGTTAGCAAATTTTCGTATTATTCTATACACCCACTATTAGTGAAAGTAACTTTTATTCACCACTATTTTCCACCATTAACCACATATGGACTATAACAACAGTGGTTGTCAGATTTTATTTTTGTAACAATATGTAAAAATACAGATATTTATGCAAAAAAAAATTACACAAACGAAATCCTGAAATTCCCAAATCATGTATTAAAAATACCAAAAAGTTCTCATTTACAACTAGAGTCATTAAACACTCTTAATAATTACTAAACATTAACTTTTAAAAAAGTTTTCAATTTTTGGTGGGAGCTTTAAGATGTTAGAATAAATGAGCTAAAGTTAAAGCTTCGTACAATAGGAAATGCTGGGGACCAAGTAAGCCGACGGCTAAATAACTCAATTTTTTATTCAGTAGTCTTTATAAGAGAGTCGTAAAAAGTTAGGACTTATTAGAGAATGTTATGTTTATGGGGAAAGGACGGATGGTTTTTTTATCAAAATTATTAAAAAAATATAGCATTTTTACAAATTTCAATATAAAATTCGAATAATTTTTAATCTAACAAATTTTTCTAAAAGTTTTACAGTTTTTCGGAAGCTAATTGGATGAAACATTTAAGAACATTTTATAAAATAAGCCTTATACTTTGTAATGCCGGTCTGTATCTTAAGTATTAAATGTAGGAAGACGTTACCGATATGTATATGGTTGAGACAGGATGCGGTTCTTATTTTAATAATTTGAGGAGAATTAATAACTCAAAAAAAAAATATGGTTAACAAATATTGTTCAAATTAAATAAAAGGAAATGTCAAAAGTTTGTTCAACTTTTCTAAAATAGTTGAATTATTAAATAACTAAAGTACTAAATAAATTTTATGACATTATTTTATGTCTTTTTTTAGTAAAAACGAAGTAAAAGACTTAAGACACAAACTTCCTTTTAAAGGATATGTAAATTGAAAAAAAAGATTTTTAAAAGTAAACAATTTTCCAACAAGAGCCATATCAATAAACAAATTATTATGATTTTTGCATAAACACAGCACAAAATGCTAATTTTCAGCATTATTTCTTTATGTGATAAAAAAAAAGAATGAGTCATAGATCTATTATAAACGCTGTTATGCATAAATTTACTTATATTTTTGTGTCACTTAAAACATTACAAACCACTCACGCAGTCACTGCAATGCCATGTATGGCGTTTATTAACATTTCTTAACGTTTTACATAATAGTTGGTAAAATTGATTTTAATTCAATCAATGCACAAATAATTATTCACAGTTTATATATTTTTTTTTTTAGTTTTTTCCTTCTCTACTTTATTTCTTTAAATCGTTAAGACATAAACACAAAAAAGTACAAAAACTGAACTAAGTATATGAATGTAAGTAAAAGTCATAAATAATAATGAAAGAAAATTACGAAACGTTAACCAAGTGAGAAAGAAAGAAAAATTATTATTGTGGTTAAAGAAAAAGAACAATTTCTTATGTAGAGGTAGCCCAGAAATGAACGCAAGATTTAAATTAAATAAGAACATAGTTTTCTTATCTTGTTATAAAATATACAGCAGGATTACTTATAGAAAAAATTAGTAGTTTATTGATAGACTCTAGTGCCGGTACATAAGTTTGCCTATTCTAACTTTTTACGACTATTAGCGGGTTCAGTAGTTTTCCGTCTTTTAATGCCAAGGCTGCTGTTAACAAAATACACGAAGAGAAAGGGAGAGAGAGTAGGAAATTTCTTACCCAAAAAATATCTTATGGTGTATTTGAATTGTTTCTCAGGCTGTATAGTGTATGAGAACGGGGAACCCAATTTTTTTTGATTGGTATCCCCAATTTAATAAATTTTATGCCCACAATTCCCCAAAAAATTCAACTTTTTCAACTGTTTATGAGAAGTTTCCTGAAGAAATAGCAAGCGGTAGCGCAATGGCCATCGAAATGTTTAAATAATTTTAATAATTTGTTCGGACTAATTAGCACAATATATTTAAAGATAATTCGATGTTTATTATTGAATGCAATTTAATTAGTTAAATTGATTAACAAAATCGAAAAGTTCTGAATCAAAATGTTTCATCTCGTTGTCTAAAGTAATTTTTGGTACAAATTTTTGGAGTAAAATTTTGAAGCATTTCCGAAAATACAACAAAAGTGCCACAACAAATTATATTATTTTTAACATGTGTATTAATTCTCAATAAAGATTCAAGCTCCTTGTATTGCATTTTATTTTGGCTTTCATTGAGTTCATTGTTGAAAAGAGGCGAAATCATTTTTCAAATTTACAGAGAGACTTACATTGATTTGTATTTAAATCCCCTAATCTGGCAACTCTGCTTGTTATCTAATTCAAAATATCTAGAATTCAGACTCATTTTCAAATGTATATAATTCATTGGTAACTCCAAAATCTGTAACGGAACTAAAATACGCACTTTTTGTTTTTTCGCAAACATTTTTAAACGTCATAGTTTAGGACAGTCTTGTTAAAATTAAATATAAGCTTCCAGTACTTGATGTTTAAGACTTTATTTCTTTGAGCTTTTGTTTAACACTTTACTGCACTAATGATGGCAAAATAAAATTTTCCCTTAATTTTGGCTCACTCTCTACTTTTGTTTTAACTGTCTGTTTAATACATTCTTATTAAAGGTGAGTTGTTAAATGTATGCAGCAGTTTGTTTGTGGATTTCCGGCGGAAAACCTAAGAATTAACCAAGAACGAAACATTTTTTTACACAAGAGTTTTTGACATTTTGTATTTAAGACTTTTTGTATGCATTCTGTTTAACACATACAAATTAGAATTACTATCATCATTCCTGGCGACAGCTAAGAATAACAAACTATTTTTTAATGACTTTATTTTAGCCTTTTGTATTTCCGTTACAAACTAAAATTCTTTTTATTTTTATACATATAAAAAATACATGTAGTTTTTTTTTTGTGTGTGTGTGTAAAAGTACTTTGAGTTAATTTATGATTGATGGTGTTAAACATAAACCAATATGTGAGTGGAGCTGTTTATACAGTATGTGTGTGATTTTATTTTAATTTGATTTTAAAAAATCTAATTCTTGGAGGTCCCTGTATTCCTATAATTAATAACTCATTCAATGTTTAATTAAACGTTGCCGCTAGAATTATATTCAAGAGTTTGTAAGAGCTCTCATGTGGAACTTATGTAATCTTTAGATTTTTTAGAAATTCTTTATTGAAAACCTAAAAGCATAAATTATAAAACAAGGGGGAATATCTAAATAACAAAATACTTAAATCAGTTTTTATTTAAAAAAAAGGAATTTATAATATTTAATTTACTATAAATTAAATTAAGTAAATGAACATGTTACATTTAGCCTTTTAATATGATCACCGTTAAATTTTTGCTGGTAGCGGTGCAAATAATTTATTTGCTTAATCATAGCTTGAGGAACAATTCAATAGAAAATTTATAGCTGTTTATTTAAAGTGTTCTAGCTGTAATATTTGAATCGTTATAAATACTGTACATTATTTATATGTCTTGTAATATTAAAAAGAAAAAAATGTAAATATATCTGCCAAGTGCAAGCGAGTCTCACAAACAAAGGGTTTTTTTATTATTTATTGACCTTCTTTAATTTTGAATTTTATGTTTTATTCAAAGTGTCTAACCATTACGGCTAAAAATAATAAAATACAAAACTTCTATGGAACACCCATTAATTTATTACTTATTTAAGGTTGCTATTAAAGCGTGTTCGCCATTTCTAAGTTAATTTTAGAGCCGTTTGTGGTTTAAAAGACTAGACAATACACATCAAAATCCTTTAAACTTGAATTTTATTTTTTATATTTTTTGCTGTATTTTAAAAGATATGACTATAAAAATACGTAAAAATCGCATATCTAAGAGGACATCCTTTAACTTGTTTTGACGCTCGCTGTAAATTTAATTAACTAACTAATTCCAAGTTAGTTAAACAATAAAATTCAATTGATTAGTTGACCCAGCAGGTTCGCTAACAGGGCGCGAATCTGTCACTTTGGGTGTTGTACATAAAATTTCCGCAAAATACTCAGTTTTCTTTCAAAATCAGGCGAAAAGCGATTGAGTTCCTTAAATTATAATATTATTTAAATTAATTTCATTTTAAATAAAATTGAAATAAATTCAAATATTAAGTCGGGCTCAAGTTTGTGTTTTTAGTTTAAATTATTTAAATAAGTTTGTTTAAAATAACAACACGAAAAGAAAATTTAGACACTGGCAGAATGTAATGCTTTTACTGCATCGATGCCCAGCACAAAATTTTAGAAAAGGTAATCGAGTGTGGAATTAATTTAGGCGGAAGTATTTTCGAACTAGATTACCAACCTAATGATTTTAACAAGGCGTGAGACTTTTATAATCAATACTTGAGAATCGATTACATTGATTATTGCTGGAAATTATGACGATCATTAGAACATATTTTAAGGTATACTCTTTAAACTTAAGGAACTAGTTTCATTACTACTTTATACTGGACGAATTAATGTAATGTATTTTGTAAGCGAGTAACAAAAATTGGCAATCACAAAAGTAAGTTACTATATGCCAAGTACTTTTTAACCTTCATAAGGTCCTCAAATTTTACTTACGTTAACGTTCTTTGGGTCAAATTTGACCCAGTTAGAAAATTCGATATGAAAAAACTTGTTTTCTTTAATTAAGTTTGTTTTTAAAGTTAGTACTTTTTTTAGCTCTGTTTTGAATATTAAAGCTGCACGTTTTGTTTATTTATTACGAATTCATATATGTATATATTTATTTTAAATAAAGAAAGTTGTGTTCTTGGCAAGGAATTTTGCTGTTTTATATAGGGCGTGGCAAACTACAATCCTAAAAAATGACGACGTTTGGCAAAACAGGTTTCTTTCCAGCCATTACTAGCCGATGTAAATAATATAAAAGCATTGAAAGATGATATATCTAAAATGTTGCAAAATACAACTTGAGGCCATCTATTGGTTTTCCTTTTGCAAGTGCAACATGAACAACTTTATCCAGAGTATCAACTCCTCCTTTACATTTATTACAGTCTAGTATCGTTTGCGGCTTATGTCCTCACGATTGCTTATTTCTGGACTATGATGCAAAGTGCTAAGAAGATTCACAGTCTTATTTTTCTTTGGAATATATGAAACGAGAGTAGTGTCCTTAGTGAAGCAAAAAAATGATGAAAATACCGGTCTTCCTTTAGTTGACAAAAGCTTAGGTGTCAATTCAATCCTTATTGTCAAATCTTATTACTCTAGAAAGACTTTTGAATCTTCTCAATGGCATAATTGCTCTAAAAATTGGTATTCCTTTCTCAGAGTCCCATACACCTTCTGTACTTTCATTATTTGATCTTTACACTCCAGCTAACAAAAGTGTACCCATAAAGGTGTCGTCAACTTCAGTCCAATCCATATCAAAAACACGTTTACCTTTATTATTGCTATATTTCAAAATAATGTTTATTACAGGTGGCGGGAAAATCAATTGAAAACTGGAAATTTACTTTGTGATTATCGAACAAGAGTGGCGGGTGAGGTGTGGTTCCACGCTAATAATGTTCTTGCTCCGGAATCTTCCTTGACTATTTGTAAGAGGTTGTCTGAAATATCTTATTCCACCAACTTTTGTTGTCATTGCTGCAGTTGTTGCTACATCAATTTCATTTCCACTAAAACTGTCAGTTGTCTCCGCGATTGTAAGTTATCTTCATATTCTGAACAAATTTCCTCTTCGTCCCATAGTGCATTTAGCAAATTTTCTATTTCACTAGTATTAATTTTCCGACAAGAAATACAGACTCGACACTTTATAACGTTGATACGTTAGATTAGTTCCGTGTTTATTATATGACTGAAAACAGTTTTGCATAAGAAAATAAGCTTTGCTTTTTACATGGGGACCCATTTTTCATACCAGTAATGTTCAGCAAAAATGGAGAAAATAAAGGAGACAGATATATTGACTTTTAATTTTGGTGAAAAAAACATTTGCCATTTTTCTTTACAAATAAATTATTTTAACAAAACTGTGTAAAAACATAAAGATTTTGTTCCGGGTCAAATTTGACCCGAAGGTCTTAAGTGCTAAAAACTGCATAATTTTTTTTTGGTACAATATTTTCTTATAAAAACCAAAAATAGTTATTAGTATTCCAAAATAAATAAAATTCATAAAATATCTAAAATCTAAACCCCCTACTTTCGGAAAAAAATACAATTTTCTTGCAAAATGGGTCAAATTTGACCCGAAGACCTAATGAAGGTTAAAAGCTAATGTCTAATTTTTTGCTAGGTATCTTCAGTATTCTTCGTATCAATTTAATTCGGGTAGTGCACAATAAAAATAATCATTATTTGAGCATGCCGATTTTAATAATAACAATATACAGAGGAGTCAGTATGAACCTCGTTTAGGTGGTCAAATTTTTCCTGCGCCTTCGCTACAACGCTTGAAACATTGAGTCTCATTAATTTTTTTAGAAATACAAGGGAGTAACTCTTTGCCTGCTGTTTAAACCATACCTTAATTATGTTAGATTTACTAGATACGAGTATCAGCATTATTAGGAATTAAATCTAAACAGTTTATAAATAACTCTTTATAAAAAATCCGTGTAAAGTTCTTATTTAATTCAATGATGTTTTTGCTTATAATTATTCTTGTCTTCTGATTCTTATTACCTTAACTCCTTGCAGTATGTTTTAAAAACAATTATTTTAATTCAAAAAAAAAATTACTTCCTTTATTTAACTAGCAGTATTTTCCTAAGACATTTTTATCATTTTCTTTTAAAGAAAATCCCATGTAAGAAAATAGACAAATTGCTTTTTGTTGTATGCAAGAAACGCTCGATAATATTGTAAGAAACTTTAACAAGATGCATTCTTGAAATGATGACTTTGACGATCTTGAACAAAGTGCAGACTCGCTATTTCAAATTTTAGGAAGAAGCCTTCTTTGGACATCATTTTAAACCCTATTCTACTCTTAAATAATTCCGTATTGTAGGGGAAAGTCTGAAGGTATATTTTTCACATACGCAGAAAAAACATGGTAGTTATATGGTTACCATAACCATATTATGGTCGCTGCAACAATGTATAGTTGCGGCAAACAAATTTTTTAACAATACTTCAGGCACGATAAATATTTTTAAGCATTATGTAGTTACTGTGCACAAAAAATGTATCCATATAATACTATTACTAGTGAAAGGGACAGCAAAGTTATAATTTACTCGAGGATTTAACAGAGCGATTTTCTATCAGTGTGTTGATTTTTTTGTTAGTTGTCGGCTCATGTGAAATATAAATAACTAGTATTTTTAGGAGAACATAAAAATAACAATTATTATACCAAATAAATAATCAAAAATATACGAAATATTAAAACAACTAAAAATGTAAGAAAAAATTTCACAAATAGTTATAACATGTTAACATTTTAAATATATATATGTTTTTACTTTACCATGTTATTGTTATGATAGACAACAATATGGTGTCGAGATTAACTATATTGTTATTGAAGGTAACAATACTATGTTTTGCTTACATTAATATAAAATCGTTGCTGTTAGATTATGTTTCTATGCGTGCATTTTAGAGAGTTCGATTCCCGTAACATGCCCGTGAGATAAAGAAGTCATATTATACGAATTTTAAAAAATGTAAAAGAAATAAGAAGAGAAGAGAGGAAAGGAGAAGATACATCTTGAGAAAAATCTAGCAAAATTGTTTACAGAATATTCAACATATACTGTTCGAAAATTCATAAGTGTAAAGAAATCCCAATCAATATATATATATTTAAATTGTCTTTCTTTCTGCAGATATTACAAATGTAACGAAAACCTGATATGAATTGTTGTAATTCATGCAGATTATAATTAACTTAGATGGCAAAAGACTTTTATTTCTATCACACAAGTTATTTAGTATGAGGAATCTTAGGAGCATCATAGAAGATAAAAGTGAAAGACTAGAAAAACACTAGAACCCTGCCGTGTGTCTTGTGTGTGGACTCTAACTTTATGGTTTATTTCTGTTACAGGAAAGCTAAAAGCCAATAGCCGACGGTGTTTGCAACAAAGTTATAAGAAACATGCCATTGTTAATACACGTTACTAACTCATACAAAACACAAAATTAAATTTAAATGTCACAAACTAATTGTGTTATTTTACATCTTTTTGCATCTTTATAGGTAAGGGACAGCAAATCTTATTCACACAGACAAGTTGAATGCATTTAAAAATCGTAAGCAAAGCAAGATGACACAAAAATGAATTTGACTACTTGATTTTTAAAAGCAGAGCTCATCTTTTAAGAAAATATAAAAAATTAAGCTTTCCAAACGGAAGTACATGTTCACGCATTAACCTCAATAATTTAAAGTAACTTTCATCGATACTTAATTTCTGCAAAATCGGGTTTATATTTTTCAACTCTTTTTTTTTTTTTTTTATTTCGTATTCGTGTCAAAGGCACAACTATAGTGTGCACAACTGAAAACTTTTCGTCATTTCTTTAAGCAAAGTACGTAACTGATCGCCTTTTCTGTAGAGTAACAGCTCGTTCTTGTGCATTTTTACCAAACACAATTAATTAAAACAAAATTTTATGTATTAACAATTATGCATATGATTTAAGTGATGTACACCGTTCCATTTTCTAACATTGTTGGCCACAAACACAAAAACAGAAAAAAACTTATCACAATTTGTAGCATTTTTAACCGACTTCAATAAAAGGAGGATGTCATCAGTTTGACTGAATGTTGCTGTTTTTATATTTGTACCCGCAGAACTCAGTTATTTCTGAACCGATTTAAAAAGTAATTCTTTATTTGAAAGTTCATGCTTACGGATTGGCTCCGCAGTTTATAATTTTAAAAATTAAAGGGTGTCTCCATACAACAGACATTATTTTTATGTGCATTATAAACCGTAAAGCTCGCCACACTAAAATTTAAAAGACTTCGTATTATTATAGCTAAAGTGAAAATAAAGGTTATTCCATAGGTGACTTAAATTCATCTATATGGGCCTATCTTTAGAACCGTTATAGATAAACGAAAATTAGACAGAACGTCGATAACTATGACCGTTATAATAACAAGTATAGTTCATTAAAAATTATAAATTTAAGGGTGCCCTAATAGTTGATTTAATCTGATGAATATGGCCCTACTTTTGAGGAGTTGCAGGCAGACGGATGAAATTTACGAAGAACCTGTATTTCTAACTCCACTATAATAACAAGTGTAAAATTAAAATTTAGAAATTAAAGGGTGTATTCATAATTAATGTAAACTGCCCTATATGGCCCTATCTTTTGAACCGTTACATACAAAGGCTTGAAAATTTGACAGAATGTCTACTACTTTGTTTGGTATAATAAAAGTATAAATATTTAAGACTATAAATTAAAGGGTGTTACAATAGTTGATGTAATTTGATGCATGTGGCCAAACTGTTAAACAAATTTTGAAAGACGATTGAAATTATCAGAAATCAGTATTGCTAAGTCCGCTATAATCGCAAGTATAAAATTTAGATTTGAAAATTAAAAATGTCCCAGCAGTTGATGTAATTTGATGTATATACATAGATAACCCTTTGAACCGTTGCAGACAGGCATACAGCTAAAATCCATTTTAAAATCGATTTATTTGTTTTTGCAAAAATTATTTATAGAAGGTCAAGAATAGGATGACCTAAAAATTTCGATAATTAATAAGGGAATTAAAATAGTTAATAGGTGACTTGATCGTTATTTGCTAATTTCGAATAAAAAAAGTCAATTAAAAACACATAACAAACACATAAAGATTATTGAAACACTTAACAAAAATGTCAAAATTATAGTTTGGATTTGTCTCGTCTACCTTAAACGTATTAATTTGTAATTGCTAGAGCTAAAAAAGAAATCTGCCTTTCAGAAACAAATCTATTCCGTAATTTCTAGCCTTTAGAGAGCTTTCTAGCCTTTAGAGATTTTTAATTATTCAAAAAGGAAGATAACAAAGCCTTCGCAAAGTAATGAAATCTTTTTTCGAATTTCTCATCATTAAATTAAAATGTACTCTATTGTTTTACAGAGCACAGCATTCATCTAGTGCTTGAACAACAAGGGTATCCATTCAATTGTCCAAAGACATACCAGTTGTGCAGCTTGTTGTGCACTCTATAAAAAAAACTAAAAACCAACAAAAATCCCAAGCTGCGTACGTCCAACGAAGCTATCCTGCAACTCCCAGCCATCAATTTTTGATAATATGACAACGCGAAAATTTGAAAACCTGAAAGTTTTCTCGTTGACTGTTTTCTTGATCTACACGTGTTTAGATTTCACTCTTATATTAACAGCTGTTCCGTTCCAAATAACCACAAAGATGTTTTAACAACCAAATAATTGTCAAACAGGCATAAATCTAGTTTTAGAGATTTATTATTATGCCTTGAACCTTCTACGACAGCAAAAGATTGCTGAGAGTTAAAAATCTGTAGAAGTACATAGATGTGGTAACAATCTTTGATTCATATTTTTTAATTAATAATTTTAATATTTGGTTTAATATCAGTTGGGTCAATGCCAGCAGTAGCTGTTCTTGTTCTCAAGCGTTTTCTTGCCAAGTTCGCTTACTCTCATTTGTCGGGCTCTTAAAATTATCTTGTTAAATTTACAAGGATTTTAAAGTTACTGAATTGACTCTAAGCCGTAAACAAGATTCATAATTTGCTACTGTACGACCGACCACCCATCAAGTTATTTACTCACTTATTTTTATCGCTGGCAAACATATTTAAACTACAAGAGTAAACTTGCTGTTTTAAATTATTTAATTCAAATTGGAATAAGGATTCTCCTAAAAATTTTTACAATCGTCTTTTGAAAAGTGATATTTTTCCGAAACCTTTTTTGCTTTAAATTTTGAAAATTCTTTATATCAGTCTGTAGTTAATAATTGATTTACCCTCGTATTTTGTAGAGTTAAGTTTTTGGCTTAAGAACATGTACAAATATTATTGTCTCTGTTGACTACTCCTGTAGATTTTATTTACAGACATTTTGTTTTTGTTGTATTTATTGTATTTATTGCGTTTGCATTACAGCATTAACAGCATTTAAATTGAACCTTTAATTTTTCTAGTTATTTTTATATTTCCACATCTTCTTTGTTAAAATATCACAAGATCAAAGGAATGTTTAAAGTTGTTAAGCGACAACAAGACAATCAAATATACATTTTAATATAAAAAACAAACACTAGACTATTTACAGACAATTGGACGTCCAGGCAGACACTAACAAACTCACACACACACACACACATAAGTAAAGACTATATCGTTTAGGACACTGACACTCTTTTAAAATTTTTTTTTTTCGTTTTATTTTTATAAAAAAAAATTTAAATAAAATAAATGAAATACAAATAATGAAAGAAACGAAAACGAACCTTTTTCAGATGATAAAGGATTTAATTGTACTAAAAATTTTGCTAATTGATCTTTGGAAAACAGCACAACTTAAGTTAAGTACAACAACAATTAAAGAAAAAATAAACAAGACTGCGGCACCAAAGACTTGCAATTATCGGCATTCAAAGAAGCGTTAAGTTGAAATTGTACGACTTGTCTAGCAACAAGTTATTTGCACTCGTATGGGTATTGATAATGACTTTTGATATTGTCACTGATACTGATGGTGTGTGTTGTGTGTTGCTTGTTCTTGTTTTCATTTCATTAAACTTACGGGCTATTAAAATAGTTTGGGTTTTTTTGCTGTTGAATCTTCTTCTTACGTTTGTGGGGATGCGTTACTTGTTTCGTAAGGAAATCTGGGACACAAATTTTATTTAGTCAAAATCTACTGAAGTCTTTTTAGATGTCGAGTTTCAATGTAAATTACAATAAATTTGCCGAGTTCTCGTGCATACTGGCTAATCTTATAGAGTCAACATTTTAACTTAATTGCTTTTTTCTATTCGCTAACAAGAATAATTATTAGGTATCTTATATTCTTCTTCTTCAAATTCACAACCCTTACGGATTCCGTGAATGATCTCATATTTTCCTCCTAAGAACAATAATTAATCTAATTTAAGAATATGGAATTTTGGGAAAGAACTATTTGAATGCTATCTGCTGTGGTTATGGTTCCAGCTTACATTTTTTGTAAAGATTTTCCTCTTTAAAGTGAACTGTACTATAAACCTACAATGGGGAATATGAATTAAAAATTTATTTTCAGCGCCGTCTGTTGTTAATGTAACACACTTTGTCACTTTGTGACAAGAAGAAAATGAAAATGACCAACAAAGTTCGTTGAAATATTGGATTTTGAAAAATAAATAAAAATAAAAACAAACAATAATTTTTATTTCCAAACATGGAGTCTGATTTTAAATTTTGCTTAAGGAACGGGTAACAAGGCAGATAGATGCCCAGACATAATTATTGACACAATTATTGACAATTGCTCTTGTTAGCAGTTTTGTTACCAAAGAAGCTTACATGAAGATGAAGCGCATTTATCAGCTGTGGATAGTTCCAAAGTTTTCAAACTGGATTAGCAATTTTCAACAAAAAGAAAAAAACTTTTGCATTTATTAAAGGTTTTGTTTGAGTTCAGTTTAAAATTTTTAACTGAATTGATTATATTCAATTAATAACGAAGAAATAATTCTTTAATAAAATAAATAATTGAATTAATAAAACATTTAATCAAATTTCAACTTTAAACAAAGCCAAATCTTAAAGAGGTACAATGAATTTTTTTATGCAATCGGAGTGTTCTTTGTGTTAATTTGAACACAGGTAAAAATCTCTAAGTTTTAAATTCAATCCGTTTATTTTTGCTATTAAAACTGCATTAGCGAAAAACAAATATTTTATAAGTGATCACTTTTTTTAATGAAAACCTTCTTCTTTATCAAGTCTAATAATGATAAATAGTTAATTTGGATTTATGGTTTATAATTTTGCTAGGTTGAAAATAAAACTATTTTATTTTGTTTACCGATTAATATATGTTTGTTTCCATAAAATTGGCTTAACGTAGGTAAATTTGTATACTATTGGTTCATATCACAATTGCGATCTATGTGTTTTCCGTTTTTTTTTTCTCTCCAAATTTTCTCAAGAAATTCTAAATAACTGGCCAATGGTCTTAACTATCTTAAACATTATAGATTCTCAAGCACTTACGACAAATGTCTGGAGTCTAGGGTCGTCTCGTTTTACTGTGTGAAATCAAAGTAAGAAATGTTGTCACAGATGAGACTTTTCTTTTCGCTGAATTGATTTTGTAGAGACTACTGACTTACAATGATAAAGGAGCAGATTTGCGAAATAAATAAATTTTCTGAATGCATGGAAACTCCACCAAAAATGCATTTATCGTTCAGTTTCTCTCAATAAATAAATTAAATTAAAAAAACTAAAAAAATGCAAATTTTATAAAACAGCGCGTAAATCGCTTTATTTCCGTATTATTAGCAAATAAACCAGTCTATTTTTTAATACGCTCTTTGCTTGACTTTCATGTTAACTTCTAGCAATATCGTTCTAGTTTTATAAAAAATCTTGTTTTTAGCAAAAAGAAATCAAAATTTTTGAGAATGTAATGGAAAAAAAAATCAAAAGAGAATATATAGAAAAATTCCGTTTAAAACTAATAAAAACCAGACTAACAACCTATAGCTAAAAACCAACAAAAACAACAACACCAGAAATATCTTAAAATCTTCATTTGCCTAACAAGTATTTAAGTATGCCGTTGGTTATTTTAAGAAATCTAAGAATGTAACTGTTAATTTAAGCATTAGCCAAGAAAGCTAAAAAAACGTTAGCCACAACAAATTTCGGTATAAAGAACAAAAAAAAAACATCCAACATACTGTTTAGCACCCACCAGTATGAGCAACAGCAACAACAATAACGAAAAAACTGGTTAGAATTTGTAGCATCCTCTAAATAAAAAATTTGCACAAACTCAGTCAACTGAACTAACCGGTACCATTAAGTGTGAGAGCATCATTAAAACAAATATTTTTCTAAAACTTAAAATATAAAAAAAACAGAAGAAGAACAAACGGTCAAGTTAAATTTTGGTTTGTTCTTTTCTTCTTCTTTTGCCGTGTGCGATCTTGTTGTTACAACAAAAACTATTTAATGTTTTTGTTGTTAACGCTAAGACCATGTTCTAACTACTGCAACAATAACAAACATAGTATACTTGTATGTATTCATGTATTTCTACTGCCATAGAGAATTGCTGGAAAAATAAAAAATAACAACATTAACTTCCTTTTAACTGTTAGTCTACACTTAATCTTAAAGTTTAAACTTAAAGGTGTTGTTTGAGTAGTTAACTGTTCCTTAATACATGTATATATATTTTGTTCCTTTTTTTCTGTTTATATCTTCAAGAAATGACAAATGCACTTGATGGTAGTTTCCTTTAAAGAAACCTTAAAACACATACACCACACACATACAATCACCAGTTTCCTTGAATAATTTTTGAAACAATGGCAACAAACGCCTTAAAGCAGTTGATAATTAATCATTTAAAAACAAAGTAGTTGTAGAAAAAAATTAGTTTACAAAAGATTATATTTAAATATTTGTCTGTGATAAGTTTATAAAAAATTACAAAACATTACTGAATGCTGTAAATACAAACATCATCACAATCTCAGAGGAAATTGCGAAGTGATTTATAAGAAAAGCTATAGTTGTTATTCACAAATATCCTAATTGGTCAAAAGGAATGTGGAATATTAAAAAGGAGCACAAGATATTTAAACAGAACAGAATCGAACAGAACAAAATAATCGAATAGAACAGAATAGAATCAATTACAAACAAAGAGAATAGAATACAAAGAATAGAAGAGAATAGAATAGAATAGAATAGAATAGAATAGAATAGAATAGAATAGAATAGAATAGAACAGAATAGAATAGAATAGAATAGAATAGAATAGAATAGAATAGAATAGAATAGAATAGAATAAAAAAGAATAGAATAAAATAGAATAGAATAGAATAGAATAGAATAGAATATAATAGAATAGAGTAGAGTAGAATAGAATAGAATAGAATAGAATAGAATAGAATAGAATAGAATAGAATAGAATAGAATAGAATAGAATAGAATATAATATAATATAATATAATAGAATAAAATAGAATAGAATAGAATAGAATAGAATAGAATAGAATAGAATAGAATAGAATAGAATAGAATAGAATAAAATAGAAAAGAATAGAATATCTATTAAAATCGATAAGAATCGATTAGAATCGTTTAGAAACGAACAGAATCGAATAGAATCGATTAGGAACGAACAGAATCGTTTAGAATCGAGCAGAATACAAAGGAATAGAAAAGAATAGAAGAGAATAGATTTTAATTGAACAGAATAGAATAGAATAGAATAGAATAGAATAGAATAGAATAGAATAGAATAGAATAGAATACAATAGAATAGAATAGAATAGAATAGAATAGAATAGAATAATATAGAATAGAATAGAATAGAATAGAATAGAATAGAATAGAATAGAATAGAACAGAACAGAACATAATAGAATAGAATAGAATAGAATAGAATAGAATAGAATAGAATAGAATAGAATAGAATAGAACAGAACAGAATAGAATAGAATAGAATAGAATAGAATAGAATAGAATAGAATAGAATAGAAGAGAATAGAATAGAGTAGAATAGAATAGAATAGAATAGAATAGAATAGAATAGAATAGAATAGAATAATATAGAATAGAATAATATAGAATAGAATAGAATAGAATAGAATAGAATAGAATAGAATAGAATAGAATAGAATGGAATAGAAAAGAACAGAATAGAATAGAATAGAATAGAATAGAATAGAATAGAATAGAATAGATAAGAATAGAAAAGAATAGAATAGAATATAATAGAATAAAATAGAAAAGAATAGAATATCTATTAAAATCGATAAGAATCGATTAGAAACGAACAGAATCGCATAGAATCGATTAAGAACGAACAGAATCGTTTAGAATCGAGCAGAATACAAAGGAATAGAAAAGAATAGAAGAGAATAGATTATAATTGAACAGAATAGAATAGAATAGAATAGAATAGAATAGAATAGAATAGAATAGAATAGAATAGAATAGAATAGAATAGAATAGAAGAGAATAGAATAAAATAAAATAAAATAAAATAGAATAGAATAGAATAGAATAGAATAGAATGTAATAGAATAGAATAGAATAGAATAGAATAGAATAGAATAGAATAGAATAGAATAGAATAGAATAGAATAGAATAGAATAGAATAGAATAGAACAGAATAGAATAGAATAGAATAGAATAGAATAGAATAGAATAGAGTAAGAATAGAATAGAATAGAATAGAATAGAATAGAACAGAATAATGTAGAATAGAACAGAGCAGAATAGAATAGAATAGAATAGAATAGAATAGAATAGATAAGAATAGAAAAGAATAGTATAGTATAGAATAGAATAGAAGAGAGATGAGATGAGATGAGAAGTGAAGAGCAGAGAAGAGATGAGAAGGGAAGAGAATAGTAGAGATGAAAAGAAAAGAGAAGAGATATAAAAAGCAAAGGGGAAAGAGGAGAGGAGAAAAAAAATAGATACATCAAAACAAAATGTTTAAATTGAAATTTTTAGCAACAATTAATAAAAACTAAAATGGAATAATTTAAATTTAGCCTATCTCCCGGCGAATTGAAAATTCATTTCATATTGCATATTGTTGAAGATTATTAGGCAGCGTAATAAAGCAAAAATGCCCAAAATCTTTTATAGTTGTTTTATTATTAATTTTAATTTTGAAAAGCAGATTAGAAAATATGTATGTTTTCAAGAAATTCAAAAACGTGTGTTAACCCATCGACTGATAGCAGAGAAAATAAAATATTTTCCTCAAAATATATTTAATTTTGAACAAAATGCAAATTTCTTATTCTCTTTTTTTATTTTATTCTTAAGTCCTTTGTGCAAGTCCAATAAAACTGTAAAATATTTCTTTGAATTTTTCGATGGTATATAAATTACAGCCATTCAGTTATTGCAGTTACATTATTTGCACAGTTGTTGATAAACTTAACATTGTTAAGCTACAACTAGGTACATCTAGTAAAGATCATTGTCCGCAGAGAAGGACACTGACACTGTAAGGGACACATACTAAATCAATACGAGCGCGATTTTTTTTTTGTCAAACAAATAATAAAACTCTGTTTATTTTTAAACAATAATTCATATTACTTTGTTGGTCACTTTGTTTTTGCTTCCTTATGTTGTAGTTGTTGTTGTTAACAATAAGACTAAAACAAACAAATATTTATATAAATAATTTAAGTTAAAGTTTTTTGCTTTTGATCTGGGGATTTGTTGTCTCGCTGAGCTTAATATTTATATAAAGTTGTCCACATGCCACTCTTACAAAAAAATGTGTGGAGAAGTTAAAAGGGATTGTGATGTAGATGAAGATCAACAAATGGGAAAAAATTGGTCTGAGAAAAATTAACAATCTGAGAAAAGTAATGAATTGCTACAGCAATAAGAGCCAATCTTTTTTTTTGTGTTTTTTGTTCTAGTTGCTGTTTGGTCTTTATTTCATTTCATTTTGCTTAACACAAATGCTTGCTTTACTTGATATATTGTTAAGGTTGTTAAGATTTACAACCCCTTTGTAATGCAATCAAAGATTTACCAACCACAGTCAATGAAAAAATAATGCATTTAAGACAAAATCACTATTTAAGAAAACTGTTGCAGAGACAGCGACGGTTTATAAACCCTTCCTGGGCTGTTACAGTTTTTTCCTCAGTTTCATTTTCGTGCTTTAACAAGTGTGGCAAATGTCATGTGTGTGTCTTTAACTGTGAAGGCAAAGTTAAAGTTGTAAAACGAAAAACTCTAAAGATGTTAAAGAACTCTTACTATACAAGCGCCTTTTTGGCACGCATAAGTGATTTGTAACTAAATTTTGTTTCTTTTCTGTTTGCTGTTGTTTGGAAACAACTAGAAAATAAAAACCATTTCACATTGTTGGAGATACATAAATTGGTTTGTTTAAACTGTAGTTGGGCTTTGATCTCTTAAAAGTTGGTTTCAAGCGTAAAGTCGACTTGTGGCCGCTTCCTTTTTTTATACGTTTAAAAGCCTGACATAATTGAGACATTATCGAACTATTTAAATTTATATTTAATATAATTGATTAACCAAGGTTCAGTTGTAAAAATAAAATTGAGAAAATATAAATAGTGTCTAAATTTTTATGATCTTTTGTTCTGCTCGAAGCAAATTATTTTTAAATGCCAGACTGGAATTGTAGTAAAATTAGTCAATTAGTTTAAGAGAAGAGGCTTAACAAGTTAAATGTTAACATGTGTAGATTTTGTCTAAAGTTCTGGTGTTGCCATACATCTAGTTCAAATTAAATTAAGTACCGCACTTAAATAAAATAAAATTAAATAAGAACTTTTTTCAAACCTGATAAGAAGTACTACGTTTTTTATTTTTCCTTCGGTATACTGATTAGCTGCTATAAGTGCGGCTTGATTCTTTTAAATATCAATATCATTTGGTTATAAGGGAGTAAGAGATAATCCATATTAAAAAAGTATCATTCTTGCTCCTTTGTAATATTTCTTCTTGCTCTGAATAATTTTTTATTAACTAACAAGCAAAAAGTACTATTTCGTACCCTAAGACAGTTTTTCATAGTTGAGAAAAACGCTAAATTTAATTGTACCATACAAAAAAGTACCAGAAAAGTACTAATTTTTTTTATTTGCTTCTTATTCATTTTCTTTTAAATAACGCTACGTAAGAATAATTTTACGTTACTCAACGATCGTGTTTTATCATTAATCAAATTTATCTTTTACTATTTTTATAAGGAAAAAATATATTTTTACGGAAAATGCACCACAAAGGGGTTAAAATTTTGGCCCTAAAACTTAGTACTTAAAAAAATTTTAAAATATTTTTGATATAATTTGAGATAACAGAGAGAAAAAAAGATTTATATTTAATTTTAATGATTATAATTGAGTAAACATATGGGGTTGAAAAAAGCAACAAAATTAATTTTACCCTTATAAACTCCTGAATGAATACATGAATACTCATACCTATATCAGATTTTTTCTAAGTAAAATAATATATAATCGGTGAAGAAATTTATGGGAATGTCAATGCAAAAATTTCAATTAACTTTTACTTAATTTTTGGATTTATTTTTAGACACAAGTTTTTTTCATGAGCTCTAAAAATATTGAAAATATTTTTGTTATTTTTTATTTTTTTTTTTTATTATTGAAAATATTTAAAAATTTTCCAATATTTATAAAATAAATCAATAAGCACTTCAATCCACGAATGTTATATTTAAGATTATTTTTCATGAGTGTTTCACCAATTTTAATGTTGAAGTAATAATTTATGGCTTCATAAATTCTTTTCTTTTATATACTTTTGCCTCTATTGAGAATAGTTGCATATTCCTTCGCGTACAAATAAGAAAAAAAATTAATGAAAAACACATTCGCTCCATCTCTATCTCTGGTGCAAATTATCGTCACCGTTGCAAATCAACAGCAGGCTGTTTTAAATACTTTTCATACAATGATAGTTAAGGCTGTTGGTAGTTTTTAAAATATTTTTAACACATTGATAACTAACTTTTTTCTTATTAAAGAGATCCCTAGCAATTTATTCTCGGTTTTGTAAGGAAAATATTTAAATGCTTCTATCAATCAAATAATTTATGGTCTTCAACTTTTAGCTGTATCCATTAAAATCTCATAATACATATTTTTCATTTATTCGAAACGATCATAAAAATAGGTAAAATACGTCTCTTCTATATTTAAGGGGATATAAACGTCAAACTTTAGAAATAATTAAGCTTCAGGCAAAAATTCAACAGCGATGACGTCTTTAAGAACCCAAAAGCTTTCTTCACATTTGACTGCCTAATTCCCGTATTTATTTAATATATACGAACATTTAAAAATATTTCCTCATTTAAAAGACAAAAGAACAAAAAAAAAATAAATAGCCGTTACTATGTTATTCTTTAATAAAAAAAATTATTCAAGTACAATACAAGTTCTGATCTTAAGTCTTTTGTTTTGATGGAAAAAAGAAAAGAACTGTAATCATCTGGTCTTTATTCAAGTCTTGCTATTAATAACTTTTCAACACTTTTTTTTAACAATTCAATTGTTTTTATTTTCACTCTATTCCAAAGTTGTTGTTTTCTTTTTCTTTTTATTTACTTATAACAATGGGTGTTAACCAAACAAAAAAATTTCTAAACAAAATAAAATTTGTTTTTGTGGTTCTGTTTTTTTTTAGCTCCAAGCCCTTTATTTACAAAACATTAAAGCTGTAAAGAAAAATCTTGTAGTCTTAAGCCAACTATTTCTGATTTTCTTTTGTCCAGCATTATTTACACTTCCTTGTTGCTGGAATTTGTATGAAAAAGTATTGTAACAAAAATCTTTGTATAAAATCATAATAAAAATAAATATTAATAAAAACAAAATATGTTTACAAGACTTGTAACAATAAAAATTTCAACAACACACCCAACTGGTCTATAATTTTAGTGAATAATATGCAAGTTTTATTCTTTTTTTATTTACACAAAAAATAAAGCTAAATAAATAAGGAAATTCGATTACGAAGGCGGTACAAGAACTTGCGACCTTTATAAAAAAATCTGAACGTTTTCAGTTCATTTTACAGATCATAGATAAAAATTACCTTCTAACAATAGAAAAATTTGGACACTATTTAATGATACAATAGTTTTATACCCTGTTCAGATATATGCTTTAATTGAGCAATTAAAGAATTTACGCAATTAAGGCCTGAATTGAGCTCAATTTACCATATAAGAAGTCAATTAATCCATTGAGCAATTAGTACTTAATTGCATCACTAATTGCATAAGATGCGAAATGCAGCCCTTGCCAACAAGTATGTTTACTGGGAACTTTGTTCAAGCAGAAAGTGAAATTTATAAACAAACAAATAAAAAGAAAATGGCAGGTCATACGAAAATGGCTTTTGACACTTCCAACTTCAAAGCAACAACAAAAAGCCATGTTGTTATTGTAAAAAAAAAGAGAAATCAGCTGGGCGGACGACACTAACTAGTAAAATAAATATGCCTTGTGCTAATTGAATAAGCTTAATTGAGCAAGTCTGAACACCAAATTAAATTGCGCAATTAAAGCTAAATTGACGCAATTAAGAAAACATGTCTGAACAGGGTATTATTAAAGTTCTCAAAATAAAAATTTTATAAAAACGAAACTAGGCATTTCTCCATGGACCCTGATACTTTGCTTGCAAAAGAAAAGACAGAATTTCAAAGAAACTGAACAGATTCTAAATTGAAGCATTGAATTAGTCGAAGATAATTCGCCCTACTGTTTTTGCTACAATGATTGTAAGTCTTCTACAGATCTTTCCTGCCGTAATAACTAGACATGTGAAAATTTTACAGATATTGTATTATTATTGTTGCTACAACAATTAATAAAAAGAATACCCGCAAAGAAACATTACTAACACGTATATGGCATCATCCCCAAAACTGTTTAGGGATGACATTTGAAAGTTACACATAAGGTGTACCCTCCACAATCAATGGAAACAAAACTTTTCGTGTAGATTCCTTATTTTAATGCTTGACCATACAAAGTTTTTGAAATTTCTATTTACCTTTACAACTTTTGCTCTTAGTTTACTGCTTCAGAGCGGATTTTTGCCGGACTAGTTTGCGTGCAACTGCTTGCAAATTTAAATTTTTTTTCTAAAGGAAATGAAGAGTATTCTATTCTATTCCGCAAGAAAAGTAGTTAGTTGTCTTTAGCAAACGAACATTACTGGCCAGAAATGAGCTTAGCCAAGTTAGCAGGTGTCACTTTCCTTCGGCTAATTGCCGACACTATTCTACTGCGTTTCTGGCTACATTTATACCTAGGATATCTCTTACTAACTTACGTTACAATACCGTATTATCCCTGCGAGTCATGCAGTACGTTTCACTACTGCTAACGATTATTGGCTGGCTTAATTGACTTTACAACACAATTGTCGATTTTGCTAATTTGTTAAATTTATCGACATAATTTCAGAACATATATTCGAACACAAAATTAACACAATTTATTTTCACTTTAATTAAACAAAACATACTTTTTTAACTTAGCAGATATACGTACATTTAAAATTTATTTAAAAAAAATAAATTTCTTGTTCAAACAAAAATTTCAGATAAACATAGTGTATTTAAGAAGAGGCAACTCTACAACTAAAATATTTATTATGCTTCCCTTACTGTTATACTCCATACATGCATATTGGAAAATACATTTTCATGTGTATAATTTGACATCTAAGAAATAAAAACATGCATGTGCCCCACTTGAATTCACATGTTTTTGTTCTTCTCTCTTGTGTTTTTCGTTTATTTGTTGACGGAGATGCCACTACATTTCAAAGATGTCTATTATCGTTAAGCTAAAGTTAGGGAACCATTTAATCGTTACAGCAAATAACAGAAAATGTCGACAAGTATAACAATTGTCGGTTTTTTTAAGGTAAGTGAATCGCACTCCTGAACTACTCAACTCGACAGGCGTCTAGAACACAATATGCTGCCTCTATAGCGGTACTCGATCTCCTATTTTAATTATCAGGCTATTTTAACCAGCAAAGTCATATCTGCCATACATTGTTGTTATAAAGTTATTTTTTTACTAAATAATGCTTTGTTAAGTTTTGTACTACGATTTGCTTGATTTTACTATACAGGTGGCTTACAGATGCTTCTAACATTCTAAGAACTGGCACCTTTTACCATTTGCCGCTGCAGCATAACAATTTTTTTTTTCCTTTTTCTAATCGAAAGTCTCTGAGGTTTGAACTACTGATTTCTATTTAGTCGCCTTTTTAAATAAATTACCCTTCACTGCTTTAGAACAACAATAATTTTTTGTTATACTAAAGGTCTTGTTGGGATAGGTATAAGTATAGACATCTATTTTACGGTAACTAAAGCGGCTACTCAACATATTTTAACTAACTTTTCCCTTTCATTATATTTACATACACCACAATTTATTAGTGGTAGAATTAATAACTTTTGCGATTTTATTTTTCTTATCACATGTAACCGACAACATTAGCTTTTGTTGTCATAGATTCGTAAAGGATGGCCATATTTTATTTTCTTTATAAAATTAATCGATTTTAAATAAGTTTCCTATTCAAAGTTGAAAAAAGAAGCTGAAGAAAATTTCACTCGTAATGAGCTTTAAATTTTTAATGAAGTGCTGTAACAAGTTAAGTAATTATTAAAATTGTACAAAAAAGCAGCTTTTGTTAATTTTTCTACGCTTTTTCTTCTTACGTTGCATAATTTTTGAAACACCCTCGTAACTTTAAAGTAATTTGTGTTGGCTTCGTATTCTTTTAGTAGCTATTCTCTCTGTTAGTACTTGTATATTAAAGTGTTTGAGTAGTTTATCTAGATTTTCTATCAGCTAATAAACGTTTAAAAAATATAAATACCTCAAGCAGAATCATGATAAGACAGTATTGTAAGTAATAAAATGAACAACAAAAACCCTTTTGCTTTATTTCAAACTTTGTAGGCATTTTTAAAGACTTTATGCAAAGTCTTTAGTAAACATTCTAATATTTTTTTGTTTTTTTTTTTTTTTTGGTTAATAGTTACTGCTTAAGCTATGATTACTTAATTAACTTTAACTGTTTAGGGGTTTGGTTAACTTAAGAATCTGAAACTGTCTGGCAATTTAATCATGATTTTTTTATAATTGACTGAACACAAGTTAATTTAATAATTTTATGTCAGATTAAAAAAAAACAAGTCATTTATGCCAGTCATTTATTTTTGTTCTCATCTAATAATAAAATTTTAATTAAACCTGTTTATTTGTTGTTCTTCTAAAAAAAACTTGTTTCAAAAATCTTCTTTAAACTTGTACGTTTACTTTATCGCAAAGTTAAATTTTAATAAAATAATTTTTAATTCTAAATGAGTATTAAAAATTTTAATTTATTTATGTTTTTATTTTTTTTTTTTTCTTTTCCTTTCCAAATCTTTTAAAACATGTCATGAAACGTTCAGATGATGTATGTATGTGATGATATCACACTTGTTTTTAAGTTTGGGTTTTGTTGTTCTATTCACTTGTCTACAGCATACAAACCAAATATAAAAAATGACATACATTTTATTTCATCGAAACTTGTCTTACCATCAAAATAATTTTTTTTAATACAATTTGTGTTTTTAATATCAGTTTTTGTTGAGCAAAAATCTAAGTTATGTTAATCTGGGGTTTTTTCTGGGGTAATGAAGTTGTTTATTTGCAACTTAATCATAATTTTAAGGATGGTCTTCTCGAGACATAATAAAAAAGGTGTGTTGTTGTATGCATGTCGGTGAAATTTTGTTATAGGCCGTCTTGATTGATGTTTATATTTCTAAGTAAAAAATAGTTTGACTCAGGTAGCGCCTTTATTAATGTTTGGGACCTAACAGTAGTTATGACACTTTGTCATATTCATAATTAATCAAACGTTGTTATTTATAGAAAATTGATAAATGAAGCTGCTCATTTAATAATAGAATATGGGTTGAAAGTACCACTTGTAAATTTTTTCATATGAATGAGTTTATACACAAAATAAAAATAGAATGTTAGCAAAAAGAATATCTAATGCAAATACTTCACGCCGTTAGTGGCCACTTATTTAGCATAATAAACTGGAAATAGGTAAACGTTTAAAATTCAGTTAAATAGTATAAACGAGTTTATATTTATTAGTTATTATTATTTTTTTTTTTTTTTTTGTACATTTGGCACCACAAGTAGTAAAGGGTTCTCATTCCGCTAGAAAGTTAAGCAATATTAATTTGAGACCTGATAAATTTATTATATATTCTGAATTGAGTATATAGTATTGCAGAACACTTGCTTAAAATTGAAATAATTTCAGCTTCCTCATATTAGAAACAATAAGAAATAAATTAAATTGCTATCATTCGATATCACTGGCAGAATATAAAATATTTAATTTAAAATCTTTTTATTTTAAATCCTGTTTAGATTAATTTACTTTAATTGTTATTGATTGCTCAGTTTTAAACAATAAATATGTCATGAAAATATTATGAAATATTTATATTTTGAAAGTATCAAGCACAATTAAAATTAATTAATATATTCATTTAAATCTATGTGTTCTTTATTTAAACTTATGTACAAAATTTTTTTAATTTTCCTTCGGTGTCAAAATAAATACATTTTGCACTTAAAAAACATATAAGATCTTTTAATAAAGTACCTTTTAAAATAGTACTGTAAAAAAGTTAATTATAATAAAATAGCTACCTGCCGATATAACAACTATTACTCTTCGGCCCCATTCCACCCAAACAACAAGAAATACTTTTAAAAAAAACTTTAAAACTTCTAAAAAATTACCATTCTCATATTAAAAATACAGATATCACAATGTACTTTTTTAAAAGCATTTTTCAATGAAATTTTTAAAAAGTAGATCTATAAACGTTTTAATCATTATCTCTGAAAATGTACTTCTGAAAAAGTCCTCATTGAAAGGTTTCTTGCAAGGAAACTCGTAAAAAAAATTTTCTGTTTTAAGTGAATCTTATAAAAATTGCCATCAAGTAACGTCCTCGTAAAATAATACCATGTGTACAGTTGTTTTGAAGCAAATTTTACAAAAGGACCTCTAAGTCCTTTGTTTTGTTATCCTTCTTAAAGAAGTTAACTTAGTTAACTGCCTGTAGATTAATTATTTTTTTAAAAAGAACCTACCAGCAATGTATCTCTTATAAAACTTACTTTAAAAAAAGTACAAAAATAGTCCCGAAAATATTTTTCAAAAAGTGTCTTTAAAAGTACGTGCATCAAAAAAGTATATTAAAAAATAGTATTTATTATCAAGGAATTCGTTAAATTGATTTAAATAGCCTTTAAATATACTGTTTAAAAAAGCACTTTTTAATGGTACTTTTGCAAAAAGTACTATTTAAAGATGTACCCTTTCAAGGAATTCAAGACCTTTTTAAAAAGCAGCCTTAAAAATTCTAAAAAATATGTTCGAAAAGTTGTATGGGGATAACAAAATATATTATATTATTACGAGGGCTGCTATATATATTTCTGGCCTGGCAACACTGAGTGCTGCCAAGTGCAATCTGACATTTCCATTGGAAAGTTTGTCATTTTTAAGTATAATCGTACTCAAAACGTTTTGACGTACGACCATTATTTGTGTTGTTTACAGTGACTTGAAAAAATTAATATAGAAAAAAGTGGAATTAACTCGTGAACATTTTCGTGCCATCATTTTTTACAACCTTCGACGTGGATTATCACGACAAGAAGGCATTGATGAACTTAAATCTTTGTATGGCGATGAAGCTCCATCCTATAGCACTGTGAAAAATTGGTATAATGAATTTAATCGTGGCCGAAGCTCGCTCAAAGACGAATTCCGTGAATGTCGTCCAAAAACGGCTGTTGTGCCAGAGAACATTGATGGAGTGCGTGAACTCATAATGCAAGATCGACATGCGACATACCGAGAGATAGAGACATCCTTGGACATTTCTTCCACCAGCATACATTCGATACTACATGAACACCTGGCCGTAAAAAAGGTTTGTTCTCGTTGGATCCCGCACAATTTGAAAGTCGCTCAAAAAACAGCTACTGTCGATTGGTGCAAAGAAATGTTGCAAAAATACGATTGCGGTGCTTCAAAAGACGTTTATAAGATCGTCACAGGTGACGAATCATGGATCTATGCGTATGAGCCCGAAACGAAACAACAATCGACCGTGTGGGTCTTCAAAGACGAGCAAAATCCAACGAAAGTTGTTCGTGGAAGAAGCACTTCGAAGCAAATGGTCGCCTGTTTTATCGGCAAAACTGGTCATGTGGCGACTGTTCCGCTTGAGCAACGTAGGACGGTCACTTCTGAGTGGTACACTACAATTTGTTTGCCTGAAGTCATCGGAGAAATTCGAAAAACCAACAAGAGAAGACGAATCATTGTTCACCATGACAATGCGAGCTCTCACACATCGGCTCAAACCAGAGCGTTTTTGACCGGCCAAAACGTCGAATTAATGGGTTATCCGCCGTACAGCCCTGACTTGGCACCTAATGACTTCTTCTTGTTTCCGCACATCAAGAAAAGAATGCGTGGTCAACGATTTTCGTTGCCAGAAGAAGCTGTTGAAGTGTTCAAAAACCATGTTTTAGAGGTGTCTCAATCGGAGTGGAAAAAGTGCTTCGACAACTGGTTTGAGCGCATGCAAAAGTGTATAAATCATGCTGGAGAATACTTTGAAAAACAATAAAACCATTTTAATTATAAATATTCTCATTTTCACTATTAGGCCAGAAATTTATAGAGCAGCCCTCGTAAGCATAAATAATATAATATAAACTGTTTTCCGTTGTTTACTACTCTAATGCTAAAGAAAATAATAATACTTTAACCACAAAAAGGTCGAATAAACATCTAATATATATTGAAAATAATAAACATTACAAAAAAGAGATTCATTTACTCAAAAAACAAAAACTATTAATTTTTTTTTTTTGTAATTCCAAGAATCTGCGATGCAAGAGAAAAATATTTGTAGCAAAATCAAGAAAAGTGTTAATTCTTAACAATCCTGCAGTTAAATGTTGTCGTTATTACCTTAAAGTATTGGCATATTGTCATAAATAATTAAAAATATTAATAATTACAAGGCAAAATGCAAACTAGAATTTAATTTTTGTTTCCTCTTTAAATTATCATAAAATAAAAATGGGACATTTATAAATTAATCCATAGTAAAAAACAATAATTTGTTTTATAGGATCTGTCATATAAACCAATCCTTTCATTGCCAGTAATACACATACGATCCAGTTATAATTTTAAAATTCCATTGGACAACTGCAGTAGATATCAGAAAATATATTTGTTTTTTGTTGTATCACATCTCAACCTTAAATTCAATCACTTAATTGTCAATGGTCTTCTTAACACACCTTTAAAGTCTTAAACATAAATAACTTTTTTTTTACCATAAACACTTCTTTATTATAAATAACTCGTACTAAACTACATAAAGACCAATAAAATATCAGGTATTTATCGCATGAAAAACATACTTAGGAAAGAAAAAAAAATTGCCTCTGTCTATTTGATTCAAATAATACATATTTGAAATTCATTTTACTCAAAATACCAAAGCAGATCTAATAAGACGTATATGTTCGGTTGAATTTGTTTATTACTACAAGATTTTTTGGTCAAAACCTCTAGAGGCAAACAAATTTATTGGCCAAACAGTCATACAACCAGCCATTCAACCAACCATCAAATAAAGCAGACACAACATTTTTCACGCAAAATGTAAAACAAAAACAAAACAAACAAAAAAGAGAGACATGTATGGTTGCATATCAATGTCTATTGCAGTTTTCTGCTTGTTATAAACAGGCCCATTGCAACTAGGAAAAATTTAAGACCAACAGAATTAAAAAAGAAACTGCACACAAGAAATGCTTTGAAAGAAAAAATTAAAACAAAAATATTTTACGAATAAATTAAAATAAAAATAAAAAAATTTATAAAAATAATGGTAAACAAAATAATAAATGCGTAAAATTTCTAGTTTTACTAGATTTAGCAAATAGAAATATTAAGAGGTAGTTAGTACTTATAAAAGAGTTAAAGTAAAATGACAAACTATAAGCGAAAAGCACAAATAATAACAAACACTGATAAGGAGTTACGAAGAGAGTTCTAAAACTTCGATAGATCTGAACGTTGCAATACCAGAATTTATATTGATATTCAAGGGTATTAAAAGTGCTAAATTTTTTATTTGGAAGAGATCAATATTATACAACGAGTCAATTTTAAAAATCTTATATCAGCTAATATTAAAGCCGCCTACAATAAGGAATTATATCTAGAAGTGTCATTCAGTATGTTCAGAAAAAAGTTTTTGTACGTATTAAAGGTTTAATTGGTGTTCATATAGACGTTTAATTATATTTTTAATTGATTCAATTAATTACACTAATATACAAATTTTGATTTTGAAAAACTATTTTTAAGCTAAATAGCTTTTTGTTTATGTATTTATATATTTATATACTGCATACAAACATGATAAATGTATTCTAAAATTAGATACCATTTCTCAGAAAACGATTTTATAAAAATAACAGAATTGCGACCCGGTTTTTTCCCTGTGTCTTTGTAGTCTTCTTCTGAAGCATCTCGAGAAATAACAATAATCTGCTAACACTGAAACGTGCCACTTGCCCTGATACCGCTTTCTATGTTAGCAAAGTGCTGGTCGAAGAGCTCCCGTGTTCACTGCAGAAGGTCCTACAGTTATCTGGAAAATAGTCCAAGTGAGAATGTAAAAAGTGGATTTTGAGGGACATGTTATAACTCAGTTCATGGCAAGATAATACAGAAAGATATTGTGACCACACCTCTTTCTAAAAGGTTTCATTAATGCAATCTCGCACCTAAAATTTCTGCTTCATTCTTTGGAAATACTATGTCCCTTACAAGATCATGTAATTCAGCTCTCGTTATCATGTGTGGCTGTGATGATTTATTAGGCACCTCGTAACGACGGTAAGCCGCCCGGGATTTTATCTTCGTCGTCACTGATGTAAGAATGGTTCTGGATTAAATTTAGATTTCTGTGTGGTAGGAGACGAGTAGCCGACTTTATATTTGAATATGTTATGACACACCTCTTTTTTAGAAACAATATTGCCTTTTCCAAATATATGAATCGTCAGGCAGAAACCTTTTTCCAAGTTTGCAGAAAAGCAAAAAACCTTTTTCTTTAAGTATAAAAATTTCAAAAATAAAACGAGAGTTATTTTAGAAGCCAATACAAAAATGTTAATAAATAAATTAACGAATTTGTGTAAAATTAATTCTTCAGACTTCTGTAGACCTCAAATTCAAAGTGAAGTACTTTAAGAGTTGCGATTTACTTCTACCACGTGACCAATAGGCGCAGAATACACCAACCAAACGGTGAATATAAGATGATTTTCAACTCCTTGGCAAGACGTAAAATCATAGTCTTGAGAGTAAAGACGCCTAACAATATATACAAAAATATTCATGCAATTATTTTATTCATCCAAGAATATGGTGACCTTCGCAATGTGACACAGTCCTCACACATTCAATGTGGTGATTGCTAACGAGTTAGGCTACTAATAGCGGACTAACATTCAGAAATTTTTCAACTATTTAGCAACGAGTTGTAGGCTATAGCATAAAGCGACTATCACAGATGCAGACTAGCTAATAGCGACTCAAAAAAGAGAAGCTTATCAGCAGGGATGGCTGAACTAAACTGCACAATGGTAGGGGGAAGGGGACAACTGCATTGACACAGCACATAGTGAAAAAAGGACACACAGCTAACTTTAATAACATCGAAATATTGGACAGAGAAAAAATAGTAAAAAAGAGATACACCAAAGAAAGTCTACATATACAAAAGAAAATTGGGATCACAATGAACTTGAAAGAGGACACTGACAACATCAATGGCAGCTATAGAGCCGCTATTATCAAATTTTCATTTAAGCTAAGATGTGTTTATTGTTTAAACCTGTTGAAATGGTTCAGATGTTTTGTGTTCATGTTTAATATGTTTATATTTATTTTGATTTAGTGTACTAACGTCTTTAATTTGTAAGTATATATTTCTGAAGTTTTTGTTCCAATCATAATGTAATTGTATTTTTATTTGTATGATTTATTTAAATAAAACATAAAATAAAAAATAGACTCCCTTGAATTTTTAATTACTTGACAATTGTAGGCCTAAACAGCTCAAAAATACAATCTGTAACTACAAATGGAATTATTGGCCAACTATAATCATCATAAAGCGAAGAATTAAGGTTTTTTACGCTCTCGTGTGAGTGCTTTTCTCTTCTTTGAATTGTAAACAAACTATTACTTCATTGAAAATGCTCATTGTTAAATATTAAATTATAAACTGTTATTGCTAGACAGCAATATGGTTCCAAAATAGCTATTAGCATATTCGTAGATTCACCTGACACTGTCTTGCAATCTATAAAGTTATTTGTTTATTTATCTTTCTTCTTTCCATTAGACTTAATCCCTCCTATTGGAATATGTTTACTTTTAAAACTTAAAAATAGGCTGGTTAAAGTAAACGTCTTTTTGGAGTATTTTTAGGATCTTGAACTGTTTCCTTGGCTTTATAAAATAATTAGTGGTTCGACCTCGTACAATTTAAAGTTAAAGTAAATATTCTTTAAATAAAGCTAAAAATAAACCTTAAGCTTAGATTTTAATCAGCGAGATAAAACGAACATTTTTACACCTTTTTATATGCAATATTATCATCTCTTCTTGTCTTACGTTTTTTTTTTCTTGTCACAAAAAACAAACAACATACCAAAATTAAAATTATTTTTAATGTCAAGGTTTCCTATTTCAGACATTTTTACAATAAATGTTAAATAAAAACTTGAACCGGTTACATGATTACAAGCTTTTTCTATTTGGTTTAACAGCAGCACATGGCAACGAATTGCCAGCAGAATAAATTTAAACGACACTCTGTTCTACAAAAGCTTGTACATATCTGCAACTTGTTATTATTGAGTAAATTTTAAATTCAGAATTTTTTGTTTGTGTTTTTTTTTTTTTTTTTTTTTTTTGCTGTAAACAATTCATTCATTAAAATCTCATAAATCATATGATGCTTTAATAAACCGCAAAAGGAAACTTATTCACGAGCCTTAAGCAAAAACGTTTCCTTTTTACGATAACCTTTGTTCTCTACTCTTAATGAAGTAATAATGGTCTAGAAGCATTTTTACTATTCCTTTATTTTTTTGCCTGTGCCTCATTATAATTTTTTGCAAAAATTCAGACTTTCCTTTTACCATGTTCATACCAACAGATGTTAAATTAAGAATCTGTGCTAAAAATGTCATTAATATGCAGTACAATCGCGTTCATAATTTAAATTTTTTTTGTTTTTGGTTTATTGATCAACCATCAAAATTAAATAACACACGACCACAAGAATTCTTGACATAATAAATTAATTTAATTCAGTTTGTTGATTGTTTTATTTAAAGAGACAGAAGATTCAATTAAGATAGACAATGTTGTTTAAAACTGATTGAAAGCTTTGTAGAAAATATTTAATTATATCGATGCGTAAAAATTCAAGTTACGAACAATTTCTACAACAACATGATTGTTGTTTTCTGCATTTTTTTTTATAAGAATTAAGAAGAATTTTCAATTAAATAATTTTTGTAATATGTGTGCTATACTCGTAATAAACAATTGATTTCAATGTTTTTTGCTTTTAATTAGGAAAAACAAAAGACAATCAGGTTTGAAAAATATTTGCCATAAATTTTGTCACAGCAATGAAGAGGTGGATTTTGTGGTCACATTATGAGTCTGTATAAACGTACGCAATAAACTACAAATACTGATAAAATAATGGAAAGGCGAGATTTTCTACGATCACATTAAAAGAAATATTTGCTCAAACTGTCAAAGCAAATTTTCAATGCTGTGTGGAGCTGTGATTGGTAGGCCAGGAATATTGAAAACAATATAAATAGATTTGGAAGTGCGTCTGATATTAAAAGGGAAAATTCAAGCCCACACACAAACACACATATTGCAATATTTTATCGAAATCAAAAAGCTTTTTTTATATTGTGAAAATTATTGTATAGGCTTTTAAGCTATTTGCCAGCTGTTGCTGTTTTATTACCCGAGATTAGCCAACTAATAAATCTTAACGACAAACATATAAATGCCTTTTAGAAAAAAAAGTAAATTTTTATAACAAATCATTTATTTTTAGAATAATTTTTATTACTTTTGTTGAAAACTTAAAGCTTGTTTAGTGAAATCGAACCGATGTAATAAAAGATTATTCACCCGCTTTTTACAAGTAGACTTTGAATTGTTAATTTAGTTAAAGAAGATCAGCTAATACTTGATCTAATGTAACACTGGGGAAGTCTGATTTTTACAGAATTCCAGATTAAAACCCTATGAAACTGAGTGAGAGATAATTATGAGCAAGTATAGCCGTAGCACAAATCTGTGTCTTCAGAAAAAAATATGCCTCTTATTCTGCACCTTAACCACAAACTTACAAATACAACAAAATTCGATATCTATTGCTCCTTACCTCTATATCAACCAATCAGACAGTGTCGGGTCAAAGTAAGCCCTTGGTAGCAAAAACTGAAAGAAAAGTGTTTTATTAATTAATCTTGGACTTGGCACTAAAATGATTTTAATATTTTAAATTTAGGAGATCTCT
Organism: Gymnosoma rotundatum; assembly: GCA_916610165.2. Lineage (NCBI taxonomy): Eukaryota > Metazoa > Arthropoda > Insecta > Diptera > Tachinidae > Gymnosoma > Gymnosoma rotundatum. The sequence goes on along the minus strand of OU744337.1, from coordinate 92,343,874 downwards.
GGTAGTCAAAGGTAATTTTATCTTATGAAAAAGCTTCAAATTTGATTCAGTATTCTAAACTTTTTCTGTCAGACTTTTTGTCTAAAATATACCACAGTGGTCTCTTTACGAATAGCTTTCCATAGAATGACAAATGGAACCCAAATTATGATCAAATTAACAGCTGTCTGTATTTAAATTTTAAAAATAAAAATACTTAAATTCTCAAACAAACTTCCATTGTTCGGGATCAAAATTTAAGAGAGGGCGACCAACTCTTAAGACAAAAGTTTATTTTTTTTTCCTGCAACATAAAACACATCAAAGGAAACGGCCAATTCAATAAGCCACCACCTGCCACTTTTTGCATAAATTACAATTTGCCCTTCTTCAATAGTTCATTTAAATTTACAACTATTAGCATTATTTTGCATAACATTAATTCAAACCAAACAAAAGAGTTAATTTGTATTGTTGAAACTTAAGCAAATAATAGAACTTCCTGCTTAAAGTATTTTACAAATATTAACTCTTGAGTATGAACAGTGCAAACAACTTTAGCACCAAACTTCTTTAAAAACAATTTGTTAAAATTTCAAACACGCACTTGATTTAAACACTTGAAAGCTTAAGAACGCTTGGTGTTGGTTGGTTAGAGGCAACAAATTGTATAAAGACCAACAAGAGAGTATGAAACTACGTTTTCGTAAGAAACGATAAAGATAATTTTTAATATGTTACTTTGCTTTTATGTGTTTCATACTTTAAAACCAATGTTTTTTTATATAAAAGGTTAATAAACTATGAAAGAGATTAAGAAAAAAAAAGACACAAAAAAGCAAAAAAAAAGAAGCTTAAAAATTATGCACAAAATTTTTAAACATTGTAACAGGTAATTGAACTTTAAGCTTTGGTGATTTTTGTCATTTTATTTTGAGAATTAAAATTGAAAATAAATAAGAATTTTTTCTTTTAATTTTGGTTTTAAGACACCTATCGAATTACTGTGAAAAAAAAATATATATTTTTTTTAAATAAAAATCAGGCAAAAGTTTGCATCTTAAGTCTTTTGATTTATATGATTAAATAAAGAATCTGTTATTCTAATTCCAGCAAACCACATGAAATTAATCTGTGCTTTAGGTATATTTACCATCTCCACTATAGATAAAGTATGTCTTTTGCAATAAAGTTTGTATTTAAAGCTTTAAAATACACTGTCAAATATTTGACTTTTACAAGTAAATCTAAGTCTCGTCTTGCATTAAATTCCACGTTTTGTTAAAGCAAAATATTCTGCCATACCTTGTAGCCTCAACGTTTTATTTATCAACACATGCGACAAGATATATTTCACCTGTTTAAGCAAACATGCGTTTAGAATTTCTTCTACTCCTTGATTTATAAACACTTGTTATGCTTAAAGCATAAAATATTAATTTACTTTGCTTTTTTTAATTTTACCTAATATTTGCTCTCTTTTCACATTATCTTTTCTATACGTTTTTCTAGACAAAGTTTGTTTGAGGCTTAAGCTTACAACTAAAGAAAAAAATAAAATAAAAATAAAAATTTGTTGCCAACAAATTCTGTTCACATGATTTTTATTTAACCGGCATTTTGCGTTTAAAGTACTTATGGCGCCCTTGTCTCAAGTGTGTTTTAGCCCTTTTTTTACAATACTCACAGTGACAGTTTGACATTGAAAAAGTGCTATTAATTAGTCATAGTTTGGGCGCTTTAGCGACGCTCTTACACACATGCTATCAATTAATGTTAAACTACCATATAATTTGAAAACAATTTTTTTTTTTATACTTTAATGTTATCCTTTGCAATGTCAAGTATTTAATTTACACTCTATAATCAACTAAGTAATTTTTAAATTTCAGATATATTTTAGATTTAAGACTTTAAATTACAAGATTTTAATTGAACATTTTTTTAATTGTTGTTTTTCTTTTTATATCTTTATAGCAAAAATGAAAATATTTTTGCCACTAGTCACGTGGATAGTGCTACTTTCGAGTACAGTAAGTAAAATTATTTTATCTTAATTAATTTCAATTTAATATTTTACCTTAAATAACCAATAACAAAAATATTTTCTAGTCAGGTTAAATAACTCTGTTCATATTATTTTTATTTTTAAAAAGTAATATATTTTTAACTAGATTTATTTAAAAAAAAATTAATTTTAAATTCACAATACACTTGGAGCGAGTAGGTCACATTTTTAATTTCGCTCATATTACTACTCGCATGTTATTAAAAAATTTGTATCATTAAATATCAATATTGTTTTATTTTCTTTGCACTTTAACTCAATATTACATATGATTCAATGATATTACAAGTTGTTTTTTTTTTGTTCTATAAAGAATGTGGGCTACATAGCATAATATATTTTTTCGTTCTTATAAAAAATTAATAATCTCTTATACCTCAATATCCTCCACTCAGCAATTTTTCAATTTTATAAGGCCCGCCATAAAAGGAAAGGCTATTTTTACACACTTGAGCTCTTTACATGACTAGACTCCTTTTACTTCAGACCGCTAACAAAAACCTAAGACCAAAGCCGAAAGTCATAAAGAGTCGAATATAGAGGATATCGTATATGAGGTAACGATTCCAAATTCAAGTGTAATCTTTCCACTCCGAGCAATATCTGTTTTATTTTATTCGCTTATTTACATCACTAATTATGAACAATATTCATTTTATATCTTTCTTAGTTCATAGATATTCAAATAACGCCCCGATTAAAGTGATAACAATGTTTTCAGACGACATTGCTGTCTCAAGCTTCCTGATTCCATAATCCAAATCTATTATTTTGACTGTTGTTGGGTTTCTGCTGCATTGCGAGTAAAAAAATTGGGCGCTAGATATCAATCGATACAAACGTGGCAGCAATCTTGCTCTTAGCCTTTTCTTAAACATTTCAAAATCATTAATATTATTGACTTAACGCACAAGTGTTTGTCTGCTCTACACGTTTCGCTATTTAACCGAATAAGCTTTGATTTTTATAACCATTTTTACTAAAGAAAAATGAAATATTTCTACAAATTTAATCATTCAAAATAAGCAAGACTAATGTGATGTTTCTGTATTAAATGCGATCAACTCATATAAGAAACTTCTTCAGAATTAATTCATAAAAACTGGCTGCTTTTTAACCGACTTCAAAAAAAGAAGCAGGTTATACAATTTGGCTGAATGTTGCTTTTGTTTATATTTGTGCCTCCAGAACTCAGCCATTTCTGATCCGATTTTGAAAATTTTTTGGCAATATGATAGATTATGCTTACAGATTGGTCCCGTTTTAAAAACAAGTCATAATCTTAAGACTTAACCCGTGTTTGGGACATACAACATACATCTTTTTTACGTGTATTATGAACTGTAAAGGGCGATTCTGTAAAATTTAAAATGACTGCGTATTACTATGGCTCCCAAAGACAAAAAATTATACAAAAATAAATCTAAAAACTAAAGGGTGCCCCTATAATTGATGTAAATTTACTTATATGGACCTGTCTTTTGAACCGTTATAGACAAACGCTTGCAAATTGGACAGAATGTCGATTGCTATGGCCGTTATAGTAACAAGTATTAATATTACAAATTATTAATTAAAGGATGCGCCAATAGTTCATTTAATTTGATGTATATTGTCATACTTTTGAACAGTTGTAGACAGACGCTTGAAACTTACAACAAACCTGTATTGCTAATCTGCTATAACAACAAGTATAAAATTTGGATTTGGAAGTTAAAGACAAACGCTTATAAATTTGACGGAGTTTCGATTGCTGTGGCCGTTATAGTAACAGCTGATAATATTTAAAATTATAAATTAGAGGGTGCACCAATAGTTCATTTAATTTTGTATATGGTCATACTTTTAAACAGTTGTAGACTGACGATTAAAATTTACAAAGAACCTGTATTACTAACAGCTCTATAACAACAAGTATAAAATTCGGATTTGGAAAAAAACGGGTGTCCCAATTGTTAATATAACATGCTGTTTTTACAAGGGACATGTTTTGCTAAGTCCGCTATAACAAGAAGCTTATAATTTGAATTTGGAAATTAAAGGGTGTTCTCAAAATTAATGTTATTTGTTCTATATGGTCGTATTTTTTGACCCGTTGTATACAAACACCTGAATTTTAGACAGAACGTCTACTACTTTGTTTCGTATAATAAGAAGTATAAAAACTTTAAATTATAAATTAAATGGTTTTACAATAGTTGATATAATCTGATGTATATGGGCAAACTGTTGATCCGTTTCAGACAGATGGTTGAAATTTAGACAGAACCTGATTGCTAAATCTACTACAACAGCAAGTATATAATTTGAATTTGGAAGTAAAAGGGTGACCCTATAGTTGCTGTAATTTGATGTATATTAAAAAACTACTAAACAGTTGAAAAAGTTTAAAGTTTGGAGATATAAGTGTGTCCCAAAGTTAATGTAACCTAATTTATGTGGCCATACACTTGAGCTGTTAGGCAGACAGATGAAATCTGTTTTGAAGTCGGTTTTTTTTCACAAGAATTTTTTTTTTTTTTTTGCAGCAGTTTATTAATATTTACGATTTTCCTGTTGTGTAGGGAATACTCTAGTGCAGGCGTTCCCTTCGGAAAGATATAATTATTTCACACACTAATTCGAAAAAGAGTCAACTGAAGACTTTAAACATTTGATGCATAATATTTCTAATGAGTTTTCTTAAGTCTAGCAGAATATGAATGTTTATAGATGGGGACTCTTCAGAACAGTTCTAGATTAATTCAGTGTATCGCAAGGACCCGATCCTATTTTTTCACAATTAACTATGAATTATGTTGCAATTCCATAATTTAATAAAAGTCTAAACCAGTTTAAAATTCAGGCCATAATTAAAAAAAGGAAGTATTAGAATCTTGTAAAAATGATGAATCCGGCCGAATATGCTGATTCATTTGTAAACATGATTGAATAAGAACCCTTTGATATTCCAAATATAAAAGTTTCATGTCATGTTTAATCGACTGACCACATTTCTTAAGTTTCGAAATATGTACTTACCCCCGTTTATTTGAAATGGTATCAAAATGATTTTCGTTCTATCTACTGAGCAAAGAATTTCTGACGCACATGATCATCTGCGCAATAGAAAATGTATATTTGACATATTTATTTTGTATGTAAATATATTCAAGGGCGTTTTCTTTTACTAATCTTTTTAGTTTTTTTTAAAGAAATATTTAAGTCATTTGATAAAATTGCACTTTTCTATTCCCTTATCATTCAAGCTCCCTTAAATATTTCATTTTCAACTTATTTTTTACTGAAAAAAGAAGACCGATTTTCTAGATTGATTTTAAAAATTTCCCTATAGATACCAATGGCAAAATGTAATACACAAATAAATTATAAAATTAAAGGGTGTCCTTATATGTTACGTAAATTGACCTATATGGGCTTATCTTTTGAACCGTTATAGACAATGCTTGACAGTTATAGTAACAAGTATTAATATTCAAAATTATAAATTAATGGATGCCTTAATAATGCATTTATTTTGATTTATATGGCCATAATTTTCAACAGTTGCAGACAGACGCTTCAAATTTACAACGAATCTATATTACTAACTCCGCTTTAACAGCAAGTATAAAATTTAAATTTGGAAATTAAAGGGTGCCCCTATAGTTGCTGTCATTTGATGTACATTACCAAACTGTTGAACTGTAGACAGACAGTTGAAATTAATAACGAAATATAGTGCCAAGTCTGCCAAAAAAAGTATAAAGTTTAGAGATTAAATATAAGGGGTTCCCAATAGTTAAAGTAATTTGATGTATATGCTCATACTTTTGAACCGTTGTAGACAGACAGATGAAATCTTTCTTGAAGATTAACTAATCAGAGTCTCAAACTAACATATTTCTGCTCGTTAAAAGAAGTAAAAAATTTGATTCGTAGATTGACTTAAATCGTAAGATGTTCTTTCAACTTATAGTCGCTATATTAACAGAATAATGGTAGAAAAAAGCGGCCAGAAATGAACTTTAAAAGCCATGCTAACTAATTATTTTTAATAAATAAAACGAAGTTACAGATTGCCATACCAATGTAACGATAACACTATTGCAATGCATAGAAGAGTGTTACACCAAAGTAATTTTTGCGCACTGGAATCACAATTTGAAGGCTAAAATTTAAGCATTTACTGTCAAACTTAAATCGGGCCGTCAAGCGTTTTCTTACTGTCAAAAATTTAATGCTCTCTCAACATGTGTGAGTTAAAGCCAAGAGCGCAGCCTCCATTATTTATGATATACTATCCAATTTTGATAGTGCATCAGGTAGTGAAGTGGGCTGCTTAAAAATGGCCTGTTGTTGTAAAAGTGATGAAAAAAACACTATTTTCAAGTCTTTAGTTTTTACTTTTCTTTAGTTAGTTTTATTAAACATTTCCAACACAACTTGACATTTCTACATTAAAGCTAGACATTAGACAACGCTACCCTTGGTGTGCCGATTTAGGTTTTTCTGTTAAGTACGAAACTAGTCTTTGAGTTAATTCAGTATTAGTAGTTCACATAAAAAATTTGACCCTAACGAGAAAATAATTATATTTCACCCAACGGTCAACTGAGTTGTTATTAATATTTCACACATTTAAGCCCAATCATTAAACAAGTCTTTTGTTTTGTTGTCTACATGTCAGAATTAAAATAATTAATTTCAAATTTGATTTTCAGTTCCCACACATATTTACCGCCATTTAAAACTACATACGTTAAATTGACGATTTTTATCTTCCGTAGTAACTTAATTATATTTTGGCATGATATTGTTTGGGATTTTTTCTTTTTTTTTTTTTTAAACACAACACTTTATTATAAGAACTATTCATTTAATTAATTTTCATAGCCAGCGGAAGTTTTTTTTTAGCATGTTAATAGAACACAACTTAAATTCAATACAGTCGAGTTCGGTTAAAATGTGGTTTGATGATTTTTTTCTAAAAGTTTTATATGGTTACGGTTATAATATATAGTGGTCAAACTGGACTTCTGTTTTCTGACGAATTTTATTGTTAGAATTATTAGTTATTAGAATTAAAATTTACGTTAGAAATACGAACTGTAACATAAACAAAATTCCGTTTGTAACTGGAATTAATTTCGTATTTTGGTTCTATAGAAAACGTTAAACAAACAAAAAGTCTTTCGGAATGAAACCACTTTAAATATGCTAAGTGCAATTGGATGCATGTCATAATGACGAAGGACATAATATCCATGGTTTTTATGTCACACTACTATGCGACATAATGTCCATCAACGTAGACTCATAACGTCCATAGATATTGTAGGTATATTTTATGGTGTTCTATGCAAGAAAGATACAACGTTTTTATAAACCGACTTGTAGAAAATCTTTGGTAAGTGAAGACGTTGTTGTTTTAAATGCGGACATTATGAAACTTTCATAAGTGACACTATATTAATACTAAAAACAAAACAAAGACATGGTCATTGTGCCCTTGGACGCTATGACATGCCACCGTGGAATTTATGTGTTAAGAACTTTCTAAACATATAAGTTTTTTTTTTTTTACTTAACAGTCAACAAAAATTTCTTTTTAAATAAGTTTTATAAAAAAAATTTAATTTTTTTAATCTATATCTATTCTCTATATATATATATATATATATATATATATATATATATATATATATATATATATATATATATAACTGTTGCAAGTAGTATTGAGACTTTATAACTGACGATCGGTCAAACCGAATTCGAATAAATTTTTAAGGTTTGTTCGCATGGTCGTGTAGATGGTTTATCTAAAGTTTGCACGACATTGGTAAATGCGTTCGTGAGTAACTTTTCATAACAACATGTGATTTTGTTCATATAAAAAAACAACAACAAATACGTAGGCACATATGATTGCATGCGGTATGTATTCTGTGTGCTGACTTCATTCACATGGTATTCAATGTTAATATTCAGGCGTAGCTAGTAGGATATAAAAAATAGTTGCAAGTGTGTTGTGACTTTATTACTCAAGAACGGTTAAACCGAATTCGATTAAATTTTTACGGTTTGTTCGTACGGTCTTGTAGATGGTTTGCAGGAGTTCAGTTGAGGCATTCGTAGGTTATGACTACAACGGGCATTTACAGCTGCGCCGATTTAAAAAAAAAATAAAACAGAGATAATAATAAGATCCAAGAGGATTAGAAACAGGAGCGGTAAGTGAGAGGGAGAAAAAATACGCGGAATCGATTTTAATAAAAAACTTTAAGAATATTTTAAAGATAAAAAAGTTCTGATTTATAAGGTCCAATAGGCAGAAGGAAATCTGTTATAACTTCCATATTAATCAGATAAAAAACTTGTTTAGAAGAGTGGTATGATTATTCACATTGGGGTAGCGAAGCGTCCCGGGAATAGCTAGTACTTCATAAAAATAAAATGGAATTATTTTATTTAATATTGCCATACTTTTATTATTGTACGTTTTCTCAATAAAAATCCGCAGCACCAGGCTCCAAAACGGACGAACAGTCACAACCAAGAATAAAGAAATTAATTAAAAATTATTTTCCATATCAATAACTTGAATATTTTAACAAAAGTTAAAGACACAATCATTTAATTTTTTTATTTTATTTTTTTTTTTTTTTTTTTTTTGAAGAATTTTTAAATTTATTTATTTCTGAAGGGGTAGACATCGACGTGAAGGTCACTAGAACACAAATAAATTTTTGAGTTTTTATTGTTTTTAAACCAACTGTTTTTAGTTTTGCTACATCAGCTGTTATTTTCTAATGAAACCTAACGAAATTTATAAAATTTAAAACTATACCAATCGGAATGGTTACTACGGAGTAATTTTAATTCCGAAAGGAATTTTTGACATACCTGAAGTTTTCTGTTTTAATACAATTTTGTATTATTTAATTCTCGCTGATTAACAAACAACCATTTTATTCAATTAAGTTATGTTTTACAAATAAAGATAAACTGACGCCATTTAAAAATATTGTAATGCAAAATAAATTGCCCGCTTTGATTATAACCGGACTTCACTGTAATATTTTAAATTAATTCATAATAATTAAGCAAAACTCTTAAGAAATTAATGATGTGAAAATTTTGAAAGAACCGTTCTTGATATCTTTATTACATCATACAACACATGTAATTACAAATAAATAAAAAAAAAAACAAAAAATACAACATATCAGACGTGATTGCTTAACAATCTTGACTAAAATAAAGGAAAATTTCAATAATTACAGACTTAAACTAAAAAAGAAAAACATAACAAAGTTCATTAACTAAAATGTTTTAAAAAAAACAGTCTTAGATAACATGACTTAATATGCAAATTAAAAAAAAAAGAAACTAATAAGCCAGCATTTAATTTAAAAAAGAAAAAGTCTAGGATAGACAAAAGCAAAGAAAGTTGAAAGAACTGTGGTTGCAGTAATTTTACTAAAAAAATCAAAAAAAAAAAAAAATTATGGTCATTGATTGATCTTATACCCTGTCCAAGTTTCCAAAACCTTTTATAATAGGAACATAATTAACCACGCTGAGTTTAGCATTTGCCAACAAGTTATTGTTAAAACTAAAAATACTTTTTAGTATTTATTTATTTACTTATTTTTTATTAAATTTAATTTCTTTTCTTAAATTTTATTTAATTTTGTTTTTATTATTTTTTTTTTTACTATTTTAAGGTTTTATTGACTTCTTTCTCTTTGTTTCTGAAAACAAATCAAATTTGTATCGTAAAACTTTTTTCTAATTGTTCATTAACGCGTCTTTCTTAATACCTGTGTTTGCGTATTTTATTTTCTTAATTTCACAATAATAAAACTAATTAATTTTTATTTTCTACGAATGTTCAATTAGTAAAAAGAAATTTTAGACAATTTTGATTTAAGATTTGCGTGAATAAATTTAAAGGGAATTTGAAGTTTTTAAAGTTTTATTTTTATTAGGAGAATTATAAGCATTTTTTTTTAATGAAGAACGACAAAAAAACAGTAAATACGAACATTTGGATTATACAGAACTGTTTTGAAATCATATAAACATGTGAACAAAGCCGTTTTGTTTGAAAGTGGTATAAATCCATTTTGAAAATATTTTCAGATCTATACTTCAATGATATTTTCTATTGATATAATACGTTAATACTCTCATTTTATTTTTTTCTTAAGAAATAAATTCACGTTAATTGCGCTTGATTCCTTCAAATATAAATATTTCATAATATTTATTATTTTAAACTGAAAAAATTAAATGTTATTTAATTTAATAATTTTTTTAAGAAATTAATTTATAATTTTGGAATACTCAAATAGAACGTTTTGGTTGCGGACGACGAATGGTACGTAGCGCCTTCAAACAGAAAATACTTTTTTCCCGGACCAATGCCCGTATCTTCATCCGCATTTGCAAATTTAAAGACTATGTTGTATGAAATCTATCAGCAGCACTGCGAATAACTTGCTCAGATTGACGATTATATGTTTTGTTTAATGTTTGATAATGTTTTTTGTAAGTGGCGATGAGTGACTGACTTTCAAGGTGGCCTTTGCTCAAGCGTCATTCTATTCATGATGATTTGCCAAGACTTACTGACCATAAATGAAAAATAACGAACGCAGTAAGATAGTTCCGCTAAGTCTTTCTTACGTTCTATCACAGATCCATTTGATTTATGATATCGATAAATTTTTCGGATGTGATGACTTAATTATTAAAGTGCAAGATACATATTTCAAATGCACAAGAATTTTTAGTGTTTGTAAAATATTTATTTACTTTAAACAAAGACGAAGAAAACTTAAACCAAATTAAAAATATAAAACAAAATTATCAGGTATTTCACCAATTCCATTCAGAATTGAAATAAATCCGTAGTTGGCTTTCCGGTTGGATTGGATTTAATTTTTATCTACTCCGCTTGCTTTAAAAAATATATTAGCAAATTTTTATGTATTAAATATGTTGCTATAATAACGATTATAGCAAAACTAAAAACAATTAGTTTAAAAAGCAAAAAAACTCAAAAATTTATTTGTGTTTTAGTGACCTACACTTCGATGCTTAACCCTCCCGCAGAAGTGAAAAAATTAAAAAATTCTTAAAAACGTACACAAAGAAATAATAAAATACTTAAATGTCTGTCTCTTTAACTTTTATTAAAATATTTAATTTATTGAATTAAAAAATGTTTTAATTATTTTATTCTTTATTGTGACTTTTTGTCAGTTTTTTGTGCTGCCACTAGGGATTTTTTGAGAATAAAAATGTGGCAATATTAAATCAAATAATTCCGTTTAATTTTTTATTTTTCATGAAATATTTAGAACAATTTAATTTTTTTTTAATTTTATAAAAAAACTGTTTGACAGTTTAGCAAAAAATAGTCCTTTACTAATATACAGGGGGAAAATTACGGCGTTCAATATGTATCGAAATTTCAACAGAATGCCGGAATTTGCTCCTGATTTCCTAAATAATTTGTATGATTAAAACATCAATTACACATAGCAAACTTAAGGTGGTTTCATTCCACTTTTTTATTGCGTTCTCTACAGAAGCAAAATACAAAATTAATTCCACTTTTGGAGGAAATTTAGCTCTGTGACATGGTTGTATATCCGAAAGAAAATCAATAAATTTTGTGATTGTTATTAAAATCGTTGAGTTAAATGTCGAGTAGAAACAATCTTTAATTTGAGTTGCTCTATCAACAATGAACTAACACTTGATTATCGTTTGCATAAAAACATGTGATATAGATGACGGCTATAACGGATGCTACGCTTAAGTACACACTGTTGCTACATAAAAAATGCTTCAATTAAATGTTACAACGCTTAATAAATTTAATTGCAATTGCACTTGCACTTGAAATTATAAAGAAAAGTACTCGCTTCAAAACATGCATTAATAAGATGGCAACGATGCTCGTAGTTCAAAGACAATTTCGTATTCATTTCAAAAAATCCTAATTCCCACTATTTTCGCTAAACATGATAGACAAGGCAGACTTTGATTAGTCAGTCATCTTGATAGACAGACAGACAGACAATGTCATGGGATTAAGTAATCAAGTAATAATAGCAAAAAAGTGCTCATCTATTGTTTTTAGATTTACAATGAAGTTTTTTTGTTTGTTGTTGCTGGATTATTACCTGAGCTCCAACATTTAATTAGTATTTAAGAGCAAGAGATGTTTACTTTAGAACTTACAAAAGAGTTTCAGACGTCAAAACCAAACTGAATAAAAATTTTATTGTTCTACAGAGATGATAGCATTATTAAAATTTTTTATTTTATTAAACCCAACATATGCAGGCATGATATCTAGTAAGGTCAGGGTATTTTACAATCTCAGAGCTCTAGTAACAAAAAAAGGAATTAAATTTAAAAAAAAAAGTTATAAATAAAGCTGCGCTTAAAAGAAGCAAAAGATTATAAACTTGAACTTGTCTATTAAAATAATTTAAATGCAAAGAGTAATTAGTTTACAAGAAAAGAAAACGGCTAAATATAATTAAACAATTAAAATTATTTATAAGTTAATCTTCAATCAAAACAACATAATTAATTTAACTATGAATACAAAAGACTTAAAATACAAACAGCTGAGTAAAATTATTTTATTATTATTTTGTTGTTGCTTTTTTTTCTTGAATTAAAACTCACTTTTATTTACAAAGAAAAAATGTTAATTCATTTTATTGTATTTCAATTATAAATTAAAATTTTTTGTTATCTTTTTGGTTATTAATAGCTTTTCATTCACAGATTTATTTTCTCTCTTAAAATTATGCGCTAAAATCAACGATGTGTATCTTTAAAACATGCAATATGAGCATAATACTTAAGGTTATTTCGAAGATGAAACATATGTTCTTCTAACTAATTGTTTGCTATTGAGTTTTTTATTTATTTAAGATAAATTCATTGGGAATAGGTGTCACTGATTATATGGAGGAAAATCAGCTCCAAAAAAACTTGACAGAAAACATGCCAAATGTAAACTTAAAAAATAATTTTGTATAAAGTGATGCAAATAACACTTTTTTTGTAAGTTTTCAGTTTCGAAAGTAAATCGAAATGATAGTTAAATCTATTATTAATATCTCTTAATGTTAAGCGGTGTTTATCAAAAGTTTTTACCTAAAGCTTCAACTAAATAATTTAAAGCACATAATACGCAATTCGTCTGTAGTCATTCAAGAGACCTACAAATCATTCGAATCTTATATACCCTTCACCAATATGTAAATCTATTTTAGTGAAGTAACTCCAATCAGAGAGACAAATATTGGGGTGACAGAGAATTTAAAAACTAGAAAAAATAAGTACTGCGTACAAATAATTTTACATAAGAATGTCATCGGCTCTTAATGGGTTAAGTATTTTTTTAAAATTTTAGTATTTTCCTAAAGATCTTTTTAAAAGCTTTTTTAAAATTTTTAAAAGTTCAGAGGCCCATAACTGGGAAAATAAGGGTGAGCAAAATTTTTTACTTAATGTTTTCTCTAACTGTTCCAAATAATATGTAAAAATTAGAAGCAGGCAGCATGAGAACATGGACCAGTCTGGAAAAATTTTAATAGAAAAAGCTTTGTCGGACGGTTTGCCTTATTAAGTTTTCTCTAGCTCTAGCAGTCTTAAGCTAACTTTACTATGAGCTTCTAAGTTGTCCTCAAGTAGTTTGTATGGCGGGGTAGAAGAGAAATAATATGCAAATGTAATATCACCTTCTGAATTTTAAAAAAACGCTGCACAGTGGGAGATTCGGTAAAAAAAACTTTAACAGAGATGAAATTTATTTAGAGTTTTTTAGTTAAAAAGAATTAGAAATTCGAGCCTGATAAATTAAAATATTTTTGAGAATATATCGCATCAGAAAAAAAATTAATTTCGAATTATTGCTTAGGAGTTCACTAAAGGACATCATTATTTCTGATTTTCTTTGAAATTCTGTTTTAGACTCTGAATGTTATAAATGTTTTGAAATTGAATTTGGCTGAAGTTAATTTTTTTTAATTTCTACAGGAGTGCAGTGAAGAAATACTTTGGTTTCTGCGCAGACTAAACCTATTTAATCTTGATATAAATACTCATCGACTTTTATTTACAAAGTTAGTTGGTTAAATAGATGATGTTTACAATGCAAACAACGTAAGTTAGATAGATGCGAAGAATGCTGCTGAGGGAATTAGCGATACAGAAATACAGCATTGCATTCTGCTGTGTGTAATTTTTCTTGTTTTCTTTGGAAAATGTTAACGTACATTTGGAAATTAATTTTTCTTTCTAAAAAAGTTTTTTAAAAATTAAAAAAACGAACTTAAGCCAAAATGAATTTCAGTTCATTTAAACATTACTTCTGTTCTAAATTTTATTGCAAATTTGGTTTGATATTTCTGGATCTGAAAATAAAAAATGTGACACGTTTTTAAAGTATCTTCTGTCGCTTAAGATGAACCTTAAGGCCCAACTATATTGTGCATAAAATAACTTAAGCAAACTTAAACAACTGTGCCAATACATTACATCGTTAAATGTCATTTCTTTAGGCAAGGACCGAAACCAATCGTACTTTCCTTACGGAAACAGCTGATTGTGCTTTATGTTATACATTTATAAAAAAAAATTTTAACTAAGAACTACAGTGTTGAATTTTTAGTTTTTAATTTAATAGAAAATATAGAAAAGAAAAAAATTTTATTTCTGGCCAGTTTTTAACAAATATAATAAATTAATATTAAATTTGAATTTATACACACATATGAATACGATATAAGCGATGAACACCATTGCATTTTTTAGTATGGTTGCCACAAACACAAAACAGAAAATAACTTGTAATATTTTTTATGAAAATTTATCTTAGAACATGAACCAAAAAAATGTGAATGTTATTAAATATATAAAATATCGTCTTTAAAGCCTTTTCGTTTTAAAATTTTGTTTATTTATATAGAAATTATTTTTGCCAAAATTACGAATTGAACATAAATGTGCAACTGTTAAGTTACTAAATTTATGTAAGTACATTGTAGTCACCTACATTTCTTTAATATAATACCTAAGCATTTGACAGGCTTTTCGTTGAATTTCGGAAGAGTCTACATAAGTTCTATTTGAAAATCGCTTTCGTGAACACATCTTTTACAAACATCCGGCATGCAAATTTTTCTTATAAAAAACGTAATATTTTTTAAAGCAAAACCTTTCTAATGTTTTACTTGAAAATCTTTTATTTCTTAAGTGAGAAGCGATTTTTTTTTAACTTTTACAAAATATCTAGAAGTTCTCGTGAGTCGCCGTTTGATATTTATTGTGTAATCTTCAAATATTTTAAAAGTTAAATTTTTAAACTCATTTCTATAAAAAAGAATAATGTCTATTTCAAATCTTGCAAAAATTTTTAACTGGTATAAAACACACGCATTTTCACAATTTTTATACTTTTAAGCAAATGCTCTGCTTGCCCGCATTTAATTTCTTTTTCAATCGCTCTTGCTTACATTCAAAAACAGGTCGATGCTGCTGTACTGTTAACTATATTAGAGATTTTATAGAATCGTTATAAAAAACTGAATATTAAAATAAAATGTTTCTAAATCAAATGATAGCAATACGAGTATCAAAAAAAATTAATTTAGTATTTTTAAGCAAAATTTATTTAAAATTTTGTTAAACCGTCTTCAGTTAACAGCAGAGTTGACGTCAGTTATAAAATTTGCATAAAAGCTTAATAACAATAATAAACTAAACTTTTGACGTGTTATTCTTTTAAAATAACATCTAGGTCAGACATGTCATGCTCACGACTTTTGACACCTCTTTAAATATTCATATACTCGTATGTGAAATAAAATATAGTTTTGTTCATTAAAACACTAATAGCATTTGATGTCAGAAAATTAATTTTTTTAATCTTAAAAAAAAGAAGATTTTCACAATACTCATGTTTCTTAATAAGTTTTTGGTTACACATTTCTTAAGTATTATGTTGAATTAAATTTTAAATATTTTTTTTAATTATTTTTTTTTTTTATTATTATTTAAAATAATAATTTTTTTAAGCATAAATCTTATTTTAAATTTTCTAATAATTAATTAAATTTTATTTTAAAGGTACATTCACAACTTCAAAAAACACAATTATATACACAAACACAATTATCGCCATTTAAAACATATTTAAAAAGTAGTCGATTTCGCAACGAAATATTTTTTCTAAATTTGGAAGATGGCTATTTTGGTTGTCAAGTGAATGAGTCAGCCGACTATTTACAATTATACGAACTATCGAAATTATGCGACGGCAATCAAGATTGTTTTCTTGGTTCCGATGAGCTAAAGAAAGAGCTTAAATGCACAAGTAAGTTTAACATTTAAGTTATTTCCCACCATTTCAAAATATAATTAAAATTTCATTTATGTTTAATTTCCTTTTTTTTAAGATGACTGTGATAAAGATGGCACTCATTGCACAAATGGTGTGTGTCTAAATGGTGTCTGCCATTGCAATGATGGTTGGGGTGGTTGCAATTGCAACATTCAAGGTCAGTTTAGTTTCATAAATAAGAAAATTAGTTTATTTTTATTTCTAAGACAAAAGAAAAAATTAAATAACATATTTAATTTAAATATTACTTTTTTTTATTTCGTATATTTTTGTAGATGTTAACGAATGCAAACATAGGCCCTGTGATGTATCTGCACACTGTACAAATACACTTGGCAGTTATGCATGTACCTGCTTTCCGGGCTATCGTGGTGATGGTTTTCATTGTGAAGGTAAGTTTGTTTTAGACCTGATAGAAATCGTATAACGTTTAATGTTTGTTTTTTTCATATTTTGAAAATTCTTTTTTTTCATTTTGAAGCCAGTCCTTCTTCCCCTGTTATAATTAATGTATCAAATAAATTATTATTAAGCATTACAAAGCAATAACAAATTTCTAGTTTTTTGTTCAACAATATTCACCTTAATCACCTTTATCGCAAACTGTTTAAAAACAAACAACCGAAAAAACACTCAAACACACAGACACACAAAAGTCATTAAGTGAAAGAAATTTAATACCCCAAAAGCTTCTCTCATGCATAACATTTTCTTGCTCTATTGTTGTCGTCTTTGTAGTTTTCTTAACGGTTTCTATATTATGAACATAACCTTAAATAATATTTTTACAAGTGAAAAAAAAATAGAAAAAATATAAAGAAATAGAATCAAAACAAAGCAATAATCATAAGCCATATAAATATTTTCTTTTACAAGTACACAAATACAACAAATGTACTCTTGAAGACAGTTACGTGAAATATGGCAAAGGTTTTTGTTGTTGTTGTTGTTGTTGTTAAGAATAGAAATGAAAACAAGTATTCCACTACTACATTGAGGCAATTGTTTGTATTTAGAATATTATAATGAAAAGGTAAAAGAAGTAAAATAATTCAAGCTATAAAGTCATCTAACGATAGCATCTTGCAAACGGAGGAGAATAGCAACAGACAGACAGAAACAAGATTTTTTTATAAGATAAGTAAAATACAACCTTGCATTTAGACAAAAAAAAAATCACAACACTGTTTCTCTTTGAATTTACTCAAAATGAAGAAATAAAGGGATCTCTTAAAAAATTTAAAAGCATAAAAGTTTCCTTTCTCTTTTGGAAATTATTATTAAATAATAATAATCTTAAAATATTCGGTATGGATTTACATTATTTTCGATACATATTGAATGATATATCAACCTGAAATAGAAATTCATACCTCTCTGCATAAATTACCTACGCCTGTATAAACCATGATTTTATATACAATTTTATACACAAACTTACCTTTGAAAGGATATAATGAACGGTAGTACAGAGAGGAATAATTTTTTTAAGATTTTATAAAATGTTTCGATTGTTCTCTTTCGTTTGGTATTCCTTTTACCACGATAATTTAAGTGCAAATAAAAAATCAAAAATTGCAATATAGACTCCCAAAAGAAATGATGTTTTATTAATAAAAAGACAGACCAGGCCACCAAATTTAATATTGCAAGTGTCGATTTAGCTCAGAAAAAATTTTTTTTAAATATTCACGAAAGATTACGATGCCTTCCGTATATTAGGATCGTTGTATAAATACTATTAAAATTTTTTACTTTTTCTTTGTATTTACAAATCTTGCGGCTCGTCCGAAATAGATTTCCATAATCTGATATTTCATATACTATACCAGCATTTTTAGAAACCTCTACACCCATTCACGCTATAACATGACTAGACTGGAAGGACTGACTGACTGACTGCGCAACAGTAAAAATACACAACCACGTTCATCAGTTTACTACTCATCTAAAGCGACTCCAAACTATTGCTTTCTTTTTCTTTTTGAGACTTTGTGCGGTTTGAACCGCCAAGAAGATTAATAGATAGAATGTTTCACTTAACTGAACTTCAATTGATCATTATGCTTATATTTAAAATAGTGGTAAAGCGCCTCCACTTTTAAATGGGCGCATTTAAGTTCAGCAACAGAACCCTTTGAAAGTTTTTTAATTTTAATAGTAAGTGCAATAGTTTAAGAAGGTGGCCTAATGTTAATGTCGTAATACGAAAATGTCTTTAATTGTTGTCGGATTAGTCGTAACCACTATTTTAAAAAATGTTTATTCAATATTTCCTAAAACGTAGCATTACTAATCACGATTTATAATACAGTAAATGTGATATCTTACCTTCAATATTGATTAGGATCTTATATTTCTTAATAAGTATTTGAGAAAGACAAACATTTTTTTTCTGTAATTTAGTGGTAACATCTTTTTTGTCAAATATTTGACTAATCTGACCGTAACTTTAGTGTTTCCAGATGGGGTGAAATGTCACTGTACTGTGTCATCTATGTTGTCGACAGGTAGAGAAATAGTATAAAGCAAATAGCACAGCTTTAACCAACTCAAAGTCTGTTATTAAAATGCAGCGTTAATTTCGTCGGTTAGTTTTCTTTTTTGCTCTTCCAGACTTCTTCCTTAGAAACTTTTTAAAATCTCACGCTTACACAACAAACAATCAAGTTGATTTAAATTCAACTTGAAATTTTTTGTATAAGCAGAGCTCATTTTTCCTTTTTTTTTACACAAAATGGAATATATTGTTGTTATGTAACTTTATGACAGTTATTTTAATAAATAAAAATTCCCACTCGACAAACCTTAACCTCCTGGTTAATCCATGTTCCACACTCTTATTTAAATAAATTACTTTAATCGTGCTTGATTCCTTCAAATATTATTTTAAACTAAATAAATATTATTTTAAAGTAAACTAAAAAATGAAATATATTACTGCGGGAAAACATATCCATATGGCCATTTCACTACTGCTAAAATAGTTCATCAGTAGATTTTACCCAAATTTTGTATAGAAAAGTAGAAAGTCTTATATCAAAAGCCAAATTGATTAAATGAGAATTGAATTAATAAGACACAAGACGACAACAACTTAAAAATGTTTTTACAAAACACAGCAAACATTCAGTAACTATTTTTATTTTTTCTTTCGTTGCTGCATGTTTGCTGTGTTTTTGTATAAAACATTTTTAAGTTGTTGTCGTCTTTTGTCTTAATTGAGTTTGCATTCGTCCTAGAACCAAGGTGGAGTTAACTCATTAAGAGAACTTCTCTTTTAGAGGCTTAATGATACTGGGGTTATCAGTAAGAATTTAGGTTTTAACTATTAGAATAGCGCAAGCATCAATGAAGAATGTCTTCTTTGTTTACTCTTCCGGATCTGATATAAAATTAATTTATATTCCACCGTCCTGCTGTAAGGAAACAGTGTAACACCTTTTGTCACATGTATATACAAATATTTTTACACATGAATGCTTGGATGAAGAGTAAAAAGTGATATTTGTTGTTATTGTTATTGTTACCTTGCTGTACTGATACGGTACATAACATTTATTAATACAAATCTATCTTTTCATTGATTTTTCCTTTTCCGTAACTATTACCGACTGCAACAAATATGCACACGCCTCACATACCTTACAATCAAACATATTTACAACACACAACTTACTTACTGCAACATATCTATCGATCAAACTAAAGTAAACTTTTCATTTTGAGGCAACAAAAAAATGTTGGAAATAAAGTGTTCAACATGTTACAAAGTCATTGAATTTAGATTATGTAATACTTAAATAATGTGGCATAATATGGAGAGGAAATGAATGTAAGAACAAATATAAGCAAAGTAACCAATGTGGTTTTAAAGAAGATCACATCGATATTAGAAAAGTGGTTATTTACAACAAAAGGGCAAAGAATTATGTTAACACGATGTACATATTATTACTTTTTATGTTTTAAATTCATGGAAAAATCTGCAAGAGGAATAAGAAAAGAACAAGCAATAGAGAAGAAGTTAATGTTAGAATTACTTTCTTGGTTTTAAATAATTTTGAATATAAATGGGCAGACATTTAAATATTTTATTTTATATATATTTTACAAAAACGATAAAAACACGCATAAAAGAAGTTTAATTGTACTTCAGGGATTTATCAATTTTGTTCGTTTATGGTTGCAAGCATTTCATTTAAAGAGAACGTGTCACAAGAGTGAAATTATTTCATTAAAAACAGGAGAATATATTTTTTTTAAATATTTGATTTTCATAAAAAAAAATTAATTAAAAATTTAAGATGTTATTTTTTCTCTTTTTTAGAGGCCAGCAACAAAAAAATATTATAAAATTTATAAAAATTTATTTATCGAATGAGACTTTAAAAGTTTGAAGCGATCAAGGGGTATAAAACTGCCCTCTCAACTATTTTTCAAATAATCGCGCTACTTTGGCGCCCGATTTGTCAAGAAAATTTTCGGAAAAACATTATTTGTAAAGATCCCCTTTTGATAGCTGGTAATAGATGACCCTGTCTTCATCTTCCCCCAAAGAGAGTATGCGGTTGTGGCATTGATTTCTCTTTCGTCAATACAACAGTTTGATACAGGCAGGACTTCATTTTATAGCTCTTAAGCAGTATTTAAAACATGTAAAGTCGACTCTCCTTGTCTGTGATTTTCTGTTCAAAAGGTGCTTAATTTCATTTGTGTATGAATCCAAGTGCCACATGCACATGTGTTAATAGAAAAAATAATGCTAAAACAATGGAAATTAATGCATTCACATGTGTTTCCAATAACGCTCAAGTTTCCAATATGTAGATTTTTAGTCAAATGTAAACTCTTACACATGAAATTATTGATTATTGCGCCTAAAAGTATGCTTCGATAAAAATTGTAATTCTTATATGTTCACTCCGTATTTAAATCCCTATTTGATATAAATCTCATCACAATCGGTTTAGCCGTTATGTCGTGAGAAACAAAAATTAAAACTTACAAATTTGATCATAAAAAAAATATTCGTAGAGTTGTCATTGAGCTTAATACTACTTATGTCACTTCTATTGCTATTATTGTTTTCGTATAAATAGTTTGTTTGCTATTTCGCACACTATTTATGGAACCACTAACATATTTTGAATAATGTCGATTGCGGCAACACCGAACGATAGTTAATTTGACCCGAAATCTTGGCCATATATTATTCGACTATAATATTTCTCTTAATAACGTCCGATCATGAATATATCAAAGCAAAAAACTGAATATTTGGTTTTTGTGAAAAACAAATAGTAATTGATTTATGGACAGTCGAAGTTGTAATTTGCAAACAATATACTCAGTCCAACACAAAAAGTCTTAACTTTATATTAATTAAAAGGTTTTTTCTATCAGTTATGAAACAAATAGATTGAAATTGTACATAATATGTTGAAGAAAGGGGACAGTAGGTAATAACAACCCTAAATACTTTTGTGAACGTTATTGCTTTTGTTAACAAAATGTGTATTTCTAACTTTACTTTTATACGGTATTTACACTAAGCAACTTTTCATTTAATTAGCATAAAATTTTTGTTTGTTTGCGAAACAGGAGGAGTAAGCAATATGGTATTGCTTAAGTTTTACGGGGTTTTTACTGTTACTAATGTTTACTAAATAGAAAATTGAGAAAAAAAATGCCTCAAAAAATTACATAGTGTAAATCTGGACTCAATGAAAGAATTTTTCCATAAATACAAAATTCGTTTGCCGTGTACTTGATTGAAAGAATTCTGAATCAAATTTGTTACTAACGCACAGAAATATTATTACTTTTTTCAATTATCGTGCTGTTTTTTCTCCCTATAAAATTATTAAATTACCGACATTGAATATTGAGGGTAAAAGCACGTCTCGATGGCCATTTTTCTACTGCTTATTTAGTTCTTCAGGAAACTTCCAACAAACAATTTTAATAAACTAAGGATTTTTGTCCAAAAAACAAAGTAAAGACAAAAATCAAAGTTTAAGCAAAAAACAACAATAATCTACAATGATTTTATTTTTCTTTTACCCACTGTATACGGCTGACTTTTTTTCGGCTCTTTTATAAAGTTAAAAGATGATCACACTAGTATAATTTATTTTAGCTCTATTCTTCTTTTCGGTTCTTGATTTATAGAATATTCTTGCAGGCAGCCTCAGCTTGAAATATAGTGGACTTTTTTTTTAAATCGGTTTAAATAACCTTGCAAAACAAGATTTATCTTCGCTGAAGCAAAAGGTAAAACTTTTTGTAAAAATTTATCGTTAAGGTGGCACATGGCCCATGGAATAGTTCAAGGCTTTTCCAAGCCGTTGTATCCGTCTATATATTCTTTATCTTCCAGTGGGCGTTTAAGAAAAGGGTATTCGGAATAAGCGATCATTCTGATTTGGAAGAGAGAGGAAAAGAATTTAGTGAGAAGTAACTAACATGAAACAGAGTTACTAGTAAGTGTAGCTGCAGTATCGGCAAGTAAGCAAAAGCAGCTCAATATTACTGTGGTACTCAAAGCAATTTCGGCTAGTCCAAGTAGACCTTCAAATTTAAGAAAATTTTCTTTTGTTTCAGATACAGCACCAATTAACTTCACCGCAGACAAAGCTCTAGCTTATTTGTTGTATAATGATTTCATAAAACAACAATAATAACAATAATAATTTTACTGTTTTTTTTTTCTTATTTTGTCTACATGACTTTTACGCCATTTTGCTAGTCCTCTACTTATTTTCTTCAAGCCGAAATTCCAAAAAAAAATTTTTGACATCGCAGACTTCACTATTACAAAAAACAAAAACCCAGATATGTGTAATAATTAAAAACTTTTATGTACAAAATTTCAGTCATGTGAGTCCAAAACTTTGGCTGAATGAATTTTGTCCTAAAAAGTGGCTCAAATTACCCATTGTGCACCGGTATACAATTTTGGTGTTTTCTTTCCTATTTTCCGCTATTTATCCATAATTCTGGTTGAATCAATGGCCATTGATCACTAAATATTTTCTTGAGTTACATTCACATTTATAGTCGTGAAGCAATTGGTCTTTTCTAGACAGATATAAGGGCTGTTTCAAATATGTACGCCAGCTCTGTAGGTGTCGATTTCCGTCTATGTTGATTTCCGTCTAGAAAAAACACAACAGAACAGGTTGTCTTCAGTTTGAGTATAAATTTGAAAAGCCGTGCGTTACACGGAAGTAAAACGAGTTCTGATTATTGAACATTATATTACAAATAGATATTAGGCTGCCATAGTCGGACCATATGCTGAAATACGTTATCACCTTAATAAATTGGTAAATTTTTTTAAATATTCGAAAGAAAAAAGTGATTCACAGTCCATCTCGGTTTGATGCGAATTTTGAACTGAATGCATCATTGAGTTATAAAGATAAAATGGCAACTCTTACTCTTTCTTTTTCTTTCAATATAAGATAATATCAGTGTGGGTAAAATGCGGTTTTTATAAGACGTTGCCACGTAGCTCAAGTAACAATTCAATTAGCAGAAGCGACATTCTGCGGTTACATGCTGTCTGGGTTCAATGATCAGAATATTTCTATTTCAAATCAGAAATTTACACAAACAAATCAAAAATCATTCATTCGCTGAAGGAGGATGTGCTAGCAATTCTTTTACAGGAAAATACAATAATTCTATAACAAGCATATTATGTATCAATAATAAAAATTAATTGGGACACGGGAACAATCAAGAAATTAGTTTTACTTAAGTTTTCTATTAAGCTTTTAACAACAGTATTGCCATTGACCGTAATAAATTATTTTTCATTTAAAATTTCTGTTTTTTTTTTGCACCTCCAGAATTTACATTATTTATTAGTGTCGTTTTAATTCAAAAAAAAAAAAAAACTCCATACTGTCTACTTAAAACTCGAACAAAAACCCATTTTTCTACATAACTCAACATTAACTTGATCTTTCTTAATTATTTTTTTATATTTATCTTTTTTTTTTTTTTTTTTTGTTGCTATTGTCTCGTGTAACATTGTACCAGATTCATATATCATCATCATCATCAGCATACAGTAACATCTTTTACACGCAAGTATGCAATTACGCGTGTCAATGCATGTTTACCGTACTACGATTGACAGTGGTCGTAGAGTTGTGGCACACAAGAGTGGCATAAAATTCAAATTACAACCAACAACAGTAACAAGTTCAGTATTAATATTGTATAAACAGAATCTGTTTTAGTAGCCTAACTATGCGTTGTATCTGATTTTACATGCAAAAAAAAAATACTTTAAAAAACGAAAACTGTATATTTTGAGCGGTGTATAGTTCAGGCAGATCTCTGCTTGATGAAGCTGATGCATCATCTAGGTGACTTTGGTGTTATAGTTTTTTTTTTGGTTTTTTGTCGATATACATTTTTACATATAATTTATTTTAGTGTAACATGCAGTAAGCGTAACAAGTTTATCAAATTTTTAAAATCTTGTGTTATGAGCGTGTAGAAAAAAATAATATTAAAAAGAAATAAAAGGAGAAAATAATACAGCAAAAATGTTAAATAAGTTTTTTTGGTTGTTTTAGTTTTAAAGATATTTTGCTTTTGATTTCTGCTGTTTTTTATTTTTTTTTTTAGTTTTGTTAATATGGTGTTAAATACGTGAGTTTAAATTTGGAGGACGATAAATCTTATTGAGATTAGTTTGGTTTTTCTAAAAATTAATAGATATCTTTGACCAACAATTATACACGATTTCAGGGGAATTAAAAATTTTAATTAAAGCTCAACAAACAGTCCAAGCTTAACTTACAACGTTAAGCACTATTATCATTGCAATAAGATTTAACAAAAAGTGTATGACCAGTTCTTCTGCCCGGATTTCCAAACGTTAAAAACATTGAATCACTTATTACTTTCCTGTAACTAAACACACGATCAATAGTTTCTTTTTTAGGCCATTTATTACGTCGTATTGATTTATTTCTGAAGAGTTTAATCTCTTCGATTCGCCACAACTAAGTCACTTCCTTTGCACTTAATCGTCTCAGCAGCTAATAAAAGAAGAGGAAATAAACTAAAACATGTTATCGACATGTTTGGCAAGAAGCTATTGGTTTTTGTCGGTTTTGTTGTTTGTGGGGTTTTCTATTTTTCTAATCTAACAAAACCTTAATTATGAAATTGTATAGTTTGCTTTGCTGCCTGTAATAACAGGTGGTTAATTATGGTAGGAACAGTTTTAGATGAAGCAAAGGAAAATAAAACAAAACTAATAAATATGTCCAAACCGAAAGATGTTACCATAACACGTTACTGGGAGACAAAAATAGAACAAGAGGAAAACATAAAAACAAATTCTTGCACTTGAACATGTTTTGAAAAATTCTAAAAGTATTTGCTGTTAAAGTACAATATCAAGAAAGTGATTAGAAGATTTCATGTCGTCTTAGCAAGTAGCTAAAACCACTTAAGAAATACGAAAAATAAAAACAAAATAATGGTGAGAAAATGTAGTCCACCAGTTATTAAAAACTTCCCAGACAACAAAACCCATAATAAATCTTTACCTTAAAAGCAACAAAAAAAACAAAAAAAAACACTCATTATTATTACAAATTAAAAAAGTATCCACATTTTATTATAAAAAAAAAACACAAAAAACTTTGAATGAAATGTAATTAAGATTTCGTAAGATAATTTATTTTCCAACTAATTTACAAAAATATATAATTTTTAATGGTTTATTTTTTTAGGATTTCAAAAATAACCAAATTTTAAGAGTCTTTAACAAAAACATAAACATTATTAAAAGCAATTTTACTTAAAACAACATGAGGCGAGACGATGAAGTAATACCGAAGAAGACGGGCATGTAGGCATTAAAAACAGTTAAACATTTCCGGTGTTTTAAATAGACCTTAGCAAAACTAATAATGAAAATAAATGGAGCTCAATTAAAAAAACAGTGCACACAAAACGCATAAAACTGAAATCTTTTTATTTCATATCCATATTAATTATATTAATAATTTTTAAAGCATCACAAACAATTCAATTAGCTGAAAGACAAAATATTTTTGCGTTTTGCACTTCCCCAACGTAGGGTCGTTTTAGGTTTGTAGTATGTCTTGCCCTCTGTTTCTAACTCTGTTGCTCTGGCTGCATTTGTACAAAAATTGTTTTTTACAACCACGTGCCATAATATTCTGTGAATCTGGTGAAGGTGTGTTAAGACTACGTGTTCAAGTCATATGGAATGTCAGATTTTCCATATGTAAATCAATACGTATAGTGTAACAGCGTTATTCTCGAATTTATGACAAATGCTAACATTTGTTTTTTGTTTTATAATATAACAATTGTTATATTGAACAAAACAAAGATATAAAATTTTAAAACCCAGAATAGTTAAAAATTGTTGTGCTTGTCATAAATGTTTTTAAAATCACTAAAATTGCTTGTCATTCAATCGAGAATAGCACTGTAACCTCATGAAACATAACATATGTTATTTTCCTATGTGTTATAACATTTGTTAGAGTGATTTTACACGACGGCATTTTGCATGAAACCAGTTTCATGAAATTTTCGTTTGTCGGCAAGAGGTGTAGAGACGCTAGCGGTGTAAATAAAATGCCATGGCTTGAATTTTGAGAGGATTTTCTTACATATGCTTTTAGTACGTTCGGTGTATATCGTTTATTGTTTGTGTATTATTTGAAATAACACAAACAACTACAGTAACGAATATGAAATTAAAAGCAAAATGTACCAATTGCAATGCCATGAAAAATTAAATAGTATAGGAATGCGATGAAACTCACTTAGTTTCTTATTTAGAGCACGCTTTATTTTGATATGTAAAACTTTATGAGAATAGATGTTTTCAGTGATGCTAACTTCCTCTTTTAAAATGTTCACTCGAAATATTATGACAACAAAAGCTAGATTTCTAAAAATAAAAAATATATATATAAATTAAATTACGGGAATATTAGATAAATTAATCTTTAAAAAATTAGTGAAAAGTAAGCGGTAGCGAAATTGCTTTCGAGACGTGCTTTCAATCCTTAATAATCAATATCGGTGGTTTTAAGAATTATCGCGATAATTTTCAAAGATTAAAAAAAATATTTTTCGATCTTTTGTAGGTAATATATCGTAGGCTAAACACGATAGAAAAACAGGAACCCTTGAACCTGTTTTTAATATGATGAAAAAAAGTTAATTTAGGATTTGGAGCGCTGTAGTTAAAAATTAATTGATATCTAAATTATATCCCTTATTACTTTCTTTTAATTATTATTATTTTTTTCTTAGTGGAACTGAACTTTGAAAATTATTTTTAAATATTTATATACATATGTATGTACGTAAAAGGACAAAATTAATAATAGTGACATTTTCAATTTAAATTTTACATGTAAATATTTATTATTTTTATTAATAATTTTTTAACTTTGAAAATTTTCCAGCCTGCTTTGGTTTTTTAAAAAGATAAACGTGTTTGTGCATCTTTCCGATAGCGAAAACTTCATTTAATTTGTTCTTTAATGGAAAATTTTTAAATGTTTCTTTTTTTACAAATTATGAATAACACTTGCACACATTAATACATGTTCTACAGAAACAATAAGAGCAAGACTTGTATGTTAATTGCTTAATTAGGGCAAATGTGAAAATACACAAAAAAAAAATGCGGAGTATTTTATTTAAAGTTCTTAAGATGTACTTTTTACGAACTACGCCATATACCTAAGAACATGTAGTTCTGAGCTCATGTCCTTTTAAACGATTACAGCCAAGTATGTAAGTTAAGCAATTTTAATAAGGAAAGACAGTCTATAACCATTAACGTAACACCAAGTCCACTGTCTGTCTCTACGAAGCAATCACTTTTGGCTGAACACAGGCCGACTCCTTTGCAATATGTTTCTCTTTTGCCGTTTTTGCTTTATAATTCCAGTTGCTATTGCAAATATACCGCATATCGCAACTTTAACATGTTTTGAATCCATCTCATTTCTTGCTTTTTCCTCAGAAAACTTTAAGAAACAACTATTTGAAGTATTTAAATTTTCTTTTCCACAACAAGAGATTATATCATATGCACGCAACACGAACAGTTTGAACATGAAAATTATAAACCGGTTTTAACATATACACGAAATTACATATCGATAGCAATTTTGACTTTCCATATGACTTGTAGTCTAAACATAACTTAAGAAGTGAAATAAAATAATGTCGCCTGCAGCCGTCAAGTGACTTTCGCACAGATTTACACTCACTATCATTTGTTTACTAAACATACCTTTAGCCTAATTAAGTAGACATCCATACCAATATCATACTTTGTGCCCCGACTACTCGTAATGTTATTTTGGAAACTTGGTTAAACAACTGCATTTAACCCTCTCGAACGTACACTGTTGGATTATTACTTTCCTCTTCAAATAAGACTCCATCGAGGTTAGGAATATATCCTAACCATCTCCTCTGCTTTTGTTGAATACAGGCAATTTTACTAATTCATCCCCATTAAAATTACTTTCCTTCTCTAATCAAGACACTGAAAGGTTTTACAGGCTGTTATTCATGTTTGAAACAACTAATGCATTGGAAATGCTTAGCAACAATTATAATTATAATTTTTTATTTTCACTCACCTCTTTTAATTGCTTAAACAAAATTATATTCCCTGCAATCTTTTGAGCTTTAATAACTTTATTAGCTGAAAATATTTTTACATATGATTTTATATATTTTCAAACATTTATACATTTAATTCAAACACTTCCCGTTGTAAAATCATGAAAGAAGAGTAAAACATATTTTATTTTCTGCATACTAGATTGCATCCATAAAAGTTTTATATGCCGGTATTTATTAATTTCATTTTTTTTTAATTTTATATTCATTTATTTTTCTAGTTGAATAAAAATAAAAAAGTAGAAAAAAGAAAAAAAATAGCAGCACCTGTTTAACTTTATGGCCGTAAAGATGAGTCTGAAGTTTATTTGTTTCTTTTGTAGGTTTAAACACAGTTAGATTTTAAACGCATGCACTTGCAATTTATATATGCCCCAAATGGACGGACAGACATTATTATGCAATCTTTATACGTCTTAGTTGGAGTATCTTTTTTTTATAAACTTTCTTTGCTTTTCCTATACATTTTTTTAGTTTTAATTTTTTCAATTTATTTCTGTGCAAAAGCATTTCTTTTTTTTTACTTTAGTTGAATATTTGGACATGTTTTTGAAAGAAATGAGGTTAAGTGGAAATTTATATGCGTAGACATTAGCATATTTTATTATTTTCTCTCAATTTGCTTCTTGTTTGCCTCCGTAGCAATAGTTGATGTTGTTTTCCTGTTGTTTTATTATTTACTCTAGAAAGTGGCAAATGATATTTTGTTAAAGTGGGAACAGCAAGATATTTTATTTTTATAACTTTTCATGGGCAGGTTTGCATAAATATATTTTGGACTTCATAATGTTGTCAATCTACTTGTGAAAAAGTTTCAAATTCATGTCACGTTCATGTTTCTGTGCAGTGTGTATGAATAAGAGATAACGGTTTTATGGCATACTTATATTTATTCATAAATACTAAAGTATTTAGCAATAAAATTATTAAATTAACAAAATAAAGTACGCACGATGTCAGCTAAATTAAATAATTCTTGCAAACTCAGCACTGTGATAAGTTCTGTGTGTCATGAAGCAATTGCTGTGTAGATTTTATACCAAACAGGTTTTATGAGATGATCTGAACATGTTTGATTCTATCACATTACGCAAAAATACACAGATGTAAAATATTAATATTTATTTGTGGATTTTTTCAAATTAATTATGATATTTAGTCGCTTTAATTTCTCTATTTTTGGTTTTGAAAAAAAAAAATTTGTAATCGAAATCGTTTTAACAAGTTTCCATAACTTTGAGTTTTCGGTTATATTGGGATCCTGCGGGATCCCACAGTTGAGTACTATAACCAACCTTTTATTTGCATTAAAATAATGTTGGGGTTGTCGACAAAATTTGCTTATATTTTTTTCTAGGAAAAACATAAGAGATTTCCAACAAAGAAACTTAAATACTTGCAATTTTTTCTTGTAGCATGAGGCTATGTTTAGGCTCCGCCACAGCGATACTGAATCACAGCAACGAATTTCGAGACCAACATTGTCTTCTTTAGAGTTGAGATCTATCGGATTTAAAGAATTGCAAAATTATATCAGTACTGGTCTTTGTGTCAAACAGAAGCCTTTTTTATATCCGAATGACAAAGTGAAACAGCACATGGAATATGAAAAACAAATGTATATTTGTTTAAGGTTTTTAAATGCAGCCAGAGTACCGAAATGCTCTTTAACTTATCACACATGAAAAAGCAGTTGAAAGGCTAGAAAATTTTTTGGTTTTTTCATTCATTAATACGATGATGTAATTTTTTTTCTTTCTATTCAAAAGTGAAAAAAAGAGAAAATATTTTTTTCTTCACGCAAGTGCTCATATGAGAATATACAATGTTGATAGTTTTTCATAAGTGAAAAGATCGTAAAAAAAATTTTTATAAGCGTTCTCATATTTTTGATTGTTTTACTGCCGGCCTATATACAATCTGGATTATATGCATTTGTAAAATTTTTACTTTGAGCTAATATGGCTTACTATTTTCTTCAGTGACCTTTAAAAAGTTATCCCTTATCATATATGAATGATTAAAAACGAAAGAGACGCACTCATTCATGTGTGATTGTAGTAAGAAAGTTTTTTGATGATCGTTTATGAATATGAGGAACAAAAAAATCGGAGCAATCTAGTTTATGAAAAATATCATAAATGTTTATAATTGAATGCTCATAAATGAAAAATTTTGAACTCTGAATGCAACAAAATATTGTTACGTTTTACCCTTTTTAAGGTCAAGCAAACGTACGGATTCTTTTGCTTGCAAATACCACTGTGGCTAAATGCTGTCTTCGAACTTTATGGCTTTCTCTGGCTACTTAGTGTCAAAATTTCTGCTAAAATATCTCAATTTAAGTTTTAAGGTAAAAACATGTAAGAGTGCTATATTCGGCTAAGCCGAATCTTATATACCCTGCACCATATACAGTGGCTCACAGTCAAAGTGAGCCAGTATTTTTTTACTAATGTTTTTGAAATAATTTTTAAAATACCATCTTCCCACCATTTATTTCTTATCCAATTTGTTAATCCATAAGTGCAGCTCTATTTAATTGCATTGCATAATAAGGGACAGAATTGCTGTTTTGGCCGCTGCCTCGAAGGACTATGTCTGATCGATTGGCGTATTCAAGTTTTCTCTAGCTCATCTAGTGCCTTGGCAAAGTTGATTTCAATACTGACGGGCAGACGGACATCGATCAATCGACTTCGGTATGAATAAGAACTCGGAATGTATATGTATACGCTTTATGGGGTCGAAATTGGATATTGTAGAAATTACACACGGATTGATTTTTGATTTTGATTTTTAGGCCCTTGAAAAAAAATATTTATGAAAAGCAACTACTTTTCTAGCTAAATGCTATGAATTTTCTGAATCGCTACATGCTTCCACAGGATTCTTCGCATCTATATAATTCCTATTATATGCTGTACAGTGTGGAAAACAACATTTTTGGGAAAAAGTCTGCTCCTCTAAAAAAAAAACTTCTCACGTTCATATCAGGTAAGCTTTCGGGCGCAAGTGTTGAGCTCGAATTGGATATTATAATTTTCGTAAGTTGTAACCCCGTTTAAAGCCTTCTGTCTATTCTATCTCTAAACCCTACTAATTTTAAAATGCAGCACTGAAGTGGGAGCTTGATCCCAGGGAGACGTGGTTTCAACAGGACGCTACGTGTCATACGGTAATAACAACCAAAGACATAGTGAAGCTTATTTGAAAGAAATTTTTCTTTAAATTGGCATCCAAGGAGGTGCGATTGCTTTCTGTGAGCCTAGATGAGCTGGTTTATTCTGATAAACCAGCAGCGATCGACGGTTTGGAAGGTAAGTTTTTTCATCTATACATAACATATGGTGACCAGCAATGCTCGATAAAGTGGCCCAACATTGGACAAGCAAAAAGCGCTTCGTCAAGAAAAGTCCCCATATGCCCGAACTCGCTTTTAAGTGCTTAAATACCATATATAGTTCTTTCGAACAAAAATGACATTATGTAATAATCCATTGTCGATTCTTGTTTCATTAAGACAAAGAAAAATTAAATGGTTTTTGATCACAACTATTTCTATATTTTAAAATTTGATTGTGTCCGAATTGAATTTTACGGATTTTTATAGAAATTTTCTTGCTCCTAAAGTATATGTTTTTCGTATACGGTTATTTTTTAATTAAATCCGACGAACTCCTTTATAAATTGCAGCGCCTATAGCGGCAGTCATTTCAAAAAGAGCTTCGTAAATAACGTGTCTTTCACAACTGGGATTTTTGCAAAAACCAAAAAAAAAAACCATCACACCTATTATTTCTAAACAGGTAGTCTGTAAAAAAGTTAAACTGGTGCAAGCTTCGAGAAAATAAATGGAAAGTGAATAAAATTAATTTCTTGTAAACTTTAAAATATGTATAAATAAACAAATATTATTTTATCATTAAAGTTGTTGAAAATATAAATTACTACCGAAAACCAAAATCAATGTCAAAAAAAAAAAAACAAAAAGTTTAGCAATGAACAAACCTGAAGGTAACTGGACTTTACTTGAACAGTTATTTAGTTGTCAACACAGAACAACAAAATATTTTCTATATTTTCTACTCGAATTCCCTTTTAATCGCTGTTACTTTTTATTAGCTTTTTCGCACAATTAACCATAAGATAAATAATAATATATAAATAAATAAGTGTGCTATATTCGTTTAAGCCGAATCTTATATACCCTTCACCATGTATGTGAATCTAGTTTATTGAAGTAACACCAATAAAAAAAAGAAGAAAAATAAAAAAAATGTTATCGGCGCTTAACGGGTTAAGCATTAAAAAAAAAAATTTAGTACTTCCTAAAAGATCTGTTCAAAAGCTTTAAAATGTTACACATTTTAATATCCTAAAAAATATGGTGCACAATCGTACTTTTCTATGAAAAGTTCAAAGGGCGATAAATTAGAAAATATGGGCGAGCACCATATTTCATATTTCACTTGCTATTTTTTTCTTATTTTTTATTTCTCTATCGCTCCATATATTTCTTTTTTTCTTTGATTGTAGTAACTTCTCTAAACTAGATTAGTTTCAAATGATATGGAAAAATTAGAGGCAGGTATTGTATTTTGCGCGCTGTATTGAAGGACATGAACCGATCTTGCCAATTTTCTATAGCAAAGAAATGTCTGATCGATTGGCGTATTTTGATTTTCCCTAGCTCATCCAGTGTCCAGTTGGCAAAGTTTATTTCAACCCGAACACAGACGGACAGACGGACATTACTCAATTTACTTCGCTATGCATAAGAATTAAGAATAAGGGGCCGAAAATGGATATTGTAGAAATTACACACGGATGGTAAACCCACTTTTTGGGGTGTAGGGTATAAAAATAGATGACATTGACTGTTTTTTTTTCAAATAATACTCGCATTGTAGCAAATCATATAAAAATATACGCAATTTTTCTGCTTGAATGCATGTCACATAGAAAAACGTCTTCTACTACGCATTTCTAAGAATTGAAAGAATTGAAACTTTATAACGAAGTCGAAACAAAGGTGGCAGTGTATTGTAAATAAATCATTGTATGCACGACAGACTGACATTCAACTCCGTTGACTGAAAAACCCACACACACATAAAAACATTATTACGCATAGTTAACATTGGCTAAAAAATTATTTAAAAGGCCATTTTTAATGGCGACCTTTGAACAAATAAAATTTATTGCAAGAGCTATTGATAAAAGTTAGATATAAAAAAATAAATTATTTTATATATTGTAGGTTAAACAATACATTTAATATTGTTATAAGAGGGTAGGTTTATAAGTCTTTATAAATTTTTGTTTTTTGCATTATTCCGCTTTGTTGTTTATTTATGGTCTCCGTTTGCCTAAATACACTTCATTCGTCGATTCTCAAGAAGTAAAGTAAAACGTAATTCTACTCGGGTTCCTTCTACGCACTGATATATCTTTAAATTCTGTCGCAGCCAAATTTACAGGCAGCCACTGTCTATGCGCACTTAATTTTTATAGAAGGTTATTTATTAAAAAAAAACTTAAGTCATAGCAATGCCTTACCCGCCAATTTTACTACCTTTTCTTTATTGCGCCACACTCAGCTAATAAAAATTTGTTTAACAGTTAATTAATTATTCCACTGTTTAATTATCAGAGAGTCAATGTTTCATAAACATTCATGTATCGCTAGAGAAATGGTTCAGATTACGAACAATAAGCT
The DNA here is from genome assembly GCA_916610165.2 of Gymnosoma rotundatum. Classification (NCBI taxonomy): domain Eukaryota; kingdom Metazoa; phylum Arthropoda; class Insecta; order Diptera; family Tachinidae; genus Gymnosoma; species Gymnosoma rotundatum. The sequence continues at coordinate 92,308,954 of OU744337.1, read as the reverse complement.
TTCAAACCTGCTACGCTAATAGACACAACACTGAATTTGTTTAAACTTCAAAGAAAGTTTATAACATTAGGCTATTTGATATGTATGCATGGCCTTAACTAATTATCAAGCTTTTTTGTCAGTCACTTTAAAATATATCGTATTGTTACGTTTTTTGCTTACGGATTCTTTTTGATTTCAAATACCACTGTTCCACATTATAAATTCTCCAATTCTTACTCTGAGTCACTATTTCTGAACATACTTCTTGATCCTACGATTTCTGTCTTACTAAACATGCGTTATTCTGAACGCAGTCATTCACGCTGTGTTACTCTGGCGAGTCATAATGTATTCGATGTCTTGTTCAGTAAGCCCACTTACGCTATGCATCCAATCCAGTCATCCCCTTTTATTTAATAGCCACAACACACATCTGCCATACACTGTTGCTAACTTCCCTGTACTAACAGCTACAGATCTTTCTCTTATTGGTAAGGGCGTCTTGGCAATTGTCTGCTAAACTTATATTAATAAAGCCTTTTCACTTAATTCTCTACCATGGCTCCACGCATTAATTTTTTGTTCTTTCCGGAAGGTTTGTACTTCTGCTTTTCAACTTGTAATTGCAAGTCCAAACTTTGTTTTATTGCGCGCACCTCTACCAACGCAGCGGTCGCGGTTGCTCTACTTGTGTCACCTAATTATCGTATTGTTCTACGCTGTGGTGAAAGTGACTTATACACCTCTGTTTTTTTTATCATGGAGACCCACAACAGGGGTTGCCAGATCATATTTTCGTAACAAAGCGATGCTTGCAAATAAAATGGTTTTTATTTCTAATGGTATCTTTCTACATGAACTTTTATCAAGTCAATATTCGGTGTATTGACAAAATGTTTGGTTTAGACGCAATTCCTTTGTGTCTGGGGATTAATTTAAAAATTTAACTTGGTTTAGTCGCAATTGGTTTGTATCGTTTAATTTTTAAAATTTTGCTTCAAACATAGTGTTGTATTTTAATTTCTACTCAATATTATAACAATTTTGTGCTTATACTCGTAGCGCAATAAATTATTGGGATTTTGTATAGAATATTGAGCTCAATAATGGCCTTTTATGAGAATAGCTGAATATTGAGTAATGTCCGAACAGGCTATAATACTAGCCAAAGTCTATATTTTATGACTGCTTTCTGTGGAGGGTACCCAATTTTATTTCTGATTACTCTGGGCTTTTGTCTGATAACTCACTTAATTCTCAGGAAAATATACTTTAAATAAATATAGTCGTATTGTAGAATTTTTTTAGTTTAGTTATACTACTAATAGTAATTTTAATATTTATATTCATAATTCATATTCGCCATTTTAAAATTGCAGACTTTTGTTTGAAAATTCACTTTTAAAGTAATGAACATTGATTTACAACAGTCTCATTGCTAGTGTTATACCCCTCCTATACCCTCAGGCTTTTATTTGAAAACATATTTTATTCTCAAAGTAGCTAGCATCAAATTTTGAGAGTCATAAAATTTAATTCTTTAAATATAGAGTATTTGTAATTATGTATGTTAAATAGTTTTCCCCTCGACCCTTTAAAAAATAAGTAAGCCCATTGGAATTTCCTAATTTATAGGCATACGGATCCAAAAAAAAAACTCAATATTATTTGTCTTTCGATGAAGATAAATACTTTGCTGCGCCTGTAGCATTTTAATTCATTAATAGGTGTTTTAAATATATCGTTACGAATAATAAAAAAAAACTTGGCAACCCCTATTAGTTGGTTGTTTCCGTATGAGTGTGGTGAATAAAGTTAATTCAACAACCAATGGTGTGTTTATAGAATAACAAAACCACAAGTTAGCTAACAAAAGCTGAACAGCCTCAATGGCTGCGTTAGTAGAGGTGCGTACTACAAACCAGGGGGTCCGAGTTCGATACCGCATGCTGGCATGCGTGCAACGAAAAAAAAACAATAATTGTTATAAGCAATTAAAATTAATAAACAGCAGTACAAACCTCCCGACATGCAAAAGGCAATTATTGTGTGAAGCCATGGCAGATAATTTAGTGGAGACGTCCAACTTAATATGAGAGCAACAGATAATTGTCAAGAAGCCTTTTATAATAAAAAAAAGTAAGAGCACTAGCGGTTAGCGCGGGGAAGTGTAACAGCATAACAACAGTGTATGGCAGACGTGTGTTGTGGCTACTGGATTAAAGGAGATGACTGGCTTGGATAAAAGGAGTAGTGGAGATGTCTGTGGATGGATGTTCATGTCTCGCCGGAGTAACACAGTAGTGTAGCGTGGATGGCTGCGTTTGTGGTGATAACGCATGTTTAGTAAATACGAGACCAAGGGTTCACAAGACCGTTAGGATCGAGAAGTATAGCCAGAGAAAGCCATAAAGTTCGAAGACAGCATTTAGCCACAGTGGTATTTGCAAGCAAAAGAATCCGTACGTTTGCTTGACCTTAAAAAGGGTAAAACGTAACAATATTTTGTTGCATTCAGAGTTCAAAATTTTTCATTTATGAGCATTCAATCATAAATGTTTATAATTGAATGCTCATAAATGAAAAATTTTGAACTCTGAATGCAACAAAATATTGTTACGTTTTACCCTTTTTAAGGTCAAGCAAACGTACGGATTCTTTTGCTTGCAAATACCACTGTGGCTAAATGCTGTCTTCGAACTTTATGGCTTTCTCTGGCTATACTTCTCGATCCTAACGGTCTTGTGAACCCTTGGTCTCGTATTTACTAAACATGCGTTATCACCACAAACGCAGCCATCCACGCTACACTACTGTGTTACTCCGGCGAGACATGAACATCCATCCACAGACATCTCCACTACTCCTTTTATCCAAGCCAGTCATCTCCTTTAATCCAGTAGCCACAACACACGTCTGCCATACACTGTTGTTATGCTGTTACACTTCCCCGCGCTAACCGCTAGTGCTCTTACTTTTTTTTATTATAAAAGGCTTCTTGACAATTATCTGTTGCTCTCATATTAAGTTGGACGTCTCCACTAAATTATCTGCCATGGCTTCACACAATAATTGCCTTTTGCATGTCGGGAGGTTTGTACTGCTGTTTATTAATTTTAATTGCTTATAACAATTATTGTTTTTTTTTCGTTGCACGCATGCCAGCATGCGGTATCGAACTCGGACCCCCTGGTTTGTAGTACGCACCTCTACTAACGCAGCCATTGAGGCTGTTCAGCTTTTGTTAGCTAACTTGTGGTTTTGTTATTCTATAAACACACCATTGGTTGTTGAATTAACTTTATTCACCACACTCATACGGAAACAACCAACTAATAGGGGTTGCCAAGTTTTTTTTTATTATTCGTAACGATATATTTAAAACACCTATTAATGAATTAAAATGCTACAGGCGCAGCAAAGTATTTATCTTCATCGAAAGACAAATAATATTGAGTTTTTTTTTTGGATCCGTATGCCTATAAATTAGGAAATTCCAATGGGCTTACTTATTTTTTAAAGGGTCGAGGGGAAAACTATTTAACATACATAATTACAAATACTCTATATTTAAAGAATTAAATTTTATGACTCTCAAAATTTGATGCTAGCTACTTTGAGAATAAAATATGTTTTCAAATAAAAGCCTGAGGGTATAGGAGGGGTATAACACTAGCAATGAGACTGTTGTAAATCAATGTTCATTACTTTAAAAGTGAATTTTCAAACAAAAGTCTGCAATTTTAAAATGGCGAATATGAATTATGAATATAAATATTAAAATTACTATTAGTAGTATAACTAAACTAAAAAAATTCTACAATACGACTATATTTATTTAAAGTATATTTTCCTGAGAATTAAGTGAGTTATCAGACAAAAGCCCAGAGTAATCAGAAATAAAATTGGGTACCCTCCACAGAAAGCAGTCATAAAATATAGACTTTGGCTAGCCTGTTCGGACATTACTCAATATTCAGCTATTCTCATAAAAGGCCATTATTGAGCTCAATATTCTATACAAAATCCCAATAATTTATTGCGCTACGAGTATAAGCACAAAATTGTTATAATATTGAGTAGAAATTAAAATACAACACTATGTTTGAAGCAAAATTTTAAAAATTAAACGATACAAACCAATTGCGACTAAACCAAGTTAAATTTTTAAATTAATCCCCAGACACAAAGGAATTGCGTCTAAACCAAACATTTTGTCAATACACCGAATATTGACTTGATAAAAGTTCATGTAGAAAGATACCATTAGAAATAAAAACCATTTTATTTGCAAGCATCGCTTTGTTACGAAAATATGATCTGGCAACCCCTGTTGTGGGTCTCCATGATAAAAAAAACAGAGGTGTATAAGTCACTTTCACCACAGCGTAGAACAATACGATAATTAGGTGACACAAGTAGAGCAACCGCGACCGCTGCGTTGGTAGAGGTGCGCGCAATAAAACAAAGTTTGGACTTGCAATTACAAGTTGAAAAGCAGAAGTACAAACCTTCCGGAAAGAACAAAAAATTAATGCGTGGAGCCATGGTAGAGAATTAAGTGAAAAGGCTTTATTAATATAAGTTTAGCAGACAATTGCCAAGACGCCCTTACCAATAAGAGAAAGATCTGTAGCTGTTAGTACAGGGAAGTTAGCAACAGTGTATGGCAGATGTGTGTTGTGGCTATTAAATAAAAGGGGATGACTGGATTGGATGCATAGCGTAAGTGGGCTTACTGAACAAGACATCGAATACATTATGACTCGCCAGAGTAACACAGCGTGAATGACTGCGTTCAGAATAACGCATGTTTAGTAAGACAGAAATCGTAGGATCAAGAAGTATGTTCAGAAATAGTGACTCAGAGTAAGAATTGGAGAATTTATAATGTGGAACAGTGGTATTTGAAATCAAAAAGAATCCGTAAGCAAAAAACGTAACAATACGATATATTTTAAAGTGACTGACAAAAAAGCTTGATAATTAGTTAAGGCCATGCATACATATCAAATAGCCTAATGTTATAAACTTTCTTTGAAGTTTAAACAAATTCAGTGTTGTGTCTATTAGCGTAGCAGGTTTGAAAGCTTATTGTTCGTAATCTGAACCATTTCTCTAGCGATACATGAATGTTTATGAAACATTGACTCTCTGATAATTAAACAGTGGAATAATTAATTAACTGTTAAACAAATTTTTATTAGCTGAGTGTGGCGCAATAAAGAAAAGGTAGTAAAATTGGCGGGTAAGGCATTGCTATGACTTAAGTTTTTTTTTAATAAATAACCTTCTATAAAAATTAAGTGCGCATAGACAGTGGCTGCCTGTAAATTTGGCTGCGACAGAATTTAAAGATATATCAGTGCGTAGAAGGAACCCGAGTAGAATTACGTTTTACTTTACTTCTTGAGAATCGACGAATGAAGTGTATTTAGGCAAACGGAGACCATAAATAAACAACAAAGCGGAATAATGCAAAAAACAAAAATTTATAAAGACTTATAAACCTACCCTCTTATAACAATATTAAATGTATTGTTTAACCTACAATATATAAAATAATTTATTTTTTTATATCTAACTTTTATCAATAGCTCTTGCAATAAATTTTATTTGTTCAAAGGTCGCCATTAAAAATGGCCTTTTAAATAATTTTTTAGCCAATGTTAACTATGCGTAATAATGTTTTTATGTGTGTGTGGGTTTTTCAGTCAACGGAGTTGAATGTCAGTCTGTCGTGCATACAATGATTTATTTACAATACACTGCCACCTTTGTTTCGACTTCGTTATAAAGTTTCAATTCTTTCAATTCTTAGAAATGCGTAGTAGAAGACGTTTTTCTATGTGACATGCATTCAAGCAGAAAAATTGCGTATATTTTTATATGATTTGCTACAATGCGAGTATTATTTGAAAAAAAAACAGTCAATGTCATCTATTTTTATACCCTACACCCCAAAAAGTGGGTTTACCATCCGTGTGTAATTTCTACAATATCCATTTTCGGCCCCTTATTCTTAATTCTTATGCATAGCGAAGTAAATTGAGTAATGTCCGTCTGTCCGTCTGTGTTCGGGTTGAAATAAACTTTGCCAACTGGACACTGGATGAGCTAGGGAAAATCAAAATACGCCAATCGATCAGACATTTCTTTGCTATAGAAAATTGGCAAGATCGGTTCATGTCCTTCAATACAGCGCGCAAAATACAATACCTGCCTCTAATTTTTCCATATCATTTGAAACTAATCTAGTTTAGAGAAGTTACTACAATCAAAGAAAAAAAGAAATATATGGAGCGATAGAGAAATAAAAAATAAGAAAAAAATAGCAAGTGAAATATGAAATATGGTGCTCGCCCATATTTTCTAATTTATCGCCCTTTGAACTTTTCATAGAAAAGTACGATTGTGCACCATATTTTTTAGGATATTAAAATGTGTAACATTTTAAAGCTTTTGAACAGATCTTTTAGGAAATACTAAATTTTTTTTTTTAATGCTTAACCCGTTAAGCGCCGATAACATTTTTTTTATTGGTGTTACTTCAATAAACTAGATTCACATACATGGTGAAGGGTATATAAGATTCGGCTTAAACGAATATAGCACACTTATTTATTTATATATTATTATTTATCTTATGGTTAATTGTGCGAAAAAGCTAATAAAAAGTAACAGCGATTAAAAGGGAATTCGAGTAGAAAATATAGAAAATATTTTGTTGTTCTGTGTTGACAACTAAATAACTGTTCAAGTAAAGTCCAGTTACCTTCAGGTTTGTTCATTGCTAAACTTTTTGTTTTTTTTTTTTTGACATTGATTTTGGTTTTCGGTAGTAATTTATATTTTCAACAACTTTAATGATAAAATAATATTTGTTTATTTATACATATTTTAAAGTTTACAAGAAATTAATTTTATTCACTTTCCATTTATTTTCTCGAAGCTTGCACCAGTTTAACTTTTTTACAGACTACCTGTTTAGAAATAATAGGTGTGATGGTTTTTTTTTTTGGTTTTTGCAAAAATCCCAGTTGTGAAAGACACGTTATTTACGAAGCTCTTTTTGAAATGACTGCCGCTATAGGCGCTGCAATTTATAAAGGAGTTCGTCGGATTTAATTAAAAAATAACCGTATACGAAAAACATATACTTTAGGAGCAAGAAAATTTCTATAAAAATCCGTAAAATTCAATTCGGACACAATCAAATTTTAAAATATAGAAATAGTTGTGATCAAAAACCATTTAATTTTTCTTTGTCTTAATGAAACAAGAATCGACAATGGATTATTACATAATGTCATTTTTGTTCGAAAGAACTATATATGGTATTTAAGCACTTAAAAGCGAGTTCGGGCATATGGGGACTTTTCTTGACGAAGCGCTTTTTGCTTGTCCAATGTTGGGCCACTTTATCGAGCATTGCTGGTCACCATATGTTATGTATAGATGAAAAAACTTACCTTCCAAACCGTCGATCGCTGCTGGTTTATCAGAATAAACCAGCTCATCTAGGCTCACAGAAAGCAATCGCACCTCCTTGGATGCCAATTTAAAGAAAAATTTCTTTCAAATAAGCTTCACTATGTCTTTGGTTGTTATTACCGTATGACACGTAGCGTCCTGTTGAAACCACGTCTCCCTGGGATCAAGCTCCCACTTCAGTGCTGCATTTTAAAATTAGTAGGGTTTAGAGATAGAATAGACAGAAGGCTTTAAACGGGGTTACAACTTACGAAAATTATAATATCCAATTCGAGCTCAACACTTGCGCCCGAAAGCTTACCTGATATGAACGTGAGAAGTTTTTTTTTTAGAGGAGCAGACTTTTTCCCAAAAATGTTGTTTTCCACACTGTACAGCATATAATAGGAATTATATAGATGCGAAGAATCCTGTGGAAGCATGTAGCGATTCAGAAAATTCATAGCATTTAGCTAGAAAAGTAGTTGCTTTTCATAAATATTTTTTTTCAAGGGCCTAAAAATCAAAATCAAAAATCAATCCGTGTGTAATTTCTACAATATCCAATTTCGACCCCATAAAGCGTATACATATACATTCCGAGTTCTTATTCATACCGAAGTCGATTGATCGATGTCCGTCTGCCCGTCAGTATTGAAATCAACTTTGCCAAGGCACTAGATGAGCTAGAGAAAACTTGAATACGCCAATCGATCAGACATAGTCCTTCGAGGCAGCGGCCAAAACAGCAATTCTGTCCCTTATTATGCAATGCAATTAAATAGAGCTGCACTTATGGATTAACAAATTGGATAAGAAATAAATGGTGGGAAGATGGTATTTTAAAAATTATTTCAAAAACATTAGTAAAAAAATACTGGCTCACTTTGACTGTGAGCCACTGTATATGGTGCAGGGTATATAAGATTCGGCTTAGCCGAATATAGCACTCTTACATGTTTTTACCTTAAAACTTAAATTGAGATATTTTAGCAGAAATTTTGACACTAAGTAAAACAAAATTGTCCCCTCGATTTAAAATTATTATTTATTTATTGTTCCCAAATGAAAAGAAACCCAGAAAACCTAAACAGATTAATTTGAAATTTTCTTTATTTTATTTTATTAAATTCAGACTAGAAGAATTTTTAAATCCAATTTTATTTATGCGAATAGTTTAATGTGTTCTTTTAATGTATTTAATTTTCTAAAAAATTTCAACTTGTTATTTCTCTACTTACAGATATCGATGAATGTCAAGATCCACAAATAGCTCGACTTTGCGTTGAAAATGCCGAATGTTGCAATTTACCCGCACACTTTTTGTGCAAATGTAATGATGGTTATGAAGGTGATGGTGAAGTTTTATGTACAGGTAAGTTTCCTTAATGGGAGAAAATAATTACAATTGTTAATTATAGAGACTTTTTCGTTTCTTGGTAATATAGAACACTATATGTTCTTTCTGACTATTGTCTTGCGATAATATATAATACTGCCTGCCTTGAAAATGCCAAGATGACTTAGTGACAAAAAAATAATTCTTTTGATTTTTGAGTTGCTTGTAACGTCTGTCGGTCTGAAATCGAAAATTTTATATTAATTAATGTTAATAATTAAATGCGAATTTTTTAGTTCCCTATTTATTGCTTTTCTTTCCCCTAGGAGGTCAATGTAGATAATTCAATGCATATTCCAAAAACTTTTGCAACATTAACTTTAGTGCTGATGTCTAGTAAATTAACCATGAACACTTACAGTACCAAACGCCTGAAATGAAAATGCAAAGCAAAATATTCCTAGAAATACTTATTTCCCCCTAATTTGTTTGTTTTTTTTTTCTATTTCTCTTTGTAAATAACCGGCTTTTAAATAAGAATGAAAAGAAAATTAGTCAGAAATGAAAACAAGTATATTCATAATACTTAACGTGATAACAAATGTCTGCATTTATTTATTTCATTTCTTTACAGATATTGATGAGTGCCAAAATCCTAAAGCTTGCGGTGTAAATGCCCACTGTACTAATACACCCGGCAATTACACATGTACCTGTCCCGAAGGCTTCTATGGCAATCCCTATGAGGGTTGTCATGACATTGATGAATGTAGCAATGAGAATGTCTGTGGTCCTGGTGCCATATGCACTAATTTGGAGGGCAGTTATCGCTGCGACTGTCCTGCGGGTTATGAAGGCGACGGACGTTCAGAAGCTGGCTGCATTGATTACGACGAATGTGCACGCAGTCCATGCGGTCGTAACGCTCAGTGTTTGAACACAGATGGTAGCTTCAAATGCCTATGCCCAGATGGTTATTCCGGTGATCCGGCTCAGGGTTGTGAAGGTAAGTGTGAAACTTTTGAAAGCTTTATTTGCCCTTTACAGCAAACACAAATTGATTTAAAAGCTTAAACAATTTTTCGTCTTATCATTGTACTTTTTTTCTATAAACTGCACGCACCAAAATTCAAAAATCAAACAAATTGAATAAAACCAATTGCGACTGAATATCTTTTAAAACCCCAATTTCATTTACCAAATGGCACTTCATTATAACATCAATGCAATACGAAATTTACGCACAAATTCATAATGGTTTATGATGAAAATTTTTATTATAATACAAATAATTGCAATAACTCCATTAAAAATTATCGCTAAATTATTTAAACAAAAAAAAAATAAAACTAAAATAAACTACAATTTAATCAACAACTAATACACTTAAACAAATTCATATAAAACCAAACAATCATACAGATGTCGATGAATGCTCTATTAATAATCCATGTGGTTTGGGTGCTCAGTGCGTGAATATGGGCGGTAGTTTTGTATGTCGTTGTCAGCCTGGCTTTATGCTCGAAAATTATGCAAACGATAATCGTAATAGTACTTCGCTTGAAACAACAACACACTCACCTATAACAGAAACAAATAAAAAAGCTTTACTAATGGCCAAAACTGGTGCCGGCTTGGCTTGCATAGATGTGGACGAATGTAATATGGACGATGGTGTCGCTAAATGTGGCACCAATGCTAAATGCATTAATTTTCCGGGTTCATATCGTTGCTTGTGCCCAAACGGTTTTCAAGGCCAAGGTTATTTGCACTGTGAAAGTTAGTACCATTGATAGCTTAAATAACTATTTTTTTTTTGTTGTCTAAATGAAAATTTGTAAGCTTTTATTTGGAAGTACAAAAAGAAGTGCACACATAAATAAGTATTTACAAAAACGCATAGAATATTCATAACAAGTTATTTTTAAACTCCTCCACCAGTCATGAATCTCAGAAGTCAATCAAGTAGACTTTTGTTGTAATGATTAAGATTGTCACACACAGTCACACACTTAAGTTTATTTCCCACTGTAAGCGACACCCGCGCCTATCTTTCCTCTAGCTTCATTTTTGTCATTTTCAGTGACTGACAATACAAAACTAACTGGAACTATCTCAGCTGGACTTTCTAAAGTATGGTCATCATTTAGAGCATAGCTGACTTCAACATCACACTATTGAATTTCACCCATTTTCTAAAAGCTTAAAACTTTTTTTTATCAATCAACTTTTGATAGACTTTTTCCTAAAAATATCCCTTTACTTCTGGAAGTTTAAGCCAGAGTTTTTTTGAATTCTTTGTATTTAGTCTCGTATTTAAGAAGAAATATGTTGAACACAGCAGCTTGAACTTTAACTAAATTTTATTTGAAATCATAAATATTAATAATTTTGATAATAAACCTAATTGCTAACTGTTAAGAAATATGCATCACAACACCAAAACGAACAACAGTAACAAATGCTTTTTAATAAACATTGTGTACAATTCCAGTCTCTCAAAATTATTTTCCATTGAATTTCTCAAAAAAAAAAGCTTACAGATTTTTAATAGCGCTTTTTATTTTAATCTATATTTACTTAAGCTTTTTCTTTTCTAAACTTTTACTTTAAAAAATCTAAAAATCGTATACTATATTTCCACATCTTCAAATGCTTTTATACTTCATTTTTGAAATAAAAGCTTTCTTTAGTCTACTGCTGCTCAATTTTCACGCTATACTCTGCATACTTTTACTCCTTTTTATTATAAGACACTAAATTCATTAACCTTTTTTAATAATTTTTTTCGAAACATTACACTCTCCACCATGTCACCTTTGTTTGTCCTGCAATTGTAAAAACGAAAACGAAAAACACACAATTGCTTAATGGCTTTCACCAAAAAACAATCAAACAAACAAACATAAAAAAAAACTAAACGTCTCACATCCACTGTGTACTCCTAATTCATTTTGGTAAAACCTGTATTCGCTAATTTGTTCAGATATAAATGAATGTCAAGATAATCCCTGCGGCGAAAATGCTGTCTGCACTGACACAATCGGTAGTTTTGTCTGTAATTGCAAACATGAATATACCGGTGATCCCTTCCGGGGTTGTACAGATATTGATGAATGTTTAACACTAGAAAAACCATGTGGTATCCATGGCATTTGCGAAAATAAAGAGCCGGGTTATGAGTGTAAGTGCCCGCAAGGTTTTGCAGGCAAGCCCGATGCTAAGATAGCCTGTGAACAAGTGGACGTTAATATACAATGTTCGAGCAACTTCGATTGTACTAACAATGCGGAATGTATAGAAAATCAATGTTTCTGTTTGGATGGATTTGAGCCGTTAGGCTCCAGTTGTGTGGATATTGATGAATGCCGAACGCATGCTGAAATTTGCGGTGATCATGCTCAGTGTACAAATACTCCTGGATCATATATATGTGATTGTGAAGCTGGCTATGTAGGCACGCCACCCAGAGTGGCTTGTAAGGAACCTTGTGAAGATGTTCATTGCGGCAAGCATGCCTATTGCAAACCCGATGGCAGTGAAGCTTATTGTATTTGCGAGGAAGGCTGGACCTTTAACCCAAGTGATGTAGCAGTTGGTTGTGTAGATATTGACGAATGCGATTTGGTACATGGTCCTTTCGGAAGTTGCGGTATAAATGCCACTTGTACCAACTCCTTAGGTAGCTATTCCTGTTCTTGTCCTGTTGGATATTTAGGGGACCCTCACACCAGCTGTGTGGATGTTGACGAATGTAAAACTGGAAGTAAATGTGGCGATGGAGCTGAATGTATAAATAAAAATGGTGGTTATGCTTGCCAATGTCCAGAAGGTTCTATTCCCGATCCTGACCCGACTATTAGATGTGTTCCAATTGTAACATGCACTGAAGATAAGGACTGTCCTGGAAATGCTATTTGTGATTCAGCAAAGAGATGTTTGTGCCCCGAGCCTAATATAGGAAATGATTGTAGACATCCTTGTGAATTTAAGAGCTGTGACGTCCATGCCCATTGTATGTTGGCAAATGGTCAAGCGCAATGTTTATGTACAGAAGGTTTTACTGGTAATCCTGATACACCCGGAGGCTGCAATGATATAGACGAATGTAAAGCTAATCCCTGTGCTGCAAATGCAATATGTTCTAATTCTGCTGGTGCTTATTTGTGTCAATGCCCTAGTGGTGCCTCAGGAGATCCGTACCGTGAAGGATGTGTTACTCCTCGTGCACCTGATACTTGCTCTAATGCCAATCCCTGTGCGCCAGGTGAATCTTGTGTTTTAGACTCATATACTGGTACCAGCGTTTGTGTTTGTCGTCAAGGTTATGAACGTAATCCTGGAACAGGTCAATGTCAAGATATAGATGAATGCTCTTCAACACATTCGAAACCTGCTTGTGGCATAAATGCTTTATGTAAAAACCTTCCTGGAAGCTACGAATGCCGTTGTCCTAGTGAATTTAATGGCAATCCCTTCGTTATGTGTGAGCAATGCAACTCGCCAGAATGTCAGTGCCAAGCTCCTTACAAACTAATAGGAAATAGCTGTATCTTAGCTGGTTGTTCCAACGGTGGCGAAAAGTGTCCTAGCGGTGCAGAATGCATATCAATAGCGGGAGGAATAAGTTATTGTGCTTGTCCCAAAGGCTACAAAACAATGCCTGATGGTTCTTGTATAGATATTGATGAATGCTCAGAGCCTGGAAGCAGAGTATGTGCTTACGGAGCCGAATGTATAAACAAACCCGGATCGTTTTCTTGTATTTGTCCGAATGGTTATACTGGAGATGCTTATAAAGGCCAGTGCTCACCTACTCAACGAAAATGTGCTGCCGACAGAGAATGTAATACAAATGAAAAATGTGTGCAACCTGGAGAATGTGTATGTCTTCCCCCATATTTCTTAGATCCCTATGACAACAACAAATGTAAGAGTCCTTGTGAGAGGTTCCCTTGTGGTATAAATGCCAAATGTACACCTACGGATCCACCACAATGTATGTGTGAAGTGGGTTATAAGGGAGATCCTCTTCTGGGATGCACCGATGAAGATGAATGTGCTCATTTACCTTGTGCCTATGGTGCCTACTGCGTTAACAAAAAGGGCGGATATCAATGTGTTTGTCCTAAAGGCTTTACTGGGGATGCTTACAAGAGTGGTTGTATTTTAGAATCAGGAGAGCCCAAGAGTTCTTGTGCCACAAACGACGATTGCGCAAGTAATTTGGCGTGTGTTGAAGGTACCTGTATAAGTCCCTGTGCCAGTCTACTCTGCGGCTCCAATGCTTTTTGTGAAACTGAAAATCATGCAGGTTGGTGTCGTTGTCGTGTCGGTTATGTTAAAGATGGTGAAGGTGATTGTGTATCACAGTGCAAGGATATCATTTGTGGTCAAGGCGCTTTGTGTATTCCTACATCAGAAGGACCTACCTGCAAATGTCCTCAGGGATTTATTGGAAATCCGTTCCCTGGTGGTACCTGTTCAACTGACCAATGTTCTGCCGCAAGACCTTGTAACAGAAAACAAATTTGTATTAATGGTCGCTGCAAAGAGAGATGCGAAGGTGTTGTTTGTGGCGTAGGTGCAATGTGCGATAAAATAAGCGGAAGATGTGTATGCGAACCAAATTTCATTGGAAACCCCGATTTAATATGTATGCCTCCAATCAAATATGCTGAATGTGATCCTCCTTGTGCTCTCAATGCTCACTGTGAGTATGGATTCGGAACCGCTTTATGTGCTTGTAATGCTGGTACAAAAGGTAATCCTTACGAAGGATGTGGTGCAGAAAGTAGAACCGTATGTGAGCCAAACAGTTGTGGTCCTAATGCTGAATGCAGGTCAGATAGAAATGGAATAACATGCGTTTGTCCTCAAGGATTTAGTGGTAATGCATATATAGGTTGTCATGATATTGATGAATGTATTAAAAAACCTTGTGGAAGAAATGCAGCTTGCCTTAATACTCATGGAGGATTTGAATGCCTTTGTTTATCTGGTTTTGGAGGAGATCCTTTTAAGAGCTGTCAACCTGTTGACAATACCTTTTGTTCTGACCCCTATGAATGCAGTTGCAATGAACGTGTCTATTGCCCAAATGGTTATTCTTGCGAAAATGGCCAGTGTAAAAATCTTTGCTCTAATATAGCCTGTGGTCCTCGTGCTGTGTGCGATTCCGGAAAATGTCTCTGTCCAATGGGATATTTGGGTGATGGCTATAATATGGAAACTGGCTGTACGATAAGAGGACAATGTAGTAATGATGGGGACTGTAAGGGTTCGGAGATTTGTTTCCACATTAGCAAAGGTTTGCGTAAGTGTGTTGATGCCTGCTCAAAAATTCAGTGTGGCCCCAATGCCATCTGCGTCGCTAATGATCATCGTTCTTCTTGCATATGTAGTGAAGGTTATTACGGCAATCCCAGCAATTTGCAATCAGGGTGTCAGCCTGAAAGAAAGTTACCTGAAATGGAAGATAAGTGTAAATCTGAACACGACTGTGAATCTGGTTACACTTGCTCTACCGTCAACGAAGGTATTAGAGAGTGTGTTCATCTTTGTTCAAAAGTAGTGTGCGGTACAAATGAAGTATGTAAAACTGATAACAATGGTAATGCTGTATGTAGCTGTGAAGATAGTTATGTTTGGAACCCTGTTAAATCTAGCTGCGAAAAACCTAGCTTACCCGATTGTACTACAGATGAAGAATGCACGACCGCCTCTGCTTGCAGACCTGATGTTGTTGGTGTTTTGAAATGTGTTTCAATATGCGATGAATTTACTTGCCCTGCCAATTCAGTTTGTATAGCAAGTGATCATCATGGTAGGTGCGATTGCTTGCCAGGCTTTGTAGGTAACCCGAATGATCGAAATGGTTGTCAGCCTAAACAGAAACAGCAATGCCGTCATAATGCAGAATGTGCAGAATCAGAAGCTTGTATTAAATATGGTCCCGATGAGACCTTATCTTGTAGGCCAGCATGTGAAACCGTAAAGTGTGGTCCTCGAGCCGTTTGCATAACAAATAATCATCAAGCTCAGTGTCAGTGTCCTCCAGGACCATTTGCTGGTGATCCTTATGATCCATTCCAAGGTTGCCTTAGCGTGCCTTGTGTTTACAATAAAGATTGTCCAAAGCATCAACTTTGCAACCGTATGACACACACTTGCTTTGATGTCTGCGATCAGGAATCATGTGGTGAAAATGCCATATGTTTGGCAGAAGACCACAGAGCTGTATGCCAATGCCCACCTGGTTTTAAAGCTAATCCGATTCCCGAAGTAGAGTGTATAAAGAGTGGAGGTTGTACGCCTGGCGCTTGTCATCAATCTGCCATTTGTGAGGTAACAATTAATGGACCTGTCTGCAAATGTCCGGAAAATTTTGTTGGTGATCCTATTAGACAAGGCTGTCGTCCAGAAGGCCAATGCCCTAACGGCGATTTTGATTGTCCAGTAAACACGATTTGTGTCGGGGGTCGTTGCGTTGATCCTTGTGATAATGCCTGCGGAACTAACTCGGAATGCAAAGTTGTAAATCGCAAGCCTTTATGCGTTTGTCCTTTCCGTTTCCAACCTATTGCTGAAACAGCCAAGGAAGGGTGTATTCGCTCTGTATCAAAATGTTCATCAGACGTTGACTGTGGTGGTGAAGTTTGTTACAACGGTGAATGTCGAGTAATATGTCGAGAAAATAATGACTGTTCTTCTGGAGAAACATGTTTCCAAAACGTCTGCGCAGTTTCTTGTTTAGATCACAGCCAGTGTGGTCATGGTTTAGCTTGTGTCAAAGGTATATGCTCGATTGGATGCCGCAGTAATAAGGATTGTCCTTCAGACCAGTCATGTATTAACAATAAATGTGCCAATCCCTGTCAAGCCGGAGGTGTGTGTGGACCTAATGCCCTATGCAATATTGATAATCACCGTAGTCACTGCTCATGCCCCGAAGGGTTTGAAGGTAATCCTACGCCAGATCAAGGATGTGTTCGAGTCCCAGCCCCCTGTTTAGCTACCAATCAATGCCCAAGCGGTCATATGTGTATAGGCAACCAATGTAACTTACCTTGTCAAAAAACTTCAGTATGTGCTGTTGGTGAACGTTGTTATCAGCAAGTATGCCGCAAGGTCTGCTATACAAGTAACAATTGCTTACCCGGAGAAATTTGCAATAATGATGGAACTTGTCAACCCGGCTGTGATTCCGATGCCGATTGTCCACCAACTGAATTGTGTTTGGGCGGAAAATGTAAGTGTGCACAAGGTTTTATTGGCACTCCTTTCGGCTGTGCGGATATTGATGAATGCACTGAATCACCTTGTCATAAATCTGCTAAATGTGAAAATGTTCCCGGCTCCTACAAGTGTATATGTCCTGATGGAACAGTTGGTGATGGCTACGTGAAGGGTTGTGGTGCACCCAAAGAATGTTACAAAAATGAAGACTGCTCCACTGCATTGGCTTGCATCAATGATAAATGCTCCAATCCTTGCCTTACTAATTCATGTGGTGCAAATGCCTTGTGTCATGCTGATCAACATCAAGCATTCTGTGAATGTCCTGTGGGCCATTTGGGTGATCCGTTTGATGCCTCTGTTGGTTGCTTTAAGGTTGAGTGCATAAATGACGACGATTGTGCCAGCGACAAGTCTTGTGATGAAAAAACAAATCGTTGTATTAGACCCTGTGATTTAATAAGCTGCGGTAAGGGATCTTGCAGTGCCAACGATCATAGGGCGGTGTGCTCTTGTTACGAGGGATATGTGTTGTCCAATGGTATTTGTGAGGATATTGACGAATGTTTAAATCGCCCTTGTCACAGCTCAGCTTTTTGTCAAAATCTACCGGGTTCTTTTGCTTGTCAATGCCCTCAAGGCCTAATTGGCGATCCAATCAATACCGGTTGCCGTGATCCTAATGAATGCTTAACTGATTCGGACTGTCCTTCTTCAGCTAGCTGTCAGAACTCAAGATGTCGTAGTCCCTGCGAAATACAAAATGCCTGCGGAATTAATGCAAAATGTGTTGCCCAATCGCACAACGCCATCTGTACTTGTCCTTCGAACTCTCGTGGTGATCCTTCAATAGAATGTGTTCAGATTGAATGTACTGACAACGAAGACTGTTCCATTGAAAAGAGTTGTATGGATTCTAAATGTATAGATCCATGTTCACTGCCAAACGCTTGTGGATCTCAAGCCCAATGTACTGCCCAAAATCATATTGGTTTATGTTCCTGTAAAAAGGGTACCACTGGCAACCCTCAATTAGGTTGTGTTCCATTGCAATATTGCAACGTTGACGCTCAGTGTGCTTCAGGCAGCATATGTTCTAATGGCTTATGTTCGACACTATGTTCATCCAATCGCGATTGTATTGCAGACCAACTGTGTATTCAAGGAGTATGTCAACCTACGTGCAAATCTAATAGCACTTGTCCCGAATTCCAGTTCTGTTTAAACAATATCTGTACCAAGGAAGTTTTATGTAGAGAAAACACTGATTGTGGTCCTAATGAAAGTTGTGTTATTGACAATTACGGTAGAGCCAATTGCGAAAATGTATGCTCAGGTCGAGCAGTTTGTGGTCGTAATGCGGAATGTATTGCTCGCAGCCATGCCGCCGATTGTGAGTGCAAGGAAGGCTTCTTTGGTGATCCAAAGAGCGGCTGTCGCAAGGTCGAATGTAGCAGCGATCAAGACTGTAGTAATGATAAAACCTGTGATGGAAATATGTGTAAGATTGCATGTCTCATTGGTGAACCTTGCGGCGACAATGCTCTCTGTACCACCGAGAATCACAAACAAGTTTGTCATTGCCAACCTGGCTTCACAGGAGATCCAAATGTTCGTTGTGATGTCGTTGATTTCTGTAAAGATGCTCCATGTGGACCTGGTGCTAGATGCCGCAACTCTAGAGGATCTTTTAAGTGTACCTGTCCACCTGGTCTGGTTGGCGATCCGTACAACGAGGGTTGTCGTACTTCAGTGGAATGTGAGACCAACGAAGATTGTCCACCGCATGCTGAATGCACGAAATTGAATGGTGTACCCAAATGTCATGATGTTTGCGCTAATGTGCGTTGTGGTCAAAATGCGGAATGTATTCCGAAAGGCCATAAAGCTCAGTGTGCATGTCGCAATGGTTATGATGGCAATCCCACTGACCGGGTTAACGGTTGCAAACCATTGCCAATACCTTGTCAAGTTACCAGCGATTGTCCGACCAATACTTATTGCTCTGACAGCATTTGCAAATGTAAGTACTAACAAATATGTTTAATTATTTAAAAACAAGTAACGGAAAAAGGGGTTAAAATATAAGTCTTAGATTAATTCAGTAGACACACTTACCACAGTGGTAATGGTTTCTAAAACAAATAAATAAAACAAACAAAACAATTTAGAGAAATCTACAACATCGACAGATATTTTCTAAATTAGATAAATTGGACATTAACACCAAAAAATTACATTTTTGACAGTTGAATCAAATGAAATATTTAAACTTTTTTTTAAATAAAAAAATCATAGTAAAAAGTAGTCTTTCTTTATGGAGAAAAACAACTCGAAATCTTTTAGCATTCGCCTTTTTAAAAATGTGTTTTACTCCGCTGTCCCCTTAAAATGTGTAATATTCAAAACTTACTAACGATTGCAAAAACAAAAAATGAAACATAAATTTTATTATCTTTCGTTATCACCAAAAGCTGCTTGTGTTTTGGATACCGAGTGTTCGAACAACGAAATATGCCAAGGCGGTCAATGTATTGACCCATGTTCTCAACCGCAAGCTTGTGGCATGAATGCTTTATGTACAATCGATACTCACTTTAAGTTGTGTTCTTGCCCCGCTGGATTTACAGGCAATCCAGAAGTAGAATGTGTTCGAATACCAACTGGCTGCTTAACAGATTTAGAATGTGGTTCAGGTCTGAGTTGTCGTGACTCAATGTGTTTCCCCAAATGTTCAACTGATCAAGACTGTGCTCTAAATGAAAAATGTCTAAGAGGCAATTGCATGTGTAAGTATCTTTTATTTAGACTTCCGGGCTACGTTAGCAATAAGATCAATAAAAAATATCGTGTCGATATATGCTTCCCATTTTAGTAACATGCCGCGTCGATAATGATTGTTTCTTGGGTCATGTTTGTTTGCACAACAAATGTGTTTACGGTTGTCATACCGATGACGATTGCAGTGCTTCCGAAGCCTGTCGTAGTGATAAATGTATTAATCCTTGCTCTGAAAACCCTTGCGGTCCCAATGCCGCTTGCCTAGTATCCAATCATCGTGCATCTTGTAACTGTTTGGATGGTATGGTTCCTAGTCCTACAGCTCAAGTCGGTTGTGTACGTTCACCTCCTCAAGATTGTTATGAAAATCGTGATTGCTCCAATGGTTTGGCCTGTTTTGAAGCTGTTTGCCGGCCTTTGTGTGCCGATGATATGGGTTGTCTTTCCAATGAACGTTGCCAGAACGGTGTGTGCAAACCTTTGTGCAGACGTGATGATGATTGCCGAAATAGCGAAGTATGTCTGGGCTTGTCTTGTGTTTCTGGCTGCCGTTCCGATCAAGGTTGTCCCGACAATTTGGCTTGCGTACATCAACAATGCGTTGATCCTTGTTCAGATGCTCGCGCTTGTGGCACCAATGCACGCTGCGAAGTATACCAACATCAAAAGGTTTGCTCCTGCCCTGAAGGTTTGGTGGGTAATGCTGAAGTCTCTTGCAAACCTCCTATAACACTTTGCTCGAGCAACAATGAGTGTAAAATTAATCAATTCTGTTATGGCGGTAGCTGCCAGAGTAAATGCCGCAACGATCAAAACTGTTTGGATGATGAGAAATGTATGCGCGGTACTTGCCGCACTGTTTGCAATACTGATTCGGCTTGTGCCCAAGGACAAATATGCGAAAATCGCATTTGTCAAATTGGTTGCCGCAATGACATTACATGTGCCCAAGATCAAGCTTGCATTAACAAACAATGTAAGAATCCTTGCGATACGCCTGGTCAGTGCGGCCAATGTGCCAACTGTTTGGTAGTTAATCATGGTGTTCAATGTAGTTGCCCTAATGGTTACCTGGGAGATGGACTTACTGGTTGCCAGTTATCACCACAAAGATGTAATCCTTCATGTCATTGTGATGAAACAAATTCCTATTGTGCCGAACACTGTACTAGAACTAGTGATTGTTCCTGTGGTCAGTTATGCTTACGGGGCAAATGTCGTCCGAAATGCGGCCCCAACCGAGCTTGTTCTTTGGGCCAACTGTGCGAGCGTGGAGCCTGTGTTGCTGGCTGTAAAACGAATAATGACTGTGCCACTGATCAGAGTTGCGTTAATGGTAAATGTGCTGATCCCTGTGCAAATAAAAACTCATGTGGCCGAAATGCTTTATGTACCGTTTCCGAACATCGTATGCTTTGCTATTGTCCTGATGGTTATGAGGGTGAACCTAGCAAAGAGTGCATTAAATTCGAATGCCAACACGACGAGGATTGTGAAGCGAATAAACGTTGCGATTCGGGTAAATGTCGTAATCCATGTTTGGAATATGGTGCCTGCGGTATTAATGCTCAGTGCCGCGTTGTCGATCGTAAGCCTCAGTGCTCTTGTCCTCCAGACTACTTTGGTGATGCCGCTACCGAATGTCAACCCTTGGAAGGTGGTTGTGCAAATAATCCCTGTGGTGAGAACTCAAAATGCAATGAAGTGCCTGGAGGTTATGAATGTTCTTGCATGGATGGCTGTGTTGGTGATGCCAATAAGGGTTGCCTTTGCGACGGCAATATAGTCGATTCCTGTCACGATCAAGTTTGTGGCCTTAATGCTGCCTGTCAAGTTTTGCCACATGATGAGGCCCAGTGCTATTGTCCCGAAGATTTTCCCAATGGTGATCCCTATGTACAATGTAAGTATGGAAAAATTAAAAAAGTCAAAGTGTCGAGATGTTAGAGAGATTTCTAAAATAATATTGTGGTTTTCTTTTAATTAAAAAATAAAAAAACAATTGTGAATATTTACACTAAAGTTAAATCGTACTATTACAGGCATGCAGAAATTATAAAATTTTTTATGCGCATCTGCACGTGTTTTTACTTAAAATAATTTTTCATAATCATTTATGTATGTTTCGTTATTCATGATCTTGCACAAAACTCGTTTATCTCAATTCGCCATTGCGTGTGATGCAAAACGACTCTTACTCGTGTCACTCGTCCATCTCACACAAATACACACATTTTTTTGTTTTTAATCACAAGCAATTAATTATTTTTCATTTTATAGGTTATTTAACTCAACCACCCAAAAATTGTTTGACAGAAGGATGTGTGGTGGGTGAATGTGTGCGCCAGGGTTATGATTATGTTTGCAAAGAAGGTAAGTGCGTATGTGGTTCATTAAGTCACTTTGGTTTCCTCCCTTTGATACAAAAGCTTTTCATTTAAGCTTTTTAGGTGCTCTCAAATTGTTTAGGGATCCTGTTTTTGTTTTTAATTTTTTTTATTAATACTTTTTAATACTCCTTATTAATAAATTGTGTGAGTAACATTTTTAATAATGTTTAAAAAAATCTAAAATGTTTTAGATTAACAATTAGAAAAGTTTTTATTTTTTATTAGCAAATAATATACGGTTTCATAATAATTCAGGGTTTAAAGTTGTTAAATTAATTTATTGCATTTCTATTAAAACATAATTAATGAAATAAAACAGTTGTTTTTTTAATTTAATAATAATTACCATTGGTATTATTTGTAGTGTGTGTAAATACTAAATTTTGAGGTTTTTTTAATTAAAACTTTCAAATTAACTTTAAAATTGTTAAGGAACAATTTATACACATGTTAAATAAATCATTAAAAACTTACAATAACAGGAAACTGCAATCAAACGGGCAAACAAATAAATCTATATATTGTTTATAATATTCATTTTCCAATTCAATGGGAAACCTACACACAAACACACACTTTTAGTTTCTATAGAACAGTTATATTATATTTAAAAAAATACACTCAAAGAATAATTTACTCACGCAAATTTTGTTTTTTTTGTTCCAATCCTTTTATTATCCGTTTTTGTTTTATTAAATGATGCACTTTGTTTTTAGTTTAGCATTTTTATTAGTTTATAATTCTTTATTTATCAGCATTTTAAGCTTTTTTATTAGTTTAAAAAACAAAATCAATGTAAGTTTTATTTTTTTTTTCCGCCAATAAAAGTCACACACGCATATGAAAAGTTCAAGTTGATCAAAAATGATTTAAAACTAAGAAAATATCACAAAAAATAAGGAAAATTTCGTGAAATGTCGCTGTCGCTATCGCGGTCTCCCAATCTGTGCCTTATTTTTTTATTTATTTTAATATTAATGCAGCAAAAATAATACATTTTAAATTATATCTGTTTTTTAAAACAAGCCATATTAACCTTCCACCTTAAACATAAACACCTCGACAACAACAGAAAACGAGACATTAATTTTATGCTACAGAAATCCTAACTCATCCTAAACATTAACTTTGGAACTCTTTTCTTCAGCTCTAACAAAACATGATCATTGTTACATTTTTAACAAACAAGATCATAAATACATCATCACAAGAAATAAATAAAAAAAACAACATCTTTATCCACAATTTTATTAAGATGAAGCTAATAAGCAAATTGCAATTTTACAATAATTAGAACAACCACAAGCAATTTTGAGGAAAACGTTACAATACCGCAAAACTACACCATAAAACAATGGAACTGATTTTTACCACAGTGGGTAATAACACTTGCGTGGAAAAAGCAGCCAAAATAGTGCAGCAATAACAAAAGCTTCAAATTTTTTTTTTTTTTTTTTTTTTGTTTTTGATATTGTTGTAGAATTGCTACTATTAATTTGACTAACTGCCATTCCTAAATTAGCGCGTAAAGCGCAAGATATCTGTCAAAATTTCTCATGTACATACAAATTTATCAAGCATCCCTAAAGAGCACGGCGTCAACGCTTAGCAATTGGAAAATACAATTTTGATAGTGCGTTAGGAAGTGAAGTTGGCTGCTTGTTGGTTTGTTTTGTTATGATTAAAAAGTAATGACAGTTTAGTTATGTTCAAGGCAATCTAGCGGTTTTATTTCTTCTTTATTCTTATATAGCGGGTTTTATAAAATAAAATAAGTTAACATTACTGTTAAAGACACAAAGTTGACGCTCTTATTTAGGGATGACTTTCCAGCGCAAAAGCTATGAACTACATTGCTTTGGGTCTTACGCGCTAATTTAGAGATGGCAGTAAGTTTAAAAAACAGTTAAGTTGATGCCTAATCGTTAAAACAGTGTCATAAATAGCTTTTAAAGCTTTTTTTGATGGATTAAAAGTTAGTTTATAAGAGCTTTCTTCTTCATATTTTTCTTGCAATGGTTTCAAGGCACATTTACTCAGCGAGATGTTTAGACAAGCTTGTTATATAATTAAAACGTTTACTTAAAAGCAATTGCGCTTGTTAAAATAAAATCACAAGGGAAAGTCAAAAGTCTTTACAAAAACGTAGCAAAGTTGTTACTCAGTGTTGATTTTTTGTTAATCTAAAATCTCATTCAGAACTTAATACGGAATTATCTCAGCTTTATATTCGTAAAACAATTATTTATTAGCTAAAAATTGTGATTTTCCTTGGAATAATTATATTAAATAACATTTTCCAAAATGCAAATTTAAACTCTACAGAAGCTATTTTAATTTTATTGCCAAAAGACCTTTGTCATTAATTTTTTATGTGTTTTACATTCAAAGCAAATACTGGTTTATGATATAAAATTCAATTTACCCATTTCTTTAGTTAAGTCTGGTTAAATTTCTTCATGTTATTCAGGCACAGACTTTCTCTAAATTCTTATAAACTTCGCTTATGATTTTATAAAAAAAATATTGACTTGCCCTTAATTAAATTCTGAACACATTGTACAAAAAAACTATACATCATCCGTTTTTATGCCTTTACTTTTTTCAAATCCCAAGCTATTTATGTAATTGCAGCCCTCATTTTCACGAGAGCTTTAAATTTCAGCCAATTAGATTGTGTTTTTTTTTTAAATTGAAATCATATAAAAAAATTACCCGTTTAAGACTCCATTCTAAATTTTCTTAATTGGCTGCGTTTAAAGTTGTCAAAACTACATTTTAAACTTTGACTACAACAATAACGGACAATAAATTCAGAAGATAGTACCGTTTCCTATGAATTTTTATCCTTAAAAATATTCAAAATTAAAAAAGGCCCCATTTTAAAATGTGGAAAAATTCTATGACAAAAGCTTTCAACAACAAAAGCTTTTTGCACACATTAAGAGATTTTTTTGACAAAGCTCTTAAATTAATAAAAGAGCTTAAAAAATTTTCTTTAAACTCAATAACAAACTGATATAAATAACGAGAGCATATCTAACAAGCGCGGAATTTTCTACACTTAAAAAAATTAAAGAATAATATACTAATTATTAAAGTTAAAACTAGTTAAAATACGTGGCATTTATCTTATTAAAAACCACAATTCATTTAAAATCTCACAGAAAAATTCGGTTTTTTATAACAAAATTATGAATTACAAAAACTAAAGATTCAGCTAGTATACGTTTTTTCTTGAATTTGTGTTTTTTATTTCTTAAGTTATTAAAATTATATGCACAGATCTTTTGGAACAACATCCTTTAATTCTTTCGAATAACCCTTTTGATAACCTGCAGGACAAAATGTGGCCTTAAAAAAGGTAACTACGAATGCGTTACAACAAAAAATGCCGCGATAGCGATATGTCTCAAAAATTTTATTGAAAACCAAAATTGGTCACAAAAACTTTATTGAAAAATAAACAAAAACAATTTTTAAAGAACCAATAAAAGTAAATAAATCTGCTTAAACCTTAATCCTATATATAAACATAAACCTTAAAATACATATCCTCTCACTCTTTATTCCACTCCAAAACCCATAAACCTTAAAAAAAATTTCCTTTATCTTTAGAGAAGAATTGTATTAAGAAAAAATAATTTTGAGCCTCAAAATGATTACACAAAAAAATAAAATTATAAATTGTTTAAGAAATATGAAAATAAATACAAGTCTCAGATTGGGAACTGTGGACGGGACAACTCTCACACATAGTTCACATATGCTATATATTTTTTTTTTTTTCTTTTTGCTATGTCGCCCATTCTCACACTCACTTTTTCTATTGTTTAAAGCATTTTTTATAACAGCACTCCTCACCATGAATTATTAAAATTTAAATAATTTATAGACATATATTTTTTTTTATTAAAAATTTGTTAATAAATTCAAACAAGAAAATATCACCAACAAACATTATTTAATTAAATTTACATTTAATTAATTAAACAAATAATTGTACAAAATTTTTCATCAGGAATTTCATTTTTTAAGTTCTTTTTAGTAATTATTATCAAACACAAACTTTAGAATTTTATCTATTAAAACAATAAATTTGTAACTAAATTTTTATACTAACATTTGACAAAGCAAAAAACAATAAATTCGGTATTTTGATTTTAATAAATTATAGCCATAAGTTGTACATACATCTCCCTAAAAACTGTATATAATCCTTTAAAAACAATTAAATATTTACTAATCTTTAAATTAATGTAAATATAAAATCAAAATTTTCTAGGCGAAATTCTCTTATTAATTTTGTAAAAAAATTTTATTAAAAATGCTTACTTTACTAATCCAAAAACAAATTTTCCTTTAATTTAAAACACTCCTTTTAAAAACGAAATTCTAAAAAAAAAAATTAAACAAAATTTATTAAAAGAAGGTCCTCCAATAACGTGTCCTCGCGTTAGGGCAGAGCGCATGTGTTGGATGTCATTTATTTAACGTTTTTAATAAATTTTTTTCATTAATAATAATTGGGCTTGAATTTTTTTTTCTTGTTTAATATCGAAAAACTTAATAAATTAAATCATTATCAGCTTGTTTTAAAATTTACCTAAACAACAGCAGCTTACACTGTACAAAATTGTATTAAGAAAAAACAAAACTAATGGTTGCATTAACAAAATGTTTGTTAATTATTTACCCACAAAAAATTAAATGTGAGATATCTACTACCCTTCACAGTTCTCTGGGATTGCAGAACTTGTTTTTAAATGAAATGGAAACAAAACAACTCAAAATTATTTTTCTTTTTATAAAAAAGTTTTTTATTTTCATTATAAAAAATCTCCTTGGTACTAAACATCTACTTTCTTCCTATTTATTCCCCCCAACAAACCCACAAAACTTACATTTAATCCCGCTTCTTCAAACTTGGAATTTCTATACTAAACTCTACAGGTCTTATTACACTTTAATTATTTTAATTTTGTTAACAAGAAATAAAACACTTTTCAGATTTTATTTTTTTTTTTTTTTTCTGAGGACCTAGATTAGTTTCTTAAGTTTACACATAAATACACTTTTATTCCCTAAATATATTCCAACCTTAAACTACCTTACCTACTCAAAACTCCCATGTTTAAAAATCGAGAAATTAATAAAAAAAATTATCCAAATTTTAAATACCCAGCACCGTTTTTTTTTTTATTATTATTATTTCTTTAAAATGTCCCTTAAGTGTCACATAGTAAGAAAAAAAAAAACGAAACAAAATCAAACCAATCTATCACTCTATTTCTACTACACGACTTCATTATTATAGACACCGAAAAATGTACAGCTGACACGGATTGTTCCAGTGAAAAGTCTTGTCAACAAGGTCATTGCATTGATTCTTGTACTCTACGAGGTGTTTGTGGAATTAACGCTTTGTGCAAAACCGTACTGCATAGACCACGTTGTTCTTGCCCAAGTTGCTTTATAGGACGCCCCGATGTGGAATGCAAGCCCGATCCCAAGTGCGAAGATGGCACAAGCCAACCCAGAGATCCACAAGAACAGATTTTGTGCACCCAAGACACCGATTGTCCAGATAATTTGCAATGTGGTGTATATGGTCAGTGTACAGATCCCTGTCAAGATCCCCAATTTGTTTGTCGAGGACACAAGAAATG
The DNA here is from genome assembly GCA_916610165.2 of Gymnosoma rotundatum. Lineage (NCBI taxonomy): Eukaryota > Metazoa > Arthropoda > Insecta > Diptera > Tachinidae > Gymnosoma > Gymnosoma rotundatum. The sequence goes on along the minus strand of OU744337.1, from coordinate 92,281,082 downwards.
CGAAACTCGAAGGCACCAACCGCTATGTGTTTGCAAGACTGGCTTTATAGTCAATGAGTTTGGAGAATTGACTTGTGCTCCGGAAAAACGGGAATGTTATCGAGATGACGATTGTGCCTCGAATATGGCGTGTACCGATGGCAAGTGTAGAAATCCTTGTATAGTGCCAGTAGGTCGTACGCCCATTTGCTCGGAAAATAAATCATGTGAAGTACAAGATCATAAGCCAGTTTGCATATGTATGAAAGACTGTCAACCCTCAATATCAATATGCCTCAGAGATGCTGGCTGCCCTGCTGGTTTGGCATGCCGCAATTATCAATGTGTAAATCCTTGCGATTTTGCCCAATGTGCTCCCAATTCACCTTGTATAGTAGAGGATCATAAGCCGATATGTAAATTCTGTCCCAGCGGATTTATAGCCGATACACGCTATGGATGTCAAAAAGGTAAAGCAACACAAAAAACCAAAACAAAAAAAAAATATCTGTCTTTTTCTGTTCTACATAGATTAAAAGCAAACAAACAAAATTCAATTTTTTTACAATTTTTCTTGCTGTGTATAGTTACAAAACCAATAAACCCAATTCTCTGAATATAACACTTTTTATAAGGAAAGCTTTTAATGTTAAACAAAAGAAGCTTTTATAACAGTTACTGTTTTCATATGCCCTTTGTTACTGCCTCCTATCACTTGTTATTTCTAACTCTATTCCTCTCTTACTCTTTTAATTTGATAAAATTTAAAACCAAAAACAACAACATATTCACTACAACAAAGCTTTTAAAGCCCAGCTTTCTTTAACCGTTGCATTTATATTGTTACACCCAAAGAAAAATGTTTGTCCCTTAAAAAAAAAACAACAACATTTTTTGTCCATTTTTACAAGTCTGATTTAATAAACAATTAAAACATTAAACATCAAAAAATTTACTATCGTTATTAAAATCCCTATTAAAACATTCACACACGCTCATGCTCACTACAGCCAATAAAATAAATCAACAAATCAATAAAAATTTAAATTTTCCAAAAAATTTTTATTGACCATTTTTTAACTATATTTACACCAACAAACCAACTCTTCCCTTACTTACTCCCAAGTTATTTAACTTTTACTTAATTAAAATAAAAACAAAAAATATTAATTATAAATCGGTATTTTGTAAAATTTTAAGTGTAAATTATTAAACCCATCCCCCTCAAAAAAAGAAGACAAAGACTTACTAATCAGTATTAGAAATTAAAATAATAATGTAAAAACCAAATATAATTTAAATAAACCCTTAGTAGCTAACTTGTGTTAATGTAAATAAATACTTACTAGTCAAATTAAAATAGGTAATTTAATAAAAAAAATAGTTTCTTTTACTTTGTATATAGTGTAAAGAGTGACTTAAAATATTTACTAATTAATAACAAGTATTTAAAAAAAACAGAACGTAACGTAAAGGATGTATATATTTCAATTGTATAAAGTATAAGCCAACATATTTCCCCAGTAGGCCTACTAAATTTGTTTACCTAACCCCAAGGCTAATTGATTAATTAAAATCGAATTCAAATTTATATACAGCGGTAGTTTTTTATTAAAGTTTAACAATTTTACTAATCATTACCACCAACTGTTAATTTAATACGCGTTGCCTAACTCTTCTTAAAAAAGCTGACATTTTTATAAAAACTTTTGTCGTTTTATCTAGAAATTTTTTTTTTTATTTTTGAATCGAGAATTTAAAGAAAAATTGTAATTTTTTTGTTCTATTTATGGAAAAGTTTAAGAAAAATTTAAATTTTAAATTCCGACCAATTTATCGAAAATGAGTCATTATTCAAATCAGACATTACAAAGAATATTTTAAACTCCAGATTTAAATAAGAAAAAATTGTCTGTAGCATAATAATTGCATATTTAAATCATTCGTTCTTCTACATGAATAGGACAAAAAGACAACAACCGTATCGAAGTGACGCGCACATTACCATTATGGCACAATTTTTCTCTTATTTTCTATCTGTTATCTTCCTTAATCCTCTTTTTTATTACAATACTCAAAACTGTTTTTCTAATTTTGTATATATTTTTTGAATTTTATTAATATATTTTTTAATATTTTCTTTATATATAAAACAAACCAAAAAATACACATAAAAATATAAAACTGTACAAAAAAAATTTTAACACTTAAAAAAAACAATAATAACAAACACCTTTAACAATTATACAAAACATAAACACATTTAAACGTTAAATGCGGTGACACAGCTACTACGACAACAACAACGGAGGTCAATATAACCTGTTCATCCGATGCCGATTGTCCAGATATGTTATATTGCTCAACAATGGGTCTATGTTTGGATCCGTGCAAAACACAATGTACAAAATCCAAACTATGTGTAGTCCGAGCACATAGGGTTATGACATGTATATGTTCAAAAGGTTTTATAGGTAACACCACCCATCAATGCATACAGTTAATGGGTGGCAAACGAATGGACGAGACTACTATTAATGCGATCACTGACAAGACCGACTTGACTACTGACCACACCACTCAGACAGCAACTTTAAAGTATAGTACGACTGATGCCGGAAATATGACAGAACGGCGTACAAAATATACCGACATAACTGCTGAAGTGGGTACTACAATGTCCTATGACGGCACCACAAAAACTCTATCATCCGAACCAGAAGTCGTACATGCAAAAGATAAAAAATTCGAAGGTAAAACTACAGAAACAACTTCAAAATTACTTGATACGGTAAAAATTACTGAATCCGTCCAACCGATGGAAACAACTACAGATATTGGAGAGAACAGAATTGCAACAATTCCAACTGAAAAAACAACAGGATATAAAGATTCTGCAACAGAAACTACAAAAGCTATTGAATTAGAGAAGCTTTCTACACTACAAGCTGTAAAAACTACCTCAACTACCGAAGAGATTAAAACAGATAATTCAAGTTCAGACGTGGGCCCATCAACAATTAAAAGTTATGAAACGACAAAAATAAAAGATAAAAAATTCACTGAAATTAAAAGCTTTACAGACAAATATTTTACAACACCAGAGGCTTTAGAAGGAACAGCCACAACTTCTGAGAGAGCAGAGGCTGAGTCCTCAGCTATTACAACTAAAGAAGTTGACAGTGTTACTGAAGAAACAACAACATCAAAAATTGAAGAGGAAAGAATCATGGAAAAAATGCCAATAATGAAACCAGGAACGGAAAAAGAAGTTAAGTATGAGACAACTACTACAGAAAAATTTGTTACAATGCCCGGAATTTTTGGCGAACCAATTACATCTCAAGACACAACTACCAAACCAGAAGTTGTAGATGCAAAAGATAAAAAATTCGAAGGTAAAACTACAGAAACAATATTGGTAACACGTTTCGAAGCGGAAGAAGAAAATGTTGAAACATCGACCACTGGTTTAAGTGGCAAAGAAACTACTGAAAAAGGTGTAGTAAGGATGGAAATATCTACTCTTAAAGAAGAAGAAACTACCGCCAAGATAAGCGATATATATACTACTTCTCCTTCAAAAGCCATTAACGAGAAAGACAAAACAATAAAAATTGAGTCAGAAAAATATGACACAACGTCACCGACTATCAGAGACGTAGAAATAACTACTCCTCAGACGATAAAAGTAGAAGAATCAAAAACATCAAATGCTTTAGAAACTTCAACAAAGAGTGATGAAACACTAACATCTCAAGTCACTGAGACTACTGCATATAAAGGAAGCACAGATGAAATCACAAGAGACACAACAACAACTTCTATGAAAATTGAAAGTGAAACCAAACAAGCAACACCTGGTAAAGAAAACTATGATTACACACGAGAAACTCTGGATAATGTTGATATAACAACTTCAAAATTACTTGATACGGTAAAAATTACTGAATCTGTCCAACCGATGGAAACAACTACAGATATTGGAGAGAACAGAATACCAACAATTCCAACTGAAACAACCACAGGATATAAAGATTCTGCAACAGAAACTACAAAAGCTTTTGAATTAGAGACGCTTTCTACACTACAAGCTGTAGAAACTACCACAACTACCGAAGAGATTAAAACAGATAATTCAAGTTCAGACGTCGAGCCATCTGAGGAAGTCACAACAATTAAAAGTTATGAAATGACAAAAATAAAAGATAAAAAATTCACTGAAATTAAAAGCTTTACAGACAAATATTTTACAACACCAGGGGCTTTAGAAGGAACAGCCACAACTTCTGAGAGAGCAGAGGCTGAGTCCTCAACTACTACATCTAAAGAAGTTGACAGTGTTACTGAAGAAACAACAACATCAAAAATTGAAGAGGAAAGAACCACGGAAAAAATGCCAATAATGAAACCAGGAATGGAAAAAGAAGTTAAGTATGAGACAACTACTACAGAAAAATTTGTTACAATGCCCGGAATTTTTGGCGAACCAGTTACATCTCAAGACACAACTACTTTCAAACCCCTTAGAGTCACAACAAGAACTGATGAATTAATGAAACCAACAGTTATAAAAGCAAAAAGTGGTTCTACAATTAAGCCCACAGAAAAAATTGGTGGCATCACTACGTTTAGCGAGGCAGCAAAAACAACTTCAACGACAGCGACAGAGTTTCCAACAAAGACTGATGTCGCTGAACATGAAATTACTACACTGAAACTTTCTGAAAGCACAGAACTGCCTACAACATCTTTAAGTTCAGCTACGACTTCAGAGTTAGAATTGACAACAATAGAAGCGGAAACAAGTCAATCTACAAAATATAAAATTGGAACTAAAGAAACCTCAACGGCAAAAATAACCACCCAAACATCAACTGACAAAGACATGTTAACAACGTTCGAGGAAAAAATTTCTGAAGGTACTTTTACTCATGAAATAACTACTCCTAAAACTTACATGACTAAAAGCTTTAAAGAAAAAATTTCACCAAAAATCACAACTGAAGATATAGATGTCTTTACAACTGGTGATACCTCAATTTATAAGGAAGATAGTACGACCGGCAAGTTCATGGTGACAGAACAATTACCTACAACTATACAAAGTGGGATGATGACATTAAAAAGCATTGAAGGAACAGAAATTCCTGAAATTATTATTAGTACATCAAAAATCGAAACTAAGGATTTAACAAAAATAATGGATATAGAAAAAGAAATGTCTCCCACAACCATTGAGGCCTTCGAAGATGAAGCAACCGAAATACCAAAAACTCCTATAAAGCAATTAAAAACAACTACTTTAAAACCTTTACCGAGAGAGGATACCATACCCAATAAGACTACAAGATTAGAGGCAATTACCTTAAGACCTATAGATAAAAGCAAAGAAACACTGGAAGCAACAACTATAAAGTCAGATGGAAATACAATAAAACTTACCACTGACCATCAAAACGTAGATGGCTCCATTCTTAAAGTTCCAACTTATACCACAATACAAACGATGCAAAAATCAGAAACAACTCAAGCTACAGAAGAAGAAATGGAAATAACTTCGGCTGAAGGTTTAATAGAAGGTGTGGATAAGACTACCATGAGAATAACGGCCGGACTTTCACAATCAAAGGAAACGTCCACCTCTGAAGAAAGCACAACCGCCAGTCAGGTATATAAAATCAACCAAAAAGTAACCATTGCCGAAATTGAAACTACAACTAGTGACATTTTTACAAAATATGCGGATGTAGATGAATCTAGCACAGATAAAGGTTTTGCCAAAACAACCGTTTCAGAAAAAGAAACAACAACAAATAATGTAGCAGCCATAGACTCAAGCACGAAAATAGTACTAGACGAAACTACGCTTAACAAAACAGAATTTACAATGTCACAACTAGAAGTAACAACGCTTGGAACTATTCAAACAACCAGCAAGTTTGAAGAAAGGCAAGAAAGTACAATTGTTTTAACTGACAAATACTTAACTACTACGTCAACACCAAAAGAAAAGTTAGAAACCACACTAGGTACAACCAAGGAAACTGAAACTACTGAAACTCCATCAGACTCATCGGAGTTCAAGGCACACTCAAGTATTGCTAAAGAGAAACCAACAATGGATAGCATTTTCGATGAAGATACTGTAGGCATATTCGATACTACAAGACATGCTGAAATAACTACAGAATATCTCAATTTAAGTGGTAAAGTTGAAGATGAAACTACTTTCAAAGAACACACAAAACCTACTACAAGCAGAGAATTGGAAACCATATTTTATGAATCTAAAGGCATAAAACATACAACTGAAAGTTTATCACAGAAAACGGGTACACAGATGACAGGAACTGATGAAGCCTTAATATTTAAGGATGCAACTACGGAATTTATTACAAGTGAAACTAAAAGCTCAACTCAAGGTCATAAAGACAAAGATACCATAACATACTTCAATGAAATTTCAACAGAGTTTGACAGAACAACTGTGAAAACCAAAGTAGATATTGAAACCGATGTGACAGACAAACCAACTTTTGGCCAATATACTCCACTAAAAGAATTTGAAAGTTCAACTGTGATAAAGGGAAAACCCACTGCTAATGAAACAGCAAGCAGTACAGTGAGAATTGATGTTGAGACTTCAACTAAAGATCTTGAAAAAGAAACAGAAGAATTCGAAAAAACAACCATTTTAGCAGAGAAAGAATCGACTTTGAAACACGTTCCTGAAAAGGAGGTCAAGACAACTGAAAGTTCTATAGACTTTACTGAGAGAACTATAATAAGTGGAACAACCGAAGAGACTTTTGATGGTGATGAATTTAAAACTTCCACCTTAGTCTTTGGAAGGAAGACTGGAATACCTTATGTAACTGGAGGTTCATCCATTACATCTACGCCTCACTTGGGAGCTAACACTTTGTTACCTGCAACCGAACAACAATTAACCACATCATCACTTTCGTCCAACGAGTTGGGTAAATCTGACACCCCTAAAGAAGAAGACGAAACAAAATCTGTATTTACAGAAGATAGAACAAAACAATCTTCAATTGCCACCGAATATGAAACGACAAGAGCAACAACTAAAGATCTTCAAGTCATTCATGCTGCAACCAAGACGTATAACGAAAGTTCTGAGCGTATTAATACTTTAGGAGAAACGCCCACTTCTAAATCTGATGACAACAAAATCCAATATGGTAAATCTACAGGTATTCCATATATCTCCGATGCATCTACACCAGAGGCCATAACAGATTCAATCGTTGAACCAAAAACCTCAACGTTTTATGCATCTACTCATTTACCAACTAGTATACCTTTTGAGTATTCCACCTTGAGGCCACATTACAGTACTGAAGATGAAATAACAATAGATTCACACGTTGAAGACATCACGACAATAAGAGCTGAATCTAAAAAACCATTCCAAGCTACAGATTCCATACTACCAGATGAGGAGACTACGGGCTCAATGACCATCATGTCCTCTACCTTGAATACAATGAAGCTTGACGACGAAAAAATATCTACAGAGTATATTGATGAGAAAATCACAGAATTTTCAACTGAATCTCCTATCCCCACAAAAGCTGGAGAAATAACAACCGCAGAGTTTGATGGTACGACCTCTTCTAAATACGAAAATAGAAATAAATATGATAAAACATCGACTATTTCATTTACTATGGATACATCTGCAATAGGAGGTTTTGCTACTACAACAGAACCAAAACTTTCAACTCCTTACGAAACTAATCAAAACCCTAAGAAACCGGGCTCTGCTTACACCTATTTACCACCCAAAATATCCTCTGAATATTCTACCCTCACACCAATCACTACATCTAAAGAAGGAGCAGAAATATATACACAGGTTGAAGAACTAACTACACCAAGAAGTGAAAATGAAAAAACATTCGGAACTACAGAAGCGATACACGCTAAGCATACAACTTCAATTCCCAATATAACCACGATTGCAGAAGTAACAAAAACATACACCGAAGATATATCCACAAAGTCACCTGAAGAAATAATAGAACATAAAAGTAACGAACAAAGTGTTTCACCAACCACAGAACAAATTTCAAAACTCAAAATTTCAAATGAAACCGCCGCAGAGCCCCAACTTAATGAAGCAACAACAACATTTATGAGATTTTCCGATATAACCGAACCTACATCATTGGAATATAAAACGACACCGAGCGAAGAGGCGTCTAAGACCTTTACAACTGATCTGTCTGCAGCTACTAACATCAATGTATTTGAGACCCAGAGCGTGCCTAATAAAATGCCGACAAGTACCCTAGCTACGGAACTCCGAACTAAATTAACAACTGAACCATTTAATGAATCAACTGGCACATCAACTTCTTCTGCACAACCTCTTGAATTAAAAACCACTATTAAAGCTGAAGCTACCGTAAAGCCTATAAAGGACGATGATCTAACTGAAACAACAACAAGCAGTACAGTTTCACAAACCGATATGACAACAAAAATTTCATCTTCTCTTAAAGAAGAATCCATCAAAATAATGATTGACAATGTTACTGAAGCAATGGTAGATAAACTAGAAACTTCTACAATGTCGGTGACTGCAGAGTCAGGAACTACAAGCGCAAAGGATTCCAGGTTATCAAGCGAGTTGCCAAAATCCACAACTTTTGATTTTGATTCAACTACTCGAACCACAGTAACTGAAATTAAGGAAGCAACACCACAACAACAGAAAACCGAAATTACAACTGATAGTATTGGTTACAAAGAGACATCAACTGAGTTTTTAACTGATGCTATAGAGACACACACTACTGAAATGTCAGACATTGAGAAAATTACGGAAATAACTCAGATGGATAAAACTAAAGAAACAGTAAACATTTTCTATTCAACACCAACCTCTAATTTGGAAATTAACACTGATATAGGGTTGGATTTAGGCGCAAGTACCAAGAAAGCTTCAATTGGCACAACAACTTTCAAAAGTTTAACGACAGGTTTATCCGCAACATATAAGCCGGACGTTGGAAGTACTACTTTGTTAGCAAAAACGGAAAAACAATTAACTACATTGCAAGTTTCACGTCAACCTGATGAACAAGGTAGAATAACATCCAAAGTATATCAACCAACTACAGAGGCGTCAAAAACAAGTTCAATCTCGTTTGAAACAACTACCCAAATGGCGAATGATTATCAAAGTAGTGCTGAAATTCCAACAACTAGCAAAACACAAATAGAAACATCTACTCCAACATCACATATTTTCACCACTTTAATGGGCGCGCCAATTCTAACTAAAGCGTCTGGTGAAACTATAACCTTTAAGGGCGAACAAGAAGCTACGTTTTCGTATGAAGACACAACTATCCAATATGGTGAATCGCGTACTTCATATATTCCAGATACTTCAGTGCCTGAAGTTTTGGCATCTACAACAGAAAAACTTGCAAAAGTTTCATCCATGGAATCAAGACATTCAACTGCTTATGAAATTGATGCAAAATCTAAAAAGCCGGGCCCTGCTTATACGTATTTACCACCTTTCAAATATTCTACCTTAAAGCCAATAATTGATGAAAAAGAAGGAATACCAATAGTTGCACAGGTTGAAGAACTTACTATACCAAGAAATGAAAATGGAAATCCATTAAAGACTACGGAATCAATACAGCTAAATAAAAATGCAACTGCCTCGATACCAGGTATAATCAGTACTACACAAGAATCATCATCTATAAAGTCACTCGAAAAAGAAATTTTAAAATCAGAAACTACTGATAGAACTACTTTCGTAACCCGAGAACCTATTTCAACAGAACAGGATAAAGAATCCTCAACAGAATCGTTGCTTGCCAAAGAAAAATCCAAATCTACATATATTACAAGTAGCACAGAATCATCATTGTCATTTTACGATACAGAATCTTATGATGAACCGAACACATTTAAAAAACTAAGTACTTCGAAGGGCAACGAAAGTTCGACCGAAATACCGTTAACTTTACGTGCTGATAATGCAACTGATATAACAACTTTAGCCATTACGAAGTACGATGATGGCACTGGAGCTACCTTTTCAGACTCTTTAGATATTGATAAAACTGTAGAGACAACAACCCAGACTTCAACTGAAGCTATCGATTCAGGTAGTAGAATATCATTTGAAACTACAGACAAGGGATTGCCAACCACATACAAACAGCAACTGGACCTTGGTGAACGACCTATATTAACATCCATATCGACAAAAAATACAGAACCTAGTACAGTTTTATTACATACAACTGCTAAAATAACTGAGAAATATCAAACAAGCACTGAGATTCCAATAACTTACGAAAAAGAATTGGAAACCGATATTCATACTTCAGTTTCACCTGAACAGCCCATAGAAACTACAACTTCTAAAAAAGAGCAGGAAACTACTTCTACATATGAACTCCATCCTACAAAGCAACCTCAACTTGCAACAGATTATGAAATTACAACAGATTTGACAAAACAACTTACGGTCTCCTCCCATACAAACAAAAATTATGACGACAATACTAAGAAATTGCCCACAGAGTTCTCAACCGAACTTCCTTTCACAAAAGAAACTGGAGAAATCACTACGACACATTTAGATGAAACGACAGAAAATCTTTTAAAAGTCTCAACCATGGGACCAAAATATTCAACATCCTACGAAATTGATAAAAAACCTAAGCAACCAGGTTTTGCTTATACCTATTTAACGCCTAGAATGCCTTCTGAGTATTCTACGTTTACACCAATTACTAGAGCTGAAGAAAGCGGAGTAACAGTCTCGCAGGTTAAAGAGCTAACTACACCAAGCAGTGAAACAGAACAAAGATTTGAAAGTACAGCAACGACAAATACTGGTGATAAGTTTACAACATTGATTCCCAACATAACCACAAAAGTGACAAAACCATATAATGATAACATAACTACGAAACCCCTTAAAGAACCAATAGAGTACAAGGTTACTGAACACAGAGTTTCTACAACCACACAACAAATTTCAACACTTCAGGATAACGAAACCACTTCAGGACACCAATTAACTGACGATACAAAAACACTTGCGGGATATTCGACACCTGAATCTGTCGAAATAACCGAAACTACATCAAAAACAGCAACCATGCAAGACTCCTTTAATACATTCAAAACTGAATTGCCTACAACCGGAAACACCGCCACACTTGAAACACCTAGCATTTTCATATCTGATGCAATGACGACAAAAATGATAGATTTAAAACTTGGAGATGAAGCACAAACTGAAAAGGAAACTTCTTCTGTACATCCTCTCGAATTGGAAACTACTATTGAATCCGAAACTTCTGTAAGACCTTTAGTCGTTGATGAAGGAACTGAAACAACCAATAAAACAGTTATTCAACCTGCTCATACACTTGAAAAATCTTCAAAAGAATTTATAAGCAAATCCACTAAAGATATAGCTACTAATGATGTAGCTGAAAAGTCCACAACTATAAGCACAAAGGATTCCAAACCATTACCGAAATTAACAACCGTTATTTTGGAAAGTGTTTCAACTCCTCGTGCCACAGTAACTGATATTGGAGACACAACGAGAGTGTTACAAGAACAAGCTAAATCTGTTGATTTTGAGCAAACATCAACAAAATCTTCATCTGATGCTATCGATACACATGCTACTATAATGTCGGACATTGCAAAAAATAATATTACAGAAACTACTAAAATGTTTTATCCCACATCAATATCTGTTTCTCAAATTCAAACCGATAAGGATTTGAAATTTAGTGCAACCAGAGAAAAACCTTTTACCGGCACAACAACTTTCGAGACTACATACAAACCACAGAAGGAAAGTACTACCCTGTTGATAGCAACTGAAGCACATGTAACTACGTTGCGGTCAACACTTCAACCTGATAAAGAAATTGAAACTACATTCATAAAATATCAACCGACTACTGAGACATCCAAAAGTACTAACCAAGAGGGTGAATATCAAACTGGTGTTGAAATGCCCACAACTAGCAAGACACAAGCAGAAACAAATACTCCGATGACGGAAGTTCTAACCTCTGGAATTAGTGAATTAAACGACACCACGACGCAGTTTGAAACCACATCAATTTTATCTAATGCGTCTAGTGAAGCTACAACTTTTAAAGGCGAACAAGGATCTACATCTACATATGAATATAAAACTACCATACGTGGAGAAACTTCGATAATTTCACATACCTCGAATACTTATGTACCAATAGATCTTACTACAACAACAGAAAATCTTGTAAGATTCTCAACCATGGAACCAAAACAGTCAAGTTCTTTTGAAAATCATGAAACACCTCAAAGACCGGGTACGGCTAACACTTATTTACCACCTAAAATAGCTACAAAATATACGACCTTTACGCCAATAACTATACATAAAAAAGCCACAGAGACAGTTACACCAATACAAGAAAAAGAAAAAATGTTCAAAAGTACAGCAACCATGGGCGTTGATGATACGTCTGAAACCTTGATCTCCAACATAGCCACGACCGAACCATACACCGAAACAAAACCTAAGAAACCATTTAAGGAAATCACAGAATTTAAAATTAATGAACAAAGTGTATCGGCAACCACAGAACAAATTTCAGTTTTTCAGAGCAAGGAAACTACTGCGAAACCCGAAACGACCGAAACTACATCAGGGTTATATGTTTCTATAGAATCTAAAGCAACACCTAGTCAAGAGTCTTCTAAGACATTAACAACTGAACTGCCTGCAACCTCTTACGCCAATGCATTTGAAACACAAAGAATGTCTGATAAAATAACAACAAGTATCACAGCAATGGATTTTCAAAATAAACTAACAACAGACATAACAATGACTACACCAACTGTAGAAATTTCTTCTGAATTTAAAACTTCTGTAAAACCTTTAAAAGAAATTCAAATAACTGAAACAACAGTGAAGACAACTTTACAAACCGCAACGGAAATTTCACATTCTCTTGAAGAATCTACAAAAGAGCCTATTGACGAATCTATTACAGATAAAGCTACAATAATGATCAATACTGTTACTGAAGCAATGGCTGATAAACTAGAAACTTCTACTATGTCGGTGACTGCAGACTCCGATAGTATAAGCTCCAAAATATCAACCGAGTTCCCAAAATATACAACTTTGGATTTTGAAAAAGCTTCAAAAACTTCCCCACAGTTAACTGATTCAACCCCTCGAACCACAGTAACTGAAATTAAAAACAAAACACCACTAGCCCAACAGAAAATTAAAACTACAACTGAAGCAGTTGAATATAAAGAGACAGCAACTAACTTTTTAACTGATGCTATAGATACACATACCGAATTATCGGATATTGCGAAAAAAATGGAAATTTCACAAATGGATACAACTACTTCACAATTTATCACAGATATGCATTTAGATTTAAGTGCAAGTACTGAAAAACCTTCCACTGGAGCAACAACTTTCGAAAGTTTAACGACAGGTATACCCACTACAGACGAGCCATACATTAAAAGTAGTACTTTATTAACAGCACCTGAAAAACAATTAACTACTTTGCACTCAACTGTTGAACCCGATGAAGAAGGTAAAATTACCTTAATAATTGATCAATCCACTACCGAGATATCTAATCGAATAAAATTTACTGGAACTAGTTCAGTTTCAATAGAAACGACCACCAAGACAACAGGTGAATACCCAACTAGTGCTGAAATAACTGAAGAAGTTACAACTTCTATAATAAAAGAAGAAAAGACATCTTCATATGAAGAAGGCACAAGTGTCCAATACGGTGAATCTGCGAGTACTCCATATATTTTTGATACTTCTGTACCAATAGATCTTGATACTACAGCAGAAACTCTTGCAAAGATTTCAACTATGAAACCAGAACATACAACTTCTTTTGAAAGTCATAAAAAACCTCATAGACCTGGTTCGGCTTACACCTATTTACCACCTAAAACACCTTCTAAATATTCCACCTTTAAGCCAAAAACTACAGCCGACGAAGAAATAGAAACAGTTACACAGGTTAGAGAGTTAACTACGCTACAAAGAGAAAAAGAAAAACCATTCCAAAGTGCACCAACGATGCATGCTGACGAAAAGTCCACAATTTCGACTACCAAGATAACCACAAGCCAGCCATACACTGAAGCAATACCTACAAAACCATTTAAGGAAATCACAGAAACTAGAATTACTGAAAAAAGTCTTTCGGCAACTACAGAATACATTTTAGTATCTCAGAGCAACGAAACAACTGCAGGACCCCAATTTACAGAAGAGGCAAAACCACTTACTGGATATACAACTCCTAAGTCTGCGGACATAACCGACACTACACCAAAGTTATATGTTCCACTGGAATCTAAAACGACGCCCATTCAAGAGTCTTCTAAGACATTTACAACTAAACTGCCTGCAGCCACTTACTCTTCTACTTTAAAAGCACCGAGCAAGGCCATATCTGATAAAATGGCAACAAAAACAATAACAACAGAACTTCCAACTACAGCAGCAACAGCAGAAGAATTTTTTGATAAAGTTCCTAGCAAAACTACTTCATTTGTAACAATGACAACACCAACTGAAAAGGAGAATTCTTCTACCCACTCTCTTGATTTAGTAACTACTATTAAAGGCGAGTCTTCTGTAAAGCCTTTTAAAGATATTAAGACAACTGATACAACAATCAAGACAGTTTTACAAATCGATATCGCAACGGAAAATGTATCTTCTGTCGAAGAATCTACAACATATGAGGCTACAATAATGGACGATAATATGACTGAAGAAATTGCTAAAAACTTGGAAACGTCTACTACGTCAGCGATTGCCTATTCGGATTCTACTAGCACAAAGGATTTCAAAACACCAACCGAGATGCCGAAACAAACAACTTTTGATTTTGAAAAAGCTTCAAAAACTTCCCCACAGTTAACTGATTCAACACCTGGAACCACAGTAACTGAAATTAAAAACAAAACACCACTAGCCCAACAGAAAATTAAAACTACAACTGAAGCTGTTGAATATAAAGAGACAGCAACTAAATTTTCAACTGATGCTATAGATACACATACCGAATTATCGGATATTACGAAAAAAATGGAAATTTCACAAATAGATACAACTACTTCACAATTTATCACAGATATGAATTTAGATTTAGGTGCAAGTACTGAAAAACCTTCCACTGGAGCAACAACTTTCGAAAGTTTAACGACAGGTATACCCACTACAGACGAGCCATACATTAAAAGTAGTACTTTATTAACAGCACCTGAAAAACAATTAACTACTTTGCACTCAACTGTTGAACCCGATGAAGAAGGTAAAATTACCTTAATAATTGATCAATACACTACCGAGACATCTAATCGAATAAAATTTACTGGAACTAGTTCAGTTTCAATAGAAACGACAACCAAGATAACAGGTGATCACCCAACTAGTGCTGAAATACCTGAAGAAGTTACAACTTCTAAGTTAAAAGAAGAAAAGACATCTTTACATGAAGATGGCACAAGTGTCCAATACGGTGAATCTGCGAGTACTCCATATATTTTTGATACTTCTGTACCAATAGATCTTGATACTACAGCAGAAACTCTTGCAAAGATTTCAACTATGAAACCAGAACATACAACTTCTTTTGAAAGTCATAAAAAACCTCATAGACCTGGTTCGGCTTACACCTATTTACCACCTAAAACACCTTCTAAATATTCCACCTTTAAGCCAAAAACTACAGCCGACGAAGAAATAGAAACAGTTACACAGGTTAGAGAGTTAACTACGCTACAAAGAGAAAAAGAAAAACCATTCCAAAGTGCATCAACGATGCATGCTGACGAAAAGTTCACAATTTCGACTACCAACATAACCACAAGCCAGCCATACATTGAAGCAATACCTACAAAACCATTTATGGAAATCACAGAAACTAGAATTACTGAAAAAAGTCTTTCGGCAACTACAGAATACATTTTAGTATCTCAGAGCAACGAAACTACTGTAGGACCCGAATTTACTGAAGAGGCAAAACCACTTACTGGATATGCAACTCCTAAGTCTGCGGACATAACCGACACTACACCAAAGTTATATGTTCCACTGGAATCTAAAACGACGCCCATTCAAGAGTCTTCTAAGACATTTACAACAAAACTGCCTGCAGCCACTTACTCTTCTACTTTAAAAGCACCGAGCAAGTCCATATCTGATAAAATGGCAACAAAAACAATAACAACAGAACTTCCAACTACAGCAGCAACAGCCGACGAATTTTTTGATAAAGTTCCTAGCAAAACTACTTCATTTGTAACAATGACAACACCAACTGAAAAGGAAAATTCTTCTACCCACTCTCTTGATTTAGTAACTACTATTAAAGGCGAGTCTTCTGTAAAGCCTTTTAAAGATATTAAGACAACTGACACAACAATCAAGACAGTTTTACAAATCGATATCGCAACGGAAAATGTATCTTCTGTCGAAGAATCTACAACATATGACGCTACAATAATGGACGATAATATGACTGAAGAAATTGCTAAAAACTTGGAAACTTCTACTACGTCAGCGATTGACTATTCGGATTCTTCTAGTACGAAGGATTTCAAAACACCAACCGAGATGCCGAAACAAACAACTTTTGATTTTGAAGAAGCTTTCAAAACTTCCCCAGAGACATCAACTATGTTTTCAAATGATGCTATAGATACACATACTACCGAATTCTCAGACGTTACGATAAAAATGGGAATTTCGGAAATAGATACAACTACCTTACAATTTGACACCGGTATGGATTTGGACTTAGGTTCCAGTTCTGAAAAATCTTTCACTAGCACAACAGCTTTCGAACGTTTAACGACAGTTATACCCACTTCACACGAACCATACATCGGAAGTACTACTCTATCAACAGCACCTGAAAAACAAATAACTACTTTGCCTTCAAATTTTACCTTTGATGCAGAAGGAAGCGTTACATTTATAACTGATCAACCAACTACCGAGACATCTACTAAAACAAAAGTTCCAGGAACTAGTTCAACTAGTGCTGAAATAACTGAAGAAGTTACAACTTCTAAGATAAAAGAAGAAAAGACATCTTTACATGAAGAACGCACAAGTGTCCAATACGGTGAATCTTCGAGTACTCCATATATTTTTGATACTTCCGTACCAACAGATCTTGATACTACAACAGAAAATCTTGGAAAGATCTCAACTATGAAACCAGAACATACCATTTCTTTTGAAAGTCATAAAAAACCTCAAAGACCTGGTTCGGCTTACACCTATCTACCACCCAAATCACCTTCTAAATATTCTACCTTTACGCCAACAAGTACAACTGAAGAAGGAATAGTAACAGTTACACAGGTTGGAGAGTTAACTACACCAAAAAGAGAAACAGAAAAAAAAGACGAAAGTGCAGCAACGATGTACGCTGATGACTATTCTACAATTTCGATTACCAATATAACCACGACCAAAGCATACATTGAAGCTATGCCTACGGAAATCACAGAAACTAAAATTACTGAAAAAAGTCTTTCGGCAACCACAGAACAAATGTTAGTATTTCAGAGTCGCCAAACCACTGCAAAACCCGAATTTACTGAAGAAGCAAAACCATTTACTGGATATACAACTCCAAAGTCTGCGGACGTAACTGACACTGCACCTAACTTATATGTTCCACTGAAAGCTAAAACGACGCTCAGTCAAGATTCTCCTAAAACATTTACAACTGAACTGCCTGCATCCACTTACACCAATTCATTTGAAAAGCAGAGCATGGCTGATAAAATGGCGACAAATGCGATAGGAACGAAAACTAAATTAACTACAGAATTATTTTATGAAGCAACTGCAACACCAGCACCATCTATAACAACGACTATACCAATTGTAGATAATTCTTCTGAATTTGAAACTTCTGTAAAGCCTTTAAAAAACATTCAATTAACTGAAACAACAATCAAGACAACTTTACAAACTGATAACGCAGCGGAAATTTTATATTCTCTCGAAGGATCTCCAAAAGAACCTAATGGCGAATCTATTGATAATGTCACTGAAGCAATGACTGACAATTTAAAAACTTCTACTTTGTCGGTGACTGCAGAGTCCGATGCTACAAACGCTAAGGCTTTCAAAATATCGACTGAGTTCCCAAAATCTACAACACCGCTAGAACACGAAAAAACTGAAATTACAACTAATACTATAGGTTACAAAGAGATATCAACTAAGTTTTTTGCTGATGCTATTGATACACACACTACTGAAATATCAGACTTGACGAAAATAACGGAAATTATTCAGAATGATAAAACTACAGAAACACAAACTTCTGATTTAGAAACTAAAACCGACATGGGTTTAGACGTAGGTGCAAGCACTGAAAAACCCTTGATTGGTACAACAACTACCGAAAGTTTAGCCTCAAATACACTCACCACATATAGACCATTCATCGAAAATAGTACTATGTTAGCAGCATCTGAAAATCAATTAACTACGTTGCGCTCAACAGCTGAACCCGATGTAATAGGTAGAATATCATCCGTAGTACACCATCCAACTACTGAGGCGTCTACCCGAACAAAAGTTCCAGGAACTAGTTCAGTTTCTTTTGAAACAACTACAAAAATAGCGGATGAATACCACACTAGTGCTGAAATTCCAACAACTAGACAGACACAAATTGAAGCACATACAACAACATCAAAAGTTCCAACCACAACCAAGTTTAAAGTTACAACAATTTTATTTAATGTGTCTGGTGAAACTACTGCTTTTAAAAATGAACCGGAAACAACATCTTTGTATGATAAAGATATTAAAAAACAATCTTCAGTTGTAACAGAAAATGCAATTGCACAAGATACAACTGCAGTCGCTTTTTTTCCCACTATAAAGTATGGAGACACTCAATCAATGTTCACAGATATTAATACCGATATTCCTTCCTCAACAGAAAGTGTAGAAATTACTACAGCACATGGAGAAAATACGACCTCTTCTAGACATGAAGATAAAGTTAAATATGGTAAAACTACGGACATTCCGCACAATACTTTGGATAATATTTCATCAAACACTATTGAAGGACCAGCCACGACATCTTTTGGAATGGATACTAAAGTTAACAAGCCGGGTCCTGCTTATACCTATTTACCACCTTATATAAAAAATTCCACTATTGACCCTTATATTGAAAAACTAAAAACTTCTACTGTCGGTTTGTCTGGTGAATCTACTTTAAAAGCAGCAATGAAATCCGAAACAACAACAGAATTCGCAACCGACAAAAAAGAGTTTGACCAGGAGACCACGGCAATGGATTTTACAATCCAATCCGTTGACCAAGTGACTGAAATATCTGATAATGGGCAAACAACAACAAAGAGTTTCACTTTATCTGCTAAAGGCCAAACCACCATTAGTATGGAACTGCCTCAAGCCGACGTCAAACTTTCGCATCCAACATCAGCAATATCTTTGGATAATACTACCGATGAAAGTTTCAAATCCAAAATTCCAATTTCAACTGATAAAACTTTGCTATCAACAATAACCATGAGGCCAGGAGAAACAAACTCAATACCAAGTACGAGTACAGATATACTATCAGAGGACACTACAATTTTACCAATTTCAAATAAACTGAATACGAATTATACCGCAATTGAAAAAACGACCACCGATATACCAACTAGCGGCATTAAAGAACTAGCAAAGGAAACTACAGCATTATATACCGTCGAACCAGAAGAACAGACAACAACTGATAAAACTTTAGATCGCACCAAATTCACGCCATCAGAAAAAAACACTAAAACAATACTAAATGTAGTAACTGTACTGACAAGCACCGATTATCCTTTAAAAATGACTACAAAATCTGAAAATCAATTTGAAATATTATCAAAGGAAACCACTGAGTTGTCGACTTCTGCTGTGACATCAACAGAAGAAACAACAAAGCTCTTAACATCCAAACTAGAAGCTTCTACAATAACAACCAGAAATCCTAGTTTAATTCATGAACGTGACTTTGAAACACAGAATACCTTGTTGTCAAAACAGGAATTAGAGTTTTCTAAAACAACTGCTTTCAACGAAATTGAATCTACAACTTCTCTGGCAACAAGTGTACCAATTGGAAAAATAACAAAGTATGCTGAATCATTTACTACAACTCCAGACGAAATTTATCCTATAACAAAGTCTCAAGAAAAAACCGCTATCACAGATTTGCCAACCAACATTATGAGAGAAACTATAAGCAACTATACTGGAATAACCAAATTTCCGACTACCGTTCAAGATTTGCAAACAGAAAAACCTTCTATTCTCACAACAAAATCTTCAATAGAATCTACAGAAAAAAGTAAAACAGACTTTCTGACCGATTCTACCAAAAGTGTCAGCTTAGAAATTTTCGGTGCTTCAACTGAACAGTCCTCTGGATTAACAGAGAAGGCAGTTTCCAAAATCCCTGGAACAATGCTAGAAAAAGATACTACTGCCACGATCATAGAAGCTGAGGTACATAATACATCCACTGAAATATCTATAACGGCTAAAACAAAAATACCAAAAACACCAATAGATATTCTTACGAAATCCACAACTGAAACTCCTGTAAACAAATTAACTATAGCAACAATTATGCCTTTCAACATTTCAACAATGCAGGCTCCTGGTACTTCTAGCACTGTTAAACAATTAAACGTAACAACAATGAAGGGAAAGGATATTTCAACTGTAAGACCTTATTACACTACTCCCCTTACACTGGTTTATCCACAAACTTTTAAGCCAAAGAATTACACGACAACCGTTCATATTCCCGCATCATGCATTACTGATTTTGACTGTGACGACGACGAGACTTGTATAGGACGACTTTGTACTAGACCCTGTGACCGCTATCCAGATATATGTCTGAAATATAAACCGAAATATAAATACTGTCATACCCTATATCATACAACACTTTGCTACTGTTCTCAAGCTGATGTTCTGTTCCCAACTACCACCGATTGTCGTATAATAGCAGGTAACTGAATTAAAATCAAGTCAATCAAAAACAAAGTGTTATCCACTTACCACAACGTGTCTTCTTATTTTAATCTTACTGGAATGCAAATGTCAAATGAAATTATCTACTGTAATATTATGCGAGGTTAAGGTTTAAAATGAAATGACTCAATGATGAGTGCGTGTATGAGGCATAAATCTCATTGGAAACATCGTATGAAAAGATGAAATGAGATAAGCATCTATGCTTGATTACACGTAGGGAACGTCTGGTTGTATCCGCATCAATATACATGTTTTTTCTCGCTCTTTTATTCTTCTACCACATTGAAATGAATAAA
Organism: Gymnosoma rotundatum; assembly: GCA_916610165.2. Lineage (NCBI taxonomy): Eukaryota > Metazoa > Arthropoda > Insecta > Diptera > Tachinidae > Gymnosoma > Gymnosoma rotundatum. Next base: position 92,259,629 of record OU744337.1, on the reverse strand, counting down.
TGAATGAATGCATCCACCATTTCCTATCAAACCTTTTGTTTGTCATCGATTCTTACTATCAACATATTATCACACATTTATGTTTTCCTTAAACAAAATCATGAGTTTTTTTTAGATACACATTTAAAAAAAAATGGGCTACGCTTGAAAAGGCAACAGCTCTGGAGCAGATCCATTTGATTTGTAGAATGTCTGCATGAAAAATATCATTCTAGATAAATGTTTTCCTTTATACAATGTTCACTATTTTTTGTACCCTGCCACGATTAGATATTGCATTAAAGTGTCAATTATTCTGTGTGTTCTCTCTCGGTGGACCTTTATTTTTCAACTTTCTCTTTAATTTACACAACACTTTCTTTAGCACTCTCTATACGTCAATTGTGTATTGAACATTAATGTTTAATCTCTTTAAATGAGGATTTTTTGTTAAAGTATGTTATACAGTTGTTGTACTGAACCCTTGCTCTCTGTTACTCTCTCTCTCTCTCTCTCTATTTCTCTTCTCCAACTCTTTGTCTTAAAAATCGAAGCCATTACAAAGAATGTAGCATGTGGACAATTTTCGTTGACAAAAATGAAAAATACATTTGCGTAAATATTGTAAATAATGTAAATAAAATGTTTTATTTTTGGCAAAAGGTAAAAGGGTTATAAAAACTAGAACATAATAACTAACACTGGTTTTGGTAAGCATTTATGCAAAAGTCTTAGCTTTGTAGAGATATTTTAAATAAGGCATGTGTATTTGTTGTACGGCTTTAAATAAACAAATTTAAACGCTTAACAGTTTTTAACTTAAACTATAACAACTAATAAAACTAATATATATATATATATATAAGCAAAAATCTAGTCAATTAAATACCAAAGAAAATTAGATTCCAAAGGAAAAAAAATTAATGTTTTCATTTCAGTTAAAATTCAGTAAACTGAAGTAATCAATTTGAAAACTATTCTTCTACCAGTTTCTTTTATCCGAATAATATTTAATGAATGTCTAATTTTTAAGTTATAAATTGCTAAGCGAAATTCTAATTAATTTCTCTATTATTTTTTACCTCAACAAATAAAAAAAAAATACACAAAAATTAACAGAAATTGGCTGTTCTTCAAATAATGAATGTCCTGCTCAAAAAGCTTGTATTAATTCAATATGTACTGATCCCTGCTCGTTGGGTAATCATTGTGGTTCTCAACAGGAGTGCAGGGTTATTGAACATCAGCCTGTTTGCTCCAAATTATGTGAATGTGAACGCAAAAAAGATTGTCCGGCAGGATTTGAATGCGACGGCTGTCAATGTCATCAAGAAGGTAAGAAATTAATAAATATAAAGGAAATCCACAATACAAAGAAAATTACAATGTGCGGTTTTATACTATTTCACTTATTTTATTTGTTGTTAAAAATTAAAAGATCATAACCGTAAACTAACAAATCTATGAGCTTACCCCTTAATTTTTAATTTTATATGTTAAATACCCATTTAGTTTGAACTACAATCGGGCCTGAATTATCCGTAACGGTGGGACCGACCAGAAGCATTACGGATAATGGGTTTTCACGGTTAATCGAATAACAATTTTGAGAATACGGATTTTTAATATTTTTATTATTTAACAAGTGAACATTGGTATACATACAGATTCCCATAAAAAATATTAGTGCTTCTGTCTCATCGTAAGCAAAAGAGAGAATTCCACGTTTTGAAGTTAATAAAAAAAAATCCGCCATCACGGATAATAGAGGTAATAACGTTTAATCGAAGCAAGCAATTTGAAACATTGCAAACAAAACAATAGACTGATCTTTGGCCATCATGATAATCGAGGTTACCAGTTAACCGGACCACGGGTAATCGAGGCCCAGCTTTCATAGGTTTACAAGATGAGACAATATACATACGTAAAAACTGCTTCTCTATAAGGGCAAACTTCAATTTTTAAACCGTTAGCGCCCAAATGGAAATCGTACACAGTTTTACCAATTCAATTTTTAACTTCTGTGTTGAAAAAAAACAAAACAAAAAATAATTTAAAGTTGTGTTTTTAGAGATGTGCCAAGTTTAGTACAACGGGCGCTTAGGATTGGTATTTATGATGTTTTAACTCGATTATAGCATACAATACATCCAAGTTGTCATAGTATTTTTTTCAGTTATGAGCACTGTTTTTTTTTTCTTTCTTCTCTGACGATTTCCTAGTTTTATGTTTCATAGAAACAACTTCTATTTTACCGGGTACATCGGAGATCGCTTAACACTCATTTTTGCTCCTTCGCTATTTGTTTATTCCCACCACGTGCTCTCATTTTTGAAAATAGTGTAAGAATTAATGCGCTACATTTAACCTCATAACTTTTTATAACAGCGATATCATATGGAGAGTGGAATACAATTCTCATGTTTTGGTCGGTACTTTAAAGCCTATTTTGGAGCTACCACACAGTGTGTAGGAGAGGGCGAAGCAACCTGAGTAAATCGCAAAAGGCATGACAGGAAAATTTCGTTTTCCAAACAGTCAGTTCATTTGTGAAATATAAAATTCATGCTTAGATTTTTCCTGTCGCCTTAAGTGTGAGAAAGTTTAAATAGAACATACATAATCACTTCTTTCTTTCTACTCCTTACCACAATCCATTTTCGTAGTTCCGGAACAATGCAATACATATGTAGAAGTCATCTTTTAAGTGTCACCTATTAAGAATGTCACTAATATAGCGCATCTACACATCTTATGGAAATGTTTCCTTTATTCGGCATTATATTCTTCGCAAGGTTAGACTTTGCGATCGCAATCTGTTTTATTACTATGCAGACGCTTCAACCACCTCAGCCAACGTTGCTTTTGATCAATTATTTTCCCTTCTACTCAAGACTATATCTTCGGTGTAGTCTTAGCAATGCCTTTTTGTTGTTAGAGATGCTTTAACAATCTCAGTGCAGCTTAGTAATAATTGGTTGGGTTTCACTATCTTCTAAACGAGGATCGGTTGGAATTTAAACTTCCGATCTTCTTTTCTATTTACTGCCACTTCTCAAAATATTTAAGTTAGCTTTTCCTTTTGCTCTGTTACTTGCTACCACCTTTGCACATACAAATACTTGTTAGTGTTAAAAATATATCGTAACATTTTTCACCTTTTTAAAGTAGAATACAAGCTTTTTGCTTTGTTTTACTTTTTTGTTTTGTATACACGCAAATTTAAAAACGTATTAATATAGTTTCTTATTTGAACTTTTAATTAATTATATTTTAATTAATTTTTTAAGTACAAGGTCTTTTATTTTTATTTTTTTTAATTTTTGGCTACTCCTTTGTGTAGCATCATCCTGATCATCAGGATAAATTAATTAAAATGTAAAAAAAAATCGAAAATAAATAATACATGTTTTTGACTTCTTTAGTGCCGCAAGCAGGTGCACTGCAGTGATGCAACAGGCCTAGTAATTTTTTTAATGGCCTGAGCAAAAGTTTAAATATCCTAAAGGCATTTATATACATCATTATAACTGCAGAGACAAAGACTCAACACTCAATGGCAGAGGTATCTTTTACGTATGTAGAGGTAGTTTTAGGTCTCTCTGGTTTAAAATTCAAGACTATTTCCATAATAAATATTTCTTTCACGAACAACCTATCAATAATTTATTTAACGCAGTTAAAAAACTTAGTGTTCATTTGCTAATTTAAAAAAGTTGACATAAATTAGATTTCAAAAATTAACAAGATGCCGCTACAGCAACAACTGCTTACGGCATTTAAATACAAATCTAATTGGCAAAAGTAGTTTTGAAAATTAAAAGTACTTTTTTTAATTATATTTAAAATTTATAAAATTTATAATTATGTTTAAAAAACGAACTTGTTTTTCGTAAAATTTCCAGGCATAGGCCGCACACCAGTATGCGAACACTGTGCACCCGGCTATCGTTGTGAACCAACAACTGGCGCCTGCATAAGAGGTAAATTTAAACAAATTTCTTATAATTCTAAAATATTTTCGAATATTTTCACAAAATTTACTAAAACTTAACAAAAAAAAAAAACATTTCAATTTAAGAGAAAAAAAATTTATGCTATTTGGAATTATGTTGTAAATTATAAAAAAAAAAATATACTCCATTAAAAAAAGTTAAATAACAACAATAAAAATTCACTCATTCTACTAACTCCTGATGTACAACTAAACAATTTGTAAATATTAAAATTTTGTATATATATTTTTTTCATAAATACTTTTCCAAATCCGCTACTAAATGTTGCCTTCCAAAATAAAAAAAATACAAAACCAAATCATTGTCACCAACTGTAAATATGTTGACCTCCAATACTTTTCACCAAAAAAACAAAAAAACTAATAGATCACATAACAACCACTACTATCAATCCAATTAAAACAACAACAACACCTAAAATAATTAGTGATAAAGATATAAGCACGGTTACAAATGCAATAACAACAACTACTACCATTATCTCAACCTCCACTTCTTCTAACACAACTGACACGGCCTCGTTCACTCAAAAACCTAAAACCACTAAAAAAGAAGACGAAACTGAATTTGCTACAACGGTGCCAGCAGAAGTGAGTGCATCAGCTACACCTAAGACTATAACCACAACTGGTAGCAGTGTTCAAGATATAACAACCGTCTCTGAATCTACTGAAACCACAACTGCTGGTAAAACGGGCTTAACAAAACATTATCGAGATGGTGAAAATGATATAACGGATGCTACTACTTCCACAACTCCTGCGACAAATACTTCTGCAACCACTCCTGCTAGAGGAGAAGATGTTAAGGGTCCTTTCGACTATAGGACTACACCCAAAATGAAAACCACACGCATAGACACCTCGAACGAAATGGATGAGTTCAATATAACCACACTGCTGACTACAACACCAAAATATGATAGCACCACTTTTCCTGTAATAATGATAATGGAAGATACTAGGACGTATAAGAATATTACCACAACCCGACCCAAGGAAACTAAAAAGCCTACCATGTTTCCAGTCATAACACCTGAATCGAACATACCCACCCAAGAACCAGTCATCATAGCTGGTACTACTCTTTCGGCAATAACGGAAATTATGGAACCTTTAACGACCAGCGCTACTAAAGAAATACGAACGCCGGATTTAACGACATCTAAACAACTTATTGAGGAAGAACGACCCTCAACCATTAAACCGCATATAGTTAAGGACTCAACCACAACTATGTTTCCGGTTATTAAGGAAATGGTGACGGAAATATCTGAAATACCTGGCACCACAACATCACCTGGCTTAAATGATATCGTTTTTGAAAATGCGACCATTGTGCCATTGTTAACGCAGTTCGATAATAAAACTAATATAGGTGTAACCACCGTCATCGCAAACACTCTTGTTCCTAGTATAAGTACTACCACTCCAAGCACATTGATCACAATTATTAACACTACTTGTACAGTTAATACTAATTGTGCCACAAATCAATTATGTATTTTGGGCCAATGTCAATTTAAGTGTCGTGGTGATGGAACCAATGAAAACAATTGTGTAAAAGGTATATTTATTTAACAAAAAATTACAAACTATTTAAAGAAATTCTGAAAAAAATAGTTAGAATATACTGCTGGGATATAACTTCAGGTTACTCGAGGAGAACAATTTTAAGTTTTAGCTTCTCAATTTTATCTTTGTTTACTTTCCTTCTCCTGCTTTTCATTACAATACATGATAATGCTCTTATCTTTAGGGCTGAGTACGAAATCTGCAGTGAAAACCAAGTCAATCTTTAAATCCGATTTACGAGAAAATTTTATTTCGAATGATTATAGGAATATAAATCCTAGAGCGCATTAGTTATACTTAACATCATTTTATTTTGCTCTTATCGAAATAGAATATCTCATAGAAAAAGTAATGGAAAGTATGGCCAGTCAAAGTGCAATTTAAAAACACTTTCCTCTTTAAACTTCTTTTTAACAAAATAAAAAAATACTATTACGAGGGCTGCTCTATATATTTCTGGCCTAATAGTGAAAATACGAATATTTATAATCAAAAATGGTTTTATTGTTTTTCAAAGTATTCTCCAGCATGATTTATACACTTTTGCATGCGCTCCAACCAGTTGTCGAAGCACTTTTTCCACTCCGATTGAGACACCTATAAAACATGGTTTTTGAACACTTCAACAGCTTCTTCTGGCGACGAAAATCGTTGACCACGCATTTTTTTCTTGATGTGCGGAAACAAGAAGAAGTCATTAGGTGCCAAGTCAGGGCTGTACGGCGGATGACCCATTAATTCGACGTTTTGGCCGGTCAAAAACGCTCTGGTTTGAGCCGATGTGTGAGAGCTCGCATTGTCATGGTGAACAATGATTCGCCTCCTTTGGTGGTTTTTCGAATTTCTCCGATGACTTCAGGCAAACAAATTGTAGTGTACCACTAAGAAGTCACCGTCCTACGTTGCTCAAGCTGAACAGTCGCCACATGACCAGTTTTGCCGAAGAAACAGGCGACCATTTGCTTCGAAGTGCTTCTTCCACGAACAACTTTCGTTGGATTTTGCTCGTCTTTGAAGACCCACACGGTCGATTGTTGTTTCGTTTCGGGCTCATACGCCTAGATCCATGATTCGTCACCTGTGACGATCTTATAAACGTCTTTTGAAGCACCGCAATCGTATTTTTGCAACATTTCTTTGCACCAATCGACACGAGCCTTTTTTGAGCGACTTTCAAATTGTGCGGGATCCAACGAGAACAAACCTTTTTTACGGCCAGGTGTTCATGCAGTATCGAATGTATGCTGGTGGAAGAAATGTCCAAGGATGTCTCTATCTCTCGGTATGTCGCATGTCGATCTTGCATTATGAGTTCACGCACGGCATCAATGTTCTCTGGCACAACAGCCGTTTTTGGACGACCTTCACGGAAATCGTCTTTGAGCGAGCTTCGGCCACGATTAAATTCATTATACCAATTTTTCACAGTGCTTTAGGATGGTGCTTCATCGCCATAAACAGATTTAAGTTCATCAATGCACTCTTGTCGTGATAATCCACGTCGAAAGTTGTGAAAAATGATGGCACGAAAATGTTCACGAGTTAATTTCACTCAGTGTTGTCAGGCTAGAAATATATATAGCAGCCCTCGTATTAGACATCTTCATAAATACTCTCGCTTTCGTTGAAAGTTATAATTAAGAAATATAAGGGGAAAATGAAACAGACTACTTTTGTCGTACTTTTTCGTAGCTTAATGAAAAACGAAACCTGGGGCAATAATGTAGACCGTCATCCTCATCACCTACTTCTAAGCCTTCCGACAGGCCTTTACTCCATTCTACTGACTCTTGGATATTTACGGACAACTGTTGACTTCCATTTTCAATACTGATTTCCGCTAAATTGCTAGCATTTGCTTTAGGCGGATGTCGTTCATGACAGCAATTACGCTGTTCACTCTTACTTGTAGCCTTTCCTTCATGCTTTCTACATTCTGTTCCAAAGTGGAAAAGGGTTTTTTAAGAGTCCACGTGTCTCCGCTCTATGTCGGTAGAGCATTCTCTAGTAATTGGGAAATACATACTGTAATAAAATGTCATTGAATGTTGGGTTCAAAGAAAAAGGGATTCCTTATATTTCCCAGCAGTAAAAGTAAAATTCAACAATCTAACAAAATTTATGTATATAAAAATATTTTAATTTTGTAAATATTATTTTAAAACTCTCTCAAACTGTTTCCGAGACTTGTGATCAGAAAGACATTAATAACATGTATATGTAAAATAAGTATCGAAAGTTTTTAATTTAAATATCTTTTCTTTTAATAAAATTTAATTTAACAGTTAACCAACATTTTAATACAAAAACATTTTTAACTTTCTTCTAACCAATAAACCAAAATAATCAATCAAATCACCTAAATACCTCATCAACTAAAACTGCAGAATCACCAGGTTCACCTAAAAATCCTGAACCCTGCCAATCGAATAACGATTGCATTGAGAGTGAAGCATGCTATATGGGTCTATGTCAAGATCCATGTGAGTTTGTTAATGTTTGTGCTCCCACAGCCAAATGTGTAGCGAAAATGCATAGACCGATGTGTTCATGTCCAGCCGGGCATGAAGGTAATCCCTCAATAAAATGTATACCATCGGACAAGTCAAGTAAGGATACTAAAATGATACTAAAATTTTAATAACAAGAATTAAAATCTAAACCAAAAATTAATCAACCACTTGCAGTAACCTTTTTTCTATTTTTCAATATTGTGGAAAATTATAAAGTTTAATTATCTTATAATTATATAATCCTTAACTCTCATTTCCTTAGTTGAGTGCTCTCGCGATAGCGATTGCTCCATAACTGAAGCCTGCATTAATCGTAGCTGCCAACATCCTTGTGATGCTCACAACCCATGCGTACAAAATGCTGTGTGTATTAATGCCAACCATGTTGCTGATTGTAAATGTACTGATGGTTATGAAGGCAATGGATATGTAGGCTGCCAACCAGGTATATCATATAATAATATTTATCATTCTCTTACCCGCACTATTTTTTATATAATTTTCTAATCTAATAATATCTTAACTTTTTCTTACCGTTTTTTTTCAAACTTGAAATCAAAATAAAAATGCAACACTGTATAAAAAATCAACTTTGCAACAATAAAAACTCACGTGTAAAATTATCAATCATCTACACGATTTTCTTTAAACTACACATTGTTAAAATTTACTCAAAATGTTTCTTGTTTATAAAACCACAACACCGTGCAATCGGAATCTGAACAATAATAAACAATACTGATTTTATGCTTCCAAAAATCAAATTGTATTGTATTGTATTGTTTGCCACTTCACCAACCTACCACACCTATGACACAAAAATCTACCTCCCAAATAGGTTTTATTTATCCTCCGGTATGTCAATACAATGAGGATTGTCCATCAGATAAATTGTGTGACCGTCTGAATCGTCGTTGCATTAATCCCTGCCAAGAAGATTCTTGCGGAGAAAATGCTGAATGTGTTCCAATCAACCATGGTATAGATTGTAGATGCTTGGACGGTTTTGTTGGCAATGCTTATGTAGAATGTACAGTATTACAAGGTTGTCGCTCTGATTCCGAGTGTGATTCTAGCCAGGCTTGCATTAATGGAAAATGTGCTTCGCCCTGTAGTTGCGGAGCTTATGCGTTGTGTGATGTTGAGAATCATCGTGGTATCTGTAAATGTCCTCCGGGTTACACTGGCAAGCCAGATGTAGCCTGTAGCCCACCTAGTAATCCATGTGATCCCAATCCCTGTGGTCTTAATGCTTTATGTGAACTGGACAATGGCAATCCTATCTGTTATTGTCCTAAGGGACTCACGGGTAATCCGTTTAAAAATTGCAGTAAGTATAGTTTTAAATGATTGCATTTGCGAAACACATATGTAAACATATTTTCTATTGTATTCTTCTCTCTAGTACCTGAAGGAGATGAATGTACACCAAATCCATGCGGGCCAAATTCTGGTTGCCGCTTGGTTTCCAACCAGCCAATCTGTTTCTGTTTACCAGAGTTTGAAGGACAGCCACCACAAATACCATGTAAATTGCCTTCGAATCCCTGTGAGCCTTCCCCTTGCGGTCCCAACACCCAGTGTACTATGCTAAGCAACGGTTTTTCGAAGTGTACTTGTTTGTCAGGTTATGTAGAAAGTCCAAATACAATTAGAGGTTGTGTTGAACCCATTAACCCATGTGATCCTAATCCTTGTGGAGTGGGTGCAATTTGTGATTCAACGCGCAACCCTGTTTGCTTCTGTCCTGACAACAAAGTTGGTAACCCGTTCCGCTTATGTGAAAATCCCTCAATTTCTATAGAAATGTGCAAACCTGGACCATGCGGACGAAATGCTGACTGTTATGTAGCTGGAAATCGTGAAGAGTGTTACTGTAAGCCAGGCTATGTAGGAGATCCCTATCAGGGATGTCGTGAGCCACCAAGATCTGAATGCGAGCCAAATCCATGTGGTCCCAATGCGGAATGTGTGATAGCTGGAGATGGTAAAAGTGCTTGCATATGTCCACAGGGTTTGTCAGGTGATCCAATATCTTTAATGGGTTGTCACGCTTATGAATGTCAAGTTGATAACGATTGCCCTTCGGATAAGGCCTGTATGGGTTTCAAGTGTCACAACCCATGCCCTGGGTCATGCGGTCATGGTGCTAGCTGTCGTGTGGACCAACATCATCCTATATGCTCTTGTAATCCTGGATTGACCGGTAATCCGGCAATCTTCTGCACCCCTATGGCAGCTCCTAAGACACCCAAAAATCCGTGTGTTCCTAGCCCTTGTGGTTTAAACAGCGAATGTAGGGTTATGAACAACAGAGCTATTTGCTCTTGTTTGCCTGACTATTTAGGAGATCCACAATCTGGTTGCAAGCCTGAATGTGATATTAACTCAGACTGTAAATCTAATCAAGCCTGTATGAATCATAAATGTATCGATCCATGTGCTGGAACTATATGCGGTATCAATGCTTTGTGTTCTGTTCAACAGCATACCCCTGTATGTCACTGTTTGGATGGTTTTACTGGGGATGCATTCCGCCAATGTATTTCTGTAGGAATTCTTCGTAACGTTTCCCGCGATCCGTGCGTCCCCTCACCATGTGGGCCATCGGATATTTGTTCCGCTCATACAGATGGTGTAGCTTTGTGTGATCCTTGCTTTAGTCATGAATCTCAATTTAATCCGCGCTGCAGACCTGAGTGCCTCTCCAATTCAGATTGTCCATTTGATAAAGCCTGTCTAGGATCAAAGTGTTTAGATCCTTGTCGTGGATCTTGCGGTCATAAGGCTTTGTGTCACGTCTATGAGCATAATCCGATTTGTCAATGTCCGCCTGGTTTATACGGCAATCCTTACGAACAGTGTGCAGCTCTTTTTGCAGAAAAACCTATGCCCTCAACCAGCTGTGCGAAATTACAATGCGGAGCTAACACTGAATGTAAAAAACAAAATGGTCAGTTGACTTGCGTCTGCCGACAGGGTTACTTTGGTAATCCTTTTGTAGCATGTAGGCCAGAATGTGTTTTAAACACCGATTGTCCCGCCGATAGAGCCTGCGTTAATTCGAAATGTGCAGATGTGTGTTCAGGTGTTTGTGGCATCAATGCTTTATGTCAAGTTGTTAATCATGGTCCTGTATGTGTTTGTCCTGAAGGATATACTGGAGACGCTTTTAAATCATGCTCAAGGCAACAACAAATACCACCTAATCAATATTTACCTGCACCTAGAAATCCCTGTGAACCATCACCTTGTGGTCCCAATTCAAGGTGTCTTATTTCTAATGAAGGATATGCTGCCTGTTCTTGCTTGCCAGGATACAAAGGGTCACCACCTGTCTGTCAGCCCGAATGCATTGTTAGCTCTGAATGTCCTCTGCAACAAGCTTGCTTAAACCAACACTGCGCTGATCCTTGCCCTGGTACGTGTGGCGCCTTAGCTAGATGCAAGGTCCTAAATCATAACCCAATCTGCTCTTGTGATGGTGGTTATGAAGGAGATCCATTTGTTTCATGTGTGCCAGTTCAAGAATCACCTAAAGAGATAGAGCAAAGACAAGAAAATCCTTGCGTACCATCACCCTGTGGTCCAAATTCTATATGTCAAGTTAAGCAAGGTAGACCTGTCTGCTCTTGCGTTGCAAACTATATAGGCAGTCCACCCTATTGCAGACCCGAATGTACTTTGAACAGTGAATGTCCATCAGATAAGGCTTGTATTCAGGAGAAATGTGAAAATCCTTGTGCAAATACATGTGGCTATAACGCTAAGTGCACTGTTATTGCACATTCAGCCTACTGTAGTTGTGAAGATGGTTATGAAGGAGATGCTTTTGTGGGTTGTTCCAAAGTTGTGCAGAGTAAGCCATACAATAAGAATAAAATTGTTAAAATAAAATTATCCTAAAATATTTTCTAGAACCTCAAGATCATGTGGATCCATGTTATGCCAATCCGTGTGCTGAAAATGCTGTTTGCACTGAGCGTAATGGCATTGCCAAATGTACTTGCATAGAACCTTATATCGGTGACCCCTATTCGACTGGTTGCAGACCTGAATGTGTCTACAATGGTGAATGTCCTTCCCAATTGGCTTGTATTAAGCAACATTGCCGTGATCCTTGTGCAGGAACTTGCGGTAACAATGCCGAATGTTCAGTTGTTAACCATATACCTGTCTGCAGTTGTGCCCTAGGCTATGTGGGCGATCCATTCTCAGGCTGCAAAAAGGATACTCGTAAGAATAGATTTTTTGAATCATTAAAAACTGAACTACATTTTTTTTTCTTAGAAATTAAACCAATAAGTCCTTGCGAACCTAACGTTTGTGGACCTTATAGTATTTGCCGAGTTATGGATGGTCGTCCAACATGCTCCTGTCAAGCCAACTATTTTGGTGCGCCACCTAACTGTCGCCCTGAATGTGTTGTTAGTTCTGAGTGTACCCAAAACCTAGCATGTATTAATCAGAAATGCGTTGATCCTTGTGTCAACACCTGCGGATTTAATGCTAAATGTCAAGTCGTTAATCACAATCCCATTTGTTCTTGCCCAGCTGAGATGTTTGGCGATCCTTTCGAACAATGTATACCTAAGCGTAAGTGCTGCAAAGATTTCTTAATTTTTATATTGCAATTTCATTGCAGCTAACAGCGAGATATTGTCAGTTGAATATTTACGTCTTAAACAATTACAATTGTAAACTTCATTTTTAATTCATTGGTTAAATTTATTTTTCATGCTTTGCAATTTTCAGCAATCGGACCAAGCCGTGATGTAAACTCTTGCATTCCAAGTCCATGTGGACCAAACGCAGAATGTCGTGAAGTAGAAAATAGAGCATCTTGCTCTTGTCTTCCTGGCATGTTTGGTGCTCCACCCAACTGTCGCCCTGAATGTGTTATTCACCAAGATTGCCCATCAAATAGGGCTTGCATTTCCCAACGTTGCGAGGATCCATGTTTGGGAGCTTGCGGTTTTAATGCAGTCTGTACATCACAAAATCACAGACCCATTTGTTCGTGCATAGAGGGGCATGAGGGTGATCCTTATGCTGGATGCAGTATGAGAGCAAGTAAGTACTACCTTTTTATATTTTTATACCTCTCTATGATATATTATTGCTCTAAAAGCTTTCTTTCGCTTGAGAGAACTATTTTAAAGCGTTAAAATTATAAAACATGTAAATGTAAATTTGGTTTTGGTCGTTTTAAAAATTTTGTTTATGCATGATTTAATTTTTTATTATTTTACTTTATTTCCTGTACTATTATTTCTATGGTTTTGTTCATTATATAGTTGTGGTACCTGACTTACCTAGCGATCCCTGCAATCCATCACCTTGTGGTTCAAATGCTGTGTGTAAAGAACGTAATGGTGCTGGTGCTTGTTCTTGCTTGCCGAATTACTTCGGCGATCCATATGTTAATTGTAGACCCGAATGTGTACAAAATTCTGATTGTCCGCGTACGAAATCATGTATGAACATGAAATGTGTAGATCCTTGTGTGAATTTGTGTGGTATTAATGCTGTTTGTAGAGTAGCAAATCATCAACCAATGTGCTCTTGTGAGCCCGGTTTTACTGGAAATCCCATGCGCATTTGTCACGAGAAGCCATCAAATATGTATTTACCTATACCTAAGGATCCGTGTAGACCGTCCCCATGTGGCCTATATAGCAACTGCCGGGTTCAAGACAATCATCCGATATGCTCCTGCTTGCCCAATTATATAGGTCAGCCCCCAAATTGCAAACCAGAATGTATAATAAGTTCTGAATGTAGTTCGGATAAAGCCTGCATCAATCAACGTTGTCAAAATCCTTGTCCAGGTACATGTGGTCATAACGCTAGATGCAGAGTAACAAATCATTCACCTTTTTGTACCTGTGCTCAGGGCTATACAGGAGATCCTTTCCACCAATGTATGCCTGACAGAAGTAGGTTTTAATTTTCTCTTTTTTGTTTTATAATAACAATAACACAATTAGTGTTTTCAAATGTAGGACAACCTGAATTACCTAGAGATCCTTTGTCGAAACCAAATCCTTGTATACCATCACCTTGCGGTCCCAACTCTCAGTGTAGAGTGTCTGTAACAGGTGCTGTATGCTCCTGTTTGCGTAACTATATCGGACGACCACCAAACTGTCGTCCTGAATGTTCCATTAACTCCGAATGTTCGTCAGATATGGCCTGTGTAAATAATCGCTGCACAGATCCTTGTATCGGTTCTTGTGGCAACAATGCCATGTGTCATGTCAGTAATCATGCTCCCGTATGCATGTGTCAATCTGGCTTTACGGGAGATCCTTTCTCAGGCTGTTATCTCTTAATACAAAGTAGGTGTTTGCTTTTTTAAATTGCAAAATGGTAAAAGAACAAATTGCTTAATGTTAATATATGTATGTTGTGTTTATATAGTTCCCGACGAACCTATACAACCCTGCAATCCAAGTCCCTGTGGCTTAAATGCTTTATGTGAAGAACGTAGTAATGCAGCTTCTTGCAAATGCATACCTGATTACTTTGGCGATCCATATATTGATTGTAGACCCGAATGCGTTTTGAATTCGGATTGCCCGAGATCGAAAGCTTGTATCAATAATAAATGTATAGATCCCTGCCCAGGTATGTGTGGCAATAATGCTGAATGTTTTGTATTGAATCACCAACCTAATTGTGAGTGTTTGCTGGGCTTTACGGGAAATCCTAACTTGGGCTGCCACCTTGTTGCAGAAATTCCTAAGCGTAAGCATGATTTGAAAAAATACTTTCATATATATTAAAATCAAAAAAGGGTTTTTTAATACTAGAGTAAAATTATTATTCCCTTTCTAACCGTTTTACATATTAATTTCAATTAAAACGATATTGACGTAGATCCTAAACCCTTTCTAAATAAAAGACACAAACTTTAACACTCCTCAACCCCCAATTAACATCACTCACACTCTGCTACTTATACAAATACTTGGAACAAAAAAGCCTAATTTTATTGTGTAACTTTGTATTTAGATGATATTATTGTACCCAGCAATCCTTGTGTACCTTCACCCTGCGGTCTGTACAGCATTTGCAGAGAACAAAATGGTCATGCAGTTTGTTCTTGCATTGCCAATTATATAGGAGCTCCACCAAACTGCAGACCCGAATGCATAAGCAGTTCTGACTGTACGCAAGATCGGTCATGTGTTAATGAACGCTGTAAAGATCCTTGTCCCGGAACTTGTGGCAATAATGCTATTTGTCGTGTGGTTAATCATAATCCTATATGTTCATGCATGTCTGGCTTTACTGGTGATCCGTTCACACGCTGTATATATGAAGAAAGTAAGATCATAACTTCATCTTTAATTTTTTCTTGATTTTTGAAGATGGTATTGCATCCACCATCTTCACATTTCATCATTCATTCATTCATTGTATAGTTCATAAAAATACAGGTTTATAATTTATTATTCTTTTATGTTTCTTTTTATTTCCTTCTCTTCCTTGAAAATGCTTAAACTCATTTCCTGCATGTTTTCTATCGCTCTTCTGAAATTATATATGTAAATAAAAATATATGTGTATATGTAAAAAGAACGAAAAATTGCCAGGGATCCTGTTAACCCCTGTGTACCATCACCATGCGGACCCAACTCACAATGTCAAGTATCTACTGTTAACGATCAAGCGGTTTGCTCTTGCCTACCTACATATATAGGCAGAGCGCCTAATTGTCGACCCGAGTGCACATCTAACTCGGAATGTCGTGGCAATATGGCTTGTATAAATCAGCGTTGCCAAGATCCCTGTCAGGGTTCATGCGGTTCCTTTACAACATGCATTGTAAATAGTCATAGACCAATATGTCGTTGTATTGAGGGTTATATTGGTGATCCTTTTTCAGAATGTAGTCCACAAAGTAAGATTTAGTTTTAAGTATTCAATTGCTTTGATTGCTGTATAAATATAGAGATATGCGTATTTGCTGCAATATGATAATATAAAATTTTCATGTTTAGTTGTTGTACCTACTGAAAAGGCCGAGCCCTGCAATCCTAGTCCTTGTGGTACCAACGCGGTTTGCAAGGAAAGAAATGGGGTAGGATCTTGTACCTGCTTGCCTGAGTACAACGGTGATCCCTACATTGAGTGTCGACCAGAATGTATTCTTAATACGGACTGTGCTAAGAATAGAGCCTGTATAAATAATAAATGTAAGGATCCCTGTCCAGGAGTGTGTGGCGTTGATGCTGAGTGCCATGTTATTCATCACTCGCCCACTTGCAGTTGCCCCTCTGGCTACACAGGCAATCCTTCACAGTATTGCCGTAAAGAAATTAAACGTAATAAACAATAGCTATTTTTTAAGGGAAAAAGTAATTATTTGATATTTAACTTTTATGGTTTAGAATTGGACAATGTTAAACCTTGTCGTCCTTCACCTTGTGGTCCTTACAGTCAATGTCGTGAAGTAAATGGTCATGCAGTCTGTTCTTGTATAACAAATTATATTGGTACTCCTCCAGCTTGTCGCCCAGAATGTTCCGTTAGTTCTGAGTGCTCTCAGGATAAGGCCTGTTTGAATTTGCATTGTATAGATCCATGTCCAGGAACTTGTGGTAGTGAAGCCATTTGCAAAGTTACCAACCACAATCCTATCTGTTCATGTCCACCGGGTTTCACGGGAGATCCATTTACAAGATGTCAAAAAATTGAAGAGAGGCACTTTAAAGACCATCCTTTAAATCCCTGTGTACCAAGTCCTTGTGGACCCAACTCGCAATGTCGCCAGATAGGAGAGACTCCTGTATGCTCCTGCTTACCAAACTTTATAGGACGAGCACCAAACTGTCGACCGGAATGTACTATAAACTCGGAGTGTCCCTCTAACTTAGCATGCATTAACGAGAAATGCAAGGATCCCTGTCCAGGATCATGTGGCTTTAATGCATTCTGTAATGTAGTCAATCATTCTCCAATTTGCACCTGTGAATCAGGATTTACTGGTGACCCCTTCGCTGGCTGCAATCCAACACGTAAGAAATCTGTAGCGAAAGTTATTTCTTTTAGGCGTTGCTAAATAGCTTTTTGTCTTTTCGCAATTTACTCAGCGGTTTCTGAAGAACGTTTAAACCCCTGCAACCCAACACCTTGTGGAACAAATGCAGAATGCAAAGAACGTAATGGAGCGGGGTCTTGTGCATGTCTCGAAGGTTACTTTGGGGATCCCTACAGCGGATGTCGTCCCGAATGTGTTGTTAATTCCGACTGTCCACGTGATAAGTCTTGTGTGAACCAGAAATGTGCAGATCCGTGTCCCGGAGTTTGCGGCATTAATGCAGAGTGTCGTGTTGGAAATCATGTACCAACTTGTCATTGTTTGCAAGGCTATACTGGTAATCCCCTAAGCTCTTGTCGCATTATTCCGGAACCAGAACCCACACCACGTATGTTATTAAAGCTCGCGTGTTATCTTCTTAGCCTTAACACCCATAACGTTTTCATTGTTTTCTCTCAGTTGCCAAAGATGTCAATCCTTGTCAACCCTCACCATGTGGACCCTATAGTCAGTGTCGGGAAGTTAATGGCCATGCGGTTTGCTCATGTCAAACAGGCTTTATAGGTTCGGCACCAAACTGTCGTCCAGAATGTATAGTCAGTTCTGATTGTGCTCAAAATATGGCATGTCAAAATCAAAAATGTATAGATCCCTGCCCTGGCACTTGTGGTTTAGAAGCACGTTGTCAAGTTATCAATCACCACGCAGCATGTTCCTGTCCTCCTGGTTATACAGGAGATCCTTTCAGTAGATGTTCTAGAATTAAATGTAAGCAAATTTCTTGTTTCTTTCTTTCTATTGAAGAGATTTGGAAAAAGGATAATGGAAAAATATATTGAAATTTTATTATTTGCATGAGAGTTTTCCTTCTTTCAATTCTCTTCTATAATTGAGAATGGAAAAACCAGAATGGCTATGATTTCCCATTCTTAATTATTTCTTAACGCATGAATACAAATATGTATATATTAATATTATACTTTTTTATGTATCTTTTTTCATTTAACTATACTGAATATGTTTGATGTGTGTATTCTATCCAACTCTAACACTTCTTCACCTTTACTATCATCTAATTGTAAACCGAATTTGATAAATATAACCGGTTCCTACCCAATCCTACACTTCTACTATATCAACACCAATCTACCAACTTCTTAAACTCTATATGCGATCGCCAATATAGTGGATATAATACCTATATCAAAAACTGGTAATCCCTGTGTACCTTCTCCGTGTGGACCCAACTCGAAATGTATCGATGTTGGAGATTCACCTGCATGCTCCTGTCTTCCAAATTATCTTGGACGACCACCTAATTGTCGTCCTGAGTGCATGAGTAGTTCCGACTGTCCTGCTAATTTGGCCTGCATGAATCAAAAATGTTCAAACCCATGTATTGGTGCTTGTGGCGTGAACACTTTATGTACGGTTATTAAGCATAATCCCACCTGCCAATGCGAATCTGGCTACACTGGAGATCCTTTCTCTGGATGTAGTGCTGTACAAATAAGTATATATCTTTCAGTTAAAATTATCCAGAAATAAGGGATTTTAATTACTCTCATGACAAGACGTTTTTTGGAGTCTTGAAATCCTTTACTTCATTCAATCTGTTAAGCTCTTAGGTGTGCATAACATAGTATTAACTTTAACTGTTTCACTTTCAGTTATGACTACAGAACGACCTCATGATCCTTGCAATCCCAGCCCCTGTGGTGTGAATGCAGTTTGTCGCGAACGCAATGGTGTTGGATCATGTGCTTGCTTGCCAGAATATTTCGGCGATCCTTATAGTGGCTGTAGACCTGAATGCGTTCAAAACTCAGATTGTGATCGTTCGAAAGCGTGTCTCAACAACAAGTGTATTGATCCCTGTCCAGGTGTTTGTGGAATAAATGCTGAGTGTCGTGTTCTTAATCACGCTCCTAACTGCCAATGTTTTGAAGGTTATACCGGAGATCCACACAGATCTTGCAGAGTCATTGAAGTTACCACTGAAGCTCCACTAAATCCTTGTCAACCGTCACCTTGCGGCCCCTACAGTCAATGTCGCGAAACTAATGGTCATGCTATTTGTTCTTGCTTAGACAATTATATTGGAGCTCCACCATCGTGCCGTCCGGAATGCGTCGTAAGCTCAGAGTGTCCTCAAAACCGAGCTTGTATAAAACAAAAGTGTGCAGATCCTTGCGCTGGAGCCTGTGGCTCGCAAGCAAGATGCCAGGTTGTAAATCACAATCCCATTTGCACATGTCCTACAGGTATGACCGGTGATCCATTTATGCAATGCACTGCTGCTAAAGAGCAACCGCGAGACCCTGAAAATCCTTGTGTACCATCACCTTGTGGACCAAACTCATTATGCAGAGAAATTAGTGGACAAGCAGCATGTTCGTGTCAAACAAATTATGTAGGCAGACCTCCAAATTGCAGACCAGAGTGTACTAATAACGATGAATGCCCGAACCAATTGTCTTGTCAAAACGAAAAATGTGTTGATCCTTGCCCTGGCTCTTGCGGTTCGAATGCTTTATGTAAGGTTATTCAGCACAATGCTGTTTGTTCTTGTAATGATGGATACGAAGGAGATCCCATAATCGGCTGTCAACTCATACCTCCTGTTTTACCAAAGCAACCGCAATCATCACCATGCGATCCATCACCTTGTGGTCCACAGGCTGAATGCCGCGAACGTAATGGCGCTGGTGCTTGCTACTGTTACGAAGGCTACGAAGGTAATCCGTACGATGTCGATAATGGTTGCCGTCGTGAATGTGAAGCTCATGATGATTGTTCGTTAGTACAAGCCTGCATTCGTTTCAAATGTGTAGATCCTTGCAATAATATCTGCGGAGAACACGCCATTTGCACAGTGGATAAACATGTTCCAACATGCACTTGCCCTGATGGCTTTTCTGGAGATCCATTCTTCCAATGCAAACAAATTCCGATAACACCACGGCCTATTATTAATCCATGTGTGCCGTCACCATGTGGTCCGAACAGTATTTGCCGGAACATGAATGATCAAGCTGTATGCTCCTGTCAATCAGGATTCATAAATCAGCCACCAAACTGTAGACCAGAGTGTGTAGTGAGTTCCGAATGTTCTGCTGAAAAGGCTTGTGTAAATAATAAATGTGTTGATCCTTGTCAGCATACATGTGGGCAACTTGCCATATGTACTGTTAAAAATCACAGTCCCATATGTACATGTCCTAGAGGAATGACTGGAGATCCATTTATTACATGTTCAAGAATACGTAAGTTTGATCTATTTATTAAAATGATTTACTATTTACTTCTTATATTCTTTTTGCAGCCATTGTCGTTGAAGACAAACCAAGCACAGAAAAACCACCATCATGTGTTCCATCACCTTGTGGTCCTAACTCGAAATGTCAGATTGTTGGTGGCAGTCCTGCCTGTTCTTGCTTACAAGACTTTATCGGTGCTCCTCCGAATTGCCGACCAGAATGTGTTCTTAATTCCGAATGTGGTCCTACGGAAGCATGTATTAATCAGAAATGTCGTGATCCCTGTCCCGGATCTTGTGGCTTTGAAGCTAAATGCCATGTTCTTAATCATGTTCCTATATGCAACTGCCTAGAAGCTTACACAGGTGATCCATTTGTACGCTGCAGCCCTGTGCCTGTAACGGAAACACCAAGAATTCCAAATGACCCATGTGATCCAAATCCTTGTGGCCCCAACGCTGACTGCTTTAATGGCGAATGCAGGTGCCAAGACAATTACAAAGGCAATCCTTATGAAAGTTGCCGACCTGAATGCTCTTTATCTGCTGACTGCCCACGAGACAATGCCTGTATTCGAAATAAGTGTGTCGATCCTTGCCCCGGAACTTGTGGTGTTAATGCAATTTGCGAAGTTCTTAATCATATTCCTGTATGCTCTTGTGTTAAAGGCTATGAAGGTGATCCATTTATTAACTGTCGATTGAAGGTAGAAGAACCAGAAAAACCAAATCAGCCCTGCTCACCTTCACCCTGCGGTGCCAACAGTCAGTGCCGTGAGGTTAATGGTCATTCCGTTTGTTCTTGTTTGGATGGTTATGTTGGAGCCCCACCACAATGTCGTCCAGAATGTGTAGTTTCCAGTGAATGCTCTGCTTTACATTCTTGCGTTAATAAGAAATGTGTTGATCCATGTGTTGGCTCCTGTGGCATTGATTCCCGTTGTGAAGTGATAAACCATAGCCCTATATGTGGTTGCCCACCTGGAAAGACAGGTGATCCTTTCAGGAGATGTTTAGATGTAGCTGCTGAAGCTCCAAGAAATCCTGAAATACCAAAAGATCCTTGTGTACCTTCACCATGTGGTCCTAACTCTATTTGTAAGGCTAGCACTAGTGGGCCTTCCTGTCAGTGTATGCCAGAATTCTTTGGAATACCACCTAATTGTAGACCTGAATGTATTATTAACCCAGATTGTCCTTCAACTCAAGCATGTATTAACAACAAATGCCGTGACCCTTGTCCAGGTTCTTGTGGTACTAATGCCGAGTGTCGAGTTATCAGCCATACCGTTTCATGTTCATGTCCAGCTGGTTTTGCAGGAAATGCTTTCGTGCAATGTATTCCACAGATAGAGGAACCTCTCAAGCCTTGTGAACCATCACCATGTGGACCTAATGCCGAATGTATTGAACGAAATGGTGCTGCTTCTTGTAAATGCATTGATGAATATCAAGGCAATCCGTATGAAGGATGTCGACCAGAGTGTGTTCTTAGTTCAGATTGTCCGACCGACAAAGCATGCATACGCAATAAGTGCCAAGATCCGTGTCCTGGCATCTGCGGTACTAGCGCCACATGTTATTCTGTCAATCATGTACCTAACTGTGTATGTAATGAAGGTTACACCGGCGATCCATTCTCGAACTGCCAACCTCAACCCAAGTTACCACCACCTACACCAAGTAACCCTTGCCAACCATCACCTTGTGGGCCAAACAGTAAATGTCGCGAATCAAATGGTTTAGCTGTGTGTTCATGCTTAGATTCGTTTATTGGTTCACCACCGAACTGCAAACCTGAGTGTACGGTTAACGCTGAGTGTCCTCAAAACAAAGCGTGTCATAAATTCATGTGTGCAAATCCTTGTGCCGGAACTTGCGGCATCGATGCCAAATGTGAAGTTATCAATCATAATCCAATTTGCAGTTGTGCTTTAGAAATGACCGGTGATCCCTTTACCAGATGTTATCCTGCACCTATTACTCCAAAGGATGAACAAACTAAACCTAAAAATCCTTGCGTGCCTTCACCTTGTGGTCTTTACTCTGAGTGCCGTATTAATGGAGATCAACCATCATGCTCATGTTTACCTAACTATGTTGGAGCTCCTCCTAACTGTCGCCCAGAATGTGTAGTCAACACAGATTGCCCCTCTGATTTGGCATGCATTGCCGAAAAGTGTCGCAATCCTTGCGACGGTACTTGTGGTATTAATTCCCAGTGCCGTATACAGAACCACTTGGCTATTTGTACTTGTAGCCCTGGATTTACGGGTGATCCATTTAGCCAATGTATTGAAATTATTGAAGAAAAAACTCCAAATACAGTTGAAGCTGATCCTTGCTCATTACAGCCCTGTGGATCAAATGCTGAATGTCAAACAGGTGGCATTTGTGTGTGCTCAAGAGACTATCACGGAGATCCGTATGTTGGTTGTAGACCTGAGTGTACTTTAAGTACTGATTGCTCGCCTAACAGAGCTTGTTTGAATAAAAAATGTGTTGATCCGTGTCCTGGAACTTGTGGCCAAAACGCCCAATGTGACGTCAGTAATCACATACCCATCTGCACTTGTCCGAAAGGTTATACCGGCGATCCATTCATCAATTGCCGTCAAGTAGTACGCAATGAACTAGTACCATCAGATCCTTGCCAACCCAATCCATGCGGTCCAAACAGTATCTGTCAAGTAGCATATCAAGGTCCTAGATGTGCCTGCCAACCCGGTATGTTGGGTTCACCTCCTGCCTGCAAACCTGAGTGTATTGTTAGCTCTGAGTGTTCTCTACAAAAAGCTTGTATTAATCGTAAATGCGTAGATCCCTGTCCAGGAGTTTGCGGACAATTCGCTAAATGTCAAATTATTAACCACAATCCTATCTGTTCATGCAATAATGGATATACTGGAGATCCATTTACTCGTTGCTACCAAGAAACTAAGGCTGTAGAACCTCTACGGCCCATTAATCCATGTATACCATCACCGTGTGGTCCTAATTCGGAATGTAAGACTGTAGGCGACAGTCCAGCTTGTTCATGTGCAGCTTCATTCTTGGGTACTCCACCAAATTGTAGACCCGAATGCGCCATAAATCCTGAATGTCCGCCAACTAAAGCCTGTATTCATCAAAAATGTGAAGATCCGTGCGTAGGCTCATGTGGTTTTAATGCTCGCTGTTTTGTTGCCAATCATATGCCAATCTGTAGTTGTGAAACTGGTTTTACTGGAGATCCGTTTACAAGCTGTCAACCAATACCAGGTAGGACTTTTGAAAACTTTTTACCAATGTTAGGTTTTAGGCATAACCACAAACTTATAATGGTGGTGGAACATTATAAAGCAAGTTAAAAGTGCTATTGCTTATTTCTTATTGGATTTCAGTTTAATAAAAATGGTTATGCCTAAAAAGCAATTTATAAAGGAGTAAAACTTAAATAACTATAGAAAAAATTATTCATTCTTCTTTTTATTAAAGACTTCGGAAACAAATTAAAAGCTGGCCACTTTTAGTTTGTTCTTGAAATTAAATTTAAATAAAGAAAGCAAAAGTTACTGCGACATTAAACGTCAGCGAAAAAAGTTGCTCCAATTATGATTTTACTCCTTTTATTAAAAAGCACAAATTAGAACTAAGTTTTACACCATATCTTACGTGTCTCAATTTTAAAGATAATTTGCAAAGAAATGTTCTAACATTTGAAATATTACACTCTTTAAGTTACTGAACGAAATATGAAAACCTTGCAAGAAAACTTTTTTAATGGATTTCTCATCGGTTAAGATCGAATTCGTTAATTTTAATTATTTGCTATAGAGTATTTTTGATTTGTAATAATAACAAAGATATAGAGTTTTAACAAACGCAACCATCTTAACCACAATACTCGTGGCTACAGCAAGAACCAAATTCATAATCACTTGCTAAGTAAAGATGCGGCTCGTAGTTAGCAAACATGAGCCTTAACCAACGTGGCTTAGCCGAGATTCGAGTTCACGATGACTTGTTCCAAAAAGGCATCTTGACCAACTCACCTATCATTGACACAATCTGTTGCAACGTTACTTTCTTCTCTACGGTTTTGGAAGATTTGAAACTCTTGGGGTCTTCTGGGAACTACACAACAATTGCTATTGCTATTGTCTGATGCTTATTATGCAAGCTGTTAAATAATCTCATCTATCTGGCGTCTTTTGTACTTTACTTTCTAATTAAGATTCCGGTAAAGCTACATTGGAAATTAAACTCAAGCTTTTCTCCTTTCCAAACAAGTAGCCAGCATGACCATAACAGCTGCTTAATATTTCTTAAGCTAAAATTTCTTATAGTGGTATTTCAGTTTCAGCTTCTTTAATTTAGTTTATATATATGAAAAGTAGATATTTCCCGCAAGTTATAAAAAATTTCCTTTAGCCTATTGAACCTTATCAGATCTTATTTATTTTTCAAATATTCTTAAAATTGCTTTTTATTAAAATCAAATCAGCGCATTTTTTCTCTCCCGCACTTATCCCTCTCGTTGCCTATTTTTAAAATAACTTGAAACTTTTAAATATCTCTGTTTTAAATTTTTATTGAATCGGTGCATCCTTAAACGCTCGTTTTAGTCATAACCGTTTGAATTCGAATTCGGTTTGACCATTCGTGAGTTATAAAGTCCAACATTTTACTGTTGTCCCTTTAAATAGCTCCCAGGTTTTATGTGACAAATGTTTAAAGGATTAAAATCTTATTTTTGTAAAAATACTCTGCACCTTGATGTGCGTAAAGACAAAACTTTGCATCATATGATTTAGAGATCTGTAGCAAAAATTGTTTTCAATATTTATTAAATAAAATTTTTATTTCTACAAAATCTAACCCTTGAGAAAGACTAAATAAATAATCTTTAAAAATCATATAGAATTTTTTCTTTTGTCAGGAATAAACTACAAAAATGTTTAGCTTCGATTTGTAACTAAAGAGAATCCAACAAAAAAAGTTTTTGTTCATTTCCAAAATTACTATAAATGTCAGCACTTTAAATGTTCAATGTAAACACAGAAAAATTCACATTTTTGTAAGCGCGTTCGATAGTATTTAAAATAAATAATTAAGTTCTAATTTGTGAAGAATTAAGTTTTTTATACCAAGAAAAAAAGTAATTTTATCGCCAGAAAACACAACTGCATTGCAGAGAAGAAAAATGCAGATTTCAATAATTGCTTTAATTCCGTACGAATTGTCTGAATTTCAAAGCATATTGAAAGTGTTTTAGGGTTTTGTTGTCTTATATAGCAAATGATAAATTTATTTTTTTTTTATTTTATATAAAGTTTATAAACAAGATTTATTAATATTAAAAGTATAAACTTAGTTTTACTATATAACAAATATATTCAAACATATTTAAACTATATATATATATATATATATATATATATATATATATATATATATATATATAAATATCAATATATAACGCAAAATTTATCTGCCAAAAATGCCTGCTATTTGCCTTTTTAATCTTACCGCCTTTTTAATTACTGCTATATTAAATACGCCTTTGAAAACTTGACTCCAACTCAACAACTTTAACCCCTTTGAAAAAGCTTATTTTTACCTTTAATTAAACAAACTGAATTACAGCAAGAAAATCTTTTATACACCATACTAAAATAGTAGTTTATTTTTAAAATGTAACGAAAGAGTCGTAATAAAAAATATCAAGCAACGTCTTACGAGTATATTATTAACCCAGATTCAAATACCTATAGAACAATAGAACACAATTTAATGCTTTTGTTAACAGAGTTTTGAATATGGATTGAAAACAGCGTTTATTTCTCTGACGTGAACGCCCCCAAAAACACTTAACCCATTATGAAAACGACACAAAGCCTTTACGCCTGAATAACATTTAATTTAATCAAATTAAAAACCACTGCGCTTTTCTTTTTTGTTTTTTTTCTTTGTATTTTCGCTGTTGTTGTTTAGATCAACGTTGGTATTTTTGTGTTTGCTCTCTTTGCCCTTTTATTAAAAAAAAACAATAATAATGCTAATTTCTTTTAAAAATAATTTTGTAGTTAACTGGTGTATACATACATACATAAGTATTTAAACTAAGATCATATGTAATTGTAAACTTAACAACTAAATAAAATGAATTTATGCCATCAATAACAGAGTTTTTATTTAAGTTTAGTTTATTTAAGTTTAGAAAAGATTTATTAAAACGCGTAACCGTTAATGTTAAGACACTTATTAAACACCGCTATTTTAACAATGCTAAACACAGCTCAAAAAATTGTGCACTTGCAACATTAATGTTTTTATTTAAAACAAAACAAAAAATCAATTAATAGCTCCCGCTAAAATGCAATAGTGTTAAACACAAGTAGTGAAACGTTTGTTAACCCAAATAACCACAATTAAAATTAATATATAAAAAACAAAACTGCAAAAATATAAAAATTAAAATGCTTCACTGACCAATAAACACTTATGAAAAAGTTCTCACCTAAAAGTAAACACCAAAAACAAAAAAAAAAACACCTGAGTATGTAGTACTAATCTTTTTGAATGGTTTAAATAAATCAAAGAAAATTAATTGAAATAATTTTCTCTTATTTTTGCTTTTCTCTTCTTTTTAATCGGATTGTCGTTACATGCACGTCTCTATCTTAGAGCGTATCGTCATGGAAAATATCACACCATGTGAACCAAATCCTTGTGGTTCGAATGCAATATGTCGTGAGAAGAATGGCATTGGTTCTTGCCAATGCTTGCCAGAATACTATGGAGATCCCTATCAATCATGTCGACCAGAATGTATTCGTAATTCTGATTGCCCAACAACTAAAGCATGTACACAAAATAAATGTACAGATCCTTGTCTTGGTACATGTGCTTCAAATGCCATTTGCTCGGTAAGGGATCATATACCTACCTGCTCTTGTTTGCCAGATTATATAGGAGATCCTTATAGATATTGCGAAAGAGAGGCAGAGAAATGTAAGATTTATTTTGCAAATCATTTTTTTTTTTTTTTTGTTGTGTGTACAATCTCTCTGATTAATTTCGATACCCTTCAGTTATTCGATTGCAAGAACCTTCAAATCCCTGTGAACCATCACCATGCGGTCCAAATTCTCAGTGTCGTGAATTAAACGGTCAGGCTATATGTTCGTGTTTGGAGAATTATATAGGCTTACCACCTTCATGTAGGCCAGAATGTGTATTAAGTACTGAATGTTCTACAGATAAGGCTTGCATCAATCAAAAATGTCAAAACCCTTGTCCAGGAACTTGTGGTCTTAGTGCCGAGTGTAGAGTACATAACCATAGCCCACTTTGTCAATGTAGACCCAGATTTACCGGCGATGCTTTTACCAGATGTTATCCCATACCACGTAATTACAAAATATCCAGTTTGCAAAATAGACATAAACATGACATTTAAATATTATTAATTTAGCTCCAGCTCCTGTTATAAAGCAAATTGAAAGAGATCCATGTGTTCCTTCACCCTGCGGCCCAAATTCGCAATGTAGAAATAATAATGGAATACCCTCGTGTTCCTGTTTGGAAACATATATAGGAGCTCCTCCAAACTGTAGGCGAGAATGCTCAATAAGTTCAGAATGTGCTTTAGATAAGGCCTGTATACGTCAAAAATGTATTGACCCATGTCCTGGTTCATGTGGGTTTTCAGCAATTTGCAAAGTCATCAATCATACTCCCACCTGTACTTGCCCTGAAGGTTATACTGGTGATCCTTTCAGTTCATGTAGACCAGCTCCACCACTTGAAATCTTAAGTAGGTTTCTTTTTCAGAAGAAAACTTAATAGTGAGACATAAAGTTACTTAAAATTTATTTCTGATTAGACGAACCCTCCGATCCTTGTCACCCTTCACCATGTGGTGCTAATGCTCAATGCAGCAATGGCATTTGTTCTTGCCTACCCGAATACAAAGGAGATCCCTACTCTGTTTGCCGACCAGAATGCATTTTAAATACTGACTGTCCTCGGGATAAAGCTTGCATTCGGAGTAAATGTGTTAATCCCTGTCCAGGAATATGTGGCGAAAATGCCTTATGTGATGTCATAAATCATACACCCATGTGTAGATGTCCTGAGGGTACCAAAGGAAGTGCTTTTATTAGGTGCCTACCTCAACAAAGTAAGAAAATTTTTTTTTTTAAAGATTTAAAACTCTACATGAATAGCTTTTTAGAACTAATATTACCAGGAGAACCTTGCGAACCATCACCCTGTGGGCCCAACTCTATATGTCGAAATATTAATCAACAGCCGGTATGTTCATGTATTCACGGCTTTATAGGTTCTCCGCCAACTTGTCGACCAGAATGTAGCTCAAATTCGGAATGCCCACCAATGCAGGCTTGTCTAAATCAAAAATGTCGCAATCCCTGTCCAGGAACTTGTGGAGTTAATGCAATTTGCTCAGTAGTAAATCATAGTCCGTTCTGTAGTTGCTCCAATGACTTTACTGGTAATCCCTTCCTACGTTGTCAACTTATTAGTAAGTTCAGCTTGTTTAAAAACTTTCATTATTTACTAAATTGTCGCTTCTATCTTAACCTTAGTGAAACCCGTAAGTGATATAGTACCACAGGATCCATGTCAGCCATCTCCTTGTGGACCATTTTCTCGTTGCAAACCTAAAGGTGAATCTCCGTCATGTTCCTGCATGGAATCGTACATAGGAAGACCACCAAACTGTCGTCCCGAATGTGTAACTAGTTCAGATTGTGCCAGCAATCTTGCGTGTATAAATCAAAAATGTGTTGATCCATGTCCAGGAAGTTGTGGTTTAAATGCCGAGTGTCGCGTAGTTAGTCATGCTGTGCAATGCATTTGTATAGCAGGCTTTATAGGTGATCCCTTCGTACAATGTAGCCCTCCTGCTGAAAAATCTGTTTTAGAAATACTTACACCTTGCAACCCCTCTCCTTGCGGTCCAAATGCAATATGTAGAGAACGTAATGGCGCCGGATCGTGCCAATGTTTAGCAGATTATCACGGCAATCCATATGAGGGCTGTCGACCAGAATGCATCCTAAGCTCTGATTGTCCGTCTAACAAAGCATGTCAGCAGCTTAAGTGCCAAGATCCATGTCCAGGAACTTGTGGTCAAAATGCTGACTGTCAAGTTGTCAATCATTTGCCTACTTGCAATTGTTTCTCCGGTTATACGGGAGACCCTTATCGAATCTGTACAAAAGTAGTAGAACGTAAGAATATACTGTATAAATCATTTGGATAATACTTAATTCAATTTGGTTTTTAGAGATACGCATAGAATATATTAATCCCTGCCAACCTTCTCCATGTGGTCCCAATAGTCAGTGTCGCGAAGTAAATAGTCAAGCTGTTTGCTCTTGTTTACCTGAATTTATGGGTCAACCACCCGCATGCCGACCAGAATGTACTATATCGTCCGAATGTTCTGTTGACAAGACTTGCATTAATCATAAATGCATAAATCCCTGTAATAATTCTCCGTGTGTTCCAAATGCCGATTGTAGGGTAAGAAATCATAGTCCAATATGTTCTTGCAATCGCGGTTATACCGGAGATGCTTTCACCAGGTGTTATCCAATTCCACGTAAGCTAAAAGTGTATGAAAATTTAGTTCATATCATATAAGTTTCGTATTATTGTATAGCGCAAGTAACTGAAGTTCAACGAGAGGAAATAAAAGACCCATGTCTTCCAACGCCTTGTGGGCCAAACTCGGAATGCCGCAATGCAAATGGTGTTCCTTCGTGTTCTTGTTTGCCAACATATATAGGCCAACCTCCAAATTGTAGACCAGAGTGTACAATCAACTCAGAATGTCCAAGTCAACAAGCTTGTATCCATAAGAAATGTAGAGATCCCTGTCCTGGAGCGTGTGGCATTAATGCCATTTGTCGTGTCATAGGCCATATACCATCATGCACTTGTATTGAAGGCTATATAGGAAATGCCTTTATTAATTGCTCACCCAAACCACCAGAACGTAAGACATACATATTTTGGAAGTTTTAGATAATTTGCAATTGTTTTAATCTTTTAAACAGCTACAACGCACCCACTTTCGGAGGATCCTTGTATACCATCCCCTTGCGGTGCAAATGCTCTATGCAATAATGGTGAATGCACTTGTATGTCAGAATATCAAGGAAATCCATATGTTGAATGTAGACCAGAATGCGTTCTCAACTCTGAATGTTCATATGACAAAACTTGTATACGTAACAAATGTGTGAATCCCTGTCCCAATACTTGTGCAGAAAATGCCATATGTGAGGTTCACAATCATGTTCCCATGTGCCATTGTCCCGAAAAAATGACGGGAAATGCTTTCTTCGAATGTCGTGCCATATTAAGTATTAAGCTTGCAATATATTCTGCCTTAATTTCGAAACATATTATTTTGTCCTTTTTTATTTAGCCCCCGTTCCAACAAATCCTTGTCAACCTTCACCATGTGGCCCCAATAGCCAATGTCGCGTAGTTCAAGATACTGCTGTCTGCTCTTGCCTACCCGATTTTATAGGTAGCCCACCTCAATGCAGACCGGAATGTACAACTAACTCTGATTGCGCCCTTGATCAGGCTTGTCAAAATATGAAATGCAGAGATCCTTGTCCAGGAACTTGTGGTTTTAATGCTGAATGTAACGTAGTTAATCATGTACCATATTGTAGATGCCGTCATCAAATGTCCGGCGACCCATTTGTTAGATGTCAAGAAATATTAAAGCCTGTAAAAGATGAAAAACTTCTAACAAATCCCTGCCAACCATCGCCATGTGGCCCTAATTCCAAATGTAGGGTTACCGGAGATTTACCGTCTTGCTCTTGTTTACCTGACTTTATTGGCTCGCCTCCACAATGTCGGCCAGAATGTGTCTCAAATTCGGAATGTCCATATAATCAAGCTTGTATAAATCAAAAATGTACCGATCCTTGTCCTGGTTTGTGCGGACAAAATTCCACTTGTCGAGTTTTCTCGCATACACCAATGTGCTTATGCAATGAAGGCTTCACTGGAGACCCGTTTTCTGTTTGCAGGCCAGTACAGCAACCACAAGTAGAAAAAATAAGACCATGTGAACCAAATCCTTGTGGCGCTAACGCAAAATGTATTGAACATGGGGATGCAGGATCTTGTCAATGTTTCCCAGAATATTTTGGAAACCCCTATGAAGGCTGCCGTCCAGAATGTGTTTTAAATTCGGATTGTCCGTCAAATACAGCTTGTCAGAACCAAAAATGTGTTGATCCTTGTCCAGGAACATGTGGACAAAATGCTGAATGTCAGGTTATTAATCATTTGCCTTCATGTAATTGTTTAACTGATTACACCGGAGATCCTTACAATATATGTTCTGTGCTTCGAAATGAACGTAAGCTTCCAGCATTACTCGTAAAAAATTCTTTAATGAAAATTTTATTTTAGCAATTCGTGAATATATTAATCCTTGCCAACCTTCACCTTGTGGTCCCAACTCCCAATGCAAAGAGATAAACAGTCAACCGGTTTGTTCCTGTTTGTTAGAATATAAAGGTTCACCACCAGCTTGTAGGCCAGAGTGCACATCTAGTTCCGAATGTCCTTCAGATAAAGCTTGCGCTAACCGAAAATGTGTTGATCCATGTCCTGGCGTTTGTGGTCAAAATTCACATTGTCAAGTGCGTAACCATAGTCCAATTTGCAGTTGCAGCAATGGCTTTACTGGAGATGCTTTTGTTCGTTGCTTCCCTACTCCACCACAAAGACACGAGTCTTCGCCGCAACAATCCAAAGATACTTGTATTCCTTCACCTTGTGGTCCCAATTCCCAATGCCGTGATGCAGGCGGTTCACCCTCATGTTCTTGTTTGCCCAACTATTTGGGTTCACCACCATCTTGCAGGCCTGAATGTACTATTAACTCGGAATGTGGGTCACAAAAAGCATGTATTAATCAGAGATGTCTCGACCCTTGTCCAGGATCATGTGGAATTAATACATTATGCTTTGTTCGTGCTCACACACCTATTTGTTCTTGTAATACCGGTTATACAGGAGATCCATTTACTGTTTGTAATCCGTTAGCGCCAATGCCTCTTAAAAGTAAGATTTAAAAATTTTCCAATGTATCGTTATCGTTATTAAAATAACATTTTCTAAATCTTTGTAAAAGTCAAAACTGTTTCTAATGATCCCTGCAATCCATCACCTTGTGGTGCCAACTCGAAATGCAACAATGGTCAGTGTACTTGCCTAGCGGATTATCATGGGGATCCTTATAATAGTTGTAGACCCGAATGTGTACTACATACCGACTGTTCCCGCGAAAGTGCTTGTGTTAGAAATAAATGTGTAGATCCATGCATAGGAACATGTGCCGCAAATGCTATTTGCGAAGTAATAAATCACATACCAAATTGTAGATGTCCCGAGGGTATGGAAGGCAATGCCTTCTCTATATGCTCTGCAATTATAAGTAATACTGTCAAAAAAGTATAAAAGGCCTCTTTTTTATTTTATGCAATTTTCTTAATTTTTCGTAGAACAATATTTACCTACGCATGCTTGCCAGCCTTCACCTTGCGGATCTAACTCACAATGTAGGGAAGTCAATCAGGTAGCTGTTTGTTCGTGTATTGAAGGCTATATAGGTAGCCCGCCATTATGTCGACCAGAATGTACATCCAATACGGAATGTCCTTTGAATTTGGCTTGCCTAAATCAGAAATGTACTGATCCATGTCCTGGTGTCTGTGGTCGAAATGCTTTATGTCACGTTAATAATCACACTCCCTACTGCAGATGTCCTGATAAGTACGATGGTAATCCGTTCTACAGCTGCCAGCAAATAATAGAAAAACCTTCGCCTATTTTGCGTCTACCTTGTCAACCATCACCCTGTGGACCATACTCACAATGTCGCGAAGAGGGCGATAGTCCAATTTGTTCTTGTCTCTCCGATTACATTGGCGCACCTCCAAATTGTAGACCCCAATGCGTTACTAGTTCAGAATGTTCTTCAAACCAGGCATGCATCAATCATAAATGTAAGGATCCATGTCCCGGTTTGTGTGGAACAGAAGCTGAATGCCGTGTAATATCTCACACACCAAGTTGCCTTTGCCCAACAGGCTTCGAAGGAGATCCTTTCATACAATGTAAAAGAAAACAAGCTCCACTCCAGTTAGATTATATTGATCCTTGCAACCCTAGTCCCTGTGGCTTAAACGCACGTTGTGTTGCGAAAAACGGTGCCGGGTCTTGTCAATGCCTTCCAAACTATTTTGGTAATCCTTATGATGGATGTCGTCCAGAATGCGTACTAGATTCAGATTGTGCCAGCAATTTTGCTTGTCAAAATAGTAAATGTCGCGATCCATGCCCAGGAGCCTGCGGCCAAAATGCCATTTGCAATGTTCTAAATCATATACCGATATGTTCATGCATAACTGGATATGAAGGAGATCCGTATCGCTTATGTTCAGCTGTAAAGCAACGTAAGTTTTTTAAATATCTGGGTTATTTTTTTAATAACAAATCCTCATTGTCTTATTAGCTATCAAAGAGTATGTTAATCCTTGTCAACCTTCACCATGTGGACCCAATTCTCAGTGTCGTGAAATAAACGACCAGCCCGTATGTTCGTGCTTACCCGAATATGCCGGCAATCCACCATTGTGTAGACCTGAATGTACTCAATCTTCTGAATGTGCTTTCGATAAAGCTTGCATTAACCAAAAATGTGTAGACCCCTGCCAAAGAACATGCGGCACTGACGCTATCTGCAGAGTTCATAATCATAGTCCGCTATGTACATGTAAGGTCGGATATACAGGAGACCCGTTCTTCGTTTGTCGTTTAATACCACGTAAATAAAACTAAATTTTTTATTTTTGAGAAAGATTTCATTTTGCTTCTTTTACTTTAAAAGCTCAACTGCCGGTACAAATTCATAAATCGCCACCAGATCCGTGCGTACCTTCGCCATGTGGTCCCAATTCACAATGTATACGTATAGGTGATTCGCACTCATGCTCATGCTCTCAAAATTTTATAGGTTCGCCACCTAATTGCAGACCTGAGTGTGTTATAAATTCTGATTGTCCTAGCGATCAGGCTTGCATAAATCAAAAGTGTCGCAATCCATGTGCTGGAGCCTGTGGTTTAGGCGCTCTTTGTGATGTAAACAATCATATTCCAAACTGCAGATGCCCTACTGGTTTTATGGGTGATCCATTCTCAGTTTGTGAACTAGCCCCACCACCACAACGTAAGATTTTATCCACAATTAGATATTATAGACGGTAACAAATTATTCCTTTTAGCACCTGTCAAAGACGATCCCTGCAATCCTTCGCCATGCGGTATAAATGCTCAATGTGATAATGGAGTTTGTTCTTGTATACCTGAATATAAAGGTGATCCTTATTCTGGTTGCCGACCCGAATGTGTTTTGAATTCCGATTGTTCTCGTAAATTAACTTGTATACAAAATAAGTGTGTTGACCCTTGTCCCGGAACATGCGCCACAAATGCTTTCTGTCAAGTCATTAATCACATACCAATGTGTAGTTGCCTAGAAGGCATGGCCGGCAATGCTTTCGTTTTATGTTCTTCTATACCACGTAACTATCAATCATTTAAAATACATTTATTAGCAATAAATTTGACGTTACTATTTATATACGTTTCTAGCGACGGCTAAAGCAAATCCGTGTCAGCCATCTCCTTGTGGTCCCAATTCTCAATGCCGCGAAGTTAATTCACAAGCAGTATGTTCATGCCTTCCCAACTATCTAGGAGAACCTCCTGTATGCCGCCCAGAATGTACGGCTAATCAGGAATGCCCATCCAACTTGGCATGTATAAACCAAAAATGTGTCGATCCATGCCCAGGATCTTGTGGACGAAATGCTCAATGCTCGATAGTTAACCACAACCCATTCTGCACGTGTCTACAACGATACACAGGAAATCCATTTGTTGCCTGTCAGCTCTTACTCGAACCACCACAAGAAACACAACCACAAGATCCTTGCAGACCATCACCATGTGGCCCTAATTCTCAATGTATAGCAACTACTAATATACCATCCTGCTCATGCTTAGATGGTTTTGTAGGTTCGCCTCCATACTGCAGACCTGAATGTATTTCCAACTCTGAGTGTCCCACCAATATGGCCTGCATTAATCAAAAATGTAAAGATCCTTGCATAGGTGTTTGTGGCACTGCAGCAGTATGTCGTGTAGTTTCACATTCTCCTATGTGCACGTGTCAAACCGGTTTTACAGGAGATCCTTTCAGCTTATGTTCTCCTATACCAGTTCGAATACAAGAAGAATCTTTACATCCTTGTAATCCTTCGCCATGTGGTGCTAATGCTCATTGTTTGGAACGCAACGGGGCTGGTGCTTGCCAATGTTTACCTGAATTCTTTGGCAATCCTTACGAAGGTTGCCGTCCTGAATGTGTTTTAAATTCGGACTGTCCCACTAACAAGGCTTGTCATAATCAAAAATGTCGTGATCCATGCCCAGGCACATGCGGCGACAATGCTCAATGTTCTGTTTTAAATCATGTACCAAACTGCAACTGTTTAATTGGTTTTACCGGAGATCCTTATACTTATTGCTCTAAACCCAAAGAACGTAAGCCAAATATTTATTTTATCCGATTATATAAGAACCAATACTAAGGGGCAATTAAATACAATTAACTAAAAAAATATTTAAATTTAGCCATACTTCAAGAATATGTTAATCCGTGTCAACCTTCACCATGTGGCCCCAACTCGCAGTGTCGTGAAATCAATGGACAGGCTGTGTGCTCGTGCCTTCCAGACTTCATAGGTGTAGCACCAGCATGCCGTCCTGAATGCACAACAAATAATGAATGTCCTATGGACAAGGCGTGTATAAATCGCAAGTGTCTAGATCCTTGTCCTGGTATGTGTGGTCTTAATGCTGAATGCCAAGTTCGAAATCATAATCCATTGTGTTCTTGTCGTCCTGGTTTAATTGGTGATGCATTTGTTCGCTGTTACCTACGGCCGAGTAAGCTATTGATTCACTCAATCTTTAAAGAAAATTTGTAGTTATTAGGTTTTTTACTTGACAAATAATTAGCTGAACCGTCTCCTGTTAAGGATGTCCAAGTTTACAGCGATCCTTGTATGCCGTCTCCTTGTGGACCCTTTTCTGAATGTCGCAATCAATATGACACACCTTCTTGCTCTTGTCTTCCTAATTATATAGGCTCTCCTCCAAACTGTAGACCTGAGTGTAAAATTAATGCGGACTGCCCTTCAAGCCAAGCCTGTATTAACGAAAAATGTCGCGACCCTTGCCCTGGAGCTTGTGGTATTAACACCGACTGTATGGTTATTGATCACATACCAAATTGTAAATGCCAGTTGGGCTATGTAGGTGATGCCTTTTTAATTTGCCAACAATCTCCAACTCAAATGAAACCTATAAAAGACAAACCACGGGATCCGTGTTATCCTAACCCTTGTGGTACCAACGCGGTTTGTTCGGGTGAGGCTGTATGTTCTTGTTTAGCAGAATACCAAGGCGATCCTTACGTGGCCTGTAAGCCAGAATGCGTGCTTAGCTCGGAATGCGCCAGCAATCGTGCTTGTATAAACCAGAAATGTCGTGACCCCTGTGAAGGTACATGTGCTGCCAATGCTATATGTGAAGTACGAAATCATATACCAATGTGTCATTGCCCTGATCGAATGACCGGCAATGCATTTGTTATTTGCCAACCCACATATCAAAGTATGTTAATTTTAAGCAAATATACAGTAACACAGAAAAATTACACTTTATTATTTTTATATAGTCGAATTGTATCGAAACCCTTGTCAACCTAGTCCCTGTGGTCCTAATTCACAATGTCGTGAAATAAATAAGCAAGCTGTGTGTTCCTGTTTACCAAATTTCCTAGGTTCTCCCCCAAGCTGCCGCCCAGAATGTACTACTAATTCAGATTGTTCCGCAAATTTGGCGTGTCAAAATCAGAAATGTATTGAACCCTGCCCGGGAACCTGTGGACGGTACGCTCTATGCAGTGTTGTAAATCACAGCCCATTCTGTACCTGTCTGCAGGGTTACACGGGAAATCCCTTCATTCAGTGTCATAGAATAAGTAAGTTCATTATAATTTGAATTCTTAGAAAACATTTTAACTTATCAACTTGTAAACATTATCAGTTGAACCTCAAAGAGATGATGAAGCTTTGAATCCTTGCCAACCATCGCCGTGCGGTCCAAATAGTATTTGTAAAGCCACTGACGTCACTCCATCATGTTCATGTTTACCAGACTTTGTTGGAAAACCGCCAAATTGCCGGCCAGAATGTGTAACCCATTCAGAATGTACAGCAGCTCACATATGTTCTAATCAAAAATGTAAAGATCCATGCCCTGATTTATGTGGTCAAAATGCGGTATGTCGCGTTAAAAGCCATACTCCAATGTGTTATTGTGCGAATGGCTACACCGGTGATCCATTTGTTGCCTGTAACTTGATACGTACACAGAATCCTATTGAAAACATAGACCCTTGTAATCCTTCGCCCTGTGGTCCATTTTCTGAATGCCGCCAACAAAATGGTGTTGGATCCTGTCAGTGTTTGCCAAATTACTTCGGCAATCCGTATGAAGGTTGTCGTCCAGAATGTGTCGTTGATTATGATTGTCCTTCTAATAGGGCATGTGTAAATGAAAAATGTACAGATCCATGTCCAGGTACTTGTGGTCTTAATGCCGAATGTTTTGTTAGGAGTCATCAGGCGACATGTAGTTGCATATTTGGCTATGAAGGAGATCCATATCGTTATTGTATCAAGGAACAGAAACGTAAGCAAAATCTTAATAAACGATTAGAAGCGTCTTTATATAAAGTATAAACTACTGTTGTTTCGCCCTTAGCCATTATTACAGAATACGTTAATCCTTGTAAACCTTCACCTTGTGGGCCTAATTCACAGTGTAAAGAGATCAATGAACAAGCTGTTTGCTCTTGTTTGCCAAAGTATGTAGGATCTCCCCCTGTTTGTAGACCCGAATGTACACAAAGCACTGAATGCCCTTCCGATAGGGCTTGCATAAATCAGAAATGTACAGATCCATGTTCTGGTGTATGCGGTTTGAACGCTTTATGCAATGTCCGTAATCATGCACCTTTGTGCAATTGTCAGAATGGTTACACTGGAGATCCTTTTACTCGCTGTTACCCCGTACCTCGTGAGTGTATTTTTTCGGAGTATTAGTTAACTAAAACATTAAATTTTTCCCCAATTTGCAGCTCTGCCCACTGTAATATTAGCTGAACCTATAATCGATCCTTGTGTTCCGTCACCTTGCGGCCCTTACTCGCAATGTAAAAATAG
The DNA here is from genome assembly GCA_916610165.2 of Gymnosoma rotundatum. Classification (NCBI taxonomy): domain Eukaryota; kingdom Metazoa; phylum Arthropoda; class Insecta; order Diptera; family Tachinidae; genus Gymnosoma; species Gymnosoma rotundatum. Next base: position 92,220,826 of record OU744337.1, on the reverse strand, counting down.
AAGTGGTCAAGCAAAATGTTCATGTCTCCCTAATTATTTCGGAGCACCTCCTAGTTGTCGTCCAGAATGCTCTGCAAACTCAGAATGTGCTCTTAATATGGCTTGTATAAATACTAGGTGCATTGATCCCTGCCCGGGATCTTGTGCATATAATGCCTTATGCATCGTTCAAAATCACATACCCAGTTGTCATTGTCCAGAAGGTTATATCGGCGACCCATTTTCGAGCTGCCAGATGTCTGTTAGACGTAAGCGATACTGCGGTTACTTTTACTTTATTTTTTTAATATTTTGCCTACCTCTTTAGCTAAGCCAATATTGAAAGATGATTCTTGCATTCCAAACCCATGTGGTGAAAATGCCTTGTGCAATAATGGTCAGTGTTCTTGTATACCTGAATATCAAGGCGATCCCTATGTCATTTGTCGACCAGAATGTATTTTAAATACAGAATGTCCATTTAACAGAGCATGTATTCTAAATAAGTGTGTAGATCCTTGTCCAGGCATTTGTGGAAGCAATGCCCTATGTGATGTTTACAATCACGTACCAATGTGTCGCTGCTCTGAAGGAATGACCGGCAATGCTTTCGTTCAATGTGAAGTCGTTCCTACACCAATCAAAACAAATCCATGTCAACCTTCGCCTTGTGGACCCAACAGCCGTTGCAGGGTTCATCAAAATACTGCAGTATGTTCTTGCATCGAAAATTATATTGGTAATGCTCCATCTTGTAGGCCGGAATGTATTATAAATTCAGATTGTGCTCCACAAATGTCTTGTCAAAATCTTAAATGCGTTGATCCATGTCCGGGATCATGCGGTTTGAATGCAATATGTCACGTTGTCAACCATGTTCCGATATGTAATTGCGATACGCGCTTTACAGGAAATCCATTCGTAAGCTGTCAACCTACAGTAGAACCACTAAGAAAGTTAAAGGAAAAGATGAATCCATGTCAGCCATCTCCGTGTGGTCCAAATTCGGAATGCCTTGTTGTTAAAGACTCTTCAGCATGCTCATGCTTACCAGATTTTACAGGGTCTCCTCCAAACTGTCGTCCTGAATGTATAACTAATTCTGAATGTCCATCCAATAAAGCTTGTATTAATCACAAATGTCGAGATCCATGTCCTGGTGTTTGTGGAATGAATGCTTTATGTAATGTGATCTCACACACGGCAACATGCATATGTACGCCTGGTTTCACGGGTGACCCATTTACGGGATGCTCGGTTCCATCGGAAATACTTGCAGATAAAATGACTCCTTGCTATCCAAATCCTTGTGGATCTAACGCTGTGTGTCGACAAGAAAATAATGCCGGATCTTGCCAATGTTTGCCGGAATACTTCGGAAATCCTTATGAGGGATGTCGACCAGAATGTGTTTCTAATTCAGATTGTGCGTCAAATAAAGCTTGCGTCAATCTTAAATGTCGTGACCCTTGCCCAGGTATTTGTGGCTTAAATGCTATTTGCAGAGTAGTCAATCATTTGCCAACTTGTCAGTGTATACTAGAATACGAAGGTGATCCATATCAATATTGCCAAATTCCGAAAAAACGTAAGTTCTGTGGTCCTTATAATATACAATTAAATAAAGGTTATCTCCGCTATCAAACTTCTTTCTTTTGAAACTAGCTGCTATCAATAAATATGTCAATCCCTGTGAACCTTCAAATTGTGGACCTAACTCCCAATGCCGTGAAGTAAATGGTCAAGCTGTCTGTTCTTGTTTACCTGAATATATAGGAATTGCTCCAACTTGCCGTCCTGAATGTACTACAAATTCAGAATGTTCTTTCGACAAAGCGTGTATTAACCACAAATGTCTTGATCCTTGTCCAGGATCTTGCGGTAGCAATGCTGAATGCCGTGTCGTCAATCATTCACCCATATGCTCTTGTATAACCGGCTTTACCGGCAATGCGTTTACGCGCTGCTATCCTACTCCTCCTCGTAAGATTTTTCAAGATTTTGAATGAAAATTTAAACTAAAGTTCTTTTTATTTAGCACTCCCACCAATACCACAAAAAGATTTTTCTCTTAATCCTTGTCTGCCATCTCCTTGTGGACAGTTTGCCCAGTGTCGTGATATAGGGGGATTAGCGTCTTGTTCCTGTTTACCAACATATAATGGATCACCTCCAAATTGTAGACCTGAATGTATTATTAACTCAGATTGTCCTAGTTCCTTAGCCTGTATAAATCAAAAATGCCAAGATCCATGCCCAGGAGCTTGTGGTTTTAATGCCGAATGTCATGTGATTAATCACACTCCCATATGTCAGTGTGTAAAGGGTTTAACAGGAGATCCATTTGTTAACTGTTATCAAAAAGTAACAGAATCAACTAAACCGCACCCACTTTCTGATGATCCATGCATTCCTACACCTTGTGGAGCTAATGCAATATGCAACGATGGCCAGTGCTCATGTTTACCAGATTATCAAGGAAACCCTTTAATTGGATGTAGGCCTGAATGCATTCTTAATTCAGATTGTCCAACAGATAAGGCTTGCGTTAATCGAAAATGCCAAGATCCATGCACTGGTAGTTGTGCAGCTAACGCTATTTGTGAAGTTCACCAACACGTGGCTATGTGTCATTGTCCTGAGAGCATGATTGGAAATGCGTTCACTCATTGCGAGAAACTACTACCTTTAACATTAAGACAGCCTTGTCAACCATCACCATGTGGACAAAATTCCCAATGTCGCGTGTTAAATGGACAAGCTGTTTGCTCATGTTTACCAAACTACATAGGAGCTCCACCTACCTGTAGAGCGGAATGTATTTCGAATAATGAATGTGCATTAAATAAGGCGTGTTTACAACAAAAATGTCAGGATCCTTGCCCAGGATCTTGTGGATTTAATGCTGAATGTTTTGTGCAAAACCATAAACCCATTTGTCGTTGCATAAATGGATTTAGTGGTAACCCATTCCTTGGCTGTCAACCGATCAGAAGTAATTTTGTTAATACTCTTATTAAAGTTTAAAAGAAAATGTTAAAATTGTTTGATTTTTTAGTCGTTCCCCAGCTAGGTGCTCCCACCAATAAAGATCCTTGCAGACCATCTCCTTGTGGTCCTAACGCGAATTGTAAAGGAACCGGAAAAAGTTATTCTTGCTCATGTGCGAAAGACTTTATTGGATCTCCTCCAAATTGCAGACCAGAATGTGTAACGAATTCAGAGTGTCCCTCAACACAGGCTTGTATTAATCAACATTGTCGTGATCCATGTCCTGGTATTTGTGGCTCAAAAGCTGAATGTCGTGTAGTTAATCATACCCCAATGTGTTACTGTCCCAACGATTATTCAGGAGATCCATTCTTTTTATGTGCGCCAAAGAAAGACGCCCCATTAATAACAAATCGACCGTGTCAACCTAATCCCTGTGGTCCTAATGCTGAATGTTTAGAATTTAATGGAGTAGGAGCTTGTCAGTGTTTGCCAGAATTCTTCGGAAATGCTTACGAAGGTTGCCGACCAGAATGTGTGATCAACTCTGATTGCCCTACGCATATGGCTTGTATACAAAACAAGTGCAAAGATCCTTGTCCTGGAGTTTGTGGCCGCAACGCAGAATGTTATGTACGCAACCATCTTCCAACATGTACCTGCATTGGTGGATATACAGGAGATCCCTATTCTTACTGTATTACAGAACCTGAATGTAAGATATTTGAAAATATTATTTCTCGACTATTTAAAAAAGAACTGTGTCTCTAATTTAGCTGTCTTCGATGTTAAAAATCCTTGTCAACCTTCACCTTGCGGTCCTAATTCTAATTGTCGCGTAGTAAAGGAACAAGCTGTGTGTTCCTGTTTGCCTAAGTTTGTAGGTCAACCGCCAGCTTGTCGTCCAGAATGCACTACATCCAGTGAATGTCCACTTGATAAGGCTTGTATTAAACATAAATGTGCGGACCCTTGTCTCGGAACCTGTGGTATAAATGCCGAATGTCATGTTTTAAACCATAGTCCTTTATGTTTCTGTAAGAATGGTTTTAGCGGAGATGCTTTTATAAGATGTATACCCATTCCAAAAGAATGTAATATAAATAAGTTTAACCTTAGAAGTATTTAAAAACTCACCCCTTCTTCAAACTCTTCTACAGTTAAGATAAAGGACACATATAAAGACCCTTGTGTCCCGTCGCCGTGTGGCATGAATGCTAGATGCAGACTAATACATCAACAGACTTCTTGTTATTGCATAACAGGTTATCTTGGATCACCTCCTAACTGTAGACCGGAATGCGTTATTAATTCCGATTGTCCCTCGAATTTAGCATGCATTAACGAAAAATGCATTGACCCCTGCCCCGGATCGTGCGGCATCTTTGCCTTATGCTCAGTGGTAGCTCATACTCCTATATGTTCATGCCCTCCGTCTTATATGGGAGATCCGTTTACTGCTTGTGCGCCAAGGCCTGTGTTAAAGGATCAAAGTAATATATTTTTGCTTAAATAAAAAAACATTTTGATTAAAGAAAAAACTTAAATTATTACATAGTTGTTCCAAAAGATGCCTGCCATCGATCCCAATGTGGTTCAAATGCAGTTTGTAAGAACAGTCAGTGCACATGTCTTCCAGAATACCAAGGCAACCCATATGTTGGCTGCAGGCCTGAATGTGTTTTGAATTCTGATTGTTCCCGCGATAAGGCATGTATACAAAATAAGTGTAAAGATCCTTGCCCTGGAACTTGTGGTATTGGCGCATTATGTGAGGCATATAACCACGTTCCCATGTGTCGCTGCCCAACGGAAATGACTGGTAATGCTTTTGTACAATGTGTCGTCCTTGAAAGTAAGACATCATAATTTGTTAAACGAGTCTTGAGATAACAATAAAAAATTTATTTTTAGCCCCACTTATCAAAATTTCTATACATCCCTGCCAGCCAAGTCCTTGTGGGCCAAACTCGCAATGCCTTGAGCTTCACGAACAACCTGTGTGCTCTTGCTTACCAAATTATTTTGGATCTCCTCCCAGCTGCCGGCCTGAGTGTTCTATAAACTCCGATTGCCCTCCACATTTAGCTTGTGTTAATCAAAAATGCAGAGACCCATGTCTTGGATCCTGTGGAGTTAGAGCTAAATGTCATATCGTTAATCATACGCCGTATTGCAAATGTCCTCCTGGTTATACTGGAAATGCATTTGCAATGTGTCAGATTTTACCAGAACCACCAATCAGTGTACAACAAGAGAACCTTAATCCATGTATACCATCCCCATGTGGACCTAATTCAGAATGCAAAGTTGATCAAGGATCAGCCTCCTGTTCCTGTCTACCAAATTATTTAGGCGCACCACCAAACTGTCGTCCTGAATGTATAAGCTCATCAGAATGCGCCAGCAATTTGGCATGTATTAATATGAAATGCCTAGATCCCTGCCCTGGAGTTTGTGGTAAATCGGCTATTTGCCTTGTTGTAAGTCATACTGCTTCCTGTGTTTGTGTTAGCGGTTACATAGGTGATCCATTCACTCTTTGTTATCCACAACCACAAATCGAAATGGAACAAGTTAACCCTTGTTCACCTAGTCCTTGTGGTAGCAATGCCAAATGTCGCGAACTTAACGGAGCTGGTTCTTGTCAATGTCTTCCGAATTATTATGGAAATCCTTATGAAGGTTGTCGTCCCGAATGCGTAGTAAATACAGATTGTCCATCTAATAAAGCCTGTCAAAATCAGAAATGTCACGATCCTTGTCCTGGAGTTTGTGGCCAAAATGCCATCTGTAATTCAATTAATCATGTACCAACATGTTCCTGCTTTGATGGATTTACTGGAGATCCATACAATTATTGCAATGTAGTTAGAGAATGTAAGATTTTAAGTTTAATAAGTTATATTTTATGTGTATGTATGAATATGAGTGCTTAGTTAAACTAATTTATTTTAATGTATGTAAATTAGCGATACAAGAATATGTCAATCCTTGTCAACCATCACCATGTGGCCCTAACTCTGAATGTCGTGAAGTGAATGCACAAGCAACATGTTCCTGCTTACCTGAGTACATTGGTACTCCACCTAACTGTAGACCAGAATGTACTATTAATTCAGAGTGTCCTGCGCTTAAGGCTTGTGTAAAACAAAAATGTCAATATCCTTGTAAAAATGTTTGTGGTATGAATGCCAAATGTCAAGTTACAAATCACTCCCCCACCTGTCAGTGTAGGCCCGGTTTCTCTGGGGATGCATTTTCTAGATGCTTGCCCATTACAGCGTTATCACCACCACTTAGAGATACTTTCAGAGATCCTTGTGTGCCATCACCTTGTGGGCAATATGCTTTGTGTAGGTTGATAAATAGTAATCAGCCTATATGTAGCTGTCTACCTAGATACGTTGGCATACCTCCTAACTGTCATTCAGAATGTATTATCAATTCTGATTGTCCCAGTCATCAAGCTTGTATTAATGAACGTTGCAGAGATCCCTGTCCCGGTTCATGTGGTCTTAATGCTTTATGCTCGGTATTGAATCACATACCGTCTTGTGTGTGTCCCGAAAGATATTCGGGAGATCCTTTCTCACGTTGTATACATAGTTCGCCGGCTTTTCCACGTAAGATTTCTTAATCCAATCAGCTATTTCTTTTATTCAATTGGAATACAAATTTTCTTTAGCTTCGGCATCGACAGCAGATAATCCTTGTCAGCCCTCACCGTGTGGTCCAAATAGCGAATGTCACAATGGCATTTGCACTTGTCTTCCTGATTACCAAGGTGATCCATATCGTGGTTGCAGACCAGAATGTATTTTGAATTCGGAGTGTTCTCATGATAAGGCGTGTATAAATCGGAAATGTCGGAACCCGTGTCCAGGAATCTGCGCAGCCAATGCCATTTGTGAAGTCCATAACCATGTGCCTTTGTGTCACTGTGGTGATAATATGGAAGGCGACGCTTATATAATGTGTAAAACAATACAAAAAAGTAACAATTTATAATGTGCTTGCGACAGAATTCAAAATTAAACGATTTTTTTAAATTTCTTAGTCGAAACACAACAACAAACCCCATGCATACCTTCCCCCTGCGGTCCTAACTCTCATTGCCGTGAGGCAAATGGAATAGCTTCTTGTACATGTTTACCAAACATGTTAGGTTCGCCTCCTTCGTGTCGTCCCGAATGCATAACAAATTCTGAGTGCCCTTCAAACAGAGCTTGTCTAAATAGAAAATGTCAGGATCCTTGTCCGGGAAGCTGCAGTTATGAAGCAATATGTCACGTAATCAATCACAATCCTTTATGCTCTTGTCCAGCTGGTTTTACTGGAAGTCCGTTTGTGAAATGTCAGCCAATACTAAGTATTTTTCCTAAAATGAAAGTTATCCCACGAGGTATTAATTTATAGTTTCTATAGTTCAACCCCAACATGATACCACCTTACGAAACCCTTGCATACCTTCACCCTGCGGCCCTTATTCACAATGTGAAAACATTCAAAACACAACATCTTGTAACTGCTTACCAAATTATCTGGGCAAGGCGCCGTTTTGTCGTCCAGAATGTATATCGAACTCGGAATGCACATCTAATATGGCTTGTATTAATAGAAAATGTCAGGATCCATGCTCTGGGGTATGCGGAAGCAATACTAAATGCAGAACTGTAAATCATATCGCAATGTGTACATGTGTTCAGGGTCATGTAGGCAATCCCTTCACAAACTGTCAGATAGATATATCGGAAAAACCTGATTACCCACCCCAAATCCAGTATACTCAACTGACTGATCAAACACAAATACCTAAGCCAATACGGCCACAAACTTTTCCTCCTCCAACAAGACTGCCTGCAACTTCGGAAGAGCCTCAAACCCAGCCTCCTATTATTATACAGCTGGAATCATCTACACATATTTATCAAGCTATTACACAATCCCCTCCACAACAAAATCTTACTCACGTTCCCCTTGAACAGAGGCCTTGTAAACCTAATCCTTGTGGATATAATGCAGAATGTCGTATCCATAATAATATTGGCTTTTGCGTCTGTTTACCCAACTTCTTTGGAAATCCTTATGAAGTTTGTAGGCCTGAATGCGTTTTAAATTCTGATTGCCCTTCTGTAAAAGCCTGTATACAAGCAAGGTGTAAAGATCCCTGCCCGGGTACTTGCGGTCATAACGCATTATGTCATATAACTAACCATTTGCCTACATGTACCTGTTACACTGGTTACACCGGCGATCCTTACAGTGCATGCCATCTCGAAAAGCAAAGTAAGATAGCATTACAATCGCACCAAACATTTATTTTTAATATAATCCTTCATTTTTGTGCAAACATCTAGAAGAGTCAGTAGTAGTAGCAGTGAACCCTTGCAAATCTACACCATGTGGTCCTAATTCTCTGTGTCGCAACATCAATCAGCAGGCTATATGTACTTGTTTGTCTGAATACATAGGCACGCCGCCCGATTGTAGACCAGAATGTATAATCAATAGTGAGTGTCCTCTTAACCTTGCCTGTATCAATAGAAAGTGCTTGGATCCTTGTCTAGAAATGTGTGGTCACAACGCCGAATGTCGTGTAATAAATCATATTCCTATATGTACTTGTTTGCCTTCATTTACGGGTGATGCGTTCACTAACTGTCAACGTAAGATTAAAAAACATATCAAAAAAGTTCTATAGAATCTCTTTAGTAATTTTATATTTAAATTTAGCTTCCCCATCCGTTGCGATTCCTCCATCTGATATTGTATATAAGTTATCGAAATTACCAAGTAATCCTTGTTATCCATCACCTTGTGGACAGTATGCCCAATGCCACAATCAAAATGGGGAAGCTATCTGCACTTGTCTTCCAAACTTTATAGGTTCACCCCCGAATTGTAGACCAGAATGTATTGTCAACTCCGACTGTCCAGCACATTTAACATGCATCAATGAGAAATGCCGTGATTCATGTCCTGGATCTTGCGGCTTCAATGCCTTTTGTAATGTTATCAACCACATACCCAACTGCATTTGTAAATCAGGCACAATTGGTGATCCATTTAAGGAATGTTATCCACCACCTATAATTAAGACTTTAAATTCTTCTATAACCGAAAAAGATCTCTGCATTTGCGGAGCAAATACTAAATGTGAAAACGGTTCTTGCTCCTGTAAACCGAAATATTATGGAGATCCAAAGATAGGGTGCAGACCAGAGTGTATTGTAAACAGTGATTGCCCTAGAAGTCATGCATGTATCAATCAAAAATGCCAAGATCCTTGCCCTGGCATATGTGGACAAAATGCTAAATGCAATGTAATTTACCATAAACCTATGTGTTCCTGCCCTATTCATACGACTGGAAATGGATTAATAATTTGTGAGATAATAAGAGAACCCATGCGAGAAGATCATCCCAAACCTTATTTAAACAATTCCTGTCAACCTTCGCCTTGCGGTCCTAATGCTGAATGTAGACAAATAAATCGTCAACCTGTATGCAGTTGTATATCTGGATTTTTAGGTTCACCACCATCATGTCGTCCCGAATGTATGGCAAATTCAGATTGTTCAAGTGAAAAGTACTGCTTGAACCTAAAGTGTAAGGATTCATGTGCTGGAGCATGTGGAATATCTGCAATATGTCATGCCTACAATCATGCTTCAATATGTATGTGCCCACCAGGATATACAGGCAATCCTTTTGTTAAATGTTCTCTAATAGGTACTTGTATAAGAAAGCGCTTTATTTCCTTTACCATTTACTGATTAAAGAAACAACCTTTGTTGTAAACTGTATTACAGTCGAGACGAAGCTGTCTTCACCAACCAAAACCACAAATCCCTGTACATCTACTTCATGTGGCCCACATTCGCAGTGTTCTGTAGATCCATCGAATAATTTGGAGAAATGTTCTTGCTTAGATGAGTTTATAGGTGAACCCCCTCATTGTCGACCTCAGTGTATAACAAATGCTGATTGTGCTTTGAACAAGGCATGTATTAATCGTAAGTGCAGTGACCCCTGCCCAACATCATGTGGCAAAGATGCAGAGTGTCGTGTTGTAGCCCATAGCGCTATGTGTTATTGCTCACTTGATTTTACTGGTGATCCTTTCACTCGTTGCGTTCCTCAAGATAAACCACCAAAGGAAGTAATCGCACCATGCAGTCCAAGCCCCTGCGGTCCAAATGCCCTGTGTCGCATTCACAATGATTTAAGCCTTTGCCAATGTTTACCAAACTTTTATGGTAACCCTTATGAGATTTGCCGTCCTGAATGTTTACGTAATTCAGACTGTGCTGCTAATTATGCTTGCCAAAATCAAAAATGTACCGACCCATGTCCAGGAGCATGTGGTCGTAATGCTCGGTGCCAAGTCGTTAATCATGTTCCCAATTGTGCTTGCACAACAGGCTATCAGGGTGATCCTTATAGTCAATGTATCAAGCAGTTAAATGCACGTAAGCAAACAATTTCTAGAGAAAATTCCTTAAAAGTCTGATCTAATGAAATAACAGTTTGTCTGTATTAAAAACAGCGTCGCTATTGACCTTTTCCATCTGGGCACAGAAGAGTGCACTTTGCTTATAGCCAATTTTTAAAAAGCCTTTAAAAAATATATACACCAAATAATCAACTGACTTTGACATTATTTCAAGCCTCTTTTTAAAGCTTTTATTTTTTTTTCAAACACGTTATAAGTTGTACATATTTAATTAAGTATAATTTAAAATTAAAGATAAATGCTTTGCTTAAAAATATTGCTTCACTAAACCCCTTTAGAATTATAAGCTCTTTGGATTGGTTGCAATTTTTCTTTTTTAATTTTTTGTTCACTTATATTTAGCCAAACCGTCTGTTTACGTTAACCCATGCCAACCCTCGCCATGTGGGGCTAACGCTCAATGTCGCGAAGTCAATGGACAAGCTGTATGCTCTTGCCTTCCTGAGTTTGTTGGTTCTCCTCCTGCTTGTCGACCTGAATGTGTTATTAGCTCCGAATGTCCCTCCGATAGGGCATGCATTAATCAGAAATGTCAAGATCCTTGTCCTGGAGCTTGCGGTACCAATTCTGAATGTTATGTTCGCAATAACAGTCCAATGTGTTCTTGTAAGCCAGGTTTTACTGGAGAAGCTTTCACCAGATGTCAACGTATACCAGAACGTAAGGAGAACAACCCACCACTGTTTAATTTAAATCCATGCTTACCTTCTCCATGTGGGCCATACTCGCTGTGCCGAGAAGTAAATGGAGCGGCATCATGCAGCTGCTTGCCCAACTACATAGGAGCAGCACCAAACTGTCGACCTGAATGCACCATAAATGCAGAATGCGCCAGTAACATGGCATGTATTAATGAAAAATGTCAGGATCCTTGCCCAGGCTCCTGTGGTTTCGTCGCTTTGTGTAATGTCGTAAATCATACACCTAGTTGTACATGTCCAGTTGGCTATACTGGTGATCCATTCACTAGTTGCAGAGCTTTGCCACCCTTACCACCACCAAGTATGATAATTTTAATTTGAGTTTTTATTGTGTATTTATTTACAAAACAAATTACAGAACCCAAAGACCCTATAGAACCATGTGATGCTTTACCTTGCGGTTCAAATTCTGTTTGTTATAAGGGAGAGTGTTCTTGTTTACCAGAACATCATGGGAATCCATATGTAGGTTGTCGTCCGGAATGCATACTAAATTCAGATTGCGCCCGAAATCTTGCTTGCATGCGTAATAAATGTGTAGATCCATGTCCTGGAATGTGCGGTGTTAATGCTATGTGCGAGTCAAATAATCATATTGCAATGTGTCGATGTCCGGAGGGCATGACAGGAAATGCGTTTGTTTTATGTGAGCCTGTTCGTGAGGAAATACCTAAGAATCCTTGTCAGCCATCACCTTGTGGTCCCAACTCACAGTGCTTAGAACGTAGCGGTAATGCCGTATGTTCTTGTATAACGGGTTACTTAGGTAACCCACCAAACTGTCGTTTGGAATGTCACTCTAGTTCAGACTGTTCGCTAATACATGTTTGTATTAACAACAAATGTGTAGATCCTTGTCCTGGCAAATGTGGCTTAAATGCTGAATGCCAAGCTGTGCAACATAGGCCTCATTGCGAATGTTTGACTGGCTTCGAAGGAAATCCTTACACAGTTTGTACTAAAATAGGTAGAGTTTTAAAAATAATCTTTTCTTAGTGTCGCATTTAATCTGTATTTGTTTCTCTGTAGAAATACGCTATGAATTTTCAGAAGAAAATAAGGACCCTTGTTATCCTTCACCATGCGGTCCCAATTCTCAGTGCTCTAACGTAAATGGCCAGGCAAAATGTATCTGTTTAGCTGAAAATATAGGTAAACCTCCCAACTGTCGGCCGGAATGCAGCAGTAATGACGATTGCGGTAACAATTTGGCCTGTATAAATCAAAAATGCCGTGATCCCTGTCCAGGTTCCTGCGGCTTCAATGCCAATTGCATTGTAACGCTTCACATACCCAACTGTCATTGTTCTAATGGTATGACAGGCGATCCCTTCCGCGTTTGCTACGAAATTAGAGAAAGTAAGGCTAAGTTAAATTTTGCGTTATATGTTGAAACACATTTTAGAATAGGTGGTTTACGTACATATTACAATTTATTTCTTTATAGTTTCACCTCCTAAACATGCAGGACCTGAGAATCCCTGCCATCCCTCACCATGTGGTAGCAACGCAGAATGCTATATACAAGGTTCCGGATTTGTATGTAATTGTTTGAGAGATTATATTGGAAATCCCTATGAGGGTTGTCGTCCTGAATGTGTTGGCAACTCTGAGTGTCCAGCTAACCGGGCCTGCATACGTCATAAATGCATCGATCCTTGTCCAGGCACTTGTGGCACCGAAGCTGTTTGTTTAACTAACAATCACATGCCGATATGCTCGTGCCCAGCCGGGTATACTGGAAACGCCTTTGTACAATGTTCGCCTACTGTAATCAAGAATATTCCAATCGATAAAACCGATCCTTGTTATCCTACGCCATGTGGCCAACATACAATTTGTATGGTACAACGCGGTCAAGCGCTATGTGAGTGCTTACCTGGTTTCTTTGGCAACCCATATGGCAATGAGTGCCGACCAGAGTGCATACTTAGCTCTGATTGTGCCAAGGATAAAGCTTGCGTCAACAATAAATGTGTGGATCCTTGCCCTGGAGTCTGTGGATATGGTGCTGTATGCCATGCCATCAACCACAAACCTATTTGTAGTTGTCCCACTTTAATGATAGGAAATCCATTTATAGAATGCCATGAAGCACCCAAACAACTAGAACCTGTAGATCCGTGCAGTCCGTCGCCTTGCCGTTCTAATGGTATTTGCTATGTTCTAAATGGTTTAGCAACCTGTTCGTATCCGGAATGTGTGGTCAATGAAGATTGTTCAAGAGATAGATCATGTGTTAACCAAAAATGTCGTGATCCTTGCATAAACGCTTGTGGTATCAATGCAGTCTGTAATGCCATAAACCATAAGGCTATTTGTACCTGTCCACCCGGCTATTATGGTTCTGCCTATAGCCAGTGCTTACAACAAATGGATGTTGTTCCAATACCCCGACCAGAATGTACCTCTGACATCGACTGCAGTAACGATAAGGCTTGTGTTAATGAGCAGTGTAAAAATCCGTGCGAGTTGGAAAATATCTGTGGACAAAACGCACGCTGTCATGTCCAACTTCATAGACCGTTATGCGTGTGCAATGAAGGTTTTACTGGAAATGCTCGAAATTATTGCTACTTAATTGGTTGTCGCTCTGATAGTGAGTGTCCTGCAAATGAGGCATGTATTAATAAACAATGCATGGACCCCTGTTTGTACACTCAATGTGGTGCCCAAGCTGTATGCCGTTCTGATTACAATCACAAAGCAAGATGTCACTGTGCCGCTGGCTATCGTGGAAATCCTCTTGTACGCTGTGAACGCCCCGAGTGTACACAAGATAACGAATGTGCGTTCAATTTGGCCTGCCGTAATGAACACTGCGAAGATCCTTGCAATTGCGGAGTGGGAGCCCAATGTCGAGTTAATAACCATCAAGCTCAATGCAGGTGCCCACCTGGTTATGTAGGAGATCCATCAGTTCGCTGCGAAATTGAAGAAACTAAAGTAGCTCCACAATGTACTTCAGACTCCGATTGTAGCAGCAAATTAGCCTGCTTTAGTGGTGAATGCAAAAATCCTTGCATAGAAACGAAACCGTGCGGAACAAATACTTTATGCTCTGTGGTGGACACTTTACCTCTCAGAACAACGATCTGTGAATGTCAACCCGGCTTTGTAGGTGATGCTGATGTTGGCTGTCGCAAAGGTAATATTTCAAATATAGAGACACAATGTGTATGCGAATACTATATATCCATACATAAATAAACAAAGATTTTATTCTTTTACAGCCTGGTTGTGTACAAAACTTAGATCTTAAAAATTTATTGCAATCACTTAATGCATTTTAAACCCTGCAGTATCTTGTTTTATTTTTACTTCAGCACCTTAGAACTTAGATATAAATTTAACCAAACACTTGAACCATAGCACTTTAATATAATAATTCATTGCTCATTTTATTTCTCTTATATGACAGATTCTCTTCGTGATCCAGGATGTCAATCCAACGATGAATGTCCTATTACAGAGGCCTGCCGCAATGGAAACTGTGCCAATCCGTGCACTGACGCTTCACCTTGCGCTCGTACCGCAGAGTGTTTGGCACAACAACATAGAGCTGTTTGCACATGCCCTCAAGGTACTCAAGGAGATCCATTCACCAACTGTTATCAACCTCGTACGTATTAACTTAATTAGTATATATAAAGAATTAATAATGAATACAAATTGTTTTGAAATTTATTTAGCTCAAACCGTGGCTGGTTGTTCGCATGATTTGGAGTGCACGCCAAATACAGCATGTATAAACAAACGTTGTCAAGATCCGTGTGCAGAATCAAATCCATGCGCTGGAAATGCTGAATGTAGAGTTTCACATAACCGCCCAATATGCACTTGTCCATCTGGTTGGGGTGGTGACCCACAAATCCAGTGCTTCAAACGTAAGTCTTATTCAATGCAAACCTTATCTTACATAACACAACATTGCATTACATTTGTATTTTTTTAATAGCCGAGTGCAAAATAAGTGCTGATTGCCCGTATGACAAGGACTGCATAAATGAAAACTGTGTAAATCCTTGTACATATGGTGTAGTTCGTTGTGGAACAAAAGCTATATGTGAACCACAAAATCATCGAGCTGTATGTATTTGCCCTGCTGGCACTCAAGGTAATCCCTTCATTTCCTGTATAACCGGTCATTGTCAATATAATGAGGACTGTGCCGATCATGAGGCTTGCGATAGACTTAATCGCATTTGCCGTCCCGTTTGTGACGAAGACACATGTGCTGTCGATGCAGTTTGTTTAGCTAAACAACACCAACCCCAATGTCAATGCCGCTCAGGTTATACTGGTAATCCTTATCAGCATTGCATACTAGCAAAACAACCACCAGCTACAAAACCTAAGACAGAATGTAACCAAGACGCTGACTGTTCATCAAAATTGGCTTGCATAAACCAGAGGTGTGCCAACCCTTGTGCTACACCACAAATCTGTACACCACAACAAACATGTGTAGTATTGGACACTTTACCGTTACGCACAATTATTTGCAAATGTCCAAGTGATACGATAACTGATACATCGGGCAATTGTATTTCCATCAGGCATGATGTTATTGCTGGATGCCAACATAACCAGGAATGTGCTAACAATGAAGTATGCCGCAGCGGTTCTTGCATTGAAGCATGCCGTCTAGAGGGATGTGGTGTTAATGCTCAGTGTTTGTCTAAAGATCATTATAGCCAATGTAGCTGTCCGAAGGGCTATCTTGGTAATCCACGGGTCGAATGTAGATTTGTAGCACTCGAGAAACCCAAAACTCCAACCGCAGAATGTATTAATAACGATGATTGTCCAAGCGATAAGACATGTAGTAATGAACATTGCGTTAACCCTTGTATTGTTAGGCCTTGTGGCCATTCAGCGTATTGTCATGTCGAACATAGTGAAGCAGTTTGCCGCTGTCCACCTGGATATTCTGGTGATGCAAGACAAGCTTGTTTACCACGTAAGTAATCAAAAGAAATACATTTAAAGGAAGATATCCAAAATTATAGAACTTATATTTTAGCTCGTGACGTTATAACTATTGGATGCAAATCTAATTCAGAATGCCAACTAACTGAATCATGTGTAAATGGTCAATGTGTAAATCCTTGCAATTGTGGCCTAAATGCAGAATGTGAAGTACGCAATCATCATCCAATTTGCTACTGTAAACCTGGATTTTCTGGTAATGCTCAATATGGCTGCATGCAAATTGGATGTCAATCAGACGATGAATGCTCTGCCGACCAACAATGTGTTAATAGAGAATGTGTAAATCCCTGTTTGATCAATGATCCTTGTGCTTTAAATGCCGAGTGTTATGGTCGAAATAATAGAGCAACATGCCGTTGCCCAGTAGGAATGCAAGGTGACCCATTTGTTCGTTGCATTCGTGTTGAGTGTAACTCAGATTATGATTGCAAATCGAATCAAGCTTGTGTTGGCAACTTGTGTATTAACCCATGTCGCGATCAGGATAATCCTTGTGCTCAAAATGCGCTGTGCCAAGCCTTACAACATCGTGCTGTTTGCAGATGTCCGGATCACTTACCTTTGGGCAATCCATATGCATACTGCGAGCGACGTCAAGAGGATCCTGTTTGCGAAGACGACGGCGATTGTCCTAGTAGCTTGGCATGTATTGATGATAAATGCCAAAATCCTTGCACAGTGCTTTCACCATGTGCTTCATCTGCTATATGCAGTGTATTGGATAGCGTTCCTGTGAGAACCATGATGTGTGAATGCCCAGCATCTTATGTGCCAAATGCAAGAGGTGAATGCAAACAATTAGTATTGCAAACACCAGGGTGCGTTGCAGACTCTGACTGCTCTGACCAGGAAGCCTGCATCAACAGACAGTGTCGCAATCCTTGTAATTGCGGCACAAACGCTTTATGTCAAATATCTAATCATCGAGCTATTTGCTCTTGTCAAGAAGGCTTTGAGGGTAATCCATACACTGTGTGCAGATCTATTGGCTGCCGTGTCGACAGTGAATGTGACTCTGGTAAGGCTTGTATAAACAACAACTGTATAAATCCCTGCTTAGTAAACGACCCTTGTGGTATAAATGCTGAGTGTTATGTACAATCCAATAGAGCTCAGTGCAGATGCAAGAGTGGATATAGAGGCAATGCTTATGAGAGATGCCGTGTTATTGGTTGTCAATCTAACAACGATTGTCCTTCAGAAAAAATCTGTTTTAACGAACAGTGTGTAAACCCATGTATCTATCAAAGCACCTGTTCTCCAAGGGCGGAGTGTAGACCACAAAATCATTTAGCTGTATGTCGCTGTCCTGCTGGATATTTAGGAAATCCGTATGTAGACTGCAGACCGGAACCTCAGCCTGCATGTCGTCAAGATACCGACTGTCCTTCGCGTTTAGCTTGCATTCAAGAGGAATGTGTAGATCCTTGTTTGGTTTTAGAACCTTGTAACAGACCAGCCCGCTGCGAGGTAACTCCAACGTCACCTGTGAGAACCATGATTTGTGTATGCCCTGATGGCTATATCAGTAGTGGCAGTGGTACTTGTAAGCCTACGAAATCTATAATCGATGTAGGCGGTTGTATTTCTGACTCAGACTGTCCTACTGATAAGTCCTGTCTAAATGGCGTATGTCGTAATCCTTGTAATTGCGGTGTAAATGCAGAGTGCCGCATTAAAGATCACAAACCAGTTTGTACTTGTCGTCAAGGCTTTGACGGCAATCCAGAGTTTGAATGCTCGAAGGTAGAGTGTGCCATCAATTCTGATTGCCCTTCTACGCATACTTGTCGCAACCAGTTGTGTGTACCAGCTTGTCAAGATGAACAATGTGGTGTAAATGCTCAGTGCTTATCTGTTGATCACCGAGCCGTGTGCGAATGTATACCAGGATTTAAAGGAAATGCATATGTTTCGTGTATACCTTTAGGTTGTCGTGCCGACGATGATTGTCCCCAGCACAAAGCCTGTGTTAATGGAAAATGTGAAAGTCCTTGCGAAACTACTGCAGTATGCGCTATTGACGAAGTTTGCAAAGTTTACCAGCATAAACCACAATGTGCCTGCCCACCGGGAACTATATCCAAAAGTAATGGCTGTGAACCTTTGCGAAATATACCCATATGTCAATATGACGGAGATTGTCCCACTCAAACTGCTTGTATTCGTGGGGAATGTATTAACCCCTGTAATGCAACTCAGCCATGTGGCGTCAATGCTGAGTGTCGTGTCCTAGATACAGTACCGGTAAGAACCATGATTTGCGAGTGCTTAGAAGGATATACGGGAAATGCTGCCGTACAATGTGATAAACGTTCATTGTGTGTTATTGAAAAAGGCTTCGTACGTGACATAGACGGTCAGTGTGTATGCCCTCCAGGCACCGCTTTAAATACCTACGAGTACTGTACTCCCTGCTTACCTGAACAGGGCTATAAGATTGATGATACGGGTCACTGTACTTGTGCTTTGGAAAGAGGTCTCGTCATAGACGAGAGAGGTCGATGTATTTGTCCTACCAATCATGGTTACCGCTTGACTGCTAATGGCGAATGTATACCTGAAGATAAACCAGAGTGTAACATGAACGACGACTGTGCCGATAACCGCTACTGTCAAATAGCAACTAAAACATGTGAAGATCCGTGCCTGCTTAAGACATGTGGCATCAATGCTTTCTGCAACGCCATCAACCATCATGCCCAGTGTCAATGCATTACTGGCTATACTGGCAACCCTGATATTATATGTAATCACACCAATTTCCGTACAGACTTTCCACGACCTGATATGGTAGTCAGCTGCTTGGCCGATGGTGTTCAAGTAGAAATTCACATTACCGAACCTGGATTCAATGGTGTGCTCTACGTAAAGGGACACAGCAAAGATGAAGAATGCCGACGTGTTGTTAACTTAGCAGGCGAAACTGTACCACGCACTGAAATATTCCGCGTTCACTTTGGCAGCTGCGGCATGCAAGCCGTTAAGGATATTGCCAGCTTTGTGTTGGTTATACAAAAACATCCAAAGCTTGTAACCTACAAAGCTCAAGCTTACAACATTAAATGTGTTTATCAAACGGGTGAAAAGAATGTTACTTTAGGATTTAACGTATCAATGTTGACCACAGCCGGTACTATAGCTAATACAGGTCCACCGCCTATCTGTCAAATGAGAATTATAACTCATGAGGGTGAGGAAATCAATTCGGCTGAAATTGGTGACAATCTTAAATTACAAGTTGACGTTGAACCAGCCAGTAAGTATAAGTGAACCTAAGACATTCCTTTATAAACACTTAATTTTATGTGTGTGTGTGTTTATGTTTTTTATAGCTATTTATGGTGGCTTTGCACGATCCTGTATCGCCAAAACTATGGAGGATAATGTCGAAAACGAATACATTGTCACAGATGAAAATGGTTGTGCAACTGATCCATCCATTTTCGGAGAATGGGACTATAATCCAGATACTAACAGTTTGTTGGCCAATTTCAATGCCTTCAAATTCCCTTCATCCGACAATATACGCTTCCAATGCAATATACGAGTTTGCTTTGGCAAATGTCAGCCGGTCAACTGTCGCGGATACAATGCTTTCGGTCGTCGTAGACGTCGTGCTATATCCGATAATTCCACCGATGATGCTACCGCTATTGCTACGAACACGGGCATAGAAGGACAGCTGAGAGAAGAAATAACCATTTCATCCAATGCAATATTGACATTTGAAAAGAGGACAACAACCGGGGCTAACGATGCAAATAGTAAGTTTCGATGTTTTTGTTAAAAAAAGTAAATTTGAATATTTTTCTAATGTGGCTATTTAAATTTTTTTACAGTTAAACCGGCCGCTCAAAGAGTGGAAGATATTTGTGTATCAATGGTGGGTCTTATCATTGCTTTGGTCATAACTGCTCTGCTAGCCCTAGTGGCAGTAGCTGTAGCTGTTTCCTGTTGGTTAATGGCCTATCGCAGAAGACCCAAGGCCTTAGCTCCATTGCCACATCCTCCAGAGTTCCCTAACCCGTTATTTACCAATCCCGAAGCAGTGCCAGAACCTACACCAGACTATTTATCGTAAGATGTTAAACAAAAACCTAAACTTTAACCGGCTAATTTTGAAAACTAAACATAAATTTAAAATCTTAAGTATAATGACTTAGTAAAAGATTTAAATGAAATTTGTAAAAAATTCAAGTGCAAACAGGTTAAACAAAAACACTAATTAAATAAGGAAACCTTTAAGGTTTAAAAAAAAACACGAAGAAAGAAAAACAAAAGTATTTAAAAATCAAACGAAAGAAAAATTAAATTAAATTAATTCTTTTTGTAAACTTTTGGAAATTAAACAAACAATTTTATAATTTAAGAAAATATTTAAGAATATATTTACAACTTAACGTAAACAACAAAAAAAAACTAACATGAGAATTTCAAATAGTTTTTGTAAAAAAGGCCAAGAAAGTTACAGCGTTTCATAATTGTATAGTATTTTTATTTTTAGGGAAATTAATTAAAAAAAAAAAAACACGAAACTGCCAAAGCTAAATAACCAACCAACACTGCTTATAAGTTACAAATATAAAGAGAGAAAAGGGGCACAAACTTTAGAAACGCTGAACATACTTTCATACAATAGAAACTATTCTAAAATTCTCGTACTAACTACAACTTCTTCATTAGTCAAAATTTTTTACTACTTTTGTATATAGAACCGTACCCACACACAAACACACGCACGTCTGCAATTTATATTAACACACATGTAGTTACAAAACAAATTTATAAAAATTAAAGGCCTCTTCGCACACTACATTTGTTGGCAGTGCTGCGATAATATTCGAAAAAAGTTCCAAACTTTAAAAACTGCCATTTAAGCAATGCATAAACTTATTTCTATAACACTATTTGCTATCAGAACAATCAGAGTAAGCATCATTTGGAAACATTTAAAAATATGACAAGAGTTTTTTGCGAATGTTTTTATAAATTCTTTTTCAAAAGAATTTTTAACAAAACTATAATTGTTAAAGCTAAGCCATTTTCCTAACGAAATTAAAAACAAAAGTACTTCACACACACACACACAAATTTAAACTCGTTCAAAAATTTCCAAAAAAAAAAAGTAATTCTGGTTTCCAATGACTATTTAACTTTCTATACCTTTCACTTATAATAATTTTTTAAGGTTATGTAAATTATTGTTTTTAATTTATTTTAAATGACTAATGGAGGATTTGATATATTATTATTATTATTACTTTTTAATTAACTTAATAAATAATTGTTTTATTTAATTATTTCTTTGTGAAAGGAAGAAATCAAATTCGTTTTGCTAAATAAAAGTATGCTTCTAAGAAAAGAAAAATTCTTAAAACATTTTGGATAAAAACAAAAGAGAGAAAAAAGTGGTGAGAAGATATTTAAAACTCCCTTTAGATTTTAAATTTATCAAAGTCTCTTCTTGCTTGTAGCAACTTGTTGCTTCCTTTTGTTTAAAATTTTTAAAAAGTTGTTGTTTTGTATGTTTTAAATAAAATATGTGATTTAAAGAAGCATACTTAAATATATAATTATTATCTTCCATTTTATTATGTGCAAAATTTTAATATTTTAAAAGGAAATTTGTTATGAAATAAATAATTTTTCTTACAGCAGCGAAACTTAAAAACACAAGTAAGAGTTATTAAATTACATAATAATTTTTTTTTAACATATTAATATTTTATGCACATTTAATATAAAAACATTAAATCCAAAAAATATAAATATATAATTAAATAAACACAATGTATAGTCACTACTTTAAGTCAATTTCCTATTAAAAATATTCAAGAAAATAAGTAAAGACCTCTTCGAACGACTAAAACGTTTATTGAAAATAATAAATATTTTTTCCATTATAATTATTATAATTTTTTTAACTCAAATATAACTAGTTGTAAATATTATAATTATTATTATTATTTTTTTTTTGTTTCTTCTTAGAAAAGAATTTGAAATTTTTTAATTAAAAAAATTCTATTTACCTCAATATCCTATTTTGCTTTTAACAACAACAAAAACAAAAACATTTGAATTATCTTATAAAGTAATAATTTGTATATGCCAGGGTTCTTAGAAAAATTTTAACAAATTTAATTCACCAAACAAAAATATTTTCTTAAATATTGTCACAAATCAAAATAATCTGAAATAGTTGTGAACAAAAGTGTTCAACTTTTTTTTTACAAACATACTTTTATTTTTCTTTTTTAACTATAATTCGTTTTTATTATTTTTTTTTTTTTAATTTACCTTTTGCACTGGCATTTTAATCAAACCTCTGTATATTAAATAGTTAAATTTAATTAAACAAAATAAAACTCAAATAAAAACGAAATTATACATAATATAAATAAACCATAAATAAATTAAAACTAATATTAAAAATATTGTTTTTATTGGCATAAATTTGTAATCTGTAGTTGATTTACAAGTTGGCGCCAAAATTCTCAGTCGAAGTTCTTTAGCTGTATTCTTTTAAATAATGAAAAACTTTATTTCATTTCACACTCCGCCAACAGCACTGACGCCCAGTAGAGCAGAAACAAGAAGTGTTGAAAATTTATACATCCGAGTTTTTAAATTTGTACAATGTTCTTTGAATCAAGATTAAAGTAATCGTCAACCTTAGTCCGTCTTTTTTCCAAAACTTTTGGAATCAAATTTCCCAAAATCGTGACAAATCAAATCGTATATTTTTGCTAGATTGTAGTTTTTAAATTTTAAAAGTTGCACTTTTTAAATATTTGTGGTCGAAATTTCACTATCAATTCTTCTCCTGGCGGATTTTATGGACAAAAATCCAAAGACCCCCAATTTTGGTATTTTTAATAATTGATTTAGGAATTGCAGGATACGTTTTGTCTAATTGATTGATCAATTACATGCACGCAAAAACTCATTTAATTTTTTTTTATTCCGGGTTACCGCTAGTAGTTTTCAAATAGTGGCACTATACGTCATTTTTAATAAAAAAATTCACACAAAGAAGTCGTTTTAGAAAATACAACTAGATGTTGCAGAAAGGAATAATTGAATAATGCCGGGAAATATTACGTTACGTTACGTATAATGTTGCAATTTTGCGACTCGAACTTAGTGATTTCTTCTGAATGTAACCACATATTTATAGTTTTATTCTGTATTTCAATTTGTTTTTTTCATGAATGTAAAAAAACACTGACAAATTCAAATTTTTGAAACTTGTAAAGTACCTTTTAACAAAAGAGTATTTTTTTTAATGTCAATGTCGCGAAAAAATATATTGAAATTGCCCAATGAAAAATTAATCTTGATTGCATTTTGTATGATGACAACGATCGATTGATTGATGTTCCTTCTTTCAAATACGAGGGCTGCTCTATATATTTCTGGCCTAGTAGTGAAAATGCGAATATTTATAATCAAAAATGGTTGTATTGTTTTTCAAAGTATTCTCCAGCATGATTTATACACTTTTGCATGCGCTCAAACCAGTTGTCGAAGCACTTTTTCCACTCCGATTGAGACACCTCTAAAACATGGTTTTTGAACACTTCAACAGCTTCTTCTGGCGACGAAAATCGTTGACCACGCATTTTTTTCTTGATGTGCGGAAACAAGAAGAAGTCATTAGGTGCCAAGTCAGGGCTGTACGGCGGATGACCCAATAATTCGACGTTTTGGCCGGTCAAAAACGCTCTAGTTTGAGCCGATGTGTGAGAGCTCGCATTGTCATGGTGAACAATGATTCGTCTTCTCTTGTTGGTTTTTCGAATTTCTCCGATGACTTCAGGCAAACAAATTGTAGTGTACCACTCAGAAGTTATCGTCCTACATTGCTCAAGCGGAACAGTCGCCACATGACCAGTTTTGCCGAAGAAACAGGCGACCATTTGCTTCGAAGTGCTTCTTCCACAAACAACTTTCGTTGGATTTTGCTCGTCTTTGAAGACCCACACGGTCGATTGTTGTTTTGTTTCGGGCTCATACGCATAGATCAATGATTCGTCGCCTGTAAGGATCTTATAATCGTCTTTTGAAGCACCGCAATCGTATTTTTGCAACATTTCTTTGCACCAATCGACACGAGCCTTTTTTTTGAGCAACTTTCAAATTGTGCGGGATCCAACGAGAACAAACCTTTTTTACGGCCAGGTGTTCATGCAGTATCAAATGAATGCTGGTGGAAGAAATGTCCAAGGATGTCTCTATCTCTCGGTATGTCGCATGTCGATCTTGCATTATGAGTTCACGCACGGCATCAATGTTCTCTGGCACAAAAGCCGTTTTTGGACGACCTTCACGGAATTCGTTTTTGAGCGAGCTTCGGCCACGATTAAATTCATTATACCAATTTTTCACAGTGCTATAGGATGGTGCTTCATCGCCATACAAAGATTTAAGTTCATCAATGCACTCTTGTCGTGATAATCCACGTCGAAAGTGATAATCCACGATGGCACGAAAATGTTCACGAGTTAATTCCATTTTTTTTTTATATTAATTTTTTCAAGTCACTGTAAACAACACAAATAATGGTCGTACGTCAAAACGTTTTGAGTACGATTATGCTTAAAAATGACAAACTTTCCAATGGAAATGTCAGATTGCACTTGGCAGCACTCAGTGTTGCCAGGCCAGAAATATATATAGCAGCCCTCGTAATCTTTGTAAAAAAAAAATGGAATGAGGAATGAAAATCGCAAAATATAAATAAATAAATAAAG
Source organism: Gymnosoma rotundatum (assembly GCA_916610165.2). Lineage (NCBI taxonomy): Eukaryota > Metazoa > Arthropoda > Insecta > Diptera > Tachinidae > Gymnosoma > Gymnosoma rotundatum. Next base: position 92,195,885 of record OU744337.1, on the reverse strand, counting down.
TAACAAAATTTAGCCGAATATAAAAATGTATAAAACCGACAAAGAAAAGGTCAGATTACAACTTTAAACGACGAACTGTAATACTAATTTTTTTTTATGTTGATTACTTGTACTTCCATCGAAAATAAAAATTATTAGTCAAATTTGGGATGATGTGAATTCGGGTTCCTGTGCGCTCGTAACTATTAAACGAGATGTTTAAAACAAATCCCTGTTGTTTAAGTTCCCCTCCAGAATCATTTGCAACTGCTGAAAAAAAAGCTGTTCAGAAATTATGAGGTGTATATCATAACACTTCTTTGACCAGTCCTATCCTACGAAAAAAACCATTGCACAAAGCGAAGTACAATAAATGTTCAATGCAAAAACAAAATTTATTTAAAATTATTTCAGCACAAATAATTTAGACAAACCCTGGTGTATAAAAATTTGAGTCGCAGACATACTTACGTACTCGAAGCCCAAAGAACAAAGTGCAGCTTCCGATTTAAGTCGTCTTGAAGTGCAATCAGCAAACGGCATACGCCAACAATAAAATGAACTTGACTACTTCCTTGCAAAGCAACGAATTTCAAAAAGCTCGTCAAAGATAAATGGTCATATATTTCATGCTACTAAAGGACCCCCCGTGGAAGGTCATATGACAGCACAGGAACACAGATTAAGGACTTAATGAATCAGTCGTTAATTATTTTGTTATTTTTCTGAATAAAAACGTTAAGCATCTGCAGCAAAGAATTTCTTTGCGACTTATGTACTTACTTCCTTGATATATTCCCTAGCAAAATTCTCAAAATCTGTTATTTCATAGCAGTTGGCGATAACAACGCAAAGCATTTATTCTGGGGTCACGAGTGATCATCCGCAGAATCGTGATTGTGTCGATAAAATGAAGTGATAAAAACAAAAGCCGCATTAAAAATTATTATCGGACCATTCATTAGTTAAAATATAAAAAATACCCAAGCCCACAGAGAAAAAAAAATGCCTAGTACTTTCAAGAAGTTTTTCTCTATGAGACGTTTTTAGGCTAACGGGTATACCAGCTGAGAGAAGCGAAGACTTTCTCGTATAGATTCCTTTATTATTTTCATGTGGAAAATCTTTTTAATTTTATTAAGAAGAAAAACACATAAAATCGAGAAGAAAACTTGTTATTAACAATTTTGTTCACTCAATTTCCATTATTTTTGCCACAAAAAACACAATTCATAGAAAAAACTTCTTGATTCTATTGAGTTTTCTTCTGAATTGTTTAAAAAAGTGATTGCTTATTGATTTTATTAGGTTGCTTAATAATTATTTTAAAGAGTATGCCTTATTAATTTAATGAGGTTTTTATATGATTATGTGTAAATTATTTTATTAATTTGTTAATAAGAATATCTTCTTGGTTATATTAGCTGGCTTGTCATATCACGAATGCGCACAAACCAACATAGAGACGATATTTATGGTCTTTTCGTTTTTGTACTGTTATATTTTTTTGCATGTTTGTACAAGTGTTGCGGCGAATATCTCTAAATTATTGCACTTAATACTATGTTTCCACGGAGCCCAATATTCTTGCTTCGCTCTCTTTTCATGATTCACAGCTCAATCACGACCGAATCGAAGTGCTTCTCCATATAAAATCTTGATAGCGAAGCATTTTGTTTTGAGACGATTCAGCTTGAACCTACTTGCGAAGCATGAAAAATTTCTGTCTTCCCTAATTTTTCTCGCAAGTTTACCTGAATTAGCTGTATATAAATGTAAACAAAAAAAGTAAACCAATATTAAAAGTGCTGTGTGAATATATCTATATATATCTATATAGGAGGCCAAACCCTTGGACCGATCTTCCTGAAATTTTCACAGCATGTTACTGTGACTCTGGAAGGAATAATAGGCTATATGAAGTTTTGATTGGACAACGGGGCGTGGCACCGCTCATATAACCCAAAAATTTAAATCGCCATATTTTGGCCATTTTCTGACCTACGTCGACGATATTTGATACATATGGTATTGGCATAATTAGGAATACGTACCAGGAGAAAAGTTGGAGGGACCCCGTCCCTTTTTAGAAAAATTAAAAATCGTAATATAGTCTTAACTACTGGACCAATCGTCATTAAATTTTCGCAATAGGATATTCTTGACTATATAAAGTTGGGAGTGGACAAAGGGGCGTGGCACCGCCCATATAACCCAAAAAGTTAAATCGCCATATTTTGGCCATTTTTTGACCTACGTCGACGATATTTGGTACATATGGAAGGAATAATAGGCTATATGAAGTTTTAATTGGACAACGGGGCGTGGCACCGCCCATATAACCCAAAAATTTAAATCGCCATATTTTGGCCATTTTCTGACCTACGTCGACGATATTTGATACATATGGTATTGGCATAATTAGGAATACGTACCAGGAGAAAAGTTGGAGGTACCCCGCCCCTTTTTAGAAAAATTAAAAATCGTAATATAGTCTTAACTACTGGACCAATCGTCATTAAATTTTCGCAATAGGATATTCTTGACTATATAAAGTTGGGAGTGGACAAAGGGGCGTGGCACCGCCCATATAACCCAAAAAGTTAAATCGCCATATTTTGGCCATTTTTTGACCTACGTCGACGATATTTGGTACATATGGTATTGGCATAATTAGGAATACGTACCAGGAGAAAAGTGGGTGGGACCCCGCCCCTTTTTAGAAAAATTAAAAATCGTAATATAGTCTTAACTACTGGACCAATCGTCATTAAATTTTCGCAATAGGATATTCTTAACTATATAAAGTTGGGAGTGGACAAAGGGGCGTGGACAAGGGGGTAGCGAAGCACACCGGGTTCATCTAGTGTTTATATAAAAACAAATAATTATATTATAATTTAAAATTTTATTAATTACAAACACTAAAATAGAAACGAAAAACAAAATTTTAGAACAGAAATCAATGAGAAGCATGTAGTATGAGTCGTGGAAACGGCATGCTTCGCAATCATGATTCCGAGAGCGAAGCAAGTGCTTCACATTGCCGTGTAAACATTAAAGGGCTGCACAAGCATAAGAAAAATGTCTTATAAGCAATCAGGTAAATTTCAAGTAGTGTGTGTATAGAACACTCTCATTTTCAAACACATACTTCCAAACACAAATGTTTTGCTTTGCCACCAAAATAGAGATTAAAGAACAAAAGTGTTTTAGAACAACATTGAAGTAAAACATAACAGAACTAGAACAAAAATGATATAGAATATCAAAACTGAAGTAGAACATTCAAAACATGCTTGAAGTTTTTGATAGCAGAATAAGGCTAAAGAGAAACTACAATCATTTTCGTTTTTCTCAATATGGGGTGTCGTCAACTTTAAGATATGAAAACGCATAAAAATGGAGGAAAAAAACATTATAATATCTGTTTTATTTAAAATGTTAATTGAATTACTTTTTCAAAAAAAAATTAATATTTTTATATTAAAAATATAATAGTAAAATTGTCTTTTACATTTCGGGGTTTTCAGAAAAACGAATAGTAATAAAACTTAACAAAAATAAAAAAAAGTGTCTGTATTCGATCGTACTAAATAATATATTTTTTTATAAGTTCTATACAGAAAATTTTAAAAAGGGTTCAGCAATTGATAGTAAGGAATTAAAATTAATACGAGTAACACGTGCTTTAGTATCTATCCTTTTATAAAAATATTTTTTAAAAATTAATTTTGTATCCGAATGTTTCTACTATGATTTACAGTTTCTTTACTTCATTGTCGCCTTTTGTTTTGATGTTCTACTCTGTTTTAAAACACAAGCACTAACAAAGCTGTAAAGAGAAACTTTTCGAATGGTGCTTGTTTTGTTTTAGTGAGAGCCATGTTTTGTTATGCTTGTTTTGATATTTATATTTACACTGAAATTCTGTGTTTGGAAGTAGTGTACACTAGAAAATAGAACTTTTAAAACATTTTGTGCAGCTTTTTATTAAACATGCTATAACATAGATATTAAAATCAAGCTTTTAGTTGAAGGTAAATAAGCGAACAAATATAAAAAACTGATAAAAATATTTCTTCTTAAAGAGAGAAATAACATATAACAAAGTAAACGGAAATAAAAAAATTCATTATTGTAATTTCCACAAATAAGACTGATATTAAACAAAAAAAAAAATTCAACAATGACGGATCAAAAGACTTTAATAGAAAAAATCCAACAGGAAAATTATTTTCTGGTTGGACTAATGTTGAAAAAGTCACTGCAGACGAATTTTTTAAAGATTTGCATAATGGTATGAATATTTATAATTTCTTAAATTGATATGTGTACATCTTTATACATCTTTTTTTTAAGATAAATATTTCGAGCAAAATTGCTATTTGCAGCACAATTGCAGTCCATGGGACCAGGTGGTTTCCTTCTGGAGGAAAACAATTAGAAATAGAACTGCTGAGATCCAAAAAAAAATCCTATAAAATTTAAAAAAAAAAACAAAAAGAAAGCCTAATAAAATCAAGAAGAAACACATTTTGAAAAAAACAAAAAGAAAGCCTTATAAAAGCAAAAAGGTTTTTCTTAAAAAAAAATAATAAGAATCTCTTCTTGAAAAAAAGCGTAGATAATCTTATAAACTTTGCTCTAATTTATTAGGTATTTTTTTCACTGTGCGCTCACTAAATCTCTCATTTGTTGATTTTGATAGAAACTTAAAACTTGATGTCCAACATGAAACTGTAACTCGATGATTTTTCACGTACAACAAAATTTATTTTGCAGACGTCGAATGTTCCGTTATTGAAAAAATAACATATTGAAGAAAGTGGCTAAAACGCAGATTTCTCAAACTTAACAGTAAAGTATAGGATGCGGTTTAGAGAATAAATAAAATCTCGAAAAATTGTAGCCCTGAAAAAATACTTAAAAGAACTCAACGGATCTCATCAACCTCATTATTCGTTTTGAAGCGCAAGTAGACAGACATTTCAAAAGACCTGACGTATGTTGGTCTCTTCATCAAACGTAGAGTACAGGGTGAATAACAAATGCCACTTAAAAAAGCAATTAATTTATTACACATTTAAAAATATTCTTTTTCCGAAGATATCGACTGACATTACTGAGTTACCTGTAAATTTTGAAGAAGCGGTTTCGCTTTGATTTAATCCTTAAGATATTGAAAAGGATAATTTCCTTAGAAACTCTTAAAAAGCCCCTGGTATTGACAGGTCCACCACTAAGAAGCACAATGGGCTGCCTCACGTGAAAGACAGAATAATATTATTTAGTTTTATTGCTGTCCTAAGCCTTGATTACTACCGTTAAGAATTGAATATTTCGCTGGTTTCCATGATACATAAGCAAGAAGAAGATAATGCCATTATAGAACCATATAGACCTATTATTAAATGTGCCAAAACTGTTTTTGAAAATATAAATAAAAAAAGTTAAATCCGAGTCGATACTTAAGGATTAGGATTTCCTGCCAAATCTTGGGATCTGTTTTTACACTTTTTTACACATCCGAAATTCCAAACTACAATATTTCATACATCTATATTTTCTAATAACCCAGTCTTTCTAAGCATTTACGAAAGCCTCAAAACAGCATTTCGATATTAAAAGGATGATAAATTTGATTTGAAAAGGTGGTTGATGCACATAGCATCCTCCTTTCCCAAAAATTCATGCCATCCCGCCTCACAGAAGTCAGCTGACGGAATTGAAATAAAAAACAGTTACACTGTAAAAGCAAACAAACGTTCCGCCAACGTTTCATGCACAAAATTAAAGTTTTTAAAAATTTTAACTGTCTTTGTACATGAACAAAAACAAACAAAATTCCTTTTGAATGATAAGATGCACAAACAAAGCAATTGGCTTTTCACTAATCACTTGCTTTTATATACCAATTGAATCGTACAAACTCTTAGAAGTAAGTGCTTTTTAAATGATAATACCTTCTCTACTATTATGAAAAGATCAATCAGCAACAGTTTTTGAAACGTTTTCGAAGAAAACAATTTTGTTTTCATTGTTGCCTCAAATGCCTGCATAAGTTCCATTTAACGTACATTTGTTGCAAAAACAATACAAAACTAAATGACACAATACTATTAATTGTTTCTGGTTTCTTTTTGCTTTACTCACATAACGAAAATCAATGGTTCGTTTTATTTATTTTCGTACCCTGGTACAACTTACTTATGATATAATCTCTATGTTTAGATTAGATTCTAAACTTCTTGTAAACTTAATGCAATTTAAGTCAAAAATTCGCCAAAATAAAATTATAAAAATATCTAAACGTAATAACGAAGCGATCAGGGTTACATTCGACCACAGAAATAAAAACTAATAATTGCAGTCGCTACGATAATCTTATAATTGGCAGTAAATTACATACATATAGTCCGGTGGATGTAGTCAAATAAACGCAAAATAATTAACAAACTCCCCTACGAAAAATAACTGAAGCAAATATTCGAAAATTACATTTCCATCCCTGATATTAAAATACAAAATGCATAGGAAACGATGAAGTTGACATTAATATTGTCACCTAAACAGCAACAACAACAATGAGAGTGATCTGAATAATGTAGATATTTTATTTCAAGTGTGAGAGAGCACAAAGATTACAAAATTGCGAAATTTCCAACCAATTTGAAGAAAAAAATAATAATTTTAAATTTCTCTACAAAACTTGACTCTTTATCAGTTGAAAGTGAAACAAAAGATAAAAATTGTTGTTTTTTTTTTTGTTTTATTGCAAATAAAGGTAATGTTTGATTTTTTTTTTTTTTTTTTTTTTTTGTAATTAGACGAGAGCGAATATTTTATATTTGAACTGCAACCCTTAGAACAGAGCTAGAACCACCACCACCACCACGTCCAAAGATGATAAAAAATTGGAATTAAAGCTTTACTTTAGTAAATTGAGCTAATGATGTTTTTGTTTTTTTTTCCTTGTCTGTCTCCACATTATATCTCAATTATACACCACATGATAATTATATAGATGCATTATACTTGTTTATTTTCATTATTATTAATTTTAGTATTTTCAATTTTGTGTTTTTATTTTCCATCAATTTGGAATATGGATTCGGAGTGAAGGGAATCTCAAGCAAAAAGGTTGTTAATTCTTTTTACAAATTTTTTACACAAAAATGATTTTCAAATTAGTTGTCTCAATAAAATGGTTCAACAAATGTGGAGAATTACACTCAGGTTAATTTATGTATGTAATTGTAAGTAGTCTTTTAAGCCAGGGCTGAGATGTATATAAATAAGTAACTGCTAAATGGCTGCACCAACTAAAAAAAATCTCAAGCAAATAGCAGAAAAGCATTGATGCTTTTGTTTTGGTTTTCACGCCTTTTGAGAATATGTAAAGTTTTTGAAGCCAGGAAATTTTATTATTTTATTATTTTTTCTCATTTTATCAGAAACCAGGCATTACTCTTTTGCCTATAGCTTTTTTTCGAAATCCAAAATAGTTGTTTAAGGTTCCGTACACAAAGTGTAAAAACGTAACCCTATTATTTTCGTCGCAAAATCTGTCCGTCTGTCACAGCCCTCTATCCCTAGAACCGTAATGTATACGTCCAGCAAAAAATTAGACATTACCTTTAAAAGTACTTGCCATATGACTTACTTTTGTGATTGCCATATTTTGTTACTCGCTTACAAAACACATTACATTAGCTTCCAAAAAAGAAACTAGTTCTTTATGTTAAAAGGGACTACCGTACTAATTTCCTACAATAATTAATCTAATCGATTCTCAGTAATTGATTATAAAAGTCTCATTCCTTGTTAAATTCATTAAGTTGGCAATCTAGTTGGGAAATACTTCCGTCAAAACTGCTTAATTCCACACTCGATTACCTTTTCAAACATTTTTTGCTGAGTGTAAATATTAGAAAACTTTTTATTTTAAAAAATTCAATTGAATTTTAATTAGAAGCATTTATCGCATACTTCATTCCAGTCTGCACAATCTCTGTTGAGTGAAGTTTTTAAGGCAATAGAAATTGATTCAGCAAATTCTACCTCTTCAATTTTAGATGAATGTCTAGTAGTGGGACTGTCTTCATCTGTCGAAGTTAAAAATGTTCTTATTTTCGTACATATATTTTTGTATTTGAAAAATAATCTCCCTCCAGCATTATTTTTTTTCTTTTCTTGGAATAAAGTAAAAATCCTAAAATATTAAACATACCATCAGTTAAAACTTTTAAAAAATTAAACTGACTTACCTTCATATTATTTTCGCATGGAAATATTAAACAATTTTCTTCAGTTAAACGAAGAAAGTCATGCGTATGTAGTTTTATGTTGTTTTCAATAACGTCTTCTATCATTGTATTAATAATATCATTTCTCTGACCACAATTTAACTTCTCATTTTGAGTAGCATATTCAATAATAGCCCTTCGCTTTGACGATTCGTTTAACAATGATTTCAAATCCTGCAATAAATATTGTTAAACGATTACATGCTATTACTTCAGAACTTTACCTATTTACAAACCCTCAAGGTGTCTTACGTTTCTTTGACTTTTGCTGCTGATGGAGCAAGATGGAGACATTGTGCTGCTATCGTTTTGACTGTTGTTTTGGGTGAGCCATTGTTCCACTTTAGATGGCACTGACAGGGTCTCATCGTCAATTCCAAACTAAAACAAATAATAAGGAAAACTCATTAATATATTAAAACCATACAAAGCTTCAAAGAGCACATATTGCCTCTTTTTTCCTTAAAAACAACTTCTCCCTAAACTTTACTCCGAGCTCGAGTGGAGGAATTGCTTCTTTAAAGTCCTCTGTTTTTAGATACCGCAAACTTCTAAACGTAACATTGACAGCTTATAAAAAATATAAAAAGAGTAAATTATTTTATTTTCTTCTTCCTTTTTTTTTACTTACTTTTTAATAAATCAAAAATGCATTCCATATCAATCGATGTAAGGAAGCTCTTTAGGTCTCTGTCGTCATTATTCAGCTCCTCCGTATTAGAATTGTCTAATAAGAAACTTTCGTCCATTTCCAAATAAATTAAATTGTTCTCCATTTTAGCTCACGCGCCTACACAAAACTTTGCTTGCAAGACTAATAAACAATAAAGCAGGTTGGTAAAGCTACCAGATACCAATCTATTCTTAATGTGATACCACATCGTTCAGATATTTAAACTGAGACTGAGGGTATGTACGTTAAAAGGTGTCCCAATAATAATATCATTTTCACAGGGCATAATTTTAACTTTACCCAAAGTATGTTTTGTTATGTCCGCTGCAACAAGTTTAGAAAATAAGATTTAATATTAAAAGGTGATCTAAACTCTGTAAGGCACCCTTCGTGTGTTGCACTTGAAGGATTTATTTATCTAGTCATAATTTTTAAGTTTATGAATTCTTTTTGTCAGTTAGTTGCCTGACAAACTGTTGCAAATATCTGAGCCCAATATCTTCACAAGTATAGAAAATATGCGATTTTTAATTAAAAGTTTTTTTAAAATGCCACATCTTAAGATATTTTCGTTACAAAAATACTGTTATAATAAAAAGAAATTTTTTTAATGAATGTAAAATTTTTTTGCTCTTTTCCAAAAGCTGAAGCTACTGTAGTCAAGGTAGTAAGAACGTTGGCTACAAAACAGATTAGCCTGGGTTTAACCCCTGTGGTTTAATTGTATATATACATATTCAGAAATTAACATTATGGTACGCAGCCTCCTTCGTCAACATTTTTACTTTACGAAGCACAATAACTAATAAAACGGCTATTTGCTTCACAAAAAAAAAAAACCACTGCATAAAGAACATCACTATCAACAGCTTCTTCTGGCGACGAAAATCGTTGACCACGCATTTTTCTCTTGATGTGAGGAAACAAGAAGAAGTCATTAGGTGCCAAGTCAGGGCTGTACGGCGGATGACCCATTAATTCGACGTTTTGGCCGGTCAAAGACGCTCTGGTTTGAGCCGATGTGTGAGAGCTCGCATTGTCATGGTGAATAATGATTCGTCTTCTCTTCTTGGTTTTTCGAATTTCTCCGATGACTTCAGGCAAACAAATTGTAGTGTACCACTCAGAAGTGACCGTCCTACGTTGCTCAAGCGGAACAGTCGCCACATGACCAGTTTTGCCGAAGAAAAAGGCGACCATTTGCTTCGAAGTGCTTCTTCCACGAACAACTTTCGTTGGATTTTGCTCGTCTTTGAAGACCCAAACGGTCGATTGTTGTTTCGTTTCGGGCTCATACGCAAAGATCCATGATTCGTCACCTGTGACGATCTTATAAACGTCTTTTGAAGCACCGCAATCGTATTTTTGCAACATTTCTTTGCACCAATCGACACGAGCCTTTTTTTGAGCGACTTTCAAATTGTGCGGGATCCAACGAGAACAAACCTTTTTTACGGCCAGGTGTTCATGCAGTATCGAATGTATGCTGGTGGAAGAAATGTCCAAGGATGTCTCTATCACTCGGTATGTCGCATGTCGATCTTGCATTATGCGTTCACGCACGGCATCAATGTTCTCTGGCACAACAGCCGTTTTTGGACGACCTTCACGGAATTCGTCTTTGAGCGAGCTTCGGCCACGATTAAATTCATTATACCAATTTTTCACAGTGCTATAGGATGGTGCTTCATCGCCATACAAAGATTTAAGTTCATCAATGCACTCTTGTCGTGATAATCCACGACGAAAGTTGTGAAAAATGATGGCACGAAAATGTTCACGAGTTAATTCCATTTTTTTCTATATTAATTTTTTCAAGTCACTGTAAACAACACAAATAATGGTCGTACGTCAAAACGTTTTGAGTTATTATGCTTAAAAAAGACAAACTTTCCAGTGGAAATGTCAGATTGCACTTGGCAGCACTCAGTGTTGCCAGGCCAGAAATATAAATAGCAGCCCTCGTATTATAAATTTAACCCATTCGCTAGCCTTGCAAAAATGACTAATCGCTCTACTTTGAGACCCTATAACAGTAAAAATTTTTGGCAATAGAAGTATGGTTTTTTTAATGTTTTGATCACTTGATCCAAATAGGCTACATGATAAAGTTTTGATATTCAAGTTTTAATACAATCACACTTTTTTTTTACCAATGCACTCAAAATTTTCAATTTTTCTTTCAAGTTGAGTGTTTACATTTACTTTCAAGAAAACAGCTGATACAATTCCTATGAACTCTTTTTCTTTTTTATTTCTACAAACATTTTGCCACCATAAGGTTTTAACCAGTGATTAAAAATGCTTGACTATTTTCAATGCATATTTAGTTGTTTTACTGTTGCTGTGGAAAAATTTGCAGCAAAAGCAAATGCAAAAAAAGAAAGACACACATTTGCTTTAGCTCACTATGTGTTTCTTTCTGCAGCAAAGCAATCAGCAAAGCAATTACTTTAAAAATGTGTGCTGTTGCTTCGTTTATAACGAAATGTTTTGTAAATGCTGAGACATTGCTGAAAAACATGTAAGCAAAGCAAAGATTTTAGTGCTGTTGCTATTTTTAAGCAAGAAATTTAAGCCCTGGTTTTAACATCTTGAAAATAAATTGCTTTCAGGTTGCGTGCAGCCGACGCCATAGCTGTCAATTTGAATGAATTCTAACAAGCAATATGTTTGAAAAACTTGAAAGGAAAACTTGATCGTATGGTTTCAGGGTTATATACTTAAAAAGTTACTCTATTAATAATCATCATGACTGTATTTGTTTATAATTTGAACATAATTATGGTTATATTTTACAATATCATTCGAGGTTCTTATTATGAAAATATTTTTATTATCTCTACTAATGTCTTGATTTCATTTCAATAATATTTATAATCCACTTATATTATGTTTGATTCAGATTATAGTGCAACAACTTAGTTTTTTGCGTCAAACAGAAACAGATCTGACCGCTCTTTAAAACTAATTGGGATGACCAAGGTATAAAAAAAAATATATATAACCTTTGCTTTTTATTTAGTTTTGTATTATCTTTTGATCGTGAGCACAAACCGTCCATTAAATTAAACGTACACAGCCAGAAGAAATAACAATGGGAACCAAACTATTCAATAGTTTGTCTCGGAAACATCTGCTGATTGATTTCCTCGTTTAATAAAATAAAATGTATTAAATTGTATCGTAATTATACGGTGGTATTGATTTGTTAAAACAAGTATATGAGTAAAAAAAAGTCTTAGTTTTGGATTTGCTCATAGAAAAAGCGATAAAAAAATTTTCAAAACTTTATATATTTGCATGAAACGTTTTGTGTATTTTCATACGCTGACAATGATACATAATTTGTTTGACAAAATTTTAAAATTTGCTTTAAATTTTTTTTTTACTTCTTAAAAATTTGTGAGGGGCTTTTTCTATAATGAAGCAAAATTGCGAAAGTGCTCGGCTCCATGCAGCTCGTTATAACAAATTTCTATTTAATAATAAATATTTAGAAAGTAATAAAAGGAATAACGATATAAAAAGCTTCAAGAAATATCAAACCTTTAGCAAATACCCAGTACTGTAACTTTTTTCAAGAGTATAAAATTGTATACATTTTCAAACAACAACAACAACAACGACAACATCAACAATAAGTAAAAGTATCTGCAAAATATTATAAAATTATCTTGCACATTTATGTTGTTTAAAAATGAAAATGTTCTAAAAACTGTAAACGATATTCTCCCTCTATAGATCAGTTGACATTTGACAGCGCGTGTAAAAACACGTTCTGTAGAAATACAGAAAATAAACGAAAACAAAAAAACGACAAATAAATTGTACAAAAAAAAGTAATTTAAAATTTTAATATGAAGTAAAGTTTTTATAAATTAATTAAACTAAATATAAATAAATTCATAAAATAAATTAAAAAATAATAATAAATAAAAGAATAAATAACAGCAAAAAAAAAATACTCTTAATTTCTTTTAAATTACATTCAAAGGATATTTACAGCTGTTGAGGAGAAGGATATTAATCATATAAAGCTTTGAAATGCAAAATTCAACTCAGATAAACGCTTTTTTTTTATAAATGAAAAAAAATTAAAACTTTATATTTTAATATAAAACCCAAAATATTAAAAAAAGAAAATATAATAAATAATCAAATTGAACAATGTTTGTCTTTTATCTGTTTGAAAATAATTTCCAATTACGTGTGTTTATTTACAGTTATTTATTTAGACATTTTTAAAATCAAATTTATTTCTATTGAAATGAAAGTGTTTGTTAAGAAAATAATAATAAATAATTATTATTATTGCACCATACTTTAATCAGTTAAATAACGTATGCATAGATAAGCCGTCTTTGTGACAAAAAAAATTTTTTTCTTAAATTTTCACTTTCGGAACTTTATGCAGACAACACCCATGTTTACAGTTGTTGTAGAATTTATTCTTCAATCAATTTTTTTATTATCGTTTAGTTTTTTTCTTGAAATAAATACCGTTGGGTTGTGCGCAAACTTTTTGTTAAATTTGTTTTGGTTTTTTTTTTTAATTGTTATTTTTACAATCAAAAAATTCTAAAGAACTTAAAGACCAAACGCTTAAAAATTAGACCAAGTTCAAGCCATAGATGCAACAGTGTTACGAATTATATTAAGTAGCTGCCAATTAACAGCAATAAAGCCAATTTAAAATTTATTTTTGCATAATGTGCCAAACTCGAGTTGAAAAGATGGAAAATACTTTGGCGTATTTTTATAAAGTGCAGTTTAACATTTCACCAACTTCAAAAAAAACCAATTGTTTTAATTTTTTTCAGTGACAAAATATTGATATTGAAGATAAACCTTTTTCTCTGAGTGTTTTGAGTCTTTCTTATATTTTTCAATAAGTTCTTCTTTAAATTTAAAACGATTTTACAATTTTTCTCAGTACGCTGCAAGATAAAATATTAAACGGAACTCCACAGAATTGCCCTCGTGTTTTGAACTAAATATTTTTATTTTGAGCAACTTGTTTAATTTGGATCTATATAAATCATCTGGATGCGCACTAAAATTGTGTTTTTGTGCAAAGGAATGTGCTTAATTGCTCACCTAGAAAAATTCTCTTGTACTATTTCGGGTGTGCAGTAATGAACATACATGGTTGCATTCATACTCGATTTTAAGCAAAAAATATTCACAATAATAATAGTTTATCCTGCCAGTGAATTGATCAAACGATATTATAATAAAGGGTATGGATCGTTTCATACAGCCCAATCATGAATATTCTCACGAAATTTCTTCCTCACGGAAAAAATTTTTCTCGAAAAAAGATTCCCTCAATTATAAATTCCGTAATTTCGTGTATTTATATTTTATTTTTCTTTTATAATTTACCTACTTTCTCCCCTGCATTTTTTTCACTTTACGCAGTCAATGAAAAAGGGAAAGATATTTATAATGGGAGAAAAGTGAAAAAACTCGCACGGAATTTTTGTTTATAATTGGACTGATAATTTTTTGCATATCATCAGTCTTTATGGACTCCCCAGAATGAAAAGTCTAAATCGGCAAGACGATCGCACGATTGCGATTCCAGCAGCAACTACAAAAAAAAAAGTGCCAAATGATTCCACTACTCCAAATCTGTGCCTCTTTGTAGATACTTTAACTTCTGGATAATAATGTGCGTGTTTTCCAAAACGATTGGTCGCTATTAGAAAATAAGCCTAGATCTTAGTGCAAAATTCTTTTATTATTCTGGTGCGTAAAATTCCAAATTGTTAAGATTAATCAAGACAACACAAAATTCACTTTGGAAATTAGTTTGCGATATTCATCAGCGTAATACGACATAGTTTTTTCGGCGAAGTGAAATGACTTCTTCAGGGAGGGAGTAGACAAAACAAGACTTCGGTTGATGTTGAATTTGTTTTATGGACTCAATAAAAGTCATTGGATCAAAGTCAGTATCCTAACAAACTCTTAAGAATGACTAATCTTCTTTCTTAATTAAAATGAAATGTACTTAACACAGCATGAAATGACAATGTTGCACGGGTGGAAAAGGGTATATCTAAGTTTATCAGTCTGTGTGTTATTTCTACAATATCCATTTACGACTACATAACACTTTTTGGGGGTTAAGTCGATTGAGCGATTTCCTTCTGTTCATCCGTGTTCGGGTTGAAATCAACTTTGCCAAGGCACTAGATGAGTTAAAAACTTTAGGTACGTCAATCGATCATAGTTACAAAAATTTTGCTACTAAAAACCAGCATATCGATCCATGTCGTTCGAGGCAGCGGTCAAAATTTTCTATATCATTTGGAACAACTCTAGTCTAGCGTCGTAATAAAAAATAAAAATAAAAAAACCTTGTGCTTAGAAAATAAATTAAAATATAATTAAATTCAATAAGTTAAAATTTTTGTATGAATATCTTTTTATATTTTTATATTGTTACCGCATGTCGTTTATGTTGAACATTCACCATAAAATCTTGATTTTTCTTGATTTTTTTTTATTTTTAATTTTTTATTGAAATATTTTGATTTTTTTCATTTCCAAGAGAAATTTTGACTTTGTTTTTTGTTTTATTAAATAAGGATCTTTAATTAATTTAAGGCCATATAAATAGCAAAAAAAAAAATTATAGAATTTAAAATAAAATCTTTTTTCGAATACGAATGTGCTTTATTTACCCCTAAATCCTAAAACCTGCTTTAATTACATTTATGAAAAAAATTTTAATTGTGTACTTACCTACAAAAATTTATTTCCGCTCATAATTCAAATAAAAAACATTTGATACTCCAGCGCTTTTTCCAATACAAGTAATGAAACAATAGTTCAACAAATACTCCCAAGGCTTTTTAAATTAAATATGATTGTGAAAAACAGAAGACATGAAATGTTGATAATAAAAATTTCTAAAGCTATTATAACACCAAATATTAAAAAAAAGAAAAAATTATAAATAATTCAACACCAACACGCTCGTTTAAAGAAAGCATGATAACTTTTTATTTCGAAAACTTGTTGATTTTAAATTATTTTCATATTCGTAGTAGACAATTTTGATTTAATATTAAGATTATTCATGTAATTTTTTTTAGGATTACACAGCTTTGTTGCAACAAATAACAGCGTTTAATACAAAAGCTAATTTAAAAAAAGGAAAAAACTATAGAATTTTTTTCCCGTAAAAAGGTGAAATGAACTAATGGCAACGACAGACCTTAAAATCGCGTTTTAAAAATTATTTTAATTGAAAATAAGTCTTTATTATTTTTTTTTCCTTTATTATTACTATTCATATAAAGAGTTTTAAGGGCCACAATATTATTCTAAGCAAATAAACTTCTGTCATACATTGCTTCTTAATAGGGCAAAGCCGCTGTCACTTCTACCAAAAAAAAGACAAATCTTCAACTCTTTTCAATATAGACTATACAAAGGGTATTTTTTAGACGTCAACATCATTAAGTTAGCAGCACTGTTTTGTTCGGTATTCAATTTGATATTTGAAAGTTTTTATGGTTAGTTTATTTTGTCACTCACGCCTAAGCAATGCGAACCTCATCACGCTCTACATCAATTTTATATTCGTCTATCAGAGCGGCTTGTTCCATTAACTAGGGACTGTTTGCGCACCACATGAACTTTAAATTATAAAAATCATTCCGACATACATATGACGAAAAGTGCGCGAAGAAAAACCGGTAGCCGCTTTACAACGTAACATTAAGGAGGACCCAAATCAAAGCATTTGACGATGTTCTCAGCAATTGCTCTTTTATGCAGAAAATAAATCCAGCCGACAATGGGCTAAAACTCGAATTGCATTTATTTTAAATTTCCATCCAAAACTTAATTCACCAATAAGCTCATTTTCGGTTAATGGGTGTGTTAGTTGACAAAATTGTTACATTTTATGTTTGAAGGTAACCCAGAAGCCCAGTGAAGTCATTTATTTACCCATATGTCTTCAAACGCAATAGAATAGATCACTAGCTTTTTCATACCTCAAGTGGCTCGTTCGTTTTACAGTAGGAACTAGAAAAATGAGCAAAATGGGTACAAAAGAAAATTTTGTTTTTACTGAATTTAAAAACAAGACAAAAAATTGTAAATGTATCATAATTGTAAATGTATATATATATATAAAATTATATTATACAAAATTTTCGTTTGTACCCATTTCGCTCATTTTAGAAAAACGTTATATCTCAAAATTTCAAATTTTGGAGTTAATCATACAGAATTGTTCGGCATTTCATGCTTTATGTGCTGTTTCTGTATTATAAGCGAGCGACTTGTCTAGAAAATTTGTATGAAAAGCACTAAATTTTTTTTAGTGATATCTAGACGAGTCTCTTGGTATACAGAAACCGCAAATTAGATTATGTATACGTTTTATCTTTATTTATTTTATGCTTTCCACGTTTTAAGAGAATAAGTCGTTATATCACTTCATGTTTGGAAACTTTGTCAATAAGAACGACTCATTTGAGTTGTGGAGTAAACTTAGTAACGAAAAAATCATATCGCTTTCTAAAACGTCGTCACATTTCGTTTTGTGACTTTAAATAAAAAAAAAGATATTTTTCAAATTTATCGACTTTTTGCATATTTTGCAGTTACATTAACTGCATTGCTTTGTTGATAAAAAATATTATTAAGTAAAACTCTGTTTTCATTTTCACAAATAACGACACATTTTAGTTTACGACACAGTATCGGATATATTTTCACATCAATAACGTCATAATTCAAACATCCGACATAGATTCTTCCCTTTAGTATATAATTGATGAAAGATTTCTTAAATGGATTTTTAATTTGAATAATTTTAATGGGAATTTAAGCAGTCTGATATTTTTCTCGATGGTGAGTACAAGTTTAAAACTTAAACTGCGATTACCTCGAAATGATTTTTTGGAGTTATGACGTTCTAGAAGTAAATGAGCGATATATATTTTTATATTTTAGATAAAAACTAAAAATTTTTGGATTTCCGTTTTTAAATTTTAATGCATGATTAACTGCAGAACGTAAAAACAAATCACAAAAAAAAAACAAAGAGAAAATAATTACATTTCCAGGAACTCCCATCGTGGAATTCTAGTGCACAAAGCGCGATACAATTAATTAATTTAAAGAAACATTCGATGAACAGGTACTTCGTGGTCCTTTTAGTTGGCTGCGAAGATCATGAAATCTTACCCATTTAAAAGCTTTCTTTGAAAAAATATAAACTCACCTGTCTACGCTGATAAACTAAGAGTCCATTGAAAAATTGTACCACAACATTTGGTGAGATACTGATACAATTTAAAGATTTGCACTTAAAAAATAAAACAAGAATATGGGAAGAAATTATCGGATAAAGAAAAACTTTGTGCCAGAGCGACCTATCCTCTTATCAAATCTCTTCTTCTTCTCTTGCTAACTCATTTATGTTTTACATCAGCGTTCCCATAGTGGGCACACATTATTTTCTATAAATCTATAATAAAAGCAATATTAAAAAAAAATAAGAGTGCTATATTCGGCTATGCTGAATCTTACACACCCTTCACGATCTAGGTAGATCTAGTTAAGAGAAGTAACTCGAATTAAATAAGCAAATATTGGGGTGACAGAGAATTAAAAAATAAAAAAAAAAAATTTGACATAAAAATTTCATTGGCTCTTAATGGGTTAAGCACTTTGTTAAAAATTTAGTATTTCATTAAAGATCTCTTCAAACGCCTCAAAGTGATACCCATATTGATATTTTAAAAAAATTTTAAATTTCAGAGCCCTGTAACTCAGAAAATATGGGTGGGCGTCAATTTTTTCACCGGATGTTTTTTTCCTTATATTTTAATTCTCTATCGCCCCATATTTTTTTTTTTTTTTTTTTTTTTGATTGGAATTACTTCACTGTTCCAAATGACATGAAAAAATTAGAGGTAGGCGCGGTGTTTTACCTGCTGCCTCGAAGGATATGAACCGATCATGTTGACTCTTTTGACACTATACTGATCGATCGACATATTTATTTATTTTTTTTTTACACTAATACGGACCGACAGACGGACATCGCTCAATCAACTTCGCTGTGCATAAGAAGTCAGATTGAGGTAGGAAAAGAATATTGCAGAAATTAGACACGGAATGACAAACTTAGTTTTACCCATTTTCTACTTTTTGTGGTGAAGGGTATAACAAAAGAATTATTAAAACAAATAACTTAAAATTACTCTTAATCCGTTGTAATCAGTTGTAACTATTCAAATTTAAGGAATTAGTAAATTAAATAAAAATTATCTATTACAAATTTATAGACAAATTAAACACAATTAAATTATTTGCATATTCATGAGATTAAACGTTCAAATGTAAAATTAAATAAAATTGTTGAATAAAAAATTCGTGTCTGGCAAAATATTAAAATAAAATTAATTAATTAATTAGATAGAAAAATGTTATTTAAATAACAAATGTGGAACAAGAAAAGGTCAACCACACAAGCCAAATACAGTGGAACAAATATAAAAGCAGATCCAAAGTGTCATCATGCTATCGCGCTGTAAATTAATTAAAACAAAAACAATTTAAAAGCAACTAAAATTCACTTTTGCAAAAAACGATTGTAATTCTTTAGTTTTAATACTAATTAATTAAAGAAAATGATATAAAATGAGTTTAATTGATTGTAACAATATTTTTTAGAAAAAAAAATGAAAATAACAAATGAATAAAAAAACCATAATAAACAAAAACAAAAATCGGAATCCCCTAAAAATACTGTTATCTGAGTAATTTTCCGAATACAAAAAACAAAAATAATGGAAAAGAAGCAAAGTGACAGGGCCACTACAAGCAAAGATGCACAAATAAGGACTTCACAGCGACCAACATTACCAACATTTACGAAAATCATTTCATCTCAAAGTGCGCTTAATAACCTGGCCTCAAAGATACCTCCTTCACCAACATTATCTTCTACTGCCACACCCACTCTCGGTCAAATTGGCAAACAGGGATCTATAAATTTTCGACACAGCCAACTCTACGATAGTGATGCTGATGATCAGACATTTTTGTTACGCACTCCATCCTTACGTTCTCATAAATTCATTATTATACCAGCCACCTCCTCACTGGAAAAAGGCAAACAAATTTCAAGACCTTTGTCAACAACATCATTAACATCGTTGCAAAAATTTCCCCTACGATCACCAACAAATCAAAATCTCAATGAATTAATCGCCACGACAACAGCAATAACAACAACAACAACTTCAGCCCCTTTAACATCATCATCGAAAACAAGTGTTAACAAACTTCGCTTGCAATCACAGCCGACTACAACTACGACATCACCAACGTTATTGTCTCGGTCGGATGTCATTCATCATCAGTTAAATATGACCGAATCGAAAAGATTAAAAACGACAGCAGCAACAACAACAACAGCAATGACAGCTTCGTCTAATGTCAACACAAGTGTTAAATTTACAATTGAGGATTATGAATCTGATAACGCCACTGATGCAATAACAATAGCAACTACAATAAATACAACAGCCGCCCCAACAACAATGACAACATCATCTTCATCTACATTAGATGCATTTTATTCGCTTAATATGCCTGCAATCACATCAATTTATTCTGCCAGCAACAATAATAGCTGTACACTTCCATCACAATCAACCTCCAGGCAGTTGCTATTGTCATCATCGTCATCAGCATCAGTCTCTCCATCAGTATTAACACTCTCTAGATCGAAACTATCGCCCAGTGTGCGGCCTGTGTCAGCGCTGTTGGCATCAACATCATTTAATCATAATAATTTTTTTAATAGTAGCATCGACAGTGCTAACGGTGCTCCATCACTGGGAATCGGTTTGCGTCCACGTTACAATCGTGATAGCAGCATGCGTTCTATTGTATCAGGTGAGTTTTGTGTGCGTTTTGTGTGAGTGTAAAATCAAAATTAATTTATTTTTGTGTTATATTATGTGAAAATATTATTAAATTAAATTTTTTGTAATTTATACAATTTATAACTGTTGAGTTTTTATCACAACAATTCAATGTAGAAGTGTTATGGAAAAAAGGCTGTAATGATAATTCAATAAATTTATTTTAATATGTACGCCAACAAAAACTGAGAGGAACAATACCTAAAAAATAAATAAAAATTTATTGCCATATCATACCACATCTGCGCGAGCCTATGAGACCCGCAAATAGTGTAACTTTATTACCTCTCAACTATTATTTGAGATGCCGGTCACGTCAAATTGAACAGATATTTATTTTTATTTAATTAATTACCTTCAATGATACGAAGACAAATACCACTATTAACAATTATTTAAATTTTTAAATACTATTTTGATGCCAGGAAAAGATTTTCATACAAATAGGGAAGAGTCGCTATTTTGTTCTTTTTTTTTCTTTAGCGTTCCGTAGTAAATCTGTGCGCGTTTGTACTGTTTCTTTTGTAACAAAAGTTGTAACATTGTAAGTGGCAGTAGCATGCTAAATTGGCAAATCTAATAACAATTTAAACGAGCACAACAAAAAAATTATAAAAAGCAAAATAGTTGAATGACCCCGAGAATAAAGTATCGATCTAAATGTACTGGCTAGCGAAACGTTGAATTTTGGCTATTTTCAAATATTGAAATAAATCTACATTTGTGGAAATCGTTCGAAAATGCAACTAATTTCCAAAAATAAAGAAGGCA
The DNA here is from genome assembly GCA_916610165.2 of Gymnosoma rotundatum. Classification (NCBI taxonomy): domain Eukaryota; kingdom Metazoa; phylum Arthropoda; class Insecta; order Diptera; family Tachinidae; genus Gymnosoma; species Gymnosoma rotundatum. The sequence goes on along the minus strand of OU744337.1, from coordinate 92,174,181 downwards.
ATTCAGGATGAAATAAAAACAACGATGCACCTTTTTATTTCTTTACTTTAATAGAACAAAGATTTAAGAGCATCCATTCTCAAGACCCCTAAGCTTTACATGAAATAATGAAATACGTATGAAACAAAACATCTGAAATTGTTTCTGGCAGTTAAAGCTGCACGTCTTAATTAAATTCTTTATCTGTAGACCCCAAAAATACTGTTCGATAATCACAGTGACACGTTTAATTCGTTTTCTCTGAGAAACTACATTAATTTAAAACCTATTCTTAAATTTTTGCACATGTTTTAGTAACACCTCAAATAAAGAAAATATTTATATCTAAATAATTTGTAAGAAAAAACAATAGCCCAATTCACAATCTTGTGCAACTGTGGTTTTGCTTCATAGCAAAAATTTTTACTCTATACCAACAAAACATACATTAATGCATTTGCAACTCTTGTGTTAATATACAATACTTGAAACCAATAGTTTATATTTACTCTAATTTTGCAACACTTGATTTCAAAGCGACAGCTGACATTGAGTGAACCAAGTCTTTTCTTAGACATGTTTTTATTTATAACACTTAAAAATTATTCTACTTGTAAATCAGCTGTGAATTTCGTGTTTTGCAAGAAGCGTTGCAAACTAAACCAAAGAGGGTCGTTCAGAATTGATATGAAATTTTTCAATTGCATAAATTTGCAATCCGATATGCACAAGATTGTGAATTGGACTTATAAAGTTTAATATCCATCTCTGATCAGCTAATGATGTTTATTTGCTGTTAAAGATAAAAACTCAAAAGTAAATAAATCAATTTTTTTTATTAAAGTAAATAAGATAAAACAAAAGTTGATGTAAACTTGTAGTGTATACTTGTATATTAAAAAAAACAAAGGTAAAAGAATTGATTTTAATAGAAAAGCTCGAAACGTAAGTTTATGTAATAGCATTGTTTTGCTTAAGTCAGTACTGCATATTTAAGTCAGCTAAAAACAACTTAGCTGGTTTTTTAATATGAAACAGACTTTTCAGTTTCAAATACATACTTATGTATACTTTTACTTGTCTATAGTATACAAAAGGTATACTTAAAAAAATATAATACATTAGAACTCGTATAATGAATTTTGTTTATGACTATGATTATAAGTCATTTTCTTTATTAAAATTAATGAGTTGTTCTAATTTGAGGTGTTTTAGTTCTGAGGACCGTAAGATCAAAATTCAAATCTGAATTTCGATTTTATTTCCATTAGATTTTTAACAAAATTAGACAACCCGTTTCCATTTTTAAACTAAGTCCCCTACTGTGCAGAACAACACAACCATTGTATTTAGTATTTTGAAGGGTTCAAGGTTAGAAATAAATAAATAAAGTCTAATAATTAACGAGCAATACCTTAAAACATCACGATCTGTATACTTGTTTTTATAGCCTTTAGGTTTGAAATAAATAAAGTCGAAAAATATCGGAGCAATATCTTAAGACATCTTTAAACCAATCCGTGGCTATTGAGTGCTCAGAAAAAAAAATTGTTGCACGTTTGACATGCCTTCAGAATAACAATAATATTATTAAACAATATCAATATTTTTATTTTCTTTAATTTTAGTCTTCTTTTCTCAACGCACACTCTTAATAAATTAAACTAATTTTACTAATTTTCAAAAAAAATTTTGTTCTATTTTTTAAATTATCCCGATTAAATTAACTACCGATATTGATTATTGAGAGTCAAAGCACGTCTCAATGGCCATTACGTTACCGCTTACTTAACTCTTCACAAGCAAGGAAAAAACATGGTTGAGGTAACGATAATCTAAGGGCAACATACCATAAGCTTATTATATTTTTGGAAGCAAAACATAGTGCTGTTATATTTAATAATAATAATATAGTCAATCTAGCAACCATATTGTGGTCTAGCTTAACAAAAATATCATAAAGTATAAACATAATTATGTTTAAATTTAAACATTAACAGTCTTATTCACAAAAATTTCTTATTGTAAGCTTAATGTATACTTTAGTTATTAAACACTTTTTGTTTTATTAACCATTAATAACAATTTTTATTCACAAACGTTTAATAACGCAAAATTAACTATTAAACGATTTTAATAGTATTGTAGTTTTATGTTGGCAACATCATGTCATATTATATGTAAATTTACGTTTAGTGATGTATACAACAATAAACCAGATACCTGAATAATGTTTTTATAATTAAAAAATAATAATTAAATCAGCAATAATATTATTTGTCATAACTTAAATTATCATTATTTTATTATTATTTACTGTTTTATATCAGAAAAAATTTTAAAGTAATAAAAAATGGTATTTAACCCTTTTTTATAAAACGAGTACAAAAAAGTATCCAAATACCGAGTGATAACTAAATTTTTTGCATTTGAAAAACCAATTGTAAGTCGAAAACGCTGCTTCAAAACCCCAAAATAATTTGGGCGATATTGTGTTTGATTTCACTTGCCTTTTGTGGTCTTAAATGGTGTAAATAAATACATATAGTTGTAATTTAAATTTAAGTATGTTTTAAACACTAACCTATTGTAGAAATTAATTTATTATATTCGTTATATTTTTTTATTAATAGTTTTTCACACTTTTACAGTAAAAAATTTTACGGGAAAAATGCTTTTCAAAAATTATTAAAGGTTTAAAGAAGGGTAACTGCTACATTAAATATTTAAAATTTATTAATGATTAATAACAGCGTCATAGTGCTATTAAGCGTCTGTGAATACTACTTTAGCGATTTTTTCTTATTAACCTCTTATTAAGCAGTTTAAAATTTTTGCGAATAAGACTGTAAATGGCTAAATTAAGATATCATAAAGGGTTCAAAATTTAATCAGGATAATATTAAAAATAGCACAAAGTTTTTTGTGAAAATTAAATAATTTAAAAAATACTCGTATACCCATTTACAAATTTTAATTTTAAGTTTTAATAATATTTTCTTGACTTTTCACTAATCAAAACGTATTTAAAAAACGAAATATTTAATAAGTGCCTGTGAAAGCCAAATTTAAATTGCAATTATTAATTCCATGCATTGATGGATGTTATAGTTTTCTAAGTTAATTTCATCTATTATTAATATTTTATCACGCACAGTGGGACTGGTGACAAAGTAAATGTTAAAATAATACAACTTTTAAAATGCTGGTGCAATTTTTTTAACCCAGAACATCTATAGAAGGGAAATCGGGCTTCTGGTATATCACCAAAAAAGATGTGCATGATTTGAAAAATTTCCTAAATTATGCTAACAAACAAAAGTTTCTTTTATACTTCCAGAAATTTTTTATCTCCAAATATAGATTTTGCGTTTTTTTGTCCATGATTTTTTTTTATCTCTCAGCTTACATGCTTTTTACTGAAGGACGAAAAAAATCTAGCACCAGTTCTCTAAAATTCTCTTAATATAATTAGAACAAACAATTTTTCTTTTCTTTAGGCAGTCTTAAAATCGTTTGCATTTTCTAATAAACTAGAGAGTCACTGTTGTCAGGTTTCGATTACCTTAATACCTAACAATTCTAGGTAGAGATAATCAGTGCTGGAGACTAACATATATCTAGGTGTAGACAGAGAAGTCCTTGGGGACTTTATTGGTCTAGTGCAGGTTATTATTCAGTTATAGAAAGGAACAATGGGAATTGGGTGGTCGAGAGATAGATAATAAGGCTTATCTTTTGAAAATTATATGGGGTTTTTGTAGGCACAAACCTCAATAGAATCATACTGGACCATAAGGTCTCTAGTTGAAGGAGCCTGAATAACCTTTCTTAACTAACCTAATCGTTTTGTTAAATTGATTTTACTGTTTCCTTAAAAAAAATTGGAAAAAGGTTCGCAAAAGCGATTTGAAATTGTGTTCGTGTTTGTAAAAATAATATGGATTTCATAAATAATAGGAAAATTTTATAAAATTAAAAGTTAAACAAACATATATTTTAAAATTATTGGTCTCTTAGTTACTTTTCTGTTTTGTACCGATTTGGTTTTTTATTATTTCGATTAGCTGTTCTGTAACAGTTTATCAGCTGTTTATAAAAAATAGAGAAAACGCAATAGAAAATAATTTTTTTTTTCTTTTCACAAAAATTAAAGGCAATATTGTTACGTTTTTCCCTTTTAGAACAAACGTACTGATTCTTTTGATTGCAAATACCACTGTGGCTAAATTCTGTATTCGAACTTTATGGCTTTCTCTTGCTATACTTCCTGATTCTACCGGTCTTGTGCACCCTTGGTTTCGTATTTACTAAACATGCGTTATTACTACAAACGCAGCCATCTACGCTACACTACTGTGTTACTCCGGCGAGACATATACTACTCGAAGCCTTGTTTAGTAACCTTAACCATCCACAGACTACTCCACTATGCCTTTTAACCAAGCCAGTCATCTCCTTTATCTATTAGCCGCAACACACGTCTGCCATAAACTGTTGTTATGCTCTTACACTTCCGTGCGCTAACCGCTACCGTTCTTACTTTTTATTATAAAGGGCTTCTTGACAATTATCTGTTACTCTTATATTAAATTGGACGTCTCCACTAAATTGTCTGCCATTTCTTCACACAATAATTTACTTTTACCTCTCGGGAGGTTTGTACTGCTGTTTATTAATTTGAATTGAATTATAACAATTATTATTTTTTTCGTTGCACGCATGTCCGAACGCGGTATCGAACTCAGGACCCCCCGTTTTGCAGTACGCACCTTTACCAACGCAACCATTGAGGTCGCTCAGCTTTTGTTAGCTAATTTCTGGTATTATTCTACTCTCATACTGTTAACAACAATAGGGGTTGCCAGATTTTACTTTTATAACAATATCAATATAAGACAGTATGAAATTCTGAGTTTGATTCAGATATTGATTGTTCAAAATTAGTTAAATTTGTGCAGGTTGTACCAAAAAATAAAATCGTCATTCATTTTTTTAACTTTTTTTATATTAATTAAACGAAAATTTTAATTTAAAACTTCAACAAATGGGTTTGTTTATAATTTTCCACTCAAACTCACACTACCAAACAACTTTAATTAACTTAACGTTGAATTCTATTTTCTACTGATCCGAACGGAACAGAACAGAACGTCAAAGTAGAATCAAACCCCAAATTCAGATTTTCAATTTAACAGAAACAATTTAACAGAACGGAATGGAAAGTTAAGACTAGTTCTGCCTTTACTATGTGGCTCTAGTTAGTTTTATACTTACTATGTCTTATTTGACTAAACATCCGCTCTAACAAACTAACCATCCACATCACAACACTTTATGATTTCGTCGAGACTTAACCTACTCGATGCCTTATTTAACAATGCATGACAACTTAAAACAGCGCAGCATCCAGATCATGCTGCCGAAACTGCATGTTTTTATTTTTCCCTCTACGCTCTAAGGTTTTATCGAGGTTTGGTCCGCGATTTATTAATTTTGAATAAACAGACGGCTTAACCATATAAGCGTGTTCACAACTTATCTAACCGAGACTCCGGGAGATAAGAAGGGCTGTTTTCTATTAACTCGACTTCTAAACAATTAAACCACTGCAGATACTTAACAATTACTTATCTTCATAGTCCAGACTTTGTTGGGACTTGAATTTGTACTTATGGACTGTTTTTTTTTTAACAAACACATAAACACGTCTACCAATGCAATAACTACAGATGACAAACATTTGTTATTTTACTTTTCTCTTCTATTTACACACACTCACAGCAATATTTAACTAGAGTTGTTGCAGATGTGTAAAGTGTTACAAAAAATCTTTTACATAAGAAATCTATTACATGCGAAAAGATATTATCGTTGCTGAAGATTAATTACTGTACCGTACCGTGCATAACTAAGAACAATTTTGTAAATGGCCCACTGTGCTTTGTGAAGAACGAAGCCAATTTTGCATCCATTTAAAGAATTCCAGCAATAAAATTAGAAACTGCGTTCTCTGCTCATATCGAGATGCAAGTAATGTGTGACAGTGACAACGGTATCCGGTTGTTTTGTGTTCCGAATATATAAATAAGAAAAAGTTGGTGATATTCAAATCAAGTTCGTTAATGTGTCTCATTAAGAAAAGAAGAAGATTACGAGTACATTGGTCAACAAACATTATTTTCATTTACAATCTGTTGACAAACTAAATTTAAATTAATTCATTATGTAAATGGATTTGTAAAAGGGTGTCTAAAAATTGTCGCAAGATAAAAGAAGAAAACGAAATTTGACTTTTTTAATTGAATCATAAACACAAAAAGACCTCTCGGTATTATTATTGGAAATTTTAAAGACGGTTTTACACAAATAATGTAAACGCAGCGCATTGAAACCTCATCAAACAGTGACACATTATAATACGGAAACTTCAACCATTATCAAAACCAACAGGTTGAAATGGCACTTTGACGCTAAGAATGATATTGATAGAAATATTAACATTCACATGTTGACATCCCTTTTATCGAACTCTTAGGTAGGCATCGTCGTCATTTTTTTCTACGATGTCGTACCAATTTTCCTAGACTTTTACAAACACACTCAGGCGCGAAGCAGCGCTGCCAAATTATCCATATTTATCGAATTTTGAGCACAACTTTTAATTTTGGAACGATGGCCTTGAAACTCTCATTGTTTTTAAAATACTATTCAATCATAAAAATTCTTGTTCTTATTTGCAGCTCTTCATTTTAACTTCCTTTTAACTGTTGGCTGTCAAATTATTTTTTAAACTTTTAAAACTGTTTAATGGAGCCAAAAATACAAATATTCTGTTCATGTTGGATCCCCCTTTATCTATTTGCTACACATTTTGATAACTAGATACGTACAAATGGAAAAAAAATATTGTGATGTGTGATAATTAGCAAACTAATTACTTTTATTTTAAAGTTTAAAATTGCGATTTTAATTATTTCAAATCAATTCCCGTAATGCACCTGTAGATATTTTTTTTATTTAAACTCGATTCTTATTGATTCTCAAACTAAACTTTGCATAAAATCGGGAAGTCCTAAAAGAGGTTTTGTAACACCAGCTTCGTATACAATTCGAAGTCATTTGTAGAGAATATAAAAAAATTCAAAGCTTAGGTTGCGTATTTTTACTATCGAAATTAAAAATTTCTACACTTCTAAATGGGATATTTTTCTAGGCTTGTACATTCAAAAAACTGTAACCATAGCTTCACTAGCGGATTTAAAAAGTTTGTTAACTTCCGGCCGTTTAATCAATTTATATATATATATATATATATATATATATATATGCCAAAGGCATACTTTGGGGACACCAAAATATTGCAATTTTTTTGATGAATCTAGGTAAATTTTGTAAAAACAGACCTATATATCCCGATATTTTCGTATAATTTTTATATAAGTCAGAACAGCATCCCTTTTACTAACTAACGCATATTACGAGAACAATTGTTTATTTAATGTATATAACGAGGACATGTCCTCAATGTATCTAATAGGTAAAAGAAAAAAAATGTTGCCATATTGGTTAGTTATTTTTAGGAAATTCTTGACGCCGTCAAAGTTTCATTCGCTTCCATCGGACTTGTATGAAAGTGATGCTAATACATGTATATTTTATATGCAATAATGAGTATAAACGCAAAATATTAGTAATTAATAACTATATATATTTATAAAAATAACTACTATAAACAGGGTTTTTATGTTATATCTTTTTTATAAAATATTAATTATGTATTTTTTTGTTTACGATATTTCGTTACGCCTTTATGGAGACTCGTTAGGAATAGCAATTTGTATAAATTTAATATTTTTATAAAAAAGAGATTGAAACTTATAAAATTACATCGAAAAAACAAATAGATATTATAAATTGGAATTTATAAATATTTTTTAACTATAAATTAAAATAGTATAACATACTAACACTCTAAAAAGAGGTAATACATAATTATGTATTCTGCTACTAACAAATAAAATAAATATATCAAAACATTTTAGGTTGTTAGTTAAAAAACCTAACTTATTTTTAGTAAGACTTTCATTTATACTAAGTTTTCTTAAGTGATTTTTAAATGCTTCTTTATTGTTTATAAAAATGTTTGCATATTACAAAATTAAATCAATTAACATTCACTATTTCAACATGAAAATTGGTGTTATTAATACCCAGTAGATCCCTTGCTCTTTTCCACAGAAAATACAAAATAAAAATATAGTTCATAATTAATATGGAATTAGAAATAAGTATACATATTTTCTTTTGAACATATTTCATAACTTTTAATGTCATTTGCAGGACCACATTACATTAAGTTTGTCTAATCAACTTTTGGTTAGTTTTTTGTATAGTATTGTTTGAATCTGCGCAAGGATTCGCTCCATTGTTGCAGGAGAAAAAGTTGGCACGTTTTTCATATAAATTCTACATACAAAAAAGGTACTTATATTTTTAATAATGCTTGGTTGAAAATGTTGGCTTATATATTATAATAAGTGGAATGCGTCCGATCAGAAAGGAAATCCTAGAGTGATGGAAAATTAAGAAATATAAATAAAAAAATACTTTGAAGTTATTTTAAGTGCTACCAGTATTAATAGGTTACTTTGGAAAATAGCACGTATGTTTATTTAAACCTAAGGCTCAAAGGCTCATAACTCGGACATTACGGGTTTTTGCACTATATTTTTTCTTCTTATTTATAGTACTCGGCAGGTTTCTGCTAAACTAGATATATGTTCTTAAATTTTTTAGGCTTAGATTTTTTAGAAAACTAATAACACCGATAATAAAGCATTCTTATTCGTAAATTTGTATTTCGATTCAATTACTATATAAAAAGTGTAAAACAAAAAATTTAGAGGTTTTCAGTTTTGTCAGAAAGTTTTACAGTACCTAATGTGTTAAGTGGCAACATTGAATATGTTGTTATTGAAAAACTACACTAAAACAGCTTTTATGTCAAAATAAAAGTAAACAAGAAGTTTAAAAAAAAAGAAAGTAATGATATAAAATTGAAAATTATTAAAATGGGCTTAAATCTAATTTAATTTTAAGCAAAAAATGTAAAGTGACAAATTTGGGGCTCACGCTTGCTTTACGAGTTATGGGCCTCCAAAGTTTGTATAGACAATATGGAATATATCAAATATTTTGTGGTGGAATAGGACAATATGGATATCATTGAAAAGGTAATATAAATATCTATTTAATATAAAAGGAAAACAATAAAAAAATTACGATAAAATCAGGTAAAGATCAAAAAAACAGCTTTTTCATGTAAACATAGAGTACCTATATATATTAAATAAATTAAGTTTAGTGACAATACTATACGAAAAAGGAAAAAAATTAGCAAGCGAAGCCCGTGTTGGTCATAACGTAGAGAAAAAAATTCTTGCGCCAGGCCGGAGGCCGGCTGCGCAAAAAATCTTTAGTAAGATAAGCCGGTGTTGGTCATAACATAGAGGAGAAAATCCATGCGCCCGGCCGAAGGCCGGCAACGCAAACAATCTTTAGTAAACGAAGCTGGTGTTGGTTATATCATAGAGGTGAACATTTTTGCGCCCGGCCGAAGGCCGGCTACGTAGGAAATCTTTAGTAAGCGAAGCCGGTGTTGGATAAACCATAGAGGAGAAAATCTTTTTTTTATTTTTTACTATTTTTCCTTTTAAATTAAATAGATATTGAAATTACCTTTTCAATGATACCCATATTGTCTTATTCCACCGGAAAATACTCCATATATTCCATATTGTACATACAAGCTTTGTAGGCCCGTAACTCGGAAACCAAGGGTCAGCCCCAAATTTGTCACTTTACTTTTTTTGCTTAAAATTAAATTTTACACCCCGTAGGCCACTTTTTTTTAATTTTTAAGCTGCGTCCATAAACTAGATTTGTTCCTTAAAATGTTTAACAAAAACTGTGGATAAACATTTTTAAATTTTTTTAACATATTGGCTGCTCTATTTGTGCGGAAGGTTGAAGACTTCCTTGACCTTGTCCTTATCTCAATCGCTGCAATCTCCTCAAAATGTAATTGCGGCTAATGCCAATTGTCTGCAAATGCATAAGGTATTGAAAATTTTGGAAAAACAAGAAACATTAAAAATTTTTTGGAAATAGGTGTACAAATAATTCTTGGGAAAAAAACTGACTTCAAAACAGATTTCATCTGTCTGCCTATAACAGTTCAAGTGTATGGCCACATAAATTATGTAGATTACATTAACTATTGGGACACCCTTATATCTCCAAACTTTATACTAGTTCAATTGTTCAATAGTTTGGCAATATACATCGAATTACAGCAACTATAGGGTCACCTTAATTTCCAAATTCAAATTATATACTCGCTATTGTAGTAGATTTAGCAATCAGGTTTTGTGTTAATTTCAACCGTCTGCCTATAACGGTTCAATAGTTTGCCCATATACATCAGATTATATCAACTATTTAATTTATAATATAACATTTTTATACTTCTTATACCATGTCATGTCCCCTGTAAATTTCAGCTGTCTGTATATAACAGTTCAAAAGTCCGGCCACACACACCATGTTATATCAACTATTGGGACACCCGTTTATTTCCAAATCCAAATTTTATACTTGTTGTTATCGAGGAGTTAGGTTCCTTGCAAATTTCAATCGTCTGTCTACAAGTGTTTAAAAGTATGGCCATATATCAAATTAAATGAACTATTGGTGCACCCTTTAATTTATAATATTAAATATTATCAGTAATTATAGGACACCCTTTAATGTCCAAATACAAATTATTAACTTGTTGATATAGCGGACTTTGAAATACAGGTCCCTTTTAAGTTTCAGCGTTCTGTCTATAATGGCTCTAAAGTACAGCTAGACACTTGATATAACATCACCTATTGGAACACCCTTTAACCTCCAAATCCATATTTTATAGTTGTTGTTGTAGCGGACTTACCAATACAGGTTCGCTGTAAATTTCAAGCGTCTGTCTATTAGTGTTAAAAAGTATGGCAATATATGTACATCACATTAAATGAACTATTGGCGCACCCTTTAATTTATAATTTTTAATACTTGTTACTATAACGGCGATAGCAATCGACATTCTTTCTATAACGGTTGAAAAGATGGGCTTATATAAGTAACTCTTCTTCAATTAATTTCTAAATTCAAATTTTTAACTCGTTGATATAGCGGATTTAGCTATACAGATCCCTTTTAAGTTTCAGCGTTCTGTCCATACCGGTTCAAAACACAAAATTACATTAACTCTGGGAACACCATTTAACTTAGCAATACAGGTTCGTTGTAAATTTCAAGCGTCTGTCTACAACTGTTCAAAAGTATGGCCATATACATTAAGTTTAATAAACTATTGGCGCACCCTTTAATTTAAAATTTGTAATACTAATACTTGATTCTATAACGGCTACAGCAATCGACATGCTGTCTAATTTGCAAGCGTTTGTCTATAACGGTTCAAAAGATAGGCCCATATAAGTAAATTTACATCAATTATGGGGGCACCCTTTAATTTTTTGATTTATTTTTATTTAATTTTTTGTTTTTGGGAGCCATGGTAATACGCAGTCATTTTAAATTTTACAGAATCGCCCTTTACAATTCATAATACACGTAAAAATATGTATGCTGTATGGGGACACCCTTTAATTTTTAAGATTATGCACTGTTTTTAAAACCTGACCAATCTGTAAACATAGTCTATCATATTATGAAAAATTTTCAAAATCGGATCGCAAGTGACTGAGTTCTAAAGGCACAAATATAAAAAAAGTAACATTCAGCCGAATTGTCGGTTAAAAATCAAACTAATTTAGATTTTTTTACATATATGTATATCCTCAAAAATTTTTTTATTTGAAACTACAAGCTGAAATGTATTACTGCGGGAAAAGCACATCCATATGGCCATTTCACTACTGCTCATATAGCACATCAGTAAGAATTCTTTTTTAGCAAAATTGTTTCCCTAGTGCCGATAGATGTTGGACAACACACTCTATATGGAACACGAAAAAAGGAAAGTATTAATAATGTTCATTTTTTAAACTTTTTGCTTGTTTAAAATTTTAATTATTTTCTTCTTTTTTAGCAAAATTGTTTCCCTAGTGCCGATAGATGTTGGACAATACACTCATTTGAATAGATTCCTCAAATTTCGATTTAGGAGTTGGCAATAACAAATCATCCTCGGTGGATGAATAGGATGAATTTATAAAGTGACGATGATGATAAATTTATAGAAATGTAAAAAAGTTTTGTTTTCTTTGATGAATTATCACTTCCCTAAAGATGCTAAGTTTTAGTTTTAAAATAAAACAAGTAGACCCCATCCAAAAAATAAAAAACAAAAACTATAAAAAAAGTTTTATATTAAGAAAAATAAAATAATCTTTACTTTTTTGTAACATCTAAAAATTATGCTTCTTATTTACTTTTTTTTTGTTTCTAAACAATATTGATAACACGAAAATAATGAAGTTAAAATACAACAATAAACAAATAACAATGAGGTTACTGAAATACAAATATTTTAATTTGTTCCGGAACACTTTAACACTTTAGTTTTCCATTAGACCAACAGAAATGCAGCAGACCATTCAAGTGAGAATTTTTAAAGGTTTTTGTAGGGCAATTAAACTACCTGCGTAGAGGAAATGTGTACGTACACTTGTGTTGTGTTGTAAAATACTAATTAGAATCTAACTAGTACCTTGGGTGTCCAATTCTTTTTATTTAATTCCAGCATGGCTTGATGAAATTGATGAGACCATTAGTAGTGGCATCATGACTAATAATTTTATCTTTGTTGCTAAATCTGGTTCAATAGCTTTGGCCAATTGTTTGCTTAATTCAACACCCCATTGATCGAAAGAGTTGATAACATATTTTGGGATTATACCCTGGGTAAATATTTTATGTTCGCGTATGGCTGTAAACGATAAACACAATTTAAATAAATACACTCAAGCTAGAAAGAAAAACTCACCTATTAAAACACCCAAAGTGAAAGCTGTAATTTTTCACGACAATCGGATTAGTGGGACGATTACCAGTTAATACTTTGTGCAAGATCTGTTCCAGTTTTTCACCTGATAAGCCAGACTTAACTAACTCAGCTCTTGCCTGTTCAGCAGTTTTGCCAGCAATTAAAGCTTCAGTTTGAACAAAAAATTGGCTAAAAGAATCGTATGATGTGTACCACATGCAATGGGATTGTGTGTTTCAGCTGGGGACATAAAATCGCGAGGAATCAATCGTGTGCCCTGGTGTATCAATTGATAGAATGCATGTAGACCTTTAGTGCCAGGCTCACCGCATACAATTGGTCCAGTGTGTAGTTACCAACTTTGGAACCAGTTTTAGTAACAAATTTGTTCTCCATTATGAAAACATTAATCCTAAAAGTTCTAAAATAACAGAGCCTAGAAAAGTTGAAAAGAAAAAACATATTATATACATTTGCAAACTTAAATAAATTTTTTCTTACTTACTTATCTGCTGCTTACATTTATTTTTTAAAGAATACATACACACATTTTGCCAGAAATTTTTAATAACTTAATAAGATGTTTACAAAAACAAAATACACGTAATATCAAGGCGAATTCTAATGCAGTCACCTGTTGTCAATTCGTCTTGGGTAAACGATATTTTACAGGGTTGTAAAAAAAATCCTTATAACAAAAATCTGAACAAAATTTGACAAAAAAAGACTTTTTTTAAATGGCACAATTCGTCAGTTTTCCATTAATTTTAAAACAAAAATTTGCAAAAAAAAAGGCTTAAATCTAGTTTACGGGCACCGCTCCAAAATAAGAAAAAAGTTGCCTACGGGGTGCAAAATGCAATTTTAAGTAAAAAATGTGAAGTAAAAAATTTGGCGGCAACCCTTAGTTTCGGAGTTACGGCCCTCTAAAATTTTTATATATAATATGGATAATATATTGAGTAGTTGATGGCGGAATGGTGGGTATCATTGGAAAGGGAATTTAAGAGCCTATTTATTGAAGCAGGAAAAAATAAATAAATGAATAATCTGGTAAGGAAAAACATTTTTCTTACAAAATAAATTAAGTTATTCGGAGTATTATTCAATAAAAAAGTTTTATAAAGTTGTAAAATGTAATTTTAAGTAAAAAATGTAAACAGGTAATATCTGGGGAAATCCTTTGCTTTCTAGTTACGAACCTCGAATGTTTTTATGTATAATGAGGTATATAACGGGTAGCATTGGAAAGATAATTAGAATTATTTTTCGAATGCTATGGTGATTCGCCATGATTTTAATATATTGCCTACTCAGGAAAACTTTAGAAAGCGTAGCCGCTGTTGGTTATATCATAGAGGGGAAACCCGATTCGTCTGGCCGAAGGCCGGCTGTGCAGGAAACCTATAGAAAGCAAACCCGCTGTTAGTTATACCATAGAGAAGAAAATTCTTTCGTTTTTGAGTAAAGTTATGTTTATATGGAAAAAAACGTTTTTTGGAGCCTTACCTGATTTTTTTAATTTATTTATACTTTTTTCCTATTTAATTGAATAGGCCAAAATTCTCTTTCCAATGATACCCATATTGTCCCATTCTACCATTGAATATTCGATATATGCCTTATTAGATACAGAAACTTCGAAGGTCCGTAACTCCAAAACTAAGGGTTGCCGCCAATTTTTTCACTTTACATTTTTTGCTTAAAATTGCGTTTTGCACCCCATAGGCAACTTTTTTTGTATTTTGAAGCGGTGCCCGTAAACTAGATTTGTTCCAAAAAAAACTCTAAGCTTGCAGAATCAGATTTTCAGGTTGTCATATTCTCCAGTTTAAAAATGAAGGAGCTAAACCTAAAACATATTGTGATGGGTTTCTTAGTTATAAGAACAAAGCTAAAGGTAGTGCATCGTAGCGACTAACGTTAACCGATAGATTTAAAAATACGAATCGATCGTGGTATATCTTGTTTGTCGAACGACTGTACGAAAAAAGTTGTAAGCTAGCAAACTTTTCAATTGTAAAAAAAAATTGCTCAAAAATATAAGTTAAGTTTTTCCCTTATATCCCGGAAAGTAATCCGCATGCACATATACCGCTATATACGATCAAAAGATGATAAAAATAAAAATCGGTCGTGGTATAGTTTTTTTTTTAAAGTAATTTAACCATATAATTAAAACTAATTTCTCACTTTCATTGACCACATATTCTTTTTACTTTTAAAAATTAATAATAATTATTTAAACTACTGAAGTAAGTTTAAATTACATAAGCAAAAAAAAAAATACCACCTTTTTGCGAAAAGTCCTTAAAAAACGATATTTTTTACATTTTCTCAATCAAAATTTTAAACTTCTTTATTTTAAATTAATATAATAAAGTAAATAAAGTAAATAAAGTAATAATCCGATAATTAACAAACGTACTACGCTAAAAACACTAAGTTAGGATTAGCTACACTTAAACATATTTTTATAGACATTTTCAAGGTTTGATTCAATTTAAAAAATCTTAACATTTGAGTTAAAAATTTCGGTGCCCTACCCAGAAGCCCTCCTTCACCCTAGGGGTCTGACCGTACATAGATTTACTGCGAAACAGCTCTGCTTTGCCTCTGTAGAATTTTGTTGAGATATATTAAGTGGTTTATAAGATACCCAATTTTGTAAAAAAAAAGCTTTTTCAAACCACTGAGCCTTATTTGAATTTGACATCTGAAAATATATTTTACACAAACAAAATGCATGTTGTTTACTTATTGTCGTAGTTGTTTTAGAACTGCTATTACCGGTAAAATTATTGTGCCTTGCTCTCTTGATAGGAATGCATGAAAAATCAGTAATTTCTATTTTTTTAAGTACTTTTTTTTCTTAGTACAATGTTCCTATTTTATGCAACTCTAATCACGACGATTAGATACAAGGCGAAATCGACGGCGAATTGAAACGTGTTTTCCAGTATACAGTGTTGCAACAAGGCGAGTTTTAACGGTGGGTTACCACTTTGCAAATAGTGATATAATAATTTAGTATAATTTCTATACTATTTCAATAATTGTTGAAAACTTAATAAGAGAAACATTTTGCAAAAATTATATAATGGTTTTATAACTTTTGACAATGTGCAGCTATTCCGTTCTGATGATTAACTTGGTGAAACTTGTTTTTCCAAAGTTGAAAAATGTAATAAAATATATATAAAATCACTATATTCTTACAATATTTTTACGTGAAATATTCTACAATATTTCACGCAATAAAAAATAAGTAGATCTTATATATATGCAATACAAAATTATGAACTGAAAAGTAATTAAATTTCTTCCACTTTTTATACACTTCGCTATACATATGTGGAAAGAAAATATATAAGTTTATCATTCCGCTTATATACAATATTCACTTTCGACCTTCTACAGTACAACTTTATTAAACGATACCCATTTGCACTGTTTTTGAGCGAAATTTTTACGCGTAGATATAAACAAAATATATAGAATTTTCTCAAAAAGTTAAAATTTTATAATTTCGAGTTATTATTAACTTGTTAATGAAATGCGATATGTAAGAAAAAAACTTTTGTTTTGAATATGACAAGAATTTTTCAATGGTCTATTCAACAAATATTTTATGCGTATTTATTTTTTTTATAATAAAATGTAATGTGCATATCTTTATTACAAAAAGAATTCATGGTAGCATGAAGAGTCACAGACAAATTAAATTATTAATTAAAAAATAATGCTTAAAGTATTCTTTTTAATTTCATTTTTATTTGCAATTTTGTAAGACTTTTGCTTCCATAGTTGTTGATGTTAACAAACATTTTGCAAGTAATTTGTTTTATAAACGGTATTAAAAAATCTACTAAACTTTACAGCCTAAATTGAAGTGTGTACATTTTCTCGTAAGTACTTTTCCACCGAGAATATAATGTAGCTTCCTGATAAATCTTTTAGATGGCCGACAAAATCGATTTTTTTGGTTTTGGTGAGCAAATTATTTTAGTTGGTGGGACCTAGAAAATACCGAGAGATCACTGCTACCTATAAGACAATGTAGGTCAATGGGACCATTATACAAAAAAGTATACTGTAAAATCAATTTGTTTCCATACAAAATACGTTAAAAACGATTCTTTTAAATCTACAAAAACATGAAATAATAATTGATCCCGTTAACTGCCGCCACGGTTGTCTCTGCAATGGTTTTTAAATCGAATATAATTTTCTATGGTTTTTGGGATGTATAACTATTAACGCCTTTTTTAAATTCATGCAGTAGTGTTTGATTCAAAAAAAGTTTATTAAAACTGCGGCAGAACTCAAAAACTCTTGACCATATGGCATCGCAGTGAATGGAATAACGGTATCTTACGGCGAGTTAATTCCTTAAAAGAACTCAATGTATATACATGTATGAAGAGTTTCCAATTTTATTTCGAGCGGTATCCCCAATTAGGTAAAGTTTATCTCCACAGTTCTCCAAAAACCAATTTAAGTATCTCCAAAAATCCTGAGTACAAATAAGACTATTTATTATTAAATTCAATTAAACTAATAAAGTTGATTAACAAAATCGAAAAGTTCTGAATAAAAATCTTTTATCTCATTGACTAAAGCAATTTTTGTATACAGATTTTTGGGCTGAAACATTTAAAGCATTGCTGAAAGTGGATGTGGCATTTTAACACGCATTATTTTTTTAGCACTCGCTTATTATTTTAATTTTATCTTCAATGTTTAAAAGTTTTTTCCTTTTAAAAACTTCTCAAATTTGAAAATTAAACTAAACTAATCATTTAAATGCTTCTAACTCATCGTATGCAAACAGCAGAATTCCACGTTTTCATATTTATTATGTTTATTGTATGTACGAATTTGAAGTTAAAAAAATTCTGACATTAGTTATCATCTTCCATGGTTATTCGAAGCAAAAAATTAAAAAATATTGCAAGCGAAAGACAGTTTGACCATCAAGGTTAATAGGGGCTACCGGTTAACCGGATTACGAATAATCGAGGCCCGAATGCATTATAATTTTTAGCAATGGAAATTTGTACGTAGCAAAAAAAAAATTTATTTAATAATATTAAAAGTACAATAACTATTAAAAAAATTTCAAAACGCAAAATATATCCTCAATTACCAAACTAAAATTTTCATCCCAATTTTGAAAATAAAATCTCAAAATCTGACAACCCTGCATGTATATACATAGATATGCTTGCAAGTTTCATTGCGTGCAGTGTTGCCAGAAGTGAGGATTTTTGTGCATTTTGCAGAATTAAAGCTCTAAAATTGCAAAAACCGGATTTGAAGATTTCTAGCCTTTAATCCCAGATTTTTACAGTAGATTAAAAAACATTTATGCACCTGAAATAATTAAAGGCAAAAGTCTTGACCAATGGGTTATGCAAAAAAATTAGTTGGTTGTATTAAGTTTTATATTGAAGTTTGGAATCATGTTTTAAAAAGAAGTACTTTCGATGATAAAATAAAATCGCTAGGCGTAATAATCGGTGCAACAAAATCAGTTTGGACTTTTCTAAAAAAAAAGTAGACTTGGGCTCGAAGTTAAGCGAAATTAAATTTAAGAGATATACTGAAAAAAACTGGTATAAATTCAATACTCGGCTATGCTGAATCTTGTTTACCATATGTGTGAATCAAGTTTTTTCTTAAAGATATCTTTAAGGGCTTTTAAGTGATACCTACATATATTGATGTCTTAAAAAAGATGGTGGACCATAACTCGGATAATATGGGCGAGCAAAAATTTTTTCACTTGATGTTTATTTTTTAATTCTCCATTGCCTTAAATATTTGCTTCACTAAACTAGATTTGTTCAAAATGGTATGGAAAGGTTAAAGGCAGGTGTGGCATTTTCCCGTCTAAGGCTATGGCCCTTTCGTGTTAATTTTCAATAGCGAATTTTTCGAAACTATGTCTGATCAATTATATTTTTATAGGTATTCATAACACTTTTAAATTTGTCATTAATGTCAAGAGAATATTTAGTGAGGTAAATTTAAATAAAACGAAGCTTTGCAATCGCCTATAAAATTCATCTTTAGTAGGAATATTGCTTAAAAAGATTATTTAAAATATAAAAATCTCTAATGTTTCGACGAACTTATATCTACAGATTTATTAAGAATGAAGTCAACTTATATTTATAAAAAAAGTAACAGAAATTTTTATTAATTTTATATAAAAATTATAATAACAAATTACAACTTTTATATATGTGCGTATGTAACTTTAACATAATTCATTTATTCTATAAGCAAATACTACTTAAATGGATTTTTTTATTTTTATATATAAAGAACATATTGCATAGAAAAAACTGTTTGAAAAATGCATTTGAAGATTTTTAATAT
The DNA here is from genome assembly GCA_916610165.2 of Gymnosoma rotundatum. Taxonomy (NCBI): domain Eukaryota; kingdom Metazoa; phylum Arthropoda; class Insecta; order Diptera; family Tachinidae; genus Gymnosoma; species Gymnosoma rotundatum. The sequence goes on along the minus strand of OU744337.1, from coordinate 92,154,764 downwards.
AAGGTACAGATTTTTTTAAGTAATATTTATTTGGCAGTAATATTTTTGGATTTTACACAGATAAGTATGCGTGTTATTTTAAGTTCGAAACTGTTAATGGAAACTTTGTATGTAAAAAAGCTCAATGTTCTTTCAATCGTATATTTTTTCAACAAGCAATAGATGAAGTATTTCGAGAATTTTTTGCAAAAAGAGTTAAAATTTGAGTTGATACAGCAGTTAATACAGTTAGCTGCCGCTACGGTCGCGTTTTATTTAATAAAGTTTTGTGTCCGCATATGTTTTAAATTGAATTCAATTTTTTATAATTATTGGGTTATATGATAATTAACTCCTTTTTAATCAAGAAAAGTTTACTAAAACTATGGCAGTACACAAAAACTTTTGACTATATGGCAACACAATGAACAGACTAACGGTATTTTACGGCGAGTTAATTTCTTAAAAGATCTGTTATGTATGTATGTGCGAGTTTTAATGCGCGTCATTTGAGTTTGAAGCTGTAACTGGAAAGTTGGTAAGTAAAAATGTTGAATCAATATGAAAATTTATTATTGGGAATCCTTTAAAATTTAATTTACTTTATTCGTGCTTGATTGCTTCAAATATAAATATTTCATGATATTCTCATGAAATATTTATTATTTTAAACTAAACTAAAAAATGAAATCTACTTTTAAAGTAATAAATATTAAATGATATTCTCATGAAATATTTATATTGGAATGAATCAAGCACGAATAAAGTGAATAAAAAATTTTTTTTTCACTAAAAAAACTGAATTCCACACAAAATTTTCAAAGCATCGTTGCTATAAAATTTTTTTCGTGTGAAATTCAGAATATGCCTAAAAAGTTTGTCCTTCAATGTGTGATTTTTACTTTAGCCATTTCCGACTCCATAAAGCATGTATTCTGGCTTTTTGTGTATAGTAAAGTCGATTAAGCGATGTCCGTCCGTCCGTTCGTCTTAGTTTTAAAAAAAATCTATCAGGAATAATGTCGAAAGAGGTGCTATTGGAAATCAGCATGATCGATCCATGTTCTTCAAAACAACAGGCGAAACACCGCGCCTACCTTCTAATCAAAAAAGAATGTGATAGAATATGTTAAGAATGTGATAGAAATTGGCTGCTGCACCGTGAGGCATATTTCCTTCATCCGTGATTGTCATTTGATGGATTAAACGTTGGTCACTGTTCTCATAAGGAACAATACTAAAGAAAGCAATGATTTCGTCTATTAATGACTTTATTTAAATATAATTCATAATTAGTAGTCGTACAGAGATACCGTATATTATTCAACAGGATTTATTGATTTGTCTACCTTCAAATATCTGAATATAACCTGTGTCTATATTCTATTTTCTAGTTTTTATCATATTCAAATTAAAGTAGTGAAGAAGTCAGTACTTGAACAAGTCCTTGGTAAAAACATTTAGTGTCGGATTTGACATCCTTTACAAAACTTCAACAGGTAAGTACGTAGAAAATAATCACCCCTACCGTGGATAAAAAGTGAAATTTTTGTTCACGTGAAATTCTTTTTTCGACCCGAACTGAAAATTGGTGTCGGGAATTTTACGTGAACAATTTTTCCACAACTTAAATATTATTATCATTGCATTTGCAAAAAAGAAAAAAGGCTAAAAAAAAAATGTAAAGTGAAAAATTTGGGGCTGGCAGCGGCAATCGTTATGAAAAAATAAATCTAGTTTTACGGGCACCGCTCCAAAATAAAAAGAAAAGTTGCATACGGGGTGCAAAATGCAATTTTAAGGAAAAAATGTTAAGTGAAAAAATTGGCGGCAACCTTTAGTTTCGGAGTTACGAAGTTTTTGTATCTAATAGGGCATATATCGAATATTTGACGGAAGAATAGGACAATATGGATACCATTGAAAAGGGAATTTCCATTAAATAGGAACAAAATAAAAAATAAAAAAATCAGGTAACGCTCCAAAAAACAATTTTTTTCCATATAAACATAACTTTACTTAAAAACGAAAGGATTTTCTCCTCTATGGTATAACCAACACCGGCTTCGCTTTTTTAAGGTTTTCTGCGTAGCGGGCCTTTGGCCGGGTAAAAGGATTCGCTTTCTAAAGGTTTCATGTAGTATTCCGAATTACTTAATTTTTTACTTTGCATTTTTTGTTTAAAATAGCGTTTTGCACCTTGTAGGCAACTTTTTTTATTTTGGAGCGGTGCCTGTAAACTAGATTTAAGCCAAAACGAATATATAGAGCGATAGAGAATTAAAAAACAAAAATGAAACATCACGTGAAAAAATTGGCGCTCACACATATTTTCCGAGTTAAGAGCTCTGAAATTAAAAAATTTTTTACAATATCAATGTGGGTGTGATCTTGAAACTTTTGGAGATATCTTTAAGGAAAAAATTCTTAACCCATTTTATAAGAACAGTTCAGAGACCCATAACTCGGAAAATAAGGGCGATTTTTTTTATATAACATTTTCTTATTATTTTTTATTCTCTATCACCCTGCATTATTTTCTTTTTGATTGGTAAAGCTTCACTAAACTATAATTGTTCCCGTCACCCCAATTTTTGCTTTTTTGATTGAATTACTTCACTAAACTAGATTTACATAGATAGTGAAGGGTATTTAGGATTTGCCATAGACAAATATGGCACTCTTACTGGTTATACCTATCACTAAAAAATTTTAATCTTTAGATTTTACAATGTTTACGCTGGTGAAGTTTGAAAATGGGGACTGGGGACTTTTATGTCACGGATAGCAGACACGTTAAGGAAGAAATCTATGACGAGTGCTACGTAGTAAAATACAGAGGTTCCAGATATAAGGCAAGCCTCTATTTGAAAAGTGGTAAGTTTTCATGCTTTTTTATTATTCGTATTTGAAATTGTATGTGCACATGCATAGCGAGGTTGCCTACCTCTAATTTTTTCATGTCATGTAGAATAATAAAGTAACTCCTATCAAAAAAGTAAATATATGGGGCGATAGCAGAATAAAAAATAAGAAAAACTAACCTTTGGATATTATTTTAAAGCTTTTCAAGTGATATTATATATATACGTAAATATATACAGTACCAAAATTTTTTTAATTCTATCATAAAAATATTTGCTTTTTTGATTGGAGTTACCTTTATTTACATAGATAGTAAAAGATAAGTGAATTGCATTTCATTTTCAATTCGTTTTAATTGAAATGATTTAAATTTATTCTATTAATAATAGTTTTTAATATTAAAAATTGTAAATACAACGGCCATAGCAATCGACAAAAGATAGGCCCATCTAAGTAAATTAACATTAATTCTGGGGGACCCTTTAGTTTTTTTTATAACTTTTTGCTATTGGGAGCTATAGTAATAAGCAGTCATTTTTAATTTTACATAAGTGCCCTTTACAGTTCAGTATACACGTAAAAAACATGATGTTGTATGGGACACCCTTTAATTTTTAAGATTATGAACTGTTTTTAAAACGGGCCAATCTGTAAGCATAATCTATCATATTACCAAAAATTTTCAAAATCGGTGTAGAATTAAGTCGAATTTATAACCTCTTTTAACCGACTTCAAAAAAAGAAGGAGATTATAAAATGATTTAAAATGACTGCGTACTGCTATAGCTCCCAATAACAAAAAGTATTACAAAAATAAATCTAAAAATTAAAGGGTGCCCCCATAATTGATGTTAATATACTTATATCGGGCTATCTTTTTCACCGTTACAGACAAACGCTTGCAAATTGGACAGAATGTCGATTGCTTTGTAAGTTATAGTAACAGGTTTTAATATAAAAAATTATAAATTAAAGGGTGCGCCAATAGTTCATATAATTTGATGTATATGGCTTGAAATTTACAACGAATCTGATCTCTAAATCTACTACAGCAGCATGTATATAATTTGAATTTTGAAAATAAATATTGCCAAACTATTGAAAAGTTAAACAAGTATAAAGTTTGAAGGTATAAATGAGGGTGTCCAAATAGTTAATATAATCTAATTATGTGACCATACTCTTGAACCATTAAAGGCAGACAGATGAAATCTGTTTTAAAGTCGGTTTTTTCGAAAGAATTATTTGAAGTCGTTTGAAAAGAGAACATATTTATTTTAATTTGTGTATAATTTTATTGTATATATCTATTATAACAAGTACATGCAGGAGTTCAGCTGACAGTTTTATTGGTGTGCGTGTTTATAATGTTTTGTGTCAAAATTTGTTTACATTTATTCAAATTTTTATTTTGCTATACACTTTTCTTGTTTTTTACGTGTTTCATTTCATTTTTATTATGTACTATCAGGGGTGGTAAATGAAATATTCAAATTACACTCTTCCAACTCAAATTGCATTGAATATCCTTTTATTGAATTCTTGTTTAAATTAACATTAATATAGTCGTTAAAAGGTCATTCTCTTCCTTTTTTATAATTAAGTAAAATTAATATTAATTTTTTAGTTAGAAAAATTATAAAATGTTACCCACTTTGCCATCTCTGAACTGTTTTTTGACATAATACATGAAAAGTTGTAGACTTGCATGTACTTAATATAAATATACTTTGGTTGTATCAAAGTTTATTTTAAATTAAATTTATAACAAAAAATCGTAAAATCAAAAGAGTTTTTTAAAAAACACAGCAAACATTCAGCAACTATTTTTTATTTAATTTTTCTACATAAGGGATCCATCGGGAACCTTTTTTATGTGTTTGAAAGATTCAATGAAAAATTAAAACAATTTTTAATAATAAGCAATTTTTATTCGGAAACTTTATGATTTTAATTTATTTTAATCGTGCGTGTGCACATTTCTTATTAATAAAAATTGCATTAAATTTTTATTTTTTCATTGAATCTTTTAAATACATATGAGTGGTTCTGGATGGGATTCCTTATTTATAGACCTGAGTAGTTAATAAACGAACTAGTTCAATTGAACTAATCCCTTGGAACTAAATGAACTGGTTCAAATTGTTACGTCCACCTAGCTCGAAATTGAACTATACTTTGTGTTTGAACTACTACATGATGGATTAAATTGTACGTGTCAATGCAAATTAATTATAATGATGAAAGGCCAATGCAAGCGGCATGCGGCAACAGTATTACCTATTTGAAAAAAATTGTTAACAAAAATACTCATTAGTGTTGCCAGGGAAAGACTGGAAAAATATGATCTTTTTCAATAAAATTTACATTTTGAAAGTTTCCTTTAAAAAAATAGTAATTTAATGTAATTTGTGTAAAATTAAGGCGAATTAAATAAAAGGTGGCCGTACGGATAAAAAAACTCAAAATTCAATGTAATTTTGTTGTTGCACAGCACCATGTTGATGTCAAAAGTAGTTGGCTGAACAGAAGGAAGCCGAATTTAATTTATCCTTTTCCCATCATTCGATATTTAAATAAAGTTGTACCAGTTGGTTTCTTTCTCCTGCATATGCAGCAATATTTCATAGTATATTTCACTTTTTGCTTTTAAAATTTAGTTTCAAAAAGTTTTTGAAAATTTTATAATTTCTAAACCATTTTAAAATTTTGAAAACGTCGAACATAAACAAAAATTAGCTGGGCTATTAACACCACCAGTAAATTAATGCGCCTTGGCAAAAAATATATTAAAAAGTTTTATTCCATATGTCAGGGAAAATAACAAGGCAACAAATTACTGAACAAAAACAAAACAAAAAAAAGAATAACGTATGAAATAAAATTTCATACCGATGCTACTCATGAGGATTTAAATTAGGACCTAATACCAGAGTATATCTATAACAAGTACGTGCAGGAGTTTAGGTGATAGTTTTATTGGTGTGCGTGTTTATCATGTTTTGTGTCAAAATTTGTTTACATTTACTTTTATTTTGCTGTACATTTCTCTTGTTTTTTAACGTGTTTCTTTTCATTTTTATTATGTTTTATCAGGCTTTTTTCAGACTTTTACTGAAAAAACGAATTAACTAGATATTTATAAAAAGTTTAATGTCTTTTAATTAATAAATGAGATTATTACCAACTGGTGTTTTCGAGAAAACTTACACGAAATGGATGTAGCTCTTTAATATTCATTTAATGCAATGTCAGTACAATGTTTTTTTTTCGCTTTATGTAAAATTAGTAACATACAATGTGAGCTCCTGGTCCCTTTAAGTAAATTAGTTTTATATTTTTTTATATTTATTTGCTTGAATTGTGCTTGATACCTTCAAATATTAATATTTCATGATATTCTTATGAAATAGTTATAATTCTAAACTAAAAAATTAAATTATTATTATGATGTATGATTTTCTTTTAAGATTTATGAATAATTTTTTTATTTTTAACAGCTTTTGGATCAATCTTTAACTTCATTACCTTCTACCTCTGCCGCACCACATACTGATAATGCAAAGCAAATATTTGGTGTCACTTGAAGTTGTAATTAATTTTAATGATCGTGTTTGTTTTTATTATTTTATTTTTTTTAAGAAGTTTTGAAAAAAATAATTAATGCATGTATTTTTATACATTTTAAAAGTTAATTTAAGTTGCAAATTTAAAAAAAAAATATTAAAAAAATGTATGAAAACAATTTTTTTAATAATTTAATGTATAAAACAAAACTTTTTATGTTTTCCAATGCCTCAACACTAGATTTGTAAGATAAAAAATGTATAAAAAATCTATTGCTTAGTCCAAAAACAAACTACATTGTAAATTTTATAAAATTGAAGAAAATTTTGCAAAATTTCTTTTAATTTTTGTATGTAATTGTGATGTAGTGTTTCTGTCTGGAAGGCTATTAAAGCTTAAACAAAAGAAGAAATATTAATATTATTAATATAATTATTTGTATTAGAAACTTAAAAAATAGATAGAAAAAAAATAATTATACGATACGCACATGTAAGACAAACGACATAAATATAACTATTTATTTTATATGAAACGAAAGTTTACTCACACCCTTGATATTGAAATTGTTTTAATATTATTATTGTGAAACATTTTTATATTTAAAACAACGACCTTTATTAAAAAACCAAACTATTAAAGGGAACTACAATACATATCACTTAAGCAAAACTCTTTTTCTTTTTTTAATACTTATCTTTGTCTAAACATGACCCAATATAAGACATTTAATTTACATTTATTTTCCTTTAATATAAGTTAAAAATTAATTAATTACTGCCGTATTCATAGAAAATAAAATAACTTTGAAATATGTTTTATGACAAAATTTTCATACAAATTTTTCCTAAAATATATTTCAAATCTATTTTGATTTTCTATGAATACGGCAGTTAATTTTTATTACTCTCCATTAAAAATATATTCACTTCATTTTAAATTATTAAAGGAATGATTTTTACAATATTTTTTAAAACACATTCCCTAAACTTATAAAAGAGTTGAAAGTTTCCTTTTTATTGTATGTATTGTTTTTCACCAAATAAAAAAATAATTAAAAGATAAACTAGTGGAAAAAATAATCACATAAACGAAGCAGCAAGTGTCCTATGCCGGTGCTAAACCAACAATAAAATTATATAAAAAAAAAAACAAAATGAATTAAATGTTACTATATTGTATTAAAAGTCAATAATCTTGTCTAAAGATTAATAAACGTAAAAAACACTATTTAAAGTGAATAGAAAAATATTTTTAAAAACTCCCTTCATTTAAACTATTATTATTATTAAAAATAATTGAAATAATTATTTATTTTTTTAACTTTTTTATCTCTTGGCACTTTGTAATCTTGTTCTTTGTTTTGTTTTCCTCGTTTTGATATAAGTTTAGTATTATTTGAAAAAATACATATTTTAACATTATTATTATTATTACTTTTAAGTGTTTCATATTCTTTTAAAATTTTTTGTTAAATATTGTACCTCTACAAAAAAGAAGATACTATGGTTTAAAAAAAAAACTTATCCTTTATATTATTTTAATTTTTCATTTGCATTATAATTATTTTCATTGTTTTTCTTCTACTACTAAAATTAGCTTTAAAATGTAAAATCTTCAACCTTAAATTAAAACTTATACATACAGAGCAGAACATAAAAATATATAATATATTATTTTTCTATATACAAATATATATATAAAAAATGGAATAAATATGTATTATTAAAAAAAAGTCTATTATTTTATTAGTAAATAGGGACACTTGAAAAGATCACTTAATAATTTTCTAAGTTCCTTGGCATCTTTAACAGTTATTTTCTTTCAGACGGTTAGTTGTCAATTGTGATAAAAATCTATTTGTCGATTAATGAATTGTATGATCAATACATATAATAAAACTATAAAAATTCCGTGCGAGTTTTCTCACTTATTCCTTTTCTCCAATTATAAGTTTTTCCCCTTCTGATTGACTGCGGAAAGTGAAAAAAATTCGGTGGAAAAAAAGTAGGTATTATGAATTATAAAATAAAAATTATAGGATAATAAAAAAAAAACTCCCTTCAAATTATAGTGTTGCCAATATTTTATTCCCACGCAATTCATAATTGGAGGAATCTTTTCTCGAGAAGTTTTTTCCGTGGGAAAGAAATTTCGTGAAAATATTCATAATTGGGTCGTTTCCTAGCGAAAATAAGATATACAAATGTGAAAGCACTCAATTTTCCCGGTATAAGGGTACTAAAATAGTTATCGGCACTTTTTATTTTTGTAGATGAAAAGCTTTTAACAATGTCTTTAGAATAAACATTTAAAAGCTAATTTTTTTAAATTTGAGTATTAAGAAAATTAGGAATGACACCCAGACGAAGACGTGGTTATTGCTAGTAAATCATACATCAAGAAATTATTAGTTTCAAACAATTAATCGAGGAAAAGCTAAGATTTTTATTTTAGTGCAGAATTATAAATTATATTTGTTTGATTAAAAAACAGCTCGATTATTAATTTCTGCATTAAGTTATTCCTTTCCCGACCATAAATTCAATACGGAGAAAATTCTATACAAATCTATTATTTTTTTTAACTTCTATTCGATACGTATTGTATGTGATAATCAGCTTACTCTACACGTATCGAAATATTCGATTCGATGGTACACTCGAATCGTGTGCGGTGATAATAACAAAAATTAAAAAATTTGTTTTTACTTAAGTCGCGAGAGAAGTAAATTATGGGAAACAAAAAAAAATCATACTTATTCTGTTTGGCGTCGTCAATTTTGACACAACATCAATACTAATTTGGTATTCCCAAACAAACTAATGATGACGTTGACAGTTTATCGATAATTTAAAAGAATAAAATACATATCTACTGCCATATTCATAGAAAATCAAAATAGATTTGAAATATATTTTAGAACAAATTTGTATGAGAAATTTGTCATAAAACGCATTTCAAAGTTATTTTATTTTCTATGAATACGGCAGCTAATGTTTGAGTCAGTTGATTCAATTTGTTTTCTATTGTGTAGTAAGTATTGTGGAAAATTTAAATTTTGTAAAAAACAAAATACCTATAAACCATAAAATAAGCAATACAAAAAATTAAAATAAATTGTCTAAGGGTCATTAAAAGTAGGATTTTGTCAGCGAAATAAATAGCTTTGTATTATTAAAACTAACAGTTTTGATTGCAATTATTAATAATATTTAATGGATAAAAAATAATAAGGAAGTTTTTATAATGCAAATCCATTTATCGGTCCGACAAAATCCTGCCTTTAAATAACTACCTACTAGGGTGATAGAGAAATAAAAAGCAAAGAAGTAAAAATGAAGAAATTAGCACTTCATAGTACGATTGTGCATTTTATTGTTGAAGATATCTTTAAGGAGACGGAAATTTTTTATGTTAAGAACTGATATAATTTTTTGAGTAAAATTTTATGTAGTACGTAGAAAGCATTATTAAGCGAGCCGGTGTTGGTTACGCCATTGAGAATAAAACCGTTGAGCCCAGACAAAGGGCGGTTCGACAGGGAATCGTTAGTAAGCAAAACCGTGGTTTGTTATATCACGGAGAAGGAAGTCCTTGCGCCTGGACGAAGTTGGAGAATGGTTAGGCAGGGAATCTTTAGTACGCGAAGCCGGTGTTGGTTATACCATTGAGAAAATAATTGCGCCCGGACGATGGCCAGTTGGACAGGGTTAACTAGCGAAGCTGGTGTAGGTTTTGGATGTGTTATTTTTACTTTATTAATTCAATATTCATAAATGCTTATAAAACTACTGTAATTAATAGCCTATTAATACAAAAAAATCGAAAAAAAATCAATAGTCTCTTTTTTGAAAAATTTTAGTATTTCCTGAGAGATCTCTGCAAAAGTTTTTAATTATACACCTACGTATGTCTTCCAAAATATAGTTCATTATCGCACTCTTCTATAAAAAGTTCAAAAGCCTATAACTCGGACAATATGGTCGAGCGCCAATTTTTTCACTTTAATTCTGTCTTGTTTTTTATCTCTATTACCCCATATACTTGTTTTTTTGTTTGGAGTTACTTCACTAACAGATTTGCTTTAGAAAAATTCTTAAAAAATTTAAATTATAAACAGCATTTTAGAATTATTCTTATAGAAACTTTATTTTTACAATTATTTACATCAAATTTTTATTTTTATTATGTGTCCTACTTGCTTACAAATACAACTAAAATGTCATCCAAAATATAACACTGAAGTCAGTAAAAAATAATTTTTTGACGCCGTCGAAATAAGAAGTTTTTTATAAAAGTCTGGCAACATTGTAAGGATTGAATATTAACAAAAATCGATTTATATTGTATTTATTGATTGCATATAGGCAAAAACGAATTTAATTATAGTAATATATTCATAGCGGAACCTATATATAGCAAATTTGAAAAATCGTAAAAAAATGTCCTCGAATTCACATGTCCCCAAAATATGCCTTAGGCATATAAAATTTTGAGGACTGGACTCAAAGTATGCAAATGTTCTCAAATTATACGTGGGAACGAAAAACTGACCTCAAACTATGCCTTTGGCATATATATATATATATATATATATATATATATATATATATATATATCAATGCGACAAAGACGTTTACTATTTTGTTAAACTCCATTTCGTTCAGTAGTAAAGAAAAGTTCACTAAGAATAATAATTTTTCTTCCCATCTTCCAGTTCCACGATATCTAACAGCCATCCAAATCCAATATGGTGCTTTCAATGGAAGCCAATGCCTAAAAATCGCAATCATATTTGCGCTTTCTTTTCAGTTTTTCTGCGTTCAGTTATTCCCCGCCAACTTTTCAAATTTATGAAATCCAAACATTGTGAGACCCTAGCCTGCTGTAATTCCCTTCCGCAAAATAATAACTGTTCCTGGATGTCTCCATTTTCTGGGTATCACCCAAACTACATCCCAGTTATATGAATACATTTTCACTTCTTAAGTAGCAGGATTAGCAGTCTTAAACTTCTTCGCCGAATTGTTCATTTTTGGACCTCCCCGGTGGCATCAAGAGTCCGCTCTAAGCTAACCTGGGCACAGACGAGGGTTCTCGGGGGTATAAGGGAAACCAGTCCCCCGGAGTGCAGGCACCAAATCTAGATAGACAGTGGGATTCTCTTGAAGGATGCACCAGTGTCCTTAAGAAACTGGCACCACGGGAACCGGTAGTGCAGGTTATTATTCAGTTATAGAAAGGAACAATGGGAATTGGGTGGTCGAGAGATAGATAATAAGGCTTATCTTTTGAAAATTATATGGGGTTTTTGTAGGCACAAACCTCAATAGAATCATACTGGACCATAAGGTCTCTAGTTGAAGGAGCCTGAATAACCTTTCTTAACTAACCTAATCGTTTTGTTAAATTGATTTTACTGTTTCCTTAAAAAAAATTGGAAAAAGGTTCGCAAAAGCGATTTGAAATTGTGTTCGTGTTTGTAAAAATAATATGGATTTCATAAATAATAGGAAAATTTTATAAAATTAAAAGTTAAACAAACATATATTTTAAAATTATTGGTCTCTTAGTTACTTTTCTGTTTTGTACCGATTTGGTTTTTTATTATTTCGATTAGCTGTTCTGTAACAGTTTATCAGCTGTTTATAAAAAATAGAGAAAACGCAATAGAAAATAATTTTTTTTTTCTTTTCACAAAAATTAAAGGCAATATTGTTACGTTTTTCCCTTTTAGAACAAACGTACTGATTCTTTTGATTGCAAATACCACTGTGGCTAAATTCTGTATTCGAACTTTATGGCTTTCTCTTGCTATACTTCCTGATTCTACCGGTCTTGTGCACCCTTGGTTTCGTATTTACTAAACATGCGTTATTACTACAAACGCAGCCATCTACGCTACACTACTGTGTTACTCCGGCGAGACATATACTACTCGAAGCCTTGTTTAGTAACCTTAACCATCCACAGACTACTCCACTATGCCTTTTAACCAAGCCAGTCATCTCCTTTATCTATTAGCCGCAACACACGTCTGCCATAAACTGTTGTTATGCTCTTACACTTCCGTGCGCTAACCGCTACCGTTCTTACTTTTTATTATAAAGGGCTTCTTGACAATTATCTGTTACTCTTATATTAAATTGGACGTCTCCACTAAATTGTCTGCCATTTCTTCACACAATAATTTACTTTTACCTCTCGGGAGGTTTGTACTGCTGTTTATTAATTTGAATTGAATTATAACAATTATTATTTTTTTCGTTGCACGCATGTCCGAACGCGGTATCGAACTCAGGACCCCCCGTTTTGCAGTACGCACCTTTACCAACGCAACCATTGAGGTCGCTCAGCTTTTGTTAGCTAATTTCTGGTATTATTCTACTCTCATACTGTTAACAACAATAGGGGTTGCCAGATTTTACTTTTATAACAATATCAATATAAGACAGTATGAAATTCTGAGTTTGATTCAGATATTGATTGTTCAAAATTAGTTAAATTTGTGCAGGTTGTACCAAAAAATAAAATCGTCATTCATTTTTTTAACTTTTTTTATATTAATTAAACGAAAATTTTAATTTAAAACTTCAACAAATGGGTTTGTTTATAATTTTCCACTCAAACTCACACTACCAAACAACTTTAATTAACTTAACGTTGAATTCTATTTTCTACTGATCCGAACGGAACAGAACAGAACGTCAAAGTAGAATCAAACCCCAAATTCAGATTTTCAATTTAACAGAAACAATTTAACAGAACGGAATGGAAAGTTAAGACTAGTTCTGCCTTTACTATGTGGCTCTAGTTAGTTTTATACTTACTATGTCTTATTTGACTAAACATCCGCTCTAACAAACTAACCATCCACATCACAACACTTTATGATTTCGTCGAGACTTAACCTACTCGATGCCTTATTTAACAATGCATGACAACTTAAAACAGCGCAGCATCCAGATCATGCTGCCGAAACTGCATGTTTTTATTTTTCCCTCTACGCTCTAAGGTTTTATCGAGGTTTGGTCCGCGATTTATTAATTTTGAATAAACAGACGGCTTAACCATATAAGCGTGTTCACAACTTATCTAACCGAGACTCCGGGAGATAAGAAGGGCTGTTTTCTATTAACTCGACTTCTAAACAATTAAACCACTGCAGATACTTAACAATTACTTATCTTCATAGTCCAGACTTTGTTGGGACTTGAATTTGTACTTATGGACTGTTTTTTTTTTAACAAACACATAAACACGTCTACCAATGCAATAACTACAGATGACAAACATTTGTTATTTTACTTTTCTCTTCTATTTACACACACTCACAGCAATATTTAACTAGAGTTGTTGCAGATGTGTAAAGTGTTACAAAAAATCTTTTACATAAGAAATCTATTACATGCGAAAAGATATTATCGTTGCTGAAGATTAATTACTGTACCGTACCGTGCATAACTAAGAACAATTTTGTAAATGGCCCACTGTGCTTTGTGAAGAACGAAGCCAATTTTGCATCCATTTAAAGAATTCCAGCAATAAAATTAGAAACTGCGTTCTCTGCTCATATCGAGATGCAAGTAATGTGTGACAGTGACAACGGTATCCGGTTGTTTTGTGTTCCGAATATATAAATAAGAAAAAGTTGGTGATATTCAAATCAAGTTCGTTAATGTGTCTCATTAAGAAAAGAAGAAGATTACGAGTACATTGGTCAACAAACATTATTTTCATTTACAATCTGTTGACAAACTAAATTTAAATTAATTCATTATGTAAATGGATTTGTAAAAGGGTGTCTAAAAATTGTCGCAAGATAAAAGAAGAAAACGAAATTTGACTTTTTTAATTGAATCATAAACACAAAAAGACCTCTCGGTATTATTATTGGAAATTTTAAAGACGGTTTTACACAAATAATGTAAACGCAGCGCATTGAAACCTCATCAAACAGTGACACATTATAATACGGAAACTTCAACCATTATCAAAACCAACAGGTTGAAATGGCACTTTGACGCTAAGAATGATATTGATAGAAATATTAACATTCACATGTTGACATCCCTTTTATCGAACTCTTAGGTAGGCATCGTCGTCATTTTTTTCTACGATGTCGTACCAATTTTCCTAGACTTTTACAAACACACTCAGGCGCGAAGCAGCGCTGCCAAATTATCCATATTTATCGAATTTTGAGCACAACTTTTAATTTTGGAACGATGGCCTTGAAACTCTCATTGTTTTTAAAATACTATTCAATCATAAAAATTCTTGTTCTTATTTGCAGCTCTTCATTTTAACTTCCTTTTAACTGTTGGCTGTCAAATTATTTTTTAAACTTTTAAAACTGTTTAATGGAGCCAAAAATACAAATATTCTGTTCATGTTGGATCCCCCTTTATCTATTTGCTACACATTTTGATAACTAGATACGTACAAATGGAAAAAAAATATTGTGATGTGTGATAATTAGCAAACTAATTACTTTTATTTTAAAGTTTAAAATTGCGATTTTAATTATTTCAAATCAATTCCCGTAATGCACCTGTAGATATTTTTTTTATTTAAACTCGATTCTTATTGATTCTCAAACTAAACTTTGCATAAAATCGGGAAGTCCTAAAAGAGGTTTTGTAACACCAGCTTCGTATACAATTCGAAGTCATTTGTAGAGAATATAAAAAAATTCAAAGCTTAGGTTGCGTATTTTTACTATCGAAATTAAAAATTTCTACACTTCTAAATGGGATATTTTTCTAGGCTTGTACATTCAAAAAACTGTAACCATAGCTTCACTAGCGGATTTAAAAAGTTTGTTAACTTCCGGCCGTTTAATCAATTTATATATATATATATATATATATATATATATATATATATATATATATATATATATATATATATCAATGCGACAAAGACGTTTACTATTTTGTTAAACTCCATTTCGTTCAGTAGTAAAGAAAAGTTCACTAAGAATAATAATTTTTCTTCCCATCTTCCAGTTCCACGATATCTAACAGCCATCCAAATCCAATATGGTGCTTTCAATGGAAGCCAATGCCTAAAAATCGCAATCATATTTGCGCTTTCTTTTCAGTTTTTCTGCGTTCAGTTATTCCCCGCCAACTTTTCAAATTTATGAAATCCAAACATTGTGAGACCCTAGCCTGCTGTAATTCCCTTCCGCAAAATAATAACTGTTCCTGGATGTCTCCATTTTCTGGGTATCACCCAAACTACATCCCAGTTATATGAATACATTTTCACTTCTTAAGTAGCAGGATTAGCAGTCTTAAACTTCTTCGCCGAATTGTTCATTTTTGGACCTCCCCGGTGGCATCAAGAGTCCGCTCTAAGCTAACCTGGGCACAGACGAGGGTTCTCGGGGGTATAAGGGAAACCAGTCCCCCGGAGTGCAGGCACCAAATCTAGATAGACAGTGGGATTCTCTTGAAGGATGCACCAGTGTCCTTAAGAAACTGGCACCACGGGAACCGGTAGCCCGTACAGAGAGCCACCCATATCTGTAGTTGGTTGTTGGTGAGGTCCCTTCGGGATACACGTAGTGGCTGTTGGTTAAAGTTGGTGTCCGCAGGTCTAGTGCGGTGCTAACAAAGTGTGCTGTTGCACTTTCAACAGAGGAGTTTTATGGGTAGGCTCCGACCCTTTAGCAAGGGGTAGATTCATGGTCCTGCAAGCCATGGTCTTAAAGTTGCACAGAATAGTAGTTGGACCACCGTCTCGTAAGGGCTTCGCGCTAGGTACAGACGCTAATGTGAATCACATATCTGTTCACCATCGGAGTAGTTTCATAGCTTGTGAAATCCATTTCGAATGTTTACACAATAACGACGTTTGTAGCCTAATAGACTTAATGTCTTGTTGTAAACTAGACCGTCTTCGTCCTCTATTTCAAAAGTATGTCTATATTTAACTTATTGATCATCAGCTATCTGGTGTCCGCATCATAGAAATCAAGTTCAATCTTAACCGCAACTCTGTCGTATATTGTTTTACTGTGGATTAGTGTTATTCAAAAGAGTCTACTTCCCCTCCACCTGGCTCATTCAGTCAGCAAAATTGGCAGACTGACCATTTCCATCAAAAGGTATAAGTTGGACTTGCCATCTGGAAAAATCCGAAGTAACGAATATTATTGTGGAAATTACAGACTTAATTATTTAAACGTCCAGTTGAAATTCGTTTACCGAATTGTAAATAGTCTTTAACGTACGTACATGTACTACGAATTTTCGATCAACCAAGCAAAACAAAAAGAGGGATTTATTTTTTTTAGATATTTATTTTATTGTTTATTATTGTTATTGAGAAATATTCCTTTTTTAATGTTTTTGTAATTTATTTATTAAATTTTGAAAAAAAAAATGCTGGAAAATTAAAAAATTAAATAGTTCATTTAAATAAAAAGGGCAAAGAAAAGTTTAAAAGGATAAAAATTATTCACTAAATTAAATTTTATTGCTAGCAGCTGTTTGGTTTTACGTGTTCTTCAAAGTTTAGTAATGAGTGTTGCCACCATGATGCTTTATAACCTCAAATATGTGACTTAGAATGGAATCGTAAAGAGTTTTAAGGTTATCTAAGAAAATCTTGTCCCAAGCGGTCTCGATTGCATTGATCAACGATGTAACGTCTTAAAATTGTGTACCTCATTCATAAACTTTCCGTGAAATCCATCCCCAGACGTTGTCCAGTATGTACGAGCACTTCTTGAGATTTTCTCTCCAATTTTTCTAAAGGATAACTTTTGTTCAAAATAGGCTTCAATTTCACCTCTTTCTTTTGATGTTAATGGCTTCCTCGTCCCATTTTAAAAGAGCTTTTATTTTATGAAGAATTTATTAAATTAATGAAGACTGACCGATTTAAACATTCGCATTAAAATATTAAAAGCCAGCAAGTGTTGTTATTCATATTAACTATTTTAAAATGACATTTTTGTTCATTTGAGTACGCTACAAACGTAACGGCTCTTTTTTATTCTTCTTTTGCTAATTTTCTTGAATCAGTGTGGACACCTGCAGCCTTATTCTGTAATTCTCGTAGCTAAATCTAATTCTGTATCTATAATCGCTTAGCTCAAATTTTATATTTTCGCCGTAGCGAAATTATAAATTGCTGTAAAAAAGAGACAAATATAATGTGGTAGCTCTTGACATTAATTTCCTATTACAATAATTATCCCTTTACTCTACTTTGATAAATTGCTGTTAAAAAGAGACAAATATATTGTGACAGCTTCGTATTAGAGTTACCTTACTTTATGATTCGCTTTCCTTACAATGATTAGCGTTTACCCACAAAAAGTTTTCAATATATGTATATGATGTATTTATAAAAATTATTTTAAATTTATAGAAAATTTTTTAAATCCTCCGAATATACACACTTACAACGTATGTACTTAAATAAAAAAATGTGTAAATTAAATGTTGCGGTTAGCCATGGAATTATTAACCACCGCAATGATGGAAACATATTTTCAAGATGCAACACTATTTTACACTAATATTTTGTACAAAAAGTTAACACAAAACAATCGTCAACAACAGCCTTTGAAGAAAAAATAGATTTAAATTAAAAATAATAAGCATTTAAAATTAAATTACGGGTATTTCAAGTTAAATTTATTATCTTCAAAAAATTGTGCTAATTATCCCGAACAAATTATTAAAATCACCGATTTTGATTATTTAAATTGGCAAATATAGTGAATTGCTAAAATTAATAAAATTTACATAAAAAACACAAATAGAAAATGTATATGTTTTACCCAAATTTTAGCACTCAAAAATATTCGTTGCTAAAAATTTTATTTATTTTTTATTTAAAATCGCTTATTTGAAATAGAGAATACAATTTTAGAAAATTTTAGCGGTGACGATAAATTTACGGCGAATTGGATTTTTAGACATCGCCAAATTAAGCAATATACATTACAGAATTGCCTTTAGAGCTAAAAATCGCTAAATGGATTTTATAGATTTTTAGCGATGGAGTTTTAGCTTTAGCAACTTACAGAATAAGGCTGCTGGTATAATATATAAGCACATACATTTTGAGCAATGATTTTCACTGTTGTTATTAAAATGAACTAGAGTGTATGTATTGACTAACTCGTTCAAAGACATTATATAGACACATTATATAGACAACTGTTCAAAAGGAGACCTTAAAAACAAAGTGACGCACGCTACTTTCTTAAATTATTCTTCTTTTTATAAAAAAAATATGTATATATATAAATTTGTTTCAGCTTATTTATCCGATCCGAATGAACTAACAATCAACAGTTTCATACAACATGATGGTGACTCAAGTTCCTATTTATATCGAGATAGTGTTGCCAATCAAATATATTCGGATGTTACATCAGTAAGATCATTAGCATCGATTGGCATCGGATCAACCGATGGTCGAAGATTGGTGATAAAACGGGTGCCGCAAACACCAACAGAATTGTTGAATATTGTAAATCCACCAACGCCACAGTAAGTATACAAGGTTATAAATTATTACTTATTTCTCTAGTTGTGTCAATAACACACTTAATTCATTAAAAAATGCTAAATAAATGAAAAAGTAATGCAACCACGTGATTGATGTTTGCTTAAAAGACAGGAATGTGCTACAAAATAAAAAACTCTGCCTTATTTAGCACTGAAATTCAAGCTTTAACCAAAAAGATCAATATTTTAAAAACAAATAAACTCTCAAGTTATTTATATTCATTTTCATTATATTTGGAAAAATAAATTTTTTAACAATTGAATTTGCATTTAATACTTTAAAAAAAAACTAATAAAAAATTAACACTTCTATTGAATAATGACCAATAGAGCACGATTTAGTATTGATTTAATACAAAAAAAAAAGAACAACTCAAGAAAATGTAATGTTATAAAAGTATAGAAGAACGCTATACCAAGCTGAGCTAGGAAATATAAGAATAATTTAATTTTGAAATTCAAAAAGTACACGGAGAAAAAAAAATTATATGATTTAAAAAACCATAATTAATAAACACAAAAAATAATGCAATGTTAAAGCCTTAAATTAAAATTCCATGTTAAAATCATAAAATTTCGGTAAAATACGAGAGAAAAATCAATTAAAGAAGGTTGCGGCCAAACTTGAAAAGATCACTGACAAGTTCACCATGCAGTTCTTTAACCTTTTCCATTTATGAAAAGATAAAACACGGTGTTGATGGAATACCACTGAAATTTTATAAAATCGTTTTCCCATTGTTATCTGATCGAATTCTTTATCTTATCAATGGCATCCTAACCACATCAACTTTTCCTACTCAATGGAAGCGTGCTAAAGTAATTCCAATACCAAAAGTAGGAAGCTCTTTTGATATACGTAATCTAAGGCCTATTAGTGTCCTACCAGTACTATCCAAAGTTTGCGAGCATGTTATGATGTCGCAAATAACTTCCCACATTTCCAGTTTTTCCTTACTGAATGATAAACAAACTGGTTTCCGTAGAAACAGCAGTTCATCTTTGGCGCTTCTAGGAATTACTGAAACAATAAGGGATGAAATTAATAAGAACAATACCTCTATTTTAGTCTCTTTGGACCTATCTAGGGCTTTTGATCATGTTGATCATAAGAAAATGGTACAGAAGCTTAGCACTGAGTTCAGGTTTTCCAGAACAGCATGCTTACTTGCATACTCGTACTTAAGTGACCGTCAACAATTTGTTTTATTAGAGGGTAGACAATCAAATATGCAAACAGTTAACTCGGAAGTAGCCCAAGGCTCTGTTCTTGCGCCTTTATTTTTTTCAATGTACCTCAATAATTTATTTAGTATAATTGACTCACAAGCTTGTACGGTATATGCATATGCGGACGATATACAGCTTTTATTTCGCCAACACCAATCTCTAAGGGACATGCAGATTGAAATTAACTGCACGTTAAACGATGTTGAAATGTGGATGAGATCAAACAATTTTTCAATAAACCCAAATAAAACAAAGGTAATGCGATTTGGTCCGCCATCTTCCGAGGAGATTACTGTTTCGATGTGTAATACTGAAATACAATATGTTAGTAAAACAAAAATTCTGGGTGTCACATTAGATGATAAACTTAGCTATTCCGATCATATAAATACAGTTGCCTCAAAAGTAAATTTTACTCTGCGACGGCTATACTCACTTAAAATTTACTTGCCGTTTCATGTTAGGTGTAAAGTGGCACATGCGTTGCTAATGTCCCGGATTTTGTATTGCATTAATGTATTTTCCTGTACCACATCAAATGGTATTCATAGAATTAAACTCTTGATAAATAAGATTATAAGATTTGTATTTCAGCTCAGAATCAGAGATCATGTTTCAATGTATGTCCAACGATTTCTAAAGTGTTCTTTCTTTGATTTTCTAACTGTTAAACTTTTGATGAGCTTTTATGCTATTGTTAAAAACTCGAAACCGTATCTTGCCGTATACGTTTTATACACTCTTCTAGGAATGTGCAAGTCTTTATTCCTAGGATAACTAATTCACTGTTTGAAAGATCTTTTCTTGTAACAACTGCTCGCTATTGGAACAGGTTGCCAAGGGACTTGAGGTCATTTAGTTTCTCGTCAGTAGTTTACCACAAGAAGTTGATAGAATATTTCATTCTATAAATAATAATAATATAAATCCAATTGTATCTTATTATAGAAAAATTAAAGATTTCTTTTATTGATCATTGCTATGTCGGTATTATATTATTTTACTCTTGCAGTTTTCATAACGTATTGTTTTAAATTGATGCCGTATATAATAATTTTTTTACAATTTTTATTATAATTTTTAAAATTTATTTCCTAACTTTGTAGAGTTATATTACATATATATTTTACCATTGTAATATTTTTTGGCCTTATGACGGCTTTTATTATTACAAAATTTAAATAAATAAAAAAAAAAAAAAAAAAAAAAAAAAATTAAATAATTCTTGCAAAAAAAACCGAACTCAAATCAAATTTTAGTTATCTATTTATAACGGCTTAAAAATTTAGCAACATGCATCAAATTATATTAACTATTGGGACACCCTTTAATTTCCAAATCCAAATATTATACTTGTGGTTATAGCTGACTTTGCAATATAGTTTTTTGTAAATTTCAACCGTCTGTCTACAATTATTCAATAGCTTAGCCATATATATCAAATTACAGCGACTAATGTAACACCCTTTAATTTATAATTTTAAATATTTAATCTTCTTATTATACCAACGAAGTAGCGGACATTTTTTTTAATTTTAGGTAATTGTATATAACGGTTGATATAGGTTAAATTACATTAACTATGGGAACACCCGTTAATTTCTAAATTCAAAGTGTATACTTTTTCTTATAGATTTCAGCTGCTTGTCTATAAGGTTCAAAATTTTGTCCACATTCATTAAATTTCATCAACTATTGGGACACCCTTTAATTTGTAACTCCAAATTTGATACATACTATGTTAGCGGACTTAGTAATACAGGTTCTTTGTAAATAACATCCGTTTGTCTATATTAGATATCCGTCTAACTTTCAAGTGTTTGTATATAACGGTTCAAAAAAAATTTACCTATATAAATTACTTCACTTATGGGAATACCCTTTAGTTTACAAATTCCAATTGTATACCTGTTGGTATAGCGGAAATAGCAATACAGGTTTTTTATTAATTTCAATTGTCTGTCTTTAATGGTTCAAGAGTTCTGTCACATACATCAAATTATATCCACTATTGGCACACCCTTTACTTTCAAATCCAAACTAAATACTTGCTATTATAGCGGACTTAGTAATACAGGTTCTTTGTTAATTTAAACCGTCTGTCTACAAGTGTTCAAAAGAAGAGCCATATACATAAAATTAAATGAATTATTGGGAGCCATAATGATACTCAGGCGACACCCTTTAATTTTTAAGATTATAAACTGTTTTTAAAACGGGACCAATCTATGAGCAAAATCTATCAAACTAGAAAAAATTTCAAAACCGGTTCAGAACTGACTGAGTTCTGCAGGCAAAAACAAAAAAAAGCAAAATTCAATCGAATTGATATGAAATTGCCTACTGAAAATAGAAATAGAAAATATTTTAAATAAATTTTTAACTTTGTCAGTTAATTTTTTCTGAAGTTATTTATGTGAAAATGTTTTATTTAACAACACCATCGTACGCAGGAGGACAAAAATGAATGAAATTACACCAGTTCTTTGTCGCTAAGAAAATAATAAAAAAAAAAAAAATTTTCTACAGTTTTCAACACTTCAGAAATGGCAGACCAAACTGATAACAGAGTTGTAATCCGCTTCAATTTTTGAAGTTGGCAATTTGATAGCATAAAACAAAGTGCTAAAAGGTGTTGCAATGACTGCGTCACTCTTTAGCATCATGGCTTCGGATGATTGCAGGTGCTAAATGTCCATCGTATTAAGACTTCATTGGTGTTTTTGTTTTAATGAAACAAAATGTTATGTTTTATATTGCATTTTGATTACACCGAAATCTACTAGATTTAATTTGGAATCTATTTCAAAATCTACCGTACACTCTTTATGCTAGTAAGCATTGTAGGGTATTCAAGTTAAACTATTTAATTTTTAAAATACACAAGAAGTTGCTGTTAAGGAAAATAGGTTTTAGGATGTTACATTTAATTTAAATATTTAGTAGTCGATAAACGAGCTATTAAAACGGACGGCTTCTCAGCGGTGTATGTGAGAACAACAAAAAAATAAATAAAAAAAAACTGTTCCTTACGGCAATGGCTATATTGGTGTAGTATTTCATTTAATTCCAAATTATTTGATTTCCAAAAAAAAAATTAAAGGAAAGAATTTAGTATTTAAAATGTCGCCCATCATCGATTTAGAGGGATTATCTTCAAAATATTCGAAAAGATCGTATTCACGTTTTCAAAGAGTTGCCAAGGTGTAAGTGTTTTTAAGTATTTAATCCAGTTTTGCTGAATATCAGCTTTCCATTAAAAAAGTAAAATCAGGAGAAATTTATTTTAAAGGTTAAGTTTTATACACAGCCGTTAATGCACTAATGCCGGTGTTAATAACACACGGTTAAAAATACATTTTCTTAAACTTAAATTAAGTAAAATTTATTCGTTAAATGCTGTCTCATAAAAGATTGGTTGTTCCTTCCATAAAAATAATCTTAAATGACCATAAAATAATCTCAAATGACCGGAATAACATCGTCCTACACTTGATGTATTTATCGACAGAAATACTGACCCTGCTTCCTCTACTGGGCAAGTACCAAAGTCTCCCTACACTCGAGAACTATTACTGTGTGAATAAAACATCATTTAACCGCGATTTGTATACGACTTAATTACTTCAATATCACTTAATTACACTCACATGATTTGAAAATATGAAATGAGAAAAATTAAAAAAATGTAGAAATTTACAATTATAAATTATAATTAACGAGATATATTTAACCTCACTCAATTAAAATTTATTGATATTTAATTAAGCCTCTTTCAAACTTGTTATCGAACTATTTTAATTATTTATTTAAACAATTAGAATGCATTTATGTTGATTTGTTATCAACAAGATCTAAAATAAATTACTAAATTGCTTTTGAAAGATGTGTTAAGAGGGGTTTATACTTTATAAATTTTACCTACAAATTAAACAGTTTGTATAGTGTTTATTTTTATTTAATTTATTTTAATAATATCGTATGTTTTAAACAAATAATAACATTTCTTTAATAACGATACCAAGCAAACTAATTAGGGAAATATTTAAAGTATCACATGAGTATTAAAAATTGAAAACAGACAAAATATCAATGCAATTAACACGTAAATTTTATATTAATGAATTAATAGCCAATAAAGGTAAATATGTAAATTTGTGGTTTTTAGGAACAAAGGTAGTATATGTCTACTTAAGTCAATTTTACGTTGCTTACGATCTGAAACTATTAGTTAGAAATTATATTTTTATATTGTTATGAAACTTTACGAGGGCTGCTATATATACTTCTGGCCTGGCAACACTGAGTGCTGCCAAGTGCAATCTTACATTTCCATTGGAAAGTTTGTCATTTTTAAGCATAATCGTACTCAGAACGTTTTGACGTACGACCATTATTTGTGTTGTTTACAGTGACTTAAAAAAAATTAATATAGAAAAAATGGAATTAACTCGTGAACATTTTCGTGCCATCATTTTTCACAACTTTCAACGTGGATTATCACGACAAGAATGCATTAATGAACTTAAATCTTTGTATGGCGATGAAGCTCCATTCTATCGCAGTGTGAAAAATTGGTATAATGAATTTAATCGTGGCCAAAGCTCGCTCAAAGATGAATTCCGTGAAGGTCGTCCAAAAACGGCTGTTGTGCCATAGAACATTGATGCCGTGCGTGAACTCATAATGCAAGATCGACATGCGACATACCGAGAGATAGAGACATCCTTGGACATTTCTTCCACCAGCATACATTCGATACTGCATGAACACCTGGCCGTAAAAAAGGTTTGTTCTTGTTGGATCCCGCATAATTTGAAAGTCGCTCAAAAAAAGGCTCGTCTCGATTGGTGCAAAGAAATGTTGCAAAAATACGATTGCGGTGCTTCAAAAGACGTTTATAAGATCGTCACAGGTGATCTATGGGTATGAGCCCGAAACGAAACAACAATCGACCGTGTGGGTCTTCAAAGACGAGCAAAATCTAACACAAGTGTTTCGTGGAAGAAGCACCTCGAAGCAAATGGTCGCCTGTTTCTTTGGCAAAACTGGTCATGTGGCGACTGTTCCGCTTGAGCAACGTAGGACGGTCACTTCTGAGTGGTACACTACAAATTGTTTGCCTGAAGTCATCGGAAAAATCCGAAAAACCAACAAGAGAAGACGAAACATTGTTCACCATGACAATGCGAGCTCTCACTAATCGGCTCACACCAGAGCGTTTTTGACCGGCCAAAACGTCGAATTAATGGGTAATCCGCCGTACTTCCCTGACTTGGCAAGTAATGACTTTTTCTTGTTTCCGTACATCAAGAAAAAAATGCGTGGTCAACGATTTTCGTCGCCAGAAGAAACTGTTGAAGTGTTCAAAAACCATGTTTTAGAGGTGTCTCATTCGGAGTGGAGAAAGTGCTTTGACAACTGGTTTGAGCGCATGCAAAAGTGTATAAATCATGGTGGAGAATACTTTGAAAAACAAAACCATTTTTGATTATAAATATTCGCATTTTCACTATTAGGCCAGAAATATATAGAGCAGCCCTCGTATTTACGAGTATATTGTGAGTTAAACAAGTAAGAGTGTTTTATTCTTATATGACCTTTATTATAGCCTTGTTGTATTGCTGTATTGCATTACCATTTTTAACCGACTTCAAAAAAGAAGGATAATAACCTCCTTCGACTGAATATTGTTTTTTATGTTTCTGCCTGCATGACTCAGTCATTTCTGAAAATATTTTAAAATTTTTACCCTATTTGATTAGTCCCGTTTCAAGACCAGCTCATTATTTTAAAAATTATAGGGTGTCTCTAACTAAGTATCACTATACCTTCCAATAGCAAAAAAGGAATAGAAAAAATATCTAAAAATTAAAGGGTGTCCCCATTAGTGACACAAACTGACAAACGATAGAATATTGGAAAAAATACCGATTACCATGACCGTTATGATAACAAGTATAAATTTTTATAAATTAAAGGATGCCCCAATAGTTCATTTTATTTGATGTATATGGTCATACAGACAAACCGTTGAAATTTATAAAGAACCTGTACAAAATTGGGAATTGGAAATTAGAGGGTCTCCCAATAGTTGATGTCATTTTCTTATGTGGCTAAACTTTTAAACAGTTAAATACAGGCAGCTGAAATTGACAGGGAAACTGTATTGCTAAAACCGCTATAAGAACAAGTATACAAATTGAATTTAGAAATTAGAGGGTGTTCCCAAACTAATGTTCTGAACCGTCTGACCAAATTGTTGAACAATTGTAGACAGACGGTTGAAATTTACAAAGATACTGTATTGCTAAATCCGCTACAATAAGTATAAAATTTGGATTTGGAAATTAAAGGGTGACCCTATAGTTTATGAAATTAAAGGTATACAAAGAAACTCTATTGGAAAGTCCGCTACAACAACAAGTACATAATTTAGATTTGAAAATTAAAAACTTTTAAACCGTTATAGATGGACAGCTAAAACCTGTTTTGAAGTCGGTTTTTTTTGCAGAATTTATATGTTTTACAATTTGACTGCAGTATGTCTTCTGTTTTTTCGTCTTGGATTTTTCTTTCAACTTCATTTATGCAATTATAATATTTAAAAATTCGACAAGAGTGAGTTTAACTTTCTCACGAAGGGTTGCGTACCATGTTTAAGTTTCCCTTTAATTTCATTTTTTAAACTTGTTACGCGGACTTAGTAAGACATACTTTGGATGAATTTAAAATAAGGCCCTCTAAGTAAATTTATAGTTTCAGTCTATTACGGTTTAATAAAATGCCATACATCAGAAAATCGCGTTATTATCGGGATAACCCTCATTTTATTTAAATATTTTGTTTTTAATTTTATAACAGGCATAGCAGTTCATTTTTTGTACAAATTTCAACCCTCTGTCTATACAAGTTTAAAAGATAAGACCATATTTGTCAATTTCGCGGCCTTTTAAATACACCCTTTAATTTCCAAATTAATTATTTACAATTTATTTATATAGCGGACACGTCAGTACTGGGACACCCTTTAATGTAAAGTTTTATTTTTTCTACTTGTTGTGATAACCCATATAATTTTAATGACACTGTGCCAATTTTACGTGTCTGCCTATCGCAGTTCCAAAAAATAACAATATTTTTATAAACATCATTACTTTCCGAATACCTTTTAGTTTTTAGTATTTGTTGTTATAGCGACTATAGTTATACATCTTTTGTGAAAATTTTAAGTCTAGTTATTTTGACTGTGTTATTAGACTGTGATGGGTTTCGTTTTTACACATTGTGTGCGGAACTTTAAAATTCCTGAAGGTCCGCTAGAGACTGATAAATCTACTTCCCTATGTAAAAGGACCCACAATTTATAAACTTTGTAGGATCGGAAATAATTATAACAGAAATAACAAAAGGAATGATAAATATATAGTTGTCGTTAGCGAAAATAAAAAGCCTGTATATATGTTTTTCAAATGTTGTGAAGGGCGAAGACAAGAAAGGGAACTGTCGGTGTGTTGAGTTTTATATCAGGTCTTAGTTTTCTTAAAATATAGGTCATTTGGCGAAATATTTCCTTGAAATAGATATTACGTCTATATTTTGCTACGTTTGGGTTGTTAATGTGCACCTCATAATGTCTTTTATAAATATCACTACATTGGAACGCATAAAAACAATAAAATGAACCTTGACCCCTTGAGTTCGTTTCTCCTGTAGGATTAATTGGACACCAAATTTAACACCCTTCGATTCATCGCTCTTACTATAAAAAATTAATATTTATTTGAAAATAAATGAAGATTCCAGTTTATTTAAAATTGTCTCAACGGAAGGTGCAATCTTTTTTATGATAAATTATGGATTTCATCCATAACTGACAGAACCGATCCAAGCAAATTTTTAGTGTAATGTTTTGAAGTTAAGGATGCATCGAACGAAATTGGAAGTGGTTGAAAGGGGCAATGTTTGAGATACTTTTTAAATATGTATCTTTGTCTTAATGGAAAATCGTAGACCCCTATTTACATATTTGCCCGTTTTTTGTTTAACGCCCTCTTTAAAGGGATTAATTGTGTTCCGTAAAATTTTCCTGTTATAATTTCATCCCACTAAATAAAGATCATTATCTTGGCGCAATGATATTTGGGTTTCGTATCTCTATTTTCCTGATTGGCTGGGATTCAAATTCATTTTTTATGCTTTAATAGATTCTCTTTTATCGTCTACAATAATTTAAAGCGATTTAGTTTTGAAACGGTAAAGCAGCCTTCTAGACAAACATCACCGCATTTCTACATTTTTTGTTTTCTATTTAGGTGGCACCCAATTTCCTTCCTATCGAATGCAAGCCTTCCAGCATTTTTTGAGTTTAAAACAATTTTTAGTCGAATAAAGCCATCAACTCACCATCTTTATGATTTTCGGCTGACCGTTCCTATACTAAAAATGTGCATCAACTCGCCACTAGAAAGCATTTATTAATCTATATACATATGTATATAAAAATGATGTAAAAAATGTATAGTAATTCATAAAATAATAACGGCAAGGCCGATTTCTTTAAAATTTTTTTGTCAGTTGTTCGTATTTTCAGGAGAAGGTTTTTACGGAAGAAAATTTTGGAAAATCCCTCCGGAAAAGTCGGAAAATTGGAAAAATCGAAAATTGATTTTTTTACGAAACTTTGTGTGAAATTATTCCTTAATGGCTTTTCAAATGAAAAAATAAAAAGTTGTTAGTGTAAAACATGGAAAATTGCGGAAAAATCGAAAATTGATTTTTTATGAAATTTTATTTATCGGGCCTCTTTTTTATCACAATATTTGATGATAATTGATAATTGTGTTATATTTTTACTCTAAGGTTTGTCTGAAGGCTTAAAATTGGGGCGAGACGAAGTTCGCCGGGTTCGCTAGTTTACTATAAATTTTCTACACTTTAAATAATATTAAACAAAAATAAAGACTGTAAACGCAAAGGTCGTTGCCAACTTTTTAGATTAAATTTATTTGAAAACAATAACTTCCGAACGTATCACTGTGTCATTATTAGTAAATTCTTTAGAAAATTTTTGTTATCTAATTAAAAGTTGCCGCCAAAAAATATTAACTTGCAATTGTTTAAACAAATTACTCATCTGTATTTACGCACAATTTAACTTCCACTTACATGACAACACGTCCAATGTATTATAATTAATTTAAACATGTTCATCATGACGAAAATCGTGTAATTAATTAAATTATGAAAAAAATGTAACAAACTGCTTTTGATAATATTGAATGAAATACTTTAATTCTAAATTTGTATGTATGTATGGTTGTTCGTTCGTTAATATTTTACTGACAAACATACATACATATTGAAATAAAAATAAACGAATGAATGTAAATAAACAGTGAAAGAAATAATAAGAGCACATTTTATTGCTTGATATGAAATCGGAGCATATGGTTCAAAATTCTCAAAAATTTAATTCAGAACCTGTAATATTTATATGCCACAGGAAGCCACAGATAAGCTCATGTTTCATTTTTTTCTATTATAAAATTATAGTTTTTGCTTTTCAAACATTTTTTATACCCGTCACTGCATAAAGTGGATAAAGGGTATAACTAAGTTTGTCATCCGTTTATAATTTCTACAATATCCATTTCCGACCGCATAAAGTATATATATTCTGACTTCTTTTGCATAGCGAAGTCGATTGAGCGATGTCCGTCCGTCTGTGTTAGTGCTAAAACCAAGTTTGCCAAGGCACTATACCAGCTAGAGAAAATTTTAATTCGCTAACCGATCAAACATAGTCTCGAAAAAGCTGCTATTGGAAATCAGCAAGACCGCTCCTTGTCCACGCCTACCTCTAATTTTTTCATATCATTTGGAACAATGAAGTAACTCCAGTAAAAATAAATAAATATATGAGGCGATAGACAATCAACAAATAAAAAAAAAAACATTAAGTGAAAAAATTGGCCCTCGTCCATATTTTCCCAGTTACGGGACTCTGAGCTTTTCAAATTTTTTAAAATATCAATATGAGTATCATTTAAAGGCGTTCGAAGAGAGATTTAAGGAAATATTTAAATTTTTTAAAAATGCTTAAGTCATTCGTTCTTCTTTTTACTTTACTATCACAATTAATATTTTTATTAATCACTTTAAATAACGACCTTCAGTTTAACTAAAGAATAAATACAATTTCAATGTTTTCGCACAGTTGCTAAAACCAGCACAAGAACATTTTAAATGCAGTCTCAGACTAGTAATGATAAATAAGTTATTAATCGATTAAGAAAACATACGACTAAGTGAAAAGAGAAATTATTAATTGCATATAATTAATCGAAAAATTAATCGAATTATCTTAAGTAACATAAACTATTTGGTGTTACAAAAAACGCAGTGCATCAAATTCCCTTTTTCACGCAGTCACTCTATTTCCTATTTCCGTAGCGATTGCTACTGCTTTTGGAGAGAAAGCGTACTAATGGTAAAATTATTGCATAAGCCGGTAAAGCTTAGACTACACAGCTATCATTTCATCTCAAGTGTCAAGTTGAAGCTATTAGAAAAAGGAAAGAAAGAAGTTTATCGTTAGGATTTAATGACTCATTACCTTTTCTTGTTTTCTTGTTCGTTTGTGGACCAAAGTTCATATTTAACATCATTGAAAAAGTGTCACTTCCACGACCAGTGCTTCCATATCAACTAATAATTTCAGCCACTTCGTTTCTAATGTATTTATTAATTTCAGAGAAAGTTAAGGAATCTTGGAATGGATGCTGCCAGTAAAGTAGAGTTAATTTTGCCTATTTGCTACACCTACAAACTAATTCAAAATATTAATTCTCAGTTTATTTGCCAAAAAAAAAAAAAAAATAAAAACTTAATTCCTTTAGTTGTTTTCTGCACACTGGTCAAGTGGAATAACTTGGTTTAATGTGGCATATTTTACGCCGCTAGTTTTTTTCAATTATTGTTAAACCAATTTTTATGCACGTTACTTTAATTTTTGAAAAATTTACTCAATATTAGCTACCACTTGATATTAAAGCTACTTAAAATGTCATCAATTCATCCATAAATGGATACAAATGCGCACTTATGGGTCTCCATAATCACCACTGTATTTGGGTGCTCAAAATATTACAACAAAATACTATCTCACCTAATCAATAGTATTGTAGGGTGTAATTAAATTATCCTCTTCTAATATTCATAACTAAATCTTTTCTATTATATTTTGGAATTTAAATATAGAAATATGAATTTAAATTATTTTACATTTAATCAAATAACCACATATTATGAATACAATTACGTATTTTAAAGTGTATTGTTAAATAAGCACAATAATTGTATAAACAAAAGAATTCTCTATAGAACTATAAACTATAAATTGTCACCAATTTTAAACAACAGCAATTAAATTAAATTAATTGTTAATATACACGAAAATTTCAAACACATCTTTTTAATAAATAATTTTTTTAACAACAATTAAATTTACTTCGATGAATTAAATACGATCAGATAAATTGAGTTTAAATTAAAGAAACATAAATAAAATTTTCTAATCTGATCTCTAATGAAACTTTGATTTAAAATAATTGCGAAATACACATATGATGGCGCTATTAAATCATGAAAAAAGCACGATTTCAAAGCAGACAGTACTCTATCCCTGGAACCGTAGCAGATAAGACTCTTAAAACTTTCACATAAGATTTATTACTACAGCGTTATAACAACAACAAACACAAATAATTAAAGAGTGTTCCAAAAGTGTAAGGAACATTGTCAGTAAATTAATATGGGTTGTAGCAACAAGTTAAAAAAAATAAAACTTTAAATTAAAATTAATCAGTTACCGTCTTCTTAGTTTTTCAACCGTAATAGGCAGACATTTAAAATTCACACAGAGAATGTACAAAAATGTCAGCTATAAAAATATATTGTAAATAATAAACTTGGAAGTTAAGGGATCTTTCTAAAAGGCCGTAAAGTTGGCAAATATAGGCATATCTTTTAAACCGCTACAGGCAGACCTTTGAAATTTTTAGAGAGGAAGATTAGTAAAAAAATGAAATAAATCGTATCCCAATAGTAATTTGATTTTCACATGTCTGGCTTTATTTTTTTGAACCGTAATAGGCTGACACAATAAATTTACTTATTTGTAAGTCATCATAAAAACAAGCAAGAGTGCTATATTCGGCAATACCGAATCTTACATACTCTTCACGATCTATGTAAATCTAGTTTAGTGAAAAAACTTCAATAAAAAAAGAAAATATTCGTGTGATGCACCATATGTATATAAATTTACATAAAAATAACATCGGCTCTTAATGGGTAAAGCATTTTTAAATATATTTAGTATTTCCTTAAATATCTCTTCAAAAGCTCCAAAATGATAACCATATTGCTTTTTAAAAAATTTTAAAATTTCAAAGCCCCGTAACTCGGAAAATATGGGCGAGCGCCAATTTTTTTCACTTGATGTTGGTTTCTTATTTTTTAATTCTTTATCGCCCAATATATTTATTTTTTTGATTGTTCCAAATGACATGAACAAATTAAAGTTAGGCGGTGTGTTTGCCTGCTGTCTCAAAGGGCATGGACCGATCACGCTGATTTCCAATAGCACCTCTTTCGACACTTTATCTGAACGGACGGACAACGGATAGACGGACATCCCTCAATCGTCTTTGCTATGCTATAAGAAGTCAGTATATATATGCTTTCTGGGGTCGGAAATGAATATTGTAGAAATTACACACAGAATGACTTTTTCAACTTTTGTGATAAAGGGTATAAAAATCAAATCAAACTGTGTCTTAATAGTAACGTCATTTTAACGGAGCCTTATTTTTAATTTATCTAAAGTATATTTTTCACTATGTCCGCTATAACAAAAAAAATAATGGTGCAAAAAACTTCGTGTGTAGGTAAAACTCAAACTTGGCGGATTTATTTTTTTCAGTATTGTTGTTGCTATGATTTTAGTTGCAAAGCTACACTCGCGATAAATTTCAGTTCAAAGATAAAGTTTTATACGTCAAAGCCACGTTTTGTATGGAGAACCCCTTAAACTGAAATTTTATGTTTTTATTACTTGTTGCATTAGCGGCCATAATAAAACACCCTTTATGTAAAGGTTTTATCCATTATGTTTTAAAAGTTAAGGCCATCATGGGCACATTCTTTAATTTTTAAACTTCTTTATTACTTTTTGTTAGTAGAGTCAATCATTTTTCACTTTTAGAACAGGCATATGGATTCTTTTGATTGCAAATATCACTGTGGCTAAATCCTGTCTTCGAACTTTATGGCTTTCTCTGGCTATACTTCTTGATCCTAACGGTCTTGTGAACCATTGGTCTCGTATTTACTAAACATGCGTTATTACTACAAACGCAGCCATCCATGCTACACTACTGTGTTACTCCGGCGAGACATGAACTACTCGATGCCTTGTTTAGTAACCTTAACCATCCACAGACATCTCCACCACTCCTTTTATCCAAGCCAGTCTTCGCCTTTAATCCAGTAGCCACAAACACACGTCTGCCATACACTGTCGTTATGCTGTTACACTTCCCTGCGCTTACTACTATTGCTCTTACTTTTTATAATAAAGGGCTTCTTGACAATTATCTGTTACTCCTTTTATTAAATTAGAAGTCTTCACTAAATTGTCTGCCATGGCTTCACACAATAATTGTCTTTGCCTCCGGGAGGTTTGTACTGCTGTTTATTAATTTTAATTGCATTTATTTTTTTCTAAAATCGAATATTATTATATCCATCCCTATCCACATTCTGCATTAACAGCTTCCAAGGTGAAATGTTGGGCAATTGTCTTAACCAGAATTTTTAAGGAGCATTTTCCCAACATCATGACAGTTTTTAAAAACATTTAATACGTAACTTAGTCTCAATCTGTCTACATATATCGTAGATATCAAAGCACAATAACATTTGATGCCACTTGCAAATTGCAAATACGATAATAACGTTACGTTTGAGCCATCCTGTATAATGCTTGAGGAAGTATGTTATTTTTAAACCGAACCTAAACATATAACAAAGTTGGTGAAACTTTTCCTCACTTTAGCACTGTCTACTTCTCAGCATTTTAGCAAGCAATGACTAAAACCGTAATTCCTCCTTAATAAATTTTCCAAGTTTTAAACAAATTCGAACTGTAATTTAATCATTTAAGACTTATAATTATTTATTTTGCTGTAGGCTCTACTGTTCTCTCGATTGTTGTGTGTTGTGGTTTTGAATAAAAATTTTAAAAGAAATTTAATACAAAGAATTTGATTGTTCGTATGTGTACTTAAATGAAAATTATATGTTTGTTCTAGCAGTTATCTAATAAATTTTCTATTATGCAATTGGAATAACAAATATTAAAGTCATAATAAATAAAGAAAAAGAGGAGACGCTTTAAGCAAAAATTGAACTTCCAAAATATTAACATTTCTTTAAAAATAAAATAATTATAATATTTCAACAAACGTGAACTTAAGAGGGATTAAAATTATTTATTTGGTTATAATAATACTTTTTATACATTAAATCTAATACATCATAATGGGTTTTAAGTTCGGTTCCCAGGAAGACTAACGTCTGTAACTGTACAATTTCTAAATTTTGATCGGATGTGTTTGAAACTTGCAATATCAACTATTCCGTTCATTAAGATTCCCATTTTCAAGCACTAATGACCTTAAAGTACATTTATCTTTTTCACCGTGGTTGAAATGGTTGAAATGGTTTTGTATGCGATAATACGAAATTTAAAAAACAAGTCGTTTAAAGCTTTTAATGTGAAGTTTGTAAATATAACCTTTTAAGTTACTGGTGTAAAGTGGACCTTTATATACTCGAATTGTACCAAAAAAAATCACAATCGTACGAAGTGTTAATTGTAATAAATGTTAACAGATATTATTTTGTACAAATATTGTGCAGACCTAAAGCTTTCCTTGCAAAGTTGGCAATTTTCTGCAAATCTTTTATTTAGATAAATTTGGCGGCTTTATTTCCTGCCTTATGTCAGCTGCTACCAAATAAATTTTTAACATTCAGAATTCAGCCTTTAAATTTTTAAATAAATTTTTTAACAATTGTTTTTCCTTTCGGTGCTGATAACATGGTTTGACTTTTTATATTTTCACTGGCGTTTTCACGATTATAACTATCGAATATTTAGCTTGACCATGACGGATTTTTAATAAATTTTTAATTATTCAGGGGTGTCATAGAAACCAATATTGGTTTTGCTAATTGTCGGTTTTGAAAACCAATATTGGTTTCATTTGGTGTCACGAAACCAAGTTGGTTTTGTTCATTTCGAATGTAAATAAAACCAATATCGAAACAGCTGTTGTTTACATTTTTATTATTTTTTATTTTACTTTTTTGCAGAAAATTGACAAAATATTATATTATTTTTATTAAAATATCAGTTTAAAGTGTTTTTTGTGAAAATTATTAATATCAAATAATTAAACGGTGATAAGTGCTTATAAATAAAATAAAATGACATCAGCAGTTGTAGCATTTTTGTTGTTGGAAGATGAACGCCCAGAAAAGGTGAAGAGACGAATTCTTAGAGATCACAGCAATCCACTTGAACTGCCGGAGACATCGTAAGTACATTTTTTTTTTACTGTGCGCTAATATTAAAAACTGCTTTAAAGTTTTATAGCTAATTATCGGTTAAACAAGGAATCTTTTCGTATGGTGCTTGACAGTATTGAAGGACACTTGACGCGTAGTAAAATTCTTCCGGTTTTACAACTTGCTGCTTCTTTGCGATTTTTAGCAGAGGGATCTTATCAGAGATCAATCGGAAACGATTTAAGCATAAGCCTAGGTAGAAGCACTATATCAACAATTTTAGGTGATGTTATCAACGTTATGGAGCGGTTAATTTGTCCTCAGTGGATCCAGCTGGAAATGGACAGTGCTGAAAAAAGCAGGTCGAGAGAATATTTCTACAACAAATATAAAATTCCGTCTATAATTGGTTGCATTGACGGGTCACACATTAAAATTATAAAGCCCAGAGTTGACGAGCATCTATACTTTAATCACAAGGGGTATTATAGTATGAATGCAATGATAGTAAGTAAAAATGAATTTTTATATCATATTTTTAAATACAACATACATTCTTATTAATACTTAGATTTGTGATGGTGAAATGAAAATTCGAGCGGTTGATGCGCGGTATCCCGGCTGTAGCCATGACGCATTTGTGTGGAATGTAAGTAGCGCCAGGCAACATTTTCTTAGGATGCATGAGTCAGGCGATCGGACAACGAAGCTTCTGGGAGATTGTGGATATGGCATCGAACCCTTTTTGTTGACACCATACAGGGATCCACGCCCTAACTCCCAAGAATATAAATTTAATATGGCTCATGCATCAGCTCGAAACATTGTTGAGCGAACTATTGGCGTTCTAAAAAGTCGGTTTCGTTGCCTAATGAGTGCGCTGCATTATCGGCCAGAAAAAGTGGTGAAAATTATAAATGTCTGTTGTGCTTTGCATAATATCTGCAGAAACTACAAACTGGAACACAACGAAAATAACAACATACGGTTACCATCTAAAGACGTAGAAGAAAACGTTACATTAACCCCATTAACGTCGCAACATAGTGAAGCTCTGCGAATCAGGGATGAAATATCAAACAGTTTTTAACAAAAATAAAAAGTTTTAAATAAAAAAACATCGTTTATTATAACAAAAACAAAGTTTATTAAATTCAGTCAGTTTTTAAGTATATCACAAAAGTAAAAAATTACATATATATGTTAAAAGTAAATACATAAAGGCACGTAAATAATTTTTTTTCGTCAGGTGCACTATTTCATTTAAAAATCACTTCTTAGATTTTTTTGATAGTCAAACTTTTGCAATTCCAGATCCAATTGTCTCTTCTTCAATTCATTTTTTTCTTGCAATGTTTTCAAAATTGCT
This sequence comes from Gymnosoma rotundatum, assembly GCA_916610165.2. NCBI lineage: Eukaryota > Metazoa > Arthropoda > Insecta > Diptera > Tachinidae > Gymnosoma > Gymnosoma rotundatum. The sequence goes on along the minus strand of OU744337.1, from coordinate 92,117,573 downwards.
GTACTTATGAGGGCAAATTCCTTTTTTAAATCAGTGACAGCATTTGGAACAGATTCATTGCCTTTTTCAATTGCCCTATAAATGCGTCTTAGGCTGCTTGAGTTTTCTTTTTCAACTTGTATTAATTCATCAAGCTTCTCGTTCATTTCTTTCTTTCTTTTATCGTCTTCATCCAAAAACTTCTTTAAACGCTCCCCGGTATTTTCAGTTTTAAATTTTTTGGCAGTACTGTTTGGTACAACGGGTGACAATGGCCGTTTTGAAGATGTAGACTGCACTTCTTTCTCACACGCAGCATCTACATCTTCGTTGAGACCAACTGCTACGCCGCAAACACCTTCCACTAACTGCGAAATGCCACATAGCCTTACTATGGCCTCTTCTGTAGTTGTGAGTTGATGTTTCGCAAAAGGTCCACCGCCAGTTGCCCTAGATTCACTCTTATTTTTAGCTAGTTTTTTTCACCTCGCTCTTCCACTCAGTCCATTTCTGTACGAATAAAAAGACATTACATATAACAATACAATTTGTGTGGAAAAAATTATATTTACCTTTTTCCACCCATTCGCGTCAAATTGTGGTGGCCCGGCACTATTCAGTGAATCAGCCAGTTCTTCCCACAGGGCATTAACTGTCGGTTTGTCGCGCTTCGTGAAGCCTTTGGCTAAGTCCGGATATTTTTCTATAAATTCCATGATTATGGTATTTTGTGTATGATTTTTATGTTTTCCCCTAGAAAATAAAAAGATAAATGCAAAAAAATTTTTTTTTCATAAAGCAAATATTAAATTAAATTAATTTACTTACATTTTTAAAAAATATCCCGCTGCAAAAAAATAAAAACGAAAGCGCGCCAAAATGAATGAATGAAAACTGACAGCTGTTAGTTGCTTGGTTTATTTCCAATAAAAAACCGATAACATTGGTTTCTGTGACACCTAAAACCGACACTAATTCTAGTTCGAACATAAAACCAATAACATTGGTTTCTATGACACCAAAGCATTTTTTCTTGTCGGTTTTAAAACCAATTCTGACAATATTGGTTTCTATGACACCCCTGATTATCTTACATATCTTATTTCTATTTCCCGTAAGTATTTGAAATCGGCAGAAGTTTTTTAATTAATGGTTCAGCTGACGAAACGAGAGTTATAAGCCCAGTGGATTTTTTATTAAAAAGAAAAAATTTTTTGGTCAGATTAGGGTAAAGGGTAAAAATTTGTTTTAAATCAATTATTTTTTTGTTGTTGTTTGTTTTTTATTATTTATTTTTAAAAATATGCTAACACAATAAATAAATTTTAGCTTTAAAAACATAACCTAAAATTGAGAAAATTTCGATTTTAACTGTTAATTCCATTTTGAAAGTGATGAAATTCTAAATACAATTGAGAATTTGAAATTTAAAATCAAGAAAAGTCCAAATGAAATTAAGCAAATTTCAAAAAACATAAGTGAATGCTTTCTAAAACTTATTATATAAGAGCAACAAATTGTAAAATAAAATCACCATTGAAGTATTTAAGCTACTTTAGAGATGTGAGTGGAGTTTCATGATGGGTTAAGTTGAGTAATATGTAATAATATGGCTATAGAGAGTACAATTTCAGCAATTTATTTGGGATTATTTTCAGATTAAAAAGCTAAGTGAAATTAGAAGGTATTGTTGCGTTTTTCCCTTTGGGCCAAGATATGGGTTCTTTTAATTGTAAATACCAGAACTTAATTTATTTATTTCGTGTACTGTGGCACATTGTAAATTCGGTACATATTTCTTATTCTGTCGCTCTCGCTATAACTTTATCTCTTGCTTACTAAACAGCATGCGCTTTTCTAAGCTCAGCCCATTCATGCTATACTACTGTATTACGTAAACATAATCGATGCCTTGTTTTATTAAATTTAAGCATCTAGACCAATTACGCTGTTGCCCCGACAGAGGCATTAGCTTATTACACTCTTTCTTTCTCGTTTACATCACATCCTAGCCAGTCCCTCTTTTATTCACCTTAGCTACATCTGCCATATATATTTACTTTCCTAAGCTAAGCCTCAAGAAATTCATGATCTTCCAATTTACACCTGTAGAGGTTCCTTTTTTACCTTTATTTTAACCATGCACACACGGACAACAACATCGTTGCTTTTCTTTTTTGGGGAAAAAATAGAAAATTAAATTTTATGAATTTAAAATTTCTCAGCTTTATTTTAAACTTACAAAATTACTATTTTAATTTAGAGTTTTCTAAATTGAAAATTGTAATTTTCAATCTCATTTGGAGTTTTTTAAATTTCAATAAAAATAGTAAAATTTCTTTCAAAACCTTAGAGCTCATTTTATAAAAATAATATTTTAATATGCACAGATTTATATAATCTTTCCGACTTGTTAAATACTTTTTTTCGGCTTCTATTTCAAACACGGCATTGCGTACGAATTTATTTACAAATGAACAAAATTAAAGGTAATCTAATGACTCTTTAATTTTTTAACAGACTACCCGGTATTGAGGACGATGATGATGACAGTTTTATGGATGAAACTTCAAAATTAAAACCCAGAAATCAACATTGGGCCAACAAAATGCAATTTGTATTGGCCTGCATTGGTTATTCAGTGGGCTTGGGCAACGTTTGGCGTTTTCCCTACATGTGCTATAAAAGTGGAGGAGGTAAGTGATAACATTCCCACGTTAATACTCAACTGTAATTTACAACAAACACTTGTATTTAATATATAAACAAAAAAAAGTCTTAAATATACATTTAAATACTAATTTCCTTTTTACGTAGATTGTGTACGAGTATAAAATTAAAATAAAACTCATGTCATATGAACGTGTTTGTATGTTTTAGGTTCTCATAAAGTATTATTTTAGACGCCTTGCATTTGTGTGTTCTTTACTACAAGGTGGCACAAAAGTAATGTCATAATGTGAAAGTGCATTCATTTTTGCATGACATTTGACATTATAGTGTCTATGTTGTGGATGATGCAAGAACTAGTTGGCAACTATGCCTTGAAATTTAATTGACTTCTCTTCCTTAAAGGGGAGGATGATTTCGTTTTGAATATTATCAGATTAAACCACCAAACTAATTAAGCGTTCTTTAGGCACAGAGAACCCACATAAATTTATCATTTACTCTCAAAGTGTCTGTGTATCTCATAGAGCTCAAAATAGATTACTCCAGGCAGAGCAATCTCCTGTTTTAGAAATTTAAACTGGCCACTTAGATCGTTGGTCTAGCTGCTACAGGGGCTTTTTTAAATCTAACGTTTCCCACAAACCTGCCACAAAATCCCATAAAACAAGGGCAAATATGCATGAACTAATAAACTTTTCATGAAAGCAGAGCTCAATTTTTCATTTCAAGTGAATGGTACCCAATTCAAACTATAACATGACATTACTTTTGTGCCACTTAGTAAAAAACCTCATAATGTGCTTTCAAATGAAACAAGCTTACGTATTCTGCTTTAGGAAAATAAAAAACTAAAGATTATCTACTGCTTCCGCTAATATCTTTTGAGTAAAGATCTCATAAGCTTAAACGTATCACATGTGACGTTTCTGTAAGCAAATTTATGTTTTGACAAAAGCAATATTTCATTTGATTTTTTTTTTAATTCCTAAGAACGCCGCATTAGTGCGAATGTCACATTAATAGATTCAACAAAACTTAGCAAATTTGTCATACTTATAACACTTGACTTTCAAAGGAAAAAAAAATGTTAAATTCATAATTGAAAAAATTAAGATCAGAAATAATCAAATAATTTATTAAAATATAAACAAAACATTACAACCATCAAAAAAAAAGTTCTTTTTGTTTTGCGTTTTTTTTTTTATATATAATATTTGGAGATCATTTCTGTAAAAGTGAAAAACAAAAACAATAAATTGAATTTATGTTCACCCCTTTGTGGCCGTCCTAATATGCGATTGCACAAAATGAGAAAAAGTGAAAAGAAATAACAATTCTGAACAAAAACTCTAAAGTATTTTAAAGATTTAGGTTAAAATTTTTAAGTACAATTTTATTTAAAAAATTCGGATCTAAAAAAAAATTCTTTCTACCTTTTTGCCGACCGATTTTCCTGAAATTTTTTTAGTTGGTCACTGCCGATACAGTGTGTAAAAGATGTACACATATTTTTCGAAATTAAAGGTATGCGTAATACGCATTGCGTATTACTGTAACTTAGAATCCATAATAATTAGAGCAAAGACTATAAATTGTGAATCTCCGCAACAACTAACCGATTTAAAGAAATTTATTGGTTTTGTGCATCAATGGTCACGGTTTTTTGGCATAGGGCACAGTAGGCAAACTGTTTATGCGATATTTTATTTTTTCAACTTTAAGAAAATAATTATTTAGAAAAAATTGTAATCCTACCTTTAACTACGTATTTCAACTTAAACGAACTTGTCAACAAAATTCAGAAATGTTTTAAAATACGAAACAAGACGTTATTGACACACGTCAATAACTCGCCGTCAATTGTGCAACAGTGTTGACAATCCCTAAGAAATAAATTGATACATAGGAAATTCTGTGAATATGTCAACCACGTTTAAAGTATAAAAACCATTAAAAAAAACATTTTAACAGTTAAAGTTTTCTTCCATAATATATCAATATTATCCCCCTTTTTGTTTCTTTTAGAACAAAAAAAAATTATTGTATTAAAAAGTAGTAAATAAGCAATATTCCAACATTTTAAAAAACTAAGAAATTAATTATTGATTTTCATTAAAATGTGGTAATCTTCAGTTTTACATTGCCAATGCAATTTTCAAACTCCTCCAAAAATTGTTAAATTTAAATCTGATAGTACTTTGATTGTATTAAATCAATTAGTGAAAATAATAGTAATGCTAAAAAGCATTGTTTATCATTTAATTACTAATTAATTACTCCCATGTGTGATAAATACACTTTCCACCAGTGGTGAAAGGCATAAAATTGAAGCATTATTATACAACGCTTATTGTTCAGCAGTAAGTGATTGAGCGATATTTCGTCTTAAGGCCAGGATTCACTATCATATCATAGTCGTACGATCTGTCAAAAATTGCATATGTGCTCAAAAAGTATTATAGTGTGGATTAAAAGAGTTTGTTTGTGTGTAACAGAGTTTTTGACAGATCCGTATGATTTTAAAATCTTTGGAAATAATTCATAAATAAAATAGTTTTCTCTCTCTCTCTCTCTCTGTAATCGCAAAGTTGATTTTTTTAAGATGAGGAGAAATAAAAGAACAAAATATTCGCACCAGATGTTTTTGCATCTTTTTTGCCTACGACGCCATTTTGGAACGATTTTTAAAGTAGGACAAAATTCTTTAAGATTTTTGTGTGATTTAATCGTACGATTGTGTATGATATTGAATCCTGGCCTTTAATGGCATTGTTAATAATGTATGTTTAGCGCATTAGTCAATATACGTATGGCCACTTAATCTGTACCGAAATGTCCATATGATATGCTTTCCCCACTATAATTTATTTGCTGTTTATTTCTGATGACAAATTATGTTAGAATACAACAAAGTGCTTGTTGTTAGAAACTAAATATTTTGAAGGAATCAAACTATTAATTTTAGTAATGTATTTCCTTTTTACAATTATAATATAAATTTGGTTGACAGTTGGGTTACCATATAATAAACTATGAGTTGATATCGTTAGTTATCACTTCCTTCATTAAAAAACATAATAAAAAGAAAATAAATTAAATAAAACGAACCAGAAATCAACTATGTGTGGTGTAATGCATTATAACAATATAAATCATATTAATTAGTATAAAAACTAAATAATACAAATTAAACAAACAACTACAAATTATAAATTTTTAATACAATATTTAGTTTGAATTGAAATTATACCCTTTTTTCATTATTCCGTATTTTTTCAGGTGTTTTCTTAGTTCCGTATCTTATCATATTAGTTGTCTGCAGTATTCCTTTGTTATTTATGGAATTATCAATTGGCCAGTACACAGGCAGAGGACCCATAGGTGCTTTAGGACAATTATGCCCATTATTTAAGGGTAAGTTATTTAATGCTGAAGGAGATTTTCAAAATTAACAACTAGACTCAACTATGTTTATTTGGGTATGGGATCTCTCTAATAACAAAGTGTGGTTGTTGAATATGTGTGGAGATCAGGTCACCTATTGTTGTGTACGTGCAAAACGGGTGCATTTCTCAGCCGTTTTCCATTAAAAATAAAACTGCCGTCTGTTGAAATGTGCAGGCTAACCTACGTCGCCGAATTGCAATATACATACGTGCAAGAAACAAAGATTATTATAACGACGCAAGCATCATTTTTGTTCTAGTTGAAAACACTTGAAAGATCCTTTTCTAAAAATAAAGCTTGCGAAAAAAAAGAGTTTTGCAAGATAAAGCAATTTTTAAGGCCCAAGCATTTTAAGTTACCTATCAAACAATCTAAAGTCATACACCGATTCAGTAACTATCATTTGAAAATGGAAAGTAAACGATTTCAACAAGTCGATTACGCTACTTTCTTCTAATGTCTATCTATCGGTCGGTATAGAAGAAGAAATGGCCTAAATAGCCTGTGAAATATTTTATTTAACTTTCAAGCAATAAGACTTTATCTTTTTATTTATATTTTTTCAATATCTCACTACTTCTTTGTGTAGCATCATCTGGAAAAACAAATACTTATTTAAACATAAAATAAGAAAATAAACAAATAAATAATAAAGAAGTAAAATAAAGACTTCCACCCCTCTGCCTGAGAAGAAACAAAACAAGTAAGTGTGCAATATTCTATATAATATCTATGTAAATCTAGTTTAGTTAGGTAACACCAATCAAAAAAGCAAATATTGGGGTAACAGAGAATTAAAAAATAAAAAGAATTGGTACTGCAAATATAGTATTTTACATAAAAATGCCATCAGCTCTTAATTGGTTAAGCATTTTTAAATAATTTTAGTATTTTCTTAAAGATCTCTTCAAAAGCTTTAAAATGATACCCATATTGATATTTTAAAAAATCGCTCATATTTTCCGAGTTACTGGGCTCTGAAATTTTCAAATTTTTTTTAAACGTCAATATGGATATCATTTTAAAGCTTTTGTAGAGATCTTTAAAGAAATACTTAAATTTTTTTTTAAATGCTTAAGAGCCGATTTCATTTTTATGTAAAATTTTTTAATTCTCTGTCATATTGGCTTTTTGATTGGAGTTACTTTACTAAAGTAGATTTGCACAGATGGTGAAGGGTGTATAAGATGCGGCATAGCCGAATATAGCACTCTTACAAATGGATATTGTAGAAATTACACACAAAATGACAAACTTATATATACCCTTTTTCTACTTTTTGTGGTGAAGGGTATAAAAAAAAATTGTATCACTTAATTTTTTTAACTTTGTAAAATTTCACAAAATTTAAATAATATTTGAAGTTTTGCAGACCCAAAATAAATTAAACTGCTAATAGTTACATCGGTTATACTTTCGTCGCGCACTATATCAAAATCTAATTTGATTTAATCTAAAGGCAAAGACGAGGATTAAATTTTTTCTGCTTAAATTCTCAACATTTTTAAATTAAGGAATGTTTGTGTTGTCATACTGAAAGACTTACAGATAAAATAATCAAAAGCTGAATTTTTTGCCCTCATTTTCAGGAAAAGTGCGCCTTTTTGGATGAATCCGTTTTGACGACAACACGGAGTTAGAAGGAAATTCTTGTTTCTAGTATTTTATACAAGCATTTTGTTCTTTGGTATTAAGTTAATTGTGTTTGTTCTTGTTTTTTTTTTTTTTTTTTGCTTAATTATATTTAACAGTTTTTTATTTTCAATTATCTCAATACTTTTTTCTTATAAATTACGTAAATCTTAATTTGGCAATATGCAAAAATTTAAATATTTTAAATTGCTAAAATGTAACATTGATATATTATTTTCTTAAATATTAACGATTTGTATTATCAATGTTTGTGATTACCAAGATCTAATTTTCTTAATGCATACGTAATAATAATTTGTTGCTTGGTCAGGGATGGGAATTGCTTTACTTATTAAGGAATATGCTTTGTTTGTTATGGTAAACTCTTATGCTTTACTGGGCAATTCTATTAAACGATTTTTAATGAATTCGAAGACACATCTCTCAGGGGATGACCGCTACTTATGCAATGCATTGTGGCAGAACTAGGAAATAATGTTGTGGAAAGGTTGTGGTGGAAGAAGGGTTTGTGGACATTTAATTTGAATTTGTGAAATGAAAGTGATAGAATAGACTTCTGCAGTGAGTTTATTCCACACAAAAACTGTTGCCTAAAAACGAATTCTTTCGGTAATGCGCAGTGCGATCGACTACAAAGGAATAGCCTCTTGATCAATACCATTTTCCTCCAAAAATATAAAATACATTTTTTCAAATGAGTCATTAAACACAGCCATACACGGGAAATACGTCGAACAAGTGACCTTCCAAGCGGTGCGGTGAATATGCACTCTTTTTTCGAAATCGTATTATGATTACTAGAGTGCCAGAGTACTGGAAGTGGATATGTCTCGTACAAAACTACAATATGTACAAGCTCTATGGAATGTCTCTTTGAAATCACATGTCTTAAACACCAAAATCATTAAAGTCAGTGCTTAGCAGGCCTCACTTAAAAAAATCATAGGCAAATGACAATCGGTAATAGAGTAATAAGCTCGACGAGAAGATAAAAAATATCAGAAATATGCAGCGGCAGAGAAAAGAAGCGGTGATCTCGCCGATCTATTTCTAGAGAGCAAAGAAGATGAGACATCAAATCGATGCTCATATTTGGTGTCTCTGTCATAAAAACTTTAATGGAAGATTGATTTTATTTTAAATAATTTGAAACATTTTTTCTATACTTAATTTATTATAAAGCCATTAACACCAGTGCTGCCACAACCAAAAAAATTTTACAACCAAAATTTGCTTTAAAAGTTACCAAATGAGAAAAAATAACCAAATTTCAATGTGCAGTATTTTTATTAAATAATATTTAAAATGGATACATATTTATAATGTAACTTATGTGATTTAAATTCAGTTAATAATAATAACAAAAATAAAATTATTTTACCTACATATGTATGTATGTAATAAGTAACGATTGTACACGTATGTTTAAAAAAATTAAAATTTGTTTAAAACAAAGTAAACAAAACATGCAGTTCACAGTATAATAGTTTGAGACCATAGATTTACTTATTAAAAGTTCATTGCATTTTGAAGTGAAATTTCATATTTAGCAAAATTAAAAGCTGTTGACAGTGTTGTAAAAGAAAATTATTATAAGCAAGTGAGTAGCAATAAAGGCGAATTCATAACACACTCACTAGCGATTTTAGTCACAGCTGTTTTATTTTCAGTTGTCTTGGTAGCAATTCGAAAAATTGAAGCTTAAAAAGTATAACATAAAAATAATGTACATGTGTATTATTATTTTGGAGAAAAAATAACCAAAATGAGAAAAATATTCACATTAGAAATAACCAAAAACGGCAGCCCTGATTAACACTATTTAAAAAGAGAGTAAATAAGTTCATCAAAGCCAATTTCTAATGGCAAATGACGTTGTAAAACTATAGTTGCAGGTATGGTGGAAGGTTAAAGTGATTCAAGTGACGATGATAACATCTTTGACCTTATTTAACATGAGTCCGACATAGTAGATACGCTAATGGTGGAACTTTTAAAAATTTGTGAATTCCAAAAAGAAAACAGCATTCCAAACTATTTAAATGAAATTTTTCCTTCATATTCGGCTAAAGAATTCAAACAACCCTTTCGCATATCGTGAGATTTATACTTTATCCACAAAATTTGCATACACTTCTTTGCCAGCCGATAAACGCTTACACCAAACACTTATCTGGCTATTTTTTGTGGTTTTAACGGCTTTATAGGTTTCTGGAGAATAAAAAATTCGATTTTTGGTGATTTATTGAATTTAATTTTTTTTTTTTTCATTCAAACAGTCAGGACACTTTGAATTTTACAAAATTTAGAAGAGAAAATCATGCTTGCTGTCATCTTTACGATCTTTACCAAAAAAGTAAAGAAACAGACCTATTACTCTATATTAATTGTTCACCTTTTTATAAAGTTATTTTGTATAGCTTCATGAAAATCCCTAAAAACTAAAAATGTGGCGGCAACACTATGCAAAACCTTTTACATTGACCGATCGTCTATATCTGTTGAGAATCTGCCGCACTCATGTGTAAAATCGAAATTACTTAATTATTCACAAAACATTTTATCAAAAATGCCGATCTTCCTCTTTTTGATTTAGTGCCACGTCATCATTAAGTGATTTACTTGACCAATGAAGTGCCAACTTTACCTTTCTACACAAAATCTCGCATTAGACTAAGCTCACTCATGATGATTCGTTAATCTCATTCTAATGCAAGACCTTTGCTGATGATGGAGTTCTGTTATCTCAGCACCCTCCAGGCACAGTAAACAAACATCGTATTCGTCGAGTTTTATCTCATTCAGATGACATCTAAAATTGTAGTAATCCAACAGTACTTTATGAAATCATACGATTGTGAAACTAAGGGTCGAGCCAAATGCGTTTTCTCTCAGACTAAACGGCAGTGTTATTACTACTTTTCCGTTTGTATAATTGGGCCGAATTCAAACTTCTAAGATTTATACCCGTTTTTTCCACTTTCATATTATTTATCTCGCTCAATAATATAGATCTTCTCCAGATTTTCTGCTGCAAAGTTGACAGAATGAACAATTCTAGACAAGGAGAACATGAACCCCTAGTTTTTTTGCACCTATTCACGCACCGATTTACTTTTATAACAATCCTTTTCGCTACTATCTTTCAGATTTCTATCCCTAGTTTTCCATTTCCACTTAAAGGTAACACAAAAAGAACCCGTGATTACTTGAGGGTGCTAATAAATTGCAATCGTTAAGGCAGCCTGCTTATTCAAACGTTTATCGACTTTGTTGCACACTTTCCCAACAATTTTGTACTCATTATGGTGTTTTCTCTTTCACTTCTGCTTCATGCTCCCACGAGAGCTTAGATCCGATGTTTCAACTATATAGAAACAGTATTTTATACCCCTAATTAGCCTTTTAATATCTTTTTTGTCCGGCGCGACGAACGATGTTATTACCACACAAATGACAAAACTTCAGTAAATACACAAGTACAACAGAAAAACAGGTTTCCTGCGCAAATCTTCATTCTACATTTAAGTCTTTATTTTATTTACGCATATTAAAGACCAAGCTGTCTCCTGGCTCGCAACCGTGGATCAGGGTATTATTTTAAGGAGTTTATTTCGTTCCGCCCGTACTCTTAAGCCAACGACCCTAATACAGCCTGGCTTACAACTTCTCATTTTCCGATCAACATCCCGATGAATTATAAACACTTTCTACAAATGTCAGCTTTCAGCTCAAATTTGTATATTGACTTCTATAAGCGATTTTTGATGAATCTTGTTTAAACTTTAAGTTGATATTTTATAGACATACATTTAAATTTATTACGTTTTACTGGCTCTATTTACAGTTATTTTCGTTTTCTTACTCAGGGCTCTGCTACACTTGTTTGAGTAAATCTCTTATTGTGTTTTCACAAAGTCACACCACTCACGTTAGTGGTGGAAGTAGCACATACATATAAACACCCCATAACTTAACATCTCTGCTCTGGCAAAGGGTTGCCAATTTTATTTCCAACATAGAGATTTCTTCCTTAAGTACTGTTATTTTTTATTTTTTTATTTATTTTTTATTTTATTTTTTTTTTTTTTTTTGTTTTTATAATAGGTCTGTTTCTTTCCTCTACTTTGGGATCCCAATTTGCACGAAAATTGTTTTCTTACTTCAAAATTGGTCAAATGAGAGCGGTTTTAAACAACAAAGTTCTTCTTATTCGTGTACGAAAGAGCCCAAAATTTTTTTTCGTACAAGTTATTTAAACTTGGCAACTGCCTTAAAGCACAAACAAAATACAAAATAAATTATTATTTCTTTTTGCTGATTTATTGAAATTAACTTTTCTTATTAAAACAGTCAAAATACTTTGAGTTTTTATTTTGTGTTTTAAATTTAGATTTTGTGTTCTCGTACTTTTATATAATATTTTCTCTTTATGAGAGAAAACAATGCTTGTTCTCATTTTCACGAACTTTAGCCAAAAGGTAAAGAAACAGACCTAATATGAATCAAATCCATGTATGAAACAATTGATTGACACTTCAAGTAGTTATTATACATTTTTAATACTGCCTTTGCCATTTTAAAAGGCACATGAAACTTCCACGACTGGTACGAAATACGAAATAATTTAAGTTAATAGTGCATTTGATTTATAGTTGAGAAGTGTAGAACCACTTTTCTTTCAACTGTATGCTAATTAGTAAATTGTAACAAAGCAAAAAAATGTGGTTGCAATATTTATTTGTAAATACTGAACACACATTCAATCAACCAGGAAATAAATATTTAAATATTACGTATATTTTTGTATACTTACATGTGAAGGCGTAAAATTTATAATAAACTGACATATAAGAAATTGGAAGTTTAATTAATTTTATTCATTTACAAATCAAATGCATTTCAATTATTTATTATACACTCCTTATTACTTTATAAATCTGCTACATGCGAATTTTAATCACACACAAAGCGGAACCCTACTTCGTTTGGACCATTCTGAAATTTATTATATGAAGTGGGTTAGGTTAGGTTATAGGCCTCTAATACTAAATTTTTTTTAAAAATGCTTAACCCATTAAGTGCCGATGACATTTTTTGTTGTAAAATTATTTATTGTGCGCAGGAAAAAAGGAGAAAATCCTTGCGACCGGACGAAGGCCAAAGGACCGTTACACAGGGAATCATTATTTTAAAAAAAGCCGGAATTTAGTTTTAGCTTTTGCTTTGTTTTTTGCTTAATTTATTAATTTAATATTTTTATTGTTTGCAATAAATTAAATACTGTATTAAACTAAATACAGTATTACGAACTACACTAAACTACATTTGTTCCGAATGATATGGAAAAATTAGAGACAGTCATGGTGTATTCGCCACTGCCTCAAAGGACTTGGATCGATCTTGCTAATTTTCAATAGAAATTTTTTCAAAGCTGTCTAGTGCCTTGGCAAAGTTGATTTCAACCCAAACACTGACGAACAGGCGGACATCGCTCAATCGATTTCGCTATGCATAAGATCTCAGAATGTATATATTTTATGGGGTTGGAAACGGAATGACAAACATAGATATACCCTTTTCCACCTCAGGTGATGTGTATGAAAATCAGTTACTGGAAAATCAGGTATCTACGAGAACACGGTTTTATTTTAATTTCTGATACTTGCTGCTTTAGCGAACATGATGCTACATATTCCGTGTACGAGGTAGAAACATATACGTAAAAACAACATACCCATGGGGATACCCTAAGATCTTTAAATTAATTTTTTTTTTGTTTTTGCTAGTGAGCTGTTTTTTTTGAAAGTGATACAAGTCCACTTTTTGAAAAAACTAAGTTAACGGTTTTTTTAATGAGCTATAGACTCCTTCTCTCCAAAGTTACAATCACAAATTATATCTTGACAACAAAAAAAAAAACAGTTTTGCTGTACAATACCATCGCACAATTATTTTTTTCTATTCACCATTAATAATTTAATATGCTAATGTTAAAGAAAACTAAGTATAAAATATCCTTTTCTTTTTTTAAAGACGACGTAATTTGAATTTTTATGTTTTTAATATAACTGAAATAAACTCAAAATAAGTTTTGTTATTCGTGTATAAAAGTGTCTTCATTTTAACTGTTATTTTTTACATAAATATTAATTCAGTAAAGCTTATGTCTATAAAAATTTGGACTTTAATTTCTTCTAAAATGTTATTTTTGAAAGTGGTATTAGTTCTTGTGGAGCTAAAAAAAATTGTTTATATGAAAAAATGGACTTATACCACTTTTAAAAAAACTGGCTCAATTATAAGATGGTCTAAACATTGTAGCGAAAGCGTTAATTCTTAACTACTAGAGTACGTAATGGTTAAAATCAGCTGTCTCATTCCCTTTGAATCCCAAAAGAAAAGAAATTATCTATATTCCACCGAAATTTTCAATTTATGTTTTTAAAAGCATCGTTTTTATAAAATGATTACTTATAAAAACAATGCCTTGAAAAATACTAAAGTGAATATTAAAAGAAAAAAATACTAAAGTGAATATTTCACTTCAGAACGTGCCTGATAACTTCTTTTCTTTTGGGATTTAAAGGGTATGATACAGGTGAATTTTATGATTACGTACTCTAGGAATTAAGATGAAGTGAATATTTTGATGAAATGAATTCTCTGCTTCAGTAATTTTATCAAAATTTACACACTTCGTACATGGAGGCACCCTGTATGTTTGTCTAAAATTTATTTAATGTTCGTTTCGAGTAAAAGATATTATTAGGTCATAGTTCTTGAAAAGTTGTCAAAATCATAGTCTAGTGCTATACTCTCTTGCTTCAGGGCGCTTACTTATCTTAATTCCAAATCTTAATTATTAAAGTTTTAGGTCTTTAAGAGAATAAATGAATAAACACTTCACTTTATACAATCTTTTAAAGGTAAATGAGAAGTCGCACTATCTAGCGGAAAAATTTTAATAAAAACAAGTAAGATTCGGATATATCGAATCTTATATACCCTTTCCTATATATGGAAATCTAGTTTAGTGAAGTAACTCCAATCAAAAAAGAAAATACTGGGCTGACATAGAATTAGAAAATAATATTAAGATTATTAAGTGTTACATATATATAATTTTACATAAAAATGTCATCGGCTCTTAATGGGTTAAGCATTATTTTTTTTAAATTTTAGTATTTCCTTAAAGATCTCTTCAAAAGCTTTTCAATGATTGATTGATTTGGGATTTAAATGATATTGATATTTAAAAAAATTTGAAAAGTTCAGAGGCACGAAAAATAAGGGCGAGCGCCATTTTTTTTTTTTTTTTTGTTTTGTACTTAATGTCTTTTTCTTATTTTTTTATTCTCTATGGCCCTATATATTTGCTTTTTTATTTGGAGTTACTTCATTGTTCCAATTAATATGGAAAAATTAGAGTAGGCGTGATGTTTTGCCCGCTGCCTTGAACGACATGGACCGTTCTTGCGTCTTTAAACAATTTGTCGATGATCGAGTAACGTTTTTAATATTTTTCTAGCTGATTTAGTGCCTCGGCAAACTTGATTTATAAGCAGGAATTAAATAATTTATCGGACAGCATGGTATGTGGTACAGTCTTAATGAAACCTCAACTCATCTAGATAAATATCATACATATTATACAGAAAGAACTCTATATCGAGCCCTTGTTTATGTACAACTACATATGGGCACTATACTCTTACATGATGGCAAATAAAAATATTACGTGAATTTTAGGTAACCTGCTATAATTTGTTTTACACATGCTAATTATTTTTTACACATTTCGCTCTTTAAATTTTCGTATCTCTAAATGCAGAAAATTTTCTAAACCACTATTTTAAATTTAAATTAATTAATACTGAAAATATAAGCACAACTGCATTTGAGACATAATTTTTAAAACAATCATAAAAATTATCGTTGCTAATAAATTGCAATTATTACAACAACCATTTAAAAAAGCGTTCATAATTTTTATGATCACATAAAATAGATTTATTTGTCTAGTCTATATACATATGTAAATTGTCGATGTCAATTTAAATTTTTTTTCCTGCTTTAATTACTGTTTTATAATTATTATAGCAGTCACTCATTACAATATTTTATTTGTTGAATTTTTAAATAATTTAACTTTTTGTATAAAGAAATAATAAAATCTGCACTCAGTGTTAGAATAATTTTTTCATAATTCTCTTCTTCTTTTAAAATTCCCTATTGCTCCTTATAATTTTTTGTTAATTGAAGTTACTTCACTAGATTTGTTTCAATTGATATGGAAAAATTAAAGTCAGGCGTGGTGTTTTGGTCGCTGCAAAACGAATGTGACGTAATACTTTTAAAAATATTGTTAGTTTTTGAGCTGTTATAGGCAGACACTACAAATTTGCACAGTGTCAGTAAAACAACTAGAAAAAAATAAAACTTTAATTTGAAGAGTATCCCAATATTACCGTGATTTATATGGCTTTAGTTTTTTAGCTGCAGTAGACAGACACAGTTCACACAGAGTATACACAAATATGTTTGCTATAAAAATAAATTTGAAACAATTGATTTAGAAATTATAGGCAGACGGCCATATTTCAAAATTTACACATGTATGCTTTACTATGTATGTGCGCTGTAATAAGTTTAAAAAGAAACTAAAATTTACACTTGGTGGATATATATTTTATTTATCACTAAATTAAAAATTTATCGACCCAATAGTACAATGTAGTTTTCCTTTTCAATTCATTGCGGACGCACAGTGGGGATGAAGTAATATTTTGGAACTAAATAAATATTTTCTAAATGATTTCCCAGACCTTTCAGATGCGGCACAAAAGTATCCCAAAGTAGGGCATGTATATTTTAATTTTTAAGCAGATTAAAAAAATTTACGATTCTTAATAAATAAGGCATTTACACTATGCAATTTATCATGAAACTAGCACGAAATTTTTGTTTGGGGTAAAGCAAGAGGAGTAAGCAATATTGCATACCCAGCAAAAAAATTTTTTAAAGGTAATCGAGTGTGGAATTAAGCATTTTTGTCGGAAGTACTTCCCAACTAGATTGCCAACTTAATGATTTTAACAAGGCATAAGACTTTTATAATCAATTACTGAGAATCGATTACATTAGTTATTGTAGGAAATAATGAGTACCAGTGTTCGAAAAAAAAACTGTACACAAACCATAGCGTACGGCACTGATAAAATACTTTAAAATTCCATTTTAGTGTTTATGAACTTGTATGTGTACCCATTACGTACACAACGTCTACAAAAAGAAGAACGCAAACTCTAACAAAACGTACTGAACAAAGTTCACAAACACTATTTTTTAGTGTTTGTGTACAAAGTACGCTAAAATGATCAGTACAAAACGAAAAAATTGGGTTTTAGTGAATTTTTTTTTATAATTTGTTGTTGTTTGTAATAATAGAAATATTTCGCCTATTATGAATAATAATAGTAAATGTCGTTTAGTGAAATGCAAATAAATGTTCTATATATTCTAAAAATTATTATTTTTCTATTTGTAGTATTTTTGAAAAATTTTATCATACCTACTTAAAGTGTTCAAAATGACTCAGCTTTTTATTAAAAAAACTACCTGAGAATAAATGTAAAATTTCAACACTTGAAAGAAAATGTTGTGAATTTTTTTTTATTGTAAAAGGATAGTCAAAATTTCAACAGGTAAAAAAGAACATTATGGAAATTTTACACATTAAAAGGTATGCAAAAGGCCAAATATTTCTATTATTACAAACAACAATAAATAAAAAACCTCGCGTACACTAAAAAAATGTAAGTGTACGCAAAAAAGTTCACTAAAACGCAATTTTTTCGTTTTGTACTGATCATTTTAGGGTACTTTGTACACAAACACTAAGAAATAGTGTTTGTGAACTTTGTTCAGTACGTTTTGTTAGAGTTTGTGTACATGTTCGTAAACACTTAAAGAGAAACGAAGTGTTTTGTTCTTGTTGTAGTGAATGTGTTTGCGTTCTTTGTATATGACGATCAGTACAGTATATAAACGTTGCGTACTTTAGAGTTTTTTTTCGAACACTGATGAGTACCATTAGTACGGTAGTCTCTTTTAACATGAAGAACTAGTTCCATTACTACTTCCTTTTTTGGGAACTAATGTAAGCGAGTAACAAAATATGGCCATCACAAAAGTAAGTCATTATGTGGCAAGTACTTTTTAAGGTAATGTCTAATTTTTTGCTGGGATAGCTTCAGTTTTGAGGGGATGTTTATGTTGGTTATGTTTTGTTTAAAAAAGCGAATATTACTATAGTTAATTAATAACTGACAGTTACATTGCTATTCCGAGAATTCAAAAATAGTCATGAACTGTAACCTTTATTGTCATAAAACCCATTTGTATAGGGCAAGGCGAATTAAATACTAGGTGGCCGCACGGCTACAAAAACAAAAACCTAATGTCATTTTGTTGTTGCAGAACACCACGTTGATGTCAAAAATAGCTGACTGAACAAGAGGAAGCCGAATTTAATTTATCCTTTTATCATCATCTGGTGCTGTTGGTTTCTTTCTCCTACATATGCAATAATACCTCCTATTTCATTTTTTGGTTCTGAAATTTAATTTTATGAAATTTTTCTTTTCTAATTTATTAAGCACTAGGTCAGTTTTATAAATAATAAAAATTTTTATTTATATTTTCAATATTTCGCCACACCTTTGGGTGGCATCATCAGGAAACAGGAAACAAAAAATTAGATTTTCTTTTTTTATAATAACAAAATTAAAATGAAATATTTTTTTTTTTTTTTTATTTAAAAAGGTCAAAAAAACAATTATATATAATTTTATAAAATTTTAAATTTTTTACTTTTTTTAATTAAAAATTTTTTATTTTTAGAATTATTTTAGAATTTTGACAACAACGTCGAACATAAAGAAAAATCAGATGGGTTATTAAGACCACCTGTAAATTAATGCGCCTTGGTATAGGGGTTTTTTCAAGCATGAGATATAATTTCATATGTTACTTTATTTATTTATTTAAGAACTTTTCAAACTATCGACTTAAAAAAAATCATCAACTGAACATCTAACATAGGCTGTAGTTCCGTTGTTCCATTAAAAGCAAAATGTAACACGCTGTTGAATAAATAATTGACACAGTTAAGACGCGTGTAATTTTTCAAAGCTTTTACCATATTTACTCCTCTTTCTGTCACAAACGTTATGTTTCCTAAATTATTTACTTGAAACTCAATAAGACACACTTTAGTTTATTCAGAATATTTTTTCTTGTGCTACTTTTAAAATCCATTGACTTTACACCAAGTGCAATATCTATACACTTACATTCTTTTGTAAAATGAAAGAAGAAATTTCTTTTTACAAAATCATCTGCCCACAAGTCTGTTGTTATTGAAGCCATACCGTTGGCTACTGCATCTCTAACTTCATATGTTATACTATTTCTTTTTTCTTCCGCCTTGATTTGTACACGGTTTGATATCGTTGTCGGAACCGGTATTAGATTCGATATATTCAAATGGCTGCCATATTTCGCCTCAATGTTTATTAGCTCGTGAGCTAATTTCTTGAATCCTTTGCCACCAACGGCAGAAAATGGACGACAATCTTTTACGAGGGCTGCTATATATATTTCTGGCCTGGCAACACTGAGTGTTGCCAAGTGCAATCTGACATTTCCATTGGAAAGTTTGTCATTTTTAAGCATAATCGTACTCAAAACGTTTTGACGTACGATCATTATTTGTGTTGTTTACAGTGACTTGAAAATATTAATATAGAAAAAAATGGAATTAACTCGTGAACATTTTCGTGCCATCACTTTTCACAACTTTCGACGTGGATTATTACGACAAGAGTGCATTGATAAACTTAAATCTTTGTATGGCGATGAAGCACCATCCTATAGCACTGTGAAAAATTGGTATAATGAATTTAATCGTGGCCGAAGCTCGCTCAAAGACGAATTCCGTGAAGGTCGTCCAAAAACGGCTGTTGTGCCAGAGACCATTGATGCCGTGCGTGAACTCATAATGCAAGATCGACAACGGACATACCGAGAGATAGAGACATCCTTGGACATTTCTTCCACCAGCATACATTTGATACTGCATCACCTGGCCGTAAAAAAGGTTTGTTCTCGTTGGATCCCGCACAATTTGAAAGTCGCTCAAAAAAAGGCTCGTGTCGATTGGTGCAAAGAAATGTTTTAAAAATACGATTGCGGTGCTTCAAAAGACGTTTATAAGATCGTCACAGGTGACGAATCATGGATCTATGCGTATTAGCCCGAAACGAAACAACAATCGACCGTGTGGGTCTTCAAAGACGAGCAAAATCCAACGAAAGTTGTTCGTGGAAGAAGCACTTCGAAGCAAATGGTCGCCTGTTTCTTCGGCAAAACTGGTCATGTGGCGACTGCTCCACTTGAGCAACGTAGGACGGTCACTTCTGAGTGGTACACTACAATTTGTTTGCCTGAAGTCATCGGAAAAATTCGAAAAACCAACAAGAGAAGACGAATCATTGTTCACCATGACAATGTGAGCTCTCACACATCGGCTCAAACCAGAGCGTTTTTAACCGGCCAAAACGTCGAATTAATGGGTCATCCGCCGTACAGCCCTGACTTGGCACCTAATGACTTCTTCTTGTTTCCGCACATCAAGAAGAAAATGCGTGGTCAACGATTTTCGTCGCCAGAAGAAGCTGTTGAAGTGTTCAAAAACCATGTTTTAGAGGTGTCTCAATCGGAGTGGAAAAAGTGCTTCGACAACTGGTTTGAGCGCATGCAAAAGTGTATAAATCATGCTGGAGAATATTTTTAAAAACAATAAAACCATTTTTGATTATAAATATTCGCATTTTCACTATTAGGCCAGAAATATATAGAGCAGCCCTCGTACAACCCATTTCACGCACACATCAATAAACTTTTATTTTTCAAAATTACAAACTTTTTTTTAAATCAACACCGATATTCTGATATTATGTACATATGTAGCATTTATGGCGAATTAAATTTTAATCAATAATTTCATTATTTTATTGTCTATATTTTACTTTTTGTACTTTTTCTTAATTGTACGAAAAACACCGGTATTTACTTTATGGATAATATCTGCGCACTCCATTTTTTAATTTTAAACAGGAAATTTTAATATATGTATGTATAACTTATGCAAACAAATTAACAACAATTACTGAATACTGGTATGATTGTTTTTTGATTGGTAGAATATTTTTTGATTGTTTATGCATCTTTGCTTTCGTCGCTGGATGTGTTCTAAAAGCGGAGTGTAAAAAAGGCAATCAGCACAAACAATGATTGTATACATAGTAACATCATAAGTTGTTCTTGTTGATGAAATGCATGACAAAAGCAATGAATGTATGTGGTCTCAATCTGTTCTCTGGTATAAACATGGACAAACTTAAAAGTCCAATGAGCATTAGCAAAATGGTCATATGGATATACTTTCTCCGCAGTAACACATTTTATATTAAAGTGTTTTAATAATAAATATTATATGAAAATACATAAAAATATTTTCTTATATTTAGATTTTGAAAAACACAAGGCGATCACCAACTTAAGCGTCTTGCAAAAGAACTTGCTTTTCACAAAATATCAAAATCCTAATTGAATAATATGAAGGAAGCACAACAACGTGTTGTGCAACGGGGCGGTGTTATGTGTCTTTTATTTGATACCTTAATAAACATTGTTAACATCTCAGCGTTCTTATGGGAAAACCTTTCTAACTTTTCTTAAACAAAATTGTTTTTAACCTACTTTTGACATTAAACATTAACAAAACTATAATAATTTCTACTCTTTTTAATAGGAGCTGGCTTGGCAAGTGTCGTAGTTTCATTTTTAATGTCCACCTACTACAGTGTCTTAATTGCCTATTCCATATACTACTTCTTCACAGCCTTTAAAACAAGTCTACCCTGGATAGATTGCAACAATCGGTATAAAAGCTCTCTACGAATATCTGTAGAGAATTTATTTAAACTCATTTGTTTTCTTTTTAAGTTGGAATACTCCTGATTGCTGGGTAACACAACGTTTGACAAACAATGTAACAGCGCCGCCATCATCCAGAACGCCTTCAGAAGAATTTTTCCAGTATGTTATATATAAATAATTGCTTACTTTCTGCAACAATAAAAAATTTTAATTATTTTTTTATAGAAACAAAGTACTGCAGATAAGTCCTGGCATAGAGTATCCTGGTAACATGCGTTGGGACTTGTTTGCTTGTTTAATATTTGCCTGGTTAATGGTCTATTTCGCCACTTGGAAATCAATTAAGTCTTCAGCAAAGGTAATTCAAGGAAACACTTTTGAGTGTATGTTGGTACTAACTATTGAACTGAATTAATTTTAGGCGCGTTATTTCACTGCCACTTTTCCTTTTGTGTTAATCGTTATTCTTATTTTTCGTGCTGTCACTTTGGAAGGAGCTAACGACGGCTTAAATTATTTCTTCAGACCAAATTGGTCTGAACTGAAACATGCCAATGTCTGGATTAATGCTGCTTCGCAAAATTTCAATTCGTTGGGCATCACTTTCGGTTCGATGATTTCATTTGCCAGCTACAACAAATACAATAACAATATTTTAAGGGACACGGTGGCAGTCAGTGTCGTAAATGTGATGACAAGTTTGCTGGTTGGTATCTTTGCTTTTGCCACTTTAGGTAATTTAGCATTGGAACAGAATACAAATATACAGGATGTTATCAGTGATGGACCAGGCTTAATATTTGTGGTCTATCCACAAGCATTGGCCAAGATGCCCTATGCTCAGCTGTGGTCAGTTATGTTTTTCTTTATGTTGTGGTGTTTGGGTTTAAATTCACAGGTGGGCTAAAGAAAACCTATTTTATAATTCATTTCTTAAATTTTATTATTGTTTTACAGTTTGCCATTGTTGAAGTTGTAGTTACCTCGATACAGGATGGCTTTCCCAATTGGATCAAGAAATACCTGGGTTACCACGAGATTCTGGTTTTAATAGTTTGCACCGTATCATTTCTATTCGGCCTGCCAAATTTAATACAGGTCAGTCAATATATTCTAGCTTTAAATGTAAAATAATATTTATAAGTCCTCTTTAACCACTGTACGTATTTCAATGATAAGGCAAAAGTTCTACCAAAAAAGAGCAGGAAGCTCTTACTCTAAACAAGTTATTTCATGTCTTTGAGTGAATGAATTCTAATGCCAGCCAGTTCTATACCTTCGCTGTACGATACGCACTGTCGTCTCAACAGCTCTCAAATGCATCTACACATTTTTTGTTGAAATGATATCTGAAATTTCCGTATCGTGTCAACAAAGGATCCAAATCCTAAAGGTACTTTTATTGTAGATAAGGTAAGGTTGCAAAGGTCGGTTAGTCTATCTTATGGATAAAACCGACACACTTGGACCCCAATACTCGCTTTGTTATACCTGAATTGGTGAGTACAGTGTCGTACCAGGTCTAAAACAACCTGACGCCCAGAAAAATGTAGCACTGCGAAAGAAAGAGGTCTTTAAAGTAAACTACAAAGTTCTTTAACATCATCTTAAAAAAAGTAGAAAAATCGTCGGCTAAAAGGCCATTGCAGCCAAGTCTTAAAAAACACACCACTTTTAAACCCTTAAACAAATTCATTTTCTTGATTTCAAAAGTCAAGGGAAAATCTCTGCTTTTGTACGGATGGATCCAAAAGGAGCACTGTTTGGCATATTTTTTATTTATTTATTCCATTTATTAATAACATAAAGCCTTCATGGCCAAATAACAATGTTACATACAGCTTAAATTTACCTGAGATCAGTAAAAGAACTTAATAATAATAAAAACACTATTTCATAAAAAAAAATACAACTCCAGTTAATATGGTTGCACTCGCACAAAATTGGCTCCCCAGCCATAATAAGAAGAGAAACAACAGATTAAATCATTCATAACACTAGCCCCATTCAGTGAGAAAAAGTTAAAATCAGTTAAAATAGTAAGCTACAAAAAGTAACACAAACCCCATACATTGATGATAGTTCAATAACGAATGAAAAAATTAAAGACATTAGCTTGATAAGTATTGTAGCAGCTTAACTCGAAAAACATTGTTAGAATGTGAGAAAAGCCGCAAAGAGAGAGGTAAAACATTCCACCATGTAGCAGTTCTAACGACAAAAGACCTCTGCAGTAAAGAAGAACGAATCCTAGGTATACAAATTTGAGGATTTCTTACTGATCGCGAAAAACGAAACGCACTACACAGAGTTGGTGGTCTATTGGCTTTAACTACCTTATAAAATAGAATAATATTCCTAAATCTTAAGAAGTCCTCGAAGGAGCATCCAAGGAAACGCCGAACGTAACGAGAAATATGGTCACGCCGTCCCACATTATACACGAAGCGAGCAATAACATAAATTAAGCGTTTAACCCTTTCTAAAGACATAGAAAAAGTGCCAGAAAAAACCTCAAAACCATACAAAACCTGCGACATAAGTAATGAATGTGCCAATCTATACCTAATGTGCATGGGAAGATAAAGGTAAATGGAATAAATTCTTCGTAAAATGCCAGAAATTCGAGAACATAGGATATCAATATGGTTACAAAAAGAAAGTTTTGAATCTAAAGTAATACCCAAGCATTTTAAGCGGTCAACAAAACATATACGAACATTTCCCAATGATATGTCAATATTAGGAAAGAAACGATCTGAGGTCCCAAATATCATAGCTTTAGTTTTCGATGGATTTAAAGCTAGAGAATTTCTAAAAGTCCATTCTTACTTTCCAACACGTCCCTGAAATCAATACTACTACCAAAAAGCAAAAAAAAAAATGTCATCAGCAAAAAAAAAAGCATCACATATTGATGAGTTTACTACGGTCGGAAGACTATTTACGTATAAGATAAAAAGAATTGGGCCCAGTACGGATCCCTGAGGAACACCCGATGTAAGCAAGCGTGTAGAAGACCAATTATCATTGGATGCAACAAATTGAGTTCTTTCAGTTAGATAAGAATAAATAAGACGACTGGCAGTTTTAGAGAAATTAAACTCATTTAACAGCAACTATATGCTCGAATACTTTTGACAAAACAGACAGCATAGAAATAGGCCTCAAATCACCCGGCCCCTGCACAACCTTCGACTTGGGAATCGGAACAACACGGGCACATTTCCACGAGGTTATGAACACCGAAGTAGTGAGGATTTTGTTAAACAGTTCCAACATATGAGTGGAGATTAGTAGATATATGAGCTTTAAAAAACGTATTGAGATATTGTCGACGCCAACATATCGTGAATTAACCTTATATAAGGCATCGTGTACATCCATCAACACACCACACTTGAAAACCTTCGCGGCTGGCGCCACCTTAGTCCCTTTATGTATATATAAAAAAAGGAACGAGGTATGTATGTATATACTTGTTTATACTTATATTTCGTATGATTCAAAGTATAACAAGAATATGGCGGCAACAATAGAAAGATGACTTAACAGGTGAAAAGAATGAACTTCGACTTTTCAGGAAAAAGAGCAGCTTAGTTGCAACGTCAGCAAGCAGTAAGAGTTAACATGAAAAATGTGGACTTGAAGACGGATTTATTTCTTTAAAATTATAAAATTATTGAAAAAAAAAGAAAAAATGATCAGCTGCACAACAGAAACACGTTCACTCAGGCATCGAGATGCCAGATTTTTATATTACGAATGGGTTAATTTTTATATATTTTAGACTCTAAAATGATTGAATTTCAGTTTCAACAAACAACAAGTTTTGTATGGTACTATCGGATGTAGCAAGAAATATCCGGTTTATATAGTATTACATGGACTCGCATTACATGGACCCAAAGCTGTAAGGGTAATGAACTGGAAAATGGATGAATAATTTGTGTTGTATTCAACTTTTTAGCCCGAAACAAATTCGATTTTATTATGAACAATTGAAAAACATCGTAGATACTATTATTTTGGCAATAATGCCTTTATATGAGACCAATAACTATATATCGTATTAGGAGGTTAAGGGGTGCTTTTGAATTTGATCAGAAATATATAAAACTGCATTAGTGCGGGGTGATATTCTTTGCGATTTTTACTTTAACCTTTATTTAAGATTTTCAGCAACAGTTTATTCCATTTTTTCCTTCACTATTTTCCGCACATGTAAGACAAGGAAGCGAATTGCATAGCCCATTTAATTCTCATACGAGAAGATATCAGTATTCGAAATTGAAGTCCTAAAGAAATTTGTTTGAACTCGTTTTAACATTCTAATTTATTTCAGGGTGGCATATACTTCTTTCAACTTATGGATCATTATGCAGCCTCTGTTACTATAATGTTTTTAGCATTTTCTCAAATGATAGCGATTGCTTGGTTCTATGGCGTAGGGAGGTTATCCAAAAATGTAAAGCAAATGACAGGGAAAGCACCGTCATTGTATTTAAAATCATGCTGGATTTTATGCGGACCATGTTTGCTCTTTGTAAGCCAACAACGACTTAAGAAATATAAAAATTTTTAACAAATTGTATTTTTCTAATTTCCAGGCTATTTGGATTTTGAGCTTGATCAATTACAAAGAGCCCACTTATCATAATGGTCATTATAAATATCCGGATTGGGCTTATGGTATTGGATGGATGTTTGCTTTGTTCTCTTTAATATGTATACCATTTTATGCTTTAGTAAATTTATGGAAAGCTCAAGGTAACAGTTTACAAGAGGTAAGAACTTAATTCAATCAAATCAAAAATTAATTTAATGCAACACATTACCATCTTCAGCGCTTTCAAATTACTTTGCGTCCAAACATTTATGAGTGCAAAATCTGTGGTGAACATCATTGTGAACATGATTATCCTGAACAGGAACAATACATGTTATCACAAGAATTGTCCGGTGTGTATAAAGCAACAACACCGACACATGATCAAGTGCAGCCAATGTTTCCTCTGAACATGGGTCAAAAATCCGGGTATAACCCGTTGCAAATACAGGAATCAAAGCTGTCAAAACAGGAAAATACCTGTGAGAAACCTTCTACTTCAATGGAAGAACAACCTGCAACATCAACTACTAGATGATTAATAATGCTTAATTCTTTTTGCAAATTTTATAGCACACTTTTAGGATGAATATTTTATTAATTTTTGTTCTTGTTATTAAAAAAAACTGTTATTGTTTTCGATTTGTTTTAATTAAATAGTTAAATTTTAATTGTATTTTTAGTTTCGCAGTCGAAAAAAATTTGTAGTATTAACCAAAGACTTGATGAATTACTTGAAAATAAAAATTTTCGCAAGACAAAAAAAAAGTATTAAAAAAACATAAAATAAGTCATTTTCAGATTTTCTTATCCTTTTTGACTGACTACATTTTGAAATATTTTTGCCTTTATCCACATAGTAAGATGTCGGCGTGTTTCTTAAAATGTGGAACCAGAACAACAACGCTGGTAGTCGAACGTGAAGAGTAAGATAAGAGCTTCAATTTTATATATCACATCTAAGCAAGTTTCTTACATGCATTCAATTCTCCAATGCCGTTCTTCCTTCGCTAACATGCATCCCTCAAAAATGTGAGTAAGATTCGCGTAACTAAATCTATTGTGTGATTAATATTTCCTTAGCCATACATTAGGGTGCTTTTTCAGCAGTTGCATTTCGACAAAGAAACTTACCGGGATCGAAATGGATTTATTTTTGGTTAAGATAAGCCCAACACCCCAACGCAGTTTCCTACTTTCTCATACCTAACTTACTTTCTTATACAAAATTTGAAGTCAAGAAACCATGTGATATACACGTGAGATAAAATTTTTCTAGAGCTTAAAACCCCAAAACTGATCTGTATTCGTGATCAATATTCACCGTTTCTGCGGTCCCATTTATACTCATTAACACATCTGCAGCAATTTTTATACCCTTCATCCTTTATATCTAAGTGTGTCATTCCGTTTGTAATTTCTACAATATCCAATTCCGACACCATCAAGTAGATATATTTTGTGTTCTTATGCATAGCGAAATCGATTGAGCACCATGCCTACCTCTAATTTTTTATACCATTTCATATTATTTGGAAGTAATCCCATAAAAAAACAACAAATATATAGGACGATAGAGAGTAAAAAAATAAGAAAAAACACATCAAGTGATCAAATCGGCACTCGCCCATATTTTCCGAGTCATGGGACTCTGAACTTTTCAAATACTTTAAAATATCAATATGTGTATCATTTAAAAAATTTTGAAGAGATCTTTAAGCAAATACTAAAATTTTTTAAAAATGCTTAACACATTAAGAGCCTTTATTTTTAATTCTCTGTCACCCAAATATTTACTTTTTTGATTGGACATACTTCACTAAACTAGATTTAGATGCATGAAGAATGGTATATAAGATTATACGAATATAGCACTCTTACTTGTTTTTCGTTTCTTATGTTTTGTCTTTCCCTCAAAACTGTAGAATGGTAAGTTAGAAAAAGTTGTCTCGACCAATCGATTATTAAAAAAATAAAAATAAAAACTATATGACAAATTTGATAAAAAAAAATCGTTAAGAAAATGTGAAAAGGTCGGAAAGTCATTTAAAGCCGAAGCAAAATATTTTCCATCTTAAAGTTACAAATAATATAAAAATTAGGTGTCATATATTTTCAACACGAAACATAATAAAAGAAAGAAAATAAAAAAAATTTCACAATACCCATAGTTTTAAATATATGTATTTATTTGGCCTTAACGACTACAAAAAAACTTGTTGTAAATTTTTTAAAGCATATAGACATAGCGGAATAGTTTATCCATTTCATCGATTTTTGGTACCGCGTTAAAATTACGTGGAATTCTGCAATATTCCTCATAAATACGTTGACTTTCCTCACTAACAGTGGGAGGTTTAACAGACAAATATGAATCTGTTCCATAATCACTTAAAGGTTTTAACTGTATGCCCATATTACGGGTACTTGTTGCGTAAGAAGAAGAGGCAGATAAACCACTTGTGGCTGTTGTTACTTGTTGCAATGCCACTCCTCCAACATTACCAACCGGTTGAGTTGTTAATTTTGCCATTTGCACATAACGTTTATAAATAGCCATATTTTCTTTAGACGGATTACTTACCTTGCAGCCATAAACTTCTTCCATTGGAGGCATTAGACTGGCCAATGAAAAAGGGGTTTCTTTTTCTAGAGTTTTGTTAAAATTTTGTTCTTTTAAGGATAAGGAAGCACTAAATTCTTCGTCCGATGAACTGACTGAAGCTTCAGACGACGAACTGGAATCATTGCTAGTAGTAGAACTGGTGGAACTTTGTCCGGTAAGTGAAGGATTCTTGGGTTTCTTGCGTTCTTGAATTTGTCGTTGGAATGGTGAGTAGTTTGTTCGAAATGTTGGCATATGTCGCATGGCCAACTGACTGATTTCAAATGAAATATGTTCACTTAAATCGGTCCATTTGAACGACTGGTGATAATTGGAGTAACCATCTATCATTTCTAGATCTTTGCTGTGCACTCGAAATAGTTCTTTAACAATTTTATTAGCATCCGAACAGGAATACGGTAATGATTTACGAACTTTCATGCGCACCCAATCGGTGATAAGTCGAGTCTCGTTGCTAGGCGTTAGCGGCTTGTAGGCATTGTGCATGTAGTAGTCGCTTTGTAATTCCCAAATCGGTTGGTTTTCTAAAAATATTTAACAATAATTTGTAATTGGTTTTCAATTTAAAAGTAGAAAAGAAATTTAAAACATGATAGTTTAAAAAAAGCTATAATAGTATTGAATGATCACTCATGGTGCGTTCAGGTTAGTCAAATAATTGACCAAAAATGTGTAACCACTATGTTTACAAATGTGTATTCAATATTTCCTGACATCTATTTTTACGACGATTTAAATTTTAAATTAAGTAGGATGTTATATTTCTTAATATGTATTTGAGAAACAAAACCAAATATAACATGAGCACAAGGCTAACAAAAACACATGATAATTGATAGTTTACAAGGAGATATATATTTTACAGCATGAAAATTCTTTTTGTCAAAATAAGTGCATTCCTTAAATAAGCCAAAAATATTTTAAAACTCAACATTTTTTTATACCTTTTGACACAAAAAGTAGAAAAAGGGTATATCCAAATTTGTTATTCCGTTTATAATTTCTACAATATCCATTTGCGACGCCATAAAGTATATATAGTCCGTTTTCTTATGCATAGCGAAGTCGATTGAGCGATGTCCGTGTTCATGTTAAAACCAACTCTGTCAATGCACTAGCTGAGCTAAAGAAATTTTAAATACGCCAACCGATCAGACTAGCATCGTACATTTTGCTATTGAAAATAAGCAAGATCGGACATAATTAACCTTCCCATATATGGCAGTTAAATCTTGTTATTGTGGATCTCTGCGCCCATTGGAATCGCTGGCAATGAGGTCAAGGATCGGGCCGCTAAGAATGATCTAAATTTAAATGAAATAACTTTCATACCTTGCTTTCCCAAAGCTATTTCAAATCCTTTTTAGGCAATAAGGAAGCCCCAGAACTCCGAAATAAGAAGAGCTAAGTTCTGAACTGCACTACTCAAAAAAATCTAACAAAAATATGGAACAGCTTACAATACCATCGTAACCGTTAAACTTAGGCATTATGTATTTTTAACCGACCTCAAAAAATATGGAGGTTATCAAATCTAAATTCTGCTTGTTTTTAATGTTTGTGCCTGCAGAACTTAAGGTAAAGCTTACAGATTGGTCCCTTTTCATAATATTAAATATTAAAGGGTGTCCCCATACAACATACACGTTTTTAAGTGTATTATAAACCGTAGGGGCGCCACTTTAAAGTTTAAAAAAAAACTGCGTATCATTATAGCACAAAGTAATACAAAAATAGATGACGTAACTTGACCCAAAATGGGCGTATATTTTGAACCGTTATATACAAACGCTTGAGAATTAGACAGAATGTCGAATATTCAAAATTATAAATTAAAGGGCGCCCCAATAGTTCATTTATTTTGATGTATATGGCCATTCTTTTAAACAGTTGTAGACAGACGCTTGAAATACACAAAAAATCTGTATTGCTAACTCCGCTATAACAACAAGTATAAAACTCGGATTTGGAAATTAAAAAGTATCCCAATATGTAGCCAAACTTTTGAACCGTTATATATAGACAGCTTAAAATTGAAGGGAGCTTATATTGCTATGTCCGCTATATCACCAAGCATACAATTACATTTGGTGCTCCTATATTCACTGTAGTTTGCTAAATGTGGCTTAACTTTTGTACAGTTTTATTGCTAAGTCCGCTTTAACAATAAGTATAAAACTTTGATTTGGAAATGTAAGGGGTGACCCAATAGTAAATGTAACTTGGTCCAGATTTACACTATGCAATTTTTTGAGGCATTTTTTCCTCAACTTTCTATTTAAGTTACAGCGTTATGCGTTATCTAAAAGTAAACATTAGCAACAGTTACATCCCCTCAAAACTCAAGCAATACCATATTACTTACTCCTCCTGCTTCACTAGCAAACAAAAATTTCATGCTAGTTTCATGAAAAATTGCATAGTGTAATGCCGTATTGATGTGTGTGGCCAAATTTTTTGAACCGCTATAAAAAATAGCTGAAATCTGTTTTGAAGTCGGTTTTTTTTCATTTGTATAAAACAAATTCTAAATTCATTAAATTAAACGGGAATTTTTTATTATATTAATCAATTTTCAAAATAAAATCCGTTTTTTCGTGCTATTTTCTACTATCCCGATTAATTATTTAAATCACCGCTATTGATTATTGAGGGTCAAAATTGATTCATAAATAAAATAATAAAAAATGCCCGTTGTTTAATTTAATATTTGGAAAGTGCCTGTTCATATAAATAAATTATTGTAGTGTTTTGTGATATTTTATCCTCTTTCAACTGCATAAAAGAGCTGAAAAAAAGTCAGCCGCATACAGTGGGGAAAGAAAAATAGAGTTACTGTTGGTTATTGTTGTCTTTGTTTGTTGTCTTTGCTTTGTCAGATCGGTGATTTAAATAATTAACCGGGATAATAGAAAATAGCACGAAAAAAAGATTTTATTTTGAAAATTCTAATTTCATTACCAAATTATTTATATTAATATTTTGTCTTAGTCTAGATTTACACTATGCCTTTCTCAAATCTCTTTTTAAGTTATAGTGTTATGCGTTATCTAAAAGTAAACATTAGCAACATTGCTTACTCCTTCTGCTTCACAAACAAACAAAAATCGCATGCTAGTTTCATAAAAAATTGCATAGTGTAAATGCCATATTAATTGTAGTTAAAGTTTTTTCGTGCGCCTTTACAGTATAATTTACCAATTTACTTTATAGGGAACAATTAAAATAGATAAATAAAATTTTTAGTAACTTGTTACCGATTTTGCAACTTAAGTTTAGTAACTCACGTTTTAGATGACTCTTGCTCGGCTTGTAGTATCCTAAGAATAAATTAATGCTGTGCTGCTTTTCGGTGTCGTTAAAGGTGTTGCTATAATAACGACTCAATGTTTGCATAATATCGTTGCCTTGTGAGGCCCAAGCGGCTGTCTTACGATAAGTCTTAATGCGATGAACCAACTGCGAGCCGCCATATTGCAGGGCCAACGTATCACCATGTTCTTCATATAAATTTTCCAACATTGTAACACAATCCGAATCAAACTCCAATTTGGCAGACTTAATAAAACCTAAACG
The DNA here is from genome assembly GCA_916610165.2 of Gymnosoma rotundatum. Taxonomy (NCBI): domain Eukaryota; kingdom Metazoa; phylum Arthropoda; class Insecta; order Diptera; family Tachinidae; genus Gymnosoma; species Gymnosoma rotundatum. Next base: position 92,085,003 of record OU744337.1, on the reverse strand, counting down.
TTCCAACTGATGCCCCAAAGCGCATTTACCAATTGCGAATTGTGCTGTGTTGGTACGATCCAAACAATCTACACAATTCGTACGAACAAGACCTGTTTGAAATGTCAACGGATAACCTCGTGTTTTGAAAAACATGCCTGTCTGTTGCACCACGGATTCTGCAATGTCAGCTAACATTTCCATCACATTGCCACCACCACGGCTTTTGCGGGCCATATCAAAGTGTATGTATTTCATGCGGTGGTGTGGTGGCAAGAACTGATTTAAGTATCTTATACTGTTGACAAGCTCCTTAGCTATAATATTTTCATGTTGTCGTTTTTCTCGTTTCTTAACCAGATTCAGTATGATAATGGGTGAACCATAATGGAAAAGTAATCTTTCAAAATGTCTTGAAGGAGTTTGAGCGTAGGGATCAGAAATATCTAATTGTATTGGAGGTTTTGGTACCATTTTACTTATGTCTTGCGACCAATGGGAAGGTACTGATCCTCGCATTTGAGTAAACGAACACATATTATGACCATCGGAAACGATTTGTTCGGTTTCTACTTCATTTGCCACATCGCCGTGAAAATTTGCTCCTCGTTTCAGGAATCGGGTACCAGCAAACCTTGTACTCCTACGTGCTATTAAGCAAACATTTACCCGTCGTCCAAAAACACTTATGCAAGATTGGCTTACATAGCCATGAGTTACTTCCAGAAGCCAATCCCTCAACATAATACCACATGACAACATGGGCTCAAGTAGAAATGCATTCCAAACAAAACGTTTACGGGAACAGCTTCTGAATGCATAATCGACACGTTCATTTGAGTCTTCAACATTATTTGTCAACGAATCCCAGTCAGGTAAAGGCTCCTCACTTTCAATGTCTACACGTGGGCCCACATACCTTGGAGCAGAACAGTTATATTGTAAAGTACGGGTTAAGTCGTAGGAGTATGAAAAATAAAAATTACTCCTTAAATCAATATTTTGGAACATTTTTTTATAACGTTCCTCGTAAGGATGGGGAGTTTTAAGTGCTGCAGTTGGTTCGTTGACTTTAACCATAACGGTATCCTTTATGGTATATATTAAATGCATACCCAAATGGGCGCAGCATTTTCTTTTAGTAACAAGTATCAAATAGTAACCCTCTAAGAATCTTACAAAGCCTAAGACACCATAGGCTGATATAACTTTGGGAGATCCACCCAAAGAACTAAGAAATCTTCGTATTTCCAAAGCGTTGAATTCATTTGGATTTTCATCTATAGCCAAGCGGTCATGCTGCGTACGATCAATAGTAAGTAAGCGGAAACGTGTTTCCCTATTATTGCTGCCCACTAAATACAAACGCTAAATAATCAGTTTACTACATATTGGCTGTTAGATTTGTCTCGTTAATTTGCTTACCGTTTTGGTTTCATATAAAACAACTTTTTGTATTGCACTAATCAAGGGATTAAATATTATATTCGGATTGTTGTTATTCATATTTTACAAAATCTTTCCAAGCAGTTTTTTACACAAAATAAAGATTTTACAAGAAAAACCTTGATACGTTTTTATTAACAGCTGATGGCGAATTTATGAAAGGTATACACCAAAGTATATCTATAACAAGTACATGCAGGAGTTCAGCTGATAGTTTTATTGGTGTGCGTGTTTATCATGTTTTGTGTCAAAATTTGTTTAAATTTATTTTAATTTTTATTTTACTATACATTTCTCTTGTTTTTTACGTGTTTATTTTCATTTTTATTATGTTCTATCAGGGATGGTAAACGAAATATTCAAATTACACTTTTCCAACTCAAGTTGCATTGAATATCCTTTTATTGAATTCTTGTTTAAATTTACATTAATATAGTCGTTAAAAGGTCATTCTCTTACTTTTTTTATAATAATTAAGTAAAATTAATATTAATTTTTTAGTTAGAAAAATTACAAAATTTACCCACTTTGCCGTCTCTGAATTGTTTTTTGACATAATACATGAAATTTTGTATTTGTGTTGACTTGCATATACTTAATATATATATAACATCTAGTCCAAGGCAGATTAATATACTAGGTAGTGGCAGTAGATCAGTTGACTTTCTTGTTTATGTTTTCAGATGTCATATTTTGTTTACACTTATTATTTTTTTTTCCTACAAAATTTTTTTTCTTATAGTGGTGTGGAAATATTTTTAAAATTTTCATAAAACAAAATTGTTTCACACACTTTTTGAAACTGAATTTTATTTACAAATTGTAGGCTTCGCCTCTTCATGATTTTGTTTGCTCATTTTATATGTTAAAACCAAGAAGTTTGGTACAAAATGCGTTAATACACATTTCTGGTTTTTACATATAAAAAATATGCTGACATAATCACGAGGTTTAGGAAGCTCCTTGAATATATGAATGTAAGTAGCATCAAAGGAAAGCTTATGACGTCTAGATTAATAATATTCTAATTATTCTTTTCGAGCTACATTTTCAAAAACTGAAAAAAATCATGTTAAAATGGGTTTTTGAGAAATTAAATATCACAAGGCATCGGGCTATTCCTACAAAATGTTTAAGTAATACAGCTAAAAGAGTTTTTAATCAAATGGTAAAATAAAATTTAATTTTTTTTTTTTTGTTTTACCATATAAATTCTCGGAAAGGGGAAAATGTCCCAAAAAATTGTTTATTTTTTAAGAGGCCTTAGATATTCACGGGGCTGTCAAATGGTTTTTGGAGTATGTAGCCAAAATTTGGAGACTTACCGTTTACCTTTTTTAATCGGTTCATTTGCACTTCGAGGAATTTTACAATAATTTTAAAATTTTGTTCCAAAATTGGCAATGTTGGAAAGGCCTGGAGGGGAACCGTTATAATTGTTGACCTAATTTTGCTTTAGTTTGTCTTTAAAATTGTTTAAACAAATTTACTACTACTGAAGTAAATTTAAATTACATAAGCAAAGAAAAGAATACCACCTTTTTGCGAAAAGTCCTTAAAAAACGATATTTTTTACATTTTCACAATCATAACTTTAAACTTGTTTATTTTAAATTTTATTAATAATATAGCAAATGTCCTAAAGTAATAATCCGATAATTAATAAGCGTACTACGCCAAAAACACTAAGTTAAGATTAGCTACATTTAAACATATTTTTATAGACATTTTCAAGGTTTGATTAAATTTAAAAAATCTTAACATTTGAGTTAAAAATAAACTTCTTATCGCATTTGGGTACGTTAGACATTTTAAAAATACTGCTCTGCCTCTGTAGAATTTCGTTGATATATATTAAGTGGTTTATATGATACTCAATTTTTCCAAAAACAAAAACTTTTTCAAACCACTGTGCTTTATTTGAATTTGACATCTTGAAAATATATTTTACACAAACAAAATACATGTTGTTTACTTATTGTTGTAGTTGTTTTAGAACTGCTATTACCTGTAAAATTAATGTGCCTTGATCTAGTCCAAGGCACATTTATATACTAGGTAATGACATTAGATTAGTTAACTTTCTTTTTTACGTTTTCATATGTCAAATTTTGTTCACTCTTATTATTTTGGAATAAATCTACTTTACGGGCACCGCTCCAAAATAAAAAAAGTTTCCTATGGGGTGCAAAATGCAATTTTAAGCAAAAAATGAGAAGTGAAAAAATTAGCGGCAACCCTTAGTTTCGGAGTTACGGATCTCTGAAGGTTTTGTATCTAATAAGGCATATATCGAGTATTTGATGGTAGAATGGGACAATATGGGTATCACTTTGTGGTATACACCACAGAACATCTAGCACTAAGCACTCGGTGCATCTAGTCCAAAGCACATTAATATACTAGGTAGTGGCAGTAATTCAGTTAACTTTCTTTTAACGTGTTCAGATGTCAAATTTTGTTTGCACTTATTATTTTTTCCTACAAAAATTTGTTTCTTACAGTGGTCTTGTGGAAATATATGTGGATTTTATTTAAAAATTGTAGACCTCGCCTCCTCATGTTTTTTTTCTTTACTCATTTTATATGTAAAAACCACAAAATTTGGTACAAAATGTGTTTATACACCTTTTTGGTTTTTACATACAAACAAAATCACGAGAGGGCGAGGTTTAGGAAGCTCTTCTAGCTAAAATATACGCTCGATATACATGTAGGCAGCATCAAAGGAAAGCTTATGATATCTAGATTAATAATATTGTAATTGTTTTTTTCACGGTACATTTTCAAAAACTTAAAAAATCATGTTAAGTTGATTTTTTGAGAACTTAAATATGGATATAAAATTTCCATAAAATCATAACGCATGGAACTATTACTACAAAATTTGGAAGTTATATAGCGAAAAGAGTTTTTGATCAAGTGATGAAATAAATGTAACCAAAATTTAGCGACTTGCCGTTTACTTTTTTCTAATCGGTGTTTTGTACCCCGAGGAATTTTACAATAATTATAAAATCTTGTTCCAAAATTGGCAACGTCGATAGGGCTGGAGGGGGAACCGTTATAAACCGCTACATAGCAAAAAAAAACACAATACCACCATTTTGAGGAAAATCTTTAAAAACGGTATTTTTACATTTTCTCAATTCAGAGGCTTCTAACTATTTAACGAAAAGCGCTAACAGAAAACGTTAAACTTGTTTATTCTAAATTTTATTAAGAATATAGCAAATGATTCAATAATCCGATAATTAATAAGCGCACGATGCCAAAAATACTAAGTTAAGGTAGGCCAAAATTACCAAAAAAAAAAATTGTAAGCCAGAGCCCTGCATATTTAAGCGCATTTTTATAGATATACTATATTTTCAAAAAATTATATGTCCGAGGTACTAAAATTTCTCTTCACCCTAGGGGTCTGACTGTCCGTAGATTCACTGAGAAACATCTCTGGCCTGCCTCTGTAAAAATTTAAAACCAAATTTTGTAAAAAAAAACGTTTTCAAAACACTGTGCCTCAGTTGATTTAACATCTGAAAATATATTTTACAAAAACAAAATACATGTTGCATGAATCAAGAAAACAAGATTGCGCATTGCGCAGGTGCGTTAGTTTGTTGTCTCTTTTGTGTGACGTAGAAATAGACTATTTGTATGGAAAGTGTAACAAAACTAAAGTAAGAGAGCCAAAAAACTCTTATTTTTTTTACAACAAACACACGTAATAATTCTATTGTGACGTAGATGCGCAGTAGAAATATTTTTTGAACGGCTGAATGCGAAATCTTGTTTTCTTTATTCATGTACATGTTGTATTGTTGTTGTAGTTGTTTTAGAACTGCCATTACCTGTAAAACTAATGTGCCTTTTTAACCGACTTCATAAAAAGAAGGAGGTTATACAATTCGGCTGAATGTTGCTTTTTTTATATTTGTGCCTCCAGAACTCAGTCATTTCCGATCCGATTTTGAAATTTTTGGTAATATGATAGATTATGCTTACAGATTGGTCCCATTTCAAAAACAGTTTATAATCTTAAAAATTAAAGGGTGTCTCCATACAACATACATATTTTTTACGTGTATATGAACTGTAAAGGGCGATTCTGTAAAATTTAAAATGACTGCGTCTTACTATAGCCCCCAACAACAAAAAGTTATACAAAAATAAATCTAAAAATTAAAGGGTGCTCCCATAATTGATGTAAATTTACTTATATGGGCCTATCTTTTGAACCGTTATAGACAAATGCTTGCAAATTGGACAGAATGTCAATTGCTATGGGCGTAATAGTAACAAGAATTAATATTACAAATTATAAATTAAAGGGTGCGCCAATATTTCGTTAAATTTGATGTATGTGGCCATACTTTTGAACAGTTGTAGACAGAGGCTTGAAATTTACAACAAACCTGTATTGCCACGTCCGCTAAAACAAAAAGTATAAAATTTGGATTTGGAAGTTAAAGGGTGTTCTAATAGTTAATGTTATTTTGTGTATGTGACCAAAATTTGAACCGTTATAAACAGAACGCTGAAACTTAAAAGGGACCTACATTGCTAAATCCGCTATATCAACGAGTTTATAATTGCATTTAGAAATTAAAGGGTCATCCATAATTGATGAAGATTTACTTATATGAGCCTATCTTTTGAACCGTTATAGACAAACGCTTGCAAATTGGACAGAATGTCGATTGCTATGGCCGTTATAGTAACAAGTATAAATATTAAGAATTATAAATTAAAGGGTGCGCCAATAGTTCAGTTAATTTGATGTATATTGCCAATTTTTTTAACAGTTATAGACAACCGCTTGAAATTTACAACGAACCTGTATTGATAAGTCCGCTATAACAACAAGTATAAAATATGGATTTGGAAGTTGATGTAATTTCAAGTGTGTAGCCGTACTTTTGAACCGTTATAGAAAAAACGCTGAAACTTAAAAGGGACCGGTATTTCTAAGTCCGCTATGTCAATGATTTTATAATTTGAGTTTAGAAATTAAAGGGTGTCCCATAATTGCTGTAGATTTACATATATAGGCCTATCTTTTGGACCGTTATAAACAAACGCTTGTAAATTAGACGCAATGTCGATTGCTATGGCCGTTATAGTAACAGCTGATAATATTTAAAATTATGAATTAAAAGGTGCACCAATAGTTTATTTTATTTAGTATATGACCATACTTTTAATCAGTTGTAGACAGACGATTGAAATGTACAAAGAACCTGTATTGCTAACTCCTTTATAACAACAAGTATAAACTTTGGATTTGGAAATAAGCGGGTATCCCAGAAGTTGATATAATATGGTACAAGTGGCCGGACTTTTGGAGCGTTAGGTTAGGTTGCACAGGCCGTCGGCATAAAGACAGAACCACTTGGGTCCCAAAGGTCCAGTTGCGTTACCTGGAAACAGGATTTGCAGGGGATTAGATTCAGGGCGCTAGGGCACTATCAAAGATCCCAATCCAAACCACCCCGAGGACCGACAGATAAGTCTGCAAGACCATGCAGTCTCGGACTGCCGAAGATGGCCGCTCTATTCTCAGAAAGAGCTGGGCAGTGGCAGAGCAGATGCTCTAGCGTTTCTTCCTCTTCCTCATCTTGACAACTTCTACAGTAGTCATGATGCGGAAGATTCAATCTCCTAGCATGAATACCAATGACACAGTGCCCCGTCAGCACCGCCACCAGTGTGTCCAGCTGCCCCCGAGGAAACCTCAGTAGATTTGCGGTTCTCCTACTATCGTACTGAGGCCACAATGTCCTCGAGACCCTACAGGTAGCCTCCTCAGACCATCTAGACTGTGCAGCTCTGAGGAGTTCCTGCTGAAGTAAAGCTCTACAGCAGCTTAATGGGACTCCTACCAGTGGATCTCTCTGCCGGTCTCCCAACCGGGTTTCCAATCTGGCGAGTTCGTCCGCAATTATATTTCCGGGTACGCCCGAGTGAGCCGGTACCCAAAACAGTTCCAGGTTGGAATGTCTCGCCATCTCGTGAGGAAATGTCCGGCATTCACGTACCAATCTGGATGTCGTATAGACACCCGATAAGGAGTTAATCGCGGCCTTGCTGTCAGTACAGATCCGGATATCCTCTTCGTATATCCTGTGGTACCTCATCCAGCAAGCCGCCCTTCTGATGGCTGAAATCTCAGCCTGTACCACGCTACATTGATCCCATAGCCTAAACTTCATCCTGATCCGAAATATAGGAATGAAGACGCCCCCCCCCCCCCCCCCGAACCCCGTGTCCGACTTTGACCCGTCAGTATAAACATCACCACGCATATTCGATGTGCCCGACGTTGATACCACGAAACCAATGTCAGACATGGGGGTGGGCGTGCAGTAATCGATGTTGTCAGGAATAGCGGATGAGCAGCCTAAAATGGCCGCATGTACAAAGTCCCCTGACCTCCACGTCACCGCTGAATTTAGTCCAATCGCCGAGTTCATAGCCAGCTGTTTGGCCATGAGATCGACCGGTAGCCAGTGCAGCATCGCAAAAAGGGCCTTTGATGGAGTGGTGCGCATTGCCCCGGTGACCATTAAGGCCGAAGTGCGCGGTATCCTATTCAGCATAATGCAGTTCACCAGTTTGCCCAGTGCGGGCAACCATACAAGAACCCCATACATGAGTATGGGTTTTATGACCGTGTTAAAGAGCCAGTACGACGTGTTGGGATTTATGCCCCAGTGTCTGCCTATGGCCTTTCTACACACATACAAAGCTACTGAGGCCCTATCCGCCCCAAACCGGACATTGGGTGTCCACGACAGTTTTGAGTCCAGGATGACACCCAGATACTTTGCCCTGTCAGATAACCCAAGCTCCACTCCATTTAGGAGTGGTAGCGGAAAAGTTGGAATCTTGTTTCTTCTCGTGAAGAGCACAAGCTCCGTTTTCCGAGCGTTCGCGCTAAGCCCGATCTCGGTACACCACCTACTGATGCAACCAAGCGCCGGTTGCAGACATTGCGATAGCGTGTCAGGATACTTCGTAATGGCCTCCGGTTTCACATTGTTGAAAGCCCCTTCTATATCTAGAAAGGCAACCAATGCATATTCCTTATGCTCTAGGGATTTTTCTATAAACCCCGTATTTTTTGAACCGTTGTACAAAACACCTTAATTATTATTATTTATTATAAAAAATGTTATAAGTTAAATAGTCGATATAATCTGATGTATATGGGCAAACTGTTGAACCGTTAAAGACAGACGGGTTAAATTTACACAGAACCTGATTGCTAAATCTACTACAACAGAAAGTATATAATTTGAACTTGGAAGTAAAAGGGTGACCCTATAGTTGCTGTAATTTGATTTATATTGCCAAACTATTGAACAGTTAAAAAAGTATAAAGTTTGGAGATATAAGGGTGTCCCAATAGTTAAAGTAATCTAATTTTTGTGGCCATACACTTGAACTGGGCAGACAGATGAAATCTGTTTTGAAGTCGGTTTTTTTTCACAAGAATTATTTACTTTCAAATTTCATATATAAACAACCATAAAGCCTGGCCTGTTCAAATTTTCTTGCGGAATGCTGTCAAACCAAATACATAAAAAAATGTTGCAGAAGTACCAGGCTGAACACATTAAATCATGAAGCAATTGTATTGTAACAGGATTAGCTTGTTGAAGCTTTTCGAAAAATTCATGTCAGCTGTAAAACTAAATACAAACAACTAAAATACAAGCACTAACCTGATAAATTATTGTGTCATGATAAAAAACATTCGGATACATCAATCAAGCTCTACATAACTTACATACTAATGTTAACTAATTTCGATTTTGACAGTTTGGAAAATTGCTTAATAATTTTTATTATGAAGTTGTTATTACTGTTTTTTAAGTTCTTTCCTATAAAAAACAAAAACTTCCTAGTGATACCCCTGTTGCGGAGATGAAAATTTTTGATCGAGTGACACTTAGATTGTTCAGGAGACAAGATCCACTTGATTTTTTAACGGTATTTTTGTTGTTCATAAAACATCTACTAGCATTGGAAATTATCCTTTAAAAAGACTTGATATACATATTGCAAAGAAAAACTTATTTTCAGGTCATATATGTAAGGTATATTAAAAAATCGTAATAAAGTTGGTAATTTAGACCTATTCAACAGAAACAGTTGGTGTATAAGTTAACCTTAGAAATATTTGTCTTGGTTGTAAAACGAGTACTTACTTTTTTTAATATTATCAATTGAAAATAGTCCAATTGTACCACGTTGTCATCTCTGGTTTTTTCTGTTTTATATGCAGTTGCGTTTGTGTTTTTTAGCATTAGTGTTTTGTGTAAAGCGATTGTGCCGTTCTAATTTATTTAGTTTATTAAATATAAATATTTTAAAGAATTTTATACATAAAGAATCATAAATTGTATTAGTAAATAATGTCACCTTGGGGTAAAATCTGTCGCATTTGTGCCAGTCCCGCTGATTATGAAATTTTTGGAAATATACCGATTTATTTACATGCAAATTGTAAAGAATATTTAGACTGGCAAATTCCTATTAATGAAATGATTGAGGAAACAACAGGGCTAAAGGTAATGTTTTATTACTACTTTAATTAGAAACACTAAAGTTTTTATACAGTATTGTGCAAAACCAATAAAAAAGGAAAAGGCTTATTTTTAGGGTTCCGTATATAGGTTGTAAAAACGTAACCGTATTGTGTACATTACAATCTCTAGCCGTCTGTCAGGGCTATATCTTTGGCACCAAAAAACATGTAGAAAGATTCATGAAAGTTTTACAAAAGGTATATCAATATAGCCGCTATAAAAAAAATGCTTAAAGTGTGTTCCGCAAGTGACGTAATATTTATAAAAATATACCGTTCACCACAAAAAGTTGAAAAACGGTATATCAAATTTTGTCATTCCCCGTGTAATTTCTGCAATATCCATTTCCGACCCCATAAAGAGTATATATTCTGACTTCTTATGCACAGCGAAGTCGATTGAGCGATGTTCTTCCGTGTTAATGTTGAAATCCACCACGCCTACCTCTAATTTTTTAATGTCATTTGGAACAATAAAGTAACTCCAATCAAAAAATAAATACAGTCTGTCAATATTGAGTTTGCACACTGAAAACAACCACAATCTATTTAAAGTTTTTAGTAATTTCATAACATATTTACACCAAAAAATTTTTTGTATGTACACATTACATAAATTTGTGTATATTTAAACACATCGTGTCGTGGGTTTGAACCCAATGTGAAGGACTTTGACTTTGCACACGTCAAAAACTTACAACATTTGAAGTATTTAATATGGCTGGGAAGAGGTTGTCGTATGCTATCTTTCAATGGATTTATTATAATCGCCAACTAGAAAGAAGTTGTCGGAAATGTTATCAATATCACGGAGAACAGTTTACATAAACCGAGCCAAAAAAGAAAATAGAATGGAATTAAAGCAAGGAGGCGGGCGAAAAGATAAGATAAGCCGACGTGCTAGGCAGTTCATTTTAAGAAAACTGGTTCAAACCCAAACTTTCCATGCGACAACTAGCGACAGAGCTGGAGAAAGAGCTGAGTGTTATTGTTTGCCACTAAACAGTGCATCAGACCATAATAAAAATTAAATACTCGTCAAGAGCAGCAAGAAAAAAACCCTGTTGTCAGAAGCAAATATAGATAAGCGATTTTCCTTCACTATTCGAAGTGTTTCGCAGCCGAATTTATATTGAGACGACGTGATATTTTATGATGAAACGAAGATGACGTTATACTATAACGATGGGCGTCAAGGGTGTAGCGTAATCCTTTAATATCTCGAAGCAGTAAAATAATATTCTAACAGTTAAATTTGGAAAAATGTCTATAATGATTTGGGGCTTCGTCTCAATCCAATGAGTCTGTGACGTAGCTTTTTAGACGCAACGATGGACCCGCGTCAATATTTGGACATTTTGCGAATCCATTTAATTAATAGTGCGCAGAAATTTGATTTCATAAGGGACAACAAACCAAGTTTTAAATTCTATCAAGACAATGACCGTAAATATAAGTCGCACATAGTAAGAATGTGGCTGCTAAATAACTGCGATCACATCATCGACACACCCGCCCAAAGCCCCGGTCTTAGTCCTGTAAAGAATTTACGGTTGTTTTTGAAAAAAAAAACCTCCAGCTATCGCTTAAAAATCCAATTTTAGAAGAGTTGCAGAAAATACCAAAGAATTATGACCTTAAAATGTTAATAGGATCAATAAAAAACTGTTTGCAATGTGTGGTATATGCTATAGGTTTTCATACTTAATATTAAAAAATTTTTAGTTGAATTTCAGACTTGTCCGCTGAAACCAAAAGTGCAAGGAAATTTTTGTGCAAAGAGTTTATTGACAGTGTAAAATGAATGAAAAATTTGTTTTTGTTGTATTTCATTTTTGTTTTGAACCTAATATTTTTTTTCGACACGATCTTGGTAAATTATGTAATTTATGTAATATGTACATATAATATTTTTTAGTATAAAATGTTATGAAATTACTAAAAACTTTAAATGCGTATCATTTTAAAGCCTTTGAAGAAATCTTTAAGGAAAACCCAAAATTTTTGAAAAATGCTTAACCCATAAAAAGCCGATGACATTTTTATGTAAAATTATACATATTTAGGACTTAATTTGTTTTTTAATTGGAGTTACTTCGCTAAATTAGATTTACATAGATGGTGAAGGGTATATAAGGTTCGGCATAGCGGAATATAGCACTCTTAATTGTTTTTTTGTGCACAGTATAAGTAAAACTAACAAGTAGAAAAAATTTCAAACTTTAAAGGAGAAAGTGTTCCAATAGTGAAATGACAGACACTTTAAATTTAAGTATTTTTATGTCCACTATAGAAACAATTAAAATAACAACTGATCCAAAATCACTAACTTTAAATAGGTGTAAAAAAAACGCTTGTACTGAACTAAAAAAGGTTTTGTTATGGATAATGTCAACCCTTATTTGCAATTGGTCCCTGACCATTCCCATTTCAGTTGTTGCACTGTGTAATGATAGTAGTTTCTCATAGTTTTTAAGTTAATCACTTATGTTAATGAATACATTTTTTTAGATATTTCTAATATTAGATTAAATATGAAGTTTTACCGTTAAGAATTTAATAATGCTGGAATTAATATTTGGAAAAACCCGACTTCAAAACAGTTTTTAGCTTCCTGTGTATAACAGTTAAAAAGGTTGGCCACATAAATCAGATAATATGAACTTTGTAGATTTCAACTGTCTACAACTGTTCAAAAGTGTAGCCATATACATCAAATTAAATGGCCTGTTGGAACACCCTATATAATCCTATCTCTAAAAAATTCAAATTTTTTTAATTTTTTTATTTATTTATCTTTATTCAATACATAGGAAGCAAGGCAGATTTATTTCACTAGGTAGTGTCGTCCGCCCAGCTGGTTTGTAGTTGGAAATGTCAAAAGTTGTTTGATTGTTTACGAATTTCAAAAAACACTAACAACAAGCGAAACAAAGCAAGCATTTGTATTAATAGCAATTATCTTTTATTTCTCTTCGTGTTTTTGACGTTTCCAACGCACAAAACAACAATAAAAAGGCATGTTGTTTTTGTGAATGTTATATTTGTTGTAGATCCGCTACTACCTAGTAAAATGAATGTGCCTTGATAGGAATCCTATAAATCCAATTAAATATGTATTTTTATTATAATCCAAATAATATATATATATATATATATATATATTAAATTCATTTTATGCTACAAAAATATTTCTTTATTTTTAATCAATCAGTTATTTTGAATCATTTTATTTTTAATATTTTTAATTTTCCCATCATTCTGCTTAAAGCTGGACACAAGAGATTCTTAAATGTCATTTTAGCCCCGCCCCTTTTTTGTGGGCGGTTAAATTAAATATTATTTGAAAAAAATAATTATTAAATGAAATGGATTACATACGCCTTAAAACCATGGAAATTAATTTATTTGGGGAGGGGGAGGTATCAATCAAATCCCACCCCCAAAACGTCCCACATAAGCAAAAAAAAAAAATATTTAACGCGCAAGGTTTTTTTCTACAGTATAAAAGTAGAGTAGAGCTTATAAGATTAAATTATTTCATGAGCTTTCAAGGAATAGTTTGTTTGTATAGGCATGAATTCATATAATCTGTCAATCATATATGAATAAATAATTCATTTCACGTGTTGAATAAATATTTGATTACTTTAATACTTACTGAAACCGTTGCTGTTACTTCTATTATTTTTGTGGCCTAGGTATTTTTTGTTTCCAGTAGCAGAATAATGGTTTTGTAATTTTTTGTGTCAGACTTTTGATATATATATTTTTTTAATTAGTGCAAACAAAACTTTATTATAGGTATATGTATTGGTCTCTACTGTTATTACTTTTAGTTTTGTTATTAATTTAAATACTTTCCTTTTTTATTAACAAATTTAAGTAATTGTTAATTAATAATAATTTTTAAGCAGAATATTGTACCCGATTATGGCCAAGAGGCTAGATTATCAACAATAAATAAATATAATTAAAAAAATAAATAAAATAATATAGCCTTTCGCAGAAAAAAATATACAATCCAAAATCTTTATTCGTTTAGCCCCAAAAAATATTTTGCAAACCTCTTAAAATCGTAGAAAGTCGATTTAAACGTAGGCTATTTATACAACTTTCCAGACTTTAACAGTGTCCCAAAACGAATTAGTTAAATTAATTTTTTGCCTACTGACTGGCTAGATTGGCAAAATACCCCTGTGTGCATCGTCTAATAAATATTTTTTCCAATATTAATGCATTTGTTTTTAGGATATATATTTTATAAAAAGGAAAAAAGTATAAATTAAAGACAAGGAATATTGTTAAATTATTAATTTTCAGAAAAATTTTGTGCTATTTTCTTTAAATTGTCCCGATTAAATTAACTATCGATATTCATTACTGAGGGTCAAAGCACGTCTCGATGGCCATTTCGCTACCGTTCACTTAGCTCTTCAGACAAACATATTAAATGAACTGAAAATGTTTGTCCAAACAAAAAGTGTCTTTAATTTAATAATTTGCAAAGTGCCTGTGCATAGAAATAAATTATCGGAGTGTTTTTTGATATTTTATTTTTCATCCTCTTTCAACTGTATAAAAGAGCCGAAAAAAGTCAGCCGTACACAGCGGAGAAAGAACTCTATTTTATTGTTTGGTTATTGTTGTCTTTGCTTAAACTTTGATTTTTGTCTTTTATTTATTGGGATAATTTAAAAAAATAGCACATATGTATATATTTTCGTAATCAAATAATAACACGTGTAAATTTGGACGTAAATGTCAACCTACAGACATGAATACGTATTTTTAACCGACTTCAAAAAAAGAAGGAGGTTATACAATTCGGCTGAATGTTGCTTTTTTTATATTTGTGCCCGCAGAACTCAGTCATTTCTGATCCGATTTTGAAAATTTTTTGGCAATATGATAGATTATGCTTACAGATTGGTCCCGTTTTAAAAACAGCTCATAATCTTAATAATTAAAGGGTGTCCCCATATAACATACACATTTTTTACGTGTTTTATGAACTCTAAAGGGCGATTCTGTAAAATTTAAAATGACTGCTTATTACTACAGCTCTCAAAAACAAAAAATTATACAAAAATAAATCTAAAAATTAATTGATGTAAATTTACTTATATGGGCCTATCTTTTGAACCGTTATAGACAAACGCTTGCAAATTGGACAGAATGTCGATTGGTATGAACATTATAGTAACAAGTATAATATTACAAATTATTAATTAAAGGGTACGCCAATAGTTCATTAAATTTGATGTATATGGCCACACTTTTAAACAGTTGTAGATAGACGCTTGAAATTTACAACCGAACCTGTATAGCTAAGTCCGCTATAACAACAAGTATAAAATTTGGATTTGGAAGTTAAAGGGTGTTCCAATAGTTAATGTAATTTTGTGTATGTGATCAAACTTTCGAACCGTTATAGACAAAACGCTGAAAATGAAAAGAGACCTGTATTGCTAAATCCGCTTTATAAACGAGTTTATAATTTGAATTTAGAAATTAAAGGGTATACCATAATTGATGAAGATTTACTTATATGACCCTATCTCTTGAACCGTTATAGATAAACGCTTGTAAATTTGACGCAATGTCGATTGCTATGGCCGTTATAGTAACAGCTGATAATATTTAAAATTATAAATTAAAGGGTGCACCAATAGTTAATTTAACTTGGTATATGGCCAATATGTGGCCGTTATTGAACCGTTATAGACAGACAGCTGAAATTTACAAGGGACATGTTTTGCTAAGTCCGCTATAACAAAAAGCTAATAATTTAAATTTAGAAATTAAAGGGTGTTCCCAAATTTAATGTAATTTGTTCTGTATGGCCGTATTTTTGACCCGTTGTATGCAAACACCTTAATTTTAGACAGAATGTCCACTATTTTATTATAAATTAAATAGCTGATATAATCTGATGTATATGGGCAAACTGTTCAACCGTTGCAGACAGACGGTTAAATTTACACAGAACCTAAATCTACTGCAACAGCAAGTATATAATTTGAATTTGCAAATTAAAGAGTGACCATATAGTTGCTGCAATTTGATGTATATTGCCAAGCTAGTGAACAGTTAAAAAAGTATAAAGTTTGGAGATATAAGTGTGTCCGAATAGTTAATGTAACCTTATTTATGTGGCCATACACTTGAGCTGTTATAGGCATACATATGAAATCTGAATCTAATATGTACACATAAAGAATGACAAAAGAAAAGCATAATATTTGTTATAATTAAGAAGTTGCGATTGCATTTAAATACATTCAAGAGATGTTTTTATGTGCAATTTTTGTTTTGGCAAGGAAACATAATGCATGCAAGATGCCACTCAATAGTGAATCGCACTGCTGCACACTAGTAGTTACAAACGTTAATATATTGTCGAAAAAATATGCCAACAACTTTATATTAAAAAACATTTTGTTTAAAAATCTTCTTGTTATTTCTCTGCCTCACAATAATTTCACTTTGCTGACGTATCATGTCCGAAATAATAAATGTATCTGGAAAGAATTATGAAACAGGACCTTAGCTATATTATGGATAATTCCTTTTTTGCATGGAAAACCAAGGATTTCCTAAGTGCAAGTATAGATATAAATGAATAAAAAAAGCAATCGCAATTACTTTTTTTTTCTGTCTAAACCTTAATCTTTCTTTGAACAAATTTCTCATAAGGTCAATGAAATTGTTTAAATATCATTAAGTTTATTTAAAATATAATTTGGGTTGTAAGCACTCTTAAAACTCAAATAAAATACAAAAGATTATAAACTCGTAGAGTTTTAAATATGCTTTACAACAAAATTCTATTAGAATTGTGACTATTTTTGATAATTTTTGTTTTGTTTTCATTTAAGGTATCTCCCGATGATGGTCTACCAAAAAACATTTGTGCATTATGCATTTCATATTTGAAACACGCAAAAACGTTTCGAGAACAAGCCATTAACACTTGTTTAAATTTTCTAGCGGTTAAGGAATTTAAAAATATTGTCAATGACAAAGAAGTATGGAATTATGAGAAAATAATTGATGATGTCGCATCGACGACGCAACATAACTACTATGACGATGACAACCTTAAAAACAATCAAAGCAAAGATCAAAATAAAGTATCCAAACGACTTATGTCGAGTACAAGTATTAATGCTACTCCAACTCTTTCCCAACAAGTTCAACTTTCTTTAAAATATTTAAGTAAATTGTATGATAGCAATGTAAATTCTGAAACAAATACATCCAATTTAAATAAAGGTTGCAATGGTGCTTGCAAGTCAATGTGTACGAAACAAAGAAGACAATACAACAAATCAATGGATCCAACAAAGCCTAACTCAAGTGTCTGTAATAGTAAAAGGCGAAATTTAGAGGACGATTTGCCAAGGACTACATCAAGTGATGAATACGAAACACCCGAAGAAGCGGGAACAGTACACATAAAAAACAATATATTTTCGTATAAAGAGAAAAACTTTGAAGAGGATGATATTATGGATTTAGACGAACTTAAAGACGCCATAACAATTAATATACCATCAACATGTAAAGAGCATAAATGCTCATTTTGCTTTAAACGATTTATGTTTGAGGAATCATTTGGTGATCACATTAAGACCTGTATCGAGTATAAATTTGCAACATTCTTAGAAGAAATGAATAATCTTTTGTATATTAGAAGGGCTAAAGAAATTTCACCTCATGAATTTATACGACGAATGATATTTAGCTTACGGAAAACGTGTGAATGGTTAAAAGAAAACTGCATCGATACCAGTTTGCCTGATTTGTTGCAGAACAACCAAGCGACGAACGAGGCGGTTGAAGATAAGCAGAGATTAGAAAGTGAAAGTAAACCAACAGCGTCATCTACAGAAGAACATCTTTCACAAAAAATAGGACACAATAAATTAAAAAAGTCGATATTATCAACATCATCCCTTTTATCTTCTAGACCGACAATTGAACGTAATACTCCCATTAATATCAGCAATAATATATTGTATGAAATTGAGAGATCGGAAAGTAGAAACTCAGATAAAATGATACTTAAAAAACCCATACCTATATTAGCCACCTCTTCCGTAATTAATAATGTAAATAATTTACAGCTGGCCAATATGCAAAAGACTTCACAAGACTCGGAACGTTTAGCATTTATAGAAAAATTACAAAATGCTTCCAAGCCTATTGTAAGCACGAGCTCAGCAACAGTTGCTGAGAACACTTCAACTCCTATGAAGCCATTACTCCAATTAAAAAGAAATAATCCTTCAACTCCCCTTATTAGTGTCAGACAAGACTTACTAGCTAATACTAAGACAAACACAAATGTCACAACAAATCATTCATCGCCTCTTTTAGATTTATTACAATCTTCATTTTCTTGTAATTCAACAACTCCTGTTGCAAATCCTTGTGCCCGTTGTCCTCAGTGTAATTTATATTTCGAAACATTAGATGCGTTGGAAATTCACAATGCCATGCAACACAATTCGTTAAAAACTAATTCATGTGCACCAAGTACTAAAGCACCAAACGATTTGGATTCTGAACACAAACGTATAATTGCGCTCTTCGAAGACGACGATGAAATTTAAACTAAAACTATAATTTGTGTTGCCTAAGAATCCTTTAAAAAAAAACTAAACAGTAGAATGTCTCACGTAAGTTTATTTATATTAGTGTAGCTTGAAGGGAAACTCGCGTCTTATTGGATTTGTAGAATAATTGAGTAAAATTAATTTTTTGACAGTTAGTTTAGATATTAAAGATGTTAGAAACCCTTACCAAAATATAGTGTTTTTAATATAAAAAAATTATTCTAATATTAAAAAAAAGTCTAATTTGGTTTTGAAATCTAATCAAAGGGGTTTATAAAATATTTTAAAATTTTCCAATTTTCGTGAGGCATGATATTTATGTACATATTAATTTGTTTTTTATTTTATTTTATGTTTTATTTAATTTATTTATTAATCGTACAACACAATTACGAATTTATGCTTACTTGAATAATACGTAATCGAAGGGCATTAAAAACAACACTGCCAGCTTGTCCTTTTTAGGTTAATTTTTATATCTTATTTGTTTTTTTTTTTCTTTTACGAAACGAACTTTTGCAAAACCTCACAGTATTAAACGGTTTCGAAAATAAATTAGCTTACAAATTTCGTGACAATATATTGAACAGAGATACACACTGTATATCTCTCTGTATACAGACTACATAATTGACATATTGCTAGTCCTTATTAATTAAAAATTGTGGTTTATTTATTGCTGAAAAAACATAGAGAACAAGCGCTGTTGTTAACAAATTAACTTAACAAAATTATGTATGTATTAGAGAATTGTTAGAGAAAGTCTGCGTACAAATGTGCATGCAGTTGTTAAGGCTTTGTATTTAAGAATTAGAAACTTGAAATCCATTTTTATTTAATAATCTCTGTGTAAGATAAATCAGTTTCAAGTTCGTCCATTTGCATCCAGTTACCTATCACTTAAGGCCTCATTAGTCTTTACTTTCTGTTGCTGTTCTGTTCCGTGCCGTTCTGCTTTTTAAATTATTGTGATTAGTTTTTCTGTAACAACAATGCAGCTGTTTATAATAAACAAAAAAAAAAAAAAAACACAATACCCAACACAACAAAAAAAAAACTACAATTTGCACTTACACTACCAAACAAATTTCAAGTAACTTAACGTTGAATTCTATTTTCTTCTGATTCGAACGGAACAGAACAGAACGTCAAAGT
This sequence comes from Gymnosoma rotundatum, assembly GCA_916610165.2. Lineage (NCBI taxonomy): Eukaryota > Metazoa > Arthropoda > Insecta > Diptera > Tachinidae > Gymnosoma > Gymnosoma rotundatum. The sequence goes on along the minus strand of OU744337.1, from coordinate 92,065,206 downwards.
AATAATAAACCACAAATACAGATTTTCCATTTAACAGAAACTGATCAGCTGATTCGTCACGGAACGGAAAGTAAAGACTAATTCTGCCTTTAGTCTGTACCTTAAGATATCACGTAGCTCTTTGTAGAATCATTCTCATGGCCACCTTGGTCTGTTGGTTTGTAATACTGGGTAGTGAAACATAATGCCCTCAATGTCTTCTAATTCCTTTTCCTTCTCTCACATCCTACAGAAATCTGATGCGCCGTCAACCAACCTACATTTACCTTGGGGGTGGCGGAAAAGTAAACAAACCCGATTGTACTTGAAAATTTTTGTTCACTTATCAAAAATAATTTAAGTGAATTATATACATATCAACTTCTGCGCCTCTAAGAAAGTCAGCTACCTCCGTATATGTCTATATTAATAGAGTTAATTTTAAAATTTTTTGCGGTTTCTAAAATTAAAAAATACTTCATTTGGACCTCACGTTTAAAAATTATATGTTTCTGGCATAGAACCAGACAAGATATATGTAAATCTGACTTCACATCTCTAGGTTCTTTCAACTAATCCAAAACAATCATTTCAACATTGAAGGTACCTGTTTTTTGCAAAAAGATTTCAGTTTTCTCTAGACCTTCTAATGCAATTCAGATTCCTTGCACAATACAGGTGATCAAAAGACGAATCAATTACCAGGTGGCAGCGTATGCGAATTCATTATTTTTTGCTGGTAAAAAGTATGGAGTTTGATACGGCGAAAATTAATGAATTCGCCTTGCAGGTGATCATGTGTAATCCGGTAACCTCTCAGCTGTGTAGTCCACTTTCAGGCATGTAGTGCTAACAGTAGCATTTTCACAGCGCAGTCAGCTTTTAGTATTTAAAGCTACGCCAACATGACTAGTATTATTGAAAATCTTTTTTTATTGATAATTATGTTAGTTCTTGACGTATATTTCATGCAAATCGCCTGCATGATCATTTGGGTTAAAAATCTTTTGGCTATCATCTTTAAAAGGTTGTAATTCGATGTCGCAGTATTTGAAAATTGAGATTGGATGCATTTAAATCATTTTTGTATTTTAATAACGTCATTAAAATAAGGTTATGTTGAACATTTGCGTCTATCTGAGCAATTTATTTAATTTTATAAAAACAATTTTATAATAATAATTTCTATTCTTTCGCAAAATCATTGATATCCATTTCATTAAAGTTTTTATTTGTCACTAGTTAAAATTAATCAAGAAAATCTCTCATGACCATTCGAGATGGACAAAACCCCCATACGTTGTTGCTTCTTGGTCTTTCAACATCATTTCCATCAGCAGTGATAACAAAAAAAAAAACATTTGCTGAGCCGCAGAGTTTTTCTTTTTATTACAATTGTCTATTTCTAATAATTGTAGTACTAAATTTATTTATAGTAATCTTTAGGGACTTAGATTATGCATGTGTTGTACGCACAGTTTTTCTTCTCAGTGTATATTTACATATTTCTATGTATATAAATGCCTACTACATACTCGACTAAAAGTTATTTATTTAATTAAAAAAATATATATTATTTGAAAGCTGGTGGACTAATAAGGACGTTTTATTTGCATAGGAGTTCAATTTGAGACTCCCAGCTTCTATAACGTCTATAAGGTCGAGGTCGATTGTCAGCTGTCAGATAGGCTCTTAATTAAGTCTGACTAAATGATAGTGATATGTTTTCTTACCATCAAATAAATCTTTACTAGTGTTTTGAAATAGCAGTTAGTAAAACTACTTTTTACTTGTATGTATTGACAAACAAACACTACTATATATTTCACTATTGCATATTTTACTGGAATTATTATTGATCGAACTATATTTTGTATATAACTAATTGAATAAATTTTACTAGGTTTAAGTTTGTATTTTTAATTTTAGCTTTTTAAGAATTTTCTAAAGAGTGTCTAAATTGTATGTTTCTGTTCTCATTAGAAATTAACACATTATTTGAAAAATACTTTTAATTTTTTAAACTTAAGTGTTCATTTTTGACAAAAAAAAAACTATTTATTTTATTTTTTAATTTTTTTTAGTTTTTAAAATAATGATAATTTCTTTACGTAAAAATACGTATGAATGTTTTAAAAAAGAAAAGGTCACTTTTCTCAAATTTTAACTGATTTTAGAATTAGTTTTTAAATAATACATTTAATACATTTACAATTTAATACATTTTTGGTACAATTCAATGACATGTATCATTTATTTAATCGAATAAATTAACTTGTTATTTGGCTAACGCCAACAAATTTTTCTCCAAAAGTTTTGTTTTAATATTTAATGATAAAATTTTCGGCAAGGTAGGTTAGGTCAGGCAGGCAGCCGTGTCATCATAGCCCATTTATTGGTCCCTTTGTGCTACCTGCTGTTAGAAGGAAGAGAGAAGAAGAAACAGAGAGAGAAGATTAAGACAGGAATTAGAAAAAGGAATGGGGATGAAGATTTGAGAAAGGCAAAAAAAAACCGCGGGTATAAGAATACGAAGAAGATCCGAGAAAAATGTCGAGGATAATTCGCCAAGTGAGGCCAGTCGACCAAAGTGTTCGCTCATCCCCCTGAATGAGTCACGACGGCCGGTAAACCACCCACTGTGCCTTAAGAGGGAACTAATCCTACCTGGACCCATTGACGATATATTAGATAGACCCTCATAGTACCGTTGATCAAGATATCTCAGCCGTATACACCCCAGCGCGGGGCATTGACAAAGAAGGTGGACCACTGTCTCCTCTTCCTTCTTCTGGCAACTTCTGCAGAAGACGTTATAAGGGATACACATTCTCCTAGCATGGATCCCAAATAGACAGTGCCCAGTGACCACAGCCACCAAGTCACGCTGTCGAACTCTCTGTAGCTGAAGAGTGCAGCCGCTCTGCCCCGATCTAAAGAGGGCCAGATTTTTCTAGCGGTCGAACACGTCGACTCGTTAAACTATCTGGTCTGGGCAAATTCGTAGAGAGCAGTGTCGATGAGCTCTTTCCAAGCAGAGGGGTATTCCACAGAAGATGTCAAGGGTACTCTCGTCAAGCATTGTCCCCTTCTTCGCCAATTCATCGGCAACGATGTTGCCCAAAACGGTCCCATGTCCCCTCACTTTAGGGTGACTGTCAAAAGCTCCTCCATCCCGTTAAGAGATTTCCGGCATTTAGAGACAAGGTTAGATGTGGTGAACACACCATTGATGGACGTAATTGCGGCTTTGCTGTCGGCACAAATGAATATATCCTTGTTGGATATGTTATAGTAGTTCAACCAGCACACTGCTCTTCTAAAAGTAGATATTTCCGCCTGTATAACAATACAGTCATTTGGGAGTCTGAAATTATCCTTTTCCTAAATTCCTCAATGTATACCCCACCCCAACTCTCGCCACTGTCTTGAAGCCATCCGTGTATACACAGATTGCTCGAGATAGAAGAGAGTGGCCCTCCGTCAGGTCAAAGAGAAATATCCTTGTGTGGGAGGGTTCTGGGGTGCAGTAATCCACAATATCAGGAATTACATCCGTGATCTGCCTATAACATTCAACATGGCTGTCTTTCTCAGCGCCACCCTCTTGGCCAGAAGATCCACGGGCAACCAATTGAGCATGGCGAAAAGTGTCTTTGTAAGCGTTGATCTAATGGCCCCAGTCATTAAGATCGCCATACTGTGCAGCACCTTCTCCAAAATAGAGACATTCGCTGCAAAGTCCAGTGTCTTTCCACCAAAGCTCTGTAGAGCAAAACCGGCCTAATCACCGCTTCAAGAAGCCAATTTACCCCCTTTGGGTTGATGCCCCAATTGCTTTCCTGCACACATACACTCCCGTAATGGCCCGTGATGCTCTGGCTTGGATATTCATTTTCAAGGACAGCCTACTATCCAAGATGATGCCCAAATATTTTGCGCTGTTGGATAGATTAAGTGGAACTCCATTCAGTCTAGATAAACCAAAAGAAGGAAGTTTATATTTTAAAGAGAAGAGAGCAAGCTCCGTTTTGGTTGGATTGACACTCAGTCCGCTCCGCTGCCCCCACGTTTTATCCTGCAGCTAAGCAAGCGTGTTACGAACCCGATGATTGACGGGCCGACCCTTAACCCTCTGAGAGCCTGAGTGATCGTCATCGGGTCGATATTGTTGAAGGCCCCTTCAATGTCAATGAACGCTACTATGGTGTAGTTCTTATGCACGTGTGAGTTCTCTGTAAGAGCCACGAGCGATTGTAGAGCCGTCTCAACCGATCCATCCCTTGTGTAGGCGTGTTGAGATAAGGAAAGAACGTTCCTATCAATTTTCATCCTCATGTGGATCTCGATAAGCCTCTCCAGTGTCTTGAGCAGAGAGGACGTCAGACAGATCAGTCTGAAATCCTTTGCCCATGGGTGCGATGTCTTTCCCCTCTTGGGGATGAAGACCACGTTGCACCTCCTCCATTGATCCGAAATATAGGACCAGGAGTGGCAGGCCCTGTACAATGGTAAGAGCCATGGTAGCCAAAAGTCAGAAACACAAAATTTCTAGACACATGCTTACCAATCCACAACACACAAATTTATTTTACAGGAAATTTTGCGCGATTAACCGTTTTTGCAGCTCCGTCGAGTTCATCTATGTATGTTTAGATTCTAGAATTTCTTTCAACTGAAGAGATCCGTATATTTTGCCACTCTCCTTAGACTCTTGTTATTCGTTTTCCCTAAACTTTTGGCAAAAATACAAAATTTGATAAAATTTAGTAAAATGAATGTACATATCGTATAAACTGCTTCTTACTGATCCCATTTCAGTTTTTCTTAATTGGATAAAAATCATAGCTGGTGGAGGTGCTTAAAGTTGTCAATTTTTTTAGAAAGTAAAAAAGGTGATCTTGAAACAAGAAAAATACATTTTAGAATTGAAGTGCCAGAAACATTGCTGTTTGATCATTAGCCTTTTGGTATTGTTTTAAAGGTAAGTTTACTCTTTTAGAAAAAAAAAATAACCAAATGTTCATCGGATGCCCTACTTTTTCGGCAGATGCAGTTTATTTAATTTTTACAAATAAAACAGACCATATTTCAATATGGTTCCGCACATATTTTCTGAGCATATTTCAGCATACATATAATAATTTAACTAAATTTGGCCACAAGACACAACAGGTTTTCTTGAAATATGAAGAAAGCTGTAAAATCTCATAGCAAAAACGAGGTTTTTTCCCATTTTTTGTGTCTAATAAAGCTGTATTCAAAATAAGAAAAGAAATAAAAAAGACAATCGAAAATTGCTTCCACTGCAGCAATCTTAGCGCAAAAGCGAGTTACTTCTAACATATTTTTATTGTTTCTTGTTAAAAAATTAACAATATTATTACTAACAGGTAGCTTGAACCTTTTTATTTCTGACTACAAAAAAATTGCTATTATGTAATACAATCGTTTAAGTTTTCACTTTCTAAAAGTAGTGATCAGTTTCAGAACTTATACGATAATGTCATTTCAAAGTTCGGTATTGTTGGGTATTGTGGAATACTTATACTATTTGACAGAATACTACGGAAAAGATGTTAAAATCTAAATGCAGATTAATTGAAACAAGTAAGAGTGCTATATTCGGCTATGCCGAATCTTATATGCCCTTCACCATATATGTAAAACCAATTTAGTGAAGTAACTCCTATCAAAAAAAAAAAAAAAACAAACATTGGGGTTACAGAAAACTAAATAATAAGAAAAAAATAATACTAAATATAAAGCATTTTTTTAAAAATTGTAGTATAACATTAAAGACCTCCCCAAAAGCTTTTAAATGAACCCCATATTAATATCTTAAAGAATATGGTGCACAACCGTATTTTTCTATGAAATATGGGCGAGCGAAATTTTTTCACTTGTTTTTTCTTATTTTTTAATTCTCTATCGCCCAATATGTTTGTTTTTTTGATTGGAGTTACTTCACTAAACTAAATTTGTTCCAAATGATATGGAAAAATTAGAGGCTGTGTCGAAGGACATGGATCGATCTTGCTGATTTTTAATAGCATAGATTTCGAAACTATGTTTGATCGATTGGCGTGTTTAAATTTTCTCTAGGTCACCTAGTGCCTTGGCAAAGTGGATTTCAACCCGAACACGGACAGACAGACGTCGCTCAATCCGCTTTGCTATGCATAAGAACTCAGAATATATATACTTTATGGCGTCGGAAATGGATATTGTAGAAATTACAAACGGAATGACAAACTTAGATATAGTTTTTGCCACCTGTGGGAAGGGTATAAAAATGGTTTGCTCTAACTGTATGACAAAACCTTTATGGAAAATAACTAAGAGTGGCTAAATTGAGCAACAACTTTTGGAAATATCGAAGATCGGTATATATCTTCTGACAGCAAAAACTGTAGACTTGCAAAAACTTTAAACAAGTGTTTAGAGTACACAAAAAAATGTAAATTTCAAATTGTCACAACAGATATATCTGAATCGAATCTTAAGTATGAAAAAGTCAAAAGCTGCGGCGCTTGCACGGCCAGATCAACTGCATAGGATAAAAGAGAGTATTCCATCTCCTTCAAATCTTTTATCCAGAAAGTATAGTATAGAAGAAGCCTCGCTCATCATCAGTTCATTTTTGCTCTTCGATATTAGTTCAACATGCAAAGGAGTCTTCAGAAATACTAAAATCTACATTAAATGATATACATATAAAAGCCTTAGTTCTTAAAATGAAAAATGGAAAAAATGTTTTAATTAACGAATTTTTTCTTACAATGATTGATGGCAAAGTCTTAAATATAATAACAGATATTTCGTCAACTTTGAAGCAAAAAAAAGTCACACAAACGCTTTAAAATTTTGACGATTCAAGTGATGAGCAAAGCTATGAATATGGAATTTCTCCAAGAATTAGGTGCATTAAGTTTATTTTAAAATTTGCGTATACAATTCCGCGAAAAGGAGAACGCAACGTAAAAAGAATAAGTATCTGGTCAAAAAAATATTATATACAATGAATTTAGGAAGCTTGAACTGACAGTAGACTGCCCAATGCAGGGATATAGAAATTCTAGCGACGGCAATATGCATTTTTGAAAATGATGAGATAATAGCCTGAATTACTGGGGCTGACAATCAAATTAAAAAAAGGTTGGCAGTTATCCTAATTAGCTAGAGAAATAGTAAATGGCCCAAAGTTTTGATTCAAATGTGCCCTGAGAAGAAGCTTACTCCTGCGGTCATAAGATTTTGACTGATGGTAAAACTTTAATTAAATATCAATGACCTCCAATTGAAGAGTTATCACTATAGATACACGAATACTTTCAAGATTTCACAGATAAGATAGAATGAAGACCTTTTCAATAAGTTAGTGGGCTCTCCAGACACAATAAATTCATCACGAGGAAATGTAAAAACTTTAAAGGTTTTGGAAAAACACAACTGTAGCACCAGTATGTTAAGTCTATTAGATATCGCTTCCAATATTAATTGAACTACCTAATAAAAAATTTCACTAGTTTGATAAATATATATATTATATAGCATTAATATTACAAATATTTAAAAAAAAGTAGCTTTAGTATAAATTTAAAATACAACTAATGTTAGTTTAACATGCAATATCAAAGTGGATGTGATTTTTACACAGTGTCTATTTTATTTAAAAATCAAAGGATTTAAAATTCAAGTGCTTGTTAACCATTAGAAATATCTTCATAACTTAAAAAAATAATATTTTTGCAATAAAAAAACCACTGTGCATAGTGCCTCTGCGTGTCTATGAACCTGAAGGTTACTTATTTTTAAGCTAAGGGGAAGATAGCCCCTTTGCTTTATACATTTTTTAAATATCTTTCTTACTTTAAAAGTTATGATGATTGTCAAAAACAGACACTGTGCACAGTGCCACGGCTAACCTATGACGATGCAAATCATGTATAGTAAAGCTTGAGAAGTCAAATGCCTTTTAAAATTTTTAAATATCTTAATACAGTTTTTATTTGACCTTTTTAATAATTAATATATTTCTTTAATTTTTAAGCACTAGGTCTTTTTTATTTTTATATATTTTCTCAATATTTCGCTACTCCGTTGTGTAGCATCATCAGGAAAAAAATAATTTATTGAATCAAACAAAAAACAACAACAAAATGTAATAAAACATTTTTTCAAACTAACATATTTCAACAAACAAAAAATTATTTTGTCAAATAAAAAATTTTTTATAACAAATACAAAGTACAAAATTATTTCTTATTTACTAAATGTCTATAAATCTGTGCTACATTATCTGTGTCTGGCTTAAAATTAATTCTTTGTGCTGTTGGTGTATTAATAATTTGTAACATCTCTAAAATATAACGTCTTTTATAATTGTTTTCTATGTTTATTACTGAAACATTTTCAAAATTGGGATAGTGATTTAATCTGGCACAATGAGACGATAATGCAATTTTTTTCTGAATTAATATTTCTATATCTTTGATCAGATTTATGACCAGCAATTCTAGTTTTTAGTTTATTTTTCGTTGTTCCTATATACACTTTATTACAAATCTCATTACCGTTTCCGCTACATGGAATCTTATAGACTAAATTTGATAATTCTTGAATTGGTATTCTATCTTTAGTTTTGCTAAATAACCTTTTTATTGTATAGTGGGTTTTGTATGCCATTTTATATTTATTACAATCAAAAATTTTTGATTTCACCAATCGTTCTGATATTCCTGGTACATAAATTAAAGACTTATAAATCATTGGCTCGATTATATGTCTTGTATTTATATTATTCCTATTTCTATACTGTCTTATTAATCTATTAGTAAGATGAATAGGAAAATTATTATCATTAAATACATTTCTAATTAACTCCTTATTCTTTTTATGAAATTCAATATCACTTATCGTAAGTATCCTTTCTATCAAATTATTAGCTGCATTTATTATAATTCGTTTACTGTGTTTAGAATAAAAGTTAATGATTCTTCCAGAAGCTCTTGGTTTTTGGTACCAATCTATTAATAAATTATTTCCACTCCTAATGAGTAAAGTATCTAAATATGGAAGCTTTGAATCACATTCTATTTCCACTGTAAACCTTATACTAGGATTAAATTCATTAAAAGTTTTAAGTAAATTATTAATGCCATTTTCTGATATTATACAAAATAAATCATCAACATATTTGGTCACTATTATTGGTTTAATGCTAAGCTTTCCAATACATGTGTCTAGTAGTTTCTCCATAACAATATCAGCCACAATTGGAGAGGCAGGAGATTCCATTGGTAAACCTTTCTCTTGTTTATAAAATTTACTATTATATTGGAAATACCTGTTATCTCCTATACAAAATTTAACAATACGTAGAAATAGACACTTTTCTATATTAGTAGCCCTTCAATAATATTCCACTTTTCCTCAATTGTGCTCATTGCTAGATCAACAGGTATGCTTGGAAATAATGACACTACATCTAATGAAATTAACTTTTCATCATCTTTTATTTTTATGTTCCTTATCTTATTTTGAAATTCTACAGAATTTTTTATGTTATATTTTGAATGTTCAGTTATCTTTTTTAGAATATTGGTTATATATTTACATAGTTCATAAGATGGGGAACCCACACATGAACAAATTGGTCTTAATGGAAAATTATCTTTGTGAATTTTTGGTAAACCATACAACCTAGGTGCATAAGAGACATTTGTTTTAAGAGTATTTTTTTCCAAAATAGTTATAATCTTTAATCTAAAAAGTTCATCAACAAAGTCATTATTAATTTTCTGTAATTTATTTGTAGGATCTTTATTAAGTAATTTATAATTTATACTATCTTCAACAATATGATTAATCCGAGTGTCATAATCCTGTCTACTTATAGCTACAGTTGCGTTACCTTTATCAGCCTTTAATATGAGTATATCCTTATTTCTTTTCAAAAATTTTTCAGCTTCTTTTACTTTATTTAATACAAACTTATCTCTGTTCGTAAGCCTCATTTTATTCAAATGATTATCAATTATTGTCGTTAGTTTTGTTTTTGCTATTTCCTGTTCTTCTTTATCTTGTAATGTCTGTATAAAGTCTTCACCACCCGCAATCATTTTTAAAATAGAAAACTCCTCTCTTCTTACCGGAAGTGCATGTTTTTCTCCTAATGAAAGAATCCATTCTACTTCTGCCGGAATATCTATGTTGGTTTTATTAACAAACCATTTTTTGTTAAACTTAAAGCCTAATTCTTTCTTTTGTATGTTACTAAGGCAAACAAACTTCTTCTTATGAATCTTATTTACCTTCTCTTTTAATGAATCTGCCATTCTATCTTCATTCCTTAAAAAATTGTCCATTTCTTCTATTATTAACAATTCTCCTAATTTCCTTTTTATTATCTCTATCTCAATTTGGTATTTGTTATAAAAAATTTTTTATTTGACAAAATAATTTTTTGTTTGTTGAAATATGTTAGTTTGAAAAAATGTTTTATTACATTTTGTTGTTGTTTTTTGTTTGATTCAATAAATAATTATTTTCCTGATGATGCTACACAACGGAGTAGCGAAATATTGAGAAAATATATAAAAATAAAAAAGACCTAGTGCTTAAAAATTAAAGAAATATATTAATTTTTAAATATCTTTATTACTTTCAAACTTATGATTTTTTCAACCAAAACTCAATAAGAGATTTGCATCTTCACGTGTTCTTATTACACGTTTTGCGAGCAGTGCTTAAGAAGATTAAGTATATAAGCATTTTATGATATTCTCATGACGTATTTGTTATTTAAAACTAAAAATAAAAAATTTATTACTACGGAAAAGCATATCCATATGAACATTTGTACACAAAGTTTTGGTAGTACCTACTGATGAGCTATATAAGCAGTAGCAAGAGCTGGTACACATGGAAGAACAAACTACAATACTATCATTTGCTAAAGGGGGCGTTCAATAATTTGGAACGTAATAAAAGTATGATTGTAAATTATCTGAATCTGTCTGATATTCAAACGGATTGTAGTAAACCTACCAACTTTAAGGCAATATATTAGGTGTAACATGAACAGGGAATATGAGAGTTTCAACAACTGGTGTACGAATATTTGAAGTATAGCTTTTTATAGTAATACACATTTGTAACAGATCCAAACGAAAGAGCATTAACTTTATTTGGGTTGGTTTTGAAGTGAGTATTAAGTTAATTAATATCAAAACAACTGACATTACGGTGAGTTGATATTGTTAACAAAATCGTCATGTACAAGAGACAAGATTTCTAAACCAAGAGGTACACCATTCGAACTCGATTTTGACATATGTTTAATTCTCATTACATCTAGCATGGATTATAATTTTTCTATTATAATATAATTAACAGTATCGAAAGCTTTACTAAGATCGAGTAATACTTAAGTTGATATCCTTCCTGCATTCCAGTTTTCAAGAACTTTTTCCGTCAGAGAAGTTATAGAACTGGAACGAAAGTCATAGTGTTGATACCAGATCTGTTCTTTAAATATAAACTCAAACGCTTTTGGCATAGAGCAGAAGATATTAATTAAACGAAAATCATCAATAATAGAATAAGCAGATTTCTTTTTAACTTTAACGATTCCTGTGATTTTTCTTAAGCCATGGTACTAGGACAAATTGATTATCTATTTAAAAAAAATGGTCATCTATCAACGACAAAATCGTTTAAATTAAAAATCCTTAATTGGAAATAGCGAACTGCATAAACTTAAGATTAAAAGCGAAGTACCTCATTTTCTGGTCCTACGCTGTTTATGATGTATTTGATTGATTTTATGGATTTATTTGATAACACATCCTTTAAAACATACATTTATGCGAATGACATTCAAATTTTATGTTCATCTGACCACTTACATGCTCTTGAGAATAACATAAATTTTTTACTAAGTCGAATTCATCAATGGATGGAAGTTAACGTTCTTAATATTAATCCAGTTAAGATTACAGTCATGTGTTTTGGCTGTAGTTCTGAAATCTGATTGTTCATTTTAACTGTTGCAGTTTTAAATTTGTTGAGGAAATGAAATGTCTTGGTGTTATTATAGATTGTCATATTAATTTTTTTTAACATATAAATCAGGTTAGTGTTTGGGTAAGCTCTACCCTAAGAAGGCTGTATGCTCTTGAATTGTATTTACCAGTCAACGTTAAAAAAATGTTGCTAATGCAATTTTAATGTCGCCACTACTATATACTTTAGAAGTATATACAGGTACCAATAAAAGTTATATGAGGAAAATTAAACTCATTTTAAATCGTAAAGTCAGATATTTTTATGAATTAAAAGTAAAAGCTCATGTTACACCATATGGCTTTACTTTGGATAATTTTGCACGTTTAAATATATTATTGTTGTTTCGCTAAGCAGTAGTTTTAAATTGTTCCAAGTACTTTTTTTTTTTTTAAGAGAAGTAGCACTTCAGGCATTAATGCCTACTTAGTTTTTTTAACCGTGCTACATTCTTTAGGAAAGGGATAGATGAGAGAGAAGACAGGTGGTGAAAAGAGATAGATATAGCCATTTTATTAATTATTTTACTTCGCCGGCGAATATGCTATGAAGAAGTACCGACGAAGGAGGCTGCATGTTTTTATGTTAATTCTGCTTATGTATTTATACCATTAAACAGAAAAAAACATTTTTTTTATTTTTTGACTGCCGCAAGGTTTGAACCCAGGTCAGCCAGATTTGTAGTCAACGTGCTTACCACCTATACTACATCAGCCTCGAGTAATTTCCAATTTTCAAAATCTACTATAAATCCTTAAATAATATGCCATCAGATAGCAACTGCACTTAAATTAAAAATTATTACATGTTAGAATTACAAGAACTTGGAACTCCTTGCCCATTGATCTTGGCACTGTTTTAGTAACTGTTATTAGCCAAACTGACAAATTTGCATCACTTTTCTTCCTTTATTTATTTTGAATATTTTTCTTTTTTAAACATTAGGTTAGGTTGCACAGGCCGTCGGCGTAAAAGACCGACGCACTTGGGTCCCAAACGTGCCGCTGTGTTATTTTTAAACATTACTTACCTTTCTACTACCGTTATATTAAAAAATATGTTATAATTTTTATTATCTATTGCTTTTTAAATAAAATTATATTTATCATTATTAAGTAATTATTATTATAAGGTTTTGAGTAGAATACAAATTATATTTGGTCTTAAAGGCTTGGTTCCAAATTTGTTAATAAATAATAATAATTAATATAATAAATTAGTTTAATTTTTATTAAATTATTATTTGAACTGTGAATATTATAACTGAATAGAAATTATTTTAGCTTAAGTTCATTATATTTTTAATTTCTAAAAATCTTTTTTTGGAAGAAAATTTATTTTACAAATGCATGCGGACGTTTTCCAAGAAAACTTAATTACAAAGTTAGTTGGTTAAATAGATGATGTTTATAAATTACACAAATGAGGTAGATAGATGCGAAGAATGCTGATGAAGGTCGTAGTGGTCCAGAAAGTGCAGCATTTCATTCTGCTACCGTCTATTTTTTTTTTTTTTTCTTTGAAAAACTTCCACATACATTTGTAAAATAAATTTTCTTTCTAAAAAAGATTTTTATAAAAATAAAATAAACTTACGCCAAAATAATTTCTATTCATTAATAATATATTAGTTTTAAGCATATTTCATCCCGCTCGTTTACATTACACCTCAGCCGAGGAAATGCGTTGTGCAGCTTCTCTTTGTCGATGCATCTGATGTTAGGAACACTTGAAATTTTTATAGGGTGGTTGTTGCGACGTTTTTTTTTAATTCTTCAGTCACCTGAAATGGACCAAGGGAACAAGTATTTTAGCTCCATATGTAACCATTACATTTTTGACAATGTTTGTTTTAAAATTAATAAAATAAAGAAAACTGATACTGAAAAAAAATAAAGTGACGGGATATTGCGTGAGTGTAATATAATTAAAAGAATTTAATAGAAAGGATTAAAAAAAGCGAAAATTTGAAGACACAAAGACTAAAAATATTAAGAAATATTTGTAAGACAGGAGTAATTGAATTTATAAAGGAAAAAATATTTGACATTAAAAGGTGGGAGATGTTATTTTTATTAAAAAAAACACAATTATTTTTTATGTAATCAATAGATAAGTTAGTTAGTTGGGAGTGGCAGCCTCTCACGACGAAGCTCACTTGAGCACAATCGAATGGCCCATTGTGATACCACAAGGAAGACGGCACGACTCCCATTACTCATCCGAGAACCATGAAGATTCCCGGATGAACTTCGCTATGTCCCCTATAGAGCGAGATGATAGCTTTGTAAGAGTTCTTAAGAAAGGAGAGCCCAGAATTCTTAATCTTCTTCGATGGCAATGATACAGGAGGTGCAGTACGGTCTCTTCCTTATCCTCCGAGCCACAGCTGTGACAGAAATCATTAAAGGGAAGACCGAGTCTTTCAGCATGCCTGCCGATTAGACAGTGACCAGTAAGTACCGAGACCGTGATACTTATGAATTTCCTGTCCAGTCCGAGCAGCTGCCTGGTCCGCTTGAGGTCCAATGTAGACCACAGTTGTCTGGAGACAACAGAACTTTCCTCTACCCATAATTATGAGGTAGTGGTTCTTTATGACCATTTTCATCGTTGCCAGAGGAATTCCAACGTCTGGTAGCGAGGAGACGTTAGGAAGCAATGTGCCTCGTTTGGCGAATTCATCGGCCTCTCAGTTTCCCTGGATATCCCTGTGACCAGGAACCCAAAACAGGTCAATCTGTGATCTCTCCGATAGTGTGTTTAGTAATGAGCGACATCTCAGGACTAGCTTAGATGTACTGTATGCACCAGCAAGCGCCCTGATTGCTGCCTGACTGTCTGAAAATATTCGAATGGTAAGGCCAGAAAGATCGTCCCTAAGCGCTACTTCAGATGTTTTTAGAATGGCCATTACGTCGACTTGAAAGACGCTGCAGTAGTCAGGAAGTCTAAGGAAGAGTCTTAGTCCAAGGTTATTGGAGAAGATTCCGCAACCGACTCTGTCGTCCAGTTTGGAGCCATCGGTGTAGATGTCGACAGTATTACTCACAACCACTTCGTTACAGACCCATTCATTCCTCCCTACTCAGAATATGGATCTGAAACCCGTGGTCCAGAGCAGGAATAGAAGAGATGTAGTCCACCATTGATGGCATGGGCACTTTCCGAACGATAATCTTAGAGTGCCCTATGTCCGGCCTAAGCCAGCATGAGAGCGCATTAAGTCTGGCTGCACAGCATTTGGACTGTTGCAATACCAGGATTTTGGTGGGTAGCCAGTGAGAAGGGCTTACAGAGCCTTTGTCGAAGTAGTTCGGAGAGCCCCAATCAAGATAAATAAAGATAAAGTAGATAAAGAAACAATAAAAATCAGAGCTAATTTAAAGAACGGTTAATACTGGTCCGGATCTGGAAAGTTAAAAATTATGTATACAAATAGAACAGATAAAACTATATCCTTTAAAAATTATACATGCTTCACATACATACATATATCCTCGAAGAAAGCCGTTATAATAATAGAAAAAAAAGAAATCCTGGTATTTAAAATATATATACTGTGAGCGTCAAAATAAAGTGTACACAAACATTTTCTTTAAATTAGTTTTTATTTCAGTCTTTAAAAATACTATTTTATTTAACATTTAATGTTTTTTTAATTGTTATGCAGTTCTCTACTTAAACTAAAAAAACAACAAAAAAAATTGACAACAACAAAAGTTATAAAACAAAAACAAAATCTATTCCATATTTTACGCGTCAAAATAAAGTGTACATCTTGTTTTGTAGCATTTTAGCGAAGTAGAACCGCATAAAATACCGTTATGTTTTGTTGTTTATTTACTTTATTGCATTCTTTTAAATCACTATTACTGTTTTATAGTAGACAGACGCAATTTTCGGACTATAACTTCTTTGCAGAAAGAAATTTGTTATGGGTAGACAAACGTCCACAGATGTCAGGGAACTTGTGATAAAACTTTGAAAAGACGGTAAAACTTTTCGTGAAATCGGGTCTATTATAAACAAAAGCCATAATACAGCAAAGAAAATAGTTGATAAGCACGAAAAATTCGGCAAAGTAGAAAATCGTCAAGGTGCAGGCCGACCAAAAGCTTTAAGTGAGTCTGAAATAAGGTCTATTTTGCGCGATGTGAAGAAGAATCCATTTAAATGTGCTGTTAAAATATCGGAGGAAGTTTCAGCAACAAAAAATTGCAACGTAAGCACCAACAGAGTACGAAGAGCTCTACTCGCAAGTGGTCTACATGGTCGTTTGCCGCGAAAAAAGCCACTTATATCGTTAGTAGATCAGAAAAAACGTATTGAGTATGCAAAAAAGTACGAAACTAAGATGGTTCTTTCTGGAATAACTTTTTATTAGCGATGAGAGTAAATTTGAGATGTTTGGCCAGAAAAAAACTGTAAAAGGATGGCGTACAAAAAATACAGAGTATGCTGAACAAAATCTAATATCTACTGTTAAGCATAGTAGAGGTTCGGGGATGGTGTGGGGATGCATTGCGGCAAGTGGAGTGAAAAGCTTGGTTTTTATTGAAGATACCATGAATAAAACGGACTACTTAAACATTTTGAAAAACAATTTGCCATGTAGTGTGGAGAAATTGGGCTTAAAGTGACCTTGGATCTTTCAACAAGACAATGATCCCGAACATACGGCAAAGATAGTAAAATAATGGCTTCTTTATCATACTCCTAAAACATTAGATCATCCTCCCCAATCACCGGACCTTAACCTTATTAAGCATTTGTGGGAGCATATTGACCGGCAAATACGAAAGAGGACAATTACTAACAAGGATACGCTTAAATCCCTTATAATTGAGGACTGGCAGAAAATTTCATCTGACATAACCAAAGAACTAGTTGAATTGATGCCCCGAAGACTAAGTGCCGTTATTAAAGCTAAAGGAAAAGTAACCAAATACTAAATCATACTAATTTTTATAATGAATTATAAGTGTACACTTTATTTTGACGCGTAAAATTGGGAATAGATTTTGTTTTTGTTTTATAACTTTTGTTGTTGTAAATTTTTTTTGTTGTTTTTTTAAGTTTAAGTAGAAAACTGAATGACAATTTAAAAAACATAAAATGTTAATTAAAATAGTATTTTTAAAGACTGAAATAAAAACTAATTTAAAGAAAATGTTTGTGTACACTTTATTTTGACGCTCACAGTATATAAGAAATTTTTGTTTATTTTAAGGTTAGTTTAAAGTTAGTTTGTATATGCCTGAATCATTTAATGGATCAAAATATATTTGAAAGCAGTTTCTTTTAGTTATAGTCCAGATTTAAACTATGCAATTTTTTGAGGCATTTTGTTCAATTTTCTATTTAAGTTACAGCATTATCTAAAAGTAAACATTAGCAACAGTAACATCCCCCAAAACTAAAGCAATACCTTATTGCTTACTCCTTCTGCTTCACAAACAAACAAAAATTTCATGCTAGTTTCCTGAAAAATTGCATAGTGTAAATGCCGTAACATTGTTTTTTATTGGTTATGAAATAATGAGTAGTTTTTAGTGGTTATATAGAAGACAAATTTATCTAAAAAAAATTTCGTGCATGTAATTGCGATTCTGTATATCCTTTTTCTTGGAATCAAAAAGCCAATTAAAAAAAATCGAATTTATGTATGTATATTAAGCTGGCTACAGACAACGCAAGGTGTCTCTGAAATCTGTTTCATTTCATTACAGATTGCGTCGTCTGAATTCGTGTTTCATGTTTCAATTCGGGTTGCAATCCAGGTTTCATTAACATCAAAATGTTTTGATATTTTTTGGTTGCATTGAAACAGATTGCATTATTTGTATCGCTGTTTCATTATTTTATGGGTTTAGTACATTGGCAACAAGCAAGCTGTAAACATCTAAGTAATAAAGAAAGAACAAAATGGGATGTGAAAAGTGATAAATATAAAAATAAAATATAAAAGCAGCAGCATTTGAAAAATTAGTAATTGAATATAAAAATACTGATATAAACGCAAGCATTGAAAAAGTTAAAAACAGGATTAATTTTTGCATCCTCTTTTCCGCGCGATGTTAATGTTATGATATAAAATAACAGAACTGAGATTGCGTTTATGTTTCATTTTTGGTTTCAGTATTTGTGTCAAAACATGAAACCTGAATGTGAAACGTGTTGTAGAAACAAAAAGCGTTGTCTGTAGCCAGCATTAAGTAAGACTAGTTAAATTGTGGAAGGAACTTTTACGGAGTGGTTCTTGAAATCCACCTAAGTGAGCTTCTTTGAGTAGAAAGTATTTTGTTTGTCTCTTTTTTTGTTCTTTTCCCTATCTGCTTGCAGATTAATTTTGTTTTTTTGTCAGGTCGGTTGTATGCTTTAAATTTATATTTGCCCCTTTACATAAGAAAGATTGTTGCTTATTCTTTATTACTGCCAAACCTATTGTATTGTGTCGAAGTTTATTCTGGTTGTAGTGACGAAGACCTAAATAGTTGTGTCTTACTATTTAATAGAATCATACGTTTTGTATATAAATTAAAAATTCATGATCACGTTTCTACATATGTGAACGATTTTTTGGGGTGTAGTTACAAGAGATCAAGAGATCTAATCTTAATTACATTAAGATTAGATCTCTTGTACTTTTGTACAATGTTATGCTAACAAACTGCCCGGAGTATCTTCGCAAACATTTAAATTTCTTGCAGACTGACAGAAACCCGCAGCTTCTAATTCCTATTAGAAATCGTTTGATATATGAAAGGTCCTTTCATGTTCGGGTTGCCAAGAGTTGGAACTATTTACCACGCTCCTTAAGAGAATTCCACTTAACACGCATTTCACTCAAGGTTAAGCTTTTCGAATATTTCTATTGATTCAGTTGAACTGATCTAATCTTTTTATTGTTTATATATTCTTATTATTAATAAATATTTTTTTTATCAAAATGAAAAATGAAAGAAAAAATAAAAATAGTTACTATGTTTGCTGTGTTTTTGTGTAGAACAATTTTGAGTTGTTATTGTCTTCTGTCTTATTGATTCAATGGAGTTCTCATTTAATCAATTTGGCTTTTGATATAAGACTTTCTGTTTTTCTATACAAAATTTGGGTAAAATCCACTGATGAGCTATTTGAACAATAGTGAAATGGCCATATGGATATGCTTTCCCCGCAGTAATACATTTCATTTTGTAGTTTAGTTTAAAATAATAAATATTTCATGAGAATATCATGAATTATTTATATTTGAAGGAATCAAGCACGAATAAAGTAAATTAATTATATTTTTTTATTTTTCTTTTATTGCCTCAATTTGATAAATTGTTATCTATTTATGTTTGTTGCCTACTTACATATGTACACCTGTTAATACTTGTAGTCCACCAATTATATATGGCCCTAAGGGCTCAGTTGGCTACTGTAATAAATAAATAAAAATAATGTTTTGTGAGGATGATGAAATTTTAATTCTGATCTTATGAAATGTAACGTTATAAGTTAAATGTTGCTTCTTTAAGTTAATGTTTTTTTAAGTATATAGCCTTAAGTTTTTTTTTAAATAAAATTTTTAATTTTATTTAAAACATGCAAAAAAATATGTCGTACGAATTAAGTTTGTAGTATTAGATTTTAGTTTATATTAACAACTTTACTTAAAAAATATGTAATTTAGAGTTGAAATGAAAAGAAAATGTGCGTGTTCTAAATCTTTTGTTTCGAGTTAGGTTGGACGTGGATACAGTGTAAGTGTGTGTGGTTGGTATTTGGCTGGCATTATATAATAGTTTTACATCGACTTTAATTGGATGTCCCAGGTAGGGTGGGTATTAAAGGAAGAAAAATTACATCAAATTCTTCAAAAAAAAAAAAAAATAATAAATAAATAAAAAAGGAAAGGTTTCAGTAAAATATATATTTATATATAAATATTTTTTTATTTTTTACTTATTTATATTTAGTTTTAGTTTAATTTCTTTGTTTCTATTGTTTTTTTTTCATTTATCTATTTTTATTTTATTGTGCTTGTCCCAACATGTAGTTAAGGCTTGAACCTATCCTGTTTACTGTGCAAAATGTTCGCCCCTTAGTCTTCGTAAGGTCAGCATTGTTGATTTACTTTTGTTTAATTTAAAAATGCAAATATTTTTTTTTATTTGTTTAAATGTAACAATTTTTTTGTTTTGTTTTGTATTTTTGATAGTTTGCTAAAAAGCTATTCGAAATATTGGGATCAAAGATTAAAAGTTAAATAATATTAATTATGTATTTTAATTACCCTAAACGACCTTAAGCGAAACCAAGGACTTAAATCATTTATCAAAAGTTAGCATTTTTAACACGATGTGTTAACTAATGCTAAACTAAAGTATTATCTTGGAGTTTTTTAATTGAAAAAATATTGCTTAAAAGCAATAATTTATGAGCTTTAAAACCGGGTCCAAAGAACATCTGTATATCCGCTCTAACGAGTTAACAATTCCCTTAGTTGTATTTTATATGTAGAAAATGTGTTACATATTTGTCTACTACTCTTTCTGCAACCGCACTTAGACAACCTGTTGAGTGGATGTATCCCACTAAGTGTAAAGTGTTGTTGGTTGGTCAATGTTTTCATTTTCAAGATAATTTTCTTTATTAAAAATTATGCAATTTAATAGTTATTTAATAAAACGTTAAGAGATTAATAAAACAAGTTTATTATAAAATGAAAATGTAAAAAAATATACTGAAAGTCACAGAAAAACCTCTGCAAAAAACAAATCAAAAGTTGTAAAGTAGAACCAAAAAAAATTCCAATGCACAAAAGTACAAGCAAAAAATCGGTTGTTGTAAATTGTTATGGTGGATGGAACAGTATAAAAGGTGGGTGAAGCACTGCTCTGTCTTCAGTGCGGTAATTTTGTGTGTGTGTGTTGAAGTAGTTTTTTGAAAGATAGTGGATAACTACGAAGCAAACTAAAACACTTCTAAGGCTTTTACTCCATGGCGCTCTGGGAAAATATTTTGTTAAGAAAATGTACATGCTTTGAGTAACAATCATAAAATACGTAAATTCTAATTAGAAAAAAAACCGTTGCTTGAGCATTAATTATATTAAAGAAAAGAAAAACATAAAAAGAGTTTTTACAATAAAAGGTGAAGATAAGAGAATTTGTTAGAACTACTTAAGTAAATCCAAAGTAATAAAAAAAACAACAACAAAATGTTGACTTTATTAAGTGAATGTCATTTTTGGACAACTCGTGAAGATGTTCGCATTAAACACACAGACTTTGGAGCTTTTCGATATACACGCAATCGTGAGTTGCAACACATGCCTATGGATTACTACGCAGAAGCAAAACGCGACTATACAATACGTCGCAATGGATTGACAATATTGAAAAATTCCCGTAAGTCTCGCATGGGTAGATTAAAAGATAATCTTAAACGTTTGGAAGAACTTATGCGCACATCAAAAATTGTCCACCTTCATTGGACAGACGGTGTACAAGTTTTTATGCTTTTTGCGAATGGTGTTATTGCACACATTTGCATCGATATGTTTACTGGTGACATATCCCGCATGGTGTATGAAAAATACTTGGTTGGCAAATTGGCAGCTGACACAATAACTGATGGTAAGTTTTTTATTGCTTATTAATACTATAACATTTAAAATCTCTTTTTGCATAAAATTCTAAATTGACATAAATATTAGTAGCAAGGTACAGTGTTGTGCAGAACAAAAGCAACAAAGTGCATATGAAGCTACAATTTGCAGTTTCTATTTTACTTGTTTTCTTATTTTAAGAGTTTTCTTTATTTTTTGCACTCTCTTATGGTTAATTATTTTTAGCAAAAATATTATTCAAATCTATAAGAATTTAATGTAAAAAAAAATAATAAAACTTGATGACCTTCAAAAGAAAGTGTGCATAACAAAAGCAACAAATCATAGTTACTAAAAAAATTTTATATTTTTTTTTAAATAACGGTTTTTTTCTAATCATGAAATTCTTTTTGGAACATGTTGAAGGTAATGAATAAAGTTTTCGATCAGATATTTATAATCTGTGTACTAAATCACTTACTAAATAATGGCTAGAGATAAATATAAGAAAGAATTTAAATTACGAATAATTGATGATTTTAATAGAGGTGAAAGGCAAACCGATATTGCCAAAAAATACAATATCAACCGATCTATTCTATGCAGATTATTACAAAAGTACAAATCGACAAGAAGCGTTAAAACCAAACATTTAGGAGGAGCCCCACTAAAAACCACTGAGCGAGAAGATAGAAAAATTTGTCGTTTGTTCCAAAAAAAAATACATTTGCAACCTCCAAAGAGGTCTTTCGAGTCCTAAATTTGAACGTTGAGGCCAGCACTATTACAAGACGGGCAATTTCAAACAATTTGAAAAGTTATCGACCATGCAAAATACCATTGCTAATAAAAAAAAAACATAAACACCAAAGGTAATATTTCAAAACAATATTCTTTTACGTGATAGTTTTTAATAAATTTTCATTGATTTATTTACTTAGATTAAATTTTGCAAAAACTCATTCAAAGTGGTCTCCTCAAAAGTGGAAAACAGTTTTATTTAGCGATGAGTTGAAGTTTAACTTAATTAACTCTGACGGCATGTACACAGTTCGTAGACTGCCGGGTAAACGTCTTGAATCCCGCAACTGCAAAGTGTCTGTAAAGCACGGAGGAGGCAGTATAATGGCATGGACTTGTTTTTCAGCTGATGGGGTAGGTCCCTTCTATCAAATTAATGGAATAACGGACCGCTTCAAGTACAGAGATAACCTTGAGACCCAAATGTTGCCACATGCCGAGTGGAATATGCCACTTCGATGGATGTTTTAACACGATAACGATCCGAAACACACATCGAGGTTAGTCAGAGATATCAATAAAGACAATGGGATTCAAGTCCTTGATTGGCCGGCCCAATTACCCGACTTGAATCCCATTGAAAACCTTTTTGGGATACTGAAAAGAAAGGTAGCCGGAAAAACGATTCAAAAATAAAAAGGATCTGTTCCAAGAACTGAAATCTGAGTCGAAAGAAATTCCGAATAGTACAATAGCAAACATAATTGCATCAATGCCCCGTAGATGTGCGGCTGTTATAAAAAACAAAGGATTATACACGAAGTATTGAATTTGTTGCTTTTGTTTTGCACACTTTAATAAGAAGGAAAAATTAGTTTTTGTGTATTTCTAAGAATTTGTTAATTTAATTTGTTAAGTTTTTTTGTATTTTTAATTTACCAAAAAAACATGAATTAAATAAATGAAATATGTTTTTTTAAAATGAAATCTAAATAATAAAATATGTGTTTTTATTATGAACTGTATGCTGTTGCTTTTGTTCTGCACAACACTGTATGTGTGTATTTACACTCTCGTTAAAATAATTAGAACTATTTAAATTTGTATTATCTTTTTAATTTTAATGCTATATTTAAAAAACTTAGTATTTAACTGGACGTACTTATCTTCACAAACCTGAGTTTGACGTAATTCTCAAGAGAATTCTCTTTTCAGTTGGAATCCTTCCCTTACATATCTCTTCATAGTTTTAAATATATTTTAAGTATCTGGGCGTGTTTTTATTACTTCACTTAAATTCCCGCGCTATGGCCCAATGGGAATAGCCTAGCGAATATTAACTGCTTCTTTTACTCTTTCCTCTATAACTATTTAAAATGCCCTTCCTGTGCTCAATTTTTACTAATGGTGCATACCTATCCATTTGGCGCCATTAATCAAAATCCTTCATAGAAATCACAAATATGTTCCAAATTTATTTTTCATAATTTTGTCACTACTCACAAACTCAATTTTAAGACAGTGTTAATCACCACCTATATGGTGGCATGAAGCCACCTCTCCGTTTGACCAAATTGATCAAAATATCTTGAGACAAAAATTTGGTGAACTGACTCAACAAAACTAATTTTAATATATGTAGATAAAATTTAGAAAGTTTTGAAATCTCTTACGTTTTATTATTTGTTAATAGATTATTCTTAAATATATCCTTAAATGTAAAGTAATTTGTTTTTCAAAAAGGTTTTTTATAAAGTTCAATCTTCTGTCTATAACGGCCCTCTTTTATTTACTATGTTCTTAAATGAATTATTTTCTAACCGTAGTATTTGCATATGCCGATTATTGTTTTGTAGTAAGAAACAGGCTGTTTTTCAATTAATTATAGATTATGGTATACAGTGTACCTCTGACTGGATGCTCGAAAACAAGTCTGCTATAAATGCAATTAAAACCAAGGCCGTACTATTTACCCCTACCCATAACTCTGTTCGTAATATACATGTTTCCATTAATAACGTTGCAATAGCATTTGTTGATCATGTTCAAGTTTTGTGAGTTATAATTGACAGCAAATTGAATTTTTAGTACCATATATCAAATCTTGTATCTGCAGTTAATTCCTGTTTAAGAAGTCTGTATAATACTAACATGTATGTGCCTTTGCATGTTAAACGGAGAGTTATTAATAGTTTGGTAATGCCTTTATTTTTGTATTAAGCAGAAGTGTACACGGGTACTTATGCCTATTCGAATTTACCTTTTATTTAAAAGGGTTGTACGTTATGTGTCTTCTTTGCATATTCGAACACATGTATCTCCATATGATTAACGTTTATTAGGGACATCTTTTTCCGATTTCATTAAAATACGTTTGTTACTGCATTTTTACTTTTAATGCCCCGTTACTCATTCTGGCAAGAGCGATCATATCAAGTAAGAGTTGTACGATCGTTTAACTCATTACTATCTACATTAAGACACTTTAATAAAATATATGCTACCCAAAAAAAAAAAGCTTTTAGAATTTAATGCGTGTGAGAAGATAAATTTTAAAATGTTTAGCTTTGCCACAAACCTTTTAATTTAACAGAGCTCTGTTAGAAAGATAACATAGCCCTGTTAAAGGAATAAAAATTCGGTTTATCCATCCAAACTGTAAATTTTATGGAAACAACGAAATATGACAAAACCAAAATGAATGGGATTTGCTTGCGAGGTCTTCTTCTATAGTTCTCCCTACTTAAAATTTTTAAAAGCGCGTATTGGAACAGCTTTGGGCATTTTTAAAATTTGAGTTTCGCTAAAGGGCAAACCCATTTTTATGGAAACAACAAAAGATGGAATTTTGAACAACGCGAGTTGGAACGGGTTTTGGGCATTTTTAAATTTTTTAAATTTGAGTTTCTTGAAGGGATGAGCCCATTTTTATGGAAACAACAAAAGATGGCAAAATCGTAATACAACAGAATTGTGTGCGAAGGAGTCACCATTTCTTACAGCGTGGAATGTTTTTGCATCGGTTGTTGATGTGGCGTAGTTTATGGCAAGATGATGTTTTTTTAGATTTTTATAAATCAGTTGTCGGTCCCATCGCGACAGTGTCGATTATTCATTTTTAAAATAAAGCAATAAATTTTATCCCTTGAAGAAATAACATATTAAAATTTGGGGAAGAATAAAAGAAAAAAAAAAGCAAATGTTGAAATAAAAAGCTAATAAAAATACAACAAAATTTTCCATAAAATAATTCACGGTAGCATATATAAGCAGCTAAAAATATACATATGATTTGACTTTAAAATTGTAACTGCATCGACTTTATTCTCTAGACTTGGCTGCATAAAACAGGTTTATATAAATTTCTTATATGGTTTGTAGTTTTTGAAATATTTACACATGCAAAGGAGTGGTCGGAATATGCGGGGCGTGTAAAAATACCTACATGATGAAAAAATTACAAATTAATATTTAAACAAAAAGCGACATTACATGAAAGCAAATTCCGCCGAACATTATCTATCGCAGAGAAATTAATTCATTTCGAATACAGCAACTATATATAACTATATTACTATAATTTATATTTGTGTTAAAGTTCTTGTAATTAAAGTTTGTTTTTCTAACTTTATTTTTAGCCTTTTTTACACGCTCTCATATAGTTCTGGCTTACAATACAAATCAAGTAACTGTTGTTCATCTGCAGAAGCCCAACTCTCGAGCACAAGGCCCTGAAAAAATTTCTCATATGGAGCCGAAAATATTTCATGCCATTATACCGGGAGCAGCTGAAAGAAGAATTGCGCGTCGTCTTAATGTTAATAAAACTTTTGATATGTTTGTCATATGGACGAAATCGTCACAAAATGAAGTGTTTCCTTGGCGACCAACAATGAGAGATCAAGATCGTGCAAACATACATGTGTTCAAATTGAAAGGGTAAGAGTTAATTTTCAAATGCTAAGATTTTTAAAAATTTTTTAAATTTGCTTCAGAAACCAATTGGATTTTTTCGCTTATTGTTGGTCGGAAAATGATCCCTTACATGTAGATTTTTTGCGAACCACTGAAAATCAAATTTTAACTTTGGAGCAAAAGATTTCTCGTAAGGGTGAAATAAGCGCTGAAGTTTCTTCGTATGAAATAGTTGTGGGAAAAATGCAAAGAAGTTCATTATCTTCTATATCAGTGGGAACTCAGATAACAACATATGCCTTTAGTCCGGATCAAGAGAAATTATTTTTAGGTACCGTGGATCGCAATATATGTCTGCATGATTTAGTAATGCAAACAACTAAATGTGTTGCGCAAATTGATATCGTAAGTAGAACCCCAAAATATTCTTTTCGCTTTAATAAAAATAGGAAGCAAAAAAGAGTTTGAATCCTTTCTTCTATATAATACGGAGCCTAAGAATTTGTCTTGGTTTTTCTCTTACTTTCGTCAAGATACCTACCCAATGTTCTTGGCATAGTGACTCAAGCATGATAATGATCGCCAATACCAGATCACAATTTGAATGTTTCGATTTAGCTTTAACTCCCATTAGTAATCAACTGCAAAGTGAAGATGTAACACCCACAAACATTTTGGATTTATCACACTTCTTTGTAACACAACCAACCCTTCTGCAAATCTCATTTAGTCGAAAACCCGAAATCGGACATAGTTCAAATAACTATGCAGGCACGGACTGTTTTTTATTATTACTTTATGACCAAGGCCCAATAGGATGTTTACGTTTCTTTGCTGGTGCCGGATTGCGTGGCGATATACATAATTCTGGTTTAACAGCGGATGTGATACTGGACAAATATTTGAGTCTTAATCAACTAGAAAAGGCGGTTAATTTACTGTGTTCTTTGAATTGGGAAACTTATGGCGCCATGTGTCTAATATCTTTACATAAAATAGCAAATCATGTGTTTTACAAAGGTGATCAGCGACGCGCACGGATTGATCTAATGTCAAAAGCTTTAAAAACATTTAGCGATTCACTTACTGAAGAAACAAAAGATGAATTTAGTGATCAAGTTTACGATCTAAAGCGAAGATTTTTCTTCTTCCTATTAAGGTAAGTTAATTCCATAAATAATTACAACTGTAGAATCAGAAAAAATTATTTTAACAGCCTAATTCATTAATGTACAGATACTTTTAGCAAGCAAAAAGAAGCTATTAAACCTTGACCTCAAGGTTTTTTTCATTTTTAACCGAATGTTGCTTTTTTATTGTTTGTGCCTGCATAAATAACTTAGTCATTTCTGAACCGAATTTGAAAATTTTTTCTTATTTGAAAGGTTCATTATTTTAAATATTAAATGTATTATAAACTCAGGTTCACTATAGCTCCCAATAGCAAAAAGTAAATGAAAAATCAAAATTCAAGTCATACAATTTTGTCTACACCGCTTGCGTCTCTACACCTCTTGCCAATAAATAAAAATTTCATTTCAGTTTTATGCGAAATGCTGTCGTGTTAAATGGCTCTTACAGGCATAAATTGGCAGCTTGTAGAGCATAATGTCACTATGCAGTAACAGATCTTGAATAAAAAACTGTGTTAATACTTTTTCATTTCAGTATATACATATGTATGTATTTAATTATTTTTATTAAAATAGGCAAAAACTTGTATGCAGTTCCCCAACAAAATTTAAGTGAGCAATTCGAAGGGAAAAGTAAAAAAAGTTCGAGAAAAAATCATTCAATAAGTATAATAACAATTTTTGTTTACATGAAAAATTGTTCACGTGAATTATTCACGATGGCAATTTGGGAAAAAGGAAAAACAAATTCATTTCATTTTTCATATTTTACTAGCAGATCCCGGCGTGTTCGGTACGCATGAATATTAACAATGAATACAGTATTCATGTATGAAGTCAGCACATAGTATAAATACAGCATACGTTCATAGGCGCCTACATATTTGTTATTGTATACCCTTCACACACACAAAAAGTGGAAAAAGGGTATACATATATAAGTTTGTCATTCCGTGTGTAGTTTCTACAATAACCATTTTCGACCCCATAAAGTGTATATATTCTGACTTCTTATGCATAGCGAAGTCGATTGAGCGATGCCCGTCTGTCCGTCCGTCTTAGTGATTTCACAAAACAAAAATGTCAATCGATCAGATATAGTGTCGAAAGAGGTGCT
Organism: Gymnosoma rotundatum; assembly: GCA_916610165.2. Lineage (NCBI taxonomy): Eukaryota > Metazoa > Arthropoda > Insecta > Diptera > Tachinidae > Gymnosoma > Gymnosoma rotundatum. The sequence goes on along the minus strand of OU744337.1, from coordinate 92,036,651 downwards.
ATTGGAAATCATGATCGGTTCATGTTCTTTAAGGCAGCAGGCAAAACACCACGCCCACCTCAAATTTTTCCATGTCATTTGGAACAATGATGTAACTCCGATCAAAATAATAAATATATGGGGCCATAGAGAATTGAAAAATAAGAAAAATACATTAAGTGAAAAAATTGACGCTCACCCGAATTTTCCGAGTTACGGGGCTCTAAAAATTTTCAAATTTTTTAACATATCAATATGGTTATCATTTTCAAACTTTTGAAGATATCATGAAGGAAATACTAATATTTTTTAAAAATTCCTAACCCATTAAGCACCGATGGCATTTTTATTTAAATTATATACAGTATTGGGCAAAACCTAAGAAACGTTGTCCAATATTAGCTTCTGAGTCAGATTTGATTAAATTATCAATTATTTTTGGATCTATGCGTATCCATTCATCTTCCAGACACGAAAATAAATCGTCTCTGTTGGAGAATCGTTTCGATCCAACATTCCTCTTCAATATGGAAAATAAATTTTCGATTGGGTTCAAATCGGGCGATTGGGCCGGCCAATCAAGCAATTGAATCCCTTTCGATTGTATCCAGTCCTTTACCAACTTCGATGAGTGTTTCGGATCGTTATCATGTTGAAACACCCATCGAAGTGGCATATTCAGCTCGGCATATGGCAACATCTTATTTTCTAAAATGTCCCTATACACAAATCTGTCCATTTTGGTAGAAATTCTGTGGAACGGCCCTAGACCATGACCTGAAAAACACGTCCACACCATCACATTGCCACCCCCATGCTTGACAGTTTTTTTACAATATCGGGGTTTAAGCCTTTCACCAGTATTGCGTCTCACACGACATATGCCATCCGAGTTGAACAAATTAAATTTGCTTTCGTCGCTAAAGAGCACACTTTTCCACTTTTTAACTGGCCAATCAAGATATTTTTTTGCAAATTCGAGCCTAAAAAATCAGGCATTAATGGTTGACTTGTAAGCTTAAAAATACTTACCGTTTTTTTGCGTGACGTTTTGTAAGAAGAGGTTTTTTGGAAGCTTTATAACTTTTCAATCCAGCCTCTCTCGCCCGTCTGCGGACTGTGCTGGCATCAACACTTAAGCCTAATTCTGACACAATTTTTTTTGACGAGATGAAAGGGTTTTTTTTTATTATTTTCTTGATATTTCTATCATCACGAACTGATGTTTTACGAGGTCTTCCTCCAGGATTAATATTGAGTACAGTTCCTTTATCTTTATAAAGGTTTATCCATTTGGAAACCATTGATTTGCTTACTTTTAACAAATTTGCAATTTCAGCCTGTGATTTGCCTGCATTATAATGCGTTATAGCATTCAATTTAAATGCTTCACAATATTTTTTACGTTGCATTTTATTTTAATTTTAAATGCGAAATTTATTCGTTACACGCTTTTAAATGCATACTAGATCACTTTTTCATAAGAAATCATCGAAAAAAATAAGAAGTTACCGTTATCTTAAAAAAAAAACAAATTTATTGTACAAAAGCAAAAAGTTTCTTAGGTTTTGCCCAATGAATTTTTGAGTAATTTTTGTTGTTGTACTAAAAGAACCGTTAGGTGAGAGATAATTACAAATTTTTTTTTTGTAATATTGTATGACACAGAAACTAATAAAACTGCATTAAAACATTGAATTGAAATATGTTCGTTTAAACATAATTTGACTCAGAAGCTAATATTGGACAACGTTTCTTAGGTTTTGCCCAATACTGTATATGCAGTACCAAATTTTTTTTATTTAAGTTTCGGTCAACCCAATATTTGCTTTTTTGATTGGAGTTATTTCACTAAACTAGATTAACATAGATGATGAAGCGTATATAAGATTCGGCATAGCCGAATATAGCACTCTTATTTGTTTTTTTTTTTTATATTGACTAAATTACATGTTGTCGTGAAAAGTAGTAGGTTGGGTAAGGTTGCACAGGCTGCCGGCATGATAAAACCGACTCACTTGGGTCCTAAATGATACCGTTGTGATGCCTGTAAGGATCAATTCAGGTCCCTATGTTACCATCAAGATCTATCCTCAAACCATCCCGAAGACCGAATAAACGAGTTTATCCTAACAACATCACAGACCGATAGGTCTGCAGGACCATGCAGTCTCGGTAGTAGTAACTCATGAACGCGTCGACCGATTTCGAGCAAACTATAGATAGACCATCTGAAGCACCATACGAACAAACCCTAACTCGAACTCGATTTGACCGATCGTGAGTTGAAGGCACAAAACACTTGAAACAATTTTATATATAAGGAGGTTTATACAAAAAGCATAAATAACAAATTAATGTGAAAATTTATCATTTCGAATCTTTTTTATGTCATTCCTTTAAATATAAATATTTCTTGATATTCTAATGAAATATTTATTACTTAAAACTAAAAAATTAAATGCATTACTGCGCGGAAATATTAAGCTAAGTTAATTAAATAAAAACTAAGCAACAAAGCAAAAGGACAACAAAAACACAAAAAATACAAACACAATTCACATAAACTAACATAAATAACAATTATTAGAAAGGGAATCGAAATTAAAAAACTAAGACGAAAGATGTAGTCAGATTAGTCAAATATTTGACCAAAAAAGCGTAACCACTATTTTGAAAAATGTTTATTCAATCTTTTCTGACACGTATTAATGTGACAGACGATTTATTATATTATAAATATTATATCTTGCCTTTTATATTAAGTAGGATCTTATATTTCTTAAAAAGTATTTGAGAATGACAAATACTTTTTCTATAATTTTGGTCTTTTTGTTCAAATATTTATTATTATATACATAATAATACAATAATATACACTCATGAATCGCAAAAACTTGAAAAAGTAACTATTATCGTTCAGTAAACACTAAAGTTAAAATGTAATTAAAACCATGTGTGTGAAGATAAATACGTCAAGTTAAATAAATTTCGCAAAAAATGTAGCATGATATAATTTTTTTATCCCATACATACATACAGTACAGTCGATTACAACCAAAAAACCCTTCGATCTCGGACAGTCAAACCTATTAAGCAATGAAGGGCATAATCAGAGCTATTAAACTGTAAACATAGTTTATTTTAATTGAATTTGAGAAATTGTTTATAAGACGCTTAAAATTGACTTAGTGCAATTTTTCATATACGACGAGTTTTGTGAGGAGTTGTGTTTACGTTTTTTTAAAAGCACTAATTGTGTACTTCATCTCTCAATAGGTTTGACTCTCCGAGATCGAAGAGTTTTGTCGCTGTAATCGTATTTGTTAAAAAAGTCTGGAATTTACTGTATGTATGGGAGAAAAAATGTATAGCATGCTACATTAAAAAAAAAAACGTAATTAACTTGATGCATTATCTTTGAAAGCATATTAAAACCTATTTTCGTAGATAATAATAACTGATTCTATTTCCCAATATTTTTTATGGCCAAACTTACTTTTTATAAATTTTTCTATAAATATTTCTAGCTAACTAGTCGAAGGATTTTTTTTGAATAATAAGATAAGATTTAATAAGTAATTAATAATGTTATAAATTGTAAGAATTAAAATATGCTTTATATTTTTTAGACGTAATCTATTTGCTGAAGCCTTTGAAGTTGCCCAAGACATTGAAGATTATGACTTGTTTATGGATCTTTTTAACATCACTAAATTTGAACCGAATTTAAAAGAATTTTCAGAAGCTTGCTTTAGCCAAGCGGCTACTATACTTTATGAAGAAGACAAAGACAAAGGCAATCTCAGAACTGCAAGCGAGCTTCGTTCGGAATCGACTTATTCTCAAACCACAATATCAGATACTACAACTAAAAGTAAATTACATCATCAGCAACAGCACCATCAAAAATTCCTCAAGAACTATGTGCCACCTCTGCCATCATTTAAGTCAACAGTTTTTAGTGCAGAAATGATTAAAATCAACATACCAAAACCAGGGTTACGTGTCGATAATTCCGCACAACAAGAAAAGTGTAGACCGCCGCCGCCACCCGTTCCTGAGAAAAAACAAACAAAACTTAATCCTTCCGCATCAGTATCAACGCCATCAGCCTTAAGTAGCAACCTGGCTAACTTATCATTAAAAAGTGCAACCTCGATATCATCAGCACAACAATTAAATACAAATGGTTATAGTGTAACTCCTCAAAGGCCGGATCTTAATGTGTCGCTCAAAAATCCACCTTTAAAATCAGCTTTCGTTTCGCACTTAAACACAAATAATGTTGTAGTAAAATCAAAATACACCACCACAGCCAAGCATTCAGTAAATAACAATGCATCACAGCCCTCGTGCTCGACTTCGTCAGCATCATACCCATATCTTGCCTCACCTTTGGTAATAAGTGATTCTCGAACAAGTGTAGCGCCACAGCTTACATACCAACAACCACCAGATCCAGTAACACTTATTAACTCCTATCAACCAAAATTTTTCCAACATCCCCTTGTATCGGGAAATATTCCATCAACGGGGACAATTTCATTAGCTCCGTATAGCATATCAAATGAAGAATATCAAAAAGTTTTACTGAGCAAGAAGCCAACCGCCTCTATACTCTCAAACGGTTCAGCTACACATAATGGAAGTAATACTTCCGTTTTAAGTACCAACAGTGGCCAAAATGGAAATATAAAAGATGGCAATAAGCATCCTAGTGGAGAGAAAAATAAAGTCAAGTTTTCAGATACCGTACAGGTGGCTGTTGTACCCGTAAGTATTGTTTGAAACGAACTTTTTAGACTGACTTCCAAAACTTCAATTATACAAAGCAATCGACGAACTCAGGATGACTTGTATCAGTAAATAAAAATTTGTGATTGCATTTATTTCACCAAAAAATCAATTCCTAGATAAACCCTTGTTCTGAAAATCACGTGATCTGCAATTACATAATCGCTTTAAATCGCAAGTTAGATTTGTTCCTGTTCTGAAAAATACACGATTCGATGAGTATTCAAAATAGCAAAGTATTAAATTAATTACCGATATTGATTATTGAGGGTCAAAGCACGTCTCGATGGCCATTTCGTAACCGCTTACTTAACTCTTCAGGAAACTTTTGACAAACATTTTAAATAAACTAAAGATTTTTGTCCAAACAATAAAGCTGTATATGGCTGACTTTTTTTCGGCTCTTTTATACAGTTGAAAGAGGATGAAAAATAAAATATCATTCTTACTTGTTTACTCACAACATTGTAGATGCTGTTTCAGTATCATATTGATTGTTATTATTTATTGATTATTAAAGATAAATGAACTTAAGCCAAAAAATCAAATGTCACTTTTTTCTAATCACAGCATTCGAGTAAGCAAATCATGTGATTAAAATTTTTTAGCTACTTTTCCAAGAAATAAAGCAATAAGTAGAAGTAGCGGTAGACGCTGCATTATTTCGAAGCATTAAAATTTTTGAGCTACAGCTACTTTTCAAAAAGATAAAGCGCCACGTAGAAGTAGCCTCTTTGCTACTTCAGCCAAAGTATTGGTAGGGGTAAAGAACAGCAAAAATATTCTACTTCATTTTTTGCTGCAATTTAAAAAGTAGCCAAAAACGAAAACATTATTTCTGGCTACTTTGTGTTGAGAATAACGAACGAAGAAAGAACGTGTCTTATTTTGTTTTTCTTTTATACATAATTTGTTTCACACAATCGACAATGGGGCAGAATAAAGTAAGTTGGCTTATTGTCGGTTAGTAGCCTGAACAAATGTTTGTATTGCGTAGCTCCAAGCATAAACTATTCATATAAAGTAGCCAGAAAGTATGTTTATTCTCACTCGTATGTTTCTCGCTACTCTAAAAGTAGCCGTATAAACGCTGGTTTTATCAAGTTATTTAACAATTTTTTTGAATAAAATTCATTTCAGGAAATACCCCGCAAAGAAAAACTTCTTATTAAACGCAACGGATATACTAGACCACCACCTCGAAACTTTACTAATCCAAAACAGGAACTACAAGATAGTTTACCACTTTGTCACCCAAACGATGACTACTTAAAGGATTTTAATCCCTTGCCACCAGGTAGTTAACCATAAGTTTAAGTTACGAAAAATAAAATTAAAAAAAAATTAACAAAGAAAATATTGTACATTTTTAGCAGAACCACCACAAAGAACAGCAAATAAAATTAATATAACTGAAGAACATCACCAAACAATTAACAAAACTAACGGCACAATTACTAACACCACAAAATCCAATTCCTCATCTTCCAACGCCACAACTCCTTCCATTAAAGTAGTACACTTTGGTGTAGTCTAATTAAGCCGAACAGCAATTTGTTTTATTATTTATTATTTTTTCATATGTCTTCCAATTTCTGTGTAAGAACGTATTTATAGCACAAATACCCGTCCATTATTAAAAGCTTTACCAAACGGAAGTTTCTGATTCAAGTGAAAATAAAACACATTCAATAAAATATTTAGTTTTAATTAAAATAAATAAGTTAAATTATTTTTATACACATGTTTTAAAGTGATTTTGTTAAAATAAAAATCCTAGCAATATTTAGAGAGTACAACTGAGATTTATATATTTATTTTATAATTTATTATAATTAATCGTTTTTTATTTTTTTACAATTGTAAAAATACTATAAGAAAAAATAAATTAATTAACAAAAATTATTTAAATCTATTTTTACTTTTTCTTTGTACTTCCACTCTGCATTTTCTCTAACTCAGCTTTAAGTTCCTGGAGATCTTTGTCTGGGACGTAACGTCTCTCCTCACATTCATTGGTATGTAGCTGAACAGTAAGCTGTACGCCTTCGGGTAAAGCAGCTTGGGCAATCCTTAAAAACATTGGGTACAATGGTACATTTACATCTTGCAATTGTATGTTACGTTCGTAAACTGTCAGACGATACTCAGAATCGACCACTAATGAATTAGGTTTAAGTCTTTGAACAGTCATCTTTTGAGGTGGCAGGGCATAGCTAAAAATAGGAATAAAAATAGTAAACAATCATTGGCTGTTTTTCCGAAAATTTTTTAAACATATTAATAAAAGCAGAAAACTGTACTAGTTTGTACACAAAAGAAATTATTTTATAACAAACAACTAAAAATCGCTGGTCTCATGTAGAAAGATACTAACTCGTACTTAAGTAACTTTACACGAGAAGGTAAAAACATAATAGAAACTGTATTTATCACAATGTAATATTAAAAATGCAAATGCTTAGAAAACCGTTATTTTTGGTACTATTGCATTCAAATTTTGTGACAAGGTGTATCTTTGGGAAATGTATTGGAATCATGAAAAATTTCAATTTCGTAAAAACTCGAATGTATTTCCTTAATATTGAATGTTATAATCCAAAATTACTATACTTTTTATTCGATATCAAGTGTCATGATACCAAAATGAAAAATTACCCCTGGTCCCTGGGGTCTATAAGTTATAGACACATAAATACGAAAAATAATCTTATCAGTACAATCACCCTTATTCTGTTTGGCGTTGTCAACATCGTCGTCAATTTTGAGACAACATCCACTTGACACAACATCAATACTAATTTGGTATTCCCTAACAAACCAATGACGACGTTGACGATTTATCGATAATATAAAATATAAAACACACATATCTAATATTTGAGACAGTTGATTCAATTTGTTTTCTATTGTGTTAAGGTCTTATCAATGGTGTTAAGTAAGTGTTGTGGAAAATTTAAATTTTGTAAAAAAATAAAATACCTATAAACAATAAAATAAGCAAAACAATTAAAATAAATAGTCAAAGGGCCATTACTACAACTTGTCGTTAGTTAAAGGTAGGATTTTGTCTGCCTGATAAATAGCTTTGTAATATTAAAACTTCCAATTTTTATTGATATTCTTATTAATAATAAAAAATAAAATATTAAAAAAATAATAAGTGAAGTTTTTATAATGCAAATTCACTTGTTTGTCCGATAAAATCCTGCCTTTACTAACTGTCTTTTTTCATTGGGATGGATTCTTTCTAACTCTTCCACTAATTTTTCAAATTGGCAGAAGTTGGTAATTTTAGTTTTTCCACTTCTTTTTTGTTATGTTTTATATTTCTTACTTTGTTAATTTAACATTGCTGTATACTTTTTCATTTTTTTTTTTTTAATTTTCCTTTGCATACAACACAACTCAACATCAAAAATGGCGACGACAAACTAAACGGCAACATCAACATCAATTGTTCTTAGAAAATACCAAACTGTCATATTCACACATAAAATGCAATAATTTGCAAATGTAAAATGTATTAGTATTAGTGTAGTATGTAAATAGAAAATGAAATGAAAGTAATAAAAAAGTCAGTCGTATTAAAGCAACAGACAAATAAACGTCTAATTATTACAGATTTTGGCGACGAGGTAGAGAAACACGTGTGTGTAATTTTTATGTTTTTTTTTGGCAGAAAAGTGGTAAACTTTTTACAGTACAAGAATTATCGTCTGTAAAGAAAAATAAATATAAAAATGGTTAATAACGTGGGTGCTTCTCCAAAGCAAGTTTCCTTTTTCAACTTTGAGCCTTTTGATGCAACAAGTACAACATGGTCGCGTTGGGTAAAACGTTTCAAAACAGCATTGGACCTGTATGAATGTGAGGCTGCTAAACATCAACGTTTGCTTCTTCATTTTGTGGGAACGCAAACATATAACATGTTAAGTGACAAAATACTTCCAAAAGTTCCTGAAGATTTGACTTTCAATGAAATTGTCAATACACTGGAAGAACACTACGATCCAAAACCTAATGAGTTAATGGAAAATTTTCGATTCAATTTGCGTAAGCAAAAACCAGAGGAATCAGTGTCAGATTTTGTTGTGGCATTGCGTAGGTTGGCTGTTGGTTGTAATTTTGGTGAGTACTTAAATGTGGCTTTAAGGAATCAATTGGTGTTTGGGCTGCTGGACAAAAAAATTCAGCATAGGCTGTTAGAAAAAAAAACGTTAACGATAGATGAAGCAACTAAAATGGCGACCGCATATGAATTAGCTGAAAAAGGAGGGGAGGAGCTACATCAAAGAAACACAGAAAGAGTAAATGTTAATAAAATGTTCGAGAAGAACAAAAGAAATACTAAGAAAAGTAAAACTCATGCTGGTGAAAATAGTAATAACAAAAACAAATCAAAATGTTTTCGATGTGGCAATACTACTCATTTGGCAGATCAATGTCAATATAAAGGGGCTAAATGTCATTTTTGCAAAAAAGTTGGACACCTTCGTAGTATGTGTTTTAAAGAAAAAAAACAATTACATCAAATTGAAGAAAATTCTTGTGGTACCGTAGAAGATCTTCTTAAAATAGAAGAGCGTAGGGTATTAAATATACGATCAAAGTGGTTGCACGAATTTTTGGTAAACGGAAAAAGTATAGAGTTTGAAATAGACACGGGATCACCGGTTTCAATAATAAATGTGTCTGATGCTAAAAAGTACGTGCCAAAGTTAAAAGTTTACAAACCTGAAATGGAACTGGTAAGCTACTGCGGAACTGCAATCAAATGCGTGGGGTACGTGTGTGTGAATGTAAAAATTAATGACACAAGTGCAAACTTGAAGCTTTATGTGGTAAAATCTGACCGTAGACCACTCTGTGGCAGGGAGTGGCTACAACAAATACGAATCGATTGGAACACGATTTTTAATAAAGCAAATCAAAATTGCTGTGTAAATAAAATTGAACCATTTCGTGTGGAAGATTTAAAAGAAAAATATCCCGTAGTATTTTCATCATCCGTGGGAAAGATTAAAGATTTACAAGCTCGAATATATGTGAAACAAAATGCTACACCAAAATTTTTTAAATCACGAAGAGTGCCATTCCCTTTGATGGAGGCTGTTGAAAAGCAGCTTGAGAAGCAGGTAGCGGAAGGGTTGCTCGTAAAGGTGGACACCAGCGAATGGGCGACGCCAATTGTGGTGGTGCCAAAAAAGTGTGGTGATGTTCGTATCTGTGGTGACTACAAGGTCACATTAAATCCAGCACTACTTGTAGACGAACATCCTTTGCCAACCATCGATGAATTGTTCAGCAAAATGGCTGGTGGTACAAAATTTTCTAAAATCGATCTCTCGAAGGCCTATTTACAATTAGAAGTGCATCCAAGTGATAGGCACCTGTTAACGTTAAGTACCCATAAGGGACTTTACCAACCGACTCGTTTAATGTTCGGAGTAGCCAGTGCACCAGCGAAGTGGCAGCGTTTAATGGAACAGTTATTGAGTGATATACCAGGAGTTTCGGTCTTTTTAGACGACATAAAAATCACAGCACCTGATGATGCAAGCCATTTACGTAGAATCGATGAAGTGTTAAAACGATTAGAAAAATACAACATGAGGGTGAATCTGGAGAAATCCGAATTTTTAAAAGAGTGCATTACTTACTGTGGGTATGTAATTAACAAACATGGCATCCAACGGATGCAAAGCAAAATTGATGCAATTCAGAAGATGAAAACACCTGCCAGCAAAGAGGACATTCGGGCATTCATGGGTCTGGTCAATTATTATGGCCGATTTGTTAAAAACCTAAGTGATATTGTTTATCCTTTAAACCGTTTATTACAAAACGATGTGCCGTTTGAATTCGACGTAAATTGTAATAAAGCTTTTAATGAAATTAAAAACCAAATGCAGTCGGAAACCATCCTTGTTCATTACGATCCGAAACGACCTGTGGTATTAGCTGTTGATGCGAGCCCTATTGGTGTGGGGGCCGTTTTGAGCCATGTTTTTGATGATGGTTCTGAAAAGCCGGTACAGTTTGCATCACAGACGCTTAATAGAGTACAACAACGTTATTCGCAAATTGATAAAGAGGCGTATGCAGTCATTTTTGGTATACGTAAGTTTTATCAATATTTATATGGGAGAAAATTTATTCTCGTTACAGATAATCGTGCGATATCTCAAATATTTTCTCCAAGTAAGGGGTTGTCAACTCTTTCGTCTACGCGCATGCAGCATTACGCTCTGTTTTTGGAACAATTTGATTATGAAATCAAATGTAAGAAATCAAAAGAAAATGGTAACGCTGATGCTATGTCCCGGTTACCAAATATTGAAACGTACAAATTTACTGAAGAGGTTTATGTCGTAGAAGAGGAGGCTATAAATAATTTACCTGTTACGGCAAATGAACTTAAATTGGGTACCAAATCTGATGTGGATGTAAAAAACTTATTAGAATGTTTAAAGTATGGTCGTGAATGCGATGGTAAAGATCGTTTCGGCATTCCACAAACGGAATTCAGTTTGCATGATGGTTGTCTACTACGAGGGTTACGTGTTTATATACCGAGGGCCTTACGAGGAAAAGTATTAGATGAGTTACATACTGCTCATTTTGGTATATCTAGAATGAAGAGTCTCGCTAGAGCATATGTATGGTGGAACCATATTGATAAAGATATCGAAAATTTGGTGTCTAATTGTTTTGCTTGTCAATCAACTCGAACTGATCCTAAAAAAGTGATGCCAATACGTGAATGGGGAAGGCCAAGTAAACCTTTTGAAAGAGTACATGCGGATTATGCCGGTCCTGTCATGGGTAAATATTTATTTGTGCTTGTCGACGCCTACACTAAATGGCCGGAAGTACATGTAGTATCGAATATGACAACAGAAACGACCATTCAAAAATGTAGGGAAATATTTTCTACATTTGGCATCCCGAACGTGTTTGTGAGTGATCACGGCCGACAATTCGACTCAGCTGATTTTAAACAATTTCTTACGGTAAATGGTGTCATACACAAGCAGGGTGCACCGTATCACCCCGCTACCAACGGCCAAGCCGAACGTTACGTACAAACAATTAAAATTAAATTGTTAGCCGCAAAATGCAATCCAAATACTTTAAATTCTGAATTATCAAAAATACTGTTAGCCTACAGGCGCTCAATACATCCAGCTACAGGGAAATCCCCATCAATGGCGATGTTTGGTCGTCAAATAAATTCTCGTTTAGATCTTCTTTTACCAAAAAAGAATAACTACAATTATGTTTCATCAACAATAAAAACATTTTCTGTGGGTGAAAGGGTGGCTGTGCGTGATTATATTTATAAAATCAAATGGCGTTTTGGCGTGATAGATGAAAAGTTAGGAGAACTACATTACAACATAAAGCTAGATGACGGAAGAATATGGAAGAGGCATATAGACCAAATCCGTAAAGTGGGAGAATTGCTTGAAGATTCGCAAGTTCCGGAAAACATAAATTTGCCTAATACTACAAGCGATACACCACACAGAGAGATACCTGTTCCGAATATTTCAAATACTGATACTCATCAATCAACCGTAATGCAAGAACCAGTACAGCAACCAACGGTGGTAATCAACGATCCACCATCCGAAAACACGGAAAGTGTACCTAATGAATCATCGGCTACACCAGAAGCTAATAATGTGCCAGTGTCTCCTGCTACTATGCAAAATGAAGTTGTAGGTGAATCTTTACGTCGATCTAATAGAAACAGAAAGAAACCAGCGAAGCTATTGGATTAAATATTCTATAATAGTATTGTTATTCTTTTGAATTTAATGTTAATTGCAAACAAATTTTGAGTTTTTTTAAGTAATTATCAATGGTATAATTGAATGAAATGTTTATTAATTAATATAAATACTTTTAGAATCAGATACCCTTTATTTCTATAAAATAAATAACTTGAATTAAACTTATATTTAGAGGGGAGAGAAGTGTCATATTCACACATACAATGCAATAATTTGCAAATGTAAAATGTATTAGTATTAGTGTAGTATGTAAATAGAAAATGAAATGAAAGTAATAAAAAAGTCAGTCGTATTAAAGCAACAGACAAATAAACGTCTAATTATTACACAAACATATGGCGACAATCATCGATTAATGACAATATTGACAATGGGAATACCGATTTACAACAAACGAAGAAAAACGACGTTGTTTTGTGTTGATGTTGCCAAACAGAAAAAGGGTGAATATTAAATGTGACAACTGTGTGAAGTACTTATTTTCTCATGTTAAATTGTTACTCAATGTCTTTGGTTTATTTATTTTTATTGTCCTTTGCTACAAAGTGGTTACAAGCAGTGATTAAACATGTTTGACTATTTTCAATGCATATCTAGTTACTTAACTGTGCTGTGGAAAATGTGAAGCAAAATCAAAAACTAAAAAAAAGAACGCATTTGCTTCAGCTGACTACTTGTTGCTTTCTGCAGCAAAGCAATTAATTTGAAAACGTTTGCTGTTGCTTGAGCATTCAGTTTTTGTTTATTTTTGCTTTGCTTATGCTTTATAGTAAAGAGTACTATAAAGTTGTGGCTGACTACGATTGCTGTTTCTTGCTGTACCTCGCTGCTTTTCAACCCTTTTAACATTGGATACGTATTTATGTACTTATTACTTACAATACGTAAGAAAATACATACAATACAAATACAAAGGTTGCTTTTATTACATCATTAAATGTTTTTTTTTTTTAAGCAACAGGAAAAGGAGAAACAAACATCAACATAGTTTTTAAGCAACAGCAAACGTTTTCAAAATAAATGCTTTGCTGATTGCTTTGCTACAGCAAGAAATACATAGTCAGCTGAAGCAAATGCGTTTCATTCAATTTTTTTTTTTTGTATTTACTCTTAGCTTTTGATTCGTTTATAATGAAATGTTTTGTAACTGATGAGACATTTAGTTCTTTTATTTGCTGAAAAACATGTAAGCAAAGCAAAGATTTTAGTGCTGGTGCTATTTTTAAGCAAGCAATTTAAACATTGGTTACAAGTACATATGTATAACACGGAATGTATTTTCCTGTGTATACTTTTTTTTAATCCTTGATAAAAATATTCATTGGAAGAGAAAAAAAAATATTTTACAAAAACAAAATGGCCTCAAGCTTGACTATTTTTCTTTCTAATACAGTGGCTTATAGTTTATTATATTATAGTCCTGTTAATATGGAAACATCAAAAATTATATAACCGTATTCATCGCCAACATGATTTTCATGGTCGAGTTGTACTCAAAAAACCCTCTCCAAAAATGCAAGATTTTGGGATTCGGTTATCTTTCCTGATAATTCGAAATGAAATATATTTCGTTTAGAGGTTATGTCTACATTTTACAGAAATCAAAAACTGTGCCTAACAAACAAAACTAAATAAGCGCGCTAAGCGCAATCTTACTGTCAAAAATGTTCATGTAGATACAAAATGTTAAACCTAAATAGGGCGGCGCTAGCGCTTAGCAATTGAAAATTAGCTGCTCGTTTGTTTTCATTTGTTATAAAGACAATTTAGTTATTTTAATCAAACAATCAAGCGGTTTTATCCGTATTTTATTTCTAAACATTTAAGTATTGGCCTTGGTGGAAAATGTGAAGCAAAATCAAAAACTAAAAAAAAGAACGCATTTGCTTCAGCTGACTACTTGTTGCTTTCTGCAGCAAAGCAATTAATTTGAAAACGTTTGCTGTTGCTTGAGCATTCAGTTTTTGTTTATTTTTGCTTTGCTTATGCTTTATAGTAAAGAGTACTATAAAGTTGTGGCTGACTACGATTGCTGTTTCTTGCTGTACCTCGCTGCTTTTCAACCCTTTTAACATTGGATACGTATTTATGTACTTATTACTTACAATACGTAAGAAAATACATACAATACAAATACAAAGGTTGCTTTTATTACATCATTAAATGTTTTTTTTTTAAGCAACAGGAAAAGGAGAAACAAACATCAACATAGTTTTTAAGCAACAGCAAACGTTTTCAAAATAAATGCTTTGCTGATTGCTTTGCTACAGCAAGAAATACATAGTCAGCTGAAGCAAATGCGTTTCATTCAATTTTTTTTTTTGTATTTACTCTTAGCTTTTGATTCGTTTATAATGAAATGTTTTGTAACTGATGAGACATTTAGTTCTTTTATTTGCTCAAAAACATGTAAGCAAAGCAAAGATTTTAGTGCTGGTGCTATTTTTAAGCAAGCAATTTAAACATTGGTTACAAGTACATATGTATAACACGGAATGTATTTTCCTGTGTATACTTTTTTTTAATCCTTGATAAAAATATTCATTGGAAGAGAAAAAAAAATATTTTACAAAAACAAAATGGCCTCAAGCTTGACTATTTTTCTTTCTAATACAGTGGCTTATAGTTTATTATATTATAGTCCTGTTAATATGGAAACATCAAAAATTATATAACCGTATTCATCGCCAACATGATTTTCATGGTCGAGTTGTACTCAAAAAACCCTCTCCAAAAATGCAAGATTTTGGGATTCGGTTATCTTTCCTGATAATTCGAAATGAAATATATTTCGTTTAGAGGTTATGTCTACATTTTACAGAAATCAAAAACTGTGCCTAACAAACAAAACTAAATAAGCGCGCTAAGCGCAATCTTACTGTCAAAAATGTTCATGTAGATACAAAATGTTAAACCTAAATAGGGCGGCGCTAGCGCTTAGCAATTGAAAATTAGCTGCTCGTTTGTTTTCATTTGTTATAAAGACAATTTAGTTATTTTAATCAAACAATCAAGCGGTTTTATCCGTATTTTATTTCTAAACATTTAAGTATTGGCCTTGGTGGAAAATGTGAAGCAAAATCAAAAACTAAAAAAAAGAACGCATTTGCTTCAGCTGACTACTTGTTGCTTTCTGCAGCAAAGCAATTAATTTGAAAACGTTTGCTGTTGCTTGAGCATTCAGTTTTTGTTTATTTTTGCTTTGCTTATGCTTTATAGTAAAGAGTACTATAAAGTTGTGGCTGACTACGATTGCTGTTTCTTGCTGTACCTCGCTGCTTTTCAACCCTTTTAACATTGGATACGTATTTATGTACTTATTACTTACAATACGTAAGAAAATACATACAATACAAATACAAAGGTTGCTTTTATTACATCATTAAATGTTTTTTTTTTTAAGCAACAGGAAAAGGAGAAACAAACATCAACATAGTTTTTAAGCAACAGCAAACGTTTTCAAAATAAATGCTTTGCTGATTGCTTTGCTACAGCAAGAAATACATAGTCAGCTGAAGCAAATGCGTTTCATTCAATTTTTTTTTTTTTGTATTTACTCTTAGCTTTTGATTCGTTTATAATGAAATGTTTTGTAACTGATGAGACATTTAGTTCTTTTATTTGCTCAAAAACATGTAAGCAAAGCAAAGATTTTAGTGCTGGTGCTATTTTTAAGCAAGCAATTTAAACATTGGTTACAAGTACATATGTATAACACGGAATGTATTTTCCTGTGTATACTTTTTTTTAATCCTTGATAAAAATATTCATTGGAAGAGAAAAAAAAATATTTTACAAAAACAAAATGGCCTCAAGCTTGACTATTTTTCTTTCTAATACAGTGGCTTATAGTTTATTATATTATAGTCCTGTTAATATGGAAACATCAAAAATTATATAACCGTATTCATCGCCAACATGATTTTCATGGTCGAGTTGTACTCAAAAAACCCTCTCCAAAAATGCAAGATTTTGGGATTCGGTTATCTTTCCTGATAATTCGAAATGAAATATATTTCGTTTAGAGGTTATGTCTACATTTTACAGAAATCAAAAACTGTGCCTAACAAACAAAACTAAATAAGCGCGCTAAGCGCAATCTTACTGTCAAAAATGTTCATGTAGATACAAAATGTTAAACCTAAATAGGGCGGCGCTAGCGCTTAGCAATTGAAAATTAGCTGCTCGATTGTTTTCATTTGTTATAAAGACAATTTAGTTATTTTAATCAAACAATCAAGCGGTTTTATCCGTATTTTATTTCTAAACATTTAAGTATTGGCCTTGGTGGAAAATGTGAAGCAAAATCAAAAACTAAAAAAAAGAACGCATTTGCTTCAGCTGACTACTTGTTGCTTTCTGCAGCAAAGCAATTAATTTGAAAACGTTTGCTGTTGCTTGAGCATTCAGTTTTTGTTTATTTTTGCTTTGCTTATGCTTTATAGTAAAGAGTACTATAAAGTTGTGGCTGACTACGATTGCTGTTTCTTGCTGTACCTCGCTGCTTTTCAACCCTTTTAACATTGGATACGTATTTATGTACTTATTACTTACAATACGTAAGAAAATACATACAATACAAATACAAAGGTTGCTTTTATTACATCATTAAATGTTTTTTTTTTAAGCAACAGGAAAAGGAGAAACAAACATCAACATAGTTTTTAAGCAACAGCAAACGTTTTCAAAATAAATGCTTTGCTGATTGCTTTGCTACAGCAAGAAATACATAGTCAGCTGAAGCAAATGCGTTTCATTCAATTTTTTTTTTGTATTTACTCTTAGCTTTTGATTCGTTTATAATGAAATGTTTTGTAACTGATGAGACATTTAGTTCTTTTATTTGCTCAAAAACATGTAAGCAAAGCAAAGATTTTAGTGCTGGTGCTATTTTTAAGCAAGCAATTTAAACATTGGTTACAAGTACATATGTATAACACGGAATGTATTTTCCTGTGTATACTTTTTTTTAATCCTTGATAAAAATATTCATTGGAAGAGAAAAAAAAATATTTTACAAAAACAAAATGGCCTCAAGCTTGACTATTTTTCTTTCTAATACAGTGGCTTATAGTTTATTATATTATAGTCCTGTTAATATGGAAACATCAAAAATTATATAACCGTATTCATCGCCAACATGATTTTCATGGTCGAGTTGTACTCAAAAAACCCTCTCCAAAAATGCAAGATTTTGGGATTCGGTTATCTTTCCTGATAATTCGAAATGAAATATATTTCGTTTAGAGGTTATGTCTACATTTTACAGAAATCAAAAACTGTGCCTAACAAACAAAACTAAATAAGCGCGCTAAGCGCAATCTTACTGTCAAAAATGTTCATGTAGATACAAAATGTTAAACCTAAATAGGGCGGCGCTAGCGCTTAGCAATTGAAAATTAGCTGCTCGTTTGTTTTCATTTGTTATAAAGACAATTTAGTTATTTTAATCAAACAATCAAGCGGTTTTATCCGTATTTTATTTCTAAACATTTAAGTATTGGCCTTGACCCAAAATTATTTTCTTCGGGTTTTAAAGGCGGCAAGTGAAGCTGGCCATCGGATAAAAATTTTTGATTTTAATTGAATAACAGTTCGAAACAAAAATAGTTTACTTTGCAATCCACACACACGCATTTGATGATGACGCCAATATTCAGTCCCGAGAATTAAATGTTATTGAAAATTTACAAAAAAAAAAAACCTAAAAGCGATTCTAAAAAAGGAGTGGGAGAATATTGCATAAAGTAAGGGTGTTGTCATTAATTTAATACCGACCGACTGTTGTAAACAATAATGGCCCTTATTGTGTTTGGCGTAACGAGCTGTCTTTAATCTATTACATAACTTAAAAAACGCCGAGCTTTTGCTACGAAAACGCCAAACACAATAAGGGTGAATAGCTATCATACAAAGTATTGTATCCATCAATTGAACAATGACAATATTAAACTTTTGAAATCCTATAGTACCAGCATGAAATTAGATTTGAGAATAAAAATTCTATGTTTTTCTTTCATTATTTTTAAGTTGGATAATGTCGACTTTTAAAATTAATGATTTTTTTTTTAAGTTTATTGACCTTAATTACGCTTGCTTCCTTCAAATATAAATATTTCATAATCACCCCTATCGTGTTTGGCGTAGGCGTATTTCGACTACGACAATTTTATAATAGATTAATGATAACTGTTACGAGCTATCTTTAATCTATTACAAAACTTCAAAAACACCGAGTTTTTGCTACGAAAACGCCAAACCCAATAAAAGTGAATATTCATATGAAATATTTATTATTTAAACTATAAAATGAAATCTATTGCTGCGGGGAAAGCACATCGCATTTCGCTACTGCTCATATAGTTCATCAGAAGATTCATCTAAAATTTTGTATAGAAAACCTAAGAGTCTTATATCAAAAGCCATATGGATATGCTTTCCTGCAGTAATACATTTTATTTTGCCATCAAGCACGCTTAAATTAAATTAACATAAAACGATTCCGAAAATAAATTTTCATATTGGAATTTTTTCATGGATTTTTTCCAACAAATTATACCATCTTTGTTTAATATCTGATGTTACCGTAATTACAGAACTAAAAAGATAAAAGTTTGCACGGCATCAAATAAGCTCTGAGCCACAACGCGACAAAACACGTATAATTCCCGCTATTATAGCGCATATATAAAATAATACAATCGCAGTAAGTTTTATCATTTAGTATATTTGACAATATAAGTAGCGTGAGCAAGCTTTTTGC
Source organism: Gymnosoma rotundatum (assembly GCA_916610165.2). NCBI lineage: Eukaryota > Metazoa > Arthropoda > Insecta > Diptera > Tachinidae > Gymnosoma > Gymnosoma rotundatum. The sequence goes on along the minus strand of OU744337.1, from coordinate 92,017,310 downwards.
AGTCGGTTAGGTTTTTGCCTTATTAAAGAAAGTATAACTTATTTACTTAAACGTGTCCTACCAATATAAGTGTATCTTTTTTGATACCCATATTTTTCCATTCCGCCACAAAATGTTTGCATCATCAATCTTTCACTTAATATTTTTCTTCCTACCCCCAGACAACATTTTTATTTAAAGCTAATGCGGTAAAGTTCAAGTAGTTCGAATTTTTAACTTACCAATCTGCTACATCAATATCCAAATACTCTGCAATATTATGTAAATAACGTTGATAATTTTCCAATATGGGATAATCGTATCCCTTGATTTGTACGTTTAAGCTTTCATATTGGGGATATTCTGGTTTTAGAGACTTAAGAAATAAGCTATTTTATTTATAAGTATATCATTTATAAATGCGAAATTTAAATATACCTCCAAGTAGTCCGGTTCATAAATACTTGCTCTTAAAGTTGGCGCTGTGTGTAACGTTTTCATTAGGTTAACATTACTTTGCCGAATGGTAGTTCTAAGCAATGTACTAAACTATATAAATTTATAAATCAAATTTAAAAGTATTAATTTTTATATAAAATTACCTTCCGTATCATCACGATTTGTTTTTTTTTTACAGTTTAAGGTTATGCAACTTCTCAGCTGATTGCTTGTAAATGGAAGTGTCTGGAAAATATTCAGGGTATCCGATTTTAAATTAATTGCTGACACACGATATATTCCGAACAATGAAAAGAAAAACAACTGTTTTTTCGAGAACTGAATAAAAAGATTTAATTTTTCATTGGAATTGCTTATATTGTTTTGAAAGTCTTTAATTGAAGTGTGTTTTATAAAAATTAATGTGATTAATATATGTAAATAAAATGTTTTGCAAGACACGACATCCTTTGTTATAAAACAAAAAAAATTAACAGCATAAGCCCCGATATGAACAAGTTAATAAGAAAGGTTTAATTTTTTAGCCAATTAGCAGGTATAATTTTCTGTACTTTTTTGCTATTCGCATCTTTAAGGCAGAGTCACCTAGTCCCTATCAAAAGTAAGTATATGTGTGCAAGAAATTTGAAACATTTTGGAAAAAAATGGCATGAAACATACATACATCGGCCAAACGCTGGTCTTCATACGTCATGAGATAAATTTTAATGAACAACCTTTAAAAATAATTAAACATGATTATTACATTTTGATAAATACAACTTGTTTATCTCTTTTAATAATATAATGCCGATTTAAAAACTTGGAAAGTTTGGTGTTTCGTCTTACAATGCTTATTATTCTGCACAATATGCAGCTATGTAGAAAACTTCTATCATTCATTTAATAAAATACACAAAACAAATACTTGTTTCAAAAATAAATAAGAAATATTTTTTTTACAAGTAAAGAAATCATATACATGTTAACTAATAAAGGTTTTTTGATTCCGTAAAATTCGTCTCAAAACAATGTTTTTATTTAAATACAGATGCAATTTAAAAATTTGTACTCTATACTTCAAATCAAAAACTAACATTTAATGATCATATATCCAAGACAAAAGAATCATATGCAAATAACTTTCCTCTATAATTTTTTAGATGACTGTTTTTTCCATATTACTTCCCATGAACTGTCGTTCGCATATCTTATTGTACTTATAACGATGAAGGACAAACTGCATAGCAGAATTGTTTTAGAGCACAACAAAACAAAATTATGTATGAAAATTTTGTAAATATGTTAAAAGATATTGAGCATGTTAAATGTGAACATCCTTCAAAGTTTATGGTAAATTATCTCCAATACCTACCGCAAGTTTAATTTATTAATTTTCATTTAACGCGCTTATCAACTTTAAGTTTTGAATCAACAATGCAATGCGAAGCTTTTTATATCAAGTTTTTGGTTCTTATTACAAATTTAAGATAAAATTCATGTTTTTCGGCTTCTGAACAGTCATTCTTCTGCAGAAAATTTAAAGTAAGTGCAAGTTATTTTTAAAGTAATCAGTCAAATTTTCCTAAAACACGTTCCCAATTAACTGATACGGATATATATTTATGACTTTTTTGATTTCATTTTTAACTTATTTAACGCAAACTATATTTTGTTTGGCATCGATAGTAATTAAACTAAAAAATAAAGTTATTTTTATATCACAGTTTGTAGACTAATTCGTCTGCTTTTTTAATATTTTTTGTATTCTGTTTCCTGATGATGCCACCCAACGGTGTGGCGAAATATTGAAAATATAAATAAAAATTATATTGCTGTTGTGCAATGTAAAATTTAAAAAGGACTTTCAGCAAAAAGCATCATTTGTTACATAAACTGGAGATAAACCTGTGAATCCGCTTAAAACTTGCGATCGATTTGTTACAGCTACACACAGCGAAAAAAATTCAATTCATTTTGTAGAATTAGTAATTAAAGCCTAGTACAATGGCAACTCTAATAAAGTATCAATTATCCATGTAGTTGTTCCTTTCTAATATAAACTGTCATTTATGACAGTAGAATAATTCTAAGTGCGGTAGCAGAACGAAAAGAAAAAATAATATGTACGTGCTTAAGAAATAAGTTTAAAAAAAAAAAAAACAAAGATATATATTTTTCGACAAATATAATAAATTACAGTTTAAAGAAATTCAAAAAGCGCAAAAATATATAAAAAGTATAAAATGTCACCGTTAAAAGAAAATATGAAATATTTAATGTATTGCGTGGCGTTACTAACAACTTGGGGAAGTGTCCAAATGGTCGTTGGAATATCGGATCCCGGCATAACAGATTTTGTGTTATCTCCGGTAGGAAATAAATGTAAACTTAAAGATAATATATTTATAAATTATACGCTTTTTTAGAGTTTAAGAACCGAGAGAAAACTCATTTCTCCGTTGTTGGCCGACACCAAAATTTATGTTAAAAGTAAGATTTATTGTGTTGTAGATTATCCTAGAAGGGATGTTAACTTATATCGATTAAATTTTTGGGTATATTACTTGTGTTTACAGTTGAATGTCAGACTAATAATGGAAACAGCTTTGATATAGAAATCTCTTGGTCATTGGTAGAGCGACAATGTTGGTTTGAGGCCCTAGATGTAAGTTCATTAAAGGTGATATTTACTATGTATGATTTTATATTATTTTTTCTATTTTAGCTGCAAAAAGCTTATATTGAATTTGATAATCAACAAAGAGCTCAAAATCTATCATCTCAATTAGAAATAAAAGGTCAGCTTACTACAAACTGCCCGAATCATATAATCGTTTTAGAAATTCCAAACAACGCCGATACGTCAGCTAGCGTTTTAAAATCGACAACGGTAGCAAGTCTAACAGGCAAACCAAATAAGGTTGTACTAACTGCTAAATCACCAGTTGATAGCTTAAAAAATGCAAAGCATCCGTTTTCCGTAAGTGATTTTCTTTTTAATAATATACCTATGTACATATATTTCTATTGTTTGTTTGTCTTTTTGTTTTCGTCGGCATTTTTCATTTCCTTAGATATAGAGAGTTTTAGATCTAGTAAAGTAAATGAATCATATATTATTCATAGTTTTTCAATTAGGAATAACATGTTTTTATTTAGCGTTGTTATTGTTTTTAATATCTTATCTTAACATTTAACATTCGTTAAAAAAAAACTGTTCCTTAGGCAAAATTCATATTCATTGAGTTAATTAAAAAACTCCACAATAGTATAAACAAATCTTTACAATAATTGCGTATTACATTTTTCAAATACAAAAACCTTTTATTTGAAATGAAAAGTACGAAAAGTTGAAATTAATTGGATTGTCAACAGTACAAAAAGTTTATTTGAAGATGTAAAATTAAACCGTTAATTTGAAAGGTTGCCATTACTCGATTTGATGTACATCTTTACTCGTTATACAGCAAACTACAAATAAGAGTAGCAAAGTAAAAGCTTGTTGTAAATTTCGTTCTAGCTAGCTATATAATAATGGTAGCTAGTGATATCTTTTTTTTATATTTGTTGGTTAAACAGATGGTGTTTAATAGTGATATTAAAATTGTAGAAAAATTCTATAATAAAAGAAACAACAAAGGTATATATAATGCCACAATATCTGTCGATAGTGTATCGTATGCAAACATTTTTGAGGTACAAAAATTGAATATTGGTTGGGAAGAATGTAGGGCATTCGATAGAACAGATGTCATGCAGCGTTTAAAATGTAGAGGATATAATCACAGAGCTAAAGAATGCAGAATCAAACTCAGGAATGTAATAAACAGCAAATAGTGAAAAGTATAAATTGTGTACGAGTAAACAGAAGACTGAATATGTGTTTAGACGAAAATCATTTAAAAAATTACAAACATTATAAAGTTTATCAACATAAATCAAACTTGAAAATGCAAAGAATCGGCTTAATTAATTAAAAATCAAGTAACATACATGCAGTCTGTACAAACTTACAAAGACTACCAAACAAAGAAGTTGCAAATAACGAAGGGCTTGATTTCATACTGTTAACAGAGACGCACACAACAGAAGACATAAAAGAATGAAAAATTGGGTTACAAGGTTACGATTGTGAATTATCTCTTTTGACATCAGCAAGAACTGGAGGTGTTATTATTTATTATAGAAAGCATTGGAAACTCAAGATAATAATTGATCTGGATCTGTACGGCAAAAAATGAATACGTTATAATATTGGCAGCAATATGTAGATCACCAAGTTATGGAGAATCCGAATTTCGAAATGATTATAACTCGTGACTTTAATGGTCAAATAATCACCCTTATTGTGTTTGGCGTTTTCGTAGCGAAAACTCGGCGTTTTTTTAAGTTTTATAATAGATTAAAGATAGCTCGCAACAATTGTCATTAATCTATTACAAAATTGTCGTAGTCGAATTACGCCTACGCCAAACACAATAAGGGCCAATATCTTTAAAAAAAAAAATTGAAAGAATGTTCAAGGACATGAACGTTTAATAATGACATTCATTATGAATGAATATACTTACGTTACAAAAAAATCAAAAGATTTAAATCAAAGTGTTATATCAATGGATAATGATTTGAACAAACAATTAAAATTTTTCATATGAAATAGCGATAAATAATCAAAATTGTATTAAAAATGGTTCAGTAATGAATTGGGTATAATAAAACGAGAGAAGATTAATAAATACTATATAGCCAAGATTGACAATACAAATGAATCTTATGTAACGTAAAAATAAAAAATGAGAAAATTAAATATATAAATAACCAAATAAAAAATTCAATACATCAAAGAAAAATGTGGAGAAGTATTAAAAACCTAGTGATAATAGAAACGAAGGATGTCATTAACTTTGTGATATTTAACCAAATAGAAATTAAGAACAATAAATAATAATTCGTTTTTTACAAACAGTATAATTGCAATAAGAGAGACAATTGAAGACGTGCAATATAGAAATATAATACCTGTGATAAATTCTCAATTCAAATTCCGTGCAATAAATATAATAGAAATCAAGAAAATAGTAAAAAGAAAAAACTGAAAAGTATCGACCAAACTCATTCTCGAGAACTGGAATTTAAGAGGTAAAAAAATATTAAATATAATCAGAAAAAATTGGAAGGAAACTTTTATAGCACAAATTGCTAAAATGCGGAAAAAAATTAAATTTCGATTAATTAACACCCTAAAAACATGCGAAAAAATATTAGAAAAAGTAGTAAAACAACAATTATCTACATAATTACATCGATTCATATTCGGTTCTGCCAAAATATCAGCCAGCCTTCAGAAAAAAAATATTCATCTTAATCAGCCGTGAACCATGTAATCAACCGTGGAGAGCATAGGAAAACCATTTTTCTAGATTTCAGAAGAGCCTTTAAGACCATTGACGGAAAAGTTATATTACATAAAATAAAAATGTATGAAGTCCGAGAGCTGCTCTATATATTTCTGGCCTAATAGTGAAAATGCGAATATTTATAATCAAAAATGGTTTTATTGTTTTTCAAAGTGTTCTCCAGCATGATTTATACACTTTTGCATGCGCTCAAACCAGTTGTCGAAGCACTTTTTCCACTCCGATTGAGACACCTCTAAAACATAGTTTTTGAACACTTCAACAGCTTTTTCTGGCGACGAAAATCGTTGACCACGCATTTTTTTCTTGATGTGCGGAAACAAGAAGAAGTCATTAGGTGCCAAGTCAGGGCTGTACGGCGGATGACCCATTAATTCGACGTTTTGGCCGATCAAAAACGCTCTGGTTTAAACCGACTTGTGAGAGCTCGCATTGTCATGGTGAACAATGATTCGTCTTCTCTTGTTGGTTTTTCGAATTTCTCCGATGACTTCAGGCAAATAAATTGTAGTGTACCACTCAGAAGTGACCGTCCTACGTTGCTCAAGCGGAACAGTCGCCACATGACCAGTTTTGCCGAAGAAACAGGCGACCATTTGCTTCGAAGTGCTTCTTCCACGAACAACTTTCGTTGGATTTTGCTCGTCTTTGAAGACCCACACGGTCGATTGTTGTTTCGTTTCGGGCTCATACGCATAGGTCCATGATTCGTCACCTGTGACGATCTTATAAACGTCTTTTGAAGCACCGCAATCGTATTTTTGCAACATTTCTTTGCACCAATCGACACGAGCCTTTTTTTGAGCGACTTTCAAATTGTGCGGGATCCAACGAGAACAAACCTTTTTTACGGCCAGGTGTTCATGCAGTATCGAATTTATGCTGGTGGAAGAAATGTCCAAGGATGTCTCTATCTCTCGGTATGTCGCATGTCGATCTTGCATTATGAGTTCACGCACGGCATCAATGTTCTCTGGCACAACAGCCGTTTTTGGACGACCTTCACGGAATTCGTCTTTGAGCGAGCTTGGGCCACGATTAAATTCATTATACCAATTTTTCACAGTGCTATAGGATGGTGCTTCATCGCCATACAAAGATTTAAGTTCATCAAAGCACTCTTGTCGTGATAATCCACGTCAAAAGTTGTGAAAAATGATGGCACGAAAAACTTCACAGGTTAATTCCATTTTTTTCTATATTAATTTTTTCAAGTCACTGTAAAAAACACAAATAATGGTCGTACGTCAAAACGTTTTGAGTACGATTATGCTTAAAAATGACAAACTTTCCAATGGAAATGTCAGATTGCACTTGGCAGCACTCAGTGTTGCCAGGCCAGAAATATATATAGCAGCCCTCGTAAGAGGGAAAGATTGAAATGGTTTCAATCTTACCTATAAAATAAACTTCAAAATATTAAAATCAACGCCAATAAAAATGATTTCGGAGTTCCGCAGGACTTAAATTCTGAAAATATCGTTAGTAAAAGAAGTAAGTAAGCTGTGAGATGAAAAAAGATGTATATTTTACTTATCTTGTTTTTTAATTATGGTAATATTAGTTTTTTAAATAAATAAAGTTTTCTTTTTAAACTAGATATGCAGTGCACTGTATATAAACGACATGCCTAATGTATTCTAGAAATGTAAGATATTTTTATATGGCGACGATACGTTAATATACACGGAAGAAATCACACAAGAGAAATTAACAATGAAAGCATAGAAAAAGAAGAAAATATGGAATACCTTGGTTTTATAATTGATAAAAATTTGACATTTAAAGAATATATACCATATATCAGGGTTTAAAATTCAGCACCAACAAAAATTTTTTTGACTGGCGACTGAACTGAAAATAGTTTCAGTTTTTATTTTCAACAATTTGACTACTTAAAATGAACTGAAACCAACTGAATTAAGTTTACTATTTTCAGCGGCAAAACGAACACACAACGGCTGTGTTTTGAGTTTGCAAATAAACAGCACGCAACTGAAAAGCCAGTTCGTGTGCGTTTAGCAGACGTAGTTATGTTTTTTTAGTAACACAACACAACTGAAAATATGTGTGGATAATCTGACTGAATAATTTGTTATAGTATTTGTACACAGTTTATTTTTTAAGAAAAAAAAAAAAAATATATAGTCATTGTTGTTTAGTAGGGATAAATAAAAAATACTTTCATTTAATAATAGCTGAATAAAAGTTTAAATGCAAAAGTCTTGTTAAATTTATGGGTAATTAATTTTGAAAGAACAGATTTTCTGTTTTTTTTTTTTAATTATATAAAAGTTAAAATTGCTCAACTTACTTACATGCGGTTTTCAAAACTGTAGTTAAATTTTTTCTTGTATACAAAATTTTTTTTTCAACTTAAATTTAGTAAATAACTACATATCTTAAAAAAATGTATTATTTGTGTGAATTTTTTATTATATTTCACCGATATTTCCATACAGCTTGCGATGAAGCCGCGCATTTCTCTTTTCTTTTCTATGCAAAGTTTATAACATAATAAATAAAAAAGATATGTTTTTTTTTACAATAACTTACCTTACTCCCGCTGGGTAAATTTCAAGTAATCAGTAGTTTGCCACAGAGGACGAGGATTAAATTCTTAAAAAATTATATTCTTCTTAACATAGATTCCAAGTAATCAGTATGAGATAGAAATGTTCTGTTTATCCAAAGAATAAATAAAATTTGTTTGCTTTCAATAACAAAGTTGCCTTTTTAACAACTTTTTTTATTATACTCCATACGTTGTGTCCAAGTAGTTAAGAGTAATTAAACATTTCAGTACGTTTTTATGCTCTAGTATTACAAAATCAAATTATTTTGTACTAAATTGTATTATTATTTTGTACTGATTGGTGGCAACTCTGGAGAATAACAAGCTAAAAAATTGTAAATCTGAGCAAAATTTATAAAAATAATAAATAAAGTGCAAAAAAAAGTAAAAAACAATATTTGAAGTTTAAAAAGCTTATAAACAATTAAAAAAAAAAAAAAAGTTAAGTGAAATAAACAATATTAATTGGTGGATCACTCGAAATGGCTGAATGCAGTAAATGCAGATCAGCAATTAGGGGTGAAAGTGGCATTCGTTGTAATAGTGTGTGTGAAAAAATATATCATCTTACAAAGAAATGTGCGGGTATTGATCAATACTCCGCCAAGATATTTGATGAAAATAATTATATTAGATATATATGCGATGATTGTATGCAGTATATTCAGAATGTAGATATGACTCTCAGGGAAATTCAAACTGTTGTAAACAAGAATCGACAAACATTAAAAGAATATAAACATGAATTTGAAAGCGCTATTAAACAAAATGAAAATGAGATAAAAGCATTACTGGAAGCAATTGAAAATAGGTATGATGCCAGGTTTAAAAAAATAGACAATGTACAAAAAATATGATTAGATTATCATAATGTAACAAAAATATAATTTGTAAATTCGTAAAGTATTTCAAATACTACTTAATAATAATAAAAAAAAAAAAAATAAAAAATAAAAAATTGTTCATACACCATAACTTTAAGGAAATGTTTATGATATTTTTATTGCTGTTGATTTTAAAATGCATCTCAAAGCTGCTATCCAACAACGCAGCAATGTTGCAATGAAAAATTACTTGATTTTAATAAAACAGTTGCTACCAAACGATGATCATCACTCAGATCAAAAGCTGTTTCAGCCACTCATTTAGCATCAGGCTTTTTATGAGTATCGTGTTTGTTTAAACTTTTCAAAGATGAGCTTTGATCTGGATAGTAAATGAAAGTGGCTGCTACCAATACCAGCTAGCTGAGTTATTAAAAGACGATTATTACAAAATTGCTTTAAGCCGACAAAGTTTCTCTCTAAAATACCGCCTAAAACAGCAATTTCACTGGAATTAAATTTTTTTCTATTTTCAGTTTAAATTTTCATGAAATAATATTCATTCGTAAAGTTCTCTTTTTATTTGCACAGCAACAAAAAATTTAAGCTCTTGAGACATTTTTATGTATGAATATATATTTTATTGTTGTTGTTGTTATATCGATAATTTGTTCGTGAATGTAGTTCAACGTTATTCTTTGGCAGCTGTCGTCTTTCCATATCAAGATAATAGATAAGTTTTTGCAAAAAACTAATTTTTTTTAAACAAGACTGTGTTTTACCAACGACCTTATTTAAACGCACAGCAAAAAGGTTTTGGAACGTACTATTGTTTGTTTAGCAGATATTGCCTTATCAGACCCTATCCTTACTTGTCGTTTTAAAAGAGGCATTTAAAGATGTCTATGTTTCTCTTTCGCGAATTTTGTTTACAGTTATAATAAAGTTGAAATTGCCATTATTGCCCGTTATAAAGTAACTGTAACACTGATTTACAATTTTCCTACCTAGCTTTTTTTTGTACAAACTATTGGTCACCTTAAAAATAATGTGTGTTAAAATAAAGGCTAATCATAATTTATTTTTTAAATATACTAACATACATACAAAAAACTGTAGGAAAAAAATTAGAATTTAAAATGCTTTTATTATAGAAATCTTTTGGACAGATTTAAATTTAATTAGTTCAGATAATTTATAAAGAAAAAAATTAAATAAAGGTGGAAACATTTATCTAAGCATTAAGTTTCCCACATATCGAATTTTACTGAAGGTAATCCCAATAACCTACAAAATAATCAAACAATATTATAATCAATACCTATCTTCTAATTAATAAATGAGATTATTACCAATTGGTGTTTTCAAGAAAATTTACAAGAAATATTCATTAAACGCAAATACAGTAAAACGTTTCTTTGTTGCTTTAAGTAAAATGTTAAACATACCTTTAAATAAATTGATTTTATGAGAGACAAAAAAGAAGACTTCAGAAAAGAAATATTTACGTACCAAATGCCCGCATTGGAATTATCAGTCATTTAAAAAAACCCATATGTAATAAATGCAAAAAAACTAATGGAAACCTTTTAAATTTGGGATTTTGTTAACAACAGGTAGATTAATTTTGTGTTGTGGTTGTAATATAACATTATACTTTAACCGCAGCTTCTTGAAAATATACAAGAGCAAAAAAGAGTTTTTTTTTTTTTTTTTTAATAGAAAAATGCCTATGAAAATTCCTCGAACACACATTTTCAACTTTGTTTAACCAATTATTCACATTATCCAGTCACATTTTCAGTTGTGTTGCGTTACGCACTGCGCACACACTGGCTTTTCAGTTGCGTACTGTTAATTTGCAAACTGAAGAGATAGCCGCTGTGTGTTCGTTGTGCAGTTAAAAATAGTAAACTGAAATCAGTTGATTTCAGTTTTGTGTGTGTTAAATTTAACTATTTTTAGTTGGCATAAAGTAAAAAACTGAATTCAGTTGTTTATTTTCAGCGTGTAACTGAAAAAAGATGCTGCCTTAAGATCACCTAGATAGACTACAAAAACTGCAAAATAAGGCAATAAGGGCAATATTAAAATGTAAAAGATTTACACCAATAAATTTGATGCTGAACACAATAAAATGGGTTAACCTAAAACATTAACGGACTTTTTCACTTCCTGGGAAAGCGGGATTAATTTTGCGATTTCCCGGGATCCCGGGAATTTCTGAAAAATATACCGATTGAGAGCGATTTTGAAAGTTAGTTTGTTTTATTTTTGAATTTATTTTTCAAGCACAAGGCCTTTTTTTTATTTTTTCAGTATTTCGCTACTCCCTTGTGTAGCATTATCAGGAGTAGCGAAATATTGAAAAAATAAAAAATAAAAAACCTTGTGCTTGAAAAATAAATTCAGAAATAAATAATTAAAAGGTCAAATAAAAAACTATATTAATGTTAGTCTGTTTTGTTAGAAATGAAAATTTTTAGTTGTTTACGAGGGCTGCTATATATATTTCTGGCCTGGCAACACTTAGTGCTGCCAAGTGCAATCTGGCATTTCCATTGGAAAGTTTGTCATTTTTAAGCATAATCGTACTCAAAACGTTTTGACGTACGACCATTATTTGTGTTGTTTACAGTGATTTGAAATTATTAATGTAGAGAAAAATGGAATTAACTCGTGAACATTTTCGTGCCATCATTTTTCACAACATTCGACGTGGATTATCACGACAAGAGTGCATTGATGAACTTAAATCTTTGTATGGAGATGAAGCACCATCTTATAGCAATGTGAAAATTGGTATAATGAATTTAATCGTGGCCGAAGCTCGCTCAAAGACGAATTCCGTGAAGGTCGTCCAAAAACGGCTGTTGTGCCAGAGACCATTGATGCCTGCGTGAACTCACAATGCAAGATCGACATGCGACATACCGAGAGATAGAGACATCCTTGGACATTTCTTCCACCAGCATACATTCGATACTGCATCACCTGGCCGTAAAAACGGTTTGTTCTCGTTGAATCCCGCACAATTTGAAAGTCGCTCAAAAAAAGGCTCGTGTCGATTGGTGCAAAGAAATGTTGCAAAAATACGATTGCGGTGCTTCAAAAGACGTTTATAAGATCGTCACAGGTGACGAATCATGTATCTATGCGTATGAGCCCGAAACGAAACAACAATCCGCCGTGTGGGTCTTCAAAGACGAGCAAAATCCAACGAAAGTTGTTTGTGGAAGAAGCACTTCGAAGCAAATGGTCGCCTGTTTCTTTGGCAAAACTGGTCATGTGGCGACTGTTCCGCTTGAGCAACGTAGGACGGTCACTTCTGAGTGGTTCACTACAATTTGTTTGGCTGAAGTCATCGGAGAAATTCGAAAAACCAACAAGAGAAGACGAATCATTGTTCACCATGACAATGCGAACTCTCACACATCGGCTCAAACCAGAGCGTTTTTGACCGGCCAAAACGTCGAATTAATGGGTCATCCGCCGTACAGCCCTGACTTGGCACCTAATGACTTCTTGTTTCCACACATCAAGAAAAAAATGCGTGGTCAACGATTTTCGTCGCCAGAAGAAGCTGTTGAAGTGTTCAAAAACTATGTTTTAGAGGTGTCTCAATCGGAGTGGAAAAAGTGCTTCGACAACTGGTTTGAGCGCATGCAAAAGTGTATAAATCATGCTGGAGAACACTTTGAAAAACAATAAAACCATTTTTAATTATAAATATTCGCATTTTCACTATTAGGCCAGAAATATATAGAGCAGCCCTCGTTATACATAAAAAAAATCATAACGTTTTCAAAAAACTCAAAAATCAAGTATAAAAAAAAAAATGAAAAAAGTCTTTTCTAATTAAAACTGTTAGTTTTTCAAAGTAAATCTATTATACTAAAAATCACATTCATGAGACTAAACCATTTAATGTAGGTATTTAACAAAATAAACAAGGTCTGTTTTTTTAAACATAACGTTAACAAAACCATTCAAAATTAAGAATAAATAAAAAAATCATTTCTGCACATGTTAGTATAAGGTAAAGAATTAGTGTGTGTATAAAGATAAAAAAGTTATAATTATAAGTCTCTGATTCTCAAGGGTGTTTTTAAAACACATATAGCACTAATATATTCATCTGAAAGATTATTTCGAAGTTTATTAACTAAATGTAAGGCATGGCTGAGATAAAATATTCCTTCAACAGGGCTTTTTCACAAACTTTTTCATTATGTTTTGATCAACAGTTATAGATGCTAGTGGTTATGTTTTTTCGTCAAATATTTGAGTAATCTGATTATAAATACTACACATAATAAATTTTAGGCCCATACTTCCCGTCTAAAAAATCAGAGACGATTTTCAACATTTAACATTGCTGTAAATGTTAGACTTTTAAGGGTCAAAGTTTTGAAGGTTTTTTTATATTTTCTCAGTATTGAATCGAGTAAGATGGTCAGTTATTAAAAGTTTTATTTGGCTATATGTTCTGTTCTGTTGAACAAAGTTTTGTGGGCAAGGCATTAAAACGATAACTTTCTTTCAAATCAAGGTAGTTTTTAAATTTTTCAAGCGGAATAAGTATAGTTACTATACATTTTCACAAGTTTGAACAGAGTACTTAGTTTTCCGCGCGAAATAAGTGCAGCTCCTAAACTTGTTGCCAGATACATTTTCCTGTTTCCAAACATGAAGCAGAAAAGATTTCAATTTTAGCACATTTTTATACCCATCACCACAAAAAGTTAATAAAAGGGTATATAAGGTGTGCTTCCGTTTTTAATTTCTACCATATCCATTTCCGACCCCATAAACTATTTATGTTCTGAGTTCTTATGCATAGCGAAGTCGATTGAGCGATGCCCGTCTGTCCGTCAGTGTTAGTGTTGAAATCAACTTTGCCAAGGCACTAGATGAGCTAAAGAACATTCTGTGGTTTTCATGAATAACAGCCTATGTTGAAATTTTCACATTTCGAGTTAATGATACCAAATTGTTACATTTTACATGATTTTTAAAATGTAAAAAAAAGATTAAAAATATGGACCTATATCCCCATTTTTTCTTCACACAACAACACAACTTCTACATTTTTTCAATTAATTTCAACAATAACGTAGCATGTTGACAAACACTGGCTTTCTTTTAAATTTCTTTCGTAGAAAAAAAAAACAGCGCCAGATACGCTGTTTTATCTGAACACATATTAAAAATTATGTTTTGATGTTTTTTTAGTTAAAAACAAAACATAATCACGTGAGTGTTTTTTTTTTTGGTTCTATGGTCATAACTGTGCTTTATACGGTGGTTTTTCTTTTTCCATGTAATCTTAGCTGTGCTGTTGAAAAAATGTAAGTTTCGAATTTTATAACATTTCTATTGTAACTTTTTTTAATTGTATTAAAAGTTTTTAATATATGTATGTATGTTATTTTATCATATGAGGTATCTACTCCTTAAGTTCGTTACTTACTTGTGTGGTCGCATTCTTATTGTACAGCGAAAATCATTTCGATGATTAAAATGGTTTGTTATTTTCAAATTGCTCTGGGATCTAATCCATAAGGAAATGTTTCCTAAAAATTAATTGGAATATTACTTAAACCTACACTTACATTACTGTATAAAAAAATTTGAAAAATTTTGATACCAAGACCGCAGCTTCAAAAATAACTAGTTTTGGCTCTACTAAAAAGTTTGAATACGTCAACCGGTCAGACATAGTTTCGAAAATTTTGCTGCTGAAAATCAGCAAGATTGGTAGGTGTCCTTCGAGGCAGCGATCAAAATATCACGCCTGCTTCTAATTTTGCCATATCATTTGGAACAATGAAGTAACTCCAATAAAAAAAAAAAACAAACAAAAAAATAATGGAGCGATAGAAAAATAAAATTAAAACATCAAGTCAAAAAGTTGGCGATCGCCTATATTTTCCAAATTATGAGCCTCTGAACCCTTAATAGAGAAGTACGATTGAGCACCATATTTTTTAAGATATAAGAGATCTTTCAGAAAATCTTAAAATTTTAAAAAATGCTTAACACGCTAAGAGCCGATGATATTTTTATGTAAAATTATATATAGTGCTTAATTTTTTTCTTATTTTTTAATTCTCTCTTACCCAAATATTTGTTTTTTTTTTATTGGAGTTACTTTACTAAACTAGATTTATATTAATGGTAAAGGGTATATAAGATTCGGCATAGCGGAATGTAACAGTTTTATTTGTTTTTTGTTTACTTTGAACTAAATTTTATTATGGGATTTTGATAGTTTTTGTTTAAAAAAAAATGGTTATCAGAGAGGTTCTTGCTTCAAATAATGAAACGCATACTTTTTTTTTTAGAAATATTAGGTGTGTTCATTTACTTTACTAGTAAAAATTAGCAACGAGAGAGTAACAAGAAATTTTCCAAAATTACTCTCAAAAATGTAAAAAAGTAAATGAACACTTTACTTTGCAAGTTAAAATAGTGTTGTAATGTATAGGTACATATGAGTAGTCAATAACTACCCCTATAATTTTTTTGAAAAATTATACATATATATATATATATATATTATAAAAATGATGTGATTATGGTCATTTATATTCAGCATTGTCGTAACTGGCGTTTTTCGAGTACGGCTTGTAATAGAATAATGAAAAGTTTTGCAATTTTATTTAATGTTGTACCTGATGTAGTCGAAATACGCTATATACGATAAGGGTGATTAACTACTTTTGACTAAAATGAATGAATAAAATATCTATTTTTAATTAGTTCATACGTTATAATAGCCTGCCTACACATAGAATTTTTATTTCAAATATCGGGAATAACGACAGAATAAGGTCGCAGAAATGTTTATGTCCAACTTTGTGATTTATTTTCCAAGCGATTTTCATAAATGGTGTTTTTAATTTTTGTTCGCTATTGTCTAACGTTAATGCTCCGCATTTGCAATCGCTTCTAAACTATAATAATAATAATAAACATCCGGCGAAAACCGGGTTAATATATTTTTTAAAGAAAACAAATTTAGATTTTCATTTTCATTGTAATAAAATGCTTTATCCAAAACAAAATATCAAAAAGCAGTAGCAAAGTAACTTAATAAATTATGTGTTAATTTAAATTTATTTCCCAATATATATTTAAACTAATTAAATTATTTGCCTGCTTAGTGTAAATTATCGAGTAGCTACCTACTCATAATATTTACAACACTAAGATTGTTTGCCGGAACATCCTTTGCCACTGATGTACTAGATACCGTGTTGCTTAGTTCAATTTCATTAGACATCTTATTTTGCTCCTGTTGTTTCTAAGTTACACAAATATAAATTTATCTTTTTAATACTTTTTATAGCTTTAAAAGTTTACATTTACTTACAATTTCTTTAATTTTCCAAAATATTTTTATTTTCAACTTAATTTTGAAATATTTTTTTGTAAACACAAACGCAAAACAGCTGTTTGAATAATTATTGCAAGTAAAAATTTTACTTGTAAAAACTTGCAGGAATTTTTTTGTCTCTCAATTTTTTACGCTCTTTCGACGCTCTCTCGTTGCAAATTTTTTGGGTTAATGAACGTTTTCTAGTAACAATTATTACAAATTTGTACTATTTTTAGTAAATGAACACACCTATTATTTTATTTTCTATCTATATCAAAAGTCGCAAAAATTTAGCGTATATAACAAAATTTTACATGTTACGTGGAGCCATCAAAAGTTACAAAAAATATAACAAATGTAACTAAACAGCAACACTGGTTTCTAGGGTGAATGCCCTTAATAGAAGTTATCAACATGAAATACTGATTATTGATCACGAACATGGCCTTGTGTTTGCCTCGACAATAAATTTGAATCTCAAACTAACTAACTAACTATCTTTACAGATGTCAACATTTTTAATTCGTTGTAAAAATATTTGTTCTAAAAAAAATTCTATCATTAAATCTCCCAAAATGCCTGCCTAAAATGGTTTAAGAGATAAGGACAAATATACATATGTACAGGAAAATCTCGTTTTTATGGAAAAACCCCTTATTTTCAAATGTAAAATTTTTACTTGTGTACATTTTAAGTATGTAAACATCGAATTTACTGAAGAAATATGAGAGGATTTCATTATTTATCACTATTAAGCTGGTAAGACGAAATTTACACGCCACCTAAAGTTTTTGCTTTGCTTTCCTCATTCATCGACACATACATATTTTTGAAACGAATGCAGAATTTAGAAAGTACAATACTTTCTCAGTTCGTCAAAATAACATTTGATATTTTAAAACAATTCTTTGGGTCAACGTGTTTGATTATACACTTACATACAAAGCCTTTTAATTGGTAAATGTACAAACTCTTTTTGTGGTTTTCAAGCTTCGCAATTGTTGATTTCGTTCATGATTTACCTAAATTTTTGGTAAATGAACGTTAACACAATTTATGGGTATATGCTAGTTCTCTCTAAATCTGTAGAAATTATTTAACCTTCTCCTTTTATAAAACAATTTTTATTTACAATTGTTTTAATGATTAAAAATTACAAGTTAAAAACTCAAACAAAACCTATTTTTCTTTTCAACATACAAATTATAACACAAATATTTCAAAGTGAACAAGATTAAAAATTTACATTGAAGCTAAAGTAAAATTAAGCAAAGTATTTCCTACAAAATCAATAAATTAAAATCTTATTTGTTTGTTTGAAGTCTGGTCTATTTAATAAATAAAGCTTAAAAGAGGAAAAGAGACTGACAGTGTGGCAACCTTAGCCTTAACCTTAAGCTAGCTACACACAACGCAACGTGTTTCTGAAATCTGTTGAATTTCATTACAGATTGCGTCGTCTGAATTCGTGTTTCAGGTTTCACTTCAGGTTGCAATCCAGGTTTCATTAACATCAAAATGTTTTGATATTTTCTGGTTGCATTGAAACAGATTGCATTGTTTGTATTGCTGTTTCATTACTTTATGTGTTTAGTACATTGACAACAAGCAAGCTGTAAACATCTAAGTAATTAAGAAAGAACAAAATGGGATGGGAAAAGGGATAAATATAGAAATAAAATTATAAAAGCAGCAGTATTTGAAAAATTAGTAATTGAATATAAAAATACTGATATAAACGCAAGCATTGAAAAAGTTAAAAACAGGATTAATTTTTGCATCCTCTTTTCCGCTCGATGTTAAGGTTATGATATAAAATAACAGAACCGAAATTGCGTTTATGTTTCACTGTTGGTTTCAGTGTTTGTGTCAAAACATGAAACCTGAATGTGAAACGTGTTGCAGAAACAAATTGCGTTGTCTGTACTCAGCGTTAGCAACCCTCACCTACATGCTAGAATCATGCCTGTAGAGTGTACGCTGCGTGCTGGAGCAACAGTATCACTATTTTGAATTACAATCGTTTTTAATATTGTTGCCATTTTTGAAGTTTGTAGACTTTAATTTTGCTTTAATATTGTAAGTCATTCTTCGGTTGCAGCTTAGTTCTAAGATTTTAGATACAATTTGACATTGTTTTTGTTTAGATGATGATTTTTCGAGCTCCTAAATGTAAAATTTGATTTTTGTTGTTAATTTTTTTGCATTTCATTCAATTTCAAAGGATTAAACCTTTTTCTTACTTATAGCCTACAAATAAACTTTTTTATACCGTTCCACATGATGGCATTTACGAAATATCAATCACTATTAAAGCTAAACATGAACATGTTGAATACTCAGCACCAGTACATATCGAAATGTTGGGTCCCTACGGTTATATATCAGCAACAGATTTTCCATTTTTACCGGTAAATTATAAAATGACTTAAACTATTTAACCTGCTAAAATTAATTTATTTCATTATAAATTTTAGTTTTACGGCATAATGTGCATTGTTTATGTAATTTTTGGTATAATTTGGTTGGTGGTATCATTTATGCAATGGCGCGACTTATTGCGTATACAATTTTGGATTGGAGGCGTTATATTATTGGGAATGTTGGAGAAGGCATTTTTTTATGCTGAATATCATTCAGTTAATACTAGTGGTTTGTCGGTGCCTGGGGCAGAACTTACTGCTGAGTTTGTTTCATGTGCCAAGAGAACTTTGGCTCGCATGTTAGTAATTATAATGAGTTTAGGTTTTGGTATTGTCAAGTGAGTGTAAACATCTAAACAAAATCAAAAATATTTTTCTTATTTTACTTTTCTTGTGTGCAAATTTTAGGCCCCGTTTGGGACCCATGTTACATCGTGTGGTTGGTGTTGGAGCATTGTATTTCCTTTTGGCCTGTGTTGAAAGTTACTTGCGAGTTATGCACAACAAACCAGACGTTCAAAATGAACTATTGGTTGCTAGTATACCATTAGCTGTATTAGATACAGGCATATGTTGGTGGATATTTACGTCATTAGTTCAAACAACCAGAACTTTGCGCTTGAGAAGGTTTGTTTTCATTTTATTTCATTCAATCATATGTATGAAGTAATAAAATATATGTTCTCTTGTGTTTTTTTTTTTAGAAATATGGTTAAACTATCGCTGTATAGGCACTTTACCAATACCTTAATATTTTCTGTTATTGCTTCCGTAATATTTATGCTGTATGCCTTGCGTCTACGTAGAGCTGAAAATTGTACTCCCGTAAGCTAAAAATTATAATAATACGTGTGAATATGAAAAACAAATTAAAATAATTAAAACGTGACTTCAATCATTTTACAGGGATGGCTTAACATTTGGATTGATACAGCATTTTGGCATATTCTGTTTTCGGTTTTATTACTGGTCATTATGATTCTATGGCGTCCTACGAATAATAATCAACGTTACGCTTTTACTCCTTTATTGGATAACCCTGAAGACGAAGATGACGATGGTGGGTAAAATGCAGATTTGAAGATTTTTTATTTATTTATTTATTTTTGTTGTTGTAACTATTACAAAGTTGTGTATTTTTATTAAATCATTTCTTTTAGCCAAATTATAAATTTTATTTTAAATTTTGAAATTTCTTACTTGCAGAGGAGGATCAATTTGTGGCCGATGTTTATGGTGTAAAAATGCGTGGCACCAGTAACGGAGCCAGAACACCACCTTCAAGTCAAAAAACTACAACAAATGAAGAAGATGACTTAAGATGGGTGGAAGAAAATATTCCAGAATCAATGGCTGATGTTACTCTGCCGGCATTAGATTCTGATGAAGAAATCATTAACACTAAATTTGAAGTCTCAAAAATGCAGTAGAATTAATAATCACTCTACTCATTGTTTGTACGTATTAACAACAATGACAACGACTGTATGGCTTATGTAGAAATTGTTATTGTTTTTTGGCTATTTTTTTTTTTTTTATTTTATGAAAATTAATATGAAAAATCGATAAATATAAGTTAGATTAACTAACATTAGCAGACTAAGCAAAAGTATTCTATTTTATTTAACATTTTTATTCGTTTATGTTCAATCTCATAAGCTCTGCATAACATTTAATTATAATTTTTTTAAATCTTATAATGCATAAATTGCTGGTCAATCTGATAAAAACAATAATCATTTTTAACACATTTGCTTCTTTTAATTGTTCCTAAAACCCAAAAAATACGAATATGAAAAATACAACAACAAGAAAAAAAACAATAAATGTAAAATATTGTACAACATATACACCTATTTATTATTATTTTTTTATTAAATCATATGAATTATAAATTTTCCCCATTCGTATAAAATTAAATATTATTTAGTTTTTTAATAATGTAGATAAAACATTAGCGGCAGAAAAATAATACATACTTTTCGTATTTATAATGATAAATAATTATTATTAACTATGTAAATACATTTAAATTTATAATTTTAAGTTTATATAAGTTTAATAAAATATTTCTTAGATTTAAAACGAAAATCATATTTTTACTCTCTTTAAAACATGAAGATTTTTCATAAAAAGTGAAAAAAATGTTTTAGATTTGTCGTTTTGGGAAACGGTTAAAATCGGGCAAGTTGAGTAAATTGCACATATTTTTAATAACTTTTGAAAGGTTTGCAAAATATTTTTTTGTGTCCAAAAAAAAATTTTGTATATTTTTTTTTTTTAATTTTTGTGATAAAAATTTGCGTTTTAAATTATATCACTATAAAATTAAAGATTTTACTTTGCCGATCATTCTGATTTCCAATAGCACCTCTTGCGATCGATTGGCGTATTAAATTTTTCTCTATCTGATCTAGAGCCTCAGTAAACTTGATTTCAACAATAATGCGGACGGACAGACGGACATCGCTCAATCGACATCACTATTTATAAGAAGTCAAAATATATATACTTTATGAGGTCGGAAATGGGTATTGTAGAAAATACACATCGAATGACAAACTTATATATACCCTTTTTCTACTTTTTATGGTGAAGGGTATACAAAATTTTTATTAAATTTAAATTTTATATATAATTTTAAATTTTTATTAAAAATAAAAAAATTTATGAGTGGTGAAAGTTATGAAGGCTTATCAAAAGGAAGTATTTACGATGCAAAGCCAAGAGAAATGAATTCTGGATGCATGGATATGTATTGTTTATTTTTTCCGAGAATTTGCGGAAGGAAATATTTAATCATTTTTGGCAGATGTTATGGGACCAAAAGACACCAGCAGTATTAAAGATTCCTAGGCACTGTGCAATATATATTTAGTCTTGTTTGCTATAGGAATTTACTTCGACACGGGGGAAATCCATCAAATCGGCTTAAATCTTATAGATCAGGAGATAGCTATATTTCAAATGTCTTTAGATTTTGATTTTATTAAGATCGGTTAAAATTTATAAAATTGTGCGTCTTGTCGGCCACTACTTCTCCTATTCCCATTTTTTCGAAATAAACATACAATATTCTACCCTTTACATAAGTAAGAGGGTACAGACGTTAATGTTTCTTTTGTATCTCATCTAGATCTTAGCTTGGAAATAGATATGAATAAGCTATAAGCTATCTATGTATGTTGAAATTTAATATTTACGATACGACATAAAAAGAAAAAAAAAAATATCCATTTCCGATAAAGTATAATTATTCCCACAAAGTATGTGTATTCTGACTTCTTATGCATAGCGAAGTCAATTGAGCGATGTCCGTCTGTCCATCCGTATTAAAAAAATATGTCAATTGATCAGATATAGTGTCGAAAGAGGTGCCATTGAAAATAAGCATGATCAATCCATGTCTTTCAAGGCAGCAGGCAAAACACCACGCCTGCCTTTTATTTGTTCATGTCAATAAAGTAACTCCAATCAAAAAGATAAATATACGGGGCAATAGAGAGTTAAAAAATAGTAAAAAAAAACTTCAAGTGAAAAAATTGGCGCTCACCCATATTTTCCGAGTTCCGGGGTTCTGAAATTTTCAAAATTTTGAAATATTAATATAGGTATCATTTTAACGCTTTTAAAGAGATCTTTAAGGAAATATTAAAATTTTGAAAAAATGCTTAACTCATTAAGAACCGATGTCATTTTTATATAAAATAATTTTAATTTTCTGCCACCCCAATAATTGCTTTTTTCATTGGAGTTACTTCGCTAAACAAAATTTACATAGATGGTGAAGAGTATATAAGATTCGTCTTAGCCGAATATAGTAACTTTACTTGTTATTGGATATCTTTGATTTTTGCTATGTTGTATTGAAACCGAAATTTCAGAGAAAAAACTATAAGTTGAAATGTCACTAAGCCAATGAAATTTCACCTAAATTATACAATTTCACCAATATTTCATAAAAAATATTAAACTTTGCTAAAAACTTTATTTTGCAATAAAAGCTGCAAATTTCATTAACACTCGAAAATGCCGCGCAAAAATTACTAAAAACAATTAACAATTTAAAAGTTTTCTTAAAACTTTTTTTTAAAGAAGGGTATATAAGGTTCGGCACAACCAAATATAGCACTCGTACTTGTTATTAAAAAAAAATACATTTGTTTCACATCGCGTGCATGGTATTTTATCATGCAAAAATCATTACCCATAAGTAAGTGTAATATTGATTTAAATAATTAAGTGAATAAATAAGTCTTTAGTTTGTTGATGGATAGCGATTGAAAATAAAATGAACATAAAAGAATTATTTCGATCATTTTTAAAAAAATTTCGTGAGTGGTTTGAGAAGGAAAATTTATATTACAGGTAAGATTTTTCACAGTTTCATTTAATATTTTAAGTTTTAGTTAAATTTTTTTTTTGCAAAATTTAGACTGTTTTGGGGGTTCATAATAAGCATTTCTACGTGGAATGTAATATCAATTTTTTTGTTAACTTTAACACGATTTTTTTCGGATTCGATAAGTATTGGCATTGAAACAACATATCTTCAATGGAACAACTCATTTCCAGCAGTAAGTTTTTGTTTGACCAAAAATCGTTCCAGCAGTCATGTTATGGAATATGTCCAGTCGAAAAATATTTCATACAAAGTATCAGCAACAAATTATGTTAAAAATCTTCACGATTATATGTTTACGAATCCAAACTATATTCATTTCAAAGAAGATTATTGTGATGGCTTGAATTCTACATGTGGTGTTGATATTTTAAAAGTCAGAAAAGAGGTAATTAAAAAATAAATGTGTGTTTAATTCTTCCGATTCTATTTAGTGCGGAAAAAATATCGAATTTTATAACTTAATAATTATTTATTTAAAACTATAAAATTTTAGCTTTTGCCAAACTCTTGTGAAGCTATAATGGCAAATGTTTCTTTTTGCGGAGTCTCTTATGAAAACTGCTCAGATGTATTTAAATTTCACGAACTGGAGATGGGTTATTGTTATTTGTCCAATAATATACTTGACTAGTGAGTTAACAATTTACATTCATACATTTATAAAGTTATTTTAAAAAGTGTTCTATGCTTTCTTTCCACACAAAATTACCACTGAATAAATTGAGTCATAACGGTAAAAAGCGTTAACAATAAAAACTAAATTATACAGCAGAAGATTTTTGTTATCTGCGCAATAAATCAGTGTATACCGAGTCTGATGTACATGAGTAATTAATGCAATTTTTTTCAAGTTAATGTCTTTAACAAAATATATTTTTTGCGTCGCTTCTCTTAAGCTTTTACGCTGGTAAATCTTTAAAACTATTATGTGTCCGTTACGCTCTAATTTTTACAGTAAAAAAATCCTTTTTTGTCTCTATTACTTTATTGGATTTTTATAAGACAAAATTTATTCTGTTAAAATGAAATATATATTTACTGCCATATTAATAAAAAAAAAATAATTTACATTTCAAACTTTTATTACACAAAATTTTTATGAAAAATTGGTTTTACATCAAAATTATTCTTTGCAATTATGGCAGAAAAGGTCTATTTAATAAGAAGAAAACAAAAAATTTTGAATTTCAGGTATTACATTATTTTTGCAACATACATTTCCACTTAAAATTTGTTTAATTTTTTAAACAAAATAAAACAAGTAAGAAGGCTGTATTCGGCTATTTTCTTTAATATTATCAAAAGCTTTAAAATGATACCCATAACTCGGAAAATATGGGCGAGCGCCAATTTTTTCCCTCGATGTTTTTTCTTATTTTTTAATTCTCTATGGCCCCATATATTTATTTTGTTGACCTAAAAATATTAAAGATAGGAGTGGTGTTTTGTCTTCTGCCTCCAAGGACATGGACCAATCGTGCTGATTTCCAATAGCACCTCTTTCTATATATCTAATCGATTGACATACTTGTTTTATTTGTAACACGGACGGACAGACGGAAATCAATCACCATTATATAGTTTAAAAAAGTCGGAGTTCTTCTTGATATAACTAGAAAATTCCTGTTTTCCATAAAACTAATAATATAATTTAAAATATTTGGGCCCAAGTTCCAAGCGGTTAGTTGGTCTATTATTGTATGGGGTCCAATTTTATCGTATGATTGACCGATAAGACTGTATTTTGAATTTATCGCTTTTTTGTTTTAAGATAGGAATCATCAAACTGTTTTTATAGCCTTCACCACAAAAAGTAGAAAAATGGTATATCTAAGTGTGAAAGATCTGCAATATCCATTTCCGATTCCATAAAGTATAAATATTCTGACTTCTTATGTATAGCGAAGCCGATTGAGCGATGTCCGTCGGTCTGTTAAAATCAAGTTTGCCTCGGCAAAAAAATATGCCAAATGATTAGATATAGAAAGGCGCTATTGGAAATCAGCATGAATGGTCCATCTCCTTCGAGGTAGCAGGCAAAACACCACGCCTATCTCTAATTTTTTTATGTCATGCAGAACAATAACGTAACTCCAACCACAAAAAAATAAATATATGGGGCGATAGAGAATTAAAAATAAGAAAAAACACATCAAGTGAAAAAATCGGCTCTCGCCCATATTTTACGAGTTATGGGCCTCTGAACTTTTTAATTTTTTTAAAGTATCACTATGGCATCATTTTAAAGCTTTTGTAGAGATCTTTAAGGAAATACTAAAATTTTTTTACAAATGCTTAACCCATTAAGAGCCGATGTCAATTTTATGTAAAATTATATACATATATGCAGTTACAAATTTAATTTTATTTAAGTCTCGGTTACCCCAATATAAGTTTTTTGATTGGAGTTATTTCACTAAACTAGATTTTCATAGATGGTGAAGGATATATAAGATTCGGTAAAAAACTCTTACTTGTTTTTTGTATAATAAAATCGGAGAAAAAACTTAAAAGCCATAAAGACTAACCAATATTAAGCAAGTAAGAGTGCTATATTCGGTTATACCGAATCTTATATACCCTTCGCCAAATATGTGCAACCACTAATTCCATACTGCAGATTTCCCATTGAATAGTTTAAATAAAAATCGGCACAAAAAAATCTTTCCTACCATAAAGTTTTTCTGTTCAATAAAAGCTTTATGTTTGGAAAATTTAAAGTTTTGCTTAGGGTTGTTTTCCCAACTTACTAAATGAAAATGTTGCTTTATTAGGTGAAAGCTCGCCAATTTTTCAACATAGGCAGCAACCACCTGCAGGAATAGAAACGAAACAAAACAAGAAAGTTTTCAATTTAGTTTAGTATAGAAACAGCGAATTAAAAATAAGAAAAAAATTGAGCGTTCACCCCCATTTTCAGGAAGTACAAAAATTTTTAAAAATGCTCAACGCATTAAAAGCTGATGACATTTTTGATGTAATATTACATGAAGTACATAGAAAAACATTAGTAAGCAAAGCAAGTGTTGGTTATGCTATTAAGGAGAATATCTTGGGGTTCTGACGAAGGCCGAATACCTGAGGACGGTTACGCAGGAAATCTTAAGTAAGCGAAACCGGTTTTGGTGTTAGTTGTTGCTGTATTTTTTTAACGCTTTTTATTAATTTTTTATCACATTTTTATTGAAATAAATTCACATACACATACTTTACTCATACTGAACTGATTTCTTCCAAAATATAGTGCATACTCGTAGTTGTACTCTTCTCTGAAAAACTTCAAGACCCATAACTCGAAAAGTATGGGCGATCGCCAATTTTTCAATTTGATATTTTTATGCCCTTCACCACAGGTGGAAAAAGGGTATGTCTAAGTTATCATTCCATGTGTAATTTCTACTACGAGTATATCCATTTCTGATCCCATAAAGTATAAATATTCTGAGTTCTTATGTAATCAACTTTGCCAATCACTAGATTAGCTAAAGAAAATTTAAATACGCCAATCGATCAGACATAGTTTCAAAAATTTTGCTATTGAAAATCAGCAAGATCGATCCATGTCCTTCGAGGCAGCCTTCAATAAAAAAAAAATAATAATAATAATAATAATATATATATATATATATATAGGGCGATATAGAATAAAATATAAGAAAAAACATCAAGTGAAAAAATTGGCGCTTGTCCACATGTTCCGAAAAGTGGGTATCTGAACTTTTCATAGAAAAGTACGATTGTCCACCATATTTTTTAAGATATCAATATGGGTATCATTTAAAAGCTTTTAAAGAAATCTTTCAGGAAATACTATTTTTTTAAATGCTTAACTCACTTAGACCCTAAGTAGTAAAAACAACCATTATTATTCACCACAATTATACTAGCTGGCAACAACCCTAAGCAAAACTTGCAATTTTCGACCCTTCTTTGAGTAGAAAAGCTTAGTGGTAGGAAATAATTTCTTACATATATATATATATATATATATAGTAGCCGAAAATAGTAGTTCATTAATAATTTTTAAGTTTTATTTTAGTAAATCTTTGGATGAATTGCCCTTGAAATATGACATTTCTCATAAAGATAAAAGCCTGAAAATATATTTAAAAGGAGGGTTTTTATGGAAATATGAGGTAATTGTTTTGAAATATTTTAAAATTTATCTATTATTGTTGAATTTATATTTCTAAAGATGTATGTACACAGTCCAGTTGACTTGCCCTACTTCAATTTTATACCATTTGATACTTTTGCGGGCTCTGCAGTGTGTAGATTTAACGTTGAAGAATATAAAAATGACTACGATGTTAAATACGAGTCCATTGACCAAAGATTATGTAAATTTCCTGATGAAAGAGAGCCTGGATCACCGTGGCATTACAGGTATATTAGATTTTTATTAGATATAACACCTTTAACCATAACACTTATTTAATTTTTTTTATATCTCAAAATTTGAAAATACGTATACGGCTGACTTTTTCGGCTCTCTTATACATTTAAAAGATGATACAAAATATTATATCAACAAATACTACGATAATTTATTTTTGTTCTATGCACGGGCACTTTGCAAATTTTTAAATCAAACCACGGGAATATTTAATTTAATTAATTAATTTTGAAAAAAAAATATCGCCTTTTTTTATCCCGATTAAATTTATAAATAACTGATTTTGATTATTAAGGGTGAAGAAAGCATGCCTCGATTTGGTTTTCGGTAACCAAAGTAAGTAAATGCGCAGCGCAGAGCAAAATTAAATGCGCATGGCTCAAATAGCAGCGCATGAAAAGAAGGAGCCAGCGCCATGCGCATAAACGGTTGGTTCTTCTTTTCTGCTCTGCTCTTTTGCGCATAGCTTAAAAAAGAGTGCGCAAAGAGCAGAAGAGTAAAAGAGCGAGCCAATCTGAACCCTGTTGGTAACTTCCATAAAAATAATTTACTTGAATGTCAGTTAAGGATCTGCAAGATGTTCAAGTTTTAGATTCAAACAGTGTATTTATTTTTGCGGATGCCAAACTCATCTTATATGCGTGCGATTTTTTATATTGTAATAAAGCTAACTAACATGAACTTTAAAAATATTTTTTTTACAGTTTCTCTACTTGTATGTCTTATTTGAGAATACAGTTGGAATTAGAACAATGTAATTGCACACACTTTACTTCTCCCGAAATATGTAAGTTTTTTATATTAAAAAGTTTATAAAAGTTTGATTCGTTTTCTGCTTCAGAAACTCTTATTAATTCTAGTAATTTATATAATTTAACCATATTTGTCAAAGCTGTTTCGATCTTATTTTATTTTACGTTTTAATCCTTACAAAAAAAAAAAAAAAAAAAAAAAGAACGCTCTGATGTAAAAACTTTTTCTTTAAGTCTGGTTGAAAAAAAAAGAATCACTAAATTTCTACAGACATATATGATACGAATCTTTAATATTTCTGTTCTCTATAAATAAATAAATATTTATTGTACAAAAAAAACAACTTTAAAACAAACAGACGGGCAAATATGTACATATAACGATCGTAACACACTCTGTGTAAATTTTAATGGCCTGTGTATTATTTTCATACACATAAAAACCACATCTTTATAATTTACACCTTTTGTGAAAATGTCACGTGTCTGGTTATAAAGTTTCAAGAGACAAAGGGGTCGTCAGTCTACACCAAATCAACCCGATCTTCGCAGAATTGCACAAATGTTTGTACATATATTGTACGCTACGAGTATAAAATTAGTTTATTTACGAAGTTTCGAATTTTTCGCACATGTATCTTCTGACATATTTAACGGAAAATTTGGAAACAAAATGAGGATTTTTGAGATATCTTAAAATAATATCTCAGCTCCTGATTAAGCTAGAGTCATGAAATTTGCCAAATTATAGCTTCTTAAGTAAGCTTTAATGTGATATAAATTTGAAGTACTTTTGAGAAAAAAAATATTAAGAAATGGTTTTTTAAAATAGCAATTTTATAAAAATGATGAAAATCGATCGATTTGAAAACGATTCGTTTTGAGATAAATTTTAAACAAAAGTAAAGAAGTTACTCCACAGTAATTGTAGAAACTGAATGGAGAGTTATAGAAATATATATTAAAGGTATTAAAAAAACGAAAATAGTAAGAATATCACAACCATTTACGGTTTTATGTCGTCTCGATTTCGAAATCGATTTCCATCACATACACAGCCAGAGACGACGGTTTTTACCGAAAATTATAACAATTTTATTTTATTATTATTATTATTATTTTTAACAATTTATATGTATGTTATGGCTTGATGTCAGCTTAAAACACATGCAAAGTTTCAATTTAGCGATCTAAGAAGCTTTTACGTTATTAACAAATAGGTACATGTACGTTGCCAAGATTTTCTGCCAAAACAGAATAAAGGTACAAATGAGATTTGTGGTATAAAAATTAAATAGCCAAATGTTGAAAAAACCAGAACAAAGATTTTTTTATAGATAATTGCTTTAATATTGTAGTTTTAAGTTATTAAAAAGCCAGATATTTGAATACTCATAAGAAAGGGTTTTTTTTTTTGATAATTACTTTACTAGTTTTAAGGGATTTTATTACACATTCTATTAGTTTTAAGATTCCTTTGTTTAGTATTTAAGGCATACGAGTACTGGTGCAAAGTAAAGCTCAGTGTTCTACAGTGTTGGTGTTCTATACAACTTCCCAGTTAGCATTATTGATCATATTCGAGTCTTTTTTGACTCCTCGACACGATTAAAATAATCGATTATGCGCTCGTTTTAGAGTCGAAAATGATTGTTTTGTCAGTAGAAAATGGTACCCTAGCCTCGACTCTTCTAAACGAGTCCCTTATGACTCTCGTTTTCGACTCATTTTCGATACTATTTTCAATCGTACTTGTAATCAAATACGATACTGTTTTCGAGTCAACTTTTAATCATATTACTAGCCGTATCCGAGTCTTTTTAGAACCATATTATACGAACATTTCTAATATATTTTCTCAAAATGAAAAATTGCAAACAACGGTTTGCTTATTTTTTATAACACGCGGTATTGACGAGCCATTGATTTGTTCAAAAATTTAACAATTTCATGTCCGCACATTAAAATGGCTATTGTAGACCATCGTTGTCGATGTCATGTCGGCTTCAAATCTATTGCTCGTCAAGGCGTAGTGTTACATTCGTTAGCATGTAATTCCTAATTTTCTTAAAATTCTAATTTAAAAAAATGAATTTAAAAAAATTTGAAAAAATTTATTTTACATTTGTGTCTCTATTTTTTTACGAAGTGACATATGTATATTTACGAAAATTAAAAAATAAAATATGAATTTGAATCATTTTTTCATCGTTAGGCTGCATTAAATATGTCTCCAAAATAATTCTAAAAATAGTCGAATTTCAAGCATTTGCTTTTTGTACTTTTTGTTTTTTTAGAAAGTCGCTTTCTATGCGTTTGTCGGAGTTATATTCGAGTCTCTTTTTAAACGCATAACTGATGAATCAGTTTTAAGTCATCTTGGGTAGTCTTAAAAGACTCACTTTGGTGATTTTTGTAAAAACAATCTTCCAAATGCTAACTGGGTTTTGTTTAATTTTTGCTTCTTTAAGTCGGCCTACTGTGACAGTAGTAATAACAATATGAGTATCAGCTGTAATCCTTTTTCTATAAAAGGACATAGGAAAGTAAGCAAAAATTTGCAACATATTGAGGTCTGGATTATAAAGTCTACAGGATCAGATAAGTTAGTCTTAGGCTATAAAATTTGTTAATCTTGCCTCAATAAAATACCAAGAAGGAGTGATGCGGATGAACTATATACAAATCCAAGTTATCCCGAAGATCCATAAGGCGATTCCGCTTTGCATAATACTATGATCTCATTAAATGACATTTTGCTGTTTGGAGGAAGACCCTGTCAAAACAAGAAGGCTAAGTGAAAGCTAAGTGAAAGCTAATAAGAATTGATAATACCGTGAGAAAAGTATTGGTAGTAGAATTAGAAGGAGTAAACGAGCCTGAAAATAATTTCTTATTTAAAAGTCAAATTTACAAATACTATAAAGGAGAGTGAAAAGATTCAGATCCTAACAGTTTTACCAGAAAGGTGGTCTATAGAAAAAGTGCAAGAGAAATTTGAAGCTTTAAATTTCATGTTTGGAAAGCAAAAAAGTTGTTTAAGGAGAAAGGCGTTTTTAAGCACACCGACCAGGCAAGACAATTTAAGATTAAGCAGTGAATATTGTAGAGTTTTTACAACGATGACAACATTAGCAGGTGCTTACCTAAAACCTGTAAAGCAATATCCACACCAGGAGTAAAGACCAATGTCTAAAAAGCGGTTGCAATAGCATATACATATGTATGTACATTCATATGTATATAAATTTTTTAATTTGAAAATTGTTGCTTTTTTTAAAATGCTTTATTATAAAAGCTCATTTAAAAAGTTATAATATGGCGCAAATTTTATGTCTCTATCTTAATCAGGAGCTGAGATATGATTAAGATGATAACCTCTCCCAAAATCCTTGTTTTTTCCAAACTTTACCGTACAAGATACTTGAGCGAAAAATCTGAATTTTCGTAAATAAACTAATTTTATAGTCTAAAAAATCTACAAAATTTATTGTGTTGTGAAAACATGAGGTTGAAAAATCATAATTTCTGTGTTGATTTCATATTGACACACCGTTTACATTTGACAATGGTGTCATGACAATAAAATAATACGCATTAGTTGTCAAAAATGCTGACAACTGCTTCTGTAGTGTAGGCGTACAGACAATAATTACGACAATTCTTTATAGGCAAAACCTCACGTTCTCGAAAAATTTCAAATAGCTTTAGCATTTCTTCCTGCTATTTTTCCATTTTAATTGTTATAAACAAAGAATAGTAATTAAATAGAAAATTTTTTTTATTTTTTTTATTTTATTTAAATTTAATTACAAAATACAATTATTGCAACTAAATAAGAAAAAAGGAGTAATAGCAACTTAGGCTTTAAATAGAAAATTAAAATGATAATTTAATTCAAATTTCATTTAGTTAAAACAATTATAATAAAATTGTCGGCATACGTCAAATCTCTTTTTTTATTTACTGTCTTCAAAATATTCAAGACAGTAATTCAGACAATTAAAATGTGTATATGCACTAGTGAAAAACTGTGCATTTACTGTTATTGTCATGACAGCATTGTCTAATGTAAACAGGGGGCGAATGACCTAAAGGCTTGTAATCTATCCGTTTATCGTAGTAGCGGTATTACTAGCAATGCTTTATTGCTTTTACGACATGGAACCCTTAAAACTACTCACGAATTATTTAAATATATAATTATTAATTAATCTTTCCCTTGTGGGCAGTGGTATTTATTTGATACCTTCTTTACAGTTGCACAACTATTTACTTAGTACTTCTCCGTTAAAAATTTTGTAAAAGTTATCAGTCATCTTGTCAAAGTTCTAAAAACAGTATCCAAAAATGAATCACTTGTTCTCAAAAAATAAAAAAATTAAATACAACTTTTGTGATTAAAAAAAAAATAAATTTTTCATTTTTTATTGTTTATTTTCTATAGATAAATCACAATATTGTGATATTAAGGGTTTGCAATGTATTGAAGCAGGTAAGAAGTGAATTTAAACATCGTTAGTTAAGAAGGCAGAGCTTTTTATGGAAAAAAATACAATTTACATTTATAAAAGTATCCTAATTTTAAAAAATGCTTAACCTTTAATTTAAATTTCCAAATCTACAGTTTTGTTCAGTACTCAAATTTTATTTTTGCTTCTCTTAAGTTTAGCTAAGTTTTTAAATTAAATTAAAATATATAGGTTATGGGAAAAATGAATAGAGGTATTAATATAAAACCATACGTGATTTGAAAATAAAAAGAAAGACAGAAAATTTATTTAAAAAAAAAAAATTGTTGAACTGCAAAATTTATTTTGTCTCTAATTGGTTGTGTGATTCTATTACACGACCCTTCATAAAGAACGTGTAGTACTAAAAAATTTCAAGGCTTTGTAATACCGATGCTCGAATGAGTCAATACTATCGGATAAAGCTTTCCGTGTTCTGCTTTACGCTATCATGTAACTCTTAAATATGCTTTGCAGCATTGTATTTAATTTTCGGTCGGATATAAATGATAAAAAGATCAGATAAAAGAAGTTTCTTCTACGCTGTTTTAAAAAAATAAGCTTTTGTTTTCGTTACCTCGAACATTACGGTAAAATTTCATAGAATATGGAGTATGGATATGCTTTCCCCACAGTAATAAATTTCACTTCGCAGTTTTTATATAATAAATATTTCATAGAATATCATCAAATATTTATGTATGGATATTTGAAGGAACCAAGCACAATTAAAGCAAATAAATATATATTTTTATTCAAATCAGTTCACAGGTCTAATCTAATTGCACTCGATATCGAGAAAAATCTGTAGTAATAATTTCATTTTGGTATCATGGAACTTGATATCGAATAAAGAGTATCGTAATTTGGGATGATA
Organism: Gymnosoma rotundatum; assembly: GCA_916610165.2. Lineage (NCBI taxonomy): Eukaryota > Metazoa > Arthropoda > Insecta > Diptera > Tachinidae > Gymnosoma > Gymnosoma rotundatum. The sequence continues at coordinate 91,983,326 of OU744337.1, read as the reverse complement.
ACTATAGGTATGACACTATAAGTACAATATTCATCTTTTACTATTATTATCATTTGTTGACAGTAAACATACATATGTATGTAATAAACCTATTACATTTTCTTAAAAATTACGATTCGATATATATCGTGTGAGATGATTAGCTTACTCGACATGTATCGAAATATTTTTCGATACGATAGTGCACTCGATATCGTATGCAGTGATTAGACCCCAGTATTTAGGAAGTTATAAAGAGTTTAAAATTGACGCTAACACATTGGCAAATAATGTACAATTCCTGTGCATACCTACCCAGCCAACATTCTCATTTTAAAAAATTGTGATTTTGTAATTTGATAATGTGGCGGTTATAGCTCGGTTGAATGAATCGACCTCGAGATACTTTAGTTATTATAAAAATATGAAAAAACTAATGCTTGATTTAAGAGTTGTTCATTTTTATATTTTGTACTTACGATTTTTTTCAAATATGTGTCTTAACCAACGTAGCGATTCTGATCATTTTTCTCCGCTGCAACGGCGAGAATCGAATAATCAAATCGCTTTTGGTCGACAAATTAGTACGCGCCTTAAATCATCGCAGCCATTAAACCACAATACTCTGTAAAGCTGTAAAATTTTATTTTCGTGATCGTATTGCAAAAAAATATTTACTTATTTAACAATATTGTTCAAAATTGAAATTCTTAAGCCTTCAACTCTTAGCTAACGATGTTCTGCATGTTTTTATAACTTTTTTATTTTTACATTTAAATACTTAGCTGAAATTTCTGCTCAGACGAAAGAGTATGTAATAAAAAATAATGCATGTTATCCGTCATGCTTAGCACAGCATGTTGCATTAGTTGGGTAAGTCAAAATAAAGTAAAACAATTAAGTATGCTATATTCGGCAATGCCGAATTTTATATACCCTTCACCATATATGTGTAACCACATGTACCACTGCAGATTTCGCAGGGTTGTTGTCCCAAATTTAGTAAAGTAATAACAAATAGCACGAAGTTTATTGTGAAAAGAATTTTTTTCGTTTATTCGTTTTTGCTATTGCTAGAAATATCAAACCTGATACGAGGGCTGCTATATATATTTCTGGCCTGGCAACACTGAATGCTGCCAAGCGCAATCTGACATTTCCATTGGAAAGTTTGTCATTTTTAAGCATAATCGTACTCAAAACGTTTTGACGTACGACCATTATTTGTGTTGTTAACAGTGACTTGAAAAAATTAATATAGAAAAAAAAGGAATTAACTCGTGAACATTTTCGTGCCATCATTTTGCACAACTTTCGTCGTGGATTATCACGACAAGAGTGCATTGATGAACTTAAATCTTTGTATGGCGATGAAGCACCATCCTATAGCACTGTGAAAAATTGGTATAATGAATTTAATCGTGGCCGAAGCTCGCTCAAAGACGAATTCCGTGAAGGTCGTCCAAAATCGGCTGTTGTGCCAGAGAACATTGATGCCGTGCGTGAACTCATAATACAAGATCGGAATGCGACATACCGAGAGATAAAAACATCCTTGGACATTTCTTCCACCAGCATACATTCGATACTGCATGAACACCTGGCCGTAAAAAAGTTTGTTCTCGTTGGATCCCGCACAATTTGAAAGTCGGTCAAAAAAAGGCTCGTGTCGATTGGTGCAAAGAAATGTTGCAAAAATGCGATTGCGGTGCTTCAAAAGACGTTTATAAGATCGTCACAGGTGACGAATCATGGATCTATGCGTATGAGTCTGAAACGAAACAACAATCGACCGTGTGGGTCTTCAAAGACGAGCAAAATCCAACGAAAGTTGTTCGTGGAAGAAGCACCTTGAAGCAAATGGTCGCCTGTTTCTTTGGCAAAACTGGTCATGTGGCGACTGTTCCGCTTAAACAACGTAGGACGGTCACTTCTGAGTGGTACACTACAATTTGTTTGCCTAAAGTCACACACATTGGCTCAAACCAGAGCGTTTTTTACCGGCCAAAACGTCGAGTTAATGGGTCATCCGCCGTAAAGCCCTGACTTGGCACCTAATGACTTCTTCTTGTTTCCGCACATCAAGAAAAAAATGCGTGGTCAACTATTTTCGTCGCCAGAAGAAGCTGTTGAAGTGTTTAAAAGCCATGTTTTAGAGGTGTCTCAATCGGAGTGGAAAAAGTGCTTCGACAAGTGGTTTGAGCGCATGCAAAAGTGTATAAATCATGCTGGAGAATACTTTGAAAAACAATAAAACCATTTTTGATTATAAATATTCGCATTTTTCCCATTAGGCCAGAAATATATAGAGAAGCCCTCGTATATAAAACAGTTTTTTTATATGTGTCCCTCAGAGAACAAAAAAAATTAAAGCTCATCAACATCCCTGGTTTAACGCATATATCAAAGCCTTGATTAGGAAACGAAATTCAGCTTATAGAAGATGGAAGAAATATAAAACTACAGAGCTTTACCTTAAATTTCAATCAGCGCGAAAAGAAGTTGTTAAGAACATACTCAAAGCGAAAACTTTATTCTATAATAAAAAATTCAATGAAGCCATTGATAGCAAATCCAAATGGAAGGAAATACGTAAAATAGGTATTGGATATAAAGCCAACACATCTTGTGATGCTGATATAAACATAGATAAAATTAATGAAAAATTTGTTAACATTAACGTTCCACAACCAAAATATAATATTTATAATGATCTATGTTATGCTCCAATTAAAATCCCTTTCAGTTTTCGTTGTGTGCACCAATATGAGGTTTTAGGTAGTCTTAAAGCAATTGCGTCAAATGCTGTTGGCACTGACGAGATAAACCCTATTTTCCTAAAAGCCATAGTTCCCAAACTTTTGCCATACATCACGCATATTATCAACACAATTTTTACCAAATCTGTTTTTCCTCTAGACTGGAAAGTCTCAAAAGTAGTCCCTATTCCTAAATCGAATAATGATTACCGTCCAATAGCCATCCTGCCGTTTTTGTCTAAAGTTACAGAAAAGCTTATGAGTAATCAAATTAGCGAACATCTTCAAACTCACAGTCTTCTATCTAATGTCCAATCTGGGTTTGTTAAAGGCAGAAGCTGTATCACAGCACTGTTAAACGTTATTGAAGATATAAGAGCTAAGCTTGATGAAAACATGGTATCCTTCCTAATACTTCTTGATCATAGTAAGGCTTTTGATACTGTCGATCACTCAATACTTTTGGCTAAACTTGAGAAACTATTTCATTTTTCACAATCAGCATGTAAGCTTTTGGCTTCGTATCTGTCTGATAGATTTCAACTTGTTCATTTAAATGGCAAATGCTCTAAAGAACTTAAAGTCAGCAGAGGTGTCCCTCAAGGTTCCATACTTGGGCCTTTACTTTTTTGTCTATATATAAACGATCTACCAGATATAATTAGTCATTGTAATGTACACATGTATGCAGATGATGTCCAAATTTACTGCTGCACTCCTATAGATAATATCCGCTCTTCTATAAAAAATATAAATGATGACCTAGCTAATGTTAATAAGTGGGCTACTTGTAACGGTTTATGTATTAACCCCGCAAAATCGAAATACATACTTCTTTCGAAAAGTAAAGCTTCTTGCACTGATGCCATAAAACTTGAAATAAATGATGATACCATTGAACAGGTAACCTCTTCCAAAAATTTGGGAGTTATTTTCAACAATAAACTCTCATGGTCTAATCACATAAATTTTGTAGTTGGACGAGTGTACAGCATGCTTCGCAATCTTTGGACAGTGAAGTACTCGACACCTTTCAAAGTTAGACTTCTGCTAGCAAAGACTTATTTAATTCCTACACTAATGTATGGAAGTGAAATTTTTTCAAAATGCGATAGTTCAGACTTTAAAAAGCTGAAAATTGCCTACAACAATATCGCCAGATATGTATATAATAAACGCCGTTACGACTCGATATCGAATTATTCATACCAAATTAACCAAATGACTTTTGAAAATTACCTCAAATATAATACCTTATTGTTTTTACAAAGGGTAATAACTACAACTGAGCCATCGTCTCTCTTCAAACGTTTAAAATTTGCGAGATCGAATAGAGGAAAAAGACTTATACAACAAAAATATAAATGCCTATTATCTCAACGCCAGTTTTTTATAAACACTATTAGTCTTTGGAACCTTCTCCCAAACCACATTCAATCAATCAACAACGCAAATAAGTTTAAATCTGAGTTAAAAAAGTATTTTTGTTAAATTTTTACACTGTTTAATTTTTGTTTTCTAATGATGTATTAAATATATTTTAATTTTTTAAATAGATACTTTAATTAATTAATATTTCAATTCTTAAATTTTCTCATTTTCAAATATTTTTCCTTTTTTATTTTTTTTTTAATTTTTAAATATGTAACTATATTTTCTTTATTATTGTGTTTTTTTGGTGAAAACTATGTATTAAGTGTATGTTACTAATTATTAATAAGCTATTAATGTCAACTATATGATAATTTTTGGTATATCTCACTAGCACTATAATTTATAAGATTCTTAATCTTGTTGTGCTAGACTAACGAAAATAAATAAATAAATAAAAATAAAATAAATAAAATATATACATACATACATACATACATACATACATACATACATACATACATACATACATACATAGTTACATCTTGTTAAATTTTTAATTTAAATGAAATTTGTCAAGACAAAAGCCGTTTGAAATTTCATTTAGAACAATTAATGAGATTAAAAATTTTTAAAAAGCTAAACTATCTATAAAAATAGAAGACAAAGGCAGAAATTAAGCCCTTAACGAAACTAAAGTGGGTGTGCGACACGCTTAAGTGCTTACTGATTGTCCTGACTTTTTAAAGTCACTTTTTTTTATCAAGTTCGATCGATAAAATAAAACTTTTAAATTTAACGGCCCCCCTAATGTACATGACTCCCATATCCGTCTAAAAGTTTCATGTAACCCTCTAATGAAATTATATTTTCTACAAGTTAGAACCGTACGACTTAGTAACATTTCCATCAGGTAATCATTTTCACAGATTTCAACGTGTGCCAAAATCGGGAAGTGTAAATTTCCGGGAATAGGAGGTTATTTTTAATTAAAAAATAAAGTGAGTGTCAATTATGCTTTTAGAAAAAGGAAATTCATATAAGTTATAAATAAGTAATTGTCTATTTAGAAAATAATTATAAGAAAGCGTTTTTTATGGTCACAAAAAAGCGTTGTTGATTTTTCCCATGAAAACTATGATACTAAATAATTCTTGCAAAAAAAAACCGGCTTTAAAACAGATTTCATATATCGGTCTATAACGGTTCAAAAGTATGGCCACTTGCATCAAATTACATAAACTATTGCGACACCCTTATATTTCATCTACAAACTTTATATAAGTTCAACTGTTCAACACTTTAACAATATACATAAATTAGAGCAACTATAGGGACACCCTTTAATTTCCAAATTCACATTATATACTAGCTGTTGTAGAAGACTTAGCAATCAGGTTATTTCTAACTTTAAACCATCTGTATACAACGGTTCAACAGTTTGGCCATATACAACAAATAACGAAAACTATTGGGTCACCCTTTTATTTCTAAATCCATATTTTATACTTGGTGTTATAGCGGAGATAGTAATGCAGGTTCTTTGTAAATTTTAACCGTCCGTCTACAACTGTTTAAAAGTATGGCGATATAAATTAAATTTAATGAACTATTGGGCTACCCTTTAATTTATAAATTTAAATATTAATACTTTTTACAGTAACGGTCATAACATTCGAACTTCGGTCCACTTTGCAAGCATTTGTCTATAACGATAAGATAGGCCCAGGACTTATAGTCAATTTAGATCAATTATGGGAACACCCTTTAATTTCTAAATTAAATTTATAAACTTGTTGATATAGTTGGCTTAGCAATGCAGGTCCCTTTTAGGTTAGGTTGTACAGGCCGTCGGCGCAAAAAGAAAGACCGACTCACTTTTAGTTTTTAGCGTTCTGTCTATAACGGTTCAAAAGTTCGGCCACATACATCAAACTAAATCAACTACTGGGACATCCTTTAATATCTAAATCCAAATTTTATACTTGTTATTATAACGGAGTACTCAAAAGTTTGGCCACATATACCAAATTACATTAATTATTGGGAAACCCTTTAACTTATAATTTAAAATGTTTATATTTGTTATTATAACGTTCATCGTAATCGACATTCTGTCCAATTTTTAAGCGTTTGTGTATAACGGTTTAAAAGATAGACCCATATAGCGAAATTAGCTTTACCTATGGGAATACCCGTTAATTTTTAGATTTATTTTTGTATTCATTTTTGTTGTTGGGAGCTATAATAATACCCAGTTATTTTTTATTTTAAAGAAGTTCGCTCCCTTTACAGTTCATAATACACGTGAAAAAGATGTGTGTTGTATGGGTATACCCTTTAGTTTCAAAGATTTAAAATACTTTTCAGTGAAAAGCCATGAAACATTCAAGAAATTTGGAATATTTACAAAATAAAATTTGGTTCAAATTTGCATAGGAAAATAAGTATAAAAATTTTAAATTCCGAAAAATCCTGGGATTTATTTTTTATAAAAAACGATAATTACCAATTTTATAATTGTATCAAACAAAACAATTCATGATGACTTGTCAATTCCGATGGTTAAAAAAGAAGTTAGAAAATATTGCGAAAATTACTTGGAGAGGTTAAGTAACCATTGTAACCCATTGGCAATAATGCTGCTAGATAACACAAACGAAGTAAGAAGACTAGAAGGAACCACATAATACACTTGCCATTTCGAACCTAATCAATTATACATAAATAACATTTTTTGTATATATACATATATATATATAAAGGGATTTTTATCTTGGCATATTTAATTGTTAACCTTTTAATTTTTACAGCACTAACGAAATGAGAAGCAGCGAAATTCCTGGTTTGCTTTATGTAGAGGTTAAAATAATGAATTTACCAACTGTTCGTTATAACCGTGTTGTCACTCAAACATATTTGGATTTAGTAGGTAAAAACCTTGACTCAAAATTTACATTTATATTTTATATATTGTATATTGTTTCTATATGAAAATTTATTATTCGGAATCTTTTAAAATTTCATTTTCTTTTATCGTGCTTGATTCCTTCAAATATAAATATTTCATGATATTCTCATGAAATATTTACTATTTTAAACTAAACTAAAAAATGAAATGTATTTCTGCGGGGAAAGCATATCCGTATGGCCATTTCACTACTGCTCAAATAGCTCAATTATTTTTTCTTTCATTTTTCTACATAAGGGATCCCATTGGGAACTATTCATATGTATTTGAAAGATTCAATGAAAAAATTAAAATTGAAAACAATTTTTATTAATAAGCAGTGTGCACAATATGAAAATTTATTGTTCGGAATCTTTTAAAATTTAATTTACTTTATTCGTGCTTGATTCCTTCAAATGAAAGAAAAAATAAAAGTAGTTTCTGAATGTTTGCTGCGTTTTTTGTATAAAACATTTTTGAGTTGTAATTGTCTTTTGTCTTATTGATTCAATGGAATTCTCATTTAATCAATTTGGCTTTTAATATAAGACTTTCTAGTTTTCTATACAAAATTTGGGTAAAATCCACTGATGAGCTATTTGAGCAGTAGTGAAATGGCCATATGGATATGCTTTCCCCGCATTAATACATTTCATTTTGTAGTTTAGTTTAAAATAATAAATATTTCATAAAAATATTATGAAATATTTATATTTGAAGGAAACAAGCACGAATAAAGTAAATTGTATATTGTTTTTATTTTAATATTTTTCTAGTTTCAGTTGGAGGTGTTATTGGACTATTTGCTGGAGCTTCAATGTTAAATATTTTTGAAATATTCTATATAATATTGCGTAGAAATTAACTTCTTGAATATTTATCATAAAAATACACTTACTTATGTATGTATGACTGAATGTGAGAAATTGACAATAATAATTATAGAAAAATGCACCATGTATCTTAAAAAATTATATCTACCCAGCAACCAAATGAATCAGAAAGGAAACTACTGAGTCATTTGCAATTCGAAAACATTAAAAAATGCGAGATTTGTTTTTACTAAGATTTTTCTAGTTTTTTTTTTTATATTATGAAAATACTGAAATAAGTATACAAAAAATAAAAAAAAAAATCAATATTAATTTGCATGTTTTCCTAGCGCAGTCTGCATATTTCCGCCCGAGCTTTGATGTCTGAAACCATTTTTTATGTATTTCTTGGTACAAACATATATTTTAAATTTCCTTTTTTGATAGAGGTTACAGTTAACAGATAACACACACATCGTTTCAAAAGTTACTTTCCAGGTCTGTTGTGATTCAATCTTGTCTGCGAATTTTTGTTTTTGCTTTATGCCGAATTATTTTTTAAATCACTTAATTGCAGTTATGATCCAATAAATGTTTATGCTCATATCTGAGTCATAATAAAGTGTATACCATTAAGTGTCACTTCTGAGTCATGTGAGTGTTTAGAAATATGTTTGTATTTGGTTCCTTTTATAGGCTTTCTTTTGGAGTACTCATTAAATGGTTGGCTGGGTATTAACATATATAAAAATATTTTATTCTTAAATATTAAAATACAATACAATATTTAATAACAGCTGTATACTCAGCTATGTCTGCTTGAGTTTATTTTCGTAATTATTATAACGTATATTAGAATAAATGTTTATGAAAACACTTTCAACAAAAACAAGTACTTTTTATATTTTCATAAAAAATTAAGAGAAAACATAAGTTAATGCAGAATATTTGTGAAATAAAAGGTGGGTAGATTTTTTCGAACCTTTTTCGAATGGTGGGGCTAAACCTATTTTCAAAACCCAGATATTTTTAGATAATCATAAAAATGGTATACAATTTAATATAATAAAAGTTGTAATGCAATACCGAAGATATAAATATAGTTAAAAAGGACACATAATAAGGCCTACCACCAAAAAAAAAAAATGTCATAGGCTTTTAGTGTCATAGGTTCTTAATGGGATAAAAATTTTATTTTTTTAAATTTTATTACTTCCTGCAAGATTGTACATACTTGTTTTTCCACCCTTCAGCACAAAACGTGGAAAAAGGGGTATATCTTAGTTTGTCACTCCGTGTGTTACTTCGATTGAGCGATATCCGGTCTTAAATTAAAAATAAGAAAAAGCATCAAGTGAAAAAATTGGGGTTCGTCCATATTTTCCGAGTTACTCTGAATTTTTAAAATATTTTAACTATCAAAATGGGTATTATTTTAAAGATATTGAAGAGATGTTAAAGGAAATACTAAAGTTGTTTTAAAAATGCTTAACCCATTAAGAGCCAATGGCATTTATATGTAAATTGTATGCAGTAAAAAAATTAAATCAAAAATATAAGATTCGGCATAGCCGAATATAGCACTCTAACTAATTTTTATTGAAGTTACTTCACAAAACTAGATTTGTTCCATAAGATATGAAATAATTTTTGCAAAAAATACGACTTCAAAACGGATTTTATCGATCTGTCTATAACAGTTCAAAATGGGCATGTGCATCAAATTAAATAAACTAGAGGGGCACTTTATTATTTAAAATTTGATTATTTATACTTGTTCTTGTAACGATCATAGTAATCGACATTCAGTCCAATTTAAGCGTTCGTCTATAAAGGTTAAGAAGATAGGCCCAGATAAATCAATTTTCATCACCTATGGGGACACTCTTTAATTTAGAGATTTATTTTTGTATTACAAGCATAACTTTTCAAATAAAGAAAAAAATCAAAATCGGTTCAGAAATGACAGCAGCCGCAAACATTAAAAACAAATAACATTCAGACGAATTGATAACCTCCTTCATTTTTTTAAAGTCGGTTAAAAGTTAGAGGCAGGCGTTATGTTTTAACCGCTGCCTCAAAGGACATAAACCGATCTTGCCCTAACAAAGATTTTTTCAACACAAACACGGATGGACATCGACTTCAGTATGCATAAGAACTCACGAATTTATGTATATACTTTTGGGGAAATGGATATTGTTGATATTAAAAAGGGAATAACAAATTTACGGTCTAAAAAGCAACGGTAAGCAGAAAGCAAGAATAAATACATATATTAGAGAATATATAACGAAAAAAATTTTCGCCTAACCAAATTAATATTGATTGATTTTGAATATTCAAATATTCTTTGTTACATATAGGATACTTACAAAGTACAAAACCTTAGGTAGGTAGAAGCGAATAATGGTGATGATTAAATTCTGCTAGTATCTAATTTTTCCTGTTTTCGTAACGAAACCTCTGAAAAAACTTGTAAATAATTTTTCTTCCTTTATACAAAATTTAATGAACTCAATTTAAAATTAATAATTCATTTGAATTCATTTGCTATAATTTCAAACTGTTACAACTAAGTGTTATAAAAATAAAAAAAACAAAAATAAAAACACAAACCTTATTTTAATCAACAGATAGTTAGTTACTTATTTCATTGTTTTAAAGACCGCAAAGGCACTTTTGTTATGAATGAATATTTTATTAAAAATAACTTAAGTATAATCAAATGCCGTTTTAAAGTAGTCCTAAAGAATTTTTTGCTCAAGGTTCTATGAATATATCTCGTTCAGAAATAATAAAATTAAAAAATTATACGCGTTCTAATGTAACGTGCGCAACAAAGAAAATACCCCTATAAGAATGCTATCAAAGCTTGTAGCCATCATCATCAAAGCTTGTAGCCTACTAGGTTGTATATTTTATTCTACTGGTGTCTAAATTTTATGTAATAATTAATAAATGCTACTTAAACAAAAAAGAAAATAAAAACAAGTAAGAGTGTTATATTTATATAGTTTAAATAAAAAAAAAAAAAAACACTCAAAAAATATTCTAGATTGCCAAAAACAGGAATAAACAATAAAAGTATGTATATCCATTATATTCAATAAATATTAAAATAGTTGCAAAAAGTCATTAACTTCCAACAAATTTGAAAAACTTCAAAGATTAACGCCAAAGCGGTTACGGTTATTTTTCAACTTTAGTACATCCACAGAAAGTTGTAAAAATGTGCAACTCTTTAAAAAGAAATTTGTCCAGGGTATAGGATTGTATAGTGACTGGTAGACTAGGTCAGACGAAATTTAAAAAATAAATATATATGCATAAAAATGCTTTAAGACATCATAAAACAGACTCAAACTTCTGGGGGCTAATTCTCGCAGTCGATACCGTGCGAAATTTACTCGAAGTTGGATTTTTTTTGTTTAATTTTGGGATTCTCGCACTCGCTATCGAGTAAGTTGTATCGAAATTTCTTATGATGGCACTCGATAGCGAGTGTACGATCGAATGTAACCGTGCGAGTTTTTTCGATATCAAATTTGGTGTCGAAATTTTATTTTTAAATAGTTCGTTGGATAACAAGTGCTTATTTAAGATTTTAATTGTTATATTAATTAATTATTCGTATAGATTTTCGCACTTTTTAGTATTACTCCCTTTTTTGCACCTTTGTAAATTAGTTTTTACACAAACTCTAACGAGTAACTTAACGGTTTATTGTTTTTGTTAAAAAGTAAAAAATAATTATTCTTGTTTGAACGCTTTACAAGTGCCACAACAGTTTTTCAAAATTAACCACATTTTATTTATTTTGGTACACGCAAACAACAAGAAAATATAAGTTAAATCTTTCATAAATTTTATGCAAATTAAATTACTAATATATCAAAATGAAAACTAATTATTCGGAATCTTTTAAAATTTAATTAATTTACTTTATTGTGCTTAATTCCTTCATATATATATATTTCATGATATTCTCATGAAATATTTATTATTTTAAACTAAACTACAAAATGAAATGTATTATTATTTATTATTAAATTATTTTCTATTTAATTAAGCTTTGGGTCCTTATATTTTTTATTAATATTTTATTTAAATATTTCGGTACTTTCTGCGTACATTCTTCAGGAAACAAAATTAATATTGATTTTGTTTCCTGAAGAAGGTACGCAGAAAGTACCGAAATATTGAAATAAAATATTAATAAAAAATATAAGGACCCAAAGCTTAATTAAATAGAAAATAATTTATTAAAAAAAGGGTCAAATAATCATTATTAAATTATTTATTATTTTTTTTTATATACAAAATTTGGGTAAAATCCACTGATGAGCTATTTGAGCAGTAGTGAAATGGCCATATGGATATGCTTTCCCCGCAGTAATACATTTCATTTTGTAGTTTAGTTTAAAATAATAAATATTTCATGAGAATATCATGAAATATTTATATTTGAAGGAATCAAGCACGAATAAAGTAAATTAATTAAATTACTAATATTAATTATTAGGTCGAAAAAAACAAGAATAAATTTCAGACAAAAACAAATTCTTGCTGAGTTTATGTCTGAGCACAGCAATTTGGCAAAAGGCGTTTTACCGAATACAATCCTATCTAACAGATTTAAAACCTTTTCAAGAGACAAGAATTCGTCTGCACGTTATAAAAAGCAAAGGAGATAAAAATCATGTTTTCGAAAGTAAAATGTATTCAATCACACACATCGTATGATTTAAAAGACCAAAAACATTTAATTTAAACTAATAAATATCTTTCGTCAAAAGATTTGCTGTTGGCCTAGAAAAAATAATAGAATTTTTAAGTGTTACAAATAAATAATTTTTAGGCTGTACGTTTGATGATTACCTACAATTACGATTACTGCTATATTTTTATAAAATCATGAAATTGGGACAGCCACATTCTCTAGTTGTTAAATTTTCCTTCATTTTGTCAACACGCAATATACAAATTGAAATACCTCGTATTCACCGCTCAATTCTGGAACGCTCTTTTAAAGTAAGGATCTGTCGTATTTGGAATCACCTGCCACCTCCGCTAAGATTATTCTCATATTCATTTGTTTAATAAAATAATGTTTAATTATATATATTTCTAAAATCTGGCTTAATGGGATATTTATTATTTAAATTGTTTTATTTTTTAGCAATATTTATGTGGCTGGGGAGCCATCTGTTAGCTATATTTAATATATAAAAATTTCTTACTTAGTTTTAAGTTTAATTATAGTTTTTACCTATTGCCTAATTGTTGTTGTTTTGGGCATGTATATTGGTCTCTAAATACATTTATAATTGGCCATGAAGGCTTCCATGTATTGAAATTAAAAAAATAAATAAATAAAATAAATAAAGGTCTTAAGAAGCGTATATCTGTCAAAGCTAGAATCCTTGTTTACCAGTTACAGTGACCCAAAATATTAATCAATGCTTAAACATATATTTGTACGCATCGAAAAACTAATCAAAATATTCAATTTCGATTTTGGTATAAAAATTAATTTCTTAAAAATTTTGAAATCTTTTGTTCACCAAAAAATGCGGTTTAACAGTACGTCCTGTGACGATCGATAATTTTTTTTCAATTCTTTTTATAAGATGTAGCGATATTCGTTATTTTCAAGAAAACATAACCAACATTAACATCCCCTTCAATCTGAAGCCGTTTTATTGCTTACGGCTCTTGCTTCACCACCAAACAAAAATTTCGTGCTAGTTTCATGAAAAATTGCATAGTGTAAATGTCGTTGTACTAAAACTGAACGCATACTTTTGGTTGCAATTTTTATTTCCTTGTCATCTTTCTGTAGAATGAGGTTATCATCTCTCGCCAAGACTACAACTATAATGCAGTCGGGCCAAAATCACAACTGATTTATATATTTTTTTCAAAAGAACTAATTAAAACTGAAAGCAGACTTTTGGTTGCAATTTTTATTTATTTGGAAACTTTCCGAAAATGAGGTAATCATCGTCTTTAAATTTTTTTGTTTTAAACTTCCTTCTTTTGGTTTACCTAGACTGGGTGGGGTTCCACGGCGCTTTTCGCCATGCTTAACTGGCTGGATCTTCAGGCCAAGAGGTGGGGGGGAGGCTGAGGACGGCAGACTGAATATTATAGGCGGATGGAACCATACACACATGGAGCCCTTACAAGGAGATTTCTCTTTGACCTGACGGAGGGACACTCTCCTCCATCTCAAGCACTCTGTGTATACACGGATGGCTCCAAGAGAGGGACGAGAGTTGGGAGTGGGTATACATTGAGGAATTTGGGATAAGGATGATCTCCAGACTCTCAAATGACTGTAGTGTTTTACAGATGAAAATATCTGCTATCAGAAAGGCGTTTTGCTGGTTGAGGCACTATAACATATCCAACAGGGATATTTTGATTTGTACCCACAGCAAAGCCGCAATTGCTTCCCTTAAAGGTGTGTTCACCACATCTGAACTTGTCTCTTAATGCCGGACATCCCTTAACGGTATGGCGGAGGTTTCGACAGTCACCCTAAAGTGGGTGGGGGACATGGGACAGTTTTGGCCAACCTCGTTGCCGGTAAACTGACGAAAAGGGGGACGATGCTTGACGAGGGTGCCATTGACATCTTATGTGGCATACCCCTCTCCGTTTGCGGACAGCACATCGATGCTGCCAAATGGTCACAGTAACCATTGAGTAACTATTTTTATTCTTTCTTTAATTTTTCTATCTATGGGTTGTCATTGGAAACCATTCATATGTATTTAAAGGATTTAATGAAAAATAAAAAAAAAAATATTTTTACAAATAAACAATGTGCACATGCAAGTACATATGTACATTATTTAGATTCTTTTTCACGTTTTTGGGTAGAATCCACTGATGGGCTTTATAGATATGATTTCCCCGCAGTAATACATTTTATTTGTAGTTTTAAATAATAAGTATTTCATGAGAATATCATTACATATTTCATATATTTCATATTTCACTAAGGAAAAAAACTTTCGTTTGCACTGCTGTTGTTGTTTATTCTACTCGTAACTAACTTAAATAGCTCTCTATACAATTTATCACTTAAAATAACGAACTTAAGCGTAAGAATCCAATTTTTTGAGACGGATGGAGCTAAACAGAAAATGCATACATTCTGCTGGCATCTGATTCAACAACTGCGAACTGAAGACTAACTAAAAATTTACGATACATCTTTTAAAAATTATAAACACGTAGATTTGTCGCTCAGTCACTTTTAACGGCCAATTCTAATGAAATTTAAATAAAGGGTTAATAAGAAGTATATATTATTTTTTAGCATTTTAAATCGGAAATGCACTTTTTTGTGCGTTTAAAATAGGAAGAAAAGCATGTACCGACTTGCTTGTGTTCGGATTCGATTCGTTTGTGTTACATGCTGGAAAGCACATATCGATTGAGATGAAATAGGGCGAAAAGTATAAGTAAAGGTATTAAAAAATTAAACATTTCTGTGTTAGACACGGCCAAGTGGGCTTAATTAATAAATTTTTTAAGGTTTTTACTTTTTATTTAAATATGTCTACACTATATTTTATAACTAGGCCTATATAAAATTTTTGTTGTTCAAGTAATTGATTGATTTCCTAAACAAATAAAATATAAAAAATTGATTCTTATAACATCTTAATGCCCAGTCATGTTGAATAATTGAATACTTTCAACATTAATACACTTTCTTTTTTTAACACTTCATATGCCATTCCCACCAAATGTCAATATCTAACTTGCTGTGTGGCGGCTCTTAGAGCCGTCTTTGTTTCAGTTAGAATCTGGTTTGAGGTTACGCCTCAAAATTGCTGCAGCTAAATCTTGTTTCATGGCAACTTGCTGTCGTTGATCTGCCAATGGTTGAGTGCTGCGCAAACCATTGACAATATCTTTCGTTTTACCAAAATAGATTTCATTCAAGGTGTTGCGTATTTTATTTTCCATTTCTTCAACCATTCTGCCAATATTGGCAATGTGAGGCGAAGATTCGCTTACATTGGCATCTTGTTCCGTTTGACGGGTAAGAGAACCGCCCAAGTTCATTGTGCCGGAGCCTTGTTTGTTAGTTTGCAACCATAACATGGCAGTAGATGTAAGTTTATAGTGTGCTGTACGACCGGCAGGCTTTTCTTGAACTTCTACGACATGTATGGAATCCCAACAGCCACGAATTTTTTTACTGCCATCCCCAGCTTTCTTAATAAGTATAACAGCAGCAAACCCATGATCCAAGTCCCATAGATAAACTGAAGACACTCCGCCCTCATAGTACATTTCCCGATATTGATCGAAGGCATAGTTAGCTTCAATTTCCAACTTACGCAAACGTTCCGAGGGCATTTGGCCATCTTCTAAGGGCGGATAATAAGTGTTAGACCATGGAGATCTGTAAGAATCGCCATCACGATTATAATCGCACAACAAATAATCCTTGCCATGTTCCTTATCCTTGGCTATTTTTAAAGGCTGATCTACAGAGGACAGTAAGTCTTCACACAAATCGGGTGCCAAGTCAATTAAGTCACTTAAATTTTTTTCAATTTGTTGGGGCGGCAAACGGCGCATTAAATCTAAAGCACAATCCATTTGTAATTCAGACTAAAAAATAGAAATAAATAAACATAAAGTTAATAAAAGCAATAAAATCATCGTTCAAAATTTTGTTCTAAGAAAATTGACTCATTTGTTTTGAAGGTCTCTTTAAGACCGGTATTGCACCTCCCTCTTTAATAAAAACCACTTAATACCAAATTAATATCTCCAAATATACAAACAAGTTTACTTCATCAACCTTTTATTAATGCTTTCTTTTTTAATATTATCATCTATTTAACACAAAACAATACCATCATATTACTCACCATATTAAGATTTTTTATTTTTTGAATGCTATCAATAGTTTTTTTTGTTTGATCTTAAGATTATATCGCAATATATTTTCAAAAATAATAAATTCTTTTTGTCAAACTTTAATACTATTTTATTTACAATTTAAAATATTTTCCCGAGTTATGGGGTCAGGAAAATTGGTGATGAATCGGGAATTACTTTTTTGTAGTTAAAAAGTTCTTTGGGCTTCTCCTTTGTTTGACAGTTCGTAGTGTTTAATTTTAGTGATGATGATTAAGCGATTTTTTGTTTTAAATAAATAAAAAAAACCACTTCAGATTCTGTCTTACGAATTTATAAGTAAACATGACGGAATAAATTGCATTTCTCTTGACGGTATCCCTTTCATGTTTGTTTTTAACTACTTATTAGAGATCAGTATATAAGCAGTTACGGGTACTTATAGCTAGTATTTCGCTTGAAATGAAATCATAAACATTCCAATAGAAATCACTTTAGGAAAAAATTAATAAAGGACTAGTATATCATAAAGATATCGTATTATTTGTTAAAAATAAACTTTGTCTAAAGGTAAGGAATGCAGTAAAAGTCGAAACTACGCAAAAAATTAATTTCTATTAAAATAGAGAAATTGATTTCTACTAAATTTGAAAAAAAAACGGGTCGTTAACAGGCTTGAATATATCAGTTGTCTCTTCATAGAAGATACAGTTGTTGGGTACCAATTCAAAAAGGAAAATAAAAATAAGTGACAAAGTCAATTATAAAAACTGATAAACTCAAAGCTATGGAGAAAGTCAGAACATTATAAATCAAGTTGTGGCAACGTTTCCTTTGGGGTTACAAATAAGATGTGATTTTTTGAGTTGTGATGATAAAGTATGTGAAATGCATATTACAATATTTTAGGTGCAGCCAAATTAAAACTAATTTTTTTTTACACAATTCAGCTTTTGTATATGACATATAATAAAGTACTTTTATATACATCTAAGCTTAGAGACGTGTTTTTTTCATTTCATTTGCTGCAGTGAAATAAGAAAATTTTCTTCCTGTGTTTTAATTTTAGTTTTTTCCTTTAAAATCGTGTATTATTAATTTAATATGTATAATCACACGCTTCTTAAATAACTTTGGAGTAACATAAAAATTATGGTCGCCAAACGAATATAGCAAGAAATGCATTTGCTTTTTCTGAAAAAAATGATCACTCAAGAAAAAACGGGTGTATGTTAAAATTGCGAAAAGTGGAAACATGGAAAGAAATGAATGAATTGAAAAAACAAAATAACAGTAAATAGAGACGTAGACCGTCAGATGTTCGTGAACGGCATTGTGGGTTTATTTTTTTTGTAATGAGTTTTTTCGTTTTTGTAAATACTAGAAAACCGTGAAGTTTGTAAATTTAGTTTGTTCGTTAATTGTTCTAATTAAAATTGAAGTTTTTTTTATGTTATTTATTTCACTAAGTATTGATATTCGTTAATAGACTCTACAATAAGTGGAATGAAAAAAGTGTGTAATAGAGTGAAAAGAATAAAAAAAAGAAAATAAGTAAAAATTTCCTATTGCTTTTAAATTTTGTAATTTCGCCCATTTAGGAGGAGCCTTACAATGAATATACTTTTGCCGTAAATATAATCAGCAGAGAATTAAAATAAAATTGCCAACCAAATTTAACAATACAAAACACGTAAGTTTACAATAAATCTTGTGATTTTGTTTTGTTTCTGAAACTTTAAGCTTGACTGCGTTTAACAAGAAATAAACAAAGCTAAAAAAATACTGCATTACGTTAACCATATTTTTTTTAATCGCTTTTTTATCCAAAGTCTTAGCCACTTACACACGGCTTTTATTACGGTTCGTGTAAGAAGTTTTGTCTAAAATTGTTTTCATATCAGTTAGCTGATGATTTCAAAGCTTTAATTTCACGCATATAATTGGATTTTTGAATTAAAAGCCTTTTTAAATTTTTCTTCCTAATAGCATTCATTAATTTGTTAATTTTTATTCCATGGTACCAGTTAATATGTTGTGTGTACTTTATTACATATTTTTATAATTTTGTTTTTTTTTCAATTCACATGCTTTCATTTTAGCTGCTGCGGTTTTAATTAAAAGTTTTCTAGTTATTTGCAGTTTTATGCATTTTAATTGTTTTTTTTTTTACATTTTGATTTGTTGATTAGCAATATAGCGCAGGGAGTCTAATTCAAATTGTTTCTTTATCATACAGACAACTGAAAGTGTAATTACTTTCTTAACCAGGTCATGAGAAAAAATACCAGCAGAAATGAAAATGTGGAAAAATTTGAAATGTTTAATAAGTAGACATGAGTCGTACCGAAAACTTGACATAAAAAAATATTCGTTTTTGGTTGGAATTAGGTAGCTGTAACAAAAGTTTTTATACCCTTCACAACAAAAAGTGGAAAAAGGGCTGACAATGCTTAGCTTCGGAGTTACGGACCTCCAAAGTTTGTATGTATAGTATGATATTGGTATATCATGTATTAATTGGCGGAATGAGTCAATGTGGTTATCATTGAAAAGCTAATTATAATACCTATTTATCTAAAAAAGTGAAAGCAATCAGTTAACAACCAAAAAAGCTTTTTTCATATAAACATAACTTTATCAAATAAATTAAGTTTAGCCGCAATACAACACAAGAAAAGTTGTTCAGGGGATGTAAAACGTAATTTTAAGAAAAAAAAAAATATTAAATCAAAGCTTTCCAGGGCCAGGTGCAAGGATTTTCTTTTCTCTAGTATAACAAACACCGGCTTCTATTACTTAAGATTACCTGCATAGCCGGCGTTTGGCAGGGCGCAAGAATTTTCTCCTCGGTGGTATAACAACCACCGGCATCGCTTACTAAAGATTTCCTGTGTAGCCGGCCGGGCGTAATGAGTTTCTCCTCTACGGTATGACAAACACCGGCTTCGCTTACTAAAGATTTTCTGTTAAATCTTTTTTCGTATACCATTGCCGCTAAACTCAATTGTTTGTCCTTACCGAAAGTTTTTTTATTTATTTAATTCTTTTCCTTTTAAGTTAAATAGGTATTGGAATTACCTTTCCAATGGTACCCATATTAATACGCCATAAAATACTCGATATGTGCCATATTATACATACAAACTTGCGAGGTTCGTAACTCCGAAACTAAGTGTCAGCCCCAAATTGTTTACTCCCAAATTGTTTTCATTTTTGAGCTGCTAGATCAGTTAGAGAAAATTTAAATATGCCAATCGATCAGAAATCGTTTCGAAAGAGTTGCTATTGAAAATCAGCAAGATCAGTCGATGCTGCGGGCAGAAAACGACGTTTGTCTTTAATTTTTAATATCATTTCGAACAATGAAGAAACTTCAGTAAACCAAAAAAAAAAAACAAAGAAAACAAATATGTGGGGCAATAATGAATCAAAAAATAAGAAGAAAACATCAAGTGAAAAACTTTTCCGAGTTAGAGGCCTCTAATCTTTTCATAGAATAGTACGATTGTGAACCATATTTTTAAAAATATCAATGATACCCACCCATCATTTAAAACCTTTTGAAGAGATCTTTAAGAAAATACTAAAATGTTTTAATAATGCTTAACCTATTAAGAGCCGATGACATTTTTATGCAAAATTATATAGTCCTTAATTCTATCTTAATTCACTCTCACCCCAATAATTGTTTTTTTTTTGATTGGAGTTACTTCCCTAAACTAGACTTACATATAAGGCGAAGGGTATATAAGATACGGCTTAGCGGAATATAGTACTCTTATGTGTTTTTTTATTTCGTCATCTTGACAGCAAAAAAAATAAAACAATAACAATAACACACTGCTTTTCGACGACGTGTTCTTTACATATGACATAAAGTTTGTAAATTTCGAATGTCTGTTAAAATTGTTCATTTACAGACGGCTTATTATTTATGCGTTCAAACGTACATGTAGATTTACATCTGACATGAAGGCACGTTCTGACTCCTGCATATGTTTAAAAACGACAAATTTTGTTTAATATGTTCTCCAATTCAAGCGCTTTGCATGAGTTTTGCTGTATCAAGTAAAACAGATACTTTTGACAATATCCTAAATTTTTATTGGTGTACAAAATTACATTATATTATCCACACAGAAACAATTGATTTAAATTTAACTTTGACTAAAATAAATCTGAAAGTATAAAATTATATAGACAATAACCCAACTCGCTGTCTTATTACGAAGAAGCTCTTCAAAGTTCTTAGAAGCTAAAGTTCTACTTTTATACTCATGAGATAAAAGACGGTAAGATGGTTTTATGTACTCTTTATAGATTGACAACAGCAATAATATAGGATGAATTTGTTAAGAAGCACAATGTAGTGCAAGTAAGTGTTAAAGAAATTACAATCAAAAGATCTGATGAAGAAAATGCGTTGTGTTTCATCGAGTTTGACAGACAACAAATTTTAAGATGGGAAATTATGAATATAAAGTATTTTTGTAATATATTTGTTTTTAGGAAACACCGTTTAAGGGTCTCCTACGTAATGTACCAAATGTTCAATGTATGGTCACGATGCTAAATGTGTGTGAAGATAAATTTTAAAATTTTTAGCTTTGCCACAAACCTTTTAATTTAACAGAGCTCTGTTAGAAAGATAACATACCCCTGTTAAAGGAATAAAAATTCGGTTTATGCATCCAAACAGTAAATTTTATGGAAAAACCGAAATATAGAAAAACCAAAATGAATGGGATTTGCTTGCGAGGTGTCCTTCTATAGTTGTCCGTACTTAAAATATTTAAAAGCACGTGTTGGAACGGGTTTGGGCACTTATACTTTTAAAATTTGAGTTTCTCTAAGGGATGAGCCCATTTTTATGGAAACAACAAAAGATGGCAAAATTGTAATAATACAGAAATGTGCATGAGGTAGTCTTCTTTCATTGTCCATACTTGGAATTTTTAACAGCGCGAGTTGGAATGGGTTTTGGGCACTTTTAAATTTTTAAAATTTGGGTTTCTCTAAGGGATGAGCCCATTTTTATGGAAACAACAAAAGATGGCAAAATTGTAATAATACAGAAATGTGCATGAGGTAGTCTTCTTTCATTGTACATACATGGAATTTTTAACAGCGCGAGTTGGAATGGGTTTTGGGCACTTTTAAATTTTTAAAATTTGGGTTTCTCTAAGGGATGAGCCCATTTTTATGGAAACAACAAAAGATGGCAAAATTGTAATAATACAGAAATGTGCATGAGGTAGTCTTCTTTCATTGTCCATACTTGGAATTTTTAACAGCGCGAGTTGGAACCGGTTTTTGGCACTTAAATTTTTAAAATTTGGGTTTCTCTAAGGGATGAGCCCATTTTTATGGAAACAACAAAAGATGGCAAAATTGCAATAATACAGAAATGTGCATGAGGTAGTCTTCTTTCATTGTCCATTATTACAATTTTGCCATCTTTTGTTGTTTCCATAAAAATGGGCTCATCCCTTAGAGAAACCCAAATTTTAAAAATTTAAAAGTGCCCAAAACCCATTCCAACTCGCGCTGTTAAAAATTCCAAGTATGGACAATGAAAGAAGACTACCTCATGCACATTTCTGTATTATTACAATTTTGCCATCTTTTGTTGTTTCCATAAAATGTGCTCATCCCTTAGAGAAACCCAAATTTTAAAAATTTAAAAGTGCCCAAAACCCATTCCAACTCGCGCTGTTAAAAATTCCAAGTATGGACAATGAAAGAAGACTACCTCATGCACATTTCTGTTTTATTACAATTTTGCCATCTTTTATTGTTTCCATAAAAATGGGCTCATCCCTTAGAGAAACCCAAATTTTAAAAATTTAAAAGTGCCAAAAACCGGTTCCAACTCGCGCTGTTAAAAATTCCAAGTATGGACAATGAAAGAAGACTACCTCATGCACATTTCTGTATTATTGCAATTTTGCCATCTTTTGTTGTTTCCATAAAAATGGGCTCATCCCTTAGAGAAACCCAAATTTTAAAAATTTAAAAGTGCCAAAAACCGGTTCCAACTCGCGCTGTTAAAAATTCCAAGTATGGACAATGAAAGAAGACTACCTCATGCACATTTCTGTATTATTGCAATTTTGCCATCTTTTGTTGTTTCCATAAAAATGGGCTCATCCCTTAGAGAAACCCAAATTTTAAAAATTTAAAAGTGCCAAAAACCGGTTCCAACTCGCGCTGTTAAAAATTCCAAGTATGGACAATGAAAGAAGACTACCTCATGCACATTTCTGTATTATTGCAATTTTGCCATCTTTTGTTGTTTCCATAAAAATGGGCTCATCCCTTAGAGAAACCCAAATTTTAAAAATTTAAAAGTGCCAAAAACCGGTTCCAACTCGCGCTGTTAAAAATTCCAAGTATGGACAATGAAAGAAGACTACCTCATGCACATTTCTGTATTATTACAATTTTGCCATCTTTTGTTGTTTCCATAAAAATGGGCTCATCCCCTAGAGAAACCCAAATTTTAAAAATTTAAAAGTGCACAAACCCCGTTCCAACTCGCGCTGTTAAAAGTTCCAAGTATGGACGATGAAAGAAGACTACCTCATGCACATTTCTGTATTATTGCAATTTTGCCATCTTTTGTTGTTTCCATAAAAATGGGCTCATCCCTTAGAGAAACCCAAATTTTAAAAATTTAAAAGTGCCAAAAACCGGTTCCAACTCGCGCTGTTAAAAATTCCAAGTATGGACAATGAAAGAAGACTACCTCATGCACATTTCTGTATTATTACAATTTTGCCATCTTTTGTTGTTTCCATAAAAATGGGCTCATCCCTTAGAGAAACCCAAATTTTAAAAATTTAAAAGTGCCCAAAACCCGTTCCAACTCGCGCTGTTAAAAATTCCAAGTATGGACAATGAAAGAAGACTACCTCATGCACATTTCTGTATTATTGCAATTTTGCCATCTTTTGTTGTTTCCATAAAAATGGGCTCATCCCTTAGAGAAACCCAAATTTTAAAAATTTAAAAGTGCCAAAAACCGGTTCCAACTCGCGCTGTTAAAAATTCCAAGTATGGACAATGAAAGAAGACTACCTCATGCACATTTCTGTATTATTACAATTTTGCCATCTTTTGTTGTTTCCATAAAAATGGGCTCATCCCTTAGAGAAACCCAAATTTTAAAAATTTAAAAGTGCCCAAAACCCGTTCCAACTCGCGCTGTTAAAAATTCCAAGTATGGACAATGAAAGAAGACTACCTCATGCACATTTCTGTATTATTACAATTTTGCCATCTTTTGTTGTTTCCATAAAAATGTGCTCATCCCTTAGAGAAACCCAAATTTTAAAAATTTAAAAGTGCCCAAAACCCGTTCCAACTCGCGCTGTTAAAAATTTCAAGTATGGACAATGAAAGAAGACTACCTCATGCACATTTCTGTATTATTACAATTTTGCCATCTTTTGTTGTTTCCATAAAATGTGCTCATCCCTTAGAGAAACCCGAATTTTAAAAATTTAAAAGTGCCCAAAACCCATTCCAACTCGCGCTGTTAAAAATTCCAAGTATGGACAATGAAAGAAGACTACCTCATGCACATTTCTGTTTTATTACAATTTTGCCATCTTTTATTGTTTCCATAAAAATGGGCTCATCCCTTAGAGAAACCCAAATTTTAAAAATTTTAAAGTGCACAAAACCGGTTCCAACTCGCGCTGTTAAAAATTCCAAGTATGGACAATGAAAGAAGACTACCTCATGCACATTCCTGTATTATTACAATTTTGCCATCTTTTGTTGTTTCCATAAAAATGGGCTCATCCCTTAGAGAAACCTAAATTTTAAAAATTTTAAAGTGCCCAAAAACCGTTCCAACTCGCTCTGTTAAAAATTCCAAGTATAGACAATGAAAGAAGACTACCTCATGCACATTTCTGTATTATTACAATTTTGCCATCTTTTGTTGTTTCCATAAAAATGGGCTCATCCCTTAGAGAAACTTAAACTTTAAAAATTTAAAAGTGCACAAAACCGGTTTCAACTCGCGCTGTTAAAAATTCCAAGTATGGACAATGAAAGAAGACTACCTCATGCACATTTCTGTATTATTGCAATTTTGCCATCTTTTGTTGTTTCCATAAAAATGGGCTCATCCCTTAGAGAAACCCAAATTTTAAAAATTTAAAAGTGCCAAAAACCGGTTCCAACTCGCGCTGTTAAAAATTCCAAGTATGGACAATGAAAGAAGACTACCTCATGCACATTTCTGTATTATTGCAATTTTGCCATCTTTTGTTGTTTCCATAAAAATGGGCTCATCCCTTAGAGAAACCCAAATTTTAAAAATTTAAAAGTGCCAAAAACCGGTTCCAACTCGCGCTGTTAAAAATTCCAAGTATGGACAATGAAAGAAGACTACCTCATGCACATTTCTGTATTATTGCAATTTTGCCATCTTTTGTTGTTTCCATAAAAATGGGCTCATCCCTTAGAGAAACCCAAATTTTAAAAATTTAAAAGTGCCAAAAACCGGTTCCAACTCGCGCTGTTAAAAATTCCAAGTATGGACAATGAAAGAAGACTACCTCATGCACATTTCTGTATTATTGCAATTTTGCCATCTTTTGTTGTTTCCATAAAAATGGGCTCATCCCTTAGAGAAACCCAAATTTTAAAAATTTAAAAGTGCCAAAAACCGGTTCCAACTCGCGCTGTTAAAAATTCCAAGTATGGACAATGAAAGAAGACTACCTCATGCACATTTCTGTATTATTACAATTTTGCCATCTTTTGTTGTTTCCATAAAAATGGGCTCATCCCCTAGAGAAACCCAAATTTTAAAAATTTAAAAGTGCACAAACCCCGTTCCAACTCGCGCTGTTAAAAGTTCCAAGTATGGACGATGAAAGAAGACTACCTCATGCACATTTCTGTATTATTGCAATTTTGCCATCTTTTGTTGTTTCCATAAAAATGGGCTCATCCCTTAGAGAAACCCAAATTTTAAAAATTTAAAAGTGCCAAAAACCGGTTCCAACTCGCGCTGTTAAAAATTCCAAGTATGGACAATGAAAGAAGACTACCTCATGCACATTTCTGTATTATTACAATTTTGCCATCTTTTGTTGTTTCCATAAAAATGGGCTCATCCCTTAGAGAAACCCAAATTTTAAAAATTTAAAAGTGCCCAAAACCCGTTCCAACTCGCGCTGTTAAAAATTCCAAGTATGGACAATGAAAGAAGACTACCTCATGCACATTTCTGTATTATTGCAATTTTGCCATCTTTTGTTGTTTCCATAAAAATGGGCTCATCCCTTAGAGAAACCCAAATTTTAAAAATTTAAAAGTGCCAAAAACCGGTTCCAACTCGCGCTGTTAAAAATTCCAAGTATGGACAATGAAAGAAGACTACCTCATGCACATTTCTGTATTATTACAATTTTGCCATCTTTTGTTGTTTCCATAAAAATGGGCTCATCCCTTAGAGAAACCCAAATTTTAAAAATTTAAAAGTGCCCAAAACCCGTTCCAACTCGCGCTGTTAAAAATTCCAAGTATGGACAATGAAAGAAGACTACCTCATGCACATTTCTGTATTATTACAATTTTGCCATCTTTTGTTGTTTCCATAAAAATGTGCTCATCCCTTAGAGAAACCCAAATTTTAAAAATTTAAAAGTGCCCAAAACCCGTTCCAACTCGCGCTGTTAAAAATTTCAAGTATGGACAATGAAAGAAGACTACCTCATGCACATTTCTGTATTATTACAATTTTGCCATCTTTTGTTGTTTCCATAAAATGTGCTCATCCCTTAGAGAAACCCGAATTTTAAAAATTTAAAAGTGCCCAAAACCCATTCCAACTCGCGCTGTTAAAAATTCCAAGTAGGGACAATGAAAGAAGACTACCTCATGCACATTTCTGTATTATTACAATTTTGCCATCTTTTGTTGTTTCCATAAAAATGTGCTCATCACTTAGAGAAACCCAAATTTTAAAAATTTAAAAGTGCCCAAAACCCGTTCCAACTCGCGCTGTTAAAAATTCCAAGTATGGACAATGAAAGAAGACTACCTCATGCACATTTCTGTATTATTACAATTTTGCCATCTTTTGTTGTTTCCATAAAATGTGCTCATCCCTTAGAGAAACCCAAATTTTAAAAATTTAAAAGTGCCCAAAACCCTTTCCAACTCGCGCTGTTAAAAATTCCAAGTATGGACAATGAAAGAAGACTACCTCATGCACATTTCTGTATTATTACAATTTTGCCATCTTTTGTTGTTTCCATAAAATGTGCTCATCCCTTAGAGAAACCCAAATTTTAAAAATTTAAAAGTGCCCAAAACCCATTCCAACTCGCGCTGTTAAAAATTCCAAGTATGGACAATGAAAGAAGACTACCTCATGCACACTTCTGTATTATTACAATTTTGCCATCTTTTGTTGTTTCCATAAAATGTGCTCATCCCTTAGAGAAACCCAAATTTTAAAAATTTAAAAGTGCCCAAAACCCATTCCAACTCGCGCTGTTAAAAATTCCAAGTATGGACAATGAAAGAAGACTACCTCATGCACATTTCTGTATTATTACAATTTTGCCATCTTTTGTTGTTTCCATAAAATGTGCTCATCCCTTAGAGAAACCCAAATTTTAAAAATTTAAAAGTGCCCAAAACCCATTCCAACTCGCGCTGTTAAAAATTCCAAGTATGGACAATGAAAGAAGACTACCTCATGCACATTTCTGTATTATTACAATTTTGCCATCTTTTGTTGTTTCCATAAAAATGGGCTCATCTCTTAGAGAAACAGAAATTTGAAAAATTTAAAAGTGCCCAAAACCCGTTCCAGCTCGCGCTGTTAAAAATTCCAAGTATGGACAATGAAAGAAGACTACCTCATGCACATTTCTGTATTATTACAATTTTGCCATCTTTTGTTGTTTCCATAAAAATGGGCTCATCCCTTAGAGAAACTCAAATTTTAAAAGTATAAGTGCCCAAACCCGTTCCAACACGTGGTTTTAAATATTTTAAGTACGGACAACTATAGAAGGACACCTCGCAAGCAAATCCCATTCATTTTGGTTTTTCTATATTTCGGTTTTTCCATAAAATTTACTGTTTGGATGCATAATCCGAATTTTTATTCCTTTAACAGGGGTATGTTATCTTTCTAACAGAGCTCTGTTAAATTAAAAGGTTTGTGGCAAAGCTAAAAATTTTAAAATTTATCTTCACACACATCGATGCTAAGAACTGTAATCGAATCAACGTATGTTCGGCCTGTGCAGGTAATCATGTTTTTCCATTTGCACATTAAACGAAAGTACTCAAGATGGAAACGTAGCTTATAAGTGCTGTGACTGCATTAAGAGGAATTTGAAATAAAAATAAAGCTGATAACCCAAAGTGCCGTTGTCATATAAAGTATTTATAATTACTCCAACGTTCAACGGCCAAAACTGAAATGTCTAATAAGAGACCAAGTTACGACAATTTTAACGTAGATGATCCAAAAATTACTTAGCTATTAAGTTATGACCATCATCGTTTTATCCGCGTTATAGTTTTGGCAACAAAAGACTGTACACTAAAATTCTTAATAGCAAACTCTTTGATAAAAGTCGTTAGAAATGATTGTAACCTTCATTAATAAAATACTTATATCGGGAGATTCGGGATCACCTATGTTCACAACTATAGACCCACTCATTGGAAAATCGGCAATAAACCACATCTATGATTGATCTTTTTCTAGTGACTAGGTCCCTTAATAATCGCTTTACGGGTCAAGGCCAACTTCCCTTCTTGCAGTCTCCCCATGCATTTTGAACTGTTCAGCGCTCTGCTAAATTATTATGATTTTTTTTCCTCTTATTCAAGTTCTAATGTAAACTGCCCTGCGTTTGCAAAGAAAGTTAGGTACTCTATTGCATATTCGTTATTGATGCCACATTTAATCTATGGTTTGAAAACTTATTTTGTTTTTTGGGGTAGATGCCTAATAAAAATCGAGAAAATTATTAAAAGGATTATAAGGTTTGTTTACGGTATTAATTCCTATGTTCATGTTTCTGACGCAATAGAATGTTTTCTTGGGTGTTCATTCCTTGACTTTTTAAAATATGTATATATGTATGGATTGGAAATTGTTTCTGCCACCTGTTCTGTACACTTATCCAGAATCAAACGCTTGGTAAATTCTGTAGTTCGTTTTGTTCATAATGTAAAGCGACGCGAATATGTTTCACGCTTTGTTATAGTTTTCTTGGTTGTACCTTTGATAATTTCGTAAAATACCGGAACATTATACTGTTTCATAATATTGTCAAATGTAAAAACCACTTTCTCTATATAATTCTTTTGTATTTATGCGATCACTAAGAAACTCACAAATTTATATACCGAGATTTAATTCTTCCTCTTTTGAAAGATCTTATGCGGTTAGAATTGCAAGATGGTGGAATATATTACAGTTTTTATTACGTCTTTTTCACAATCAAATGACGTATTTCGTTTAAAACTTATGTTGCACTTTTCTACGTCAATTTTCGTATTAAATGATACAACACAGACTTAAACCGAAAAATTATTTTAAATACTAAACCTCATTTAAATCACTTTATTAAAGTTTAATTAATCTGTAACGAATACTCATATATATATATATATATATATATATCATGGCGGCAAGTAAAGCTGAAATTCAGAAGAGATTCAAGTAGACTAGACACTGGGCATAAATGTGGACGCAGTGACGCAAGGTGTGGGTACAACAAAAGGTGGCAATGCGGCAAGTAGGTTTTTCGAAAATCCAGCCAAAACTGCAGAAGATAGATTTAAAATTATTTTGGCCAAAATAAATTGCAATGCAGCGATCGACACTAACAAATTTAATATAAATTGCATGCCTGTAACTATGCATCATATTCTGGTGCATGATAGCAAAATCATAGCAGAAGCTATTCTGCCAATAGGTATGTCTCTATCTAAAGGCATTTTTTCAATGATTTTATTTTTATTTTTTAAATTTTAATTGATTACGTTGTGTCAGGTATACTGTCCAAAGAAGCTCAGGAAGCTAGAAATAAAAACAAAGAGCCTATAGATTACATCATTCGCGAAGAACTGAACGTGTAGCCACTAATAAGACGTAATGCATAATCTTTTATTGTCTTTAGACCCATATATAAATCAATTTCGCTCAAAGCTTTAAATCAAAAAATTGGAGTTTGATAATAATGTTACAAAATTATTAAAAGACTATGCTTAAATTACTCATTCATTTTTTTTCCATTTATTTTTTCTATAGGAGATGGGCGTAAAAGCGGGTGGATCAGGTATATATTTTCAGGAGCCCATTCTATAATTATAATATTTATTTTTTGTAAAAATTAAGTTGATGCATTAAAAATAAGAGAGTTATGTCACTTTTTCAATACGAGTTGTATGGGAAGTGGGCGGATTTTTTTTCAAATTTCACACAAATGATTCCGAGTGTTAAAAAATGATATGTTCCAAAAAACAATGACGTTGGTCAAAATTTAATTTTCATTTTGTATAAAAGGTGGGCGTTAAAGTGTGCGGGCCATTTTGATTTTTTCATTTTTTCTTGATTAAAAAAATGCCTATAGTTATATATCCTTTAAAACCCTTATTTTTCGTCTGTTAAACAACTTTAATATTAATATTTTCTTTTTATAAATAAATACTATTATTTTTATTATTATTCTTTTATTAGAAATTATTGTCATTAATGAAAAAACTATTATTCAAATATTGTAAAAAGAAAAACTGAAATTGAATATTTTTTTGAAATTATAAAAAATATATGCATTAAGAAATAAAAAAATTACAAAAATAAAATAAAATTAATATTTACGAATTTAATACCTTAATTTAATTGGCGCAGTCGAATAACGAACCAAATAGAGGGAAATAAAACGGGGAAAAAATTATATTTTGTACATATGTGTACATATCACATAGTTTATATAAATAAAAAAATTAAGAAATAAAAAAATTACAAAAATAAAATAAAATTAATATTTACGAATTTAATACCTTAATTTAATTGGCGCAGTCGAATAACGAACCAAATAGAGGGAAATAAAACGGGGAAAAAATTATATTTTGTACATATGTGTACATATCACATAGTTTATATAAATAACTATAAACAATATTAAAACCTAACACCATAAATTAAAACTGATCCAAAAGAAGTGGATACTGTTCATCCTGAATGTTTTTTTTCATAAAATAAAAAACAAGTGATTGTGATAAGACATCATCCAACAGCAAAAAATTCAAGCCACAATAATAAAACCCGAGTGCACTGGACAATAAAAAAAAAAAAAAATAGCAAGACCAGAAAGAAGAAGCAAAAGCGAAGAAAAAATATATCTCAAGAGTCAAGACATCAAGTCAAGACATCAAGAAAAGAACATGGCAACAACAACAATGATTCCCTTTCAGCTACTATCTGATGTTCCGAATTTTGATGGAAAACCAGAAGAACTGGAAATGTTTATAAAGAATGTTGAAGCAGTTCGAAGTCTTGTTGAGCCAACATTTAACGAATTGTTTGATTTAAGGATAAGAAGTAAAATTATAGGAGAAGCAAATATCTCGCTGATAAATAACAATTCTACTAAATGGGAAGAAATTAAGGTAATATTAAGAATAAATTTTAGTATATCAGACAGTATAGAGAGTATTATTAACAAAATTAAGACAGCAGAATTAAAAACCACTGTTAACCAATTTTATGATTATGTTGAGACATTAAAAACAAAATTAAATTTAAAAGCTAGTATTGATCAAAGTAATGATGAATGGTTTAGTTGTACTAAGAATGAAAAAATGGTATTAAAGATTTTCATTAGCAAATTGCCTAATGAGCCGAAATTAATATTACAATCAAGAAATCCTCATTCTTTATTAAAAGCGAAAGAAATTCTTGTTGAAACTAACTATTTTTATATGAGTAAATTCCAAAGTTCGCAATTTTTACAATCTTCTTCTTCTAATGTTTATAGTAATCAAAATAAATGTTTTAATAATAACCTTAGCCAAAAATATTCACGTGCAAATAATAGCCAATACAATTCAGGAAGTTCTGGCGGAAGTAATTTTCTTAATAATAACGGTGATTGTATGAATTCAGCTCGTAATAGTACTCTTGAAAATAGTGGTAACTTTGTAAATCAAAGTTATAGAAGAAGTTTTAACAACAATGGTAATTTTAACAGAGCATATAATAATAGAAATAGAAATTTTATTCAAAACTTTGATAACATTGGTGGATATTTTAACCAAAATGGAAATTTTAATAAAAAAGAATATTATAATAATAGAGGTAACGGAAGTCAAAATAGTAAAATAACTTCGAACAGCAGTGGACAGAATAGTGTAAATAAAAGAATCCCAATGGATGTTGGTTGTACTGAAATGTCAAATTTTTAGTTGCAAGCCGGAAAAATTTACCCTGCATAGTAGTTAAGTCACAGTCTGTCCCTATTAAATTATTAATAGATACAGGTTCAGCAACTACTCTCATAAGAAAAGGTCTATTTCATAATACATTTAGATCAAATTTAGAAAAACCTGTTGTTTTAAATACTATTTGTTCTAAAACAGTTACAAACACAAAGGTTACGATTCCGTTCTTCAAAGAATTTAATTTACCAAATTGCAAAATGGAAATGCTTGAAACAGAAATTTTTAATGATTTTGATGGTATATTAGGTTGTAACATTTTAAGACCTCTAAGTGCAAAAATCAATTTTAAAGAAAACTTATTATTAACTGATAATGCGAAAATTCCCCTAATATTTGAAAAAGCTGTGGAACTATATAGTGAAAATGACATGTCCTATTTTAATGATATAACTCTAGATATAAATTTCAATGAGCCCTGAATCGAGTATTTAACTAACAAATTAAAAAAGGAAAATTTAAATAATGAGGAAATAATGGAGTTAACTAAACTTATTAAAGAGTTTAAATCTGTATTTTATATTGAAGGTGAAAATCTATCTTCTGTTGGAAAATATAAACATAAAATTCCTACCATAAATGATATTCCAGTGTATCGTAAAACATATCGTTTTCCCGAAATCCATAGGGTTGAAGTGGAAAAACAAGTAAGTGAGATGTTGAATTCAGGTATTATAACGAAGTCATCAAGCCCATATAATGCTCCAATTTGGGTTGTACCGAAAAAGATAGATAACTCTGGAAAACAGAAATGGAGAGTAGTAGTAGACTACAGAAAATTAAATGATGTAACGATTGAAGACAAATTCCCAATTCCTAATATAGAAGATCTATTTACAAAGCTAGGAAGTTCTCAATATTTTAGTACACTTGATTTGGCAAAGGGATTTCATCAAATTCCAATTTTAGCTGAAGATAGGCATAAAACAGCATTTTCCACTCCAACGGGACACTATGAATTCACACGTATGCCTTTTGGATTAAAAAATGCACCTGCATCCTTTCAAAGAATGATGAACGAGGTACTTCATGATTTTATAAATAATATTTGCGTTGTATACCTAGATGATATTTTAATATTTTCCACGTCACTTCAAGAACATATCGTATCTTTAAAAAAATTTTTAAAAGATTATCCGACTACAACCTTAAAGTACAGGTTGATAAATGCAATTTCTTCAGAAGAGAATCTGAATATTTAGGTCACATAATTACTCCGGATGGTATTAAACCCAATCCTGATAAAATGAAAGTAATTCAAAAAATTCCATTACCAAAAACTATTAAAGAAATCAGATCATTTTTAGGCTTGTCTGGTTTCTATCGAAAATTTATTAAGGATTATAGCCGAATAGCTCTTCCAATTATATCGTATTTAAAAAAAGGATCTGTTATTGATACTAATAATCAAAATTATATTGATTCCTTCAATAAATTAAGGACAATTTTATGTACTAGTCCAGTTTTAGCATATCCTAATTTTAATAAATTATTTGTTTTAACCACAGATGCTAGTAATGGAGCTTTAGGGGCAGTGCTTTCACAAAATGGACATCCAATTTCTTATACATCTCGAACATTAAATAAACATGAGCTTAATTATAGTGCAATCGAAAAGGAATTATTGGCAATTGTTTGGTCGGTTAAATATTTTAGACCCTATTTGTTTGGTAGAAAATTTAAAATTCAAACGGATCATCGACCACTGGTATGGTTAAATTCCTTAAAAGAACCAAATATAAAACTACAAAGATGGAAGATACAGCTTATTGAATATGATTTCGAAATAGAATATATTAAAGGCAAAACAAATAAAGTAGCAGATTACCTTAGTCGTTTAGAAGTTAATATTTTACGAGAAGAACAAGATCCCAGTTCTGATTTAGCTACAATTTATAGTGGGAAAGAAAATTTAAATGATCACATTTTTATTTCTGAAGCACCTATCAATTTATATAAGAATCAAATTATCATTTCGTTAGGAAATACTTTTAAATACGAAACTAAAATCTTATTTAATAAAAATGTAAGACATATAATAACATTAAAGTATTACCTTGAGGAAAAGTTACTACAATTTTTTAAAAAGATTTTTCCAATTAAAGGAACAGTCGGAATTTTTTGTGATAATTTTGAAATATATAAAAGTTTGCAAGATACTTTAGTTCACTATTTTTCTAATGTACCTAGAATGAAATTCGTGCGATGTACTAAATTTATAAAAGATATTTTAGATAAAGAAAATCTCTTGAATATACTAGAAAAATTTCACAACGATAAGAATCACAGAGGTATTGAGGAAACATTCATGGAATTGAAAAATATTGTATATTATCCAACTTAAAAAAAGAAATTCATAAATTTATTAATAATTGTGTTTTGGGCAATATGTGCAAATTTGATAGACAACCTATTAAAACTAGATTTTGTGTAACTGAAACTCCTATACGATCTAATGAAATAATTCATATGGATATATGGTTCTTAAATAAAAATTTAACTTTTTTAACTTGTATAGATAAACTCACAAAACACGTATCTGTACATTATTTAAGCGATAAAAACTCGTTGAGTATTGTCGAAAAAATCAGAGAAAGACTTGCTATTATGGGAAAACCAAATAGAATTGTGGCAGACAATGAATTTAATACGGCTATGATTAGAGATTTCTTAAGATCAGAGAATATAGATTATCATTTTACGTCTCCAAATACACACACAGGTAATGCAGATATTGAGCGTTTTCATCTTACGTTAAATGAACATATTAGATTGTTTAAATTAGGAAAAAATTATCAAGATATTGACGATAAAGCTCTAGTATATAAAACTGTTCAAATATATAACGATACATTTCACAGTACTACAGGTACTAAGCCTAATGAACTATTACACAATAAGGTTGATAAGTCGATTTGGCAAAAATTACATAATGTTATACATGAAAAGAAAATCAAAAGGATTACAAAAATAAATAATAGCAGAGAAGATTGTCATAAATTTAGAGAAAAAGAATTTGTTAAGAATTTAGGATTTTATAACTTAAAAGAAAAACCACGATATATAATAAAAGAAGTAAAAAAAAAGAATAAAACAAATTTTGTTGATGAAAAAAACTGCAAGAGAGATAGACAAGTTGTTAAGAGAATCTTTAAATACCAAAATGAAATACCAAATATAAAATTTGATCGAAAAATTACTGGCAGAAATTATCAAAAAAAATAATTGTTTTTAGAAAACATAATTGTAAATTTTAAAATTATAATAAGTTATGAGTTTTTCCTTTTTTATTGAATTTGTTATTAATTTGTTAATAAAATTAAAAAAGAAATGTATTTTCTGGACGTTTAGACATATATGTTAATTTATTTATTTTTTATATTTTAATTAATGATTATAATTGTTACTTTATGTTCCACATTATTTAAAAAAAAAGAAAATATTTATATTTCTAAAAATTTTTCACATTCCGGGAGTAATGTTTATTCAAGGGATGGGGGAGTTATATATCCTTTAAAACCCTTATTTTTCGTCTGTTAAACAACTTTAATATTAATATTTTCTTTTTATAAATAAATACTATTATTTTTATTATTATTCTTTTATTAGAAATTATTGTCATTAATGAAAAAACTATTATTCAAATATCGTAAAAAGAAAAACTGAAATTGAATATTTTTTTGAAATTATAAAAAATATATGCATTAAGAAATAAAAAAATTACAAAAATAAAATAAAATTAATATTTACGAATTTAATACCTTAATTTAATTCTATGTGCCAAGTTTCAAGCTTTGTTAATCAATTAACAAAATCAATGATAATAAAAAACTTATATAAATATTTTCGTACGATATTTGAATGAAATTAAAGTGGAAAAAAATATTGGAGAAGACTTCTAGTAGTGTTTTTATTAAACTCCAATAGTCAACCATATGTTTTTTTAAGAAACTATAGAGATTTTTCCAAAATCACCACTTTCAATATTTGTAAAAGAACTTTGGTCCTTTTCCGGTAAATGAAAGAGAGAGGGGGAAAAATTATTGGAGATGACTTCTAGTATGTGTCTTTATTCAACTCCAATAGTCAAATATATTAACATTATGTTTTTTTTAAGAAATTATAGACATTTTTCCAAAAACTTCAATTTTGAAATTTGAAAAATGACTTCGGTACTCAACAGAAGCCAAAATTACTTTAATAAATGGAAAATTAAAGTTTACGGTAATAAACTCATATTTCGATAAAACGAATCTCCAGGAAATACCATTATTATTATCTATTCGTCCATCATTTTTATTATTCTATAAATAACATTTTAAAAACATATGTGTCAAGTGGTTATCCTTTACTAAACAGGAGATCAAGACTTACCCTAAAAACAAATTATTGTGATACAAACATAAAATGTTTAATTCGTTTTTAAGGGAATAATATGCAGATCTATTTTTGAAACTATAAGAAATTCGCTAAGGAATCACTAAGATTCTTTTGGAAAGGAAGAATCTAAGTTGGTTAAACAAATTTCAATATAACTTTTAAGTTTGTATAGACTATTTTTAAATAAGCTTTTCCTCACTCGATTACCTTTTCAAAAATTTTGCTGCGTTATATTTCAAAGCCAAATTTAGACTATTTTGGACAAAAATTAAAAATTTTTTCTGATGGAAAGGATCTTCCGCATCAGTAGAATATAATAAATTGTGCTGAAATTACAGAAATTTAAAAAAAATGTAACTATTAAAGATTGGTGACAGTTGTAGTTGCTGCAACAGCTCGGCTGATGTCGGATATTTTGTTTTTAAGAATCATTAAACTTGTTATTTGAAGCCAGAGAAATCGAGCAACCTGAGTCGGTATTAGGCCCATTTTTACAACTTGCCAGCAGTAAAGGGTGGACCGTTATTTGACAGATATTTCGTTTTTCGTTATGATAAGCGCACTTTCGCTGAAACTGTCCGATAAGTCTAAGGAAAAGTATTCCTGCCTTAAGCGTTTAACGTAAAGTTAAACTGTTCGACTCTTCTAAACTTTTTTGCGAATAAGCAAATCATAAATTATAGTAACTTTATTCCTCACTTTAATTTTACCAACAACAACTATTCAGTCAAGTGGTAATTACGGGCGTTAGCCAATGGTCAAGTCCGTTGACCGATTGGGACAATGAAATGAATACAAAAAATCCAAACAAACTCCAAAGCAATCCTACAAATACAAAAGTTTGTCGGTCTACACCAGTAGATTAGATGTTGATGTGCGATTTGAAGAATAATATCAATCATAACTTAACAAATTGCCAAAACTTAAGTCTACAAGGGTAGCAATAGATGCAACTCAAAGATCGCTTTACTTTTTGCCAGCAAGAGCTTATAGCATTTTTCTTGGCCAAGTCGAAGATGACTAACAAGGACTAATCCAAGAACATTTGGGTTGATAACCGAAGGGATGCCTCTGCCAACGACATCACATTTTTCTCAATTCTATTACTAAAATCCTATACAAATTCTGAATGTAATCTCTACAGTTCTGAAATCTAAAATGCCGTAGCTTTCTCCCCCCAGTAGTCCGCTATGCCGCACCTTTTGACCCATTTTTGGGCATTTGATTGATAAATGCCTGTATAAAATAAGAAAAAAACTTTAAATATTTCGACCTCACGTTAAAAACCCAACGAACGTGTGTTACTGAAGTATTTCTTTAAGCAGCATTTACATAAATGATATTGGTTTATATCTTGGCCCTTTTGCTTGATTAAATTTTTTAAATAAAAGAAGTCAATACTGTGCCTGTTAAGTGAACGGGGCTATGGTAAAAACTGGTTTTTGTCTGCAAGTTAATTACGGATTTATTTCACATTTAGAAAAAAAAAATAATAATAAAAAATGTTTTGAAATTTGTAAATAAGTAGTCATAACTGTTGTTGGTTCTGTTATATTTTAAACGAAAATATCGCTAAGTGTGAAGTCATGCATTCAACAGCACAAAGTCCAAAAAGTGTGATAACATAAAATTGGACAAACTAAAACAACTAAATGCATAACAACAAAAAATACCTTAATATTGAAAAGTTGAAAACGTAAAAGAAGACAATTTTTATTGAGATCGAGAGCAAAATATATTTATTAATACCAGTCCTAATATTCGTTCCAACAATAATTGGATCTTCGTTCTCGTACTGTCCGAGTTTCTCTCGGCTAAAAATTAGACAATCGGTGACAGTTTTATCAACCGGAAGTTTTTTTCGCCGGAAGAAACTTAAAAAAAACTTTTCCAAATAAGCATGAATAATGAAACACAATTTGTGATAAACAATTAGATTATAGAAAAAGTTAATCAAGTAAAGTACCTGGGATTTATTATAGATAATAAATTAACATTTAAAGAACATATCGAGGGCTTTTATTCAATACCCGCTATACACCAATTTATAACTTAATGCAATAAAAAAGTTCTAATAACAGGTTAAAATGTCTTATAACTCCTTACAACTCATTGCTATTGATTATCCATCGTCGAATGATGAAGATACTGGAAAACATCCAATAACAGATTCGTTTGTTTTATTTAAAAATGTTTGAACAATAATTAATGCAGGATAAAAATTGTTTTGGTCAGATTCCTAAGGCGAGCCATATAAAAACAATAAGATCGTTAGCCATAGATCTAAAAGGAGACATAATTGTAAATCATCAAAACGAGCTGAAAATTCAACAAAGCGAATGAAGGAACAAGAATATATGGGCTTTTCGGTGGGTGGAGGAACCTTTAAACATAACTCACTAAAAGCTAGAAAAGTTATTTGGCCTACATATTCATCGCCTTTGCATACTGCTCACCTTCCAATCCAGCCTAGTAAATGGAAACTTCTTCAAGATTTAAAACCGGTTATACCACCAGAATGTCATTACTTTTCTGATAATTTAGTTCAGATGGAGTCAAATTAATAAGATGCAATGTGACAATGTCCAATTTGAAGCACCTTTTTTAATTATGTTTTTTTTGTTATTGCTTTGTTATTGAATTCTTTTATGTTAGAAAAACGTTAAATAAATGCCTAATTTAATAAAATTACATATTACAGCAAAAAAATATCATTTTTAATACTGTGCAATAACCGCTATACGCCATAAAAATATTTGAAGATTTCAGTTGCAATACCCGATATCAAACATATCGCTACGAATAGAGTAAAAAGTTCTATTTTTTTTATAAGGGTGACTCAGTAGTCACATTTAAAAAAATATTATAGAAGAAAGATTAAATCATGCCTTAAGAATTTTGGAATGAAATAGAGTTTTCTCTCTCCTGAAAAATTTGAAATTTGGCGTATGGCGGGTATTGAATAAAAGCCCTAGATATAGAATTTATTTGTAAAAAAAATTGGGTTCTTTAAACGTGTACGTAAAAAATTATCAATACCAACAGCTAGTAATGTGTACAATACTATATTAAAACCGCATTTTGAGTTTGGTTCTACTGTTTTATACACTTGTTACAAAACAAAACTCTACGAATAATTTTGAAATGTAATATCTACGCACCAATCTACAATATGCTTGAAACACTGAAATCGTTAAATATAAATCAACGACTTGAAATGAATACACTATATTTTATCCAAAAAATTAAATTAGGAAATGCACCAGAATATCTTACCGAATACTTAAACTATGTTGAAGAAATACAACTGCATAATCTAAGAAATGCAAACAACTTTAGACTGCCAAGGGCCACAACAGCAATAATGCAAAGATCTCTGTTTTTCAAGGGACTAAACTTATACAACGTGCTACCCGAAAACGTTAAAACGGAAACAAATTTAAAATATTTTAGAAAATACATAGTTAATTTTGTAAAGAATATAACTTATTAATGTTTTATTTGTAATAGTATTGTCATTTTTAAAGTATTTAATACTCCCTAAATAAAAAAAATACAAAAAATAAACTTTTAAAATCAGCAGAGCTGTTACCACAAAAGCAAGAACATGTTATTAGATACTGAATATAATCCTCAACGATTTGGTGTGATAGCAACGTAAAACAGCCTGCGAAACATAATGTTGTCCAAAAAGTCGATGACTGTCCGTGTACAAAAATAAATATGTACATCGATCAGATATAGTCTCGAAAGAGGTGCTATTGGAAATCAGCATGTTCGGTTCCAGTCCTTCGAGGCAGCAGGCAAAACACCACGTTTACCTCTAGTTTTTTCATGTCATTTGGAACAATAAAGTAACTCCAATAAAAAAATTAAATATATCGGGCGGTAGAGTTTGTCAAGGCAAACTTGATTTCAACACTAATACGGACGGACAGACGAACATCACTTCGCTATGCATAAGAATAAATATACTTTATGGGGTCGGAAATGGATATTATACTATATTATAAATGACATACGGAATGACAAACTTAGATACACCCTTTTTCTACTTTTTGTAGTGATAATTAAATTAATTTAATACCATAATACAAAAAATAGTTAAATCACGCCAATGACATTTTGTTCATTTGGACAACATTTCTTTCAGTTCTTAAACAATTTAAATTTAAAAATTTTATTGAAATAATTAAAAATTACAAATAAGTTGTTTTGTTGTTAGACCTTTTTTTTACTTTTAAGTTGAATTGTAATGTTCGGCTTGAGGTCCTCTTTGTTAATAAATTAAAAACAAAATAACTTTATTGTTTTTATTTATTTTTATTATTCCAATATTTCGACCAACTTTGTTGGTCATCTTCAGAGAATGCATTATTAATTCTTTTTAGCGTCGTCCGTTTGTTTATGCTTACACTTTGTCACAATTCAACTTAAAAATAATTAAAAATTACCGTTTTCAAATAAATCGCTTTCGCTATTGGTCGTATACAGTGAAAATAGTCCAATATTTCAATATATTTTGGTCATTAGAGTTACTTAAAACAGTTTTATAAAACATCTCATAAGGGTAATTTGGATACAAATTTACCAGTAGTATTTTTCACTACTTTTGTTATTGAGCCTTTTTTTGGGATAAAATTCTGCCCCGACATTCGTTGTACAATAAATATTTCTTTCGCTGCACTGTTCAATCAATTCATAATAATGGTCGGGATTACATTAGTAATTCTACGTTTTTAATTCAAAATCAAAGAAAGGTATGACTAGATATCAAAAATTTTATCATTTCAATATTATTTGACGATTATTAACTCAAATTTTTAATTTTTTAGCTTAAAACATTTCCATAAGCATCTTTTTTATTTTGAGTTACATCAATTTAGTAAGGATAAAATTTTCCAGGTATTAACGAACTTATTAACTATATTTTTTTTAATGTAACAAGTATTCTGGGGATGCCCAAAAGAATTTTTTTTACTAAAACAAACAAATATTACCTACTTATTATGAGTTTGTTTTTGAGGGTGTGTTTTTGCTTTGATATGCCTTTAAGGTTTTTCTAGAAGACAGTGTACCAAAAAACGTATCCTTAGGATGGTCAGACACAACCAGGGAAAGGAACAACATGGGGCTCGCTTTTTAATGCGTTTATGTTTGTTGGCTTAGCTCTTACAAGTTTAGAACTAATGATTGGCGGGAGAGACTATTACCCTAGAGTGGTGGGATATGCACTTTTTTTTGAAGAAGACAATAGCTCCCTTTTGGTAAGACATTAATAGATTAGTTTTTATGCTTTTTTACTGTAAATTGCATTAAACTAATATTCTGGATGACAGTACGGTTAAGAAAACAGCGAACATTAAGGGGGAAGATGGGCCCCTTTGGAGGACAATATGTTTATGTGTATGAAGATAAATGCATAGAGTTATATATGAGAGGCTCAGAAGCCAATACGGTTAAGTCCAAAACACAAAAATATAAAAAATTCATATTTTTTGATACAATAGTTTTTAAAAATCTTGGTTTATTAATTTAATTAGAAACGTATATAAAGTATTTTTACAAAATGTAAACTCTGCAAAAAGCAAGACATGTACAGGAAGTGTAAATGAAATCATAAATATTGAAATAGTGGCAGCATATTAAAAATTTTACGACTTATACCTTTTGGCAGCTGAAAAAATGAGAAATTTATGTAGACAAGAATAAAATAACATTTATTGTCAAAGTTTTATGTTTATTGATCATAACAAACATCATCTTCTTCTACTTCTTTCTTGTTTTTCAGTGTTACCAACAATTATCGAAAGAAGAAGAATAATTTAATATATATTTCAAAGTTTATGTAAAAAAATATTGATAAAAGGTGGACTTGTTCACAAAGACTTCTGAAATTATTAGATAATATATTTAGAAGCTACACTGCGCGTCAACAGGTTAGCAAACCCCTTTTGTAAGAGATTTCGTATAAATTTTACCCAACCTAAAACCAGTAAAACTAAAATGTTGTTTCTGTTTATAGCCTGTTCTGTTTTTAATAAAATAAAGCACAAATTATTAATTTTGAATTGCAAAACAAATTTTTAACACATTTTTTCGTAAAATATCATAAGGTTTACTAATTTTATTTGGGTCATCAGGTTAGCACATGCTACTTCTTTTATTTAATGATTTAATGACATGAACTTATTACTAATCTTAAAGATTAACTAAATTAAATGTTTTTAGACTAACTTGCGAGTCCACCGATAATAGGAAATCGTAAGGACTTTG
Source organism: Gymnosoma rotundatum (assembly GCA_916610165.2). Classification (NCBI taxonomy): domain Eukaryota; kingdom Metazoa; phylum Arthropoda; class Insecta; order Diptera; family Tachinidae; genus Gymnosoma; species Gymnosoma rotundatum. Next base: position 91,940,403 of record OU744337.1, on the reverse strand, counting down.
AAATTGCAGCGAACGCATTAACTAACGTTTGAACATGCGACTTTGGAATCTTGCAGGTTAAATATCTGATGAGGTAAGAGCAAACCACCTTGGTGTAACTCAGACTATGGATGGACTATGGATGTGTGGCCATCTTGGGATGCGCCTCGGCTATTCCCAACAACATCGATTATTGCTCGCCCACCCCCAAGTCTGACATTGGATTCGCAGTATCAATGTCAAACATGATTCACATGCATCATCGGAAAGATGTGCGTGTGGTACGGGTCAAAGTCAAACACTGGGGCGTCTTTATTACTAGATTTCAGGTCAGGATGAAGTTTAGGCTACAGGACTAATGTAACATGATTCATGCAAAAAATTGTTTTTTTTTTTACTGAAAATAAAAAAAGTAGGTAAATCATATAACAGGAAATTTTCGTTTCATGATTTCTTTACCAGCACATTAGCATGCAGTGAAGAGCGTAACGGAATGAAAAAGTAGATATACATTGACAATATCAACAACAAGAGAAAACGTAATAGGTAAAATCTGTTTTCAAGTCAGTTTTTTTTGCGAGAATTATTGTACTCTTTATTTTGTTATAAAACAACCAAAAGTTCTCCAATTCTCCGTTTGGCTAATTTTATCAAAATATCTTAGAGAAAAAAATTAGTATATTGACTTTCAATAAAAATAATTTTAATTTATGTAATTTTAATTCAGAAGATTTTGATATATTTTTAAATATAAAACTATTTGTGTTTTATTTTTATTACGTTACGTCAAGCATATTTATCTTAACACTGTATGTGTTTTACTTAAGTCGTTACGTCAAAAACATATAATCGATATATTTATCTTCACACACATAATATGTTTTGGACCAAGTGACTTTAGGTGGGGCTAATGAACCTTAGGTAAAACCAACGGCCCTTATGTGGGGTCAATGGGGCTTGGGTAAGGTCAATGGACTTGGAGTATGCTAAACGAGCCTCCTTCGGGGCCAACGGACATTAGATGGACGAAGGGACCTTGGGTGGGGCCATTACTTTTGTTGAGACTTATGGATGAGGCATCATTACTATCAAAAATCTGTATTTTAAGAATATTGATGCGTTTTCTCTTGTTAAGGGTGCATAAGATTTGTGCTTTAAAAATCACATCCTGAAGCATTATAGTTTGTGATCAAAATATGGGTTTTAGGTCAAATTTCACGCTATTCCTTGTAGCAGATCCATGAATATTTCAAGTGATATCTACAGTAAATGGTAAATAAATCTAGTGCTCCGTTGACTGCGAATTAGTTTATAATTAATTAAAATGAACTTTCATAGCGTTATAGTATTTTTCTTAATAAGGTGGGCCATATTATATCATTACATATTATATCATATATTTCCGATATAGTTTCTAACTACATTTGACTATTTAATTTCATTTTAGATTTCTTCGTATAAAAGCATTTTTTACATAAATCAAATGATGTGATGGCTAAGATGGCTTCAGGAGATCTCTCTTTAACAAGTACAAGTAGCCAAGAAGGTAATTTTTATTTGCTTATATTTAAATACAAAGCATAAAGCATGTGATATATCCGTGCCCACAGGGAATAACAGCTGGAGCAGGGTTAGGACAATTTTATGTATTTCTAACATTCAAAAAAAGTTAACTAGTAAAAAAATTAAAAGACTTAGTGTAAATAAATATACAGCCCAACTATGAATAATCTCACGGAACTTCTTTCCACGGAAAACATTTTCTCGAAAAAAGATTCCTCCAATTATTAATTCCCTTAATTTGAAGGGAGTTATTATGTTTTTTACATATAATTTTTCTTTTATAATTCATTATACCTACTTTTTCCCCGCATTCAGAAGGGAAAAAAAATTTTTAATGGGAGAAAAGGGAAAAGTGAAAAAACTTGCACAGAATTTTTATTTATAATTGGGCTGATTGTAAATTAAAGTATTTTAAAATACTACTAAATAAAAAGAAATAATTACATTTTACCTGATTTTAGGCAATGTTACTTTCAATTAAACTATTTTATAAATCATAATCCTCTAAATAAATTAAAAAATATTTGAATTAAATATTCTTATTACAGAAGAAAGTCCTGAGTATGGCGATTATGATCGCACACTTCGACCGCCTTCAAACTCTAGTGGAAGTACAACAGCAGGCGCCATGAATAACAATACGAATAATGGCAACAACAGTGGAAGTGGATCTGGTAATCCAAAAATTTATGATACCATTAAAATGCAGTACGATTCCGCACTGATAGAATTGAAATCATTACGACATCAGCATGCTGACTCTGTGCGAAGATGTGATAATCTAGAAAACCAGTTGGCATTTTATCAAGAACAATATAACGCAGCTATGAACCAAATAAAAAGTTCAGAACGCAATAAACTAACGGATGTAGCAGCGGAAAATGTACGGTTGAAACAGCAAAATTCCATGTTGGAGAGAAAACTCATGCGTTTGGAAAATGAAAGTTCAAATTCACAAACCGAAAGAAATGCCAATTCATATTATTGTGATTATAATGATGGTGGCAGAGGTGGCCCGGGAGGAAATGGAACGGCAGTTAGCAAATGCGATGGCACATGTCCAAAAAATGAACAACTTAAAGAGGAACTTATATTAAGTACGGAGAGAAATAATGATTTGTTAAAGGAAAAGGAAAAGTATAAAAAGAATTATAGTGCCGCACTAATGGATTTCGAAAAAGAGAGAAAATTTTTTTGCGACGCCCGTGATCAATTTAATATGCAAAGAGACCAGTTTCAATTGCAGCGTGAAATTATGGAAAAAGAAAATCAAAAGCTAAAAAGTTTATTAGCGGCGGAATCTAACAAAATGTTAATGATAACAATGCAGAAGAGTCGCATCGAAGAGGAGTTAAATCAGTTGCTATCGGAAAAAGATAATGTCTTACAGGAACATCAAAAAATGTCCGACGATTTGGCAGCAGCCAATAAAGAACTTGAACAGTACAAGAAGGATGAAATAATGTACAAAACGGAACTGAAAGCTCTACAGCAAACTATAACGGATTTAAAAAAGAGAGACTTACTGAAATCTCGGGAGAGTACATGGTCAAAGGAATTTTCCGATAGTAAAGATGATTTTAAAGAAATCGAAAAGCTTCGAAAAAGTTTAGAAAAAGCTCATGCCGAAGTCGATCGTGCCGCTCAAGACACTGAAGAGGCCAAAAGAGTTAGGGATTGGGCCATATCTCAAAGAGAAAAAATAGTTCAAGAAAGAGATTCGGTGAAAACGTTATGTGATAATCTACGCAAAGAAAGAGATAAAGCTATTTCTGATCTGCTGTCGGCAATAAGAGACAGTGAAAAAATCAAAAAGCAGAAGGACGAAGCTCAAAGAAAAATAGATGTTCTCAAAGAGCAATTGGAGCAAACCCAAAACAATGATTCATCTTCGCGTCGTAGTTTTCGTATGAGCACTTATGAAGCTGAGGACATAATGGAGATTGAGTTGACAAATTATCATGCTGATTGTGATATTGGCATCATTATAGATGACAGCCAGCAACGACATTTGGTTTGTGGCGTTACAAACGTTTCGCCAGCTTTTGGTAAACTAAAAATTAATGATGTTATAGTTAAAGTCAACAACTTGGACTGTCAGGGTCTAAGTAAACGTATGTTAATTGATGAAATTCGTTCCTCGGCTCCACGTTGTAATTTATTGGTATCTCGAACACGCCATAGCAAGAGACATTTTTACACTGTTCATTTGAATTTACAACAAAATCCAAATCATGGTTTGCAATTAGACACAGGAGTTTTTATATCGAAAATCGAACCGAATTCCTTGGCGGCCTTTGAACCCGAACTTGAACCTGGTGACAGGATATTGTCAATCAATAATAAATCTATGGAGGGTATTCAATCTGTAGAAGACGTAATGACTATTTTGAATGATGATCGCAATGAAGCTATAACAATATTTGCCTTGAAAAATGTCCAAGATTCTTCAAACTCCGAAACGCAAAGAAGAATGACTACTTCGGCAGCACAAACTGACTCAATTGATTCAATGCACCGCGTAACTGGCACAAAACATCCCTCGAAAATAGCCGAAATGTTAAGTAAATTTAAAGAAAAGATTCATATTTCTAAACCAGGTTCCGATGGTGATCATTTTGCTCAGGAACATGATGCTCTGGCGGCCTTAGACTCAGTATTAAGTGAAAATTCTTCGGAAAAAAGTAAAGAAAATCTCTTTAAACGCAACAAAAGCAAGAAAAAAGAAAAGGAGGCTGCAGCAAAAAGTATGGGTACATGGCCAAGAACTAACATTTTGCAAGCTTCGCAGGAAAATCCTACTGGAACCATAGTGCATAGAGAGAAGAAACGCGCTCCGTTGTCATTGTTTACAGCAGGACCTATTAATGTGGACAAGGATGATGAACGTGCAGATTCAGATGATGCGCCTCCACCCCCTCTTCCACCCGTGCAAAATAAACCACAAGCTTATATACGCAATGGAGTGGGTTCTAATGTAAAGCACAACCCTAACAGAAACTCAAATCCTATTCCTGCGTCCGTACTATTTCAAAATTCAAATTCTTCCTCGGGCAATGGAAACAACAATTATTCAGCAAATAATTATATGCGACATTCGGTATACGCTACACCATCTAGCATGGAATCAGAACCTTTAGTTATGGAGCAATCGAAACCATTGCAGAGACCAAATCCTATAATGGCAGCTGCACCCAATATGAGGGCCAAGCAGACTGACAAGTATGGGAATCCAAGAATACAAAATCACAACTATCAGAATCGTTATTCCTTAAATATAACACCAACAGAATTGTATAAAACTACGGGCCAACAAGCCCAGCAACAGGTTATTAACAACGGACAACATAATTCACAACATCAGCAGCAAGTGGTTATGGGTGGAGATTTAATATCGCGAAAACAACATTTATTCGACATGTTTCACAACAATTCGTCTTCAAACAGCAAATCCGCGCCTCACCCAGCGCTGTTTGTTCCCCTGCAACCACCTCAACCGCCGCCTCATTCAACTAGTTTTATGCGATCAAATTCTTCAAATCAACAACAAAATTCATTAGATATGATTTCCTTAAAATCACAAAACTCAATAGACTCAATACTCTCCACCAAAAGTCCGCCAATTAGTGAATATGCTGTACTTGCCAACTATCCTAAGCGAGGTATTCCTATGCCACAATCGGCACCTGGGTCGACATCAAAAAATGTTTCGAAATATCCAAGTGATAGTGAGAGTATTGCCTCGGGCATTAACAGTGCCGGAGGTCTCTTCCACTTATCGAACAATGGGCCACCCTCTAGACATATGCCCCTATTTCCCTCCTTTACACAGTCAACACATTCAGCTATGAGACCTATACGCCACTCTAGTCCTTTAACTTTGCCCTCACCGCCACCTTTGCATCCCGGGAATGGTGGTTCCACCACAAATGCCCATCCTCATCATTTGGACTCATCGATTGGTATACCCACTTCCTCGGTGGACAAATTCGATATGGAATATATGAATTCGTCACACATTCAACACCATCAACAGCCACATCCACATTATTTAAATGACTACCCGCCTAATATACCCAACCATAATGCCTACCATCCTCTTCCCAGTATCCCTTCGTCGGGTCAAGGCGCTATATATGAGGGTGGTACTTTTCCTCGCAAAAAAGATCATCAGCGTTTACGCATACCCTCCAACCCAAGTGTAGCTAGTAAAAATAGCGGTGTTAAAAATAGTTCGGGTTCTATCGATCATCATTATGCGTCAGCAAATAATCCCTCAGCCCTAATGTCAACTTCCGTTGCACCATATTCAGGTGGAGGAGGTATTATGTCGCATCATCATCACACTGCCTTGGCAAATGTGGCCGCCAATGGCGGCAATAGCGGGCGCGGTTCGCCCATGCCACAGGTTCATGTCGAAGTGTTGTCTCACGGCGGAAGTAAACGCAATTCAAATGTGCCGTCGGATTTTTTATGCCCTGGAGATCTTAGAAGAGTCACGATTGAAAAGAGCGATAAATCGCTTGGTATTACAATTCAATGTAATAACAATGGAGGTGGTATTTTTGTATCAACTGTAGCCGACAAAAGTATTGCCACTCGTGCTGGTCTTCAGGTAGGCGATCAACTCTTAGAAGTATGCGGTTTAAATATGCGTTCGGCTACAAATGATATAGCAGCTAATGTTTTGCGTCAATGTGGTAACTCGATCACTATGTTGGTGCAATATAATCCAGAAAGTGAGTACAATAAAATGAGAAAAAATGTGTATATTTTCAAATGTTTTTTTTTTGTTGTTGCAGAATTTCACTCAACTGAATATGAAGGCACTCACAATTTAGAACCTGAATCTCCGGTCAATCACTCGGGATCACCAACACCACGAAACTCCCCTCGGCCGCCTATACGTCCAATAATGGCTGCCATGCCACCAATATCTATGCCAACACCCACGCCGTCAAATTCAATGACACAAAGTGCAATAATGCCTCAATCTTCTATGATTTCACAAAAATCTATTAAAGATCAAAGCTTTGCTGACAGTTTGGAAAACCAGTCCGACATAAGTAGCAGCCAAGACATGCCTTCATCTAATGCTACAACCACTACAACGGCTTCGACCACCTCAACGTTGCCTTATGAAGAAGAGCCACGTTATGTCACTCTACATATGGATAAATCTAAAAACCCGGGTATAAAACTTTTTGGCGGTAATAAGGTGGGCATATTCGTACATGATGTACATCCGGGATCGCCTTCAGATCGTGCTGGCGTACGCAAAGGCGATCAAATATTGGAGTATAACGGTGTCGATTTACGTTGCGTTACTGCTGAACAGGCTGCTAATGAGATCTCGAAACTAACTGATACTGTTACGATGTTGGTGCAAAATAAATTAAAAAGTAAATTTATTCTTATATTTTTTAGATTGAATAATTACATGTTTGAATTTTGTAGAATTGAAACAAATTAAGGATAAATCTGGCGATTCTTTTTATATACGTGTGGGGTTTGATAGAACCGGAGATTTAAATGAAGGTGATTTGCGTTTTGCAAAAGATGAAGTTCTTTATGTTGACAACACTGTTTTTAATGGAACCTTTGGTTTATGGCGTGCTTGGAAATTAGATGGCAAAGGTTATCGCAAGGAATGTGGCATCATACCTTCACAAATGAAGTGAATATTTAGAATAATTGTGTAAATAATTAAACTAAATTATCCATCCATTTTTTTGTTTATGTTTCTAAGGGTGGAAGAAGAATTACGAGCCGCAGAAGTGGTGGAGTGTGAAAGTGGCAGTACGGCCCGCCGAGGCAGCACTTCTACACGTCGCTCGTTTTTTCGTCGTAAAAAACATCAACGTAGCTCCTCAAGAGATTCAACTGAAATCGCTAGTTTTAGCAACACACAATTGAGTTATTTTCCAGATTCAGGTATCCTTAATGATGATGGTGGAATATTAAGTTACCAACGAGTTGAACGATTGGATTGTAAGTAAATGATTAATATTCGGCACACAATTTTTTACGTTTGGAGTTTAATGTCAAATAAGTATTATATTTATTAATGTAAATTCAAGTTTATTACTTTATCTCGAAGGGGGAACATCTGCGTGCGAGCAGATTTTCCTTTTTTCAAAAAAGTGAGGTTATATTTGAAGTCGCAACGCGCACGTTTTTTGTTCTACAGGATTTTCCACTTCCTATACGAAGGTATAGGTCGATGTGCAGTTCCTGGAGAGACTAGTTATATCAAAATACTTGTGGGATACCCTGGCGATATGGTTATATACCCCTGCCATTATTAAATTAAGATTTCAAAAAAAAAAAAAAAAAAAAAAATGTAAATTCAAAATTGCGACACCTTTGAATGGTGTGGAAGAATGCCGGGAATCCTTATGTAGGATGGCAGAAAAGAAACTAAAGTGCAGTCTTCTTGTATTGAAGGTGCTTTACACAAGCTGGCTCAGGCCAAAAGGACTATGAGCCAACATGCCTGACTGCGTGTATAATCTGCAATAGTCTCGATTGTGTGAACACTGCACAGTAGCTAGAAATGCCTAAAAGACGGATGCTAATCAGTGGGCACTGGGGACTGGAAACCCATGCTAGGATCCTCCAGAAAGAGAAGAAAACCATCACAAATCTTTTCTGTCCTGTCTTTCTCTGAAGTATTTTCGTCTTCAATATTTGGGACAAAGAAAATACAGCGACCTATCGCATATGTTCGTTATATTTGCTTTTGCGCAATTATTTTCTCCTTCACTTCACCAATTTCTCTCGTTTTCTTATGTCTGGTATCACTCAGTTTTCTTTACACTTTACTTACCTTTCTTCCTCAAACTTTCGCTTTTTTCAGGCAACGAAAGGAATCGGTTTGTCGTACCCAACTCATGTGCCCATCAGCAGATCTCTCAACGTAAACTAACTTAAAAAACATATGTAAAATAACCGAAATAAATTCAACCGTGACCTTTGACTTCAAGAAAAATCTATATAAATTCCAATGATCAATAAAATGAGCGAGTATGCGATCAGGAAATATCTTATGCGCTAATTTTTTTGTTTTACGGGAAGTATAGTTATGTGGCTGGCTACGTTTTATAATTAATGTTTTATTGAGGTAAAAGGAAGCACCAGCAATTGTTACTGCTTCCCGCCTGAATACGGAGCTAAAATTAAAAGGTTTTAGAAGCATTATTTTTTGGCGCGATTTGGACGTTTAAAAAGCCATGCAGGTAAAAATGTGCTTCATCGTCTCCGCCATACACAATATTTAAGAAATATTATGCAGCAGTAAACATTCCTCCTTATTTTCCTTGGTGCTTCAGTTTTAATAGCCCTAAATGTCAAGTACATTTTAGCGTTGTCTGTCTATGCTACTGTACAGTTGACAACAAATTAAAATTGCGTGAATTTTTCGATATCTTGTGTATACTTTTTGGGTTGCGATTCTTAATAAAAAACAGTGTGGTTTATTTTATCTCAATTGCTTATTTCAAACTTGGAGTTAATTTTAAATGAAAAATAAACACATGCATTTTGGTGAATTTAAGCCACCTTAATATAAAACCGGTACTATTTACAGCTCCTGTTCGCCGACCAGTTTTAATAATAGGACCACTATCTGAATGTGTGATGGAACGTTTAGCTATAGATTTCTCAAATCTCTTTAAATTTTGTGATGTAACGGCGATGGATTGTTCCCAAGATGCCATGGAAGAGGGACTACAACAAAATATATTTGTTGATTATCGCAGGCGAGGCAATAAATTTGAATGTACAACAGTGGAAACTATAACTAATGCATGCAAAAATGTAAGATATAAAATATATTTTTCCCCGACATGATAAATAATTTATACATTATTTTGTTTTTGTTTAGGATCGCCGTCATTGTATACTCGATATATCCATATCAGCTGTTGAACGTTTACAGCGTTTACAGATTTATCCAATTGTTTTACTTTTGCGTTTTAAATCGGCCAAACAAATACGGGAAATTCGTGACTTTGGCACAGATAAAATATCAGCCAAGGCAGCTAAGGAAATGTACGAGCGGGCGCTCAAACTAGAAAGTGATTATAAGCAGTATATATCAGGTAGGTTTATAGAGAGTTGCAAAATACATACATGCGTATTAATGTCTTCATTTAAATGTAATGCTTTATCTTTTACAGCCGTTATACCGGGTGTTAGCATTAAACACATGTGTACCCAAATTAAAGATGCAGTTGACAAGGAACAGGACAAAATTTTATGGGTTCCTGTTTCAAATATTTGATTTGAAGAAATCACAACATAGCGATGTTAATGGAATTAAGTATTTTTGGATTTATCTATTGTACGCACATACAACTATACTGTAATTTATTTTTATGTTACAATATTTTTTACATTTTTATTAAATCTTTATTTTTATATTTGTAACACAAGCTTAAGTATTTCATGGTTTGCTTCTTAAGGAAACGTATGCGTTTGTTTAAGTTAAACTAAGTAGCTTGAGTTAATAAGAAAACAGTTTCATTCACTAGTAAATTTTCAATTTTGTCTTTTTTTGTTTCTACATTTATTTTACTACTAAGCGCTTTATTTGAAATAGTATTTTTATTTAATTTCTTATAAATAAACACATTATTTTTGTTATTTTCTTTGTTGTTTAAGCTGCTCTTTTTACATGCCTCCTTCTTATCATTGCTTTTAATGTATTTGCCTTTAATTTTATTCTTGTCGTATTTATTTCATTTGTATTATTTTTCACCTATAGCACATAACTAAACTATTCATTCTCTTGCTTTCAAAAGAAATGTTTTTATTTTATTAAAAGTCTTATGACAAATTTATGTAAATTAAGTGCCTTTAAAAGTGTTTATTTTTCTAATTAACAATTTAAAATTGTTAAAAGTTATGTAAAATGTTTTGATTAGACAATAACAAATTTATATAAATACATATGTTAATTAGTTTATTTATATATACTATATACATATATAAATACACACTCAATATATATATTCTGGGTTACAGGGTTCTATTTTAAAAATCAATTATTTTATTTTATACTTCTACATTTTACACACAAATAATTTTTATGCATATGATGTTTTTATATTGAGATAAATAAAAAATGTAACCTATTATTTATACAATTAGAAACACTTAATACTTTTTTAATAAAAAATTAAAATAAAGAGAAATAGGTTTTTCTGTTACTAAATTTATTTACGAACAGCTGACTGGCTGGCCGGAATGGATACAGTGCTACATGATTCAGAGAGTGATGAATTTCTTGATATCTCACTTGATGTCTGTAAGCCTCACGCATTGAGGTTGTCTTCGATCGGGGTCACTTCAATTGGCTAAATGAATGCACGCACGGAATCACGTGACAAAAGTTATATTACTGCCACAACTTCTAGTTTTTGGAGAATTGACGATAACTTCAAGTAGTATATCGGTAAATAAGTTCTGTAGAAATTGTCATGCTGAGAAGGAAACTGTCTTTCAACCTCAATGCTTCCGACTTTCTTTACAGGATTAGCAACGTAGGCACACGCATCTGTTTCTATTTGTTTCGTTAAGCACATATCTAGTTCCTGTGCTTCACTTTTTCACTATGTATCTATTCATTTCTTGAAAATCCAGACCCACGTGTGCGGAAAATATTTCCTTCCGGCTACGTGCTAAACTATTCAATGTGTTTAGTTTATGTTGTTTTAGGAAGTTCTTTCCTAAAAATATTAATATTGTACACTATTTGTCAGGAGTTGAGACTGTTCACCTTTAGTTGTTTTTAACCAAATGTCAATAGGTCGCGAGCGCGTTGGCCTAGTGGGACAATGAAAGAACAGACTGGTGAACGGTTGAAAAGCATTGAAACGTATTAGTTTGCAGTACCAGTTGAGAATGCAGCAGCATGTGAATCTATTGTGACAAAATTGATCGAGTTTGCTGGGCTCAATATCCAAAATATTCACCCCTACCGTGAATAAGAAGTGAAATTTTTGTTCACGTGAAATTTTCATTCCACCCGAACTAAAAATGGGTATCGGGAATTTCACGTGAACAATTTTTTCCACAACTTGAATATTGCATTTGCAAAAATGAAAAAAAAAATTCTTTACTTTTAAATTTATTTACCGATTTTACCCTAAAATTACAGTTTATCAACCTAAAACTTCCTATTAGATGAAAAATACTTATATATGAATTGCACTATAAAAATCAAAGTATGCAAAACAATGAAAAAATTCCACATTCCACAACGCAAAAAGAAAACATTAATGATTAGGTAAATTTGGTTTTCAGTGAAATGTGAAAAAATTTCATGTGGAAAATAATTCGCGATATGGGTGAATATATTTTCGAACATTAATTAGAACAGCTATATTTATGGAATCGCCAGTACTCAAGGAAACAATCAAAACACTCAATTGATAAAACAAAGCACGTATATTAAACTCATTATTTACGACTTTAATTGTGAAAAAATTCAAATAGTTTTTGTTAAAAATAAAAGTAAACATATTAATTTTAATTTGGGTTTTTTACACTGTTGTAATTTTTATTTGGACTGACCCTTAGATTCGACGTTAGGGACATCAAAAGCTTGTATGTATAATATGATATATATCGAGGCCATTTACCAAACACCTTGCATCTTGTTAGGAAGAATGTCACTTTTAAATTTATTTACCGATTTTACCCTAAAATTACTGTTTATCAACCTTAAACTTTTAATTAGATGAAAAATACTTTTATATGAATTACACTATAAAAATCAGAGTATGCAAAACAATGAAAAATTGCACATTCCACAACGCAAAAAGAAAACATTAATGATTAGTTTTTGTTAAAAATAAAAGTAAACATATTAATTTTAATTTGTGTTGTAATTTTAATAAGTAAAACTTATAAGTTCACTTCAGTATGTGCTAGCGATTTGAAGTAGCCAAATTTCGGACGATTGTGAACTGCAGAACACCTTTCATGCGATTTAAAACTCGCATCGCAAGTTTTAGGCGATTTGCGATTGTCAGAACATGCCTGATTTATTTAGAAGTTTCAAGAGGGAAAATGCGCGAAATCGATTTTTACAAAAAAAAAAAAAAATATTTTAAAAATATTTGAAAGATAAATAAGTCCTTATGCATAAGGTCTATCAGACAGAAGGGATTGTGGTCTTGGTACGATTATTCTCATTGGTGTAGCGAAGTGCCCCGGGAGTAGCTAGTTATTAAATAAAAAGAAAACAGAACCCATTTCGTTTCCGTTACTACTAACCACATGATTTAGGTAGGTTAAGAATTTAAAAGGCAAATGAATACCTCTTATTGCAATGTTTTTTGTGAAGTTTAAGTAGAGTAATCTCTCTAAAAAATTCCCCTAAAATCTATTCAAAAACATAAAATTAGTATCATTCTTTGTAATTGTTTGACAGCAAGCTTTTGTGTATTAGTCATTGTATTGTATATTAACCCGAGTCGTATTTTTTGGAATCTTACTGTTAATTCGGACATAGTTGAGTATATTTTTCAATTAGTTGTGAAGATTAACGTAAAATGAATGGGGTTTACCCCTCGGATCAGAACCGGTTTTGGGATTTGGATGTTTCCATCGGTAAAATAAGATCAAATAGGTCTAAACGGCTACGAACTTAAGATTTTACTCCACTACACACGGCATCTCAGCAAAATTTACCACGTTACTTAGTGGCATCAGCTGTACCTTGCGGAGATCTACTCATTAAAGTTTCTGAAAACGCAACAACCCAGAAATTCCTCAAGGTTAACTACATCGACACCATACCAGGAAAATTGTCAAATTGTTCACAGGAGGAACTACTAGAGTCCCTCAAAGACGAGAAAGTTGTCGAGGTAAGAAAATTGACCAAGAAGGATAATGGGTTAGGAAAACTGGGTTGGGAAAGGGTTCAAGTAGACGAGTATATACCTAATACGATGAGGTGTATAAACTGTTAAAGATTGGGTCACACTAGGAAATGGTACAAGAGTGTAGAACAATATAAGGAATGTGGTCAAACCGAAAACCATGAGATGTGCAGCAGTAACTACTGTGTAAATTGTCGTACAGAATCCCATACTTCTTATGATTCAGATTGCCCTACATACTGGAAACACAAGTCGGTGAATTATATTAGAATTTTAAGAAGATGCACAACACGGGAGGCCTGGAATAGAATCCCAACGTATGCACAAGTAACTAATGGTTCAAAGCAAACAAACAATAACATCTTAAGCAACAACAAACCAGACAAAATTGAACAAGCACTAAAACCCAACAACTCACCGACAACCTTTAAACAAATTCAAATCTCCGCAAATCAAAAGCATAACAAAAAATATAACAACACCCAACAAAAAACAATCTGTACAAACTAAATGTAAAACAACAAAAACTGCAACAGATGTACTTACAAATGATTACTTTTTTGCAGAAAATAATGATTCGTTTTTCTCCAGCCAAATTATTGATCTAAACTCGACAGAAGAAATTTTTATTGAAGATATTGCTGAGGGCTTAGGCCTTAACTTTCCTCCAAGAACAACTACCGCCAACACAAATAAGACCACTCCAATTACAAAACTATATAATAAATTCCCACAACTTAATGTCATAATTATCCCGAATACATTAAAAAATACTCAACATCCAGCCGAAAATGGCGAAATAGAAAAATAATTTCTAATGACCCTACTCCAAAATGTCAATATCCTACAGTGGAACATACAAGGATTTCTTAACAACAAATACGCCTTAGAATTATTAGTATCTAGACACAAACCCAACATAACCGCTTTGCAAACAACCCACATCGTACAGAAAAACTCACAGTTACTACATTTACCAGGCTTTCAAATATTTTATCACAACAATATGATTATGCTAAATCCGGAATTGCACTATTAGTAAACAATAACATAAAAGTTATATACTTTTATGCACAAGGTCTTTTGTTTCAGACCATAATTATCCATGGGGTGACAGAACTCCATGTAACAAACATCTATAAAAAAGGGGACACTAACTTTTCTCCAAATATGGTAAGCAGCATTTTGATAGATAATAATGCCCATCATATACTGCTTGGTGATCTAAATTCACAAAACGTATTGTGGGGCTCAAACTCTAATTCACCTAGCGGTAGAATATTTGAGGATTTCCCCAACGACCATGGCCTAGTTATCTTAAATGATGGCTCGCCAACTCTGTTTAACACTAGAAATACCTTAACAGTTGTTGATGTCACCATGTGCAGTGCTGACTTGGCGGCAAGTATGTCATGGACTTGCTTACCTTTACCGGATAGAGGAGACCATTTTCCTATAAAAGTTTGCAACGAAACAGAAATAGTAGAGAAAAAATTTTCTCCTCGCTTTTAAGAAAAACAAGCTAACTAGCAGTTATTTACAAATAAGGCAGAAGAAATAACTAATCAGTTCCTCATATCATCAAACATAAACAAAGAAGCCGCCAAGAAAAAAAAAGGATTCTACGTAAAACAGCTAACGAATCTATCCCTCTAAGCCGCAAACAAAAAAATAGCCCAATTTGGTTCAACACGGAAATTGCCAACCTTATAGGACAGAGAAATGAATAATGGAAAGCCTGTAAAAGGTCCCGTAATAGCACAAATATCAGCAACTACAAGAGTCTATGCGCACAGATAAAAAGAGAATGCAAAATGGCGAAAAGAAATACATGGGACAACTTCGTTAATTCCTTAAATCCTTCAATGGACATAAGGGTTCTTTGAAACAAAGTTAACAAACTGAGGTCATGCAAAAGCAGTAAATTAAGTTCAATTCAAACAACCGATGAAGTTTTTTTCACCCGCTTGACATAGCTAAAGGCTTTGCCAAGTTCTGGTGCTCCCTTGGTTCAGACAATGCTTTTGAACCAAAAATCGTTAAAAAAAAGACAACTAGTAACGGAAGACCTTCCTAATATTGCGGTCCTGGTACCTATACCCAAACCTGGGAAAAATTTTAATCACCTGGAAGGTAACCACCCAATTTCTCTTCTGCCAGTACTTTCTAAAATTTTAGAAAAGATAGTGGCAAAACGATTTTGGATGTATACAAAAGGCAAAAAAGCACAAATCCAACACGCATTTATACCTATGCATGGTGTTCACACTCTTTGCCATCAGCTAGAGGAAGTGCTACCCCAAAACCTCAATGATGGTAGGCACAGCATAGTACTCTCTGAGGACATTGAAAAGGCTTTTGACCGAGTTACATTTTCAGCTGTATTAATGGAATTGAATGAATGGGGAGTGCCTCTACAGAAACTCAGACAATTAAGATTCCTCCTTGTAAATCGGAGAAGTACCGTCAGAGTTAATGGACATTATTCAGCTACCTGCCTGTTAGATAATGAGCACCTTAAGGCTCTCCCTTATCGGTTGTGTTATTCGTCGCTTACGTCAATTCTTTGGCAAAGCAATCCAAAGTAAACGCGGTATTAATTATATCGGCATTTACGCTGACAATATATTTGCGGTGTCATCGGGTAAGCCCGAAAAGGTAGACTCCAATCTTAACATCTTGGATCGCATAATTTGCGATTGGGCTAAAGGTAGAGGAGGAGAGGCACTACATGTATGTAGGAAAAGAAGATGTGGGAACAGCACTTTACACATTAGAGATGCATCCATACGAACGTCAGACCAAATGAGGATTTTGGGTATATGGTTTACCAAAAATCTTCTCTGGAATCATCATACAAAGAACTTAACTGGAAAATTGGCAAAAATTAACAACTTACTTAAACTTATTTGTTCACGTACAAAAGGACCCCATATCGAAACTTCAATAAATATTTGTAAATTCTTAACCACCGGTGCAATCCAACATTAAATAACAATCTACGGGTGAACGTCAAAGAAAAATAGCAACAAAATAGACGCAGCAATGAACAACTGCTACAGAACTGCAGCGAGATTGTTAAGAACAACACTGGCAAATTTAAGAATTAAAGCGAAATTTTTGGACTTTAAGTCCTTACTAGAAAAAAGATCTGTGTGTCTAGCATCCAGGGCAATAACAATGCCAAATGACGGATTACATAATCGATTCTGGAATCGAATAGCATCGACAACTAGGACGTATCTAACAGCCATCAAAAATATATTAACGTTGCTGACGGAGTATAACATACTTATGCCTCAAAGACCCAGCGAATCGCTTTACCCTATACCTTTGGTAGAGCTAGATGACAGCCTATGCTTTTTTAATAAAAACTCAACTAACGCTTCATGCCTTAAAAAAATGTTTCAGGAGAAGGTCAATAATTTTACTCCAGAGATATTTTTTTATACCGATGGCTCTTTTAAAGAGCACATAACATATTACGCAATGTCAAAGCAGATTGACAATCAATACGTTACTGTTAACGAGACCAGATTGCCCGATCACACTGGAATTTTTACCGCAGAGATTTCTGCAAAAGTGGCAAAAAATGTCTAATATGCAGCGACAGCTTAAGTGCGATCAAAGCCCTGATCAAAAATCAAAATGGGGCTTATAAAGAAATGTTGTGGCTGGAAAATAGTAGAAACATAATCAGGGTCCTATGTATACCATCGCATATCGGAATCGCAAGTAATGAATATGCAGACTCAGCAGCAAAGAAAGTCTTTAGTGTGCCGCAAGTAACAGAAATTCCATGTCAGCCTAAAACAATAACAGCACCATTTGTAGTGACACTTAAAACAATAACCAAAAGGCCCGATTACAATACGAACCTGTCCAGGAATAACTGCATATTACTCGCTCGTTTGAGGGTAGGTAAAGCTTTATTCAACTCCAGGCACTACTACGAGAGGACCGAGCCATCTGTATGTAGCAACTGCAATGTTGGTCTCACAGTCTCACACATACTGTCAGAATGCCATTGTCTAAAACATATATACCTTTGGATAAATTGCTTGATTGCAGCAGAGAAGGGAACTTAAGGACGATCAAAAGAATTCTGCAGAAACACAATATTTTACAGATTTAATTTATTTCGATTAACATTAATCACATAATCATTTTGCCACTTGAATTTTATTCTATTAATTTTTCTTGATAATTTAATTTAAAAACGATACATTTCCACTGTTTAGTAGTTCCATAAATATAGTATTATTACTTTTAATTTGATTTTCGATACATGCGCATTTGGTCCTGTTATCCGGCGAATTTGTTTTTTTATATTTTGTAAATTTATTTTATAAAATATATTACTGATAAATAAATAAATGAAATTCGTATCGATTTGAACTCTTTGTAAGCTGAACTTGCCCTGCTTTGAGGCAAGGTTACGCCATCGCTAAGAAACTTTACGGTTTAAAACATTAACTGCCGTTTTTCTTAAAAGGCAGTTTAGACGGCACACGTAAAATCGAAGAGAAAAATAATATAAAATTCCATCCGTATTTTAAAAATAGGTATACACAGGTTTTTGGACCGCTTGCAGAAAAATGCATTCTTAATCTAAAGATTCGTAATTTACTTTTGAAAATTTAAAAAAAAAGACTGTCAAATTTTCATCCGTATTTGGTCTCACTTTGTGCAGATTCATTATAAAGTTTGCTTAGAAGATCCCACAGGTACTCTTCTGCACAAAAATTTGACATTTCGTAAGACTTCTGTGACCATGTAAACCACCATTAAATACGAATGAACACTTCCTTTGCATTTAAAGAAACAAGCAGCAAGGTTGACTACACTTTTACTATTCCGTGTGAAGTTTCTATTAAATGGGTTTGGCTTTTGGGACAGTTAAGCCTTATTTAACTTTTTCGCTTGCATTCTTTGTTTGTTTTTCCAAAGTAATAAAAAAACTCAAAGAACAGGTATGTGATGGAAATCAATCAATTTAAAAAGACTCGTTTTTAAAGGACGTGATGAATTTCGATTTCAAAACATAAACCAAAAACAAAAAATTTTTAAAACAACATATTTAAAAACGATTTTTTTTAAATCGATCGATTTACATCTGATACCTGATATATATTTTTTAATTTTATATTTATTGAAGAAAATAAAAAATAACATTAAATATATTAAAATTTGAAGTAAAATCATTGTTACATTTTAATAAATGTGTGTATGTGGTAAAAATTATGAATAACAGAATAGAAAGAATAGTTACATACAAACATATCGCTGAACTTATGTAGAAAGGACCTAACTCGAATTTTTACGACGTTGATTTTTTTGTGATTTAAATACCTTTAACACAGACACATCTCGTCACAAAATTTGTATGCAATAGTATTAAAAAAAATGGTTTTATAAGGATTTGCATTTTTAATAACGGGTCCGCCATCTAACGGTTTTTTTTTCAACTAGTGCTTATTTTGTAAATGGTAATATTTGGGGTACAGAAAAACCCGCACGTATACACTGAAAAGCCGGTGCACCCAAAGCGAGTCACTGTTTGGTGCGGATTTTGGTCCAGAAGCACAATAGGGCCATTTTTCTGCGAAAATGACGAGTGGCCGTTACAGTCAATGGCGATCGTTATCGGGCCATGTTTAACAAATTTTTGTTCACAAAAACTGAAGAGGAGGATATTGGCCATACGTGCCACACAGCCGAAGCTACACTATTTTTTTATAGCATTAAAAAAAAAAAGTTATTTGGCGGACCCTTTATTACATTGTGATAAATACAGTTTCAAATGCGTTTTTACCTTTTCCTGTAAAGTTATAAACGTACGAGTTAGGACCTCTCTATATGAGACCAACGAAATGCAGGTAAGTAAGCCTTAACATGTAAAAGGATTACAAGAAATATTCTTACAAAAAACTTTTAATATTTAAAAATGTATTAAACAAAAAAAAAAACTGATCTTTAAAATGCATTGTTTAATTTAATATACATATTTAAATAAATAAATGATTATAAATGAGTGAACTTGCATGGCCATTTTGTAAGTGTCAGTAAATACATACATATATTTAAATTAATTAAATTAATAAAACAAACAATAATTCTAAACAATTTAAAACTTTAGCTCCTTCACGGTGGAGGCTCCTGCACAAAGTTTTAAAATATTTTTAAGGTACAAACGCTCTGTTTTCAGAAAACACTATGTCCAACTATATTTACAAAAAAACATAATGTCAACAACTTAATATATATAAAATAAATAACAACAAATTTGGCGACTAGTTTACAAAAAAATGAAACAAAAACTTTAAACATAACACTTAAAAAATGTTGAAATATTTCATTAAAACAAGAAAAATTTAACTTAACTTAAACTTAACATTGGAGCGGCTAATGTTTAATCCTAAGAAAATCAATCAATCAATCAATCCTCATAAAAATCAAATTCATCTTTTGGCCGATACCATTCCTCGGTAGCATGTTCGTAAATGGCATTTTTAACCTGTTCCTCGGCTATTTCGATGGGATGTCTGTACTCACTAGAACCACTTTCTGAACGCGGTGATCTTGATGTGGCCCTTAAGTCAAAGGGGATGTTGTAACATTTGCATATACAGGACGAAGGAAATCTAAACCAATCGGAAAATATGCCACGGCATTCGTTATGTGGATCATAGGCCAAAAGACGATGAAGACGATACTGCTGTTCGCAGCGACAACCTTCGCGACAGTACATTTGTTTGTACTCATGTGTACATTTTTCCCAGTGTACGTACTGTTCGAAGGGATAAAGATTAAGTAGAGCTAAGACCTCACCGCGAGTATTGTTGGCCCAAAATGGTGCGACAACTTCTTCCTTAACTGGACAAGCGTTACTGAAATATACAAATAAAAAGTAATAACAAAAATTTTAAAACCACTTTGTTAGAAATGTGTTCAAAGTTCAGTTATTCGAATTCAAATCGGTTAATATAAAACTAAGTTATCAGAGTTGAGTTTTATCAGTCAACTATTAAATATAAAGCTATTAAAACAATTCGTTGTTAGTAAAGACATAAAAAAATCGAATATAATCCTGTAATTAATTCAACAAATGATGTTAAGAAAGAACGGCTGAGTAATTAAGACGTATTTTTTTAAATATTAAAAAATTGTATTGTTAATAATTTTATAGACCATCTAACAAGTGCTAGGAAGTAACAAGTAAGACTGCTATATTCGGCTATGCCGAATCTTTATACCCTTTACAATATACATATGTACAGTACTGTTCGAAACCTAAGCAACTTTTTTCCCCAGTACATACTCATGGTCGTATATGTTCTCTTTAAATAGATTATTGAAAAATTTCCTTTTTATTTATTATTATACATATAGTCTACATACTAATAATAACAACAAAAAATACATTTTATGTCTTTGGAAGAAATATAAAACAAAAACAAAATTAACTTAAAAATTTGCTGTTCGAAACCTAAGCAACTTTTACATTGTTGCATTTGTCGCGAAATATTAACTAAAAAAAACAACAACAAATTTTAAACAAAAATTTTAGTCCCGTTATGATTGCTATTGAAAAAAGTAATTTTGGTTGATTTTATGCATTTAAGTAATACCAATTCTTTAGAAGTGCAACCATGACGCGAACACGTTATGGATCAGCTTTTAAGCTAAAGATTATTGAATTTTTTAATAACGGTAAACCCAAAATTGCTATAGCAAACCAATTAAATATTAATAAATCAATATTAAAAAAGTATAAAGCTACTGGGAAAGTAGAGAAGGCCAATAGCGGTGGGCGACCTCGAAAAACTTCTGAGCGAACAGACCAGAAAATTTTTCGTCTAGTTAAAAAAATCCATTTATTTCGTCGAAAGATATAGCGAATGAGCTTGAACTTCAGATTAGTTCTTCCACAGTAAGAAAACGTTTATTGGAACAAAACTTAAGGAGCTTCATGCAATCTAAAAAGCCTATGCTGACTAAGAAGCATCTAAAAAAGAGGTTTGTTTGATTGATTGCAACGTAGTCTCTGACTTTCTCAGCTTTCCGATAGTTTTAGGATGGATTTTGCTAGAGCACATATGGATTGGACTATATCCAAATGGAGAACTGTTTTGTTTAGTGATGAATTTAAATTTAGCTTACTAAACTCAGATGGAGTTTGCCACGTGAGAAGACCAAAAGGAAAGCGGCTACATTCTCGGTACTCAAAAGCCACAATAAAGCATGGGGGTGGAAATGTGATGGTTTGGACTTGTTTTTCGGCCAGTGGTGTTGGTCCCTTTGTAGAAATTAAAAAAAATGGACCGTTTTGTTTACAGGAGCTGATGAACTGTCTAAAATCGGAGTGGGAAGCCATACGAGGGCTGCTATATATATTTCTGGCCTGGCAACACTGAGTGATGCCAAGTGCAATCTGACATTTCCATTGGAAAGTTTGTCATTTTTAAGCATAATCGTACTCAAAACATTTTGACGCACGACCATTATTTGCGTTGTTTACAGTGACTTGAAAAAATTAATATAGAAAAAAATGGAATTAATTCGTGAACATTTTCATGCCATCATTTTTCACAACTTTCGACGTGGATTATCACGACAAGAGTGCATTGATGAACTTAAATCTTTGTATGGCGATGAAGCACCATCCTATAGCACTGTGAAAAATTGGTATAATGAATTTAATCGTGGCCGAAGCTCGCTCAAAGACGAACTCCGTGAAGGTCGTCCAAAAACGGCTGTTGTGCCAGAGAACATTGATGCCGTACGTGAACTCATAATGCAAGATCCACATGCGACATACCGAGAGATAGAGACATCGTTGGACATTTCTTCCACCAGCATACATTCGATACTGCATGAACACCTGGTCGTAAAAAAGGTTTGTACTCGTTGGATCCCGCACAATTTGAAAGTCGCTCAAAAAAGGCCCGTGTCGATTGGTGCAAAAATACGATTGCGGTGCTTCAAAAGACGTTTATAAGATCGTCACAGGCGACGAATCATGGATCTATGCGTATGAGCCCGAAACGAAACAACAATCGATTGTGTGGGTCTTCTAAGACGAGCAAAATCCAACGAAAGTTGTTCGTGAAAGAAGCACTTCGAAGCAAATGGTCGCCTGTTTCTTTGGCAAAACTGGTTATGTGGCGACTGTTCCGCATGAGCAACGTAGGACGGTCACTTCTGAGTGGTACACTACAATTTGTTTGCCTGAAGTCATCGGTGAAATTCGAAAAACCAACAAGAGAAGACGAATCATTGTTCACCAGGACAATGCGAGCTCTCACACATCGGCTCAAACCAGAGCGTTTTTGACCGGCCAAAACGTCGAATTAATGGGTCATCCGCAGTACAGCTCTGACTTGGCACCTAATGACTTCTTCTTGTTTCCGCACATCAAGAAAAAATGCGTGGTGAACGATTTTCGCCGCCAGAAGAAGCTGTTGAAGTGTTCAAAAACCATGTTTTAGAGGTGTCTCAATCGGAGTGGAAAAAGTGCTTCGACAACTGGTTTGAGCGCATGCAAAAGTGTATAAATCATGCTGGAGAATACTTTGAAAAACAATAAAACTATTTTTGATTATAAATATTCGCATTTTCACTATTAGGCCAGAAATATATAGAGCAGCCCTCGTAACAACATCTATTGTATCGAATCTTATTGAATCTATGCCCAAAAGATGCGCTGAGGTCGTAAGAAATAAAGGATATCATAGCAAATATTAAAAGTTGCTTAGGTTTCGAACAGCCAATTTTTAAGTTAATTTTGTTTTTATTTTATTATAACGTTTAAAGAAATGGATTTTAATTTTTGTTGTTATTTTTAGGTTATAGACACATTGTGTAGTAGTAAATAAAAAAAATTTCTATAAATTTATTTAAAGAAAAGATATGAGTCTATTATTACTTAGTGGAAAAAAGTTGCTTAGGTTTTGAACAGTACTGTAAATGTAGTGAAGTAACCCCAATAAAAAAAACAAATATATGTGGCGATCGGTAATTAAAACTTAAAAAAAAAAAAATAAGCACGTAAAAATATCATCGGCTCTTAATGGATTAAGCATTTTAAAAAAATTTTGGAATTTCCTGAAAGATCTCTTTAAAAGCTTTTAAAATGATGCCCATATTGATATCTTGAAAAATGTGGCGTACTATCGTACATTTCTATGAAAAGTTCAGAGGCCTATAACTCGGAAAATATGGGCAAACGCTAATTTTTTTACTTGATGTTTTTTATTTTTTTTTTAATTTTCCATTGCCCCAAACTATATTTGTTCCAATTGATTTGGAAAAATTAAAGGCCATCTTGAGGGATATGGACCGACCTTGCTGATTTTCAGCTGCAAAATTTTCGGACGGACAGATGGACATCGCTCAATCGACTTTGCTCAGCATAAGAGCTCGGAACATATAGAAATTGCAAACGGAATGAGTAACTTAGTTATACCCTTTTTCCTTTTTTTTGTGGTGACGTAATATTGCTTTATTAAGCTGAGCCGAATCTTATATACCCTTCACCAAAAGTATTTAATTGTCGTCTTTAAAACTGTCATTTTATACTATTGATTTTAGGCCGATTTTTGTTTGGAAATTTTTTTTGTTTTTCGTAACTCATCAATTTTTTAGATTCAAAACTCGGTTATAAAGGAAGAGAAGGAAAAGCGAGTAGTGCAGTTATTTTTAACCGAAAATTTTTTTTGTTAGCCCTTTAAATGTCTGTAGATTCTAATAATCCTGTTTTGAAAAATCATACAATACTTACACTCCTCTTGCATGGACAGGCATAGCAACTGATTCCTGTTTTATAGTATCCTGGTATAGTTGACTATCTTTTAGGACTGGCTTATTTGAGGCTGTCACTTCATCAGGAACGGATGGTGTGACACTTTCTGCTGGCTTTTGTATATTTTCACTTAACAAAAGTTCATCCTTCGATTTAAAAGGTTTAACTGATGGTTTCAAAGATTGTGAACTTAATGGAGAAGTGGTGGGAAGCCCATAACGATTGTTATGTAAAGTTGTGTATCGATTATAATTTTTATTGAAATAGTTTTTGAAAGGTGATGTTTTGTTGGTAGTGAGAGGTGTTGTGGAAGACGAGATATCTGCAGATTTAGTTTCGTTTTTGAAAATAGAAGCTAAGGGTGCAGTGGTTATCCTAAAGGGAGTTGCTTGAGTTGGATGCATTTTCAACTTTAACTTCGCCGATATTGTTGAATCTACTTTGTACAAATGCTGAGATGGTTTTTGACGCTGGCCAGAGGGTATAAAAGGCCTTCTTTGTTTGGTTGGCGATTTTTCTGCCTCATGTTCAGATATCAAAGACGTATTAGGTTTCGAAGTTGTACTGATAGTAGCAGTAGTAGTAGTCTCTGCTTTTTGTGTTGTTGTGGTAGTTGTCAGAAGCGTAGTCGAATATGTTGTCGAGTTGGAAAAACCCAATTGTGGCGATTCCACAATTTTAATATTATCTCCAAAGTTTATGTGGGGCGCCGTAGTTTCATTTGGAATTTCATAAACACTATTAAACTCATTACCCATACCTTCTTCTTTTTCAACCTGCACTGTTGTATTCTCTTCGTTGAGTTGCTTTTCAAAATTCGTTTTTGTGGTTAACTCTTGATCGTCTTCAATTTTTATTAAATCTGAATTGAAATTATTTTTTAATTTTATGTTCGTATCATTACTGTCGGAGGCGGTAATGTTGCCACTTAAAGGAGTATTTGTTTCTGCCTCCATATGAGTTGTATTTTCAGCTTCGTTATTAGTTGTTGTTTCAAATGTTTCTGTTGTGCTTACAGGTGACTTTGTCGTTGTAGTTGTGCTAGAAACCATTGGCCTGAAGTGCGGTTCGTTTAAAACATCATTCGATTTGAGGTTTTCAAAATCGTCTCTATTTTGCATAAATTTCGAAGCCCTGTGATTAAAACTATTACGGGAATATCGCTCTGAAGCCAACTCTATATCGTCTGCATCGATTTCGTTGTTTATTATTTCGTCGCGTAATACAGATATGTGACGAACATCGCCATACATTCGTTTCATTAAACCTTGATTTTCATGAACAAATCGCCTCACGGCGTGCCAAGGATAAGCTGCTCCTGGTAGATTACAATGAGCTTGTGTTGTCAAATCACAGGGTATGGCGGCTAACATTTGAGCTCGTCCTCTTCTAGATTGTTTTGCATTTGGGCTACATGATGTTGCCGAATCGAAACCAAACGAAGAGGTCCCGTCAATTGTGTGAGCAAAAAGTAGAAGAAAAATTAGATTGCCCTAAAAAAAAAGACGAAATAACTTTAAGAAAATTAAAATAAAACAAGATTTTAATAAAATAAAAATTAATTGAGACTTAAGTATTAAACTAAAATTGCAAATGATATCTAAAATTAGAAATCTTGTTAAGTTTTAAAAAATTATTTTTTGTTTTAAAACACAATTTGGTAATTTATTTCAAAAAGGATTTTTTCATCTAAACCCAACAACTTTAATAAAGCTGAAAAAATTAAAAAAAAAGAAACACAAAAACAATTGCAACAACCAGTTTGATAGTTATAAACAAAATAATTGCATTTAAAACCTCATTTCGAATGCAACAATCAATAAAACACAGCCATACATACATACATAAATTTTTATAAGTAAAAGGTAGACAGACAGACCAATTGTTAAAAACACTTACAATTTTTAATACTTTTAACTTCACATTTCTTTATGGTTGAAACTTAATTATTTACTTCTTTTCAGTCAGGCTTAAGTCCATTATTTAATATAATCAATTTTAAAGAGAACAGTAAAAGTTACTTATTCGCATACTTGTTGGAGGCTTTTTGAATCTCCCACATGGTCAAACACTGTTTTTCATTGCGCGTGATCACTTTTTTTTTTTTTTAAAGAGAAGTAGCACTTCAGGCATTAATGCCTACTTAGTTTTTTAACCGTGCTACATTCTTTAGGAAAGGGATAGATGAGAGAGAAGACATGTGGTGAAAGGAGATAGATATAGCTATTTTATTAATTATTTGACTTCGCCGGCGAATATGCTATGAAGAAGTACCGACGAAAGAGGCTGCATGTTTTTATGTTAATTCTGCTTATGTATTTATACCACTAAACAGAAAAAACATTTTTATTTTTTGACTGCCGCAAGGGTTGAACCCAAGTCAGCCAGATTTGTAGTCAACGTGCTTACCACCTAGACTACAGTGCAGTGTCAACGATTCAAAGAGTGATTAAGAAAGCTGCACACCTACAGAGACAAGAATTAAAAAACACCAATTTATATATTTAGAAAGCAAATGCTTGTTAATTTGGTTCGAACGCACATGACTTGAATATGACCTAGGTAAGGAGGAGCATTATTTGGAGCTCTTGAACAGCCGGGTGGGTGTGTGATGGTGTGGGAAGTAATATCCTACTATGTTACTTGCTACAATAATGTTTTGAAAATGTCGTTTTTCCGCAAATTCCAAACTTATTTTCAAATCTAAAGTGGCATTTTCAGCATGATAATGCTCTAATCCATACAGCCTAATCCATTAAGTCGCGGATTCAGGGCCAGCAAGTCCTTTAATGGCCACCATATTCGCCTGACCTTAATTTCATCAAGAACGTCTGTGGATACAATACAATACAAAAAGCGAATTAATCGAAGGCATCAAACACGCTTGGTCCACAATTTCGTTGAACTATATTGAAAACTTTACAATTTAATTCCCAGCCGAATTTACGAAGTGATTTCAAGTTAAGGCGGGATACTCATTACAAGTTATTCTTAATACTGTTTAAAATATAATATAATTTGGTTGCTCAAAATACTAGTTAAACTGAAATTATAGCAAATGGCGCTATCCTGTTAACTAAATTTTCAATAAGCTTTTTATTATATTGTTTAAAAAAAGTGAATGTCGCAGCAGTCGATTTTGTGTTATTTTAAATCGAATTGAGAACAGTATAATAACTTTAAAGCTATAGTTCAATTGGTTCAGATAATATTTAACATTAACAGTCAAAGAAAGGGGGCGCACCCTAATGACGCGCAGTGTATATTGCTTTAAGCTTCATAAACATTTTGTGTTATGTTTCAACATTTTGGATTTAACGAATGTCGAGTGGAAGTCATTGTGAGGTTCAAATTTTTTATGTACCAGGGGGCTTCAGTGATCATTTTATTTATGCCTTTGAATTTTTTCTAAATTTTAAACCGAGGCAGTTTGTATTATATTTTAAGTTCTAAGAGAGGCAGTTTATTTGTACTGTTTTTAATTTATCTTGCGTCGCTTCCAGTGTTCTCAGTTATGGCGATTTCTTGTGGAACGTGGTGATAAAAAACTTTTTACGATAAAAATTATATAAAGGCGAGGGGCAAAATTCTTGGCGGTATTTGAAATACTTGGCGAAATTCTTGGCTATTTTGCTATATTCGGCTATGCCGAATCTTATATACCCTTCATTTCTGTAAATCTGTAAAAGTAGCTCCTATAAAAAAAGCAAATATTGGGGTGACAAAGAATTAAAAAAAATAAAATAAAATAAAAATAAGTGCTACATATACATAATTGTACATAAAAATGTCATCGCCTTTTCATTGGTTAAGCATAATTAAAAACTATATGATATTTTAAAAAATTAAAACATTTTAGAGGCCCGTAATTCGAAAAATATTGGCGATCGCCAATTTTTCAATTGATGTTTTTTTTACTATTTTTTCATTCTCTATCGCCCCATATATTTGTTTTTTGATTGGAGTTACTTCATTACTCGTATTCAAAATAATATGGAAAAGTTGGAGGTAGGAGTAGTGTTTTGCCCTCTGCGTCTAAGGGGATGGACCGACCTTGCTGATTTCCAATAGGACCTCTTTCGACACTATGTCTGATCGATTGGCTTATTTAAGTTTGCGCAGGTAAACTGGATTTCAACACTAACACGGACGGACAGACGGCCATTGGACATTAGAATATTGAAAACAAAATGGTCAACTGCCCAAACCTAAAAATAGAAAATAGTGAGTAACTAGAGTTTAATTTTGTCCCAAACAGAGAAATTCATATTCACATTTTGTTAATTTTTATTAATATTGTATAACTATTTAAAATTATCACAATATATAAATTATTATATATTAATAAAACAATTGTTTTCATTTGCATTTAATAGGTTTTCCGTTCGCTAATGGATAATTTGTTATCTATCGTACATGTACTTTTTTGCCGTCCATACACGATGTTACATAAAATTTAGCGACACACATAATTGTTGTGAAAAGAAAAATATGCGTGGGTTGATTTAAGTTGTGTGTTTTCCATTTATGTGCGAGAATTTTGTGCAGTGTGTGTACTTTTCAGAACTCTGGTACAGTTTATCTTGTGTTTTTACCTCCTGTAAAATCACAATTATGCGAGTTACATAAGATATACTTTTCACAGTATGTAACACATTAAAATTATATTAAAAGCGGACATGCAATAAAAAAGCTTCTTTAATATCATTTTTTTTTTGATTTTGTGATGTATGTGAAGATAATTTTGGAACGCCGATAAGGTATGGATTGCTTACATGCTCAAGGTGACACAATTTTGCTATAATTATGTGACGATATATTACTATTGCTTAAGAGCTATAAAGCTAGAGAATTATTTTAAAATTTAAAGAATTTCAACCACTGTGCGGCATTGCTTGTTTGATTTCATCACAATACATTTTTAGATTAAAAAAAAAAAAAAAAAATAATTACATTACCTTCAGTTAATCTTTCAACATTAATATTTGAAACATCACTGTGTGTCAGAAACGGTGATTAATAATTTTTTGTGTTAGGTCTTAAATGGAAATCTTCATTTACTTAACATACACAAAGAAATTTTTTGTAATAATTTCAATGACTAACAAATTGTTCGAATAACAAACAAACTGACAAGCAAACTAAAATTTTATTATAAACACTTGACCACTTAATATTTATTTTTTTTATTTAAAAATCAAAACAAATTATTAACGAAATGGAAAGTAATTTCATGTATTTAATTATTGCTTTTCTCTGTTAAGGGTTAAGTGATTTGGTCCTCTTTTTGTTTAGCCCATCGTACTTTTGACCAAGTTTTTTACGCTTGAATGAAAGTGAAAGAAAGACAGACTGTTCAATAAAAACTTATAATTACAATAATTCTTTTCCCGTACAACTTTTACTTTGTCTTGTATGTTGTTCACTTTATGTTTATATTATACATCTTTTCCTGATTTAATATTTAGTTCAACGGTTTATAGTTTTGCTTGACCACACTGTCAACGTTGATTGAATTTATGCGTGTGTATTTAGTTCAAGCTACAACCCAGCAAACAATAAAATATTTGCTAAAAAATGGGAATTTTTATCAATGCTTTTACGAGTGGCAATTCTTGTTATTTAGTTTGTTAATCCATAAATATAATAAAACTGTGTGTGCAATATTTTTTGAAGATTTTAGTGTTGGCGTATATATTAATCGATTGAAATACAAAACACCTATTTTTGGAAATTTTGTCTGTCCGTCTTTCCGTCTGTCTGTCTGTCTGTCTGTGTTCGCATCACGTAAAAACTGGATTTGAATAAAATTTTGTGAGGATGTCCCTTAAAAACTAGAAATACAAGACTAAAAGCACAGTTGTGTCAGCACATTTTATTTTTGTAAATGGAACGGACAGACAGATATTTCTCAATTAAGTGCGCTATTCATAAAAACTTAGAATATATATAATTTATGGGGTCGGAAATTAATATTGTAGAAATTACAAGTGGAATGACAAACTTATATATACCCTTTTCCACTTTTCGTAGTTAAGGGTTTAAAAATAAGTGCCTGTAAATTGCAATCGGGAACATGTTCAAGTAAGTAGTGTTTTTTGGGATCACGTTTCTTAGAATATGAGCGATACCTAGACGCAAAGTTCAGACAAGATTTAAATTTTTGAAAGAAAACAACGATTCAATGGACTATTTGTGATGTTGTTTGGCTGTAAGCTTTTTTGCATGTAAAATTCTGCTCCTGCTCTTCGTATATATTGTTTCTCTCATAAGACATGATGTGTTTCGTCTTGACAGAACTTTTTATCATAGGGTTTTGTTACTGAACTGATATTCTATCTAAAGTTTGTTAAAAAAAAGTCCGTGACTTCAAAAAACTCCACAAAATATAGTCTGAAATAGCTTAATTGTGTAATCTTGCGGGTATGTACTAGTAGCCGAAACGAGAGATAAGGCACTTGAAAATTTAGCCTAAAAAATTCGTCTGCGGCAGGTGCACTAACTGCTATTGCACCATCCTATTAGAATTACATATTCTCCAGTCTTTTAGTAATGCTTGCTATCCGTTTTAGGCATTTGAGCCGCTGCAATAAAAACATGTTCCCGTTATGACTTTACTTTTGTCGCTTCTGTGGCTTCGATACTTATTAAATAGAGAAAATTGCAAAGTAACGATAATACGCACGACAGAACTTTGGAAATTTACTACATACACATCACGTGAAACAATATAATTATTGCCTAAGACATTTCTTATTCCGGAAATGGAATAAAATCGTTGAATTTTAATTCAAACCTTTGCTTGCCTTTGAAAACGGTCTGAGATAAACTTTTCAGTTTAAAACTTTTGTAATTGTATAATTTTTATAATTTTCGATGACTACCGTCGTCTCTGGCTGTATACTTGGTACGTTTGGCGAGCGCTTTTGATGTGATAACATCATTTTCAAGCCACGTTTTTGTTAGTTTGTTTGTTTATTTGTAATTGTGTTTGCTGGATCAATGTTTGTAAAGTTTTTAATTAAATTTTCTTTGGTTGGAAAAAAATTATTCAAAACAGTTTTACTTTCTTTTCTTTATGTATGAAAAAATATTTTTAAAGGCAATGTAAATACACACATACATATTTAAAAATTTGTTCATTAAAAATTAGGACATGCTGCATTTATTAAGTACAAAATAAAAAGATTCGAAATTTGACGATTAAATGTAGGAACACAACACACGACGGTAACGATATTTTTATACAAATTTGACATAAGTTACCGTTCAACGACAATGCCACTGAGATAAAATTTTTTTTATTTTCTTGTCGGTTTTCATTATTCTCTCACATTTAGTCTCTCACTCTCCAAACAATATTGCCACAGATTTCCAGAAATATTTGTATTTTATAAGCAATTGAATTCACAATAATAGCAAAGGCACATTATTTAATAAAAAATATAACAATATTACTAAAAAACTGATATACATATCGCACCTGTTCAACTAAAGGGCGTCAACTCAAAAAAGAAAGTTTACAGTTTCTGTTTTAAGCATTAAATACCAATAAATGCCAAAAATATCTGTTCACAATTTAAATATAGATCGCCACGACGTATGTGGTACATACATGAGAAATGATATTTGCATTTCGGTATCAAAATTTTTTTTGAGAGTACTTCTTTAACCTCAAGGGTAACAAATCGTTAACTTTTTTTTTTAATTTTTATTAAACAGCAAAAAAATCTTCATGAAAAAGAAAAGTTAGCTAAAACCATAAATCAATATATAAAAAGTTCTTTTTACCTATAAACAACAAATTTTTTTAATTTATTTTGTATTTTTTAAGGCATATCACTTTAAACTAAAATAGCCCCTAGATAAATAGCGCCAATAGAATGGTTTTTGGCGTATTTCAAAAAAATTTTTTTTTTCATTTTAAAACCATTTCCAAAAACACATCCTTCATCACATTAAAGTCAAATAAGCCCAAATCTATACCAAATGAAAATATCATTTCCCATCACTGCAATGCAGTACCAAATTTAATTATTTCTTAATTCTCTGTCACCCTAACATTTGCTTTTTTGATTAAAGTTACTTCACTAAACTAGATTAATATAGATGGTGAAGGAAATATAAGATTCGGCATAGCTGAATATAGCACTCTTACTTGTTTGTATCAAGATTGACAATTCTATCAAAAGAAACACAAAAAACGTAACAGCTGTTTTTCGCAGTTACCCTATCCTATGTATATTGTGAAAAAACAAAACAAATATGTAAAACCAAATAATAAGACACGATAAGAACTAGAGTTGCAATATATATTAAATGCTTAAACAGATTCATTTAAGAAAATCAATGGTTTTAAATTGTAGACGTATCACTGCGAGTATCAAATGTTACAGAGGAGTAACACAGTATTTTTTCAAATGAAATAGTATCAAAAAAAGTACGATCGTAACAACTTTTCCAACACTGGTATGTACATAAAAGATATTTGCATCCGAATTTTACCTGAACAATTCTTAGTTGATCGAATTTATATTTCTCCTGATAGCAACATGATTTATTATTGTTGAATGTTAAAAAGTGGGGAAAATTTTTTGAAAAATGTTAACAATTTGTTTCGACTTTAAAAGCACATTAATGTCTATGAGATTTTTCCATCTTTATTAATTGCTTATGCTTTGCAATTAAAATGATTAAAGAGGTAATTCTTATATTTTTCTATTTTTAGTATTTCATATTTAATTTTAACAATTTTAAATAAACAATTTTTTTTTCCAAATTTCACACTTTTAAAATGTTACTTTCAAAAATTACCACAGTAATAGCCCATGGAGCTTTTAGTTATTCAAACGTTTATTTTACTTCATTACAATGCAGTCTTACGTAAAAAGTATTAATAAATAATTAGAATGGACACTTTCTTAATATTCTTTTTAAATGCGTAGTTTTGTTGCAAGGAGCTAGTTAAACTTACTTATGCTTGTTGCTTTATTGATTCAATGGAGTTCTCATAATCAATTTGGCTTTTGATATAAGGTTTTATTTTCAAATTTTGGGAAATAGCTATATGGAAATGCTTTCCCCGTATTTGAAGGAATCAAGCACAATTAAAGTAAATTAACATGTAAG
Source organism: Gymnosoma rotundatum (assembly GCA_916610165.2). Taxonomy (NCBI): domain Eukaryota; kingdom Metazoa; phylum Arthropoda; class Insecta; order Diptera; family Tachinidae; genus Gymnosoma; species Gymnosoma rotundatum. Next base: position 91,907,037 of record OU744337.1, on the reverse strand, counting down.
TTGTTTGAAAGAACGACGATTTAAAATTCACGTACACTGGTAATGACACAGATTACGCAACTGGACAGATAACAAAATTTTTTATTGTATAGTGAATTTTTAAGGCTTTTGTTTGAGATTTGTCGTTTTGGGACACTGTTGAAGTCAGGAAGGTTGGATAAATCGCATACGTTTTTATTGACTTTATACGATTTTGAGAGGTTTACAATATATTTTTTGTGGCTAAACGAATAAAGATTTTGTATTGATATTTTTTCTGTGAAAGGCAGCTACTTATATTAATTTTTAGCAAAATTTTGTTTTAAATTTTTATGATAAAAAATTGTGTTCGAAATTAAAAAAAGGATTTTTTGGTTGTCAAGATTTTTGTAAAAAATTGAAATTATTATAAAACTAACAATCTCTGCTTTTATACTGTAGTGGGAATGGAGTGGGTCTTATACTATTTACAAGTATAAGAGCCACTCCAAAAAAAGGTAATAACCTTTCTTTCATGCTTTCACCTGTACTTAACGCTGAAGAGAAGTCAGATTTGGAAGAGGTCTTTGAATAATCTGAAGAAGAAGGACCATGGCACTCATTATCATCTTAGTGCCAAGGAAAATTCTTTTAAATAAATTAATTGTTATAATTTTAAATAAAATTAATCGTTACAATCATAAATAAATTATTAATATGAATAAATTATTTATTTTCAGATAAACAAAATACTATAAAGTAACAAATAACAAAAATATCTTTTTGATATTATTCTTGAGAGGTGAAGATTGGTAAGGCATTGGAAAGCTATATAATAATTATTTTAGGAAATTGACAAAAAAAAATCAAAAAAATTTTTTTTCTCAGGGACGTTTGTGGTGTGGGATTGGAGGGATACCTCCCCCTGCCTATATAAATTAATTTCTTTGGTTTCAAGGCGTGTGTAATCCATTTCATTTAATATTTACATTATTTCACCGCTCACAAAAAGTGGCGGGGCTAAAATGGCATTTTAGAATCTCTTGAGTCCAACTTTAAATTTCTAAACATTCTTTGACCTTAAAAGTTGTGGTTTCTAAACGAAATGAAGATATAATTTGAAAAAGCTTGCATTTTTCAGAGGTAGGATTAGTTTTTCTACGGGGAACTTTTTTCTGCCTAGACCGATTGTTCTTTTTTTATAACTTTAATCGCCATAACAAATTTATCTGGAAATTAGAGCCAATATAAGCTAAGAAAAAATAATGTCCGGCTAGGTTGGCAAAATACCCCTATGTGCGACGTTCCTTAAAAATTACGAGATCGCTCATCATGATTCATATCGGCACTGTGCAATCGAGTAGAAAAGGAATTGCAAAATAATTAACAAATGGTTGGTAATTGCCGATTCTGATATTTTTATTACTTTATTTGGACGTTATACTTGCAGGCTTCAGGGGTTGCTATTTCAAAACGAAATTTTAAACAAAGTGTTCTACGGAAATAATAAAAAAGTTTAAAAAACTAGGCCACATAATACACCATTTTTCATTGATATTGAGAAAATTCCAAAAAAAAAAATTGAGAAAATTCCAAATGAAAATGAGAATTTGAAATTGAAAAAATTCCAAATAAAATTGAGAATTTCCATTTGAAATTGAGAAACATTTATTTTAAATTGAGAAAATTCCAAATGAATTTTAGAAAGAAACTTAAGAAGTATTTACTGAAAATTTATTTAATATGTATGTATATACATACATTTATTTTATATAAGTGTATAAAAGTTCAATTCTCACTTCAATTATTTTGTTTCAAGCTTAGGACAAGTAGGCCCTTAAAACGACACACATACATATGTAAAAAAGCAATAAGAAATTTAATAATGTTTCATTCGAGCGAAAAACATGGAGTTTAAAGATAATTGTGTAATACCCTTTTCAGACATACGCTTTAATTGCACTATTAACGAATTTACGCAATTAAGACCTTAATTGAGCTCAATTTACCATATAAGAAGTCAATTAATAAATTGAGCAATTAGTACTTAATTGCATCACTAATTGAATAAGATGCGAAATGCAACCCTTGCCAACAAGTATGTTTACTCTGGAACTATGTTCAGTGAAAAGAAAAAACTTATAAAATTGACAAGCCGCAATTAAAAAATATAAACAAACAAATAAAAAGAAAATGGCGGGTCATACGAAAATGACTTTTGACACTTTCAACTTCAAAGCAACAACAAAAAGTCATGTTGTTTTTGTAATAAAAAGTGAAATCAGCTGGGCGGACGACAGTACCTAGTAAAATAAATATGCCTTGTGCTAATTGAATAAGCTTAATTGAGCATGTGTGAACACAAAATTAAATAGCGCAATTAAAATTAAATTAACTCAATTAAGAAAATATGTCTGAACAGGGTATAATTTGTTTAATTAGCATGAAGCGTGATGAAGTAAAACGACTTATTCCGTGTCGTCACTTATCACACGAAAAATGTTTAACTCGAGATGTATCTAATTGTCCTATATGTAGAAGTGAAATAGAAGGTATGAATGTGATATATGTATGTGATAATAAGGATGTATGTAAAGATATGCGATTAATTTCTACATATTTATCTTCTTAGAGTTGGAACGCGTCTTATGAAAAAAATATAAAATTTATTCCGATAAGGATCGTCATCATATTATTTAAGCACCTAAGAAAGGAATAGAATGGGTAGAATTGGCTTTATCTTTAAATATTTGCTACAAAACTGCCCATCGATGGATTACCCAATCAAACGTAATACCATTGCGAAAAGGTGGTAAAAAGCCTTGCTCTTTAAACGATGTAGAAGTGAAAAACATTCTTGATTGGGTGGAAAAAACACCAGAATTAACTCTTCGTGAAATTGTTGAAAAAAATAATTCTGAATTTAATACACAAGTTTCATTCACAACTGTGGAAATACACTGTATGGAAAATTTATTCTATAAAAGCTGTTCATGTCCAACCCATATCAATGAATACTCAACAAAATAAAGAAAAACGTGCAGTAATGATTATGTCAGAGCCAAAAAAAAGTGGTATGGATAGACGAGACCAACTTATTTGTCGTTGGAAACATGGTTGACGGCGAAAACGAATGAGTCTTGACAGGTGGAGAGAGTTAGGAAATGAATTTTCAGAACTGGTTCTGGTATGTCACAACGCTCCTTGTCATAGTCGTCTGGAACGAATTTTTGAAAACTCTCTTGCTGCACTTTTACGATTGAGCCCTTACTCACCAATGCTTAACCCCATTGAAATTATTTGGTGAAATAAAAAAGTAAGAAAAAAAAATAAGACCAAGCTTAAAAATTTCGGCAAGTAAAATCAAAATGAGGACGCTGTTTTGGTCGTTAACAGCTCTGGGAACAAAATAAGAAGACGAAGTAATTTGCGTTGTACAACACTTTGTAGTTGAGATCTTTTATTTAAGAACCAGGAAGTGATTTTCAGAATTCCTAGTTTCAAATTGCTCTTCTCAATTAACATTTGATCACATCACATGTATTACAGCTGATACTTATTTTTGAAAAAGTTAAACAAGTTTTCGTAGGCTAATTTTATTTTAGGTAATTTATTAATAGCAAATAAGTTATATAAACAAAAAAGACAATGTCAAATTGGTTACAGCAGCCTTTATCTTAATTTGATCACAATTTTTAATGTATTATTTAAAAGTCAATAGATAACGTTTTTTAATATATTCACTAATTACAAAAATCTTTTAACACTTTTTTGTTTAGTAATTTCTACATAAATTAAATTTTAACTGGAAAAAGCACAAAATTTCATAATCGACCTCGATAAAATAAAAATAATACATTAACAACATTACGTATTAAATTTCATAACCCATTTGGAGACTGCAAAATCTAATTACGATAAATTGAAATAAAACAGTAGAATTTAAATACCAGCAGAGTGAAATGCACTTTCCGGTTTACCACAATATTCGTCAGCATTCTTCGTATCTGTCTAGAATTGTAAATTTTTCTATTAACACAGAAAAAAACATTAATAATGCTAAAAATCAAATAAACATATTAATGACGATTTTGACAAATGCAATGCAAGAAGTCTTTCTCTTCTCAAATAAGATACACAAGGTAAAGCTGCCAGAGACGAGAAAAACTTTTATATATTGAAATGTTTGTGAGAAGTTTCCTAAGTGAGCGGTAGCAAAATAGTCATGAGACGTGCTTTTATTCTCAATAATCAATATCGGTGACTTAGAAAAATTTGATGGGGATCAATAAAAAAATATCACGACATTTTTAAAAATTAACTAATTTAATACAATATTTCTGGGGTTTATTTTAATTACAAGAATTTTAATTTGGCATTATTTGAAATATGTTTTACATCTTAAAAAATTTAATTACTTGACTTAATAATAATAATAAATAATAATCTGACAACTTTTCTTTCTTAGAAAGAAGAAATTAAAATAAAAAAGAACTTTAGTTGAAAAAATTTACTTCATTTGTTATAATGTATGTGAATAAGACATTTCAACTAATAAATTCATAAATAAACATATCTTTCAAAAACTTAAAAGTATCCCAAAGACGATGCGAGGGCCGAAAAAGTAGCAACAAAGGTTGCCCTACTGAACTTAATTAAAGCTTTGTTCGAGTTGCAAATGTTAAACCTTTAACAACATTTACCGAACACTTATTATCCGCCACTGGTACAGCAGATCATAAAATTTCTTAAGCTGATATTTTACGATCTAATAATACCACGGTGTAAAATTTCCTCAACTTTCAAATTTTAAAAGGGTGTTCGAAACATCTAAGTGAATCGCTAGAATCTAAAAATATTCCAAAAATGAATTCTTTGCTTTGGCGTGCAAGTAGATGCCATAAAGAACCTGCTGTATCACCTGTAAATTTTGAACAGCTGTGTCCGCTTCTTTGATAAATAAGATCATGAGTTCAAATCTCAACACAGCCGTTCAAACCTCCCGGAGTCCCGACTGCAATAGGAAAACAAATGTTATGTGTCCGTTTAAGTAAAACAGCAGACATAGTGCAGCAGCGGTGGATAATTTGGTTAAAGGGCTGTTTAAGGAGCTTTATTTCTTAACAGAGGATATTTTAGCCAGTTATTTGCTTTACTTTAGGTAGGACAAACAATTTATCAGGCAGCTTCAAGAAACAACAACTGTACGTATACGAATTAGGAAGATCAAAGTAAAAAAAAAGACGAATAAAACTACTTTCATGCCCGTTTTAGTTTTACTAGTAGACACACATTTCGTTTTATAAATAGCATTTATTGAAGACTGCATTAAGTCAAATCTCATCTCTGTTAACATTTGTCATATACGTATGTTAACAGCATGATTAAACACCTGCTTCATCACAGCATAAGTGTGTGACAAATGCGCAAAACAACTTTGTTGACAAGTCTACTGTAGGTTCCACTTATATTTCTTTAAAGTATCATTTTTGTTTATTTTTATAGATATTAAAATTTAGCGAAAAGTGATAAAAATTATGGCAAATATGTTTTTAAAGATTGCATAACATCAGCAATAAAAACTGAACAATCATTTGAATGTTGCAAAACAAGTTTTGACAAAATTGGTTCTTGATTTATACAATAAATTTGAAATTTAATTTGCTTCAAGCAGTTTTAAAACAAATTGAAAAAGAAAAAGTAAGAGTGCTTTATTCGGTTATGCCGAATCTTATATTCACATAAATGTAAATCTAGTTTAGTGAAGTAATCAAATAAATAATAATATTAGATACTATTTATAATTTTACATAAAAATGTCACCGGCTCCTAATGGTGGGTGAAGCATTCAAAAAATTTTTTTTGCATTTTCTGAAAGATCTCTTTAACTCAAAAATTATTTTAGTTGATGTTTTTATACTCTTCACCACAAAAAGTGGAAAAAGGGTACATATAAGTTTGTCATTCCATTTGTAATTTCTACAATATCCATTTCCGATCCCATAAAGTATTTAAATTCTGACTTCTTACTCGTATGCATAGCAAATTTGATTGAGTGATGTCTGTTTGTCTGTCCGTGTTATTGTTAAAATACGTCAATCAATCAGACATAGTGTCGAAAGAGGTGCTATTGGAAATCAGCAAGATCGGTCCATGTCCTTTGAGGCAGCAGGCAAAACACGACGCCTTCCTCTAATTTTTTCATGTCATTTGAAACAATAAAGTAACTTTAATAAAAAAAAATAAATAAATATATGGGGCGATAGAGAATTAAAAAATTAGATTTTTCTAATAATATCAAGTGAAGAACTTGGCGCTCGCCCATATTTTCCGAGTTACGGGGCTCTGAAATTTTTAAATTTGTTTAAAAAGCAATATGGGTATCATTTTTGAAGATATCTTTAAAGAAATACAAAATTTTTTTAAATATGCTTAACCCATTAACAGTAATGTCATTTTTATGTAAAATTATTTATATACAGTACCAATTTTTTTTATTTTTTAATTCGCTGTGACCCCAATATTTGTTTTTTGATTGGAGTTACTTCACTAAACTAGATTTACATAGATGGTGAAGGGTATATAAGATTCGGCATAGCCGGATATATCACTCTTACTTGTTTTAAAATCAATTTGTTAAAAAAAACTTCTATAAAATTTAAAAATAATTTTAACTCAGCTGTTTCACTTAAAATTAAGAGTGGGATACGTGCTACAGTTCGTATTTTTCTCTTTTTACTAATTACTTATTATTGAACACGAATAAATGTGCCGCAACACTTTACAATTTTCTTTGTTTTCCTGTCTCGTTTATGATGCCATCCATATAATGAAAAAAATAAGAAAACTTTCTATGAAAACTTTAATACAAATAAACAACAAATATGTATGTACATATGTATGTGTGTACATAAATAAACTAACACTTACTAATTTTTTTTAAGAAAACAGATAAATTTAGCATGTATTATTGTTGTTGTTTTCTTTGATCAAACTTAAACCATAATGAAGACAAGTTTGGGTCTTTTAACACAAGTTTGGTTCGTTCTAACAACAGCGACACTAAAACAAGCCATTTACGTAGAGTTATTAGTTGTATTGCGATTTCTAAGTTATTGAAAAGCGTCTAGTGTTACTATTTCTGACTTTTGGTTAGCAAAACTAAAATAAAGTTGTTTGTTACATTTATCCGCTTTAGTAGACTTGTGGCAAATTTTTTTTTCTGCTTTCTTATTACCATAATTGTTACATTGTTGCTGCTTTTGCTTTATTAAGGCCGTGTCAGATAAAACTTTTGCTTTGCGTTGCGTTGCAAATTCGCTTTGACATCTAAGATAAAATGCACGAACTTATATGAAATATGTTACATAAAGCACTTTTAACGCAAAGCAAAGCGCAAAGTTGGGCAACACTCATCTTTTTGCGCGCTTTGACAATTAGCTGCTATACATTTGTATATTATTTTTGGCAAAATCGAACGTAAAAGAGTTAAGAATTTTAAAATATTATTTTTTTATTATATATTTTTCCTTTATAATTTTTTTTAGAAAATTATAAAAGAAAAACTTATAAAAACAAACAATAATTAGGCGCTGTTAAAGTTTTTATTGTGACATACCTCTTGCGTTATACGCTTTTTTTTCAAAGTTTGAAACGTCACGCAAAGCGATAAAGTTTTATCTGACACGGCCTTTAGTTTTGATGTCTACTTTAAAGATGCTTTTAAACACCTGATTATATTGGAAAATTTAATATAAATAGCTCAAAGTGACTTAATTCGGGGAGTAATTAAACATTAAATGGTTTAAAAAAGTAAGTTTTTTTCTAAAAAGAAGAAAAATTATATTCTCTCTCCTGCGCTTCTTTCTCCTTTTTTTCCTTTGCACAAAATTAATTTGTTGAACTAATTTTACTAAAATTTTAGTTGAATATCTGCAGATAAATTTTCGAGTTTATTTAAAGTTTGTTTTCTAAATATTTTGTATTTAAATCTTAAAACAATTAATATTCAATTTGATTCATGAAGAATGTTTAATAGAAGAAATCAAACTGCAGCGTATCTTCATTTACAGGCATTATTTCTGCCTCTTAATAAAAAAAAAATGTTGTTGACATTGTCACGCTTTCAGCTACTTATCTTCTACAGTAACTGTTTTGGAAAGTAATCCGCGATACAGCAAAAGAGAAATAACGTTATTATCCAAGCATAAGAAGATAGTAAAATTGCTTACTATCATAAACATTTCGATTTATGAAGGCAAAGAGAAAACGTGGTTAAGGTTAGAACAATCTAAAACTTAGTTTAGAAGATATGTTGGATCAGCATATTTATGCTTAAAAATTTGCTAAAGTGCCATCATACCGTGTAAACGAAAATCTTTATCAGCATACGTATGCTTAACAACATTTGCATACAATTTGTTAACAATATCAACAATATTAACAATATTCATTATATTTTCATTAAATATTTTTTATTTTTAACTAAAATACTGCGGGGAAATCAGATCTATACGGCCATTTCTACCCAAATTTTGTAAAGAAAACCTCAAAGTCTTATACCAAAATTTGGATAGAATCCACTGATCAGCTATATGTGACCAGTAGCGAAATAGCCATATGGATATGCTTTCAACGTAGTAATATCTTTTATTTTTTAATTAAAAATAATAAATATTTCATAAGAATATCATAAAATATTTATACTTGAAGGAATCGGGCACAATTAAAGTAAATTTATGTGCATACATTTCTTCTTGAAAATGTGCAGGCAAGCACACACACACACACACACTCAAATGAAATAAAATTTAGTTGAAATTCAAGCTATTGATAGCTCTCAAATTAAAGAAACAAAAAATAGTTTAAGTAATTAACAATCAACGGCAAGGCGTTGATTATATGCACACATCCGGATTTCTGCTGCAGCAGCGCTTTGTTTTTCAGCCGCTTTCAAGGTGAAAATTAAATGGCACAGGTCATTACAGTTATTTATTTTTATACCCTTCACCATATAAAGTGAAAAAGGGCACAACTGAATTTGTCATTCCGTGTGTAGTTTCTACAATATTCATTTCCGAGCCGATAAATACCACCATAAAAATATCAACATATCGTATAAACGCTGCCATTTCATTTGCTGAAATATGTTGAATTAAAAAATTTGGTAGTTTCAGTATATAGTGTAAACACCGAGCATATGATATATGATGACAGGAATTTCCTGCTATTTTTAATCACACAGTGTTAGCATATATATGATGATTTAACATATCGTCTAAAATAAGCTTAAGATAAACATATTTTGTTTAAATTATGTGGTTAATTTCAATGCATACTATTCTCACAAATGATTATTATATTGAATTTTTTTGCCAAACATAAAATTTTATTATAAAAAATAAACATAATAATTGTTTAAAGTGCTACCATATTATTAAGCTTTACAACCATAATGTGGCCGGCAAACTTCGCCCCGTCCCAATTTTAAGCCTATAGACAAACTTTAGAGTAATAATACAATACAATTACCAATTATCATCAAATATTTTGATAAAAAGGAGGCCCGATAAATAAAAGTTCATTAAAAAAATCAATTTTCGAATTTTCTTATTTTCCGCATTTTGCATTTTCCCCAATTTTCCATGTTTTACACCAAGAACTTTCTATTTTTTCATTTGAGAAGCCATTAAGGAATAATTTCACGCAAAATTTCATACAAAAACTCGATTTTCGACTTTTCCGGAGGGATTTTCCAAAATTTCCGTAAAAACCTTCTTCCCGAAAATACGAATAACTGGCAAAATTTGTTACAGAAATCGGCCTAGCCGTTCTTTTTTTATGAATTACTATACATTTTTACACTATTTTTATATATATAAGATTCAAAGTTTTTTATTGTTAATATTTTTTAATTTAATATTCCAGAGTAGGAGACATACATACATAATTTATTTTTTATTATTGTTGTTATTTTTGGCCACCAAGTTCCGATTTGTGTATGTATAATTTTACATTTTAAGCTAATGAGGCCTAAAGTGATCCATGTAAATAAAAACAATTTTTATTACATATTTCTGTTTAATTAAAAAGCAGAAAATTCAAGACCGTCACAATTAATAGTTTATTTTTGTTAATTTAAATTGTTATCTTTGGCAATATTAAAAAAATGATGAAAATTTAATATTCTTAAGTAAAAATAATTTGTTTATCTTTTGCTCCGCTAGCGCACAGCGCACTGTGTCACGAGGGTGGCCAAAAAGGGTTAAAGTCAATAATAGAATTTGAACAATGTTTTTTTATATTTTTTCTTTACCTCTCTAGCAAAATGATATCTAAAATATTTTCTTAAAATGTTTACATATTTTAAAGTAATAGTGGTTCAAAGTTAAGGTTTGTGTACAGCATACGCAATTGATGGAAAAACCCCAAATATTATGTTCATTTAAAATGATAATAATTTAAGTATTTGAAAGTAATGGCTAATGGTGCTTGTACAAATTTTTATCTAAATTTTAATTATTAAAATATAAATGGAACAATTTTTTCATAAAATATATATATGTAACGATTATAAGGATTATTTAGTATTATCTGTTATTCATTTAAAATCACAAAAATTTTTTTTCATGGAAACTAATTTATAAACATTTAAGAAAATTAAAATCTCTTTCTTCGTTAGTGATCCTAAAGTAAGTTTTTGTGATATGAACTAATATTTGTAAAACTCAAGTATGTCTTGGGTCAAAAAAAAAAAAGTTGAAATTGTATAATTGTGCGTGCGTAATCATAAGTGAAAACTATTAACGATCTTATTTTTATTTTTAACAGGTAAAAGGGAACCACAGGCCTGTAACCAGTACAATAACAAGCGATTTATTAGGGAATTAACTATTTCATTCTAAGCGATAGGGAAAAGGCCATCAAGGCCAGAATTTAGCACTATTATATTTAATTTAAATGTGATTGTTAAAATATCTAAGTTACTGACAAAATATCAATATGGATGTATTTCGGCAAGTCAATATTAAAAGTGCCATTCTTGACCTAAAGAGAAACATTTTTTAATAATATTTAGAACATTTGTGACACAACAAATTGCTATTCTGGGTTTAAAATAAAATTTATTTTTATTCTAGTTTTCAATGACAGTTGTTATGTAATAATAATAGCAAACATGAAGGAATAACACTGTTAATGTCTATTAATAATTTTAGTTATATTTAATACAATTAAAAATGAAAGTGAGTTTTTGTAAATCTAAAAATTTTCCTAGCACCCAATAATAAGTCAGACGCTTGAAAAAATTGTGCAACAAAGTTTTCTGCAAAGTTTTTTTTAAATTAAGCTTTCATTTTCTTCCTTAAGTAATAGAAACCGTTCAAATTTGGCTTAGAAAACTATTATAAAAAATCGACGCAACAACTGCTTTCTTGCATATTAATTACAAGAAAACAATTTATAATTAAATAAACACGACAATTAATTAAAACAAAGAGGTAAACTTTGTCTGTCAACTTTTTAAGTTAAAGGAAGGTAATTATAAAATATAATTTTAAAAATCATTAACATTCAATTATATGAAAAACAAAATCGCAGATAGCACTAAACACACACTAATAAATAAATAATCATTTTTAAAAAATTTACTAAAAAATTAACATATTTTAAATTATGCATGTTTGTCAATGTATTGTATGCAATCTTGAATAGAAAAACTAAAAGGAGGGATAAAAAATACAAAAAGTTTCACTTTCTTTATCAATTTCTTTGTTGTTCATTTATTTACATATTTAGCAACCAAAACCTTACATGCAATGCAAATATTTATATGTTGACAAAAAGTATTAGTGCTACATGCTAAAACTTACATTTGGTAACACACATAAACAAAATAAAATATACAATGAATAATATTAATACACCCGACAAACAATCAGTATGTGAAATAATAATGATCATAAATGAATATTGCAGACATGTTAGTACCGATAATAAATTAATTTTTATTTTTAAATTGTAATGTAATGAAAATAAAAGTATATAAAGTGTATCTTATTATTATCACTTGAATTGTGCTTGATTTCTTCAAATATAAATATTTCATGATATTCTCATGAAATAAAAACTGAACTAAAAATGAAATGCATTACTGCAGGGAAAGCATATCCATTAGACCATTGCAAATCTCGTTAAATTTTTCGAAAGCTTCAATTTTTTCTTGAAATAATACAATTAATTAAGTTGGTGTTTCATAGGTTGGCATGTCATAGTGTCCAAGAACATAATGTACATTGACTTTATGTCACAGTCAAAAGTGACATAATTTCACTTTTTTTTTTATTATAAGCAACATATATTTTTGTTTTGTTTGTCCTTCTCATATTGAATTTAAAATAATTTTATAATTTAATAAAGTAAAAGAAAACAAATTTTTTTTGCCTTAAGTTAAATTTATTTCACTATTATTAAGGAAACCATTCACTAAAGAAATTAAATTATCAATTTGCTAAAATATAGATTTATTGTCGTAATATGTCTTTTAGACTCATTCTTATCCTTTTATATTAATTTGAGGTTATTTGGTCATTCCCTTTTATTCCGTTGTTCACTACTCTAATATCTCCCAACTGTGGTATACTAAAAGCGAGATTTATTTCATACTTTATAATCTTGTTATTGAAATGAGAATGGATATAGCCGCGTTAAATTGGATGCACATTGAGGTATTGCTGGACTATCATATCAAAACAAATTAGCCATTACCGCCTTTTATTTTCATGGTTTTTAGCTCTAACTGTACAATTTTAATATCAATAAATCCGCTAAGTGTGAGCTTAAAACATACACGAGGGGAGGACACACTTTAACATTTCATTTTTTTTTTATTAACTTGTGACAGCAGACATAGTATTACATACTTTGGCCAAATTTAAAATAAAGTCCTGTGAATATGACATTACCTTTTAATTTTATTTGCTGATAATTTATACCTTCTAGCAATACAAACATTGAGTAAATTCAAAGCCTAAGCCTATTACGTTTCAAAAAAAAGGCCATACGTGTTACATTGCTATCGGGATATCTTTCATTTCATTTTAATTGTTGTACTTTTTTTAAAAGAGACACACCAATTCATCCTCTGTACCGATTTCAATACAAATTTATATACTCTTGATTTTTATACCGGAATAAATGTTCCTGCTCTTTGTGTATTTTGAATGTTTGTCTACTACTGTTGAGAAACTAAGGCCATATAATCGATAATAACGTCAACGTTGGGACACCTTTTAATTTAAAAGTGGATTGTTTCTAATTGTTACATAATAATTTTACGGAACTATCACAGTTCAAATAAAAATAAATTTTTTTATGAATATCACGTCACATTTGGAAAACCCTTTAATTTTTAATATTTTTTGTTATAGCTGCTTAATAACTTCTTCTGTAAAAATTTCAAGAGTATACATATATTGAAAATTCTGGGTAGAAATATGATTTTTGTCGAAACTTGGCTCTTAAGTAATATTTAAAAAAAGACAGTTTTCAGTTTTCGGTATTTAATAAAAAATAAATTTTTTTATTAATATTAAAAAAAAATTAATATAAGTTTCTAGTGGAACTTTTGGTAAAAATGCGATATTGTGGTAAATTTTTAATTGTTAGGTTAAATTTCGATGTCTTGGTAGTCTAGATTTTTTGAATTTTCGGTTTTTTATAGAAAAAAAAAACAACAATAATAAAAAAAAAATAAAAAATGGCATATCTCCCCCGATAAATTGACCAAATTTATTGATTTTAATAGCGAAATTCTTGAGATAATGTCTGACAGATTGGTGGAATTTAAAATCTATTGTACATGAAATATTTAAAGGCTATAAACTTTAAACTTATTTTGATTAAATAAAAAATATGTACGAGGGCTATATATATTTTTGGCCTGGCAATACTGAGTGCTGCCAAGTGAAATCTGACATTTCCATTGGAAAGTTTGTAATTTTTAAGCATAATCGTACTCAAAACGTTTTGACGTACGACCATTATTTGTGTTGTTTACAGTGACTTGAAAAAATTAATATAGAAAAAAATGGAATTACCTCGTGAACATTTTCGTGCCATCATTTTTCACAACTTTCGACGTGGATTATCACGACAAGAGTGCATTGATGAACTTAAATCATCAAGCACCATCCTATAGCACTGTGAAAAATTAGTATAATGAATTTAATCGTGGCCGAAGCTCGCTCAAAGACGAATTCCGTGAAGGTCGTTCAAAAACGGCTGTTGTGCCAGAGAACATTGATGCCGTGCGTGAACTCATAATGCAAGATCGACATGCGACATACCGAGAGATAGAGACATCCTTGGACATTTCTTCCATCAGCATACATTCGATACTGCATGAACACCTGGCCGTAAAAAAGGTTTGTTCTCGTTGGATCCCACACAATTTGAAAGTCGCTCAAAAAAAATGCTCGTGTCGATTGGTGCAAAGAAATGTTGCAAAAATACAATTGCGGTGCTTCAAAAGACGTTTATAAGAACCTCACAGGTGACGAATCATGGATCTATGCGTATGAGCCCGAAACGAAACAACAATCGACCGTGTGGGTCTTCAAAGACGAGCAAAATCAACGAAAGTTGTTCGTGGAAAAAGCACTTCGAAGCAAATGGTCGCCTGTTTCTTCGGCAAAACTGGTCATGTGGCGACTGTTCCGATTGAGCAACGTAGGACGGTCACTTCTGAGTAGTACACCACAATTTGTTTGCCTGAAGTCATCGGAGAAATTCGAAAAACCAACAAGAGAAGACGAATCATTGTTCACCATGACAATGTGAGCTCTCACACATCGGCTCAAACCAGAGCGTTTTTGACCGGCCAAAACGTCGAATTAATGGGTCATCCGGCGAACAGCCCAGACTTGGCACCTGATGACTACTTCTTGTTTCCGCACATCAAGCAAAAAATGCGTGGTCAACGATTTTCTTCGCCAGAAGAAGCTGTGAAATGTTCAAAAACCATGTTTTAGAGGTGTCTCAATCGGAGTGGAAAAAGTGCTTCGACAACTGGTTTGAGCGCATGCAAAAGTGTATAAATCATGCTGGAGAATACTTTGAAAAACAATTTTTGATTATAAATATTCGCATTTTCACTATTAGGTCAGAAATATATAGAGCATCCCTCGTAACAGGAGAAATTGTTATTTTCAGTTTGTATTTGTGTGTGTGTGTTGTAAACAGAGTCGAATAAGTTGTTACCTCAGCCACTAATAAAGTCTGGTGTGTGCAAATAAATAAAATGAAAAATTAAATGACACATGTTCACAAGCAAGCTAGTTAAACAGAAGATCATGGATTCAAATTTCAACAAAGCCTTTAGTAAAGAGAAAAAATTATTGTTGTTAAGAAGACGCGATACATAAGTTTCTACTCTGGTTATTCAATAGAAAATGATCAGTAAAATCCTCCTGTAGCTTAGATTGGCAAGGATAAACAATTGTTGCGTAGCTGCTATAGAAGGCAGATGTATATTAAAATTTCTAAAAATATAAAAATTTCCGTGTATAGACAGAGCTATTAAGAACTAATAGCGCCATAAAAATTGCCAAAAAGTCTTGCAGCTATTGCATCTTAGAAATTAGCATTTAAATTGATAATTTCTGAAAAAATAGTCAAGTTTGGATGGTTTTAGAAAAGACATAGGTTAGGCAGGCAGCCGTGTTGCCACAGCCCACTTGGGTCCATTGATTGCTCCCTTTGTGTTGAAGAAATGACATAATTTATTAAACCTTTCTTGTTTTGCGAAATTTTTATGCTATTTAATTTTTCAGAGGAATGACCATATGCAACATATTTTTGCCTGTATAGTCTTGTAAAATATACAAATGATCTACTTTTTATAAACTTTTTAATAACTTAAAGCTTTTGATTAAGAGAATATATTACAGCAAATCGGTTTTAGTTCTCTAAATTAATGAGGTAACCAATTCTGCTGCTTATGGTGGCCCTTCCCATACTACTCTACTATACCGCTTCTGTAACGTAGAAAAATATAAATAAAATGGATTTACTCGTTTGGAAACTCCAAACTTGTTATCAATTGTTTATAAAATTCAAAATAATTGGTTCAATAAAATTAAACTCCTGAATTTGCATTAAATAATTATTATTATTATTTTTACTACTTCGCTATTTTGTTAAACAGCACTTATACCAAAATATTTGCTTACCACTAAATTTGACTTTAAATATAAAACTCTTTTTCTATTATTGTACGAATGAAAACTTTTCTAAAGATCAATAGAAATAAAATATACAAATCAATTGAAAACCATAGACTTCAATTATAAATTTGTTTAAATTTTATTTCATTTAACGATTAACAAAAAAACTAGCCAATGGTGTGGGAAAATGATCTATACTCAGTATCCGTAACTACAGTTGAAAGGCCAGTTCATGCTTCTATCAGCGTGATGAATTTTTTTCAAACATAAATCTTAACGTTAGCTTTGTTTAAGACTTGGGTTTTGTTTGGCGAAAAAGACATGCTATATATGGAATAAATAAAATTTATTTATATAATATTGTTGGTACTTGAATTTATTATTGTAGGTGTAAACTACTAATCGTTTGTTTGAGATAAAAAATAACA
The DNA here is from genome assembly GCA_916610165.2 of Gymnosoma rotundatum. NCBI lineage: Eukaryota > Metazoa > Arthropoda > Insecta > Diptera > Tachinidae > Gymnosoma > Gymnosoma rotundatum. Next base: position 91,890,428 of record OU744337.1, on the reverse strand, counting down.
ACATAATCTGATTAAAGTTTTAAAAATAAATGTTAACGCAACAAAAGACTTAAGACACAAACATTTAAATTAAGAGTAAAAAAAAAGTGAAATGAAATACTTACAAATAAAATTTTGGATTTTTTAAAATGTTTATCCATATTCATTTATTCTACGGGTCGAATATATATTTATTATTTTTAATAATATAAAATAAACCGAAGCAAAATCACAAGAAATTATGAAGGGGCGTTCAAGCACTTCAACACACCAAAACGATTGATTGAAAAGAAAAAAAAAAATATTTTTGTTTATGGTTATTTATGTAAACAATAACCTATTGTGTGTTTTTTAACATAAAATTCACATATTTAAATATAATCCCTTAATTGTTTATTTAATATATATTTTTTTAAATGAATATAAAGCTGTCATCGTTAGTAAAACAATGTCTGTCCGTTGCTTTGGATTTCTTTTTTAACTTTAACAAATTTCTTTTATAAAAGTTAAAAGTGTAACGAATTCAATAAATGTTTATATATTTATTTAAGGTGTTTATTACTTTTCACAGCACGTACTTTTACACTGAACTGCAAACTTTCAAACTTTTACAAAAGTAGTTTAAAAAAAATCTGATATTTTCTTACAAGATTTTCTGTAATTTTTTTATTTTTGCAATTATAAAAATTCAAATTTTTCTTTTCTTCGTTAATAATTGTGATATAATTTTTTTTTGTTTTTAAAAATTAATTTTTTTTTTATAATTTTCTTTAGCTTTTTTTGTATTTTTCTGTTTGTTGTTTTTGTTTGCTTCTTAAGAAAAAGTAAAATTCACGTTCACACGCTTTGCACTCACGATTGCAACTGTTTTGTCTGTCAGGTTTTTTGTTACTTGATAGTCTGTCTACGAATACGAGGATTACCAGGCCATAAACAAACACCCAAAACATCCGACTGAAACTATTGAATCAACTAACAACCAGTCAGTCATTCATCGCTTTTGGTAGAGTAGTCGTAGTAAACTATAGTTTTCTGTTTGTAAGTGGATTTTATGCTATTTATTTTAAGCTAAACGTTTACGTGAGAGAAAAAAAGAAAAGAAAAAATACTTGAAGCCAAAGGTTTTGCACATCTTTTTCTTCCAACTAAAACTATTTCTTGGTTTTTTTTTCTTGTGTTGTAAGTTTTTTTTTTATTGACCACTAAACACGTCTGCTTGTTGTGTTTAGATCATATGAGTGCAAATGACTAACGTTTGTACTTGCAGTTAACGTTGCTGTTAATTGCATATGGTCGATGTCTTCAAAGAAGTGGTCGGCCTAAAGAGAGTTTTCTGTATATGAAAATTTAACTGCTGTTTTGCATCTAAGAAAATGAATGCATTAACATGTTACCTTACTATAATAAATGTTGATAGATAAATATAAAAATTACATAAAATAAAAAAACAATATCAGTTGTACACTGAAGATTTAAGGAATCTATTAAAATTGCACTAGATATATGTAAAAATCATCTTGCTTGTAGCGACAGATTTGTGACAACGCCCCAGCGTAATTATATTTCTTACGAAGCGAAAAATAGGTAATCTGCGTTTTATAGCCAACAGTTTTTAATGTTTTATAGTTTTTATTTTAAATAGACGAGAGAAGTCGTCAAATTTTAGTTATTTGAAAGTTTTGTTTATTTGACTTAACGTCTATTTTGGAGATTTAACTAAAAAGAATCTGGAAACCTTATTCAAATTAAGATTTCTTTGGTTTTAAAACCGTATTTTCTATCACAAATCTACAAGCTCAGTCTTATTGTCTAAAGTTGAAATTTTTAATTATATGATTAGTGAAAAAACGGTAAGCATATTTATATCTTAGGAAATAATGATTTTTGTAAAATATAAAAATGTTTACCATGTGTTCATGGTAATAACAGATCAAATCCGTAATTATTGCAATGGGAATGCCGCCCACTGCTGTAAGTTTGATTTCTTGTTTTGGGCTCTTGCTCTCTCAATGTTGTGAAGAATGCTTTGATTTCAAATAGTGTTGCCAGATATTAATTTTTAATTAATGAAAAATTTTGCGAATCTTCAGAGGAAAAATATGCAATGTATATAGTTTTTTCATATATTATTATTTCCAAATACAAGTGCTACCTTTTACAATTTCTACTCAAAAATCAACTTCTATTTATTTAATGCAATTTTGTTTCATTAAAAACCACACATTTAAAAATAAACTAGTTTTAGTTAAATTAAATCAATAAAAAATATAACATATAAATTGAGATCAGTTTTATCATATTTCTAATATGCTGTACACTTAATTCCCAGCATCGTTTTCCTTGGAATACATTGTATTCCAATTGAATTTATTAACTAGACATGTGCCCGGTCGTTCGTTTCAGTGACCGGTCTTTTTCGGTCAATTATCAAAGACTGATTCGTTCATTCAATTCGTTGAATCGGTCAATTTGAACGAAAGGAGCCGGTTAAATATCTGGCTCATTTCGTTCAATTAAGTCATCCGTTCAATTTAACCCGTACACTATTGAACGAAAAGACCGGATTTAAATGACCGGATCATTCCGTTCACTTGAGTGATTCGGTCAATTTAACTCGTTCGTTCGCGAACGACACAGCTCTATTATTAACCATTTCTTAAGAAGGTATTAAAGAAGTGCAGCATATGATATCTGCATTTACAGAATTTTTAACACGCAGTAAAGCATCAAGAAGTTCATATTGCATTCTATTTTGCAGAGGAATCTTAGAAGAATTTATTATCTAAAATACTCTTTCAACACAGGCATTATTAATTAGAATCACATACTTGCAGTATCCTTATAACTGTAAACCTTCGGCAAACATTTTTGTAAACAAGTAGGAATATAATTATTAAAATAATCTTTTCAATTAACAAAAGTTAATTTTTTTCATTGAGTTTAATATACATCCAACGTGCAAAAATTTACGTAAACTTTAAATACATTCATATTATCAGGAAGCCTATTTATTAGTTCCTTTAAACGCATCCTTATAAATGGAAAACAATTTTCTTGTACAGTTTTAATGGTTTCATCATCCATTTCAACATTACTTAATTTAATTTAAAATGTTGACCCATCGTCAATGACATTCAGTGGAAGGAATATGTTTGACATATCAATGGATATGGCTGTACTCCTTATAAATTGTTCACAATTATATACTTTATTTAAAACTGATGGCTTAAACATACTGCCTGCGTCCACATATCTGATTGAAATTCTAAGTTTAGATTATTCATTCCATTAAATAAAAGACTTACAAATATCTAAAAAAAGGATCTTGTTTTTTATCATACAGTTAATCGTAAATATTTTGCGCCGTTGAAATTAAGGAAAAATGATACTTTAGCTCCACCCAATTTTTGCATATCGACATTTGTAAAGACAAATTAAATACTCGTAAAAAAATTGCCTTGTCGCCAAATAAAAAATTAGGTCGCCAAATGAGTTTGAAAATCGCTACGTTTGGCGAGAAATCGTCATATCTGAAATCCCTGGTGAGTCAGCGCAAACTTGTTTGGCGATCATTGTAACAAATTCAAGCGCTCTTCTACTCTCAATTGTTTGTTACATTTTTTGTTATCATTTTGGTTGCTTTATTATTTTTCGCCAAAAGGTTCTCTTATGGAATTTAAATGTATGTTTTTTCCGGCTTTTGTGTGTGCGTGTTTTACAATTACAATATTTTTGTATTAAACGCATGCTCGAGCCTCTTCTTTTAGTAGGTCAGTAGTGAACTTCTTGACTATTATATGGTGAGATATTACCAATAACAACAGCAATACGTCAATGATAAAAATAATGACAACACTCAAGAACATACTACTCACACATTGTCACTTTTATTAAAGTTTTATTTCACATTTTTTTCTAAGTAAATATATGAAGAAAAATATATGTATATAGAGAGGACGATACCCAAGAAGACTATAAACAACAAGAATATTGTTAATGAAAAGAAGATTGTTTACTGTCTGCAGTTCTTTTTTTTTTAATTTCTACTATTTATTTACGTTGAAAGTTGAGTATTTTAATTCATGAATATTTTTTAAGATTTAAAACTAATAAAATTTATTTTTTTTATTTATTTATTTGATTTTTACGTTATAAATAAAAAGTTTATGGCATGAAATAAAAGCTAAAAATTTATTAGTTTTTTTACTTGCTACTAGCTATTCCCGAGGTGCTTCACTACCCAAATGAGAATAATCGTACCCACACTTTTCCAAGCAAGTATTTACTTTTCTGCATATTGGACCTTAAAATTCACGACTTATTTATCTTTCAAATATTCCTAAAATTGCTTTTTGTTAAAATCGATTACGCGCATTTTTCCATTCTCCTAATTAGCCCTCTTGTCCTTATTTTTTAAAAAGGCTTATCTTCTTGGAACATATAAATATCTCTGTTTTTTTTTTATATATATATATATAGATAATCGTTACGTAATGTATACCTACGGTGATCTCAAGCAGAAAAATTACTTATCGAAGAATAATAGTTTTTTTTACAAACACCATTCCCATAATTTTTTCAAGCAAGAAATTAATATGAATTAGTTGTGAGTCTTTCTTCGGTCAGACAAGAGGTGAAACAAAAAGACACTTCGTGTGGTGGTCAAATAAGAAATAATGCTAAAACTTATATTAAATAATTTTAGACAGAATGTTTTCTCTCCGAGCATTAAGTTCGGGAATTTTGAAATTAAATTAGAATGGAATAAAATATTCTTTATTATCGTTGTATGGTTGTCGAATTAAGAAGGTTTACATCTTCGCAACAAAACATATTCCCTTCAGCGAATCAAAAACACGGAAATTTTTACTAAATTAATTAATTTAAAAAAATTGTTGTGCTATTTTTTTAACTATACCGATTTTAATAACAAATCACCGATATTGATTTTTGAGGGTGAAAGCACGTCTCGATCGCTACCGTTCACTTTGCTCTTTAGGAAACTTCTCACAAACATTTTTTTTGATTTTTGTCTTTACTTTGTTGTTTGGACAAAAATCTTTAGTTTATTTATTTTAGTTAATTAAAAATGGTTTTAAAGAAAAATAAATTCAACCAGCACAATTCGGTTTGAAAATTGCATTAAGGTTCTCATTGCAATCTTAAAAAACATAATTCAGTATAACAATTATTTTGCTTATAAATTAAAGATATTTCAAGTAAAAATGTCAAGTGAAGTAATAAACAGTCAAAACATATATTTAGAATAATTTAAGCCTAAGAAATTATTCACCTTATTCCGGGGAGTTGAAAAAAAATTATGATTGAACAATTGACGCTCTTATAAGATAAAAAATCACAGGAAAGCGTAATAAAACTTAAACTCGCTTTGGCGGGCATGCAGTCATCTAAAAAGACAAATCGTATGTAATCATTCTATGCAAACTTTCAATGGACGGTGCACAAGAAACAACAATGGAAAAGGTAATTTATTTATTAAATATTTAAAATTAGCTCTTACCCCGAATGTATCGATCAACACAGCAGAGTAACCACCTTCGAGATGTTGAAAGAGCAATTACTTAACTAATCTATAAGAAAGCCACTGGAACTGACAAAACAAATAACAGGATTCTTATACAACCACCTAAAATTGATGTAAAGTGTTTTAATTTTTGCCGTACTTTTGCCAAATACATCCCTTTTAAATTAAAGATTTCATTGGTCAATAAGATACCGAAGTCAGGAAAAGATCACACAAAATTAGAATCATAAAGGAAACATAAACTTTTACCAAACATGTCAAAACTATTTGATAAACTCTTAATAATTAAGCTTGATTCAAATTTAAATGAGAGACGATGTATTTCCAACCATCAATTTGGATTTAAAAACGACATTGCAGTATCAAACAAATAAACGCACTTTGAACGGAATGTAATACAGAAATCCTTTGTGCCATCATAGAAATCAAGATGTTTATTGCTAGGCTTGCAAACGTTAGAATATATGTAGGCGTGGATTTCAATTTGCATTATTTGTTTACGATATAATAAATAGTAATATTGACTGCCCGCACTTACCATCACGGATTCGCTTTTATGTTCCACCTAGAATTGTGCGTCATCAGCACATTTTTAATGTTCCATTCCTTAATGGAAATTATGCTTTAAACAGCACACTTACTCGTGCTTTTAATTATTTAAACTTAATTAACAGCACTATCCTTACTCAAGGTTTAGAGTTTTGCATAACAAAAATTGAATTTAAAATGCAACTTTTAAAATTTTAACCTAAGTTTATTTTAGTACTCTTTATATAATTATAATTTTAGTATAAAATACTTTATATTATCTATTTAATTGAAGCATCGTCTGTAAGGAAATAAATGTGCCATGGACTTGAAATAATTAAATAAAACATTGTTCTTCACTTTTCATCTACGTATCGTAAGCATCAAGGCTTCTTATTAAAATTGAAGCAAGGCCTTCCCAAAAACATTTATAACCTATTAGTAAGCTATTAAGTAGTCGTGCAATTATCATAAAAGAGGATTTCCTAACTTTGCCTCAGCAGACGTCCTACAAGATAGTATCCTAAGATTAATGCTATACCTGTAGTATACATTTGACAGCCAGGATGCATTCATATCCATACTGCGGCTTTTGTTAACTATTTTCTGCGTGGTGGTATGTAAACTATACCACTTATGTAATTATTCTTCCTACAATCTATGTATGTTCAATGGTATATTTTAAATACCTCTTTTATATGTAAATTAAAGTTTGTATTTTACAAAAACCAAACAAAAAAAAAATTACTATTTCAGATTTTTGAAAGAGTTACATAATTTTTTTTAAGTTGAAGTCGTGAAGGTTTTAATTTGATGGTATAAAATAATACCACTGCGTCTTATAATACGTACATATATGTCTGTATTTAAATTTTCTCTAGCTCATCTAGTGCCTTGGCTAAGTTAATTTTCACACTAACACGGACAGATAGACGGACATTGCTCAATAGACTATCCTATGCATAAGAACTCAGAATGTGTAAGCTTTATGGAGTCAGAAATGAATATTGTAGAAATTACAGACGGAATGACAAACTTAGATATGCCCTTTCTCTACCTGTGGTGAAGGGATAACAAACGACAATGCACTTTTTGACGAATAAACCAGGATAAATGTACGAGGGCTGCTATATATATTTCTGGCCTGGCAACACTGAGTGCTGCCAAGTGCAATCTGACATTTCCATTGGAAAGTTTGTCATTTTTAAACATAATCGTACTCAAAACGTTTTGACGTACGACCATTATTTGTGTTGTTTACAGTGACATGAAAAAATTAATATAGAAAAAAATGGAATTAACTCGTGAACATTTTCGTGCCATCATTTTTCACAACTTTCGACGTGGATTATCACGACAAGAGTGCATTGATAAACTTAAATCTTTGTATGACGATGAAGCACCACCCTATAGCATTGTGAAAAATTGGTATAATGAATTTAATTGTGGCCGAAGCTCGCTCAAAGACGAATTCCGTGAAGGTCGTCCAAAAACGGCTGTTGTGCCAGAGAACATTGATGCCGTGCGTGCACTCATAATGCAAGATCGACATACCGAGAGATAGAGACATCCTTGGACATTTCTTCCACCAGCATACATTCGATACTGCATGAACACCTGGCCGTAAAAAAGGTTTGTTCTCGTTGGATCCCGCACAATTTGAAAGTCGCTCAAAAAAAGGCTCGTGTCGATTGGTGCAAAGAAATGTTGCAAAAATACGATTGCGGTGCTTCAAAAGACGTTTACAAGATTGTCACAGGTGACGAATCATGGATCTATGCGTATTAGCCCGAAACGAAACAACAATTGACCGTGTGGGTCTTCAAAGACGTGCAAAATCCAACGAAAGTTGTTCGTGGAAGAAGCACTTCGAAGCAAATGGTCGCCTGTTTCTTCGGCAAAACTGGTCATGTGGCGACTGTTCCGCTTAAGCAACGTAGGACGGTCACTTCTGAGTGGTACACCAGAATTTGTTAGCCTGAAGTCATCGGAGAAATTCGAAAAACCAACAAGAGAAGACGAATCATTGTTCACCATGACAATGCGAGCTCTCACACATCGGCTCAAACCAAAGCGTTTTTGACCGGCCAAAACGTCGAATTAATGGGTCATCCGCCGTACAGCCCTGACTTGGCACCAAATGACTTCTTCTTGTTTGCGCACATCAAGAAAAAATGCGTGGTCAACGATTTTCGTCGCCAGAAGAAGCTGTTGAAGTATTCAAAAACCATGTTTTAGAGATGTCTCAATCGGAGTGGAAAAAGTGCTTCGACAACTGGTATGAGCGCATGCAAAAGTGTATAAATCATGCTGGAGAATACTTTGAAAAACAATAAAACCATTTTTGATTATAAATTTTCGCATTTTCACTCTTAGGCCAGAAATATATAGAGCAGCCCTCGTATTTCCAACACCTCAATAACATGCTTACAAAAATTTAAGTTAAAAATGGTAATTTTAAGTACTTACTAGTTTTTATTCACACATATTTTCAGTTAACGTTGGATAAACTAGTTTGAACTAGGCAACAAAAATTACTAGCAAAAAAAAAATCATGGGGTGGCGAGGTTTAAGAAGCTCCTATAGCTAAAATATTATCTCGATATACATGCAGTAGCATCAGAGGAACGCTCTGCTTTGCCTCTGTTTTTCGTTGAGATATCTTCAGTGGTTCATGAGATACTGAATTTTGTTTAAAAAGAAATCGTTTTCAAACCACTGTGCTTTGGTACGGTACCCCTTTCAATTTTAGGTTAATTGGTACATCTATACTAGTACCCCCTTTAATTTTGAAGTTAACTGTTTTATTGCCTTTTGTTATTGGGAACTATTCGATACACACTCCCAAAAAAATTTGGTTTTGCAAATTACGCTTCAAGAGGTGCGTAAAAATTACGTGTGTTCACACTATTATACAAGTCTTAAGACTTGCATTGGATTTTTTTAGAAAGAAATCTAATGATAATTGTTGTGATTGTCAAAAAATTCAACGTAACATACATTTCAAGGCCAATTTATACCAGCTGGCAGCGCCGCTACAACGATACAACAACAAAAAGAAAAACAGGCGTAATAGAAACTTCAAAATATAATTAATTATTTCACTTTTTTCTTAATAACGTCTTCAATAAGCTTTGTTTTTTCATTGATTTCAAGCTTTTGTATTTTATAGAATATAAAAAAAGAACTTTTGTAACAGAAAATAATACACTTTTGACAGCTGCTATACACATAAGAAAATTAAGCAAAAAATAGTCAGCTGCCGTAACGATGGAACCTAATAAAACTAATTCGCCTTGCTTAGGTATTTGACAAATCTATAAACTCAGTATTAAAGTTTAAAACGCCCTTAGTTGTTATTTTTTCAATTTAACTTTTTCATCTAAAAGGAATCAAAATCGTCTCTATTTGAAGTTGGTTAAAAATTAAGTGCTGAATTTTTTTACTTTTAAATGCGAGTATTTAAATATTGCCAGCTCAAAGAGTATGTCCTAGAGAATATCGGGAATATAACTTTTTGTGTCTGTAGTCCGCAGTTTTGAAAAGTGTACGAAATAACAAATCATTTTCAAAACAAAAACTGTTACAAAATTAAAAACGATTTATTTTATTTATCCGGCTGCAGCAGACAAGGAAAATCGAACACAAAAAACAAAATCTTTTTAAAACGTTCATTCTTTGCTGAGGTGAATGGTTATGATGAGCCTGACAGAGAGTTTTTTTCTTACAAGTTCTTAGTGCAATATTGCAATTGTGTGAAAAAAAAACATTTAAGCGAGTACTTTAGCTAATGATAAATTGTTTATATGATTTTGTTGGTGTTTTTTCCTTTCTTCTTTTATTTGCATAAACATATTTAGTGAGTTGTAAGGTTTTACTTGATGTTTTCTTTAGTTCTTGAGAAATGTTTTTTAGTGTGAAAAACTGTGAGAACTTAAATTTTTACATTGGTAAATGTTGTCGGTATATTTTAGATCATTTTTCTTTATAATAAATTGATAATAGTTTTACGAAAGCTAGTTTTTTATGAATACCTTAAAAGAAATAACTTTAAAGAGGATTTTAATTTGAAAATATGAAGGGACTTTATAATATACATTATAAATATTACTAACCTTACTAACTGGATTAACATATTCTTAAAACTATGTCTAGAAAAGATTCTCTGATAGTTTTCTGTATTGAAGTTAATTTCTCTATTTGTGCTGACCGATTTCTTCAGTTATAATATAAATGTATGCTGACGATACTTTTTTAGTATGATACATTTTTATATGTGCCATCTTTATACTTTTCTACCCACTTCTTCAAGGTTCAAGTCATATGCAATCTCAAAATTGCTATCCATATGTAATTTCGTGTGTATGCAGAGATCAGTGTTTAACATACGGTTTATAATTTTTATGTTTAAACTATGCAACTACATATGACATAACTAGAGCTGTGTCGTTCGCGAACGAACGGGTTAAATTGACCGAATCAATCAAGTGAACTGAACGATCCGGTCATATAAATTCGGTCTTTTCGTTCGGATGACGAACGAAATGAGCCATATAATTAACCGGCTCCTTTCGTTCAAATTGACCGATTGAACGAACGAATCAGTCTTTGATAATTGACCGAAAAAGACCGGTCACTGAAACGAACGGCCGGGCACATGTCTAGACGTAACCTCTTTTTGTTGAAAATAACACTTAAATACTTAAAACAGTGATGTCAACTATTTAAGTTTTTTTAGCGATAATTATTTAGAAAGAAATTTTAAGATTTAAGTTGAAGCACTAGACTATCTTTTCTTATTATTACTAGAATATATATTCGAAATTTTTACTTAGGTACTTGGCTGTGTCACATTACAAGCTCAAATCTGCATGTTCGATTTACGTACTTGGCGTAGTTCGTATAAAGTACATGTTACCAACTTAAAATTAAGATCTCCGCAACATTTTGTTTATTCTTACATTTGAAATTCTTAATTGCACTAATAAATAAAGCAGTTAAAACACCAGTTTTTTTTCATGGTACATGGATAATATGTGTTATTTATAAGCTGTAAAAAAACAGGTTTAAAAAATTTTCATTGAACAAAACACTTTTGTAATGTAGTTTTTCCCACAGGCGTTTATCTTACAAAACAAATTTTAACAAAAAAAAAAAAAAAAAAAAAAAAAAGAAACCGCATATAGGATTATTACAGACAGATAAAAACTAATTATTTCAAAATAATAATTCTTTCTGCTTTCTGTTGTAAATAATGACAAGTAAAATCTAGATTGGAAATGTCATCATGATCAAGGCGAATTAAATACGAGGTGATAGCGGTGGCGAATTCATTTATTTTCGCTGGTATTCGAACTGTCAAACTCCATATATAAAAAATCTGTATAACAGTTAGATAAATTTTTTTTGTTATATGGAGTTTGACAGTTAGAATACATGGTAAAAGAATGGAATTCGCCACCGCTATCACCTTGTATTTAATTCGCCTTGATCATGATGATGATTATTTTTTTCTTTAACGTATATATATACTAATCAAGGCGAATCAATTATCAGGTGGTATCGATGGCGAATTCCTTTATTTTCAACCACTATATTTCAACCACTATACATAAAAATCTGTATAACAGTTTATTATATATAGTTTGACAGTTACTGCCATCCCTAATACCATGTTTCCACGACTGCTTAAAACACTTGTTTTGCTCTCTATTCATGTTTTAGAGACCAAACTACTGCCAAATAACATGTTTCGCCATACAAAATATTGAGAGCAAAACAACTCAATTTATCTTGTTTTATTTTTAAATACCTCACGAAACACGAAAAAACTACTATCATCTCTAATATTTATCGACCGTTCATCCACACTAGTTGTCAAAAACAAAAATATAAACAAACAAAAGTATAAATTTTTATTGTGCCAATCTGCTCCCATTTACTTGCACGTTTTCTGATCTCTTAAAATGAAAAGTATTATAATATAATAACCTTTAGTATTCATACATACCTTTTTTTTTCATTTTAAGCTAAAAACAATCGTATACGCGCGCAATTTGTTATTATGTACATAAATAAATATGTATGCATGTATGATTCTAAACAGTGCCGTCAAATCGAAACAGGAATGTGTCGTATAAACAGCATTATTCGCAATCTTGTTTAAGAGAGCGAAACAAGTGTTTCAAGTAGCCGTGGAAACATGGTATAAATTAGCGCGTAAAGAGCAAGAAATCTGCCATAATTTCTCATGTACATACAAAATGTATAAAGCATCCCTAAATAGCACGGCGTCAATGCTTAGCAATTGGAATAATCCAATTCTGACAGTTTATATATTCACAAGGCAATCTAGCGGTTTTATTTATAAGTTAACATTACTGTTAAAGACACAAAGTTGACGCTCTTATTTAGGAATGAATCACATTGCTTTGCGTCTTACGCGCTGATTTAGGGTTGGCTGTTAGGCTACCGGCGAAAATGAATGAATTCGCTATCGCCACTGCCATATGATTCATTCGCCTTGATACTAATACTTAAAAATTATTTTCAAATACTCGTTGTACCAAAAAGAAAAAACGAGAACACGATTTTTTAAGTACACTTCCGTTAAAAAAAATATGAATTATAAGAACCAAAAAATGGCAATAATTCAGATTTCAATTTATGTTTTTACCATCGACTAATTTGGCGCGCAGTTTTAATTTTTATACTTGATCTCAAAAATGCATTAAGCGGGAATAATCTCCAAATACTAAATTTTAATGTTTATTTCTATATGATAGATATTTTGGTGAAATTTCTATAGTTCAGTTAAATTTGAATTTCTTTTTTCTTCTTTTTTTTGTAAATAAGGATTTTATTTTTTATAATTTTGGTTTTCACTACAACGCACAAAATAACAACATAGACAATAACACAAGGCGAATTAATTATAAGGTGATAGCGGTGGCGAATTCATTTATTTTCCCCTGTATTCTAACTGTCAAACTCCATATATAAAAAAATCTGTATAACAGTTAGATAAATTTTTTATATATGGAGTTTGAAAATTAGAATACAGGCGAAAATAAATGAATTCGCCACCGCTATCACCTTATAATTAATTCGCCTTGCAACAACATAAGAAAACCTAAACCACAAAGCTTAGATTTTCGAAAATTGAGGATAAAATGTTATGGAATATCGTAATATTTTGCAATAATATTAAAATCCCAATATATATATATATTTATAATTATTAAGTTTTTTTTAAAAATAAATTTCTTATTTAACAAGTTTTATGGTTTGTCATTTACACCCTCTTGTAATGTTACATAAGTCTACTAATCTTGTTGTAATTTTTATTTAGAAATATGATATAATTATACATTTTTATTTCGTATTTTCCAGGAAAGTTTTAATATAGAAATACCTGGGATTAAATCATTTATTTGACTGACGCAAAAGCTTTAAATGTAGAATCGGTTTAATATGTCGTAGTCGGTATAAACATTTGACTTTATTTTTAATTACGTTAAACTTTCATTTGATTATACTTTAAATCTATTTTATTTAAAAATGAATTGTATATTTGTTAATTAAAATTTCCCATGCATGATTTAACTACATATTATTTTTTACGTGTACGAAGAAATACATCTAATAAAATAATATTGTTCGCTATCATGTAAACGGAAACTGCAAACTGACGGTACACGATACAAGAGGAGGTTATGAACTGATCAATTATTATTTTGAATTTAAAGATTTCGCATAAGTACTTTGGTGTTGTAATTTTCTTTGAAAATCACAGTTTAAGCTTAATTTGTTTTGAAAATCATTTCTAAATCTTTCCGTTGTCGCATCTAAACAAGGAAGACTATTCACCAACTTATTTAAAAAAAATAATTTAAGTTTAACATCTATTTTTTTGTTTTTAAAGTTAATATCAAAAACAAATTATTTTTTATAAATACGATAGCTAATGTTTAATTACGTAAGTCTTTCATGAATCGTACTATTAAAACTACTACTACTTAAAACTACATTAAACGAGCTATAAAAGGAAAAATATAAAAAAATATACACTACGCGTTACTAGAATAATCCTTAATTTATTTTTCCTAGTTATAAGTTAGAAGTGACAAGAAAGAATGCCTTGCGTGTAAGTAAACAATACTTTTTTCGTGGACAAAATCTCGGATTTCATTGGAACACAATCTATTTTAAAACAACGGAATGCATCTCACATTGAATCGATGCTCCAATAAGTCTAATGAGTTGGATACTCTACTGTAATTAATGAATTTTCCTCCTTAGGCCGTCAGGTAACTCTAAAATAGTTTTTGAAGCACAGACGTAAACATGTGAGTTGCGTTTCATTTTTCAGTTAAGCGCTTATATTAGAGGGAATGAAGGAAGGAGAGATTTGAAAACACATTTTTCTGCCATTGAACGTCTTACTGATTTCCATGTCAATAATATTAGAAATTTGCATCGATAACTCAAAAAACAGATAAAATTAAATTGTTTGTTTTAGCAGCTGGCGCAGCAGTAGATACATTCGGAAGGTACTTTTTTCATTCGCTATGGTTGGAGAAATATACGTCCATTTATCAAGAAGAAATGTTGTTGCAATGGACAGTTAGTCAGTAATAAGATGCATAAAGAAAACGACTAAGCAGGTTTAAATAAGTAAACAAGATTTTACTGATTGGTTAAAAGGTCATAACAGTATAACGGAAATCGAAGTAGCACGTGCGCTTACAAAAAGGGAGGATTGAATGGTAAAATTTCTTAATTCCTAAGAAATGCGAGACGACAGGGATTATGCTCCAGGATCCGTTAGTTAGGAAGGTGAAGATAATACTTATGTTAATTTAAAGTACCCTAAACTTGGTAGCTACCAGAGAACTGCACGAGTACACCGCAACTCATGAGTACACCGCATACTTACTCTATACTTACTCTATACTTTTCATACTCGAGTATTTTAAATACCGCAATAAAAAGTTGCGGTGTTTATTTTACCCATTCCTGCAAAAACGAGTATCAAAAATATCGCAATCAGAATTTTAGGTATTTTTTATACTCGTACGCGAGAATTTTTTAATTCTCTTTATTTGTAAGCAAGGTTGCCATATCTTTACCCTATTAAAGTTTTTTACTGCCGTTTTGTGAAATACTGCATTGTATGCAGATCTACAAACAATAAAAAAAAAACAAAATTTGATCAAATCTATTGCTTAAACATTATAAACAGAAAAACAGACAACAACCGTTTTCATAGGTATGAAATACAACACATATTTAATGAATAAAACGCAATAAAACCCGCTTAAAGGCACAGCTTTTGTACTATATTTAGAGCAGGTATACTTATTTTGTTGCTTTTTTTTATGAACAATTATTTTCAGTTTATGCGCCTTGTTGTCATAAACGTGATACCAACGGTATTTAGGAAAACAAAATGATAAAATGAATCCGTGAATAAAAGGAAAATTACTTAATTTTTTTAGTTTTAACAGAACTGTATATACGCTGATGTAATATATTAATTCCTCATAAATAATAATAATAAATAAAATAAAGTTTTTAGTTTAAATATTTTATTTTGTTAAATATAATTATTGCTTTTATACCTATTTATTAATTTTAAAAATCTATTTGCTTAACGAATAGAATTTTTAAATTTCTCTCCTGTGTGATTAAAAAAAACCCTAACAAAAACGTAATATAATAAACAATGACTATTCTTGAGTTATTAGTAAACTTTTGTTTTGTTTTTAATAAATGAGAATATGGCGAATTTTACGGGTTCTATTAAATTTATTTTCTGTTATATATTAAATAAACTTTCATAATTTCAAAGAAGTATGTATGTTAGCTAATTTAGACATTGGCGACTTTTGATATTGTGTTTGATTTAATAATTCTGATCTGATAACTCTGTTTTCCTCTCACTACACATGTTAAAATCTCTCTCTCTTGGTGTTTATTGTGAGTATGAGTACGAATAAAGTAAAGCCAGCATCGCAAACATTTTACTTGAGTATGGTAGACACTTATACTCAAATGGAATGGGTATAGTAAATACTCGCACTTAAGAAATGCGGTGGCGATCACACCGCAACCGCATTTAAGATGAGTATACTTAGAGTATTAAAAACAGACACTCTTGCAGTTCTCTGGTAGCTACCTTATTGACAAATTAGCACATGAAATCGAGGCCGATGACTGCCCAATAAGAAACAATTTGGCAATAGAAAAAACAAAAATGTTGCAATATTTATTGTTTTCTTGTGCAGCAATAGACATTATCAACATGAGGAAATTTATATTTTTGTAAATAACTTGTTTTTGTAAAATCAGTGAACTCATCTTGGGAGTGAAAGAACACCCATTTGTTTATTTTCGTTTTAAAGAACACGCAAAGAAAAAACATGGTTGTGATATGGTCACAGTAAACATAATGTATTCTTTGTAACATTGTAAATTTGCATAGAACAAATTATAGATGTTATCAACAATACTTTAATCACGATAAACACGTTCTTGTTGACATTTAACCATTATATGGTTACCGTGCACAAAAAATACAACATGGTTGGTTTAAAGTAAAAAAAAATGAAACAACAAACAAAGTTCTATAACTTATTAAAAATAATATAATATATTTAACCATAATATATTTTTATTCATAAGAGTATGACAAAAGCCTTTTTGTGAGTTTATGTTTTTCAATAACTTTAGTGATAAATCAGCAATAAACAATGAATAACTTAGTCTTTTATATTATGAAATATTTGCACTTACGAGACTATATTATCATTAAATTATAAAATGACATTTTAACCATTTAATGTTTAAATTTTAACATAACTGTTTTTAGATTAACCCATGTTATTGTTATGCTAGACAACAATATGGTTGCTAGACCAGCTTATTATCACTGTAACAATACTATGAAGTGTTAACAACCATATAATACAACCATAATATGTTGCTCTTAGATTATGGTTACCTAAACCATGTTTTTTCTTTGCGCGAACAAATTAATTTTCTCCCCTAATTTTTCGAGATCGGTTGTGTAACTAGGCTGTAGCAATTATTATTGCCAAATTGTTTTTTGCCATTTTTTGGAAATCAAATATTTACACAATGGGCCAATCATGTGACTGAAGAAAATATCATTGGGACAACTTCATTGATGTGCGGCAATTTAGTACAGTAAAAATTGGGCCAAATTGGTGCATTAGCAGCAATCGTGTGATTCTACCTCAAGTCTAAGTTAGATGCTAGCAATTACCCTATACACTAAAAAATAAAAAGGAATTTGATAACTATAGAGTAGAAGAAATTCTACTAGTTTTTACCATACTTCATGGTGATAATGAAGCTTGATAATCTCTGTCGAACTTTTTTATTAATTACTGTTGTGAAAACTATTTTAATAATTTTGTTTCCTTGTTAAACCTAATATCCGTATAAGTATTAACCATAAGAGATCATTCTCTCTGGTATTCGTTTTTTAAGCGTCAATCACGGCTAAATGGTAAGAACCGATTTTATTTAAGTTATAAACATTTATAACTTCTTTTTAACCCTAGAACGTCATCCTTATTTTTTGTACAGTAACGTCTTCCTTCGGCATTTTGACTACGACGAATTTTAGTGAATAAAATACATGTCATGAGCCAAAGTAAGTACCAAAATAGCTTTTTATTTATATTTATATACAAAAAATTAGATAAATAAAAATAAAAACAGGTTTTAATTTGAAAATAAAATCGCGCGTCATCATTTTGACGAATGATGACGGTGCAGAGTTAAAAGAGAGAGAGAGAGGGAGAAAGAGAAGGGGAAAACGTCAGTCTTAGATTGTATTTTTAAAAAAGTAAATTAAATTCTTAAGTTTTAGTAGGTAACTCTAATTAAACAGCCTCAATAAAAATTTTTATTTAACCCGATACAAAAACACCTCATATGGCTGTCATTTCAGTGCCTGCGATTTCATTCCCTTTGTATTGATACTGATGTAGGGTAGAGTTTTAATTTTTAAACACTCAACACACTGATCGCTAATCCATTCGAATATTTTGAAGGTGTAACCTTGGTATTTGTCTCGTTACAGTTGAATTAAAAGGTTAAAAACCATTTACACAAGTACTGTTAATTTATTACATATATGTTGACGTAATAGTGAGCCAATTAGTTTGAGACCCAATTGAAATTAATTTTTTTTTATTTCTTAATTGAGAAAGCATTCATATGACAATTTTCAAGTTTTGCTTTTACCATTAGCTCTTATTTTCAATTCAGTGTGTATTCTTGATTTTTTTATTTGGATAATATTCTGGTGGAAATAAAATTCAGTTTTATCCAACGTAGTTTTCATTCCAAAAACTTAAAAATATAAATTTGAGATTTTAATTGTCTGAAAATTAAAAGTACTCTTTTTGTAAAAAATAATGTTTTTCTTAAAAACTTCAAATTAAAACTCTTTTACATATTATATATATATATATATATATATATATATATATATATATATATATATATATATATATATATATATATCTTTTCGCCAAAGTTTTAACACACAATGCACGTGATTAAAAAAATTAAAACATAAAAAGGTAAACAAAAAACACTGAAAATTTCTTCACACACTAACGCCGCCTTAAGGTAAAACAAAAAAGTATAAAAAAGGCAACTACTAAGAGATAATAGTTTTCTAAAGAAACAATGTTTGGGATTTTTAAGACTTTCTTTTATTTTGTTGTTAAAGACAAAAGCAGTTAGTGAGGAGGTTTTTTGTACGTTACATACCGACTTTGTTATATCTAGTATATTATGAGTTAAAACTCATAGAATTAAATAAAAAACGGAAAATGCTGAAATTATCTTGTGAACGGAAATTTCTTTTTTCTGTGTGGTCTTGAAGGCATTCAATGCAGTTTTTTATTTTTTATTTTTTGTTGACAACATGTCTATCACGGTCCAAGTGGTTCAAGGGTACACATCCAAGTAGACGATTACTATCTATACAAAAGATAAAATTTTCAAAAAATATTTCGTATACAGATATGATCAGATATGATGGATAGATTTTGCCAATCAAAATGAAGTGAAGAAAACTTTGCAATGAATTTTCCAAAAAATCAACAGGAATATTTTGAAACGTATTTTTCAGAATCCTCTTTTATTGCACGTATTCTTTCTGTTATTTTGTTTAGACTAACTGTTAAAGTGCAACTCAAATCATCTCAATATTGTATCAAGTCCATCGCCATTTATTGTTTTTATCATATTGTATTCATTCTTGTAAATTATTAGCATTCAATTTTCTTACATATTGAAAGCTCGTTATTGACGTGTAATTTCCATTTTCCCAATTTCAAAAATGTATTGTACACTTTACTCGCACTCGTATCTGTATTTCCCTAATTTTGTCTTGCCTAAACATAATAATATTAATAATAATAATAAAAATAACTCAAACCAAAAAGCATATATTTGTTGCGATCTAAGAATATATCCATGGCGAAATAATACAGGTGAACGCACGGGCGAAAAAGCCCATCAGCTGTATACATTACAGTTGTCAAAAAAATTTGTCAAAAATAAATAATTTGTTAAATTTTTTTTAATTTAATATTTTTTTATTGTTAATAGAAAACAAACAATTGAAATTTCTAGAGAAAACTACCACAACATGGAACCGTATTTGCATTTCCTGATGTGTGTAATCACAACATTTATAATTCCTTGATTTTTTTGTGGAAGATTATGTTAGCTTCAAATGGTCAATGTGCAAGAATGGAACGATGCATGTGATTTGGGCAAACTAGTGGTACAAAAGAATTTTGGTCACTTTTCCTGTATTTTTATGTAGCTTAATTTTTATAATTTTCTTATTCTGATAATTACAACCACTTTTTTTCATCAAATATATATTTTTATTTTGTTTGTTTTTTTACAATATTTTTTTGACAACATACATAATTTTGTAGCAACAAATTGCCTGTTGTTTTTTGTGTTGTTGGATTGTTGTAGCCGTGCGTTAACCTGTATTAATTCGCCTTGAATATATCATTGATACATTTCGAATGGGTCAAAGTTTTAGAACTTATTAAGATTTACTTTAACCTATTATTTCTCTCACTATTTCTTTTACATACTTTAAATTTCTGACTCCCTTTCCATAGAAGCTTATTTACTCTCAAGAATGTGGAATTTTTCATTTATATGCCCAAATGGCGTAGCTTTTTCGTTTACTAAATCAGATCAACAAGAAATAAATCCGCTCCGAGTGCGAGTTTGACTTAAGCCTAGTACTCTGTTCGATTTTGCGAAAAATATTGAGCAACATGCATTATTTTGCTTGAAAAGTTTGACATGTAGCTACTAGTACCAACACAGCATTTAAGTAAATAATTATCGTTTTTATCGCCTTCAAGAATACCAGATTGTCTGAAAAGAATTTAAAATTTACTAAAGCCGAAGAGAAATCCAAACCTATGGGACTTATCACATATATGTTTATTTCAGTAATGAGCAATAATTAAATTTTTTCTTTTTCTCTTTTTAAATATATGTACGCTTTTTTAATTTTCCTTTTTTAAATTTTTTGAACACAAAAAAACTAAATCGAAACAAATGGTTTGAAAAAATTGTTTTTAAAAAATTCCGCACGAAAAAAGTACTGCTTACGTTAGCTTTGCTCCCGTACTCTACTTTGGGCCCCCCCGGGTTCCCAAATTAACCCAAAACCGTTTCCGTACACAAAATTTGGGCAAGTGAGAGAGAATTTGAGAGCATAATATTCTTCTTCTTTCTGCCCAAAACAGCCCGCAGTTTTTCTTCGGGCTGATTTGGTAAAATTGTAAGTCAATCAGCTGTTGCATAAAGGAAACAATTGAAATTATCAGCAAACAAATTTTCAAAAATTAAATAAGTAAAAAAATCTTCTTTATAAATAATTATTTTAACTTACCATTTTTACGCAATTATTAATGCCTGTAGAACAACATATTTCCAAATTTTCCATTTTTAAATATTTTTATAACGTTTTTAATTTTAACTTTGTTGGCGCCTTTTTTATACAAAATGGTTTTTTGTCATAAAAAAAGTAAAAAAATTTGAAAATTTCTTTTGGGTTAAAAATTTGGTTTTTAGTGTTTCCGTACTTTTAAACATTTTAGTCCCTAATTGAGAGTAATTTTTCCATACTCTCGTTTGCCCCAACTTTACCCAAAAAGTAAGGGAACACACCTGTTATTTCGTTGTTGAAAAAAAATGTTGCCAAGAAAATTTTTTAGTTGGTAAAGATGTTGCGAAAACCTTTTTCGAGTGCTACTTCAGCAACATTCTTTCTTGTTTATTTCGCTGTAATTTTTTTATATGGATTTTTGAAAACATTTCGCATGTAATGATGAACGGAGTGCTATCTATGCATTACACACGAAAGATTCCGTACGACGTATAATTCGCTCTTTAAGTTTTAATTAAATTGTTTAAACTTGTTACATATTTTAGGTAAATTTGAAATAAGGCCCTGTGGAAATGTCGTTATTATTATAATATCTTTTAATTTTTTATACTTGTTTTTAAAATGACTTAAGGCCGTGTCAGATAAAACTTTGTCGCTTTGCGTGACGTTTCAAACTTTGAAAAAAAGCGTAAAACGCAAGAGGTATGTCACAATAAAAACTTTAACTGCGCTTAATTATTATTTGTTTTTATAAGTTTTTCTTACATAATTTTCTAAAAAAAATAATAAAAGAAGAATATTTAATAAAAAAAATAATATTTTAAAATACTTAACTCTTTTACGTTCGATTTTGTCAAAACTAATATACAAATGTATAGCAGGTAATTGTCAAAGCGCGCAAAAAGATGAGTGTTGCCCAACTTTGCGCTTTGCTTTGCGTTAAAAGTGCTTTATGTGACATATTTCATATAAGTTCCTGCATTTTATCTTAGATGTCAAAGCGAATTTACAACGCAACGCAAAGCAAAAGTTTTATCTGACATGGCCTTTAGCTTACATGCCGTACGTAAACTTATAGTCTCGGCCTATTATGATTTAAAAAATAAGGCCATACAAGTGCAAACCAGGTAACTATTTGGATACCCTTCATTCCATTTTAATTATTTGTGCTTTTTCTTTTAGCAGATACAGAAGTACATCCTCTATTGAAATTTCAAGCATCTGCCTATAACGGTTTCAAAAAGATAAGGCCATATTCGTGAAATTCACAGCCTTTTAGAAACAATCAATTTAAAAATTTATTTTTCAGTTTGTTTTTATAGCGGACGTATTTGTGTATACTATGTGTGAATTCTAAATGTTTGGCTACTACGATTGAAAAACTTAAGACTGAAAATTGAGTCAATAAATGGGCCCGCCTTTAATTTGAAGTCTTATTTTTTCAACGTGTTGCTATATCGCACTTAATTTTACTGACACTGTGCAAATTTGAGGTGTCTGCCTATGAAAATTTTAAAAATAACAATATGTTTATGGATATCACGTCACTTTCGGCACACCCTTTAATTTTTAGTATTTATTGTTGCACCTGCATTAGTAATACATTAGCAGTGAAAATTTCAAGAGTCTTCCTGCTATTGTTCCACAGATAGAGGGGCAGGCATCTTGAAGAAAGCAATAGGGTGATTTTTTTACACTTTGTGAACGTAATCCTAAAACCTTTAGCTAGAAGAGTTATAAAATATTTTATTGTTTTTAGAAGTGTATCCATAGTTCAGATTTGGTTACAAAAAACAAATCAGAAAAAAACTAAAGTGCTGTTTTTGTATTCCAGACAAACAATTTGTATAGAAAAGTTGTGTAGGAATCACTCAAATAACTGAGTGCTTAACTTATTTCATATTCCAGCATTAAAAAAATTTATCAACCATCTGAGAATTTCAATTATTTATGTCTATAACAAAACTTTTTTAAAAACATGAAAAAACAGTTTTTTAAGTGGATTGTGCAATATAATTTTTTAAGATGTAATTACTTTATAAACTGAAGTTTCCTCCGATATATTGTAGGGTATCCATATACATAAACAATACTGCAAGACTTTTAATTGCATGGAACTTCTTGTTATTGAATGGAAATCTGTGTAAAAGTGTTTGTAAGTCAGTGTATGTTGATGTATGTTGTTGCATTAGTGCACAATGATTAAGAGGCAAAAGTGCAACTTGTAATGAAATTGGAAGTTGTGGGAATATCCTGAATGTAGTCAACTCAAGATTATGTTAAACTAAATTTCTTCGTCAAAGTCTTGTGTTTTTTTTTACTTAATTTTTGTTTTTTTTTCAATCACTTAAGTTTGTGGTTTGTGTTAAAAAAGCTGGCGGGTGGTCTTCTGTATTTGCTGTTGCTATATGAATGTATGTATGTATGATTATTTATTATAGTTGATTAGTGATTTAGTTGAATGTGAAAATTTTGCCTAAATACTTGTTTTCTCACACCAGCAACTACCAACCAAAAATGTTTATGCTGCCAATAAATTAATGTGTATTTGTGTTTCGTCGTAATGACTTACATCATTATCATTGTAGTCATCATAATAATTATTGTCGTCATTTGTAACAAGTATCATTGAAAGCGGCAGCAGCACAAACTTGATCATCTAAAATGGAAAACAGTCTTAATTCTTGATTTGTCGTTACTTGCGCGGAAATGTTCATTGATTGTAATTTTTTTCTCAAACAAGTTTTTTGAAACTCTTTTTTTATCTCCCAAATTTAATGTATGTTTGTTGTATGTACATATGTATGTACTTATGCATTTTTGTTTGTCTTTTTTTCTTTTTTGTATATTATTGCGAAATTCAGGAAAATTATTTTTTTTTATTTATTTTGATAATAATTTTTTGCGGCGCTTACCTTTTTCACAAAAAAGGAGAACTACAATAGCAATAAGATGGTGCTGCCAGACGGACCTTTAAATAACTGTATCACTTACAGGAGGTCAGACAACACGCAAGCAGAAGTGTCGCATATAAGATCATACACTGATGTGTGGAGCGAAAGCTTCACCAATCACAAATGATCTGAAATTTTCGTTTCTTCAACTCGAAATTAATGATTTTTATCTTAAACTTTTTAAGATTATTTTAGTTCATTCCAAATTAATGCAGTTCATACAGTGATTCCAAAGTATTTTCCAGCCTTTCATCATATTATATTTTAGATATTCAAAAAAATTCGATTAATTTCTTATTTGAATCAATCTTTTTCTTTACAATATACAGTGATGTGCAATAAAATAGAGCCACCTGATCTCCATACTTTTACCCCTTATAAATTCCTAATACACGCAAAGAAAAAACATGGTTGAGGTAACCATAATCTAAGAGCAACATGTTATGGTTGTATTATATGGTTGTTAACAAATCATAGTATTGTTACATTTCGTGATAATAAAGCTGGTCTAGCAACCATATTGTTGTATAGCATAACAATAACATGGTGAAATCTAAAAATAATTATGTTAAAATATAAACATTAAATGGTTAAATTAAAACATCATAATATACATCAACATCATAATATAAAATAATAATAGAACTATTATTATTGTTATTATTGATTTTTTATATAAATTCACAAAAAAATACAATTCTTTTCTTCTTATATATAATTATTTGTTTTCATATTTTGTAAATTATTTTTAATTATTTATTTTGTACATAAATATTTTTTTTTCATTTTCTCATTTTCATTTTCTCATTAAAAACAATCTCAACTATGAGCTAACAAAAAATTACTAAACTAATAGAAATTCATTCTAATAGAAATTCATTCCTAGAACAAAATATTTTAAAACTATATTATAGTTAAATATATTATATTTTTTTTAAAAACTTATAAAACTTTGGCTATAGTTCAAATTTTTTTACGTTAAAACAACCATGTTTTATTTTTAGTGCAAGTAACCATGTAATGGTTATAAATCAACAAAAACGTGTTTATCGTGACTACAATTTGTTGTTTGCAACTTTACAATGTTACAAAGAACAAATTATGGTTATTGTGTCTATATTACAACCATGTTTTTTCTTTGCGTGTACAAAAAAGAACGCATAAAAGAGTTGTTTCACTAATTTGACACATCTCTTACAAATGTAATACCGTTATGTTCAAAATAGCTTCAGCGTCATTAATCTTCATTTTATTATCAGTATAAATTTGGATGAAAAAACAGGTGTGCAAAAAAATAGAGCCAGTTTTGAAAAATAATTAACTTTAACAAATTAAATTTCTTTTTTTAATTAAAATTCTATAAAAAGGTAAGCTTTGTGGTTTTTTAAGTACAATTCGAAAGGAATCTCACATTATTTTTATATTAAAGTATTTACAATGGTCAGAGGAAAACCTTGAACCTTTGAGAGTCGGAAGGCAATAAAAATATAATTGGATGCTCTAAAAAAATGGTGGAAAACGCCGTCAAATATAAAGCAAGGCAGAAAATAGAGGAAAACCGTCGAAAATTACACCTCTAAAGTAGCGAAAAATTTTGCATCATGTAAAAAAATATCGTATTAGCAACTCTTCCATCCTTAAAAAGGAGCATAATCTAGATGTTTCTACCTTAACCATAGTCGAAAAGTCCCATACCTAAGTAAAAAGCACCTAAAGAAAAGATTAGAATTTGCCCAAAATCATTTAGATTGGCCTGTAAGCAAATGGAGAAATATTCTATGGTCCGACGAAATGAAAGTGAATTTATTTAATTCAGACAGAAGCAACTTTTGGGGATGTTTTTCATATTATGGTATTAGACCTTTATTTCAGATTGAGGGTAGAACGGATGCCGCTTATTATACAGATATTTTTAATCACACTATGGTGCCTTATGCCGAATTGGAAAAAGCCGCTTCGATGGGTGTTTCAACAAGACAATGACCCGAAACACACACAGAAGCGCGCAAAATACTGGTTTGAAGAACAGAACGTCAAGGTTTTAAGCTGGCCGCAGCTGTCCCCAGACTTAAATCCTAACGAGAACTTATGGCAAATAGTAAAAATGTGTACTCGCGAAATAAATCCATCCAATAAAGATGAACTTTGAACTTCAATTCATAATGCGTGGAAAAATATTCCTGTAGAAACCTGCCAAAAACTTGTGGACTCAATGCCAAAGTTATGCTCAGACCTTATACAAAATAAGGGATATTCTACGAAGTATTGAGGTAAAGAAATAATAATTAATGAGAAAAAATCCAGTCAGTAAACAAAAAAAAAAAAAAATTATTTTAGATAGCTAAATTTCCTGGCTCTATTTTTATGCACAGACAGGACATGGTGACTTGTAAAATTTTAATGGGTAAATTTATATGTAAGTTTTGAATTTCAACATTTGCATTATTTTTGTATCTTTTACTTTATGAGCAAACCAAAATATAAAAAAAGAAATAATTATAAAGTATTGTATTTTGTTTTATTATTTTTATTATTATTATTGTTATTATTATTATTGCTGTTGTGGTTGTTGTTGTTATTATTATTATTATTATTATTATTATTATTATTATTATTGTTATTATTTTTATTATTATTATTATTATTATATATTGTTTTATTTGCTCATTGTTATTTTATTTTCACAACTATATCTAATTTTGTTGATAGCAATGCTAAAAATTAACTTCATAATGCGATTTCAATATATTGGCGAGTTAATACATACTTCTGGGTTCCTCTAATATGCAAAAATCTGGTATCGCTTTCTAGTAGTTTAAAGGCTGGTTGGGTGACCGGCAAAAATTTTGTTCCGAAACATTTTTTTTTATATGTAGTTTGACGTTTTATTTTTTGAGAGAGAGAGAGAAAGAGAGTAAACTCACTTCGGAACAATTTCAGCTTGAATTGGTTTAATTTTAATTTTTGTTCCGAAACAAAGAAACTGTGCTGCCAACTACTTTTTTTCAAAGAAAATTTAACTGAGCTGCCACTTCATTAATTAATGTGATAAAAATCATTCAAGCAAAAAATATATTTTACATACTTTTTCGTTCTTTGTTTGCATTGATATTCAATAATTATTTTTAAAATTTGTTTTGTTCTTAAGATTACCTGCCTTAATTTGCCTGGTATATTTATAATAAAACACAAAATAAAAGAAAATAAGTTTAAAAAATTGTCATGGATCTCAACGAATGAATCCCTTGCCTTGAAGCTTATTTCAGAAATGAAAAAGCCGGGTAGAGAATGCTTGTATGACTTTTTACATCAATTTTTTTTTACCTCATTTTTTGATTTAATTATGAAATTTTTTTTAATTTATAATTTATTTATAACAAAACGGCATTCAGTGATTTTAATTTTCTATCACAGTGCTGCCTGCTTGTAAAGTAACACATCTCGCTTAAGGGGGGTTTAGACGGTACGACTTTACGTACGTAAAATCCAAGAGAAAATAATATAAAATTCCATCCGTATTTTAAAACTGAGAGTAAAAATCTTACGACAGATAATTTTTGCGTTTACACAATTGTTATGAGTAAAACACAAAAAAACTAAAATAGCTGTTTGCAGAAAAATACATCCCTGATCTAATGATTCGTACTTGTCTTTTGAAAATTTCCAAAAAACAAAGAGAGCCATACGACTGTCAAATTTTCATCCGTATTTTCTCTCAATTTGTGCAGATTCATTACGTATTTTGTTTAGACGATCCCACTGGTACTATTCTGCACAAAAATATGACATGTCGTAAGACTTCTGTGACCATGTAAACCGCCCTTTACACATATGTTTCATATGGTAGCTTTGTTTTTCCAGAAAAATTGTTCGAAGTGGGTGAATCGTTTCAGAACAAACTCTCACAAAACTAAAATTCTCTCACAACAAAAATTTTGTTCCGAAACAATGGGTGAACCCGCCTTAATAGTTAAATTTATGTACGTGTTTGTACGAGATAATTGAAAGAATGCTGCACCCACAATCAAGAGAAACTTATTAGCTTGCTGTTTATTATAACTGCTTTTATAACACTATCTTTTTTTGGCTTTTCTACATTTTTTATAACCATTTAAGCACTAGCTTAAAATTATTGCTTCGTTCTCGATTATGCGTACACGCGACACCTATCTTAGCAACAGGGTTTTCACACTCAATTTTTTTATGACAAATTGAATCAATGAAGTTATTTTAAAAAATTGTTATTAATAACAATGGAAATTAATTGACTTTGGCTTAAGTTAATTTTTATTTTATATTTTAACTTTTAGGAAAGAAAACGTCTGTAAATATGCATTTGTAAACCAATTTTCGTTTTTAAAATTTTAAATTAAAAAAATGAACTTAAGCCAAAATTAATTTAATTCATTTTTTGTAATATTAGAAATAGAATTCAACAAATGACACTGACCAACAATGAATACGTTTCGGTCTTAAAAATATCCAATTATTTAGTTTTTGGATGTTGGTACACCTGTTAACTGACAAAACCAAATGTTTTGAGGTTATATACGTGAGTTGAAGTGTTGTTTGAATTTCGTAAATAGCTTTTGTTATATTTGTGGTCAAGCAACATTTTAATCACAGAAACGCAATCTTCCTCTTGCTTTTAAGACTGCTTTTCAGATTATCTTGGAGTTACGGTAGGTAACCAAAATAAGTCGTGGGCTCCACATATACATATGTATGTTGTAACTCTTGTTTAGTTACTTTAAGAGAATGGCTGAAATTAAAAAAACGATTTATACCTTTAACTGTGCCGATGGCTTTGCGGGTCCCTACAAACCATATAAATGACTGCTATTTTGACCCATGGTTTACCAAAGAAACTAGAGCTAATAAAATTTTTTCATTGTCAATTTTGTCATTTTTGTTTAACCCAAAATTAGTAAGATTTGACTCATGAAGTAAAAAAAAAAAACATTACATAATATTTTTTGTTGGCCAGTGTATTTAATAATAACAAATTTTAACAAAAACAGACGTTAAGGAAATCTGTGGATAAATTATCTGGCAATAACCCAAGGCTCCTAACTGAATAGCATAGAAAAGAAATAAACTTGTTTATTTCTTGGTTATATTTGGTTGTTTGTTTGTTGCTGTCTCTTTATTAAGAGGCGTATGTGTAAAAGTTGTTTTTTCTTACCTCTCCGATCATATCGTGTTTCGTTTGTTTCTTTCTTTTTAGCCGGTTGTTGGAGATTGCTTTTGATGGTTTGACTTTTCAGTTTTCGCCTTCTTTTTGTAGTTTTTATTGTTTTGTTTTGGTTTAAGTTTTTAAATGGTTTTACGTTAATATGATATTTATTTAGGGTAATATAAGTGAAAGTGCAAAAAAGTTACGGTTAACTTACCAATATATTAAAAACAAAAAATACTGTCTCACACATATACTCACTTACACTTTTAAACATTATTATAAAATATTAAAAGCGAATGTTAATGCGGAAGTAAAAGATTTATGTAAGTTTGTTTTAATGTATCTTAAGCAAATAAAGAAACAAAATTTTCTTATTTAGAAGTTTTACTTCTTATGTAAATTGTTTACAATGTTAATATTAGATATATTTTAAAACTATAAATTTTCTTTTATTTAAAGAATCCCCAAAAAATTAACAAAGTTGATAGTTCAGTTCTAAAAGTTCAATTTTGAAAACAATCACTTTAATAATTTCAGTATTTACCTATAAACCCAAAGAGAATTGAGGATGTGCAATAGAAGTGAAAACTATGTCACTATGAAATATTCATTATATGATGAATGGTAGAAGTCAAACATAAACAATGAAATAAAAACGAATAAACAAATATGTAAGTAAGTATTTTTAAACGGAGTTATAGACACGAATATTGAAAATATTTGAAAATAAATGCCTTGTTTATGTTGTTCGATTTCAATATAGATTTATATACTCTTTTATTTTACTACATTTTCTAAATTTAAGTCTAGCTGGGCCCTAATTAACATTTTTTAGATGCACGTTTTAATTACTTATTGTTAGTTGAAAACGCATTAAAAAAACTATATAATACTTAAAAATCTTACTCACTTCCGCGATTAATTTCCACAATAAATATATAATATATATATTAGGTTCTTATGCATAGCGAAGTCGATTGAGCGATGTTCGTCTGCCCGTCCGTGTTCGGGTTGATATCCACTTTGCAAAGGCGCTAGATGAGCTAGAAAAAAAATTAAATACGGCAATTAAACAGACATAGTTTCGAAAGTTTTGCTATTGAAAATCAGCAAAACACCACCTCTGCCTCTAATTTTTCCGTATCATTTGGAACAACTCTAGTTTAAAGAAGTTTCTCCAATCAAAAAAAGAAATATTTGTGTTTTTGATTAGAGTTACTTTACTAAACTAGATTTACATATACAGCGAAGGTATATAAGATTTGGCATAGCCGAATATAGCAGTCTTGTTTAGTCTCGATTTTAGTAATTTTTGTATGCGTATATCGACACAGAATGTCATCATTGTAATGCCCTCAAACGCAAACATTAGTCAGCCAGGATGTGTGAGTCATTAGAAAAAGTGCATCTACTAGAAATTGAGACACCAATAGAACTATTTAACTGTAGCGCGAAAATGTTTGCCGGCTCAGATAGTATTGAATAAAAGGAGCTCTTAAGCAGATAAATAATGCCTTAGCTCAATTTAACCTCACTATGCTTCTATTCACGAAAAGTTTAAGTTAATTTTTCACTACTTGACGCTCGACAATTGAAGTTTTAAATGAGCGATTAAAGCTGAGAAACTAAAAAATAGTTCAATATCTTTTAAGATTAAAAAATTTGCGGTTTTGAAAAAATTCTACATTTGACCACATTTTTGGTCTAAAGGCACCATCAGTCCTTCTGTCATGATAATTCCTGCAAAGAAAAACCAACTTCAAAACAGATTTAATCTGTCTGTCTGTCAATAATAGTTAAAAAGTATGGCCACATACAGCAAATTACAATAACTTCTGGGACACCCTTATATTCCATCTCCAAACTTTATACTTATACTTTGTTATAGCGTATTTGGCACTACAGCTTCTTGTTAATTTAAACCGTCTGTCTACAACTCTTCAACTGTGAGAGCACCCTTTAATTTTCAAATTCAAATTTTATACTTGCTGTTGCAGTAGACTTACCAAACAGGTTCTTTGTAAACTTCAGTCTATTACGGTTCAACAGTTTAGCCATACGCATCCAATTATATCAACTATCGTAACACCCTTTAATTTATAATTTCAAATATTTGTATAAAGTACAAAGTAGTGGACACTCTGTCTAATTTTAAAGTGCTTGTATATTGTATTGTATTGTGTATTTTGGGAAGAATCTTTAGTTTTAAAATTCGAATTATAAGCTTTTTGTTATAGCGGACTTAGCAATACAGGTTCCTTGTAAGTTTCGGCTGTCTTTCTGATAAGGGTTGGGCGAATAGAGTCGATTTTAATATCCGTAAGACTTAATGTTGTATGCTTAGGCATTCGACCGAAAATGGTGCTTCACCTGAAAGAATGGGTGGTATAAGTATTAAGGAATCAGAAGATCGAGATCTTCTTGGCATGAAACCTCAGTGTGATGTTTGATTGACTAAGCACATTTTTCAACTCTTAAAAGAAGTTTTTATCTGTCTTGGTTTTTGGAAACAGTGTAAAGGACATTTCAATCCATCTGTATAACTCTTATGTATGGGCCGGTGCTTTCGGTGCTGAACAAATCGTATGTGAAATCAGAGATCCTTCCCGTCACTTTCAATGTAGGAAAACTTAAATCGAATGTCTACAAACATTACTCTCTTTATTCTTCTCACGTTTATCTAATTTCCTAGTTCGGGCAAAAAAGCATTGCTTGAGTAGGAGTCATCCCCTGAGTGTTGGTTCCATTAAAAAAAAAAAACAAAAAGAAAATCGATCGAAATCAGAAGAACATAAAACAAAATCGATTGACATGGGTAATACGAAATTAAAAAAAATCCTGATCGGAATGTGGGAAAAGCTTATTTAGATCTTTATCTAAAGTTTGATATTGTTTTTAATCCTAAAAGATATTCTAAAAAATGCGTAATTTTTAAAAAATTACTAAAATTACATTTTATTTTTTATTGTAATCAGGTCGTATTGCTATTAAATGATTAGCAATTTTTATTATTTAAATGTTAAATTTTCACTTACGTGCTGTTTCTGTATTACAAGCGTTCAACTTGTCTAAAAAATTTGTATGGAAATAACTCAAAAAACTGAGTGCTTTTCATACAAATTTGTTAGACGACTTGATCGTTTGTAATACGGAAACAGCACTTAAACCAAAACAACTTTTCATTGTGTCCTCTCTTAAAAAAATATATGTACATACATCCAAAACTTTTAAATTGTTTCATTTTATTTTTTGGTTTTTTAAAAATCAAACTATAAAACGATTTCCTCTTTACTATATCGTAGCTGAGAGTTTATTTGTGATATTTCCAAGAAGCAAAAAAGCTTGAATCTATGTGTAACAGAGAACCGCAATATCAACAACAGCGACAACAACACTA
This sequence comes from Gymnosoma rotundatum, assembly GCA_916610165.2. Classification (NCBI taxonomy): domain Eukaryota; kingdom Metazoa; phylum Arthropoda; class Insecta; order Diptera; family Tachinidae; genus Gymnosoma; species Gymnosoma rotundatum. Next base: position 91,857,869 of record OU744337.1, on the reverse strand, counting down.
TCATAAAATCTTATGAAAATCATTCAAAAGAAAAGTAAATGAAAATGTTATTTGCTCATTTTACCCGACGGCTTTGATAGGGGTTATGGATGTGTATGTAAATGGAAATGGTCTAATGAATTAATGGAAATTGTTGTTCCACTACAAACTTCATCGATATATGTATCAAACTTCACATAAACAGTGTTGCTATTTGTTGTTACTGTTGCTGCTGCTTCATTCACCATACAATCAGTAGTGGACAATGATAATGACGAAGACGAAGACAATGTTGGCGATGATCATTAATGCAAAAAAAAAAAAAAATAAACTGACGCTTACTTGTCTGTGATTGAGTAAAGAAGAAAGCATTGCGTTGCCCATATGGTGCAGTGGTGTGAGATTTTGTTGATGTAAAACTAAAAATAATATTGAAATTGAGAATCATTTTGTTACCACAACCAAAGTGCTGGCTAAATAGACAGACGTATAACAAGCCAGACAGTTGGTTATACTTGTGTTTTTTTCTACTGTTAATAAAATCAAAACCTGAGTGAGGTGATCTAAAAAATGATTCTAAAATCTTACAAATTAAGTTTAAAAGTTATAAACGTAGTAGAATTTAAAGTTGGTTTCATCTGATCCGTTAATGGTCATCTTTGGTTAAAAATGCATATTTGGTTAAAAAAAGTTATTAAGTTGCTTATGCTTATTACAGTTGCTTGAATTTTTTTTATTTGTTTCTATTGATAAAAAAATTAATGTGGCGCACCAATAAAAACCTTATTCTAATTGTCGAATTTTCAATGTTTGCAAGTACAGCTGCAAAACTTTTGATATTCTGCACATTCTACAGTTTGCTTTAAAACTATCGATAGTTTCGATAGTTCGATACTATTTTTAATTATCATTTTGGCAACTAACAGTCAAACCTAAATAAGCACGTAGCGCGCTATCTATCTGTCAAAAATTCTCATGTACCAAAATGTATGAAGCAAATTATAGTAGCGCGGCGTCATAGTTTATCAATCGGAAAATCCAGTTTTGACAGTGCGTTAGGAAGTAAAGTTGGCTGCTTGTTGGTTTGTTTTGTTATGGTTGAAAAGTAATGAGAATTTAGTTATTTTCAAGGCAATCTAGCGGTTTAATCTCTCTACAGCGAGGTTTATAAAATAAAATGATTTAACATCACTGTAAAAGACACAAAGTTGATGCTCTTATTTAGGGATGATATTCCAGCGCAAAAGATATGCATCAGATTGCCTTACGTCTTACGCGCTAATTTAGGTTTGCCTGTAAGGTTATCGGATATTATCGATATCGGAAAAACTATCGATATTATCGATAGCACTATCGATTGTTTTGCAGCTCTAGTTTAAGCATTAATTTAAATGCAAAGCCGTTTTGTTAATGTAAACCCTTCGCCAATGACAAGTTACTGTTAAAATCATCGGTTTTTACTACTTCTACTATTATTTTTGCATGTCTTTTTTCGCTAGGTGGTATAGAATGAATAAAATAAATGTTTTTTAAACGGAATAAAAAAGTACCAAAATGGAGTCGTTAAATTTCGATCAATCTATTGAGCAAACCTTCCTTGAATTGGTATTAAAAATTTTCATTCGTATTTGCTCTCCATTTTTGCAGATTCATTACATATTTTGTTTACACAATCCCACAAGTACTATTCTGCACAAAAATTAGACATGACATAAGACTTCTGTGATCAATATTTGATTTGCTGCTTTTTAAACCAAAAATGTAATGGTATCCAAAAGCATTATTCGCCAACTGACAATCCATTAGAACGTTAAAATTCCTATTCTAAGAGTCTTTGCTCATGGTGGACGTTATTTAAAAACTTACTATGAGTTACAAAAAACCCTAATTTCTAAAGTTGTTAGCCTTCAAGGTCATTGTAAACACTAATGTACATATCGCTGGTCTCATGTAGAAAGCCCCTAACAAGACGAACTGCACATTTTTGACAGCTCAACATGATTTAACTAAATCAAAATACACGTAAAAGCTAATGCAGTAACCTGTTGTCTATTCGCCTTGTGCCCTAACTCGAAAAATTGTGATCTTACAGGAGAAGCTAAAAATATAATAGAAACTGTATTTATTGCAATGTAATATTTGAAATGTAAATGCTTGTGTCTGCGTGAAATGTATTGGAATCACGAAAAAACTCAATTTCATAAAAATTTGAGTTAGTACCTTTTTACATGAGACCAGCGATATACACTTCTATACTATTTTTTCTTGAATAAAAATATTTATTTTGTGTTTAAAGTTTATACTAATAACTAATAATTATCTCAGTAGGGTGGAGGTATTTATTGTTTAAAAACAAATCGACTTTTGTAGTCGATCTGGATCTTTGAGACTGGTAGCCCTTTCGACCACCGTAATAGTGATATTAGGTCTGTTCAGTTACTAAAAATTGTTTCTAATTGTTGCTAATTGTTACAAGAACGTGTTCGAAAAACTTGCAAGTAAAAAGTGAAAAAAGAGCGTAAAAATGTAAGAGGGAAACAATTTTTGCAAGTTTTGGCTAGTAAAACATTTACTAGCAAAACACTAAACAGCTGTTTCTTACTTTTGTTTGCAAAATAATTTGTTTAAAAAATGTTTAAAAACAGAAATGTTTGTGATATTAAAGAAATTAGAAAGAAAGTATTTGGCAATTATAAGAATGTAAAAATAATACATTTGGGAGCATAATTTGAAAAGCTCCTGTTATACTCTCTCGGTGCTAGTAAAGTTACTGAACAGACCTATTGTTTCGCTGGTAAAAACAATGTTGTTGTGTAAAGCTTAATAATGCTGTTGCTTATTTTTTAGCTGCGATGCGTTGGAGAGGTAGAACATCTGTTTTGTCGCTGTGTGCCGAATTAATATAACAAGGAAATCGATGATTGAGTTAAAATTGTATTAAATGGTGCTGTCTTAAAAATGAACAATAAACAATGGTTTAGTTTTTAAATTTATTTTCTTGAAGTCTAAAATTTATGTCTTCCGAAATTTTAAAACAAAAGATATATTATTTGTGCAAATTTAAATTATTTTTTTTTTTTTTAATTTAAACAAAAACCTTTCAGTGTATAGCAAGCAAATGCATTACTTAAGCGGAATAAGTATGAGTGCTATATTCGTCTGTGGCGAACCTTATATTCTCTTCGCTAAAGGAACGGTACAAATTTTCTTAAAATAACGATGACTTGTCGAAATAAGTATTTCTTTAATTTAAATATTATTTATTGATAGTGCCAGCCCTCTAGTTATCACAATTTAGGATTAGTTTTCTTAACTGGTATGTATTTTTCTACGCTTGCCCTTGGTCGACTCTATCGCCACCCACACGTCTTCAACATTGGTCATCCCAAGGAGGTCATGAACCCCTTGACATCCAGTAGTCGCCTCGAACTGAGATTCATCGCGTAATCAAATGGACTCCCATTTATATTAAAGGAATAAAAGCATAACAACCAGGAAACACACATAAACTTAACCATGGTTTCCCTCATTTGCCAAAAATAAAAAAAATTTCTAAGATTTATTGCACTTAATTTATTAGTAACACTCTAAATTTTATAAATCTAATATTTTTTTGCGAAATTTATTGTGTACGTTGAAAGTGGAGGTAAGTGTATCATTCATAGATAGTGATGTCGTAGTCATAGTAGAAAACTTAAGATTATTTAAAAAGTTATTCGAGATTTTGTTGCTAAAGTCTTCAAAATCTCTACAAACATTTACTTTTTACTTATACTTTACTAAATGAAATAATAAAAGCTGCAAACATATAAGCACATGAAAAATCCCTAAAGAATACTTTTTAACCAATTCAAAACACAAGTTTTTATAAACTACATTTTCACGTAGACTTTCATTCGATTGTAGATTTTTTACCCCTCTTTAAACTCAAAAATATTGGCGGGTTTTGCATATTTTTGTATATGGATGTGATATACATAGTCACCTTACAAAAAATAATAATTAACCCCATTTTGTTTTGTACTATTTCTTTTTAAGCTTTTTTTTTAATGTCGATCTCTTATCACAAATACCAGGAATTAATAAGGATATTATTCAAAGACATGCCACAAATCTTTAAGCTTTTTTAAGGAATATACCTGCACCTGTTTACCTCAATCATCGGAGGAAGTAATTAAATAAAAACATCTAATAAACATATATTACAAATCTCTATGTAGGTTTGTTTGTTTGTTTGTTTGAGCGCGTGTCATTAACAGCTAAACCATTAAACGGAATTGCAAGTTTAAATACCGAACGAGTAGAGAAGATAAAGGGGAAGCGGCCGATTTTATGCGATTAATAAATAATAAATAGGTCCACATCTATATCTGTTTTCAGATCTAGAACCTATGAAGATGAGAAAAGAAGGAAATAATAACGGGCATTTACGTCCGTATCGATTACAATAAAATTTTAAACATAGTTAGATATGTATCTGTGTACAATATTTGTTTAAATAAATGAATAGAAATTATTTTGGCTTAAGTTCATTTATTTTTAATTTCTAAAAATCATTTTTGGAAAGAAAATTTATTTTTACAAATGAATGCGGACGTTTTCCAAAGAAAACAAGAAAAATTAGACGCTAGCAGAATGAAATGCGGCACTTTCTGGACCGCTACGACCTTCATCAGCATTCTTCGCATCTATCTACCTTAGTTGTGTATTTTTATAAACATCATCTATTTAACCAACTAACTTTGTAAATAAGAATACGAGAATATTCATATCAACATTAATTTGGTTAGACGAAATTTACACACAAACCAACGTATTTCTTTACTGTTCTCTCTGTATTTTGTCTTGTAAGCCAAAATAATTTCTATTCATTTATATAATATTCAAAGTTCAAATAATAATTTAATAAAAATTAAAATATTTGTTTGTTTTGAAAAAACAGAACAGGAGAGGGGAGTGGGGGAGAGGACAAATGCGTAATTTTATGAATCTTAACCGATCCTAACGAAAGCAGATTATGAAGATATTTAAAATATTAACATCTCCTGATCCAAAAAATCCATAATGATTTGATAGTGTTCGGAGTTGAGCCCCATAGCAAACAAGGATATAAAGCAGTTTAGATTGTAACATACACGGCAAGTGTCCCGCATTGCTACAAATACAGATCTTTTAAACTGAAACTTACGAACAACGAAAACAAGTAGTATAATTCAAGGAGTTTTAAATTTGCTAAATATTTGATACATATATTAGTATCCTATTTTACCTTATATTACTTAATTATTGCATTATATAACTTTGAATGGAATAGGAATGTAAGTACAAGGAAACAACAAATTTATAAACAAATGAACTCTTCAAATATCAAATGGCTACTGTGGCTACTAGGGATGAGCAATCCCGTGATTTTTGAGGAACATCGTTACTAGTGAACTTGATATTCAAATCACCGTTCTTTCAAATAGTTACCGTGATCACCGTTTGCGGTTCGTTTTTATTTAAACATTAACTTTTATATAGGAAGTACAAAACACTAAATAATATTTTATGTATACAGTAATCCTAAGGAAAAATGTATTTTGATTTCTACATTAAAAGCAGGTGTAATTAAATGTGCCTAGAAATATAGAATTCGGAACACTGATTGATTATAGGTTCAAACAAAAAAGCACACAACATAGAAGCAAGAAAAAGCTACACAGCAAAGAAGCTGCTTTGATTGATATACATATGAAAGAATGAAAGATCCAAAGTACGTATATTTCTCTTTCACAAAGTAAAATTAAATTTAAGTTTGTATGTGTGCAAATATAAAAGAACGTTCTTACGCGGAACTGTTATTTGATCAACTCAGTCACTGCAGTGACCAGTGATTTCTTAATCACAGTGATTTAATCACAGGTATTAAAATATCGCTCATATCTAGTGGCTACAGTTGTTAACATTTTTTCCTGACAAATATTTAAGTCCCTAGCTTTTTTTGTTTTGGAGATACACAGGCATGTTCTGAATTCTACACGAAAATTTGACTTCAAATTTTTCAAGACATTGTTTTTTTTTTAAATAACAATGCTTTGAAAAATTTGAACTAAAAATTTCTTGCAGATTTTAGAACATGACTGATAGTTTTTGGACCGTTTGCTTTTATAAGGGAAACCACAGTGCCTATAGATTACCTTTTTCCTCTACGACTCTGTTGGTTCCACAACATTCACAGAGTGGAAATTGACGTTTTTTGTACTCTTTGGAATTTTATTGGTGATCACGAGGAGGCTTTTAAAAGGAAGAATGACGACGGTAAATGTTTATTTGCCATTTACAGCTCCTGGGACCCATTGCCTCTCAGGATCAGTTAACATCGCTGTCTGCTCCGGTCATCTCTAATATTAATTAGACTTCTCCTGGTTTCCAATTCCCGTATAGTCGAGTCTATTTATCAAGCCCGATTTTTGTTGTAGTTTATTTGTCTTACAGTTAGAGGATTCTAGAATGGCCCTTCATCAGGGTAACCGTCAGTGAATTTAAAAAATGGCACTTAATGTCGTTTTGAAAAATAAAAGTACGTAATCCAAGAAGACCGCTTGTCCTTTCATTTTGCTTAAGCCATTTGAACTTTTAATTTGATCGAAAGAAGATGTAAAATTGTTGCAATTTTCCATTTAAGATTTATTTTCTCAATTCTTGAAACTTTTTAATCACTTTTTGCGAAAGACTATAAAAAGAGAGTAAAAAGACTCTAAAAAGTATAAAGAAGTTGCCAAATAAAAAATAAATCTTGATTGCTTTTTATATAATGACAACGATGTCAGCCTATATCGATGTTCGTCCTCTCGACGATTTAAAACAAAAGAGAAGGGAAATTCACCATGTGTTGATAACGAGATTTGCTATTGTACTAAATTCGAAACAAAAAGTTGCAACAAAATAAAAAATGTCGCCAAATTAGCAGAGTTTAAAAAGTCGCAGATAACAAATGGTGCCCTGCATACAGATCAAGGTATAAAAATAAGGCAAACACATTATTAAAAAATCGTAAAAAAAAGACGAGCGTAGTTTCTAGTCCATATCTCAGCCAGACAACTGAATGCAATTTTGTCTGTAAAGAGTGAGTGTTCGCATTAAAAACGATTTAAAAATCTCTTCTTAGAAGTTTGATTTTTATACATCAGGATTTAATAACATACTACCGTTTGTTGCAACTTTTTAAAGCGTCTTAAAATGTTTATTGCTGTGATGCTTCAGCAGTAACATGATTGCATATAACATCAGTCTTTTATCGCTATGACTTTGTTGTTGTTGTTTTCAGTATCTTAAAATAAATAAATAAATAAACTTTTTTCATCTTATTCTCCTAAACTTTTAGCAAAATAATTACTTTTTTCTAACCCAGTGTCATTATATTTTATGAGTTTGTTTTGATTTTCGTTGTATATGCCGTCTGGTGTCGAATCACGCATAGATTTTTGTTTTTATGTTTTTAGACTTGAACTGCAATTTCTTTGGAGATTTTCCGCCAATACGTTTTCTATTTGCTGCAGTTTTAAGTTTCCATTTATGTGACTGTCTATTTCAGATTTCCTTAGACTACATGGCGTCATAAAGTCGGATTTCGTTATAAGAAACTGAAATTAATTTCTGGTTCTTTCTTTTTAGCTTTTGTTTCTGCTTGTGTTGTCATTTTATTGTTTTGCTTAAGACAAAGTGAATGTTGCAGCAATTATTAATCGCTTTGTTGATTAGAATTTTTTATGTTTAAAGTTTTTTTTCATAATTTAACTTTTTTTCTTCTAGATGTAGTTTCAAAAATAACCCACCAAAAAAAATATGATATAATTACACTTCATTAAGGTTATTCTAGCTTTTAATTACGGAAGTTTTAGAAATTTAATTTCTCCGACAAGTCTCTTACGTTTGCTTCGTTTGTGCCCGTTATTTTTCAGTAAGCGGCAGCTTTATTAGTATATTTGTTGAGAAGTTTTGACAAAGAGATAGAGAGAGATAATTTCATATTTTTAAAATTAATTCAACTTTTTATTATATATTTTGGCGTAGGTTTGTAATTTTTTGAGACTGTACAATATAAGTTTACACTGTTGCTAATTAAAAGATAAACTAAAAGAAATATTATTGACCCAATTAAAATTTCATTTTACTGAGGTAATTAAATTAAGCTTACGCTTATGGAATTTATGTTTCAATATTGATAATCAATATAAATTTATTGTAAGCAAATTTTCGAAATCAAATTAATATCAACTACTAAGCACTTAACCCATTTATTATTTTTATTAGGTCAGTTAATAATATTTTTAATCAGCCTTATTACGGTTGTCGTTCTCGTGTCAAAAATCATACGTTTTTTTTTAAATGGTACTACGCTCGTCGTTATCGTTAAATATGTTACTCGAAAACAAATCTATTACAAAAATGGGTATTACGTTTGTCGCATTCGAATGATAATTTGTTCAAATATTGTCGTTGAATTTTATGTACACAACAAAAAATTTTTTTCGTAAATTTTAAAAACGAACGCTAACAAAAGATAAGTTACTTTTGATTTTTACATTATGCTTATTTTAATTTATTTTTTGTATGCTGTTTTTATACCACCACAAAAAGAGGAAAAAGGGTATATCTCAGTTTGTTATTCTGGGTATAATTTCTACAATATCCATTTCTGACCCCATAAAGTATATATGTATATTCTGACTTCTTATGCATAGCGAAGTCAATTGAGCAATGTCCGTCTGTCCGTCCGTATTGGTGTTGAAATCAACTTTGCCTTTGCAAAAAAAAAAAAAAATAAATAGTAATGTCAATCGATCAGATATAGAGTCGAAAGAGCTATTATTAGAAATCAGCATGCTAGGTCCATGTCCATGTAATCGCTATATCAAATACAAAACACCTATTTTTGGAATTTTTTGTGTCTGTGTTCACATCATGTAAAAACTACTGTATGGATTTGCACAAAATTTTGTAAGGAGGTCCCTTAGAACCTTGATTCCAATATAAAATACATTTTTTTTCATAAAAATAAGATTTTTTGTATAGAAAAAAGAGATACAAGTGTAAGAGCACCCAATTTTACCGCTATAATCGTACTAAAACTGTTGTCTGCACATTTTATTTTTGTAAATGGAATATTTTTTTATTTAAAAACACATCTTTCTATATTTGAATTTTAAGAAAATTGCAAATGAAATACAAAAGTTTTCAAATTGAATTAATAGCTAGTCGTTTTGTTTTTTGTTTTTAAGTGTGCCTAAAATGCTTCTGCAAAAATTTTTTATTAACATTTTATGTTTTGATCTATTACAAAATATTTTATTGTCGAAAATTTTACATAGTACCAAAAAAACTAGCTATCGACAGCGACTACGACAATTCTCGAATGTCGTTTTCGACAACCGTAATAAGGCCGAATATATTTAAGTTAGTTTAAATAGTAAATTAAAAAAAAATAATAAATAAATTAAAATTTTTTTTAGAACTTCATACATTCAGTAGTTCTTAACTGGCACTCGAGCTAATTGAGAAGTGATATTCGCTTCGTGTGGAAATATCTTCTGTAAAAGCCCTTAAGTAATGCAGTAGAAAGAAGTAAAAAGTTTAATTCAAAGGAATAAAATGTGTCCTCGATTAAAGTCAGACAGATTAATTCTACATAATGGAATTTAAAAAGTAGTTATACACAGTGTAACATAAAAAAGGAGAAAAATCCTGCAAATAAGTTATTAATATCAATAAAATTATAAATCAGCAAAAACAATATAATACAATATATCGAACTCGAAAAAAGCGAAAATTTTCAATAATATGAAGTGGACACATTCAAGAAATGATAGTCAGTGGCTGCCAGTAGCGGTTACAGCAAACAGGATGGTATTACGTTATTACAAATGTTCTATCCCCATTCAGTGCCGAACACCAAATCTTTAGTTACACACTTTCCCACATCATAAGTCTAATGGAAGAAGAAACGAAAATACAAGACGGTACATTTATAATTGTAAAGATTATAAATTTAAACGAAAACCAAACTTTTTTGCCGAAATATGTTTTTAGCATCCCTAATGCAAGATACATAAATGTTAGAATCAATGCATCTAACTAAGGTACTTCCTTAATAGGCACCGCATGGAAATATATCGAGATGAAATTGCTAAAAGGCTAAATTAATGCATTAAATTCCAAGAAGCTCCGGTGATTTCAGCTTAGCGCATACAGTTCAACAAAGTCCGAAATGCTTTCTAAGGCAATATCCTCTAAATAAATTCTTAGAGATTGAATCCGTTATTAATAGATAATAATAATTATTATTATCTCACTATGAAGTATAGAGGCATGTTACAAATTTCGATCAGATGGGTTTTAATTTCGTATTAACAATTCCGATCGATTTTGTTTAACCTTCTTCAGATTTCGATCGATTTTGCTTATTAAAAAAAAATGCTTAAGATTAACCTTTTTATTTAATTGTTGCAATATTGGGCACACCTAAGTAAACAACAAAGCTAATCTAAATAAGAACACATAATAAAAGTAAATTTGAAACCCGTTGGTAACAAAATTTCAAAGAATCTTAATTCCAGTTTGAAATTAAAAAGTGGTTTCATTCCGAAGAAATTTTTCGTTTTTCGTTTTCTAAAGAACCAATTTACGGAATTGAATCCACTTTCGATCGGAATTGAGTTCTGTAACATGCCCGATAATCTTATTCAGTCTCATTTGTAGAACAATGGAAAAAATAATATTCCATAATAACTCAACTAAACATACAAGCAACATCAAAGCTATACAGCATCAGTGATAGACAACAAACATCATATTTCAGAGGTTATTTCAAAAAATATAATAATGGCTCTGAGAAGATACTTAGTCTAGATAAATTCAAATCATTATAAATTTTCTTTTTTTTTCTTCTTTTAATATATACACCTATAAAAAAGTCATATATTTTACATAGCAATCCATAGATGCTACATTGTGTAATGTTATTATTGAATTATTCATATTAAACTACATACACACATAAGTATATAATTTGTAAAATTAATTGTTAATCTGTGCAGAATTTTAAATACGGACAATGTTGTCAATTCAAATACGTTGTGTTCAAGCTAAATTCATAAAGTTACTACTGCAACTTTTAAATATTTTTTAAGTTTTTTTTTTTCCTTTTGCACGAATATGTTAGTTTTTAACTAAGTATCAATTTAGCTGACCATAATAATGGTGCAGTAGCCAGTAAAAATGCTATATTAAGGTCGAAAATGATTAAAGGCAATATTAATATTGGTCATTTTAACGCTTAAGTATTAAAGGCACACAAAAAAAATTATGAGATTAGGCCAGGCCTACCATATTTGCCGATTTATCAACATTTTGCCGATTTTTCGCCTTAAATTTATCAAAATCCCGATTTGACGATTTTGGCTCCAAAAATGTCGAAGTAACGACGGATGAGGTTGGCACAATGAGTACTTTGCCGACTGTACTTTTCATTAGTGTTGCCAGGGAAAGGCAGGAAAAAAGATGAATTTCCTCAATAAAAGTTACATTTTGAAATTTTCCTTAAAAAAAATAGTAATTTAATATAATTTGTGTAAAATCAAGGCGTTTTAAATATGAGGTGGCCGCACGGCTACAAAAACAAAAACCCAATGTAATTATGTTGTTGCACAGCCCAATGTTGATGTCAAAAGTAGCTGGCTGAACAGAAGGAAGTTGAATTTAATTTATCCTTTTATCATCAATTGATAGTTTAAATAAAGTTGTACCAGTTGTTTTCTTTCTCCTGCATATGCAGCAATATATCATTTTATATTTCACTTTTGGTTTTGAAATTTAGTTTTATAAAATTTTTAAAATTATTTGCAAAATTTTAAATTCTAAAAACGTCGAACATAAACAAAAATTACTTGGGCTATTAAGACCACCTGTAAATTAATGCGCCTTGGTATAAAATATAGTAAAAAGTTTTATTCCATATGTCAGGGAAAATAACAAGAAAACAAATTCATTTACTAAACAAAAACAAAACGAAAACAAAAAAAGAATAACGTATGAAATAAAATTTCATACCGATGCTACTCATGAGAATTTAAATTAGGACCCAATACTAATACTTCGGTAGTGAAAAGTGCATGCTCTCACCGTTTAATAAAATTATTTAAAGTACATTTTTCTTTAAAAGATTGAGCTTCCATGAAATTTACTACACTAAGTATGTTAAAAATGCCGTTATTAAAAATAAATTTGAGACTTATTTTCTCAATTTTTTTCTAAATCGAGATATTGATATGATTTTCAAATCTTTCAAGCAGAATAACTGAAGTTGCTACCAATTTTCGCAAGTTTGAACAGAACGCACGAAATGCAGCTCATATTATTTCCAAGTTGGGAAAAAATTGTGGTTTCTAAACTTGAAACAGGAAACATTTCGTGATTTCTCACCAATAGAAGAGAGTTAAATTTAAGCATGTTATTTTTTGCTTATTTCAAACTAATTTTTTATATGGGATTTTGATTGCATTTGCAAGAAAGGTAGATATGTTAAGTGGGATTTTTACATCAAATAATGAAACAACTAATCTTTCAGTGATATTACTTTATTTCGTGTTTGTATCAAAAGTTAGAAAAATTTTACTTAATATAACAAAATTTTACAATAAATAAATAAATAAATTTTCAAAAGTTACAAGAATGTTAAAATTGTAACCAAATGGCAATACTGCGTTTAATGTATGTGCAAAAAAAAAATGTGCAAAGAGAGAGTAAAGAGCACAGCAAGACAACAAAGAAGAAGAAGAAGCAATCGATAGCTGTCAAAGTATTCAATATACGTGAAAAGTTAAAAGTTGCTCAACTTTCATACTTTGGGTTGACGGAGACGTACTGATTGTGACAACACTTATAAGAAAACATGTATTTTAACTGAGTTGTCAGTTGAATAAATTGAAGTTTAACGTATGACGGATTCTATGTGCCCCGGCCTTATGTGAGCTATTATACTATGTTTCCACGGAGCCCATTATTCTTGCTTCGCTCTCTTATTCATGATTTACAGCCCAATCATAAGCGAATCAACGTGCTTCGCCATATAAAATCTTGAGAGCGAAGCACGTTATTCTGAGACGATTAAGGTTGAATCTACTTACGAAGCATGAAAAATTTCTGTCTTCCCTAATTTTTATCGCTAGTTTATCGGAACTAGCAGTATAAAAATGTAAACAAAAAAGTAAAACAATATTAAAAGTGCTGTGTGAATATGTGTTAATATAAAAAAAATAATTTAATCATAGTTTAAAATATTATAAATTACGAACACAAAAATTGAAACAAAAAATAAAATTTTACAAGGCGAATTAATTATAAGGTGATAGCGGTGGCGAATTCATTTATTTTCGCCTGTATTCTTACTGTCAAACTCCATATATAAAAAAATCTGTATAACAGGTAGATAAATTTTTTATATATGGAGTTTGACAGTTAGAATACAGGAGAAAATAAATGAATTCGCCACCGCTATCACCTTATAATTAATTCGCCTTGAAAATTTTATAACAGAAGTCAAAGCGAAGTATGTAGTATGTGTCGTGGAAACGGTATGCTTTGCTATCCTGATTCAGAGAGTGAAGCAAGTGCTTCATTCTGCCGTGTAAACATGCTATTAGAAAATAAAAAGTTCACGCTGGCGTGAATGAAGCAACCGATCTATGCAACACCAAGTCATTGTGTTTAGTTGTACGTATGTATATGTGAAAATTACAAATTCTTCCGATTGATAAAAGTAGATAATGCTAATCCAAAAGTCCAATTTAATAGGATTCGGTGCTGCCGTTATGACAGTCTGAAATAATTTATTTGCAAAAATGAAAATGAAAAGATATTTCAAATTTATTTATTATGAAATATGTTTGGCACTCATTTGCATTATATGCTTGTCTTTAATTACAGATAGACTTCACCAATTTTAGAACATTCAAAAATTTGAAGAAATAAAAACATAAATTACTGCACCCAAGTGAAACCAGATGGCTGTCGCTTGAAGCAGTAGTTGTTTAAATACTAGATTCGTATGAGGCCTTAAGAATTTACTTTTTATTTGCTGCTCATTAGTTAAGGAGTTATTATAAGAATCAAAACCTAACAAAAACGAAACAAACAAAATGGTAAATAACTGGGTCAACTTCTATTTAGAACTTTCAATTCAAATATTAAAACACTTTGATTTTGAACATAAATCTTTAAAAATTATAAATTATTTGATACTGTTTGTAAATAAAAATATGTTTTATTCTACACAAAATGTGTTTTTTAACTTGCCGATTTTTTTTTTGCCAATTTTTTAAAATTAAAGTGCCGATTTTTTATCAAAATTTTCTGGCACCCCTGGATTAGGCAAGTCTTGGAAGGATGTTAAAATAGAGGATCATAAACTGTATCATAATGATAGACTATATGAGAGAGGTGGTGGTGTGGCGGCTTATTTGTCGAAAAGATAAAAATATCGCCTCGTGCATAAAGTAACGGATGGAGGCATGTATAAAGCATTATTTGTATAAATTAAAGTAAACGTATCTAGTAAAGTAGTCATAGGAATCGTGTATTTACCCCCTGATAGGTTTAAATTAAGTGAAAATCTTCACATGTTATTAAGAATAATACTGAGGTGCATAACAGTTTGCCTACTCATTTTGATAGCTATTATCATGTTAGTAAACTGATAGATTTTTTTATGGTATCTGAGATAAATATGGTTAAAGTATCTAATCAGTTTCAGCTTTCAGTACTTAACTCACATCATGTTTTTATTTATATTTCTCTCTCACATCATGTTGAGTGTTTACCTAATTATATTTTTTATAGAGACTATGAAAACATAAATTTAACTTATTGTGAAAGGGAGGTACGATTACTAGACTGTTCCTATGGAACTTCTTATACTAATAATCAAGTTAATAAATCTAATTCCATAATCCTTAATGTATGCAAATTAAGAGAAAATATGTAAAAAAAGGATAATTTATCCGCCATTCCATTTAATTCTTCATCCGAAAAAGTTGTAATAATCGGCTTAACGTATGATCCATTAAACTTTTAAAGGAAACAGACGCAGCTTTTTCGCAGAAAAGGCATTATTTGAAGAAAAAAAAAACACTATTTAAATCTGAGCAGTAAAAATACCTTAGGTACAAACACTATAGAAGTGCGTAAACAGTTTTCAATATTTTGGACCAAAATTTACATGTGATTTACTTCATTATTTCCAAGAAAAATTAACGTTTTTTTTTTGGATACAATTTATGGATTCTTTATACAGATTACATTATTACATTTTTAAAATTTTTGTGTCGAAAAAATTATTAATTTCAAAAAATCCCTTTGTGTGGTGCAACTATCGTCACTACAACTTTCTAAAAACATATAAAATTAATTGTAATATTTTTCAGTGATAATTACCAACAACAAGTTTAAACTTTTGTGTTACATGACAATAAAACAATATGATAATATAAAGTGGTTTTGAATTGAATAGATATTTTCCCTATATTATGTATAATAAACTTAACTTTTAAATACTATATCCAAGGCACATTAATATACTAGGTAGTAGCAATAGATCAGCTGACTTTCTTGTTTATATTTTCAGATGTCAAATTTTGTTTACACTTATTATTTTTTTCGTACAACATTTTTTTTTCTTATAGTGTGTATTTTGAAATATATTTAAAATTTTTATAAAACAAAAAAGTTTCACACACTGGATTTTATTTAAAAATTGTAGTCCTCGCCTCCTTTATGACTTCTTTTGCTCATTTTATATTTAAAAAACAGAAATGTGTGTAAACACATTTTGTTAGCTGTTTGTGTTTTTCAGTTTGTTACAAAATGTTTTTTTTTACACATATTTAGTTTTTACATATAAAATAAGAAGACAAAATAACGAGGAAGCGAGTTTAGGAAGCTCCTCTAGCTTCAATATATGCTCGATATACATGTAAGAGGCTACCCTGCCTTAATTTATCACGGGGCTGTCAAGTCCTTTTTGGAGTATGTAGCCGAAATTCGGAGACTTAAAAGCCCGTTTATCTTTTGTAATCGGTGCTTTGCACTCCGAGGAATTTTACAATAAATTTAAAATTTTGTTCCAAAACTAGCAATGTTGGAAAAGGCTGGAGGAGGAACCGTTTTAATTGTTGACCTAATTTTTCTTTTATTCGCATTTGATATATGTTTTCCTTAAAATGGTTTAAGCAAAGTTGTTATTACTGAAGTAAATATAAGTTAAATAAACAAAAAAAAAAAAAAAAAAAAGGTTAGGTCCTTTTTGGCGAAAATATTTAAAAAACGGTATTTTTTACATTTTCTCAATTCAGAGGCTTGTAACTTACGAACGAAAAGAGTATAGCAAGGTCTGATTAAATTTAAAAAATTTTAACATTTGAGTTAAAAATAAACTTTTTATGACATATTCAAAAAATTATATGTCCGAGGTACCAAATTTAGTGCCCTACCTAGAAGCTCCCCTTAACCCTAGGGATCTTACCATCTGTAGATTCACTGAGAAACACCTCTGCCCTGCTTCTGTTAAATTTCATTGAGATGTATTAAGTGATTCATAAGATACCGAATTTTATATAACAAAAATCGTTTTCAAACCACTTTGCGTCAGTTGATTTGACATCTGAAAATATATTTAAAAAAAACCAAATACATGTTGTTTATTTATAGTTGTAGGTGTTTTAGAACTGCTATTAGCTGCAAAATTAATGTGCCTTGACTATACCTGTGTACTACTATTTTTTAATTCAAATTACCGCATGTTTAACCGTCATCCAAATACACGCCTGCGGCTTATTTTACAGTGGTTGATTTTCACACACACCTCCATTTGGTACTATTTTTGATAATATTAAAATGTGTATATTTCTGTTTCGTACATGCTTATGCTGTAAAGTTCGTCTATATATTGCTGCAAATACACTGTTCTACGTACAAAATTTTTAAAGCGTTAAAGCCATGAGGGACAAAATGACCTCTTGGTTATTTCAACACAATTTTTCAGCTGTTTAACAGTCTCATAATTAATTAATAAAATAATTTTCGTTTTGAAAAAGGTGTTTTTAATGAAAAATATCAAACATTAACTTTTTGATTATTATTCATCAAAAAATATACAGACTAAATAAGACGTATTTTTATAGATTAATGCGTAAATTTTAATCATACGTATATGTAAATGCACTTTTATTGTCAACCCAGCACTTAACTGGTTAATATAAAATACATGTTCTAGTTTTTTATTTGACCTTTTAATTATTTATAATTAATTTGATTTTCAAGCAAGAGGTCTTTTTTATTTATATTGTATATCATATATATAAAAAATAAAAATGAATTATTGTTTAAAAATTAAATGAAATTTAAATATATTCTTCTCAAAAGAGTCAAAAATTAAAGATGACTTTTAAAATTTTTATTAATTTGTATCTTATAAACAAAAACAAAGCAGGAATAATCAGAGGGTTTGTACGATTTTGTTTTGTTTTGTTTTTGCTCGTGACACAAAATGTACATTAAATCAAACTCCCAAGATAGAGGCACGTTGTACGCTGTCTCTGCAACTAAAATTAGCGTAACTTCGGAGGAGGTTGCCACAATGAGTACTTTGTTGACGAAAATTAATCCAGCTTGATTTTAACCAACTTTAAATAAATATTGCAAAAACGATTTTAAAATAAAATTTAGTTGTCTGTCTATATTGGTTTAAATGTTGTGTCGCATACATCAAATTGTATAAGCTATTGAAAGGCCGTTTAATTTCCAAATCTAAATCTTATACTTGTGGATAAAGCAGATAGCAATACCGTCCTTCCTTGCAAATTTTAGCTGTCTGCCTATAACGGGCTTAAAGTTTGGTCACAAACATAAAATTACATTAACTGTTGGGACACTCCTATTCCAACAGGCTTAGCAATACAGGTTCTTTGGAAATTTAATTTGTCTGTCTTAAGTTCTGGAATGGCAAAGTAAAAATCTCGTATATAACTAAATAAACTCCTGCCGTTTGCAGTACTCTTTATTTTCTCTGTGTAAAATAAGATGTTTGGGATAAACTCAATATATCTATATTTTTAATTAAGTTTGTAAGAACAAAAATATTTATATATTATTTTTCCCTAAAAAAGTACTTGTTCGAATGAAAGGCATTATTTCCTCTTTGCAACTCTGTTTAAATTTTCAGTTTGTTTGCTTTACATTCCTAAAAATTGTTATTTTTGTTAAAACAAGACACAGCTGATGCTTGTTGTTATTGCTCCGTGGCTTAATTACAAATTATTTTTTGGCAACAAACATAAAAAGAAAACTTGTTTTTAACTTGAAATATGGATTTAGAAAGCGAAAGAATAGTAAAGTTAATATTTCCTGATGGCATTCCTGGTAAAAACATAAACTGTAAGATGAAGTGCTTTAAATATTAAACATATTTTAATTACAGAAAGTTTACGTGATAATGAAGAAATGTGTAAGTATTTGAAGAAATTGGGTTCCTATAAAGTGGATCAACTGAAAAAGGAGCAAACTCGTTTAACAGAAGAAAATAAAAATATTGTTGAACAGACTCAGGACTTGGCCATTTCCAATTACAAAACCTTTATAAAAACTGCTGAGAACTCACGGTCAATATACAGCGAATTTCAAAAAGCTGAGAGCCAGGTGAAAACATTAATTGACAAACTGCCGGAACTAATTGAAAAATGTGAAAATTTCCAACACGAATCCACTGATATAAATGCGCAGCGACGTTTAAATTCGTTAACACTTAAGAAAAATGCTCAATTGTTGGAGATATTAGAATTGCCACAGTTAATGGAACGCTGTATAAGAGAGGGTAGATATGAAGAAGCTCTAGAATTGGCAAGTTATGTACAGAAAATGGGTGAAAACCAGGGTGATATTCCTATAATTAAGGTTTGTTTAACCAAAATTTTTAAAACCAAACTAACAATGTAATTTAAACATATATTTCAGGGTATAGTCCATTCCGTTGAGTTGTTGTGGCACACAATGTTGGTACAATTGATAGCTCAGCTTAGGACAGATTTGCAACTGCCAAAGTGTTTGCAAATTGTTGGCTATTTACGTAGAATGCAGGCATTTGGTACAAATGAACTGAAATTGAAATTTTTACAAGCAAGAAATGCGTGGTTGATAAATTCATTGAAGTCTATTCCTAACAATGATGGTACGTAGTAATTATTACGTCTGTGTCACTTTCATTTCTTTTGGTGTTTGTTGTTATTTAAAAGTGAAACTCCTTTCATACCCTTCCTTCACTACAGATTTTTATTCCGCTTGTAATTTCTATAATATCCATTTCCGACCCTATAAAGTTTTTATATTCTGAGTTCTTATGCATAGCAATGCCCTTCCGTGTTCGAAAATTTTGCTATTGGAAATCAGAAAGATTGTTTTATGTCCTTCAAGGCAGCGCCAAACAACTCGCCTGCCTCTAATTTTTGGATATATATTTTTTTCAACTTTCGTTTGTATTTTCCTGAAGGGTGTTGTCTGTACTTCTTAGTACGTTGTATTCCTGCAGATGTCGCACTAAGTAGTATTTAATAATTAGTTAAGACAATCATCTGCAGGAATACAACAATAGATGTCTTACTAAGTACCATATATGTTTATACAATATAGTACTCTTATTATATCCTTCACCGCATAAAGTGATAAACGGGTATATTTACGTTTGTCATTCCGTGTGTAATTTCCACAATATCAATTTCTGACCCCATAAAATATATATATTCGGACTTACTATGCATTGCGAATTGGTGTTGTAGTGTTTTTGTTGATTTCACAAAAAAAAAAAATAAATAAATAAAAATGTCAATGTATCAAATATAGTGCCAAAAGAGGTGCTATCAGCATGATCGGTCCATGTCCTTCGAGGCCTAACTCTAATTTTTTCATGTCATTTGGAACAATAAAGAAACTCCAAAAAAAAAAAAAATAAATAAAAATATGGGACGATAGAGATTTAAAAAATAAAAAAAGTCAAGTGAACAAATTGGCCTTATTTTCCTAGATACAGGGCTCTGAAGTTTTAAAATTTTTTAAAATATCAGTATGGGTATCATTTTAAAGCAGTTGAAGAGATCTTTAAGGGAATACTAACATTTTTTCAAAATGCTTAAACAATTAAAAGCCGATGTCAATTTTATGTAAAATTATATATACGCAGTACCAACTTTTTTTTATTTTTTAATTCTTTGTCACCCCAATATTTGCTTTTTTGATTGGAGTTAGTTACTTCACTAAGCTAGATTTACGTAGATGTTGAAGGGTATATAAGATTCGGCATAGCCGAATATAGCCCTGCAAAACTATGTGCCTACAATATTAGCACAGCATGCATTTTAAAGGGAATTTTTGTGAAAGAATGTGATCAAATAAAACTTCATGTCTAAATTTGACAACAATGTCTTCGTATATGCATTAAATTCAATTGGGTTGTCTAACATTGAAGTGTTTAGGTAGATAAGAAAAGGTTAGACATGTTGCAATGTGGTGCCAAATAAATTAAAGTAACATTTAGTTCTACATATTAATCTCTTTTTCAGTTCTTCAAATGGATTTCTAAAATTGAAATAAAAAGAAAAGATATAAGATGTTTTATTTATTATTTATCCATTTATGAATGTACCAATCAAACCAGAATTACTTTTTGGACTAATTTAAAGATTTCCGTCAATGACACCGTGTGGAACTGATTTTTCTAATTGCAGCTTTTGTTTTTAATAAAGTCATTGATTGCAGAAGTCGAAGTCAGTAAAGTAGTTTTAACTTTTCTTAATTTCTAAGCATTTTCTATTTTATTATAAAAGCAAATCATTAAAATTCATTCAAAATTATAACAATAAATATATTTCTTTGTTAAAAATATGTACTTAAAAATATGTTTAATGAATACAGAAGAACAATGCAATTTAATCCTGTGCCTCTGTTCTACAAAAGCGAGAAATTTCTCGCATGAAAATATTATAGTTCACCTGTTGTACACTGGATAGGCTAGAGTTTAATTATGAACTTTGCAATACAGAGTAAAGAAAAAGATCGTAGCTGACTTTAGCCTATCCTGTGTAAAACAAGATGACTTTCATATTTTTGTGTGAGAATTTTCTTAATTTTGTTTCTGCTCTTAAATGTTTCTCATAAATTATACAAAACGAATATTATTACAATTTCTTTCAGCTCAACAGCATCTTACTAAAACTATAGAAGTAACCCGAGTAAATCTATTCAATATTATTAATCAGTATAAGGCTATTTTTCCCGAGGAAGATTTACTAGCCTCTGAAACATTAACAAGTACAGCGACAGGCCATAAACCTTTACAAGGTGTTAGTAGTGACGGTTCACGCTTATTTCAGGCTTGGTTACACGAAAAGGTAAATCGCCTCTATTTATTATTACTAATTCTGTGTTAAAACATAAGTTTTATGTTCTTGATTAAAAAATGTGAAGCTAATCAGGCCTACCACAGTTTTGGTCAATAAAAAAAAAAAATAGTTAAGCCTGGCTAGTTTAAGATTATTTAATCGACAACAGAAAATTCTAAATTAGCCAACTCAGAAAAATAATAAAATTAAGCTTTGCTTTCTTTTTTTAGATAAGTGACTTTTTGAAAACTTTAGAATTGGATTTACAACGTGGCGTTGCACTTTTCGACACAGTTCTGGGACAGTGTATGTATTTCGGTTTATCTTTTAGTCGCGTTGGAGCCGACTTTAGGGCACTTATGGTGCCAATTTTTGTTAAAGTTATAAAAGAAAAATTCTTAACATCCATTGCTACAGTAAATCGAAATTTCGAAAAGGAATTGGAAAAGTATACTCTTATAAATAAAGTAGCTGTACACAATAGAACACCAGCAACTGCAAGTGATGAAAACGTTTTGGATTCTTATTCGCCACCTGAAACTCTGTTAGATTTCCATCCATTGGCATCATTGTGTAATGGTTATTTAAACGCTCTTAACGATTTGCGTTTGTGTGCTCCAACTGCTTTGGCAAATGATGTCACTACTAGCTTGCAACATTCATTGGAAATGGTGGCTAAGAAGATTTTAGCCTTTTATCGCCAGGAGCAACAGGCATTTACAGCTAATGAAAGAGACACATTTACAAAATTATGTGCCTGCTTTGCCTACGATTTAATAGTCTATTTACATCGTTGTATTCACGCCATTTTTCCTCCTAATGTTTTGTGTAGTCATTTGGGTTTGAATTTAAGTGCTCTGGAAAAAACAAAAATAACCTATTTACAGCAAAAGGATATTTTGGAGCCCCTAAAGCATTTAATACCCAACAAAGTTGAGGCATTTATGAAATCAGAATCGGCAAGTGCAATGGAAGCCAGTGCAACTGTAACAGCCGAAGGTTAAACCATTATTCATTTAGTGTAAGCTAATAAAATATTAAGTCATATTGAATCATGCAAAAGTCAATAAATTTTTGTTTTCAATATATCTTTACTTTCATTTACATTTTATGCAACATTTTTGAAAGTTTAATTTTAATCTAAAACTTAAGCCTCGTAAATTGAAGAAATTTAATTAAAAATTATTGTCATCACTACCAAATTTTAAGTTTTAAAAACAAGGATTCACCTTATTACAAGTTTCTTGGATACAATTTTATTTCAGAATTATAAAAATGTTAAAAATTATCGACTTATTTATTTTTAACTTGAGCTTATGTTAAGTATATTGTAGAGGTCTGGTCATAAGTGTAATGCATCGTTGATGTATGAAGGCATATGTAGTTATATATCCATTATCCTTCGTTACTTCTCGATATGTATGTGGGTATGTATCAATGTACATCATTGTCATTTATTAACTTTTTCTACCCCCCTTAACACTATTAACATTTTGCTTTAAAACTCAGCTCATTTATTTGAGTTTTGTGCCATTGTTCTTGTTGCTAATTTATCGGTATAATTGCCAAATGACCAAAAGGGGAGTTTTATTACACCAGCTGCAAAAATGATGACGAAAGTATTGGGAAATTTTCATTTAACCATATTAACTATTTATCCACCCCCAATCTCTATTGTTGTTTTACCTAAAATAATAGAAAAAACAGAAGACAAATATATATGTAGCAGCTTTGGAAGCAAAACGCTGTCCAGCGGAAATATTGACTACTGGTTTTTAAATATATTTTTTTCTTTGCTTTCTAACTTTCTTGTGAGTGTAGTTGCTTTCGATTCATGTGGCTAATTTTTCATTTTTAATTGTAATTCATAAATTACTTTATCTACTTTTCTTGAACGAACAGTGTACACTCGTTTACCAAAGAATACATGCGATAAATTAGTTTCATTGAAAAATATTTAGTTATTACTCCAAAGTAATTTATTTAAATTATATATAAGACAACTTTTATGTTTCATTATTAATGATGTTAAGAATTTTAAAAACACGTATTTCGTGTTTGATTCTCGAAATATCCGAATTATTCAAGCAAAGGTTATAAAAACTACAGAAAAACTGCGCCCTAAAACATTCAGAAAGTAGAGTCAACTCAAGTTATATACGAAGGAAGGCGTTAAATTCAATTCATTGATGCTTTTACAATGGATTCATTATTTATGTTGCTAGTTGTTCCCGGGACGCTTCGCTACCTCAATGAGAATAATTGTACCACGACTACTCTTCCAAGCAATTTTTTTATAAACGTCTTCGTTGCGGCATTGTTGAATAATTTCTTTAATTTTTTTATGCAAAAGATTTTAATTTTTACTGAAAGACTACAAATCAATAAATAAAAACTGTCAATGCTCGCACTTTAAAATTAAATGACAATCAATAAACACGTCAGAATTTAAATAAGCAAATGGCGCGATCAAGCAGGGCCATATACCGACAAAATGTAATTCTCATAAGAAAAAAAAAATTATATAGGGAAAAAACACACCATCATTAAAATGCGCGTATAACTCATATTAGTAGACATTTTTAGAAGTTTTTTTTTTATAAATATCAGCGAAAGTAGGTCTTTTCAGCACATGTACTCGTTTGAAAATCGGTTGAGTGATTCTCGAGTTATAAAATCACGAAGATAGGACAACTTATTTTTATATATTTAGATACTAGCAGTGCCCACGACGTCGTCTGCGCGTTATTTCAAATTTTGTTAAAATTCAAATTTAACTATTCTAGAGTTTCGTAGACAGTGCTAAACATTTTCTATTTACAAATATAAAAATTGCTGACAAATTTTTTAGTACCATTATACTGGAAAAATTGGGTGCTTTTACAATTGTATCTGCATTTTTGTCACGAAATTACCTTTTTTTTTACGAAATAAAGTATTCTATATTGGAACCAAATTTCTAAGGGACCTCCTCGATCCAGTAGTTTTTACGTGATGCGAACACAGACAGATAAAACTTCCAAAAATAGGTGTTACCAATAACAAATTTTTAAAAAAATATTTCATGTATAGAACGGACCCCGTTGCAGTTTTATTACTTGTATAGATTGTTAAAAAGCAAAGAAAATCGTATGAGAAATTTTTGGCTCAAAATATTGACTCAAAAGTCGGACATTCTGAATCGTTTATTCACAGGTGTTTTATAGCTACGTTTTCTTGGGCGAACTGGGGATAAAAAACATGTGAATACACACCTGGTGACTGAGAAAATGAAATTGTAATATCTAAATTCTTTAATTAAATTTAAATTTTAGGCGATTTTATGGACATACATTTCGTGTTCGTTTGCTATATTTAATTTTTACTATCAGCCCAATCATGAATATTCCACGAAAAAATTTTTCTCGAAAAAAGATTCCTCCAGTTATGAATTCCGTGGGAACAAAATACTAAAAAAAACTCTTTTATAATTCATAATACCTACTTTTTTCCCTGATTTTTTTTTCACTTGGCGCAGTCAATGAAAAAGGAGAAAGTATAAAAAATCGCATGGAACCTCTTTATCATCGGGCTGTATATTTTTTTTATTTTTTGTTACGAATATAATACTACATTTCACAAAATAAGGACATATATTTAAAATAACGTTATCTAGGGGGGTACCCAAGACAAACTTTGGTATCTCATGAACCACCCAAGCAAAAAATTGCACACAATTCATTTATATAGACAAACATTTTATTTTTATACACACCCAAGTAATGTTCAGATATTTAACCTATTAATGCAAAAAATATAAAATATGTACGAGGGCTGCTATATATATTTCTGGCCTGGCAACACTGAGTGCTGCCAAGTGCAATCTGACATTTCCATTGGAAAGTTTGTCATTTTTAAGCATAATCGTACTCAAAACGTTTTGACGTACGACCATTATTTGTGTTGTTTACAGTGACTTGAAAAAATTAATATAGAAAAAAATGGAATTAACTCGTGAACATTTTCGTGCCATCATTTTTCACAAATTTCGACGTGGATTATCACGACAAGAGTGCATTGATGAACTTAAATCTTTGTATGACGATGAAGCACCACCCTATAGCACTGTGAATAATTGGTATAATGAATTTAATTGTGGCCGAAGCTCGCTCAAAGACGAATTCCGTGAAGGTCGTCCAAAAACGGCTGTTGTGCCAGAGAACATTGATGCCGTGCGTGAACTCATAATGCAAGATCGACATGTGACATACCGAGGGATAGAGACATCCTTGGACCTTTCTTCCACCAGCATACATTCGATACTGCATGAACACCTGGCCGTAAAAAAGGTTTGTTCTCGTTGGATCCCGCACAATTTTAAAGTCGCTCAAAAAAAGGCTCGTGTCGATTGGTGCAAAGAAATGTTGCAAAAATACGATTGCGGTGCTTCAAAAGACGTTTACAAGATTGTCACAGGGGACAAATCATGGATCTATGCGTATGAGCCCGAAACGAAACAACAATTGACCGTGTGGGTCTTCAAAGACGTGCAAAATCCAACGAAAGTTGTTCGTGGAAGAAGCACTTCGAAGCAAATGGTCGCCTGTTTCTTCGGCAAAACTGGTCATGTGGCGACTGTTCCGCTTAAGCAACGTAGGACGGTCACTTCTGAGTGGTACACTACAATTTGTTTGCCTGAAGTCATCGAAGAAATTCGAAAAACCAACAAGAGAAGACGAATCATTGTTCACCATGACAATGCAAGCTCTCACACATCGGCTCAAACCAGAGCGTTTTTGACCGGCCAAAACGTCGAATTAATGGGTCATCCGCCGTACAGCCCTGACTTGGCACCTAATGACTTCTTCTTGTTTGCGCACATCAAGAAAAAATGCGTGGTCAACGATTTTCGTCGCCAGAAGAAGCTGTTGAAGTATTCAAAAACCACGTTTTAGAGATGTCTCAATCGGAGTGGAAAAAGTGCTTCGACAACTGGTATGAGCGCATGCAGAAGTGTATAAATCATGCTGGAGAATACTTTGAAAAACAATAAAACCATTTTTGATTATAAATTTTCGCATTTTCACTTTTAGGCCAGAAATATATAGAGCAGCCCTCGTATTAGTCTCTTAAAAAAGCGAAAAATTACGCTTTTAAAAGTTTCAACTCTTAAGAATAACAGAGGGCTCTCATCGCAAATTTTTTGATTTTATGTTTAAGGTAGTGATTCTCAACCACGCGGCACTTTAGTGTGCCACGAAATTTTAAAAGTGTGCCCCCAAGTTTTGGATACATCAAAATGTTTATATTATTAAATGAATTACAAAAAGCTTTCTGTGGCGACAACAAACATAACTAATGGCGGCATAAGCCTATTTGGTAACTTGGATGCCTGTAATCCAAAATCAGCGGGTGAAATATCAGCTGGTGTACTCAAACAGGAGCTGTCAGGTGTAATTTTTAATGTACGTTTGTGACAATAATAGTTTTTGTACGTTACGTAGTATTTGCTGCACATTTTTCTTTTTTTTAATTGGTAAAAGAACGTGATTCAGTTCAATATTAATTTAGCAGCGGCAATTTATAACAAGATTTGTCCGAGCAAATTCCGACGTCACCTAGTTGATAATCATCCTTCGCTTTCAACAAAAGATAAAATCTACTTTTAAAAGTCTTTATCTTCAAAATGCAAGCATGTTAAAGAACTGAATGGAGATATGCTAGTTACCTATTGTTACCTGCACCGAGAAGCACTGGTTAAAAAATATTTGCCATCAGAATTTAAAACAATTTTTCGAACAAAATTTTTAAATGGTTAATTATATTAAATCAAGACCATTAAAAAGTCGCTTATATAGTAAATTATACCAAGCTATAGTGCAAAGTACGAATCCTTTTTACTGGTTGTCCAGAGGAAAAGATTAAGCTCGTTTGCTGATTTTAAAAGATGAAGTGAAAATGTGGTTTGAACAAAACTAAAATTATCAGGCATGTTCTGAAAATCACTTTTTGTGAAAGTGATTTCAAATCACCAGAAATCTGTTCTGCACTCAAAACCTTCTAAATTTTTGTGATTTAAACCGGTCAGCTAACTGGCTGCCGATTTAGAATCACTTAGTTATTTTTTCACCCACTTTAATTTGAACTTCGCAATAAATCAATTAAATGCATACCTTATAATGTTTTTTATTGATTTTCATACCAAAACTAGCAATTTTCTACTAAAGAATTTATAAAATTATGAAAAATTTAAAAACGGTTTCAATTGAAGAAATGTTGTTATTTGCTTTGTGATTTTGCATTTACTTTTTTGCTATCAGCTGATAAGTTCTCCGAAAATACATCAAAGCTTGCCAGAGTACCTAAATATTTCCATCAAGGAGAAATGTATTTGTTTTTTGTTTAATATATGAACTATTTTCAATAAAACTTAATTATTTTTGATCAGTTATATTAAAAATGGTTATTACTTACAAAAGGTTTGCTTAATTTTAAAAATAATTGCACATAAAGTAATAGCATATGGCAACAGTAAGTAATTACAAACAGTGGCAGCACATCCTTCTTTTGTCAAATTTAATATTTTGCGCTCGAAATTTTAAAATGAAAAGGTTTTTTTCATTTATGTATCTTTAATGTTATATAAAAAGAAAACTTCAACAAAATTTTTATTTATTAGAGGACAACATAAAAACAGTGCTCAGGTGGATATTTTCATAAAATTTATGGGGCAGCACCAAGACTTAGCAAGAGGTTTTGTGAAGGGTGACAGGGTGTATTGTGAGCAGTTGTGGACAGAACTAGTTACGCAGTTGAATGCTTCGGGACCACCAACGAAAGATGTACCAGCCTGGAAAAAGGTATTTTTAGAATTTAAAATAGTGCAAATCATATTAATGTTTAAATATGTATGTTTTTAAGGTATGGGTTGACATGAAGCTGAGTGTAAACCATCGGATGGCTCACAATAAAGCAGAGTGTCGTAAAACAGGTGGGGGCTATTTTAATAAATATGTATTATCCCCAACTGATGAGCAGGTGGCAGGTGCGGTCTGTACACTTCAGTCGAAGGATAAGTGACGCGAAAAGTTTTGGTGCGCCATGTAATGAAAATCCCCCTCCAACTAAAAAGATAGTGCCTCATAAAAAGAATAAATCTTTGGACTCTATCTAACCCTGCGATGAAATTATTGATTTCCACACATCAATATCGCCCTCATCGTCTTCAGTGCAATTGTGCCAAAATGAAAACACAGTAGCCCAATTCACAATCTAGTGCAAATGGTCTTGCATCATAGCATTTGAAAATTTGTGTAGCATATTTTTAGTCTACACCAACAAAACATACAGTAATAAGTAAAATATGCTACACAATTTTGCAAATGCTATGATGCAAGACCATTTGCACAAGATTGTGAATTGGCCTAGTTTCTATTCCCATAAGACCAACCCAAGTTAGTAACCGCAAACGAAAGAGGGATATTACTGATGACGGAGATGTTATGGAAATGGAAGCCGAACATTGTTCAAAAATTGCGAACAACTTGGACAATAAAAAAGCGAGATAAAAGAAAATAGGAGTTATTTAAGAGAAATATCTAGAAATATAAGAGAAATAAAAAAATGTAAGAAAAAAAATTAAAAGAGTTGACCAGGCATAACTATGCCTTAAAAAAAGTGCTCAGACCAAAAACGAGCTAAAATTAAAATTTTTGGAGCTGGAACGATTAAAACTCGGCTTAGAATAATCATATAGTCCTTAGTATTTAACACATAAGCATTTATGATCTCTAAGCTATTTTATTATTTAGTACAAATTTGCCTAACAATATACATTCGTATGTACCTTATTTAATGAATTACTTATTTTTTGTTTGTTGAATGAATTCTTTTAATTGATCAATAAACTTTGTTTTAATTGTTTATTTGGTTTTAAACTTGGCTATTTGAGTTTAGAGATTGGGCTGTATTATTTCGTATAGTAACTGCTAAATTATCGTATCCATCTTGGTCAGCAGATTCTTAATCGTCTTCAATCGAGTTCACAACAATTTCCTCGTCAAACACTACACTATAATGTATACAGTAAATCACGGATAAACGCGTTTGTAAAAATCCCAACGCATTTAAACGATAAACGCTTTTAAAAAACACGGTTAAGTGCGTTACCGGCGCATTTGAATGAATCATGGTTATTTGCATTTCCAACATATTTAACAAAATTCTCTCTGAAGTGCATGCTTCAAAACCAAATTTTATCCCTTTTCATACTTACAAAAAAAGGCGAAGATATTTTTAAGTATTAAAGATCATCGTGTTTCGAATTTTTTATTCAATTCAATAAAACAAAAAATAAAATTATTTTAAAGTAAAACATAACAATTCAATCAAAACATCTTAAAAATTAAAAAACAATTTCATAAATTGGAATTTAAGGAAACAGATTTAAGTTCATTGTACGTCAAAGAAACGTACATACATATATACGTACATACATACATATATACGTACATACATACATAGATACATCTTACAAGAAAAGCAAGGCTTTTTTATTAAATCTAAATTTTTTTTAAAAAAGTCACATATTTTTGTCTGCATGAAGTTTCCAGTTTTTTTTTCATAAAGTATTCTTCCATTTTGTCTAATTCGTGAATAAATTTATTATCTGGCATAAAAGTTTTACGAAGAACATTAACCGACTTCAAAACATCCAATACGGAGTAATCTTCTGTAGGATCATCAGCTTCCTCTTCATCACTAGATAAAAGCACTTCGTCATGATGCAATTATTTCTTCATCGTATTTCAATATCCGCAATTATTTCTTCATCGGTTAGCTTGCCAAAGCAGGGTACATCATCATCAAAACTTAAAAAATGCTCATATTCTTGTGAAGATTCATAAATCTCTGATGCTTTAACTATTTCAATTAATTCCTCTTGTGATTCGCTTGGATTGCCAGAACCATTATTAAACTTGCACTAAAAATAAAATCTGCAATAAAAAAACAGTCAATGACAGTGTCGCAATGTCTTACTTTTCTGAAACAGTTTTGAATGCAACAAGCACGCTTTATTAAATGAAAAGCTGTCAAAATAGTGATACTTTTTTAAAATCATCAATAGTTTTACCACCTTCGACTGCAGCTAATTGCCGCCGAACTATATTTTGACGATAATATGCTTTAAATGATCTAATTATTCTTTGGTCAAGAGGCTGTGCTATCGGTGTTGTGTTAGGAGGCAAGTATTCCACTCGAACATGAGATAAATCAGTCTGCTTGTGGGGAGCAGCATTGTCAATAAACAAGATTACTTTGCGATTCTTACGAGCCATTTCTTCATTGAACGAAAAAAGGATTTTCCCCCATATTTCTTGTGTCATCCAGGCCTTCGGTTGTGAAAAATATTTGAGTGGCAGTGTTTTATTCTTAAAATTTTTTGGTTTCCCTATTACAAACACATTTTTGTATTCACCGGTTGCATTGCAGATAATGTAAGCGTTATTCTTTCCTTAGAGCTTTTTAATCCCATAATTTGCTGCCTCTTACTGGTAAGAGTTGAAGTTGGCAAAGCTTTAAACAGCAAATCACACTCTTCAGCATTAAATACATTCTTCGGCTCGTAATTTTTTAAAATATTTGGAAGCAGCTCTTGAAATACACTGGCTGCCACATCATCGGCAGAGGAGCCTTCTCCATGTATTTTTTTTTTTTTAAGTAATGCCATTACGTTTCTGCCAACGCCATAGCCAGCCTGTATTTGCGATAAAAATTTGCCTTTTCCATAACCATGGTACCTGAAACAATTGCGCCGGACTGCCGCATTTGGTTAAACCAAAGAAAAACTGCCTGTTTTTGTTTTCTAATTTTTTAAGCACTAGGTCAGTTTATAAATAATAAAAATTTTTTATTTATATTCTCAATATTTCGCCACACCGTTGGGTGGCATCATCAGGAAATAGGAAACAAAAAATATTAATAATTAGATTTTCTTTTTTTTAAATAACAAAATTACAATGAAATAATTTTTTCAAACAAAATAAAAAAAATAAATCTAATTATTAATATTTTTTGTTTCCTGATGATGCCACCCAACGGTATGGCGAAATATTGAAAATATAAATAAAAATTTCTTATTATTTATAAACTGACCTAGTGCTTAAAAAATTAGAAAACAAAAATTAACTAAAAAGGTAAAAAAACATTCATATAAAAACTGCCTGTTCTATTTCGGGGTAATTGCTTTTGCGCACGTTACTTGTTTTACACTTTTCCAACAATACCTTTTCATTTTGAATAATTCGATTTCCAGTTGATCGCGAACAGCCGTATTTCTGCATATTTCGTCTTTAGAAACTTCTTTAATTTCTGCGCAAATCTGAAGTTTTTGTTTCAACGTTAGCTGCACTTTCTTTGTAGACATTGTGATGAAAACTATGTATGTAAATGATAGTAAACAAATAAAACAGGCTTGCCACACTTTTTTTGGTTAGTTTATTCATTTTAATGTGTGGAATTTTTAAAGAAACAATTTACAATGTTGACAATTTTAAATTTAGTTTGTGCATTTAACCGTGAAAGTCTGCATGATAAAAAATTTATTTTAATGAAATATACGACCTATATATGAATGAACCGCAGTAAAGCGGGATTCATTTAACAGAAAAATACATGCACAAATTAAATAGATTGAGGAAAATGTTGGTTTTGACAACTATTTAAGCGTGATAATCTCTTAAGCGTGGCGCATTTATCCGTGAACTACTGTACATATATTATGTAGTGCACAGCACACATTGATTATAGAAACTACTTTAGATAGTACATAAGGAAAAGTGCTTTGAAGACATCTAAAACGGCTTTTTAAAACACCTATGGTTCTCTCTACGATGTTCCTGGTGGAAGCATGCCTTTGATTAAAAATATGTTGATTAGTTCCGAAAGAAGGATTTTTGTAAGGGGTCATCAAATAAGGCTTTAGCGGATACTCAGAATCTCCCAGGAGCCAAAAATTTCGCACACCTTCGGAATGCATCGTGGAGAAGTATCTTTTGGCATCACTCATGTTCCAAATAAAAGAATCATAGCATCAGCCAGGCCTGCAAGCATCAACGGCTACAATACGCATTTCGTGATCACAAATCTGAAATTAAACACTTGTTAAATAATGCTTTTAAGTGTATACATAAGTCTACAAGATATTAACCATCATTGCATTAAGGCTGAAGTATCCTTTTCTGCTAAAATATGCAAATTGATCATACGGTGGTTTCATTATTCGGATAAGTGTGCCATCAACACACCCAATTACACCGGGTATACCAAACTTTTCATAAAAATAGCACTTTATAGCATTTTGTGTTTGTTGGCTTACAGGAATTTGTATCCATAGTGGATGTAAAATAATTATTATTGATTATTTAAAAACAATAAAAAATAGAATTAGAGTAGAAAATAGCCTCACGGTTGCGGATGCGTTTTTTTATACGAAGTTTTGACGATATAAAACGCTCAACGAATCTGCATGAAATTAGAATTTATTTTAATTGGAGTGCTCTCAATTTCGAATTTTTTCTCTTTCAGCATGTTGACAAAGTTTTATTGTTTTTTCTAACTAAAAGTACTATTTGTTAATATTTCTTTGTGAATGACTAGGATACTTCCGTATTTATCTTAACTTTGACGAAGAGGAAGAAGTAATTTTGCTTTCCAAGCTTAAAATATATTATAATAATTTTCCACATCTTATTTCTGTGAATTCGGATTTTCAGTATTAGCCAACATTAAAACTAAAAAAACATGAGCATTATTAAATGTAGAAGGCGTGTTAGAGCGGCATTGTTACTTTTACGATCAAATATAAAAAAATTATCAAAAAATATCAAGCTCAAATTTTGCATTAAAAGTATCTTTAATATTATTTGTAGTTAATGAGCGTACTGTTATTTAACGCATTATTTTGTGGCGCACATTTAAAATTATTATCATAAACTATTTTACGAAATGTTTTATTAGTGGTAAGTAAATATATTAAAGATTAATCTTTTTGTGCCGCCAAATTAATAACCGTTAAGTGTTCCATAACAAAAAAGAGCTTGAGAATCACTGGTTTAAGGCTCTAAGACATGTGGGTCGATTAAAAAATACCTTCAAAAGGTATTCGACCAAATTACTCGCATAAGAGTTTTTCAAGCGAAAGTTTAAATTATTTATATGTAAATTTAACTTGGTAGTCCTATTGTTTCTGATTTATTATAATTTTTTATAACAGTTAATTCCATATGCCACATTGAGCTTTTCTTTTTTGTTCACTTTGGATTTGGTGATGCTAAATATTGAAAAACATTTTATTTTTGGTGTATTTTGAAAAACCACTTATTATCTTCACCAAACGAATTGTGTATTTATATAGTGTTTTGCCTGATATGTTTATTTTCTATACAATGAAGACATTTCTACTCTGTCTACAGCAGGTCTACTCTGCTCCCACTAGAGGCCCTCTGGGGCCCGTGCCCGTACATTTTCAGTTTTGAATAAAATATCACGTAAAATTTTTGGTGAAAATAAATATTTTGTTAAAATAATATGTTAATTTACTTTAGTTGTGCATGATTCCTTTAGTCTCACGAAATATTTATTTAAAATTAAAAAATTTTATGAATAGTTTCCAATAGCAACCTTTATGTAGAAAATTAAAAGAAAAAATAAAAATGGTTACTCTGTAACCATTGAGATTTTTGAATTTGTTTTTATTGTGTTTTTCTTTCAATAAAGTTTTCATTTAATCAATTTGGCTGTTGATATAAGACTCAACCTTGCCAAGGCTCAAGATGACCTAGAAATTTAAATACGCCAATCGATCAAAAATAGTTTCGAAAATTTTGCTATTGACAATCAGCAAGATTGGTCCATGCCCCTTTAAGAAGCGGGCAAAACACGCGTCTGCCTTTTTTTCATCTTTTGTTTGTATTCCTGCAGTTGGTCGTTTTTATTATAAAAAATTAATGAAAAAAAATAATGAGCTTTTTACAACTTACTACTTTTTCACCACTGAATTATATTTGGATCCGATACAGCTGGGACAACAAAAATGAGCAAAATTTAAAATTTTTGAAAAAAAAAATATTATTTTTAGACAGAAAAACTTTATGGTAGGAAAGAGTTTCTTATGCCGATTTATGGTGAAGGGTACATTAAAAATAAAAAAATAGGTTCCTTAGGTTTATTGTAATGTTGTATAAAAGATTTTTGAGTTTCTATTGGCTTTTTCTTGGTTGAGTTATAAGGTTCTTGAATTTCCTATACAAAATTTGGGTAGAATCCACTAATGAGCTATGTAAGCAGTAGCGAAATGTCCATATAGATATGCTTTCCCCCCAATAATACATTTTTTAGTTTTAAATAGAATAATGCGAATATCATGAAATACAAACAATTAAATAAAATGTTATATTTAACTTAATTTTTATACCCTTCGCCAAAAAAAGTAGAAAAAAAGTATATCTAAGTTTGTCATTCCGTTTGCAATTTCTACAATATCCATTTCAGACCCTATAAAGTGTATATATTCTGAGTTCTTATGCATAGCGAAGTCGATTGAGCGATGTCCGTCTGTCCGTCCGTGCTAGTGTTTAAATCAATGCGCCAATGGTTCATAGTGTCGAAAAAGGTGCTATTGGAAATCATCAAGCGGCAGCAGACAAAACACCACGCCTACCTCTTATTTTTCCGTACTATTTGGAACAATGAAGCAACTCCTATCAAAAAACAAATATATAGATATATAAAGATAGAGAATTAAAAATAAGAAAAAAAAATTAAGTGAATAAATTGGTGTTCGCCCATGTTTTCCGAGTTATGTGCCGTTAAAATTTTCATAGAAAATTACTATAGTGCACCAAGTTTTTTAAGATATCAATATGGGTACAATTTTAAAGCTTTTGAAGACATCTTTCAGGAAATACTAAAATTTAAGAAAAATGCTTAACCCATTTAGAACCGATGGCTTTTTTTTTTTTTGTAAAATTATATACATGTAGTACTTAAAATTTTTTCTTAATTCTCTGTCACTCCAATATTTGTTTTTTGATTGGAGTTACTTCATTGCACCAGATTACCATATAATATGAAGGGTATATAAGATTCGGCACAGACGAATATAGCACTGTTACTTGTTTTAATTAAGTTTTTTATATTAACTTCGCAGTTAAAATAATTAAAGATTAAAAATTACACTGTAATAAAAAGCTTAAACAAAATTTTTATTATAATTTATTTTTTTTAACACATTTTTATGAGTTTCGAAAATATTTATTAACTAAATTTTTTTACTCAAACTACCAAGAAAAGAAAATATTTATATATTCGTGATTGCTGCGCCTACCTTTAAAGAGACATCGAAACACATTTTGTGAGTAAGAGTAGAAATACAACCTTACGGTTGCGTCGACGGATTCCGCTTGTCAGAGAAAAAACAAATAAAACGAAGTGCGGCGACGGATGCGGATTTTATTGTGTTTTTTTTTATTTTTTGGTTACTAATTTTTTTATTCGTTTTTATTGAAATATATAAAAAAAAATTTTGTAAAATGTAAAGAATTAATAAATTAGAAAATTTTGAAATTATTCTTGTTTTTCAATGACTTTTTACATTTTCTTTTTCTTCTTTTTCCTAGTCATTCACAAAGAATATTAACAAATGGTATTTTTTGTTAAAAAAAACAATAAAACTGTGGCAACATGCTCGAAGAGAAAAAATTAAAAATTGAGAGCTTCAGAGAAAACGCACTCAAACTAAAATAAATTCTAATTTCATGCGGATTCGTTGAACGTTTTTTATTGTCGAAACTCCATAAAAAAACAACCGCATCCGCAACCGTGGGGTTGTATTTCTACTCTCAAATTGAAATAGATTCTAATTTCATGCGGATTCGATTACCGTTTTTTATTGTCAAAACTCCATATAAAAAAAACAACCGCATCCGCAACCGTGATATTGTATTTCTACTCTAACACAAAATAATTATTAATTGTAAATTTATTTTTATTTAAAATATTTTTATTGATTATAACACCATTTATTATATATTGTTACGTTTTTCTCCGGATTCTTTTGATTGCAAATACCACTGTGGATCATTATAAATTCTGTATTCAAACTTTGTGGCTTTATCTGGCTATACTTCTTGATCCTACCGGTCTTGTGAATCCTTTGGTCTCGTATTTACTGAACATGCGTTATCACCACAAACGCAGCCATCCACGCTACACTACTGTGTTACTCCGGCGAGGCATGAACTACTCGATGCCTTGTTTAGTAACCTTAACCATCCGCAGACATCTCCACTACTCCTTTTATCCAAACCAGTCATCCCCCTTAATCCAATAGCCACTACTATTACATTTCCCAACGCTAACGGCTAACGGCTACCGTTCTTACTTTTTATTATAAAAGGTTTAGACGTCTCCACTCAATTCAATGGCTTCACTTAATAATTGTCTTCTCCCTTCCGGGAGGTTTGTACTGCTGCTTGTTAATTTTTAATTGTCTTATACAACTATTAGTTTTCATTTGTACTCATGTCTGGAGGTGGGCTCCAACTCATGATCGTCTGTTTAACAGCACGCACCTCTACCAACGCAACCATTGTGGTTGCTCAGCTTTTGTTAGCTAATTGTGGTATTATTCTATACACACACCATTAGTGGAAGTAACTTATTCACCAAGCTCATACGGAAACACCAGCAGGGGTTGCCAGATTTATTATCGTAACAATATTTTATTTCGTCTGTTGGTTCGTTTTCACTTTGTCCCTTACTTAAATATAATTATATGATAATAATGATCAGTTCTCTCTCAGAATAACTATATTTTTTTTATTCCCTAATTAGTACATATTTAAATATACTTATTAATGAATAAAGTAAAATGCACAATTCGATTTTTTTGTTTTGATAGCACTAAGTATATCCACATGGATTTATAATAAATTTCAGTCATGAATTGTTGTTCTTAAATGAACCACTTATTTGTTTAATTTAAGGTAAAGAATAGCCCTGACAAGATATGGATACAATCAGGTAAATATCATATTTAAATGGAGACAAAATTGGCTTCGGTTAACTTATCTGTCTAGGCGTTAATTATTGGGAGCGAATATTGTACCCTACATGACATATCACCTGGTCATGGTTTGCTCTTATTTATTTTACATATTCTGAGGTAATTACATGGCATAAAAAGATTATGTTATATGTTTACGTAAATCGGAAAACATGTTAAGAACTAAATCTACAATAGGCTAGCGTCTTAAATTTTGTTGTCCATAAGATGAAGCAAAATATTCGAATAAAAAATGTCAGTATTATCAGACTTTAGCCGAGCATATTATTAAAAAAAAAAACATCCATCTTTTGTTTTTAATAAAATAGTTATTTTGATCGATAAATAGACAATAAAATATTTTTGGTTCGTTTTTTTTTTTACCAATATTCAATTTTAAGATTTTTGTACTTTTTCCGTTTAATTATTTTTTCTTCGAATCGCAAAAATTTAAATATTATTTTAGTTTATTTTGCAAAGTTGAATAAAATATTCAGCTATTTATGTTTTCAAAATATTTTCTTTTTTTTAATATGCTCTTTCATTGTGATAAATTTAAAATTCTAGTATGAATAATCAAATGCTAAATCATACAAAAACGCGTGAATTGTGGATTTACACACGACTAAATGTACAATCAAATAGAAATGGAAAAAGTAATTTGTTCAATAAAATATGAGGAAGAACGACTGACTATGCACAAAACCAAACAATCTTTTCTACATTTTTAGTTTGTTTATTTTTGAATTTCACAAAAACCGTTAAACGGACAATACAATATTTATTTATGCAATTTCACACGAAACTATTTTTGCCATTTATTCCTAAAACGGAAAAAATCCACCAACCTCCCAGTCGCTTTATTGCATGAAAAACGAGCAAGCGCATGTAAACTATTTTTTTGTTGTGGTTGTAAATTGTATGATTTAAATGGGAGTTACAAATTGGTTGGTCGGTCGAACGGTCGCTCGTTAGGTCTTTTATAAATATTATTACAAATTGGTAGGTGAATTTCGAATGCTTTTAAGTCCACCACTAAATACAAACGAAAGCACTCAAGACCAATTTACAATAGGCAATGGGTTCTCTGTATATTCAAATGTAAGTATCTGCAGTTTTACTTTTGTATTGGGCTCTTATGTTCCATAGATTTGAAAATATTTTTGAAGCAAATCAAAGTGTATTTTACGTACGAGTACAATAAAACTTTACAAAAGCATTAGATCATTTGTATTGGCTAACATGGCCAGAGCCTTAAATATGACATTTAATTATGAATCAAAAAGCAGATAATGATAATTTTTAACTCTCGTTATATTTTTATTACTAAACCTCTAATTGAAACAAAAAAGTAAAAGTTTTAATGATCATCTTTGCAAGAAATATTTGCGCAAAATTTAAAATGATAGTTAGTAAAATAATACTTTCGAAATACTTGCCACACAACACAGTAATTTTTTACACAATAAACATTTCTTCAAAAGTGCGTATCCACTGCCGCAACTGTCTACCAGATAAAAGTGAGCTTGGGAAATCACGTGACAATTTTTAAATTATAATTTAGAAACATAAAAGGTCTTAGCAAATCTAAATATTATTGAGTCTTCTGGGCCGGATGCCATTCCAGCATTGGTCTTGAAGCAGTGCTCCTCGACGCTGGCACATCCTTAACGTCCAATTGCAATTTGCTCTACCCTCTCTAAAGTGATGTAGAGTATTGTAAATTTTTATGTTGTGAAATATCTGGAGTCCAACAATTTACTAAGCGACCGCACCGGTTTCCGTAGTAGGCGCTCTACATTCCTCTTGAAAAAATGGTATCACTCCACACATTGGGAGAAAATAAGGTGGTGGCTTTAGATATCTCCAAGGCGTGTGATAGAATGTGGTATAATGCGCTTCGGTCTAAACTTAATGCGTTTGGGGTCGGTGACTACTTTTCTCGATTTAGGGCCAGTTTCACGATGTCGCAAACGTTCGATCGTTCGCACAATTACATTCAAAACAAAAACAAATTCTTAAAAATTGTACGAGTTGTTATAGATGGCATTTCATTAAACGAGTTAAACATAAATTCAGGAGTATCAGAAGGCTTCATTCCTTCTCTTATTCTATTTCTTATTGTTCTAAATGACTTTATACGAGGGCTGCTCTATATATTTCTGGCCTAATAGTGAAAATGCGAATATTTATAATCAAAAATGGTTTTATTGTTTTTCAAAGTATTCTCCAGCATGATTTATACACTTTTGCATGCGCTCAACTCAGTTGTCGAAGCACTTTTTCCACTCCGATTGAGACACCTCTAAAACATGGTTTTTGAACACTTCAACAGCTTCTTCTGGCGATGAAAATCGTTGACCACGCATTTTTTCTTGATGTGCGAAAACAAGAAGAAGTCATTAGGTGCCAAGTCAGGGCTGTACGGCGGATGACTTATTAATTCGACGTTTTGACCGGTCAAAAACGCTCTGGTTTGAGCCGATGTGTGAGACCTCGCATTGTCATCGTGAACAATGATTCGTCTTGTTGGTTTTTCGAATTTCTCCGATGACTTCAGGCAAACAAATTGTAGTGTACCACTCAGAAGTGACCGTCCTACGTTGCTCAAGTGGAACAGTCGCCACATGACCAGTTTTGCCGAATAAACAGGCGACCATTTGCTTCAAAGTGCTTCTTCCACGAACAACTTTCGTTGGATTTTGCTCGTCTTTGAAGACCCACACGATCGATTGTTGTTTCGTTTCGGGCTCATACGCATAGATCCATGATTCGTCACCTGTGATGATCTTATAAACGTCTTTTGAAGCACCGCAGTCGTATTTTTGCAACATTTCTTTGCACCAATCGACACGAGCCTTTTTTTGAGCGACTTTCAAATTGTGCGGGATCCAACGAGAACAAACCTTTTTTACGGCCAGGTGTTCATACAGTATCGAATGTATGCTGGTGGAAGAAATGTCCAAGGATGTTTCTATCTCTCGGTATGTCGCATGTCGATCTTGCATTATGAGTTCACGCACGGCATCAATGTTCTCTGGCACAACAGCCGTTTTTGGACGACCTTCACGGAATTCGTCTTTGAGCGAGCTTCGGCCACGATTAAATTCATTATACCAATTTTTCACAGTGCTATAGGATGGTGCTTCATCGCCATACAAAGATTTAAGTTCGTCAATGCACTCTTGTCGTGATAATCCACGTCAAAAGTTGTGAAAAATGATGGCACGAAAATGTTCACGAGTTAATTTCACTTTTTTCTATATTAATTTTTTCAAGTCACTGTAAA
The DNA here is from genome assembly GCA_916610165.2 of Gymnosoma rotundatum. Lineage (NCBI taxonomy): Eukaryota > Metazoa > Arthropoda > Insecta > Diptera > Tachinidae > Gymnosoma > Gymnosoma rotundatum. The sequence continues at coordinate 91,817,056 of OU744337.1, read as the reverse complement.
CAACACAAATAATGGTCGTACGTCAAAACGTTTTGAGTACGATTACGCTTAAAAATGACAAACTTTCCAATGGAAATGTCAGATTGCACTTGGCAGCACTCAGTGTTGCCAGGCTAGAAATATATATAGCAGCCCTCGTATGTAAAAATTTACATCCTATTTACTCATTTGCGATGACAGTAGCATTTGCTAATTGTATTCATTCGGGAGATGGCCAAGCCTTTTAGAGGTTGGAGCCAAGCGACCGAATATGAGCGATACGTTTAATCAGGGTCTCATAACTATATCTCATTGGGGTTAGGTGAATGGAGTTGATTTTAATGCTCATAAGACTCAATGTTGTATACTTACGCAGATAAGTATGGGTGGTATAAGTATTATCAGAAGCTGTTGATTTTCTTGGCATGAAAATTCAGTCCCAAAAAAAGCTTTCAAGTGCCTCGAATTTTTGAAACTGTGTTAAATATATTTCACTCCATCTGATCTTACTATTTGCACCATATAGAATATAACTCTCATGTATGGGAAAAATAGAATATAACTCTCATGTATGGGCTGGTGCTTCAAAGTCTATTTTAGAGTTACTCAACAACGTGCAGGACAGGGCGAAGAGACTCATAGGTGACAGTAGGGTATCTAACTCTATTTGATTTCTTAAGCATCGACGCAATGTGGGTTGTGTTTTGCTGTGTTATCGAAACTAAAATGGAGTGTGCTCGAATGAGATTAAGGAAGTCATTCTCTTTATCGGATGTTTTTCCGTACAAGTCGAATCTCATTAAGAGGTTATCTATTTGTCGGAAAATTCAAATCAAATGTCCACAAGAACTATTTCCTCTTTCCTCCATCCTATAATCTAATTTCCTTTTTTTGGCACAATGCGTTACATAAGTAGGGATCATCTCCTCAGTGCTAGCCAGATTATAAAAGAAAAGAAACGATCAATCTACGTTTATTACGTTCCTGTGTGAGATAATTTTTATAATGTAAATTTAAATATACTTTTGCGATTCTCATAAAAATGTTCGTTTCCATGACACTTTCTGATCTGTTCAAATCCCTCTAAGGCCTTGTCCTTACTCCACTCAGATGGACTATTGTATCGGTCATACTTTGCTTGTAATGCATGAAGCGTTTTATCGGAGACTTGTTAGGTTTTTAGGCGATAACTGCCTTAGATTCTTTAAAGGACAAAGGAAAGTGATATGATTAAAAAATCATACAAGCTCGTTAAAATTTAATTTGTATAATAAGACATGTTAAAATCTTATTCAATATTATTATTATTAAATAAATAAATAAATGCAGAATACACACTAACGAAAAAATAAAGTTTTAAATAATTTAATTTTTTCCAAAGTTTATTTAAATTAGATGAATGCAAAAGGACTAAAAATTAACTACTCAGGTCAGGAAGAACTTCTTGCAAGGCCATTCTATTTTATAAATTCAGTCCCAAAAGAAATAGATTTAAGGGAACTGCTACAAACAAAATTATTTTGTGAGTTTAGCCTTTTAAATGTTGGTTTCATTTATTCATACATGTCTTAACATCACGCATTCAAACATGAGCATGAACATTTTTTGTTTGTTAAAAGATGGGGGAAAACCTAACAACATAGTTACTGAAAATTTCGCATAAAATCTAAATCGGCTTTTTTTTGGTTGTTGTTATTTTTGGTTGCATAAAATCCATACATTTAACGAAAATTTTTGTTTTGTATTTTATTCTTTTTTTTTTAATTACTTGGTTCTTTAGATTTGTTGTTGTTGTTGTTATTATTGTGATAGTTACTCTTGCTGGTTTACAGAACTAACTCAACTTTAATTCAAATGGAATTTAGGATTCTATATGTGTGTCCACACACACAATACACACACATATAGAATACACAATACACAATACACACACACACACACAGAAACTCAGCTTAACACACTGAAACGCATAGATTTTGTGGCAAGTGTTTATATTTTGATGCAATTCATTTTATGAATGTATTTGTGCATACATGTTGTTGCATGCACCAATAGATAGTTTTCTATTGCTAAAATTGCATTTTGGTTAAAAGGACCGTAATTCTATTCTATAAAGCTGTATACAATTCGCACTCTTTTTTCTTTATAAAATTGTATTGCGTATGCGTTTTTTTCTTTTGATTTACCCCTACAGTTTGATTGATTGGGTTTTTAGACTTTTTTTTTTGTAAAAGGGGATTTTAGTTTTCTTTGTTTCTCTGTTAGAGTTGTGTTTTATTTATAAACCTTTGCTAAAGTGCACCAAAGTACATTTTAAAGCACATACTGCGTAGGACGGTTGAGAAGTAATTGAGTTTTTTTTAATCATATTCAGCGATTAGACCCAATCGTTACGTCAACAATCAAAATCATCGAATATAGGATGAGATCCATGACCGTCCATTTATTCCGAAAAAATCACATTTTAGTGTAGATTTTGTGCTAAAGACCTGAATTGGATAATATGGACACCAACCACATGTGATTTTAAAAGAACGGCGCTTATGCCACATTAGAGAAATTGCACCAGCGAAAGAGCATGGAGCATAATTTGGAGGTAACGCGACCCTATAGACTTTTTCTTATATGCCAGATACATGGAAAAATGGATACTTTGAATTTTATATTCCATATATAACGGCATCGATAGACTTTTCAAACTGATATAAAATCTTGGTGATATGTTACACACAATTTGTTGTTTTTTAATTTAAAGATAGTTAGCGCTTTATGAAATATCCTGTACTTATTATTTTCTTTATTTCATAACATGGTCATAATGCCTACAATAAATGTGCTGTCAATTTTTTTAATTGCAAAAGTTGTGCAAAATTTATAAAATATAATATTAAATTGATTATGATTAAATATATTAAATAATTTTGAAAATTTACTGCAACGGAAGCAGAAGAGATAGGATTAATTAATTAGACGACTGCAAGATAATTTTGATATTTCATGTTATGTATTACTACGAGAACAATTTCCTCTTGTTTGGGATTAAGATTAATTTTAATATAACAAAGGGTCCGTCAAATAACTTAAAAAAAACAGTGTAGCTTCGGCTTTGTGGCACATAGCGCTGTCCTGTTGAAACCAAATGTTGCCAGTATCCTACTCTTCAATTTTTGTGAACAAAAATTTGTTCAACATGGCCCGATAACGATCGCCATTGACTGTAACGGCCATTCCTAGCATGTTGGCAATGCTTAGCGCTCCTCTTGGTGTTTGTTGGATCCTTTTGCCTTTTAGAATGATCTTTTATGCAGATCGGAGCAAAACAGCATAAAATGGTCTGACAAAAGTATAGAATCAGAAAAATTACACCCCGAAAAGGGTCCACGGTTTCGAATTTGTGCCTGTTAGTTTGGTTAGCTTAAACTCTTTGTAGGTCTGTTGGGGCTTTAGCCGAACCGCCGAACATCTCTAAGTCGACTTTCATATATTTCTGTTTCTATACTCTTTCTTATTAAGAAAAACTTTTAAATAAACTTCTTATCATGAAAAAGAAACCAAAACCAAATTTTCAACTCCTTATATTGTAGACTCAATGACCCATAAATTTCAATTTCTTTAGTATAATTGACTCACAAGCAGATCGAAATTAATTGTGAGTGAAACGATGTTGAAATTTGGATGAGGTCAAACAATTTTTTAATAAACCCAACTACAACAAGGGTAATAAGATTTGGTCCGCCATCGTTTAAAGAGATTATAGTTTCGATGTGTAATACTGAAATACAATATGATAGTAAAATGAACATTTCAGGTGTCACATTGGATGATAAACTTAGCTACTCCGATCATATAAATACAATTGCTTCAAAAGTAAATTTTGCTTTGCGACAGCTGAATTCACTTTAAGTTTACCTGCTGTTTCATGTTAACTGTAAAGCGGCACATGCGTTGCTAATGTCCCGGATTTTGCATTGCGTTGATGTCTTTACCTGTACCACATCAAGTGGTATATACCGAATTCAACTCTTGGTAAATAAGATTAAAAGATTGTATTAAAAACTCGAAACCGTCTTTCTTATCTTGCCGTTTAAGTTTTATACCCTCTTCTAGGAATGTGCAAGCCTTTATTCCTAGGATAACTAATTCATTGTTTGAAAGATCTTTTCTTTTAACAACTGCTCACTATTGGAATAAGTTGCTAAGGGAGTTTAGGTCATTTAGTTTTTCGTCAGTGGTTTAACATAAGAAGTTGATAGAATATTTCGTTCGATAAATAATATATTAATATAAATTCAACTGTATCTTAATGCAAGCCATACACGTTGCGACCTGTTGTACAACTTGAGAAGGTTGTACAACAAATTCCAATGTTTGTGGTGTAATTGTATTAAGTTGCGTGTTGGTTGTACGTAAGTTCGAAAAGTTTTGATTTTTTGGCAAGTTGTACAACTCGATTGCAACGTTAGTGGACATGTCGCACAACATTATTCTATTTTACTTTCCATTTTCGTAGTGGCACTATAGCAAAACACAGCACAAAAGTATTCTATACATTCAAAGAAAATTAATATTTGAATAAGAATGAACGATTCAAGTGAAATGCGTGCATTTATAGAATTGTACACTGTAGAACTGCAGAAATGAATATTATAAAAATAATAGTTTTTTTTTATAGCGGACTTAGCAATACAGGTTCCTGATAAAATTAAATTAATTATTGGGGCACCCTTTAATTTAAAATTTTGAAAATTTGTACTTGTTAATATAACGGTCATAGTAATCGGCAATTTAACCAATTTTTAAGTGCTAAAAAGACAGGCCCATATATGTCAATTTACATCACCTATGGGGACACCCTGTAGTTCTTAGACCTTTTTGCTATTGGGAGCCATGGTGATACTCAGTTTTTTTAAATTTTCGAGTGGTGCCTTTTGCATGTTGTATGGAGACACCCTTCAATTTTTAAGATTATGACCTGTTTTTAAAACGGAACTAATCTGGTAAGTATCAAAAAAAATCTATCAAAATACAAAAAATTTTCAAAATCGGTTTAGAAATGAGTGAGTTCTGCAGGCACAAACGTTAAAAAAGCAACATTCAGTCAAATTGATAACCTCCTTCTTTTTTTGAAGTCGGTGTAAAATGAAGTTGTGCTGCGCGATTGTACGCAAGTTGTATAATTTTTAGACAAAACACCCAACTTGATTACCAGCAAAGTTGTACAACAGGTCGCAACGTGTATGGCTTGCATAATATCGCAAAAATTAACCATTTTTGTAATTGATCATAATATATATATTACTTATATATTTTACCATTGTAATATTTTTTGGCCTTGTGTTGGCTTTTGTTATTACAAAATTCTAATTAATAAATAAAAAAAATTAAAAAATAATTAAAATCAGGCCCAGAAGATGTTTCGCCAGCAGAGCCTACAAGCTCCATGATGTGCAAAACAGTTGGAAATGCTACCTAAACTATAAATTAACATGGAATATACTCCATAACGATTAAGCAAAATAACTGACAAAGAATCTTTTAAAAACATGTTAAATGAAATTACGCTTTGAAACAAAACATTTTTTTTGTTTGGCAGGTTTTCAAATCAAAGTTACTGATGAAATGAACTTCAATTATAATTGTAAATTTAAATGTTTATGTGTATCCTTTTGGTTTATGTTGTCCAATATTCAAAGGCCCCTTAAATCTTTTTCTATTTTTCTCTTTCGTTTCTCTTTAATTCAATACATATTTGATTTTGGTAACCTGAAAAAGCTGATTTACGCAAATACCTAAAAATTTTTTTTTCAATTCAGTTTTCTAATGCTTTTTACATTTTTACGAATTTGAATGACTGCGTGTGTTTTATTCGTAAACGTACATACACATTTAAATGATTTACATTGTAATAGTCGACTGCTTGGTTGGTTGGTTGGTAGTTTTTCATTAAAGTCGTTTTGTTTTATTTCCAGTTTTAGAGCCTACAAAAAACCCCTGTAATATTGTATGCAAATTGTAAATTTTGTAAATGTGTTTATGCGAATTTTATATGAACGTTTTAAAATAAAGTTTTATAGTGTTAGTTACACTAGATCGTATAACGCATTCATTTATTGTATTTATGTATGTATATTTATCAAAAAAAAAAAAGAACCAAAATCAAAAAAGTTCACAACACATTTAAATACATTTGTTTATTTGAACTATTCTGCGAATTCAGTTCAATTCCACAAAAACCTTTTGTTCTTCTCCTAAATCCAAAGCTTATAAACATTTCTATAAAAATGCATACACGCACAAACATTGCGTTAATATTTATACATGTGTGTGTGTATTTGTACACTCTTAAAATATTTTTAATGAGATATTTGAGTTATAGATTTATCGAACGCCGTCAATTCCTTAGGCTTTGCATTCATGTATTCTAAATAACAGATAACGGGACAGCAATTATAATTATTATATGAATATATATATATATATATTGTTACGAATAATAAGATCTGACAAGCCCTGAAGTTGTTTCCGCATGAGCGTGGTGAATAAGTTAATTCAACAACCAATGGTATGTGTATAGAACAAAACCACAAGTTAGCTAACAAAAGCTGAGCAACCTCAATGGCTGCGTTGGTAGAGGTGCGTACTACAAACCAGAAGCTTCAAGAAACATTTCAAGAAAACTTTAAAGCAATGAAGGAAAGCTCTAGCGTCAACGGGGAAAGGCTTTTAGCGAAGGCAAATAAGAAATTTGAAGAAATATCAGAAGTCTTCGACAAACGAGTAAACATCGTAGAACAAAAATTGTGCGGCCTAGACAGAAAAGTAGACGAAGAGTTACATAAATTAAAAGCGCAAATGGGCCAACTTCAAATTCGAGAGGGACCGGTGAAAGTTATCTCTGAGCACGCCAGCAAGATTAACACCCCGAGCTTCGACGGCAGTACACCTTTTACTGTTTTTAAGTTTCAATTCGAAACAGTGGCCAGCAAAAATAAATGGGACAATGAAGAAAAAGCTATTGAGCTAATTCTGTCCTTAAAGGGAACAACAGCACAGATACTCGAAAGCTTACCAGCCGGCTGCAAAAATAATTATGAGGACATAATGGCAGCGTTACAACGCAAGTACGGTGGCGAGCACAAAAGAGAACTCTATAGAATGGAGTTACGAGGCAGGGTGCAGAAGGCAAATGAGACGCTACAAGACTTCGCCATGGAAATTAAACGTTTGGTGCAGCTGACTTATCCAAGCGAAGATCACCCGTTTCTGGATCAGTTTAAAATTGAAGCATTTGTAAATGGCATACGGGATCCAGATATTAAATATGCTGTTTGTGCTACGCAAAAATCATCTTTTGCAGAAACCATCTCATATGAGCTAGCCCAAGAGACTGCAAAAGCCATCTCGAAGTCACATGTGTACAGGGTGCGATGTCCTGATATTTGCACGTATAACCACAAAGACAATAGAAGCGAGATAAAAGAGTTAATCAAACAGATAATGAAGGAGGTAAAATGTAATTCTCGCGCTAAATGCTTTAAATGCGGTAAGGCCGGCCATTTTCAGCGGAACTGTAGATCCACAAGGAGAAGATCAAGATCGGCTTCGCCAGCTAGAGAGAATAAACGGGCGAAAAAGACCAAAAACAATGACGTTGGCATTTTGCAAAGAAAAGGCGGAAAAAACAATAACGCTGATGACGTTTCAAGACGACCATGCAATGTTGAGAGCAAGCACTGTACAAATATCAAGAAAAAGGAAAGCATCATTAATGTGCGGCTCACCCAAATTGGGTTAAGTGTATGCCATTCCAAACCAGGAATCCAAAACAGTGGTAGACGCCCTTGTGAACAATTGGGTGTGTCGATACGGTGTTCCACTAGAACTACATTCAGACCAGGGACGAAATTTTGAATCGGCTATATTTAAAGAGATCTGTGACGTTTATGGTATCAAAAAGACGAGAACGACACCGCTGCATCCACAGTCTGATGGAATGGTGGAAATATTCAATCGTACCCTAGAAGAATATCTCAGAAAAGGGGTCAGTTCACACCAAAAGGATTGGGATGAGCATATACCCAAATTTCTACTGGCGTACCGGTCAGCAGTACACGATTCAACCTCACGTAGTCCAGCAAAAATATTGTTTGGGACAAAACTAAAACTGCCAGCAGATTTAGAATTTGGTGTTAAACCTGGACCAGTGCTCGAAGACAATGGAAACGTTCTACAGGCACAAGAAGAACTGCATGAGCTCCATGAGTTTGTCCGTAACCGCATCAAAATGACCAGCGATAAGATGAAGGCCAGATATGATCGAGCAGCAAACACGGAGGGATTTACTGAAGGACAAATGGTTCTACTATTTAACCCGCAACGCAAGAAAGGATTATCCCCTAAATTGCAAACCCACTGGGAGGGACCGTACAAGGTGATAAAGAAATTGCGAAATAATAAATAAATAGTTAAAATGAAATTTGACGAGCTAAAAGTTGAGCAGATAAAAATGGAGCTGACTAAGTTAAATCTGCCGACAGCAGGCAATAAAACGGAATTGCAAACGCTGTTGATAGATGAATTCAAGCAGCGTGGTATCGATTTTGGGACATACGAATTTGGAGAAAAAGAGGAAAAAGAAACGATTGAAGTATGTACCCCAGCAACAAACAGCGTTATAGAATTGAATTCAATGCTTGCCGCTATAATGATAAAAATAGAAGAAAAAAACGTAACAATTTGTGTCAGAAGTGGGATTGCAAAAAATAAAACCACAAATAAAGTTGTACACTGGTTGTGAACATTTGAAAAAGCGGACAAGCAATTATCCCTAAGAATAAAATTTGTGCCTATTCGGGACGAACAGGCTTGAGTGAGGGATAATGTTACGAATAATAAAATCTGACAAGCCCTGAAGTTGTTTCCGCATGAGCGTGGTGAATAAGTTAATTCAACAACCAATGGTATGTGTATAGAACAAAACCACAAGTTAGCTAACAAAAGCTGAGCAACCTCAATGGCTGCGTTGGTAGAGGTGCGTACTACAAACCAGGATGTCCGAGTTCGATACCGCATGCGGGCATGCGTGCAACAAAAAAAAAATAATAATTGTTATAAGTAATTAAAATTAATAAACAGCAATACAAACCTCCCGAGAGGCAAAAGGCAATTATTGTGTGAAGCCATGGCAGATAATTTAGAGGAAACGTCCAATTCAAATATACTTCTTTTGCTTCTATACGAAAAACATTCACATAAATATATATTTTAAAATATTGCTTTTAAAATTTCAGTTTTTCGTTTTTAGAAATAATATTTTACACTTTTTTTAAATATTGGATTTATAGCTAATTTAAGCAAATGTGTAGTTTTGACCCCCGTTGCAAAAAAGGGTTAAATTTACTCATAATATTTCAGAATACTTTTAAAAATATCTAAAACATCCAGTTTCTAACCAATTTAAATGAATATACTTAAAAAAATGTATTTTTAGATCAATTATAGTTAAATATACAGAATTTCGCAAAATTTGAACTTTGACCTCAAAGGTGCACGGCATAAAGTTACCCGATTCGGCTTATATTTTCAACATGCAAGTTCAACACTATGTGGCATATTAATCCCATTGGATTTCGGTATAATTCATATCGAAAAGCTATTTTTTTAGCTCCAATACGGGCGAATACACTATATTTCCCAAAATTTGAACTTTAACCTCAAAGGTGCACGGGATAGAGTTCTCCGATTTGGCTCAAATTTTCAGCAAATAAGTTTTAGACTAAGTGGCAAAAGAATCTTCACATTTTTGTTTAAAATTCAGGAAAAAATTTTTCCCATATATTTCATTGTCACCCTAATATATATATATATATATATATATATATGTATAACAAATGAGTTGCAATTAATTTTGGCTTAAGTTCATTTTGACTTCAATTTTTAAAATTTTTTTTGAGAAAGAAAATTTATTTACTAGAGTATGCAGAGTTTTAACTAATAATTTAAATAAAATTAAAATAATATATATGTTTTAAGTTAAAGTCATTATTTGTAAATCGCTAAGGGTTCCTCATATAAACCTCAAAACCATTGTATTTTAATTAATCTCAGACTCATCAGTCCGACTTTACATGACGCAACTATTGAGTGCTTGAATGATGTCAAAAATGTTAAAGTCATTCTCGACCGGATACATTTACTTACAGAAAACATATCGCCTGTACTATTAACAAGGCTATAAGAGCATTGTACGTTGCCAGATGCTCTTTAGTAAAATGTGGGGCTTTCAACCGATTTTAACTTACTCGTGGTAAATTTTAAACAGTTGACGACTGCGTAGTTAACGATCATGTAGTATATCTCAAATAATTTGTGATTGTTCCGTTAGCTCTTTTGGGCAAAAACATTTTCTTTAAAGTCTTATTGCATTTATCTCAAAGTATAAGATGTAAGGATTAACGGCCTAAAGTTGGGATTAACGAATTTGGCATTGAAATCCGTAGATATTTCTATTTGCCAGCAAAAATAAATGGGACAATGAAGAAAAAGCTATTGAGCTAATTCTGTCCTTAAAGGGAACAGCAGCACAGATACTCGAAAGCTTACCAGCCGGCTGCAAAAATAATTATAAGGACATAATGGCAGCGTTACAACGCAAGTACGGTGGCGAGCACAAAAGAGAACTCTATAGAATGGAGTTACGAGGCAGGGTGCAGAAGGCAAATGAGACGCTACAAGACTTCGCCATGGAAATTGAACGTTTGGTGCAGCTGACTTATCCAAGCGAAGATCACCCGTTTCTGGATCAGTTTAAAATTGAAGCATTTGTAAATGGCATACGGGATCCAGATATTAAATATGCTGTTTGTGCTACGCAAAAATCATCTTTTGCAGAAACCATCTCATATGAGCTAGCCCAAGAGACTGCAAAAGCCATCTCGAAGTCACATGTGTACAGGGTCGATGTCCTGATATTTGCACGTATAACCACAAAGACAATAGAAGCGAGATAAAAGAGTTAATCAAACAGATAATGAAGGAGGTAAAATGTAATTCTCGCGCTAAATGCTTTAAATGCGGTAAGGCCGGCCATTTTCAGCGCAACTGTAGATCCACAAAGAGAAGATCAAGATCGGCTTCGCCAGCTAGAGAGAATAAACGGGCGAAAAAGACCAAAAACAATGACGTTGGCATTTTGCAAAGAAAAGGCGGAAAAAACAATAACGCTGATGACGTTTCAAGACGACCATGCAATGTTGCAAGCAAGCACTGTACAAATATCAAGAAAAAGGAAAGCATCATTAATGTGCGGCTCACCCAAATTGGGTTAAGCGAGGACTGGTCGAAAGCCCAGAAAGATGACCCAATTCTGGCAAAAATTATATTAGCTAAGCAGAAAAACAGGAGACGGAATCATAATGAAATATCGGCAGAGAGCCAACTAGCCAAGTCGCACTGGGCTCAGTGGAATAGCCTGAAAGTGAAAGATGGCTGCTTATATCTATCAAGGGAAAGTACAGATGGCAAAACTACAACGGACTTAATTGTCGTGCCAACTTCTAAAAGAAATGAGATACTAAAGCGGTTCCATAACGGTCCCAGCGGTAGCCATATGGGTATTACAAAAACTCTGGAAAAGATAAAGCAGAGGTTTTACTGGGTGGGTTGCCAACAATACGTAGCCGATTGGATAGCTAATTGCGAAGAGTGCATAAAGGCCAAGGGTCCTGTAAGAAAAAGTCGTGGCAAACTTCAACAGTACAACGCAGGTGCACCCTTTGAGCGGATAGCTATTGATATCACAGGTCCATTCCCTGTTAGTGATGCTGGAAACCGATATGTACTAGTGGTAATGGATTATTTTAGCAAATGGCCTGAAGTGTATGCCATTCCAAACCAGGAATCCAAAACAGTGGTAGACGCCCTTGTGAACAATTGGGTGTGTCGATACGGTGTTCCACTAGAACTACATTCAGACCAGGGACGAAATTTTGAATCGGCTATATTTAAAGAGATCTGTGACGTTTATGGTATCAAAAAGACGAGAACGACACCGCTGCATCCACAGTCTGATGGAATGGTGGAAATATTCAATCGTACCCTAGAAGAATATCTCAGAAAAGGGGTCAGTTCACACCAAAAGGATTGGGATGAGCATATACCCAAATTTCTACTGGCGTACCGGTCAGCAGTACACGATTCAACCTCACGTAGTCCAGCAAAAATATTGTTTGGGACAAAACTAAAACTGCCAGCAGATTTAGAATTTGGTGTTAAACCTGGACCAGTGCTCGAAGACAATGGAAACGTTCTACAGGCACAAGAAGAACTGCATGAGCTCCATGAGTTTGTCCGTAACCGCATCAAAATGACCAGCGATAAGATGAAGGCCAGATATGATCGAGCAGCAAACACGGAGGGATTTACTGAAGGACAAATGGTTCTACTATTTAACCCGCAACGCAAGAAAGGATTATCCCCTAAATTGCAAACCCACTGGGAGGGACCGTACAAGGTGATAAAGAAATTGCGAAATAATAAATAAATAGTTAAAATGAAATTTGACGAGCTAAAAGTTGAGCAGATAAAAATGGAGCTGACTAAGTTAAATCTGCCGACAGCAGGCAATAAAACGGAATTGCAAACGCTGTTGATAGATGAATTCAAGCAGCGTGGTATCGATTTTGGGACATACGAATTTGGAGAAAAAGAGGAAAAAGAAACGATTGAAGTATGTACCCCAGCAACAAACAGCGTTATAGAATTGAATTCAATGCTTGCCGCTATAATGATAAAAATAGAAGAAAAAAACGTAACAATTTGTGTCAGAAGTGGGATTGCAAAAAATAAAACCACAAATAAAGTTGTACACTGGTTGTGAACATTTGAAAAAGCGGACAAGCAATTATCCCTAAGAATAAAATTTGTGCCTATTCGGGACGAACAGGCTTGAGTGAGGGATAATGTTACGAATAATAAAATCTGACAAGCCCTGAAGTTGTTTCCGCATGAGCGTGGTGAATAAGTTAATTCAACAACCAATGGTATGTGTATAGAACAAAACCACAAGTTAGCTAACAAAAGCTGAGCAACCTCAATGGCTGCGTTGGTAGAGGTGCGTACTACAAACCAGGATGTCCGAGTTCGATACCGCATGCGGGCATGCGTGCAACAAAAAAAAAAATAATAATTGTTATAAGTAATTAAAATTAATAAACAGCAATACAAACCTCCCGAGAGGCAAAAGGCAATTATTGTGTGAAGCCATGGCAGATAATTTAGAGGAAACGTCCAATTCAAATATACTTCTTTTGCTTCTATACGAAAAACATTCACATAAATATATATTTTAAAATATTGCTTTTAAAATTTCAGTTTTTCGTTTTTAGAAATAATATTTTACACTTTTTTTAAATATTGGATTTATAGCTAATTTAAGCAAATGTGTAGTTTTGACCCCCGTTGCAAAAAAGGGTTAAATTTACTCATAATATTTCAGAATACTTTTAAAAATATCTAAAACATCCAGTTTCTAACCAATTTAAATGAATATACTTAAAAAAATGTATTTTTAGATCAATTATAGTTAAATATACAGAATTTCGCAAAATTTGAACTTTGACCTCAAAGGTGCACGGCATAAAGTTACCCGATTCGGCTTATATTTTCAACATGCAAGTTCAACACTATGTGGCATATTAATCCCATTGGATTTCGGTATAATTCATATCGAAAAGCTATTTTTTTAGCTCCAATACGGGCGAATACACTATATTTCCCAAAATTTGAACTTTAACCTCAAAGGTGCACGGGATAGAGTTCTCCGATTTGGCTCAAATTTTCAGCAAATAAGTTTTAGACTAAGTGGCAAAAGAATCTTCACATTTTTGTTTAAAATTCAGGAAAAAATTTTTCCCATATATTTCATTGTCACCCTAATATATATATATATATATATATATATATGTATAACAAATGAGTTGCAATTAATTTTGGCTTAAGTTCATTTTGACTTCAATTTTTAAAATTTTTTTTGAGAAAGAAAATTTATTTACTAGAGTATGCAGAGTTTTAACTAATAATTTAAATAAAATTAAAATAATATATATGTTTTAAGTTAAAGTCATTATTTGTAAATCGCTAAGGGTTCCTCATATAAACCTCAAAACCATTGTATTTTAATTAATCTCAGACTCATCAGTCCGACTTTACATGACGCAACTATTGAGTGCTTGAATGATGTCAAAAATGTTAAAGTCATTCTCGACCGGATACATTTACTTACAGAAAACATATCGCCTGTACTATTAACAAGGCTATAAGAGCATTGTACGTTGCCAGATGCTCTTTAGTAAAATGTGGGGCTTTCAACCGATTTTAACTTACTCGTGGTAAATTTTAAACAGTTGACGACTGCGTAGTTAACGATCATGTAGTATATCTCAAATAATTTGTGATTGTTCCGTTAGCTCTTTTGGGCAAAAACATTTTCTTTAAAGTCTTATTGCATTTATCTCAAAGTATAAGATGTAAGGATTAACGGCCTAAAGTTGGGATTAACGAATTTGGCATTGACATCCGTAGATATTTCTATTTGCCCAAGCCTTTCAATAATCTGCCTTACGCAAGTTTAGTTGTGTAGACAAAATCAAAAAGTATTCGTTAGAAACTAAAAATTTGCATTATTTTAACGTTTTTCTTTAAGTGTATATATTCTAGTTTTGAGTAGACATCACTTTCAGACACTTTTTTACGCCAGTGTTTATTTTAGTTAGTGTTTTTCCTTGTTTGTTGTTTTTTACTCTTAACACTTAAATAAATATGTAAATTAATTTATTAATTATTTAGAATTTTATTCAAATTTACAATAAAATAGTGGACAAAGTTTATTTTGCTGTACGTTGTTATAATAATCCTTTTGCACATTTTATTTATTATTTATCATTTACAAACAAACAAACGAATTCTTAAAATAGCAAATTTAATACAACTTAAAAAAGCAGAAACGTGTCGTCAGGTGTAACAGGTTCATACATTGTCTGGGTGGATAATTTCAGCAGCGTGACTTATACCTCCACGGAGAGGTTATTCTGGCGATGCATTATTAAATGGAACTTCGGGTCATCGAATTTTTCCCTAATGAGACCAACTAGAAATGAATGTAGACTATAAGTAGACAAAAACCCCCAAACGGTATTGTTAATGTATAGTCTTTTAAGGAAAATTTTTCCTTACATACTTTAAGTTTATGTAAGCAATTGGAGTAAATGAGTTGATATTAAATACCTAGTCCAAGGTAATTTATTTACTTTTTATATTTTATAATTCAGTTCTGCCAATTTTTATAGCATTTTCTAACGTTTGTGGCCATTTCACATCAGAAATTTCAGAGCATGGTTCCCTAACAGAAGAATGTTGCACTGATCTAATGAGTGGGACGAGCAGAAGAATAACAAAGATAGTGTGCCGATGATGAAATTGCTACGTGGTGCGAATTGTTTAACTGCTATGAACAAAAGAAAAATGTACCAAGAGCTTCTAATCACTGTATTTGAAAACTTAGAAATTAGTCCCGTCGCATAACTTCCGATACAGAACATGACATCAGTGTCAATTTTCAAAGAAATAAATTTCACATTGATACTAAAGAGTGGTTTCATTCCAAAGAAATTTTTTCCTTTTTCGTTTTCTGAGAAACGCCTTTGGAGAATTGAAACTTCTTTCGATCGGAATTGAGTTTGTGACATGCCTGTATATTTACAAAGAATTAAATGGAATAAAAAATCGGACTTTTGCATTAAACGTCAAGCTGTACACACGTGTTTATAAAAAAAAAAAATTTCTCGAAAGTTCTTATTATTGAAAAAAAGTAAAAAATATAACTTAAACAATATATGTAATAATATTAATATAGTTTTTTATTTGACCTTTTTAATTATTTATTTTTTAATTTATTATTCAAGCACAAGGTCTTTTATTTTTTATTTTTTCAATATTTCGCTACTCCCTTGTGTAGCATCATCAGGTTGAATAATAAATTAAAAAAAAAACAAAAAAAAAAAAACAATATATGTAATTTTATTTATTTACATTTATAAATATATATTACATTTGAAAATTAATATTTTAATATAGAGAGGTTAATTCTAATAGCTCTGACATGGTTTGGCCAACAGACCGTATTTTTGGCAGTGATGAGAATACTGTCCGTGCATCCCGGGCTAGATTCTACACACATAACGAACCATCCTATATGGTAAGAATACAATCAAGAAAAAATGAGCCTCTTCCAGTGGTCACACTTGGACAAGAGATCTACAAAAAATTTCCCAATGTAGAAATATTCTACGAGTCAAAGAAAAAAGTAAGAATAACATCTCGAGATAAAAATGTAATTAATTCTATTGCATTGGAGCCTCATCTTAATGAAAAATATTTGACTTTTATACCTTTAGAATTGTGCGAAGTTAAGGGTGTTTCGCCTATTCCTATTGAATACCCTGAACAAGAAATCTTTCAGTTTAGCACACCAAAAAATATTGCCATGTATGGCCCTTTACCCGATGATTGCAACGTTACAGAAGTTTACCGCTTTACAAGAAAGGAAGATGGTACAGCGGACAGACGTGTTGAAATTGCTTCGGTGCGTATATGCTTTTCTGGGGTTGTATTGCCGTCACATATCAGCATCGGCGGGGTTAATTATCCTGTTGAGCCTTACAGGGAACCCGTTCTGCAATGTAGAAGATGCTGGCGGTTTGGCCATTCTCTACGTGGGTGCTCGAGACATACACCCATATGCGGGGTTTGTTGTTCGGATCATGCTGACTTGGATTGTGGTCTCCAGAAAAAGTGTGTCAACTGTGGTGGCGGCCATGGATCTTCTTCTAGGAATTGCCCCACATACATCAAACTGTACAACTTAAGAGTCGAAAAAGCAAAGGCTCTGAAACCAAAACCCATATCTTTTTCCACTTCAACATTCTCTCACCCACCTAGCTACAGTACCTCAACCTTACCCTCAACGCAAGCACCAGTTTTTAATAAGGAAAATTTCCCTCGTCTTTCTAAACATAATTCTAGAAATCACCTAACAGCTGCAGCTTCATCTAAACGTTCTCGTATTGAGGAAAACACCGACTCTGAGACTCCTCCAGCGTCTCATGTAATAAATCCCCTTCGTGATTCACCTAATAAATGAAAATCTACGACTGATAATGGACTTTGTTCGAGAATCCGTGAAACTTTTGCCAGGAACACCAAAGGCATCAACGGAGATATGAAGGCTGTAAAATCTTTCTTATCTATAATTATGAAGAAAATAGATAACAATAACACAAACCAGGATACTGAGGGTTTTAATTCTCTATGTAAATCAATTTTGTTAAGTCTTATTAATGAAGATAATTCAACATAATTGTACTAGCATTCGCAATAAAAAACATCAATTTGAACAATATCTCCATACAAACAAAATATCACTTGCATGTCTATCAGAGACTTTTCTGACCCCCAGCGATGATTTTCATATTCATAACTACCATGTCATTCGTTCTGACCGCGCTCGTAACGCGCGAGGGGGAGGCGTGGCAATCGTTGTAAACAAAAACCTTCACTTCAAACAAATAACTATACAACATACAGCTGGTACCTTAGAAGTCTGCGGCTGTGATCTAACCACGACAATTGGCAACTTCTCTATATTCAGTATATATATTCCACCCAATTGTTCAAACTTTGAACATTTTCTCAATCAACTTCAATCTATTGTTAACGCATCAACTAGTTCTCAGATCATGATCTGTGGTGATTTTAACGCTCATAACGAGGTCTGGGGTGGCAATCACACTGTTAAAAGGGGTAGGAAAATTATGGAATTTCTAGAGTTAAATGATTTGATTTTGCGAAACACCGGTGAACACACTTACTTCGGTCATAATTCATCTTGTATTGACTTAACTATATCCACTGCAGCTCTTAGCATGAACTCCACGTGGCAAGTTACAAAAGAATCTTTTGGCAGCCTGCATTGTGTGATTCAAATATCACTCTTTACCAGTCTTAGAGCAATTTCAATCAACAAAACTTCACCAAGAATAATAGAAAAAAGTAAACTCAACTCTAAACTCAAAAATCTGTTTACATCATATAACTTTGCATCGGATGCCACTAATTTTTTTGACAAACTAAGTAATAGATATATGGATATGTTTGGTATTCTACCATCATCTAAAAAATCTAACCCCTGGTGGAACACTGAATGCAATAAGGCAAGTGCAGTTCTCCGCCGGGCAACTGCCGCTTGCAACTCGTGTCCGTCCAGAGAAAATTTCATAAAACTATCAATTGTAAGGAAAACCTATAAATATACCATCCGTAGAGAAAAGAAAAAAGGCTGGAAAGGGTTTTGCTCAAATATCGACTGTAACATATCGATATCTGGCTCTGGAAAACAGTACGCTGCTTTAAGGGCAACTATATGAACAATATGGAAGGGTTTAACGATTGCTGTGAGGAATTTTGCAATAATCTCACTGGATCTATTGGACCCCTAAACAACCCAAGCACAAATCTTTTTCCCCGCGAAAACATTAACCGCGTATTATTAAACAACATTACCTATTCTGAACTTGAAAACGCCATCTTGGTCTCTAAAAACACAGCTCGTGGTTACGACGGCATTCGCAATGGACATATAAAGCTCTTCTCCTCTTTCAGTTACTAAGTTTCAGTTACTAAGTGAGTTTAATCGTATCTTTCGATCGGGTATTATTCCAGATTCTTGGTCGATCTACAAAATTGTACCTTTGAATAAAAAAAATGGCCCATCTACAATTTCATCTTCTTATAGGTCTATTGCTATGGTTCCTTCCACTAGAAAGATCTTTGAATGTATACTTTGCTGGCGACTCGAATAGTTCCTGGAGTCTGAAAAATGTCTCAGCCCCTTTTAATCAGGCTTTCGTCGCTTTAAATCCACTACTGATAACGTAATTGCCCTGTGGTATGCTGTTAATTTAGCGTTTTTACAAAAACAGCATGTTTGCGCAGAATTTCTTGACATTAAAGGAGCGTTAATGTTAATATCGGCCTACTCTGCACTCTACTTAATAAGAATAATATACCCAATAACTTTTGTAATATCATTTATTCACCCTTCCAACATAAGAATTTAAGAATCGCAAATGGTCAAAACGAAGTTGAGCGTAGGTCTTTTACTGGCGTTTCTCAGGGCTGCGCCCTAAGTCCTATCTGCTTTAATGTATACATTAACAAAATCTTCATGAATCTGTCAAGTGGGGTTCAAATACTGGGCTATGCGGATGACATCGTGTTGTTTTTTGTAGACAAGGACGCACTTCTTGTCAGAAACTAAATACAAACTGCGATTTCTCAAGTGGGAGAGGAACTCAAGCGACTTCTCCTAGATCTTTCAGTAAGCAAAACAAAGGCTATGATGTTTAGTAGAGCGAGATCTTCGAATCGTGCCACTGCTCTTACAATGGAAGGCGAATACATAGAATACGTTCAAAGCTTTAATTTTCTGGGCATTATGTTTCATAAAAGTTGAAATATCATATCGACTACATATCAAAAAGGTGCTTTAAATACGTTAACGTCTTACGCTCGATCTGCCGTGCCTCATGGGGCTCTGATCCCACCTGCCTACTCCATTTGTATGTAGGACTTATTAGACCAACTCTTGAATATATGGCACCACTTCTCCTCGACTGCTCTAAAAATGATTTCATTAAACTACAAAGAATACAATGGAAATGCCTACGAATTGCCCTAGGTACGATGACATCCACACACACATTATGCCTTGAGCAAATGGCTAACATAATGCCTCTACCGGAACGTTTGAAGTTTCTCACAGACGAAATAATAGTAAAAATTATATCAAATGAACAGCACCCCGCCCGTTAATTTATATTCGAGCTCTTAAATTATCAGCATAAAATTACTTTAGTAGACTGTTTCAACGCCAAAAATTCAAACTTTAATATAGTAAAACTTGCGTCTCACCCCAGCTTTCTTCAACCATATGAATCACTGCATCATAAAATAGTGGTAAACTATCTTCCTGTGAACAAAAGATCTACAACACCGTCCGAGGTATGCTCAGTTTTCTCTAAACTTATGCGAAAAAAATGGAAGAACTTAAGCCTTTTGTATACTGATGGCTTAAATCAGGTTCAGCTGTGGGTTGCGGAATATGGTTTCCGGCTTTAGAGATCGAGGGATACTTCCCCCTACAGCCGAATTCGTCTATATATACCGCATAATCTCTGGCCATAATTGAAACTCTTAAGTTCATTAGCTGCCAATGGCATAGGCGATTTTTAATTCTATGTGACAGTAAATCGGTACTTAATGCACTTACATATCCACCTTAGCGCCACTCTCACCGCCACATCTTTGAAATTAGGAAACTTCTCTACAGCCTCAGTCTACGACACATAACAGTTCACTCTCTATGGATACCAAGTCACATGGGAATCGCTGGAAACGAATATGTTGATAAAGTAGCTTCTTCACACCCCTACAGTGCGAATTCCGATTGCATTTCTGGTTTAGACCTGGCAGGAATGGACCGTTCAACAGCATTCTCATCCAGGCAACATCGTTGGAACAGCTCTCAACATGGCCGCCATCTCTACAATATCTCCCCAACAGTAAACAACCCTCCATGGTTTAAAAGCTCTGGATTCTCCCGGAACAAAATAACCTTAATAAATAGACTTAAAATCAACCATACAACCTGCAAAGAACATGTATTTAAAATCAATATAACAACTGATAACCTCTGTACCTGTGGGGCATATAGACAACAAATCATCGACTATTCCACTGCCCAGAAGGTGATAGGTCTTCGCGTCATAACCTTTTACCTATCTGAATTACCTTAACATCTCAAACTTTAATCTAACCTGTTTATTGAAACTCAATGATCTCAATATATTTAATTTAATATTCATTTATTTTACAAAATCGAATTTTAAAATCTGACTTTAATGCATTAGTCCCCTACAATCTGATATATATTTGTATTTATAAGTATTATACATATTACTTCTTAACCTCATAAATGTTGCGCTTATACTGATTTACACATACAAATTATAAGCAATATAATCATACGATGAAAAAGAAAATTTTAACTTAAATTTTAACTCAAAAAAAAATCATTAATGTAATTAATCTATATATGTACAATCATTAATGTAATAATCTGTAAACTTTTCACCCACATACTACGAAGTTAGTATATTCGTTTTAAATTAATGTATATATGTATTATCTCTACTGTTTTATTGTTGTAATATCGTTATTTAAACTATCGTTTATGGACTGTATCAAGGGCTGCAATTAAGAACCCAGCGTTTATGGCAGCCTTTTACCTTTCGGCACCATCATTGTCGCTTTGCTTGAGCGTCAATTTCAAAGAAGAAGAAGTAGAAGGAATAAAAAATCATGTATTTAATTTTCATATTAAAATACTTCATTGCAAAAATTCTTAAAACAAATTTATTATCTAATTAACCCTTTGAAAATCAAATGGTTACTGTGGCTAGAGTTATTAACATTTTTACCTAAAAATTTGCAATCCTTAACCCCTAGCTGTTTTAGTTTTGAAGATATAGATTTGTGACTCTTCTCCATATAATGGAAACCTCTGTGCAATGCAGAAGAAAGGAACAGTCTCTTTTCATATGCTCCAATCGTACTCAATCGATTAAATAAATATAATCATAGTAAACTTAAGTCTAAACAGACTTAAGTTAAAATCAGTAGAGGAAGATAACGGGGTATAAGTAAAGGTACGGTTAGATAAGTCAAATATTTGACCAAAAAGACGTGGAAAAAAATTTTATTTTTCTCAAATACTTATGTATATTGAAATATAAAATCCTTCTCAATATAAAAGGCAAAATATCACATAAATAGTCATTCGTAATGATACGTGTCAGAAAAGCATTTGTTAAAGTTGTGGTTTTTTGGTCAAATATTTGACTAATCTTGCTGTAGTGATTGAGCCATAAAAGTGGCTAAGAAGTTTTATAGATGAAAGAAAGGTAGAGTAGAATCTACAATAATCAAGAATAATCTACATTTAAAGGTAAATTTTAGAGTATTGCTGGGGCTGTTTAAACAATAATCCCGAAAAAATCTATTAATTCGTATCGCCAAGACAAAACAACATGTATCGGTGTGAAAAAAATCGGTTCTATGGTTATATGTATGTGTAAAGTGTAATAATATTTCCAAAATAATACACAAAAATGTTTAAGAGTGTATATTTTATTTTAAATTAAATTTATAAAATCTTTTTATCAAAAAGAATTGTAATACTTTAGATGGTGTAATTTATATAACCAAACAAAAGCCAAAATTAAATCAATTTAAAGTCATAATCGTACATTTGGATACAGCCCAAGGATACATTCGTACTTTACATTATATCAACATTAATGTTGGCAAAGAAAAAAAATCTTCACTCGTGTCAAACGCCTGAAGGCGGCAACACTTAAACAGATGCATACATTATCCTTACACATATCCCATGCAGAATACACATATAAATATACATACACCATGTCATTATAAGGATGACAATAAAATTATTTAAGCCAGTGACAATTTTCAAATGAAAAATTGTGAATAAAAACTTTTTTTTCTTTTTCAGCGTTTAAGTAAAAGAAATCTGATACTTTTTTTTATGACAAAAAGTGACACTTTCTTCTTTTCTTCAGAAGGGAAGGGTCATGCAAATAAGGGAATTGTTAATGTTAATAAAATTACTTAAGAGATTTTTATTTTGATACAACATACTTTATGAATTTCACAAAACGAAATCAATTTTAACAATAACTTGCTTTCCTTTCATTCTCAAAAACTTTTTCCATTTTTTATTTGTGTTGGCAAAACACAAAATCACTTAATATGAAAATATCCATGTGTATGCATGTATGTATTTGTATGTTTGTGCATTTTATTTTTTTAAACTTTATCCTTAAACCTTCAAGTTATTCAGCCTCCCTCAAGGATAATTTTCACATAAAAAAAAATAGGAATAACGGAAAAACTCTAGAGTGATTTGTTTGTCAATTTACATATTCATACTCGTACATTATGTTTTGCTTTAACGTCTTATATCTGTAAAGTAAATATGAAAGAAGTATGAAAGGAAGTAAATCCTTTAAAACACCATGTCATTTATTGTGTTCACGTGTGTGTGTGTATGTGTATGCGTGTCATAAAAACATTCAATTTTCCTATATTTAGATACCCAGTTAGCATTTGGAAGATTGTTTTTACAAAAATCACCAAAGTGAGTCATTTAAGACTACCCAAGATGACTTAAAACTGATTAATCAGTTGTGCGTTTTAAAAGAGACTCGAATATCATTCCGACAAACGCAAAGAAAGCGACTTGTTTAAAAACAAAAAGTACAAAAAGCAAATGCTTGAAATTCGACTGTTTTTAGAATTTTTAAGAGACATATAAAACGCAGTCTAACGATGAAAAAATGATTCAAATACATATTTTATTTTTATGTCAATCGTAAAGAAAATAGAGACACAAATGTAAAATAAATTTTTTTAAAATTAATTTATTTGAATTTTAAGAAAATTACGAATAACATGCAACCGAATGTAACACTACGTCTTGACGAGCAATTGATTGGTTCGCACATGAACAAAACGTCAGCAGAATAGGTTTCAAACATTTGTTCATGTTTGTCTGCGTGGAGGAAACTTGGCGATGTTAATGCTTCGATTTCTCGTTGTTTGATAATGACATGACATCGACAACGATGGTCTACACAAGCCATTTTAATGTGCGCACATGAAATTGTTCAATGTTTGAACAAATCAATGGTTCGTCAAGACAGCGTGTAATAAACAATAAGCAAAACTTAGTTTGCAATGTTTAATTTTGGGAAAATATAATAAGCATTATTCGTATAATATGTTTCGAAGAAGACTCGTATACGGCTAGTAATATGATCAAAAATTGACTCGAAAAAGTATCGTATTTGATTATACGTACGATTGAAAACAGTATCGAAAATGAGTCGAAAACGCGAGTCATAAGGGACTCGTTCAGAAGAGTCGCGGCTAAGGTACCATTTTCTACCGACAAAACATTCATTTTCGACTCTAAAACGAGCGCATAAGCGATTATTTTAATCGTGTCGAGGAGTCAAAAAAGACTCGAATATGATCAATAATTCAAAAAAATGCTAACTGGGTATATATTTTTTTGTAATCGAACTGTATATTGGTAATTGTGTTGAAATCTATTTCATTTGTTAGTACCAGTTATATCGTTAATATGATAACGGCAGCAGCAGAAACAGTGGTACTTGTAGTGACAGTAGTACTTTTTTTTAACTTCCTAAGCGTTTTCCAATTCACTGAATTATTAATTTAATTTATATTTTGCAACATATTTTGTATTCTTTTTAAATTAAACGGAATCTATCAGTTGATACGACACAAAAGTGCTGATTTAATTATATATTTGACACAACAGATAACATGAGATAATTTTGATAGGGCCGTGTAAATATTTCGTACCTTTTTATATTTCCAATCCAAGAACCCTCAATTCATCAATGCTCCCGGTAACCATTATCTATGTATTAGGGAACTACTGTCGACTTTTGAGCCATTAAAAGCAGATAATCGTTGTAAATTTTTACAAAACTAGAAACAAGTGAATTTCGTCTGAGGAATTAATATTGTTAAAAAAACCGTCACCGAATCTAAAGAAAATCTTAGTAAATACGAAGAGATTTACTGAGTTCCGCTATGATCGTACCAGCTAAATGCTGCCAACTGTTCAAAGAGGTTGTCAGCAGAGCTGTAAATAAATCATTCAGTTTTAAAATTAATCGCGAATCATTCATGCACTGAATTAAAAAAAAAATTGAATTAATTCTTTGCAAAAAAAAAAAAAAAAAATTGAATTGAATTAATCAAATTAATTTGATAAAAATAAATTGCAATTCGTTTCCAATTCAAATGAATTTGTAGAATGGATTGCCTTTCGTTTCTAATTAAAATAGATTTGCCAAAGTGAATCGCAATCAATTTCCAATTCATTTAAATTGAATTGATTTTGAATTAATTCAAGTAATTAATAAATAATAATTACCAATTCATTGCCAACTCCTTTGAATTAAATTTATTGTAATTTAAATTGATTTTGTAAGTAAATATGTTTTCTTTGATCTTCAGTTTGGTAGAAGAAAGCTCCATTTTTCATTTTCCATAGATCAGCTCTTGAATTTTATTGATTGGAGCTTATTTTCGATTTCATTCATATGAATTGCAATTCACTTTAACAAAATCCATTTAAAACGGAAACGAGCTGCATCTCATTCAACAAACTGATTTGAATTGGTAACAAACTAAAATTCATTTCTGCCTATCTCGTTTAAATTAATTCAAATTTAATTCAATTCTCTTTCGTTGTGAAAAGAAATTATTCAAAATTTAGTTAATTCATAACAAAATAAAGTTGTCAGGCAAAAATAGTCAATCAACCTCCATAGATTGATATTTGACGATCGGAGAATAAAAGTGTATGAAATAGCTGACGCTCTTGAAATCCGACCCTACGGGTTATAAAAAATGTTACATTAATATTTGGATATAATAAATAAGAATGCTATGTTCGGGTATGCTGAAACCTATATTCCCTTCACCGTATACGTACACCCAAATGTATGTACATGCTTTGCTTTTCCATCAAAAGAATAAGCGATGCATACGTGTGTAGTCGTTATGACAAAATCCCAGTATTGGGCTATAAACTGTTACCCCATCCACAGTACACTCAATATTAAGCACTTGGAAACTATTTCCTATTTTATTAGCAACTTAGTGAATAGCTTTTAGAAAATTGTATGATATAATCTTTAGTCTTCAAAATTTTGTAAATACGAACTTAAGCCTGACTAAAAATTGTTCTTTTAGTTATAGAATAAATTGGTTATCAAGTAAAATATTTATAAATTAATCTGGGTAGTTGTTTTTTTTAACAATTTAATTCTATTTTTAAATTAGAATTGAAAAGTAAAAAATGCTGATATCTCCCTGAAAAGAAAAATTTTATGTGATACGGGATTTGATTACGTTTAACATTCGTTCAATGTTAAACTGATTACTTTGAATACTTTTGTAATTCAAAGGAGCATCTCAGAGACCATGAGAACAAGACGTGAAGGTCATGCTTCTTTATGAATATTTTTTTTTTAGGTGAAGCAGACTTTTGTACAAATGTTATGGAACGTATTGGATTTTTTATTTGGTTCTACTTTCAATTTATTTTCAAAGTTTAAAAGCGTGTTAAGAAATGAATGATTCCCTTGCGGAATATAGTATTTTCTAAGTATCAAAATACAGTTTTGGTAAATTTTTAAGCACAATACAGCAAGTGCCTAGAGGACGCTAACGAATGAGACTTATATCCTTATAGTGATTGTTTTCCCAATAAAATGCTTCCGGTTCGTACCACTAAATTATTACAGATCCTAGGGGCAGAAGATAAATGAAGGACCATCTTTAAAAAGTCTTCTAGACATTTTTATAATATTTTACTTTATGCGATTGTTTATTATTTTTAAAATAGTTTTGTAATAAATCGTACGGTGAGCAATATTCGTTTATGACAGACATGGTTTTAGCAGTCTTTCTCAACTCCGAAGCACAAAAGGGAGAAGAGGTATAACTACTATGACCACCCATTCCATTTTATACATGAGGGCTGTATTCTGTTTGAAATATTTTTAAGTTAAAAATGCAAAAAATTAGACATTACCTTAAAAAGTACTTGCCATATAATAACTTACTTTTGTGATTGACATATTTTGTTACTCGCTTACAAAACATATGCCATTAGTTCCCAAAAAAGGAAGTGGTAATGGAACTAGTTCTTTATGTTAAAAGAAAATACCTTAAAATACGTACTAATGATTATCATTATTTCCTATAAAAATTAATGTAATCGATTCTTAGTAATTGATTATAAAAGTCTCATGCCTTGTTAAAATAATTAGGTTGGCAATCTAGTTGAGAAGTACTACCGCCAAAAATGCTTAATTCCACACTCGATTACTGTTTCAAAAACTTTTTGCTGGGATTTAGTGTTAACTATATGTGCTTTAGTTTAAATATATTTTGATAAAAACAATTTAGTTACACAAATGCCTTATGTATAAAGTCTACAAAGTAGTAAACGACTCGCTTGTGTTAATTAATGAATATTCTTATAAAGGCTTACATAACCAACAACCTGCGCTTATAAAGCATTACTTCAGAAGATTTCCTGCTTATGAGATATTATTTACAAACAGTGTCTGAGAAAAGTACAGCACACAAATACGTTTCCTACAGAAAATACAAAGAGGTTTTCATACAAAATACCCGACACAATGATCGCAAACACGAGAGAAAGAACCAATTTTTAAGCCTACCTTATTGTGCTTTTGTCTTAAGAACAATAAGATTCAGTGACCCCTAGCGAACTCTTTAGTGAATCACCAAATCATTGAAATTATTTATCTGCTAAGAAGAAAGTGAATTCTTAATGATGATTCTCAACAGCAATATAGTCAGTTACAATGTTTTTAACGCATAGTCACTTTCTCAATTGACAGAAATCAGCACACTTCTGCCGATATTACAGCTTTTTTTTCCAGCAAAAATTTGCTCAATTATTTGGATGAAAGTAAAACTGAATTTTCGAAGGAATGTGTACATTTCATACTGTTTAGCATGACCATTCCTTTAGTTCGAAAGATTATACAGCAAAAATTAACAAAAAATTAATACGATGTATTTTTCTGAAAGCAAAAAACCTAAATCCACAGTTAGCAATTTTATCTTCCTATTTCATTAAGGAAACTTAAAATGATTTAGATAATGAGCATATTGATTTTTTTATAAAACCCTTTTCTTATTTAATGAATTTGAAAGGTGTATAAGTAAAAATATTGGACGCTGATAACTTCCAAACAAAATCCTCAAAAATCTTACAGACGCTACCATTAAGGCTTTTTTGATTAAAAAATTTAACTTAATTATATTTTATTATTAAAGTTCAACTGAGAATATAAGTTAAAAAAAAAAAAAAAAAGAAAAAAAAACACAGATTTTTGTATTCCCATTCGAATAATTAATCAAATAACAACTTCTGATACAACTTAATGAGGAAAACGATAAAGAAAATATTTCGAATCTGCATTGCCTGTGTCCACAATCTGGCTATAAGACAGATTAGCTTGCAGTGTCTGGGTGGAAAAAACCTACCTCTTTAGAAACTTTTTATTTATTTGCATTTCTATCCAAATCCCCCAATGTGCGAAGCTCGTATTGGAATTTTTTTTTTGCTGGGTGCCAATATGTTTCAGCAATAATTTTGCATAATGTATTAAGAAAAAAGAAAACGTATAAAATTGAATCTGCTGGTATTCGCTTATTGTATTCGAAAGTCTTTATTGCCAGCTATTCCCACTTGTCTTTTCGTACATTTTCCTTCAACTTATTACGATGATATTTTCGCGGGTGATGAAAGCGTTGCAAATGAAATTCAAAGTAAAAGTATCACTATCATTATTTTACGAACTGGAAAGAGTAAGCAAAGAAAGTGTTTAAAAGGAAGAAAAAAAAAACAAACAAAAAGATGTCTAAGGGCAAAAATGTTAAAATCACTTCCATCATTTCCACTTCTATGGGACGGGTCGTTAACCAATTCATACAGTATTTTTTTATTATTATTTATTTTTGTTATTTCTTGCTGACTCTATTGTTGTTGCTGCTATTTGTGTTCAGTAATAGTATTTGTTGTTGGGATTTATACCGGCAGGAAATTTCACATCAATTGTGGCGGTTCTTAATAGAAAATTCAATTTAATTTGCGTTTTAGTTTCATATTTACGATGCTACACTTTCACGTTCTTATCAGGGCAGGTGTTTAATGTGGCCAAAGAAGTAAAATGTTTAATACATTCAATTGAATATAAAGAAAATGGATTATAAATACAAAGCCTTTTTCAATACTTTATGTAAAAGTTTTTTTATTTGAAGGATTTTATTGATTCTATTAAGATTATCTCATTTTTTTGAAGTTCTTTGGTAAAATCAAAATTAATGCAAACGAATTATGTAATTGTAGATAAAACCTTTCTATAGTTAAAGTTTTTACATGTTTTACAAAAAAATAAATGATGTTAATTGTTTTTTTTAACCGAAGTCGGAATTAAAGTTTAGATAATATGATGCATTCACGCCGGTAAGTTCCACAAATTGATTCTCTTATTGTGCTCTTAAATTAAGGATATTTATCCTTGTGCCTCGTAATATATGTATCCATTGAATCCGGATTATTTTAATTTGGCAGACATACTCAACGTATAATAACTTTGGTTCGCATCCTTCACTGAGCTTAATTCAAACATCGCTTACGTAAAAAATTTTTTCAAGCGTCACAGTATGGATATTATTCTATTTTATAAACAACTAGGAGATTCCAGCGTGCTTCCCTACGCATTATTGTTAACAGTGAATCAAATCCATATAGCGCATACGCTCATAGGCGCCTACGTATTTGTTGTTGTTTTTTGTATGGACAAAATCACATGTTGTTATGAAAAGTCCTAACTCACGAACGCGTCGACCGCCTTTGTGTAAACATCTACACGACCATATGAACAAACCCTAAAAATTTAACCGAATTCGGTTTAACCGTTCGTGAGTTATAAAGTCACAACGCACTTGCAACAATTTTTTTTATATATAAACATTATTGATATTGAACATGATCGCACATTTTGGTAGTGTCCAGCCATCTTTTCACATTAAGGGAATCTAACCATTATCTGACCCCCGGAATAGAGTTTGCACAGTAGTAGCTGTTGCTTCTTAGAGGGCCTTATGTTCAGGGTATTACAACTTATTGCACTTTACCGACCACTCTACCCTTCCTTAGCTGTACCAGATTTAAATTAACGGGTTCAGTTGTCTTTTAACTATTTCACCGAATTGTTCACTTAGAAAGACTTGTTGTTATCCTGTCAGCCGCGAGTCCTTTTTTAATGCTATTATTTGTTACTGCTTTGAATAAAATAATCCGAAATACAGTCCGTACCTCAATTTGTTCTGTTTTCCCCATTCCTTTAGCATTATTCCTGACTGGTACGATCTCGATAAGTAATCCCTCTATATTTTGCAAGATGCAAATATTTTTCTCGTATTCACAAGTAGGTCTTTATTTAAACTAACTAGAAACCGAGCTCCATCCTAGCTAAGTATTTCTAAAGCACTCGATATACCATTGTATTATAAAAATACCACTATTATTTTCATGACTTATTTAGTCATCACTTCTAGAAGATACCCGACCTACATGACCAACCAAAATCATTCAGTATCATCACCATAATGTCATGGAATCCACACAAGTGCGAATAAGTTGTTGCACCGCTAACTTGTTCAAAGATACCTGGTAATAATGGTGTGAGTAAAGGACCTATTAAATAAGCAATGTATAAAATCGTATTATACGCCAGATCAGAAAATTGACAATGAAAATTTACTGTAAAAATGTTTTTTGTTTTAGAATTGAAATAAAAAGTGGATTTGTGTCTGTAAAACAATTTCTAATTAAATACATAGTTGTTCGATAATTTCAGAATTCTTAATTTAAACTCAACTGCAATTTGATATATTTCTTTCTCCCTCTCTCTTTCATGGTTTTGTTTGTGTGGTTGTGTAAAATGGCTGCCACTAATTGTATGACTTTATTTTACGATAGAAACTCATATCAAACTACGGAAAAGAAAACTTAAAAATATTTTTATTTTTTTTTTATTTTTTTATACATATATTGAACACACATACATGGATACACAGATATACATATATTTTTATGGTGTCGATTTTTTTATTACATCTCATACAATGTTTTTTTTTAATGTTATTTTTTGTTTGCAATTTTTATAATAACATATCGACGCGAACCAATAACCAATGACTTGACTATGGGATATGAAACTAAAGTAAAATGCCATTGGTTAGTTGAGTGGAGAGAAAGCATTGTCTACCTACAGTTTAGATATTTTATTATAAAATATTGGAATATTTTTCTAGTCTTCTTTTGTATCACGTTTATTGTGGTATGAGTTGCAATAACTTGAATTGACCTCAAAAACAAAAGCAACAACAAACAGCCACAATGAGAGCTAAAGAAAAAAAATCAAAGAAGCACCTGACAGGTAAATAACGGATGTAGTGAAGAAAACTGTATAAAAATAAGATGTCATCGTTGGAAAAGATAAAAGAATTGATGGTGATAAAAATAAAAACAAATCAAAATTCTGTGGTTAGACAAAAACCCAAATAAGATTTTATTTAATTTCTAGAGATTCTTTAAAAGTGTGCCCTGTGAAAATATTTATCTTTTTTTCATAAACATTTTTCTATTGGTTAGTTTAACTTTGTTATTATTATGCACGTGTTTCTTTTAGCATAAAATAGAAAAAAAAAAAAAATAAAAAACAACCAGAAAAAGTTAAAGCATTTTTTAACATCCCTATTCATATGTCGAATCGTTTAAATAGGTGTGTAGCAGACAGTGTGGAAGTGTGTGTGAGTGTGTGTACGTGTGCAATACATTGTAATTTTACTTCATAACTTTGCTATTTATCCTGATTTATTTCGCATAACTTTGTTAAACTTTAAAGGTTTTTTCATGATTAAATCTTTTTCTTTTGTAAAGAAATTTTCGATTTAGGTTTTTTAACCTTTCAGCTGGTAGTTAAACCTGTCGTTTTATATACAAAGAAAATATTTTTTCTGGCTAAATTTTTTATATATAATAAACTGTGCACACATTGCTGTTATTTTATATTTTTTCATGCTTTTATTTTTTTTCTCGTCGTGACTTTTTATATTTTCGCATACATACATACATACGTCTGAGTATTTCTTTCGGTTACCATCGTTACCAACTTTGTTCTTGTACTAGTTTTTTTTCTTCAAATAAATATTTACCTGCCATTTATCTACGTTGCCTCGGCTTCAGCCACAGGTATTTTTCTTTAGTGGGTGAAAACGATTTTTTATAGCTGTATGTGCTTATAGGAGGAAGGCTTTTTTTTGCATAAAGGTGCTATTTGTTCACAACAGTGATTTAAATAGAAGTTTTAGTGGTATTAAAAAAAAAGAAAAAGATTAAATAGTTTTGCAATAAATAACAGCAAAATGATAAAGAGACAATAATGTAAATCCAAGAGATTGGTTGGATAATACGATATCAGTCAAATCATATTATTGCACATGATAGTAACACCGTTATTATTGGGAACATATTGTTGTCGAGTGTAATTATAAAAAATTAAAACAATTTTGAAATCATCTGCCTGTCCAGTTGGATTTCGTGATGATCCCCTGTGCTTGGATTATCTCTTGTGTATGGTGTAAGTTAGATATTTTGGAATAGGAAGGATTAATGCCCGGTATCTTTTATGTCGGGATATACCTACCCTGCTTTCATTTATAATTTTGTCTTTTTTAATACAGAAAAATATCCCTCAAACTCCTCTGCTCGTTGAGTTTCCACTTCCGGTATCTCCTTCAGTATGACGTCACTCTATAGTTTCTGAATAGGGACATTATTCAAATCCAAACTGTTGTCCAGAACCGCAGTATAGATGATTTAGTAGCTTGTCTGACAACCTGGGTTTGTATTAGTTAGGAGGGATGACTCCCAATTTTAGTTCCCTGACTAATACTCCGTAGCTGAGTACATTCCTCAGAATTGCGATTGCCGCCTTTCGGGTGTAGACCCATGTTTTCAACTTTGAGTTTACAGCGCATCTTCTTTAACCGTTCGGATTATTGGTTCAGATTATTCAGGCCATTCTCCAACACTGTAGCAACGTTCATTTTCACAATGTGAGCATCAGAATAATTGGTCCTGTTGCTTCTAAGATTGTATTTTTAGAAACCTCAGCAGATTAATTTTCAGGTAAATTCCTTCTCATTTAAAAATAAAAGAGAGTATAATTAATGGAAGTAAAGTAGAAAATCAATAAGCAGAGCTATGTAATAATGATGTACAAAATTACAACCGGAATTTGCTATGGCCACCTATTGTAAGATACCCTATGGGTAAGATAACTCTCGGTCCTGCGGGCTATTCTAGAGCGTCTTCTTTAGATTCGCGATATTCTGTATTCAATACAAAGACGTCTTATGTTGTTTTTGGCTCTTTGACACGAATGTTCGATCATTGAATTCTAAAGAGGCTAAGACAATTTCTTGCAGCACTTACTGCCTCGCCTTCGAGAAGGGACTTAGTTAAATAGATCATATTTAAGCTGGAATAATTAAAAATGAATCATAAACAGTGATTAAAAACAGTTAATTTTGAATAACTTCGACGGAAACTCTTCTAGGGCTGCTATATTTCTTTTTACCAATTTACTGAAAGACGTTTATTTTTGATATAATTTGGACCTTGTAGCCGATGCATTAATAAACCTGGAAAATATTTCATTCAGCTTTTATTTACCAGTCGCCTTAATAACATTTTTTTTACTACATATCCACAAATTTGTTGTATTTTTGTACATTTTAACTTTCTTCGTTTGAGTTATTCGTTTATATAAACGTTCACGAACTTTTTATTTTGTATCTTCTTTACCTTATTTTTATAGCAAACAATAAATTTTATGTTTTTTTTCTTTTATTTCATCCTCCCTTTTATTGTGAGCTCATTTTGCTGTTGAAACTATAATGCACTTCTTTTTCCTTCATTATCGTCGTCTTTCACTTTTTACAAACTTCAACATTTTCACAGTGTCCATTGCACGTTTTCAGGTTTATTTACTTTTCTCAACAGTCTGCCTTTTGTTTGTATGCGTATGTGTACATTTTTTCTTGGGTACAGCAGCTTCATAATTCCTACTTTACCTTATCACAACTATCACTATCCGATTGTAGATGTCAAGAAAGAGTTTTTTTTTATAACTGCATGCCACCCACTCATACCAACGATTTGCAATCAGCGTTGCCGCTTTGGTCCAATCGGACCAAACTTGGTAGTTTTTCGTTTTTAAAAAACAGTTTGGTAGTTTGGTTGGTTTGTTGCATTTTTTTAAATTATTGGTAGGATTTCCTCCTGTAGCAATTTTTTAGTAATAGTAAATTTTTCACCTTAAAAATTCAGAACATAAAATTAAAAAAAAATGTAACTTTGAATTAAATACACAATAACTTTGAGTAGTGTTACCACTGTTTTCAAAAACTGTTTTAGGTGTAATAAAAAACATCTCTTCTTTTTTGCATAGAGATGATTAAAGCTATAACCATCTCTGGTTTAAGAAACCCGAACAATATTATGAAATTGAAAGTAACAATATTTTTGAGTGAAGGTTTATTTTCAAGTGTATGTTTAAAAAAAATTAACAGACAAATTGGAAAATAAGTAATTTTTTTTAATTGTAAATACGTTCCTTTTAATTACATAAATATTTGTTAATATTGCATGTATTAAATGAAAAAAATATAATTTCAGAAGACGAAATTCCATCAACCAGATAGAACCACTCTTAAAATTTTTGTTTTAAAACATTTTTAAATAATATAATACTTTTAGTGAACATTGTAAAGAATCAGTCAAAAGAAAATTTAGAACCGAATGTTTGAGTGAATTTGATTGGCTCCAGGAAAGGGATGGGTGTTCATTTTAAAAAGACAAACTTCCATCTCAACAATTACGGAAAAAAACCAAATGAGTATAACAGAGTTTATGTGCAAGAAATGCATTTTTAAATTTTTGGTAGGCTGTGAACGATTTTGGTAGGATTTTTGAAAATTATTGGTAGGAAGTCAATTTCTTGTGTGGCAACGCTGTTTGCAATTATTTATTGTTTTTTTCAAAAACCAGCCACAATAAGTAGGTGTATAAAACTTGATATGTATTTATATGTTTCAGAAAAATAAGAAAAAATATAATGTGGTCGTTTCTCTGAACTTTAGTTTTTTTTAGAAGTATGTATGTCGTATTGTAAATTTTATAGTTTATTTATTTTCCTTTTTCTGCTTGCACTCTTATCCTTCCATCTTTTATTATTTTTTAAGAAAGACCATAATGAGATAAAGAAAAAATTGCGCGTTTTCTTGTTGTGCTTGATTTGCTTTTACTACCAATACGTATAGCTGACCATTACCGTAGCATACTCTTTGGCGTCTTTAAAAAAAAAATATGTATACTTATTTAATGCATACGAATAATCTCAGAGCCTTAAAGTTGTTCTTTCATTAACTCAGAACTCGTGTTTATTACGAAATTAAATTTTTTAAGTTTATTATTCTTTGTCATTTTATTTAATCTAAATAATACAAAAAAAGAAAAAAAAAAAATTATACTGAATTTACTCAATAAATTTAAACAATTTAAAACAATTGTACAATATTAATATAAAAATCATCTTTAATTTAAAGGTTCGTTTGTAAGTAGCATATTAACATTTTGATGTAAATATTGTTATAATTTTTCTTTAAAAGTATATAAAAACTGGTAATTTGTTATATTCGTTAAGTCCGGCAAAACTTATATGTTCAGGACGACACTGTACAATATTAAGATTCAAAGCTTGTCTTCTTTCAGTGTATGATATGTTTTGATTAAAACGTATTGTATTAGACCCAATAGTCCTTATAGACCAATAGACCCTATCACAGGATAATAATTTTTGCCATATATTTCTACAATTCAACTGAGTTTATTTATTTATTTATTTATTTATTTATTTATACAGATTACAGATTTATACAGATTAAAGTGATTTCATTATTGGGCTTGTTTTACCACCATAAATCACCGATTCAAGCATTTTGGTTTTTTTATCCAATTTATTCCAAAATTTATAAAGTATACCAAATCCCGATTAAATTCTCGATATCAGCTTGGTTATAGGATTCTCCCACGTAAGATTGTGATTTATGTTAATTCCCAAATATTTAACACTTTCAGATTCATGTATCACTTCTCCATCAATATGTACGCTCATCAATTTTGAACACATATGGTTTATATCGTATAAATTTCATATTCATACTATTTAATATTAATTTATTAAATCGCAAAGCTCCGCCAAAATCGCAGCATCATATTCAATACGTGTCCTTAATATCTTTTCACCTTTCTAGTTATATAAGAGGCGAACGTCATCCGCAAACATAAATAACTTTCCCCTAAAATTTATGTTTTTTACAACATTTATGTAAGTCTTAAATAAAAGTGGCACAAGAACGCTGAAAAATTAAATTTACATCTAAGACCTTACATCTAAATATTAAAAAAAATATGTGTAACCAGTAGAAATTTAATATTTTTCAGAAAAGATATAAACTGCTTTAAAAAAACGTCTTAAATGTTTTGAAAACAACCAGCTTCTTCGTCACATATGAGTGATAAACATCAGAACTTAATTGCGCACTGTCTAGAAAACGTATTTAGTTTTTTTTTTTAGAAATTTCTAAAAAAATTTACAAAAATATTTTTTAAATATTGCTTTAAGTTTTATTGTGTTTGTATTAACAAAAAAATGTTCACAGAGATACAGGTTCCTTTTTCTTTGTGTATACATAAGCTTGGTAAAATTTTGAGAGTGTTCCTTAGTCAAAATAATCAAAACTGCTCCTAAAAACTACTTTTGGTTTGTAGGGAAATCAATAGAAAAAGAATAAAGGCTGTTTTCATGAAAATTCAACTTGTGAACACAATTAGGGAATTTTTTTCTTTATTTATGGGAAGAGTTTTGGCGGCTAACTAATGTCAGTGTAAAGATTTAAGGGCTGAAAGTTAATTTTTCTTGTTAAGAATTTTTACTAGATATTTTTCTTCTGGCTTTAGTAAGAATTGTTATAAAATTGTTTTATGAAAATTAAGTAAATTAAAAAATATTCCCGTGTCTTTAATTTAATAATCTGCAAAGTGCCTGTGCATATAAATAAATTATCGTAGTGTTTTGTGATATTTTATTTGTCATCCTCTTTCAACTGTATAAATAAAGCCGAAAAAAAGTCAGCCGTATACAGTGGAGAAAGAAAAATAGAATTTCTGTTTGTTATTGTTGTTTTTGCTTAAATTTTGATTTTTGTCTTTGTTTTATTGTTTGACAAAAAACTTTAGTTTATTTAAAATGTGTGTCAGAAGTTTCCACTTACTTAAGCGGTAACGAAATGGCCATCGAGACATGCTTTCACCCTCAATAATCAATATCGGTAATTAATTTAATCGGGATAATTTTAAATATAAAAAAGCAGTTTGGAATTGCATATTACACTTAAATATTTTGCATTGTTTTGTAAAAAAAAAACAAATTAGTGTCAAATAATATTTCAAATCTATATACTTCAGACAAGTTATCTAAAGCGAGCAAAGATGGTATGAATATGTTAGTTCGATTTGAAAACGACTGATATTATATATTGACATACATACGT
Organism: Gymnosoma rotundatum; assembly: GCA_916610165.2. Classification (NCBI taxonomy): domain Eukaryota; kingdom Metazoa; phylum Arthropoda; class Insecta; order Diptera; family Tachinidae; genus Gymnosoma; species Gymnosoma rotundatum. The sequence continues at coordinate 91,779,550 of OU744337.1, read as the reverse complement.
TCAGTTCCGACAGAAGTAATATCACTACAATTAGTTGAATAATCCTTTTTTTTAGTAAGTGGATAATATTTTGTAGACGGGTGACACCAGGAAAGTTTTTACTATGTTAAAGGTTCTTCAAGTGTTACATCAAAGATCATAAAACACGGAGGTTCATTAATTGTAGGTATGATTATTATATCTCGGAGTGACACCAATTCATTTTACGTTTAATATTTTTCTCTATGTAGAAGAAAATTTGTTTTTATTTTCAAGTCTCTAAACAAGACAAAGACATACGTCGGTGTTTTAGAGGCTATAATAACATTATGGAATTGCCTGCACAGTCGTCTGGTCTAAGCTAGATATAGAATCTTTGGATTAACACTAAACCTACTAACAGCAAGCAACTTAAAACTGAAGTTAAAGAGTTGTGAAAGATAACTCCCTCAAAAAAGATGCCAAAGCACTGCTCCTTCGTTATTGCTGAAAATAGCCCTGCATCTAAGTGATGTTTTAGTAACTTTAATTTTTTAGTGTGTATTTTAAATATTGTTAATTTTTGTGGTACTTAATCTAAATAGAGTTAACAAGAACGCTGCCTTGTGGCACTTCACACAATACTTCTAGGTTATATTTACTGAGTTGATCTACCAAATTAAAGGCTTTTGACAATCCGAAGGATACTTCAGCCGCTTCTTTATATACTAAGCCTACGATCTAGAATTGATTTTCTTTCTAAACAAAAGCAGCCAGTTTACTTCTTCTGCTTTTAAAGTCTTACGGTAACCAAAGTTTAAAATTTCATGTTCAGATAAAAACACTGCCCAGTTAAGGTAATCAACACAGAAAATTTTATTAATTAATAAAAAAAAAACTTTGCAAATTTAGGACATTTAACAATTTCAACTAGAATTAAAATAACAAAGGCCACAGGTCTAAAGGAAGAAAAATCTATGCGTAGATTTGAAATGATCTAAAATGTTTGATTTACTTTATTTGCTTTTGTTAAATATAAATATGAATAAATAAAATGAATATGATAGACGTATCAGCAAGTAACTCCTACATTATTTGGACTGATAGAATTCTACCTGGAATTTAAAAAAAAATCAGACAGTCCTTATCTGGTAGCAGATCAGCTAATAAAGGAGCTTATTTTATGAAGGAAAGTTTTTTCACTTGGACTATCAGCAAGAAATCTTGTTATAAATATTATGGAACAAATTGATCGCACAGGTACCTCGCAATGTTCTATACAAAATAGTACAAATTCACCATTGTCAAGTAATTTTCATTAGTATTAAAAATACAATTAATTGGTTTCCTCGGCATAACAAATACTGATTCGATTACATGGTTCCGAAAAAGTTTCTAAACTTAATGGAACGTCTAATATTTATTCCAGTTCTCAAAACGAAACTAATATGCAGAGATAAGCAAAATCTTAACTAGATATGGACAATCATTACCATCTCATATATTTTATGAATACGGCAGTTAGAATTAAAAAACAGAATTGAAATATAAATTGTTCATAAAATTTTTTAACGGTTTAAGTCAGCGTTTTTAGTCGACTAGTTAGCGGTTTCTAGCGTTTTTGAAAGTAATATCTGGAAATTAGTTCAATAGTTTTGGCAACACTACTTTAAGTGCAAAAAGTGACAAAATTTTTTCAATAATTATTGCGCAAGTTAATCATATTTAATTCCAACATATGGATTTCTACAATAGGCCATTCGGAAGAAAAATACAAACTCACCAGTAGTGCGATTCACTACTCTTTTTTTTAACGATTATTAGTTAGTTAAATTTACTCAAAAACAAAATTGTCGATTTTGCTTTTCAATAACACTTTTAACGATATTCTCTGTCAGAACATTTAAAGCGCTCGCCAAACGTACCAAATAAATATCCAGTGACGACGGTTTTCACCGAAAGGTACGACAACAAACCGGTAATCGTTAAAAAGAGTAGTGAATCGCACTACAGATAAACTTACTCTACTGCGTATAAAATCTATTTTTCGTACAAAATCAATCGCATACTGTTAAGTGACTTGGAATGCCCATATAACAAAAACAACATTTTGAGGAATTGATAACCTACATCTTTTTAACCGACTTTGAAGACGGTTAATTGAAGCAGATGCATTGAAATTAATAATGAGAAATAAAATATAAAGTTGCAAAATTTGTGTTAAAAATATAATTCTGTTTTAAAACAGAAATTTTTGAATTCTTGAAGAATTTCTTACAGAAGCTTAAAACATTTTCAAATTTTAGAAGAAATATATTAAACAACAGCAATTTTTTTAATTATACTAATTAATTTCCAAAAAAAATTCTTTTCGTGCTATTTTCCCAATTTTTTATTTATATCACCGATATTGATTATTGAGGGTCAAAGCACGTCTGGATGGCCATTTCGTTACCGCTTCTTTAACTCTTCAGGAAACTTCTGACAAACATTTAAATAAACTAAAGATTTTTGTCAAATTGAGAAGTGCTTTGACCCTCAACAATCAATATCGGTGATTTAAAAAAATTAATCGGGAAAATAGCACGAAAAAAAGATTTTTTTTAAAATTAAATAATATATTTAGAAGAAATATTTTGAATAAATTACTTTAATTGCAAAAGGAGAAAATTTTTAAAATTAATTTTTGTTTGAAATGGTTATTACGCACCAATTTTTCATATTCATTTTTATAAAAATTTTTTATTTGTAGCCATTAGTTCTCGCACAACCCCAAACGAACTCTGCACTCAATTTAACTGCTAAAATATGATGTCATACTTTTCATTAAAGTTATACATTTATTGTTTATATACTTCCATACACATACAAATGTATTTATTTATATCTACACATGTGGTCAAGTATATAATATTTATCCTGCTGTTATAATTGTACATACATGAATATGTATGTGTGTATTTATATCAAAATATGTATGGTTGTGTGTATATAAATCAGTAATGTTATTATACATGGACTGAGGTCTAAGAGTCATAGGTGTTTTGTTGTTTTTGGATTTCTCAAGAGTTGGGGTTTAAATTTTTTTTCGTTGTTTTTTCTTGTATTGAGTGTGATTTTGTGTGAATTGTGGCATGTGCAACAGAGTGTCTAATTTTTATTGTAGATTTTTTTGTGACATGAGTAAATGGGGAAATTATTTTTATATAAGTGTGTGTTTGTAGGTGTGTATATACAGTTTGTCTTGTAGTTTTTGTTTTCCTTCAAAGACATTATTTAAGTTCTTATTTTTATACGTAAGCACTTTTTTTTTACTTTATATTAATTCAATTACTTTAGAATTTATGGCCGTGTAATGATGGGTAATTTTTATAAGATGAAAAATAACTATTGGTGCATGATTTATATATAAAGATTTTTATTTATTTTTAGTTTTTGTTCCAATGCGTAAAAAAAAGTTTTTTTTTTAATTTGTTTGAAAAAAAGTGATGATAATATTTGGTATTAAGTAGAAAAAAACCTCACCTTATTTGAGAAAAATATGTATTACCGATGTTTAATAAAGACAAATATCTATTTAAGGGATGTTTTAATATCCTTAACGAGAACTGGTCTTGCAGAAGAAGCTCTTTTGTCAATTAAATCATAAATAGAAAGAAAATGCAAATCCATGGGCGAAATTGCGGCCAAAGTTGTTCTTTGAGGACCAAGCTCCTGAGCATGGCGTCGAATTAGGGTTGAAGGATTGTTTTGAATACTTTCTTGAGCAGCAGTAATGTTTTCAGCCTATCCTGCAGTACGTTGTGGTCCATGCTTAGGCCTATCACTCACAGTCCTTCTTTGTACATTTCAATCGTCTGTCTACAACTGTTATAATTATGGCCATATACATCATTAAATGAACTATTGGGGCACCCTTTTATTTTAAATATTAATACTTGTTACTATAACGACAATATCAATCGACAATATGCCAAATTTGCATCAATTATGGGACACCCTTTAATTTCTTAATTCAAATTATAAACTCGTTGATATAGTGGGCCTAAAAATACAGATCAGTTTTTTTAAGTTTCAACATTCTGTCTATAACGGATCGAGTTCGGTCACATACTTGTAATCACCTCAACTATTGGGACAACCTTTAACTTCCAAATCTAAATTTTATACTTGTTAAAGCGGACTTATAACTTCAGGTTCGTTGTAAATTTAAAGCGTCTGTCTACAACTGCTCAAAAGTATGGCCATATACATCAAATCAAATGAAATATAGGCGCACCCTTTAATTTATAATTTTTAGTATTAATACTTGTTATTATAACGGCCATAGCAGTCGACATTCTGTCCAATTTGCAAGCGTTTGTCTATAACGGTTCAAAAGATAGACATATATAAGTAAATATTCATCAATTATGGGGCTCCCTTTAGTTTTAGATTTATTTTTGTATAAGTTTTTGTTGTTGGGAGCTACAGTAATACGCAGTAGATTTAAATTTTACAGAATCGCCCTTTACAGTTCATAATACACGTAAAAAATATGTACCTTGATTATGAACTGTTTTTTAAACGGGACCAATCTGTAATCTATAATATTACCAAAAATTTTCAAAATCGGATCAGAAATGACGGAGTTCTGCAGGCACAAACATATAAAAAAGCAACATTAAGTCGAATTGTATAACCTAATTCTTTTTTTTTTTTTGAAGTCGGTTAATAAAGAAAACCAAAAAAGATAAAGGAATTGGATATTATTTTTTTTTATGAATAACCTTAAATTTTAACTTCCACAACTAACGAAAACAACTTTCTAAATTGACTTTGCTTACTATTAACTAAGTGGTGTTAAGTCTCTCCTTGAAATCATTGTTACACTCAGGCAGAAAAAGGGTTTATCTAAGATTGTCATTCCGTGTGTAATTTTTACAATATCCATTTCTAACCCCATATATATTCTGAGTTCTTATGCATAGCGAATTCGATTGAGCGATGTCCCTCTGTCCGTCTAAGTTTTAGTTGAAGTCAACTTTGCCAAACCGCTTAATGAGATAGAGAAAGTTTAAATACGACAATCTATAAGACATCGTTTCAAAAACTTTGCTACTGAGAATCAGCAAGATCGGTCTATGTTTTTCGAGGCAGTGTTTAAAAAACCACACTTGCCTCTAATTTTTCCATATTATTTGGAACAAATCTAGTTTAGTGAAGTACCTCCCATCAAAAAAATCAAATATATGTGGCAGTAGAGAAATAAAACACAAAAAGAAAAAAAACATCAACTTAAAAATTGGCGTTTGCAACATTTTTTTGAGTTATGGGTCTCTGAACTTTTTAAAGAAAAGTACGATTGTGCACCATATTTTTCAATGTATCAATATGGGTATCATTTAAAATCGTTTAAAGATACCATTGCTAAAATTAAAAAAAAAATGCTTAACCCATTAAGAGTCTATGACATTTTTATGTAAAATTATATATAGTATTAAATTTTTTAGTTACTTTTTAATTCCCTGACCCCAAATTTTTGATTGGAGTTACTTCATTAAACTAGATTTATATTAATAGGACATCGGACCTTTAATAAGAGAATTGCTTTATGTATTAGACATTAAAAATAAAGAGGAGTAAAACTATAATTCAATTAAAATTTTATAGGACGTTAGTAAGTAATATATTTAAAATAATTGGCTTATAGTTTAAAAGGAATTTACATAAATGCAACAGTTTTCTAAAAAAAACCAATAATAATAAAAAAAAAATCGATATAATGGCAGATCTCTCTAGTATTCAGGCTGCCATAAAAAAATATTTTTTAAATAACGAACTAAAGTAAATGAATAGAAATTATTTTGGCTTAAGTTCATTTATTTTTTTAATTTCTAAAAAACTTTTTTTTTAGAAAGAAAATTTATTTTACAAATGTATGCGGACGTTTTACAAAGAAAACAAGAAAAATTAGACGCTAGCAGAATAAATTGCTGCATTTTCTGGACCGCTACGACCTTCATCAGCATTGTGTATTTTTATAAACATCATCTATTTAACCAACTAACTTTGTAAATAAGAATACGAGAATACTTATATTCATATCAACATTAATTTGGTTAAACGAAATTTACACACAAACCAACGTATTTCTTTACTGTTCTCTCTGTATTTCGTCTTGTACATTTGTTTTTGCTTTGTTTCAATCATCGATTGAACACGAATGCAAAAAGAATGCTGATGAAGGTCGTAGCGGTCCAGAAAGTGCAGCATTTCATTCTGCTAGCGTCTAATTGTTCTTGTTTTCTTTGTAAAACGTCCGCATACATTTGTAAAATAAATTTTCTTTCTAAAAAAAAAGTTTTTTAGAAATTAAAAAAATAAATGAACTTAAGCCAAAATAATTTCTATTCATTTATAATATTCACAGTTCAAATAATAATTCAATAAAAGTTGAACTAAAATAAAGGTTTAAATAGTTTTCAAGAAACTTTTTGTTTAGTAGTATGCAGCTAAAGAGAGACAATATAACAATAAATAAAGAACCTTTTTCCGATTGGAGACTTTTGTCCGATAACTGAAGAAAAAAGCACCGGTCAGTAAGCAAAGAGTATCGATTACGTCTTGTTAAAGAGGTGATCATCTTAATGGATGACATAGTAAATTGTTTGGCCTAGATTAGTGCAACTATTGCATGAAGGTACAAAAAAAATGAGCTGTTTTTACAACGCCACAGCAGGTACAGTTATTTTCTGCCGTGCTCTACCTATTACGGGACAATCGATTTTAAATTTCCAAGTGTAAAATTTACTGAAGAAATTGACAACAATCAGTTTTTCTTTCGTTTTTTTAATTTAGGATTAATATTTTCTTATGGTTTTCATCTTCAGACCTGAATTTTGGTGCTGCAAGAAAAAAGTTTTTTACAATCCTCTTTTCAGTTGGAGTTTAAGCAGTTGTAACCCTTATTTTGAAGTTATTTCTGAAGTCTACATCATATTTTAATTATCTGAACACAGAACGTTAACTCGTGCCAAAGATCAACATCGAATTTAGCAAAACATTAAAAAATGCAAAGTGGTTTTAATCAATATGAAAACTTATTATTTAGAATCTTTTTGATTTTAATTTACTTTAACCCTTATCGGTCGTAAGTCACCTCTGACGTGATAACAGTACTTTTCTGCAACGGTCGTATGGCACGTGTGAAGTGACAAGGCGAATTATGCCGAAACATACTGTCTACAAGTATATAAATAAGTATATAAATAATTATCAGAAACTCAGACATGTAGTAGTTGTACAAAAAATAAATAATTTGTAACAAAACTGAAAAGAAATGAATATAAATGTATAATAACATACTATTGTTTTTTTTTTCATATTTGTTAAAAATAACTACAACCTGGTGAGAATCAAACGTGTGAAAAGTCGCGTCCGATAAGGGTTAAACGTGCTTGATTCTTTTAAATATAAATATTTCAAGATATTTTTATGAAATATTTTTCATTTAAAACTACATTTCGCTACTGCTCAAATAGCTCATCAGTGGATTTTAACCAAATTTTGTATAGAAAACTTGAAAGTCTTATATCAAAAGCCAAATTGATTAACTGAGAATTCAATTGAATCAATAAGACAAAAAGACAATTACAACTCAAAAATGTTTTATACAAAAACTCAGTAAACATTCAGTAACTATTTAAATATATTAGGAAACAAAATACTACCAATATTTTAAAGCTACTTTCAGACGACGTGTGTTTTACAAGTGACTTGCTTGTTTGTAAAAACATGTGTAATTTCACATGCTATCAAAATTGTTAATTTAAAGATAACTTACCTTTTTTTTTCAAACTTACTTATACAGGGTGTCCGTTGCGAAAGTATACTACCCGCAGCAATTCCATTATAATCCTGAATGTATGCAATGTGGCACCGTCTTGTTGATACCACATGCTAATCAAGCCCAAAGCATGCAGTTGAGGCCCATTAACAGTTACGGTTACGCCGTTTTCATTTTTAAAGAAGTAAAGTCCTGACCAAATTGCACACCACACTGTCGCTTTTAATGGATGCAAAAGAGACTGATAAATAACTTGAGGGTTTTCCATTGCCCAGAACCGCCGGCTGTTGTGAAAGAATGTTCTTGTGAAAGAAGCTTTTGTGTCAACTGAATTTCAAATGGAAGCAAATGCAAATCCTTGTGCAAAATTGTGGCCAAAGTTGTTCTTTGAAGACCAAGCTCCTGAGCACCGCATCGAATTGAAGTTAGTGAATTGTTTTGAACTCTTTCTTAAGCAGCAGTAATGTTTTCACTGATCTTGTGGGACGTTGTGGTCTATGCTTGGGCCTATCACCTACAGACCCCCTTTCTTCAATATCATTCACTACACGATAAATAGTGCGTTTTGTTGTTACTTTGTTTTTCCCAAAAATTTTACCTTACTTTCTCATCGTCACAGTAATCGATGATTGACTTTGATAAAATGTTTTAACGATTAAAAAACGTTAGTTTATCAAATCGTTTTACATAATAAATTTTCCACGTGTCTTCGTCACGACTTCCAAATATGAACTGTCAAGACTAATATTAACCAAAATGGCGGCAAAATTAAGTAGTATACCTTACCAGCGGACACCCTGTATGTATAATAAGATCTGACATAACCTATGCTATGTTGACTTTAGTTCACACAGCATTAATTTTTTTCTGCAGTCTCAATTTGACAAGTCATATGTAAAAAAAGCTTAAGAAATTTAGTTTTAGTTAATTCACACAAAATCCAGCCTATCGAATTGCTGCGATAAAACTCTTCCTTTTAATTTACTCTTTTTAACATCGAATGCTTTAATCTGAAATTCGCCATTTTCTACCCTTCGTATATAAATTCATAATTTTCATAATACTACTCTGCGAATTCATAACCTCAAAATATTATTAACCACAAATAGTCTCACTCATCTAACGAACTGGCCAACCAACGAAAACCACTCTCCTTTTGCTTTCACATTCTAATAAGCAGAAAAAAAAACCAAATTCATAATACCACGCCCTATTTAATAAATGTTATATAAAGTTATGCCATCATATCATAAACCATAAAAAATAAATTTCATATCTCTACTCCCAGCAAACCTAAAACAAACATGAGCAAAAAACCTTCATTTTATGCAGAAAAAAAAAAATAGTAGAACTTAGTGGAAAAACACGTAACAGAAAGGGAAACAACGGAAGGAAGTAAGGAAAAATTCAATATCAACTTTTTCATGCACACATATGCACACACCAATCTATACTAATACAAACACAAACAAATAAAAGCTACGAGGGTGAAAAATATTATAAAGCCGAAAGAAAATAAAAAGCAAGAATAAGAGAAAACGAATAAAAAAAATTGAGCAGGAAAATTATGAAATTGTGTGGATGAATCAATGATGGGGAGAAAGACCACCGCAAGCATACTATTGTACCCAAACCAAACACTAAAACAACATTGAGACGGCTAAACAAACACACAAAACCAGGGTGTTTCTTTTACATTAGGACTTTTCACCCACAACCACCCACAATTATAACATTATATTTCCTTTAATATTAAAAAAGGTACATAAATATAAACGATATACATTTATGGATGTACGAGTGTGCGTGTGTGCGGGTATTTATGTACATATATTGACGTGTGGTTGTGTTATTGTTAAATTTTGTTGGATTTCAAGTTGCAATTATTTCGTATATATTTTTATTCCTTTTCTACTCTTAACCACTTAAAATTTGTGTGTATTCTAACTTAAAAAAGTTTTTCCAAAATTTTGTAAAAGTTTTCATACTGTTAGTGGGGAAATAGTTGTTTCCTGTTAGATGTTCTACACAATATTAATTATTTCACCATCGGGATTTCTTTAAATTTTTATAATTAATTAGTCGAAAATTATTGTTTTCTTGGGAGAAAATGGCCGCGACTCTTCTGAATAAGTCCCTTATAATTGACTCATTTTCGATACTGTTTTCAATCGTACTTTCAATCAAATACGAAACTTTTTCGAGCCATTTTTATTTTCATATTACTAGCCGTATGCAAGTCTTCTTCAAATCATATTGTACGCACATTTCTAATAATATTTTCTCAAAATCAAACATGGCATATAAATTAAACTTTATTATTTTGAACTAGCAGTGCCTACGACTTCGTTAGCGTGTCATTTCTAATTTTCTCAAAATTATTCAAATTTAGAAAACTGTGTATTAAATATAAATTGTAGAATTCTGAAAACATTTTTAAAAGTTTTCATAACAAAAAAAAAAAAAAAAAAAAAATGCGTTGGTACTTTCGCATTTGTATCTCTATTTTCTTTGCGAAATGACATATTTTTACGAAAAAAAATAATAAAGAAAAAGTTGAGCCCACCTGAAGTTTTCTTTAACTGATATTTAACGACTTAAATCAAACAATTCTATGACATAAAATTACATTTAAAGTTTATGTGTAGACATTAATTCATTTTACATTTTTTTTTTAACAATGTACACAGATTTAATTAATTTTTGTTTTTTCTTCAATTAACAATTTACTTTTTTGTTTTGTTTTTTTTAACAACTGACCAGAGATGGATAATTTTGGTGAAGCATTTTCTTTTTTTGATGCGTCAGCCAGTTAAGGTTCAGCTTAAAATATATGTGTATTATTATTTTTTTATTATAGTATCGAAAAAGTTAATAGAAAGTTTCAAAATTCTTATAGCTTCTAAGAGAACCGACTTTATTGTAAAAAAAATTGATTTTTACTCTCAAAAATAAATTTTTTTAAAAGTATTTTTTTATTTCTCTGCCGCGTGTGAATTGTTGTAAAAATATAAAAAATTAAAAATTTTAACAGTGCTATTCTCGAATACATGGCAGTTATCAGTAGTTTGTTGACAAAAACAAAAAATCATTTTTTGAAACCCAAAATAGGAAAAATGTTTTTGGTATTATTAAAATATTCTCGTGATTCGAACGAGCAATGTAAAAGTTGGCAAGTTGGCTGGCAAATTTTTGAACTTATTCGGGGAAATTTTGTCATAGTTTTTAACCAGTCTAAGTGTTGTATGACAACATAATAAACCACAGTCCTCGTTTTTATATTTGGAAAACTTGGGGGAAATGAGACTTTTCTCCAATCAGGTTTGAAATAAACATTTGATATTTTTAACGTGTCTTATAACAAACGTGCAATTATCACCATCATCATTATCGAATTTCTTTCGACTTATTCTTAATAATTTGAACGAAGTTCAGAGCGGACCTAATCTGGATGTCTTTCGGTTAAAATAGCTTTCCGAATACCGAGAGACTTAAAATTTTTAATTTAAATATTTTCACTATATTAAAAAATACATTAAAAAAAGTTTATCGGTGGGGAGTTAAAGTTGCCACTCTAGATTTATCTACGAACATCATTTTTTAAACTTTTAACCTTCTTATTCTTAAATACCTAGTTTTTCGATCCTTTTAAGAAAAGGGAAATACACACCCTTAAAATTTCAAGTGGACCCCAAACCATCTTCCTGGTATTCTCAGAAGTTGTTTATACTCACTAGCGCTTAGATACATATTTTTTATACAGTTTTGAAAATAATTTTTAAGAAGTTAATAGCTGCATGCATGGGTAAGTATTAAGGGAAAAGTGGGTTAGCACATCATGTGGTGCAAACACGTTGGAAGAGGTGTCTGCTAGTTTGTAAGATATAATATCATGAGTTCAATCCAAACAGAAAATTAAAAATAAGAAAAAAAAATTGTTGTCAACAAATTTAGGCCGAGCCGCAAAGTATGAAGAAGAAGAAAAGGAGAATAAATAAAGCGTCACAGAAGAGAATTTGCAATCAAAAAGTAGGTGGGAATTGTGAAAAACTCATAATAAATTATTACGATCATAGAATTTTTAACTATTCAGCCTACTTTTTCCCACATCAAATACTTCTTTCGCATTAAAGCAAAAGTATGAGTGCTTAGATGGGACGTTTAATAATATTCTTATCATAAAAAGGACACAACAATAAAAATCATGCAGACCAAAGTCCTACTCCCACACATTTTTTCTTGAAAACACAAATATAAAGTAATTTGAGTGTGTATTGGTCGCTCTTTTGAAAGCATGTATATGTATGTGATGTGTTTGTATCTATGTACAAAGTTATGTGTATATGGAATAATATATTTTTATATAGAATAGTATTTTTATTTTGCACACACATGTTTTAGCAGAAGATGATACAAAGTTATAGTTTATCTTCCTTTTACTTATTTATTTATTTAAGGGATCCATTTTATTATATTTGTACGTTTTTTTTTTCATTCCCTCAATAATAAATAATGAACATTAAAACTACACCGAAAAAATAAATTCGTTTTAGCAACAGAATTTGTTGACAAATAAATATTTATTTTATAACAGACTAACGAATCCCGGCGTGCTTCGTTACGCATGAATATTAACATTAAACACCGCGTATATGAAGTCAGCACACAGTTTCATACCTCATACGTTCATAGGAGCCTATATGTTTGTTGTTGTTTTTTTATATGGAGAAAATTACATATTCTCATGAAAAGTCATTACTCACGAACGCGTCGACTGATTTCGTGCAAACTTTAGATAAACCATCGACCACACGAACAAACCCTAAAAATGTAATCGAATTCGGTTTGACCGATCGTAAACTATAAAGTTACAACACACTTGTAACAATTTTTTATATATAGTATGTGTATAGACAGATATTGCACGGTTTATTTAAAATTTGCTATATAAGTTAACAGCACTAAGACTGTAAATAGTTTGATTAATACCCAAACAATTGCTGTAAACAATTAAATAATTTTGTAATACGCCTACATTATGTTTTCACTACAAAGACGTGGTTTTGGTACGAGTAAAAGAACCATATTTTGTTCTCTGTTCGCGGTAAACGAATTTTAGTTGGTTTAAAACAATATTTAAGTCAAAATTATCAAGATTCTTAAGACATTTGAATTAGTTATTACGCACAGAATGAGCAGCATGGTTGTTATGAACTAAATGAACTGTGAAAATATTCTAACCACAAACAAAGTTGTATTATTATTCCTATAATTTATTGCAAATTAAAATAATATGTTTGGCATACTCGTATGTATCAAAAGTATGATAAAAAATTAAAAATGTTATTTAAGAAAATAGTTTGGTTTCGCCTTGGCTGGATAGTTTTAAACCCATAGTTTTGAAAGAAAAACCATTTATATTTTTATATCAGTCAGTATATTATTAATCAGTCAGTATACGTACATATATTAATATCAAAAACCATATATTTTTATTTTTAACTAGCCATTCCCGGTGCGGTTCGCTTCCCCAATAGGAATAACCATACCACGACCACTTTTCCAATCTAACCAGTTTATTATTTAATTATTGCCGCGATCCTTTTTTTTTGCTTTGTATGGGAGGTACCACGCCTACTGTTTCAGTTCAGATACTTTTTTCTCAGCTATGCACAAAATAGCAGACTTACTTGTGCATAATTTCTATATTCTACCTCTTGTAGTACACGATAATAATTATTCACTTTGTGTGGATGATACCACGTTCACTTATCAATCCAACCAATTATTTTAGCAAAATTTTTAGCTGCCCATTATGATCACCAAGTGACAAGATGATAAATATTTATTCTGTTTGGGAAGTGCCACCCCACGTGCAATACACTCTTTTTAACAACCGCATATCTGATGACAAGAAGATCCGTCCGCATTTTTATATCCATGTATGGACCGGCTCTCTAAATTCCTTTTCCCACATGATGAAAATTTTCCGCCAAAATTTTCAAACTCTTTTCTTATTTATAATAATAAAATATTTTATTTAATTCTGTTTATATCTTAAACATACTTGGTTATGGTAATATTTTAAATTGTTTTTATACTGTTAGATAACACTGTACAACACACCAAAAAATTACAAGGTCCGGGCTATAAATTCTGATAGAGGAGGCAAAAAAAAGATAGACGTGTATCGGCGTTTTGAAAGTTTACATCTGGATTTCATTTGAGAGGGGGTTAAAGTTTCCCAGCTCTGGCACATTCTTATTGTTAAACGGCATAAGAAACCATGTGACCCTTACATTTTAGGTAAAAAATGTGTTCAGAAAATTTATGTAAAATGTTACGGAGAACATTTTTGTAGTAATGTTAACCCTCTAACTCCTCAAGATATGGGTCTTTTTTGTCCTTCTTTTAAAAAATAGCAAAAAACACCATTAAAACAGGGTTTTAGAGGGTTAAAATGTTCCACAAAAATGTTACCCGTTAAATTTTACTATAAGTCCCTGAATACAGCAAAAAGGAAAATTCAACCATAAGGTCAGAAATAAGACGCAACAAAAGAGAGCTTAGGGTTAATTTCGCATTTATTAAGAATTTTGTTTTAAAGCAAATTTGGATAGCATTAATTACAATTTTTTTTAGCTCTAGGCAATTCCACTTCATTATCATACAATGTCCAGCATATTTCAGCGATAAGCGAATGAATCCTTTCACCTTTATCTTACGAAAATTGTTATTACTTACTGCCCTTTTATATACCTTTTATTACGAGTGAAAAGGGATAATAATTGTGGTTTTAAAAAATCTGTTTTCGAAAAAACCAATTCGAGAATGTCCATAGACAAAAAAAAAAACAGGTAAATAAATATATAAAAAAAATTTCAATTGAAAATTAAAAGGAAAATGTTTCATTTAGAATAACAAATTTGAAAAAGCAATTAAATTTTATGATAAATCAGGGGTGGAATCGTTACATCCGTGTTCGTATCGACAATCGTACGAAAAAAAATTACGTGATACGTTAATCGTATGAGCTAAATGGCATTATGACATAGCATTGTAAACGGATCGTAATTTTTTAAATGAGTCACAATAGTTTAGAAATTAAAATATTCTAAAGCTAAAGAAAGAGTATTCAGGCTGGTCAGTTTATCAAATTTTGTTGTTTCCAAAGGTCAAAACCGATTTTTTGCCTATAGCGCTCGATTCAAGGACTGCTGCTTCAATTAACACTTCTTCACTTGGCACCAGCAGCTTTTCTTCATAAAGGCTTCCTTCATTCTGGTTTTTCAATTAAAAAAAAAAGCTTTTTTCTTTGCTTGATACCTATTTTCGATCAGCCAAAATTATAAATATAAATATTTTCTTGCAAAAATATAAATTGCGAATTTCCTATTTTAAAATTATTACATCATTAACTGGTGGTACTAGTGCGTCCATACATTTGGAAAGCTCATCCAATAGTCTGTTAGCATTAGATTTTAATATGCCCAATTAGGAAGCATGTTTTTTGCCAAATTTTTGTGTTCATTCATGAATCTTAGATATAACTTATTGTAATAATAACTTTATCATAAACTAAAATTAAATTTGTTTAATTCGCACTTTTTTTTAGCGAATTTGTTGCATTTTTCATCCTATTCGAACTAAGTTTTGTTAACGTATGACAGTTCGTAAAAAATGTACGTTCATGTATATGATAACGTATGTTATAATCTGCGTTATTGTTAATTACCATCCGTTAAAGTATGTCATAATCCGAAAAACGTATTTTTACGATACGTGTTGTACGTTCACGGATGTAACGATTCTACCCCAGGTCAATTTGGATGTACAAAATAATGTAATTATAATGTAATTGGGGTGACAGAGATTTAAAAAAAAAATTGGTACTGCATATATATTATTTTACATAAAAATTTCATCAGCTCTTAATGCTATTTCCTTAAAGATCTTTTCAAAAGCTTTAAAATGATATCCATATTGATATTTCAAAAAATTGGAAAATTTTTAAGCTCCGTACCTCGGAAGATATGGGCGAGCTCCAATTTTTTCACTTGATGTTTTTTTCTTCTTATTTTTTAAAAATGCACTTTGGTATTCCTTTGCGGTGGTTAGATCCAGGTGAACATAATGACGCTACGTGCTATGTGTGCCAAAATATTTCCATATTAAAATTGAATAGATATAGGCGAAAGCGTTTTGTATTCAAAACTGTGCCATCAGCCATGCCGCGATTTCCGCATTCTGACGAACTCCCAGTACCTGTGCTACAACTTCGAAGTCCTAGTCATTATGTTGATGGAACCATCGCTGAAACAGGAACCTTTTATTGCGTTCATATGTCAACAAAAATTCATTTTTTAAATTCCCATATGTATTACTTTGAGAACCAGTTGTCAAGAGAATCTGATGAGCATGGTGAAAAATTTCATCAGACAGGCGCACCCATTGAAGAACGCTATAAAGGTAAAAGCATTCATTCGCTTATCGCTGAAATATGCTGGACATTGTATGATAATGAAGTGAAATTGCCTAGAGCTAAAAAATGTAATTAATGCTATCCAAATTTGCTTTAAAACAAAATTCTTAATAAATGCGAAATTAACCCTAAGCTCTCTTTTGTTGCGTCTTATTTCTGACTTTATGGTTGAATTTTCCTTTTTGGTGTATTCAGGGACTTATAGTAAAATTTAACGGGTAACATTTTTGTGGAACATTTTAACCCTCTAAAACCCTGTTTTAATGGTGTTTTTTGCTATTTTTTAAAAGAAGGACAAAAAAGACCCATATCTTGAGGAGTTAGAGGGTTAACATTTCTACAAAAATGTTCTCCGTAACATTTTACATAAATTTGCTGAACACATTTTTTACCTAAAATGTAAGGGTCACATGGTTTCTTATGCCGTTTAACATTAAGAATGTGCCAGAGCTGGGAAACTTTAACCCCCTCTCAAATGAAATCCAGATGTAAACTTTCAAAACGCCGATACACGTATATCTTTTTTTTGTCTCCTCTATCAGAATTTATAGCCCGGACCTTGTAATTTTTGAAAAAATTTGATTTTGTTGTACAGTGTAATAATTTGGCTCCAGTAACAACAAAATAATTATTGTGTGATTAAATGGTTAATTTTATTATTAAGTAAAGTAAAGCCTTTAAACATTTAAAAGTCGTATAGACACAGGCTTTATGTATCTCTATAATCAAGATGTTGCTCTAAAATTATGGTCACCCCATATTTTTCGTTGCGTATGGCAAAAAAGGATTCTAAATAAATGTCTTTTCAATTTTTATTAAGCAATTGACGATGTGAGTCAGTTAATCAATTAATCTTTATTTGAATGAAATGTTTTGTTTGCAGAAAATTTCTTATTTTTGTAATCAACTACACGCAGAGAAAAACATGTTTGAGATATGGTCTAAATAACCATATTATCTTTTTTCTAACAAGGTATAGTTGGGGAGAACAAATTATATTTTTTTTTGTAACATTTAACCATAATGTGGTTACTGTGCACAATAATGCAATATGGTTTGTTTTAAGTTTAAAAAATTTGAACCACAATCAATGTTTTATTTCTTATATAAAATAATGTAATATGTTTGACCATTATATATTAATATTAATCAAAGTGAGATTAAAAGCAAACAAAATAATGTTAGCGTTTAAAATATTTTTTTCTAGGTCTTAACAGAATGATTTTCTATCAGTTTAGAAATTTTTTTGTTAGCTTAAAGTTGAACATATTTTTACTGTGAGAAAAAAATATATATAATAAAATATAATATACAAAATATAAAAAGGAATAAAAAGGCAAGCAAAACAAATTTTGCATAACTGTGGAGTCAGTTCTGAATTATCATTACGTATCGTATGATATCTTCAATACGAGAGTATAACGTTTACTCCATAAATATATATACACATAGAAATAGGCTTATAAACTATATTTCTTTGAGAAACCATTCGTAGTCTATGCGTCAAAGCCTTTTAATTATTACTTACATATTACAAACAAATAATTGACTTTTTTATGAATTTATGTTTTTAAATAATTTGTAATAAAAATCATTAGTAAATGATACAATAAATAATAATAATTTTGTTATATCAGGAAATTTTTGCATTCAATTATTTAATATGACATTTTCAACCATATTATGATATATTAATTTTATTATTAAATGTTTTTGTTTAACCATTTAATGTTTATTTTTAAGCTAAGCTAGACAATATTATGGTTGCAAGACAAACTAAATTATTATTGATTGTAACAATACTACGTTTTGCTAACAATTATATAATACCACCATAGTATGCTGCTCTTAGATTGTAGTTACCTCAAACATGTTTTTTCTTTGCGTGTATGTATGCAATCATAAGTTGATAGTAACCAAACAAAAAGTTTAACTTGACTTTCATTTAAACATTTTGTAAAACTTTTCGATATAACAATTAAAAACTTGACTAAAAATTCATCATACATATGTTTGTTTATTTAAAAGGCTACTAATCTTTTTTCTGAGTGTATGCAACAAATACTTTTATGAAATTTAATTTATGTATTTTCTGTATATTCATCGTTTATTTATGTATTAAATTAGAAATTTATGTGTGCTATGTATGAAAAAAAAGTTATTAGAAAACATTAAACGAAATTTTATATTAGTTTATTTATTACTTTTCTTCTATTCTTATTGTTCCATTTTATTTGTTTACATATACAAAGAAAAACTTCTATAAAACGTATAAAGTACTTTTTGCATGTTTCATTATTAATATCTCATTTTTATTTTTCGAAACAGTGTAATTAACTTGTCATGAAATTTTAATTATGTGTTTATTTCAGTAATATTACTCTCGAAGAAGGAATTCTATTTGAACAATGCCTAGAGTTATGTTTCGATATTTTGCTTTAAAATTGGTCTTTAGACAAAAAACGTTTATGTGATGAACTATAGCTTATTTTTAACAGACTTCAAAAAAGGAAAGAGATTATCAATTCGACTGAATGGCTTTTTTATATATGTGCCTCTGTAAATTAATGTAGTTTAATCTATATGGCCGTATCTTTTGAACGGTTATATATAAACACCTGAAAATTACACAAAATGTCCACTACTTTGTTTTATATAACAGAAAGTACAGTAGCCAGCAAAACTAAGGATACACCAATATGTATTTTTAATTAATAAAAATTGTTATTAGTTTTAGTAAAAATATTAACACTATCCAATATTTACTTTTAATTTTAAAGAGTTGCTTTATTTGTATTAAGCAACATTCAAACTTTTTACATGATATCCCAGACAAATCTAACAATTTTTGTGTACAGCCATAATATGGCATCGCAAATCTAAGGGCACACACAGTTTATTTTTGGAGTTACGGTAAAATTTAAAAAGCAAAGGAGAATATTTAACTATTGTTTTCTTTAATACAAATATTTACAATAGTTCTCCGCAAGCAGCTAATTGACTTATTTAAAAAGCAACAGGAAAGAAAATAGGAAAAGAAATAGGAAAAATAGTATCGTGTAGCCGTCTTAAAGTAAGAAAAGAAATTCAACGAAAAATAAAAGAAAATCGTATTGAAAATAAGCCTTGTAAGTGGTCGGACAAAAGAGCTAAATCAGAGAAATAAACGCTGTATAAAGCGAATCCATTTACCAGTGCCACAAAAATAGCCGTTGAATTGAAAAAAATATCAAAATACTAAAGTTTCACCTGATACCGTGCGGCGATGTTTAAACAGTCAAGGCCTTATGTCATGTGTTCCAAGAAAAAAAAAAACGCTAATAAACAAGGTCAATAGACAAAAGCGCATAGACTTCGCCAAAGAGTTTATAAGTAAGCCCCAAGAGTTTTGGGATAAAGTAATTTTTACGGACGAGTCAAAGTAGCTTTAAACCCTAAAAATACGTTTAAGATGGTTAAGCATGGTGGTGAAGGTGTTATGATATGGGGGTGTATGTCATTTGCAGGCGTTGGAAACCTTGTGTTTGTTAAAAATACAAAAAACCAATACGCCTATTTAGATATTTAAAAAAATAATCTTCAACGTAGTGCATAAAGATAACGACCTCAAGCATACGGCCCGCAATATAAAAATGTGGCTTCTGTATAATACTCCACATATGCTTGTAACACCTCCACAAAGTCCGGATCTCAACACAATTAAGAACCTTTGGGAAATTTTAGAGAAAACGCGAAATTCAGAGTAAACAACAACTGAAGGAAGTGCTTTTAGATGATTGGAATAACATTAGTGCCGAAACTACAAAAACATTAGTAAATTCAATAAAAAACGTTTAGGAGCTGTACGACAAAATCGAAGATACGCTACAAAATATTGAAAAGGTAAAATTTTTGTTAAATTTTTGTTTTTTTAATGTGCTTTATAGGTGTGCCCTTAACTTTGCTGTGTCAATTTCAATAGTAATACATAATGATAAATGAATAGAAATTATTTTGGCTTAAGTTCATTTATTTTTAATTTCTAAAAATCCTTTTTAGAAAGAAAATTTATTTTTACATATGTATGCGGATGTTTTCCAAAGAAAACAAGAAAAATTAGACGCTAGCAGAATGAAATGCTACACTTTCTGGACCGCAACGACCTTCATCAGCATTCTTCGCATCTATCTAACCTTAGTTGTGTATTTTTATAAACATCATAATACATAATGTTTCCTTTTTTTCTTATCTAGTGAAACTAAGTTTCTAATTTTTTTCTTAGACTAAATTAAAATTATTTTATTTTTCGTTGTAAAGTGATTTTGTGTATTTTTTTAACAAAAATATAAACTAAGTGAAATTAAAAAACCACTTCTGTGTCCTTTGTTTTGCTGGCTACTGTATAAATGTTTTAAATTATAAATTAAGGGTGTTACAGTAGATGCTGTAATTTGATGTACATTGCCAAACTTTTAAACAGTTGTAGACACATGGCTGAAATTAGCAATGAGCTATGGTGCTAAGTCCACTATGACAAGTGTAAAGTTTAGAGATAGAATATAAGAGAGTTGCAATAGTTAATGTAATTAGATGTAATCGGCCATACTTTAAAACCCTTATAGAAAGACAGATGAAATCTATTTTGAAGTTGGGTTTTTTTTGCAAGAATGGCTTATTAAATAAATTAAAAATTAAAGCGAGTTGAAATAATTAATTAATACCAACCAAGAACGCTACATTGTATTAACATTATACGAGTATATATATGTAACATTATATATATATAGGCAAACAGAATCCTTCAGGATCCTTTTTTTCTGTTTGTTAACCGATTTTAATTTTTGTTTCACATGTTTGTAGATATTGTCGAGCTTTAGAGCACCGCCTTTACCTCTTTTAAAACGTTTCAATATTTAAGAAACAAATTATCCGTTAAATTGATACCACTACACTTGCTAAAAATATACATATTCAAAACATGAGCGTATACATAAAATAAACAACAAAAAAAGAAGTATTCAACAATAAACTTTGTAGAATTTTGTCCACAACGCGAACTCTAGTTGTATTAAGATAATGAAATTTAATTTTAATAGGTACTGCTTTTTCTTTCAAGAGTTCAGGTTATATTGCAGAGAGTTAAAAATTCGGGTATTATTAAATTAAGCTTTCTTGTCGGCCTCCCTTCTTAGTAAAAACAAATGAATTCATTAAATTCGTCTTAAGTTCGTTTTTATTTATTTTTTTTAAAGAAATTTTAAAGATAAAAAATTTTTTATGTTTTCCAAAGAAAATGATATAAATTAGATACTAGAATATAATACAGCATTATCTGGATGGCTACATTCGTGATCAGCATTCTTCACTATCAATCTACCTTAGGCCTTGTATATTGTAACTAGGAATACGAGAAATATTCATAATAAGTCAATATTAGTTTGGTAAGACAAAGTCCACTCACAACCCAACGTATTTCTTCGTTGTTCTCTCTGTAAATAAAAACTTTAAGTTTCATCCACTATAATACTGATTGTTAAGAAGTAAGTATGAATGCGCGCTGTCATTTGCGTGTAATTTAAAAATGTAAAAAAATTTTGAATTAAAAAAGTTTACTTCAAAAAAACTTTTTCGCCCTCGAGTTTGGTTCAAAAATCGCCAGATGTCCACGGATGCCATCCATTTAAACTTTAAGAAAATAACAGTAAGTCATATGCAGCTTGTGTCACCTATTAGCTGGGTTCCTGCTCTTTCGGCATTGTTAACTTAACACGTTTTTTTGTCGGACTTTACTCGTTAAAGCATTAAAGGTCATCAAATAAGAAATTTAAAGTTTTAAGGATAAGTCCATATTTAACAAATTATATCTCAAAAATGATTCAATAAAAAGGCCATTAAAATAAAATAACATTAACCATTCGGACACCCTTTAAGTTCAAATTAAACTTTTATATTTGTTTTTATAGACGATTTAACAATAAACGTTCTAAGTAGGCTTGTACAGTCAGTCTTTACGATTCAAAAGATTATGCCAAATATGTACATCTAATAGCATCACTCATGGGGACACCCTTTAATTAGTATTTTAATATACGTGTACTTGTTATAACGGAGGTAAAATCACACTTTCTGTGTAGTTTATAAGTTTCTAACTATAAAGAATCAAAAGAAACATTACCAAAATTACATACCTTTTGGGATACCCTTTAATATATAAGTTTAATTTTTTCATTCCTGTTATTGGGAGCTATAGCGATACAAAAAAAAATTAAAATTTCATATGGGTGTCCATTACGGTTAAATAGATACATATGTATTTAAGCATCATTGTATTTTTAAAATTCTGAACTTTTGTTAAATAAAAATATAAAAAAATTTTTCCGCAATGTCTTTTTATGTTGCCAGACATTTTTTAAAACATGTTAAAAAAATCACATTGGCTTAAATACATTAAACCTCAAGTTCACTTTTATAGTTTTTTTAAAGACTCGTAAAATAAACTATTCGACCATCGTTTATTCCACCATCGTTATCTAAAGCTTTTCCTGTTTTTTGAAGATGTGTACGAGTATTAGACTTTCATTTATTAAATAAAAATTCACAGGTCACGTTTTTCATAGTTGTTGAATTTATTTTTAGTTTTCTATTTTCGATTGTATTTGTGCAAACACACAAACACACATATATTTCCAAGGTTTTTAAAGAGTATGAAAATAAATTTTAAAGGCAGAAAGTTTGTGGGTTTCTTTGTATAAACTTCTATGTATATGTGTACTCTATGGAATAAATCGCGTATAATAAATCTTACTTTTTCTCAAACGGAAGTCTTAAGTAAATAAAAAATTTACAAAACTAAAAGTTATCTTTAATATAAAAAAACTAAAAATGAATAAAGTCACGAGAATAAGAAATAGAATGCAGAAAAACAGAGAAATTAAAAAATTGAAAACAATGTTATTTGACCGTGTGATTTAAAGAACGTAATAATGCTGCTATTTTAAATCGTACAGTCTTTTCATCACGGCGAATAAATACATTTTAACAAAAGTAAAATTTTAAACTTTTAAATATTTTGGTTCAACAAAGCTAAAATCTTATTAATGTTGTCTGATACAAAAGTAGGATTATATCTTACCTAAAATCAAACCAGAATAAGCTGTTAATGCAACCACTAGAAAGTGTGGTGTGTGCCTTGTGTTTTTTTTTCGAAGATAAACACCAATGTGAGATAAAAATAGGATCTATACGTTTTATTTTCAATAAAAAATTTAAAAAGCTCTGTTCCAAATCAATACGGACTGTTGGATCCAAATTACATATACGTTGATGAATCGCAAATTAATATTGCAGAATTTGTAAATGGAATAACAAAACGGAATTAGCGAAAACATTCAATGCATCGAAAATTCAGTGAAATTAAAAATAATACAAAGCAATGCTAAAAAGTAAAGAAAAACCACAAAGTCCATTTGCACCAAAATGATAATCTCATGAAATATTTAATTATAAAATATACAAAATGTAATGTGTTACTGTGGGGAAAGCATATCTATATGGCCATTTCGCAACTGCTCATATAGCTCATCAGTGGATTTTACCCAAATGTTGTAATATAAAAATATCATGAAATATTTATATTTGAAGGAATCAAACACGAATTAAGTAAAATTAACATAAGAAGGATTCCGAATAATGAATTTCCATATTTTTAAATAATTTTTCCTAATAATAATAGTTTTCTAATTTTTTTATTTTTTATTTATTTATTTAATTCCATTTGTAAGCTTTCAAGGCCAAGTAACTCCAGATATATTTCAAATTTGACATACAATTTATTTTTAATTAAAAAATTTTCAAAATAATTAATATTAATACTATTTTAGTCTTGCATCCCAAAAATTACCTGTTAAATCATAATTAGCAAATTAAACAGTTGGAAAAAAAGAAAATAAAGAAACAAATATGAAGAGGTATTATCAATAATAATGATTAAATCTTATAAATGCATCCTAAATATATTAAAAAAATTAGATATTGTTTGTGTAAATTTCCTTTCAGAATATGGAATAACTGTATACTAAAGCCTTGTAGCCTTCATAATGATCTATTCATTATGAGTGTTGAATAATTAGGATAGACCAAAGTGTGGGTTCTGCTTGACACAACGAATTCGAATTTTTCCGCTACATATGAGGCCCAGCTAAATTTCGTAATTTAAAAAAAGAAAGCTATTTTCCGAGAGCTTATGAAGTCCTCAAAATCGAATCCCAATAATTGTAATCTATTTTAAAAATCATGATCCCTTATATGCAGTCTCTGCATATATCTAATTTTTCTGCTAAAGAATAAATTCAATGTATATATATATTGCTATGTGATGTACAGGTAAATATTTATATTCCATACAAAAACTATTCGAGTCATAGAATTCATCATAATTCTTCTTTCGACGTAGTTTGTTAAACCTTCCATCCCATAACGCACGTTTTGCTGCTGTGAAGTGTATTAAACGTTTAAGAATTTTTTAGTTTACAAATGTCTTTGTGAGATTGGTTTTGGACTTATGTAGCTTTCAGAAATATTCGAAAACTTTTCACCACTTACAATATATCTTTGAATTTTTAAACTGAAATATTGATGGTTTTTCACATAATGTGTAAAAATTCATTTTTCGATTGTAGAAGACCAAATCAATTTTTTTGATACTAATTGCCAAAATTTGGTTTTTAGTAGTAATAAGTTTGGTTGCAACTTTTATTTAATAGAATAGGTTTTTTAACATACAAATCGGTCAGGTTAACTTTTTTTAAGAGGTTTTACAACCAACATTTGGAGGCAAATATCATTTGTTAGCTTTTAAGATAAAAAATAAGTCACAGTTATAATTTATTAATATTAAAATTCAAATTTTTATATTAGTAATTCAATTTTGAACATATAAATTGAATTTAACCAATCTTTTTTTCTGTGTGTTTATATATTCAAACGCTATATTGCCTATTTAAACTAAAATAAGTCATAGGAACAACAGAATTATAACCTAGCATTTTACGCCAAGATCAGTGTTTATTCTCTCCTACAATATTCTTAGGTATCTACGATCGGAAAAACCTAGCAATTGTATATCATCTGTATAAGCGTACACAGAAAAAAGAGATTCGTTACGACAACCGAATTTGTTGCCAATCAAATTTGGGTGGTTGTGAGTATTATTTGAAATTCGGTTGAGATGACTGAATGAATATGGTTCTCACTACTTTTTCAAAAGGTTATTCGGCATTCGATATTAATATTATTATGTGGTGAATAAAACAACTTCAACAACTTTCACATGTACTTTTATTTACAAAAATAAGTTGCAGAAATAATTTTATGATTCGAACCTCTATGGTTCCATATAGTATCAGAACAACGCCACTCTGTGTTCCCGTGATTTCTTTTTCTTCCATCTACTTTCACTCATTTTAAATTCTATTCGCAAATACCGAACTTGTTGTCACTATAAAGTAAATAAAACATTTTATTTTTATTTGCAAATGTCTTTTTTAGACAATTTAAAATTTACCTTTCAAGGATCCTGAGTAATTTTCAAAAACTTTTTGAAAGAATTAGACCAACCGATTTATATTATTCTCGCTAACAAAATTCTGTTTTCAGTAGTAATGTTCTGAATAAGTTTGGTTGCCTCACCCAATTAATAGAATTAATTTGAGTAAATCCATACATCAATTAGGTAACAGTTTGTAGTAAATATTATTTGTTAGTTTTTAATATAAAAAGTATGTCATTATTATATTTTATTAATAAAAAGAAATAAATTGTGATAGTAGTATTTAAATTTTTAATATTTCCACCGTTTATTTACAAATCTTTTTTCTGTGTGTATACAGAAAAAAAAACGTTATAAGAACCGAATTTGTGGTCAATTGAATTTTGTCGACTGTGTGTATTATCTTGAATTCGGGTGTCGTAACTGAATGTTTATAGCAGTCACAACTTTTTTAAAAAATGCTTCTTGAGTGATTTAAAATATTATTGGGAATTAAACAAAACAATATAATATGTTGATGTTTACTTTTATTTTATTAATAAATTATAAGAATAAGTTTATACATTATTAATTTCATGATTCGAACCATTTAATTCAGCTTTCTCCTTCCTTCTCATCATCATGAACTCTTCTTTTCCACATAGTTTCTTTAACTTGCTATCCCATACCGCACGTTTTGCCGCTGCGAAATGTATTAAATATTGTAAAATTATTTTTAAATATAAATGTCTTTCTGAGATAATTTTGAACTTACCATTTACCAATATTGGTGAACTTTTGATAAATCTTTGTATATTTAAACTAAAATATTCTTGATTTTTTATTTTATATTTATTGTGTCGAACATTTTTCGATTTCAGAATATACAATTGAGTTTTATGATTTTTACTACCAAAATTTGGTTTTTAGTAGTAATGTGCTAAGTTTAGTTGCAGCTTCCATTTAATAAAAAAGATTTTAGTAAAGACACAAACCGGCCAGGTAAACTTTTCTAAGAAGCAAAAATTTAGAAGCAAATATCATTTGTTAGCTCTTAATATAAAAAATAAATCAAGACTATAAATTATTAATAATAAAAATCAAATTATTATATTAGTAATTGAATTTTTAACATATCAATCGAATTGTTCTTAATCTTTTCATTAAAAAAAAAATTACAACGGCCCTAGCATAGTCCCCTGTGGAACTCTTCTTGTTCTCATTACTATGAAACGTCAAACTTTTATAATAAGTTTTCCTATTGAAATATTTTTCTTCTTTAAAATAAGGATTTAACTATTTGTAGCTGTGACTTAGTAAAGTCTTTTAAATATTAAAAAATTTTAACTGAAGCGGCTACTTACTTTTTACTTCCGTAAAAATTTCGGAGATATGACGATTGATAAGCAGTTGCCCATGATTACGAAATATTTTCATAATAAGCAATTAAAATAAAGTCAACAGAAGATCATTTTTATGTTTTCAATCGGCAAAGAAAAGAACGGCATAACTCATGGCGAATATAATCACTATTTTTAATGAGTTATAGTTTCCAATTTTTCACCAAAATGAAGAAAGTCTTTGTTTGCTTTATTTTCAAAAGACAAACATTGATGCCTAAGTACAAGTATTATATTCAAATTAAAATACAGATTAGAAATGTAAGTAGCAACTTAAACAGTTTCGTCAGACTTTTGTCAACACAAATACAATTAAGTTTTATTTTTTCACCAGCCCAAAAAAATACAAGCAAAAAAAAAAAAAAACCCCAAGTTAAAATGATAATTTCAAGGTAGAAAAACTTAAGAAAAATATAATTTTCCTTCAACGTTACTATCGTCCTTGCCACCATCATCATCGTAATCATTGTCGTGTCATGTCAGTAGGCTTGCCAGATCCAATTTGCCAAAAAGCTTGACATTGCCCAAAAAAAAACTTGATTTTGAAAAAAAAACTTGACAAATAAAAACACTCATACTATTGGTTTTTATTTAATTTTTTTTATTATTTTTTTCATAAAAATTATTAGAATAAAAACAAAAGTATCGTTAAAAGTAAAAATAACAGAAACAATGTGAAAGAAACAAAAAACAATATAAGAATAAAAATTCAGTCGTTATATATTTTAGAGAAAATTAAGCGTTATTTAAAAAAAATATAGGTACTATCTTAAGAAATATAGATAGTAAAAATATGCTCTTTCGATGTGTTTTTTAGAAATATAAACTTACTTTTTTAAGTATTATTACATATGTAGCTAGAATAAATTTGAGAAAAAAAAGTTAACTTACAAAAAACATTGACAAATCACTTTTTCACTTGACACTTGACGCGCATTAAAAAACTTGACAATCAGGCCAAATCAGGCCCGTCTGGCAACCCTACATGTCAGTCATGTCTAAGGCATTCACAACTGCAAAGAAAAATGAGTCGAGATTCAAACAGAAAGAATTCGAAAGAAACTTTATCACACCTCTTAATCGAAATTGAAATTTATTTGTTTTTCCTCAGTGCTTTATGGAAAATTGTTCTTATAATTATTTTTGCAGTGAAATGAACAAAAGTCTATATTAAGAAGTTTAAGGCAGATAAAAGGGTTGTTGGCTTTAATTTACTCATTCATTTATTCATCCATTCACTCTTCCCGTCAGTTATTTGTGTTTATTCTTTGTCAGTTGGTAGGTGTCAGCCAACCAACCAGACATTCAGTCGTCACTCAGTCATCCAAATGAAATCTTTATTATGATAAAATGTATGTATAATTGAGGATTTAAGAGCTGAATGAGTTAGAGTTGGGGCGAAAAATTGCTACGATGGGCAGGAGTGTGTTAAGAAGTTTGAAATTAAATTTTTCACATAAAGTTCATGATTTAATGGAAATGTTTTATTCTTCGTTACATTCTTTTATTATCTTGATAAAAGTGCTAGAAATGTGAAATAAAAGAAAAAAGAACAACTTTATGAATTAAAATTAAGATGTTGTAGATAACAAAAGCCCAAGATGTTTGTCTAAGAATAATAAGCAAATAATAATTAAGTAGAAAAAAAGCCTGAAAACGCAGTAAGATAATTTAAGTTACGAATATTGCTAAATAATATGTTGCCACTAATGGAAGTTACTACAATAAAATAGATAAATATCGAAATATCGGTTTGCGTAAAAACTCAGAACATACATACTTTATAGGGTCAGGAATAGATATTAAAAAATATAACCGGAATGATAAACTTAGATATACCCTTTTTATACCTGCGGAGAAGAATTAAACAGTGTTCCAATTAGTGATGTAAATCGATCTTTTATTCAGACACGGTTTTTAAATAAAACAAAATTTTTAACACTCAATAATATAATGTATATTATATAAACTTAAAGTTTTTTTTTAATATTTTTACCGAGAGAGCTTTAAAAAAATTTTGTAGGCTTCCATGCCTTCGACCAAACTAAAACTTCAAAATAAAAAATATTTTAATATTAGTTCTTGAGGCCTACGTGATACATAATTAAGGACCGTTAGGTTTTATTTACAAGTTATTTTAGAATACATTTCAAAGGAGAAATTAATGTAAATAAATATGTTTATACATACATATATACATGTACGTATGTATGTTGATGTTCATCTAAAATAACTTTACAGAAGTAAATAAAAAATTTGCAAATTTAGGAAAAGTAAGGAAAGTACCCAAACATAAATAAATAAAATTATAAAGAATTATTATTTGTTTTAATTCATTTATAAAAATAAGATAATTTATCATCTTGTGGAATTCGGCGGCAACATTCTCCCCCTCGTAAATGAGCCCACGGGACGAGTTTACCTCAAATTATTGCCGACGTCTAACTTCGCTAGCTTGGCATTTGAAGAACACCACATTGTGTTTGAACTGCTGCCTGTCTCACTTGTCCGTCTTTCGCAATGATGGCTTCAATTATTTTCCCTTTTGGCCAGCAATGACGTTTTAGATTTTCATCAACTATGATGACTTTATAACCAACTTTAAGTAAAGTTGTCTTTTCATGCCATTTAGGTCTTTTGATAAGTGTTGGTGCATATCCTTTTAACCAGCTTTGCCAAAATCTATCAGAAAATAGCTTGTTGCTAGTCCAGCTTTGTCGCAAACCAATTTCTTTAGAGTTTATGGGCTTGAGGCCATTGGATGAACCCAACAACAAATGATTAGGTGTAAGAGTTTGATCATCACAGGACTCTAACGAAACAAAGGTTGGTGGTCTGGAGCTTATGATGAACTCTACTTCTTAACTCTACTTTTTAAGGTTTCGTCGTTAAAATTCATATGCGGTAATATGTGATATAAGGCGGTTTTAACTGAACGGACTAGTCTTTCCCAGGATCCACCCATGTGAGGAAGCGCTGGTGGGTTGAATTTCCATTTGATGTTGTCAAATTTTTTTGAAATCATTTTGGGGTCAACTTCGGCAGCAAATATTTTGGACGCTGCTTTAAAATTTGTCCCATTATCAGTATATATTTCTCTCGGTATAACTCTTCGAGCCATAAAGTTATTAATGCTCATTACACATGAACTGGTGTCCAAACTATGAGCAATTTTTAAGTGAAGTGCTCGTACGGTAAGACATGTGAAGAGCACACCCCATCTCTTTTCCTTTCTCCCGCCAATGGTAACATAAAGTGGTCCAAAGCAATCTATGCCCACAAATGTGAACGGCGTTTCGAAACTTGCAAACCTTGCAGGTGGTAACGTAGACGTTTGAGGCATAATTTGAGTATTCGCAGTTTTGATATATAGAAAAGACTTATTATATTATTAATGACGGTTTCATGTGACATATGATGAAAGGTTTCATGCATGTGACTTACTAGTAGGAATGTTACATGGTGACTTGAATGCAATACTATAACATCTTCATGATTCAGAAATGATGTACGCCCTCTAGCTCTCAATATGCCATCGTCATCTATAAAGAAATTCAAAGATATTAACTTGCTGTCTTTTTAAATTTTCTTACCCTTTTTTAAATAATAGAATTCGCTATAAAATTCACTCTGTTGAGCTTCTCTGAATAAAGCAGATTTAGCTTGTTTTATTATCTCAAATGAAATTTCTTCTGGGGGCTTATGTCCTTTACATTGCGCTTTAAGTTTACTCAAGTACAGAAAAAATGTTGCAACGGCACGACACACTCTTCTCCAATTAGAAAAATATTCACAGTTAAAGGGCAGTTCGTCTTCAGCTTTGTTGATGTCTAATTTCTACTAGGCCACGTTGATTCATCTTCATGTAAAATTTCAGGGCCATGTGGTTTACATTCCCACCCTGATTGTTCTTTCGTAGCAAGATCTGTTGGATTTAGTTTTGAAGGTACCCATTGCCACTGTATTGCTTCTGTTGTTTCTAATATTTCGCCTACACGATGGATAACATATTTGTGAAATCTTTTCGGATCCATTCGCAAACACTGTAGAACCGTCTTAGAATCAGACCAAAATTTCTTTGAAGTGAATTTTATGCGCTTCATATTGGCCACTTTATTGGCTTATGTCGCACCCATAAAAGCAGCTTGAAGCTCCAATCTTGGTATTGAAATAGGCCTTACTGGCGCTATCTTAGATTTTGCAGCAACGACAGAGACGTTATAATTCCCCTGATAGACCACTCGAATATAGAAAACGGCTGCATAAGTGTGTTCACCAGCATCAGTAAAAGTATGAAGCTTTACACGAGTCGCCTTATGTAGATGTATAGAGTAACAGCGAGGTATTTTAATATAATAATATTTTAATATGTGTGATGTCGCCAATTTCCATTTTTGCCATTTTACAATGAATCAGATAATTCCGCGCCCAATCAATTCCAGATCGCCAGACCTCTTGTAGAATAATTTTTAAGGTAATGGTGTAGCATGAAATTAAACCTAGAGGATTGAAAATTGACATCAGCACCTGGAGCAGTTCTCGCTTGGTTGGCACAATTTCATCGCGGAATACTTGTCTACGAAGTCTGGCAAATCTGAAAATATAAATAAAAGAGTCCTTATTAAGACCCCAATACATACCAAGAATCTTCTCCGTATCGGTCAATTCTTTAGAACTTTGGTCTTCAAAGTGACGTCCATGTAGATGGCGGATAACTTGACTGCAATTTGATGA
This sequence comes from Gymnosoma rotundatum, assembly GCA_916610165.2. Classification (NCBI taxonomy): domain Eukaryota; kingdom Metazoa; phylum Arthropoda; class Insecta; order Diptera; family Tachinidae; genus Gymnosoma; species Gymnosoma rotundatum. The sequence goes on along the minus strand of OU744337.1, from coordinate 91,747,643 downwards.
CCAATTTCGAATGGTGAACCCTGCTGCAGCATGAATAAATTTTACTTGCGATGCTAAATCGATCGCTTCTTGAATGCTGTCTTCACTGTCCATGAAGTCGTCTACGTAATGATGATGATGAATGACTTCCACCGCACGTAGAAATTTTTCATTGAAGTCTTCAGCATTGATGCCATTGAAATACCAAATGTTAAAGCTCTCATGACATAAGAAGTTGGCTTATAGACGTCATAATTTTTGTCCCACCACAGGGGCCTTTGAGAGTGCATATTGCCTTTTCTCGCATTTATTTGATGGAACATCTCTGCGATATCACCACATACTGCAACTTTTCCCACACGAAAACTCAACAACACGTCGAATAGTGACTTCAATAGGTTGGGACTACTGCTTATATAGCCATTAAGGCTGACACCATTTGATTTAGCAGCGGCATCCCAAACCAATCTTATTTTGCCGGGCTTATTGGGATTTATTGTTATGAATATCGTTCTGACACTTCACCGATTTCATCTTCATTAATTTTTTTGGCATATCCTTTTAATAACAAATTATTAACCTGGTCTTGTAAAACAATTCTTAAATTTGTGTTTCTCTGCATTTTCTTATTAAAACACATGCGGCGCTTATAATCATTGTTGTAACTTTCAGCTAAAACATGTACTTCCTTTTTCCACAATAGTCCCCTTTCATAGTGGCCATTAATCTTTTGACATATAGTCTTCAACACTTCCATAGCTTTATGGTCTTCCTCGGATATTATTGATGTATCCATTGGTTCTTCTAAGTTAAAGCTGTCCTTCAAAAATTTAGGCAGCTCGTTGTAATTACTTTCACACTCACAATTATGAATATTTAACCACTCGAATTCTTTAGTTTGGTCACTACAGCCCTGAAGGGTCCAACCTAAGCGCGTTTTATTAGCTATTCACGAATCATTAAAGGCACTGCAACACTCCAATTGTTTAAGCCAATTAAAATACTTGGAGATGAATTTTTATAAGACGGTATGGGAAGTCCTTCCAAGTGGGGATATTTTTCAACCATTTTATTCACATTCAATGTCTGCTGGGGCAAGCCTTAATTTTCTACAGTATGCACCCGCTGTAACGTAAATTTTCTGTCATTATTCATGCCTGATATAACTAAGGAGGTTTCTAAAGAATATTTTTCTTGGCGAGTAGTGTTACCAGTCCATTTTAAACATAAGGAATGTTTCACACCATCAATGCCTAGGAGATCAAAAATACTCTTATAAATTAATGAAACAGAAGGTCCTCCTTCATCAAGGAATGCGTAGGTGTTTATCTAACCATTTTTCTTATGAAGACGAATTGGTAAAATTCTAAAAATATTTGCTTAATTATATTCTGTAGATGAATGTGAGTTCATTGTTCCACCTGCGGTGTTATTTTCTTCTGCATATTTGTGTAATAATTTGTGGTATTTTATGATACAACCTTCTACACCACATTGTCTCTTGGAGAAACATTTTCCTTTATGCCTTTTTAAACAGGTTCGACACAAATTATTTTTCTTCACTACATCCCATATTTTATCTAAGGGTTAATTTTTAAAATCATTACATACAGAAATTTTATATTCACTACTGCACAAAGAGCTCTTTTTAAGAGGTGGCTTCTCTTCTGTATGTGTATGAACATTTGCATTTTTGATCTTAGGTGGAACAGAAACTACTGTTCTTGCGGCATCAGCTATTTGAAAAATCCAATCACTAAATGTTTTTATAATTGGCACATGATCATCGTTCGGATGCATAGACCTCTATTTAACTTATATTGGCTTGATAACTTATCGAGCAATTCCTTTACCAGTAATGGATTGTTCATATGTACCTCCATTTTATAAGCTTCCATAGTGGAATTAATATTTTTTACACAAAATAAAAACTCAATCATGGATTCCAATTTATCCTTAGGCTGGGGTAATTTTCTTGCCTTCTCAATTACTCGTTCCAAAATATGTTCCGGGCATCCAAAACACATTCTTAAAGTATGAAATACTTCTGGCGCCATCGTAGGTAACATCAGCTCTCTTCACAAGTTCCTTCGCTCTTCCCTTTAGGCATGATTGCAGACGAATTAAATTCTCAGCATGAGAATCACCAGTTACTGAAGTACTGGTTTAAAAGGAACTAATAAACAACGGCCAGTCGTCAGGATCCCAATTAAAATTAGGCAAATCATGGGGAATTGCTTGACGTGCTGCCAGTTGAGATGCCGTAGGCCCTGAAATAAAATTCAACTTATTGGACACATTGAAGGGATTTTGTTGAAACTGTACACTTTCATCCATTTGGGATAAAATTTTATATTTCTTTTCAAGAAATTCTTATGGATGTGTGTTGCCATATTTTGAACCTGTTTTAAAGTCGGATTTTAAAAAAAGAAAAATTGAACAGAAAAAACTTTATGGCAGAAAAGAATTTCTTATGCCTTTTTTTATTTAAACTATTCAATGGGAAACTTGCAGATGATACGTGTGGTTATACATATTTGTCGACGGGTGTATAAGTTTCGGCATAGCCGGATATATCACTTTTACATGTTTAAATTAATTTTATCTTATGACGAAATAAATTTGATTTGGAGAAAAACAGTTGATTTTTAGTGCAATAAGAGAAAGAAAATTAAATTGAACTTTTGAAGAATATTTTACTAAACTAGCAATAACTCTTAGAATTAAATCGCCAACGAAATAAAAAACAAATAAAATGGAATAAATTGTCGCATTCGCAGAAAAAAATTTAAATTTACTTAACCTTCAGTGATATTTCTCTATTTCGAATCTGTACCAAAAGTTACGAAAGTATGGCCTAGTATAACAAAATTATACATGTTATGTGGAGCCCTCAAAAGTTACAAAAAATGTAACCAAACGGCAACACTAGATTTCACCCTCCATCATTAATATCTGTAATTTTAATAATTTGCTCCGGATAATTAAAGATTAATTTAATTTAATGTTCCCATGGTTTAGTTTTAATTATTATTATTTTTTTTTTTTTTGATTTTTGGCTTGGAGAAACCACTGTGCCTTATATGCTGAGACTATAAATTTGTACAGAGTATGTTTTTTGGTTGGTATGCTTTTTGTTTAATATAAAAACAGGGAAAAGTATTAAAATTAAAAGATGTTACAAGTGTTACGTGGTTTTTACAGAGCCTTCTCTTTAATCTACAAGTATTTTATATTATTAAATTAAACTAAATTAAATTGAATTAAAGGGTGTTGCATTTTAAACCGTTATAAGCATTCACTTGAAACTTACGGAGATTAGGTAGTACTTTGAACGCCGTTACGAAAAGCATGTAATTTAAAGGATATTGACAGAAAGACATGATTTTTGAGAATAGAATTTCTTTTTTTTTTTGTTGGATTTTTTTTTGGATTTTACCTAGCGCGCTGTCTCTCTAGTTGAACAATTATTATGTCTGCTTGTATTTAGATGAGATATTATATCTTACTTTTAATTGCATAAAATATTTTACCTCATTATTCATAGATCTTAATTATACATTCTGGATTTAAATAAAACAAATATATCTAACATCAAGAATATTTCATTCGGATGATTTTTATAAATTTCATATGAATCCAAAGGGGACAGTCTCGCTCTTACTTAAAAAACTTTGATAACATATACAAAAAAATTCATAACCATACATCGAACAAACATGTTATCAGAAATGTTTATATAATTTCTACATTTTTCCCGTTGGGAATGAAAAAAAAAAAAAAAATTAAAAAACAATAAGAAAACTTTACAAGAAAAGTTTTTCTTACACTTGTTCAAAAACACATTAATAGTTGAATGTTTCTAAAACATTATTAAAAGAAAAAGTTATGAAAACTTAATGCTAAAGTTAACATATGGTCGAAAAATTTCATGAACTCACACATGTGCTGAAACCTTTATCTGTTCCAAATGCAATGATATTAACAAACGCCAGGTCACTTTATGTGACAAAATATAAACACCCTTAGGTTATTTTACGAAAAAAAAAATATATATATATAAAACATGTAAAAATAAATTGATTTTTTAGTTGTTGCTGTTGTTGTTGGAAGCTGAACCGTTTCAAAGTGAACAAGCATTCGCTTTTTACTAAAAAAAAATCATGATTTTAATGTTTTCCTACTGACAGGAAGGCACAAGTATTTAAAAATTTTTTTAAATACGATAAAGTTTTACACCAATAATTGCAGATCAAATTTGGATTTAAAAGTAGTAAAGCTAAATCTTGATGTTCATCTTATAAAAGATTTTCTTCAAAGCCAGGAATTAATAGATTAATTCCAGAAACGCTGTAATTTGTTTATTATAAAAATAAATTGTATACAGTGTATCACAAAACTTGTCATGTAATGTTTTTTCAAAAGATAATTAATTTTTTTCAGTTCGTTTTATAAAAAAAAATACGTGACAGTTCATCAAGACCTAAACAGTAAAGGCCACTTTGCCTTAAATTTAATTTAATTTCTTTTCGGAGTTGTATCCGAATACCCTTCGCAATTGATTGGAAAGGTTACCCTATTCGTACAATACATTATAATACATAAAAATAAGAATATGTTTTATAGAAAGAAAGATTACTATTTTGTAGGTATTTATCCGTAGACATTTTATCCGTAAGTGAGACCGGGATTAGCGAACAATTCGGAAGCCAGAACACAAATTTATATCTTAATGTGTGTTAATACTTCTTAACGACGTTAGAATTTCTAGTTAAAGAATGAGTCAAACAATTTTATATATTTTTTTCCTACACTAAAATGTATGGTACTTTATTCAATATTATCTTAAGACTAAATGCAGGGCTTTACTCTTCTTTAATTTATACTAAATATTATGCTTATATTTTCCTGATGATATTTTTGTTTATCGTAAACTATGTTTTCTTTTGTTTAAGTTTTTAACGATTTAAAATATACTTTATTAATTTTTTTTGTATGTAACTTTTTTTGTAATTAAAAGAAAAGTGTGATAACAGTGGTCGCTGTTTATAAGACCTTGAGATTTATATGTTAATGAGATTGTATTATCTCTTATTTGTTATGGGTTTAGAAAATGTAAATATATGTTGTATTATTATTTTTCATATGCTAACTATGTAGATGTGCTTTTTTGTTTGCTCATCATAACAGATATTAACTCGCGAGCAATCAATAAGATAATGTGACTTGTTAGTATTCGCCTGGAGTGTGCTTTTCATTAGCAGCTTAAGTTGGCACATCAATAATAGGGCTTCACCTTGGACCACACGAAGTTTAATAATATAAATTTCTCACATGTCTTTTGTTCATAATATTTATATTGACTTATTGAAGGTCTTTAAATTTTGTTGTTTAGTTCAATTTTTAACGTATAAACAGTGATAAGAAATTAAGGAACACTATTAACAGTGTTTCGGTTTGGCCTTATTTTATTGTAATCTGGTACGTTAATTTTTGAATATTTCTCGCAACAAGTTCAAATGCTGTTTGTCTGGATTTCAGGTTGCTATTAAAAGTATTTGTACGAGTAAAAGAATAAAGAGGTTTCAAAATTTTTAGGTAACCCCAGGTGTTGTAAATAAAAATGTTTTGACAATTTTTTGTTTTGGTATTTTTTCATTTTATATTTCATGTTTTGGTGCACTATCACAATTATTTTTTACTTAAAAAATTAACCATTCATTGGATTTAGTTTTTAGCTTCAAAAACATATTTACCAATATATTGCTTAGCTGGTGCCCTGCTTCCTTTTGAGATATCACAGCTCTGGTTAACATTATTACTTTTCTGACAATATGCATGTCTAATTTTTTCACAAATAAAAAAAAATTTAAAAACGTATTAAAAAATTCTTAAAAACCCTTCAAACTATTTTCCTACAGCAACACATTAAAGAAGAAAAAATCTCCTTTTGAAAAATTTGCAATTTTTATTGACTTGTTTTTACTTGTTAATTTTTTTGCACGTCTTGTTGTTGTTGTTTTTCTTTCTTTCTTTTTTGTGATACTTAAAACTTTTTTTTCATGCCAAAAGGTTATCTATCGGTGTTCTTGCCTTTGGCCGATTTGAATGTTGCAAGAATCCGTTTGTGTTTGTGTGTCCATTTAACTCATGTTTATTGGTCAAGTAAGACATGTTTCAAAAAACAATCTTTTCTTTTTCGTCATCGACTGACTCCCTTGAGTATTTTTTACATAAAATTTTGTTTATTTCTTAGTTCATTTTCATCTTGTTATTGATTCATGTTTCTATATGAAACATGCTCTACTAAAGACGTTCCACCACTTCTTGGACGTATCCTCTTTCCTTTTTGAAATAAATAAATAAAATGATAGTTTTTCATAAAAATTGCTTGGTCATTTTATATTGCAATTTATTGTAAAAAAGAAATAGATTTTTATGCCTTTAATACTTTTTAGAACGTGCAAGGAACTGAAGATGATAAAGTAAAATACAAATAATGTTATTCTTGACGTCATAAGCAGTCAAGCGTTTTAGGTCGGTTACTTTCTTTCCCTTAACCGGAAACAGGAACATGAGCTGTGCAATAATATAAAAGAGAATATTAAAATGAAATGAAATAAATTTTTATACAATTTTCAAATTTCGATTCTTTCGTATGAGTGAGTGTATTGAAGCTTTTAATAAAATTTATATTTACTTTAGTTAATAAAATATTAAAAATATCCATTTATTTATTGTCAGTGGACACGTATGTATGTGCGTATGTATCTATGTGAATATAAATCAAAGTAGTTGTTATTTTTTTTTTAACAGAATTTGTAGTTTTCATATTGAATGACCACTCAAAAATTTATTCAAAATAAACTTTGTTTAGTAAATAGTATTTGTATTTGAATTCTTTTTTTTTTTGTGCGAGCTAAGCTAGAGTATATTTATTTGTTGTAATTTTTTTTTTGCTTGGGTGTTTATTAAAAGTAACTTTTGGTATGAATGTATTAGTCTCATTTTTTGTTTATTTTACAAATGCAAAAATGGACAATTTTGTTATATTCTAAATTATTCCCAATTCAATTTCCTATAAACAAACAAAATCAAAGCTATTTTATAAATAAAAAAAAAGCTTTTTATGTACTTATAAAATGTTAGTATCTGTATGTGAACATTATAAGTTAAGTTTGTATGTATGTATTGAAGTAAAAACGTTTTTCGAAAATCTCCACACAAAACATTTTAAACAAACAAAATGGTCAACTACACATACAACTACAACTATATCAACAATTCATATTATTAAATATTAAAGTGGTAAAATGTATTTTTTGTTTTTTGTAAATCCTCACAATAGTTCTTTGTTAGATTAAAACAGAGGGATGTGTTCCCATTTATTAACAAATGTTTTTGCATTTAATTGCAGTGATGCCAACTTAGCTCCTGTATTTGTTTGTGCAAATTGCTTATTTGTAAATATCTTTCAAATACATATGAATGGCTTCCAAAGGGGGGAACCCTTATGTAAAAAAATGAAAGAACAAATAAAAATAGTTATATTGTTTATTGTATTTACTGTGTTTTTGTGTTAAACGTTTTCGGGTTTTTACAGTCTTTTTGCTTTGCTGATTCAATAAAGTTCTTGAAGTTCTCATTTAATCAATTTGGCTTTCTATATAAGACTCTTAGGTTTTTTATACAAAAGTTGGGTAAAATCCACTGAAGAGTTATATAAGCAGTAGCGAAATGGCCATATGGGTATGCTTTTCCCACAGTAAAATATTTCATTTTGTATTTTTTAATAATAAATATTTCATGAGAGTATCATGAAATATTTATATTTGTAGGAATCAAGCACGATTAAAGTAAATTAATATTTAAATACATATATATTTTTGTACGTTTTAAGTGTTCATACCAAACCCACAATCTTTTCGAATTCATCTCTGACAGCCGAGTGAAATGATGGAAGTCCCTTTCATAACTTTTCCTAAACTTTGTTCGCTTTATATACGATTCTTTCCTTTTTGATTTTTAATTTATATAGTTTGAGCAAAACTTATGTTGCGGCAATTTGTATTTAAAAGTTCACATTTAATATTTTTCTAAAAAAAAAACAGACTTAATTGTTATCTAAACGCCTACACTACAGTAGCAATTGTCATGATAGTATTTTTAGATGTAAACGTGATGTAATGCTGAAGTAGAAAAAGCCTTAAATGCTATGTTTTTTGTTTTTGATAATGAAATTAGAAACCGAATAAGTTTAATAACGGTTCATCATTAAATAGTTTTGCAAAAATAAGTTCAAATAAAAAATATATCAAGTCGAAATATTACATAAAAACAAGTATTTCTGTCTCTATATTTTTTCTAATAGAAGAACAAGAAGAAAATATATTATTTTTTTTGAAAAATTTAATACGTAGCACATGAGCTAATGCAAAAATTAATTTAAAATTTCTTTTCAAATATATAAACTGATTATGCTATATTCGCCTATTCCGAATCTTATACACCCTTCGCCATTAGTGTAATGGGATGACAGAGAATTAAAAAATGAAAAAAAAAATTAAGTAGTATATATAATTTGTCATCGACTCTTAATAGGCGGAGCATTTAAAAAAAATTTAGTATTTCCTGCAAGATCTCTTAAAAAGCTTCTAAATGATACCCATATTTACATCTTCAAAATTAGGTGCAGAATCGTACTTTTCTATGAAAAGTTCAGAGGCACATAATTCGGATTATGTCGCGAGCGCCAATTATTTAACTGGATGTTTTTTCATTTTTTTTAACTCTATATGGCTCATGTATTTGTTTTTTTTTCATATCATTGTTGCAAATGATACGGAAAACTTAGAGGTAGTCGGGGTATTTTGCCCGCTGCCTCGAAGGACCAATCTTAGTTATTTTCAATAACAAGATTTTCGAAACTTTGTCTAATCGATTGGCGTATTTAAATTTTCTAGTGCCTTGATTTCAACATTTAACCAGATGGACATCGCTCAATCGATTTTGCTATATATATATACTTTATGTAGACGGAAATGGATATTGTAGAAATTACAAAAGGAATGACAAACTTAGATATACCCTTTTTCCAACTTTTTGTCGGTTAGGGTATAAAAATATCTGAGTAAAATACAAATATACAGACATTTCACTAATTCCGATCGGAGTAATTTTAATTCCGTATTTACAATTCCGATAGATTTTGTGTTACCTTCTTGAGATTCCGATCGATTTAGATTATTTCTAAAACAGGATTGATCTCCAACTTTTTATTTAAATGTCACAATTATGTGCACACCAGAGTATACAACAAGGCTACTATAAATAAGCACACAAAATAAAAGTAAATTTAAAAACCGCAAATAACAAAATTTTAAAGAAACTAAGTTCCACGAAATTTAGAAGTGGTTTCATTCCGAATAAATTTTTCGTTTTTCGTTTTCTGAAGAACCAATTTGCGGAATTGAAACCACTTTCGATTGGAATTGAGTTCTGTGACATGCCTAATGACATTTAAATAGACAGATAAATTATTTCCAAATTAGATCTTTTAGCTCTTTTACTCGCTTTGCCCTGCTGTTTTGCCTTGCTCTCTTTACTGTATCATTTGCGTGTTTGTAAAATTTGTTAACGATCTGTTGTTAACAGGCTTTTACAGACTAATGAGCTTCAATGTGATCCAATAGTAACCAACAATGCTCTGTTAAGGTTTAAATTGCTATTTCTTTGTTTCACTTTACAGATGAATTTATCAACTCATCTATTGCAGCTACACAACAAATGTTTTCCATATTTAAATTTATTTATCAAGCACAAGGTCTTTATCTTTTATTTTAATATTTTTGATATTTCGCCACTCTTTTGTGTTGCATCAAATAAATATTTTATTCCCTGATGATGCTACACAAAGGAGAGTAGCGAAATATTGAAATAAAAACTAAAATAAAAGATAAAGACCTTGTGCTTGATAAATAAATAAAAATATAATTAATTAGAAAGTCAAATAAAAAACTATATTAACAAATGTTTTCCTTTTTCTAATTTAAAATAATTTTTTTTCGATATTGAATGCGCTGATGGGGTCGAACTCATGAAATATTGTCTTCTGCTTTACAACAGACATAACCCAGGCATTTGCAGCTCTGAGTTGGTGGATATTTTTACTTTGCGTATAATCTTACGGGTTCTATTTTTGATAACATCAAACAGATCCGTAAGAGTCTGATAGAGATGGAAAACAAGCGGCTAGAGAGGATAGTCGCTGAATGAACTCCGGTTTTTATTTTCAAATTAAAGAACTAGAAGGAGAGAGAGAGAGAGAGAGAGAGCGAAAGAGAATAGTATAAGAAAAGTAAACAAGATATGGCAGAGTTAATCTCTAACGAAACTGCTTAAAAAGTTGCTTGTAATAAATCATGATGTCATTAGAGAGAAAATTTCGTAAGTGACAGGTCCAATAAAAAATCGAAAAAGAATATGTGCAGGATGAGCTTGGAAAAGGCGATAGTTACCGGTCAACAACCTTAAGTTAATACAGTCGACAGGAAAGGCTATCTAGAGAACGAAACTCAATGAAAGGAAAGTGGTTGTTTATTACCCTTCAGATAACAGAAATTATTGAAGAACAAAGAGGTACAAAAAGGATCTAATAATAGTAGTGATCGTGTGCGTTATCCCCCTGAATATAAATAACAAAGCAACGCAGTAGAAAACAAAAAAAAAAAATTCTAGTAGACTTTTCATGAAAAAGGTTACTAGAAAGCAACTATACAACGCATTCTTCCCCTTTTCTGCAAAAAAAAAAAAACAAATAAAAAAAAAAGAATAAAAAACTATCAAATGGGGATTTTAAAATCCATATAAAATCCTTTTGGTATAGAATTCTAAATAAAATAAATTTTAACAAATTTGTTGCAAACACACACATAAACACAAACACATAACAACATTTTATTGTACTTTTCTAAATATTCAACAACAAATTCAAACAAAAACACATGATAGGTTTTGTTTATTCTCGCACAAGGATGTAACACAAGGTTGTTTTTAATGTTCATTTGGTTGTAAATTTCAAAAATTGGATTGGACTGGACTGGACTGAAAAAAAAAAATTAGTCAGTGAAAAGGCAGAACAGAAAAAAAGCAATTTGTTTTCGTATTGATTTATTTTACAAAACGCATAAATATTTCTCTTTGTTTATCATCAATTTGTGTACAAAACTCAATACAAATGCAAACTTTACAAATGTATTTGAATTTGGTACCCTTTTCTGACAACAACAACATCAAAATCCATAAAACCATGAATTGAAATTTTTACGGTGAATCGTTTATTTTGGGCTGGCTGGTTGATTGGTCGGTCAGTTCAGTTCAATTCATTTCATAGTGCTTTGGTGCGAGGACAAAATGTTTGTCGATACTTTTAATATTTCCATGTCATGTAAAATAATTCATTTTCCACACTTTGCTCGTACACACTTTTAGACATTTATGTCAGTTTATATTTTCCTAAATTTTATTTATGTACAAAGACCGCAAAGGACTGCTGGACATGAAGCAACAAACGTGATGTTTCACCCAATAACATTCTTTCTTATTCTTCAACAAAACCATTTATTAGTTAAAATATTAAAATATGAATAAAAAGATTTTGGCAAACAAATTGACGTATGAACTCCATAAAGATGTTAAAAACTTTATGAAATGGTCAGAGAAGTAATTTTTTGATGTTCTTATAGTTTCAATTATACAGGCATGTTCTGAATTCCACACGAAATTTTCACTTCAAATTTTTCAAAGTATTGTTGCTATAAAATTATTTTTTATAAAAACATTGCTTTGAAAAATTTGAAGTGAAAATTTCGTGTGGAGATCAAAATATGCCTGATTATCAGGTTTTCTAATTGTAAATGATGAAAATCATCGAATAACTACTAAAATAAGGAATGTATATTTTGTGTTTTCTGGACTTAATTGCTGCTGATTCAGTAGTGTTTAAAAAAATCTTGAGTCTGTTTTTTTCTTTTTTGGAGCTAATTTTTCACGGAGCAGTTTTTGACAGGAATCCTTGAAATATATTAAGTGAATTGTTTTTTGTTCTACCACGCCGAGTTTTACATAAGTTACAATTTTTTAGTTAAAAACAACAACAATATGGGAAATATGTAAATTATGTTGTCCATTAATATAGTTTTTATTTGACCTTTTAATTAATTATATTTCAATGTATTTTTAAAGCAGAAGGTCTTTTTGTTTTATTTTTTATTTTTTCAATATTTCGCTACTCCTTCTGTCAATCGTAATTTTGACAATGATTATTTAACCACAAAAATTTAGCAACAAAGATAAAATTGAAACGTAATAAGACGTAAATTAAAAAAAAAAATTAGCTGTAAGTGCAGACAAGGATAAAAAATTACGCTTTTTAACAAACACTTTTCTAACAAAAATTCTGTTTAATCCATCTTTGGAATTCTAAAAAAAACAAAGGATAATCAATACTTTAAAAGCTTTGCTTCACTTAGTCCGTTTTTTAACCCACTTCAAACAAATGAGGTAGTTTTTTATGTCTGTGCCTGCATAACTCAGTCATTTCTGAACCGATTTCGAAATTTTTTTCTATATTTTGCTTACAGATTAATAATTAAAGAGTGTGTTTATACAACATACACGTTTTTCACGCGTATTATGAACAGTAGCAAGTACCACCTAAAATTAAACAAACTACTTATTACTATAGTTCCCAAAAGCAAAAATTAATAGAAAAATTTACCTAAAAATTAAAGGGTGTCCCCATAGATGACGTAAATTTACCTATATGGGCCTATCTTTTGAAGCGTTAAACACAAACGCATCATAATTGGACAAAATGGCGATTACTATGACTGTTATAATAACAAGTATAAAATTTAAAAAATTATAAATTAAAGAGTGCCCCAATAGTTCATTTAATTTGATGCATATGGCCATACTTTTGAACAGTTGTAGACAGATAGTTGAAATTTACAAAGAACCTGCGTTACTAAGTAAGCTAAAACAGCAAATATTAAAACCCAAATTGGAAATTAAAGAGTGTCCCAATAGTTGACTTAGTGTGTTGTATGTGGCCAAACTTTTTACCACTTATAACACTTATAGACAGGCAGCAGCAATTTAAGAGGAACCTGTATTGCTAAGTCCGCTTTAAGAACAAGTATACAATTTGAATTTAGAAATTAAAGGGTGCTCCCATAATTGTAACTTGACCGATATGGGCCTATATTTTGAACCGTATTTTACAATTACTTGAAAAAAAATGTTCGCAACTTTGCCTGTTATGATAAGAAGTATAAATATTTAAATTTATAAATTAAAGGGTGTTACATTAGTTGATGTAATAAGTTGTATATGGCCAAATTGTTGAACAACTGTAGACAGACTGTTTTAATTTACAAAGAGCTGTATTGCTAAGTTCGCAATAATAACAAGTGCAAAATTTGGATTTGTAAATTAAAGGATGTCCCAATAGTTACTATAATTTGATGCATGTTAACAAACTTTTAAACAATTATAGATCGATAGCTAAAATCTGTTTGCAGTCGATTTTTTATGCAAGAATTATTAAACTAATGTTTGGTTTCTTTTTGTTGATTCCAGAAGCCACAAATGATTTCATATTCTCATCTTTTTCAATTAGTGAGAAATCACGAAGAAGCGCCGGAAGTTTTAAGCAGATAATACTCAAATTTGTCTTTAATAGTGGTATTTTTTTTTGTTATTAAAATAGTAAATTTAATCGAAGCTAAAAAAACGGTTAAACGAATTTATTAAATAAAATCCTACCTCAACTAATTTTACCGAATGGCAAGAATGCACCCTTTCAATCAGGGAATATTAGTATTGAGTTCTGATATAAATATTCATTTCCTGAAAAAAAAACGGATACATTGAGCGATAGAAAAAATTGGCGGTCGCCCATATTTTCCGTGTTATGGGCCTCTGAACTTTTTATAGAAAAGTCAATTGTGCACCTGATATCAATGTGGGTATTATTTAAAAGCTATTAAAGAGATCTTTTAGAAAATACTAAAATTTTTTAAAAACGCTTAACCCATTAACCAATAAAATTTTATTTTAATTGTGTTGTTTTTCAGTAAATAAATTTGTTGCCTTGTTATTTTTTTACAAAGGAATAAAACTTTTTACATTATACTAAATTACTATTTATTTAAGGAAAATTTCAAAATGTAACTTTGAATGAAAAAATGCAACATTTTTGCCTTTCCCTGGCAACACTGGTGCGAATACTTTTTACTATATGCCACCTTGAGCGTATGAGTAATATGTTTAATTTGAATGGCAATACATTTACTCGTTATTGTTTAAAATTAAACAAATTTGGGTACAGTTATCAAAGATTTTAAAAACAATTTTTTTTTGTTTCCTTTTGTTCTCCTTTTTGGGTTTAGTTGCCCAATATCTTGTAATTTTAACATTTTAATAACATAAAAATTAAGATTTAAATCTTTTGGAATTTTACTCGTAATTTACTGTCGTCTTAAAATGTCATTAAAACAAGCACAGAAAGGAAAAATTAAAGAAAAAAAAAGAAAAACAGGCGTTTTTCTGTAACTTCTTAAGAAATCACTATTTTTTCATTTTTATTTATTTTGTGTCATTGTTTTACATACAAAGGAAAATGTAAATGTAATTAAGCATTTATAACGCGACGCGCTTAACAAACAAATAGAAAAAAGGACGGACATTTAGATAAGCAAATAAACTAACACACACACACACACAAACAAGCAAATACTAATTTTAAATGTACAAAAGTTATTTTTACTATCTGCTGGTTTGGGTTAATGTGTGAGTAAGTGACAAAAGCAGTAGACCAAAGAATTTAGAGCAACAACAAAAAAATGCCTTGAAAAAGAAAACGGAAAATAAAACACAAGGAGGGAAAAAATTTTAATCGTGCTATAATAATGTATACCATGCTGTTATTTTTACTGGGTACAATATTAAGATGAGCACCGAAGTAGTATTTACGAGTCAGAATGAAAGACTTTAAACCTGGTTGGTTTGTGTAAAATAATAAAAATGGTGATCAGAATTATTAAACAGTTTAAAACGCTTTTATTAAAAAAATCAATATTTTGTAAAGTTGTACAAAATTTATCTTTCATATTATAATAAATAGAGCGGGATAAAAAATATGTATTAAGGCAACATCTTTATTGTTCTACTTTATGTTGGAACAGAATGACTCATTCTCCTTCTTTGGAGTGGTAAAACTCTAAAAATATTGTATCTTCTTTATCGTCTAAATAAATTAAAAAATCTTTTTAGTTAAAGATAGTTAAAAGACATGACAGAATAATTTTGTATATTTAAACTTTGATCAATAATCACTGCGTTCTTTAAAACTTTTTGATTTATTGAAGAGAAGGAATAACGTATTTGAACCAGCACACAGGGGATGACCTGTACTCATGCGATGCATTGTATAAAATCGGGAAGATTTTAATATATGAGGACCCAGGAAAAACATCGCATAAGCAGAATGTGCGGCTAAGAAATGAGTTCTCTCAGGAATACGTTCTTTAATTTACAAGCCAAAAGACAACAAACAACTTGGACCTGAATGAGGATCATATGGTGCTGAAAAAAAGCGTTTCTCGATTTCATTATTGAACATTAAATACTCGTTCAAATAATAAAATAAAAATTTTTTCTACACACAATATCGAGTTGTCATGCCGAGAACGTTCAGTGTTTCCGATTCCTCTACACTTATGGATGAAGTAGCATATTCTTTGATTATAGCAAGGTCGTTATTCAGGACGCTGGTCTCCAAAAAAATTGGCCTTTTACAGAATGAATATGAATAGTGGTTGATAAGCGCAATGATTATCGCGTTCATTGTAAATTTATAAGGCTAACGACAGTTCCTGCTATCATAGTCTCACCTAAAAACCCAGTGTTTTTCTCGCCTTTTGTAGAAAATGCACAGAAAGCCGATTAGAGTCTGACTGCAAGACACTAATCGGCTGAGGCCACAGGCTTTATAGTATAAGTTGTGACACTGGTGACCTTTTCCTATAGTTTTAGGACACTCAGGTTAAGTGTAGCACATATCACGAATACCATGTAGTATCAGAATTTGAATCGCCTGTATAAACCACATTAGCATGTGCAATTCAACTACGTCAATTTTCTTAACTTTGAATGTAGGTGACCACTTTAAGTTACTTGCTGGGAAGTTTTCTTTCGTAAAGGCCATGGGAATGTAGGAGTGTAAATCTCCAGTTGGATTTCGATAGTTTGTTTCACTATAGCGCAACCTTGTTGTCCGGATCCTTAAAAAAGACAAAAATGAAAAACTAATCGAAATCTTGTAGGGATGGATACTAAAAAATGCACACCGTTCATGAAATTTTAACAAAAATTAAAAATTTTTAATTATGATACAATATGAGTCAATTGCTGGGGATAATTTTATATTTAAACTAATTTTTGTGTGTAAATGTGTCTTTTCGTTTTAACAAAAATTTACTTCGTGGACAGTCTTTGTTTAACAAATTTTTTATTTTATTATTTTTATTTTGCATTTTTTTGTTTTAACGCATAGGAATTGTTTTTGTTTTATTGTTTCTTTTTTCTCAGTATTAAGGATTATATAAAAAATGTTAAAGTTTGGCAGAAATAAGCATTAACTACCAAAAACTCTGCTTGTTGTTTAGAATATATTTTTAAGCGGATTAACAAAATATTATTACAAAATTTTCCTTAACTTTATTTTACTGAAAGATCTAACTTAACATGTCGCAAAATAAGTTTTATTTAAAATCGTTTTTATTTTCTGAAATATATAAAATTGTTCCTTAATGTGTAAAAAATGGTTGTAGAATTGATCATTACACGCAAATAATGTTTTTTTTTCTATATTGAGACTACTTATGAATTCATTCTACTTTATTGATGTCCTGCCATGTTTTTCTAATGTTAATATTGTAAGAATCGTCTGCATAAATAGATAAATACATAATAGATAAATACCTACGCTGTTCAAAAAAAAAAAAATTCTTTTCTTTTTTTATTTTATTGTCCTTCGTATTTGTTTTAATATTTTTGTTTTTTTTTTATTTTTCTTTTGGTTCATTATTTATTCACTGCACAAATTCTATTAATTATCGTTACACACTTTCAAATTGCCAATCAAATATTTGTCCTTTTATTTATTTATTACCATTTCGAGAGAGAAAACAGAAAAGAAGACAATTCTACGCATTTAATCGAATTCTTGATTAGCATTTAATTATAAACATGAAGATTTTATTACACCAAATGTAATGACTACGACAGTAACAAGAAAGTCTAAAAACATTTTCTTAAATGAATCTAGTGATATGTCTACGTCAGCAGAAAGAGTAAAGGACGTGTTAAATTAAGTCAAAATCAAGTTAAGATTAACATATTTTTAAATTATAGGTACTATAGCACCGCAAAATTATAAAAAAGTCGCATTATGGTAGCAAAAGGAATGTTTCAGCAAAAGGTACAGGCAGAGTAAAACCGGCGATTACAAATAGACCCTTTAAATTAACACCGTAATCCAAAGTGTAATAGAAAATGTCTAGCATGCAATTTTACGGGGCGGGAAGCCCTGTGCAGGGCACAGACTCATGGTAGGAAGTCCATAAATTTCTTTGGAAAAAATCCAAATACATTAAGCTATTAAACTATTGTAATATCCCCATTTAATATTTTTATTGATATGACAACAGTGAAATTTTATATGTATTCATAGTTGAAACCTTTTTCCCTTTTTATTCTTTTGTTAATATTTAAAGTAGCTCTCAAATAAATAAACAAATATAAGAACTGCGTTTGTGGCTGGCTAAGAGCCAACTGGGCCAGATGAAATCTGTTGGAGACGACTTTAAGATGCTAAAACAATAGCGCAAAATGTATATCTGACTGTCTTGAACTGCCTAGCATAATTTAAGAAGCACGAGTATATGGAAATTTATATGTTTAAATTAAATGTGATATAAATTTTATTGTTATCTTCGTTAAAAGTTTTACCTAAGTTAAGTCAATTAATTTATTAATTAAAACAAAGGAACAATATGGTATTGATCCTGGATGTCTATTGATTTGGGACTCCAATTAAGTCATATTTTTTAACCGACTTCAAAAAATGAAGGAGATTATCAATTGAACAGAATGTTAGTTTGGGTTGCACAGGCTGTCGGTGTGAGAAAACCGACTCACACGGGTCCTAAAGGTCCCGTTGTGTTACCTGGAACAGGATGTGCAAGGATCAATTTAGGTCCAAACCACCCCGAGGACGAGTTTATCCTAGCAACGAGTTTATCCTAGCATCATCGCAGGCAAATAAATCTGCAAGAGCATGCAGTCTAGGACTGCCGAAAACGGCCGCTCAATAGCAGAGCAGATGCCCCACCGTTTCCTCTACCTGACAACTCTCACAGTAGTCATGGTGAGGAAGATTCAGTCTCCTATCATGGATACCAATGACATAGTGCCCTGTCAGCACTTCCAATAGTGTACCCAGCTGCCCTCGGGGAAACCTCAGCAGATTTTCAGATCTCTTACTATCATACTGAGTCCACAAGGTCCTCGAGACCGTGCAGGTGACCTCTTCAGTCTATCTAGTCTAGCGCAGCCCTAAAAAGTTCCTGCTGAAATAAAGCCCTACAGCAGCTAAACGGGACTCCTACCAGTGGATCTATCTCCCGTTCTCTCAGCTGAGTTCCAGATCTGGCAACTTCGTCTATGACTATGTTCCCGGATATGCAGTATCCTGCAGTTCGCCAGTATGCATAGTGCGGTCCACCATATGAGAACCCCGTATATAAGTATGGGTTTAATCACCATGTTAAAAAGCCAGTACGACGGGCCGGGGTTGATACCCCAGTATCCGCCTATAGTCTTTCTACACACATTAGGAGCCACTGAAGCCCTGTCCGCTTGAAATTGGACATTGGGGGCCCACGGCAGTTTGGAGTACAGGATGATATCTAGGTGGACAGAATGTTTTTTTTATGTTTGTGCCTGCATAACTCAGTCACTTCTGAACCGAATTTGAAAATTTTTTCTTTATTTGAAAGGTATTGCTTACAGATTGGTTCCGTTTTAAAAACAGTTCATAATATGAAAAACTAACTATTACTATATAAAACTATCAGGCATGTTCTGACAATCGCAAATCGCTTAAAACTGGCGATGCGAGTTGAAATCGCATGAAAGGTGTTCTGTAGTTCACAATCACAAGAAACTTGGCGACTTCAAATCGCAAGCACATACTGAAGTGAAGTTGCGAATTTTACTTAAAGTAAACATTAAAGCAACAATAAAATTATACACAAATGAAAATTAATATGTTCTCTTTAATTTTTAATAGAAATTATTTTAATTTTTACACAATTAAAGTCGCAAATAATTAATTTAAAATCTGTTATTTCTTCTATCAATTGTTTGTTTTGATTGTTTTCTTGAGTACTGGCGATTTCATACAAACAGCTGTTATAACTGATGTTCGAAAATATACTTGTACTAGTGCGGTTGAACGTATATTCGGTAGTCAAAAAAATATATGTGGTTATTTTAATTTTCAATTCTTATAAAATATTCGGTGCTTATAAAATGTGCGATTTAAATTACTTTTTGGACGATATGAGTTCCAAACGTGCATGTTATAACTAACAAAATAAACAAAAATACTTATCAAGTACTGGTTACTTACAACGTAAGTAACCTTTTACACCAAAGATGCTAAATGCAATATCACTAATAGAAAATTCATTTGTCGCCAAAATATTTCTTGGCTTGGATTATTTTTTAAATAATTAAATATACATTGGATTGAAATATCCATTGAATTGTTACAATCTCTAAGCATCCGCTTTTTAATTTGTTCTTTTTTTAATTACATATTTTTTTTAAAGAAATTAAACTAACAGCCATACCTAAACAAGGGCGGAAAGCGTTTTTTTGCTGTCAAAAGTTCTCATGCCAGTACATTTTGTATGGAGCATACCGAAATAACGCGGCGGCAACGCAACGGCAACTCTTTGCAATTGGAAAATCCAATTTTGACAAGGCGTTTATTAATGAAATATAAATAATTAAAGGAAATATAAATAAAAAATATATTTGTAAAAAGAAAATGAAAGTAAGTAAATCTATTAAATTAAATATAGTGTTATAAATTTCTTGTTCTATTTTTTTTAAGAATATTAGCGATCAAATTATAGATCTGGTTCATCAGAATCCATGCTTGTACGACAAAAGGGATAACAAATATAAGGATATAAAATATAATTAAAAAATTGTGAACCGGAATTTGGTGAACATTTTATTCTTATGTGTTTTCCATCGATTGCTCCTAAGCAATGTGGTAACTTTGTAGTTCGATAGAAATCGTTCGCTATTTTCACCCGCTCTTGAGTACGTAATTACTGCCTAATACACGCCACAACACCTCGCAAGTCTCTATAATTATACTTCTAGTTGTTTCCAGACCTATTCGGAACTTCATAGATAGAAAATGAAGTGCGCTACCATGAGCTAAAAAGCTGTTTTACATAAAATAATAGAGTTCAAATCAACCAATAATTGAGTTGATTGTACTCACTGTAAGGTAATGTACAACCTTTGTTCTAGATCAATGGGTTATCGGTGGGAGAACTTTTTTGGCCAAGGTTCAACTAAATTCAACAGAACATTAAACTGTTCATGATTTAGCCTGGTGGATTTGAAAAATAGTTCTGGGTTTTTTTCAACTAAAATGTTAACACCTGAAGAATAAAAACCATATGAATCCCGACTTTAAAAAAGCTCTCGATTTCCCTGACGTTTACTTGCCATCATCCTTAACACTAATAAATTTTAAATGTCCTCCAAATCACCCAAATTATTCATTTTTTGTTTATAAAATTTCATACTCCAGAAATTTTTTTCTTGTTAAAATTTTATGGGATGTTATATTTATTTTTTTAATAACCCTGTTTTTATTGTTTTGACATAGCGTTGGCGCTTTTGTTTAGGTATGGCATTTCAGCCTTAAAGCAATGCGGAAGAAAACGTTCCGTTTTCCGCTTTTGTTTAGGTATGGCTGTAAGCTAGGCAGCTGCAGGCATTCTGTTGCAATTTTCTTTTGTTTATTTATATTTTGCACCGTAAAAACATATGTTTTTCTTTTCGAACATAAGTTTGAAAAAGAGCAAATCGCAAGCAAAACGCGTGAGTTTCAGAACATGTAAAACAAAAGTTGGCGTTTTTGAAATCACATTCGACTTTAAAAACTTGCGAGTGTCAGAACATGCCTGTATATATAGCTATAGCTCCCAATAGGAAAAAGTAATAGTAACATAAATCTAAAAATTCAAGGGTGTCCTCATAGGTGACGCAAATTGAGCTATTTGGGCCTATCTTTAAAACCGTTAGAGACAAACGCTTGAAAATTGGATAAAAATAAACCTCATAATAAAAAGTATATATATTTAAAATAATAAATAAAAGGGTGCTCCAATAGTTCAATTAATTTGATGTATGTGGTTATACTTTCGAACAGTTGAAGAGAGACGATATAATTTACAAAGAACCTGTATTTGTAAATCCGCTATAAGGTCAAGTACACAATTTGGATTTAGAAAATAAAGGGTGTTGCCATAATTTATGTAATTTGAATTATATGGACCTCTCTTCTGTACCGTTATATATAATAACTTGAAAATTAGAAAAACTGTGCACGACTTCGTAGGGTGTATGAATATTTAAAATTATAAAATAAAGAGTGTTACATTAGTGAATGTAATTTGATAAATAGGGCCAAATTGTTGAACAATTGTAGATGGACGCAGATGTAATAATCAGAATTACTTACTGAACTGCAAACATATCGGAAAATACAAAAAGATGTTAAAGAGTTTTTGATAAATTTTTTAAGGGTGCTGCTCATAACTTGACGGTCCTAAATTGAAGCACTTCTGAGTTACCTTAATATAATTTTAAAAATATGGAAAATAGTTTCGAAGGTAATCAGTATCAAATAATTTATTAAGGCAAAATTAAAGGACTCCTATTCTGGAAGAATCCAAAATTAAAATGCCGCTACTGAATCAACACCGGAGTATATTAATGATATTGTCCAAAGTTGGATTTATTAAAATGTAATGCATTCTAAATACTAATGCGAACTATTAAATCTTATATGTGTTACTGCGTCATATTTTAATTTAGCCACCTAAATAATGTGTATTCCTCCGATTGTTGGCAACATTTTATTGAACCACAACTAGGAACTTAGAATTTTAAATAAAGAAAAATTATTAGAATTGTGTATTTTATAAGTAAAATATTTTCGAACAAATATAAAAATATTTATCTGCACGAATATAAATATGAAATATTGCAAAAATGAAAGACCTTTTAAACCATTGTCAAAAAGCGATCTGTTGAAAATTGGTGAATTGGAGTGCTCATGTATTTTATTCATTAGAAACATGTTTGTTGCAGTTGTTGCAGTAATTATAATAAATTCTAACATAAATGTTAAATATTTATGGTGACCGAATCTTGTATTGGGTGAAATAGTTATAAACGTCCTTAGATAAGAATTGCAAGTAAGTCTTATAAATTTATCCTCAATACTTTTAAAACATTTGAAACACAATCCTTTAAATATCAGCCTAAAAGCAAAGTGACTTATACCATTTTCAAAATAAACGGCTTTATTTTATATAATATAGAATAACACTACAGCGATAAAGATTATCTTTATTTAAATATTTTGCACCAAATTTTGATGAAGTTCAAAGAGGGAATATTGAGTGATTTTTATCGCTATCGTGGATTGAGAAAAAAATTCATCTGAGGTTAAAAACGGTTTCTTTGCAACTTCTAAAACATTAACCCTTTGACACGGGAATTAATTTCGGCCGATGAATTTCGGCTTCATAGAACACGTGTAAAAAATTATGGAACAAATTTTTATTCTAAAGTGGGTCTTGAAGATATACATTTTAATGAAAATCTGCTTAAATATGAAAACTTTATCACTTTATTTTATTTGTTTATTGGTTTTAAATTTCTTTATATACATATGCACATAAATAAAAGAATCATTTGAAATTTCTTTAAACAAATAAAGCTATGTACAGACGGTTGTCAGATCTAACAATATTGTTAGAAAAATATTCAGAAAATGTCTAACAATCGTGTGAACTTACAATTGTTGTCTGACAATATTGTCAGAATAACCATTGTTAGAAAATTGTCAGACTTCTACCTGACAATAAATTGTTAGATATCCCTGGAGTTAATGTCGACGTCGTTTCAACGCCGAAAAAGTTGAAGCAGATTGAACTTTTACGGCGTTGCAACGCGTTGAGATTAACTGCTCCCATACAATTTCATACGATTCAACTTTTTTTTTGACATTTGACGCCGTCAACGACGTCGACATTAACTCCAGGGTAACTTACAATTGTGTGAACGCATTTATTTGCATTGTCAGAACATTGTCAGGCATTGTCAGTAGAAAATAAATTGTAACATGTTGGAAATTTTAAACATCTGAAACGATATCATTGACAGATAACAAACTTAAAATAAAAATTTAAATTAAAATTAAAGCAGAAAAAAGAGAGTTAAAAAAATGGACAGCGACGGTATTTCACGTGATGATTTTAATGGTGGGAAAAAACAAGCACTTTGAAAATGGCATATAGCTCTTCAGGAACAAAGCTCGAATAGTTCAAACTGGAATACGGAACAAGATTGTAGTGACCGACATTTTTCATGTCCTATCTTTTGAACCGTCATAAACAAACGCTTGAAAATTGGACAGAATGTAGATAGCTATTACCTTTGTAATAACAAGTATAAATATTCATTATAGATCATTTTATTTTATGAACATATATGATGGTTGTAAAAAGACCTCTGATATTTACAAATAATCTGTATAGCTAAGTCCTCCATAATCGCAAGAATAAAATTTGATAATTTGGTGTATGTGACCAAAACTTTGAACTATTATAGATAGACAACTGAAATTTACAGGGAACTTGTACTGATAAGTCCGCTAAAAGAGTAAGTATCCAATTTGAATTTATAAATTAAAGGGTGTGCTCATACCTGATTTAATTTTACATGTATTAGCCCTATCTTTTGAACCGGTTTATACAAAAACTTGACAAAGTGTCCACTAATTTGTGTGGTATATTAAGAAATATAAATTTAAAACTAAAAATAAGGGGTGTCCCAATAGTTGATGTATGTGGCCAAACTTTTGAACCTTTTTGGACAAATAGCTAAAATCTGTTTTGAAGTCGGTCTTTTTATATTCGCTAAAAACGTAAGATGTTAGAATCGTTGCAGTTTCTTCGTTTTGATTAATATTTATTTGTTTTGATAAAAATTTATAATATTAATTTTATTTTAAAATAATTTTCATTAAAATTAATTTAAAAAAATTAAAAAATTTTTTAATTCTGACACTTGGCAATTCTTACTACCGTGTGAAATACTAATTTGTCATACAACATTGTCAGTTGTCAGAAAAATTTATTGTCAGATAATTTTCTTACAATGGAATTGTTAGTTTTCTTACAAATGCCTTGCAATCGTGTGAACTGACAATCTTAATTGTGTTTACAATTTTTATTTGCCTTGTCATTGTCAGTACATTGTTAGTCTTACAGTTTTGCATGCGCTCAAACCATTTGTCGAAGCACTTTTTCCACTCCGATTGAGACACCTCTAAAACATGGTTTTTGAATACTTCAACAGCTTCTTCTGGCGACGAAAATCGTTGACCACGCATTTTTTTCTTGATGTGCGGAAACAAGAAGAAGTCATTAGGTGCCAAGTCAGGGTTGTACGGCGGATGACCCATTAATTCGACGTTTTGGCCGGTCAAAAACGCTCTGGTTTGAGCCGATGTGTGAGAGATCGCATTGTCATGGTGAACAATGATTCGTCTTCTCTTGTTGGTTTTTCAAATTTCTCCGATGACTTCAGGCAAACAAATTGTACTGTACCACTCAGAAGTGACCGTCCTACGTTGCTCAAGCAGAACAGTCGCCACATTACCAGTTTTGCCGAAGAAACAAGCGACCATTTGCTTCGAAGTGCTTCTTCCACGAACAACTTTCGTTGGATTTTGCTCGTCTTTAAAGACCCACACGGTCGATTCTTGTTTCATTTCGGGCTCATACGCATAGATCCATGATTCGTCATCTGTGACGATCTTATAAACGTCTTTCGAAGGACCGCAATAGTATTTTAGCAACATTTCCTTGCACCAATCGACACGAGCCTTTTTTTGAGCGACTTTCAAATTGTGCTGCGTAGATGATGACTAGACAAAATAAATAAAACTGATCTCAAGTTGTCTTGAAATTTAACAGCTTCTTTAGAATTTTAAATTTTAAAAAAAGGAATCTTTAACTGCAAATTAATTGCATGTTTGCTAAAATTTCAACAAGTGACGGGTTGACAAAATCGACGTACATTATTATGTACGCCACGCATCAAAGGGTTAAAGGTGAAATTCTGTTTTTTTTGTACTATTCAACCTCGTAATAAAACAAATTAATTTTTTTTAAGCGGAAACTTTAACTTAATACTCGTATTGCATTAAATAACAATTTTCCTTCCGATTCATACAACATGGCATATAAATTTAATATATTTTCCTACAACAGATAAAATAAGAGATATTGTGAATTCTGGTTTTTCCACGTATTCCGGTTTGTCTTAGAAATCGATATCTTTTAATTTGTTTCACTTCTATAAAATTTTTTTCATACATTTTCAACAATTGTTATTTTTATTTCGCGTTTAAATACAATCGAAATTACTCACATTCTTATTATCTAAGACAATTGAGCAAATCAACATTTAGTTACGAATCTATGGAACAGTAGTTTTTAAGTAGCAGGTTACTTGAAAGAATAAAAAAAATACTTTTAGTATTTTTTTACTTTTAGCAATTAAAGCTACGGCTTAAATATCAAATAACTAAAATAAGCCATTATAACTATTATTATGCTTTAATCTCCTGTAAAACTTTTTTTAAGCTTCATTGGTTAACACTAGAAGCGCCGGAACTTACAACCCCCCAAGAACCGCCGCTGTGCCAAAATTGTCCCATTGTGTATATTACAAAGTTATTTGAAATATGATATGAAACTTATGATTAAAAATTTTTATTCATAAAAAACAGAAACACAACAATTTATGAATTCAAGGTCTGATGAAAAAAATTAAAAGATTAATTATTGGGCTGATGGCCTTGGCAGCTAATGCCCTAGTCTATAAACCTTTAGTCTAGGAATTTATTTTTTGGATTAAATTAATGAATAATAATAATAATAATAATAAAAGATTAATTATAAAAGAAGATAATTGAATACTTATTAGAAATTTTTTTTTGTATTTAAAAAGCAAGTATTGAATAAATAATATGCATGACTCATACACTTACTGCACTGTTTTTTTGCACTGATGGTACTTCACAAATGACTTGCTATTTACACAATTTGATTTGATCAGACATTATCAATGTTTTTCCTGCCATTCTGATATGTATTCTGGGATATCTGAGGGTATTGATTTTTTCTACTATTCATATTTTTAGATACTAACTCTTCGCCTAGCTGCAAGAGAAAATCTCTGCATTTAATTTTGTTATTGCTGATAAGTTCAAATATTATCCATGAGTTTATGGCTGCTAGATCTAATATATTATTAAAAATGTGTAAACCGGCCAACGTCTAGATGGTGCCTTTATTGTGTACTTAGGGCTCATTGAGTCCACGAGATCTACTCCGTATTTCGTGCTATTGTAGAATAACACTATCTCTTTTTTTATCTGCCGTAGAGCTTATTGTTATATCTTTATGCATAGTGCTGAAAATCAGCACATATTTGTTGGATTTAGCCTGATAAACTGACAAAGAGCACTCCTGCTGTATAGCCCGGCAATGGATATTTTTCTTAGAGCTCTATTAATCATGCCCACGATGCTAGTATTGTTGGACTTCAAATATGCCGGTTGCAAGTAAAAAGTTGTCACAAGTAACATTTCTGCCTTCATTGATATAAGGATCCATTAATTTCTTCAATACCCAATCTTCCAAACGCTCCTCATTTGGTCTATTTTCATTCTTGCCAAGATAAGGAAAAACATTTCTTATATAATTTTCATCACTGTCAACCGCCATCCAAAATTTTGACCATATTTATCAGGTTCTTAGCTCATAAATTTAGTAAATCGACAGCGACACGTAGAGGGAAAGAGTTGTTCGTCAATTATTATGTATGGGCGGGCACGTAATACGCTTGTGAGCTTGCGATATATTCATACCAAATTTCGGAGATCATACCAAACTTATCTTTATTCAGTCTTTGTCGTTTAGTTGTCTAGTGATGAATTTTCAGAAACTTCATTATCTCTCGAAATCGATTTCGGGGCATAACTGCCTTTATAATTGGATTATCCCATTTTGTTTACCATAATGAGTCCATATGTAATAAACTTGCACCAATTGCTCCTCGAATGTATAGTATACCAATTAAGTGCTCCAATCCCTTTATTGTATATTCTAATATATGTTGCATCATTCTTCTTGTAACTATTAGTTTCCAAGCACTTTCACAAGTTTCATCTATGTTACGCATCGCATACGAGGTTGGTACACTGCAGTCCCTAAAAACGTTTTGGCACCCATGCCTGCCAGCTGTATTCCCTCCTGCAATTATTGTCCAAGCTGTTCCATCGGGCGAAAAAATAGCTTTATTTGAATCTGATATTTCTGTACGTTTATGCGTCCAAGTTGTAGGCAACAGTTGCAGACGAACGCCCGCGGGACGCTCGAAACACCGTTATTTTATTTTTGCATCGATGTATTTTAGTTTGCAGATACAAAAGTTATGTACTTTTTTCTTAACTATAAAAAATACTGAGGGGACAAAAATGACCCATCGGCAGTTCAAGGTAAAACACACTTTTTTTTTAAATATTTGCATGTGAAAAAATTTTATACATTTTCAGCTTAATATATACATAAAATTAATAAAAGTCAAAAAGTCTCATAAATCAAAATAAAAAAATAAAGAAGTTAAGGGCCACACAACTCGCATGTGGGACAAAATTGGCACGGTGGCGTTTCTAGTGTTAAGCAAATGTGTTTTCAGGAATATACCAAAAATTATTTTATACTCCAATCTGCAGAACGAAGAGAAAAACTAAAATCTTTCTGTGCCATAAATACCAGGGAGTACCCACGGCAAGTGACCAGTGACCTCAAGATTAAGATTTTATATTTAATCTAATTAATACATTACGTGTTTGCATTAGTTGTCAGTAATAAAACGATGGACATACAATATCAAATATAAAAAAATGGTATAATGGTGTGTGGGATTAAGTGAATTCTTGAAAATAAATTATTTGTAAATAAATACAACATTACAATCATATTATTTATTTAATTTTATATTTTTAACTTAAGGGTCTTTAGCAACACACGCCCAAAAATATTTACGAACATCAATCTTTTTTGAAACTGAATCCTGAATAACTAATACGCCAGTCCTATTCTTCTCTTTTCTACAATAAAAATTCCAATTATTCTTTTTTATTTGTCTTAACAATTGCATGTTCTATTATTTTAAAAAGTTAGAAAAAAGCTATTTTTTTATTAGATGTGTTTTGTTAATAAGGCACAAGAGCAAAAACATAACAACAGATAAAATGTTCTAAAATTTTAATGAGAATTTTGTATAAATGGAAGGCAGTTGGTAAAAAACAAAATAGAATATTTTTATCTTAAAAGATATATAAAAAAGAAGGCGGTTATGGTTATTGTTTTGCAAAGTTAAACAGAAAAACAAAAATAAAAATACTGAAAAAAGGGTCCTTGTTAAGAAAATAAAAAAACGAAACAGCGGCTATTTATTTTTCTCATTTTATTTATTTTTTTTTTTACTTTTTACAAGCCCTGGTTTGAGAATAACACTACAGCAAGTTTTTGAGACTTTTTAAAATTGTATTAAAAAATGTTTTACTTACCGACTGGTACTACAAAATATATACTATCGCAGTTTTGAAGTTTCCATTGAAAAATCTATTTATTGGATTTTTAGAAAATGTGCAATTACACTGCTATTAAAATAATTTTCCGCAGATAAAGAAGACTTAAATTATTTTTCTTATCGCTTCACTCGTTTCGTTCGATATGAAATGCATTTTATATATTTAAAAATTTCGTAATCTCTTATATAAAAATTCATAACCTCAATTGTTATTATTTTTTTTACAGGATCCGCCATCTAACGTTTGTTTTTCAGCTAGTGCTTATTTCGTGAATGGTAACACTTGGCTCGTGTCTGATTTGACAGTTAGTTAGTCTTATCGTTCCGCTGAACAAATATTGTTGTGTATACGGTTGAAAATCATGGTTATTTTGCAGAATGTGTGCAAAAATTGCGTACGGATTTTGGAGGAAGAGAAGCACCGTCAGCTCCGTATGTTCGTTATCTTGTGAAAAAGTACAAGAAACTGGAATCCTCATCGATAAACCAATGCGTGAAAAGCCAAAAACAGTGCGTACACCCGAGAATATTGCTGCTGTGGCAGAAGGTGTGCGTAAAGCGCCATCCACATCAATTCACCGTCATTGTCAACAGTTGAACATTTCGGAAACATCATTGAGACGAATTTTGCATAAAGACCTTGGTATGACGCCATATAAGGTCCAATTGGTTCAGGAGTTGAAGCCAACTGACTATTCAAAGTGTTTTCGCTTCGCATTTTCAAAAAAAAATATTTGGCGGACCCTTTACAATTTGTATGACATAAATTTATTAATTATTTAGGAAATTCATGTGATGTGTGTTATTCCAATTCACGTCGAAATATTTAGTAATTGGGATCGAAAAATGTCTTGAATACCAAGGCGAATTAATTATAAGGTGATAGCGGTGGCGAATTCATTTATTTTCGCCTGTATTCTAACTGTCAAACTCCATATATAAAAAATTTATCTAACTGTTATACAGATCTTTTTATATACGGAGTTTGACAGATAGAATACAGGCAAAAATAAATGAATTCGCCACTGCTATCACCTTGTAATTAATTCGCCTTGTTGAATACTTTAATTGGAATAATTCGAAAAAATTATCGTCTACCATGCATTAAAGTTTTTTGATCACCTTCTAAATCAAATACAGGTATCCTGAACATTGGACTAAAGAAAACATTTTAGAGTTATTTGCGGATAACATCTGAAACAGAAACAGTAGATGTAATTACGCGATTTCAAAAAATCCGGATAATCATATGATAAGACACGCTTTGAGTAGTAAGTTGCCACCACTATTTCGCATTAAATTTTTTTCCAATACAAGGGTTGTTATGGCCATATTCCATAGATGCTTTCAAATCACAAATTCCGTAAAGAAAGAGTTCAAAATGATAGCGAAACGAGAAAAAAACAATTTCAACGCAATCTTTATTATTTCATTTAACATTTGCTGATCAAAAACATAGGTAATTTTCGATAGCCCCTTAACGTATGCAACAGAAATTATGATGTTATAAATATAACTGAAAGAAACCAACATGCCATGCCGTTTTGTTTACTTATAAAAGTGGATATATATTTATCTGATTGAAGATGTGCACTTTTTTTTGGTTTGATAGTTAAACAAAATTTAAATATGTGTATTAATTTTCTCTTTATTAATCCATTTTTCAAATCACGCATAAATTAATGTAGAGTTAATACTAAGACGAATGTCTTAGCGATGTAACGCTTAATAATACCTTATTTAAAGGCCAGGATTCACTATCATACACAATCGTACGATTTAATCACACAAAAATCTGACAGAATTCTGTCCTACTTTAAAAATCGTTCCAAAATGGCGTCGTAGGTGCCACACTATTATACAAAAAAGATGCAAAAACATATGATTTTAATATTTTGTTGTTTTTTCTCATCATCATCTTAAAAAAATCAACTCTGATCGCATAGAGAAAAATATTTTATGAATTATTTCAAATGATTATAAAATCGTACAGATCTGTCAAAAAATCTGTCACACACATACACTTTTAATCCACACTATCATACATTTTGAGCACACATGCAATTTTTGACAGATCGTACGACTGAGTATGATAGTGAATCCTGGCCTTAAGTGGTGATTTTTACCAATAAAATATGATGTGCTTTTCCACCCCAAACAAAGCAAATCAATTTCGAAACAAAAGAATAATTTCATTGATTAAATGTGTGAGATCTAATTATCTTGTTTAATGTTTTAATGTCTGTGACCAAAAGAAAACACAAACTTTTACTGAATTTCATCAGGCAATTGCTGAGAATAATATGTTAAACGTGATTTTTTTTCATAGATAGACCGTTTTCCACTTTATCCGGTTTAGTGGCATAAAATTCCCCTTTTACCCTTATCTATACTCTGGTACGAAGTTTTTAAAATAATACTACCTGTTTTATTTCCATTAATATCGCTTATTAATAAATTTTAATTTTAATTATTTCTTTTGCTCATTTGGTTGGAAAAAGTTATTGCTTGTGGCAACACTGATAAGAACGAAGAATTTTGCTGGGCATGGCGAAAGTTTTTCATAAATAAAGGCCGGGGCACATAGAATCCGTCATGCGTTAATCTTTAACGTATTCAACTGACAAGTAAGTTAAAATATGTGTTTTCTTATGAGTGTCGTCACAATCAGTCAACGCAAAGTATGAAAGTTGGTCAACTTTTAACTTTAGACGTGCATTGAATACTTTGACAGCTATCAATTGCTTCTTCTTCTTTTTTGTTGTCTTATAACTCTTGCTGTGTTTTAATTGTACTTTTTTTTTGCAGATACATGAAAAGCAGTATTGCCGTTTGGTTACCTTTTTAACATTTTTTGTAGCTTTTGAAAATTTTGTTATACATATTGTAAAATTTTGGTTTATTGGCCAAATTTTCGTATTTTTTGATACAAACACGAAATTATTTCATTATTTGATATAAGAATCTCTCTTAACATATCAGCCTTTTCAATGCAATTTTAATGGCAAAGGTTACCTGCAAACGCAATCAAAATCACATATAAAAAATTAGTTTGAAATTAGTTCAATTCGTGAGAAATCAGGAAATGTTTCTTGCTTCATGTTTAGAATGTTCCTACCAACAATTCTTTCCAACTGTGAAATAATATGAGCTGCATTTCGTGCGTAAAAGAGAATGTTTATGTCTTGAATCTTGCGAACATTGTTAACAACTTTAGTTATTCCGCTTGAAAAATTAGACAATCGTACCAGTACCTCGATTTAGAAGAAAGTTGTCTTTTAATTTCCTTTAGGAATTGCCGGAATTTATAACAGAAAAATTGCTAGTAATTTTATGTTAAAGTTTTAAGCAAATAAGTCTCAAACTTGCTTTTAATAACAGTATTTTTAAAATACTTAATGTAGTAAATTCCATCGAAGCTAAATCTTTTAAAGAAAAACATATTTAAACTAATTTTATTGAACGGTGAGAGCGTGCACATTTTTAACCGAAATATTAGCATTGAGTCCTAAATTAAATCTTCAAATTTCAAAATAATTTTAAAAATAAAAATTTTTCAAATAATTTGAAAAATATTATAAAATAAAATTTCAAAACCAAAAACTATAAGGTATTGCTGCATATGCAGGAGAAAGAAACCAACTGGTGCAACTTTATTTAAAGTACCAAATGATCATAGAAGGATACATTAAATTCGGCTTCCTTCTGTTCAGCCAGCTACTTTTGACATCAATGTGGTGCCCTGCAACACGTAGCCGTGCGGCCACCTGATATTAAATTTGCCTTGATTTTATACAAATTACGTTAATTTACTACGAAGACTGTGGAGGCAAACAAGGAGCCCTATAGACAAAAGAAATTTTAATAGAGCTTCAAATGAGCTAAAACAACGTTTAAATGAGATAAAACATGCAGAGTTAAGCCATTATTTACGAAATCTAACCGCTAATAGCGAAAAAAATGAATACAATCTTTGGAATGCAACGAAATATATAAAAAAGCCAACGAAAAGAAATATTCCTGTTAGAGATGAAAGTGGTGCATGGAACAAAAATGATTTAGACAAAGCTATTTCCTTTTCTCAATATTTGAAAAAAACTTTTCAACCATTTGCCTTAAATAATCCTGAAGATGTAAACTTGGTTTCCAACTTTTTAGATAGTCCATGCCAGATGGATCTACCCATAACACACATATCACCTTCTGAGCTAAGAAATGAAATTATCTGGCTTAATAATAAAAAATCACCAGGTTATGATAAAATATCCGCAAAAGTTGTAAAAGCTCTTCCGAGGAAAGCCATAATTTTTTTAACAACAATATATAATTCTATTCTTAGACTTAATCATTTTCCAGCACAATGGAAGTGCGCTGAAATAATAATGGTTCCGAAGCCCAATAAGCCGGAAAATGATATTAAGTCCTATAGACCGATTAGTCTTTTAAGCACTTTCTCGAAAATATTTGAAAAAATGTTTTTACGAAGAATGCAGCCAATTCTAGATAATCGTAATATAATACCCGAACATCAATTTGGCTTTCGTCACAAACACGGAACTCCAGAGCAATGTCACCGGGTTATAAATATTATAAGAAACTCATTAGAGAGGAAACAGTACTGCTCTGCAATATTTTTGGATGTCAAACAAGCATTTGACAGAGTATGGCATTTGGGACTACTTTTTAAATTAAAGAAAATTCTCCCAGCGCCCTATTATCTTGTGCTTAAGTCATATCTACAAAATCGATACTTTTACGTTAGAGTAAATAATGCGACTTCAAGCATCTGTGAAATAAAAGCAGGTGTTCCGCAGGGTAGTGTGCGGGGTCCTGTGCTTTACACCATATTTACTTCGGATATGCCGGTTTCGGAATATGTCACAGTCGCCACTTATGCTGATGATACAGCTTTACTAGCAAGAAATTATGATAAAAGGGAAGCAACAGAAGTGGTCCAAGTACATTTGGATAATATTTCAACCCGGCTTAAGAAATGGAATATATGTGTAAATGCCGAAAAATCTAAGCATATTACTTTCACACTAAGAAGAGGTGATTGTAATCCAGTTTTCCTAAATAATACAGAAGTTCCGAAAACAAATTGTGTAAAATATCTCGGTATG
This sequence comes from Gymnosoma rotundatum, assembly GCA_916610165.2. Taxonomy (NCBI): domain Eukaryota; kingdom Metazoa; phylum Arthropoda; class Insecta; order Diptera; family Tachinidae; genus Gymnosoma; species Gymnosoma rotundatum. Next base: position 91,713,420 of record OU744337.1, on the reverse strand, counting down.
CATCTAGACAGAAGACTAACGTGGAAAGATCACATCAAAGCTAAGAGAGATCACCTCAATATCAAAACTAAGCGAATGTATTGGCTGCTTGGACCCAGCTCTGAAATAAGTCTAAATAATAAAGTTTTACTATATAAAGCCATACTAAAGCCAGTCTGGACTTATGGTATACAACTTTGGGGTACAGCGAGTAATAGTAATATTGAGATACTACAACGGTACCAGTCAAAGACTCTTAGATTAATCACAAATGCACCGTGGTATCTAACTAACAAGAACATTCATAAGGACTTGAATGTATCAGAAATTAAAGAGGAGATAAATAATTTTAGCTCTAGATATCTTGAAAGACTTAGTAATCATTCCAACACACTTGCGATCAATTTACTGGATGAAAGTTACGAAATTAATAGATTGAAAAGGTATCATATATTGGATCTTCCTTTTAGAAAGTAATATTGTATATATGTATATAATGTGAATATGTAAAAAAAAAAAAAAAAAAAAACTACAACTTGAATATTTATAGCTTAGAAATGTATAAAAACTTTTGTATTTTGTTTTAATCTTAATGAAGAGTAAAACACCTGTAATTATTATTTTTAATTGATTTGCTTATTATTGTTAAATAGATTGCAAATAAAAAATACTATATAAAAAAAAAAAAATAAAAAAAAAAAAAAAATTTACTATTTTTTAAGGAACATTTTAAAATGTAACTTTTACAAAAAAGTTTAACTTTTTTTCTGTCTTTCCCTGGCAACACTGATGAAAAGATAAACAGCTGATTTAAAATCCGTCAGCAAAGTACTAATTGTGCCAGCCTCATCCGTCGTTATTTTGACTTCAGGTGAATATGTCGAAGTATAACGACGGATTCTATGAGGGCTTAAAAATATTAAAACGGAAATAAGGACGATAATTTTACTTATATTTTTTCTGTATTTTTAAATTTGTATAATGAAATATTAAAAAATTTAAAAAAAATGTGTAACATTTATTGAAGAGGTTCTTTTTAAAACCTGATTGTTTTACTTTTTGTGATATTCAAAACTTTAGGGGTAAGATATTTTGAAAGCAAATAATCCACTTTTGATAAAATTATGCCTGAGATTTCATTTCAATATTGCTAAAAAAAAACAAAAAAGAAATAATAAGAAAATTCAGTTCTGTAGAAAGTGGAATATTCTAATTTAAAAAAAAAAACCCTGAATTTAAAATTATAGGTATAATGTTTGTAATGGATATGATGGGTACTGCGTGTAAATATTGGTAGAAAAACCTACATAAAATCGGCATAGAAAATTTACGCAAAAAAAGGATATTCTTTAAAGAACCGACAATGACAGATGACTCACTCCGTATGCGGCAAAATTTTGCTTATTAAGCCCAGACGGACGGCTCAGATGCACGATTATATGCACCATAAAAATCGCGAAGTTGTCTATAAGATGCTCGAATTGATGAGTGATTTTCAAAGTAAAATTGCGTAAGCGTGAGTTTATTCATTATGATTTGCCAGAGTGAAAGTAATAAGAAAAAATTTTTTATCAAGATTTAATTTTTAGTGTTTTTTATAATTTATAATTGAAGTTCTATCCGTCCCAAAAAGACATGCGATAGATAAGACCTTAGCTCTTCGAACCTTTTTTTTAACAAAACCAAATAGAAAGCCATGCTTGCAACAAAGAATCCATTATTAGTTTCAGTTGTGCTTTTAGCATGAATTTTAAATTCGTTGTAAACTGTCAAATAATTTTATTTAAAATAAAATACAAATTATTAACAATAAGCACTTGCAAATAAGTGAAAGTAAATATAAAAAGGAAGTCGCTTTGAAAAAAAGTAATTCTTTCGTTTACTGTAAATGGAATTTATGTTTCATATAATTTAACATATTTTGTAGGATTTTGTCTGGAAAAGAAAGAAACAAGTTTAACAATTGTAAAGTCATCAAGTTAAAAAATCTTTATTACTTTTTTAAATTATTATGTTTAAATAAAAAACGAAGAACAAAAAAAAAAAGACAATAAAAAAGGGAATAAACATTGTTTATTTAACAAAAAAAAAAAAAAAAATAATAATAAAAATATTTGTTGTTGGTTGGGTTAATGCCGTCTGTTGTTGCTTTAAGGTTTATTTGATTATTTCTCTTAATTACTAACTTAGTTTATGAGTTGTAATATTAAAAAAAAATTGTTAAACGAACTTCCAAATAATGTCATATAAAAAATATTTAAATAAATTTTATATAATTTTAGCACATAAAACGACAGCATTATTTGTAAAAAAGGCATATAATTCGTATATTTAGCATTACAATCATAGTAACATATATAGCATACATTAATATATTAGAGTATAACAAATTTTGAAAAGCCTTAATTTAGTTATGCAAACAAAAATCCAACAAATAAAACCTCTTTATAAATGTGTAGGAATAATCAAAAACTACAGTGGTTGCAAAAAAATTGTACAAATGCAAAATTTTGTAAATACAATTAGATTTTTTTAATCGCATACACTTAGGCTCCATCATGAGACAATCTCAAAATATTCCTCTCGGAAGCTTAAAATGTGTTGATCTATTCAACAACGAAAGTTTGTTTTTAAAACGATGTTATTGAAAAAATTTTATTTTCAAGTTCTTATTCGTGAGTAATTTGAAGCAATCCCGAACCTGGCAATTTTAAAAATCCCTATCCGAAAATCCCTGCATTCTTTGGCAAGTCAAAAAATCATGGAACTTGGGTGTTACCGGATTTCTGAATATTTGTGTTTTTTCTTAGTATACAATATTTTTGGCTCCTGGAATAATAACTTCAATAAATACTTGAGCGTATTCTTCAAGCAAATTGGTTTAATATATTGAAAAATTATTTTATATCAAAACGGTGTAATATTTTTAACCAAATCTTTTGTAAATTTTTTCACAATTCAAGCACAAAAGCTACTAGAATAATATGTAATACTAGAATAATATTCTAGTAGCTTTTACGAAATTGCTCTGTTTATTTTCAAAAATAATTAATATTTTGGACCAATTTCTATCATGCAAAATGGCCGCAAGTAACAATTTTAAATGCTCAAAACTCCAAAAAAACTTGGATATTTAAAAAAATGAAAAGTAGTTTCAGAGTAGGAAAAATTTTTTAAATTAAAATTTGGCAGCACTACGAATAACGCGGCATATTTTGAAATATTTGTTTTTTTTTTGTTAAGTGAGAAAAGTAGGCTTTTTTCGACCTAAAACATAGTCTTAGTAAAATTTTATTTTTTTATTTTATAAATTAAATATCACTCTTTTGTTTTCTACTTTATTTCTTTTATAATTTGCTGCGTTATTGATAAATAACAATATGGCAACCCGGCATTAACATATTGGTAGATTTTTATAAAAACAAATTATGCCATTAATTCGTTTGATGTTTAATGCTTAATGTTCGACGAACAGCTATAAAGCAGGCCAAATAACTTAAAGTACATCGGCCGGAATATATTGATAGTTGTGTTCTTCTACCTTTGCCGCTATTCACTTTATATTTTATCTAGGTGCATCTTTCTTTCTTTTTTAGATTTGCAAAGTTGTTAAGCAAGTCCTAGTTTGGGTGCAAGATAACAAAAGATCAAAGTAGTTTATTCATATGGAGCATCGCCTCTCAAAAGCATGGTTGAACTGAGATGAAAATTTCAAAGTTTTACTCCTCGCTCCTCACGAGGTCTCTTTACTTCTCGTTCTGTTTTACTTAGACTATGTGCCGTTTCTTCTTCTTCCTATTTCAAACTTATTCAGGTTTTCTGGTCTATTAATCGATTACTTCTGTGCCATCGATGTACTTCAGTCTGAAGTGTTGAAGGACTTTAGGTCAAACAAAACCCACAAGCCATATAATATTGACGTATCCTATTCTGCCTCGGGTAAGATCACACAACCTGAAGGCCCATTTCCAAAATCTTTTTCAAATGCCATTTATCGATTTTTCGAATAAGAAAATTATTTAAACATTTTTAACGATTTCAATTTCTTTAAGACCTAAAGAAACTCCGAATATCACGATATGCTTATCAGCATATTCCAGTGAATTCTAGTTTCCCCATAGGAAATAAATAATAGGTGTAAAGTCGCAACACCAATATACAGGTCGGTTTCTCGAATGATTTCAATAAGTTGATGGTTATGATCTCTGTATGAGCCCATCCTGTTGAAACCACTTGTCGTCCTGATTATTGATCATAGTGAGGCGACGCTTTATTAAACAAAATTAAGGTCCAATGATGCCACCAGCTAGTAAACCTCTTCAAGCAGTGCGTTTTTTGATGTAATGGAGTGTGTGGGGTTGGTTAAGAAACATAGAACTTTGCGATCAAACAGTCATCTTTGAGTTGCGCGAACTGACGACTGATTTTCAAAGTAAATCTGGATAATTTGATAGCACTGTTTAAATGTTATTCAATTCATGGAATATTGAATGTCGTTAAACAGTTAACCCTTTCTTAAGTTCTAAGATAAATATTTTTAATCAGACTATTGGTAGAATAGGTAGCAAAGTGTTAATTGACTTAACTGACGTTGACTAAGTGAAAAAAATTACTTGCTTTGAATAAAAATGTAGTTCGAACAAATCTTAGTTCTTATATTGATATTCTTACGAGTATTAAAATTCACACACAAGAACTTTCAATCCTCAATCGGCCTGGAATTTCACACGTCACTGACTGTATAATTTCCAAGTATGGCTGTGGATAAAGTATGTAATGAATACAATTTCATTACGCCATATTATGAAATTTATATGACAGGCTTAACTCACACAATCAGCATAGTTAAGTTTGTGTTACTCCTTGCAATCCCACATTTGCTTATGTTCGTTAAGGGAAACAATTGTTTATGAATTGTTCATGAAAGTGTTCATGACTGAGTGGGAGTATTAGAATTTTTGTTAGATATAAATGTAGTTGTAACATATAAAAGCCACATTTTGTTTATTTAAGTAAAAACATGGTTGGGGATTAATTATGATATGACTGTGTTATATGCCCAAATATACATTTATTACGGATGTATTTATGTATGTATGTAGATTTCAACATAAAGCCATTTCAAGGATACATATGTATATGTTCTATGTGTTGGTATGCGTAGGAATTAAAATGAAATGTAATAATTTTACGAGTAGAATTTTAATATTAAATTTTTGGAATTTGTTATAAATTTTAATACTTTTTTTATTTGCATTGTAAATTGAGGTGTTAATTTTTTTGTGTTGCGTGCGTTTGCCTGAGAATAAATTCAAATATCTACACTTAAAGAAAAATACTTTCATACACGTTAGAGATATTAAAAATATTAAAACTAATTGAGTTTTTGATAACTTCAAACAAGATATTTTGTTTTTTTGAATGTGGTATTAATTGAAACCAACGTTTTTATATTCAGAAAAAAATTAATGGTGCCACAATATAATTTTACAAATGATAACTGCATCACCCTAGTTCATGAGAAAGTCAAACATTCACAAAAATTTAAACGAATGACACTGTTAAAGAAAAATTCGTGAGACATGCAACAATACATTTGCAGAAGCTTGAAACACATACAAAGCAACATCAAAATAATCGTAATTACACTCGAGTAAAATATGTGATATAATAATACATAAAATATGACAAAGATAAAGCAGAGATGTTTCTGAGTGGAGCTGGGAACGATCGGCTCCTTGGTTAAAGCGTACTAAAGTAGGGTACGTCGGTCATATAAGTTTTTGGAAATGTCATAAAAAGTTTATTTTTAACTCAAATGTTAAGATTTTATATGTGTAAAAATTAAAAATGTATGTATAAACACATTTTGTGCCAAAATAAAAAACACCAACAGCTAACAAAATGTGTTTTTACAAATTTTTAATTTCATGAGGTGGCGAGTATTAGGAAGCTCCTATAAATTAAATATATGCTGGATATATGTACATGTAATTGTTAAAAAGGAAAAGCTTATGACTTCAAGATTAATAATATTATAAATATTTTTTCGCGCTCCGTTTTTCTAATGAAAATTACCTCAAAAACTGAAAAAATCAATATAAAATAAATTATATAGACAAAAGAGTTTTTAAACAACAAGTGAAATAAAAATTAAATTAAATTCGATTGGGGACTTAAAGACCCGTTTAAGATTTTTTGATCTGTGTTTTGTACTCCAAGGTATTTTAAAATAATTTGTATATATTTTTTAATTTGCTATGTTTGGATAGGTCTGGAGAGAGAACCATTACAATTTTTGATCTAATTTTTCTTTTATTCGCTTTTGCTATATTTTGCCTTAAAAAAGTTATAAAAAATTGTTGCACTCCAATATGAGATGAGATGAGATGAAACATCTTGAATCTGTTAATGAATTTTATTCTCGATGGAGAATAAAAATAAATACTTTAAAAAGTAATGCAATATATTTTCGCAATGCTTCCGGAAAATGTAAATATACTGTTGTACCAGAAAGTAAGAATTTAAAATGGACCTTAAATAGAAATGAAATCATATTTAGGGATGACTTCAAATATCTTGGAGTATATGATAATAAGCTTTTAAAGTTTAATAAACATGTTGATTTTAATTTTTAAAAGGCTATTAAAGTAAAAGGAGTTTTTTTCCAGGTTAATTAACAGTAAAGTTTTGCCAGTTGAAACAAAACTAGTTTTGTATAAAACAAACATACAGCTATGGAAAAAATGGACATTTTTGAATGGCATTTCATTTGAAAGTGCATAGGAAGAAACTTGAAAGCTCGAAATAAGCGATTTTAAAATGAATTTATATATAAAGAGTCTAATATATGCCCTCTTTCTACTTATGCTCTAAACTTCATGAAACGCTTTGTAGATAGTCTATCTTCTTTTGAAGGTAGCAACATGAAAGACATTTTAGTAAATGAATTAGAATTTAACTGGTCAAACTCAAATTATCTTTCTGCAATTGGAATTTTACAGGAAGAAATTCACAGTAATACTGTTAGAACCTTCTACTTATGTATTGCCCCCGGTATATTTTTGTTTTATTTTTTTCTTTGTTTCCTTTTTTTTTTGTATTAAGTTGTTAATTACTTTTAATTTAATTTAGTATTAAGTATATATAAAGTAGGTACTACTCTACTGTTACAGAAAATGCCGGGAGCAAGCATTGTATCTTTCTAATATTAATAGTTTTTTAAAATTCGTCAAATATTTACATATAATGATAAGCAAGTTGCATATTCAAAATATTTTTATGCTATTATAATAATACGATATAGTTTTAAGTTTTCCTGTTACACTTGATGTTAGTATGAATAATTTGATAAAAAAAGAAGACTCAATAAAATATAATATAATGCAATATGTGCGTAACATATGACTACGTCATAAAATAACGATATAATGATGACTTTTTCGATGGAAACTGCTGTTATGTTCCACTCCAAATTAACTTCAGCTTCATTAATTTAATAAATATTTCTTTTGTTTATTAAATTCAGTAATGACTTCTTAATTGTTAATGCAAGTATTTCGCATTTTATTCCTCCGACTATAAATTAAAACAATTGAAACCAGAAAACTAATTATTTTTTATTCATAGAACGTAACGAAGAAAAAAAAAACCAGAGAGTACTTTTAAATGAAAATTGCATTTAAATTTCATTTTCATAAGCGCCATTATTGTCTCTTTTTTTATTTATTTCTTTTTTCTCTTTCATTTTACTTATTTTGAAACAAGTGTATTAAATTAATTAAGCATGCCCAAACGTGTAGCATAGTACATACAGTGGCAACAAAGATATAACTTCGACCTTCATAATTACAAAAAAAAAAAAAAGAAAAACTGTCAGCTTTTTAAATAAGATTGAAATTAACACATATAAATAAAACAACGGATGGCAAAAGATTTTTTGGAATTTTAAAATTCTACAAAAGAAAAAATACACACACAATGTACACATTCAAGTCTTAACCCATATTTCACGATGTGCATTAGCTGGAGTATATTTAAATACTTATGAGGGAGTTGGTATAATTCAATCCTATTGTTTTTTACTCAAATTAAGCGTTTGACTACATCTCACCAACTCATTCATGGAAACACTTTTTTACCAAGATTTGGTTGCTAAATAACGAAATAATTTAGTTTTTATCATCTTATCGTCTTATCACAGTTATTTGCCCAGGTATCATTTCATGGCTTCTTGTCTTATAGAGGGTTAAGTCAGCTTTCCTGCATATTGTTATTGTTATTAGTATTTTTTGTTAGCATTTTTGAAAATATTTCTTTTTTAAAGAAACAAAAAAGTAGCCATTTGTAAGCTGTCGCTCACGTAGTCAGTGTCCATGCAATTAAATTAAAATGAAAATATCCTGTGGATTAAATTAATTTTAATTTGCATAAGTTTTTTTTTATATTTTACTTTTTTGCTCCACTCACACTCCACGCCTATCTACACACATAGAAAATATTTGTTGTTTTAGTGTGACGATTGTATTGTACTTTTCTTTCCATTTGCTGTTTTGTTCCTTCGAGTTTAAGTAGAAATTATTTCCTTTTTGTTTATTATTATATTTTATATATAAAAAAGAATTATTTTAATAGCTTCGGTCTTTTTTTCTTTTATTTTTTGTTGAATTTCTGGCTGTAATGCAACAAAAAAATGTTAATTGTCATTGTGCCTAATTATTATTTTTCTCTTCTATTCTCCCTCCTTTTTTATACGACAAGAATTTTACTATGTTCTGTTAACGTTCACTTGAGCAAAGAACGACAAGGAACAACAATGTTTAGACCCAACTGGAGAGAAAAAAGTAAAATTAAAAAAAAAACAATCAAATTAAAAATAAAGTTTATGTGACATTTTTAATAATGGTCATCCTTAAAAAGCAAAATTTTTACATTCTTATTTCGTAATAAACATTAGTCTTATTGTCATTTTGTATTTTGCTTTCCTTTTTAACTTTTTTGTATCGTTTTAACTTTTTTCTGCCGTCATCATATTCTTGTGCTCAGTACGTTTATAATCATGTCTCATTTTCTTTTGGAAGCGGGAGTTCATACTCCACCTTTTACAAAAACATTCTTACATCCTTTAAGTGACCACTCGCCTACTCCCTCGGTTATTGCCAATAAATAGATTGTGTCCATTTTTCATGTGTCCTATTGTGACGCCATATTTGTTCATGAACATTTTCAAAGTTTTATAATTTTTTATTTTTCCCGTTTGTGCTGTCATGGCGTTTATGAATGTGTATCCAAAAAATATCATACTCATATTGCTGTCATACAAACACGTCCTTCACAGTGTCTGTGTGTATGTGTGAGTTTGTTAAATATCCTTTTTTCAAACGGAATCTGAGTTGTCTGCACTCTTTCATTTGTTAATGCTTTTGGTATTTTGCTGAAACAGCATCAATTCTACTTGTCCCCAAAAGTTTATGAACCACATTCTAACGGACGCACTAACACGTACAGTTGCTGACTTATAAAAATAAATACACAAACACACATATAGCAAAGCTTGTTAAAAAGGTTATATTTACTGTCTCCATTTACTCACTCACCCACTCATTTAATCATCCATTTGTGCAGTAAAAGCCCCTCAATGGTCAGCCAGTTTGCCGGCAGTCATTCAGTCAACCCTTATTATTAAGTACAGTCAATAATAAAAAGGTTACACAAATTTACAGAATGATATAATTATGATTGTAAAAGTTAAAACCACAATAAAATCTAGATTATCGGAAAAATGGGATGAGTTTTTGAAAAGTTCGTTTTTGTTTTCTTCCGCATGGGTATCCATTTGTCACAGATGGTTTTCATAAAATATTTAACATTAAAATTGCATACAAAAGTGGATTTTTGTAAACTTTATGATTTTACGATCTCTTTGGCTCAGTTGGCATTTAAATGTGGAAAAATACGAGGGTCAGTATCTGTATTTTTACAAATCACAACTAAGCACTAAGAATTTGAAATACAGAGCTTTTTGAAATATTTCTGATTTAACAAGCTGGCAGGAAAACTAATTAATTAATTAATTAAAGTTTACTCTTTGTTGCACAAATTATTTAAAACGGGATTGTACATGAATAAATGCCTTTAGTCATCGTGAGAAACTAGTGATAAATAAATCGAGATGTTACTGATGTTGAAACGGCTGTTTATATTTGTTTCCTGATTTGTATTAACAACTTTCATACTTTTAAAAAATTATATTATCGGTGAATTAAATATATAAATCAACCAAAGTCGAGATATACATGCTTTGACCCTCAATAACCAATATCGGTGATTTAAATAATTAATCGGGATTATAGAAAATAGCAATAATTTAAGTAATAGATTTCTGTCATTTACAGTTAAAAAGTTCTAGTTGTAGAAAAATCATAAAAAGAAAAACACAACTTAATTGTAATTCAATTTTTTTTCGAAAGACCAATCATACGTGGAATTTACATTTAAAAATAAATTCGTCCATATGGACACCGCGACTTTTCTGGTAAAAGCCGTCTCTGGACATTTTCCTTTTTAAATGACTTCAAAAAAAAAAGAGGTTATCAATTCGACTAAATGTTGTGCCTGCAGAACTGTCATTTCTGAACCGATTTTGAAAATTTTGGGTAATATGATAGATAATGCTTATGGATTGGTCTCGTTTAAAAAACAGTTCATAATCTTAAAAATTAAAAGGTGTCCCCATACAACATACATATTTTTTAGGTGTATTTTGAACTGTAAAGGGCACTTCTATATAGCTCTCAATAATAAACATTTATAAAAAAAATAAATCCAAAAATTCAAGGGTGCCCCCATAATCGATGCAAATGTACTTATATGGGCCTATCTTTTGAACCGTTATAGACAAATGCTTGCAAATGTCAATTGCTATGGCCGTTGTAGTAACAAGTACTAATATTAAAAATTATAAATTAAAGGGTGGGCCAATAGTTTATTTGATGTATATGGCCATACTTTTGAACAGTTTTAGATAAAGGCTTAAAATTTACAACGAACCTGTATTGCTAAGTCCGCTATAACAACAAGTATAAAATTTGGATTTGGAAGTTAAAGGGTGTCGCAATAGTTGGGGTAATTTCAAGTATGCGACCAAATTTTTAAACAGTTATAGACAGAACGCTGCAACTAAAAGGGGACCTGTATTGCTAAGTCCACTATATCAAGGCGTTTACTATTTAAATTTAGAAATTAAAGGGTGTCCCACAATTTATGTAGATAAACTTATATAGGCCTATCTTTTGAACCGTTATAGACAAATGTTTGCAAATTGGATAGAATGTCGATTGATATGGCCGTTGTAGTAACAAGTATTTAATATTAAAAATTAAAAGGTGCCCCAATAGTTCATTTAATTCGATGTATATGCCCATAACTTTAAACAGTTGTAGACAGACGATTGAAACATCAAGAATAAAATTGGAAACAACAAAAACAAGTATAAAATGGAAATAAACGTTTGTCCCAATAGTTTATGCAATTTGGTTTATCTGGCCCTTATAGATAGACAGCTGAAATTTAAAAGGGAACCTGTTTTGCTAAGTCCGCTATAGCAAGAAGCTTATAACTTGAATTTAGAAATTTAAGGATGTTTCCAAAATTAATGTAATGTATTCTATATGGCCGCATTTTTTGAACCGTTATATACAAACACCTGAATCTTAGACAGAATGTCCAATACTTTGTGTGGTATAATAAGAAGTATAAAAATTTTAAACTATAAATTAAATAGTTTTACAGTAGTTGATATAATCTTATGTATATGGCCAAACTGTTTAACCGTTATAGACAAACGGTTAAAATTTACACAGAACCTGATTGCTAAATCTACTACAACAGCAAGTATATAATTTGAATTTGGAAATTAAAGGGTGACCCTATAGCTGCTGTAATTAGATGTATATTATCAAACTATTGAACAGTTGAACAAGTTTAATGTTCGGAGATATTAGGGTGTGCCAATAGTTAATGTAATCTTATTTATATGGCCATACTCTTGTACCGTTTTAGGCAAACAGATAAAATCGGTTTTAAAGTCGGTTTTTTGGCAAGAATTATTTCTACTTTTTTGAGCTTTGCTGAGCTTATGACAGAAATGACATGAACAATATTAGCTTCAAAACCATCAGCTGTTACTAGTTCATTAGCGCAAAAAAGTGAGTTGACGGACTTTACAGAAAATAATGGAGAGTTGCCAATTGGCTCAAACTTGGACGCCAACCATCAGGTCCATTTCCCCAAATTAACTTATCGCCAAATGGTAAATGCATTTAGTCGATGGTTTTAGTCACTGTATGTATCGACATCCTGTTGAAACCTTTTGAAAAAAAAACATTTCAACATGAAACGCTAACTATTTTCATCGACCGGCTTCATTTTTGAAGACAAAAGGTCCAATGTGTAAACCGCTATAAATGGCAAATATTTTTGGATCTTATACAGTCTGTGAGATTTATGTGGTTCGCTTTGACTTTAGAAACGGTAATATTATTTATTAACAAAATTATTTTAATCCAAAAATTATCTCTGAATAGTTTGGTAGCGTTATTCAAGCGTCAATCCATTCAAAATATTTTGCAGATTACACTGATCATAAATGTCGAAAGGTGAGCGCAGTATGACAGTTAATTTGACAGCGAACCCCTTCGTAAGTACACCTTTCTCGTCCTATATAGTACTATACATATATCTCTCATTTACTTTTAGAACGTCATAACTCAAAATTTGAAATTTTATAGATAATCACAGAATTATTCGCCATGTTCATGCTTTATATTGAGTAAACATTTCATCTTTATGTCTCTTGTACTTTCCACGTTTTAAGAGAATAAGTCGTAACTTCACTTCATGTTTGGAAACATTGTTTTCTATAAGAAAGAAACATTTGATTTGTGGAGTAAACTTCATAGCGTACAAATCATATTGCTTTCTAAAATATCGTCACAATTTTTTTTAAATGTATCGACTGTTTTGCATATAATCAGGTCTGTTCTACAAATCACTTTTTGTCAAAGTGATTTCAAATCACACAAAAGGTGTTCTGCGTACAAAATGTACTGAAATCACGTGATTTAAAACGTTTAGCAAAATGACTGCCGATTTGAAATCACTTGCTGCTTTTTTCTAATTATTTCGCTGAGAAAATAATAATAATGGCATTATATATTTAAAACGATATGTCTTCTTCTTATTTTTGCAAAAAAATTAGATTTTATACATATAAAAACGAAATTAATCATAAATTTTCAAAGACACTGCATATTTTATAAAAAATTGTCTTGCTTTATTTAGTAATGCTCGTGATTTTCTCTTTCTAGTGTTGCAAAATTGTCAGAATATTAAATGTCATTTAAGATTTATCTTATTTATGCTAATGTTTTCAGCATCAAATTTAGAAAAAATTAAGTGCAAAATATAAAATATTAGCAACTTCCTAAACTTTTTGCATTAATTTTCACATTTTCAATTTTAATTTGAACGCCAAATTTCAAGCCCTTCGATTAACACCAATAAGTTAATGAAAGCACATGTATTAAAAACAAATAAAAATTCACTGATTTATTTTACTTCCACACATTTTAACTTACTTAAATCACTTATAATATTTTAATTAAAAATGTAAAAACAACACAGATCTAAAAAAAAGACGTTTTCTCCTATTTTCGAAAAATTAAAACCACGCCGAAAATTTTAAAATCACGTGATTTGCAGAACAGCACCAAATCCTCTGCGTGATTTTCAAACCGTTCGTGCTTTGAATTCACGTGATTTTCGGAACAGACCTGAATGTATTTTATTAAGTTATGGCTGTGTTGGTAATAAATATTATTAAGTATATCTCAGTTTTTCTTTTCACAAATAACGATACATTTTAGTTTACGACAAAGTATCTGATATATTTTTACAGCAATATTGTCATAATCAAACATCCCACATAGTTTGTCCAAGATCTCCTCTTTAGTATATAATTGATGAAAGTTTTCTTAAACGGTGTTTTTTTTTATAAGTCATTTATTTTATTTTACCGATGGTGAGAACAAGTCAAAAATATAAACTGCGATTATCTAGAAATGACTTTTTTTGAGTTATCACATTCTAGAAGTAAACGAGCGATATGTACATATTTATTTTATCAAAATAGGTGCAAACAAAAAAAAAAAAAAAATGAAAAATATATTTTTAAGAGTTTCGCCAGCTTTTCTAGCCAACAAATATATTACATATTATTTGAAAATGTTGTGGGATATTAGCTAAATATAATAAATAATATTATACATTTTTTGTTAACTGTGCCGAAGTTGCTAAAAGGAAATAAAAAGAGCTCTTGTATGCAAAAATCAATGATTCAGTATCCAAATAGTGTCATATGCTTCGCGCCCCTTTTTAAAAAGTTAATTTTCTTTATTCCTCAAAGTCATTTAATACTCTTCTAATTTCTCAATATCCAATTTATTATTATTATATCGTTTCAATTAATCAATTTCTTATAATTATAATAAATCAAATTGTATGTAAAAGTCAAGTAACGTCCATTCACTGTAACAAACAAAAGTACAATGCAGCAACAAAACAAACATTAAAATATTAATAATTTCAAAATGTGATTCAACCCTTTCTAAAACAAACAATAAAAACTTCCACCAACTCCTCTTTTCAAAAAGACAAATAAAAAATGATAATACAGTAAAACCCTTTCATTAAAAGAAAGCAGGAAAGTCGCAGTTAAAATGATACAATTAATAAAAATAATAACAAATATGAAATTTCTAAAAACGCAGAATAAATGACAAAACAGATGTATTCCTTGATATAGCAAATCGAATAAAAAACGACACCTTGACTAATGAGGTGACAACAAATTTAACGCAACTGGTAACAAAAAACAAAAAAAAAAAAAAAAATAAACGACTAAAAACACTTTTAAATCTTAACAAGTGCTGAACAAAAGTACAAAATAAAAATGCTGAGTATGTCTTAGGGAAAGAGGGTAGAAACTAGAATGCAAAAAAAAAAAAAATGACAAAGTATCCTCAAATTCACTTAACATTGTTTATTTAATATTGTCTAATATGCGGACAATGTTTAACTTTTATGACAACAACAATTTGACAAAGAAAATCATATGTCATCATTATTAACACCAAAATGATTTCAAAAGACCAAAAAAAAAAACACCGAATAGAAAATTTCATCCATATGCCAGTTTATTGTTAAAGCGGATAATTTTAAAATAATATCATAATCATAACATTGGTATTAAATGTGAGTGAGCAAGCAGTGAAAAAAGTGTACAACATATTGCCACAGGATACAGACTGAAGTCTTGTAGTGCAACAGGGTTGTTTGCGATTTTAAATCTAAAAGTCACCCCTTTAGAGCTGCTTATTACTCGTAGTTGGATGACAGGTTTTTGTATATTAATTTGAAAATTGTACACTTTTCATAAGCCGCATTATTTGCCAAAGATGTTAACACTTTAACGTAAATCAAATTATAAAAAAAAATCTTTAAATATTTATACAACGTACAGTAATGGAAATACAAATATGGGCACTAAGAATTTAAAGTTATAGGCATTCAGTCTGATCATTTATACGATATTTAGATTAACATTGATAATTTTTAGCGTTCTAAGACTCTACTGATGTGGAAAGAGCAACAGGATCTTTTGTACAGCCCTTAAGTTCACCTTGTAATTTTCAGAATCTGAAAAATTTCGAACCCAGCTTTATCTATTGTACATTTATGTTATCTAAGATCACGATGTCCGGTGATTCGAGCGCTAAAAGCACCTGTCAGTGCTAAATATTGCAAGCCGAATTTCTTCTTGAGCGTTATAGTCACATAAATTTTTTTTAACAACAACGCGGTTTTATTTTCCAATAGTGTTTTATCTATTAAAAGATTAATTTATGATTGATTTCGTAAAAAAATATTTCCATAGTTTTCATGAATGTCCACAAAAGAGAAAATATAATAAAATAACCAACAATTAATATCCTCGAAGTGCCCTAATTTTGAATCCCACTATGCCGGTTTTGAGAGATCTGGAAACCTCAAACTAAACTTTACCTATGATGCTTCCCCTAGCATCGTGTGAAACACTGCTTCAGCCAATAAAGCCGCTAAAAAATTGTTTATTAATTCCAAAATAATTCGGTTTCTGCCCATTTATGCATTGCAACTTTAAAACTACAATTTTCCTAGCTCTTGTCTTCTACGTTAAAAAATAAAGTGTTCTGGTATCAAAAACTAAAAATCGGCAAGAGTCCAAAAAAAATTATTAATTACTTTTGAGTAGCATTTTCCCAAATTTTATTTAGAGATTTTGTTGAGTTTTAACACAAATTTGAGACATGAAGTTGATATTAGTGATTTAACAATTTAATCGGGTTAAACAAATTAGCACGATATTTTTTAAAAATAAATTTAATTTAATATTCCTGTGGTTTATTTTAATTTAATAATCTGCATAGTGCCTGCGAAAAGAACAAAAATAAATTATGGTAATGTTTGTGATATTTTATTTTTCATTATCTTTTAACTGTATAAAAGAGACAAAAAAAAACAGCTGTATACAGTGGATAAAAGAAAAATAAAATCAGAATTGATTATTGTTGTTTTTGCTTAAGCTTTGTCTTTCCTTTATTGTTTGGATAAAAAAACTTTAGTTTATTAAAATTTTTGTGAGAAGTTTCCTGAAGAGCTAAGTAAGCGATAGCGAAATGGCTATAGCGACGTGCTTTCACTCTCAATAATCAATCTCGATGATTTAATAATTTAATCGGGATAAAAAAATTAGCACAATATTTTTAAATAATTAATTTAATATAATATTCCCCTGGTTTAATTTAATGAAAATGAAAAAAAATCTAAAATCTATCACCTGGACCGAGTTAAATAATTAATTTTTCGTTTCATCCAAAGCGGCTTTCTGACTCAATTAAGTAAAAAAAGCGGAGAGATTTCGTATATCCTACATTTGCGGATTCTCTAGTGCAACCCACTATATCAATATATTTTGAAAAATGCCATAATTTATTTTTCCCAGACTGTATAAAAAACATATAATTTAAAAGTTAACCCTAAGTGGGGTCTACTATATCATTAACATCCCCCTTTAAAGAACTTTTCAAAACGTATTGTACAAAAAACGGGAAATCTATTATTAAAATAATAAATGAAATTTTAAAATGCCTTTTTTCCGTACAACCATCGCCACTGTCATCCCATTCTCTTCATTCTTCGTTCTTCATTATAATCATAATCTTTATTCTATAATGTACAGTTTGAGGTGGTTTATGGAAAGATGAATAAAAAAAGGAATTTATATTCCTGTGTTTTAGATTTTATGAAGCCCACTTTACAAGCCAAGGGTCCTTAAAGTAGCATTTGTATGTATTTATGTGTGTGCGTGTGTGTGTGTTTGTTGGGTATTTGTGTATAAATGTTGTCAGTAAAACTCACTCTTTGAGTTCACAAAAACAATTGGAAAATTATACACTTGTGTCTATTTGTTGTTATTGTTGTGAGGGTTATAATAATACAGCAACAAAAAAATTTAAATGTCAACTTCTAAAATATTTTTTATTGTTTAAAATAAATTTTGCATATTAATGCACTTGTTCTTTTTATGAACCAAAAAAAAACGTCCTTTTTGTAAACCTTATGAAAGGGGGCGGTATGCGCTTTTATATGATTGCCTTTGTTTAAAATAATTCAGTTGAATGGAATGAAAAAAAAGCAGAGTAGATTGAAGAATATTGTTTTTATTATGTTGTCATTTGAATTTTTGATTGTTTTTGCTGTTTTTTTATTCTACTCGTACGTTTCGATGCCATATAATATTTTATATAAACAGCTGCGTTGCGTTGTTTTACATTTTTATTACTTTTTATGGACTTTAAAAAGTCATATTTAGTATAAAAAAAATAAAACAGAATTAGACTTATTTCCATAATAAAGAACGCCCACTTTTAGCTTTTATTTGGTGGACAATTTTTTTTAGTGTATATTTTAAAAAATTGTCTTGGCTGCAGTTTTTAATAAAATTTTTTTAATACAATATGAACATGTGTTTAATCCAGATTTTTTACTTAATTTAAATAAAAATTAGTTAATGATAAATATTGAGTGAATTATGTGAATAAAAAAATAAATTCCGACTATATGAGAAATGCTTAACAGTTTTATCATTGCAATGTTATGGCTTTTGACAACAAAATATTTTATACCCAAAGTTGTTAACGTGAATTATTAAAAGTCAAAACTTTCGGTTTGTAGAAAGAAGTAAGGTCTGTTTTTTACTCGCGTGGGATCCCAATTTGTACGAAAAGTGTTCCCGTATTTCAAAATTAGATAAATGGGAGCAATCTTGAGCGAATAAAGTTCTTCTTCTTTTTGCACACAACAGCCCAAGCTTTTTCTTCGTGCAGGGTATTAAAATTTGTCAAACCAGCAAACAAAATAAAAAATAGCAACAACAATATTAAAAAAATTAGTAAAATATTAAAGAAAATTGCTAATGGCAAACAATAACGTTTTAAAAATTATTGTTGGTGATTTGGTGGACAGTTCAAGTAATTCTAGTGATGAGGACGAAATGATGAAAGACATGACATTGAACAAGAGTCTGACTCCGAAGAAACGCTAATGTTAAATATATTTGCATGCCAAAAGTTTAACAACATTGCAAACTATTTGAATGTTGATTATTTATTTTTTGTTGATTCATTAAAATTGATTTTTTTTTTATTAAAAAAGTCATAACACTTTGATTTTTTTTGAGTTTAAAATTTAGATTTTGTGTTTAAAATCCAATTTTGCCTCTTTATGAGAGAAAATCATGCTTGCTCTAATTTTCACAAGCTTTATCCAAAAACTATAGAAACAGACCTACTGCCACTTATGAGCAAAAGAAATATGTTAATTAATTATTCTTTTTAACCGACTTCGATACAAGAAGGGGTTTATCAATTCGATTTTTTAAGTTTGTGCCTGCATAACTTAGTCATTTCTAAACCAAATTTTGATTTTTCTAAACGGTTATGCTTACAGATTGGTCCCGCTTGAAAAAACAGTGCATAATTTGAAAAATTAAAGGGTGTCCCCATACAACGTACATGTTTTTTACATGTATTATGAACCGCAAAGGTCGCCACTTTAAAATTTAAAGCAACTGCGTATTACTATAGCTTCCAATACCATAAAGATATACAAAAATAATTCTTTAAATTAAAGGGTGCCCAAACAGTTAATTTAATTTGATTTATATGGCCATACTTTTGAACAGTTATAGACAGACGGTTGAAATTTACAAAGAACCTGTATTGCTTAGTCCGCTATGTATGTGACCAAACTTCTTAGCCATTATAGACAAACAGTTGAAATTAACATCGGACTTGTTAGGAAAAGTATACAATTTAAATTTAGAAATTAAAGGGTGTTCCAATAATTGACTTATCTAGGCCAATCTTCTGAGCTGTTACTTACTTGAAAATCAAAAAAAATTTGCCTGCTATAATAAGTGTTACATTAATTGATGTAATTTGATGTATATGGCCAAATTGTTAAACAATTGTAGACAGACGGTTGAAATTTATAAAAAAAAATTGTATTGCTAAGTCCTCTTTAACAACAAGTACAAAATTAATGATTTGGGAATCAAAAGGTGTCCCCTTTAATTTAATGCATTTGATAGACAATAGTAGATTTCGTTCTGATGTAAATGAATTTAAGATTTAAAAAAAAAATACGTAAATCGCGAAAGTATATTGCTTAAAATTATTGAACTCTAATTTTATTAATTTATCTTTATCTTTGGAAACTCTGGTTTTCTTTGCCGTAGTTTTCTCTAATTATTCTTAAACAAAAACAAAAAATTAATTTGGTAGTAATTTTTGACAAACGTAAAGAGGGCAATAATAAGTTCTTATAAGAACATCGGTAACTGCAAAATAGACAAACGGGCAAAAGAATCTAAAGTAAAAACTTTAATAGGACAAATGTGAAAGAAACAAATTTAAAATTAAGTTATTTCGATCACAATAGTATACACTCGTGTAACTTTTTTATCTTGTTGTAGCTGTACACTTAAAACTAACACGTCGCTTTTAAGTGCTTTTAGCTTTTTCCGATATTAAAGACGAAATTACGGTACTGACGTAAAACTATACACAATTTAAAGAATATAATTGTACTAAAAAATGCACAGTTTGGATTTTTTGAAATATATTTTGAGGTATGCGAAACCACATCTGTAAGTGCATACATTCAAGTATACGCAACTCCTAAGTGTATAAAATCAGTGTCTTTTGGATAATGCCTTCTTGCTAAGGAAATAACAAATAGTTTCAAATTCATTTGTACACAAATTTTAATTAATTTTTATGAATTTATTAGTTAAATTGTTTGATAATATATTAAATAAATTAAAATTAATGTTGGCTAAAATTCATTTTTATTTTCATTTCTAAAGATTTTTAAAGCCAACACTACTTTTGTAGCTTCTTTAGGCTCCCTGTGAATAGGGGCATACAACACTCTAAATCGGTTCGCTAATATTCCAGAGGCATTTTCTATAACTCTTCTATTTCGTGAAAAAATTTATTAAAAAGTACTTCCTTTTCACTTAAACTTCGATGAGAATATGGTTTCAAAAAAGCATAAGCATCGTCTGCCAAAAAAGTAAATGGGGAAACGAAATCAGATAAGAAAAATTTTGTGGAGAGGGTATGTTCACCTTATTGTTTTCTTTAGCATATTTTAGATCAGATCGAATCTATATACCAGCATCTCCTATTCTGCCATTCATTTCAACGTCCCCGTACAAAAAACGATACTTTGCATCTGAGAGACCCATTAATACAATTGAGTTAAAGCCCTTATAATTAAATTATGTCGAACCAGCCTTTTTATTCCCAATGATGTTACAATGCTTACCTAAAAATATTTAGAAATTCATAATACGTAGAAGAATCAGGCACAATCTTACCATCTATTGCCCCTATGCAGTTTGGGAAAACCCACATTTTTAAAAAAATCGTTTGCAATTATGCGCCATTGGTTTTCGCTTTGTGGAAACTGTAAATATTCTTCATTTAATGCCATGTATAAAGCCGAAATAGTTTCTCTAAGAATTTTACATATTGTTGACTGGTGAATTCTAAATGGCAACTGCAGTGATGATTGGGTTTCTCCTTTCATTATGTTGATTGAGTGAAAACTATGTTATTATTTATTCAGCATCAAGCTGGTTTACATAAATACCTTCAGGTATAATGCAGTTTCTTAAGCGTGTATCTTGCTTCATTATGTATGGCCTGACTTTGTCTTAAATTTCATCAAGAGGGGTCATTCTTAAAATATTTGTATATATCTTTGAGTCTTCAGACTTTATTTCTTTATATGATTTGTGAACAAACCCCTCTTCTTCTCTCAGTAGTAGCCATCGTGAAGAAAAATTTTTTTTATTTTAACCGTTTCGTTTTTCACTTTTATAATTTTTTTAATTATATTTAAGCTATTAATTATAGCTAAAGAAGCGAGTGTCTCTTCCATTTCATTCCATTCCAAAACAAACAAAATTTTATTAATTTATTTACCTTTTTGTTCTGTTTATGTTTACTACTTTTGGTTGTTAACAGTTTTTTAATTTCTTTCAATTTTACTTCATTTTATCTTAAAAAACGCAGTTTTTAAATAGGCAATAAAAAACGCTATATTTGTGGGCAAAAGTAGCGACTTGGCAGCACTATTATATTTTAAGCTTTTCTTTTTGACATTTTATACTTTTTATTGATAACGTTAATATAAATTTTGAAGTTTGGAGATTTTTCTAAATATAGCTCAACTCATGGCGAAATAATACCAGGTGGCCGCAATGGCGAATTTATTAATTTCGCCGTAAACTCTAAATGTCAAACTCCATATATAAAAAATATGTATAACAGTTTATTGTATGGAGTTTGACATTTCACGTTTGCGGCGAAAATTATGAATTCGCCATTGCGACCACCTGGTATATTTTCGCCATGGCTCAACTCTTCGCTCTAGAAAAGAATTTGCTATTAATATATATTTCTGTTGTTCTCCACAATCTTAAAAAGTTGCAAAAAGTGAGTGTTATTACAGCTTTACAAATGTATGCTGATGTCATTCAAACAAAACAAGAAAAGTTAGACACCAGCAGAATGCAATGCTGCATTTTCAGGATCGCTACATTCGTCATCAGCCTTTAACTAGTGCATTCATCTATTCAGGCCACAAATGCACTGTGGCTCCGACGAGACTCAAACTCCCGAGCTTTTGTTTTAACTAACTCAGCCACGACTGTCACACACTGCTATGCTGCTATTTTTTCTACAACTAAACTAAGTCTCTGTCGAAATTTATGACTTCGTTGTATTTATTATAAAGACGCCTTATCCACAGAATCTATTTAAGTACCCCTATCAACTTAGTCCACATTTACACTATGCCATTTTTTATGTAATTTTTTGCAAATCTTTTTACAAATTACAGAGATATTCGTTATTAAAAAAAAAAAAAATAAAATAAAAACAATTAACATAAATATACCATCTAATCTAAATTGCTTATCCCTCTTGCTTCACATGCAACCAAAAATTTCATGAAATTATTTTGCTTTACTCATTTACACCACGGAAGGTTTGAACTCCTGTTTTCAATGTGTTATTATATTCCTTTTCTTGTTACAGTATTTACAGTTACAATATTTTAATATTTCTAAAGTTACTAACAAAATTTATAATTTTTTTGAACTGAGTTGGCCTAAATCGAACCTTTAAAACGTGGTTTTAAGTTTCACCATTTTTGACTGCATGAGATTTCTCCCCATTTCGGTAATAAGAATTTAATGTCAATTGCAAATTGCTACCCAAACAATGAGGATGAGCTACATTGCTGGAATTCAACCACATTAACGCAGAATGGTCATGGAAATCCATAACGACCTTTTACAAAATACACTATTCCATAGACCAAACTAATAAAAAAAATTTAAATTGAAAATCTTGTGAAGATTTAGCCGCATTTTTAATACCAAAAACTAACTACAGACAAATTATTATTTTTGATTAGCACTTTTAGGTTTTCTCTTTGTCTATTGATCTAATGCTGAAAACATCACTTGTTAGTTTCACACGTTTCATGAAAAATTATTTTAATTTTCTTTGCTTTCCATTAATTTCAATTTATACTTTATTAAAATATTGTAAACTGTTGTTTGCTTAAAAAATCAGTGTCAGACCGTGACTTGTTTATTAAAAACTAAAATGCCATCCCTCTGCACATATTCTATCTCTGTGTGTAATGAATTTATGCAAACATTATTAAATCAATTTGTAATTTTTTATTTATTTACATAAATGACATGAGCCAGTCGATGACTCTACCCTGCCCAAGTCTCATGCTTAATTTTATATCATTTGATTATAAATGACTATATCCCGCTGTGGTGAGGGTTCATTTTGGCTCGTCTTACTTCTCATCGATCATCCCACCTCCTGTTGCGAAATGGTTATTTGTCTAGAAATCGTAGTGTTTCTATATGAAATGAACTTAAAGAAAAAGGTTCGCAATACCCGACTTATTAAATTATTTGTCTCTCATAGGGGGAAAATAAATTTTTCTCTATCCCGAAAATGAGGTTAATATTTCAATTTGATATTGCTTGGTTATTGTGATATTTAAATCCTTTAAACGCCTTCTTATGAAATAATTTGAAATCTTGTTTTAGTTCTTTAAAATGTTGATACAGGCGAACCAATCTGACACACTTTCTGTTTGTTACGTTTAAGGATTTTTGGTAGAAAATAAATAATTATTTAAGGGAATTGTTTTGTGAAAATCTTTATGCAAACATTGTCGCTTGATTGTGAAAATTTTGTTTATTTTTATTTAAGGAAAATTGAAAACTTATTTGTCGGGTTTGACAGGGGTTGAAATTTTTGTATAATGGCTGTAAAATAAAACTTAAGAGAGGTTTATTTTACAGTGTCAAAAATGATTCTTTAATTTACAAAGTCACACGTAAATGTTCTTTTACATATGAAGTTGTTAATCAATCTTGCTAAAAATTATTATAAAATACGGCATTCGATATCGATCGAAATTTCAATAGAAATTAAATGTAAGTTTCGATCGATATCGAATGCCGTAATTTGCTCTCAGGTTGAA
The DNA here is from genome assembly GCA_916610165.2 of Gymnosoma rotundatum. NCBI lineage: Eukaryota > Metazoa > Arthropoda > Insecta > Diptera > Tachinidae > Gymnosoma > Gymnosoma rotundatum. The sequence continues at coordinate 91,689,192 of OU744337.1, read as the reverse complement.
GCTTAACTAACAATGAATAAATCTCGTTCATAACGGTTATTTAAAGTAGTTGCTCAAACAACAATAGCAAAAAGCGTAAGGTGCGCGAATTACTTTGTTACTTTACCATGTCCATCTGAGTTACATTGAAACTCATGTAAAATACGTAAGAGTTTTGAGTCGGCCGAATCTTAGATACATATCCTTCACCAAAAGACTTGCGGAGTTATTTTCTTGGAATATTTTCTTTAGTATAATGAATATATTTAAGGTGAACTTGAGTTGGGGCTCCTCTTTGGTATGGCAGAATATTTGAGGGCGCCAAATTATTAATAATAATATTAACAATAATTAAAACGTTAAAAAGATGTGTGATAATATTTAATATTATACAATAAAAAATAACAATATATTTAATATTTATTTCATTCATCTTTGACGTTCGGCTTTCTTTTGGGCACGGACCACATACAAGGTTTTACCTTCGCCCATAACTTTGCTATTAAGAGATTCGACTACAGCTTCGGCTGCCTCAGTAGTTTCAAAAGCAACAAAACCGAAACATTTGCTTTTACCATCCTCCTTATTCATGACCTTGTAGCTGGTAATTTTTCCATATGGCTCAAACATTTCTTTCAACATTTCGTCATTAACGTCATCGGGAAAGTTTTTCATGTAGACGTTAGTGAACAATTTTGCTTTTTCTTTAAGTTTTCTCTTGCGTTCCTTCCGAGGTATAAATTTGCCAACGTACACTTTCTGTCCGTTCAACAGCTTACCATTTACATTAGCAATAGCCTTATTGGCTTCTTCCTCAGTTTTAAAATGCACAAAGCCATAACCCTTAGATTGGCCTTTATCATCAGTGGCAACTTTACCACTCAATATATTACCAAATGCCAAGAAGGTATCATAAATGGCTTTATTGTCAATGGTTTTATCCAAGTTTTTGATGAAAACATTTTTAATGCCGGAACAACGCAATAAGGAATCTCGATGAGACCACATAATGCGAAACGGTTTATCACCTATAAGGTCAAAATTCATTGTATCCAAAGCACGTTCAGCTTTAAGAATAATTTCTATAATAAATTAAATTTTTTTAATATTAATTTTTATTTAATTACTTTACTTTATTCGTGCTTGATTCCTTCAAATATAAAAGATTCCGAATAATAAATAACTTTATCTTTTTATTTTATTTTTATTATATTTCTATAGTATTCTTGATCTGAAACAAGGCAGATTTATTTTACTAGGTAGTGTCGTCTGCCCAGCTGGTTTGTAGTTGGAAATGTCAAAAGTTGTTTATATTTTACTACGTTTGTTTACGAATTTCAATGTGAAAAAATTTTCAAACAAGTGCAAACGCGAAAAGTTCAAAATTTCTTAAAAGTGAAAAATTAAAAATTTTAAAATATTTGAAATAAAAAAAGACAAATAAAGAAGCGAAGCTTAAAAGAACCTAATTTTATATAAAATTAACATAATTATTTATTTTAGAAACTCACTTGTTTAAAAAAAAGTGCAATTAATTGTGAGAAAAATAAGGAGCTGCCGCATTTCCGTTGTCAAGCTATGTCAAAACGGGACGAAGTGTTTTACTGCTGTCAAATGCTGTGTCTATGTAAGTGTTATTATTGCGATGTTAGCATATGCATATTAAAAATTATTATTTATTGTAACTGTGTATTGTCAAATTTAGCATGCCTATTAGAAATCCAGTTGCTGACCTGCAGTACCATTTCGTTTGACACAGTCATACTAATACTAATTCATTTGTAAAAATATTAACTACAATTTTAGCTCGTATCTAGAATATTTGTCAGCTCGTAAAATATATGTGAAAAAATGCAAAGGTTGGAATATTAGGTGAAAGACCTTAAATGAAGCCTGGATAAGGCGAACGCAGCCATTAATGCGATGCAATCCTTTTTAACAGAAGGGCAAATTATGAAAATGAGGTGTCCTTCTGCAAATATCCATTGGAATGGCCAGATATATCTAATGCAATATGCTTGCATGCCTCCGGACCTAGAGCTTATAATCACTTATATAAAAGAGGGTTTTCACTACCTCATGTCTCTACGTTGCAGCGTTGGTGTCGCAAATCTTGGAAGGATTCAGTGTCTTGTGATTTCGACTGCATAATGACGGATGAAATTTTAAACAACATTATAATTGAGCTGCTCAACGTAGGGTTCCCAGTCGTTGCAATAGTTTGCGACATGGGACCAGCCAATCGTAAGTTATGGAAAGAGTTCGGAGTTTCAACAGATAAGTTAATATGTTTCTACTTTTACTACACAAACACTAAATTTTTGTCACTTTTCACATTTACTGCTTTTGGCGAGGATGAAACTTTTTAACTTTTCCAAGAGTTAAAAACGCGATGTGACGTGTTTTTTACTTTGTTCCCTTGTAAACGCACAATCGGAATTTGGATCTAGTGCTATTATCCATAAAATTGGTAAATAATGTTAAATTTCGGTTTTGAGTCTTTTTAAGTTAAAAAATCGGGTTTATGTTTTGTTTTAAGTTTGAAAATAATTCGTTATTTCTAAATCTATAGCTTAAATAAATTTAAATTAAATATATTAATAACTTAATCAATTTGAATTTAATTAATTAAGAATGAAATTAGTTTAAAATTATTTTAAGCAATAACTTAAGGTTTATTTTTATAAATTTTGTTGACTAACCATAAGGAATCATTTTCTTGATTCGGCGTTGATAGTCAACAACAAGTTGTTAAATGCCAAGACATTCGACGAATTACTTAGGTACACGTCAACTGGTGATGTTTCTATAACGTTTAAATTAACCAAAGAACATATTTTGGTTAAAGGAACAGGTAAGTAAAAATGTCATAACAGTTAATTAGAAATCAATTAACATCTCTTGTTAAATTTCTAGGTAGGCAAAATGTTAAGATGGCAGCACAGCTGTTCTCTAACACATCAGCTAGAGCCATTCGGCGCTGTTATTTAATTGGGTTAGAAATGTACATTCCAGTTGAAACTGCAGAGTTTGTGCAGCTTGTCAACGATTGGTTTGATGAACATAACTCAACGTTGGGAATATTTACTTACCCTGGCAAGGTAACTTGTAAAGATTTTATTAATTTTTAAAATAAATCTGCCTTGAGTGCATGTTTATGAAGACAGAAACAATAGGAAGGGATAAGAAATTAGATCAAGTTTGTTTGAAGTTTGATAGTCCAGTAGTGGGATACACTGCTCTTTTTTAACGTTTATCAGTTGGTAAAGTAGACTTAACAAAAAAAATTTCGGTTTTGTTATTCAGTAACAATTTTCACGATATTCAATTTTGTGTAAATTTGTGTAAATTGACATCTAAGAAATAAAAAAATGCATGTGCCTCGTTTGAATTTACATGGTTTTAGTCTTCTCTTTTTGTTGTTGTACGTTAATTTGTTGACCGATATGCCACTCAATTTCAATTTGTGTAAAAAGAAAAATAAAGATGTCTATTATATTTAAGCTGAAGTAAGTGAATCACTTAATCGTATCTTTGACTCCAAATAGCAGAAAATGTCGTATTGTTTAAACTTACTGATCATATATTATGGTTAATAATCATATATTATGGTTAAATATATTATATTATTTTTGTAAGTAAAAAAACTTTCGTTGTGGTTAAAATTTTTTTAAATTAAAACTAACAATGTTGCATCATTGTGCACAATAAGCATATAACAGTTAAATGTTAACAAAAAAATATTTGTCTTGACTGAAGTTTTGTTGAAAATAATTATAATTTGTTCTCCACAACCATTCATTCTTACAAAGAACATAAAATGATTCTCTGCGTGTTAATGTGTTTTTTTTTTGCGGGTTTTGGAGGTTTTTGAAAACTTTTAATGTTCAAGGACACACTACGATGCGATGCATATTATAGGTATATTTTATGGTATTCTATGTAAGCAAGATACCACGTTTTGATAAACTGACTTGCATAAAATCTTTGGTAAGCACAGCCTGAGTTAGCTATACCATAGAAGAGAAAATCTTTGCGCATGGTCGAAGGCCGGATTTGTAGGAAGTCTTTGGTAAGCAATGCCATTGTTGTTTTTGATGCGACTATTATGACATTTGCATAAGTGACACTATCTATGTTCATGCAAATTTTAATATTTTTGGTGAGATTTAGGTAAAGATGTAATATTCTTGTGAAGTTTAGATGAATTAGCTGTAAGTTTACAGTTATTTTTTCTGATTTCGGTATTCAATAAAACAAAGCAAGAAACAACAATAACCAATAAAACAAAGCACTATTAAATCTTTAAAACTTAAGGAAAATAGAGATTCTCACCTTTTTTTAGAACATATCTTTACTATTTACGGACCGATGTTACTAAATTTCAATAGCGTCTTTTTCTACATTATGTCGGCGAGAATGATGGTCATTAATTTTCTATAGCTCATCTGGTGACGTAGAAAAACTGATTTCAACCCAATTAACCAAGGGCGGACAGCATCAATAATGTATATACTTTATGGGCTCAGAAATGAATATTGTTTCAATTACAAATGGAATGATAAACTTGTTATAGCTGTCAACCGGGAAGACTGATTCAAAAGTTTGTTAAATTTTTCTTTATATATCTGATACATCATTCTTGTTCTTCACTTTGCAGTAAAAATGGGCGAGTGGTATCGCAGGGAATTTTACCACGTTACTCCTCCACATTTTACTCAAAGATATTTAAAATCCGCAGTGAAATTCCCCCCACGGTTGTATGGAATGCGCCAAAAATAATCTACACTGTGTGCTCGAAAGTAGAAGAGGATAAATTGAGAATATTTATTCAACTTTTTGAATTTTTTCTTGTTTTCGAATTATTAAAAAAAAGCTTGACCGAAAATGAATAAATATATCCTCTTAAAAAACTTACGATGTATTTGAATATTGCAAGATCTTTTGATGTAGTATACAAAGATATAAAACATTTGACAAAAATAAATTGATTTACGAACGATCGTGTAATACTTTTTCGAAAAGAAAACATATGGAAACTAAATTTAAAACACGCAAACAAATTCATCCATACATATATTTCTTTTCATATTAAAGTTGCACCAATGGTCAAGGCATTGAGCTGAACATATAAAAATAATATCGGAGGATGGTTGAAGGCATTTAATTATCCTGCACTGAAGTGTTTAGCTAAAAAACGAACTTTCCTTTTAGTATGAAGTACGATGGGCGGTTAATTTAAAGGTTGCAGGCTTTTTTATTTTTTAAACTGGCGTATCTCTTCCAAAACGTTGAAATGTTTTTTTTAATTTTGCACTACCTTCAGAGAGCAACACTGCTTTAAAACCAATGATAGAATTTTATCCCTACTAACCAGAAATTTTTTCAACGGTCAATAACTAACAAGGGCCCTGTGGACCTCACGTAATATTTTACCCAATTTAAGACTTTTTTCTTATATTTACATTTTAATTTTACAAACAATACTCCGTTTAACAAAATTTATAAAATCCAGGAATTATAGTTAAAAAGCAAAAGTAAATGTAAATTGCAAAAGCCTATGGCCTATTATTTATACCTCTGCTGGCGTATTCTAAGTATTGTAGTTTTTTTAGGTAATGGTGGCATGACAAATTCATTTGTTGGTTGTCTTCAAAGTAACAGTAAGAAAAAGTATTACGCCTCATTCATTTATTTTACCCATAACAGCTTATCACAACTCCGAATGCCTCCATATCTATACTTATCTTTGGATGACTAGTAATGCGAGTATTAGTGGTCCGTTCCTGTTTCTAACACTTGGTCCATAGTATTAACACCACATTTGTTTGAATTATAAAAAAGAATAGCTTTATTTTTGGTATTGCATATATCTATTGCAATTGGGTAATGCATAGTTAATAGCACTAAAACAGCTTAGTTCTTTCTCTTAGATAAAGTCCAAATAAGGTTGTAAAAACTTCACGTGACTTATGTTTGAAAAATTCGGTAGGAACAAATGCTTTCTTCCTACAAACAGTCCCAACATAAGCTAAGCCCTTGGCTATAAAAATTTAGGCTAAGTCCAAAATTGTAAGAAAAAGGTAAGAAAAAGGGAAACATCTGGTAATAATCCGAGAAATTTATAACTTGCATGATTTATTTTCCAGACCTCACCCCTCATACGCCTTTTATTCTGATATATAAAAGCAGCTTTTTTTGTAAAAGGACTAGAAATAAATCATTACACCTGACAACGTCACACCCGTAGGGCGACAGCTGAGAATAAAGTAAAACCATCGACTTTAATTTCTTTAAATCTTCATTTTATAAATTGTTGTAACTTTAGTTAATTTATCTGACTGTCGCCTACTGTGGTACGGTAGAAAAACTTAAATACTTATAATTATTTATTATATTAATCCGTTTGAAGAAAATCCTTTTCATGTGCCAACTTTAAAAGGTGTATAATTTTCTTGTTTTATTTTGTACTTCACTAGAAGAGTTAACATTTATAAATGACCACTCATTTTTCGTATGTTAAAAAAATGTCTCGGAAATTTTCTTTTCTTTTTTATGTTAAAAGCATTTTTTAAGAGTATTCCTACATATAATCAATCGTATGAAATACATGTACTTTATAAAAAATATAAAATAAACCACACAACACTCAAACGGTGAGCAATAAGTTACAAATGTCTAAGAAGGTATGCTAAAAGAAATTGGAACAAATAAAAAAAAAACAACGAATAATACATGTAACTCGATTTAATTCTAATTCTAATCAATATGTACAATTTTAAAAATAGAATTAAAATATCAAGGACATTGAAATTAAAATTTTGCTTTTATTATAATAAATAGATATTTTCAATATCGATTAGGTTTATTTCCCTTATTCCAAGTATTTTAAAATATAAAAAAATTATTTCCGAATGTTAAAAGAAGAAGCAGCCCATTGTATAAAAAAAATATTTTTTTTTTCTGCAATTCGACCAAGTCCTGGTGGACAACGACGTCAGCATGCCTTTAGCACGGTCAATTGCCATTTGAGGTCAACCCTTTCGAGCAATTTTTTTTAAGAAAAAAAAAATATATAAAAATGTTTAATGCTAGAATAACACCTTCTCACTGCATACAACCAAAACACATCCACACACACAAATACATTCACTACAGCAGATAGTGGGAAACACATGTGTTTATAATCCACCAACGTAAACACTTATTTACAAATACACAGACATACTGAAACATAAATATATGAATATCCGTTAGAACATTTTTCAAAAATACAATAACAAAGTACTAAAATTTATATGAGCAAAGATAGCAAAATATGTCCTTTCATTTTGATTCTTTTTTTATTTTTGTTTCTCTTGCCTTTTTTATATTTCAAAAGATTAAAATAACGTTTCTAAAGTATTATGGCGTAAATTATCTAAGACCCCATTCATATACATACTAACACATACACTTAAACCTCAATAAAATCTATCGAACAAGACTAAATGACCGAAGGATTTAAAACCAATACTTACACATGTGTGTATATGAAAAATGTTCCTATAAGTGTGCGGATTTTTTTTTTTTACATTTTATACACAAGAGTATTTTATTACATTGTCCTGATTATGTATTAAACTCTGGATAAGTGTGATTGTGCCTGAATTTGTTGTATGAGTGTGACGTTTTTGTAGCGCACTTTTCTCAACCATTTGTCATTTTATGTCCTTTATTTAAAATCCTCTGAAGTATTGATTTTCTATTCCTTTTTTAAAATGTCCTTTAAAAATTGAGTTTAAATTTATGAATTATGTACATCACCTTCTATACGTTTGAATGTATATTCTATATTCTTTTAGTATTTATATCAATTTGTGGTTAACAATTTTTGCTAAAATTGACAATCAGATTGACGTTTTTTAAATCAAGCGTCCAAGTCCCAAATGTCGCACCCGAATAACCAATTACTTTATAAGTTAGCCAATATCTGAAGTATTAAAAGAGAGAACATTTCAAGTAATCGAAATGCGAGAGAATATTTTTCAAGCAAACTGTCCAAAGGGATGAAGCTAACTTAGACCGTAATTGATTAATTTTTTGTTTATTATAAATTTGAAAATTATTTTTATTCAGGTTCCAAAAGCTGTGTTCACAACATGTTCAGGTTTTAAACATTCTCTTGTACTTTAAAAATAATCAAAGAAGGATTTTAGAGACCGCGTTATTTCTGTCCAAACTCAAGGAGGAGGAGAAGGAACGAGATAATGTCTGGGCGTGTACGGATTTCGGTAATCATAATTGGCCTCATAGACAGTTTGGTTCAATACTATATTTCTTTCGATGAGGCTAAATACTGCGTGAATATTTGGATACTCTTTATTAATCTGAATGCGTTGGCGGTTTTCTCCAAACAAGGCTGAGCATTATTTTACTTTAAATTATTGCTTTTAAAGCGATTCTTTAAGACACATGGCTTCACTAATAACAATTAGGCTGGGTGTTTCTATAACACCACAGACTTCTAGCACAACAATGCTCCATCCAGATCAATATACAGTGCTGATATTTCAATTTAATTTACTTTCGTTTTCTTTCCTTCACGCAACTAAATTAAAACTCCTTTTAACGCACTCTAGAAGAACATGTCTTTTCAATATCCCGTTTTAATCTAAGGGGACTGCAGGGGACAGAGTAAGCATACGTATTATTACGAAAATAAAAATCTGGCAACCCCTGTTGTTGTTTCCGTATGAGCGTGGTGAATAAGTTACTTCAACTAATGGTGTGTGTATAGAATAATACCACAATTAGCTAACAAAAGCTGAGCAACCTCAATGGCTGCGCTGGTAGAGGTGCGTGCTGTAAAACACACGATGATGAGTACAAGCCCATCTGTGGACATAAGTAAAAATGAAAAATTATAAACAATGTAAAATTAAGAAGCAGCAGTACAAACCTCACGGAAAGGAGAAGACAATTATTGTGTGAAGCCATGGAGCCATTTAGTGGAGACGTCTAGTTTAACATAAGAGTAACAAATAATTGTCAAGACGCCCTTAATAATAAAAAATAAAAACAGTGTATGGCAGATGTGTGTTGTGGCTATTGGATTAAAGGGGATGACTCACTTGGATAAAAGTAGAGATGTCTGTGGATGGTTATGGTTATTAAACAGGGCATCGAGTGGTTCATGTCTCGCCGGAGTAACCGTAGGATCAAGAATTATAGCCAGATAAAGCCACAAAGTAAGAATACAGAAATTAAAAAGAATTACAGTGGTATTTGCAATCAAAAGAATCCGTACGTTTGTTCAAAAAGAGAAAAACCTAACAGTATGTATTCATGAAACTATTGATAATTTTTTTAAATCCATTAATACATGTCACACATTATCGTCTTATGAGAGGGTCGAAGGCAATAGCATTTTATTCTGAAAATGTTAACAGGTGAAAGCACAAATTTAGTAATTTTGAATGAGTTTTTGTGCTTTAATCAAAATATCCTTCTAATTTTGTCAACCACTAACCGACTTCTTTCTAACTATTGAGTTTTGAACGTTAACTGGGTTTTTTTTAACAGAAAAGATATTTAACATAATATAATCAATGATCTGTTTGCTGAAATTTGGCAGAATAATATATTGTTTTGTTAATTTGATAAAGAGTTTGAATTCTACTTGAGAATCTTGACGCTTAAATATTTGCACCAAAGTTGAAGATTATGTACATCTACTGATGATGATCTCGTTCAGGGCGTCCATTTAAAGCAATTACTTTGTAAATCCTAGAAACAGGTGTAAACAAGTTTATATAAACTGTCAATAGTTTCGTTGGGTTACATTTTTTAATAAAAATTGGATATAGAGACTCTTTTGGTATATTTACGTTACGTTTCATAGCAATTGAGAAAAAGTAATTGTTGTACTGATTTAGTAGCTCGGTTAGAGCTTTTCTTTTTTTGGACTTTCTGTTGAAGAAATGTAAATATATATCACAATAAGGAAGAAATTATGGTAAATGCCAGCGTTGACAGTTTTTTAGCTTTCTCTTCAATATGTAATATAAGTTATAACTAGTATGAGTGCAATGTTCGGCTATGTCGAATCTTATATACACTTCACCATACATGTAGATCTAGGTTAGTGAAGTAACTCCAATCAAAAAAACATTGCGACGACAGGCCCTTAACCCATAATTCTATATCGCCCCATATATTCATTTTTTTGATTAGAGTTACTTTATTGTTCCAAATGACATGAAAAAATACAAGTAGGCGTGGTGTTTTGCCTGCTGCTTCGAAGGACATGGACAAATCATGCTGATTTCCAATATTTATTTTTATTTGTGAAATTTCAACACTATCAGGGACGGACAGACAGACAGGCGTACAGATGGACATCGCTTAGTTGACTTCGCCAGGTATAAGAAGTCGGAATATATATATATATACTTCATGGGTCGGAAATGAATATTGTAGAAATTACAAACGGAATGACAAACATATATATATACCCTTTTTTCATTTTTGTGGTGAAGGGTCTAAAAACAGAGGTGAATAAGTTACTTCCACTAGTGGTGTATGTGCATTCAATAATTAAACAATTAGCTAATACAAGTTGAGCATCATAAATGGCTGCATTGGTAGAGGTGTATGCTTGCTGCAAAATAGATCACCAAGATCATGAGTTCGAGTCCAGAATCGGACATGCGTGCGTTCAAAACAAAAAATAATAATAACTGTAGTAGTTTAAGGCGATTAAGATGAGAAGCATCAGTACAAACCTCCCGGAAAGGAAAAGTCAACTATTGTGTGAAGCCATGTTAGATAATTTTGTTAAGACGTCTATCTAATATTAGACTAGCTACAGATAATTGTCAAGGTGCCCTTTTTAATAAGAAAAAAGCTTTAGCTGTTAGCGCAGATAAGTAACAGCATAACAAACAAACAGTGCACTCTAAGATTTGTCCCCTGCTTTCGTTCGCAAGCGCAAGAGGGAATAAGTCGGATATTTAATAGCAATTTAAATTTACAACTCATTATATGGTAAAATTTACTCAAGAGTTTGAACTATTAATTAAAAACAAAATAATGTAAAAGATACTTTCGTTCTACAATTTATCAATTAAACCCATAAATTTTTTTTAAACACATCCTCACCTTGAGATATTGAACAAAGTTGTACTTGATTATTGGTTCTCTTCACATTTATTTTGCTCCTTTATATTCGTACACCAAACGTTATTCAAGCAGCTATATTTTTAATTATATTATCGTAAATTCCCTTTGTTAAATTGATTTTTAATTAAATAAAACACATGAATTGCAAAATTTCATAATTATTTCAAATACTTGAGAAAATTAAATTATTTCAATAATCATTTTCCTCCTGCCACCAAAATGTCTTTACAAATAATTTCTAAAAATTAAATTAAAAAATCACTTAATTACAAAACAAAAGACAGACATACAGACAAAAAGAAAAGAAAAGAAGCTTTTCATCAATAAAGTGACAATTTCAGCACTCAACTTAAACGACGTCACCATTAATAGCAGCAGGCTTTTAATAACGGAAAACACCCTCAATAAAATTTTGAAAATATTTCTTAAAATATAAACTTTTTTCACTTCCCCGCCCTTATTCTTAACATTGGTGCTTTAAATAACTTTGTAACAACTCATATCCTTGTGCACACACAAAGTCACACTCACACACAAACTCAGTCATAATGTTAACGTTTAAATACAATATAAATTTTAATATGGATTTGCGTTTGCTTGTGTGTACGTAAATTTATGTTTGTATGAATAAATTACTTCCCGCTTAACATCATTTGACATTAAGGGGAAAAAATTAACTTTGTCTCAAAGTTTTTTTTCTTGTAATAGTAAACGTGTGTGACCCCACTACAATTCATAATCAAAAGACCCAGCAAGAATATGTTGCAAAGCCTGAGTAGCGGCGGCTGCGGCATATAAACCCACAATTTGTCAAATTCAAAAATTCATCAATATTATTTACATACAGACCAAATAAAGCACGTAGCATGTTCATGAATATTTAGCGCACTTTCAAATTGCTCTCTCCATCATTTACTTATTAAATTTTCCATATCAAAAGCCTCTGACTAAATAAATGACGGTTGTTAACAACCCCTTTATGGCTGCAGAAATATTAAACATGTCACTGGCAAATTCGGGAGTTTTATTTTCTCTGACTGCACAGTGAGAAACGAGTGCATTTGAAACTTGTCAGCGCTTACCAAAAAATATTGTAGACCCCAATTTGATCTTGTAATTCCGTAATTTTTGACGCATAGCGATCATCTCCTACTTCATCAGTTATTACTTGTTGAGGAAGTAAAATAGTCTATAATGAAGAAGGGCCCTAACAAGCTACAAATCGCTGGTTTCATACAGAAAGGCCCTAACTCGAATTTTGAGTTTGTTCGTGATTCCAATATATTTCACACAGATACACATCGTCGCATTTTTCATTTATCATTTTGTTAAATACAGTCTCTCTTATGTTTTTAACTTTCCTGTAAAATTACTAATGTACGAGTTTGGGCCTTTCTACAAGAGACCAGCGATATGATAAATTTTCTGTAGTGAAGAAGTCTGGATAACTTTTTTGTATAAAATTTTTCATTAAAAGTTAATATGAATATTGTAACTCATTAGACTGTTTAATAATTCTTTGAAGACCGCGATTTATGAAACCTTCAGATAATTAATGTTCCTTAGAGAAGCATTTAGCTGTTCAGTGTCATAAAGAACAGTCGATTCTAGGATTTGATTTTCTTCAAGATGTGCAGATTGCCAAATGTAATTCAGAAGGACAAATAAATGCTTAGTAGCTTTTTTTCGGCTTCCTTCAACACTAGTAGAGCCACCTGTGACATTCGATTGGCTTCTGAGATAATAGAACGTTAATACATCTTAGTTTAATTTCAAATCTCGGTTTTAAACCGCACTGCATTGAACTTCGCCTGCATTTCATTGAAGTTGTAGGACGGTAATCATATGACGCCGACATAGTTTAAATTAATAAAAAAAAGGGCAGTTCGCAGTTTAGTATAGATACTTATTTATTTATTGGCAGAATACGATAGACGATTAAATACATTGTGAAATTAAATGAAGACCAAGGACTCAAAAGATTGTTCAGAAAAAAAATTACAACGACCCTTCACACGATCTTAGAACGACTTTTATAAACCAGTTTGCACATTGCGGAGGAGAGGATTGATTTCGGTTGATTTTATTTTTTGTGATTTTGATTAGAGTGATAGCACGCCAATTTTCATATTTTGATAAATCTCAGTTTATTGTTCTTCATACACAGGAAAATTAATAATTACTTTCTGTAGGGTCATCTGGCTTCTTCCTCCTCTATTTCTTGCCTTTGCATGAAAACTAAATATACTTTATTCTCACAATAAAATTTAGGAATGGTTAATCGATCCACACTAAGATGATACAAAAATTTTTATACATTTTGTTGTGTACTTTTTTGCTTTTCTCGTAGTTCGATAAAATTTAAAATGAAGCTATAGTTGTATATATTATAAACCCATTGCTAAGAATCAGCGTTGAGTTTTCACATATACAAGTCAAATCTTCACTCCAAAATGAGCTTGAATGAAAGAAATATAGATAAAATAATAAATATAATAAATTCACTGATAACAAATATTTTGTTAATATTTACATTTGATAGATCCCACTGTGAATCGTTTGAATTTATTATTTTTAATTTTTGTTTTAAGTACTTCTCTTCTAATGCAGCACAGCAACGTTGTAAAAATTATAACCTTTCGCGCATATTTCCGCTTCCGCAATTTTGGCTTTTAAATCGAATTCTACTGTATCTTTGCCAACTTTCTACTTTGGTTATTAATTTTACCTTCCCATACAAACGTATCGTTTGGGTTTTATTGTTTATGTTTATAGAAAAATGATTAAAAAACACCCTCACAAATCAGTTGAAAGGGTGTCTGAATTTTTGAATAATTTTTCTGTCTAACTTTTGGTACATTTGTGTGTTTCTGTGTGCTGTTTACAAAATAATGAAGGGTTAAAAACATTTAAATGTTAAATTTTTAGTAATAAGTTGTACATTTTGCACCAGCAATCAAAATGGAAAGAGCATCAATACAAATGGTTCGGAAACATTTTAGTTTGTTTGGTGTTTCAGTCATAAAATAATGATCAAAACCAAAATTATATAACTGTTTTTTTTTTTAATTTATTATTTGGAATCATTCTTATGTTAATCTATCTTAATTGTACTTCCTACCTTCAAATAAAATATGTATATTCTTATGAAATATTTATTACTTAAAATTTAAAAACTACAAAATGAAATTACTGCGGGAAAGCATATCCATATGGTCATTTCGCTACTGTTCATATATGTAGCTCATCTGTAGAACATCATTAAATATTTATATTTGAAAGATTCAAGCACAGTTCAGGTAGATTAACTGTTTTTGGCTTTAGTGATAGTGAAAGTATTTGCAACGGAAACAAGAAATTGATATTCAAGGTTTTAAATAAGAGCTTTCTTTGTTCTAGTTCGAAATGTCACTTATTATAAAATGCACTGAATGAAAATTGTTATGAAATCGAGAATAGCATCTTTAGTATAGTATAGTGGACATGCATGGCCATACCATATATTCTGAGTTCTTATTCATAGAGCGAAGTCGAATGAGCGATGTCTGTCTGTTCGCCTGCCCGTCCGTGTTCGGACTGAAATCAACTTTGCCAAAACACTAGATGAGCTAGAGAAAATTTAAATGCGCCAATCGAACAGACATAGTTTCGAAAATTATGCTATCGAAAATCATCAAGATCAGTCCATATCCTTCCTGGCAGTGAGAAATACACCACGCCTGCCTCTAATTTTTTGATATCATTTGGAACAAATCTGGTAAAGTAATACCAATCAAAAAAGAAAAAAAATAGAGAATTAAAAAAAAGAAAGAAAACATTAAGTGCAAAAATTGGCGCTTGTCCATATGTTCCGTGTTATGGGCCTCTAAAAATTTCACTGAAAAATACAATTGTGCACAATGCTCTTTTGAAGAGATCTTTAAAGAATTATTAAAATTAAAAAAAAAAATTATTGATTCATTAGGAGCGGATGACATTTTTGTATCTGTATCTGTATCTGTGATCTGTATCTCCCGAAATTTAATAAAATTAAAAATTAAAAGTATTGTTAATATAAATAAAACCAAAACAAAACTTAAACTGTTAAATCTTATCGACGGAATATTAAATCATTTCTGGTGAAACTGAATTTTTTTTAGAGCGTGAACAAATATGTTTCGTTAATAAATGCATTAAAGGCACGCGTGTTTATTTTTTCATTTAGTTTAATATTTTATTTTTATGTTTTCGTAATTTAATTTATAAATTTCTTTTAAAAAATTCGTTGTAAAATCTTGTTATAAGAGTAATTATAATTGTTGTTATAATGGATTTTACACTGTTTTTAGTTTCTTACTTCACCTGTGATAAATGTTGAGTGATAAAACAAACTAAAGCCATATGAAATGGTTTAAATCATTAAAAAGTAATAATTGTATTGCTTTTTTATGAAAACTATGTGTTTGTGTTTAACGTCAACCATTGCGTGTTGTCACGTGTCAGTTATATTTTGTAAATTGTCGATTTATTTTATTTTCCGAGAATAAGATTTTGAACGTGTTTAATATCACTAAACCGCTCATATTATAATATTTTGTATTTTTGTTTTTTTTTTAAGAAATCCCTTTTTTAATTGTACTTACAGAGTTTTTTTATATCAAGATTTTGTTTTTTATTGCCTTTTTGTCACATAATGAAACTCATAATTTTATGACTTTTTCTTTTAATCATAAAGTTGAAATAGTGTTAAATTAAATAGTGTTCAAATATTTTCTATTGTAAATACTACCGTAGGAGTATGTAAGTGTGTCTGTTTAGGAACGTAAAGTTTAGGTATTTCGAGAGAACGTTTGCTACAAAGCAGTCGTCAACAATTCCATAATTCATCACACATATATTTTATGTACTTATGCATTTATTTTTCTTCTCAAATTTTTTATGTTTATAAAGTTATACCATGAGAATAAAAAGGAGCGTTCATTAAATCATTTTTAATACTTTTAATACAAAAAGTACTTACATATGCAGTAAACCTTACTATTTTTGTTTTAAAACTAATTGTGCGAAGTAAAGAGTTCGTGTTATTTCGAGGAAGAGGCAATAGATTGTCTTTCTTATATTTTATTTAGTTGGGGATGTACGTCTTTTATATGGGTCATACTTCTGTTCTTCAGGTCTAGAATTGTATAGGATTGATTGGCATAGACCAGGGATGGGTGACCTTTTTGTAATGCGGACCAAAATTGAAAACAACGAAACTTAAGCGGGCTATTAACATTGGTTTTGTAGGTAAATGAAAGTTACGTTTTCAGAAAACGGTGAAGCAAATTTTTAGAAGTTGAACAAAAATAAAATATTTCTGATAATATATGTATTTATAATACTTTTTATTACTGCACTATAACCCAGCAAAAAATTTTTGAAAAGGTAATCGAGTGTGGAATTAAGCATTTTTGGCAGAAGTACTTCCCAACTAGATTGCCAACTTAATGATTTTAACAAGACATGAGACTTTTATAATCAATTACTTAGAATCGATTTCATTAATTATTGTAGAAATTAATGAGAACAATTAGTACGGTAGTTTCTTTTAACATAAAGAACTAGTTCAATTACCACTTCCTTTTTTTGGAAACGAATGTAATGTGTTTTATAAGCGAGTAACAAAACATGGCAACCACAAAAGTAAGTCCTTATATGGCAAGTACTTTTTAAGGTAATGCCTAATTTTTTGCTGGGAACATTACAAAAATTAATAATAAGTACTATATTTATATTAATGAGACACTTGCCACTGCTTATTTATGAAAAAGGTACTTGTATGTATGGTTAAATTTTAGGAGAAGCAACTATTAAGCTATTTTCTAAATTCTCGTCTGTAACTTGCGATCTTTATATTGATTAACAAAAAGACATTATTGAAAAAAAATTTTCGCATTTATATGTGCTCCCAGACAATAAAATTATATACAAAAATTCCGTGCGAGTTTTTTCACTTTTCCCTTTTCTCCCATCATCAATTTTTTCCTCTTTTGATTGACTGCAGAAAGGGAAAAAATTCGGGAAAAAAGTAAGTATTATGAATTATAAAAAAAGATTGTATGTAAATTAACAAAATAAATCCCTTTAAATTACGATAATGCTACTTTTTTATTATTTTGTTCCTACGAAATTCATAATTGGAGGAATCTTTTCTCGACAAAAAATTTTTCCGTGGGAAAAAAATTCCTTGAGAATATTCATGATTGGGCTGAATAATTTATTGCGGAAATATTTCAATTTTTAATAATTCTATAAATATCATTTAAAGATCATTTTTTTGTATATTTCAATTAATTTTAACTTAAAATTATTAGGAATTTTTGTCACATCTGTTAACAAAAATGGAATTGAAAATACATCAAAATATCATGTCTTATGCTAAAATCCATTAATCTTTCATCAAATTCTTGATGTAAAGCAAATAAAATATTAATATATTTTCGTTTTTCGTCACTATTTTTTTGTTTTATTGCCTGTCACTCCATAAAAACTGGCCGCCATATAAATTTTAAGTATGTTCGGGAGCCGCAGTTTCTGTGCACATTAGCTGCAGCTGGCCGCAGGTTGCCCACCCCTGGCATAGACAATACTTTTTAGTCTGCAAAAAGATATCCAATGGTATCAAAACAAAAGTTCTCGGTGATCACTTGACCTCGCTGCTCAGAGAAATACTTCATTCCAGGAACTTCATTCGCAATAAGGCGATTTGTGATAAGTGTTACCGTCTAGTTTAAAAACAAAAATTATCTTAGCCTCATTTGTCATTTGATTTAGGCGCCTAAAAATGTCTTATCATTTAATGAGACAGTTCACCTTGATATCGTTACTAGGATAAAAGGTTTAAGTGACTTTTACACGTTATTTAACTAGCTATCGCTATTTAAATTTTTCAAAGCATGTGGGATCAATTGTCAGAAAAATAGAATTAATATAGGAAAAAGTTTACATATTGCAAAGAATTGATTTGAAGTACAGTTGAATTACCTTCTAGAAAGTACATTTTAAAAATTATATGCATAACAGATGCATTTCCCCGGTCTTGACTTAAATAAAATAACTTTTGTAGAAGAAATTGACTTTAAAAAATGCGCAGACGATTTTCAAATTAAATATAAAAATTTCATTGTGTACATTTCAAAAGTGTACCTCTTACAGTTCAATCCTAATACACCTATACATACCCTATGCAAAGCCATATAACTAAACGCCTCGTCTCCTAACGTTGATGTAGTTGTATTCAGTCTGTTTAGTATAAATGCCCATAAAAAATCAAAACATTGCAATAAGTTCTGTTGGGCACCTTTTAAAACACATTTTATATACTTACATAATTATTGTACACCCAATCATAATTACATCTACATAAATTTCAATTGTCGGTCTATTAAAGTTTAAAAGATAAAGCCAAATATTTTTAATTCATATTTTATGTGTGCAAAAATTCTTAAAAATTTAATTAGTGTAACGTTTTACTTTATAAACTATTTGACAATGAGATCAATCGAAAAACTTTTCGAAATCAGTTTAAAAATCACTGTTAAATTATTCTTCGTGAACCCTCAAGCTATCCGGTAGGTGTTCAATTACGAACCTGAAACTGACGAGTATAAAGACATTCTTTAACCGACTTTAACAAAAAGAAGAAGGTTATCAATTCGTTTGAATGTTAATATTTTTAATGTTTGTGCTTGCAGAATTTAGTCACTTCTAGTGTTTACAGATTGGTCCCATTTTAAAACCAGTGTTTTTTACGTGTATTATGAATCGTAAAAGGCACTTCTTTAAAATTAAAAAAACTGCATATCGCTAAAGCTTACAATGGCCAAAAGTAATACAAAAACAAATCTAAAAATTAGAGGTGACGTAAATTGACCTATATGTGCCTATCTTTTGAACCGTTGTAGACAAACAGACAGAATATCAATTTCTATGACCGTTATAGTAACAAGTATTAATTTTTAAAATTATAAATTAAAGGGTGGCCCCCTTTATTATTATATAATTTGATGTATATGGGTATACCTTGGAACAGTAGCTAACTCTGCTATAACAATAAGTAGAAAATTTGGATTTTGAAATTAAAGGGTGTCCCAATAGTTAAATTAATTTGATGTATGTGTCCAAACTTTTAAACTATTATAGACAAGCAGCTGAAACTTTCAAGAGACTTGTATTACTTAGCCAGCTATATCAAAACGTTTATAATTTTAATTTAGAAATTAAAGGGTGTTCCCATAATAGAAGTAAATTGACGTATATGGGCCTATCTTTTGAATAGACAAATGCTTGCAAGTTGGAGAGAATGTCGATTGTTTGGACCGTTGTAGTAACAAATATTAATATTCAAAATTATAAATTAAAAGAGTGTTTCAATAGTTGATGTAATTAAATGTATATAGCCAAATTGTTGAACCGTTATAAACAGACGTTTAAAATTTACACAGAGATTTGATTACTGAATCTACTACCACATCAAGAATAAAATTTTAATTGATGAAAACCGTTTTGAAGCCGGCTTTTTTTTTTTTTTTTTTTTTTTTTTTTTTTTTTTGTAAAAATTAATTTTCATGCAGCCACATTTATCTGCTTAGTGGTCATAGAATCCGCAAAATTACTGTATAAATGTTGACTATCTCTTTCGTTTGATACGAATGAGTCCCCTTGATCGTTTTATTGGATTTCTTTTTATGACACTATTTTATGCTACAGGTTGCTGTACGATGCTATTCCAATCATACTCGTAACTTTATTTCTTTTATTATTAGATAAATACATTTAAATTTAAAGACAAGAAAAATATATAACAGTCAAAACATCTAATGTATTGTAAATTAAATGAAAAATCAATTTTCAACTTCAAATCCTAAGTTTCTTATTCACTGTATTATTGCCTGGTTAATATTCTATGACAAATAAATTTAAGACAGTAGAGTACAATACGCTTTTACGACGGTAACACTTCATTACAATGAACTTGTTTAGTTTGTTATCAACATGTTTGTCTTAATTGTATTGTTAAGTTGTTAAATAAAACGAAAATGACAAGATATGCATTTATACGCTTGAATTCGTGATAATTAAATTAACAAAGATTTTAAAAACCAAAATGAGATGCAAATAAAGTAATTGTTTTTAAACGAGTTTTTCATTTTTTTTTGTTGTTTAGTTTTTCCCGTACAATACACACTGCTCATACAAAATGATTGTAGGCGTTAGAAAAATCCAAACAACATGACCATCTACCAACATCAACACTGATGCGACTGACAAGACCAAACGTACCACATCCAACACATTTTTATCTTTTTTTTTGCATTTTTTCCACTGTAAAACATCTTGCCGTACACAAACTGTACAACAACGACAAATGCAATCTATACAAGTTAATTCAGCTTAACAATACAACAAGAGCAACATTTAAAACGAATTAAATAAATTTTAGAAATAATTTATCTTTGTTTCACTGATTTTTTTTTTTTTTTTGTTTGTTTTGTTGTTATTGGATTGTAAGTGGCGCACGGCTACTTACGCTTTAAGTTTCTAGCAACAACAGTCAGAAATTATAGCGATAGCGGTTCAAGACCACACAGTCGAGTGAAAAAATATTTGTTTTGACACTAATTTACAAAATACTTGAATGTAAATACAATCACATCATATTAAACTATTTATGAGAGAATAAACATATTAAGAATAATATGATAAATACAAATATTTTTGTAAAGATATTTAAAATTTTTAGTTTTTATGGTCATGTCATTGCCAATCAAATATCAAGAGAAAAAAAACATAAAATATTATATTCGTGCTGCATGAGCTGCACCAACTTTTGCGCGTCTTGATAAGATTTACTTTTCATAAAATTTTAAGCTTGACAAAAATGACAATCAAAGTTTTTAAATAATCATAGATAATAATAATTTTTAAAATAAGTCCACTATAATTTATTTAAAATTGCTTAAGATAAAATGCTTAAAAACAGACATTTTTTGGACTACATTAGAATTCACTTAGGAATTCAAGCGAAAGATTATATATAAATGCGGATTTTCTAACTTTATAATCGTCTTTGGTGTTTATTGGATTGCAAATACAAACTAAAGACGTGCACTAGTATATCCAACAGTATGGCAAAAACAGATATATCATATACATAACAAGTAAAACTGATACAAAAGAACGAATGAGTGTAGTTGATATTGTATGCTTTCGCTTGTGCGTACTCACACTATGGATATAAACACATACAGTTGTTTATGGTATTGCATAGAGTGAGAAAATTATCAGTTTTTTACTCTCAAATATCTGTTGTACCATGAGTATTTGGATATATCTGTTTATGAAACAGATATTTTTGATACTTGTGTGCTGCTTATGATAGAGGCGAGAACTAGTAAGCAGTATTTTAACTTCGTAGTAATAACCCGAATTGTAATTATTATTGTTTAGCTTTAGTAATTAGTTTATATGATTTTAAAGGTAGAATTAGCAATATTTATCACATGAATGATAATTTTATTTTATAAGAACAAACGGAAAATTAATAAATTGTTGTCTAGTTGCGCGTTGAGTTATAAGAATAGAATTAATTCAATTAAGAAATTTTATTGTATGTTTATTTAAAAATATTAATTCCTCTTTGATAAAAACTAGTAAATAGTTAAAATTAATATATAAAAAAAGTTTATTACATACATCTGTACAAACATATGTACATAAAAATAGAAGTTCCGAAAAATTTCAATAAAAAAAATTACGGAAAACATTTACACTTCTAGAATACACCCACTAATAATATTGTCCCTTTTATATATGTACGTATTAATTAGAAGGATATTATAGTTATGTTATTTGTGCATTAAAAATTTGTAAAATTTCTAACATTTACTAAAAAAAAACCTCTTTTCTGCATTAAAGAAAAGTCCTACAGCTTAAATAAATAGAGAGTAAAAATTATTCGAAATTAAAAAATTATTGAAAAGTTTTAAAGAAAAAAAACATAAAAGAGTAAAATGGACAAGCTCGTTGTAACTGCTTATCAAGGTATAGTCAGCTTAACAACGGTAAATATAAAATATAACAGTATAGTATATCTCTTACTAGTGTGCGTAAATAAGGGGGTGTCAATTAGAATATATAATGAATTGATTGGAAAATAAATTGTTAATAAATGCAAGTTTCTTACTATAAATGGGAGCAAATTATAAGATGGACTAACTCGTTGACAATTTCATAAATGCTTATGGCGTTGTTAATATTTTCACTAGCGGTAATTTTATGAAAAATTTTGATCGATAATTAGTTACATGGCTTTAAAACATATGTTTTACTACACTAAGTAAACGCCATAAAGCATATTAAAACAATATTTTAAAGTGGTATTTTTATCACAAAATTCTGGTGAAATATGTACGTTTTAACATTAGGCACTATAAGAAAATATTTAGTTTTCGAGTAAGTAATAAGATTTGCTAGCTGGGGTTTGAGTTAAATTTAGATATCAGACATCAAGTTTTATTCTTATCTCGTTTAAATTTAATTATTTATTAAAATTTTTGAATGCATATCCATCAACGAAAGAGTTAAGTTTTATTTTTTATGCATAGATATTTTTAAGGTTTTGCTATTATAATTTTATTTTTCATAAAAACAATTATTTTTTTCCAGTTTTAAATCCATTTCATTGCCATTATATAAACAATTATAATTAAAATAAAATTATTAGCATGATATCGTAGTTATTTTTTTCCTATTTCATTATTTCAACTAATGTCAATGCAATTTTAATGGTAAAAATAATTTATTTCTATTTTTGCTAAAAATGTTTAAATATTCATACTTCATTTTAAAATTTTAAAAATAATTTGGATTCAAAAGGTATTTTAAAGCCAACTTAATATAAAAATATTTTTTAATTGATTTTAAATTATCAGGCTTTTCGCCTTTCAAAATATAGAAACATGCATACATATATTTATTTAGTTATTGTATCCTTAGAACTGTTGTAATTGTTGGTAAAAGTTGTTAAAAAACATAAAAGTAATTTAAATACAATTATACGCATTAGATTCATACATTTTTATTAAAGAATTCAGTTTTGTATATTCAACTTCAATAAAACACAATAAAACAATTAAAAATATTGATCATGTTTAGAAACAATAATTTTATTTTTTAATTTTAATAAACCAAAGCATATGTACGTATGAATGGATATTAATTCGCAGCACACAATAAGTACTTATGGTACAACCATCAATATCTGTTTATACCCGTTTGTGCAAAACATAGGAGAACAGATATGTTACTCTCATTCTCTCTTTACTCATTCGTATCCATCCAAAGAGAAAAAGTAACAATATCAACTTATATCAGAAACACAAATGTACTTATCTATACGCACTCATAAGAGTAGAGGCACAAAAACTGATATAAACAGATATATCTGTGCACGTCTTTAATACAAACATTCACTAAATATATATTTTTTTTACCACTTATGAATTATATATGACATGTGACATACATATGATATATCACACCAGGTTGTCCTTAAGCGATCACATTTATTTTTTAAAAAAATTAAACAAGAAAATTTATTATTTGGAATCTTTTTTATATTAATTTACTTTAATTGTGCTTGATTCCTTCATATATAAATATTATACGAGTATGATATTCTCACAAAATATTTATTATTTTAAACTAAACTAAAAAAGAAATGTATTACTGAGAGTATGGCATATCCATATGGCCATTTCGCTACTCCTCATAGCTCAACAGTGGATTCTACCAAAATTTTGTAAGGAAAATCTCAGAGTCTTATACCAAAAGCCAAATTTAATTAAGGAGAACTCCATTCAATCCATAAGGCAAAAAGCCATAAAAAAATTTAATACAAAAACACAGTAACCATTAAGAAAATATTTTTATTTTTTCTTTTATTTTTTAACACTAAATTTTCTTCCGGATAGAAAGAGGATATAAAACAAAACGGAATTCTAAGTAAACTGATGATGAATGATTATATTTTTGGTAAAAAAAAAAAACACCAAAAATACATTTTACTACTACATAAGTGAGCTGGTTTCTTGGAAAGTGGTATAGGTCCATTTTTTTATGTTGTGATATATAATGAACTTGAGTGATTTCTTTTCTTCTATATATCTTTTAAATTAAATAACGATATAATAATTACTAAAATTATTTGAAAAAATAGCCGAATTCTTGGCTCCACAAGTACTTTTACTACTTTCAAAAATAACATTTTAGAAGAAATGGAAACAGGAGTCTACACTTTTACAGACATCAGCTTTACTAAAACAAATTTTTATGTAAAAAGTAACAGTTTAAATGAAGACATTTATATATACGAATAACAAAATTTTTTAAGAGATTATTTCAGTTATGTTAAAAATATGGAATGGACTTATTCCATTTTTAAAAGAAATATTTGCGCGATAGAATTGTACAGCAAAACAGTTTTTGTTTATTTTATTTCAAGATATAACCCTATTGAAATTCTGATTGTTATTATGGAAATAAGGTGTCTATAGCTCAATTAAATTTCCGTTAACTTTTATACCACTTTAAAAAAAAATAAAAAAACAGCAAAATTTGTAAATCGCTGATCTTAAAAAAAGTGAACTTACAACACTTTCTTAAAGTTACAAAAAGAGTAAGTTTGAAAAGAGATTAACCAGGTTGTAATGTAGTAAAATCAAATTTTAATTAAAGGGAAATGTATTTACAATAGTTAAACTTGATATGTATATAATATGCACAACAGAGTAATACGGTGCGATGATGTTAACTCAAGTTTAAACAAATATTTTCAACAGGATCTTTATGCTAAATAAAAAGATATTCGTTGTTACAACTGAATTAATTAACAATCGAATATATTCCGTTGTGATTATTATTTGAAATTCAGTAGAAATGAATGAATGAATATGGTGATCGTAACTACAACAACAATAAATTACACGTGATAAACACTTCAGCACTACTTCCTCATATTCCCTACTTCTTGTTTTTCCAAATTTCTTTCATTTTCCTTTCCATCAGGATATATTAAATGTTTTCTAATGTGAACTAATAAAACGTTTTAAAATTATATTTTATTATTTTTATCATGTTGAACAAATCCTTTGAAAAATCTTGTTAATTTTTCACCAATTTTATCCGTTCCTTGTGTTTTTTTTAACTTAAGTATTTTATTTTTTTATTTTGTGTATTAGTTTCTTTTTATAATATCAAAAAGCTTTTGTTTTCAAAAGTAATATAACCAAAATTTTTGTGTCCGTATTAATGTCATGAATTAATTTTGTTTCATTTCCCAATCAACAGAAATAATTATAGTAAAGTTACAAATCGGTCGAGCTAAATTTCTTAACGGGTGTTGCGACCGACTATTAATTGCAGTGATTAAAAACGCTTGGGTATTTTCAATGCATATGTAGTTGCTTAACTGTTGCTATAGAAAAATATGCAGCAAAAGCAAAAAAAAAAAGTAAGAAACGCATTTCCTTTATATGACTATGTGCTTCTTTCTGCAGCAAAGCAATTATTTAAAAAGGTTCTGTTGCCTAAGCAATCAGTTGCTTTTATTTTTCCTGTTGCCTAACTCTTTACTATGAAGTTGTGGTTGACTACGATTGTTTTTTCTTGCTGTTACTTGCTGCTTTTCATCACTTTTAACATTGGAAACATTTTTATGTATTTATTACTTTCAACATGTAAGAAAATTCATTTTAAAAACTATTATATTATATGATGTTTTCTTAAAACGCAACAGCAAAAGAAGAAACAAACATCAACTTATTGCTTAAGCAACAGCAAACGTTTTTAAAATAAATGCTTTGCTGTTGCTTTGTTTATAATGAAATTTTTTGTAAATGCTGAGACATTTAGTTTATATATTTGCTGAAAATAATGTAAGTAAAGCAAAGACTTTAGTGCTGCTGCTATTTTTAAGCAAACAATTTAAACGCTGATTAATTGCATTACAGTTTTTTATTCATAATGTAGAAAAAAAACAAGATTACATTTAGTTAAGAACCAAAAGTAAATTATGATTTAAGTGGTAAAATATTATTGATTTAAACGATTATTGACGAATCTGTTTTCCGTATGTAAGACTGCTGTTATTCTCTTAGAAAGTTGAAAACATCCCAAAAGGTTATTTATTACTTAATGATGATCTTAAACTCTAAGATTAGAACGATGCTGAGACAACTGTGATCAATAAATAGCAAAATATTATGTTTCATGTATCGTTAGAAAAAATTATTGAGCAGTTTTGTGTTCTTGTACAATAAAATTGCTAGGAAATCCTTTATTTCAATTTAGTAAATTATTAAATAAATTTCGACCATGAAGCTGACGCAGTCTTAATGTCCTCTTTTTAAACTACCCTCCTAGCAATTAAATCCACGAATGTTGTGTGGTATGTGGTCCCATCCTGTTGGAACACAAAACTCCACGTTTATTGCCAGCCAAATAAGGTACGAAATAATACGATTTCATATCATTTACCATTTACCTTTGTTTGTAAAATTCTCGCCATTATGACAAACCAAACTAACCACATAGCAACTGTCAACTGGAGAATCCGTTGACTAACAAAACAGTGTAGCCAACTAGAAGACGTGAACTTTACAAAATCCCACTATTTTTGTATGGCTTTCTAGTTCAAATTTGTGCAAATATCACACCAAAAGTAAATCACTATTTTTTATATTCTGTAATTATAAACCAATGTAACACACATTAAACATATTTTAAGGTGCTCTGCCGTTGTAAAAACAGGCAAGTTATATAAAAATAACACAACTCTAATAGGCGTAAAGTTTTTATTGTTTGTGATTTATAACATCATATACCGCTAAGAATTTCCACAGTAAAGCTTGCCTCCAAAAATAGCAATTTCCCCAGAGCTATCAATATTGAATTCTGAACTGAACTACAGCTTTTCTAAGAATGTAATTTGCCATTAGCGTTAAGACATTCTCGTTTGCTCTTCCCTGTATCAAGGCATTCTAAAGCGCAATGTGTTGTAATTAATAATTGTTTACTTTTTTGCTGAAATTACGGGTTTTTTTTTATTGTTTTAGCGGTTTTCATTTAAAGACCATTTATAGCGACATAATTTTAAGACTTATATTATTGGCCCACAAAAATATTAAAGCAAAAACAAAAGCAATAAAACATTTGAAAAATAATCAAGCGTAATAAAAAGCAACAGCAATGCAATGATTCCCTTGAGACTGACAACAAACAGTCAAGACGGACGGATCGGAAGGTAGATAAACAAGCAACATGCAGTGAGCAATATGCCGCCATAAAACTTTTTCTGTTGCATTTGTTTGAAATATGAACGAAACTGCAAGAGAAACACACGACTGAATGTATGTATGTATGTATTATGTCTGTAAACAGATATTGCTTCAATACATATGACTGATACTTTTATGGGCAGCTATAGCCGCTCTGTTATTGCTGCTGCAGGTATGAATGCTGCCCGTCAGAAATGTTGATGCAATTAATGCTGCTTGCTGTTGCTTAAGAAATATTGCAAAAATGTGTTTAAATGCATTTCATATCATAACTGTCGGACGGACTAAACAGCTATTAACAGCAATAAGGACTGTTGCAGCATTTTGGAATATCTGTCTGTGTTATTTGCTGCTCATACGCGTACAACAATACGATTGTTCGCCACTCGTAAACACATGGTGTAATAAACATATTTTTGTGGTTTTTTATTCTGTATCATTTGTTTGTTTGTTTGTATTGTGATTAAATTTTCAGAATTGAATGTTGTTATATTTTATAGAATGCAATATTTTTATGCGTCAATTTATGGCACGCTTCAGATAAAGTTCAACAAAAACTGCAAAAAGAAATATCTGTAGTGCACAGCCTCGGTAAATAATGCGAAAAAGTCAACAATCCGAATTATTCAAACACCATTTCCATATACACGTCAGTCAGTGGTTGATTATATTATTTGTTTGACAGTTTTAAGCCTTGCAGACCATCAAATGTGAGTGTTGTTAACAACTTGCTCTAGCTCACGGTGAAGTTCCCTTGAGGAACATGTATCCATTGAATTGCCCTGATGAAGCAGCTCTTACTATTAAGTCTCAAAAAAAACCAGTCAATCAAAACCTGAAAGTTTTGTTTTGATAAATATCTGAGCAAATGCTCCAACACATGTAGATTATATGGTGCACTTAATGATCATCCATTTGCTATCGAGTGAGGACCTCAATATAGACCACGTGCATGCCCCCTTTCGAATAATGGTGGATAACCCGACCGAAGAAGATTTATATTTCCTGAGTATTTATCAAATCAAGGCATTCATTGATCATCCCGGTCTTACAAAAAATACTACAGCACAATGTAGTTTTTAGTGTGAGAGAAATTAAGAGAGACTGCACATCTTGACTTCAGTACCTTTGAGCTTATGAAGTTAATAATCAAATCAAATCAAGCTCGTTTGATAGTTCCGTTCCTAAATGATATTGACGTGATCTTACTAACACCGCTACAATGTCTGTTCGTGTGTCACAGGGGTCTCTTTATCAGAAGAAATTAATTAATACTAAAAGGGTGTCCCTATACCTCATTTTGACATATATCATCTAATCTACTTTGGATCTTTTCATCAAGGAGTTGCTAAATGTTTTTTGGATGTCTTGTACAGTGGAAAATAAAAAGGGTCAAGTTCATAACATATGTCGAAGTATGAAGTCGTTGGAAATATTGGTAATGAATTCGTTTATGGTGCCGATAATTTGTGAAACTTTTCCCACTTGAAACTAGTTGAAACCAGTTTTGGTTGTTAACCGACTTCAAATAAAGGAGGACTGAAATAACTCAATAATTCTGGATCGATTTTGGAAATTATTTTTATTTGAAAGGTCCCATTTTAAAAACAGTTCATAATCTTAAAAATTAAAGGGTGTCCTCATACAACATACATGTTTTTTTCACTATAACTTTCAATGGCAAAAGTAATATAAAAGCAAATTAAACATTAAAGAGTGTCCCAATAGGTGACGTAAAATACCTATATGGGCCTATCTCTTAAACCGTTATAGACAAACGCTGGACAGAGTGAAGATTGCTGTGATTGGTATAGTAACAAGAATAAATATTCAAAATTACAAATAACAGTGTGCCCCAATAGTTCATACAATTTATGTGGCCATACTTTTGGCAGTTGTAGAAAGACTCTTGAAATTTACAACTAACCTGTATTGCCTACTCCGTCAAAATAATACATATTAAATTTGTAATTGGAAATCAAAGGCTGTCCCAAGAGTAGATGTAATTTGATGTATGTGGCCGAACTTTTAAACCGTTGTGGACAGACAGCTGAAATTTACAAGGGACCTGTATTGCTAAGTCCGCTAACACAACATGTTTATAATTTCAATTTAGAGATTAGAGGGTATTCCCATAATTGATGTACATTGACTTATATAGGCCTATCTTTTGAACCGTTACAAAAAAACGGTTGCAAATTGGACAGAATGTCGATTGCTAGGACAGTTATAGTAACAAGTATTAATATTTAAAATTATGTATTAAAGGGTGCCCCAATATTCATATAATTATGTGGCCAAACTTTTGAACCGTTATGGACAGACAGCTGAAACTTACTAGACACCTGTATTGCTTAGGCCGCTAAAACAAAAAGTTTATAATTTGGGTTTAAAAATTAAAGGGTGCTGCTAGAATTATTGTAACTTGACCTATATGGACGTGTGTTTTGAACCATTATATACAAACTTCTGAAAATAATGCAGAAAGGCCACTACTTTGTTTGGAATAAGAAGAAGTTTAAAAATTTTATTTATAAATTAAAGGGTGTAAAAATTGTTGATGTAATTTGATGTATATGGCCAAACTGCCGAAACGTTATAGACAGACAGTTGAAATTATACAAAGAACCTGATTGCTGAGTCTTTTACAACAGCAAGTATAAAATGTTCATTTGAAAATTAAAGGGTGCCCCTATAGTTGCTATAATTTTATGTATATTGCCAAGCTGTTGAGCAGTTGTATACAAACGGTTGAAATTAACAAAGAGCTATAGTGCAAAGTCCTCTGTAACAAGTATTAAATGTGGAGATGTAATATAAGGGTGTCCCAATAGTTAATGTAATTTGATGTATGTATTTACTTTTGAACCATTCTAGACAGCCAGATGAAGTCTGTTTTGAAGTTAGTTTTTACTAGAAGAATTATTTTTCTTACTGTAAGACTTTCACATTTGTTAGTGTCAGTAACTGCGTGAGTTTTGTTTTCCTATTACGATCTTGCTGGGAAGGTGCATGTGACAGATCGATAACGCTAAAAGTAAGAACAGCCGAAAAACTGGTGTAATAAACAGTAAACAGATTTTTTAAAGTGACGTTACACTCCAGAAATAATGGCTACTTATTAATTGTGTTACGTTCTTTGGAAGGGAATAGAGTTGAGAGTATAAAAAAACCTTATAAAGACTGGCAAAGTCCTTTGATGCCACTGGCATCAATCTTATATTCAAAACAGAATTTTTATTCTGCTCACCTGTTCTAATTTCCTCAAAATTATTTATTTTGAAATAGTGTTGTTTACAGTACATTGCGGTATGTAGTGCTTGGTTACTTATGATTGACAAGAATTTAGCACAAACTTGTTGTTGTTGCTGTTTGGTTGCTGATATTACTGCATTATGGCCATAGCAGTCAACCGCCAACGTATAAGAAAAATAAACTAACCAAAACAAAAGAAGTCACAATAAAAACAAAGCAAGACTGTCAGTACTGTATGACGAACTTACTAAATGACTGATTAACTAAGTAGCTGACTAAGTGACGGTCTGTATTGACTAAATAACCAACTAAGACTCTGACTAAAATAATTGTTTTTGTTATTGTGTGACTTAATAGTGGAATTGCCTCAAATATCTTTTAATATTTTCTGTTGCTGTTTGTTTATTTATAAAATGAACAGAAAAAATGTCATCTTTAACCATAAGTGTCGTTTTGTATGTGGTTTGTAATGCCTCCCGTACGTGATCAGTGACAGACTGACTTGTCTTATTTTGAACTGACGTACAACTGATTGACTATCTGGTCTTGATGATTTTACTTAATGTTTTGAACAAAAATTATATCATACTTTTCAAGTTGATTTACTCTTATGCATTTTCATACTTTTCCATTTATATTTTAACATTTATGTATGTGCGTGGTGTGTGCGTGTGCGTGTGTGTTTGTCTTATTTTTTATAAAGTGTTGCATTGATATTTCAACTGACGTTTTGCTTTTAATACGATTGTTTTTTTTTTTATCTGTGTATGATGCGTTTTGATGTGTAATAAATGACAATTTTATACTTTTATTTATGTGGGGTAAAATGATACAATCTCCGCTCTTAGTTGGCCAATATCGCTTGTAATATAAATAATTTTTAGCATTTTGAAACTTATTAATTTGTTCATTCATTACGTTTAAATGTTGTTTGATCCAAAAATTATTACAAAGTACAAAATTGAATCAATCCATAAATTGCGTTTATGATTTGTAGCTGAAATATATTTTTAAATTAAAATTAAACTGCATTTTTTGTTACAATTAATTCGAATTAGCAATCACGAAAATAAAATGGAAATCCTTGCCGTACTATTTAAATTCAAAAGTCATTTAGCATTTGATTTTTAAAATTTGTATAATTGCTAAATTTTAACCCATTTTTTTCTTTTCCACTTAAGAAGTAGCAGGCATTTCTTACTTTTTTAACTCGTTCGAGGTAGAATATTTTTAAAATCCTTACTCTTTAAATATCAAAGACAAAATGAGAAATGTTTTAAAGAAACCAAACTTTAATTCAACTTGATTTTTGTTTTACTTTTGTTGAATTTATTGATGATATACTATGAATCATGAAATCGTTTTGTTTACTGGATACTAAAAAACGAAAAGCGAAAACCAAAATTTGTCAAATTATAAGAAATATTTTTAAACCAGGAATACTGAATTAAGAATGTAAAATATCAAGCTCGTAAATTACAACTCTATTATATAAGCGTTATTAACTCAATTAACTTTTTCATTTTTTATATAAAAGGCTAAAAATAAGTAACGAAGGAAACTTTTGACAAATTACAACTCAAAAACTTTATAAACTCTGGAAGATTTTTAAACTAAAAAAAAGCAAAAACAACAGGGTAAATAAGAGTTATCTGTAACGAAATCATATAAAAACTTATTTTTAATTTATTTTGTAACTTTTTTGTTCACAATGGATTTTTCCTGAAAGAATTTTAAAATCCTAAGGGTTTTTCTAGGTATTGTATAAAATATTAAAACCTTGTTTTCTATAGGGCTCTACTCCGAATCTGATTTTGTTAAGATTAGTAAAGGTGCACACTTGTCCTCACCCCAACTCTTCCTCGTATTACACTATTTCAAAAAAAAAAAAAAAAACATAGAATATTCTTCCCTTTACATAAATATTCGAACGTTTTCTTTTGAATCGAAATGCAGAATAAGCCCCTGGACCGCTTTTTGAACACATAAATATTATTCACCTTATAAACCTTCTCTACACACACACAAATAATTCAAGACCAAAATTAACCTATTCGGTCCAGCCGTTCTCGAGTTTTAGGGTAGCTAACGAACAAAAATTAATTTTTATATGAGTATGTATATAGGTTAGGTTAGGTTGTGCAGGCAAAAAGAAAGACCGACTCACTTGGGTCCCAAAGATCCCATTGTGTTGCCTGGAAACAGGATGTGCAGAGATCAGATTGAGGTCCCTACGGTACCATCAAAAGATCCACATCCAAACCACCCTGAAGACCGGATAAACAAGTTTATCCTAGAAACATCGCAGACGGATAAGTCTGCAAGGCCATGCAGTCTCGGACTGCCAAAAGTAGCCGCTCTATTCCCAGAAAGAGCCGGGCAGTGGCAGAGCATATGCTCCACCGTTTCCTCCTCCTCCTCATCTTGACAACATCTACAGTAGTCATGATGAGGAAGATTCAGTCTCCTAGCGTGAGCACCAATGACGCAGTGCCCTGAGTATGTATATAGATGCCTTGAAGTTAATTTAATTTAAGAACTTAGCCTTAATTTTTGTGTGCATACAAATTCTTTTCACTGCTCGCGTTGCCAATATACAGTTCCGATGTTGGAATTCTTGACAATTATTAAATCCATAACATAACGATGAGGTAACATTGCGTAGATGGCTTTAAGAATTCAACATACGAAATAAATCCAAATAAACTTGTAAAAATTTAATCAATGGATTTACATTCAGCATAATTCAATTAAGAAGAAATAACTATTGCATGCGATATTGTATTGTAACAAGATGCTTTCAGCCTAAAATTATGCATTGAATACTGATACGCTTTAAATGAGTTTGTTTTTCGAATAAATACTTCAGGGTTCTAAGAATCTGTTACATAACAATTTTGATGATAAAGCTGGAGCATCGATATCTTAAAGTCTATTTATCTCTCCTGTAATTGCCTACTTAGCTCCTTAACTGTGAGTTGGTAAATTTTTAATTATTTTGGGCTTGCTAAGATTCAGCAGCACAAATGGCAAAAATTTTAAGTCTTACGAGCAGTGATGCCAATTTACCTCCTTTCGCTTTGTTTTTAGCTCTTTTTGATTAACGCAGATGCGAAAATTTTTCTTTTCATCTTCTTTTCAAAAATAACGTTATCATAGCGCTCTGTATTCTTTTAAACAACGCGTTTTGCACTTTTTGTATCTTTAAATATATTTTCACCATTTTTCTTCTTTTAATTCAGATTTTTTATATTTCACATTAAATTTCTAAAATAAACCGACTTAAAAAAAAGTAGGTTATCAATTTGACTGAATGTCGAACTACGTCTTTGGTTACCGTACTCTTTGCCACTAACTACGCATATGTAAGAGTGTTTTTTAATATACCGATTAAAAATGTAGAAAGAACCGATAAATTTTTAATTAAAGAGCATCTTTTCAAAAATTCCGTCAATAAAAATGTATAAATATTATTTTTTTTATTTGTTATTATTTAATGCTGAAGTAGAAATGGAAGTAAGTGCTATGAACTTTTTTCGAAAACTAGAAATTGAATGAATGAATTGAATGAATTCACATGAAATTTTTCTATCAATGCCTTCTGTTCAATTATTGGTTTCTGTTTCCATTTGTTCTTATATAAGAAGAAAATAATAATTTGACTCATTATAAAATTTTGTTTTTTATTTTTTGTTTTATTTACAAAAATGTAATACTTTTTTTATGAGTATAAAAGCTGTCTATATAAAGTACAAATATATTTTTTAGAAAAGGACAGATAAGTAAAAATTTTTGTTTTTTGCATATTAGCTCCTTTTGATCGCTTAAACGACGCGTATTGCCTTCCAAAAGAAGGGATCAGTACTTACGAGAGTTTTCAGAAATCTCTTAGTATAAAAATGTAAATAACGGTTAAATGTAAATAAGGAAGCAAAAAAATAAAATCATCACAATAAAAGCACATCTTATAAGATAAATCGGTTAATATATTGAAAACACAATTTTATTATTTCAGTTCCTAAAATCACGGTTCTAAAAATGTTCCCGCCTCCTCTGGAAAGTAAATTTTAAAACTCTTACTGAAACGAACGAAATTAAAATGTAGCTGCATTAGAGGATTTTTATATAAATTAATTCGAATTTTGTTAAAAACCGACTATTTTAAATTTCAAACCGATTTAGTTTTTTACTAAAATTAAATCCTCCTAAATCAAAATACTGAAAATTGCACATATTTAGATTTTTAATTGCAGTTGTTGTTGAGTTTATGATTTATTTAAACTTACACTTGGCACGTTCTCTTATTGTAATTAAAAATATTCTATATTTGGATTTTAAATTTTGCCACATTTCATAATCTAGTTGTTTTTTTTACAGAAAAGTAAAATCTTAAATTAATTGTAATCCTTATTTTATTTTATTTTTATATATTAAAAGCTTTTGTGCTAACTTATAAAATAATAACAATAATATACAATTTGTTAAATAATAAACATCATAAACTGATGACAAGATGTGATAAAATGTTGTATCGCCATAAGTGAGGCAGGCGATCAGAATAAAATTGTACAAATTGAATTATAGTTGTTGCCAAGACAACAAATATGGCAACAGCATCTTAACAGAGTTGTATTTTAGACATTATCTCGATTTTAATCATTAATTTACACAGCCAACCATTTTATTTAATCATTTATAATTTTTCACTAAAACTAATAAAATAAATGTATGTCAATTATATATTTTATTTCAGTTTATTTTTTTTTGTTTGTTTTAAAATAAAATATTTTTCACAATAATTGGCAATAAATCAAAAATCAAGTTTAAAAACAGAACTTTGTTGAACTGAACAAAAGAAGAGATCGGACAGGTGATTTAAGAAACA
The DNA here is from genome assembly GCA_916610165.2 of Gymnosoma rotundatum. Lineage (NCBI taxonomy): Eukaryota > Metazoa > Arthropoda > Insecta > Diptera > Tachinidae > Gymnosoma > Gymnosoma rotundatum. The sequence continues at coordinate 91,653,552 of OU744337.1, read as the reverse complement.
AATACAATTCTGTGTCACTCATTAAGCAGGACAGAATTTTACAAATATCAAACATTAAATAAACAAATCAAACATTTAATAAAAATTTTTCTTTTGAACAATGAATTATTTGCACTGCACAGTGCACACTTATTGCAAATAATTCATTATGGAACCTTATCTTTTAACATTTATTACATTTTGATGTATTTAATTTGGTAAATAAGGTATGTATGCTACATCAGACATAAAGGGTAAAATATTAGCATTAAGTTAATTGGATTTGTTTGGCAATAATTGATATACTGTCGTCATATCTGTTGACTAGCTACGCTTTAGAAGCAAAAATAGTGGTAATTTCAGGTGTCATTACGGTTATGTCTGCTAAACGACAGGTAGATTATATCATTTTAACACGAAGTTTTATTTAAGATATAAGCAGCGATCAGTTAAATACAACTTCAGACATATTACCCACAGCAAGAAGATTGAGGTCAAAATGAACAAAAGACCTACTAATCGCGTACGTCCATAAGCAGTTCAACAAGACCAGATCGGGCACCTGTTTGATAATAAAATTAGGTGCAATTTTTCAAATTGTGTGAGATTTAACCATAATGTATGTGAAAAATGCAATGTAGCCAATGTAGCCATATGCTATACGAAAACCAACAATTGCTTTAGAAATTTTCATCTTTCGTAACCTGTACGGTTTAATAGATTTTGATCAGTTACCTCAGTGTTGCCTAATACCAACGTAGGGTTGGTAAATTTTTGTAAATTTCTCTTCAAATAATAAAAAATATTAAAAATCCAAGAACTACGTGTATTTTATTTTGCTGATAACACCTTAATTACAAAAAATCAAACAAATCACAGTTCATGAGTGACAGAGGGTTAATAAATAAGAAAAAAAATATCAAGTGTAAAAATTGGCGCTCGCCCATATTTTCCGAGTTATTAGCCACTGAACTTTACATAGAAAAGTACGATTGTGCACCATATTTTTTTAAGATATCAATATGGGTATCATTTAAAAGTTTTTGAAGGGATCTTTACGGAAATACGAAAGTTTTAAAAAATGCTTTACCCATTAAGAGCTGATGACATTCAAATTATATATAATACTGAATTTTTTCTTTCTGCCTATCGAGATCCTCACAATTTTACATATGAAATGGTTCAATTTTGTCCAATTTACAAATGGATTAAAATAGATAACAGTAAAATATCTTGATGTCCTTTTTTTTGTTTTATTAACAAAAAAAAAAAAAAGCGACGTACGTACGTAGCAAACAATGTGGCAGTTGAAATCTCACATATACTCACAAATAATAATTATTACGCCTTTTATTACCATAAGGCGGGTTTATTTAATTTTGTTTTAATATGCATGGATACGGAATTGCATATGCTAGTAAAAAAAAGTCAAAAGATAAATGGTTCCAAATAAATGCTTTTTACACAAATGCCTTTTTTATGTGGACGACCTTGAAAATTTAAACAGACAGAGTAAGGGAAACTTATCATCTTAAGTGCACGACAGGTAAGTCTATGAGAGGAAAAGGTCACGTGAGAAAAGATAACACTACGAAAAATTAACGGCCGCCGGTTTTAAAATAATTATGCCTATTTGTCCGTGGTTGGAAACTTTTGTGAAAAAGAAAACCTCCATCCAGGGAATGACCGTAGAATCACCGCATTCATAATAATTCAATAATCATAGAAGAATCAAACTAGTTAGATGTGAAAATAAGGTTTACACTGGGCCATTTAATTGTCTTCAACAGTTTTAATGAGTCCAAATTCGTAGTCAAGAAATTTACTTGAATAAGTTCAGAAGATCAGTTGTTGTAGTTTACTTCTGGTTAAGGCTCGACTTCTTCGGAATGACACAGTTCTCTTAGACGGAATTCTTTTAAACGAATTTAGGTTTAATTTATTTTAACATTAATTCGTATATCAGTCCATTGGCCAGTCGTTTTCACTCAGGAAGCTCGCTTGTGTACTTAAAAATATTAAGAAATCGGATATTATTGATAATGACTGCTAAAAAACATTATTCTACTCACAGATAAAGCACGCACGTAATTTGATTGTTAAACCAGTATCAGTGATTGTCCAGTAAATATCATCTGTTAATTGTTTTTGCCACCTGCAGTATTCTCACATTTTGTGTATGACTCGATTACTGGATTTTTGCAGTTGATAAGCCAGAAATACAAATCGAAAACCCAAAATTATAATAGCGCCCATATTCCCCCCATTTTATCAGTTATTCTAGCTTCAAAACAATTCATTACATAACTGTGAATTATCACCAGAGTGTTTGTCAAAATTAAAAGATATATTTTTTTTATTAAAACAACAAACATTAAAATTAAAATTTCAAAATTAGTTGAAAACGCATTTAGCTCCACGTTGCAAGTGTTTTGCTTGTTAATTTAGAAATTTATTTGTAAGCTATTTGACGTACTTTGTTTTGTATTTAAAATTTTAGTCATTTAGATTATGAAAAAATATTTATGGAAACATGATTTATGTCTCCAGCCTACAGATATGGATGGCAAACAAATACAACTTACTCGCACATTTGTACCTGCCTATGAATGAGTGTTTTTGTAACGATAATATAAATAATTTTTCTGTCCATCTGATTGCCTGCGAGTTGATCATATTCACCGGGTGTTGGTAGATCGCGTGCTTTTCTTAATGTGGGTATGAGTATTTGTCACTGTAGTTCTAAAATTAAAATCAATAATAAGTAAAATGTATTAACAAATTTGGCTAAATTAACCAATACCTGAGTCGAATATGAAATAAACAAATATTGAAGCAGTAACACATGACTTGTTTGAAGTTCTGTGTGTGTGTGTTTTTTTTTTCAAATGATTTTCAACACCAGCGACAACAATAAAATAATGTAGTTGCTGCAACAAAAGCAAAAAAATGTTGTTTGTAATCATTATCTAAATTGTCAATTATGGTCAATGTGTACAAAAACCCACTAGAGTCATACAATTAATTAAACATATTTAGTTAAATCTCAAAATTAAAACAACAACAACAACAACAAACTAAAAATTAATAAAAACCAGACAAAAAACTGATAAAATTTAATTTGTTTGTTTGCTTTTTTGTTAATTTTATTTAATGTGTCAATGAAATCTAAAACAACAACTAATTCAAACATTACGACAAAATATGTTGAAAGTTACAGAATTAAAAACCACAAAATTCGAATAATGAAATTTATCATTCATTAATTTGTCTAAATAACCAGAATTTTCTTAATTAAAGCAAATAATAAAACCAAAAATAAAAGTAAAACAAATCTAAATGCAAAAGTAATTTACTTGTTAATCCTTTTGATTGCAGTGTAAAAACAGTCATTAAATTCATTTCATTTCATTGCACTTCTCTCAATAAAAACAGCAAAGAAAAGTGTTAAAAAATCGCAAAAGTTTTTTGTATTTAGAAAAAACCTCAAGATTTCTTTTTCTTTATTCTATGGTTCCTGCTCCTTTGCGAAGAAAATGTGTGGAAAAAACTTTACTAACAGTTTCCGCTTTAGTAGATTATCAGTTTCGCTTCGAAGCACCCTACACTAGTATGCACAGTATGCACCATCGGATACATGTATGTGTGTGACGCTTTTTAAACTTACTTTATTTTCAATATTTTAACAATGACAGTGTTTGTTGAAGTAAATAGGATCCAAGGAACTGCAGCACTTCCAGCATAAATAGTGGTATTAAATACCAACAAAAAAAACGTTTGACATGTGCAAAGTAAATCGCCATACACCTGATGTAACGTCAGGTTTGAGTTGGATGTTAGACAGCCGGTTCATATTTTTATCAAAAACAATAAGAGGAAGGTCTACATTTTTCGCCTTCCTCAATGGTACAGTATGCGTGTTCATTGGAAGTACCTTCCTTCGGAGCTACATTTACTGGGATTCAATAAAGCTGTGATTATAGTGGGTGAATGGTCCAAGATTATTTTTATGCAGCTTTAGTTTTTATCGCTTTTCTGGGGTCGCTAAAAATCAACTACTTAAAGCATTTTCTTCCGATTACAGACCACATTAATACCCATTTAAGAAATTGCACTAATTAAAACGTGAAATTTCATAATCTCTAGAATTTATGTATGTTTTAAATTGAAATCACTGCGAGGTCTTAATGATTTGTACAACTCGCATTTTTATTTGAAAATATTATGGGATACTAGTATAAGATAATAAATAATAAGTAGTATTTGATTCGAGACTCCACATGCCCTACTACTGGGGTCATTTGTATCATACAAAACATACCCATTTATTCCTAGTGATCTGTTTGGTCTTAAGTGAGTCCCACTAATTAGCATCATGTCGATTCGTTAATTTGCAAGAATCAAATGGTTCGGAAACATACTTTAAGGCACCAGTTGATGATTTATTACATACTGCTTGCTTGTGGGCTAAGCTCACCGAACCGGGTCATGTAGCTTGCAACATACAGCGCCAACTGAAGGCAGTATATTAAAGGGTTCAGTATGACCAAACACTTTTTCTTTGGCACTGAATCGATACAGATCGATTATGTAGTTCTTCATTTACTGTTTTTAGCCTTTAAATGGCAGCCTTTATATAAAATAGAAGCTAGGAGATTTAATGCGTTCCTTCGTTTGGGTGGCAAAACTTTCAACAGGTCACATCAGCTGCGAAGGTAATTAACGGTCGCATAATAAAAATTAAAATCAGGTAGAAAAATTAATGATCGTGTACATAAAGAGAGAAAGTATACCATCAAAAATATTTTGCTTCTTACTCAAGATAAAAGCATTGTTGGTTACGTTAGTACTTTATGCGTTTATTCGACTTTTATTACGCATTTGACAAAATATTAAAAACTACAAAATAAAATTCAATTCATTCATTTGTTGGTTTATAGTTTAATTTCATGCACCAAATGACAGGCCATATTTCAGACTTACAACATGACATTTTTGCATGCCATTTTTATTCAATTCTCTTTGAGCGAGTTTCATAACGACCCAATTTTTTATGGCATGAAACTTTGTTACTTTTCCCTTTTATCTAAATATTCGTTATCTCAGTTGCTTATGTTATCTTAAATAACTTTTGCCACCAAACAAAAAATTTTATGGTGTAAGTGGACTCTATTTTTAGACATATTAAAATTAAAATTTAAAAAAGATGGAATTTTAATTAACTTAATAATTAATATTTTAATCAATACAAAATAAAAAGTATTAGCCTCTTTCAGAGTTAATTGAACAAAAGTCTTTTTTTAAGTAACCCAGCTGTTTAATTTTTTTTGGAGTGATGTTAAGTAAAAATAGGTGAAATCTGATTTCCAAAAAACTTACAGTAGATACTCCAAGAATTAATTCAGAGTTTAGCGATACGTGATCATCTAGTTTACAGATCGCAGTTTGTATTCAGTTATGTATGTGTTGGTTTAACTAGACTTTGTACATGGTTAGACTAGATAAGTTGTTGTTTTGAAGTCACAGCAATATTTTTAGCCCTCTGAATTGATTTTTCCTGGATTGACCTATTTTCCTGGATCGACCTTACCGTGGAACTATGATATCACTGTACATCATCTGTCTCCCGGGGATACTAAGAGTCTGACTGAGCTAACCTAGAGTCACACGAAATGCTCACGGGACATAGTGGGAACCAGTCTTACGGTCTGCAGACACCAAATCTGAATAGACAGTTGGGTAGTGTTTAAGAATGGACCAGTGTCCTGAATCATACTGGCCCCACGGGAACCAGTAGCCCATACAGAAATCTACCCATCTCTGTAGCCGGTTATTGGTGTGGTCCCTTCGGGGTACACGGGGTGGCTGTGGTTAAAAAGTCTATATCTGCAGGGATGGTGCAAAAAAGATGAAAGTGTGCTGTTGCACTGTTAACAGACGGGGTGTAATAGCATCCAACCCTCCAGCAATGGGTAGTTCATAGTCCTGCAACCATGTTCTCAGAATTGAAACTCTGTTGGCTACGTCCAGTAGAGCGCGCTAGTCCACGCTTTGTATTTCACTCAGTGGTAAAACCACCCTCAGGTTAGGCTCTCACGGCCAGGTACTGACGTTAATTTATATCACGTAATGTACATATTCTGCATACACTTCAACTTTCATGTGTAGAAATCTTTCGCTTTACTTTTTAGTTAAAAATTGGCAAATTGGTTCTTAAACAACGACCATGGTAGGTTTCTTTGAAATTTTCTTTTATTTTGTATTCTTGTTAAGGATGAGGCTTCTTTTTTACTTTAGTGTGTACAATATTGCATTAGATTCAAAAGTGAAATAAAGAAAACTGTGCGGTGTGTGTGACATGCCAGACTATCAGCCTAAGCAAAATTATTTTCTGAATAAATATTATACTGTAGTGTGACCTAATTTCACCTAGAACTTGTCAATAATTTATTTTTCTTAAAGACGTCAAAAACAAAATCTGGTTAGAGCTTTGTTTTTAATAGAGGAAATGAAACAATTTTTTTATAGAATTAATTTTCTATAAAATTTTATAAAAGAGATTTGCTTACTTTGTTCGAATATTAAAGCCACAGAAACCCACTTAAAGGTTTTCCTTACCAGTTTGTAAGAATATAAAAGAAAAACTTTATTCATTTTCAAAACTACAAATAAATGAAAATAAAATTCAAGGAAATTGCGTGGGTAAGGACTTTTTTCAACTTAAGGAAGTTTAGAAATTTATCTCAAACATACTCGTAATAGAAAAGAAAAATAATTTTAAGAAATATTGGCGATGAGTTAATCTACGCAGTGGATAATAAAATAAAATCTGAATGAGTATTTAAAAGTAAAAAAAAAACATTTTTAAGGAAACAAATATTTTCGGCCCGAAATGATTTATTCTAAGTTGGTGAAAAATGTAGAAAAATATATTTTGTAACTTTGCCCGATTTACTTTACTAGCGCTTATTCGACTGTTTGAGCAGTTTAAGTCTCCACGCATATCTTCAAATTCAGCTTGTATTGTATAGTCTCCCTATTGAACTTCGAACTGTCCAAGGTGCTTTTTCTTTAATATAAAAAACAAAAAAAGTTGTGAAGACTTAAGTCTGGCGAATCAGGTGAATGTGGCAGAAACTCAAAACTCAAGTCTTCTATCCTCTTATTAGGTTTTTTCATTGCTGTAACATATCCATGTCATTTTAGTGCTATTTTCTATCATTTATTGCACTCACTGTAGGTGTACAGTTTTCTAGACTGGCATTAAATGTGAGAGGTAAGTATTCCCCATTAAATTTATTTTATACATAAACTCTATGCCTAAACTAGACATGCTAAGTGTGGTTCATCATTTGTGGAAGTACTATAATTTTATGTGGTCTGAAACACTGGAAAATATGTGCAATGTTTTACAGGTAGAACAGGACAAATCTTGTTGTTTAAGATTTTTGTGGTTTTTTTTTGTTTTGTGTATTATAAAGAAAGACTGGGGTAACATATGGTATAGCACGTTGTAGAAAAGGTCCTCATGACTATGTTGTGATATGCCCATTTTGCTGTCGAAATTTTTCATGACCAATTTGTATTAATACTCCTTTTAGACACGGATAGCCGTGGATATGTCGGAATAGATCTTTGACTAGAAGTATTCATATTGAAAAATCCTCTGATGTTAAATAACACGCCCTAAGAGGCCATTTCTTATCACTGCAGCAAGAGTGTTCACGCCCTAGAAATTTGTTTTAACTATTTCTTCTATTTAAAAAAAAACATGTGGTTTAAATTAATATTATCAGTCGCTGCCGTAACAGCCTTATATTCATGGTCAAATGATGCCTCCACATTTAAAATAGTGGCACATTGTAGATAATTTGGGATCCTTTGATTTGCAATTTCATAAAAGAATCTTGAGCACTGTAATCGCTGCACTAGTTGAAAACTAAAACAAGTATATATGTATAAAATATATGTATAATGTAATACATACATATAAATCGGCATTAGAAATTCTTTCCTACCATTAGGTTTTTCTGTTCAAAATAAGCGGAGAAAATTTTAATTTTGCTTATGGTTGTTGTCCAAACTGATTTTGGGGAACAAATATTAAGAGGTGAGTAAGTAGACAAAACAACAATAGTATAACCACCTGTAAAGGAAAGTTGAAAAAATATATGTGGAAAATTTAAAGGCAGGCTTGATCTTTTTTGTTTTAAAATCTTTTTAAATCCTTAATGCCGTTAATATTTAAGGAATCCTTGCCAACAACAACTTTTTCAAGGATTTTTTATTTTGGATTAGTTGGGTTGCTCCTATTTGGGCCCTTGAGATAATAATTTTCCATAACACACCTTTTTATTCGTGCGTTGGTTGGGTTTACAGCGGCAAAGTTTGCCATTTAATTAATAGTAAGTAACTATTATTAAGTCAAGAGAATTTCGCTTTTGCAAAATTCAGTTCAGTTGTCAAACACGTACAACAAAAAAGAAGCAGGCAGTCAACCTCAAGGACGCATTTCCTAATTTATTTAAATGTACATTCGTTTTAACACGAGCCGATAGTGTTTTATTTTGGGCAAGAACAAAAAAAAAGGAGTCTTAATTAAGTTAAGGTAGCTTTGAAGCTTGAGTTGTAAGATTTGAAATCATGTTTATTTAAGAGTTTCAAGCACCATTTTCAAATCTTTAACATGAGTTCACCAGCATGTAGACTGAATAACTTTGTTAATAATCTTCGTTGGTATGCCTACAGGGGAAATAAAATTTGCTTTCATTAAAACCTGGCTGGATCAATTCTTAATTCTTTTTCGAAATGATTCTATTACAGTTTGAAAAAGAACAAGCAGATTTACGAGTTTTTTTTATAAAAATATTTAATCGCTAATCTGCGGATACGAAAGTAATATAATTATTATATTCGAAACGCAAAATCCTTTTAAAAATTTAGGTCTTTCCATTTGATATAAAAACGATATTAAACATTATTATCTCTTGCCTTATCTGACTAAGTTTATGTTCCACTGTAAAGACAGAAACAATTCTTGTGCTTAAAATTTTCCTGCTTATCGTTTCTTAAGGATTTTGTGGCAAATCATTTTCTGTTATTGAAGAAAAGAAATCTACAACAAAAACACATTTTTCAATTATAAATCAATTTTCGATTAAAATTCTTTTTTTATTTATTTTTCACTCCTTGAATTTTTCAACTACGCATTTTTCCTTTAACAACTTTCTTGCCTTTTTCTAGTTCAAAAGAGAAACAGGAAGTCTTCTTTATTTTTTATAATTTTTTTTTTTCATTTTTCTTTATAGTTATTTTTAGTTTTATAATAAAGTCAGAAAAGTGTAAAGTAAAAAACAATAGACTTTTGTTTCATGTGTGAAAATAGATAAAAACTAAATCTAAGAAAAACTCCTGACTTGCGAAGCTGCACATGTGAGTGTGTTGAGCAAAGTGAACATTCCCAGCAAACACAAAGTCATACGTTGGAAATAACGGTTTGTGTATTTTATATGTTTGATATTTTCAAAAAGCAAGGGCTATTTTGCTACTACATCTCACCGGAGTAAAATGTACTGTTTCAAATAAAATAAAAAATTCAATAAATTCAGTAAAAAAATTAATCTGCCAAGTGTGAGTTTAACTTACAAACAAATTTGAAATTTATTTTTTAAACCTGTTAAAGATGATAAAGAAACAAATATTTTGGGTAAATTTAAAATAAGGCGGTGTGAATTTGACGATATTATTGGGCCACCTTTTAATAATTATTTTTTACAGTTTTTTATAGCGACTTAGCAATATATACCCTGCGTAAGTTTATAGTCTCATTCAATATCTGTTCCAAAAATTTATGCCATACATATGAAAATCACATTACTATCAAGGTATTCGCTGTACAAATTTTAAGCATCTGCCTATAACGATTTAACGATTACGACCTTTTGGAAACACCTTTTAATTTCTTAATTTATTGTTTTCAATTTATTTTCACATCTGACATATTTGTATATAATCTGCGTTCAATTCTAATTGCTGCTATAGCGCACATAATTTTACTGACACTGTTAAAACTTGACGTGTCTGCCTATTACAACTCAAAAAAAAAACAATATTTTGCTGAATATAAGGTTACTTTCGGAACAGTCACATATTATAGCTTTTTTACACTTGCTCACATCTTTCATCAATTTGCCAAGATGTAACATCTTCGCCATAAGAAATACATAGGGCTAAAAATCAACATCTTTACAAGATGTTCCTATCTCATTTTGTTCCACTCAACATCTTTCGATAATTTTAGTGTCATCACTAGAAAATGGACATAAAATATAAAAACGAAACACTTGTACAAAAAATACAATACAGTAAAATGGAAGAGGCGCAAGGTTATTAATTTTAAATTGCCATACTCATTAATAATAAAAATAACTTTGAAAAGTGTTTTATGACAATTTTTCCGTACAAATTTGTCCTAAAATACATTTCATATCTATTTTAATACTTTACGAACATAGCAGAAATTATTTTTAAGTTTTTTAAATAGTTTTCCTTTCTAATATATTTTTAGAAATTAAATTTTCGTGAAATTAAGCAAAAGTAATTTTTTTCATTTTTCAATTGCAAAAACTAAACTTTAAAATAATTAAAATTGTTTAAATGGTTTTGTATAAAAGTCGCTTTGTAAGAACAATGACAACGTTTTCTTATCTTCGTGCAAACTCTCCTTAAAAAAATTCCGCACTTCTGTTTGGAATATCTTATTCCCAAAAACTACAATATCTTTGTTCTCCAGCATAACTTCTGCTAATTCCTCAACAGCAATAATTAAACCAAATATTGTAGACTTTTTCTAAGCTCCGTTTTATTAAATAGCTTAATATTTCGGTATACGCATAACAAAATTTTAATAAACAAAGATGAAAAATGAAAGATGTTGCAAATGTAAACGAATGAAATGAAAAACATTTTCAACATCTTTCACGCGTTCCTCATAGATGTATGCAAGTGTAAAAACCCTATTAAACAACAATAAATAATAAAAAGATCCAATTTTATTAAAAGAAAAAGTTAGTCATCAGAAGAATTCGATTAAACTTCCTTTCTTTAAAATCAGTTTGATCTGTTTCCTGGGTATGTGAATGTTTCTATATGTAAACGGGGTTGAGTGAGTAGTTGTGGTTTTATTGTTTAAAAGAAAATGAAAAACTTTTTCATTAAAGTTTTATAATTTCGTTGATATTCTTTCATTCATTTTTTTTAACGAATGTGTTTAGAAAATTAAGTTCATCTGTCGTTAATGACGGTAATGATGATAATCATATTGGAAAATAATTTTTAATGTATACTTGCGCAACTGCGTTAAAAAAATAGAACCAAAGGCAACGCTAATCTTTATGTATTCCATTTAGGGATATAATTATTTCAGATATATATAAGTGGAATAAGAGAAATATTAAGGCCACATCAGAAAGATCTCTGTTACATTTAATAACTTTTATTGCAATAAATTACAAAATGTGCTCAACAGTCAAAATTTTGTAAGTAAAAATAATAGCACTATTTAGACTAAACTACAAGAAAGTAACAATATTATAATATATATAATAAAATAATATTTTGTTGCAGGGTTTTTATTGGCAACTAGGCCAACTAGGTCTTCCAATCTGTTTTTTTGGGAATTATTTATCACGATTCATAGTGTCAAATCTTTCTACTTAAGAGGGATTAAACTAAAATTTTTTCCTGTCTAGATAATCAAGAAATGAATATCAATGTAACGGCATGCCGAATGTTGTGTTTATTGTAAAAAATAAAATAATATTTCTACAACTTTGAACCATTATAACTTTTTTGTTGTCGATTATTTAATTTCAATTTTATTTGCACTTTTATAGTTTTTATTCTATATAATAACATTTCTAAAGCATTTTAATAAACAGCTGAAGATAAATTTTCTGTAAGAATTTTTTTGTAAGTACTGACTGTTGTCAGAAAAGCAAATCGAGAAAAGCGATCTCAAAGTTACCGATCCGAAGCAACTGCAGTACAACTGCATTTTGCTATTTTGTTGTAACAGTACACAAAGTCCTATACCATGCTAAATAAATTACAGATGCCTGCATACTTCCTATAGGTGAATTGTCGGAAGAAGCACAGGAGCTAGGAATTAAGACAACAGCAGATATCGTCTAAACTTTACGAGATAAAAATTTAGAGTTTATTTCAATATTGACTTATTTCATAAACATTTTAATTCATTGACACCGTTAGTATGCAGTTTGCGCAAAAATCACAAAACTAGGTCCAGATTTACATAGTGTAATTTTTTGTGGCATTTTTTTCTTCTCAATTTTCTATTTAAGTTAGAGCATTATGTGTTATCTAAAAGTAAACATTAGCAACAGTAACATCCCCTCAAAACTCAAGCAATACCTCATTACTTACTCCTCCTGCTTCACCAACAAACAAAATTGCATGGTGTAAATGCTGTATAGAAAACATTACTTAGGCATTTTTAAGAAAGCAAGATATTTATAATAACATCTCTAATGGCTCTGATTTAGAATAAATAATATATGTAAATACAATTTTCGAATTTTTATACACTTATCTTCTATAACATTATTTTATACATATCGCTCTTTTCCAAATACAACGTTATAATTCAAAATTTTAAATTTTTGGAGTTAATCGTACAGGATTGTTGCCGATTTCATGCTTTACTCGTATATTGTGTATACGTTTCATCTTTATGTACATATTTGTTACGAGAATAATTCATTGTTTTATTACATGTTTGGAATCTTTGTTTGGCAATAAGAACGACAAATTTGAGTTGTGGAGTAATCTTCATAACGTAAAGATCGTATCGCTTTCTAAAACATTGTCACATTTCGTTTTGTGATCGTTTTAAAATGTAATGACTTTTTGCATATAATGTATTTTTTTAGTTATGGCTGTATTGATGAAAAATTTTATTAAGCAAAACTCCGTTTTCCTTTTCATAAATAACGACATACTTTAGTTTATGACACAGTAACAAATATATAACGTAATAGTTTGTCCAAGACCTCCTCTTCAATATATATTTGATGAAAGTTTTCTTAAATATATTTTTTATTTATGAATCATTTACTAATTGTAGTGGGAACTTAAGCAGTCTGATATTTGTATAGTGAGAACAAGTAAAAGACTTCAAGTGTGATTATCTCGAAATGATTTTTTTAGTTATGACGTTCTTTTAGTAAATCAGCGATATATTGAATTAAAAAAAAAAATGAAAATAAGCATTTGTTACAGCTTTAAATTTTTTTCAGTGCAGTAATGTCCGATTAACTTTACATTATTGTTTTGAACTAAGAAAATTCTAGCAACCACGTTGCATGTTTGCGTGAGATATGCTCTGCATATTTACACTTACTGTTATAAGTGCGGTGGCTGTCACGGTTGTCCGATTTCGCCTAATTTTCTAAAAAAAAAGTGCGTATTTTTTTGGATAATACGCCGTTAAATCTGATTTTGCTACTCTTCAACTACAGCCCAAAGTTTCTAGATGTCTTTACTGACATCAATGCAAAACTTCTCAATCGGTAGTATATAAACCACCGACGAGTATTTTCGTATATTTAAGGTCGCTGTCTTATTGAAATACTCAAAACCAAAATTTTTTCTGCTTCTATATACAGTGGCACCATATTTTTGAATATGTGAACGTCAAATAAATTGGTTCCACTGCGCAATATGAAAAGCATAAACACAATATTAACTCTCGGATCATAACAATTAACAATAAGATAATAATTCTCGATTCTTTTAATAATTTTGTTCTCCTGGAAAAAACAACAACAAAAGCATTAGTACCTAATTTTAAGAAAAAGTCTTAATAAATTCCATATTCTGCTTTAATTGTATAAATAAGAGTACTGGTGACCTTTTTTTAAGTTGTTTTTCTACCATGAGATTTGAATCACAAGTTAATAACAGACAGTTTATGTTTAGTAAAATGGAATTTCCTTGTTGAACAAAATCTAAAGATAGCAATAACTTGGTGGCTGTTAGGTCAACTTGTAATAGCATTGAACTGAGATATTGATAAAAGAAAGTGGTGCTTCCAGGATGGTAAATCGTATTGAGAGAGAATATCCAAAGGTGGCTAGAATTGGTAGAAGCATTCCATGCGGAACAAAAACTTAAGCAAATACTATTAATTATGTGGCACTTGTTGATAAAAAGGAACCCTTGGTTCTGAAATAATGATTAAAAGTATTTTAGAAATCAAGTTATCTTGCAGTATGTCTGTGCGTGCCCCTACGTACGACTATAAAGTACTTTTAAATTTATTATTTCATAAAATTTTTCTTCATAAAAAACTCTCAAAGACAACATTTTAATTGATTTGTAATAAACGATACACTTTCCAAACACAAAGAAAAAAACAGACAGACACATTTACAAGCTTTCTAACTTGAGAGAATAAAGACAAACTTGGTGGATCATTCATTTACTTTATTCTTGCGTAAAATGTTACTTGATTTTATTGCACTGACTGGATGACAGACTGACTAAGAAAAATTGAGTGACTATAAAGCATGAATTATGAACGTTGTGAAAAATTATAATGATTTCGTTAAATTTTATATTTTTAATGTTTGACATTTTATGACACTGAAGGTGGAGGCTAAAAATTGGTCGGAGCCAAATTTTACCTTTTCCTTTTATTGTTTTAAGCATCAAAATAAGGATTCATTTACATTTCTATTTAAAAGCTGTCCATAAAAAAGGCACCATCAATTCTCATACGTATTATTTTCGATCATTGTCAAGGTAAAGGCGATCATTGAGATGCAGCGATAATAAAAAAAATATTGTCAAATCATATGCAGCACATGCTGCATAAAGTTCTAGCGCAAAATGCCTGCAATCTCATAATGGGTCGTTCATTAAGTCAATCAAGAGACAGTCCATTTTAGTTTTATTTAAAATGCACGAATAGGGTTGCCAACATTATTATAAGTTCATCAGAAAAATAATATATGACAAATTTCACTTTGTTAAATCAAAAGGTCGTCAGATGAAGACATCTTAAAATATCTTGACTATTCGCAATTTGTTCAGTATTGACTTTAGCTGATTAGATCTCAACTAAAAATAGA
The DNA here is from genome assembly GCA_916610165.2 of Gymnosoma rotundatum. Taxonomy (NCBI): domain Eukaryota; kingdom Metazoa; phylum Arthropoda; class Insecta; order Diptera; family Tachinidae; genus Gymnosoma; species Gymnosoma rotundatum. Next base: position 91,638,421 of record OU744337.1, on the reverse strand, counting down.
TTCTCCTAAAAATAGACTATGGGCACCACTTGAATGATCCTAAAGTGGCGTGTTGCTTCACTAAAGATAAAGTCATGGATTCTTCCTGTGACAGAGGTTTTTTCTTTTTTGCACACATAACTCAAAAATTAAAAATTTTGAGGTGCAAACTATCGTTGTGTCGATCTTATGGATGTAACACAATACTCCTGTTGTCTAATCGGAATACATGGAACTTACTTCTGTCTATAAATATAATACATCTTATTTAAATAATTTGTTGCATATCCCAAGGCGAGGCTTCATATTCTTTTTTAACCGACTTCAAAAAAAGAAGGAGGTTATCAATTCGACTGAATGTTGATTGTTTCATGTTTTTGCTGTAGGACTCGATCATTTCTAAACCGATTTTGAAAATTTTTGGTAATATAATAGATTATGCTTACAGACTGGTCCCGTTTTTAAACAGTTTATAATCTTAAAAATTAAAGGGTGTCCTTATACAACATACATATTTTTTACGCGTATTATTAACTGTAAAGGGCTCCCAATAACAAAAAGTTATACAAAAATAAATCTAAAACCGTTACATACAAATGCTGGCAAATTGGACGGAATGTCGATTTCTATAGCCGTTATAGTAACAAGTATTAAAATTAGAAATTATAAATTAAAGGGTGCTCCAATAGTTCATTTAACTGTTGAAGACAGACGCTTAAAATTTACAACGAACCTGTATTGCTAAGTCCGCTTTAACAACAAGTATAAAATTTGGATTTGGAAGTTAAAGGGTGTCTTAATAGTTGATGTTATTTCAAGTATGTGGCCGAACTTTATAACCGTTATAGACAGAGCGCTGAAACTTAAAAGGAACCTGTATTTCTAAGCCCGCTTTATCAACGAGTTTATAATTTGAATTTAGAAAATAAAGGGTGTCTCATAATTGATGTAGATTTACTAATATGAACGTATCTTTTAAACCGTTATAGACAAACACCTGAGAACTGGACAGAATATCGATTGCTATGGCCGTTATAGTAATATTATAGCTGGTCGGAAACCTCTTTGGTCACTACAGCCGTAGCATATATTATTTTTTTTTTTTTTTTTTGTAAAATTTTAATAAATTTTGCTTTTTTAACTATAAGTATATTTTTGAATTATCCAGTTATTTTTTTAAAATCCAGGTGATTTTTTTCCATTATCTAATTATTAGACATTTTGTATCTGGCAAGCCTAGTAACAACCGCTTTGTATTGGTGCAGGTAAAACTTATTTTAATTTTTTTATATGGAAAAAACATTAGAAAACATATATTAATATTTTTTTTAAATTAGCGTGTGCTCTATCAGGTTGCGATACTGCCAATTCTCTTTTTTAACGTTTTGTTTTTATCAAAATAACTAAATAATCATTATTTATCGAAACAAAATGCTAATTCAAAGTTCATTCAATTTTTTCATTCATATACAAATCCGATTTAAATTCTTTCTACTTGTCACTTGATATAATAAACTCTGCCGGTGGCATGTCGCAACGTCCAAAGACATAATGTCCATAGCCAAAGGCCGGCTATGCAAAATGTTTTTATTAAGCGAAGCCGGTGTTGGTTATACCATAGAGGAGAAAATTATTGTGCCCGACCAAAGGCCGGCTATGCAGGAAATATTTGGCAAACGGAGCCGTTGTTTAAAAACGTCACAATGTCCAAGTCATGTCCATGGACACTATGACATGACACCACTGTGTCATAGCAAAGTACATGACTCTTTCTTAACTAACACTGTACAACACACCAAAAAATTACAAGGTCCGGGCTATAAATTCTGATAGAGGAGACAAAAAAAAGATATACGTGTATCGGCGTTTTGAAAGTTTACATCTGGATTTCATTTGAGAGGGGGTTAAAATTTCCCAGCTCTGGCACATTCTTATTGTTAAACAGCATAAGAAACCATGTGACCCTTACATTTTAGGTAAAAAATGTGTTCAGCAAATTTATGTAAAATATTACGGAGAACATTTTTGTAGAAATGTTAACCCTTTAACTCCTCAAGATATGGGTCTTTTTTGTCCTTCTTTTAAAAAATAGGAAAAACACCATTAAAACAGGGTTTTAGAGGGTTAAAATGTTCCACAAAAATGTTACCCGTTAAATTTTACTATAAGTCCCTGAATACACCAAAAAGGAAAATTCAACCATAAAGTCAGAAATAAGACGCAACAAAAGAGAGCTTAGGGTTAATTTCGCATTTATTAAGAATTTTGTTTTAAATCAAATTTGGATAGCATTAATTAATTTTTTTTTTAGCTCTAGGCAATTCCACTTCATTATCATACAATGTCCAGCATATTTCAGCGATAAGCGAATGAATGCTTTTACCTTTATAGCGTTCTTCAATGAGTGCGCATGTCTGATGTAATTTTTCACCATGCTCATCAGATTCTGTTGACAACTGGTTCTCAAAGTAATACATATGGAAATTTAAAAAATATATTTTTGTTGACATATGAACGTAATTAAAGGTTCCTGTTTCAGCGATTGTTCCATCAACATAATGACTAGGACTTCGAAGTTGTAGCACAGGTACTGGGAGTTCGTCAGAATGCGGAAATGGCAGCATGGCTGATGGTACAGTTTTGTATACAAAACTCTCTCGCCTATATCTATTCAATTTTAATATGGCACACGTAGCACGTAGCGTCATTATGTTCACCTGGATCTAACCACCGCATAGGAATACCAAACTGCATTGAATTTCGTTGACCTTCAGCGAGAGTTCAAAAATAAAACTATAGTTTTAGAACAAAAAAAATTATTGCCTTTGGACCACAAAATTAAGCCATTATAACAAATAAAAAATAAGAAAAAAAACATCAAGAGAAAAAATTGGAGCTCGCCCATATCTTCCGAGGTACGGAGCTTAGAAATTTTCCAATTTTTTTAAATATCAATATGGATATCATTTTAAAGCTTTTGAAAAGATCTTTAAGGAAATATCATTAAGAGCTGATGAAATTTTTATGTAAAATAATATATATGCAGTACCAATTTTTTTTTTTAAATCTCTGTCACCCCAATATTTGCTTTTTTATTGGAATTACTTCACTGAACTAGATTTACATATACTATATGGTGAAGGGTATATAAGATTCGGCATAGCCGAATATAGCGCTCTTACTTGTTATTTACAATCTTTAAGAGGAGAAATAATTTTGCGAAGTAATTGAAAATGTATTTGTGGCCTCAATAAGGTGTTGTTTTATCATTATTCTGAAAACCATTATTTTACGATTATAAAAAATACAGATTCAAGGGGAATACTCATATAATAAGTGCCTAGGACCACTACTTCATAGAATTAAGTATTCTTTACATAATTTATATCCAAAACGGGAACAAATTTTTTTGGTTTTTGTTTTAAATCTAAATTGTTTTTGTTTTAATTGTAAATTGTTATCGTTACTAATCTGTTAGTAAAATAAGCCTTTGCTGAATATGGTTAACACCATCATTAATCGTTCTAGTTGCCAATCATGGAAGGAATGGCCCCGTTGATGGAACACTAAAATAATTTATAGAAAATATTTTAAAGCTTTTTCAAGTATTTAAAATATGACTTGTAAAAATGGTTTAACAGTTTGTTATTCTAGTACCTGGTTTTATTTAGGGACATTCCCAAATTTGTGGAATTCAAATTTGTTATTCTAAATGAAACATTTTCCTTTTAATGTTCAATTGAAATTTTTTTTTTATATTTACCTGTTTGTTTTTTGGTCTATGGACATTCTCGAATTGGTTTTTTTTAAAACAGATTTTTTAAAACCACAATTATTATCCCTTTTCACATGTAATAAAATGTGGTTTATAAAAGGGCAGTAAGTAATAACAATTTTCGTAAGATAAAGGTAAAAGCATTCATTTGCTTATCGCTGAAATATGCTGGACATTGTATGATAATGAAGTGGAATTGCCTAGAGCTAAAAAAAAAATTAATTAATGCTATCCAAATTTGATTTAAAACAAAATTCTTAATAAATGCGAAATTAACCCTAAGCTTGTTGCGTCTTATTTCTGACTTTATGGTTGAATTTTCCTTTTTGGTGTATTGAGGGACTTATAGTAAAATTTAACGGGTAACATTTTTGTGGAACATTTTAACCCTCTAAAACCCTGTTTTAATGGTGTTTTTTGCTATTTTTTAAAAGAAGGACAAAAAAGACCCATATCTTGAGGAGTTAGAGGGTTAACATTTCTACAAAAATGTTCTCCGTAACATTTTACATAAATTTGCTGAACACATTTTTTACCTAAAATGTAAGGGTCACATGGTTTCTTATGCCGTTTAACAATAAGAATGTGCCAGAGCTGGGAAATTTTAACCCCCTCTCAAATGAAATCCAGATGTAAACTTTCAAAACGCCGATACACGTATATCGTTTTTTTGTCTCCTCTATCAGAATTTATAGCCCGGACCTTGTAATTTTTGAAAAAATTTGATTTTGTTGTACAGTGTAATGTATAAAACTCAACTTTTTCCCTGTTTATTGGCAACTCTATGCATCATTTTTGATTTCACATGCTGGTAACAGCCATCATCACCAACATGAACAACAATAAAAACAATATTTTGTATTTTTTAAAAACTTGATTTGTTATATGTAGTCACATCGAGAACAGAACTAAATTTAACTGAACATCAGCCAGAAATCACATTCGTCATAAAGATATTTACGAGCTTTGGCAATTAATAAATTTGTGGTAACTGCCATATAAATCTCACTAAAAACTTAAACATACTGAGTTTCAATGCTGCATCATATCAAAAACATACAAAAAAAAAAAACAAATAAAGACAACTACAACATCAACAATACATACATACGATATAAACCTACGAAATAGAGTGTGGCAACATGCACTTATTTAACGTGGTTTCGTTTGGATGGTTTATTGCTCAGTTGGTTAATGTATCTGACAGTTTAGGATGCATTACAGTTCTGTTAAGTTGGTTTCATTTTATTTTTCGCCTAAAGAAATCAGTGATATCAACAACAAAAAAGCAGGAACAACAATATTCATACGTATGTATGAATTGGTGGTAAATTGTATGAACATTTATTTGTTTATTTATTTGAAACTAGAGTGTCATAAACCAACAATCCACCTTGATTTGTTTTTTACTCGTACAAGTTGTTTTTATATCCTGATTTTTATTTATTTAATATGAGTTTTGATCTATTCGAAGTGGTCGTTTATGTTTTGGCTACATGATACGATACATTCATCTAGCCCGTCCATCCATCCATTCATCCATCCATAAATTCATTCCTTTTTTTGTGTGCATTGTATATTTTATGCATTTATCGTATCTTGCTGTGAATTATTACCGCTGCAATATACTTTATGGTTCTCCTTTTTTTTGTATTTTAATTTTGTCTATTTTGCAGTCGCAATTCTCATAATATTTCTTTTTTTTCTTATTAATTTTTACTTTAAGCTCAACAGAACGACGAATTATTATCTTTAATATAATTATGAGTCACAATAAACTAATAAAAAATAACAACAAAAAACACACACATTAACAATTAGAAGTTTATGTTTTAATGATGGCGCCATGACCCCCATGGTTGTTGCCGTTACTAAAACCTCTTAAATTTAAATATTTTTCTTTAAGGATTTTATAATTTCATTTACTCATGCCTTCACTTGGAGAATAATAACTGTTTTTATAGCCTACAGGTTAAAATACTTTTTAAGTTAAAATACAGCTGCCAGGTAACACAATAAAACTTTGAACATAATTGTTTAAAAAATGATAAGAGAAGACTTATGACAAAAATCTTCACTGTATTACTAAATTCCTTTACATACTGATGTTATACCCGGCTATTTGGAATCTCTTGCAGAAACGGAAGATTAAGTTTGTTTTAACTACCGCACACTTCAAGTGCTACAATTAATTCAATTCAATTCAATTTTACATTTTAATCAAAGGGCGCTTCGTCAAAATCTGGCCGACGCACAGAGCACCGATTTATGAGTTTAATTCAAATAACCATATTTAAAATGGAAAAAAGTTATGGGTTCTTAGTGCAACAATTAAACTATTAAAAATAAAAAATATCATTCGATTTGCTGCGAAAGGTCAACTATCCGGGAAGCCCATGAGGATCGAAATAAAGAAAATTATTAATGAAAACACAGTGATCGAAATCACAGAACTGCAAGAGTGTCTATTTTTAATACTATAAGTCAGTGATGGAAAAGTTGTTACGATCGTACTTTTTTTGATACTATTTGATTTGAAAAAATACTGTGTTACTCCTCTGTAACATTTGATACTCTCAGTGATAAGTCTACAATTTAAAACCATTGATTTTCTTAAATTAATCTGTTTTAGCATTCCCCCTTTCATCACTTATAGTTTACGAATATGGCAACTCTAGTTCTTATCGCGTCTTGTTATTTGGTTTACATATTCGTTTTGTTTTTTCACAATATACATAGGGTAGCTGCAAAAAAATTTTTTGATACCGAAATGCAAATATCATTTCCCATCACTGCGATAAGTATACTCATCTTAAATGCGGTTGCGGTGTGATCGCCACCGCATTTCTTTTGTGCGAATATTAACTATACCCATTCCATTTGAGTATTGATGAGTTTAAGTGTCTAGCATACTCAAGTAAAATATTTGCGATGCTGGCTTTACTTTATTCGTACTCATACTCACAGCAAACAGCAAGAGAGAGATTTTATCGTGTGTAGTGAGAGGAAAACAGAGTTATCAGATCAGAATTATTAAATCAAACACAATATCAAAAGTCGCCAATGTCTAAAATAGCTAACATACAACTTCTTTGAAATTATGAAAGTTTATTTAATATATAACAGAAAATAAATTTAATAGAACCCATAAAATTCGCCATATTTTCATTTATTAAAAACACAACAAAAGTTTACTAATAACTCAAGAATAGTTCATTGTTTATTATATTACGTTTTTGTTAGGTTTTTTTAAGTCACACAGGATAGAAATTTAAAAATTCTATTCTTTAAGCAAATAGATTTTTCAAATTAATAAATAGGTATAAAAGCAATAATTATATTTAACAAAATAAAATATGTAAACTTAAGACTTTATTTTATTTATTATTATTTATGAGGTCTAATGACATTCAGTCAATGCAATATTACATCAGCGTATATACAGTTTTGTTAAAACTAAAAAATTAAGTAATTTTCCTTTTTATTCACGGATTCATTTTATCATTTTGTTTTCCTAAATACCGTTAGTACGAGTAGCACGTTTATGACAACAAGGCGCATAAATTGAAAATAATTATTCATAAAAAACAGCAACAAAATAAGTATACCTGCTTTAAATAGTGTACAAAAGCTGTGCCTTTAAGGGGTTTTTATTGCATTTTATTCATTAAAAATGTATTGTATTTCATACCTATGAAAACGGTTGTTGTCTGTTTTTCTGCTTATAATGTTTAAGTAATAGATTTGATCAAATTTTGTTTTTTCATTGTGTATAAATAGATCTGCATACAATGGAGTATTTCATAAAACGGCAGTAAAAAACTTTAATAGGGTAAAAATGTGGCAACGCTTCTTACAAATAAAGAGAAAAATTCTCGCTTACGAGTATAAAAAATACTTAAATTCTGATTGCGATATTTTTGAGACTTGTTTTTAGGCTCTTTGTTTTAAATATACCCACGACAAAAAAAACTTAAAATAATGGGTAAAATAAACACCGCAACTTTTTATTGCGGTGTTTAAAATTCTCGAGTGTGAAAAATATAGAGTAAGTATGCGGTGTGCTCATGGTTGCGGTGTACTCGTGCAGTTCTCTTATCAAAATACACCGACGAAATTATGAACTAAATGGCATCACGAGGAGGAAAATTGTATCCAATTTCTTTTAAAGTAAGTTCAAGTAATAGTGAAGAAGATAAAAATAGTTTTAGGAAACAGCGTCATCGGAGTAATTTACTGGCCTTGACAAACCCACGGCAAGTGAGTACAATTCTCTCAATTGAGATTTTTAAAACGGTTCTTGGTAAACAAAGAGGGTTTTGCATCTTTAATGATAAAGCAAAGCCACCAATTATGCAGTTGGCGGTAGCCTTGCTCACATTGGCAACGACACCTGTGTCAACTTAGTTGGGATATTAAGAACGCCACAGTGCACCGTGTAGCTCCGGTAAAAAACTACCCGCACTTGTATCTTTATAGTTTCCACACTGTGTAGGACTGTGAAAACTCAACTCCACCGCTGACGAAATACGAAGTTATAGGGAAGATCACATGACTAAACTATTCCGGGTTGCTGTGAGCAAACCTGGTAACGAAAGAGAGATCTTAGATCTCAATAGAAGTGATTTATTATTATTTACCAGGATTCTTCACGGACAAAATTTACTGAACCATGTGTCATTCCAACCGACGTTGATTTTTTAAATCGCTGCATTTGGGATTTTAAAGATTCTGTAAATAAAAAACTTTTCTTTAAACATATTTAAAACTATTTAAAATTGATTAATTCATATTGTGCATGCCGTTGGAAAATGATTTTCTTACGAATGTTTAAAATTTAAGAAAATACAAGCCATTGCGAAATCATATGCCATATATGATGATAGCAGTGTCGTCGCTGGAAATGTCAAACTATGTACGTATTTAAAAAATCTGGACAGAATTTTTTTCATAATTTTTTTTTTGCTTGATTGCAGGAAGATACATCTGGATTTTAACACGAAATTCAATAGAAAAACGGTTTAAGAAGCTGCGATTTCGTAACTATATATCGTTGCGAAGTCATGTTAACCATATAAGAATCGTTACGATTTCGTTAATATTTCGGTTCGGAAGATTTTATCGACTAGTCGTTACGAATTCTTTGCAAAGTCGAAATATTTGTTTTGCTGTGTGTAAAAAATTTGATTCAAATATCCATTAAATTATGAATTAATCCGAGCGAACTGCCATATTCAAAATTTTTTTTGGTTTCAAATGCACCTTAAAGTGATAATTGTATGAAAAGTTTCTTTTAAAATTTTTTGAGACGAAAGAATGTTAAAACACCGCTTAGTTAATATGATTAGTAAATGGACATAAATTGTGTTATACTCCAGGTTTGATATTAAAAGCGATCAATCTACATGTTTTTTTGAAAATTTTGCATAAAAATCAATCGGTAAAATTTCTCAAGATGAGTTGACGCTTGTATAATCAGAAAAGGAAAATGAAATAAAATTATAATTCTTAGAGACGATAATGTTCTAAAATTTATTGAAAGTGCTATAATATCTAATAAAGGGAACAAAATTGGCATTGAATGGACGATTTGGAACATTAGAGATGATATTTCCACGTAATAAAGCTGAGTAGATATTGCCATTTATTACAACAGGTTAAACAAGAAAATCACTTTCAATCAAAATCCTCTAATATTTCTTCGATACTAGGTTTACAATGAAATGAATGCCCCTTTTACACTTTTAATTTAATTTTATTCCAGTTTGATTCAGTTAATTTTACTTCGGTTTTTACTATTTAAAATAACGTATCAACTTGTCGATGAAAAGTAATTGCCATATACAGCATTTTAATAATTTTTATATAAATCCAAATAAATTCTTGGGTATAATCCCATTTATAAAAATTGTATTTACGAATATATCAAATCCAAATTTTTTTTTTTTATAATACGACAGAAAAAAAAAATGAAGGCTATTAATAAATATAAAAATAATTAAACTCAGTAAACAGTTGTGAAATTATAAATCCCTCAAAAAACCTGAGTTTTTTTTCAAGCTCCTAGAATGAAGAAAAATGCAGGATTTCTAATTTAAAGATTTCACGTTTGACATCGCTAGCTTAGAAACTTTAAAAATTAAACCTTAATGAGTGCTTCTATCTGCCAAATATTCAAATACTCAAACAAAATAAAAAAATTAAACCCAAATGCTGCAGTGTCAACGGCTAGAAATTGGGAAATCTGATTTGGACATCTCACTAGATAGTGAACTTGTGAAAAACATTAAAGTTCTTACTCCTTCGATTGTTAAAATTCTGCAATCTCTGAATTCCAATAATAAAAAATGAATATATAGAATAGTTCTTTTTTTTACTTTTTAGGTTGTGGGAAGGGGGATAAAGGGAGTAGTGCCTGTGGACATTTGATTTGAATCTTTGGACATTGAAAGTGGCAGGAAAGACCTCTGCGGGGAGTTTATTCCACATACGAACTGTTCGGCTAAAAAACGAATTCTCTTTGTAATGCGTAGTGCGATTCACTAGCCAATCGACCACAAATGCGCTTTTGATGCAGAACGCATTGCGCGTACGAAATTACGGTTTTCAGGAACAAGTTTTCTGATTTCATAAGAGCACATTCCGTTGTAGTAACGATAAAACAGTGAAACGCACCCCACATTGCGTCGATGCTCCAGTGAATCAAAAGAGCTGGATACCCTACTGTCACCGATGAGCTTCTTCGCCCTCTCCTGCACGCGGTCGAGTAACTCCAAAATAGACCTTGAAGCACCGGCCCACACATGAGAGTTGTATTCCATTTTCGGTCTGATAAAGGTGACATAGATAGTAAGGAGATCAGATGGAGTGAAGTATTTCTTACACCGTTTCAAAAAACCTAGGCACTTGATTGCTTTTTTGCGACATGAAAAATATGCTGGTTCCAAAGAGCATCACATTGAATTTTCATGCCAAGAACATCGAGAGCTTCTGATTCCTTAATATATATATCACCCATAATTACAGATGAGGTAGCATATTCAGCCGTACTTCTGTGCGAAAGCACACAGCACTGGGTTTTATGAGCGTTAAATTGAACCCTATTCGCTAGGCCCATTCGGAGATTACCAGAAGGTCGTGATTATGGGTATCATCCATGTGCTTTCGCATAGCCCCAATTTCCCGAAGGCTTGGTCCATTGCGAAAAGAAAATGAATGGCATATGCTACTGTCATCTGCGAAAGAATAGATAGAGTTGGATGTCTGACGTAGAAGGTCATTGAGAAAAATAAGAAATATGGTAGGGAAAAGAACGGAACCTTATGGTACCCCTGAATTTAGCTTGAACTCGTTTGATGCGATCCCATCTATAACAACTCGTATAGTGCGATCCCTGAGAAAGTTCGATATAAGTCGAGAGAAACTATTACCGACACCAAAAGCAATAAGTTTTGGTATGAGTGCACCATGCCACACTCTATCAAACGCCTTAGAAATATCTAGAGCCTCCGAAATGATGAATGGATTGACACCACTTTTCCGAAAGGAAGGCCAGTAAGTCACCCGTAGAGCGTCCCCTACGGAAGCCGTACTGCAGGTCACTAAGTAAGCTGCTGGACTCCAGATACCTCACAAAATGAAAGTTGAGTATACTCTCCATAACTTTGGAGAGTGCAGAGCAAATTGCGATAGGGCGGTAATTTTCAGGGTTGCTAGCCTCTCCCTTTCTGGCAGTTTTTCCGAAAAACATTATCTTCAGTATAACACTGAAATTGGAAATTAGCTTCTTCATTTTCTTCAATTTTATTCTAATAAACTTGAATATTTTTTCAATGTTTTGTAAATAATTTTATTTATAATTCCAAAAATACGCTTAATAGTGATTTACAATTGTCAATTTTTTAGCCAACTTTATTAATTGATTTCTTTATTAAGGCAAGAGTTCATTGATTTACAATTTTTTAAGAAATTTATTAAAAAATAATGCTTCTATGGAGAGTAACGCTCAGTCAATTAATAATCAAATTGCATGTAAACTTGTTCGTTCAGATTTACACAATGAAATTTTTTAAATATTTTTTTAAATATTTCTTCTTCTAAATAAAAAGTCGTTAATATTTCTTATGATAATTTAATTCACACATTCCAATACAACTCTGAACGAAAGATTTGCAAAGTAATGATGCAACGCCTTTGATGTTAAGTAGCTGAATTAGCATTAATCTGCTACAGCAACTTTATATATAAGTTTATCTCCCCGAACTGCAATATTTTTTTAACTAATGTTATACCAATGATAAAATTATTATCAATTCCATATTCTTATAGTCCATTTACATTATACCGAAATCTACTAATATTGATATTTCGAGCAAAATCTAGTTGATTTTAAATAGATTTCCCATATAAAACAAAATCTACTTCGCCACTAGATTTTGACGAAATCTACTCAAAATCTAATAGTACTTATTAACGCAACTATGTATGTGTAAATTTTAATGTAATGTAAAAAATATTTTTTAAGCATCCATTTTTTAGATTTTTTATGAATGTGAAATCTGGCTAGTATGAAAAAAATATAGTGTAAATGAACTAGATTTTGAAATAGATTTTAAATCAAATCTAGTAGATTTCGGTGTAATGTAAATGCACTATTACGGATTTTTTTAAATTTAAAAACGTAAACTCACTTTTTATCCATTGCTTTTAAAAATACATGCATTATTAGCATGAAAGCAACGTGAAATTAATATTTTCAAGTTTTGGAAATACAATTACGCTCAGGGACTATTAATTATTAATGGCTTCGTTTACGAAATAAGAAAAAAAGTAAGAACTAACTTAAGCCGGTCGTATTACTTTCCTAATAAATCTCCCTGTTAAAAAATATCTTCAAAGTAAATTAAAAAAGACACTTCATTAATAAAAAATAATATGTCCCCTAAATTCTCTAAAGCTGCAACTACTTTGAATCAACTACCCCAAAAAAGAAAAATTTTCTAAAAATGATACATGATATTGCCAGGTGTAAATGTGTTGGTTCTGTTACGAATACTCAAGTGGATACTTTGTCGAGTTCATCCTATAAGAATAAGAAAAAAAGAAATCTTATCTAACAATCTAATTAGACATTGAAAAGGAATTTATCCTAAACAGAGAGTTATTCAAATAAGAACAAAAAACAATTTAAAGATCACAATGGTAAAATCTTTTTGAAGTTAAAGAGAAAACAAAAAGGACACATATGTATAACAGTGTTGCTGTTTGGTTTAATTTTTTAATTTTGTTTAACTTTCAAAGGATCCACGTACCACGTATAATTTTGTTACATTTGGCCAAATTTTCGTAACTTTTGGTACAGACACGAAAAAAGTAATATTACTGAAAACTCGTTTCAGTTTTTGAGGTAAGAACATCTCTGACAGCTGTTTCTCTTAACATGTTAATTCAATTTTAATAACAAAAATTACACGCTTGCAAACGCTATCAAAATCCCACATAAAAAATTAGTTCGAAATAAACAAAAAAATAACGTTGCAGCAGTTATACTGTGTTCAATTAGTGACAAATCACAAAATTTTTCTTGTTTCATGTTTAGAAACAGCAAAATGATTCTAGAAAAAATTTTTTCCAACTGGGAACTAATATGAGCTGGACTTATTTCAAGTGGAAAACTAAGGACTCTCTTCAGACTCACGAAAATTGAAAAATTTGACAACTAGCTACAGGTACCGTACCAATAGAAGAAAGTTTTAGAAGAAAGTTTTCTTTTATTTGCCTTGAAGAAGTACCGGTTTATATTACGGAAAAGTTGTCAGCAATTTTATGTTGAAGTTTTAAACAAATATGACTCAAATTTGTATCTAACAACGAAATTTTTAAAATTATTAAAATAGTAAATTCTATGGAAGCTCAACTTTTCAAAGGAAAGGTTGAACGGAATTATAAAAAAATTCTATTTTAAATTATTTTATTGGGCTGGAATTTTTTAGTTTTTGTTCAGTAAAAAAATTTGTTGCTTTTTGTTGCCCTGAAAAATGGAATAAAGCCTTTTTCTATATATAATAAAAATTACATTCACTTGCTATTTATTCATTTATTTTATATATCGCACACCTAGTTCAAAAGTGACACAACCCAAAATTTAATTAAGTTGTTCATTATCTAGTGTATATATGTTAAACAAAAAAAAAAAGAACTTTTTATATCATAATCGATATAGATTTTCTTATAAATAGTCCAAAGTTTTCGTTTGTAACCATTTTCATTTAGGTCAAAAACAGTTTTTTTCGATTTCTGAAAAGTTAAAATTTTAAGTTGTGTCACTTTTGAACTAGGTGTGCGATAAGTACCTCGTTTCTGTAGGAAACTATTTTCTGCCTTTAAAACACACATATAAAGCTAAAATCGTCTTACGTTTACGATAATTGTACGTTCAACTATTAAATCAAATATTTATTTAATTAATAAATTTAATTATTCCTTTACAAAAAAAAAAACAAATAAACGGAACTATTTTCGTCTGTTATAAAAAAAAATTATTAAACTTATTATCAACAAAAAAAAAAGTCGATTTGTGATTATTTCAAATTTATATATACGGCTGCTTTATATATTTCTGGCCTAATAGTGAAAATGCGAATATTTATAACCAAAAATGGTTTTATTGTTTTTCAAAGTATTCTCCAGCACGATTTATACACTTTTGCATGCGCTCAAACCAGTTGTCGAAGCACTTTTTCCACTCCGATTGAGACACCTCTAAAACATGGTTTTTGAACACTTCAACAGCTTCTTCTGGCGACGAAATTCGTTGACCACGCATTTTTTTCTTGCTGTGCGAAAACAAGAAGAAGTCATTAGGTGGTTGTTGGTTTTTCGAATTTCTCCGATGACTTCAGGCAAACAAATTGTAGTGTACCACTCAGAAGTGACCGTCTTACGTTGCTCAAGCGGAACAGTCGCCACATGACCAGTTTTGCAGAAGAAACAGGCGACCATTTGCTTTTTCCACGAACTACTTTCGTTGGATTTTGCTCGTCTTTGAAGACCCACACGGTCGATTGTTGTTTCGTTTCGGGCTTATACGCATAGATCCATGATTCGTCACCTGCGACGATCTTATAAACGCCTTTTGAAGCACCGCACGAGCCTTTTTTTGAGCGACTTTCAAACTGTGCGGGATCCAACAAGAACAAACTTTTTTTACGGCCAGGTGTTCATGCAGTATCGAATGTATGCTGGTGGAAGAAATGTCCAAGGATGTCTCTATCTCTCAGTATGTCGCATGTCGATCTTGCATTATGAGTTCACGCACGGCATCAATGTTCTCTGGCACAACAGCCGTTTTTGGACGACCTTCACGGAATTCGTCTTTGAGCGAGCTTCGGCCACGATTAAATTCATTATACCAATTTTTCAAAGTGCTATAGGATGGTGCTTCATCGCCATACAATGATTTAAGTTCATCAATGCACTCTTGTCGTGATAATCCACGTCGAAAGTTGTGAAAAATGATGTCACGAAAATGTTCACGAGTTAATTCCATTTTTTTTTTCTATATTAATTTTTTCAAGTCACTGTAAACAACACAAATAATGGTCGTACGTCAAAACGTTTTGAGTACGATTATGATTAAAAATGACAAACTTTCCAATGGAAATGTCAGATTGCACTTGGCAGCACTCAGTGTTGCCAGGCCAGAAATAAATATAGCAACCCTCGTAAAATTTGGTACCTGTAAAGATGCAGATGAGCAATTGGCGGATATATCCCAAAAATTTGAATATAATTCCCAATTCTTACAATTAATTTCATTGTCTAAAAGTGGTTCAAAACCAGAGTAACAGAATATAAAGATATCGCTAAAGTGATAGGAATATCTTTAGCTCTAGAAAAATATCATCCTCTCATATCAAACTTTCTGCAAATCATGTTCTATAATAATTAATATTTAAAAACTTACCATTTTAATGACGTTTTTTGTTAAAAACAACGTGCAAATCGATGTAACACACAATGATCAACTTAATAACTTTGCTGCAGTCGGAGATTGAAAACTTCAAATTTAATTGATTCAAATATTGTGTTTATTGAAACGGCATTTGCAGACTCTGACCCTGATGATGGCAAAACCAGTAACAAGACGCCGTCCTGCATCTAGGGTACCACCTTTGAAAATGGAATATTTTTTTGCTTTAGACAGCCAGACAAGTGTAGGATTTAACCGATCTCTTTAATTTTATTTGATTGAATTTTTTAAGTTTTTCACTTTTTTAAAAGAAATATGTGATATGGGTCTTAAGTTAAGTTATTAAATATAATCATTACATTAAAACAACACTCAGGAAATTAATTTCGTTTAATAAAAAATAATTGGTTATCATCCTTTTAGTATGATTTTTACAGTCAATATGTTTTTTGGATATAATTAATAAATATATAATTAAGAATCTGCAAAACTCTAAGGTATTTTAAATTTAAAAAAAAAACATACCCGGAGTTAAAATTTAAAAATTTAATGTGAATTACTTTAAAACTTTCTTGTCCACAAAAGCTCTGCCTAAGCAAAGCAAGAGTTACGAATTGCATCCGCCTTAACCCGTTTTAAAAAAAGTCCAATTTAAAATTAAAGCTCCAAGCAATTTTCGTTTAAAAATTTACCGAAAATCGGTCAAGCTTTAAATCAAACTAATAGGACACATTTTCAATTCTGAAGGTACTGAAGTAAAATACAATCTAGAAGGCAATTAGTGCATATGAAATTGTCACATTTTTTATAAGTATTTTGAAAAAAAAAATTATTTTTTTTGTTTCCTAGAATAATATTACACGCGCATTGTGGCACATTATTTAACAAATTTTAAGAGAAATCTATACTCGTGTACAAATGTTTATTGTGATTGATCACTGAGCAAGTGTTATCGTACTTAATAGCGATATAGGTGGTTGAAAAAACAACGTATTTGTGTTTTAGGGAATAACTAGGGATTGAGTTTTAATTTTTTTACACTTCAAATGAACACGATACCATATTTTTTTAATAATAAATTTATCTTGTAACTTATTTTTTTAGGAAGGAGAGATTTTAGTTGAATTTTCGATCAATTACTTATGACATAAAGAATAAAAGTACAAAGTATATTTGCATAAAAAAAATAAAGATTTTCGGTTTGGGGTGTTAGTAAGCTTCCCAAACCTGCTGATTCCAACGAATATTATTAAAACATAATGAACGAGGAATAGTAAGAAAGCTGTACAAACTGATGTATTTATTTTTGGTAGATATTCTGACTAGAATCTTAGATGTGAAATATTTTCGTTATATGTGACCCGGTCTACGAAAAGGGACCTTCGGTGTAAACACAAGTTTTCGAGAAAACAGCTGTTAAAGATAAACAAGTCATGTGATAAGTTTCGCTTCAGTTGTTCCCTTCTCTCTGTATCCCTACTCATCCTACCGTGTTTAAAGATATTCAGTGTTGTTTCTGTCTCGAAAAATATCGTATTAGATGGCGTAATTTCGTGGTTTTACCGAATTCTTTTTTAGTTAACGACCAACAGTGAAGAGGTGATATTTGTGAACGTTATCAATGTTGACAAATTAGCCGTTATACATCGTTCCTCTTTCAATTACGTTTACTGAATCATTTTTATGCGTATTTTGATTCCGAAATAAATTAAAAATGAGTGTAGATGAAGAGGTTAGTTTCGTTCTTAGACAATATATTGGTGAAGACGAACAAGATAGTGATAAAACCGACATTGATAACGATTTCGACAGCGATCATGATTTACATCAGGCAGGAGATAATACAGAGGAAAGTTTCGTTAAAATGGACTTATCTATTGTGGATTTAGAAGAAGAAAAGCTGATAACAAAATATTTCTCTTCCGACTGTTGTGTTAAGAAATGCAATACACTTATACCACGAGATCGGATTGTTGATAGTAGAATGAACTGTCTCGAGCTTTCCAAAAACAAAATAGATCTAGTGATCCTAAGTAATATCGAAGCTGGAATAAGGTATAATGCAGAATTGCAAAGTGTTTACTCACAAATAGCTAAGCGGAAGGTAGAAGAATGCAGAAAAGGTAAAGAAGTTACAAGGCATCAGATTCAGTTCTCTTTCCTCGGCATACCAATTTGTCGTTCACTTTTCCTTTTTCTGCACGCATGCAGAATAAAACGTTACAAACATTTGGTAACTCATTATCATAAAAACGGTTTAATAGTGCGAGAACATGGCCTAGCTAATAAATCCAGTACGAATACGAAATCATTTACACCAGCTGAAATTGAAAAGGCTGTAAAATTTATCGAATACACTGCAGATCTGTTAGCTTTGCCACTACATGGCCGACTTCCAAAATTTAAAGATTACCGAGTAATGAAATTACCTTCGAGCGAAACAAAGTCGTCAGTTTATCGAAAATACATTGATTCACTCCAAGAGAACGAACCAAAAATGAGTTATCGCAGCTTTTGTCGTATATGGGCCAAGTATATTCCGTATGTAACAACAATGAAACCAGCAGACGATTTATGCGACACATGTCGTGGTAAGTAGATGAATTGGTACTTACCTTAATTATTACATCCAATACTAAACGTGACTTTTTTTTAACATAGGAAATACGGTTTCGATTGCGCTGACTAAAAACGTCTCTGATATTGAACGAGAACAAAAACTGAATCAATTTCTTGATCATCTTCACAAGGCCCGTAACCAACGAGCGTATTATCAAAGTTGGTGCGAAAATACTGATGATACGGTAGTAATTCTTTCGTTTGATTTTGCCCAAACTGTACATTACCCTACTAGTTCACAGCAGCCGGGCTCAGCATACTTTAAAGCTACAAAAAAGTGTGGAGTTTTTGGAATCACAAACGAAAAATTGAAAATTCAGGTGAGGATATCAAACATTGAAATTGTACAAACTCGAACCACTTGAACTATACCTAATTTTCATTTTCAGCATAATTACTTAATTGATGAGAAGGATGATATCGGTAAAGGACCGAACTGTGTCATCAGCATTTTGCATCACTACTTAGAAACTCATTGCAAAGATATCCCAAAACTGGTTATTTTTTGTGACAATTGCGTAGGGCAAAACAAAAATAATACCGTATTATCGTATTTAAAATGGAGAGTTGCTCGAAAACTTAAACAAATGATTTTATTCAATTTCTTACTAACAGGACATACGAAATTTGCGCCTGATCGCTTCTTCGGGATTTTCAAAGCAAAGTATGCTCTTAGCAACATCGATACTTATGAAGATTTATTGCAATGTGTTGTTGAATCCTCACCCGGTGGTTATAATAAAGTAGTATCAGCAGAGAATGTTACATGGTATCAATGGGATACCTATTTCAAACTATTTTATCGGCCACTCGTTGGCATAACGCAGTTCCATCATTTCATAATCTGTACAGATTGTGTAAAAGCAAAAAAATTCGCGGATAGTGAGAACGTGGACTCTTTTGATCTATTGTTGGAACCTATCGTCAGTGAAATGCCAAAAACTATACATCCAGTTGGTTTAACGTTGGAACGCCAATGGTATATTTACCAAAATCTTCGCAGTTTAGTCGCAGATCCAAGAAAAGTAGATATTTTAGCCCCAAAACCGGAAGAAAAGCCAAAGAAACAAAAATCCAAAGTTGATGGAGAAGATAATTCTGCGGCTCCCTTGCAAACCAAGAATTCGATATCGAAGAAACAAAAAGCAAAAGGTAATAACAAGAAAGATTCTGCGGCTCCATTACCAAAAAAAAGTTGGCATCGAAGAAACGAAAGGCAGATGGTAATGACGAGGAAGATTCTGCGGCTCTACTACCAAAAAAAAAAATTGGCATCGGAAAAAAAAATATAAAGCGTAAAAAAAAATTATAGATTTATTTTATATTTCGATTTTTATGTAAAATGGCTGGTTTCCCTTCAAATAAAAGTATGAAATGATGTTTATTATGTTATAATTCAATGTCCAATTTTTTTTCATTTTCACTCATTTCTGCTCTTTTTTTGGAAAATTCCTGACAAACTTCTTTACGAGTTGGAAACTTCTGCTTTCCGCCATTAGAAAGAGCACACATTAGTCTATCCGAATCGCCAAAAAAGTGAAAAATTATATTTTCACACCGAAGGTCCCTTTTCGTAGACCGGGTCACATATGTTAAATAATTATAGAAAATTTTCATAACTTTAATTTAACCCTCCTGCCATTTCGAGCTTCCTGCTCGAACATTCTTATTCAAATGAATAAATTTTTTTTAAATATCCTAATATGAAATATGAAATTATAAAATTATAAGTTAAGTAATGCTGTAAAAAATTATTTACAGTTCTGGGGTGTAAAGTAAACTTCCCCTTCCTTTATGTCCATTATGTTCAAAAACTATACAGCTCTTTATCACAATTTAATTTTGATGCGTATAACAGTATGACCTATTGTATTGTTGCGAAAATAGTAATAATGAATTCAGGATACCAATTCTAGCCTCTAAATTTAGATAGAGGTGAAGCATAATGACTACGGATATAGCGGTCCAGAATTTGCTTTATTACATTCTACTGTATAATTCTTTTAGTTTTCTTTAGAAAACGTCCGCCTACACTTGTAAATAATTTTTCTTTCTTAAAATTTCTTAAGCTGGAATTAAATAATTCCTTTGTTTTTATTTCATTTGTAGAAAAAAAGTGTTCTACAAAAAAATAAAGATGCAAGGAAATAATTATGTTTTGAAATGGTTACGCCAACTATACTACAGGAAGTCCGCCGGAAAGGTACACTACTTTGTTTTGCCCCCATTTTGGTAAACATTAGTCTTGATAGTTTATATTTGGCAGACATGAAGTAGACACGTGGCAAATTTATTATAGAAAAATTTGCAATGCTACATCGCATAGAGACAGGATTATAATGGCATTGCTCGAGACCTCTTTCCACAACAACTTATTCCAAGAAATGGTGATGACTTGGCTGCGGACTTATTTTCGTGGAGATGTATGAAAAATAGGGTTTGTGGAAACAAACCAGTAAAGCTGAAGCAATTCAACAAAATATTCTTGATACGATTAATGAAATACTGCTTAAAATGTGTAAGAATGTTATAAAAAATGTGCTCAAAAGAACTGGCATTTGTGAGGCTAATAAAGGAACATTTATCTGATATTGTATATCATGCATAACTGCCGAAATTAAATAAAACATTTATCAATATATGATCCATTCTCGTTTATTTAATCAAAAATTATAAATAAACTTTGTGAGTAATACATTATACTGTTCTGTAGAGTAATGGGATGAATATGAAAGATGCTTAATAAAGGTCAGCTTTCAGCTTCTCTTTTTTCTATCCCGCACAGATTTTTTAAGGGGTGTGACAAATACGACCCACACAATAAAGCTGCACTGATTTCAACAAAATTTTATGTGCAAGTAGTACATGTGAGATCTTGTAAGACTATATATATTTTTTGTTTTTGTTCTTCTGATTAAAAAGTATTAATAATATACAATAAACCACAGAGAAATTGGTTCGTTTTCAATCAAAAATTTTAAAATGGATGAGTAATTTAAAACTAAAAGCGAATGTGAAAAAGTACCGCTAAATTTAAAAGCATCTCGCGCACCATTAACACTATGACATTAATTTTTGGCCTTAATTTAACTAACACTAATATTTTTAAAGACATTGAAAAGTAATTTACCAATTTGTTGTCTAAATAAGATGGATCCTTTTATTTTAAATATAGATTTCTCAGCTTTTTTTATTTTAAAAATTTCTAGATTACAAGTGGACCAATTACACTATAATCCACTGTAGTTTCAAAATGATAAACGAAGTAGAATATATAATACTATAATACTATATAATACTTTCAATTGAAGTATACCTAAATCTAGATGTATAATAGCAAACGCGAGGATGGTAGCTTAGATAGGACGTCTATTAAAAATGCTCAAGAAATTGCAATATAAGGTGCTTGGCAAACACAGGTTAGGCGGAAACCATTTCCTGATTCCTTCAAATAATAATATTTCATGATTCTCACGCGGGATTTCTGATTCCCGTGTGGCCATTTCGCCACTTCTCATATAGCTTATCAGTGGATTCCAACCAAATTTTGTGTGAAAATTCAAGAGTGTTATATCTCAAGTCAAATGGACTAAAACAACAAATCAATAAGATTAATAATTATTTTATGATTTTCATATTCATGATTCTTGAAGGAATCAAATACAATTAACGTTGATTAACATAAGAAAGTATTTAAATAATAAATGTTCATATGTTCTCTTTTTCAGGTACCTGACAGCTACAGTAGTGCCTATTGTGGGGAATCTCTAGTCTGCCAACATGAATACCGATCGTAAGGTGATCAGTCAACTCTACCAACAGCCTAGAGCCGTCCCATCTAAGGATAAACCAGCCATCAAATTAAGACCAGTTGGAGCTGACTATAGTAAAACATTCAGAACCTCTGAAAGACACGTACGTCAACAACCCATTATAACGATACAAGCAAATCTCTGAACCATTTGGTTCAGATATTTGCTATTTAGTGAGTCAGTGTGCATATTTTATAAAATATTGTGGGTTTATTTATGTAAATATTTTATTACCAGTTTAAAAAAAATGTTTCTTTAAAAAATCCATCTACTTTAGGGAATGTAAATTTTGTTCAGTTGATCTTAAACTTTATTCGGTCCAAATTTGTTAAAGAATACTATTATACAATTGAGATCTTTGTATTGTCTTTGGGAAAAATGCATATGCAGCAACTTTGGGGAATTACGTACCAAATCCTTTAAGCGGTAACGGTATGTTTTCTTCCTGCTTTTCAATATTTTTAAATTTATATCTTACCACAATATTTTTTAAATTGTACTGCTATTGTTATTGAAACATCGACCTTTAATTAAATTCCTGTGACATTTTCTTTGTGGAAAAAAAGCAAGAAATTCACTTTGCTTTTCTGCAGTATTAATCAGCTGTCAATTTGATTCATTGTGCTAAAGAAAATTATGTAATTTAATACTTTTGTGGGGAGTAATGGATTATAAATATTTTTTAGCAAAAACAGGTTAAAATACATTTCGAACTGCCAAAACGAAAAGGGTTCTCAAAGCACGTGCGAATTGATTGAATAAAAGAGTTAAT
This sequence comes from Gymnosoma rotundatum, assembly GCA_916610165.2. Taxonomy (NCBI): domain Eukaryota; kingdom Metazoa; phylum Arthropoda; class Insecta; order Diptera; family Tachinidae; genus Gymnosoma; species Gymnosoma rotundatum. The sequence goes on along the minus strand of OU744337.1, from coordinate 91,615,493 downwards.
ATTCGTATTTTATGCAACAATATCAATTTGACAGCAATGGAAAAACTTTGTTTCAATGAATATCAATCATTTTTTGTAAATGTCTGATTTTTGATTTATTGGTAAAGTGGTTTTATTTGCTGCTTAGGTAACCCCAAAAAAATGTACTTCAGTTTTATAATATTTATTAAATATTCTATTCTAGAACATCTCTATTGTAGAATTTAAAAACTAAAAGATCAATTTTCCTAATGACTTGAGAAAGCAAATAATGAAATAATATATATTTCCAAATTTCTGAGATAGAAGTAGGAATGATAAGAAATAACTCTGGCAAACGCAGAAATTTACCCAAATATTTTTTTTTCCATTTCATTTTTAATAAATATTAATTTATGGCTTTAAGCAAAAAATATTCTCAACTGAGAAATTAAAATTAGAATTAAAGAAAGAAAAAATACTTCTCCTGCCTACAAAACATTAAAACAATTTATAAGTTAAAATTCATGTAGGAATTGACTAAAAACTCACTAATGTGATAATTCATTATTCTCTTCACTTGAAATAATGTTTCTAATGCATTAAATTTCTCTTATTATGAATCAAAACGTATTTATCTAAACAACATTAGCAAAAAGACGAACATTGATTTGCTTGTCTCATTACTTCATCATTCATAAGGACATGTGTCAATATTACTACATGTGTAACTAATGTGAAGTAAAAAGTACAAAAACCTACTAAATAATAAAAAATAAAAACCCAACAACACTCCCTTGTGATTTCAATCATGAGTTTAGATGTCGCATGTCAATTTAATATAGCTGCCGCTGTTGTTTTATTTTTTCAGCAGACTTTTAATATTCTTTTCTTTTTTTTCATATAAAAAATCTTTCAAAAACTTTTTATTCATTCTAAATAAATGAAATTATAAAAAAAAACTTATTGATGATTGATTTTAGACGACCTGAAGTTATAACAGAAATTTAATACATTTTTCTAATACTTGATTTTTAATGCAAAACAAGATTGATTGCCTTGCAAAAATGTTTTTAGTTTTTGCTTAAAGTAAAAAAAAATGTTCTAATTGCAACGCAACTATTATACAATGGGTGTATGTTTGTATACTTATGTACTTCACTAGTTCATCAAGTCACAACAAAAAAGCCTTTATCTTCTTTGAGCTTTAGTGAAGCTTCAAATGATGGCTCTTTACATTCTTTAGCCAGAGACCGAGTAAATTTTTCTTAAAAACTACTATTGAAGATAGTTTTTTTAGTTGCAGTGAAAAGGAGAGTCCATAACTGCTCCTTTAAAGTAAAGTATATTGTAAGGTTCGCTAAATGGGATGATGATCAGCGGCCGCAACGATGCCACCTGATAAAACTATTTCGCCTTGATTCCAACTATATCAAAAATTATTAAATTAATATTTGTAGAATCTGGAAGTTGTTTTCAAAATAATAGTATTAAATAAAGTTTACCTAGAACTCTAAGAGTAAACGAATAATCTAGTTAGATGATCTTCCGTAAAATTGTGATTTTGCAGACTTTTTAAATACTGACTCGCGACATGTGGTCAATTGTATAAAGTTTGTATCGTGTATGGGCCACCTTTGGAATTTTTTCTTTTACAGACTGTATACATCAACACTAGATCTTTAATAGAAAACCTTCACTTTTTTTCTTATACTTTTTTTTTTGGTAGAAGAGACAAACTAATTGCACTGGATAATAAGTTCTATATGTAATTTAATCTTTTTGTTATTTAATATCGTAAATAAAAAGAAACCAATTTCATCTCTTGTAATATTTAACACATTACGGGGCTTGCAAAATAACTTAAAAATGTCAAGTAACCTTGTAGACTTATTATGAATGATCTACAAATTTCTTAAGATAGCATTGACCTAAGTGTTCCAGGAAAAGAAATATTTTTTTATTTAAAACTACAAATTGAAATGAATTACTGCGGGGAAAGCATATCCATATGGCCATTTCACTACTGGTCATTGAATCTTTTTAATACATATGAATGGTTCCCGATGGGATCCCTTATGTAGAAAAATGAAAGCAAAAATGAAAATAGTTACTGAAATGTTTGCTGTGTTTTTGTATAAAACATTTTTGAGTTGTTATTGTCTTTTTGTCTTATTGATTTAATGAAGTTCTTATTTAATCAATTTGGCTTTTGATATAAGACTTTCTAGTTTTCTATACAAAATTTGATTAAAATCCACTGATGAGCTATATGAGCAGTAGCGAAATGACCATATGGATATGCATTCCCTGCGATAATATATTTAAATAAAAAAATATTTCATGAGAATATCATGAAAAATTTATATTTGAAAGAATCAAGCACGAATAAAGTAAATTAAAATAAAATAAGATTCCGAATAATAAATTTTCATATTGAAGTTACATTTTCTAAAATTTATATACAAAAATAAAACGAAAATAAAAAAATAGAAAAAACGTATGAAAAAATTTTCAGGCAGTATCATACTCATAAATATTTACATCAGGAGTAAATACTCATATTCTGACCTTTTTCTTTAAAAGATTTATTTATTTAGCTATCATGACTTTAAGAATAAAATTCTTTTACAGTGCAGTGGTATTACATAATAGGCACCATACGTTTACAAAAATTGAGCTTAACAACTAATAAAACAAATAAAAATTACAATATAGCAATTTGTATTAAAAACTAAAAAAAAAAAAAATTTGAGTTTAATAGATAGAATTAACTACTTTAATTATTTATTTAAAACAAATTTAAGTTTTATTTGCCTAAAACATCAACATTAAATTACTGACAATTTTTCCGTAATATAATCCGGCTCTTCTTCTTGGAAATTAAAAATTCCTAATTCGAGGTATTGATATGATATCACTAGCAAATTGTCAAATTATTCAAGCGGAATAACTAAAGTTGCTAATAATGATCGCAATTTTTTGTTTAATTCAAAGTAATTTTTTATGTGGGATTTTGATAGGATTTGCAAATAAACTGTGTTATTAAAAACGAATTGATATGTTAAGAAAGGTTGATACATTAATCGAGGTTCTTACCTCAAATAACGAAATAAGCACTTTTTCTTAATTTCGTGTCTGTACAAAAGTTACGCAAATTCGGTCAACTAGAACAATATTATACATACTACGTAGAGCCTTCAAAAATTACAAAAAATGAAAAAAAAAATTAACAAAACGGCAACTCTGATTGACCTAGTCTTACTTCATATTTCTAATGTAATTGGTTTAAAAGTAGCTTTAGATCACTAATATAGAGTATAAGTCTTTATTATTCAATGGAAAACATACAAACCAAAATTTGGAAGAAGGAAATAAGGAAGCAAATGCTCCTTTACACCTTTTTGACTAATTTTGTTTCATATAATTGCGTGTCTACAAAAACACTGTTATCTAGTAGAAAGAAACAAATCCGTCATCGATCTCTTTTTTTCAACTAATAACCTTTCATCAGAAGTCATAAAGCTGACAAGTTTTAGGAGTATTATGATATTATTATGGATTGGCATAACACAACATCTGAAACATCTGCAGTTCATAACAAATCGGTAATGATTTGTTAATAATAATAATCAAGCTTAAGGTCAAGTTTTATAAATTATTATATCTAATGTCTAATAATTCGGAAGAATGAAATAAACGCATGAAATTTGTACACATTTGTGTAATCCGATTATTAATTTATCTCGGTTAAGAATCTTAATGATAGAAATTTCATATATTAATTTAATTTTACAGTTTTAGAAAAATCGAATAAAAGTAAAACTATAGAAAGGAGATAATTAATAAACAATCTAATTTAAAAAATTCATAAATTAATCTTCTATAGTTTTGCTTTTATTCGCTTTTTCCAAAGTTTTAAAATTAAATTAAATGTGACATTACCAACACTGATTTCAGTACTGTCATACATGCACAATCTCACAAATATATACAAATATATTCAGTATCCCAATAAGCACAAATTTTTTGAGAATTCCAATGTTGGAATTCCAGTGTGAATTCAAGCTTGAATAACATTTGAAATCCATTCTTTTTCCAGTCTGTTTGAAGTTTGTTAAAAAGCAACAAATTTGTTTGAAGCATATTTTATCTGTTGTGAAAATTTTTTTTTATTTATATTGAATTATATTTACATTACATACATTATTCCGGCGATTGCATACGAAATACTGCCACCTAAAGAATATTGCTGAAAAACAACGTCGGCATCAAATCGAGTCAGTTATGTACTCTAAATGTCAATCATAAAATATTAATGGTGAACAATTTTACAACGCGAAAGTCCCAAAGTTTTAAAAGTGAAAATAAAGAAATAAAAGTGAAAATAAGCAAAAAGAAAATAAAGAATAGAATATAAAGCAATATAAAGAAATTTTGAATAAATAAATATAAAGGTATGTATTCAAAGGCAAAAGCAGATGCTCGTAAAATTTTTGCACTGCTTACCCAGAATCAGCATATACTGGGAAATGAACAATCAATGGGAATGGCTTCCAACGATGTCCACGATCTCCACGTCGCTTTGAACAATGAAGCGTACAAGAGGAAATGGGGTAAAAAATGTGGCAGATAATGGTTTGAAAATTATTGTTAAAATAATGTTATAACACTATTTATACACTGTTGTAACATTGCTTAAATAACACTGAAATCCCATGTTGAATTCAACGGTAAAAACAGATTCGGTTCGACTTGAATTCCACTGCAATTCCATGTTTGACTTCAAGTGTAAAAACAAGTTCGGTTCAACTTGAATTACACTGTTATTCAAGGCTGGAATTACACTGTAAAGGTACTGTTTTGTTCGCCTGTAATCCAATGGTTAATTTTGCTGGATTCGCTATTGAAATCAACTGTGTTTCAACTGTAATTCAACACTGGAAATTGGAAATTGTGACTGGATTTTAAATGTAATTCCACTTGAATTCCAGCCAAAATGCTTATTGGGATATTTCGTATTTTTGTTTATTATTAAAAATGAACGATGAACGTTATGAAACGTATTGTTTTATGCCGTTTATCCACTAATTTAACTGAAACCAAAAATACAAGCCAGCAGAATAGAAAAAAAAGGTGGGTGAAACAAGAGGTGGATATTTATAAGTGTATGAACACATACAAAGGCACACACAACCGAAGAGCTTTAATGTAAAATTGCATACAAATTTGATGAGGTTTTAGACCTCAATTTACCAACTCGTACCAATGCTCCATCGTTTAACAAAAATAAAACTCAAAATTAAGAATCCGATTTATTTTTGAAAAAAGAAAATTGTATTTTAAAGGTGGCACAGGAGTAGCCAAATTGGTGAGAGGAGATCATTAAAAAGTAAAACATATTTGTAAATGGATGCAAAAACACAGACAGTTTTCATTTCAAAACTTTGATTGCATGCAGTCGATACCTAAAAATGCATTTTTCAAATACTGATTCCAATGACGAGGATGATGTGAATGATGACGTTAATGAAATGTGTGTAAAATACCAGAACCGAAGCTTATGTACATAAGGCAAAAAAAAAAAAATAACAGCAACAAAAGAAAAATAAATACATACTATTTTTCAGCAACAAAATGTGTAGTTGTTTGCCTAAGAGTTGGAAACATTTAAAAGTCTACATTGAGGATGAATACAATGATGACATTTTGTAATGGTCAGAGAGGGCTGAAATTTAAAATAAAGTTAAATGCATTCTAGATTTTTCCTATTGCACTAATGTGCATTTCAGATCGACGAAGCGTAAATTAGGATTTCAAAATGACATTTAGAATATTTACGACTTGGTCTTAGCTAAACATGTTTCTATTTCCATTGATGCAACACACTCCTGCCAATGATGATGAGTGTAATATGTGCAATGTTTCCTTTCGTCTCACCTTCACAACCCATTTTTAATGGCATCCAATTGCTCTTACTTTTGGTATTATTTCTGTTAATTGCAAAAATGTTTCCTAAATTACAACAACAACTAAATTTCGCATGTTGGGGTAGTCTCTGTCAGAATTTTGAAACGCATTTGAGTTTTTGTTTGGCAAATCTTTCCGTTTTATAATCATTTTATTTATGTTTGTTTAGAAGTCTCATTCGTTTTTGGCTTTTATGGTTTAGTTAAAAATGTAGACTGATAAAGACATGAAATCAAATTCCGGTAAGAGCAAAAAAAGTCTTTCAATTAATAAAATAAACAAAATGGTACCTTAAAATATATTGAAAAATTTTTTGCAGCCTTTTAAATGTATTCTTTTTTTCTTTATTTTGAAGAGAAAACGTAATTTAGTTGATCTTTATAGAAAAACGTCCTTTCCTTATGAAAAATATTGAATACAAATGCTTTTTTGATTGCACACTGCGTCTGGCTCCATTTAAAAAATAAACTTATAAAATTCTAATTTATTTTCTCTTATTGGAAAGTTTATTTATTATTAATTTTAATTCATCCAATTCTCGTAAAACTTTTTTTAATTGGTCTTTCTAAGCATTTTCTAAGTTATTATTCGTTTTTAAAAGATTCAAATAATTTCTATTTTGTAAAAGCACAATCTGCATTAAACTTCGTTGTGCATTAAAATAAATCAAAACACAAACTAACTAAGTTCGTTAGAAAAACAATAAAGTATATTTTTGATTGCTTTAAAAGAAAAAAACACGTCATAAAAATAAACAAACAGTTTAAAGCCGTTACTAAATATACCATTAGAAATTAGATTTATATATACACAAAAATAAACATATTAACACACACTATCAATTTGTTTTTTATTGCTGGTCTACTGTTTATTACACTTCAGGTATGGCAAAGTTGATACAACTGTACTCACTTTAGTAAACGTCAAACCTGTAAAGTACCATAGTATACCGACATAGGACACATTTGATACAATTAAAAATGAACTCGGCCGCATTTAAATAACTTGAAAATTTTTAAAGCATTTTAAAACTTTTGCAAAAGAGTGATAATGACATAGTAGTGAAAAAAATGGAGAAAAACTTAAAATAAATTTCGAAAAATATTTAAAATTTATTATATATTTATCTATTATTTTTTACTAAAAAGGACACGAGTTCATTAAAAACACCTTTAGTATCATGTGACTTCTAAACGTACTATTTGAGAAACCTGTCGGTACAATTTTAAAATATCCCTTAAAATATCCGTTACGCTCTAAAACTATTTTTAATACCATTTATACTAAATTTAAGGACGATGTCTATGGATTTACATAGAACCATTTACATATATGTATATGAGATCCTCTAACATCTACCGCACTTAAGACGCCGATTGCGAGCGAATCGAATTTTTGCAGTATGCCTAAGTTGATTTCACTATACGCCAGCTTGCGAGCTCAAAGTCCTTTTCGAAGACCTCTGCAAAAGCTTCTTGGCAGGACTTTATTTCGATGTAGATTTGCCATTATACAGATGAGAAATCATTTCAAATATTATCACTCAGAAAGAAATGACTGAAATAATTGAAAGGTTATGCCGTTTTAAAATAAAATCATAATTTAAAAAACTAAAGGGTGCCCCGATACAACATACATGTTTTTTAAGCGTATTTTGAGTCTTAAAGGATATCGTTTTAAAATGAAAAAAAAAACTGCGTATCACTATTGATGCCAATAGCACAACTTAATACAAAAATAAATCTAAAAATTAAAGGGTGTCCCCAAAGGGGACGTAAATTGATTTATATGGGCGTATCTTTTGAACTGCTATAGACAAACGGCTGAAAAGAAGATAAAATGTACATTTCTATGAACTCTATAATAAAAAGTATAAATATTCAAAATAATAAATTAAAGGGTGCTTCAATAGTTCATTTAATTTGCTTAATGTGGCTATACTTTTGAACAGTTGCAGAGAGTCGGTTAAAATTTACAAAGTATCTGTATTGCCATTGGTTTTAGAAATTAAAGTGTGTCCCAAAAGATGATGTAATTTGATGTATGTGGCTGAAATTTTTAACCGTTATAGACAAACAGCTGAAATTTTCAAGAAACTTATATTGCAAGTTAACAATTTTAATTTAGAAATAAAAGGGTGGTCCTAAAATTGATGTAATATAATATAATTTTGGACTCTTATTTAAAAACACTTGAAAAACTTGAACTCTCTTAAAGATACAGATGGGTACAGTTTGCATCTTTTGATCAACCAAAAAATTTAACGCATGTCGCCGAATTAAGCTGCCTCTTCCACGAAATCATCAATGTCTCCTCTTTTGTCTGTGTGCACTGCAGCTGTACCGAAATTATACTCAAAAATACATTATTTTATTAAAAACCAATCAGTTTCATATAGAACATAAAATGAAGTAGAAAACCATCAAGAAGAGCTTAACAGCAATAACAAAATAAAATAAAAAATAACAACATTTAACTGGAAATATTAATGTTGGTGTTTAATTTATTTCTATAGTCTAAGACTTTGTCTTACATGCCACATCATGTCTAAGTCTGGTATGGTGGTACTTAGCTTTCATTTACCAAGTTTTATAGTAAATGTATCCAAAGACAAGTGAAAAAGAAAAAAATTTTTTCGAGTAAAATAAAATAACTAATTGTGAATAAAAATCTTTATTGTAAATCAAAACATTTAAAGCATATTTAAGATCATTGTTTCCTCTGAATGTATCGGTTTTGTAGTAAATGAACCTTAAACAATTTTTAGAAAAGGTAAGATGATTTATAAAGAAATTAAAATTTCTCTGTATTGATGTTTAACTAAAGTTTTATGCGATTGAGTTTTAGAATGTAAAAAAATATAAATCTTCAATTAATAGTTCAAGTGTGGGGGTTAAAATTTAAATGGATGCTCTTACGATTTAATGCATTTTCTTAGAATAGAAATCACCCAGAAATTTATTTTAATAAATTTTATGTTCTTTTTTCTTTATTTTATGCACAAATAAATCAGAATGTTCATTGTATAGATTTATGCCAGCTATCACACTTTGTTCAATCATCTTAATGACAATAAAGTTTTTACTTTAGTTTATAGTGCAGGTCATCTTTCCTTCTTTCTTCCTTTCTTTGATGCAACACGATATATTTATTTATATCTGGCCATTGAAAGAATTATTACCCCTTGAATTTTTACACCATTCAGGCAATTAAATTGATTAATTTAATGCTTTTACTTTGAATATAAACTCAAGTTTATTTTGATTCCCTTTTTTTAAAGACCTTTTATGTGTATGTCTGTGTATGTGTGTTTTAATAAACATAAAGTCCATCATCAAAAAATATACGTTCATATGCTTTCAGCGGCTACTTACGCATGATTAAATTTCCGTTTGCGTTGATTTTATTAATCGTCCAAAAGAAATGTCGCGCCTGGTTTTTTCCATACACAGTCTACAAACTGTAAAATACGTAATTTCGCATGCATTCCATAAATGAAAAAGGGTTGAGTGAAAACCAAGGGGTTGCCTGGATTCGCTTTATGAAAACATGTGAAAGAAAACTTTTGGTTTTAAGGATTTCACAAGTTCGAAAGAATTCTACTCAAGGCCTTTTTATTCAATCTTTCCTTACTTTACTTACCCATCAAACCCATCACTGTGGATCGAATAAACTTTTGGCTATGAAGTGTCGTGCAAGGAATCTTACCAATGTGCAGAACATGAACTCAGACAGTAGAGAATCAATAATTCGTTTGATAATGGAAACTAACCAGCAAAATTGCCCTAACCCTTTTGCAACAATTTTATGTTGAACAAAGTTGCCATTGTAGGGCTTTCGGTGTTTAATTAGAATGAAGATTTCTGCTAATTTTCTACATGTGCTTATAGATGTTTTTGTGGCAAAGTTTAAAATCCAACTTGTAATTAAATCCAAAGATCCAGTTAAATTTGTTGTTGGTACTAGTGAAACCACTGCACACTTCGTAGTGAAAAGGCTAAAAATAATTTCTTTCTTTCAAATTTATTTAAATCAGTGAGGAACAGTTTTTATTGTAGTGCCCTGAGATAAACAACATTATTGGTTTTTTCACATATGCTCAGAGTTTAAGCCTGTCCAGTTTTAGTTAAAGGTTCATTAAAAAAATGTTTACCGCTCCTCTTGTTCGCTCAGTTTGGAGGCCACTATATACCCATTATTCGAATTCAAAAAAATGTTTTGCTTGATTATATTTCTTACAATTTTCAAAAGTGTGTGTTTTATAGTTTCCTAAGTAAAGTGTGTTTATTTTAGAGTTCACAACTTTGAGTTGGACTCACTGCTTTATTTGAGCACTCATTTAACAGCTAGTAATTACTTTGTGTTTACTTTGCTTTGAAATTTAATTATAAATGGAAAACACACCATCGTATGCGCCGTCAATTCGGTGAATTTACTGAAGCACAAATTGATATTGATTTTGAATTTCCAATAAAAGTTTTATTTTCCGATAAAGTCCATTTCTGGTTGAATTACTCTGGTTAATTTACTCAAAAAAACTTTTAGTACAAAAATAAGTTCACGTAATGGCCCAATTAATTGACCACTAAGATCGTGAGGTTTAACCCCATTGGATTACTATTATTTTTTTTTTTGCTAGCTATTTAAAATCAACATTCGAAGAGTTTTCGGTGAAATACAGCCGCAAAATTTTTGAAAATTTATGTTCCAGATTGCGCCTTCTACGTGCCAGCCATGGCGGCCGCATGACAGAAATACATAATTCCCTTCGTATGGGAGAAGCAAAGGACAGGACTATGTACATTAGGGGTGAGCAACCTTTTTAATCAACGGGCTAATTTAAATTTTTTCGAGGGCCTTGCATAAAGTAACACTTTTTAATAATTTACAAAATTTTATTTATAATAAACATTAATATAAAAAATTAAAAAGAAATAAAGATTTCACACACAGATTTTAATGAAAAAATGCAAGTATTTTTAGTGAGAAATTTGGCACTGCTTTTTAGATACAAGCTAATCGATATCAGCTTGAATTGATGAGATGGCTACACGTACATACGTAGCTTTCGAATCGTGCATTACTTAGTCTTGATCGGTGGTCGTTATTGATGAATTTCATGGTTGAAAATATTTGTTCGCAAACATACTTACTTCCAAACAGAGACATCATTTACAGAGACATGTTTACTGAAAGAAATACATTTAAATCGGTATTATTCTGCATGTCAATCACTTTCATTTGAAACTCTTTGCGAACTATATCCACAACGATATTAAATGGTGAGGAAAACATTTTTAGTGTAATCGCTGTCTTCTCAGTTTTGAACATTTGGAATCGTAATTGATTAAAATGTTTATATATGGTGCGTATTTTTGAGAAGTGGTAACGTTTTCTTTTTCTAAATGTAGAAAGTGAGACATATTTGCCGTATTCACAAGCTCTGCTAAGGTGTAGGTAGTATTGCATACTACCTTTTGTTTACTTCTTTGTGAAAAACCATTGTATCAATGTGCCATTGTACATTGTACTTCATACGTCAAAAACTGAATAAGAAGAAAAGTGCTATTCATCATTTGTTATTTATAAGCCAAATGGGGGAGAAAACAGAAAAAAGTAAATTAATAAATTTTTTGTGTGGAAAATATAGTTTCGATATATTAATGGTTGACTCAAGTAAGTTATATTACTGAAGGAAAAATTCGGAAGCTTAAAATAACTTAAGTTTAAAATGCTATCAGCACAAAATAAGAAAAGATGCAATGATTGGATAATGGCTTGCTGCATTCTTCATAACATTATTATTAAATATAATTTAGAACAAGGTGGCAGAGAACAAACCTTAAGATATGTTTCCAATATACCCACTCCTACTATATACAACAGAAATGACTTATTCCACTTTCTAATAAATCAGTCAAATCAATAAATTAAATAAATAAAACTAATAAAAATATCTTTTAATTTAATATAATTCACACATGAACACAAAAATAATAATTCATTTAAACATAAAACATTTAAACATAAAAAAAACATAAAACAAAAATCATATTAAAAAAAGGCACTATACAACGTTTGAAAAACATATGAAAAAAAGTACTAAGTGTTGTATCGCATGTTTGCATGAAAATTACCAACAACACAGCTAGCACCGTTGTATTTTGTTAGCACTTAGCACTTACTAGGGGGCTTGTGAATAGGGCAATTATTTTGCAAATCACATCCCTGAATTTTATCATACAAGTTATGAATAAACAGTCCTTTGCCTTGAAGTTCAATATTAAGATCATTGAGGTGCTGGGTCATGTTGATAAGAAACCCAAAGTCGCACATCCATTCTTTATTACCAAGATGAGAGAAGTAGTATCCCTGTATATCCAAGAACAATTCTATTTACTTTTTAAGTTGTATACACTTTTAAGCATTGCAACTCTACTAAGCCAACGTACTTCGGTATTAAAAACCACATCGCCATATTCAGTTTCTAAATCCTTTAGGAATTCTTTAAACTGGCGGTGATTTAACGCTCGTGACTTAATAAAATTAATTAATTTAATTATTGGTAATGTGACATTTGGCATACTCAATCTTTTCGCACGCAAATTTTAGTGGTGAATTACACAGTGGTTAATGAATATTTCCCATCCTGTGGCCTTCTTAATGTCTTGAAACAGTCTTCCTGATACTAAAACCTCCATACTTGACATTGCTCGTGCTCCATCTGTCGATACACCCATAATCTTTTCTAATTCTTTGCCGGTTGTATTTCCTTGCATAGGAATCATTGAACACAATTCTTCGGTAATATTAAAATTGGAGTCAACACCACGCATAAATATAGCCAGCTGTGCTGTTTTGCTAATATCGCAACTCTCATCAAGTGCCAAAGAACAGTATTCGAATTTTGCAATGCGTTCACAAAGCATTGTTGCTATGTTCTCAGACAAGTCTTCAATTCTCCTTGCTATGGAGAATCTTGATAAACTAACTTTTTAAATAATTTTCATTTTTTCAGAAAATGCTTTTTCTTCGACAGCAGTCAGACATTCCTTTATCATCTCTCCATCCACGAAGGGTTTCATTTTTTTGCCAGTAACTGACTGACGACATAACTAGCCTTTACTGCGATATTTGAAAAAACAGTTTGATTTTAAAAAAAAATCCTGTTGTTTTCCGAAGTTTTTGTCCATTTAATTAAACTTACCTAATCGGAGTTGTCCTGTTAGGTTTTTGTATTGTTGTTCATGTTATGTATCGTAATGCCTTTTTATGTTATATTCTTTTTAAGTCGACACAGTTTCTGAGCATATTAAGCATACAGCTTTATTTTTGGCGAAAATGGAAAAATATCCAAATTTCCACTTTTCTTTGAATTTCTGTGCTCATCCGCAATCGTCCGTTTTTTTTTTTTGTTTTGTTTCTTTCAAGTCATTTTATTATGGAAAAAAATTAAAGTTAACAAAGTTTGTGGAAAAACTTAATTTTGAGTAAAGAAAACTCTAATTTTACCTTTTCGACAATAAAATTTCACTAACTTTTTCAAGAAATACAAAAATTGTTAGTTAACAGCTTACCAGTCTGACTAATTATGTGACAGAAGCAAACACAAATAACCACAGAGGCGGTACGTTCGTATTTGATGTTTGAACAAAAGGGATATCCCCCGTTTTATATTAAAAGGAAATATGTATGCACAAATTAGTACGCCAACACTGAAGATATGGTATAGGGATGTACATATGTCGGCGGCTGGTGTTGGAGAGTTCGTCTTCATAGTTGAAATAATGGACAAAAGCCTTTATCTGAATATCCTTAAAGAAAATCTGCAGAAGCGTGCTCAAAAGCTTGGTATTGAATCAGACCATTACTTTCAACATGGCAATGACCCCAAGCACACTGCAGAAATAGTTCGCTTGTTTGTCTTGTACAATACTCCCCATACCCTGAAAACTTCACCACAGTCATCTGATCTATATCTAGTCGAGCATTAATAAGACAATTTGGATCGGCGGGTTCAGAAGCATCATATTACGTCCAAAATTATGTTTAAGCAAACACTAAAAGAAGAATGGCACAAAATAAGCCCAGATCTTAAAAAAAAATTGACTCATTCGATGCAGAAACATTTGCAAGCTGTCATTAAAAACAATGGCAAACACACTTTATACTAAAATAGTTTTTAGAATAAAGGAAATAATTTTTAGTATAAAGTGACGGTGACTTTTGTCCAACAAAAATCTATTCTGTAACTATTATATGCCATTTTTTTATAAATAAAGTTCGAAATTGCCTTATATTTTAACTAAAATAGAATTTATATAAATAATACTTTTCGTTAAATAAACTACTTTTTATGCTTCCATTATTTTCTAGGAATAGGAGCTGTTATAATCTTCTAGGTACCAAATGACGGTGACTTTTGTCCATCTGTGTATGTAGACAATCAAAAGAGTAAACATGTTCATGTACTTGATATTTGTTTTAATTTCTTGTTCGTAATTTTTTTTTAATTTTATTTTTTTATAATGAATATTTATTTATATTAAAAGCTAAAAAGAGACAAATAAATAAAATTTCCAAAAAATTTTGAACGGAAATGCAAATTTAAACATGACTAATAAAAATTCTTGCAAAAAATCTTTTACCGTCTAAGCTGGGAAATATTGATGGAAGAAAGTAAATAAAATAAACCAAATTTTAAAAGTGCTTGGCGAGCCGCAATGACATGTTAAACGGGCCGCAAGTGGCCCGCGGGCCGCGTGTTGCTCATCACTGATGTACATTAATAAGGGAACCGCTTTCCTCTTATAGTTACAAGTTACATGACGGTCATAACTCCAAAAAAATCATTTCGAGTTAATCGCAGCTTAATTTTTTGACTCGTTCTTATCATCGAGAAAAACATCAGACTACTTAAGTTCCAACTACAATTAGTAAAATGATTCATAAATAATAACTTAGAAAATTTATTTATTAAAAAACTTTCATTAGTTATACATATATTAAGGTCTTGGACAAACTTTGTGGGATGTTTAAAATATGACAATATTGCTGTAAAAATATATTCGCTACTGTATCATAAACTAAAATGTGTCGTTATTTGTGAAAAGAAAAATGGAGTTTTATTTAATATGTGATTAATATGACGATGTTTTAGAAAGCGATATGATATTTAAGCTATGAAATTTAATCCACAACTCAATAGTAACGTACTTAATGACAAACAAAGTCTTAAAACATATAATAACGACTTATTTTCTTGAGTCTTGTAAGGAAATGGCGAACAACTCTATATTATTAACTTCAAAATTCGAATTTTTAACAGACTTAAAAAAAAGAAGGAGGTTATACAATTCGGCTGAATGTGTTTTTTATATTTGTGCCTCCAGAACTCAGTCATTTCTGATTCGATTTTCAAAATTTTTGGTAATATGATAGATTATGCTTACAGATTGGTCCAGTTTTAAAAACAATTCATAATATTCATAATCTTAAAAATTAAAGGGTGTCCCCATACAACATACATATTTTTTACGTGTATTATAAACTGTAAAGGGCGATTCTGTAAAATTTAAAATGACTGCATATTACTATAGCCCCCAATAACAAAAAATTATACAAAAATAAATCTAAAAATTAAAGGGTGCCGCCATAACTGATGTAAATTTACTTATATGGGTCTATCTTTTAAACCGTTTTAGACTAACGCTTGCAAATTGGACAGAATGGCGATTGCTATGGCCGTTATAGTAAAAAGTATTAATATTACAAATTATACATTAAAGGGTGCGCCAATAGCTCATTAAATTTAATGTATATGGCCATACTTTTGAACAGTTGCAGACAGACGCTTGAAATTTACAACGAACCTGTATTGCTAAGTCCGCTATAACAACAAGTATAAAAGTTGGATTTAGAAGTTAAACGGTGTTCCAATATATGGCCATACTTTTGAACAGTTGCAGACAGACAGACAGATTGAAATTTACAAAGAACCTGTATTACTAACTCCCCTATAACAACAAGTATAAAATTTGGATTTGGAAAAAACGGGTGTCCCAATAGTTGATATAATATGGTATATGTGGCCGGACTTTTGAACCGTTATAGACAGACAGCTGAAATTTACAAGGGACATATTTTGCTAAGTCTGCTATAACAAGAAGCTTATAATTTGAATTTAGAAATTAAAGAGAGTTTCCAAAATTAATGTAATTTGTTCTATATGGCAGTATTTTTTGAACCGTTGTATACAAACACCTTAATTTCAGACAGAATGTCCACTTCTTTATTTGGTATAATAAGAAACATAAAAATGTTATATTATAAATTAAATAGTTAATATAATCGGATCTATATGGGCAAACTGTTGAACCGTTACAGACAGATGGTTGAAATTTACACAGAATCTGATTGCTAAATCTACTACAACAGAAAGTATATAATTTAAATTTGGAAATTAAAGGGTGACCGTATAGTTGCTGTAATTTGATATATATTGCCAAACTGTTGAACAGTTGAAAAGGTACAAAGTTTGGAGATATAAGGGTGTCCCAATAGTTAATGTAACCTAATTTATGTGGCCATACACTTGAGCTATTATAGGCAGACAGTTGAAATCTGTTTTGAAGTCGGTTTTTTTCGCAAGAATTATGACGTTGTATTGGTAAATTAGCGATATATATTTCTAATAAAAATTTCAACTTTTCATTGATGACGTGCAATGTTTATTCATATTTATTAATAAAAATGATGTAATAATGACTTCTAATTTTTCTTTTGACTACCGTAGACTATCGCCTTCTCTATATATGATTCCTTTTAGTTTAGTTTTTGAGGTGAACTATCCACACCCACTGACCTCATCAACCATCTCTCGCAGTGGTTTTTCCATATCGCCACAGTTCCTACAGCATGACACCTAATATTTATTGAATTTAGTTCCTCTTCTATTTTGAAATGATTATAAATAACAAAAACAATATTTTTATACTCTCAACCAGGATAGAAAAGTCTTTACAATTTATATCATTTCATATCCAAGGGCTATTACATGTGACATGAAACTATGAAATTGAACTTTTAGTTAAGACCTAATTTCACTAAATATGAGTATGTTGGCAACTCTCAGTTTTGATAATCAAAAATACTACATGGCCATTAGAGCTGAAAAAAGAGTATAAATACAAATCATAAAAAAGTTATTGCCAATATAATATTTGAATGAATTTTCGCTGTACTTGTTACGAAATGAAACGCAAAATTACCCAAAGGGTTTCACAACAAATGTTATAAAAAACCAAACAGAATCGGCATCATTATCCTCAGCCCAATCTATTCGTTTTCAAACACATTTTTCATTTTATAACAAACACAAAAAAAAAAAATAACAAAAAATTTTGAATTGAAAGGAAAGGAAAAATATGCTGGGATGTCAAAAATGTTGTCTTTGTATAAATCTTGTTATTTTATGCTGAAATTTTTACTAATGCGTTGTCTTTTTTCCTTATCCTTTATATTTATTATTTCAAAATCCTTTATTTGCTTAGACTACTCGTTTACAAACATACTTCTTCTTTTTATAGTTACAAAAAAAAGACTTTTTATATGTCGCCTGTCAAATATTTGTCAATTTTATATTTGTTTTCTTTTTGCTCGCGTGGGTAATATTTTTTCGCTGATTTTTTTTTTAAGGAATCCGAAAACGCACACTGCCATATACATACATATGTTCACGATCTTATTGGCGGCATTTACTTGTAGATGTGGAATGTGCTTGAGGACGTTTTTTATTTAATCCTTTCTCAGACACAAAGTACTTTTGCGCGGAATATCAATCATGTTTTTCTTACAGATTTTGATTTTTAACATGATTTTTACATTTCTCAAGGGTTGTACCAACCACATGTTCAAGTGTTTGTATGAGTATTTTGCAATAGTTGAATTATAAAATTAATGCAAAAAACTTTTTTTACTTTTTGAGTTACTTTTAAATATTTTATTCGAGTCCACCCACAAAGACCGAATCCTTAACAAATGTTTATTGGTTTTTGCACAACATGTTTTAGACCAAAAGTACAGGGGAATATTTGGCAAAAATATCTTATAAAACTTTAATTGACTGAAGAAAAAATCTTATGAAAGAGTTAACTATCAAACGAACTGTCATACTGTGCCCACTTTTTGACACTTATAATCAGTATATGCTAGCTAATTATTATGAACAAATTTAACCTTGAACAACGCCACCAAATTATCCAGATTTTCTAGGGTACACGATTTTATTGTTCCAAAAATTCATTATACATATGTTACTTAAACTACATTTCTTATTACATATTTCTTAACGTTATAATACTTTTTTAAGACTAAATTGCACTTAATTAATTACGTTACAGATATTCTGTATACAGTCTGTTTTTCTAAGGATAAAATCAGGAACTCCATCACTACTACTGAATTTCTTATTTGATCTCGTTTTAAGAGCATTACCTATATCGTGAGATATAACTACATTGTGCCCTGTTTGAAAACCGCCATTAACTAAGTTGCTATCAGCCATGACTTCCTGTCCAAAAGTCAGGAATGGCACATAATCAGTCAGTGCGGCTATCTCCTAAGAGACCATACTCTTAAAGGAAGGTGATTGCAAGCTATCGCCTCCCCTGTGAACTTCACAGATGTAATCTGCTAAAATGTTGGCTTTATCTCAATCCTCTGTGAGAAATGAGTCACCGGAAGCTCTCAAACTAGAAATAGGCATTCGTCTCTTCAGACCAGCACCTCTCTTCACTTTCTGAAATGTCCTACTATGAAGGCGAATATTCTCCAGAAAATCGGTCCAATAATGTTGCTTTGTTCCTTTTGCAATGGCCCCTTGAATAATTCTGTCTAAGTTTTTTATATCGGCTTTTAAAATAGAATACCTGCTAGGGTCAGCAGTACGCCACAGAATCCTCCTCTTTTTTTTTTTCTTCTCTTTCATTCAGAAATAAAATGTAGTATATTTGCTGAAAGCTTTAATAGTCCCCTATTACTAGGGATAGGGATTAGGTAGATTCAATACAGACATCAATGTCATGAGGTGACACATTGCGATCAATTGGAAACTGACTATTCGTCAGATTTTGGGTCAATAATCTATTAAGGGTATTCACATTTAAACGGTTAAAGTCAAAACAATTAGGAAGTATTCTTCGTAGCAAGTCCGCTACCTCTACAACAATTTCCACTGCAAGATGATCTGACTGAACATCCAGTGTTCTTAGGCCTTCAACTTCTGCTGATAAGATTTCAGTTGATGACATACCTATGTCTATAAATGAAGACTTAGTTACAGAAACTCGCGTCGGGCCACTGGTGCGGTGTATAATAATATCAGGGCACGACAACAGAAATTCACGAAGGATGTTTCCTTTAGGGTTGCATACGTTGCCATCCCCCCGGCTAGACAAGTCCGTTAATGGATTTAAATTTGAAAGTGTGAATGTACTTCCATCAGTCTTATTTATTCTGACAGCTGTATTTTCTATGGGGCTAAATAGAGAATAACCCTGTTACAGCAAAAACTATCTTTAACGAAGACGGCAGTGCAACCGCCACGACCATTTAGCCGAACCTGCCTAAAGATTTTATAACCTCTTAAATCCAACACATGTCTTGGTGAAAGTTTACGCTCTGCTACTAAAATAACATCCGGCCGATGTTCGCTAAGAAATAAATTCAAGTAATGCCTCTTGTGTCTAGAGACAATTGAATTTTTATTAATAAATTTGCACTTTAACGAATTAGTCATCTTGCTGTAAAGATATTAACATCCCAAGTAGTAAAATATCCAGATTAAATTAGTCGTCAATTAAATTTATAAATTTTTCACAAAATTGCGTTCTACGATAAGAAGTGTAAACAACCGTTCAAATTACAATTTCTTTCAGTAAAATCCACCGTTGTGTGTGATTTACACACTAGGGTATTACTTGACCCTGTTTCTTTAAAAATCAAGCCGTAGCTCTTATTACGACGGATGAAAATCATTACCACACAATAGGATGACATTTATCTAGGCAAAATATAATTTCAACAGGTTGGCCCTTCGTGCGGTATGGCGACTGCAACAATCAAGTTATTCAAACTAAAATTTGTCGATAAGTTGATTTTGAGAAATGGATGTTCCAATTCGCCACCAATGATGTGTATATCGACACATCTAGATTATTTCCTATTGGGTCACCTGAAGTCACTAGTTTACAAGGAAGCGTTGAGGGCCAGCATTGTTCATTTAATGTTTAAAAAACTGTCCAAAATTGGTCATTTATAATAGGCTTCGTTAGGAACAGTCTGGTAGATTAATAGCCAAAATCATTTTTAATTTTGAATATCGTGTACAAATCTTTCGAATATAACAAAAAATTAAAATTTAAGATTTTGAGTTAGTTTTTTTAATTTTAAGTTCTATCTGGCATAAAAACACACGACATGCAGTCGAGTTATTTTGTATCCTTCTTTAGGAGAATGTGCCTTTTTTTTCAATTTCATGTAAACTTTTTGCCAATTAAAAAATGGGACTTTTGATAAAAAAGGAGTACAAATCGTTAGTGAAGCAAGTGCCTATTTGAAGCTTATCTGGAAGAAATAAAGAAGGAAGAGTTATAAACAAAAAGATTTAAGTTGAGAAACTCTTTATTGGCAACTAAAAGGATGTTTTTTTTTAAAGTCATCCTTTGTTAGGACTTGTCTCTCTGTAAGACCTTGTATAACTTACTTGAACCCTATTAACAATTGTATATCTGAGAAGTTTTTAATAAATGGATGTAAATAGAATAGAAGAGAAATTTTTAATAAAAAAAATGAGATAAAAAATTCATCCGGATGATATTTAAAATGTTTCAAGTGGTGGAACACATTAATGGATAAACAACAACAATTAAATAAAAATGCTACAGTTGTTTGAAAGTCAACACATTTGTAACAATATTTATGAAACTAATTTTAGAACGCATCCAGAGGAATGGAGAAAAACAATAACACAGCGTAGAGCCACGTTTGCAACAGTCTGCTATAGATGAACTTGTAGGATTTCAATCATTCATTAAATAACATTTTGAATTGACAATTGATAAATGTGACATGAGATTTTTGACGTGTGCGCGTGATTTGTCATTGACATTATTACAATATGATGCGTCAGTGTACGGAGGGGGGAAATGAATATCACTCTAATATGCACTTTATGATAGGAAATCTCGTTCGTCTAATTTCGATCACTTTTGAGACATTTTAGAGCACGACAATAACAATTAAACATTTTTTAGTGATGTAAATGCAGCAATCTACAAGATGTAGACAAAGATGACGACACTGACGAACTGGCTGTTGCACTTCAATTGTTTCATTTGTATAAACATTTTAGAAAATACAATTTGAAGTTACAATGAGGTATTTGTTTTTTTGTTTTTTTATGTGTTTGTAAGTGTTCATGTGCATTTTTGATTTGTTGCAACTTGCAAGACGTAACAAGTATGTTGCCATATTTTTCTAATTGATTTGAAAAATGTTGAAGTTTGTATAAAAATAATTGAAGATTTTTACATTTTTGATTAGCAACATTTTTGTTCGTACATATTTTGTTGTTGTTGTTTTAGTGTGATTAATATTTGCTTTTTCAGTTTTCAGCTTATTTAATGTTGCGAGGGTGGCAAGAGTTGCATTTAGGAAATCTATGGAATTTGGCGTTAAGTCACAGTTTTAAGAAAAGAAAAAAAAAGAAAAAATTATTTTTCAATAAACAAAAAACCACTTGAAGAAGTTTGTAAAAAACAGACAAACTGAAATAAAAAATTATATTTCTATTTTACTTAGATTTGACAATAAAAAGCCATATGTATTGATCATTAGCGCAACTGGAGAATTTTCTTGGATGGGGTTTTAACCCAAAACGTAGAAAAAATTTTCAAATGGATTAAGAAGAAAAAAATTTTGGGAAGGTTAAATTTTTTTCCTGGTGAGACAGGCTCTTGCTTCTCTACGCTGTTCGTCAATTAAACAAGAGATATTTTGAAATCATGAACAAAAATCATCGTGTAAAAGCTGTGTAAAGCAAGAATGCGATTTAAATTATCAAAAATTGTTTATAAAATTATTTCGCTTGAAAAATATTACAAGCCCGAAACTATAAAATACGCAAGTGCTGCAATTGGAAAAACTATTTCCCAAAAACATTGTACCGTTAATAAATATGCAGCCATAGAAATTTCGACACTTTTCTCAAAAAATTAACAGAGTACAACTTCTTTCGCACTAATTTTATTTAAGAGCTACAGAAAATACATTTTATGAATGTAATGGTTAATTCATAGAAGAATAATAAAAGTTGCTGAGTAAAACATACCAAATTTTTTTATTCATATTTCATTATCAAATTATTTTTAATTATATTTATAATTCAAATTGATCCTTTTTCAATATAAATACATCGCTCAGAGCAAAGCCCTCGTATTTTTTGTAACAAAAAAATTCCTTCAAACACCATTTATGGTTTTTGTTTTAGATTATGGTTAATGAGCCAGAGTATTGCGCGGTGTGGCAGTTAGGGCAGTAATAGAGATCATTATTTTAATACAGATGTTGGTGCTGGTTATGTTATTGGTGGTAGTTGAAGATCAGTTTATATCGAGCGTTTTTTTTAATCATTAAATTTTTTAAAAAGAGAAGAAAATAGAAATTGGTACAGACTCGACTGTTTTATCATCATTTTTAAGTTCAGATCAAAAATAATTTCTTGCTTGGATATCAATACAATTCTAAAAATTCTGAATGCTATCGTTGAACTTTCGAATACAAATATTCATTACGGTGTGCAGCTCCCCAATATCAACAACACTGATAGTCGTCTGTAACTTTGAGTCTTTTAAGTTAATTGCTTTATAAGACTTTTAAAATTATATTTACTTAATATAATTTATTTGTATGTATTAGTGTTTTCATTAATTCCACTTTTGAAATTAAGAAAAAAAAATATAAAAATATTTTTGCTGCTGTTGCCACATCGTCTGCAGAGCAAACAAACCTAAAAATTATTTTATGAATAAGTGTGTGGCATGATGTAGATATGATGCCATAATTAATTTAATTTATGTTCGATATTTTGTTAAAACTGCCCGTAGTTTATTTTTGTATGTTGTGTCTGTCTTAATTTTTCTCTTGTTGCGTTTTCAATTTTAGTTTTATTACTTTATGTTACTTTTTTATTTCAAATTGTTTTGGAACGTGCCGCTTTTCTTGTCACATACTTAATGGTTAGTTTCCTTTGGAAATCATTTATGAAATTTATTGTTATTACTTTAAAAATATTAAATGAATTTCTAAAAATATCAACAAAAAAAATTAATATTCTTTTGAAATTTATGAAATTAATTGGTAAAACATTTTTAATTTCCGTAAAGTTTCTATGAAAAGTCTCTAAACAGTAATTAAGAATTTCTTGTTCATTTATTAAAATTTATTGATAAATGACAAGCATTTTTACAATGTATTTGTTTAAACTAATATAATTATGTGTTAAAGTGAATTTAATGTCAAATCTACAAATTCCTTTACAAAGTGCTTTAATAAGTTAAGTTAAAGAAGAAAAAGCAACAAATGCAACTAAATTGAAAATTAATTGTTATATCTTTAAATTCTTTAAGAATTAAGCAACTGAAAAAGTCATAACCAACAAAATATTTTTTTTTATTATTAATTTTCGAAAAGAAATATTTTTTCGTGCTAATTTCTATTAACCCGATTAACTATTTTAATCACCGATATTGATTATTGAGGGTGAAAGCACGTCTCGATGGCTATTTTGCTATCGTTTACTTAGTTCTTCCTCAATAATCGAGTTAATAGAAAATAGCACGAAAAAAGATTTCTTTTTGTAAATTAATAATTAATAAGTTTTTGTTTTTTTGGAAAATCGAAGTCTACGCCAGCAACGCACATTTAGTATACGAAATGCAAGAAGTACTAGACGAACTTTTGCGCAAGAGAGTCAAAACTTAAAATTTTCATTAAAAATAAAATGTTTTTTACTGGTGCACATATCTCATAAAAAATGTATTATTCTTTTGTCGTCAGTATTGTAAATTCAAGGAATAAAGATGTCTCAATGCTTGATTGTAAAGATTGTTTAAAGTTTTTTTCCAGTGCGAATTATTTCTTTATATGACTCTCTTACAGTAAAGAAAACACGCAACCTGTCTTGGAAATTTTCATCAAAATAAACAAAACAATTTAATTAAACTTTCGAACAAAGTATTTCATGGTTATTAAGTCATTTGTTTTTTAATTGTTGTTGTGTGATTCATAAAATCTTTCATACCTGACCTGAATCAGTTACCCGCCCCTTTCAGCCTAGGAAAGCTACGACGGTTAAAGCCTTGCCACTGACCCCACTGAAGTTCCATGACTGCTCCTTAAGTTTTGTGTAATACCCCGTGATGTCTACTGATTTCTGCTGTGACCTTTATTTGAACGAGCATTATAAGACCACAATCTTATTTAAAACTTAGTTATGAAAAAGTATATCATGTCTTGAAGATGTATAGAGTTACTAATTTACCTTTGTCGAAATGGCATGGGTAACGACACTTTGCCAAACAGAAAACAATATGGAAATTAATCCTACTTTTCCTTAATTTGCTGATATCGATCACTGCCCTTTTAGAAAACACATATTAAAACTTCTTAAAACTTCGAAAAAACATCATTGGTAAAATTTGCTGATAAAGTTTTAAGCAATTATTGCATAAGTTTAGACAAGAAAATTATTTTTGACTACCTGGTCAGTGAATTTTTAGCAAATAAGAACAAAACCTTTGGTGCTACTTATGTAGAGCTTTTTTTGCGAGTTATTATAAATATTTGCGTTAACATAAAAATAATAATCGTTTTTAACTTCTCACAGCCAAGAAGATACTGGAGATGATACTTGTCCCGATAATAATATTCGACAAGTTTTGAGTGTTTCGTCGTCTTTTCTACACCTTAAATCAAAACAATAAGTGTATTTTTATTGTTACGGTTTGGCCTTTTAGGCAAACGTATGGGTTTCGTTTTGATTGCAATTACCACTGTTGTATATTTTAAGTTTTGTTATTCTTACTTTATGGCTCTGGATTTAATTGAGATTCTACGGTTCCCTGCTTACTTAACTAGCGCTGTTCTAAACGCTGACACCCACTCTAAACTACTGAGTTACTCCGGCCAGACATGAAGTACACGATGCTTTGTTTAGTAAACTAAACCATCCACACCACTTACACTGTACGTTCAAACCATTCGTACATCCGCTGCTATCTAATAGCCAAAACACACCTCCGCCATAACTGTTTTTATGATGTTACTTATCTCCGCTAACAGCTAGACCATTTTCTCCTTATTAAATAGAAGTCTTCACTCAATTATATGTAATGGCATCACACAATAATTGTCTTTTTCTTTTCGGGAGTTTGAGCGAAAACTAACTTATTTACGCCTGTTTCTTACCACACACATACGGGGTTGCCATATCTTTTTTCTTAACAATATCTTAAATACTGAATAAAGTGCAATATGAAATGATATATATATATATATATATATATATATATATACAACATCGCTTCAATCACCAAAAAAATTACATCCCTCGTTTCTGACTTCTTCTTCAACAAAATCAATTTCTCAAATAACTTGTGTGAATTTCGCTCACTGTGACTTTTGTAGATTTTAGACTTCATAATCGTTTTAACACCTTAACGTACTTGACCTTTTATATCCTTCACCACAGGTGTAAGTTTGTCATTCCATTTGTAATTTCTACAATATCCATTTCCGTCCCCATAAAGTATATATATTTTTTCTTATGCATAGTCTTTGTTCGGATTGAAATCAACTTTGCTAAGACACTAGATGAGCAAGGGAAAATTTAAATATGCCAATCGATCAGACATGGTTTCGGAAATCCAGCTATTGAAAATTAGCATGATCGGTAAATGTCCGTCGCGGCAGCGGGCAAAACACCACGCCAACCTCTAATTTTTCCATATCATTTGGAACAAATGTAGTTTAGTGAAGTAACTCTAATAAAAAACAAATATATGGGGCGACATAGAATTAAAAAATAACAACAAAATATCAAGTGAAAAAATCAGCGCTAACCTATATTTTTCTAGTTATGGGCCTTTGAACTTTTCATAGAAAAGTATGATTGTGCACCATTTAGAAATATTTTTAAGTTTCCAAGTAAAAGCCAGTCGCATGCCACTTTCATGCCATTTTTATCGAAATCAGTTTCACATTTTAAAGCTTCTGAAGAGATCTTTAGAAAATACTTAAATTAAAAAAATGCTTAACACGTAAAGAGCCGATGACATTTTTATGTAAAATTATATATAGTACTCAACTTTTATTTTTTTCTTATTTTTTAATTGTATGTCACCCAAATATTTGTTTTTTTGATTGAAGTTAGTTCACTAAACTAGATTTACATAGATGATGAAGGGTATATTAGCTTCTGCATAGCCCAAAATCGCGCTCTTAATTGTTTTAACAAGGTCCTACTGTGTTCATTTGTTTTTAAAAGAAACTGATGCATATAAAAATTATCACACCTAGAAGTGAACATTTATATGGATTATAGCTATGACGAAGCAAGTCACATATTTGAAAGCTAGTCTGTATGTCTTTTTAGGTATTAAAAAAATGTATGTATCTTGTTTTCTAGTTCTGGATCGATTGACTTCTTAAAATCAGTGGCAAACCATTCTTTGGCGGTATAAGTCATTTTAAGTGTAGAATATAAAAAAGAAAATATAACCCCGTTTCAATTAATGCTTGTAACTGCATTCAGTGAATAAGGATGATGACAAGATTATCAAAAAGATCCTTAAGTTTTACATCATTTATTCAAATTCAGATGACATGATAAATATGTTCATCCGATAATAAACACTAAATACAGGCACGCGACATATGAGCAACGTAACATGTCTTTAAACTTCCAAAATATAAAATGTACAGATTTGCACTAGAGTCGAACAAAAAAAAAAAAAAATTGTGATAAAACTTGTGCAATGTTGACTTTGCATGTAGTACCCCATTTAACACAAGACAAAAGCAAACAAAAATGACAACCATAAAAATAGAGGCACCAACAAAATAGAGGCAACAAAAGGACACACGCTTATCATTATGAAAAATAATTCCATAATTTGTGGGGTTGGTGATACTGTATAGCAAGACTGCTGGTTGGCAAAACCTTTTCTACATGAATATGAATTTATGTTTTTGTTATTTCAGACTACAAAATGCTGACAATGTGTTGACAAAGTGCAAGCGGAAAATGATTGTCATTATGACAGCAAAAGCATATGCTTTTCCTGTTCAAGGAAAACATTTGTGACGATTGTTAATGAATTGATTTAAAGGCTCGAAAGGCACAAAGTGGTTGATTTCATAACTTTATTAAATATTGTCCCAATCCATAAACGAGATATTTGCTGCCTGCTCACAACATGCAATAATGTTAATAATATTTGTTTTACAAATTCTCTGGATAGATATAATTTTCTTATTTCTGATTTTTTTTTTTTTTTTGTTAATAAGCAGTTTGCCTTGTTGCCAAACAAAAGCAAAAACTAATGAAAGAAAAATGAAACATTTTACGAAAAAGGATAAAACATATTTCTTGTGGAAAACGATGAACGGCGAAGGGTTGGAGTTTTTGACTGAGACATTTATAAATTGAAACACAAAGTGATGGCACGTGTCTCGGAAGGCGTTATGTTTACATATTTTGTTGGCGCCTGCAACCTAAGAACAACAACAACGGCTTTGCTTTGCTGTGATCAACAATATGAAGCTACTGTGAGGCTGCATGTCCTGGTATTATGAATTGTTTATTATTAAATGATTTTCATATGAATTGAAATTAGTGTGTTTGTGTGAGTGTATAAATTTATGGTAACTAATGTAAATATTATTTTTTGTTTGTTTATTATTGCTGTTGTTGTTGCTCATTATTATGCGCATATTTCCGTTTCCCAGCTTATTTTTGGGGGGTGACTGAACTAGTTTTGCCTGTCGGGCAAGTGCAAGTACAAGTTTAACTCACTTGTTAAAGATTTGCACATTAATGTGTAATTGTCAAATAAAAGCTGTTGTAGCAATATTTGACATACACACACACATACACACAAATAAAATATATTTAATCTTTTATTTATTTGTTATTATTTTCCTTCTTTTGGTGATGATTTATGGTCATGGGAATAAAACAGGATGTCTGCTGACTGAGCAAAATATTAATAATGTTGTAGAGTTCTTTGCGCAACGGATGTAATAAAAGAATCGTTGATTTTTTCCAAAAAAAAAAACAAATTTTTAAAAATTTTCAAATTCACATCTCAAATATTTTTCAACATAATTTATTACTAATTTGTTTGTCGTTGTAAAGGTAATATATTTTTTATTATGCTCAATAAAGTCTACATATAGCACAAATTTCGGGTTTGCAAAACTTCAAAAAAATTATATAATTTTGACAAATTTATACGCGATAGAAAACAAAAATTTTGGAGAAAATTAAATCCAATACATCAATGGCAATGTGAATTTTTTTTTATCAGCTTAACAGCAGATTGGAGTCAATGTTCTAACTCAGAGACACTTGTTAGCTGCTGGAGAAGAAATATTTAGTTTTCATTAACACTACAGTGGATCGTTATCTATATATTACTTTGAAAATCTATTCAAAATGCATATCACTTATTTTAAATGAGAAGATCCTTTATAAAGTTTCCAAACAAATGCATTCTCCTTATTGATCAAAAATATCCAGAAAAGATTTAAGTTTTTACTTGAAGAATGCAAACTAAATGATGCAGATGTCACCAAAAGCCCTGTATATTGAAGGTGAAGATATCAAATGTGGCCAAAAAAAATATTTATCTTTCTTTTAACAATAGCCTAACAAATACCGAATTTGACGGTACTTAAATTTTTAACCGACTTAAAAAAAATAATGTTGCTTTTTTTATATTTGTGCCTTCAAAACTCAGTCATTTATTGATCGATTTAAAAAATTTTTTTTGTTTAATTTATTTTATTATTCTCGTTTTAAAAACAATTCATAATCTTAAAAATTAAAGGGTGTCCCCATACGTGTATTATGAACCTTAAAGGACGCCACTTTAAAATTAAAAAGAACTGTTTATCACTATAGCTCCCAATAGCAAAAAGTAACACAAAAATAAATCTAAAAGTTTAGGGGTGTCCCCCTATATGGGCCTATCTTTTGAACAGTTGTAAGCAAACGCTCGCAAATTAGACAG
The DNA here is from genome assembly GCA_916610165.2 of Gymnosoma rotundatum. Lineage (NCBI taxonomy): Eukaryota > Metazoa > Arthropoda > Insecta > Diptera > Tachinidae > Gymnosoma > Gymnosoma rotundatum. Next base: position 91,586,211 of record OU744337.1, on the reverse strand, counting down.
AATATCGTTTGCTATAACCGTTATATAACCGTTAAAGGAAGCCACAATAGTTCACTAAATGGCCATATTTTTGAATAGTTATAGACAGGCGCTTGAAATTTAGAACAAACCTGTTCAGAATAACATATCTTTTCAACATTTTTCAAGCAGTAAAGTACTAATGTTTGGTGCAATGGCAACACAGAATTAGAAGTATAGAAACCATTTCCAGAAATAGGTGTAAGTTTTCTTTAGCTTGTCAAAGTCACAATTTTTAAAACTCAATTTAGTCTAAATTAAGCCTTCAGTTACTGTTTAAGACTCCTTTACTTTGTCTATTATATTTTTTTCCTCTTTTTCTTGAATAAGGTTTATAATTTCTTTTCAGGATTCCTGTCTAAGCCTGTCTAGTTTCTATTATGCCAAACCCATAATAAACTTGATTAGAAATTATTTTGGCTTAAGTTCATTTTTTGGCGGTCCAGAAAGTGCAGCATTTCATTCTGCTAGCGTCTAATTTTTCTTGTTTTCTTTGGAAAATTCCGCATATATTTGTTAAATAAATTTTCTTTCTAAAAAAAGATTTTTAGAAATTAAAAAGAAATGAACTTAAGCCAAAATAATTTCTATTCATTTATTAATTAAATGTATTTACTTTTGGCGATCAACAAATGGTTTTCTTCGCTGAGGATGATTTTGATCGACAAATCAGCATTTGAAACTGCATAGTTTTTTTTTTTAATTTTTAGTGTTATTTTTTTTTTTTTTTTATTTCTACAAACTTCATTAATCATGCTAAAGCCCAGTATTTTTTGGCATAAATCAAATCACAAAAAATCAAGAGAATAAAAGCAACAAAATATAAACCAAAAGTAACGAAATGGTATCACTGGCCTTGGAGTGTACATTGCTGTCGTTATATCTCTGCAGGAATATATTTGTTGTATTTACCGAAAACAAATCATCTCATCTCATTACTCATTATTGTATGATTCAGTGTATGCAACATGTAGCATTAAAACCTAATTGTGCTACTAATTGCTGCCCGAGCAAAAGATATAAAACATAAGGCTGCATGAAGAAAATCCCATAAAATTAAAAAGTGTGTAAAAATAAATAAAATTAACAATAAATTTAACAAAACCTTTAATATAAAAAAAAAAATAAATAATTTTGAGTTTTCAATTGATAACATGTACGTACCATCGACATCATCTCTGTCATAAAATCGTTTGTATGCACGTAAGTATATTTATTTTTAGCTGAAAACTATTAAGGAAAAAAGGGTAAAATTAAAAGATAAAGGCTTGAAAATTCTAGGAAAAGCGAAACAAATATAGAAGATAGGAATTTATAGCTGAGAATATTACAGCTCTTCTGTTCTATTTTGCTCTAAATTTAAAACCAAACTATTTAATACATTTTATTATTATTTTAAATTGTGTTGGTATGTACGTTCATACATATGTGTGCGAGTAATTATAAATTTTTATTATTTAGTTTATTATTGCCTAACAACAAGGACAAGACCAGTTCAGAGGCCATTTAAGGATCATAGCTTTTATTTCATTTGATGGGCATATGAAAAACAAACACTTTCAAACTGTTTCTTCATATCTCGAGGATAAATCTTAAAAATGAATATACGTAGAGACATTTGCTGTTTGAAATAACAAATTTATGTGAAAATAAAAATTTGTGTTTGGTATTATTATTGTTAAGAAAACATTTGTAAAGTAATAAATTGTTTAAGAAATTATGTGATTTTATTACGAGTCTCATAAATATTTTAGTTTTGTCTAAAATATGATCATGATGATGCCCCTGCTACTCGTTAATAAAAATTTTAAAATTATTGTCTGTTTGCTTAGAACACGCGCTCTCATTGTTTATATACTTGTGCAGCACTTAAGAATTCCTTACAAAAATTTGATTGCTTTTTGTTGGGAAGTTTCTTATTCTTATTTGGCTTCTGCTATCTTGGCGTGTTTGTCATATTGTTAACAACACACACTAAACAAATAATCAATAAAAATTCTATTTTTTTTATATTTTTCAAAATTTAATATCTACACATATTTTAGGCAGCCCTACATTGGGTGTTATACGTTTTAGTACAAACTGACTAAGAAACGAGCAATTATTTTTCAAATACACAGAAAATGCCCGGAATTTCGATTGATGCAGTAAAGGATGGTGATCGTGCTTTTAAGCATTTACTCTAGCGAAATACTAGCTCACGACCAGTCCTAAAGTGTCCACCCAGTCGTGTCCTATTATGCTCCTGATGAGATAAAATGAATTTTACGGTAGCTTATCTTGAATTTGAAATAAATTTTCTTCAAGATTTTAAAAGAGATATTTAAGTACAATTTTTATTTTTTCTATAAAAGGTTCTTTAAATTATATATTTTCTTTACAAAATATCAAATACGGCAGTTCCATACTCCATTGAAAGGTGGATTATTTTAAAGAAATTTTAATTTTTTCTTTGCTAGTGAAAAAATTTACGAAATCATTATCACATTTGACAATTTACGTTGAATAAGAAACATATAATAACAAACTCAATGAAAATGAAAATAATAAATTCATTTGGTTTAAATTAATAACATTAGCATTTTTAAAACAACTGCAGTTAAACCGTTTATTCTATCGGAGTTTATTAAAGTTCCAAAACAAGAACAAAAATCAACAATTAAAAAAAACAAACAAAAAACTCATATTATAATAAAAATCGCAAATATTGCAGAATGTCAACAATGCGACAAAAAGGTAGAAACTTTTCAACATATTTAACAGCAGCTTATCCATTCCATTCCTGTCATCCTTTATGCTTTTGTTCTACTTTGCCATTTAAGTGTTTTGTAATTTTAAATTTTCTATGGTTTTGACGATTTTTTCTTCTAGCGATTTTATGTGATTTTGGATTTTTCAAACTTCCTACTGAAACTCAATCTTTTAAATCATTCATTCTCTTTCCGATTTTAGCAGTGATTTTAGTTTCAGTGATTCTGTGTTTCTTATTTTTTTTTTTTTTTTTGTTTTAGTTGAAACACAAAGAATTTGTTAAACTTTTGTGTAAAATAAACTCTTTAAAATCGAACTTTTCTATCTTTCTTCGGTGTCACAACAATATAAGTTTTTAGTTGATTATCTGATAGCTATCCAGTCTTTCTGCTATTATTCGGATAATCAATAAATTGTCAGGGATTAAATTATTAATAGAAATTCAATATGAAATCATTAACAAACAAGAAAAATCACAAGCAAAACCAAATCGTTTGGCGGCCGATTTTTAATACTGCTCCAAAATTTTCTGAATAAAATTAATTGACAAATTTTGGAATATTAAACTCACTATTTAAAAAAAACTGGACCTGTGTATTAAAAAATTATACAAATTAAGTTTTTAAACGCATATAGCTCGTTCATTTTGGGACATTAATCCACATAGCGATTTTCCGTCCCTGATAAGTTGATGGTAGCCTTGGGAAAACTTAAGTTTGAATACTATGACCACGTATTAAATTTTAGATCAATCGGAATTATTTCCAAAAAATTTTGTGTCTGCCACCCAGTGCAGTGTTTTAAAGGAATTTGAATTCACCGCTTGACAGAACTTCAAATTCCCCTCTTCCTTTCAAAAAGGTAAAGAATAAGTTGATGTAACTTCAGAAAAAAAAAATTTAAATGCCTTTAGATTCGACTTCCATATTTACAATTCTTTTAAATAATCCCTAAAATATTCACTACTCTAGAATACAATGTAGAGCAATATAATTTTATTGCATCTTTTCATAAACATTCTTTACAAAATTCTTATTTAATATCTCCCCGATGATTTTTCAACTCTAATAGATGAATTTTCATCAGCTTCCATTTTACAAGAAATATTTTTTAATTATTTTTGTTTTTGTTATTTTTATTATATTTTGTATGAAAAATTCAAAAGTTTTTGACTATTAAATTTGAGTTTTATAGATATTTCTAAGAATCAATATTGCAGTCTGTTTGCGAGTTGATTTTTATCTGTCCCATTTGTATGTCTCTAACTCTAACGCAGAACTATTAGATGAACTGTTTTTATTAAAATAAACACATGGCTGCCTTAACAGCTCCTGCTGATTACAAATTGGTTTTTGTACTCCTTCTTTAAATTTAAAGATGTGTGAATGTATGCATGGCACATTAGAGAGGTGGTTGGAGTCAATAAATTTGCTGCTGTTGCTTTCCCTTAAACTAATTTTTATGACTTTTTAATTGTTGTTAGTAGTTGATTTTCAACATTTTGTTTTTTGTGGCTTCATCCATAATTTAATTATGAGAAATTTTTGCGTTTTTATGGTTTATTTATTATTAACAGTTTTTATGGGCAGAATTGTTGATTTTCAAAGAAATCAAAATAGTTTATACAGGGTGTTTTTTATAGACGTATAGAACTTTAAGTTGGCATCACTTTTTTAACTGGCGGCCATTTTGTCAGCTGTCAAGTGATTAATATTTAGTTTGGTTTGCCATTTCATCATGAATAGGTTGACAAAAGAACAACGCTTGCAAATCGTGCAAATTTATTTCGAAAATAATGGTTCAGTTCGCGAAGTTTACCGCAAGCTCCGTCCATTTTATGGTCGACATAATCGGCCATCAGAGCAATTAATTCGGTTAACCATGGATCGTTTTCGCACTACGTTTACTCTATGTGATAATACGCATCCGCAGAGACGTCGAACAGTGCGCACCGAAGAAACAATTGCCGCTGTAGAGCAAAGTGTTGAAGAGGACCCGAATGAATCGATTCGCCACCGTGCACAGCAATTAGAGCTTTGTCCATCAACTTTATGGAAGATTTTGCGCAAAGATCTTGGCTTGCGACCTTACAAGATCGAGCTTGTGCAAGAATTAAAGCCGCGAGACCATGCAATGCGTCGTGATTTTGGTGTATGGGCCGAAAATGAGATTGATCTCGATGCTGATTTTCATAGCAAAATTTTGTTCAGTGATGAGGCTCATTTTTGGTTGAATGGCTACGTCAACAAGCAAAATTGCCGCATTTGGAGTGAAGGGAATCCACATGAGACCCTTGAAACGCCATTACATGCACAAAAACTGACTGTTTGGTGTGCTCTATGGGCTGGTGGAGTCATTGGGCCATACTTCTTCCGAAATAATGCTGGAGAGTCAGTTACCGTTAATGGAGACCGGTATAGAGCCATGATAACCGACTATTTTGTTCCCCAATTGGATGGCATGAATGTTCATGAGTTGTGGTTCCAACAAGACGGCGCTACATGCCACACAGCGCACGTTACAATCGATTTATTGAAGGAAACATTCGATGAGCGCATAATTTCGCGGAATGGACCTGTCAATTGGCCACCAAGATCGTGCGATTTGACACCATTGGATTATTTTCTTTGGGGATATGTGAAGTCGCTCGTCTACGCCAACAAACCAGAAACGTTAGGGGACTTGGAAGCCAACATTCGTGGCGTTATTGCCAACATACCGCCCCACATGCTCAAAAAAGTGGTTGAAAATTGGACCTCTAGAATTGACTTTATTCGAGCCAGCCGCGGCGGCCACATGCCCGAAATCATATTTAAACATTAATGGCATAAAATTATCCTTCCAATAAAGCCAAATTGATGGACATTAAAACGATTTTCTTGTGTTTTATTTCAATTCGAAGTTCTATACGTCTATAAAAAACACCCTGTATCATATTGAGTTTGACTACGAGAAAATTTTTAGTTTTTTATTCGTTTTAAGCGAAAAGAATAAAAATTATAAAATCAGGTAATCGAAAAAAATCGATTTCCCCGTTTAATCGCCTAAAAATCGTCAGGAGGTAATATTGTTTACTTTTACCAACTTCACGGTATCAAAAAGGGTTGTGTTCTGTAATCTATTATTGAGAATTGGCACCAGAAGTTGCCATAAAACTTTTGTAAATTTTTAAAACATTGAGAGGAAAGCAAAAAATTAAAAATAATCAACACATTTAAACTTAACAGAATTCTCACAGCCCTTATTAGATTATTGCTTTCTTATTATAAGGGTCATCCAAATGTGACGCCTAGATGTCAGCACTACATAATTTTTACACGTGACATCTTTTCAAATGACATAAGCCATTTTGTTTTATTAGAAGGTAGTACAGTTTTAATCATGGATAGGTACACATTGCAACAACGCGTTTACATCATTCAAAGTTATTATGAAAATGGGCGTTCTTTGAAAAATACCCATCGCAAAATTCCTGATTTTTTTGGTGTAAATAATCGGCCAAATCAATCTTCAATTCAATTCAATTGGGGTGATAAAAATCCTCGTGTTATTCATGAAAAATCTCTACACCCACAAAAAGATACTGTTTGGTGTGCATTTTGGGCAAATGGAATCATTGGGCCATTTTTCTTCGAAGATGATGCTGGAAATGCTGTTACTGTGAATGCTGAGCGATACCAATCAATGTTGAGAGACTTTTTATGGACACAGTTGAATCATATTGATGTGTCTGACGTCCATTTCCAGCAAGACGGTGCTACATGTTACGATTTTGCGATCAAAATTTCCTCAACGTGTAATTTCACGAAATGCAGATTCCAATTGGCCTCCAAGGTCATGTGATCTAACATCATTAGATTTTTTTTGTGTGGTTTTTTGAAAAGTCGAGTGTATGCTAACAAGCCACAAACAATTAATGATCTAAAGAACAACATTCAAGTTGCAATTCGTGAAATAATACCAGCAACATGTCGGAAAGTCATTGAAAATTTCGATATTCGGATTGATGTCTGCAGACGCAGTCATGGTGGACATTTGAATGATATTCTATTCCACTTATAATTGTAATGGATCATACTTTTAATAGAAAAAAAAAAACAGCTTGAAAAAATTGCAAATAGTTTGTGTTTTATTTCAAACAAACATGTAGGCGCGTTTTTTGGATGACCCTTAGTTCCATTCAAGTGGCTTTTCTATTTTATTATCTTCTGTTCCCATATATTCTGTTATATTCTATTCACAGACTGAAGTATCGCGACCATTACCTATTTTGTGTAGCCTTTTCTTTTCACTATCGGTGACAGATAATTTATATTCAGTGGAAACTTAAGGGGCCCCAATGAATTTATCCCCGCGAGAACACAAATTAAGACATGTACCCACCAAAAAACTAGATATTAGCTTAAAGAGTACTTGCCATATAATGACTTTCTTTTGTGATTGCCATATTTTTTCGCTCGCTTACAAAACACATTACATTAGTTTCCAGAAAAGGAAGTAGTAATGGAACTAATTCTTTATGTAAAAAGAGACAACCGTACTAATAGTACTCATTATTTCCTAAAATAATTTATGTAATCGATTCTCAGTAATTGATTATAAAAGTTTCATGCCTTGTTAAAATCATTAAGTTGGCAATCTCGTTGGAAAGTACTTCTGCAAAAAACGCTTAATTCCACACTCGATTACCTTTTCAAATATTGTTTGCTGGGTACAGAGTATGGGTTCCAAGGTCTCATGGTGTACTTCGCAGAACCTGCATTTCCAATTACATTTTAATCGTTTCTAAGACCATCACGTAATAAGCCTTAAGTCGCCCTTATTGAGTGCTCATTGCCCCTGAGTTGCACCCAAAGACGGCACAGCAAGGGCCTATCTAAGCCCTGTCGGAGAACTCTGCTTCAGTGCAGAAAAGTTTTTTTCTTAGCATAGTCACTAGATATACCAATTAATATTTCCGGCTCTATAAATCTACGTAGACGCCTTAATTCACCAAATGGTCTGCCTGTTAATAATCAACATGACCCAGCAACAATTAAACAAAGGGATCAGTAAGAACGGTATATACTACATTTAAAAATATCGTTGGATTTTTGCTAATGTCAATATTATTTTGAGACTTCGGTCCAAAAATAAACGTGTTATCATTTTAATCTTTGGAGCCACCTGTATGCCGAGACAGTTCGTGCCACTATACCTGGTTTTTCCAACCGGATCTATGAGATTCTAATGGTTAGTGATATTTGATGTTGTTCGAGAACTCGATAGTCATTCTGTTAAAAGTCAGCGTGATAAGTCTGAGAGTTTATGTCTTGTAAATGGTACTAAACTGACTTTTGAGGGGTTTAAGGACAGGGACCACTTTACAGTAAGACTCAAATACCTTACGTTTCCATCAACCCACCCTACCACAAAACTGACGAGGATGTCGGTTGTACAAGCGGATAGCTGATTACCAAACACCACGGAAGAAGCTATAGAACGCCACTTCGTGGACAGTCCCTGGTTGCCGTTATGGTCCCTAAACATGCTGTACAAGTCCGACTTTAAAATTTAAAAATGAAAATTTCAATTTTTGTTGCTGCTGTTAGCATCTTGTGACCTGTTAATAAAAGCTAGCTAAACATTTTAGGCAAGAGCACTATTAATAAGTGACGCTAGCTGATAACCAAATTGAAAATGGTGAATTGGTTTGACCATTGTTTTGACCACTTTCACTCTATGTTAAGCCCGTGGTGTATACCATGATAAAAGACTCGATCTGAAAATCCTATAACTGCACCCTTGTTGCAAGATGCATGGATAAATTCCATCCGGTCCTGTACTAAATTTGCCGTTCTAGTGGTGCTATATTCGTTCAAGGAAATCTTTCAATTTTAGATTGGCAGATACCATTATAAACGTCATTTAAACTTCAAAAATGGTTCATTTCGTCCTTGATATTTTAACACTATATTGTAAAAATATCAATTTTACCCTTTGACCTTGTTATTTATACGAAATTTATTTTAAAATCTAAACTCTTTAGTAAAATCCCTTAAATAATTTCTCACAAACATTTAAATAATTTTTTTTTCTCATATGCTTTGAAAACAAAAAAGCATATCAAAATGAATTTAAATCAAATTTACTTTTTGCTCACAAAATCTTAAAACTAATAGACAATTTTGAAGGAAATATTTTAATTTTGTAAATTTGAAATATTATGCATAACGAAATGGTTTTAGCATAAATTAATGAAATTCGTAGAAAATATTTGTGAATTGTTGGGTTGTTTGTATAAATAAACTTAAGACAGAATATACAATTAAACGCCCACACAAGGATAAATATCACTTAAGCCGCATATCCATGACACGAAAACTCCTTTACACAAACAAAAGGGTAATTGCTGAAAATCCTACTCAAAGAAAAAAAAATATATTTTTAATATTTTTGCAACATTTATTTGCAGTACAGATATACAAACACATGAATACAAACTCCGGTAAAAAGGGATATTAAACTAACTTCCTATTGTGCATTAAGCCTTCATTCGCTACTCCTTGACAATTTCTTAGTTAAGGAAAAGAGTAGAAAATATGTGTGGCAGGATAATAAATAAGCCGTACTTAATTAGTATGCAAGATATTTTATAGAATTCACAACAACTCCAGCTAAGAATTTTAATCCTATCTAGCGGATTTTCCGGTCAAAATATTAACTGTTAATGTATGGGTGAGTAAGTGTGTGTGTGTGTGGAAAGGTGATTGAGTGAACGAAAAAGGGATAATAATTTTAAGATGTTTAAAATAAATAATTCCTACCTGTTTTTAAGTTTAATTCATTTAAAGCTGTAAGATTTAGTGTCATGATCCTTGCACTAATTTTTGCTTGTAATCCTATATTTGTTTTACCTTCCCACTTTCTATTGTCTGTATCTACACGTAAGTATATACGTTCAACATATACAAATGCAGATTTTGATCTCTTCCTATGAGATCTGTCAGCAATATTTTTGCATATATTTTTGCACTAAACGATCACTTTTTTTTCTCTATTTTACTGATTGATCCTGTTTGTTTAATCCTTTGTTTTTCAATAAAAATTTATTGCATTGTTTCATTGTTTGGTTGTGTATATATTTTTCGTCGCGCCAGTGTCTTTCTCTGTATGTGGTAAAATTATAAAATATTTGGTGTTTCTTTCTCTATTGAAATGCTCAAAGGATTTCTGCATTATCCTTTACTGTTCCTTTCTTTAGTGTGGCTTTCTAGTCCAGCTGAGTTTGTGCATATTTTGTGTTTTTGCGTTTAAGACGAGACAATTCTTTATTTGTTACATATATTTTCTTTTGAAGGATTAAATATGTTTCCATTTCGAAAATGAGTTGAGACTAGAGAAGTGCAGTGTATAATTGTTTGTTTTACGAGGAGTTTTAGGTAGGCGGTAATATTGAAACAATTAACAGGCATTTAGAGCAGCTTATGATTTGTATCTGTTGCATTAAGTGGGATTTAAATTGTTTAGTTCTTTTCTACATTCGAAAGATTTAAAGATTTTCGAAAATCTTTTGGTATTGAAATAGTTTTAATTATAATTTGCTCGGTAAATTTGCTCGCTGATATCATACTTTGTATTTCAATTATATCAGGAATTGATAGCTAATCGCGAAATAAACAAAACAACTTAAAAACTTTTGGAAATTTTTATTTGAATTTAAAACGTCTTTTTTCAAGAGAAACAAGAGTTGCGAATAAATACTTTGAATGTGAAAAATGGTTGGTTTCTAGAGGAACTAAAGCAACTAAAAAATCTGTTTATTTTAAAAGAAAGTTGACTTAAAAAAATGTTTCACTTATTAATTCATAATTAAACGAATATAAATGTATCGTAAAATACCTTAAAGTCGTCTTTAAAGAAGTTAAAAAAGTAATTATCTCAATTTGCTGACCCTTAAAAAATTTTGAAATTCAAATAAAAAATGACCCAGGAAAAGGCACTTTTGTTTAAAAAAGCATCTCAATTTAAAATAGTTTTTGATGAGCGCGTATTTGCTAAAGGAAATTTTTAGATTAGCACCCTAGAGCCAGGAGTATTTACAAATTATAAATTCTAATTAACTCATATTAATGTGAAATATTCATATTTGTAGCAAATATAAATTTGAAAAAAATATTTAATAAAATTATAGATTTAAAAAAGCTCCAGTAACTGCGATGACGAAGACATAGGATTTTTCTTTATTTATTTATTCCGTATGAATTCGAATACAACAATATTTAATTACAAAGAACAAACATTTAATAAAATGAATGAAAAATTGTTTTTAATTCAAGTCTCGTGTGACTTCGGGACTCTATTTATATTGAACGACTCTGCGGACGGTCTTCAGCTAAATACCGAAATGGGAATGACTTTGCTAATAAAAGCAACACAAGACAAAACATGATGAAATTTAATGATTGTGTTACCTTTAAAAATTAACAGAGGGTGAATAGGGGGTGTATAAGAGAAATATATTGCAGACCTAGTTTTTTCAATACTGCAATTGTTATGATTTTTCTTTAAACAGTGTTGCACCACTTCTCTACTTCAGAGCATATTTTTTTGACATTTACCGCCTAAATTGTGCTAAGCATTCCAAAGGCGCTGATCTTCATATTGATTTCAGTCGGTGTTCTGAGCTCTAGAACGTAATTTGGTCATTAAACCAATAATATGCAACCATCTGAACTACAATCTGAGCTTAGCCACACAAATGTCACCTCCACTGTATGTAAGCCGTATTCCCTATCAATATAAATGCCCAGAAGGAAAATCAAATTTTGAGAAATTTACTTTGCCACAGGTAAATGCATTGGAATTTTTTGCTTTCGACACACTGACACACTTTAAGGACTGGAGTTTCTGTGCACTAGAATATTATTGTATCAAAATGGCCGTTAGATATTAGGGGTTTGACTGCCATATCTATGTTATAACATCGTTTATTCTCTCTTTTTCTAAGACTTAAAAAAAATCAAAAAGTCAAATTTAATAATGATAAAACATTGTTGAGTATTAAAATTGATTTGTCAAACTTAAACAATATAGAGATAAATGCCTGTCCATCTTCAGATAAGTATTTCACTTTTTCAGTCTGTCCCATAAAGTATGCAACTCTTCATGCCAAACATTTTTTGATTGACCACCTAGTATTTATCAAAAAATAAATAAAAATCTATAAGTTTTAAATAATAAGAAAAAAGAAGCATTTTACCGCACACAAACATTGCAGTTCAAAAAAAAAAAAAAACAAATCGTCTCAATCGATCGGGCTGGTGGAATTGCTACTACTGCATATAAAAGTAATAAAACTCAATAATTTAATTTCAAAAAACTGCAAATACTTTATTGGAAAAAAAACAGAATGAATTTTAAAATGAGTAGAAATGCTAAATGAATATCCGAATAAAAGATAACAAAGTCTACGAAAGAAATAAAATGCACAGAACTTCTCAGAAATAAATCAATCAATTAAAAATTTTATGAAGATCCCGCAGTCAAATACCAAAAAGTACAATTTTAAATACCAACATAATATGCGTGTACAAATGTCAAGAAAAAACAAGACAATTTTTTTAGCAAATTCAAAATGATTATGACAATCATGTGTGTATGGCCTTCTGGCAAAAGATTTAGTTTGTTGTTTACTGTTTGGTGGTGGTTAGTGATTCCTCAAATGAATGATATAAAAACAATAAACAAAAACTATTAAAATTAAACATTGGCAGCTCATCATATTTTATGACTTACAAGTGATTGTTAATGGCTCAACTGTTGACGTTGTTGAGCAGCATCGTTATGATTATAGTCCCCCAATCATCCAACGCTTATTGTCTTGGTCAAAATAATGTCGCCAACCTGGAGCCCACAATGCACCCATACTGCAGGGAAAAAAGCAAAACAGTTTTTGTTTTGTTTCTTTCATCATCTTCGCTATTGACCAAAGAAGAGTAATTAAAATTTCAGCTAATACGGCTGCCAAATTTTGAAAGTTTGTCATTTTTAAAAGTTTGTCATCTTTTTATGTTTTTTCTTCTTTTGTTTTTTTGAATAAAGCGACAGGCATATGATATTTTGACAATTGATATGCGCCACTCAAACTCCAGGCGCTCTCTTGTCCATTAAACAAGCATTAACAATTTGACAAAATCGTATAAATAGTTGGACTTTATTTATTAATGCTTTTAAGTAAACATAAGTCTTTTAAAAATAATATTGATCCTATCCGACTTATTTATGCTCTGCACCCTTCGGATATTGCTTCTCATGTACGAAATTCTGTGTGTTTTTAATAATTCTAGACTTATTTAACGCATATATCTTTCGATCCAAGTGGCTGAGATACGCTAATGTAACAGCTGTATTTACAATATTTATGTGAAAACTATAACTAATAAACAGCCTTCGGCACGTAATTTTCATCTTGATAGAGCCGCTAAATCATTTGCGTAATTCTGGACGTCCAATTTTTTGTCACTTTTCAAGTACTGCTGCCGTATGTCGCGAGTAGGCTTGCCAGATCCAATTTGCCAAAAAGCTTGACATTGCCCAAAAAAAAACTTGATTTTGAAAAAAAAACTTGACAAATAAAAACACTCATACTATTGGTTTTTATTTAATTTTTTTTATTAATTTTTTCATAAAAATTATTAGAATAAAAACAAAAATATCGTTAAAAGTAAAAATAACAGAAACAATGTGAAAGAAACAAAAAACAATATATATTTTATATATTTTATATATTTTAGAGAAAACTTAGGCGTTATTTAAAAAAAATATAGGTACTATCTTAAGAAATATAGATAGTAAAAATATGCTCTATCGATGTGTTTTTTAGAAATATAAACTTACTTTTTTAAGTATTATTACATATGTAGCTAGAATAAATTTGAGAAAAAAAATTAACTTACAAAAAACATTGACAAATCACTTTTTCACTTGACACTTGACGCGCATTAAAAAACTTGACAATCAGGCCAAATCAGGCCCGTCTGGCAACCCTAGTCGCGAGTAACACGATCAATGTTGGCCTCCAAAGCGCTAGTTTATCAGAATAAACCAGTGACTTTATATGGTCCTACAGAAAATTATCAAATGGTTTCAAATCGCACGACCTTGGAGATCAATTGACAGGTACATTTCTCGAAATCAACTTATCGCCAAATTTTGATTTCAATTAGAGATGAGAGATATTTTAGTACCTGTGATTAAATCACTGTGATTAAAAAATCAATGGTCACTACAGTGATTGAGTTGACTAAATAAAAGTTCCGCGTAAGAATGTTCTTTAATATTTGCACACATCTGAACTTAAATTAAATTTTACTTTGTGAAAGAGAAATATAAGAGTTTTGACTATTTCATTCTTTCATATGTATATTAAAGCAGCCTCTTTGCTGTGTACCTTTTTCTTGCTTCTGCTTATTAAGAACAACTATTCCTTCTTCTAAACTTCACACATGCATACATATGTATCAAAAAAGAAATGTTGTGTGCTTTTTATTTGAACCTATAGTCAGTCAGTGTTTCGAATTCTATATTTCTGGGAAAATTTAATTCCACCTGCTTTTAATGTGGAGATTGATTACCTTTTTCCTTCTGATTACTGTTTGCATAAAATATTAATTAGTGTTATTTACTTCCTATATAAACATGAATGTTTAAATAAAAAGAACTGCAAACGGTGATCACGGTAACTATTTAAAAGAACGTTGATTTGAAAAACACGTTCACTGGTAGCGATGTTGCTCAAAAATCACGGTATCGCTCATCCTAATTTCAATAACTCGATGGTTGCGATCGCCGTATAGCACGTAGCGCCATCTTGTTGAAACCACATTACGTCCGCATCAATATCATCCATATTTTCAAACAAAACATCATTAATCATGGTGCGATAACGATCTCCATTGACCATTATGTTAGATCTGGCCTCAGTTTTGAAGAAATAAGGTCCGATGATGCCACCAGCAAGTAAACCACACCAAACGCATTTTTTTTGGAGGTAGTGGAGTCTGTAGGGTATGTTGTAGATTGGTATCACTCCATAAGCAGCAAGTTTGCTTATTAACAAACCCGTAAAGCCAAAAATTAGTCTCATCGCTGAACACAATTTGACGATAAAACAACGGGCGAGGTACTAACTTCTCTAGAGCCCAATCGGCGAAACAACAATGCAGAACGAGTCTATTCATAATGATTTGCCATAGTTTACTGAAAACAATAAGAAAAAAATATTTCATAAAAATTTAATTTTTAGTGTTATTTTTCATAATTTTTAGTTCTATCATGCTAAAAAAAAAGGTAAAGGGTTTACATTCTCGTGATAGTTTCAGTTCATAAAATTTCAATAAAAATTACGAACTGTGTCTGAAATGACGAATATGGATTTTTTCAACAAAAATTTAAAGGTCAAGCTTTCAAAAATTTAACATTGACACTGTTTTAGAATGCTGTTGCTAACAAAAACAAACAAAAATATAATATTTGCAACTTTTTTCAGATCTGTAGTAACAAAATCTTATAATGTACATTAGGAATATTGAGTTTTTTGAAAGAATAGACATGAATATGCGGTAAACTGCGCCTTTAGCCAGACTATAATGATCTTGAGTCATGTGTTTAACTCCCAAAGTGGTGAAGTTGCTTTAAAGATGAATAAATGGAAAATAAGAGTTAAAATCTCGCGAAAGTCCTGGTCATAAAACAAATACAAAGGCGTCGGTATTACTAAAAATTCTTCATATGTTTAACTTTTGTGTACACGTTTTGAATATTTTCAATATGTGGTGGTAGCAATTTAAGGTGCACCCGACCTCGAAAATATCTAGAAATAGATCAAAAACAATAAAAAAAATCAGATTTAAAACAGAGGAAAAATGCATTTCAAAGTTTGGCACGATCGTGGTGTAACTGCGCTAGATAAGCTGGTGAAGGCGCCAATTTATTAAAATAGCAAATCGGATTAGTAAGGGAATAAATTAACAAATATATTAAAGTTTATGGCACCCATGGCGGAGTAAGTTAAAAGGGCCTGGAGACGCAGTGTACTGTGGTCTTAATGGCTGTGCGAGTTAAGGGTACAATAGTGTATTACTGTATATAGCAGAGAGAATGTGGCAACCTTTAGTTTTATGAAAACACAACTCTAATTTAAATTACCTTTTTTTGCATCTTTGAAATGTAAAACAATGTGTTTTTAACGTTTGCTTTAAGATAATAAATCGAGTATGGCAGTTAAGGTAGTTACATACTTTAAGATAAATCACTAACCATCATGCTCCCCTATAAGTTAGAGTTTATATGCTGCCACAACAAAAGTTCCTACTTAATTTAAAAAAAGTCTATAAAAACAGAAAATAATTTCAAAATTCATTTTTGGCATTTGAAATATTTTTCGAAATGTTTCAATGGGGAGACAAAAATCATATTAAAGCCAGCACATGATAAAAAAAACACCAGAAACTCATCATCTGATCATCATTGTCATCCGTCGTCTTTATTTAAAAAATCATCTTTTGGCATCATGTTTATGCTTCTGAAATCCCCTCCCAAAAAAAAATAAAATAAATAAAAATTCATATGACTTGTTTTTGAAAACCTTGTCTTAGTTTCACATTTAAAAGTATGGTTATAGTCATAGCAGCAGTTGTTGCTCTTGGCCAAATGCATAACTTATTAAATCACAGTTTGATTTTTATACTTTTTTTGTAGCCGTCACAGCGAAAACTTCGAAAAAAAACATAAAAATATAAATGAGCCAAGTAAATGAGACAAAAAATTGTCAAATTTGTCCCAAAAAAGGATAAAATGTCTAAGCGCCACTCACTCACTTACTAACCGACTAACTCCAACTACATTTGGCATCAAAATTCAAGTAATAAACAAACTAACTGACTGAATGCCTGTTTGATTGTTTAACTTCATAAACAGGTAGATGAGTGAATGTTTGTGGAATGTTTCAGGTTGGCGCTTGTTTGGTGGGCGCCATTCATCTCCATAATAAATAAATTCGTCAAAAATATTTGTCGTGTTTTTCGTTTTTTGTTTGTTGAAATTTTATTAAATGATATTTCTATAGCTTTTACTTTTTCAGTGAAAATCGCTACTGGTCAAGGCATTCCAAAGTTTATTAAATTCAAATAACTATTTAGAAATTCTATGCCTTTTAAAAGAAATTTTTATTAATCTTGGCCTGTAATCAGTTGCTCAAATGTCTATACATCACAATTGAAATAAACGATTATTTAAACAGCGGAGGGCTTAACAAAGACTCAGATCTTCTGGATAAAATATATCAAGCTAAAAGAACTAAAATAAAAACAAAATCGTACTTTTATACTGATTTTTTTTTTTTGCTTTTTAATTAGAACAAAAATAGCGCCTTACTTCACAACAGTAAAAGAATGCTAAATAAATAGAGTTTAAAACACGAGTCGCACTTATGAAACTGAGAGCAAAAACCAGTTGTAACCATTTTTTCTTACGGATTATTAGCTCAAAGTAAAACAAAGTAGAAAGAAACTAAACTTCAAAATAAAACATTTCCGGGATTTTATGTAAAAAAAAGTTGCAAAAAAAGTCTTCTTATATACAGAGAATTTATCTTACTAAAGTAAGTAAATTCGTGTTTTTTAGAACCGAACATCAATGGATATAATAATAAAACTGTAACGGGGTTCTTTTTGTACATTAAATATTTTTTTTTTAATTTTGTTGTTGATGTAAATAGTAATCCATATTAAAATACAAAACATTTATTCTTGGAATTTTTCTCAACGAAATAACATTTTTTAAAACAGGTTATTTCTAGAGGTACAAATGTAAAAGTGCCCAATTTTCCGGTATAATGGTACTAAAACAGCTGTCGGCACATTTAATTTTTTGCAATCATAAATAACTTATGCAAATATTTCCGAAGCGAATTATCTCAAATAGTATACATTATACGATACACTAGAAATGTTCTTCTTCAAATTTGGCAAAATTTTCTCAAATAGAGTCTGTCTGTTTATTTGTGCTTTATAGGAGGCCAAACCCTTGGACCGATCTTCCTGAAATTTTCACAGCATGTTACTGTGACTCTGGAAGGAATAATAGGCTATATGAAGTTTTAATTGGACAAAGGGGCGTGGCACCGCCCATATAACCCAAAAATTTAAATCGCCATATTTTGGCCATTTTTTGACCTACGTCGACGATATTTGGTACATATGGTATTGGCATAATTAGGAATACGTACCAGGAGAAAAGTGGGTGGGACACCGCCCCCCCCCACCCCTTTTTAGAAAAATTAAAAATCGTGACTATATAAAGTTGGGAGTGGACAAAGGGGCGTGGCCACGCCCATATAACCCAAAATTTAATATCGTCATATCTTGGGCATTTTTTGAAGTAAATATATAAATACTTTTAATTTTATTTAAAAACGAGGGGGGTAGCGAAGCACACCTGGTTCATCTAGTATACTATATACTGACTTTAAGTTTGAAATTATTGTGGCTGGTTATAAAGATGCAATCAATATTTAAGATGTAAAAAATGTATAAATAAATATACCTGAAAATGATTGCATCTATATTTAACGACATATCCTAATTTTTATCAAAGACTTTGCGATGAAATATTGAAATGATATGTTTTAAGATTTTTGCAGGCAGAGATTTTTACCATTTTGAAGACGTTAACTAGAATTATCTCGTTTGAGAATTTAGTTTTGTCATAAGTAAGCCTGAAGAATTCATAACTAAGTACAAATTATTAAAAACTAAAGCAAATAATAAACATTGTAAACACTTTTTTGAAATTAAAAATGTTGTGGAATTTTAGCATAAAATTAGTAATTTAAAGAATTCGCTAGACGAACCAATGTTTCCTAATGGCCGTACTTGTATTAACTCTATCTCACAGAAGTGCTTGTGCAGAAAGACTTTGTTCGAAGTTATTGTTGCTTAAAAAAATATAATAAATTAATTAATTAAAAGTAAAAAAATTCAACTCAATGCTGTTAGCTTTTAGTTCATTAGACAAGGATATATAAGACTGCATTTCCTGTGATGAACTTTTTTTTAAATAAAAAAAAGTAGTATTTATGTACGTACATAAGTTAAAAAAACATACTACTTTGAAATTGGCAGCATACGACAACCAAATTTATTAAACTTAAATAAAGTTGTGCAGTTTACATGAAAACATGTATACATAGAATCCTGTGTAAACGTATAATGCAACTGTACATCTTATGATATATGATAAAATGAATTCTGCAATGACTTTTTTGTTTTATTATGATTTTTTTTATAAAAATGTTAAAAAAAAGAGCGCACCTTTTTTTTCTCTAAAACGACATTGTTTTGCGACTTTATTTTTATTTAACGACCTTTTGTGCGTCTTTTCAAAAATTCCTAGCGGTAACCCTGCACATAGCATATAATTGTAATTGTAATTGATATGTAATTTAATTCCCCAGGCCTGATATTTACACAATATTATTATTATTATTATTCCTTCTTTAAAACTGTACATCTATATTTTTCAACAAATCTGCACTTGGAGTCCAATTTTCCAGACCACAATCCAAAAAATTTAAAACTGAAGGACTCGCATAAATTTTTTTTTTTCAACCCTATAATTTTGCGCCATACAAAAGCGTTAAAAAGTTGTCAGTTTTAAATGGCTGGTGATGAATAAAACTTGAATAAATAAATAAAATACGAGTTTGTACAGTGTATATACAAGCAGCGAGTTCTTAAAAAATTTAAAAAAAGACCAAAAGTACCACATAACAAAAAAGGGCAAAAAAGGGTAAAATATGTAAAAAAGCGCACTAAAAGGGGCATGCATTAAAAAAAGTGGCAACTTATTACTTCAATAGCACTAACGGCTACACTGTCTGTAATTAATAGTTAAAAACACATTTATCTAAATTTTAATTTTAAGAAAATTAGAAATGACACCCGATAAAGTTTTGGGCTCTGCTACTATTTTAATAAATTTTTAAAGTGGTTGAAAAAAGTTATCTTCCAGGTGTATGGCTGCAAACCTTCTTCACCACTTTCTATAAATCTATATTTCCTTTTTTATTTATTTCCGTTTGCTGTCTTTGAACGTGATTGTGTTGAATCTTGTATTTCACGCCATTAGGCGATGGACCATATGAAATACTGAAACCTTCTAGCAAATTTTCAGTATTCAGATCCGTGGAAGAAAAAGCAACATCGACCGGCTTATACAAGCCTTTACCTCAATTAATGATATCAAAAATTATTCATCACCTACAGATGTACCTGCTTCCTCTCATAGAAGTAAATCGCAATCACAACTGCTACTTGATAAACAAGGCGACCAAAAGGTTTCTAATGAAAGTAATTTCACCACTAGAGGAGCAGATTGGTTATCGTATTTAAGTGAAGAATCTAATTGTGCAAGAATTGGAGTTGGAATTGTTTTAAGAACTTATCATTAGTTCAATATTTTTGAATATAAGATAAATAATAAAAAATGTAAATGTTGAAATATATCCTATCGGAGCGAAGTGCCTGCCTTAGGCCTGGATCTTGCTAACTATCAAATTTAGTATAAATTCCATATTATACATTTCTGCGTACTAAACTACCATTTGTGGTTAATGAAACCAGCCAATTAAAAATTGTATGGCTGTTTTTAATTTAAAGTAAATCACTCGAAAGATTTATCAGTTGCTGTTAACGCTATTGAATAAAATTATATCGAAGCTTTTTGTGTTAAACACTAGAGGTGCTACTGTCCAAATTACAATTAAGTAAATTAAAATAAAGAAACTTTTATAATTGACATTTAAAATGAGATTATGTTTATTTAATCTTTTTACTCAAAGTAAATTAGTTAAAATTGAAATAAATTTAAATGATAACTTTGCTAATAATAGTTTACTTACCCATCTTTGTTTTATCCATCTTTTAAATTTTTCTGTGGTTGAAGTGTATTCAAGCAGACAAAAGTAAATCAGAATTATTATTTAAAGTTCGTACAAAAAACGTTTAAATGAAATCAAATGAAAGTTATGTTGAAGATTTTTTTTTTGCGAAACAGTTTGTTTCCCTTAAAACTTGAATTTGATTGACTTGTCTCAATATTAAGTAGACATTCATTAAATCTAGACAAAAATAAATAATCAAATAATTTCATTTATGTATGGTATGCATGAATTTAATATTAGTTTTTGTATGCAACAACTCATGCATTTTATTTCAAGAGGCACTTCATGGTTTCCTCAATTTATAAAATTTTATCATGCTGCTGAATGGTGTGAACTTTTATTATCCAAATAATAAATAAAATACATATTTGCAAATAAAAAATGGGCTTTTGCAATTTTCTTACACACATATTTGCACACAGAAACTAAACATTATTTAAACACAAATACATCTACTCTAATTCTTTTTTGTGCACAAATATTTATACTTATACTAAGGCAGACCAACAAGTCTTTTCAAACATGGCCTTTAACTAAAGATACATTCCCGTCTGCGTTGATATCATTTTTAAACAAGTTTTAGCTGTAGTAGTTTTATTACCCCTTTAAACGTTAAATTCAACATGTTTGTTCTAATAAAATAATGACGATTATGAGAAAAATAAAACATACAAAAATAAAATCTACGGTGACACACATAACACATAACATAAGAGACGAATCGATGGTTACTTTAATTGATATAAACTACAGTCTTCACCTATTTTGTTCTAATAACTCGAATAGCACCTCAAGGTTTGCATTTAGATTTAGAAATTTTATGAAATTGATTTCATCAGAGGTTAACATAAATAAAATTTTAAAACATTTGAAAAAATGGAAATCATATTGAATATTGTATTTTAGTCATGCCTAACTTTTGAGAGAATCAGACAGTAGAATCCAATTTTACTTTGCATATGAAGAAAATTGAATTGAAAGAAAAAGAAAGAAAAGAAAACGCTTTCAACGAAACCATGGAAAGTTTAGACAGTTTATTTGAAAACCCTCAATACCATTTTATTTTGCCCAGCACACAGGGTCTGACGCCGACATATCCTAAGCATTTTGCCGAACATAAAAAAATAGTTCATACGAGTAGGAGGGCCGATGGAGTAGTGTTTGTGGATGTTCGATTTAAAGTTTTTCACTTTAAAAGTGACAACAAACCCTTTTTGGTGAGCATTTTAACAAGTAAATTGTTTTCCGGAAAAACGTATTATCTCCAACATATTGAAGAACGCATTGTACTGAAATTATAAGTTTTAAAAACTAATTTTCTAGAACATATTCTATTGGGCAAAACACAGCCCATATTGCATCGATACCATAGTGACTCAACAGATTTGGACTGCTTACTGGCGCTGATGAATTTTGGTGCCACTACTAAGAATATTGTTGGAATTTAAGTATTTATATCTTTTACAATATCGGAAAACATAGAGTCTGAAAAGAATCCTTTGTCCTTAAGCAAATTTATTGTGCCACCAATTATCACACTTAACATTCATGTCCAACATACCAGGGACTTCTGAATACTTACGGCCGAGTGCATAAGGAAAACTTAGCAAGAGATTTCCATAACTGATGAAAATAAGCAGGATCTCTGCAAAACTATAATCTTGTAGATGTTAGCACACTTTAGTTTTAATTTTGAATTTATTTCAGATCGGAGATATATGAAGTTAAAAAATGATATTGTTAAGAAAATATTGCACATCTGGTCCACATAAAGATGCCACAGTTAAGTGTATTATTCTTGTTTGTCCCTTGTTACCAAGTAAGAAAAAGCCTGACCTATTACTTAAAAAAGATATTAATGTTAAATGACACTAATGTCTGCGAAAGAATTGAAGGGATTGAATATTATCAGTATCTATTCGGTATGAGTTCACTTTACGCGCACTTATGTAGCAGGTATTGAAACTATATTTTTATTTAATTATTGCACAATTTAACAAACTGTACTAAATTTTATGTCTAAACAAATTTGTTTACCAAAATATAAAAAAAAGTTATCACAAGACTAAATCAATTCTTAAAAAATAGCATGCAGGCGACATAAAAAATAATAGTTTCTAAATGACCTAAAAGTCGGCACTCGTACTCAACACCGTTGTGGTTATTTTTTATTGGTTAACTGTGGCTGTATTTAGTTTAATGTGTATTGAAGCACTATTACACTCGCCACCACCATTTCATCATTACCACTCCATAACAATTTAATTCAATTCAATATTTTGATTTGTCCGATTGTTTGTCAAAATCAGCATTTTGAAACTAACTTTTCTATGTTTCAAAATATTCATGCGGCTGTTAGGTTTTATGAACATTTTATTTATTTATTTATCTTTTTGTTTTATTTCAAATCAATTGCTTTAAATAGCGTTAATTTTTTATTGGTTTTAGCGTTTTTTATTTCTATTATTTGCAATTGTTTTTATTTTTTATTATGATGACACTTGAACATCTTTCACTTCAATTCACTTCAATTGTGTGTCAATGAATTACTGCTCGTACAACTATAACAACAAAACAAACGAGTATTAATAAACATTTGTGAATTGCATTTTTAAAATACGATTCGCACACTTATGCACTTGACTGAAGAGGTCAAATTTAACTTAATTAAGTGCTAGAAACTATTTTCCTATTCTTGTTTTTTTTTTCGTCAAATTTTTTAGAATGCAATTTGAAGTTAATAGCTGTCAATTTAAAAATCAATTTTATTGCGGTTGAATGATTTAATGATTCTTAATTGACAGTAAAAAAGTACAAATATTTCAGTTATTTTTATATTAAATTTTTTTTATTAATTATGACACTTCAAAACTTTTGTAAAAGTGCCTCTATAAAGAACCGCTACACAATCTAACGAATGAGAAAGAAATTTTAAAATTGACTTCAACAGATTTCTTTCCGCACAGTGCACAGTGGGACAGAGTCAAAATAGTTTCAAAATAACTCAGCCATTTAAAAAGCGCTGGGCCGATTGATCCAAAATAGCAGGGGAGTATCAATTGCCAGGGCTGGCGCTACGTGGTCTCAAAGTTGGGTACCTCGCTCCTTAAAATTTTTTTACTGCTTGTTGTTTATCCAAGTATTGTCTGATTTTTTGAAATTATACATAGTCTCGAAGATCAAGTCAATACTTTCAAAAGGGTGTTTTAATCTGTATATTTATTATTTGAAACTATCGAGTTATAAGCATTTTAAAATTAAATTTTTGATTTTTCGATGCCCTGCACAGTGGTTCAAGTTTCTAAGGAAGGCGGTCACACGTAGTTTACTCAACTATATTCATCAAAATTAATATGAATATTTATGTTTCATAAACTTCTTCTTTTGTGGAAATTTACGTAGAGAATAAATCAACGGGTCGGAATTTAGAAGAAGTATATGCAAAAGATCAGTGTTAGTGACAACACGAGACATTTTTCGCGTGTTGTCTTGTCTGAATCGCTTAAATAATTTATTACAAGATTCAGCGGCTTCTTCAGAGAGCTCTCCTATGGAAACTAGACAGTTATTTACTACTTCCGATCCATGAATTAATACTTTATGAACTGAAGTAGGGAAATTATACCATGGATACTTACTAATAAGCATTCGTGCGGTTCCTAACGAGCAATCTCTAAATTTTACACTATTAATTTTGTATCCCTAAGAAAGATGATGACACCAATCAATAACTGCTTGATCTAAGCCAGTTATTTCAGCTGATATAGCTGAATTCAAAAAAAAGTTCTTGCAGTGTTTCATTTTTTCGGTGTTGCACTACAAATATAGCATCTACTACATGCTGTGTTACTTAAAGCACTACAGACTTTACCATCAACCATGGTTAATTGTAATGAATGTACAATTTTAATTTCGTTGTTGTTGATATTAAAAATGGATGGTTGTAAATTGCTAATTTTATTTCTAAAATAGGCTTCTTCTTGCACAGAATGATCTTTTGTTTCTTTAGTAAACTGAAACCGAATAGGTTTACAAAACCTAGTGGAAGAAGGGCGAGGGTTTTTCCATATATTTTGGGTTATATTCACTGTGCCCCGTACTTCCGTCAAAGCCCCACTTACCAATCAAAACAAACTCTTTACTAATGTCAGCATTACTGAGAACATCATTTTGATTTTCTAGTATAGGGGAAGTTGTATGATCTAGCAAAGATTGTAACTCTATTTTGGCAGATGATTCCGTGATATGTTCCTCTGGTGGATAACACTGCTTCTTGGCCTCCAACACTTTATGATAAGATGGCAATGCATTTGGTAATTTTGAATTAATAAACTCCCTTAGTACTAAATACTGGTGTTTTGTTAATTTAGCCTCAATTAGAAGTGATAATATTTCGTTTGTACTAAATTTCACACAAGAGGTGTTAGATCGGCTAGAATCTCTCAACAAATAGTTCATCGCGGAATCATCTACATTAACTAACTTAGCTAACCTGCGGCAGTTTGTTCGCTAACTGAAGTCCATGAACTCCTTTCTATTGCTGACTATCGCAGATAGTTCACAAACTTCGATTTCACCAAGCCAGTCACTATATTTAGTGACCATACGCAACCGTGATTGATCAACTTTTTTCAAATAGGTAACCAATCTCCTACAAAGGTTGATTATTTTAATTTTAAAACTATAAAAACACTAAAACTATGTGTATATAGTTTATTAGCACTGCTGATCAGCTATTCGTTGAGTTGAAATTTTATGCAGATTTGATAAATCAACTATTTATTTTGTTTGATTTTTAGTTTCAATTTTATCGCGCTTCCAAAATTGTGAAGAAATAAAATAAGAAATCAAATGGTAAACATGGCAACTAACGGTAAAAAATATGTATGTCCTACGAAGTCGATTAAGCGATGTCCGTCTGTCCGTCCTTGTTACTATTGAAATGAAGTTTGCCGCGGCAAAAAAATAAATATGTCGATCGAAAAAAATCAGAATGATCGGTCCATGCCCTTCAAGGCAGCGGGCAAAACACCACGCCTACATATTGTTTTTTTCATGACATTTAGAACAATAAACTAAATCCAATCATAAAAATTAATATATATGGGGCGATATAGAATTAAAAAAAATAAGAAAAAAAGCTTTTGAAGAGATCTTTAAGGAAATACTAAAATTGTTTAACTTATTAAGATCCGGTGCCATTTTTATGTAAAATTATATATATGCAGTACGAAATCTTTAATCATATTTTTTAATTCGCTGTCATTCCAATATTTGCTTTTTTGATTGGAGCTACTTCACTAAAATAGATTTTCATAGTAAAGGATATATAGGAATCGTCATAGCCGAATATAGCACTCTTACATGTTTACCTTAGTTTTGGTACAAGAAAAATATTTATAATACATTATATTCTTTCAATATTAATTTATTCGACAGATTGAAAATTATTCTTATTGTAATTAATTGTCATTCAAAATTGTCAACAACTTTCACTTTGCATATCCTTAACCATAACAAAGAATATTTATTATTCTAGTGGCATCCGTAAGAGACGATACATAAATTATAAAAAAAAAATAATTTGTCCATCTATGAAATATATTTCATACAATTGTAAATCACCTGTTGTTTTCGGTTACCCATATATCTGATATACTTAGTTTCATGGGAACTCTAAATTTATATTTAATATTCGTAAATATAATATCCTTTTTACCTCAAAACTGTCCCTTTTTAATCATCTTATCTGGGGACGAAAATATGAAAATCAAAACATAAATTCTTAAATTGTTATCACTTCGATGTGTGACCCAAAAAATAAAATATAAGAAAAAAAAGAAAACTTAAGGCGCCTCACGTTGAATAAATCTTATGGAATGAAAATAAAAACGGATACCCAAACTAAAAAGGACAGCATATAAAAAAGAATTATGCTTCCTGAAAAACAAAACACGCACTCATACGTACGTATCATACCTGATACACCGGAGTGCGCAAAAACTCTTCAAATCAAAAGGATCAATTAAAATTCACAACGAAAAAAAAACTAACGACAGGACTAAAACACAGAGTGGCAAAATACGTTTGCATTGATACATGGATTTTTTAGGCCTTCATAATTATTAACAATTATGTTGTTGTTGCTGGTGACCGTTGTCAATGCGAGTGTATTATCAATCGATAATGTTGTCGCCAATTTATGTAATTTCAATGTCTGTGTGTTTGTGTTTGTTAATTTCATTGACAATTTTCTTTTTTCTTCATTTCAACTTCATAATTCATGCTTTTTTTTTGTGGCTGTTTCAGTTTGATTTTAATTTTAATGCCCTTCTTCTAGCACTTTGAAAATGTCTATTTATAAAATTAAAAAAAAAATCTAATTACAGGTAGAAAAACGTTGTTCTCAAATCAGTTTTTAATTATTAAAACATTTTATGTTCCTTTTTAACTTTCAAGATTGTTGACTATTTGTTTGATCTTCAATATTGATTTTATCCTTAAAAAAATCTCATAAAAATTATTCATTAATGAATGATTTTTTTAGACTGGAAAATAATAACATAAAGTAACTTTTTTATCAATTTACTAAAAAAAAATGCCGAGAAAAAGTCGTAACGTGAGGTAATGGCGACCATATTGATTTCCTACAAAATTAAAGTGTGAATTTTTAGACTGAATTAAATCTAATAACGAACAGTGTTCGAATTGATCAGATCCATTGAGATTATATTCTGTAAAAAATCCTTTAATAGATTGAAATAAGGCAGAAGCTAACTTTTAGATAAATTGTTACATTCTAAAAGTGTAAAACTTTATGTCATCCCTTGGAAGGCTGCTTATCTTAAATAAATTAAAATTTTTGGACATTCAGTTACATTTTTCAGTTAAATTTTTAATTCAAAATTTTATTTAACTTTCCCTTTGTGGATTCTATAGAAAAATTTACAGGAGAACTATCTTACTTGATCAGTTTTATTGTGCGGTACATAGTATTGACTTTATTTGGTTCTGGCATCGACAACAAGATATCTATATATTCTCTGGCATCACAATATGTTTAACCAGAATGATTTTGCCAAACGACTTGCAGACAAATTAAGGTTTATAGAAAAGTTTTACTCAATTGTTTCTCGTCTTTTATATGACCTCGTCAGTCAAACTAAATAAATCTTGAACAAAAAACTACTGCCGTACAAATATGTACTCGTATGCTTTAATTAATCATCAAACCAGTGTTGGTACTTTTCTATACATTTAAATTTATAGCGGCAGGATATGGCGTTTATTATTAAATATTCTCTAATTTGAAGAATGCTTTTTAGGGAAATAAAAGTTTTAAAAATTTAGTAGGCATGGCATTGGTGTGGTATCTCTCATACAAAGTGATTCACGGGGAATTAATAAATTAGCAGACGAAGACCAGTATTCGCCTTAAAAGTTTTGGGATACATATCCACTTACTAATAAATTTTTTTTTTATTACGTCGGAAAAACATTAACTTTTTAAAAATTTTTACAATTATGTAAAGTTTCAGTAAATAAATAAAACTAAATTTTCTTGTGGGCAATCTGTCATCTTGGGCCAATAGTATTTTCCTTTTCCGTTACTGATCTAGCAAACGTGATTCAATTCTCTAATATTTTATTATTGGACATGACAGTTTGGAATTATTTTTCAATCTTATCGTTGCGCCCTCAAATCAATTAGATGACCAAAACTTCAAAATTTTTGCTGAATTCTTAAAACTGAATATCTGCTTCACTGTTCTCTGTTTTCATAGCTCTTCCCCAGAAGCTATTCAAATGCAGATCCAATTAGAATATGGCATAGATTTCTATGGCTTGTATCAATTTATTAATTCTTTTTAATTGTTGAAGTTAAAAACCGGGATATTATTGTTTGCTTGAACCATAAATGGGAGTAATTAATTAACAACTTCATTTGCATTGAATGAAA
Source organism: Gymnosoma rotundatum (assembly GCA_916610165.2). Taxonomy (NCBI): domain Eukaryota; kingdom Metazoa; phylum Arthropoda; class Insecta; order Diptera; family Tachinidae; genus Gymnosoma; species Gymnosoma rotundatum. Next base: position 91,557,499 of record OU744337.1, on the reverse strand, counting down.
AGTAATGCTAATGATTTTTTAGCATTCCCATTATTTTCACTAATGGTAATGCGTTTTAGTGAAAGGATTTGATTCATAATTAGTCAAAAAATATAGTCATTATCATCGCTAAATCGTTTCGAAGGATTGCCATTAACCCTTAACTACCCACAAGTGTCTCGCGGACACATTTTTAAATTCCTTTGCCCATAAAAGCTAAAATATTTATTTTTGCGAAACCTCATTTTACCTATTCTACCCCGATAGTCTGGAGAATAAAAATGCGAAATAAAAATATTTGTATCATAAATAGTTTATTATTTATTTTCAATAAACAAAAATAGTAGCGCATAAGCCCACAAGTGTCCAATAGACACATTAATATATTATTTGAAACGAGTCGGCCAAGTTTTATACAATTGATCGCCAACAAGTACGGTATAAAAACTTGGTGAATCTATGATAGCAAAACCAGTTACCCTCTGTTTGGTTTACTATATCTTGGAAAAGAAAGACCAAATAGAGCAGAAAATTTGGAATACAATGTAGTCAACCAACTATGTGAGCCATACTTCCGTACCAACAGAAATGTTACCTTTTACAATTCTTTTACAAGCCTTGAAGTTGCAAAAAACTTAGCGCAGTAGTTGGAACCATAAAAAAACAGGGCTTGAATACCAGCACTATATCAACCCATCCGAAATCGCGACATCGAATCTCACGTCTTTGGTTTTTCTAATAATATGACTTTGGTGTCGTATCTACCAAAGAGAAATCGTGCTGTTATTTTTTTGTCTTCGATGCATTATACTAATTTATACTATAACTGCACCAAGCGCGGTGTTGATACCATTGATCAAATGGTTCATGAGCATACAGTTCGACGCAAAACAAATAGATAGCCTGTTAAATTTTTTCAAAATGTACTAGATGTTGTGGGAGTCGCATCACTTGTAATATGGAAAATATATATCCAACTTGAAATCAACATAAAAAGAACATGCAAAGAAATTTTTTTTCGAGAAGTAGCACTTGAGTTGGTAACATCTCATACACGAAGACGGAACACGAAAGGACTAACGAGTTAACACTTAGCAGCCGTCAAAGATGTGCTATCATCTGATCCTGCCATTGATCAAGGAGCTGATCAAGCATCTGAACCTGATTCGAAAACAAAGAAGCGTTGTCACATTTGCCCCTCAAAAATATCTAGAACTTCCAAGCAGTGCTGCGAGAAATGCAAACGGAATGTCTGTTCAGAACACTCTATAAAAAATATTATTTGTAATGTTTGTTAAAAAAAATAAGTAATTAAAGTTAAATAAATAAAATACGTAAGTAAATAATATCAATAAAATATTTCTCTAATTTATACTTTCATTGTTTTTCTTTTAGTGTCATTAATTGCTTTAATGAGACGTTGGACACTACTGGTCAGTTACGTTACAAAAGCATACTGGGTAGTTAAGGGTTAATGAACGTCATTCATTGTCTTTGTACATCACAATGTAAAGTATAGTACAGCATAATTTTAAAATGGCTTTTTTACTAAAACAAAAATTTGGTGAAATATTCTCGTTTAAATATTCTCAGGAAAAAAAATAATTTTTTTTGTTTTCGTGTAGAAATAAATTTTTACACCTAAAATTGATAAATTATTAATATTATAAAATACAGATTCATATACAAAATATTTATTTGTTTTATGCATATATATATATATATATATATATATATATATATATATATATATATATATATGTATATATTACGATCAGTAAAAAATTATTATTATTAAAATAAAGTCATTAGCATAAACTGATGGTTAAGTTCTTTTTTTAATTGTCATTATTTCACACAATGCAATGAAATTTCAATAGTAATAATTATAAATAAAATTGTACAAAAAATTTTAGTTTTACTTATTATAAATACTAATATAATTATAATTATTTGTAAAATATTACAATTATTACAGAGTATTATTATTATTATTCCAGAGTATTACATCTATTCAATAAGTAAATAAATAAAAAAAATAATTTATAATTCTAATACTTTTCTAATAAAGAACAAACATTTAATTAAATAAGTTTTCACTAGTAAAAGAAAGGTTTTTCTTTAGTTGATAAAATTAAAGAACCATGTTTTTTCAAATCCACAAGCCAACTAAAACACATAATTTTTAAAAAGCACATAAAAATTTAAAATGCTCTCAGATCGTAAAAAAAAGTTATTATTCCAAAAACAATTATTACCTGTCATAGAGCGTATAAATAAATGGAATGCCATTTAACAATTATTCTTGATATTTATAACTTTTAGTATGTGTTGTTGACATTTTTCTTATCTGTACGTTCATAAACAAACAGCGACGGCATCCTTAACAATGTTGCATGAGGCACATTTCATTCAAATGTTTGTACTGCTTGGCTAAGATCTTAAGGGTTTCTTTTGACATTGCAACACTTCATCATCATCGTCATCATCATCGCCTTTACATACATTTATACAACGGTTATCAAATGAATTATATTCCCTTTCATATTGTTGAAATAAATAAAAAAAAAAATAACAATTTTATGGTCATCATTTGTGCATGAGATTTGATTCTGGTGCGCTTTTTTATCTTTTTTAAGTATTTTTGATTGTATTTAAATTTCATTTTATGATTTTGTTAATGAATTGAGTATGAGACAGTTGTTAAAACAAATTATTTTATAGTTTTTGGTTTTTACTTTCTTTTTAGAAGGATATCGTTTTAGTAAAAAAAGAGACAAAAATCAAATGCAATTTTAATGAAGTCCATTTGTAATTTAAAGACCTTTATTTTTTCTTTTACATCATGCAACCAGCAATCTCGATATTCTATATAAAATTATCAAAACGGTTTCAATTTCATTACACGAATATTCAGGTGTAAGTAGTATAAAAATTATAGTCATGAGGCTCAAGTTCGGTAAAAAATTGTTTTAACTATTAATGAAAGCTACAAATCTTCAACTTCTTTAAAGGGTGTTTTTAAAGGCTCACAACCTGAAATTTAGGTTAAAAAAAGAAAAAGTAATCTAAATATAAATAAAACTGATTTTTTTGGAATGCTGGATTTTCGCACACTTTTTGCATTAAATACCTAAATTCATATTTTGCTAATAACTCTCTCGATGAATAAAATATAATGTCAAACCTCTCAGGTTCACAGGCAATGAACAGTACCTGGACATTTGCCCCAACAAAAATTAAAAAATAAAATAAATTCAAAATTGTAGTTAATTCTAGACCTATAGCCTTCCAAAATAGGCCAATTTTTGTACTGTATTTACAATAAAACAAGGTAGGGTTAGAAATCCAATTGAGCAAAAAGAATACAATGTACATATATTGTGGCATAAAAGTCAGGTTTTGGACTTTTGATTCCGTTAAATCCATAAAACAAAAATTGTTTCAAACTTGGCTTTTCCGAATCAAAAATTGTAATCTTCTTTAGATTTTCTCCGGACTGGAATTAACAAAATTGTTTTGCTTAATATTTGTATAACAATATCAGCTGGCTACAGCTTTTTTTATAACTAACATAGAATAGAAGCAACTTTTTCGACAAAAATTTACAAAAAATAAAGCAATTCTTAAATTTATTTTGGTATAACTGTTGACAAATATTTGTTTCAAACTACTACACCAAGGTAGAGCAAAACATAAAATTGTAAGTCTTAAAATCCGAAAATCTTCTAAACTATAAAAGATTAGAAAATTATTCAAAATTAGAGCAAAAATAAGGATTTTAAAAAAGGTTTTAATTTTTCATACTCTCGACGTATGTAAAGTTTAAGCATCGCCCCGCCATCTCCCTGAGCATTACAAGGTCCAAAAATTTAAATCGATTATACAATCGAGAATACAATCAGGCTAGCCATTGGAAAACTACAGAGTTACTTCGATTTTCTTGATCAAAACCCCTAATGGGAGCTGATAAATTTTGTGTTGTGGTAAAAACAAAATTTCAAAATAAAAGGTTGGTCATTGCCTTGTTAAAGGCCAACGTTAGAAGTTCATTAAACATTTAAAGTTCTTATATTGAAATTTTTTACCGTTTAAAAATAATTTCTGCAAAAATTGTGGGGAATTGTCATAAAAATCCGTTCCAACGCTTAAAAAGCTGTGCTCTTTTCAACGCGAGAAGCAGAAACGAAAATAAAAACATCATGGGGCATAAAACTATTCAAAAAGAAAAATTGAGGTCAGTAGCATATTGAATGTTAATGCGTGAGTCTAAAGCAGAGGCTGGCAATTGCTTCGGAAGTTATGATAAGCAAGAAAGTCGACAATAATAGGTTGAAGACCAGAAGTCATTGGTTCAAGAGTAAAAGCCGGTTGGGTGAAGAATGACTAGGCAATATTCGACAGAAACCAACTGAAGGCAGCATGCTTTAAATTTTAAGGCCTTACTAAAAAAGATTAAACAAGTTGGAATGACGTTTTTTTGAAAAATTGTAATATAGAAAATGTCTACCGAATATATTTACTCTTTCACACGCTTATTATTAGAATAAATTTAACCAGCGGATCTTTATTATAGCCTTCACCACAGGTGGAAAAGGGATATATCTAAGTTTGTTTGTGTAATTTTTACATATCCATTTACAACCCAACAAATTATATATATTCTGAGTTCTTGTGCATAGCGAAATCGATTGATCTGTCTGTCCGTCCATATTCGTACCAGAGAAAATTGAAATACGCCAATCGATCAGACATGGTCTCAACAATTTTTCTGTTGAAAATCAGGAAAATCGGTCCTTGTCTTTCGAGGCAGCGGGCAAAACACCACGCCTGCCTCTTATTTTTCCATATTATTTGGAACAATAAAGTAATGCAAATCAAAAAAGCAAATATATGGGGCGATACAGAATTAAAAAATTAAAAAAAAAATATCAAGTAAAAAATGGCACTTGCCCGTATTTTCCGAGTTACGGGGCTCTGAACTTTTCATAGAAAAGTACGATTGTGCAACATATTCTTTAGGACATCAACATAGGTATCATTTAAAAGCTTTTGAAGAGATCTTTAATGAAATCCTAAAGTTTTTTTTTTTTAAATACTTAACCCATTAGAAGCCAGTGACATTTTTATGTAAAGTACTGAATTTTTATTTTTTTATTTTTTAAATCTCTGTCATTAGGGTGACATTTGTTTTTTTTTATTGGTATTTCTTTACTAAACTAGATTTACATATATGGTGAGATGAAGATTCGGCTTATCCGAATATCGTACTCTGACTAATTATTAACTGAGAGAAATTTTGTAGGTCCTTGCGTAAAATTCTTAAGTAATTTATTTAATAACGAAACCTAATAGATATTAAGTTCTTGTTGTTTTATTGTTGTTGTGATATTGTACTTCAGCTGTTTTGATTGTCCAATGCCTCAGGTGCGAACTGTTAAATATCCAAGAGTTGCTTTTTTGACATATGCGATTAACAGTTGTACCCGCAAACTTGCTTAGCTTCTTGCGGACTTTCTTCAATATTTCTTAATTTCGATGTTTACACAGTTTGCACTGGCAGTTTTAATTTTTGCCACTCAGCTATATCATTCCATTTTTAAACTTTAAATGTTTACAGTTGGGCACTTTTAAAGCCTTTTATTATATTAAAAGGACGCATCTTATTCATTAGGCCAAGCAGTTGTAAGGACTTTCTTGTACACGATTTTCTACATACTATATTTTTTATTTATTAAAATCATTAATTTCTCTATTTATGGAGAGTTTTTTTAATTTTCTTGTTTATTTTTTAAACAGGAAACTGTATAAATAAAAATTGTAATTAAATACTACATTTGAATAAACACAATTCAATTACAATTTAAAAGAATGCTACAGTGTTTAAAAAGAGAGAAAATCGTTTTCTATTTCATTCTAAAAGCAAAGGATTTCAAAAAAGTTTGAAAAAAAAAAATGAAATCCATGTGTAAAACATTAATTCTTTCTGGTTGATTTTGAATGTATAAATTATAAAATAAATATGTACGTGTTAATGTATGTTTGGAAGTGGCTGGCTTATTGTATGAATAAATTTTGAAACTAATAATGGTGGTAGGTAGTGGTGGTGATGATTTGATAGAGTTGTTTCCAACGCTTGGGCATGCGTGCCTTAATTTAAAACGTGTCTAATGATTTAATAGAGTCAGTCAGAAGCAAAAGCAACAATACACCAAATACCGGGGGCATATAAAAACTATATTTATGGTATTTATGGTGTTATATACCTTTATTTTTTATTATTACTATTATTAACACTACCCTTTGACTACCTCTTTCTTTCCTGCCATTTCTCATTTGATAGACATGTACCAAATACAGCTCGTAGTTTTTTTTTTTTTGGAAGCGAAACAGTTTTTGAATTTTAATCAAAAATAAGAGTTTGTGTATTTTTTTAATATGGGAACTTCTTAAGTTTTTATGAATTCAAGTGTGAATGTGTTGTATGTAGAGTAGTGATCATTGTACAATTTATTTTTTATTTAATTTTAAATGTTATTTATTTATTTTTTTATTATATTTCATACTTATTTGTCTTAATTGTATTCGTATGAGCGCATGATGGTAAAAATGTACTTTTATTCTCATGTTCTTAAATTATGGGATTTAACAAGTATAAACTCGCACTATTCCATTTCTTTGAGCATTTAAAAAAGTAAAAAATACCGCTTCAGTTACCAGATTTTCGAATGCAATATTATTTGGACGATTTTTGACGCCAAGAAATTACTTATTAAAGATTTTTTATATCTATAAGACGATAAGCTGCTATGAAAATAGCATGTAGTGACCTTATTTAACAAAGTTACAAAAGCCTGAACATTGTGCAGATCTGTTGCTAGAAAATTTTAAAGTTGCATATTCAAAACCTTTCGATGGATGTCCCAATCATTAGATATAGTACGATGGCGTGTTTAGTGTAAGTCTTAATATGATTAAAAGTTAATTAGGATATTTACAGAGCCCATAATGCCTGTAAAGGTAAAATGTTAACAAAAATTGCATTGAAGGCTGATGTAGTCAAGGTGGTAAGCACGTTGACTACAAATCTGGTTGCCCTGGGTTCAACCCTTACGGTAATTAAAAAATAAATGTGTTTTTTTTTTCCATTTAATGGTATAAATACATATTCCTAATTAACATTAAAAATATACAGCCGGTACTTCTTTATAGCATATTCGCCAGCGAAGTAATATAATTAATAAAATGGCTATAACTATCTCCTTTCACTACCTGTCTATCTCTTATCTCTATCCCTTATCCTAAAGAATGTAGTACTAACGATAGTTATTAACAATAACTAAATAGGTTATGCCTGATTTAACAAACATGTTGCGTGGTGGCAACCGAAGGTGGTAGGAAGAGAAGTCAACACAATACACTTTTATAGATAGAACCATCAGATGGATTAAAAACGGATTTGGCACAGGAATTTTTCGACCTAGAAGAATATAGAAATATAGAAAGCATATAGAAAAACCTACGACATCTTAAAGTCCGAAATATACACCGTCGAAAACTGTGTTTTATTTAATCTAAGCAAAAAGGTAGTCATCTTCTTAGAAAGCCAAATAGTTATCGAAACTAGAATACTTAGACAGCATTCATAAATTTCAACTTCGTAAGTCTGCCTCTGTACTGCTTTAAAATTTCGTTTTATCATAAACTCATAAGAATTGTGTCTATAAAGTCTTATGTGCGAAAGAAGACATACTTTTTGCAATATCTCCCTTACGAAACTTAAAGTCAATCAATTTTCATAGAATTGCTAAGAGTTATGTTTAGGGCGCTTTAAACATTTGTTGCCAAGAACAATAATAATTATTTAACACTGAATAATTATTATGAATTTTTTTTTTTTATTTTGGATTTTTACTATTTTCTGAAAATTTCTAGAAAATACAAAAAATAAAAATTATTTAAAAAAATTTGTTTATACGATTTTCTAAAAATTCTATCTGGCAACTTCCTTATTAACTTTCTTTCATTGGTTCTTACTTACGTCTGTCGTTTTAACTATTTCTTACACTTGGTTTGAGTGTGATCATGATTGAAAAATTACAACAAACAAACATTTCTTGTGAACTTTCAAAGAGTTATATTCTCAAAGACTTTGCTGAGGTTATAAAATACATTGTTGATATTCATATATTGATGTGTGTATTTGTTAATTTAATATACGAAAACTTCAATTATTTAAATAGTTTAAATTAAACGTATGTTTAAGTTCGTGCCTGGTGGTTTTGCTTTTTGTCGGTAGTTTTTTTTTTTTTTTTTTGTTTTTAAAGTCCTTAAGTACTTTAATTTTTTAATTTATGAGATTTTTATGTTATTAAAAACTTCTTTCTCAAATTTTGTCTGATTGAAAACAAATTATAAAAAGTTTTATTTTATGAGTTTTTTATTTAAAGAATATTTAAAAAGATAAATTATGTGCGTTCTTGGAAATAATTTAATTAAATATCCATTAGGAATTTCCTAAAGTTTATACTGTTTAACCATGTGATGTTAATAACGTTGTTGGCTTTAAAATTAAGAAGGAAAAACAGTAAAAACTTTCATCACAAACGAAGGGTTTAAAAGAGATGTACAGTCGACTGCAAAGAGTACAAAAAATAATGTCCAAAAAAAGATTTTCCAATTCTATATAGTTTAAATTTAATCGATTTATTTTTCTTAATTATTTACCTTTTTTAGTACGATTTTATGTATTTGACCTGCACATTTGTATTTAAGCATGAATATATATGTGTGTGTGGGTGTTTGTTTTTTGTGGAGTAATGATGGCCTACAGATAACTCCACAAATACCAATCCGGCACTACTTCTGCATCTTCCTAGCTAAGGAGTTTCGGATCTACTGCATACCTTTGCTTTAAAGCACACGGCCTCTTTAAGGGGCTCTTATGGAATATAAATAATTCGATTCACGAATATTATCTTAGAATGATTTCTAATATCATTAGTAAATTTAAGATAAAATATGTATCTCATTTTTATTGCGCTCTTGGTTTCCAGATGTATTTCCAAACTTTTTGAAAATATTTAAATTGTAGTTCTTTTAAAATGTATATGCTATTAAAAAATCCCTAAATATCACGTCAAAGGCTTAAATTCGTTCAAGCATTAAAAACTAATGAAATCTTAAAACTGAATATTAACCTCAAATTGACATAAAAATGAATAAGAGAAAAAAACGCAGGAAGAAAATTAATGAATGAAATAAAATACAATTGAAATTACTTCCGCCTAATGTGATGACATTTGTGTAATAAGATATAAAAATATTACCTCCTCAAAAACTAAAACACACTCACACGCACACATAAAAATGCTAAAAAAAAAAAACAGAAATGAAAATAGGGAAGGAATTATAAGCCGAGTAGTTGTTGTTTAAACATTTAAAAAATTTAACCTCAAACAGCAATTTAAGTACAGAAAACCAATATTGATTGAACGAAGGAATCCCTTAAGGGACAATAAACAATGACAAAATAGAAAACACAAACTGATACAACTAAACTTTAAAATATTTCTTTAAAAATAAAGGAAGGCCCATGAGTTGTAAAATATATTTCTTTAAAAAATACAAAAACAACAGAGCGCTTGCTGGATGAGTTTGTGGTGATTTTTTATGGTTTGCGCATGGCTTCAGGGATCGTATTTATACCTTCTTATAATTCAGGCAACTCTTGTAAGTAATATTTCCCATTTTTTTATATAATTTTGTCGTAAAGTATGCAATGACAGAGTAGAATTATAAACAAATATTAGATGTAACAAAACCCGCGTTTCAGCTACCGCTTCAAGCATGCGCAGCGCATTAAAAATAGAACAAAAAAAAAAACGGAACAGGCATGGAACTTAAACAAACACGCACACAATTCCAAGGAATATTATTACTCACCAACAATTGTTTATTTCTTTTCTATATTTTTGTATTTTTATTACAGATACATTTAGTTTTATGACAACCAATAAAATATCCTTGGGCAAGCATGGGAATACTTTAACAAGGACTGTAAAGACATCCTTATTTCTTTTAAGAAAATTATGCAACAGTTTAAGTGTATGGAAAAAAAATAAAAGGAAAGGGTTTTTATAATAATAATGCAACTATTAACAAATAATAAAAGAAACAATAATTTCACTGGTTTCAAGGACACGAATTAAGAAACTTGTGAAAATTATTTCTAATCGATGTTTATTTATTTACGATTATTTGTATAAACAATTTTTATTTTTAACACTTGTTCAAGGTTTAAGAAAGCGTGCCTTTTTGTCCATTCGCTTAGCTGCCTTTGTATTGTCTTTCAGCTGAACTGTTGTTGTATGCGGGCGGGTAAAAACTCTATTGGGTTTTTTCATCTTAATTCATATGCATTTCCGATAATACTCGTAAATGAAAATCATTACTCTATGATTGTCATAATACAAACCCCATATAGAATTCACACCGACATAAAAATTAATAACGATCTCTAAATTGTAAATGAAAGATAGAGGAAATGAAAGCAAACAAAAAAATGTTTAAAATGTATTATTGGAAATATTAATGATTTTGTAGAGTAATGGAAAATCATCTTCATATTTTTCACTACACAATGAAGTCGTTCACATAAAACATGGCAACAAGAACGCAACTTGCCAAGTTATGGCCATATTTGTTGGAAACATTAACATAAAAGCTGTAAGCCTTTTTGAGTATTGTCGAGAATAGCACGACGGCTTAAATATAGAAACACATCTTCGTCAGTTATGAGCCAGAAATATTGTTTCTGGCATAGGATTTGCAGGTAATCGTAAGTTTCGCGTTGACTGATAAATGTTGACTCCCTTTTCCATCAAAAAGGCTCCCTACCCAGAGGCTCGCATCCAGTGTTCTTTTGCCTGTGGACGTTTGCACGGGATGTGTGAAGCCGCCTCCCGTATCAGCTTAAGAACCTTGAGCATCATTAGCATCTTCTTGAATTTAATTGTCTCCAGCAATTTTTTAGATTTTTAGAGCCAAATCATAATGTCACCCCCGTTTTAAAGCACATGACAATTTTTAGAATAGTATTTATAACTTCCTTTTTGGATTAAATATAAGCTCCTAGGTAGAGTACCTTTGAACTTTTTGTGCGTGTCGCCACACATTCATGTATTTATTCTTCTGGCATTTTCTTTTCCGTCTCTGCTTATCAGCTCCTAATTTGAGTTCAAACCGTGCATATCAGTTGAAGTACCTGCTGTTAAAACTGATTTTTCTACACCCTATTCGGCATGTGCCTTATTTTTTAGACAGAGCGACATAATTCAAAGTATCTCTTTAGTTGTACACTTGTTACTCTTTAGTGTGACGTCATTACACCATTACACCAGGTAAGTCTATATATTAGCGACCAAATGACAGATTGTTTCCCGAAACTCCCAACAGAAATACGAATTACTGCTGTTTCTAGGCATCACTATCACTTGCCGGAGAGTAATCAAACACTGCCCGCGCAGAAAAGAATATCAGTAACTATAACAGCTATATTCTTTCAAGCACGTGCAGTTGAAAAGCTTTTAGCGGATCTCAACATAAACCAATCCCCTGGTCCAGATGGAACTCCAGCACTGGTATTGTAGCAGTGTTGTTGACGTTAGCGCTTCCATTAGGAAAACTTTTCAGCGTTTTGTATCATGTTGGTAAATTTCCATCATGTTGAAGGTTGCTAATGTAACACCAAACTCCAAAAAGGGAGATTCTAGTAACCCAGAAAATTACCGACCAATCGCAGTTGACTCGGCTCTTTCCAAAATGATAGAAAGTATTGATAATTCTCATCTTGTAAAATATCTGGAGTCCAACAGCTTACTAAGTGACCGGTAACAAGGCTGCATAGGGGAAGCTCTACGGTTGACTTACTGGCCTTCCTTTCGGAAAAATGGTGTCATTCGTTTCACTAACGTAAGGTGGTGGCTTTAAATATTTTCAAGGCATTTGATAAAGTGTGGCGTGGTGCACTCGTATTAAAACTTATTGATTTTGTTGTTGATAATAACTTCTCTCGAGCTTTTTCAGAGATAACACTAAAAGTTATGATAAATAGGATCTTATTAAAGGATTTGATGATAATTTGGGGGATAGTGCAAGGTTCCGTCATTTTTTCTACCCTATTTCTTATTTTTCTTAACGACCATCTGTGCAAAACTTTCAACTCTATATTTTCTTTCTTAGATAACAGTAGCATATGCCATTCATATTCATTTTGCAGTAGCCCAAGCCTTCTCGAAATTGGGACTATGTGAAAGCGCATGAATAAGACACTTAACCGTGATCCTTTGGCTATTTCCGAATGCGGTCTGCGAACAGGGATCAATTTAATTCTCATAAAACCCAGTGCTGTGTTCTTTCACCTAGGCGCACGGCTGATTGTGCTACCTGATTTGTAATTATGGGTGATATAGATATTAAGGAATCAAAAGCTCTTGACGTTCCTGAATGGGCCGATGATTTAAAGATTATTTTGAAGTTACTCGACCGCGGGCAGAAGAACAAAGAAGCTCATTGGTGACAGTCGGGCATGTAGCTCTATTGACATTTAGATCATCGAAAACAGTAATTTCGTACACGTAACACGTTCTTTAAGAGCGCATCCCATTGGTCGATTGGCCAGTGAATCGCACTACGTATTTCTTATTGTCTTTTTAGCGGAACAGTTCGTATGTGGAGGTTTCCTTGGTCACTTTAGGTGTGCAATGATATATTATAAATGTCTTCAAGCACTACTCCCTCTAACGCCTTCACATAACCTAATTTGCTAGTTCTGCCGCAATGCGTTGCATAAGTAGGGATCAACCCCTGAGTGCTGGTCCTAATGAAAAAAAAAACGTTATGTGATGACGAGACTTTTATACTCTTAAAATATTTTACTACAAAGTGACAGATTAAAAAAAAACGTTAATTTCTGTAACGAAAAAATAAGAATTTGATATCTTAGTGTGTTAAAAAATAAGCATTTTTGAAATACAATTGAAATAAAATTAACAATTAAAAAATACAATAAAATTTTTAATGATATATTTAATGATATATATAATGAAATATAATAAGGTTTTAATCATAAGTTTTTAAAGTTTTAAAATATATTTTGAAAAATGTTTTTTTGTGAAAGACACTTAATATTATATAAGTTTTCAAAATCAAAGTTCTTTGGTTATAAAATTGTTGAAGGCCGCTGCAGCCAGCTCCGTTCTATTATTATTAATTTGTAAATTAATTTACCTTTAATAAATGAAATAAATAAATAAATATTCTTAATAAAACAAGGCTTTTTTCATCGGCAGCTCAAATTACTTCACTGAGAGTTTTCAGCAAAACGATTCTTTGATTTCTAAAATTGTGGGCTTTATTAAAAACATACATCTGCCAAATTGTTATTCTGTAATAAAAATAAATAAAAAAAAACAAGTGCTTCAAATAATTGATCTTGAAAAGATAAATATTTACAAGGTAATGAATATAAGCCACTAAATCCGTTTTTGAAAGAATGAAGAGTAATAAGAGACTTTTGCGAATCATCTAGATTGATTTCTTTGCCCAAATATATATATTTTTTCCAAAAAGTTTGGTAAATTTTCAATTTGTATTATTGCATTGTTCAGCGTGATAACCCCCGTAAATTGACTATGTGTGGTGTATTTTGTTTTAACTAAGAGAGCTGTTAAGTTACGAACACAGCTACGCCTGATTTTTATATATAATCTGTACGCTCCTTCCTTGTATTTTGTGCCCATTTGGGCCAGAATTGTAAAACAGTTATAATTTATGTCTGTGTAAAAAATTTCATCAATACCGGTTCATCTCTGATTGAATCACAAACTAACAGTAAAATTGTAGTTTTAAATTGGACTAGATTTTCTCTAAAAAATTATTGATTAACAAATTTTTATAAAATTTAAAAGAAAAAACAAAAAACCGAATTAATTTTATCTCACTTATTACTACAGATAAAGGCACTTCTTATCATTAATATGCGACTTTAGTTTTGTAGTGCATTAAATGGAAACCTGTTTGCACGGCATGTGTTTTTTTTATTCACGTGTTGCCTATTTTCCCAAATTTCCGAAAGACTAGACTTATAACTTAATTTTTTAAACCTAAAAGAGCCATAAGTCACTTTTTCAAAAAATAAATAAAAAAATAACTAAGTAAAATTTAAATCTTAAGAGCCGCTTGGATTTTATGTTGACCGAAATTTTTATTGGAGAAAAATAAGCATCCTGAGATGAGGAGAGAAAATAATTCTTCCCGAAATATAGCCTCAATACTTTTAAAACCTTTGAATATGTGTATCAACTTAAAAGCACAGTGACTTTAGCCTTTCAAAATAAACGGCTCAAATGTTACTTTTATATGAAAAAAAAGGAAATGGGTACCTACCTAGTAACTATTTGAACTTTAAATGGTTAAAATTATCACCTAAGAATTAGGAAAAATAATTTGTATCATGTTCTGTGTTTGATTTGAGAATAACAGCTATTTATTCAAATGAGATTGACATTAGCAAGGATATAAAATGTAAAACTGTACACAAAAGTACTCAAAATGTTATAAAATACTTTAACATATTGATAATCAATATTGAATGTGAAAACAATAAATAACATTAGAACTTTTATTGATTTCATAACATTTACGTTTACAGATATATTTCCCCACCTCATAACTTTAACATTTTCGAAAATGTTATATTGCTGTTGATTCTCTGCAAAGCAGTCTGTTACTTCTAGAGAAAAACAACACACCTTTTAATTAACAGACTAAAAAGAGATAGCGTTAAGACAAAAAATTATTCGAGTCTCATATATATTGAATTGAGAGTTAAAGCACAATTAGCCATTTTTATTTTTTTGCCAATAAATTTAAAAGACAAAACAAGTTTTCATATTGGCAGAGAAATAATGTATAAAAACTCTTTTATATTTAGCTCCTTTTAGTTTATCTTGTTTTGTACTCATAATGTTTTACACAAATAAAAGTAAATCAATTTGAAGCTTTGCTTTTGCTGTTTTTGTGCAAATAGTATGTTTTTCTTTTATATATTTTAGGTTCTTTATTAAGAGAAATACTTTATAAAAGGGCTCTTCTTACAGCATAATTGTTAAAAAAAAGATTGGTGCTGCGCCGCCTTAAGCCTTATTCTGACGGATATTATTTTTGCTGTAATTATGAGAGGTTGTCAATAAAAAAAAATAGTTTTTCTTGAAAGTAAACAAACAACAAAACAACATTATCACTCATAATTGAGTAAATATACTTCCTCTCTCTCATATAACTTTTTGTGGTATGCGTTTGTGTAGAATGAGAACAAAAAAAAATATTGTTTGAATATGATGGAAGATATACTATTTGATAAAGTCAAACCAGACAAGCAGTACTACGATATTATATTTGTTGTTATTGCAGCGACAGTTGTTGTTTTTTTTATTATCCGGCAAAAACCAACATTCATGCTTTTGATTATGATTATGAATTGTGTTGTGCCGTGTTGTGCTTCTTGCTGTTGTTGGTTGGGTGTTTTTAAATTGTTGTATTTATCGTATCTCTGAAATGCTGTATTGTTATTGTTGTATTTGCATGATGTTATATGAGTACCAAAAAATTGTTTTTGGGTGGAGTATTGTGTTACATTTAAAAGTGTCTGTTCTTTTAGACTGCTGTGTTGGTTGGTGGTTAAAGCCAAAAACTCAAAATGAGAAAATATGAGTTGTTTCATGGTTTTTTTTTCAATTTCATGTGTGTTTTGTTATTGTAAATAAATTTATGAATTATGTACATAAAAACAACAACAAAGAACATTCGCCCTGTAATATCTGTTTAGTTTTTCGCGTTTTCTTACTGGTGCGCACAAGTTGGGTTTTTATTCTTCTTCTCTTTTTTTTCAACATAGAAATATGAGTTGTTATTTCATATTTTTTATTGTAACTGAATTACCGTTGAGTTATTTTTTTTTTGGGGAATTTTTGTTGTTTTTAATACTTTAAGGATTTAATTTTCAACAGGGATGGAATGTTTGGTACCATTTAAAGTTTATCAGAATTAATTAATCTTTGTGGTTCAAGGACAATGTCTGGCTTAGAAGTAGAGAAGTATAGCGTTGAGTTACTTAAAGTGATTAAAACAACGCAGTTGATAGGTATACTGGGGAAGAATAGTATAAACTGAAGCTGTCTCGATTCCATGTAGCAAAAGTTATAAGTGTACCAAAGTAGACCTCAATGGGATTTAACGAACGGAAATTGCTCGAAAGCTGGCAGTTGTTTTTTGTTCACCCTATTACCTTCTACCATGTTAAAATTTAAACTTTAAACGCTCGGTTTGTGTTTTAATTTTATTTATTTATATGTATTTTTATCATTTTCATACCTACACCACCTACATTCAACAATATTTCTTCATATATATGGGCAAATCAAAGGGGGTTGCTTTTATAATAATAATAGTCTACTTACATTTTAAGAATTTCTTTTCTTATGGATTTTTTATTTGTTTCTTTATTCATTCTGTAGGTGAAATACCTACGAGTTCTTGTTTTTTACTTCACCTAGCGCGCAAGTATTGAATTTATGATTTTTCTCTTCTACGTCAGCTTTGGTGTTTTATTTGTTGTTGTTGTTATTATTTGACCTGTGCTTTTTTTTGTTGCTTTTTATTAAAGGTGGGGTTTTGTTGATTATATATCTTTATTCTTATTACTTTTTTCCTTTATAGAGAATTTATAAATTTTTTAGTAATTTTTTTATTGGTTAAAATGTTACATATACCAACAAGCTATTCAGCGAAGCAGCAGAAGTAGAATGAAGACAGAAGAGAAAAAAAAACAAAGCTTGAAATGGCAAAAAAAAAAGAAGCAGGGTGAATGAATTGTTGTAATTTATGGGCAACATTTTATATTCATACACTGGCTGGGTATGTATTTTTTTTATTCATCTTTAACGGTAAAACTGAATATTTATATTTTTAATGGTTGAAGAAAATCTGATCTGATGTTTTAAAAGTTATGCTTAAAATTATTTAATAATTTTTATTTTAATTCCCTAAATTCCTATATGTAGGTATGTATCTAGAAATTTTATCCCATATCATTAGCACTGCGCCTACGTTATTCATGAATGCATAGGTGCGCATTACCAAGTCGATAATCACTAAGTTGTAGACTCGGATAACTAAAGTGGTTACCTACACATGTTTCCTTTTAAAATTATACATACCTACCTTCTACCTATAAAGACTACTAACTAGTGCGACGATGCTTTAATTTTTTAAGGGGAAATTATCAATGAAATTTGGGGATATTTTTAGAGTCGTAGGACTTTATAGCATCTGGTTATTTTTTATCACACATAGGTATACCTATTGTTTTTAACCCTTGCTGCAGATCTACAGTGCAGATAGTTTTTCTAATCCTAAGTTCCATTTACCAAGTGATAACAGATGATACAATTGTCACTGATCCACTTTTATCAGTTTACGGATGCTGTTTTTAGTTTTAAATAGAGATTGGCATATTTTATTTCACATTCATAGAGTTAGCAAAAGGTATCATCCATAAGTTTTTTGATTTCGTTGGAAATATCTATATAAAGGTGTGGTCAGATTAGTCAAATATCTGACCAAAAAGTATACCTATCCACTACTTTTACAAATGCTTATTCAAACTTTCCCGATATGTTATAGGTATTTTACCTTCTATATTGAATAGGTATGATTTTATATTTCTTAATAAGCGTTTGAGAAGGCCAAAAATATTTCTCGATAATTTAATACCTAGGTAGATATTTGACCAATCCGTCTACACATTAAGTCTTTCTAAAACCCAAAGTAATACTGAATAACTTCTTGATCATGAACAATTTAATTAAATAATAATAATTTAAAATACCTACTTACATCTAACTTGGTGCATAAAGTATTAAAATCCTACGTCCTACGATACAATCAAACAATAAATAGATTTTTTTAATAATAAACCAAAGCACAGGTTTTCAAGCACAAAACTTAACCCAACAATAAAAATCTTATAATGTTTCTTTAAAAATAAATCCCAGACTTAAATTCAACAAAAAAATATAAAATTATTTTCTATTAAGAACAACCACAATAAAAACGTTAATAATTAAGAAAGTGGGAGGTTACCTTTCAATGAAAAATTCAACAGAGAAAATACAAAAAAAAATAACATGTCAAAAATATATACACAACATTATTATGATAAGCACAACTCATAATAAGCACTAACAACAATGTAAGCGTCCATCAAATCTACAATACCAACCAACCTTCCTAATAAAATGAAATCATATATTTAAGAGAGTTTTCTTTCTTTTTTTCTTTTCAAAAGCCAACAGTAAAGCATACAAAAATGAAGGGTTCTTTTGTATTAATAAAAACTTTGTTTAAGCAAAGAAAAAAAAGAACAACCAAAATTATTAAATATGAAAGAAAAACAGAGAGAGCTTTGAATCAATGTGTTAACAAGAGGAAGCGAGACAATAAGCAATGGAACCAGTTGCTTATGGATGGGTTCTTTCATTGAACAGCTTCTTTTGGCTTGTTGGGCAACTATGTTATTTACCTTGTCTTTTTGGCTAAAGAATCCAAAGTTTAGATAAAAGTCATGAGAAAATTTAATTATGATCAATTATTATAACAACATCAGCAATAATGTTAAATAGGGCTAAAGCAGCAACAACAAATTATAACTAGCCAGTATCAAAAAGGGAAAGAGATAAGTACTGTGATATGCTCTATTAATAATTAAAACTTTTTTCTGTAGTGGAAAATTATAATCTTTTATCCAATTAAATTAAAAAAAAAAAACAGAAGTAAAAAAACTATCTTATTAATATTTTTGTTTGTGGTTTTATTTAAAATAAAAGAATGATTTTGTTAAGAAAACAGGTATTTTTAATTCTCTTCTGAAAAAATTCTCTCTTTTAATTTGACGTTGTTATTGGCAATCATTCATGATTTGATTTTATATTTCAAAAGAGAATTGAGAGTTTTTGTTTTTAAGAAAACGAGTAAAGAAGTGTGTGTGCATGCATTTAACAGAAAAAGGGTGTGAGTATTTTTAACATTTATTGCTGTTATAAGGCAGACGGAAAAAGACAGTATAAGAAGCAAATGCCACTAATTTCTATGACAGAAAGAGATAGTAAAAATATTAATAAAATTATGATGTTTTCAGTTTTCATAACATTATAGATTTTTTATTGTTGTTGTTGAGGCTTCCTAAGTTGTCTCACTGTTGTTTTGTCTTTTGAAAATGGCAAAAGAAAAAAAGAGAGAAAAAATAAAAATTAATGTTGATATATGTTTCATATTTAAAATGATAACATGTTTTTTGTTGTTGCTGGGTCTTAGCGTATGCGTATGGTGTTGTTGTTTTATTGATAATATTATGAAGAGCCATGGGCATGAGAACGCATGTAAGGTGGTAGTGGTAAAATTAGTATTTGTGCTTATGTATTTCGTATAATAAACCAAATGAAAAAATTAAAACCCAAAGAAATGTTTGAGTGACTTTTTGGTTGGGTTGTTATTATCTTTGAAGTCAGTGTAAGTTTGACGCGCGTGCTGAATGTATGGTTTTTAAAGCAGTGGCGATTAAAACTATCAGATAAAAGACGAAATTATAATTTGTAAATCGGAAAAACAACGTTTAGCGCTATACGTTTTTAAAAATGCGACAATTAAAAAACATAATATTTATGTAAAAATAATAATCAAGAAAACAAATTTATACAAAAATTTAGTAACTGAGAAAAGCAACAAATACTTTAAAATAATGCCGACGGTATTATAAAAAAATTACAAAAAGGAATAATAATAACCATATTATAACAAATCTCCCAGAGAGTATGAGTGTAAATAAAAAAGTGCGTAAACCCAACAAATTGAGAGTTTTCATTTAACATACAGCTGAGTATTAGCTCTTTCCCCCCTTTACTGTCCATAACTATTACCATGTAATACACGTATATACTTTATATATATTTACTCATTTGTGTCTATTTTGTTAATTATTAATACAACAAGAACAACAACAGAATTTTTATGATAAAAACATCAATCATGAGAAAAATGAAAAAAAAACTTTACAGCCTAAATAGACAAATCCAACAACTATAAAACTTCATTCACTTTCCACCATCAGCAACATCATATCAAATTTGTATTAAGGATATTTTAATATTAAAAAATAAATATGAAAAATACAATATTTATTTAAAAATTACGTACAACATTTACAAGCGCCGAACACGACAGTTATAAAATAAACTTTAAATAGAACACAACGTTAACAATATTTTTTCATGTTTAAATTATGAACATTTTTATAATTTTTTTTAATAAATACGTTTATTCACATTTAAAAGCGATAGTTAAAAAAAAGAAAATGTTTAGTACCTATTTTTAAATTCGGTAATACATTTATGGTAAATACGGTCATGTTTGTGTTTTAAAACAAAAAAAAAAAAAAAAAAAAAAAAAAAATTGGGTAATTTAGTGCGCGCTCCTTTTTCCTTAAAACTTGTTTCATTATCTTTCTTCTCTAATGAAAAATATTTTGTCAACCGTTTTGTGTGAAATGAGAAGTGATTTTAAGGAAAGCCATCAAGAAACCATTAATAAAATGATACAATTTGGTACCGTCAAATATGGAATTGTTAAACAATTAAAAGATCGTGCTAAAAGCACAGAAAAAGGTAAGTTTTCCTTCTTGAGTTTTTATTAAAAATAAAGTTCGATCGATAATTTTGTGTACCTATAAAACAACATTTTTAAAAATTAAATTATAAAAGAAAAGTTATGTGCTATAAAATTAATTACGCAAAAAATCACCTCAAAAATTAAAACCACATTAAAGTTATCAATTTTTAAAAATCTTTAATTATTTTAATTAAATAAATAATAAAACTACAGGCTTTAATCCGAAAAACTCTCATCGCACTTAAATGTTTTCATTTTATTTAAAAACCTACGAAAAAAAATTAAGTTTCTGTTCAGTACTTTAAAAGTTTTTAGTTTTAGTATTTAAATATTTTTTTTTTTGTTAAAGTTTTTTGTAAGTCGTAAAATAGTTTTTCTTTTCAATTACATAATTTTGTGTAAAAATAATTAAAAGGAAAACAGTGAATTGTGGATGATTATTTCCAAACTATAAAGGTTTATCTTGGAAACATATTTACAAATTCAGGAAGCTCAAGCCATTAAAGTTGTAAGTTGTAAATAAAATTGTGCTTAAAAATAAAAAAATGTTCTAAAGGTATATTGATGATTTAATTTTTTTTATAAATTAATAAAGGCAGTAGGCATACTAGGTGTAATAAAAATTTAGCTTTTTCATTTGTCCTTGAGTTAACAACTGGTAAGCAAAATAACCGGTTCCAAGCCAACAAGCAATTTTTTGAATAATAACGGATGTGAAATAACCGGTTCAAAGTAGTAAGTTTATTGTATAAATCTAGGTTCAATTATTTAAGAAACTTCAAAATTTGAAAGGATGATAGGTATTTCTTTTTTAACTTTTTAAATCATACCACAATGAAGATAAAAATTTACAAAAAAAAAACAAACAAACAAATTCTACAAATATATTAAAAATCGGAAACGGAAATTCAAATTTCTTAAACTAAAAAATAAATAAAATCTGTTATTATGGTATATAATAGGTACAACTCATGGTTTTCAATATCTCAAATATTTATTTAGTTTCTAATAATCAACATTAATTACTTTCTTTGCTGTTGATTACCAATCACCTCAGAGAATTATTTTTTTTTAATTTTCTAAATAATTCCTCAAATAACAATTATTTCCAAAATTTAAAACGCATATTTTAGACGTTGACTTTTGCTTAATTGAAAATGTTCAGATTAAAAAATAATTCTTGCAAAAAAATCCACTTCAAAACAGATTTCTTTTGTCTGCCTATAACGGTTCAAAAGTATAGTCATATACATAAAATTATTAAATGAACTTTTGGGGCACCCTTTAATTTATAATTTTGAGTATTAATACTTGTTACTATAACGGTCAAACCAATCGACGTTCTCTTTAATTTGCAAGCGTTTATCTATAATGGTTTAACCGATAAGCTTATATAGGTCAATTTAAATCATCATCCATGGGACACCCTTTAATTTTTGGTGTTACGAATTCTTTTTTTAATTTTAAAGTTGTGTATCTTACGGTTCGTAATATACGTAAAAATCATGTATGCTGTATGGGGACACCCTTTAATTTAAGATTGTGAACTGCTTTCTTAAAACGGGACTAATCTGTAAGCATCACATCTATTTTTAAAATCGACCCAGAAATCACTGAGTTATGACGGCAGAAATTAAAAAAGCAACATTCATTCGAATTGATAACCTTTTCGTTTTTTGAATTTGGTTAAAAAAGTATTAATCAATTTTGAAGTCTCATCAGTATTTATTTAGTGCAAAGAAAACTACAAAGCTTTCTGTACAGAGTCTGTATAATAATCATTTTATATTTATGTGCTGTTTCTGTATTACAGGCGATCAACACGTCTGAAAAATTTGTATGGAAATGACTCAAAATACTGAGTGCTTTTCATATAAAATTTTCAGACGATTTGATCGCTTGTAATACAGAAACAGCACATTAATTTTAACTAAAAAAAACTAAACAACTATAAATCGGGCACTATTTTATAATTTTTTTATTATTTTATTTTTTTGGCAGAAATTTGCCTCAAATTCCGGTTTGGCTATCAGATCAGTAAAAAATCTTACGAGTGTTTAAAAAGTATGTCAGTGTAGATTAAAGGCTAATATGCGGCACAGGTTTCGTGACAGTCATGTCTGATTAGCTAAATTTCAAAATTTGCCTACAACGACATTTTTCTATTATCTAGGAGCTATGATTTTTAAAACTTTGTTGCAGACGATCCAAAAGGAAATAAAGGAAATTATTATCTAATTTGAAAGACTAACTATCTAAAACTAATTTAAAATTACGAACTTAAGTTTAACTAAAAAATATTTTAGTACATTGTGATTAAAAACCTCAAACATTAATATAAAATGTAAAGAAGTTTAAAAATTACATTTTCTTTAATTTATCAATACATTTTGATTATTTATTAAATATGGCTGCAAAAACAAGCACATGTCAATGTCATTTATTTTTGAAGGAAATAAAATTGTTTAAAATTAAAATAACTTTTCATTATGATTAGTAGGGCGGACCGGAAAACCTTTTAAAATCGCATCTTCAAATTTTATAATTTAAAATCAAACTAGTTCTATTAAACAAAAGAAACAATAACTCCAAAAACTAATTAAACACTATAAAAATACACACATGCTAAAAGATAGCTACATCTGAAAAGATATTATATGGATTTATTAAACAAACAGCAACAACATAAATTAATTTCTTATTTTATAAAAAGCCATAAAACATAAATTTTTGTTTAATAAAAATCATAAACAAATGAATGATGTGAAATGAATTTAATTTGAAAACAGCCAAAAGATCAAAGAAGAGAAACAGGTACAACCAGATCATTTTGGATATTTTATTTTTTTGTTGTTGTTGTTGTTGATTCATTTCAAATGTTAATATCTTTAAATCAAGAGATAAATGGCAAAACAAAAACTTACAGAACATTATTAATATAAAAAAATAAATACTAAATAAATGTTAACATTTAAATTTGCATATTAATCACATTTTTGAAAATTAAAGAGAATGAAAAGATAATAAAATTGATTAGAAATATGACATATTGATTTTCGACTTTTTATTCCCCTAAAATTTACTTAAAATTTTTAAACACATTATAAGAACTTATAATCGCCTTAATTGGTCAATGTTAACACACAGTTATTGTTTTTACAGCTGTTTAATGTTTTCTTATCTGAACTTTAACAACTGAAATATTTCAGCAAAACAGGTTAATCCTCAACTACAGACAACTCAAATGTCCACAATCCCAAATGAATGAAAGTATGCTTTATGTCAAGCAGAACTTTTAAAAATCATCATTGGAAAATTTTAAAGTCATTTATAGCGGTTTACAGATTCTTAGAAAATTTGATATTTAAAAAATCGGGTTTCTTGAATCTTTTATTAAAAAAATATTACTAAAAAGCCCTTAAAATGTAAAACTTAATTCTTTGGTAGATAAAATGTTCTTTTGCTTAACTTTTTTCTTAAAATTGCACACAAATTGTTTTTTTTCTTTTTAACATTCAAATTTAAAAAAAAGCGTTTGCTGTACGATGAAAAATCGGCTTAAAAATCGAGCCGAGCACCCTAATAAATACTTTCAATATTGAAAGTTTGGTCTGACATAACACTGCTTGATATAACCATCTTTTTACTATTTTTGATAAAAACCAATTGCGATTTAAATAAACAGAAAACAATTTTGTCATTAACCAACCATTAAAAATAAAAAGAAGTAAAAAGGCTATGCCGAATCTTATAAATCCAGTTTAGTGAAGTAACTCTAATAAAAAGAAAAATATTGGGTGACAGAGAAATTAAAAATAAGAAAAAAAAAAATTAAGTACTACATAAATATAATTTGACATATAAATGTCATCGGCTTCTCATGAGTTAAGCATTTTTAAAAAAATTTTAGTATATATTTAAAAAATTTGAAAATTTCAGAGCCCCGTAACTCGAAAAATGTGGGCGAGCGCCAATTTTTTCATTTCATGTTTTTTTTTTCTTATTTCTTGTTTCTTAAGTCTCTATCGACTTATACATTTATTTTTTTGATTGGAGTTACTTTATTTTTCCTAATAATATGGAAACATTAGAGGTAGGCGTGGTGTTTTGCCCGCTGCCTCGAAGGAAATGGACCGATCATGCTGATTTCCAATAGCACCTCTCTTGACACTATGTCTGATCGATAGGCGAATTTAATTTTTCTCTAGCTGATATAGTGTCTTGGTAAGCTAGATTTCAACACTAACACGGACGGACAGACGGATATCGTTCAATCGACTTCGCTATGCATAAGAAGTCAGAAAACGTATACTTTGTGGGGTCAGAAATGGATATTTTAGAAATTAGAAACTGGATGACAAACATAACTTTTTATGGTGGAAAGTATAATAATACAATGATATTTAATTGTTTCTTAGTGATTTTAATCATTTTAATTTTCTACCGTATTAAACTAGTGCTAAATTTAAATTTATCGCATTATTATTTTAAAATAATTTATATATTTTATTAATAAACAAAAACCAAATGAAATCTGAACATCGATTGTTGGCATTGTTGTTTGAAACAAGTCGTCAGAGTGTCAATAAACACATAATCATGCTTGAATTATGGAACTTTAAAACGACAGGTGATGTGAGGATTCATAACATCATCTGCTGGCTTTTTGTTAGAACATTGATGCATATTACATAAATATGTATTTAATATGTATTTAAAAGTAAAAACTTAGAATTAAAACATTTATTTGAATTTATTAAGCTTCATTGTTAAGAATAATTTAAATAAAATTTTTTGGAAACATAACAATCATAGAAATTATAAACATCACTTTTGCTTCTTGAGTTTTATTTTAATTTACCTCTAATTTTTCCAGTTTCTTCTTTTATGATTTTTTTCTGGTATTTTTTTATATTTAGTTTTAAATTAAATAAAAAAAAGGTGACGAAAGATACTACAATTTAATTGCCAACCGAAGACGACAATGAAAGTCAGAATCTGCAGTTTTAATACTTATTTAGGAACATCATACGCTTAGAAACAACCAGTTGACTGAAACTGTTATAGCATAAATTTAAGACACCAGTCTTTCTGTTTTTTGAAACGTCAGCCAGTCCATCATCTATGAATGATGTTTCGTTAATAATTAATTAAACTTAAACATTAGTCTGGGAGCGAAATAAAATATAATTGACACTTTTACTAAATTCTTCTTCTATCGACAACTTTAAATATTTTTCTTTATTAAAATCTTTAAAATTTATCAGACTGTCTTGCTTCGCAATGAGTAAACTAAAACGACTATGGCCACACTATTTATTTTCAAAGTGTTTAAGAAGAAACTAACGAACGACTTTACAGTTAAAAGAGATTCTGCCATCAAAGGTCGATTAAAGCTATGCCAAAGCATGGATTGTGGCCTAACATGAACAAAAAACTAGTTAAAGAAAATATAGAGTAGACTTAAAACGAAACATTTTTTAAGAAAATTTTTTTGTAAGACTTTTAAAAGTAATTATTAGAGGACGAAACAAACACTTTTTGAAACTTTTGATGACTTGTAATGAAGTCGATAATTGTGCAAATTTTTTGTAATAAAATCGAACTAAAATCGCAAATTGAAAGAAATTTTCTTTTTTCCTGAAACTTTAATAATTTTATATTTACCATCACTAATTACGTGTTGCTTAAAGAAGATATATTTTCATCTGACGTTTTACGGCTAGTAAAACTGGAAGGCTACAAGCAGTATAAGCGCATTGTGGTATGATATCAGGGCACACCCTCTGTCCTTACTGGTTTAATAAATAACCATACAAGTGAAAATAAACCTCTATGGGGACGCTCTTTAATTTTTAATTTTACTATAACAGACTTTGTTCAACAATCTATATGTAAATTTCAATTGTCTGCTTATAACGATTTAAAGATAATGCCATACATGTTTAAACGACATTTCTATGGGGAAACTCTTTAACTTATTTTTCCAAATTTTCTATCAAAATCATTCAAAATTATAAAGCCCATTTTCCCTTGGATAGTAGGGTTAACTTTTAAAAACTGCTGCTTTGAGGTTTCGGAAAACCAAAGTTTTGTCGAAATATAAACAAAATCACAACGCTTGTTGCGGCTTTTCAGGTCCATAATATACAGACTTTTTGTATATGGAGTTTGGCAGTAATGATTACCAGCAAAAAAAAATGAATTCGCCCATGCTGCCACCTGGTAATTGTTTCGCCTTGGTTTTCTTTACCATATTAAGAAACTTATACGTAGCAAAAAAGTAAAATTTAAATTTTTTTTGGGGATTTGTGAGAATACAAATCTGGGAACCCTGCTTATCAGCAACGCCTTCGTTTGCTATGATTAAATCGTTGGCAATCAGCTTATAGCTGGTATTGGCTTAACAACGTAAAGCGCTGACTTAATACCAGAGGTTCCGAAATTGTAGAATTATTTAAAAGGAAGCCTTCTAACTCACTTTTATTTTTCGGTTCTTGTCGGTTCAGTGCGTCAACCTCCACTTTCAGCTACTAACTATTTTCGAAATAATCTTTTATAAAAAAAAAATCAAAAAAAAAATAAAAAAGTTTAGTTGTACTGTACGCTTAAGTAAAGGTTTTTGTTCTTTCTTGTGCTTTTTATACTTTTCTAACGGTAACCCTTTTCAACTTAGTATTTTGTTGGAGAGTTTATGTTTCTTCATTTAATCCTGGGTATTATTTTTTACTTTACTTACTAATTTTTATAATTTCTATTTTACAACAACAAATACATAAATACATGTGCACACAAAAATTTAAAATTTAAAATAATAATTATATTTACAATATATTTTAAATTTTATTATTATTATTAACAAACAACCTTCAGTTATGACTTTTAATTTTATTTATGGCCCCACAAGCGAATCAAATTTATGATGATTTAAAACAAAATCCAGTTTGTTGACGTTTTTAAATATAATTTCCGTTAATTAAATATAACAAAATAAAAATCTATTAAAAAAAAAATAATTTAAACATTTAACTCATAATAAAACGGCCCTACTAAATGGACATAATTCAAAATAAATGTTCAAAAAATCAAACGGTGAATCAAAAACCATTTTTATCTGTTTAAATGTTTTAAACAAAATTCAATTTTTTAAGAAATAAATTATGCTGATTAAATTAACATATTGGTGAGAGCAATAATTTAACAACCGAATAAGAGGTTTCAGAGATGGCAAAGTTGGTACTTTTTTGGTACCAAGAAAACACTTGGGACTGCTTACACATTTCTTACAGTTTTAGCTGTATATGATTTCTTATGTTTATCAGCCATTGCAATTGTGATTTATTAGCTATCGTGTTATTTTTTAACTAAATGTTTAATACTTAAAAATATTGTGAAGGCTCACAGAGGTCTGCAGTTCTTACATCTCAAATTTCCTTCGCTCGTTTGTTCAAATTGATTTGTGTAATAATCGTAGTAACAATGTTTTTAAGTGCTTTCATTTATATCTGAGAAGAATACTTGTAATGCCTTGATAGAGCGTAGTTCAAATATGCACTTTAACTGCTTCAGTCAGCTGATGGCACCCTCAATTCCTTCCCTGCAGACTGATATTAAATTTAATTCTATAGAAGACTATTAATTCCGAGTTCTTTTTGGCCGATAGTTAACGGTTATAGTTCTGTACCCAAACATACTGATGATTGTAGGCCTTAGCTATGATTTTAACAGATTTTATACCCTTCACCACAAGTGTGTAATTTCTACAATATCCATTTCTGACCCCATAAAGTATATATATTCTGACTTCTTATGTATATCGAAGTCGACTGAGGATGGACTGACGGACATCAAACTTTATTTCACGACAAAAAATTAATGTGTCAATCGATCAGATATAGCGCCGAAGGAGTTGCTATTGGAAATCAGCATGATCGGTCCATGTCCTTCGAGGCAGCTGGCAAAACAACACGCCTACCTCTAATTTTTTCATGTCATTTGGAACAATAAAGTAACGCCAATCAAAAAAATAAATATATGGGGCAATAGAGAATTAAAAAATAAGAAAAAAAACCTCAAGTGAAATAATTGGCGCTCGCTCATATTTTCCGAGTTTCGGGGCTCTGAGATTTTCAAATTTCTTAAAATATCAATATGGGTATCATTTCAAAGCTTTTAAAGAGATATTTAAGGAAATACTAAAATATTTAAAAAATGCTTAATAGATTAAGAGCCGATGGATTTTTTATGTAGAATTATACACATGCAGTACCAAATCTTTTTCTTTTTTTATTTTTTAATTATCTGTCACCAAAACATTTCCTTTTTTAATTGGAGTTACTTTACTAAACTAGATTTACATAGATGGTGAAGGGTACATAAGATTAGGCAATTAGTACTAAAAAGTGTAAAAGTTAAAACTTGATACTTTGCATGAGTCATAAGACTTAATATTCTAAATGGATTTTCATCTTTCATTTTGTTAATTTTAGTGATTATAAAAAAAGGTATAAAAATTAGCACAGTTTTAGTAACAAATGTACAATTTAAGAAGGTACCCAGCAATAAGTTTAGAAGCTACCTTCCCATCCCTTAATAGTTTCATGCGTAATTTTGATAAAAATTATCAATGAAAGCAAAACTTTTATTTTCAAAAGCAATTAATATTTAATTAAGGCAATTAAGGAGTATTTTTTATTGTAAAAGAACAAATAAAGAAATTAGAAAACCTTTTAAGGAAAAATTATTTTTCCTAAAAGTTATAAGCCCTTTATATTCTAGGTAATTCGGGTTTTAGATCCGTGTAAAATTTAACACTTTAATAATATTTTTTGCTTTTTGGAACATAATACGTTTCGTAAGTTTCTTAAAATAGTTTTTTTTAATAAAAAAAATATTAACGGACGCTTTTCTGTTGTATTTTGTCCTATTTTTTAATATTTTCCTATGATGTTCTTTATATTCTTATAATATTTTTTTCAGTTTAATCTGACATTAATATATTTAAATTTTTAAAACATTATTAGCTTGATTAGCGTTTTTTCTTTTAATATTTTTGAATTCTTTTTTTATTATTATTATATTTCATTTAATTTCGTTTTAGTTCTCTGCTTCTAGTGTATAAATCAAGTTTTTTGTTTTTTATTAATTTTTGTGTTTGGCCACATTTTGACAAATGAGTTCACATTTGATATAAAAAGAATGAAACGAGCAGGAGTGTCTCCATATCTTGAAGTATGTATTAATGAATTTATCGCTCATAATTTTATTTTTGTGCTTCTTATTTTGTATTTGTAATTAAAAGAATTTGTATATTTCAAATATATTTTAATGAATAATTAAGTTCGTCATTAGTCGAAGAAACAACAAAAAATTATTAATAAAATAATAGCAAAGTGGATTGCACTTTTGCGCCGGTACACACTTCTTTCTTTCACTGTACTACTTAATAGCAAACAATTTAAAAGACATAAAGCTGTCGCATTTGTAGCTACGAGTTAAGTGGGCGAATGTAAATCAACCAAAAAATTAATAAAGAAAAATAAGGCAGAACAAACTTCTTAATTTCAACAGTCATTTATTTAATAGACCTTAATTTCAAGTCTTTGCAAAGATAGCTAAGGCAGTGGCTGCGCTTTCGGGGTGCCTAGTTGTTTGTTAAATAGCAAAGCATGAGTTCAACCCCTATTATTTTGTTGTAAATAGCCAAATATTTTGTTGTAAATAGCCACTACAAATAGAGTGCAAATCTGTCATAATCTCTATTATAAAAAAATATGTAGCCGCGGTATATTTTTTTATATATGGTGATGATTATGTTGTCTGTATATAGCAATAGCAGCTGAGATGATGGAATAGATAAGTTGGTGCAGGTACAGGCCTAATAAGAGCAGATAAAGTAGTTAAGGCGCCTTGTAGGTAAAGAACCGAGGCTCAAATCGCATCAAGGCCTTACTTGAAGAAGAGAATATAAACCAGGCTAAACTACCGGAATGGTAAACAGGATTTCGTATTATTCTAGTCAGAGCTATAGAGGACTATGGTCTGTGGCCTGTGCTGGATTTCGCCAGAGTCACACTAAATGAGGTGTGTATCATCGCGTAGGTCTGTTAAATTGCAATTTTCATAGAATAACTAATTCGAGGCAAGAAAAATGAGAAGAAAAAAATCGACGTGACTGTATTTGCAATTAACAGAAACACAACGTTAAAAATGCAAAAACCATATCAATAGAGTATACTGTGCCTAAATATTTAGAAGCACCCCCACTAGGAGCTTGTTTCAGGGCAGTGTACTCCGTTACTTATAAACCTATCAGCTGAAATTCCTCAGCTTTGCTTATCCGTTGCTATGAATATTTTCAATACTATTTTCTTGAACTCAAATTAAAAAAAAAACAACATTTGATTAATTCTATTTAAAACCTAAAGGAGTACATTGTTTCTAACCAATAACACTTTAAAGGTGTATAAATAAATTGTTGTTATAATTTTGTAATACTTTGTCTTATCTTCACAAATAATAAAACAAGACAGGAAGAAAAAAAAATAAAATTAATACATTTTGCGTTATTCTTGATTTTTTATATTCATTTTCTGTAAATTTAATTATTCATAGTCAGTTGGCCTATGGGTTCAAATATATTATAAAAACAATAAACCTTTACTATTTCGTATATTTAATTATTTTTGCTGGTGTTGTTGGCTAGTTTGCATTTTTGTATGATAACCCCAATAAAAAGTATCTTTTTTTTAAATATTTATATAAATAAAAAATTAAAAAAGGTATGTGTATATCAGCAACAACAAAACAAACAGCAAACAAAAAGACTTTTTTAAAACACATTTTGTATAAATATTTGATAAAATGTACGAACAGCAAAATAAACCAACAACAAAATTTATGCAAATTAAAGAAGCAACGAAAAAAGTCATCAAATTTATTTCAAGTGATATGAAAATTTCATAAACCTAAAAAAACGAACGGAAAAAAAACGAAAATTGGTTGAAAATCAAATTTATGCAAAAAATAGTATAAAAATTAAATAAAAATGAATTAAACTGGAATTTCGTAATAAAACAGAAAAGTGCTGAAATGAAATTCATGTAATTCATATTCATGCAATATTTTATTCAAGTTTAAAATAAAATGGTAATTTTTTCGTGTACCTTAAACAAGGTTACTTGCTTCTCAAACTGACCATATTCATTTTACTCAACGTTTCATGTCTCAATTGCTTTTCAACAATCAGTAAAAGTGCGAAAAATCTACAAATTTTTGTTTTAACTAAAGCAAAATCTAAGTTTTTTTTTTCGCAATAGAAAAAAACTAATTGTTACATTAAGCGTCAATATAAAAACAATATCATGGCATCCAAGCATATATGTAGTAGCAAATACATAAATACATGCTGCTATATGTTGCAGCACGAACAGCAATGCAACATGTGCATGCAGCAACAAAACAAAACCAGACCAAAAAGCCTCAAACGATTAAGTTATATGCCAATAGACTAAAAACTTACAAAGAGGCCAGAGTAAAGCAAACAGAAAAAATAAAAATAAATAAACCAAGAAAAAATAATAACAAAAACAAAAGAAAAAAAAAAACAATCCAGCAAATAGGCGAGCAGTATAAAGATTATTTTTATAAGATTATAAGACCAAAAGCCAAACTAAAGAAAGCAGGTTGTTTTTGTATTTGGAATGTTAAAACACTTGCTCTACGAAACGTTGCCATGGTACGAGCACTAAACTCAATTATTGGCAGCCAGTGCACAGGTTTAAAACGGCTGAAATACACAAGCAGTTGAAAGCTTCAAAAAGCGACAAGTCTATTAAACAGCCAGCAGTTCTATAACCGTAGAAACTGCTCTTTAAAGAAGAATTGTCACTACTTCTAAGCTGCTGTACAACAGGGTGGTTAATAAATTTTACAACACTTTTACAATATTTTTTTAAATTATTAAATTTCGCTACATTTGCCACTTCGTTTTTTAACTAAATGTGAGTTTCGCCTTGATCAATGACGAAAAAAATCTTTTTAAAATTATTTTTTGAAAACTGTTAACAACAGTCCCATCAGAATACTGAATTCTTGAAGAGTGGACATAGAAGTGCTTAAACTCGATCACGATTTATATCATTAAAAGTTATTATTTTAATTACTTTTAAAAATAACCAAAAAGTAAAATTTTATTTTCTTTTGTAGGACATATTATCAGTCACTCTATTGTAGTAAGAATGTTTCCAAGTAATAATTGCATTAAAATAACACAAAAACAGCAATTTTTTAGATTTTGTTTCAACGAGTAGTAGAGAATAAATGAAAAATTAGTATGAATTGTGTGAAAAATGTTGTTGTTGCAAAACAAGTTATTGACACACAAAATTATGAAAAAGGATTGTTTTTTCACAATATACACCCAAGACTCAAACGATTTCCAATAATAATTAACTTCTTATTTCCATTTCTTTTTCGTTTTGTATTTTTCCATTTAGACTCAGCCAGTGATCATGAAGAGAATGGAACATGTTCACCTTTGGCTGCCACAACCGCCAATGAAGATAGTAATTGCGATAGAGCTGAATTAACTCATATGGCTGGTAGTAATGAACATGTTAATAAAATTAACACAACACCCTCTGAGGAAGATAAACAACAAACTTTTGCAGCAGGTTTAGTAACAGAAAAAGAAGAAGATCTTAATCGTTGTAATAACGTTGTAATGCCTTTAGAAGAGCATCTGCAACAGCAGGAACTGCATCAGCAGCAGGAGCTAAAGATACAATCTCCAACACAAACAAAAGACTTAAATGCGGTTTTAACACCCTCCAAAACATATCCAAAAGATGAAGAATTTCCCTCACCCACCCCACCTGATCTCAACGAGAGTCAAGAACCTTTAAGAAAAGCTCAGGAGGCCAGTAAAGTTACTAACGAGACTGAAAAGTCCCCTCAAGAAGAAAACGAAGAGGAAGAAGAGGAAAGTGAAACCATAAACACTACCGATAGCATGTGTTTGAGTTCAAGTAAATTGGAAATATCCAACAATAATCAATTAAATAAGGAAGAAGAAAATGAAAATCAGAAACCATCGCAAATGGAGTTGAAAGAAAGTGCAGCAGCAGAAGATGCTGAAAAGGCACTCGATAAAGATGTGGAAATGGATGTTACACAGCCAGAATCAACTGCATCCTCTGTTCCCGCCTCTTTAGCCCAACAGTTTGGTGCTTCGCCTGTTAACATAGAAGCTATAAAGAACATGCAGCTGGCCATAGCTCAAGTAGCGGCCAAAACCATAGCTAATGGTGCTTCTGGTCAGGATAATGAAGCAGCCATGAAACAGTTAGCCTTCTTGCAACAGACTTTATTTAATCTTCAGCAGCAGCAACTATTCCAAATTCAACTAATACAACAACTACAATCACAGTTGGCTATGAATCAAAGTAAGCCAGTGGAGGAGGCCAATGAAATGGACGAGGAAGAAGAGGAAGAGGGTGAGAATGGTGAAGAAGATACTTACGAAGAAGAAGAGCGTATAGCTCAAATGGAATTAAGACAGAAGGCAGAGGCTCGCATGGTAGAAGATAAAGCCCGACAGCATTTAATTAATGCTGGTGTGCCTTTGGATTCCCTTAAAAGAAAACGTGGTAGAGAAAGCGTAGAAGATATTGATGTTTCAGCTTCTCGTCGCATGAGTATGGATAAAACTTCAGATTATACTTTGGATAAACTTAAGGATATGGAAAACAGACCCCTGCCTTTTGGCTCAAATTTAGCCTCATCAATTATCACTCACCACGACGACATGCCTGAACCAAATTCGTTGGACTTGCTGCAGAAGAGAGCTCAAGAGGTATTAGACTCAGCTTCTCAGGGTATTTTAGCCAATAACATGGCTGATGAGTTTGCATTCAAAGAAAAGAATGGTAAGGCTGGCAATGAGCCTTTTTTTAAACACAGATGTCGCTATTGCGGCAAGGTCTTTGGTTCTGATTCTGCCTTACAGATCCATATCAGATCTCACACAGGTGAACGACCTTTCAAGTGCAATGTTTGCGGCAGCAGATTTACCACCAAAGGAAATTTAAAAGTTCACTTTCAAAGACATGCCCATAAATTTCCTCATGTACCTATGAATGCCACACCCATCCCGGAGCATTTGGACAAATTTCATCCTCCTCTATTGGATCAAATGTCACCCGACAGTTCACCCAGTCATACACCTGCCGCTATGCCCCAACAAATGCCCAGTCAAATACCGCCAATGAGTTTTCCAGGAGCTTCAAACAATTTCCCAGGGCTGGCAAACCTTTATAGGCCTCCCATGGATATCTTGAAGTCATTATCTTCTTCTTCAGGGGCAGGATTTAACAATCCTTTTTTCTCCCAGGTTACTAGTAATTTGGGAGAAGCTGTAGTGCAGGCCCAGGCAGCAGCACAAGCAGTTTTAAATAACAATCAAGAAATTGCAACGGATTTAAGTAAAACCTCCAAACCAAATTCTCCCGTTGGTGCATCAATAAAATCAGAGATCTGCGAAGAAAAAGAGGCTGAAGGAAAAGAAGCAGCAGCTAAGACAACGACTAAAACGGAAGCTCCTAAACAATCATCACCTACACCGTTAGATATCAAAATCAAAGAAGAAAAAGATGATTGTGAAATTGTAGAAGAAAGAATACACAGCCCCCTATCAGTTCCATCCAGAACTTCCCCCTCTATTTCCGCACACTCACCTTTAACGACTTCCCTACCCCAAGTACCTAATAGTCCGCCTACGCCCACTTCTAAACCACCCACCACGCACCAATTACCGCCAGTAGTACAACCCATACAACCACCTGCCATTTTGCATCCCCAACCTTCACCGGGCTCAATGCATCATTTGGATCATTTGCCGACACCAGGGCAATTGCCACCATCTATGCATCATCGCGATGACTTTTTTGCTGAACGTTTTCCCTTAAACTTTACAAAAACTTTGTCACCTGAAAGACATTCACCCATAAGATCACCTGCACACTTACCACGAGCACCATTCTTTAATCCAATGAAACCACATGATATGGCCTTGTTGCCTCGTCCACACAGCAATGATAATTCTTGGGAGAATTTCATAGAGATTTCAAATTCTTCAGAAACCATGAAGCTAAAGGAATTAATGAAAAACAAAAAAATTACCGATCCAAATCAATGTGTGGTGTGTGATCGGGTTTTATCGTGCAAAAGCGCTTTGCAAATGCACTATCGCACTCACACAGGTGAAAGACCTTTCAAGTGCCGAATTTGCGGTCGAGCCTTCACAACCAAAGGCAATTTGAAGACGCACATGGCTGTTCACAAAATAAGACCTCCCATGCGCAACTTTCATCAATGTCCCGTGTGTCATAAGAAATATTCTAATGCGTTAGTTTTACAGCAACACATACGCCTGCATACAGGAGAACCTACGGATTTGACTCCTGAACAGATACAAGCTGCTGAGATTCGTGATCCCCCGCCATCTATGATGCCAGGAGCCTTTATGAATCCCTTTGCTGCAGCCGCTTTTCACTTTGGCATGCCTGGTGGTCCTGGTATGCACCCTTTAAGTG
This sequence comes from Gymnosoma rotundatum, assembly GCA_916610165.2. Classification (NCBI taxonomy): domain Eukaryota; kingdom Metazoa; phylum Arthropoda; class Insecta; order Diptera; family Tachinidae; genus Gymnosoma; species Gymnosoma rotundatum. The sequence goes on along the minus strand of OU744337.1, from coordinate 91,521,143 downwards.
GTATTCACAATGGAATGGGTTCCGAATCATCCCAGGGTGACTTTGATGATCAAATGGATTGTGGAGATGATTTTGACGATGATATGTCCTCTGATCACATGTCAAATAGTAATGACTTGGAACCCGGTACTGAGAGACCAAGATCTACAGATGATTTCAAAGGCTTGCTTTTTGAACAAAAACTTAGAATAGATCCAACCGGTGTGGTAAATACAAATCCCAGGCCGCAGTCGGTTACATCCAATCCAAATTCAGCAAATTCACCACCAACCAGCCCAACATCAGCTACAAAACCTTCAGGTTCTGTACAAACTACTACATCACCGAGCAGATCGGAAAGGTCGCAAGGAGCCTTAGATTTAACTCCTCGTGCAGGACCTTCCTCCGCGAATAGCAGCATTAGCGCAATTTCACCACTTCCCACAAACACTGGCAAACGGTCACCCTCTCCTATTAGTAAATCTCCAAAATTACCACAAATCAATCCCTCTGTAGTTATGCCACCCACATCTACCGTAGATTGTTTGCCGCCTAGTTTGCACCATCATTTGCAGCAACAACATCAGCAACTGATGCATCAACAAGCTGCTTTAGCGGCCGCTCAACATCACCAACAAATGCAACACAATGCCGTTGTCGCAATGCATCAAGAACAACTCAGACGAGAAGCGGTTGCACATGCGCAACTCTCACCAAATATTTCACAATCTTCTTCACAGCAGCCACCATCAGGACAGTCGGCTACTTCACCACAAATACCACATCCCCCAGCACCGAATCCATTAGTAGCAAGTGCTAGACCACCATTCGGCATGTTTCCAAATCTCCCGCTGTTTCCACCGGCTTCCACACAAAATATGTGCACAGCCATGAATTCAATTGCACAGTCTGTTATGCCGGCGGCACCATTTAATCCTTTAGCTCTATCGGGTGAGTTGTGAGTGCAAATTTTTACATACATAAAATTCAAAGAAATCAAGCTTTTTTTCTTTCTTGTTCTGTTTTCTTTTACTTTACAATTGGGTGCATGGTTTTTATTATTTTTTTTTTTTTTTTGAATTCTATTGTGTGCAGCTTTTGTATTTTTATATTGCAGCAAATTTAAATATATTGCAACAACTAATTTTGTCTTCGATTATTTTTTTGTTTTTAATTTTTTTCTGAAGGAGTCAGAGGCAGCACTACTTGCGGCATTTGTTTCAAAACATTCCCCTGCCATTCGGCTTTGGAGATTCATTATAGAAGTCATACAAAAGAGAGACCATTTAAGTGTAATATATGTGATCGTGGTTTTACAACAAAGGTGAGTGATCCCAAACTTTTTTAAGTGAAATATTGTTTAACAATTATTTTTAATATTTTTTCAACTTTAAATAAATCTATTTTCTTGTTTAAATTTTTCTAATTTTGTTGTTTATTTTCTTATTTTCTTTCCAGGGAAATTTAAAACAGCACATGCTAACCCACAAAATACGTGATATGGAACAGGAAACTTTTCGAAATAGAGCAGTCAAGTATGTAAGTCTTCCAAATAATTAACTTATTGCATTTTTATTATTACAATTCTTTTTTAACTTTCATTAAGAAAATTATTTCTCTGCAGTCTTTTATTATTTTATTTTCTCTTTAAAACTTGTAGGCTCTTAATTGTAGATCTTGTTACTTGTGCGATTCAATTTGGACTGTAGAAAACTGTTAGAAAAAGACTAACAGCAGTTCTTCTGTACTACTTTTTTTGAGTTAAAAAAGTTTATAATGGCTTAAGAGTCATTTTGAAGCCAGCAACAAATTCTTATTTGTGTAGCAATCGGGCAGTAATCAACCGGCAAGAAACAATTTTTTATAAACTGGAAAACGCGAATAAGTAAAAAAAATATTAAGTGGATGCAGAAAGATCTTTCGCCTGCGCAAGTTACAACGCGCAATTGGTCTTGCAATGATAGATGTTCCCATATCGAATTTTTATAGCCAATACCCTGCAGCATCTTTTACTGACCTGACTTTTTTCGAGTTTAATTCTTTTGGAAAACTATAAGTTTTAACGTTTTTAAATACAACACATTATTTGAAGGACTCGGTCAGCTGAAAGACCTGAATTATCTACGCTTTAATATTTATTATTTTTTTTCTATTGATTCTGAACACTAATATTTCACAAACTCCTGTATTTTACACCCCAATTCTAACTTAATTTCTCCCGAGAATAAAATTCCCCTATTCTAAACAAAAAGGGAGAATACTATTTTGGGAAATGAACTTCGAATTTCTGAAGTCAGCTGTTTTGCTTTAAGCTGTGTTGTTTTGACTTAAAATTTGTGTGAAAAACAAATTTACAACAACAAATATTAAAACAAAAAAGAAATAAACGAAATAAAAATACTTTATATTCAATAACAAAAAAATAAAAAGAATTAAAAATACTAATGTAACAAAATAAATAAAACTTAAAAAAAGAACACTTAAAAACTGAAAAACAAAATTAACAAAATTCGCATTATTATCTTTTTCGCTGGTAATGGCTGAGGTGAGTCTTTACAGCTTTCATTAAGCTTTATATCGTCGTCCGCTAAAAGCAATTCTGCTCTAATATTTTCTTCTGTTCGCTTATTTATGTTTGAAGAAGAACTGGATAATCCAAACGTATTGGCTATACCTTCAACGGACTCTTTCATCCCAATCAAATCGTAAATGGCTTCTTCGTTTGCAGAGAACTTCTGCTCCATATTCGGCCCTACACCAGTTCCTTTACTATATTTGAGGTTCTGGTTGGCCTTTTGTCGAATGTACTTGTTTGGATCACACCATACCTGAAAAACGTTTGAGCTTTTAAAACTCTTCTATTATCTTAAGGACAATTTTCATTAATCATATCTTCTTCCATTCCGAAACACTTTTTGTTGGTGGCCCTGCTGAATTCAACTCCGCCTCCAAATTGCGCAAAAACCGATTTAATTCGTCCTTACTTCCCTTGAACATTCCACGAGCAATATTAGGGTGGGCTGGCATTTGGTTCAAGAGACCCTTCAATTGCTTTTTAATTGTTGTTTTGGACCTGAAAAAAAGTAATTCATTCATAGTTATGTATTAAAAACTGCTAAGATATATATTTTTTCAACATAAATTAAAATACTTACATTTTCAAATACAACTCCCTTGCAATTTTTGGGCGGAATTTTTCACAATATTTGTCATTGCATTCTTCCTTTAATTGACTTTCATAATACCTAAGGGAAAAATTTCCCGGGGAGTTTTCATTTAGAATAGGTGAACAAGGAATAGGAAAAAAATTCCCAGAGAATTGTCATTTATAATCGAGCTGTTAGTGTTCTTAAATGTTTAATCTTCCAAATTTGTTGTGCAACACTAAAATCGCTGTATCAGTCACTTAAAGCTAATTCAACTTCCCGAGGTCCATTATTTTCAAACGTTCCATGGGCTTCATGTTATACATTTTTTAGGTTTTTATTACGGATTTTTCGTCTTTTAAAATGAGACAGCTGTTTTTACAGTGAACTTTTTTTCGTACCAAGGACTTATGGAAAGGTACATTTACTTAAGGAGGCTTTATTATATGAATCTCTAGCAAAATAGTTGTTTATTTTTATAATGATAAAGTTTTAATTTCCTTTTCGTCTAACAATATGCATTTCAATTTTAAAATTGATTATTTTAATTTTTCTTTGATTTTTTTTATTGATTATTATAATTATTTTCAAAATGTCGTTTCATTTTACTGTTAAGACTGAAGAAATCTTTACATTGCACTAATGACATTTTTCTATTCTTTTTTCTCTTTCTAGATGAGTGGTGGCAAAGAAGATTGAAGTAAGCGTCATCACCCACTCTCTGCTCTAGAGTTCCAACACAAATCCTTCCCTTCCGTAAAGTACCAAAGCTGTAAAGGGTAAAACATTTGTAAGACAAGATTTAAGAATTTTATATTAAAAGAAATTGTACAATAATATTGTTTAAAACAAGACGAAAAGTGATGAGACTATAATTTTTTAAGTCTTCTCTTTTCCTCTCTATCGCCCTTTGCAATGAAAACATTTCTACTTAAAACACTCGCGCATAATGATCTCACTGAAATACATAATAGAAAATAACGACAAAAAAAAACAAACTTACAAAAACAATCACAAATTGCTGTGATGAGACCATGATTTTTCTTTATTGTGAATTTTATAAATAAAAACAAAAAATGAAATGCAATAGGTGTGTTGTAGGCAGGGTTTGAAGCTGCTTAATTTTGAATAGTGAAAATTTTTTCTAAAGTGTAAAGCGGGTGGCAAACACTCAAATGTTTGAATCAAATATATGTGAGTGTGCCTATTTTTACATGAAATCAGTCACACGCATTTCTAAGATATAAATATGTATGTGTAACAAAAATACACACACGCACCAGAATGTGAATAAAAAAAATTAAGCCGATGACAACCGCTTAAAATTTGGTGCTACCATACAAAGACTACTGTGTCGAGCATTAACGCGCAGTATTGCCAATTTGTTTAAATTTTTGTCGTTGTTATTTTTGTTGACTTTAAATGATTTTTTCAGCTCCGAAAAAGACAAATATAAGTTTCACAAGCAAAAGAAACTAAATGTATATATTCTTGATGGTTGGATGCTTCCGAACTAATTATATTTTGCAAAAGTACCGAAACAGGTTTAGTATTACTGACTGCTCGATCTCTTTATTAAACTTCTTTCGTCACTCTTGCCAACATTATCGACTTAAAGAGTATATCTAAATGGCCAACTAACCGTCTTTGTATAGTTTTTAGTTTTTAACACATGAAGATAGTGTGAAAAAAATTTTAAGCTATCAAACATCGTTTATAAAATTTCGTTAAATTTGTATCGCAGTTACAACAGTAATTTTTTTTGCCTTTTTTTGTTTAAATTTCCTTTTGATATTCTTAAATTTAAGACAGCGATTTAAACCCTGGTTGTTACAACACCGTATCGTTGTAGTTGTTTTTTTACAATAACGATCACAACATTAAACCTACACACATGAAAATGAATGTTTTGTAAAAATTTTGCATAATAAAAACACACAAAAACAACATTTGCTACATGAATAAAAAAAAAAAAAAAAACATGAAAATCAAATCTTATAAACAAAACGAAATAAAAATGATAAAAACTTTTAAAGAACATATTTTCCACCATAAAGAAATTATTATATTTTTATGATTCAAACAATCATCATCAATACAAAACTAATTTAACTGAAACAAATCCAAAGATTTATTTTTTTAGGAAAAAAAAGCAATTTTTCCAAATAAGTAAAGAACACGCTAAATATTTTTCGTTAAAATCAACAAATTAGAAAACTTCAAAGAAAACAAAAACAATTTAACTGAAAAAGAAAACAAAATAAATATTAACGAAAAATTTACGGCTTTAAACAAAAATTAAAGAAAAAAGAGACTGATTTCGTTTCATTAAAATATTATTTACGTAAATAAATAATTAAACAAATAATTAAGCAACAGTAATAATAAAGCAAATAAATAACAACAAATACAGCAACAAATCATAAGGAAAATCAAAATTCGAATTTATAACAAAAACCAACAAAATATCCAAACGGAAATATATTGATATATATATATATATAAAAGATATATGTATATGTATGTATGTATATAAACTATCAGCCCGATTCTGTGCACTTGATAAGTTCAAAACATTGAGTATTTATCAACTTTTGAATATTTATCAAGATTTGGTATTCTACTACAAAAAATAAAAGCTTTTAAGTTGATAATTTATCAAAGTCGAATTTGGTATTGATAACTCTTTTTTATTTTGTGTGTGTGTATTTAAATTCGGTAAATGGTGCACGCTTCAAGTAAATATCAACATAATAGATTCTTTTTTAAAATACGTGAACAAATTTACGTATCCTTTTAGAAAAATAGAAGAAGAAATAATTGTGTTCATGCGAATTTGTGAAGACAAAGAAAAAAGAAGGCGTAGGTGTGACTTACAAAGACTACGTGACTCCAGCGATCCTTTTCAGTTGTTGGAGACAAAATTTCCAAAAAAGTTTTTGCCTGAGTGCTCTTGCTCGGCAATTAAAATCAGACTTGTAGCCGATCATATTTCGGTTTCATTTACGGGTTAATGAATTATACAAATCTATACGTTTATTAATATTCTTTATAGCCAATTAATTTGTAATAATTCTTGCAAAAAAAAACCGACTTTAAAACAGATTTCATCTGTCTCCCTATAACGGTTCAAGAGTATGGCCACATAAATTACATTACAGTCTAAAATGCAGGTGTTTGTAAACAACGGGTCAAAAAATACGGACATATAGAACAAATTACATTATTTTGGGAACACCCTTTAAAAATTCTATTCTTCTTGTTATAGCAGACTTAGCAAAACAGGTTCCTTGTAAATTTCAGCTGTCTGTCTACAACTGTTCAAAAGTGTGGCCATAAACATTAAATTAAATAAACTATTGGCGCACTCCTTAATTTTTAAATTTTAATGTAAATACTTGTTACTATAACGACCACATCAATCAAAATTATGTCAAATTTGCAATGGTTTGTCTATAACGGCCCATATAAGTAAATTTACATCAATTATGGGGCACCGTTTTTTTTTAAGATTTATTTTTGTATTACTTTTTGTTATTGGGAGCTATAGTAATGCGCAGTCGTTTTGAATTTTACAGAATCGCCCTTTACAGTTCGTAATACACGTAAAAATATGTATGTTGTATGGAGACACTCTTTAATTTTTAAGATTATGAACTGTTTATTAAACGGGACCAATATGTAAGCATAATCTATCAGATTACTAAAAATTTTCAAAATCGGTGCAGAAATGTCTTAGTTCTGCAGGCACAAACATAAAAAAAAACAATCAGTCGAATTGTATAACCTCCTTCTTTTTTTGAAGTCGGTTAAAAGTACTTAATTAGTTGGTGTATCCATATTTTTGCTTTTTCCAATAATTTAATTTAATAAATTTAATTTAAATCAACTGTCAATAGAAATTCACCACACTGGTGAATTTCAAAAGCTTTTTATTTATCAATATTTCCACAGAATACCAACCGAACTTTTAGTTGATAAAAATCTTGACAAAATATCTTGATAAAAAATTTATCAAGAATTCACAGAATCGGGCTGTATATGTATACAAAACTACAGTCATAACAATTTATACAAAAATTAAAAAAAAAACAAAAAAAAATATTTATAGAAAAACTGCACAGGAACTTGTTCTTAAACCATTCGTTCTTGAACGCATTTTATGAAAGAATTTAGAAACTATTTCCAGAACCAGAACAATAGCGAAATTTTCCGGCCCAGCAGATTAAAAGCTGCTGATGCCTCAATATTGTAATAATGTTACGCTTTATTAAATCGTTGAATTATTTTATTGGAAAAAAACGTTACGAATTATTTTCTTTGATGTCACTTTATTTACTCACCTCTGTATAATTTTGTTGACAACACTGTTAAATACACACTTCAGTATTTTCACTCAACTTCTCTGTTCGCCATTGTGCTTAATACTGACACAGTGCGATTTCCCTTTATAGGCGGGAAAACACGTCTACATTCTTCTGATCTGGAAAGATCTGGCAGTTTGATACAGTTTTTTTTAACACTTGTAGTTTATTACGAGTTGTTTAATGATTTTTTATAAGTAGCGAATTCATGTCGTTGTAAAGTTTTATACAGTTTTGAAAATATATTTTCAGTGATTATATATTGCCTCCAACATAGGAATTTAAAAGCAAATCTCTGTTAACAGTTCGAAAACTTTTTAAAGCTATTACTTTAAGTGACAATAAAGACAAAACATTAAATCGCTTCCAAAATATTTTTCGAAATAAAAATCTCCAATAAAAATTATAATCAATTTTTTAACGGGTAAAATATATACTGACGTATTCATAGAAAATAAGATAGCTTTGAAATATGTTTTATGACAAATTTTTCATACAAATTCGTCCTAAAATATATTTCAAATCTATTTTGATTTTCTATGAATACGGCAGATAATATTTAATTTGGAAAAACATAATTATTACCAAAATAAATAAATTGGCTTCTTTCTTGCATGCGTTCTAGAATTAGTGGTTCAACAAATGTAGTTTTCCTGCGTAAAAATAATTGTGCAATAAAAAAGAAAATTAAAAAAATAAAAAAAGAACATAATTTCATTTTATATTATTTTGTATATAGAGTTTTATTTTAAAGAAAAGAAAAGAAAATTTTTCAATACTTTTTATCTCAAAACAAAAATTGAATATAATTAAATTAATAAATAAATAAAAAAAACAAATTTTTATCAAAAATTGTGATACTATTTCATACTTTAATTTTATTTTCTTTATAACTTTTCTTCTGGCTTTTTGTACATAACTGTGTTAATTGATTTATAAATAATTTGTTTATTGATTTTCTTTGAATTAGTTTAACAATATTAATGAGTTTTAGTTATAAGTTTTCCTTCACCCCTAAATTGCTTTAATTATTTTTAACATAATTTGTTTGCAATTAATTGAATTTATGGTTATTCCTATATTTTAATGACTTATTTTTCTTGTCTACAATATTTCATAATCATTTAAAATATTAAGTCTTTAACGTGTAACTGGTAATTAAATTGAAAAATTATATAAATATTTTAGTTTTAAACAAATCTATAGGTTTAGACATTAATAATATCATTTGAATTATTTTCTAAGTGTATATTTAAATAAAAAATACTTAATAAGTCTAAATTAAAACAGAAAAAAAGTAATTTATATTAATATTGAAAAAAAATCAAATATTAATTTAGTATGAAAAACAAAAATAAAAGAAATATATGAAAAATTTGTGCAAAAAATATATGAAAATTTCAAGTGTTTTATTTTGAAAAGCCCTTATAATCGCAAACAATGTTAATGTCTCTTTGTTTACACAACAAGCTTGTTTAAAGCCATTTTCTTCTTCTATTCTTAATGTTGAAGTGTACGACGCCACTATGTTCAAGACAAACAGATTTATGAAATATTTAATTTTTGTTTCAAATAACTTTATTCGTTTTTACTACTTTTTTACTCTCTTCGCACAGTGCACTGCTTTTCTTTGTTTTGAAATTTTTTATAAAAAAAAAATAATTCTTGTTATTGTTAAAAAGAAACAGAAACTAATATTTGAGAGATAAAAATAATAAAATTCTCTCAATAAAATTATGTGTGGAAGATGGCATCGGGTTAATAGTCAACTAGACTCCTAAGAGGGCACCTATCTGAAGGGATTGATTTTTTATCACTTTTGACTTTATTTATATCATTAGCTTTTCATCATTCAGTGGCACAGACTCTAAGCTAAATAAAGGTCGTCTAGAAAATCTGTTGTAGAATAATAATTAATTAAAAATTGGTACCGCTTACTATAGACAATGAAGGTAATTATTTTCGGAAAAATTTAACGCTACCTCCACTCAAGGAGTGACTTGCACTTTGTCGTTTACTGCGTGGCTTAGTTTTAAATGACACAATTTGTCTTGTTCACGTTCTTGAATAAGGTGATTCTTTTTTCTAAAACCAAAATGCGCTTCCAACTGTTAAGACCCCATTCGCTAAACCTCCGTCTGGAGAAGGCCGAGATTTTAAGACAATGATACCTAAAGCCGTAAATTAAAAAAACCTTTAAAGATTTGACAAATACGACAATATATTTTGCAATGTAGAAGCTCTTTATTGTCTGAAAAAATAGATCGTACAACACAAACCCCATTAAGTATCCATTAATCACAACAGAAAAGTCTGCCCTGTACCTGATTAAAGCGTTATCACATTGCGATGCTGTTAGTATCCAGGGTCCATAACATATTATCAAAATGCTGGCGCACATTTAGAAAACATTTTGAATGAAAAAATATGAGAATTAAATTTTAAATTGAACAAAGGCAATATTGAAATAAAGTTTATCATTTGACAAAACGACAGACAGTGTGTTAGAATGTTAATTGCATTGCAAATATTAAACTTATTAATTATACAGAATTCTAAAAGTACTGATGGCCTTCATGACCGATCTGAAAATTCCAGACTGTATCAATAGAGACATGATTATTTCATCTTATCTTAGACAGGCACTTGAAATCTTTTTTTTTTACATTTATTACATTTTCCCTTGAACCCTAGGTCTTTTGAAATTTACCCACAGACCGAAATAAATAAATAAAGAAAAAAAAAAATAATAAGACAGTAAAATCGGCTAGTATGATTATGACCACTATTTTTGCGATGTTTATGTTTATATATCTATATTAATTACTTGAAAAAAATAGAGAACAACAAATGAAGAATTTCGTATAAAGAAAAAATGAATGACTTGAGTTTTTTATTTTTACTCCTATTAAATTAAAAGAAAGATAGCGGGGCTGAAAAGTTTGCGTGTCTCCACAAGACAGTCGTTTGAGCATCTTTCGCAATTTTATGTTGTGGAATGGTTTAAAAAAGTTTAAGAACGATTCAATAAAGAAGGCTTAACTCGAAAAATAGGTTTTTCTAGGTTTTTGATTGACGATTTACTGTTATTTATTCATTTAATAGAAAGATGTGTAAAGCCTCTCTTTTAGCGGTTCAAAAATTATTAAGATTTATGATTTAATAAAAACAAAAGTTTATCAGTGAATAAAGATACAAATTTCTAGCTGCTGTTTTATTGCCTTAACCAGAAAACAAGTAAAAACAAAATTTATTTTAAAGAAAAGATTAAATTTTACTTTTACTAACACCAAAAGTCTGCTAATGGCTTAATAAAATTGTAGAAAAAGCATACAATCTCACTTAAAACACGAATTTGTCAACATATTGATCGTTTTCCGAACAGAACAAGAAAAAAAAATCGACAAACTTGTCACACTATAATAAAATCTGAAATCTAAAACGCTGCGATATAACCAATGAATAAAACTAAATCTGTGTATTAATGGATCTGTATGGCCAATAACAATCACCAGAATGGCATAAATGAACTTAAACAATGTGTTTAATAATAATAAAAATAATCTAAAAAGTAAACATAAATGAATATTGTTTTTATTTCATAGATATGAACAGCAAAATGAAAGTAAAAAAAAAATAAACTAAATTGGTTCAAAACGAAACATCTTAAAGTGATAACAAAGGCAGAAGAAAAAAACATGACAAAAAGCAAATTAGAAAAAAAAACACAAAACGAATGCATACAATTTGTAGTCAAACGTATGGCTGGCATTTAAATAAAATTGTATTTTTAAACCATCTTTGAGCCATCACACTCGACACGGAATAATAAATGAAATGAATGAAACAAAACCAGAGATTACAATTGTTACAATGTTATTGAACTGGGTGTCTTAGAGGCGTCTTAGATTGGACACACGTTTCATATTTATTACAACACAGACGAAATGCCGAGGATTATGAGCTCTCTGATAGCAGCAATGCCAATAACAACAACAACAACTGCAAAGCTAATATAAACAAATATCCAATAACAAACCTTATGAGAATAAATATCTACATGCATACGAGTATAAGTACTCAAGCTTAAACTTAATAAGATGAGCGTTAAAGTGATAAAGACACTTGGATAAATTTGAATGGTTTTTGTGAAAAATTCAAAGAATTTCGCATGATACCAATAACGTATGGCTCAATTTGAACATATTTTAATTTTTAGAACAAAACAAAATTTTTATAATTTTTTATTAGATTTGCTTAAAATCTATCAATAACACAGAAATTTGATTGGTAGAAAATATTAAAAAAAGTTGTGTTCTTGTGTTCATTACGTTGGAATTTGTCGATAAAATTTATGAAGTAACATCGTAAATGGAAAGTGGAAGAGTTGATTGGATAGTATTTGGTTTAAATTATTTGGCGGACGTTTTTAGAGCTATGGGTGTTTCAATTAAGCACTCTCGACCATAAAACCATCTTCAAAGGTAATCTTATAGCGTTTTTGTGGGGATGATATACAAATCTACTACAGCGTACAAAGTATGAGGCTAATAATGAAAGGAACGAATCTCTTCGGATGAAAGTGAAAATTAGTTCAAAGCTACAGTTCTTAGGAATACGGGTAGTAACTCAACCCGAGATATATTTATTAAAGTACAAAAATAACACCAAACTTAAGCTGCACTTGCTGGTCAGGTTTGACATTAATTTAAGGTAAAAATAACCGCATAAAAATTTACACTTTCTCTAGCAGAAATGTGCAGACAATAACAAGTGTAGAAACTATTGCAAAGATGCATACAACAAACTACTGCCCCGTGTCGTTTTTTACATTGAGGCCCCTTCTACAATTAGGCCTTTTCAAAAGAAAAAAGAGTCTCTGAAACAAACGACTGCGTTGAGAAAATGGATTGCTTGGACGATTTTCAAAACTATGGATTAAAAAGAATTGATTGCTTATCGCTTTGAGCGAGGTTTATCTCGTCAGTGGTGTGATAGGTTAGACGTCAAGGAAAAAGCATTAGGTAGACGGCTGAAAGAGTACGAATTAAAAAAGCAGAATTTAGCGGAGGTTGAACGCGAATTTGCCACATGGAACTGGGGCTTCCAATAATGCTTTTCAGCTGAGCACTGAAGAAAACACATGTCTACTACAAAGCCAATATCCTTCATGATCATATTTTGTGGCTCTAGCAAAAACCCACTTTGCATGTTTCGACAACACTCCCCGAAATTTCAGGGTCGATTCATTGAGAGGCCTCAGATAAATATATTCTTCTTCTCAAAAGTAAAATGAAAATATATTTATTTAGTGTATGGTTAAGGCATATTGAGGAGCTGTGCTTTAGTGGATTTTTATTATAAATTTCAAGTCCACGTTACTTGTAACAATAAGAACTTGAAAAGATTTGAAATCCATTTGCTTGTCTACTTGATCTGTGCAAATGTCTGTGTAGTTCTAGTCCTTATTCTATGATTAAATATGCAAACTTCTTTCTGTGATTATGATTAATGCCTAAAAAATTTTTTTTTCGGAAATATTTTTCTTGTTTGTTGAATTTGCATGACTGAAATGCATGAAGATTTTATCAATTATAAGTGTTGGAAAAAAAATAATTTTTAATTTTAGTACTGTTAGTCAGTCAGGAAAATAGTGACACTCACTAAATGTACCATTATTACCTTATTATTTTGACGCGCACCTTACAGCAGAATAATTCGCAGAGATTGCATTGTTTGACAACAAAATCATTGTTACTCCTTAACATTTAATAGATGTGCGTTTGTGTGTGTTCGTTTGTGTGTACTAATGTAATGTACAATAAACATCTCTACCTAAAAGCCATACTCACACAGAGACAGAAATAATTGGTAACACATTCAATACACACAAGTTTAAAATTGATGTTTTCGTGTTAATATTTATTCATATTAGACATTTGTGGTTAATATTTGTTAATATTTATTTATTTGTTAATGCGCCTGTATTATTTGTTATTTTTGTTTATAGACCAAATATTAACATGACACGTGTTAATATAAAACCTCAAACGTTTGCTTCGGGGGCGTTTAATATTATTTTTTTGGTTAAACAATATATTTTCTAGTCCAAACATTGGGATTAAGTTTTGTATGATTAATAGTCTTAGATTACTGTTGATAAGAATGTTAGCGACAAAGACCAAATTGATGATTTAAAATTTTGTAGTTAAGAACTTTTTTAATAAGAAATTAGACTTTTATTCAAATCAAAATTTCTATTTCATAAATTTAAAAATAGTTTAGAAACTCAAATGTTACACCCCAATAAGCCTTTAAGGTTGTTTTAACAATGTGATATTTAAATGTTCTGTGATTGTTTAGCGCTTTCTGGTCTACGTGACTTTCGAATGTGAAAGTATCAAAGGCTGAATACTGAAACCGGATGTTATTCTTTTGGGGCTTATAGACCTATTACTTTGTACAGTCATGAATCACTTCCTCTCGTGACACATCCGATTTTAACTCCAGACTCAGGACATCCACCAAGTATCCAAAAGGCTCCTTGAGCACCCACAGTAGTAACTGGTGCTTCCTCGGTGACCCAATGTTATGGGTGCCAGATTATACGGCAGTTAAACAACTACAGTTTTCCAAGTTCACGTTTATGCTATACGGACAGTTTTTTTGACCCGTTCTAGATACTCTTGGGGGATAGTGTCAACATGTGCAGCTTCAATTACACTCAAAGGTCTGAATTTAAACTGGCTTATGCTTCACTGCCATGGGTTTTAAAAGGTTCTTTACTCTTCGTCGATTGCAGCGAACGCCAGCTCATGGCCTGCTTCGCATATTTAACCATTTTTTTGCAGGTCTACAATGGACTCAATACATTAGCAACGATGACACTAAAACCGATGTAGGCGAACTATGAGAGAGAGAGCTGTCAATCTGAATTTAGTATATTTTTTTTATTAAAACATCAAGCAAATTTTTATTGAGAGACAGAAAGTTATTTTAATGAATGGTTCGTATTTTACGACTTCTAGGTTGGAAAAACTTCGAGATTTAAATTGTATTAAATATTAAAAAAAAAAACGGAGAAATGGCTAAATTAGTGATATTTAGACTTTTGATTGAATAAATTTGAAGCATTAAAATTACCCACGTTTTGTTTGCATTTTGCTTTCAAATAAGTGAGGACAATATGGAAGGCTTTTTAAGCAAAATTCCCTAGAACTTTAGGAATCTGCTTGTAGAATTAAATGACGTACCACAATATATTAACGTCCAATGAATAATGCCAAATTGTTAAAATTGACAAATCTCGAAATTCCCAGTAATTTTTAAAAAGGAGACTTTCCTTTTTTTTGCGTTATTTACCATTAAACGTGCTAGGGGAAAAATTTTATCTGCACGGTTAGAATAGATATATTAGAGCATTTAAACATGGTCTAAGTCTTTTGAAACCGTTGAATCCGTGAAAGAACATCTGTTTCAAATTTGATTTTTTACAAAAAATTATCCATTTGTGAAGCCTATAGGTCGACAATTAAAAATAATTTCTAATTTTTTTTTTTTTCAAAGCAGTATAATTATTTTATGATTTTACTTTTTAATTTTACAACTTTTAAGATAAAAAAAATGCGAAAAAAACATTTTAATTTTTTTTAAATGTTTTTTTTTTTTTGTATAAAAACTTAAAACTTAAAAATATGTTTTTAATATTTTTCCTCCGGTGTACAGTCCAAAAAAAATTTTAGAAAAAGCGGAAGGGTTTTGGTTTAATAGTAGCAAAATCTAAATAAAGGTAGGTCACAATATTAAATTCATAATTTTTAAAAGTAAATGTTTCCTAAACTTCAAAAGGTAATGCATATTTTAAGCTTTGTAAGACTGGATTTAAAGTTTCAAAAATGCGTGAAAAATATGAGTTTGGCAACAACTTTAATTTTTCAAACACCTGAAATGTGTTACTGTAGACATTGAAAAGCCGGCTACTTAAAAAAATAATATCCGTATTCGAAACATAAGCACCTCTACAATAGCCGTGTGCAGTTTTAAAACAATCGGAATAGCTGTTAAATATTGCTGAATTTTTTCTACTCTTTCAAAATACCCCGCTGTGCACTGTTACAAAAGTAGGTCGCATAAAAGCATATGTGCATATTTTCATTCACAATATTATCAAAATTATGGCTATATAATCTCGAAAAAAAAGGGAAAAGTAGTATTATTTTTAATAAAAATCAATACACATTTGCAATCTATCAAACCTACTCAGAACTAATTTTATGTAATGTCTGCATAATATTTTTAGAAGACCCCTTTAATGACTCAAGAGCTGTGGGCGCTCTTCCAAAATAAAAAGTACTCCGAAATTCCGAAACAAATATTGTTACATTTTTACACATTAAGGAATGCTTTTAATTATAAAGACAACGATGCTTCTACTAGAAAAAATTATCAAATTATATTTTTAAACTTTTTAATTTTTTCTCAATGAAGTATTAAATGCAAGTAAATTTTTAAATCGGAATGTGCCACAAAAATTTGTGGTCAGAGTAAAAATATTTAAATTTGACTCGCGTTTAAGTTTTTTGACTCAAACGAATGTTTTGATTTACTTTTTACAATAACAAAACATTCACCCTATAAAACAAAATGATTTATTATAAAGTTTTTTTAAGTTTAATATTAAACTGGCAACTGGTTTCTATAAAAACTCTATAAGAAATATCAATTTTATTTATAGGAATTTGAAAATTTTTTATCTGATTTCTTCATTAAATTTTTATTACACCAATAAATTTGTTTCTTAAGAAAAAAATAATAAAACAAAATTACATTTCTATGAAATCAATAAAAAAAATAAAATATTAAAATGTATTTCTTCACTAATAAATTGATTTGAATCAGTTAATAACTCTTTTCCAACTTTCTAGATGAAGAAATTCCCGTAATCGCCATAAACGGTCAGAATTCTTTAACATCAATTCCAAGTAGAGTGGCTGTGTTCAATGATAGTTATCATGGGTGTTCTTTGATATCTTTCTCGTTATTCTTTTATTATTATTTTTTATTAATATTTTTTTTAGTCTCTTGTTTTAGTTCTTTCTTGTTGATGTATAAACAAAATGAAATTCTCAAGAAAAAATTAATAAAAATCTATTTTTCTGTCGATTTATTGTTTGTAAAAAATCATTGTATGTTTTTGTATTTAATACTATCTGCCTTTGTATATGTGAGTGAATGAATGTAGTGATGAATTTTTTACAATATTTGTTTACATTTCTCTTTACGTTCTAGTGTATGTAAGCTATCAGGCTATGTGGCTGATTTTTGAATTGTGTAAGAGTTTGTACAGTTGTAAATCAAAATATTTGTCAGCAGCCATTTAAAAACTTCTTTACAATTTCTGAGCCTTCCAAATACTTTTGCTCACACAGAAATCATAATTTTGTTTAATGCGTATGAAGACCGATGTCCTGCTGTGAACTAAAAAAAATATAAAACAATAGATCAGAGACCTTGTTGAAGGGGGCTTGACAATGAATAATAATTACCTAATTATGTACGAGTTCTATTTTTTTAATATTTTTTTGTATCTCTTAATGCAGACAATAAAGAAAAACAAGTGTAGCAAGTGTAACTCAAGGCACATGCCGCCAATTTAAAATTTTGCAATTTTCCATGAAAATTTGGTGCAAAAAATTATTGACCAAAGCGTCTGCCAAGAATAAGTGCAACAGATTTCTCCCACAGCAATAATTCTTTAGCCTTCATAATCATGGCAGATATTATTTTTTCTATTTAATAATTTAATTCAAGGTTATGTTTTTTAGAGCAGTTTATTGTTATATTTTTTTTTAACAAAAGAAATTTTAGTTTTTTTCGTACACATTCTTTTGCGACAAATATAAAGGCAGGAATAATACAACCAAAATATATTTATGACCGCATTTAGATGAAATCAAACGATATATTATCATTGGGAATGGTGTTTTGCAGAATACTAAGCTGATTGATTATTGAAGCTGTTTTTCTAGGAACCAGAATATGTTTCCGAAGTCCCAAAAACTACGAAATTCCATCAAAAATCGAGATAAAATGCCGAAAGTGCATTAGAGATATTTTTATTTTTTACTTTAATTGTTTTGATTTTAAAAACCTAAAGAATATTTTCTATTTAAATATTAGATGCACCACGATTGTTTAATATGAACGTGTTTGATTATATTATTTTTTTTATCTCTTTTACGGTTTTAGCTGAAAGCAATCACATAATAAATGTTTTCCATGCATGAACTTAACAACAATGTAACAGACAACAAATTGTTTGAAATAAAATACAGAAAGTGGAGAACATTAACTTTGATTAGCTTTGGCTGAACAAGACGTACAAGACCTAAGGAAATAGATTAGGAAAAAAATACACCAACAACAACTATAAAATCCTAGAATGAATATAATAAATGAATGAAAGGAGTGTAAAAATGGACGTGATAAGTTACTTTGGAACTCTTTCCACCTATTCGTATAACGGTGTGTCTGTGACAGATTAAATATGGTCGAGGGAGTTGCATGATTTAAATTTTGCAATCAGAGAAATGGCTACTAAAGAAAAATTATTCCCTAAGAGAGAAAAAAGTACACAAGAACAAACGAAAACACACAGTTCGCAAATAAGCGACATCAATAACGTAAATGAGAAATAAATTTTAAAAATTAAAAAATAGAAACACACACAAAATAAAATAAAGGACTAGAAGAAAGTAAGAAAAGGTAAATATTATCTCAACAAATAAAAACTACAATATTTTAATGTGTTTTGTTTAAGAAAGCAAACAAATTAAATGCCAGAAAAATAAAAAGGCAGTTAACTTAATTGTGGAATTTACAAAAATATAACAATCAACAGCGTTAATCTCTTTATTTTATTTATTAGAAAAATAAAACTGTCTTCACAATCAAACATATTTTTTAAGAAATGAATGTGTAGAGCAAAAAAAAATACACAATAAAAGGCTTTATTCATCTGGCTCGCTTCATACGAGAGACGCTCATCATGAGTAACTGACTGACCGATCGGGAGTGAAAACAACGACGTAATAAATTATTCATAAGTAGAACTTTGCATCATTGTCTTTTTTAATATTTAAATATACATTTTATTATTATTGGTTTAAATATTTTGAATTTAGTGATTTAATATTTTTCCTCAACCAGGTGAAAATTAATCAGCCTAACTGACATCCCTAAATTAGCGCGTAAGACGCAAAGCAATGTAATTCATAGCTTTTGCGCTAGAATGTCATCCCTAAATAACAGCGTCAACTTTGTGTCTTTAATAGTAATGTTAACTAATTTTATTTTATAAAACCCGCTGTATAAAAATAAAAATAGAGATAAAACCGCTAGATTGCCTTAAAAATAACTAAATTGTCACTACTTTTCAGTCATAACAAAACAAAACAAAGCAACGAGCAGCCAACTTCACTTCCTAACGCACTGTCAAAATTGGATTTTCCAATTGCTAAGCGTTGACGCCGTGCTATTTAGGGATGCTTCATACATTTTGTATGAACATGAGAAATTTTGACAGTTATCTTGCGCTTTACGCGATAATTTAGGGATGGCAGTAACGCGAATTAAGCGCATATACGAGTGCTTTCGTATCATGTGTGAATCACATTTTAATTTTATGTTTTTATTAAGTGTTGGTCTGTAAAAATTATTGTCATATGCATGAAAAAGAGCTCTCTCTAAGGTTTTCCGTTAATGATTACCTGCACCTTCTGCGCAAATCTATTCAAGCGTTTAACTTTAAAGGTTTCTGATTTATATCACTAAATATAGGATTGTTGCAGACGAACAGACAACCAAATAGACATCGTTGCGATATTAAGAGTGTTTGGTTATTACTATTAAATTACAAAGCCCTAAAAAAGACGTGATGTAAGTTTTCGCTAAAAGAAAAAAGAAATTACTCATGTATTTATATTAATTATTTGTTAAATATAAGAAAATAATAACATTTTTGAATTTATTAAGAAAAACACAAAAAGTTTAAAGTCTCTTTTATTATTATTATTTTAAATTTTTCATCTCTTTTATATTTTTATTAATAATGGTATTTCGAGGATATATTTTATGTTATGGGATGTCAGAGAAAAAACAAATAAAATAAGTTGCGGAGACGGATGCGGGTTTTATTGTCATTTTGAATTATTCGTTTAGTAATTTTTTTATTCTTTTTTATTGAAATAAATTATTGAATAAATATAAAAAAAATTTTAAAATGTAAATAAGCAATAAATAAAAAAATTTTAAAATTATTGTTGATTTTCAATGACTTTTTACATTTTCTTTCTCTTCTTTTTTCGTAGTCATTCACAAAAAATATTAACAAATAGTATTTTTTGTTAGAAAAACAATAAAACTGTGGCAACATGTTGAAAGAGAAAAAATTTTAAATTGAGAGCTTTTAGAGAAAACGAATTCGTTGAACGTTTTTTATTGTCAAAACTCCATATAAAAAAACAACCGCATTCGCAACTGTGAGGTTGTATTTCTACTCTAAGTTTTACGTTTCGCTACGCACAAGTTTTCTAGTAATAAAAACGGTAATAAAAACGTTGTTAAAATTTTCGGCAGGTAAGTCTCTCAGTAAATTGAAAAAATGAATTCGCTGTTTTTCAGCAATGAACTCAATGAAAACTAAAATAAGAAGTAAAATGCAACACGAAAATCGCGAATTGATAAGCACTTTAAAAATAATATAATTTGTTGTGATACTTTTATTCCATCTGCAGACATGCTTTTTAGCTTCACAATATGTACTAAAAAGTTACATTGGACAACAAGATTTCGTTAATAAATTTCATACATATAACTTTTACAAATTCAATATTAAAAAACGTAATACTTAAATTGATAAAATTTATCTAATTGGGGTTACGACTTGAAAAAAATCTAGGAACCCTGCATATCAAAAGCATAAATGTAAATCGACGAGAGTAACTTTTACTACTTTTTTGTGTTTTTTTTTATGATTGATTCTGTTTTTTGCTCGAACGAACGAACGAACTTTCTAAATTTACCAGAAGCTGCAAGCTTTGTTATGTTTATTTGTATGTCTAAATATAATACTTTTTGAAGTGAGTTAATAGGAGATTCATCGTATGCATAAATTATAGAAATATCGGCAAATATTAGACCTGTAGACTCTCTAATAGCGTGGAGCAAATCTTATATATAGCTGTTGAAAGTATGTGGTTTTAAAATAAAACCTGTGGAACTACACATTTAACTCTACACAAATACTGAAATCAAAGACATGTGATTTAATTATTATTTTTTTTTTGCTATAGTCTGGTAATACAAATTTTAAGAAGAAAAAATGCTAAATAATTCTTTTCTAAAATTAACAATTTAAATGCAATATTGCAAAAACTTAGTGCATTTTAGGGAAGAAAATGGAATTTACCATTATTATTCAATTTAGACCTGTATTGTCATGCCAGGAATTGGGCCTAATATGAATGATTCAGATACCTGTTTGGTTGCATTTTATTTTCGATAGAGATATTTGACGTTAACGATTATGTGTGAAAACAACAACAAGAAACTGATTTATTCTACCGTATAGTCTTCCATTTTTAACCGACTTTAAAAAAGAAGGAGGCTATTAAATCGACTGAATGCTGCTTTTATATATTTCTAAATCAATTTTGAAAATGTTTTTTATTTGAAAGATTATGCTTACAGATTGCTCCCGTTTTAAAAACAGTTCATAATTTTTAAAATTAAAGGGTGTTCCCATACAATATATATATTTTTTTCATGTATTATGAACCGCAGAAGGCGCAACTTTAAATATATAAATAAGTGTCACTACAGCTCCCAATAGTAGACGTAATAGACCTACCTTCTGAACCGTTATAGACAAACGCTTGAAAGTTGGACAGAATGTTGATTACTTTAATCGTTATAATAACAAATATAAATATTCAAAACTAAGAATTAAAGGGTGCCCAAATAATTCATTTAATTCGATGTTTGTGGCCATACTCTTCAAGCGCTAAAAAAGGTTAAATTTACAAAGAACCTGTATTGCTAAGTCCGCTATAGCAGCAAGTATAAAATATAGATTTGGATATTTAAGGGTGTCCCAATTGCTAACGTATATATTTATATCTGCAATCTGTTTTGATGTCGATGTTTTTTCTTTGCAGGAATTTATAAGTGATTTGCTAAAAATATAAACATCTTTTAAGACTTTAAAGGTAAAAGTTACAAAAAAGCGGCTTTGAATGTAATTAGAGTAAAAATCCTAAGCCTACTTGAGCTTTTTTTAAAACTTGTGATTTTAGTAATTGCGTAAATTTCTTTTTAAGGGAATGCGGAGTGAAAGTGGGTGGTAGTGACACATTTTCTGAACAACTCTTAATTGTTATGACTAGCAACTCTGTGAAGTATTTATTTTGGTTATTCTGGTTTATTTATGGCCTTGAATGGATGGATAACTTATTGAAATTGCTTATTTCTAAAAAAAAAAACAAATGAACAATTTCATTTTTGGGATGCTAAATCAAATTTTAAACATCTTATAAAGATTTTGATAAAATATTATTGATATAAAAAATTTCTCAGCTGCAAATTCTTTAGCTTGAGTCTATGAAAAGAACTAAATGTTTCAAAGAAAATGCTTTCTCAATATTATCAAACTTTATTTCTGAATGAAAACCTGTTGACAAATATTTAACTATAAAATTTAGTAGTTGGTTTTATATTATCTTCCTGGCTTAAATATAAAATTTCTATTGTATTTTATTCCACGGCCAAACTGCATTAAAATGTTTTCACTTCTATACAAAAGGAATTTTTTTTTTTTTTTTATAAGTAGATTTTATTTACATTTCACATTAATACAATTCATTATTAGTGTCCCAGCGCCCAATGGGCATTGTTGAGACATGTTGGCAACTAGATAGTTTTAAAGAAATGTAATTATATCTACAATTTAAAACTAAAGATCTTTATATAAGATGATTAAAAAGTACATTTATCTACGCAAAAGCATTTCAAGACTTTCAAATAAAAATTGTTTTAATTCTCGTTTAAACGTTGATATAGCGGTAATCGTCTTTAACCTTGTAGGCAGTCTGTTAAACTGTTTAAATAGTGTTTAATTAAAACAGAAATTTCTGTTAAACTACCAATCTGTCATCGCTGCCTTTAAAACTGGGGGTTCATTTCATCAACATGACATTTCATCAACATGTAAAACATTCCAAGGTATTAAAGGTGTTTATAAATGCAATAGCGTGTAATAACTAAATAAACATACTTGTCAACATTTACTTCCGTGGCATTTAAAGTTGATCAAACTCTTTAAATATGCAGAAAAAAAAGAAAAGAAAAGTAAAAATAAAATGGGCATGCGCACCCTGCTTTACATACCAGCAGTGAGTGAGTGATTTGTATCAAATGATAATTTTACACGTTCTCAGGCATAAAACACATAAATACACACCAGGCAGCGCATTTGTTCATATTTCAAATGTTGAGAGGTTTACGAGGGCCAACTACAACTGCAAACATTTATATGAAGGATCATTAATATTTTTTTAGCACCCCATGCTGTTGCTTGACATAAACATTTAATGTTATTGTTTTGTTAACGCATGTTGCAATGCTGTTCCTACATGTTGCATACTCGTATAGCATGCAACAAACATTTATGCAGTTGTTTGTCATAAAAATTTGTTTATTTTTGAAAGTCGAATCATATTTAATTTTAAAGTTTGAGTTACTTGCCTTCGAAAAAGGTTTCATTGTTACCGGTTCCGTATCTTAAAGAAGGGTTGTTTTTTTTTGTATCATTGTGTATCATTATAGATCACTTTGATGGAAATATGAATTTCTTTTCTTTAACATGATGATTAGTGTTCATTAATTTATTTCTGTTTCTAGTCATCATTGTTTACATTTTTTTACATTCATAAAGTTAATTTGTTATAATGATCGTTTATTTTACACAATTTCTCTCACACATCACACATCACATTTACAAGTACCAGGCATGTGTTATTAATTCCTTTGAATTGTGATCAGCTGTAGCTACTGTTTGAAGTATTTAAGAGTTGGCTGCTTGTAATTGTACTGCATAATTATTAAGTTAAATGCTTGCGTTTGTATGCGTATTTGGTCGCTGCATGTTGTTTTAGTGTTGAAGTTATAAAAATTATTTACTGCAATATAGAAATTGTGTTGATTGATTTGGGTCAGAGATGAATTTATGAAAAGCAATAACATTTTTTTCTGACTTTTTAATATCTTTTAACAGACAGACGGTGTTTAATATTTTTTAATAGCAGGTGGGGCCAAAGTAACGTAAGTAATGTTTTTAGCTCCGCTTTTATTAAATATCTATTTAAAAATGCTTACTGAATGACATTAAGGTGCAGATATTATATCGTGCCGGTTGACGTCCTGGGTTTGCGGCATTTTGAGCATTGCTCGCAAAATAAATGTCTTTATATGGGCGATGTTAGCTGAGAAGACCTTCAAGGTTTGCGTTTCAAAGATACCCTCTAATAAATAATAAACGTTTTCCCAAAACGTTATTCTAAAATAGTTATATTTTATATTGTTTAAGCTTTTTATAAAACCTCAGCTTAAACTTTGCCCATAATTGCTTTAAATATCGTTCTTATTCAAGCTGACAGTTTCAAGTTTTTATTTGAGCCACTCAGTTAATCTTTATTATTAACATCTCTGTCTGTAATTTGAATATTTTGAATTGTGAAACTATTTGGCAAACGAACTATTTTAGTATTATAATTTAATCCGAATTAAGTTCACGTTCGCAATCTATATATATATATATAAATGAATGTCTGTCTGTTTGTTTGTGCTTTATAGAAGGCCAAACCCTTGGACCGATCTTCCTGGAATTTTCGCAGCATGTTACTGTGACTCTGGAAGGAATAATAGGCTATATGAAGTTTCAATTGGACAAAGGAGCGTGGCACCGCCCATATAACGCAAAAATTTAAATCGCCGTATTTTGGCCATTTTTTGACCTACGTAGACGATATTTGGTACATATGGTATTGGCATAATTAGGAATACGTACCAGGAGAAAAGTGGGTGGGAGCCCGCCCCTTTGTAGAAAAATTAAAAATCGTAGTATAGTCTTAACTACTGGACCAATCGTCATTAAATTTTCGCAATACTTTTAATTTTATATAATAACGAGGGGGGTAGCGAAGCACACCGGGTTCATCTAGTATTTCTATATTTGTTAAGAAAAGATTTTTGTGTTACGGGGTGTCGAGAAGGTACACTTTCTTTGTTTACAATGTTAAATGAAAGAGAGTGGATCTTAAATTTAAAAATATTTAATTTAATGTTGGCAATTCGGTATGGTATACAATATCAGAAAAACGTCCGCCTCTGTTGGCCTCACAAATTCGAGCCCTTTTAAGCTCATTTTTCATTACATTCATTTCAAGAATATTTTGTTTGAGTTGCTCAAGCGTTTCTGGTTTAATTGCATAGACCTTGCTTTTCAGATATCCTCACAAAAATAAGTCCAGAGCAGTCAATTTAGGCGACTGTGCAGGCCAATCCACATCACCTTTTCTTGAAATAAGTTGTTGTGGAAAGATGTCTTGCAGCAACTATATTGTAATCTAGGCTGTATGCGATATGGCACCAAATATTTGCCCATACTTAATTTGCGACGTGTTTAATTAACGACTGTCAAATATGAACTCTCAATACTGATGTTAACCAAAATGGTGGCAAAATAAAGTAGCTTAACTTCCCGGCGGCCAACCTGTGTAACATACTAGAATAATGTATTGCAGAATTTTCTGGATCGCTACATCTGTGATCAGCACTGTTTACATCTATCTACCTTGGTCTATAATATTTATCGCGTTAATTGTGTCAACACTAGCGAAATGGTCTCTAGTAATGCGAAACAGGAATATTAATGCGCCGTAGCTGTAGTGAGTATTTAAAGTTATCATACTCTGACAGGTGATCATCCTTGCCTACTCGTGTACGTTGACAAGCATCTTCATATTAACGAAGATAGAAGATAGTAAAAGATCGGGTGAAGTTAAATATCTCTTCGTTTGAAGGCTTCTTTATAGATTTGAAAAATTTCACACTGAATTAACAGTTTGTAACAGTCATGAAATTTTATTTCATTAATATTTATTTATATCATTCATAACTGCCTTTTGAGCACTTAAATCGATCTCTTCACTAAAGATATTCAGAGATTTTTACAAATTGCGATTAAACTGTTTTTCTATTATTAAACGAACACGAATGTGTAATGTCACTTTAATTTCTTAATGAAACGTTAATGACTATTTATAAAAATGAGATAAATATGAAAATAAAGGAGTTATTTTACTTTAAGTTACACTAACTGCTATGGTGTAATTTTCTAGAAAACTTGATATGTATGTTATCATCACCACCAAAGAGCAAAAGCACAACAACAACTATGCGAATTATTTCGTAAACATTTGGATAGCTCTAGGAAAAATCTTAAACATGAAGAGCGAGAGCATTTTCGTGTTGATTTTTTTATTTTGGCCTCCCGTAAGTTAGTCTTTTTTTTGACGTGATTGATTTACTGATACCCGCAAATTTTTTTTGATTAAAAGCCACATGTTTTTAAGTTATTGCGATTTACCCAGAGGATTACTATTTTAGCAAAAATACACATTTTGCTGCAAAGTTCTAACAGAAAGTATTTGCCATTCTATTCCTACAAGCGACCGGTACCCTAAAATGTATACGTGTATTAACCTGCACCATCACTTATGTTTCGACAACATTGAAAATTTGAAAAGTATCATATTCGCACTCATCCTAAACCATTAGTATTATGTTTTATATCTTAATGAAAATGACAACATTCAAAATTAAAATAGAATTTATTTTTTATTATTAAAAAAAACTTTTACTTTTACCCTCGTAAAGGTAAAATGCAAAATTTGTTGCCCTGTGGTTCAAATTACAAGTCTAGGAAATTTAAAAGTTAAATAAAAATTGCCAATGAACAATTTAAATGATCATGATACACATTTATTAAATTGCAAAAAATAAAAAAATTACAGAGAGCAAAAGGTAGTTCTTTTCTCCACAACAAATAAATGATTTTACAAAATCTTCTAAAAAAAAGTAATTGTAGGTGCTTTCAACTTTTTGGCATTAGATTTTTTCTATTAGACATGTGACAGGGCACTGATTCATTCAGCAGGATAATGGAAATAGGTATTGAGGTGATGATAATAATAACCCTGGAAATCATAATGAATACAACAGCAAGTTATTTAAAACTAACTTTGCATGAAATATAATAAAATAGAAAATATAAAAGAGCAGAGACAAGTAATAAACCCCCAAAAGGAACATTTATAATGTGAAGTAAACAAAGAAATTTATTATGGAGTTTGCACGATAAATTCAGCTATTACACACTTAGTAATCGTGTGTGTTGTTGCAAGTTTCAAAAGATTCGTTTTGAAAACGTTTTGAACGTCAAGCTAACGTAATTTAAAAATCACAGTGTTTGAAATTGTTAAAGTAGAAAAAATTCACAAACTCTATTTCTGGACGTTGTTGTTGTTGTTTTTCTTGCTGTAAAGAAAATTACTCCTTTTATTTAAAAACTTTAATACATATCAAAATGTAAATATATGTCAGTGTGTATATTTGTTGAGAATGTATTAGTGATGGCATGTTTATAACACTTGTGTGTACAGATGTAGAAATGAAAAACAGACTCCCTGAGTGCAATTTTAAATTGAGCTTTAAAACTGTGCAAAAAAATTATCCAAAATGAAAAAATGTACAATTTCGCAAACGTTGTACAACAATGAGTTAAAATTGTTGAAAAACCCAGTGCAACATTAGTGATTTGTTGGCAACACAAATTGTATTGTTGGTGATGATAATGACAATAACGCTGTTTATGTATTTGAATGAATCTTGTTGCCAGTAAAAAATTAAAAAAAAATTTGCTTGGGAATAAACATTTTGTTTGTTGAATTTTAAATATCGAAAATATGCTCGGCGTTAAATATTAAGCTGATTAAACAAGTTTTAAAAAACAAGAAAGAATTTGTTCTTGAAAAATTAGCGGAAAAGAAAATCCAAAAGAAATAAAAATTCACATATATTTTAGAAAATCCGTCAAGTGAGAGTTGAATTCACACACAAAAGTTCTCTGTTGTGTATCGACCAAACTTCGATGTTCAATTTTGAATTGTTAAAGAGTGTCTTTAGAGAGACTCTTTAGGTTTGAAATTTATTTTTTATATTTGTTATCATAAGGTCTTTCTGCTGGGGTTCATAAGAAAAGCCTTTATACGTAAAAGACCCGTCTTGCATAGGGCACCAACATTGTGTCTCTATGTGGGCACCCTTTAACTTTTAATTCCATAATAATACACCTTCTGTAAAAATTCATGTGTCTTGCTGTTACGGTTTCAAGAGATTGAGAGAGATCTGTGATAGACAAGTGTTGTCTATATAAATTGTCAATTTGCTAAGCACAAAATATAGGGTCCGTCTAATTTTTTTTTTAATGCTATAAAAAACTTCTGCTGTGTGCCATGTAGCGCCGTCCTGTTGAAATCAAATGTTGCCAATATCCTGCTCTTAAATTTTTTAGAACAAAAATTTGTTCAACATGGTCCGATAACGATCGCTAATAACTGTAACGGCTAATCCTCATTTTCGAAGAAAAATGTCCCAATCATGCCTCTGAACCAAAATCCGCACCAAACAGTGACCCGTTTTGGGCGCGAGAATTTTGCTTGTTTACATACCCGCCAAGATTAAAATGAGCTTAATCGGCATCTTAATGTCGCAATATTTCCCAGCATTATTCAAGCGTATACACAACCATATTCGTTCTGCGGAAGGATAAAACTAATTATCTGTCAAATCAGACATGAGCTAAGTATTACCATTCACGAAATAAGCACTAGTTGAAAAAAAAGCTTTAGATGTCAGACCCGTTTTCAAGCAGAATTAAGTGATTACTTTCATTCTAGTTAAGTCACCTAGAGGGATCTGTGATAATTCAGATTTTAGGTTATTTATTGCGTCTGTTCCAAGAAATTACTGTATCGAAGAATGAAGTGGCTGGCTTTCAGTCACACAAAAGCAAAGAATACTATTTCTCCCTTATTTCATGCAAGAAAGTTTAGGTAATACCTGTTCCTGTTCCTGTAGGAACTAGTCACATGTATGTTTATAGCCCAATAACCCGTTAATAATGCCAGCAATCTAGAGTTATCTATCCTAATACTGTTTATGAGTTTAGAAGATAATTGTGATTAAAATGACTGTCTGCTCTAAGCCATCAAGCATGTGAATCATTTAAGTCATTTCAGCTCACCTCTCCGAAGTTCGAGCCCAAAAATATTGTTTTTAATAGAATTAAAAATGTCGATACTGCGTTGTGCACTTGCATAGCGGATCTTATCACTGACTGCAGGAACACATTAAAGGCAGACGTCAGGTTGACGATCCAACCTGAATAATTCATCATTATATTGGACTTCTGGAATCGAAGAAGTAGTTAATAACCCAAGTAACAGGAGAGCTGTCTAATAGTCCACAATAATGCGGAACATTTATTCTCTTTTCGTTAACATCATACAGAGTTGTTATTTAGAAGCCGAAATTTTCAAATCAATTAAAAATCTAATTACATACTTTCATTTAAGTTTAAAAATGAAGGATAACAAATCGATTAAACAAAAATCTTGCTTTGAATGTATGATATGCTGTATCATTCTTAAGAACGTAACGGTGATATTAAATCGGTTATTTTTTTTTTACGAATTTACTCTGAAATTTAGGTCTGAAATGTTTTCTAACTAAATGTATAAGAATTTAATACTATTATAAGTGTTAGTCCCACTGTTAAAAAATAGTTGAAAGAATCTATTATTATAGTCACCGTCAATGCTAAAACATCTGCATAAAGTGTAGTAAATCAAACGTTTTGCATCTTTTTTGAGTTTAATCGTAAATCAAATCTAAAACAGCAGTTAATAAAAAATTTGAAAAAAAGAAAACACAAAATTTGGTTCTCCCCAAGTTTTCAGTTGTTCCTGTTTTGAAAATCGTTTGAATAACTTTTTATGAACTCGTATAACAAAAGCTGCATTTAACAAAACGTTTGGTTTCTTTGTATTTGAGTTCAAGCTCAACATAATTGCCTTTTTGTAACGAACAGAGCAACAAAACTGTAATAATGTAAACGTCAAGTTTAGTGGGGATTTGTTGTTGTATTTTTTTTTCCGACTATGATATGCACTTATACTATTGTATTTATTCTTAGTCAAAAATTAAGAACGACAAGGAAAAATTACATTCATCTCTGTTTGAAAGAATTGATATTGTATGCATGTTCACTCATTCATTCAATAATTTAGGGGCCCATGTTTCAGTTTTTTGGTCTGTCATGATTTTTATTTATTTTCATTTTTATATAAAATTTATGTATAAATAATTAATTGCTAAGTGTGCAATATTTAAAGTTATATTAAATTAAAATATATATTAAATTATTAATGGGTCAAATACGTATGAAACAGCAATACAAGTCCTGTATAAATTTCCAGTATCTGTCTATAACGATCCAAAATTACATCATGAGGGACATCCTTCAACTTCAAATTTTTCAGTGTTTCAATATAACAGTTCAAAAGATATAAGCATTACCTTTCAATAAAAAAAATCTAATTCGGCTTAGAAATAACTGGGTACTGCGGCACAAATATAAAATTTTCTTTTTTTTTTAAGTTGGTTAAAAAACATTTTTAAAATAAAGAAGTAATCGATGTCGAGCACAAAAGGCCTATTTTTATAGTTTTTGTTTGTCGGTCTGTACGTGCACCGGCAGATTTCAGTTGGCGAATTAATGAGTCGAACTTCAATAAAAATAAAACTAATTGTGATTTGATATCTTTTGCGTTAGATTCGGGAACAACAGATCATTTTATTAACAATTTAGATGTGTTTTCAAAAATAAATAAACTTGTTGAACCACGCTATATTAGTGTTGCAAAAGATGGTGAATACGTTGTAGTAAATAAAATTGGAGAAATTGAGGGCTTAAGCAACAATGGTGTTAACATTCACTTAAAAAATGTTTTATATAGCTCAAACTTCCGAGAAAATCTGTTGTCTGTGAGTCGTATTGTTGAAGCTGGAATCAAAGTAAATTTTAAAAAGAATGAAGCAAATCTGGAAAAGAATGGGAATATTATAGCTACAGCAAAAAGAGTTGGTAACCTATTTGAACTAAAAATCAAGATATTGAGGTCAGTATCAAACTTATCTAAAGTTGAAACCGGTCTTTTATGGCACCAACGTATGGGTCATATTAGTGAACAAGCTTATGAACATTTGATTAAACATAATATGGCAATAGGAATACCAAATCAAAAGATTAATGATTTTTGCAACCTGATTTAACAAAACTTAAAGTTTTTGGCTGTTCCAAATCAAAAACGAAAGAAGTAAGATCCCAAAAGTACGAAATATACAATGGTGGGTTATTGTCCAAATGGTTATAGATTATGGGAAAAAACGAAAAGAGTTATAGTACTTTCTCGAGATTGCAAATTTGATGAATCGTCCTTTCCATTTAGGCAAATTGAAAATAATACTAAGATAACAAAATTAATAGTGCGTGGAGATAAAAATGTCTTAGATTCGCAAATTGAAGAGCTAACCCAACAAGAGGGGGAAAATGATAGTGGCGTTGTGTCGGTTGAAGAAAACTCAAATCCTAGTTTGGAAATGATACAGCAAGAAGTTGAAGAAGAAAACATACCGAGAAGAAGTACGCGTGTAAAAAAATTTCCAAGTAACCTTACCGAGTTATATGAAACAATATTTGAAGCTATTTCTAATGATGATGTTCCCAAGTCATACTTAGATATTGAAAAATCATTACATCGTGTGCAATGGCTTAAAGCAGTAAGAAGTGAATTGGACTCTATGGAAAAAAAACAAGGTTTGGAAGGTTGTTGAAAAACCAAGTAACCACAAACTTCTTAGATCTAAGTGGATTTTTGTTATTAAATCTGACTCGAATGAAAACCCAGTTCGTTTCAAAGCAAGATTAGTTGCAAAAGGGTTCTTACAAAGATTCGGCATTGATTATGAAGAAACCTGTAGGTGTTAAAAAAGGCTTTACATTTTATCAGTTAGATGTAAAAACAGCATTTTTACATGGTGAACTTAAAGAAGAAATTTACATGGAATTACCAGAAGGAATGAAAGCTGAGCCAGGGAAGGCCTTAAAGCTAACCAAATCCTTGTACAGATTAAAGCAAAGTCCAAGGTGTTGGAATAAAAAAATTAATACAGTTCTTGAAGAACTTAACTTTACAAGATCACAACACGATTATTGTCTTTACGTAAAGTTTATTAAAAGTGGAATAATATTACTGTTACTCTATGTAGATGATGTTTTGATTGGAGGAAACGGTTACTGTGAAATTCAACGTGTTAGGGAAAAATTATCTGAAGTTTTTGAAATGTCAGACTGTGGGAAACTTACTTATTTTCTTGGTATAAAAATTGAATATGACATTCAAAATGGAAGAATGTATCTAAGCCAAACTTCAAGTATTGAAAAAATATTAACAAAATTTGGAATGACGGAATGTAACTTTGTTCATACTCCTATTGAAAAAGGTCTACAATTACCACGTGCTGAAGATGAATCTTGCAATAAACCATATCGAGAACTTGTGGGGAGTTTGATGTATTTGATGTTATGTGTGCGACCTGATATTTGTTATGCCATTGGATACATGAGTCGATATCAGGAGAATTTTGATGAGATGCATTGGTCCATCCTGAAACGAATTTTAAGATATCTTAAAGGAACTAAATCACTTAAACTACAATTCGACAACAACAAAGAAAGTTGAAATTTGGTTACGTGGATGCTGATTGGGCTTCTAACACAGATGATCGGAAATCTACTAGCGGGTACATATACTATGTATATGGATGTCCAGTATCTTGGTGCAGTAAAAAACAAACAACAGTAGCTACTTCATCAAGCGAAGCTGAGTATGTTGCTTTAAGTTTGGCTACCTCAGAAGGCTTATGGTTAAAACGAATTTTAGATGACATTAAGGTGACAACTTCTGAACAGCATTTTTTTTACTATATGAAGATAATGCTGGTTGCATTGCTATGGCTAAAAATTCAGAATGTAAGAGATCGAAACATATTGATATTAAACATCATTTCATTAGGGATCACGTGCTAAAGGGTCATTTGAAGATACAACATATTTCAACGAAGCATCAAGTTGCTGATGTTT
Source organism: Gymnosoma rotundatum (assembly GCA_916610165.2). Taxonomy (NCBI): domain Eukaryota; kingdom Metazoa; phylum Arthropoda; class Insecta; order Diptera; family Tachinidae; genus Gymnosoma; species Gymnosoma rotundatum. The sequence goes on along the minus strand of OU744337.1, from coordinate 91,488,273 downwards.
TTACAAAAGCCTTAGACAAATGTAATTTTGTTGCAATTAGAGAATTGTTAAAGTTATCTAATTGAGAGGGGGTGTTGTAATACCGATGTGTTCTTTACTTTAAAAATACTTTGTATTATATATTATAATAATTGAATTTAACAATGTATGTTTTGATAAACTTGTTTTGTGAGTCGAAGAAAAAATATTAAGACGTGCAGTTGAAATTTAAATAAAAATTAATTTTTATTACGTTTGTTGATCCTTTCATAATATAAAATAAGAGTCTGTCCGTATATGTGTCTGGCAGGTCCATCTGCCTGTCTGTTTTCGCATTATGTAAAAACTACGAAATCAATTTTAATAAGAAAAATGAATAAGAAAAATTAAAAACAAAGCTCTGTGAGGAATCGTTTAGCAGAAGGTTAAGAAATGTTCGGTAATAACGGTATTTTTAAAATAATGGATAAATGTCTAAAAATATATAAAAACGGGTTTTAAAACTATAGGTCTAGACAACGTGGCAACTTTCATCTAAACCAGATTATTTTATTTTAATAAATAAATATCCAGTTTATTTAAGGACGGGTATGAAAATTTTTTTTTAATGAATTAAAGTCCATTAATTTTCATAAAAACTTCGTGTTATTTTTTATTTAATTATCCCGATTAAATTAGTTACCGATATTGATTATTGAGGGTCAGAAGTTTTCTGAAGAGTTAATTAAGCGGTAAAAAAATGGCCATCGAGACGTGCTTTTACCCTCAATAATCAATATCGGTAATTAAATTAATCAGGATAATTAAATAAAAAAAAAATACAGCACGAAGTTTTTATAAAAATTATATATTTAAAAAAATTCCCGTGTCTTGTTTTAAAGTCCATTAGGTTAAAAAAAACTATTAAAGCTTAGGAGAGAGAGTACCATACATTTCAACTTCAAATGTAATTGCACTGAATTAAACATCTCTGGTACATCAGCTCTATTCACGATCTTTGTGCAATGGTCTTGCATCAAAGCATTTGCAAAATGTGTAGCATATTTTACTCATTACTGTGTGTTTTGTTGGTGTAAACTACACTTTTTTGCAAATGCTATGATGCAAGACCATTGCACAAAGATCGTGAATAGGGCTATTGTGTACTTTTGAAAAAGTTTTGTGTGATTTTAAATTTTTACTGTATTCCTTGTAATTTTATTGAAGTCTTTTATAATTTTTGTTTTAAAATTGCAGCTTTTATCTGCGCTGTACAAAACGCTCAACAAATGGTTGAACAATAAATTGCTATTTGTGCTTGTATTTTTTTAATAATTGAGATAAGTGTTTAACTTCTGAGAATGTGTATATTAATAGTTGAATTTCTTTTACTATATTTAAAAAGATAAGAATATCAAATTATTTTTAAATAGTTAAATTTATTAGAAATTCTCCTGCCATTGTGACACGAATTTTCGATCAGTTAATAAAATCGTTCACTTCAAAACATATTTCCTTCAATTATTTACATACTTTGTGATACAATTTATAAATTTAAATAGAATTTCTAATAAATTCTAAACGCTTTGAAAAAAAACTGGGAAAACATACAAAAAGGAGATGAAAAAAAAAATTAACGTGTTGAAATATTGGTTAATTAAAATGTATAATAAAACTATAATTGCATACGCATTATTGGCATAAATGTAATTGGAAATTATTTCCAATATAACAATAAATGAAAAAAAACAATAAATAAATTACAACAAGCCAACACACAGATAAATTCCTGAATATATAAATTGTGGATATGTGTGGAAATAAATTCATATATTGAAGACAATATTCATACATACTCGTAGTTGCAAACACGTTAATAATGAGTAAAATTACAGCAGCAGCACAAGCAGCATTAAGTTAAAATAAAATCAATATTTATTTCGCACCATTTGCAATAAATCTTAATTTATTGTGCGGCTAAACAGTAACAGCTAGACAAAAACCAGCAAATTTTGTTTTGCATAAGTCGACTTTAGGTTACTCTACACTACACTTCTCTACTTAGATAGCAAAGCTAAAAAATACTCTTTCATTTTTTTTTGCTAATTTTACGGTTTATACAATTTTAAAGAACTTGTTTATTTAACGCTGTTTTTTCAGTATATTTTCTTTAATTTCTTAGGAATCTCCTTCATTTACATAAACGTATGTTCTTGCGAATGGAAATCTTTTACTCATAGATTTCATATATAATTGGGCATTTCTACGGCTTAGCTGGCGGATTCGTACTCTTAAGTTTAAAACAGGCTGCAGTAGTGTGTCAGCTGTTGGCGTCTAAAATGCTCGTTTAGTTTTCGTTCTTCGGCAAAGAAATGCGATTTTACTGCAATGGCGGTGCCCAGTTACCGGAATACCTTAAAAAAATAAAGTTTCTTTCTATAAATTTAAACAATTTTGAGTAATAAAACATAAGATGCCATTTACCTCTTTTAAAAAATGTTTCTAACGAATGATGATCATGATAATGGAGCTAGAAAAAGGACATAAAAAGTGGAGTCATAAAGATTTTTACAGATTTTAAGTCAATTGCTAATCGGACGGAAACATATATTTACCGAACTCATTCACACACCCAGATAAGCATTAATTTTAATTATTTTAATTAAATGTTATAAGAAAGAGCTTTGTGGTAATTGTAGTCTCCGCCAATTGCTGTATATCTCAAACAGGCCAAATACCAATCGTATTTTCATACCAATATTTAGAGACAACAAAGCTTTTATGCATTCACGAAAGCGCTCAGATAGCACCCCTTCTAACACAGGTATATTTAGTGTAAAAATGGACAAAATGCTAAGCTATTCGAATAAATAGCAAAGTCAAACCTTAATTCAGCAAAGTCAATTACATCAGCATACAGATAGACACTTAAATTAGAAAAGCCATATGGAGTAGACTTGTGCCACAACGCTTATTTTAGTTCGAAGTTCAAAAATGAACTAGTTAAATCTTAAGATCGAAATATCTTTCTAGTTCAAAGCTCTTTTAATTAAAATGAACTTTTAGTTCAAATGATCTTTCGGTGTTTCGTTAAAAGCTAAACAAAAATGAAATATTATTGTAGCTTCAGGTCAACAGCTGCCAATGTAAACTGTTAAATCTATTTGACAAGCAGCACATCGGATGAGTAAGATGTACCATGAAATTTTAACTCATTAGCTTGTTAATATATTCCTTTCTTTATTTTAGAGAGCAAAGCAAAATGCAAATAACTATCGTTCTTAAAAATGTTTAAATTGTTTTATTAAGGCCAGAATTCACTATCATACATAATCGTACGTTTATATCACAAAAAGTCTGACAGAATTCTGTCCTGCTTTAAAAATCGTTTCAAAATCGTTTCGTAGGTGCCACACTATTATACAAAAAAACGAGGCAAAGATTCATATTGTTGTAGTATTTTTTGTTTTTTTTTTTCCTGACTTTAAAAAATCAACTCTGATCGCATAGAGAAAAATATATAATGAATTTTTGCAAATCAAAACCGTATAGATCTGTCACTTAGTCTAACACACACATACAATTTTAACCCACACTATCATACTTTTTGATCATATATGCAATTTTTGGCAGATAGTAGTAAGTCCTGGCCTTTAACAGTGTCAGAAACTGCGAACAACGAAAGATACTCATGAAATTAAGTTAATTTTGCAGTAGTTCAAAACTGAACTAGATAAAAATAAAATTTTGTGCTAGTTCATTTAGACCAAGGAATTGAATAGTTCAATTGAACTAGTTCGCTTATGAACAACTCAATCCTAATACAGAAGCTTAAGTTCAACTTTAAACATGCACATTTCAAACTTGTGCTGTAAAATTCGGTTGTCAAATCAGTATAATATCTTTCGAATCAGTTGTGGGGTAACGTGGCTCTTAAATTAATATATATATATATATATATATTTAATAATATTAATCAATTCTCAAATTTGAAATTTGAGAATTGATTAATATTATTAAAAAAATCCCGTTGTTTAAAATGTTTTATATTTGCAAAGGTCCTGTGCATAAAATAAATTATCGTAGTGTTTTGTGATATTTTATTTTTCATCCTCTTTCAACTGTATAAAAGAGCAGGAAAAAACTCTGCCTTATACAGCAGATAAAGAAAAATAGAATTACATTTGGTTATTGTTGTTTTTGCTTAAACTTTGATTTTTGTCTTTGCTTTATTGTTTTGACAAAAATCTTTAGTTAATTTAAAATATTTGTCAGAAGTCTCCTGACGAGTTAAGTAAGCGATAACGAAATGGCCATCGAGACGTGCTTTGACCTTCAATAATCAATATCGGTGATTTAAATAATAAATCGGGAGAATAGCATGGAAAAAAATATATTTTTTTTGAAATTTGAGAATTGATTAATATTATTAAAAAAATCCCGTTGTTTAAAATGTATTATAAAATTTTTTTTATATATAAATATCTTTCTGAGATAATTTTGAACTTACCATTTATCAATATTGGAGAACTTTTCAGCACTTTTAATTAATCTTTTTATTTTTGAACTGAAAAATTTTTGATTTTTGTAATGTGTACAAATTTTATTTATATTGTGTCAAACATTTTTCGACTTCAGAATATACAATCGAGTTTTATGATTCTTACTTTCAAAATTTGGTTTTCAGTAGTAATGTACTAAATAAGTTTAATTGCATCTTTCATTTAATAGAATAGGTTTTAGTAAAGATATAAATCGGTCACATTATCTTTTCTAAGAGGTGTTACAACTAACATTTAGAGGCAAATATCATTTGTTAGCTTTTAATATAAAAAATAAATCAAGACTATAAATTATTTATAATAAAAATCAAATTATTATATTAGTAATTGAATATTTATCGTATCAAGCGAACTGTTACCAATCTTTTTTCTGTGTGTATTAAATCAAATATATCTTAAAATATATGTCTTGCTGCATTCATGTGGTTCGTGCTGCTGCGAAAATTTGCCCATTCTTCTATGTTTTTTAAGCAACACGTTTCCTTTCTGCCTCTGGTACGTCTTCCTTCAATTTTTATTTTCCGAATTATTTTGCTATTTTCCATGATACGCAGATATGCAGTTTTTGTTTTTTATTTTTTTACGCTAACTCCGTTTCTTTATTCATTCTTGTAGTACCTCGAAGTTTGTTACGTACGCCGTCCAAGGTATTTTTAATTCTCGTCGGTAAATCCACATCTCAAAAGTTTCTATTTTCTGCATATATGCATTTTTAACATTTAATAAATAAATGTGTGAATGTTTTTATCATGGTTGGTAAAACTTTTTTATATTCACTAACAGCATCTCTTGCCATTTCTATTCGGCATCTTATTTTCTTCGAGGAGTCCCACTGGTTATTCTTTAAAACCTCAAGATATTTAAAACTCTGCACCCTATTGACATAAGAGTTTTTTATTTTTAGTGTTGTTTCCATTATTTTCGTCTTATTTTTTTAATAACTGAAGTCCTAAAATAAGTTCGTTTATTAACTTATGAAGTCTAGATATGCTATCAGCGTAGACGTATCAGCTGCATATCTAATGTGGCTAACGTAAGCACCTTCGATGTATTTGAGAGACTCTTGGAAAATTCTTTCAGAATAGATGTAAAAAAGCAAAGGAGATAAAAAACATCTTTCTGTTAAATTTCCATTGACATAAATTTTTGCCGTTTGGTTACAATACAAATTTCGAATACATCTTATTTTTTTGTCTATTCCGGTGATCGCAAGTATTTCCATTTTACAACATACGACAAAGACGAAGAAATATATTTTGTTTTGATAGCATGACCAAATTTAGTTTTTTTGAAATATTGAAATTAAAATTTTGAATGCAAACGTTTTGCAAAACTGTAATTTTTCAAAATTTTGTAGTATCGAAATCGTCAATATATATTTTCCTTTGGTAGGGTATCAAAATAACTTTTAAACCAAAACAAATTTACTTTAATACACATAATACCAAAACAAAATAAGAGTAAAACTAAAAAAAGAAAAATCAAAACTTGTCTGCAAAATACGGTCAAAATATGAATTCCACCAAGTTGGAAATAATTTATCTTTTTATAGCAGCAAAGAATTTTATTACAGACCAAAAACGTCAAAAATTAATACTTAAATACATAAATATTACAACATTTATTAAAATTTATAAATTTAATTAAATTTTTCAAACTCTTAGCAAAACTCTTTCAAACGAGATGTAGAAAAATGTTGTTAACATAAATTTCCTTTTAAAATGTTTGAAACAAAAAAAAATTATGACACTTGTTGGCTGCAATTAAAGCACTTTTAATAGTAAAGTGTACAAAAAGTAAAAAAAAAATGTGCATTAAAAAATGTAGTCGACATATTAACACAACAACAGTTACACTTGTGCGCTTACACCGATACTCCATGCAAACAGTAGCATGGAGACTGAATGTTTACAATTTTTAATTTTGATATGTGAAATTAAACTAAAAACGGAAATTTCGATTCGGATAACTGAAGCAGTCGAGTTAGCGTCAGTGATTGACACCATTCTAGTAATAAGCGTGATTAAATTTCGGTTTTACCCACACAAGCGTGCATGAACGTGATCATATAGAAATCGTCGTAATTAAGAGTACATGCGTAGAACTTTTGCGTTTCTTTTTCTTGACTGAAGACAGAAACAAAATAATATTATTTCAGCGAACATGTAATAATATTTACTACACATTTGGGCAACATGCTGAGGGGCAGTATGGAAATGTTTTGAAATTTAGCGTTTAATGCTGCTAGCAGAGGAGTGCTTGAGCTAAAATTTAAAGCTATATCTTTTTCCAGCTTTCAGGAGCGGTGTAATAGGGCTTCAAAATAGGGCAACTTACACGCACTAATTTTTGTGATGCTTAACAATTTTTTTGTAATCAGTTTATCACATAAATTAATGAAAGATTCCGAAACGTAATTTAACATTTTTTAAATAAAGTTCATAAACCTAGAATTTGGTAAATATTAATTTCTAAATTTGTAAATACTACAGAAAAATTGTGATATTTAGCTAAAAATAATGCATTTTTAGATGCTGTTGGTGTTGAAAAATGTTTTCAGATACATAATCTTGAAACATTTTATCGTGAGTTAATCGTTAGCGTGAATTTTCGTCATCGTGACTACTTCATTATTACACTCAAGTAAGTGTGCATGATAACTATACCGTCGTTTGTATGGTTGCACAGAAGAAACTTGTGCAAAATTAAATAATTTGCTAAAAGGTGTATAAATTTTACAAATATGAACTGGGATAACTGGCGATAATCAATTTCAAGGCATTGTATCATTTACGTTGGAAGACCTATTTGGAGAGGTTAACACACCTCACGAAAATTTTAGCTCCCCCAGAAATTATTTCCTTCCAACTAGAATTTTTTTTGCTTTGATTTGAGTTTAAAACACCATAACTCTGACCAAAAAATGAAATATTAAAGTTTCCCAAATCCAAATTGAATTAATGCTCCAGTGATGCCAAATTAAATGCAATAAAAGTGCACTCCAAATGGGAATAATTACATAATATGAGAAATGAACCCAATTTTACTGAAGAGTGTTTTTTAAATCAGTGTGAAAAAGGTACCCAATTGTCGGGAGTCAGAAATACGATAATAAATCAAATATTTTTAAATATATGTTTTTTGCAATTGGATTCTAGGTTAATTTAGGTACGCATTTATCACATATTTTGAAATTTTTGCAAAGGAAGGAAAAAGTTGCATAGTGTCCTGCAAATCATTCGGCTTAGCTGATAAAAAGTTCAGAGTCTTTACAAGTTTTAAAAGGACAGGGTACAGAGAAACTATCACAAAGAAAATTTAAACTAAAAGCTGAGAAAGAATTTTATTTAATATACAGAAGTGAAAACTGTTATAAGGGATATACATAGTCAAACCAGCAGTAAATACGTAAACAAATTGGGGAAGTTCTCTTAAAGTAATTTTTTTAACTTTTTCTGCTACCAAATATTTTGCTAATAATATGATTACAATTCATGTTGCCTTTTTATTTCACGACCAACTGCGGTCAACGAATTGCCTTTACTGAAAGCAAAAAGAAAAGCTAAGAATAACGTTTTAAAAGCTTCAATAAAATTGCTAATTTTATTAAGCACCAAAGAAGTTTGCAAAATATTTGTAAGTTATTTTTAAGGAAGCTCTTCGTTCTACAAGTTACAAAAGACAAAATACCCAAATTTAAAAAAAGTGATTTTTTTGCAAAAATTATTTTAATTGAAATGATTGAGGTGTTCTAAGTTTGTTTTCATCAACAGAAGAATGTGGATGCTTTTTAAATATCTCTGTTAGAGTCAGTATTCATTGTGGTAATATTTCTATGAGCCCCATTAACTTTAATTTTTCTGTCATAAAAAAGTAATAATTATCCTTGCAATATGCCGAAGAAATCAGGAAATTGTTAAAATGCAGGTATGGACAAAACTTGCTATCTTTTAAATAAGCTAAAAATAAATTTCTTTGCCGGGCAACTAGTAAACTTCCTTGGTAAGATACCATGTTATAATAGTTCTTTCTAAAGTCATCTTGGGTACATTTTCTAAAGAAAAGTTGCATATTAAATTTAATTCGATTTATCATCCACGTATTATGCTTAATTTATTTAAGACAATCTGAGTAAAACTTATCAAAGACTTCTAGGGAAATGTTTCAAATTATTCAGAGAATATTTTTCAGTTAATTTACAGTGTAGGATTATATTTTTGTCAATACTGTACCAAAAAATGTGTCGTAAACAACCAACAATTTTCTTACTACGATCACTCATGAATGAGTGCGTCTCTTTCGTGTTTATAAAAAGCTTATAAAGCATTCATATATGATAAGGGATTAATAACACTATTCTCATTAATGCTGCTTTTCATAAACGAATGCGAAGAATTTTTCAATGTTGAAAACTTCTCATTTATAAGCATTCAAAGATGAGATTAATGAAGTTTCTCATAAATGAGAAACATTTTTTTTCGCGGTCATTAACGAACAACAAAAAAATTGTCTGCTTGCGATCCCACATGAATGTATGTATTAGCATTGATGCTAAAAAAAATAAAAAAAATGCATATTATAAAAGGCAAAATCTGAGAATTTAACAATAAAGCATACAGAGAACAAAATTTATTAAAAGCTATTAAAATGTACTTTTATTAGTACATTAATACACATACGTATTTTTAAAATCCGGTATTTAGTTGAAACAGTAAGTCCAGCTTTACACTATGCAATTTTTTGAAGCATTTTTTTTCTCCATTTTCTATTTAAGTTACAGCGTTATTCGTTATTTAAAAGTAAGCATTAGCAGCAGTTACATCCTGCTTCACAAACAAACAAAAATTTCATGCTAGTTTCATGAAGAATTGCATAGTGTAAATGCTGTATAATTTTAACAATATTTTTTTAGGATAATTTGCTAAAAAAAAATATGAAATTTTAAACAAATTGAAAAATTCAAATGAGGAATCACTAAGCTATTCATATTTATTAAGCTACTATTCCTAATACGAAATACTGACTTCAACAGATACATTAGAAATAAATAATCTCAAGCAATATACAAAATATATTTTTGGTAGTAGAGTAATGTTTGAAAGGTCACTGAAGAATATAATAAGCCATAATATCTTGAAAGTACGAATTTTAAATCTGCATATACCATATACCACAAAAAAAAAAACACAATTTGTAACATATGCCGTCAGTGTAGCCTAAAAAATATGCGTATATAAACACAAGTGAACGCTTAACGAAAAAAATTTTCTACGATCTTTTCACTTATGAAAAACTTTTAAAACTATAAATTCTAATAAATGAGCACTTTCTTGAAAAAAAATTATTTTTTTTACTTTTGAATTAAAAGAAAAAAATTGCATCATCACATTCATAAATGAAAAACCTTTATGAAAAGAAGCAAAATAAACTAAAATGTCTCACTGCTCTCTCATGTATGAGAAGTGAGAAAGCATTTCGCTACTCTGATCGTAATCATTCCATGCTAATAAGAATTGGTACCGAAAAAGGTCCAATGTCAAATTGTAAATAGTTGATAAAGTTTTATAAACTAAATTTTGCAAATATTAAAACAATTCAATTCCAATTACCTCATATTGCCCAACTACAGTGTAAAAGCTGAAAACAAGAGAAATGATAAAAAATACATAATTAATTACTATTTTTTTCATAACTTACTTTAGCTTAAGTTTGTTACCAAATAAAAGATTTTTTGTTTTCAGAACGCGACTTTGTTTTGCCTGCTCTTAAAGTGTGTTATTTTTTGTTTTGAGTTTTTCATTTAAAAAGTTCAAAATCATCATGACAAATTTTAATTTAAAGAGATTTTCATTTTTTTCTTTACTTCTTGACTGCCATATTTTTTCACCTTAAAATCTTTTTAGAGCTTCTGGAGGAGGTGAACTTTTTTTCCTGTGCTTCCTATAGCTTTTTGTAGTTTTCCATTTTCAAATATTGATCTGTATACATAATGTTGTTTTTTCCATTTGCTTCTTGTTTTTATTTTTTTTAGCGTTCGTTTGTTGTTTTGAGGTTTTTGTCTATATTTCCTTTAAGACTTTTTTTCTACGTTCATTTGTTGGTTTTTTGATTTATTTCATTTCAATGTTGTTGCTTAGTTTTTGTTTTGGGATTTTGTTTGCATTTTTCAAGTATTTTTTTTTTTTTATTTGATGTTGTATTGGATTTTTGCATTTGCAAACTACAAAGTACGATAAACGAGAAGAAACTGCTGACGCCACCACATGCGATAACAAATCTTTGATACATAATTAAATTACAGCGTTTTAATTTCTGTAATTAGTCACGATTTTTTAGTAGAGTTTCTATTTATTTTAATGCGAAGGTAAGAAAAAACAAAATCGAAAATTTAAGAAAAACCCTTTTTGAAGAACAACAAAAACGCAACAACAACAGGCTTAAATTTGAATTTGAAAATATGTACATGTTTGTCAAGTTGCAACTTAAGAGGTGCTGCAAAAAATAAAACACATTTTATTTAAATTTATACATTAAAACATACACAGACACCCACTGCACTGACGAAACCTAAAAAAAATTTACTATTATTTTTTTGAAAAGTTAAAAGTTATTTAATTTTTTGCAGGGAAATCTCTTTTGTTTCCTTATGATCCTATGGACAATAAAATATTATTATGAGTCAGGTTAAGGCTCGTTATAATATGTGATTTATTGTAGATAGATCAATATATGTCTGATACTCGAAAAAAACTATTTTTAATTATTCTCGTCACAATTTTTAACATTTTATAATAAATAATATAAAATAATTAATTTGTATGAAAAAAACTCAAAACATATCAGCTTGTAATAACATGATTATTTTTTTTCACTTGAAGACCATTTTAAGGTTGCTTAAATCATAGATTGAAACAATAAATTTATGGTGTTGGAACTAAAGGCCACCTCAAAATTTAGCCGATAATCATTTTGAATAGAAAAATCTATTTTATTTTCGGTCGTTAAAGTGAGCAGGAAAGAGTTATCTGTAGAGTACGCGAAATGAAAATGGCCTCCAAGTTAAAGTTTTCATATACTCACTGCTTTTGTTGAACTTATTTTTGATTATTTTGCAAGTTTTGCTGATGATACATTTTCTTCTTTTCAACGAAATGACAAATAGTAGTTAGTATAGGAATAAATTAGTAGTATTTAGTGAATTAAGATCTTAATACTAATAATACAAATATTTGTAAGACTACATCAAGGCACCTTGGACCACATTTAATTGTCTTAAATCGAAAAATGTAGAAAGAAAGAAAATGAAATAATTGATAAAATAATCAATTTAAATAACCATAAATAGGTAATAAATAATAATTGACCGTCAAAAGGGTTGGAAGTAAAATAAGGATAAGTCTATAAAAACAAAAAAGTAAATGGAAGAGAATCTGAATAAAAAAAGAACGACAAGCAATTTTTTAGACCTTTTGGGAATCTGTTCCAAATTCTACTAATTCTAACCACAAATGATCTTTCATATGACGTGTAATTAATTCTGGGTATAATTATATGAGGATTTCGAGAACTTAAGGAAAAAAGTAAATAATTTAAAAGTCTGTTGTTAAATATATTTTTAAAAATAATGATTTCATTTTCTCAAAGTCTAAAAATCCACAAACAAAAAACATATCCTCATAAGATTTAATTTAACTTATATCGGGTATAAGTTTGGTTGGGTTTTATTTTTTCCAAGTGAAAAATAATTATATATTTTTTTAAGTTGCTCAGGTATTGCTTTACAGCATAACGAATATTGTTACAAAAATAAAATCTGGTAACCCCTGTTGTTGTTTCGGTATGAGCGAGGTGAATAAGTTACTTCAACTAATGGTGTGTGTATAGAATAATACCACAATGAGCTAACAAAAGCTGAGCAACCTCAATGGTTGCGTTGGTAGAGGTGCGTGCTGTAAAACAGAAGATCGTGGGTTCGATCCCGACTTCGGACCTGCGTACAACGGAAAATAATAATTGTTATAAAGCAATTAAAAATTAAGAAGCAACAGTACAAACCTCCCGGAAGGCAAAAGACAATTATTGTGTGAAGCCATGGCAGATAATTTAGTGAAGATGTCCAATTTAATATAAGAGTAACAGATAATTGTCAAGAATCCCTTTATAGGAAAGTATAACAGCATAACAACAGTGTATGGCAGACGTGTGTTGTGGCTGTTGGATTAAAAGAAGATGACTGGCTTGGATAAAAGGAGTAGTGGAGATGTCTGTGGATGGTTAAGTTTACTAAACATGGCATCGAGTAGTTCATGTCTTGCCGGAGTAACACAGTAGTGTAGTGTGGATGGCTGCGCTTGTAATAATAACGCATGTTTAGTAAATACGAGACCATGGGATTCACAAGACCGGTAGGATCAAGCAGTATAGCCAGAGAAAGTCATAAGGTAAGAAAAAAGAATTTTTAGTGAGCAACTGTGGTATTTGCAATCAATCCGTACGTTTGTGCTTCCAAAAAGAGAAAAACGTAACAATATATATAATGTGCTTACCTAAGACCAACGGTACTATAATACTTTTCTAAGATAATTAAATGTTGTGGGAGAAATAAGCATTGTGTCTATTGCTCATTTTCACCTCCGATTTTTTTTTTACTTTAAACCTTTTAAAAAAATATTTGCTTTCAACCTCGCCTGCATGGTACATCGTCCCAGATATTTTCAACGACTTGCGTAGGGGACAATATATATCGGCCTTCACTCAATGTATTTTCCTTTTTTTTATAAAAAATGGAACATTGTGACAAATCTTTACTTTACTTTAACTTAATAAATAGGGCAACAACTCTTTATTAATAATATTGAGCAGTACAACAGCAGATCTGCTTAAAGATTGCAAAGCTTTAAAAAAGCCACCCAAAGAAGTAAATTGTATTCCAGTTAGCGGTAGCGAATACATGCATTACATTATCAAAGATGCACCAACCGATTTTTGTGAACGATGCGCAGTACAAAACAACGAAACGGAAATATATGTTATTATTTAAGTGCTCCAAAACGAAAGCTTCCCTAATTTGTAAATTTTTAAAAGAACTGAAATTAAAAAAAAAAAAAATAGTTTATAGGGAAAATCAATCCCGGCGACGTACATGAGTATTTAAATACATTTGTTTCTGAACTGAAACTCTTTTCAGAAAGATTAGAATTAAAATTCTTTTAATTGTTTGTAACACTTCAGCGCGTGTTGGAGCTAAAAGCCATAGTACTTGCTTGTTCAAAATATCAACAGCGCGGTTAGTATTTGGGAAGGAAAATAACTTATCCATACAATGGTAATTTACTTAGAACAGAATAAATTTTAGATTTTAATGACCATAGTATATTGCAACCTTTAAAGATGGAAGATTTGCCAATTAAAGTCGTACATCAATTCACTTTAGATTATACGCATGTTGTCTATCTTTTCTTAAATAAATTAAGATCTCTTTAAGATGAAAAATAATCGCATATTTTTTGTACTCTTTATGAGCATAAAAGCTCCAAAAAATGAGTCAATAAAGTTTCATTTCTGTTTCATATGGCTTGCTGAAATGTATCTTTTTTATTTTTTATTTCTTGATGATGCCACGATTATTGAGTAATGAAATATGAAAAAATAAATATATGTTCCCATAATTATGAAAGTGGTCTAAGTCAAAATTAAAATATAATTAATTTACCGGTTATTTTCATACCACATTATTTTTAACTAAATCTATTCAATGTAATTTTTACGAAATTATCAAAAATGAGACATTAGCCATTTTTAATTTATTCAAATGCAATTCATTAAATACCTCGAATCAAGAAATATATGACTAAGACCACTTTCATAATTATCGGCATATAAATAATAACTTTTATTAAAAAAAAAAACAAAAATAAGAAAATTATGTGCTGTTTCTGTATTACAGGCGATCAACTCGTCTGGAAATTTTATATGAAAATAACTCAAAAAACTGAGTGCTTTTCATACAAATTTTCTAGACGAGTAGATCGCCTGTAATACAGAAACAGCACATTAGTGATAAAATTCAAAAAACTATCAATATAAAATTTGGATGGATAGATATTCATACCTAAGAAGAGCATAGCATGCATTTGTCCAGGTGATATGCGTATGCTGTAATGGATAAATTTTTTCCGTCAGCAATACTTCAATTCAAAACTCAGATCCTTAAAATTTTTCCGGAGTATATCAATCAAACAAATTATTAGGTAATAATAATAAAAAGTGTTGAAAAGCCGTAAAAATTATACTAAAACAATTAAGTCAGCGTTACTGATAGAGGGTTGCCCAGTCCTGGTTTCAAAAGCGATAATTTATATTAATTTCCCCACTTAAATCCCAATTTTAATTTTGTGCAATTGTGCGTAAGACGAGAAACTAATAATTTCAACTTCTTGACAGGGAGTTTGTTTTTTTTACAAAAAATCTGTAACAGAAATCTGAACTAAAATAATAAAAATATATATTTTTGCATTAGGCTTGGCGTTTCAGTTATCAAAAAAAAAAATTGAGTTTATGATTGGTATTTTGTTGTAATCAAAGAAATGATAATTAAATTGTTTGAGGAGACGTGCGAGACAAGTCTCGAAAGAAACAATCACAAATCGAAAAAAATTTTATAAAAAATCACAATTGCTTGTTAAATTGTCTCAAATTAAGTTACTGCCTTTTAACAAAATTGCTTTAACAATTACTGTACATTTTAAATTAATAATTGAGCAGACTGATAAAAGTCGAAGTAGACGGTACACTACAAGAGCATAATTGATGTATTTTTATAGTGAATTAAAATCTAATGTTAATATTAACTTTAAATTTTATTTAGGCTTAAATTTAAGTCTTTCACAATCTGTCATGATCATTGGTTATTGAAGTATTGCTGATGAGAAGCAAAGTCGACTACAAGAGGAAGAGAATCAAATCTACAAAAAATCAAGTTATTGAATTACTCAGGCCCAACGAAGGAAACAGAAGAATAAAAAGTTTTAAATTTAGTTCCTTCAAAATATTTGGTTAACAAGAAATTAAAAAGAAGACAATCAGCACGCTTAATAATCTAAGAATTACAGACATTGAAAACATTGTATTCTTCCTGCCTTGAAGACAATTTCATACGTATAGGGTGCACAATTAAAAACAAAAAACAGAAACTCGAATTTAAAACTTTTGTTTTAGAGACGTCTGCGGCGAAGTGTGCTTTACACAAACGCAAAACAGGTGCAGCTCCTAACTTAACTTCAAATAATTCAAGCTGTAATAGAGAGACAAAAAAAAAATAAAATTGCGATTATTTCGTTTTATTTCAAGTGTGAATAACAAATGAATTACAACATTTTTTCATTGATTCAGTCATATGAATAGATATCAAATATTTAATTTTTTCGGCTGGTAATTAAAACAAAATATTTGGAAGAATTAAATGCAAATAAAATAAACCCGCAGTTGATAAAAAAACGTCGTATTTTAATTTTATAAACACAAGAAATAAGACATTTTGATAAGAACTTGTTCATGTTAATTAAGTTGTTTGTATAGAAAAATGCATAAAAATATCGTGCGTGTCTTTTGTTTTTTATTTTTAATTACTTTTATGAATTTTATTTTACGACCATTTAGATTGATAAATTTAAATTTTTAATTCATACGGAACTAAAGAGCAGAATGTGGATTGGCTAATTTATCCCGAGGAATAATTTTTAAAAACTTTGAGTTGGAAAAAGATTCCCTTTCATTTGAAAAAGGAACAATAAAGAATAAAATAATCCGGAATTTTTAACAATCGGGTGGAAACACTCAACCGAGAGCTACTGTGAATGGCTGTGCATTACAATTACGCCAACAAGTAAGATTTTAATGAGATTTTTACATTCACTCATTTTTGTGAAGTTGATATTTTTAAGAAATGCTGTTAGAGTCCACTTTCAGCAGAGGCTTCCTTGCATTCCTGCATTTAACCTGCAACTCAGAAAATTTCGTGTTTGACTTTACTGCCTGTGTTAAAGGCGCAACTATGGCTGTACGTAAGGAATTAGCCTGGACACTTTGTGTAAAACGAAGAGAGTCTATAGAGCTATAACATTTCGTGAGCAGAAGTATTAACTCGCGAATGTGTAAGAACATCTTTTGATATTAAAAGTACTTTTTTAAATCCCGCAAAATCCGTTTTTATAAGAAGAGTTTAGAAGTTTCTAAGTATGATTACAAAAAAAAAACCTCAAAATAAGAAGTAATAGAATAGTGTGAATAGTGTGAATAATGTGAACAGATCTCATTTTGTATTTTATACCCTTTAACTTCTTAATTTCTGCAATAGTCAACTCCTTATCCTACTAGAGAGGGTATCCGATTAAGCAATGTCCGTCGGTCTGTCCGTCTAATTACGTTGTAGTTATCGTCGAAGAAGAATAAGCGCTGCTAAGCTAAGATGCCTTTGTTTGAGTTTGATATAATTTTCTTTTGCTTTGTTGCATTGAAAAATGAAAAATTCAGAGAAGATACTCTAGACAATCGAAAATTCACTATAATATCACATTTTCACCAAAATTATACTAAAAAATGTTACCAAAGAATTTTAACTTTAGTCAAATAATATAAATTCCTTTTCAATTCATTTATAATTTAATAGCACACTAAAAATATGATTTTGAAAATTTATTTATTTAAAAGGTGATACTTACAAATTCGTTCCGTTTTGAAACCAGTTCATAATCTTAAAAATTAAAGGGTGTCCCCATACAACATAATATTTTTATGTGTATTATGAATCATAAAGGGCACCACTTTGTATCACTAGAGTTCCCAATGGCAAAGTAATGCAAAAATAAATTTTGGGCCTGTCTTTTGAACCGTTGTAGGCAAATGTTTGCAATGACCGTTATAGTAACAAATATTATTATTTAAAATTATAAATTAGAGGGTATTCTAATAATTTATTTAAGTTAATGTATGTGGCCATACTTTTGAACAGTTGTAGCAAGAGGCTTGAATTTGGAAATTAAAGGGTGTCCCTCTTTAATTTAAATTTATGTGTGTAACCAAAATTTTGAACGGTTATAGATAGACAGCTGAAACTGACAGACTTGCCAAGACTGCTATAACAACAAATATACAATTTAAATTTAAAAATTAAAAGGCCGTATCTCTTGAACCGTGATATAAAAAAACTTGAAATTTAGACAGAATGTCCACTGCTTTGTTTCGTATAATAGGAAATATAAATATTTCAAATTATAAATTGTAAATTGCAGGGTTTTACAATAGTTGATATAATTTGAAGTATATGGTAAACTGTTGCACCATTATAGACATACGATTGAAATTTATTAAAACAGCGAGTTTATAATACCAATTTAAAAACAAAAGGGTGCCTCTTTTGTTTTAAATTTATGTATTAAACTTATAATTACATCGGGCATAGTAATCTATGCGAAAATACTCTGTGTAAAAATCAAGTCTCTGCCTTCAAAGATAAGGTCACGTAGGTATGTAAATATCGAGTATCTAATGAGTCACCCTTTAATTTATCATACTTTTTTAAAGATCTCCTCAAACTGTTCCTTTTTTTCTCCAGGATCGGGCACTGCAATGTATTTTATTTTAATCCAAATACAAAAGATGTAAACTGCAGCTTTTTTTATTCAAAAACTAGTTTTAGAGACTGCGATTTGTGTACGAATCCTAGAAAACTCCCCAACGGTGATAAGTAATAATAAACTTGATCAGAATATATTTTGCTGAGTGTTAATAATGTTAAATCCGTTTACAGACAAAATATTTTCCCATCAAAAATCAACTACGAGCCTTCTGGCCGTCAACTCATGCTTCCATACACTTTATTTATTTATTATCTTAAATAAATTGTGTATAAAATTAAATTAAATGAACTGCAAATAAGAGAGTTATAACTAAAAGTTATAGTTTTTTTTTTATTAACCACATTCACAATAAATACAATAATCAAAACGAACTACAAAAAAATATTAGCAAAATACGACTTATAATACTGCTTCTATTCACTTTATTTCACATTTACTCTGCCTGTATGTGGAGTAGCATGGCGTTATTTAAATTAGTTTCAATAAATAGTTTTAAACAGTTTGAACGGGAGTGATGTATTTAATAATGTCAACTTAATTTATATGAGACTCAAAAATGAATAAAATAACAAACGTATAAAAACTTTAAAGAGTTAAATAATCCTATTTACATAAATTTATAGATTTATTTTTAACCAAAAAAAAAAAAAAAAAATAAAAAACATATTTAAAATAAACTCGCACTAAATTTGTCGTCTAAAATTCACATGTCAGAGATGATGGCGTGAGTAAATTTCAAAATAATCTTTCTGGAATGGATTATATAAAATCGCCTTTAACACTACAAACAACTTGTGTCTGTAAGTGAGAGTAATAGTGAAAGCAACAATTTTTACATTGCAAACTGCAAACAATTCATAAGATATGTAAATTAGAACGACTTAATTTGCTTCAGAGCTCTATAAATTTTTAAAGCCGTCATAAGATTACGTGCTTGTAGTTACACAAAAAGGATTTATATTATAAATTATAGAAGTTTCACTGCAAAAAACTTTGAACGCAATATATCAATTTTTATTTTTAAAACATTAGAAAGCAAATTGCTTATTAAGGCGCCTTAAGTTTTAACTAATTTTAATTTTTTTGCTTGTGTTTTAACATCATTTATGAATCGCTAAAATATATATAAATCAAAAAAACACAAAATAAAAATATCCGAGTTATAGAGAATTTAACAAGTAAGAGCGCTATATTCAGCTATGTCGAAACTTATATACCCTTCACCACCTATGTAAATCTATTTTAGTAAAGTAACTCCATTCAAAAAAGCAAACATTGAGGTGACAGAGAATAAAAAAATATAAAAAAAAATTTGATACTGCATAGATATAATTTTATATAAAAATGCCATCGGCTCTTAATGGGTTAAGCATTAAAAACAAAACTTTAATATTTTCTTAAAGATCTCTTCAAAAGCTTTAAAATGATACCCAAAATTGATACTTTAAAAAATTTGAAAATTTCAGAGCCCCGTAGCTCGGAAAATATGGGTGAGCGCCAATTTTTTTACTTCATATTTGTTTCTTATTTTTTAAGTCTCTATCGCTTCATATGTTTATTTTATTCATTGAAGTTATTTTATGGTTCCAAATGACATGAAAAAATTAGAGGTAGGCGAGGGGTTTGGCCTGCTTCCTCGAAAGTAATGGACCGAACATGCTCATTTCAAATAGCACCTCTTTCGATTTATTGACACATTTGTTTTTTTTTAAACAAGCTATCAACACTAACATCGACGCAAAGACAGACGTCGCTCAATCGACTTCGCTATGCATAAGAAGTTGGAATATATATACTCCGGAAATGGATATTGCAGAAATCACACACGGAATGAGAACCTTATATATACTCTTTCTCGACTTTTTTGGTGAAGAGTATAAAAATAAAAAATAAGTAGTTATTATAACTGTACACAAAAATGTCATAGACTCTTAATGGGTTAAAAATTTTTAAAAATGTCAAGACCTCTTTAAAATATGTGCGAGCGCCAATTTTTTACTTGATGTTTTTTTCTTATTTTTAACTCTCTATCGCCGCGTATTTGTTTTTTGATGGGATCTACTGCGTTGTTCCACATGATACCGGAAAATTAGGGGAAGGCGTAGAGTTTTGACCGCTAGCTCAAAGGACATGGACTATGTCTGATAGATTCGCGTATTCAAATTATCTGTAGCTGATCGCGTATTTAAATTATCTCTAGCTTAGGCAAAGTTGATTTTAACCCGAAAACGCACAGATAGAAGAACATCGCTCAACCGACTTCGCTATGCATAAGAACTCAGGATGTATATACTTTATGGGGCGGAAGTGGATATTATAGAAAATACGTATGGAATGGCAAACTTAGATATACCCTTTTTCCACCTGTGGTCAAGGGTATAATACGGTAAGACATGTCTAAGATTACTTCGAGCAGTTGCAAAGTTAAGAAAAGCACTTTGTAATCTCAACGCTACTGCCAAAAATTTGAGGAAATTCGAAAGTCTATTTAATAATCTAATTTCAACATTCCTAAGCAACGTCTGGTAAAAAAATAGGAAATCTATAGATTTTCTGCTATATTTGCATCAGACGATGTTTAAAAATAGCACAGTGATTATTGATCTAAAAAATACCTAAAGGAATTCTCGACACACGCAAAGAAAAAAACATAGTTGAGATGACCACAATCAAAGAGCAACATACTATAATTGTATTATATAGTTGTTAGCAAAACAATACATAGTATTGTTACTTTTAATAATATTATAGATGGCCTCTCAACGATATTGTTGTCTAGAATAAAAATAACATGGTGAAGTATTAACATAATTATGTGTAAATAAAAACATTATATTGTTTAATATAAACATTAAATGGTTGAATTCAGATATCATTAATGTGGTTGAAAATGTCATGTCATATAATTGAGTGCAAAGTTTTCCTAAAATAATAGACTTATTATTAGGTTTGTTTCTTTATTCTACTTTGGGATCTCGTGGGATCTCAATTTGCACGAAAATTGTTTTTTTACTTCAAAATTGGGTAAATGAGAGCGGTTTTGAGAGAATAAAGTTCTTCTTCTTCTTGTACGAAACAGCCCATACTTTTTTTCGTTATTTAAACTTGTGCAACGGCCTTAAGACACAAACAAAATACAAAATAAATTATTATTTCATTTTGTTGATTTATTGAAATTATTTTTTTTACTAAAAGTCAAAATACTTTGAGTTTTTATTTTGTGTTTAAAATATAGACTTTGTGTTCCCGTGCTTTTATATAATTTTGTCTCTTTATGAGAGAAAACAATGCTTGCGCTCATTTTCACGAAATTTACCCAAAAAGTAAAGAAACAGACCTATTATTTATTGTTTCATTTTTTATTGATTTGTCACAAAAAATATTTAAAAACACAAATCTCAAAAAAAAAAAAATCGTTTTTGTGTTTGTTATATGTGAGTAATAATTAAAAGGCTTTGAGGCATAAGCTAAAAGAATCATTTATAGAAGAAAATTACTCTATAAGCCCAAATGTAGTAAACGAGATACATAATGGTAGTTCGGAACTGACTGCACATTATTCGAAACTTCTAACAAGCGCATCTGGCATCTGCGGTGATATAGTTTTTTACATGAAAGGAATTATTGTTGTTGTAAAATATGACAGCTTTAATTTAAAAATATGTAAATGGCATCACAATTGTGCCTAAAACACAAATTAAAGAACTAAATTTATTTTAACTATTTTAAAATGTTTTGCTTACCATTTTAGTTGTTTTCATATTTTGTATATTGTTTATAAATATATATTTTGTGAAAAAATTTTCTTTTGTTTTCTCCAACAGTAAAAAACATTTTCAATTTTAAGCTAACAAAAAAATTAATTAACTGAAAAGCATTCTGTCAAGACCTAGAACAAAATATTTTTAAACCCAAACATTATTTTGTTTACTTTGAATCTTACTTTATTTTATAATAATATATTATGATTAAATAATAATATTCTTCTTTATAAGCAATAAAACTTTGGTTGTAGTTCGCAGTTGAAACGTTAAACGGTAACGTTAAAACCAACCACGTTGCATTAGTGTGCACATTTACCACATTATGGTTGAATGTTGTAGAAAAATATTTGTCGGTTTGTTAAAAACAACTATTGCATGTTCTCCGCAACTATATATTTTTCCAAAAACATAATATAGATATTGGGACCATGTCACATTTATGTTTTTTTCTGTTCGAGCAACTCGTATTAATATCTAGGAAAGAATCAGATAAATAATGTTCACTGGATTATTACTTCACCACTAATAAAGTGTGTTGCATTTAAGTAGAATAAAAAGAGATGTCAGCTTATATGTTTACGTTGGGAAAGCGCTGGAGGTATCTGGTTCTAAAAAGAAAAGATCATTAGTTGAACTCTCACCACCGACGTAAATATTAAAAAAAATAATTGTGGTTAGACGAGATATCAAATGTCCCGAAGTATCGATTATGCATGCTGTAAAACATAAGATCTCAAAGTTCTAGAGTTTGAGTCCACCATCCCCATTGGACATGTGTGCTAAGGAAAAATAATAATTCCATAATAAAGGCAATTAAATCGGAAGCATCGAAGCCTAAATTGGAAAATACAAGAATTATTATTGTTTGAGAAGCCATGCCAGATAAGTTGGTGGAAGCGGCTTCTATTTAGTCTATATAATATTAAAGTAGTCTAAAATGATAATTTCGCCTTTATTATACAGAGAAAGAGCCTCGGTCTAGCTGATAGCTTAAGAACTATCATCATAAAGGCAGTATATGACAGTTTTGGCTAAGTTGGGTAAATTGAGACGATACTGAGACTGGCTAGGGATGTAATACTATGTTTCCACGGAGCCCATTATTCTTGCTTCGTTCTCTAATTCATGATTCACAGCCCAATCATGAGCGAATCAACGTGTTTCGCCATATAAAATCTTGAGAGCGAAGCATGTTGTTTTGACACGATTCAGTTTGAATCTACTTGCGAAGCATGAAAAATGTCTGTCTTCCATAATTTTTATCGCTAGTTTATCTGAACTAGCTGTATATAAATGTAAACAAAAAAAGTGACACAACATTAAAAGTGGTATTTGTTAATAAAAAAACAAATAATTTAATCAGAATTTAAAATTTTATAAATTACAAACAAAAAAACTTTAACAAAAAATAAACTTTTTTAACAGAGGTCAAAGCGAAGCATGTAGTATGGGTCGTGGAAACTGTACGCTTCGCAATCATGATTTAGAGAGTGAAGCAAGGCTTCATTTTGCACATGCTATAAATGAGAAAAATGTGGGTGGTTATGAGTTGATGTCTCTGCCGGCGCAACAACTTAGTAAGTATTCTTGGGTGGTTTAGGCATCATTGAGTAGATGGTGCTTCACCGGAGTAGCACAGTAGTGTAGCGTGATTGGCCGCGCTTTGAATAGTGCATTTGTTTAATAAGCATGAGATCGTAAAGGATTTACAGCTAGAGCCTAAAAGATTCTATAAGAATAAAATTAAAAAAATTCCCTGCTGGTATTTGCAATTAATACAAAAGGGTTAAAACGTAACAATATTCGTGTTTTCCAAATTATAGAAATCAGGGCAATGAAAGATGATGATTCGAATGGAAATGTTACTGATTGCAGCAAGTCAATATTTGGAATTATGTGATTTTGTGTCTGTGCAATAAATCCAAGGTATTTTTAAATGTATCAATTTAAATACAAAGCAACTCAACTCCTTAACCACCTTAATGAACAAAGTTTTTTTTACGTATGCATTAACAATAAAAATGCCAAAAAAAATCCTAAAAGAAATAAAATGATTTGTTTTTAATTGTTCCTAAGTATGCGTTAGTTTAATATTTTTGCTATTGTTATTAATAACTTTATTATTTATTTATTTTGTTGTTTACTTTTTTCTTGTGTTGGCTTTTACGCATTAAATTTTTTTTTTTTGGAAAATTTTTTAATATTTATCTACTTAAGCTGCAAGAGAGATAGAGTATTTCTGATATGTGAACGAATTGACGTATTTCCATTAGTTTATTACCTTATGCTTTTTTAAATGACTTAACTCATTTCTGGATCCATTTGATTCTTTTTGTTTGAAACGTGATACTTATAGATTGTTCCCGTTTAAAAAACAGTTCAAAATCTTAAAAATTAAAGGGTGTCTCCATACAACATACATGTTTTTACGTGTATTATGAACCGTCAATGACATCACTTTAATACTAAAAAAACTGCGTATCACTATAGCTCCCAATGGCAAAAAGTAATATAAAACTGAATCTACAAATACATGGGTCCACTTTTTGAACTGTTATACTCGTAGAAAAACGCTTACAAATTAGACAGAATGCCGATTGCTATGACCGTTATAGTAACAAGTTTAATATTCAAATTTATTAATTAAAGGGTGCACCAATATGTATATAGCCATAGTTTTAAACAGTTGTAGAAAGACGCTTGAAATTTACAACGAACCTGTATTGCTAACAACAAGTATATCTATGGATTTAAAAATCAAAGCGTGTCCCAATAGTTAATGTAATTTGATGTACGTAGTCAAACTTTTCAACCGTTACAGACAGACAGCTGAAACTAACAAGCGACCAGTATCGCTAAGGCCGCTTTATCAACCAGGTGAAGCAGGAGATATCCGAACGTAGTTATCAGAAACAAACAAATGCAATCGAGTCTCGAGCTAAATTAAAACAAATTCCATTTGCGCATATTTCTTTAAGGAGATTTTATTAGTCAATAAAGCAATAAATAAAGAAGAAGAACTTCAATTTAAAAGCCACGTTATTTAAGAAATTTTCAACGATATTTTTTGTTTAAACTATAAACAAAATATTTTTATTTAAGATTTTTTATACAGACGTGTGTATGTGATGTCGATGAATAAATTTCTTAACGGCAGAAAATTTGTCAATGACTGGGGAATTGAATATTGTACAGTGCATGCAGCACGCGGCATGTGTGCAATTTGATGCATCTGAAAACATTTATACGCGGAAATGTTTAAATGGATGTCATAAATTATAAACGAAGCTTGAATGATTGTAAAAACAGTTAAAAAACAAAGAAACAAATTTCATACTTTTAAAGGAAAATGTTGTAAAAAAAAGTCCCTTTTTTATAGGTAACAAGATAATGAAATATGGCTGCGCTACTCAAGCACCAATGAAATAGCATTTTTTGTTGTTGTTATGTTTATCAATATTAAATTTTCATGAAAATTTTATTTATACCGAAAGAAAAATTTATAAAAGTATTTATTGCAATTTTTTTTATTTACGTAAGTATGTATGTAGGTCTGTATTAATATATGTATATGTATATGGGTGTATGTGTGTATGATGTATACATATGAAGGTGTATGTGTGTTGCTTTTAAGTAGATTCTCATTTATTTTAACCTGCAAAAAAACATTGCTTCAAAAAAGTTTTGCCCTTCTAATCATTATCTGAGAGACCATAAATCTAAGCAATAACAACAAAAATGTATAAAGTTTTATATTTCGGCTTCTTTTGCAGCTCCTCTATTTCCTGTACAGGTTTTTCACAACAATGTTCTTTAACTTCTTCGTACCATGCTGTTGTTTGTTGAGGAGAAGTTCCAACAGCAATAATAATATAAAATGTATATGAATTTGAAAATGAAAATGGTGGTATAAAAGTTTGAAAAGTTAACACCCACAAAACCTTCAAAAATCCAACAAAAACATTACAAATACTCGTACTCTAACAGCACCAAGAATATACAACATAAATATATACATTTTTATATATTTTTTTCAATTTTATTTCTTATTTTTATATTATTTCAAGAATAAAAACCAACCAACAATAAGAATTTAATATAAAAACTGCAACTGCAAAATACATGTTTGTACCTGAGCTCATCATTTGGAAAATGAGAAAAACGAAAATAAGTATGGAAAAAGTAGAGAAAAAACGAAAGAAAATTTTTAGGAATCTCGAGCAAATGAATTGTAAAGTAAATTTGAGGTTGAGTTCGTGGAGGTTAAAGAAGAAAACTGCAGCATTTGATTTATTATCATGAAAAAAAATACATCCTTTGGTGTTCAGAAATATATATAACGTCAAACTTTTTATGCAGAGAAGAGAAATATGAAATAATTTGCCTTGAGAGGAATAAGTAGAGTTGCTAAATAAAGTATTTCTAGCAAACCAAGCTTGAGATTAAAAAATATCCTCCAAAACAGTGTGACCATTTTTTGCACTTTTGTCACTTTATTTGATTAAATCAGATAGCTTTGCTTTGACTGCTTTTTCAAAATAAATGTTTAAACACTTTTTGCAAATTTATATCACTAAAATAATTTATGCTTAAAGGTAATTATTTATTATTTAAAACCAAAAATCTAAAGTCGCCATATAAATAATAATAATCTGTTAACTTATTTATAATAACTGTAGCAACGTTGCAATGTGAGAAACACTGCTGCAGGTCTTTACATAGACTTCGAAAACGAAACTGCTGTTTTTTTACATTTCCAAAACAATAATCATCTTGTTTATTTTTCACTCTATATTAAGTTGAGTGAAAGGACTCATACGTGTAAATTGTTTTATGTTTGTTTACAAAAATAAAAAATTTATTTAAATGTGTTCTATTGTAAATTGTTTACAAACGCTCCATAAAACCCTGCTTGAAACCAGAAATTTGAATGTGTAACTTTAAATATTTCAACATACAAATTTAGCAGCCGGCACTATTCATTGCTATTTCTTAAAGTGAGCAGTCTATATTTTATTACCTTTAAAGGATTTAGAATAAAATGCTTTATTAACAAAAATGAGAGGTTTTTTTAAATCAAGCACTATTTTGCTATCGATTTAACACTATAATTTCTTAATATCGGGTCATGCTTGCCCGAAGGAAATTCCGCTAATTTGTTTTAATTCGAAAAGTTTATAATTTTTTCCAATATTTTTAGTTAAACAAATATTTTTGATTATTATTTGTTTTTTCTATAACATACTTTCTGCAAACCTGATGATGACGCAATGGCCTCTAGTGTAATGTGCCTTTGTTCAAAAAAAGTAACAAAAAAAAAAAAAAAATTAAATTTTTGTTCATAATCTACTTTAATTATGTTGTGATTTTTTTTTAACATTTAAATAGAATCCACTGATGAGTTATATGCGCTGTAGAAAAACATCCTTATGGATTTACTTTCCCCGCAGTAATACATTTTATTTTATAGTTTTGTATAACAAATGTTTCATGAGAATATCATAAAATATTGTTACGTTTTACCCTTTTTAGCAGGCAAACGTACGGATTCTTTTGATTGCAAATACCACTGTGGCTAAATTCTGTCTTCGAACTTTATGGCTTTCTCTGGCTATACTTCTCGATCCTACCGGTCTTGTGAACCCTCGGTCTCATATTTACTAAACATGCGTTATCACCACAAACGCAGCCATCCACCACGCTACACTATTGTGTTACTCCGGCGAGACATGAACTACTCGATGCCTTGTTTAGTAACCTTAACCATCCACAGACATCTCCACTACTCCTTATATTAAAGCCAGTCATCTCCTTTAATCCAGTAGCCACAACACACACTTCTGCCATACACTGTTGTTATGCTGTTACACTTCCTGCGCTAACCGCTACCGTTCTTACTTTTTTATTATAAAGGGATTTTTGACAATTATCTGTTTCTCTTATATTAAATTAGACGTCTTCACTAAATTGTCTGCCATGGCTTTACACAATAATTGTCTTTTGCCTCTCGGGAGGTTTGTACTGCTGTTTATTAATTTTAATTGCATGATAACAATTATTATTTTTTTTCTCGTACGCATGTCCGAATGCGGTATCGAGCTCGGACCCCCTGGTTTGTAGTACGCACCTCTACCAACGCAGCCATTGAGGCTGCTCAGCTTTTGTTGGCTAACTTGTGGTTTTGTTATCCTATAAACACACGATTAGTTGAATTAGCTTATTCACCACGCTCATACGGAAACAACTACAGGGGTTGCCAGATTTTATTATTCGTAACAATATTTATATTTGAAGGAATCATGCATAATTAAAGTATATTAAAAAAACATTCCAAGTGAAAAATTTTAGTTGATTTTAATTTCATCCAATTGAATTAATTTCACATATTATTGAATTTATTAAGGAAAAACTTAATTTACAAAGAAATTGATTTTTAAAAACATATTTTTCTAGGTCGATACACTATATTCAGTAAGTCTCCCAGATTTCCTACGAAAGGTCCTGCAAAAAAGCCACGTCTTTTTTATTGTACTTTAAATTTTTTTCCCTTTCAATATTTTTTTTTAATTGAAAACAAGCAAATAAGAAGAGAAGGTATAACCAGCAATAATTTGAGTTTCAAAGTTTCAAGAATATTTCTGCCCATTTTTGCTTGTAGCTGAAGTTTTTTAGTTCTTTGCCGGACTTTTACCGGGAATAGTTAACTTTTTCTAATTGCTCCTGCATAAGTTGCTTAAGATGGCTGGAAATAATCGTTATTAAAAGAAATACTGCTCTTAAGGCAGGAGATGATGACAGACTCACCTAAAGGAATGTAGCAGAAATTATGGCAGTAAATGCTGCAACCATTTTAACTGGCGCAACAGTTGCAAGCATTCCAATAATAAATTATCTTTCAAACTACAAATAGAGTGTGATTTTTTCTTGATGTCAGAAGTTAGAAAGTTTTTCTATATTTTATTAAAAACAAAAAAAATGTATTATCCTGAAAATAAACTGTCTACCACAAGCTTTTAAACGTTTATTTCAAATGGAACATTTTGCTTAAAAGAATCCCTTGAATTTCTTAAAACAACTGCAAGATTTCCCTTTTCTGTTTAACTCCTTTTGATTTTTTGAAGTTTATATTCATGGCTGAATTCATATTCCTTTTCGTAATGAAAATAAAACAAGGTAGAAAAAAAATTACAAATAAAAAATAAGAAAAACGAAATATAAAATCGTATGAGTATGAGAATTGCAAAACTTTGAATGGTTAAATTTTTTTACGTTTTTATTTGAAATGAAATAAAAACAAAATGAAATAAGAAAAAAATATTTCAAAACTTAAATTCCATAAATTAAAATACCGTGTGAAACGTATCGAAATAAAACTTTTTTTTGGCAACATTCAAACACCCCACTTACACAACTCACTCAGTGCAAACTGAAGACTGAAGACTGAACACTGAACAAAATAAATCACAGATCTTTTTACATAAATTTATGTTTTCTATTTTTGCTATTTCTTGCCTGCATGAGTATGAGTATTAAAGTTAAGGAAAGAAAAAATTAAAATTTTGCTTTGTTTCTGTTCGAGCTGAGCTACGATTTAATGTTTCATACTTAAATCACTGAGCGAACCAAGGCCTGCAGGGTGTGAGAGAAGGCATGTGTAGGTGAGTTATAAGGTGGGCGTGTGGCCAAATGAAAAGCTACAACAACAAAACGTAGACAGGAATAACCTAAAAAGTTTGAAAGTTTTTAATATAAAACTGAAAATTAAGGTAGTTTTTATAACCACACAAACTAACACACGTACAGTGAAATCTATGAGCACTTGTATTCTAAAATACGCACTTGTTTCAGGCAACATGAAGAAAATATGAAAACTAGTACTTTCTATTTTATATAAAAATTGTCTTAATCACATACAGAAGTATAAGTGAAGACTCATTTTTAAATCCCACCTCTATAGATGAATTTCAGATGAGAACTGTGTGCACTCGCATTTGTTTTTAAAACTTTCAGAATCATAAGCACTTTATATTTTTTTTACATAGATTTTGCTGGACCTTTTTTGTTTTCTTGTTGTAATAGTTTTAGCAACTAAAGTGCAAGAAGCTGTGAAGCATGATGCACATAGTAATATAATTGAGCAAACGTATGTGTGTGTTTGTGTTTATTTTTTAAAATTGTGACTGTGCATATTCTTCTGCTTACAAGTAACTTTAAAAATTTATTTGATTTTAGAATAAGTAGTTTTAAGGGTCCTAGTGGAATATTTTAGTTCAGACTTAAAATTTTGCAAAAGTGAAAATTGTTTGGAGAAAACACCACTCGATTTAGAAGTATATAATAATAATAATAATAATAAATTTCTGCTTACTAGAGGCTAATAGAAATGGACCTAATGCAAATATTAGCTTGGTCTAGTGTACGGCTTCAGATTATTTTTAAAGTTATTATTCAGGGATATTGAAAAATTTGTATGCACAGAAAAAAGTTTTGGAACATATTAACATTTTATTTGTTTTTATATAGAAATTGGTTTAAATTTTTACCTGATTCAAGAATTATTTGTTTAGAAAATTGTTTTTATTTTCTTTTAAATAATTATTTAATTAGAAAGATTTAAAAAATTAAACTTTATTCTTAAAACAAATGAAACCATTAATAAGTATAAAAGCACTTTTACGTGTCTTCTCATTAAAGACCAATATGTTTTAATAAATTCTATAATGTCGTGTGGCAGTTGACAACGTTGATGAGACTGGACCATTAAAACTGTATAAAAACAGAAGGTTTTAAGCATTTTTGTTATTAGAAAAATATTCGTTTCTACAAAATATTGTTATAAAAAAATAATAAATACGTCTTTAATAAAGCAAATCTGAGAGTGTACTTACGACTCCAACGAAATGACAAATTGCTTTTCATGTTTAGTACTTGAATTATGTATTTAAAAACTGGAATCAAAATAAGACTTCCTCGGCTTTGCAGAATTTATGTATAAGAGTACTTTGTGGTAACTTAACCTTTAAACATTAACTGATTTGAGGAAAGCACGTCTAACTTAAAATTTAGAGTTTTTGAGTTTATTTTATCTTCAATCGTGTAAAGTCTACGGATAAAAATATCTATATGGCCTTAAAATAATTGAAATATTATTTTATAGTTTTAATGCACTCATCTCAGTTTAAGCTTTTTTTAAAAATATAATTATCTTCCAGCAAAAGCTCTCGCGCCTAAGGCAGCAAATGGCCGTTTCAATTGGTTGTAAAAATTGTAATTTGTTTCTTTTGTCGTCGCTGTTGCTCAAATATTTGGACTTGTTTTCTAATCCTTCCAGATAAAATTAGTAAAGAATTCAAAAACATTCTATTTTGAGTTTTGATTCTTTTCCAAGTATTTAAATATCTGTTGTTTTGCCGCCTTTTTTTTACTTAACGGGTTTGGTAATAAGCAAAATTGTCGCATATAGAGTGAGACCAAACAGACTCCTGTTAAGAAATGATACTACTTCAATTGTTGTAATATATTTTATTTTATTTATAATTGCGAACAGCCGCTTTTTGCGACTGTTCTTTTTCGATGTTTTCTTATTATTGAATTAATCTTACATTCTACAAACTTAAAGTACACTAATACTAATACAAAGTATCATACATATGATACTTTGTTTATTCTTATAAAATAGCTATTGGGATGGGAATAAGCTAGTCAGCATATCCCCACGATGTGTGTGGACTTTTGCTTCAACAAAGTATGAAGCTCGTGTTACATACAGAAGGTATGGTAACTACGACTTGTCAAACACACTACACCTCCCTTTTCCGGAAAAGAATAATCAATACTATTTGATTATTCTTTTATATATTACAAGCATAAATAGAATAAAATAAAGACTGTTTTTATTAATAAAGGTCTTTTACAAAAAAAAAACGAAATTAAACAAAATTAAAAAAGTAAAAGAGTATATATTTAAATGATTAAATAAAAGGATTTATCCTTCCCTTCCCTTTTTAAAATGAGAAGAGAGAAAGGAATAAGAGAATCTTAAATTGCTGAAATAGCATCATTCAATAAAAACCCTTAAAATAGTTAACGCTATTTTAATAACATAAATCTACTATGTTATTTCTATAAGTTTTATGTAAAAACTAACGTTATTAAAAGAATATGAAGAGTGGGGGAAAAAAATTATATAAAGCGTTATTCGACAGTTTACTGTGAATTTATTTATTTAGGTAATTTTTTTTTATTCTGTTCTTATGGACAGTAAAAAGTTTACCATTAGTGTCCATTAATGTGACATTGTTTGAATTATCAATGTCAGTGACTGTGAAGGGACCTTTGTAGACCGCATCCAGTTTGTGTCCTGATTCATTGCGGACAAGAACAGAGTCATTAATATAGAGTGTAATAGGATTAGAATTTTCATTGGATATATTTTGTCTTAAAAGTTTTGCATTTTCAATGAGGCTAGCAGCTCTACGTTGAGCTACTTGGAGTCTGAATTTAACTTCCTTTTCGTAAGCTTCAGCGTTGTAAAGAGGTTCTATGCTATTGGTATTGGTAAAATCTAGTTCCGTTGGAATTTTTCCGAAGATCAATTCAAATGGACAGTATCCATGAGCTGTAGATGGAGTTGTATTGTAACAATATACAAAGAATTTTAACCAATTATCCCAATCTGATTTGTCAGATGAAACATAAGATCTTAAATACTCGTTGAAAGTTCTGTGAGATCTTTCAACTGTACCGAGTGTTTCATGATGGTAAGCAGTAGAGTGTAATTTCTCTATTTTCATTAGCTTGCATAGTTCTGTGAGTACCTGATTTATATATTCCGTCCCTAGGTCCGTAATTATTGTGTTCATTGGACCATATACTAAAATAAAGTCTTCCATAATGGCTTTCGCAACATTTCTGGCTGATTTATTCAATATTGGGATAGCTACTAGGTATTTAGTTAAATCGCACATTATAGTCACAGCGTATTCATTCTGTGAATCAGACCGTGGAAGGGGGCCTATTGTGTCGATTATCACTCTTTGAAATGCTTTTAGGGGAGTTGGTGTTATAACCAAGGGCTCCTTGCCTTTAACCGTGGTTTTGTTGGTTTGGCATTGAAGGCATTGTTTGACGTATCTAGCTATATCTCTAGTCATGCCTTTCCAATGATATTGAAGTTGGATTTTTTTTATCATACGAGTTATGCCTGGATGTCCACCTGTAATGGGATCATCATGATATTTTTGCATAATTCTCAGTTTTTCAGAATCAGTAGAAACTTTAGTCAGTTTCGGTACGAGCATAATTGTTAAATTAGAATCTTGCAAGATTTTATTACCTTTACATTTGAAGGTTTCCATATTTGTTCCTAGGTAAATAAGCATACTGTCATCTAGTGAGAGTAGCAATGTTGTGAGACCAATATTATTAGCTATTTTTGCAAGCTTTAGAAAGAGTTGACCTAGGTCGACATTTCTATTAATAATGAGATCTTTCAACTTAAATTCGGAAAGAACTTGCTTTCCCTTATGGATAATTACTTTATCCTTAGTAAAATACAATCTAGGTATTTTACGATGCTCTTGGGCATTTATAGCCTCATATATTTTAAATTTGACTGATTCTGTTCGAGAAGTTTTATTCATACTTTCTCCTCCTGTTTTAGTCTGAAGTCTTGTTGTTACCTTCAGGACTTTATTTACTTCAATATTTTTAATATCCTTGAACTCTATGCGTGACAGAGCGTCTGCCACGGTATTTTCCTGACCCCTAATATATTCGACTACAAAGTCGTACTCCTCGAGGTCAAGCCTCATACGAGTGAGCTTAGATGATGGATTCTTCAGGGAAAATAAGTAAGTTAATGGCTTGTGATCACTTTGGATTACAAACTTTTTGCCGTAAATGTATGGTCTGAAATATTTTACAGCCCAATGTATTGCAGTTAATTCCTGCTCTATGGTAGATTTGTTACTTTCACCCTTAGTGAAAGATCTAGAAGCGTATGAAATTGGCATTAGTATACCTTGTTTTTCTTGACTAAGGACAGCACCACAAGCGTGTTTGCTTGCGTCTGTTGTAATAAAAAATTCTTTAGAAAAATCAGGGTATTGTAAAATTTTAGGACTTAATAATTGGTTTTTAAGGTATTGGAACGATCTTTCGCAATCTTGGTTCCATTCAAAAGACACATTTTTTCTTGACAATCTAGTAATATGTCGAGATGATTCAGCAAAGTTTGGTATGAACCTTCGGTAATAATTACAAAATGCTATGAAGCGTTTAGCTTCATCACCGTTCTTTGGTGTTGGATAGTTTTGTACTATAGAAAATTTGCTATCATCAGGAGATATACCTTGATCAGTACATTTGTGTCCTAAAAATGTTACTTCAGTGCGGAAAAATGAACATTTGTCTGGATGTAATTTCAGATTGTGTTTCCTGCATAATGCAAATACGTTCTTTAAATTTCGTAACATATGTTCCTTTATTGTTATTGTTACGATAAGAACCTGAGTTATTGTAATTGTGGTTGTTTGACCCGTTATTACGATATAACCTGCTATTATTGTTTCTATAATTTCGGTTTTGATTGAAGTTTCGGTTAGGGTTGACATTGTTATTTCCTCCATGATTACTGTTATTATTGTTAATTTGGCGTTTAAAGCCATAGCTTAGGATAGAGTTTTCCTGACCGTAGGCTTCAGTACAACTACTTATGAATTTAGTTAATACTTCATTCATGTTGTTAAAGTTGCCTGATTGCATTATCATTTTAACTCTATCATTGGAACTATTTTTGGTTATAGCCGTAACAGCTGAACGAGTAGCATATTTGTTGGCTGTTTCATGGGGTAACCCATCAGTAATATAGGCGGATTCCAATTTTTTCGTCAATTCCTCCAATTCCTGGGCGTAGGCATTAACGTTTTTTCCGGACTGTCTTGTGCTCATTAATTTGGCATTAATTACGTCAACGGATTCACCTTTAACCGTTGATTTTAGTTTTGAGATTATTTCTTGTAAAGTAGTTTCAGATGAAATTAGATTTCTTGCTGTTCCTCTCAATTTTGTTTTGATAAGGTTTACAGCTACTGATTCGTGTGTTTCTTTAATCGAATCTACCAAATTAATGGCGTCGATAAAGCTTTGCAGGTTTTCAGAATTTCCATTGAAATCTGGAAGTAACCTTGAGGCTGTATTTAGAAATTCAATTAACGTTTGAGGCATTTTGGATTTTTGTTCTGTTTCGGGTAAAAGATCGAACACTATTGGTTCATGGATTGAGTGTGGAACAAGGATTTTAAAATTTTTTCGATAACTTACGGAAATTAATTTTTCACGTAGGTCAGAATAAAAGTTATCAGCTGAGGTTTGATGAGCTTTTGTTAATCTATTATAATTTGTATTAAGGAGTACTCTGAGCTTTTCTAATTGATTTTGAAGGATGTTCACATGCTTATTGACGGTTTCGAGTTTAGTGTCTCTGTCAGTATTTAAGCATTTATAGGATTTAAGGAATTCCTCTTTTATTGCCTTAGCTCTTGATACTATTAGCTCCCATTCCATCAGTTAATAAACTGGTAAATAAAAGAAGAAATTGGTAAATAAGACCAGAGAATGCTCATTATGAGTACTTCCGTAACAAAAGGTAAAAGATATAATTATAATCAAAAGGTTTTCAGAAAAGGTCTCGCAAACAGTGTTCTTTCTAGTAGAGTGGAAAACAATAATCCTGATATTAGACTTTGTCTAGATTGTTAGCCAAAGATGCAGCTCTAGTGTAATTTTTTCTCAAGGATTTTTTGTGTAATTGGTAGAGCGTTACTAGAAGTTGTGTGGCTAAAATACCGATGATTATTATGAAGTACACGGTGGGAAAGTCAATTTTAACCACTACGTCATTGACGACGTTAGCGTTAGGTTTTTCAATTTTTGATTCTGTACCACCCATTGCAATGACAGTTAATAAGTTTTTAATTGAGTGATCTTGAAGGATCTGAGAATCAAAACGTTAATACTATTAAAAATTCTACTGCACAATGCTATTCTTTTTTTTCTTTCTTTTTTTTTTTAAATTACAAAAATCAACTTCTCTTTCTGTATTCCCTTCTATCGTTATCATTAAAAAGGACTAAAAAAAAATTTAACTTCTTTATCATTGTACTTCTCCCTTATGGAAAAAAAAAAAAAATTTAAAGGATTGGACTGATTTTAAATAAAACCGTCTCGTTCGTTAGTAGCTGGACCGTTTACATTTGAAAATTTCTGGTTTACAAAAAAAATTTACTTAACATAAGTTTACACGGCCAACTACTTGTTAGTCTGTCTTTTCTTGTCCTGGGGCGCTGTCATACATCGGTCAATGCCAATTTTGACCGAACCGGGCTTTATTTAGATTAAGTAGTACTGGAGGGACTCGTGAGTGTCGCAGTAATACTTTGTTAGTTTTTAGGAATAATAATAAAAAAAAATTAATTCAACATATTAATGCTTTGCCATTTAGACACTTTTATAAAACACGCAAAATTATTTCACTTTTTAATTAATAATTAATTAATAATTATATTTGTAACTTTTTGTTTTTTTTTTTTTTTGAATTCAGTTTTATAAAATTTTAACTTTTCTATTATATTTGACCATTTATTCTCAGCCATTAATAGAACTAAAAAGTTTATGTATGTATATTTTCTTAATTTCTGTCCCTATGAAATATGTTATACAATGTTTTCTTTGTTTTAATATATTTTAGGTTACATATTTATTTGTAAAGTTAAAAATAATAATATTTAAATTAATGATAACTTATCGTTTTTCTGGTTGCTCCCTCAATTGTTGTTGACCATGACTCTTGTTTTCTTGGGGTTGGTTATTTGTTTCATCTTGTTGTTGACCATTTATTGTTGTTTGCTTTTTGAATTAATGATAAAATATCGTTTTTCTGCGCATTTTGACCATTCTGTCGGAGTTCGAGAGGTGAAGATATTACGCAACGTATTCATAAAAATCATAACTATTTAAGTTTCTTTTTGTTATATAGATATTTATTATACTTTATTATTTCAATGCTTTGTTAGGCATTAAACAATTTAACTTATTTTTGTCTCTTGTTTTTAACCACTTCTTTCTAACACCAATCGAGTATAACACTGCTTTTTATTTTATTATTAGGCAGGATCGCCATGTTAAGAAATGATACTACTTCAATTGTTGTAATATATTTTATTTTATTTATAATTGCGAACAGCCGCTTTTTGCGACTGTTCTTTTTCGATGTTTTCTTATTATTGAATTAATCTTACATTCTACAAACTTAAAGTACACTAATACTAATACAAAGTATCATACATATGATACTTTGTTTATTCTTATAAAATAGCTATTGGGATGGGAATAAGCTAGTCAGCATATCCCCACGATGTGTGTGGACTTTTGCTTCAACAAAGTATGAAGCTCGTGTTACATACAGAAGGTATGGTAACTACGACTTGTCAAACACACTACACTCCATTGCATCCAGAAAAATGCACCGTTTGGTGTGGTTTACACGCTGGTAGCAAATCTCACGTTACGATCAATGGAGATCGTTACCGCACCATGATTAATGATTTTCTGTTTGAAAATATGGATGGCATTGATCTGGACGAAATGTGGTTTTAACAAGATGGCGCTAAGTGTCTTACCGCGACCGCAACCATCGAGTTATTGAAATCAAAATTTGGCAATAAGTTGATTTCTAGAAATGGACCTGTCAATTGGCCTTCAAGGTTGTGCGATTTGACACCTCTCGATTATTTCCTGTGGTGCCACGTGAAGTCACTGGTTAATGCTGATAAACCAACAACAATTGACGCTTTGGAGGCCAACATTGTTCGTGTTATTCGTTACATACAGCTAGCAGTACTTGAAAAAGTGTCCCAAAATTTGACGTCCAAAATGCGCTTCTTCATTATAAGCCGTGGTGTCCATATGCTCGAAATCATTTTTAAATAATTATGCCATATTGTGATCTTTTCTATAAAAAAAATACTTCATTACAACCACAAAAAGTGGAAAATTTCTACAATATCCGTTTCCGACCCCATAAAGTAGATATATTCTGACTTCTTATGCATAGCAAAGTCGATTGATTGATGTCCGTTAGAGTTGTTGCCGAAGCAAACTTCATTCCATAAAAAAAAAAAAATAAATGTGTCAATCGATCAGATGTAGTGTTGAAAGAGGTGCTATTGGAAATCAACATGATCGGTCCATGTCCTTCGAGGCAGCAGGCAAAACACCATGCCTACCTCTAATTTTTCATGCCATTTGGAACAATAAATATATATGTCACCCCAAGATTTGCTTTTTAGATTGGAGGTACTTCACTAAACTAAATTTTCATAGTTGTTGAAGCGTATATAATATTCGGCATAGCCGAATATACCACCCTTACTTGTTTGTGTTATTTTTTGCAAATTAAAGTTCTATCGTGCTTAAAAAACATTCAATATATAAAATGTTGTTATTCGAAATAAATTAGATCATCATGTAAAAACACATTCGCTCTAACGATGTAACAGATGACTGATATTAATTTTGTGACGAGGTGCTATTTAGTCCTTAAATTTGTTTGTCCCATTATGCACTTTTTTGTACGACTTAAAAGAACTACAAAATAGACTTCAACATGTCAAAGTCATAAACTATCATGTAGACAAAAGACACACTGACGTGAAGGCGGATAAAGGTAGGAAAACTAATTTAAAACTAACAACTTTCCACAAAGATCCATTTTCAACCTGCTTCCTTCCTCAATGATTGCAGGTAAACGGCTGTATTTTACCCCTCGCTCATTAAGTCACTTGCAACTACCAGTCTTTGACCCTAGGGATTTCAAATTGTCGATTGGTAACTGTCGGCCTTCATCCTCTTTACGGAGTCTTTAGTTATTGCTAGTGTTTCACCAAAGCTTAGATCCACTCAGTCTCTCGGCCTCTTCTAGGCACAGCCTGCAAGTATCATCTTCTATGACCCCAATCTTGGCCACATGATACTTGATACTAACGCAGTTATGTATCTTAATACATTTCTATCATATCCGAGCACCTTAAAGCTTACTGCCAAGGAGTACGAGAGTTAAGATTTGATTCAAACAATTTGTAGTTTTTGTAAAAACTGATAGATCATTTTTTCAAGTATTATGATGAATGCAATCACAAGCTTTTACTTATACTTATTTGCAATTGTGCAAATATGCAAATAAAATAATTACATTTTACCTAAAATGTAAAGGTAAATTTATGTTGTAGTAGTATACTGCGTGTAATGCAATTTTCAGCTCACAAGCAATAGACCGTTATCCAGAATTTAAATAAATAAGAAATAAATTTTTTGAAACTGGACGCAACCTTCCTCTTTTTACATAAGATTGAGGTCATATGGGAAGGATATAAATACTGGTACACACTAAAGAAGACAAGGTTACACAATGTTATCCACGAAACGACTGAACGTTTAAGAATCGTACAAAATTAACCAATTGAGCAGTTGTGCAATGTAAGTATTGTGGTCTTTGTTTGCGTAATATGTTAACGCTCATCGCTGTTTCTTTTATTTAGCAAAGAGCAAAAAGCGTTAGTTGATGTACGGTTGATGTTTCGTTTTAAATAAAAAGTAGAAAACTCTATATTTTTTGCGATTGAAGAACTCAGTGTGTCTTATATCATTCCTTAATTTGATTAGGATTTGCGGACTGTTTGATTTTCCGTTATGTGGGAAACAAGCAAAGGCACTCCCAGGAATTTACGAAAAATAAAAACGGGTTTTAAACAAAAACATATATAACAAACAAAAAATCAATAATCAGGTAACGAATAAATGATCTAAAAACTGTTAGTACAAGTAAATGTAATATAATCATTAAAAGAATTGAAATTAATTTTGGCTTAAGTTAATTTTTTATTTTACAATTTATTTCACAAATGTATCTAGACGTTCTCCCAAGAAAACAAGAAAAATTACACACCAGCAGAATGTAATTCTGCATTTTCTGGATCGCTATATCCTTCAGCAGCATTCTTCGCATCCATCTATCTTAAGTTGTATACATTGTAAACATCAACTATTCAATCAACTAAATTTGTAAATAAGAATACGAGAAGTATTCATATCAATATTGATTTGATTAGCTGAAGTCCACACACAAATCTAAGTATTTAATCATATAATAATAAAAGATAAAAGAAACGCAATTATATAATAAGTGGACTTTAAGAAGCTCTTAAAAATAGTTAATGTACTGTCAAAAAAATGCTCATATTCACTTGCACATTGATTAAAACAAAAGGCATTCAGATATTAAAATTTGTATTGCAATAATTGGAAAAACATTAATTTCTTAGGATCGAACACAAGATAAAGCCCTTCCAAATATTTTCCTTATTTATAAAATTGAATCGAATTGAATTGGATAATATTTAATTGTTTCTATTTTTGAGTGTGTAGAATTCATAAATATTTTCAAATGAATTCGAAACGGAATTTAATAGTTGTGATAAAATTATTTTTCTTAAATAATACCCATTTATGTTTTGTCGTTACTAGTACATTAACCAGATGATATTATCTTCAATACCTTTTTCAAATGTGTTTCCAATTAAATTTCTTTATCACAGCAAACAAGAACTGTTAATAAAATTTGAAAAGACTAAATTGTACTTAAAATAATAAAATTAAAGAAATTATGTCAAGGTTTTACTCATTTTTAAACAACTGTCATAAAAAGGATACCCACAGCGATCATTTCAATGTAAAATAATCATAAATAAATAAAAAAAAGTTGACCATAATATTAGTCTCCGGCTGCTGACAGCATCACCTTTGACCATGTTTAAGAGACAACAAGACAAAAATATAAACAAAACAACTCATTATTTTTAAAATGTGTCTAATTTTTTATGACTCTTAAGACGCCAATACCACCAGCAATAGCAACACTAGTTACTCTGTAAACTTCCATTACAAATTTGGTTTCTAACAAACTGTTCATTTTACTTCGGTTGCTTTTTTCTCTGCGTTTTTTTTTTTACCGTTTACAATGAACATAAATTAAAAATACACATGATGTAAAAGAAAAATCATCATAAAACTTACATTTTTATAAACTGTTAATAGATTCTTGGAAAATGTAAAAAAAAAACAACAAAATTTGATTAATTTACACTTGTTGTAGAAATGTTTATTGATGGCTGCTCTGGGTGGTAAAAGACAGAGTATTAGTTTGATAAAGTCAGTGTTTAACTGGTAACTAATACCATCAGCAAAGTTATGCAACCATAAATGGGGGTTTCAAGTCTATTAATCATAAAAAGATTTAAAAATTTGTCATATTATTTCCCCCCCTCAGTTGGATGAAAAGTAATAAAGAAAAGTTGAAATCACCGCATAAATACACAGCGGGATATAGACCTTAAATTGCCCCGCAAAATATTACGCAACATATGACAACAACCACGAAAACAACACTTTAGTCTGTACACATTCATTTGCAGCTAGCGTGCATGTGTGCGAGTGTGTGTGTATGTGTGTGTGAGGGCATGTGTAGAATCACAGTTAATAAATTTTTGAATGGTTGATCCTTTTAACATTAAGATTTCCTTTTTATGATTTTTCAATTATAATTTTTCTACGAGGGTTGTTAATTAAAATGTTGAAGTATATCTACCAGAACTATTATGAATTATTTAAAAATTTCTTTAATTAAGTTACTGAATCTTCCATATAATTGCGTCCACCAAATGTAACTCCCCCAAATTTCTGGCTTTGATCACAAAATGATATTTCGTCTCGTTACCAATAATTCCAATATGCCCGCACCCTGATGATGCGTAGTCTTCCCTTAGCAGAGTATATGTTAATCCCTACTCTGCAGTCCAGCACGTTTTGAGATCCTACTACCCCAGACAAATCCCTCGGAGGAACTAAGGATCTGGCTGAGCTAAACTATGTTCAGATGTAGTGCTCTCGGAGTATAGGGGCAACCAGTCCCCCGGTATGCAGGCGTAACAATCTTGATAAACAAGCTGGTTACATGTCGAAGGACTCATCAGTGTCCTTAGTTATACTGGAGCCACGAGAACCAGTAGCCCATACTGAAAACCGCCCATCTCTGTAGCCGGTTATTGGTGAGGTCCCTTGGGGTACACGTAGTGGCTGTTGGTTAAATTGTCTATATCTGCAGGCCTTCTTCAGAATTGGTGGAAGTATTCTGTGGCACTTTCAACAGACGGTGTTGAATAGTCTTCAACCCTCAAGCAAGGGGTAGTTCATGGTCCAGCAAGCCATGTTTTTAGAATTGGAACTCTTTTGGCTACGTTCAGTGGAGGGCGCTAGTCGTCGTTTTTTATTTCACTCAGTGGTAAGACCACCGTCAGGTTGAGGCCCCGGCCAGTTACTGAGGTTAATCTGGATCACATCCCAGACAAATTTGATTTAATAGAAATTTGACTGGAGAAATCCCATGGCCTGAGAGTCTCTCTAAATTAACGTATTCCCCAATTAAATGGACTCAAGCTGGAAATAAACACTCTGGTCTTTCATTCTTCTAAAAATTATCTAACAATCTTGCTCAATAAAGGCCAGCTGATGTTACACAAAAAATTTAATTTTCGTTGGAACTACTCATCTCTCTAATGCTCGACTAAGACCTTCTTTGGCACGTTATTTGGATAAAACTAAATTTACATAAATTCGATACTTGAAAATCGTTTCATACGGTGATGTAAGTTTTAGACAAAAACGTTTCCTCTATGAGAAAAGACACTATGATTTTTTAAATTTAATAGCTGAGTTATACAGTTTTTTGGTTTCGAGAGTTAAATATCTGTGACGAAATATCTCTCTATTCTGGATCTTTTTAAGGCAATTCTACACGATTATCTACACAAAGAACACAATAACTCACATTATCAGGACGTGAAAGTATACGTTTTACAAAAATATGTATTTCTCTTTTCTATCTAAGGTTGGCCTTTATTTAAATGCGGGTTATTTCACAACGGATTATTGTTTGTAAGAAACTTTCTCTTTACAAACATATACATAGATATAACATATTTTTTTCTTCTTACAAAAATGTGTTTATCTTATAAAACATTCATTTGTATGTATATTTGGAAACAATATTAAGTGAACTTAGTTTTAAAGATGATATTTTTATTATCACTTACATACATACATACATACAGGGTGTCAGCCGGGAAGGTATACTAATTTGTTTATAATTTTAAATGAAAAAGAAGGGATCTTATATTAATGTCAGCAATAATGGATGGAGTACAATATCATATAAATGTTCGCCATTCATGGGGCGAGCCCTCTTTCATCACTAATATTTTGTTTGATTTGCTCGAGCGTTCCTGGCTTGTTTGCGTAAACCTAGCTTTTCAGATATCATCCCCACGAAAAGAAGTCCGGAGTAGTCATATCAGGTGCTTCAATAGATACAGTGGTGACTGATGAATAATTTAAGGGTTTTCTATTGCCCAGAACTGACTATTCTGTTAATTCAGATGTCCATCTAAATGAAAGAATGATTTTTTCAAGAAAATCGGGGTTTTAATGCGCGAGCTGTATCATCCTATTGGCATATGTACGACAGCGTATGGAAGAAGATCTTGCATCAACTGAATCTTAAATGGAAACAGATGCAAATCCTTGTGCAACATTGTGGCCAATTTTACTCTGTGAAGACCAAGTTCTTGCGCTGCAGTAATGTTTTTAGCCGATCTTGCAGTAAGTTTTCGTCTAAGTTTGGGCCTATTACATACAGAACCTCTTTCTTCAAAGTCATTCACTATACGATAAATTCTGCAATTTGTTGGTACATTGTTTTTTCCAAAAATTTCACGTAACTTTCTCGTCGTTACAGTAATCGATGATTAATTTTAACAAAATGTTTTAACGATTAAAACACGTTGATTTATGAAGTACTTCTCCATTATAAATTTTCCACGGGTCTACGTCACGTAATGACGTAAAATGGCGGGAACCCCAGAAGCTCTATCAGCCAATTTATAAAAAAATACATATTATTGACAAGAAAATACCATGATACAGAGGTTTGTCGAGAAAAAAAGTTTCTTACAGGAAATATATTTTAATATCATTTTCCTATTTGGTTTTTATAAAAATTTTTTGTGTATAATATTTGCCCTAATAATGTATTGAAAAAACGTGATGTTTCTAAATATACTGCTTGCCCCATGACGTCGCAGAAATTCGTTCGTTCGTTTGAACGTAAGTTTACAAACGAATAATTTCTTGTCACATAGTGGTACACGCAGTTTCTTTTAAACAGGTATTTCTTATAACAGATGCGTTTATATACAATCACTAATGTAAAGTGTTTTTAAAATCCTATAAGCAATAGCTTAGCCCATATCCCATAGTTTTATCTATTTTTATTAAATTTTCAAGTGACAACTTTTTCTTGGCATTTATTTTAATGTCGTACGTATCGAGCCTTTGATGAAAGATAGTCATAACTCGATCTTTAAAATTCCTTAGTTAAGTACTCAGAGATATCCTTCAGCGCTATACATCATCTCATGTGTTTGCAGATAAAAATGGTTCTAAGACCTCTAAAAAGCAATATTCAGATATTGTTTAAATGCATTGTTCGATTTTTTTTGCGAATATGGCTCTTTTAAAGTAAGGGCTCGATATATCTTGCAATATATTTCATTATAGCGACAATAACATCATTGAACGTTGCATGTTTTGAAAATTTTGAATTTCTACACTAGAGACCTTGAAGCG
Organism: Gymnosoma rotundatum; assembly: GCA_916610165.2. Taxonomy (NCBI): domain Eukaryota; kingdom Metazoa; phylum Arthropoda; class Insecta; order Diptera; family Tachinidae; genus Gymnosoma; species Gymnosoma rotundatum. Next base: position 91,443,555 of record OU744337.1, on the reverse strand, counting down.
TTGCAATAAAAACCATAGCGTCCTTTTTAACTTCTCTATTTCTTTGCAACTTAAATCAATGTCTATTACTTTACAAAAATACTATGGGCCGTTATGGCAATTCCAAATTTTTTATAAAATTTTGTGAAACATACGCGACCCTCGCTAACGCTTTCGATGGGATGTGTCTTTATAAAATGTTTGCACATATGTCGTATCTCATCATATTATTTGTCATCATTTCCAGCAATATTAACAAACAACATAAACGTATCATCCTTTTTATATGCGTCCTATCTATTTGTCAACTTTTTTTTTTACTTGAAATATTTTTGTTCATCAAACTCACACCATTCCCAATATTACCAACATCTATTTTTACGTTGTTAGACTGTTTAAGTCCTTTAAGCTTTCAAAAAATTAATACTTAAACACAGGGGTAGCAATTGAAAGGAATATAACCTGTTTTAGTTGTCGTTGTCCTTTAGAAACACCATCGTGCTGGAATAATTGCAACAACTTTGAACAATCTGTGAATGTACAACTATGCTACAATTCAATTAATTGTCACAAATAATTTATGAATTTCTATAAGTATGTATTTTGTACAGACAGACACATGTATCCTTATGCATTTTCATTTTATACTTTTTTTTCCTTATTTTATGTTAGTTTGTGACCAAAAAGTAAAATCTTTTTTTTTGCACTATAAATGAAAATACCATGTATCACGACAAAACGAAAAAAAAATAAAAAAAATATCGAATTGAGATAAATGAGAAGATATGACAACCATTTCCAATTTGAAGGTGCTCTTTATGTGCGTATCTCGTTTATTTCCCATTTAGTATGTTGTGTGATTTCTTCGCTTATAAATTTCATACATTTATAGGGTTGTTTTCATACCACTGGTGACATCTTTCTATATCAATCCTGATTATTCTATTTTGATTTTATTTTATTTATTTTTGTTTTTTTTTTTTTTTTTGCAAGTATCGGTAATTTTAACCCCTTGAGCTTGTTATAAGCTGCATATGAGGAGCTTATTTAATGTGTCTGTCACATTATGCCTGTCATCTATAGTGATGGGTGAAATTTCAGAGATTTTCTTTGACACTCGTACCAGTGACAGGTATTTTAACAGCTATTGAGTGATTTTGTACACCTGCATTACAGTGAAACAAATACAATTTTATGGTGCTAAAAATTAAATTTAAATTTATAAGATCATTGCATCTTTTTTTTTTAAATTGATTAAAGTGAAATATAGAAAAATATATATGCATATTGCTTAAAACGTTTGTATTCAGCTTTTAATGACAACGAAATTTGTTCTAAGAGTTATTGTGATGTCTGCTTTTTACTTGAATAAATTCATTTATTTTAAGGGTATTCATTTTTTAATTCGTTTTATTTTTTATTATTCATGTGTATAAGAATCTAGTGCTGATGTTGCAAATTTTCCACCATTTACATTGGTGTAAATAAACAGAACGTTTCAGATGCTTCGTCTCTAACCCTGAACTGTATCTTGTTTACAATCAAACTAGATATTTTATAAATAAAAAGAAGAAAATTCTAACTATGGTTCATTCTTGCTTGTTTGCAATGCCATGCAGTTTTAAAGGTAAACTCAATTTGTTTGGGAGGTGCCATGCCCACTACCCCAATTTAGACAGTTTTTTTGCTACATTATTCCATCTTAATAACAGAGTTATTTGAACAAAATTTCAAGGTGATGTTTACTACATTCTGTCGCCAGTCCTGGTCTTTACGACTAAGCATACTATCTTACTTGTATCTGGAAAAAATTTTTAAACATAGTTAAAACTTATAGTAAACATTTCAATAAATAATTGGATATAAAAACCACTCCAGCCACGAGAAGGAAATTTTTGTTTCCATTAATTTTATCTTTCAGGGTGACGCAAAACTAACAAGCAATGGAAGGGTGCACACCAGCAGAACGTGAAATTAGAGTTACTGATTATTGGAAAAATTTTGGATATGTTTCAACGTAGGTTAAATTTCGTTTTTCTATCTTATAGTCTTCCCCTTTGACTTTTAAAAAATCTCTCATTAACCAAAAGAATAGACGAGAATTATAGCTCTTTAAAGCTGTGAGAAAAATCGCCAATTCGGCGTTAAAGTTTAACGAACAGCAATTCAAAATGCCATAGCTCTGCCACGCTTCTTAATTTTAAACAAAATGACAGGTAATGCGCATTAAAACGCTTACATCAGAACTGAAAACACTTGTTTGAAGTGCATAAAATAGCAGCTTAAGGGTTTGCTTTCAAATTTCATTGTCTATCTTCTCGTGACCTGTCTTTATGTGTTGAAGGATACAATCAGCGCAACCCAAGAATCATTGACAAATAGGAAAATATTTAAGTTCGTGTTTGTGACTAATCACGACATGAGAAATTTTTTGTAGGAAATTATAGCTTTCTGGTCCCAGTTTTTTTATAGCTGTGATTTTTTTGTGAATATGTAAATTTTTGTGAAATTTTTTATTTTTTATATACAAACATATATGTAAATTTGGCGTCTTTTTTCATTCTTTTTAAGTACAGTTATTTTAAAAAATAATTCTTGCAAAAACCGAATTCCAAACAGATTTCAGTTGTCTATCTATACCGGTTAGAAAGTTTTGCAACATGCATTTAATTACATTAACTATTGAGACACCTTTAATTTACAAATCTTAATTTTATATTTGTTATTATAGCTGACTTAGCCATACAGTTTCTTTGTAAATTTCAACCGTCTGTCTAAAATTGTTGAACAATTTGGCCTTATAAATCAAATTACATCAACTAATGTAACACCTTTTAATTTATAATTTTAAATGTTCATACTTTTTGTCATATTTTATTTTCAACTAAGTTCACAGTTCAGAAAATACATAAATTATGGAAACACTCGTTAATTTTTAAATTCAAAATGTATAGTTATTCTTATATCGGAGTTAGCAATAGAGGTTCCTAGTAAATTTAAGCCGCCTATCTATAACTGTTCAACAGTTTGGCCATATAGTAAAAAAGATCAACTTTTGGCACACCCTTTAATTTTCAAATCCGAACTTTATACTTGTTGTTATAGAGGACTAAAGCTCTGTACAGACGGTTGTCAGATCTTACAATATTGTCAGAAAAATATACAGAAAACGCCTAACAATCGTGTGAACTTACAATTGTTGTCTGACAATATTGTCAGAAAAAGCATTGTCAGATAATTGTCAGACTTCTATCTAACAATAATATTGATAGATATCTTACAGTTGTGTGAACGGTTTTATTTGCATTGTCAGAACATTGTCATGCATTGTCAGCATAAAATAAATTGTAATATGTTGGAAATTTTAAACATCTGACAACGACATCATTGTCAGATAAAAGAAAATGAAAAAAAGAGAAAAAGTGCTTTAAAAATAACTTAAAAAATAAAATTAAAGGTCAAGCAGAAAAGTAAGTTAAACAAAATGGACAGCGAGGATAACTTGCCTGTTTTCAAGAACTTTTAAAAACGGTTAAAACTGGAATACGGAACAAATATTGTAGTGACCGAAATTTTTTATATAAATTGACTTACATGGTCCTATCTTTTGAACCGTCATAAACAAACGCTTAAAAATTGGACAGAATGTACATAACTATGACCATTGTAATAACAACTATAAATATTCAATATAGAGATCATTTAAATTTATATATATATATATATATATATATATATATATATATATATATGATGGTTATAAAAAGACGATTGATATTTATAAAGAACCTGTATTGCTAAGTCCTCTATAATAGCAAAAATAAAATTTGGATTTAGAAATTTAAGGGTATTCCAATAATTAATGTAATTTTGTGTATGTGACCAAACCTCTGAACGGTTATAGACAGACAACTGAAATTTACAGGGAACTTGTATTGCTAAGTCCGCTAAAAGAGCAAATATACAATTTAAATTTATAAATAAAAGTGTGTGCTCATACCTGATGTAATTTTACAAGTATAAAGCCCTATCTTTTAAACTGGTGTATACAAACACTTGAAAATCAGCCAAAATGTCCACTAATTCGAATGGTATATTAAGAAATATAAATTTTTAAAATTAAGTTGATGTATGTGGCCAAACTATGTAACCTTTTTAGATAAATGGCTAAAATCTGTTTTGAAGTCGTTTTTTGCAAGAATTATTCCTTTTGATCCTCGCAAAAAGCGAAAAATTTTAGAATCGTTGCACTTTCTTTGTTTTGATTAATATCTATTTGTTTTTGTAAATAATTATAATATTAATTTGTACCTTTTATAATAATTTACATGAAAAAAAATTTGATGTTTTAATTCTGACACCTAGGATTTCACCACTGTGTGAACGAACAATTTGTTGTCTGACAATGTTGTCAGATAAATTTATTGTCAGATAATTGTCTTATAATGGAATTGTCAGTTTTCTGACAAATGCCTGGCAATCGTATGAACTTACAATATATTTTGTGGTTACGAGTACAATTTTTATTTGCCTTTTCATTTTCAGTACATTGTTAGGTCTGACAATATTGTAGGACCTGACAACCTTCTGTACACAGCTTTAGAAATAAAGGTTCTTTGTAAATTCCAACCGTTTGTCTACAACTTTTCAAAAGTATGACCATATACATTAAACTAAATGAATTATTGGGCCACCCTTAAATAGATCAATTTGCGTCGCCTTTAGGGACCACCTTTAACTTTTAGATTCATTTTTCTTATTACTTTTAGTTATTGGGAGCTATATTGATACCATAATACACTTAAAACACGTATGTTGTATGGGAACACCCTTTAGTTTTAAAATTATGCACTGTTTTCAAAACGGGACCAATCTGTAAGCATATCCTTTCTAATAAGGAAAAAATTTTAAAATGGATTCAGAATTTATTGAGTAAAGCAGGCACAAACTTTAAATGCAATATTCAGTCTAATTCATAACCACTTTCTCGTTTTTGAAGTCGGTTAAAAATACTTATAAATATTAAAATATATTTCTACAAAAAAAGAAAAAAACTTAATTTCTGTATTAAAGGTTTTATATACTTGAGCCAGAATGTATGATGGTTGTATATCATACACAATACTTTTATTTCCCACTTCATATATGGCGCTCCAAAGAGTTTTTTGAATAGTAAAATATTTATGTAATTCTGTATAAAACAAACCATTATTATCTTGCAATTTTAATAACACAAATTATCGTAATAAATTAGCAGCCAGCAAAAAAATTCAATTAATAACTCAGTTAAATAACAATTTTTTCTTAACATTTCATTTCAACATTAGCTGGCAACCATTAAGTTTTCTATCATAAATGATTAACTAAATTAATGTTGTCTTAAATATCAACTAGATTCCTAGAATATGACTGGATTAATGAGCCTTTTACACAGACATGGAGGCATTTAAATGCGTAAAGGTGAAATATAAGATTAATAAAGCAGAGCATATAATAAAGCAGCAAAAACAACAACAACAACTACAGCCACAATAGACTACACATTTATTATAAAAATATAAAGCAATTTAACTAATTGCCATTACGCATTTAGTCTTTTATACTTTTCTTATACCCTGTATTTTGATTCATACCGTCAGAGCTACTTAAGCTAATTGCGTTGGATGCTCATTAAGCGGGCCAAAGCACAACACAAACGCTAAATTCCTTATTTAAATTGAATAAAAACAAATGAGCAGCAACACACAAGAAGAAAAGCTTTAAAGATTTTATTCATCTTAAGGCAAATGCGACTTCAAACATCCCAACCAGTTCACACTCACCCACAGCACAACACAGCACAGCGTCCCATCAATTGATTTTAAGGGTGAAAAGAAAATATGAAACGTATGTTGAGGTATGAAAGATATAAAACAAGTGCTTTTCATATGAAACATTAATAAGTGCAGGAACAAGAAATGGGAAGACACTCATACATGATTTATGATAATCTCCTGTAAAGAAACCTTAATATTCAATTTAACATTTTATGGCCATATTCATATGTTACAATACATATTCATTTCGGTAGTCATTCATTCAAGCATTCAGTGAGTTGTTTCTTTCGCAAATGTACAAATTCATACATATGAAATCATATGAAAAGGTTACAAATCACAACATAAATCCATTTAAGAAGTAGACCCGTTTTCCTTTTTTTCATCTTTAAAGTTCTACACACATTGCGGCATTGTTCTCCCGCTACCCATCGCCAATAAAGTTATTGAAAACCACATAAATTTTAACCATAAACCATGCCGCATATATGATTATGGCTTTATATTTGTAATTCTTGGATACCAAAAGTCAATTTTTTTTCAAGGACTATAAAGATTAGATTTGAAAAAGAAAAGCGTAAAAGTCATAATAAAGACCATCCTCATACAAACATTCATATTTTCCGATTTCCAAACAAATTTGTGATACAATAATTCGTCTATCAAGGTTTGTCAAAACTGATGGTACAAAGTTCAAATATTCAACTATTGTTCAGTGAAACGATTGACTTTTTGCATTGGGAATACATAAAGAAAAACGTAACACTGTTTCCAAACTAAAATTTTAGTCCGGAGTGAAAAGTTAGTTTTCACAAAGATTAATACATGAAAAATTCCTTTAGATTATAATTAATCAATAAATCTTAATCTTAAATGCGAAAGGGTTATGAGGAAATAGCACTTCTATCAAAAGGTCTCCCCAGAGTACCACACAAACGCAATCTTATGTCAAGTCTTTTTAAGACCATAACTGTGACTTAAGTTCATTACATTTCTTTCATTTTATGCACGGAAGGTTATAAATGATCTGAATTACTTAAATTTAATAATGATATTGGTTTTTACTTTGCTGCTAAATTTCTCAACTAGAACGAAATTTCAAACGCTGGCATTTAAAATAAATAGCAAAAACGTAATTTACACAAAATTATAAGGTTTTGATAAAAACTAAGATTCATATTCTCCTATTCACTGCTTGTGAACTATTCTTAACCCTGAAATTAATATTTAACTTGTAGAAATAAACTAAGAATGCTGAAGAATGATGTAGTGAACCAAAAAATGAATTATTATTTATAACATAATTTAACAGACTTGATCCAAATCAAAAAAATCTTATAAAAGAGAAAACTTACAAAATTGCTATAAAGGAAGAAATAGTTAAAGCTGTTGGCCATTATCAAAAAACTACTATTCCGATTTCATTCAAACTTCGCATATCTGTAGAAGAGCTTTAAAAATAATATAGAAAATATTAAATCTACTGACCACGGAAGAGCGCTGTGTTCTCTGTCAAGAAAACGATAAAGCTAAACTACTTCTATAGAGAAGTTATATTGTGCTTATTGTAGCCTTCATCACAAAACGGGTACAATTAAGTTTGTCATTCTGTGTGTAATTTCTTGAATATCCATTTCCGACTCCATAAAGTACATATATTCTGACTTATTATGCATAGCGAAGTCGATTGAGTGATGCCCGTCTGTCCGTTCGTGTTAAGGTTGAAAGCGAGTTTGCCGAGGCAAACATGATTTCATATAAAAAAAAAAAAAATAATAATATGTCAATTGATCAGATATGGTGTCGAAAGAGGTGCTATTGAAAATCAGTGTGATCGATCCGTGTCCTTCTAGGCAGCGGGCAAAACACCACGCCTACCTCTAATTTTTGCAGGTCATTTGGAACAATAAAGTAACTCCTATCAAAAAATAAATATATGGAGCGATAGAGACTTAAGAAATAAGAAAAAACTATCAAGTTAAATAATTGGCGCTCACACATACTTTCCGAGTTACGGGGCTCTGAATATTTAAAATTTTTTAAAATATCAATATGGGTATCATTAAAAAGCTTTTGAAGAGATCTTTAAAAAGATACTAAAATTTTTAAAAAATGCTTAACCCGTTAAGAGCCAATGTCATTTTTATGTAAAGTTATATATATGTAGTGTTATTTTTGTTTTTTTTTTATTTTTTAATTCTCTGTCACCCCAATATTTGCTTTTCTGATTGGAGTTACTTCACTAAACTAGATTTACATAGATGGTAAAGGGTATATATCAGATTCGGCGTAGCCGAAAATAGCACTCTTACTTGTTATTATTAAAAAACCATATTTATTGCTAATTTTTGTCCAACCACCAGTGCCGAAAAGTTCAGGACGAACAAATGGAACATAGAGGTTATCACTGAAGCAATCGGTTTTAAATGATCTGAAACAAAATGTGAAATCTTAATTTATAAAGCTTAAACAAACCAATTTTCTTTAAATAAAAAGTGAATCTTCTTCCATAAGTCACGACAAGTTTTTTAGAATTATATTATTAAAATAGGAATTACTTCTAATGACAACATGTTTTCAATTGACACACATTTTAATCAATTTTAATATTAAAATTAATTTTAAAAGAATAATAACTTGATAATAAAAAAATCCTCCACTACTATTCTCCAGCAAAGCCACCAGAAATTTAAAAAAAACTTGTCGAACCAACTGTCATAGTTGAAATATAAAAGTTTTGCGCTTGATTAACAACACACTTTTCATTTTGACATATTTTGATATTTATTTATTATCTTGTCATCGAGAGACAGTCTTTAAAAGAGCTTAATAACGGAACAAACACACAGGCAAACAAACAATCAACGCATTATAATCCATTAACCACCCCATATTCACCTAAAAGTAGAGTTTAAGCAGAAATCTGTCAACAAGTTTTTTTAACACTTCAAAGTTATTATTTTGATTTTAAAAAGCATTGAAAAAGGAAGGGCTCCTTGGCTGGATGGCTGGTAAATAGTCGCAAAAAATTTAAACAAAATTTACTCAAGTACTTGAAAATAATAGAAAATAATATGATGATACAAAAGCCCAACAAGGTCTGGGTGTAGGACAAGTGGTTTTTTCAATAAATAAATATAATAAATTATATTATTATGAGAGATGAAGTGGTTTATTGTTTGCCACTGTATAAATCTCTTTTTATAAATTAAAAAATGTGAGCAAATATTTGACCAGATGTAAGGTGTGCATAAAATGCAGAATCCTTTTCAATTTTTTCATTACTTTATGGAAGCATATAAAAGGAGGGGTCACAATAGATAGTCGCTTGTTAAACGACCAACCACTAGTCATTCATAAAATAAAGATGACAAATTTTCATAGATTTATTGACAGCTTTGAACTACAATAGAATAAAAAATCAGATATAAACACTGTTTCCATCTTAAAATCTGTTTTTCTTTGTTTTAAAATATTCTTGCATGTAGTTTTTGTATTTCTTCAAAATATTTATTTTCTAACAACAACAATTTTGTGATATCCTTAAAAAATATATGTCGTCAAAAAATAAACGGCCTTGGTTCCTCTTTTTGTAACAAGTTTAATCTAGATTTTTTTATCACGAATACGACGGAACCAAAACTAACGCTTGATTTGGATGATAAACTTATTAAACTTGATACATACAAAAGCTCAACTCAATACCGTTTTCCTTTTTTTTAAGGAAACTTTTAAATATTTTCAAATTATATACATTTTTAAAAATAGGTCTGTATTTATATAATTAGTAATTAATAATATGCGCAGAAAACACTTATTGCTCTCATTGAAGGTTTAATTATTTTATGACGAAAAATAAATAAAATCTTTCATTAATTCAATTATTTGTTTAAATGGAAAATGTTAATTAATTAAATTAAATTTAAATCTGAATACAAGTAAAACCTAAATAGCCACGCGCATTTTTTTCTGTAAGTGTATCTTGCAGCGGACTAAAATGTGAATGGGTGTCAGTGTCACTATTTCTAACTGACGTAAGTTTGTTCGCAATTTAGCTAAAAAACAGATTTGTTTTACGAGTGTAAACTTCATTAAAGGTAAAATTATGCGAACGTCCACTTAAGCTTACCTAACGGCCGTTTGTTTTTAAATATACTAAAACAATGCAAACGCTTACCGAAATTAAGTGTCACGTTTCCGGTACGCTTCAACCTGTATAAAATAGGTTTTGACGGCATTGTTACATGACATTCGTAAGACAGTGTTGAAATTCTATGTGTTAAGTACCATTGCGGCACATTTGCCCGTTTTAGGTACTTTTGAAGTAATTGATAACAATTGTATCATTCATCAGTTTTTATCATTTTGCTAATTAGAAGTATAATAAAAAATAGTTATATTAAATACATAATAATACTTTTTAAAATAGATAATTAAATTAGTCAATACATTGCACATATTGCAATGTAAAATATCTTTCGAAGCTAATTTAGTACTTTTTCCAAATTTACATGTACGAAACAGTGCCCGCAAATATGCCACAAATCTCAACACTGTTCTGAACAGGTGCAGCAAATTGAAAATTGTGTTAGGTTTTGTAATTTAATATTTTAGCTTTTATAGTTTTTTTTTGCAAAACAATTGTACTTATTTCTTTTCGCGTTCTTAAAATTAAAATTTCAAACAAAATTAAATTCACACGCGAACAAATTGTGCTGCACAATGTTTAATTTTTGTTTATTTTACTGACATGCGTCACATTTGTAAAGTTTCTATAAGTACATAAACGACCGTACGTTAAAATACGTTAAGTTTAAAATAGTTTATAAGCCACTGAAGCAAAAATAACACAATTTTTAATTGACTTCAGAAAAAGAAGGAGGATTCGTCTGAATGTTGCATTTTCTAATATTTGTGCCTGCGTATCTCAGTCATTTTGATATTTTTTCTTTATTTGAAAGTTTATGCTTACAGATTGGTCCCGTTTTGAAAGCAGTTTATAATCTTAAAAATTAAAGGGTGTCCGCATAAGTTTGAATGTGTGCATTATGAACCGTAAAGGGCGTCACTTTAAAATTAAAAAAACTAGGTATCACTGTAGCTGCCAATAGCACAAAGCAATGCAAAAATAAACTTAAAAATTAAAGGGTATCCCTATAAGTGACGCAAATTGACCTATATGGGCGTATATTTTGCACCGTTATAGACAAACGCTGGATAATTGGTCAGAATGTCGATTACTAGATCGGTATAATAGAAAGTATGAATATTAAAAATTATAAATAAAAGGGTGCCTCAATACCTCATTTGATTTGATGCATTTGATGTATATTGCCATACTATTGAACAGTTGTAGACAGACGGTTGAAGCTTAGTCCGCTGTAACAACAAGTTTAAAATTTGGATTTCGAAATTAAAGAGTGTCTCAATCTGAAATCTGTTTTGAAGTTGGTTTTTTTTGCAAGAAATATTAAATAATATGTTTATTCTTACTAACCCAGAGCCTGTTACATAGGACGGCCATATATTGATGAAAAATTATGATATTTTTGTAGCTGATGAAATTACTTAAATGAATGTCCAAGTAACAGGTTGTTACTGCATCCGTTATTAATAAAAGGTATGTGTAGCCTGATTTCATGAAATCTACGCTAAACTAAATAAACAGCGTTCTTTGAAGGCAACTAGACGATTAAACGATCGAGTTCAATATACAGTCGTTAGTTGTCTCTCAATATAAGTAGTGTTACTTTTAGCTCATCATGTAAGTGAACAAAATCTTGTTGTGCTGCCGAGAAAAAATGGATGACCGAAGTGAAGTTTTAACAAACTTAACCTTCCGTACGTCGTTAGATAAAGAAGTTTTTAAATTCAGACTTATTCAATTTAAGCCCTACGAAGGCGGTTATGCTTTTTTCCCTTTTACCGTTGAATAAAGTAAGTCGAAATAAACGTTCCTCGAAATATTTCTAGGGATGGAGATATACGAATAGACGACTTCGGATGTGAAGGAAGCTAAGGACCGACAACTCAAGAGCGCCGACCCAATGCAACCATTAAAGGGTAAGCATCGTACCGTAGTCTATAGAATATAAAAATGATTTTGAGATGAAAAAAGTGGTTTGTAATCCGTCGTTTCGCCCTCGGTAACGGAACAATGATAGTTCTCTGATGTAAAAATATCTAGTTGAATCTAAAAACAATTTACCGTAAGCTCAATTCGCCACATCTGTTTTGCAATGTCTGGACTAGTTCTTGAGTGTGGCACAAAGAGTATTAAGCCAGATCCGCGAATAAGTGGGAATGTTGTCACGACGCTCTTACCAAAAGTAAACGTATGGGGGTTGGGTTGAAAACGCCAAAATAGATACTTCGATGTCCCACTTTTATAATACCTATTGTGGTTTTTTAGTAAAACATTACATTAGGGTTATCGATTTTGGATAAATATCCACCTTTTATTTCCAATTTCAAGGGTTTTATTATCCTTTGTCACCTGAAATTTTGTAGAAAAAAATTATTTTTTTTTTTTGTAAAAATAATATGAAATTAAAAACCTAAAACTACATTTTACAATATTGCAGCATCTTGTTGTAGTTCATGTTGAACTGTCATAAAAAGACAATGTGACAAGTCGTAAAATATAAAGACCAAACAAACATCAAATTTGAAATAAACAAATATAAAACCTGGTTACATTTGAACGTCCGCAAGAAGTTTTATTATAAAATATACAGACAGGATATTCCGTCTAGAAATAAAAAAAAAAAAATAATAATAAAACAGTTTTAAAGTCAGGAGACACAAAGAAATAAATTACATGACGTACAATATTGATAAGGTGACAATCAGGCAGACGGACAGACAGACACAGTTACATGGACAGTTAATAAAAGACATTTCCATAGACATATACAATGTATTCTCAGGATGCCAAAGATGTCTTTCTCTAGTGCCACATAGTTTTATCATAGAAATCAACCAAAAACCTTTTTTTACCGCTTCTGCAGATTTGTGTCCCACTAATATGGAACTCTTATATTACATTTAAATACGAATGCATAGAGGGTAATACATACATAGGAAAATTTTTAAGATGCAAGCAACATTTTTTCTAGTCTATATCAATAAAAAATATATGAATAATATTTATGTGTTCACTTGTTCATTCTACACTTTTCTGTTTCCTTAAGGCGTACAATTAATTGCAGATGTGTAATTATTGTCATTCTCATCATCATCATTATTATGGTGTAGATGAAATTTTATAAAAATAACTAGCCTATTAATGTTAATGTTGCATGTGGTAAATATTTCATATATCAATGTTATCTCTTGTTGGCTAAAGTACTCATACTTCAATCAATCAATATTCCACATGAAATGAGTTAAAATAACAGGTAGTTTTTAAATCTTTTTCTTTCTTTGTTCACATAATAAAAAGGACTGCTTGAGTTTTGATGTGCGTATCTTTTTTACAAATTGTTGCATGCAACTAGCATTTAGAAAGTGAACATTTTTGAAATTCTTCAAAAGCAAAAATAAATAGTTGCTAATAAGAAAGGGTTTGGAAATAAGTTAATGAAAAATGTCACATGTTTGTCGTTGTTTCGTGCAACGTTTTAAATGAGTCTGGATATTCAAATTTTTTATTGCAATTTTTAAAAAAGAAAATAATCAAGTTTTGCAGGTATTTGGGAATAAAATATTGCTAACGGAGTTCGTTCTTCGTATTAAGGGAAATATGTTTCCTTTCGCTGCGAATAAAAAAAGTTAGGTAATGCTTCTCTTCAACTTTATTTAAATTTTTGTGACAATAAAAGATCCGTGTACAACTTAAAAAATAAATTTAAATTTCGATAAGCAGGTATAAAATGGAGCTTTAGTGTACACAGGATATTCAAAGCAAAATCGAGGTCGCCAATATAGTTTTCCACAGCAGCTTTGGCTGTCTGCTGTCCACAGCAACTTCGGCCGGCTGTTTTCTACAACGGCTTCGGCTGTCTGTTGTTTTCAGTTAAGTTAGCATTTTAAAAATTTTCGAAAATATAAAGGGCATCAACACCTGCTAATGCTCCGATTGGCTTAGTGCACAGAAAAGAAATTTACTTTAAATTGTAAAATTTAGTTACTAGTGGGCGAGGTACGAGAGGATGTACACTACACGAATTCGCGTCTAAACTTTATGAACTAACGCCAGACAAGAAATTCATCCTTGTCAGCAGAAATCGTGCAGGGAGTTATATACATATGTGTGAAACGAAAGTACATAAATCCCATAGATATTCCTAAAGCTAAGCCAAGATAATTAGCGGATTAGGTTCTTCTGACAATTAATGCGCCACTCATTCCATGTTATGGATGCACTAAAACTGACTTTAGCGTTAGGTAATATCCACGCCAGGCCACAACCGAGATCTTCCTGAAGTAATAAGTGTTCTAGCGAATAGGCAAAGTTCATCCTCCATATTTTATCAACCCACCGTCACAAAAAAAAAAAAATAAAAGAAAACGATCCAAGAAAATTGTGTAGGAAAATTGTATAATCATATCACAGAACTTAATTCCGATTAGAAGTGATTTAATTCCCCAAATTGATTCTTCAGAACAGGAAAAAAAACGTTTTTTTTAGAAATGAAACAAGTTCTAAATTTCAAAGTGGAATTTGCGGGTTTTAAATTTGCTTTTGTTATGTGTCCCTCCTTAGATTGCCCGGTTGTTTACTTTAGTGAGTAAAATATTGCCATATTTAAATTACAGTGCAGATTCAGCATTGTTATGGAATAAACAAATTTGATCGGAATCTGAAGAAGGTAAAAATAGATTGGAATGGTTAAAATGTAATTAAAGCCATCCTGATCGGAATGTATGACATGTTAGTATATTTCAAGCCACAGAAAGGTGTAAACCAATCGAATTACAATTTGAGGTTTATTGATCTGTAATCGCAAGTTTTTAAGAGTTATTGGAGTTATCGGTATATTGAGACTTTGGTTAAACGGGTTAAAATTTAAAAATACGAATTTAATTTTGACTTAATCAAACAATCTAATTATTTTTTATTCGACCTTAGAAGTTGTGAAAAAATAAAGTAAAGCTCTCAGAAAAACCGGAGACATGCTTCATTGACTTGGACTTGCCCAAAATTGGGCAATATTAGGTGCTTTTAATGTAATGATTTATTATTTTGTTTATTTATTTATGATGTTAATATTCATTTTTATTTTTGTGTGTTTTTACTTGTTTTAGTTTTCCTAAAAAGAGCATAAAAAATAAAAATAAAATATAAAAGAGTGTTTTGTTTAAAATAAAATTTCTTGACTTTGAGCCTAAAATAAAGACTAAACATTTAAATAAACCATTGTTCGAATATCGAAGATATTTAATATTGCTTGTAATTTATTCATTTCTATTTTCTATTTTTTTGCAATAACTAAAAATACAAACTATGGTAGGGATAGAAATATATGACATTTTAATCAATATCGCGGTTTTTGATTTATTGGGCAACGAATTATTGCTAGTCTACTGTAATATTAATATAAATTTGCGACCACTTGGCGCTTTTCGTGTTAAATCAAGAGCTTTGTTGGCTTTTCTATTTAACGTCTTAAAATAAGCGCTTTTGGTTTTTTTTTTAAATTTTTCAAATGCCTTAGTTGACGTTATGCAAAACTGTGGCTTGAGTTAAAATAATAAATTGACGTATATTTATAGAATGGCTCACATTTGCCCAGTAACTTTTAAATTAATTAAGTAGGATAAAAAGAATGCATTTAAAGCAACGCTTTCTTTACTAATTAATTTTACTTTTTAATATTGATATAATTAATCCAGCAAAACATAACTGGAACAAGCGTTAATATCACATAAAAAAGATCTCTATTACATTTTAGTTTTTATTGTTATATATAAAAAATATGGTCAAAATTTTGACGGTAACGATAAAAGCACTATTTAGATTAAATAACGCAAAAAACAAACAGCATTTAAAATATACACCAAAGAAATTAGATTACTTAGTTATTATTGGTTGCAGGGCCTTTGCTGGCAATAGCGAAAAGCAGAGCCTTGTCATTGAGTCAACCAAATCATCACATCTTTTCTCTTCTAACACTTCCTAACTGCAACCCAAACTTTTTTGCGGTTAGGGCCAGTTTCACGATGTCGCAATCGTTCGTTCGCATAATTACATTTAAAACAAAAACAATTTTGTTTTGTTTTTCTAAAAAATTGTTTTTGTTTCGAATGTACTTGTGCGATCGAACGAACGATTGCGACATCGTGAAACTGGCCCTTAGTAAGTTTTCATTGACAGACTTTCCCCCTTTATAACAGTGCAAAGATTCTTCTTCGATATAAAGTAGCAACGAATTTTTAAATATGACGTAAAATTAATTAGTCCCACTCTTCATTGAGAACCTTTTTTTTTTAGCGGAAAAAACATTTTTTCATTTATGGTTGCTGCAGGGGTTGAACACAGCCAGCTAAATTTATAGTTAACGTGCTTACTACTATGACTACAGAAGCATACTCACATAATTATAAATTATATTATTATATACTTACATAATTCTATAATAATTCACTTGACACAGATGCTGAAGAGATGTTTTAAAAAAATAGTATTTTTTTATGAAAAAATAAGAACTATAAGAACTTTTTGTTTCATTGGACTAATGGATATATATTTAGTCAGACATGTCCCACATTCCGATCGTAATGGTTTTAATTCCGTATTACAAATTCCGATCGAATTCGTGTTACGTTTTTAGATTTTGATCGATTTTGTACATTCATTAAAAAAAAGGCAGAAAATCTACTACGTATTTACTTTGAATATGGCAACATTGGTCACACAAAAGTAACAAACGGACTAATCTAAATAAGGATACGAAATAAAACTAAATTTAAAGACCGCAAATAATCAAATTTAAAAGAATATTAATTGAATACAGGTTTTATTCCGAACAAATTTTTCTAAAAAACCAATTATCGAAATTGGAACCACTTTCGTTCGGAATTGTATTCTGTGTCATGCATGAATACTTTGTTTATTGAACAAATGACTTAAAACGAATTGTCTTTCTCATTAAAGTCAAATTTGCTTGTTCTATTAATGATTATTTTACCTTCAAAAACACTCGTTTATTTAATGGTGACTGTTAATTTATTCTTTTTAAGTTGAAAGTATAAGAAATAAACAAGTGTTTAAATATTTTATATATTTCGTTTATTGATCTGTTGATTTTAATTTTCGACATTTATTAAAAATACGACATCATTAAATACCTGCCTTAAAATTTTTAACACAATTCAATAAATTAAAATGATGATAAAATTGTAAGCTAATAAAGCATTTAATTAAGTTTTTCCACTTTTATAATGATTTAACTAAAAATAAGACAATGTTTAACAAACAAATTTTTTATAGACGAGGAATATAACCTACGAGAAATTAAGGGCTCCCAGAAGACCAATCAAATGTATTTTACAATAAAACATTTCATAATAATAAAATAATTAAAAAACACTTTGAAGAGAAATGACAGTTAAAATTCTTGTAAATCATTATCGTTCGTGTTAGATTTGAGCTCATTCTGCATTGTGAGTTTAATAAAAAAGAAAACAGAAAACAATAACATTAAGAGCAGAGATGCAAAGTTTGTCATATGGTACTATTTTGAGTACTATTTTTGCGTACGTTCTCATTATAAAAGTAAGGCTGGTGATACAATTGCATTGCATGGCGTCTTTTTGAAAACCTTAACATAAGAAATCTTCTTTTTCTTTCTAACATTCCGGAAAAGGTAAACATGTATTTGGTGTGTCTGTGAACTGTAAGCGTTAGGAGAAATTTCTTAACGTGCTAATTTTAAGTACTTTCAGTTAAGTTTCAAATCTTCACTCTTCACTAATCTTCGCTCTTCACTAATCGCCAGTTCTGCGTTCTTTAAGCAAAACAACTTTTAGTAATTAATTTGATAATAATCAAAAAATAATTAAAATATTTTTAATTGAAAACTAAAGATTGTTTCTTTTTGTTTTACTACTTTTCTCCATTTTAATGAAAGGTGAAAATAAAACAACAACAATTACAAGAAATTGAAATGTAGTAAATCACAGCAAAAAAGAAAGAACAAAAAAAAACACAAAAATAAATAAATGAAGAAAAGGCATTTTTGAATGAGTGTCGTCGTCATCGTTGAATGGTGTCGAACATGAAATTACGGACAGAAGATGAAAAACTATTCACACTTCAATATTTCATTGTTGAACTAACAACAAAACAACAAAATAAAAACTCATTAACGATGGTACCGGGATATTAAAACTATTGTCTTTCTGTTTTTTAAGTTGTTTTTATGCGCCATTAACATTTTCAAAATGGATTTTTATTAAGTTTTAAGAAATAATTAAATTTAATAAAAAAAAAACCTCTTTAAAAAAGGAATTAATAATGAAATGACGTCTCAAAACGATTTATATGATTTAAATTACAATAGAATTATTTAGAAATAAATATTTAATGATTTCCTTTAGAAAATTTAACTTAAGTTCAAATGTATTGGTTTAGCATAATTTTATATAGTTTATCTTTGATACGAGTAGCCAGATTTCTTTTATAAGTTTCTTGAAAAAAGGTGGCATCTATTTTTTAATAATGTCTCTAAGTATATGTCACTGAATCTTGTAACAGATGAAATAATTACACTGTAAGTTGTCGCAGCTATATTTGACGGCATGTGCCAGTGCTGCGATTAGATCTTGAAGAACTATTCTATTAAATCGATGACAAAAAAGTTTTAAAAATTTTTTAGAGCAAAAATGTGGTGCTTCATTAATTAAAGAAACATAAAATTTTTATAAAATCCTGTCATGTAAAACATCATTAAACTTTCTATTAATATTTGTGTGCGCAAAACCAGATGCAATATATTTTCGTAATCAATATATAATTATAATCAGGGTTGTTATGGAAACCAAGACAGAATTGAAAATCGATTCTGATTGCAATTGGTGTTGGTTTTGTCTTGGTTTTGTCTTGATTCGATAATAAACAAAACCCATGTTCGAATCAACTGTTTTGCTTTGTTTACATTTTTGCCGGCATTTTTAGCTCAAATTGAATAGTTTATTAAAAAGTGAGACATTTTAACAATAAAATAAACATAAATTGTGGTAAAAGGATTTTAAAAATAAAATGGTTGAGGCTATCGTATCATATTTGTTATTGGAGAAAGAAAATTTAGAGAGGGTGAAACGAAAAATATTGAGGGATCATAGCAACCCGTTCGAACTCCCACAGTCAGTGTAAGTATATAAGTTTTTGCCAAGAAAGTTGTATTTATACTTTGCTTTGATGACAACTACAGATTTATTTCACAATACCGATTGAACAAGGCGGCTTTTCAAATGCTGTTAGATGTTGTTAAGGTACACTTGCCTTCGTCTAGTATTTATTGTACGATTCAACTGGCTGCAGCGTTAAGATTTTTAGCAGAAGGATCTTACTAAAGGTCAGTTGGAAATGATCGCAGTGTAAAATTTTATTTATTTTATGTACTTTCTTATTTTGTTTTCATAGCTACATTTGTATATTAATGTATTCGATTTTACTTACATTGTGCACGAATCTGTAATAGCTCAAAGCAAAAATAAACATAAAATAAAAAAAATTAAAATATAATTAATTAAAAGACCAAATAAAAAACTATATTAATATATTAAAAAAAATATTTTTTTATTCACTTATTTATTTCATTTTCTTAGATAAAAATTTAAATTACATTGTGCGCCAATTTTTAACAACTTAATGCTAGGAGCACAACTGGGACGAACGACGAATTTTTGGTCGCGAATATTCGTCGCCAAAAATAAAACACATTTGTGTTTATGAAAATGCACACAATCATGACGTAAGACGAAATTCGTCGTACACGGCGAACTATGCAATAGAATTATTTCTATTTCTTACGCCGGCGAACGACGAACAAATCAGTACAAAGTGACCATGTTTGACTGTAGATTCGAAGTATTTTATTAAATAAAGTTGTTTTACTTAAAAATATTATGCAGCATTTTTAATAAGCGTACAGGTTATAAGTTAAATATAAAATAGTTTTTAGTTGCGTTTTTGCTAATGTTTAACTTTTTAAATATTATTTTTTTTGATGGTCACCTTAGCAGCTTACAAAAAGTAAACAACTTCAAAAATTATAACAGCTGTATTTTTGGTCGTTATTGTGTTTCATACGACGAATTTACACAACGAATTCGTTGCGTTGGACGAAATTCGTCGTTCGTCCCAGTTGTGTTCCTAGCATAAAGCAAGAAAAAACACAAAACAAAAATGTAATTTTGGCGGTTGCCAGCAGATCGGATTATTTCTGAGAACAAAAACGGTAACATTGGATTCTGTAACACCTAATTCTGACACAATTCTGATGCGAACATAAAAGCGATTCCTGTAACACCAAATGCATTTTATTGTTGATTTTAATTCTGATTCTGTCAGCAATCAGATTCCATAACAACCCGAAATAATGCAGCTTTATCGCTACTGCAGATATTTCTTTAAATAGCTCTAATCCCTAAAAATGCACACAGAAAAAAAGATTGATGAAAGATCGGTTAATATATTTAAAATTTAACGAATAATATAAAAATTAAAAATTTCTTATATATAAAATATAATCTTGTGATATTTGTTATATTAAGAACTAACAAGCCATATTTATTTGACGGTTTTTGACTCTTTGATAAAATATATTGTGTAAATAAGAACATTCCTACTAATACCAGAATGTTGATAGTAAGAATTATATATTGCTTCTGAAAATAGAAAAAAATTTAACACCAATAACAAAAATAAAATTTATACATTTCAAGGTTAAAAGTATTTTAGCTTAAAAATAAAAAATTTCGTAGAAGCAAAAATTCGCCAGTTTTGTCGAAGGGCTAGTTCACGATAAATTAAAAGCTTTTTTTTTTATTATTATATTTTCGTTTGAAATGGAATGTGGATGATTAAAAGTGAAAAGTAAATAATCGGGACAAAATAGGGAGACATATTGTGAGGCTGAAGTAAACGTTTTGTATTACAACAATTGTTAAACGTAATTATATTTTTGTAACTTAATTTTTAAATAAATATAAAAATGAAAAAAAATTTAATTCGAATTATTTTCTAAAAGAGTTGGGAGTACCTTATTAATTTAGTCATATTAAGCGATTTCCACATAATACTCATAACCGACAAAATTCGATTGGCAACAAATTCGGTTTTAATAACGAATCTGTTTTCTCTGTATATAAGGCAAAACTTTATCTCATTTTATTTATTTATCAAGAGTTCCATTTCTAATTTTAAAAAGAATTTTATCTTGTTCAAAAAGACCTCAAATATTCATTCTATATAAATTTTAGCAACTGCAACTGTATAAATAGGATAAATTAGGAAGCATATCGAGTAAATAACTTGGCTGTACTTGCAACCATCGGTTTTTTTGACAAAATTTTTCATGTTCATTTCACATACATATACTAAGCTGAATTTCTTTCAGGCAAAAGAAGGAGATCGATTGACAACCATGAGATGTCCTATATATTAGTTAAGTTTCTGGATAGACTTTTTGTACGGGCTGAAGGTGTGGCAGCTAAAAACTCGCTATTTTTGAATGATTGTTCATAGATGGAAATGTGTTATTCTTTATTCAGCAACTTAATTCTGTATTTATGTTTGCCAACAATTCACTGAATAAAATTCATGAGAGAACTTATCATAAGTATTTTTTTAACATTAATAACTTCGTTAAAAATTGATTTCAATAAATAAACTGAAGAGAAAATCAAACATCGCGCAAATGGCGCCAAGCAATAAAACAATTAAAAAAAAAATAACAATTAAAAAATATACTTTACAGTGGCTTTTATTTGTACTTGCAGTTGTTGTATTAAAAACACCTCTTAAAGTTAATAAAAAGTCAACTGAAAACATTGTTAATTTTGAAATTTCACACTCGCATTAAACATGAGTTAATTTACAACAAAGAAGGCGTCAAGGCGTTGAAAAAAAATCTTAAGAATAAGAATGACAATTAAACAACAATAAAAGTTTGTAAATGCAACACAATGCAATGGCTATCAAAAAAAGTGTTAAATTTATTTGAAAATAACAAATATTAAATTTAATGAATTATAATGATACAAAGAGTGTATTTGAGAGTTAAGGGAAAAAAAGTACTTGCACAAAACTTCAATTAATTATTTTGTTTGGATCGTTTGAATTATTCATCGAACGAGTGAGTACAATTATAATGAATGTATGAACTCGTATATATAATTTGTACGTGTGGTGACAAATTTGTTAAATTTATGTTTTATTGCCGACTACACTGAAGACAGTTCTTTAAAGGAGTGTCGTCGTATTCGAAATACAAAAATAGTTGAAGTATTTTCAAAAGAATTTCATTATAAATGAACAAATTGTAAAACTAGTTGCCAGCTGCGATATAAAGAGAAATATGTAAAAGATTTGCGATGCGTCCTTAGGTCCTAATAATTAAGATAATTTTTAGTAATTTTGGAATAACCCACGTTTAGAAATACATAATTTTTTTTTGTCCAGCACCTCGTGGCTTTATGTACGTTTTTGTCGAGATTCGAACTTACGAATACAGCTAAATTCCAACTCCATGATCTCATGTAATATAATTAATTTTGGCTCTGTTGGGAACTACACTACAAAATAATTGATATAAGGAAAATAAAAACCATCAATTTTAAAACACTGACATTGCTCAGATGCATAGATGTTGTATTATAGGGTGAAATTTAAGGACAATCCTTTCTTAGTCTATTTTACAGGCCCTACGGTACTCGTTAATCAGAAAAATATAAGTATGCCTTATGGGCATAACCCAAAAAGGTGCTCCTTAAGCACCGCTCAGTGCTACCTGTATCTGGCTCTTTTTTGCCGTTTCGTTAATGACAGAATCTAACACTTATGTGCTGCTAGTGTCTGATTGGTCACACATTCCAAATGTGTCTGCGATCTGAAACGACTATTATAAGAACATACGACTTCTTGCTTACGTGGAAGGCCAGAGATGGTAGTTGGCATTTTTGTTATTGAAATAGAGATTTGTGTAACAGCCAGGGAAGGTCCTCTTATAATCAAGTGATTTTCGTGATCGGTGAGACCTTCAAGATTAACATCTCCACATATTCTTAAGTGCGAACCTTTTCTCTGATTTAAATTATATTTTCCAATTAGGTCACATGGCTTTCGAAGAAAAAATATCCACCTGCGCAGCTGCATTACACAGGAAATTCCTTATCCAAATTTTAGATATACCAGGCTTTCGCTTTTACAAAGCAGATAAGGGTCAAGCGGCACCAGGAGAACTTCTAAGTTGCACTTCCAGTTAGTTTTAGCTGACGTCCAAGGAAAAATTTAAGAAACAAATGTCATTAAAGTAATTTAAAAATCCAGACACGGAAATGCGTCAAAAGATTTTTTAGGTCTTATTATTTAAGAATTGTGTCTTCATTAAAGTTGCATAGAAATGTCGTATGTATATATTTTTTACAATATGTTAATAATGTAGCTACTTTTAGCAATCTTGATTTAAAATTTTGTGATACATTAATTGGGGCAGGCAGACACTGTTAAGTTGCTGCATTCTACTATTATGATTTTACAAGATTTGGATTTTTTTTATTTTTGTGGATTTGGATCTTTTTTTATTTTTTATTAGGAGCAGCACTCAGGGGATGACCTCACTTACGCAAAGCATTGTGCCAGAGCTAGGTAATTGGGAGGGGGGGGGGGGGGGGGGAGATAAAGGGAGTAGTGCTTGCGAACATGTGATTTTAATCTTTGCACATTGAAAGAGACAGGAAAGACCTTCAAGACCTTCAAGACCTTTAACATACGAAGTGTTGGGCTAAGAAACCAATTTTCTCTGTATTGCGTAGTGCTATTCAATGGCCAGTCGACCACAAAGGTATGCGCTCTTGATGCAGAGCGAGTTGCGCGTACTAAATTAGGGTTGTCAGGAACATGTTTCCTTATTGTTACTATAGAAGCGTCTTTAGTCATCTCTGCCAACCTGCTTCACAAGAATTAGCGTTATTTTTCCACAAGGCTTAAATGAAATTTTAACCAGGGATCTGCTGTTTACTCTGCTGCCGCTTTCTTTTTAATAAAGATTCAGTTATTGCAACAACGCAACTCCTGCTTTCCTTTTTACTCGAGGGTAAGACGACTCATATTCTTGTTTCAGTCTCCGTCACCACGGTTTTAGATTTAGTACTCAAGTTTCATATGAGTTTCTCACGGCTAATTATTGTAAAAACTTGTGCTACAACTGGCCCGTCATGCAGCTTTGGATAATTCCGACGTTAAATTCTTTGAACAAAAGTTTTTAAAATTAAAAAACTTCCCTAACGAAATCCTCATCTTCAATTCAATAGTTGTTATAAGTTTTGTAGGCGCCTCTATAAGTTGTTCTGTGGAAGAAATTTTTAGCAAATAAATTATTTTTAAGTAAAGCCATAGTAGTCCTTTGGCATTGCCTCAAGTTCAGACTTGGAAAAAAAGCTTCAATTGATCCTATCGTGCTATTCTTACAATTTTGCCAACAATCAAAGTAACAAGGAAGAGGGAGATGAATCTTTAATTTTATTATTTTCTCCAGTCCTCCATATTAAGTATAATTAAAGGATCATTTTATCAATACTGATGTTAAAATATATCTTGTGATGATTAAATTCTTTGCTAAGTGATTTGTATTTGCAAGTAGTTTCTTGTTGTTTTTGGTGGCTCAAAAGTCACAAGCAATTGTACATCATGTTCAGATGTAAGACTTTGTCAAAGTCGTTTGCGTTAATACACATGTATTTCAGTATTGAAATTGTTGTTAATCAACTCTTTTGACTGGTTCATTTGGCTCGCTGTTACTACAACCATAGAAATGACCGACTAACTGGCTGGCAGATTGACTGACGAACAACAATTTTATCATGACAATTATTATTGTTTAATATGTCAAAAGCACTAAGACCCTAAATAACAAATAAGTCATTTTGTATTTCAAATATTGTGTACAAGTGTGCGTGTATTAAAGTAAATTTAAATATTTATTTATTAGATACATATGTACATATGTTTTGTATTTATGTATTTATGTGATTGTATCAACATGACTTATGCTTTGTATTTGTAAATGTTTGTTGAAAAGACGCCGCAAGGCTTTTATAATCATAATCAACATTGTATTAACAACAGCTAGAAGCGTGTGAGAATCTTTTTGTTAATTTACTTTAACTAGTCAAACAATTTGATTTAGTGGAGGGTTCCTGTAACTCGTTAATTTCTAATTGAAGTGATTTAACTGCTTGCATTGCTACTAAAACTTCTAATAACTTTTGAGAGAAATAGTATGTTGGTTAAGGTTGTTTTATTTTTGCATTTCATATGAATAGTTCGTTAAGTCATATTGAATACTTCCCTGTATTTTTGTTACATGTGAAATAGTTAATGTTAATTTTCTTGTATTTAAAGGCGATTTATTAAACTGTCACCGGGAAATATTGGTAAAATAAATGGAAGTGTCAAGGAAAACTAAAACGTATCAGAAATATTGTTGATCAGCAGCGGGTTAGAATCTAAACCAAACAAATAACTCTTTCGATAGTGTTAGCCCTCCTTTTCAGTTTAAGCTTTTTTCTTTAAATATTTGCCGATTAAAAATAATGATTTTTTGCGTCTTTTTTTGTACTTTAAGAAATTACTGAAATATCATTTCCTAAATTGCTAAATTTCTGCAATAAAAAAATAATTTGTGGAAAAAAAAATTTAAAACAAAAGGAAAATAAATAAAGTGAAAACTTATTAAAGTTTTAACTCTGCATTTTGACTCGTCAAAGAATAACTTTTTTTTTTCCTATTTCAGAGAAATTTGTATTGAGAGCAAACACTTTTTTGAAATTTAAATTTTGACTTCAATGAAAAATTCTGGATAGCGCAATATTTGTTACCCTAATAAGAATAGAGATCGCTTTTTTTTTAATATCACAAGTGATTAAATTTTTAATTTTTTACTTGAACGAAACTTGTCCCAAAAAATTTTTTTTATCTCCGTAAATTACAGCTCTTTTGAGATTTACATGAAATTCAAAACACTCTTTAATTTTTTTGTCTTTAGCAAATCAAATTTAAGTATTTATATTCTCACTTGTCGAGTTTTTACATTTTTTTCATGTAATTATTGATAAATTTTTGTTTGCTTTTGTGGAAGAATAATTGTAAAACGTATTTCATTAATTTCTTGGTTTTGTCTATTACACTTTTCAAATTCAATTTTAATTAGTATATTTAAATTTTAAAACGACTTTGTCTTTTTACATGATTTTATTTATTATTTTTTTATTATTATTAAGGTGTGATAATCAATTATTTTAAATCAAATTTACGTGCTGGGAAAAATGTACGAGCTTACTGCAACACATACAACATCAAATACTTTTTTAATTAAAAAATGTAAATTTTATTTTTTTTTGTTTAATTGAAGTCAAAAGCGTTAAGAAAGACGAAAACATAATTGTCATTACATTATTTGACTGGATTTGATTTGATTTATTTTGATTTTTTTTTTTATAGTCTGGGAATTAATTTTCCAGATTTACGTTCGATGAATTCTTTATTAAAAAATACATTAGTTTATTTATTTTTAGAGTTATTTGCTCAAAATATTTGTCACACTATAGAATTTTATTAGACTACTTTTTTCATTGCACCGATAGTACAATTTAAGATCTTTCATGTGTATTTTACATTCGTAGATTTACAAAACAGATATTTGTTTCTGGTAATAAAAGCAATATACTCGTTTAATAAATGGCTAATTAAAATCGTTATTCATTTTTGTAATTGATGTTAATTTGTAATTTAAAACTTTAATTCGAAGATAAACTCTGCAAACAATAATATTATTTAAAAACAAGTAAGTGCGCTATACTGCGCTATGGGGAATCTTATATACCCTTCAACATATATATATATATATATATATATATATATATATATATATATATATATAACCACACGTACATATAAATCGGAACAAGAAATTATTTCTCACCATTGAATTTTTTGTTAAAAAAAAGCTTCGAAAATTGTAAGTTTTGCTTTGGGTTATTGTCCCATCAAATTACATTAACTATTGGAACACTCCTTATTTTCCAAATAAATAATTTATGCTTGTCGCTATAGCGATTTTAGCAATACATTTCTTCTTCATATACATATGCTATATACATTTTATTACATAAATTCTGGGGGAACCCTTTAGTTTCCAAATGTAAATGTTATACTTACTTTTGTAGCGGAAAAAGTAATACAGGATATTCGTAAATTCCAACCGTTTATCTATACATATAAATCGAATTACATTAACTATTGTAAAACCCTTTACTTTATAATTGTAAATATTTACAGTTTTTATTATATCACACAAAATAAAGGTCATTCTGTCTAATTTTCAAGTCTTTGTATGCAACGGCTCAAAAGATAGGGCCATATATGTCATATAACCTCAATTATAGGAACACCCTTTAGTTTATAAATTCAAATTGTACACTTATTATACAATACAGATTCCATGAAAATTCTAGCGGTCTGCCTATAAAGGTTCAATAATTTAACATATACATCAAATTACATTACCTATTGCAACACCCTTTAATTTCCAAATCCACATTTTATACTTATTCTTCTAGCGGATTGCTGAGTTTTTTCTTTTCAATTTCAACCTTCAGGCTACAACTGTAACACAGTTTGTCCATAGACATAAGATTACATGAACTATTGGGGCACCCTTTAATTGATAGTTTTGAATAGTTATACTTGTTTTATTACAACGGTTATAGTAGTCGCCATTATGTCCAATTTTCAAACGTTTGTCTATAACGGTTCAAAAGTATGCCCATGTTTAATTTTTGTTACCTATTTTGACACCCTTTAATTTTTTAACTTTTTTTTGGTATTTTACTATTGGATGCTATAGTTATATGAAATTTTTCTAATTTTAAAGTGGGGACCTTTACGGTATAAAATACACGTAAAAACATTTATGTTGTTTGGGGTCACCCTTTAGTTTTTTAAATTATTATAAACTTTTTTTAAAACGGGAACAATCTACATGCACATCCTTTCAAGTAAAGCAAAAATTTTCAAAATCTGTTCAGAAATGACTGAGTTCTGCGGGAACAAATAGAAAGAATGCAATATTGAGACGAAATAAAAACAGATAGATTTACAGAGATGGTGAAGGGTTTAAAATATAGAAATCTTACTTGTTTTTATTTCGTCTTAATAAGAGGAAGGTGGTGTTTTGTCCACAGCCTCGAAGGACATGGACCGATCTTGCTGATTTTCAATAGCACCCCTTTAGACAGTATGTCTGATCCATTGGCGTATTAAGATTTCATGTAACTGTTCTAGTGCCTATATATTTGTGGTCGGAAATGGATATTGTAGAACGTGAAGGCTTTAAAAAAAACGAGAAGAATTTGAAATATTTTATTTATATCCAATCTCAAAAGTTTTTTATAAAAAAGTAGGAAGCTTAATCCCCACCCGATTCCCGATATTTGGAGAATTATTATGAGGAAGAAGGGTTAATCAAAATGGGAGAAAGTAATTTAAAAAAAAACATATAAAAATGCCCTTCGTGAGCTTTCTTTAAAAAAAAACATGTGTTAATTATGCCTCACATAAAAGTTAAATATCTTAATCACTCCAATACCTGATGGCAGTTGTAATAAAAATTGAGAAATATTTAAAATAACATTTCAGCGTCAGATGTGACATGTTAACGTTACTCTAAACTAAGGAGAATAATTCCGCGGGACTCAAATTAATATATTTTAATACAGTCTCACAATAAATTGTTACAAAAATAATATTTGGCAATTCCTAACATATCATTAGCAAGAAAGGCTAATGTTATTGTTTATTGAATAAGGAAAATGTTATGTATGTAGTTAAGCAGCGGAACATAAGATCATGAGTCCAAATCTGGGTTAAGTAACACAATGTTGTACCGTGGATGCTGCGTAGAAGGCCTACGCATGTAAAAATAAAACGTAACAATAAAGTTGAATCTTAAGCGTTTTATTGATTCTTTTTATAGGAGACACTTTCGACAAATTGAGTTTGACAAGACAAGATTTTTTGCTTTCAGCAAGAAGTTTTGTCACACTAAATATAAAAAGACAATAATTACTTTAGAAATTTTCATAAAAATCTGTTACTTTTACAGTCGTTACTATTTGTAATCATGAAGTAATAGAAATCAATTTTCCCATCAGACAGAAAAGTGAACAGGATTGATTAACGCATACCCTCAAATTACCAGTGTTTTAATGAAAATTGCGGGTTTAAATATTTACTCTAAATCGACAGAAAAACGACTCCTTATAGCGCAATCGCATAAAATATAAAGATGCAAATTTTTAGATGGGTTTGTAAGCAAAATTACGTGCATCTTTGTTTTTGTTATTTGTATGAGTTATAATTTCATTTGTCTATTATTATTACTCGCACATTCAAATTTACATAATTAATAAAGGGATGATAAAAAACATTTTACGGTCTGTAAATCGAAGTTTACAGCACAACTTATTGTAAAATTATAATGACATGCGCGAACTAAGTAAGAAATCAAAAGATTAAAAACAGTTTAATTTTGCATAAATCCCTATAACTACCCTTCATAAAGCAACAATACAAAAACAAATACACAGACATGTATAAATACTCTAATATAAAACACAGGGTGCCGTTTAATATTCTTATCATATTCATTCATGACATGTTATTTTAATGTTTCTAAAAGCTTAATGTTCTTCGGATTCTTGTTTGTATGTTGACAGGAGTCGTTTTCATATATGATTTTTATGTTGAAAGGATACTTTCCGGTTTTTATATCTTCTTTTCCTGCATTTTTTGAAAAATTTGTTTTGTGTGTTTTTGTTGTCATTTCACTTGTAGAATTTAAATTTAATAACAAATTTTACAATAAAATTAATTGGTCACGCTAAACAGCACGAAAGATTAAAGAACGACGATGCGATGATGACTATGTAAAATTTTACTTAAAAAGGGGAGGATATATTCTTTCTCACTGCTAGAATATTAGTTTCTTTATTTAATAAATATTAAAAAATTAGCTAATAATATAATATTATTACAGGCGTAGAAAAAAATACATTCGAACATGATTAGGCCGACTTAAAAATAACCTTCTTTTCTTCTTTTGTAAAATTATGTAAATAAATTTTATCAGGCTTGAGTTGGCATTTTGCGATTAAAATAATTTTAAGATATGACTGATAAAAAAGTAATCTTTACTTAATTTAATTTAAATTAAGAAACAATTTGAAAAATAAAAAATTTTGTCAAAAAACCTGATAACATTTTTGACATGTGTTATTTGTGTTGTTTACAAATAAGCAAACGAAAAAACTATTAATTATTATAATTAGCCTATTCTAATTATTGAAAAATTATTATGGCGTACATACATACAGGATAGGTAGATTCATAAAATTCATATTATCGTAAATAATCATTCAAACAGCTGGTTACACTGAAAGAGTAGTAGAGGTACGATTATATCCATTGGGGTAGCGAACCGTATATAGAATAGCTAGTAAGCAATAAAAGCAGCCGCAAAGTGACAAATGGATTTGCTTTCCTGAGAGTGTTAAACTTCACATTTTATTCGTGCGTAATGTATGCTGGCAAAAGTAAAATATTTACTTTTAATTAAAAAATAGAAATTAAGAGCTGTATTCGATGCCGTTATTTTGATTCCAGAAAAGATTATAGTTGTGAATATGTGTATGAAAAGAATACTTTAAACTACATATTCCTCATTCGTCTTAAAAAATACTAGCTGGAGGGCTTCTGATAGCTTTTAAAATTTTTAGAATCTACATATATACATATAAATTGCATATAACTTACCTAAAGAAACAGTTCTATAAGCTCATAAAACAAACAAGTTTAATATCTACAGCGTTGAAAGAAGACTGTTACATTCATTTTAAAGAACCTACAATACAAGTGCTTGAAGGTAGTGAATACTATGATTACTATGATTATATAAATCCTATATTTACTATTTATTTAACTTCTTTTCAAATGCACGTAATGGCTGGTCTTATCATGTCGAAGTTTCATCCATTTTTTTTTGCATATTTTTTTTATTTTTCAAATATTTAAAATTTATTTTTCTTACTGTTGCTGTTGCTTGGCGTAACAAATTTATGCAAATATTGGTATTTTTTCAATTGTATTTTTTATTGTTGTTTTAATATTTTGCTCACTTTCGTAGATGTCAGGGTGTGAACGCTTTTCTTTTTGGGAATTTTATATTATGGCTTGTATTTTATATAATTCTTCTTTTTTTTTGCTGTCTACATTCATTTATAGTTACAGTTTAATAAAATTAGTTCTGCAATATTTATTATTTTTTTTAAATTGTTTTTTCTCTGTTTGTCTTCCCATTACTCAGTACTTAGTTTTATAAAAGGGGAAAATATTAAAATTTTGAAAATTGTAATTTAATTTGAATTTTCATGCTTGTATTAAGATAAATGCTTATTTGTTTTTCTCTGACACTGTCTGGCTGTGTGCATGATTCTAAAAAGGATTTTAAAATTAATTTGTAATTCGTTTATAATTTGTTATCAAATGAATTATTAGCTAATAAAATTTCAAATAAAATATACATTTATATTAAATTAGGGAAGAATACACAATAAATATTTAAATTAAATGATTCAATGATTAATGTGTGAGAATTAAAAGGATATTTAGCCAAACGGATAATGGGAAAAATCAAATATTTAAAATTTCTTTTAGTTTATGCTTAAAAATCTCTTTTCCTATAACGCATCCTATTAGGCGGAAACAAGATTTAGGGTCGTGAAGATAAAGTTTAGTTTTTTAGGCTTATTGTTAAAGCGACATTATTACAGCCTTAAATAAATCATCCTTTTGGAGTTTGACTCGCTTCAATAATTGAATGTACATATATTTTGCTAACAGCAATTGTATTATCTCCCATTTTAACATTCCTTAATGAATACAAGAATTATTTATTTTAATATTCCTTAATGAATACAAGAATAATTTATTTTAATTTAATATCTAATGCCATTTCGCCAGAACTTAGCTCAAGAGTGAACGTTGCACTCCTAAAGACCTAAGTAAGCGGTAGCGTTGTGGCCATCGAGACGTGCTTTTACCTTCAAAATTCAATATCAGTGACAATATAAAAAAAAAAATAATTTATGAAATTTTTATTTATTTTTAAGCATACGTTCAATAAATACATTAATTTATTTTTTTTATATGTTAATTAAATAAATTATTCGGGACAATTAAAAAAAAATTTCAAAATTCGGGAAAAAAACTTAGACAAGCAGAATTGCTAAGAAGAAGAAACTAGTTGTGTAGATTGCAGATCCGAAAGCAACTTGCTAAATAAAGGTTGCGTCGGAATTTCAATAAAATAGGAAAATATTTTCGAATCGGATTTTTATAAATTTTTTTAAGCTAAGACTGCTGAAGGAACAGGGTTACAAAAATAAAGATTTTTATGAGTTATTTTAATAAGTAAATATTTGCAGTAGATTACTAGCGATCGTGGCGTGGTACTTCCCATACATATTAATTATTTGAAATCTTATAACTTTCAGAACTTCCAAGCAAACGGAATAATAGTTTAAATAGAGAATTGTAACAGGTGAAGCCTTTTGTCGTTGTAAAAGGAACCCGCAAATAAATATGGAGCGAGATACTAACTGAATTGAATCAGTGGCCGTGGTACCTCCCGTACTAAGAGACAAACTCCTATGGTTTACCTAGAGAACTGTAATAGGTGGAGTCATTAAAATTTTTATGAGTAAGTTAACTTCCTTATTATTGTGTATTATAAAAAAACTGGATATATTAGTGGGTTTGATACCTCAAACATATCTAGAGCTTTAAAATTTTGTACAAGTAACTGCCTTATAACATACATTATCCAACAAAAAATTGGCTGGATGGAAAGGGTGGTTGCTTTTTCGCCAATACACAGTAAAATATCTAAAGAACAATAACACGTAGTCTTTTTTCATATAATTTCCAC
The DNA here is from genome assembly GCA_916610165.2 of Gymnosoma rotundatum. Taxonomy (NCBI): domain Eukaryota; kingdom Metazoa; phylum Arthropoda; class Insecta; order Diptera; family Tachinidae; genus Gymnosoma; species Gymnosoma rotundatum. The sequence goes on along the minus strand of OU744337.1, from coordinate 91,410,548 downwards.
TAAGTCAAGCAAAAAACTGACTGGATAACAACAAAAGCTCCTATTGGAATAGCGAAGCGTACCGGGTTTAGCTATTGTGTCATACTTGTAACATTCAGTCTTATACGGCATTTTCACTATGCAATTTTGCATGCAACTATCACGAAATATTTGTTTGGTGGTGAAGCAATATAGCATATCTTCAGTTTTGAGGGGATGTTTATGTTGGTTATGTTTTGTTTAAAACAGCGAATATCGTTGCAACTTATAAAAAGAATTGAAAAAAGTTTGATAAAAAAATGGCGAAGTGTAAACCTGGACTTATTGAAATATTGTTTTACTTTATAATTGGGCTGGTTTTTTTGAAACAACAAAGTCTGCAGAAGAGGCAATATCAAACAGAAAAAAGTTAAGGTAGGGGAAATTATAAACTGGTTTAAAAAATATTTGTTCAAAAGGAATGAATCTCACAAAATAAATTTTATAAATTTACTATAGAAGAAAATGTTCGTTTTACATAAATTTTTTATCTGAAAAAAGACCAAACAACTCAGAAAAATTACTATGTTAGACTTTATAAAACTTCAAGGAGCATAACAAAAGAAATATAACAACTAGAAAAGTTAATTACCTTATGTCCTGCATATTCACCATAATTAGTTCAATATGTTAACTGTCAAAGAAAACTAAGTTTGAAATATGTTTTCTTACTTAAAGATCTTAGAGAATTAATTTTCATTTTTATTTCTATTTTTATATGTTATCTTTTGAATGTGATATAATCCATGTGACGCTAAAACTAATCGTTTATTATTTCACATAATTTTAGTATATATTTAGTATTTCATAATAAAATTTAGAAGTTGTATGTACTAAAAAACATTTCACTCAAATTGTTTATAGTTGGCAAATTTTTTTGATTTGATTTAAACGCAAATTATTAATTATCTTAATATATAATAAAATGGACTTATACCACTTAAGAAAATTCAATCTAGTACTATTCGGATTTTGAGCAAAATCTAGGTGATTTTAAATAGATTTCCCATACAAAACAAAATTAATTTCGCCACTAGATTTTGACTAAATCTAGTAGTACTAAGTAATGCAACTATGGTTTTTTTTATATTGTACTAAAACATATCACGCTGTACAAGAAAAAAGGACAGATTTTTATATCAATGGAAAGTTTATAAAATATGGTAATAACATGAAGATATAAACAAAAGAAAAAATTAATGATGTGTAAATTTTAAATATAACGTAAAATACCCATTTTTTTGTATTAATGCGAAATCTTGCTAGTGTAAAAAATACAGTGTAAACGAACTAGATTTTGAAATAGATTTTAAATCAAATCTAGTAGATTTCGGTGTAATGTAAATGCACTATAAAGGATTTTTTATTGTTATTCATGCTTAAGGTTCTGTTTATATATATACACTGTAGACAGTGTTGCTGACCACAACAAAATAAGGTTCCTTTTAGCACGTTAAATGTCTTTTAGATAAGCAATGCCAAAAAAATTGGAAAATATAAAGTCTCTCATACATAAGACGGTTTTCCGTATATGAATTATTTGTCTTCTACGAGTATATCTTTTTTGTTTTTATTGGACAATTTTCAAAAAATTATTGTTCACTATTCTACTGTGCTATTAAATATGAAGATGCAGTTTACTTATTGTATTATGCAAATGGATTTCATTGTTGTTAAACAATTAGTAGCTGTTCCTTTATTAAATGCTGTATTATAATAATCGGCGTCACTCATTGCATCACATATATTTTAATGTTACTGCCACATGTAAACAAATCAATTAAAAACAATTTAAATTTAAAATGGCTGTCATGAGTAATTTTTTCAATTATTTTTTTTTTCTATTTCGACTACAATAAATTCATTCATTCTTTCGTTGAGCTTAATAAATTTTTGTTTTACAAAACAACTTCTGAAACGCATTTTAAACGTGTAAACAACAGCAGCAGCAGTAATAGAATTAAAATATTAAATCATTGTTGTCCTTTAACGTAAAAAATAGAGGTGGAGGAGGCGTATTTAGAAATATATTACAGACATTAGTCTTCTACCGGCACTCCTAATTTACGCAGTGTTGCAGATAGGATCGATCGATTTTGCTTTTTATCAAAATATTCTAAAAATAATAATATATAATAGAAAACTTTTGTTTAATAGTATACACGCAGAAAAAAACATGGTTGTTATATGGTCGCAATAACCATATTATGTTCTTTGTAACAATGTATAGTTGCGGAGAACCAATTATAGTTGTTTTCACCAAAACTTTTGTCACGATAAACATTTTTTGTTAACTTTTAACGATTATATGGTTACTGTGCACAAAAAATGCAACATGGTTGGTTTTAAATTAAATAATTTTAACCACACCCAAAATTTTATAACTTATTAAAAATAATATAAAATATTTAACCATAATCTATAATTATTAATCAAAGTATAGTTAAAAGCAAAACTATTTTGTTCTAGTACTTGACATTTTAGCAATTTTTCTGGTAGCTAAAATTTGAAATTAAATGGCCATCGAGACGTGCTTTCACCTTCAATAATCAATACCGGGAAAATAGCACGATAAAAATTTTAAAGTTTAAATTATATTATATTATTAATTATTCCCGTGTTTTTAAATTTTAATTATTAAAATTGCAAGTGCCTGTGCATAAAAGAAAGAATAAAATAACGTAGTGTTTTGTTGTTTTTATTTTTCAACATCTTTAAACTGTATAAAAGAGCAGAAAAAAAGTCTGCCGTATGCAGAGTATAAAACAAAATAAAATCAAAGTTGATTATTGTTGTTTTTGCTTGAACTTTAATTTTTGTCTTTTCTTTAAAGTTTAGACAAAAATCTTTAGTTCATTTAAAATTTTTGGTGAGAAGTTTCCTGACGAGCTAAGTAAGCGATAGCGAAATGGCCATCGAGACGTGCTTTCACCTTCAATAATCAATACCGCGAAAATAGCACGATAAAAATTTTAAATGTTTTTTATTGTTAAAGAAATTTGTGTACAAAATAAATAATTAAAAATAATATGCAAAATATGAAAACAAATAAAAAGGGAACCAAAACATTTAAAAAAATTTGAAGTGAATATGTATGTATTGAAGCATATAGATCTTTATTTTTGTGTTTGAAGTATAATTGTGCAATCATTTATATTTTATTTTAAGCATATAACTGATTTTTTTATGAATTTATGTTTTTAAATTATTTTGATGACAAATCGTTATTAAATAAAACAATAATCAGTTTTTTATATCAGGAAAATTTTGCACTTGCGAGATTATATTATAATTCAATTATAAAACATGACATTTTTAGCCATATTATTATATTTTAATTTAACCATTTAATGTTTATATTTGAAGTTAATTATGTTTATACTTTGGACAACAATATTGTTGCAAATAAAACAATACTATGTTTTGTTAGCAACCATATACTGCAACCATATTATGTTGCTCTTAGATTATGGTTACTTCAACCATATTTTTTCTTTGCGTGTACAGTTTTGGAATAAGGACTTATTTTGAATTAAATTAAAAGACATTAAATTAAAAAACAATCTGTCTTAGAGTGATGATGCAACAGTAGCTAGTTTAGAGCTCTTCTGAATTTGAGGAAAGCCAGAAGTGAGATATTTATTAAAGTAATATAAACAATTTCCTTAAATGTGCATTTCCATTTATTAAATTTCTTTTTATAGAGAAAGGAATATTAGCTCCTTTTTTTTACCAAAAATGTGTTCAACTGTATATATTTTTTTTTAGAAAATATCGTATTGAAATTTTGGAAGCTATCAGTAAATTACAAAATATTTTTTAAAATAGTGTCTGATCGTTTAAAACAAGTGGACTAAAATCTTGAATAATTCAGAACGTTCAATTTTCAAAACAAAATAGCTTGTTTTTATTTTATGTTTTGCAGTTGGTATTCAATTCCTTTTTGAGTGATTTTACATCTGTCAAAAAAACAAAAAACAAAATCTAGTAAAAAACGGTTTTCAAATAAAAAATAAAAATTTTAATAGATTCTTTCTTTAAATTTCAATTGTCGGCGTATAAATTGTAATTTTATATTTTATTGTTGCTGTTGATAGCATATTTAGTAATACATATACTGAGAAAATTTGACGTGTAAGCCTATATTGTTTAAAGAGACAAGTCACATATGAGGACAGTTTTTTATTCTTTCTATTATTTCTGACATATGTAGATTTAAACATTGCTGTCTTTAATGCAAATAATACGCCATATACTTCAAATAGCATCATCGGTTTGTTTACCATTTAGTTTATAATTCTAATTTTTGTACTTTTTGCGAAAAAAACAATGCTATATGCATCAAATTAGATCACACAAAATATTAAAATGTTAATTGTTGTTGTTACAAGTTCTGCATAAATATAAAAGAAGTAAAGATCAATTGATTAAGAATATTATTTCTAAATAAAATAAATCTATATTTCTGGCTTTTTCATTAAAAGTGAAGAAATGATTTTTAGGTCTTAAAATTTATTGCAGCGATTCCAGCAAATCTATTTTTTTTTTAAACATATAAACAAAGCGCTCCAAATAAATGATTTGATCCAAACAATAAACTTTTGAACAAATGTTTGTTCTGGTTTAAGACTATTCAAAGACCAGGTAGAATTGGTGTTAACCCTTCGTTATCCACTAAAATTCTTTTTCTTCACAATGAACATAAATAAGGAAGAAAATAAGTCTTGAGTAGTAAAGACAAAAGTTACAAAATAATTTTATTTTCAGAATGAAATTTGGCATAAAACAAAGAGGCTTATAGGTATTTTTGTAGATAAAAACTTTCAGTAAGAATACTCGACTGGAACAAAAATCTGGGCTACAGTTATTTCTCAAAATTCATTCTGTATGTGAAAAAATTTTAAATTTAATGGGCGTCCGATGTAAATGTAAGCCGACTTTTATTTTTTTCAAGATTTTTTCTTTATTAGATTTTCAAGGAGTTCCTTTAATGTGTAACAGATTATCATTAGATTTACAAGCCATGACTGGGCCAGTTTTAAAGCAAAACTCTTTTCCATTTCCTTTTTTTTTTTGTAAATTTTTAAGTACCAGGTATTGATAGTCATGCTCAGGACAAATGATCTTTAAGTGATTGACTTAAACGGGGCGTTTTTGTTAATAAAGATGTATGCATCCAAAATATTCCTTATGAGAAGCGAAATCTTAGTGCTTCAGTTGCAGAGTTTTAAAATATTTATAAAACATATATTTATAATGTAACAGAATCTTACAATGCGTAACATATTTGGAACTTTATTAAACTGTAAAACTTTTGCAAAACTTTGAGAGATTCTTTATTTAAATATCAAATTTAAGTTTTAAATATTTTGTAGTTGATTTCTTTTTCGACCATTTCCTTATTATTTTTAAATATCATGAAATTTTTAAATTTTAACTGAAACTTAATTTAATTTGTGAATTTCATGAAACTCTCTATTTGGTATTTGGCACAAATCGTGAACGTGCAAGAAAACAATGAATGTTTACAGCCCTTTTTGTATGAGTTTCTGTTTTTATAAACATTATTGATTAGTTTATGTATTTTGTTTTTAAATAAACAATAAAAAACAATATAAATTGTTTTCAATCTACTAAATAGTAAACTGCTTATTGATTTCTTTAAAACAAAATCTGTAGTAAATTGTTTTGAATTTTATTTGAAAATCATAAATTTAATGAGAAAATAATAAATCTTCGTACAGCAGTCATAATTAATTAAATTAATTGATCAATATGGTAATTAATGATTTTTCGGAAACTTACTTATTCAAATGTTAAAAAATCTAAAAATTGAGTGTAATTAAAAATTTAAACTGCCGTATTCATAAAATTATTTTGAAATGTATTTTATAACAAATCTTTCATACAAATTTGTCCTAAAATATATTTCAAATCTGTTTTGATTTTCTATGAATACGGCAGAAAGAATTTAAAATTTATTTTAAAAATATTTAGATTTTTAGTTTTAGTAATATTTTTTTTACGAAAATGCCAAGTTATTAGAAAGAAAATAATTTTTTATTCATTGCAAAAACCAACCTACAATGTGCGGTTATGATGAAACATGACCGATAGGCACATCGTTTGGCCATTTTTTTAAAACTTATTTTTTAGTTAAATTAAATATTACAAATGTACCAAATGTTGGAGTGTTCGTCAACTACTACTATGGTTGCGTATATTTACATGCGAGCTTTATTTAAAGTATTAATTTCATTGTTGAATAAGTTTCCAAATCCCTTAAAAAATTAGATATTGTGCCGTTGTTAACAAACCTTGGACTTAGAACATAATAAACGTAATACGTTAAGTTTGTTCTTGTAACGTATGTTTAAAACAAAACTATTTGGGTTTCGTCCTTGTCTGAATAAATAAATTTTGTATATAAAAATAAAAAATTATTATTATTAATTATTAAAACGTAGAAACAGACATTATTTATATAGGTTTTTCTCCTGTTTTAGCGGAAAAAATTAAAAACTGTAATTAAAAATAGAAGGAAATAATGAAGTGTACAGTTTAATTAGAATACAGCTTTAAAGTTAAAAAAAAACCAAATAAGTAAATATTGGGGTGATAGAGAATTAAAAAATAAGAATAAATTTAAGAACTACATAGATAAATATAAATTACATAAAAAGTTAATCAGCACTTAATGAGTTACGCATTTAAAAAAATATTATTTCCTTAAAGATATCTTCAAAAGCTTTAAAATGAATCCTCTGTACTTTTCTATGAAAAGTTCAGAGGGCCATAACTCGGAAAATATATGCGATCAATGTTTTTACTGGATGGTATTTTCTTATTTTCTTCCTTCACTAAACTAGATTTGTTTCAAACCATGTGGAAAAATTAGAGGCAGACGTTGTGTTTTGACCGCGGCCAATTTTATCTAGCTCCTCTAGTGACCTGCAAAATTTGATTTCCACCCGAACGCGGAAGGACAGACGGATATCGCTCAATCGAATTGCTATGCATTAGAAGAGAGAATATTAGAATATTATTAGAAGAGAGAATATTGTAGAATAACACACGAACTGACAAGCATAGATATACCCTTTTTCCACTTTTTGTGGTGATATGTATAAAAAAAATATCATTTGAAAATACTATGAATGCGAATAACAGCTACATAAACTTGAATAATAATTGTCTTATTTAAGAAAGAACGTAATAATTTCGATAAAATTATTTTTCAAACCAAAATGATGTTTTGCTGAAACCAGAAAGAATGTATAAAAGAAAAATAAAAAGAAAGCAGCTTACGTAAAGATATTCATGAAGAGACAACGCTCAAAAAATACTATATTTGATTTACCACCCGATAACATATCTGCATTAGAGTATAATTATTTACTATAAATTAATTAACAACCCACAACCCAGTTAAAATTAAGAAATCCAATTTCAAATCATTCCACTAGCTTAATCCCTAAATTTCTTTTAAAGTTACATTTTAATGGAGAAGCTGCGTGTATTAATTATAAAAAGCCTATTTTCAAAATTGATTATATAGCTTTTGAAGCTGAAAGTACCTTTTTTTACAATACGCTCAAATATATATTTAAAGCAAAAAAAAATTTGATTATGATAAATTCTAAGGTTGATTAGAACATATACCCCAATATTTACAACCTCATAAAAGTTGGAATTAGTCTTCCCAGCAGTTGTAAAACGAGCTTCATACGAGGGCTGCTCTATATATTTCTGGCCTAATAGTGAAAATGCGAATATTTATAATCTAAAATGGTTTTATTGTTTTTCAAAGTATTCTCCAGCGTGATTTATACACTTTTGCATGCGCTCAAACCAGTTGTCGAAGCACTTTTTCCACTCCAATTGAGACACCCCTAAAACATGGTTTTTGAACACTTCAACAGCTTCTTCTGGCCACGCATTTTTTTCTTGATGTGCGGAAACAAGAAGAAGTCATTAGGTGCCAAGTCAGGGCTGAACGGCGGATTACCCATTAATTCGACGTTTTGGCCGGTCAATAACGCTCTGGTTTGAGCCGATGTGTGAAAGCTCGCATTGTCAGGGTGAACAATGATTCGTCTTCTCTGGTTGGTTTTTCGAATTTCTCCGATGACTTCAGGCAAACAATTTGTAGTGTACCACTCAGAAGGACCGTCCTACGTTGCTCAAGCGGAACCGTCGCCACATGACCAGTTTTGCCGAAGAAACAGGCGACCATTTGCTTCGAAGTGCTTCTTCCACGAACAATTTTCGTTGGATTTTGCTCGTCTTTGAAGACCCACACGGTCGTACGCATAGATCCATAATTCGTCACCTGTGACGATCTTATAAACGTCTTTTGAAGCACCGCAATCGTATTTTTGCAACATTTCTTTGCACCAATCGACACGAGCCTCTTTTTGAGCGACTTTCAAATGGTGCGGGATCCAATGAGAACAAACCTTTTTTACGGCCAGGTGTTCATGCAGTATCGAATGTATGCTGGTGGAAGAAATGTCCAAGGATGTCTCTATCTCTCGGTATGTCGCATGTCGATCTTGCATGATGAGTTCACGCACGGCATCAATGTTCTCTGGCACAACAGCCGTTTTTGGGCGACCTTCACGGAATTCGTCTTTGAGCGAGCTTCGGCCACGATTAAATTCATTATACCAATTTTTCGCAGTGCTATAGGATAGTGCTTCATCGCCATACAAAGATTTAAGTTCATCAATGTACTCTTGTCGTGATAATCCACGTCGAAAGTTGTGAAAAATGATGGCACGGAAATGTTCATGAGTTAATTCCATTTTTTTCTATATTAATTTTTTCAAGTCACTGTAAACAACACAAACAATGGTCGTACGTCAAAACGTTTTGAGTACGATTATGCTTAAAAATGACATACTTTCCAATGGAAATGTCAGATTCCACTTGGCTGCACTCAGTGTTGCCAGGCCAGAAATATATATAGCAGCCCTCGTATATGTCTACTATCAGTAGTTAAAAAAAATTTGCTTAAAATAAAAATATGAATGTGTTTGACCTGCCCTGCCAGTATTTTTAACTACGAAATATACTTTTTCGATTTAAAAAGTTAAATTTAAATTGTTATAAAGTATTTAGAATTTTTTGTCAAATTGTGTTATACAATTTAGCACTTAATGTTACTTTAATACATATATGATTCTAACAGCAATATTATTTTTATAATATAATTAAATCGTAATATATTGATGGGCTTAATTTATTATAAACTAATATTATTTTTAGTTTTGAAGAACTGTATGAAACTTTTAAAGCAAATCAATAGACACATTATAGCGCAGAAGTCTACTTTGCTTTCATATTTTTTTAATACAATAAAGACGTTATTTCAACTGCATTACGCAGAAACAGGTATATTATACTAGAACATATAAACTGAAACTAAACACACAAACAAAAATTAATAGGATTTCATATACTCGTACAAACATATTTATACTTCAAGATAATTAACAGTGGAAGCTGACTCAACCGTCCCTAAAAGAATTTAGGAACCCTTCATTAACCATCATTTCTGTAAGAGTTACAAAATAAATCGTATTTCTTTAATTAAAGTTTCTGTTATTAAGCGCATTTCTTATTTATATAAATATATTCTCTATGTAAAAATATCTTCATTCACCTGCTTAAAAGCTCATTACAGCGTAAATTTGTCAGTTATTTGAAAACAAATGTCGGCTGTTGGTGTTGTTCATTCGAAATAAATTAAAATAGACAAAAAGCCAGTAAAACTTAAGAAGAAAAAGTTAAATAGTTTTCCAATTAAACTTTATCCTTTATGCTTCAAATTCATACAGAAAATAAGTACAAAAGTACAATTAAAAAAATAAAACTTAACGGTTTCATGCCTTGTCGCCTCTTTTAACCGCATAGAAATTATTTTCATTTTAGTTTTTCTTTTTATTTATTTATTTGTTGAGAAAAGTTTAAATGATGAATATTAATTTGAAAAGGTAGTTAGGGTAACAGGACAATAAGTAATGTCCTTTAAAATACAATTTGTTTTAAAGTTAATGTAGTCATATGACATTTTATACTTATTAAAAAAAATAACAAATTTCAAGAGGTATAGTAAAAGGAAGAATTTAGAACATTTTCTGAAGGAAAGGGGAAAAACTTAACCCTGTCTTTTTCTCTGCAAATCTGTGCGTCTATTACAACACTTTATTAGAGAAACCGTAATATGTAGACTCTCGTAATAGTTGCAGAAATAATAATACCACTATAAAAACACATTCTTAAAGGCTGATTTAAAAGTGAATTCTGTGTAGAAATCTGTAAATTAGAAAATAAAAAAACTTAAATCAAAGGGTGTCCTAATAATGACAAGACTTGCAAGTAAGTGGTCTTGCTTTGAATAGCAATAGGTAGACGCTTTATGTTTAAGTATTTTTATGTCAGCAAAGGTCCCAAGAAACCAAATAAAAGCAGGCTCAAGTGTACAAAAAATTAAAAATATAGCTAAATAACGTGATTTTTACCTTATTTTTCTGAACCTGCGACTATTAAATTATGCAGAGTATTTACAGATATTTCGCTATAAAACAAGTATAAAAATAAAATTTAAAAGTTATTCCAACAGTAACGTTATTTCCCAAGGCTTTATTTATTCACTCAAAGTACGTGTTAAATTGTCCTCTGAATGGTGGCTTGTCATTACATCCAAGGACATAATGTCCATGGACCAGAAAGTGACACAAGGTTCATGGACATTATGCCATAGTATGATGCGATACAATGTCCGTCAAGCTAGAGTTATAACGTTCATGGATTTTATAGGTATATTTTATGGTATTCTATGTATGAAGGATGAAAAATCTTTATAAACTGGCTGACAGAAAATCTTTGGTAAGCGATGTCGGTGTTGGTTATACCATAGAGGAAAAAATAATTGCGCCCGACCAAAGGGTGGCTATGCAACATTTTTTTGTCGACATTATAAAACTCATAAGTGTCACTATGTGCATACTTTCGTGCCACTTTCGAGTGCGACATAAAGACCATGCACAAATAGGCTTCAAAATAAAATTGAAGATTAAAGGGCGGCATACATATGGTACGAAATCCTTTCTGTGAGAGTCCTACTTGCACTTGGAGGATTTATTTATTTGTTTTTCGGGTTCGATAATTAAAATGTTTAGTGACAAAAGATGTCAAAATCTTACTACTTGCCACATAATGACTTACTTTTGTGATTGCCATATTTTGTTACTCGCTTACAAAACACACAACATTAGTTCCCAAAAAATGAACTAGTCATGGAAGAAGTTCTTTATGTTAAAAGAGAATACCTTGAAATACGTACTAATGGTTCTTATTAATTCCTACAACAATTAATGTAATCGATTCTCAGTAATTGATTATAAAAGTCTCGTACCTTGTTAAAATCATTAGGTTGGCAATCTAGTTGCGAAGTACTTCCGCCAAAAAAGCTTAATTCCACACTCAAATACCTTTTAAAAATTTTTTTGCTGGGTATTAGGGCATTTTTATTGATTTTAAAAAGAATCATAATAATTTTATAAAGTTAAAAATGCAAAATAATTTTTTAATAGAAAAGTTAAAAATAGATCTATTGTTTAAAAAATTGGTTCATAATTTCGCTTAAAACTTAAAATATCGATAATCATAAACTCTGACTGACTTCCTTTTAACATAAAAATTTCCTGTTAAAAAACATTTATCAAGCACTTGAAATAAATAACCACTTTAAGATATTTTCTTTTTTAGTTTAACACAAAATATTTTTACAGGTAAATCAATAATTTAATTCATTTGAAAAAGATGTACAAAAAATATCTTGAACACGCATATATTTTTGAAAACTTATCATCGGGATTTTTCACAATTCATTTAGTTTCAATCGTTTCATATTTGTTGTTTTTAACACTTTATTTTATGATCTTATAATTGTAAAGCACCTGCTGTGCCTTTGTAGAGTTCCTATTTTACGATTGCCTCAATGTATTTATTATTTATTCTTCATTACATTAAGTAGATTCGTTAGCTGTTTCTTAGAGTCTACAGTGCGCCAGAAAGAAAATATTTTGTAAATAAAATTAAAATTTCTGATTGAAATTAATTTTCACTAGTTAGCAAGAGGAATTATTTTAGCTTAAATTGAGTTCAGAAAGCTTTAGCAAAAAAATTTTTGCTTTCCTCCTTAAAAAACACGAAATTTTAACGTGGTTCGTAAATTGCTCACAGGTTAATTTTATTTATTTTTTAATGAATTACAAATAATAAAATATGGGCATTGCTATATTTCACCATAAAGTGAAGTACTCTTTTTAATTTTCTCAAATTGTTTGAAACTTTACTTATATGACAATTTGCAAATTTTTTTTTATTGTCTTTAAATATGAAACACTGTTGGTTTCAACCGACTTCGAGAGAAGAAGGAGGGTATCACTTCGGCCGAATGTGGCTTTTGTTATATTTTTGCCTCTATAACTCATTCATTTCTAAAGCGATTTTGAAAATGTCTTCTTTGTTTAAAAGGTATTGATTACATAATAAATCAGCACTTTAAAATCGATTCGAAAGGGCACGCCAATAGTTCATTTAACTTGATGTATATAGCCATACTTTAGAACAGTTGTAGAGAGACGCTTGAAATTTACAACGAACCTGTTTTGCTAACTCCACTACAACAACAATTATTAAATTTGGCCTTGGAACATAAAGGATATCCCAATAGTTAATGTAATTTCATGTATGTGGTCAAACTTTTGAACCGTTATAGACAGACAGCTGAAACTTACAAGCCCGATATATCAACAAGTTTATAATTTGAGTTGAGAAATTATAGGGTATTTCCATAATTGATGTAAATTGACCTATAGGGGCCAATTTTTTGAATCTTATAGACAAACACTTGCAAGTTGGACAGAAAGCTGATTGCTGTTACCGTTATAGCAACAAGTGTTAATATTCAATGGTATAAATTAAAAGGTGTCCCAATAGTTGATGACATTTATATATGTGGCCAAACTTTTGAACCGTTATAGAAATTGGAAACCAGACTATTTTGCTGTTGCTAGACATCTAATAAATTAATTTCAAAAAATATTGTTACGAATAATAAAATCTGGCAACCCCTGTAGTTGTTTCCATATGAGCGTGGCGAATAAGCTAATTCAACTAATGGTGTGTTTATAGAATAACAAAACCACAAGTTAGCTAACAAAAGCTGAGCAGCCTCAATGGCTGCGTTGGTAGAGGTGCGTACTGCAAAACAGAGGGTCCTGAGTTCGATACCGCATTCAGACATGCGTGCAACGAAAAAATAATTATTGTTATAATGCAATTAAAATTAATAAACAGCATTACAAACTTCCCGAGAGGCAAGAGACAATTATTGTGTGAAGCCATGGCAGATAATTTAGTGAAGACGTCCAATTTAATAGAAGAGCAACAGATAATTGTTAAGAAGCCTTTTATAATAAAAAGTAAGACCAAAAGCGGTTAGCGCGGAGTAACACAGTAGTGTATCGTGGATGGTTGCGTTTGTGGTGATAACGCATGTTTAGTAAATACGAGACCAAGGGTTCACAAGACCGGTAGGATCAAGAAGTATAGCCAGAGAAAGCCGTAAAGTAAAATAAAATAAATACAGAAATTATAATGAGCCACAGTGGTATTTGCAATCAAAAGAATCCGTGCGTTTGTGGTGATAACGTAACAATATGTTGTGTAGCGGTATGGTTGACATTTATTTTCTTTAGTTGATTTGCAAAACAAAAGGCATTAAACATTGTAAAGAAATAAGAATGTAAATTATTATCACATACTAACTTTTAGTATATAATAGAAATATTTTAAAATTAAAAATTATTTTTTTAGACAACATTATGCTATATATAATATATCTGTTCCCACAAGGAAAAATTGCTTAAGTCGACTTAAGCATGAAAATTTTGTTAAAATGAACAACCATTTATTTCAATATTAAAGTTATTTGAACGTTAAACAATATTTTCTTTTGTTAATAGAAAGATGAAAAAACTTAATAAGTTTCACTTTAATGGAAATACTTTTACGGGAAATCCTTTTTAAAAGCGTTAAAGTGTTCGACATTAACATTTATTTAAAAAATATAAGCTGTTTTTCCTCATAGCCACAGATATAATGCGTGCCAGAGAATATGAAGACAGCTACCCAGAAAAAAACATTATTTTTGAGTATAAAACGTTTAATTTTCCCGAGCCTTCGGCAATTACAATCGATTGGACTTCCCCTGCAGCAATTAAAAATGATTTGGTTAAATATTTATCAGACAAGATACTGCGAATCGACGGATTAAACGTTGGGTCTGTATCATATCAAATCACCAACGTAAACTGCATACGCAATAAATAAAAGAATACGGTTAAAATTATTGTCTTAAAGATTTTCTTAACCATCAAAAGGACATTTCGAATTTTTAAAAGCACAAGCACAAATTTGATCCGTGTTTGTAGTTCAAATAAAAAAATGAGGAATTATCTTTTAATTTATTGATTGGATAAAATTCGGATTTCACAATCACAAAATATTTATTAAAAAAACCCTTCATTATCAGACCGTGGTGTATCCTCCATTTTGTTTTAATGCACATTTCTCAATTTTTTATATAAACTTTTAAAAATCTTCGAAAGTATAGGTCAAATTTCTGAGTTTTAGAATTCTCTTTTTTAAATAGTGTATAATATATTAAAAAAAAAAATTAGAAATTTACACTTGGTTGTGAAGACCTAATAAAAGGCTTTCAAACTGCACACAAATTTTTAAATCTGTTGAAAAACAAGAAAGAAAAAAATGGCAGGCCTTACAAAATTATATGCCTTAAGTGTATTATTGCGCTGCTCCTAGAATACAATAACTTCAAGCTTAAGCTCGAATAACCCTCTGCTATACGCGGTTAAAATTTACTTCCAACCGCTTTAGACGTTTTGTAATCGCTAAATTATTTTTATTTTGTTTCTGGCCGCCCCGTTTTCATAATAAAGAGATCGAGGAATGCATTTCGATCACTGTAAAATTAATACTTTAATTTGTTATTTTTTAAAATGTTAATGTTAATCGCTCCATATTATAGATAAAATTCAACAACACGATGCACTGTTCTTTGAGAAAACTTGGTCTTTCATTTATTGTTTTCTTGTGTTAATTTTTTTGTTTGTTTATGAAAAGTAAATTAATCTGAATAAATATAATTGAAACTTATTTTTCAAAATTTATAAATGTCTTATGATGTTGTGTGAGATGTAATGTTAAAGCTCTTATTAAAATTTTCACACTAAAAAATTATTAAAAAAAAATTGAATGCTCATTTTTTAATGAGTGTTTTTTTTTTGCTTTCAAAGGGCATTTTGATCTCTACGGGGGACCTTTGAGTTTCCATCATAATGTTTGTGTTCTTTTTTTTTTTATAAATTTTTTCAGTTTTCTTGCTTTAACAAATAGAACAGTTCGATATAAATATTGTTCGTAGATGGTTAAGGAAATATTTTGAAAACTTTGATCAAAAGATTTTTTTTATTTTAGATCATTAATATTGATTTTAATATTGAACTTGTTTGTTTAAATGTTGTTTCAATTATGCCGACTATTCGAATCTGTATGCTGAATTGGAATAATCTTGCAAATAATATTTATAAAATTGTTTTAAAGGGAAATGGATATTAAATTTTTTTATTTATTTAAAACTTATTTAGTTTTAAATTTACAAACTATTGTTTCTATTACACAGTTGAAGAAAATAGCAGCATTTGATATTTTCATATAAATTAAATACTTTACATTTAGTGAGTTAAAAATATATAATTTGATTGTATCTTATTTCAACTGTTTTTATAAGCGAATTATTATTTTACATTTTTCGTAACAAAAAGAGCAGAAGAAATTGTCTATTTTTTTTTTTTAACAACATTACACTTTAATACAACAACAAAAAAAAAAAAACACGGAGACATCAACACTGTTCAAAATGCTTTAATTGGAGGCCACAGAGAAGCAAGTTTATATGTGTTTCGAAAAAATATAAATAAATTTTAGTTGTATCTTTTAAGGCAAATACTTTTCTAATATTTCTTACATACATCGAAGCCAAATGCCAGCCATTCAATTAATTCATTACTTCCAAACCATTTAATCAAAATAATAATAATAATTTCTAAAGCTCATACCATTTTCCATGCAAAATATAATAATTCATTAACAAGAAAACAAGTGCTCAAATGAAATGAAACAAAGATGCAGTCAAATAATCATAAATGGCAAAACACAAGCCTTAGAACAATAAAACAAAAATATCACTTCCGTTTCAGAGCAAAAAAAAAAAAAATCACAAAAATCTATAAAAAAAAGCCCTTCACTTAATAATCAATAAAAAAAAGGGTGAACCCTTTCGAAAATTAAAAACTAGCCCGACTCTTTTGCCTGCTGTCTAACCGAACTTGCTGTCTAACTGACTGGTCACAAAGAGGTCGTATTACACGACCAAACAGAAACAAAAAATTAAAGGGTAAAAAGTTACTTACACCATCAACTCATCAATATTTATGCTCTTGTTAAGATTATTGTTGGTTCATAGAAAACATATAAATGAAATCCTTTTTATTCATTCACAACAAAAACTAACAAAACAATTCAATATTTATTTCTACACAAATACAGATGCCAGTGTACGTGTACGTGTGATTAATAAATACACTGGCATTTGTATTGTATGTATAAATATATTTGAAAAATTGTTCAAGAGTTTTGTAATAAATTTTATGAAAAGAGAAAAATACAATGATACAACAATCGATTTATAGCATTTCTTTTCATGACTTTGATTCATTATTTTGATTCGAAACCGTCTTCCACCTTCTGCTTGCACCAACTAAGGAAAAGGAACAAAAGGTCACAAAAAATGATAAACGGTCATAAACGTTGAATGTATTTCATGTTTCTTCTATTTCTATTACTTGTCGATTTCTAATTTTAGCACTCTACATCAAATTCGCTACACCAGTTAAACAAGTTATAATCACTTGCCTTGTAATTTTATTTAGGGCCGCCAGCTGACATTTTCTGAAAGCGCGATTTATTTATTCTAATGGTGACTGTTGGAAATAGACGCCTAGTAATTCGTATCTCTGGTAGGGTAATCGAGGAGATATAGTCTGATTGAAATAAGTGCTTAATTTTCGTAGGGCGTGCCCAAAAGTTCTGGCCAGAGGAAGTTTTTAAATATTATTGAAAATCGACCTTGCAAGAGGTAAAAAAGTCAAAGTAGTCTGGCTGGTTCGCTGCATGAGGCAGCAAGGATAATAATTACTACTGTTTAAACTCACACAAACCCTACGGGTTTGTCCACAAATGCGAAACAGAATGGTTATGCATCATTTTTATCAGATGTTCGCTTTTATTGTATACGCCAAAGCACTTGCTTGAGGCACAGATGTAACGTTGAAAATTTCTGATTGCAGTGGACCATCAGTTAATGGCCGTGACAAAAAATTCTGATGATGGAGCGAGCCAAATTTTTAAACGAATTGGATTATATAATTCTTTAAAGATGCCGGGATCCAACTATGTCCATACAGCAGGCTCGAAAGATACTCCAAGAGGTCTTGGGCAGGAATATAAAATCGTAGTACCCTTTAAATGAAAACTGTCTTGAAGACAAGACTTGCAAAGTTAAGATATTATCTGGCTAGGAAGAAAATCGAGTTGGATTATGGATGTAAAATATGTCTTAGGGTGCTAAGACGATAGCGAATATTATAAGCGAAAGAAGAAGTCTAAGAGCAGAAACAACTAGTCAAGAAGAAGCGTTTGTAAGGACTTTCTATCCTTCATTTCATATTGTGCTCATCACAGATGTACCGAAAGGACTTTGAGAAAAGAATAGAAAAGGAGAGCTATAAAAATGTAAGAATTATCCCTACATGTCATAATATTGAAATGCAAGCATAATTTTATCGGACCTCTTATAAATAGAATAGTAATGACATCAAAAAATTTACTTTAATGCGTGAGAGAGACAAGTTCAATTCATTTCGCTGACCTATTGTGCGTCAGTTGTTTAATATGTAATTTCAAACTCACGCCATAAAATATTTTAATTGTTGATTTGTAAGTGTGGCAACAGAGTAGCCTACCCTTAAGTCAACGTTTAGCGACTTTACATAATCCTTTATATACTTGAATAGACGCTTTGAAACAAATTGCCAGAGTCGAGAGTGGAATTCTATTAAACGTGGCATGCTTTTGCCCTGGTCTTAGTCTAAGCGGTGTTTACATGTTAAAAATGCTGGATTTAAAATTCGTGTACGTGTGCTGGTCGCTTTGATGCACACATGCTTAGTGACCAATCAAGCATTCATTATTAGTTTCACTTTGAGCTTTCTATATTGCAAAAATTACACTAGCGAAAAAACATTATGCGTACATACCAACAAATAGAGCTTTTATCTACAAAATAAAAAAACAGCAAAAACAAATAGAGGAAATAAATTTAATGGATGAAATCTTTGAGTGTATACAATGACTAGTAGACTTCCATAAATTCCAAGGTTTCTTGCTTTCATCTAACATTTTTGACAATCGCACAACTTAAAATCTCATTTAAAATGAAAAATTTTGTACTTGCTTGAAAAACAAACATAATACACACATCAAATAATGATATCCAGCATGCGTGAATTTTCATCTAGAATCGTTTGTGTAACATTTACTCATAAATTTTCACAAATACTACCATAATGATGAATTGGTATTTTGATTGTGAATATACTGCTTAAGAATTATATTAATTTCAGTTGCGGATTTAACAATAATTCGGAGTTTGCATGTAAAGTCTTCCATAGTTGAAATAGAATCATGAGTTACATTTTCACCTACAAAGGTAGCGGATTTTATAGTCGACTTAACAGGTTTTTATTATCCATTTATAGTTAACAATTTTATTGGTAGCATTTTATTATTTTCAACATTAAGGTTTCATATTGAAATTTTTTATACCCTCCATGATGATTACCAGTCTGGTCTGTTGTATTCACTGGAAACATTCAATGAATGTCCGTATGAATAACAGGAACTAACAAAAACAATTACAATAATGTAAGAAATTCTACAGTCGTCTACTTAAACAAAAATATGACATGAGGAAGGATAAATATCAACAAAAAGGAAGAATAAAATACATTGAATCGAGTATAATGGCCAAAATATTTCAAACTTATCAATATTTTGACTTCTTTTTATTACTCTTCTCTATTGTTAAGGATTATTGCAATAAATGTTTATTGCCAAGAAAATTCAATGCTTAAGGGCAAAAGCAATACATAAAGGAAATTATTATGTCAGATAGAAAAAAAAAAATAAAGATGTGAAAAAGGGTTAAAAAAACCTTAAAAAATATAAAAGTTTTGATTTACTTAAAAACTCTAGTTGAAGCTTTTTGATGTTACGAAGTTTATAAATATTTATACAGTTTTTCTTATAAGAATTTTCTAAAATTTGTCTATATATATGCATGTAGGTATAGGAATGTTTTTTTTTTATTATAATTACAAAGATGGCATGTCATGACGTCTAAAGTTGTGTTTAGACGGGGTGTACAAGTCATATGGAATATCAGATTTTCCATATGTAAATCAATGCACACCGTGTATACCTCATAAAATATAACATATATTATTTTCCTATGTGTTAGTTTTTTATTTGGGGCACACGCAAAGAAAAAACATGGTTGAGGTAACCATAATTTAAGAGCAACATATTATGGTTGTATTATATGGTTGTTAACAAAACTTAGTATTGTTACATTAAAGCTGTTGTTACAACCATATTGTTGTCTAGCGTAACAATAACACGGTAAAATCTAAAAATAGTTATGTTAAAATATAAACAATAAATGGTTAAATTAAAACATCATCATATCGTTGAAAATGTCATGTTATATAATTGAACTATTATTATTATTATATTTGATTTGTTACAAAAGTAGTTCAATAACATAAATACACAAAAATAACAATTCATTTTATAAACGTATAGAACTTTAAGTTGGCATCACTTTTTTAACTGGCGGCCATTTTGTCAGCTGTCAAGTGATTAATATTTAGTTTGGTTTGCCATTTCATCATGAATAGGTTGACAAAAGAACAACGCTTGCAAATCGTGCAAATTTATTTCGAAAATAATGGTTCAGTTCGCGAAGTTTACCGCAAGCTCCGTCCATTTTATGGTCGACATAATCGGCCATCAGAGCAATTAATTCGGTTAACCATGGATCGTTTTCGCACTACGTTTACTCTATGTGATAATACGCATCCGCAGAGACGTCGAACAGTGCGCACCGAAGAAACAATTGCCGCTGTAGAACAAAGTGTTGAAGAGGACCCGAATGAATCGATTCGCCACCGTGCACAGCAATTAGAGCTTTGTCCATCAACTTTATGGAAGATTTTGCGCAAAGATCTTGGCTTGCGACCTTACAAGATCCAGCTTGTGCAAGAATTAAAGCCGCGAGAGCATGCAATGCGTCGTGATTTTGGTGTATGGGCCGAAAATGAGATTGATCTCGATGCTGATTTTCATAGCAAAATTTTGTTCAGTGATGAGGCTCATTTTTGGTTGAATGGCTACGTCAACAAGCAAAATTGCCGCATTTGGAGTGAAGGGAATCCACATGAGACCCTTGAAACGCCATTACATGCACAAAAACTGACTGTTTGGTGTGCTCTATGGGCTGGTGGAGTCATTGGGCCATACTTCTTCCGAAATAATGCTGGAGAGTCAGTTACCGTTAATGGAGACCGGTATAGAGCCATGATAACCGACTATTTTGTTCCCCAATTGGATGGCATGAATGTGCATGAGTTGTGGTTCCAACAAGACGGCGCTACATGCCACACAGCGCACGTTACAATCGATTTATTGAAGGAAACATTCGATGAGCGCATAATTTCGCGGAATGGACCTGTCAATTGGCCACCAAGATCGTGCGATTTGACACCATTGGATTATTTTCTTTGGGGATATGTGAAGTCGCTCGTCTACGCCAACAAACCAGAAACGTTAGGGGACTTGGAAGCCAACATTCGTGGCGTTATTGCCAACATACGGCCCCACATGCTCAAAAAAGTGGTTGAAAATTGGACCTGTAGAATTGACTTTATTCGAGCCAGCCGCGGCGGCCACATGCCCGAAATCATATTTAAACATTAATGGCATAAAATTATCCTTCCAATAAAGCCAAATTGATGGACATTAAAACGATTTTCTTGTGTTTTATTTCAATTCGAAGTTCTATACGTCTATAAAAAACACCCTGTATATAATTAAAAGGCTTAAACACACAGGCTACAAGAATCATTTATAAAAAAATATAATTTATAAGCCCAAATATAGGCATCTTATCTGCATACATTCCTATGTGTAGGTTTATGGAGTAAACGTGATATTCTCGTATTGAAGGTATCGTATACGGTACGTAATGGTACTTCGGTACTGACTACACATTTATCCAATACTTCTGATACGTTAATCTGACATCTGGCAATTATTGTTGATGTATAACATGATAGCTTTAAATAAAAATTATGTAAATGGTTTCACAATTGTGCTTAAAACACCAAAATAAAGATTTATATGCTAACATACATACATATGTATATTTCAACTATTTTTGAAATGATTTGCTTACCTTTTTATTTGTTGTCATATTTTCTGTACTATTTTTAATTGTTTATTTTCCACATACATACATTTTTATTTTTTCATTTTCTCTAACAATAAAAAGAATTTGAACTTTAAGCTAACAAAAAATTACTGAATTGATAGAAAAGCATTCTGTCAAGACCAATAACAAAAAATTTTTAATCGCAAACATTATTTTGTTTACTTTTAATTATACTCTGATTAATTTTATAATATTATGGTTAAATATATTATATTATTTGTAATAAGTTATAAGATTTTGGTCGTAGTTCAAATTTTTTTACGCTAAACCAACCATGTTGTATGTTTTTGTGCACAGTAACCATATAATGGTTAAATATCAACAAAAACGTGTTTATCGTGACTGATGTATTGCTGAAAACAATTATAATTTGTTGTCTGCAACTTCACAATGTTACAAAGAACATATTATGGTTATTATGACCATATCACAAACATGTTTTTTCTTTGCGTGCACGCTATAATTATATGACAATAGATGTTTTCAGTGATGCTAACTAACACTTTTAAAATTTCCGCTAAAAATATTTTTACGATAAAAGTTAGATTTCCAAAAATTAAATAAAATCCTTTTTTAATTTTTGTGGGAATATATATAAATTGATCATAGGCTATAAAATAATATTTGGGCATTACCATAAACATGTTAACCACGACAGAAAAAACAGGATGCCTGGAACCTTATTTTAAGATGTTTGTAGAAGGTAATTATTAATATTTTTTCCTGTATCGCGAAATATTGAAAAAATAAAAAATAATTAACAATATTTCGGTGATTTGTGTAATTTATTTGGGATAATTAACACAATATATTTAAAAATAATTTAACTTTATTTTTATTTAAAAACTCACCTAGTACTTGAAAGATTAGAAAAGAAAATGATAAAAAATATATAAACTTGCATTTGGATATTCCTACCGCTTGTTGCATTTTTACAATTAAATTCAGCACCAATTATTTCATAGTAAAAAATTAATAGAAATTTGACTAATTGGCCTTTTAACTATCTTATAATTCATGTTTTTTTCTTAGTGGATTGTGCTTGTCGTTGTTCTTTTTAAATATTTATTGCAAAAAATTAATAGTTGACATCACTGCTTTAAGCCTTTTAGTTTTCTTTTCAACAACTAGAGGTTATATCATATGTGTATACATAACATACGAGGGCTGCTCTATATATTTCTGGCCTAATTGTGAAAATGCGAATTTTTATAATCAAAAATGGTTTTATTGTTTTTCAAAGTATTCTCCAGCATGATTTATACACTTTTGCATGCGCTCAAACCAGTTGTCGAAGCATTTTTTCCACTCCGATTGAGACACCTCTAAAACATGGTTTTTGAACACTTCAATAGCTTCTTCTGGCGACGAAAATCGTTAACCACGCATTTTTTTCTTGATGTGCGGAAACAAGAAGAAGTCATTAGGTGCCAAGTCAGGGCTGTACGACGGATGACCCATTAATTCGACGTTTTGGCCGGTCAAAAACGCTCTGGTTTGAGCCGATGTGTGAGAGCTCGCATTGTCATGGTGAACAATGATTCGTCTTCTCTTGTTGGTTTTTCGAATTTCCCCGATGACTTCAGGCAAACAAATTGTAGTGTACCACTCAGAAGTGACCGTCCTACGTTGCTCAAGCGGAACAGTCGCCACATGACCAGTTTTGCCGAAGAAACAGGCGACCATTTGCTTCGAAGTGCTTCTTCCACGAACAACTTTCGTTGGATTTTGCTCGTCTTTGAAGACGCACACGGTCGATTGTTGTTTCGTTTCGGGATCATGCACATAGATCCATGATTCGTCGCCTGTGACAATCTTATAAACGTCTTTTGAAGCACCGCAATCGTATTTTTGCAACATTTCTTTGCACTAATCGACACGAGCCTTTTTTTGAGCGACTTTCAAATTGTGCGGGATCCAACGACGACAAACCTTTTTTACGGCCAGGTGTTCATGCAGTATCGAATGTATGCTGGTGGAAGAAATGTCCAAGGATGTCTCTATCTCTCGGTATGTCGCATGTCGATCTTGCATTATGAGTTCACGCATGGCATCAATGTTCTCTGGCACAACAGCCGTCTTTGGACGACCTTCACGGAATTCGTCTTTGAGCGAGCTTCGGCCATTATACCAATTTTTCGCAGTGCTATAGGATAGTGCTTCATCGCCATACAAAGATTTAAGTTCATCAATGCACTTTTGTCGTGATAATCCACGTCGAAAATTGTGAAAAATGATGGCACGAAAATGTTCACGAGTTAATTCCGTTTTTTTCTGTATTAATTTTTTCAAGTCACTGTAAACAACACAAATAATGGTCGTACGTTAAAACGTTATGAGTACGATTATGCTTAAAAATGACAAACTTTCCAATGGAAATGTCAGATTGCACTTGGCATTACTCAGTGTTGACAGGCCAGAAATATATATAGCAGCCCTCGTATGCAAGTTTGAACATGATAATTATAAACCTTATGTTAAATACTCATTTTGACATACACAACAAATTGCTTATGGATAGCAATTTTGACATGCCATATGACTTGTACACTCCATCTAAACACAGTTTACGGACATAATGTCCATCGCCGTAGTGCCTCTACTGTTAATTGATATTAAAGGTCTATTCTATGATTTTATTTATAAGAAAGATGCAACGTTTTTATGTGTTACAGAAAATCTTTTGTAAGCGAAGACTGTGTTGGCTGAATCTTAAAAATCAAGAACGTAAATGCAGACAGATCCGAAGCGAATAAACGAGACCGTTATCTAACCTAAACCCAACAAATAATTATCCAACAGATACCTTTTAAACCAATTGTGAATAATATATCTCTAAAAAGACGTTGAAATTATAATACTTTAACCGAAATATTTGGAAATACCTGTTGTCGTTATAACAATATTTAATATTTTTGCTATTCCTCATCCGGACAACGAGAACGAAGAAAACTACAATTACCTTAGTGCAAACAAAACTGTTCAATGCAGGTAAAAAATTCAACGTATTAATTACATTGGGTTGCATAATATATAATACTTTGCTACACGTTTGTCTAGCATAGTCATTACAAACTTTTTTACCCTTCACCGCAAAAAATGGAAGAATTTCTACAATATCTGTCTATCCATCTGTTCGTCCATATTAGTGTTTTAATCAAGTTTGTCGAGGCACTAGATCAGTTAAAAAAAATTTGTCACTCGATCAGATATAGTGTCGAAAGTGGTGCTATTGGAAATCAGGATGATCGGTACATGTCCTTCCAGGCAGCAGGCAAAGCACCACGCCTACCTCTGAAACTTGTTAAAAATATCAATATGGGAATCATTTTAAAGCTTTTGAAGAGATCTTTAAGGAAATGCTAAAATTTTTTAAAAATGCTTAACTCATTAAGGGCCGATTGCATATTTATGTAAAATAATATATACGTAGTGCTTAATTTTTATACCCTTTACAACAAAACGTGGAAAAAGGGTATACATAAGTTTGTCATTCCGAATGTAATTTCTACAATATCCACTTTCGACCCCATGGGCTGTATATATTCATACTTCTTATGCATAGCGAAGTCGATTGAGCGATGTTCATCTGTCCGTCCGTGTTAGTGTTGAAATCAAGTTTGTCGAGGCACTAGATCAGCTAGAAAAAAAAATTAATGTGTCATTCGGTCATACATAGTACCGAAAGAGGTGCTATTGGAAACCAGCATGATCGGTTCATGTCCTTTGCGGCGGGAGGCAAAACTCCACGCCTACCTCTAATTTTTTCATATCATATGGAACAATAAAGTAAATATATGGGGCGATAGAGAATTTAAAAATAAGAAAAAATATCAAACGAAAAATTTGGCACACGCCCACATTTTCCGAGTTACGGGAATTTTCTATAAATATCAATATGGGTATCATTTCAAAGCCTTTAAATAGATTTTGAATGAAATTTTATGTAAAATAATGAGTATGTAGTTCTTAATTTTTTTATTCTTATATTTTAATTCTCTCTCACACCAATATTTGGTATTTTCATTGGAGTTAGTTGCCTAACCTAGATTTACTTAGATAATGAAAGGTATATAATATTCAGCATAGCCGAATATAGCACCCTTACTTGTTTTCTTTTTGTTATTCCGAGTTATTCCATTAGAGTCTTTCTTTTTTTTTAATACCCCTCAACATATGAGTGTCGTTAAAAAGTTCAAAATTTCAAGTAGTAGTATGTAGTTTTTATATTGTTTCAAATCTTTACTTTTTTTCAAAGATTCTATTTACTTTTTTATGCAAAATTTACGCAAAATTTCTTTATTGTTTAAGAGAGACTAATTTCAATACAGTTTTTTCCCACCATAATGTATGAACTCATACCTCACAATTGTGTCAATTTCAATCTCATATAATTTATCCAAAATTTCAGTCATATTTCATATTCAATTTTGGTATTATTGTACATTTATTTCGAATTTATGAAACTCTAAAACTCCAACAAAACTTATCATGTCAGACGTTAAATGAATTCATAATATTTGGGGAATATTTATGAACAAAATGAGTTTCATAACGAGCGAGTAATCGAATGAACAAACACATGTTAAGTGTCATGTTTAAATTTTCATTTCGATCATTTTATTATGATAAACGATTGAATTGAGTGCGTTGAGCTACTTAATTTAAAATTTTTTAATATTCACACACACACACACACGCACAAAAACATAAAGAAATTTTATAAATTTTGATGGCATATTTGATTTAAAGTATGAAAAGATATTTTCGCATTCTCATGGCATAGTAAGCAAATTTTTTGGTTATGATGAAATTATGATATGATTTTATTGTTACTTCTTTTATGTCTTCTCGTTCAACTAAATTCACGTTACACTTAAGACTATTTGTACCGACTGCAAGTGTTTTGATTTTTTTTTAATCATATAATTGGCCAAGGTCTAAAAAAACCTTTTATAGTATAATACAATAAAGCAATAGCTAATAAAAAAAAAGAGGGAAATGTGTTAACATATATAAAGTTCAGTTTTTAGAGGCTCAGTTTTCTACATAACAATTGTGGCAAAGCGCTTTCTCTTTAGGTTTTGATGGGAAGAGGGAAATGTGTTAACATATATAAAGTTCAGTTTTTAGAGGCTCAGTTTTCTACATAACAATTGTGGCAAAGCGCTTTCTCTTTAGGTTTTGATGGCTTTAAGATTGAAAAAGTCAGTTTGCTTTGTAATATTGCCCTTAAACTAATTATCCCACGTTTTGTATAAAGACAAACTCACCTGTGAAAGCATTTATTCTGGCTGCTTCAAAAAAGAAAAACAGTAGGAAAAATATTTTTCTCATTATTGGGTGTTAGGTAATTAAAATAGTGAGCTAGAGTTTACATAAAGGCAGTTTTTATGGAAAAAGTACAAGATTTACATCTCCAGTAAATTTGCAAATTGCAAGAAATGGGAGGAAAACACTCAAATTGAATGAGAGATTAAAAATACTGAACAACCGCTGTGGATCAAAAATACATAACTCCGCAAATAAATATGTGGTTTCTATGCTTTTTGACTTACAAATTTACTTTCCAGAAACTCTCCTAATTTTAATTAATTTTAATTTATTTGTTAGCTCGTTAAAAGAGACACAGGTGTGGCACATAACTGATTGTTAAATAAACATTTGAATACTATGGTAATGATAACGTACATTATAGCTCGTTATATTACTTATTATTAGCTACCGAATCATAATCATATTCATAACATTTACTTTAGGGATTTAAAAACGTTTATAATGGAATGCATGATGGACCGCACTGTTTAGTGGTTTGTTAGTCATATAATAAATCTTGCAGTTAAATTAATAATCAATTAATTTGTCTTAATAATTTTTATAACTATTGCGGTTAAAGTTTTTTTACAAACATAACCGGTACTCCTTATTGGGGAATCGACAAACTTTAGCGTAAATAATTATTGAACTGATTATAAAATTCTGCGTAATAGAAGCGATAATTTTTAATTAGTTTTGAACAGATAGTTTTTATTTTTGTCAAAAAATTTATCCATCGTTCTTAATATAAAGATCAAGATTCGTTCTGTAGTTCGGATTACTGGAACTATTTGACAGGAAAAAAATTTAAGCGAAATACATAATTGGCTGTATACGAAATTTATAAATATTATCGCTTACACCTAACTGTTATTCTTATAATTATACCTCATTTCAGATGGGATTGCTAATTTATGCAGGCCAAAGAAATGTAATTTTGATATTCAAAAACTGAGAAAAATTTAATTTATTTTATAAATATCTTGGTCTAATCTAAGCGCCTGCATCTAAACCATGTCCGATTTTGTAATTCGGATCTATAGGCAACAAAATGGGAAAACAACTAATTTGTTGTCGTTGTGTACATTTTGTATTTGTTTGTTTCTTAGATAAGACACATTCGGTGGTGCTATTTCTGGGAGCTTAAATGTTGTGTCTTCGAAAATCGTCTTTCGATTTCAAAAATGGTTTCTGCAGTGTTCGAAATAGAAGAATATTTTAGGCCAAGATTATATATATATATATGTATAAAGCACCAAATGTTTGTTTGTTTGTTTGTCAGAAAACTATAACTGTTTACACCAGTGGACCATTCTTTTTGGAATTTTTGTTATCACAAAAGCGGTTGGTAAAATAGTAACTTATTTTTTTAATATTTCACCTGTGCGTGGCAATACAGACTTAATGTTTTTCATCGTCTTACTTGGTAGCTTTAATAGGCAATACTTTGAAACTTTAACAACACACTCATAACACTCTTATTGATATGCATAATGTAGCGTAAAACTGGCTGCATTGGAATAATGGGGGTGATACCTCCCATACAATATGAAAAATCATTATCCTGCACCAGCAACCCCCACATATTATAGAATAACACAGGCTGGATTTGAACGTAATCGCTATACCTATGAACAGCAATAAATAAAGTCCTACTAATTTTGCACAAGTTACTCTGCTGAATTGAATTGAAACAGTAGGCGTGGTAAAAAGTTGTTGTTTTCTACCTAGGGAATTGTAAGTTGAAGAGTCTTAACATTTTCTGCATTCGCTAACAAATTCGTGACCCATTAATTTATTTGTCTAAGTTGTAAATATTAATTCTCTGGTTTTTATTTTTTATAAAATAGTTAACTATCGAAACCACAGTTACTTTATGGTCATGGTTATTTACTTAATCAACATAATTTTATTCATGATGCAAACCCTGCAGTGACTGAAAAAATATTTGTACATCTCACAGGCTCATAGGGCCCACCGTGTACGATTAGTTACTATTTTTTTTTTTTCTTAAAAATTATCAAAGTATAACAAATACATAACCTTTAAGCAAGTATTAAAGAAGTTCAACAGAATTATGTCAGTTATTTTAGTAACTTTTATTTGATTGCCCAGATAATAATAATAAATAACAAGTAAGACTGCTATATTCGACTATGCTTAATCTTATATACCTTTCACCAAATACATATTGTTATGAATAATAAAATCTGGCAACCCTGTTGTTGTTGTTTGCGTATGAGCATGGTGAATAAGTTACTTTCTCTAATGGTGTGTATAATGTTGTGTGTGTATGTATAGAATAATACCACAACTAACTAACAAAAGCTGAGCAACCGCGATGGTTGCGTTAGTAGAGGTGCGTGCTGTAAAGCAGAAGGTCATGAGTTGAAATCCAACTTCAGACATGCGTACAAGGGAAAATACTGATTGTTATAATGCAATTAAAAATTAAGAAGCAGCAGTACAAACCTCCCGAGAAGCAAAAGACTATTATTGTGTGAAGCCATGTCAGATAATTTAGTGGAGATGTCTAATTTAATAAAAGAAGCCCTTCATAATAAAAATTAAGAACGGTAGCGTCTAGCACAGGGAAATGTAAAAGCATAACAACAGTGTATGGCAGACGTGTGTTGTGGCTATTGGATTAAAGGGGATGACTGGCTAGGATAAAATGAGTAGTGTAGATGTTTGTGGATGGTTAAGGTTACTAAACAAGTCATCGAGTAGTTTATGTCTCGCCGGAGTAACACAGTAATGTAACGCAGATGGCTGCATTTGTAATAATAACGAGACCATAGAATTCACCCAACCGTAGGATCAAGAAGTACGGCCAGATAAAGCAACAAAAAATACAGAATTTATAATAAGCCACAGTGGTATTTGCAATCAAAAGAATCCTTACGTAACAATATTTATAACCAAATATACCATACTTCAGGGGTAAATTACGGCATTGATTGAAATTTCAATAGAATTTTAATGTAAATTTCGATCGATATCGAATGCCGTAATTTGTCCCCAGATTTTCCATTGAATAACTTTAATAAAATTTGGCATAAGAAATTCCTTTTTGCCATAAAGTTTTTCTGTTCAAATATTCTTGCAAAAAATCAACTTCAGAACAGATTTCATTTGTCTGTCTGTGGCCACATACATCAAAATATATAAACTTTTGGGACGACTTTATATTCGATCTACAAACTTTATACTTGTTATAGCAGACTTAGCACTACAGCTCCTTGTTATTTTAACCGTTTGTCTGCAGGAACTATAGGGGCACCCTTTAATTTCCATATTCAAATTTTGTACCTGCTGTTGTATTAAACTTAGGAATCAGGTTCTTTATAAATTTCAACTGTCTATCTATAACGGTTCAACAATTTTTCATATACACACATCAAATTTAATCAACTACCCTTTAATTTATAATATAAAATATTTATACGTCTTCTTGCACCAAACAGAAAAAAGATAGGGAATTACAGACATGGTTTAAAAATATTGCCACACGTATAAATTTACATTCCCTATTGGGACACCCTTTAGGTACCAATTTCGAATTTTATATTTCTTATTATAACGGCCTGAGCAATATAAGTTCTTTGTAAATTTCAACCGTCTGTCTATAACTGTTCAAAAGTATGGCCATATACATCAAATTAAATAAACTATTGGGGCATCCTTGTTTTAATTTTTAACTGCTGCACTTTACGGTATATAATACGCGTGAAAGCTTGTATGTTGTACGGGGACACCCTTTAATTTTTAAAATTATGAATTATTTTTAAAACGGTAACAATATATAAGCATAACCTTTCAAATAAATGAACCATTTTTAATAGTAAAAATTTTTTTTTTCGAAATTATGATCGATTGGCGTATTTAAATTTTGTCTAGCTTATCTAGTGCCTTGGAAAAGTTGACTTTAATACGAACACGGACGGACAGACGGACAGACAGACATCGCTCAATCAACCTGGCTATGCATAAGAACTCAGAATATATTCTTAATGGGATCGGAAATGAATATTGTAGAAATTACAAATGGAATGATAAACTTAGATATACATTTTTCAACTTGTGGTGAAAGGTTTCATAATAGAATTAAACTAAAAAATCTGCATTTTTACTTAAATCTATTGCTAAGATTTGCTTTTATTTCAATTCACTGCAAAGAGAAAAAATTAAATTATAAAGTAAAATAATAAAATTAACACATTAAACTTTCTTTTTATATAAATATTCAGCACGATTTTTACTATAACAGCAACAAAAAAAAAAACTTAATAAAAAATATAAATGAGTGGACATCAGGGCAAAACAAAAGATTGTATGTTCGCGATAACGGTGTGTCATGTAATAATTTTATTTTATTATTTTATGTTTGTTTCTCGATAGCTGACTGATAATTTTTTTTTTTTTTTTTCTTTAATAATAAAAAAAATTATGCATTTTTTCCGTAATAAATGCAAAATTACAAATTCATATGCATTTTTTATTGCTGCCTGTTTTTCTGGCTAATGAATGATGTTGTTCATGTTGCAAGCGTTTTATGCGGGACAAACGTTGCTTATGGTGTCACCAATATTCTTAAGAATTATGAAGAAAAATGTCTAGGTTTTCACAGTGCATTTTATTTAATACATAAAATATTTTCTATATTTTTGTTTTTGTTTGTAAAATGATGGCCCCTGTTTTAGAAATCAGCAGAATTGATACGCGTCCAAGTGCCAAAAGAATGTGTTAAATGAGCCGCTTTATAAATATGCATTTTATTTCATACACAGACTACGTCAACTTTTGTTGATGTTACAGTCAGTGGTAGTGAAAAATATTAACGCTGTTTTTAAAGAATAATAAATTAATTTGTACAAAAACGATATTATTACAATGTTAATGAAAATTCGTTGAAACAAGTAAACAGGCTGCATAGGGCAATACAGAATTTCGTATACCCTTTAACTAAGCATGAATTGTGATTCTTGTTGTTGCCGTGAAGTCTGGCAAAAATGTAAAATCAGGCGACAGTTCCTATCAAAGTAACCGATGGGCGAGAAACCGAACTGTAGGTAAGGGCTGTTGCATCGCAGATGGAAAGCCAGAAGGTAAGGGTTCACCCTAATGTCCTCACTGAAGAGGCAATTTCACTTGTGAAACATCATAATGCTTTTAAGACATCACTACTGTGTACTCTAAACAACGTTGAGGATAGTTGTGATATGGCTCGAACGGTTACTAAGTCCTTGGGAAGACAAAGTTCAACCTTAGAAAACAATCAAAGCTACTGCTTTAGTAAGACCGAATGAAAATTTTAAAAGTCATCGGGGTTAGATGAAAATCGAGGCCAGAGGATTTTTCTAGGGTGTTTTTGAAGATTCCAAGACGGCAGCGCCAATGTCTATTAAGTGTTAGAGGAAATGCCTTTTGGGTGCCCCCTAAGTTTCAAATGATGCTTATTACTACAGAACGAAAGAAGGGTGATCCATCGAACCAAAAATTTATCGTTGATTTTCAGAATTCCCTGCTCGTAAATATTATTATTTTAGTTCTGCAAAAAAATTATTTTTAAAATTTTAAATGCGATTTTTTCCTGGTTACAGGTTTTCCACTGAGTCTAATTTTAACGTTTTTTTCGATTATTTTGCAAAATAATAAAACTTAAATTTAAATACACTGTGTACTAAAATTTACACTACGCATTTGAATGTTATTATTATTAATTTCAAATTCTAAAGAGCTAAGGAAGATACTTTTTAATTTTAGGCAACGATTTTAAATTTATTAACGCTACTAAATAGGTACCGAAAAATAGTTTAGTTGTCATACCTTGTAGGTTTAGACTTATTTGTCGAGTTCCTAGTCTTCAGTTGCTTTTCCTTAAATTATTTTTCAAATTATCATGGATCTCTACCTTCTTTTTTAGCCCTGGTTACTTGATAATATAAAACTTGTTCTATGTCAATGCCCTGATTTCAGTCAAATAAGATCAGCATATTTTTAGGAAATTCTGTGCCGGTTATAATTTACTGCATGGGGATTGTACTGTAACTACTGGGG
Organism: Gymnosoma rotundatum; assembly: GCA_916610165.2. NCBI lineage: Eukaryota > Metazoa > Arthropoda > Insecta > Diptera > Tachinidae > Gymnosoma > Gymnosoma rotundatum. The sequence goes on along the minus strand of OU744337.1, from coordinate 91,377,388 downwards.
AACTTTTTTCGTAACAGAGAATTCCTATGGCTTCGGAAGTTACCTTTTTTCAAAACAGCGCATAAAAGTCCATTTCCATCTTAGCTGTATGTCTTCGGATTTGAGTTAATGTAAATTGCCACCTCATTCCAGGTGAACCTAATCTAACATTTAAATATCACCTATTTAAACAGTCAGTTTTATATGAAGAAACCACTCACCGGTTTCTGAAATTTAAGTGTTTTTTCTTTTATTTCTGGTCATTTTTAATTTGGAATTTTTTCATATTAAAAAATATTTCACAATAAGATTTTTTTTAAAAATTCTTATTTATATCCACAGCCATGACAAACTGATTTTTACTACAGTTAAGAAAGCTTTAGTTGGAGTGTATAAAATAATAATAAAAAAATATGACTATAATTTCGTTGTCATTCATTTATTTTTTCATATTTTCATTTGGAATACTGATTGTTTAATTTATGTTTTTATTATTTTCATTTATTCATATTGTTATAAAACAATACAACGATAGCGTTTTTTTTTTTGTTTAATTTTCTTTCTACTTGTTATGCAAAAATTGTTTTGCAATTGTAATGTTGTTGATTTTTTAAAGGTAAAAAGATTCGCCTGTGAATAACTGCCTAAACTGCAATGAGACTACGAATATCACACAAGCGGACGGACAGAGTTACGAGGCTTATATATAGACTTATCTACAGACGGCTTCAAAACAGTGTAGACATAGAAACGTACTTTTAAACTGACCGTTCGTACATGTCAATGTCATTTGGTGTTGAACGGTTTTTTTTGCAGTTTTTTACAAATTCTCGTAATTATGACAACAGTTTTTATACTTTTAATTTACAATATTATTACACAGTTACTGGTTTTTATATTGTTAATGGTCGTTGATGTTATGAAGCATTTTGTTTTATAATAAAGTGTGTGCACGAATGTGTTTGGATGATAAGATATTTGTGTTGAAAGAAAAGAAATAAAACTATCATGTTCCCTTTTAATTTTTCTTGAATTCTATTGATTGTTAAGTAGTAAAGCTAAAGTTATTAATTTTATATTAAAAGTAACACTAAAAAAATTCTATCAATTGAAACAAAGGTGGTAAAGTTTTTGTTTCACAAGTATCTTAATTTTAATATGATTAGAGTTCAGTTCCTTTCAGACGATCTATGTTTAATCAAACTACTTAGGGCATCGGTTAAAGTAATCGGTAAAGCCCCATAAAAGAGTGTTCGACATAATAATTTAATAATTTATATTTTTATTTGTGTACAATTTTAAAATAGGAATAAGACGATTTCATTTAACAGACAAATGTGGTCTTCATTGAGAATAGTAGAACAGTGCACTGTAATTTTTATTCGCAAGATCTGAAAGTATCAGCAAGATCTGAAAGTATCAGCGCAAGGAGGAATCGAGAATAAAAATATAAAATATAACAAAAATTTTTTTTTTTTAAATAATAAACATTTTTAAGAGAAATAAATAAAAATTAATTGCATTATTTTCTTCGGAAATGTGCAATTCCATGTTTGTTTAGTTATAAAACGATTTTAAAACGCCTCTAGTGTTAAGTGGCCGTTTAAATTTGTATGCTCGTCCAGGAATTAAAACGTTTCGGTGTGTATCGGTATAACAAATCTCATGTCTGCAAAAATTTTGCCGCTACCTGGTTAGAATTTTTGATGGTTGCTTTCGCCTAAGCTTGGATGGATAATATTTTGCAGCCTCCCAACTTATGGTCTTAGGAAGTCAACGAGATACTATGCCTTACTACGTTACTTCTGCTACCTGTAAAACAATTCGTTTATCTTATACCTTCATATGCAATTAATGATTTTTAAAGTTCCCACTTTTTGTTAAATAATGAGATAAATAGACGAACTTTGCATGTATTTGTAAGTTAATAAAATGAAGCAAAAAGCAATCGGATACGCATTAAACAATTCTTATTATTAAACGTGCAAACTTAAAATTTCTTTAAAAGTCTTTAAAAATTAATTTTTAATTTGAAGGGCTGATTGCTAATTGTAAATGAAATCTTAAAATTTTCTTTCTCTATTTGGATTAAGCAACCAAGTTTGGAAACACATTCGTGTGCATACTTTCGTGACGCTTGTTTAAGTATATTAGTTTTCTTAGTGATATTTGTTTAATAAAATTCTTAACGCTGTAAACTTATGTGTAATGGAAAATTTTTATGAACTAATTCTGATTTAACTTAAGTTCACTTTCGTTCAAAAAGGTTTTTAAATATTAATTTTTTTTTGTGTCAGGAGATGCAACACACATCATAAAGGCAACCATATAACTTCTTCTGCCGATGAGCTATATCAACATATTTAACAGTAAAAAGTTTAATAGCCAAAAATTAAGAAACAGCTTTTCTCATATTTTCCCTGTTAAGTGTGCTTTCTTTATGTCAGGTTTAAAAGGGGAAGGAAATTACAATTTAACACGATAGGAGGCACTAAAAGTATTGTTAAATTTTTTTGAAATTCATTAAATAAAAACTTCATTTAATATTCAGCAGATGTTTGTAGTTCGATAAGTTTTGATCACGTTCGACATCTAAAGAAAAAAAAAATATTCATTTATGAACAAATATTTATAAATAAATTTATTAATGTCATGCATATGAAATTCTCATGCCATTTTGCCAAGAAAAAAAAAACAATTTTGCAGTAAACAACTTGTCACAATTTTTTGTTTGTGTTTTCTTTTTCTTTACTTTTTAAACACTTTTGTGTTAATAAATATTATTTTAATGTTTTAAATGAACAGTTAACTGATGAAGACAATTATGTGTAGAAAACATGTTTACAAGAAACGAGAACTGGGTCAATTTAAAAAATGTTTAAGAAGGAAATTAACACAAAGAAAGTTGGTTAATAAATAAAATTATAACCCTATTTTAAAGGATAAGTTCTTGTAATGCAAATAATAATTAGTTTTCAATTTTCTCGAATTTTTGATATCTTTGATATTATAACAAATAAATTAAATACTTGTTGGCTTAAACTCATATTATTCTTATTTCTAAAATTGTATAAGGATAAAAAAATTTTTAACAAAAATATGCGAACAGTTACATAGATGATGTTTACAATGTACACAACCTAAGGTAGATAAATGCAAAGAAAGCTGATGACGGAAGCAGCGATTAAAATAATGCTGCATTACATTCTGTTGGTGTCCAATTTGTCCTGTTTTCTGTGATAAACGTCCCACAGTGGCGTAAAGTACATAAAAATGAAATAAAAATTTTGAACTTCTAAGCTACTTGCCTGGTTTTCATGAAACAAACTGCGATTTATAGAAGGGGTCATAAGTTTTTCGCCTTATGCATTTAGATACACCCTGTATCAGTACAGGGCAGTGCCACAGGGCGTCAAAGTAGGTAACCTCGAATTTGAAAAATGTTTCAGAGCTTAAAAGCTTTTAATAAAGTTAAAACTTTATCAAAAGTGAACAGATTTCAAAAATTTTTTTATATCTTACGATATCGGAATTAGAATAGAGCAAATCATATATAAATATTGTTTTAAAGAAAATCACTTCCATTTGATTTCAAATTTATTTTGTATTATATATTGGATATACAAATGCTACAATGTTCCAGCAAAAATGTGACAAGTGTAATTTGTTCACATTAGAGCATCCACATCAAAACCCTTATTATTTTCTTCGCAACATAAAATTTTATTTAAAATGGATTTATCGCTGTACATCAGGAAGAGAATAACGTGTTGTTTTTTTCCACGTTTACTTCATATACTAGCTAGCTGATGCACATTCTGAAGTAAACGACTTACTACTCCAGTTATTGAAGTATCGACATTAGACTCTAAATTTGGTTCGTAGTGATTTTTTCCGCTTTAATAAAATAAAAGAAATGGCACGACGAACGACGTTGGAACAGATATTTCGATCTACAACAACATTTTGAGGAAAATGATCTGCTTTTAAAGACTAATTGTTTAATAAAACCCGGTAATTTATAGTTTTTTCCTTTTTAATTACGGTTTTTAATAAAACAAAGGAAAAAAATAGCTGTAATTAAAAAAATACACATAATCTGAAAAAAAGCTCGCCTTTCTTTGAGCATATCTCACCGATTTATGGACCGATATAATAAATTTACTGAAGCACATCTGGGGACGTGGCAAAATTGATTTCAATCCGATTATAATTATATTGACATCACTAAATCAACTCACTATGTATATATACTTCATGGGGTCGGATATAAAATCAAACAGAATGGAAAACCTGTTGCGAACGGCACAATCAGAAATAAATTGATTTAAACTGGAAACTGTTTTGTTTTACCAAAGTTTTTCATGACAAGTCTGTAATAAGTGCCGATATAAAAAAAAATTAAATCAAAAACACTATTTTTTAAAAATTTTAAAAACTGTGGCACAAAAATTAAAAAAAAACTACAAAAAGTGAGATATTTTCGAAATTTTGCGATTATCTTACTTTATTTTACCGTGTTGCTATTTGGTATTTTAAAACTTGAAATTTGGATAGAATCTAGAGTTTTTGTGATAGTTCCTCTTTTAATTATTATTTAGTAAAATAAAAGTCTTTTAGTGATTTTGAAAATAGTCTGGTTATTATAAATTTTTTCGTTTTCAACTTCATTTATACAATTACAACACAAAACACACACGAAGGATTCTTTACTTCTGTCTGTTGCGGTTTAAAAGATAGTTTCATTAACCTTAAAATCACACTAAAATCATGGGAACACCCTTTAATTTTTTAATTTTGCGGTTCGTGAGAAAGAGGGCTATGACAGATATTAAATTGTTATTAAAAAGGTTACCATTTAAATTTTTGGGGCCGAAAACTGAAAATATGACAATATTTGAATATTTGCTAAATTTTTGCCGAAGTTGTTGTTTTTTTTTTTAAAGTGCTGATTTATGGTAAAACTTTGATTTCCCATCAATTTTTTTTCGAAAATTGTTTTTTGGTCTAAAACCCTCTTAATTTATTTTGATTGCTGCAAAAAAGCTAGAACAAACAACACTGTTAACAAAGTTGAAAAAAGATCATACCTCAGCGATATTTCGTCTGAATTATTCTGACTCTTCTGTAAACGTTCTCATATTATGTCGGGATAATAAGATTAGTCTATGAAATTCTATATCAAAAAAAAAAAAAATACTTGGGAGTGCCTAAATTTATTCTAAGTATACTCGTAGTTTAGCTCTCCCTAAACATGTTAATCTACATCAAATGTCCGATCTTTGAATAGACAGACATCCTTAAACTGGCCCGCCTTCCTACTTAATAAGTTCGCACATGAAAATTGTAGACATAACAAATATATGCGATAAAGAATAAAAAGCGATAAACACAATTTAAAGTCAATGAGAGGTTTGAAAAAATATTTTTTGGATTTTAACGAGTATTCCAAATTAATGTTTCTATAAATTTATAATAATTTTATCCGTGAGAAAGTTTTTTCCTGGTACCATTAATAAATAAACTATCCGAGACACAAGTTCTATTACAACATTAATTTATGCGAATATTATTTTATTTTTCCCACGCAAATTCAAATCGGTTAACAAATATTAATGTAAACAACAACCCCCTTTAAAATGTTGATATTTAAAACATAAATTAAAGATTAAATAATTGAGGTGCACATACGTTTGGAATGTTACGATTATCGCGAAAAACTATTATTATGAAGAAAATATCAAAGCGTTTATGATAATCACTATATAATAACTTGACTTCAGTTTAACGCAGAGTTATTAAGGTGAAAGGGTTCCGCCAAAGCAAATGTAATAAAATATTAATACAAAGGCACTATGCCAGATCTTTAAAATACGATTAACGACATTCCAACCCAAAGAATAACAAAAAAAAAAAAAACACTTGTTTGTCAGTTTCAGCGTAATATACCAATCATTAAGTAGCACATCAAGTTAACAATTATAAAAAAAAAAATTATGTGCTGCTAAAAAACTTTAGAGATAAAAACGAAATGATATGACAGTAAAGATGGCAGAAAATATGCTCATTACACGCGTCAAAACAAATTTATGCAAAAACTTAACAGCGTATTTTAACAAAAAAAAAAAATAAATAAATTTAAACTTTATTTTAGCCGGTTGCCGTGGTGAGTGAGTAGTTGTTAATGGTGTGACGCAGTTGTTATTTTTTGTTGGGTTTCTTTTGGGGCTTTCAAAAAATGATATGGTAATCAACGATACTAAAAATAATATAAATACTTCTTTTACACTTTGTAAAACATTTAAAGTTTTGTCGACAAATAAATTTTAAGTATGATCTGTTAGTAATAACATTTCTGGTGAATTATTACGAAAGTCAGAGGCGTAGGCAGGATAGTGTATTTAATGTTTACATAAAGTTGGTTTCTTTAAGTTGTTAAAAGAGGATCAACAATTTGTAGTCCTTCGAGGAATAGACAAAAGGTATTTTTGGCATTCCTAAATGTTTCAATTTAAAGCACATAATTCATAATTAAGTCGATAACGAAAGTGTAAAAAGATGGAAGAATATTTTACCAGAGTAAAAGGGAAACTTATCTCAAGGGACAATTATTATTAAACGGCTTAAAAAAAAGTAGGAAGTAATCAATTCGTCTGCACGTACTTTTTTATGTTTGTGCCGCGCAGAACTCAGCCATTTTGTAACCTATATTAAATTGCTTTTTCTTAATTTAAAAGGCAATGCTTACAGATTGGTCCTGTTTAAAAAACAATTCATAATTTAAAAATTAAAGGGTGTCCCCATACAACATACATGTTTTTTCGTGTATTATGAACCGTAAAAGACAGCACTTTAAAATTTAAAAAAACTGCTTATCACCATAGCTTCCAATACCGAAAGTAATACAAAAATTAATCTAGAAATTAAAGGGTATTCCGATAGCTGACTTAAATTGACCTATAGGGGCCTATCTTTATAACTATTATAGATATATGCTTTAAATTTGAATAGAATGTCGATTACTAAGACCGGTAAAATAATAACAACCATAAATTGTAAAAATTAAAAAATAAAGGGTACCCCAATAGTTCATTTAATTTTATGCACATGGCCATACTTTTGAACAGTTGTTGACAGACGGCTGAAACTAAGAAAGAATCTGTATTGCTTAACCCGTTATAACAACAAGTGTAAAATTCAGATTTTAAATTAAAGGGTATCCCAGTAGTTGATGTAATTTGACGTATGTGACCATACTTTTAAACCGTTTGATACAAAAGCTAAAATTTACAAGGAACCTATACTGCTAAGTTCGCTGTGACAACAAGAATTTAATTTGAATTTAGAAAGTAAAGGGTGTTACCAACAGGTAGAAAATTTAAATTTTGAAATTAAGGGATGCCACTATTTTTAAGTTTGTATGTTTTGAAGTCGGTTTTTTTTTGCAAGAATTATTTTGTTAAATAAGTTTATTTGCTCTTGTCCAAAAATGACAAACAATATCCTCTCTTAATTACTTTTGCAATCAACTTAAAATACTAAAAGTTCTAGCTGGTATTAGTGAAAGGTAAAATTTGGATAAAATTGAACTCCTAAAGTACATACGCATACGAACATAAGAAATTAACCTAAAGTGAATTTGTACTTACATAAACTAACTAAAATGATCATATTAGATAACAAGTCTGTATTTTGTATAAATACTTTATTTCTAAATGATAGACAGAAATTGTTGTATGCAATGTCATTTGGTTATGTAACTACAAGACACTGTGAATAAGGAGGCCATGCTAGAAAGATGGAGGAGACTAATTTTCTTATTTCTGTCCAGCTTTGCGAAGTCGTCAATTCCTAGGGAGCCAATAACTAGCTAAATTGTCCAAAATTTCGAAAAAGAAGCTGTGCTTTACAAAGTAAATATTCTTCGTGAAATGCGGCTACGGGAGAACCCTGCACTTCTCCACACTTCACTGTACCTTCTCGTTTTTCTCTCCCGACTAACCATCCCTTAATCCTCCATATCTTACTTTCTCTTTCTCACCTTCCTTTTTATTATCTTTACCTCTGCGAGTAAAACAAAGAAAATACCAAGTAGGTCTGCCTGGCTCACATAACTCGACTCATTTTCTAGCTTCTTAACTTTTGGTGGTGTACATTGGTTTGTTCACATTCTTGAGTAAAAAGGTCAGTAAGTTCGTAACAAGACAATTTAGTAAGTGAGAATGCAAATAATAGTGAGTGACACTACCTTAATCCTACAGACATATACTTTTCTTTATTGCAATCTAAACACTATTCTTTTGAAAATAATTCTTTCACAAAGAACTACGTTAGTGTTGGTTAGTTGAGGGAATGTGTTACTTTTAGGAAAATCTTAAAAATTTATTTTTCATAAAATCTCTATTTCCTTCTCACAACTCGTACAAACACGTCTGTGACAAACGTGTAAACTAATACGACAAAAAAAGCAAAAGCAGTAGCAATGCGACAATTAACATTACCCAGCGGACATTAATCATTTTAATCGCAATTCACATGACAACAACGTTGGCACAATGAAGACAACCAAACCAATGTTTAAGCCTCCAACAAAGAAAATACAGCCCATACACACGCTTACTATTAAATTCAAGAGGAACGGAGTCAGACCAAGCCCAATAAGAAGAAAGTCATTGCGATCTCGCGTTATTGTTTTTTTTTCGCAATAAATGATCTCTAAAAGCACGCGTTTATGCCAAAATTAGCCAATATTTATTTTGTTAAGTTAATGTTTGTATGAGTAGCAGTGAGGCATTAAAAGTGACTGTAAAAAGAGCAGCAGTTTAAATAAAAACAATAACAGAACATCTTTTTTTTTTAATTTTGTACTTGCAACGTTTGTTTGCAAAGAAGATAAAAGAGTTAAATCTTTTTAGAACCTACATTTTGAATGTGCCGGGGGAAAATTGCATTAAACATTTTATAATTGGGCCAATTTAGTGACATTTTGCATAAACATTTTTGTTTAATATTTTGTAAAAGTTTTAAAACGGAACTCCCAGTAATTCTTTGGTAAAAAACTGAAAGTTTTCAATTAAAGTAGCAGAATAGGCAATCTGGATTTGAATGAAAAGGTCATTTCTGCATGAAGAGTGTTTTTCAAGGAACTTAGGCCGTTGATTAAAAATACAGTCTTATAAGAATTAAAAGAAATAAATGAAAAGAGCTTACAACATGCACGTATCTTATTACAGAGCGTGTCTCGAATTTTTTCAAGACTTACATTGAATAGAAAGTACTTTTTTGTTTCAGTGAATCATAAAGTGCACATTATGCGGTACTGCTAGCACTAACACACTTTATTCGAAATTAAAAATTTGTAATGAACATATTTCATAAGCGCGACAGATTTTCGTTGATGCAATATCAAATTCTTTTTAGGTTGGTTTGGATTTCTTCTCACAGGCCTTTGACTTTAAATCATCCATCAATTAATTTAAGGGCATTAAATCACAAAGTCTAAAGTCGCAACTGTGATAACTCTGTTGTTACCCAAAAAAAAAGTGAAGTAGTTAAAAAAATCAAGGGTATTTTCATTGCGTCTCTATTATTCATTTTTAATACGTTCGTCAATTCCAGTTAAGTTATAATTTTTGAACTTACAAAAACTCATAATAATTCTGTTATTAAAAACTAAATAAAATAAAATAAAATAAAATGAATTACCCGTCCTAATAAAAACTTTAAAAATTAATTTTAATTTTATTACAACAAATAAATATTAATGAAAAGTATTTAAGCTTATAATATTTACTTGTTGCTTGCATTCACTTTAAAAATAAATGCCAAACATTTTTAGTCGACTTCAAAAAAGAATGATTCTATCATGATGTTTATTTATGTTGCATTTTTATATTTGTGCCTTCATAACTCAGTCATCTCGGGATCGATTTTGAAAATTTTTTTTATTTTAAAAGTGATGCTTACAGATTTGTCTCGTTTTAAAAATAGTTCATAATTTTAAAATTAAAGGTCTCCCCATACAACATGCAGGTTTTGTATGTGTATTATGTATTATGTACTTCGTACCACTTTAAAATTAAAAAAACTGATCATCACTATGGCAAAAAAAGTACAAAAATAAATTTAGAAATTAAAGGGTGTCCCCCTTTAAAGGGGAACGTCGATTGCTATGACCATTATAGTAACAAGTATAAGTATTCACAATTATAAATTAACGGGTGCCCCAATATTCATACTTTTGTACAGCAGTAGACAGACGCTTTAAATTAAAATTTTTAAAATTTAAGTTTTGCTAACTTCGCTGTCAGCAAGTATAAAATATGGTCTTAAAGGGTGTCCCAATAGTTGATGCATTTAGATTTATGTGACCAAAATTTTGAACCGTTATAGACAGGCATCTAAAACTTACAAGGGACCTGTATTGCCAAGTCCGCTAAAACAAAAAGCCTATAATTTGAATTTAGAAATTAAAGGGTGTTCCCAAAATTAGTTAATTTGACCTATGTGGCCGCATCTTTTAAACGATTATATACAAACGCTTGAAAATTGGACAGAATGTCCACTACTTGGTTTGGTATAAGACGTAGTATAAATATTTAAATTATAAATTAAAGGGTGATACATTACTTCTGATCCGTTGTAGAAGAACATGCATTAAAATGTTGTTCAAGAATAAAGCAAGTTTTTTGTTTCCCTATGTTTTGCTTAATTTTTAATGCAAATTCTCCGAATATTTATTTGAGCAAGAAATTTACTTCCTCAGAAAATTTTACTATTTATTAAGACCTCTTAAGTCAATATTAGTTATTGCCGTATACATGCATATCTGAGAAGCACTTCGTTACCTCCAGAATAAATTGAGAAACTTCTAAGACTTCTTCTCATGCTTCACAGAATTTTCTCATCTTTATATGACTATAGCCCCATATAGAAAAGTTCTTCTTTTAATTATAATATTAGTTGAGTCTCAAGAAGTTGAATGCGAAGATTAAATTCTTTTTAAGAGCTTGTGATTAACGAAAAAACAACAAAAATATAGTCGGCAATTCCTTTTCATATCTGCGCGTTTATATTTTGTTGTTGTTATTATTTTATTTAAGATTTTTATAAAACAAATATCATATAATTTTTTATATTATTTTAGCCGTTTCTTTAATATATATGTGTTTGTTTGTCTTATGGTTTAGTTGTATGACTGTATGGATTTTAATGCTGCCTAAATTATGTTTCATAAACGCTTTTGATTGTGACAATGATTTGTTACAATTTTTTTATATTTTATTTCATTAAATTTTTTGCGTATTCTTTCATAAAGTATTTCTTGTGTTGTTCAGAAGATTTTTTTATTGTGATATGATTCCATTTTTTGTAGATTTTTTTTGATTTGTTTTACGTCTGATGCCAAATTGTTGATAAAAATTATTTTTTTTTGTGTGATACATAAGTTTGATTTTGCTAAGTGTTTCACAAATAAGACTTTAAATTGTGTCATCAGTCCGAGAGAGGGATAAAAAAATTTGCTGCTTTAATGTCATTTATTAAAAATTCAGAAGCGATTTGGGATAATATCGTATTGCATTTAGCTGATGTTGGCTTTTTGCTTTTGACTCCTTTTCCTTTTGTTTATATTTTTGTGTGGATATTTTGGATTTTTCCATAGGAAATATTAACGTGTGATTTAACTTTGTTTTTTGGTGAGCATTAATTTATGAGTAAAGTGTTTAAACGAAAAGAGTTAAGAGTGAGGCCCATGTTGTGAGAAACGCGCGATTTCAAATTACAAAACGATAAACCAATTTCATCTTGTCAACTCAAAAATTTTCGCCTTTAACAGACATACCTAAATGAAAGCGGAAAACGAAAAGTTTTCTTCCGCATTGCTTTAACGCTAAAATGCCATACCTAAACAAAAGCGCCAAAGCAATGTCAAAATGATTAAAATAGGGTTATAAAAAAATTTTTTACTTTTTCAATGATTCCAATATTGTCTTATTACACTAAAAATTACTCGCTATATGTCGTATTATACATACAATCTTTGGATGTCCGAAATTTTCACGCAAAATTGCATTTAACACCCCGTAGACAACTTTTTTTATTTTTAAATAGAGCAGCAAATTAGATTTTTTCTAAGATAAATATAACTACCTTCATAATTTCAACAAGAATAATATTTTTGGTATTTGTATTGCGTAAATTAAAAATTTATAAGAAAAGAACTTGAACTATTTAAATTGTTATTTAATTTTGATTATTTTTATTATTAAACGCCTTGTCAAAATCGGATTTTCCAATTGTAAAGCATTGCCGCCGCGTTATTTCGGTATGCAACATAAAAAATGTACGGGCGTAAGAATTTTTGACAGCAAAAAGACGCTTTCCGCTCTTAACAAGTTGAATCAAGTCGCCAGATATCCATCGATTATGATTTACAGACACAATTAACACTGATTATGTATATGGCAGAGACAAAAGATCACTGTACTTCGTGCAATCATTACGTTCTACGTTCTTTCCAATCAAATCTCGATATTTTAAAATTTTTGTTTTTGACTTTTATGTAATAACTTGTTCAGACTAATTTTCAATTTTTCTCTTTAATTCTACATATTGTAATAATAAAGCTATGTAGAAATTCCAGCACCACCTGTCTTCTCTCTCATCTATCCCTTTCCTAAAGAATGTAGCACGGTTAAAAAACTAAGTAGGCATTAATGCCTGAAGTGCTACTTCTCTTAAAAAAAAAAAAAAAAAAAAAGATATTTTTGCAGACTCCTATTCAAAATAAACCTTATTAGATATCATGGTATGCTTATAATAATATTCCTGGCTTTACCTATACCCACCCGGGTAACCATTTCTGTTTTATTTCTTTAATAACTTGTATAATAAAATAACTTATAATAACTTCTAATAAAATAATTTAGAAGAAAGATCATTAAAATTATGCTAAAAGTCTTTGGTGGCATTTGTCACATTTAGTTTGACAAACACTTTGCTCTACACAAACGAAGCACATTTGAAGCGTATTCTTCTTCGCTTAGGTAAGCAGCAAATGTCATTTTTGCCTTTTTTGATTCACCCAATTCCAACTCTTTTTTTGGTTTTTATCGGCTTAAAAATCAACATCCGGATCCGTAGCGGTAACTGATTCATCAGAAAAAGAAAGCTCACTATATTAAGTCATAGTTTTTTAAAATTTTTACATGAAATCCATGTCTGATCTAATTAAAAATCTTCCAGTGATCTTTGGTGTTCTTGGCCTGGTCGACATTAGGGTATGAAATTGCTTTTTACTAAGCTTCTTAAGAAAGTGCTTGCGTCGTGATTGCCTTACAGATTTTGCTCCAATATCTTCTTAGGAGATAATGAATGAGTCAAAAGCTGCTGCATTCAAAATATCAAAAACCACTGAAATATTGCTGCTCTTATAGAATACTGTAATAGCACCATTCCTAGTCGCTTTATAATATAAAATTATGTCTGGTTTATTTTGTGGACCAAATATCGTTTTATATTTGTACATTATGGCAGACACATAGGGTATCAACATTACACCTTAACAGAAATCAGATGAATGTATTTATTCTATATTCTATATCTTTTGTTTTTTTGGCTAGCTTTTTTGCTAACGGAAGTGTTGTAAAACATTATCCATGTTACATTTTTTTCTAGTGCTTTTGTACATGCCTAACAAATCTTTAAGTATACGCTCGTTTTGATTAGTATTGTTTGCTTCTCAAATATATTTTTGCCTTTGAAGTGGGTGAAACGTTGTGCAATCACATGACCAACAGATTTCTATGCCATATTTAGCTGACTTGCAGACTTATATTGCGTGAAACGTGTTCTTCTCCGAAATCCATAGAGTTGCTCATCTACGGTTATAGAATCATATGACCGATAATGAGATCATAAATCGGTACTTTCTATCTCGAAAGCAACTTTTATATGTTCAGCTTTATCTTCTTACTGTCGGGCCAGTTTTAAGTATTTTAAATAACACAGCGAGTTGCAGCACTTATCTATAGTAAAACTTGCGAATTAAATTAAATCTTACATATAAAAAATTAATGATGTTTTCAAATACATATTTTCATACATACACTGTGCTCATTACACATATTTCTTATAACAAACTGTTTCGCAGGTACTATGAAGTACGTTAAACCGCGTTTTTTTCACTTGGAAGAACTGAAAGCTTGAAAATGTAGTTTAAAAATAAAAAAATACAAATATATAAGGCAAACATTATTTGTTCATTGACTATCAATATTTAATAAAGTGAATATTTGGTAAAGTGAAGGTTAAATAGCTTTTTGACTGATAAACTTTTTTTTACTAAATTTATGTAATATACTTTTTTTTTAACACGTTAAGTCATATGCAAATTTTCTGTATTTTAATAAAAATTATTGAACTTGTAACAAATGAATTAATTGCTTCGCCTGTAATTCTTTCTGGTTTTAATTTCTAAATTTTTGAGACGTTTTTCAATGAAAATAGGAAAACTAAGCCATAAGCATGTGTGACGGATACAGCGATACAAAATTTTATTTATTATAATACCAAATATTTTAACTAATAATTAAAAAAAAAATATTAAAGTAGTAGTATTGACGCTCTGTAAATAAGAGGAAATTCTTTTTTTTTTTCTTTTTGTTTTTTAGATGGAATTTTTAATACGAGTATGAATTTTATTTTCAGATTTTTAATAATCCATTTTACAGTTTTTGGCAACTTTACAACACTGTGCGTCATCCAACAATCTGCAAACACTTCTTTCCTAAAATATTCCTAAAAATATCTATGGTCGTTACCTTAAAATATAAATATTTAAAGATCAGTAGTCAAATGTTATTTTCTTATCCCTCTTTTTAAGCTCGAGGATGAAAACAATTGATTTGTTGTCTTTGGTTCAACTTTAAATAAAATTAAATTAAAAAAAAAAAAAATTCACAAATAAAAAATGAACAAAACTTAAAAACAGCACAACATAAACATTTTTCTCCCAGAATTGTTTGCGAACATCATATTAATTTGGTCAATTTATATTTTAAAAGGAATTTTTAAATTGGTAAAACAAAAAACCACATTGAATTTCCTAAAAATCCTTCTAAAAATATTAAGACCAAGATTTTTTTGTTTTTATCAGAGATGATGATTTTGGCCAAAAAAAAAAAAAAAATAATAATAATAAAAAACACAGCTGCTTTTGTGTCTAAACAAACAAACAAACAAACATCCTTAAGCAAACGGGGTGTGTGTTGTAGGGTTACTCAAATCATGTCCGGGATAAATTTTTAAACCATTTCTTAAAATGTTGAATGGTTTTTTGTTAAACTTCTATTTCGCATGTGTGTGTCATGGGATGTGTGTTTTTGTTTTGTTTTATTTTGTTTTGTTTTATTTTCTTGATACATATTGAAATACCAAAAAATTTTAACTTAAATTGATTGGTAGTGTCGTTTTTGTGTATATTTTTGGTTTTAAAACTACTTAAACTTTACTGCTGTCGCTTTTGCTGTCTGCCACTAATTCAGCACAGCAGGTTCTTTATTCCAAACTACTGCTGCTGATGGTGGTGTTGAAAGTGCTCTTGATTGCTGGCAATGATTTAGATGACGATGATGATTCTACTTGCGGCTCCTCATGTAGTTTAAGATTTTAAATCCATTGTTATTGCATGATTGTTGCAGTTGTTCTTACTTTAGCTGCTACCGTTGTTGCTGTTGTTGCGGTTATGATGTTACCAGATTTTAATTTGAAAACGGTTCTTTTTTTTTCGTTTTCTATTCTTGTGTTGTTTGTTTCTGTTGCTTTTTAAGTGCTCAAAAATATTATGCGTTCTTTTTATTATTGAAAGATATTTTTTTTCTTTGACGCTGCTCTTATTGGTAAATTTGTTGGTTCGTATGCATACAGTAGCATACCAGATAAATCAATGTGTCAACACCTCTTTTTGTGCTGTCAGATGTTTTTTTTTATGGTTTTGCGCTGATATTTACCTATTTTTCTTGTTGTCCACATCATCATCATCATCGTGACTGTTACACACACATCCATAAACAATACAAGTTTATATGTTTAAACATATGAAAGTATAAAGTCATGTATGCAGTGTAATTGAAGATATATTAGCCATCTTGGGGCATAGAATACGTTATTTCTTCGGAACGGGTAGATTCAATAATAAGAAATTTTTCATGTCACATCAACGATTTGACGATTTTACGGCAGTGGTAAACGGTTAAACAAAGATTGTTAAATTTTATAAATATTTTTTATTACAGAAGAGTAAAACTGATGATTAAGGCATCTGTAAAGCAAATATGAATAAAGTGTGAAAAACTTTAGGGAGACTGGCTGATACATGTAAGAAACCGTAAACAGGAACCATTAGTACGAATACAGCCGGTTTCATCTAGTAAGAACAACAGACAAGAAATTTAAAAAAAAGGTCAAAATTTAAGTGCTTGTAAATGAATCAATCTCGAAATATGAGCTCCAGCAGCTTCATTTATTTGCTATTACTTTTTCTCCTGCCAAATGTTCTTGAAATGTATTGGCCCGACGAAAATAATAATCATTGTGATCTTCATAATCATCTATGTCATTGCATTTCTTTTTGGACGATTCGTCGTGCGTACATTTGGCTCTAGAGAAAGAGAGTAGCCTGAGCTTTAAACTATAAATGTTGTAAAGAATTATTGCTTACGATGATGAAAAACTTCATATGGATTGTTCGATGAATGTGTAAATTTGTAAGTGTGTTAAGCTTTGTTGTTGTTGCCTGTGCCGCCGCTTCTACTTCGTTAATGTTGCAACTGGATCAATTTTAGTTCACTTTATGTGCAGCTTAATATTTCTGAATTTGATTTTTTGTTTTCCTTAAAGCACTTCATGCTGTATGTATTGTTGTTGCTATCTTTAGTAACCTGGCCGTGTGTGTTGAGCTGAAATGTTTAAAGTTTTTGTGTTATTTTTATGTCGCTTTTTAATGTGTTTGCGGTTTTGTGAAAATTTGAATTGTCGTCTCCTCTTTTTAGGTAAAGATTTATGGCAGTGTTGTTAAATTTTAATAAAATAAAAAATATTTTATATTCTTGTTCTTTTTATTTTATGTATATTTTTTGACCAGAAAAGGATTTACGCAAATCACTTGATAGTTAAGCAAAAATACTTGAACAATATTCTCACCAAAAGCAAAAAAAAACAAAAATGGTTTATAAAAGCAAGAACAAAAATATTTGCTGCAGAATGAATGGTTGAGAATAATAATAAAAAATCTCAAAGTTGCATTAAAATGTGACTTTGAATATGAAAACATAAACATCCAATTGATATGACATGAAATTTAATGTCGAAATGTAAAGTATTTCGACAGAAACATTCGGACATATTTTCTTGACTTCAAATAAGGATTATTTTCTTTAAATTTAAGTACTTCATGAAATTTTTATATATAAAAGTTCCTTTTGAAGAAAATAGTTCACATTTAAGGTCAAAATCAATGGGGAAGTTTAAGAACGCGCACACACCTTAAGACTGCAAACTTAAGAACTTCTAGTTTTCATTATTTGAATATCAAACACGTTTTGATATTATACACGCAAAGAAAAAACATGCTTGAGGTAACCATAATCTAATAGAAACATACCATGGTTTTATTATATAGTTGTTAGCAAAGCACAGTATTGTTACATAATATATTAGCATAGTTGGTCTTGCAACCATATTGTTGTCTAGCTTAACAATAACATGGTAAATTAGAAACGTAATTATGTTTTAAAATTAACAAATACATTAAATAGTAATATTAATATATCATAATATGGTTGAAAATGTCATATTTAATAATTGAATGCAAAGATTTCTTGATATAATAAACTTATTATTATTTATTGTCTCATTTCTTAATGATTTCTAACAAAATTTTTTAAAAACATTTCTACAAAAAATATATGTAATAAGCCCTATCCTATGTGAACATCTATTTATGGAGTAAACGTTATATTCTCATATTGATGATATCATACGATACGCAATGGTAATTCGGAACTCACTCCACATTTATCCAAAACTTGTTGTGCTTGCCTTTTCATTCGTTTTCATATTTTGTATATTATTCTTTATTATATATTTTGTATATCAATTTTTTTTTTATTTTTTCCAACAGTAAAAAACAATTTCAACTTTAAGGTAAAAGAAATTGTAAACTGATAGAAAAGCATTCTGTCAAGACATAGAACAAAATATTTTTAAACGCAAACATTGTTTTGTTTGCTTTTAATCGTACTTTGATTAATAATAATATATTATGGTGATGTATATATTATATTAATTTTAATAAGTAATAACTTTGGTTGTGGTTGAAATTTTTAAAAGTTAAAATCAAGATGGTACAAAGTAACCACATATTGGGTAAATGTTAGCAAAAAATGTGTGTCGTGACTAAAGTTTTGTTAAAAATTATGAATATTTTTTCTCCCGAACTTTACATTGCTACAAAGAACATATATGGTTATTGGGACCATATCTCGAACATGTTTTTTCTCTGTGTGTACGCAGATAATGTAGCATTCTAAATGTTAGGGGCATTATATAGATGTATTTATTGGAAGATACATAAGTTTGTGTGCCCTCTCACGTCAACGATAGACACACTCTAGTAGGATTATGGATTCATCAGAGGAAATTATCTATGTTCAAATACAAAAAGAAAAATTAAAAAAAAGAACAGCAACATTAAAAAATCAGCTGTTTATTTTTTTTTTATCAGAATTTTTCTTTACTGATTAAAAGTATAGCGGTAACTCAACCTTGTGTTTCCTTTAAACTATATCTCTGTTACTATTTTTGTTATTGGGTTATAATGTGAAATCAAGAAGATGGCTTTTCGAGCCTTTTATTTTCTAATTGTTTGTAATCAGTCGACGTTTTCGATTTCTGTTATGTGTCCAAAAAATGTAAGTTGTTTATTAAAAACATTTCTTGATTAATGAATAACCGTTTTAAAGATATTTCCCTTAAACATGACAAGATTTAAACCAACGTTTTAACACAAAAAAATGGTTTGTAGTTTTTCAGGTGGCCTTGAAGTATTTTTTTATTTTCTTTCTCTTGCAAAACGTGTGGTCCACAATACCGGCTGTTTTTTGCTTCATACGGCAAATATAAAATTTCAGCCACGAGTCCATCAAAATAACGCAAGTTTTAAATTAGTGAATAGTTAATAAACCTGTAGATGTAATCTATACTTAAATCTCAAAACCAAAAAGTGAATATTTGTTTGTTTTTTGGAAAGAGTGTCCGTACTAGTGAACCGATCGGAAAATTTCACAGTTATTATCAGATATGCGGTTGGTAAAATAGGAAAGGCGAAGGACTTCCCATACAAGGCAATTATTTATTATCATGTTACTTGGTAGCACCTTGAACATTTGTTCAAATAACTCTCTAATTAATATGTACAATGTAGCGAAAAACTGGCTGGATTGAAAAAGATGCCGTGGTACTTCCCATACAAAGTGAAAAATTATTTTCATGTACCTGGTGGATTTAGTCCATTGAATATATGGCATTGAATTCTTATTATGGTGAAAAATCAATAAAAAAGCGGGTTAGTTTGGAAGAGGGGATGTATTACGATTATTCCTACTGCGGTAGCGAATCGCACCGGGTAAAGCTAGTTTTATATATAAAAAATAAAAACAGTGTTACAACAAATTGATTGAGAAGCACTTTACGTCTCCTCAGTTCCTCTTATGCTTAAAACAAAAATCTTTAAATAGAAATATTAATTTCCTAAAGCGTGAGAAAGAGCAATTTTAATGTACTCATATATAATTGTTTATTATTTATACTCGTAGTATAAGAAAATATTTTCTTTTAGACTTCTGAAAACGATTATCAAACTAAAACAATCATTTGTAAACATTTTTGCTATTTGCCTCTACGAAGATATTTCTTCGTAAAATGAAAAGCATTTAAATAAACCTTTTGTGAGGTAGAAAAGTTAAAAATTCTCACAATCCCTTTGTTATAAATAAAATGTTAATGTATAAAGGCTCTAGAAAAATAAATGCCAGCAAGTGTAAACTGAATCTAATAATAATCTTACAATCATACGATTACAACCGCTCAAATTTTTTTATATGTTTTCAAAACCAATTGAAAATTTTAATTAACAAATTATGCCGTAATCACAAGCATGTGAAACACATACATACGAAAACAACACGGTTGCATAAACTATACACATGCATACATACATACAAAAGTAATAAGAAAGATCTCTACATGTAAGACTAACATCTCATCTGAACTTGTAACAACACCGACAAGTCTAGCACTTGTCTACTAGAAAACTTAAATGAACAATCAGCAGCAGCACCACCACCGGTTGAAGTACCATTCACAACAGCAGTTCCAATAACAAAGTGTTGCAAACATACACACACACACACACATACATCTCAACATATATATATCTAAGTCAGCCAGAAGTAGAAATAGCATTGCCAACAGCAGCAACAATTTGGTTTGTTAACAACAACAAGAAACAGACAGCAACTGTTGCCGTCATACCGCAAATGCTTTATGCGCACCTTTGTGTGAACAAGAGCACACACACATTTTATAGACATGATGTGGAAATTGATAAAAATGGTAGTACGAGTACAAGCATTTGGAATGGATGCACACATCAACAAAAAAAAAATAAATAAAAAAATTACTAACTTACAAATAAATAAAAAATAAACAACAAATGGTTAAATGGATGATGATGCATGCAGAAGGATAGCCATTTGGCTCACAATTCGTTCAATTCGTTCAGGTGGTTGGTGGTTTTGGACAGTAGAAAAAATAAAATTTTTATTTTAGCAAACCGCAAAAAATGATTTAAAAACTAATCGCCAACAACCATAAAAATATAAAAATAGAAAATTGTGCAAAAAAACGAACATTTAACAGAAACCAATGAAGTTGATGCAAAAGCATCATACGAGCATCATCATCCTTGTGAACACACATGTTAGCAAGGGGAGCATGAAACGCTTTTAAAATTGGTCTGAGTAGCATTAGATTCTTTTTTATATTATTTGGGTTTTACTCACTCCTATCGGTATTGAAATTAAACCTTCAAATATTTGCAAATTTTGTACTTTATTTATTTTTTGTTAAATAAAATAATTTTAGTAAAAACAAACGGACTTCAAAACAGACACCCCTTAATTTCCAAATTCAAATTTTATACTTGATGTTATAGTAGCCTTAGCAATCAGGTTCTTCGTAAATTTTAACCTCTACCTTTACTGTTAGTATGGCCACCATACATCAAATAACATCAACTATTGTAACACCCTTTGATTTATAATTTAAAATATTTATACTTCACATTTTACCACCCAAAGTAGTCTACTTTCTATATAATTTTCAAGTGTTTGTGTATAATGGTTCAAAAAATACTGCTCTAAAAGTAAAATTAAATTAATTTTGGGAACATCCTTTAATTTCTAAATTTAAATTAAAAACTTGTTGCTATAGCAGACTTAGCAGTATAGGTTCCGTGTAAGTCTCAGCTGTCTGTCTATAACGGTTTACAAGTTTGGAGACATACGTTAAATTACATCAACTATTGGAACACCCCTTAATTTTAAAATCCATTTTATATACTTGTTGTTATAGCGGAGTTAGCAATACAGAATCTTTGTAAGTTTTAAGCGTCTGGCTACAATTTTTGCAAAGTATGCAAATATACTTAAAAAAAAAATAAATAAATTATTGGGGCACCCTTTAATTTATAGTTTTGAATTTTAGTACTTATAACTATAAGGGTCATAGCAATCGATATTCAAAAGATATGCCTACATATGTCAATTTACGTCACATATGGGAACACCCTTTAATTCTTATGATTATCTGTAACTATCACCTTTCAAATAAAAAAAAAAATTAAGCCGGTTAAAACCGAAGACCAAATATGCATAGGGACTATATGTATACATATGATAAAACTGTTGTGGGATCATTTCTGTACATAAAATAGTTTTTAAAAATCTTGTTGTTGGAGTAGATGGTAATCGATATTGAATACTAAACACCTATTTTTGGTATTTTTGTCTGTCTGTGATCGCATCACGTCAAAACTACTAGATGGATTTGAATAAAATTTTGTGAGGACGTCCCTTAGAACCTTAGTTCAAATATAGAATACTTTTTTTTCGTAGAAACAAGCGTTGGTTATTTTTAAACTGCAATACAATAAAAGGAACTTAAGAGAAAAGCAAGTAAGCTGACTTAAAAAAACAACTTAAATATAAAGGGTGTTCCCTTAGTGACGTAATTTTAGTATATACTTCTTTAATTTTTCAACCGCAGTAGGCAGAAATTTACAATTTGTAAAGAGTATGTACAAAAATGTCAGCCATAAAAAACAAGTGTGAACAATAAATTTAGAAACTAAATGATTTCCCTAGAGGCCGTGATTTACACGTATATTGCCGCTATTGGAGGAAATTTATTATTATTTTTTATTATTTCTTATTATTACATTCTTATCTAGCGCAACAAGATTAATACATCTTATAAGTGACAGTGCTAGTGATCAAGCAGATATACACATAATGATATTAAAAATAAAAATACAATTTTTAGTCAGTAATAAATAAAATATAATTTAATAGACTTTAATTTAAAATTTTTAACAACAAAGAAGAAAAAGTCATGCAATGCACGGAACTAGCAGTGCCCACGACTTCGTGTGCGTGCCATTTTTAATTTTCTTAAAATTCAAATTTAACTACAGGGTCCGCCATCTAACGTTTTTTTCAACTAGTGATTATTCGTGAATGGTAACACTTAGCTCATGTCTGATTTGAGAGATAATTAGTTTTTTTTTCTGCTTAACGAATATGGTTCTGTATACGCTTTAACAACATTACTCTGGAAATCATGGTGATGTTGCAAAATGTGTGCGAAAATTTCGTACGGATTTTGGAAAAAGAAAAGTACCGTGAGCTCCATATGTTCGTTATTTTGTGAAAAAAGTGAAAGAAACTGGCATCCTCATCGTAAACCAAAGCGTGAAAAGCCAAAAACAGTGCGTACACGCGATAATATTGCTGCTGCGGCAGAAAGTGTGCGTGAAAAGCCATCTATCATCTATTCACCGTCGTTTTCAACAATTGAACATTTCGTAGACTTCATTGAGACGAATTTTGCATAAAGACCTTGGTATGACGCCATACAAAGTCTAATTGGTTCATGAGTTGAAGCCAACTGACCATCCAATTCGTTTTCGCTTTGCTAAGTGGGCTTGCGATCGACTTACAGAAGATGCCGATTTTGCCAAAAAATCAACTTTTCAGACGAAGCTTATTTTGATATTGGCGGGTATGTAAACAAGCAAAATTTTTAGCATTTGGGACACAGGGAACCCGCACGCATACATTGAAAAACCGGTGCACCCAAAACAAGTCACTCAATGATGCGGATTTTGGTTCAGAGGCATAATTGGGCCATTTTTCTTCGGACGTTACAGCCAATGGCGATCCTTATTGGGCTATGTCGACAAAAATTGAACAGGAGGATATTGGTAACATATGATTTAAGAGGATGGCGCTACATGCCACACAGCCGAAGCTACACTCGATATTTTGCGAGCTGTTTTTGACGATCGCATTATCAGCGGCAGAGCTGATGTCGTTTGGCCGCCTCGGAGCTGCGATTTGACATCGTTGGATTATTATTTGTTGGGTGCCGTCAAAGATAGTGTTACGCCGCCAAGCCAGAGACAATTGACGCTTTAAAGGGCAATATCCGACATGTGCTTAAAAATTGGACCGATCGTCAAGGCTACTGCATGGCGAGCCAAGGCAACCATTTGAATAAAATTATTTTCCATTAATAACCGGAAGGGTTGTACTTTAAAATAAAAAAAGAAATTTGAGAAAATATTCAGTAGTTTTTTATAGCATTATCAAAAAAAAAAAGTTTTTTTCGGACCCTTTATATTTATTCCATAGTTCTGTAGAGAGAATTAAAAATTTTTTTTGTACAAAAATAAAAAGTGCTGACAACTATTTTAGTACTATTATACAGGTAAGATTGAGTACGTTCACAATTGTTTTTCTATTTTGTCTACGAATTGACCTATTTTTAAGAAAAAAAATGTACTCTATGTTGGAACCTAGGTTCTAATGGACCTCCTAACAAAATTTTGTTCAAACCCAGCCAGTAGTAGTACGTGATGCGAACACAGACAGACTGACACACATACCAAAAGTAGGTATTTTGTATTTCATGTACAGAAATGAGCCCGTTATTATATGTGTAGATTGTTGCGAGTATCGCATTCATTCAGATATTACAACCGAATATAAATTAATAGCCACAATAGACAAAATTCAATTGACAGCGAATTCGGCTATGTATGTTTATATATTCAAACTATGTAAAATTCTTGTCTGGATTTTGTCCCTTCCCAGGAGGCATCTTCGTAATAACTCTCATTATACAGAGGTCTATAAAATGAGGAGTACCACCTGAAGTGTTAACATTTACTAATTTGACTAAAATTTGCTTTATGCTTTCATTAGTCAAGTATGTTCAACCTAACTGCTCTAGACAGCCAAAAAATCCGAGCAAATAGTGAATTCCTTTAAGGATTTGTGTCAAATGTTAATTACTGCTTCTTATATTCAGTTTTCAACTTTTGTTTAAAATAAAACTCTGACCTGGTCAGTTTATTGTTTTCAAATTTAAATAATTTATTTAATTTTTCTGATAATTGACCAAATTCTCTCAATAGAAATTAAATATTATTTAAATCTTTAATCATGGTTCTGTTTCGAAATTAAAACTTTCAGTGCAAATTAATGAGACCATTCACTCAAATTTATTCGAAAGCAAAACATTTTGCTTAAAACATCTATTCATTCTAAAAATTCTAACAAACAACTCTTAAAAAATCTGCCCCTTCCACAGGACATTTAAGAAAAAAATATTAAAATAAAAAAAAAAAAAAATTACCAACATGTGAATGTCTTTTTTTCCTCTGGTGAGGCTGAGTATGGTGCAAAACGAACTCTTTGAAGTTCATGGCACAACAGTCATGGCAAACAGTCTCACCAATGAGGTAACATACATTCAAGCACACCAAAAAGTATTTAAAAGGTGCTGCTGCCAAGTTGCTTTAGAAAATTTCACACTTCTCAGTGGTGGGCTGGAGGGATAACAGAGAACACGTTGGCGTTTATTGCTTTGTTGTCATTGACGTTGCTGGCTGGTTCTTTTTGATGCTGCTGATGTTGTAGTTGTAGTTGTTGTCGTTGTTTGTCTGTTTGCTATTTAAGGTAGTTAAGCAGTTTGTTACGCGTAGGTCAACAGGTTGTATACTGTTGTTACAACAATTACAACAAATGTTTGTTGCAAACGACTGTAAATATTGTGATTGTTGTTGTTAAGTAGAAGATGTTGTTGCAATGCCGCCAAAACTACAAGAATAATAATGCCTTATGTCTTTTTGACTCGATGCCAATTGTTCAAATTTACACAATATTGCACACAAACACAGGGACATATTTAAGCCTCAAACGTCAGAGCTGTGTACTTAGATTGGGTATAAGTTAAGCAAAACCAACTCAGCAAATTCGGTTTACGTTTTATTTCATACTTATTTGCACTTTACGTTTTCGTTAAATAATCTTTGTTGTTGCTACTAGTGTTGTAGTTATGTTGGTGTCACTGTTGTGGCGGCTGCTGTTGTTGTTTGTAGTTGCTTGTTACGATTGCAATTGTAATCGCTGCTGGAGACGCGTTTCTTTTGTGTTTTAGTGTACGTTGTAAAGAGTATGTATGAATGTGGAGTGTGTAAATTGCTACTTACTAAATATTTCGTTTATCCATTACTTATATTTATTTAATTTTCCTTTGGATTTTGTTTTTTTTTAAGTTATCATTGTACAAATATGTTGGTTTATATATCCGCCCGTCTGTCCATTCAACCGATTGCCTCTTTGGTTTTTGTTTTTCTTTGTAATAGCAAAAGCACAACACCACACAACCAACAACAATGTTGTCAACAGTCTACAGCATGTGAAAATTCTTAACATGTTTTTGCATTAGCCACCGGTGTTGATTATAAACTTGAAATCTCCTTCGGGTTAAGCAATTTTTCAAATACTGTACCCTACACAAAGTATTAACAAAGTTTGTGTTTATAAAAAAAACAAGTGGAGTCAGAGATTTTAACTTGATACGTAATCACAAAAAAACTCATTGTTCATATATCATTCGCAGTTTTATCACAGTTGAATCGATTTTTATAAATATACTTTTTAATACTGAATGATTATTAGACCGTCAACATTTTCTTGATTCTCCTGGCCAATGAATTTTTCTGGAAAACTAGTCCCACAAAGTGTGAATTTAGACTCTAGACAATATAAGTTTATACCTGCATAAAAATTTTTAGTTTTCTTCTTTTATCGAAGGAATTTTGTTAAATAGTAAGTTAAATTAAATATCATCTAGAGGAAAATTTTTTTTCGACTTATAAGGATCTCTAGGGACAGTAAAGGGTGATGTTTTAGGTTTCTATTAGAAGAATTTATTTTGGGGTTGACATCAAACTTACGACAACAAATAACGAGTTAGATGGAATTGTCAGTCTACCTAAAACCGATGATGGTTTAGTTACACTGCCATTATTTGTTAGAAATAACCGATGTAGAAAATGTCCTGTTAGATATCTTCAGTTATTGAGTCATGATTGAGTATTGCAAATTAAATGTTTACCACATTGCGTAAACATTTTTCGGTTAGGTCCTAGAATCTGTCACTCGCTTACAAAGGGTTTTTTTTTATAATTGAATAGAACTTTGAAATGGAATAAAACAAAAATGATCTTTGATATGAAGTTTACTTTACTCGAATATTAATTTTTCGGCATTGTAATTAAAATATGACTTCTGGCATACGAACACCACGGCTAGCTCGATAAAGTCTAAAATGAACGTCTAATTTTCGATGTTGTTTTACAAAATTTGTGGCGTCTTATCGAAAATAAAGCGGCAAATATTATCCTGTAAGTGGTCAATCTTATTATTCAATAAATCAATAGTGACACGACCTTTGTGTCGATTCCGCCGTCTTGTTGAAACCAAATACGGCAACTGAGTTTATGAACGCATTCATTCAACCAAAAGTAAGTTTCATTCCTAAGCACCGCTAATGAAATGTAGGATCAACAGTAATGTTGTTTTGAGCCCATTTATCGAATCTACTCCTTGCTAGGCAATCGTGTGGTTTTAATTGTTGCATAAGGTGGATGGAAACATATCCAATGCGTGTGCACGGTGGCGGATAAACTGATTAAGATCTTGCTCTACGCTACGCCCTACAGCAGCAATGATTTTTTCTCTACACACTATTCGACGTCTCTCTGGACGCGTATTATCATTTAGGGTAAACGTGATGCGAAAGTGTTCTATAGTTAATCGAATTAATTGCTTTGATTTCTAACAGAACCATAATATTTGGTAAATTCCTGAAACACTTAAAAATGCTGCTTTTTAAGCAGTTAATATTAGACATTTAATTTGGCAGCTGATAGTTCAATGTTATTTAACATAAAGCAAGCATATGGGTGCTGACATGCTTGGCAACATTCAAAAAAATTAAGCTATTCAAATAACGCTTGTTAATGGTTCTCAATATTGCGTGTTGTTAACAAAGCTTTTTCTGGATGAATTTGATGATATATACAAATAAATCTCTCGAGAAAATAACGAGACGTAAAAGAAATAGCTTTGTTTATTCTCAATATCCAGCCACGTGATTTAAAATCAAAACTAAAATTCAAATTTCTTTCTACTTGAAGTCAAAATCTTTATTGAATTCAAGATCCATTTCATCAGGCTAAAAACCACTATTGCATGGAAGAAGGAAATTTATCTAATTGACGAAACATTTTTTTAACATCAAAAGTACTTTAAAACTGTCCTTAAAAGAAACATTAGGTTTAAGTAAAAAGAAATTTATATGAAGAAAGATAAAATCATTCATTCATATATTGATAAGTTTCCTGGAGAACTATCAAGACGTGCTTTCTCCTTCAAAAATGAATATCGGTAAATCATTACAAACTTAAAACTAACTAATGTAAATTAAATATTGCAGTCATTTAACTTTAATTATTTAGACTCCCTTAAAGTAGTGCTTCTTTAAAACTACTACAACCGACTTAACTATTCGTTTTTTTTTTTACTTACATGTCTTTTTCCTAAACAATAATTTTCTGTTTATCTAATCGATTGTTTGGTTTTTGCGGTTTAAGTCCATGGCTTATGTTGTTCCCCTTCGCTATTTGGCTGGCAAAAGATGTTCTGTTGTTTGCTGCTGTTGGTGTCTTATAAGTCAGGCTTGTTCTTGAGGTCTTTAGCGCCATCATGTAATGGGGAGGGTTCTCAAAAGGTTAAACACACGATGTTACTATTGTTAGTCTTAGGTGTGATGCTTAAAGCAGCTAATTACTAAGATGCAATTTGTTTTAACTCAAAGAATTTCAAAGTTAAAATATTTAATTGTAAATATCTGTTTTTTATTTTGAGAAACACTACAAAATTATAATTATATCAA
The DNA here is from genome assembly GCA_916610165.2 of Gymnosoma rotundatum. Lineage (NCBI taxonomy): Eukaryota > Metazoa > Arthropoda > Insecta > Diptera > Tachinidae > Gymnosoma > Gymnosoma rotundatum. Next base: position 91,348,762 of record OU744337.1, on the reverse strand, counting down.
TTACAAATCATACAAGTTCTTTTTTAAATAACACATTATTACTCAGTTCTTCATTAACCGTGATACTATTAAGACGTTTAGTGCATTGTGAATAGTGATTTAAATTTGATTTAAAAAAAAAAAATTAAAAACAACATTAACTCTTTGTTTTTGACAAAGTGTAGTTTATAAACTGTGTATTAAAACATACAACAAAGCTAATCCCTTTGTTTTTAAATCAAATGACAAAGTTAATCCCTTTGTTATTTAAAAAAAAAAAACAACAACAAAAAATAATAAAAATTGCAAACATAGGCTTTAATATTAATCCTCTGCTATCATAGCAGAATGGGTAGTGACAGCGAAATAAGCAAAGACGGTGACGACGATAGTGATACTGCATGGCAAGTTGTTGTGCCAACAAAACGACGCCAAACTGAATCTCCAAAAATGCATAGACATAAACGACATGCTACTGATGATATTCCCTCAACTAGCAAAAACTCTTTTATTGAACTTCAAGAAATCAATGATGATGATCAAGACTGTAACCAAGATCCCTGTGATCAAAATATGAGTGATGAAAATAATGAATCTAGTTCAAATCTAAAACCCCCACCTATTATCATTCCTAATGTTTCGGATATTAAAAGTATGGTTCATAAATTTACAAAAGTTATCACTGCAGATGGGTTCTCCTATAAATCAATGAAAGATGGTCACATACGAGTAATGACAAAATCCACTGAGGTATACAGAAAATTGGTCAAATACTTAGACGATAAAGGCATAAACTTTCATACCTATCAGTTAAAGCAAGAAAAAGCTTACAGAGTCGTAGTTAAAAATTTACATTTTACCACACCAACTTGTGTACTAAAAGATGAAATTGAAAATAAAGGTCATAAAGTTAGGAATATTACGAATGTAAAAAGTAAAATCTCAAAAGACCCTCTGTCAATGTTTTTCGTTGATTTAGAGCCGGATAAGAATAACATGGAAATATATAAAGTCAAATTTTTATATAATGCAGTTGTTAGGATTGAAGCTCCGTTTAAATCGGATGATATTGTGCAATGTTTTAGATGTCAACAATTTGGACATACTAAATCCTATTGCAGAAACCATTACAAATGTGTAAAATGTGGCTTAAATCATTCAACTGCTGTATGCACAAAGGCACTTAACGTTCCCCCACAATGTTCCAACTGTTTGCAAAACCATACTGCAAGTTATAAAGGCTGTATTGTATACAAGCAAGTATTACAAAGAAAGAATCTTATCAGAAGACAAACAACAACTAATAATATGCAACCAAATATAAATAATTCAAATTTTCCAAATATAACTACTCGTAATTTACATAATAGCAACATTAACAATAAAAACGATAATAACATTAATACAAATCAATTTTCTTATGCTGATGCTTTAAAAAATACAAAAAATCAACAAAGTTCGCTAGATATAAATGCAACAACCCTCCAAAGAATTGAAACAATTTTAGCAAATCTTGTAAATATGATGAATATTCTCATATCCAAACTATGCAATTAAATCTACGGTTAGCAATATGGAATGCCAACGGCCTCTCCAATCACAAAAGAGAAATAGAGTTGTTCTTACATCAACATTTCATCGACGTACTTCTAGTATCGGAGACCCATTTTACGAGTAGGTCATACTTTAATATAAGAGGATTTGATTCCATAAATACTAACCATCCAAGTAACAGAGCTCGTGGTGGTTCATGTATCTTAGTTAAAAATACAATTAAGTATGAAATATGCCCCCCAGTTCAAAAACCATATCTACAGGCCACAAATATTAAGGTAAAAAGCAATGAAGGGGACTGTTTGCTATCTGCTATATACTTCCCTCCTCGCCATAGTGTCACGGCTTTACAGTATGAAGAATTTTTTAAATCGCTAGGCCATAAATTTGTTGTTGGTGGTGACTTTAATGCGAAGCATCCATGGTGGGGCTCGAGATTAACAAACCCAAAAGGTAACCAACTTTACAAGTGTATTACAAACAATAAATACTAAATTCTATCTACCGGAACACCAACCTACTGGCCATCTGATCCCCGTAAAATTCCTGACGTTTTAGATTTTGCTGTTTATTCTGGCATTTCAAATCAGCTTTTAGAAATGCATGATTGCAATGAACTAGATTCTGACCACTCGTCACTGTTAATAAATTACAAAATTGGTTGCAACTATAAAACACAAAGTCAAAGTATACTAACTTCGCAATCAAATATTAAATTATTTCAACACATCCTCGATCAAAAGTTAAATTTAAATGTAATTTTAGAAAACGGTGATGAAGTTGATGAAGCGGTAGAGAACTTTACCCAACTCATTCATGAAGCGGGCTACTACTCAACACCTATTAATAATAAAGTTCAGATAAACCAATTTAAAATATCGACAGAAATCAGAGAACTTATCCGGGAAAAAAGAAGGCTGAGAAGAGTATGGCAACAAAACAGAAATCCAACTAATAAAAGATTATTTAATAATGCTTGCAGGCGTCTAAAAAAAATTCTTGATGACCAAAAAAATAAATCGACAGCAGAGTTCATTAACGAAATTAATAACTCCAAATATGATGATCATCTTTTGTGGAAAGCAACTAAGTACATTAAAAGACCAACTAAGCGCAATATTCTTGTAAAAAATTCGAGTGGATCTTGGTGTCGATCAGATAAAGACATATCGGAAGCTTTCGCTAATCATTTAGAGGAAATATTTCAGCCATTCCACATGAATACCCTTGCTGATCAGGATGAAATACAAAACTTTTTGGTCTCACCATGCCAAATGGACTTGCCAATACGACACGTTTCGCCTAATGAAGTACAAAAAGAAATAAAAAACTTAAACAAAAAGAAATCTCCAGGGTATGACTTGGTCAATGGATACGTAGCCAAAAATCTAAGTTGGAAATGCATTATTTTTCTAGCTCTAATCTTCAATTCCATACTTAGGCTTAATCACTTTCCGTCCCAATGGAAGTGTGCCGAGATCATAATGATTCCAAAGCCAAACAAACCAAATAATATTATGACTTCGTACAGACCAATAAGTTTACTGGCAACATTTTCCAAAGTATTTGAAAAAATATTTCTAAAAAGACTGCAACCGGTGCTAGAAAAAGGAAATATAATTCCAGAACACCAGTTCGGCTTCAGACACAAACATGGAACCCCAGAGCAGTGTCACCGGGTTGTTAATATTATATCTAACTCACTTGAGAAAAAACAGTACTGCTCAGCTGTTTTTCTTGACGTGCAACAGGCCTTTGATAGGTCTACTCTACAAAATTAAGAAAATATTACCGGCGCCATATTTCCTATTTTTTCAAAGCTATTTAGCGAATAGATCGTTTTATGTAAAAATTAAAGACGAGAGGTCGAATATATTTCCAATTAATGCCGGTATTCCACAGGGTAGCGTACTCGGCCCAATTTTATACACAATATTTACAGCTGATATGCCAACAACTCCAGATGTTACAGTAGCCACCTACGCAGATGATACTACTATTATTGCAGCAAGTCCTTGTAAAGCGGAAGCCTCTCTTCTCGTTCAAAATGTACTCAACCTACTTGAAAAATGGTTCCTAAAATGGAATATAAAAGTAAATTCCGAAAAGTCAAATCATGCTACATTCACATTACGTAGGGGAAACTGTCCTGATGTAAGTATTAATCAACAGATTATCCCACAACGTGAAGTCGTTAAATACCTTGGTATGACAATTGATAGACGCCTTACCTTGAAACCACACATTAAAGCTAAACAAACTCAACTGAATATAAAAAATAAGAGACTTTATTGGCTCTTGGGACCAAAATCCCAGCTCAACTTAAACAACAAAATTAGAACATATAAAGCAATTCTGAAACCTGTTTGGACGTATGGGATACAACTGTGGGGTACTACAAGCAAATCAAATAGAAATATATTAGAAAGGTACCAATCAAAAACTCTAAGGTTAATCACAAATGCACCATGGTTTGTAACAAATAAACATATACTTCTTGATCTTGACATTCCATCAATTTCCCAAGAAATTTGCAACTTTAGTGAAAGGTATTTACAAAGACTGAGTGATCACTCCAATCCCTTAGCAATTTCTCTCCTCGATGACAGCAATGAAATAAGAAGATTAAAACGAACCCATATATTAGACTTACCATTTAGAAGCTAAACCACAAACTGTAACATAAAAATCACAAATATGTAACATAAAAATCAAAAACAAAAAAAAAATCATTTTCTCTTTTTGTAGATATTTGTTATAAATGAATTATACGCATACGTAGTTAGAAATTCTTTGTATTGTAAGTATTTTATATAAAACTATATTTTTTTAGAAGTTTATTGGAACTTTGCATCACATGTCATTTGCTATTAAATTAAGAAATTTGCTTATTGTTTTGTTTGTTAGACAGATTGCAAATAAAGATATTTTATAAAAAAAAAAAAAAAAAAAAACATTATTACTTACACTTGTTATTTTATACAGAAGGAAAAAAGGTAATGCAAGCATCATAATGCGTCAAGACATGATGGGTGTTTGCAGCAAAATTGACAACTAGGTGAAGAATAATTTTTGTTTATAATAAAGAAGGAAAATAATGTCCATGTAGGAAAATAAAATCGAAATATACAAGTTTTTCAAAAAGTGTTTTCGATAGGAACACAATGTGTTGCAGATTGTTCCCATAGAAATTATGATACTCTCGCTAATAACAACTAAGCATTTTGTTCGTCTCGGTAAAAACTCTCATTTTGGAAGGTATTTAGAGACGAGGGTATCGTAGTTTCAGAGAGAAAATTAGCAACTTTTCGAAACGGCTCGACGAATATTTTAAACTTCCGTCCAATGCCGGGCACGACAAACAAGTGTTTAAAGCAGTGTTCGAAAAAAAAACTGTACACAAACCATAGCGTACGGCACTGATAAAATACTTTAAAATTCCATTTTAGTGTTTGTGAACTTGTATGTGTACCCATTACGTACACAACGTCTACAAAAAGAAGAACGCAAACTCTAACAAAACGTACTGAACAAAGTTCACAAACACTATTTTTTAGTGTTTGTGTACAAAGTACGCTAAAATGATCAGTACAAAACGAAAAAATTGGGTTTTAGTGAACTTTTTTGCGTACACTAACATTTTTTTAGTGTACGCGAGATTTTTAATTTGTTGTTGTTTGTAATAATAGAAATATTTCGCCTATTATGAATAATAATAATAAATGTCGTTTAGTGAAATGCAAAATTGGAAAATACAGGGTCTTTCTTTTCGCCATTTTTTGCTGCTTGCGCAAAAAAAGAACGAATTAATCCCTTTAATTCTTAATTAACCCTTAATACTCATCATAAAAAATTGAAATTGTTTTCCTTAATGTCTCTTTTTTTATCTTTATTTAAAAATACTACAAATAAAAAAAATTAATTTTTAGAATATATAGGACATTTATTTGCATTTCACTAAACGACATTTGTTATTATTCATAATAGGCGAAATATTTCTATTACTACAAACAACAATAAATAAAAAACCTCGCGTACACTAAAAAAATGTTAGTGTACGCAAAAAAGTTCACTAAAACGCAATTTTTTCGTTTTGTACTGATCATTTTAGCGTACTTTGTACACAAACACTAAAAAATAGTGTTTGTGAACTTTGTTCAGTACGTTTTGTTAGAGTTTGTGTACATGTTCGTAAACACTTAAAGAGAAACGAAGTGTTTTGTTCTTGTTGTAGTGAATGTGTTTGCGTTCTTTGTATATGACGATCAGTACAGTATATAAACGTTGCGTACTTTAGAGTTTTTTTTCGAACACTGGTTTAAAGGTTTCTGTATTCAAGGCGGTAAGCGCGTTGACTACAATTTGGTTGGTCAGGGTTCAACCCCAGTGGCAAACAAAAAATAAAAAAATAAAACGTTCGTTTCTATTTAATGGTATGATACATATGGTCCTTTTTCCAATGTCGAATGCGACATTCATACGCATTGATAGTCAAAAAATTATTTTATTTTGAGAAAAAGGGAAACTTATAGCTCTTGATTAGCAATATAATTGGTGCTTAGGTTATTTTGAGGTAACTGTACATTTTCAATATAATTACAAGAAACCAAGGCATTCGCATGCGAAAAAACAGTCGCTTTAAAAGCGAACAGTCTAGTTTTTCAAATTTATAGTTTTGTAATTTTTTTTCATCAGCTCTTAACTTGTAGTGCGACAAATTAATTTCCTTCATATCGATTCAATAAATTTTAATAAAACTTTGTACCACAAGGCTGTTAGGGGCTCTGATTACAAATCTGATGTCAGTTTTTTAAAATTTAAAATGGCGGATCCAATACGGCGATAAAAATTGTTCGAAGATGCTTAAAAGAAATTACACTGGATATTTTGGGGTCGCTGATTGCGAATCTGTTGTAGTTTTTAAAAAATTGTATAAAAATAAAGATATTTTAGACAAAAATTTGTTATACATTTTACACTTACGATGTCGCAGTTGACAAACTGTAAATAAGTACGAAGAGCAAAACAAATAGTATTTTTTACCAACTTTTCTTTAATTTAATTTGCAATAAAAATATATATTTGTTACTAATATTTGATACCTATTGTACAAATATACGGTAAAGGAAAGAAAAAATTCACCGTAATTGAATATCATATCGTTCCTTTTTCTTTTTTCTATATATACAAACAAGAAATTTAAATTAAACCAAAACAAAACAAGCAATCGAAATGTTTAAAACGGAACTTTTGCGCTTGTTCGACTTTGCGTTTTAATATTTCAAAATATATTATGAATAAATATAATAAAAATATGTTAAACAAACACAATTTCATGTACTTTTAATTTTTTGGTTGCGGTTGACATTTCTGTGGAAATGCTCATATTTAGAATTTACATTGCAGCACGCAGACTCCTTCTTAAGTAATTCTTCATAACATATTTGCCAGGAAAGTGAAGTGATAATTCTCTTAAGAAAATAGAAAATACAAAAATATTAATGGATAAAACTTACAAAAAGTTAAATGTATATGTTGTTATTAAAGTAGGATTTAAGACCTTTATGCATCCGAAAGAACAACAAGTTGGATTGGGCCTTGGATTGCAAGAGTTGCTACTTTTCACAGCTTACCAATGGTCAATATCGTAGATAAACTGGCCAGAAGTATCTTAGCTTTTTTTCAAAAATTTTTTCTTCTTATAAAATTTCTTTTATTAATTCTTCTATAGATCCTTCTAGAATAAATAGAATACAAAAGAATTTGGATAAAAAGTCTTAAGCAGCCATGTTGGATGGTTCTGTTTGGTCGGTAAACTGAAAAGAAGACCATGAGTTCAAACTCAGGGAAAATGTGGTTTAATAAGGGGCAAGTAATAGTAAGCCGCGGCTTAAACCACACAAAGGCCTTGAGTAGAAATGAAAGAAAAAATTAATTAGTCCCCCGGCTGCCGAGTTGATTAAAAATTGGCAGCACAATACACAGCAAATAATACCGGAGCTATAGAGAAGAAGGTTGGCATTCGTGGTTAACGCTAGAGAGTATCAACGTCTAATTGGCCGCGGTGGTTAAGACGCATATTTTGGAAACAAGATTTCTTGTGTATAAATCTAGCCAGAGTCCAGAGAGTATCAAAAATATAATGAAAATAAAAAAGTTAATGTAATTGTATTTACCAGGGACCGAAAATAACTGTTATTTTTAAACTTTTGATTAAAAAAAGCAACCTCAAGGAAATGTCGGAGAATGAAACCAAGTATACCATTGTGAAAGTCTTGGACCAAATTGTCAGAAAATGCGGTGCTTTTTAAAAAGCTGATTTTTATTTTTTGACTTTTATTTATTGAGCAGAAGTAAAAGTTATTTTTTGACTTTTATTTTTTGAGCAGAAATAAAAGTGTTTGTGTTTTCAACCGCTTTTACAAAGAAATTATTACTTAATATTCCAAATATTCTTTTCTAAATAAGTAAATTTAACGATTTACCATTGCAAACGTGCGATGTTTTTTAATAAATATAATGAATTTATCACAAAATAACTTTTATTTCTGCTCAAAAAAATTAAAGTCAAAAAATAACTTTTATTTTCTGACTTTTACTATAAAAGTTATAACAGTTACGGTCCCTGGTATTTACAATGGAAAATAACCCTGCTCTTTGAAAAGTGTAATAGTGAATATAAAATTTTTAATATCCACATGTTTTATCTACCGATTGCGTATTTCAAATTGGAGTTCATGGTAATAAAGTTTTGAAACTAAGTGAAGGTTTGGAGCAAACTTTTGTAAGCCCTAATAATTTTGTTGTTATTCTAAATCGTTTTTTTTTTTAATTTAAGAGTTTTTATTTTAAAAATGTAGTAATCACGAATTACCTTTGAATCAATGAATACGAATTATTATATTGAGCAACATAAATTATCTGTTTCTTGTCGAGGGAATATAGGAATGATATATGAAATATGAATGTGTATATGAATATCTATGCATGGGTATGAAGAATACATGTTTTTTTGTTTGTTTGATAACACATCCATACAAAAACGGTACGTACATCATACATCCACAAAAGTAATAGAAACAAATATCGATTTTATATATTCAATGCTTATTGCCACAAGTCATGTTATTATTTGAATTGCTCATGTTATTTTCAATTTTGTTGCACTGGTGTTTGTTTCTGAATGTATAATAAATGTTCAAGTATTATTAAATTTTACTTTGTTGCAAATAAATAAGAAAACAAAAACATCATCTTTAACAGCAAAAAGCAAACACACGTCAGCTAATAAAATTTACTAATGACACTTGAGTGTAATAATTTTGTGGCAACAATACGAGATATAAAGTACTCATACAACATCGCCATTAAACGGATGTTTACAAGTAGAAAAAGACGAAATTGTATAGGAAGAATCGACACTTTGAAGGGCACGTTGAAACGTTAAAGAAATATGTTATGAAAACAAAATAGCACTTTGTTATTTTCGCAATTATTAAAGTGAATTTTAGAATTTATATTGTTAGAAAAAAGAAAAATTTTCTATTCTTTTCACAGTACAGTTACAAGCATTTGAAAAAACATAAATAAAGTACATATTTTTTAATGTTTCACAAAAGGGAGATGACATAATTTTGTATGGTTTTTCTAATTTTTGTTTTAAGCCGTTTTAGGCCGAAACAAGTAAGATATCTATATTCGGTTATGTGGAATCTTATATACCAGTCACCATCTATGTAAATCTAGTTTAGTGAAGTAAGTCCAATCAAAAAAGCAAATATTGGGGTGACAAAGAAAATTTTTGGTACTGCATATATATAACTTTAAATAAAAATGACATCGGCACTTAATGGGTTAAGCATTATTAAAAAATTTTAGTATTTCCTTAAAGATCTCTTTAAAACCTTTAAAATAATACCCATATTGATATTTAAAAAAAAATTGAAAATTTCAGAGCCCCGTAACTGGGAAAATATGGGCGAGCGCCAATTTTTTCAGTTGATGTTTTTTTCTAACTTTTTAATTCTCTATCGCCCCATATATTTATTTTTTTGATTCTAGTTACTTTCATGTTCTAAATGGCATGAACAAATAAGAGGGCGTGGTGTCTTGCCTGCTGCCTTTAAGGATATTTACCGAACATTCTGATTTCCAATAGCCCCTCTTTCGACACTTCATCTGATTGATTGACATATTTGTTTTTGTTGTTGTTTTTTTTGTGAAATTAAGTTTTCCGAGGCAACAGTACCGCGAACGGACAGACGGACATCGCTCAATCGACTTCGCTATGCATAAGAAGTCAGAAATGGATATTGTGGAAAAAGTAATGCAAAAATAAATCTAAAAATTATAATGTGACATAATATAATATATATATGAGCCTATCATGTGAATCGCTATAGACAAAAGCACGCAAATTGGACAGAATATCCATTGTTTTGACCGTTATAGTAACAAGTATTAACATTTAAAATTATTAATCAAAGGGTGTACCAATAGTCCGTTTTGTTTGATGTATATGGTCCTACTTTTGAATAATTGTTAACAAGCGCGTGAAATTTTAAAGAACCTGTATTGCTAACTGGGCTAGAACAACAAGTATACATTTTATTTATTTATTTATTTATTTAGTTCAAAAGATTACAAGCCAGTAGGCCTACTTAATCCAGAAATCTTATGGCTTAAAATAATTTCAAAATACAATACTTAAAAAGTAAATATGTATGTAACCAAAATAAAAAATATAAATATAAATATAAAATATAAAACGCCCCCCAAAAACTTTTGCACAAATATTAAAGCTTAACAAATGGTAAAAAATTCAGGCATCACATGATGCTGCTACATAATAGCACTTTTATATTTTATATATATTTTTTTAAAATATTTTTAAACTCCCTAACTGAAGTACAAAATTTTCGCTTCTCATAAGGAATGTGTTGGTTCCAAAATTTAGCTACTCTAGCAACAAACGATCTACTCATATATAAGCTAAAATATCTTGGGCATATAACAGTACTGGTTCTGGTAGACTGGCTGAATATAAATTTTTCCATGAGATACGGCGGCTTGCTATATTTTATAATCTTAAAGAACTGGAGGAGCAACCGTTGATTTATAAAACCATGATAATCGGTACCTAACATGTTGATAACATGTGCTGATATATGCTCTCTATAGTTAAGATTGCAAATATATCTAATAACACGGTTAAGACACATCCGTAATTTATTCAAATTTTGTTGAGAAGTGCCTGAATATATTTCAATACCATGCAGAAACAATGGAAGACATAGCGATAATCTCTTTTTGACACGAAATGGCAAAAAAAGCCTAGACAATACAGCTTTTTTAAAATAAATGTAATTTTTGATATAATAAAGCTGATATGAAAACTGAAATCTAATTTAGTATCTAAGTATATACCTAACGTTTTATAATGAGAAACGAATGCTATAGGTTCATTCATAATTGTTATGCTAGGTAAAATAGCATTATGAGAAAAGTACATGGCTTTTCATTTAGAAGAGTTTAAACTCATGCAATTAGTTTGACACCACTGTGCAATGCGTTTTAAGTCATTTTTAACATTAGTTTCCAAATAAGCTACTCCATTACCACAATCACTCCCTAAAAGTTGAATGTCATCTGCAAATGTATAGCACCTACAGGATGAAATCTCACAATAAAGGTCGTTCATATACATAGTAAATAAAATTGGTGCTTAAATGGAACCTTGTGGTACTCCTCTTGAGATTTTTAAGGTAGACGATCTTTTTTTCTCCAGACATAGCGTATAAAGGACCAAATTAACTTACATGCCCTTTCTCATTGAAGCTTATTACATAAAATATCATGACTCAAAGAGTTAAAAGCATTACTTAAATCAAGGATCACAAGTACTGAGTTGTGAGAGTTGTCAATATTCTTTCTAAGAGTTTCAGTGATATCTAATACCAATCCTGTAGTATTGTAATCTTTCCTGTAAGCAGATTGAAAAGGATTAATCATGCTCATTGAAGTTAGATATTCAACAATTTGTCTTTTAATAATACTTCCAGGACTTTGGAAGTAGCGTTTAGTATACTAATAGGTCGATAGTCTAGACAAGAACGTGGTGATTTTATTTTTGGTATTGATATGACGATTGATATGATAATTGGTAATCTTCCAATTCTTCGGAAAATTTGAGGAAGTTATAATATTATTTACTAAACACGTAAAATAGACGGAAATAAGAGGGTATATAATTTTCAAAAATTTTATTGGTATACCTGATCGTGATTAGGACATTTTGGATTTGAAGATTAAAGGGTGTACCAATAATTGATGTATGTGGCCGAACTTTTAAATCGTTATAGACAGGAGACTGAAACTTACAACGGAACTTTATTGCTAAGTCCGCTATAACAACAAGTTTATAAATTGAATTTAGAAATTAAAGGGTGGTTCGAAAATTAATGTAATTTGACCAATATGGCCGTAGCTTTTTAACTGTTATATACAAGCCGTTGAGAATTAGACAGAATATGCACTTCTTTGTTTAGTATAACAAAAAGTATAAATATTTTAAATTAGAAATGGAAGGGTATTGCAATAGTTGATGTTATTTGATGTATATGGCCAAACTCTTGAACCTTTATAGACAGACGGCTTTTGCTATGTAAAAAAAATTAAGAAATAATGTTGCCGAAGTTAAATACTGCCCTTTTTGTTAAAAGATACGAAATGATTCTGTGAGCATGTTTGTCGTTTACTGAAAATATTTTCGCCACTAATTTATTCCTTGGTAGTTGGAAGAAATAAAGGAAACTGCATGGAAGATCGAACACTGTTTCATACTTAAGGACAATGAAAACGCTAAATATTCTTCCACACCGCAGTAATGTCCAATTTTTAAAAATGAGAAAGTTCAAAATGCTCCAGTTAAATGGAATCAAGTTACAATATAGGAATTACAACTGCAATGACAAACTGATTAATTCCCACCATACTTTCCAGTGATCAAAAGAGCATCAGTTTACAATCTTGTTGTTGTAAAATGTTACACTGGACTAATTTTTTAGGGTGTGTTAAAGTAACATTTGATTACAAAGTGCCTTGGATTGTTCAACCCAGTTATTTATCGTCTGTCTATTTTCAAAAATATTAACTGCGAATTTGTTTATTTTACTGTGATGATTTTTAATCGGCCAATATGCCAATAAACAAATATATTTTACATTATCATTGAACTTTTTCACTTTTTATTAAAACATATTCATTTTTTTTTTCTTTTTGTTCTTTGAAATGAGTGGAGCAAATTAAAAAAAAATATTCAAAACTAAAACAAATTTTACAATTCACTAGGTTTGTGATATGTGTTCTTGTCTGTGAATGTATGTATATGTTCGTTTTATATTCATTTCATTTCATATAAATGAATGAATTTTCATCAATGTTTATTTATTTATTTATTTTTTTTATTATTATTTTTTGTTACATACGAGTACAAACATTGATGTTTATAAATATTTTACTAATACTCGACACTGTAGATTCATATATCCGTTCTATATAATCGTATCTAGATACACATTCACACACTTACTTAGAATAGAGAAACTAGTTTCCGGTTGTTAGTGTGGAAGTGTATTTCACTTTAATTGCTAAAAAATAAAAATGAAAATGAAACTATAATAAAAAAAATACTGAAATTGAATAAAAACAGCTTAAATGTTGTTAACAAAATATTTCAAATTTATTACGTTTTTGTATTGTACGACTTTGTCGCTGAATCGAGAGATTTATTTGTCGGTATTTTGTAATCACAATATTTATAATGATATTATTTTTAGTTTTGTTTTCTTATATTAATAAAAATTTATTGGGAGCGTCCGTTAGTTATTCAAGCGTTAAGCATGATTATTGAAAATTAAATATTGTTTTGTTTTGTTTCGTTTTGTTTGGTTTGGTTTTGATTTGATTGATTTTTTGAATTTGATTCGTATAGAAAAAAAAAAGAATAAAATTTTTAAAGGTGCAGCTTCAATTAAAGTACAGGTGAATATTTTTTATATTTAATTTAAAATTATTAAATTGTAATTTCTGTAGAAAATTGCAGCGGAAATTGTGTAATTAAATAATCTACAAAAAAAAAAAAAAAAAAAAAGAAACACAAAACAGAAAAATGTTTAAAAATTTCAAAATGCTTTTAACACATGCGATTTTATTATTTTATTACTATTATGCAAACATTCGATTATCCAAATAAAATGTTTTTATACAAAAACTATTTGACTTGGCAAACGTTGTACCGCCCTCTCTGAGTAATTAAAAAGGCGTAAAACATGTGTGTTATGGAACGCAGACTATCTTAGTTAAAAATTTCATCAAAGTCGTTACGTTATTTAGCTGGGGCATAAATTGTCCGGTAATTGTCTCCCTAATATTTAGGAGTAAGAAAAATATACGTTATTAATTTTTATTGCATTGGCTTGTCTATAAATTGTGTAAAATTTGAAAAAAAAAAAAAGAAAAAATACTATATCCATGCAAGTACAAAATTTTAAAAAGTGGGCGTTAAAGTAGGCGTTGTAAAAGAAGTATTCTATTATTCGTACCTTGGTCTTGATTATATTATGTGAAAATTTCAAGAAGATAGATCCAGCAGTCCGGAGTACCTGAGGAGGCTTTTATTCGAGATGTATGAAAAATAGAAGTTGATCGATTCTCAGACCTACGCGATATGAACAACAAAATACCATAAAAATCGGTCGAGCTATTTTACACACACCGCGACACGAGAATTTTATATGTAAGATGAATCTGTTTTTGTATGCTTGTTCATTCCTTTTAGTATGCCAAACCGTGAGATCGATCATCTGATATTTTGTATGCGGCTTACTAACGACACAAGGATTACAAACAATTATATTATTTTTTTGTGGACAGGACGGAATGCAGTCATTAATTATACTACATCGCGAGAACTGCAGCAATATCACTTCTCTTAGACTATCAGGGTAGACTAACAAAGCTCCCATAGAAAGGAATTATTTATTATCTTATAAATTGAGAACTACCACAGTGACAACTATATTTTGTGCTTTTTTTCAATCTGGGGTGCCATATTGTACGTTGCACCATCCTATCGAAACTACAAATGGTTCCCACAAATATTATCCAATTTGGGCCTGTATTGTCATGCCGGGAAGCATGCCGGGATGACATCATATGGTTACCTGTTTGGCTGCATTTAATTTTTGATAGCGACACTTGACATAAGCATGAAAAAATAAAAAAACCGTGTTATGCTATCGTATAGTTTCCCTTTTTTAACAGACTTAAAAAAAGAAGGAGGTTATCAATTAGGCTGAATGCTACTTTCATTGATATTTGTTGATCGATTTTGACAATTTTTTTTTGTTTAAAAGATTATGCTTATGGACTGTTTCCGTTTTAAACAGTTCATAATCTTAAAAATTAAAGGGCCTCCCTATATAACACATATGGTTTTACATGCATTATAAACCGCAAAAGGAGCCACTTTAAAATTAAATAAAACTTTGTATCAGTATAGATCCCAATAGCCCAAAGTAACACAAAAATAAATCTTAAAATTAAAGGGTGACGTAAATTGACCAATATGGGCCTATATTTATTTATAGACAAACGCTTGAAAATTAGACAGATTATCAATTACTATGATCGTTATAGATATTCAAAAATATAAATTAAAGGGTGCTCAAATAGTTCATTTAAATTGATGAATATGGCCGTACTTCTAAACAGTTGTACTGCTTAGTCTGCTATAACAACAACTCTAAAGCTTAGATTTGAAAATAAAAGGGTGTCCCAATAGTTGATGTATTTTGAACAGTTATAGAAAACATACAATTTAGAAAATAAGGCGTGTTCCCATTATTGATATTATTTGAGCCATATTGCCTTATCTTTTAAGAGGACAGAATGTCCACTACCTTGTCTGTTATATAAAAAAGTGTAAATATTTAAAATATAAATTAAAGGGTGTTACAATAGTTGATGAAATTTGATGTTTATCGCCAAATTGTTAAACTGTTATGAGGGTTAAAATTTACAAATAAATTGTATTTCTAAATCCGAATAACAACAAGTATAAATTTCGATTTGAAAATTAAAGAGTGTCCCAATAGTTAATGTAATTTAATGTAAGTGTCCAAACTTTTGAACTCATCTAGACAGACAGCTGAAATTTGCAAGGGCACTGTGTTGCTAAGTCGACTATAAAAACAAGTACAGAATACAGAAATGAAAGGGTTTTCCCATAGCTGGAATTTCATTTACGAATATGGCCCCATCGTTTGATCCTTATACACCAATACTTGAAAATAAACAACTATCAAATTTTAAATTGAAGCCTGTTACAATAGTTGATGAAATTTAATGTATATGACCAAATTGTTGAACCCATGCAGACATCAAGTATAAAATTTGAATTTGGGAATTAATGGTTAATTTGATTGGATATATGTGGCCAGACCTTTGAATCCTTTTTACACAGGTAGCTGAAATCTGTTTTGAAGTCGGTTTGTTTTTGCAAGAATTATTTTTATTTTCAAAAGAGCTTTAGTAAAATATGTTTAAATGTAAATTCTTATAAAACTTGTTGTATTATTAACGCTAATATTTTTACAAAAAATATGTTTCGTCTCTATGACCCAAAATAATAATAATAGAACACTGCATACAATTTGTTACTCGTAATTAAAATGCAGCAGATTTCTAAACAAAAGACTAACTCTTACACAGTAAGAACATTATGCATTAGAATAAACCCGAAAACAAAATTAACATATCTCAGCAAATACAACATTAAGTCAGGGTCTTGTAATGACTTGCCAACTAAAACAAATATTTACAACAAACGAAAAAATTGTTAAAATTGACAAAACTTTACATTATTTTCAAAATCCTGCACATTTTTTGTTTATAGAAAAACATTAACAGCAAACTTGCCAAAAAAAAAAAGAAAAACAAAAACAAACTTTAAAAATTTGAGAATTGAATCTTGTTGTTTGGGACATAAAACATACAGTTCAGACAAACTATAGAGGATAAACTTGCACAAATAATACAACACTAGAAGTATGAGGGAAAAAAACTACCCAACCAATTGAAACCAATTGGTCGTTGGAAGAAGAAACAATTTAAAACAAACAAATAAATAAATAAATACTGCCATCAAATTACTACAATACGCTAACAAAAATAACTTAAGATGATACCTATTTAAGTGGCAACAGCAACAACAACTGCACAACACGGTATAAAATACATTTAAACATAAACGACAACAAGACAATCGACAACTGCGACTTGAGGAAAATTTTCAACATTAAAAAAACCAAAAAAAAAAACAAAATTCAACAACAATTGCAAGTTTAACTTTGACTTCTGCTTCCAGAGACCTGACTTCTTTTGAAAGCCAGGCTTAAATAAATACAAAACAAACAAAAAGCCAAAACTGAAGAAAAAACGAGCGACAAGAACAACGAGCATCTTAACACGAGTAACACTTTTTGTCACTGGAAAAATCCTTAAGCCACCTTGAGTCACCACAAAAATTGTTCTTAAGCCTAAAAAGATGTACTAGAATGCCGTATTACAACAACAAACGTTTTAATTTTTCTCTAGCCCAAATCATCAAAAAAGCAAAAGAAGTGCAAAAAAATTGTAAAAATTCTACACACAAGTCCATAGATTACCACCATATTGGCGACAATTATTGTCACAAAACATTGACTATTTGCAACATGTAGACACGAATATGTACGAATGATTTGGACAATGATCATGACAATGCTGCTGCCAATGACTGCTACGACGTCGCTGATCACAGTGACCGTCACTGTGTGTGTGTGACGACAACTTTGAAGACATTTACGATGTTAAAGATGTCCGTGCTTTTTTTCTTTTCTCTATTTATTATTTCTGTATTTTAAATAAAAGTTTGTTTGATGGTTTAGAGGGAAATTAAGAAAATGCGTATTTTCCTTCTTAAGATTAAAACAAAAAATATTTTAATTATTGCTGATAGAAATTTAAAGTTGTTTACTTGCTTTTACGATAAAAACGTATTTTATGAGTGATGTTTAAATGTGTGTTTGAGCATATTAATTTCATTACCAGTGATTTTTAACTGATTACTGATTTTTTTAATAAAATTTTATCTGCATTATTAGTAAAAAAAAACCTTACGCTTGTGAATGAAACAAATTTTATTTTTATTACAAATATCTACTTATATCACATCTATTATTTTGAAGTTTAATAAAAAGCAAATGGCCTAAAATCTTTTCTACATTATTATATATGTAAGAAACCCTGTTTGCAATAATGAGTAAATTTTAATGGTTAGAAAAAAAAAATGAAGTTATCAGCAAGATTTTACTGGCAATGCAATTTTAATATCAATATTAGTAAAAATTTACTGTTTTTTTTCAGTAAAAATAAATATATCCCACAGTAAAAATTTACTGGTTCATGCAATTTTGACTGCAGTTAGAATATAATGCAGTGTGCCAATGTAAGCTGTTCAGCGTTGCTTTTTTTTCTTCAGTGGGAATTGAAATAAATTGCAAGACAAGATAAGCGCCACTTAGTTGGCTGACCCTAAATTTGATTTGTAAAATTGTCAAGTGAATATTTGGGACGTATTTTTAAAAGTTAACAGGATTTAATCGGCTTAAGTATGTTTTCTCATCAAAAGGAAGTTTTATTATCGTCTAATTACCACATTTTGATAAATGTTGTTGACACAAATAAAATTTTCCTAATTTTGCTGTTTGGTAAACGGTTTGGAACATGCAACGTTGGGCCAACCATCCACAACATTTGTTATTGTATATTAACAGTACTGTAACAGACAAAAAAATAAATCCGCGAAGTGTGAGTTTAGGCCCCCCTTAAGTATTTAATTTTACTTTTCACAGCAAAAAATAAGTATTTTTTAACGACTTGGCAATACATTCCCCGCGTTAGTTTATAGTATAGATATAGCAGTACATTTTCTACACAAACCGTCAGACTATAACGGTCCAAAAGATAAGGCCATATTGAAGGGCCCTTGAAAATAGCCTTTTATTGTTAATTTATTGTTTACAATTTATTTCTATAACGGATTTTTGTACATACTCAGTTCAAAATATAGCAACATTTTTATGAATATCACGTCACTTTTTCGTATTTGTTGTAATAGCGGATATCGAATTACATCTGCTGTGAAAATTCAAGAGCCTTTCTATTATGGTTCCAGAGATAGAGGGCTAGTACAGCCAAACACTCTGATGAAAACAATAGGGTTACGTTTTTACATTTTGTCTGCGGAATAAGTTAATAGGTATTTGACAGTAATTTTATTTCGCAAACACACCTTATCAGACATTTTTTTTAGTTAAGTGAAAGATTTAATAATGCCTGCCACATACAGTTTTCAATTGCGTTCTAACTTGGGTGTCAGACGGTCAAGTTTTCAATCAAATTTTAAAATTTCTCTCATTTTTTTTTTTTTTACCAATACACTTTCACTTTGAGAATTTGGTGTCAAGTTTTTGTTCAAATTACATTCAAGAAAACAGCTGATTGAGGTTTTTCCTCCAAATAAATTTTATTTGTTTTCTTGACGACATCTTGCTTAAAAACTTGCTTTGAAATTGAGTGCAGCCTACGTAACAGCTTTAAATTTTGTGCATTTTGGCAGTATGTGTAAATTTCTTGAAAGAGAATAGAACAAAAACTTAACCGTGTGACTGAACTGTTAGCTGTTTTGCATCGTTACGATAATGCTTTTACTTTTTTAAATATTTATATCAAAATGTTAAACATACAAAATTTCTGTTATGTTGATATTAAACAACATTTACAAAAAGGTCTTGCACCGAAAAGTTAAGTTAAGTTAATTTTATTGTGACTTGAAAATTAAAGTTACAAACTGGTCTTATAAAATTTCATAGGTTAGAATTAAAAACTTAGAACTATGTGTATGATTCTAATCATGTAAAAAGGAAACCGCGACGTGCTATGAGAGAAAAATTGGACCGAAAATGTAAATATAAATAAAAAAATGTGTTGTTTTTAAGTCCGATTCAAGCCGCCTTTAAATTATTATGTTTCATTTGCTTAACAATTAAAAAAACATTCGAAGTTAAGTTAATTGTAGGTTTAATTATTATTTTACTTACTTTTGTAAATATTTTATTTTTTTGATTTAAAATTGTTTTTATTATGAAAATAAATTAAAATAAAATATTTATAAATTTTTATATTTAACTTGAATAATTTTTTAATATATCATATTTCAATAAAACATATATTTAAAATTCTGAATTTGTAGGTTAATACGAATAGCAATTTTTCTGGGTGGAATTTAAAAGTTCTTTTTAAATACTCCTTATTTTACGTAAAGAAAACATATTTATTGTTATTAAATTTATTATTATTATTAGTTTTTTAATTATATAGCTGGGTAATAAATTAAAAAATTAAAAATTTAAAACTATAATTATTTTTAATTAAATTATTCAGACTTAAATTATTTAACGGAAAGAGCAAAAAGCTTTTATCTTGTGTTTACTTTTATATTGTAACAAAAAGAATCTTTAAGAAATGATTTGAGTACAACAAAACAAACAAATCGATATGATCAACATCAGTAAAACAACATCAACAATTTTGCATCTTTTTCAAAGTTCTCATCTCATCATCGCAGAAGCAAAAAAGCAATAACAGCAGCAGCAGCAGCAGCAGTTAAGGAACCAAAAGGTTCAAGTACATTATTCAATTCAAGTAAATGAGTGGAGATGTACGGAATAGAGTTAAATATAAACAAAATGGAAAAAATTAAAAAAATAACATCTTCAGCGAAATAGCAGCGTGTGTGTTTTTACGAATCACGGATTCGATGTTTCGCATGAATACGTAATTAAATCTATAAATCGGCCAATTAAAATGCTTTGATATCGTGACAACATTACATTCAGACTCGATCGACTCAACTCCTTCTGCTCTGGCTTCTGGTCGCAAAGTAATATACAGCCATATTTTAGCCGAAAATAAAGAATTAAATATAAAACAACAGCAACACTAAAAATATAGAGAGAAGATTGCATACTGATAATATTGGTCCAGTTTGTAGAGATGCAAAAAAAAAAAATAAAAATTATTACGGGTATATGATCAAAAATGAACGTGCTATTTGCTGTTCAACACAAGTACGTCTGTATATATGCAGTGGAATGTACACAGTTATGCATATGTATGCATTATTGATACAATTTTGCAGATCTTTTAATAGATGACATCTTCTTCTTGCTGTAATATTTTCTCAAGTTTTTTTTTTGCCTGAGTTGTATCATCTTTAACCTTATTTATATTGTGTGATTCGGAGTTATTTTTTCCAATCAGTTAATTGAACAAGGAACCCATTAGAGTGTGAATAGTGCATTCATTTTAAATTTTTATTGGACAGGGAAACATTTATTTAAACCGTTTATTACTCCAACTCTCAGAAGTCAAGAAAAATGCAAAAAAACTGCAAGTAAATGGAAAACGTTGCTATGACGTGAACACAATAACAATATTTCGTTTTCTTTATAGTTGTATAGTATAGTTGCCGCGAAAAATATTTTTTTGTTAATATTTTGTCGTTAAATGTTTACGTTGTATGTAACATAATTATGTTTCAAAAATGAAAAAACTGAAATATATAAATATAATATTGTGTTTAAATGTAAACGTTAAATGGTTAAATTAAAACTTCTTAATATAATTGAAAATATCATATGATGTAATTGAATCATAGTATGGTCTCATAAGTGCAAATAGTTAAAAAAACAATAATTTGCAAAAAATCAATTATTACTTATTAGTAATTTTATTTGCTTTTATAGTTTGTGTTTTCTATTTTCTGTTTTTGTTTATTTTCTCGAACAACAAACCAATTTCAATTTTAAGCGTTTTTACATGAACCGATCGTTAACAAACAAAGTAAAATGATACAAAAGCAAATCAAGTCCTGGAACAAAGTTTTTTTTTTTAACAAATGTTATTCGTTTGCTTTTTATCATTCATTGGTAAATAACAATATATCATGGTTTAGTAAACTATTTTAAGTTTCCTGAAGAGTAATATCGGTAATTTAAATATTTAATCGGGATGATAGAAAATAGCTCGAAAACAAGATTTTATTTTCGAAAATAATTTAATATTTATTTTTAATTAGTTAAAAAACTTTGTGGTTTCAATTTTTATACCCTTCAGGGCAAAAAGTGGAAAAGGGGTGTAGCTAAGTCTGTCATTCCGTTTGTAATTTCTACAACATCCATTTCCGACCCTATAAAGTATATACGTTCGGGTTGATTTCAACTCTGCCAAGGCATAGATGAGCTAGAGAAAACAAATTTATTTTATTGAAGTAACTCCAGTCACAAAAACAAAGAAACAAATAACACGTGAAAAAGTTGGCGCTCGCCCATATTTTTCGAGTTAAGGGCCTCTGAACTTTTCATAGAAAAGTACGATTGTGCACCATCTGTTTGAAGAGATTTATGTAATATCATATATAGTATTTAGTTTTTTTTCTTCTTATTTTTCTCTTTCTCCCCAACAGTTTTTTTTTATTAGAGTTACTTCACTAAACTAGGTTAATATATATATATATATATATATGGTGAAGCTATATAAGATTCGGGATGACCGAATATCGCTCATTTACTTTTTCATGTGTATAATTAAGTCGTTCTATATCAGTAAACATAACTGTATTAAACGATTACATATTTTTATGGTCACAAGTACAATTCCTCACAATCGTCAATAAAATATGAATCATAATCCGAAATTTAAATGAAGAATCGCAAAGTATACGCAAATTAAAATTTAAATTTTCAAATCGATCTTACGTAACTTTTAACTTAGAAATATACAGAGTCACAAACGAATGAAATGAATGGCATGAAATGAAATGAAGGAACGGACTTTTGAAAAATATTTGAAAAAAATTAATATCCTTATATAACTGAAACAAAAATATTTAGTAAAAAATTTTTTTTTTAATTTTTTCCTGGCCAGGGTTCGAACCATCGATTTTATAAATTAATGAAAATTGATTTATTTTCGGCTTTTTTGGTTCTTTTTTAATTAATTTCTAAACATTTTTAGAAAGAAAAATTATATACAAATGTTAATTTTTTCCTGACCAGGATTCGAACCTTTCTTTCTTTCTAAAAATGTTTAGAAATTAATTAAAAATGAACCAAAAAAGCCGAAAATAAAGTCAATTTTCATTAATTTATAAAATCGATGGTTCGAATCCTGGTCAGGAAAAAACAAAAAATTAAAACAAACGCTAGGCACCGCGTATTTACATTCATACTTAACTCATAACAGTCAATATGATTCTGAAACAGCGTCTATAATGTCGTGAGCAAACAAATATGAATAATTAAAAATAAAAAAGTTGTATTTGTGACTATCAAATTGCTAGTACAAAAAAGCAACAACAAATGTACAAGACGAGTTACAAAGAGAATGACAAAGAAAAGCTTTAAGTTGTGTGTGAACTTCGTCTCACCAAATTAACATTAAGCTTAGTTGGTTAAATAGATGATGTTTACGATGTACATAGCATAAGGTAGATAGATGCAAAGAATGCTGATGAAGGATGTGTCGGTCCAGAAAATGCTGCATTTCATTCTGCTAGCGTCTAATTTTTCTTGTTTTTTTTTTTTTGGAAAACGTCCGCATACATTTGTAAATAATTTTTCTTTCTAAAAATGTTTAGAAATTAATTAAAAAAGAACCAAAAAAGCCGAAAATAAAGTTAATTTTCATTAATTTGTAAAAAAAAATTTGTAAAACAACACGAAAATTCTTTTAAAATCTATGAAATTTTAGTTTCTGCTGCTAAATTATCATAAATAGATAAGTTATACAGAATCAACTAGAAAAACCTGCCGAATCTGTCAATAATAAATGAATCTAAGCATTTTTACTCGGATATAAATACAAAAGGAAGTTATGAGCAGTACGGAAGTATTCACAGTAGTGAAGTACGTGTAATTTATCCTGCACTCAAAAAAATCTCACGAGAAAATGAAACGGAAAAATATTACCAAGCAGAGGAATGTAACGTCGAGTCTAATTTTGATTTTTAATATTTTCTAAGAAAAAGGGTTTTATACAAGTTTTTCTGCGAGTTATTTGATTATTAGTTGCTCTGAAAAATGAATACATTCTTTTTCTTGCTGAGGTCTTAATATTTATGCTTTTGTTCGTAAGAAAACAATTTAAGGACTTGTTCTTTTTACATTTTTGTGTTTGGTTTTTTTTTTCTTTAATTTTTATTGTCTTATGATTAAAATTAATTTAACAATTTCTTAGAAATCGCTGCAAGTTCAATACAGCTGTAAATTTTTAGCTGTTGTGTGTGTATATGTTTTCAATGGTTGTATTTGAAAAATTAACAATTTAAATCTGTAATTGAAGCAACAGTTCTATATAATGATAGAAATCTTATTGGTTACATAGATTTTTTTTTTTCATTTTCCTAAATGTTTTGCTTTTATTTCGTTAAGATGTTCATCTATCTAGAAAATCTTAATGCATAAAACAACAAAGTAGTTTAAAAATCGGCAATGATTAGTATTTGTATCGAGATTTAATTGATTTTAGTTTTTTACATTTTAAAATAGTGTGTGCTTTTTTGCAAGACTTGGATAAACGAGGGTGTTACGTTTTTAGTTATTGCCTAGAAATTGTATTCGTTTAAGATGCTCCAAGTAGGTGGCAGTAGAGTTTGCTAGGAAATTGTTGAGTTTTACCAATTATTTGCCATTTGCATCTATTCTTTTTCCACTATTGCAGACATTTAAAACTTTACGACAACGATCTATTTTAAAGATCGCAAGACAATATGAAGATTGCCAATTCTTTAAGTATGATTGCTGGACACAAAACAAAAAATGTGAATAAACCATGTTATTAATAGAGCAGTGATTCCGAAAATGTTGTTACATTTAATCTCTTCGTAACAGTGACAATCACTTACACGTTCAAGCAAAAAACTTCTCATTAAGAAAGTTTAGCTGAAACGAATACTTTTATTCACAATTTAATGCTTGCAATTCTCAAGGCGATAGTAGTTAGTAGTGTTAAGACAGATCCGGTTTGAGTAAACGCACACTTGCAGCCGGCAGAATTTAAAATAAAAGCCAAATCGCTCAATTTCTCTTTGACTAAAGTATAAGCTTCCAAAATGCACAGTATTATTGACACATAATAAGTATGAAGTAGTCCTACCGTAAAATCTAATTTTATACCCTTCAAAACAAAAAGTAGAAAAGGGTACATCTAAGTTTGTCATTCCATTTGTTATTTCTACAATATGCCTTTCCGACCCCATAAAGTATATATATTCTGACTTCTTCGATTGAGCGGTCCGTCCGTGTTAGTGTTGAAATCAAGATTGCCAAGGCACTACATAGGCTAGAGAAAATTTATACACGCCATTCGATCAAAAAGAGTTTCGAAAATTTTGCTATTAAAAATCAGGAAAATTGGTGTATGTTCTTCGATGCAGCGGGCCAACTCCAATCAAAAAAAGAAATATATGCGGTAATAGAGAAATAACAAGTAACAAGTGAAAATGTTTGCGCTCTCCCATATTTTCAGAGTTATAGGCCTCTGAACTCTTCATAGAAAAGTACGATTGAGCACCATATACTTTTAAGATATCAATATGGGTATCACTTTATAGCTTTTGAAGAGATCTTTCAGGAAATAGTATAATTTTGTAACAATACTTAACCCCTTAAGAACTATTGGAATTTTTATGTAAATCTTTATGAAGTACTTAATTTTTTTCTTATTTTTTAATTCTCTGTCACCCAATCAACAGGGTCTTTTTGATTGAACTTACTTCACCAAACTAGTAGTGAAAGGTAAATAAGATCCGGCATAGCTGAGTATGGCACTCTTACTTGTTTTAATCAATTTCAAAATTCTCGAAGAATGAAGGATTCTATGAATGTGTTTTTCAATCTTAGTACGTGCTATTGGGGAATGACAATATATTATCGCTGCTCTTTATTTGAAAGAACAATTAAATTTAAAAGCGGGGGTTTCCTACATGGTGACGTTTCTTAAAGTTCAAAAAACTTACAAAAGTTTATTTAATTAAGAGCTAAATAAGAAATGAACTAAATTTTAATGACACTTTCTCATTGGAAAACTTTATTTTAGTTTTTATAATATAAAAGCGTTATGGAATTCAATTCTGTGGTACAGCGTCGTTTTTAAGCTTTAAAGCCTCAAAACAAACGATTAGGGATAGCAGCCCAATGATTTTTATTTTATAATCCGCACTAACACTAAGATTTGTCTCAAATAATTGAGGAAAACCTAGAAAAAAAATTAGTCAAATGATGACCTTGTACACTTAAATATCGTTTACATTGATGGGGCTAAATTAATTTTAGTCATGATTTGGAAAAAATACAAAAGTGAAGTTATTCAGCCTTGGTTCTCGTTTGAAACATTCTAATATGGAATTCATTAACAGTACGTTTATAAAAGTGTTAGTTTTCCGTTTAAAAGGTTGGATTATTTAAATTGTTACTTTTCACCACTAACAAGTGTGGTGTGTTGTTCGTGAAACGAGTTAAAAGGCTGTGTTGCTTATATTTTAAACAAAAGATCCAGAGTAAAAACTCAATTATTGAGGATAAAAAGAAAAAAAAATTTTGTTGTTATGTTGCCGCGATGAATGAGTTGATATTGGTGGATGCTATTATTGTTCTTAGATTGATAACACCCTTCTGGTCGATTTCGATATATTAAAGTAATCATATATTTCATCTTGTTTTTTTTTTCTTCAAAGACGCATCTGGTTAATTAATTTAAAATTTAAGAATCTCTGATTGAGCTCTCAAAAAACAATTATCATCACGACTACTAGACGCCACTTTAAGCCTATTTTACCATCGAATTAACTACATACATACAGACCTCTATAAAAAATAATTTGCTATGCATATGCAAATTATTTTGCTGACTTTTTTTTATTGCAGAACACTAGCGCCACCCAAATAACCAATGATTTCTTTAACTGCTACTATATTTTTTTCTGTTTGGTTTTTTTTAATATAAAATGTACACAATTTCTTACTATGCTCTACTGTCTCGACTGCAGCGTATGAAATAAAATTTTAAATAAAAAATAGAACCCATAAACTACACCGATGGCAATTAAGAAAATTAAGCACAAGAAACTGGAGCGACAAACAACAAGGACCTTTTTGACTGCCACCCACAACTATTGTGGGAAACAAATTATTAAGAAAAAAAGCACACACTAATATTTTTACTAACAAAGATTCTCTATTAAGTCAGAATAAAAACGATTAAGCCACAATAATGTTTTCTTTGTTGTTGTATTATTTTCTTCATTTATTTATAATGAAAAAGTGCAACATGTTTAGGTAACGAAGCCGCCAATAAGGCGTCTTCAAAAGACTTAAGAAATGATGTTGGCCATAACAAACAAGGCAACAAAAGAGGGGAAGAGACCAGGGATAGAATTGTTAAGTTAATGCTACAAGAGAAGGAAGATTTCATATAATAATGAAAAATTGTAAACGTATTTGTCGTTTTATAGAAGGGATTAATACCAAAAACTCCAAACATGCCGTAATATGTTCAGCAATGATGTGTGTTACAAAAAAATTCCATATGCCCGCATAGCAAAGGGACTTCTTTTTAGTGTTTACAGCTTTAAACCCATTAAGACTTTGTAAGCACCACCCTACACTTAAACCTTTTTACCTCTTCTCCTGGCTTCCGAAGATTCTCTAGCATTTGCTGTTGTTGCATCGTTTTTCTTTTGTTTTAAATCCTTGCAAGAATTCTTAACATTGCCCGTTATTGTTTTCACTTTATGTTGAATGTATGTTGGTATGACTGGCTTTGTAGTTTGTTCTAGTCATATGGTGGTTAAGATCGTGAGAGTTTTTGTCGGTAATAGTTGTTGTTATTGTCTTCAAAAATTGTACTTGTTTTATTTTGCTTTTTTTTACGCCGACATACTTTCGCGCACCTTAAGTTATACAAACTCCGTTGCTTGTGACAGGGAAGTTTTTAAAGTTTATCATTGAGTTTGTAACGCGAAGGAACTCTGGGTACTTAAAATACCTGAATTGACCACATATGTTTGGATTTTATATAAAAAATTAAAACGTGGTTCATATATGTGAATATTTCCGTTTTTAAACTGCGATGTGCTATCATTCACATGTTTCCATATATTTAGCACCTTTTCTAAATAATAAATTTCAACCGTTTTTAGACGTCTTTAAAATATAAACATTAAAGTAGAATCCACATCCTATTTTTCACTTCTTTAAAAATAAAAGAAAACATTTTGGCATTCCCTTGAAAAAGCAGGTGTTAACAAATATGCTCTTGGTTAGTACTTTTCTTTCTAAATACTTGTTATTCACAAAAAACAAACGTTTTTTTTTTATTAAATCCTACCAGTCGGTAGAAGATTATTTAAAAAGAAATGTTTGTTTCTTCACGGAGAGAAAAAAATGGGGGGGAGTGTATTTCCTTAAAGACTATGCTCAATTTTTTATATAAAATGATACAAATCGCCCTACTATTGCAAGCATAAGCTGGCTTAAGCTAACTTAAGTAACTGAGTTATTTCACATAATATTTAATATGTTTAAAACTTCAATTGTCATTTGCTCATTCAAAGTGCGAAATTGATCTGTAAAACAGATGTTTCATAACCAACGTTTTTTTAAATTAATAGAAATATTTACTTATATTAAACTATTTAGTTTAAGAATACAAAATAACTTTAAATTATTTTAATATTTTTATTTCCTTTCAAGTTTTAAACACACACAATTTTTTAACTAATTAATAATTCACACTCTTGGACGTTTTTTCCCCTTTTCAACGAATGACACACGAACAAAAAATTCAAATCTTATACATATATATTATAAATCTCTTTGCAAGTTGGTTTGTTTGTTTGTGCATTAATTACAGCTTAACGTCTAAACTGATTTTATTGAAATTTGATACACGGGTAGATATTTGTCCTCATGGTAAAATAGAATAATTATATTTTCACACAGCGGACAAAGACTATTGACATTAATCATTTTATTCTGATTACACTGCACGAAAATCCTCCTTTAAACCAAAATATGCTTTCTTACTGTTTTCAAATGTGCTGAACACGAATTTGAAGTCAGATTCTGTCTATCACGCACAGTTTCTTCAGAAATTTTTTTGTAAATTTGACTAATTTTTTTTTTTGGCATCAAAACAGTGAAAAAAAATTCAAAAGCCCGATGATTTTGAGCGCAATGAAGTATATTTGAACAAAAAAAATTTGATGGGAATATTACAAGTGGTTGAAGAAATATGGCTAAAGTTTCTTTTTTTTTGATGGTGGTATCCTTTTTATTCAAATCCCTACCTTCCCCCTTTCACCAATACCCAACTCCCCCTCCCACTCAGCCGCTCTCTTGTCACTTTTTTCTTCTAGAATTTGATTAGTACTCGAGGCTTTCGCTCCAAGTTTCTCCTCTTTTCTCTAAAAATCAGAGGGTGATAGAATTTTTCTGATTTCAGATTCGGACTCAGCACACCTGAAAACATGAGAAACAGGCAAAATTGTTCAAGGGAGGGAAGAAAACTTTTTTTTGCAGAACAGTGTTATGTACAAATTTCTAGTTGCTTTTAATTTCTCTTTGTATCAGCTTACATTAAGAATATTAATAAAAAGTTCACACTATAGATTTTCACGGTTAATCGCTTTAAAAGTTTTAAATACCAATAAGCGTTTGTGAATAAAGTTTAAACAAAATTTGCCTTTTAAATTTCTACGGTGTAAAATTATTACGCGACAATTCATGATGTTATTTATAGATTGTAACGATCTGCTTTTTCGATATTTTTAATAGGAGAAGTACCTGTGATGCCTCCAAAAGAGAAAAAAAAAATTAAAATATGTCATTATTGTGTCACATAATAAAACGTTCAGTATTTTGTAACGGAAGACTTTATTATCTGCGGTCTACAAATACAATGGTCGTTTTAAACTTTACATGATAATTGAAGTAAATTCCTGCCTTGAAATGGTGGCATGTAATAATGTGCAACGACATAATGTCCATGGACATTTTGTCGTTTTTAAACACTTAAAACAACAACGGCTTCGTATGCTAAAGATTTCCTGCATAGCCGGACTTCGGCCCATAGACATAATGTCACTCTCTGGTGCGATTTTATGTCCATGGACATTATGTCATTGTACGTTATGGCATCCCACCCCTTGAAATGTTATTAAATTGTGCGCATCTTTTAATAATTTATAATAAAGTCATGTTACGCGGAGTTGTTGAAAAAAATTCCTTTAAAAATTAGTTAAAATAAGTAACCCAGTAATGAGCAATACAAATCCAAGGCGAAAACCCGATAAAGGAAAAATACAGCTTTAATGACAACTAATAATTTCATAAAAAATTAAAAAAAAGCGTGAAACAATTTTTGAACGTCGATCATAAAATTGATAGATAGGATCTGATAGGTGACGGCCTCTTCTGAGATTATTAATATGTTGTCAACGAAATACTCCTTCGATTACAAAATATATTAATATATTTTAAAATGCCTAGAAAGTATCTAAAATTCAACAGAGACAATGCCGGGTTCAATAAGCTGGTTATTGAATAAATTTAATTTATTTAGAAAGAATTATAAGAAAAAAATTGTGGCTAAAAAAGAAATGTTAAAAAAATTTAAATTGTTGCTAAAAAGCTTTTAAGTTTACGTAAGCATATTTAGGTCACGAAAAAGTTCAAGTATTTAAATGAATTTTCGTGTAATGATGACAGCAATATAAATTTGCTACTTGTGCCTAACAGATTCATAATGCACACTTAATTCACTTAAACTATACTGAAACACTTGCTTACTTAAGGCACATAAAAAGATATATGTCGTGGTATTCGACTTGTGTGAGTTGGGCTATTATTTGTTTATTAATTCGCATAAAGAGCCATCAGTTTTTATTCAGGAATTATGTAATGCGTGTACATTTTGTGCTCATTTGCGTTAATTCTCCGTTTCTACAACCGAAATTCCAAATCAAGCATGTGGTCCTGTAAGTACTCGATAATACTCTGTCATCAGAAAATATCTTTCTATGGACCCAAAAACACTGGGGCGAAATTAGCAAAATTTCCATGTTAAATTACAAATTTACTGGCGGTTTTATAGCTCTTCAGTCCGTTAAATAAATTTTCAGGTAAGTTTTGCATCACTTGAAATAATTAGGTTTAGTCCATACCTCGTCAAATGCTTGCGAAACATGGCGAAAAGTTCTGTTTAATGTTTTTCTTTCCTCAATGGGTTATTTACTACATTTACTGATCCGCGTGTTTATTTAATAGTGTTGCGTTGTTTTTTGAACCCGAATTGTGGCTTTTTAATAGAAAAATTCGAAAATTTTTGTCATGTTTGATAAAGGCAACTTGGGCCTGCTTTTAAAAGCAGCAATTTACAAATTAAAGAACTGAATTACTGCTTTTTAAAATGTACTTTACACGTAGATTTGTAAGTTTTAGTTTTGACAAACAGGCATCTGCTCATATGAATCTAACCTGGATTTGGTATCATGATAACCAAAAAATCTTGTAAGCATTTTATAAAGAATGTCGGTCATATATCCGTCATATATAGAATCCTAAAAATCCTCACAGTTGGTCTTTTTTATAATTTAGTCCCCCAGTCTGGCTAATAGCATTAAGAGCATGATAAAGCAAATCTATCATCGCTAAAAGTTAAAATGGAGTCATTAAGTCGACTCTACCCGTGAAAATATTTAAAAATTGTCGACTTTATGTATGTATGTACGAAAGTATGTAAGATTTTATTGGTTTACAATTTTACAAATGTCATACTCTATAACGAATATTGTATAATTTCATCATTTTATAATTGTCTTGATTGCTTAGTGGTCCGTTCTTTAATTTTTGTTTACTCTTAAATGCAACATGGTGTAACAGCAGAAACATCAGATGAACCAATCATCGTTGGCATGATTCGCATCATACTTTTAAAAGTTGACAGACGGACATATAGAAAGATGACAGTCAAGCAGAAGGACAGCCAGAAAAATCATACATGTTGCAAAGTTTTGTTGTAGTAAATAATTTTTTATCTGTTTCTTGGCAAAATCGTAGACATCCCTGTGACCCATGCTACGACTATCAGACGCCTTGTATAATGTTTGCTTCATTTGTCGCATTTGTAAAGAGAATGTTTCCTACCTCAAGGATTGTGCTTATTTTCTTTTTTTTTTGCTAATTTTTCTACAATTGCATTGGAGAATTGAAAGTCATAGTTTTGTGTAAAAAGTTCAAATTGACTATTCCTTTAAATTTGTGTATGTGAATGTTTGTGTGCAGTTCCTTTCAAGTATGTGTACTTTCGTTTAAAGTTATTTTTGTAACTTGTTGGAATTTTTTCAATTTCTCTTCATGTTTTAGTTGTAGTTGTTACTGTTGTTTAAATCCTTTATTATGTGCGTGTGTGTGTGTGTATGTGCTTCTGTTTGTTTATTTATGTTAAAATCAACAAAACATAAAACAAGAAAATTGTTTATGCTTTTTATATTTTAAATTCATGAGTAATGGAATAAATAACGAATAGTTTTTTATTCTTTGCGTTTTTTCTTTTCATTGCACAGTGCTTTCATCTAGTCAATCTAGAGGGTAAATTTGATGTTTAATTTTTATACATGAGTGTTGAATATTTGCAAAGTTTAAAAAAGCACAAACAGCTGTTTTTCCACCTTCGAAATTTATATCTTTTATTGTATTTAGTTAAACGGAGAATGGAGAAAACAAATTTTAAAAGAAGGAATCTTTTTTTTAAAAATGATTTAGTAATGAAAATAAAAAATAACTTTTTAAATACTTTAAAGTAAACCATGTGATTTGGCACTAGTAAATAGTTGTAAGTAAATTCAAGTTTTCGCTTAAATATATACGGAGAAGGACATTGAAGGTTTGTCTAATCAAGGAGAAAATTTTGTCATTCGGAAAATAATTGTTTCATATTGATTTTTTGTGGGAACAGCTTGCGATTAGCTAAACCAATCTAAAAAGATATTGTTATCCCTTCACGGCGGGTGAAAAAGGATATACCCAAGTTTGTCATCCTTTGTGTTAGAAAAGAAAAGAAAAATCTGATCCTCATTTCAAATAATTTTTAATAATTTTTTGCAGATATCCTAATTATTGTTCTAAAAACTCTTCCAAGAATTTATTAAGAGTAGAAAAATATCCTTCAATCTAATATTCAAGTTTAATCAATATAAAAGTAGGGAATACTTGTCTTGAATAGTTCCTTTTTGAATTAAAAGTTTATACTTGGTTTAAGAAAATGGGCACCTACCCGGAGTAAATTAATTACTGATTTCTCATTTTAATGAAAAAAAACACAGATCTAAAATTATTTAAATATTGACTAAATACAGCTCTTCCTATTTGCTTAAGTTTGAACAATAAGTTGGCGAAAGTTTTTATGATGAACAAATTATAAGCACAAAAACCACTCGTAGTCACATATGCTTATCTATAACGGGACAATGAATGCTAAGAATATTTGCAAGCACTTTTACTTTTTTGTAATACCAAGCATTAGTATAATTACATTTTAATAAAAATAAATAAATAAATTTGGCAGTTTTTTTTAGCATTTTTTGCAAACAACAATATTTAAAAGTAAATGTTTGACGTATATAAAATTGAGTTTGATGTTCTCCAAACATATGCCTTTAACTAGTTTTTATTTAAACGGAGAATGTCTTTTGAAATCGAAAATGTGAACGTCTAGCCCTTCAAAAGTCGATTTGTCAAAAGTTTTAATTATGGCTCACAATCTTATTATTAAGAAAGTATAGTTTGCCAGTTCTAAAGTGTTGTTTACTGTGAAATTTACTTTCTTATTTTAAGAACAATAAAGGTTTACTTTAAACTCAAAAGTCTATTTTAAATTAAAAACCAGATCAATTTGTATGACTTAGTACTGATTTTATCAAAACACATAAGAAATTACGTTTCGAGTTTTTCTATTGAAATTAGTTTTTCCTGCTTTCTCGTCCACGATTTCCACAAATTTGCTTTTGTTTCTCCTATTTACAAAAATATAAAAATTTACTTTCTTATTTTTTTTATTTTCAACGAAAATGCCAACAGGTAGAGGCTGAAGTTCGTTACACATTTTGTGCCCGAGTTTTCTTCATTT
Organism: Gymnosoma rotundatum; assembly: GCA_916610165.2. Lineage (NCBI taxonomy): Eukaryota > Metazoa > Arthropoda > Insecta > Diptera > Tachinidae > Gymnosoma > Gymnosoma rotundatum. The sequence goes on along the minus strand of OU744337.1, from coordinate 91,314,880 downwards.
ATGAGGTGTGTTCCAGTTATTTCAAATGTACCATATTTTTTTAAAATATCATTATGGGTATCATTTACAAGCTTTTGAAGAGATCTTTTCGGAAACACTGATTTTTTTTTTTAATTGTTTAAGCCATGTAAAACTATATATACTACTGAATTTTTTCTTTTGTAATTTTTTAATTGTCTGTAATTCCAATATATGTTTTTTTGATTGGAAATATGTCACCAAACTAGATTTACATATGTACGAGGGCTGCTATATATATTTCTGGCCTGGCAACACTGAGTGCTGCCAAGTGCAATCTGACATTTCCATTGGAAAGTTTGTCATTTTTAAGCATAATCGTACTCAAAACGTTTTGACGTTCGACCATTATTTGTGTTGCTTACAGTGACTTGATTTTTCACAACTTTTGACGTGGATTATCACGACAAGAGTGCATTGATGAACTTAAATCTTTATATGGCGATGAAGCATCATCCTATAGCACTGTGAAAAATTGGTATAATGAATTTAATCGTGGCCGAAGCTCGCTCAAAGGCGGATTCCGTGAAGGTCGTCCAAAAACGGCTGTGGTGCCAGAGAACATTGATGCCGTGCGTGAACTCATAATGCAAGATCGACATGCGACATACCGAGAGATAGAGACATCCTTGGAAATTTTTTTTACCAGCATACATTCGATACTGCATGAACACCTGGCCGTAAAAAAGGTTTGTTCTCGTTGGATCCCGCACAATTTGAACGTCGTTCAAAAAAAGGCTCGTGTCGATTGGTGCAAAGAAATGTTGCAAAAATACGATTGCGGTGCTTCAAAAGACGTTTATAAGATTGTCACAGGTGACGAATCATGGATCTATGCGTTTGAGCCCGAAACGAAACAACAATCGACCGTGTGGGTCTTCAAAGACGAGGAAAATCCAACGAAAGTTGTTCGTGGAAGAAGCACTTCGAATCAAATGGTCGCCTGTTTCATCGGCAAAACTGGTCATGTGGGGACTGTTCCACTTGAGCAACGTAGGACGGTCACTTCTGAATGGTACACTACAATTTGTTTGTCTGAAGTTATCGGAGAAATTCGAAAAACCAACAAGAAAAAACGAATCATTGTTCACCATGATAATGCGAGCTCTCACACATCGGCTCAAACTAGAGCGTTTTTGACCGGCCAAAAGGTCGAATTAATGGGTCATCCGCCGTACAGCCCTGACTTGGCACCTAATGACTTCTTCTTCTTTCCGCTTATCAAGAAAAAAATGCGTGGTCAACGATTTTCGTCGCCAGAAGAAGCTGTTGAAGTGTTCAAAAACCATGTTTTAGAGGTGTCTCAATCGGAGTGGAAAAAGTGCTTCCACAACTGGTTTGAGCGCATGCAAAAGTATATAAATCATGCTGGAGAATACTTTGAAAAACAATAAAACCATTTTTGATTATAAATTTTCGCATTTTCACTATTAGGCCAGAAATATATAGAGCAGCCCTCGTATATGTTAAAGGTACATAAGATTGGAATACCTAAATTAGCTTTCTTACTTGTTGACTATAATATCAATAAATCAGGATCGTAACGTCATTTATCAGAATTGAAAATCGATTCTGATTTCAATTGGTACTATGAAGCCATCTTGATTCGATAATAAACAAATACTTTGTTCGAATCAGCTGTTTTGCTTCAATTAAATTTTTACATTTTAATTTTAAATTAAACAAATTATGAAGAAGTAAGAGTGTTTAATAAAAATACATAATATTGAAGGATAATAGCTACCCCAGAGTCATTGTATGTATATGAGTTTTTGGTCAGAAAACTAACAAACCCTTCTATAGATGTAAACTTTTTTTGGCAGGAAAGTATATTTTATCGTGAATATAGGAAACGGATAATATTTACTTCCTATACTACAACGGAATGCTGGGACAAGGGAAAAAACTGCAGTGAGATAAAAGTTTTGCACTGCAGCTCATGTTATAAGTCTCAGCTAAATACACTATAATACTTGCGATTTGCTTATAAGCAAAATAACAATTATAATAAAAAGGGTTATTTAGGGTCCTCTTTACAACTTGCCGCTAGTTAAGGGCTGGTTTGTGTCGGACCAGTAAATCGCATTGTATTATTACAACTTCACGTATATTTTTTTATATTTTAAATATTATTATTACTGCATTTAATTTTTTGAAAAAACAATAAATATATTTTTTCCAATTGCTGCACACATAAAATTTGTTTTGCTATGAATAACATGAGTGCAAATAAAAAAATTATCGATTCATTTCAACGGAGATGCAAATATGAAAACTCACACTAATAGTACAAACTTTTAAACCTTTCGTGGCGTACCAAATAAAAATGCGGCGTTTTTTGCGTTAGTGACTAACACAAAAATCTAAATTAGAAGAACGTGATCTAGCGTATAGCTAATATATAGATATTCCCTAAATAAGAGCATCAACTTTGTGCCTTGAGCATTAATTTTCACATTTTCTTTTATAAAACCTACTGTATAGAAATAGAAAAGGGCTAGATTGCCCTGAGAACTAACTTGAATGTCATTACTTTTCAATAATAAAAAAAAAAACAACCAACTTCACTACCTAACGGTTGTCTAATTTGGATTTTCGAATTGCGAAGCGTTTACGCCGCCGAATTTTTGACAGACAGATTGCGCTTTACGCGCTAATTTTGGTCTGACTGTAAGAACTATTTCTTCAAAAACCGCTTAAAAGCAAATTAATATAAAACACTGATCACAATTTAAATAAAACTCTTACATTATCAATGTAAACACGCATAAAACTTATAATTTAAAATAAATTTAACATTTTATTGCCACTGTATCCATGTAATGTTTTGATAAAAATCTCGGAAGACATTGTAATAATTTAAATTTTTTTGTCGACATTTATGTTAATGTCGAGTTGTTCGTAGTCATTTAAATGTTTGTGTTCACGTGTGTGTAACTAAAAGTGTCATAACAACATATAAAATCGTCATCACTACAAAATCATAAATTTACTGGAAATAAATTTTATTTAAAAGTGCGTAGAGGCAACAACAATGAATGTCTTTTGTTTTATGTAAAACTGTTATCATCCGCATACATAATTTGTTAATTTAATTTGTCGTTTACTATTTTCATTGTATTACAACCTCTAAATCAAACAAAACATATTGAGTTTTAAATAATATTTTAGTTTTTTGTGCTTCTCTACAATCAAAAAGTCGACAAAATGATCAGTGTTTTTTTTTTTATTTGTTAATTTTTAAATTCCAAATTATTGTTATGAATTTATCATGAGTGAACTCAATCTAATTAAGTGCCAAGCAATTTTATTCGAAAATTATGACATAAAGTGTCTTTGTTAATTTTTGCTTTCAATAGGTTTCAGACAAGTTTAATAAAAGTTAAAAAGAAATCATAATAAATGATTTAATTTATTATTCATCTCAGGTTTAAAAAAATTTTTAATAATAATAATTTTTATGATGATTTTGTGGTCAGAAAATTAATAAAAAAAATTATAAATTCTCATATTTAAAAATATAACTAAATTTTGTTTTTATTGAAGCTTTTGTTTTGTTTTATGATTTTTATGATGGTTAATAAAGATATTAATGAAAACACAGTTTGTTTTTATTAGGAATATATTAAAACCATACGCAATATTGGTTCCACTGTGGGGTTTTCCAAAAAATATTGTATTCGTACATTGCACGAAATTTAATAACAATAAATTTATATATGGAGAAAGCTGTTTTAAATAATGAAAGCGAAGTAATAATTTAGTTTGATTGATACTGGTGAAATACCTCGCATTGTATTGCTTCGATCAGTATGGTGTCTCTATAGTACGGTTTAGAAATTAAAGAAAAAAAATGTTCTAAAATAAAAATTAATTTTAATTTACTTTAATTGCACTTGATTCCTTTAAATATAAATATTTCATGAGAATATCATGAAATATTTATTACTTAAAACTAAAAGCATTTACATATGATCATTTCGATACTGCTCAAATAGCTCATTAATGGATTCTACCCAAATTTTGTAAAGAAAACCTAAGCGTCTTTTATCAAAAACCAAATTGATTAAATACACATTACATTTAATCACCAAAGCAAATTGGCCTAAAAAGATTTTTAATAATAAATTTTCATATTGATTAAATTTTTAATATAAATATATTTTTTAATCAAATTTTTAATAGTTTCACTTTATTATAAAAACAAAAAAAAATCGGGTTTTACCCTTTATTATGGTTATTATTTTTTTATGTTTCTTTATAATGAATGCGTTAATATGAAAATATACGGCACCCTAATTAAAGAAAAATAACAACCACAATTTCGTAAATAGGCGCTCAGGCCCCGAATGACCCGATTACCCCGATTTTAAATAGTACGGCAAAATGCTGCAACCGATTATCTATACTATGCGGGATATTCCAGTATTTGGTTTTGAATAACCTTAAAAGACAAAATCGGTTTTCATCTGATGACTTTTCAAATTACATACTTTAATGTAATCTATACATTGAATAAAAATGTAACAGGATCATTTCTGTAAATGTAATCGATAGTAATCGATATGGAAAACAAAACTGAGATAACAGGCAAAAAAAATTAATTAAGGTAACCATAACCTAAGAGCAACATATATGGTTGTAAACAAAACATAGTATTGTTACATTTGCAACCATATTGTTGTCTTTCACAACAATAATATGGTAAAATCTACACTCAAAAAATTTGAACATTAACTGTTTGCAGTTTATTTAAAAAGTTTTTAGTAAAGTTAAAAATAAATGAAAATATGGTTGTTTTATTAAGAACATTTTTATTTAACTTTTTTTGTCTGTTGTTTGAAAAGCAAACGACAAAAAAATACTGATTTTCGGTGCAGTCAAAATTATCAATTAATTTTTACCTTGTTTCAGTAAAAATGAAGTACTTCATTAAAAAATAAAGTTCGTCAGTAGAAAAGCACTATTTTACAGTAGCTTTAAAATATAATATAAAAAAATATTAACTGGTGGAAAATATGTCAGTTAAAAATAAAAATTGGAACAAAATAATTTATAGAGGAATAACATCAAAAATATGTTGGTTAGTATTTTACATAGAATTTTAAATTTGCAATATTGAAAAAATAATAAATAATAAATAAATAAAAGAATAAAGAAAATAAATTCTGTGGTCTTCAACATACAAAAGATTTTACTAAGGTATGTTATTTAAATTGTTGAATTACAGTCATATCCCTTATTTACTAACACAACGTCACAACTCCAAATTTAAAATTTTGGTGTTAATCATAAAGAATTGTTTGCCATTTACGTTTTTAGAGAGTAAGTCGTTATTTCATTTCATGTTTGGACATTTTTTTGTCAATAGGAAGCACATATTTGAGTTATGGAGTAAAGTTCATAACGGGAAGTTCATATCGCTTTCTAAAATATCGTCACATTTCGTTTTGTGACTATATGTATGTATAAAAAAGGTGATCTTTTTAAAATGTGTCGACTTTTTGCATATAAATTAAAACTCCGTTTTCTTTTCTTAAATAACGGCACATTTTAGTTTATGACACAGTTGTGGATATAACGTCATAATTCAAAGATCCACATTGTTTGTCAAAAATATCCCATTTATTATATAGTAAGTAGTTTTCTTCAATCGATTTTATTTCTGAGTCTAAACAATTGTAGATGGTGAGAACAAGTCAAAAATTAAACTGCGATTATTTCGAAATGATTTGATTTTGAGTTATGGCGTTCTGTTCGTAAATAAGCGATATTTACCAATATTTAGTATTAGTTGCACATATATAAACAATTTTTAAATGTAAATTATTTTTTTTAGCATAGAATAATCCTGAAATCCGTAAATTTTCAAGTAAGAACAAAAATGTTAAGCAAATCAAAAAGAAGAAGAAAAATAGCATTTGTGTATTTAAATAAAATAAGCAATTAATAAATTAATAAAGACATTGTAATGTTTTAAATAAATAAAAAATCTGTAATTTTTATTGTTTTGGTAGGTTATTTTTAGAGGGTTGGAATAAAAGAAAAAAGCTGTTAATTTTACTGTTTTAGTAGGTTAAATTTTATAAATTAAAATAAATACAGAAACAGTTATTTATAATGTTTTGGTAGGTTGCATTTTGTTAGTTGAAATAAATTAAAAAACAGTACTCTTTACTTTTCTGGTAGGTTGTTTTTTCGTGCGTTGGAATAAATGAAAAATTACTTGTTTTTACATATTTTGTTAGTTATAAAATCAACATTCAATAAGAATTGTAAACTACATTTAATTTAAATGAAATGTAAGTGGACCGTTTTTTAAATGAAAAAGTAGTTGTTAAAAGTGTTTTTTCATTTAAATTTACCTACATAATACTTTGAGTGTAAAAATAATTATGTTAAAATATAAACATAAAATGGTTATATTATGAATTTATAATAAAGTCTCGTAAGTGCAAATATTTCCTAATATAAAAGACTTAGTTATTCATTGTTTAATTTATTATTAATTTATCACTAAAGTTATTGAGAAACATAAATACAAAAATTGTAATGGTTTTACAAGAGTGCTTAAAACACAAAATATAAATTATATGCTTACATACATGCATATACGTACATATATTTCAACTATTTTGAAGTGTTCTGCTTGCCTTTTTATTTTTTTCATATATTGTATATTATTTTTAATTGTTTAGTTTGTACATACATTTTTATTTTCTTTTTTCGTTGACTCTAACAATAACAACAATTACAACTTAAAACTAACGAAAAATTACTAAGCTGATAGCCATTATATTATTTTTAAAAAGTTATACAAATTTGGTTGTGGCTTAAATTTTTTTACGTTGTATTTTATGTGCACAGTAATTATATAATTTTTAAATCTCAACAGAAACGTGTTTATCGTGATTGAAGTATTGTTGAAAACAACTACAATTTGCTCTCGGCAACTTTACAATATTACAAATAACATATTATGTATATTGTGACCGTATCACAACCATATTATTTCTTTGCGTGAAGGTAACTGATTACCTGAATCTTTTTAAGCTCACAAAACTTGGTCACCAAACTCGTCAAAGTGAGAATGATGTTTTTTTCAGTTTCAGTACAGTCCTGCCTTTTTTTGAAAAATCTTTATTTATCGCACATCGTCATATAAGGCTTTTCACTGGTTTAGTTCTTTAATTAGAATATTGTTCAACTTGTAACGCACTTTCAAAAAGGGCTGTTAAATTCTTTAGAATCATGAGTTATTATTTTTTTGTAAGTGAACAAGGAATTATATATAAAGTATATTTGTTCTATGTAATTTTCTTTGATTTAGCCATACTTTTATGTCAATATAATAGAAAATTATATGAAAAAATTATATATTTACAAAATTACTTAACTGCCAGTAGGTACTCTCAAATGATACTACACCTAAAGTGACCATAAAGGCAAATAATTGAAAGTCATGAATATCTTACAGAAAATTATACATTAAACAAAGATGCACAAACCAAAACACACACATACTTACAAGTAATAAATATAGGGAGGTATAATTTGGTAAATTATTCCGAAAGTCTGATAATGTTTACTCACATTTGCATATTTGCATCAATGTATTTGTATCAATCAATATTTAAACTGTTGAGGTCAGTAATTGACAGCGGCTGGCAGTTAAATGTAAAAGGATATGAATGTTAATTTAACATCTTATTATATATTCAACTGCAAACACAAACATACTTATATAAGTATGCAACGTTTGCATTTAAACATGTAGTTAATAAATAGTGTTATTTCAATAATCACACAATTACAGATATTACAGTAAACAGTTATTGTAAAAGTTCGATTTTTTTGCATCTCTTCTACTTAAAAAAAAATTGAAGGCTTCGTAGTCACAGCCTTATCATGCTGGGGCAAAATCAAAATTGAGAATAATTACTTTCAAATTTTGAACGCGTAGTTTAATATAGTAAGTAAAGAACTATCTATCGCCTAACTTTACGTACGGCGTATGGTTAAGTGTATCGCTCGCATACAAAGTGTTTAATTAGATATCATTAAGCTCTTCAAAAAACCGGTAACCTCGCAGTTCGGTATGAAGTCGGTCCACAAAGACTACCTACAACTTCAGACCATTGTATTAGGCAAATTAATATGAAATAGTCCAACCCCTGAACAAAAACTCTGCCCAAATATTAGATACTGTGGTCTTGTTGAGCCGAGCAGTGGCTTAACAAATTTTTTATTAAACTTTAATCATTATCCTTGTTAAATTGGAAAATATGAAATTTTCGGGTTGAAATTTGTAAAAAAAAATTAAAATAACTATTTTACATACTGTTGGCTACAAAGAAGAAGAAAGATTCTTTATGTACTTAAAATTTTTTAACGAATATGATAATGTGTTAGCCGTGGCTAAACTTGAAATCGACTTTTTTATAATTCCAGAACTGAACACAACAGTAAAACAGTTTTATACACAAACTTTCAATGATCTTAAGGAAATTTTTTTAATTTCAAAATTTATAGGTAAAAGTCTAAAAATGTTTAATTTTGTGTTTTATAATAAATTATTTCGGCGTTTCTGGACTGTTTTTGATAATTATACTGTAATTGACCAAAAACACGAGTGCATACTGCACAGCAGCCAAGCCTTATTAGAGCGTAAAGCGCAAAGCAAGCTTGCCCGTAACATTTTCGTTGTAGTAACATATCTTTGTAAATAAGAGCGTCAACTTTGTGTCTTGAATTGTAATGTAAACTCATTTGATTTTTAAAACATATTACATAAAAATAAAAGAATATTAAACTGCAATATTGCCCTAAAATAACTAAATTGTCTTTACTTTTCAACAATATAAAAAAAGGCAAACCAACAAGCAGTAAACTTTACTTCTTAAGGCACTGTCGATTTTCCGATTGCTAAGCGTTTACCCAGCCTTATAATGGTTTGCTTCATACATTTTGTATGTACATAAGAATTTTTGATTGATAGGCTGTAGCTCTTTAACTTAAGGCGATAAATTTCAATTCTTATAAAATATCCTAATCTTATGAAAAACCAAACATGGCAAGCGTCATAAAAATTCGGGGCGCCTTACTTTGGGATCCTATTTCATTTCTGTTACAGACCTTAATCCTTTGAATATTTGGCATTTTTAAAATAATACATTAATTTTTTTAAGTACCAACATGTTAATAAGTTATACTACATAAAAAAATTAAAAATGTTTACTGTGTTTTCCATAAAAATTTTTGGAGTTTTTATTGTAGTTTTGCTTTATTGATACAATAAAATTCTCATTTAATCAATTTGGATTTTGATATAGACTCTTAGGTTATCTATTCAAAATTTGTTAGAATGCACTGATGATAAAGAGTATCATGAAATATTTATATTTGAAGAAATCAAGTACAATTAAAGTAAATTAACATAATAAAGATTCCAAATTATAAATTTCCTTTTAGTGCTAAGGAATCCCTTTAAAATAAAAACTAAGAACGGTAGCAATTAGCGCACAGAATTGTAACAGCATAACAACAGTGTATGGCAGACGTATGTTACGGGAATTAGATAGAGGGGATGACTGGCTTTGATAAAAGGCGTAGTGGAGTGGTCCGTGGATGGTTAAGGTTACTAAACAAGGCATCGAGTAGTTCATGTCTCACCGGATTAACACATAAATGTAGCGTGTATGGCTACATTTATAATAACGCATGTTTTTTAAATACTGTGCACAAAAATGCATTATGGGTGGTTTTAACTTAAACAAATTTCAACCACAAACAAAGTTTTATAACTTTATTAAAATAATATATAATATTTAACCATAATATATTATTATTATTCAAATTATGGTTTAAAGCAAAAAAATAATGTTTGCGCTAAAAAATATGTTGTTCTAGTTCTTGAAAGTTTAAAAATTTTTCTGATAGCAAATATTTAAAATTGTTTTTTATTATTAGAGAATATAAAAAAATAAAAATGTATGTACAAAATAAATAACTAGAAAATAATCTGCAAGATATGAAAACAAATAAAAAGGAAACCAAAACATTTAAAAACAAATTGAAATATATACATATATAAGTATTAATGTATTGTAAGCATATTCATATATCTTTATTTTTGTATTTGAAGCATAATTGTAAAATCATTTATTGTAGCTTTCGATCTAAGCGTTTTTATAAGCAAATAACTGATTATTTTTTGGGAATTTATGTTTTAAATTAATTTTTATGACAAATCGTTAATGAATAAAACAGTAATAACTAAGTCTTTTATATCTGGAAAATTTTAACCATTTAATGTATATATTTGAACATAATTATGTTTATATTTTAGAATGTTATTTTTTGTAAGAAAACAATATGGTTGCAAATGTAACAATACCCACAATATTTTATTATAAAAATCCAATTATTTGTTGGAGGATAAGCTGGTATCTAAACTTAGTTTACTGATCGCTTTATATTTAAACTTTATTTTGACTCTCAGATAAAGGAACCATAACATTTATGTTATTCACTGTAAGAATCAATGTAAAGATATAAGTGTAAACATATGTGTAGGTAAATGTTTAAGAAAACAATGATACAAAACAAGGTGAATATAATTAAAATTAATTTCAATGCAAATACAAATACAAATGCATAAATATAATATACAATACGAATGTAAGTGAATAATTTATGCCATTAATACTCTTATTAAAATAATTAACAATTGTCTTCTTTGATGTCTGCAAATATTTAATATCTTTAACTGAAAATTATATTAACAGTACAAAAAATGAGAAGAGCGTTAATTGTTGTAACAAGTGGCAGAAATACTTTGTAGTTTATAGTTTCGGGGGAAATTCCTACCTGCCAGATTGCAGTCTGCCACTGTCATTGCTTCACAGAGTATTGTTTAGACCACATGCTATCAAAAATTTCTCGGCAGATCTTAACATTAAAAAGTCTACTGGGCCAGATGGTATTCCTGCACTGGTCTTTAGGCAGTGCTCTTCGACGCTACCCCATCCATTAAATTCTTTTTTTTTTAACACTTTGTATCCTGCTGGTGAATTTTCGATGTTCCGGAAAAAAGCTAATTCAAAGCCAATCCCCAAAAAGAGAGAAGCAAATAACCCTGAAAATATACGCTCGAATCCAATTTGCTTTACGCTCGGGATGGAAACGGTGTCACTTCGCAGGCCATTTTCGCTAAAGTAAGATGTTGGCTCTAGATATCTTTAAGAAATTTGATGCACTATGCCATAGTGCGCTTATCCAAAACCTATTACATTTGGTGTCGCTAATACCTTTTTCCGATTTCTTCAGGGATCGTACTGTACGAGCTACTATAGATGGGATTTCATCAAACCAGTTCAAGATAAATTCAGCGCTGTTATAAGGCTCTGTTCTTTCTCCTACCCTATTTTTTATTTTTCTAGTTGAACTACTTTTTGAATCTTTCAACACTATATTCTCTTTAGAGGTCCAGCAGCATTTAAAACCTTTTAAAATTTTGGGACAAGATCTCATAGCAATATCTGACTGGGGCCAAGCAAATAAGGTCGATTTTTATACTCGTATAAGGCAGACTTGGAGCTTTATCTGTAATAGGAAGTGGTATACGGCTGTTCGTAAATGCATCACTGCACTGCCTATGATGCGCAGTACGTTCGTAAATGCAAAAAGAGGCAGCACTGCAAATGTCATCATAAAAAAAGCTGATGCAATGACCATTTTTTCTGTTCAATAATTTTTATAGAATTAAATTTAGTTTCTATTTCTTTTTTTTTTAGTATCTAACGCATATTTTTATCATTTTTATATCATCTGGTTTACAAATCGATTTTATTATCAATTTTTTTTATTTTCACAGTATTTCTTCGTTCGTTAATGAAAACACTAAAATGAGCCAAACAAAGCATACCCAAAAGCTTATCGCAGTGCAGAATAATCATATTATGCAGCGCAGTGATGCATTTACGAACAGGCCCAACCATTAAGAAATTGGAAACTTTAGAGGTTCTTGGACTGAATGTGCATTATTAGATGGACTTGACACATTTTCCAATTTTCAAAAGAACCGTTCAAGTGTCTGAGGATTTTTAAAACGGTATAAGAGATATTTTACTCCATCTTATATTTTTACTATTTAAGTCACGGCCATCCCAAAAATGACAAGAGAAAAACTCACCAAACGCATTATCGATAGCAAAACCACAATTGAACTTCAAAGCAGTTGCCGCATTTACCTTTTTCTCCACATTAACTTTTGTTTTTTAAATTAATAGAAATACAACAGTAAAGCACTTTTGCAAATTTTACTCTATTAAAAAATTAACAAAAATGAAAACAGAAAATTTACTCATATTATATTGTTTTATTCAAAAAAATTCTCTTGTTATTCTACACTTCATGGGAGCAGTTTGGAAAAAAGTCGTACAGCAAAGGTAAAGACTTTATCTAAGGACTAAGAATACTTACATTTTAGCCAATCTTACTTTTAACATATTATTAGTTCCTTTAAATTTTCAATTTGTTGGAATTTGTTGTCCAACAACAATTTTATCTCTTAGGCAATCAATTTTGATTAATACATTAAAGTAAATTCATACATTTATTGTATATTTATATAAATATTGTGAATATTAAAATAAATAATTCTAAATAGAATTTAATGTTTTGGAAAATTTGCTTTCGCATAGTAATCGATATTGTTAAGTTAACTGGTAAATTGTATACTTACGATAATTAACAACAAGAATAATACAAAGTTTCAAACAAAGAAAAAAGTGTTTCTAATGAGCTTAAAACATTTAAACTTAGACAAATGAAAAAGACACAAAGTGTACGTAGAACAAAGGTCATGGTTGAGTAACAAGAAAAAAGCTTAAAGAAGAAAAAACAAACAACTTTTTTTTAATAACAAAAGACGATAAAATTACATTACGTTACACTAAATATTTAAAAGGGTTAAAGAAAAAAAAGGGGTTAATTAACGCGATAATTAGTGCGTAATCCAATACATCAACAGACAGACAGACAGCATTAAGAAGAACATATCGAGCGACAGACAACAAAAAAGGACTTATTGAACAAAAACTTATTTAGAAGACATGAAACTGAGACAGACAAGTGGTATGCAGTGACGTAAAAGCAATAACAACAATTGGCTTAAAGCAGCAAAAAATGAACAGAATTAAATTCTTTGCAAACAACCTCTTCAACGCTATTTTAGAAAAGTTACATTTTAATTTGTAATATTAAAAACAAAAGGTTTATGGAAGTGAAATGATTTAGAATAACAACTTATTTAAAACAAAGTTTAATTATTACTTTACAACAAGTAAATAAATATGGATCTGCTGAAATGTTACAATAATTCTTGCAAAAAACCGACTTCAAAACAAATAAACTTAAAATCATGTGTTTGTCTATAACGGTTAATAAGATAGGATCAAATAGGTCAAATTAAATCAATTATGCAAACACCCTTTGATTTTAAATTTAAATTGTAGACTTGTTCTTATAGTGGACTAAGCAATACAGATCCCTTGTAAATTTGAGCTGTATGTATATAACGGTCCATAAGTTTGGCCACATATATCAAATTACATCACCTTTTGGGGTACCCTTTAAATTATATTTTTAAATATTAATACTTGTTATAATAACGGTCAGAGTAAACGATATTTTGTTCAATTTGCAATCATTTGTCTATAATTATTCAAAAGGATAGGCCCATATTGGTCACCTGTGGGAATACCCTTTAATTTATAAATATATTTTTACCTTACCATTTTCTACTGGGAGCTAAAGAGATACACATTTTTTTTATTAACTTCGCAAACTGTTTTTAAAATGTACAAATGTAAATGTAAGCATAACCTTTCTAATAAACAAATAAATTTTTTCACTTAAATATGACTGAATATTGCAGACATTAATATAAAAAAGCAACATTTATAACCTCCTTTTTTTGATAGATATTAACCCAGGAACAAGATTTTTCGAAGGTTATATTACAAGCTCGTTATATAATTGATAATTGTTATAATTTTCGGTAATAACCGTCATCTCTGGCTGAGTACTTTGTACGTTTGGCGATCGCTTTCGATGTGATAACATCATTTTCAAGCCACGTATTTGGTAAAACTGAAGAGATAGTGTTAAGAATAGATAGTGTTAAGAATAAAAGGTGGTGGGTTTAGGTAATTTTTGTCTGTTTAAATAGTATTATGCAGGTAGATTCCCTGATATCTGTTGTGTTTATTGGGGTAAATAGTTTAATATTTAGGTCTTTTATTATTGGATAGGTAAGTGTGACCGTCTGTGGGTGTTTTTCGTTTGTAAGGTGTTTTAGTAATTTTAGTGGTGTAAAAATCGTGTCAGAGGTTGTGTTTACCTATTCGTTGATAATGTCTGCGTTAAATGTTCGTGTTTTGTAAATTTCCATGTTTTGAAGAATGTCTAGTCTTCGTCCTTTTTTACTTGGGTGTAATACTGTCATACATTCATCTATTTCCTTTGGTTCGTGTCCATGTGTGTTAAGGTGTTTTGCGAAATTGGAGTCTTCCCTTTTCCTTTTGTATGATCGTATGTGTTCTGTAAACCTTGTTTTTAATGTTCGTCCAGTTTGTCCGATGTATGTATGGTTGCAGGTGCAAGTTAGTCTGTATACTCCGCTGGTGCTAAATTTATCGGTTGTTTCTGTTGATGTTTTGAGATTGTTGCGTAGAGTGTTGGTCGTTGTTAGCGTTGTGTGTAAACCTTCTGTCCGGAAAAGGTTAGTTAATCTATATATTTCTGGTCCTGTGTAAGTAAAGATGTGTCGTCGTATTGTATCGTTTGTTTCCTTGTTTCTTTCTTCTTGTTTTTGTTGTTGTATTGTCTATTTTAAGTTATAGAGTAGATTGTATCGAGTTCTTTGTTGTATTTATCTGGAGCGAGTGGGACTATTTTAAGTCTGTGAATCATGTATAAATGCTGCGAGTTTATGTTGAGTAGGATGGTTTGAGGAGCTGTGGATAGTTGTGTCTGTCATGGTTGGTTTTCTATAAATGTCAAAGTTTAAGGTATCAATTCCTCGTGTTATTTCTATGTCAAGATAATGTAAAGTTCTGGTTTGCTCTTTTTCGATTCGGTATGTAATTTTGTTATGTTTAAGTCTATAAGAATTTGTTCGGCGTTGTCTCTTTCGAGGATGCATATTATGTCGTCTACGTATCTGTAGTAATGGGTTATTTTATGTTTTCCATCAGTTTTTTGATGTGTAGTTGTTCTAAATGTTGCATGAAAATCTCTGTGAAGATTGCGGATGTTGGGTTTCCCATGCTGAGTCCATCGGGTAGTTTATAGAAGTTATTATTGAATCTAAAGTAGGTTTTTTTTAATATCGTCCTTGCAATTTCCATTATTTCGTTGATATATTGATTGTCGTATAAGTTGGAAAGTGTGTTACGTAGGATAGTCAAAGTTTCGTGTGTGGGTATTGATGTATATAGATCCTTTATGTCAAAGGATACGAGTCTCGTACTATCAGTGATTTTGATGTCTTTAATTTTGTTTTGTTTATCTCTTCAGTTTTAACAAATACGTGGCTTGAAAATGATGTTATCACATCGAAAGCGCTTGCCAAACGTACAAAGTACACAGCCAGAGACGACGGTTATTACCGAAAATTATAACAACAAATTAATATATACTGGCGGAATCAACCCAATTAATTTAATTGATTGTTAGTTTATTCGCAAGTTCATTTTGATTATGACACCATAATCAAGCGAACGTCATGGCGAATAACGAATTGAGGCGCGTTTATAAAGCACTTTGTACGTAAGAATTTAAGTTTAAAAACAAATTTTTAGAACATCTACTTCCAAATAATCGTCAAAAAGGAGGTAATCACAACTACAAAATTTATTGTTTTACTCTTTAATATATATAAATTCTTAAAAGCTTGAACTCCACAATAACACTTTTATTTTTTTGATTACTTTCTTATTATCATAGAAAATTAATAACTGGAGAATCCTTAAAATATATATCTACTTCCATACATTGGAAGACTTATTATTTTTAAAAATTAGCTTTTAGAGTGCATTAACGTCGAACTTTATCGTTGTTTTCACATTTATTTTCTTACTGTGATCTTTAATATTTATACCTCAGAAATATGCACTTCGATTTATAATTTGGACTTGAAAGAACTAAGTAATAACGTCAAAACAAACATTAAGGCAGAATGACCAAACACATCAATATTTTTATGATCTTAATTTTAAATGATTTTAGTGGCGCCAATTAAAACATACATCTCACATAATCAAAAGCATACACTGACTGAATAAAAATTGGCAACATTAACATGCAAACGATCATTATCATATGAAAATTGTAGCCTTTTTATTTCTTTGGTCGATTTCACTTGTGAATGGGTAATTTCAGTTTTTTATACCCTCCACCACAAAAAGTGGAAAAACGGTATATAAAGGGTTTTCTACGATATCCATTTTCGACCCCATAAAGTGTATATATTCTGACTTTTAATGCATAGCGAAGACGATTGAGCGATGTCCGTCTGTCCGTCCGTGTTAGTGTTAAAATCACAAAAAACATTAAATATGTCAATCGATCAGATATAATGTCGAGAGAAGTGCTATTGGAAATCAGCACAATCGGTCCATGGCAGCAGGCAAAACACCACGCCTACCTCGAATTTTTACTTGGAGCAATAAAGTATCTGTATTCAAAAAATAAATATGTGGGTCGATAGAGCATTAAAAAATAAGAATAAACATAAAGTAAAAAAATTGGCGCTCGCCAATATTTTCCGAGTTACGGGGCTCTGAAATTAAAAAAAAATTTTTTAAATATCAATATTGGTTTTTAAAGTTTTTGAAGAGATCTTTAAGGAAATACAAAAATTAAAAAAAATGCTTAACCCATTAAGAGACGATGCTACTTTTATGTAAAATATAGGCACTATCAAAATTTTTTTTCATTTTTTAATTCTCTGTCACCCCAATATTTGCTTTTTTGATTGAAGTTACTTCAATAAACTGTATTTACATAGATGGTGAAGATTCGGCATAACCGAATATAGCACGTTTACTTGTGTTTTTGTTTTTTTTTTTTGTATGATTTTATCTCAAACCACTCATAAACCATAAAAATCGCAGCATCTTTCTTATTTTCTCATCCAATTAATTTGTTTCATTTAGGACTTTTCCTTTTTCCTCTGTTTTGGTGTTTATTTGTAAAATATTTCTTTAAAAGTGCCAGCAATGAACGGCTTCACCACAGTCTCATCATCGTTTTTAGTTTGAAGGAGTTGTTTTAAGTGGTTTGGAAAATAGTTTATTTGATGTTATTGTTCGGAGCAATTAGAAAATTATTAAAATAATTACAATTACAACAATTACGCGTTTACAAAATTTTATTACATTATCTGTAAAAATATATGGTTCCAATGAACATATTCTAGTTATTATAAATCTATTTCCTGTGAATAATTGAATATTAATTTGTTTTTATACACAAGAGTTCATCATGATTGATTTGAACTCAATATTTTATTCTAAAATTGTTACAACAACTCAAGTTTTATAACTATCCCAAAATAATATAGGAATTCTAACAAGAGCATAATATTATTAAAAATAATATGTTAAGATTTTTCTTACCGCTAGAGTAATGAAAAATATCAAAACAAATAAAGAAGTAAAAAAATATTATTTTACTTTTAATATAAATATGGCCTTTAAATACAGTTATTATGTTAGACAACAATATAGCTCCAATAACAACAGACTATAGAAAATATGTGTCAGGCAATAATAACTTAATGGCAACACGTTAGGCTTGAATTACTTAATCATGATATATTGCTTCAGACATTCCAAAGGAACTAAAAAAAGCTGAAAAGTCCACTGCAAAAAACTTGCAATTGCGCGGCTCTAAACCACAGGGCATTACCCCTGAAAAGTGTATATTACACAGCTTTAAAAATTAAGCTTAAATACTCCTCTGCTGTGCACGTGTCAAATTTTGGATCAATTGACCTAGCCCTTTATAAACGGTTGAGTTATTTCCAAAATAGTTTGATCTCGGCATTTATTCGACGCCTTAGCATCTTACACAAAAATGCCGATTTATTGGTAGAGTTTAATCCTGTAAAAGAATGATAATGAAAAACCAAGTAAGAGTGCTATATTCGGCTATGCCGAATCTTATATACCGTTCACCTTCTACGTAAATTTAGTTTAGTGAAGTAACTTCAATCAAAAAAGCAAATATTAGGGTGACAAAGAAATTAAAAATAAAAAAAAAATTTGGTACTGCATATTTTACATTAAAATGCATCGGCGCCTAATGGGTTAAGCATTTTTTTTAAATTTTAGTATTCCCTTAAAGATCTCTTTAAAAGCCTTCAAATGATACCCGTATTGATATTTTAAATATGTATTGCTTAGACATGTGACACCAAAATGCTGATTTATTGGTAGAGTTCAATATAGGAGTGATTTTGAAGTGACAAATACACACAATTATATGGACGATTTAACGCATAAGTTTTATGTAGGTGGTTATAAAAATGATAAGCGTTCTTGTTCTCTAATACTGTCTTATAAAATGCTGTAGAAAATATGATCGTGTTTTCTTCTTTAAGTGTGAATATGCAGTTTTTCAGCAGATGATGAAGTTTTACAAAATTGGATAAATTATGGATTTTCTTGTCTTGAAAGTTTAGATAATCATATAGAGATCTTTGGAAGTTCTAAAATATTTTCATGAAAATAAAAATGTCCTTAAGGCAGGAAGCCTACATGACGACAAGAAAACATTGGGATAGAAAAAATTTCATTTGTTCTTAATTGATACCAGCTAAAAGATTTTTTTATTGATCTATTTTGATACATAATTTTCCTGATTTCAAAATTTTCTTTTCGATAGATTCGAGTTGCAGAATCAAGCGTAATATATTTCATAATAAATATTTATAAAGATCTAGATGTCTAGATGTTCGTTTTTCCAATTAACTTCCATCTGCGTGTAGTTTATAAAGAAGGGATCATTTCTATTGCTTCTAGTCTTCAATAAAATCGGTTCAGCCGTATGGCCGTTAATAATTCATTAACAAAAAAACTTACAAATAGATCTATACATATTTTCTTTAATATAAATTTTACACCACTTGATCAACATTGTAAGAGCCGTCGCCACCAACATTATTTAACTGCGACGCCTTCATCAACTAGGCTTCGGCTTAATTCAAGACTTCGTGATTCGGGCCACGCAAGTAGAGCTGTGTCGTTCACGAACGAACGGGTTAAATTGACCGAATCAATCAAGTGAACGGAGTGATCCGGTCTTTTCGTTCAATAGTGTACGGGTTAAATTGAACGGATGACTTAATTGAACAAACTGAGCCAGATATTTAACCGGCTCCTTTCGTTCAAACTGAATGATTGAACGAATTGCACGAACGAATCAGTCTTTGATAATTGGCCGAAAAAGACCGGTCACTGAAACGAACGACCGGGCACATGTCTATACACAAGTAAACTGAAATCATACATACAAAAAAATGATTTGTAAATATTAAAGGGCTGCACAAGCATGAGAAAAATGTCTTACAAGCAATCAGGTAAATTTCAAGTAGTGTTTGATAGAACACTCTCATTTTCAAACTCATACTTCCAAACACAAATGTTTTGCTTTGCGACCAAAATAGAGATTAAAGAACAAAAGTGTTTTAGAACAACATTGAAGTAAAACATAACAGAACTAGACCAAAAATGAAATAGAATATCAAAACTGAAGTAGAACATTCAAAACATGCTTGAAGTTTTTGATAGCAGAATTAGGCTAAAGAGAAACTACAATCATTTTCGTTTTTCTCAATATGGGGTGTCGTCAACTTTAAGATTTTAAAACGCATAAAAATGGAGAAAAAACATTATATCTGTTTTATTTAAAATGTTAATTGAATTACTTTTTCAAAAAAAAATTTAATATTTTTATATTAAAAATATAATAGTAAAATTGTCTTTTACATGTCAGGGTTTTCAGAAAAACGAATAGTAATAAAACTTAACAAAAATAAAAAAATTGCCTGTATTCGATAATACTAAATAATATATATTTTTATAAGTTCTATGCAAAAAATTTTAAAAAGGGTTCAGCAATTGATAGGAACGAATTAAAATTAATTACACGTGATTCAGTATCTATCCTTTTATAAAAATATTTTTTACAAATGAATTTTTTATCCGAATTTTCATATTTTCATATTAAAAATATAACAATAAAAAAACATATTTGTATGTTTGCATATCATTTCTTTATATAAAAGCACTTTTTTTTTCTTTTAACATCACTTTCGTGAGCATTTTTGTATATGTTCTAGTGCACTCGATGTTCCTACTATGATTTACCAATTTTTTACTTCGTTTTCGCCTTTTGTTTTGATGTTCTACTCTGTTTTAAAACACAAGCACTAACAAAGCTGTAAAGAGAAACTTTTCGAATGGTGCTTGTTTTGTTTTAGTGAGAGCCATGTTTTGTTATGCTTGTTTTGATATTTATATTTACACTGAAATTCTGTGTTTGGAAGTAGTGTACACTAGAAAATAGAACTTTCAAAACATTTTGTGCAGCTCTTTAGTAAATATTCGGTTAATATATTCAAAATTTAACTACTACTATCACAATTTATTTCTTGTTATTAATAAAATATATAAATGACATACTTTTTATATTAAAAACTAAAAAATAATATTTATTACTGAATGTTTGCTGCAACAACTATTTAAAAAATTCACCTTACAGATTTATGGCTTTACTCAAATAATTTTATTAATTGAGAGAGGCAACCAAACTAATTCAGCACATTACTAATGAAAACATAATTTTGGTAGTCCGAATTATATAAATCGTTTGCTTTACTTCTTCAAAAAAGTTTTTGACATAATTAAAAAAAAAAATAATTATAATAAAAAGTATAATAAAAAACGTAATGATATTTAGGTTTACAAAATATAAAGATTTTAAGAAAATAGCGCAAAGTTCAGAAAGATCCTTCAAGGGTAAGTTTTAAATTGTCTTAAAAAGATATTTGCAAATAAAAATAAATTGTTTTATTTACTTCGTAGCGACAAGAATTTGGGTATTTGCAAATAAAATGTAAAATGAAAGAAAGTTGGCGAAAGGAAAGAAATCGGGAGAAATAGAGTGGCGTTGTAGATTCGTATGGTTCGAATCATGAAATTTTACGTTATATTTTTTTGTAACTTATTTTTTAAATAAAAGTACATATGAAAGTTGTTAAAATTGTTTTATTCACCGCACAATAATATTTAATATCGACTGTCGAATGAATTTTTGAAAAAGTTGTGAGTATCATATATATTCAGTCATCATAACCGAATTCCAAATAAAACTCACAACCTCCCAAATTCGATTTGAAACAAATTTTGTTGTCGTAACGAATCTCTTTTCTCTGTGTAGTAATTAGGAAGTACCTGCAAGTTAAGAATCCTGTAGTCTAAATCTAACAGGGAATTTCGGTGTCTTTTAGCGACTTAACACAAAAGCGTAACCATTATAACCGGTCCCAGTGCAATCAGTGCTATTCAAAAGTAACCATAAATTTCTCATTCCATTAATAAATATAAGTCTCCCGGATATGTGTAGGTTTAAAAATAAAAATCAGGCAACAAAGTCTTTTGTTGTTTTTTTTTTTTTTTTTGTTTGTTTGTAATTTCGTCAAGATATTTTATAATCGTCATATGCGTGCAGTTATTTAATGGCCATCATAATTTAGATTTTTTTGTTTGTTTATTTATTTACAAGTTTTTATTCGTTCTCGTGAACCTGTGTGCAATTTATTTCATTTCTTTTTTTTTTTTTTTGGAAATTTTTATTTTTATGGTCAATAAACAATGCTTGTTTTAATGTTTGTGTAAATCATAAATAAAATTTTTATTAATTGTTTATGAATTTATTATGGAGTAAAATTTTTAAAGACAATCTTTTGAATCGCTTTTAAAAATTAAATTTATTTATAAATGTCTTTGCTTGTCTGTGGGTTGTTTTTAGTGGAACTCCAGCTGATTAATGACTGACTATAATAATTTTACTAATGAGTTGTGGTTTATTTAAATATTTGAAGAGGTTTTTTATGTGAAAAGGCTTTTTAAAAAATATTTTTGTTTTTAAGGTTGTCAAATGGGATTTATATTTAAAAGAAAGTTATTTAAATATTTGTATAAATAATTCGTTAGAGTTAAAAAAATCTATAAATTAATTAGTCGATATGTATATTGATTTGATAATAAACCTAAAAATTATATTTTCATTAATGTGTTACTTTTCAAGAAAAATTTTTAAAATTCAAAAATATATTTTTTATTTAAAACTAAAAACATTAATACACAATTTCTGGATAAGCAAAAATGTAATAATTGTTTCGTCGCCTAAATCATATTTCAACTTTCAACTCTAAATGTTAAAAATATAAAATCTTGAAATGATGAAAGTACTGAAAGAAACTATGAAAAACACATGTCCGTTAGTTGATATTAGAAACTAATTTAGCCAAGCAAGTATTTAGAAAAGCAAGTATTTATACGTAGCTCACAGGTTGTTTTAGAAAAGTAAAAAAACAAACAGTACATCACTCCGTTACGCTTTGCAGTGAACTGCCTAGCGCACTTAAACTAGTATTTCGTAACGAATTCACTACGGAGGATGTTGGACTGTAGCATGGATGGACATTAACTGATGAAATGGTTGTAGGAAACATCAAAACAAAATTTTTAAGAAAATTTTTTTGAGTTAAAAAGTAAGTTACTTTAGTCGCAGTAATAACTAGCGGAAAAGGAGTTTTTAATATTAGTATTTTAACATTTTTAATTTAAATAATAAAGGGTATTAAGAAATAAGCAGTCGATTCCCTCTATCAATCAGCTGGTTGAATTTAATGCCACACTACAAGCAATTATTTTATTCCTAGTGGTATTGTATTTGGAGGCATGTTTTTATAAATTAGATTGCAGAAACTCTTTGGTGAGCAAGGGCGGCGTGGGTCGTGCTATAGAGGAGAAAAATTCTGAGCAGAAAATCTTTTGTGATTGAAGCCGTTGTTTTTGTAAGTGCTGAAATTGTGATACATTTTTAAGTGACACTGTATTTATACTAAGAACCGCACAATGTCTGTTGACATTATGATGTTTGTCAAATCGAAATAATATCCGTGGATTTTATGTCATTTTTGGGTCCGATAAAAGTTAATGTTCATTAATTCCGTCGACACGATGATATGCCACCTTCTATCTTATTTTATATACAAACGTGATTATTATTAAACAAGGCGTTTTTACTTAAAATTTTATTAGTGTTTTTTTTTTATCAACATTTTACACTCACTGCCTGGGTCAACTGTTTCTTCCTCTTCATTTCATATTATTGTACTTTACGTTTGTACATTTTGATTTTATTAATTCATGAATATATGATTTCACAAACATATTTCCGTTACAAGTATTTAATGAATTGAATCCAATCCATTTCAAGCAAACGCTGTAACACAATTGTAATGTTATTCATTTTTATTCATACATAAATCAGTAGAAAAAAACTGTTCATTGTTTTGCTTTTCAATAATTGTATGACTTCTTTCTTAACTTCTTTTTATAGTTTTTTGTTTTTTTTTTTTTTCTTTAGAATGCGAAAAGCCAACGAGACGATCAATATTTCGTACTTAATATGAAAGAATTCACACATACAGATTGACCTTTTTAACACTTATTTCTTTTATAACCATGAATATGAATATTTAGTTACAAATTTAATTTTTTTTTATACACGTTTTCATTTTTGCTTTCATTTAATTCCACAACTGACTTCCTTTTTGTCGAACAAAACAAAGAATTAAATATAATAAATAATGAACTTTATAATGGTCACATTTTAGATACAACAAAAGAAACAAAAAAAAACTTAATTTAGTATTATGAACACTAATAGCACAGTGGTTTGTATGTTTGACAAGCTGTTAAAAAAAGTTAAGAATAATACTCTGGTTCAGTTAGAACTCCAGAAATTTGTCTGCTTTATTTTTTGTAAAAGAGACGTTTCCAGATTTAAAAAGTTGTTTACTTGCAATTAAAAAAGAGGGTGTATTCTAGTTATCTTGTTCCTTTCTGCTCTTTTATAAAATAATAAATAATATCGTCAATTTAATAATATAATCGCTATAAAAGCTAACACGCTATTTTTAAAAATTAATGAATTTAATTAAATACTACCGTAGGTTAATTAAATTATCGTAGTGTTTTGTGATATTCATCTATTAAAGTCAGCTAATCGAGGTAAAAAATAGCACGATATTTTTAATAATTAATTACATTTTTTATTTTCCGAAACGGGAAAATGTCTCAAATTAAAAAAAAAGAAGCTTCCCTGCCTTTTTTAATCACGGGGCTGTTAAATCTTTCTTAAGGCATGAAGCTAACAATTGGAGACTTAAGAAAAGTCCCTTTAGGTTTTTTTTCCACTTTTTGCTATGCACACTGAGGAATACCGGAACAATTTATAAATTATTTTTCCATGTTTGAATAGGGCTAGAGGAAGAACTCTTACAATTTTGAGCTAATTGTTCATTTCATTCATACTTAACATTTCAGTTAAAAACAAACATTTTTGGATATTTTCAAAAATTTTTATAACTGTGGTACCCAAATTTGGTGGCCTACCTAGAAGCCTCCCTTAATCCTAGGGGGCCGACCGTTTGCTTTGCCTCTGTAAAAAGAATTCACATTTTTATAAATGTTTACTTTTGATTATTACAAAAAAAATTCTTTCCTGTCTCATAATTACTCAACTTCACAGAAAAGTGTTTAAAAAGTTCAGAAATATCTGAGTTCCCTTTAATTCACTGTGCAGCAGTGATTTAATATAAAACAAATAACAAAAACGAGAACTACAAAAAAACAAACATATTAAAATAAATGAATGAATGTTTTTTATAATAGAGGGTAAATTAAAAACCACATAATACTCCTAAAGATTTGTTATAGTTTTTTTTAATGATTGCGAGTGCATTTTTTTATAAAGCTAAAAATTTAAAATACAAGTACCTGTAATATTATTCATACGTTATTACTTTTGACCGGAAGAGCATGAAAATTGATCGTCATGGTGAGAATTTTTACAATTTAAACAGATTTTTATGCAAATACGTATTTTTGAACTGCATTCACTGACACTCACTATCAGACCCTCAAGTAACTGATCATTATCATAAATATTCAATATTAATGTAATCACTTTAAAAGCATATTAATGCGGTAAAAATATTTAGCAAAATTTATGAAACCACAATATGCAAAATTTCTCATAGTACGATGAGTATTGATGGTTTGTTATGGAAATCAAAGGGTTAAAATCTCTTTATAGCGGTTAAGGCAATCAATAATGAATTCAATAAAATTATACCAGCACTCATTTGTAAAGTGATATTTTTACTTTTATGCCTTTTAGAGATGAGTAGTTGCCGCAGTGTACATTTCTGAGAATATTGGCGCTCAAACAGAACAGAGGAAATATCATTTATTCGCACATTAAATACACGGATGTAAATGTATTGATATCAAAATTGTTGAATGTATGCATTTTTTCACGGGTTCATAAATTATATATTTTTACTCGTATAATAGCAACGACTGAAAACGGTAAGGGGAAAGATACACCTAGAAATAAATTCGTTATAAGATTCGAATTTTTTTTGTCAGTGAATTTTGTTGCTTGTGCGTATTTATTGGAATGCAGTTGTAGTATGCGAATAAGTATTGTACTCGTAACAGACTTAGAAAACGACTTAGGAATTACCATAAAATATTATTGAGAATTAAAAAAATCTTCATAATTTCACTTTACTTTTATTTAAAAAAAAGTCAAATTATTTCGTTTTTAGGAAAAGTAACGCAATCAATTTTTATTATTCTAACTACTAATATTTGAGTTTCAGTACTTTGTGCTGAAAAGTTCCGTTGCATCTCCCTATTACCAAAGTAGATACAAATAATAACACAATTCGGTCAGATGAACCTTGTTTATAGCTGTTTTGTCCAGTTATTAATAAAAATATAAAAAATCTTAGTTCTTAATATAAAGGAAATGTAAGAATTATATATTTTTTCAATAATAAAAATTGCTAGTTACATTTTAAATGTTCAACCGATTTATGGCAATATTTTTTCTGCATGTAGCAATGCGTTTGAAATGTTATTTGTGTTATCGTGCTATTTGAACAGAGTTTTATTTTTTCTTATTGAAAGGTTATGCTTACAAATAGGTTCCATGGTAAGCAAAATATTAAGGTTAGAAATTATAAGGTGTCAACACAAAAAACTTTATTTTTAGGTTTCTCTTGAACCGTAATTAGAATTCTCTTCATATTTGTAGAATTTTTATTGTGAAGGTCTTTAATGAGTAAAGGCAATCAAAAAATAGATTTTGAAGTCTTTGGTCTTGAACCGAAAAGATAGTGATTGAGTAGAAAAGCCACCTTTTTGCCCAACTGGTTGAAGAAAATTGTGCACGTTCTTGATTTTAAAGTTAAGAATTTTCTAACATCAATAGAAATATTTTTATATCAAAATTTATTGTTTTGAATCTTTTTTATTTTTATTTTTTCAAAAAAATCTTTCAATTTTGAAAAATTAAATTTTTGTAGAAAAAATTTTTGAGTTTTTTATTGTAATTTTATTTTATTAATTCAATGAAGTTCTCATTTAATCCAATTGGATTTTGTGGCGAATTTCGCAAGCCATCTTGTAGGTCAATCTACAGCGAGATTGATTTTGAGCGCATAGATGCCTACATGGTGAAAATGGCTGTGTAATTTCTAAAAGGCGCACGAACCTCAGAGAACTCCATGGTAAGGGAGTGTTTCTCCAAAGTAGCTGGTTTGGAGACCTTTCAAATATCACGGTATGTTTCTCCTGTGAACCTAATGACTCTTGGGGCAACCTTTTCTACGAGGATGCAGACCTCATGTTCTCTCATCTGACGCTGCGCTCATTTGATATAGGGAGCTCAATAATTTATTTTGTATTTATTAAATTTAATTTTTTATATAATTGTTGATTCATATTTTTTTATATTAATATGAATTTGTTTTTGTTATTGATTGTAAATTCATGTTTTTTGTTTAATATGAATTTATTTTGTTTACTTTTTAACCGACTTCAAAAAAAAAAAAAAGAAGGAGGTAATACAATTCAGCTGAATGTTGTATTTTTATGTTTGTGCCTACAGAACTCAGTCATTTCTGAACCGTTTTAAAAACAGTTCATAATCTTAAAAATTAAAGGATGTCCCCATACTGCGAATTACTATAGCTTCCAACAAAAACATGTTATACAAAAATAAATTTAAAAATTAAGGGTGCCCCTATAATTGATGTAAGTTTACTTAACAAACAAACAAACGCTTGCAAATTGGACAGAATGTCGATTGCTATGGACGTTATAGTAACAAGTATTTATATTAAAAATTAATAATTAAGGGGTCGCCAATAGTTAATTTAATTTGATGTAATGGCCATACTTTTGAACAGTTGTAGACAGACGCTTGAAATTTACAACGAACCTGTATTTCTAAGCCCGCTATACCAAAAAGTATAAAATTTGGATTTGGAAGTTAAAGGGTGTCAAAATAGTTGATGTAATTTTAAGTATGTAACCAAACTTTTGAACCGTTATAGAAAAAACGCTACAACTTAAGAGGGATCTGTATTGCTAAGCCCGCTATATCAACGAGTTTATAATTTGAAATTAAGAAATTAAAGGGTGTCCCATAATTGATGTGGATTTACTTATATGGGCCTATCTTTTGAACCGTTATATACAAACGCTTGCAAATTGGACAGAATGTCCGCTATAACAACAAGTACTAAATTTGATTTGGAAATACACGGGTGTCCCAATTGTTGATGTAATTTGGTGTATATGGCCGAACTTTTGAACCGTTATAGACAGACATCTGAAATTTACAAGGGAGCTGTTTTGCTAAGTCCGCCATAACAAGAAGCTTATAATTAAAATTTAGAAACTAAAGGGTGTTCCAAAATTAATGTAATTTGTTCAATATGGCCGTATTTTTTGACCCGTTAGATACAAACACCTGAATTTTAGACAGAATGTCCACTACTGTGTGTCGCATAATAAGAAGTATAAAAATTTTAAATTATAAATTAAAGGGTTTTACAATAGTTGATATAATCTTATGTATATAGACAAACCGTTGAAACCTTATAGACAAAACATATATTTTGAATTTTGAAAATAGAGGGTGACCCTATAGTTGCTGTAATTTGATGTATATTGCCAAACTATTGAACAATTGAACAAGTTTAAAGTTTAGTGATATAAGGGTGTCCCAATAGGTAATGTAAACTAATTTATGAGGCCATACTCGTAAGCCGTTATAGGCAGACAGATGAAATCTGTTGTGAAGTCGGTTTTTTTTTGCAAAAATTATTTATTCTTGTTATTATTTTGTTGTTGTTCTTTGTTATTGTTGTTTAGTTTCTTGAGTTTTAGTTGATAGAAATTTTTATTTTTAAGTACATTTTTGAGCGCATCCTTTTTAACTCCTTTCTTTGGAAATTTTATAAATTGTTTTTAAATTTTTTGAGAGATGTGCAAAAGAATACGCATCTTTAGGTAAGAATTAGGAAGTTCTTGAAAAATACCTTAGTATGTAAGAAATTTTGTTTTTGATTGTTTATTTTTAATTTAATTGTTAAAATTTTTATTTGTAAATATTTGGGAAATAAACTTGAACGTGAACTATACAAAATATGGGTAGAATCCACTGATGAGCTATATGAGCAGTAGCGAAATACAATATGGATATGCTTTCCACGCAGTAATAAATTTAATTTTTAGTTTAACATTATAAATGTTTCATGAGAATATAATAAAATATTTGTATTTGGAGAAATTAAACACAATTAAAGTAAATCAACATTTTCATACCATTAACCCTTTTTTATTACCACTTAAAACCCTTAAAAATTCATCATTAATAAAATATTTGAAAGATGGGGGTTAGTAGAAAATTAGCTATAATATAACTTCCCAATCTGAGTTGAATGAACGGGTCCGTACCATTTTCGGGCTATCCCTTAATTTTGTCTTTATAATTAATTCATTCATTTAATGTATAACCATATTATGATATGAAATTCCAGAATATAAACGTAAAGGCCCTGCATCATTGTGGACACCTTTTAATGTTAAATTTTTATTTTTTATGTCATATCGGATACAGAACTGAGAACAGTCTGTAAATATTCTGAAATGGTAGTTTAAATAATTCTTTCAAGAAAACCAGAATTCAACAGCCTACTTATAACGGCTCAAGTTTTTGGCAACATGCATCAAATTGCATCAACTTTTGGGGCACCTTTTAATTTTCAAATCCAATTTTGTACTTTTTGTTATGGAATACTTACCAATGCAGTTTCCTTGCAAATTTTAGTCGTCTGTGTGCAACTGTGCAAGAGTTTGGCCTCATAAATCAAGTTACATCAACTATTGGGACACCCTTAATTTTCAATTCCGAATATTTTACTTGCTGCTATAGTGGACTCAGTAATACATGTTCTTTGCAAATAACATCCGTTCAAAAGATAGGGCTATATAGGTAAAATAATATCAATTATGGGAATACCCTCTACTTTCTAAATTTAAATTTTATACTTGTTGATATAGCAAACATAGCAATACAAGTTCCTTGCTTATTTCAACTGTCTGGCTATAACAGTGCACAAGTTTGGTCACAAATATCAAATTATATCAACTATTCGCATACTCTTTAATTTTCAAATTCAAACTTCATGCTGGTTGTTATCGTGGACTTAACAATACAGGTTGTTAGTTAATTTCAATATTCTACAACTGTTCAAAAGTATGTCCGTATACATCAAATTAAATGAACTATCGGGGTACCCTCTAATTTATAATCTTGAAAATCTACATTATAATAACGTTCATAGTAATCGGCATTTTGTCAGCTTTTTTTAATTTTAAAATTGTGCCTCTTACAGTTCATAAATGAATATTAAGTCAATAATTCTTGCGAAAAAAACCGACTTCAAAACAGATTTCATCTGTCTGCCTACAACAGCTCAAGTGTATGGCCACATAAATTTGGTTACATTAACTATTGGGACACCCTTATATCTCCAAACATTAAACTTGTTCAATAGTTTGGCAATATACATCAAATTACAGCAACTATAGGGTCACTCTTTAATTTCCAAAATCAAATTATATACTTGCTGTTGTTTTGTGTAAATTTCAACCATCTGTCTGTAACGGTTCAACAATTTGCCCATATAAATCAGATTATATCAACTATTCTATTTATAATATAACATTTTATACTCCTTATAATACCAAATAAAGTAGTGGCCATTCTGTCTAAAATTAAGGTGTTTGTATACAACGGTTCAAAAAATACGGCCATATAGAACAAATTACATTAACTTTGGGAACACCCTTTAATTTCTAAATTCAAGTTATAAGCTTCTCGTTATAGGGGACTTAGCAACACAGGTTCTTTGTAAATTTCAATCGACTGTCTAGAACTGTTTAAAAGTATGGCCATATAACAAACTAAATGAACTAATGGTACACCCTTTAATTTACAATTTTAAAAATTATCAGCTGTTACTATAAAGGCCACAGCAATCGATATTGCGTCAAATTTACAAGCGCTTGTCTATAAGGTTCCAAAAGATAGGCCTATATAAGTAAATCTACTGTAATTATGGGACACCCTTTAATTTCTAAATTCAAATTATTAACTCGTTGATATAGCGGATTTAGCAATACAGGTCCCTTTTAAGTTTCAGCGTTTTGTCTATAACGGTTCAAAAGTTTGGTCACATACACAAAATTACATTAACTATTGGAATACCCTTCAACTTCCAAATCCAAATTTTATACTTGTGTCTGTATATAATTGTTAAAAATTATGGCAATATACATCAAATAAAATGAACTATTGGCGCACCCTTTAATTCGTAACTCTTAATATTAATACTTGTTACTATAGCGGCCATAGCAATCGACATTCTGTCCAATTTGCAAGCGTTTGTCTATAACGGTTCAAAAGATAGGCCCATATAAGTGGGTGCCCCCAACAATTATTTATTTAATTTTAGATTAATTTTTGTAAAAAATATGTATGTTGTATGGCGACACCCTTAAATTTTTAAGATTATGAACTGTTTTTAAAACAGGACCAATCAGAAGAAACAAGTTTATAGTAGAAATTAATCAAAGAAACTTCAAAGCCTAATTTTTTTGAAAAGGCTTGAAAATTATTTGAATTTATTAACAGATTTCTGAAAAAGAACGAAAACATAGTTACGATTTCCTCCTTTAGGCATACGGATTCTTTTGTTTGCAAAAATCAGTCCGTCAATATTTATTAAAGTTTTCTATTTTACTTTTATTAATTCTTTATTGCATATTATGTGACACTTTATATATTTGTTGCCTCCGCACATTTGCCTTTTAAAATTGATGCAGCCATCCACGTTCCAGCATTCTGTTATTTCTGCAAGAGTCACACTGCTGCCTTCTTTGCATCCTCAACCCTACTGCGTTATAGTGCGAGCAAAGGCTCTAACCCACTTACTTATATCCACCAACCAGGTCCTCTTAATAATTCCAGACACGACTACACTGGCTGTTGTTATTTTAGAACTTTCATCCCTAACTATTTCTCCTTCTTATTTTATTAACCAGGGGCTTGAAATGGCTTATCAGACGTCAGCAGTACGAACCTACTGCTACTTTCTATTCTATACGGAATTTCTCTGCAAAACGTTGAGCCATTATCTCCTGTTTAACATACACACAGACAACTCTACCGTCGCAATTACCGTGGTTGCTCAACGTGATAGCTGACTTTTTCGTTTTAGTCTATTCACATACACTACACTTTTTAGTGGTGAAGATGTAACAACTTATTAAGCTCTGTTTTGCCTCCCAAGCCCAAGGACAGCAACTGATGTTTCAGATTTGAAAAATGTTGCAAAATCTATTTTCGTAACAATATTTTTCAACATTTCTTTCGACTTGATTCCATTCGCATTTCAAGTATATGAAGTCTTTAGTTATTTGTTGTCTGCAACAAAAAAGAACACAACTGAGTAACTTTAAAAATTTTGTAAATAAAATTCATTTATTTAATGTTATTGTGCCGCCTTAAAAGTAGACACCAATGTTAGACCGTCATTTTATTGTTGATGCATTTCAATGGAGAGTTTCCTTTGGCAGAACGAAGGAGAAAAATGAAATTCATGTTTATGAACACAAATTTAAATTTATTTTTCCATTTTTATTCAACATTGAAAATTCTTTTCATCAAACTGGACGAAGAAGTTAAGTGTGAAAACAGTCAGCGGTACGTGAACTTAACTCACGTTTAAATTTTCGCCATAAAATGAATTGAATTATGGTTTGATGTCATTGAAAATGACAGAAAGACATGACAAACTATACTTACACCGATAAACTATCTGTTTTTAAATGATTTTAAAAAGATCTCTGTGTGTTTCTTGTTGCTATTTCTATTTTCATACATATAGAGCGTGTTTCTGAACGATAATCAAACAATGTTAGGAAAGCTATAACTCTGTTGCAGTATGCGAAAAGATATTTTGTATTTTTATTAACAATAAGCTAATTTCACAACAAAAAAAGTTTGTAACTATTAACTAAAGCCATTTATTTCAATATTCCTGATTAAGGTTTCATATTTGTACCATCAAATTCCCCCTCCACTCTCTGGAGATGATTAAGTGCTGGTGATAGAAATCTTTCCTCGAAATGTAAGTGATAAAAATCTGTTTTTGTTTGTTTTTTATTTTTGCTTGTTTTTTGTCATAAACATATTTTTGCTTTTGTTTGTTGGTCAGTTTGCTATTTCTTTTCTAACACCATAAATTCCCAATTTTCTGGTAGCATTTTGTTTTTCGTTTTTTTTGCGAAGCATTATTTTTTATCGTTAAAAAATTATGAAAAAAGCTTTTTTATGGCTGTGCACATTTTTTATGATGATGCCATTGTCATCATCATTTTGTTGCTTTTTCATACATTTTATTCCTGTGATATAAATAGATGACCATTTAAACGTACCTAAGTTATAAGTTCAACAGTTGGGGGTGAAATTATAGCAAGTCATTTATATCGAGTTTTTAGAAATTAGGAAACATTTAGTTGTAAAAATTTTTTGGTATCTGTTATTTGTATTAAAAAATTAATTTAATTATTTCAATCATACTTGAACCAATAGATAATGTTAATACTGCGAATTAGAAAAACAGTTTATGAATAATTGGTGACATATTGTAAGTTTTAATTAGGACACACAAGAGTTCTCTATCATTGAGAGCAAGCACAATTATCGCATATCATCGTTAAATGCTAACAAAACATATTTATTGTGATAAACTATAATTGGTTCTCCGCAACTATACATGGTTACAAAGAACATAATATAGTTATTATGACCATATCACAACCATGTTTTTTTCTGCGTGTATCAGCAGTGTACATATTTAAATAATCAGAAAAAACTTATCTGTAGCAACTAGTTTTTATACCCTTTAACACAAAAATTGGCAAAAGGGTATAACTAGGTTTATCATTCCGTTTGTAATTTCTACAATAATCATTTCCGACCCCATAAAGTATACATATATATTCTGACTTCTAATGTATAGCGAACTCGATTGAGCGAAGTCTGTCTATCCGTCGGTGTTAAAATTTAAATAAGCCAATCGATCAGACATTTTGTCGAAAGGGGTGCTGCTGAAAATCAGCAAGATCGGTTCATGTCCTTAGACGCAGAGGCAACACGCTACGCTTACCTCTAATTTTTTCAATTGGAATAATTGGAATAATATAATAAAGTAACTACAATAAAAAAATAAAAATAACAATATAATTAAAATAAGAAAAAAAATTCATGTGAAAAAATTAGCGCTCGCCCATATTTTGCGAGACGGGGCTCGGAAATTTTCAAATTTTTTAAAATATCAATATGGGTATCATTTTAAGTCTTTAGAAGAGATCTTTCAGAAAATACTTAAATTTTTTAAAAATGCTTAACCCATTAAGAGCCGATGTCATTTTTATGTAAAATTATTATATGCAGTACCAAAAAATTGTTTTTCTTTCACCCCAATAATTGCTTATTTAAATGAAGTAAATTCACTAAACTAGATTTACATAGATGGTGAAGGGTATAAAAGATTCGCCATAGTTGAATGTAGCGCTTTTACTTGTTTTTATCTAATTTCAAAAAATGTATAATATATATGTCAATCATAATAGGTTACCCTAAATTATGGTTACCTCAACCATGTTTTTATTTAATTATTTTTGAGAATCTTTACATTATAAATAGACATTTATTAATAAACAAACTCAGTAACGTCGTAAGTTCTTCAACTTTTTTGCTTAGAAGTTGCTATCATTCTCAACTCAAATGTCCAATAGCCATGCGTAGATGTGCGTATTTATCTGTAAATATAATTCTTTTTCTAGTATTTCTATCTATAAATTTATATGTTTTTACTTCATAGGCGTGTGTGCGTGTGTTTGTTAAGAGTATCATATTAAATTTAATGGAAATTGATGATGTTGCCATTATGAAATGTTATGGTTCTTTTATTTTTTATTAACTTAAAGCTCTTACAATTTGCCACTGACCATTTTAATAACTACACGAGGGGGAGCCTCTCGAACGTAAAGCACTTTGCCAAATAAAAATAATGAAAGTTATTATTTTTTATTATTTCAATTCTTCTTTGATATTGATTTAAAATACTAGACATACATTTCTAGTCTACAAGAAAACAGAAATAAATATATTTAATACTTGTTGGCAAAATAAGATGTTGAAAATTCATTAACGCAAAAAAAAAATTGAGGGATAATAAATTATTTACTAAAGAATAAAATATATAAAAAAACTTAAGAAATAGAAAACCTGCTTTTATAATACGTCAAAATTAAACATTTTTATGGTTTAGGGTGTAAAGTTATTTGATTTTGCTTAAAATGAATTTTTAACAGTCTCCCATTTCAATGCAAGACTTAGAATAAAATCATCACAGTTGAACAACACTTTTTACAAGGCATTTTATTATGAAAAATTAACCTTTTAAGAAGTTTCTATGTGTTGCTATTTACTCTCACATTTCTTTCTCACGTGGCATTTTAGCAAAATACGTTCGCTTTATATTAATAAATTTCTTAAAGTATTTAAATTGAAATTTTCTCACGATCATTATCTTATGATAAAATATCGCACAGGCAAGACTTAAAACGTTTAGTTGCATTCCAAACTACAAAACAGCCACAGCCAATCAGCATAACCCATCCGAATGTACAGACAAACATAAAAAGAATACCGAACTTTTGTTTTAGTTTTTCTTTTACTATTTTCTACTCAATTTACGCGCTCATAGAGAAAAAAAAAACAGAAACTTAAACATAGAGTATCAGTCACTTGCAACAAATTTTCAGGCGATTGAGTTGCCTTGAAACACCAAACAACAAACACAAAAACCGCACTGACAACAACAGCAAAACAAACAGTAACATTACAGCTTACAACTTGCCCAAACAAAAATTAAGAGAAAAATGTTCTAGTTAGAAACAAAACAACAGCAATAAAGAACAAAGGAAAATTTACAACAAATCAGCACAGAAAAAAAAATTTAAACAAAACAAAATTTCAATATCAAAAAGTGTGTTATTTTGAAGAGCCACAGAATAATCTCATCGTCATCATCATCAACCTCACCGTTGTCGTTGTCGTCGTTTTTAACAACATCAAGATTATTCGAGCCACAAACAAACCAACATTATAGAACAACTAGACTACAATATCACACTCTCATGAGTAAATACACATACACTAATATACACAGGCTGACACACATTCATTTTTAAGTGATCTCCTTGTAACATGAGCCAGATGTAAATTCTAGTTGGGCAAGGTCGTCTTAAAAAGGGCTCTATGTTAAAAAAAATTAATAAATAAAGGGACTACTTTCTTTAAATAGGTTGGGCTAAGTCATGCACCAAAAAAACAATTTTTAAAAAGTTGTTTACATTGATTTTTGCTACTATATAACTAAGTTGGGTTATAGGCTACCCATCTCTTAAAATTCAAAGCATATTCAAATAACTCTGTTCCTTAGTCTAGAATTCTCTAATGTGCACACGACGACTCCACTAAACGCCTAGCTACTTGATGTCAAATAAAGCAAACTTGTTTATTTAGTCAGTACAACCGTATCAGTGGCTAACGTTAAGTTTAGTGTTACGATCTTTTGCTTACGAAGCATTAGTGATGAACAAGCCTAACGAGACAGGAAATTCTCGATATCTTGTTTACTAACCAGACGCTCAACCAGGGTTCCCAGGTGTTTTTGAGTAGTATCCCCAATTATATAATTTTATCCCCAAAATCCCCAAAAAAGAATTTCAGATATCCCCAAAAATCCCCACTACAAATAATACTATTATTGTTATTAAATTACAATTAACTACTTAAGTTGATTGACAAAATCGAAATGTTTTGAATTAAAATGTCTCATCTCGTTGTCTAATGAAACAAAAGTATCACAAAAAATTTAAAACTGAAATTTTTATCCTCAATTAAAAAATTAAATCCCCGATTTGGAGATTAAGCCCCTAATCTGACAACCCTGTTCCCAACTATATCGCCAAAACATTCAAGCGCTGTGTATTGTAATGCCCCTTCCTTAACTAAGGCGATACAAGCTGGACGTAGGGTTTCTCCCAACGAGCTACTTTACTTGTACTAATTTATATATCTTTTCCAACCAAGGCATCTATTCGGATTTTCAGGTATTTGAGTTCCGAAAATAAGGGTATTATTTTTCTATTTTGATAAAAGTTTTTGGCGCAAAGCGAATGATATATGTGGTCGTTTAACTTTACCAATAATTTTTTCCATCACTTCTCTCAAAATAAGATAGTTGATCCTGCAATTGCCAAGATGGTTTTTCAATGTTTTCATAAATATTAAGGAAGGCTGATTAGAAATAGTAGGACTATTCCGTGTTTAGTGCGTTTTAAGCTCAACTGTGTTCCTTGTACAACTGCTTGCAAACAGAGTAACAGCTAGTTTCCTTTCTCTAATTGCAAAGAATATCATAATTTATCGTAAATTTTTTATTGTTTTATTTGATAAAAATTTTTCCAGCGTATATATTGTTACGTTTTACCCTTTTAGACAAACGTACGGATTCTTTTTGATTGCAAATACCACTGTGGCTCATTATAAATTCTGTATTGTTTACTTTGTGGCTTTCTCTGGCTATTTCTATTTCTGATCCTACCGGTCTTGTGAACCCTTGGTCTCGTATTTACTAAACATGTGTTATTACTACAAACGCAGCCATCCACGCTACACTACTGTGTTACTCTGGCGAGACATGAACTACTCGATGCCTTGTTTAGTAACCTTAACCATCCACAGACATCTCCACTACTCTTTTTATCCAAGCCAGTCATCCCTTTTAATCCAAGAGCCACAACTCACGTCTGCCATACACTTTGTTGTTATGCTGTTACGCTTCCTTGCGCAACCGCTACCGTTCTTACTTTTTATTATAAAGGGCTTCTTGACACTTATCTGTTGCTCTTATATTAAATTGGAAGTCTCCACTAAACTATCTGCCATGGCTTCACACAATAATTGTCTCTTGCCTCTCGGGAGGTTTATACTGCTGTTTATTAATTAATTGCTCTTTCAATAACTTTTCTGATTTTAAAAATTTGATTTAAATTTTGAATTTATATACATATTTTTTACAGTAGCACTTGTTTCAAAAAGTTACTGAAGATTGCGTTATTTAAGTATTTGTAAAAAAATAAAAAAAAAAAACAAATTCGGTAATTTTAACAAAATTTAAGACGTACTTAATTCTCTTAGAAAAAAGCTCCAAATATTATTTACTCACTAAATTAAATTAAACAACGGAGGTTTTACATTAAATTAATAAATTTTCAAAAGAATCTATTTTTTGTGCTATTTTTATTATCCCGATTAATTATTTAAATCTCAATGGGCATTTCGCTACCGCTTACTTAACTCTCCAGGAAACTTCTCACAAACATTTTAAATAAACTAAAGATTTTTTTTTAAACAATAGAGTAAAGACAAAAATCAAAGTTTAAGCAAAAACAACAATAACCAACAGTAATTCAATTTTTCTTTCTCCACTGTATACAGCTAACTTTTTTTCAGCTCTTTTATACAGTTGAAAGTAGATAAAAAATAAAATATCAAAGAACATAATGCACAGGTACTTTGCAAATTATTAAATTAAAGACACGTTAATATTTTTTTAATTATTTAATTTTCATAAAAAACTTTGTGCCATTTCTTAAATTATCCCGATTAAACTAATTACCGACATTGAATACTGAGGATCAAAGCACGTCTCGATGGCCATTTTGCTAAAGCGATTTTTGAAAATTAATAAATTATTTAATCACATCTGAAAGTTTTTCTAAAATGAAGTTTCATAGAGAAGAACATTATCACAGACCTTTCTTTAATAAACTTTATAAATTTATTAAAATATATCATTTGTAAATTAGTTTATTTACATCTCAATGATGTCAATGATATTTGTAATAACGCTAGATATTTGACTGTAAGGTACAATAAGCTTCTTATATTTTCAAGCAATTGACTAGAAGGGGAGGAAATCAGAAGCTCCTTTGCATATTAACCGATTGTTAGCAAAAGCGCGGCTACACCAATTGTAATGAAATTTGAAAGAGGGCATTAACGGTTCTGCGTTGTTTTAAAGATATTTTAAATGTATTTATAAAAAATTGAAAACGTTAGAATTCTATTAACGCCAGTGGCTTTTTCAAGTATAACTGCCTCCCCACTTATTGGCGAACGTACGGCGCATTCCCCATTTAAAAAATACAATTATTTTCTATAATTAATTTTTTTTTATATTTATTATATTGGTACGTTTTACACTTTTTAGACACAAACGTAGAAATTTTTTTAGTTTGCTTCTTACTCTGTGGCGCTACCTGGCTATAAGTTTTTGATCCTACGGCCTCGTACTTACCAAACATGCGTTATAACAAATGAAGCCATCCACGCTAGACTACTGTATTACTCCGGCGAGTACATGAACTACTCGATGCCTTGTGTAGTAACCTTAAGCGTCCACAGATCACTTCACTACGCGTTACATCTAAGCCAGTCATCCCCTTTAATCCAACACACATCTGCCGTACACTCTTGTTTTGCTGTTACTTCATTTCTAACATTAAACGTATTCATAAAATAGTTGTGCTTTCCTTTCCCGGAGGTTTTTTGCGGCTTCGTAATTTTTAATTGCCTTATACAATTATTATTTTTCCTTTGTACGAATGTCAAAAGGTGGGCTGGAACCCATGATTTTTAGTTTTACAGCACGCAGTTCTACCAACGCAGACTTTGAGATTACTCAACATTAAAGTGCTATTATATCACTGCACAAGTATTTTGTAGGGTGTACAAAAATGATGTTAAATAAACTCAACTGATATCGGCAACGATCATGACGATACGAACACACTTGTGTTTGGAACCGATGCTTTAAAAGCAACTAAACAGCCTTGTGGCAAGCCGTTCTCCTCTTCTGCACTTCTTCTATTCACTTTAAAATTTAAGTATGAACCCAATAGTAAGAGGTGAAGCAGAAAGTGTCAAACCAATGCATTGTCTATCAAGCAGAGCACTGGTAGTGGTGTTGGTGGTGGCTATTTTCACGTGCAAAATACATATCATCACCTTATTATTGCAGAAGCGTGCTTATTTTTTCGGTAAGTGTTTGAAAAAATGTCGGCATCTTTTGTACATTCATCTTCTCTAGATACTGTTGAAAACTAGGATATTGTTAAAAGTATTTCAATAAAATGCTATGGACAGCTAATAAGAGGTTTTTTGAATAAAGAACTGAAATTTTCAATAACAACAAAAAGTTTTACAATTCACACTTGTGTCACGATATTTAGTTTTTGGATTTGTTGCCTTTATTTATTTCTTTTTTTGAAAGAGTTTGAAGTTCATAGTTAAGTAAATGGCTAGAAATTAATTTGTACAGAAAATATTACTTTTAACAAGAGAATTCTTCAATGGATTATGGCTAGAATGAAGTAACCGTGCGCAAGTATTGATCGTTTATAATTTCTCTTCTCATTATTCATGGAGCTATGCTGCAAAATAACTTTATGGTTTCTTTGTTTTTATTTAAAAAGTAATAATAAGTCCTTGCATTTAATTTAAACCCGATTATAATTTTAAACAAGAAACATTTCTACTTGCTTCTTAGCGTTTAGCGTAAATTGCCATCAACAGTCATCATCTCTTTCTTCAATTTAATAGCCAGAGGATTACAAAGTGATTCTTATGTTGATATTGACGCAATATCGTCACTTGTCACTTAGAAATGTGACAAACGTAAGTTTTGTTCAAATTTGTGAAAGAATAAAATGAAGTAAATAGAAAACAAGTCTTAATAAAATACAAATAAAACTCTAATAACAAAACAAAGATCAATGATATTGCCCATTTAAAGTGACAATTCTTTGCATTGCAGGCAGGTCATACTAGACACATCGCTGTAGAGGTACTCGTACATGTAAGTGTAATATAATAAGAAATACACACCGGATAAAACTCTTTAAATTGGAGATTTGGAAATTTTCGTACAAAGTTCAAATTAAAGGCGGCACGTTGTTTTACACCTATCAAGCATGCTTAATCAAATGTCAACATAATTGCTGTAAAAATAATCCATTTTTATGGTCTCTTCTAGTGTTGTTGCTTGACAATCAAACAAACAAAATTGAAAAAGTTAAAGAGTAGAGATGAGTTCACAAAATTCAAAACTTCAAAGTTTTCTATTCTTTCTTACTTTTAATGTGAAAACAATCACACACTTATGGCGATAGCAGCAGCAATCACAATTTAATCAGATATCATTTGTATGTGAAAAATCGATAAATAAATGACAACAAACCATTCATTGACTAAATGTATTTTTATTTTGTAGCAACAAGTACGACATTATATTTTTTCTTTTT
This sequence comes from Gymnosoma rotundatum, assembly GCA_916610165.2. Lineage (NCBI taxonomy): Eukaryota > Metazoa > Arthropoda > Insecta > Diptera > Tachinidae > Gymnosoma > Gymnosoma rotundatum. Next base: position 91,273,628 of record OU744337.1, on the reverse strand, counting down.
GTATTAAAATCTAGAGTTATGGATGGAAACTATTCGAATAGTAAGAAATAAATAAATAGTAAATAAGAATACGAGTAGTATTCATATCAATATTAATTTGGTTAGACGAAATTCTCACACACAAACCAAAGTATTTCTTTACTGTTCTCTCTGTATTTCGTCTTGCCTTTTATCATAGATCGACTATTAAAATAAACTTGTTATGCACATGGTTCTCAACATCCGAATTTATTTTATTTTATAAGCTTTCAAAAAAGAATATGAAATAATATTGAATCAGCCAAAGTTCCCACTTTTAACTGATAACAATGTTAAAAATAATTTTCATAAAACATAAAATTTTACTTAATTACCACTGGGTATATTTGTAGAATCATCACAAAAAATAATAGATAATTACAAATCAAGTTCAATTCTTTTGTGCTGACTGCACATTCAACTAAGTTTACGTATAACGTTTTTAACTTATGCAACTCCTTGAGATAGTCTCGATATAATACTTGAAAAACATATAAAATGAAGTTTATGTTGACAACAGCAGTTTTAAAGGCAAATTACCAACAACAAACATAAACAATAATATGACAACAGTGAACTGAATTTAAAGCATGGCGAAATAATACAGCTGATGAACATACTTAGATTTTGTAGCAACAAATTGCTTGTTGTTTTTTGTGTTGTTGGATTGTTGTAGCCACGTGGTCACCAGTATTAATTCGCCTTGATTTAAAGTATAAATAATTTTTTTTATATGTATCCCGTACAACTTTGGAAAAGCTTTTGAAATGAAAATTATTTGCACTAAAAATTATGCTTATCGTAAAAACATCATAAGACGTGGTGTTAAACTTCCCACAAGCATTCTGACTTGGGGCTACATGACTGCAAAAAAACTGGGTGAGCTATGTTTTTCTGAAAACAATAATAATAGTGCAACGTTTCAAGAATTTTTTCCTAATAAATTTTGCCGGGTTAAAATCTAAAACATGTTATATGGAAACCAGACTGAATGCCAAAGACAAAAAAAATTATGATTTTAATTTTTTATTTTAAGTTTGTTACATTTTTTAGGCATCTGGACATGGGGACAATGAAGAATACAGCTCTTTAATTATGATTACTGAATGTTTCGGTATCAAAATGAAATACTGCTAAGTAAGTCAAGAGAACGTCCTTAAGTTAATAGCTGAAATTGATTATAAATTGTTATAAGACATAAATTTTCTTTATTATTTTTCACTGATATTTAAAAATTAATTCAGTTATATTTTAAGTTTTTCCACAAAGTGATAATTCAACTACGACATATCAAAAGAAATGTAGTTTAAAAAAAAAACACTGTCCTTATACTGTTCAAAGTACTTTTAGTTGAAACTGGGCACGCAAAAAATAAAAAGCTTCTATATTACTCAACAACATGACAGAGATCGTAATGTGCCTTTATACGATGTGTTTTTTACATTTGACTTGTCAGATTCCCCATTTCAAAACACATACGTATCGTGTTAACGCTTTAAAAAATTTCTTATGTTAAATACATATCTAAAAGTCATAAGGAAATTTTCATTTAGAACATGTTCTATTTTTATATTACAAAGCATTTGACTTTAAGTGGCGCTACATATTCTTTATTGACTTTTAGCGTTATTAAATTACCAACAAATGGGGAAAGCACTAAAATCGATTAAAACAAAACAAAATTGTTAGCATCAGCTAAGCATATTCCACAAATAAATAAAAAAGTGCAAAAATAATTAAATAGCAAGAAGTCAAAAAATAAATAAAAAGATAAAAATTTGAAAAAATTTCTTTTATTTAAACTGTTTGTGGAAAAAACACGCTCTAAAATAAAAGCTATAAACAATGATTTACTTCATAGGTTATGACAGAAGTAATTTAAATATACGTTTAAACGCAAAAATTATAAGCCACATATAAAAATGGCACCTGTGATAAGTCACACATCGTATAAAGGCACCGATAAAATTCTTCCGAGACATCAGGTGGCTACCGCAATAATTTAAAAGATGTTACAAAACGAATTAAAAATATCTGTGTCTTTCGGTTATTCGGATAAACAATTATCTTGACTACAACTCCAACAGTGACAACATGTAACTGATGTTACTGGGTATTTGCATACACATGTCTTTTTACATTTATACCGAGTACATCAACTTCAAAATATCAGCATCATACGTTTAAAGAGCGGTGTGACTTTGTATGACAGTTGCTGTATTGACTTTTCCTACTGCTCCGCTTACTTACATACTTACTGATGCTGTTGTTATTATTGTGGCAGTTGTTGGTGCATCAAAAGTTGCAATTGATTTTAAGACTCTAACAATATTTTGTACAAACTTTTGTTTTTGAATACAAAAAATATGGCTGCTGCTACGGTTTTTGAAGCCAATGATGCCGATGCAACTCTTGCTCTTATTGTTGTTGCTATTATTTTTGTTTGATTGTTGGCGTGTTCATTGTTAGGTGTATGTTGTTGGTGTTTGTATGTCTTTCTTTTCATTTTTGGACTTGCTTCGAGTTATAAATAAATGTATGCAACAGCATTTCTTTAAAAGTTATTGCCGCATTTAACTATTTGTTTTTTGTTGTGAAGTTGTTGTGGTTTCTGTTAGAGCAGGAGTATGTAATGGCTGTATCGCCGGATTTTATAGTTGTAACAGTACATGCCGGTTGTCATCTTCAATCTTTGACACAACATAAATAGTAACATTTCAGAAAAATCGAAAAAATAAAATCTGATTTTTATAACTTTCTTCTATTTTATCGTTTTTTTTTCTTTTTTTGCTAAAAGCGAACAATGTCAGCTTTTGTTTGTATCTCTCTCTGCTACTTTTTACAGTTCAAACTTTCACATTGTGACATATTTATGGATATCATGTGTCACAATTTTTCGTCACATATATCCATCTAAATGTCAAATCTAAAAATATTACAAGTCGTATGACTCGAGTAGATTGAGAGAAAAACTAAAAATGGCAATAGTGATTAAAAAGGGAATGAGAATTATTAAAAGTATAAAACTTAGTTTCTGGTTAAAGTTTTTTCCAAAAAATAAGTTTTTTAAGTAAAAAATACTTATAGCGTATATTTATAATTCACATACATAGTAAGTGGCAGTCTATACAAAAGAATTATCCTAAGCTAAGTCGTTAAATATATTAGCCAGTTTATTGAGTTTACGATTAGTTATAGGTGCAATCTAGTCTATTTTAGATATTCCTTAACACATTGGCAAATTTTCCAATTAGTTAAAAATGTATGAATATTTATATGGGAAGTGACACGCACATTTTCCCGATCTTATCAACTTTAAGGTTTAAAGTTTAAACATTTCTAATAAAATATAAACCATTTTAGATATGTTTTGGTAGAAAATTATAATTAATTTAACTATCAATGAAAATGAGGATAGAGGGAGTAGTGTTTGTGGAGCTTCGAATTAGACTTTCCTACACTAAAACTAACAGGGAAGACAAGAAAGATGACTTCACACACGAACTATGCAGTTAAAAAACGATTCTCGCTGTAAAACATAGTGAGACCACGAACGGATGAGCTCTTATAAGAAGAGCATTGTACGCAAAAACGTATTTTCTGCCACCAAGAGAGTCAATAGAGTTGGATGTCCTACTTTCGACTATCTGTCCTGTCGCCCTCTCCTGCGCGCATCAAAACAGACTTGAGTGTTTTATTCGATTTTTGAGCCCAGATGAAGGTAGTATAAATAGTAAGGAGATCAGATAAAGCGAAAAATCTTTCATACCGCTTAAAAAATCAATGCACTTGAAAGCTTCTTTTGGGATTAAAAAAAATGTGTTTATACCATTTAACATTGCACAGAATTTTGTGCCAAAAAACATCAAGAGATTCATATTCCTTAATACTTCTATCACACATAATTACAGATGAAGCATCAGTTTTTGCCAAAGTTCTATGAGTAAGCATACAACATCAAGTGTTGCAATCAATTAAATCCATTTATTTTCTTGGCCCCGATTTGATTTTTTACGAGATCGTATTTGAGTGTATCATTACGTTCTACCCCTTCGTCCCAATCTGTAAAAATCTCGACCGTTTGCCGCAGGAATATTAAGAGAAAATATTGCTGTCATCTGTAAAATAGAAGATAGTGTTAAAATATTAACAAAAATAAAATAAAATATTAGAAACAAAGCTTTATGGGCCCATGAATTTATCTTGAACTCTTTTGATGAAATCCCATCTAAAGAAACTCGATTTAAATTGAGAAAAATTATCATAGATACCAAAGGCAATAAGTTTAAAGAGAAGTGCACAATGCCACACTCTGTTAAACCCTTTGGAGATATGTATCTTGAGCCAGCAACTTAATTTCGCCTATATGGAGTATAAACTGACATTATTTTTCAGAAAGGAACCATAATGGCGGTCGCTTAGTAAATTGCTAGACTACACTGACAGACTTAATCGCTCAAGAGAACGTAGAACAAATTGAAATTGTTCGGCAATGAAACAAGTAAGAGTGATATATTCGGCTATTCCGAATCTTATATACCCTTAAAAATATATATTTAAATCTAATTTAGTAAAGTAACTGCAACGAAAAAAAAAGACGCTGGGGTGACAAAGAATTAAAACATAAGAAAAAAAATTAAGTATTATATACATAATTTTACATAAAAATTTTATCGGATTTTGATGGATTAAGCATTTTTTTTTTTTAAATTTTAGTATGTTCTTTCTTTTTAAACGATACCCATATTGATATTTTAAAAAATATGATGCACAATCGTACTTTTCTATGAAAAGTTCAGAGGCCAATAATCGGGAAAATTTGGGCGATGCCCAATTTTTTTACTTGATGTTTTTTTCTTATTTTTTATTCTCTATCATCCCATATAATTTTTATTTTTAAATGGAGTTACTTACTAAACTAGATTTGTTTCAAATTTTATGGAAAAATCAGAAGCATGCGCAGTATTTTGCACGCCTTAACGGACATGGACCAATACTGCTGATTTTCAGTAGCATAATTTTAGAAACAATGTCTAATCGATTGAAATATTTTAACTTCCTGCGCTCATCTAGTGCCTCGGTATAGGTGATTTCAATCCGATCACGGACGGACGGTGGGACATCACTAAAACGACTTCGCTACTCTAAAATGTATATTTTTTATTAGCTCGTAAATTCATATTGTGGTGAAGGGTATAAAAAATAGGTTTTCCAAAGTTTCAAAAAATAACTAAATTTTTTTAAAGAAACCTGTCGGCTTATGTGAAATAACTCAAGCTTGTAAATTAAGATAAATAAGATTTTAATTTGCATTAAAGAAATACTTTTAGTTTCTTTTTTTTTATCTACAAAATATTTGCAGGTTTGAGTACTTAACCTATTTTTGATATGACAATTTGCCATCCTTTTGTATTTTATAATTATATTTATAATATTTATATATTTATAATCAAACTCCTATAATTCTATAAATGTGCAAAGTTATTAACACAGAAATTCAGACTGTTAAGGCGACATAGTGGTCCAAAAGTTATTGCAATAAAATACAACAGGAACACAGGTTTATCCAACTCTAATAATAATTTTAATTAATTAATTCAAAAAATATCTGCATGGTCTATATTAAATGTTATTAACAAGATTTATGGTTGACACCTTTGAAATGCTTAAGGGATAAATCTTATTTTTTATTTTATTTTAATTTATATTTCAATGTTTCTTTAAGCTAAAGTTTAAGATTGAAAACCGGATCTAATAACAGATTTTAAGTTATAATTAAAAAGTCGTGTTAGTAAATCACCTTAGAAATACTCTTAAAAAAATATGCATTCACACATACTCGTGTTTACACTTCAGTACAATTTAAATAAAAGAGTAGAGTACAGAAAACGGAACTTTGTAGTGAGTTGCATGTTTTCTTTTACTTAATCTTAAGACATGTCACAAATAATTTTATGCATAAGAATTTCATATTTCTTATAACATACTGTTTATTTTTTATAGAGTTGTGTGTGTTAATTTTTATTTTAGAATTATGTATTTGTTATTATTATTTAGTATTATATTGAATACATTAAATTTTAGATGAAGAAAAATAAAACAAGAACAGTAATATCACGTAAAAGGCAATTCATTAAAAATGTCATATTTAATAAAGTGTAAACAAAATTCATGGCACCTTTTTTGTAGCACTTAGAATTAATTATAAACAACAGCAAAACATTTTGCCTGATTAAAAATATAAACTAAAACTGAACAACTGCAGCAAGCTGTGCAATATTAAGAGATTGAATGAAATGCATTGTACTGTTGCTTGTAAGTTGTATCGCTCTTGTGGCAGCACTAGTTTTTAACCGTAGCTTGGCTTATCGTTCTCAAAAGAACATAAACATTTGTTAAGCATTAACTAACGCCATCTGTCAACACAGGAAGCCGCTGCATCACGACAACAACAGCAACTTTAAAACAGCATAAAAAGAAAATGTTTTTTCTAAAGCTTAAGACAAAAACAGAAGCAAACGGCATTGCATGCCAAAGCGTTAAAATTATTGAAACGCGAGTTTTCATTAACAGCAGGTTACATACAAAAATTACATAAAGCTTGTCTTGGAATTTAAACAGAATTATTGCGACAGGCTATTTATAAAAAGTTAACATAAAAACACATCACACATGCGAAACTTGATTTTAATATTATGTACTGTAAACATCATTAGGATGATGTAAAAGGCCTGCTCAATCAATTAAAAATAAATAAATCAAGTTCAAGTTGGACTCACACACGAACAGTTTTGTACCATGTATGGGCCATCTTTCAATACATGTTTTTGCTTATTATGGTTCAAAGAAATAAGACAATGCACTTCGCAATTAGGTCTTCTATTGTATTTTTTATTTTATTTTTATACCTGTTTTCGTAGGGAAAACACATGCTCTGCCAATTATTAAAAGTCTACCTACAAGTGGACACCCTTTAAATTTTGTTCTTCATGCTTACTGCTATAGGGTAACTTGTGCTACACACTTATCATATGTCTGCCTAGTACAGTTTAAAATTCAAGCTCATATACATGTGTATGGTGACAAATTTGAAGTTTCTATTTCATTTTAGTATTTTCTTTTATAACAGCAATAATACTGCAACTTCTATAATAATTTCATGTGTCTAGCTGCTATGATTGCAGAAAAAAGAAGCCTGTAACAGATGACACTCTACGAAATGTTCTATGTATTTTTGTATAGTTTGCTGAGTTTGGATTAAAATATACCAAAAACCGAAGAGTGTCATTTAAGTGTACCAGTTCCCAGCCAGTCTTGCCAGACCAATGTTTTCAAATTCTTTAGATTTCTTTCGAAAAGAAGCTGCTCATTTAATCGCGAAACTGCGATCGTTTTCATAGCGATAATATGAAACACGATAATATGAACATTTGAAAAACGTTTTTTTCTAAATAAAACTAATTTGGTCAAATAGAGATAATGATAAGCAGATTTGCCGCATATAAAGCAAAGACAAACCGAAAATCGAAACTAATCTCATCTGAAAGGTAATATTTAGATGTAACGGGATCAGAAATATGTTCGTCTAATCTTACAGGGCGATACAGAAATATTATCACTAAATTTTTTGCGTTTAAATTTGTGTGTGTTTGTAGGTCTTTCTACATAGCGAATGATACAATTTAATTTAAAGAAACCAAAGATTGAAGAGTTTGCTCACTTTTTTGGGTAACTTAAAAAGAAAAGTATAAAGGAGAGTTATATTAACAAAGGACTTGAAAGCAAATATTTCAGATTTGAATCGAAAAGCAAATGTAAAAATTTATAATTTCAGCCCCACTAGTGGGACCATGTCTGTAATTATAATTAAATTCAAAATTATTTCATTTACTACAGATGCACCCTTATTTAACGACATCAAGAAAAAAATGCGTGGTCAACGATTTTCGTCGCCAGAAGAAGCTGTTGAAGTGTTCAAAAATCATGTTTTAGAGGTGTCTCAATCGGAGTGGAAAAAGTGCTTCGACAACTGGTTTGAGCGCATGCAAAAGTGTATAAATGATCCTGAAGAATACTTTGAACAACAATAAAACCATTTTTGATTATAAATATTCGCATTTTCACTATTAGACCAGAAATATATGGAGCAGCCCTCGTATTTCCATTAAATTTAAAAGTGATGAATTGTAAGCTCAACGGATATAAAAACCTAAATCATCGTTTAAAAATTAGCACAGAGCAAATTAAGAAAACAATGTTCGTTCAAGGCCTATTAAACATAATGCACGTTTTTTTAAATCATTTTTAGAGTATTTTTAACCGAGTTTAACAAGAAAGGAGGTTATCAATTCGACTTGATGTTGATTTTTAATGTTTGCGCATGCAAAACTCAGTCATTTCTGAACCGATTTTGAAAATATTGATCTCGTTTTAAAACCAGTTCGTAATCTTAATAATTAAAGACTGTTCCCGTACAACCAACATATTTTTAGGTGTATTAAGAACCGTGAAAAGCGCTACTTAAAATTAAAAAAAAAAACTGCAACCAATAGAAAAAATTGATAGAAAAACAAGTTAGAGTTCTGTATTCGGCTGTACCGAAATTTATATACCCTTCGCCATCTATTGAAATCTAGTTTATTGAAGTAACTCCAATCAAAACAGCAAATATCGGGGTGTCAGAGAATTAAAAAAAGAAAAAAATTTTAGAACTGCATATACAAAATATTATATAAAAATGCATGGGTTAAGCATTTCTAAAAAATTTTAGTATCTCATTAAAGATCTTTTCAAAAGCTTTAAAATAATACCAATATTGATATTTTAAGCAATTTTAAATTTCAGAGCCCCGTAACTCGGAAAATATGGGCGAGCGCCAATTTTTTCACTTGATTTTTTTTTTTCTTTTTTGTTTGATTCTCTATCGCCCCGTATATTTGTTATTTTACTGTTCCAAATGATATGAAAAATTAGAAGTACACGTGATGTTTTGCCCGCTGCCTCGAAGGATATGGACCGATCATGCTGATTTTCAATAGCACCTCTTTCGTTACTATGCCTGATCGATTGGCGCATTTAATTTGGATGGATATTGTAGAAATTACAAGCGGAATTACAAACTTAGTTATACCCTTTTTTCCACTTTTTGCGGTGAAGGGTAAAATAAATCTAGAAATTAAAGGGTCTTCCCTTATTAGACATAAATTGACCTGCATGGGCCTTTCTTTTAAAGCGTTATAGACAAACGCTCGCAAATTAGACAGGATGTCGATTGCTATGACCATTATAGTAACATTATTTAATATTTAAAACTATTTAGCAAAGGGTGCCCCAATAGCTCATTTAATTTTATGTATATGGCCATACGTTTGAACAGTTGTAGACAAACGCTTAAAATTTACAAAAACCCTATACCGCTTGCTCCGCTGTTACAACAAGTATTTTAAAATCAAAAGGGTGTTCCAATAGTTGATTTAATTTGATGTATGTGGTGTGCATTTGTTAAGAAAGCATACGCTGAATTTCTATATATTTTATAGATTTGCTTATGGTTGATCGTCAACCACATCTATTTTAATTTTTCTCTTTTAGAAAATGTTCTCTAGTTCTACTGCTAGAAAAACAAACAAGTTCGTAATTTGAAATAGAGACAAAATACATGATGGTATGCATGGTATATACATATATACATCCATGTATGTACGTTTAAAGCAACTTAATAGAATTTTCACATTAAAACACGCAACAAACTCCGTATTAAATTTAAGCATTAAATTATAGAACAACTAACAAACGAAACAAATTCTTACAGAAAAAGAAACAAACTTAAAGTCAGAGATTTTCACAAACATTTACTTCTTACCTGCTGTGTCTCGACATCTAACTTTTTGTTTTTTTTTTTCGAAATAAGAAATATGAATTTATTTTATGCGAGCTTACTTTTTTAATCGTTACATCTATGTTTTGGATTTCTAAAACATTTTAAAAGCTACAAATGCATATTTAATGGACTTATCGTGCTAAAATCAACTTTATCACTCTCTCAAAATTCATATTGTGAATGTGCGACACACTTGACTTTCAACACCCAAATGTGAAAAGATTATTTAAGTAAGAATTCGATAATTAGGTTTTTTGCAGTAAGTAAAACAAAATTTACAACTACTTGTATTCATAATTAACAACAACTATAAAGAACTTTTTTTATAGAGTTGCCACTTACGTTTAATGTTTGATTATACTTAGAGTAAGATTATTTAGGAGCTTTGAAAATAAGGAACAAACTCCTACAAATATCTTCTTAATTTAGACTTTTATCAATTAAATGATACACCTTTCGCCGATACTCGGATAAAATAAAGAATTATTTACTAGTACCATGTTCAGACATGCACTTAAATTGTGCATATAAGAAATTTTATTAATATTAATTTGCCATATATCAAAAAACTGGGCAATTAGAGCTTTATTACACAATAAATTGATGTAATAATAATCTATACATGTTATCGATAAAAATGTAAAATTTCAAAAGCGAATATAAAAAGTTTCAGCTTTATGCATCATTTTAAGCTTTATTTAAAAAAAGAAATAAAGAAATGAACCGGTATTTCCAGAAATGTCGCGCTAATCAAAGTCACACAGAGATCCAATATTTAAATCAGAGTGCGCTTGTATAATTTTTTTAACTGAGTTGGGAGGAGGATTTTACCTGTCATATAAGTTGCATTATATCATTTGTCGCGTTCTCAACTTGCTTAATTAATGGAGATGGATTTTTTAAAAGTGGTACAAGTCTATTTTTCACATATTGAGATATTTAAGGGTTTCCGTTTGAATCAGTTTAAAAATATTCGCCAACTTTAATAAATTCGAGTGATTTTTTACAATAAAAACCTCTTAAATTTTACGAAAATTATTTGAAAAATAACCGATTTTTGGCTAAAAATGGACTTATACATACCACTTTCAAAAACAACCTTTCAGAAGAAACAGGAGAAAATTCAAGTCCACATTTTTACAGACATAAGACTAAAATAAAGTTTTATGTAAAAAGTAACAGTTTAAATGAACGCACTTATATACACGAATAGCCAGTTCTGTTATGTTAAAAAAAGGTATTTTATACTTAGTTTTCTTTAACATTAGCATTTTAAAGTATTTATTATGAATATGCGGTGTTTAAGGTATATAAGGCTTATCATTTCGTTATATTTCTCTCTTGTAATGCTTCATGAAGTTTTAAAAATTTTGCTGAAGTTTTTTGGCTTCTATTTATTCCAAACAAAAAGTTATTTTCCTCCACACTTTTTTTATAAAAAAAAAACTAGCTATTCCCGGAGCGCTTCGCTACCCCAATGAGAATAATCGTACCACAACCACTCTTCCAAGAAAAGTTTTTTATTTGATTAATATGAAATTTATAACAGATTTCATTCTACCTATTAGACCTTACGAATCAGGAATTCCTTATTATTCAAATGTCCTTAAAATTGATTTTTGTTAAATCAATTCCGCGAATTTTCCCTCTTACCCACTTACCCCTCCTGATCCTTATTTTTTTGATTTAGCATATACTCTTGGAACTTTTTAATTTTTTTTTAATCGGTGCAGCCGTAAATGCCCGTTTTAGTCATAACTCACGAACACGTCAACTGAATTCGTGCAAACTTTAGATAAACTATCCACACGACAATGCAAACAAATCTTAAAAATTTAATTTTATCAAATTAGGTTTGGACCTTTGTGAGTTCTAAACTCAAACCACACTTTCAACAATTGTTTATATTTTAGATTTTGTGAGGTTCATTCTTTTTAAATGTCATCCAACATATTTTAAGGCAGTTATAAATTTCTCTGTCTATATTTTCTTCTGTTTGATATTGCCTATTTTAGAGATTTAGTTGAGACAAAGACATAGTCTTGGGCGGTGTTTAATTGGTCTTTTTCTTTAATGCTGTTTCCACAACTGAAAAATATCTGTTGTTTGGAAGAAGCTTATGAAAGTTGTTTTAATTATTATTATTATTAGGAGTGGACTTATGCACTTTCAAAAGAAATATTTGTGCGATTGAATTGTACAGCACAATTCTTTTGGTTTATTTTATGTCAAGATAGAACTCTATTGCAATTATGATTGTAACTAGTCTATAGCTCATTAAAATTATCATTAACTTAGTTTTTTGAAAAAGTGGACTTATACTTCTTTAAAAAAAAAACTAGCTCACTTATTAAACGGCAATATACATTTTTTTTTGTATTAGAGTAAAGGTACGGTCACATATGACAAATATTTGCCTAAAATTTGTTTGCTTTTGTTTGGCTTAAATTTTTTCAAAACAATACAAAATTTGTTTTGTGGTCACACTACGCACATTTATTTGCCTATTTTTATTTGTTCAAACAGCTATGAAATAATGTGAAATAAAATACTGACAAACATGTTTTATGTGCGGTCACATTTAAAATAATATTTTCCTTAAAAATATATTTGATCAAACTGTAAAAAAACGTAAATTTATTTGCTCACAAACTGCTGCGCATGGGATGTCTTTATTGCCATTCAATTTCTTCGGCATTATTTCGAAGTAATTGCAAAGAAAATGTTTAAAATATTATTAAATGCTAATTATAAATGATGAAAAATAGTTGATACTCTTAAATATTTAATTGCAGTATAATATACATACATAAGTTCAAAGCAAACAAGTAATAACCATTTGTAGATGGAACAAAAATATACAACTGTAGAAAAATTTTTTTCATCTAGGCAGACTCTAGGCGCATCTTTTTAAAAGTCTCAAATTAAGTTTTTATTCTCTTCCTATAATATACTTTTCCTATACCTTGTACGAGAATTTAAATCCCAGGTTTTAATATAAAAATAAAATATCCAACGCTGATAGCCATAAACTATAAAAGTTGGTCAAATATTGGTGGCTTATATTATATTTATGCACCCGCATGTATTATGAATACAGATTCCATTAAAATAACTACTACACATAATGGCAATGTGAGATGAAAGTTTATAATGAATAACTCCCATGTATGAAAGTTCCAAATGAACAAAGCCAAGCAACAATATAAAATTTTTCATATTCTATTCTATAAAGAAGCTACAAAAGGTGTTCTAAAGAAGGAGCACAATAAGAGGATAAAGCTAAATAGGAATTAGATCCCACTTCTTAACAATAAATTTAAATAATCATTCATTACATTTGTTTGGTTAAAATTTCTAAAAACTTTTAATTTATTTAATATATTTTTCAAACTACAGCTGTTTATTTGTTTACTTGATATAAGTGTAGACAAATTATATGTTGAAGTAAAAAGTCGCTTAAATTAAAAAGCAAATTTCGCAAAGAATAAAACTGCAAATATGCAAGATTTTAATTGGGATACAAAGTTCTACAATTTTAAAGAAATTTTAATGTTTCAGATTTCTGAAAATAGAGGAAAAACTCTTGTACATATATAGTTTTTAAAAATTGTTACATTATAACATACCGTCAAACGAATATATTTATAATGCAAAAAAAAAAAACAGTTTACATTAACTGCAAAAATAATCTTTCAGCTTAGTACTTATAGAACATATCTCTTTTGATTGCAAATCAAAAGTTATGAAAGAACACTTTAGGTGCTTAAAATGGATATTCACTAATGACTCTTAGCTCTATTCGGACACTTCGAGTGGGGCTGAAGAATTATTTTGGATTTGTTCTGCACATAGCCGACTTTTTTCGTCTCTTTAAGCAGTTAAAATGCGTGGGCACTGTGCAAATCTTAATTAAAGTTTAATTTATGTTGGTTAAATTTAAGCGTGCTTAAGTCTTGTTTAATATAAATTAATTGATATTGATTCTTGAAGTGAAAGCATGTTGCTTGTTGTCATATACAACTTCATTTAAAAGTTATCTATAAGCATTTTAAAACAAAATGCATCTCAACCTTATCATGGGCTTATGTTCAGATACATAATAGTATATAATTTATAACTTTAAAATTCTATAATTCCCGAATTATAGCTTCCGGCAATATTACTTGCCCTCAGCATAAGTAAAGATATATTTGCTCCAGTCTAGTTTAATATAAAATTCCAAAATGAAAACAAAAGTTACTTACGTTGTAGGAATGACTATTTCAAAAACAAAATGTTGAGTAAATAATTTAGCGCCAACGCATATTTTTCAAGTTATATAATTTCTTGCGACTTTACTTTAAATCAATACTTAACTAAAAATTTATAAAAGAACATTTAATAATCTCCAATAATACCTTTTTTATATACAATTTTGAAACTTTGCACCATTCTGAAGCGAAAATGTCGAAATATACCAAATTATATGTAAAATACTTTGATGATATGTAACTCGAAAAATATGTGCCCCGACAATTTTTTTTAATTTCCTATTTCTTCCAAAAATTGCACTTTATTATTTTTTATCTATAATTTTATTATTAATTACTTACAGTATTTTGTTTTTATTTAATACACATATAAGTTTAAAATTATCAGCGAGTTTTTCCGAAACTTAATAATTTAGTTTAAATACTAGCCAACATTGTTGATACAGCTGTTATTTGTCTCTGTTTGTTCTCACAAAAACTTTGTAAGAACAAATATTTATTTGCCTAAAAATTAGTCAAATATTTGACGTTGAGTGGTTACACTATGTTCACATTAGAAGCATTTTTGTTTAAGGCCAGGATTCACTATCATACACAATCGTACGATTTAATCACACAAAAATCTGACAGAATTCTGCCCTACTTTAAAAATCGTTCCAAAATGGCGTCGTATGTGCCACACTATTATACAAAAAAGATGCAAAAACATATGGTTTTAACATTTTGTTGTTTTTTCTTCTCATCATCTTAAAAAAATCAACCCTGATCGCATAGAGAAAAATATTTTATGAATTATTTCAAAAGATTATAAAATCGTACAGATCTGTCAAAAACTCTGTCACACACATACAATTTTAATCCACACTATCATACTTTTTGAGCACACATGAAATTTTTGACAGATCGTACGACTGAGTATGATAGTGAATCCTGGCCTTTACTGGCAAATAATTTTATTTGCCCAAAATCAGCTGTGATGTTATTTGCTTCTAATAAATATTTTGTGGTCAGACTACGGCAAATAAATATTTGCCGATTTCAGTCAAATGTTTGACTAATGTGACCGTACCTTAAGTGCAGGTAAGGTTGGATACCTATTTGTTTTCTCCAATCTTAAAATTTATACTAAAATATAATAAATGTCTTAAGTTTACATTTGCTAGGTTCACAAAAACTTCAACCTCTACTACAGATAGAAAAAAATCGAGATAGGTGCATTGAAAAAAGGAAGGTAGTGGGGTACACTACAATGTGGTATAGTATACCTTCTTAAGCACGGACGTATTTTTTGCTTAGTTTTTTAAAAATAAATATTAAATATTTTGTGGCAATTTCTAAAAGAAAAAAAAAAAAAATAACTAAAGTTCTTATTCATAATAAAATAAAATTTGGAAAACAACAAAAACATCCAAGCAAAATATATATCGACTCCATTAAAAATGTATGAAATAATCTGTATGCTTTAAAAAAAAGGTTCAGACGCAGTAGGCTCTATCACATTCCTAAATTGGAAGTAAAACTCAACCTGGCAAACGACATTAAGATTGAGCCAGGCTGAGCACCCTTCATGAGCAGTAGTTTATGCTTTTCCATCAGGGATTTGTAAATAATGGTGCTATAAGTCTGCCTTCAGTAATTATACAACGATCCGATTTGCCTTTTTTCTTACCTAGCGATTGTACGACCCTGAATTCCCACTTTGTCCACGTTTTAGATTTGAGTTGATGGAAAATTTTGCTTTAAATAACTTTCTTCCAATAAATTTAAAACCAATTCATTATTCTTTTTTAACCGGCTTCAAAAAAGAAGGAAGTTATACAATTCGGCTGAATATTGCGTTTTGTTTTTATATTTGTGCCTGCAGAACTCAGTCATTTCTGATCCGATTTTGAAAATTTTTAATAATATGATAGATTATGCTTACAGATTGTTCCCGTTTTAAAAACAGTTCATAATCTTAAAAATTAAAGGGTGTCCCTATACAACATACATATTTTTTTACGCGTATTATGAAATGTAAAGGGCGATTATGTAAAATTTAAAACGACTGCGTCTTACTACAGCCCCCAATAACAAAAAGTTATACAAAAATAAATCTAAAAATTAAAGGGTGCCCCCATAATTGATGAAAATTTACTTATATGGGCCTATCTTTTGAACCGTTATAGACAAACGCTTGAAAATTAGACAAAATGTCAACCGCTATGGGCGTAATAGTAACAAGTATTAGTATTACAAATTATAAATTAAAAGGTGCGCCAATAGTTCATTAAATTTTATGAATATGGCCATACTTTTGAACAGGTGAAGACAGAGGCTTTAAATTTACAACGAACCTGTATTGGTAAGTTCGCTATAACAACAAGTATAAAATATGGATTTGGAAGTTAAAGGATGTTCCAATAGTTGATGTAAGTTCAAGTGTGTAGCCGTACTTTTGAACCGTTATAGTCAAAGCGCTGAAACTTAAAAGGGACCTGCATTTCTAAGTCCAATATATCAACGAGTTTATAATTTGAGTTTAAAAATTAAAGGGTGTCCCATAATTACTGTAGATTTATATGCCTATCTTTTGAACCGTTATAGACAAACGCTTGTAAATTTGACGCAATGTCGATTGCTATGGCCGTTATAGTAACAGCTGATAATATTAAAAATTATAAATTAAAGGGTGCACCAATTGTTCATACTTTTAAACACTTGTAGACAGACGATTAAAATTTACAAAGAACCTGTATTACTAACTCCTCTATAACAATAAGTATAAAATTTGGATTTGGAAATAAACGGGTAACCCAATAGTTAATATAATATGGTGTATGTGGCCGGACTTTTGAACCGTTATAGACAGACAGCTGAAATTTAGAAGGGACATGTTTTGCTAAGTCCGCTATAACAAGAAGCTTATAATTTGAATTCAGAAATTAAAGGGTGTTCCCAAAATTAACGTAATTTGTTCTATATGGCCGTGTTTTTTGAACTGTTGTATGCAAACACCTTACTTTTAGACAGAGTGGTATTATTTATTATAATAAGAAGTATAAAAATGTTATATTCTAAATTAAATAGTTGAAATAATCTGATGTATATGGGCAAACTGTTGAACCGTTAAAGACAGACGGTTGAAATTTACACAAAACCTGATTGCTTAATCTACAACAACTACATTTGGAGGGTGACCCTATAGTTGCTGTAATTTGATGTATATTGCCAAAATATTGAACAGTTAAACTAGTATAAAGTTTGGAGATATAAGGGTGTCCCAATAGTTCATGTCATCTAATTTATGTGGCCATACACTGGAACTGTTATAGGCAGACAGATTAAATCTGTTTCGAAGTCAGTTTTTTTTCGCAAGAATTATTATTTAAACCACGAACACGGACCAAAATTGTGCTGCCTTTGAAAGCTAAAAAAGTGATGGTTAAATAAAACCATATATGAATGTTTTTTTGACCATTTTTAATTAATTTTTGTTTTCTAATTTTTTAAACACTAGGTCAGTTTATAAATAATAACAAATGTTTATTTATATTTTCAATATTTCGCCACACCTTTGGGTGGCATCATCAGGAAACAGGAAACAAAAATTAAATTTTCTTTTTTTTTTTTTTTTAAATAACAAATTTAAAATGAAATAATTTTTTCAAAAAAAAAAAAAAAAAATTTAATTTTTGTTTCCTGTTTCCTGATGATGCCACCCAAAGGTGTGGCGAAATATTGAAAATATAAATAAACATTTGTTATTATTTATAAACTGACCTAGTGTTTAAAAAATTAGAAAACAAAAGTTAAATAAAACCTTTCAGCCAATATTTCAAAGCGCATATTCGTCTTTGTTGAAACTGTTCAACTTTCAGTATTTTGTCTGATATATACTAAACCTAAAAAATTTATAATTTTTGCAGAGATCCAGTGTAAATGCCAAAAATTCTTCATTTTATTTTCTGCTCATTGACATTCGATCAAAGTAAGTTCGGACAAACTAAACATATTATATCCCAAAATCATAACTGTTTTTTATTTAATTAATATCTATGATTACGGTTAGGGCTATGGCTTTATGGCATGTCACCAATAATCAAATACAGTGTTTCCTATAAGGTTGGTTTAAACAGCTGTTTTATATTGTTATGGTTATGGCACATTTAATTAAACATTACAATTTAGATTTTACCTTAATAATTGATTATTTAATTTATGTATAAGTCGTTTGTTTTTTAGTTTGATTTTATTTTTCGCATACTCTGCATTGAATTGGTGAGTTTTAATTTATATTTTTCGTTGCGCTTCTTTTGTAACAAGCGGCAAAAAAATAAGAGCTGTTTATGGCTATGGCACTAGCAATGAATCAAATCACAGTTATTTCCATGTTTACGTTACGATATGTGCCATATTATCTAATTAAACCTATAGAGTGATATTAAACTTATTTATTTTTGGATTTGGATTCGTTGACATCGGTGAATTTAAGATTCGTAATAGCGTTGATGGCACCAAAAAACTGCTGGACACTCAACTTTTAAACCGCTAAAAGGTCACACAAGGTTAGATCTATATATTCATGTGAGCTTTGTCAAAAATACTCTTCGAAGCCTTAATACGGATTCAGAAGATAAAATACCACTATCACTCCAACATGCAGATCTGTAACTTTTTTAAAAGGGTCTTCCAAAGACAAAAACTTTGATTTTTATGACGTTTTTGAGCATTTAAAAAAATAACGGTATCAAATCTTGTCACATAAGTAAAACTAAAAGGTTTGTCTACTTCTTCCAAAAATAGAAAAAAAAGGTTATCAGCATACTTTTTTGGCTAATGGCAACTCTTGTAGATTTTTACTGTTAGCGACTATAAAATTCTCATTACGCTATGATCAAATACTAAAAAATGTATTCTTACAAAATTCTCAAAGCAGACATACTTTCGTATGGCATTGAAAGCTTTAAAATTGCCGAAGGTCTTTGCTAGACTTTGTTGCATTTAGTAGCTTTCGTTGAAACTTCGGTATCCCGCTAAACACATGCAATGTATGAATTTAGAAAAATAGTAAAAAAAAACACTTAATTATAATAATGAACACATGAAAATAAATAAGTAGTTGTTTAATAATATTTCTAATAATAAATACTCGTATTTTAACTTGTATTTAAAACAGAAAAGAAAAAAAAAACATCTTTCAGCCTTATTACTTTAAAGCGTAAAATTTCAAGTATGTGTGAACGTCTTGCAGAAATATACACCAAAAAACACGGCTATTAATTTTTTATTTATTTTAAACAAATATTTAAAACTCAAGTTGGCTTTTTGTTTATAAGTAGGAAGTAGTCATTTGCTTGGTAGTGCTAAAACTTAATAGCTGCAGTTAAGATAAGAGGCTTAGATTTCTTTAAAGAGTGGGTTTTTTTTCGCCAGATTTCATCTTATTGTTGTTGCATGTATGCGATTTGCCGGCTATTTCTGTTGGTATCGTTTTGAGTTGAATTAACGTTTCATATTTTACTACTTGTATCTTTTATAGTTTGGTTAGTAGTTGAACTGCTTGTCGGTTGGCCAGCTTGTTAAGATGATGGTGGATGGGAGATGTTATCGCAGCCATGGCGTTTTAATAGCATATAAATACTTAATATTTTGACAATTTTTATAGCTTGAAATTTGAACTTTACAGAACAAGAAAATATTATTGAATAATTTATTTCATAAAATAATTAAGTATTAATATTTATTACTTAATATCTCCCTCTGATTCATAGATTTGCAAAAATGAATAACAAAAAAATGTGGCGATATTTCCATCAATGAGAAGCATACACTGATAGAAAAATCATCATAACGCTAAAGTAATTAACATCAATTCAATGACAAATGTCTTCGTTTTTGGCCCCGTGACACTTGTCATTGTTGTGATGTCAACCATGTCATTATTTGCTTGTTTTGTCATCAATGCCAAGGATCACAATTTTGTCATCAATTCAATGACACGCTGACGTAAACGGAATGAAAAATCGATATCAATTAAATGACAAAATTACATCAAATTGATGACGAAACTTTTTGGTTTAATGAAAGAATGTCATCAATGCCAAGACTAAATATTTCGAATAAATAAAAAATGTCATTAGCGCAATGACGAAATATTTCGATTTAATGAAAAAATGTCATTAATGCAACGACGAAACTTTTGTATTCAATTAAAGCATGTCATCAATGTAATGACTTAAGTTCTTGATTTAATGAAAAATATCATCAATACAATATATATATATATATATATATATATATATATATATAATATAAACTTAATGGCAGAATATCATCGAAGCAGCAATCTGTCATTGATGTAATACGGAAGCAATAAAAGTTTCAAATCCATGTGTTTTTCTAACAATAAAGATACATATAATTTTTTATTTACAATATGTATGTATATATTTCACAAAACAGAAAACTTAAGAACTTCAATTTTTATACTGTTGGTATAATTTTCGGTAATTTTTATGTTATATTATAATTAAAATAAAAAGTTATAAAATATACATAAAAAATTGTGTCAACAATATGATGCTAAAAGTTCATCAATCTGATGACATATTAACATCACTCCCTATGAATATGAGAAAATTCTCTGTGTTTAGCACTTTGCTCTAATTACTTTTTACGTTGGCGCCAAATTTGATGATTATAATCATAATTATGTGTCATCAGTATAACGGCAGGGTGTCATCATCTTCGTTGTATATATGCTTTTGCTTTTTAAGCATTGTTTTCAAAAGGCCGTGCATATTTAGTTATATATTTGTTTGGTCATAATAATGATGATGAACTTACATCAATGTGATTTTATTTTTTAAATTCATAAAAACGCTTTTAAAAATAAACATTATGAAAAAAAATAATCAAATTGCAATTAAAATGGTAACTGGAATTATATAACTCTATTTACTTTTTTCTTAAATATATATTTTACGAAATAATCGTATACGAAATATTGCATCAAGTTGATGACATTGTAGTCATAACTTAGATGACATCTAAAATATGACAAAATTCTATGATGATGTCTGTCATTGCATTGATGCCATTTTATACCTTATTGATGACATCTTTCATAACATTGTTTAAATTTTGATGTTATAGCGTCATCAAACCAACGATGATTTTTTCTATCAGTGTAGAATGCACGAAATTTATATTGGCATTTAAAAGTTGTTATTATTCTTAACACGCCAGAAATGATGCAATTTTTGACTATATGATATAAAAGCATTTAAAGTTACCTTTGTAGCAATTAATAGGCGAATAAATTATTATATATTTTTTTATTTAGTTTTACCCAAAATTCAATTTAAAAATCTTATAGATTGAATTAATACCATAAGTTCAATAAAATATCTTGTGAGTTAAAGCAAATTCTTAATTAAGTATATGCACTAAATTTTAAAGCAAAGAACGAAAAAAGAGAATTGTAAGACATTCACACTGTGAGTTGGCAACACTGTTTTCTTCCCCAACCGATTTAAAAGGAGATTATTTAAATCGGTGTTGATTTGAAAACAAAACAAACCATTTTATAAGGAAGCTAGCTGCCTTTATTGATGTTTATTTTCCTCGACAATTTTTCATTACGACAAAAATATCGCAAAATTATCAATCTGAATGTTTCTGTTTTGCTAAGTACTATTTCTACAAAAAATTTAAATGCGATTTCGTGTAAAAAGCCAACTTATTGTCCTAATAGGATAGACATTTGACACATTATTTTAACTTAATGGAACCCACAAGCGTTATTAGTTCCGACTGAAAAGTAATTCCACATTTTATTTAAAATATGAAAAATAACTAAACACTCACTTCTTGAAAAAGAAATATATTGCTAAGAAAGCCAAAGGGTTTTGATCTTGTAACTATTGTTTTTAAGAGAAGTATAAAACTGGCTGCCCACCATTCAACACCCTACAACCGGGCAAAGTTTTAAATACCACAATATTTATTTTGCATACATGGAACGTTTTCTTAATTAAAACAATTAGAGGTGGAAGAAAGTGGTAAATACACAGATCTCCTAAACTTTAAAACAGGTTTAAATAACGTACGAAGCGGCTACAAGAATTACTAGAATATAGAAAAACCGCAACTCTTGAAAAATTCAATGGAACTGCATCCATCTGAAATCTGACAGAATCATTAAAACTTTATTTTGTTAATTTTTCTAACTTTCCTTTGAACTTTAAAATCGACAACAGTTGAAGATTTGTTCTCCTGAAATTGTGAATCTTAATGTTCCTAAGAAAAGAAAAATAAAATGTTTAAAACAAACCAACCAAGCATTCTAAAATTAAATTTTATTCCACTAATTGAATCTGCAAGGCAACATGTAATCGTCCTTTACAAATACTAATAGGAAAAAAAAGATCAAATAATCCGTTAGACAGAGAAATTTATATTCTGCGTGTAGTTTAATATTACAGCCATCATAAAAGAAACAAGAAAATGAAAATTATCTGATAAACAATCTTAAACAAATATGTTTGGAAGTAATTATCTGATCACAAACATAACGGTAGTTTCCAAGATATTGAACTTACAATTAACAACGCTTTAAAACCAAACTTATATACAAAATACATAAACTTTGAAAATCTTAATATAAAAAACTTACTTTTTCTTTAAGTATTTAGCAACTAACTTCAGACGCATTAATATTTAAATCATTAAGATTGACCTTGGGATAAAAATATTTACTTATTTAAATATATAAAAAAATTTACTGCTAATAAGCAACATATTTCTTGGCATTGCTCTGTGATATCTTTTAAATGAATATTTACAAATCTTATAATTAAACAACATTTACGAAATATATGTCCTCATTTTAGAAAGACAAGATGGGCCGACGGACACTTAGTGATTATGGTCTTAGCATAATGTACTTGCTTTAATGTACATACATACATACACACATACATGTGATGTACATATATTTATTTGTATAAATATATTTGCCGGCAGTCAAGTCAATATTGCAGCATAAACGTTCATAACAATCAATTGTTACCATCTCCTTTTCTTGAGTTTAACATTACACAGTGTTTACTAATTAACGTACCCACTAATTTTTTCTTCAATTTTTGCTTTTTACCTTTTTTCTGCTGTTTTTGAACTAAATGTACTCGCGTATGATGATGATAACTGATGTAACTATTAACAACAGACAACAGCTGAAGAAGAACCAAATGCAACAAAATCTTTAACTGAATGCCCCAGCCAGGCAACAAAACAAAAAGAAAAAAAAAATGCAAAGAAATAAATAAATAAAACAACTGATCGACCATCCGTCCATCGGAACCAACCAATGAATGCCAATGAAGAAGGTATTAAACGACAAAAGAATTTGCATATCAATTTGTACTCAAACAAAATGGCGTAAACTAAAAAAAAAGATTGCAAAAGCAAAACATCCAAAAGCTCCTATAGCGAATATTTATTTGTAATACCCTACACCTCAAGCAACTGCATTCTTATAACGTTTACAAACAAATTTGTCAAAAAAAACATATCTGTGCCTTCTTTCTTTCTCACATAAAATTATTATAGTCATTTTGTTTTACGCAGCGTGAGCATTGGCTAACCGTAAACTTTTCAACTTTTTTACTTCGAAAAGTTTATGATTTTCCTAGTCCACTATGTCAAGGCCAAGATGATGACTGTTAAAATTTAGTGTAAGAATATATTCACTTAGGTTATGGAAACGAAGAGGTTTGGTCAAGCTAGCAGTATAAAATAAATTATTTAAAAACTTTTATAATAACATTTTTATAGAGATCTAGATCTGGAATTGTTCTTATTTACATCTTTCAAATTTCATACTTAAGGGCCAATTTTTTTCAGTTTAAAAGCAAAGCCAACGAGCAAAATGTTCGTCACATGCTGAAAGTGTAATATGAAACATTATCCATTGTTTTCTTAATTTAGTTTTGTGACATCAAATGGTTTTATCGTCAAAAATATCAGTAGTTAAAACTTTCCCTGGAAATTATAATCCAGCGATGTATTTTAAGCCACAGAAGTTGAAAAATATTAAAATCAATTACAACAACCTACAGCCGACGTAAAAATCGACAATGATTTTCCCTACTTAAGGATTTAATCACGAAATATCTGAAAGCTTTTAATTTGAAAGTGTTGCCCAGGTTGTCGTTTAATTTATAATTTACTTCCTCTGACTTTCGTAAACTATCTGCCTGAACAGCAATCCTACTTTTTTGAAGATGGTGCTTGACGCCATAAAAACAGGAAGCTCTACTTGGCGATGTATTTTTCGCACAATGTATGTCTCTTTGTATATTTATATATTAGCTGCCAGAAATGCACTTTGAAGACAAAAAAATACTAAACTGAATACTAAATCACTTTCAAAAATTAAAATGTTGAATACCCTAGGTTTAAGTTTATTTGGAGGATCTTACTTAAAAAGATATCACTGGTGTTTTTGATACTGCTCCCTGTAAATGTATTATTGCTTTTGTCACAATATTTCCAAAAACTAATTAATTTCTTAGCCGTTTTGTTAAATAGAATCACAAATATTAGTTGGACTTAATGGAACCAAAAATATAGAGTGTTCTGTGTTAAACTCCTTTTGCACCAATTTTTTTACAAGCCATAAAGAAATCATGATTCTCATTATTTAAAACAAAATAGCAAACGGAATCAGAATCCAAAGTACAAAAGCTTAAATACAAAATATAAAATACATACACAGATGCACATATTTTTGTAACGTTAAAGAACAAAACGGCAAATGAAGATATGTTTGGAGATCGTAACAAATATTCAAGACAATAAAATAAAGAACAAACAACAATATTCAACAATTTGAAAGGAAGTTATAGTTGTCGACTTATAAGCAGGCACTGAAATAAAAACAGAAACTCACATACAAAATACAAAATACAAAAAAGGAAAAAAAAACCGCCTAAATTATATTATGGGAGTAGTTAGGATTTGTGTTTGCCTTGGAAAAATTACGATGAGCATTTAAGAACATTAAAAGACTTTTTATAAACGAAAAGCTTAAAGTACAACAAAGTAAGCAAATGCAGCGTCCAAATCTACAACAGCCACCATTTCCATTTACTACTACTGCTACCAATCGATTCAAACATTTCGCTGGCATAAACATAAACGTGGAGTATGATTTTAAAAATCATCGAAAAGTGTCTGCAACATTTAACAGATCTAGAAGCAGTTTAAGGGAAAACATTCACTTAAGGCGAGCGAATATTTTTGAACTTTACTTTCCCTGTATGTAAATGTGTGATAACAATGGAATATTATACTGAGAAGGACAATCAAATTAAAATTTATTTATCGTCCTAACTTTATAATATTTGGTGAAGAAGCTTTTTATGAATTAGATGTTAATTGTGACCATTTGTGCACTTTAATGAGGTTCTTTTTAAACCAAATTGAATATTTTATTTAGAATTTTGTTAAAAATTACAAACGGATCATTAGTAAACAAATTTTTTCTGTATTTTTTTAAGGACATCTTCGAACTTTAAAAACGTTTAGGAGTCATGAACAATTTATTAGATTATCATAGAGGATATAACATGACTCCTTTTATGAAGTAATGCGATTTTTTCAGATGCAAATTTCAGCTTAAAATGAAAAACTGTTTTTTCTCAATTGAAAATAATAAGCAAAGAAAAATTTAAGTACAATGTAAATACTTAAGCATTTTAAAGCAAAAAAATTAAATTTATTAACTAAAAATTATGTCGAAATTTTCTGGCTCTTTTTCCTCTGCACAGTGGAGCAGAAGCGTAATATTTTTGAAATAAAACAAAGATTTTCACACGCCTAGATTAATTGAGTATTCAGGGCTGGTAAAGCGAAGGATTGTATGACTTAGACATAGAATATTTCTTGTAAGCGGAGCACATTTGCGCATGAGAAGTGCAACAGAATTAAATTAAAATTCGTGAAAATTTAAATTAAAAATTAGGCATGCAGTTAGTTGATTTGATAATGAAAACAGTTCAAAATCATGCAAAATAAGTTTCATTAAGAGGGTTTTTAATTAAACAGGCTCAATTTATTAAATTTAATGAAAAAGCAAAAAGTCATTCTTTAGAGCAAAAAAGGATTTTAAACTTTAAAAATTTAATGCAGTGCTTAAAAAGCTTAAAGAAATAAATTTTTAAACATTTTAATTGAGTGCAATATTCGGCTATGCCGAATTATGAATTTTATATACTCTTCGCAATCAATTTTAGTCTAGTTTAGTGAAGTGACTTCAATCATAGAACAAATACCACGGTGACAGACAAATTACAAATAAGAAAAAAATTAAGTACACTATATAATTTTACATAACGATGTCATCCGCTCTTAACGGGTTAAGCATTTTTTTAAAACGTAATTATTACCTTAAAGATCTCTTTAAAAGCTTTTAAATCATACTCATATTGTTATCTTAAAAAGTACGACGCACAATCGTACTTTTGAATGGACCGATCTTGGTGATTTTAAATAGCAACATTTTTAAAACTATGTCTGATCGATTGGAGCATTTAAGCTTCCTCTCATCAAGTGCCTTGCCAAAATTGACTTCAATTCAAACTCGGACAGACGGACGGATATCTCTCAGTCGACTTGGCTATGCATAAAAACTCAGAATATATATTTTTTATGGAGTCAGAAATGGATATTTTAAAAATTATGAACGGTATGACAAACTTAGATATATACTTTTTTCACTTTTTGGGATGCAGGCCATAAAAAAAAACTGCATCAATTATTTAGCATAAAATACGGTAATGTTAATTATACTCGTATACTTCCTTTATAAAAATAGTAATTTAAACTAACTAATGAAATAACTTTTGAAATATTTTTATAAGATCTTTCATATAACCAAAATTTTCAAGTTTGGCAGGCTTGAAATAGCTCTTCTTCAGATAGTTTTAAGCCCAAACTGAAAAGTTTTATTCGACTACATTTCCTTCCTGTCCATTTAATATTTCGTTCAAATCGATGCACTCGCCTAGAAGTTATATAAACATTTCCAAGCCAAAAATCTCATACTTTTTACAACATGCCCTGGCAGACAAATTTTTTTGTTTCTTGATTTATGCCGAAACAATGCACCTCGTGCAGCTTTATATTTGTTGTTCGTTTTCGTGTGCTTGATCATGTTTGCATATTTTGTGAAGACTTTAAATCTTTTGATATTAATTGTACTAAATTTTTCAAAACCTCTGTCTATCTTTTGAAAATATAAATAAACACTGCTTTAAAGAAGTTTTTGTTTTTTTTTTAGCAAGCTTCGCGCCAAAATTACGAAACCTAAATCTTATTAATATTTTTAGTAAATTACAAAATATGGGTGTAAAATATCTTTTTTTAAATAGCCCTGGTCGAAAAACACTTTTCCATTACGAAGATGATTATGCAGCAATTAAATCTGCTTACACTTGATCTCTTTGGAGTCGACATAGTTTTAACGAAATTTCACTAAAAGAGCCACTTAGTTTAAACTTAAGAGCAGATTTCTCTCTTTTACCAAACGAACAACAAAACCAAGCCTTCTTAAACTGCCTTGCGTTTCCCGAGATTACTTGGTTTCCAATGGAATATACGCCAAGCCAATTTGAGGAAACCTAAAAACAGGATTTTTATAAATATTTTATATCTTCTTAAGGAATTACCGATTCAATTATATCTTCGACTTTGTGTTCATTTATAAAACTTACATTTTTAGAAATAATTTAAGGTAAAAGGCACTTAAGTTTTTAAGTAAAAATCAAAATAATGGGCTTAACAAAAGCAGCAAAGTTCCTGATTACAGCACAAAAGAATATTAAAAGACCAATTTAAAATATAGCGTTTCGTAACTTTACTTGTGAGTATTATTTTAATAAGAGTTAGTAATTAGAAGATTTATGTAAAATATTACAAGAAAAATTTTCGTTGAAAATTTTAACTTTCTTAAAAACCCAAAAATTATTATTAAAATTGACATACAAATATTGCTTTACAAATATATTTATTAAACAAAATTAATCCTTTTAATGCACTTTAGCTAAAATTAAAATGGAACATCAATTGTAATTGATAAATTAAATGTATTTAAGGCTTAGGTACAAAAACGGCAAGACCCGTTTTTATACCCTTCACCACAAAAAGTGGAAAAACGGTACATCTAAGTTTCCGACCCCATAAAGTATATATATATTTTGACTTCATATGTCCGTCTGCCCGTCTGTCCGTCCGTGTTATGTCAAATCGATCTCTATTTCTAATTTGTTCATGTCATTTGAAACAATTCAATGACTCCAAACGAAAAAATAAATATATGGGGCGATAGGGAATTAAAAACTAAAAAAAACATCTAGTGAAAAACTTGGCGATAGTCCATATCTTCTGAGTTACAGGGTTCTGAAATTTTTAAACCTTTAAGGAAGTACTAAAATTTTTTTAAAATGTCAAATTATATGATGCAGTAACAATTTTTTTATTTATTTTTTAAACTAGATTTACATAGATGGTGAAGATTATATTAGAATTGACATAGCCTAATATAGCAACTCTTAATTGTTAGTGTATAAGTTGGCCGTTTAAATGTAAAGGACTTGTTACTTCAACATGGAATATTCCTAGGAGGTTACCAATTGACGCTTTTTGGTATTCTATAATAGATCTAAGATGAAAACTTGAAGCTTGCTCTTTACTGCATGTATATGCGTTGCTAGAAATCGATGCCTAACATTTGTAATATATTATTATAATTTTTAAATATTTTTAAGGAATTTACATGCTAATTCTTTCTTTTGCGCCGCTTTCTTTTTAACGTCATGCGAAAAGTACGTAAAACGCTGTGTTGCCATTTGGCTACATTTTTTGTAACTTTTAAAGGCTCCACGTAACATGTATAATTTTGTTATATTTCGCCAAAGTTTCGGTACTTTTAGTGCAGACACGAAACAAAACAAACAATCTTGCATAATTAAAAATAACAAAAACGATAATTGTCTTCTAAATTGTGATATTGGCACCACCAGTTAATGGCTTAATTGGTCAAGCGTTATAAGTAAAGCTGATAAGCAATTGTCGCAAGAGTGTATAGAGCTTCACGGTAGAATATTTTCGCAATTAATTTTGTGGATCGTATTAACCCCGTTTTAGATGTTTTTTTTTGCCATAATTTTTCTATATTGTTTGCACTAACTGAACGTATATAAAGTATTAAGCCGAGTTCATTACGTAAAATGTTAGCCAGGCGATCCCTTATGCAGTATCAATTACCTTTTCGGTGCGCATTGTTATAATTCAGAGTACGCTTGGGGCAAAAGCTCGCTTAAAATACCGAACTCAACCAAGATTTTTGACAAAAATATAAACAATTTTCAAGCGTTGTTTTATCGTAATTCTGTTCATGCTAATAGCAAAAATGTTAATGTAGATGCCGAAACCAAACTCTGTATGCCAGCTCTATCTATGGCGTAAATGGCAGCTTTCATTACTTTTAATTAAAAATATTAGTTTTAAGCTATTGCTTCAAACTGGTGCCACATATTTGCCATTGCTGTTTAAAGTTAGAACATATTAGCAGAACGTATTTATTCATATGAATATTTAATGCAAAGTTGAGTTAGCATTTCATTTTTCTTTCTTCTGATTTCCCTTTACAATTCACAAACAGGGAATCATCCCTGTTTTTTTTTTTGTGTCTTTTATTTTTCTTAAGCGCAGCGCATTATCCAAACATCTGTGACTCCTACTCGGCGTCTGGATATATGAATTGTCTTTTATTCTTTTTAGTTTCTTTTTTTCGGTGATTTTTTTGATTTTGGAATTTTATTTTTTGGTTAATATTGGCGGTGGTGCCAAAAGTCTCCACATGTGTGTCGTCCAATAATTCTAGTCATATTGTGTACATGGCGTTTGTTAAACAATTTGCAGCGGTACGTTTAACCAAAAGTCCAAATACAATGATCTTGAGAAAATAAATTCAATTTACAACAAATCGCTAGAAGAAAGGCATCAGAGGAGTTACTTGGCTACAGTTATACGTTTATACAAAATATTTTATTATAGAGGTTTGTTTGCTGGTATACGAGTGGTAGTAGTTTCGACTAAAAATGAGCTTTTAACTTGTATTTGCTGGATTTTCATTGCACAAACTGCAATTGCTCCGTTTGTTGTGGCAAAAAGTATTTTGTTGCATCGATAAGCGTCAGTAAAAGCGAGTTAATAGTAACAAATAAATGCTAAACTAAACACACTTAAGTTTGTTTATTCTTTTTGGTTTTCTTTTTTTCATGTTTTGATAACGAAAATTTTCAACGATTTTATTTTATTTTGTTTTTGTTTTTGGGGAAGTTTAACTATTTACTGGCTGGCTGCTTCTGGGGTATATAAAGATATCGAAAATAACGACAGAATACTGCTGTTCAATTTTGGCATATTGGAAAGTCTATTGTTAAAAGATGTACGTACAGACAAATACACAAATGCAAGTTGCTCGATTTTGTACTAAAGTCTATTTTTTATAGTTTCATTGCAACAGCAACAGCAACAAGACTTAAAACAGAAAAGCAACAAGTCTATTGTTCCTCCTTCCTGCTAACTTTGGCTACCGATTGCTTTGTCGTTTCTTCCCATATGCACGTATGAATATTATTTTTATTCTTCTTCAGTATTTGCAATTCTTCTAACAAAATATCTCGCCAACTGATAACAACAAATACATGAAAAGCGTTTAAAAGCATTGTTTCAAACAAGGATTCTTTTTTTGTAATGAATACGGCGAGCAGAGTTAATAGTATAATGTAGTGTATTAGTTAATAGATTTTGTGTTCTTTCCGACATTCGGTGTCTATATTTGGTTATAATTCATAACTCATTGTTTTCGGTTTTATATAACTTTATTTGGTTAAAATGTTTATGGAAATTGTAAAGGTAAGCACGGCTAGAACGCCTCTAAAATGTAATAAACAAAAGTTAATATCTTATTTTTGCAGAAAGCACAAGAAACTGTTGCCTTTTGTAGCAGAATGGTAATTTGTAAGCGAATGTTTATCATAAACAATAATCTCATTATGCTCTTTTGAATGTCTTTATATTCTTTATTTTGAAAATAACAACAAAATTAAATAAAGCAGTACAAGTCATTTTTAAAGGAGATATTGTTGGCTAATTGAAAAGCTTTACTTCGTTATATACTAATTACCCAATTATCTGCAGCACTAAATTCTTTAAAGGGCCACTGTATCAAACATAAGCTGATAACTAAGAACAAAAGGACTTTGGATACAATTTAGGCTTAACTAAGGATTTAATGCGAGGCACTGCAGTGCATTCTACTATAAGTAACGATTCGGGGAGGATAAAAAGCTCGTTTTATGTAAAACTAGTCAGTCGTACTGAAGATTGTAGAATTTTACGAACCAGACTGAACATTGGTTTGATTGAAGGTAGGAAACACTTTTCCCTTGTAAACATACTGGACAACAAGTTTAATTGCCAGGAACTAGTCGGTTGAAAATATTGCAACATCCTGCTCTGCATTGTGCTAGAGCTGTTCAAATTTGCCTTGGCAATGTCCGCTTAGTATCCGAAATAGCAAGCGGACGTTTGCTCATATTCACTCATGACTGCCGTGACCGCTCGTTGATAGCGGTAAATGTCATGTGCATATTGGGAAGCGTCCAACGGTCAGAAGGTCTCAGCAGTTGTCATGCCCTTCAAAGCTGCCTGATCACCAGCTTACTGTTTCACCGGCCGAATATTGGTATCCTCATTCCCCGGTTGTTATGCGAAGTGAAAAGTTTTGTATATTCGCGGAAGCGTGCCACTTACAAAAAAAGGCAATGCCGGGGCAGTATTATTTAAAAGAGAGTGATCAGAGGGTGATATTGCAGAGATTTGGCTTAATCACCTTCCTTTAAAAATGGGTTTGTCCCATTCAAATTTTCTAGAATAACCAGTTTTACAGGAGTGAACAAAAAAGTCTCAGAGTCTCTGTTTGGTTTTTATAATTGCTCTTATGTAGTATTACTTTAGGTTTATGTGTTCCAACCATTTATTGTAACGATCTTCATTCAAGAGATTATTTTGTATTTGCCGTCAACAGCTGAATTTGCTCAATTGCGTTGTTGTAGGCACATAGATGATCGCCTTCTTATGCTAAATTTTACGGTTTTCTTTTTAATGCTGTAAACACATTCGAGACAGCAGCTACCGACTGCAAATGTCAAAATTAGAATGCATGATAATGATTATTTTGTCAACAGCAAGGCAACAAGGCGTGAGATTATTGTCTGGGACTGAATTCGCTGAATATCATTTAGTGAGGGCAATTTGTATTGGATTTTAAGTAATTATTACAAATTCAAGTAAACTCTTTTTCTTCTATATAGAGCTAGAAGCTAAAGCTCATAGAAAAAAACTGAAGAAAAGAATGCCGACGAAGGTTGTAGCGAATCAGAAAGTGCATTTCTTCCTGCTGGTGTCAAAATTTTACTGTTCGCTTCATAATTTATAACAATTAGTATCGGACTTAAGCCAAAATTAAAAAAATAAAATATCATTTATAAAAAATAGTTCAACTAAAAGGAAATTTTAAAAAATAAATTGTATTATTTATTTACAGTTCTTAAGGAGTTTAATTCTTTGAGTTTATTTTGATTCTAAATGTCAAGTCAGCAATATTTCCGTTAATAATTAAATTTTAAAGACCTTGAAGAATAAATAAATAAATAAAAACAAAAACTTAACCCTCTAGTGCGCAAGAAAACCAAATTAAGTAAAATACTACTTAAACGAAAGGAAATGGTTTAAAAGCAAACTTTTGTTCTAGCAGTTTGTATAATTTTCATTTATATGGGCGCAGGAGGCGAAAAATCCTTTGATGCAAATTTGCATCATTGCGCATTTAGCTCAAAGTACTTACCATAAAAAAATAATACACACTATAACATTGTAATACAAAAAGAGTGTAACTTATTTAAAACTCAAAACTATTTATAAACTTGTTGAACTTAATAAATTTTAAGGTCTGAAAAACACACTGTTTCCTCTATGAACAACAAACGAATGAGCAGGCACTTCAAAATTGCACAACAATTCAATGCTGCTATAACGGTACTTCAAAAGCAGAGAAAACGACGTCTATTAAATGGAGACAACATATAACGAACATTTACATAAAACTGTTTTCAAATTTTGAAGCTACAGAGAGATATTAGGTATGATTCAAATTTGCATCACGGCGCACTAGAGGGTTAATTATTAACTGCATTCTGTATAATATTAAAAAAAATATTATTATTTATTATTAAGTAAGTATAGATTTTCCTTTTACGAATTTATATTCCACTTCATGTTATTCAAGCTTCATACAGGTAACAAATTATAAAAATAAAAGACAGCTTATCATCAAAAGTTATCGTTTTAGTTTACATCCAACTGTCTCTCGTTCTATTGTGTTGTACAGAGTTGATAAAATGTTCACAATGTTAATAAAAATCAAAATCCAACTAAACTCACTTTGCATAAAATACGCACTCGGTCATAAACTAAAATAAAGAATAGCAAGGGTAACATCAGCACCATGCATCCATCGTCTACAGCATATAAAAGCGGCAAAAACAACGCAGCAGAAATACAACAGCACATAGTTGATAAAAATATCAATGCTTTTGCCTAATCTTTTGGAACATTTGCAAAAATAACTCAGCTGAGCTGCGGTTCAAAGGAGAAATGTTTTAATAAAATTTTTATTAAAAACTACTAATGACAAAATCGTATCATGTGTTATTGCGGAGAAGCTCCTGTAGAAGGAGATGTAAAAATTATAGACAATACAAATAATCATGTATTATTAAAGGTTGGTATGTAGGTTGACCCTACTAAGACGGCAATGGTAAACATTGGGCTCGCATAAATGTGTTAAAGAAGTAATGTACCAAACGCATTCAATAAAAAAAATTCGTTCTTAAGCTAGAAAATTTAATTATTATTATTTAATATAAATTATTATTATTTATTTTTAAATTTATTAACTTACCAAAATTCTACGCTTTGCTTTAAATTTGTTTCTGTGAAATTTCAAGAAATTTATCACCATATCAATGAAACTTCTAGTTTCCTGTGTTTTTAATTGTCTTAATTCGACTGAATGTTGCTTTTAAAAAAATTCTTTTTTATTTGAAAGGTTATCCAACAGATTGGTCCTGTTTTCAAAATATTTCATAATCTTAAAAATTAAATGGTGTTCTCTAGATGTTGCAGCACAAAAGTTTAAAACAACTGCGTATCATTATAGCTAGAAGAATAATAAGGAGAGTGTTCAAAAAAGAATCAGACAGATTGAAAATGACTTATCAAGGAAAAAGGTAATAATCAGAGGTTTGGTAAGCCAGCAATCTCCCTATGGAGCGGTTAAGAAATTGTTTAAAGAAGTACTTAAAATAGAAAACAAAGTGGATATTGAACAAACAAGAAAAATTTTTGAAAATAATGGGAAAATGACGGTATCTGAGGTATTTAAGCATACTAAGAATCTTGTTGGAACGTATATATATATATTGACCGTGAATTAAGTATGGAACGGCAGGAGCACAAAAAAATAATGTTACAGCTAAAAAAAGATATTTTGTTGGTGGATAAAAGTAAACGAATTATTGTTAAAGACGACAAGTTAATAATTGATGGAAAAAGTTTTGGATGGAACTATAGTAAAACTCTAATGTGTGGCCAAAGTAATGGAGGGGAAGTCCTGAAGGAGATATATGGTGAAAAAGCACAAGCTTTTAAGGTAGATTATAACGATATTTTGGTCAATATTAAGTCAAAAAACTATTAAAAAACATTAAAAAACATAGTTGTTTACAAACAAAATATAAAGAAAATTTAGATTGTTTCAATAATAAAGTAAATTTAAAAATATTATCATACAACGTCCATAGCCTAACCAATAAGTTTTATCACCCGGATTTTTATGAATATGTAGATCAAAACGATGTATTTATCTTGCTAGAAACGCATATTGAAGAAAAAATATACAAAAATTTAAAAGCAGATTTAATACATTTGAAACTTTTTGGAAACCAGCCTTGAGAAATAGCAGGTTTTTTAGGGGTATAGGTGGTTATATTTGTGATGTCAAGAAGGATTTATTGAACTTTGGAGTGAAGCATGAGTACCGAAATTATGGATATTTTGATATTATATTTTTGAAAAGTAATTACTTCGAATATAATATAATTCCTGTATATCTACGAGGCTTAAATTGGGTAAATGAATTCAATAGTTTTAGAGAATGCTTGGAAAAATATGATGTAAAAAACCTAATAATTATGGGTGATATGAATGCAAGAATAGGAGAACAACAACAAGTTTTGAATGATTATATTGCAACATCTTTTCCATCTGGTTTAGAATTAAGAAGATCAAAAGATAAAACAGCGAATTTATATGGCAGAAAGTTCTTGGAGTTTTGCAATAACTATGGTTTGGTGATTTTGAATGGAAGAACACGGGGTGATGAAGATGGCGATTTTACTTTTGTTAGCAATATAGGTAATTCGGTTAATGATTTATGTGCAACTTCAATTGAATTACTAAATGTAGTCGAGAGCTTTGTTATTGAAAATCACATATGGTCTGATCATTTACCTATAACTTTGAATATAAAATTTAATAATGTTTTGAATGGTTTTATTGCCAAAACTAAATTGGAAGTCGCAAAATAATCAAAATTTTGTTCAAAAACTGGATAGTAAGTTACATACATTTAAATCAACAAATACCGAAATAAAGCTTAACGATTTAAACAACCTAATTTTAGAATCCTATACAACACCGAAAATTTACATAAATCAACATGCTCCTAAATGTAAATGGTTTGACAAAGAATGTAGAAAAGCAAGAGAAAACTCGATGAAATCCCTACAAGCATTTAGAAAATCTCAAACTAGTTATGACAAACAAAAGTACACTGAAAAGCTATATTACTATCAAAACCTATGTAAAACCAAGCGAAGTGATTACTATAAGTATATTGAAAGGCAGTTAAATACAGTAAAGGACGGTAAAACAAGAGAAATAAGGCAACACGAAAACTATATTGGATGTAAAGTGAATGTAGAATCTCTAAAACAATATTTTGAGTTATTGCTGAATCCAACAGTTAACACAATGGATGTACTATATGCTCCAAACTTAATAGAAGATTATGAACTAGATACACATATATCGCTTTGTGAAATAAAAGATCAACTATCTAAATCTAAGCCAAATAAAGCACCGGGAGAAGATCGTAACCCTTATGAATTCTACCAAAATGCCAACAATACTTTTTTAATCGAGCTCGCAAAAGCATATACGAATATACTTAATGGTCAAGATAGTTGCGAGGCATTCCAGAGAAGCATTATTTTTCCTATTCATAAAAAAGGCGATGTAAACCAACCCCACAATTATAGAGGGATATCTTTTATGAATTGTGCTGGTAAAATAATGACGGGAATAATTAACGAAAGATTAACAGCATGGTCAAATCGAAATAGCATCTTGAATGAGTACCAAGCGGGTTTCCGGAAAGGCTATTCTACAGTTGATAATATTTATAACCTATCATCAATAGTCAATATAAAATTCTCAGAGAACCGAAGAGTGTATGCTTTCTTCGTAGACTTTAAAGCCGCTTTTGACCGTGTACCAAGAAAATTATTAATATACAAGCTAAGAAAAATGTGCGTTTCAACCAAAATTGTAAATTTTATAGAACAAGTTTACCACAACACAAAATCTGCAGTGTGGGAAGGTTCTAATCTTTCCGACTTTTTTAATACAAAAACAGGAGTTAAGCAAGGTTGTTTATTATCACCTTTACTTTTTGCCTTATATTTAAATGATATGCATGAATTTTTGAAAGAAGGTTTGTTTGTTGAAAATTTAAATGTCCGACTTTTAATGTACGCTGATGACATTGTGATAGTGTCTGATGATGTTTACATATTGCAAAAAATGATCCAGAATCTGGAAGAATATTGTCATTTATGGGGTATGGAAGTTAATCTTACAAAGTCTGAAATTATGGTTTTTAAAAAAGGTGGCCGAGCTAGATCTATAGAAAAGTGGACATTTAATGGCGAGGAGGTTAAAATAGTCTCAGAATACAAATATCTAGGGATTTTACTCACCCCGAAGTTGTCTTTTACAAAACATATAGGTACCAAAAATGATGCAGCTAAAGTCAGTATTAATGCAACTTGCAAAAACTTTATTGGCAAAAAGGAAGTATCACTTAAAGCCAAGTGGAAAATGTTTCTCGCGGTATGCAGATCCATACAGTGTTATGGAGCACAAATATTGGGTTACTCATGGTTTGATGACGTTGATAAACTTCAACGGTTTTTTACTAAACGTGTGCTACGTCTTCCAGAGAACACTCCAAATTACGTAATGGCCCTAGAAACCGCACAAATAGAAGGACACTTTTACACACATAGTTTACACCTGCAATATATTTCAAAAACAATTTTTGATTACGAAGGAAGCAGGCTACCCCACAAACTATCGAGAATGGTCATAGCAAAGAAATTATACTGGTATAAGGATTTGTTGGACAAGTTGCAAGAATGCAATATAAACCACATCAATATAGAGCAGAGTAAAATAAGTTGGAAAAATAGCTGTAGAAATCTTATAGAATCAATGAGTCTTGCAACAAGCCAAAAACACATTACAAATGCCCAAAACAGTCAACAAAGAATTTTTAAACATTTAGATTTCTCTAAAGGCCAAACGTATTGTAATGAGAAGTATAGCCAAGAGCAAATATCTTATATAATGAAAGCTCGAGGAGATCTTTTGTGGTTGAACGGAAATAAGTACAAAGAAGGTAACAACAGAATTTGTTCAATGTTTTGTTCGTAGTTCTTTATTGTTTAACAATTTGTAATTTACAATTGAGATATATGTTTGAAATGTTAATTTATTACAACAAATAAAGAATTTTATCTATCTATCTATCTTATCTATCTATCATTATAGCTCCCAATGGCAAAAAGTAATACAAAGATAAATTTAAAATGAAAGGGTGTCCCCGTTGGTAAAAATTAAATTGACCTACATGGCCCTATCTTTTAAACCCTAATAGACAAACTCTTGCAAATTGGCCAGAATGTCGATTGCTATGACCGTAATTGTAACGAGTATTAATACTCAAAATTATAAATTAAAGGGTGCCCCAGTAGTTCATTTAATTTAATGTGTATGGCCATACAGTTGTAGACAGACGCTTGACATTTAAAACGTTACTCCGCTGTTATAACAAGTATAAGGACTTGTATGTGGAAACTAAAAGGTGTCCCAATAGCTGATATAGTTTGATGTATGTTGCCAAACTTTTGATCCGTTATAGAAAGATAGCCGAAACTTACAAGGGACCTGTATTGCTAAGTCCGTTAAAACAAGTATAAAGTTTGGAGACGGAATATGAGGCGGTCCCAATAGTTAATGTAATTTGATGTATGTGGCCATGCTTTTGAACCGTTATAAACAGCTGAAATCTGTTTTGAAGTCAGTTCACTTCTCAAGGACTATTAGGGTACAACTTCTGATCATCGATTATAAAATTCTCTCTCTCTCTCTAAAAGCCAATACGACATCTCGGCTTAAGTAAATAGAGAATGGCTCTTGCTTATCACTCATCTTTTAATAGATGTGCAGTTTACCAGGAAAACCGTTTATATTCTTAGTAAAAGGAGCAATAATCAGGAAATGTTTCAATCACAATTTTATAAATTTGATTAATTAATTTTACGAATTCTGCGAGAGTTTTTTTTTTAGGAAACATAAATTTATAAATTAAAGATTGCTTATTGATCCTTTTGTCTAGAATATTGTATGATGAGTTTTTTACTCGATATGTTATTAATTTAAATGGAATTCGCCGATATGAAAAACTTATCCACAAAGTTAAGTTTTATCTTTTTTTTCGAAACCCACACTTAATACAATCTAAAAGAATTTACTCAACAATATTAGCTAGTCATCGGTAAGCTAAGCTATCAATGGTTTTTTGGCGGAAAGGGTTATTAAATGTAAAGCTGTTTTTTAATAAAAATAAGCAAGAGTGGTGTATTCGGCTATGCCGAATCTTTTGTACCCTTCACCATCTATGTAAATTTAATTAAGCGAAGTAACTCCAATCAAAGAAGTGACAGAGAATTAAGAATTAAAAAATTTTGTACTGCCTATATATAATTTTACATAGAAATGCCATCGGCTCTTAACGGGTTAAGCATTTCTAAAACATTTTTTGTATTTCCTTATAGATCTCTTCAAAAACTTTGAAATGGATCCCATATTGATATTTTAAAAAATTTGAAAATTTTAGAGCCCCGTAACTCGGAAAATATGGGTGAGCACCAATTTTTTAACTTGATGTTTTTTTTCTTATTTTTTAATGCTCTATCGCCCCATATGTTTATTTTTCTTTGAATGGAGTTACTTTATTGTTCCAAATGACATGCGGATGTCCAATAGCACCTCTTTCGACACTATATTCGATTGATTACCATATTTATTTATTTTTTGGGAAATCAACACTAACACGGACGGACAGACTGACTTCGCTCAATCGACTTCGCTATGCATAAGAAGAATATATACAGTTTATGGGAAAACGGAAATGGATATTGTAGAAATTACCCACGAAACAAACAAACGTCCAAGCAACTGCCCAAAACATTATTATTATTATTATTATTATTATTATTATTATTATTATTATTATTATTATTATTATTATTATTATTAATATTTCAAATTTGTCAAAATTTTTTTTTTAATTTTCAAGCAAAGTCTTGTAAAAAGCTAATGAAAATTGAATTGCAGTATTATGGTAAAGTGTTTGTTTGCGTGTTTGTTAGAACATCTGTCAGTAGTTATACATATTTAAATTATTTTTTTTTTGTTTTAAACAAGAATTTTATAGATGAGTATCAATCATCTTAAAATTTGCATCTGGCAACCCCAAATTTAATTATTTGAGATTTTGGAGAGAAGATATTTTGGCGTATACGACTACAAACTGTATTTTGTCTCGCCAAACTTTGTGAAATATATTTGTTATGCAAACGGCACATAGTCAAGTAATTTGAAATTTAAGGGTCCCTGCACCCTTCCTTCCTAGAAAGTTTATTATTATTACGTATACTTTATAAATGCTTTGGTTCTCGATCGAGTAGCTATGGTATTTGGGAAATGTTATTATAACTACAATTGGCTTATTTACGTTTTCATTTTATTAAATACGGTTCGTTTGTGCCGGAAAGGTAATCAAATATTGTCTTCGTTTATGTAGACCCTTTTTGCTATTAACAAACTTAACAAAATGGCTTTTCTAATACGTCCCCCAGTGAAATTTTATGAGACTTTATGACAGCTTTAGACCTCTGAAATCCATGACAAATGTGTTAAAAAGATTAAAATGAAAATTTCAAATTTCCAAGTTTTAAATTTGTAACATTTCGAGTTATTATTGATGTTTAAGTTTTTTTGAGAAGAAATTTTTTGTTGCGGGGAGGATTTTTCTTAAATTTCTTATTAAGGGCTCATATACTAAACCTGAGAAGCCCAAGCGTGCACCATGCTTTTAACTATTGTACTACTCCGTATGTCATGTTTGAACATAGAGTTATTGGTTTGATAGTTTATTAGGGATAAAATGAAACAGACTGCATTCGCAATTATCATACGCTTGCAACCATAATAATTTTTGCGTACTTGGTCTAACTATTAGAATAACTTACCATAGTCGTTTTAAGTTCTTCAATACTTTTTAAAACTAGAAAGAAAAATAAATTCTTAGTTAAAGATGCAAAAAAATATCACAAATATTATACTTCTCATCAAATCCTTAGTATGTCGTTATTATTATCTTAAAATTCTACACATTCATATTTAGTTACTGCACAACTAGAAAACACATAATGTACGGTTGCATTTTGATTATGTAGAAGAGCAAATGTATGTAAATGCAACAGCATCTATAACGCCCAATACAAAAACCATTATGGAAGAATACTGAAAATAAAACAGGACTAGACATGTAGGCGGTGTAAGGGGGGTAAGCCCAGCAGTAAACAAGGACTCCTCTCATATTCTTTCGGCGAATGCAAAACAGCAGCCATGAATGCTGTCATATGCATGTTACGTGATTTAACTTTATAGTCGTCTCTTAAAAACATCCTTCTGCTTTGACTTGTGCTTAGTTTTAACTTCTCTACCCATTCCTTTGTTCATTATTGGCATGTTGAATGTCATCGTGTAACATGGGGACAATTTAAGCAACCATATTGAAGTTGATGCAATTGC
The DNA here is from genome assembly GCA_916610165.2 of Gymnosoma rotundatum. NCBI lineage: Eukaryota > Metazoa > Arthropoda > Insecta > Diptera > Tachinidae > Gymnosoma > Gymnosoma rotundatum. The sequence continues at coordinate 91,232,078 of OU744337.1, read as the reverse complement.
CATCTTTTTATTTAACACGTCACTTTAGATTTTCAAAAAAAAACGATTATTCGTAATCGATTACTTACGTTTATATTTTAGTTTTCGTAGAGTTGTCTTTGACAATTTAAAGACAATACAACAATGTTTGAAGACATCTTACGCGCCATTAAGTAATACAATTTAGAATTTTAATTTTTTGACGGTTAACCAAACATTACAGTTAAGAGTCACTGTAGGAACAAAATATAGAAAATGCAACCAGTGTTGCAGCTGTCCCAATATAAATTATCTTCCATTTAAATTAATATTTGTCATTTTTATATTGCAATGATTTGTCACTCAAGTTAATGAAATTAAATCATTAATGATGCGTTATTATTAAAATGAATTAAATATTAATGATTAAGGAATGTCTCCGTTGGGTTTGCTTAAAGATAGCAACTCAGGTATTAATTTATGTTTTTCTTTAAAGCCACGATAGCTATCGGCCTCTTGCCGAGTAAATACTAATGACAAATGTTAATCGTAAAGCTACTGCAACTGTTGTACTGACATACGAAGTAAGGAGGACAGGTTCTTTGAAATTTATCACAAGTCCAAGATAGAACAGCATACGTCAAATGAAAAGCCTGCCGTTAAATTTTTGAAGATACGATCGGTATTTAGAATAAAATGTATTGATATTTATAAATAACCATTCGAATTCATTTATATGAAACCATATATAATTGTTCATAGTAAACATATGGCCTCATTTATAAGACCTACTCAAATAAAAATTTGATTTCAAAGTATCCTACAGGCAGAAAGAAGTATTTTACGCTACACAATAATTGTTGAAAAGTTTAAGGTTAAAAAGTGGGCAGTCTGTGCAACAGTCGGAAAGTGTGAGACATAAGAAAATGGTAGTCCACCGAATCGAATGCAATATTAAGTAGATTCCTGTTGTCTTTACCATACAAACTGTAATTCAACCTTTTAGAATAGCCTTTCAAGTGTAAGAAAGAAAAAAATTGTTTGAATAAAAAAAACAAAAAGCAAAAAAAAAAATTCGATCCTAAGCATCACAACTTTGATCGTGTCATCTGTAATTATAATATTTCTAAGGCCTAGAAATTGTAGTGTCTAAAACACATTTAACGTTAACACAATACAAATCATATTAAGACTTCCAAAGTCCCAAACTTTGAATAAGTTTTTAAGCATTCTTGTCTTTAAAATATTTATAACTCAATAATTAATCGAATAAAAACACTCAACACTAAATCTTCATACCAATGTTCAGTTGTTATTATATGATTGTTGTTTTTGTTACTGCTGTTGTTGTTGATATATTTTACGACCATAACATATGACATGAGCAATTTGCATTTTATACATTACTTCTCTCTTGGATTGGTTATTAGCGAGATTTATGGATTTCATATTTGTACATGTAAATGTGAGTACAATATTGTGTTGTTGGAGCTTTTGTTGTGTTCCCGACAATGATGATGCAGAATGATGGCAAAAAAAAAAATGAGGCAGTAGTAGTTTCGTTTTACCCCAAACGCCAAGTAATGTTGGGCTTTGTTAACTGGATTTATTGTTGTTGTTGTTGTGCGATTGTTGTTTTTTTTTTGCGTATCTCAAAAGGTAAAAAAATGCTAGTGCGAGTGTAAATGTATAAATGGTCAAGTATGTATGTAGTTTATTTGTTGTTGCTGTTCTTGAATATTTTGTACACCTTCATAAGTGGTCAAAGCAATTTTGCTGCATACCATCAATAGCATCACCACCATCGCCTTTACCAGCAATGACCAGGCCATATCATTGTTATTATCATCAGCTATGGTTGCAAAAAAAAAAAATATTGTTGGGCTTTTAAAAGGAGAACGAACGAACGACCATGTTTTCACAAAACAGCAGAAATAAAAAAAGAACGGAAAAAATTAAAACAGAACATATCAAAACTCCCAACCGTAATGCCTGAATTTTCATAAAGAAGAATTTTACCCGATGTCGTAGCAAAGTCAGCATATGCAACACAATCAATATCTTTGTTTTATACGCATCATAGTCCTCGTCATCATCGTTGTCTTCATCGCCATCATCCTCCACATGTGTGCCGGTGTCGATGTCGGCGTTGGTGCCAGTTCTGATTGCCCGTGTTTGTGTGTAGAAATAAATTATTCCTTTTTGACCAGATATTAACTTTAGACTCAGAAGCTTACAATGATTATTGGATTGAAAAGATATTAAAATGAATATTGTTTCAGTTTTTTATTTTTTCTGTTCTGAGTTGGTTAAACATAAAATTAAAATTACCTTGTTGCAGATTTGATATTTACTTACCTCCATTTTTATTTCATGTTGCATCTTATTCCTTCTGCACTTTCAATATTATTTTTTGCATCATGCTCTTTTGTGTGTATAATGGCGGCTTATTTAAAAATTATGTATAAATTTTTGATGCTTTTTGCTTCTTATGATTTTTTATAATTTGTAAGATTTTCGCTATGAAATGAAAGGTATTTTGAGTGACAGAATTAATTTGAAACAAAACAAAAAACAAATGTTAGATTGCAAATAAGAATAACAACAGGATGACTATATGGCGCTTTTATAACACGTATTCCGAAGCTTTTTGGTATGATAACGCTTTTTAAATCGAAATTCCGGGAATCTGTTTTTAAAAACGAATTACGTGTTCGAAAGGTTCTGGGGTCTTAAAATTTATAGTTTGCGCTTTTCTGTAGCATATGAAATAATAGCCATTAATTTAAACCCTTTAAATAAATAGTTATTATATTTGCATGGCAACAATATATATGTGAGGTGCATTTTAAAAGAAAACCTTAAAAATAAAGACATGTAGACGATCGGATAAGAGAAAGTAAATTTGTATAAATAAATCCTTAAAATATACTGAGGTGGCTTGGTTTAAGGACAATAAGCAGAGACCTGTGCTTTCTTCTTAAATATAACCGGAAATATTAGGAATATTCGTCTGATAACATGAAACATTATTTATTTCCATTTCTTTCGTAATTTGAAAATTTCTTCCTAATCTTCAAAGTACCTATGGTGGTGTCGTGAAATATTGTGATGTCCAGCCATATTATTGTCATATAAAATAATTGTTTTAAAATTGACTGACTTTCCGATATTTGAACATATACGAACATGTTCTTAAGATTAATGTATACAATTTTAGCTAAATATATTTCGAGAGAAGAAATTTATAAGCAACTAAACAATAACAGCAGTATGCATAACAAAAACTTAGAATGAGTTTGACATGAGTGAAGAAATTGATAAGGCTCCTAGTGTGTTATGCCGTACGGCCTGGCACTTAAAATCATTGTACATTGTTTTCGTGACTCATAACTATATTTTGTGACAATTTTATCAAATTTATCAAATTGTGTGAAAAGTCTTGCAGAGACGCTGCTAAATTTCGTCACTTATGCTAACCATATGCTAAGTTTTTGTTATGCATACGACTGTAAGAACTTGTAACAAGCAAAATCATAAGAGGCTTCTAACTTGGAAATCGAAAAATTTGACTCTGATCGACTTTTATTGGCCATTGGGTTAGATGTGGTTTCTGCGCGAAAAAATGTAGACAACATCTAGGAAGATAAAACAGATGACGAAAAAATTTTTATAACAAGTATTTAATTTGTTTTTAATTTGTTTAATTTATTTTTAATTAAAAAAAAATAAGAGTTTTATAATTAAACAAATAATTAAATCATTTTTATATATAACTGACAAACAAGAAATTTTTTTCCAAAGACTACAATGGTTATAAGTTTTATTGAACAAAAAGTTTTTAATAGTTATTGTTTAATTTTAATTTTGATGTTCAGAAAATAAAAGTTACATTTTAAATTTTTGGTTAATTTTATTTTTAGTTAATAATTAACAGTTATTATCATTTTATTAAATTCTTATTATCTGTTGAGATTTAGTACACATTAATTTAACAAATAATAGTTTTTATTGACTCTCAAGCTAAATTGAGCCTTAGAAAATTATCTTTTCACTGCAAAATATATACTAGGAGTATCTCACAATACAACAATCTAAAAGCCCAAGTCCTCTTCTAAAAACAACGATTTGTTTTAAAATAGAATAAATGGCTTAGGAGTTTTATTATTATTGCAGCATTTTTATTTCGCGCTTATGTGCATCAGGCCATGTAAATCTGATTACGTTGGTGTAATTCTAATGCATGCAGCAGGTCTCTATCAGAACGTTTTCCTGTTTGAAGAAATAAATAATTGAATCAATTAAAAGCTTAGTTATTTTGAATATGAAATCAAATGAAACCCCTAATAGGTGCAAAAAAATTATTTCGTGTAGCAGAAAAGGCAGCCAAAATCGGTGGCTAAAATTTCTGAGAAATATTCATTCAAAATTTCAATAAAAAATTAAAGTTTTACTTTTCATTTAAAAAAATTATGATTTTAATAACAATGTTGAATGCGTATAATTTTAAAATAATTTTATTTATTTATTTTTTGTAATTTAAATTTTACTCCTCCATTCGCTGTTGATAACTGGTCGAAAAGCAGCACCATCAAAGGTACCACATTACCGAATAATTTTTCACAGCCTAGTGTTTGGTAAGAAGTGTGCGTTAAAGCAATTCAGTTTGTTTATGGTTGTATTGGAGTGTAGAGTTACGTACGTTCGTTCTTTATGTTGTTAAGTTTGAAGTTTTAAATTTAAAGGTTACTTCACCTTAGTTTACCGCGTCTCCATCGCTCGTTTGTCGGTAGGTAGGCAGGCAGGCAGCAAGTTGTTTGGCATCCTGGTTGGAGATAATAACGTTTTAATGTAAATATTCATAAATTTCTTTTTAAAAATTAAAATGGTGAAGGAGGTTTTTCTATATTATATGAGTATTTGTAGTTCTTGTTGCTGATACTGAATGAGGCTGCTGCTTCTTTTGCTTTTCATTTATTTTTCTTGCTTTTGTTTCTTTTTTTTTCTTTTGCACTGATAATAAACATTTTTACGAAACTTGTTTTGGCCAGTATTCAAATTCGTTAGTGGAGTTTGCATAAGAGAATGTGGAAATGTTTCGTTGAGAACTAGAAGGTTAATTATTTATCGTATATTTTGAATTTTTTTATTTATAAATCAGTCTTTTCTGAAAAGAATAATACTGTCGATTTTTGCATCAAATTTGTTTATTTTAAATTCAAGACTTTTTTTCAGTAAGCTAGATATTAGCTTTTTTAAGTAAAGTCAATTAAATCTTAAGGAAAAGTATCACAAGTAGTCTAAAAAAAACTTCTAAAAGCAAAAAAAAAACGCAACATAAAAATTGTTTGAAGAATGTTGAAAAATTCTAATTCTTTTAGGCATAATTTTCTAACCAAAGCGTCTGCAAAATACCAATTAAAAAACAAACTTGGAATGGTCAAGCTGAAGACGTAACAATATTAAATTAATAATAAAACAAGTTTGAACCTTAAATATTATTGCAGTTTTAGCGTTCATCATTGTTGTCATTATTGACAATGTCACTTAAGCAATAAGAGAAAAAAAAAGCAACGGACCATATTACTATAACAAAAAATATCCTCCAACATTCTCATTATGGACATCAGTAAAGTAGGGATTTATTAAAAAAACAGAGCAGATTTTTAAATCAAGATAACAACAACAAAGTAAAATTTAAGTTTGCATATCAGATACCTGAAAGGAAAAAAAATTATTGAAACGTATAATTTGTTTCTGCTAATACGATTTGTCAATGCCCTACGAAATAGACTTGAAGTAAGCTTCAATATAAATGTCACAGGAGAATGAATTCGACAAACTTTGTAAACAGTTTTGCTGCGGTATTCAAGTCTTGTACGTATACAAAGTAGCGAAACAAAGCATCATTTAGAAACTGATGCGCTAATTGCTCCGTTGCTAATACTTGTCTTCATTATTTTGAAATGGTATGCATTGTAAACATTTATTACAACGGCATTATGAAACAAAATACATTGTTCAGATCCCAGTTAAATGATAGACCTTATAAATGCACAGTGGGAGATTTTGAGTTTGATTCAAAACATTTTAAACATTTTTTATTTGTAAAATCTCCCAATTAATATCCTTAGATTTTTTAAATGTATTTTAAATAAAAATTATCAGTTTTTAATCAACCTTTACAAAGTGTTTGCTAATATCGATAACAAATCATGACAAAGTTTTTTTCTTTTTTAATAATAAATTATTTTTTATTATGCAATAAAAAGGTGTGTAAGAAATATCTTCTTTGCAAGACATTAAAAGTATAAATTCAAAAAAGACAAGTTTTGTTTAAGAAAAATATGCACAGCTGTATCCGAGATATTACACATCCTGTACCAATAAAACGTTTATCAATAAATATGAATATTTTTTCTTGATTGATTCATTTAGTTGGGGTATGGATTTTATACATTGATTTCAGAGCACCTGAAACATGAAGGACAATTAGGCATGTTCTTCTTTATTTTACATTAAAGGTGTTTCATTACCATTTAGTACATGTAGCAACGCAAAGGTTAAACATTAGACTGAAAGAAAAACATAACGATTATGCCCCAACACTCACTCGAGCGATGTACAATTAGAGGAGTTTGTCTACACTACCCAGTTTTCCCTATTCTCTACTAAGATCAGACTTAGACTGTCTTTAGTTTTCTCAGTAAATAGCTCATTTCGGGTGAAGTAATTTACTGAAAAGTAAAGGAGATTTTTGACAAATGTAATCATGAATATTACATGATGCCAGGATCTATAACACGTATGTCCAAAAACCGATGATAATTCAGAATGCCAACCATATTTCATAGCAGAGCACACATAAAAACTACTAACAAAATAAAAGAAATTATTGTTGATTGCGTTTGCAACATGTTGCACTCAAACAATCAATGCGATATGAAAAGCATGCAAAAGACAAAAACAAAATATTTTTAAATTGATTGCAAGTTGATTGCGTCTTTAAATAACAACAAAAAAAAAACAACAACAACAGAAAAATAATACGAATTGAAAGAAAAAATTGGATCGATGTATCAGAAAAAGATTTGTGCATAAAATTCAATGATTGGTGATGAGATCACATGCATACCAGCCACAGAGTCATACAAACAGTCATTTTACGTACATTTGACGATGGCATTGGCGACATACTCATCCGGTTTTGTTTTTACTGCTCCAAGTCTATTTATTTTAGTAGGCTTTCCACCAACAGACAGCAGCAACAGCAGGCAACACAGCACAGTAGTCGCTTCAACAGGTGAGGGTGCACACACAGAAACAGTTTTTTCTTCAATCAATCTTTAATTTTCATTAATGGAACAAAACAAAAAGAAGAAGAAAAAAAGACGTACCTACATAGATTGTATGGAAACTAGGCTTACAAGAGAAAATATTTATGCATGTTAGTCAATCAATTCAAAAACATCTACATAGAAAATACCAATAAAAGACAAAAACATTAACAACAAATGTCATCAATTTATGGACATTAACAATGATGGCGATGATGGTGCAGTTAGAGGTTGATTTGATGTTGACGATGAGTCAAACAAACGAACAAATCAAAAAGAGGATTAAACATTTTGTTGCCAAATAAAATAAAATTGAAATACCACACAAAGATCGTTCGTTGATCATCTTAATGATTATAAATACTCTGAGCCATTGTAAATTTTATGGAATGAATTTAAAAATGTTCGAATTACACTTACAAAGTTTTGAAAGTTGCTACACATTTGATGGTCGTTAGTTTAATTTCTAAACATATAAAGTGTGCAACTTTTTGGCAGATACAGCATTTTTCAGCTGTTCAAGGCAAATCGTTAGGAGAATGATAATTTGGTTGGGTGGTATAACATTTTTCGATTTATAAAGTTAAATGTAAACCTCATATACATAATTATGCTTGTAAATATTTGCTTTTTTTACGACATAGAATGATTCAAAACTTTTCCTAGATTTGATTTTAAATTTTATTGTAGAAATTTCGCGAAAATATTTAAAATAAAATTTGGGACATTTCGTAAATACACTTTCCCAATTCCTCCTAAAATCTTTGGCATCAAATAATAATTATAATAATAATAATATTGTTTGGGCAAAACTTTTTACAATATGTTTAAAGATAAATTTCAATAAAATTTCAAATTCCGGGAATTTAATTTTACACAGAGAAAAGAGATTCGTCATGAGAACCGAATTTGTTGCTAATCGAATTTGGTCGGTTGTAGTTATTATCTGAAATTCGGTTAAAGGGACTGAATAAATGCGGTGCTTCCAACTGTTTTGAAAATTGATTCGATAGTCGGTTAAAAAATATTATTATGAATTAAATAAAACATTTTTGCATTTTCATATTTATCTTTATTTAGAAAAAAAAAAGAAAACAAATAATACAATTTATGACTGCAACATGAACTTTTAACTCAGCGCTAAGTATTCACATTTCCTCATGCTATATATCATGCTTTTCACTTCAGAAAGCCATTGTCTCCCGTTTTATATTTCATACTTCACGCTTCTGCACTGTGAAATAAATAAATTTTTTTTTGAAAATCAAGCTTATTTACACGTCTCTAACTCACCTTTAAACATTATTGCAGAAATTTTCCGAACTTTCAATAAGTCTTATTGCACAGTTATATACATACATACATACGTATAAATTTAAATATTTTTCAAATTTCAATATTTTTTATAAAATATTTATTTTGTTATGTCAAAAAATTTACAAGAAATAACGCAATCGATATTTGTGGTTCTGACTACCAATATTAGGGTTTCGGTACTAAAGTGCTGAATAAGTTTCGTTGCATCTCCCAATAACCCGAATAGATATTAGTAAAGACACAAATTGGTTAGGTAAACTTTGTTAAATGTTGTTGTGACCAACCTTTAGCATCTAATATAATTTGTTAGTTCATAATACCAAAAATATATCAAGATTATATTTTATTTATTATAAAAATTAAATTCTGATGTTAGTAGTTGAATTTTGAATATTTTAACTGATTTTTTACCAATCTTTTTTCTGTGTGTAATTATTAATTTGCAAGTGTCCGTCAATAACACATAAATAAATTATCGTGATGTTTTTTGATATTTTATTTGTTGTTTTAATTTCATTTTTCATCATCTTTTAAGTTAAAAGCTTTAACTGTATAGAAGAGCCAAAAAAAAGTCATCCGTATACAGTGGATAAAAAAAAATAAAATCATTGCTGATTATTACTGTTTTTTCTTTAACTTTGATGTCTGTCTTTATTTACATTATTGTTTAGAGAAAAATCCTAGGTTTATTAAAAATGTTTGTGAAAACTTTCCTGAAGAGCTAAAAAAGCGGTAGCGAAATGGCCAATGAGACGTGCTTTCGCACTCAATAATCAAATCGGTGTTTTAATAATATGTTTTTAAAGACAAATGAATTTAGTTTAAAGTTCCCGTAATTTAATAATGTTAATAGACTACTTTCAAATTTGCAGCAAGTGTCGTGGCGTTTAACAGCTGTTCAAAACATACAACCACGTGTATTTTTCTAAAAATGGAAAGATGTATATTTCGAGTGATGATTACGAAAAAAAACCGTCAATTAAAGCAAGAAAAAGCTTGATAAAAACCTTGGGGATTCTGCACCATCGATTTCAATGGTAAAAAAGTGGTTTTCTGACTTTGGTTGTGGTCGCACAAGTATAAATTGCGCTGAACACCAATTGAAGAATAAAAGTGCGTGATATTATTGCTGCCGTAGGCATTTCATACGCCAGTGTGGTTTTGATTTTAAATGATCAGCTGGATTTAATAAAGTTGTCTGCAAAATGGCTCTCAATTGACCATAAACGTAAACGTGTGACAACTTCAAAGGATTGTTTGGAGTTGTTTAACCGAAATCCCAATAAGTTTTTGTGACATTTTTTGTTGCTGTAAATGAAACATGAAGACACTACTGCGCTCCGCAGACAAAGCAGCAGTCTAAAAAATGAGTTTCTCCGGGTGAAGGACAAGGTTAATTTATCAGCCAATAAGGTGATGGCAACCGTTTTTTGAAATGAACGCGGGATAACCTACATTTATTACCTTCAAAGAGGAGAAACAATAAAAGGCGAATATTATGCCAACTTCCTAGACCGATTCAAAAAGGACTTAAAAATAAAACGACCCCATATGGTTAAGAAAAAAGTTCTTTTTCTTCAGTATAATGCACGGGTGCCAAAGTGTACAGTCGCAATGGCAAAACTCTATGAATTGGGCTACGAACTGGTACCTCACCCGTCATATTCTCCGGATTAGGCCTCTAGTGACTACTTCCTATTTCTAAACGTAAAGAAATGCCTCGGTGGAGAGAGATTTAACTCCAACGAAGAAATTGTTGACCAAAAGGGACCTCAACAAATTCTATTTTTGGGAAGGAATACATAAACTGGAGAAATGTTTAACCAAGTGCATTGAGTTAAAAGAAGATTATGGTGAAAATAATTTTTTGTCATTCAAAAATTCCCGGAGTTTTTAATCTGCCCTCTTATCGCATTACTGGCAGTGCCTACGAAATTTTCAGCGGTCATTTCTAATATTCTTAAAATTTAAATTTAGAAAAATGTGTTTTTAAATAATCATTAAAGAGTTCTGTAAACAGTGTTAAAAATTTTCCATCTACAAAAATAAATGTAAAATTCTTTTTACTTCTTCTTCTTTTTACGAAAAAAAAGTATTCTATATTTGAACCATTGTTCCAGGGACCACACCTCACAAAATGTAATTAAAATTCATCCAGCAGTTTTGACGTGATGTGAACACAGACAAACAGATAGGCTGACAAAAATTCTAAAAATAAGTGTTTTGTACTCCTATTTACACCAACCACCGAATTTAAAAAAAAAATATTTCATGTACAACGTGTTTCCCACTTAGACTACGGCAGCCTCAATTGAAACTACTATTTGTAAATTATAGTCCGTAACTTACTTTATGAACCGCACAATTTCCTATTCGAAAGAAATATATTCGTAAGCTATCGTCAGTTTTTTCTTCGATCGAAAAAGCACATCAACTTCATCCTAAATCAAATAGAACGGAATAAAAAATAAATCATAGGACTCAGTTTTAATATCTTCTATTATTTATGACACATTAGAACTTTCCGATTAAAGGCACCAACAGATCTTAAAGCGACTTAGAAAAAAAGTTAAGCAACAACTTCATTTCGCGTAGTAAAAAGTCAAGTCCAAGTCTTAGACTTAATTGAAGACACTGATAGATTACGATGTTCCACATTCGGAGAGATATTTAAGCGAAAAACAAACAGAATAGCTTAGATAAGAATATAGAGTTGGAAATATCATTTTATATTAGTTGCCCAACAGCGTACTCGTATTACAATTATCAAGACGAAGTAAAAAATTTTCATTGCTGATTTTAATTGTCAATAAAAATATCTAGTTGTGCATTTAAGCATCGATTGTGCTGGTTAACTATTGCAAAAGGTTTATTTTTTAAATGTCCAAATAAGCAGTAAAAGGAAATTGTGAAACCAGCATCTAACAATAACTTCATTATTATTATTATTGCCTAATTTCTCCTTCTTTTTTTTTACTGCAGCAACATGAACATAAATTAAAATAATCCAAAAAGAAAATAAAAATCGTTTTATTTTAATTTTATTTCCTCCAAAAATGGCTTCCATATCCAATCATCATTTTCAATATTATTATTATCGACATCTTCAACTCTACCATCTACACCATACTCGTCGTCGCCGTGTTCATCATCATTGACAGTAGCAGCGAAAGCAGTTTCTAAAAACGACATCAGCTGCAGCAAGAGCAGTATCTGTCGTTTCATGGCATATCAAAAGCTGATTGGATAAGCGCGATGCAATGTCTAGTCATCCATGATGATTGTTGGCAATTTTCTTAAACATGAGTTTTCAAGCAGAATACAAAATTCAATAATCATAAACATTTAACCATAAAGGAGGAGCTCATCAAAAAAGAAAGAAAAAAAATTCAAAAATTTTAAAGAAAAAAAAAAATTAACCAAGAAAGAACAGCATTTTGTACACAGGCCATCATAAAATGTAAACGAGTCAAGGAATGTTTTAACAATCATGTACATACTTATAGATACAAAACTCACTCTACACACATACTTAATTATTTAAACTTACTTTTACACACAATAATACACAGCTAGATATTTTGAAGTTAAAGCTTAAAGCCACGTGTTATGAGGCTCTTGATTTTATTTTGAAGGATTTATTTTGTGTATTTTTATTATAAAATATGCCCGATTTTTTGTTGTGATAATATCGTTTTTAAAAGGGAAAAAAGATAAACCGATGTCTGAAGTTTCCGTTTTTATGTTGAGGTTCATTTTGATTTTTACTATGCAATCAAACAAGCGAAAATATTACTTTACTTGTTTAGGTCTCAAGTCAATTTTTTTTTAGTTAAAAACAAAACTAAACATTTCATAATAGTTTTCTACAGTTTGTTTAGAAATGTATTTTGATTTAGACTTACAGTTCTTTCTTTTTCAATCCTTATTTTGAAACGCAGAAGCCTTTTGGTTTTATTTAAATTTTTAAACACAAATTTGTTGAACGGCTTCAAGAAGATATTAAAAGTTGCACACAATTTTCCATGTGTAAAAAATATTATTTTAAAATCCCAACACGAATTGACACTGCATAAGCACGTGACTCCTATCCATTGTAGGAAATCTTTTCGTAATACCAGTTTCAGTTATCGTTGCTTTCTATTTTTACTTTATGTTTACTCTACACGGTCTTATTACAATAGAGTTTGATTAGTTACAATTTTTGTGATCATAAAACACCCACACACGTACTTGTTTAACAAGTGTACACGAAATGGAAGAATCTTGTAAGAATTGTTATTATTTAAATTAATATTAAAGTAAAAATAAAAACAGATTTTGAACACCATAAAAAGTCAGTTGTCCTCAGTTAAAAACCAGCAAGAAAAGTGACACAAAGAGACAAAATTCAGAAAAAAAAAAACGTGTGCAGTGCAGTCAATGTTGCAACATTTTTTTTTCATTTATTTATTCTTGTAGGCTTGCAACAAATTCTTTTTCACTCAAATAAATAGATTAGTGCTGAATGTAGTTCTACTACAACTATCTAAATGAATTGTTATAATTATAGTATTAATCGCGATAATTTGTCAAAAACCCGCAGTCTCTTGAAAATCACATATCACTTTTCTCGTTAATTCATATTTTTTTCAATCCAAGATTCTTATAACCTCTTCTAAATCGTAATTTTTAAATAACCTCTAGTTGAGTAACGCTAAGTAATATAAATATCAAGATTTAAAAAACATTTATTATTTTTTTTTATTTTAGGACTCCGTACACAAAGTGCATGTAATAACTCCTTTTCTGACACAATTATTAAACATAATCACCCCTATCGTAAATAAAATGTGATTTTTTTGTTCACTCAACAACTATATCTGTAAGTGAAAACAAAAGATAAAAAATTAAGAGGTCTTTCCATAGGTTTCGTGGTTCCACGAATGCGGATATGTCGTTTAAACGACGCTTTGAATTTTCACAGAATATTTTCTAAGCTGTAATACGCTAAAGGCGTTTTCTTTTCTGACAAAAATGTTGCAAATGTTTAGCACTTTTTACACCTTTCTGCTTTTTTTTTTGTTTGTTTTTTTTTTTTACTTCGAGAGTGTAAATTCAAAGTATTGCTACGTTTTTCCCTTTTACATCAAACGTACGGATTCTTTTGATTGCAAATACCACTGTGGCTCATTTAAAATTCTGGATTCTTTTACTTTGTGGCTTTCTCTGGCTATACTTTCTGATCCTACCGGTCTTGTGAACCTTTGGTCTCATATTTACTAAACTTGCGTTATTACTACGAACGTAGCCATCCACGTTACACTACTGTGTTACTCCGGCGAGACATGTACTACTCGATGCCTTGTTTAGTAACCTTAACCATCCACAGACATCTCCACTACTCCTTTTATCCAAGCCAGTCATCTCCTTTATTCCAGTAGCCACAACACACGTCTGCCATACACTGTTGTTATGCTGTTACACTTCCCCGCGCTAACCGTTATTGCTATTACTTTTTACTCTTATATTAAATTTGACGTCTCCACTAAATTATCTGCCATGGCTTTACACAATAATTGCCTTCTGCCTCTCGGGAGGTTTGTACTGCTGTTTATTAATTTTAATTGAATTATAACAATTACTATTTTCTCGTTGCAGGCATGTCCAAATGCGGTATCGAACTCGGACCCCCCGTTTTGCAGTAGGCACCTCTACCAACGCAGCCATTGAGGCTGCTCACCTTTTGTTAGCTAAATTGTGGTTTTTATTCTATACACACACTATTAGTTGAATTAGCTTATTCACCACGCTCATACGGATGCAACTACAGGGTTGCCAGATTTTATTATTCGTAACAGTATGTTCTATTGAAAATATGTTGCACTAAAAAGTGCAAAATATGTTACATATTTTACCCTCATTTTAATGTAAGGGTAAGTATGTTACACTTCTTTTTAAGTAGATAAGTAATGTTTGCTTTTGTTGCTAAACTCAGTGGTACTTTACTTTATCTTTGAAACGCTTATTAAATTCAATAACAGTTTTAGTTCTATTGTGGCTTTAAAATGGGTAGCAATTTTTCGTGGTTTAGTCAAAATGCAAAACATTTTATGTGGTTGTTGGGTAACATTTATTTTTCGAAAAGAAAACGCCATTAGATTATAAATTTACGCAGAGTATGTATTGCTAGTTCGCTGCAAAAGGAAGTAGAAAAAATTAAGAGGTATCAAAACAATTTACTAAAAGCATTTCCGCTGTAACAATTTTTAAAAATAACATTATATTATTTGTGAAATTATTTATTTTCTCAGTTATGTATTTAGTTGCATAAAAGCACAGCCTTACAAAAAGCTAACATACTACTGTGATCAGCCCCTGGGGTACAAATTGTCGTTGCCAATCATGCTTTAATTCTACTAACTGCTTCCGAAATGTCGATATGTCTTATTTTGGTCTGCCGTATGCCTCAACAGTGCACTGGTACCACAAGAGCCAGTAGCGCAATAGAAAGCCGCCCATCTCTGTAACCGGTTGTTGGTGTGGTCCCTACGTGGTACGCGAGATGGCTGTTGTTGGGGGATTGTCATTGGTGCGATGCCGATTGAATGTGCTGTTGTAATATCGGCAATACGAACTTAAATCAATAATCGCAAAAAATTTAAATTAAAGATTACAATTGTTTAAACTTAACAGAAACTGACAGAGAATTAAAAAATTAAAAGAATTAAACTCAGTACTACCAATACAGCCCAATTATAAACAAAAATTCCCATTTTAAATTTTTACCCCATTCAATTGACTGCAGAAAGTGAAAAAATGCAGGGAAAAAAGTAGGTATTACGAATTATAAAAGAAAAATTATATGTAAATAAACAAAATAACTCCCTTCTAATTACGATGATGCCACTTTTTCATTATTTTTTTTCCACGGAATTAATGCTTGGAGGAATATTTTCTCGAAAAAAATTTTTTCCGTGGGAAATAAATTCTGTGAGAATATTCATGGTTGGGCTGATAATTTTACATAAAAATGTCATCGGCTTTTAAGGGGTTAAGAATATTACAAAATTTTAGTATTTCCTTATAGCTTCTTTGAAAAGCTTTAAATGATACCTATATTGATATCTTAAACATTATGGTGCATAATCGCACTTTATGACGAAAAGTTCAGAGGGACCACAACTCAAAAAATATGGGTGAGCGCCAATTTTTTAACTTGATTTTTTTTGTTTTTTTTTGTTTTTTGTTTTTTAATTAAACTCACTAAATTAGATTTGTTCCAAAACATATGGAAGAACTAGAGTCAGGCGTGGTGTTTAACTTGCAGCCTCGAAAGACATGGACCGATCTAGCTGATTTTCAATAGCAAAATTTTCGAAACTATATCTGATTGACGGGAGTATTTGAATTTTCTCTAGCCCATCTAGTGCCTTGTCAAACTTGATTTCAACTTCAAGACGGACGGATAGACGGAGATCGCTTAATCGACTTCGCAATGCGTAGAACTCAGAACATATATACTTTAGTGGAGTGGAAATGGATATTGTAGAAATTACACACGGAATGACAAGCGCAAATGTACGCTGTTTCCACTTTTTGTGGTGAAGAGTATAAAAAGACATAAATTTATTTTTATTGTAAAGAGAAATATTATGTAATGGAACTTTTACTTAATACCAAAGTAAAGTTTGATTACCCTATACATATGAATATCTTATCTGTGTACCAGGTGCCATAAGCACATGTTTGTTATTATGCAGATGTAACTGAGCCATTATTTGTATTAAAATTTAAACATAATAAACATTAATAAAAAAGAAATGGACAACACAACACAGATTTTTTATATTTCGCGTAATTTTTTTCTCGTGAAAAGTTTTAAAGTTGTTGTTGTTTTTTTTCTATTAAAGAGCAGCAATAAACAATTAACTTCAGCAGCAAATGCAGCAGCAGCTTAAAAGTCCCAGCATTATAGACAATATTAACAGAAAATATAATTAACTTTGTTTCATCAAATATCATTAGCAACATTAACATCATAAAACAAATACACTTGTTTATTAAAGCAAAAAACGGCCACACAAAAAAAAAAACAAATGAAAAATGAAGCCATTAGAGAAATCATCGTGTGTATTTTCTAAATTAAGAATGTATGCACCCTGTCAACACCACGTCAGCGATCAACATTTGGTGGCAGTAGCAACCTCAATTTTAAAAGATGCTCAGCACCAGCGTTGCCGCTTTGGTCCAATCGGACCAAACTTGGTAGTTTTTCGTTTTTAAAAAACAGTTTGGTAGTTTGGTTGGTTTGTTGCATTTTTTTTTAAGTTTTTGGTAGGTTTTCCTCCTTTAGCAATTTTTTAGCAATAGTAAATTTTTCACCCTAAAAATTCAGAACATAAAATAAATAAAAATGTAACTTTGAATTAAAAAAACAATAACTTTGAATAGTGTTACCACTGTTTTCAAAAACTGTTTTAGATGTAATAAAAAACAATATTATTAAATTGAAATTAACAATATTTTTGAGTGAAGGTTTTTTTTCAAGTGCATGTATTAAAAAAATTAACAGACAAAATGGAAAAGTAAAATAAAATACTAAAATACTTGTTTAATTGTAAATATATACCTAATAATTACATAAATATTTACTTATATTGCATGTATTTTTTTTAGATTTTAATCAAAAACTCCAAAATTAAATGAAAATAATATAATTTCAGAAGACGACATTTTTAAATTATATAATACTATTAGTGAACATTGTAAAGAAACAGTCAAAAAAAAATTTAGAACCGAATGGTTGAGTGAAATTGATTAGCTCCGGGAAAGGGATGGGTGTTCATTCTGCATAGTATGCTCTTTAACTATTTTAAATCATAACACCCATTTTAAAATCACCAAAAGACAAACTTCCATCTCAACAATTACGGGAAAAAAACAAGTGAGTATAACAGGGTTTATGTGCAAGGAATGCATTTTTAAATTTTTGGTAGGCTGTGAACCATTTTGGTAGGATTTTTGAAAATTATTGGTAGGAAGTCAATTTCTTGTGTGGCAACGCTGCTCAGCACACATTTTAATGGGTGTGTGTGGCCTGGCCCCTAAACAGTTGAATATGATGATGATGTTTGGTTTACAAGAGAATTATGACAGACTTTAGTGTAATTTTTCTTATTATATAAACCATGACTGTTAAATGATTTAATTAAAAAAACAAAAACAAAAAAAAAAATTAAAATAAAATATCTTGCAGTTCTTGCAGACTTGTGTGAAGTAAATCCCATTTAACCAACACTGAACATGATTAATAGGGCTAGACAGTTTGTGGTAAATATTTGTGATAGGCAATTTGTCTTGTTTTTGTTTTCCGCTTTAATATTATTATTTTTGAAAATTTTATTTTGTGTAAGAAATTTCTGAATTGATGAAATTTGTAACATACAATTGGAATAAAATTTTGTATATTTCTAGATTTTTATATCAACATAACAAGAAAGCGATGAAGAATTAATTAAAATTATCGTTTTTATAAATAAATTAAAATTGACTTTTGGCTTAAGTTAATTTTTTCATTTCTAAAACCCTTTTTTTTTAAAGAAAATTATTTAAAACAAATGCAAACGTTTTCTAAAGTAAACAAGAAAAATTAAACACCAGCAGAAGTAATTCTACATAAAAATTGCATTTCGTGGCCATACCGATGGTTGGTACAAAACAAAAGAAAATGTAAAAGACAAGTTACAGAGAAAGCAGCGAAGAAATGCTTTGGGTCGTGTGTGGACTTTGTCAAACCAAATTAATTTTGATTGATTATGAATAAAAAATCAACTTGAGCCAAAAATCAATTTCAATTTATTTATAGAATCCACACTTCAACTCCTAATTCAATAAAAGATAAAATTATTGGTTTTAAAGGTGCATCTTGTCAAAATGATAATTATGATAGATTTCAAATTTATTTGATTCAAACCAGCGACTATAGCTTGGCGGATACCAGTATTTTGTGCAAAGTCTATGTTTAAATGCTGCACAGTGGGGTATTTGACTAAAAAAACACAATTTCTAAAGAGGTAGTCATGACCAGAAAGGACGGCCATGGATACTTCACTTCAAGAGACAAAAAAAGCAAAATTAGTTTTAAACTTTTAGAATCAGTTTTACAGGGTTTCCGACGGGAAGGTTATTACTTCGTTTTGCCGCCATTTTCGTAAACATTAGTCGTGAAGTAGACACGTGGCAAGTTTATTATAAAAAAATATTTGATTAACAAATGTGTTTTAATCGTTAAATCATTTTATCAAAATCTATCATCGATTACTGTGAAGATGAAATTTTTGGGAAAAACAACGCACATCAAACGCGCTGGTAAATGATTTCGAAGGAAAAGGGTCTGTAGGTGATAGGCTCAAGAATGGACCACAACGTACTGCTAGATCGGCTCAACACATGACTACTGCTAAAAGAAAGTGTTCAAAACAATCCATCAACCCCAATTCGATGCCGTGCTCAGAAGCTTAGTCTCTCAAGAACATCCACAATTCTGCACAAAGATTTGCATCTGTTTCCATTTAAAATTTAGTTGAAGCAAGAGCTTCTTTTCTAAAACACCATTTATACTGCCGTATATATGTCAATAGTATGTTACAGCTCACCCATGACAACCCAGATTATCATCAAACTATCATAATGAGTGACGAAGCAAATTTTCATTTGGATAGATGTGTGAATAAACGGAATAGTCGGTTCTGGGCAATGGGAAACCTTAAAATTATTCATCAGTAACTTTTTGACCTAACAGTAACTGTGAATGGGGAGCGATATTTTGATATGATTGATATGTATACTTTGTGCTTGGTTAACATGTGGTATCAAAAAAACGGTGCATACAGGATTGCAGGATTACAATGAAATTTCTACAAAACCTCTTTTTACAACACGTTATTTCAAGAAATGGTGATGCTGATTGGTCTCCACGGTTGCCTGACTTGACTGCTCCGGATTCTTTTTGCGAGGATATCTGAAAAGAAAGTTTATGCAAACAAATTAGAAACGCTTGAGCAACTCAAACAAAATATTTGTTATGAAATTAATGAAATGCCTCGTGCAATATGTGAGAATGTAATGAAACGGGCTCGCATTGATGTGTGTGTATTCTATACGTACCTGCCGACATTAAATAAAGCATTTATCAATATAAGATCTTTTTTGGTTTTACCACTTTCAATGTAATTCCATGCCCACTCTTCCAATCTATCCAGTTTTTAGTATTAACAACTTTTTATAATACTTAGGTACACAACAGTAATTTTTAACATTGTACGAAAGGTACCACGACTCCTATTCCAAATGAATGTTTACATATGGTGATTTAGAATCAACTTCGACACGCTCACTCTTCGAAGGGAAACATGCCGATTAATACAGACATTGAATTCTACGCCTACTCAAAACTACTTTATATTTGTATTTATTAATTTTCATTTTTTATGTATCCTTAAATTTCTTTCTAATATGCAAGGAAGATTGAAAGCTTGTTGGCAACCAATCGTCAACGTGAAATAATCTTAGAAAAAGGAAGTCTAGTTCTTTTCACCGAAATGAATAATAAGAACACCATTTCTCATAAAGTAAATAAATTCTCTCACGGGATAAGAGAACCCTGTCAAAACTACATCAAGTTTAGCCAGCCAAGAAGAAATTTGTTTCTATAATACGATGTCAAGTACCAATTAAAGACATTCATTTTTTTTTTTCAACAATTACATGTGTTCTAAAATGGCACAATTGTCACTTCACTTAATATGAATTTACACCAAAAAACAGAAGCAAAATATTTTTTATTTTTGCTTATATTGTTCAACAATGAAAACGCGTTGTGCTTACGTGTAGTGGTATTTTAATACCCTCTATACTGTTAATTGTAACATTTTTTTAGGGTTTTCCAAAACCTTATAGAACAAATGGTTGTAAAATAATAAGCTGCTAGAAACTTTAGACACGAAATAAAAATCACATTTGGCCGTTATGGAAATACAAAAAAAAAAATATAAACATAAACTTTAACTAAATTTTCATGTATCGCTTTTTTGTTTTTGATTCGATTTTCCTTTGACTTTTATCGTGATATTGATTTTATTATTGTCTTGGGATATCAGCATAAAACTCAACAGTGTTGTATAGAGTGTAAATGAAGTTGTCAGTTTTAGTCATAAAATAAAAGTTATGCATACGAATAAATTTATTTATGTTTCTTCATACCAATTCCATACACTTGAATTGACATTCATACCTGAAAGGATATAAAACAATATTTATGAAAATGCAAACATAAAAAAATCACAGGCCATTTACAATCAGCCTTCGTTTTTCAAACAGCAGAGGTCAGCAGAAAAATAAATAAGCAAATCTGTGTTATTATTTTTCTTAGTTCATAACCAAAACGAAAAAAGCTAAACTTTAATATGAATGGCAATCAACTTTTTCTATTTAAACTAGTATCACTTTACTTTATCTCCAAGGAAGCATAAAAATACATTTATTGACCCTTCTTTAACTTCTGCTTGTTTGTTTTGTGTTCTTTTGGTAAACAAACCCTTGTATTATATTTCCA
The DNA here is from genome assembly GCA_916610165.2 of Gymnosoma rotundatum. Classification (NCBI taxonomy): domain Eukaryota; kingdom Metazoa; phylum Arthropoda; class Insecta; order Diptera; family Tachinidae; genus Gymnosoma; species Gymnosoma rotundatum. The sequence goes on along the minus strand of OU744337.1, from coordinate 91,210,871 downwards.
ATATGTTTGTTTTTCGGGCAAATTTATTGCAAAAAATATCAAAAATATTACTCACTCTAAGGAAAAGGAAAATTTACCTTTAGAAGAAATTTTCCTTATTATTTTATAAGAAATAAAAGTTATAAAAATTATTGAACTGCCTTAACAACATACTTGCAATTTATTTTTATATGTTTGAGAGTTTTCTTAAGCCACAAGATGTTCAACTGAATGTACATCAAGGCCTAGTAGTACGAGTTCTAAGCATCTTAAAAGGTTTCAATATAAGAAGAGACATACTTTTGCACTCAATCTGTAATTATAATTGTTAAATTAAAAAAAAAAAACAAAAAACATTTCATACTGCTTTTGTTTACTAATGAAAACGTTAAAAACAGCCGGAATTAAATCCCAAAGACAAGAGGTAAAACAGCAATGAGATTCCCAAACGAAAATAACATACGATTATTTGGTATGTATACGTATCATATAAAAACAATTCTTTATTTTAATAAACGTTATAAACTACTTACATTTTTATTTACAAGTTTTTACTGTTTTTAAGGTAAAGTATATAATTATTTATTTTATAGTTACTTCACTGGCAAGCCTTTATTAATGTAACTTCACTTGGGTTGTTTGATATTCAAATATTTATAAACACAAATATACTTGGGTTTGCACATAACAATTTAGGGTATAAGTTTAATTATAAAATTTGTTTCTTTTATTTGATTTTTATTTCTTAAAATTTAATTATTTTGTTTAGCAGCCTGACATACAATTACTAACGTTCTTCTTTTTCATTTGTTCCTTGGAGAATTGCTATTAACGTTCAAGGTTGTGAATTTTAAAATTATGTTCACTGATGTGAACATCAGTTAAGCTAACTTTATTAAAATAAACATAAGAATGATTATAGTTGGCTAATAATTTTATCTGTATTTATAGATTCTATTTTTGAGCTATTAAGGTCTTCAGTTGTTAAGTAATTAAAAATGTAATAAAATATACATAGGAACAACAAAGAGGAGCTTATCGACAAGAATAGCTGAGCATTAAATGTACATTAGTAAAAGAAAGGAGACAACTGCATTGGCAAAACACATAATAAAAAAAAAACACACAGTTAACTTTAATAACATCAAAATATTGGACAAAGCAAAAATTACAAAAAAGAGATACATAAAAGAAAGTCTACATGTACGAAAGAAAATAGGAATCATAATGAACCTGAAAGACGACACTGACAACATTAATGGCAGCTATAGAGTAGCTATCAGCTAATCTGCATTTAAGCTAAGATGTGTTTATTGTTTAAACCTGTTGAAATTGTTCAGATGTTTTGTGTTCATGTTTGATGTGTTTATTTTTACCTTGAATTAATGTACAAACGTTTTATTTTGTAAGTATATATTTCTGAAGTTTTTGTTTTCAATCATAATTTAATTGTATTTTTATTTTATGATTTATTTAAATATAAAAATAGACTGCCTTGATAAAGTCGACAAATAATCAACGAAACGTCGGGAAAGACAGTAATTAAATTGGATTTATAATTACTTAACAACTGTAAGCCTTATTTTTGAGATAAAAATAACAATAAAAAACATAACAAGATTTTTAAAGGGCCTCTAAATAAATCTAGTAAGTCATTTAGTTACTTATTATAACTCATAAATGATTTAGTGCTAAGAGTAAGGTTGGAAAGGAATTGTGCTCTGATTGATCTGTAGGATTCTTTTAAACATCTGTCCATAGACTTTAATTTTAATTTATCTCTTTTAGAACTGACGCTTAATTACTAGAATTTTTTGATAAATCGTACGAAAAAATAATCAATGTTTAGGATTTACTATTCACATATATATGCAGCAAGGGCCTTCAGGCCAGACACAATTGATGCATTTCGATAAAATTTTTAGTTAATACACATTTTTATTAAATCAAACGACTTTACTTGGTTCACAGCATTAAAATTTATAATTTGTTTGGTTAAAATGCAGCCACTTGATTATTTTATAACGATTAGTACGTTTCTAAATGAAAACTTTTCTTCTGCAGCTCGTTTTTACAAAACTGAAATCTGACGCAGAATTTTGCAAAATAATTTAAGAAAAAACACAGAGAACAATCATCGCAATCAATGCATGTCGCTCTGTTTGACATTGGTTTAATAAAAGAGAAAATATTTTTGTAACTTACCCGATCGATGCAGCACGGTCTAATATATCGTATTGAACGAACTCTTCATACCTCAAGATCACTGTTTCATAGCAGCTGCCGATTGCAACTCTACAACAGTCGTGGCTTATATCGCCGTAGTTTGTTTTTTTTTTCTTATTTTTGAAAGCTGTAAGTTTGAATAAAGTCTTTTCTTGATTTCTGTTATTATTGATTTAAGTATTGTAAAGAGCAAAGTGAAACCATTGAAACTTCGCAATCGATTACTTTAGATTATTAACCTATCAATTTACTAATAATGGAACTTATATTACATGGAAATTATATTACTGTCAGAAGACATTTAAAATGTAAAAACTACCTTAAGCAATTATTGCCTGAAAATCATGCCGCTAAGAATGCTATTGTTAATTTTTTTTATAAATTTTAAAAAAGCTGCCAAACATGCTAATAAATGTCTTTTGGTTAGAAGATCGGTAGTTTAATAAATTGGTTATCATAAAGAACTCTTTATCTTAAAACCAGAACAAAAGCGAACTACTTCCTCCAGAATGCAAAAAACTGCATTCTGGTAGATCTAGAACAAGCTCTATCTTTATGGTATGTCACTATTATATATATATATGAAGGCCTCTCACGCTATCAACTTCGAATCTACATCATACCAACTATGTAAAAATTATTTGAGAAACTAAACAAGAAAGAACGTACTTCGAATTAATTTATCTAGAATTCAGAAGAAAACGTTGCACTATCGACAACACACTCAATTTAGTAAATGTTTCACAAGCATTTGATCAGGTATGTATAGTGGTTTAAAAGCGATGGCGGTATGGTTCATTAAGGTGCCTTTATACGATGTGTTTTTTAGATATGAGTTGTTTTATTTTCCATTGCAAAAATACATATGTATCGTGTAAAAGGTTCAAAACATTTCTTATATTAAATACATGTGTAAAAGTAATATGAATAATTTTAATTTAGAGCGTGTTCTATTTTAATATGGAAAAGCATCCGACTTTAAGTAGTACAACTTATTTTTTGGTCACTTTTAGCATTACTAAATTGGGTAATTTAATAATTTTCGGAAGGCATTAAAACGGATGAAAACAGAAAAAGTTTTCAACTTTGCTAGCAACAGCTGTGCAAAATTAATTAAATAGAAAAGAAGTAAAACTAATTATAATTTTAAATAAAATACTATTAGAAAAAATTTCTTTTATTTAAATTGTTTTTTGAAAAAACACGCATTAAAATAACAGCTGTAAACAATGATTTACTTTATAGAACAGAAATAATTTATATATACGTTTAAACGCAAAATTTATTAGCCTTGTTGGCAAGTCATATACAAAAAAACATGTCGTATGAAGGCACCTTTACTAACTTTGAAAAAAAAACTGATGTAGAATCGACCATAAGTTCTTAAAAACCAAACGGTGAAATATGCTTGCAAATAAACGTGTACGTAAAGAAGGAAATTTTTTAAGCTCGTCGAAAAAAATTTAACTTAAGTTCGAGGAATAACTCAAAATTAATCAATATTTACTTGGTAGCACGAAGTCCAAGAAAAATTGTAGATATTCAAAGACTTTTTGTCAAAACATTAAATATTAGATTCCAAATAAATTTAATATTTTTTGCTGCTGAAAAAAGAAAAAGCTTTAGCCGTGGAAATGGTTTCATGTGTACAGATAAATTAATATTTATTTTGGCACTTTACCAGCCAAAATAGCAAAAACTCAAATTTGCCTTTTTTTAGTTGCAAGTGCATGAATGTGTGTGAGTGTAGTGTTTGTTTGTTCGCATAAAAAATAAGATTGTTTATTCCCTGCAACAGCATGGAAAATTATTATTACTTTGTTTTTGTTTTGTTTTTCTTGACCAGTTGGTTTTATGACTTTTGCTGATTGGAATATGATATGAATTGAATTGAATGGTTTGGAAATTGATGTAGGTTTTTTTTTTTGCACAAACAAACAGTCACACTCACACATGAAGTTTTTTTTATATTTTCATTTATTCCGTGTTGTATTTGAACAATATTTATCATTGTATTAGTATTTATGGTTTATAGTTTTATTATTGGGGATTTACTTATTGTTTGCTTTTTATACTTTCTACTTTTTGCTAAAAGTTTGAAAATTATGAGCCTCAATGGACATTGTTCTTTTGCTTCAACATCTTCTAGTCTAAGACCATCCTAAAGTTCTAAGTAATTGTTTGGGTGTTAGCAAATTATAGATAAATTGTTATGATTTCATTTCATTTTTTGGAGCGAAAATAATTGAAAACTTATTTTGTCTTAAGTTAGATTATAACTTTGGACGTTGCAGAAAGTTTACAAAGACAGAAATGTTTTATTTTTGGGGTTAGAATTTAATAATTTTTTATAAAATTTTATTTTTCAATATTTAGTATTTAGGACTACTACAGGTTTATCGACAGCATAAAAAAATACCATGGACTATAAGGATGTCTCTAAAAATTGCAACACCAGCAAGGAAATAGCAAAAATGCTCTTTCCTCATTCTTTAATAAATATTAAATAACATAATGTCTCTATTATAGAAGAAAGATTATCGGCTGTTGTCTATGACATACACTACTTATATTTAAAAATAATTGATTTTATAAAAATTACAATTGCATGCGGAAGTAAAAAGCGTCGCATTACTACAACTAGATTAATTTAAAATTCATTTATTTATTAAACTTTACTTGGATCATTTTACTTCTGTTGATTATATATAATTTCCATAAATGAATAAAATAACTCCAATCAATTGGACTAATTGAAAGACATCTCTCTCTCTCTCTCTCTTTGGCGACCACTGATCTAGAGAAAAACTTAGGTTAATGCTTATGCTGGTGCTACGTTTTATTAAGATTTAAAAAATCGACAATATTTAGCCTTTACTACCGTCTTTAAGATACTCAGAGCGTCATTCATACATTAGCTAATGTGATTGCTAAGCACTTTCACAAGATATAAACAATGTATACAAACAATTTTACAAAGGGATTTTGGTTTTTTACTAATGGCAAAGAAAGTGGTTAGAAAAATCATTAGTTAAGATATAGTCACTAAGTATTGTAAATTTGGACATTAATAAATGATGATTTTGTTAAAGGTCGGAGCGCTCTTGGGTCACAACTAGTGTAACAATATTATACAAATTTTATTCCAACCGTCCTAATATTTTATACACCCACTAAATTATAAAATTTTTTATTATAAATAAATCATCGAAGCAAATAATAAAACTAATTCTATGTAAAGCCCTCAATAAATATTTAACACCTGTCTACATCTGGATAATTTACATTTTTAAAATTTTGTCAACTAAAATTGCATATGAATATTTATGACGTGAATTAAATTTTCGATTTTCCACTAGCATGCATATTTCCCGAGAAATGCAATTAATATAATCATCATATTTCATAATGCATAAAAGATGCATAGACCATTTAGTAAAAATGCGATGCAATCACACCGAAACGGCATATAAACTTAATATTTTGTAAGACACACGACGACGAAGACGACGATGCGCAAGGAAGACAAGCACAGCCAGTTACACACAACTTAAACTTTTAATAAAAAAAATAATATTTAATTACCGCACAACAACAAAATATTGTCGTCTAATAGTGCAAATTCCTTCACCAATAATAATGACAATCATGACAATAATTATTACAATAAAAATGTTGGTGATTCTGTTTGTTTGTTTGGTAACAGAATTTGTTTTTCAAAAGAACCAGGCTGCAGACAATATAAATAATTGTGCCCTATAGAGTTTTCATTGGCTGGGTAAGTGTTTTGAAAGCAAAGGCAAGCTAAATTATTAAATATATGACCGATAACTAATATCAGTTTAAAAACATCCAGGAAAATTTGCGATTTCAAAAAAGTGCCTTAATTATGCAAAAGTCTTTTTATTTTATTTATTTTTTTTTTTTAATGTAAATTTTTTTTTACCAACATAGCGTATCTGATATAATTTTGGAGATATTTAAATATATTATTTTTTAATAATCAATATCCTAACAAGATAGTATAGTTTTAATAATATTACATACGTTAAACAGATTCCCCGGAAGAATTTGGCACCAAATAACGATGAGAAAACATAAAATATTCAACATTCTATGTCGTACGAGTATATATGTCTGTTAAATTTAAGTTTTTACAGAAACAACTTTATTTTCTATATTTATTAAGAAATAAAAATTGCAAAATATTTGTGTTCATTTTTAAAGAAAATAGCAAAAATTACTTACTAGTAGAACATAATAAATCACTTTCTGGATTGCTACATCTGCCACCTTCATTCTTTAACCCTGGCCTCTTTCCTTAAATAATATTTATCAGTTATTAATGAAAGTGGCAATGCGTTTAAAACATATTAAAAAAAATAGTTTAGTTAAAGAGTTATGGGACACCTGGGAGATGTTACATTAGGCGTGTAATAACTTTCTTCTTTAGGGCGAAGCCCTTCTTCACTTATGTTGCACATTTAGTTAGCTTTTACCGCAATGCCCACATTATTTATCATATTTAGAATACAAAATAAGATGGCTTTTGCCATCATACGGTCATATTATCAGTGAGAGAATGCCCAATAGTTTCAAAGTGGGATGTAGCTAGATTTCGGCGAAAAATAAGAAGACGCACATGTCGAATCATTAAAATGTACCTTCTTCTGCCTAATTCGCCAGAAGTAGACTCAACGGCTCTCATACCTATATTATATCGGTGAAACACTTTTGATTGCTTTCCCTTAACGAATCGATGGCACAACCATTTTATTAACACCCAAATTTGATGCAATTGTGACGATATTATTATCCTTCCATGTTGCGAGCGGAATTGAGTGAAAATTGATGTATGTAACTTTTTCTGATTGCTTTTCACGTATTGTTCCTGAAGTAAAGTCACTACACGCAAGTGGCATAATAGACATAATTTTCTTACATAATTGAATTATTAGGATAATTTTCATAGAACAATGCACACAAACTACAAAATATTCACATAATGTGTAATATATTCCAATTTTTCTTACCCAGATTTTAGATTTTTCACAAATCGATATTTAATATTTTGCATAAAACTCAGGACAAAAATCACAACAGTTGGAACATGCTTCGTTGGAATGTCAACCCACTTTTGTTGTAGTAACCCACTTTTGTTGTAGTAAATAGAAGTGAAGTTCTTGACGTGACGCTAGTTAATACTAAGCACTCAAATTTGATTAGGGCATGGAAGGTCTCTAGTTTCTGCTCGTTCTCTAATCATAGGTATATTGAATTCGACGTGGTAATTCGGGTACATGGGGTCACTCCCCGACGGAACAGAAGGCAAACGGATTGGGAGCGTCAACAGTCCCTCCTTTCCGATTTTCTTTCGAGTCCACAGAGAATAGAAAATCGGCGGGACATTGAGATCGCGGTGGATGCATTAACCAATGCGTTTGAACGCGCGACTTCGGAATCTTGCAGAAAGAATATCTGCCGAGGTGAGAGCAAACCACCCTGGTGGAGCTCGGATATTGCGGAGGCACGACAAGCCTTCCGTAGACATTTCAATGAGGCTAAGAGATCAGGAAACTGGTCAGCTTATAAGTCCTCAGTGAACAGATTTAAGAACATGGTAAGAAATGCGAAGCAAAGGTATTGGAGATCCTTCTGCAGTAGAGTGGAGGGTTCTTCCGAGACGAGCAGACTTCGTAAGATTTTATCGGCAACGCCCATTGTCCCTAATTTCATTAAGAAACCATGTGGCAATTGGAAATTGAGTGCACAGGAGACCCTAGAGGTTCTCATGGAAACACAGCTTCCGGGCTGTGTTATACCATGGTTTATTCCGATGTACATGGCATGCATTGCATGGTCGTATATCCCGGAACCGTGAACTCTTTGCTCTGTGGTCTTCATTCCCAAGGGGGGGAAGACCTCGCACACTGAAGCGAAGGACTTAAGACCTATAAGTCTATCCTCCTTCCTCTTGAAGACTTTGCAACGGATAATTGACCTCGACTTGAGGAGGACGATTAATCCGGACCGACTTTCTGCCTCTCAACATGCTTATGTAAGGGGCAGATCTGTAGAGACGGCACTACACACGCTTGTGGGGTTTATAGAAAAATTTCTATATCTAATAAGGAATATGCATTGGTTGCCTTTCTAGATATAGAAGGGGCCTTCAACAATGTAAAACCGAAGGCCATTACGATGGCCCTGGAGGGACTGAACGTAAATCAGTCGATAATAAGCTTTGTATGGAATCTATTGACTAATAGGGTCATTAGTTCCAGTATGGGGCTAGCTACCATATACAGGGTAGCTAAGCGAGGTACACCACAGGGGGGTATTATCTCCCCTTCTCTGGAACCTCGCCATGAACGCATTGCTGACAGAAATGGACTGCAAGGGGTTCAGGACTGTGGCATATGCGGATGACGTTGCGGTTGCAGTGTCAGGAAAGTATCCTGACACGCTATCGCAATGTCTGCATCGGCGCTTGGTTGCGTCAGTAGGTGGTGTAACGAGAGCGGGCTTAGCGCAAACGCTCGGAAAACGGAGCTTGTGCTTTTCACGAGAAGAAACAAGATTCTAACTTTTCCGCTACCACTCCTAAATGGAGTGGAGCTTGGGTTGTCTGACAGGGCAAAGTATCTGGGTATCATCCTGGACTCAAAACTGTCGTGGACCCCCAATGTCCGGTTTCGGGCGGATAGGGCCTCAGTGGCTTTGTATGTGTGTAGAAAGGCCATAGGCAGACACTGGGGCATCAATCCCAGCACGTCGGACTGGCTCTTTGACACGGTGATAAAACCCATACTAATATATGGGGTTCTCGTATGGTGGCCCGCACTGGGCAAACTGGTGAACTGCGCTATGCTGAATAGGATTCTTCGCACTTCGGCCTTGATATTCACCGGTGCAATGCGCACCACTCCGTCGAAGGCCCTTTTTACGATGCTGCACTGGCTACTGGTCGATCTCATGGCCAAACAGCTGGCTATGAACTCGGCGGTTAAACTAATTGCAGCGGTGACGTGGAGGTCAGGGGACTTTGGACATGCGGCCATTTTAGGCTACTCCTAGGCTATTCCTGACAACATCGATTATTGCACGCCCACCCCCATGTCTGACATTGGTTTCGTGGTACCAACGTCGGGCACATCGAATATGCGTGGAGATGTGGTTGATGTTTATACTGACAGGTCAAAGTCAGACACGGGGGTCGGGGGGGTGGCGTATTCATTCCTAGATTTCGGATCAGGATGAAGTTTAGGCTACGGAATCAATGTAGCGTGGCACAGGCTGAGATTTCAGCCATCAGAAGGGCGGCTTGCTGGATGAGGTACCAAAGGATATACGTAGAGGATATCCGGATCTGTACTGACAGCAAGGCCGCGATTAACTCCTTATCGGGTGTCTATACGACATCCAGCTTGGTTCGTGAATGCCGGACATCTCTTAAGGCTGGTTCACCCATTGTTTCGGAACAAAATTTTTGTTGTAAGAGAATTTTAGTTTTTTGAGAGTTTGTTCTGAAACGATTCAGCCACTTCGAACAATTTTTCTGCAAAAACAAAGCTACCATATGAAACATATGTGTAAGCGAGATGTGTTACTTTACAAGCAGGCAGCACTGTGACAGAAAATTAAAATCACTGAATGCCGTTTTGTTATAAATAAATTCTAAATTAAAAAACCTTTCATAATTAAATAAAAAAATGAGGTAAAAAAATTGAGGTAAAAAGTCATACAAGCATTCTCTACCCGGCTTTTTCATTTCTGAAATAAGCTTCAAGGCAAGGGATTCATTCGTTGAGATCCATGACACAATTTTTTAAACTTATTTTCTTTTAATAAATATACCAGGCAAATTAAGGCAGGTAATCTTAAGAACAAAACAAATTTTAAAAATAATTATTGAATATCAATGCAAACAAAGAACGAAAAAGTATGTAAAATATATTTTTTTTGCTTGAAAGATTTTTATCACATTAATTAATGAAGTGGCAGCTCAGTTAAATTTTCTTTAAAAATATAAAATAGCTGGCAGCACAGTTTCATTGTTTCGGAACAAAAATTAAAATTAAACCAATTCAAGCTGAAATTGTTCCGAAGTGAGTTTACTATTTTTCTCTCTCTCTCTCAAAAAATAAAACGTCAAACTACATATAAAAAAAAAATGTTTCGGAACAAAATTTTTGTGGGTGAACCAGCCTTTAACGAGATGCCGAGACATTCTAACCTGGAAATGTTTTGGATACCGGCTCACTCGGGCATACCCGGAAATATTAGCGCGGACGAACTCGCCAGATTGGGAACCCAGTTGGGAGACCGGAAGACAGATCCACAGGTGGGAGTCTCAACAAGCTGCTGTAGAGCTTTTCTTCAGCAGGAACTCCTCAGAGCTGCACAGTCTAGATGGTCTGAGGAGGTTACCTGCAGGGTCTCGAGGACACTGTGGCCTTAGTACGATAGTGGGAGAACCGCAAATCTACTGAGGTTTCCTTGGGGGCAGCTGGGCACACTGGTGGCGGTGCTGACGGGGCACTGTGTCATTGGTACCCATGCTAGGAGATTGAATCTTCCGCATCATGACTACTGTAGAAGTTGTCAAGATGAGGAAGAGGAAGAAACGGTAGAGCATCTGCTCTGCCACTGCGCAGCTCTTCTGAGAATAGAGCGGCCATCTTCGGCAGTCCGAGACTGCATGGTCTTGCAGACTTATCTGTCTGCGACGTTGCTAGGATAAACTTGTTTATCCGGTCCTCGGGGTTGTTTGGATTGGGATCTTTGATGGTGCCGTAGTGGCCTGAATCTTGTCCCCTGCATATCCTGTTTCCAGGTGACACAACGGGACCTTTGGGACCCCAGTGGGTCGGTCTCTTACGCCGACGGCCTGTGCAACCTAACCTAACCTAGACAAGGAAATTTCATAGCACTATTTTTTTAACTGCTAATTTCCTAGCAATGCTAGAAGCAGTGAGCCTTATTTAACACTAAAAAATATCTACTGAGAGGAGTATAAAAATATTGTTTTCCAATTTCAGGTATTCACTGCTTGCAGTGGCCTTTTTAACTGTTGAGATTCTTGTCATAATACCAGCTTGGGACCTGATTTTTGGAGCAGAACGAAAAGAATTTGACGAAATTCTCATTTTTTTTTTTACTTTTCGGTTGGAGTTAAAGCGGCTTGAGACTCTTCGTTGTTATTTTTCCAACATTTTTTAAGTTTATGCTTTTTAAATGGCCAGATAGTGATATCCTTGGGAATGATAACGATTTGATTCGTTGCATTATATATAAAATGCTTCTCTTTTTAATTTTTATATTTTATTTAATTTTTAAGCAATAGGTTAAAAATTAAATTAATTAAAAAGGTCATATAAAAACTTTATTAAATTTTTTTTTTTTAGTCTTTATTAGAAAGTAAAAAAAGGTTTATAAATATAAATTAAAAAAAGGTTTATAAATATAAAATGGTTCTAGTTAGATTAACGAAGAACATATTGTAAATTGTCTTAATTTTTTTGGAAAAGCACCCTTTAAATATTGTTATATATAGCCATAACCTTGTTGTTGCTATTTGTGTAATCTTAGTTTTAGTTGTCGGAAAAAAAATATTAATACATGGCCTACTTACAACAGAAACTTGAGTGGTTCTATACATTTGATCGGGAGTGTATTTAAAATGTTAAAATTAAAGTATACGAGGCACCATTAAATTTCTAACACATTATTCTCTGACATTTTAAACATGCCATAAATACAAACTATCAACTTCAACGTCCGAAAAAAACTTAAAAAACAAGCTCAGGTTGCCATGTACGAGCAATCTCTACATTTATTATCATTTTTCTAGTTCCACACCCAAAAGATATAAGCTTAAGCCTAGTTACATCACCATAATATCTCGTTTACAGAAGCCGTAACAGCTTGACAATTGAAATAATTTCAAGAGAGAGCTATTATGGTCGCCATCGTTTTCTTTTTTGTTTTTTATTTCTCGTCACTATGTGTCATTCAAGGTATTTTTTTTTATTCGATTGCATCCTGAACTGTTTTCAAAAAGAAGACAAAATACTTTATTTTTCTTTAAATAAAAATTTTTTATTTATTTCGAAAATAGTGTCTACGATGTTCACTGAACATAACTAGCCTTTCACAAATATAGAATTGAAACCTGTTTGTTACTGCTAAAGGGCGGTTTACATGATCACAGAAGTCTTACGACATGTCAAATTTTTGTGCAGAATAGTACCAGTGGGATCGTCTAAACTAAATAAGTAATGAATCTGCAAAAATTGAGAGAAAATACGGATGGAAATTTGACAGTCGTATGGCTCTCTTTGTTTTTTGAAAATTTTCAAAAGACAAGTACGAATCATTAGATCAGGAATGTATTTTCTGCAAACAGCTATTTTTGTTTTGGTGTGTTTTACCCATACCAATTGTGTAAACGCAAAAATAATCTATAGTAAGATTTTTACTCTCAGTTTTAAAATACGGATGGAATTTAATAATATTTTCTCTTGGATTTTACGTACGTAAAGTCGTACCGTCTAAACCCCCCTTAAGAGTAGCGTTCGGAAATTTTTAGCTAAAATTGCGTGCAAAATATTCCATGCGATTCCTTTTAAATACGATTGTACAGATTGTAATATAAATACAGCTTTGAGGTGTAGGGAAAATAATGGTCGACAATATCGGCTGCAACTTGCACATATGTTTCAATATAAAATTAAAAGTAGAGCGTATTTAGAAATAACCTCCTGGAAAGATATGACAGATTTAATAAACTGTGCATTAAAATGTCTGGCAAAGTGTCTGGGATTATTTTTGTTTTTTCTCTGTTTCAACTCATAAATTTAGCGCTTTAATTTCACTGCTACTCGATTATTAATGTAGATTGAATTAAAAATGAAATAAACACACACGATAAAAATATAATTTCTGAAATTAAAAAGTTGGAGTGTAAATTGTCTGGTTCTTTGCGATTCTGTTTTTCATATTTATGTTGCATGCAATTTGTTTGATGTATATGAATAATTAACGATGTCGTCTGTGGTTCAAAAATCTAATGCTGCATTTTGGTGGTGTTCTTGAATTATGAAGAATCATTTGTAATAATATTTTGCATATTTAATTTATATATTTTTTCGTTAATATGAATTTGTGAATTTTTAAAATTATTGCTGTTTATCATCCATGAGTGCACATAAAATAGTATTTGTATGACGCCTGATTTTTGGTTTCATCTCTTATTTTCTGGCGGTTTGCTTTTGAAGTTAAGCTAATTGGTTAAGAGGCAGGCGCTAAGAAGTTTTTACATAAATCAAATACATATTATCGAACAAATTTTTTTCTCATGTTTGCTTTATCATAAATATACCAAACGACAGAAAGTTATTTTTAAAAAATTTGCGCATTCTGGAGTGTCTTAATGAGCCATTAAGAGAGTAAAATTTTAAATATATGTACAAAAATATTCCAAACAAAAATTTTTTTTATCGAAATAAAGCACGGGAATATTAAATTAAATTAATTATTTTTCAACAAAAAAAGTAAAATGTCGTGCTATTTTTTTTATCCTGACTAAATTATTAAATCTTTGGTCTATTTTTCAAGGCCAATCACTGTAGCACGATGATTACGGATTTTTTATGGCCTGAAGTGGAACAATAAATTTATATCTGTATTAAAACTGTGCGACTGTTTTTCTCAAAGTATGCTCTTCCAGCTTGCATTAACTTAATTTTCAAATGAGTGTTTCTTGCTCCACCTGACTAATTTGGTCAAGGGAAATAACAGGTGCTTGATTCGTTTCGGTCCGAGATATCACGAAAGAGAGGAAAGAAGAGACAGAGCTCCTTATGCATATTACTATTTAATTATCTCAATAATACATAGTACTTTTTGTTACTTTATTTCTGTCAGTTGAAAGTTTTTTTTTTGTAGTTTTTGAAAAATTGGCAGATTTATTTGTTTATTTTGGAATTTTTCTAAAACAATTTTGTGTTAACTGCAAGTACATAAATTCATTTAAATTTGATATTTTTAATATCTATTTTTAATAAATAGAAACACTACTGCAACAATTAAATGAATTCAAAATTCTAATGAAATAAAAAAAAAACATATAATTTTAATTATTTTAATTTACGCATTTAGCACTTTGCTGCGGTCTAGAAATAAATGTAATTAATTTTATATTCTTCCCCTTCCACCGCCAATATGAAAATGAAAATTGTGTTACAAATAATAAATACAACTCGTAAGAGACAGTTACAAGTAGAGTTTTATTTATGAAAATGACAAGTTTGTTCTGATGTCATTTTTGTAAGTTTTTATTTATCGTATGTAAATATTTTATAAACGTATAATTCTCCTTTCTTGCTTTTTTTTTCTACAACTCGGGAATGTGACATAAACATTGAGAAAATTAAAATAAAATAAAAATTGTTTCAGTGTCGCTTTTATAGTACCGTTGGTTGCATGGATGGATGTTTGTATGTATGTATTGCATTTAAACATCTGGTACCATAATAGAATCGCGCCAACGCAAAAATATGTGGGAAATATACAACAACAATTCTACTCTAGGAAGAACAAGCACAAAAGACAAAAGTTGGATCCTACATAAAACTATTTTACATCTACATAATTATTTTTCTAAGCGTTTGTAACAAACACAGAAAGTAAGAAAAAAAAATCCTAAATTTACTTAACTTAAATATTTTATATTTTATACATTTAGTCCCTAACACGTAAGGGGTTAATACTAAGAATTGGTAATTTTTTTGGATCCAAATTTAATAAATATAGAAAAAATCATTCGAATATTGTTTAGTAATTTTCGGAAATGTAAGTCTACATGTAAAAGGTAAAAATCGCACCAGAAATGTACCAAATAAAAAGTACTTTCTCCGAAACTATTGATGCAATTGTATTAAAATTAGAATCACAGATTTCTTAAATCACATTAAATTTTAATGATATAATGTTATATCGAAGATCATGAGGCATTAAAAGGGAATTTTAAAACACGAAGTTTAAAGTAGAAAAGGATTTGCTTAGATAAAATCTCATTTTTTTTAGTGAGTTCGTTTAAGAGGATCGGAACTATAATCTAGATGGTTCTCCTGCGCTGTTTTTGAAAACGTACTTTTCGACGTTAGCACGTCCATTTTTATAATTGTTCACAATATTGGCAAAGTTTCAACGTTTTAATCTCCGAAAAGTTTGAAGCTAGCGATCTTTAAAGCTGCAAATTGTAGTAATAAAACACTTTTCAATAGGGTATTGCGCATAAAGTCATTGCTTCAGTAAAATCCAGAACTATAAAATTTAACACATACGTTCGCCCAACATGATACTTGGTCGGCTGTTATGATTGGTGTAAATATTAAGTTATTCGAATCACATGATGTTCTTAATAGGATGGGGTACCTATTCGCGCACAAGTAAAGGCGAACAAGCTTATTGACTCCGACTCTATTAAGTAACACTCACAATCACCGTTTCACTGTTAATTTAATTTTTACAGTGGAACTCGTTTTTGAGCTAACAGTTTGTTTTAAGAAATAATCCCTTGCAGCGGTCTCTCCTGTCACTTTAAATGTAAGAATGTAAAAATTTAATATCACCAAAAACTTGTTTTCCCTTCCTCTGCGCCATTACTTTAAGTTTTGAAGCAGATCAAATTTAAACAGTTAGACATAGGATTAAATTAAAACTCAAGCCAACTCTTTAAATCAGATGCAATATTAAACTTTATGTAGCGACTCAAAGAGGTCGGTATTGCTGATTAAAAAAGCCTACAAATTCTCAAACAATTGTACACTGAACTAAAATTCTGTCAGTATGATTTTTGGGTGGCAAATGCGTAAAATATTTTTAACAAATATGTTAAAATGTAAAAATATGCACATTCATTATTGTGTAAATGTACTACGAGTAACGTGCATATGAATATTTAATGTTTAACAAACAACTTAAATATGAATTATTTCATTTGTGAGGGGCAACAGATGGAACGGACTGACAAAAAGGGATGGCAACAAGTCTAACAGTCTGAGGTATTTTTCAACAATTTCATCATCCTCTACAGACCTGACCGACAAGAAAAAAAAAGACAAGCAGCAAGTGCTTTATGTTTGTCTGCCACCAAAATATTAACATGATCATTAAAGACACACACACGTTCGCTCACATAAAGTACGTATTTTTATAACAACAACAACTGCTGCTACTTTAGTTGCTATTGTTGCAACTTGTGATAGTGCCTGCCACTTTATGATTCAACTATAAATATTTGTACTCTTGTGTAAATATTTAAGATGATAAATGTTTGGCTTGTGGTATGTTCATAAATTCATGATTGTAAGTGTTTCTTGTTTGGCTGTTTGCTTTTGTTTTACAGTCAACATTTATAAAATCATAATTTTTCTTTTTTTTCTTCATTTTAAATGCAGTTAAAATATTTAAAGTTGTTTTTATCTTTTTAAAAATTCAACGAATGAAAAAAAAGAAAAACCCCCAAATAAACACTTTAATCGGAAGTTTAAATTCATTTAATATTTCCTTTTTTATTTTTGTTATTTTAAAAATTCAGTTTTGTATTGCGTTAAATTTACTTGGGGAGGAAGTCGAAAGTGGGTGTGATTGAATGTGATAAGTGGTTTAATTAAAACACATGTTTATTTCATTGATTTACAACTTACCCTTCCTTCAATATCTCTGGTCTGCAGCCTCGATTTTTATTTCGTTGGAACGTGCCAAATTTATAGTTTTAATAATAAATTTTAATCAATTTAATGGGGGAACAATAATATTTAAATTTGTTTCAGTTTTGATAGCAATACTTATCAAGACTAAATGAGTCATTTAAAATTAATATGTTTAATTTGAAACAGTGGAAGCCCTTTGAAGTTGCTATAATATTTTGCATTAATCGTATTGTATTGTTTTGTTTTGTTTTAATAATAAGATTTCTTTTATGAATTGGGGACTTCGAATTCTATAAGACAAAAAAATACCCAGTCGGTTTATTCGCTTTCCCTTTATTTTCAACTTTAAATTCGTATAAACATTAATATATAATCGATTCTGCAACGCTGTCCATTTAACGTGACTATTTTAATATGTAAGTGAAGATACCATACCAATTAAACTCTGTATTTTTTGTCTGGTGCTGATAGTTTTAGGAAATCGCTTAGCACTCAATAACTGACACGGAAATTAAAATTACGCTTAAATTGAAAGGAAGTTTAATGATTTAAAAAACGACCCTCGTCACTAAAAGTACACACCGCTATAAAATATCTGCAGTTCCATGTCTACTGCTTCTGTTTTCTTTTTTTTTTTTTTTTTTTGGAATTTAAAAAAAGTGTAAACGCAGGTTTAAATATAAATATATCTTTTTTAAGCGGAGTGGCCATTAAGATTTAAACCAAACTATTTCTCAAATAAAATACCATATTTCCATGCAAATATCGGGCGGGGTTCTACTTATCGTCAGCAAAAACTGATATGTGGAAATCAATACTGGTTCTTATTTCAGGTTCCTGAGAAAATTAAAAGATGGGTCCCAATATACTTCCTTAACTACCTTCAAACGTAACGTACCTTGAAACGTATTCAAACAGCCTCCTTCCTTAAGTATGAATATTTGACCAATTGAAAAGCTTTCATGCAGCCTTTAGGTAGTAGTTTTTGAACAGGGTTTTTCAAATTAAATAATAAGCCGGCACACGTCAGTTATTTTTATCTGTTTAATAAAAGGCGATGAAAAACAATTTTTTTTTATCTGAAAGCATTTTTACCACATTAACATTGGTCGATAGTACTATGATTACTTCGGATGCCGCAGAGATAGTTGTGTTTTTAAATCGAGTTAAGCTTATTAATTAATAGTTTAATGTGTTCGATAAAAAGCTTAAAGATGTAGATGGTTTTATCTCTGTGATATTTTGTCGTGATTTAATTATCATAATAATCAATCAAATCTTAAATTCTTCAGAAAATATTCTAAAATGGGGCTTTCTTAGGGCTCAAATCAGAATAGTCTTTAATAAACTTCTACTCCACAGTTTACAAGTTTCCTCAAAGATCTCTTTAAAAGCTTTTTAATGATACCCATATCGATACCTTGAAAAATACGTGGCGCATTCGTACTTCTCTATGAAAAGTTCAGAGGTCCATAACTCGGAAATTATGGGCGAGCGCCAATTTTTTCACTTAAATTTTTTTTGTTTCTTTTTTTTAATTCTCTATCGCCCCATATATCGACTTTTCTATGCATAAGAACTCAGAATATATACATACATACTTAATGGGGTCGGAAATGGATACTGTACACGCAGAAAAAAACATGGTTATTATATGGTCACAATAACCATATTATGTTCTTTGTAACAATGTATAGTTGCGGAGAACAAATTATAGTTGTTTTCACCAAAACTTTAGTCACGACAAACATTTTTTTTTTTTAGATTTTAACGATTATATGGTTACTGTGCACAACTTAACTTAAAAAAATTTCAACCACAACCAAAGTTTTATAACTTATTAAAAATTATATAAAATATTTAACCATGATTATTATTATTAATCAAAGCATGGTTGAAAGCAACAGAATAATGTTTGCGCTAAAAACTATTTTGTTCTAGTATTTGACAGTTTAGTAATTTTTCTAGTAGCTAAAATTCAAAATTGTTTTTTATTGTTAAAGAAAATGTGCAAAATAAATAATTAAAAATAATATTGAAAATATGAAAACAAATAAAAAGGGAAACAAAACATTTAAAAAAATTGAAGTAAATATGTATGTATTGTAAGCATATAAGTCTTTATTTTTGCGTTTGAAGCGTAATTGTGAAATCATTTATTTGAGCTTATAAACTATATTTCTATGTAACTTATTCTTGTAGCCTATGATCTATGCGTTATTTTAAGCAAATAATTGATATTTTATGAATTTATATTTTTAAAAAATTTTTATGACAAATCGTTAATAAAATTTTTGCTCTTACGAGACTATATTATAATCCAATTATATAACATGACTTTTTCAGCCATGTTATTATATTTTAATTTAACCATTTAATGTTTATATTTGAACATAAAATTGTTTACACTTTGGACAACAATATGGTTGCATATGTAACAATACTATGTTTTGTTAGCAACCATATAATGCAACCATATTATGTTGCTCTTAGATTATGGTTACCTCAACCATATTTTTTCTTTACGTGTAGAAATTAAAATGGAATGACAAACTTATATAAAGCATTTTTCCACTTTTTGTAGTAAAGGGTATAAAAACAAAATATATGGGGCAATAGAGAATTAAAAATAAAAAAAAAAACATTTAGTGAAAAAATTGGCGCTCGCCCATATTTGAGAGTAACTGGACTCTTAGAAAATACTAAATATTTTCAAAAATGCTTAATCCATTAAGAGCCGACGACATTTTTATGTTAAATTATATATAGTACTTAATCTTCTTTCTTATTTTCTAATTTTCTGTCACCCCAATATTTGTTATTTTTTTTTTTTCTTTTATTGGAGTTACTTTACTAAACTAGTTTTACATACATGCTGAATGGTATATAAGATTCGGCATATCAGAATATAGCACTCTTACTTGTTTGAAACTTTCGCTTGTATTCTTGCATGTAGTCGTTGTTTATGATAAAAATTAATGTAGAAGGTAAGAAAACTTGATGAGCTTCCACAGGATACAGCATCATTTTCATTTACTAAATTGTCACAACGATCCTAAGCAAAACTAAAAAATTTCTAATAACGATTTTTATTAAAACTATTCCATGGGAAACCTGCAGTACACTACATGTGTATATACACATATGGTGAAACGGAATTAAGCACTGTTACTTGTTATGATTCATGTTGAAATCGCTTGATCACTTGACTTACCTTTAAAATAAAAACCATTTCAAGATAAAAGACCTTCAAAAATTTATTTCAAATATTTATATTTCTTTATTTTATTTTTAGTTTTTATGTTTTTTAATATTTATGCAACTACCACAGTTTACTATCGTATCGTAATAATATTCGTAATTTTGTTTTAAATAATAAAAATAAAAATAATTTAGGGCCAAGTATTTAATTTAATATAAATTCAGTTTTAATTATTTTATAATAAAAATTATAAGAAGAGGGGATCCTTTACAATCTACTTGAACTTTTTACAGCTTAAAAGCTAAAAACTTGAAATAATAATTAAATAAATTAAATATTGATGAAATGAATAAAAACTAATGCATTTAAATGCCTAAAGAATGCAGACACATTTGTTTTTCAATTTTATCATATTTTGTTTTTTTTTTTTTTTTAATTTAAAAGTAAAATATCTTTGAATTTAGTTTATACGTATTCTTTTTTTTGGGGGGGTTTTGTGGTTTTGTTTTATTTAAGCTTATTAATACGAATTAGATCTATACTTTAAGATAAGATATGTACTCCTTAAAAACCATGATTTTCAATCATTTCTTTTTTTTTTTTTTCTTCCACTATTTATATAAATCTAATGTTTTGTTACTGATCCGTAAGTCTTTCTTTTTTAATATTTAGTTTCATTTTTATATTTCGTTCGTTTTAAATAGAGTCACTTCCATTTTGTTTTTTTTTTTATTTTTTTTATTTATTTAATCTGAAGTTATAACCTAATCTAGATTATTACAATCTGCACTATGGTCTACAACATGATTTATATCGTTTTGATTGTTTTCAGTTTTTATTTTTATCATTGGATTCCAGGCCGATGAGATTGGCGGAGAATCTTCCTTGTCGGCTGACAAGTGTGTGTTATGTTGTTTGGATGATGGATGTGTTGTATTCTTTGGTTCTTCGTCTTCGCACTCTGGATTCAGAGGTGTTTTTGCATTCGTATGTCGTTCTAAGGATGTTGAAGGCGTTTGATTTAACATTGGATTAAAATTGTAGGGAGTTTGTAGAAAAGGCGGAAATGGCATTGGTAAACCTGGGGGATATTTGGGTGGGCCGGCAGAACCATTCGCTAAGTGCTGTGGGGTTATATGAGGTGGAAATGGAGGCGTAGAATTGAGATCACCAGGCTGTGGGAAAGGCAAAATAAACTCTTAGTTCTCTTATACAATACAAAAGAATTAAGGTTAAATAAAACTTGTAAAAGATAATCTATGCTTATGTCAAAGTAGGTGCTGTAAGCAGAGTAAGAATAAGATAATATGCTATAAAAGAATCGACCTACTTCCTATTATATACTTGCTTCAATATCACTCGCTTCAATATCACTCTAGCTAAATAGCTCTCATTCTGCCAATAACCTTAAGTTTATCCGCATTTTAATATTTGCAATTTATTTTTAATTTCTCGACTTGTGTGTCTGGGTCACGTCTAATACTTAAAGCTAAAGAAAATCTTTGGTTTAACTTACCTTTGGCGGCAGGCCGTTAAAAAATGGCGGCAGATACGGAAAGAACAAATCCGGCCTTCTGGGCAAAAAATCCGCTTCTGATGCTAAGCTACCGCCGGGTCTATGCATAGGCAATTCCAAGGACATGCGGCGTCCTCTACGTGATGTTGGATTTGACCACATATGAGTTCCCATATGAACCTTTAATTAGACAAAACAAACACCAAAACAAGATTTTATACACAACCCTATCGCTTGATTGTCCCATATTAATTACCTTTAGATTTCCTTTGGTTGTAAAAGCTTTCTGACACACATTGCACTGAAATGGCTTATCACCTGTATGTGTACGCATGTGTATTTGAAGCGCTGAACTGGAACTAAAATTACGCCGGCAAATATGACAAAAATGTTTATTGTTAACAGGAGGATCTAGACTTGATGTGGGCGGACCCACTGACATCAAAGCCTGCTGGAAGTCCAGTGGGGTTGCAGGAAAACGATGAGCCTCTATGTGGTGGGGTATTGAAGTGTGGGAGGTCGGAAATTGATGAGGAATTGTCGTTACTATAATGTTTTCAAAAGTCGTTTTGGGGAGGCGTAAAAAAACAAACAACTTAAACCTAAGAAATGTAAGACTTACGCATTTGCATTTTCATCAGAGAATGTTCAGAATTATCTGCATGTGACACATGGTTCAATACTGAAGTCTGGGGTGTATACACTGGAGGCGAAGTAGAAGAATTGCGATACACATCTTCCTCATCTTCCAGGTCATCGATTATGTGGGGAGATTTGATAGCTGCGTCTTCGGCATCCAAAAAAGGTTCTGACTTTATGTGATTTTTAAGAGGTTCAAAATCCATCATTTTACTCTGCAACTCCCGACAATCTTCATTACTATTGCTACTCCTTCGCTCATGGCGTGTTCTTTTAATATTTTCATCAGGCTCCGAGGGTGTTTCAAACTTACGGAATAAATGAGGATTCAATGAAATCTGTGAATTCAAATGTTTAAATTAAAATAATTCACTACTTTTTGTTTTTTTTTTTTTTTTAATTTTTCTATATAAATTACATCTGCTTCTTTAAACAAGACATTAGAAAATTTTATTAAAATATTTTCGTGTGTTTTTGGTATAACATTTTTAATTAAATCTGGCGTTCATAAGTATTGGACTGCATTAGACAAACTTTTCATACATCTTTTTTTGACAAACTACAAAACTAGCAACCGGCTGGGAAACAAAAACATAAATTATTTTTTATGTTCGTGGAAATTTGAATAAAATGAGACAACAATGAAAATGACATGTTTATAATTCATCTGTCGGTCTGCCTTTTTGTTTTCATATCTCTTACCCTTTGTGATGGTCCAACCATCCAGTGTGATAGTTTTGTAATTCAGTGCAATGTAAGGACTCATTAGCGTGACAAATATTTGCATTTTGTAGCATCAACTAAATGCATTTTTTGAGTTGTGTTTCATATTAATATTTAATCTCTTTTTCCATTATTATTATAATTTTTGCAGTCAGTGTTATTGTTAAGGCTAAAATATATTTTTTTATATCATAAATTGTGGTAACAATTAGTTTTAATATAGAGTATCATAATACAGGGTATTTAGGTGTAATCTGTTTAATTTTATTAAATTAAATAGAACAGAGATTTACAATCCCTTTCGTAGACTTTTTTCTAGTCTTGATTGAAGTCAGAAAGCTAATCACCATTGCACCAAACTCATACTCAGAGAATATATCCGCTAGAACAACATGTTTAAAAGAGTATTTTCATAGTCTGATTTCACAATTTTAACAATTATTCGTAAACAAGGCGAATTAAAAACGGGTATACTCACGGCGACAATGAATACAAGATTTCATAAGAAATTTGTACATTTTGTTTTTTAAAAATAGGATATTACAACTTTTGACATTCGAAGAAGTAAAAATCCACAAGCGCAAAAAAGTCACCTGGACCACCTGTTTCTAACTCGCCTTGATTCGTGACACTATTTAGAATTTTTTTTTATTAGGACCAGCACCCAGGGGAGGACCCCTTCTTATGCAACGCATTGTGTCGGAACAAGGAAATTAGGTTATTAGGGGATAGAGGGAGTAGTGCTTGTGGACAGGAAGGACATCCGCAGGAAGTTAATTCCACATACGAACTGTTCGGCTAAAACCGAATTTTCTCTATAATGCGTAGTGCGATTCACTGGCCAATCGACAACAAAGGGATGCGCTCTTGATGCAGAGAGCGTTGCGCGTATGGTTATCTGGAACATGTTCTCTGATTTCCACCCCATTTTTAAATTAAAACGTGATGCCAAATGTCAATCAGATTTTTTTTTATCAATTAAGAGGACATTTGGTTTCTCAAAGTTTTTATTTAAAACAAAGTGTTTAATTTTACCTTTGAATGGTGCATCTCTGCACTTGATACATTTTACATTTTTTAATAAAATAGTAAATTGCATCAACTAAGATGGTATGTTGTTAATTTTTAAAAGAAAAAATTTTCGAAAAGTAAAGAATAAGTCTATTGGTTGCCTTTATTTTGAAACACACATATTCAAAGATAATATATCGCAGAGTTGCAGTTTTTATGCTGGCATATCTTTGAAGCACTGTCAAAGCGTTTAACTGTTGGAAATACTAACTGTTTGAGAGTTCTTACAGCTCAGAGATCAACACTATTTAACTCACCCTGTATCAATTCCATAAAAATAAACATTGTTTTTGCACACTCCTAATAAAATTACAAAATAAAGCGTTTTTTTCCATTTTTCTTCATAAAGAATAACATAATTTATGTGCACGTAGCAGATACGGACGCATTTTTAATAATATGCTAAATTTTGTGTAAATTTACAGCCAACATAATTCCAATTTAATGACCAGTAACTAGTGGAAATAGCTATAAAACAACAACAATGAATACATCTTGTTTTGATTTTTTCTCGCTATTTTAGTATTTCATACTAATTGTATGATTTAAATATTTCAAGTTTGTTTTTTTTTTTCTTTCATTTCTGAGATACAAATACTTATATGAATAGATAATAGGAGAATGTATACAGATAGATTATTAACAGGTCTTAATTTTTTGTTGCCTTTTAAAATGCTAGACGCCAAATAAAAAAATAAAAATAAAAAATACTTTGGAATAACTCCAAGTGTGTTGTAGCAGAGATCATAACATAAACATTGTCATTAGTCAAAGATGACAATGTGTGTAGACATATTTTGAAGACATGCAGACAATTCTCATATTGTGACATCAAAATGATAAAGATGAAGATGATAAGACGATGACGATGAAAATGCTGCATGGAGGAACATTGTAGACGATAATATGACAAATATTCATAATAGTCAGCAAACAAATTTGCATTAATAAATTAAAATTCCCACAGATTGATACTGTAGAGAAGGGGTTGATGTTGGAATTTTTACTATGGAAATGAATATTGGAAAACAGGTGATTGTTTTTGCATCAACTTACCTCTCATTCAGTGACGAATTTTCACATCACACACTCAGCCAAATGTAGCAATTTATTGCTAAAAGAACTTAGTTTCGAAACAAATAGCTTAGCAGCTAAAAAAAAACTTATTGTGGTCTCGATAGTTAACTATTCACAAAAATGATTTTGTACTCTTCTGAACTAAATGGAGACAATGCTTGAATATTTTCGAATCGGTAGTCATAAAAGACGTAATAAATCGTTTAAAAAAGATGCCATGGTACATGAGTGATAGCAGTAAACAGGAACAGGGGTGTTACCATCACTGTTTAATCACCAACACAAATTATAAAATTATCGATAATTGAAATTATTATTATTTGTTATCGTTTAAGTGTCAGTCGTAACAGTTTGGAACCTCTTAATTTATTTTTCGCGGTATAAAATTAGTTGATTTTGAATCAAAAGATCGTTTGTAGATTGCCCATGTCTAAGATTAAGGATATTTGCTCTTGGTTGTCAAACGAAAAATTTAGTATTTGTTTTTTATATCGATTTATAATTATAAGCGTCTTAATATTATTTCAAAAATTTTAATGTAAAAGTATAAGACAGTAGTTTTAAATCAGTAGCTCGGGCAGCTTCACCCAACAACAACAAAAAGCGATTCTCAAAATATGAGGGCATCGATAATGTGTAAGTGTTTACTTTGAAATATAGTCTGAAGGCATTAATCGATTCGATCATGAAATATTTTCTGACTGTAATAAAATTCAAAAACTATCCTACAAAAAGTTTCATGTCTCTGAAAAAACATCCAATTCTTAACCATATTTATTTATCGCTACACGCAGAAAAAAAACATGGATATTATATGGTCACAATAACCATATTATGTTCTTTGTAACAATGTATAGTTGCGGAGAACAAATTATAGTTGTTTTCACCAAAACTTTAGTCACGACAAACATTTTATGTTAAATTTTAACGAATATATGGTTACTATGCACAAAAAATGCAACAAGGTTGGTTTTAACTTAAAAAAATTTCAACCACAACCAAAGTTTTATAACTTATTAAAAATAATATAAAATATTTAATCATAATATATTATTATTAATCAAAGTATGGTTAAAAGCAACAGAATAATGTTTACGCTTAAAAATCTTTTGTTCTAGTACTTGCCAGTTTAGTAATTTTTCTGGTGGCTAAAATTTGAAATTGTTTTTGATTGTTAAAGAAATTGAAAAAAATAAAAATTTATGTACAAAATAAATAATTAAAAATAAAATGAAGTAAATATGTATATATTGTAAGCATATAAATTTTTATTTTTGTGTTTGAAGCATAATTGTGAAATCATTTATTTGTTATTTTAAGCAAATAATTGATTTTTTTATGAATTTATGTTTTTAAATTAATTTTACGACAAATCGTTATTAATAAAAAAAAATGATCAGTTTTTTATATTAGGAAAATTTTGCACTTGCGAGACTATATTATAATTCAATTATAAAACATGACATTTTCAGCCATATTATTATATTTTAATTTAACTATTTAATGTTTATGTTTGAACATAATTTTGTTTATACTTTGGACAACAATATGGTTGCAAATGTAACAATACTATGTTTTGTTAGCAACCATATAATGCAACCATATTATGTTGCTCTTAGATTATGGTTACCTCAACTATATTTTTTCTTCACGTGTACAGTGAATAATTTGACTTGCATTGTGATGTATCGCGTTATCTTAATTTCTCTACAAAAAAGTAAAAGCGTATCCAAATATTAACTCTTTTTTCGAAGAAGTCCCACCAAACGATGCGATATTCTTTTTGAAATCTAACTCGCTATAAAGAAGCTCTCTGTTATTTTAATATCAGTGCAGTTGTAAACTATGGGTTGGAAGCCTGGTATTTTCTCATTTCACATACAGGTCATCCGCATGAATCCTTCAGGCAACCAAATAAAAAGTCCTTATAGCAATCTTTATGTCATTTACCTGAGCGAAAAAGAAAATAATAAGAGCAGAGAGTAGCCGTCCTATCCCAAAAGCGATGCAATCACCCGAAGTATTGGAAGATTCTTAATAATACAGGCCTGTCCTTTATCTAGACTTTATCTTGCCAAAATGATTGCTTTTTACTTAAAAAGTCCCTTCGATATCTAGGAAAGCATCGCAAGTAGTATAAAATTATTGCAAAGTATACCCAAATTTCCCCACAATTCTTTCTGACATGTGAAAAGTCTTTTATAGAGTGCTGATGATTTACCTATAATATAACCCTTTGGGTTCCGTACCCAAAAGGTCAACAGGTAAACCTATTGTTTTTTTTTTTGCTGAAATATCTATAGACGCTACCATTTCTAGTATTAAAAGTAAAAGGGTGATCTAAAATTGACGTGATATTTGTAAACATCTTGTAGTTAGTTTTGAACTTTAATAGGCAAACACGTGTAATTTAATTGTTATTGTATACAAAGCGAGTACAGAAAAAACTTTAAAGGGTGTCCCATTAGTGACGTGATTATCACGCTGACGCTTTAAGTTTAAGCAAATTTAGGACTGCTATAAGAACAAATGCAAAAAATTTAAGATACAACTAAAATAAAAAGGGTGTTCCTATAGTGTCATATTTTTTAATCCATAGTATACAGAAATTAAGAATTTACACAGACTATATAAAAATATATCCAACTAAAATGAAACGATATTTTCATAGAGGCCGTGATTTTTTGAATGTTGAACAACAAATAAGAAATAGAAATATTTTTAACGAAACCCTTCGTGAGTTAGCCAAATACCCACTAGGCGGATTAGCATTTGGCATTTTTGTTGTTCGTGGGGTTAATAGTTTTAAAAAACCATTAATATCATATTTCAAACTATAAATTATTTTTTTTAGCGTAAATACATAAAGAAAGATATTAAAATTAAATACTAAAGAATTCAAACAAAATCCTCGTGCAGAAATAACAAGATTTTAAAATGGTCTCGGGAAGATGAATAAGGAAGAATATTCACAATTTTAATTGATTGCTTGATGTTCCGCAGAAAAACATCACAAACAAAACAAAAATAAATATATTATTAAACAATTAATGCCAAAGATTAATTAACATGTTGAGAGTTAATGCTGCTTCTTTTCTCACATTAAAAACACACAATTAGTGAGAATAGTGTTATTTTTACTCATAAGACATTATCGTCATTATTGTCAACATCATCATCATTCAAAAATAGTTAGTAAATGTAAGAGTTAAAAATATAATGTCTTTTAACCGTAAATGGTATCCGCTTTCCACAAGAAATAAAAATCTATTTGCGTTATAAAGACGTAACCACAAAATATGTGGCATTGAGTAACGCGTAAATAGAAAAACTGATGTTTAAGACGCACAAATAAGGCTGTTACAAAAGCAAGTTATGATGAGATTATTAATTATATTAGTTGTAAGACAATCACACACACACAGACACACACAAAATACAGAAATATAAATTGCCAAATTTGGTAGGATTATTATTTTTATTAAGTGGCATCATTAAGCACAAGTCTTTTTTAGCCTTCTTCTTTTGCCTCTAATTCTCATTTTGTGTGTGTGTGCGAATGTGCTTGTGTGCTTATTTTCTCGCTACATCTATTAATTACAGTGAATTTCTTTTAACCATAGTTATGATGGCATAGCAATGTTGTGGCTTTTAAAAGGAATTTTACTTGAATTTCTTAATGGAATTCATTCGCTTTAAGTTGATGCCACGGCATGAGTGGGAGCTAAAAATGCGCAGTTTGATTATGGTTAAATTGAAACATGACATATAAGAACTTGTTCCTTTGTATTTATAAATTTAAAGTTTCAAAATTACAAAATTAGTTCAACGGATAAACGTAAACTGACTCTGGAATGTATTCCACTTTACCTTGTATCTTGGCAGTAAGGAAAACTGATTACTTCTGTTGACAAATTGCGGTACTCGATATCACCGAAATGTTCGTAATTTCATAACTAAAATAAATCTCGTGCTTCTTGTGTACAAGTTCTACTTTCGTGATTAGAGTTTCAAGCTTCTAGCTGACACTGTGCGAAATATATACCCACATGTTTGTTAAAATCAAGCCTTATACAGGCACCATTATTGCCTGATTTGCTGCTTTAACGTTAAATACCTGATTTTTTATTTTAAAAAATTAGATGTGCGATTCGCCGATTTTTAATCCCAAACTGAAAATTATTGCAAAAAATCGATATAGAAAATCGAGAACTTAAGACTTTCTAAAATGAAATCGAACAATAAACTGTGAATGGTTTTTTTTTCTTTTGAGTTATAATTTAAATCGATTAAAATACTAATATTTATTAGTTATAAAAAATGATGAATTTAAAAATAAATCCTGAGCCCTTACCAAAAATAGTTGATTACTTTAAAATACGAATAGTTTTTTAATTGAAATATAAGTTTAAATATTATTGCTGTCATTACGAAAGCTTTAAGATATGGCAACGCTCCCTATATGTTATACCCTTCACCACAAAAAGTGGAAAAAGGGTATATTTAAGTTTGTCATTCCGTTTTTAGTTTCTATAATATCATTTTTCGGCCACATAAAGTATATACTTATATATTCTGAGTCCTTATGCATAGCAAAGACGATTGAGCGATGTCCGTCCGTTCGTCTGTCCGTTCGTGTTCGGGGTAAAATCAAATTTTATAAGGGACTAGAAAAGCTCATCATCGGGATCGGTCCATGGCTTTCGAGGCAGCGGGCGTGACTCCAAGTTTTTCATATAATTTGGAACAATCTAGTTTAGTGAAGTAACACCAATAAAAAAAACGTGGGGAGATAGAGAATAAAAAAAATAAAAAGAAAACATTAATTTAAAAATTTGGCGCTATCCCTATTTTCCGAGTAATGGGCTTCAGAACTTTTCATAGAAAAGTATGATTGTACACCATATTTTTAAAGATATTAATATGAGTATCATTTAAAAGGTTTTGAAGAGATCTTTAAGGAAATACTAAAATTTTTAACAAATGCTTAACCCATTAAGAGCCGATGAAATTTTTATGTAAAATTATATACATATATGTAGTACCTCATTTTCTGGATCATTTTTTTTTATTATTTTTGAATTCTCTGTCACGCCAATATTTGCTTTTTTACTTGTTTTATGTTAATCTTGCCAAACTTGACTTCCTCTTTCCTTATTTATTTCGACAGCATTTTCTATTAAATAAATCATAAAATAACTTTAGAACTTATTTTTGCTGATTTTTTACGATTTTTCCTACTTGCTGGATTTTATCCCAAACAAAAAGAGAGACTTTTTGGTGTCCTTAATGTACTTAATTGAACTAATAAACTATGTAAATATAATTGGAAATTTCTTTATCACAAATTATATTTTAATAAACTGAGTTTACATTATACTTGAAGTAAAACATTTAGAAACCTTGTTGCAGCAGCTACTTAATACTTTGTATTTTACATTTATAATAAAGCAAACTAGTTTTCAGTATGAAACTATGCCAATAATAGTATATTTTATAATCTAAAAAGAAGTTTAAGCAGAAATTTTATTAAACACAACACGTTCTTTATTAAGTTCTTTGACAGAGAATTAACAACTCGTATATCAAATAAATACCCTGCAGAGGTCGGCGGTTGGGTGTTCAAAAACACTACTCTTTTTATTAACCTTCCCATCACAAACTAATTTTTTAAGTTTTAGCACAATACGTTGTATAATTAGGGTTAACTTCCTGAGTGCTGGTTTCTTCAACTTTTCAATCAAATATTTCTATTTGAAATACATTCTTTTGTATATTCCAATTTTAAGGCAAAAAATGCAAATGAGAAGGTCTACTCATCATTTAATACTTTCGACTACGCTTCTCCGTATGAATTCCGTACGATCATCTGATCGTCGAAGAGTCTTGTCTTGGTCACATATTTATGTAATATGTAGCTTAAGCCACCTTGTGCTCATTATATTTCAGGTTTAAGAATTTTACTTTATTTGTAATTATGTAAATTTCCGTGGAATTGTACAACGAATTTACCCAATTTTAATTAAGTAAAATTTTCTATTATTTTAGATTATTTGTACATATTTTTGTTTTAGTTTGTCATCTCTGATGCAATTATATATTATTATTTTTTTTTTTTTTTTTGGCAATTAATAAAGTACAATTGACCATTCACAACAATATATATGAAAAGCATAATGGCACAATAACAGCTTATGAGTAAAACAATTATATTTTTATTAGAAGAATATTTTGTTTATTAAAATTCTTAAGCTGCTGCTTTTGTAAATTTGATTTTGCTTTAAATCGTAATAAAAATAATAAATATTTTACACTTATTTTAGTAAGAAACATTTTAGTGGTGTACCAAGTGCAAGGTAGTAGCGGAGTTCAGTGTTTAGTGCAAATAATCTTACGTAAGTAAAAACGCAAAATACAGTAACCTTTTTCTCAACATAGAAACAAAAGCACAAGTTCACACTTTGCCTCATCAGTTGACATGTTTATGAGCCAGTGATTCTTAACCACTGAGCCGCGACACTTTTGTGTGCCGCGAAATTTTAAAAGTGTACCGCCAAATTTTGAATTTAAAAGAAAGTTTTTATTTATTATTAAATTCTTATTAAATTATATGAATTACAAAAAAACTGGGTTGCCAATACTTCTGAGGCGCCAACAACATTAAAACGTAATTTCGATGCCTACTTAATTGAAAAGGAAAATAATTAAAAAACTTCAGGTAAGAACAAATTTACTATATCAAAGACATAATTACTCATATCAAATTAATTACACTCAAAAAATTGTAACATTTACTGTTTGGCGTTTATTTAGGAAGTTGTCAGTAAAGTTAAAAATAAATGGAAATATGGTTGTTTTAGAAAGAAAATTTTTATTTAACTTTTTTTGTCTGTTAGAAAAACAAACGACGATAAAATACTGATTTTCGGTGCAGTCAAAATTATCAATTAATTTTTACCTTGTTTCAGTAAAAATGAAATACTTAATTAAAAAAAAGTTCGTCAGTAGAAATATAAACTAAATAAAAAACATATACTGTTGGAAAATATGTCAGTTATAAAAAATATATTTAGAACAAAGTAATTATGGAAGAAAAACATAAAAAAATATTGGTAAGTTTTTACATAGTATTTAAAGTTTTCATTATGTTTTAAAAAATAATGTTCCCTTTTTACAGGTATTTCTCTTCTGTAGTCTTCAGGCAGGCAGCCGTGTTGCCATAGCCCACTTGGGTCCATTGATTGGTCCTAAACAAAGGTATGTTATTTAAATTTTTTAATTACAAATACATCGCTAATTTAGTAATACAACGTTATAACCAAAAAAATTAACTTTTTTATACCGTGAGGATCATATCGCTTTTTATAAATAACGATACATTTTAGTTTATGACACAGTAGTGCATGTATTTTTACAGCAATTAATTCAAACATTTCACTTTGTTTGTCCAAAACATCCTCTTTAATATAAATTTGATGAAAGTTTTATTAAATTTATTTTTTATTTCTGAATGATTTTACAAGTTAAAAATTCCAACTGTGATTATCATGAAATGATTTTTTTGCGTTTAGGCGTTCTATATGTAAATGAGCGATATGTACTTTTATTATTTGTTGCAAAAATAAAAACAATTTTTTAAAAGTATATTATATTTTTAGGCATGGAACAATCCTGAAATCCTTTGGCATTTAAGGAAGAACAAAAATATTAAGCAAATAAAAAATAAGAAGAATTTGTGTATCAAAATAAAATAAATAATCAATAACTAAATTAAAATCTTTTGATTTTTAAAATAAATAAGAAAGCTGTAGTTTTTATTGTTTTGGTTGGTTACTTTTAGAGAGTTGAAATAAAAGAAAAAAAACAGTTAATATTACTGTTTTAGTAGGTTAAATTTCATAAATTAATTTAAATACAGAAACTGTTATTATTAATGTTTTGGTAGGTTAAATATTGTTAGTTAAAATAAATGAAAAAACAGTACTTTTTACTGTTCTGATAGTTTAGTTTTCGTGCGTTGGAATAAAAGAAAAAATATTTATTTTTACATATTCTGTTAGTTATAAAATCAACATTCTAAAACAATTGAAAATTACATTTAATTTAAATGAAATGTAAGTGGACCGTTTTTTAAATGAACAAGTAGTTGTTAAAAGTGATTTTTCATTTAAATTTACCTACATAAAATTTTGAGTGTACGAATAAAGATTTAGCTGTATATCTTCTATAGAAAACGAAGCCATCCGGCATCCGGCCCCGGAAAACTTACATTTAATATTATTTGGTTGTTAACCGATGATATTTTTCATTTTTTCTTTTTAGTTAAATAGGAATTAAGATTGTCTTTCTAATTATACCCATATTGCCTCATTCCGCACTGAAATATTCGATACTCGTATATACCATTCTATACAGACAAACTTTAGAGGTCCATAACTCCGAAATTAAGCGTCAGAACCAAATTTTTTACTAAACATTTTTTACTTAAAATTCCATTTTACACCTCATAGACAAATTTTTACTCATTTGTTAACTGCGTCCGTAAACCAGACTTGTTCCAGGAATAATATTTCCATTAAATTGGGGTCCCTGCGATGAAAATAAACAAAGGATTCTACATCATTTAAGCGTATCTTAGGAATCAATGCATGAAAATACCCCATTGCTTTTACTTGCCTTAATATTTTATATTTTGCGAGTAAAAGAGCTTTTTGTATTTCAACAGCCATTAATAGAAGCAATTTTCATTTATTATCCATGTTTTAATAACCAAAATAACGAAAAATAAAAAATTGCACACCAAGAAAACACGTTGCAAAATTAATATGATTTGTTTAGTTATGTATTCATATGGAAGCTTTGTTTATCCGGACAAACTTTTCGAAATGGGTGAATCGTGCTGCAGAAAACTCTCAGTAAAAAAAATTAGTCTCAATAAAAATTTTGTCCGGACTAAATGGGTGAATCCACCTTTAGTATTGCTACTGCTATTTTTAAGCAGTGCTCATTATTAACGGCAAAACATCAGTTGCAAACATTTGAAATAGGACACGCACCAAACATTTAATACCGGTAACTTATTTTAAAGTAAGAATACAAAAAACCCTAATTATTTGCGAATAAAATTTTGGACGACTATTTCCACTGAGAACTGAACTCCGCTATCTCCTTATTTTGATTATTTTACTTAATTTTAAATTCCTTATATTTTCACTTACCTTGTTATTAAGTGGTGTTGTTCCCAATGTTTCTACAAATGTATCACAATTTTTATAAAAATTTTCAGGTTTTGTAGAATCTGAAGCTCTGACCTCAGTAGCGTTTGTGGCTGTCGTAGTAGTTGTTGTAGTAGCCAGAGACAAAGAAGATGTCGATGAAGATGATAAAGATGTTGGTGGTGCAGCTGAAACACTAACAGCTGCATCTTTGGTATGATCATTTTGAAAATGTGTTTCTAACGTCGAGGGACTCGGAAAAAATTTAAAGCACAATTGGCATAAATGGGCCTGCGGTGGTAAACCTTCAAACAAATACACAAATTAAAAACAAAACGTAAAAGTATAAAGTATTTAAAATTGAATTAAAGTATTATTTAAATTGAAAAAATAAAACGCTTTAATTACTTTAAAGTGTTTAAAACAAAATGTATCCGTTTGATTATTGAACATAAATTATGTGTTAAATAAAATGTTGTGACATAATGACACCTAGAGTGAGAAAAAATACACACACATTTAATTGTATAAAGAAATCAAGTTAAAGCAATGATTTACTCGCATGTATAATGCGCTAAAAAATAATACGTTTTTTTATATTTAAAACAATAAAAATCGCGTAACTCATAGAGAATGTACAAAATTGTTGTCGAATACAAAGACTGCGTGTGCACAGTAAGTGAAATTTGTTTAGGTGCGTTTTTAAACAAGATAAATTTATTAAATTTATTAAAAATGCAGAAAATCATTATTTTCCTATTTTCAAACAAAAAAAAAATTTCTGTGCTTAAAATATATTTAATCAAAAAAGTTGGAAACTTTGAAACCATATTAGACGATTTTAATTTGATTGGCGAAAAAATCCTCCGAAGCGCCTGAAATTATTTATTTTAATTTGTGACCCAATTCAAAGGCGAAAATGCGTGAGATTTTGCTTTTTATCTGTCCGTTCGTATTTCAAGGCCTACGCATCATCTAACACTTGCGCCTACGCTTCTGTAAAGCCCGTTTGCTGTCAACACCATGATTAGATATTAAAAAAGATTCCTACTACGTATGCCGATTTATAAATTAGCTACCAAAGTTATCGATTTTATTGGCTGTGAGGTTACGTCATATCACTACTGTACTCCGTAAGTTAAAAAAAATTAAAGACAATTGAAATTGAAGAAAATCACATTTCTACACACAATCTCAAAAACTATAAGCGCCCGGCATTAGCTATTGGTCCCCAAGTCGTTTAAATAATACCTGAACTTCAACAAAAAAAAAAAAACGCTATTGAACTCACTTTTATTCAAGCAGTATGATGAAATGCACAGATTTACCCACAAGGTATATGGACTCTTTCATATAAAATATTTTTTCTAACACGACAATATTCAAATTGTGCCATTGAACAAACACCCGGCAGTGAAAAGAATTGACGTGTATTTAAAGACTTTCCTTCTGGTATTAATACATTTTATTTAAATGAAATTAAAGATTCGAGATCGTAAATATGTTGTATAGAAAAAAATTCTTTGTTGTTTGGGTCCAATTGAATTATGTCGTACGTTGTTATTTAAGTTTGTCGTTTTCTTTTGTATCTGCAGCTACTTTGGGTCAAAGGTGACAGACGAAAAAACTTTGTCATTTTCGAGCAACGAAAAAAAAACAAAACAGTCAACTGCTACTGTAAATGTCTTTGGCGTTTGAGTGTACGAAAGTGTTAATAAAAGCACATGTATGAATGTGCGTTTTGTATATTGAGGCAGGCAATGTCATGATTAAAGTGAAGAAATTACGCTTTAAATAACATGCTGTGACAGTGATGGAAATTTATGCCGGAATAAATTTCATTTATTCACACATGCTTTTAACATTTTTTTTCCTGTTTTATTCTACTTAATTTGGAGATTGATAAAAATAAAATAATTGTCTTGAATTAAACCTAAGATAAAAATAATAAATAGTTTTTTTGGACTTACCCATAAATCCTAAGGGTCCAAAGGGTAACAAAGGAAATTTGCCTTGATTTCCTAAGTTTTGTATCTCCTCTCTGGCAGCCGCCATTAACCAAAGATTATGTGGCATACCCATCAAATGTGGTAAGTGTTCTAAAGTTTTATGTGTATTTTGGTTACCATTACGTGATGTCAGATCAATTGCCTGTGACACAGATTCAGACCTTTCCAACTCCTGTTCTATCTTGTCCTCACCATCATCGGAGATCCTTTTATCTAACGGTGTAACAGAAGAAGAATTTTCTCTGGAATCGTCAGTACTCTCCATTGTCATGTATTCGTCGAAATCTCCCTGTGACGATTCTGATCTTTGACCTGAATATTCTGAGGTCGTTGAAAAGTCAAAGTTTTCTGAAGCTCCTAGAGATTTATTGGAATTTTGATCCTCCAATATGGCCGCTTCCATATGGGCTCGCATTCTATTGTTGTGTTCTGCTATGGCGGCAGCCATTTCACTAGACTGTCCGGCCAACTGAGAACCGCAACCACCCGAGCCATCATCAATTGTATGTATACGTATGTGTTGTTGTAGTATAATGCCATTAGAGAATTTCTGGTGACACACCGGACATTTGAATTGAGAACGCATTGGAGGTTTTATTTTATGTATACTCATGTGAGCTTTCAAGTTTCCCTTGGTTGCAAAGGCTCTACCACAGATTTTACATCTGAAAGGTCTCTCTCCTGTGTGAGTTCTTATATGCATCTGCAATGAACTACGACAAGACATGACCTTTTGACAAAATATGCATTGATTGGGATCTGTTAACTTGTTCTCTATATTATCTACCAACTGCTGCAATTTCGAAGTCTCTGATGTGGTATCTATCTCTATAAGATCTTCCCATGATTTGTCTACAAACTGCTCAACCTGGCAAAAGTCTCCCGACAAATGTTCCAAGCTACTATTTCGACTAAGAGATGATCTCCTGTATAGTTTGGATAAATGATGTTCCGGTAAATCATTTTCGGAACTTATTTTTCTTAGCTCCTGCGGTGGTGTACCAGCTGTAGAACTGCGTTTTCTCTGAGAGCTAGAACGTTTGGGAGTTAGAGAAACTGCTGGTCTTTCCGGTTTTTCGCTTGGTAAATCTGTAGCAGGTTCCATTAAAGCCTGAGGGGTCTTAACTCTTACCAAGGGTTTGGGTTTTGGATCTTCATCTTTTGAAGGCCTGCTCAAATCTTCGGGATGTTCTTCTAGCGGTTTTGAGACATTTGGACTTAATAACTTGTTACGGTGATCAACACTTATGTCACATTCTTTGGTACTCATAGAAACTTCTTCATCCTCTGTGTCTCTTATGAAGGGTTTTTCATTAAAGGGCAATCTCAGGGGCATATTACTTAAATTGTTGATAGTTAAAGCTGATGTCGGGGGAGGCGCTAGCGGTGGTGGTGGATGTTGAAGATTCTGATGCTGAGATTGTGGAGCTAAAGGTTCCCTCATAGACTGTGGCATATCTAAGGGTGGCCCAACACCTGGTGGCATTAAAATCGGCGGGTATATTTGCGTATGTCTTTGATAATGCACCTTCAGATTGCCTTTTGTCGTAAACTTACTGCCGCAAACATTACACACAAAGGGCCGTTCACCTGTATGCGATCTTAAATGAATTTGCAGGGCTGAAAATGAACCGAATATTTTTCCACAATATTTACACCGATGTTTAAATATTTCGCCTCTTCCCTGGCCATCCTTTTGTATATATTCGTATTCTTCTTGCATCTGAGAGGCATGTAAACTTTGCGAAGCCGAATCCAAAACCTCTTCAGTGCGTCGCTGTAACATTTCCAAACAATTGGGTTCGTGAGGCGGGGGGATTGGATCATGATTCGTTATAATTGAAGATGCTAAAGAAGAACTAATACCACTTAATAAGGGCTGATAGTTAGGGGATTGCACTTGGTCCTCTGTTTCTTTAGGACTTTTACTTGAAACATTCTTATCAGTCTTTAATTTCTCTTCTCTTAAAAATTTATGCGACTCTAAACAATTTTTCTTTTCTTCTTCATCATTTTTAAGGGTTAACTTTCTATGGCTTAAGTCTAATTCTTCTTCTTTTAGATATTCAGCATTTATGCCTTCTCCTTCGATTTCCTCTTCTACATCTTCCTGTTCTTCTTCCTCTGGCCCATCATCGTCTACATTACATTCCCTTATCTCGTCTCTTCTTTTTAACTGACTTTGTAAATGCTGTATAAATTGTAATTGCATTAAATGTTGCCGTTGTACATTTAATATGGTTGTCAAATCATTGGCTCCTTCACCAAAATACGGAGTCTGGGCTAAGGCTGAAGCAGCAAATTGTGCAACTGCTACCTTGGTGTGTTGTAAGGCTTCTAAAGAAACATGTCCCTTAGCTGATAAACCATTAGGTAACACTGATAAATCCAAAGCTTCTTCTTTATGGGCTCTTTCCTTAGTTATGCATTTTTCCGTGGTCTCTTCATCTTTAGGCTCTATTTTATCATCGTCTTCAATATCATCTGCTTGTTCTCTAACGGAATCGTTATTCTCGTTCACTGTTGTTGGTGACTTGGTAGTACTTTCTCTAGCTTCTTGGGGACTTTCGGTTTTTCTTGACATATTGTTGTCATTATCATTGTTATTACTATCAGCTTCTGAATCTTTGGTTACTGTGGATGGACTACCAGGCGTACTGCTACATGGTGTTCCACGGTAGTCAATGCGATTACGAAAAATTGAACACATTTTTTAAGCGTCGATTTTTGCATCACTAACGACATGGATGCTTATTAACTCTGTAGGTTTAAGTTACACAAGATCTGTAAGACAAAACAAGTATAAAAATGTTAGAGCTACACAAATTTTGACAGGCAAATACTGTTATGTAAGATATAGTTGTAGAAAGATTAATAAATGTTCAATGTTGAAATAGTTGCAGAACGTAGGTAAATCCAAATTTTTTAAGGCCACATTATAAGATTTGAGCTGTGATTTTAAACCCTTCCTTTGTTTTAATAATTTTAACTGTGAATGATTTATAATTTAGATAATTTGTTTTATTGGATATTATTTATATAATTTAATTTTTACTAATTTATAAATTTGACTGAATGCTGTTTTTTATATTTTGTGCCTCCATACATTACTCATTCCTCAACGGATATTTTCCTTATTTAAAAGGTATGGATAAGAGATTTGTGTCGTTTTAAAATCAGTTCATTGTTTCAAAAACTAAAGGATGCCCCAAACAACACATATTTTTTTACGTGTATTATGATCGCAGTCTTAAAATTTAAAAATACTGCGCATCACTTTAGTTCCCAGTAACAATAAATAACCCAAAAATAAATCTAAAACTAAAGGGTGTCCACATAGCTGTCCTAAATTTAATGATATGGGCCTTTTTTTTAGCCGTTATAGAGAAACGCTTACAAATTGGACAGAATGCCGATTGCTGTGATCATTAAAATAACAAGCAATAATATTCAAAATTATAAATTAAAGGGGGTCCCAATAGTTGATATAGTTTTATCCGTTATAGACAGATAGCTAACACTAGGGACCTATGTGTCTCAATCCGCCATAACTGCAAGTTTATAATTTTAAACACTTGAAATTTAGACAGACTGTCCACTTATTTGATTGGTATAATAACAGTTGTAAATATATTAGATTATAAACCTAAGGGTGTTACAATAGTTCGTGCTTGAACAATTCTCGTTTGGAAGTTAACTGTTAATAAGTAAATTAGATTGATTCTAAGTTCCTATTTTGGCATATAAAAACTCACATTCACACTGCGTTCCGTAAATTAATAAATTGATAATTTAACTTTAATAATACTACCGTAATGAAGATGTTCTGCAAGATATCAGTTACCAAAATTAATGCATGGCATACGTATAATAATCAACTGGGACGCGGAATACAATGCGATATAATTTTCCCATGATTAAGATTACACACTGATTCTAATCGATTGCTTAAAATCTTATATTCTGAAATACTTAAAGAAAAAAAGTGTTCTTATTGCAGAATAAGATAGCGTTTAATTAGTACACCTAATTCTGTTTTTACACGGAAGGTTGGTTTCAGAAAATACTAAGTATTAATTGTTTTTTACTAAATTAAAAAAATATTTTAGTGACTAAAACCAAATTAATTAAGTAGCTTTCTTACTAACAAAAAAAATAGGTTTTTTTTAATTTTTAAGAAAAATAAAAATTATAAAATTTCTTTACTAAGCACGTTGATTGCATTATTATTGTGAGAAATAAATTTGCTTGTATCTAAGATTTATCTAAATTTGTCAAAGAAAAAATTTAAGCCAAAAAATTTTAAATCATTTTAAATAGATAAAAAATGTATAAAAAACTAAAACTCCTCATTTTGTAAACCATGTTAAATCCAAACCGTGTAAAAGCGGAATTAGATGTAACTACCCAGGTAATCGAGTGTGGATTTAAGCATTTAAGCATACTTCCCAACTAGATTGCCAACTTAATGATTTTAACAAGAAATGAGACTTGTTTAATCAATTACTGAGAATCGATTACATTAATTATTGTAGGAAATAATGAGTACTATTAGTACGGTAGTCTCATTTAACATAAAGAACTAGTTCAATGACTACTTCCTACTTTGGAAACTAATGTAATGTGCTTTGTAAGCGAGTAACCAAATATGGCAATCACAAAAGTAAGTCATTATATGGCAAGTACTTTTTAAGGTAATGTCTAATTTTTTGCTGGGTTATTCCAACAATATAACCAACAAATAATGATTAGTTTTAATAACGTTCATGTTTCGGATTGGAAATAACATGAAAAATATGGGAGCTTTAATTTAGAAAACATCAGAAAATCTATCTTTAGTCTGTTGAATCAGGTTGCCTTTCCTGTAACTAAAGTGAGCAATATCTCAGACAAAACTACTACAGTCACGTGCAGAGCAAGCTAGCATTTAGAATGCACGGTTCCACTCTTTACTTTTCAAGAATCTTACCAATAGTTCACCCTATAATGTTTTTATGTGATTATTAAAATGATGGCACATTATCAGATAATTGCATGCTATCACCTCCATAATCACGCTTAAATGATTATTTTATTTATTTTTTTTTTTTTTTTTTTGTTATTCATTTGAACTTGTTTCTTTGCTAATTTTATTATATTTTTATATCTGCATCTTTTCCTTGGTTTCAATATATAATTTATGATCAATTTTTGAAAATGAATATATGAATACTTGGGATTGCGTCGTGGAACAGCGTCAGTGACTGAGTGAATATGGGCATGAATAGATGGATGGATAGATAGATTATGAATAAATGATTATTTTGAATATTTTAATAAAGTAATGTGAATAAGTGAGTGCTTGTGTTCATATTAAATTTATTTTATTTACGAAATCGTAATGGCCCTAATGGCTATTCTGGGGTTCTTGTTTGCCTCACTGCTTGATTGGTTGGCCGCATTTGTTTTATTTTTTGTTTATTTTTGATTTGTGTTTGGTGCGAGAATATTATTATTTTATAGTCTCTTATTTAAGAAATTGAATATTGTATTGATGCCAATCGGTTTCATAAGTAATTTATTGATATAATTCTTCGTAGAACTTGGAATAATTGTCTCTAGTATGTAAGTATGTTGTGCCACATAGTTGATTTATTTTTGTAGTTTTAACTAATTTATTAATTTCTTTTTTTTATTTATTTACTTCATTTATACATATGTTTCTAATTTGACAAGCTACTGGTCAACATTTTAAAACTTATTAGACATTTCTGTACAGATTTTGCTTAATAAATTTGTTCAAGTTCTTATAATAATTTCCGTTTAAAAATTCTTTATGCAAGAGTAACCAGTGTTTATTGAAAATATTTATTTTCAATTGTACAAAAATAATTTTAATTCCAAATTAAAGATTTTTCTCACAAAATGTACTGCGTTTCTCAAATATCAAAGTATCACCAGGAATTTAATTTGTAAACAAACATCAGTTTTACATAATATTCTTAATATAATGTCTTGATTTAGTTGAGGTTAGACCCATTATGATGACTCTTATTCTTCCCTCTTTCTTTCTTTCTGCATCAATAATATTCTATACATTTTGATCGATCGATTTTGACCCTCCAATAAACTTTAGCAATGTATCCGGATCTGCAGCACTGGTATCTGCTAGATTCTAAAAAAATGTTTATCGCTCTATATTCAATAACGTAAACCATTTCCTTACCAGTTCATCTCTTTTTTTTACGAGGCGATGAATCCAGCAGTGTTTAATATTTTGCTTCCCAGAAGGTCCCTCAAAATCATTGTCAGGCGATAGCTACCTTGCACCTAATACTGCCATCAATGAATAAACTGTTTGATATTTTTTATGCCGCTATGATAATTGCGTTAATCTCTGACTGATTTAGCTCCTTGCATACTTGTCACTCATTTTACCGTTAATCATTTTAGATTCATCTATAAAAAAACATTTAGTTGTCAAAAGCCTAACTTTCCATGTCTTCCCATGTCTAGTAAAGGATTATTCACAATCATAGCCTCTGTCGGAGTGATCTTTATTGCCCTTTATAGGGCCACCCTATAAAGCCTAAATTTGTCACTCAAGCTTTCCTAAAGCATGTTTTATTGAGAAAGGACATACTGCTACAAAAAACTTCTTATCCTAAAATTTTTAAACGTTCGAAATAGGAAGGTTATGCACACAAAGTACAGAAGGTAAAATTTTACATTAAATTTTAAAGTTTTTAAATTAGATTTTAAAGGTTTTAAATGAACACAAAATTATAAAACGAGCATAAAGGCTTTCAAACAAAAGAGGTTTCTAAAAGTTCCTCTAAAATATTCCTACAGATCAGTAAATTAAATTTTTTTAATATATATACAACAGAAACAACGTCAAAAACTACTTGTGTTTCTGTAAATGCGCTTAGAAATAGACGCACGACCGAAAAAACATTTTTTCTGTTAAGGCAGTTACATCAGCGACCTTAAAGCTAAAGCTTTTTAACAAGTAAGAGAAGAACTTTTAAATTTAGTAAGTTTTACTGACTGCAAGAAAACAATAAATGCAATTATATTTTTACAATTTACTTGCGTTGAATTTAATCTGTTATCCAGTTAGATTCTGAAAGTTTTTGAATATTTTGTTGTTGTGAGTTTTTAAAAATTAATTGACTTCCTTTCCTACGATTTATTAGGCATTAAGTAAATTTCATTGATCGCCTGTGCGAGTTATTGGGTCACCATTGTGCTCAATGGCTGTCATTTTGAAACTTATTAAGTTCTCGTAAGGCCCATTGGCCGACCCTAGTTTCCACTGCTAGGAACTGATCCCCTACTAAAATACAAATCAAATCATAAAACCCTTAAAAATAAGCAAACACAAACTAAAGAAATATATCGTAAAAGTGGAGACAGACGTGCGTTTTTATTCATAATTTCGCTATTTGTGGTCCGATTGTGCGGACTTCTTCACTAAAAATCTCGAATCTTTATGTCACAGATTGGTCGACTTATAATCTCTGTATGTCATTGCAAATCGCTTTCAAGGTATATAAGAATTCATACATATTTTTTTATGTTACCGTAGATTAATCGACACAAAATAACTCAGGAAATTAGATTGTAAAAAGCATACAAAAATTAATAATTAAAAAAAACCAATTGCACAAAATTTTATTTTCTGCATTCCATGAAAATTTTTTTTATTTTTTACTAGAAACCACCATTAGCTGCTTTTATTTCTATATTTATGATTTCAATATAGTACCATGATCTTATAATTGTAAAGGTGACGAAATAAAGTGCTGACAACTTCACCAAACATCTGACTCTAATGAAC
Source organism: Gymnosoma rotundatum (assembly GCA_916610165.2). Taxonomy (NCBI): domain Eukaryota; kingdom Metazoa; phylum Arthropoda; class Insecta; order Diptera; family Tachinidae; genus Gymnosoma; species Gymnosoma rotundatum. The sequence goes on along the minus strand of OU744337.1, from coordinate 91,166,672 downwards.
GATATGAGAACTTAGTGCAGTAACCAAAAGAAAATAATGATTTTGTGAACTTAATAAGAAAAGAAGATGATCTTAAACAGAAGTTATTTGCTTGAGATTCTTCTACGTGGTTAAAAAAAAGAACATTTCAACAAATGTTGAATGGCATTTCGTAACAGCGTACAGATTGTTGCTTTTTCTAAAACACCTTTACGATTGGCCTCCATCTGCTGTAGCTAAATATTATGGAATATTATTATAGAAATGTTTTTTTGATATAATATTAGTTATTTATTATTCTATTGCATATTGTTGAACACAATCAGTCATAACATCAATAGAAGAAAAGAAATAAGAATTCAACATTCATTTTCAGGATAAGAATCTGCAGCTAATAAACAAATTTTCCATTTTATATCGGTCTGTTTGGAAAAAGTTCATTTTACGAATAATGAATAAATTTTTTATATAAATTTTTGTTTCAACGAAAAAATTGGCATCCGCTTACATTTTAGTCGAATTGCAAACAAAAACTAAACAAATAAGAACAAAATACGCAAGAAATAAAATAATAAATTAAATTAAAAAATATATAAATAAAAAATCAACATGTTATGCTAAATTATTAACAGAAAATAATAAAATTGGGTACAAAAGGACATCAGAGTTCATTCGTTTCAAGTTGATAACAAAATGTTGCACAAATGAAAAACAGAAAATACTGCATGAAACTGGTTAGAAAAAAATTCTAGATTAAGGTGACATTAGAGCATATCTTATGGCTAAAACTTCTTTAATATTTATTTTAACTGGGTCTCTTTTTCGGTTTTTGTGACAGAAGCCTTAAAATATTTTAACAAAATATATTTTTTTTTTTACTTTTTTATTTATTTTTAATTTTCAGTTTTATCTCTTCTTCATTAATTAAAAAGAATATTTCACAAAATATTTTTTTTTTTGTTTGTTTTCATTGTATCTTAAGTTGACTTTAAAATGACAAGGACACTTGGAGAAATAAACTCTTGCACACACATCTTCAAACAGGAATACAAAAAAAATTATGGCTTTAAATTTGCGTGTATTATTTTTAGCATTAATTATGTTTAGCCAAGCTTACCTCACAACTTGCTATTCAAATGATAAACATTTGCTTGCTGTTGCATCAGCTTATGGGGACGTTACATCTACTGTTGCATTTTTATTAATCATGTTGCATACACATGTATTTGTTTTTATATGTAAATTGTTGCGCGGTTGGTTGGAGAGGCAAGTATGTGTGTGTGTGTGTATGAGTTTTTTTTAACGATGAGGAGAATCTTTCTTGCTGTTGCCTTAAAAATTTTAAGAAAAATATTTACAATTTTCTACTTTTGTTGTAGCTGTTGTTTATTTCAAAAAGGAACATAACTCTACTTTGTTTTAAAACGCCAACTCATTTTGTTTAACAACAAGGTACCGGTTTTACTTTTTACCGATACGAGTTAAAAACTTTAAGACATACAGAGTAACCAGGCTTAAATGTGAGGTATCATTTCCTTGAACTTCTTATATTGCGGTCATTGGAGTAGATAGAGTTCATTCCTTGATAAAAAATTTTGAATCTGTGAAATATTTTTGCCTTTGTTTAATTCTCCACATATGCTTTTACTACACACGCAAAGGCTGTCCGCCTACTAATCTGCCGATTAAGAGTATCTATCTCTAAAACCGTAAAAATCGTATTATTTTGACCGCATTAACAACAATTATTAAAGCTACTTTTAAATATTAAAGAATATCCTATAGGGACGTATTTTACGAATTTGGCTTTGCCTTTCATGCAATTACAAACGGAGTTACTCTGAGACTTTACTGTGCTAGAATTAAAAGTTTAGGTTATGGGAAGGAGGATAGAGAGAGAAGTGGTGGTGCTTGTAAAGTCACAGAAAATATTAGAAAAGATCTCTGCATAGAGTTCATTCATGAATTTTCTGTGTAATACCTAGAGAGATTCACTGACTAGTCGACCTCAAATGGATGTGCTCTCAATGAAGTACATACGTGTTGTGCATACGAAATTACGGTTTTCAGGAACAAGTTTCCACGGTGCAAATTATGGCATTCGATAACAATCGAAATTTCAATTGAATTTAAATGTGAATTTCGATCGATATCGAATGACGTAATTTGCTCCAGATTTCAAAAAGGGCACATTCCTTTGTAGGGACGATAAAATAGTAAAACACATCTCACAATGCATGCATCATGCTCCAATGAGTTAATAAAGCTGTTACCGATGATTTTCTTCGCTCTCTTTTGTAAGCGGTCGACTAACTCCTAAATAGACTTTAAAGCGCCGACTTGTAAATGAGAGTTGTATTTTATTTTCCGTCTAAATATTAAGGCGATCAGATGAAGTGAAGACACTTGAAGAGAATGCACGCAAACGCGTCTTTGTTAAAGCACACAGCATTAGATTTTTCAAGCTTGAAACTGTATCCTGCTCACCACACACCATATTTTTATTGAGGGTATCACCCATGTGGCTTCTCTTACACCTAATTTTAAAAAGGCTTTGCTTATTCGAAAATGAATGCGAATGGCGTATACGTTTGAACCGGTAAAAATAGAAACTTTCAATTTTTAGTGAAAAATTATAAAAACAGAATTTAAAATTCATTCTTAGTGAAATGAAGAATGACACGTTATCGAAGTCCTGTAATATTGTACTTTATAGAGAGCTTAGCAAGCGTTATCATGTCAAATAATATATAGAACTGATTCTTTAATACAAAAAATATCGTTTATTTTTTTATTGAAAACTTACTTAAACTGACGTCTTTTTTCCATTACACTTCTCCACAATAAGAGCTTTCATTTTAACTTTAAGAGAGAAAAACACAACGACCTTTAAAATGGGTAGGAGGCAAAACTAGCTCTGATGTAGTGCAAAAATCACTGAGTTAATTCTAATGCATACCAGAATGGTCACTCTAATTTAATTTGCAATTTATAAGAAAAACAATCTTAAACCAATAATACGTGTTGTTTTTTTAAAGAAATCATCTTTTACTCCAAAGAATTTTTTTTAGATTGTTTAATTCGTATGCACACAAAGTCATCGCTGGTGATAATTTTATGTCAGTAATAAAAACCGCTTTAGTTTGCCTTTTCAAGCATCAGTATCTAAGGGTATTCATGATTTTAAGTTATTCAATTAAATTTTACTCTATTAATTATGTTGAAGTTTGTTTTAGTCGTTGTCTAGAGGCAAAGTATGCAAACATTGTTCATACCTTATCAGTGAAATGCGAAGGTGGTAGTAAATATTAGTCGGTCAGCTTTTTGCTAACGATCATCGTTTAAAAATTGCAGTAATCTAGGATTATTTATTTAGTCGGTAAAGTTGTAAAATTTCTTTTAAGTTTTGTTTGAAAAGTTGTTTTTATTAAGCGTAATGTAATGCTTAACTAAATTTAATTAATTTTTGTAAAAATTAGCAATTATATTAAATAATTGTAGGTAAAGGAAGCTTTTTAATTAATTTATTTAACAAAATCAAATTATAGTTCAGCTAGACGGACAATATACCAAACACCAAATGTTGGAGAGTCCAACTTAAAACTCAATTAACAGAAGAATAACGAGGTGACATCGAGCAACAATAATAAGATTTATTTGTAGTTATTTCTAATAAAATGTAACGAATTTCTGTTTGTTACTCCAACAGCTAATATTTTTGATTAATTTTTGCGAGCTCTAATAAAAAATATATATTATTTAATTAAACACTAAAGACTAGCAGCCATAGGAATGTCATACCTAAATAATAGCGTAAACTTTGTGACTTGACTTGTAATATTAAATCATTTTATGTATAACAATAAATAAGAGATAAAACCGCTAGATTGCCCTGAAAATAACTAAATTGTTATTACTTTTCAACAATAACAAAACAAAACAAGCAAGCAGCCAACTTCACTTCCTTACGCACTGTTAAAATTAAGTTTTCCAATTCCTAAACTTTGACGCCGTTTGTTTCATACATTTTGAATGTACATGACTTATAGATTGCGCTAATTTGGGTTTGGCTGTAAAGCATGGCGTAAACATGTACAAATATCAATCTCAAAATCGGTGATGCCGTTTGATTACATTTTATAAATTTTTTATAACTTTTAAAGTCTTCATGTAACATGTACAGACACGAAATTAAGTGATGTTACTGCAAAAGTACATGTTTCATTATTTGAGACACAAACCTCTCTGATATTCAATTTTCCTAACATATCAATTCGATTTAAATAGCAAAGGTTACAAAATCCTGCTTAAAAAATTAGTTCAGATAAACATAAAATAACGTTGATTAAGTTGAACTCTGTTAAATTATTTTCAAACATCAGCTTCATGTTTAGAAACTACAAAATGCTTCTGGCAACAATTTTGTAGTGAACTGTGAAAATACATCACCTGCACTTTTTTTGGGCGGAAAATCAAGTACTCTGTTCAAGCTTGTGAAAATTGTTTGCAACTTTATTTATTCTTCTTGAAAATTTTGACAACAGCTTGTTAACGTCTTTATTTCTAAAAAATGTTTTTAACAATGAATTCCAATATTACAAATTATTGTCAAATTGTTTAATAAAAAAGTATTATTAAATGTAACTATGTTCCATTTTTTTATTTTTAATAACTATATAATCATTTGAAGTAGTTATATATTTTCATCCTAACATTTCTCCCCTCTTGTGAACTACATGTGGGTTCATTATTTACTAAATTCATAACAGGTATCGGCAAACCGTACTTGACCACCCTTTGACGGATATATTTTAATCACTCGACCTTTTAGTCATTTGTGTCTCGATTGATTTAAATCGAAAATTAAAACCTATTTGAATAGGTTCTACAACATCTGTCCACTTTTGTCTAGGTAACAATTGAGGAAGAAATTCAGTGACACACCTTTTCCAAATTCTATCCTTCAGATTTTGAGCTATCCTCCATTGTTTCCTTAGGCATAGGTTTTCTTCAAAATTATTTGGGTTTTGCGTAGTATTAACGCAACCTATTAGAAAGTAGTTAAGTGTTATTGGGTTCTCCTCTTCAGATGAAATTGGTAAATCTGTTAGCAGACGAGAGTTAATGATATTTTTCAACTTCAATAAAAACGCTTCGTAGTGTCTCAAGTCGAGGTGAAACTTTTTTTAAAGTTCTAAAAAGTAACCGTTTTACAATCCTTATAAGCCTTTCCCAACAACCACCTGAGCTTGGGTTCCCTGGGCAATTAAAAATCCAATCAATGTTGCGTTGAACTGCTTCTTTTGTAATTTCTTCAATATTTAGAAGTCTATCTTCTTTCTTCAAAAGTTTTTGAGACGCAATCTGCAGATAGATTCTCTGCCAACTCAATATATGCTGCCCTAATTGTTAAGCACGTAAATATTACTGCCCACCGTTTTTCTCTGCGTCGTCCAATAGCAACATTAAACGGACCAAACAAATCAACTCCTGTATAAGAGATCGGTCGTATAAATGGAGTAACAAGGTCGCATGACAACGATCTCATTAATGGCTGCATGTGTTTAGTTTTGTAATATTTACATATATAGTATTCCATTATAAGTTCGGTTACATAATGTTTTTAAGGTAAGATAATTGGCCTTCGTGCATCCAACTTATAACCGTTTGAGAGTCTGACCAATAATGAACAGATGAAACTTTTGTATCCTGTCCCTTACAACAACCTTGCTAAAACGTACTCCAAGCTCGACGGCTTGCAACTCTAAGCGAGGAATACTCATCAACAGCACATCGTGTTTTACCAATTACAAAGGAAATATTTATTTGTTTTTCATGAACGATTCTTAAATAGCATACAGCTGCGACGGCACATTTGCTAGCATCAACGAAAGTATGTGATGCTTTGTGCAAATTTGGTGAGAGGCATCTTGAAATGCTAAAGTTTTTTACTTCTTTGAACTCCCTTTACCATATTTTGAACTGGTCACGTAGAACTTCCGGTATTGGATCATCCCAACCAATGTTTTCTTTCCAACAACTTTGAACCAATATAATTGAATGAAGCAGAAAGTCTGCAATTAAACCAAATGGGTCAAAAACTGTCGTAGCAATCTTCAGTATTTCTCTCTTAGTGGGAAGGCGTTCACCATTGTAGACATCAGAACTTACACTTAGAAACTTTGTTTTAAATTCAAAGGTGTCCTCAAATTTATTCCAAAACATTCCTAAAACTTTACTTGCGTCCGGGTTCATTACTGATTCTAAATTCTTGCAATTGGACACAAAACCACGTAATTCAAATCCAGCCTTAGAGTGGATAAAAACAACTTCCTTGCATATACGTTTTGCCTCATCTTCTTTATTGAAACTGCATACAAAATCATCTATATAGTGTTTGTTAATATTGGCTTCTGCTGCTTCAGGGTGCCTACGGCAAGTTCTTTAGCGTTTTGATTTTTTACAAACTCAGCACAACAAGGAGAACAAACTGCACCAAAAGTCATTGACACCATAACATACTGCTGAATTGGCTTGTTTACCTCCCTATTTCTCCAAAGAAACCTTTGCGCAAGCTGATCTTCCACACGAGTTTTTACTTGAGAAAACATCTCTCTAATATCAGCAGTAACAGCAATGACTCCCTCACGAAACTTTAGAAGAATACCTAGTAAGGCTTTGCTTGCTCAGGTCTTTTAACAAGTACGGAATTCAGAGACGTATCAAATGTTCTTGCAGCGGCGTCAAACATAGCCCGTAGTTTTTCAGGTTTGTGGGGATCAACTACACCAAAGTGAGGCAAGTACCAAACAGGATATGCCTTCTGAATAACTTCGCTAAGAGATAAAATTCGAGCATAACCCTTTTGAAAGTATTTTTCAATTTCTGCAACATATTGCTTGGAAAACTTTCCGACTTGTTGCGTTTTCTTTTTAATAGTAAGTAACCTTTTCTGCGCCATTAGGTAACTTGGTGGAAGTTCAGGTGGGTACTTCTTCTAGAGTAGACCAATCTGGAACCGTTTACCAACACGTTTCACTGTTTTTTCCATAATTGTTCGACTGATTCTATCCTCATCAGACGTAAGAAGTTTGTTACTAGTGTTTACACCAAAATTTTCTGTTGCAAAAAACTCTCCAACAATATTATTGATTTCTTGCATCTCCTGTGTTTCTTTAAGATGCAATACGACAGGATTTGAGACAAATGAAGCTCTTGTAGGCCCATACACTGCCCATCCTAAATTCGGTTGAAGGCTTTAATAGCAAAAGTAATAGCTAAAGGATTGTTACCCAAGCCAAGCAACAAAATAGGACTGGCGTTTTCACAATCTTCGATTGGAATGGATTCAGTTAAATGAGGATAAAGACTTTTCCTAAAAGACTACACTGGTAACTTTAGTCTACCAACAGTATACAAATTCTTTAGACAAAAGCAAATTTTAGGCTCAACAAGACTTTCTATTTCACAACTAAATTTATATGACTTTTCGGATACAACTTTACTTCCATACCACTGAAGTGTTAGTGTAGATGGTTCACCTTTGAGTCCCAGCTGTTTTGAAACGTTCTCGTCCATTAGAGATACTGACAAACAAATGGCATAACCCTTAAAATAACCAACAGGACCAAACAGGCTGATCCTTCTCAACTGTAGGATTTTATTTGTGCATCTTCATGTAGAGTTTGATGATGAGGGCGTTTACAGTTATTGACTTCACATGATCTTTTAAAACGGCAGTTGGATGAAACATGTCCTTTTTTCAAACAGAAAAAACATAGCTTGAGTTCTTTCACCTTTTCCAACGAGTATTAACTGGTAAGATTTCAGTAAATTTTTGGCAATTATACAAAGCGTGTGGTTCATTGCAGAAATAGCATTTTGAAGTTGGCTTTTTGTCCTGATTTTTAATCAGCATTACTGATCGGGCTTGACTACCATGGGGAACATTAATTGTCATAACACTAATTACTTTAGCTAATTCTACAACCCAATTCGAGAAATCCGCAATAGTAGGATACGGTTTAAGCGATATACTTTACCTAGCCCACTCATATTGCTTTTCAACAGGTAGTTTTGATACTAATTCTTCCAACTAGGTAGTGTTAAGAAGATGATGGGAACAGTTGGCTGACTCGAGAAATGCTTTGCTTACTTTAGTAGCAAAAGTTATAACTTGATTTAACCTTCTAGCACTTACCGCCGGAAATTGTTGGATCATTTGCAATTGAGAACGAACTAAAAGATCTGGTCTTCTATTAGCTTTGGTACATCATTTGTGGTAGGAATTAAAGGTTAATTTATTGAAGATTTACACTACTTTTTGTTTTTTTTTTACTTAGCAAAGTTTAAGGATTTACAAGTGAGTTTTTTAACAGGTTATGCGCCCAGTAAAACGCTATGGAGAAGATTATAGAAATTGAGAAGCTTACTGGGAGGGAGAATTATCATAAATCGAAATTCTCTATAGAACATGCTATGAAACCCTAAGGTTATTGGAAGGCGGTACTTGAAACAGAAGTAAAAGAAGATATAATGGAAAAGGCCACATCAAGATTGGTGCTATTCATTTCTCCAAGTTTGTATGTGCATATACAAAGTGAGCAGAAGGTAAGTAAGTATTATTAAAGGTAACTATGTTCCGTTTTTGTATTTTCAATAAGATACAAAATGATCGAAGTAGTTATATATTTTCATCCTAACATAGGCTTTTTGTTGCCTTGGAGAAGTGCCAGATTGTATAGTTATATATGGTACGGAAAGACATTCAGTATTTTTTTAAAGTTTTTTTAATCAAATAAGACTAAAACCTGTCTTAGTAACGGTATTTTTAAAATTAATAAACTAGTAAATTCTATCGAAACTCAGTTTTTCAAAGAAAAACGTTAAAGGGATTTATTTAAAAAAAAATCCTACTTTAACTAATTTTATTAAATGGCTAGAACATGTACTTTTCAATCAAATAATATTAGTATTCAGTCCTGATTTAAATACCCATACGAATCATCGGGGCAAAATTTATTACTTTCAGATTTTCGTTTTATACCTTTTTTATTTTTTTTTATTTTAGTTTTGCTTTTGTTCAGTAAATGAATTTATTGCTTTGTTATTTTTTCGTAAGATAAACATAAATTACATTCGATTAATATTTATTTAAGGAAAATATAAAAATGTAACTTTTTTAAAGGAAAAGCGTTACTTTTTGTGTTTCCTTAGCAACATTGATTCTCGTATAGCAAATTTGCCTCAAATTTATTTATACAGTTTGATATTTCTAGCAACGGCAAAATCATGGCGAATTAATACAGGTGAACGCACGGGCGAAAATGCTCATCAGCTGTACACGTTGTAGTTGTCAAAGTTGTCAAATTGAAATTATTTACAAAAATTGTCAAAAATAAATTATTTGCTAAAAAATAAAATCAAAAATTTAATGGGCCATATTCATAGTTAAAATAAAGTATACTTTAAGGGAACTAAAGTCGGTTTTACTTTAGAGTCGACTCTAATTCGTTCATAGACAATTTTAAATATACTTTTGGCGAGAAAGTCAACTCTAAATTTAAAACTACCCAAAGCTGTTTTTAACTTATTTTTCAAAAATTATTTTATTTGGTTTAAGAACACAAAACTCTTTATCTGATTTTTATACCAAATGTTTAGAAATTGTAAGAAAACATTTGTCAAATTACAGTTGACACCCAGGGGAAGGCGGCTAAACTTAAAGTATACTTTATTCTTGACTATGAAAGCAAAAAAGATAATAGGAGCCTTTTATTTTATGGGCCAATGTCTTTTTATTACTCATAAGAAACAAAAAACCTAGGCAGAATGCAGTTTAAGGAATATAATCATTTCACTTATTTATTTTATTAACTAATAAAGAAAGCGTCGCGGCCAATAAATTTAATGCAAATAGCAAAAAAAAATCTTATACATATTATATTATACAGTTAAACCTCCCGGCTCTCGTGGGACCGCCACCAGCACGGATAACACTGTACAACAAAATCAAATTTTTTCAAAAATTACAAGGTCCGGGCTATAAATTCTGATAGAGGAGACAAAAAAAAGAGATACGTGTATCGGCGTTTTGAAAGTTTACATCTGAATTTCATTTGAGAGGGGGTTAAAATTTCCCAGCTCTGGCACATTCTTATTGTTAAACGGCATAAGAAACCATGTGACCCTTACATTTTAGGTATAAAATGTGTTCAGCAAAATTATGTAAAATGTTACGGAGAATATTTTTGTAGAAATTTTAACCCTCTAACTCCTCAAGATATGGGTCTTTTTTGTCCTTCTTTTAAAAAAGAGCAAAAAACACCATTAAAACAGGGTTTTAGAGGGTTAAAATATTCCACAAAAATATTACCCGTTAAATTTTACTATAAGTCCCTGAATACACCAAAAAAGAAAATTCAACCATAAAGTCAGAAATAAGACGCAACAAAAGAGAGCTTAGGGTTAATTTCGCATGTATTAAGAATTTTGTTTTAAAGCAAATTTAGATAGCATTAATTAATTTTTTTTTTAGCTCTAGGCAATTCCACTTCATTATCATACAATGTCCAGCATATTTCAGCGATAAGCGAATGAATGCTTTTACCTTTATCTTACGAAAATTGTTATTACTTACTGCCCTTTTATTAACCAGATTTTATTACGTGTGAAAAGGGATAATAATTGTGGTTTTAAAAAATCTGTTTAGAAAAAACCAATTCGAGAGTGTCCATAGACCAAAAAAAAACAGGTAAATATAAAAAAAAAATTTCAATTAAACATTAAAAGAAAAATGTTTCATTTAGAATAACAAATTTGAAAAAGCAATTAAATTCTATGATATATCAGGTCAATTTGGATGTACAAAATAATGTAATTAGTAATTCTGGCTTTTAAAATTCCACAAATTTGGGAATGTCCCTAAATAAAACTAGGTACTAGAATATTTATCAGTGGTATTGCAATAGGTAAATAATTTCAGTTGAAACTGAAAATGTTTTCAAATGTGATGTGAAAAGGGTAATAATTTCGGCTGTAAAAAATCTGTTAAAATTGCATTTGGGAATGTTAAAAAAGGTTAAATTATACTTATGTATGTATGAGTTACTGCAATAATAAATATCGAAGTTTTCCATTTTATAAATAGAACTAGGTAGTTATTGAACACTAAAAATTAAAATGTTTTAGTTAAAAACTCCTCTTCTATGCAAATTGAGTCCTTTTCTGTGTTTTTCTTATTCAAGTAATTTTGTTAACAGCAGTTGCATTCAAGTTTCAAAAGATTGACCATCTCATAGTAATATTAAATTAATTATGAAAGAAACTTAGTTTACGTGTAAGATTTGTTGTGGCAAAAATGTCTAATTGTTTGAAAAAATTAGATTTGTTTTGCTATATCTGCGGTAAACATACCATACCGGAATATAAAGTTACGTTTTTCAATAATAAAGTTGAAGGCATCTATAAAAGGTATTTTGAGCTAGAAGTTTTTCGGAATGAACTGTGGACGCCGAAGCATTGCTGTCACATTTGTTATAATGGCTTAATTTTGTGGTCCCAAGGTAATTATTTTTTTTTGTTCTAAAACTATAGTTTTATTTTTGAACTCTCACTGAAGGTCAACGAAATTCAATGCAGTTTGGTATTCCTATGCGGTGGTTAGATCCAGGTAAACATAATGACGCTACGTGCTACGTTTGCCAAAATATTTCCATATTAAAGTTGATTAGATATAGGCGAAAGAGTTTTGTATACAAAACTGTACCATCAGCCATGCTGCCAATTCCGCATTCTGACGAACTTCCAGTACCTGTGCTACAACTTCGAAGTCCTAGTCATTTTGTTGATGGAATTACACAGGAATTGAAGTTATCCCAAGACCAATATTAATGTCTCAAGAGCATTTAAATGCATTGGCTCGGAGACTGAATCTGTCTAAAAATAAATCAGAAATTTTAGCTGCAGACTTAAAGGGTCTTCATCTACTTGAACCTGGTGTCAATGTTACCAGCTTTCGTAAGCATCAAGACAGCTTTCTGCCGTTCTTTTCAGTAAACGATGATAACACGTTTGCTTATTGCAACGATATTAAAGGAATAATGAATGCAGTGAATTTTGAGTATAACCACGAGGACTGGCGTATATTTATTGATTCATCTAAGAAGAGTCTAAAAGCTGTACTTCTGTATTACGATAATAACAAAAATCCGATTCCAATTGCCTATGGAATGAACATTAAAGAAAGCTATGATTCTATAAAACTAATACTGGACTCCGTAAAATATGAAGACCATAAGTGGCGGATCTGCTGTGACTTAAAAGTCGCTAGTTTCCTTTCAGGTATGCAGGCCGGATACGTTAAGTACGGATGCTTTTAATGCACTTGGGATAGAAGATGGAAGGGTGACCAATATTCCAAAAAACAATGGAAGCTGAGAGCTGAGGGAACATTAGGAGAGCAGAATATTGTACGTCAAACATTGGTACCAACTGAAAAAATTCTCTTACCCCCATTGCACATCAAACTTGGTATGGTAAAAAAACTTTGTTAAATCTCTGGATATAAATGGATCAGCATTTAATTTTCTGAAAATAATGTTTCCAAAATTAAGTGAAGCAAAGATTAAAGAAGGTATGTATATATTCTTCAAGTCGTTGTTATTGTTAAAAGTCTTAAAATTGGTTTCATACCAACAGGTGTTTTTGTTAGTCCAGATATAAGAAAGCTAATACTAAACGCTTACTTCGACGAAACGCTTTCACCAATTGAGCTTGATGCGTGGAAAAGCATTAAGGAAGTGATATACAATGTCTTAGGCAAAAATTGTTCTCCTACTGCTCGAATATACTTAGGCACCATGCTTAGAGCTTTTGAAAAACCAGGCGTTCATATGTCAACAAAAATTCATTTTTTAAATTCCCAGAATCTGATGAGCATGTCTGAAAAATTTCATCAGACATGCGCACCCATTGAAGAACGCTATAAAGGTAAAAGCATTCATTCGCTTATCGCTGGAATATGCTGGACATTGTATGATAATGAAGTGGAATTGCCTAGAGCTAAAAAAAAATTTAATTAATGCTATCCAAATTTGCTTTAAAACAAAATTCTTAATACATGCGAAATTAACCCTAAGCTCTCTTTTGTTGCGTCTTATTTCTGACTTTATGGTTGAATTTTCCTTTTTGGTGTATTCAGGGAATTATAGTAAAATTTAACGGGTAACATTTTTGTGGAACATTTTAACCCTCTAAAACCCTGTTTTAATGGTGTTTTTTTAAAAGAAGGACAAAAAAGACCCATATCTTGAGGAGTTAGTGGGTTAAAATTTCTACAAAAATATTCTCTGTAACATTTTACATAATTTTCCTTAACACATTATATACCTAAAATGTAAGGGTCACATGGTTTCTTATGCCGTTTTACAATAAGAATGTGCCAGAGCTGGGAAACTTTAACCCCCTCTCAAATGAAATTCAGATGTAAAGTTTCAAAACGCCGATACACGTATCTCTTTTTTTTGTCTCCTTTATCAGAATTTATAGCCCGGACCTTGTAATTTTTTGGTGTGTTGTACAGTGTAATCGAAATACACAGTTAATAGAGGTTATATCAAAATACGTATATAGAAACAGCAAAATAACAGATATGGTTTTGTCGTAGTCACGAATCAAAGTAGTTTTGTCTTTAATTGAAACAACTTTTCTGGCTATTTTTAGTAATTTACTATTTGAAGGAACCATCATTTTACAGCAGGTGTTAGAAGATAAGTTTCACTTACTAAATAAATAAAAGCGAAAATATATTCTTATGTGTGGACACATGAACTTGAAAAAGCGGAAACACCGGGCTTAGGTTTACACAATAAAACCCATATAAATGCTGCACGGATAATAGATGTAAAGAAATGTTAATAGAGGTATAAATTTAAAGCACAGATATTGAGGGAATAAATAAAAGAACCCCATGCCGGTAAATGTAACCGATTAATACAGACCCGGTTAGTCGAGGTTTAACTGTAATTCACTTTTGTTTATTTTTTTAATTTTACATTTTGTTTTTTTTAACAATTTTTTTTTTTTTTTTTTCAACATACCTAGATTTTGTAGCAACAAAAACCCTGTTGTTTTTTGTGTTGCTACATTGATGTAGCCATGCAATCACCTGTATTAATTCGCCTTGGGCAAAATTTAATGAATTCGCCACGGCTAATGCCTCATGCGTAGGGAATGCATGTATATAGAGTAGCCGCGTTTGTAGAGGTGTCTGCTGGTGTGTTGAAAACTCATTTCGAGACATGAGCTCAAATTCCAACAGCGACTTGAAAACAACTTGAAAATGTCACGCATAGAGAAAGGAAAACTAAATCTTAACGAATCAATTATAAGTGAGAAAAGGAACAACTGTGTATGGCAGTCGCAACTAAGTTGGTTCATGGAGTCAGGTTGGTGATCGCGGGTTTGAGACACGAGGCAATGTTGAAAAAACGGGGCAACCAACAATAAAAATTTACGTTTCAGTCAAAAGAATACATTTATTGAAAAAGTGAAAAAATTAACAATATATTATATATTTTTTTTATCTAGAAGATGTGGATTTCGATTTAACTATAACTCTCTTTTCTTCTATTTGCATTCCTCCTTTCATTTCTTCATGCATTCTCTTTATATATGGTGGTGTTATATATGAATATATAACAATTTAATATGCTTAATTAAAAAAAAAAATAAGACAAAACATATATTCATAATACATCCGCTTGAAATCAGAATATTTTTATTTTCTAAAACAATTCAATACTTTGTAACGACAAAAGTCGCCTCCTCGTTTTGTTCAACACATGAATATTGTTTTGTTATGTATTATTGTTTTACTGAAATAATTTCTCTTATTGTAAACTTTAGAATTAAGCCTTTATAGAATGAATTATATTTAGATCATGATAAGTTTTCTACCCGAGGATAGTTTGAATTAACGGTCGGGTGACACAGTACGCCCTCTTGAACATAATACTTGCAGACTAAACAGACAGCTGTAACAGCCAACAATGTCACAACTGTCACGAACTAAACTACAACGCTCGGCTGTGTTTGCCGATTAAACACAACCGAATAAGACATGTGTGTGAATGAATGTGTGTGCCCACGCACAAGTATAAAAAGGCGAACATTGAGTTGAAAAAGGGCAGTTTGTAAGCAGCTGGCCTGCAGGTAAGGAGTTGCTTGGTGAGGAATTTACAATTCCCCAAATTATTTCTTATCTTCAGAAAAACTGCATTTGTGGGTAACTCGACTAGCGGAGATAGTCTTGGCGAGGAATTATACAATTCCCCAGGTTTAGTCTCGCACTGCCTAGCTCTCCCATGGTGGTTGCCATTCATCGCGGCTGTGCGACAGTTGCTACGCCGGTTGGTAAAACAACGCCACAGAAGTTACACTTCTACCGGCGTTCGTTCGGCCTTGTCGCTTACCTTGGCGAGGAATTATACAATTCCCCAGGGTTAGGCTGCGCGGTCGAGCACTACCACTAGGCGCTGCCAGGAGCACGTCCGGCGTAAAGCCCGGGTGTTGCCGCTGAACGTCGCTACCGCCCGAGACTAGCGTCTAGTACTTCGCGCACGCACCGACTCTGGTGCAGAGAGTCGACTAACCGGCTACAGCACCCCCTGTCTGGTGTCCGGTTGACCTACCGGCGCTGCCTTTGAGTGTTCCAGTGTATAGCGACCACCACGCTACAGCCAAGTGTCCGGCCTACGTATCAACACTGCCGTTGTCTGTTGTCACCGCCGCCCGCCTAGAGCGGCCACTGCCACCGTTTGCGCCGCTACCTGCGCCATCGCTGGTCAAGCGCTACCTGCGCCATCGCGGTTGAAGCGCTACTTACGCCATCGCTGTTTGCGCCGCTGCCCGTGCCATGGCCGCCCGGTCGCGTCGCCGAGTCTTCAAGCGCTACTTGCGCCATCGCTGTTGAAGCGCTACCTGAGCCATCGCTGTTTTCGCCACTAGCCCGTGTCAACTACCCCAACAAACGTAAGCGCATCGCCTAAACGCGGACGCTGATCAACCGCGCTGTCACCTCCGACTACGTCACCCGACCATCATCCTCTAGCAACCCATCGTTGTAACATTTACCACTAGTAAAAATAAAACCTGGATTTAAGTTTTATAACGTTTTTTGAAACAAAAGTTGTTTTATTCCCTTTCCGTCGTGAGACGAAAGACAAAAACATCAACGACCCTGGACTCCGCTGTAGCTATCCCAGCAACCAGCGTAGAACGTGTCGTTACAACTTAAACAAGTTCTTTCTTAAATAAGAAAAATAATTCTCTTTCAAAAAAAAAAAAAAAAAAAAAAAACTAATTGTAAAAACGATACAATAAATATTGATTCACAGAAAGTATTTTTGTGATGGGAGTAATGTTAACAGAAAAAGTTGCAACGTTTTTTAATTTATTTACAACTAAAAACTCACATTCAGATGCGAATGCAACGAAATTCTTATTAAGAGCTCTTCATGGATTTATAGCGTCTGCTTGATTGTATGTGTGCATGACTTAATTTAAATAATTTTATGCAGAAAATACTGGGAGAAAAAATTTGCAAGAAAAATCTTAAATGAATAGAATATTTTGTGAACAAACATATTGTTTTATGATTATTTCCCGTCAGTTAAGAAAATTTATTGACATAACAAATAAATATCACAATAACAACAAATACAACATTAAGAACAAGTGAAATTAAATGAAAATGTATAGAGTGGTAAACAAGACAAGTATTGGAAAAAGATATTCAATTGAAGTCTAATACGCTGAAACGGGAGAAACAACAATACAAATTTTAATAACTGCAATTGGATGAAAACGAATTTCTATTAAATTATTGTTGTTTATAAACAAAATTTATTAATTTATCCTTTGGTCTTATTGTCTTACTGACAACCATTTTTTAATGTATCCATTAAAGGAGTAAAAATAGTTTAGACTTACAGCGCACAATTTCCATAAGATAATTTCCCTGAAGATAATTTAAATTTTTTTATCAACATTTATAAAGCCTGAGTTGAGGTAAATGCATGAACAAAAGAGCAATCCTCTTCAAATAAGTCATGGGACACACTCGGCGCCCATATAGGTTAAGGTTGGATTATAAGAATACCGCCAATTCTATTTTCTGTAGTACCATAGAGACCAGCTAGGCCCATATTGGTCCTTTAACAGTTCCCTCTTCCTTTCCCTAACCATTGTTTATGTTCTCTACATTCGAAGCACATACACCTCTGATATCTCCGAGATTCTAAAAGAAATGATACCAATTTTCTTTATTAGCAAACCTCGAACAGTCATGTCTAAAAGCTTATTGCATATCCATTTTATGTATTTTATTTGTGTGGAGCTGTCGGATATATTCCATTATTACGAAATTTATCATATTCACTGAAAGAGAGGACTTGTCTCATTTTTAAACTTCATCTTCATTATTATTATTATTATTATTTTTTTTTTTTGAGGTGGAAAATTTGAGAAAAATAACATCGAACAAATATGGGATATATGTTAATTACAAAACCAGCGAATGTGAAAAATTGTATGTGATTGAGAAAAATGAAAAGCAGTTATAGACACAAAACTTTTCATTTTCAAATAAATTTTTATAATAAATTTTATTGTAGGCCAGTGTATTAGCTACTCGCAAGTAGCTGCTATAAGTAAGTTAGTTATCTTTTGACCACTTTATATATTTTTACAACTCTAAAATTCATCAAAACTTAAATTATATACTTCCGCTCTACCCGTTCCCCTTTGACAACATTTACATCCAGCAACTTTGCATAAACTTATGATAAGCAAACAACCAACCATGATCGTTTTGCCACATTCTCAACATTTAACACTCACCTCACACCACTACCAAATGTCTACAAAATGAATTTATTATGCTGAGACTTTTAATTTGCAAAGAAAGAAAAAACAAAAACTACAAAATGTTTATGAGTTTTTAAGTATGAATGCATTAATATGTGTTTATAATTTTAAATAGTAGTTCATATTAACTTCAACTAAGTAACTGAGTGTCACTACTGTGCCAGCAAAGGAACTACTACCGTCCCGTTTGCAAAAATTACTATTGGCCATTTTCATGATAAGGTTGACGATGGCGACTGTTGTGTCAGCAACTCTGTAAATTGCATTTTTATTTCCATAAGCGCCACACTTTATTATAAAAGCAGAAAAAAGGGACACACACCATCGTCATCGGCAGACAGACAACGTTAGGCCACATGCTTAGTTGGCCAGAATAAATATAAAATTATTCATTTTGAGAAATACCTACAAAAAATGGACGAACACATACTTGCAGGCAAATGTTAAGACAAATACTAAAGAAGATTTAAATAGTTAAGGAGCCACAAAGGCTGTTCCAAATTTAATGGGAGATTTAAATTATATAAAAAAAATTTTAATTATTTGTAATTTTTTTAATATGAAGCGCACGGCTTGTTGTTATATTATTATCATAGACATAACAGCAAATGGTTTAAATCTGATAACATCCCATTGAAATTACAAATCATATACACCAGTTTCTCTAAATTTAGGTAGAAAGAACTTCTCACTGCAACAATGGCAGCAAACTTATATTATGGATAAATTTTGGATACTCTTTATAAGAATCACATTGCATTGCAGTATTTTACATTATATTAGATACAGCACAGTTGGAAGAGATTTTAATTACAAATCATAAAAATTATTCGTAATTCCAATAATGTTGTCTTAAATATATTAAGTGCTTTTTTTTCTGACGAAGTAAATGTTTGGCAAAATACTGAGTTAATTTCCAAACAGTTCTATTCACAACTTCTCTACGTTGTCATAACGATTTTATTCTCATTTTACACTTTAAAATTGTTGGTAATTTTCCTTGCAAAATTTGCTGTAATTATACATTTTCACTTCATATGATTTAGGGAAAGTTTTATTAAAGTTAAACAAATTTTTAAAAGTTTTTATTAAATTAAAAAATTTATTAAATAAGAAAAAATTGAATGTGTTGTCATCAGCATAAGATGTTTATTTTTTTTTTATTCCAATCATGTATATGATTTAGAAAAACTTTTATGTTTTTTTTAAATAATTGTAAATAAATACTATTTAATAGTTCCCATACCTGATTAAATATTATATAGTTTATTGAAAACTGGTTAAATAAAATTGATTCATCACCATAATAAACACGAAAATTTTATTTTAATAAACGAAACACAATATTAATGCAAAAAGCAATAACATTAACTTTAAAAAATAACAAAATAAATTTATTATTTGGAATCTTTTTTATATTTATATTTTTTATATTTATATTTGACACAATTAAAGTAAAATTTCAGAAGAAGTTAGAAAGTTAGTACGAATATTCTTAAATTAAGTACTGAATTCCAGAAATAAATCATAGAACTCTAAATTCTAAATTTCAGCTGTGGCTAAGACTGGTTTTTAAATTCAAGAGATGTAATTACTCTTACAAAATACTTTGGCTTATTCTTAGAAAAAATCTCGTTGCTGGAGTAGTCTTTGGTATATGTGGCCAATATGAAAAAAGTACACCATCTAGATTTAGCTTTCTTAATTTTGGAAAAAAATTGCTTAACACCAATAAACAAAATATAATAAATAATTAACGTCATCGACCAAAGTTACATTGATTTACATCTCTTAAACAACATGAACCCATAATTTTACCAGTCAACAATTAATAAATTTTTGGGGCAAAAATAAATCTCTACGGCTTTAAATCACAATTGCTAAACAAAAACATTAAAACATGACCTTTCATTAAATTATGCTAACACGCGGCTTGATACAGCATATCGCGCCTCACCTCATCTCAGAAGCTCATGATGTTGTTGGCATGAAAATTTAAATTTTTTGTCAATAATCTCACGGAGGTACTTCAATTGTACTCTTTATGCCACGTATCCCAGGCGAGAATAAAATATAAGAGTTATGTAAGATGGTTTTTCAAACCACACTTTGGAATAACACGCGCATCCAGCCTAAATAACTCACCATATTGGATGTGTTTGAATATCCCAGCAAAAAATTTTTGAAAAGGTAATGTAGTGTGGAATTAAGCATTTTTGGCGGAAGTACTTCCTAACTAGATTGCCAACTTAATGATTTTAACAAGGCATGAGACTTTTATAATCAATTACTGAGAATCGATTACGTTAATTATTGTAGGAATTAATGAGAACAATTAGTACGGTAGTCTCTTTTAACATAAAGAACTAGTTCCGTTACAACTTCCTTTTTTTGGGAACTAATGTAATGTGTTTTGTAAGCGAGTAACAAAATATGGCAATCACAAAAGTAAGTCATTATATGGCAAGTACTTTGTAAGGTAATGTAAAATTTTTTGCTGGGATGTTATGGCTCTTGCAATATAATGTGTTCAAATGTAACCGAAAAAATTTATACACGAAGATTTTGACCATTTATACATTTTTCGGCTTTATTGAAAATTTAACAATTTATGGTCAGCTTGTTAAACAAATCATGGAATAAATAATTCGGTTTCTTACAGGTGCAGTTTTATAAGCGGTAAACTTAGTATAATAGCTGTTATCGTAACTTCATAAATATGAATTTAAAATCAAATATTCTCAAACACCACTTTTATTATTCTTCTTTCCCAACCAGTGCTCTATATTTCATTATAACTAATTTAAGATTAAAATAAACAAAATAGAGTACTCACTGATCGTTCTTTACCTGTCATACATGCAAAAATCGCTTTTGTTTTATAATTTTTGTTATGAAGTCTCTTGTAGATTTAGTTATTGTTCAGTCATTTTTTCTTAATAAATTCTACAAACATGGAGGAAACTCTTTTGCATAAATTCATACTTGTATTTAAATAAAAAAAAATATGTTTTGATCGTTTGTGTCTGCTTGAAACGAACTGGACATGGACACAATTTAAGGCAGCCAGTGTAGATGCAAATGCAACAAAAAACTAAGAGAAAAAATGGCCACATATTATTTGCAAGGCAAGTATTTTGTTTATGTATTAGTAAATGAAACGTTGCCATTGCAAACAATTAAAATCATATGAAATGTACATAAATTATTCATGCCCTCTATACTTTTAATATGTATGAATTTATCTACATACGTCCATGTATTTGTATGTAAGTCAAGTAAATACTTTTTAATCTTAAGTGGACAATCTATGCAGAAATAAACTTAAAGAATACAAAAAAGAAATAGAACAGAAAAAAACAAAAATTTGTTGTATATATTTTTATGAATAAATATAAAATAGATTAGATTATGGATTAAAACAATATTTTAAATAAATTATTATAAAACGAAAGAAACAATCATGAAAACACTTAAACAATTAAGGAAAACAAATACAAATCGATCGATTAATTCTTGTAAAATTGTGATAAAACATTTGCATACTACGAGGAGTTATACACTGCTAAAGCAGTCAAAAATATTTCATTGCTTTTTTTATAACAGTAAAATTAATCCAAATGTTATTAAAAAAAATCAACATTTCAGCAGAATTTTGTATATTTCATTTATAAAAAAATTTAAATTTTCTCATCAAAATTCCAAATTACGAAACTATACAAAAAATAAATATCAACCAGTATTTTTCATAAAATTATTTTAAATTAATTACAAATTTGTGTTTTCATTCACTTGGAATTATTAACTTTCTTCAATCTTATTTATCTTCCTCAAATATTAGCACATTGCCATAGAATTAACATATGAAGTTTTATTTGAAAGAATACTTCAATGGATTTCCTGCCAGCAGGTGGTCTCTTCAAATAATCAACTCTTGCTAAATTGCCTTGATGTCTATACATTCGCTAGATAAATATTTATGAAGTAATTTTTAAAAGTTCTCAAATGGAAAAGCAACATAATAAAAGAGAGGAATTTAAATGTTTATTTATTTAGTTATGCCCTACACCCTCATTGCTAGAAAGCTTACAACGGCTGTATGCCAATGTTTGTAAGTTGTAGAAAAATTAATGCCAATTCATTCTCAATAATTATCAGAAGAATAAACAATAAATGTATTCAATGTTGCTTTAAAAGAAGAAAGCTCTTAATGTAAATTTTAGAAACATAACCTAATTTGGCTTGTAATGGCAATTGGAATAAAGCAGCTTAGCACGGATAACTTTTCAAGGACAAAGCTTCATTTTAGTTTTTATACGTTTTATAATATTGAAATGGCAGGAACAGCCACATACGTAGATTTGTCATCAAGACCTGTTTAATATAGAAAACTTTTATTAAAAACAACAAACAAGATTCTTTATAATATCTTCAAGTTCCCCCAACATATCTCGCGTATAAGGTCGCATTAAATAGGTGCAATTAAATAGGTTTGGTAGGTTGTCAAAATAAACCAACTATATTAATAAAACCAACTATATTAACAAAATTACTCGCAGACAGCAGAGGCTTTCTAGAATTAGTATTCTAATTATCAGAAAATATTTAATAATGTCTGTCGATATATAGAATGACCCAAAATTCATATTAGACAGGTATGTGCAAGGCGAAAAGATATGAACTGCAAAAAGGTATGAGTTGCGGGACTGAGATTGTCAAAATCAGCTGACAAAAAAAAATAAAAACAAATTTTGCCACCAATAAATTTTTTAATCAAATCTGTGACTAAATAATGTAACTTCCGCCAAAAAAAGAAATTTAAGTCTGACTAAGAAAACAAAGAGCAATACATAAGTTAATCCATCATTTCATTAAGAGATCTTAATAATGAATGCTAGAAATTATTAAAAATATATCTTCAAGTTGTAGCAGTTGACAATAATAATTAAAAAAAAATGTTGATGTATAGTAATGGAATGGTTTCCGGACCAAACGTATTATTCGAAATAAGCAAATGTACCAAACAACAACACAAAATACATTTAATTTATTGGTTGATCGTTAACTGTTGCTGCGAGGTAATAAAACTATTATGTATGCTCATCATTGAAGTTTACTGAGCGGTATTAACGGTTTTATACGAAAATTAAGAGGACCACACAATCGTTAGGAATTTTTAAAATTAATGATTATTCCAAAAAGATTTTCCTTTTATTATAATGAAGAACAATAAGTTATTGCAGTACCACCCTTTCAGACGTACTGATGTCGCCTTGATAATTGGTAAAGACGTTGATAAGTACTTACATATTCATAAAATGTGCAGTTAGATTACTAACTCATTATTCTCATGATGTCAAACTCGAAAAACTTTGTGGATATAACTTCTTGGCTGATAAGTCGATAACTATTTTTTTTTTTTTTTTTTGTTAAATGTGTTATGAAATTATGAAATTATTTAGAGGATAAAATTCTTATTTTTTATTTAGTTTTTATATATACGGAGTTTACTGCATATCCTACGCTGTATACTTTATTTCAAATAGTTTGTTTTGATTAAATAAGAAGAACAATAATTCTAAAGTACCGTAAGTTCTTTTTAAAGCTGTTCAAGCATACAGAACCGAATTTATGAATCAAATTTGCTTTTTACTTTACTTTATTTAAATAATCCAATTTTAATAGTATTTGTTTTTTTTTTTTTGCCATAGTGTCGTGGCCTTTTAGTTGTTTTCCACACTATTTATACCAATGATTCAATATCTTTCTTCGAGCTACTTAACTGAGCACGGATTACAGCAAAGATGCTCATCGGTGACAATAAATAGATTTTTGCGTACGAAATCGTATTATTCATTACAAAGGTACGTTGTGTTTTACTGTCTCACTTCAATATCAGAAAACTTCAACCGAATATGTTCAGGTAATACTTCCTCTATCACCTACTTGCGACAAAATGTATTGCATAAGTATTAGTCAGTTTTTGAATGCTGCTCTAATTTAAAAAGATCGCCTTTTTTGGTTCAACATAGCATTAGCTTGAAGTCAGGCGAACAACCTGTTCTAAGTTTTACAGTTGTTCCAGAGAACATTGGCAAAGTTAAAAGTTTTCTCATGGGCTGCTAAATGAGATGTATGCGATAACGAGAAGCCAAATAGATTCAGAAGGACGTTTGCTTATTTTCTCACAGCTGATCAAAAATATCAAGGTTGCTTCAATAGTTGGTAATAACTGTTCAAGAAGCAATCATCAAATATAAAAGTTTTTTTCAAAACGAATTTACTTCCAACTTTACAAGTGATTATTTTTATCCTCCTCTATTAGAGCAGAACAGTGAGAATTTGCTAGATTGGTAAAACATCTGAAAGAGGAGGAGTTAGACCATGTTGTATGTGTGTTTCTGGTTTGCATTAGTACAACTTTTAGCGACGATTACTAATAAGCGCACAGACCAGATGGTCGGATATGATATGATCGGAAGAGAGCTACAGACCTGCTACGAACTTCTCGGGTTCAATCAGCACGCTTGAGGTTGTGCTTACTGCACACTAAACACTTTGAGCTAGGAAGTTGAATGTTTCCGTTAAAGACTTTTCAGAAGTTCCCAGGATAAGGAGGAGAAAGAGACTGTGAAGCACTTCCTACTCCAACCCCCTCTACAAATAAGGTGGTTTTGCTGGAGGGTTCGGGACTGCAGAGTCTTACAAACTATTTCGGCGTGACAAACTCGTTTATCCAGGCTTCGGGATGGCTTGACACTGAGCCTAGTATCGTTTTGAGGGGAGCGTAAGAGCCACTCTTCTAGCATCGGGGATCGCAAATGAACCACTAAGACCTTAATGAATCTGTCTTACATATGGAAGCCGCAGCTTAAGCAACCCAACCTGTTAGAACAGACAATTTACCAAAAATTTTGAAACAAAGCTCGCACCTTTAAAATGAGTTGGCCCTTGGAGTGCGCAGTTTTTTGTTCACCGATTAACTAACGGTTTAGAAATAAAGAAAAAACTACAACATTTAACATACTAATTGGTGTTTCCTTAAAATAATGCTTCGGCTTAAATATCGATGAAAACTATAATAATTAATGTAAATCACTTTAAAAGTTCTTCGCTAACAACTGGCTGACAAATGAAGGTATTAAAATTATACAGGGTAACGGCACCCCATGTGTCACTTTTGAAGAAGACGTTAAAAAAACGAAGCACAATTAAGCGTTATACATTTTTTCTTAGATATATTTAAAACCTACAATATGATGTCTTGCGCCAAGATGATTTTTTTATTTATGTTCCTTTCAATTTCAAAATTAATTTTATTTAGAAGAAAATTATTTCTTTTTAGCAAAACTCCTATGACGAAATATTATTGTATTCTCTTAAGTGTAGGGTATTAAATTATAGTCTATACCTGTCTATAATTATTTGTTTGATTTTTAATTCGTTTTCTTTTCTAGACAATTAAAGTCCATCTGCGGCGTACAACTTTAAGTACCTTATAAGGGCCAGGGATATGAAGAAAATAAATAATTTTACAACATGTTTTGTTATTGTTACTTTTAGAAAAAATTCTTCCAAGAAAAAAAAAAACAAATTCAAAACAGATTAATTTAAAATCGAGTTTCTTTAAGGAAATTTTCATCAATTATGGAACACCCTCTAATTTCCAAATTTCAAATTGTATATTTGTTGTATTAGAGGACATAGCAATTTAGGTTTCTTGTAAATTTCAGGTGTCTGTTTACAACTGTTTAAAAATATGGCCATATACATCAAATTAAATGAACTATTGGGAGACCCTTTAATTGATGATTTTTTAATATTAATAATTGTTATAAAAAGGGTCGTAGCAATTAGTACTCTGACGAATTGTCAAACGTTAGTCGATAACGGTTCATAGATAAGCCCATATAGGTCAATTAAAATCACCTATGGGAACACCCTTAAACTTTCAGATTTATTTTTGTTCTTCTTTTTGCTATTGGGAGTACTTTTTTTAATTGTGAAGTAGTGTACTATACAGTTAACAATACACGTAAAAAACGTGTATGATGTATAAAGACACCCAGCCTTCAATTTTTCAAATTGAGATCTGTTTTAAAATCGGGACCAGTTTGCAAGCATAACCTTTCACATTGAGAAAAAGTTTCAAAATCGATTTAGAAATGATTGAGTTCTGCAGGCGCAAACATAAAAAATAAAAACATTCAGACTACAACCTCCTTCTTTTTTCAAAATTGGTTGAATAAGGATCATCACAACAAGAAGCCTTGAGTACATTTGTGCCCCGTGATGTCTTAAATGTTCATGGTGATAGTTTTTTTGATCGTAAATTAGACGATTTTACATGATTTCTTTATATTGATGATTCGATCAATAATTTGAAAAAACAAAAATTTCGGTAAAGCTACTTTAAAGAGATTCCCCTTCCCTCTCCCCTATAGGTATGTGATATTTTTATTGAAACAAATTCTATGTCTAAATTATTCTAAAAATAAATATTTGAATTAAGAAGGAAAAATGGCTGCTTAAACAAGTAAATTTTAATGCAAATCTTAATTATCGTTGTATGAAAACAGAATAGTCGTCGTGGTCAAGTTTGTTTCTTTCCGCTTTATGAAGTCTATAAACACTTGTTTTTCTTTTCAAATATTTATGCCACTGTTTTGTTGCTGTTGTTAAGTTTTTCTAATATCCACTTAACACAAGTCAATCATTTGTTATTTAAATTGTAATTTATTGATATTTGTGTGTTTAGATTTCAGTTTTTTTTTTCTTTTTTGTGTTTTGTCTTAATCTAGTCGATTTAAAAACAGTCGTTTTAATTTGTTTTTTTTTTTTTCATCTTAATTTTATTCAAATTTTCATTTTCATTGAATACTTTTACTAATGAATTAAATTACTTTGGCATGATTTGAGTTTTGAGTTTGAGTGCGAATACATATTGTACACAAAATCTATGCAATTTTTCTTGGTTTTTTTATAATTTCTTTTTTCGTTTTGTGTAAATTCATTTTTCCAATTGTAATTTTGTATCTGTATGAGAATGAATATATAGTGTATGTCTGTGTGTGAGTGATTGATTGATGTGTATGTTTGTTCATTTCATTATTTTTCTATGTGCAATAATGTTTGATATAAAATTGTTATTTCGCTTATTCATATAAAGTTTTTTTTTTCTTGTATTTAGCTAAAATATTTGTATGAATTAGCATTGAATATTTATTATTTTATCTAAAAAATTTGATTGTTTAATTAAACTTTTTGTATGAAAAAAAACTTTTTTAAGGATTTTTTAATGCAATAAATTTATTAGTTTGCAATTGCAACAACAAATTTATTGTAGAGCTTAAGGTTAGATGATGAAAAAAATAATAAACGAAAAAATTCGACAGATACATAAATCGAAAATCGAAAAAAATAAAAAAAATAATTTTTACTAAAAATGAATTTTAGTTTAAAGTTAATTTGAACAAAAAGTCTTCAATGACCATCATAAATAAAAATACAGTTAATTAGTAAAATCATATTAAAGATCGAATTACTCCACCCTTTAGGCAATTTTATTTTTTTTTTTTTGTAAAAGGTCGTTTTTGTTGGAACTTCGATTTTGAAATCAGGGTTTTGCTGTTAAAATTTGCTAAAGGTTCATTAATTAGCTCAAACAAGAACTTAGATTTTTTGAAAATGTTTGTTGCAAAATTTTGATTAAATCCCGAGTATTCTATGATTGATGTGATTATTCTATGAAATATTTTTGCGTATTTTTAAAATTGTTGTTTTTGGATGAAATTTACATTTATTACAAGCTCTATTTGCAAGCGCATTTGCTGTTTCGCTTCAAGTTGCGTTGTTTCTAAAGGCAAACCTTTTGAACTATTGGACTCATTCTAACATTTCTCCTCTTTCTAAGTATATGTTAATCGACCAGTACTCAAATTAAATTTTACTCAAACTAAAAAATCTTTGAATTTAGAAATTAGTTACATCCTTAAATAAAAATTTGTTTTGTATAAATATGCACGTTTCAATGTTTTAAGTATCTTTCCTGCATGTCTTGATTAATGTGACGCTCTTAGTTAGGCGGTCTACCTGATATATTCCACAACAACAAAAGAATGATTGGGTAAGTTAAAAGATTAGTGCTTTTTTAAATTTTATAAAACAACTATTTTATATTTCAATATTTTCACAAAAAAGTGACGTGTCTACACGTAAAACATTATTATTTGGAATCTTTTATATGCTATTCTGCGTTAATTATAACTGATTCTTTTAGATGTAAGCAAATATTTTTTATTTATACAAGTTATTGAAGGAATCAAGCGCAATTAATGTAGATAAATTTAAAAGTGGCATTATAAATATTTTATCAGCAAAAATAATTTGTAGGAAATCTTCGCTAGATTTTATATCATGCATGTGTATTAAGAAAAATCTTATCTTATCTTATAGCCTTTTTACACTTGCTCACATCTTCCCCATAAGAAATACATAGGGCTTAAAATCAACATCTTTACAAGATGTTTCTATCTCATTTTGTTCCACTTAACCCCTTTCGATAACTTAAGTGCCATTACTAGAAAATGGACATTAAAATATAAAAACTAAACACTTCTCAAAAGGTTATTAATTTTAAATTTCCATATTCATAAAAAATAAAATAACTTTGAAATGTGTTTTATGACAAATTCTCAATACAAATTTGTCCTGAAATACATTTTAAACCTTTTTTAATACTTTATGAATACGGCAAAAATTATTTTAAAAATTTTTAAATTGTTTTTTTTTTTCTAATATATTTAGCAATTAAAAAATACGTAAAATTAAGCAGAATCAAATTTATTCATGTCGTTACAATACTAAAATAGTTTACCTAACAATTGCGAAAACTGAAAATAAAAAAAAAAAAAAATAAAAATGTTCATAAATGGTTTTGTATAAAAGCCGCTTAAATAAAAACAAAAAACTCCGGACTGCTTTTTTAAATATCTTATTTCCAAAAACTAAAATTTTTTCGTTCTCCAGCATAACTTCTGCTAATTCTTCAACAGCAATAATTAAACCAATTGCTGTAGACTTTTTAAGCGCCATTTTATTAAAGAGCTTAATATTTCGGTAAACGCATAATAAAGTGTTTGTCAAAATTAAAAGATGAAGATGCAACATGCAAAAGTAAACGACTTTTTCATTTTCAACATCTTCTCATAGATGTATAAAAGTGTAAAAACCCTATTAAGGAAGCATTTTATTAATGATCAGTACACATAATACTTAAAAAATGGAAGATGTTCCTGAATTCTCTGTTAACGTGTTAATGTAACTAAAATACAGTGCCCTTTTTTAATATGATGTCGAGCCATCTTTCTTGTAAGTTTTTTCCTTTCAGAACCATATAACCTTCGTTATCATCCTCCATCCAACGACAACCAGTATAATGGCGTATCTTTCTTTAAGGGCTCCTTGAACACAATTCATATATGCTTTTATGTATCTGTCTCCCGTCGTCTTTTACGGTTTTGGAATCCATGCCTTAAAACAAACCCGTAAAGGAATGTAAGTCAAGTTTCGCCGTAGTTGATCCCTGGTAGACCCGTTTTAGGGTGCCTTCCAGACTAAAATAATTTGTTCATAACTGGTGCGGATTCAAACTTCTACTGACAGTACTCTTTAAACGTCTTTACCTGCCTGCTCATTTCGAAATAGTGTCATCTTTAATTTTCGCTGCCTCGCATTATATGCGCTTTGCGAATTTGAATCGACGCCATGGAAACCAATTAATATTTCTACGTTCGACACAGACTTTCTACTACCAATTATTTTTGTACTGTGTGACCTCAAAGATTAACGGCTGCAGCTTTAGTTCACACCCGTTACACAAGTTCATATTAATTACATATTTACATAATTTTCTAGAAGTTACCTATTTATAAACGCAAAATGAATTAATGGATTTCTAACCAAGTTTTGTTTATAAGACTTCTAATCTATATCGATATCCTGAAAAGCCAAATATTTCCTTACCCCTGCAGGAAAACGCTGTAGGTGACCCTTAAACGACGTGATAATTTAAACAGAAATTTATTTTATATTCGATTCATATTTATTTACACACAATTAATATAAAACCATATAATTTATAAATACTTGCATCGAACCCAAATAAATGAGGCAAAGTGTTTTTATTAATTTGTTAAACAACATACTAAAATTTGTAAAACACCAAATTAAATAAAAATTGTATAAAATCAAGGTTCATTGACGATATTTTTTAACATGATGGTTTTATAAAACACAAATTTGAATATTTTAAATTAAGTGATTTACATGTTTTTAATGGACACAAAACAAAAAATTAATATTTTGTCAGTTTCGATTCATTAAAATATCACGATTTTTAGAGCTTGAAAGTGTGTTTCATTCACAACAAAAAAAATTTTATATTGATAAATACTTGTTAAACAACAACAATATTTTCAATTACCAGCTAAAAGATCTGAATTTTCCGAACAAGCGAAAATGGAAACCTCCCAGAGAAACTTTAAAAAATACAAAAAAAAAACACAAACTCTTGACCTCCCGAAAAATCGTGCAAAAACTACGGAAATGCCGAAAAAATAACAACAGCTAATTGAATTGATTATCAATTTTCTCCAAAGAATACCTTATTTAATATTTTCCTACTCCTAATAGTCATCATTATATGCATCTAATTAAAAATATATATTAAACGGAAGAAGAGCAATGGAGCCCAAAACAGTCACGATTGACGATTCAAGAAGTAATCAATCAATCAATCAATCGGGATCCGCTGTAGATATAATGGACGACAGGAAAGAGAAATTCTTCCAAACGGCGAAACTTTTTGACATAAAAGGGAATACATTCTGGATTGAAGACACAATACCCTGTAATTCTGATAGATTTTCTACTTCTTGGATAGTAAGTTTACCATCAAAACAGCAATCACGTATAGGTTCCCCAATAGAGTGGAGTAAACGGAAATGAATCATTCGGTTGAATCTGAGAAGATATTTATCTAGAGTAGACCAACAACTAAAACAGTATTGGAATGAGACATGCAAAGCTAACATGTTTCTAATTAAAAACGACTTAAGAATGCTCACTGGGTTCCTCAAAAGCGCTGTAAGCTCAGTAAGCACCTCAACACACTAGACCCCAGCAAAAAATTATACATTACCTTAAAAATTACTTGTCAAATAATGACTTACTTTTGTGATTCCGATATTTTGTTAATCGCTTACAAAACACATTACATTAGTTTCCTTGTTATAATCAATAAGTTAGAAATCTAGCTGGGAAGTACTTCCGCCAAAAGTGCTTAATTCCACACTCGACTACCTTTTCAAAAATGTTTTGCTGGGACATTGACAAATATGGCGAGGAAACTCTAGAGCATATTTTTAAGGCCTGCAACACTTTATGTCAAAAAGACACAAATAGCCGTTGAAGGTAGTGAGCTATCAATATTGGAAAATAGGAAACAAGTCTAAACTAGATGTTCCAGCACCTGGCAGAGCATACTATACATAATTTAGTGGCAGTTGCCCCCCTTTCTCTCATAAAATCTTTCGTTTTATTGTTAAGATTGATAGCTTGCATGGGCTACCCTGTAATTTGAAATTTTGTTTTTATTACTTGTTACAGACTATTTCAGTTAAACGATAAAACAAAGTACGTTAAAATCCCTACGGGACAATTTTTATTAATTATTAATTTTAATTTCTTTAATTTCACTTAAAGTTTGTCTGTAACGGCTTTAAAGGTAACGCCACTACCCGATAATTATATGTAGATGGCCGACATGAGAGAGCACACGATCATGGAATGTATTATGGAATTTTTGGATTGGTTCTCGATCTGCATGACATGTGGTTCTGTCTTGTTAACACCCTACGTGGTCGAATCAGTTTCATCCAAATTAAACATCATCCATATTTTTAAGCTGTTAAACTACATAAGCAGCGATACAACCAGCATTAGCATTATGATGAATAAATAACAATAGTTTTTAATTTAGTAGTAGAGAGGCTTTTTTAATGCTTCAAATAAAAAATATAAAAGCCTGTATTTCAACATGTTTTTAATTGCTTTAATCGACTTAAATTTACTTGGTTGGTTGGTTATTTCGATTTTAAATAACTCCTTAACACGCCTTGATTAATAAAAAAAAATTAATTATTTAAAAATGTTCTTCTTCGTCTTCTTTATAAGATTTTTTTTTTCAAGTGAGCTTGACAAAACTACAGGTTGAGATAAAAATATTCCTCACTTTAAATCTAGTTAGTTTATGCCGAACATTTTCTCTTCTCTCCTTTCACCTACGAAAATAGCAATGATTCATAAAAATGCCAAAAATATGAAAAATTTAGTTTTTAAAATTTTCTAATTTATTTAAATTAAATATTCAAATAAATTTAGCATAAAATGAATTTGTAGCAGAATCCCAAAAATACCAAAAATTGGCGCGTCCTGAATATTTTTCACTAAATTTCGGATGAAAATTTAAATGACAAAAATATAATATTATAAATAAATATCTAGAAAATCATCATGAATACATCACACACAAATTATTTTTAATAAATTTCAGTTTCTAATAAAATAAATATTTTAACAACAGTGACAATATTTTCGCAAAAAGATTTAAAATTTTTTTTCACCGAAATAATTTTTCTTTCGTGGTATTTATTCATCTTGTGTCAAACTTGTACCAAAAATAAAAATATTTAAACTTTCATAAATATTTATATTTTATTTTATAAGACGAGTGCGTGTGAATGTATGTGTGAATTTGTAACTGTAACAAATGTTTTATATTTTTATTTATGATTATTCTCGTTGTTAATAAATTAGCAAATTTTATCTATTCATCTTAATATTAGCTCATGTACATACATATTTACACATCTACGTAAACGCGACGAATACATGCATCCACATTGGGGTTTTAAAGGATATGTTCATTTTAAAATTCTTTTTTAAAAAAAATTACCCAGACATATTAAGTAACTCGAAACTACCTGATATCTTTTTTAAGAAGACATGAGTCTTGCACCACGGCAGCCATTCAGACAACTTATATGTCGAGGTTCCATAAATACTTTAACTCATAATGTCCCCTTTACAAACCAGGTCCTTCAAATGGTACAGCCACAACACACATACACACACAGATTTTATTATTTTCCTTTCCTTCTAAGGCTTCGTTGTAGTGCCATAATCAATTGTTCCAATATGCGGACATAATCATCTCATCGAATGTTATGTAAGTTTAAAGCACCATGAATACCACGGCTACCTAAAAACAATTACTTTTTTTCTAATCAAGTCGTCGCTGTTAGGATTTGAACTCATGTTTAGTGATCTTTTGTTTGACATGCAATGTAATGTATGTTTTATGTTGGCAAGTGTCCACCTTCAGAATTATGGCATTTTCTCGACACAACTTTAGGCGATATACTCTCGCTTTTTAATGGATATTCTTTTTGAGGGCTTTAGGAGTCATCACTTTGTTCGCAGATACTCGTTGATTAAAAGATCCTAAAAAAAATTAGGACGAGGCGAGTGCAAATCTCTGAAAGAAAATATAAGGCGAACAGAAATGAAGCGTTCAGAATTTCTGTAGTGAGACACGCGAAGTGTGCTCTTACTACATATCTTTTCTAGTCCTAAGTCATGCCGTTATCATGTCTTTCTAGAAGACGCTGTCCACAGAATTTTGAATGTAGCGTTTATGAAAAAAAATGCCGGGATGACGCCTCACACCATGCAGTAACTTTAAGAGGAGTGCCCTATAAGCTGAAATTTTATGTTGGTGTAAGTAGTAAATTCGTCTGTCTTGCCCTCCGCAGAAAGGCCTGCCTACACCAATGTCATTTTGCTTATTTACATTTCCCGAGATGGAAATAAGACTCGTCGTTTATGATGGTCCAAGGAAAAACGTCGTCAGCAACCGGTAATCTCTTAAAACAGTGTTTATCAAATATTAAAATTTTGTCCATATTTAAAGCTTAATTTCCCATCCAGTTAATTCCTTTAAAAATCAGTTCAAAATAAAAGTAAAATTTTGTCTTAAATAAATTCATTTTATATGAAGCGTAGCGCCACGACAAATAAACATAAACAATCAAACAAAATGACTTAAAAAACAGTTGTTCCATCAATTCTTTAAACAAAACAAAAACTTCTTTGTATTTGTATGTGTCTGAAACTTACAAATTCAGTATGCGAACCGTCTTGTGGTGGGAAAACCAACATAGATGTGTGTACATGTGTGTCTATATATATGTAAGTCCGTGTTTGCAAAAATCGATGTAAATTGTTGAACTCTATTTTGCATTGTTTTTGTATCCATTTCATACATTTTAATAGTTTTATTCTGATGTACGTACGTTTACTTTTTGTCTATAATTTAAAAATTCTGCGTTAAAAATGCACCAAAAATTATTACAGAAACGCAGTCAGTGCATTACAGCGTCGCAGTCATTTAGTTTGTCAGTTAGACAGACAGACATCGAATGTTTCTCTGCAACGATTTCTGATCAGAGAAAATTTAGACAAGAAAGAAAAACAAGAACAAATAGAATACGAGTATCGCGCAAATTTTTATGCTTTTATTATTGTTTTTATTATGTTCTTTCTCTTAATTTTTCTACTAGTTGATGCCACAAAAGTGACTTATTGTTTGTGACAGTGGCAGTGACTAGATGTGTTTACTTTTTGGACTTCAGCAGTGGAAGCATGTGCCACACAAACAAACTTCATGTGACACAATCTTCAATGTTCATATTTAGCTGCGCTGTGTTTGTTATTGTAATGTCATATGAATATACATGTGCTGCACGTGTGTTAGAGTATGTTTAACATTGTTTGTTTATTATAGACCCAAAACATTTGTAGCTGCAAAAATAACAACAACAACATCAGTAATACATACTTAAAAAACAATTGAGAAAAAATTAAAACGAAATGAAATCGAAAAGTGTGACTCTGCTATAAAGATCTCAATACATTCGGTTTAATTTTTTATATGTTTTTTTTTTTTGTTCTGAGTAGTATGTACAGACGTATGAGATGAGTTATGCTTGAATTCCAAATAGACATTGTCAGTGGTACTACAAGAATAAATTATTACAGAGTTGAACAAACTATAAATTCAATATTTAGTATCTAAATACTAACAATTATTAAGCGAAATGAATCTTTATTAAAGCTTTGCTTAACTTAAACTTTGTTAAAATTCTTAAAGCAAATAAATGCTAATTTTCTTAGTGAACTAAATTTTTATCAGAAATATTTATGCGATTTTCATGACGAACAATTCGTACTTCTCTGGAAAATTGTATCCTTAATAATAAAAGTGATGTAAGTCAAAATAAAAAAAAATCTGATGAATTCCTTCATACCACACTGCTTCAACCTAAATAAATTTAATGTGATATTCATGATATTATCAAAAGTGAACAATTTATGAAAATGCTTTAAGCTCATAAAAATTAAAAATTGATTTTTAATAGTCAAATAATATTGAAATGATAGATAACAACTTTTTGGTATCTATTCATACCAATCCACCTGGTGACCATGATGATGAATTGATAGAAATAAAAAAAGCAAAACTACTTTTGTAATCCTGACCATTATTATGAATTTATTGAACGGTGCAGCGAGAGAAATATTTTTTTTTACAACGAACGTCGCAGAAGAGTTTTATTCCAACAATAGACTCAATAACAAGTAGAGTAAAAAAACCGCTGGAGTACTTTAAATCTTTAAATCCAATGGAAGAGATTCCAGAAAAATGAACCTTATGAGATGTTTTATAAAATATATGGAAATATTGGATTATTTCAATAGCGGAAGCGATTTATTTGTAAAACGGTTATTTACATTTATTTTGTATTATTTCATATGCTGTAAACATTATTCAATATTGAATTGTTTTGTCTTGTTATTTTTTGTAAATAAAAATATTTTTAATTAGATTTAAAATGGGTATTTTTAATTTGCCGATTTTTTGCAAATATACAGATTTCTTTTAAAAATCATCTGGCACCCTTGTAGTGCCACCATCACCACTTATAACGATACAACAATCGTTATATTTACCGACATTTTCTGTTGTTACAGTAACGATTAAGTGATTCAGTAACTGCAGCTTAAGGCCAGGATTCACTATTATACTGAGTCGTACGATCTGTCAAAAAAAAAGTATGACAGTGTGGATTAAAAGTGTATGTATATGACAGACTTTTGGATAGATCTGTACGATTTTAAAATCTTTTAAAATAATTCATAAAATAGCTTTCTCTATGCGATCAGAGTTGATTTTTTTATGATGAGGAGAAAAGCAAAAAAATATCAAAACGATATGTTTTTTGCATCTTTTTTGTATTTATAATAGTATGGCACTAAACGCCATTTTGGAATAATTTTTAAAGTAGAACAGAATTCTGTCAAATTTTTGTGTGATTAAATCGTATGATTTTGTATGATTGTAAAACCTGGCCTTAAACGATTAGAGGCATCTTTATTTTTCTATTTATACAAATTTAAATTTATACGAAAAATACAAAAGAGAAGTACAGAAGAGCAGATACATGTGTTTATTTCTTAGATGTCAGTTTACACACATGAACACCTGTTTTTCAATATATACGACTAATTGTTGAGTATGACATTAAAAAAGCATAAAAAATGGATGTGGAGTTCCGATTACTTCTCCTTAAATACATTCAAGTTCTAGGTTTATGTGCAATTTTCTTTAAAAAAAAGATTTATTTTTATAATAAATTTAAAATGCGCTAATACTTTGTTAAACAAATATTTTTGATTCCATTAAAATGCAATATATGAATATGTTCTGTGTTAATGCTTATATTTAACGACTCAAAAATTTTAGTTGCTTATTTAACGATAAGCAACTTGCTAACCAAATCAGCTGGTTTTTAGCAACAGCGTGAATGGCAAAATCGACAATTTAACCAAATGATAATCATTAAAAAAAGATTCAGCTATTCTTCAGTTTTTTAAGCTGGTTAAAATGATGCTATGACTAGAAAACAGTAACTCTGGGTACCAAATTCACACAATACGATAAAAGCATTGATAATTCGATTCTGTACTAAAGTATGTTTTGACAAACTATAAATGTACTCAAGAAAATTATCATTCAATATCCCGCTTTGGGCTGAATGTTTTTTTTTTTTTTTTTTTTTTTTTTTTTTTTTGTCAAGCAGCTAATACGGAAAATTCCATGAGCATTTATTATTTATCTTTGCTTTCTCAAAACTACTAATTTTTAAAGTTTCCTAGCAATTATTCCCATGTAATTTTAATTATTTTCAGTCTTTACTCGAATTCAATAACAACAATGATTTTTATTTTTTGCATCCGGGCACCCATGAATATTCATACTTCCCCTTTCTGCATTAAATGATTTGCGTCATCATAAATTAATTAAATCAACAGCCACATTACATTACAAACATTGAACGAAAATTCTGTTTCGGTCTTTATGCTCTTAAATATATTAAAGCAAAAAATATCTAACAATAAAAATATCATGAAAGCAGGACAATCAACCAAATGCCGTATTAAATTAATTTATGATTTTCTACTTAAAAGACAATCAAATATTAAGAAAAAAATTTTATCGTTTAATTATTTTTTCATTTTTATCAAAGTTCTTCAATTTAAAAGAAAAATCATTATTAAACTTATTTCTTCGTCTCCCTCTCATTAAAAATGGCTTTTTAGTCTATAATTTCAATTTTTTTTTTTTTTGTTTACACAACTACACTAGTGTGACAATGTCGTTGGGTGGGTTCGCCTCTTTATTTATCTAAATATTTTTTTAGTTCCATCGCTATTGTTTTTCCAAAATTGTTTAATTTTTTTTATTTAATCTCTTAATTTATTTTTAAATTTTGTTTTTTATGTTTGTTGACATTTTGTTATGGAAATTGTATCTGAAAATATTTTTTTTTGTTTAATTTACTTGAATAATATTGTAGAAAAAACAAAATGTAAATGAATAAAACAGTTGTACAGATTGTTTACAAAAGGTTGTTACAAAATTGATACAAGAGCTAAATTAATTATTTAATTTAGAGTAGCGCATCCGTCAAACTGCCTTCTTGGCCTTGATGGCATAATGACACGAATGTGTAAAAAAGTTAAATGGCTATTTTGCAGAAATATGGCTGAGCTGAGTTGATTCAGTGTTAAATCTTCTTAAATACACCTGTTTGTGGACTGAATGGCCTAGACCTCTTGACTTCAAATTACACAATAAAAGTAAATCCAATGCACTTTAATCACACCATGGAAAATCTCTAATGTAATAGTTTTTCGTATGGCAAGACAATTGGCAACGTCTTTCTTAGACCCTAAAAAGCTTTGTAATCCCATGCACGTTACATCCGTGAAGTACAACACGTATTGTAAAAATACGTTTTCCGGATTATGACATCCGTTAACTGATGATAATTTACAATATTGAAGATTCTAACATACGTTATCGTATGACTGAACGTTGGTTTTTGTTATGAGTGGTCATCCGTTAACGAAATTGAGTTCGAATAATTTGGAAAGTACAACAAATTCGATAAAACAGATGAGAATTAAACAAAATGAATTTAAGTTTATGAGAAAACTATTATTACAATAAGTTAAATCTTAAGTTTATGAATGAACAGAAAAATTTGTCAAGAAACATTCTTCCTAAATGAGCTTAAAAAAATCTACTACTAACACTAACTTTAAGTACTGACCAGCCTTAGAATTTTTTAATTTTAAAACTATAGTTAATCAAACTAGAGATTACGATCTATGCCATTTAGTTCATACGATTAACGTATCACATAATTTTCTTCATACAATTGTCGACACGATCACAGATGAAGGAGTCCACCCCTGTTTTCGAGTTTCGAGCTCTTCTAACAGTTACTTATTTCTGGTAATATCAAAATTAAGTTATTTTCTCA
Organism: Gymnosoma rotundatum; assembly: GCA_916610165.2. Taxonomy (NCBI): domain Eukaryota; kingdom Metazoa; phylum Arthropoda; class Insecta; order Diptera; family Tachinidae; genus Gymnosoma; species Gymnosoma rotundatum. The sequence goes on along the minus strand of OU744337.1, from coordinate 91,127,754 downwards.
GCTAACTCTTTACAACAAAATTCGCAGCAACTTCAAGGTCACGCTAATTTTATGTATATAACATTTTGTTATATAAATTTTTAAACACATTCGTTTATTATACAGCACATTGTAAATTGTATGTTGTATCAAATACAAATATAAAAGTTATTAACACGCTGTTGTATTTTCTATTAGTAAACTTCTAAAAGTGTCATAATTTCAGAATAAAAAACAAGAAAAGTTAAATTTAAATAAAAACATAAATCAAATTCAAAAAAGTTGTAAAAAGCTATAATCATGATTTTATCGAAATAATATTATTTTTCTCTTACAACATTAAGTATAATATATTGTAAGTGTTGCAGCAAGTATTTACATAGAAATTACCAACAACGTGTGTAAAACTATTGTGGCATCAGAACACTTATGAAACTTACAACAGGTTGTGAATTAAAAGATTATGTTTTCGAAATAACTTAAAATAATTAAAATAAAATCGAAAGTTAAATAATGTTAAAAGAAGTAGCTTTAGGCAAAAAAGGTTTTAAAAATAATATAATTTGAATATTTAACTTGTTTTAAGATTGACATCAGAATTCTTTTTCAGTCTACAAAACTAAAGCAAAGCAACCTAAAATCCAAAATTAATGTTTGCACAAACCAAACTTTATCTTAAAAAATCTTTTACATTTTCCCTGCTAAGTAAAGATATTTTCATTTGCTTGACTTAATAATAAATAATATTTTCCATTTTTTTTATCCCAAGTACTTAATGTTAATAAATATTATCTACGTTCCAAAAAACAAAACCCATTTTATAAATTTATGAACTACTTTCACATGTCTGCTTTCTTCTGGACAATATCATTTGTTAGAATCCATTACTTTTACTAATTACTTTATTAATTATTATTAATTCTGATATAGAGTATTAAATACATTTTATGCCTTCGACTTACTAATTTAAAACAGGTGTTTGATCAAAACTAATGTTTAACATAAAAATTTCTTAAGAGAACTGTGATGAATACTAGTACTTTTCACTTGGCTCCTTTAGGAAAAATACTTGTAACATAAACCTGTCATTTAGATTTTATTCCATTTTATAAAATGCATTAACACGTAAATTTCCTATGTCGTGAATGGTCTGTGTGCCATAAAATAAAATTCTCTGTTTTACTTTACTTTTATTGATTACAATTTATATGAAGAGTGTTCGAAATTCCTTCAGACTCCATGTGCCCGTTTTTTTAATATTAAAAATTTTCGAAGCACTTAATGCATAAGACCGCATACAAAAGCATTTTTTTCAGATCACATTTTACAGCCCAATAATTTTTTTTACCGAACTCTTTAACAAAAAAAATTATTTTATTGTACAACAAACCATCTAGTTATTTAATTAGTTTGATTAATTTGCATAATAGAGATTACCCTCCTTGATGAGTCGATAGTTTTAAATATAATTTTTTTTTGTTTTGTAACGGTAAATTTTATTTTTCAAAATTATTTATTGAATCTAAAAATTTTTTTTTAACTATGTATAAATAAGTTTTCAAATATTAAATCTAAAAATTATGCTTTCTTTTCCTTTCTGACGTGTTCTAGATTAAATAGTCTTAAAACATTAGGTTTCTTATATTTGAGCAAGTAAACTGTGTCTCTTCTTATTCTTAGTCGAGCGTAACCAGAATGTTGAAGTATGTTCCGAGCTCTCTCATAGACGTTCTTGCATGCTTAACGATTTCGGATTAAATTAATTAAACTTTTAGAACTTTATGGAGTTTCGAATTTTTATGTATCATGGGCCTGCACCAATTATTCGTGGAATTTTTCCAGGTGTGAAAATGAGTCAGTGCCTCAAAACTTTATTCCATAGCACTATAAAAGTAAGTGCTACGGGATTGCAATCTAGTTTAAATATAGAGATTCTACCAATGAACCAATTCATATGTATTGCTGTTAACTTTATTTGTATCTGCTTCACTTTTATGCGTTTTTTCCAAATCAGGCGCCTATCCAAATGAAGTCGGGCGAACAGATGCCCTTCATCATGATACGAAAGACTTTCTTTATTTGCTAAGGGAATGAATCCTGGTTTTCATGCACCATGACTAGATAATTTGAATTCTCAATTTTAAACACGTGAAAATATTGTGAAGGTTTTAAGAGCCTGTCACTTAATTTAATAAAGGAGAAGTGGCAAAATAAGAACTTAGTATTTTTTAAAAGTTTAGTGTCACAGTAATGTGAAATATTAAGGTTCACATAATAAAAAGTATCTACGACTTTTAACTAAAGACAATACAAAAAACACACAATAATTTGTCACTTAATGTTCTTAGAGCAAAGGCTTGTGCCAGTTCCACAACCGCTATTGTATTCTAAATATTATTGATATAGAGAAAACATTTCACTCAAAAAATTCTACACTGCATAAATTTCTGAAAACAACAACAACAGAAAGCTACCAAGAAAATCACCATATAATATTTGCAAAATTAAACAATTGTTTTGATTGTCACTTGAAATGATCTGAATGTTTCTTTTTTAATTTTTAACTCATACATTAAACAAAAGAATATGTTTCACTTACAAGTGAAGAACAATTTGTTTCTTTATGCAAACTTACCTCTTTTAAATCAACAGACAGGTATCCATTTGTGCACTATTGACTTTTGTTATGCAAAATGTAAAAAAAAAATAAATTCTGAGTACAACCAACAGCGCACAAAAATTTAATGATTTACAATAAAAAACGCCACTTTTAAACTGCCGACGGCTTTGCAATTTCTCACATTTTCTTTTTAACTAATTTTTTATTTTTTATCTTAATTTTTTAATTCTATTTTATTAATGCATCACAAAATTAGCAGCATTAATTTAGACATATTTTTTTCATACACACTTCCTTTTTTAAGAATTAAATGCAAATTTATTATTAAACTTTTTTTAAGCAAAGGGGAGGGTTTCGACTATAAATTATTGCACTTAAATGGCTCATTGCACACATACACATACACTCAACTATTATTATTCTTACATGTGAATATGTAAACTACACACAAATGTATACGCACTCACGCGTGTTTCACGCACTCCCAGGCCTGTGTTTAAATAAGTGCCTGTATTTAAACGAACTTTTGACGTTTTCACTAACACGTACTTATTTAAATTTTTAAATTATTAACAGCTTTATGTTTATTTTTATTGATTAGTTTTTTTTTGCGAATAATTTATTTACGTTTGTATTATTTTCTTTAATTTGTTAAATTTTTAACGATATCTTTTTTTTTTACAAAATTCTATTGTTTTTGTTCGCTCTTTAATGACATTGGCCTGTGTGCAGAAATAGAACCGTTTTTTCACGCTGTACGTACTGACTGAGATTCGTTAGATGCAAAATTATCCTTATGGCCATAAAACTGCTGCTTGCTTTCTTCGCTTATTTGTTTTATTTCATTTTGTATTTCACTTTTGTGTATTTTTGTTGTTGTTGTTGTTGTTGCTTTTATGAGCTCCTTACTATAATTTTTTTGTTTTATTCTTTCTTGCTTAAGGATTTCTCTTTATTTTATCATATTTCTATACGAAGAACATTTTTATGCTGGCAAATTTTTATTCCTGCTGATGACGAAAACTATGAAAATTGTACAATGAAGTTGAAGACACACAGGAGTATTGCAAAGTACACACAAACATAAAATATTAAAAAAACGGCAAAATAAAAAAATTACTATTTTTTTATATATAAAAATTATAGACACTAGAAATCGAGTCGAATAGTGATATTTTGTTGTATTTTTTGCTATTTAATGTATTTTTTTCTTGTCGTATTTTTCGTTTAGTTTTCTGCAATGTACTCAAAATACAATAAAAATTTTTGAATACTTTGTCGTAGTCGACGTTGTAGTCGTCGATGTTATATTTTTTGACGTCGTTCGAAAAACGGTCGTCTGTTGTGTGTAAGTTTTCAAGTAAAGTTAAGTGTATCCAAAAAAGTGTATAATACTAAGTAGAAGTACAAGAATATAACAAACCAAATACCAACTACAACAATAGCAGCAAAAACGACAACAACAACAACAACAGCAACAAGAAAAACAGCAGCATGTGCAAATACAATAGTAAAAACGTTTTTTTTTATTGTTGTTGTTTAATAAGAAGGCAAAAGAGTATAAAATACTTTTCGTTCTTTGCTGTTGTTGTAACAGTAGATGTTCTTATTGTTATTGTCTCTGTTGTTGTTGTAAAAATACAATTATTTTATTTGTATCAAGTGAAATGAAAAAAGTCCTGGCGCAACGTTATACGCCAAGATTCGAACTAGAGCATAAAAGTTTTGGTGCTGCGCACCACCATCATTTAAAAAGCAACAAACAAACAAACAGATATAAGCCATCGACCAAAAAATAAATGCAAAAAAAAAATGTAGAGAAATCTGTTCGCTATATGGCTGACTGGCTGGCTAACTCATCGTCAATGTAGTACAGAGTGTTAGAGTGTATCTTTGCGATACTCGTCTCATACTCGTACTCGCACTCGATGTTCTCTATTAAACACTCTGCACAGGCAAAATGTTATAGCATTTTTTAACACAAGAACAAAAAAAAAACCAACAGACAAACAAACCCTAATCACGAAAGATAGCTGCAGCGGCAATTGGACTGGCTGACTGGATAAATGTTATCTGAAAATATTGTGAGATACATTTTCGGTTACAGTTGCTGTTGCTAACAAACATTGAGCAAAAACAGCAATGCTCTCAGCAAATTTGAAATTGAAATTACTCTGGCCAAAATAAATGTTTTACACTTTTAAGCCATTAGCTCTTTGTCGATGTTTATTAGCAGAATACTTTTCCTGGTTTAGCAAGTGTATTCCGGAATCAGAGAGTTGATAACACGCAACCATTTAAATACAATTTATGTTTGCATCTACAATTGACTAAAGTGTACTCACTCAAAGAGTTGAGCTTTGGAAAAGAATTCATGTAAAGTATTTTCAAAATAATTTATTTTTATTAATAAAAATAGTTACATTGCAACTTTAACACAATTCTGTAAAATTGTTTGAATTTCTGCACATGTACGAGGGTAAGCAGATAAGTTTTAAAAAAAGCAAAGACAAAAAAAACTGTTTAAGTCGATCTTTTTTAAATTTATCTCTATTTAGTTTTACTACTCAAACACCTTGTCCTAAAAAATTATTTATGTCTCTATATTTGAAGACAACAAAAGCATGGCTAGAGAATAAGATGCGACAATAGTTTGTCGTTTATTTTGTGCCAACGAAACTGCACGAATTTATTTTAGGGAACTCGAAGTCTTTTAAATGAACCAAGACGTGTGCCGCTGTTTTTCTTACTCTAAATATTATAACGGTAGACTAATCATGGCAAAATTCATTGCAGTAATCTTATAATTCATTAGCAGTTATATTAAGGCAAAGAAATTTACCAGGATCATAACTAAGGAACTGTAAACAAGCCACTGAGTCAGATGAACAATTGCATCTGTTTATTTTAGTTTAAAAATAATCGCAGCCTCTTTTAACGATAGTTTTTTCATAATAAATGATCGGTTACTTAAGTCTCTACCATTAAGCTTACCTCACCTATACGCTCTGAAGTAATTTCTTATTTCTAAGACCACCATCGCGATAACATATAGAAGACAGCCTTGAAATGCTGCTGACACGAACTTTCCCACACTTGTCGTTGACCCGTTTTGTTATTTGACTTTTAAGTTTATGTATTTAAAAGTCAACCCAAGACCGACTGAGCCGATTTTCCTAATAATTTCCAAATTGTGCCCTAAATATGGGTGTGGGCAAACAAATAAAATGGTTTCAATATGGTCACTACAACCATATTATGTTTTCTCCAACAATACAATAATAATAATTTAGTCAGGATAAAGAAGTTTTTTTCACATTTGATAAAGTTTAACAAGTTTAGTTTGAAATTAACAATGCTTAAATTCTAACTACAACCACTACATCTTAAAATGCTATATTATTTACAATCGTAATATATAATTAATAACAATAATATGTTAAGTCTGTTCTAACCTAATCAAAGTATGACTACAAACGAACAAATAATGTCTGATTTTATATAGAGATTTTGTTTTGGCGGATTTTTTTCTATCAATTCAATCTCTTGCGTATCAGCCATTGGTTGAAATGGTCGTTAAGTGTGAATATTACATATTAAAAAATATAACAAAGCAAATAGAAAATAAATTTATTAATTAAAACAAGCATGTAATTGAAAGTTATAAGTAAATAAAAAAATTTAAAACCAATAAAAAAGTAAGTCTTATCATGTCTAAGAAAAGTATGCTTTCACTTAAATCATAAAATTCATAATATGCTACTTTGTTGCTACAACATTATGGTTACTTTCATAATCTATTTTTGAGTGTGGAGTAAAACTCGATATAAATCTTAGAAATTTTTAAAAGCTCATTAATAGTAATGATCAAGTAGCTTTTTAAAGTATCATACATGCAGAGGGATTTCTAATGTTAAGAACCTGTTTGTTACATATAAAATAAATTGATTTTCTTTGACTTTAATAGCTTATTTTTCTTCTACGCCGTTTGGTATTCAAAATCACAATTTCACCTCTATAAAAAAAAAAGAATTATGTGGTTTTAACAAAACGAAACAATTTAGCTATTTACAATTTTTCTCGTTTATTCCATCGTTTCGATGTTAAATCGTTGCAAATAACACATTATTTGGTAATAAAGTTTTACATAAAAATTATATGAAAAAATATAACTTAAAAACAAAATTAAAATAGATTTCAAAGAAAGTTTTAAAATGAATTTGAATTTTGTTGTTGCTGGACAAAAATTCCCAATTGTATTTGATTCAAAACATTTTTATATTTTTTTTACAAGCCTAGTGAATTAAATCTTGATTTTATTTTTTTTTTTTTTGGCTTTGTAATATTTTTTATTAAATACTTTTAAGAAAAAATATAAAGCTGATATTAAACCGGCAACGTACCTGTTAAATAATAAATAAAAAAATTTTTTCAGAAAATAAATATACAAAATCTGCTTTTTATAGGTATTTATTTTTACGCGAATAATACTTGACCCAGAATAAATTTTTTTAAATCCATCAACCCAAAAAGATATCTTAAATAAAAATAATCGACTTTAGTTTCTTTATTGACGAAGACTTCCAAACCAAGATAAGCGAAGTAAAAGTTTAAGTACATTTATAAATTCTTCTTTACGACAAAACTATTTGACGTTTAAGCTCGACAATTATTTCATTCATCATAAGTTTCGTTTTCATTCAAATCTTTGTGTACCTGAGGTGTCCTTAAAAATTTTGGAAAAATCAGACTCCTACCAAACAACACCACTCTTGTTTAAAGTTCTTCAATACTAGTTTTTCACAAAAATTCGTGCCAAGTGCCAAACTTTAAAGGAGTTTAGAATATTATTGTCATCGAAAATCTAAAAAAATTAATTGTGTTTTGGTTCGAAAAACTGTTGAAATTGCCCGAATACAAGTAATTCGCTTTTGCGGTCATATATATTTTTTGTCTATTTGATAGATTTAATATGGATCAAAGTCAACCTACTACCTTCAGTATTTGCCATTAGACTAACGTTTTTTTCTATGTTTTTCTTAATGTTAAAGTTATCCTATAATATTTTTGCCAAAAAAAAAAAACACAATTTCAATTTCACCCAAAGGTTTTTAAGGCAAATTGAAACCAATTTGTTTCTAAAAATCATTACAATAATTTATTAAAAGTGAAATAAAATTCTTGAATTTAAAACTCGGTCATAATTAAAACTAAAGATTAGAATTCAGCTCTCAGATTGATGAGTTCGTTCTGAATTTAGATTTAAATATTTGACTTACGATAATGTCGACTTATCGTAGTTTTAAAGCAGCTTTGGATTAATTTCACCACGGACAACACAATTTTTTTTTAGTGTGACTTTCAGAATTTTCTAAAATTCCCATTTTCGCTTAAACTCTAATGCTGAAATCTGACTCACATCGAATACATTTATGTACCTTAACCTGATTGAAAGTCGCACTTGATAACCTTTTTACAAATAAAAGTAAAAAAAAACGTTAAAAATACGTACAAGGTATCTTCTGTATGAACAGCTTACAAATTTATTTAATATTTACCAATTATACAGTTTACGCTTAATTCAAATGCTAAATCAAATTGTTTCTATTACTTTTTTATAAAATGTAATTCATTTATAATTATTAATTATAACATTTACCTACATACAAAATAATCTCTGAAATTAATTTCATCAACATGTTGTTAACATGTTTTGCATTCCTCATTAATAACATGCGTCTGTTAATAAAACCTGCCTGTTAAATTCTAACATAAGACTATGATTTATTTCCCCATCTCTGTAACGGGATTGACATTTTTATATTCGAAATGTTCATAAAACTACATTCCCGGTTAAAACATTTCTCCTTGTTGTCCAATGTTATTAACAGTTAATATGAATAACTTCTTATTAATTTTCGGATGCTATGTAGTTGAGCTCTTCTAACTTATTCTCGTGTAAATTAACTGCTCATATCACATTTTCCGAAAAATGAATTATAGAAAACGGCATTATTAAGAGAGGGTCAATTATTTTACACAGTGTAATTCAAATGACTACTCTTATAATTTCCATGAGTAGAAATGAGTTCTTGTTTTTAAAGAGAGTCACAAAATGTGAGAACTTATCTACTGTTAATGTATTTGAGTGGAATTATAATTGTGTAAACTTAAAGAGGGGTTATTTTTTAAACTCTTTTAAAAAGCAGTATTTATATGTTTTTGATAATAGTGGAAGATGTGTTTGTAAAAGCGCATACTTATATAGACATTTGTCCCATCATATTCGAAAAGAAAAGACAAAAGAGCACAGAATTGCCTTTAGCCCTGTTGTGTATTATTTTTTTCCATATGACGTGCCATAGCTATTTTGTTTTTATATAAAAGAAAAAATTAGTTGTACAAAAAAAACAACAACCAAACAGCTAACAAGAAAACATAACAAATTATGACAAGGTTAGGCGGAGCGAAAAATTTCATCTTTTTTTTTGTTCAATGTTGTTGTTACTCAGCTAAATACTATATTCTCCTACTTATTCAATCATATTTTTTATATTTTGTTTATCAGAATGTATGAGAAATTGTGTACATTTTTTTAGTTGCCCATGGAGTTCAATATTTACTAAGAAAATGTTATCAGTGCATATATACATGATTATTATTATGTATAGACTGTATATGAAAAAATTCTTTAAAAATTAATAAGAATACGAGAAGTCGTATAAGGTGCTCATTAAGAAAAGAAATGGAGGCAAGTTTTTTTATCTAGCGGCCGACGCCTTGTAAAATCTGCGAAAGGAAATATTATTTAATTTTTACTACCTTCTTTTTGGTACCTTCTTTTTGTCACGATAATTCATGTTACGTTTGCCGTCGGCTAAAGTTATTAACAGTTTATTAAAATAAAAATGTAACTAATGACATTTGTATTTTAAGCAAGCGCCAAATACCTTTTAATTGGGGTTTTATTTCATTACAAAATTTATGTAGGTACCTAGGTACACAAGTTAGAGAACTAAAAAATACAAATAAGATTAATGTAATAAAACTTATATGCCGAGTTTGAGAGTGAAATTATTTCTACGAATAATTTTTGAAATAACTTGATCTAGGTACCTATGCACCCTATAATAACACTTTAACTTAAATAAAGTTCAATAGCATTAATCCTAGTCCTTAATCTAAAAGGAATATTATGTCACGTGAACTTTTAAAAACATCTTAAGAAGGAAGAATTCAGATCAGGGATGAAATACCTACATGGCATTATTAACTTACGATAGATAAAAATAATTATACCCACTTACCTACATCGATTTAAAATTATTTCATTGTAATTACCTATACCTATAACGACCACAAAATAACCAAAAGTCAAAAATACTTAAAACCTTTAGCACCAGCACTAACTTGCCACGTTTAGGAAATATCTATTGTCGTTAATCGAAAAGATGTAAAATTACCATAAATAAATCCGCTATTTCAGACTTTGGACTCCGTATCACTATGGGACACCCCTTACTATTAAACTTTATGTAACTTATATCATTTGATGTTGAAATCAGACGATAAATAGACGTCGAAATTGGGTTTCATATAGAGACACGCTATAACTTTTAATGTTTTATTTAAGGGACTGCCCATAACGGTTTAAAAGATAAGTCCATTTAAGTGGTATTTATGTTTCTGTGTGATTACTTTTTCATTTTTCTTTTGTTTTACAGCGCTGTATACTCTGTTTTACATTTAGGAGTCTGCCTAGAACGGGTCAAAACATAAAGCCTTCTGCTGAGTACGTATTTTGTTTTTTTCACTTCATTTTTGTTGTTGTTGTAGCGGCTACAACTGCTGTGTCCCGCTGCTAGTGTTCATGAGATGGAGGCCTAGGTCAGACGGGCAGACAAAGAAGAGTTATGTTTTTCCTTTGCGGTACCGAATTATTAAACAAATGTACAGCATTTTACAATTTAATTTGTAAATATGGCTATTTTAACCACAAGATGAGGCACCAGCAAAATCCAACTGTCAAAACTTAGGCTATTTCCCGAACACAAGCGACAGTCTCAGCATTTAGCCAAACAATAGTCTAGAAGAATTTCTTAAACAAGTTGGTTTTAATCCTAATATTTTTATATCTTCACATTTAAAAAAGGATTTTTTTTCATAACCATCTAATATCATTTGTTCTCGCCGAAACTAAAGTTCATTTTTCCAAGAACTGTCGTCTAATTTACTCAACTGAAAACCTATTTAAAACACATAATGAGTATTTTTTTGTGTCAATAAAAAATTAAAATAAATAAATTGAATTAAAAAATACATTAAAACAATTTAAACACTTAATTTTATTTGGTTTTAATTTAAAAATAAAAATAGGTAATTATATAATGAGTTTTTAAGGCAGCCATAAAATAGTTCTATTATTTAATTGTTTTTTATACGTTTAGAATACAAAATTTTCCACGAAAATCCTAAAGAGTCCCGAAGTAAAATATCAAAATAATGCCGCACAAAAAAAAAATAATAATAATAAATTTAAATTTGAAGTTAAAAAACATAAATATTTTTACCAACACTCCACTAAACATTCATATTGGTAAAAATATGTAGGAATGTGTGTTTGAATTTAAATTTAGACATACTGACCTTTTCCAATATTTAGAGCATTACGAGACTTTTGAAATAAATAAAATTTGGTGTTATTTTCTATTTATTTGAGGTATGAACGAACAGTTTATAAATGCATATTTTGTTACTCTTGTGACATACCTACATACAAACATGTTTTGTTTTTTTTTCTCGGTTCTTAGATATTATTTAAGAACGATTTGTTATCGTCATAATCTACCATTTCAACAAAACAAAATTAAATAAATTTTTTTCAAATTATCTGTTTGTTTGTGTGTGCATTGTAATATAGGTAAAGGAGAGTTATTTAAAACCCTTTAAGTTCTTTCTTCTTTCTCCTATTTTATTTCTTAAAAAATAATAAAAAATATTTGAGAAATTATAAAATTTTTATCAATGTGAAAAATATTTTTCAATAATTTATTGATTCTATAAATTAAAAAAATGCATTTATATGCTCTTTAGCAAATGCGATACCGAAAAAATATTACCGGCGCCGATGCGGATCCAATGCAAATTGTTAATCGAAATTAAGGATCGCAAAAAATTAGTTTTTAGATTAAAACAAAAAAAAAATCAGTTTAAAGTTTTTAGTTTTTAATTTACATAAATGTTGAATAATTAATAAAAAAAAACAACTTAAAAAAATGCCTTTTAAATTCAATTTAAGTTACATTTAACTTTTGTTTTCTTAATTTTTATTATAATCTGTGCATTAGAGTTTATGCGAAATATGCGAAGATGGCGGTCGATTGCTAATATTCACTAAAGCCAGCTTATTGATTTGGTAATAAACCCATTCTGTAAACTTTTTGCTTAGGTATTTCTCAGAAGAAAGGAAGAAGTTCACACAAACTAATTTCAATTCAGAATTAATATTGATAAAAAAAAGTCCAGTGGCTTCTAAAATTCTTTGGGTGAAGTCACTGGAAAATGAAATTAAGATTTTAACCAAATTTTGCTTTGACACATGTTACGAATAACACAAATACAGGCAAAAATCTAAACTCTGTATTTTGTAAAATTTATCATATAATTAGGTAGGGTGTTGCCATAGTCGACTTAAGTCTTTTCTAATTTACTAAAAAAAGTTAACTTTATTTTCCTTTTTTATTAACTGATTATAAATTATTCATATGTTTATATTTTTAAATTTTTAAATAAGGTTTTCCATGTGCATGTGCATTAATTAAAGAGACAAATCGGCGTCATCAAAAAAAAATATTTTTATTATTGGATTTAGTTTTTTTATTGTTATTAATTCTGCTGTAATATACAAAGGCTTCAAAAATATTTCAATCCAAAAAGGATAATTTCCATAATGTTTTATAATGTTTTTGTTTAACCATTTATTGTTAGACATTATGACTATGATTTTAACTCTCAATTTTTTTTAATTTGTAGACATTTTGTTTCTTTTTAAGTCAGTTGCCTTCGGAATATTTTATCATAAGTTTTTTTTATTATTAATTTTCTTATTCTGATGTAGTTTTTTTTATCAGTTTTGAAAATCAACTGAGGTAAACCCGCCACAAATGTTGTGATCTTGAATTTCAAGTTGTTTTCTGTCTCTGTCTCTGTCTCTGTCATCTCTCATCGATGTTGAATAGTTCATCAAAAGTTTATCTACGAATTTTTCTATATTGTATTTCACATTAGAAATAAATAAATTTTTTAAATTTTTTGTTTGTATAAAACAGTTTCTGGTCTTGAATATTTTTATTATAGTTTTATTAAGTTGCAATCAATTGATTTATGAACACATTTTTGGGCATGCAAGAAGAAATAAAAATTGAATTTATGATAATAAATTTGCATTTGAATTGATCAAATTGTTTGACGAATTAAACACGACCACTAAATGGAGTCTAAAACTTTGGCCTTTAAAAAATTGAATAAATTAAATAAGATGTAATACAACTATACGCAAAAAGAAATTGTGTTGTTTTTTATTTTAACTAAAATTTGATCCTAGGAATTTGGTAATTAGAAAAAATTTCAAATTCTCTCTGTGTAGAATTATTTATTTGTTTTATGCTGAATAATTTTAGTTAAAGACAAATCTAATTATCACAAATGTGTTTAACAACTAATAAGACTCTTTTAAGGATCTAGAAAAATATATTGAAATATATTGTTTAATTGTTTATATTAGTTAATAGAGAGAATTTTAACCAAATTGACAAAAAATATTAACATCGCATTGCCTGCTCTGACTTTTATACAATTCAATGGCAATTTTTGCTAAATCTCATTAGCGATGTTAAATTAATGAGACTTGCCAATCAGGCAGAATAAAGAATCTTTGACAAATTTTGATATCTTAGTAGAAAGTTTTCATTGTTTTCGAAAGACTAGACTGGATTGTTAAATTAGAAGGTCATTTAGGGCGACAAGGGTTTTTTTTGCTCACATATTTTATCCTGGTCAGAAATAGCTAAAACATATTTTAATTTGTACACATTTTTCTGTACAAAAAAAAAATATTCTGTAAGTAGTATTTTGGCTTCTAGAATGCGCGTTGTCTGCCGATGCATTGTTTTAAAGAAAAAAAAAAAAAAATAAATAAATAAATAATATAATAATAAATTAAAAATATATCTGCACGAAAAGAAAATCATGGTTGAGGTAACTATGATCTAAGAGCAACATATTATGGTTGTGTTATGGGATTGTAAGCAAAACATAGTATTGTTACATTTAATAATAATAAAGCTGGTCTTAAACCATATTATTGTCTAGCGTAACGACAACATCGTAAAGTATAAAAATAAATATTTTTAAACGTAAGCATATTATAATTGAAAGCAATAATATTATGTTCAAAAGTAAATATTAAATGGTTAAGTTAAAATAACATTTAAAAATGCCATGTAATGTAATTGAATCATAATATGGAAATAAAACAATTAGTTGTTTGTTAAATTTATTAGGGATTATTTTAAAATATAAATACACACAAAATTCAATTATTTATTTTCATTTGTTGTGATATTTTGTATATTATTTTTATTTATTTATTTTGTTTACAATTTTTTTAATTTTCTCCAACAAGAAGTAACTATTTAAATTTTAAACATTTTATTAAAATGGTTAAATAGCATTTTTTCAAGTCCTAGAAAAAATACGTTTAAAACAAACATTATTTGTTTGCTCTTAATTATACTTTGATTGATAATAACATATTATAGGTTAATATATTATATTACTTTTAATAAGTTTTAAAACTAAGGTTGTGGTTCCATTTTGTGTATTAAAACAAACTATGTTGCATTTTTTGTGCATGGTTTCCATATAAAGATTAACCAAAAAAATATCTATCGTGACTGATCTATTGTTGAAAATCTTTATATATTGTTGCAAAAAGCATAATACGGTTATTGTGAGCATATTACAGCAATGTCTATTCTCTGCGTGACGGTTTTCCTAACTGAGTTTTTAAAACTCTTAAATGTTATTAAACTTCAGTACAGTTTCTTGCTGCAGCAGGTTGCAGCGAACCATAAAGAGTTCAAGCATGTTATTGATCTTTTTATTTACAATTAATAACGAACTTGAGACAATCAAAATTAATAATAATTTGCTTTTGGCTTACGAAAATATTTAATGAAATTGTGAAATTACATTCAATTTTTTTTTATTGGATTTTGAAAGCTTTAATATAAAAGGTTATAACGTCAAAATAAAGTATAATCCAACAAGCGTACAGAGGCTTCAACCTATTAATATGTTTTTAAATAAAAGTTGTTCATATTACACCTTCTCTACATCACTTCTTGATTTTTTATTTTTATTTTATTATTATCCTTAAACTTTGTCAAACATATGCTACTTTTAATTTCAATAAACATTTAATTTTAAGTTTTTATTTATTCAAAATTTTAAATCTCATCTTTTTCTAAAAAAATGAATGTGTGTAGCGTATGTGTGCTCTTGTCTATTTGACATCTGCTTCATATCACATTGATGACACAAATAAATAATATATTTATATATTAAAATGGTTGTATATATTTACATACAAACAAACATTAGTTAAGTATTTGATAGTATGTGCATTTATGTGTGTATGTATATATGTATTTGGATTTTTAATCATATTACTTATAATTTATTCACTATATTCATGCGGAAACAAACATATAAATGTGTAAATGTTGATACGTTTAATAAAAAAAATGGTTGCTTCTAAAAGCAAAAACAAGAACAAAAAATTAGAGTACAAACAGTAAATGATGAAAAATGATGAATAGACAGACAGACAGACAGACGTATGACAATGTTTTCATATCTTGAATACAGAACATGTTTTTCAAATTTCAACCCTTTTTTCTATATTTGAAACTGTCAAATGTTAGATGGATGGATGGATGGATGTTTGGATGATGGCTATGCAGGCTTATAATTCATTCATATAAAAATTCATAGATTTATTCTATTTGAATAAAAATTATTTATGTGTGTGTATATGTGAAGTAAATGCTTGTGTATTACTGCAGTGCTATGTAAGATTATTAACATTTATTATTTACATGTAAATAACAATTGTAACAAAAATTAAATCAAAATGGCCTGTGATATTCATAGTTACTTCAAAATGAGTTAAATAAAATATTTACAAATCATTGTTATTCATACAGTGTCCCAAATCATTATTCGAATTTAAACATATTGTATTTTATAAATATTTTTGTATATTTTTGGAAGTTAAACCTGATTGTTATGTAAAATGAAGTAGAGTAGTCCGTTATGTACATTCCATTTCTAATGTATCCTATGCATTAAAAAAAAATTCATCATTCCTATAAATACGAAGGCATGTGTTTTATTTTATCTTTTAAACAAAAGCAAGGCAAAACTGACTGTAATTTTCAAAATATTTTGCAAAAATATAAAAAGTTTCACAACTAAATTCGGAATATGATGATACTGATAAATGATTTAAGAAAATAAATATTATCTTCAACGAATCTTTAAAAATTTAAAACTGCTGCTAGAAATATCAAAAAAGTTACTTTATTTTAAAAATTAATTGAAAACACTGTAACCGAGTCTTATGTGTTAAATTTTAATATTTAAATAATGTTAGTAAATGCAAGTATTTTTGGGTTGAGTTTTAATTTTTGTGTCTCAGACCAAATCAATCTTCATTATAATTTTAATTTTATTATTTTATTGCAAAAAGGAGACCTTCTTTCTCATAACAGAGTCTTTGGTAATTGCTAATATTTGTCTAAGTTTTAAATCTCAAAGGATCCACATTAACTATGAGTCTGCCAATAGTCCTAAGCTAGTTCTTACGGGGTAATCCTCTCCATCTCTATCGAGTTTCCCTATTTTCCATTAAACGCCAGAGTTCCTTCAGAGATTAACTTTTATTCCTGTCTCAAGGAATTCTTATCCGACCTTGTCGGATTATTATGTTGAGGTTTAATTTTAAAAAACCTATAATTTATAAAATTTCCAGTAGTTAAGAAAACTCGCTCACTCGCACAAAGCTCTATATGTACTGGTAAGTTTTTTGTCCGGCAGTCAAATGAACACTACTTTATAAAAGTGTATGAATCTCAATTTTGCTTCCATTTAAAACTGCAGCAGGCAAATCACTCTAAAGTACGATAAATTCCAATATATTTTTTCTTATCATTTTTTAAACACATCAATAGTGAAATCAAAAATAAATTTGAATAGATTACCCGCACACACATCAAAATAGTTTCAGATTTCTGCGGTTTCTGATTTATTTATACGTGTGAATAAAAAAAAATGCTTTGTTCCTTTGAGGTTTCCTTGCATTTACCTAAATTGTTTTTTAATTTATTAACTAATTAGTTATAGTTTTTTCACATCAATGATTTAAAATAAGAAAGAAAATAAAAATTATATTTTTTTTTCTTTAACTTTGACTACATTTGTAATAATTAATATCTGCTAATATTTTAAAAGTTACAATTATCATACAGATTTGTCTTAAATTTTGCAACAATTTAAAATATCGATTACAAATGTCCTCCTTTTTGCATGATGTGATGCAAAAAAAGATAAGGAATTTAAATACGAAACTAAAATTTCGACACAAACATACTAAATTTAGAACGAATACATTTCAACATTTAACTTTAAAGAGAGTGACACAAATATATTGCATTTGAAAAAACTTCAACAACAGAGATTATAGTGAAAAAGAAGAAAAAGAAGAAAAAGATTAAATTAAATTGTTTAAATTGTAAACGACACAAATGAATTGTAACAATATACATATATACATACATACATACACACATACATATGTACATTGATACACATTTTTCGGTTGTATACATATACAAGGAAAAGTCAGAGAAGTAAATAGTAGTAAATTTCTTTTAACTACTTGTAGAACCAAATTTTTTTTTGCATATATAAAATCATTATATACTTTTACTATTTACTAAATACACATGTTTGTTTATATACATGTGTGCTTGGTTGTAATAAAAACTATATTGGCTGTGCAAAAGTTTGTATATAATAAATACAATTTCGTTGCTCAGTTTCGATTTTTGTATTTAAGTTGCATAAAAACAAATGAATGAATGCACAGCAGCAACATTAACCAAGTCAACAACATTAATATTATTTATGTTGGCATATTTTTATTTTTATAGGAATGTTTGAAGTTTAGACTTAAAAATCTCTTCAAGAAACTTTGAAAGGGTTGTCGTCTTGAGTTCGTTGTAGAAAATTTTTAAAACTACTAATTATACTATTGAGGGCAATTATTAGCACTTGCTATTTATTACAGGTAGGATTTTGTCTGCCTGGTAAATAGGCTTGTATTGCGCTTAATTGATAACAAAAAAAAATATTCAAATTACCAGAGCTAAGAAAATTCGCATTTTCACTGTTTGTGACAAACCCACGCTACTCTATGGCATCGAAACAGGGATGTTCAGCGCAACAACAAGGCGTACTGAACGAAGACAGTGAAACTGAATAGGTTTAGAAATGTACATAATGCAATCGCAAAAATTGCTCTAGACTGCAATCTCCAAGGAGTCAGAAGACCCTGATGTCTAGAGATACAAAACTAAAATTAAAATAAAAATGCAACAGACGAAAATTGAACGCAGTTAAATTTGTATTGGCTGATTAAATGGTGAAGTTTCGAAGCTTATTTCGAAGCTTGGTAAACTAATGCTTTTAATAGCAAAAAGAGTTCCTGAATGCCACTTTACTTTCAGGATGTTTTGCATTGTGTCAAATAGGGAAAGTAAATACAGCCCATCTTACTTTTTTTCAACTAATGCTTATTCGTGAATGGTACCACTTAGTTCATGTCTGATTTGATAGATAATTAGTTTTATTATTTCGCTTAACGAATACGGTTGTGTATACGCTTGTACAACATTACTTTGAAAATCATCATAATGTTGGAGAATGTGTGCGAAAATTGCGTACGGATTTTGGAAGAAGAGAAGCACCGTCAGCTCCGTATGTTCCGTTAAGAAAACTGGCATTCTCATCGATAAACCAAAGAGAATATTGCTGCTGTGGCAGAAAGTGTGCATGAGCGCCATCAACATCAATTCACCGTCGTTCTTAACAATTAAACATTTCGAAGACATTATTGAGACGAACTTTTGCCTTGGTATGATGTCATACAAAGTCCAGAAGCCAAGAAGTCTTTTTTATAGCATTTTTAAATCCTTGGTAAATCCCTTAAAATAGTGTAAATGCAATAATTACTTAGTAGAATGTACCGAAATTTTCTAAGCAGTTTTATAAAAATTAAGAAAAGCAGTATTATGGAGTATAAAGACTTATCTTACATTTCACGTTTTTTAACAAATTATTACCGAATGTGAAGTTAATAAAATAAGTTTTCTTTAATGCTTCCTTAAAGAAAAAATTCATATGAAAACGTCGTTTACGAAAAACGTCTCTAAAAAGGGTGAGTTGGTCTTCTAGAGGCTGCTGAAAAATCTCAACTTTTTAAGGACTATTAACAATATCGTTGTAATTGACTCGTTAATAATAATTTATGCTGAAGTTTTTAGTATGGATATATTTTTATTTGCTGTTTCTAATTGTGGGAAGCTGTGTAACATTTCTTTTGACGGCCCTCGCATATACACAAAACGTGTTATTTCTGTTGTTGTGTTAAACGGCAGCAAGAAAAACACGAGTAAGAAGTAACTGTATTTAGATTTGAAAAAAAAACATTTGTCGTATTCTTGTAAAATTGTCATCAGTGTGTGTGTGTGTGTTTATTGTAGTCTGGAAAAGCTACAAAGTATAAAAAAAAAAATACAGTTAAAGACTACAAGTTTACACTTGTTGTCGTAGTTGTTGCAATAACAATGTTTGTTCGGATACATATAGTCTGGTTAAAACTGCTAGACAATTTTATACTAAACCATTTACAGACCGACAACTGCACACTCTCTCACACCCATTGAGCGTTAAACGGAAGTCTAAAGTTTCAATTGTATGTGAATAATACAAACTACATGTTGCTATGTATGGGTGAGTGTGTCATTCTGTAGACAATTATGTATAGATTTGAGCATGCAGTATATACAAAGACTTTCATTTCTATTATATACCATCTTTATATAAAATGTGTATATGTATGAATGTATGTATGTGTGTTCTTATAAACTTATATATTCAAATGTTTAAAGTCAAGTTTTTTGTTTGTGTGTAAGTGGAGATTTCGTTGCTGTCGTCATTGTACAAATTATTTTTTTTATCTTTCATTTTCATTATTCAGTTTGTTGTATTTTGTCTTGTTTGTTTGTTTATTTGTTTGTATATAAATAAATGGGCTGGTTGTTGACATTGGTTTCGTATTTGCAAAGAAATCGATTAAATTTAATCGCAATGGCGTGAAAATCTTCCAAAGACACTTTAAACATAGACATTCATTCATTCATTCATTTAGCCACTCACTCTCTCTATCTTTTGAATTTGTTATTTACTTGTGACTATTTGCAAAAGACTTCCTGTTTCTAAAAGAGCAAGGTCAATGACTAAAATATATTCAATAAAATAGAAATTTTCAATTTACCCTTTAAGTTAATTTAAATTTTCATCTGGAGAATGTCTACAAATTAAAGATATTTTAGAAAAGTTTCTTGTTTGAAAACAAGGAAAAACAATTGTAAAAAAACAGCTGAAATTTTCAAAAATTAACTACTGTTGTTATTTAAATATTTATTATTTAAAAATACAATCTTGACTTATTTTTTTTTATATTAAGAACTAACAAATGATGTTTGTTATCAAAGGTTGGTCAAGCTCATCAATATGTGTCTTAAGTAAAATCCATTCTGTTAATTGAGAGATTAATTTAGCTCATGCTACTGAAACTCATCATAAAAATCGATTGTGTTACTTCTTCTGAAAATTAAAAAAATCTTTGTATACATAACAAATATAAAATTTTACATATATTATTTATAATTTGGTCTGTTTGTTATAATAAACGACTTTAAATTGATTTTGGCTTAAGTTAATTTTCATTTCAATTTCTAAAAATTTTGTGAACTTTGTCTAACTAAATTAATATTGATTAATTTTGGATGTTCCTCGTATTACTATTTACGAAATTAGTTCGTTAAATAGATGATGTTGCAGATAGAGGCGCAGAATACTGATTACGGATGTAGCGATCTTGAAAATACATCATTACAGTCTGCTGGTGTATAATTTGTCCTGTTTTCCTTGGAAAACGACCGCATTAAATTTGTAAATATGTTTTCTTTGTTAAAAATTTTTTGTAATTAAATATTGAAAAAATAATTATACTCGTACATATCAATATGAAAATTTATTATTCGGAATCTTTTTCAAAAAATAATTATATTAATATAGTTTGTTATTTGACCTTTTTAATTATTTATTTTTTAATTTATTATTTAAGCACAAGGTCTTTTAATTTTTATTTTTTCAATATTTCGCTACTCCCTTGTGTAGCAAAAAATAAAAAAATAAAAAATAATTTTTTGTTTTTTGTTTTATGTTAGTTTGAAAAAATTTTTTTTAACTTTTTTGTTGTTGCTATTTTGTGTTCAAATAAATATTTCTTTGTCCTGATGATGCTACACAAGGGAGTAGCGAAATATTGAAAAAATAAAAAATAAATATTAAAAGACCTTGAGCTTGAATAATAAATTAAAAAATAAAAAATAATTATATTTACTCAATGGTTACGCTGATTTTATAAAAAAAGTTTTTGAGTTTTTTGTTTTCGTTTGGCTTTGTTAGTTGAATATAGTTCTCATTTAAGCAATTTCGCTTTAGATATAAGACTTTTGAGTTTAAATATAAAATAATATAAAAATCTGTGTAAAATCCAAAATATATAATTGAAAGAATCAAGCACAGTTAACGTGGATTAACATTTATACACATAGTACAATAATCTAAAATAAAATAAGCCCGCCAAGTATGAGCTTAAGACACACACAAAGCTACAATGTATGGGTCACCCTTTAGTTTTTAATTTTACTTTTTAAACTTTTTACAGCGGACATAGCAATACATGCATACATCAACTGTATACAAGAGCCGAAAAAAATCTGCCGTATACAATGGATAAAAAAAAATAATTTTTAATTATTGTTGTTTTTGCATAAACATTGGTTTTAGTCTTTACTTCATTGTTTGGAAAAAAATCTTTAGTTTATTTAAAATATTTGTGAGAAGCTTTTGACTCTTTTAAAGCGTGGTGTACGATTGAAGTGTTTTTTACACTATTGTGGTCCATGGTCTGTACTTTTATCTAAAAAAGAACATTTAAAAGCTATTACTTTCTTATCTTGAAACTAAACATATCGATTTTAATTGTTTGGATCAGTAAAATAGTACCTCAAATTTTATATAAGAAATAGCTGATATCAGTCAATATATTGAGAAACCAGCATCGTGATAGGGAATCTTCTGTCAGGTAAAAAGATGGTAGAACTCACTGTAATCTTTAACCGGAATGCTGTTTTGCGTGTCAAGATCTGATGAGCTTGTTTGCTGAGTTCCGGGCCAATTTGTTGGTTGTGTAATCATATGAAAGTCAGAGTATCGTTACGAAAAGCGTGTTTAATAGCGGATAACGAACCATTTGATTACATTACACCAGGTAAACTACACCAGAGCGGATTAGAGCATCAGCTAATATTCGGGCCTAACACAACAACGGGAGGCTAAAATATAAAAAAAAAACACTTTGACGTGTTAATTTTTTTCTCTATTTATATATCTTCAATATATTTTTAAAATTATCTTCTAGATTTCTAAGCTTAGTGCTGAGCTGATACTGATGAGTTTATTTTACCAACACTAAATTTTGGATATCCCAGTTATTATATTTGCACTTATTAAAGTTAATTTCCAATCATCCTACTTTTTAGATTTTGCTAATTTTTATCGATTAAAAACTTGGTTTTAAAAGATTATTCTAATAAATTTTAAGGGTTTTAGCAAGTGGCAATGAGGTTTTTATCCATGATTATTTTCAAAGTGACTGCTAATATTATTCTGTAGATTAGATTGCAGTCATCGAAGTATATTATAAGAACCGGGATGTATCAATGATATTAAAAGTGAGTGATTGATTCCATTCGCAGTAAGTAGAACGCTGTGAAGTTTTTAAGAAAAAAAAGGACATTAAAAAGAAATTAAAAATTAATTGCTCCAAACTTCAGTCCATAGATCGGAAACCAAAAGACCGACACAAAATTAGAAGTCCTTTATAATTCTCTGGGCAAAATAGATTTATAAAAAAGAATTTAATAATCTTTAATACTAATTTAAATACTCACACTCGAATGCATTCACACTTTGCTTTGATGTAATGATCGTGATAAAAATGTCCTTTCAAATCATTCATGTGCAAACTTATATCTAAAAATATCTGATATGAATAAATGAACAAAAAACAGTTACTTTTTTTCGCTGGCCTTAGTTTTAGGTAACAAATTAATTTTAGTTAGAAAAACTTTCACAATGTCAATATTTATTCTCGTCCATATTTGATATCACAAACAAAAACAAAAAAAAAATAAATAATAATAATACTTGCAGAGTCAGTAACGAACAGTTGTAGTGATCATGCCCTTTGGAGGGTTGAAAATTGAAATAAAAAAAAAAAAAATAATCCATCCATACATTTTAATTCCATGCAAGGAAACAAATTTCAATTATTGTTTTTATTTCTTCTTCAACAAACATATTGTTTTTTATGCGAATTAAATTGAAGATTCCACCATATTGTTTGTTTAGGTACAGATTTATTTCTATTTATTTATTTTTTTCGTGTTTTTCAGACAGACATAATTTTAATATTTTGTTTTTTATTAGATTTGTCATTTGCTGACGATAAACTTCTGTTTCTCTATCTTAATAAATGCAGAACATGAATCCATTGTTTTGTTATGCTTGATGAAAACGGTTCAGTGGTACAAATCCTTTAGAAGGATTTTGCGTGTGATTATTAAGGATTTAATATGTTTTTGATGTGGGAATTATTTTAATAATTCCATGTTATTATTTCATTTAGGATGTAATTTTAGTACAAAAAATATGTAGTGTTGCCACCCGGACGTTTAATTTTACTTACTGCTGTTTTTAGGTTTTAACGCCATAAAAATTTTATTTAGTCCTTGAAAATAAAGAAAAAAGAATATTATTAACATATGACGCTTTGTTACAGAGCGAGTTCGATGGTCACTGTGGTAATCGGAATTTATTCTACCAATAATCTGACTGCTATTCTCCAGGAGAATGCCCTATTATATCTCTTGCAGAGAAAAGGTTTACAGAAGTGTACAGGTCCTGGTAGGATCTATTTAGGATCCACTAGAAATGATTATAACTGATTCAAAATTTTACCAGAAGTTTCTTATTAGTCTTCTTCAAGATCCTAAACAACCCTGCGTCACTAATAGTAAGAAATAGTTTGGCGAGGATTAGGATGGATCCTTGGTGTGCAATTTCATGAGTACAAGGAGCTAGATCTTTATGTGTTAAAAATAGAGAAGAATCATGTGAAAATCTATTTGTTGTAACATACCCAGCCAGCGATCAAGAAGGACTTACTATATTGTTACGAATAATAAAATCTGGCAACCCCTGTAGTTGTTTCCGTATAAGCGTGGTGAATAAGCTAATTCAACTAATGGTGTGTTTAAGAATAACAAAACCACAAGTTAGCCAACAAAAGCTGAGCAGCCTCAATGGCTGCGTTGGTAGAGGTGCGTACTACAAAACAGAGGGTCCTGAGTTCGATACCGCATTCGGACATGCGTGCAACGAAAAACTAATAATTGTTATCATGCAATTTAAAATTAATAAAAACAGCAGTACAAACCTCCCGAGAGGCAAAGACAATTATTGTGTGAAGCCATGGCAGACAATTTAGCGAAGACGTCTAATTTAATAAAAGGAGTAACAGATAATTGTCAAGAAGCCCTTTATAATAAAAAGTAAGAGCACTAGCGGTTAGCACGGGGAAATGTAACAGCGTAACAACAGTGTATGGCAGACGTGTGTTGTGGGTACTGGATTAAAGGAGATGACTGGCTTGGATAAAAGGAGTAGTGGAGATGTCTGTGGATGGTTAAGGTTACTAAAGAAGGCATTGAGTAGTTAATGTCTCGCCGGAGTAACACAGTAGTGTAGCGTGGATGGTTGCGTTTGTGGTGATAACGCATGTTTAGTAAATAAGAGACCAAGGGTTCACAAGACCGGTAGGATCGAAAAGTTATAGCCAAAGAAAGCCATAAAACTAAAAAGAATACAGAATTTAGCCACAGTGGTATTTGCAATCAAAAAGAATCCGCTCGTTTGTCTAAAAAGGGTAAAACGTAACAATATAATATATAATAGGCTGCATTATATACCAAGGTTTTCCGGGATGATTGCTTAGTAACCTGATTCCACCTTACGGTGTAGTTAAATAGTGAAAATAAAACTGAATAATTTTAGTGCACAACTTTTACTGTTGCGTTTTTGGCCTTAGAAACACACCTATTACTTTTAATTGTGTGGGAGTTTTTGTTTTTCTGCCAAATACTCGTTACAGAAAATCCAGAGCTAGGTTTAGAAGGTTTATTTTTTGGTATTTATTGTAAGACATTGTAAATTTGACAACTTGCTCCATCGCTAAAATAAAATAAAACCAGAAAAAGTAGTTTCATATTTTACTGGATTGCAGTTGTGGATTGGTCTTATGTAGAAAGCTGAATATTATATCCTTTTGGGTACCAACATAAAATGCTGAAAGTCGCCAAGCAATTTGTCCTTTTAATGGGAAGAGTATAAAAATATGAAAAGAAATACGCCATTAAGAATTAAGTAAAAAAAATTATTCATAAATATTTTAAATAAAATATCAAATTACTAAACTTAAATATCCTGCCCAGCCGCCAATTTCTAAATAATAAAAAAACCACTAAACAGAATTATTCAGCGCCATTGTCATAAATTTTTATTTAAACACAAAACAAAAAAATATCACTCAAGACGTCATACGAGTTTGTAGCAGTCATCAACTGGAAATTCATGTATTTTTTAATGCAACTTTGTTGTTGATTAATTTCTTTTCTTTTGGATTTTAAACCAAAATATCGAATCATAATAATGATGATAAGAAATATGAAATACAACCACATTATACTTAAACACTTATACAACGGAGGAAAACGAAAAGAAGTGAATTTCAAAGCGCCTTTTAAACACACACACATACTCATAAATTTTAAATACTTAAAAGTAAAACATTTGATACGTTAAATAATATTTCACTTAACAAAAACAATACTGGCGTACAATCATTTTATAAGAAAAAATATTTCTTAAAATTTTAATGATATTTTTCTACAATGGCCTGGTTGACAAATTGTTGAGTCTACAAATTCTATTGTCTCCAGAAGAATTATGATTTTTTGTTTGTTTTAGAATTTGTCAACCTTTTGTTGCTGTTGCATTAAGGCAAAAAGGACTTAAAGTGTGTACCAACCCATGCATCATACTTACATACACACATGTACATATTTACTTCTTATAGATCTTTTAAAAACCAAAATATTTGGAAGTAAAAAAAAAATTACTATATTTTTCGTATTTTAAGGCCTGCTGAGTTTTTAATCAAATAATCATAATAAATCCTTAATAAATTTATTTTCTTTTTCTCAATTCATTCATTTGTTCTTTCGGCAAGGAATGAATAATCATCAAAAGAAAGCGACATTATTGTTTCTGATTTTCTCTCTTTTGTGGGGATATTAACGTCTCAATGTTGTTGTGTTGTAATATCGACAAAATAGAGAACAATTGAAAACGAATTGTATGATGATTACAGAAGAAAAGGACTTAAAACGGTGACACATTGTGTAATTAAATGCCAGCTTAATGATTGTCATCATATTGCGGCTGTTTGCTTTTAGTTTTTAATATTTATAATCAAATTTATGTAAGATTTAAATTTTAGAGCATTTGGAAGGTGAAACAAAAATAATATTTAATGGAAAATATTAGATTCGTTTATTTTTCTCCATCAAAATTGATTTGATTTGTCTATTTTATTAAAGTGTATTCTTTACTTTCATCTTATACTTTTTGGAAGAATAATCTACCATTAGCCTTACAACAGAGAGAAAATAATGTTTTCTTTTGTTTAAGAAATCTAATTAATTAAATATTAAATATTAATAAATATGAAATTAAATTACTTCAACATAAATAAGGTTGGCTATAAAGTCGATCAAAATTATTAAATTCACAAATATTGAGTATTGAACCTGCAAAAAAATTATAAGATTGTATTATGATATTTTTGACCGACTTTTGACCGACACCATAATTCAGTAATTTCTGAACCGATTTTGAGAATTTTTTCAAAGGTGTTTATTACAGATTGGTCCCGTTTTAAAAACAATTCATAATGTGTTTTTACGCGTATTATGACCCGTAAAGGGCATCGCTTTAAAATAAAAAAAAACTGCGTATCATTATAGTTCCCAATATCAAGAAGTAATAAAAAAAAAATCTAAAAATTAAAGGGCGTTTCCTAAGGTGATGCAAATTGACCTAAATGGGCCTATCTGTTGAACCGTTATAGACAAACGATTGTAAATTGAACAAAATGTCGATTGCTATGAATGTTATAGTAACAAGTATTAATATTAAAAATTATAAATTAAAGGGTACCCCAATAGTTTATTTATTTTGATTTATATGGCAATATTTTTGAACAGTTGTGGACAGATGCTTGAAATTCACAACGAACCTGTATTTCTAAGACCGCTATATTAACAAGTTTATAATTTGAGTTTAGAAATTAAAGGGTGTTCCCATAATTGATGTAAATTGACCGGTTGCAAATTGGATAGATTGCTATAATTGCTATAGTAAAAGGTATTGATATTCAAAATTATAAATTAAAGGGTGTCCCAATAGTGGATACAATTTGATGTGTGTGACCAAACTTTATAAGTGTTGTAAACAGACCGTTGAAATTTACAAAGAACCTGAATGCTTAGTCTACTACAACGGCAAGTAAAAAATTTAAATTTCTAATTTAAAGGGTGCCCCTACAGTTGCTGTAATTTGAGTATATTGCTAAACTGTTGACAGACGATTGAAATTAACAAGGGGCTGTAGTGCTAAGTCTGTTACCTGTAACCGTTATAGACAGCCTAGAATTTTTGTTTTTAGTTTTCATCATTTTTTAATTCATTCGTTTACTGATATTTGTCTTTTTGTTTAGATAAAAGCTTTGATTTTTTTAATTTTGTAAGAAATTTCCTGAAGAGTTAAGTGAGTGGTAGCAATGGCAATCAGGCGTGCATTCGTATAATTTTAAGAATAATTATGTTTATTTTTCACCATGTTATTGTTTTGCTAGACAACAAAATGTACAAGACTAGTTACAGAGAGAACACTGAAGATACTTTGGTGTGTGTGTGTGTGGCCTTCATCTCACCAAATTAATATTACTGTGAATATCTTATTAAAAAAAGTTAGTTAGATAGATGGTATTTACAATGCAATCCAGAAAATGCAGCATTATATACTGCTGCTGCCTTTTTTCTTTTCTTTGGAAGACGTTCGCATACATTTGTAAAATAATTTTTCTTTAAAAAAGAGGTTTTAAGAAATTAACAAAAATTAAACTTAAGCCAAAAATCAATTTCAATTCATTTACAGTATCGACACTCCTAATTTAATAAATAATTAAGTGAAAAATTTATATATAAAGGAATGAGGCACAACTAAAGATAATTAACATAAAAAGATCCTATATAATAAATTTTCATATTGATAAAAAATTATAGGCAAATGAACTAGAAAACGAACCAACGCATATTTTAATATCGCTAAATCGTAAAAATTGTGATTTAAAATTGGAACGTCTTTATCGAAATGCTTGACCGCCTGCTATGGATTCACTAGGTCTTAGCTTTGGTTCCACTAATTACATAACATAACCTTCTGTACAAACGTTGACTAAAAAATGGTAAATAGTAAAAAGATTCGAACAAATTATATACATCAGCCTAAAATCTTTCAGCCTTTATAAAATTGTACTTAAAGCTATTTCTTCATCAATATTCATTTATTTTATGAACATGAAGTTTTTTCTATTCAACCGCGTTATGCGGCAATGCAAACGATAATAAACAAGGCAAAAGAGAAATGGTGGATAAAAAAGAAAAGAGATATTAGGATTAAGTGAATATCCTTATGGATGGGCTCTACTTTGTTGTTTAATTTTTTATCATTCTTTTTTGTATCCTTCTTACTGAAGAAAAAAACTTTTACCATCCGAGAAAAAGAAGTGTACTCAAAAACATGTTGCTATACATAAATAACTATAGATATACTTCCCATAGTATGTTTAATCGGTTTCACTATTTCGCTGAACTATCTGATACCAGACTAATCGAAGCACTCGAGCCCGATACGCCTATTTACAAAACCTATGCCTCTGAAGGAGTTTAAAAGACTTGATGATGATAATCGAGACAAAAAACTATAATTTTGAATACATAATTTATAATTTTGTTACACATATATTTTAATAAAATTGTTTATTTTTCAAAGAAAAAATTTTTTGCGAAACTATAGAAAAACCGTATCAAAGCATTACTATGCGAATTATTTCTGTATTAACAAAATTAATTAATAAACTTGTGACTCTAAAAAAATAGTTAATGCAAAACATATGCTTGATAATACAATTTCTAATAAATAAAAAAAAAAAACTTGATTATTTATTTGAAACAGAAACAAAAAGCTCAAATGAAAATCCTCTACATAATGCGCTTAAGTTTATTTTTTATTTTTCATTTCTTTTCTATATTTTTCTTTTTTTTAATCCATTTTATTTCTTTTGCTTGTGTTAATATTGGTATTTCTTGTGTTTTTTATAACATATTATAAAAACATCGTTTTTTTCTAATTTAATTTTCGAAAATCCTACAAATAAGCCCTCTCAATATATTAGTAGACCAGTATTCAATATAGTTAATCAACGACGATGACGATGAAAAAAATGTACTTTCAATGGAAAACAATAAAAATAAAATTTGCAAACATAACAAAAACATATTGATTTTTAATTTTCTAGATTATCTTCCTTATATAAGCAGACATAAACACACACACACACGCATATTACACCGCAATCGCGCCAGCAGGAGCGCAGAGAAGAATTCGGTTCCTTAAAAATCAACTTTTGCCAAGGCACTAGATCAGATAAAGAAAATTAAAATACGCCCATCGACCAGACATAATGTCGAAAGAGGTGCTACTGATCGGATCATGTCCTCCTAAGCAGTGGCCAAACACCACGCCCGCCTCTAATTTTTCCATATTATTTGGAACAACTAAGTAATTTAAATCAAAAAAAGCGAGAATTAATAGAGAATTAAAAAATAAGAAAAAACTTTTAAGTTAAAGAATTGGCGGTCGCCCATATTTTTGGAGTTACGGGCCAATGAACTTTTCAAATTTTTTTAAAGTATCAATACGGGTATTGTTAAAAAGCTTTTGAAAAAGTTCTTAAGGAAATACTAAATTTTTAAAAAAATGCTTAACCCATTAAGAGCCGAGATATTTTAAATTCTCTCTCACTACAATATTTTTCGTTTTTTATTTCACTTAACTACATTTACATATATGGTGAAGGGTATATTAGATTCGGCATGGCCGAATATAGCACTCTTAATTGTTTTTATTTCGCATTAGCATTATAGTGTTTTTTTTTCGAATGGAGTGGACCTAAAGCTTGGTTCAATTAAAATTTTACAATATTCTTAATAGTCATTTAATTCTTATTTAAGAAAATTTATAAATCAGCATTAAACGCCTAAATACTGTTATTTATCCAAGCCACTTAAAAATGTCTTCACGAAATTCTTTTTCCTTTGATGTGTTTACTTTATTTTTGATGGGGAACTGTATAGGCCATGATAGTTTTTATTTTCTAACTAGAATATCAAAGTTTGTAATAAATTATTTTATTTTAAGATTAGTTACTGAAGTACTTTAAAAGATGCATTGGAATAAAGCAGGACAATGCTTCCTAAATGTCTCGAGTTCAGATAACATCAATTTAAGAAAGATGATGTTTGATGGCTGTGATTGGAAGATGCTGGACGTTAATGGATAGGCTTAAATTAGATACACTGCTGTTGGCAAGATGGTAAGCACGTTGACTACAAATCTGGTTATCCAGGGTTCAACCCTTTCGGTTTTTTTTCTTGTATAAATATGGCTGTATCAATATTCTTTCACCACCTGTCTTATCTCTCATCTATCCCTTTCCTAAAGAATGTAGCACGGTTACAAACTAAATAGATATTGTTGCCTGAAGTGAAACTTCTCTTACAAAAAAAAAAAAAAAAAAAAAAAAAAAAAAAAAAAAAAAGAAAAAAAAAAGTTGGAAAAGGCGACAGCGTATTCTGAAGTGCATGCCCTAATAGACGTCAGTCTGAAGCTTACTGAAGAAGGCGCGAGACTTTGTAATGTGAAGGAAGGTCGATAGTCGCACGTACTTTTGCTCATTACTGGAAACTGGGGTTATTAAATTTCCATAATAAATGTTGTGAAAGAGAGAGATAGAGAAGAATTGGTAGGGAAGTAATATGATGGAAATCTGATGTATATTATAAATCTCTTTGTAAGTTTGCTTGTTTATTTGTTTGTTGGAGCGTACGTCAATTACGTCGAAACGACTGAACTGATCTTGTGAAATTTAAAACACAGATATCTGTAGTTATGGTAAAATAGGTACCAGGAGGCGAGAAAGCTGGCATCTCTATGCATCTAAATCAATTTGAACAAAAACTTGGCTAATCGAATTTGATGACACTCGAAAGATAGATAGGATTCACCTATATCTGTTTCCAGAGCTGGGACCTAGAGAAAAACGGGCATTTATGTCTAAACAGAATACAATAAAATTTTAAATATAATAGTATATTTTTTAGGGGCTAGAATATTCAATGTTTATTTTGAAAAAAAGGTAATTGGCGGTGGAAGTGGGAAGAAGGCAAACGTGCAATTTCAGGAATATTACATGATTTTTGAAACTCATGTATGGGATCTACTAAACCCAATACCAAACAAGACTATAATATATATTACACAGTGACTAGAAAGGCCTTAAAATTAGACATACGCAAAGCCGGGTGCAAGAAGCTAGTTAAAGACAAAAATTACCAACAAAAAATTTAGGAAATTATAAGATTTCCTTTAAATCACTTTAAAATATATTTAGGGAAATGACAATTTCACATTCTCTCAAGCGTCTGTCAAACACTTTAATTATTTATTGAATCAGATGAAGTGAGCATTCGTATTTTTAATCGACTTAAAAAAAAGAAGAAGGCTATAAACTTTGTCTGAATGTTGCGTAAATTGACCTTATCAGACAGTTATAGACAAACGATTAAAAATTTAACAAAATGCCGATCACTATGACCGTTATAAAAACAAGAATCAATTAAAGAGTGGTCCATTAGTTCATTTATTTTTTAATCTATATGGACATACTTTTGAACAGTTGAAGACAGTCAGTCAGTTGAAATTTACAAAGAACCTGTATTGCTGAGTCCGCTACAACAAGTATACAATTTAAATTTGGAAAGTAAAGAGTGCCTCTACAGTTGATGTCATCTGACGTATATGGCCAAACTGTTGAACAGTTGTAGACAGTCGGTTGAAATTTGCAAGTAGCTGTATTGCTAAATCCGGATTTGGAAATTAAAAGGTTTCCCAACATGAAATATAATTTGATGTATGTGGTCAAACAGTCACACCGTTATGGACAGATAGCAGATATCTCTTTTGAAGTCGCGGTTTTTGCAAGAATTATTACACACATTTGTAATAAATAAATAGGCGTAACAAAAAACACATATTCAGTATTTGAGTTAATCACTTGAGTGGTTGCCTCCCGTTTTAGCACGATTTTTAGTCATTTTAGGTCAGCTTAAAAACAAGTACCTTTTTCCTATTTCCCTTTATGAATGACACCTCTGAAAGTCTTTTCTAATATTTAATACACCGCTAACTTAATTTATTTGTATGTTTTTGTCTAACACACATCAAACATAAATATCTAAACTAAAAAGTGTGTGTGCATGTTAGTGTTGTATGTACTTTATTGTTTATTGTATTTTAGTTTATAAAATTAAAATAAAGAATATTGTAATTTAATCCAGTTTCAATTTGTTACGTTTTTGTTTTTAATACATTTATTCCGTTTCATACTGGGTCTTTTAATACGTTTTAGTATTTTTTGCATTTAAAGCAAGGTTTTTCGTTTTTATTCATTAGTAATTGCGTTTTTTTTTTTCAGTTATTTGTACAACAATAGCATTTACCATTTTCAAATATTTAATAGCATTAAAATACAATTATGGATGAATGAATGAACTAATGAATGTCGTTGTTAGAAGCCATAAATATGTAAATTTCTTTTGAATTATACTGCATTGCGCTCGTGTTGCTTTTGCATCATCTATTCTGTATAATAAAACAAAAAGAAAGAAAAAGCTGCTAACAGTTAGAATTAATTGGATTATTAAATAATAAATATCTACATGTGTAAAGGAATTTGGAAGCAGTCAGTTCTAATTAAAAAGCATATTAACTGACAGTTTAGGCCAAGTTAAAATGGGAAAGAGAACAATACACCCTAGGGATTCAAAAAACAACGGAACCTTTAGGACACAAGTGAGTCGGTTTCATTATGCCGACAGCCTGTGTAACGTAACCTAACCTAACCTAACTTAGGAAGTCCAAAAAGCCTATCGGGACTCCGTTCATTTGGCTTTGAAATAACTCATGAGCAGCAGCGATAAGCCAAAACAATGATTTTCTTTACGCTGAAAATTTTGTTGTGATTTGAACTCACGCCCATGATCTTTGTTTTTTTAACAAACACAAAAAACAATTACAACCCAGCGATTTTTTAATGCAATAGAATAAATAAAACTTCATTTAAACAATTTTTTACGTTGGCTACCCCAAAAACAACTAACGTCAGGTAATCATGGCGGCAGTCATAGTTAGATTAATATTTTGGTTCCACAACACCTATATTTGAGTTAAAAGGGAAAAAAGTTGTTAAGCATAACTTTTTTTTGTTGTAATGTGCACAGACAACCACACTTGGTCCAACACAATGTGGCATTTGTATCTTCAACAATTCTAGTTTCGTTCCTTTGTATTCTCCCCCAGAAATGTCACACATTTTGTTTTAACTCTTCCAAATACTTGATTCTGAAACAAAAATTAAGAGATGAAATTAAGATTTTTATTATAGAACAACAAAATTTTTTCAATGCATAAAAGAATAAAAAAAGACAAAAACTTTAATCATTATTAAATTTGTATTAAATGAATGACACAGTATGTTGTTAAAGAAACCGCTTTTGATCTTTTTTCTTTTTCCTTAAAAATGATAAATAAAAAAGTTATTATCCCGTTTGATTTCTATAGATTGTTTTTTTTTTCTTCCTGTAAACAGTAGCAGTAACAAAAACAATAGAACTGAAAAGAAGTACTTTAAATCATATTTTCTTCATGTAACATTTGAAAGGACTGTTTCTTTTCCACCTTTTCCTCTAAGAATAGAAAGAAAGAACAATCAACCCCATGTGATTTATTTTAAAATATCGGGATCATAATAGAGATGATGATGTTTTTTCTATTGCTGGCTAAGATGCTGCTGATAGAAAGATTGATGATCTTAACTTCAGGTATCATAATTTAAAACTAATGAAATTTTTGGCCTAAGTATAATTTCAATAAAAGAATTATGAAAATACGATATTAGTTTGGTTTTAATTCGTTTCACATGTGTGAATAAATTGTTTTTAAGTTGTCAACAAAGATCAATAGCTAATTAATACATTGCAACCGAAGCTAATGTACCCTACGTAATAGAGT
Source organism: Gymnosoma rotundatum (assembly GCA_916610165.2). NCBI lineage: Eukaryota > Metazoa > Arthropoda > Insecta > Diptera > Tachinidae > Gymnosoma > Gymnosoma rotundatum. The sequence goes on along the minus strand of OU744337.1, from coordinate 91,093,085 downwards.
TACTTAAAGAAAATAAAAGATCTGATTTATATATAAAAAATCTAACAGGCTGCTCTACACTAGTCCTGCAAGGTTCTCAAAGTAGCAAATTAAAAATTAATTCAGATAGAGAAGAGTAAACTCTTATACAACATACGTCAGACTGTGACTGTGACCAAAAATGGTTAGTCAGTGTTATAATTTGAATGTTTTTTTATACTGTGTCTAGTTGATATTTAAAAATTTTCCTTAAAATGTTTACAAATTTTAGAGCTAAATTAGTTAAAAAAACTATACGAAATTTATGAGAAAATTCCAATTTTATGTTCATTTATAATACTAAAAATTTATATATTTAAATGTAATTATTTGAATGCTCCAAGTTATAATTACATCATTGTTTTTGTTTAAAAATATTGATCAAATGTCAGATACCGTTAGAAAATAGATAGTAGTGACGCATTGTCAAAATTTTTCTGCAACCGTCAACTTTCGTAGAGAATTAAAAAGAAATCAGAAATAACACTTTTCCTGTTTTTTTTTTTTGTATTTTGTAGATACAAGTATGTATTTTAATATATTTAAAGTTCAGCTGTGAGATAATACCCGAATATTTTGTGTGATTGTTTTTAAGTGTCAACCTCGTTACGGATTCGTACTGATTTTCAACTGTGGCTAGAGATAAGGCCAAACATACCTTGAGATGTTTTGCGTCATGTTGAAGATGTTATAGGAAACTATGTTAAAGAAAGGTTTACTCATTTAAAATTTTCTAATAAGTGCTCTAAATATCATCGCATGATACATCTGAAACTGATAGATTTGAAACTGAGTTGAATGACTGGCTAGACAGCGAATTATTTGGTTAATTCATTTGTAATGTAAGTTTCTTTATAAAGTTTTGGTTCTAAAATAATTTTTTTTTTTTTCATTTATTTATTTGCAATCTATAAATAAGTATTTAAAATATTAAGCAAATTTCATCATATATTTAAACGTTACATTTGTTTTAACCCTTTCGGGACGGAGTTTTATTTTGAAAACCAAATTATGTATGGTAAAATTTTTTTCATATTCTAAAACGTATGATAAAAGTATTATGTTCTCCATACTTAAAAGTTTTAAATTCGTCCTTTTATCCTGGGACATATAATCCCAATAAGTATTTTCATCGGGCATAAAATCACAATCAGTGTTCTCGAAGAGCGATTCGAATTTAAAAAGACAACTAAAATATTTATATATTATTAGATTGAGATAAAAGTTTACATTTATTTTTAACATTTTAGGAATGCAATTAGGTATTTATTTGTGGAATGGCCCAAAACACTTGTAACATAAGGCGTTGTTACAACCTGAGCATATCATCTTTGTTCGCTTTTCTATGCGAAGTGAAAAACAGCGGACACAGCGACAACGCTTCTCTTGCTCTACAGGTTAGTGGTCTCCAATATTGAGGCTATCCGTTTTTGGACGTTTGGGAGTTCTACCTCCCTGGCGATTGCATTGAAAATAAAGAAAAAAAGACAGTTTGGGACGTATTATCCCAGTAGTCCCGAAAGGGTTAATCTCCCGTGAGACCAAAACAAAAAATAAAAAGGAGTATATAAAAAAAAATAAAAAAAAAATTGTGTTTTACTATATTTGGAAGCAAATACAAGTGGTAGAGGCCGACCGAATTTTTTTTGTGAGGAGGGTTTAATGAGAACATAAAGGAGGCGAGTGGGAAAACGTGTCGCCTTTTGTATGGAAGTTGGGCGTGGCACTTGTTCGATATTTTTGAAAATTGGAAATATGCTACAATATTATGAAATATATTCACATGCAAACTGACGCTCTTATCTGATTACTAATTTTAAAGTTGTAACAAGTTTTAAATTTTGGTTGTATGAGAGGTGGGCGTTACATTTTTTTTGTTTTGAAAATTGGCAATATGTTACAATAAATAAATAAACATATAATCTGACGCAAATTTATAAATTATTAAAATTCTGTTTTAATTATGCTTCGGCTTTTTTATGGTCCTCAAATTTAATAAATTACAAAAAACTCTTTTTTTTTAATAATTTATTATCCAATATTTCGACCAACTTTGTTTTATAAAACGGGTATTAGATATTAGTAACTCAAAATTCCACGAAAAAAAAATAAGAAGATAATGAGAAATATACTGAGTCAAAATAGTTACCCACTTCAGACAATAAATAAATTAATTGATTATGTGACTAAAAATAAAAATAATAACACATCAGTTCAAAATCGAGACCAAGAAAGATCAACGAAAATTTATAAATCAACAGATTATATACCCGGATTATCAGACAGATTAAAACGTTCGGACATTTATGATAAAGAAAAATATACACTAGAGATGAAACCAATAAATACGACCAATAAACTTTTTACCAATACAAAATGTAAATTAGACAAAATGGATAAATCTAATTTAGTATATGAAATAAAATGCAATGGTGACGAAACCGACATATGCCAAAAGGTATATGTTGGTACAACAAAAACTAAATTAAAGACAAGACTATCGCACAAATCCGACTTAAGATCTGACAAACAATCGAATCAAAAAACTGCCCCTGCAACCCACTGTGCAATAACTGGACATCAACCAAATTTTAAAGAAGTGAGAATATTAATTGAAGAGAGTAATGCATCAAAGAGATACATGCAGGAGATGCTGCATATAATAAATATTCCAATTGGAAAAAGAATTAACTATAAAACAGATACGGACAATTGCGCTCATGTATATCGATACACAATCAACAAACATAGAAACGAAAAACAAAAAAGACAGTCAGTGACATAAGCTTAAATAATAAACAACAGACGACACTGATATATGTAAATATTTAGGTAATTGTTAATTTGTTTGTAATGTTGTGAAAAATTGTTTTATTATATTTGTATTTTTTATCTTAGTTTAAGATTCTCTGAAGATGACCAACAAAGTTCGTCGAAATAATGGATAATAAATTATTTAAAAAACAAAAAAAAAAGAGTTTTTTGTAATTTATTAAATTTGAGGACCATAAAAAAGCCGAAGCATAATTAAAACAGATAATTATTAAAATTTTTAAACTCAGGTTTTATAGGTGGGCGTGTCACTTAAATACTTCTTGTCTTAAGAAAAACATTTGTGCCAAATTTCACCTCCTTACTCTAGCTGCTTCAATTTTTTGCCACCCGTTGCAGGAAATCGCGATACAGTGCGTCATGGCTAGAAGGATGTTGACCGCAAGTTAAAGGGGCAAGCTTAATCTGGCCTGAACCCAGGCATACAATGAGCAAAGGTGCAGTAGAAGCTAAGGATTTGCTATGGTCAGACCTTGCAACTCTAAAAAGAATAGATCAGAGCGTCTGTGAACAAGCTTGTATATTTCTTTATAAGATCACGTAGAAAGGAAATTTAATTATTTTGATTAAATTGTAAACCTCTTTCGGGACAGCAAATACCATTCTATGGAAATAAATCAGGACAGGTAATGTTTGTTGACTGTTTCGTTTAGACTCATACTGCAAAATAAGTAATACGTAAGGAGAACGATAATTTTCAATTGACAGCTTACAATTTTTGGCTTTAGTTAAAAGTGAACGTAGGAGGTCGAATACTAATTATAGATTTCTTTGATTTCTTGACTAAATTATCACTAAGTTTAGTATAGTAATAAACAAAAGTATTGGGTTACAAAATAATGCATTAAAAATAAAATTTTTACAATTGTTTTTTTGATAGATACAATTTATTTTGCACTGCAATAAATTGAACTTAAACAATTTGTGATTTTAGTGCCCCTTACTGTTAGTAAAAACAGAAAATAATAAATTATGCATAAATTTCAATTTAAAATATTTTATTAACTGTTAAAAAATTTACTTAAAACCTATAGGACAAAGCACTGTGCGATACTGACTGGTTAATTCATTTTTTGGGAGGGTCCAGGCGGTTTTTGAGGACCGGAAGTCCTGGGCTACATACTTAAATTAATTAAACTTTGTCAGCTAAAAGAAGCAAACTTCTGTACGATTACAAGTTATATTTATAAAAGTAAATAAAGAGAAAAAGACCGGAAAAAAATTCTAAAAAGTGAATTAAAACAAAATATTTTTTTTTGACTCTCCAGCAGTCAGTTGTGTATGATTTCCAAATTAATATGCTCTATAATATCATACCCTTCATGGTATCATTAACAAAAATAAAAAAAATGTATAAATTATTTTTAAATGAAATAAATAAAATTTATCATGACAAAAGAAAAAAACTACTTCATTTTTATTGAATTGTTTATGGTTTTTAATAAAAAATTGAATTTATTCCGCTTGCGGATGGTTTTGTTATTACATTTTACTATCATTTTCCAATTAATTAATGTTTATGAGTTTTACCACGCATTTTCATTATAGAATCGTTAGCGATGCAATATTAAATACACGATTGTTCAAATGAAATGAAACCGCCAATATTGACCGCATCTGTTTTATTTGAAATTTATAAATATTACAATAAGCAGCAAAAGGGGAAAAAAAAATAATCGAATAAAATTCATATTATCGAAGTTTATTACTGAAAACAAAAAATTTAAGAACATGTATAAGAGATGAGCTTGAATGGTTTCATTTTTTTTATCATTTCTTTGTGACTGATAACAACAGAAGCATAAATGTTGGTCGGTTGACTGCTCAATGAACCCTAAAATTTTGTTTCAAATTGAATATTAAGCAATATTCCATTGTTTGTTGTTTCTTTTTTGTCATTACTAATCATTATTTTGATAAACATCCAGTGAAATTTAAGTTGTTCGAATATTTGTCAGGGTTTTCTTTCATAGTTCTTCTTTTCATTTATATTTTAGACAACAAAACCGATATTAAATATTACGTTACATTAAACGATGAATTGCCATTAATTTTGGGGGTAATTTTATGTTGAAAGTCAATGGTCACGCCATTCGATTATCAAGATGATGTTTAATTATTTGTTTTGATCATTATTAATATTCAATTTTATTTGTTGTGACAAATGCTGACACGTAGAAGTTATTGAAAATCGGTTAATAACTTCTGGTTTACTTAACAGAGAAATTGAATTTTAATGATTCTGAAAATTGTTTATTGGATCAAGGCATCCGAAACTAATTTAAAAGCAGCTTAAACTTTTTATAGTCAGAGTAGATCTGTGGTACTTTAAAAATGTAACATCTGCAAAAAATATTGGGGGCTTAAAATAAATCATAGTAAGTCTTAAATATTTTTGCCGATCATTTTTGCCGAATAATTACATCTTTTTAAGTTTCAAAATCGGTAAATTATAAAATATTGAATTTACCGTGGCTTTGCTGTTGATCCACTGCCCTTTCAGGCTGGATTAGTTCTAAACTTGATCCTGATACAAAATTAAGGAATAACGACGCTTTCCAAAACTCCAGTATCTGACTTGGATTCGTATTAATAATCATTAAGCACATCTTTTGGGCGATCCCTATAAATCATCATGTTGGACGTACCCGATACTGTACTGCAAATAGAAAGTCAGTTATAGCGGTGGGCAGCAGTAATCGATTTTATCGAAAATAGCCAAGATGGTCGCAGGGCCAAAGTTCAGCGACCTCCATTCCAGAGTTGTATTTAGTCAGAATTCTATTAAATATACTACAGTTAGTCTGTTTGCACAGGGCCACCAAACGATAACTTCACACATTAGTATGGGTTTAATTACCGTGTTGAAAAGCAAGTACGCTGGGCCAAAATTTATACCCCAGTTTCTGCGTATAGCTTTTCTACACACATGAAGGGCTACGGAACCCTCGTCTGCCCTAAACTGTACATTAGAGTTCAATGATAGTATGGAGTCCAAGATGACACCTAGATATTTCGCCCTGTCAAATAGCCCAAGCTTCTTTCCATTTAAGAAAAGTAGCCGTAAGATAAAAATGTTGTTTCTTTTCAATAAGAGGACAAAATCCTTTCTCGTTTGCAATAAGCCCACTTTCGATGTTCCAACTATTGGTACGACTTTGCGCTGATTGCAGACATTGCGATAGAGTTTCAGCGTACTTTCCGGACACTATAACCGCAACGTCATCTGCATATGCCACATTTGCAATTATATAATGGCAGGGTTGCAAAGAAGTAGTGATGATATCTCTCTCGTGGTGTACCTCGATAATGTATGGTCTTTTGACCCTTCTATATCAAGAAAAGCCACCAAGGCAATTAATAATGCCCTAGAGATTTTTCAATAAGCCCCACAAGGGTGTGCAGTGCCGTCTCAATGGATCTGCCATTGGTATATGCTGCTGAGAGGCTAGTACGCATTGTCTATTCTTTCTTGGGAATGCAAACCACGAAATATATTACCATGCAATGAATACATCCGAATTAGCCATGTATAATGCCTCCAGGACCCGCTGATGTATCAAAATTATTCAGAGCTCACATGAGATCTTTCCTATTTATAGGTAAAGAGACTGCTGCATGGCAATCCAGAATGACTGATCATTCTGCATTGAAAAGTGCTCAGCCTCTGAAATGAGTGTCCATTAGAACATCCAGGGTCTCTTTTGCTCTCAAGGTCCAACTGCCACTGCCACATGGTTTCTTAATGAAACTTGGACTAACGGGCAACACTAATAGGATTTGGCGAAGTCTACTCGTCTCGAAAGAGCCTTCCACTGCGCTGCAGAAGGATCTCCAAGAATTTTTCTTCGCATTCCTCACCAGGTTTTTAAATTTGTTTACTGAGGACTTGTAAGCTGGCAAGTTTTTCGATCTGCTTGCCTCCTTGAAAAGCTTGTGGGAGCCTCCGCGATATCTGGGCTACTCCAGGGTGATTTGCTCTTACCACTGCAAATATTAATCCTGAAAGATTTCGAAGTCGCAAGTTCAAACGCATTTGTTAATGCGTTCACTGCAATTTTAATGTCACGTCAAGAACATCCGTTCTATTCATTATAACAAAAATGGCTTCTGATCCAACGTTTGCTCTGTCTAGCTTACTTTAAAAAAAAACAAACAGTGTCTACCCCCTTGCATCGAAGCAAGATTCCGTTTGACTGCCACATCAATTTTCTTGCAAACCATATGTAGTGGGGATATGCAGTAGACTTAAGTCACCCCTATTTGACTTGCTTGTGGATACGATTAACCAAAGTCATCGAAAGTGTCCTCGACAAAAGTCTTGTGCATTATATTGTAGAATTTACAGACAAAACTTTGAGTTTGACAGATTGCCTTTGTCAGAAATTAGACTAGCAGTCTTATCTTTTACCACGTCTTCCGGAGTAAAAGCATCACCATCCGGAGCGAGGTACCCTTGGTGACGCCTCGATAAGCATGCTGAAGGATCGTTTTGAAGCAGTAATAGAACCTTTCTTTATCTCTCGAAGCGGCGCCAGTGTAGGTAGCCAACCATATTCCGCCATCCCTTAAGAGTGGATACTACTACGCTTCGTAACTTAAGGTTAAATACTCCTATGCTATGCTAATGCCAAATTTTTAATCATTAGGCATAGCCCTTTCCCAGTGGGTAAGTTATTTCCAAAATATTTTGTTCCTGTCCCACTGTGCAGAGCTTTGTCGGTTTTTTACATATTTTAAAATTCGTAAAATATGAACGAACGAAAGAATATTCCCAAAATATAAGGAATATTTTTCTTTACATCTATTAAAAATTAAATTCTTTAACAGCTCAATCATGCCGACTAATAAATTTTAAAAGGCTATTTCGGTGGCAACACAAAAATCTCATTGAATTGAAAATTTCTTGGTTTTAAATAATTATAATTAGAACATTTAAATCGGAATAACATTTTTCATGTTCAAAAGAAAAAAAACACACAAGAAAGAAATGAAAGAAAATTATTTTATAATTAAAAATGCGAAACATGTCGTAAAGTTTTGTTATATTTTTCTGTAGAAAAATCTAAAACAAAATCAAACGAAATAACAAACATTATTGGTTGAAGTTAATAAAATTCGAAAATTTTATGCCAGGCACATAATTTATAAAATATAAAATGTTAAACTAATAATATTGGTGTGAAATAAAATAAAAAAATAACTATTTTAAATGAGTGAATACGGAATATTTTAAAAGAAAATATTTTTATTAGTGAAGATTCGTTTTGAATTTTTTATAATATTATTTATTGTAGTTATCTGTTAAAACAGAGTTTAAAAATAGTAAAGAACATATTTTAAACAACTTTCTAAATTTATTATTTGAAGTGAAGCATGTGTTCATTAACATGAGATATATTTTGGCTGATGTCAATTTTGGCTCCTCCTTTGGTTTGAATAATACCAAAAACTTAAATTAAGAAATATAAAGCACTTATGACAAGAAAATTAGTACAAAACAGCTTAAAGAGTTGAAAAGAGGATACGGAAGGAACCTTTGGGATGTGTGTGGACTTCCAAATTATTATTGATTGATTATGAATATTCCTCCTATTCTTAATAACAAAAATATTCAATGTACACAACCTGAGGTAGATAAAAGCGAAAAAGCATTAAATTCTGCTGATGTCATACTTTCCTGCTTTCTTAAAAAACACGTTCGCAAAAATTTTTAAATAATCTTTCATTAAAAATGAATTGAAATTATTTTGGCTTGAGTGCATTTTAATTAAATTAAACAACGGGAATTTTTATTATATTAATTAATTTTCAAAATAAAATCTTTTTTTTTTTGCTATTTTCTTTTATCCCGATTAATTATTTCATTGTATTTTAAATCTTTTTCAGAAAGAAAATTTATTTTACAAATGTATGCGGACATTTTCCAAAGAAAACAAGAAAAAATAGACGCTAGAAGAATGAAATGCTACACTTACTGGACAGCTACGTCCTTCATCAGCATTCTTTGCATTTATCTACCTTAGCTGTGTAATTATAAATATCATCTATTTAAAAAAATTTACTTTTTATTCTTAATAAAAATGTAAAAATAAAAAGTAAACGTAAGTCGAATTTCGTAATTCATTTGTTGTAATATCAATCCAAAAAAGATTTAAAAAACATCTTAAGAATGTGAAAAGTTTCTTCGATAATTAAAATTCTTTGACCTATTATTTCAAACTCCGATTTTAAAAATGGTAGAGCAGGTGTTTGTATTTAAATCGCACAAATACCATTTTAAAAGCACCATATTAAGCGAAGTTATTTGCTTAATAATTGTTTCATTTAAGTCATTTTCAGTCATTTTCTTGCATTCTAAATCCGCAAAAAAGAAGAATTTACTCATGCTTTATTAAATAATGAAGGAATTTATAAAGTTTTTTTTTTATAAAATTGGACCTTCACAGATATCTGTGTCTCTCGAGTTTTCTCGTCATAATTCAACAATAAATGTTTGATCCAACGAATGTGTGTTCCAAGGCTTGTTGCTCAATAGTGATGCCTACGCCTTTTGGCCTGTGCTTAGGTAGCCAATCCTCTTAAGATTGCATTGAGCTCATCTATCAATAGCATTGCCCAGCCCACCTCTAGTGGTACCTAACCTAACTTTCTCTGACTATGCCATCACAACATAGAGAATTATTGGTCTAACGATCATTATATACATTTTTTATAACCAATCAATTTTTAATTTCATAAATATTTTTAATATTTAATATTTTTGGTCCTGCATAGTGAGTTTGCCTCCCCGCAAGAGCTAAGAAAAATCTACGAACACAATCAGTTAGGCGTAGTTAAAAAAAAAAAAAAACTATTGAAATTCAACATAATGAAATTCCGATATTTTACTAAGTTTTCGGCTTTCACTTCAACAAAGGAAAAAACAAAAATAACTTAAAAACATGGCAAAGACGTAAAAATAGAGTCAATCGCCTGTTTTTGGCAATATCCCATCTTTTGTATATGTTTTTCCCAATTTCAAACAATTGAGAAGATTTTAATCAAATTTGAATACGGGTAGATATTTGCCCCCATGATAAAGTAGCGTATTTATATTTTTAAATAGAGGATCAGGAGTAGAGTAAAAATGGAAGTGGGCTTTTTTATGCGTCTGTATTAATTTTAACAAATTATCGGCTAATCGATTTCAATGAAAATCGAAACAAAGATAGGTTCTCATTTATATCTGTTTCGTTTGTACCGATTGCAGTAAAATTTTAAACAAAGTAAGATATTGTTACGAATAATAAAATCTGGCAACCCCTGTAATTGTTTCTGTATGAGCGTGGTGAATAAGCTAATTCAATTAACGGTGTGTTTATAGAATAAAAAAAAAAAAAACATAAGTTAGCTAACAAAAGCTGAGCAGCCTTAATGGCTGCGTTGGTAGAGGTGCGTACTGCAAAACAGAGGGTCCTGAGTTCGATACCGCATTCGGACATTGGTGCAACGAAAAAAATAATAACTGTTATAATGCAATTAAAATTAATAAACAGCAGTACAAACCTCCCGAGAGGAACAAGACAATTATTGTGTGAAGCCATGGCAGACAAATTAGTGGAGACGTCCAATTTAATATAGAAGCTGCAGATAATTGTCAAGAAGCCCTTTATAATAAAAAGTAAGCACAGTAGCGATTGCGCAGGGAAGTGTAACAGGATAACAACAAAGTGTATGGCAGACGTGTGTTGTGGCTATTGGATTAAAGAGGATGACTGGCTGGGATAAGAGGAGTAATGGAGTAGTGGAGATGTCTGTGAATGGTTAAGGTTACTAAACAAGGCATCGAGTAGTTCATGTCTCGCCGGAGTAACACAGTAGTGTAGCGTGGATGGCTGCGTTTGAAATGATAACGCATGTTTAGTAAATACGAGACCAAGGGTTTACAAGTCCGGTAGGATCAAGAAGTATAGCCAGAGAAAGCCATAAAGTTCGAAGACAGAATTTAGCCACAGTGGTAACGTAACAATATTTATCTAAACATTGTGATACATATTCTGTTACCTATTGCTTGGTAAAGTGAGTGGGGAGAGGAGAAACAATTTTAGAAATTTTATGAACCTTAACAAAATCCTAAAGATATTTGATATAGATAGTTCCTGATTTGATATATTCTCAAGTGTTCGGAATAGAACCCCATTGCAAGCAAGGCTATAATATATTATACAGTGGCTAAAAAGGCTCTAAAACTACACCCAGGCAATGTTGCGATTAATAAGCTAGAAAAGAAAATTAAAATTTTTATCAATATCACACGAACAAAATTTTAAACCGAAATTAGAATTTCAATAAAACCGAATATTCAGAAAAAATGTATTATTCAGGCATGTTCTGAAATACACACGAAATTTTCACTTCAAATTTTTCAAAGCATTGTTGCTGCAAAATTACTTTTTACAAAAACAATGCCTTGAAAAATTTGAAGTGAAAATTTCGTGTGGATTTTAGAACATGTATTAATAACTCAAAAGTTCAGTTAACACATTTTTACCAAAATAAACAGAATTTGTTGACCCCGATTCATATTTTATTTATATTTTAGGTTTTTTCAACAAAACCTAAAAAAAACTAAGAACATCGGTATTGAGTCAGTTTTGTTGCCTTCTTTTTATGCCCTTCACCACAAAAAGTGCAAAAAGGGATGATCTGAGTTTGTCATTCAGTTTGTAATTTCTACAATATCCATCGACACCAAAAAGTATAGATATTCTAAGTTCTTATGCATAGTGAGTCAATTGAGTTCGAGTTGAAATCAACTTTGCCAAGGCATTAGATGAGCTATAGAAAAATTAAATGCGCCTATCGCTTTGAAGTAGTACTGAAATTTTAGCTATTGAAAAATCAGCACACCACGCCTGCCTCTAATATTTCCATTTCATTTGAATCAAATCTAGTTTAGTGAACAATTAAAGTTTAGTAGACAATTGAAAAATAAGAAAAAAACATTAAGTGAAAAAGTTGGCGCTCGCCCATATTTTCCGATTTATGTGCCTCTGAACTTTAAATAGAAAAGTACCATTTTGCACCATATTTTTTCAGATAATAATATGGGTATTATTTTAAAGCGTTTGAAGATAAGTTTCAGAAAATACTAAAATTTTTGAAAACTGCTTAACCCATTAAGATATGTATGTATTATAATTGAACAAATGAATTTTAAAAACCTATGAATAAAACCCGAAGATAATATTAGAGAGCAATATCTTGCATCACCATTATGAATAGTATAAGGAGGGCCATAAGTATAAAAACAATGATGACTAGAAGTCTTTATTTCAAAGTTTTTTTTTTTTAAACTTAACTAGACAAGTAATATAATGTGCCAATCATTTTTTCCCTTTTAACCAGTTTTGCATGGGTATTGGTTAAAAACTTCAAAATATTTAGGATATGGCTCATATGTAAATTTTCAAATGTGCGCCAAAAATATTCCATTTTAAAACATTTTCTTAACCTTTAGTTTTGTTTTTTTTTTTTTTTCAGAAATATATGTACATATATTTGTGTATATATGTATTTATGTAGTATCTTATATCATAAATATGTGTGTGTGAAAATAAAAACACCTCCATCTCCATCACTGGCACAATTTGTCTGACGCATCATTTAACAAAACATTTATTTCACTTTGTTTTTTGCTAAAAAATAAAAAAAAATGTTTGTAACTTTTGCTAAGGCTTAAGAAAATTCTTTAATTCAATTAAATAATTATGCGTGTATTTCCATTCTACACGCAAGCTTAACATTTTTATTTTTTTAGCATTTTTTTTTTTCTTTTTATATATATATGACAACGTGTGTTTTTTTATATAGAACCATTAAAAAAGTGGTAATTAAAATTAAAAAAAAAATAAAAAAGCAAACACTCACATTATAAAAATAACAACACACACATACATTTAATTTAAAAAATAATTTTTGGATAAAAGTACTCCCAACACCCTCATAATCATTATTATCGTCATCCTTTTAAAAATAAACACATCGCTGAAGCAAATAAAATATGCAGAAAAGGAACATAAAGTCGGCTTTGTAGTACAATAGCTGTAATAGAAGTCGCGTGTAACGCAGGGTGTTAAATAAATGTTGGCTTTTCGTGGAACAGAAGCAAAAGAGTGAAAGTGACGGTGAGGGTGAGGGTGGGCAAACGAAAAACAAAACACATTTAATATTTGATTGTATGCGTAGCTAATATTATAAGTTTGTTGGTTGTGATAAGCTGCTTGTGTTTTTATTTATTTTATGTATTTTATTAAAATTATATAAAATACATTTAATATTCCTTAAAGGATAAAAAACTTTTTTAATTTGAAAAAATGAAGCTAAAAGTGTTTATGTTTCATGTTTGAAATAAAAACTAAAATACAAAAAAAAAAAAAAAAAAATAAAGGCGAAAAGCTTCGTACATAAATGCGAGTTTAAGATTTTCTTAAACTGCTGCTGTGGTTACCGTGATCTCAAAATCACAGAAATACACGTTACACTAATTAAGCGTTTTTTAGAACGACCCTTGTAAAGTTATAATTAAAAATTTAAATATCCCACTAAGTCAAAAATTATTATCATTAATTGTTATTTAAGTTTAATAAGAACAAGTAAAGTGCTATATTCGGCTATGCCGAATCTTACATACCCTTCATAATACATGTAAATATAGCTTAGTGAATTACTTCAATCAAAAAGAACAATAATGGGATGACAAAGAATTAAAAATAAAAAAGAAAAATATATTTCTATATAAAATTGTATATAAAAATGTCATCAGCTCTTAATGCGTTAAGCAATTTTAAAAAATTTTAGTATTTCCTGAAAACTTTCTTAAAAAGCTTTCAAATGATACCCATATTGATATCTTAAAAATACGATGCGCAAAACAACATCAAGTGAAGTAACTGGCGCTCGCACATATTTTCCGAGTTACAAGGCTTTGAAATTATAAATTTTTTTTAAATATCAATATGGATATCATTTGAAAGTTTTTGAAGAGGTCTTTAAGGAAATCCTAAAATTTAAAAAAATGCCAAATTTTTTTTATTTTTTTTTTTTGAGTTACTTTACTAAACTAGATTTACATAAATGGTGAAGGGGACTGTAGCACTCTTATTTGTTTTTATTGGAGTTACTTTTTTGTTCCGAATGATATCAAAAATTTAGAAGCAGGCATGGTGTTTTGAACGCTGTATCGAAGGACTTGATCGAATCTTACTGAAATCAGTAGCAACTCTTTAAATACTATGTATGATCGCTTGGCGTATTTTAATTTTCTGTAGCTGATCTAGTGTCTTGGCAAAGTTGATTTTAACACTAATAGGAACGAACAGACGGACAGACGGACATAGTTTAATCGACTTTGCAATTAATAAGAACTCAGAATATTTTTACTTTATAGGGTAAGAAAAGGATATTGTAGGAATTACAAGCGTTATGACACACTTATATTCCTATATATTCCACTTTTTATGGTAGAAGGGTAAAAAAAATAGTAAAATATAAAGAAGAAATAATTAAAAATCTATTATTTTAATATCACATAGCTAAGAGGTGTAATATTGAGAATCGATGCAACTACTCAACAAGAAAAGTTTTAATGCAGTACAAAAACGTTTCACTTGCTGGATGACTTACAGTTGCAATCACTTCATGATATTGAAAAAGTAACACAATGTATACGCATTTGTGTTTCGAGTATCAGCTGTAACTTGTTGTAATTCTAAATGTTTCTTCTATTGCGATTGAAAAAGCCATAAAAGTGAAAATGTAGTACATGTCTTAGGCTAGTTTTCTTATAAAATTAAACACATTGTTATCGCCTTTAATGCACCATTTCACTGTATACTGGACTGTTCAAATTGCGATTGACGAAATTCATGATCGGTATAATTTTTCTTATAACACTATTGAACAATACACACTTGGCTACTCTACACACATAAGATATATTTTAGACGTTTTTCTAGATACTGCCATACCGCTCGAGACTGCGATTTTTATATGTATGCGAGTAAAAGCATCTAAATTCGTCTAATATGGAAAGATCTTACAGCTTATTTGGGTTGTTTATTTTATATCTGTATTTATGTACTTGCAGGCAAATGAACAGAATTTTTCGCAACAACTAAAGCCAACTCATTTTGTTTTATTTTTAAGAACGGTATCTGTATGGAAGGCATTGAGACTTTAAACAGTATGTATTTCTATATCTTTATATATATTTTTTATTTTATCTAAAGTATTGCATTCATCCAAGTTGCCATTCTACTATATTTTCAGTCTCAATAGCTCTGTTTCTGATTTATAAAGAAGCATTGGGTTATTTCTTCACTTCGAACAACTTTACATAAAACGGTGCTTTTAAAATAAGTTCAAACATAACTGTAACTTAACTGAAAAAATCATATACTTTTAGCAAGATCATAGTTTGCCACTTCCTTCTAAGGCACACTTCCGAAAATAATAAGAGTTGCACAAAATTCCTTTCAATGTTACAAAAGCCAAAGAATTTGCAAAAAAAAAAACAAAATACTCGAAAAAATGAAATGCAGTAATGAAACCATATAAAATGTATTAAAAAATTAGAATAGATACAAAATTTATATTCAGTCATGTTTAATAAAATGTTATTAATTTGTCTAACAAATTGGCTTAAATGGAACCAATAAGAAGAAACACAGAGAGTTAACAAACAAATATAAACACGAACAAAATACTATTGTGTTAATGGACTTGAAGTGTTTGAGGAAGAAATAATAATGTAAAACAAGTAAATAACCAGATCTTTAACACTTTTATTAGACATCAGCTAATCACTTATACATTCATTTAAACGCAGCTAAAGATGCTGCGAGAAAACTTGTATGTCGAAGTTATTGCCTTGTTTGTAGACAGAATTTTCATACTTTTATAAATAAGTGGCTTTTTCCTCTTACGAGTAGAAATCTTTAGTAACTCAAGTAGTGAATTGTAAGAATTTCAATGATTTCGTGCGCAGTGGCAAAGTATTGGGATCCTATTTTTCTAAGGATGGATAGTTGTTGAGTGCTAAAGGCAGACTTTATTGTCGACAGTTTTTAAAATGGGTTTCGATCTTTTTTAGTTTTAGTGGAACGGAGCAACAGCTCAGACAGCTCGAGAAACGGTAATGATTTTGCCACACCAATTTTTCGATTGAGATGTCTATTGTTTTGATGATTCCAACTTTACCACCAGACTTTTTCCCTGCAGAGCCAATCAAGTCTCCAAAACTAAAATCAAAGAAGAAATCACGAATTCGGAGCCGGATGATTTGCGAGCAGAAATTTATAACGTCGTACAACGATGGCAATGTGTTTTAAATTGGGGAGCGTTCATTTTACCGATGCAGTTTTTTTTAATTCGATATCAATAATTTTACACCTTCAAGACATTTTAAAGAGGCAGATCTATTTCAGTAATTTCACTTCACTTCAGTGCTTTGAAATATAGAAAAATTATGCACCGAATGTTAAAAAATTGTAAGTATATTAATTCGGTAGGACAAAAGTCTCAAGTCTGTCTTAGAAATTATTGTAATTGGACAGAGTCAGCAAGAAATGTTGAAAAAAGTAATTTTATCTATAATAGAAATGTTCAGAATCATAATATAAGACAAAAAATGTAAAAGCTTTATGTGCTTTTTCTGTACTGCAGGCGATCAACTCGTCTGAAAAATTTATATAAAAGGCGCTCAGTTTCCAGACGAGTTGGTCGCCTCTAATACAGAAACAGCACATTATTATTTGAAATTTTAATGTTTATATAAACTTTTTTATTTTGGTATGTTATAAATTTAAATACTTTTGTTTAAAAACATACTGTTACGTTTTTCCCTCTTAGAACAAACGTACGGATTCTTTTGATTGCAAATACCACTGCCGGTCTCGTGAACCCTTCCGGTCTTGTGTACCCTTGGTCTCGTATTTTACTAAACATGCGTTATTACTACAAACACAGCCACCACGCTACACAACTGTGTTACTCCGGCGAGACATGAACTACTCGATGACTTGTTTAGTAACCGTAACCATCCATAGACATCTTCACTACTCTTTTTATCCAAGCCATACACTTGTTGTTATGCTGTTACACTTCCCTGCGGAACCGCTACCGTTTCTTACTTTTTCTTATATAGGGCTTCTTGACAATTATCTGTAGCTCTTACATTAAATTGGACGTCTCCACTAAATTATCTGCCATGGCTTTACACAATAATTGCCTTTTACCTCTCGGCAGGTTTGTACTGCTGTTTATTAATTTTAATTGAATTATAACAATTATTATTTTTTCGTTGCACGCATGTCCGAATGCGGTATCCTCCTACCAACGCAGTCATTGAGGCTGCTCAGCTTTTGTTAGCTAATTGTAGTTTTTACACTATACACACACCATTAGTGGTATTAACTTATTCACCACGCTCATACGGATAACAACAACAAGGGTTGCCAGATCTTATATTCGTAACAATACTTCCTATTTGCATTTGTTCATTTTATCCAACTTTTTTTTTACGTTCCGATTTTTTTTCAAGTCCTCAAAATATTCCTTAAAAAACATTGCGAATCTAATCTCGAAAAAATGTAATTAAAAACATTCTCGGAGTTGCCGTACCGTTTTTAGCCGTGCTTACTGTCTCTGCTTTCTTTAAAGCAGATGCATGCATGTCATATCCACTTCATATACCGTTTATCTTTCCCGATTTCCGAAGAAACTGAATTTAAATGAAATAATATATTCGTGTTAAAGTTTACTTATCCATATAATAGAAGATATACTTAACGACATTTCTGTTTGATTTATTTAGTTGGTTTGCTTTAAAGTCATCGACTAGTCTTTAGTAATTAAACCTAAAAATGGATTATCCGTAAAAATGTTTGCAGGTCATTGTGTGTTGCACAAATGTGATGCTAAGTGAACATAATTAACGTAAATAACTTTTATGCACAACAGCCGTCATTGTCATCAATTTTGCCACCAAATTTATTCTGTATATTAGAATTTCTAAAAATTAGAAAGTGATTTATTCAACGACCCTAATTACTTGTTATAAAGTAAGACTTTAGGTTTTTACAAGTTTTAAAATAGAGATGAATTTAAACCCAATTATCAAAAACTTTGATAGAAAATGACAAGTAAAACGTGTGTTAAGAGGTATCTTTTTCTCCTCTTTTCACAATATTAAATTTAAAGTTTTTCTAAAAATACCAATGATGAAGAAAGACCATTGTTGCCAGTTAAATTTTTCGACGATTGTTTAACTGTTTTTATACCTTTTAGCACAAAAAGTGGAAAAAGGGTATAAATAAATTTGTTATTCAATTATTTTATTTTTACAATATCCGTTTCCAACCTCATAAAGTATATGTGTATATTCTGAGTTCTTATGCATATCGAAGTCGATCTAGCGATGTTTTTCTGTCTTTCTGTCTTTCCGTGTTCGGGTTGAAATCGATTTTGCCAAGGCACTATATAAGCCAATCGATCAGCGAGTGAAATACCACGCCTTCCATATCATTTGGAACAAATCTAGTTTAGTGAAGTAACTCCAATAAAAAAAGATAAAAAAAACTAATATATGGAGAAATACAGAGTTAAAAATTAAAAAAAATTGAGTGAAAAAATTTGCGCTCGCTCATATTTTCTAAGCTATGGGCCTCTGAACTGTTCATACAAAAGTACGATTGTGCACCATTTTTTTAAGATATCAAAATGGGTATCATTTAAATGCTTTTGAAGAGATCTTTCAGGAAATACTAAGATTTTTTAAAAATGCTTATGACATTTAGCGAAAACAAAAATAATTCTATGTGACGATTAATAAGGAATATAAAGAAAAAGTTTTAGGTTAATAGTGGTTGATAATGAGATCATTCTATGTTCCTAAATTGGTTGTTTGATGGACATTAAAAGAAGAAGCTACAAGTACTGAATAAAGTCATTCAGAATATGCATTGCAGCATTTAAAAATAATTTTCCTGTCTTAATATAATTAGAAATATACTAAATGACTAAAAATTGACCTTTCATCAAAATTGTAGTAACAGCAGTTTTTGTCATCGACCCTTGACTAACTCTAAAACTAAATGCCAGCCAATGTTTTTTTATATTTTTTAAAAATTATATAATTATATGAAAATTCATAAAACTAACTTCGGCTTAAAAGAAATATTTTTTGGAAAAATCTGTGTACTCGGATAATTCTCTCAAGATTTATCGTCAATATTTGATATACTTGTACAATAATACCGCGTTAGCAGCTTCTTTTTTTTATTATAATCCTTCACTGGGTTTTACCGTTATTAAAATTACGATTGTTAATTTGTAGCAAGCAAAAGCAATTATTTCCAATTTTTTAAAAATGTTTTATTTCATTCGTTACTTGCTTTAATTGCTCATAATTTTAATATTCTTTTATTAAAAAACGATGTGAAATTTGTGTTTAAATTGCTTTATTTGTTAACTTTGTGTTATAGAAAAACATTTTGCTTCTTCTTTTCCTATTTCTGGCAACACTAAAGGTTTAATAAACGAAGATGATTATGGCGCTGATGTCGAAGATGACAGCTATAAAATACACAAACATTTTAAATATGAATGATCGTACAATTGTGGCTGTAAAAAGGGGGAAATCATTTTACACATTTCACACTTGAGGCGCTAATAAACTGTAAAAAATGTTCGATGATTTATTGTTTTGTAAATGTTTTGCTTTCATAAACATGTTTTTTGTTATTTTCATGTCTAAAATGCGTTGTTTTGGAACTAATTTGTATTTAAAAATTATTGTTGTATTTTGCTGTTCTAAAGTTCTTCCAATGAAACATTTGTTGTAACGTGTTAAAGGTGGGTGGATGTAAAAGTGTTTAACAGTCAAAAGTCATAGTGTTACTAAAGACTTTATTTGTTTATTGTATGATTGTATTTATTTATATTATGAGTTAATGTTTTTTTATTTATTTTTTTGCTATTTAATTGTTTACAGATTAATATATTTTCTTTGGGGAATAGAAAGTGTTTAGAATTTATTTCTTTGAGAGCATTGAGAATGTTGATTATTAGAAAAATTAAAAAAGTATTTATAATTTATATAGTTATTTTTTTTTTCTTAAAATATAGACTGGTAGGCAAAGGTAAGGTTATTTTTAGGTTATTTTTTAATAAAAAAAACGATCAATTGAGCAAAACTGAAATAACAGATATTTAGGGTTGCATGTCATAACATCCACGTACACAATTTCCATGGTGACATTTTATTATATTATATTAACTAACTTTTCAGTTCATGAATAAATATAAAAAAATGTATAGGCTTAATTCTAGTTAAGTGACACAGATTAAAATTAAAAAGCTAGCGAAAATATTAATGTGAAAATTTTGGGCTCACACCTTAGTTGCAGAAAATGTAAATGTAAAATGTAAAAAAAATGCAAAGAATATTTTTTTTATCAAACATTAAAAATATCAATATACAGTATTAATATTTGAAAATGATTTTGGGCGTATGGCCACTGTGCTTGATGAAGCGTATTCTGAACGTCATTTTTGGCCATTTTGAAAGTAGTTCTTGCCTTATGTGATGAATAACACAAACAAAGTTTGTCTTTAAAGTGAAGGCCAATTGATAGATCCATTTCTCGAAATTAACTTACGCTAAATTTCCATAAATTAATGGTGTTCACGTATTGCCATCTTGTGAAACCACATGTCGCCTGTTTCAGTGTCATCCATATTTTCTAACAAAAAAAAAAAATCATTCAACATTGGGTAGAATCAAATAAAGTCTAGTGATGCTTGTAAACAAGATCAAACTTTTATTTTTCTATATATAAAAATTGTATTTATGACTGGCTTTCAAAGTAAATATAAATAATTTTGTTGCGTTCTTAAGTCGTTAATTAATTCACTAAGATTTGCCAGAATGGATGTCCGTTTCGATTAAGAGTTAAACCGGAACTTCCCATATCTGCAGTGTTGCTAGTGTAGTGTTACAGAGAAGTCAATGTACAATGTATTTTTTTTTAATAAATACCAAATTTCCGGGAAAACCAACAACATGCAGCACCATCCACCTGATTCTTGTTGTACGAAGTGTATTATCTTAACGTAACTTAGCCTTTTTACAGGAGGAGCTTTTAATTTAACTCATAAAGTCTTACGTACTTGTGACTGCGAAAAGTTATGAAATTAAAGTCCATTATTACTTATTAGCAAATTTATTGAAAATTCAAGTAAACAGAAAGTTAGGGAGAAACATAAATGGACATCATTTGATCCGTTCAGAAAGTGAAAATAATAATTAAAAACGTTTCTAAATAAATATAACGTGAAAATTTGTATAAATTATATTTAATTAATAAAATTGTTATTTATGACGAACTTTACATTTCCACAAAGCAATTAAATTAACAATTTGTCAACACATTTAAGACCGACACATAAACAAGCCACTTGAAAAAGGATCGTTACATTTTTTATTGTCTCTCTTTTTTTTAACAGAAGTCATAAATTACATGAAGTTTCTAAATAAAGGAAGTCACAAACGGAACAACCGACAAAAAACTAAACGTAAATAAAAAAATAAAAACAATAAATTTAAACTAAAAAATTGTAGACAACAACTGAAAAATATGAAAATTAAAATTTATTGCTGACAAACCTAAATTGTAAATAATATTAAAAAGTATTAAAGGAAATATAAGTATTATTGAGAATAGAATAAAGAATAAATAAAATAAAAAATACATTTGGATATAATTTTGTATCAAATTAAAACAAAACTGGAAGATAAATATTGATTAGCCAGTGTTAAACTATATATATATATATATATATATAGGCAGACAGCCATCAGAGTATGTTTGATTACAGGATAATATCACATGAAGCTGCACTTGGTACAGCGTTCATATTCCCAGTTGATCTATTAGCAAAAGCCAATCATTGAAGTAATAGGAATCTATCAAAGTAGATAGTCAATCTACTTAAAGAGCAGATTGACCAACCCACTTGTTCATAACTTGCAACTACGGGTACTACCCAGCCCAAATTTTGAATGGTCATTGAGTAGTAAAAAAAAACATGCACCGCATTGGTCTAATCGGCTCACCGTACTGCCAAAAGTCCCAAGTTTTGCTGATTAAAAAGCAATTCTAAAACACCAACGGATGGACGGAATACTGTTTAGATATTGAGAGCTTTACTTGCAAATTGGAAGCATGTTTTTTAACAAGTCTTGAATATGTTCCATAAACTTTAGTTAATGGTGAGCTCCCAATCAAAAATAAAATAGAATGCAGCTCCGCATATGGTTCCGCGTTAATGGTGCATTTACCAATGGAATGAGAGATTGAAATTAGCGGCAGTGGTAAAGGTTCTCAGTTACCTTAGTATAGACAGGCTCAGTGATGTTCAGGTCTGATTACGATAGACAGAACGTAATATACATAGCGTCACTTGATTACATGTTCTATTAGGGAAACATTTTTGATCTGAAATATAATAATGACACAACAAAAAAACAAAAAAAGAAGTGGTAAGAATTAAGCCATAAAAATCTGTCAAAAAAAAGCTTCCAACAAGAGAAAATGCTAATTTTAAACTTAAGAACCAGAAAACTGTAAGAGTGTCTATTTTTAATACTCTAAGTATACTCATCTTAAATACGGTTGCGGTGTGATCGCCACCGCATTTCTTTGTGTGAGTATTTACTATACCCATTTCATTTAAGTGTTGATGAGTTTAAGTGTATAGCATACTCAAGTAAAATGTTTGCGATGCTGGCTTTACTTTATTCGTACTCATACTCACGGCAAACAACAAGAGATTTTATAATCAGAATTATTAAATCAAACACAATATCAAAAGTCGCCAATATCTAAATTAGCTAACATACATACTTCTTTGAAATTGTAAAAGTCTATTTAATATGTAACACAAAAAATTGAATAGAACCCGTAAAATTTGCCATTTTTTCATTTATTAAAAACACAACAAAAGATTACTAATAACTCAAGAATATTTCATTATTTATTATTACGTTTTTGTTAGGAATTTTTTTAAGTCACACAGGATAGAAATTTAAATATTCTATTCTTTAAGCAAATAGATTTTTAAAATTAATAAATAGGTATAAAAGCAATAATTATATTTAACAAAATAAAATATGTAAACTAAAAACTTTATTGCAATTTATTATTTATGAGGTCTAATGAGATTCAGTCATTGCAGTATTACATCCGCGTTTTTAGTTTTTTTAGTTTAAAACTAAAAGAATTAAGTAATTTTCCTATTATTCACGGATTCGAAAAGTAAATTTATTTAATTTTTTATCATTTTGTTTTCCTAAATACCGTTAGTTGCACGTTTATGACAACAAGGCGCATACACTGAAAATATTTGTTCATAAAAAACAGCAACAAAATAAGTACATTTGCTTTAAATACTGTACAAAAGCTGTGCCTTTAAGCGGTTTTTATTGCATTTTGTTCATTAAATATGTGTTGTATTTTATACGTATGAAAATGGTTGTTGCCTGTTTTTCTGCTAATAATGTTTAAGCAATAGATTTGATCAAATTTTGTTTTTTTATTGTTTATAAATAGATCTGCATAAAATGCAAAATTTCATTAAACGGCAGTAAGAAACTTTAATAGGGCAAAAATGTGGCAACGCTGCTTACAAATAAAGAGAATTAAATAATTGTCGCCTACGAGTATAAAAAATACTTAAAATTCTGATTGTGATATTTTTGAGACTCGGTTTTAGGCTCTTTGTTTTAAATATACCCACAACAAAAAACACTTACAAGAATGGGTAAAATAAAGACAGCAAATTTTTATTGCGGTGTTTAAAATACTCGAGTATGAAAAATATTGGGTAAGTATGCGGTATACTCATGGTTGCGGTGTACTCGTGCCATTCTCTGTTAAGAACTAGGATAGAGATGAATTTTTTGTAGGCATTGATCCATTACAGAATCCCGCTTGCATGATCGATTTACGATTTTGTCTGCAGTATCGCGACTTAATTACAAGAGACATTCGAAGACTTGAATGAAGTGAAGGAATTAGAAAGTTAAATATTATCTAGTTATTGGAAGCTTCCGCGGATTGTTAAACACATTATACGAGTTGTTTAAGGTTTATTTTCTCAATTTCGCAGGGCCTGAAGTAGAGTACTATAGGAATCGCCAGCTGTTATTTTATTTTTTCTAATAGAAGTAACACTAGGCCAATAATGTCTACTTAATAATTGTATTCGCTCCTTTTCACAGTAGAGAATATGAATGGTGAAGAAGAGTAAGATATAATATACAACTTCTTTTTTGTAACACTGCAATTGCAGTTTCTTATTTTTAGAACAATGTTGTAGCGCCTCTAGTGTTAGAAAGCGAACTCAAGGGTTTCTTTTAAAGTTTGGTGCAGCCATTTTATTTATTTTTACCTGGCCGACGATTTGCTGTAGATTCGCAAAAAAGTCGCTATGTTATGCATAATCGACCAGCCATGCTATCCTTCCAAGCTACAGCACCTTTTCTGTTTAACACTTAAACTCACCCAATACTAACGATGGCAGCTGAGTAGGACATAGCCAGAAATATTCTAGAGCGGATACAGGAGCTAATACATACGTACAATTATTACATACATACTTATGTGTGTGTAGATTTTTAAACTTTTTATTACCTTTTATTGCAAAACATGTTACAGATTTGATGACAGACAGATTTACCAGTTTTCAACTCAAAAGCTCAATATTTTGTATTGTCAACATTCGCTTTGCAGATAAAAGGAAACTTCTTTGGAATATTTTACAGATATTTAAGTTTTTTTCAAATCCACACCGTTTCATATTAAATTTTCCGAAACGTAAGTGATATTGCTTTAGATATACTCTGATTTCTTTTCTTAATTTAACTTTCTTTGATGCGACAATTTTAAGTACTCGTCAGATGGAGGCGCTGCTCAAACTTACACACTCTACTATTAAGTAAACCTGCGTCTTTTAAAATGTATTTCGGTCAGACAGGTAGCAGTAAGGTTCATCTAAAAATAATCCAAATTTCAATTTTACTAATTATTTTAAATCAACATTAATTCCTGAAAACCGTAATTTCATATGCATATTACGTTCATCGTCAAAAGCACAGTCCCCCTTTGTAGTCGAATGTCCAGTGAATCACACTACGCATTACAGAAAAATTTAGTTTTATAACTGAATAATTCTTATGTGGAATAAACTCTCTGCGGAGGTATTTCATTTGAGTGTGCAAAGACTCAAATCAAATGTCCACAAGCATTACTCCCTCCATCCCCCTTCCCGTAACCTAATTTCCTAGTTCTGGCACAATGCGTTAAATAGTAGGGGTCATTCCCTGAGAGCTGGTCCTATAAAAAATAGATTTTCTATAGACTTAATATTAAGGACTGTTTCCAATGACTTTGTTTTTGTCGTAAGCTTATGACATAAACATAAGCTAAAATACAAAGAAAATTACTTTAAATAAAAAGTTTCCCTACTCATTGATCCCTAAAAGAAGACCTATTTTTAAGAGAAAATATTAAATATGAAAAAAAATTTCTAAAGCCACTTCAGCAAATGGTGTACAAAAACAAGAAAAACAAAATAAATTTTAAAAATCAAAAACTAATGATTATTTTTAAAATCGTCCAACATTAACCGGATGCAATATTGAAGAAGTAACGCGTGTCCATGTCAAACAAAAGGATGAAATACATAAAACCATAAAAAAAATAATAAATAAAAATACAAAAAGTAAATGAAAATGAAAATGGGAGATATTTTTAGTAAAACTCACTTCTTTATTTCAATACTGCGAGTATTATTAACTAATAAAAATGACAATAAATAAACGACTATTGTGAAAAACCAGAAAAGGTCACCCATCACCATCAATTTAAAGTTGTAGAAAAAGGTCCCTCAGGATAATAATATGATTTAATGAAAGGGGGTGTTGATCATCAACCAGAAATATAACAATGCAACTATAATGTCAATGGCAATGTGTTTTTGTCTGTGTGTGTGTGCTGCACGGTGACAACACTAGCTGACCTGAGGTCATTGTAGTTTAAAGTGTAGGGAGGTGGCCTGTCTAAAAGGGGGATGTGTATGTCTGAAGGTTAAATTGTCCAAAATTGAAATATAACACTCTTTTGAACGTATTTATTACTGCTTCATAAAAATGTCACGTTCTTATTTCATCCAAAATTTGACACATGGTCACTGCTGTTGAAAATAAATTTTCATTTTTCCAATGAAAAACTCATGTTTTTATAAAACTTTTCAATTTTAAAATATTTAATTCAATAAGGAATTAATATTGTCTCCAAAATACATTATGTGTGAATAAGGATTCAAGTGCGTTTTGATGTATTGTGTGTGTATGTATGTATGTGTAGTTTTATTGCTAACTTCATTCACTCGATGATATATTGTACAATGCACGTTTTCTAAAAAGGGAATTTTTTGTTGTTGTTGTTGAAATATGATATTTTATCTTTTGGCATTGTTGTAAATGTTTGCATTAAATGACCCAATAACCATTTTTAACAAAAACTAATAACTCACATTTGTTGGTTTAAGTAGCTGCTGCTACATTTTGTATTTGTATTAAATTCAATAATGATTCAAATTTAGAGTATTTTTCAATAAATAAACGATATGTATGAAAATATTTGACACTGGTATTAATTTTCAAGTAGTTTCTTTTCAAAATAGCTTAAAGGCACGTGCTGTCGAAGCTACGGTTTCTTTTCTCGAATAATATTGACATATTGTAAAAGCTTAATACTTCTCGAAAGTATTATTGATACAACATACATTTTAAAATGGTTTATTTTATATATAGATGTAAAACTGAGGCATTAATGTCCACTTAAAGAGATAATAGTTGGCAAAGAAGAATGATAGATAGAAAGCTTTATTTTTCAGAATAGTGATATAAGGCTGTGAAGTAATACTGAAAAAGGAAGGCATTGAAAATGTTAGAAAAATTTTAGTTGCTGCGGATGGGACATAAGCCTGGGCCACAAAACAATAATGTTTTATTTGTCAACACGCTAACCATCTAAGCTACTCTTTAAAATAAGACAAACGGTAACACCGATCTTTTGAAATCTTTAAATCGTTCTATTGAAGACAGAAAAATTTAAATAGGTGGGAAAAAAGTTGCTGGAATAAAGTACGTTTTTAAGAAAAAGTCTGTTGTTATAGAAGATGAGATGATGGGAAGAAGATAGGTACCCATCATACAAAGTAATATTATTTATATCTGAAAAACTGAGTAACGGAGTAACGAGCTCGCCCATATTTTCCGACTTACGGAGCTTTGAAAATTTTTAATTTTTTAAAGTATCAATATGGATATCATTTTAAAGCTTTTGAAGAGGTCTTTACGGAAATACTAAACATTTTAAAAAATGCTTAACCCATTAAGAGTCGATGGCATTTTAATCTGTCCGCCGATGCACTAGATCAGCTAGAAAAAAATTTAAGTATGCCATTCGATCAGACATAGTGTCGAAAGAGGTGGTTTTAGAAATTAGCAGGTGCCGTCCATGTCCTAAGACGAAGCGGGCAAGAGACCACGGCTACCTCTTATTTTTTCATGTCATATGGAACAATATACAAAGTGCAATCAAAAAAATTAATAAAAGGGGCATTAAAGAATTAAAAAATAAGAAAATAAAACATCAGGTAAAAAAATATTTTTCGAGTTACATGGCCCTGAAATTTGCACATTTTTCAAAATATCAATATGGGTATCATTTTAACGCTTTTGAAGAGGTTTTTAAGGAAATACTAAACATTTAAAAAAATGGGTTAAGCATTTTAAGAGCCGATGAAATTTTTATGTAAAGTTGTGTATTTTTTATTTCTCTGTCACGCCAATATTTGCTTTTTTAATTGGAGTAAATTTAATAAACTATGGTGATGGGTAAATAAGATTCGGCATAGCCGAATATAGCATTCTTATTTGTTTAAGTTTATATTAGTTTCTTTTAAAAAAGAATTTGTGGCGCTCGGTTTAGTTTTATCAAACATTTTTTAAATCGCTGTTGTCATGTTGGCGGGTGTTGCATTTGGATCAAAAATATATAAAACAGTGTTGCCAACTTGATATTGATTTCTGGAGAATAATGAGTCAGCACAGTGCTTTTGAATATCAAGTAGTTTCAAAAATAGTTAACGCGTGGATAAAAAACTGTTTAAATAGTTTCACACCATTTACATTTTTGTTCGAAAAAAATGAATTTAAATATACTTTTAGCAAATTACTTACACACGCCTACCACTCAACTTATAGTTTATAAAAAAAAACTGAAAAAAATTAAAAATAGAAAATTCTTCACCTTTGTTTTGTTACCCATAAATTTCAATTGTCGTGATCCACAAAGACACGTCATTATGCACGCGTCAAACATTTAAACTTCACAACTAAAAGTATCATCAAGTTTTAAAATAAACAAGTTGTCATTTTTAAGGAAAAATTACGAACAAAAAAAAAAAAACAACAAAAGAAATCAAATTTCGAAAAGAAACATAATAATATGAACAGAAAAGAAAAAAAATGAATAAATAAAAATAAAAGAAAAATTGTCCAAAAAAATGTATTTTCACATTCATTTTACAATATGCGAGTTTAAATCAAAATATAATTCCATTTTGAATCTTCACCGCAATAGAATTAAGCTGTCGAACAGTCTTTAAAATGCCATAAATTTTTAATTATCATTTACTTTAAAAATAAGAATTATATTGTAAAATGTAAAATTCAAACCAGTTGAAAATTGTATTTTCTAACAAATCTAAGGAATTCTGATTCAGATTATAGAATGTCGTTCGTAGATTGTACTGTATTACAGTGGATTGATAATTGCCCAGCAGTTTTTGAAACAAAATTAGCAAACCAAGTAAAATTTTTTAATAATACCTCGTCTATTAAATTATCTTGAATTAAATATATAATTTCCAAATTACCTAAACCGAAATTTCTTGAAGGTTTATCATTTGTGTTTATACGGTAATGGTTTAATATGACCTCAGATGGTCCATTAGCTTCGTTTAAATTACCCTTGAATTTGTATTTTATTGCCTTCAAAAGTTTGATGGCAATAACAAATTGAATTTTTTCTCTTGACCACCGCAAATATGCGTCTGTCTAAACTCAGTTAAAGCAGTGTAATCTATCTGAGGATATTATTGAGAAAAATATAAATATTCTTAAAAATTCGTTAAAAATTAAAGAATTATGTGAAAATAGTAGCACAAAAAAACCGATGCAAAACACAACTAGCCCAAGTGTTTTGTGATGTGTCCAGATGTATTATCTTTACATCTGTGATCGTATCGAAAACGTATAAAAAAAATACGTTATACTTTAATCGCAAGAACTAATTGGCATAATGACATACGATTGTAAACAGATCGTAATTTTTTGTTCTATTCACAATAGTCTTCTATTCACAATAGTCTTCACAAAATTTCAAAGCCAGAGCTAGAATATTCTAGCTGGTCTGTATTTCAAATTTCGTTGTTTCCAAAAGTCAAAAATGCATTTATTGCCTCTAACGCTTGTTTTAAGGACGGCTGTTTCAATTAAGAATTCTGGGTATCAGCAGTTTTTCTTCTCATATCAGCAGTTTTTCTTCTCATAAGGGGGCCCCTTCAGTCTTTTTTTCAAACTGCTACTGCGTTAAGATACTTGGAAATCTTATAGTTTGTTAGCAGTAGATTTTTCTTAACCTCAATTATAAAGCGACCTGACATATAACTTATTGTACCATAAAAATTCATTAGCTTATATCGACGAATTAAGTTTTTTTAATGGATGACAATTCGTAAAAAATGTACGTTAATTCATATGATTACGTATGTTATAGTCTCCAGTATTGTGAATTATCATCAGTTAACGCATGTCATAATCCAAAAAAACATCTTTTTATAATACGTGATGTACTTTCACGGATGTAGCCCAGGTTTCCCAATTAAATCTAAACTTAAAAACATTTTTATTTCAATTTTTTAAATTTTGTTTAATCAAACAAATCGTTTAGATATAACCCAATTACTAATAACTTAAGTACTCAGATTTATAAATCAGAGTTTGCTTTCGATTACTTCATATTGTACATTGTACATGATACAGTACTACGCATAGAGGAAAGCAAGCCAAATCTGGTATAGAATTAATTGCAACACACTGTCTCATTTAACTAAGTAATTTACGCAGAATTGCTTTTGGACGGATAGTTGCAAGAAATAACACAATAATCTATGTGTAAACCATAAAAAGTGTTTGTTTGCTTGTTAATAGGAAAGCTATAGCTGCCTAAACCAGTGAATCGAACTTCCTAGAATTTTAACTATTTTGCAGTTGGTAAAATAGAATACTTCTTTCTTGCCATACAAATTAAATAGGTAGCACCTTGAAATTTTGTTAAAATAACTCTCTGGATTGGAATAGTTGGCAAATAAATTTTATCGTGTACCTGGAGAACTATGAGCTGTAGAGTATTGAAGTTTTGTACAACTAACTCAGATATTAGTTTTTATAATATAGAGAAACGCAAACTAGATGGAAGTGGCACCTCCCATACAAAGTGAAAAGTTATAATTGGCAGAGTAGAAATTCTTATTGGTTAATAATCAATTGAAGAGCTGGCTGGGTTGGAATCGTGGATGAGGTACGATTAATCCTATTGGAGTACTGAAGCGCATTAACTACTTTGTCGATTTCCGTGAGCCACCGCTGAATGACTACACTTGCACTGTTGATATGTGAATATGAAAGTGTTATAAAAAGTTATAACTTTTGGGAGTAACTGGTTTGAAAGTATCAAAAAGATAAGTACCGAAATTTTTTTGTATCCATATTCCGTTCATTGGACTCTGTTCAAAGATTTAGATTTTTTAGACCTTTTTAGGCCCAAACTTAACATTAACCTGGCACTGAGAACCATCTGGCAATTAAATTTCTTCAATAGCAATGATCCGTGACAGTTCTCTACCCTGTAGGGACGTTTAGATAAGTTATAAAATTTGATATGGCCTTAAGTTTGTATATGGCCTTAATCCTCTATCGTAGTTTTAAAATTTTTTTGTATAAAAAAAAAACAAAGTAGGGAATTTGGTGAAATCCGGTTCGGAATGCCTCGTTAATCACACAGATGTAAGGTGCAAATTAAAACTACTTTTATCTTGTTAAGTATCTGTGAGATGGGGCCAAAATCTTTAATTGCACTCCTGGAGTGAATCTAAAAGAAGAATTTGTTGTGGTTCGTTAAAAATTTCTTATCCGGTTTGTTGTAGACAAATGTGATGTGTGGTATACGAATATTGAAAATGAATTTAAAAAAAAAAAACGAACCGATTTAAACGCCTATTTGTGAATATTCAAATATATTTACACATTTACATTTAGGGACGAGACTGTATTAATCTTTTCTAAATTGATATCCGTAGGAGTATAACAAATAAATATTTTTATAGAATTAATGTATTTAATGTATAGATGCGATTCTTCATGTACATATTCATGTGCATACTAATGTGCATTTCACTTATGTGTGTGTGTGCCTGTGTGCGTGTGTTTGTCCCGTAAGTAAATTTAAATTCCTCCCTCAATATGTAAAATCATCATCTGCTCTGTACACACGTTTTTTTGTATTATGGAAAAAAGGTCATCAGAATACTTAAGGTTAATTGTTGGCATTAGTTGAGTGTCTCGACCTTTGTTCATGCGGACAGTGTGTAACAATTCGTTTTTGAAATTTGTGCAATATTATCTATTCAATGCAATTTTATTATTCATTAATCATTTACAATTTATAAAAATTTATGTTGTTGAATTTTGCATTTTTCCATATTTAAATTTTCCCCTAAAAATTTGATTTGTTTTTGTTCAGTGGATAATGTCTGTTAAATAAATTTATATTTGGACATTTATCGTTATAATTGTGTGTAAAATGCTTCAAGTATTTTTAAACATTTGTTAATCATTAAAGCATTCGAATGGAAGACACTCCACTTATCGACTTTTATTATGCGATAATTTATAGATGACATTATTATGGTTTCAAATCGGTTATGCCACATTAAAATTTTAGAATATTGAATTTTTAATCATTAATTTTTTTGTTTAGATGTTCATTTAAAGATTTATGAGAAAAAAGGTGTAGTTGATGATAAGGAAAAATAATTTTATTAATACATTTTTATGATGGCAATGAAAGAAATCGTAAGAAAGTTTTATTAATTTAAATTCTTGGAAAATTGTTACAGCAACGTTTTTGATTTATTTCTGAAAAAATGCGTGGGCTGTTGCCATGATGTGGTAAATTTATTACGTTAAAGCTAAAGTTTTATTGATTATCAGATAAATTTGAATTTAAAAAAAATGGAAATTGTAGTATTGAAATTAGACACTCTAATCTTAGATTTTAAACTATAACAAGGAGTTTGTGATATTTTCAAATAAAAAACATTATAATTCCATAGAAGCCATAAGCTCTTTTACAGCCCATTTTTAAAATTTGAACAAGAAATGCAGAATTTCAGATTGGTTTGAAAAAAGTCAGATTACGTAATCATATGTAAACTGTAATCATTTTAAATTAAATTTAATTTATTAACCTTATATTTTAAGTTCTTTTTAGTAATCTTGACTTGTTTATAGGAGTGTATAAAAGTTCGGTTTATAAAAGATGTCAATGTGTGCACAATTTGCTAAGAAATATATACTCCTGTTTAATTGATTACAGCCACATAATTTTTGGTGCCTAGAAGGCCATACATTTTTATATTTTTGAGCTAAAATTGTATTGATAGGAAATAGTTCAGTGATCTTTCTTGCCAACATTCTTTTATGACTTGAATAATTGACTACTTATCACTGAATTGTCTTCCTCCATTTTATATAGTTTAAATAAGCTAACCCCTAACATTTTATATTATGTTCTGATCAGGAGAATTAGTCCATAATTACAAAATGCCATTGTTTCATGTATTTTTTTTTTTTTTAATTCTCCTTAAAAGTTTTAGCGAGTTTCATCGAGCACCTATACTATGAAATTTTTCACATCATCGGAATTTGATATTTTGCCTTTTATTTCTAAAATGTTATTGTAGTTTTTGGTGTTACTTTAAATAATACACAAACAACAAAATGTATGAAGCAAACGAACAAAAAGCAAGTGTAAAATCATCCTATCAATTTAGCTTTGGGAATTTTTTAATAAGCACAGTTTTACAGGTTTCCCTAGTCAACCTACTGCTTGGAAATTATAATTCTATTTTAGTATTATAATTCAATTGCACAGTACATAACGACAGCGCATACCAAAAGAATACCTTGGTATGCGCTGCTGTTGTATCTGTTCAGAAAGAAGTCTTCTCAAATCAGGGAGATTATTAGTTGTACCCATTTGGTCTATCCAGGTTAAACTTATTATTATCAGTAAAAACAATTGTATAGGCCATATTCTCCCTTGCAAATTGCTATCAACTTTGTTTGCGTGTCTAGTTTAACGGAGATATTTCTTTAATTTTCGCTACTGCAAGTGTTACTGCTCTTATGCCGTCTTCCAATCTAATTTCTGCTTAACAAGAAAATTTATGTGTGTGTAATCAGTTGAACACGAGTGTGAAATAAATAAAAATACAAACTCTTCGAGTGCATGTAGAAGTGGTGAATATTTTACTCTATATTTTTTGTTTAAGGAGTAATCGAAAAACCATTTTAAAACATTGGTGAAAATCCTATTGGATTTCTTTTAACTAGGGCAACTTAACAAATAATAGAACTGAGTATAGAAGTATTGTTTAAATTGTTAAAATTACCTTCATCTTATATCACATTTATTTAAGATTATGTTTGAAGCGCTCAAACTCAGGAAGATAATATGAAGCTGATCATTTAGAACGACCTGTCACTTTAACACTGCATAGTTATTAGAAGGAATTAATTGCTACAATTTAACTTACCTGTGGCTGGTCTAAGATGAAGCTATGTACCATCAATTTGAAAAGATGCTTATATCTGCCCTTAAGATTTGTTTGATGTAACTACGAGACTATCGTATTCAAGCTTGTCAAATTTGGACTAATGAATATCATTGCTTCTGCTCTAAATATACATTTTCGCGCAACATTATTAGTGTAGATTTATTAATTTTTCCACCATTTTGTGTATACTAATATAAGTTTTTTCCCGTGTTTGTTGCCAAATCTTTTTTACAAATGGCTTGAAGTTCAAACCTTCGGCAATCCTTAAACAGCATCTTAAAAAATTTTATAAAAAAATGTTTGAGCTGTATTGTGCGATTTTTTCTGTTTATAATAATAAATCATAAATTTACATTTTTAAAGAAGACAAATATAAAAACAAATTTTTTTAAAATTTTTCAAATTTTTTTGTATAATTGCCAAAAATTAGTTTTCTTTTAGTTTACCAGAAAACTGATATAAACAGAAAATTTTTTGTTTTTGGATTGAACTTTAATTAAATTTTTAATTAATATATTTATTTATATTTTTATAACATATTGTAGTTAGGCCAATTAAAAATTTGATACAAATTCAATTTAAGAATAAATAAAGCTTTTAATAGATATTAAAACATTTTATGCGTATGATGTTTTTGGCCCATTTAAAATTTTTTTATGTATTTATTATTATATTATTATTATTATTATTTATTTTTTTTTTTTTGATGTTAGACTATCCACTCGATCCATCATTGTCCAATAAATCGTGAAAAGCTTAGTTAGTCAATTCGAGTAAGAAAAATTACTAATTTCGGTTACAGAATAAATCAAATCAATTAAATCGGTTAATTGCCAAATCTACTAACATTAATTTCTATTCAGATCTAGTATTTAAGAAAATTATGTGACCGACTTAAAAAAAAGCCGGATGTTATCAATTCGTCTGAATGTTGCTTTTTAAATGCTTTAGCCCGAATAACTCAGTAATTTCTTAACCGATTTTGAAGGGATTTTCTTTATTTTAAAGGTGATACTTATAGATTTGTCTCTTTTAAAAAACAGTTCATAAAACTAAAAAGTTAGAGGTGTCCCCATACAACATATGTGCATAAGTTTAACGTGTATTATAAAACGTACATAGCACCACATTAAAATTAAAAAATCTGTTTATAGCTTACAGCTCCCAACGGCCAAAAGTAATAAAAAAATAAATCTAAAAATTAATCGGTGCCCCCTTAGGTGACTTAAATTGATTTATATCTGCCTATCTTTTGAATCGTTGTAGGCAAACGCTTGAATGTTTGTTAGAATGTCGATTGCAATGGTCGTTATAGTAACAATATTAATATTAAAAATTATAAATTAAAGGGTGCCCCAATAGTTCATTTCATTTAATGTATATGGTTACACTATTGAACAGTTCTAGTGCTAACTTCACTATAAAAACAAGTATACAATTTAAATTTGGAAATTAAAGGGTGTTAGTAAAATTAATGTAATTTTACCTATATGGCCGTATATTTTGAACCGTTATATACAAACAAAAATTAGACAGAGTATCCACTTGTGATTCCGTTTGTAATTTCTTCAATATCCATTTCCGACCCCATAAAGTATATATATATTCTGACTTCTTATGCATAGCGAAGTCGATTGAGCGCTGTCCGGTTATCCGACAGTGTTCGGATTAAAATCAACTTTACCAAGGCACTAGATGAGCTGGAAAAAATTTAAATACGCCAATCGATCAGACAAAGTTTCGAAAACTTTGTTCTTGACATCAGCAAGATCGGTCCATGTTATTCGAGGGAGCGAGCAAAATACCACGCCTGAATCTATTTTGTTGATATCATTTGGAGTTAATCTAGTGTAGTGGAGTAACACTAATCATAAAATCAAATATGTGAGTCGTCCGTTCTTTGACGAAAAACCCGGTACATTTTATATTTTTGAAAACTTTTACTCAGATTTAACCTTCAAGTGCTATGTAATGAATACAGTGAAGACATATTATTCGCTAATAGTTAATTGTAAGATTTTAACAAACCATTTCGTAACCACAAAACCTACTATATTGCCTATCTTATTGTTGGTATCCGTGTTGGCGGTATTAATTTCAGACGCGTTGTTTGTAGCTAAATACTTTAATGGAACTATCGAAATGAAATGGTTTGAAAGACAATGTTTGATATTTTTTTTAAATTTTTAATATGAAATGTATTTTAAAAAATGCTGTTATTTAAGTCATTATTATTATCCACCTCTTTTCAAAAGCATTTTATTTTTTATTAGTGTTTGAGAAATGTAAATACCTTAATGGCTTCTCCAAATTACTTTGTATTGTTATCACTGTTTTTGGCAACAATACATTCATTAATTGATTTGTACAAAGATCAGAAAACATTTAAAAAACATTAAAATTATGAACAATAACAAAAAAAAAAAACAAAATGAAACAATAGACTTTACAATCCAGCGTTTAACACCGGACGAAAAAAAAACAAGGCAGACTGCATCAATCGGATACAGCAGCATCAGCAGCCCTTTACAAAAACAAGAAATAGTTATTTCTAATAAAAACACATAGTCAGTTCTAAATAGAAGGGGCCAGTCAGGCACACTTATGGCATGTGTCCATTATGGAAATAAAAACTAAAAATTATTGATTTTGTTTGTTCAAAAACAATTGCTTTTGTTAAATATCATGAACATAAAAACGAACAAAAAACAAAAACAACATTGATAAAGATGATGATATATGAATGCTGAAACGTTTGTGTGTGAGTTTGTTACTGAGATGCAGCATCGTGTTGCACTAACTGAAATAAGAGCTGTATTTTAACACCTTGTCTACTATTTTTAAATGCAACTAATGCACATGCACCCAACGACCAAACAATAGATACGAGTATAAAGATCTAAAAATATTCGTTTGTAAATAAAAGAACTTTATAGAAATCAATTGAGACATTTAACACCATATAGTACGTGTTTTGGATAAAAACAATGCTTTTCGATATTCTTTTAGTTAAATTTAAAAATATAGAAACAATTTTGGTGAAAAACGAAAACACAAAAATGAAGCAGCATGTGTTAATCCCTTTGCATTGAAATTCGATTAGTATTGAGCACGAGCTAGAATATTTGCTGCTTGCAACAGAGCTTTAAGTGAATGTAATATTATTTAATTTTTGTTTTTATTATTAGTTGACTGTATAATCGAATTCCTCCTCGTTGTCTAGATATATTTTGTTTTTTGTGTTTTACCATTTCTGTAACAAATAGAATTATGTTTGTTGAGTTTGTTGAGGAATAAACTTTTTTAAAATGAACCTTCTTCGTAGGTGCATAAGTTAGAGTTAACACTAATTCTGCCAAGGTTTCAAATTAACCTGATTCAACTACATCTTGATATATGTATATAAACTTTTGTTCGCTACATGCTTAAACTATTTGTATTTTGGATGGAACCAATATCTGGAACAAGTTGCTTATTTATATTGAAAAAAAGTAAATTGTATTTTTTTTTTACTAAAAGACGTGAAGATTTAAGAATAAAAATAATAAAAAATACAAGTCCCCAAAAATATTTGATAAATCCCAAAAGCTTACCCAATTCCCAGCAAGACTTTTGCCTCCATTAAAAAACATTTAATTCCATAATTTAAGAGGCATTTTTTTATCTCGGACCAGCACACTGAGAAATGATCTACGCAATTTTCCCTTCAGTTTTATTTAGCAATTACACTTTTAAGGTCAAAGAATGTTCAAGAGATTCTCAAATCCTATTTTAAATTTTATTTAAATTTATAACAATTTATTTAAAACAACTTTTCCTTTGCACTAAGATGATTATGAGTGCAATGGTTCTTCTATGTCTGATTCTTCAAAAATCCCTTCCGAATCTGAATCCTCTTAATAATTATATACAAATATGTATGCTACACTCAACCCTTAAAAACTTTCTAGCAAAATTCTGCATGGAAAGACAGAAACTTTTATTTCGTGCCTCAGTCGCTTCTTTTGATAACTGCCCAATAGGCGAAAATTGTACAGTGTTTTTTTGTACAAAAAAAAAAGGCGCAAAAATGCGCAACGTTTTTTATACCATGTAAGTAGGGATCGTAATTTTTATAGTGATATCTCTTAAATACCTTTTTACATTTTTTCATTGAAAAAACACAAAAAAACACATTTTTAAAATGGAACGAAATTTTTTTCATACAAATTTAAAACAAAATCTTTCCAAAAATTTAATGTAAGTAGCTGTTAATATTGCCTTTTACAGAAAAAAATCAATACAAAATCTTTATTCGTTTAGTCATAAAAAAATATGTTCTAAACCTCTCGTATGAACTGAATAAAAACGTATGCGATTAACTCAACTTACCTGATTTTAATTGCATCCCAAAACGACAAATTTAAAGCAAAAGTATTAAAAATTCACTACACGATGTAGAATTTTGTTATCTATCGAACTGCGTACTTAAATTTTTATATTTTTCAAATTTATGTTTTGGCCTAATATGCGGCTAGATTGGCCTGTCGTAAGCGTACAACATTGAGTCGTAGAATATTAAAATCGACTCTATACGTCCGGTCCCAATCAGATATTGTTCTGAGGTCGTGATTGAGCGTATCATTTATATTCTTTCGTTAGGGCCCAATATCTAAAAAGCTTTATAAATGTGAATGGTAAATCATGCTGCAAAAGAGTATTTTCAACAAACCATTCCTTTAGAAAATTTATGTAAAAGCCACAATGCTTTTAGTTTTTTCAATACAAATTTTCTCGACGAATTTTTCTCATGGAATGCTCACATTAATTTTGGTACATTTAGCTTTAAAGGCATAGAATGTAGTTGTGTAAACTTGGGATGCAGCTGTTTCTTGTGTAAATGTTTGTATGCATTCTTTTAAAATCTGGCCATAGTGAACTTAAAACGTATTTTAACAAAGTAAAGCAATGCGTTTATTTATTTTAGGTTCTCTTGTTTGTAGGCATCCTTTTAAACAGACGTTAACTGTTATAGCAACAATAATAACAAGAGAAACAAGGACGATAAAACCAATCAATAAAATATTGATTGTTGTCGATGACCGTTACAAATTGTTGTGGGCGTTAAAAATCGGCTTATATCTTTTTATTTAATTGAATTTGATTTTCATCAACATCCTGATGATGATTTAGACAATTTTTATATTTTTATTTTATTGTTTTATTCTATCATTTTTGGCAGTTGTGTGAAGATTTTTGCCTAAAAATATTAGACAAAAATTTAATTCTATTGTTCAAAACGTCATTTCAAATCTTTCACCAATTGTAAAATTCGCAATAATTTTTAACACTTTTTATAAAATTTCGTTTAGAGCTGAGTGCGAGAACGAGTGGGTTTTTGATTTTTAGCTTGTATGTTTTTCAAACATCAATAAAAATAGTTTCAATTGTGGGAATGATTGGCAAAATGAGGGTGTGCTGACATATGTCAGCTTTTCATTCATTTATACACTTAAACGTGTGCCAATTGACCACTGGTCATCATTGTCTTTTTTGTTGCTGTAAATCTTTTCTTTTGGGGTAGAATTTGTAACAAAATTAAACCGTTAAAATTCAAAGGGTGCATTGTTGTTTTTTTTTTGTATTTTTTGTTGTTGCTGTTGCTAACTACTCTTATGAGCATTAGATGTCTTTGTTTATTAATGTGTTTAAAATATTTCGTTTTTAATCTCCAAAATTAGTTCAATTGTTTAAACATCTTGTGTATCTTTTTTCTTGTTTTGAGTTGTGGGGAGAATTTCTTTTTGTTTGATAAATAGTTTGTACGAAAAAATTTCTTTATTAGTTTTTCAATGAAAACCATGAAAAATAAGGGCAATTTAATCAAATTTCGATAAAATTAGTTACGAAAGTATTTTCTTAATAAAACTTTACAAAATAATGTTTATTTATAATGGAAGAAAATTTATTAGAAAAAGATCTCCGTTAACAGATAATCATCATTTTCAGTTTGAACTTTGTGTACCGAATGATTTTTATGCTCAAATATGTACGTTTTAATATCTGCCAAATAAACAAAACTTTAAGATTTCAAGCTTAAATGGAAATAATGTTATAGAAACCATTATTAGTCCATACGATGTGTTACTGCTTATGTTAAAGGCTTAAAAAATAGCTTTAAGTAGATTTATAAGTTTTCTTAAAGCGATTTAGGATGAGAAACTGCCAGCCCAGTAATTTGTATTTTTATAAGTATCAAGAAGAGTTACTTGGAAACTTAACTTAAAGTAATAGAAGTCAATCCTTACCACCAGGACTTTCGAAATAAGTCTCATAAATGAAAATTTATATTTAGTAGAAGAACCGAGCCCTGTTTACCTTCAACAATAGAGAATTAGTTTAACATACAAGTTCTTGTCATGAAACAATGAAACAATGTTATAACCGCAATATAGCGCTAGGAGCCCATAGAAACAAACAAAACACCTTTAAGAGATAATAATGAAAAATTTTAAAAGAACCAGCGGAACAGAATGGTTTGACCGGAAAATAGTATTAAGTCCATATTTCATAAGCTTTTATTGTTGCCGAAGAAGTTCGTCTGCTCAAAACTAGTTTTCTGCTTTGCAAAATCTCTACCTTACGCGTCCATTACTTATTCGTTACAGGCTTTTTACACTGACTAACATCTCGGCGAAACGCATGAAAGATGTAGAAAATGTGAAACATTCGTTTACATTGTCAACAGTGTCTGTCAAAAACATATAATTAAACGATGCATAATTTTTATAGTAAAAATAAGATTTAGAAAAGTAGATTTCGAGGACTAATTGTGACTTTGAAAAAACAAACTCAGTTATTAACGCAGTGGATTGAAATACAAAAGTGCGCCTTTACCACGAAAAATCTGAATATTTGTAGGTCACAATACACACTGGACTATGAACATTTATTTATCTGTATAAAAAGAGGCAAACACAAAATTTCGGGATTCCTTTTCTCCTCTGTTAACCGATTTTGTTTATTCTTTCACATGTTGACATCTTCGCAAATTAATGATAGATGTTAGTAGTTGATCAGTGTAAAAAGGCTATTATTAATCAATGTTATTATGGTTTAATCGCTTGTTTTAGAAGCGGTTCAGTAAACCAGAAGCCCTAAACAATGTGGACCTTTTGTGTGTATCTAGTCAGAATCTAATCCATTTAAGCAATCTTTGACATTTTGAAACTTTACAAAAATATGTATTGTAGGTGTAATACATACTTCATATTATTAATTTGTTCACTCTCTGATGTTCAAAAATACTGCTATTTTTGTTACATTCAAAAGGTAATCTTATGCGCAAATGGCAAGGTACGCAAAGAAAATGACTTGATTCTATGATTTCAAACAGGGTGACCATTGAAAGTTTTCAAAAAGTGGTAGCAAAAGGGGATTTCTCAGAAAAAAAGGGGAATTAATTTCCAAAACGAAATTAACGCATCAAATTTTTGATTTTCAATTCTCAGTCGACCAGCTCTCAGTTATATTGCGTATTGTCTATCAAAATAAACTTTTTATGTACGTGGTGATCAGCAGTCAATTTTATTACTTTAGTTGTCAAAAAATAATATGAAATTAAATCAGGAATGAGAACTTTAAGCTGAAAATTTTCAGACAACATAGAATTTTACTTAAACTAATAATCGCTCGCAATTTTTAATAGAATAATTAATAATAAATAATAATAATAATAATAATAATAATAATAATAATAATAATAATAATAATAATAATAATAATAATAATAATAATAATAATAATAATAATAATAATAATAATAATAAAAATAATAATAATAATAATAAATAAATCAATAATAATAATAGAATAATTTTTAATTAATAATAGAGATAAATTCTTATAGTGCTGACTACTTATTTAAATCGT
This sequence comes from Gymnosoma rotundatum, assembly GCA_916610165.2. Lineage (NCBI taxonomy): Eukaryota > Metazoa > Arthropoda > Insecta > Diptera > Tachinidae > Gymnosoma > Gymnosoma rotundatum. Next base: position 91,051,247 of record OU744337.1, on the reverse strand, counting down.
TTTCCGTGTTAAGCCTTTAGATTCGTCAGTTATTTCAACATATGAAATTGAATTTTATATTTATAACAATTGTTTTAATATAAATTACCAACACAAATACATAAATAAACGTAAAATAAGTTGACGATAAACGCTAAAACATGCTAACAGAAGATTGCAACTTGTCTATTTCTAAGCGTTTGTCTTTAACGGTTCAAAATATAGGTCCATATACTTCAATTTACTTTGAAGTATGGGGACATATTTTAATATTTGGAATTATGAACTTTTTTTGAAAAAGAACCAATCTGTAAGCATAACATATCAACATTTTCAAAATCAATTCAGAAGTGACTGAGTTCTGCGCGCAAAAATATAAAAAAACAACACTTAGACGAACTGATAACCTTCTTCTTTTTTTTTGAAGTCGACTAAAAAGTATAAATCTATTCGCTTCTTGTACGAATTGTTACAATTAATTAATATTAAAATGATATAGATTATAATGAAATGCATTATTTTAATCCTGCTTCAGTTCACGTCTATTTTTTCTTAGTTTTAAATTTATTAAGAAGAATTATATTTATAAAATCTTATTGTTAGATTTATAGGCAAAAAGGAAAACTAAAACATTAGCACTAGCAGTATTCTTTGTATCTACCAACCATAGGATTTGTACGTTGTCTAAAATAATTTAAGAAATAAGAATACGAGGAAAATCGTATAATCTATAACTTTTTTAAGTTGTAACCACTGATTTAAACTGTTTTTTAATAATATTTTAACATAAATATTTTTTCATAATGATGCTGTCCAGAACTACATATTTAAGCATCTGCTTAAATAACTTAAGTGAAATAATAATTTAAAATTATGGCTTATTTTATTTTAAAGATTTCTAGGAATAAATATTGAAAAGAAATCATCCAGAAACTACCAAATATTTGCGCAAGACAATCTTTAGTTAGTTCAGTGCTTGATACAAAAAATAATTTGCTTCTTGGGCGGACTTTTGGTTTAAGAGTGCAAGCTAAATATTAATAATATAATATTAATAAGATACCGTTAAAAGAGTCTTTTCTTTTTTTTTTTGTAGAAAACTTAAATAAAATAAAATTAATCTCTTAATTTTGGTAATTTACTATTAATTTAAAACTCTTTTTAAATATTCTTAATCTTTTACTGCCTTTTTGTTAAATTAATTCGTATCACGTCCCATAATTTACAAAACGTAGCAATAAAATTTATAAAAATATTTTACGTTATAGTTCAAACTTATAAAGACATTTACGGGCATATTTGAACTCTTATCTATTTTAGTTATAAATTAAACAGTAAGACAAAGGCCGAACTATAAAAATAAATTTTAACTAAAAAGGAAGACAACGATTGTAATTGTTTGGATAACATTGTTTGAAACACAAATTAACATTTTTTCTTATAGAAAAATTTAAGTAACAAAACAAACTAAAATATATGTAACACAAATTCTCATGGTAATAATTAAATGTTAAAAAAAAAATTATTTTGTTGAAATACAAAACTATGGGAAGAGTTACTCTTACGTAGACATTACAAAACAGCTGTTCCGAATGCGTTGGTAGGCTTCTATGTATATAGGTAACCTTTGGCTGCGCTGCGTCGAACTTAATATTTATTTTTTTAGAAGTGTTTTTAGTATTTAAAATTTTTAAGATTAAATAACAAATAAATTAATTAATTTGCCTTAAGTTCATTTTCATTTTATCTTTTTAAATAAAAGATAAATTAATTTTCTTAGGTAAAAAATAAAATTTATTTAAACATTTTTGTGGAAATTTTTAGAGAAACTTTAAGAAATTAAAACTGAGAAAATAAATTGATCAAGTTCGATTTTTTTATTAATAAAAAATATTAAACAAATTAATTGTAGAAATATAAGCAAAAATAAAGTCACTATTGATTATTGGTATTTTGTTTAAGCTTTGATGCTTGTGTTTATTAATTTTTTTAGTCCACTTCTAAGTTGGTTAAAAAAATTTTTAAATATAATAGGCAGCTTTAGCTTATCCAAAATATGGTAGAAGGTTCCCTGATGAGTTGAGTTGAGCAATCAACGAAATGGCCATAGGAACTAGCTTTACCACTAATAATCAATATTTGATTTTATTTAAAATATTTGGGTTATTAGCACACTGAAATGTGAACTAATATAAAATAATTATTCCCAAAAATCATTTTAACCTCTTCAGGGACAATTTTTTTATGGTGAAAAAAAATCACTTAATTTTATTTTTTTGGAGGATTTATTACTTTTATATTATTAGGAATTGAAAAAACAAAAAAAAATTTAGAAAACTATAATATTTCATAAAAAAAATAACGTCCACATTTGTGGCCGCTGGCCGTTTGTGGTAATTTATAGGTGAAATGATTTCATACATTCTGGGCATACTGGTTCTTCACACTTTTCACAAATGTAACGAGTTCGTTTTACACAATTTTTATCATGACATCTTGGAGGATTCTTCAATTCGTTTTTTTTAGGGTAATGACCAACACCGTCCAATCTAATTGCAGATTTAACTTTGGTCCAGCTTCTAGATTTTTTAGGTGGTTGATCGCATACAGAACTTGAAGCACTTGCTCTACCTCGTGTTTTGGCTTGTTCACCAATTGTAATCATTGTAGTAGCTATTGATGCTTTAAATTCTAGAAGAGACATTTTAGAGTTTTGTTGATTGTAAAGAATCCATGAATTAACAATGGATATATTTAAAAATTGAAAAGCAATTCTGTGGTAAAATTTTCGACTTTTTGTAGAGTGAGGATAGTGTGCTATCTTACGATCAGACATATCTACACCCCCCATGAATTTATTATACTCTTTTACAGCAAAAGGTCTTATAATTGATATTTATTTCTTCTGTTTACGATCCCATCTGCGTACATTATCCTTAGGTTCCACACCGGCGTAAGAAGAAATCATGTGAACGATATTGTTGTCATGCCACCTTAAAAGTGTAATATTTTCCGAAGATGTAGCAACAGAAAATGATCCTCGTCCAAGCTTTTGTAAATCCTTTTCTGTAATGAGCTTTTGAGAAGCCTCAGATATTCTATTCTTTCTTATAGTACCCACAACAAAAATACCCTTTGCCTTTAGATGTTTTACTAAAGATATTGATGTGAATAGATTATCTAAAAATAGTTTATAGTTTTTGTTCTCTAAACCTTCACATAGTCGCAGCACTGTATATCCAATTACTCCATATTGTGTGCCGACAGTTGACAGTTTTTGATACATCTCAAATTTTGAAACGTATCCATCTTGGGAGGCTCTAACCCAGACTTTAAATCCCCACTTCTTCGGTTTGGATTTGTTATATTGCTTACCTCTATGTTTGCCTTTGAAAGGTATGATCATTTCATCAATTGCTTGAAATTCTGTCGGTGTAGAAGCTTTTGCAAAGGTTTCTGATAGCATGTCTAATATTGGACGTACTTTTATAAAAATATCTTTAGAATCATCTGGTATTTCATTATTGTTTGTATAGTGGAGATATCTTTTTATTTCTTCAAAACGCTTAAGACCCATTGCGTCAGCAATAATTGGAAGACGAAGTGAAGCATCTGAAGACCAATACAATCTGTAGTTTGGGTATTTTATGTAAGTCATTATAATATTAATGGCATAGAATTTTTTCATTTCAAAAACATTTATCTTGAATGAATCCTTTCCGCATTGAATGGCATATTGCACAGTTTCTTGTACTATATGATTAAAAATATCGTTAGTGAATATTTGTATGAAGTACGAGTATGGTGTTGCACCGACTATTTTTATTTCGGGAGATTGAACAAAAAGTGGTGTATTCTCAGCAAATGCATTATCTTTCTTAGCGTACCAAATTGTAGGACGTTGATGCTGCTTCGTATCTACATAACCTGAGCTTTCATCGTCACTTTCCAAAAAACGTCTTCTTTTTCTCAAACGAACATAATTTACACTTTCATCAGAATCCGAACATTCTTCTGCAGTTCTAAGTGGTTTGTATAAGTTGCTTTCACTTTCTGTATCTGATAGAATTTCCAAATTTTCAATATCTGAAATATTGTTATTTTCCCTTTCTGCAATAATTTTGATCTTAGGTAAATTTTCCATTTTCTTTGTGACCTGGGCACATAAAATCATAATTTGTAGATTTCATTGTAACCTTACACGAAATATTAAAATATATATATATATACTTACGATTGTATTTCACTAAAACTAAAAGCACCTCGAACGGTAACTGTACACATACACAGATGGACAAAAGTCACCGTCATTTGGTATCTAGAAGATTATAACAGTTCCTATTCCTAGAAAATAATGGATGCATAAAAAGTAGTTTATTTAACGAAAAGTATTATTTATATAAATTCTATTTTAGTTAAAATATAAGGCAATTTCGAACTTTATTTATAAAAAAATGGCATATAATAGTTACAGAATAGATTTTTGTTGGACAAAAGTCACCGTCACTTTATACTAAAAATTATTTGATTTATTCTAAAAACTATTTTAGTATAAAGTGTGTTTGCCATTGTTTTTAATGACAGCTTGCAAATGTTTCTGCATCGAATGAGTCAATTTTTTTTTGTAAGATCTGGGCTTATTTTGTGCTATTCTTCTTTTAGTGTTTGCTTAAACATAATTTTGGACGTAATATGATGCTCCCGAACCCGCCGATCCAAATTGTCTTATTAATGTTCGACTAGATATAGATCAGATGACTGTGGTGAAGTTTTCAGGGTATGGGGAGTATTGTACAAGACAAACAAGCGAACTATTTCTGCGGTGTGCTTGAGGTCATTGTCATGTCAAAGTAATAGTCCGATTCAATGCCAAGCTTTTAAGCAATTTTCTGCAAATTTTCTTTAAGGATATTCTGATAAAGGTTTTTGTCCATTATTTCATCTATGAAGACGAGCTCTCCCACACCAGCCTCCGACATACATCCCCATACCATGACTCCAGCACCACCGTGTTTCAGAGTTAACCAAACGAAGCGTCTATCCTTCGCAAAAGACCATTTAAGCAAGGAAATAGATTTCTGGGAAAAAGTTGTCAGTTCTCAGATGAAAGCAAATTTTTTATATATAATCGGACGGACGTGGAGAAATCCACGTTGAAACACGTCCGCGATGCATAAACATAAAAACATATACAAGCAACTGTAAAACACAGTTGTGCTGAAGATATGGTATAGGGATGTACATATGTCGGCGGCTGGTGTTGGAGAGTTCGTCTTCATAGTTGAAATATTGGACAAAAGCCTTTATCTGAATATCCTTAAAGAAAATCTGCAGAAACGTGCTCAAAAGCTTGGTATTGAATCAGACCATTACTTTCAACATGACAATGACCCCAAGCACACCGCAGAAATAGTTCGCTTGTTTGTCTTGTACAATACTCCCCATACCCAGAAAACTTCACCACAGTCATCTGATCTGTATCTAGTCGAACATTAATAAGACAATTTGGATCGGCGGGTTCGGGAGCATCATATTACGTCCAAAATTATGTTTAAGCAAACACTAAAAGAAGAATGGCACAAAATAAGCCCAGATCTTACAAAAAAATTGACTTATTCGATGCAGAAACATTTGCAAGCTGTCAATTAAAACAATGGCAAACACACTTTATACTAAAATAGTTTTTAGAATAAAGGAAATAATTTTTAGTATAAAGTGACGGTGACTTTTGTCCAACAAAAATCTATTCTGTAACGATTATATGCCATTTTTTTATAAATAAAGTTCGAAATTGCCTTATATTTTAACTAAAATAGAATTTATATAAATAATACTTTTCGTTAAATAAACTACTTTTTATGCTTCCATTATTTTCTAGGAATAGGAGCTGTTATAATCTTCTAGATACCAAATGACGGTGACTTTTGTCCATCTGTGTATGTGTACGTTTGCTAAATTCTTATAAAATAAACAATTTGAAAGAAATTTTTTTTTTTTTCTTTCCAAAAATAATTAAAACTTAATATATTTAATGGATATAATTTTGTTTTTATCAAATATGAACAATTTATCCCGATAATTCATCAATAGAACCTGCCGAAAAATTGCTTAACACTTTGTTTATATCTCTAAATGTATATCGCAAATAACCGTTACCAGTGCAGCCAACCTTAAATATTTTTACTTCTCTGATTGAGGGATTGTGCAGGGAATAAATTATTATCAAATTTTTGGCCTATTTATTATTGACAGTAAATATAATTATAAAAAAGTAAACGTCCACATATGTGGCCAAGGGCGTGAAGAGGTTAAATAAAAAATATTAAACTTATAGTTGACAAGAAGGTTATGGATTTGAATGTGTTGTTTGTTGTTGTTTTTAATATCTATTACCTCAGAACTTATCTCAGAATTTGATTAAAAAAAAGTTAAAGGGTTATGATTGATAACAGCGCAGCAAAAAAAAGTACTTGTCATATAATGACTTACGTTTGTGATTGCCATTTCTTGTTACTGGCTTACAAAACTTATTATATTAGTTCGCAAAAAAGCATGCTAATGATCATCATTATTTCCTACAATAAATAATGTAATCAGTTCTCAGTAGTTGATTACAAAAGTCTTCTGCCTTATTTTTTATTTTTTAGGTTCGTAATCTAGTTGGGATGTTCTTCCGCCAAAAATGCTTAATTCCACTCTCGATTATCTTTTCCAAAAAATTTCTAAAAAATATTGCAGTTAATAAAGTAAAATTTTTTATAAAATGTAAGAGTAATATTTTTGTTATACGGTCCGTTACTCACAGTGTTGCCAGTTTTAGCTTTCTTGTCAAATGGCTTGTCCATATTGACGGCTTAAAAATATATATTTTTAGTTTTTGGGCTTGTCACAGAACTGAATCCACAAATTAAAGAAATATTTTCCCCCACTAATTTGAAGGCTGTGGCGCGGCTATTTTTAGCAGACTCTTATTATACCCTTCACCACAAAATCCATTTCCGACCCCATAAAGTCGATTAATCAATGTCCGTCCGAGTTCGGGTTGAAATTAAATTTGCCAAGATATTAGATCAGCTACAGAAAACAAATAATGTCAATCAATCAGACAACTACGTCCAAAGAGTTGCTATTAAAAATCAACAAGATCGGTCCATGTGCTTCGCGGCAGCTGACAAAACACCACGTCTGCCCGTATATTTTCCATATCATTTGAATAAAGAATTTAAAATTAAGAAAAAACATCAAGTGAAAGAATTGACGCTCTCCATATTTTCCATGTTATGGGACTCTAAACTTTTCACAGAAAAATACGATTGTGCACCATATTTTTTAAATATATCAATATGGGTATCATTTAAGAGCTTTTGAAGAGATTTTTCAGGAAATGCTAAAAATTTTAATAATGCTTAGCCCATTAAGAGCCGATGACATATTATTGAAAACTATATACAGTACTGAATTTTTTTCTTATTTTTTGATTCTCTGTCATTTCCATTATTTGTTGTTTTGATTGGAATTACTTTACTGAACTAGATTTACATATGTAGATGGTGAAGGGTATATAAGATTCGATTATTTTTTGAAAAGATTCCCATAACAAGCCAAGTATTTTAATTTAATTACAAAACGTAATTCTTATTTATCGAATAATTAAATTTTTAAAAATTCACACGCTTTTTTTTTGTTTTTCTACGTTTTTGTATGTTTTTTAATCAAATTTGTTTTTTCATAATAAGAAGTCATTTAGCAATTACCTTCAACTATGTTATAATTCCAAATAATAAAACATGTTGTTGTCTGAATAGAAAAAAATTAAGTAATTTTGACGACTAGCGCTTCAATATTTAAATTCGAAAAGTAACATTTTTTAATTTAAGTGTTGTAGACATTAATTGAAATTTAACTAAAAAATTTAATTTAATGAAATTATTCTATTTTAAATTTGTTTATACTTTATACAAAATTTTAAGTTGAGCGTCAAAATTATAAGGTTGCATGTTGCTTAATCTGAATCAACGCTTTGGCATGATAAAATTATTAAATATGATAGCTTTGTAATACATTTCAAATCAAATGGGGTCAATCTGTCAGCATAATTTAAAAAAAGTCATAGCAGTCATAATAGAGCATTCAAACCAGAAACAAAAAACCGGTTTCACGATATTATGCCATTAAAAAAATGATGTTTACACTGCACACAAACTAAAGTAGGTAGATACAAAAAAACGCTGATGACAATCCGACAAAAAAATTTTGGAAAAGGTAGTTTAGTGTGGAATTAAACATTTTTGGCGGAAAGACTTTCCAAGTACTTCCCAAGATTATCAACCTAATGATCTTAACAAGGCATAAGACTTTTATAATCAATTATTGAGCATTGATTACCGCTGGAAATTATGATAATCATTAGTACATATTTTAAGGTATTACTTGGTTTTTATCATCTTTTCTAACACGGTTTTCATACCCAGACACTTGTCCTTTTAATTACCTTAACCTTTTTAAAAATAGAGACTTTTTTTAGTTAATTATATTTAAATACAACTTAAATTGGATGCTCTAACTTTTATATTCACACTAAAAGTGGATCCTGAAACGTAAACACAACTGTCACATGTCTAACACAATATAGATCCCACATACTGGGGTCTATATATCGATGATCTCATATAGAAAGGCCCTAACTCGTATATATGTAACTTTACAGGAGAAGGTAAAAACATAATAGAAACTGTATTTATCACAATGAAATATTAAAAACGCAAATGATTAGGAAACCGCTATTTTTGATACTATTGCATTCAAATTTTGTGACAAGATGTATCTGTGTGAAATGTATTGGAATCACGAAAAATTTCAATTTCGTAAAAATTCAAGTTAGGGGCTTTCTACATGAGACCAGCGATATGTATACTTTGTAAAAATTTCTACAAAACAAGTATCTATTTATAAATTTTCTCTCTTATTTCTTACGATGCATCGTTACATCAGAAATATAAAAACCAGAAAAGAGGAGAGAGTCATTCACACTATGGATGCTTTTGACCTTTAAGGCTGCCATTCGTAATGTTCAAAAAAGAAAATTTCGAAGCGGTCACCTTAACAGTTTGAATTTAAGGAAATGTAAATCAGAAATCTTCCTAAAAGAGATTTGAAAATTTATTATTTTTAGTATTATTATCGAATAATACGTAATCAATATATTTGAAGTAATATTCTTTAATGTGCAATTTGCTAATTGCCTGGCAAATTTTTTACCAACAGCCAGCTTTTAATGCAGCCAAATGGGCGGGTGCTGAATGAACCTTTTTAACATTTTAGCACAACTGACCTTAAGAACTTGGTTCTTTCTTTACTAAATCTATAGTTGTTATGACTATTTTTAATGTTTATTGTATCGAAAACAACAAAAAATATTATTTATGAGTTCAGCAAACGGCCAGACCAACTGATCTCTTTAAAACACGTTGCATCTATTAGTTATTTGTGTGTGTGTTAAAAAGTCATAAATCTATTAAAATTTTTAAATACGATCGTAAATATGTCTTAACTGTCTTTCAGAACCCAAAAAAAAAAAACAAATAATAAAAAAACAAAACATAAATTATAACTGCATCAAGAACTCAACAGTACAATTTTTAAATTTAAAATAGATTTGTGCTTAAAAAGAAAAAATAAACAAAATACAAGTAGTAGGTTTTTATGATTGGCCTTTAGTATGTTGTACTTGTTGTTAGTCCAGTTTGAGATTTTGTCTCAGTTGTGCAACTGCGTGTGGTATGTCGCATGTGCATTTTTGCTACAAATGATTTAAATTAAATAAGAATGTGGTCAAGGTTAATGTTTTTCTGGGACCTTATTCGAGTTTTTAATATTTTTGGCCACTATGAAATATGAAATTCTTTTGTTTCCTAAAGACTTGTGTAAAATTTTAAGGCAATTAATACTTTTAATGATTTCTAAAAATCTTTTTGCTTTAGAGTTTTTAGTTTAAATATATAAATATAAATCTGTATTTTTCTGCTTTTTTAATCCAACTGAACAGTGTGAAACCAGCATGAATGCAGAATATCAGGTGGTGGTTGCAATTAAATTTATATTGAAGCAAATTTTTTTAATTGTTTAAACAAAAATTAAAAGGTTTTTTTGCGTTTCGCGTTTTCATTAACATCAACACTCTGGTTAGCCAAAGTAAATATTGTCAATTGTTAAACAAAAGTGTTAAAATAAATGTGGTATAAAAAACCTCTTTTCTAGGATCTGACTAAACATTAAATGCAGCAGAAAAAAAAGAAAAAAAAATTGCGACCGATTGAGAGTGTACAACAGAAAAAACACACACAAAAACTATGTACACTACTTGTGTACAGCGTCAGTGGATATATAGAAAGGGGCGTAAATAGGCGTAACTCTAACCAATTATGTTTTGTAAAAAATACAACTTTAATGTCGGAAAAGTATTAAAAAATTGTAGTTTTGTTGTTTTTATTTGTTTAAACAATCAACAGAACAGTCTGTGCAACAACAAAACTCAACCACAAAATCAATTGACAATTGGTGCAGTGTTATACAAAAAAAAAAAAAAAAAAACAACAGCAACGAAAAAAAAGAAAAAAAAATGTGGTTAGTTCAAACTTGTAAGTGAAAATAATTCAATTATTATTACAAATTAAAGGTGTTTTTTACAGTTAGACAAGTGCAACAGTAATTTAAGGTATCATTTATTTAATTATGATGTGCAAGTTGCAAATAATGAGGAATAGGAATAGGAATTTCAATAATAATTAAGATTTTAGTGAAATTATTAAGAATTTTATTACGTCCACATAAAAAGTTTCTGCTGTTTGACAATAGAAGTATATAGACATAAACTTTGTTTATTCTAAAAGTGTAATTTTCAAATAGCCGTTTGAAAACAGAAACAATTTTATTGCATTTAAAAATGGAAAAAGTTAAATTGAAACTGCCTCCACTAATGGGAATTTTGCTTCATTTCTTAAGACAACAAGTAAGAGTGCTATATTCGGCTATGCCGAATCTTTCATACCCTTCACCATTAACGCAAATATATTTTAGAGAAATAACTTTAACCAAAAAGCTTAATATTGGGGGTGACATATAAAATTTCATGTAAAAATGTTATCGGCTCTTAATGGATTAAGCTTTTTTTAAACATTTTGGAAAACCCTAAAAGATCTTTTCAAAAGCTTTTAAATGACACCCATATTGGTATCTTAAAAAATATGGCGCACAATCGGACTTTTCTATGAAAATTTCAGATATTTTTTTTTCTTATTATTATTGTTGTTATTTTTGGCCACCAAATTTTGTTTTCCGTATGTATAATATTATATTCTAAGCTAATAAGGCCTAAATTGATTGATTTTAGTTGTTTGTTTGTTTTAGTTTTGTTTTTATTTGAGTACTTCATTGTATTTTGCCCTCTGCCTCTAAAGACTTGACCGCTCTTGCTGATTTTTAATAGCAACTCTTTTGACGCTAAGTATAATCGATTGGCGTACTTAATTTTTTTTAACTGATCTAGTGCCTTAACAAACTTGATTTTAACACTTACACGGACGGACAGATAGACGTCGCTAAATCGACTTCGCTATGTAGAAAATATAAGCGGAATGAAAGGTATAAAAAACGACGAATTTTATTTCTTTAGTAGTTTATAGGGAACGTGCCCTCTCTTTGATACTTTACAGATGGCGACATTAAAGCGCGTAAAAGCTGGAAAATTAAGAATTAGAGGCATTATTCGATCCGTATACAACTTGAAAGAAAATAGCAAGGTATTCAACAGGTAATTTTTTTTAATTTAAAAGTATTTAGATTTCTAAAAAGACACCCAAATTAGGAATCATATAAACTAAGATAAAGAGACTTTATGAGCTATTTGTGCATGATGCAACCGTTTCTTAAATGCTACTAAAGAAAGGCTTTTCAGATTTGACTATGACCAGCAAAGAAAATTTAATTAGCATCTGCAATTGAAGAGTAAACCAGTACGTGTTAAGCGGATCTAACGTGAAAATTTTATTGCAATATAGTCACGCTTAGTATTTGGGAGAACCAGAAGGTATCTATACTTAATCAAACAACCGCTAAAGAGCGTTTGAGACCACAATTTTATGTTTTACGAGAGCAAAACGGAGTTATGTTTCACCAGTAAAAAAACCCATTTGAAAAACTGTGGATGAGTTGTTCTAATGCTTTAAAGAAATTTGCTGTTGCAAAATAATCGAGTTATTTTTTGACACCGAATATAGAAGAAGCCATCAAGTAGCATCACGATAAATAAAGAACCATAGATAATCATTTGAAAAGGCGGTTGCCCAAGTGAAAAATGAAGAAAATTAAACTAAAAATTTTTTATTCATTCCTCCCATCTCAAATAAGTAACCAAATAAAATGTATCGGAAATCAAACATTATGACATGACGAAATTGAAAGCGGCACAAATAAACTGTTTCATTTGAAAAGATATAGTTTTAGCTTGGAAATCAAACAATTGCATTGTAATGGTATCCCCTAACATCAATTTGAAGAAAGGTTTGTCAATGGAGGGATACTGTCTCCGTTTCAATGTGCTAAATATTTAAGATTCCTCTTATATATCTTATAATGCAAAAGTTCAAACGGTCGCAGAGATCTTAATTTCCCATTAATTAAGTAAAAATCGAGAAACATACGACAACGTATCTAAAGACTATTCGAAACTTATTCACACCCGCTAGAGAAATGCTGATTTTCAAATTCTCAATCATTTAAGAATATAAAGTTTCACTGGATACTTACGTAGATAAAGTTTGATGAATTCTTTCTAAACAAATTTAGTTTTAAAGTTGGGAATAATTCCATAATTCTGGCTTAGTCCTACAAGAAGAAAATTGTCAATATCCAATAATTGTAAAATTAATATATTGGCGGAAATATGACAGAAGATCACAATAACCAAACACTATCATTTTTCGAAATAAAACTAATATTGTTGCAATACTGGTACAATGTATTGGATATGTTCAGAGAAATGTCTAATAAAACTTTAATTAGTTGAATAATGTTAGAATTTATTAATAAAGCATTAATAAAGCGAGCACCTAAAAAATACATGCAGAGAAAAAATATCGTTGTGTTATGGTCCTAGTAATCATGTTATGTTCTTTGTAATAATGTATAGTTACGAAGAACAAATTATAGTTGTTGTCAACAAAACTTTATTCACGACAAATATTTTTACTTGTTTAAATTTAACTATTAAGTGCTTACTACTCACAATAATGCAACATGGTTGGTTTTAGCTTTAAAAAATTCAAATCACAACCAAATTTTTTACTTAATAAAAATAAGATAATATGTTTAACGAAAATATATTATTATTAATCAAAATATGATTAATAGCATATAAAAAAAATTTTGCGCTTAAAAATATTTTTGACAGTTTTGACAGAATGCTTTTCTATCAGTTTAGTATTTTTTTTTTTTTTGTTAACTTAAAGTTGAAAATGTTTTTTACTGTTAAAGAGAATAAAAGATTAAAAATTTATATAAAAAATATTAAATAAAAAATAATATAAAATATATGAAAACAAATAAAATGGTGAGCAAAATATTTCAAAATATTAAAATAAATATAATTCTTTATAATTGTATTTTAGGCACAATTGTGAAACCATTTATATATATTTCAATTAAAACTATAATATTATTCATCGATAATAATTGCTATTATATAAGAACATATATCACCGCAGATGCCAGATTAACGTGTTAGAGGTTTTGGATAAATGTGGAGTCAGTATGATATCTTCAATATGAGATTATATCGTTAACTCTATAAATGGATGTTCACATAGGAATAGAATAGGAATTATTTGGGCTTATAAACTATATTTCTTGTTTAAATTATGCTTCAAAGCCTTTTAATTATTACTCACTAACAACAAACAAATGATTTTTTTTGTGAATTTATTTAAATGTTAATAGAACAATAGATAATAATGTCTATTGTATCAGTAAATCTCTGCATTCAATTATATAACATGACATTTTCAACCATATTATGATATTTTAATTTAACCATTTAATGTTTATATTGAACCATATAATGTTTTAATTTAAACAAAATTATATTTACATTTTATTATGTTATTGTTAAGCTAGACAACAATATGTTTTGCTAACAACTATATAATACAACCATAGTATGCTGCTCTTAGATTATGGTTACCTCAGCCATGTTTTTTCTTTGCGTGTACGATTTAATCCCATTTTTACAATATCAGCACAAGGATCCTTTTGTATTTAAAAATATTCTCGAAAATGCTTAAACCTTAGAAAGTGTTTTGTTTTAAAATTGTAATCATTTACTAATTTTTATTTATTTCTTAAATAAAAGGTGTTAAATTCCAAATAAGAAAAAAAAACACATACCAACTATTACTCAGGGTTGTTAGAGTACAGTTACAGTTATTGTTTGTGTATTTTATTTCTGGTTTTTTTTTCTGCCATTGATATTATGACCCCAGTGTCCAGTAGTTTATCCCTACAAGTTTTTGTTTTCTTTCCTTTTTAAATCAGCGGGTGTTATGGCACTTTAAAAAATTTATGGTTTTATTTGAAACAATTGTTTCAATCTATTATTCGCTTATCATATCAGCCTTTGAATTTATCCCCTTTTAGATGTGAAAAGAAATGAAATTAAGTTGTTCTCTGCATAAATAATAATTGTAGGGGTGTTAAATAAATGGATTAATTTTATTCCATTTTTTCAATTTTATTATTGTTGGTTTATTGTTGAAACTAGAAAAATAGTGTTCGGCCAAATGTGTCATTTTATTCGACATTTATAACATGGCATTGTTTTAATGGGTTAAATAATAAAATTTGCTATTTTAAGTGAAAATTAAAAAAAAAAAAAATTATAATAGTCTTTCGTATTGTTAAATATTTTTACGAGTCACATCATCACATATTTAATTCTAATAAATCTATAATATAAGGAGCCCTTAAAACGCTTAATACGAGTTGTTCTCCTTGCTTTTGCAAAATAGCGAAGCAGAAAAATATCTGGATTATTTTGGGTACTATTGCACATGTAACCCCTGGAACATGTTAGTTTTCTTTGACGGAATTTCTTAATTATATCAAGCCGGTATGTAGTTTTTTAAAGGCTTTTTTTTAATATTTTTAAAACAGCCAAATAAAAAGTGATGGTTTTTGCACTAACCTTAACAAATTATTATTTAGTATTTAGTAGTATCGACATTTGTATGCTGTTTTTTTTTTTTGTTAATATAAACAGAGTATAAAAAAATTACAATTCCCATTTTTATTTGGGACCTTTATATGTCTTCTGAATCCAGTAAAAGTAATCGAAATTTAGGGTAATCGGATAGCAATAATTTTGACAAAAATATGTTCAAGCAGCTGTCAAATTTTACAGTGACAACTACCTTTTCAAATAATCGCTAAAGTTTGCCATTTTGTCATGCATCGCTTCACGCTTGCTGTACGTTTGTAAAGAAATATTATCACAATTTCGGTACCGTGGCACATATGCAACATTCTTAAGTAACTGTAGCACCGTGCAAATTAAATTCTCTTGAACCACGTCGTCCTTAAGCTGCGCTGAAAAACTAACCGCTTTGCACGAGCTGCAAACTAAGATTTGAGACGATATTTACGGAATAACTTGATGGTATGAAGTGGTCCGAGTGAGAATTCTTAGGCGACCATTTGAATAAATTGCTAATCCAAATATAATCACTTGAATTTTGATTCAAAATAAAACTGGAATAATTTTTAAGTCTTACAGAATTTTTGTTTTAATTGTAGTCTAATATAAGTAACTTACCTGTAACTAAAGTTTATTTGAAAGAACTCAAGTAAAGGCTGGGCATGTATTCTCCTTAAAAATAACCTTTTTTTTAGATTTAGTTCTGAAAAAGTACATACCTGAAGAAGCAAAAAAGAAAGAAAACAAATTTCGTTTGAAGGCTTCACATCGAACTGAGATTTATGAAATATTCCAACCGGTTACGTATTATTTTGATTTCTAACCCATGAGTTAACTCTTAAATGAGTTAACCCCAAGAAATTATTGATAATTGACTTCACTACTGTTGCAGTTTATTATTAGCAAATTTCTCAAAAACACACAAGCTGAATTTCAATTGTTTCTTTTTCGATCAATTTAACTCTTTCGATAAGCAGACATGTGTTTAAAGTTAATAAAATTTTTAAGAAATTTATGTTTTAATACCCTGAGGTTGTCACCTGCTTTTTATGCATTTGCAAACAAACAAAAAAGGTCAAGTGGTTGTTAATAAGCAAGAAATAATATAAATGATTTTAAGTATTTGTTTGGGTAATAAACACTTCCTGAATATGAAACACGACCACTATTAATAAAAAAAGAACGAAAACAGAATAAAAAACACATGTAAGAATCCCTTTAGTTAACAATTGAAATAAAAGACACCTTAGGCGGTCACAAACGAATACAATACGTATTGAATAATATTAAGAAAAAAAAAACTCCTACATAAAACTTAATAAAGAAAATAAAGAAAAAAAGAAAATATCTGAAATAGAAAGATGTGTGTGTGTGTGTGAATTAAGCATGCGCGCGCATTCGTATAAATTTCAAATAAATTTTCCTTAAATATGAAGAAAAAAAGACGTTGTAAAATAAATAATGGGGTTAAAAAATAAAAATAAATAAAAATAATTTACAGAAATAATGTGAATGAAATAAAAAACAAAATTTCAATTGTAAACCAAAAGGAGAGTTTAATAATCGTGTTAAGTGTGTATGTTTTAGTTTAAAAAGTCAGTTAGTTAACCGGCATAAAATTATATTAATTACAGACATCACAAATGAATACTACACCATGTCTTTTTTATATCCAATTTTTCGTCACTTGATAATATTAAATGCATTCAAATGATATTTTCCACATTAAAATGATTACTTTAAGTTTTTTTTTGGGAAATTGTGTAAAAATGTTTCGGCATAAAGGTGTTAAATATTTAATATTGAAAAGTAAATGGTTAACACATGCTCATACATATTTAAACAAAGTACAAATAGATTACACAGATATTAAGGTAAAATTTTATTATATTCAAATGACTTTATGGCCGACATGTCGCACTTCTTACTTTTAGGCGGAACATTTAAACTTATAAAAATTTTATTATTTGAAAAACAATTAAAACCTGTTTGCGGGTAAAATATGATAAAAAAAAACTATTATCGATAGAAAAAATTATTTCTTTAAAACTGTACCTTCGATATAACTGAATTGACACAATAAATATTCGTATTAATTATCACAATCTTATTTAAATTAACGGTTCTATATTCGGCTTTGCCGAATCTTATGTACCCTTTACCAAGTATGAAAATCTAAATTAGTGAAGTAACTCCAACCAAAAAAACAAATGTTGAGGTCACAGAGAATTAAAAAATAAGAAAAGAAAATATTAAGTCCAATATATAATTTTACATCTGCTCTTAATGGGTAAAGTATTTAAAAAAAAAGCTTAGTATATGCTGAAAAATCTCTTCAAAAGCTTTAGATTGATACCCATAATGATATCTTAAAAAAATATGGTGCACAATCGTACTTTTCTGTGAAAAGTTTAGAGGCCCATAATTCGAAAAATTTTTTCACTTGATGTGTTTTTTCTTAATATATCCTTCACCACAAAAAGTGGAAAAAGGGTACAACTAAGTTTGTGATTCCGTTTGTAATTTTTTCAATATCCATTTCCGACCCCATGAAGTATATGTGTATATGTATTCTGAGTTCTGATGCAAAGCGAAGTCGATTGAGCAATGTCGGTCTGTGCGTCCTTGTTATTGTTGGAATCAACTTCGCCAAGGCATTAGCTGAGCTATAAAAAATTAAAATCTCCCTATCGATCAGACATATTTGCGAAAATTTAAAATCACCAAGATCGCTCCACGTCTATCGAGGCAGCGGGCAAAACACCAAGCCACAATCTTATTTGTCGAATGAAGTAATTCTAATAAAAATAAATAAAAAAATAAATTATGGGCGAGAAATGCAAACGAAAAAGTTGAGGCATTTGCTAACCACTTAGAAAGTCCAACTATCATTGCTGACGTAGTTCAACATCCCATTAAATTTCGGTTTTCAGCTGTGTGTGCTGCTATTACAGAATTGAAGCCAAAAACAAATCCCCTGGCAGTGACAAAATTACTGCTACGATGATTAAAAACCTGCCAAACTATCTCTAAGTTTCATTTTGTTTATCTTTAACGCCATATTAAGAGTTGGTTGGTTGGTTGGAGTACGACAAGGAAGCATCTTGGGACCATTCCATATATATTGTTTACCGCTGATATGCCTACGAAAGAAATGACCCATACGTCTACTTTTGCTGACGATACAGCATTCGTAAGCATTCACAACAACCCTGTGGTTGTACAAGTGTGTACATATAACGTTTATCTTGAGAAGGGATAGTTGTCCACTTATTACAATTAACGGTGTGAGCATACCAGAACATAACCATGTAAAATACCTTGCTATTCATTTGAACCGGCGTCTTACATGGGCTTATCACAGAAAGATAATAGACTTGAGATTTGAATTACTGATAAAATACAGGTTGGTCTTTTCTGAAATGCGGATGTACAGCAAATTCATTATTTTGTTTTGTTGAAATTATAATTTATTTTATTTTTTCACAACATTTTAATTTAATTTTTTTATAGTGGAGTTGTAGATTGTTTTTCTTTTTTTTTTAAATTTTATTCTTCCGCTATAATCAACCATGTCAGCCATTTAAAATAGTTTTTGTTTCCAGCGTCTAAACATATTGTACATATCATAGGTGCAATAATCATCCAACCAACCAACCAACCAACCAACCAGTGAGCCAACCACAGTGGGTTTTTAGTTTTCAAAATTTTTGTTGTTGTTTGGTTTCTTTTAGACCCTCAAGGCTTTGTAGTCGTTATTTATTTTGTTTTTAACTGTCAAAATAAAAGATTATGCCTGCTGGCATAAAGTTGTTGCTTTTGCTGCTTTAGATTTCTTTCACACTATAGTTAGAAGAAAAAGAAAAAGACGAGGAGGAAGAAAATAAAAAAAGATATAAATAGTATCTACTTTTCTACTTTTCTACAATTTCATATTTTATTTAAATTTACTTCGTTTATTTTTATTGCAATAAAAAAGAAAGACAAATTACTTAAAATACGGCTGTTTTAAAATGTGGTGTATGATGGTAATGGAGATGATGATGATGACGTCGTGCTTTAATAAAAAGGCGGGAGGGAGTTAGTGCTTGTGGTGGGTCTCTGACTTGGTTTGCGAATGCGTGAATCCTAATAAATTGTGTCGGCTGTTGGCTCCGTTTCATTCTTTTTAATACAATTTGCCATTTTTTCAAATAACATTTTTGTTAGATAAACATTTTAATTAATTATAGTTTTAGTTTTTATTGTTTAGGATCTTATATAAATTGTTTTCTTTATGCATTTTTTCTTACTTTTTTTTCTCTTCATTTTAGTACTTCGACCATTTTTTATATCATTTTATTGCGTCGGTTACAGGTGATGTGTTACGTCTGTTTATATCAGGTTGTTAATTTGAAATGATAAATTTATTTATCATTTAATTAATGGCGAAATTGTAAAAGAGTAATTATAAATATCTTATAGTAAATCATCAGGCCTTACAATTGGTTTTGCAGTTAAAACGGTTTGGTGCTTTCTAAAATAAAAAAATAAAAACAAAAACGTTTAATTAATTTTTGAAGTATTAATTTCCATCCTGTAAACAAATTTAAATTTATATATAATCAAAATGAAAAATTTATTAAATTTATATATAATCTTAAATATATAAAAATGGTGTAAAGAATGTATAGTAATTCATAAAATGAGAACAGCTGGGCCGATTTCTGTAAAATTTTTTGTCAGTTATTCTTATTTTCGAGGAGAAGGTCTTTACGGAAGAAAATTTTGGAAAATCCCTCCGGAAAAGTCTGAAAATTGAAAAAATCGAAAAATCCAGATTTTGTATAAAATTTTGCGTGAAATTATTCCTTAATGGCTTTCCAAATCAGAAAATAGAAAGTTCTTAGTGTAAATAATGAAAAATTGCGGAAAATGCGGAAAATTGGAAAAATCGAAAATTGATTTTCTGTAAGAAAATTTGATTCAATCAAATAAATCACATTGAAAATTTAAATATTTGTTTTATATTATTACCCTAAAGTTTGTCTGAAGGCTTAAAATTGCGCCTCGCCCCAAGTTCGCCGGGTCCGCTAATAAAAAATAATTATTTTGTGTTTATTAGCCAAAGCAATTGTTTGAAAAAAAACTTCTGCGCATTTTATTGGTTGCTTGTGTCAGCTTATCAGCAAACGTTGATGCATTGAATTTTGAAAATACGTTATTTAAAACTAAAAAAAGACTTTCTTCTCCTCTTTCAATTTGCATAGCGAATTCAGCTAAATATCATATATTTTTTAACTTAATCAAAAAATTGTTTTAAAAATTCGGAATAACGAAACTTTCACTATTATTTCAGAATGTCCTTTACCAAATTTTGAAATAGACCGAAATTTTTATTTTTTCTTTTATATAAAATTAGATAGAACCGTAAGAATCCCACAGAGATAGACTAGCCAGCCGGAAAAAGGGCTTAACACATAAAAAGTTGAAAAATATATTCTTTTTTTTAACGTTTGGCGCTAAAAGCAAGAGTAGTAAACCTTGGATGTAACAAAAATATAGAGAGCAGACGTAAGAAATTCTTATTATTGTGTTTCATCTAGAGAACTGAATCAAAAATAATTTATTTCAATATATTGTCATGTTTTTACAGTTATTCTTCTTTTTTAACCGATTAAAAAAAACAAATTTTTTATAATATTTCTCTATTTGAAAAGTGATGCTCTTAGATTAGTCCCGTTTAAAAACAGCTCATATTCTTAAAAATTAAAAATTATGAACCGTAAAGGCATCACTTTAGTTCCCAATGGCAAAAAATAAAACAAAACTAGATACAAAAATTTGAGGGTGTCCCCATAGGTGACGTAAATTGACCGCTATAGCAACAAGTATTAATATTTAAAACTATAAATTACAGGATGCCCCAATATGGTCATACTTTTGAACCTGTATTGCTAACTCCCCTATAATATTAAGGGCGTTCAAATAGTTAATATAATTTGCTGTATGTGGCTAAACAAGCATTTGAAACCTGTATTAGAAAATAAAGGGCGTTTCCAAAATGAATGTAATGTTTTGAACAGTTACATGCAAACACTTAAAATTTGTTATAAATTATAAATGAAAGCGTGTTATAATAGTTGATGTCATTTGATATTCATATATGGCCAAACTGTTAAACCGTTATAGACAGACGGTTGAAATTTACAAAGAATTTGATTGAAAGCCTACTATCACATCAAGTATATAATTTGAATTTGGAAATTAAAGGGTTTACCTATAGTTGCTGTAATTTGATGTAAAATGCCAACCTGCTGAACGGTTGTATACATGGTTAAAATTAAAAAGGAGTTGTAGTGTAGTTGTTGTACACATAACCTTTTTAATATTTTTTTAATTGTTTGAATATTTATTTCCAAAATTAAAAGTTTAGTTATTTTTATAGTTATTGCTATCACGTACTAAAAAGACTTTGCTCGCGTAAAGTTATAATATCTTGTATAATTTCTTAATAATTCTTTTAAAAAACCAACTTCAAAACAAATTTCATTTGGCTCTCTATAGAAAAAATCTGTTTAGAAGTTCGTTTTTTTCAATAATTATTTCCCTTCCCTGGCCAAGTTTACGATTTTTCACCAAAATACTAACAAGTTGTAGCCAATGGTTAACCTAGAAGTCTTAAAAAACATGCTAAAATATTTATTTTTCCCGTCTAGGTTAAAGACATTGTGTATTTTAAATAAAAACGAGGGCTGCAAAAAACAAACTGAATTTTCGGGATGGTAGTGGTTTGATCAACTCGGGGTTAATGTTTACCCTGAGACTTTTTCGGAACCAACTGCCAAACTAAATGGACATACGAAAAGCCCGTTTTATAATGCTAAGTACAACAAACATTTATAAAATACCTACATATGTATTATGAAAAATTGTGATAGTTTGAAATCAAGTAATACTGAAAGGAATTTGACATCCCATAATACAAATTAATTTTCAAAAATTTTTGCTACTCATAACCCAGCCAACTATTAAATTAGCACTCCGAAAAAAGGTTCTTAGAAGAACCCGGTTAGGGAGATATATTTCTCAGCATGCCTTAAAAAGGCTCACTCTATGACTCCTACATGACACCCAAATTTGTGAATCTTAAGAGCTATAAATTTATGTATGAGCACTTTAAGAGACACAAAAGCTATAAAAAATTGTCGTTTCTGAAATAAATTAAGCTTAACCAGTTTATTAAAAAAAAATCCCTTATTTCTGCATGCTTTCGGATGGTAAATGATTATTTTTTGTACGCTTTATGAACGCAAAAGCTACGAGAAATAATTTAGTAAAGTCTCCTGTCGAATTCTTATTGACTGCTGAAATTTTCATTCTACAAAATGTTTGTTATGTTTGATTTTTTGATAACCGCAACGATTCTCATTAGAGTTCTTTCTCACAAAATTTAATGCAAATCTTAATACTTGTATAATAGTGTAAATAGGCCTAAAGCGACGAGAGGCCTTCGGAAATCTAAAGTAGTTACTTCGTGAAAATTAAGCCGTGGCTGGTCACTTTATTTTACACTCCTGTTCAATAGTTCGTAAAATACCGTTATGATTTTTATATAAAACGTAGGCGTTCTATAAGTTTGAAATTAGAGTATAATTGTGTAACTAGTAATCACAAGCTCTTACTTTGCCAACAAGGCCATCCTGGCTCCAATATTCTGCGTCTCTTGCAAAGTGTGAGTGTTCCAAACTCAGGGTCTCTTGTTAACAAACCAGGTAAGTTTAAAATTAATGGCTTCGTACATTGTCAGCTTTTGTTATTTTAGTGGACGTGGAAAAGCTATAAATTTTTTAACATGATGTTATCATAAAAAAATATCCCTTTTTTTTAAACTTAGAGGAAATCAGACAACTGTGACAGTAAGAATATGTGTCACCCAAAGATGCAACGTGGTATCTAGGAGGTCTTAGCCTCTACTCCTTCTACACTAGAAAAATTTAAAGCTTTAAGAAGAGGTTAATCATTGTTTTTTTTTTAAATTCAATCACACTTATTCCATATGACGTCGGCAATACAAGGCGACGGTACTTTTAATCATTTTTTGAAAATCGGTATTCTCGTTGTCAAGATTGCCATTTATAGATGACTGGCAATATGAGTTTGGTATTTTGTAAGGAAATGTGACATTGATATCGCCTCGAATTGCCGCTGATATTGTCGGCTGTAATTTAGGTGTCGTGCACAAACGAAAAATAAACTATACAAATAGCACAAATAAAATTTAAAATTTATAAAATTTAAGATTACCAACCCCAAATAATTTAAAAAATTATTCCGAGAGTTGGAAAAAGTCCGTCACATTTCAGAGGTTTTCGAAGAGGCACTGTTGATTTAAGTTTTAAGGAACAGTGGGAAAATATTGTGACTGGTCTGAATGATGAATGGCAAAAGATATGGTGGTATATAGTGCTTTAAAAATTCATGTTTGACAAAATTCTTTTAACAGATTGGTCGCGACCTAAAATTTAGAGCAAAAAAGGTGGAATAAGTCTTGTTTGCGGAAGCAGCTCAAAAATGACGACAAAAGGTGCCTACGCGTTGTAAACTGAAATTTAAGGCAAAAAATGTTAATGAATGAATGATGCTTAGTTTCGGAGATACGAGTATTTCATGATGGAAGGAGGCAATATGGGTATCATTGGAAAGGTAATTTCAATATGTATTTAATTAAAAAGGAAAATTATAAAAAAATAAACTTCCTGAAGTCATAGAAAACGCCTGTTATTTAAAATGGTAAACCATGTTGCCCCAAGAACCTTAAAGGAAAAAAAAAACAAAGCATTAGTTTGAAACGGATTACTTTAAATTTTTCACTTACTTTTCATCTGTTAACTAAAAGATTTTTGATTTCTGTCTAAGAAGTCTTTTTTGCACCAATAATTTTTTCTTACTTTCTTCATCACTGGAGTTATCGGAAAGAAAGTAAATTTTTTTACATTTGCACAAAATTGTTGTTTTAACAAAATCAAAACTAGTAAATAAATGAATCAACTGACCTAAATATTTGATATGTGTTTTATATTTTATTGAAATTGTTGATAGTATGCAAGCATCTATAATTTCTTTTGCATCGTATAGGACTTTATGTACCCTCAGCCAGCAGCCAGATGAATCTAGGTGTACGGTGGCTGCCATTTTAAAAGCTTCGTAACTTTGTAATATGCAAAATTAGAAATTAGATTAGGAAAGACGTTACAATAAGTTTTATGAAAAATTCTGCTTATACTTTTTAAAAGAGCTGAAAAACGACTATTAATGTTTAACAATAGCCGAAGTCACTCAATGTTAGTTTTATTAACTCAGGTCACTATTCGACAACAAGAAGCTCTTAGCATTTTTGTTTTACAATATTTTAAATAGTCTTCTCTCAACCAACTCCGACAGTAAAACCCGTGGCTTGTATTGTACTTAACTTTTTCACTGCTAATGCCGAAGAATCTTTTCTAAGATGAAGTTTAATAAATAATAAACCAAAAAATATAATAATAAAATTTTTCCTATAAACGAATTTATTTCAGGTTTACAATTTTTTTGCCTGAGAACACAGCATAGTTAACAGCGATAAAAAATTGTTTTAACAAATTCTTGTTCAATAACACAACCCAAACTGTTTTGACAATAAAATTTCTTATTTATTTCTGATGTTTCTTAAAGCCCATTTTTCAATTGGATTTGGCACTCGTATTTTCCATTTAATAAATTATGCATTTCGATGGCAAAATAAGTAAGAATGAATACCTCAATTCAATTTAACTAAAATGATGATGATAAAATAAATTAGAAATTTTTATGACTTTAGAAAATATTATCGAAATTTTACCTTGTCTTAAGTGAATTTATGGTTATGAAGCAAAAAAGAAAACTTAAATAAAAATCCCACATTTAAACCTTAATAAAGTACGTGATGGGTAAAATACCTCATATGAATTGATATTTATACTCAACGCTGCTTTCACAAAGTTAAAATAAAAATATCTGCTTTCAAGTGAAAAAGGAAAAATGAAAAATTCATATGATTTTTAAATTTGCCATTTAAAAATATCGATGTACGTGAGCATATGTTGGACCAAAAAACAAACCAACCAAAAACAGAACAAAGTTAAACAGGCTCTTAAGTTAAGTGATTTTTATCCTTGCCCTGGATTTTTTACTTCATTTAAAGAAAGTCACCCCCAAATACATGTATGAATAAAATATTCAAAATTAATCAATTGATTTTTGGAGGATTTTTCCTTAAAATAGCAAAATGAAATCATAATATTTTTTTTCTTTTAATTTTAAATTAAAATGATTCATGAAAAAAATTGTAATGTAAAATTACTAAGAAAATTGGTGGAATTTAAGCATTTATTCAATGTTTTATTTTTTTTTAAATTCCTAAATTGTTTAATAGTCTGTTTATTTATTATTTGGTACAAATCAATCAGTTGACATTTACAAAGAGTTAATTTTTTTTAAATTTATTTAATTTTTTTATAGACAACAATTTTTAGCAAACAACTATAAAAAATTTCCTATAATTGTTTGCAAATTAATTGTGATATTTTTAGGTTTTTATTGAGTTTAGTATTTTTTTTTTTGTTTTTTGCTTCTTTCTTAATTATGTATAGCAATACTAAATGAAAATTTTTCCTTGGTATCGATTATATTGCACATTCAAAAGTAAAAATAATTCAAAAAATTTAATTTTTTATTTGTAATTTACCACTTTGTATAAGAGAAGTATGGGAGACTTGATGCTTCATTTAATTTAAAATCATTTAATATCATTGTTATGCAGAAAACTAAAACTTTTTTACTTGATGAAATTTGTGGTAGCAATATGATCACTTCATTCTTTAAAACAATATTTTTTTACATTAAATAAATCGAGCATAAAGTTTTGTGTTATCAATGATTCATTTCATTTTATTTCTTTATCATTATATTGTTATTAAAAAACAATACAAAATAATCTCTATGATCGCTATAGTGTTGTTGCCAAATAAATTTCCTGTGAATGTTGGAGTTTGGATCCCTTCACGTCTTATTCCGAAGAGCAGTATTTTGTTTGACCTAATCCAAGTAGGTTATAACAATACGTATATTCGAGCTTTATTTTTTTCGTGCTTAATCTATTAAAATTTTGACAATTAAAATTTTTAATAATAAAAAGTATTTATTATTTTCTACGCACCTTTCACTTCAATTTTGTAACAGCAAGTGATTGTGAGTATGAATATATGTTCTTTTTCAAAGTTTTAAAAAATAAGTGGTGAGGAGCGATTATCGATAAAGAATTCATTTCTCTCTGCACACTCCAGTTCATTAAAACAAACTAATGTTTTTAATGTAGACTTAAACATAGCTTTGTTTGGTATAATAAGAAGTATAAAAAATTTAGAAATTAAAAATAAAACTTTTGCCAAAATAATTGCAATTCATTTGAAATATAGAAATTTCAATTATATATTAAAGGGTTTTACAATTGTTGATATAATCTGATGTATATGGGCAAACTGTTGAACCGTTATAGACAGACGGTTGAAATTTACACAGAACCTGATTGCTAAATCTACTACAATAGCCAGTATATAGCTTGGAAATTAAAAAGTGACCCTTTATTTGCTGTAATTTGATGTATATTGCCAATCTGTTGAACAGTTGAACAAGTATAAAGTTTGGAGGTGGAACATAAAGCTGTTCTAATAGTTAATGTGATCTAATTTATTTGGCCATACTCTTGAGCCGTTATATGCAGACAGATGAAATCTGCTTTAAAGTCGGTTTTTGTTTCGCAAAATAAAAAAAAAAATTAAAAAATCTGGTAAAGAAAAACATTTTTTTTACAAAATAAATTAATTACAAAATAATTAATAAATTAATTTTTTGCTTAAAATTGCATTTTGCACCCCGTGGGTAACTTTTTTTTTATTTTGGAGGGGTGCCCGTAAACTTGATTTGTTCTCACGATATTTATTATTTTAAACTAAACTACAAAATGAAATGTATTACTGCGGGAAAGCATATCCATATGGCCATTTCACTATTGCCGAATAATAAATTTTCATTTTGATATTTGTTTTTTTGTTTAATTTTAATCTATCAACAGCTTTTTTGTCATTATTGTGCTTTATACAACAAACTGGAGCAACGACTTCTTCCGCAAAGTATTCAGCGTTTAAAGATGTTTTTAAAATGAGAAATGATTATCGAGTTCATCGTGTCAAGCGTTTGAATTAATGAACATAATTTTTTCTATTTCCCTGTCGATGGTGCTGTATTTTGATTTTTCAAAAAGCAAATTGTCAGCAGCTAAAAAAATTCGCTTTGATGCTGCACTTGTGCTGGTGTTGCCAATATGGCACAACTTAATTTATAAAGAAGGGGAAATTATTTTTTTGCAATTCCCACCAGTTTAAGATATCAAAGTCAGCGCTATATATAACACGCATATTTTTATAATATTTTATTTCTTGCATCAATAATACATTAGGATCACGGTTGGTTTCCGATTCTAAAAAATCTGAAAATAAGTTCTTTCGTTTGGCCACGGGTGAAGTAGGCGATTCAGGATCCTACTTAATCATTGGCTTTAGTTCGTTCTTGAAAGATTTCATAAAACGTAGACATTCACCCTCGATAAAAATCTTTTCCTTGTCGTCAAAAAGTATAAGTTTATTCGTGGGAGGATACAAGAAGAGTGCTAATTTGTGAACTGTTGTAATATTTTCTGTGACAATTTTTTCCAAATAAAAACGCATATTTTTCTTGACTCTATAAATGCGAAATCTTTGAATTCACCGTCATTTGTGTCACACAATTTGTTTAATACGTGCAAATAAACTATCACCATATGCAATAATTTTGTAAAAACAAAACTACCAACACATTGTGGTTAGAAAAAGTTGAAAAGTAAAATTATATAAAATTTTATTTTATTTAAAAGAGTAATTTAAAGATGTTTTATTGACGCATTTTTAATGCAAACTGAAAACACTGAAACAGTCATATAATATGAACGGTAAATCTTGGCAACGGTAAATCTATTTGTCCAATACTAGATTTCTAAAGTATTGGTAGGAGTAGTGTGGCTATTTCAAAGTTTATAGCAATAAGAATTAACGGCTTTAAAAAATTTAGTTAATTTTTTTTTTTGGTAATTTAAAGAGAAATATATTAATTTCGTATTTTTGCTGCATTCTCAATTTTTCTTCATAAATACTTAAAATACTTACATACAGAAATTTAATATATAAAATGGTAATATATAGAAATCGTTTCATCGCTTGTTGTAGATGGTTGTATATATCAACGTTCTCAGAAAAAAAAAAATATTTTAAAACTAGGTACGCTGTATGTTGTAATGTTAATTCTGAAAACGTATTTATACCATTAAACAAAAACAAAAACATGTTTTTTATTTTTCATTGCCGTTTGTTTGAACCCTGGCCAACCATACTTGTAGTCAACATGCTTGCCACCTTAATTTCAACAGCCTCGGAAAATCGATGAAAACATTATTCTTTATACATATTGTTACGAATAATAAAATCTGGCAACCCCTGTAGTTGTTTCTGTATGAGCGTGGTGAATAAGCTAATTCAACTAATGGTGTGTTTATAGAATAACAAAACCACAAGTTAGCCAACAAAAGCTGAGTAGCCTCAATGGCTGCGTTGGTTGAGGTGCGTGCTGCAAAACAGAGGGTCCTGAGTTCGATGCCGCATTCGGACATGCGTTCAAAGAAAAAATAATAATTGTTATAATGCAAATAAAATTAATAAACAGCAATACAAACCCCCCGAGAGGCAAAAGGCAATTATTGTGTGAAGCCATGGCAGATAATTTAGTGGAGACGTCCAACTTAATATAAGAGCAACAACAGCATAACAACAGTGTATGGCAGACGTGTGTTGTGGCTACTGGATTAAAACGAGATGACTGGCTTAGATAATAGGAGTAGTGGAGATGTCTGTGGATGCTTAAGGTTACTAAACAAGGCATCGAGTAGTTCATGTCTCGCCGGAGTAACACAGTAGTGTAGCGTGGATGGCTGCGTTTGTGGTGATAACGCATGTTTAGTAAATACGAAACCAAGGGTTCACAAGACCGGTAGGGTCGAGAAGTATAGCCAGAGAAAGCCATAAAGTTCGAAGACAGAACTTAGCCACAGTGGTGTTTGCAATCAAAAGAATCCGTACGTTTGCCTGCTAAAAAGGGTAAAACGTAACAATATATTTTTTACCCTGCTAAAGTTTGACAATGTTTTTCATATAACACTAGTAGTAGATCAGCTGAATTTGCTTGAGATCATACGCGTTCCAGTGTTTTGTTAAATAAGAGTTTTTTCCATATACAAAACGTAGAATGACCAAGACCGTACAATAAAAGTACAGCAAAAGTATGTGTGGAGAACACAAAAATGCATTTTATAAAGTATGTTTAACTAACCATTTGAAATAAAATATAAAATTTATTTATTTTTGACAATCATCCCTATTCTGCGTTTCGATTCGAATCGAAATTTTCTCCGTCTAGCAACTTTGGTATTCTGCGTTTCGATTCAGTTCAGTTTCTTTCGATTGTAGGTATTCTGCATTACGATCGGAGGTTCGTTTTTCTCAGTTGTTTTTTTGTAAACGGAGGGCTTGCTTTATTTGTGTTTTTTAGCTAAAAGTTTAAAAAATGTAAGTAGAAAATGAGATAAAATGTTCAGAAACGATTTAATAAACAATTAAAATTATTATTAATAAATTTATTTAATTAAATTAATTTTTTTTGTTTTAAATTGTTAATTTTTGTACCCGAATCTAATGTGTTTTTTATGTATTACAGGTTAAAAACTACAACTCCAGAGCAATATGAAAAACTGGCAAATTTAATGGAATCTAAGGCGGACATCGCATGTAGATACCACCAGCGACCAAAGGAAAAAATAGCAGCGTTCTGCGAGGAAGTTGCAGGAATCCTTAATGCTCCTCCAACAAAAACTGTCAGTGCACGGAAAAATTTGTATGTTGTTTTTATATATTATTTAACAATTTTTTTAATAAACTTTATTAATTGTAATTTCTAATTTTAAATCCATTTCTTCATTCTAAGCCGGATTATTTTTCTTCTACGCGATGATGTAAGTGACAAACTCCATTAATATACATCGATCAACATCGAGAATAATTATAATAATAAAGCAAAATTAAAGCAAAATCTTAATAAAGAAATTAAGATATCTAATATTTCAACGTGAAAAGAAAATAAATGAAAATATATTTTATATTGTTGTTTCTAACACTTTTCTTAAAATTAATTTTCTATATCAATGTGTACGAACGAAGTAAACAACATTTCCCCTGCGATCCATCTTTATCTTTTTCATGTGTAATAAAACAAAATACAAAAATAAATAAATAAAGAATGATTTTCAGAATTCAGAATAAAAAATAAATAAGTATTTTGTTTGTTAAATGCAATAATGCATTAAATTTTCTTTTCTTTATTTTTTATTTCAAATCTGATTAAAAAAGAAAATTCCTTTGGATATCGGCCAAAATATGTTTATAATGCAAAAAAAAATCGTGAAATTATCGAGAAAATTGTAAATTTTATTTATTTTTATTGATGTTGCTTGAGGATGGATGCATATTTTTTTTACTTGTTGTTGCTGCTACAGATGGTGTTTTTTTGTTGCATTTGTTTAATTTCATTATTTTATATTTTACAGTTATATTGAAATGCAATTCGCTTTTCATTGAATTTGCAATTGTCATTGTTGTTGTTGTTAAATGTAATGACATTTCATTGGTTGTTTTTTTTTTATTGTTGCAATTGCTGCTGCCGCTCTAGTGGCTGTGTATATTGTATTTGTTGTTATTATTTAGCAAATTTGTTGGTAAATTATTCTTTTCAATTATTATAGGGAAAGGAATATTGGCGGGGCACATGCTATTTAGTAATATTAAAACAAACACAAACATACTCAGACGCGTTAAATAAATGCACGCATGAATTTATTATTCAACATTGTTGACAACAACTGCCACAACAGCAGTGACAATAACAACAACAAGAGCGATTTAAATAATATTGTAATTAAGTGTTTTAAAAATATAATTATTGTCAATTTAAATGAATTGTCTATTTATTCCTTTGCGTCTATGCAACACATAAGAATGTACGACGCCTGTCTCCTTTTCTCCTTCTCGCACTCTTTAATCTTTATCTGCTCTTTAGAGTATTTACGGTGTAAATTTTACACGTACAGTTGTGATATTTCTGAAAATATTTTATAAATAAGAAAAGCAACCTTAATAGGCATATCATTGACGAATAAAAATAAAACATATCTTTTCGATTTGTGTTTATTTTTTATTATTTCTTTTTGTCTGAATATTTGCAAAAATAAAAAAAATCATTTAATTAAAAGCTTTAAATAAATTTAAAATAGTGAAATATTTTTTGTTTTGACTGCGCAACGAAAACAATTCTGGCATAAATCACTTTAAAGTGCCAGTGACAAATGTCAATTCTTGAGTACAGAAAACTACATAATTAAACATCAATTTAACTTTCGATTTTTTGCGTATTTTTGCTTTTTTTACATTTAATTGACTTTTTTAAAAAACATTGAGCAAAAATAAATCAAGTAAAATAAATTTTTGTTGCATTTTTTTAATTTATAAAGATGCAGATGTTATGAAATCGGAAAGATATTAACAGAATTAATTATTTTCTCGGACAGTAAGAGAAGCGGTGGAATATTACGCGATATATATTTTGTTAATAATAATTTGGTAATAATCAATCATTGTTAATATAATTCTTGCGAAAAAAACCAACTTTAAAACAGATATTGTCTATTTTAAATTATGGCTACATTCATCAAATTATATTAACTATTGGGACACCCTTGTATTCCATCTCCTAACTTTATACTTGTTATAACAGACTTAGTACTACAACTCCTTGTTAATTTCAGCCCTCTGTCTACAACTGTTTAACAGTTTGGCAATATACATCAAATAACAACTATCGGACACCCTTTTAATTTTCAAATTTAAATTTTATACTTGCTGTTGTATTATTATTTTTATTTATACTTCTTACTATACCAAGCAAAGAAATGGACATTCTGTCTAATTTTCAAGTGCTTTCATATCACGGTTTAAAAGATATATATTAAACTACATTAATCTTGGGAACACCCTTTAATTTCTATATTCAATTTATATACTTGTTGTAATAGTCTACGTAACAATACAGGTCCATTGTAAGTTTTAGCTGTCTGTCTATATTTATTTAAGAGTTTGGCTGCATACATCAAAGTACATTAGCTATTGGGACACCCTTTTATTTCCAAATCCAACTTTTTTATTTGTTGTTATAGCGGAGTTACTGATACAGGTTTTTTGTAAATTGCAAGCGTCTGTCTACAACTGTTAAACTGTTTAACTAATTGGACATTCTTTAATTTATAATTTTAAATATTAAAACTTGTTACTAGAAGGGTCTTAGTAATCGACATTTAGTCCAATTTGCAAACGTCTGTCTGTAATGGTTCAAAAGATAGGCCTATATAGGTCAATTTACGTCACCTACGGAAATACCCTTTAATTTTAAGATTTATTTTTGTATAATTTTTTTAATTAAAAAGTGGTGCCCTGTATAGTTTATAATACACGTAAAAACATGTATGTTGTACGGGAACACCCTTTAGTTTTTAAGATTATAAACTGTTTTGAAAGCGGGACTAATCCGTGAGCATCATCTTTCAAATAAAAAAAAAATCAAAATCGATCCACAAATGACAAAAGGAAAAAAACAGTTATCAATTTCCTTAAAACATCGATTTTTGCAGAAATATTTCTTGTATATAGTGGTTTTTGTGGTGTATCTAATTTGTTTTTTTATTAGCTGTGGTGCACTAGGTGCCTACTAAACTCCATTGCTGCTAATGGTCGTTTAATTATTTCAGAGAAAAAATGTAAAACTATCTGAGAAGTACGAATTCAACCAAGGATTCCCATTAGCCCCTTAGATGGACGCTTAATACATCTACAAGTTCTCATTGTCGGCTTCTAAAAATAATAAATCAAAAATAACGAAATAACACTGGCCTCGCATGTAACCCATTACATTTCCGGTGGCAACCGTCCAGCGGTAAGCTATCAGATGTCCTATTGTTTGCACTGATCACCTGTGAGATTCATTAGCTATACTCTATACTTTAACTGAGAACACGTGATATCCACTCGGCTTGCTCTTGGGTCCATCGCAGCCTCTAGCATCCGACTGACGCACAGTAGTCAATTTCGCGAGTTAGCGGTCAAAACTCTATAACTTTTGACCGGATTGGTATTTTTTACGCAATTTGTTTTGTTCAATAGGAGGGACTTTAAGCTTCAATTTGCATGTTCAAACGTAAAAATCGACTGCTAGGAACGTAAGTAATATGCAGTTAAATATGTACTTTAATTTTTTGTTGAGTTTCCATGTAAAAGTTGAATATTTTGACATTTTAAAAAGGTATTTTTTTATAATTTCTTATTTTCTTCAATCGTATTTTACAACCAATACTTATTTATTATTCTTAAACTTAATTTTGGTCAGAAAATGCCAACATTTGGCCACTGACATTTATTTAGTCTCAATATTCACAGGAGCCAAA
Organism: Gymnosoma rotundatum; assembly: GCA_916610165.2. Taxonomy (NCBI): domain Eukaryota; kingdom Metazoa; phylum Arthropoda; class Insecta; order Diptera; family Tachinidae; genus Gymnosoma; species Gymnosoma rotundatum. The sequence continues at coordinate 91,017,339 of OU744337.1, read as the reverse complement.
GGTTGGTTTTTTTGAAAGAAAGCTAATTCTTGTGAGGATTAAACTAAAAAATAACACTGAAATTCCCAACAAAATAAATACTATTTGGATATATTATATACAGAACACAACATCGGTAAAATTTTAAGATAACTTTTACTATTGATTTAAAGTGCACATATATTTTATTTAAATGTATTATAATTATAATCTTTAAACTAGTATTAATTAAACAATATTAGTAAAAATTTCTTCCAAATAGCTTTGATTTTCATTTTGCAGTAGTTGTTTAGCTTCTTGATCTAACTCTAATGAGGTTGAGGTTGAGGTTGATCTTCATTAGTACAATATCTGGAAATTTTTCTTGTATTGTGCTCGCGAAAGAATCTGTAGTCTTTGTTCCTTTTTTCTTGCGCTTCTTCTGAGAGATCTCCAATTGGAAGCATATTGTGCTGAATTAGTTGTTCCCCATGGAACAAAATTTTGTGAACTGTGGTTGGCATATGTCTCCAAGAATATTTTTGGTTATAAAGGGTTTCTGTTTCATTAGCATACTGACCAAATTTTTTTGCATCTATCTTTTTGCTACATGCTATAATTTCTAATATGATTTGGAATCGTCGTATTAAATCATAATCTACTCCAGTTATAGAAGCTGCAGTTCTGGATCGGAAAAAAATCTCCTTGCTGTGTTCCCATCATTAGAATTTCCTTCTCCCTGCTTTGGCTGGTCAATTATAAGGCCACCAGGAGTTGTGCTCTATGAAGTAGGAAATTTCCGACAAATTTGACCTTTTTAAAAAAAAAATATTTAAATTGTTCTGAAAACAGTAGAGTTTCAATTTTTTTTTTAACAGTAATAGGAAATAAGTTAAGTTACAACACAAAATTTATTTCGTCCAAATATCTTGAAAAACCAAAAAATTATGATCATTTAAACTTTAAAAATTAACTAAAAATACCATAAATTTACTATATTCTGAAAAAGCCCGTTTTGGACCACCCTGTTCTCAGTGAAATATTTGAAATAGAGTTCTAATTTTTTGGCTCCCGAGGTTTACTACTGTCTTCTTTCAAATGAGTCTAATAACTTTAAAATCGGATAACAAAAACCACAGTGTGACGCCTTTGAAATAAATATGTACTTATTTGAGCACTTATGTAAATAGGAATAACGCAGACTAATCGTATAATAAGTAAAAGATCCTGACACTTAAAGGTAGAATTGTTATCTGCTGAGAGCATTTGATATTATTTAGGGACTCTGTAACAAGTCTCAAATATAAATTTTTTCTGTGCTTTGACTGAAAATCTTCCAAGCAAAACATCTGCAAATAAAGATCTTAGAGTGGACACTTATGTATATTTGAATGGATAAGATTTTTATTAATTTCTCTTTTACGCTCAACACTACTTACTTTAACGCTTTCATTGTCACATGTGATGGATCATGTATATCGAGAGTAAAAGTGTCAAACTTTCTGCAGGAGGCTTAAAGAAATGTGTCGATACTAAAGGGAAGGCATGGTTTTTGCCCATATTTTCAATATTTTTCAAAACCACTTTTCAAACTGTTTGCAACTTTTATATTAACTTTTCAGTAAAACTCTGCCCCAGTTTAATCACTTTCTTCCGACAATTTCAATGATGAACATAAATTTTGGAACTAAAATAACTTAAGCCGTGATACGATCCAAAATTCTCTAAGGGTTTTATGTTTTATATGTCTTAAAGATTGAATATTTAACAAAAGAAATTTAAATTTAAAGAAACTTAATATTTATATGTTTTAATTTAGCAAGAAATAAGAATATTGTGTAAGCAAAAAAACAACTGGCACTGAAAATCTATTTTAACATCCACAAAACACGATTCAACTACGTACATAAATCGTTAAATTATTTATCCTTTAAAAAATAATAACATGTTTGTAAACATTATTAAGACTTTATGGTATAAATCAAACCCTCGAAAGAAAGTTTATAAAACTTTCTCATACTTGTAGAGGAAAAACCATGAAAACTCTATCAAAATTCTGGCCACAGAATTTCCGCGCATAAATGCAATAAGATCACGTTCATAATACATGTTTACACAGTAATACGTCCTTAAACTAACAAATGAAAATGTTCTTAGCAGAAAGGAAAATGAAACGCAAGAAGGAAAAAATATGGTTTCGTCCTCAAGGGCATTAAGTTTTTGTATTTTTACGGCAGTGCACTGTGGGGCAGACTTAATATCCTTGTGTTTAAAATAAAATCAGTTTTTTTGACAAGATTTTACAATCTCATAATTTTATTTTTTAAAAATCTATCAATTTTTAACGAGTCCTAAAAATCGTCCTACTTATTTTACTTTTATGTTATCGCAGATATTTAACAATTAAAATTTTTTTAGTATTTCAATATCTTGGTCCGAATTTCTTATTAAATCGGAAAAAGTTTCTAATAAATTCATACAAAAAACTATAAACAAATCTTCAAGTATATACGATGATAAAATAGAACTGAATGTTACATTTATATAGTCCTCGCTATTCCCGGTGCGCTTCGCTACCCCAGTGGTCATAATCATATCACGACCACTCTTCCAATACAGCCGTTTTTATATTTGATTATGCACCCTTTCCCTTACATTTCCCTTAGTCAATGACAACTTTTTATTTTGTAGGGGAGGTACCACTCCCGCTGTTCCAGTATATCGCTAAACTATTCATATTATGAAAACGGTTGCTAGTGCAAAAACTCAGGGCTCTATATATATAATTCTCTTTATATACGATGATAATTTTTTTAAATTAATGTTTACTGTTCCAATTCATCTAAGAAAGTTATTGAACAAAATAAGGTTCCGCTTGTTGCACTTACAAAGTAACTAGATGATTAATATTTACTTTGTATGGAAATTTTCACGCCCACGTAAAATATCAAAAAATAAATAACCTTTTTTACCAATACCATATATGATGACAAACCCTAAAAATTCTGGTCCACTGGTGCGTGCTTTCCGATAAGAAAACAAATAAAAAACACATATTTGCTATATATAATATATTTTTTTTTTTTTTTTTTTTTTTGTGAAAGAAAAGTTTTGGACAAACAGTCAAAATTAATTTTTAATTTCTAAACTTTTTCCGCAAAGCTAAAGGAAGATATTCTTTAACTTATACTGTAAGGCTTAGGCATCTGAAGTTACCATACTTTAAAAAAAAATTTTTAATTTAACTTTGTTTAAAAAAATGGAAAGCAGAAAATCATTCGGAAAAAAGCGCTCATAAAAATGTCTCTAATTTTAAACATTTAAAGTAAGGCGTTGCCACTGTATATTTTTAGGAAGCAAATTGATAAGAAAAATAGTCTGTTAATGCTGTGGCATTGCCATATTTAAAAAAAATAAAAATTATTTTACAAGAAAGTTGTAACAACGGACGTAAATCATTATTTGTGTCGCTATTTGTAGCATTTCAATTGGAGTAAAAATTTATTGAACGCTGCACCTTCCTCCTGGAATCACTTATCGTTCTCATTGTATGACAATTAATTTCGATGAACGCGAAAGGCAGAGTTCTTGTAAGTAGTACACCTTAATGCTCATCGATGGTTTATTCGACAGTACTTATGTACACTTCACCTTCTGGTCTAAGCTATTTTTTCAAATGCTTGTTCTACCTAAGGGATGATTTCTAATATTTGCGGCTAAGTCTTAAAAAAATGCTTTTCGATAAACCAAGTGCTTTTCTTCATAACTTTATAGGGAATAATACCAAAACATCACACTTCTCTTCTACTTTTCTTTTTAATTCCTCTTCTTGTAGCTGTTATTCTCTTGCTCATCACTGATTAACACTAACTTGTAGATAAATTTATTTGTGGCTGTCGACTTGTAGTCATTCGATCCCTTTTGTTTTCATTAAGCCCGCAAAAAGGCATATGACTAGGGATAGATTCTGCATGACGCTACCATTCAGTAAGTGCATGTCTGTGGTATTCCATATAATGTATGGCAGTGCTGGACATGCAAACACAAAGTGCGGTGCCGACACAAACTCATTTAGGCTTCATCTGGTCCAGTTGAATTTTTCTATTCCTATCCAAGATGCAGCTTTATATCTCGGTACATGAAAATATTACAAAAAATAATGGACTTGTATTTAAAAATATAATAAAATGTATTTTAAACAAAATTCAAACACGACTCTTATATTTACAAAAGCCTAACCAAGATACTAAAAACTTCAGAAAGTTTACAACTTTTTAAAATTAAATATAATAGATCATTATCACACATAAGCTTTTATTTGCACGAGTGTTTTTATATTTTTCAAATCGGATAAAAACCAAAAAAACTTTAATGTGATCGAGAGACCGAGAGTTGCACATCTTGGAGAACAAAAATAAATAAAATAAAAAAGGTTTAGCTTTTAACTAAAACGCTAACTCAACTGCAGAAATTATGAAATTACATATTTATATTCAAAATATTTTTAACCTGCCCCATTGTGTAAAAATTTGACAACGAAGAAATAAAGTCATGCTAAAGGATTGTCACGAAGCTGGTTTTGTTGACATACCAAAGTAAAAGCAAAATAAGTTTATATTTTAAGTTGCCAGCTTCCAGACTACAAGGATAACAAAAAGAAACTGAACGCAGCAGAAGAAATCATTATAAATAGCACGCAAAACGCGTAAAAGTTAAATCCTAAAAATACTTATGCATAAGGAAAATAAACTAACAACAATAAACCTCAACCCAACTACCTGTGTTTCATACTCCACCCCATGTACCACGTTTACATTTTCATAACCCTTAGAAGTTGGATGAGACAAGAAAATCAACATGCCTTGAGCAAAATAAACATATTTTCATTAAATGTTTAGAGTTTAAGTACACTCTACAATAGGCAAATTTACAACCAATATAACAAAAAAGATTATAACTCTTAAGGCCATTATTACAACTTGCCGTTAGTTGAAGGTAGGATTTTGTCTGACCGATAAATAACTTTGTATTATTAAAACTTTTATTTTTTATTCTTATTATTATTTATTTATTCTTATATTATTAGATGACTAATGCATGAAAATTAATAATTGAATGCTTAATAATGCAAAGCCATTTATCGGTTCAACAAAATCCTGCTTTTAACTTATTTAATTTAAAAAAATGGCCTTTAAGTATTTAATTAAATGACTACAAGAAAAATTTTGCAACACTTTATTTGAGAATAATTTTTCTTTCGTAGTCGGATTAGAATTCCGACAGGCAGGCTGAGAGTTATCGGTTATGAAATGATATTTAAATTCAACAAAGCCGTTTATAACATATGGGGCACCCTTTAAAACTAATTTTATTTGGAGTTTACACTGGTATAATGGTTTAAGCTTTAAATACATTCAATATGCGACAAACATATACATCTTCTCTTGGGTCAACCTTTGATTTTGAGTTTTTAGTTTTTACACATATTCTTTATAAATTTCAAGCTGCTGTCTATAAAGCTTCAAGTGATGGCGTTATATACGGTAACAAACGCTGCCTAAAGAGGTACATTTTAATTTTGAGTTTTGTTTTTATAACCTTTTGTTATTGGAAGCTATAGCGTTAAGCACTTTGTGGAAAATTTAAATGCTAGTCCGCTGTGGCTTACAAAATACGTTAACGTCAATTGTTTTTTTTTTTTTTCAAACAAAAAACTTCTAATTTATTCTCGATTAAAAATAAAACTAACTAAAGAATCACTGAAAATCTTTCTTTTTTAAATTTTAGTTTTCTTGATATTTGGCTTAAGAATTTTGTATGAGTATTCATGTGAAACTTAGAAATTTAGGGTATTGTTTAGTCTACCTAAAGGTGAATTTAATTTTATAACATTTTTTGTGATAACAGAAATGGCTAAAGGATTTCGTAAATATTAGTAGAAAATGTACAAAAGATTTTAAGTTAATGAACTTGTCAAATTCGGTTTTAGCTTTCATTGTCTACAAGTTTCCTTGTCTGCTCAAAACATAATATTGGCATTTTGGTTATAGGCCGGTTAATTTTTAAGAAAACAGACTTTACCTGCTTATGAAATCCGTAAATCACAAAAATAACTATGACAAAATAGCAATAATTTTATCACAAATCTTTTAAACAATTTGAAGCGTAAAATATTCCAAAGACTAGAAAAATTCGTGAGTGAAGTAAAATTGAATGCTTCAATATGGTACTTATACATGCTACATTTTTTCAAGAAAATAAATTTGAACGGACTTGGCGGGTAGAAAGCGTATTCTGAGAGATTATTCAAGAGTTGAATTTAGAACGTATAAAAAATTAAACCGCTTGGATCACATTTTTAAAGGTATAGAGGATAGAGAAGGAAAAACTTCAATCTAAATATAACAAAAATATTTAACCGTTATTAAAACAGATTTCATCTGACTGTCTATAACGGTTCAGAAGTTTGGCCATATACATCAATTTAAATAAACTATTGGGGCACCCTTTAATTTAAAATTTTAAATATTAACACTTGTGACTTTAACGGCGATACCAATCGACATTCTGCCCGATTTGCAAGCATTTGTCTATAACGGTTCAGAAGGTAGGCCTAAATACGCCTACATTAATTATGGAACACCCTTTAATTTCTAAATTTAAATTATAAACTCATTGATATAGCGGGCTTAACAACACAGGTCTCTTTTAAATTTCAGCGTTCTGTTTAAAACGGTTCAAAAGTTCGACAACATGCTTGAAATTACATCAACTATTTGGACACCCTTTAACTTCCCAAACCAAGTTTTGTACTTGTTGTTATGCGTACTTGTTGTCGCTGTAAGTTTCAGGCCTATGTCTACAACTGTTAAAAAGTATGGCCATCAAATCAAAGGAACTATTGGCGCACCTTTTAATTTAAAAATTTTTAATATTAACACTTGTTATTATAACGGTCATAGCAGTCGACATTCTGTCCAATTTGCAAGCGTTTGTCTACAACGGTTCAAAAGATAGGCCCATCTAAGTCAATTTATATCACCTACGGGGGCACCCTTTAATTTTTAGATTTATTTTTGTAAATCTTTTTGTTATTGTAGCAATATGCAGTAATTTTAAATTTTAAAGAGGTGCCCTTTACAGTTCATAATACACGTAAAAAATATGTGTTTTATGGGGACAGCCTCTAAGTTTTAAGTTTATGAACTGTTTTTAAGACGGGACCAATCTGTAAGCATAATCTATCAAATAACAAAAAAAAAATTTCAAAATCAGTTTAAAAATAAAAATCAGGCACAAACATTAAAAAAGCAAAATTCAGGCGAATTGATAACCTCCTTCTTTTTTGAAGTCTGTTAAAAAAAACTGGAAATTATTTAATTTTTCTTTAGGATTTTATTGAAATTATTCTTCGGTTTTCCAGGAAGATCATCAATGCAACGCAACTATAAATATTTCACTGTAAATTGAATTTTTTAAAAAGTTATTTCCTTTTTTGCTGGAATTTATTCTGCTTGAAGTTCCTCGAATTTTTCTTTTGTTTTTGTTGTATTTTTTCTGCTTTTTTTCCTTAATTTTTACTATTATAAATTTAATTTTTATGAAACTATTAGTTGATTTGTTTCATATTACAACAATTGAAATTGGCTTCATTTGTTTTTAATTTCTAAAAAACTTTGGAAAATAAAAATTATTTACAAATGTATGCGGACGTTTTTTAAAGAAAACAAGAAAAATTCGACACCAGCACAATGTACTGCTGCATTTTCTGTATCTCTACATCCTTCATCAGCATTTTTAGCATCCTTTAGGTTGTTTACATTGTAAACATCATCTATTTAACCAACTAACTTTGCAAATAAGAAAACAAGGAGTATTCATAATCAATCAATATTAATTTGGTTAGACAAAGTCCACACACAAACCAAAGCATTTCTTCGCTGTTGTCCATGTAACTCGTCTTGTCCATTTGCTTTTGCTTTGTACCAACAATCGATGTGGCCACGAAATGCAATTTTTATGTATTATTGTTCGTTATCAAAAGTAATGCAATAAAAAATATCTTTCAATGGTTTCATATTAAGGAAATTTACTGAAAACTGCATAAAAATATAATCAAATTTATTTATTTATTTATTTTCGATAGATGCTTTAAATTTCCAATTCTATAAAAATGTGTAAACAAATTTCTACAATTAATTAAGTGTTATTGTCTAAAAGGAATGAATAAATTTATTAATGTGTTATAAGAAAATCAATATAATAAATATTTTTGTTCTTATTTCCCAAACGTAACTATTACATAGAATTTATTATTTTATTAAGAGTGAAAGGTCTAAAAAGTTTTTTATCACGGTTCTTATTATTGTCTGAGAGAGATACAATATATAAATTTAGATAAACGATAAAAAAATAGATTAACAATTTCATAAAATTAAAAAAGAACTATTTATGCTGCCATAAATAAATTTGATTTCGAGAGCGTGCTGACACAAAAGTTGAATATCATAAATTTCGTCTTTTAAATTAATTCAAAATTAAATGTTGCGTATAAATATATTTAACAATTGCTATTAATTTATGTGCACTTACTTAATTCTACTTTACATTTGGGGAGAAAAAAAAATCGATACAAACATTAAAATTTCTTCATTTTCTTCAATTTCTTCAAATAAATTATTTTAAATTCAGAAAAAAGATTAATGTAGATTTGTATAATTTAATTAATTTATATCCTTGTTGATAAATTAAGTATTTCATATAGATTTTGAAAAAAAAAAATTAAATTAAAGGCCATTCTAATGTGGAAGTTAATTACATTTTTTCACCTTCATTTAAAATGTGAAAAACAATACGGAGTGGCCTTAACTTTACCAGACCCTCATGGAAGCAGAGACGTTTGCGAATATATTACATAAACAGTAAAGGCCTAGTTACTCTAACGTAAACGTACACGTTGTGGATCAGCAGATCCGTTTTCCTTACCTAGGTTGTATGTAAGTAAGTACTCCTTCGTGAACCTGACGTTGCGTTGCGGACGAACCTAGTAAAATTGAGAAATTTCTACGTTTTTACGTATCAGCTGTTACAGATTTGTTGTCTCTTTATAAAAAGTGCTGTCAGTAAATTTTAAAATGTAGAGTTTATAGCGTATTTTGCTTGATGTTAATTTTAATTGAACTAATAAATTTGATATATGTGTATTAAAACTCTAAAAAAAAGCTTGTGCATTAACATAATTTTAATATAATGTTAAAGGTAAAATTTTAACGAAAAAATTATTATTTGAGCCTTGGGATAGCATCTTAATATACCAAAGGCACATACTTATTTTTTTTTTTAATATGTCAAACCGTATGACCTGTGGAGCATGCAGAAAAAAGTGTCATAGACATCCACCCACCCATAAATTCAGGAGACCTCAAAACGCAAAAAAACCATTGAAATCCCGATCTAGACTTTTTCACGATTACTATGCTTTACCTTTACCTTGTATGGTAAAACAAAAAAACTTTACAACAGGTAAACATTTTAAGTCCTTGAACCATAATTTAAGTTTTTAAGTTTTTTTTTCAATTTTTAGACTTATTCAGAACTAAAAATTATTTAAAAAGCAAGCATCAATTGCATCGCTACATCTGACATCAGCATTTTTCGTATCTCTCTACCTTAAGCATCATCTATTCAACTAGAATAAGTGTATTAAATTTACTTTAAAAATATAATTTTTTTTAAATATTTTGTACCCAGGAAAAAATTTTTGAAAAGGTAATCGATTGTGGAATTAAGCATTTTTGGCCGAAGTACTTCCTAACTAGATTGCCAACTTAATGATTTTAACAAGGCATGAGACTTTTACAATCAATTACTGAGAATCGATTACATTAATTATTGTAGGAAATAATGAGTACAATTAGTACGGTAGTCTCTTTTAACATAGTTCCATTTATACTTTCTTTTTTGGAAACCAATGAAATGTGTTTTGTAAGCGAGTAATAAAATATGGCAATCACAAAAGTAAGTCATTACATGGAAAGTACTTTTTAAGGTAATGTCTAAATTTTTGCTGGGTACATTTAATCAAACTTGAAACTGCTTTAGAAAAAAGACGTTCTAATGGTACAGGCGTTTCAATTTAAAAAGCAATAATTTTTCTCAATCGGATACAATTATAGGTGCACTCTGTCTATTTCATTCTAAACATTAACCAAAATTTGTCTTAGTTCCAGGCCTAAAACATCAGGAAAGAAGTTTATATCATCTCGAGGATTTGTAGAGACACTGATGTACATTTAAATGGTGTCATCACTGCCATCATCCATTTTGTTTCCCATATATTTTACAATCAATATTCCATATTTATTTAAACTGGTTTAATATCATATATATTATTTCTAAAGCACTTTCTTTTGTCGGTTGCAAATTTCTCCCATGCCACCGCATCAAATTTAATGAATGATATCTCATTTTAAAGCTTATTTCTAACACTAATGACGGAAAATAATAAGAAATTGAAAAATTAATATTTTCATTGATAAAAATTATATTTTATATAGAACTGTATGATAATGCAGTGATTATATGTTTATGTTCAAGTGTGGTAATGCAGGGTCACTTCTGCATGATAATACTGTTGTCATTATGATTATATTTTTTTTTGTTCAAGCGTGGTATATTTTTATACTCTTAATAAAATGTATTGAATTTACTAAAATTTCTATTAATTATTTTCATTTTATGTTACAAAAATGACAACTAACGCTGCGAAATATTCGCACGGGTCATCTAGTTTATTTTAATAATTAATTTGCCAGAAATTATTTTTTTTTAGTTGTCGACCTTACAATAAACCAGTGGAACAACTTGCTTTCAAAAGAGCGGTGAATTAACAGATTAAAAAAACGCAATTGATTCACCGGAAAATTATTATTTATTATTATTATTGTTAGCTGCAACAATATATTCGAATAATTCTCGTTCTTCGATTAATCGAGCCATCTTTAAGCTTTCAATACAAATTAAATATTTGCTATTCTTGGTTCAATTATGATGCTGTGATATCATATGTCTGTGCATTAAGTCCTTCTATGGATCTACAACAATTAGTGAACAAAAACATAATACGATAATTGTCTTAGTTATGGGCGTGATCAAGATAAAAATTGTTGAGCTTAGATCAGTAGAAGCAATATTTATAAGTAAGATTACCTGTAACGATGATAATGTAAATTAATAATTAATTTCTAATTTAGTTAACATTAATTTAAAAGTTATAATTTTTGATATTCGAACAAAAAAATTACGTGTTATGTACGTAGCTGTTAGTTTTATACTTTATACTTTTAATTTAGTTAGACTGACATGCAATTACTGTTAACAATTTTTAACAAACAGCTAAAAAAAAATTGTTGCTGTTTTTCTTATCTTTTAATTCGTGTAGTTCAAACAATTTATTTATTTATTTCTTTTTTAATTTCTTATAGAAATTGTTAAAAGTGTTATTGACAATTATCAAGAAAATAGCGCCTTGTGCATACTAATTCGACTTTATTATTATGACTGACTTGCGATAACAGCACTAAATGTACTAAAGAGTCGATTGTGCAGACAAACGGTAAGACACACAGGCACACAAATGGATAAATAAACAGTAATTGTTGGTATTAAAAAAATATATTTTTGTCATAATGATAGACAATCGTTCAAAATAAATAACTGGGCTAAAAAGCAAAAAAACAAAAATGAATAAAAACTAAAACCAGTAAAACATTGTCGTAGTAGCACTCATGCGTTTTGATAATATTTGAACCAAATACATAAATTTTTATAATAAATTGGGGTTTATTTACTTAAAGAAATACTTAAAGAAATATATAAAAATAAATAAAATAAAATTAATTTAAATTATCCCTATTAAATAGAGTAACTGGTGCACTGAAATGATAAGGTCATCTTATTTTTATGTGATTAACATTTGTGCAACGTTAGTATTATTTAAAAAATATATTATTTCGAGGTGTGGCAATACTTACATATATTCTCGGAAAATTTAATTAATTAATAAAAATCCTCAAATCAAAAAGTAAGATTTTGACCGGGAGCTAAAGCTTGAAGAATTTTAATAAACGTTTTTGCAATTGTTTTGTTTTTGTTGCTGGAGTGATTTTTTTTATAAAAAAAAAAAAAACTCATCAAGATTTCACTTTGATTTTCCATGGTTCTGTGATAAATGACTTTCTTAATCATCACAACCTTTCTCGCAATAATCATTACATTTTGAGAAAATGCGATTAATTCTGGTAGTTCCTTGTTGAATGTACAGACGAAAATTTTATACATTTTGGTAACCCTTTCCGGGTGAAGTAATTAAAATAGTTATCCTGCTGCCTTTTTCGAGTTATTGGCCTTATAAACAAATAATGTATCCTACTCTACCCAAAAACATTTATTTGTTTAAGAATTTTGTTGTGATTTGAACTCATTATCCTGATATTTTGTTTAGCAGAGAAGCCACGCTGTTTTATTCTATTCATAAACGCCACACTATGTAAGTGGTATATTCTACAAATGGTATATCCCGTAAATGGCAGATAATTCGTATTTTCGTAGCAACACGCATTTATATTTTAAAATGGTGCCTTTGGTGCATGGATCTTAAATGGAGCACCGATTTAGCAGTTCCTTGAAATAAACTCTGGTCAGTGTTTTTTAACACATATTTTGAAAAAAGTTCTCCTTTCGTAGGAACACGCTGACGTTAAAGTAAGCCAATCGACAAACACTTTGTTAAACGTCTTTTGTATGCTTGTCGAAAATTCGTGGCATCTTAATGCGATGAGGTATAAGTTAAAGATGTAACCTTATCATTTTGACGCACACCATTTATTAGTTGAATTTGAATACAAATCATATAAATATGTAACTGTGAATGCTTTCTTACCAAGTAATTGTAATTAAAATAGTTTCTAACTTTTTATAGCAGAAATATAATAAAAAAAAGATTGGAAACTCTTTTTTGTTTAGAGGAAGTTTTGTTGTGTTTTGTTTAGTTCGTGTACACGTTTAAATCATAAAATCAAGCATTTGTTAACATACACATACGTGTACAACCTGAATTAAAATTAATTTAAAATCTAATCTAGATCAAACTTAAGTTGGCATTAGTGGTTAAGTACAATCGTAATGAATATTTATTTACTTATATTTAATTTAGTGTGTATGAAGTATTTTGAATGTTATTTAAGATTTGATTTTTATTATTTAAATTATTGGTGGCATGTCATAACGTCCATGGACATTATATCACACGACCATAGAGGAAACAATTTTTGCGTCTGCCGAGGGCTAGCTATGCAGGAAATCTTTGGTAAGCGAAGCCGCTTTTGGTTTAAGTGCGGACATTACGGCACTTTCATAATGCCCATGGACGTCAATGTCCATGTCGTTTTTCAACGCGACATTATGTTAATGGACATTATTTCACGTTTTGAGTGCGACATAAAGTCCATGGACATTATATCCTTGGAGACTATGACATGCCACCATACGAACACGTCCTTCATAGTGTGTATGTGCATTGAGTCAGGCTAATAAAGTTCAGGTTTAAGGCTATAAAATTAATAGCGTGTGAAAATGACGATTAAAATTTTTTCGAATTGAAACAAATGTAAAATATAAAAATTAATTGTTTTTGCTTCAGTTTAAGTATTTTATCATTAACGTTTACGTCTTTATCAGCTTGTTTTAACATCAATCAATGAAGACGGATAATATCTGCAATAACTGACTAAACGTTATACAAAAATTCGTCGATATTATGAAAGAGAAGCGTATACGTTTAGCTGTATCTATAAGTTGCCACTGTCCTTTAATCGGCCTTCAATTCCCAAAAAAAATAAAAACCCGCTAAAAGATTTCCATAATCCTTTTAGATTACCATTACATGGGTATTTTTTTGGATACTTTATATTATAATCGTTATCATTAGTTTTTTATATATCACAATTATCATTCACTTCAACATCATGTATTATATCTATAATATACATTATTTGACTGACTTAGAAATAAAGTCTTTTTCATTGGAATTTACTTGAATATCTTAGAGTTCAGTCAATGAAAAAAATAAAATTTAATGCTTCTTTTATAAAGTCGATTAGGGTTAAACTTTAAATCGCCTGTAAAGCTATACTCACAATTAAATACTAAAGGAAGCCTTTTTTAATATCTTGTTACTGATATCCGAAAGAAATCTCAAGAAATTTTCGAGATAGCAAAATCCAGGCAATTGCATAAAAATTGAATAGTAAATAATGATTAAGAGGATGCAATGCAGCTGCATCTAACGTTATATTAAATATTAGAGATTTGATTTTCTTTTTTCAATATTATTATTTGTGGCCAAAACGCCAAACGATGTTTGCAGAAAAAGTCTTTCTGTGCCATAGTGCTATTATCTGATAGTGCTATTATGCGGTTCCGTTAATGTCTTCCACGTGAATTTCAAAGCCCACTTGTGTACTCTTTAAGTTATGGCGATCTGTATATTTGTCACTTTGTAAACAACATATTTAGAAATTCAAGGGTTTTTCCAAAAGGGTGTAAATTTAGCGAATATGGTCTAATTTTTTGAACCGTTATAGGCGGACGCTTGAAGTTTGTACACACACAGAAAACGGATTGGTAAAAAGTCGGTTAGTATATTTAAAATTTAACTATTAATATCATAATTTAATTTTTATTATACATATATAAAATTTAATCTTGACACATTTTTCATATTGAAAACTAACAAGCGATATTAGATATTAAAAGTTGGTTGCATTTACTGTTAAAAAAGTTTACCTGACGAATTTGTGTCTTCAGTAAAATATTTTCTGTTAATTGGGTGATGCAACTAAACTTGTTCAACAAATTTCTGCTAATACCTGAATGTTGGTAGTTAGAATTATAAAATCAACCGTATCACTGAAAATCAAAATAGTTTTGACATACATAATAAAAATAAAATGTATACATTTAAAGTTAAAAAATATTTTAGTTTAAAAAAAAAAAATTTATGGGAGCAAAAATTTGCCAATTTTGTCGAAGGGTAAGTTCACGATTAATTAAAAAGTATTTTTATTCACAAAAATATTTGTAAAGGTTTGAATTATTTAGGATTGTCCAAACATGTCGTATTTTCGGTTGAAATGGAAAGTGGATGGTTTTAAGTAAAAAGTAAGAAATCCGGTCGAAATAGGGAAGCGTAGTGGTGAGGATAAAGTTTACGTTTTGTATAATGATATTTATTAAACATAATGATATTCTTGTAAACTAATTTTTAAATAAATGTTAAATCGAAAACATTTTTTTTTAATTCACAATAATATTTTATATTGGTAGTAGCTCTCCGTCTCGAATAATTTTCGAAAACAGTTCGGACTACCTCATTAATTTAGTCATGTTAACCGAACTCCAAATAATGCTCATAACCGACAAAATTCGATTAGAAACAAATTCGGTTATCATACCGAATCTGTTATCTCTGTGCAGAGGATGGACTGCTATGTGTACTATAATAATAATTCCGAAAAAAGGAAGCGCATTCCTATAGTAAATTGGTTTTCACATAATTGGCCTTTTTTTATTTGTTTTGACACCGTGTCAGTCTAAGATTATAAATTGAAGTAGTGTAGTAGTATTGCTAAATCGCTATAAAAACATATAAAAAAATTTAAATTAAAAGTTGTCTTAATAATAATGTCATTTCAATTGGTCCTGATTTTAACTTAACCCAAACTTTATGATATGGAACTCTTTGTGTATCAGTCAAACACACAGAAAAAAGATTGGTAACAATTCGCTTGATACGTTTAAAATTCAAATACTAATATAATAATTTGATTTTTATTATTAATAATTTATAGTCTTGATTTATTTTTTATATTAAAAGCTCACAAATGATATTTGCTTCTAAATGTTAGCTGTAACACCTCATAGAAAAGTTAACATGACCGATTTGTGTCTTTACTAAAATCTATTCTATTAAATGGAAGATGCAACTAAATTTATTCAGTACATTACTACTGAAAACCAAATTTTGGAATTAAGAAACATAAAACTCGATTGTATATTCTGAAATCGAAAAATGTTTTACACAATATAAATAAAAATGTGTACACATTACAAAAATCAAAAATATTTTAATTTAAAAACAAAAAGATTTATTAAAACTGGTAAAAATTTCTCCAATATTGGTAAATGATAAGTTCAAAATTATCTCAGAAAGACATTTATATATAAAAAAAATTTTATAGTATTTAATTTATTTCGCAGCACAAAACAAGCGGTATGGGATACCACGTTGAAGAAACTATGTGGGAAAGAAGAAATCATGATGTAAAGAAAGAAGAAAGCTGCATTCAATGCTTCGAATCATGAAACTTATAATATAATAAACTTATTCCTATAATTTATTATTAAAATAAAAGCAAATATTAAAAAATTATTTTGTTTTGTTTAATTCACAATAATATTTTATAATCACCCAAGAATCATTTTTTAAAATAGTTGTGACTGCTATATTTATTCAGTTACTACAACCGAATTCAAGATGATACGCACAACCGACAAAATTCGATTGGCAACAAATTCGGTTCTTATAACGAATTTCTTTTCTCTGTGAACTCACACTCGGAGGATTCCGTTGATTGCGTTTCAGTTGCAGGTCGGCCACCAATTCAGGATTTTTGTCAAAATCAAACTTCTATACCTTCTGGCGTTCTTAGCAGTAAACTTTCCGACCAATGGGTTTTGGTGTACATTGTTTAATTTATCATACTTATAGAAATATTTACCATCGGTAACATATGCAGTTTAAGGTTTTCACAGAGCTATGATGATCAGAGAATTGTGTGACAATAATTCTAATGAAGTATAATCACTTTTCCGGGATTATCCGATAAGACTCCAAAATCTGTAGGTATTTTTTTTACCAGTCAGTATTCTAATACGTTAATTTTCTATTCGAGATTATATATAAATTTTTTTTTGTAAATAGCACCAAACAAAAGAATCTGCGGAGAGATAAGTTGTTACCTTAGGAAAAGAGGGTTTTCCGTTGTATTCACCACCTACTATGAAAGGGAGTTTCGTTGATTAATGGAAGTAGCAGAATGGGATCAAAATATTAAAAATTTTGCAGCAAAGGTCTTAAAACAAATTTTTTATCTTAAAGGCAGCCCTAACAAACAGATCATTCTTTTAAACGGCGGCCCGAATCATCATACATAAACATTTATGTAACTAGAGAAATTTTCTGACTGGTGCCCTTTAACGAAGAGGAAGTTAATGTCATGTATTTAAAATTTCATAAGAAGGAAAAAAAAATCAGTGAAGGGGCTCAATATTTTCTAGATGACTTCACCCTCTCGAGGCAGTTTCATAAATTAAGGTTTAATCAATTGGTTGATTCGCAAAGAGGTAATCAAGTTTATTTTTATAATTACACAGGCCGTTAACATTCCAGAACATTTAAACACTTTATTTTTGCTAATACTGCCTGGAAAAGCATCGATTGAATTTTCTGCATATAAAGAACATTTTTTGTGAGAAAAATCAAGGATTTTTTAGTATGTACTTAATCAAAGAAAGTATTCTTTACCACCACTGGCAAAAATGTCATTTATTAAAATTTTGAGTAATCGCGTCCCGCGCTAGCGTGAAGAAACCATCTTTTTTTTTTATCGAGAAGACTCGTACTTTAAGGCTAGCGTGGTGACAACTATTAAGTAAGTGCAACATATTTAAATATTTTATTAATTAAACTCTAGTGGTTTCCATACAAAAAAGTGAGTTTTTAATCAATCAAATTATAATAAAATTTATATATCATTTTAGGAATTTAATATAAGAAATATTGAATGAATAAATTTGTATTTGAATTTTATTATTATTCTTTTAAATTATTTTCTATTTTATTAAGCTTTGGGTCCTTATATTTTTTATTAATATTATATTTCAATATTTCGGTACTTTAATTAATTAATTAATTTTTTTTCCTGAAGAAGGTACGCAGAAAGTACCGAAATATTGAAATATAATATTAATAAAAAAATATAAGGACCCAAAGCTTAAAAAAATAGAAAATAATTTAATAAAAAAGGGTCAAATAATCATTATTAAACTAATTATTCTTTTAACAAATATACCAATAAACAAAAATTACAAAAGCATTATAATTATTTTAATAAATATTAAATTAAAACTGTTACACACAGAATGATAACGAAATGTTTTATATTAAGTCAACGGGTTAGTAATAGACTTTATTCTATGATTATTTCCTACAGTAATCGATTTAAAGTAAACGATTTGAAATAATTGATTATAAAAGTCTCATGCCTTGTTAAAATCATTAGGTTGGCAATCTAGTTGGGAAGTACTTTCGCAAAATTCTTAATTCCACACTCGATTACCTTTTCAAAAAATTTTAGATGGGTTAAGGTTCATAATTAATGGGCAAAAACCGTTCTATATTATTTTCGTTATATTGACTGTGCGTTTGTTGCAGGCCTCTATCTCTATTTAATATTAAAACGTTATTATCACACATCTGAAAGTTATGCAGGTTACGTGAACGGACATTTCTATAAAAAATTTGACAGTATACATCCACTGTCTTATTTTTTGAACCGTATTAGGCAGGCCACCATTTAATTGTCAAAATAAGAATTTAAATTTATGAGATTGCTTATACAGTGCACGGAACCCTTCACATGTGACTCCAACTCGCACTTGTCGCTTTTAACCTTAATAAATTTCTTTCAGACGAAAAAAAAATACTTTTTATTTCGTTCGTCCGACATCCGAGACATAATTTAAAAAATCAAAATCTTTCGTGTTTTTTTTTTTTTAATTTAAAAAGTAAAATTCCATTATACTTAAGATTTGAAATAAGTCATCAACAGAATTGTTGCGATAAATCTAGAAGTAAACACTTGTTGTAACAACATTGCCGCTGTCAATTCAATATGAACGTGATTCGTCAAGTTCGTCAGTTTTCTCTACAAACCCTTTTTACTTTTTATGAATTTTTAATATTTTGTTAATGTTTTTTTATATTTTTTTAAAATGTTTGCATATTTTTATTTTACAGGCGTTAATGCGGCTTCTTTATGAATTTCATTTTTTATAGATATTGCTACCGCAATTCATACTTTAGCAGAATATAGATGATATTGCGAATCATAAAGATAGAGACTAAGAGTTTTGAAAATAGAAGGAGCAAAATTTCAAGTTTTTTTTTCAATATGCCAGTGTACTATAAATCATTTCAATGCATTTAACTAAGATGACAGATGTCATTGTTTGAACAACATTCACGAGTAAATTTAATAATTCTTTAAAATATTTACAAATGCTAAAATTTCATTTGTGTTCATTTGGAATGAGAATGGAATAAACTAGAAGAAATTTCTTTTCAGCAACTACTGCTTACAACGTTATGAACAGAGTGCTTGGTTGAAGTCTGTCAAATTATAAAAAATAAAAATTCCGACATATTAAATACTAAAAAATTTTAAAATTTTTGGTATCATTATTTACGTTAATAAATCAAGCATTAGGAATGCAAATATTTTCATTAAAAATACGATTAACAAAATATTACTAAATTTTAAGAACAAAAAAAAAAATTATTTCCGGTTCTTTACACTCTTTCCGCAAAACCTATAACGAATATTGTAATTTAGTCGGTATCAAAAAAGATTGAGTATTATTAGGGTTTAAAAAAAAGCAGTATTATTGCTCATCATAAAAAAATCTTCTTAAAGATTAACACTTCTTTCTATACACTGCTCCATAAACCACACAATTAGACATGCATTTAAATGCACACACACTCAAAAGCTGAGATACTGAGATACTTGAAATCATCAGTTCTTGCACTTAATTGGCTTAAATAAAGATTTAATAACTCATAACTAGGCGTAACTTTTGACACTCGTAAAACCCAACTTTACGATCGCACTTAAAGTTAAAGAGATGAATGTAACCATCGCAATGAAACATGTAAAATCAGCAAACGGTAGAGAAGACAGAAGTCTAATGTGTGCTGGCACCTTTGAAATAGTCTCAAGCTTAATTAAAATAGTTAAACCAAGTCGACTATAAAGTTTATTACTATTTTTATTTTATTTACAATTTGTCATTTGTATTTCGGCTTGTAGAAGTTTGATGTCATATGAGTATATAAATGTTCTTCAATTAAATAATGTTCAACATTATACAAACAGAAAGTGTAAACACCTTATGCCTGGTTTGCCATTTGTAACACAAGTCTAGCTGCTGAGGAACTGCAATACAACTTTCTGTAGGGTAAAACAACAATATAATTTTGATGGGAACCTAAAAACTTGATCATGATGGTGGCAGGAAAACTATTCTGCTGAAGGTAATGAATCATTTCAGTGTTTAGCCTAAAGGTGTTTTATTTGTACCTTTATGTGGTAGAGAAAAACGTTAAGATTAGCTTTATATTAGTAAAATATGTGTTTTTTTTTCTATACCACTGGATCTTTGGATAATTAAACAACATAAAATGTGCTTTTTAACCAACTATTTCGTTACTTTAATATGCAGCAATATAAAAAGTTTATTTTTTAGATTTGACAAACCGCATACTTCGTACATGAAAAAGGTTTTATTCTTACTTTGCACAGTGGTCATGTTAATGTTAAATTAATTTAAGAAATCAAAAGTTTTAAAATGATACCCATATTGATACTTTAAAAAATTTTTTCAAATTTCAGAGTTCCATAACTCGAAAAATATGGGTGAGCGCCAATTTTTTGACTTGATGTTTTTTTCTTATTTTTTAATTTTCTATCGCCACATTGTTTTTTTTTCTTTTTTTTTATTGGAGTTACCTCATTGTTTCAAATGATATGGAAAAATTGAAGGTAAGCGTGGTGTTTTGCTCGCTGCGTCTTAGGACATGCACCGATATTTCTGATTTGAAATAGCACCTCTTTTGACATTATATTTGATCGAATGGCGTATTATAATATTTTTTGATGACGATGTTGGCCCTGGCCAACCAAATTTGTATTCAAAGTGCGTACCACCTACAGATAAGCAGTCCTAAGGTTCGAACTAGTTATCCTCTAGTACCTTATACAACTTTAAGAGAGGATTTGGAAAAGGAATTACAATTTGCAATACGTTATTGTGTATAATCGTTCAATTAGAAAATATTTCAATCGAAGTAACCCGCCATTGAAAACTGAAAATACCATAAAAATTATTTACGTTAAATTTGTGCTAAAAGTAATTTATATCTGTTCTATATTTTGAATCGAATTTTTTTTATTAATTGCCTAGGAACATATTGGAAGTAAAGAACTACAACGCATAGCCATATAAACTTACCACTGTTTATTCTACTTTTGCGTATTTAATATTAATTTGAAATTGGCAAAATATGTTAATTATTATTTTTAACTCGTATATACACGAAAAAAATGTTTGAACCTGTAAAAAGCTTCGGTGTTCACATAGAATTTTAAATTAAATTTTTAATTGATTTTATTATTATTTTAATTAGAAAATTGTTGTCTTATTTTTAGTTATACATATGTATGTAATATTGGTGCAATTAATTATTTAATTAGAAAATTGTGTATTAATATTTAAATTAAATACATTATTGAGAAAATAAAAATGTTGTTTAATATTAACCTAAAAAAATACAGCCTTTAATAGATGTAAAAACAAAAAAAAAATTCCTGGGAATATTATTTAAGCATTATAAAAATTTTTAATAAAGAAATTAAGCATACCTAAACAGATATACTTTTCTACCATGAAATATTTATTACTTAAAACTACAAAATGAAATGTATTACTGCGGGGAGGGCATATCCATATGGCCATTTCGCTACTGCTCATATAGCTCATCAGTGGATTCTACCCAAATTTTGTAAGAAAAATCTCAGAGTCTTATACTCAAAACCAAATTGATTAAATGAGAACTCCGTTGAATCAATAAACCAAATTGAAAATAAAAGCTCAAAAATATTTTATACAAAAAAAAAAAAAAAAAAAAACAGCAAAGATTTAGTAACTAATTTTGTTTTGCTGCAAGACTCTGCAGTTTTCTATAAAACCAGTAACACATTTCATTTTGTAGTTTTAAATAATAAATATTTCATGAGAATATTATGAAATATTAATGTTTGTAGGAATCAAGCACGATTAAGTAAATTATCATAAAAAAACCCGAATAATAAATTTTCATATTAATTAAAACTATTTAAATTGTTAACATTTATAAGTTGCTTGCATTTATTTTAAGATATTAAACAAAAAAAAAAAGTTCCTAGTTATCGAATTATCACTGGTTTTAAGCATTAATTTAAATACCAAGCCGTTTTTTTTAGTGTGAATCCATGCTCGCCAAGGACAACCTTATATTAAAGCACGCGTTTTTCCCCTAAATTTAATTAGTTCAATTTATGTAGAACCCAGGAATTACTTCTTTTGCACGTCTTTTTTTTTTTTGCTGGAACGTGATTCAAGGATATCAATTTTGTATTAAAATTTAGTGTTTCGTCTTTCGCTCTAAAAACTTCTATCTTTTTTCTTAAATTTCTTATTTTGTGGCTCTGGCCATGTTTACTTAACAATCGTTTTTAAAAAATTCCGTCTAGACTTCTGCTAATTGGTGTCTTGTTTTGCAAGCAATCGCTTAGGCGATACTTGATAAGTATTGTTTACCATTGGGGCCCTTTAACGAATAAAAGGTTCAATAATGTTATGTTTTGATTTCCACAAATCCTACAAGGGTGGATTCAAAAAGCATTATACAAATATGTACTAACCCAGTAAAAAATAATGTATGTCATTCTTAGAGAACGGCATCTTATTTACATCCAAAAAAGCTAATACAACTTTTCTAAATTTTGTAAGTTATTTTTAAAATATTTTTTTCAAATAACATGTTGAACTACTTCCAAGATTTACATTTTTCCTTGCATGACTACAAGAATTTTAAACAAAACTTTAGTTTATATCTTTCATAGCAATACAAAATGATTAAAACTTCAGTATGAAGTTGGCGTCCTCGCTTTAAAGTTACAAAACATTATTATTATTAATGACTCGAAATCAATTTTGACTTAAGTTAATTTATTTTAATTTCTAAGATCCTTTTTCAGACGTTTTCCAAAGAAAAATTAGATGCCAGAACGTAATGCTGCACTTTCTGCACTTTCATCAGCATTCTTCGCATCTATCTAAAGTAAAAATAGTGCAAAAATCAAAAATTTTTTTGAAAGGCAAAAATCCGAAACACATAAAAACGTTAATATTAAATCCATAAACGAATTAAAGGACGAATTTAAGGACTTGCTTTGTTTTACAACTTTATTTTATAGTTCTTCTATAAGAACAATTTTAGGAAGTTACGGATTAAAATAAGGCCTTTGTGGCAATATCTCCAAAATTTTTAGTAGACCATAACACAATTTTAATTGTAGTCATAACAAACAGCTTGTCTTAAATTACCCCAAGTTTCTTAATATATTATTTCGTTAGTGTATTACAAAAACTACCAATTTATTTTAAAAACAACTCAATGTTGTAACGTTCTTATCAAAAAATTCAAATTTTTAATACGAGTGCACGTTTTCTAAAGAAATTTGATTTTATTATAGCCCCTTCTCTTATTTTGTTCTTAATGGTACAATTTTAATTTATTTGTTATATAGAACGTATGGTAAGAGATCGAATTTAAAATCGTTTAAGTCTAATTTAAGAGATGATTTAAAGTTAGCAAAAATAAATATTCTGAAAACTACATGTAACTAATTAAAAAATAATTCTCATCACAGAAACTTTTTAGCATTTAGAAACCGATTTAAAAGTAGTACAATTTTGTTAAAAACGAACAACATACCTTCAATGACAAGCCAATGTAAAATTCATAGGTTTTTCACTCGAATTTGCACCACTTCGTTCGTATAGATGAGGTGTTTTAATTACATCTTTTTCCTCACTTTTTTTACTGGGAAATTTTGAATCGGAAAAACATAAAAACAGAGTTTTATAAATATTGGAATATTGTTTTTAGTGTCTCTGACGATTTTTTTGAAAATCGGTTCTTCTATCAAACATATGTCCTCCTACAACTGGCTACACCTTTTACCTCGATGTTAATTAAGAAGCATAATTTTACAATACAGAAGTTTCTCTACCACTGTTCAATATTCATTTATTTTTTATTTTTTCTTTACAAATGAAGAAGTTCCACATTATATTGGTGGTGTAAAAACGATTAGTTTCGATTATGAAATGTTGTTGCCTTGGAACAAATTGCTCTCATGTATTAACAAAAACAAAAAAAAAATTGAGTATAAGTTTCCCAAATAAAAATCCTACAAACTGCAATATTTAAATTCGTTATAGCAATAAAAGGTAAAAACATTTCAAATAGGGACAAACATAAATTTTTTCACAAATATACTTTCAGCAACTATAAAATATGATTTGAAATAAGAATTTTCAGTCATATCGAATCACGCTAAAACGAGTTTAAACGTTCAACTGTGGGTAGACCGTACAATATAGTTTTGGAATTTTTAATGGTAAATTTATTCCTAAAAAAATTTTGTATGTAAATGTGCGCAGAAGTTTACGCAAAAAAGTAGGAAGGCTTTGCTTCGTTATTATTTTAAATTCTTAAGCTTTATGAAATGGCAGAAGAAATCTTTTGGTGAAAAATTGAAGAACAGAAAATTCTCTTTGACTTTTAATAAACTTATGTCCAAATTTAAAGTGCTTAATTGTTTTTCATAAGTCAGTTTTTTATATTAATCCTCTTAACAGCTATATCACCAATGATGCAATGTTTATGATTTCATCTGTTTTTTTTTTTTTTTGTTTGTAAAATTGAACCGTCTATTTATAAGGGAACAACATTCTCTCTATTTTTTAAGTGTTTGTAACAACGGTTCAAAAGATTCCGTCATATAGGCCAAATAGCACCCTTTTTTCTAAATTCAGATTTTATAATTGTTGTTATAGCGTTACATATGGGGACACCCTTTAATTTTAGGATTTATTTTTGTATGACTTTTTGCCATTGGGAGCTATAGCGATTCGAATTTTTTTTAATTCTAAAGTAGTGCCCTTTACGGTTTATAGTACAAATAAAAACAATGTACGTTGTATGGGGACACCCTTTAATTTTAAGGATCATGAACTCTTTTAAAACGGGACCAATTTGGAAGTATCACTTTCCAAATAAATAATTTTCAAAATCGGTTCGATATGATTGAGTTAATAATAATTTTTATAAATTAAATAAACTGATGATATTTTTGTATTTACAAAATTAACTTAACGAACTGTTTTAGCGGCACATTTAAATTTCTAATTTTAAAATTAAATCAAAAAAGAAAAGAAAAAGGAAAAATTATAAAATTCCAATAAAAGATTAAATTGTTAATATTTTAATGAAGTAGATAAAACATGGATTCAGCGAAATTTTTTCAAGGGCTGTCAGGAAAGACCATTCTTTCGCGTTTATTCTCTATTCTGAAAAAAGCACTCACTTTGTCCGATTTTTTATCGTAATCGACCTTTTATATAAACTTAAAAACTCGTCGATTGTTTTGGACTCTATCACCGATCAACTGGACGTTAGAAACGAGGTTTACTAATTTGTAGATTAGGGGCAGTAGAGAAACTTAAGTTCCTTTAATCGCTCATGAGTTAACTTATCTGAATTTTCTCAGGGTCTTAATTGCGAAAATGTAGTAAATGTTTAAAAAATGAATTTTATTTTAAATTACTAATGCCTTTTAAAGATCCTTGAATTTAATTTATAAATTAGAGTAAAATACAAAATTTAAAACTAATTGTTGACTTAAACACTACCTGCCTTTCAATGTCGTGAATGTTAGTTGATGTTAATCCTTAATAAAAATCTTTGTTTAAAATGTACGTTTTAGTTTAACCTTTGAACGAATATGTGAAGGGATTTTTATTTTTGATGTATTTTGATAGTAAATACAATATTGGGAAGAAGTTGATTATTGCAAACTGGTTATCAGTTTAATCAAAGTGTTGTGTTTTGTTGAAAATAGTTTTTGTATCGACATTCTAAAATAATTTAAATAAATGTTATTTATGCCATAGAAGAATAAGAAACCATTATTACTAGAAGATGGGTACCTGTCCTTCATTTCGTTTCTTTAATGTCAACATTGTACTGTGTTCTTCTTTTTGTTGAGTTTTGCTTATTTTCTAAACTAAAAATGCACAAACAAATCTTAAAATAGTGCAATCAGTAAAGAATATAAATTTAACTTTAATTATTTCAACCAACAAACGATTAATCGCGAATTATGATTTAATAACCATAAATACTTGAAATAAAAATTCACACAAACATCGCACTTTTATCAAGATATCTTTAAAAAAAAAAAACAATTTACAAAATCTATATTTAAACATATTTGTGGAAAATGCATCAATAAAATAAATTTTGAAACAAGCCAAATAAATAGAGTGCTCCGGCTTTCAATGATCCTTGCTTGTATGTCTTCCACGCTTTAATATGTTAATAATTCCAGCAACAGAAAAAAATCGGATAATAGCGAATAGCATATTAGT
The DNA here is from genome assembly GCA_916610165.2 of Gymnosoma rotundatum. Taxonomy (NCBI): domain Eukaryota; kingdom Metazoa; phylum Arthropoda; class Insecta; order Diptera; family Tachinidae; genus Gymnosoma; species Gymnosoma rotundatum. Next base: position 90,990,723 of record OU744337.1, on the reverse strand, counting down.
GTTTATATGCGCTAATGAAATCAGTTCAGTTAATAGCTTGAAAATATAACAATTCTCCGCATCCCTATATACTATCGCAGTCATTTGCACTGTAATTATCGTTACCGCTGGAAATAATTCATGAGTGGATCAAAAAGTGGGTTTTTAAAAATAAAATCTTAAAAAGAATTTTTTTTTGGATATAGCAAATAATGAAAAAAACACTTTTTATCTTTTTTTCTTTTTTGCAAAATATTTAGTTCCTTGGAAAAACATTTACGACTATTGCAATTATGCAGCTTTTTCTAAGTAATTTTCTCCGACTACGACTACATATTAATGTTTTATTTTCTTTTTAATTTTCCGCTTTTATTTTTGTTAATGAATTATTAAGAAAACACTGCCAAATTCAAACTTGTATACCGCTTGTTGCAGAAGACTTTACACTTTATTTTTGTAGAAACAGAGCTGCCTTCGATATTTTTTATATCAATGTCGCAAAGAAAATTTAAAGAAGTTGGCAATTGAAAAATAAAGCTTGACTACTTTGTTAACCGACTTCAAAAAAAGAATGAGTTTATCAATTCGATTGAATGTTTCTTTTTTATGGAGGCACAATTCTGTCATTTCTGAATCGATATTGAATTTTTTATTTAAATTCTTTATTTAAAAGGTGATGCACCTAGATTGCCCCCGTTTTTAAATCAATTCATAATCTTAAAAATTAAAGTGTCCACATAAAAATACATGCGTTTTACGTGTATTATGAACCGTAAAGGGCACCACTTTAAAATTAAAAAAATGCACAGCACTATAGCTCCCAGTGGCAAAAAGTAATAAAAATAAATCTAACAATAAAAGGGTGACCCCATAGGTGACCTAAATTGGACTGTATGGGCCTATCTCAAGAATCGTCATAGATAAACGCTTGCAAATTGGACAGAGTGTCGTTTGCTATGACCGTTATAGTAACAAGTTTTAACATTTAAAATTATAAATTAAAGGGTGCCCCAATAGTTCATTTAATTTGATGTATAAGACCATTGTTTTAAACACTTAAAAATAAACGCTTAAAATTTAAAAAGAGTCTGTATTGCTAACTCCGCCATAACAACAGGCATTAAAATTCTATTTGGACGAATGAAATTTAAGAGATTCTGACTGTTAATTCTACTATATTAGCAAGCATAAAATGTGAATTTGGAAATTACAGGGTGCCCTTATTGTGGCTGTAATTTGATGCATATTGCCAAACTGTTGAACAGTTGTAGACAGACGATTGAAATTAACAAGGGACTTAAGTGCTAAGTCTGCTATAAAAGGTATAAAGTTTGGAGATGTAATATATGGGGTCCCAATAGTTAATGAAATTTGATGTATTTGGCCATATTTTTGAATCCTCATAGACAGACATATGAAATCTGTTTTGAAGTCGGCTTTTTTGCAAGAATTTTTATGAAACTTTGAACTAAAGAATTTTCTGATCTCTACTTATTGAAACGTATACAGTTCGTATCCTTGTTTTATTATTCGAATAAATATAATTAGATCGCACCAAAAATAGTTTTCAATTTACGAATTCTTATGTACTTCTGTCATACATCATTGGAAATGGTCTAAATAATTTACCATCCTTTAAAGATCGTTGCCTAAAGCTGAGTATCTCCACTTGGCATTTTCACAGTAATGAATTGAACGATGTTTGAACTTATTTCTCTTAAATAAGTAAGAATTTCATGAAAAGTTCTTTTCTATTTTATATTCAACATTTCTTGTCACAACAACATGTATTGCAACACAGACATGTTTTGGGTCATTCAATACAAATTGCGTCGGACAGAAATATTGCAGTTTTGCTGTTCATATTTTACTTTTTTCATATGTTTGCAGTATTTTAAAGTGTGGCATTATTAAGCGTCTATTATGTTTGCTATTATTGGTATAGATCTAGTACTAGTTTCGGTAAATGTAAACAATTCTTACAGCAAGTCGAAGTGATCACTTTTTATTTTTATAGAACAGTTTTTAAAGAAATATTTTATTGTAAATATGTCCCATGCAATAGTCATTCATGTTTTTATGAGGCGTCTTTGATCAATTTCATCATCTGTAGACCTTAGTGCGGTTGAGTATGCTTTAAGTAGCGCCTATTTGCATTCGAAGTGAGTGCGGTAGTGCTTTTTACTGTTTACTGTTTCTAGCGACATATTCTTATGCATAGATTTTGCAATATTCTTTTTGATATCGAGTTTAAATAATGTATAATAGTATCGTTTGTAATGGGAAAGAAACGCGACATAATGTCTCCCAATATTACAAAATTGTTTAAGAAAAGCCAACCTGTCAGATTTACACTGAATTTCAAGAAAAAAATCTAAAGCAAAGTTGATTACCAAAATTGTTTAAAAAATACGATTATATTTAAGTCGACTAGAGATATTTTTAATATGATTTAGATTTTTTACCATATTACCGTCATTTATTAGTGAAGTGGTTATAAGGGTACCTGTTCCTTACACTTCGCATACTTGGTAGGAGCAAGTCTTATATAAGAAGTTTTATTTGAATTATTCCAGCTTTTGCTGTGGATCTTCTTAATTATTGTATTTTTTCTTTTTTGGCTTTTTATAGTTGTGACAGCTACTGACATTTTTAGAAAATTAAAACTACTCTTTTTGTAGTTGGCCAGGGGCTCGAAGCGGTTAGATAAATCGAGGTAATAGTTTTCTTATGTATAAAAGAGTCGACATGAATTTTATCTTTGTTCTTTCTCTTAGCTGCATTTTGTTGTTGCACTACTATTACTTTTAAGGTGTTTGAAATTTAGTTATGCCACGTTCATCATGTTTCATAGTTTTCTTAACCAAATTGTCAGTGTCGTTAGTCTATGCGCCGTATTTATAATCAATAATATTTTCACTTTATTTTTCACAACAAATCTAAAATTTATTAAAAATTCTAAACATGGTTGTTTGCGTTGCATGGAATTAAACTGCAATATGAAAAATTTGCATTTATATTTTATAAATAAAAACGTTTTTCATACAAGAATTAAACTATTTTTATTTAATATATTTTCTCTTATTATTACTTTTTTTCTCTGGGTGCGTTTTATCGGTCACTAGGTACAAGTTAATGTAACTACACGATTTTTATGCGAATTTATTTATTTTGCTTTTTCATTTGAAAAAATGAATTCATTTGACATTCGGGACAGCCTTTCATTGGAAAGAAATTTATTTCTTAATAATTATTTTTTCTTAACTTTGCTTTAGAGCGTAAATAAAAGAATAAAATATTAAATGTTTCATTATTTTTTTCTAATCGATGTCAGCTATGCTATCGATATTGGCAATGAAAACAAATAATTAGATACGAAGATTGGCCGCAGAATTAATTATTAATGAACTATTTCGATATCTTAAATTAAACAACGGGAATCCCCCATAATATTAATTAATTTTCAAAATAAAATCTTTTTTTCATGCTATTTTCCATTATCTCGATTATTATTTAAATTACCGATATTGATTATTGAGGCTGAAAGCACGTCTCGATTACAATTTCGTCACCGCTTACTTAATTCTTCAGGAAACTTCTGACAAACATTTTAAATAAACTAAAGTTTTTTGTTCAAACAATAAAGCAAAGACAAAAATCAAAAATTAAGAAAAAACAACAATAACCAACGTAATTCTATTTTTCTTTCTCCACTGTATACGGCTGACTTTTGTTCGGCTCTTTAATACAGTTGAAAGAGGATGAAAAATAACATATCACAAAACACTTTGATCTGTAGGCTAATCTATTAAAACCAACAACACACAACACATTCTAATATTAGAGTCTAAGTCCCAAAAGGCTCTGCAATTTGCCAAATCCTTAAGAAATAATATTCGAAGGCTTGCAAAACATAGCAAAACTTTATGATTTGCCGTCAATATTGGCGCTGTTGCCATAAACCACCAATGGCGCAAAAGTGTCAAAGGCATAATTGCTTCCAAATGGTAATAAGTAGAATTAAGACAATCCTTAAACTTGTACAAAATAATTGGGTCAAACTGGGAATTATTAGATAACGGACTGAAATTTCGATCTTCACGAAAAAAGTTGTATCAAAGTAATATCTGCTATATGACGTCGAGAATGCAAAGAAGCAGAATTTCCACATGAGAGCATCATAATACAGTCTCACAGATATCTGTTTACATACAAATAAAGGAGTGGTAGGCAGATAGAATGACTAAAAACCTGTCACCGTAATACTGTCAGCAAGTTTCTGATGGATGAAAAATACTGCCGCAAATCTGAACACAATAGCTGTTCTGAAAACAAGCAGCTATGTGGACGATATATAATTTTTACTGTCCCTCTTCTAGACAACATAATGCGAATGTTCTTAAAACCGTCTTCTTTTACGCAACTTTATTTAGTCAGTTCTGTACAATGTTATAAAGAAAAGTGCTAAATAACATATGCCACTCGAAAATGCGATTTATATTTATAGGCGAGTTAAAACGTCTATATGGCTTTAATATGGAAAGATCTGGCATCTTGTTTTATTTCTTTATTTTATACCTCTATTCGCTTTCCTTTAGACATAATTACTTCAATGTTGCTTAGCTTAGAAATAACTAAAACTATGCGGAGTAAATTATTGCTCACTCCAGCGCTCCTTGGGGGAAAATGACACACAATTCGAATAAATTTTATAGTGCATCTTAAACGAGTGTGGAAAATATTGTCAATATCAAGTTCCAAACTCATTCAAGCAAAATGGTAAGAAGCACATTATGTAAAACTAATCGACTTTAGTGTGAATTTTATGTAGACAACTGCCTTCTTTTGTTACATTTTAAAGAAATCCGAGCAGTGTAATTATTAAAATAATTTACATAACTTTAAAGAAAATATCGTAACAATTTATTGATTTTGAAATAATTTTTAAATAAATTTTGAACTAAATCTTTTATTTTTTATTTAATAAAATAAATAACCAGCTGAGTGGTAAGAATATTTCATCCCCATGAGCAAATGAAATCATCATACAAGATTTGCATCCATTAATCATTGTGATTGCGGCAAAATCATTAATAATAATTAACACTTTAATGCAATCATTTCTTTGACTACATTAGTTGTCAGCTAAAAAAAAAAACTAAAATAATAAAATGTCACATGTACAAATGTCAAATGGCGTTGTAAAGATTAATGAATGTTGAGATTTGCAATAACAATTCTTTTATTAAGAATTTTTTATCAGAAAGGTATTTTTAATGTTTTATGTAAATAATTCAAACCCTTTTTGTATAATTTGTCAACACAGTATTTTTTTCGAACACGCTATCACTATTTGAATTTAATTTCTTATATGTGGAGTTTTTCTTAAATTTGTTTATCTTTTATATTTTTTTAAATAATAGTCTGCCTACTACTGTGTGGTAAAAAAATTATTTTAAATTGGCATAAATTGCAATGAACTAAAATTCTGTGACATATTTTTCATAAATTTGGTGGTCACATTTCTGCTTACTCTCTTTCATTCAATGTTAGGAGTTTTTATAACAAAATTTGTTTTAGATATTAGTGTTTACTTCAAGATGAGACCTAACAAAAATGTTTTAATAACTCGGCGTAGATGGCTAATTAACTTATGGCCAAAAATTTTATTTTACTAAATATGGACCGATATAATTATTTTTACTTGTTTTGGCGATAACTTGTAGTGGCATTTTATTATATAAATTATAGAAATTTATGTAAAAATAAATTCTTAAATTCGAGCCACAATCCGTAAACTCTCAACGACAATGTGTATATAGATGATGGTTTGCAGTTATCATTATGGTTCTTTACTATCGAACTTATATGAATCTATTTCATGGAAAACTATACATAAAGGCATTTGCTAATTTTATTGCGTAGGACTCAACACACACGATTCCAGTAAATTTAGATCAGCAAAAGAGATCAAAATTGGTTGTACTTAATGTGGAATTCTTAAATTTCGATTTTTTAGACTTTGGTAGAACTAAGATTTTTTAAATGTAAATTTAAAAATGAACTTTAAATCTTACTAGAATTGCATTTATACGCATGATTTTGATTGGTCAATGATATTTTGGTAACATTTTCAAAAATTTGATTTTCGCTTTTTCGACATTGCACTTTCCACGTGCTGTCCAAGCGTAACCGGTAAATTTTAAATATGAAATTTAAACGTTTATTAGTAAAAAAAATATGTCCATGAAACTTTGATTATGAAGGGCAAGAAACAATATTTTTATAAAATACGAGGGCTGCTCATGTCATTAGGTGCCAAGTCAGGGCTGTACGGCGGATGACCCATTTATTCGACGTGTTGGCCGGTGAAAAACGCTCTGGTTTGAGCCGATGTGTGAGAGCTCGCATTGTCATGGTGAACAATGATTCGTCTTCTCTTCTTGGTTTTTCGAATTTCTCCGATGACTTCAGGCAATCAAATTGTAGTGTACCACTCAGAAGTGACCGTCCTATGTTGTTCAAGCGTAACAGTCGCCACATGACCAGTTTTGACGAAGAAACAGGCGACCATTTGCTTCGAAGTGCTTCTTCCACGAACAACTTTCGTTGGATTTTGCTCGTCTTTGAAGACCCACACGGTCGATTGTTGTTTCGTTTCGGGCTCATACGCATAGATCCATGATTCGTCACCTGTGACGATCTTATAAACGTGTTTTGAAGCACCGCAATCATATTTTTGCAACATTTCTTTGCACCAATCGACACGAGCCTTTTTTTGAGCGACTTTCAAATTGTACCTTTTTTACGGCCAGGTGTTCATGCAGTATCGAATATATGCTGGTGGAAGAAATGTCCAAGGATGTCTCTATCTCTCGGTATGTCGCATGTCGATCTTGCATTGTGAGTTCACGCACGGCATCAATGTTCTCTGGCACAACAGCCGTTTTTGGACGACCTTCACGGAATTCGTCTTTGAGCGAGCTTCGGCTACGATTAAATTCATTATACCAATTTTTCACAGTGCTATAGGATGGTGCTTCTTGTCGTGATAATCCACGTCGAAAGTTGTGAAAAATGATGGCACGAAAATGTTCACGAGTTAATTCCATTTTTTTCTATATTAATTTTTTCAAGTCACTGTAAACAACACAAATAATGGTCGTACGTCAAAACGTTTTGAGTACGATTATGCTTAAAAATGACAAACCTTTCAATGGATATGTCAGATTGCACTTGCCAGCACTCAGTGTTGCCAGGCCAGAAATATATATAGCAGCCCTCGTATTTTCCTGTTTGTTTAATTTAAAATATTAAAGCAAAAGAAAATATTTGAATATGAAATCAATTGCTGTTGACATTTTATTTTTTATTCAGATATTCAATTATCTCAGATTTAAATTAACGATCACAGCAAGATGGCATTAATCTTATTAAAATTTATTTTTTTAATTCCTAATAAATCAGCATTAAAAATGTAATAAATTTTTACATTTATTTGCAGTTGTTTTGTTTTTATCTCATTATTTTAATAAATGCAAAATATTCACGGTCTAAAAAACAAACAAATATAAAATTATTATAAATTTATGCATAATGATAATAATTATTCACCTTTTTATACAATAAACGATGTCATAGCGTTTAATAATCATGATTATTTTTATTAATTTAACTACTATTATTGCATTTTAGAAATATTACTACAACTACAAATGTTACAACAATTACATACATGAAACCGCATGCACTTTATCGTACAACGTTTACTGCACTTGGGGGGACAAGTGCATTTTAAACAGCCAGGAGATTGTCAACGTTCGCTAGTCAACGTTAAGAGATAAATTCAACATTGAATTATATTGTTTCTTGTTTTTTATATTGTTTTAAAATTGTATAAAAACTATAAAAATAAATAATTCCTAGAAATTTTCTCTGATGTTTGTCGCAATATTGTCATTTGTGAACAAAAACATCTCTACTCTAATAAATCATTATTGTTTTAAACAAGTCATAATTTAACAAGATTTGATAGCAAAAACAAATGAGGACTTAGTAGAAGCCACCACCTTCACTATCAAGTGCAATTGTCTGTAAATATTTAAGCCCCGCTTCACTGTTAGTAACCTCAACATAGAAATTGAAATTAACAATAATAATTTAGCATTTTAATGTTTTTCTTACTATTTAAACAAATAATTTTTCATAAACGTACACAAGTGATATTTTGTTGTACAATTGCCAACTGTCATTTCTTCTATTGAAGCGTCATAATCTTTAAGTTTAACCTGCTGCTGCAGTTGATGTAAGGATTGCCAGATCTGAGTTAAAACATATTTTTTCACTGACAATAAGTGTTCGTTTCGTATAACTAAAAATAAAAGTTTTTTATTTTCAAGCAGAGCTAAACAATAAAGAACAAAATTTGTTAGTTGGACCAAGCAAACGATGTCATTCTTTAGTGAGATATAAACACGGTCGTTTAAGGTGTTTGCATGTGCTTCGAGGTACTTGGCTAATGGTCCATTCAAATCTCTTTGAATGTTAAATTTTTGGATGTACGAGGGTGCTGCAGTATTCAGTCGAAGGTAATATTTGTGGCGCCTTAAAATTGTTTCTAAATTTCATACTGAAGCATTGGCCTCATAAATTAATTCCATAATCATTTCTGAACTAATTTTGAAATTTTTTTTTATTTTGATAGATTATGCTTACAGATTCGTTCCGCTAAAAAAAAACAGTCTATAATCTTAAAAGTTAAAGGGTGTCCCCATACAACATACATGTGTTTTAAGTATAATATGAACTGTAAGGGGCACTTCTCTAAGATTTAAGAAGACTGCGTATTACTTTAGTTTCTAATAGCAAAAATTATAACAAAATTAAATCTAAAAATTAAAGAGTGCCCCCATAGGTGACGTAAATTGACTAATATGGGCCTATCTTTTGAATCGTTATAGATAAACAATTGCAAATTTGACAGAATATCGATTGCTATGGGCGTTATAGTAACAAGTATTAATATTAAAAATTATAAATTAAAGGGTGCGCCAATAGTTCCTTTTATTTGATGTATATGGTCACACTTTTTAACAGTTGTAGACATACGCTTGAAATTTACAACGAACTAATTAGAGGGTTTTACAATAATTGATATTATCTTATTTATACATATGAGCAGACTGTTGAAATTTACAAAGAACCTGCTACAACAGTAAGTATATAGTTTGAATTTGGAAATTAAGGGGTGACCCTATGGTTGCAGTAATTTAATGTATATTGCCAAGCTATTAAACAATTAAACTAGTAAAAAGGAAATATAAGGGTTTCCTAATAGTTATTGTAATTTAATGTATGCGGCCATGCTCTTGAACCATTGAAGGCAGACAGATGAAATCTGTTTTGAAGTCGGTTTTTTTTTGCAAGAATTATCATCATATTTAATGATCTGTGTGTTTGTGCGATAGTGCTTTGTTAATTGACTATACCCTTGTTTGCGCAGAACAGGGTTCAGTTTATTAAATAATATTTTCACAAATAATTTTAACACGTTTGATCTTTTCCTGACCTAGGAATAATGGGAACCAATGAAAACTTCTCTGCTGCAGTATAATACTCAGGAATTATTCTAAGACAGCTGCAATAATGTTAGCTTTTTAAGCAGTTTCAAACACGCTTTTAGTCTACTTCAAGATTGCAGAAATCTGTTTAATTTTCACTGTCATTTACCTCTTCTTCTTTTCCAATTAAGGGACGTTCAATACCTGGGGTCTAAATCTTTTAATACTTCTTATAGCGTCGAGTTTTGGTTGTATGTTGGACAGCAAGTTTTAGATTTCTTTTAAAATTAGTAGGGCAAACATCCGCATTTTCTGGTCATTACAGCTTAGGTATATTCTTTATGTTAACTAGTTTATGAAAGTACACTCTGTTGGTGCTAAAAATCTTTGTAGTACCACGAAGATACGCAAGTAAGTGAATTGTCTGTCACTTTTTTTCGACTCATATCAGGAATTTTTTGTCAATCAGTAGGATAATAAGTTGGTTCACTACCTGAAATTATATCTGTACCAATTTTTGCGATGTGACCGTAGAAAATTCGACCGAAAACTTGACTCTAGAGTGAGTGCTTTGCATTACAATCGCTGCACAGTGGGACAGAATCGAAATAACCTAGCCATTTGTAAAGCGCTAGAACGATTGATCCAAAATGACATGAGAATGGCTAAGAAGCATTTTAGCTTATGTTTTGAAGTTGGCTACCATCCACTTTCCAGGAATGGCACAATGTGTCCTCAAATTTGAGTACCAACCAAAAATCCCAACCAAAATTTTCACAATCTGATAGTCAGTACTGCGACTTTAACAGAACACTAGAAGCCAGTTTTAAACCAGCGCACAGTGAGGCAGAATAAAAAAATAAGTAACGGTGAAAGTTTTCAGTGCAGCTCTTTGGAGCCTAAAAGTAATCTTCAATAAAGTCACTCAACTGAACAACATATATTTGATAATATTATTTGATAATATAAACATTTTCATATATCCAAAATTCACAGTGGTTGAGAATCACTCCAATTACTTTTGCGTCGTGAAGTTAACCATTAAGAGTGCTTTAGTCAAGTACTCATCGCAGGAGTCTTTTATATTACTTCCAAATCGAATGTCCTCAAACATCCTTCGTCCTATAACCTATTTTCCTAGTTTCTGCGCAATACATCGCACAAGTAGGAGGCATCTCCCAAATACAGGTCCAAACAAAAAACAAAAATAATTAAAATTAAATTTTATCAATGATATCAATTATACTTTTAAATTCACTCTAAATGAAGGTAAGAGACAATTAAGAGATATAATTTAGTTTTAGGTTGTTTAACTTTCTCACAAAAGTAAAGCTATTTATAAACATTAAGATTTGGTAATAGATATAGAGGATAACATCATAATAACATCATTCAGTTGCAGTTAAATTAAAACCAGTAAACATCTAGATTTAGTTTGCATCCATAACGTTATAGATTTATAGTTCTAATTTAGGCACGTCTTAAAACACTCAGGCAAAAATACGCTCTCCACATTTTGCACTGGCAGTTGGCAATCCTTAATACAAAAGCAGCAACAATAATAATTTCCAAGTATCGTGTGAGGTTTATTAAATTTATTAAAGTGTTGCATGTTCATATCAACTGACTGTTGTCTAAGCCTTCATGGACTTTGTGTTATTGGTAAAACTTTGTTGTTGCTGCTGCAGTAGTTGTTCCAATAGACGTCAATAACTTTTAATATTTTACATGTCGTGCCTTTAACAGTCGATCTGTTCAAGTTATCAATTGATCGATCAATAAAACCATGTGAAACGAAAAAAACGGGGAAAACATTTTGCCAATAGAAGAAATGAACAAAAAAAAATACAATTTTGTTAAAGTCAAACTGCAACAGTAATACTAATAAACATAAATAAAATGTTTAAAAATAATATTCATAATGTAAAACGAGTACATTTGACGACAAGTTATGAATTTAAACAGAAACTACAAAATCGAGGCTTGAAAAAAATATGCACATAAAATATTGTTATTTTGTTGTCACATGTTGCCTAGAGACTGCAAAAAAAATTCAAATAACAACAACAATAATAATAAAAGCTTTAAATACAAAATATTTTTTCTAGTTATTATTTTTTGTATGATTATTTTGTACAACTAATAATTCAATTGTAAATTATATTCTGTTTATTCCAAATCTGCAGTCACAGTCATTCATATGAGTGAAAAATATACGCGAACTGAACCAGTCAACAGACATGAACATGTAATGCGATCGTATGAACATACCAAATGTTTGTGTGCATTTTGATTCCATGAGCACACAGTGGTATGACCATAAAAATATCTTTCTATTCTTAACAGACACTTTTATTAGTTAAAGAAAACACGAAAATATTCTTTCTATTTGTTAAACAAAAATCATTCTTAGGCTTAAAACTTAAAATTATTTTTGATAATTTAAAAAGAGTTATTAGCTGACTTATACTTTTCAACACATATATTCTTTATTTACATATCGCTCATTTACTTCAATAATGTCATAACTCAAAAATAAAATTTTGGAGTTAAACATACAGAATTGTTCGCCATTTCATGCTTTATATTGTGTAAAAGTTTCATCTTTATGTCTTTTGTACTTTCCACGTTTTAAGAGAATTAGTCATTATTTCACTTCATATTTGGAAACTTTGTTTGTCTATTAGAACGACACATTTTGAGTTTTGGAGTAAACTTTATAACGTAAAGATCATATCGCTTTCTAAAACATTGCCACATTTCGTTTTGTGACTGTATATATGAAAAAATGATATTTTTCAAATGTAACGACTTTTCGCATATCAAATATTATTTTCAATTATGGCTGTATTGCTGAAAAAATATCAAGCGAAACTCCGTTTTTCTTTTTAGTTTATGACACAATGTCGGATATATTTTTACAGCAATGATGTCATAATTCAAACATCCCACATAGTTTGGCAAAGTCTCGCTTTAATATACTCTTGATGATGAACAATCAAGGCATGTACAATAATCAGAATGATACTGGAACAACATCTATTGTGATATGAATGACACCCAAATGATTAAAGTAATTAGTAAATACTTATGTACTCAATGGCGCAGCTACCTAGGGGCTAGGCGTGGCAGTGCCCAGGAGCCCTTAAGTTCAGGAGGCACTTGAATCCTTAACAGATATCTCGATCAAACTGAACTTTTGAAAATTTCCCTCATTTTTAAAATAAATATGACAGGTTGAAACCCCACTTTAATAATGACAACTTAGTTAAGAGAAATTTAAAAGTTATGCCTAGGGAATTGACGGATAGTGCTGTGAGATTTTTATTATTCATTAATGTGAGTTTAATTGTGAAATCGAGTTAGGTGTCTTTTTCGAGAACGGTTAAAAAATTAATACTGTATCAGAAGTTAGTAAACTAATGCCCATAAACTTTTTTCAAATCTATAGATTTTGGGTACAGCTCATTGTAAAACGCGAAATACCGTGAAGAAAATGCAAGTCACCACTCTTAAAACTAAAACCGACTAGATGGTCCAGTAAGGTCAATACGATATCTGCAATAAAACATCGTTATTTTGATATTATTAAACATTATCAGAAATAGTTCTATAGAGTCCTAATAAAGATGAGCATAGTAAAGCAGAGTGTTTCAACACAAAAATGACTAATTTCGAGTTCGTGTTGCTTTGCGAATTCATGCGTGTGTTGAGTGACATTTATTATGCACACAATATTTTACAAAAATGGACGAAGCGAGTAAAGTTTTAGCATAGAGCAAAGCAAAGTTGCCAATTTATAGAAATGATTTATTATTGTTGAAGTGCGAAGCCAGTAAAACTGCAAGAAAATATGATATTAATACCCTTTTTAATAAAAGGCAAAGAAAAGTGTAAAAAGTGTGAGGCTACTGTAGTCTAGGTGGTAAACACGTTAACTACAAATCTGGCTGCCCTGGGTTCAACCCTTGAGGCAGTCAAAAAATAAAAAATGTTTTTTTTTTTGTTTAATGGTATAAATACATAATCAGAATTAACATAAAAACATGCAGCATCCTTCGTCGGTACTTCTTCATAGCATATTCGCCGGCGAAGTAAAATAATTAATAAAATGGCTATATCTATCTCCTTTCACCACCTGTCTTCTCTCTCATCTATCCCTTTCCTAAAGAATGTAGCACGGTTACAAAAACTAAGTAGGTATTAATGCCTGAAATGCTACTCCTCTTTAAAAAAAAATAACATTTTAAAGAATTAGCTGCTCATCACCGATTTTCAAACCGAGAAAAATTATTTAAAATTGAAATTGAGTGCAGTCTGTCATATATTTGATTTTATAATACCAACATTTTTACTACATGTTGATGAAGCAACTTTATTACAAAAGTGTGACGAATTCCAAAGAAAATATTCAGATATAATAGGGCCTAGTTTTTCCCTTCAATTTATTTATATTTACTACCCAGTTTTACACTAACTAACTCGAGCATAGCTTTACCAATTATGTAATAAAATTAAGTAAGGAAATAATAAAAATATAGGCATTGATACTTTTGCGAAAACTACAGCTAGGAAAAGATTTTTAAAATAACTATTATTTAGTTAGTTGGTAGGCCCGACTTTTATATAATAACCCCTTGAGTCTTCTTTATTTCCTTTTATTAGCTAAACCTACACCAGGTATTGATTTTAATTTATGTTTTTAATGTTTAATATTTTGATTACCTGCCCTTCAGTGCACTAAAGAGCTTAGCATTTTTAACGTAATTGTATATTTCATATTTTTATTCGTTAAATCCTAATTAGTTTAAATAGCAGTGGGGCCCCATTTTTTGTTTGCCCCAGGGGCTCATCTAGATACGTCATTGTTTGTACTCTACTGTATTTGTTAAGTCAGGGTAATATTGCCATATTTTTCTCATGCAAAATTGTTAACGTATTGAGAATTTTATTTTTGTGTACATTGTGTGTGTTTGTGGTACATAAACGTATGCATGGAGACAGACAAATACTACATTTTAAAATAATTTTTATTGATATTAGCGATTTTAAAGTCATTGCAATTTAGTGTGCTTCCTTGATAGGAATATCACTAAAGTGAGGTTTAAGCAAATAATTTCATTTCAATAAAAACACATTTGTATATTTTCACCTCTTTTTTTATATTTTATGTGTAAATTCTTTAGTAAATTACCCCTGCATATATAATTTGTATTATTTTATAACGTCGCTAGAAGCTTTGTTAAAATGCAATAAACTCTCAATACTTTAAATCGTTATAGAAAAAATCCCTATATTTATTATAAATACTTTTCTCGAACTGGCGTTGTATGAGATCTACGTTTAATTTTGGGCATAAATTGCATGAATACATTTTAAATTTAATATTTGAAGATTTTTTACCTAAAGCGATAAGCTAAGGAAATTTTTTAACAAAAACTAAAAAAAAGTCTGTTAAAAGTGCAATCTATGTTTTTGCTTTCATCAACCTATCATTACATATATATTTTTAAGGGCAGAGGTTTTTTATTCAATTTGAAATCGGTGTTCATATGAATACAATTAAGAGTTTCCTATTGTGGCTAATTGGCTTACAATAGATTTTAAATCATATTTTTTCCTCTTTTATATCTTTTGTGTCCACTGTGCACTCTTTTTTTTAAATGCTTACATACACATATGTCAAGCTCACATATTCGCCTTATTATCTCTGATCAATACAGGGAGTTAAAGTTTCTGTAAACGTTTTCATTCTTCTATGAGCCCCGACCTACGCTAACAAATTGAAAGTGAGCACACGAAAGTGTGTGTGTGTTCGTTTATAATCAATTGTGCTTGACTTGAGATTGTTTTGGGTCTACATTAAACGTAAGTTTGTTTGTGTGTTAATGTTTTCCCGTCTATTTGTCTATTGACTTGGATTCATTTTTTGAACTCAAGCTTAGTTGGTGTTTAACATTAAGATATTGAAGTTTTATTTTGTTCGATTTGCTTTAAAAATTTTGTTATCCCAATAGCTTACTACCAGCTATGAAAGATCACTGGCCAGTTTTGTTGTTGCTGTTGGTTACAAACCTAAATACTTTTCAATGAAGCTGCTTACGAGAATGTGAAATATATTTGTCATGCGCTTAAAGTGTGTGTTATACGTCGATACTGTAAATCGAGATTCCACCATCGTCGTCAGCATCATCATCGTCATTGCCACCATCATTACCAACATAATTTTGGTATCAAATTTACAACAACAATTCCTTTAAAGAAGTCAATCGTTTGGCTTTTCTGTAGATTTTTTGTTTGTTTTTGTTTTGTTATAAGTTTTCTAGTAGACCACCAACTTAATAGTTTCTATTTTGGTATTTGCCAGTGTAAAGGCTTATATGAACTTTTTCACTTCTTTGGTTGTTTTGCTTGGAGTTTTTCATTAGCCGTCGGATAATTTGTTGTGTCATACAAATCACTGATATTTTAGGTGTGATTGTTTGTTGCATGACTATTTAGTGGGGCATGAATACGTTGGTGTGATAGGAAATCATTGAATTACAGGAATTTATATTAAATCATTCCGTAAAAGTTGAAATTAATTCATAAGACTGTTTTACACCCATTTAACTTTATTGACCAAATGTTGAACTTTTTCCTCGAAGTAGCAATCAATAGATCAATGTTAAGAATTTTTAAGTGGCATCTGCGTTTTTTGTGTTTAGTTTTTACGATTACGAAAGCTTGTTGTAAACAATTAGCAGTGTATTTTTAAATAAAATTAAATAAATACAAAATTTCCTTCAATACAGGTTTGTCAATTTAATGGTAATGAAAATATGATATTTGTTAAAAATATTCCTTTTTTAGATTGTATGTATGCAAATTGAAATAGGTTACCTTTTTTTTTGATTGAGAGGAGTTTCAGTAAAGTGAAGGTTTAATATAGTTTACTTTAAATAATTACTTAATTTTAATTTGGGGTTTAAACACGCAGTAAGTAGAAGATGGATATTAAGGCGCATCCAATTGATTCCATTGGTGACCGGTTCATCTTACAGCATCGCAATTAATCGCACAGGCAGCCGACAAAACTCATGGGGCACTCAGAAAGCCTTGAAAACCTTCGCAAGCTCATTATGCTTCTTGCCTTTTAATATATCTAATGCCATTAAATAAATAAATGGATAAAGGGAGCGTCATGCGGACTCATGTTGGGACTAAGAAACCACAGGGAGCAAAAAACAAATTTATTTTTTATACCCTTCACCACAGGCACTAGATTAGCTAAGAAAATTTAAATACGCCAATCGATCACACAAAGTGCCGAAAGAGGTGGTATTGGAAATTGGCATGATCGGTCTATGTCTTTCGAGACAGCCGGCAAAACACCACGCCTGCTTCTAATTTTTTCATATCATTTGGAACAATAAAGTAACTCCAATCAACGAAAAACAAATATATGTGGCGATAAAGAATTAAATATAAGGAAAATGGTCCCAAAACTAGACATCCAAAATCAATGACAGCCGCTCTGGTCAGATTACCGAAGTTTATATGGCCATGATTGAGTAAAAAGTTTATGATTATAATTTATTTTTATTATATTAAACAACGGGAATTTTTTTGTTTTGTATTATATTAAATAATTTTCAATTAGTTCGTTAATTTCGGTAACGAAATGGCCAGCGAGACGAGCTTTAACCCTCAAAAATCAATATCGGTGATTTAAATAATTAATCGGGAAAATAGCACGAAAAAAAGTTTTTTTCGACCCTCAAACTAGTAGTCGACCTTCTTAAAAAATACAGAGCACTTAAGCCGACGCTAAAGTGGGCTTCCGACATAACAATGATTTACAAAAATGTGCATTAATGGACGAGAGCATAGTTTATATGCAAAAGCATTGTTGGCCGCTTGTACTAGTTTGCAAAATCATTCAAGAACTGCTGTTTTGTACAAAAGTAATAATAATTCAATAGCCAATTATCGACTAGTGATCAGTAAAAAGCAAATTTCAACTCTGAACGAAATGGCGCCCGCTCCCTCATAATCGAAACAATTCATAGTTGATGGCTGCATATAATACAGTATATGGCAAAAGTTTTCAAAATTCGTTATAATAGAAGGAGACTGGTGGGCCCAAAAGTCACAAAATATTTTTGAAATGCTCAAGACGCTCATACTCAAGTTGCTCAGAAAACTAATATTTAGTTGACAGGTAAGAATTCCAAGAAATTAATGATTTTTACCAAGAGTGAAAGACTAATTTTCTATGAATTGCAGGTAGTAATTCATAAGTCATGTTTATGAAATTATAAGATGTCGTATGTATAACAGATATTCACAACATATTGTATAAAGCGTGTGGTAAATTATCAATACTGGTAGGACATGACACACGATTTCTGGAGAATTTTCTTCAAGCAACAATATTAATATCAAAAAGATAGGAGTTCTTAAAAATTAAGAGGCCACAGTTTTCCTGCAGCGAGCAAATGCATTAATAAACACAATTCTTAAATTGATGTTCTCAAGAACGTGATCAAAGTTGATATTTCATGCTCTTAATGTTTAGGTCATATAGCAGAGATAAGCGTTTGCATAAATGGGATTATTTTTAAAAACGTAACTCCAAAAGCGTTAGAGTTTCTATACAGTGCCTTGAAAGGCCCTAAAATTAGGCTAGGCAACGCTGGGTAAAACAAGTTAGTAGTAATATATGCGAATGCTATATGTAGATTTTTATTTACGTAAACTCAAAAAATTTTAACATTAACTGTTTGACGTTTATTTAGAAAGTTTTCAGTAAAGTTAAAAATAAATGAAAATGTGGTGGTTTTAGGAAGAAAATTTTTATTTAACTTTTTTTGTCTGTTGTGAGAAAAACATACGACAAAAAATACAGATTTTCGGTGCAGTCAAAATTATCAATTAATTTTTACCTTGTTTCAGTAAAAATGAAATACTTAATTAAAAAAAAACTTCGTCAGTAGAAAAGTACTATTTTCAATAGCTTTAAAATATAAAATAAAAAAACATAAACTGTTGGAAAATATGTCAGTTATAAAAAATATATTTAGAACAAAATAATTTATGGAAGAAAAACATAAAAAAATATTGGTAAGTTTCTTACATAGTATTTAAAATTTGCATTATGTTTTTACCCCTTTCTTCAGGTATTCTCTTCTAAATTCTATAGTCTTTAGGCAGGCAGCCGTGTTGCCACAGCCCAATTGGGACCATTGGTTGGTCCTAAACAAAGGTATGTCATTTAAATTTTTGAATTACAAACATATCGCTCATTTAGTAATACAACGTTCTAACCCAAAAAATAAAATTTTTTATAACGTGAAGATCATATCGCTTTTTAAAACATCGTCATATTTCGTTTTGTGACTGTATATACATTTAAAAAGACGAACTTTTTAAAATGTATCGACCTTTTACAAATAAATTGAAACTCGGTTTTTCTTTTTATAAATAATGATACATTTTAGTTTATGACACAGTAGTGGATGTATTTTTACAACAATAAGGTCTTAATTCAAACATTTAACTTTGTTTGTCCAAAACATCCTTTTTAATATAAATTTGATGCAAGTTTTTTTAAATTTATTATTTATTTCTAAATCATTTTACAAGATAAAAACGTTAACTGTGATTATTTTGAAATGATTTTTTGTTTGAGTTAAGGCGTTCTATTTCTAAATGAGCGATATGTACTTTAATTATTGGTTGCAAAAATATAAACAATTTTGTAAAAGTACATTATTTTTTCAGCAAAGAACAATCCTGAAATCCTTTGACTTTCAAGGAAGAACAAAAATTTAAGCAAATAAAAAATAAGAAGAATTTGTGTATCAAAAAAGTATAAATAATCACTAAATAAATTAAATCTTTTGACTTTCAAAATAAATAAGAAAGCTGTAGTTTTTATTGTTTTGGTAGGTTACTTTTAGAGAGTTGGAATAAAAGAAAAGAGCAATTAATTTTACTGTTTTAGTAGCTTAAATTTTATAAATTAAAATAAATACAGAAACAGTTACTATTAATGTTTTGGTAGGTTACATTTTGTTAGTTGAAATAAATGAAAAAACAGTACTTTTTACTTCTCTGGTAGGTTGTTTTTTCGTGGAATAAAAGAAAAATTACTTGTTTTTACATATTTTGTTAGTTATACATTCAAAAACAATTGTGAATTACATTTAATTTAAATGAGATGTAAGTGGACCGTTTTTTAAATGAAAAAGTAGTTGTTAAAAGTGTTTTTTTTTTCATTTAAATTTACCTACATAATATTTTGAGTGTACATACAACTATACAGTGTACAGGCATATCTATCCTTTTTTATTTTCTTTTAATATTTATGTTACTATAACTTAAAAACTCATAATAACGTTAAATTCGTTATTCTCCAAAATTAGATATGTTACAAATATTTGATCATTGTAATGAATCGCTTTTATAAAAAAAAACATGATCTAAGAATTTATAAATTAATATTTTTCTTTGTAAGAAATTCAAATAAATGTTTTTACTTAATGCTCGTATTTAGTTGTGTCAAAAGTTGTCGTTAGTTATTGTCATTAATCTATTGACTCCCAAAGGTCTCTGTTAATGATCTCAAAGAGACCAAATGTCTACGTTTCTAAATGCTTTGAGTACACTGATGCACACAAGCACACACATTCCGTCACCTTTTCAAACAGACATTCAGAAAACAAAATGCTCTTAAATAACATTTAAATTTATACTTAAAATACGATAAAAAAACACGCCAACAAAAAGATGAATATTTTTTATCATCGCAAAGAAATCAGATATTTTAGAGTAATTTAAAGATATTTTTTTTTAATATTTTGTGTCGCTGATTCTAATGCTCTTGATTCATAGAAATGTAATTTATAGTTTCCTTTTGTTTTCTCATGTGTTTTTTGTTTGTTGGATTCTTTATGGGATGAGTAGTTCGGTGAAGATGACGGTGATGGTGATGGTGGTGCTGGTAGAGAGAATGTTATGAGATTTGTTGCTTGTTGCCTTTTTTGTTGTTGCTGTTAAGATTTTTATTTATCACCAACCACAACACCGATATGGTCTCATTATTGAAAACAAAAAAGAAAAAAAAATCAATAAAAATATATTAATTCTTTAATCTATAATTTTGTGGGTTTCCATTGTTTTCACGTTATATTTTTTTGTTAGAAAATAAATTCGTTTCAAAAACAAATATCAAAATATTTATCACTGATTTCCTTAATGACGATTTATTTCTTAAGAATTTCATCCATTTTTGTCTCGTTTTGTTCTTGTGTCATGTTGAAAAGTTTTAAAAAAATATTTGATGCGCAAAGAGCGAGTGTGTGAGATGTCCCTAATTTTGAAACAAGTTTTATTTTTTTTGTTAATAATTTTTTTACTTGTGTATATCAATTCCTATAACTAATCCTAAGGTGCTAACACTAACATCTACTACTTCTACGCATTAATGTTCACATTATTGAGATCTTAATTGGTTGATAAAACTTTTTTCGATGAAGATGACAGGGTTCAGGGAAATAAGTTTTCTATAAAAATATTCATAAATATGAGCTAATGATCATTTAGAGTTGATATTGAAAATAAAGGCAATAAACGTATCAATTGTAATTAAATTTTATTTGATTTTAAGTATTGCGTGTTTTTTTTTTTTGGAAGCAGTGAAACATGGAAATATTTTATAAAAGGATTTTGAATTTATCCATGATAGTGGTACTTTCGTTCTGCTGGACGGCTTAAAATACCACCTACTACGCTACACTTAACGAGGTACAGAGAATAGTGAGTCTCTATATCACTGACGCGTTGAGAGCAACGCCATCGTAAGCGTTCTTGGATATATGGATTACGCAACATGTAATGATTACTGCTCTTAGTCTTATATTTACGATCTGGTCGAAAAGCAACTGTTAATTGCACTTTTTTTTCTCGAAGGAATCTACCGCCTTTTAGGTAATTTAAATTAATGATAAAAGAGTGTTTTTTTATAATTTTTAATTGTTTGTGTAAAATTTATTAAGTACTCAGAAATACAGGTAACAGGATGTTGCCGGAAGAAATCACTGATTGTTCTGGCTGCCAGGGTAAGTCAAAATACTCCTTCTATTTAAAATAAATTTAATTTAGAAAACTGAAACTCTTAAAAAAACAATTTTAACTTGGCTGAAATACACAATGAGTTTAATTGTTGTCAACTTTTTACGACCAAAATGGGCTATTGCCAAACGCGCGACGAATATATTAGAATACTTGAATAAAATTTAATCTTTATTGAAGCAAAGAAAATAACCATCATATTTTTTTGTAAATTTTATGCAGTTAAAAAAATCAGACATTTTAAGCTATTAACAAAATATAAGAAGCTTAAACCAAAGACAATAAGTTTATATATATTTATAGTCTTTGCTTAAACCGATGAGAAAAAATTTAAAATATCTTTTTGGTCAATGAATAAAAATTTTGGTGCCTTGAAGGTTAAAAAATCACTAAAATATTAAATAATAGTTATTTAATATCGAACTCTTAATATTTTAATTAATTAAACATATCGATAAGGATTTTAAAAATAAGAATTAGTTTAAAAAATAGAGTTTAGATTTATGGTATTAAACACAAAATTTAAAACATCTGGGCCACAAATCGATTGTACTCGTACGTAATATTTCAAATTGTTAATGTATAATTTGAATTTATATTCGCACATCACAAATCTTATGAATTACTATTAATTAAAAATTATACTTGATAAATGTGTTATTAGAAAGAAAATGTTAATTTTATGTGTTTTTATTTACTTTACTATAAAAGCGCACTTGCTATAGCTTAAAAGGGCTAAGTTGACATCACTGATGAATCTCATTTAAAACCAGGATTCACTATCAAACTCAGTCGTGCGATCTGTCAAAAATTGCATGTGTGCTCAAAAAGTATGATAGTGTGGATTAAAAGTGTATGTGTGTGACAGACTTTTTGACAGTTCTGTACGATTTTATAATCGTTTAAAATAGTTCATAAAATATTTTCTATGCAATCAGAGTTGATTTTTTTTTAAGATGATGAGGATAAAAAACAACAAAATATTAAAACCATATGATTTTGCATCTTTTTTATAATGATGTGGCACCTACGCCATTTTAAAACGATTTTTAAAGTAGGATTTTTGTGTGATTAAATCGTACAATTGTGTATGATGGTTAATCCTGGCCTTTAGAATGTCCGGTGAAAAAAAAATGAAAATCGGCTTAGTTTGAATAACTTCATTTTTAAAGATAAAATTAGGTGCATCTCTCCTAGATAAAATCTAAATTCAACATGGTGAACCAAAAAGCAAACCAAAGTAAATTCAATAGAATAAAAAATGAACTTTCTTTGACAAAAGTTAAGACAGAAAAACCTGTAAATTGCGGTCACTGATCTAAGTAATTTGCATATTAATATTAATATACAATAAAAGCCAGCAAAATTACGATACTCAAACTGCTATAAATCCAAAATTAAGAAGTTTTTCCTAATATAAACATGTATGTAAACATTGCAGATAATACACAAATAAACAATTTCTTTTAATTTTAACACAACATTTGGAAATGTTGCTAACATTTTCAAAACTAATGTTTCCTAAAACTGTCTTTTTTTTTGTCAATTTCAGTAAGTTTTCGTGTTTTCTATAAATTTGTAAAACAACACAAAACAAGTAGTTTAAAAAATCTCGAAAAGTGTTATAAAAATTTATTGTGCTTAAAAAATCATGACATGCAAATTTAAAATAGCGCAAAGTTGTGCATGTTTTTTGCCACAAATCTCAACAAAAATAAACAATCAAAAAATAATGTAAAAAAAACTCAAAAACACAATTGTCTGGGAGTGTTTCAAAATATATATTCATACTAAATCTTAAAAGAACACGCTAATAATTGCAAGGATGTGCAGCTATTCCCCAAGGAGAATGTATTTTAAAAATAAAATGTGTTAAGGGTAACTTTACATTGTAATTATCTAAACTAATTAGGAAAAAATAACTATTAAAATTTTATTAATTAATTTAAAAAAAAATCTTTTTTCTGTGCTATTTTCTATTTTCCCCATTAATTATTTAAACCACCGATATTGATTATTAACAATGAAAGCACGTCTTTATGGCCATTTCTCTACTGCTTACTTAGCTCCGCACAAAAGTTTTCAAGTTAACAATTCTATGCCCAAAAAAAATAATAGCTAGCGTCATGGTAGGGCAAAGTGGAGTTATTTTAACCATTCCCTGCATTCTCGCCCTACGCGGCATATTTTCTTCATTGTAGTTAAAAAAAATTCATATTTTTTCTTGATTTTAGGCAACGACTCAAAATTTAAAAAAAATATACTGTTGCATTCTTACGGATAATGAGTTGAGTTGTAATTTGTTGGGGGCACAAAATTATTCTTCATTATGTCTAGCCAACATTTCGATTCTAATTTCCCATGTCCGATCAAGAAGACAATGTCTCTCCCACTTAGTCCAATGCGCTAAAGATCACTTACAACAGTGATTCTCAACCACTGTGTCGCGGCATTTTTGTGGGTAGTCAATATTTCTGTGGTGCCAAAAAAACATAATTAATGCTCGTATTTGCGTGAATGCGAATTTTTAAATATTAACCAACTTTAAAACTAAAAACAAGAGAAAGACGAAATTAAATTTTGTAAAAACTTCATGTTCAAATTTCACAATAAAAGTATTTGTATTATGTACTTGTAGTAAATCCCTTATAAACGTACTGTTATTTTTACACATTACTTTATCATCATAACGTTTATTTAAACAATTTCATATATCCTATTTTAACTCTAATAAACAAAAAAGTATGACATGTAACTTAGATATAGCACTGCCTCAAAAAACGGATATCAAGTATATTAATTATATTGTAACTATTATTTTGATAATATACATAATTTATTTATATTATAATACGTATATATTATGTATTAATGTAAGGAAAAAAATGAGAAAAAAATATTAATTTTATATAAAAAAAAGGTTAAAAAAAGGTCGGGAATAAAAAGAAAATTATTCTGTGAGCCACCAATATTTATAAACATTTACGTTTAGTCATGAAAAAAATTCATAAAAATTACGTGAAGACGTTGGCATAGAGCTACGCCTTGCTCCTCTGTTATTTCCAATAAAAGTACCATGAAATGAAATAAGTGCCAACAAAAATGAAATAACTCCAAATTGAAAAAAAAACGAAATAACTCCCAACGCAAAAATGAAATAAGACCCAAAAACTTATCTGTTAATTCAATATAAAAATATAAAAAAAAATGAAATAGCTCCCAAATGAAATAAGTCCCAACAAAAATGAAATAACTCCAATTATACTTGCACCCGGGTACTGTTTAACTGTGGTCAACCTGCGGCCCATGTGAACATATTTAAAATTAATATGGTAGCCCGCCCTTAAGCAGTGACAGGCAACAAAACTAAGAAAAAAAGTATATTCATTATTGTATTCGAACTAAGATATGAAATAACAGCATAAAACATTCTCTTAAAATTATAACGAAAAAAGTTACGTTAAAAATAGTTAACACAAACAAAATATATTAATATTTTATTTGCTTTGCATCAAAAATTTGAAAAAAAAAAAATTATGGTTTTTAGCAGAAAAAAAATGATATTTTGATGTATTTTTCAACTCCAGAAATTTTATGTTAGAATTAATCGAACTGCAAGAAAAAAGGATCTTATAATGAAATTTATTGAATTACCAAAAACTGAATTTTTATATATGTAAGTATCTAAACTACAAAAAGGCAGTGGCAAGTGTCTCGTAAAAATAATTATACAACTTATTAATTTTTTGTAATGTTATAGTGCAGTAATAAAAAGTAGTAAAAATATGTTATCAGAAAAATTTTATTTTTGATCAACTTCTAAAAATTGCCTTCGCCGTTTTCTGAAAACATAATTTTCATTTACCTACAAAAGCAATGTTAACGGCCCGCTTAAGTTTGCTTGAGATCAATTTTGGTCCGCATTACGAAAAGGTTGCCCCTTCCTGGTATAACAGGTACCTTCCGATGAATTTTTTTTAAATTATTTTATTATTTTTTTATTTCACGGTACCGCCAATAAAAGCCCTGCAACAAAATGTTGATTTGGTGTCATCATTTTCTTTAGTGCGTATTTTAAATGTATTTACATTTTGCGTAGTTGTAGTCGGGAAAGTGGTACTATTTTGTATTTTATTTCAATAAAGGTTGAAAAAATCTAATACAGATCTCTGATGTCGCCTTAATATTTCCCTTATTCCAATTATGTATTTCTGGAATAATTATATTACCAAAAAAAAAAAAGTTAATTTAATACATTAAGATTAGCGTTGCCCTTAGTAATAATTTTTACCGCAGCTGCATGTATATTATGACGTTGCAAGCACCTGAACGAGCATTATTGAGGTCAATTTAGTACTGCTCCAAATAAAAAAATAAAAACAAAACGGAAGTTTTCACACAACATTTTTACCCAATTGTAAAACTGGAATATGTTCGTACACATTCTGCAGATATTAAATTTATGCATAAAACATCTTTAATACATTTAAGAAATGTAATTGTAAAAAGAAATCCGATCCTAATATTAATCATTATCATTTCATCTAAACACTAAATCTTTACGTTAATGATTTTTATATGAGAATGAACGTACATACGTAAATATGTACATTTTATGTAGGCTGTATTTACAATGAATTATAGAACACAAGCAAACTGAACAAGATTTGCATTTCAAGTTTAAGTATTTGCAATACAGCACAACGCAACACAACACAACTCATGCAAGAACATGAAAGCAACAAACAACAGCCCAAATAAAAACAACATTTATGAATCAATGACACATTCACAATTTCATTCAATAAAATTTATTTATTTGTTTTGTTTATTATTTAACCAAGTTGCAGGAAAGACACACTGTGCCTGAGTGAGTGCAAATAGAATGCAGGGTTTGATAATATTCTTCTCCGAATCAAAAAAAAAAAAAAAAAAAAAAAACAGAATTTAATTTGCATAAATATTACGACACGATCATTTTCAAAAAACACAACAAACTTTTAAGAAAATATGACAAAAAGAAAATAAATGTTAAAATAAACGTTTATACATAAATATTACAACAACTAAAAAAGATGGACTAAACAAACAATCCTAAACGGCACCATCCAATGCAATGGTTATTTCCATTTCTTCAACACTTTCGTGCAATTTTCATTCAACACCTCGTTTTACAAATTCAGTTACCAAACACTCGTCTGGATCAATTGCAAGCAGCAACATGGTTTAAACAAACATTTGTCGCAAATATGGTCATAATTCATGCAAATAAATAAATTTACATTGTTCTAGCGACACAATATTTATTCGATCGTATATATTTACCTTGTACACACTTTGTTAGCCTTTCAACTAAACCCACGCAGTTTTTTCTAAAAGATTTTTTTTTCTGACATTCAAAGTGAATTGCAAAAGTCTTTTTTCTTACTTGTGATCGCAATCTTTGTGACATGTGAAGAAAGAAAAATATGACAAAATATTCCATAACGCGCCAAGAAAACATTACTTAATTTCAACACTAATCCATGAAAATATTGGGAGAAGTACAAATATCCCAAGAATTTCTCAAGCGACGTTTTTGTATAATTTAATCAAAGTTTCATTTTCAATAACAGAAGTTTAAATAAATCGGCCAATAGTGAGTTTGACTCACATACAAGGGGTTTCTTACCATGTTTGGCCCACCCTTTAATTTTTATTTTTTTTAACTTGTTAAATAGGACGTAGTAATTCATACTTTGCATAAATTTAAAATGACATCTACATAAATTTTTATACTTGCTTTAAGAGCGACTTAGCAAATCGTTAAAAAAACAACCCTTCATTTAATTATTTGTATACACGCAAAGAAAAATTATGGTTGAGGTAACCATAATCTAAGAGCAACATATTATGGTTGCATTATATGGTTGCAAACAAAACATAGTATTGTTATATTTGCAACCATATTGTTGTTGTTCAAATATAAACATTATATGGTTAACATTTTCCAGATATAAAAGACTTTTTATTGTTTTATTCATTTACGATTTGTCATAAAAAATATTTAGAAAGATAAATTCACAAAAAATCAATTAATTGCTTATAATAACGCTTGGAGCATAAGCTACAAGAAACAGCTATACAAAAATATAGTTTATAAGCCCAAATAAATGATTACACAATTGTGCTTCAAACACAAAAATAAAAATGTATATGCTTACAATACATACATACATATATATTTATTTCAACTTTTTTTTAATGTTTTGGTTTTTTTAATTATTTATTTTGTACGTAAATTTTTACTATTATTTTTATAAAAAACAATTTCAAATTTTAGCTACCAGAAAAATTACTGAACTGTCAAGAACTTGAACAAAATATTTTTTAGCGCAAACATTATTCTGTTGCTTTAAACCATACTTTGATTAATAATAATATATTATGGTTAAATATTTTATATTATTTTTAAAAAGTTATAAAACTTTGGTTGTGGTTGAAATTTTTTTAAGTTAAAACCAACCATGTTGCATTTTTTGTGCACAGTAACCATATAATCGTTGAAATTTAACAAAAAATGTTTATCGTAACTAAAGTTTTGGTGAAAATAACTATAATTTGTTCTCCGCAACTATACTTTGTTACAAAGAACATAATATGGTTATTGTGACCATATCACAACCATGTTTTTTTTCTGCGTATAGCAAGCAAAGCAGTAACTGTTTAAAAGATAAGGCTAATTTCGTCAAAGTCGCGGCCTTTTGGAAACGGGTATACATTATTGTATGAAGCCTAAATGTGTGCCTATTACAGCTACAAAAAAAAAAGCTATAAAAGTGAATATCAGAGCAATATTAAGACTCCCTTTAATTTAAAATTTTATGTTGTTATTTGTTTTAGCAGCAAGCAAATTAATAATCTTTTATTTGATAAGCAATCCGGCCTTGTAAGGGGCAGAAGCTGCATTACAGCTCTTACGGACGTAGTCGAAAATCTGAGAGCTGAGGTTGACAAAAGCATGGTCTCATTTTTAATACTACCCGATCATAGCAAGTCCTTTGACACAGTCGTTCATTCAATTTTATTGACGAAACTAGAGAACTTTTCTATTTTTCACCTACAGCCAGCAAACTTTTCATTAATTATCTTATTGGACGATCTCAAGTAGTTGAGCTTAATGGAAAATATTCAGAAATCCTTAATGTAAACGGAGGTGTTCCACAGCGCCGTTTGACAACATCATTTTTTGTTCTATAGCATCAGTCTTTGGAACCAGTTACAACCTCAAATTCAAATTTATTTGTTGATTATTTTTAACTTATTAAAATTATGAATCTGTAATAAAGAATCGTGGGAAAGATTAATTTATAAGATATTAATTTAATTAATTTATAAGATATTTATCTTGTTGTGATAGAGTTTTTCCAAACAAATAAATACAAATTTTTAAATTAAACGTATCTGTCTATAGCAGTTCAAAAAATTTCAAGAATATCACGTCACCTTCGGAGCATCCTTAAATTTTCAGTAATTGTTGTTGCAGCAGCTATAGTTATATATCTTCTTCGGTTCTAGAAATAGTGGGCTTCAACAGAGGGAAGACAAAAGTAAACAAATTTATATATATTTTTATTCTATTAAATTGTGTGTGTTTCACTTTCACTGCTGCTAAACAAAAAGTCAAAATGTCAAAATGGCCATTGTATCGATTTTAGTATGGACATAGTGTCACTTATGAAAGTGTCATAATGTTTACTTCGCTTACCAAAGTTTTTCTTAATATAATACCATCAAATATGCCAATAATATCTATTGACGTTATGACTTAACGTTATTGGACTTTATGTCCTTCGACGTTATGATATGCCACCTTATTAATTATTTCTTTAAATTTTTTACGAGCAAGATTTAGCAATTAAATTCCATTTGTGTAAAGAAAACGGCAAATCCTATTTGGACAGCGAGTTAGGAAGTGAAGTTGAAAAAATAAAAAACGTAACCCCCTTGTGTGCGCTACAATGTCTGTGCGTTTGTCAGTGTGCCATATGTTTGTGCATGTAAGACTGGTTTCCTTGCGATAAATTTGTTTGTGTTTACAACTTAAGCAAATATCTTTTAGTTTAAACTACCAATGTTTCAATGTTTATTCTTTTTAATTATATGATAATCGAATATTTACAAAAACTTGTTCATGGTATCATAACGCTTAAAGCAATTATAATTTGTTCACCGCAATATTATACCATCGATAACTTCTTCCGCAGCATATTACTGTCCAAACCCACAACTAGGGAACTAATGCATATTAAATACCAACAAAGGGAATCTGAATTTGTTCAGGAATGGATAAGCTCTCCCCAGATATACTTATCAACGCCAACTACGTCAAACTTTGATTTTTGGCTAAAGGTATCATTAGACTGAACTTCACCTTAAATTGCGATGGTTAAGTACAATTATAATGCTCGATTTCGCCAACTGATAAAAGAAAATGTTTCTAATCATGTTGTATGACATTGTCAGCAAAGGTGTATAGTTTGATCGTTATCCTGCTGTTGCCATAATACGAGTCTGATCAGATCTTAATTCTACATATGTCAGAAAAATGCTAAACGCTTAATATTTAGTGCATGTTGTAACGTATAACGACATAATGTCACACCAGAAACTGACATGGATATGTTTTATGCTATTCTATGTTAGAAAGATGCAACATTTTTATAAACTTGAGGTTTTTTGAATGCGGACATTATGACACTTTCATAAGTGTCACTATGTCCATATTGAAAACGATATAATATTCATGGACATTGTGCCTTTTTTTAATGGATATTATGCCACTTTTGAGTACGACAAAAAGTCCCTGGACATTATGTCCTTGGACACTATGACATGCCACCCTATATTGAAGAAAAGAAAATTTTAGAAAGTTCCATATCAACATTTACAAGAAATCTTGATTATATTTTAGAAATAAAGAAGCAATAAATTTGAAAATAAGTAACCGAAAACAAAAAGTAAATTATTTCATAAATATTAAACTTTTCATCTGGGTAAAAAAAATAAATGCGCAACGGACATTAGTCTGGGAGTAATAAATGCTAATAGTACTTTCAGAAATCTATTGCATATAGAGCTGTGTTGTACGAATTATAACGAGAATTTCCAACTACAAAATTTTACCTTCAAAAAACAAAAATAAATTAATATCAATCAAAACAAAAAATCTCTTTTAATATAATAATATAATAATACTTCAATTTGATATAAACTATTAATGCGCGTAAAAATTTCATTAAACTTATCAAAAACAAACTAACAAAGACAAATGAAATCCAAAGCAGCTTAATTGAAACACATAAATCCAATTAAGAATCTTTCAAAAACTAAAAAAGACTCTTACTCACAAAAATAAACAATAATCTTTCAATACGAAAAGAAAAAAACTGGGGAAAAATAAAAGTTTGTTAATTTTAATCAGGCCTGCAAATGTAGAGATAATGATGGAACCCACACCACTCATTCTTGGTGGCATTTAGTCATTCAACTAAGCCATTAATCAATAAATTCATATAAGGATAAATTGATATGAAACAATAGCACCAACAACAACAACAACTACAACAGATTTAACATTTGCAGAAAACTCTCAACAATTACACAAGGTTAACTAAATGAAAAATAAAAACAATTCAGTAACTAAAAGGAATTAGAACGAAGGCTGCACAAACGAAGAAAAACATCTACACTTGAACAAATACTTTTGTTTTTCAAATAATGGTAACACACACTTATTGGTAACACATTGATTGGGTTGATTAAAGTAAGCAACAAAAAAAAAACAACAAACAATTTTAGCACTTGTTAGATACATCGCTCGTGTAAGATTCGATATGATACTCTAGGGATGGATTTATTTATTATTTGTTGCTGCCGACTAAACTTATGATGCATTCATTCATTCATTTCATCATCAAATGAAACTTATGCGTTTGTGTGTGTTACAAGGAAGAAACAAAAACTTTGGTTTTTCTCATTTTCATTTTTACCATTCAATACATGTGACGTGATGACGAACGATAAAAATCTTTATTTTTCCATTTGTAATTCTTGTTGTAAGTGCGAGTATGTAACCTTCCACATGCCTGTGTTTACATCAAGTTCTTGAAATTATAGCAATAAAAACAAGAACAACAAAAAATGAAAGACTTCTTCTAATGAATACAATCAAAAATCGATTTGTTGCAGAAATTACTACATATTTGGCGATTACGCTACAAATGGTAAAAACGTAAGTGGGCTTAATCATGTACAAAGATGAAAAAAGTATGTTTTAGTTTTAAGTGCTGCTGTCAAAAATTGACATACAAACATCAAATGGAATTTATGAGTTAAAATAAAGTAAAACTCGCAGATTGTCTGTAGAATTATTTGTTCTATTTTATCATTCTCCTTTCTCCCTTAAGGAAGAAGTTTTTACTTGTTATTTTATTTGTTTTATTCAAGATAATAATTAATAAAATGCATTTATGAATTATTATATTTCTTAAGTAAAAGATTTTAATTTGGTGTTGATTTATCTGATAGAAATTAAGTCCGCCTTTTACTTTAATTAAATTTACATTAAGAAATAAAAAAACATAAAATATGTGGAGTGCACATGTCTAGTTTTTGAATTTGTTTGTGTGTCATTGACATATTTACTGTAGATGTTCTTTAAAACGTCCGAAACAAATGTTACATTCTTAGACAAAAGCTTACAAAATAATTGTACCAAATTCTATATTAAAATGCTGTCTAGAAAAGTTAATAAAAAATTGAAAGTGGCATTAAGAAAACAAGGGAAAATTTAAGGTTTTATTTAGCCATTTCTTTTAATAACAAAATAAAACACATCAAAAATTATTATCTTTGATAAATGTTCAATACCTTACGTTACTTACTAAGCTCAGCTTTGTTGACAGCATTGTTAAGCAACACACTATTTACTTCAATGCGCATATAAGTTTTAATAGTGCCATACTACTCCCTAATGCGATTTCGGTTTACAGGTGATTAAAATCGCCTAAATTCTCTTAGATTATTTGTTCAGTTTATTTAAGGTGTGGAACCTGCCTGCGTAACGCTTTGAAAAATATTGAGTGTAAAGCTGTCCACTTCACATATTTTACGCAAAATATGGGTGAAATATAATATAAGCTCATTTAATTGTCAATGCAATGATTTCCAATTTTAGTGGAACTAGACAAATTGGCTACGCTTAACCAATGGCGTTAGTAAAAGGGCAGAATGTAATACACTCAACACCTTATATGGCACTTACACTATGCAATTTTCCATGAAACTAGCACGAAATTTTTGTTTGGTGGTGAAGCAAGAGGGATTAGCAATATAGCATAGCTTCAGTTTTAAAGGGATGTTTATGTTGACAACTTATAAAGAAAATTGAAAAAAGTTGCATCAAAAGACGGCATAGTGTAAACGTGGACTTACACAGCATTGTTATAAGTCTATTTTCTACTACTGTTTTGCTACTACTGTTTTTTAGTGGATTAAATTGAAAAAAAAAAATTAATTTAAAATCTTAGCTTATTTGCCTTGAATACATGGCAGATTCTCTAAAATAAACAACGAAATAATTACACTCAAAAAAGAAACTTCTTGCTATGAAGCAGTCCCTCAGTTAAACATGTGGTCCGTAATAATTTCTACGAAAAATAAATTAAAATAAAAAATAGAGGTATATGTATAATGCGAATACAAAACCATCTTCATTTTAAAAACCCAATTTAACTGGAAAAATAAAAATTAGACAAAGGGTATATCGACAATTATCAAAAAAAAATTTAAAACATACAGATTTTAGGCACAAAAAACGCGTTTCCTGCATTGTGTTTTATTTCTTAAAAATTCGATATTATTTTGTGGGTGTAAAAAATGGGATATCGCAAACTTCTCCTTCTAGATGACACATTTACGACACTTCCAATATTGCTATTTACCCCACTTTTAAGGTGACTAAGACGCCCATTAGTACAATTAAGTCACTTTTTCGGAGTACCAATATGTAACTTGGTATGGTTAACAGCTTTTTCCGATAGAAGAAAGCTTCTGGCATAAAAAGGCGAAGAGATTTTTGATAAATTTCTTCAACTGATTTCTCTTAGTGATTTCAGCTACAGCTTTTCAGGGTGCATGAGTTCATAAATAATTTGTAATAAATTTTAAGAGTTTCTTATATTCCAGAGATGGATCTCAAGAACATATATTTGTTTAAAATTTCAAAAAGGATCATAAAATAATGAGTAATTTTAGAAAAAATGTAATTGCCAAAAAACAATTTTTTGCTATTTTGTTAGCCTCTCTTATGCCCAATCAATGTCATTATTTTAATTAAAATCCTTAAGATCTCAGTTAAATTAATGTTGGGATATTAAGAGAATGTTGTCATAATAATTTTTCGTGCTTTTATATATTTTTATAATTTCCCTACTATTTCTGTAAACTCGTGTAAGTTAACAAACATGAGTTACTGAAGGAAAAAGATACAGGAAAACATTAAACAGAGAAGTACGATGTCACATGTCAAAATTTCATTAGTGGACATAAAAAACATCATATGATTACCACACACTACATGCAACATACTAAAATTAACACAGCCAACAACAACAGCAGCAGTAACACCAACGAAACACCGAGGTAAGACAAGCTTAAAACTTAACAACAACTTCAACAACAATTTTAACAGGATCATTGCAAGTTAACGACAGACATACAGATAAGCCGGCCGACGGCCCTCAACAACTGCAAGAATCAGAATCAAACATTTCTTGTATTAAATGCGTTGCTGTTTTGTCTTCTATTTGTTATTGGTCTTTAGTTAATAAATTTTTAGAAACTTAATTTTTTTATTAGCACAAAATAACAATAAAAATCAACAACAAACATTTCATTTTTATACTGACAAGCACTAAACACACACACACGCTTACGTGAATAATATTTTCACTCCATACAAAAACTGCAAATAAAAAAATCATTTTAAAAATATTATCACCATAAAATGATGCAAAGAAGCCGTTAAATATTAAAAAATAAAACCATTTAAATTCATTAATGAGCCATACTTTAAAAAAATTTTGTACGTTAAATGGGTAAAATGGACACATGAATGGATAGTCGTACAAGCGAACAAATGGATGGACGGACGGACTAAGATTCTGTGTTACATGCTACAAAAAAAAAAATTACAGATTTTACTTTCAAAGGCAGTGGTTCTTAAAACCGGCTTAAATAATTATGGAAAAATGCCAGTTAATTTGAATTTTAAAAGCGAGGGCAAAAAATTAATTTTTTTAATAAAGTGCCCCACTACTGGATTTTATACAAATTTAGGATCTAATATGTTATTCTTTATTCAAATTTTTGTAAAGTTAAGAAGTCGAGCTACTTTCGTCGACTTATTTTGCATAGATGCCGATATTTGCAACAACAGAAACGCTACAAAATATTGATGTAGTGATTTAAAAAAAAGGAAGAACATGTTTAACGATAAATTTTTCTGTTTGAGATGCATTAACAAATCTTAGACGTCGGAGAGATACGAGTTCAAGATCTGTTTTGAATAAATAAACGTCTTAAGCAAAGTTTGAACGCCGATGTCTCGTTTAACAAAAAGACGCCTGTAGTCGTAGTGATGAGCTCGTTGACTACAAATCTGGTTGGCCAGGGTTCAACCCCTGCGGCAATCAGAAAATAAAAATGTTTTTTCTATTGAATGGTATAATTACATATTCAGAATTAACATTAGAACATGCAGCCTCCGTCGTCGGCACTTCTTTATAGCATATTCGCCGGCGAAGTAAAATAACCAAAATCGCCACCTGTCTTATCTCTTATCTATTCCTTTACTAACGAATGTATCACGGTTATAAAAAATAACTTAACAGGTATTAATGACTGAAGTGGGGCTTGTCCTTCTAATAAAATTGGGCGCCTTAATAAATGCAGCCATTTGGATCACACAAATATTACCTTTCACTAAATGGGTCTGGAAATATCTAAATTTCCAATATCCTGCTAATAAACCGACGCGATAGCTAATGCAATGACTGCCAGCTTGGAACTGCATCTTAATCAACGCAGCCAGTAAATAGGCCACACAATAATTGTTGTTGCGTTATTCTATTCTACTGTTAAGGGAGACCATTAAGCTTTTCTTGGCTTCATTAATGCAGATATGTAAATGTATAGAACCATATTTTCGCAACACTTTCCCTACTTCAGCCTGCTTGTACGGAGAGGCACTGATTCATCTTTAAAATGTTTATGTAGTCGTTTTAGGTAGAGAACTTTTGTTTTAGACACTGGTCTGTGATCAGCTGTTTTATCCTCTTTATACTTTTTATATTCGTTTATTTTATTTCTATTAAAAATTTCAGTTTTCGTACCAAATTCTTCATTTTAACCAAGGCAAGAGCCGAACTGGTGGTTATTACAACTTGAGATGGACAAAATTAGTAAAAATATGCCTATAGAACTACCGGCTCTAGCAGTAAAAATATTTCTCTATTTTTATATATTTTTAATAAGCTTACCACGATTCCTAGACGGAAAAGAAAAACATAAAGTAAGTCAAAGAAAAAATATTGCTAAAGGCATTTCTTCAATGTCTCTCAAGGCATTGTATTGAGGTTGATTATTTAAAATAAAACAAAACATACCCAATAACTTCTAAAAACTATTAGACAGATATTTAAGTGGTCGAACTTTCATTCTTAATGTAGGACATTTTTAACATTCATCTCAATCAGTTGAAGTCGGAGTTCCTTTGTTGTATACAACCTGTTATGACAACCAGTATTTTTTAACGATACAGTTTTTCTAGGTATTTAAAAAAAATCATCCATGTGGCATCCAGGTATTCGCAGGACTACACACTTCAACTGCAAAATTGTTTTAAGATAAAGACTATTAACGAAAATGAGAATTAAAGATAAACCCACAAAATATTTACCTTGCACAGAACCTCTTCTCCTACTATTCGAATAAATAACCCCGGTATACATCATGACAGGCGCTTGATTAAAAAAACACACATGGAGGCGAAACACATGCAAATAAAACTGAAAGCAATACAAATGAACCAGTTCATTGGCGTAAACTTTAGACTTGGTTTTTTTTTTTTTTTTTTTTTTTTTTTTTTTTAAAGAGAAGTAGCACTTCAGGCATTAATACCTACTTAGTTGTTGTAACCGTGCTACATTCTTTAGGAAAGGGGTAGATGGGAGAGAAGACAGGTGGTGAAAGGAGATAGATATAGCCATTTTATTAATTATTTCACTTCGCCGGCGAATATGCTATGAAGAAGTACCGACGAAGGAGGCTGCATGTTTTTATGTTAATTCTGATTATGTATTTATACCATTAAACAGAAAAAAACATTTTATATTTTTTGACTGCCGCAAGGGTTGAACCCAGGGCAGCCAGATTTGTAGTCAACGTGCTTACCACCTAGACTACAGCAGCCTCTGCAAACTTCCAAAGAACTCTAATGGATTTGAATCTTGGTTGGATTCTAATGGCTGTTGTGGTATTCTTTACATAACGGAGTCCATGCTTATATGTAGTTATATATATATATGTGATAATTATGCTACAAAAGGAGATGGCTCTGCCTTAGAAGTCTTAAATGTTAAGATTTTCCTTTACGGAAAATGGGAGCGATTTCGCCAGATTACAAATAAAACGGTTTAGTTGGATGTTTCTTTTGAATGTTGTATGATCCAACTTGGTGAGAATCGCTGTTTTTTGTACCAAAAATTAAACAAAACATTATGTTACTCATGTGACAAACACGTTTGTTTTTATATCTTCTTCTGTTGTTTTTGTTGGTGGCAGTTTTGTTGTTGCTTTTATTTTATGTCTTTAGCAGCTGATGTTTTGTGAAGTTTTCTTTTTATTTGTTGTTTGTTGTCCATAAACACAAACTCTATTTAGGGTCTTTTTACAATTTTCATATCGCTTGGTGTTGTTGTCTTTGTTGCTGGTGGTGGCTGCGTTGAATGAATATTGGCGAATATTGTTTAAGAATGTAAATAATTCATTTGTTATGGCTGCTCAATGGTTGTAGGCAACATGAGATATCACCATCACTACCTTTTGATTTTGCATCCTAATAATGACAACAAAAACAAAACAAAAAACCTGGATATTCGTTTACATATGAGTGTACGAGTTTCATCTCATTTGTATCCCTAAAATCCTCATACCAATAATAAAATATATTTTGAATGAGACGATGATGACGATGACAACAATAAAGGTAAATGGTAAAACAAAGACGACGACGATATCGATGGCGATACATCGTTTTATTATGAAGAAGTGTATGTTGAAAGAATATGCAAATTAAAAATGACATATAATGTATTTTATTTAAGTTTTTATTCCCTGTTTGGATACTTCCGCTTTGCTTCTTTTGCGAGACCTATTTAAAGTAAAAATATATAAAAAAAATTTAAAGGTTTAATTAGTTACACTGTATAACATTTTTTAAACATGACAGGATTTATGAAGAAACAAATAAAAAGGTTGCAATATTTTAAACAACAGAGTGAAATTTTCGCTAAGTAGTTTTTGTTTTATATGGATAATGGAAAAAGCTGCAGTATAAAGTGACACATTAATTTTAAATAAATATATGGAACTGGTAAAATATTTTGAATTGAAAGAATTATTATTAAAATTACAGTTAAACAAGTAAGAGTGCTATATTCGGCTATGCCGGATCTTATAAACTCTTCACCATTTATGTAAATCTAATTTAGTGAAGTAACTCCAATCAAACAAAAAAAAAGGAAAACAAATATTGCGGTGACAGAGAATTAAAAAATTAAAAAAAAAATTGGAGTACTATATATAGTTTTACATAAAAGTGTCATCGACTCCTAATTGGTTAAGCACTTTTGAAAAAATTAAATACTTCCTGAAAGAACTCTTCAAAAGCTTAAAGTGATACCCATATTGTTGTCTAAAAAATTGTGGTGCACATTCGTACTTTTCTATGAAAATTTCAGAGGCCCATAACTCGAACAATATGGGCAAACGCGTTAATTTTTTCACTTGATGTTTTTTTATTTTTTAATTCTCTCTCGCCCCATATATTTGTTTATTTTCTTTTTTTATTGGGTTACTTCAATCTTGTAAATGATATGGCAAAATTAGAGGCAGCCGCGGAGCTTTACTCTCTGCCTCGAAAGACATAAACCGATTTTCAATAGCAACTCTTTCAAAACTATGTCTGATCGATTGCCATATTTAATTTAAATTTCTCTAGCTGATCTAATGTCTTGGCAAACTTGATTTCTAACACGGACATGCAGATGGACAGACGAATAGACGGACAGACATGCATCGCTCAATCGACTTCGCTATGCATAAGAACTCAGAATATATACACTTTATGCGGTCGGAAATGGATATTGTAGAAATTACAGACGGAATGACAAACATAGATATACTCTTTTTCCTTTTTTTGAAGGGTTAAGTGTGAAGCAATAAAATGGTATGAACTAAAGAACAAAAAAAAACATTTGTTAAGAATAAAGGATGACATTTCGCATCGCTTTGAAAACGTCATAATGTCCATGTACCTTGTGTTGTTTTAGTATGGACATTGTGTCATTTATAAAAGTATCATAATGTCCGCACTTAAAGTAACAACGGCTGCGCTTACCAAAGATTTCGTGCATAGCTGGCTTTTGGCCGGGCTAAAGGATTTTTTCTCTATTGTTTTACTACCACCGGCCTCGTTCACTTAAGGTTTTCTGCATAGCCGGCCATCGGCCGGACCTTTTACTTTAACCTCACCACTCTGTAGATTCGTTAATACTTTTGTTTTGGAATCTGTACTCTATTTAAAAAGACCTAAAATATTCTTTACAAACTGTTCTATATGGTATCATTATAATAACTACATCCTTTTTTTATATCACAATACCATCTGTGTTAATCAGGAAACCCAAAACAAAAAAATAATAGTTTTAGAGGTCATTAAGCTTTTCACACAAAATAAGGCACAGTTGCCACCAAGTCGAACTACTGTTCATGCACGTCTGAAAAACAGATCACTTTACCGTTTTTAGGCCATTGGTCCTTGCAATACAAGGGTGTATGTATTTTTTTTTTGTGGTTAATCGATTGTGAAACTACAGTGCGTCAGCCGTGCTCTCTCCTTTTTTAAAAATTTTTTTTTTCATTGCCTGATATGTTCAAATTGACCTTAAGTGTGTGGATATACTAATGTTCTTTTACTACCTCAGACTTCCAAACAAGACTGAACTGGAGACAAATCCAACGTGGGCCACTGACCGTTGTTGACGGTAACAGCGATCATTCAGAATGGATATTGCCTTGCACAGGTAAATGGTGCCATATAAAGTGATTTTTGCCGCAAAGAGTGATGAGAAAGAGACCACTTAATTTGTCGCTATCTTGAGGACTTATTTGCTGTTAGTTGGGGACTCTACAAAAATTAAAGCCTAGTGTTATTACAATTGGTCTACTGGTATACGTATGGCAGATATATTTGTTATTTACCAATATATTTTGTCATTTTGCATTGTTTTAAATTGTTGCTCGAGAAACATTTGGCTGCAAACAAGCGATTTATTTTTCAGTGTTAGCTCTTAAGACTTGCGGGGTTTGTGGAAGAATTTTGGGGCATCGCAGCTTTTATTTCAACAAATTAAAAATTGGGCGAATACAATATTCAGGTGTATATCGCTTTAATATTTCTTGTTAACTTATTTTCTCTATTTACAACTTAGATGTCAAGTTACAAAAATATCCAAAGCCATTTACCATCATGGAACTTTTATTGAAAATATTAAAAATAAATTATTCTTGCAAGAAACCGACTGCAGAAAAAACAGACGGGCAAGAGGTCATCGAGTCTAAAATAAAAATATAAAACAGAACCATCTTAAATTCTTATTATAGCAGAAATACACTCTGCCTAGATTTCGAGATTATGTCTGTTGCGATTGCATGGCGCAACCTTTACATTTGATTTTTATGTACCTTTTAGTTGTTACCAGCTAGGAATTCTTCAAAAATTGTCACAAAAGGTAATTTTGTAAAAACAAAGTCACAAAAAAGTCGCCTAGAAACGAAAATTATGTAATAAAAAAGGCCTCCTTCCCTCTCCGTCTTTCTTGAGTCGTTTATACTTAAGTTCTCAGCATTTGAAATAATACCGCAAAATATTACGCTTCTGGATAGAACGTGTAGCGTTGTTAAATCTTTCCGCCTCGCTCTCAGTGGTTTTTTCTGACTGTGTCCACATATCACTGGCCTTAGTTTGTTTTTCATTTTCTTTTTGTTAACAAATAATTACAAATCAAAAGATTAATTGTTTAAATTCTTGAAACTTTTCAATAACTTTAGACTTTAGTTTTAAGAACAAAGAGCTGTCTAGAATTTTTAGCATGTCAAAGTTGCAAAAAAAAAGTATAAAGAAGGTACAAAATTAAAATTTAATCTTGAATTATTTTTATATGAATAAGGGAAATTGCAATGTGTTGATAAGAAAACGGTCGTCGAACTGTAAAGCTGCTTGTATCAGCAGCGGCCATAGTAATATGTACTATGTTCAAATTTCAGATTTCAGACAAGTATTTGTCCACGACGCCTAAAAAGATTACGTTATACAAGTCAAAATC
This sequence comes from Gymnosoma rotundatum, assembly GCA_916610165.2. Taxonomy (NCBI): domain Eukaryota; kingdom Metazoa; phylum Arthropoda; class Insecta; order Diptera; family Tachinidae; genus Gymnosoma; species Gymnosoma rotundatum. The sequence goes on along the minus strand of OU744337.1, from coordinate 90,949,358 downwards.
ACGTTTCTATGGGATTGGTATTTGTTACTGGAGACCATCGCGATACACATTAAATGCAAACTAAGTGTATGTAATAACTTGTCTTCGAAAATTAGTTAAAATTAAGAGTCTTTTAAGGGGACATCTAAATTTTCAATTCTTCTTAAAGAAAAGTTTTCTGCTCTATTTTAATAAATTAAAAATAAGTTTTCTTTTAATAATTCTTTTTTTTTTAATACGAATATTACCAAAAAAAATTATTTTCCTTTGAGAAAAAAAAAAATTAATTTTATATTGATACTTTTGTGAAAACTTTTCTAACTCTTCTTATTTATAATTTATTTGGCAAATAAAAATTTCCCAGCAATAATAATTCGAATGCTTCATTGGCTGACTAAGGAAGAATGAAGATAAAAAAAAATAATTTACCAAACTTAATTTCAACTCCAACAAAAATATAAAATAGAGCAATTTTCATATCATACCATCATACCCGCCGTACAATAATTTAAATTGCACTGACACTGTTCATCAAAACAAGCAACACTCTAACAGCAACAGCAACATCTATAATAAAAACAAAAATAACAGTCTTTTCAAGAAAATGAAAACTTAAAGGGTAAAAATAATAAAATTTTTAAAACTTGACATTTAAATTATGGGAACAAGATAATTTTTGGTACAAAATTAAATGCAAACAAAAAAAAACACAATAAACTTTAACGGAAAATTATACTTGTTACATCTGAAAGCAACTAAATGGTTGAACAGACGGCATGAAAAGGTTGAATGAGTCGCTCGCTCTTCTTCTTTATCTAAAGACAAAAGCAAAAAAAAAATTTAATAGTGAGAAAACTATAGCAGAGTGTAGGAAGTAATCAACGTTTTAACGAATTAAAATAACAAAAAAATTATATACATTTTTTTCGCTGGCTTTTTTTATGCGAAGTTAATTTTATTTAATTCAAGAAAAACAGCCATTAATAAATCTTATTGGTGTTTTTTCAAAATAAAATTTACGTTGCTTTGAATAATGTGCGATAAATATTGCTTTTAATAAATAAACAATTGGGTAATTTTATTCAAAGAACATAAATAAACTTGTGTCAATAATTTTTACAATTACTTTTTAAATAAACATTAAGTTATAAATGTTCTATTAAGTATTTTACTGCTGTTAGAATTTCATTGTTATCTGCGGAGCTACAGTACATAGACACGCGATTAATTAAAATAGTAGTTTTTTTTTATTTATATTTACAAGTTAAACGACGACACGTAAAAAACAAGGGCCGCCGAAAATAGCTTTTCGATGCCATTTAAATTAGGGTATTTTTAATCGACTAATCGCTAATCGAATAATTTATAAACTTTTGTACGATTAATTTAAAACTTACTTTTTTCGATTAATAAATTAATATCCAATAAGAAAAGAAAATAAAAAAGACTCTAAATATCCAAACGGGGAAAAGAATACCTAAGATATTGTCTATAAACGACCTAAGCAACCGTTAATGGTAAACAATTTTTGTACCATCTTTTTACAGATTACAAAAAAATAGTTTAGTACCCCGTTCAGACTTGTTTTCTTAATTGAGTTAATTTAATTTTAATTGCGCAATTTAATTTGGTGTTTAACATGCTCAATTAAGCTTATTCAATTAACACAAGGCATATTTATTTTACTAGGTAATGTCATCCGCCCAGCTGATTTATCTTTTTATTACAAAAACAACATGGCTTTTTTGTTGCTTTAAACATGGAAGTGTCACAAGCGACTTTCTTATGACCCGCCATTTTCTTTTTATTTGTGTGTTTATATTTTTTACTTGCGGCTTGCGGTAAGCATACCTGTTGGCAAGGGTTGCATTTAGCATCTTATTCAATCAGTGATGCAATTAAGTACTAATTGCTCAATTTATTAATTGACTCAATTTATTATTTATTTATTTATTGAGTTCAATTAAGACCTTAATTTCGTAAATTTCTTAATTAATCGATTAAAGCGTATATCTAAACAGGGTATAGAACAACTTAAGTTAAACCTCAAAATTTAAGTCGTAGCTAAAAATAAATTTATTTACGATCCTATACTCCAATTGGTGCCTTAAGTTGAAATTCTTTTAACTAAAGTTTAATTATTGAATGTCTAATTATTTCTTTAAAAACATTTGCTAATTCAACTGCTCATTAAAAACTCAAAACCGTTTGCAATCAATACATATAAATCCTTTCGAAAATTCACCTTGTGTATCAAGATCATTTTGAATTGATTAGGACCATGACAAAGTATCATACTCAGTCGTTAGATCTGTCCAAAATAGCATGTGTGTTAAAAAGTGTGTTTAGAACTGCGAGTGTGTTTGATAGATTTTATGACAGTTTTGTACGATTTTTTATAACCTTTTGATAAAATCACAAAATAATATTTTTTCTACGATCAGAGTTGCATTTTGAATTGCATCTTTCTTATGAGACAGTATGACACCATCAGATTTCATTTAAAATGACTTGTACGATTATGTATAGTAGTGAGCCATGGCTTTTAGCAGAAATTTTCAGATGTAAAGAAGTATATTTGTAAATATTTCCGGAGTTGCATTAAAAAAATTTTTGGTAGGTTACATCTTCAGTAAAATATAGATTGCAACTACTGGCAAATTTTTAATATAAAATAGCGGTGTAAAAACAAGAATATTTTTGCAATAATACTATTAGAACTACTCTCCTCTCCATCTTATTTTGCGTAATTTAAGCGTCCATAATGTTACAAATTACCGTTAGTGTGTGTTTTATTTTTATAATAATCATATTTGAATTTCTAAACTAAACACGAGCAACCAAGTGGCGTACAAAAATATATATTTTAGTTTTTTATATTTAATAAAAATAAACTGATCCAAAAATATTTATAAACTTCAGTGAAAGAAAGATTTATAAATTGTTATTATTAGTTCATCTTAATGATTCTTTTACGGAATATAACGTGGTGTTAATTAGTTTTACCAATAAAATACAAATTCACAACCAACGCCACCGTAACTACATTAATTAAAAAACGATGCTTTGCTATAGGGCTAACAAAAAAAATTAAGTCTTTAGAATTTTAGGCGCCTGCCCTTTTAAATATTAAAAAACACAAAAATTATTTTAAAAATCTTCTGTTAATTCTTTAACAAAAAAACCGTTTGTAAATTATGAAATTATGGATCTCATACTGTGACCAAAACAAATGGATCTGTAGTAGAAGGCGTGGAATAAATGAGCCAGAAGATTAAAATTGGTGTCAAAGTGGCACCACCTTTGTGTTAGTTCACACATTAAAGCGCTATTATATGGTCCATTATGGTAATTTGTTTATTATGAATGCACGTGGAACACGAATATGCAACCATTTTTATCATGGATATTTCAATTATTATAAGATTAATAATTAACTGAAAATATTTTTTTTCAACTTTGTTGATTTGTTTCTTATTGCCTTGTATAATCGTAAGTGTAGACATTGTACCTTTCATCTCCAGCTGTGATAATCACTTGATAAAAGATGTGTTTATCGCTTATTACGACTCGTGGCATTAAATTTCTTTTATTTTTATCTTTAATATTCATTTAAATATTGTACGTCCATATAAATAAGTAACATACAATTTGTTATATTAATTGATTTTATTTACACAAAAACAATTTATGAGTTTAAATAATATTAAAATGTTCAAATATCAAGTGAAAATGGTTTTATAGTAGCAGTGATATTTTAATTGCACAACAAAAATTATGGATAATTTTTATTTTAAAAAACATTTGCTTTTAATTTTATAATTGACTTCATTGCCGATATAATTTTTTTATGATTTTTCTATTTGGTTCTTTTTTTGCTATGAAGAAAATAATATTTTAAAATTCTTAATGCCGTATTCATAAAAAATCAAAATAGATTTGAAACAAATTTTAGGACAAATTTATATGAAAATTTTGTCATTTTCATGTCACTTCAAAGTTATATTATTTTCTATGAATATGACAGTTATACTTGTTATTATAACGATCATAGTAATTGAGTAGTGACATTCTGTATAATTTTCAGGCGGGTGAAGGTCAATTTAAGGGACAGCCTTTCATTTCAAGATTCGTTTTGGGACCTATTTCGATACGCAGTTTTTTAACCGACTTTAAAAAAAGAAGGAGGTTATACAATTCGACTGAATGTTGCTTTTTTTATGTTTGTGCCTCCAGAACTCAGTCATTTTGATCCGATTTTGAAAATTTTTGGAAATATGATAGACTATGCCTACAGATTGGTCCCGTTTTAAAAACAGTTTATAATATTAAAAATTAAAGGGTGTCCCCATACAACTTACATATTTTTTACGTGTATTATGAGTTGTTAAAATTTAAAATGACTGCTATTACTATAGCTTCCAATAACAAAAAGTTATACAAAAATAAATCTAAAAATTAAAGGGTACCCCATAATTGGTGTAGATTTACTAATAGGGGCCTATCTTTTAAATCGTTACAGACAAACGCTTGAAAATTGGGCTGAATGTCGATTGCTATGGCCGTTATAGTAACAAATATTAATATTAAGAATTATAAATTAAAGGGTGCGCCAATAGTTCTTTTAATTTGATGTATATTGCTATACTTTTTAACAGTTATAGATATGCGCTTGGAATTTACAACGAACCTGTATTGGTAAGTCCGCTATAACAATAAGTATAATATATGGATTTGGAAGTTAACGGGTGTTCCAATAGTTGATGTGATTTCAAGTATGTAGCCGTACTTTTAAACCGTTATAGACAGAACGCTAAAATTTAGACAGAATAAATTAAATAGTTGATATAATCTGATGTATATGGGCAAACTGTGGAACCGTTACAGACAGACGGTTGAAATTTACACAGAACCTGATTGCTAAATCTACTACAACAGCAAGTATATAATTTGAATTTGGAATTTAAAGGGTGACCCTATAGTTGCTGTAATTTGATGTATATTGCCAAACTGTCGAACAGTTGAGCTAGTAAAAAGTTTGGAGATATAAGAGTGTCCCAATAGTTAATGTAATCTAATTTATGTGGCCATACACTTGAACTGTTATAGGCAGACAGATGAAATCTCTTTTGAAGTCGGTTATTTTTCTCAAGAATTATTCAATTTTAAAGTGGTGCTGTTTACGGTTCATAATACACGTATAAAACATGTATGTTGTGTGGGAACACCCTCTAATTTTCTTATAAACTGTTTTTAACACGGAAGCAATCTGTAGGCATAATCTTTTGAATTAAGAAAAAAATTTTTTAAATCGGTGCAGAAATTACTGAGTTCTGTTGGCAAACGAAAAAAAACATTATACGAATTGATAAAATTCTTCTTTTTTTAAAGTCGGTTAAAAATATCATTGATTTAGTTCTAATTTAAGTTTACTGTGCAAGGCATAGATTTTTAAGAATGGGAATTTGGTCAGCTCACACAGTACCTAGAAATTTTATTCATTTGCAAAACTAGTAAAGAAAAATTAAAAAGGCCCTTAAATTAGTTAAGGTGATATGCATCTGGACATATAAAAAGTGTTTCTTATCAGATAAAAAGCTGTTTACATACAAAAAATTTGTTCCCCTACATTTCTATAAGATTTAAATATGCTGCCTTTCCTGCAGTAAAAAGTTTGCTTCGCTAAAAAGAATTAGTTCGACATGCCGCATTTAAGACATCATAGGACTATTGTTTTTCAGGCTCTGGTTGTTTCTGGTGCCCAATGCTGGCAACTACATACGATTTTGTGATGAAGAAGTGAGTTAACAATTATCAACCTACGCCTAAAAATTATTGCTGTAAAATAAAATACAGTACACAAAATTCAGAATGACCCGAAATTTTTTGTGCTTTTTTTTAGCTCATTACTAAGAAACGTAAGGGAGTTGGAAAACGGACTGTAATCGTAGCGGTCTAATTTGATGATTACGGAATCATTAGCGTTTAACAATTTTGAGAATTGCTTAAGTTGGCGATTTTGCTTACATTGATACAAAAGCTACTAATTTTAATCTGGTAGTTTCGGAAATTTTTAATGATCAACAACTTTATTTTTTTTAAGGGCATTTGATGAGAGCACTTACACCAGAAGTGAAAATAAAAAATTTCACTCTATCGAAAGCTTTACACTATGACTCATTTCCTAACAGTGATTAAATAAAAATAAATTTATCCACGATCTTGACATTTACATAATACTTTGTTATACACTTTGCTTTGCAATACAACAATATCAAGATATACGGAAATTGTAAGATTTCGATCAGAATTCTTTATTTATTTATGCTTGAATAAAATATTTGACCGCAGTTTTCATAAAATTCTCAAAAGCAGCAGAGATTTTAAACAAATTCTTATTTTTTAGCTTCAACTTATGAATAGATTTTAAATTTGTTTGAATTGTTAGACGACGGACTAAAAATGAAACGATTTCAATTTGCAATTATTAAAGTTTATATCGATTCCCCAGTGTTCTAGACAACAAATGGTGTTGCTGCTACTCGTAGTGTTTGTGTTTAAACAAGGTGTACGTTTGATGTTGAATAGATGCTGGCGATTATCAACCTTTTGTCTGTCCGGTTAAGATGGGCTGTAGTAGTTGTTGATGTTCAACACGATGGCTATTGGTATTCTTTCTTTTTGCGAAAGTGTATAAACGCGAATGCGACAAAGAAAAACGTACATTGAAAAGGAAACAAATTAAGGTTATTAGCGGTAAAACATGATCAAATGGTATTCTATTTGTGACATTGACTTCTTAAAAAGATCTAAAAATCTGCAATTGCTTTGTCTTCTCAGACTGGGCATCGAGAAGGAGTTTTTGAAAATAATTTTTATTGGAACGACAGAGAAATTTTTATTGAAAAATGAAAAAAGGAAAATCGAGAATGTTGAATTATGAAAATTCAAATACAGGGAAATAAAATATGTTATGATTTTTACTAAATGTGGTTACGAGCACCAGTATTAAAAAACAAAGTAATTTTCTAAAAAAAAATTTTTTTTCTCTACAAATGATAAGTTGAACTCCAGTTCTCTTCAAAAAATTTACTTAAAAAAGAAAGGAACTACAGAAATCAAAAAAAAAAAAAAACAAACATAGACAAATCTTAACACAAGCATGCGGTTGGGTATGAGATGGGTCCCGTTCAAGGTGTCCAGTTGAAGCAGCTACCAAATTCATCGAAAAACTACCGCAACATTTTGAGTGACTAAATAATTTAGATTTTTTTTTTTTTTGTTTTTGTTTTCAATATGAAAATTTATTATTCGGAATCTTTTTTATTATAATTTACTTTATTCGTGCTTGATTCCTTCAAATATAAATAATTTTGTTTTTTTTTATTGAATTAAGCAAAACAAATTTTAAGCCAATCTCTATCAAGGTAATGTCCGGACTACACTTGTGCCTAATTGAAATAAAAATTAAATAATTTAAATTTTGAAATGTCGCTGCACCTCTTTAACACATACATTTGTATGCCAGCGCCAAAGTAGAGTCAAATGATAAAAACGAAATCTTACTTTGCGGAGAGTTTAAAATATTCCACGATTTATTTCCTAAATCGTTCTTAAATTGTTTGATCAAGTTAGTAAAGAAATATTTATCAACGATATTCTAACCACAAGTCTTATTTAATGGTTGGAATGTAGGGTGACATAGCGAAAAGCAGAGAATATTTTTTTCGCAGTGTATCTGTTCTCCAGACATGTTTTCAACATTGCCAGACAGTATGTCTGTAAAGTTAAGTTAGAGTTATTTTCAGTATCTTGGCCCCCTTCTTAACAACAACAAAACTATGTACTTTTAACACATTTTGTCATTTCATTTATGCAACAGCTTGTTGTTTTTTATTTATTTATTTTTGATTTTTTTTTCTTCTTTCTGTTCTTGGCTTTCATTACTTATTGTTTTAACATAAAAAATTAAAAGAAGTTCGAAAACAAAGAGCGAAAATAAAAAACTATTGTCCAATGAACCAAAGATACAACTGTGTGAAAGAAATGTTTGCAAAAATTATTTGGTCGGTCAAAGAATCATGTTTTGTATTTATGAATCTTGTGTTGTCATATTGTCGGTATTTAAAGGTGCGATAAACGAATATCATCAAAAAATGCGACTGAATCTCTTTTTTTTTTCTCTGCATAATATTTATGATCACGACGATGTCTTCCCTTTTAAAACATTTGTTTTCCTTGTTGATTGTTTTATACATAATTATTATTATGGTTTATTTTAATACATTAAAACTTACACAGCAAGAAAACTTGTTAATTTTTGCTTACACTCTTGTAAGTAATTAAGCTATTAACTAAATTAAACTGGTTAAACAAACAACAGTTTTTTAACTCAAAAAGTAAAAGATTTAAAAAATTAAAGAAATTTTATTCACAAACTTAAAGATCTATACTTCTATGAGCTTAAAATATTTGACTTGTTTTTACACACATTATTGCTTATACTCTCGATTGGAAAATATTTCACTCAGTCATTCGTTATGAGTCGAACCATAACCAGTTCCTAAACTTTATCTCCTTGGCCACCCAAAGCCTTATCGTTAATAGAATCTGCGACACAACTTATTTCATCCTAAAATCCAAATAGATGTCAAGGTTTCAATAAACCTGCAAAACGACCACGGTTATAAAAAGAGTTCAATTAAAAGTACGAAATAGGCCTGAGTAGTTTATATACAAATTAGTTCAATTGAACTATTCCATTGCTTGAACTAAATGAACTAGTTAAATTTTGTACGTCTTCCTAGTTCAGTTTTGAACTATGCTTTGTGTTTGAGCTACTGCATTATGTACTAAACTGCACGTATGTATTGCTTTCGTTGTTCACTGTTTGTGACACTATTGATGAAACAATGTAAATATAATTTAGAGCATTTATCCGCCAAAATATAGAAAAGTATATAAAAAATTAATTAAATATAAACTAGATGACCCGTGTGAATATTTCGCAGCGATAGTTGTCATTTTTGTAAGATAAAATGAAAATAATTAATAGAAATTTTAGTAACTTCAATACATTTTATTAAAAGTCTAAAAATGTTAGAAATCATAATATATCATACATATTTACATACATACATACATATGTTTGAATGCTTTTATGATACAAACAAAAATATCTCTTAATAAACGGCATTTATAGTAAATAGCGGTATTGCCAGAATGGATTTTAATTCATACTTTATTATGTAGAACTGCATTACCATTAAGCGACCCTGTATTACCACACTTGAACAAGAACATATAATCACTGTATTATCATGCAGTTCTATATAAAATATAATTTTTATTAATGAAAATATTAAATTTTCAATTTCTAATTGTTTTTCGTCATTAGTGTTAGAAATAAGCTTTGAAATGATATATCATTCATTAAATTTGATGCGGTGGTATGGGAGATATTTGCAACCGACAAAAAAAAATGCTTTAGAAATAATATATATGATTTTCCATGAATATTACGTACCCGACAGAATAGTTCTTATTCAAATAGAATGTTACCAGACCAGGAGCTATAATAGTAAATAAATTTTATTTAGATTTTAAACGATCTTTGAACTAAACATTGAACTAGTACATTTAAAAACTTTGAACTTAATGAGCATTCACTAAAATGAACTATACGGAACAAGTTTATCGTGAATAATATTAGATATTCCTGAGCAGCTCCAACTTCTACGGGATTCCTTAACTTTTTCATCTTATTTCAAGTAGTTTCAATTGTTTCTTTTTTAATTCTTAATTTTTTTATAACATTAATAAAATTGAAACTTGTTAATATATTATCATCGAGGATGCTGTATCTCAGATAGTTGTCACAATGAGGTGTCATTAGGTTGATGACCTGGGTTCGCCACTACCAATTTGCAACATAATGAATTAAGATTTCATATATCACAGCGTTCTCCCCTCGCGCTTACTCTTTATCAAAAATTCTCGTGTTTAAAGAAGCCCACAAGTCTTGTTAGCTTAACTTAAGCCCGATAGAACTTTAAATTGTAAAAAATAACACAAGAAATTAAATTGTAATGAAGAGTTTTTTTTATTCGAAATATCCGAACATGACATTAATATTTAAAAATGATTTTGGGCATATGGCCACAGCGGCTGCTTATGACGAAGCGCATTCTGGACGTCCAATTTTAGGACACTTTATCAAGTGCTTGCTGACCGAATAACACGAACAAAGCGTCAATTGTTGCTAGTTTATCAGCATAAACCAGTGACTTCACGTGGCACCACAGAAAATAACAGGACCTTGGAGGCCAATTGACAGGTCCATTGCACGAAATCGCCAAATTTTAATTTCAATACCTCAATGGTGGCAGTCGCCAGTAGCGCCATCTTGTTGAAACCACATTTCGTCCGGATCAATGTGATCCATATTTTCAAACAAAAAGTCGTTAATCATGGTGCGGTAAAAATCTCTATTAATCGTAACGTGAGATCCGGCCCCATTTCGAAGAAATCAGGTTCGATGATGCCGCCAGCATATAAACCACACCAAACGGTGCAATTTTTTTGATGCAATGTAGTCTGTAGGGTATGTTGCAGATTGGTCTCACTCCACATGTGGCAATTTTGCTTATTAACAAATCCGTTAAGCCAAAAAATTAGCCTAATCGCTGAACACAATTTAACGATAAAAAAACGGGTCAGTTACTAACTGCTCTAGATCGCAATCGGTGAAAGAACGACGCATATAATGGACTTGTGGCTTTAATTCCTGCATTAGCTGGATCTTAGACGGGTATAGACCAAGATTTTTGCGTAAAATTTTACACGTAGTGGACAAACCGAGTCCCAATTCCTGCGACCGACGACGAATCGATAAATTTGGATCTTCTTTGACGCTTTCGTTTACAGCAGCGATATTCTCTTCAGTACGTACATTCCTTCAACGTGTTAGTTATTGCATCCTCTAGAGATTATGTAGTATGACATATATCCACAATTCGACAGAAGGCTGGCTCAGATGGATGATTATGTGCACCTTAAAAATCACGCAGTCGTCTATCAGTTGCTCGAACTGATGACCGATTTTCAAAGTTAACTTGGATAATTTGATAACGTTGTTTAGAGGTGAGTCTTATATAACGAAAAGCTTAACTGTCAAACCAGCTGAAATACCGCGATTTCTATTTGACGTTTATGATTAGCATACTCTGGCAAATTATCATTAATAGATTGACTCTTCGTACTCTGGTAACATTATTGGACTTTACTTCTTGTAAAATGAAGCCGAATCTCACGATACGGTCGTTTCCGTACCACTATTAATGTTTTTGTTTAATGAGGATGACATTGATCCGTATGAGACAAGCGTTCAACAGGATAGCTCTACATATCACATGGTAACCGCAATCAGTAACTTTAAGCGAAAAGTTAATTTTGTACAATTGGACCCGTAAATTGCTTCCAAGGCCGCGACATATCTTCATTATTTTGTGTGGGTCCTCTTAAAGTTACATGATTCTTGCGGGCCAATATTGTTCATTTTATTCGTGATATACGGCCATCAATGCTCAAAAAATTGGCCAAAAATTCGTCATTAAGTGTTCACATGCCAGAAATCACTTGGAAATGTAAATGCCATGCAATAAATAAGAAATTTTTATTTGAATAGAACATAATTTTTTGCACTCTGACACTTTACGTGCAGCAAGAAAACTATAACAGACCCTTAAGATATTGTGCTAATTATACAATGTACAATTTTCTTTCAGTGTAACCTTACGATCATCTTAACGAACGCTTATTTGTTGGAATGTTGTTTTATATTTAACTTTTTTTTTATTTGGTTTTTTTATGGCTTAAACTCAAATCTTTTTGGCAAAATTTTAAAAGCAAAGAACAGAAAGCGATTTAGTATACAATGACATCTTTAGGGAATTGTCACCCATACAAAATATCAACACTTGTCATACATTAATGGCATATTTTTTATATTTGCTCACATAGTTGTTTTGTTTTTTCTTGACCTTTTTCTACAAAGAATTGTAAAAACTATTGTGCGGCAACATGATTTAAACTGTACTCTACTCATAATAAGAGGGAACATAAAATGAAGTTAAAAAATATTTTATCTGTTTATATTATTATTGTTTATTAAAAAAAAAAAAATAATCCGCTTGAACTTCAAGGGGCAATTTTGTATTTTTGCAAAAATTTTATTTATATTTTATTCGACACTTAAAAATGAAAGCCATTCTTTTCATCGTAATGCTGTATGTAGGGTAACTGTTAAAAACCTCATAAACATCTTCAACAAAAAAATGTTGATATTAAAGATTTTTTCCATTTTTTTTTTTTTTTTTTTCTCAAACACATCCTGTTATGAATTTCAAGGTAAAATTTTCATTTATGAAAGTTTGTCTCTTTTTTATCGAAATTCCAAGGAATTATTTATTACGGGTTTATGAGAAATAATGATGTCGATAAAAATTTTAAAGATTACACTCGGCTTTAGGAAAACAAAAAAGCTAAAACTTTATCAAATTGCTGTCTTTCTTTCTAATGGACTTTTTATAAAAGAAAAAAAATTATAACGGAGCATTTATATGAAAAATGTACAAAGAATTTTGAGATAAATTTAAAGTGAAATTGATCAACTATAATTGAATGTGTTTAATTCTTTTTAATTGTGTGATGTGTTTAATTTTTTTTTTAATTCATATCAAAATTTTGATCAAAACTAAACGGTTCTTTAAATCGATTGACATTAAAAAAAATGTTAAAATTTTTTTATCGATTCAAATTACATAATCAGACAGCACTGATCGTTTTAAGATTAAACCATAAATTCTACGGTTTTGATCACAACTTCGAACAATTTTGCCAAAGTTCGTTAAGCCAGAATTATTAATTTTAACACCCAAACGAAAGAAAGCTTAGCCAGAAAATATCTCATGCAATTTTACTGGATGTTTGTCCTGTGACACCGTTTTATTAAAAAAAATATCGCATCAATTAACTAAGGTTAGAAGGAATTGATGTGATATCGAGTAACAGCTGTTGCTGTAGCACGCTCATTATTTAGAAGGAATTGATGCTCCTCTGAACACTAAATGTCGCAGCTTTAATTACAACGATTAATCTAAGATTAATTATTTTTCTCCCAAATCGAAAAGTTGCAACATGTTCTTCTCTAATTTCTAAATTCCAAAACTATCAACTATTATATGGTTTTGAAGGAAGCCAAAATTTTATTACACAAATTAAATCAATTTAAAAAATTCCTTTTAGGAAAAGAAATCAAATTAAAAATCCAACAAGTAAGAGTGCTATACTCGGCTATGCCGAAGTTTATATACCCTTCACCATCTATGTAAATCTAGTTTAGTGAAGTAACTTCAATCAAAAAAGCAAATATTGGGGTGACAGAGAATTGAAAAAAAGGAAAGTACTATATTTACACAATTTGAATTAAAAATGTCATCGGCTCTTAATGGGTTAACCGTTTTTAAAAATGTTTAGTACTTCCTTAAAGATACCTTCAAAAGCTAAAAAATGAAACCTATATTGATATTTTAAAAAATTTTAAAATTTAGCAGCCCCGTAACTCGGAAAATATGGGCGAGCGCTGCTCTTTTCACTTGATGTTTTTTTTCTTATTTTTTAATTCTTTATCGCCCCATATATATATACATGTTTTTTTTTAATTTGTTATTTCGTTGTTCCAAATAATATGGAAAATTAGAGGTAGGCATGGTGTTTTGCCCGCTGCGTGTATGGACATGGACCGTTCTTGCTGATTTCCAATAGCACCTCTTGCGATACTATGTCTGGCGTATTTAAATTTTTCTTGAAATCAAGTATGCCTTTGCACTTTTTGTGGTGAAGGGTGTAGTTGTAAAAGCCAATTTTTACAATATTCCCCCTTTTGATTTCGTGTTTGGAAAAAAGAAAAAATCCCTCAAGCCCTTTTAAAAAGGGCTTTCTACTTTATATTACACAAATAGTTTATTTTAGTCTCGGGTTAATGATCTTTTTATGTATGAAATTTCATTACGTTGTCTTCTAATACTTCTTCATAAGTTGTTCATGTTTTCAGAACCACTGTCTCTGCTTGAACAATAAATATGATTTCCGATATGTAAAATAAATTCATTGGCAGTTTTTAAACAAAAACTTCATCATATTCGCATTCAATGTCGAATAAAAAATTTAAAATTTTATTCAATAAAAATCATCGTATCTGCAGTTACAGTAAAATATGAACGAAAGCAAGAACGAGCCACAATTTGGTTGCCAAGTACAACACAACAACAGGTAGGCTTGAGTCTTTTATTTTTATTATTTTTTAACATTTTATGTGATCTTGTTACCGATTGTCATACGCAAACAATTTTTGATATCAATTGTTTTAAGTTTTGACTTTGAATTGTGACAATTCTTTGAAACGAGAAGAAATAATACAGAAAAATTATAAATAAAAATACTTGCATACCTATGGCAAACACCAACCGGCAATCAGAAGGAAACCACAGTCAGAAGAAACAAATCAAGGTAATATTTTATTAACAATCTAGAACAAATGCTGTTTGAGAAATCAGGGGTAATCACAGTTTAGAAATTTTGTAATATTGAACACTATATTTTTCAAAGAAACCAGTTGAGCCTTTTCTCAACAATTTAAACAAATTGCACTACATAATTACAACTACAAAGATATAATCAATTTTTAGTTGTAAAATTCAACATTTTGAAATCATAATTTTAAAAAATTGGGCAAGAAAAAAGTGTTACGTTAAAAACGCAACTAAATTTTATCACTGTTGCTTGATGTTATGACTAGCACCGCACAGTGGGGTCTATCGCAAAATTGAATTTATATTAAACTTGAAACAACGTTATAGTTTAAGCTTGAACGAAGCAAATGGCGCCAAAATTGAGAACCTTGGATCCAATAAATTTATAAGAGTTCTAACTTCCGATTTAAAATATTTTAATTGCTTTGAGAAAATGTGTAGAAATAATGTCCTCACATTTAATTCTGTACCTCTCATATTTGACTTTTAAGAGACTTATTTGTATTTATTTTCAATGTTTAAGGCGCCATTCGATTCTTAATAAAATTCTAAGTAGCAGTGGAGAACAAAGCTAATTATTATTTGTTATATTTAAGTTATTAAGAGAGTTAAAAATGGACCTAAGAGTCTTTTTTTTAATTTTGTAAAAAAAATATTTGTTGGACACTTTCGTTTTTTTTATTACATTCTACTATAAGCAATCTATTCAGCAGTGTTTGTAAACCGAGAATTTTGATAATAATTTTTAATTATAAATTAATGATAATTGACTTATTTTCCGCTTTTTAGTTGTTGCCAGAGTCTACGTTTCCTAGTTTTCTTTGGAAAAAGTCCGCATACATTTGTAAATAATTTTTCTTTCTAAAAATGTTTAGAAATTAAATTAAAAATAAACCAAAAAGCCGATAAGTCAATTTTTATTAATTTATAAGATCGATGGTTCAAATCCTGATTGGGAAAAAAATTCAAAATAATTTTATTTTTAAGGGCTTATACAAAAAATTGATTACGGATTTTCAAGATTCCATTGATTTGTAGCGTGTTTAGTTCTAAGGATCCAAAATAAAATTTATCCTATAAAACGAGGTTTTGCATTCGAACAAATATACTAATAATAATTTTTTCTCCTATATGCACCTCTTAACCATGCCTAAACATCAATCGAGTGATATATAGAACCCTCTTTACTTCATTCCTTTCATTCAAACAGTAGCTGTTTACAATTTTAATAATTTCTAAAATTCTACTTCGACTTGAAAAAAAAGACTACATTATTAATGTTTGGCGATTTGTATACGTACGCGTATTCGGAATAAAAAATATTCATCGTAATTACACAATCATAGAACCAGTCTTGCTTGTTCTTGAGCGTTTACGCCAAATATCGTCAATATAAAAAAAGGTAATACCAGTTATAAAAACTATTTCATATATACCAAGGGTCTCTAAATCTTTAAAAAAAAAACATCTTAAACTGCTGAAAATTTAATTTGAAAATTGACAATAAACTTCAAAAATAGACATGTTTTCTGGAAGCCGATCAAGCATTTTTAAGTAACTTTTTTAAATATAGAAAACAACTTTCTTGTAAAATAATGCTTTTCCTATTTAAATTTTTTATTAATTCATCGCTATTTTCTTTATTATAACTTTTTTGTTGTCGGTGCCGTATCTCATTTAATATTGTTACGAATATAAGATCTGGCAACCCCTGTTGTTGTTGTATAGACTAATAGTCAAGAAAATCTGAGCAGCCTCAATGGCTGCGTTGGCAGAGGTGCGTACTGCAAAACAAGGGGTCCGAGTTCGATGCCGCATTCGGACATGCGTGCAACGAAAAATAATAATAATTGTTATAAGCAATTTTAAATTAATAAGACAGCAGTACAAACCTCCCGAGAGGCAAAAGAAAATTATTGTGTAAAGCCATGGCAGATAATTTAGTGGAGACGTACAATTTAATAAGAGCAACAGATAATTGTCAAGAAGCCATTAGCGCAGGGATATGTAACAGCATAACGTGAGTTGTGGTTATTGGATTTAAGGGGATGACTGGCTTGGATTTAAGGGGATGACTGGCTTGGATTTAAGGGGATGACTGGCTTGGAGATGTCTGTGGATGGTTAAGGTTACTAAACAAGGCATCAAGTAGTTCATGTCTCGCCGGAGTAACACGGTAGTGTAGCGTGGATGGCTGCGTTTGTAGTAATAACGCATGTTTAGTAAATATGAGAC
Organism: Gymnosoma rotundatum; assembly: GCA_916610165.2. NCBI lineage: Eukaryota > Metazoa > Arthropoda > Insecta > Diptera > Tachinidae > Gymnosoma > Gymnosoma rotundatum. The sequence goes on along the minus strand of OU744337.1, from coordinate 90,932,553 downwards.
CAAGGGTTCACAAGAAGTAGGATCAAGAAGTGTAGCCAGATAAAGTCACAAAGTAAGAATACGGAATTTATAATGAGCCACAGTGGTGTTTGCAATCAAAAGAATCCGTACGTTTTCCTGCTTAAAAGGGAAAAACGTAACAATATTTTCACTTTTGATTTTTGTTTCACTGCTTTTTTTTCTTTAAGTGCCTTAAACATTTGACTTTTAAATCTAAAATTAATATATATTTGTATGTTTAAAGCAGATAAAAGGTTACGTACAAATACAGGAATCAAAGCTAATTTTGTTAATACGCAAATAACATTAATTTTAGTCAACCTTAATCATAAAATTTAAAGCGGCCAGGTTTCTTATTGTAGGGAAATCATAAAAAACCGCTAAATTTCTCCAAGTATTTCAAGTACCGCCTAGAATCTTGCCTATCGCCATTTTAAAAATTTTTTAGCCAAAAAGGATTTCTAAACGCCACATTTGGCGAGAAATCACCATAACTGATAGCACTGCTTAGTACTAATAACACGTATAACTGGGTTATTAATTTAAGTGTGTTCAGCGTTCTTTCTCTTTTAAATTACTTATCATTGGGATCTATTTTAATTTTATTGAATATAAAACTGGATCTAAAAACAAAAGCAATTGCTTCAGTGATCGAATATTTTTATTTCAGAAAAACTTCTTTAATTTCAAAATTATTATGACTATAAGGTTAAGAACTTAACCAATATTCAAAATATAAAGAAACAACAAACCGTTCACCTTGTGGGTTAGTTCAGTTAAAATCTTTATTCCAAAATTAAACAAAACAACAAAATCAAGTACATTCGCGCTACAAATTATACTGATGTTTTTTTTTGTGTCTAGTAGTTAGATAAGTTATATTGAGTAACACAGGTATAATATTTCGTTTTTAATACACAAGTACGTACACACTATCCTCGATTTAACATATCTGAGCCAAAAAATATCCGACTTTAATCTTTATGATTTGTTAAGTATTATATTAGCTTTTTGATTTGGGGGCTAATGCTGTCAGTCTTTAACGAATAGGATTTTGCTCGCACCTGCAAAATGTTTCTTTTTGTCATTCTGTCCGTCGGTATCGAGTGCTGCCCGTTGCTTGATTTTTTCTAATTTTGGTCTTATATTACAAAATAATCTGTAAGAGTGAACAGCCGTTGGTATTGCCAAGATACCATCATAATCAGAAAAGGCGAAGAGTACCTTTTTGATGATTTTTATTTCATCTGTCGCGTCTAAGTGTTTTCACTCAAGTGTCTACGTTTTTATTTGGTCTTTATCTATTTTTTTATTTTTTTAGCAGATAGTAATCTGCATTAATTCGTAACAATTTTCAATATTCTCTTTAAAAATTAGACAGCACTAAAAGAATGAGATTTGTAAACAGTTTGGATATCTTAACAAGTTGCCGATAGTTTACCAAATAAGAGTTGTTCGCTTCACTTAAAAAAGAATTCATGGAAAGTTTTTCTGTGGCAAAAGAATATGCCTTAATGCGACGCAAAGCATGAGTAACCGATTTCAATAAAATTTTTCTAAAAAGAAGCACAATATAAAAGTTGCCGAAAACTTTTAATTTTGTGTAGAAATATTGTGATCAATTTTTATTCGCTGTGACTATCCCTAATAAACATTTGTTTAGTTAAAATTCAAAAGCTGAAAGTGTTGTTAAGTTTGGTGAAACCATTGTCACTGCATATTGTTCATTCGTATATGAATCTGATGTGTGGTAGTTGCATATAAAAATAAACTTTATTCATTTATTCCAATAATAATGTAATGCAAACATTGATTGTCATCATTCCCATTGTCATCATCATCATCTTTGTCATCTTCTTAGCCAGTAGCTAAAGTGCAGCAAGCAATTTTCTCATCTGCAACATCGCTAGCGACATCATCATCATTATTATCTCTGGCGATTGTCATGAGCATTAATATGTGGCATGACAATGATGTTTATTGTTTTAAGAGGAAAATCAAAATCATCTCAAGTTAAATTCATACATATTTGTGACAATGTCATAGTAAAATATCCTTAAGTCATTGTTACCAGTATGTTGTTATCGCTAATGCCTGAAATTGCAACCAGATTTTGCAACTATTGATTTTTTTTTATTTCACTGCTACTGCTGGTGCTGCTGTTCGTTATGTTTTTGTTAAGTTATGTCCTTTTATGGTGATTTTTGATAGGTGACAGATATTTTTATATTCTTGCAATTGTGATTATTCTTTTTAAAGTCCTCTACATTAATATGATCAATATTGCAGCCATAAGCTGGCGTTTGTATTTTTATTTAAAGTATAAATTTGCCGAACATCTAGAGGTTCGAATTAAGCAATTTATTACAAAAAAAAAAACAGCAAGTTTATGAAAATAGTAAATTTGCCATTATTTTTTAGAGGCAGCTCATAATAATTTTGAAAAATTAAAAAAGGTATATTTCCATCAATTTTTGGTAACACCTTCATTTAAGTAAATTTGTTTGGATACTGTTACTGAATTTTATTGCCTTATTAATTCCCCTACACCAGAAACAGTAAAATACCACACCTTTCCAGGTTAATTGAAATAAAAAATGATTATTTTATCAAGTTTTCAATGATGTTTTAATGTTGGACAACGTTCCAAAATCAACCAATTTCAGATGCATGTAAAAAATATCTCGCACCAATTTAAAAGACCGCTTTGTTATGGATAATGTCAACTTGCATTTGCAATAGTCTCATTCTATTCCCATTTTACAGCAACAAGCAGTATGTTATTTAAATTACTCTTAAGAAAATAGCTAAGAATGAAATAGACATCGTAAAATCTTGCATTTTAGAAGAACCTTTGGCAATTCTTTTAATAATTTGTTCAATACATACAGTACTGTTCAAAACCTAAGCAACTTTTAATATTTGCTATGATATCCTTTGTTTCTTACGACCTCAACGCATCTTTTGGGCATAGATTCAATAAGATTCGATAGACTGGATGTTATTATAGCTTCCTACTCCGATTTTAGATAGTTCATCAACTCCTGTTTATTTTTAAAGCGTCTAGTTCCAACTCTCCGTTTTAAAATTTCAAAGAGGTTCTCTATGGGATTCAAGTCTGGCGATTGAGGTGACCAATACAAACCTTGAACCCCATTAGCTGATAACTAATCCATGACTAACTTCGATGAGTGTTTTGGGTCATTGTCATGTTGAAACACCCATCGAAGTGGCATTTCCCACTGAGCATAGTTAAGCATGTGAGTTGCTAAAATGTCTCTGTAAACAAAAGGGTCCATTTTTGTTTGAATTTCTACAAAGGGACCGACACCACTTGCCGAAAAACAAGTTCAAGCCATCAGATTTCCACCCCCATGCTTTATTGTGGCTTTTGAGTACCGAGGATGTAACCGCTTTCCTTTTGGTCTTCTCACGTGGCAAACTCCATCTGAATTTAATAAGTTAAATTTAGATTCATCACTAAACAAAGAAGTTCTCCATTTGGATATAGTCTAATCCATATGTGCTCTAGCAAAATCCAACCTAAAACTACCGAAAAGCTGAGAAAATCAGAGACTACGTTGCAATCAATCAAACAAACCTCTTTTTTAGATGCTTTTTAGTCAGCATAGGCTTTTTAGATGGCATGAAGCTCCTTAAGTTTTGTTCCAATAAACGTTTTCTTACTGTGGAAGAACTAATCTGAAGTTCAAGCTCATTCACTCTGTCTTTCGACAAAATAAATGGATTTTTTTTAACTAGACGGAAAATTTTCTGGTCTGTTCGCTCAGAAGTTTTTCGAGGTCGCTTACCGCTGTTGGCCTTCTCTACTTTCCCAGTAGCTTTATACTTTTTTATAAGTCGGGAAACTATTGAATTATTACTGCCGTATTCATAGAAAATAAAATTACTTTGAAATATGTTTTATGACAAAATTTTCATATAAATTTGTCATAAAATATATTTCAAATCTATTTTAATTTTCTATGAATACGGCAGTTAGTATTTAATTGGTTTGTTATAGCAATTTGGGGTTTACTGTTATTAAAAAGTTCAATAATCTTTAGCTTAAAAGCGTGTTCGCGTCATGGTTGCACTTCTAAAGAATTAGTACTACTTAAATGCATAAAATCAACAAAAATTACTTTTTTCAATAGCAATCATAACTAGTCCCGTTAATAAGTTTTTGTTTAAAGTTTTTATTGTTGTTTTAGTTAATATTTCGTAACAAATGCAACAATGTAAAAGTTGCTTAGGTTTCGAACAGCGAATTTTCAAGTTGATTTTGTTTTTGTTTTATATTTTCTTCCAAAGACATTAAATGTATTTTTTGTTGTTATTATTAGTATGTAGACTATATGTATAATAATAAATAAAAAGGAAATTTTTCAATAATCTATTTAAAGAGAACATATACGACCATTAGTATTTACTGGGGAAAAGTTGCTTAGGTTTCGAATAGTACTGTATATACAGGGTGTCCGCCAAAAAGGTAGCGCTATACTTTGTTTGTTTCCATTGTAATCCTGATTTGATTTATGGAATATTTTTCCACAATAAATTTGCCACGGGTCTACTTCAGGACTGCCAAATACGAACTATCAAGACTAACGTTTACCAAAATGACGGCAAAACAAAATAATACACCTTGTCGGAGGACGCCCTGTATTTAAAAGGTTAAGAATCCAAAAATCATGGTTAAAATAAACAAAAAAAAATGATTAATGAATGGCCATTATCAGCCAAAGTTATATAATATTTCATCAGGATAATGAAGGGCATACAATTCTACGGTTTCAGTTACAAAAATTTACTATTCACTGAATGAATTTTGCTCTTAACTAATTTAAACTGTTTTCGAGCTTAAATTGGGATCAGGAGATCACTTTTGAACAAATGCTATTTGGGGACCTTATTTTAATTTGACGAGGAAAAAAAAGAGTTGGGAAATCAACAGCGAACTACGATAACAAAATATATTCACTTGTACTCCACTATACTGAAGACGTGCCAAAAAGAGTACAGCGCTGCTCAAGTCTGCTTGAATCATCTATAATTTTTGTACTTTTATACTTTTGAATTTATGAGTTGTCAATAACCCAAGAAAAAATGAATGTTTAAGAGTTTTCTGGTCAAAAAATCTCAGCTTTTCTTTTTTATTCTTCTCACACGTGCAGTGACGACAACTGCGGTTTTCTTGTCAACGCAATCATCTTCTTTTTCAAGAAATTCTTGAAAAAAAAAATTTATGATTTTATGTAAATTTCATATTAACATTTTATAAATTTAAACAAGTATGTGCGAGAGTTTGTGTGGCTGTGTAAAAACGAGTACAAGTAATGGTTACATGAAATTTTAATAAAAATTTTAATGAAAAGAATGTTATTTTTTTAATCATTCTGTTGTTTAATACAATATGAATTGCTTTGCTTGTGTGCCCGATACTTTGTAATTCCATTTCATCTCTGGTAGTATTGACTTTTTTGCTCACATTTACATATAAAAAATCTTTTTTGATAAATGTATTTGTTTATGATGATGAATGACTACAAGTATGTGCAGGTTTATATCAAAGTCTGTACATGAATGAATAAAATTCAATATTGGATTTTTACGCTGAAATGCTTTTGAAAAACGATAATTTTCATTTATGTGTCAATGGAAATGGTAGTTTTTATTTTTATTTTCCCCTTTAAAAAAATGGAAAATCTGGATTACGCATCCTACGGGCAATATTTTTTTATACAAAATGTTTTTGTTACACTGAAAGAAATTTATGAAATTAATGATCGCAGATGAGGACTTACGCTACGATCTTCTACTATTTCAATTGGACGTGAACAGAGCAGTTGTACAGGTCGTCAAAATTCACAAACTTGGGTATAAATAATGTTACAGAGATTCTAAAATTGTAAAAATCATAAAATATTATAAAGTATCTTATATACTTTTACGGTAATTTGATTCTTTAATGTAAATTGTTTTCCGCTTTCCTTGGCATTTTCGGGGTTTCAGCTATATTTTTAATATCAATTACAGAATCCTTTTTAAAGAAGTTGGCTTGTCTTTTGCACTTAAATTGCAGTTATATTTAAAAAAGTAATCAGATTTTTAATGAAAAAAATATTGTGTTATACTTTTGTAACACATGAAATTACATATGGATAGAAAAGTAACATTCCATGTGACAAATACACTTTGGCTGAACTCTCCCTTATTCAGATCCAATTTATTTATTATATTTAAATAAATTAAATGGTATTTAATTCCGTCTTTAAATGCTTTTACCGAGATTAAAATCATATATGCGAGGCATGTCTTAGTAACTTATATAAAGTGGCAGAAAACTTATTATTCTTATTATAAGAAGGGGACCTTGTGTTTGAATCTTTCATAAAAAGTCGTTTTGTTGCCACTAATGTTTTGGCATATCAATTAAAATCCTATGTGTGATTAGAATCTACATTGTTTGCTATTTTTAACCGATTTAGAAAAAGAAGGAGGTTATCAATTCGATTGAATGTTGCTTTTTTTATGTTTGAACTTGCATAACTGAGTCATTTCTGAACTGATATTGAAAATTTTTGTAATTTGATAGATTATGCTTACAGATTGCTCCCGTTCATTAGCTTAAAGGGTATGTCCATACAACATACATGTTTTAAAAGTGTATTTTGACCTCTGAAGGGCACTTCTTTAAAATTTAAAATGACTGCGTATTACTATAGCTCCCAATAGGAAAAATAAATACAATATAAATCTAAAAATTAAAGGGTTCCCCCATAGGTAACGTAAACTGACCTATATGTGGGTATATTTTAAACCATTAGAGACAAACGCTTGCAAATTGGACAGAATGTTGATTGCTATAGCCGTTAAAGTAACAAGTTTTAATATAAAAAATCATAAATTAAAGCGTGCATCAATAATTCCTTTAATTTAATGTATATGGCCATACTTTTAAACAGTTGTAGACATACACTTGAAATTTACAACGAACCTGTATTGTCAAGTCCGCGTATGTATATGACCAAACTTTTATAGACAGACGGTTAAAATTTAAAAAGAGCCTGACTGCTAAATCTACTGTAACAGCAAGTATATAATTTTAATTTAGAATTTAAAGGGTGTCCCTATAGTTGCTGTAATTTGATGTATATTTCTAAACTATTGAAGTGTTGAACAAGTTTACAGATTGGAGATATTAGGGTGTCCCAATAGTTAATATAATCTAATGTATGTGGCGATACTCTTGAACCGTTACAGGCAGACAGATGAAATCTGTTTTGAAGTTTTTTTTGCAAGAATTATTTCTCTTTACATTCTTTGTATCATATTTCAAGATTGGATGATGTCCTGCTGAGCGTCATAACTCATAGATCGATATTCATCGCAAAAATACCGATATAATAAAGATTTTAAGACAAGTGCCTTGAAGATTGACTAGAATTTTGAATTTGACAATACCAAGCACCTATCGAGGTTATGACTAACCCCACGTCGAATACTCCAGCGACCAATTGTAGCAGTCAAAAATAAGGACGCGGCTTATTATGATAGTCGCGAACTTGGCGATTAGAAGGATCTTGCTTATTTGCAGTCTGGGTGTTGGGGATAAAGAAGAGGTACGTTTTGTTATTTCCTTTATTACTTATCTGAGTTACTTAATTTTAATATTTATTAGTTTTATGCAAAGCTTAAGTTAATACCGAGTTATCTGATTTGCTTTATTTTTGTTAATGTGTTGTGTATGTATTTGTGTATAATAAAATTTGAAATGTATTTAAAACTTCACAACATAATTTTTCTTATGAAAATTAGGATTCCCGCGAAAACAACAAAATAGTTTCCGATTCCTGTGAATCAAAAATTGTTGTGAGTTTTAAGAACTCCAATTCTGTCCAGTTTTAAATAAAACTTTGCAATCCTTAAGCATTTGATCAAAATGGTCTTAATTCTATCATTATTATATTAACAGTTCCGACCGAATTTGTCTTACATTTTTCAGATTTTGATCGGTTTTTGTATATTGATAAAATATGCTGAATCTCTACTTTTTAACTTTAATATGGCAACATTGGTCTCACTAAAGAAACAAAACGACTGTATATTCCGTTTTGCCAAATCCAAAAAATTATGTGCCTGAAAATATTTTTAAAAGTGTATTCTCCTACTTTTTTTTATAAATATTAAAACCTTATAGCTCATCAACATCGTAGTCACCATTTTGTTTTTCATAATCATTTGCTCAATGCCCGAATGAATCAATGAAAGAATGATTGAATGAATACATGCTTGCTTACTTTTTATACCGTTAAATTATTTTAATTTGTTTTTACTTTTTTTAACGCATTTGATTGCATTTACTGCATTGCTGACTCCCAGCTTTGGTGCAGTCAAACACACTCATTTAAATACAACTATTATATTATTCCTTTTGAGCATCCTTTTAACATATTTCTACTTCTTTATATATATTTTTAACACCGTAGTTAAGCCCCAACCAAAGGGAGGGAGAGTAAATATAAGGATACGAAAAACTCATCAAAATGTATCAAATTAAAGGAGGAAAATAAAATCAATTTATTTTGCCATAAGCCCTTTATGATTCCCTTTATGTAATTTTTAGTAATTTTCTCCTTAAATACAACGTTTAAAGTACATGTGTATGTGAATGACATTAAGAGATTGCTTCATAGTTATTTTACTTTGTGTTAAATTGTTGTTTCTTTCGGTCTTGGACGTTTTTTTTTACTTTCGTGATTTTAAAAATAAAAAACTGTTCTTAAAACAATTTATTAAATAAAAAGTACTTGATTAAGATTTAATATGGAGTTTTTTTAATTAAAAAATTATGGGGTTCTTCACCTTCAATGAACTATTTTATTACATTTTTTGCTTTTTTATTCATATTATTATTAGGTGACCGTTTCGAATTTTGATAACTTTTTGCGATAAACATTTTTAAATTCGGAGTGACATTTAGTGTTCGTACGCCAAAATTCGATAGTAGACTTTTTATTAGAATTAACTCAAGTTTATATTACAGGATGTAAACCTTTACACTTGCTTTTGCAATCCAGCAAGAAGATTTATATAATTTAAATAGATTGATCAATTTGGCGACCTATGTTTATTTGATAAGTAAAAGAAATTTGTGATAAAAATTAAGTTTTTTTTTAATTTCATAAAATTTAATGCACCACACAGCGGTTTGACACCAAACTGAAAAATACGAATAAGTGACAAAATGAGTTTAAGAAACAATTCGTGACGAGGTAAGGTTTAGGAAGCTCTTACATGTAAGTGACATTTATCTTAAAAACTGAAAAATTGCATTAAGGTGGTTTTTTGAGAACTAAAATATGGAATTAAAATTGACGCAAAACTAAAACGCATTTAGATATTCTTACAAAATTTTGAAATGATATACATAGATAAGAGAGAGAGAGAGAGAGAGAGAGCTTTTCATCAAATTTAAAATATATGTTTGTTATTTTAACATGCAAGTTCCCGGAACGGCATAAAATCTCAAAAAAATATTGTTTTTCTTTTTCCAAAGAGGCTGCTTTCATAAATCACGGGGCTGTCGAATCATTTCTGAAGTATGCAGCCAGCAATTGAGGATTTAAAAATTCGTTTACGCTTTTTTAATCACTGTTTGCACGAAAAGAAATTATACAATAATTTCTAAATTTTATTTCAAAATTGGCTATGTATGTGTTTAAAAAAATTTTCTAGTACTGAGTAAGTTTAAATTACATAAGCAAAAAAGGATAGCATCTCTTTGGAAAAAATACTGCAAAAACGGTATTTTTCTGACTCTTACAAAAAATTAAGTTGCGACCGTTTGCAGCTCTACTCAGCAACACCTCTGCTTTGCTTCATGAAATTCCATCTTCAGTGGTTCATAAGATAGCGAACTATGTTAAAAATAAATCATTATCAATCCACTCTGCACCGGTGCACACTGGGGAGTTTGGCAAAAAAAAAAAAAAATTACATAAATCTGTAATTTCGATATAACTAGATCGATATAGCATTGAAGCTTATAGGAATTCATCGGGTGTATGGGAAACTAGCCTGATTGTTTACTGATGTATGTTAGGCGTTTTCAAATTTCTTTATGCCACAGCGGCCACTTCGCCTGTAACTGCGTTAAAGCGTTGGGAAAGTAGAAAATAAATAAAGTGACAATATCAGCTTCAAAACCAGAATCGCAAGAGCCACTGCATAACTGTTTTCAGAATAAACAAAACGTGCAATTGCAGGTTAGCGAAAAATCAATCACTATTTTTTTACCACCCGTCTACTCTACTCTATGCCTTTTTAAAAAATACGTACGTAACCAGCCACGGATACAAATTTTTTAGCCAAGATTTAAAAAAAAAAGTAACCAAAAGAAAAAGATCAAGATTAGATTTGAACTTTTTTTAATTTATAGATATATGGCGCATTAAATAGGCATTTACCCAGCAAAACAATTTAGAAAAGGTAATCGAGTGTGGAATTAAGCATTTTTGCCGAAAGTACCTTCGAACTATATTACAAACCTAATGATTTTACCCAGGCATGAGACTTTTATAATCAACTCCTGAGAATCGATTGTAGTGATTATTGCAGGAAATAATAATTATCATTAGTAAATATTTTAAGATATTCTCTTTTAACTTAAAGAACTACTTCCATTACTACTTCCTTCTTTGCGAACTAATGTAGTGTGTTTTATAAGCGAGTAACAAAAAAGGGCAATCACAAAAGTAAGACATTATATGGCAAGTACTTTTTAAGGTAAGTTCTACTTTTTTTCTGAGTATTTATTGGTAACTCAGAGTTGATTCTTTGATAACGAACTGGAAATTTAACTAACCTAATTGATCGAAAGAAAAAAATATATAAATATATTGGCCCATAAGCATAATCTTAACTAAAATATACTTTTCGAAATCTAAGCTACTGTTTTCTTTAACCCTTGTGTTAATACCCGGGTACCAGGGTATCCATCAAGGATATTTTCATGAAAAAAATGAATTAAGCTTCTGGATCGTCGTTATTTAACTTAAAAGAAAGCGAATTAAGATTTTAGATTTAATTTTTTACTGCGTTCATACTCCCAAAAATATGCTAAAACTAAAGCCATCACAAATCGCGCACCCGGGTACCCCGGCACCCAATATAATTTTTGTATGGGAAATATGAATCAAAAACTCATAAAAAATTTTATGAATAATAGAAATGTTATTTTTTTTTTACAAAATAATTTTTTTATATTACATTCTATGCTTCACAAACTGCCCGTTCACATTCAGAGCAGGTTTTCCGAGTTTTGCTTCTTCTTTTTTCTGTTTGCTCGTAGCACACGTGACAAGATCCCTTAACTTTATTCTTCCTGTCTTATCCAGCTTGTCAAATTTTGGTGATACTTGGCAACCTAAAACGCTTTTAATGGCCATTTTGGTTATATAGTTACGCATAACTTAGGCATTTGTCCTTCGTGGTTCAATCATTGGCCTAGGAAGATCTTCAGAAAGGTTACGCAAAAAGAGGCGTCTCTCAGATTTTTTCTTCAAAAGTAGAATAATAAGAAAACATCCTTAATTTTTCATGGAAACCAAAAACTGTCGAATATAGTTCTCTTGATTTATTTGCAACCATGACATTTGAAATGTAAGGCTTATTTTTTTTAGTGTGCCAACAATGGTGAGATTCCATGACAACAAGTGTTTTGCTATTGGCAGAGAAGTACAAAAATTTTCTATGCATATATTTCTTCACGCTAGTTCTTTAAAAACTCTTTCCCCCTGCTTTTTTTCACGGGTATCTTTGTTTTTGCTAGTGTAAATTATATTAATACCATACTTGGCTGGCTTTGAAGGTATATATTGAGTAAACCCTGTACGACCTCGATAAGGATAAAGTTGTTGATTAGTTGTTTGTTTTGCACCAGGCACATACATTTTGGATAAGTTTGTGTTCAACATTGTCCATAAGTCACGATCTGAAGCTGCCTTATCATAATTTTTTCGTTGACTGCGTGTATTGTTGTCATCAAACCTTAAGAAGCGCATTTTGTTGTGGAATCTGTTGCTTCCCTTTGTCGCCGTTTTGGAACTATTAGTACCGGCAAAAATCAAGATACAAAAAACCAATAAATTTCCGTTATAGTTACAGGCTTCCATTGACGCTAAGCATTTGGATGATCCACGTTATAAGCTGCATAGATAGACAATGCTTTTTTATTTGTGTGTCCAACGATAATATCTACCATATTTTCGGTGAAGATAATTTTAAAAATTTTACTTATTGATAACGTTTCTGTGCTACGATGTGGTCCACTTCGCTGGCGTAGGATATTGTGAACGGCAACTTGATGTTCATTTGGTGGCTTTTCCTTCCATATAGTATTGTCTTTTGCAAAGAATTTTCCAGTTACTATATGTCATTAAAATATACATATGTACATACATTCAATACTATATATGTACAGATACGTACGAAATTCTTTTATGTAATTTCATTTAGTATCAGAAATAAAGATCATTTACTTTGAAAATTGAATTCTCGAAACTAGTTTCATATATTTATCTTTTTATTTATACGTTTGAACTGCTCAAAAAATTTATTTTTTAAATAAATTTTCAAGAGTTTTCTTGGAATTGAGAAAATAAAACGTATACTAAAACCAAAACGAGGAAATATATGACTAAGAAATACTTTATACAAAAAAATTAGTTTCTTTGTGAGCTGTAGAATACGTTAAAAAATCTAATGAAGGCACATTTCGTTCAGATCAATTGAGGCGTTGTTTCTTCAAATCAAATTAGTATTAAAAAAAATTCGTTCTTTTAATGCCAAAATGAGAACGTTTTGTTCTGAACATAATGTTCAATATTAGCAATTTACAGTGTGCTTTGCTACATCAAATGGATTTGTCATGCCACACCCATAACTCCAACCCAGCTAGCCTTTTAACTGATTATTCACCATTCTGCCTATTACAGTTCTCTGGGTATATGACAATAATTATTCACTTTGAAGGGAGGGTATCATGTTCCTTTACCAGTTTTTCACTGTGTTATGCGTATTAATAAAAGGTTTATTTAAACAAAAACTCAAGGTTGTATCTATTAAATTTACTAAGTCACACGATGATAACTTTTTACTTTATATGGGAAGTGCCACACCCACGTGGAATATCAAAAAATAAAATCTGTATTTTGCCTACACATACCTGCTAATAAACTGTTAACATCTCAGGAAGAAAGATCCACTGTAATAGGCTGAAGCTTTCCAACCACAAACAAACAAATTTTGTGATATTTATTTATCTTTTTAGATAAAACCCAATATATAGAAACTGGAAACAATGATAAAATCGCTAGATAGACCTGAAAATACTCAAACAACTAAATTTTTAAAAATCACAAACGTATTTTTTGCAGCCAAATTAATCAAAACCAGATTTTCCAAGCTTTAATGGCACCCTGTTTAGGTTTGCTTTATATGTACAATATGAGCACGAGGATTTTTGACAGATAGTCAAATCTTGATGCCCTAATTTAGGTTTGGCTGTTAAGCTAATTTTTGTAACAATGTCTGATATATATTCTCGCAAAACCCAGACTCATTGTAAACATTTTTAAACTTCAAGATTTAATTTAAAAATTTTTTGTTTAGTTGGCAGTTGTTAATTTAAATTTTGTGGGCGAATAGCTAGAGCTTTAATTTAGCTTGTAAGCGGTTTACTATTTATTGAATTGCAAATAATTCTACTGAATAAACCAAACTAACGAAAATCCCAACCTTTGATCATTAAGATAATATTTTTTTTTTTAATTATTTATTTATTTATTTAGTTCAAAAGATTACAAGCCAGTAGGCCTACTTAATCTAGAAATCTTATGGCTTAAAACAATTTCAAAATACAATACTTAAAAAGTGAATATGTATGTAACCAAAATAAAAAATATATATATAAAATATGAAAACCCCCCAAAAACTTTTGCACAAATATTAAAGCTTAACAAGTGATAAAAAAATTCAGGCATCACATGATGCTGCTACATGATAGCACTTTTATATTTTATAAATACTTTTTTAAAATATTTTTAAACTCCCTAACTTAAGTACAAAATTTTCGCTTCTCATAAGGAATGTGTTGGTTCTAATATTTAAATATAAAATATTAGAAGAAACGAGAATTGAGGATCCCTGAGTGGCAGTTAACCGTTATAAAAATTTAGTTAAAAATCTGATCATAGCAAAATGTTAGTACTGGCCAAGCAGTTTGAACCCGCCGCTTTTATAGAATTTGGTATTACTTTATAAATTAGCAGACGATGCCTTCTTATGATTTTCTGTTAAAAACATAATGTATTTAGAAAAAAATTTTTTCCAAAGTATCAGCAATATTAGACAAAATAATCGTGTGCGTCACATAAACAATTGAGGCCATCACTAATGTAAATAATAAAAATGGTACCATATTTTCATATTTAGAATATTTAGAAGTTTTCTAGTTTTAAAGGCCGTTGAACTGTTTCGCAGCATTAAGTATTCTCATCATTAAGCCTGGTCTCTCAACTATTGATGATACAGTTTTATTTTTTAGCGATCCAATTTATTTTTATTATATATTTTTTTTTTTATATTATTATTCGCATATATTTAATTTAACAATCTTTTTTTTCGTTATAATTATAATGTGTTGAGAATTTTAAATTCGTTCACTTTAACAAAAGAAATACATAAATAAAAATGAAGACACAGAAAACAGTGGCTTGGTGTTGTGTCAAAATTTTATATTCACGGATTTCATGTGTGAAGGGAATACAATTGAAGTGTCTCTGTAAAATTAAAAAAAAAAAAAAACTGCACTGATTTATAATGTGTCGCAATATGAAGAGTTGTTACCTTTTGGTTTTACTGAAATATTAATTTTATTTTATATATTTTGTTTTATTTTACAATCATGAGATACATTAAAAATAAATTGAAAACAAATACTTACACCAATGCTACTGACATACATACTTACGATCTTATACACATCTGTATCATGTGAATAAATCAGTAAGTAAAAAATGAATGTCTGAAATCTATAGGCTTTTTTCTTTTGCTGAAAATGATTAAATTTAACAATAAATGGCAGCCATTATGAAATTTTTAACCCATAAAATTTATTTTAAATTAAGCATAAGAAAAGAAAAAAAAACAAATAAATTTCATTTCATTATTATGGCTGTTAAAAACAATTATTCGAATGGTAAATGGCCGGCAATAAAACAAATAAATAAATTGTATTTCACTTAAGGTTTCTTATTTATTCTCTCTTATGTATTCGTTACTTCATGCATGACATTCATACACAAACATAAAAGATATTAATAAAGATATTTTTTATTTCATTTTTTTTAGGGTGTTGACGAATTATGGTAACGCCTTGTCAATTTATTATATTTTTTTTATTCGTTTCATTTTGAAAAACAAAAACTCTTTGCTATTGTTTTTTTGCCTTCTTTTTATTAATTTTTTCATGAGACATTTAACGGCACTTTGAATATTAAACAATTTATCGTTATTCTAATAAGTTCATCAACAAGGTGTGAATGTTTTAAATTTGTGTTAACGATCGCAATGATATTATTTGAATGTGTGTCATTTTTAAGAATTTGTTATTTGATGAGAATTGTTTTCTACAACCTGGAAAATACAGACATTATTATACTGCTTCGGATATAATTCACAAAATATTATACTTTGCAGCAAAAAATAAAAAAAGATAAAATTCGCTAGAGAGTATAAAAAGTAATATTAAATATATACAAAATAATTAAGACCATTGTAATTTGAAAATTAAACATAAGCTCTGAGCTTCTGTTTAATTTCCCAATAACCAACTCACGAAAACCTTTCGCGATTAAGAAAAATCCTTGCAACTTAAATGTAAGACGGCGTCTTTTTCTTAACGTTTCAAAGCCCTCTCGATAGTCTGGCTTCTTTTTTTACATAGTTTCTATAGCTGGAATTAATATTGGGAACATACGTGAGAGAAAGCCGGATAAATACGAAACTGTCTTACTGAAATAAATATCAATCCGAGACAATGCAAACACGTTCTCATATTTTCAAAGTATGTAAAAAGGTCTGATGAGAAAAACTGCTGAATCCACGCATAGAAAAATGTTTGTAAGAAAAACTGCTACATGCATAACATTGATATTCTTTTTTTTTTTTTTTTGTTAATTAAAAACTCCAAATTAGCTATTTTTTATTGTAATATAGGCAACACTCTAGTGAAATGTCAGTTTAATTTAAAAAACTTAATTTTTCTTAGACACCGTTGAATTTAGGCGAAAATAAATATTTTATTTTTTGTGATTTTTCTGGTGAAGACTTGAAATTCTTTTAAATTCTGTTCAATTTGTGTGAATTAATGGAACATTTTTTTTTTTTTTGACTTCGTGGGCGTTATTTAATTCAGTTTAGACGAAAAATTATGAAGAAACGGAGTTTTATTATAATAGTTTTGACTTGAAACTTACTGTTGCAGATGTCAGATGTTCCAGATGAACGGGGTTCTGCCATTTTATTTTCACCAGTAACAAGTGATTATGAAGATCTGACAACTGCCAATAGTGGACTAACGGGTTTAGTTTCTTATGACATAAATTCAGATTCTGAAACTGATAGTAACTACCCTGAAAAGAGAAGAACAAAAAATTGAGAGAGTCTGGTAAAAATATATGGGTAAACGAAAAAAAAGAAACATGGGATTATGAAGTGCCGAAAAAACCAAAAATAATAAAACAAAGGTGCAACTGCAGACAAACGGAACGTGGTACTTTTAAGTGTGGGACTTTTACAGAAGATGACAGAAAATATATTTTTTAAAAATTTTGGGAAATGAACTGGAAAGAAAAAAAGGTAAACATTACAGGACTTGTAACATCAGTTCCAATAAAAAAATACCGATGAAAAAAATCTGACCAAGGGTCTAGGAGACATCAGTCCTTCATATATTATCTAAGGAAACAAGACAATCGTTATTGGAAGATGGAGTGTGCTTCATTGGAAAAATGAACAAATACTTTCTGAAGACTCCAGTAGTTCTGTAGTAGCCGCCCGTCGTTCTGTTACCCAAAAAGTTTCCTCTACTCGCTACGCTAAGGATCGCGAAGAGCTAAATCTATTCTTGGATTCTTTGCCTACTATGGAGTCCCATTACTGTCGCACCACATCCACAAAAAATATTTACAACCACAGTGGCAAACAAAAATGTCCCTTTACCAGTTTTATAAAAAGGATTGGTGCAAAAGTCGTGATGTGCTGAGTCTTTCTATTGCTGCATTTTGTAATGCTTTTGACGCAAAAAATTTGGCTTTATACATTCCAAAAAAGGACCAATGCAAAAAATGTTCATTATTTAAAGTTGAAAATTTAGCGGAAAAAGAATAAGAGCACCAACAGAAAAAGGAAGAGTCTAGGAGAGAAAAAGAAAGAGACAAAAGTTATAAAAATGTCGTATTTACTGTTGATATGCAAGCAGTTCTGATGGCTCCTAAGTCAAAAATTAGTAGTTTGTATTATACAACAAAATTACAGGTACATAATTTAACATTTTACAATTTAAAAGATTGAAACGGATACTGTTTCTTATGGAACGAAACTGAAGGAGGACTAGACTCCGAGCATATGGGTGAATTTAATTGAAAAGGTTGTATTGCCGAAAGTGGATTCCTCGGAGACACCTCAAATAATATTTTACAGTGATGGATGTAATTATCAGAATAGAAATTGTGTGATGTATAATGCTTTGTTATCTACTGCCATAAACCACAAAATTATTATTGAGCAAAAGTTTCTAGAAGTAGGCCATACTCAAATGGAAGCTGACTGTGTTCATTCCACCATCGAGCGAGCACTAAAAAATAAAGACATTTATGTTCCTGCAGATTATGTTGAAGTCTGTAAATCAGCTAGGAAAAGACCAAAGCCATACAGTGTAAATTACCAAAACTACTCGTTTTTCAAAGAATTTGATGCTGTGCAATTCTACAAAAGTATCCGACCTGGGCGCAACAAAGGTGATGCGAAAGTCACTGATATTCGTGCATTATAATATAACCCAAATGGTGAAATACTTTTTAAGTTAAGATATACTGAGGTGTGGCAATTGCCTCAAAGAAAATCATCCCAAATAGTTCCCAAATCCTTTTCTCAGCTTCCAAACCTCTACGAAAATCGAAGAAAGATCACTGTCAAAAAGTTTGAGCACTTACAACATTTAAAGAGGTCACTTTCCGAAGATTACCGTTGCTTTTATGATAACTTACCTCATGAATAAATTTAAAAATACATAACAACGAGCTTCTTTAAAGAGCTACGTATTGTACTGTTAGCATTAGTTCTTTTGTTACTATTTTGTTTTCTTGAAAAGCATTTTTTTGTTAAATTCCACTTAGCTACAATTATTTTATTATTCCTAATTTTTAGTGTTATTACATGGATTGTTGTAATAAAACGTACTTTTGAAATTAAAAAGGAAAACCTGCTATATCCACCATATTATTTTAAATCGATGTAAGAAAAGCTGCTAAGTTACAAAATCGGTTATAACTCCTTAATTACCATATTTATATTTATAGATTGAAGTCATGGATGTAAAATACCATAAAATAAACCAACTATATTTTTGTTTTTCTTCTATAGTTGCAAATGTGATATATAGAAAGTTTTTTGTCTCTCCTGTAAAATTTACTGAAAGGGAGTTAGCAGGTTTGCATGTTAAGACGACGAAGTTTACTGTCACACTGTATCTCAAATTTAGTTTTTTGCGTTTAAGAAGTTTAAGAAAGATTAGAAGATCCTAATTACGCACTTGGAGGAAATATTAATTTTTTTAAATGCTTACGCGTTTCATGTTTTTAAGATATTCAGTTATTGAAGGAGTAAATTTAAAAATTTTATAAATATTTTTTTCTGTCTCTATTGAATTTAAAATGCATTTTATTAAAAGAGTTTTTTTTTTCTTTTCAGAAAAATTATGTGAATTATTTATATTGTGTCAGTATTTCTTAATTAATTACTGTTTACTCTTCGTTCAATACTCTAGAAATGTCATAAGCATGGTTAATTTTGAAATTAATGTTTAAACACACCTCTATTTGAAACAAAAAAAGGTGTTAAATGGATGAAAACAAACCATAAAAACCAGATAAAAAGTAACCTGCTGTTTCACAAAGAAATTAGAATAGAAATTAGGTGAATTAAAAAAACAAGAACCCGTCAACTTAACCCCTAGAAAAAAGATATTGTAACTTTAAAAAATGAAACACATGCTTTTGAATACAAATTTCATACATTTTATCAACAAAAGATTAAACATAGTTTATCGCCCCCACAAATAAAAAATATAAAGAAAATAATACACATACAGATGCAATTCCCGTATAAAAGAGGAAACAAATATGAACAGGTGTTGTGCGCATGCGCAACATTTTTATTGAATGGGGGACAACAACTGAAATGCAATCCAGCAATAAAAACACATGAAATTATAAATTCAAATAGTAAGAGTCCTTACGAGCGCATTTATTTCATTAACAGATACGAATAACAACATCAGGAGTGGCAGCAATGTGTGCTGATGAGCGTTTATCAAGTTGTCAATGCTCAAAGACAACCATTTATTACGATAAGACGCTACAAGACTCAGTAAAATAAAACTTATAAAATATTTTTAAAACTTAAATAAATAAAACAAAAAATTAAACATGTGTATGATGAAATGCACACGTACTTAAAGCCTCTTTTTTTTAAATAAACTTGGCTAAGGGTTGTTGATCAGTGTGTTTCCTATCTTAGGAGCCAATTAATTCCAACGGCTTACGAAGTTAATGATAAATTTCTGAAAGGAAATACTTTACACCATTGTAAACATACGAATACAATTATGTGCATTTAAAGGCTTGAAAAGATAAAATATGCTCAACATTAATTTTCACACAAATGTCAATGTTAAACAGGAATATTTTTTATTTTATGGAAATATTAACTGGGCTCAATGTTTCAAAGTCGATTTATAAATACCCTAAAATTAAAGATCGTTTAGACTCTTGCGAAGTACGTTAATTTAAGATTGTGTAGCAATTTATTTAGCAGAATTTTAATGAGCGAAATAATTGTAGACTAAGCTAAACAAAAATAAAAAAAAAAATAATACTTCGCTTTACTCAACAAATTTGGTATGGAAATGTTTTATTTCCGCTGAAAATTTTTGCTGGAATATAAATTTTCCTAAATATTGTAATTGTAAAGTATTCCAATAATTTTAAAATAATTATGAATAATAGCGAGCATTTGAAGGCAAAACAAGAAATTTGTTGATGAAATAAAGTTTCTTGAGCTTCTGTTATTGCGCAGAATCCTTGTGAAATCTATAAATATTCGTTTGGTTTCGTTTGCTGCTAGAAAATGTTTTGAAATTTGAACATAGTTACTGCTCAGGACTAAAATTTTAAGAATCTTCTAATTAATAACCTTAAAACTCTGCTTCATCTTTATAGTAAAATTTGTTATATTTTATGAGAAATTGAAATTATACTGCTAAAGAATAAAAACGTGTCATTTAAAATAAAAATTCATTACACGCTGAACGCACGGGCAAAAATACTCATGAGCTGTTAACATTGCAGTTGTCAAGGCGAATTAAGCTGCTTAGGAATATTTTCAAACATAAATTGATCTTTTAAAAATAAAAATATTTAAATTTTTGTTGATTGATACAAAAAGCAAAATAAAATAAACTTAATTATAAAATATTTCAATTCATATTAAAACTAGTAGAAAATTGAGCTGTTTTATATTGCATAACCGAGTTTTAGTGGATCTCAAATAAAACAGGGCTCCCTGGTACGGATGGAGCACTGGTCATGAAGAAATGATCTTTGGGGTAAGAGTGTCCATTTAAAAACTTTCGAGCAATTTGTACCATGTTGGTGAATTCCAAACATGTTGGAAGGTTGCTGATGTAACACCAATCCAAAAAAGGGAAAGGGTAGTAGCCCTAAAAATTACCACCCAATTGCAAATTTTCTCTGCACTTTCCAAAGTAATAAAAAATATGGTGAATTTTCAGCATGCGAAATATCTAGAATTTAACAGCTTCCTTTCGGTAAAATGGTGTCAATCCATTTACCATTTCGGTGAAAGATGTTTTCAAGGCGCTTGATAAACTTATTGCTTTTGGTGTTGGTAATAGCTTATCTCGATTTATATCGAGCCCTCTTAGGGATCGCACTATACGACCTCATCTTTCTTATTTTTCTTAATGACCATCTCAGTCAGACTTCCAACCCTGTCTATTCTTTCGCAGATGACAGTAAGATATGCCATTCATATTCATTTTGCAATAGGCCAAACCTTTCGGAAATTGGGGTTATCTTAAAGAACATGGACGATATCCTAAATCGCGACCTTTTGGCAATCTCCGAATAGGGCCTTGCGAACAGGGCTCAATTTATGCTCGTAAAAACCAGTGCTGTGAGCTTTAGCACAGGTGTACGGATGATTATGCTACCTTATCTGTAATTATTATTATTTTTAAAGAGCTCTCGATGTTATAATCAAGAAGAATCAAAGTGATGTTGGGTGGACAAGCATATTTTTCAGGTCGCAAGAGAAACATTTAAGTGCCCAGAAATAAGTAAGAAATACTTTACTCTGATCTCCTCGCTACCTATGTCACATTTATCAGACCGAAAAAGGAATACAACTCTCCACAACAAAGAAACTTCACTATTCCTCTACAAATGCTCAACTTTTTTACCACTTTTGCGGAGTGTCGAACATTATTGATGAAATAATTAAATTAAATAATGTTTTGGAAATGTTAAAACAATTGTTATATTTGAGGATGGAAGATTGATGATTTTCTAAACAAAATAAAAAAATTTTACAGGGCAGTTTTAGAAATTTTTACAATGTAACAGTTATTTTCGCATTGAAAATATATCCTCGAAATCAGAATGGAATTGTTAAAAAAAACTTTAAAGGAAACTTATCTTCTGGTTGTGCTCACTGTAGCTTCAGGAGTTATTGTTTTTGATCACAATTTTATATCAATTAATTATTGCATCATTTATTTTTATATTTCAAACACTTTTGAAATAATATATGAGAATTTTTTATTTCATTCTGCTTAACTTTAAAAACAATATTTTTTTGTTTGTTGACTGTTGCGTTGTTGTAGCCGTGCGTTCACCTGTATTAGTTCGCCTTGATTCTATAGAAGCTATTAAAAATTTGCCACTGATGAAAAAGAGCAAAATAAGTTGTTACTTTCACCACCAGAAGTTCAGAATGAAGCGAAGCTTAACCGAACAAATGTTGTGCCACCGCAGTGGCTGTATTGGTAGAGTTCTGTCTTTGCTTGGTGACCATAAGTTCATATCCCGGCAGCGACTTTCTTTGAGAAAAAAAGACAAAAAGACAAAAAAGAGTAAAGTAAAGACAAAAAGAGCAGTTCAAGCATTTCCCTTTGTCTATTAAAAAAGGAAAAACTATTAATGTATAGCAGCGGTAGGTAAGGTGGCAACGGTGCTTGTGTAGTTAAAAGCTAAATAAGATGATCCAATTGCTTGTATAGAATGACAAGGAAGTCTAGAATCAAACATCGATGACGCCTTATTTTGTGGAGGGGGCAGAGTAACAACATTAATAAGAGCGTAAGTCGAGGCTTAAATGAGAAAGAGCATGGAGAGGTAGAGAATTAATAAAAAATAAATTCACAATATAGATTTATCAAGAATTTTATTTTTAATAAGCGGCAACTTGTCAAAGTAGGCAAGTCACGATAAAAGAGCAAGTATTTGATAATCAATAAAAAATTTCGTCACACAGAATTGATTTTTTCATTCACTTTTATTTCAATCGGACTAGACATCGGCGAATCTTAAATCATCCGGATTTTCATAATAATTGTTGCATTGAGGAAATCTCCTCTCGGTACTGCCAAATAGCTACGTGCAAAAAGTTAGAAATTAATGAAAGAATACGTATATTTAAACTTGAATATGAATACCAATGAAGTATTTTAGAAATTTGTAGGGCACCAATAAAAGGTGATATTAAATTTGTAGTCATCAGACATGCTCAACGCATAAACATTTGTGTTACTGAGGCAACCCCTACCAAAACTTTATTTATTAAGCAAATGCATATTAAAAATATATCATTTGTCTGCATTTACTATGCTTTTATTCAAAAATGATATAAAATTTATCAAAATGCTTACTCACGTTGTTAAAGCAGCAATAAATGCAAACAATAAAATTAAATGCCACTGGGCTTTTGAAATAAAATGAATTTCCTTTTTTAACTGGCAACAACTAAAAATAAAGTTTAAGTCGAAATGTTTGGCATTTCATGTTTTTGTCTGCAAATGAATTATTAATCGATTATTTTATCTTTGTACGAATTCAAAATAAGAAAAGATCTGTTTCTAGTGGGTGCCTGAATATTTTGATGTGCGATTGTTATCTTTATCAATAAACAATTTTTCGGTTGTTTAAAGCCCTTAAAACATGTTTCAAGTGTGTTAATGAGCAACCATCTCTCAAATAAACAAACGTATTTATTAGTTGTTGTTCCAGCAGGTGCAAAATTGCATTGGTTAACATGAACATAAACGTTTTATGAAAAAAAAACTTTATGAGAAATAATTAACTATTGCAATATTAAAAAATATAAAAAATTATATATTTGGAATTAATTTTGATGGAATAATTAATTGACAATTTCATTAGCATTAAATGATAAGTAAAGCTAATAATTTTTTAACATTACCATTATTTTCAATGTTTCAATAAAAAGTTTTCGTTGGTAATTAGTTAAAAAACAATTTTATTATCATTGACTAATAATTAAGAGGTTTCAAAGCATTGACATTAACAAATGTCAATCTCTATCCTTTTTATCACAAAAAAATTGGTAAAATATAAATGTATTAACATTTTAAGAAGAAATGAGTCATTATAAAAATATATTTTTGCTTCCGTGTAAGTACTAAAGCTTAGCTTAGCTTAGCACAGTTCAAAATTTATAGCACAAATCAAAATTTTTCATTTATGATCATTCAATTATAAACATTTATGATATTTTTCATAAACGAGATTTCTACGAATTTTTCTTCTATTTTTCAAGTTGATAAAAGGCCATCAAAAAATTTTGTTACTATGACCACACATGAATAAGTGCGTCTCTTTCGTTTTTAAGCATTCGTGTATGATAAGGGATAAAAAAAAAATACTCATTAATGCTGCTTTTCATAAACGAATGCGAAAAATTTTTCAGCGTTGAAAACTTCTCATTTATGAGCATTTAAAGATGAGATTAATGAAGTTTCTCATAAATTTGAAAAACAAAAATTGTTTTCATTTTCACGGTCATTAACGAACAACAAAAAATTGTCTACCTGCGATCCCACATGAATGTATGGATTAGCATTGATGCAAGTACGGGTATTATAAAAGACAATATTATAACTAGACTAGGTAAAATACCAATAAAGCATACAGAAAACAAAATTTATTAAAAGCTATATAAATGTAATTTTATAAGTACATTAATGTACAAACGTATTTTTTAAATCTGTTATTTAGTTGATAGAGTACTATGTATTAAACTATATTTTATATGTATGAAAATTATAAAAATATTTTTTTTAGGATAATTTGCTTAAAGCATATGAAATTTTAAACAAATTAAAAAACAATTCAAATGAGAAATCACTTAGCTATTCACATTTATTAACCTGCTATTCCTAATACGAAATACTGACTTTACCGGATACATTAGAAATAAATAAACTTAAGCACTTATACAAAATATGTATTTGGTTTTAAAATAACTAGTAAAGTAATGTCTTAAAGGTTACTAAACAATATAATAATCCATAAAAGCACAAAAGTACAAATTTTATTTCTGCATATACTACAAAACAAACAAAAAAAAAACACAATTTGTAACATACGCGTAAATACGTCGGCAGTATAACATAAAAATATGCGAACGCGTAATGAAAAAATATTTCTATGATTTTTCACTTATCAAAAACTATTAAAATTGTAAAATCTAATTTTTTCACTTTTAAATAGAAGGAGAATAATTACACCATCACACTCAGGGTTGTCAGATTTGGAGATTTATTCCCAAATTGGAGATTTTATTTTCAAAATGGGGAAAAACATTTCAGTTTGGGGATTGAGGATTTCTCTGAAGATATATTTTCGGCGTTTAAATTGAACCAAACCAAAATAAGAAATAAAATGCAATACAAAGTGTAAGTGCATTCAGAACTTTTCAATTTGGTTAATCAACTTAACTAGTTAAATTTAATTCAATTATAAATAGTAGTATTTGTATTGGGGATTTTTGGGGATAGTTGATATTGTTTTTGGGGGAATTGTGGGGGGATAAAATTTATCTAATTGGAGATACCACTCGAAGAAATTCTGGAAACCCTGATCACATTCATAAATGAAAATACCAAAATATTTTCTACCCTCTCGCACATTTATGAAAAGAAGCAACTAAAATTAAAATGTCTACTGCTCTTTTATGTGTTAGAAATGAGAGGGAATTTCGGTACTCTGGTAATAAAACCTTCTAGCTGGGGTGTTAGATGATCTCAGACATTAAGTTTTCTAGCTATCACAATTAAAATTCATATATTATCAAAAATTTTAAATGTATGCTTTTTTACAAATGGTCGAAAGTTCTGCTATCATATCATCATATCATGAAAAGAAGTATTTTCTTTTAATTTATAATAGTAACTAAACAGTTTCACTATCATTAGTAAAAACAATTATAACCAAAATAAAGTCGTTAGCAATATAGAAAAATTTATATTTTTTTTCCACTTATCATCGGCATACATTTGTAAAATAAATTTTCTTTCTAAAAAAGATTTTAAGAAATTAAAAATAAATAAACTTAAGACAGAATAATTTCTATTCATTTATTTTTCTTTTGGAAACAAATAAAAATAACGCAATCACTAATTTAGTGCTCTGAAGAAAGGACTAACTACATAGCCCTTTCCAAACAGTCCCCAAAATGGCTCACGCTAGAACTTAGAAGTCACGCTTAATTGTATGCTCCTTTGGAGCACTTTTTACAATGACTCACATACAATTTCTAATAATTTTTATTAGGTCTTTGAATCAGAATACTAGAATTTTAAATTTTCGGTCAAAATATATCTGTAATTAAGTGAATTTAAGAAAATATGGCATAAAGAAAAACTCACAAAGGGATTGCATCCCAATACCCCTGGGAATGAAATTCTGCAAAGATGCTTGTGTTAATCGATATGGAATACAGATTACCTATTTTTGGAATATTTGTCTATCTGTCTGTGTTCGCACCACGTAAAAACTCTTGGGTGAATTTGCATTTTGTGGGGAGGTCCCTTAGAAGCTTGGTTCAGATATAGAACACTTGTTTTTTGTAAAAAGAATTCCTTTCATACAGAAACTAGTCAACGCACCCAATTTTTCATATTTTTCTACATTTGAATGAATAGAAATAACACGCTGAAGAAGTCATGGGCTTATTTATAAATATTTTTTACCGCGTGCACTGCAAAATGAAGCCAGCCAAGGACAGGATGAAACGTTCAGAAAAGCCTAGAAAAAATATGTAAATCAACAAATTTTTTTTTTTTTTTTGTAAACTTATTTCCAACTGTCATAAATAAAACTACTGAGAAACTATATTTTCTGAAATATCTAAAAAGCCATTCCAGAGACGAGAAATTACATAAGAAAAATTTTAGGAAGACACTGTTTTGTAGAAAAAAAAAACTCTCATTTTTGTGTTTTTTTAAGCGTAAAAGCTCAAAAAATGAATCAGTAATGTTAGGGACTAATTTGTTAATATTTATGGAAGAAAAAACAACATGAGAAGAAATAATTTATTTTTAATACAATTTCTTTGGACAAAGGAAATCTAGTTTTACAAAAACACAAAAGAAATGATGCTTTACCTTACCTGGAATGCTTCTGCGAATATGACTTTTATATAATCACAAACTTATACAAATTTTAGATTTATTTTAAAGGGTGCAAAAAAATTAAAGTAATTTCGTGTGTTGAAAATAAGTAGTTGGTTTCACGCAATAATCATAATATAACGGTAAAAAATAAAAACTTTTTAAATTTTTCATTCACTATTACTTACAAAATGTTAATATCACACATTAGCGAAAGCATCAAATTAAAAATATAATAAAATCATAAACAGTTTACTGCATAGAGCTGTTTTTATTCAGTTAAAGTCATCATGAAAGTTGTTTTCAAAAATGTTTTGCATTAATTTATTGCAGCCACCACCCCAACTACACTCCATTGCTTGAAGCGCTATTGAAGTTTGGTTGCAACAGCAGTACCGCACTGCAAATAATCATTTCAAAATTATAAATTCATGATATTTTCATTTTGTTTTATATTTTAATTTTGCATAAATTGTTAACAAACACACAAATACATACATATGTATGTCTAGATTATGCAATGCATTTTATTTTAGCATAAAAAATCTATAATATTGTTTTTTTTTTTGCAAAATAAAATAAAAAAAACCAGTTGAAAAAAAATGTGTATGAACTTATTAAGAGGCATTACAACATCAATTAAAAAACTCATCAATTTTAATTGAATTACAACCATAGACAATTCAAATTAACAAATAATAAAGAAGCAGAATTAAATCTGTTAAAATAATGACAGCAATATTACAATGTTTTATTATAATTTAAATTATGTTTTTAAACAAGCGCTGTCATAAAATGGCAACAACAAAAGTAAAATAAAAAAATAATAAAAAATTATTTGAACACAAAAAAATGCAGAAATTAATGCAACAATTATCCGAAAAGCGAAAAAAAGTGAAATGATGATAATATTGATGAAAAGAAATCTATTTGAAAGTATCGAAATTAATATGAAGCTGTAGAAATTAAAAATATAAATTAAATCTCTGTTTTTTCAAGTTCTCATTATTAACGACTAAAAAAATTAAAGACTTCTAACGACTGCAAGAGTCACTATTATGTCAGTTTTGGATTATTGAATTTTCATAAAATCATTATTTAAATAAAGCTTGTTTTTAATTTATAACAGAATAACATAAAAGAATTTAGCTCTCTAATTATTCTAGATCACTTATAGAAAATTAAACAGTTTAAAATTTAAATGGTACGGACCTCATAATATTATCTTAAAGTCTATTCATGCCGGTAGGTATTAAAAAAGAAATAATAATAATAACCTGTGATTCTTTCAGTTTCTGATTACTTTACTGTGGAAATTAAGAATCATCGCACAATCAATTGTTGTAAGACTCGTTATAAGCGTATTTAAAACAAGTATAGTCACTAAATTAAAATATACAACACAGAGCGTAGAATACTAGAGAGGCCTACAACGCGAGAATTTGAGATATTTTCTACTTTTGTGTTCGTTAAATGCGCCATTAAAAGGTCAGCTGTTTTTTGAAGCCAAGAATGACAAATTATAATCTATTTTCAATATTATTGATAAATATGATTGTGTATCAGACTAATATTTTTCTATGTTTTTTTACTTTTGCTGTAAAAAAGGCTTTTGGTAAAAAAACTTTCATAATAAAGTTTGCAAGTGCGTTCCAGTACAAAATACATAAAAATTAATTATTTATTTACTTATCAATTACTTTTACATACCGAATCCCATCTCTGTCTAAAGGATTTATTTTATGCCAAGTTGCTCATTTTCCAAATTGTTATTGCGAAGCTCACAGTTTATACGACACTTCCACCATGCTAGGGCTTGACTTCTGCACAAACAATTTGTTCCACAATTTTATTAATTAAAATATTAATTACAGTTGTATTATTTTTTTAACCGACTTAAAAAAAGAAGAAGGTTATCAATTCAATTGAATGTTGCATTTTTTCTATTTGTGCCTTCATAACTCAGTCATGCCGACGCTTACGCCTATTGTGAACCGTAAAGGGCACCACTTAAAAACTAAAAAAATGCGTATTACTATTGCTCCCAATGCGAAAAGTAAAAGGGGTGTCCTCATAGGTGACGTAAATTAAATTATATGGGACCATCTTTTGAACCATTATAGACGAACGCTTGCAAATTAGACAGAATATCGATTGCTATGACCGTTATAGCAATAAATATTAATATTCAAAAATGATAAATTAACAACAGCAAGAATAAAATTTGAATTTGGAAAATAAGGGTGCCCCTAAAGTTCGTGTAATTGTATACTGTCAAACTTTTGAACAGTTGTAGACAGACCGTTGAAATTAACTACTAACTAACAAGTATAAAGTTCAGAGATGGAATATATGGGGGTCTCAATACTTAATATAATTTGATATATGTGGCCATTCTTTTGGGTCGTTATATAAATGAAATCTGTTTTGAAGTCGTTTTGTTCGCAGAATTATTGTAACCTCAACCTTGTGTTTTTTTTTCTTTACATCAAGGAGTACTTATATATTTATATTCTCCTCATGCATTACATAGCACAGATTAGTATCTAACGAAGCAAATGGCGCTTTGAAAATTGGAATCTGACATTCATTAAACCAACTTCTTCGTGAAAGTCTAATTACCAATAAATTCCTTTCAGGAATCATCTCGTCCTTATCTCTCTTGTTGCTTAAAATATACTCGTTATATTAAGTGTAAGAATTTCTTAACTTAGTTTTCAAAGACTTAATTGTGTTAATAAGCAGACTTTTGCAAAGTTTATCTAATGGTTTCTCGTGTAAACATTATTATTTTGTGGTGTAGAGTACATTTAATGCATGAAAAATAACAAATATCGCAAATTAAAATCTTTGTAAAAAAAAAAAAAAAACAGTTTGGAAAAAATTGTTAAAATTATAAACAATTATAGACTTTATAAAAGCAATGACATGATTTAATTAATTATGACAACAAAATGCAAATAAATTTTTAATTATCGGTTTTTTATGCATAAGAGAACAAGTATTAAATTAAAAACACAACAAAAAATAAATAAATAAATTGAATGCATTTTTTTAAATTCTCCCTTTATTTTAAATCGCAGTTATTAATTTCGTTTTTCCAGTTTTTTTATTTCGCCAAGTAATATATTCATATCAGCTGGGTAAAAGAAGGTGGAAATTTTAGTTTGCTTATTTTCCTAACGGAGTGAAGAAGTTACGGAGAATAATTTTGTCAAACACTTCCCAACATGTGATTAATAGACAAAATTGGACAAAGAAAGGCTTTACCCAAATAAATTTTAGTTCGATAGATGCAGTAGGTAAACAGATTTGAAGAATGCTGATGTAACGTTTCAGAAAATGCTGCATTACATTTAAATGGTGTGTAATTCTCATGTTTTCTTTAAACATTATCACATAAATTTGGAAATATTTTTTTTTAATAAAATTAATAAAGATCCCTAACGTTTGCAGCTGACGGACGATCTTTATATCATTGTTGTGCAAAAATGCAGGAGAAGAAAAAGTCTCACTATAGGTGACTGCAAAACAAACAATTTCTGTCAAGTAGAGTAAAATTAAAATTTCAATTGAATTGCAAAATCATTTACATCTTACATTTTGAAGAAGAAAAAAATAAACTAAATAAACACACCAAAAAGTATTATACAATTTAAAATGATGGGAGAAGTTCGTACTTTTATTGAACTCATACAGTTTCTACGTGCTGACTCTTTTAAAAAATTAAGTAAAACAAAATAATTTAATGAATTTTAATATTAGATAAATTCATTAAGTGAAATTAACAATAATTATTGAACCATTTAATTAAATTTATACTTTTATAGTATAAAAATTTGTTACGAATTTTTATTTATTTTTCTTTTTAGAATAAATTTTTGCTTCTAAATAAAATTGGAATCCTTAGCAGAACAAATGTTATTGTTAAATATAATTACAATAGTAATTTAATAGTAATTTATAGTCAAAAAAGTAACCTTAAATAAATATATACATTACTTTTTCTTTCAACGTATCGTCCGTAACAAGTAATTGCTACGATTAATAATTACGTACTAAATAATATAAACATTTTAGTATACTTCACGCATAAATTTGGGAACATTTTTTTGGCGAATACTGGGTAGTCATACCTGAAAAGAAGTAGAGGTCATTATTTCCGGTGAAAAAGGAGAAAAAAGAAAACAAAGTTACATCGCCTACGTCTTTTGAGAGTGCAAAACTTTTTAAATTTAATCACAAGAAACTGTTCAAATCCACTTAAAAGAATTCATTTTTTCATGCAAATTGATAGAAATCAATAAATCTGCCGTCAATAGAAGTATTGATTTGGCAAAATATATCTTAAAAAGACATTAAGTTAGAAAAGAAAATAAACATAGAACTTTACACGAGGAATTCTGCCAACCATAAATAAATTCCTATAAAAGAAGAAAAATATCCAAATGGGTTTTTACTCACAATTTACGCTTACGCAAAGAAGAAGAAAAATACATTTCATCAACGTACATTCATTCAATTTAAAATAGCTGGAGTTTCGTTG
This sequence comes from Gymnosoma rotundatum, assembly GCA_916610165.2. Classification (NCBI taxonomy): domain Eukaryota; kingdom Metazoa; phylum Arthropoda; class Insecta; order Diptera; family Tachinidae; genus Gymnosoma; species Gymnosoma rotundatum. Next base: position 90,900,949 of record OU744337.1, on the reverse strand, counting down.
ACAAAGTAAATAAGCAAAAAGTCTCCAAATTTTATCATCATCAAATGCAATATATGTATATTTGTAGCCAGAAGGAGGAAGAGAAGAGGAAAAGAGTACCAGCAACAACACTATAATAAAGCATAACTTACTTCTATTTCTCTTATATTTCGTGTATTTAATTTTATTTATTAGTATATAAACATGCATATTTTAAGAAAATTCTGTAAGACCAACCTTAAGGGCACGTAAGTTAAAAAGAAAAAAAAAACCTAAGCATAACATCATTTGGTTATTGTTCAAAAGTAAGAGTAAATGCCTGGATTTCCTTTTAAATAAACCTTTTATATTATTTGTAATGAATTTTTGAAATTCTGATTATTAGAAAACAGGTATCATGACTCGCTGAATGGCCATTGCAATGATCATCATGAAAACATTTTGAAGCTAAAGCATCGTTAAACTAAAACTAAAAGGTTTTAAATAAACCTCACAGGTATTTATTCACCACATATTGGTGTATATTTCTTTTTAACTTATTAAAGACCAAACTTTACTGTGCATTAAGAAATAAAAAATAAACATATTCAACTTAAGATACAAAGAATTAAATGAAATATATATTTTTTTTATTTAAGTATGTAACGTAAAATATTATAAATATAATATTTATAAGCCATGAATTACTAAATTCATTAATAAAGGGAACGCATTTTGAATTAATTGAGATGAAATAACTTGCTATAGTTACTTTTAAAGGGGCAATTCAATATAAACTATCAGGTGTGTGAATTGCCAAGGTGTATCATAATATATATTGATAAGGGAGGGAAAATTACACCTAAAGAGAATACCACCACTCTTAGTTCTTGTTTATGTAATCTGAGGGTTTTCTTTTTTTGCTCTTGCAGGCTTTACGGATTTAGGCATGTATTTTCTATGATTGCACGTATCCATTAGGGGTACAGAACTACGCCTTGACCCACTGAGCTGGTCGTTCTAACTTTTTTTCTTTGACATGCCAAAAGTACATTTCCATGGATAAGTTTATCTGAACTAAGCATGCAACAAATTCTTTCAAAAAACCATCGTCAAAAAAGATTTCATCTGTCTGTTTATAATGGTTTAAAAGTATGGCCACATACATCAAATTAAATTAACTATTGGGATCCCCTTATATTCTATCACCAAACCTAATACTTGTTATAGCAGACTAAGCACTACCGCTCCTTGTTAACCGTCTGTGTACAATTGTTCAACAGCTTGGCAATATAAATCAAATTACAGCAACTGTAGCAGAACCCTTTAATTTCCAAATTACAATTTTTTACTTGCAGTTTTTTTTTTGCAAATTTCAACTATCTGTCTAAAACGGTTCAGCAGTTTGACCATATATGTATATCATTTAACATCAACTATTGTAACACCCTTTATTGTATAATTTTAAATATTTATACTTCTTCTTATACCAAACAAAGTAGGGGACATTCTGTCTAACTTTCAAGTGTTTGTGTATAACAGTTCAAGACATACGGTCATATAGGCCAAATTACATATAGGAGCACCCTTTAATTTCCTTATTCAAATTATAATTTTTTTGCTATAGTGAACTTAGCAACACAGGTCCCTTGTAAGTTTCAGTTGCCTGCCAGTAACGTTTTAAAAGTTTGGCCACATACATCAAATTACATGAACTAATGGTTTACCCTTTAATTTCCAAATTCAAATTTTACACTTTTCTTGCACCGGAGTTAGCAATACAGGTTTTTTTTTATAAATTTCAAGCGTGTCTACACAATTTTTCAAAAGTGGTGACATATGTATCCAATTAAATGAACTATTAAGGCACCCTTTACTTCATAATTTTGAATATTAATGTTTTTTACTATAACGATTGCAGCAATCGACATTCTGTCCAATTTGCAAGCGTTTGCCTATAACGGTCCAAAAGATAGGCCAATTAAGGTTAATTTACGTCAGCTATGGGAACACCTTTTAATTTGTAGATTTATTTTTGCCACAGTGATAGACAGTTTTTTTAATTTTAAAGTGGTGCCGTTTACGATTTATAACACACTTAAAAATCAGGTACGTTGTATCGGGACACCCTTTAATTTTAAAGACTATGAACTGTTTTTAAAATATAACCAATCTGTAAGCATCGCCTTTAAAAAAAACTTTTAAAAATTGGTTCAAAAATGACTGAGTTCTGCGCGCACAAACATATAATATAATAAATAAACTTCTTTTTTTTTTTTTTTTTTTTTTGAAGTCGGTTAAAAATTATAATAATTATTAACCCAACAGTAGGAACATGTTAAATTTCTCAATTTCTTGTTCTAGAAACTGTTTTGTAACATTCTAATAAATGTCATTATAATTTATTTAAATGTTCTTCTCGATTGTCAAGCGCTATGACAACAAAGAATACCAAAACTGGAAATTATGAATATTTGATTAATCAAATTCAGTTGAAATTTATTGATTTGTAGATAAAACATTTATCTTTTAACTTTTGTTGACTTTTGTTGTATTGTGGTTGGCTGATACAAATGCCAGCAAATTAATGATTTTCTAGAAATCTAGCGTATCGTTTTGTTTCAATCGTGAGAACGTTTTTATTTCCATATATTTCATTGTCAATTTTGGTACCTTGTGTGAACATCAAAATATTTGTGTTATTTAATTTTTGCAACATTTTCTCAAATAAATTTAGTAATAATTAATGTATAAAATTAATTTCTTATTTATAAATGAATTTATGAATTTATTTTAATTACTTTTGTTTGAAAGAAAATAAATTTATTTAAAGATAAATGATAGTGACTTTTATAATTTATTAAAAAAAAAACTTGTTTCTTTCTTGTGTGCTTTTATTGCAAAATCTACAAGGTTTTATATCACAAAAATAACAAAATCTGTTAACTTTTCTTTTTTCTATTATTTGAGAGTGTAATCTTATTCGTTCCTTGAAGGTTTCAAAAAGGAAAAAAAAACTAAATAAGAAAGTGAAATTTAACACAGAAATTTTTTTCAAGCGTTGTATTTCCATGGGTTATTTAGACCTGTTGCAATAAAAAGTTAATAAATTCTTATAGGCAACTCCACGAATGCCCTTGAAACACTTTCTTCGAAATGAGTTAAACTGGAAAACAGAGTGTATGAAAGTAGTTTTCGCTATCTACAATGTTAGAGAAAGCTCAAATAGCTTCTCTAGCGACTTGATGTCTTGACATTTCAATTACACGTTGCAACAAGAACGAACTGGATTTATTCTTTGCCTTTAGTTTTATTATTTTATAATATCTCATGCGTCATTATGTCAAATAAAAAAGTTTAAAAAAATACCGCTAAAAACCAAAAGCGATCAAAAGTGAAATTTTGCGAATGATATTTTACTTTAAATATCTCCGAACATACAAAAAATATTAAATTAGGTGTTCTTCATTTTAAAAACCTCTATGTACGTATTTTTGTTTAAAAATATCCCATATTTGAACCACGCTGACTGTAGGACGCTTCGTCAGAATTCTATAAAAAACATTTCATAGATTACCCAAGGCTTTATGGTAAAAAAATTAAAAACATTTTTGAAAAATTAGGCACCAGCAGAATGTAATGCTGCATTTTCTGGACCACTATGTCCTTCATCAGCATTCTTCGCATCTATCTACCTTATGTTATGTACGTATTTCTTACACTTTATTACTTTATTATTACAAAAATTCATTATGCATATGTTTCTTAAACTACATTTTTTATAAATATTTCTTAACTTATTACAACTTTTCTAAGACTAATTTGCACTTAATTATTTACATTACAGATATGCTGTATACAGTCATTTTTTAATTATTACATTTGTTTACATTTCCAAAAAAAGGATAAAAAGGAAAACCCTCATTTGTTTTTAAAAATTTTATTAAAACTAATAACTTAAACTACCCTACAAACTAAATAACACTTAATATTTAAAATAAGCGATATATAATATCTATCACAAAGTCCTCCTAAAATGACTGTGCTGTGTTGTACCCCAAGTCAGTTATGTCAAGGATTTTCACCCTCCTGTGATAAAATAAGAGGCCTGCATCCCCAAAGAGAAGACCTCCAGTATTCAAAGCCAAAAGGCTAACTGGGGAATGTTACTTATTTCCAAGCAAATTCTCCAGATCAGGGGCCCGGTGAAAGAGAAGATGATTTGTCAAGAAATCTGAGTGCAGATCTCATGAGAAAAACATCAATCCTCTCAAAATTTATACTACTATAGATTTTTCTACAGGACGGTTTTCGAAAGATGCCATCAGGTCGCACCCTGGGATGTAGCCGTAGACAGGAGCAGAGAACACGTCTCTCCCATATCCTAAGCCTTTCCATCTGGTGGGAAGATATTCCAAACCAGACTGGAAAAGCATAAGATATAATAGGTCTTATAATCTGACGGTAAATAAGAAGCCTGACTTTGGTACTAAGACCACCCCTGCAGCGTAAAATCCTATGGTACAAGAAATAAAACTTTTTAGCACATTCTACTATCAAATCTAGATGTCTATAGAATTCAAAGTTCTCATGGAATACTACCCCTAAATACTTTATCCTATCAGAGGTACTGATACGTTCGCTAGCATTGCTTAAGCTTGGCACAAAACTTCTTGCATTTGGGTAGAGATTACCACGCCTACCCTTAATCATTACCCCATCGGTCTTTTGAATATTTAATTTCAGGCCCCATTACATGAAGTATTCATGAAGAATATTTAGGTAATTGTTGTCCCTGTTATTCAAATTTTCGCCCTAGGACGAATGTTATGTACGTCGTAAACATCATCTATTTAACCAACTAACTTAGTAAAAAAGAATACGAGTAGTATTTGTATCATTATTAATTTGGTTAACCAAAGTATTTCTTCACTGTTCTCTCTATAACTCGTCTCGTTGTTTTTGGAATCGTTTAACGTTTGATCAAATAATAGGCTCTCAAATTTTTTCTCGATTCGAGGTTGCCTACTTTGACGCGCTGTGGTGTATCCACATTCAAGAGACGAAGCTATGTCGTCCTTTATAAATCGCAGTTTGTTTCATGAAAATCAGGTAAATAGTTTATAAGTTCCACACTTTTATTTCATTTTTTGTTATTTCACCCCAATGTGCGTCATTTGTGGAAAACATCTTCGCATAATTTCGCATAACTTTAATAGTTTTTTAAAATCATTACAATTTTATGTCATGTACGATATATCCTCGATATTTTAAACCACAATGAACTGAATATGCTAAATTTGTTTTCAAATATAACTAATTCCGTCTAGATGAAACATAAGATATTTATTATTTTTCAATTGCTTTAATATTTGCTATACTACAGGCAGTAATTTAATTGAAATTGAGAAATTAGTGAAAACGTATTTTCGTTTTTATTAGATAAGCAAAGATCACAAAGTTTTCGATTCTTTCACTTCGGTTAAAGGGCACTTGCGAAAGGGGGAGTTGTATTTAGTGGCACGGAAACTGACGTCTTCAACGACAAATTGGACAGTCTTGCACGATCTAGCTCGTATAGTCTTAAGAATCTATATGCCCTTATACGAGATGACAGAAGTATATGACTTCATAACGTGGAAAATACAAACGCTGCATGCAAAGGAAAACATAGTTGTGGTAACCATAATCCAAGAGTAACATATAAAGTTGTATTTTTGTGTGTGGTAATTAGTAAATTATAAAATATAAAATATTTACCAAAACTTATTAATGGTGGCAAAAATATTGTTCAAAAAAACTATAATTTGTTCCGTAAATCGTTACAAAAAATAATATGATTCTTATGACCATTCTATAACTTTGTTATTTAGCTGACAATACATCATAAGTTGTAGTGTCGCCGGAGCCATTGCATTTTTAGTTTTGAATGTTTGTGCTGGGTAAAAACACATATCGATTAGGTTTGATTCTAGTTAGTTTTACGACGTACTGTTAAGCGCATTTTTTGGTAACAAAAAACACAGAAAGATTTTTAGAATAATATTCTTGGCCTTCTTAAAAATATTTAAGAAATTAATTTTCACATTAAAATCAAGATTCAATATTTTACTTGTTATTTTTTCGATACGTAAAAATATGAATTATTTAAGCTTTGAAAAATGTTTTAGCTTTGCCAGATAGAGATTTAGCACCTCTATGGATTTATAACATTTAATAATTTTACTACATGTTTTTTCTGGGGCAGCAGAAAATCTTTTTGATAAAATTAATTTTTATTTTTATAGTTATAAATTAATTATTTATTTTTTTTTGCCAAATATATTTATTAATTTGAATTCAAAATCATGCAATGTGTGTGATTGGATACAATTTATTTTGGAAAAAATGATTTTTATCTCTTTTATCATGAACTGACGTTTGTTCTGATAAGCAAATAAACAATCAATGATCGTCGTTCTTGTATACCAATGTACAATAACAACAACAGCATTAACAAAAAATCAATTCATTAACTGTATTATTTTAGTTATTTATTTAAACATTTCTTATTCTTATGATTTTTTGTTGTTGTTGTTTTATTTTACCCAATTTAGTCGTTCCTGAAAGATGAAAATAAAAGAGACATGCAAATGTTTCTTGTTGCATGTGCATGTGCCTGTCTGGCTGGCTGGTTGCTGTCGTAGATTATGGTGACTATAGTCAAGCTTCATGCTGGTACAAGAACTTGAACTTGAAAATAATTTTACTTCTTTTTGTTTTTGTTTTTTAGCTGTGTTTGTTTATAATGAATGTGTATAAAAAAACATTACTTGAATGTGGCTCAAAGTAGCACTAAACAAAAATATGTCAATAAATCTGCCAATGGCCTTGTTTTGCATTTCCGCCAATAACTACTGAATTTCTGTCGTTTAGTCTAAATAAATATGATCAAACAAAATGAAGTATTTTAAAACAAATAGACAAAAACAATATATCCGTTAAAATTCTTTAAGTTCATTGACGATATCGAACTACTACAGGTAATGCCAAAATAGGAAAAACTCTCATAGGTCTTACAAAAAATAAAGCACAAAATAAAAATTGTTAAAAATTTTTATTAGCTTGCTAGTGTTGACAATATATCTGAAGAGATTTGAGAGAACTGATTTTTGTTTTATTTGTTCAAAGCTGTATAATTAACTCAGAAAATAAGGAATAAAAGCAGTGATTAAAAATGCTTGACTATTTTCAATCCATATGTAGTTGCTTAACTGCTGCTGTGGAAAAATGTGCAGCAAAAGCACAAAGCAAATGCAAAAAACAGAAAGAAACGCATTTGCTGTAGCTGACTATGTGTTTCTTTCTGCAGCAAAGCAATCAGCAAGGCAATCAGCAAAACAATTTATTTGAAAACGTTTGCTGTTACTTATTCTTTGTTTCTGATTTTGCTATTGCTCAACTCATTACTATGAAATTGTGGCTGACTACGATTGCTTTTTCTTGCTGTTACTTGTTGTAACTCGCTGCTTATCATCCCTTCTAATATTGCAAACTTATTTATGTAATTATTACTTACAATATGTAAAAAAATATATTTAAATTTATTTTCTTATACAGCAACAGTAAAAGAAGAAACAAACCTCAACTTATTGCTTAAGCAACAGCAAACGTTTTCAAAATAATTGCTTTGCTGATTGCTTACTGCAGAAAGAAGCACATAGTCAGCTAAAGCATATGTGTTTCTTTCTCTTTTTTTACATTTGCTTTTTGCTGATACTTCGTTTATAATTTGCTGGAAAACATGTAAGCAAGCAAAGATGTTAGTGCTGTTGCTATAATTGAGCAAGCTATTTAAACCCTGAATAAAAACCAAGTAGATTCTGCCACTTCAAAAGAGATTACCAAAAAAAATTCTGTTAAATTGTGGAAAAAACACATAAAGTGGAGAAGCGAAATATTGAAAAGAACCTCCTCAAACAGCTGCGATGTGTAATGCAACATAAGTCTAAACGTTACGTGCATGCGAAACATTATCATGTAAAATAATGTTTTCGACCCTTGGCGAAACACCCGTACAACCAATTCATTTAAAAAGCTTACAGAGTACCTTCATTTTGTTCAGGGTTCTGAACCCAACTGCTGACCGTCAGGGCGGTAAAGTCACGAATGTAATTTTTTCATATTTTTTATACCCTTCACCACAAAAAGTGGAAAAAGGGTATATCCAAGTATGTCATTCCGTGTGTAATTTCTACAATATCCATTTCCGACCCCACAAAGTATATACATATATTCTGACTTCTTAAGCATAGCGAAGTCACTTTCTTTTAGTTATACCCGTACATAAATAAATACAAGTATAAAAGAAGAAAAGAGCAACAAATTGCCAGATCTCTCCATGTTAGAAGAATCTAGACATTTTAACTCGCCCATAAATTAAAATCGTAACCGCGAGTGGTACAGCAGTATTAAGCAAAACGTCAAACAGAGATGTTATATGTTTACGGTAGCAAAAACTTTGTTGGTTAACAGAGTTGTCACTAATTTTGTACATTTTTCTTATTCAGTTAAAAATGTGATAAAAGCTTTACGGTCCATTTTATGATCATATCTTGTTATTTTAATATTAATATTAAAAAGTTCTTTGGGAGGACTCAATACACTTTAATTTTAATTCAGAACCTTGAATTGTGGGTTTTTTACCAAATATAAAAAATATGTACGCGAAATGAACAATTTAATTTATTTGCTTTTAAATGTTTAAGAAAAATCTACATCTTGGTTGTCTAGTTTCTTATTTCCATTGTATCTCTTAAACTCGATTCAGGTGTTCACCGTAACACAAAAACACAGCAACACATACAACTACAATACAGATTCATACAGATCGAACATGAATTGTGAACAACAGTAGCCAATGTCAAAATGTGGTGATTTAGAATTGTCGAATTTTATTTAAATTGGATGCAAACATGCAAAATTTATTGTATTAAATCAATAAACACAAAAAATAAATAAATAACGCAACAACAACGCCAATAATAATATCAATGACAAAAACAAAATCAGAGCAAAAAATTGAAAGAAAGAAATACAACAACAACAACAACAAAATAAACGCACAAACAGGTAATTCACAATTTTGATAACAGACATCCATGCAAACATTTTCTTTTGTGGAAGTCGCACTAAAAGTCATGAGAATAAAATGAATTTAATTGCGGATGCTAAAGCCTGTCGTCCGTGGAAAGAACTTTGCGCTGTGCAAGTGACATCTAAATGACTCGAAAAATTTGCCTTTTTGTGTTTTCTCACTGTATACTAATGCCACTAATAGTGATGCCAATCCCTATCGTGAAATCCCAGAATTTTTCGGATAGTTTAGAATATTATTGACTCGTTGAAAAATATCTTCAATGGATAATTTACTTATTCTTCTTCTGAAAATTACTCGAATTATTTTTTTAAATTTATTCAATATTACAAACGTCAAAACTGCTCCGTTTCATACGTGAAAGTTCGTATTAGATTTTTCCCTTTTGTTTCTTTAATGACATTTTATTTGCAGAACACAAGTAGAAAAAGTACGATTGAAATGCTCAGTTTGTTATACCCTTCACCGCAAAAAGTGGAAAAAGCGTATATCCAAGTTTGTCATTCCGTTTCCGACTGGCTTTACATAGATGGTGAAAGGTATAAAAAATGGGGCATAGTTGAATATAGCACTCTTACTTGTTTTTTCTTATTTTTTTACTGCCGGTATTACTTAATGCGAACGAACACTTCCTTCGCATACTTTTGTATTGAAAACAAAAACAATTTACAAAAAATTGTGTTTTGTACTTAAGAAAAATTTTTTGTTTAAAAGAAAAGTTCGTTCGCATTTCGTGAAATTGGCAGTCAATTCTCAGTCATTCCACTATTTGTTGTTTTGGTGAATGGTATATAAGATTCGGCATAAAAGAATACAGCACTTTTTATTGTTTTTAAAGATAGTTTCATTTATGCGAAATGGCTTCAAGTAAAAAGTTGTAATAGGGGATGTCTTACCGAATGAAAATTAGCTTAAGTTTGAGTAAGAAAAATTAGCCAAATTAAACTGAATAACTTGAAATAAATTTTCGTGTTGTTATTATTAACAGGAAAGCTATAATTTATTTTTTTATAGGGTAGAGGTATATTTCAAGCAGTTGCTTCTATATACCCTTCACCCCAAGTTTAAAGCTTGTCATTCCGGTTGAAATTCCCACAATATTGATTTCCGATCGTATAAATTATGTCTGTTCCTGATCGTTATATATAGGGGAGTCCATTTGGCGATTTACGTCTGTGCTTCCATAATAGGGTTGAGATAGTGTCTCAAGAGCTGTTGTTGGGAATTATTTTAATTTGGTTTTTAATGTTTCAATATAAAAAGATCAGCAGCGGCTGTATATTGGTCACAGGGAAAACTAACATACATACAGAACATTAACTGGGGACTCATGTTAGACTTATGTTAAATCAATTTTATTAGATTTCATTGTTTCTGCTTGCTTTAAATGTTATAAAAGGACATAAATGGAGGCAATGGCCATTAATAGGCAACCAGTAGACCATGGGAAGGGCAAATGTAATTTGGTTATTTCATTTATATTTCAGAAATAAAAAGATTAAAGAGAATATAATGGATCTCGGTATGCATTCAGTGGACCAAGCTAGAGAATACTGGGTCTAAGTGTAGTGGCAATCATATAAAATGGAATGGGCAAAGAACCTCAAATAGGTAACGGAAGACTAAGGGCATTTTTGGATAGCCAGAAAAGTATAATTTTACTACCAAAATATCTATAGTTAACTAAAATAATTATACAGGCATAGCAAAATATAGCACTCTCACTTGCTTGCGTAAATAATTCTACATTTAACAAGCTTCCTTTTTATCCTGATTTGCATATTAAAATAAATTTTTATGTATATAAAAGAAAATTGGATCAGGCTTGGAAGGTTTAATGTGATAAGTATGTACAAATGATTTTACCCAAAGTATAAAATGTTCACAAAAACTGTATTAATCCGTAGAAAAATCACACGGAAATTATTCTTAATTATAAATTAAGTAAAACTCTCTTATTGCTGACTACCATTCAACTAGTTTTACAGATTAATATTTTATGTTAGGTTAGGTAAGGCAGGCAGCCGTGTTGCCACAGCCCACTTGGGTCCATTGATTGGTTCCTTTGTGTTTATATATATTTTAAGTTAGTTAAATAAATAGGTCAATCAAAACATATGACACTTTAAATCATTTTTTCTTTAATCCAAATGAACAAAACAAACATAAACTGTTGTTATTTTGAGGTTAAACGCAATAACGTGATAACAGGGTGTTATTGATATTTATGTTATTCGAGAATTAACATCAAACAGTGATACATTTTTAATTTTTATAAATATATTTCAATTTACTTTATTCGTGCTTTATTCCTTCAAATATAAATAGTTCATGATATTCTCATGCAATATTTATTATTTTAAACTAAACTAAAAATGAAATGTATTACTGCGGGGAAAGCATATCCATATGGCCATTTCACTACTGCTCAAATAGCTAATCAGTGGAGTTGACCCAAATTTCGTATAGAAAACTAGAAAGTCTTATATTAAAAACCAAATTGATTAAATGAGAACTCCATTGAATCAATAAGACAAAAAGACAATAACAACTCAAAAATGTTCTACAAAAAAACACAGCAAACATTCAGTTACGATTTTTATTTTTTCTCTCATTTTTTCTACATAAGGGATCCCAACGGGAACCATTCATGTGTAATTGAAAGATTCAATGAAAACAATTTTTATTAATAAATTTTCATATTGATAAAATTATTTCTTTATACATAAAAGTTTAAAAACCCGAGATTTGTTTTTGTAAGTCTAAGATCCAAGACGTATCAATCCCTAAGAATCTCGCGATTCATATATTCCCTTTTGGCATCCCTAACCATGAATAGCATACAACGCCATAGTAATGTAGTCGAACTTGTAGAAGTGACTTAGACGTAACAACTATGCTCAACAAACTTTCAAATGTCTAGAGGGATAAACAGCGAATGTTTTTGCATTAGTAGCACTTTTGAACGCATAAAAAAATATTCGTGTCCGTCCATGTTTGTTTCAATAGTTTATACTGCTACATATTATTTTTTTAACGTAAAAAACTTGCAACACCAACAAACAGGGTGTATCCACATCATTTGCATGCGAATATCTTTAAGGAAGAAGTTTAAATCTTACGCAGATTGTTACGTTTTACTTTGCTTCCTTTCCCTCTATTCTTTTTTTTTTTTTTTGCTTACGTTCCTTCATAAGTTTTCTTTTGATTTTGTTTTTTAATACGTTCATTCATTTATACAAGTATAAGTCAAACATGAAAATTTTAACTATAAATGATCAGTTTAGCAAATCTGTCGTTATTTGTTATTATTTTATGGTTGGGTATAAACAGATCTTTAAAAGATTGTTTATTGTTAAATTTCTGTCAATTGCTTGATCCGTTTCAATTCTAGTTTTTGAAAAACCTCTTTAAACAAATTTACAACTTTACTGTTCCGTTTACTTATTAGTAAAGAATTAAAAAAATACCTTATAAATTCGGATTAATCTTAAAGTCAAAATAATATTACTATGGCAAGAGAATATTCTAATTTTACAATAAACCATGTCCTATGATATCTTTGCCCCAAAAAACGATTTCAAACAGTAGCATATTGTAAAGGTTTCGTGATAATAACAATTTCTGAAAAAGGAATATAATTACGGCCGCTGTAATAGGAAATAATAAAATGTAGCTAAATGTCTTAGCATTTACAAAACATTTCATTTTAAACGAAGAAACAGCTAAAAGCACATGCAAATAATTTTTACGAAAAAAAACAGACTTCAAAACAGATTTCATCTGTCTGTCTATAACAGCTCAAGTGTAATGCCAAATAAATTAGGTTACATTAACTATTGGGACACCCTAATATCTTTAAACTTTATACTTTTTCAACTGTTCCACAGTTGCAGCAACTGTGGGCTCACTCTTTAATTTCCAAATTCAAATTACATACTTGCTGTTGCAGTAGATTTAGCAATCAGTTTCTGTGTAAATTTCAACCGTCTGTCTGTAACGGTTCAACAGTTTACCCATATACATCAGATTATATAAATTTTTTAATTTATAATATAACATTTTTATACTTCTTGTTTTACCAAAAAAAGTAGTGGACATTCTGTCTAATATTAAGGTGCTTGTATACAACGGTTCAAAAAATACGGCCATATAGAACAAATTCCATTCATTTTGGGAACACCCTTTAATTTCTAAATTCAAATTATAAGCTTCTTGTTATAGCGGACAAAACATGTCCCTTATTAATTTCAGCTGTCTGTCTATAACAATTGAAAAGTCCGTCCATATACACCATATTTTATCTACTATTGGGACACCCGTTTATTTTCAAATACAAATTTTATACTTGTTGTTATAGAGGAGTTAGTAATACAGGTTCTTTGTAAATTTCAATCGTCTGTCTACAACTGTTTAAAAGTACTGCCATATATAATTAAATGAACTGTTGGTGCACCCTTTAATTTATAATTTTAAATATTATCAGCTGTTACTAAAAAGGGCAATAGCAATCGACATTGAGTCAAATTTAAAAGGGGTTGTCTATAACGGTTCAAGAAATGGGCCTCTGTAAGTAAATCTACAATAATTATGGGACACCCTTTAATTTCTAAATTTAAATTATAAACTCGTTGATATAGCGAACTTAGAAATACAGGACCCTTGGAAGTTTCAGCGTTCTGTCTATAACGGTTCAAAAGTTTGGTCACATACACAAAATTACACTAACTATTGGAACATCCTTTAACCTCCAAATACAAATTCTATACTTGTTGTTATATCGGACTTAGCAATTCAGGTTCGTTGTAAATTTCACGCATCTGTCTGCAACTGTTCAAAAGAATGGCCACACACATCAAATTTACAGAACTATTGGTGCACCCTTTAATTTATAATATGTAATATTATACTTGTTACTATAACGGCCATAGCAATCGACATTCTATCCAATTTGCAAGCGTTTGTCTATAACGGTTCAAAAGATAGTCCCATATAAGTAAATTTACATCAATTATGGGGTACCCTTTAATTTTTAGATTTATTTTTGTATAATTTTTTGTTTTTGGTAGCTATAGTAGTACGCAGTCATTTTAAATTTTACAGAAGTGCCATTTACAATTCATAATACACGTAAAAAATATATATGTTGTATGGGGACACCCTTTGAATTTGATTTGTTTTTAAAACGGGACCAATCATATTACCAAAAATTTTCAAAAGCGGATCAGAAATAACTGAGTTCTAGAGGCACGAATATAAAAAAAGCAACATTCAACCGAATTGTATAACCTCCTTCTTTTTTTGAAGTCGGTTAAAAAAGAGAAAGAAACGCAATGGCCTCAGCTATCTATGTGTTTTTATTTCTGCAGTAAAGCAACCAGCAAAGCATTTATATTAAAAACGTTTGCTGTTGCTTAAGCAATAAGTTGATGTTTGTTTCTTCATTTGCTGTTGCTTTTTAAGAAAAAAAAAAGTAATAAATACATAAATACGTTTCCAATATTTAAAGGGATGAAAAGAAATGAATTACAGCAAGAAACAGTAATCGTAGTCAGCCACAACTTCATAGTAAGAAAAGCAAAAATGAAAATAAAGAAAAACTGATTGTTCAAGCAACAGCAAACGTTTTCAAAATAAATGCTTTGCTGATTGCTTTGCTGCAGAAAGAAACCCATAGTCACATAAATGCTTTTTTGGCATTTGCTTTTTGCATTTGCTGCACATATATTCACAGCAACAGCTAAGCAACTACATATGCATTAAAAATAGCATTTTTAATCATTGCTTTTAAAGCACAATATGCAGTCCGTTGAGTTTTCAATCTCTCATAAAATATTTTAAGAAACCTTTGTCTGTAATTCTAGTTAGCACTTGGCGGATTAATTTTAATGTCTTTGCAATAGGTTCAATACTTTTCGTCCAAAAATTAACCGCAATTTTAAAAAAGTTTGGCATGCACCCTGCTACCAGGAATCGTCAAAATAAATCATTAAGCCAGCCAAATTTTAAACAAGTAACATAGCGACCGCTTGTGTGACTATTGTGTGAACTGCTCTTTTAATAAAGTCAAAACTTGCAGCTTTCAGTGTCAAGCATAATTTCTTTGGTAAGACTTAAAACGGGTCTAATTTTAATTTTGAGGTTATTCCTCTGTTCAGTTTTCTTCTAATTTGATTATTTTTAAACGACCTTTATGCGAAATTTGCCAAATGATAGAAGAATTTACCAGTTGCGGATATGCAGTAAAACGCTGAGCGTCTTTGAGATATAAAATGTAATAAATGATACTCTTTATCGAAATCTTCTTCCCCAAAAAAACTTAATACCTCAATGAGCAAAATTTCAGATTCAGTAATTCAGTAATTTAGTCCATACAATTCAACGCTTTTTGCCACAGGTCGAACAAAAAACCAAATGCAGTTCATATGTGTTAAAATTACTTAATCTGTCGGTTCAAAAACTCTAAGACTGAATGGTTTAATATACTGGTCCTGGCCTGAATAACATCGTGTGAAATTTATGGCCATCCTTGATGGATAGTGCATTAGCATAGAAAGGCGTTTCTGGGGTGAGCTAAGTTTCTTTTTATGGAAATTGTAATTCATGAAACAAAACTTTCTTTTTTATTTAAGGGCCACCTCCAGAAAAATATTAAAGTTACTCTAACTAAGATAAAGTTAATTTCGATAGATCATTTTTTGTTCTTTTCTGACAAGGATCCCATAGAAAATTTAATAATTAAACGAGCGCAATGAGCCAGATGGATTACATTTTATTTGTTTGTAATTTCATTTGTTATTTAAAGAAAGAACTTAAATAAATAAAAATTTATTATTTAAAAGCTCTGCTAAAAGTAAAGTTCTGTGTTCGTTGGCTTGTCTTGTGTGATCGCGTGGTGGTTAAATGCCACCAACACGAAAAATGATAATAATTTTATTCTCTTGGCTGGTCGTTGATATGTTCGAGTTAACTTTTTTTTTACTCCAGTTATTTTTTTTTAGATTCAATCGTGTTGTTTTTTATTTTAGTTTTTTATATTTATTGATTTTTTTTTTCTTTTTGCAGTTTATATTTATTTATAAAATTTTTATTTCATTAATTTCATTGCAATATAAAAAAAATTTTTGTTCGCAAAAGTTTTATTTTTTTGTTTTTGGTAGGATATGTTGTTGTTGTTGTAGTGTTTGACTGTAGTTCATTAAAATTTTTTTTGGCCTAATAAATATAAAATGTTGACTGTTTTGTTTTATTCTTGCTGCCTCTTGCTGTTGCATTTACCAACCATGGAATTTTATTTTTATTGGTTGTGAAAGGATATTTATTCCTCTATATCCATAATGAAACATTTAGCCAGACGGACAATCAGACATTGATCGTATGCAGATATGTTTTTTGAAAATGTTACGTTATTTTGCAGTGTTTGTTGATCATCTTTTGCTGTATTTTAAAAGGAACTTTACTCTTTTCCTAAAAATTATGTAGGGAGGGTTTATGTTTTTTGAAGCCTTTTTTAAAACCATGAGCCATTTTATCTGATTTTATTAAAAGTCTAAAATTTAAAATTATTTTTAATTAAATGCTAAAATGAACCATATAAATGTTGACAAAATATTTGAAAAGGAAACGAGTTATTGAGATTTCTGGGAAAATTCACGTAAATATTTGAAATCCATATCGATGTGATCCGATCGAAAACATGCAAGTATTTCAACAAAACGAAATTATTGTTGGATGATTGTTAATTTCTTGAGTAACGTAAATGCTCTTAGATAAATATCAAATAAAAGAATTTATGTCATTGCTGATTCTAAATGAATTCAAAAATATACTTTCGCTTTCGAAAAAAATATCATTGTGCTTTAAATTACTCTGTATTTATAACGTTTCTTATTGAAATCCTGAGTTTCTTAGTTGAGAGTGTTAAAGTTGGAAGGGTGGCGGAAAGCAGGTTCCCATAATTTATAAAAATGCACTCAAGACGCTTAAAAAAACCTAAATAAATTAATACATTTAAATTGTTATTATTTCTTTATATAAACTATATTTCTTTATTGCAAATCACTTGTAAAAATCGGAATAAATAGTTTAAGTTATAAAGAACGGGTTATCAATTGATTTTTTTTTTCAATACTGTAAATGGCCTGCAATAAACCCTTCAATATTATGCCAAGTTACTTAAAACAAGATATTTTTATTAAATTTGCAACAACAACAAAAAATCCCTAAAGAAATGAAATTACTTAAATTATTTTATTTTTTTTTTTATTTTCTTAAAACAAAGTTCATACAATATGGTGGGAACCATATTCATATCTTTGAAAATAATCAGTGGAAATATTTGTTTATACTTGGCTCCATTGAAACACTAGACTTAACAAGAGCCGGTAGGTAAAACAATCGTCCAGCCTGGATGCCCTCTTTTATATTTCTCATTTGTTAAAACATCCTTAACGACATGCTTGTACAAAATGATGCCAACAATATAAAAAAAACGCAATCGAACAATATCATTACAATTGATACTGTTTATTTTGCATAAATACACATTTATAGAAGAATACAAGCAACAACAACAGAAAATATTGTATGCAAAAATACAAAGACTCTTAGAGTAGTGTATATTTTATAAATACTCATACATTTGAAACATAAAAACCATGAAAAAATCTGCATAAGAAACTTAACTCCTACCACTCGTACGAGAGTTATTAGCAAATTATGGTGAAAGGCAGGATATGTATTCAAATAAAACTTCGTGTCACCTCATGTAAACACATTTAAGCTTTAACTATAAACTGCGATTGCTCTAAGCAAAACATAAAGTAAGATGTGAAGGCATTTAGTAAGCCTCATCATTTTTTATTTTTTTTGGTCATTAACTCTGTAATGTCTATTTATAAGGCCGACGTTTAGTTTTTCAATAAAAGATATAAATGAAAGGAAAGGGCTTCAAAAATAATTGAAAAATTTTACTATAACATGAGTAACTAAATTTAGAACAAAGAGAAATGAAAATGAGGAATGGCAAACGAATGCTGAAAGCTACATCGCATAATTTCTAAACTTCTCCTCACCAGCAAATATATTTGGTTCAATAAGAACTCAAAGTGTGAGAATATTCTGTCAAAACCTCTTTAACAAAAAATCAGTACACATCGATTTTCTTTACTTTTTTAGCGTTGCGTAGACAAAGTTTAAATATGTAAGCCTCTTGATTTCATCACAATATTTTGTTGTCGGTCAGTCTGTCTGTCCGTCTCTCACAGCCTTTTAACTGTTTAACAGTAGTAAGCAGACTTTTGAAATCTTCTTAGAAGATGTATTATAAAAAACAACAAAGGATGCTCCGAAAGTGACGAGATGTTCATAAAATTATTGTTACGTTTTGAACTGTTTGGCAGATACTGTGCAATCTGTTAGTAAAATTAAGTAGAAAAAATAACACTTTAAAATAAAGGGACTTCCAATATTGACGTAATCGCACTTATACATATGTCTTTAATTTTTCAACCGTTGTAGGCAATCACTCAAAATTCTCTCAAAGTATGTACAAATATCTCCACTATAAAAAGAAAATGTAAGTTTTGAAATTAAATAGTGTATTCCAAAGGCCTTGAGGTGGACGAATCTGACCTTATCTTATAGGCACACGCTTAAAATTTGTACAGAGAATTTAAATGAAATGATGTAACTTGATCTTCACAGGTATGGCCTTTTGTTTTTTGAACCGTAATAGTCTGATACTATAAACTTACCCAGCGTATTAAGTCACCTCCGCTGTAACAAGTTTAAAAAATATAATTAAAAATTAAAGAGTGACCCATACATGATAAGGAACCTTTCGTGTGTGAGTCAAACTCACACTTTGCCTTTATTTGTTTACTTTTTTTAATCAACAGCTATCGGCTTGCGAAACTTCGCTCACAGTAAAAAAAACAAGAATTTGCACAAATGAATCTTTGATGTACATTAGCAATGATTGAATATTGGAATAAATGATAGCAGCTAAAGAGTTAAACCGAAAGACGACTCGAAATCAAATTGGGTCATGAAAGATGGCTGCTTAGATCCCAACTGGGAAAGCATCAACTGCAAAACAGCAGTCGACTTAAGTCCTTGACAAGTTGCAAGAGCGACAAGAATATAAAAAATTTTCACAACAGCACTAGTGGAAAACTCCTTTGCTTATAAATTATAAATTAATCAATTAATATAAACGAATAATTAATTTTAATAGTTTATAACTATTAAACCTATGGAGCGGCTAAAATATTTCACTCAAAAAAAAATAATTTTAGTGATCGCAAGCTTTGCTTTGAATAATAAACGATGCTGGGATATTTTTGGTAATCGAATTAATTTCCCACAAATATCTTGGAATATTTGTCGTCCGTTGGCCAAAAAATATTTGTTTCAATACTGCAAATTTGCAAATTCGTGTTTCGTTGAACATTATTTGTTTATTATTCTGCGGTTGCAGTTTTTTTTTTTTTCTCCAGAAAAGAGTATTGAATATTTCGCAGGCATCTCCAGAATTTGTAATTATGGCAGCCACTATTTAACAAACAATGAAATGACCCGATTTAGTATTGGGTTACTTTTCTATTATGTAGACGTTTACATGAGTAAAGTCCATTCATACAGCTACATGACACAGCAACAATTTTTTGTAGTTGCAGCAAGACTGTTTATAATTTCGTTGTTCTTAAAGCAATTTTAAGGATTTAGATACTATCTGCCAAATAAATCTCCAAATTTCATTGACTTCAAACTTCTTAACTTAAACAATTACGGATTTCTATTACTTGACCTACAAGATCCCATGTGATTTATCATTATAAATAACAGCAACTAAATCTACACCGAAAAAAGTCTCTTTTCACCTGTTATTTATTTGATTTGTTTTTAAATTTTTATTTAATTTGATTGCTTCAATACAGATTGATAATTGTTTCAATTAATTATTACATTAGAAATATTTGTACATAATTTTCAATGAAATATATAATTGAGTCATTAAAAAATTTAATTAAATAGCAAACTGATAACAAAAATTACTTTTAATAGATACAAATACTTTTTTCCTTGTAATAATAATGGAGAAAGAACATTTCACGTTTAAAGAATATAGATTTGAAGTAAATTAACATCTTTAAAGAGCGGCAAACAACAAATAGGAGAAGTCCAATAGGATAATAAAAAACTAATATAATTCGCACCTTATTACTGGCATTATTTATATGTTCGCTACGGTATTACAACAATCTGTAGAATAAAAATGAGACCTTTGCTTGATTTAACACAGTTGCTGCTCACACCTAGGCATCCTCGCAGTTTTCACATCACTAAGAAGTAACAGAGATTCATAACGTTTTAACTTTTTTATAAAACAAAAAAAAACTATTTCATACATGTATGATTCCATAAAAAAAATAAGAATTAAGTAGACAAAAGGACGGACAGTAAGCCAGACAGACAAACATGGAGACATATCTGGTGCACAATATCTACGTCACCAAGAGCAAGAACCCATAAAATATTTTAAAAGAGTAAAGAAATGCAGAAAAAATAACAATCTTGCTAATTGGATGATTTTAGCATAAACAAATGTATTTCAGATACACCAAAATACGAAACACAAAAATAAGAAAAAATTCAAACCGATTTGTTTAGAACTATTGACCACTACACAAACACACACTGGTACACACACACCACACACAAATGGACACCTTTTTACTACAAAGTTTAAATTTGTTTATACTTTGTAGACTATTATTTTGCATAAAACTTATGCAAATCGTATTTTAAAATATAATTCTAGAACAAACTTAAAACTTATTCAAATAAATTTCAGTTTGTAGTAACTAAAAGTCGAAAATAATAATAACAGGAGAATTTAAACAAATCTCTCTCAATAGACATTATAATGACATCTGGTATATAAAAAATATATCTTAGAAACTTTTAACATTTTTTTTATTTGTGTTTTCAAGGATTACAAGGGCTGCTATATATATTTTTGGCCTGGCAACACTGAGTGCTGCCAAGTGCAATCTGACATTTCCATTGGAAAGTTTGTCATTTTTAAGCATAATCGTACTCAAAACGTTTTGACGTACGACCATTATTTGTGTTGTTTACAGTGACTTGAAAAAATTAATATAGAAAAAAAATGGAATTAACTCGTGAACATTTTCGTGCCATCATTTTTCACAACTTTCGACGTGGATTATAACGACAAGAGTGCATTGATACACTTAAATCTTTGTATGGCGATGAAGCACCATCCTATAACACTGTGAAAAATTGGTATAATGAATTTAATCGTGGCCGAATCTCGCTCAAAGACGAATTCCGTGAAGGTCGTCCAAAAACGGCTGTTGTGCCAGAGAACATTGATGCCGTGCGTGAACTCATAATGCAAGATCGACATGCGACATACCGAGAGACATCCTTGGACATTTCTTCCACCAGCATACATTCGATACTGCATGAACACCTGGCCGTAAAAAAGGTTTGTTCTCGTTGGATCCCGCACAATTTGAAAGTCGCTCAATAAAAGGCTCGTGTCGATTGGTGCAAAGAAATGTTGCAATAATACGATTGCGGTGCTTCAAAAGACGTTTCTAAGATCGTTGCAGGCGACGAATCATGGATCTATGTGTATGAGCCCGAAACGAAACAACAATCGACCGTGTGGGTCTTCAAAGACAAGCAAAATCCAACGAAAGTTGTTCGTGGAAGAAGCACTTCAAAGCAAATGGTCGCCTGTTTTCTTCGGCAAAACTGGTCATGTGGCGACTGTTCCGCTTGAGCAACGTAGGACGGTCACTTCTGAGTGGTACACTACAATTTGTCATCGGAGAAATTCAAAAAACCAACAAAAGAAGACGAACCATTGTTCACCATGACAATACGAGCTCTCACACATCGGCTCAAACCAGAGCGTTTTTGACCGACCAAAACTTCGAATTAATGGGTCATCCGCCGTACAGCCCTGACTTAGCATCTAATGTTTTCTTCTTGTTTCCGCACATCAAGAAAAAAAATGCGTGGTCAACGATTTTCGTCGCCAGAAGAAGCTGTTGAAGTGTTCAAAAACCATGTTTTAGAGGTGTCTCAATCGGAGTGGAAAAAGTGCTTCGACAATTGGTTTGAGCGCATGCAAAAGTGTATAAATCATGCTGGAGAATACTTTGAAAAACAATAAAACCATTTTTGATTATAAATATTCGCATTTTCACTATTAGTCCAGAAATATATAGAGCAGCCCTCGTAATATAAATTTTTAATGAAAAAAGTTAAAGCCGTAAGCAGCCCTTGATAATAGCTTTGTTTGAACAACAAGTGGAATTTTACTATTGGCCACTTAATTGCACTTCTTATCTTTACGCGACCTAGTTATTTCCTTCGTTTATTGTCCAATAAAATTGTAAATATCTGAGAATTAGTACTGCGACACCTGCAAATGACTAGGACCCCGGATTACAGCAGCTGAAAATTCCAACCCAAAGCAAAGATTGGTGCTTCGTATGATACTTTTTCTTAAATAGGTTTGAATAGAATCTCGAATGAACAACAAACTTGTCGGCTTGAAACCTTTCCATTTAATAGCATTATTAATAGTAGACTGTGTTTCGAAGAGCCTGAGATGTAACACATAAGATTATAAATGCTATGGGGTACCTAAGCCTTGGACAAACGTTGGAAATTATGAGAAACTGTGATTAAAAAGACGCCAACGGTTACCAACTATCGACAGTCTGAATTTCCTACAATCGAAAATAAACGCAATAATAGTAGATACCCAGGAGGTTAAAAAAAGCTCATGGTGTAAGTGATCTGCCTTGGTAACCCCCGATAAAATCTCATTACTTATAATTTATAACTATGGATATTAATCTACCTTTTTTAGTTTTTATTTTCTGCATCGAATTTAGGGGTCTTTCAAGGCACTCCTAAATATATTATGCCCTTGGTTACAATATTTTGTAATCGAAAGAGTGGTTTTGGAGATAACGTATTTAAAATCTTAGAAGAAACGTCGCGTATCAGAACCCAGCTATCAATTCGGTACCCAAGGTATGCAAATAAAGAATTCACGATCTTTTAAATTCTTCTATAAAATTATTAGTTAATTTTTGTAACTATATTTTAGTTCTGTCATTGAATCTGTCTTTTTCTTCATCAAAAGTCTTTTACCTGGGTATTTGTATTGCTCGGTTCTTTCATTATAACAGATTTTTAAAAGAATTTTATTTTGCAACTCCGCATAACAGCATGACCTTTATATAAACTATTTATAAATTCACATAATGTGACCGCACACACCTAAATAATATTTCAAGACAGAATTTTTTTTTTTACTTATTAGGTATTGTATAAACGCAGGTCATAATCTAATATATTGTTACGTTTTTCCCTTTTGGAACAAACGTTCGAATTCTTTTGATTGCAAATACCACTGTGGCTCATTATAATTTCTGTATTCTTTTACTTTATGGTTTTCTCTGGGTATACTTCTTGATACTACCGTATTTACTAAACATGCGTTATTACGCAGCCTTCCACTCTACACTACTGTGTTACTCAGGCGAGACATGAACTACTCGATGCCTTGTTTAGTAACCTTAACCATTCACAAACATCTCCACTACTCCTTTTATCCAAGCCAGTCATCTCCTTTTAATCCAGTAGCCACAACACACGTCTGCCATACACTGTTGTTATGCTGTTACACTTCCCCGCGCTAACCGCTACTGCTCTTACTTTTTATTATAAAGGGCTTCTTGACAAGTATTTGTAGCTCCTATATTCAACGTCTTAACTAAATTATCTGCCATGGCTTCACACAATAATTGTCTTGTGCCTCTCGGGAGCTATGTACTACTGCTTCTAATTTTTTAATTGAATTATAACAATTATTATTTTTTCGTTGCATGCATGTCCGAATGCGGTATCGAACTCGGACCCCCAGTTTTGCAGTACGCACCTCTACCAACGCAGTCATTGAGGTTGCTCAGCTTTTGTTAGCTAATTGTGGTTTTTATTCTATACACACACCATTAGTGGAATTAACTTATTCACCACGCTCATATGGATAATAACAACAGGGGTTGCCAGATCTTATATTCGTAAAAATATATTTTAAATCTCTGTGAGTTTAAAACACGGGTAGATATTTGCCCTCATGGCAAAATAGGGTATATATATTTTCAATATGAAGAGAGAAAGAGGGGATGCGGACAAGTTTATGGGTCTGAAATATTTTTGAAATAGTCTCGGCTAATCTATGTCTTTTTCTAAAGCTAGGATCTCGATGAGAGACAAAGGGGAAAAGGGGCATTTAAGTCTGTATCGATTGAAATAACATTTTACATAAACTGAGTTATTTATGTAAAGGGTAGAATATTTTAGTTATTTTGAAAAAAGAATAGTTGGAGAGGGTATTTGGTAGAGAACAAACATTGTGCGTTTAAAAAAAAACTATTAACTTTACAATGATGGACTTTCTAAGGCAAATAGAACGCCACCTGTTTGAATATAAATAAACAACTATCAATCGCTTAGTGAAAATTTAAAGCAGCTTAAAATTTTAAAATGCGGATATTTTAAATGATAATTGTAATGATATAAATTAAAAATATTTTGTTGTGTTTATCTTATTGTTAATTGTGATTGTAATTATATTTTAGATCTGCTGAAGATGATCTTAGAAGTTGATCGAAAAATTGGGAAAATCAATAAAATAAAAAATGAAAATAAATAAAAACGTTTCTTTTTTATGTATTATTTTATTGAGTAGAAGAAAATAACTGAACTCCAGCCGAAAAAAGAATAAAATAATAATACAATAGGTCAAGTGCCTAATCACCGATCCGGATTGATTAAATTAAATATTTCGGGATTTTCAAAAACGGCAAGTCAACGCCGCTTTTAACTATTTAAAACATTCTTGACATAAACAAAAAATTCTAAAAAAGCAGTTACACAATGGTGTACACTTGTCTCAAATTTTGTACGGCATTATTTGCGTGGACATTAATGATCGTATAATATATGTGTTATGAAATCATTATGAAAACAAATATTTGCTTTATATTTATTAATAAATTTTCAGAAAACAAATAAATAATTGTAAAAATATTAGATAGAAGACAAAAAAAAAGAAACTTTAACACAAATCACAATTATATTTAAAAAAATGTAAAGGAGCAAAACTGAACGTTTAAATATTGTCAAAACAGGTTAAAGTGACTACGAAAATGACCAACAGTGGTACAGTGGTAAATTTTGCCAGATTGAGAGTAAAATGAATCAAATTACGCAAGTAAAACGGCAAAATCAGAAACTTAAAATTGTGATCCCTGTTGAGTTAAAATATTTTTAACTTTATTAAGAATTTATGGAAGGGAATGGAACTTTAACATGACCTGGGTAAATGGAAATTGTTTGTATTTTTGCATACACAATTTCATGTTACCTAAATGACAATATGGCCTCTAAATTTATCGTTTACGATGTGAAATGCATTTTAAAAGAGAAATAAACCATAAAACGAAGTAAATAGAGACTAAACTTCATATTCACAAAATAATAGAATTTCCAATTATTAATGGGGAAATAGTTTTAATATTATTTTTTGAAGTGGCAGCACTTTGGATCAATAGGTAAACTTTTTTTGGTTGGCGGCACTGTTTATTAAATATGAAATTCTATTTCTATACATTACACTGTTTCTATTCACTGCGTATTACGGAAATAAACTTGAAGTCATATTTTTATTTTCTTTAAATAATAACATTTTTTAGGTTTTAATTCCTTTAACTAGGTTTTGTCGGTCACATAGAAGGGGAATCATATAGGGTCTTCAAGGAAGATTGGAAGATCTTGACTACGCTGATAACATCTCTATACTTGCCCACACCTTCTCAGACATGCAATCAAAGTTGCTAATAGTCCAGAAGGCCGCATCACATGCTGGCTTAAAAATAATTATAGGCAAAACAAACACAATTCGAATAAATGTAAATAATGAGCGAATAATTACCGCCCACAATCAACCGCTCGATGAAGCAGACTCATTGTTTTACCTGAGTAGCATATTGGACAAACGTGGAGGTTCCAAATCAGATACATCTAGCTGTATAAACAAAACCTGGCAAGCCTTCAGCCAACTCAAGCCAGTGTGGAACTCTTTATGCATATTAAAAAAGGAGAAGCTTATGTTGCTCAACTCAAACATAAAATCTACTCGTACACTGCTGTATGGAGACGAGACACGGAATGTATCTTTACGAGACAACAGTCCATACAAGTTTGTGTAAATAAATGATTAAGAAATATTATGAATATATTTTGGCCCAGAATAATATTAAATTGCCTTCTTTAATCAGAAACTGTACAAGAACCAGTCCAAATTAAAGTCGTCAAGCGCAAATGGAATTGGATTGAACATATTCTAGGCAACCCACCTAGCGATATTGCTAAGCAAGCTATAGACTGGAATTCGCAAGGCAGTCGACGTATGGGAAGACCATCACAAACCTGAACACAGCAAACAGAACCGAGCTATCCTGTTAGGGCGTTCGTTGGGGTGAAGTTAATCATCGTGCATCAGACCGAGAATATTGGAAAACCTTATTTATTTATTTATTTCATTCATATGTTCCATACACAAGACCTAAGTCTTATATTAAGTATGAAACTGAGCATATGCCTTGTGCCTTGTGCCGGCCCTATGCACCTTGCAGGAGTAAAAGGATTAAATATTTATATATATGTGAACACTGGCTTAAGAATTCTTCTATTAAAGTTGTAATAACTGATCAATTTTTTTCTGCAATAAAAAATACTCTTCTCTGCCTCAAAGGATATAGAATAATTTTTATTCTTGCTGATGGTGTTTCCCCTAGGATTTTAAGAATTTGACTTGTAACAAGATTTCAAAAATAAATTTAAAAGGCAGAAAACAGTATCACCAACTTTTATTTTTTCATAGTTATTCCTATGATTTTGTCAGCCCTAGACAGAATACTTACTTGCTTATTATCAAAAATTTCAATTCGGAATATTTAAATTTATACCGTGATTTTATCAAGCCATAGAAAAGGGCATCAATGCGATTAACAATTTATCAATATGTAGACTGAAAGACTTTCAATCGTCTCTGAAAAGTAAAAGACTTGCAGGTGTCTCTTTACAAAAAATATACCACTGTGCAATTTGGCAGCAAAACTTCCAAATTCGATCATACCACATACTAAAAAGATGTAGTAAGTACAAACAAGTACGTTCGTTGGCCACAGTGTATAATATACGATCTGAAATGATCGTAATACGAATATGATCAAATCAACTTAGGTGGTGATCATAAATTTTACAGTAAACTACAAACAGCATAAACGTGTGGACCAGCAGTAACAAACCACAATAATATATCTACCAACAGCAACGGCAGCAGCAGTTTTGACTGCAAAAGTGTACACAACATAAATGTTAAAAGAGCATAAGCAATAAATATGAAAAGAAAACTACAACAAACTTCTAACAGTTAAGTTTTGCGGTGTCAGTGGTATCTGTACAAACGCGATATTATTTAATTTTAATTATATGAGTAAATGTCAAGTTCATAAAAAAGATTTTAATTAATAAACAAATTTGACGTTTTAAAAAAAAAAATTCTAAACATTTTAAAATGAATTTTAAATTTCCCTCAACACTTCAAAACCCGAAGCACAGAAAATCTATATTATTATAAACTTATATGGAATCGCTTCACATTTAAATTTAAATGATAATAGTTTCAACATAAAAAAGCATTAGAAGGTTTTCGCATATACTGATGCTTCACTTTAAAAGGCTGAAATAATATCAACCCAATAAATAATAATTGAATCACATCTATCGTGATTTCTGGATGAGAACGGTAATTTTCACTATGCAATCAAAATGTGTTCTTCATGACATGTTTTTCATTTTATGATATGTTTTTTGTTAGTTTGAGCCAATCTACACTATGCAATTTTTCATGAAACTAGCATGAAATTGTTGTTTGGTGGTTTAGCAGGAGTGTAAGCAATATGGCATGGCTGAAATTTTGAAGGGATGTTATTGTTGCTCATGTTATGTGTAAAATAACACATATCACTGCATCAAAAAACGGCATTTTATTAATCTGGACTTTATTAAATTATTTGTTATTAAAAAACTTTATTTGAATTTAATTAACCTTGGGGTTTAGGGTTTTCTAGAAGATATTCCAAATAACCCAATTTTATTAAGAGTAAATAAACAAACTAAAGAAAAAAAGGCTCAGAAAACTTAAATTGGTTTAAGGAAAAATTGAACATTATTACTTTTGTATACTTTTTCTAGTTAACAAAATTCTAGCAACGCAGTCAGATGATAAGTTTTGATCCTTAGATAAGATTTTTACTTTAAAATCTTTTTCCCATAAATTTCCAGCTTGAACTTATTATGTAAAATCTAACAATCTGTGCTGAGAAAAATTCCTTCTTGGCGATAAAGATTTTTAAATGACGTGAGGCGAAATTCTTGGCGATATTTAAAATGCTTGGCGTTATTTTTGGCTTAAAGGCAGTTAGACAAAAAATCAAAAGTGTTGAAGTTAAGAAGTAAATGGCAATAAATATAAAAAGAATTGAAAAAGGAAAAACATTTACAAAATTCGGTTTTGAATGTAGACACGATGATTTTTGCACAAAACTTTTATTGAACAAGACTGTTTTAAATGTAAACTGATACGTTAATTGTACAGCATATTTGTTTTTTATATTAAAATTTGCGTAAAGAAATGCTTGATTGACTTCCAGAAAACATGTCTATTTTAGTTAATTTTAAGTTTTTAAATTCAAAATGCTGTAACTTGTAGCTTAAATTGAATATTTCTGCAGTTGAAGAAATTTTTAAATGATTTGAAGACCCTAATTACGCATTTGGCACTTATGAAACACAGTGGGGAAAACTTCCTTTCATAAATTGGACTTAATATTTCGATAATAAAGTACCGAAAGCATATATGAGTTCTGGCCTAAGATTTACGATAGCCAGGATGCTGCTGGTCTTTACCACTTTTAAAAGTTGTCGTTTATTGTTCCCACAAGTAATACTTTTGCCGAAAGAACTTTTTCTATACTGAATTCTCAATTCTTTACTGATAGTAATATAATACATGAATGTAAACAACAAATGTTTTAACGCATTTATTCCTACTGAAGATATGTTAAGTCGACTTAACACAAATAAAATGTAAGGATACAAAAAACAATAATAACATTGAACCAAATGAGTATGAAAGTTTTAATTAAATAATTGAAATGCGATCTTAAATAATTATTTCTTTATTTTTAACATTTACTAAAATATTGTAATATACAGCCATGACCTCGAGGTTTAAGCTTTAATTATAAAGATTACTTAAATCCTGTAAATTGATTGACATCACTTTTTTTAACTAATTTATTTACATGTATTAAATTTTGTTTTGTTTTTATTTTTATTTATTTTAAATGTTATATAAAACCAATGTACCTTTTTCAAAGGAATTCCTTTTTTGAATGAAAAAAATTTTTTTTGTTGTTATAAGCAATGCAATTTTTATGAAAAAAAAACTGGCAGCACTGCTTGGGGGATCTATAAAAATGGTAGCAACTATTAGGGACTCCGTGATGATAAAAAGCCCGACAGTTATCTCTCGACAGTCTGCTTCAAGGTCTCCCCTACATTAATTATCAATTAATGATGGTTCTCTTTTAGAACCTTAAACTATATGGTGCGAGCAACGGTTCTATAATAAGCGGAATCCTTAAGCCTGAAGATTTGGAGGTACTCCTCTCGTAGATATGCTCGAACGGAATTTAACAATACAAGCGGAAAGAAGATCAGAAACGCACTCTGTTGAGGCTGTGACGATACCGCACATTGCGAAAGAATGTTTAGCATTGGCTAGAATAAAGCTTAGTGCCACGACAGACACACATGTAATATAGAACCTAATCCTTGCGCTTATGTTGCAAAAACAAGGGGTCCTGTGATTGAAGAGAAGTTCGACAGTTACCCACCAAAAATCTTGCAGTACAATCGGTTGCCAAAAATCATTGAGGTATCTCTCCAACATATACCACCGTGGCTCATTATTCTGTATTCAAACTTTATGGCTTTCTCTGGCTACACTTCTTGATCCTACCGGTTTTGTGAACCCTTGGTTTCGTATTCACTAAACATGCGTTATTACTACGAACTCAGCCTTCCCCGCTACACTACTGTGTTATTCCGACGAGACATGAACTACTCGATGCCTTGCAACCCTAACCATCCACAGACATCACCACTACTTCTTTTATCTCAGCCAATCATCCCCTTTAATCCAATATCCACATCACACGTCTGCCATACACTGTTGGTGTGCTGTTACACTTCCCCGCGCTAACCGCTAACTATTGCTCTTACTTCTTATTATAAAGGGCTTCTTGACAATTATCTGTTGCTCTTATTAAACTGTACGTCTCCACTAAATTATCTGCCGTGTCTTCACACAATAATTGTCTTTTGCCTCTCGGAAGGTTTGTACTGCTGTTTTATTAATTTTAAATTGCTTTACAAAAATTATTATTTTCTCTTGTAAACATGCCTGAACGCGGGATCGAACTCAGGACCTACTGTTTTGCAGCACGCACCTCTACCAACGAAGCCATTGATGCTGCTCAGCTTTTGTTAGCTAATTGTGGTTTTTATTCTATACACACACCATTAGTTGAATTAACTTATTCACCACGCTCAGACGGATAACAACAACAGGGGTTGCCAGATCTTATATTCGTAACACTATATTAAAGCATTTTAACTTTATCTATTTATATAAAGTTTTTAATTAAAAAAAGTATTGTGTTTTATTTTTATTAACTTTAAGTTAAGTTAAGGTTTTAGAATCGTAATAACGCTTTAAATTTATAGTAATATTGCCAACTGCCAATATCTATGTATATCCCATCAATGTTTAGTAACAAGATTACTTGCCACAACTTATGTAGGGTACTTAATGATCGATTTGTACTGATCATTATATATCAACTTGTCGTTTATTCTTTCGCTTCAAAAATAATGTTTCATTATGATTTGAGATTGTCTTTTGATTTTTTGCTGTTTTATTTGTTTCTGTGTCAATGTTGTTTGTTGTTGCATGGCCAGGGAATAAGCTCGTGTTGCATTGTCAAAGTTGCCATAAATATCATCTCTTTTTTTGCTGTATATTGTTGTTTTTACTTTTATGATTTTATTGGTTTTTGTTTGTTTGTTGTTGGAAAAAAGCAGAACAGCAGCAGAGAACTCATGCAGTGTCAGCGTGTGGAGTTTTGTAATATAAGTTGAGATAAATGCCGCCAAATAATTCTTCTACTGAAATAATATTCAGTTAATGCTTATGTTGTTATTATTGTTGTTGTTATTAATTAAACCGACGGGGACGCATGATTTATAATGATGAATTTATTTGAGTCGATTTGAGTGGTGAACAAAGTAAAATATCCGCTTTTAAAATAAATTTTATTGACTGTGACCATTTCGATATAAATGAAAAAGTTTGTCTGTCTGTTTGTGTCTACAATGTCGCTTTACTTTCAACAACCATTTTGGGCTAGAAATAATAAAACATAATTCACTTTTATTTAAAGAGCCAAATAGCTACAAACATGGCAACAACCACTAGTGCAAAAGAACAAATTTCGATTTCACTTGAAACAAAAATTTATGCAGTTTTTTTAATGAATTTTTTTTTAATTTTTGTTTAGTTTTAATATTCATTAGACTTCCTCGCAAGTTCTAATTTTCTTTTTATGCTTCGATCAGAATGTGTGCATTATTAACAAAATCATCATGAAATTCCTCATTTATTTTCGTTCTTAATAAAAACAACATAAGTTATTTGAAGCTGAAATTGAAGTTTACTGCGGCCTTTAGCTTTCTAATTAAAATGGCAGTGTAGGAAAAATCATTGATATGATTCATGGATCTGCGCCACTCCTGTAACTCAAAATGGACTGACTTTCTTTCACAAAATTTTAAGTAAAACGTGATTGGTAAAAAGTATCCTTTTTTAATTTTTTTTTTTATTTCTTTTAAATTCTGTAATAAAACATTCGACCAAAATTAAAGATTCCAATGAAGCTATTATCTTATATAAATTCATCAAAATAATTAAAATTATATTCACAACAAACTCAATTTTTGTCTTCAAAGTGATTTTAGGGAAATTCGTCATTTAGTGACTTAAAAATTGAGTCGGGTATGGGAAGGTTGAAATACGTATATCCTTAACTAAAGTAGCCTGTTGATCACTTACTGCGTATTTGCTAGAGGGAAGATTGTCCACAAGAAAATAGAAAAAACAAAGAATAACTAATAAAATGCTGCAGCATACAGTGGTTTGAAAACGATTTATTTTGGACAAAATTAGGTATCTCATGAACCACTGAAATTTCACGGAGGCAAAGCGAAGGTGTTTCTGAGTTGAGGTGAAAACAGTCGGTCCCCTAGGGTAAAAGATGACTTCTAGGTAGGCCTTAGGATTTGTGTATTTTTAAATCAAATGTTAAGATTTTTTAATTTAATAAAACCTCGAAAATATGTATTCAAAATGTACACACATTTTGTGTAACACTAAAAAACACAAATAGCTAACAAAATAAGTATATAAACATTTTGAATTGTATCACAAAATGAAAAAAATCATAAGTAGGCGAGTTTTATAAAGGCTTCTGTAGCTTTAATGTATGCTCGACATACATGTAAGTAGTATCAAAGGAAAGTTGACTACTTCTAGATTAACGATATTATAATCACTTTTTAGAGTTCTATTTTTTAAATGACATTAACCTAAAAAACTGAACAAATTACATTTAGGTGTGTTTTCAGAAATAAAATATTTTTTTTTTTTTTGGTATTTTTATTTGCAATCTATTTAACAGTAATAAGCAAATCATTTAAAATTAATAATTACAGGTGTTTTAATCTTCATTAAGATTAAAACAAAATACAAAAGTTTTTATACATTTCTAAGCTATAAATATTAAAGTTGTAGTTTTTTTTTACATATTGACATTATATACATATATACAATATTATCGTTATATATGATACCTTTTCAATCTATTAATTTCGTAACTTTCATCTAGTAAATTGATCGCAGGTGTGTTAGAATGATTGCTAAGTCTTTCAAGATATCTAGAGGTAAAATTATTTATCTCCTCTTTAATTTCTGATACGTTCAAGTTCTTATGAATGTTCTTGTTAGTTAGATTTGCATTTGTGATTAATCTAAGAGTCTTTGACTGATACCGTTGTATTATCTCAGTATTACTATTACTCGCTGTACCCCAATAGTAGTAGTAAAACTTTATTATTTAGACTTATTTCAGACCTGGGTCCAAGCAGCCAATACATTCGCTTAGTTCTGATAAAAAAATAAAATATATAATAAAAAAAATAAAATATATA
Organism: Gymnosoma rotundatum; assembly: GCA_916610165.2. Classification (NCBI taxonomy): domain Eukaryota; kingdom Metazoa; phylum Arthropoda; class Insecta; order Diptera; family Tachinidae; genus Gymnosoma; species Gymnosoma rotundatum. The sequence continues at coordinate 90,867,339 of OU744337.1, read as the reverse complement.
ATTTAAATTGCCACAAAGTTGTGTAGATAAGAAATGTTTTAATTAAATGACGAAATGAAATTGAAAATATCCTTGTTAAAGTAAAATACCTCTGTAAACATCTTGAAATACATTTGACTCGGAAAAGTTGATGCAGATGAAAATAAAAGCCATACAAATGGGCAAGAATGAAAACTTATACTTTATAATGATACTAGTCACAAAACCTTTCCATACCAGGCAAAAAATTTATTTTTAAAATATTATGGTCTTCTTCATACAGAGAGTCCGTTCTGCACCAACAGAGAAAAAATACTTTAACTATGCCAAATTTCAACTTTCTGCGATATTAGACGGCTTAAGAAAGCTCGTGAAAGAGAACTGGACACACACACATCCAGACATATAACGGGATTATATATATACATATAGATTCTAACGGCTATGCGGTGCTATGGAATTCAATTATGGGTCATTGCCCCTGCTTCACGCTTAGAAAATTCTTCTAATGATCACTGGAGTTCCATAGTATGACAAGATTTTGATACTCCTTAAAGACTTAAACATAGCATTGGTAAATTCCGAAATCATGAAATAGACAATTTGAATAGTTGATACTAGAAACACAGAATAATTTGAAAATAAGACCGAAAAAGTGGGATCCAGTTTGATCGTCAAAACTGCAAGCTTTATTATATCCAAGTTTTTCTCCGGAGTTAAATGTCAGCGTACATCTTCGTTTCTTAAACTGGGCTTAAAAAAGTCTGTATGAAATTTATTAAGTTAAAAAAAAATATCTTCTAAAAATGAGAAACGATCCGTCTCAAGAAAAATAAATAAAAAATAGCAGCACAAAACAACAACAACAACTAAAGAACAATAAGATTACAAAATTAATTGAGAGAGCATGAATTCCACTGAATTAAAAAGTGGTAATTAAGGTTTTATTTGGTTTTTTATAGGTAAATCAGATCACAAAAATTATAGTACAGATTAGAAGTCTAATAATCGAACTCATATAAAAAAAAACAATAATATCTGCAACAATGTTTCAATCTTCATAAATTACATTGACACATTCTTCATAATTTATACAGGCACAGCGCCTCATAAATGAAATTGATGATCATATTAATTGTGGAATCAAATTAAAAAGAAGTAGCTTGCAATCACTTTTACTATGTTTAATTCCATCTATGTCAGCTTCGGTAAAATTTATGTGGCTTTTTCAGTTTAATGGGAATCGCATATATACCGAGATATTTTTTGCAAGTTCGCTTAAACAAATTATAATTTAATGTTTGTTTATATATTTAAACAATGCAACATAGAAATATTTTTTCACATGCTTTTAATTTATACCAAGGAGTAAAAATACCAGGTGGTCGCGATGGCCAATTCTTTATTTTTCGCCAAAACCCTAAATGTCAAACTCTTTATATATTTTTTTTATATTGTGTTTGATATTGAGCGTTTACTGCGAAAATAAATGAAATCGCCATTGCGACCACCTAGCATTGATTCGCCTTGGGCATGAGTGTATGTTCAAAAGTATTTTTATAATAGTGCGGTTATGCTTATTAATCATTAACAGTTTATGGTCCTGCAAGTGTCTGGAGTAAATTATGGGCTTTCGTGAATAGTTATAAAAGTTGATGTTTGACATTCTTCTTGAATTACCAAACTTTAGTTTACTTTAACATTTCTAATTTTCTTAAGATATATTCATAACTTTTTTTTTAATGATATTTAGAGAAAGAAAAATAGAATCATTGTTGGTTATTGTCGTTTTTGCTTAAACCTTGATTTTTGTCTTTCCTTTATTGTTTGGACAAAAATCTTTAGTTTATTTAAAATGTTTGTGAGAAGTTTCCTGAAGAGCTACGTAAGCGGTAGCGAGACAATAATTTCTTTGAAAATTAGTTAATTTAATACATTTATCCCGTGTTTTTAATTTAATTTGATATTTAATTTATTTTAAAGAAACCATGAAAAATTTGACACGTGTAATGAAGCATTTTGTGGATCCCTATACAATTTATCACAATTCTTCGTATTTATCCACCTTAGGTGGTGTAAGTTGTAAATATCATCTATTTAGCCAACTAATTTCAGCATATTCGAACCAGGACGCATAAAAATCGAACCTGCAAATGACGAGTCTTAATGCTTACACTTTTAAATGTCTGGTGGTTCGAAAAATATCCTTTCTCAAGATCTAAAGGTTATGTTTTTCGAGAAATGAATACTAAGATATCTTCTCTCTTGGAACAAAATTTAGGCAAGTTCTTGCCGTTTTTAAAAACGCAATTGGAACTATTACTCCGTAAAAGCATCGTTATGCAACCGTAGATTTAATTTTTATCACTTCCCTGAAATAAACAAATATTTACAACTACAAAATCAAATGAAACATAACTGGATAAATAAATCTTGGTGTTCGAAAAATAATACTAATCTAAAGATCATATTAAAAATGCCTTTAGCAAATACTTGAATTATGTTAAATTAATATGAAGCGTTCAAGTAGAAACTCTTTAGACGTATTAAACCACAAAACAGCAACAACAACAAATAAAGGAAAAAGTTAAATACCGGAAACTATTAATTCCACTTGAATTACCATATGACCAAAAATAAAATTTTATAAAAAAATTCAAATATAAACTCCCCACACCTAAAGCGGCAGGCACCTGATAACTTTGTTTGGAAAACAAATCAAATCAAATGTAATGAGACTCCGCAAGGAAGGGAAGGAAAACACGCTTAGCCACAAACCTACTTTATTTAACTTTTTATTTTTTTATTAAGGAACAATTTAGCCCAATTAATTCAGCCATTGGAATGTTTTGCATAGAAAAAAGTCAAGTCAAGTTAAAAATTAAACACGCAAGACATAAAGCTTAATAATGCCTCAGTGACTGCTGTCAAAAGAAATCTTTTGTAAACATGCGCTTAAATAGCGAAAGGACTTGTTCGCCCAACCCAACACTTAGAAAACGGAAAACTTATTTTCTCTTAAGTGGTTGACCACTTATGACAACTTTCTTAATGGAAAATGAAAGAAGAAAATTCGTTTGAAACTGTGTTTTACTTTGTTTTAATTAGATCCCAAAAACAAACTTTCTCCGATACAAATTTCAAATTAAAAAAGTACTTAAAACTTTTATGACTTTAAAATTTTATAAAGTTCTCGTATGAAGTAAAAAATAAAAACAACGCTGCTTGTTAGCATTTTTCAAAAATAAAAAAAAAACTTTAATCGTCTGTACAGATTTTGTAATGTTGAAATAAAAGAAGGGTGTTTTAACAAGAGTTTGTACGTGGTAAACTTAAGAAATAAATAAAATATTTTAATATGAAAGAAGGTTGTACTAAGGTGCTTTGGGGGTGCAGCTATTTACTTATATATTCAACAAAATTTTCAAATATTTATTGTAGTTTCTTTCTCATTTATTAGTTTGTTATTTTCTTGGGGTACGAGAAGCGTGTTGTGTTTAATTGTATAAAGTTAATTATCAATGCGGACAGGTACATGCCGCCAGAGAAAACAACAAAGTAGTTTATAAAACTAAAACATAATAATGTCATGAGTAGATAATTTCCAGCACCCTTCAGCAAAAGTGTAAATAATAATGATAATAATAACAATAATATGCAAACAAGTATAGTTACATATGTTTATAGTCTTAAGTTTAGGATTGCCAACACTCCGTACAATTAAAATTTTAAGTAATTTTGTATACCCTTCACCACAAAAGGGTATATTCGGGTTGAAATCAAGTTTTCCAAGGCACCACATCAGATAGAGAAAATTTAAATACGCCAATGAATCAGGCATGGTTTCTCAAAGTTTGCTATTAATAATCTGCAAGATGGGTGCTTGTTCTGCGAAACAGCGGGCAAAACATCACGCCTGTCTCTATTTTTTCCATATCATTTGGAACAATAAAGAAACTCCAATCAAAAAAACCATATATATGGGGTGATACAGAATTAAAAAACAAGTAAAAGTGTTATACTCCAAAGTGCTGTGCCGAATCTTATATACCCTTCAATGTAAATCTATATGGACGTGCATATATGTATGTGTAAAATTATGTAAAAATGACATCGGGTTAAGCATTTTTTTTAAATTTTAGTGTTTCCTTAAAGATCTCTTCAAGAGCTTTATAATGACACCCATATTGATATTTAAAAAAATTAGAATATTTCAGGGCGCCGTAACTCAGAAAAAAATTGGGATACTGCTAATCTTTTCACTTTATTTTTTTTTTATCTTTTAATTTTCTATCGCCCCATATATTTATTTCCTTAATTGGAGTTACTTAATTTTTCCAGATACGTGCTGTCTCGAGGGAAATGGACCGATCATGCAGATTTCCAATAGCACGTCTTTCGATACTATATTTGATTGATTGAGATTTTTATGTTTAAGATATGAAAAAATTTATATACCTATAAAAGTATAAAATAAAATGCATTGCGATCCCACGATTTTTGAGGAACGTCGTTACCAGTAAACGTGATTTTCAATTCACCGTTCTTTTAAATAGCTAACTTGATCGCCCTTTGCAGTTCTTTTTTACATTTTAGACATTAATTAATATATTGTCCAAACAGCAACATAATGCAAAAAGTATTTGATCCCTACATTCAAAGCAGCTGTAATTAAATTTTGCAAGAAATATAAAATCGGTAGCAATGAATATTGGCTCAAATTAAAAAAGCGCACAACATTTTTTGTATTTATTTGCTACATATGTATGTGTGAAGTTTGAACAAAAAATTATAGCTGAGGCTAATAAGCAGAAGCAAGAAAATCCACACAGCAATGAAGCCTCATGAAGACTCACAAAAGAATGAAAGAATCAAAAATACTAATATTTCTTTCCAAAAAGTAAAATCAAGTTTAAGTGTGTACGTGTGCAAATATAAAATAACGTTCTTACATGGAACAGTTACTTGATAAACTCATTCCTGTGGTGGCCAGGGACTCTTTGAATATCAATGATATGATCAGAGGTACTGAAATTTCGCTCATCTCTAGTAGAAACTGCCTTTCAGATCTTCTATTTCTATTTCACGTTTTTTTTAATTCGATTTTATCAGATGCAAGCTTTAAACGATGTTTTCTATGCTTTTCGTTTTTAAGCTCCCCTTTTTTAAAATTGCTTAGCTTAAGCTTATAGTTAAGTGTGGATGCTTCTGCATAAGCTATTATATACCTAAAATTTAAAACTACATTCAAAAAAAAATTACAAGCGGCCACTTTAAAAGTTTGCAAAACAAAAAAAAACATTTGCCGCGTATACAAATCTTAAAGACAATATTTAAAAAATTAACCTTCGCTGGCGACATACATTATACCGTTTTTTGTGATAGATTTTTTTTGAGTTATATTTTTAACGATAACGATGTGCGGAATACCATTTAAAAAAACGTACGATTTCAAACTCGACAACCGTAATAAGGCTGATTATAGTCCTTCTAAGACCGCTATTAAGAATTTGGTCGTTTAATTTGAGTCGATAAAAAATGTACCAACACCAACCCGTAATCAACTGGGTCGTTTAACTGAAAACATCGGAGCCTTGAACCACAGTGTTTTAGCAGGTCCAAATTGGTAAATTCCTCGACATTCTCTACGATGGGGTAATCTAAAACTAGCACATGGCGAATTTCACATAAAGATTTGGCTTTGAAGCCTTGGATGGTCCAACTGGTGCAGGAATTGAAGCCCACGGTACATTCGCATATCCGTAGATCACTCAATTTATTCAGCAACAACCCGCTGATGTTTCTAAAAAATCATTTTTTCCGTCGAAGCAAATTTTTACTTGTCAAGATATGTTTACAAACAAGCAACCTAGAGCAATTATTGAAAAACTTTTGCATGCACAACGTGTCACTGTATGCTGCACTATGTGGCCTCAAAGTGTGATTGAGTTGTCTTTTTCGAAGAGAAAGTTAAAAATGCTAAAACGATCAATGCATCACGCAATCGCGCGATGTTAACAACTCAATTTCGGCCTATTATTGATGGCGTAGATATCACTGACATGTGGTTTCAACAGGACGGTGCCTAATGTCACACAACCAATGAGACAATAAATTTATTGCAAATCAAGTTTCCCAATCGCATAATTTCATAAAAATCAGCTGTTAAGTGACCAGCCAGATCCTGTGACATAACATCAATGGATTCTTTCTTGTGGGGCGTGGTTAAGGACAGAGACGATTGAAGCCTTAAAACTCAAGATCAAAAGTGGCAGCCAGGTGTTGGTAGACATCATTTTTCATTCATAATTCCCGAAATGTTCTCTTCTTCATTCACAAAGTTCTTGTTAAAAAACTCGATACTAACGAAATTTTGTTTCGAAATAGTGGACGAGGTAGAATAGAGCATAATGTAACATCAATCTTTTTCTAAATTTGCTTTAAGTCCAACATTTCGCAAATTATCAAAGTGAAAGTAAGTTATCATACGCAGAGCAGTGTTTCCAAATTATTAGATTTATATTAAAAATGGGAATTTTTTAAGGGGGTAAAAATATTTATATGGAGATAGGAATTTTTTTTAGGATATTGTATATGTTTTAATAATTTTAACGGGATTGGTACTTTATTTGATTTTTAATACTGTTGCTATTATTTATTTATCTTGTCTATAAATCTAAGAGTTTGGCAGAAAAAACATCTATATTCTATACATATCTATTTTGAAGTGTGTTGTGACTTTATAACTCATGATGGGTCAAACCGAATTCGAAATCGGTCGACGCGTTCGTGAGCTATGACTTTTAATGGCAAAATGTGATTTTGTCCTTATAATAAAACAACAGCAAATACTTAGGCGCTTATGAGCTTATGCGTTGTGTATACTGTGTGCTGGCTTCATACACACGTTATTCAATGTTAATATTCATGCGTAACGAAGCACACCGGGATCCGCTGGTTGCTTTATAAATATATATGAATGAAAAGTGTTGCAAACCTATCTGGCATATTTTTACAAATAACATTATTTACAGTATAAATGGAGTTAAACTAGCATAGTAATATTTTCAGGGGGATTTTTGGAGATAAAAACTTTCAGTTCGATAGTTCAATTCCAGACTCCCTGTGTAATTTAATGATAAAATTCAGGACAAAATAAAACTTAATTTGAATATGCTGTTTCACCGCGAATCATATTAATTTGTATAAGTATTTAAATATTAAGCAAAAATAGATAAAAAAGTACTTCTGTAACGACTTATAGTCTCGGCTTCACTTACAAGGTTTGTATAAATATGTAACATTAATTTTTAGCTACAAACGTGAAGAAAAGCTGTAAACAGATTAAAAGAAAAAACAGTTGTGCAAAATTTTATCTTCTTTTGACTTGTTTCCCTTTATGCTTTTAAGAGATTATATCAACCACCTTAAAAATATATAGATACTTACATTAAGATAATCTTTTTTCTAATTAAAACTAAACAATAAACAGTGGGGCATTGAAATATTATAAAAATAATTCAGAAATTTCTAAATGGCTGAACTGGTTAAAAAAAAATTGACACGCGAATGCCAGAAGTGTTTTCAAGCTTTCGTTTTGATTTTAACCTTCTAGACTTTCCAGAAGCGACGCAATAGAGCCAAAAATTCGGATACATAAAATTCTTGTGTTAGATAGTTTTTTCACACTAAATCTTAAAGTTATTGTCTACACCTAACGTGGAAAAAAATTTTCTGTAAAATTTTAAAGTTAACTTTCTAACAAAATTATGACAATAACGAAGACAAATTTATTTGATGTTTCTGTGTTACAGACGATAAACTTGTCTGCTGAAAAATTTGTATAAAAAGCAGCCAGTTTTTTTAGTTAATTTCATAAAAATTTTCCAGATGAGTTGATCACCTATAATACAGAAACAGCACATCTGCCCGATGATTTACTTTGGTTTCCCATGTTCGACAGTATATAATTTAATGGCAATTTGTTAATCCCAGATGGCATTTACTCTTTTCCATAAATTAGGCAACCCTGTATAATAATGTACATTACTTCAAATAAATAATTTAATATAAACGCTTTGAGGACACGTAACATTATCCTTCTACGTCAAAATATATTTTTTTGAAATCGCGTGTGTTTAAGGTTGAATATCTAAATGGAATTTACTATCAGCAGCAAAAACCCTTCTATTAACTTTTGTCTCTTTTGTTTTTGTTGCTGTTGTTGTAACTTATAGTTTGTTGTGAAAAAAACTAAACTAGAAAAATTATAGTTAATAAATAACGCGTGCCTACGTTTAGGCGTAACAAATTGCCAATAAACATTTTTATTGTTGAATTTTTTCTGTGCGGTTAAAATACACCGCATATTTGGTATAAAAAAGGTTTAACACCAACCAGTCAAGTTTATTTTTTGTGCTTCATTGTTACGTGTTTTTTATATTCCTTTTTTTTCTTTGATTATCATTTAGTGATGAACCTTGTGAAATAGTTAATGTAAGTGTATATGTTTGTGTGTGGACGCATGTCAGTCTGACGTATAAACAAATTAGGTAAAGTATGATTAACTAAAATAATTATAGGTTAAAGGTTATAACATGGTTATTACGAATACTACGCCAAATGCTATCACGTAACTCATTATTTATACCGATACGCAGCGACACATTGCAATTACTCTACACTGCAGTGCGCTGTTTAGCTTTTTGACAGTGATGACGAAGTTTTTATTTCACCAAGTAAATACGAAATTAATTTGAAAATAACTGTCAATTTCATACCATCTTAAATAGATTGTCGTTTTTATCACATGCCCTTAAATAAACATACCATGCATACGTTTCGTATTTGAATTTGGAAAAAGAAACACCCTTTAAATTTTGAAAAGCTGGGTTTCTTTAAAAATAATGCATACAAATTTCCAAGTAAAGTCAACACGCCATTTAAAATAAAACACACAAAATCACTTGAGCAAATTTAAAAAGACAAATGACAAAAACAATAATTCGAAATTTAATTTTCCAACAAAAGACACAATCAGACCAAATTGCAAATTTGAAATGGCAAATAAATATTTCATACTTGTTCCAAGAGTGTGTGAGAGTGAGTGAGGGAGTGGAGTGGAGTGGAGTGGAACAAAATTATAATTGAATGACACAACACCTGAAGCCGGAAGGCAATTTTGCAAAAAACATAAAACATCTATTCCTTCAATTCTTTTCATGCGAATAGAAAAATTGGCATAAATGAAAAATAACTCTCAATTTAATGTTAAAAAAAAAATATTATGGAAGGTTGAAGAACATAACGACGTAATTGAATTTGTTGATAAGTTGTCATTTAAAGATAAAAACAGGCGTTGCAAGATGATTAGCGTAAATTGCAAAATGAAAAAAGAAGGGTATAAAAGAAGTTTTAGTGGAGGTGGATGAGAGTATTTGCTGTGACTTTTTTATATTAAAAACCTATTATGTTGTCGCTTTTTGTTTAAAAGGATCTTTTAGTTTTTTAAGGATCTTTTTCATGTCTGGTCCACTGTTAATAAAATCTTATTAAGCTTATTTATACATCATCAGTTATTAAAGTCACTAGACAACTCCCATAACTTAAACCGAGCTTTAAGACTTTTTCTAACCTTTTCGCAGCATTAAGATATGAACAAAGAAATGATTTAATATTAAAGGCGTATATATAATATATAATTTCGAAGGCAATTTTTGACAATATTTTACGTTCTATTGTTATAATCATGATCATTATTATTATTACAGTGCTGAATTCAGCCTACTGTAGGGATACAGGTGACACATCGTGAATACTCGGTAGCTATAAAGCTTAGCTACAAGTACCCAAAAAGCAGCCCTGACCAAGAGTAGAACGGAAGGAGGAAAGGTTTTAAAACATCTCACAAACCAATGAACTCTCTCTCACAAAATGATTCGGGGGTATTCTATCATTAGTACTTGGTGTAAAATAACGTAAACACAGCTTTAGGGTAATCCCGTAGTTGTCGTGGGTCTTCGAGAATCAAATCGAGATCTTAGATGTGAAAAGAATATACGAAGTGAAAGAAGAATTCTTTCAAACCCAAAGTACTATCCCTCCAACGCCAAAGACACAAACGGAACCACTGTTGGATATCTCTCCTCGACTGGACTTGAATCTGAAAGTGAGGAAATCAAGAAAATTAAAATTTTATATGCTAACAAAGGCTTTGGTACTCCTTAGAGAAGCGGTAAATACAACCACAAATAAATCTCAAAGCAAGAGAAGCATTCGTAGCGCCGCAGAGATAGCAGACTAAAGAAGAAACAAAAAAAAAATTGACGCCACAGTCAGAACCGGATAAGAAATCAAATACTGACCAAAGAAGAACAAAACAAATACTTCTTAGACACAAAGTATATCTAAGCACGGTAGAAAAAAAAGAAGCCCAAAAAATTCCAAGAAACATTCGGATGCTGTCCGAAGCCACAGGAAGCAGATATCGCAGTCCGGGCAGTATGAAAAACAAAAGCAAGTAGGTAGATAGAGAAGCAAAGATATAAAAATTTGTTGAGGTTATAAAACAAACTCTCCACCAATGAGCAGAAGAAGCAGATCTTGGAATAAAAACTAAAACTCAATTCCAATAAAAGGTTGTAATTGCTGTATTGCGACAGCGAAAACAGAAGAAGGCATTACCGTACACCTTTCAAGCCCCAAACAGCAAAGATCAAAAAAGATCTTTCGGTCCCCACAGCTATTGCAAATAAACTTTTAAAGTCGCAAAAAGTCAAACTCTTGGCTTCAGTTTCGCGAAGAAGCACAGCGAGTGCTTCGGACTTGATCGCACCCAGTGGCAGGACCAGATAAAAACATTAGCCGAAAACCGAAACATAACCGGTTAAGAAAGAAAGCAACGAAAAAGTCTTTAGATTATGAGTGAACGTCGTCAAGTTAATTGTAATCGACTTTAGGTTACTCCTCGTATCCTTATTTCTTACAGTGGTGGATTAAATAGCTGATGTTGACAATGTATAACATCGAAAACTGCTGATGACGGATGCAGCGATTCAGAAAATGCTTAACTACATTCTGTCTGTGTATCCGTTTTACTCTTTTCTTTAAAAACTAATACAAAATTTTTCTACAAAATTACTGCGTTTAATTTAATGTCTTTCCTTAATTAATTAATTTTAAATATGTTACTCGTGCATTATTTCTTAAAAAAAAATATTTATTAACAACAAACAATTTTGTAATAGTCAATATTGTAGAAACAATAAAAAGGAAAACTTTGGGTAGAGAATATTCCTACGGATACTTCGGTAGCTCATAAATATCTCACCAGTAGATTTTAGTCAAAATTACCGAAAAACGTCCTCTTTTCGCAAATTAGACATATGAGAGCAATTCTATGAGAAGCAGATATTCTTCTTTTTGTGCAAGACTTTTCTACGGTTAAATTAGATAAAATACAAAAACACTGCCTTTTTTAAAAGAAAAAAATTTCAATTATTTTATTACGGCAAATAAATTGAAAAATATTTGAATAATAAATAATTAAATTTAAATATATACAGTGTCATTATTAAAAACAGTAACATTTAAAAAAGTTTTAAAATTTAAGAAAAGTGCAATAGCAAATAAATAAGACAATTTTGTTTTGTTCACATACATAATTTTACAAAAATTCACGAAGCGTTGGGAGAAACATGTAATATACAAAACTGCATTTTATTGACATGAAAGGAATTAGGCCTTTCCAGCTAGTAATTTACAACAAATACACCAAAGGTAACAAAATCAATTGGCCAAAAATTAATATATACAACAACAATATAACAATTGAAACAAGTATTGTTTGAAAATTGTTCTTTAAATACTAAAGACTATTCTACATGTTCTGATGAAAGTCATTCTGTCCGCAAGAAAGAGTTTGTTTTGTTTAGGTTCAAAACTGTCACAAAAAAAAGATGCATTTTAAAAAGGAATTCTGTCACACGTTTTAAACTCTTCTACATTTTGGATGCACATTAAATTTTTAACAGATCTAACGACTCAAGAAGATGCCACTTTGTTCGTATTCATTGAACAGTTTTTTTTTTAATTTCCTTTATTTTGTAATCTATTTTACAAGAAAAATATTAAGCAAAATTTCTAAGTAACTAAAAATAACTTATTCTATTAAGTTTCAGTGAACTTAATAAGTTGTAAAATAATTTTTTAATACAATTATTATTAATTATTTTGTAAATATATTAATGTGCTAATTTAACTATCTTCTAAACGATAGATCAAGAACGTGTAGACTCTTAAGCCTTCGGATCTCCTCACTATCGCCTAGAAGTGAAATAGATACCTTTTTATTGTGGATATATTAAGGTCATTGTGTAAGCAGTTGTTACTAATAAACCAAGGAGCATTTTCCAATAATCTTAAAGTTTTTGATTGATATCTTTGGAGTACTTAGACATTAGAATTGCTTGTTGTTCCCCAGAGTTGAAGAGCATAAGTCCAAACTGGCTTCAAAATTGTCTTGTATAGGATGCTCTTGTTATTTAAACACAGTTCTGATCTTGGTCCCAAGAGCCAATATATTTTTCTAGTTTTAATGTTTAAGTGTTCTCTCTTAGATTTTACATGATCCTTCCATGTTAGTCTCCTATCCAGGTGAAGACCTAAGCATTTTACTTTATTTGTTTTTGGGATAGTAATTCCATTCAACGTAAGAGTGCGACAATTACCATTTCTTAATGTGAAAGTCACATGAGATGATTTCTGGGTATTAATTTTTATATTCCATTTTTGTAACCAATTTTCTTGTGGGGATTCATTCGCATACAAAAAAGCCGTATCATTAGCGTACGTGGCAGTGCTTATACTATTAATTGTAGGCATATCTGACGTGTAAATCGTATATAGGACTGGATCCAGCACGCTTCCTTGTGGAACTCCAGATTTAATACTTCCAAACGTGGAGTCTTCCCCATGTCCTGTCGTGTAAGTACGATTTAAAAAACAAATAAAATGGAGCGGGAAGTAGATGTTTAAGTTTATTTAAGCGACCACAGTGCCATACTCTGTCAAATACTTTACTGATGTCTAAAAACACAGCTCAACAATATTGTTTTTTTTTTTTCTAGTGCATTGATAATTGTATGCACAATGCGACGACACTTGACTTGAATATTTTTCGATTTATTCTCTTGATGAGATTGTTTTTTTAAACGTCTTAAAAAAAAAGATTCCGGTTATCAATTCGACTGAATGTTGCCTTTTGCAGAACTCTGTCATATTTAAGCCGATTTTGAAAAAAATTTTCTTTATTTGAAAAGTGATGCTTAAAGATTGATTCCGTCCATAATTTAAAAAATTAAAGAGTGGTCTAATACAACTTAAATGTTTATTACGTGTATGTATAATGAACCGTAAAGAACACCACTTTAAAAAACAGTACACACAAATATATCTAAATATAAAATAGTGACCCCATAGGTGAAGCAAATTGACCTATGTGGACCTATATTTTGAACTGTTATATACAAACTCTTGCAAATTGGACAGAATGTCGATTACTATGACTGTTATAAAAATATTCGAAATTATAAATTACAGGGTGCCGCTATAGTTTATTTATTACAAAGTATATGGCCAAACGGTCACCAAACTTTGTTAGAAAAAAATACTTTCGTCTGGACATTTAGTTTAGTCAGTATCATTGATAAACCCCATTAAATATTAAAATCTTAAGGTAAGAAGACAAAGTTAAAATCCTAAGGAATGGATTGGAAATTCTACTCTTTGCGTCCCTATGTTAAATCTTAAAAATAATAACAAGTTCTTCGAAAATTTTATTTCCTTTTTAAACTTTGATTATTTAATGTTAAACATTTTCCTAAATGGAATAGCAAGCTTTTCCTATAATTTTCATATCTGTGTATTTCTCAATTTTTTTTTTTTAGCCAATTAAGCTCTAAATAAAATGAAATTATTTTTAATTAGATAATTGTCTATTATTGTCAGAAATAACTAAACCCCCACTCGCTCTCTTATCCCCTTAACGACAAGTTGAGAGACAATGGTATAAATTCTTTGCAATTTTCCTAAAAGAAGACCAATAATAATTGAACAATTATGTACAAATGTCCGACTGCCACTCATTATGATTAAGACAAGAGAAAAACAACGAACCCAAAGAAGATGAAAAAGAATCAAAAAAATAAGCCAAGCAAAAATAAAAAAGGACACATTTTTAATTACCTCTGGGCAGTTGGGGGTTAATAAGTTTACTTTAGCCAGATTTTTATTTTCCAAGGCCACCCACCCCGTCTCCCTTTCTAAATCAAATATTTAACAATGAACAACCACAATGGCCAAGAAAATATTTGAGTGTCACACTCTAAAGACAAAAAAAAAAACACCTACAGTTCAGTGCATATTTTATTTTATTCTATTTTTGTTAATTTCATTTTATCCTCCTCTTTTTTGTCATCTTTCTATTAAAACAAGATCTATTGAGCCTGATATGCCGCCATAATGGAGCAAAAATTACTACAGAAAGATTTCAAGTAAAATCTATGCAAGCGTTAAAGTTATTGCCCGCCATTTAATAACGGCAGCAGCACGTTCCTGAAATCATCTGCCATAAAGATGGCTGGCTGGCTTCGTTCAAATTTCTCGTACATCATTTTCTCGCTCCACTTTTAATAAAATCTTCTGTTTAAAGCTTCCGTCGTTTGGAATATTTTTTTTATTTTTATAAAAAGAAAAATTTTCCAAATGACTAAACTTTCTTTTGCAGCAACAACTCCTTGTAGAAAAAAACAAAAAAAAGACAAAATTTCATTATTCCTTCATTAAATTTATATAAATCCGTGTGTCTGCGTATGTATGAGTGAAGATATTTTGAAAATACTTTCTAACCCTGCATATACAAAAATTTCTTGCGATTATCTTGTGAATTGTCTGGTCTTCTCTCATGACGCTGTGTTTCTTTCCATGAGAATTATTCCTTTCGTGATAGTGCTGACTTAACAAAAATTAAGAAATTATAAAAATGTTCTTTGCAGCATAATGTTGTTTTTCGAAAACAGTCAAAACTCCTCCCACGAAAACTGCTGCAAAAAAATCTTTGAAATTTCATGCGGTGTATTGTATGTGACTGGCATTTGCAATTTTTCTCTGAAATGTAATTAATTCATAAATTACAAAAATGTCTAAGAAATAAATGCAAAATACGCACAAATGAATGAAAACAAAGATTTAAGAAATAAAAGTCTCCATCAGCATTAAACTTCTTATTAGAAAAAATCAATGTTCATGGAAGAAAGAACACTTGCACATAAAAAGAATATATTCTCGACGAAATGGACGCCAGTATCCTTAAATATGTGCAAGTCATATGGAATATCAAAATTTCTATCCATATATAAGTTCGCGTGTATTTCAAAATCAGTGTTTAACATTCGGTTAATAGTTATCTTGATCACATTTTGCATATGTTACGTATATATGAATGACATAACCTCCTATTGTAGAAAAGAAAATTTAAATCCTTAAAAAAGTGATGTCGACTACTCAATATTTCTTAGCGATAATTATTTAAAAAGAACAACTTTACGATTTAAGCTTAGGAGGCAAACAAGCGTTTATCTTAAAAACCCCGTTGGCTAAATTTAAACAAAAAAATCTAAATATGATTATTATGCAAGCCGTACACGTTGCGACCTGTTGTACAACTTTGCTAATAATAAAGTTGGGTGTTTTGCCTACAAATTATACAACTTGCGTACAATCGAGCAACACAACTTCATTTTTAACCGACTTCAAAAAAAGAAGGAGGTAATTAATTTGACTGAATGTTGCTTTTTTTTATTGCTTGTGCCTGCAGAACTCAGTCATTTCTGAACCGATTTTTAAAAATTTTTTGTAATTTGATAGATTATACCAAAGTATATCTATAACAAGTATATGCAGGAGTTCAGCTGATAGTTTTATTGGTGTGCGTGTTTATCATGTTTTGTGTCAAAATTTGTTTACATTTATTTAAATTTTTATTTTGCCATACATTTCTCTTGTTTTTTACGTGTTTCTTTTCATTTTTATTATGTTCTATCAGGGATGGTACACGAAATATTCAAATTACACTTATCCAACTCAAGTTGCATTGAATATCCTTTTATTGAATTCTTGTTTAAATTTACATTAATATAGTCGTTAAAAGGTCATTCTCTTACTTTTTTTATAATAATTAAGTAAAATTAATATTAATTTTTTTAGTTAGAAAAATTATAAAATGTTACCGACTTTGCCGTCTCTGAACTGTTTTTTGACATAATACATGAAATGTTGTATTTGTTGTAGACTTGCATGTACTTAATATAAATATACTTTGGATTATACCTACAAATTGGTTCCGTTTTAAAAACAGTTCATAATGTTAATAATTGAAATTTTCTTTGAATGTATAGAATACTTTTGCGCTGTGTTTTGCTATGGTGCCTCTACGAAAATGAAAGAAAATACAATAATGTTGTGCGACATGTCCACTAACGCTGCGATCGAGTTGTACAACTTGCCAAAAAATCAAAACTTTTTGATCTTTCGTACAACCAACACGCAACTTCGTACAACTACACCACAAACATTGCAATCTGTTGTACAACATACTCAAGTTGTACAACAAGTCGCAACGTCTATGGCTTGCATTAAAAACTTTTTTTTCCAAAAAAATCTTCTTTCTGCTATTGGCAATGTCACCTTTATTAGTTTTTCTTTTAGTTATACATTACATGCATATACTTAAAAGAAGTTTTAAAATACTCGTCGTACTAAAAAACATGAAATGGGGTTTCTATTTTTTCTATCTCGGTTGACTTGTTCATGGAAATGTACAAATATTAATTTTTAGCCTTTAGTGATAAACACATGTATTATCTACAGAACTTCAAAAAATAAATTTTAATTTTTTGGAAATCTAAATTTTAGCATCACTGAAAAAATATTTTGTCATATAGTTTAACATATCAAAATAGAGCGTGCTCAAAATAAAAAACGAAGACATGTTATAAGACATAGGAAAATAATATATGTTATAAATCTTAAGGTTTACACCAAGGCGAATCAATTACCAGGTGGCAGCGTAGGCGAATTCATTAATTTTCGCCGTGTACACTACTGTCAAACTCCATATATAAAAAATCTGTTTACTATTTTTTTTATATGAAGTTTGACATTCGTTGCACCAGCAAAAAATTATAAATTTTCTAACGCTGCCACCTGATAATTGATTCGCCTTGGTTTACACCAAGGCGAGTCAAATAGCAAGTCGCTGCCATTCATTATTCTTTGCTGGTATCATGGAAATAATACCAGGTGGCCGCAATGGCGAATTCATTAGTTTTCGCCGCATATGCTAAATGTCAAACACCATATAACAAAAATTTATACATATTTTTTATATATGAAGTTTGACATTTACAGTCTTATTCACAAAAATTTCTTATAGTAAGCCTAATGTGTACTTTAGTTATTAAACACTTTTTGTTTTATTAACCACTAATAAGAATTTTTATTCACAAACGTTTAATAACGCAAAATTAACTATTAAACAGTTTTTATAGTATTGTAGTTTTATGTTGGCAACATCATTTCATATTATATGTAAATTTACGTTTAGTGACGCATACAACAACGAACCAGGTACCTGAATAATGTTTATATAATTAAAAAAGAATAATTAAATCACCAATAATAATATTTGATATAACTTAAATTATCATTATTTTATTATTATTTATTGTTTCGCATCAGAAAAAATTTTAAAGTAATAAAAAAATTGTGTTTAACCTTTTTTTTATAAAATGATTCACTGAACGAGTACAAAAAACTATCCAAATACCGAGCTTGGCATTACTGTTTCTACATCACTATATTATTTCGTTTATTTATGATACAAATTTGTGGTTTTTTTATTTATTATTTTTATTTTCAAATCAATAAAATACAATGCTTTAGTTATGAAAGAACAATTAATTAAATTATGATATTTTCTCTATTCTAAACACATTTTCCACAAATATTAATAGTTAATTTGGTATTTATTACCTGTAAACTTATCGTTTTCTTTAATTGCAGAACAGATAAAGTGATAACTAAATTTTTTGCATTTGAAAAACCATGTAAGTCCATCTAATAAACTACGAAAACTCTGCTTCAAAACCCCAAAATAATTTGGGCGTTATTGTGTTTGATTTCATTTGCATTTTATGGTCTTAAATGGTGTAAATAAATACATATAGTTGTAATTTATATTTAAGTATGTTTTAAACACTTACCTATTTTAGAAACTAAATTTATAATATTCGTTATATTTTTTTATTAATAGTTTTTCACACTTTTACAGTAAAAAATTTTACGGGAAAAATGCTTTTCAAAACTTGTTAAAGGTTTAAAGAAGGGTAACTGCTACATTAAATATTTGAAATTTATTAATGATTAATAACAGCGTAATAGTGCTATTAAGTGTTTGTGAATACTACTTTAGCGATTTTTTCTTATTAACCTCTTATTAAGCAGTTTAAAATTTTTGTGAATAAGACTGTTAGCATTTACGGCGATATTAATAAAAAAAATATACACAGATTTTTATGTATGGGGTTTGTCAATAGTGTTCATGGCGAAAATTAATGAATTCGCCTACGCTGCCACAAAGGTATACGAATATTTATTTTACTAGGTAGTGTCGTCTTCTATTTCTATTTCCCTTTCTCTTCTATTTCTCTTTTTGCTTTTCATTTCTAACGCACATTTCTAACCCACAAAACAACAATAAAAAGCCATGTTGTTTTTGCAATGTTGTATTTGTTGTAGAGCCGCTATTACCTAATAAAATAAATGTGCCTTGGCTGCCACCTGGTAATTGATTCGCCTTGGTTAACACTATGTTTATGGACTTACATGTGGAACCCTTAAGCAGCAAAATAAATATACGAACAGAGGAAACAAGTTTTGGGGAAGAAGAAAAGTCAATCGCTTTGTATATAATAGGATTTTCGATTTTAATTAAACTTGATTAAAAGCGCTACTTATCACAAAAAATATATTATCAATTTATTCCTGTATAAAAGGTTAAATAGTCGAATAGTCAAATAGCCTTATTTTTAATATTTAAACTTAAGCAAACTTAAACAACTGTGAGCCTTAAGGCTCAACTATAATGTGCATTAAACTTAACATTAACTTAAGCAAGCTTATACAAATACATTAAATTATACGTGGTAAACTATAATGTACATAAGATAACTTTTCGTCAAGTTTCGTTAAATTTCATTTCTTTATGCAAGGTACGAAACTGATCTCACTTTCCGTACGGAAACAGCTGATTGTGCTTTGTGTTATACATTATACATTATTTAGTACGGTTGGCCACAAACAGAAAATAACTTGTAATAATTTTTTTTTTTTACTTTTTCATAGAACATGAACCAAAATATGTACATAATATTAAATATATAAAATATCTTCTTTAAAGCCTTTTCATTTTAAAATTTTGTTTATTTATATAGAAATTGTTTTTGGCAAAAGCAAGAATTAAACATAAATGTGCAACTGTGGCAAATAAGTTACTTAATTTATGTAAGTACATTGTAGCCACATAAATTTCTGTAATAAGCTACCTAAGCATTTGACAGGCTTTTCGTTGGATTTTTGACATAAGCTAAAGCTAGCTTATGCATATGATAGTTGGGCCTTTATTTTTAATATTTAAACTTAATCAAATTAAACAACTGTGTAAATACATTAAATTATATGTGGTAAACTTTAATGTATATAAGATAACTCTTCGTTAAGTTTCGTTAAATGTCATTTCTTTTAGCAAGTACGAAACTGATCACACTTTCCGTACGGAAACAGCTGATTGTGCTTTGTGTTATACAATTATAAAGAAAAATTGTAATTAAGTCCTACATTGTTAAACATTTAGTTTTAAATTGAAGATCTACTTAGAACATGAAAACAAAAATGTAAATATGTATGTGAATGTAATTAAATATATAAAATATGTTCTTTAAAGCCTTTTCGCTTTAAAATTTTGTTTATTTATATAGAAGCAAAAGCAAGAATTAAACATAAATGTGCAACTGTTGCTAAATTTATGTAAGTACATTGCACATTATAGTTGCACCACAAGTCTTATAAGTCTAATAATACTCAAATAATATTTTATGTACAATAAATGAAAATTCTTCAAATGTGTATTTTTAATTTATATTAAAACATCAACATTTTTATTTTAGGATTAAATAAACATATACATACATAATTAAAGTCTAATTCATAAAAATTCCTATTTTCGGTTAAAAATTTACAATAATTATTAAACACAGTGTGTTTAGTAAACCGTTTTTAAAAATTTGTAGTAAGAAGAGCATTACATTTTGCTAAGGCAAATCTTATATACCTTTCACCATATACGTATGTAAATCTAGTTTAGTGAAGTAACTCCAATAAAAACAAAAACAAATATTGGGGTGACAGAGAAAAAAATAAAGGCTGCCATTATAACATTATAAGTAGACAATTGAATTTTAAACAAAGTGTGTATTCACTGCTCTAGTGCTTGTTTTGAAATGCGTTTCTCTTCAAGAAATATTTTCATCAACTGTTGGTGTACTAGTCGGCAGTACATCGTCAGTGACCTACTAAATACGATCTTAATATATCAGCTGGGAATGAAAACAGTTCACTTTTTGTATTAAACTGCTTAGTAGTTGTAAGTACTCCGTTCGAGATTTTGTTTATTCATAAAGCGACTATTAGGCGATTAAACTTCACCTGTGAGCACGGCCTGACGACTGGCCATCAAATCCGTGTAATAGGGTAAAATTCGTGTTTGACAGTCGCGCTGGATGAAAATAAAAAATTTTTGATATTTTGTGTTTGCCACCAGGCCATCATACTCGTTTAATAGCGTGTTTGGCAAACACAGTGTAAATTTGTCGGCGAACAGTAAAGATGGCTTGGCTAGAGCGCATGAGTTAAATAAAGATAATATGTATTGACAAATTATAAGAAGTAATAGGTAAATTATATTACACTGAAATTCTTATTAATTGCTAGGTTGAAAATAAAATAAAATATTAACAATTTAAAACTTGCTTTATTTTAAATAAATGAAATTGCACTCATATTTTTATAATGCAATGCAATAAGTTAGTGAATTTTTTAGTTTGTAAGTTTAGCTTTAAATTTTATCTTCTTCCGTAATATCATAATAAAATCTTATATATAATAGTATATTTCTTTTTAAAATAACTAAAAAACATTATTTAATTCGAATTTTGAAAGAATTTATTTAAGTATATAAAAGTTTACCGGAATTATGCAAATAAAAAGTGATTTTTATAATAATAGGAATTTAAAACAAAAGTCTTGAAAAAGTTTTAAGAAAAATTGAAAAAAGGACAACCAAATGCAACAATTAAAGTTATAAAATAAAATAAACAAATTGCAACTAATTCATGTGCTATGATAAATATGAACTTCACTGCTTGTTCAAAGACGAATTTATGCCTAAAATAGTTAAAATATTAGAGTAAAGAATGGAAATAACACAGTAGCGCATTTTTCAACTTCATAATCTTGAACCAATTGAGACCCCCAAAATCTGATAGCCTATGATTGTAGAAGAAAAACCCTAGCTGGGTTTTCAATTATTAGCTAAGGTTTTTTTTTAATTCATTTTTGAAGTTTTCGACTGGGAGGTGGATTTTAGTACAATTTTCAAAAAACGTGTACTGATTCTTAAGTCTATATCTCGCGAACTATTCGAAATATTGCATTTCTCTCTTCAGCAAATTTTAACTCTCGATTAGGTCTAAAAACAACAACATCTTACTCAAAATAGTAAAACTGCCAAAAAACGTAAAATTTCGTCATATATTTTTATTGTTGATGGGAAATATAAGGACACTTCAAATGTTTTAAAATAGATACTTAAAAATATTGATGATTTGGTTTCTAAATATACATGTATTGAACATTAGTCGTCGCTTTCGGAGCTAGTTTCATCATCTGAACACACGTTTATGACCATTTCGCTAGTCTTATTTTCGTATGAAAATACTTTGTGGCTAGACCAGCATATTTCCCCAAGCATAGCATCTATTTGTTTCCCTTTGAACCGCTTTTCCATCGGGATGGTTACTTGATGAAAGCGTTCACCTTGCTCGTCAGATTCCGTCGGCAATTCTTTTCAAACTCTGCCAAATGATTATTTAAAAAGTGAAGTTTTAATGTCATGGTCACACCGATTTCTTGGAATGACTTAAGCATGTTTCTTATTAGTACTCTCCATTCGTCGTCTCGATTTTTTCCTAAGACTCTTTCTATCACTGCCTTAAGTGCGTTCCAAGCAATGAAGTCGTTTCCATGCAAAACCATATTAAAATCTTCACTTTTTAGCAACTTTCGGATGTCTGATCCATTAAGTACACCTGTTTTAAGCAAAAAAGAAACAATCACAAAAAATAAATATAAATTTTAACAAATTAGTTAAGAAGTACTTACCGGCCTTAATTTTTTGATCACTGAGTCTTGGGAAAATCTTCTTAAGGCACTGAAATACGTTGTCCTAATTTTTCGTTACCGTCTCTATAAACTTCTTCGTTATGCCCAACTTAATATGCAGTGGTGGCAACAATATGTCACTTATATTTTTTATTAGTGGCTCCGCTGTCATCTCTAAAGTGGCATCTTTCACTCCCGACTTTCGTTTTTCCCAAGTATGCGAGTAGTGATCTACTTTTGCTCGTGTGTCCCAACGGCACAGAAAGCAATAATACTTTGGCCAACCACCCTTTATGCCTTGCAAAATATTAACAACTTTAAGGTCGCAACAGATTTTCCATAAATGATCTGCGTATTTGAGGTCTCTTAGCAAAATTTCCATTGTTGCATAGCATTCCTTTAAGTCTGTGCTAAAGGCTAAAGGTATTGAGGGCTTCAGATTCGTTTTATGCAGTAACACTGCTTTTAAGCTAGTGACTGAGCTGTCGATGAACAGTCGCCAGTCTTCAGCGATATATTCTATTCCCATTTCATTGACTAATCCTTCTATGTTGTTGCAGTAGGCATAAGAGTTTTCGTCGTTAACGCTGTAAAACTTTTGAAATTGTGCCTGACGGCTGCGGTGTATCGAGGTCTTAATATCAGTGTCCGTTACCTTTTTTCGTTTAAGAAATGCGGATAAAAATTCTGATTTACGCTTTGACAAACCTAACTTGGCGACAACATAGTTCATTTCGCTTTGTGTTACCAGCTCAGGCTTGCTGATTGTTTCTTCAGGCTCGAAGAGTGGATCAGCCTCCACATTGTCAAACGTTTCCGCAGTCCATACAGTTGCTCTATCTGGACTGCATTGTCTCGGTGGTATTGGTGGTGGGTTGGATTCGGAATGTTCTTTCGGGAGAGAAGCATAAGGACCAGGAATGTACACTACATTTGACATTTTTTTTTCGATTCATTCCGCTTTTGAAATTTATGCATCCGTAGCACGTATTTTCATCGTGGCCCTTTGGGTCCGTCCATATTACTGGTGTTCCATAAGGCAGTGGGCCTGGTTTTCTATTTATCCAGTTGAATATGTAACAAAAACAACGTCTGCATACTACATCTGGTGTCCACGAAAAATGGAATAAGTCCAACTGGTCAGAATAATATAACAGGTACGCTTTTCTAAATTCAGCAGTAAAATTAGTTTTTTGCGTTTTCATTGAACGTTTGGGTACATAAATACCACAAACGTATCAAAACAGGTTCAGCTTCCAACACTATTTCATATCAACTTTTTCTTTCCGCAATATATTCCGTAATATCTAAATTCCCCAGATTTGTTTAATTCCAACGTGCAATCAAAACAATGTAAATTATTTGACATTTGAAAAATGCCGTTATTTTGCGCCAAAAAATAATTCAAACGGACGGTGTTTACACTCAAAAAAAATAATCAATTCGGTTCAGTACCGATAGTGGGGTAATCTCAATTTTTCTTATATAAAGTACAAAATAATGGATATTAGAATGAATTAGTTAAGCGCTAAATTAATAGTATTAAGCCTTCTGAGAATCAAAATCAATCGCAAACTGTGCTTGATTTCAGAATTTTTGGTATTGGTCTTATATAAAAATTTTGTAAAAAATTTATCCAAACTAGCATTGATTTCAGAATTTTTTGGATTAATTTTATCTGAACCCGAAAAAGCAAGTCCAAAATTTGAATCAAAATCAGTAAATCCAAAATTTTGATCATATCAAAAATTTGTCCTATGACTTCAACCTAAAAAGGTTCAAGTTAAAATAACTTCATTTGGAATGACACGCATAATGTTGTTGTTGATGTTTTTTTGATTTTATCTCAAGCCAAAATTTTTAGACCTAATCGAGAGGTAAAAATTTTCTGAAGAGAGAAATGCAATATTTCGAATAGTTCGCGAGATATAGACTTAAGAATCAGTACATGTTTTTTGAAAATTGTACTAAAATCCAGCTCCCAGTCGAAAATTTCAAAAATGAATTTAAAAAAACCTTAGCTAATAATTGAAAACCCAGCTAGGGTTTTTCTTCTACCATCATAGGCTATCACATTTTGGGGGTCTCAATTGGTTCAAGATTTTAGTGCTGCACTGTGTAATCAATTAATCACACAAATAATAATTTAAAATACGGGCTTTTGCTAGAGACTCGTGCCGGAACATCCCGTCAAAAAAAAACGGCCCATCTCTTGAGACCGGTAAAATAAACAGAAATTCTGCTCAACTAAATCATGTGCTCATTCAGAACAATAGTTTAGTAGAATTAGCAATGTCTGCAGGTTGTTTTAGTTTTTTAACACATAATTTTAACATGATTTTTAGATTACATTATGATCGAAACAGACAATGTGAGGTAACATTGTCTGTTTCGTGTTCAATTGATACTTTAAATTTAACAACTTATAGTACGAGGTTTTACAAAGAAAGAAGCAAAATCTTTAAAATAATAATAATAAAAGAGAGAAATTTTTGATTTTAGAAGCTAAACACCTTCTAAACTATAAAATAGTTAACAGATGGCTTAAGAGAAGCTATCGCCAGAAATCAGAATTTCCAAAGTCGGTAGAAAATAAGAATGTGGCAACGTTTTTAATTCTTCAAACACACGAAGTATGTGTTGAGTTTCAATATAAGCGGACCAGCCATTTAGAAACTATAGACCTATTTTCATTTTATTACTCAATGCCCCTCTATGCATTGTCAAACATCAGTCAACACCAAAGTAAAACACAAAATGGACGACAAAGTATACATACCCTCGGAACCCTCGGGTTCAACACAATAAAAAATTCAAAAGTAGCTGTTTCACTTTAGCTTTAAAATTGCCGTATTTGTTACTTTTTAATGCCATAGATAGGATGTTTGTTGCGTGATTTTCAGGTATACCCAATTTCTTTTACCCCTACCAAAAAGATTTCAATAAATTTAAACGTTTTAAAAATGTGAATAAATGATTTTAAACATAATATTTGCTGTAACAATCTCGATAACGATCTTAATGCAATGTTATCATAAATGACATCATATTAATATTGATTTATCTTTGTATCAGTATCTGTAACAAATTAAACTCATCATTTTTATGAATTTCATCATGCTAATGAAAACGGAAACATTTCAAAGCGACAAATTTTAGGGTGACAAAAAACTGGTTCTGAATACAAACAAACAACCAGAACAATAGATGATGACAAAAAACTTATGTTTTAACAAATGTTTTTTTATGCTTTTGTTACACTATTGCTGCTGTTTGTAATGATAATTGTCATAAAAGAGGAAAAACTAAAAACACTATTAAAAAAACACAAAAAATTTGACATGTGTACAAACAGGAGACATTTTCAAACAACCGCCAAAATAAACACAATCAAACCGAGCAGGGATATACAATAAAGATGTTACTCTAACCTAAATAAAAACAATACAAAACAAAATATTTGTTTTCTATTTTCTCCCTCTTCAAATATTGTTTTTTAATACAAATTATAATGCAACTTTGAAAAATCTAAAACAATTTAAAGCAAAGACTGTTACAAATCAAAGGGCACATTATTTTCAATACGATTTTAAAGAAGTGAACTGATTGCACAACAGGGATGGGCGCATTTAATTGTTTGAGCATTTTTAAATTTGTCCGTTCAAAATAAATAAAGACCTTTTCTGCAAATAAATTTTGTTCTTAATATGTAATTTTTATTAATTATTTATATTCTTTTTTATGTTTTTATTTAGGAAAACAAATATTGTAAAAACAATAGCATACTTTTAGGACGAGTAAACAAATGAAGATTAGTAACATAACTCTTTTTATTCCACCCATTAAAAATTTCTTTAAACAGCCAAGTGATTTTTCTGATTAAAGTCTTTTTAAGATGAATGCGATCTTAAGTAACTGCTTAATTTTCAATAATAGCCAAATAAACTTCAGCTGTACTAAGTAGCGTTTGTGATAAAAGACAGTGGGTGTCGCCGATCTAATTTAATCTGACCAAAACTGATAACTATTTTTTAAATGAAAAAAATGTTGGTGCTTTACTCCTTACCTTCAAACATATAGATGACAATGCTTTTTAAGCATAATTTAGATATCTGACCTTAATTTATCAATTTTTAACGATTTTTAATTGAGTATTAAATACTGAACCGCAAATAGTTGATTATATACAAACATCTACTTTTACATTGACTTAATAATGAATGAAACACCAGCTGAGGAAATATTTTGGAAACAATACGTAATACAGATTACGTCAGTTCCTGACCGTGAGGCCCTAACCTGAATTTGGTCTCACCACTGAATGAAATACAATGCGTCGACTAGCGCCCTTCGTCGTGGCTAACAAAAATTGCAAATCTAAGTACATGGCTGTTAGGATAATCAACTACCCCTTGCTAGAGAGTTGGAGACTATGGAACCCCGTCTGTTGAAAGTGCAACAGCACCCCTGGTCGGCATGGCACCTTCCCTGCAGACAACGACCTTAATTACAGCCATCACGTGTACCCCAAAGCGACCTCACTAGTAAACGGCTTAGATAGACGCATCTCTGTTTCCGTGGCACCAGTATTACTAGCGTCACTGGTAAGTCGTTCGACAAGCACCCAACTCACCTATCTAGATTTGGTGCCTGCATACCAGTTGACCCTTATAACCCGAAAGTATTTCGTTTGAACCTAGGTTAGCTCAGCAAGACTCTTAATACACCCGGGGGGGTCGTGTAGACAATAAAAGAAAAAGAAATTAACTTCCAACACAGGTATTCAGATAAGCAAAATGACATTTAAAAATATTGGATAGTTTGACCGATTACGTGATCGACAAAAGATCTGTATATATGTATAAAATTAATTACGATATATGAATGAAGATTTTGTCGAAGACAACATTACAAAATCGATTGGATTTAGTTGTAATTCTACCGAAATTTTAATTAATAACAAATATCGCAATTTTCATTCTCAAAAAAGCAAAATAACATAAATAGAAACAAACAAAATAAAAGAAACTAATTAATTGTTTATATCTCCTAAGTAATTTTAAGCTGATAAACATTTTTATTTAGAACCGAATTCCTTCCTTTTTAACCGACTTCTAAAAAAGAAGGAGGCCGAATGTTGCCTTTTTATATTTGTGCCTCCAGAACTCAGTCATTTCTGATCCGATTTTGAAAATTTTGAGTAATATGATAGACTATGCATACACATTGGTCCGGTCCAGCTCATAAATTAAAGGGTGTCCCCATACAACAAACATATTTTTTACGTGTATTATGAATTGTAAAGGGCACTTCTGTAAAATTTAAAATGACTGCGTATTACTAATGCTCCCAATAACAAAAAGTTATACAAAAATAAATTTAGAAATTAAAGGGTGTCCCATAATTACTGTAGATTTACTTACATAGGCCCATTTCTTGAACCGTTATAGACAAACGCTTGTAAATTTGACGCAATGTCGATTGCTATGGCCGTTATAATAACAGCTGATAATATTTAAAATTATAAATTAAAGAGTGCACCAATAGTTCATTTAATTTGGTATTTGGCCATACTTTAAAACAGTTGTAGAGAGACGATTGAAATTTACAAAGAACCTGTATTACTAACTCTCTATAACAACAAGTATAAAATTTGGATGTGGAAATAAATAGGTGTCCCAATAGTTAATATAATATGGTGTATGTGGCCGGAGTTTTAAACCGTTATAGACAGACAGCTGAAATTTACAGGGGACATGTTTTGTTTAGTCCGCTATAACAAGAAGCTTATAATTTGAATTTAAAAATTAAAATGTGTTCCCAAAATTAATGTAATTTGTTCTATATGGCCGTATTTTTTGAACCGTTGTAATCAAACACCTTTATTTTAGACAGAATGTCCACTACGTTTTTGGGTATAATAAGAAGTATAAAAATGTTATATTATAAATTGAATAGTTGATATAATCTGATGTATATGGGTAAACTATTGAACCGTGACAGACAGACGGTTGACATTTACACAGAACCTGATTGCTTAATCTACTACAACAGCAAGTGTATAATTTGAATTTTCAAATTAAAGAGTGACCCTATAGGTGCTGCAATTTGATGTATATTGCCAAACTGTTGAACAGTTGAAAAAGTATAAAGTTTAGAGATATTAGGGTGTCCCAATAGTTAATATAATCTAATTAATGTGGCCATACACTTGAAATCTTTTTTGAAGTTGGGTTTTTTTCGCAAGAATTATTTAAATATTAAAAGAAAAGAATATAGTTAGATGTTTTAACGAGAAAAATGAAAGGAAAGTTTTTGTGCTCCTAAGAATGTCTGTTATTTAACAATAAAGAGGAATCCTACGATCCGTATTAAAAACATTATTTTCGAATTGTTGATTTGATACATGCTTGTATTTGAGATAAAGTACAGTTGGGAGCTTCTGCTATTTTGTATTCATGAAGAATAATTCAAAACCTTTTCACAGTTTATTATAAATGTTGCGTATAATTGAAAGTAAAAATTTGTTACAAATGTATGCAGTTAAATATAAATAATCATCCTCTTAATTCCCTCTGAAGCAGTAGGTACTGGAATTGTTCCTTGATTGCAGCTCACTTGCGCTTCTAAAGCATCTAACTACTTTTAGTCTGTGTTGCTTGAGAAAAGGCTTTGTAGAATACACTTTGAAGTAAGCTAAAATTAAAAGATGTTGCATTCATACTTAACCGAATGTCTCAAGAAATATAAGAATTCCACATTATTAATATTAATACATTTAAGAGAGAAATTTCGTTGTGGCAAGTTTATTTCTTATGTCTTTTCTTGGTCACTTGGATATAGTCCAAGGTTCCTAGTTATGGTCGAGGCTTTACTGAATACGTGCTTTAATCTAATGCTTTTTTGTCGCGTCACTGTCTTTTGTAAACCGCTTTTTTAAACTCATGGTATATTATTATATCTGATGGCAGCTTTAATTCTAGTAATTATTTTAATCGTCACAGGAATAGCAAAAAGTTTTATAAACGGTAGTGCATTTTATTTCTAGGGAACGTCGGTTTAGATTTTTTAATTTAACTGCACTTTACTTCAAGATACTGCGCATCCTTGTGTTAAAAAACAAACGTGTTTCTATTATTAAGTTGTTATTTTCTAATAATAGATTGTAAATAACTGTTACTTATGTATCTATAAAAAAGCTGATGAGCTTCCTTCTGAATATAAAATGTACCATGAATTAAAAAGACGAAGTCATATGTGCATCATTCAACTTCTACTTCCACTTCTGCTTCTGTATTCGATTTATAATTCAAGCAATGTAAATAAAAACTCATTGTTATTATCGTGTAACGTGGTGTATCTCCTGCTTTAGTTTTCCCTTCTTGTCATTTGTTTGTTCTTAATTTGACAACCTCAGAAGGCCAATGTTGGATTTTAATTTTTATCACTTTTTAATTTCAGTTTTTTATTTTTGTATTTGAAGTTTATGAAAATAAAAATCAAACAAAATAAACAGATTTTATCTTTCACTGTCATACGGTTTTTTGATTTGAATTAATTCATTCAAGCGTTAAAATTGCAATTACAAACACCCATACATACTGGTATGTAGTTAAATACACACACAAAGTTATATTTAATTTTCTTATACATATTTACACGATACACAATTTTGATTTATTATTTGTATGTATGTATTTAAGTTAAAATGCGTTCGTTATACAAATGAAATTCATTTTACTTCTTTTTATTGTTATTACATTAACACTGTTTATTGATGTAATT
This sequence comes from Gymnosoma rotundatum, assembly GCA_916610165.2. Classification (NCBI taxonomy): domain Eukaryota; kingdom Metazoa; phylum Arthropoda; class Insecta; order Diptera; family Tachinidae; genus Gymnosoma; species Gymnosoma rotundatum. The sequence goes on along the minus strand of OU744337.1, from coordinate 90,837,021 downwards.
TTTAATAACGCCTTTCAGAAAATGCTTTTATATATTTTTTTTTAATTGACATACAGCAATTTGTTGTGCGATGAATTTATATTGGCAGTTTTTGGCTTTTTATAATCTGTGTAATTTTTAATATTAGATGTTAAAATAAATTATGTCTGGACCCGTGTAAAAATTAATAATCGCTTGCATATGAAGAAATACTAATAACTTCAATCGTGCTAAAAATGTTTTGCTTTACTAAAAGTAAATAAAAGTACAAAGTAAAAATTATAATTAAAAGAACTGATTACGGTGTCTTTCGTTCGATAAGTGGTTTTTTTGATGAAATACTTTTACCTAACCCAAAAGTAAATAATGGAATGCACGACGTATCAAATGCTAATTTTAATGCATAAAGATTTTAGTACCAACCAACAAATTTAAAAATTGATTGAAAATATTTCGACAACAGAATGATTTTTTCAATTTTAATTGGCTGCGGTCATCAATGCAGTCTGAAGTAAGGAAATATCGTGTCTCAGAACTACTTCCGTCTCTTATCTGCAGCTCTACGGAAGTACATGTATGACAAATTCGAGTCATGCTCACTTCATAAGCTACAAGTCTCAGTCAACAGTGGGTTTTCATCGTCGAGAATTCGGATGATTAGTTGTACCATAATCGACCACCTTCGAATGTATAATTTTCTGTTTCTTCACAAATTAATAAATGTCCAGTCACCGATATAGTTGTTTAACAAAATTTCATTCGGGCAAGTTTTTCTTCATCAATGATATGTAGTTTTGGAACTTATCGCTAGCAAACAGAAAATAGAACCTTAAGGGAATATGTTAGACAAGATGTCTACGCACAGATAAGAGATTGGTTTAATATTTCACTAATATTACCATAAAAATATTAACATAATTTTTATATTTAAAACTAACATTATGATTTTTGTTGTTAAAGATTTGTTGGAACATGTGTTTACAGGGTTTACCTTACCGATTTATGTATTTTAACTTAAGTCTGTTAATTGGAATATGCAAGCAAGTTAACGCAGCATATACAAATCGATTGCGTTGCGTCTGTTTACACGGAAAAAATATTTTGCACATTGTAAACGTTTTATTTGTTTTCAGATTGAAAATTATTTAGATTTTTAATTGTTTCAATTATTTATTTAAATATATAATTGATTCATTTTAAATTAAATTGATAATTAATTAGAATATTTATCTAATTTAATTTATTTTTTGTTATTTATTTATAATTATTTTTTAATTTGTAATTGAATTAATTAAAAATTTGATTAATTATGAATTTGAAAGCAATTTATTTATTAAGGAGGTGAATTAAATATTTACTATGTGAAAACGAAAAAACTTTTATGTACAAAAAAAAAAATAAAGTGTAAACACGTAATGTTTATTTTAATTTAAAAATACAAAGATTTGTTGAAAGTTGCAAAAATGGGAAAAACAACCCCAATACTATTGAAAGAGATCAAAATAACCTAAAAAATGAATAAATAAAAATAATTTTAAAGGGTTTTATTTGATTTGTAGTGGCACAACGAGCGATATGGAATGTAAATTATTTTATTTGACACATAGTAATATTTTATATCGACTTTTAAACCATTTTCTAAGTTAATGACACTGTCATTTCAACCGATGAACATTTCTTTTCTTCGTTGAAATTATTTCTTTTTTTTTCATATTAAATCAAGATCACATTTACGTAGCTTTTAAAAAAGTTATTTAAAGAGTGTACAACGTAAAATCAGGCTTTTAAATAATATAAAAATTCGTCTTTTTAGTTTTTGGTTTTAGATTGAATGATACTTCTTTTCATATCTTTATAAAATGAAAGTAAATTTTTTTTTTTGCAATAAGACTTTTCTTACAATTAACAACTGATCAATCTTGTAATTCATTCAGTGATTCGTAATAACTCATTTATTTATTTATTTGTTTATTTATTTATTTATTGATAAGTAATTGGACGCCATATACCTACAGAAATTTAACAGATTATGAACATGGTATAAAACCTGAGCTTTTTATTGTTGTTAAGCCTTTTACTGATTTTTATTTCATTTTAAATGGGTGGTTGGAAGAGATTTAAGTTGAACCTAAGCCTGGTCTCTCCAACAAGAGCCAATTTTTAGGTTCTTTCGTAAACTAACGTTGCGAATGATTGAAAAATTATTAAGTTAGAAAAAGTATAAGTAAAGGATCTCATAAATATTTCAAGTTTTTAAAGTAATTGTGATTTATATATTTTTTTTTTTTTTTGCAGATAGAAAAACAGATGTTGACCCCTAATATTTTTTATAAAGAACATAGTAACCTTTTTTATTTTTTGTTTTTGCAATATTAAAATATTAATGCATATCACTGCACTTTTAATTAAAAATATATCAATCGAATATATTTACATACAAACATTCATACTTACATGAAATCATTTGCACACTCCAACATTGATTCTTGCAATCGTAATTCCAATACACATGCAAACGCAATAAATAAAATCAATCACAATTGAAATATTTTAAATAAATAAAACAATAACAAAACAAACAAAGACGAAACAATTTTTGTTATTTTTAATATCAATCCTTTATGTATCCTGTGAATATTGTTACAGTTGTTGTTTTATTATTTTTTATCTTGATCAATTTTTTTTTTTATATATATTTGATGAATATTTAAAATGGCGATGATGTTAAAGGGGTGGGCATTTATACTCATCAATATCTTTTTTTTTTTTGTGGGTTTGTTGCATGCAACATAAAGAATATTTTTTCATGATTTGTGAAAAATTTTGCGATTAATTAAAATTCCAATTAATTTTCTTGTGTGAGTGTAAATTTGAAAATAGTGGCAACATAAAATGGACTTCTTTATATTTTACCACGACACAATCCTTTCTTTGTTTTTGTTCAATCAGTCAATTTGTTTAAAAAATATGTCTGCTTTATTCGTCTGTATTTTCGGGAAATGTAGTTTTGGATGTGTGTGATTGCTGTGCATGAATCTGTATGGTTATTGATGAAAATCAATTAAAATTTCATTTATTTACTTGATGCGACTAAATGTCGGTTACTTTTTTCATTTTAATCTTTTGTGCTGCTGCATTATTGTAGTCTTTTGTAAACTGCTACTATTTGTTGCAAATATAAGAGTCACTCTTCTTTTAATGCTGAAATTAATTTTCATTATTGAAAACTGACATTTAGGCATTTTTTTGTTGGTCACGTAAATCCATTTAAGCTCAATAAAACTGATACTTAATTATTATTTTGTAGTTTTTTTAAGTGTTTTCTCTTTTTTTTCAACGCCACTACCGCCATCTACAAACGTAAGTGTACATTATAAAATTCCTTTTAAAAAGGCGCACACGATTATCTACCCTTACGTAACGGTCATTTGACAACTCATAACCAGCCACCAACCCCCTTGACCATCACAGAACCAATAATAATGAAATTTGTTATTTAACAAGGACATTTTTCTTTTACAAATATACGGTTCCATATTTTATTAGAACGCAATAGAATTTTGTATTCAAAACCAAACTCCACCCACCTTTGTACACAGAAATGTAAAAGGGAACTAAAAACATTAAATATTCATTAGGCAGTAGAAAAAATATAAACAATCATACAAAATATTAATAAAAGATGTCAGAACGAATGAAAAAATTGTTATTGTGTAATAAACTCGTAAGTCTGGCGGTCATTAAAACGGACGGACATTAAAAACAAAGTAGAAACAAACAAAAAAACAATTTTAAAAAAATGTTGTTTCATAGTTCAACACAAAACTTTAAAAAAGGTTTATATTAGCTTGTAATTCCGTGTGTAATTTCTACGATATCCATTTCCGACCCCTTATGCATAACGAAGTCGATTGAGCGATGTCCGTCTGTCCGTCCGTGTTAGTGTTGAAATCGGCAAACCTGATCTCACAACAAAAAATCGAAATGTCAATCGATCAGATTAGAGTCGAAAGAGGTGCTATTAGAAGTCCGCAAGATCGATTCGTATCCTTCGAGGCAGCAACAAAACACCACGCCTACCTCTAATTTTTTCATGTCATTTGGAACAATAAAGTAACTCCAGTCAAAAAATAAATACAGAAAATTAAACAATAAGAAAAAATATAAAGTGAGTTAAGGGGCTCCTAAATTTTCTATTTTTTTAATATCATTTAAAGCTTTTGAAGAGATCTTTAAGAAAATACTAAAATTTTTGAAAAATGCTTAACCCATTAAGAACCGATGTCATTTTTACGAGGGCTGCCAAGTGCAATCTGACATTTCCATTGGAAAGCTTGTCATTTTTAAGCATAATCGTACTTTGTATGGCGATGAAGCACCATCCTATAGCACTGTGAAAAATTGGTATAATGAATTTAATCGTGGCCGAAGCTCGCTCAGAGACGAATTCCATGAAGGTCGTCCAAAAACGGCTGTTGTGCCAGAGAACATTGATGCCGTGCGTGAACTCATAATGCAAGATCGACATGCGACATACCGAGAGATAGAGACATCCTTGGACATTTCTTCCACCAGCATACATTCGATACTGCATGAACACCTGGCCGTAAAAAAGGTTTGTTCTCGTTGGATCCCGCACAATTTGAAAGTCGCTCAACAAAAGGCTCGTGTCGATTGGTGCAAAGAAATTGCGCAAAATTGGTCATTTGGCGACTGTGCCGCTTGAGCAACGTAGGACGGTCACTTCTGAGTGGTACGCTACAATTTGTTTGCCTGAAGTCATCGGAGAAATTCGAAAAACCAACAAGAGAATACGAATCATTGTTCACCATGACAATGCGAGCTCTCACACATCGGCTCAAACCAGAGCGTTTTTGACCGGTCAAAACGTCGAATTAATGGGTCATCCGCCGTACAGCCCTGACTTGGCACCTAATGACTTCTTCTTGTTTCCGCACATCAACAAAAAAATGCGCGGTTAAGGAATTTCGTCGTCAAAAGAAGCTGTTGAAGTGTTCAAAAACCATGTTTTAGAGGTGTCTCAGTCGGAGTGGAAAAAGTGCTTCGACAATTGGTTTGAGCGCATGCCAAAGTGTATAAATCATGCTGGAGAATACTTTGAAAAACAATCAAACCATTTATGATTATAAATATTCGCATTTTCACTATTAGGCCAGAAATATATAGAGCAGCCCTCGTATGTAAAATTATATATATGCAGTACCAAATTTTTTTATTTTTTAATTCTCTATATTTATTTTTTTGATTGGAGTTACTTTATTGTTCCAAATGACATAAAAATGGGTGACAATGTTTTCTTTCGACGTAGCCGAATATAGCACTCTTAATTGTATAATTTCTAAAAACTTTTTTTTTTTTTGTTTTATAGTTCAGTTCCTGCACTACAAGACTAAGTCTTATGACTACAGTACAGTATTTTTTATGTGTGCAGATGGAATCCTAATATAATAAAATTAACAAAATTATATCAATACAATTAATATAATAAAATTAATAAAATCAAAATTAAAATTGCATCAAAATTATTAAATTAATAACGAAAATAGAATATTTTTAAAATTAGTTAGTTAATAAAAAAATTAAATAGGAAATTCCTAAAAGATATTGCGTTGTTGTTTATTTGTTGTTTATGTGGAAGAGCATTCCAAAGACAAATAGCAGTAATAAAAAATTGCCATTCAGAAACAAGGCATCGAAATTTTGGAAGAATAAATGCTGCAGCAAGTCATTAGCGTATAATGAAAATAATATTGGTCCCAAAATTGAACCTTGAAGAACACCTTTAGATAGTAACAAGGGACTAGATGCCTTGTTATTTACAAATACTGACTGAATTCTATCAGTGAGATATGACGATATGAGTTTTATGGATGTAAACGAGAATTTGAACAGAGTCCTAAGCTTAGACAACAGTATTTGGTGGTTAACTGTATCAAAAGCCTTGGAGTGATCAAGTGGAACCAAAAAGTTTATTTTACCATCATCAAGTTCTCGCCGTATATTCTCCGCGACATCAATTAAAGTGGTTATGCAACTGTCTGATTGTCTATCAGAGAGCAAATGATTACTCTAAATATATCAGCTTATTTGGTGGTGCAGCAACCTTTCTAAGACTTTGGACAAAAAGTCCAGAATAGCAATTGGACGATACCCGCCGTCTAATTTTTTAATTGGAATTATTTTATCATACTTCCACTTCTCTGGAAAATAACTTGTAGTAATTATGGTGTTGAATAGATGGGTAATATATGGTAAAAGAACTGGTAAAATAGCTCTGATAAATTTGGATTGGATTGCATTGGATTTTGTTTGATTGAAACTATTAAAAACGTCAACCTGGCTAACGCATGATGTCATGGGTGTAAGAGGGGTTATTAACAACAACTGTTAATAACCTTTTCTAAAAAATTTCCGTTCGTTTGGTGATACTTACAGATTGGTAACTATAACTACAGCTCCCAACAACAAATATTAACAAAAATAAATTTAAATATTAAAGGGGGTCTCCACAAGTGATGTAATTTGACGAATATTGTCTTATCTGTCGAACCGTTATACACACGTACTTAAAAATTGCACAGAATGTGTACTGTCACGTTTGCTACAACAACAACTATAAGTATTTAAAATTAAAAACTAAAAGGTGTCCCCCTAAGTGACCAAATTTGATTTATATGATTTGATTTATAAAATTTGTACTCCAGTAGCTAACTGCGTTTTTTACTTTCCGAAAATAATATACTATTTAAAACCGTTGTATATTTGAAAAATAAGCATAATATGTTAGGTTTGTTCTGATGTTATCAACGTATGACCAATAAGAGAACAAGTAATATTTAAGTTTACATTATTTTCATTGGTATATTTGTCTAGTCCAGTTGAATTGAAAACGTGAAGTGTAAAAATATTAAATAGTACTAATAATTTTGTCAAAAAATTGGAAATAAAAGAATAAATGAGCCAATTAATAAAAAACAAGTAAATCAAAACAACAAAAAGGCAATAAAATTATCATCATGTTTCGTTATAATATTTTTAAATTTTATCATACTTGTGATTGTATAAAGCAATTACAACCATATAATTCAATTATAATATGTTGCTCTTATATTATAAGTTACCTCAACCATATTGACGCTTCGCGTGTGGGAAAGAATTAATGATTTAAAAACCATAACTGGAAATTGTAAATAAAGAATTTTCATTTAATTTTAATAAAATATTTTTTGTTTTATTGTAGTTCAAAACATAATTTTTATTTTGTTTTCTTTTCTAATCGAAATCTAACAGCCTGTTAATAATAGTGATAGTTTTAATTAATTGTTACTTTTTTCAGAAATAAAAACAAATAAAATTAAAACAAAAAATATTTCACACAAAAATATTTATTTGGTAAAAAAAAACTTTTTAATGAAACAACATATTCAACGATCCGAATATATGTATTATAATCCTTATAAATATGTATGTTCATATGTTATAAAGTACATCAATAGACAGCACATTTACTTTATTACTATCGAATATTGAAAAATGCATCATTGATTAAAATTGTCATTTCGTACTCATACTCCTTCATAGAAAACTAAATACCCAGATACAATTTATATATTCGCTCTAATGGATACAAACTATATGTTCGTAGATGTGTAAGCGAGTATTATTTTTATTGGGTTTTGACTGCAAACAATTTGGTTACAGATTCTTTTAGTTTAAGCAAAAATAAAAAAAACACCATTTTGTTATTATTTCTTTTTTCAATTTTTTCAATCATACATTTTCAATAGGTATTGACACGTAACAAATTTAGTGATCCAGAGTGTCTATTTTGTGCATGTAAAGAGACATTAAAATATGTATTTATTTATTTGTATCCAAAAGTACTTGTGTTTTGTTGATACTCATGCATTTCTTTTTGTATTTCCCCTCCCTGGCTGGTAATTGTGCTGAGTATAGCAAATGTTGTTGTGTTGCATATTTCATGAAATTTTTTAAGCATTTTCAATATTGTTGCTACAATTGTTTATTTTTTTTACATCTAAAGTAATTTTTTCAATATCTGCAACCTACACTAAGTAAATCGGCACACTATTTGTTGCAGTCATTTTAGCTTTTAGCAAATTTAAAATATGAGTAAAGATTTAACAAAGACGCCATGTTATCAAGCATTCATTTGGCATTACATTTGAAATAATTTAATTATCTTATTTCTAACGTTGTCATGTTTTTTATGATTTAATAATCAACTATTTATTTTAAGAATAAATTTCTGTCACATCACTTTTTTTATGAATATATAACATTTATCCAATCCATGCAAAATTTCCATATCTGGTGTATTTTCAAGGTCTGCTTCGCTGACTTAAGCTTCCTTTTATTGGCCCTCACTGAAATAAAACGGAGCTATCTTCAGAGACATTTTGTTAAAAGCGAAAAATTTACTTACATCGATTACATTGAATATTATACCGTTTCTGTTAATTACAGGCATGTCACAGAACTCAATTCCGTTTAAAAGTGTTTTCAATTCTGAATATTGGTGCTTCAGAAAACGAGAAAAGAATAATTTCTTTGAAATTAAAACATTATTAAAATTCAAAGTGACACCTACTTTCATTGAAATACCCTTCATTACAAGTAGAAAAGGGTAATTTTAAGTGAGTCATTCCGTTTGTAATTTCCACAATGTCCATATCCGATATCCGAAATTCTTATGCATAGCTAACACGATTGAGCGATGTCCGTCTGTACGTGTATCCCCCTGTCGGTTTGTGTTCGTGGTGAAATCAACTTTGCCAAAGCAATAAATGCGCTAAAGAAAACTTATAAACGCCAATCGATCGTACATCGTAGATCAGTGCATGTCCTTGGAGGAAAAAAGTGTTTTAGAAAAGATTCCTACTTAAACCATTCAACTGGAAATCTGCAGTACGGAACATGTGCTTATACGTTAATACGGAATTAAAACCATTTCAATCGAAATGTGTGACATGCCTGGTAATGTTGACCTTATGTTTCAGCAGAAGTTATGTTTTAGCTAAAAAAAACTATCGAAATTGCAATGGGTTTGGGGGCTTCAGTTTGCATTCAAGCCGCTGCCACAATCAAAGCAGCCTCCTTCCCCTATAACATTTATCGGCGAAGTAAAAAATAAACAAAATCTCTTAAAATTGTAACGTTCGTGACATAAGAGGTGCCGCAACATGATTCTCGAAGTAATCATAACGTGCAAATATTAAAAGGTTGTTAAAAATGAAGCATTCATCGTCATCAATTAATTTTGTGATCTTTCCCTTATCGAAGAAGGGAAGAAGGGAGGCAATATTGCCTTCGTGTTTCTTCTGTTTGCTTACTTAAACTTAACGGTGGATGTTATCTCGAATATTTAAGGAAGTAACAATTGTGCAGCAAACATCTTGAAGTCTGCATTGCTTGTCATTGTTACCTTTACCTGCTATTTATCAATGCATTTCTTTTCTTTTTTTTATAGCGTCAATACACACCAAGCACGGAAACTTTTTAACGTAATATTGGATGTATGAATATTGTCTATATTTATTTTGGAAGAATATTTTTTTAATACATTCACGGTGGTATACATGTGATATTCAATTTGATTTGATTGCAAAGCATTTTTTCTATATTTTTGAATTTATTTTACGTTTTCTTTTTTAGTTTTGAATTTATACAATTTCATTGCAATTGTATTTTATGTTGTCATATCAATAAGTATTGAACTGTTTATTGGTTAGATTTTGTTCAATTTATTTTCAAATCGTGTTCACATGCATTTTTAAGCTTTATGTACATGAGATTTTAAATGCAAAAGAGATTGCTTAGGACAAAGACTTTTATTTTATTTAAATATATATATTTTTTTTAATTTCTTCTCTATTTAACTTTGTAGATTAAGAAAGTTAATTTGTACGTACAAAAGTAGCAAACTAAAAATTTTAAAACGGACGATGGCCTTTGAAGCCAGTTCCTCCAATTATTATTGATTTCTAAATTAATTAACTTTTAATAAATGAAAATATCAAATGAAGATACATAAATATTTATAAACTTATTAAATATAACAATAACAAAAGATATACTTTTACATTTTGGATAAAAAGTAAGCTTCGCGTCATAATCATGAGCGAGTGTTATTTTTTCATATTATTTACGAGTATTTGTACAGTGGATTTCATGTTCTAAAACATAATGTTTTCTCCTCTATATTTTAGCTGCAAAAGTCATTTGCAAATTTTTATTTAATTACATAAGAATAATTGGAAATTAGCATATAATTACTACGTCTTATTTTACCATTTGTTATAAAACCTCTGACCCATATTTTTAATACAACTTTCATGACCAACATACATCCAAGTAATTGGAAAATTGCTAGAATTATACCAACTATCCGGTTGGTGTCGCTGATTTCAGACCAATAAGCATACTTCCAATATATAGGAAGTCATAAAAAATAAACGTATTATGAGTTACATAAAACGAAATAAGTTGATTTCGGTGCATTAATCTGGATTTAGGGCTGGTCATAGCACAACTTCTTTGGTATTAAATCCAACAGAAAAAATTAGAAGAAATTTAGATAATTGTTTTGGTGATGTTGTTGTTTTCTTAGATTTTTGTAAACCATTCATTACTATTATGAAAACTACATGATAAATTTAAGTTTTCGGCACTAGCCTGCAAGTTAAAAGGTAACTGATAGGACGTCAGAATATGCTTGGACTTATTGTGGTGTACCTCAAGGCTCTATTATGGCACCTTAACTGTTTATGATACGATCTATTTGAAAATCTATCTTTTTGTACCGCACAAAATTATGCAGTTGATCTACAACTATATGCCTGCATTGATGTGAGTATATTTTTATCTAATTTTAAAAATCTTTAAAACAATGTTTTGCAGAAAGTTGTGAAATAGTCAGCTGAAAATAAGCTCTGTCTTAATCCTTTAAAAACTTAAGGAATGAAATTTGGCAATTGTGCAAGATTTCTCCCACAATTATATTTAAATGGTAGAAATATTGAATATGTTTCCAATTACAAGCCATTAGGTTTCTACTTCGATGATCAACTGTCTTTTGAGAAGCATATTAATAATGTAGTATCTAGGGTTAATTTGACACTCAGGAATGTCAATGCTTTAGGTTATTTTTTTCATTTCATATAAGAAAGTTTATTGGCAACACTTTAATAATGCCAATATTTCTTTACGGCATAGAGATATACTTTTCGACAACAATAACAAATATGGATTTAATAAGAAAATGTTTTAATAGACTAATACGATTTTATAGTTTATCAGTTAAATTTACGTGCTCATGTCTCTGCGAAAACAAAACATTTTTTAGGAATGTATTAAGATGAATTTATTATATTTAGACTTATTACGCTATTTTATAAAACCAAAAAATTTCGGTGCCCAAAATACCTACAAAAACTTGTTGTATTTGCCTACTCATCTCGTAAATCCGCGATTATATACCCAAGAATTAATCCTCTTTATATGCATAGATCATTTACAATTAGAATATCCAGGATCTAGAATAACGATATTCCTCAAAATGCTAGAAATTTTGCACTTAATCTTCACAATTTTCAGACTCTTTTTAAGAACTTAATTTAGTAATTTGAATTGTATTTACTACTGGCTATTTCTGAACCTTTATTGTTAGCATTTATTTTATGTATTTCCTTTTTAACACATATTGGTGCAAATAGAATTAGTTATAAGTATTATCAATCTTAAGCCTACTTACGGAATACTATGTGACCTATTAGGCTATTTGGCCTTTCTGGTTATTGTTGAATCTAATAAATAAAAATAAAAAACATAGCTGTCAATTTTTTTAATAATTAGTAAAACTGTTTTATATTTTACATATTTTCCAGGGTTTAATATTCAGCACCAGCAAAATTTTTTTTGACTGGCGACTGAACTAAAAATAGTTTGTGTATTCATTTTCAACTATTTGACTAGTTTAACTGAGCACACACAAAACTAAAAACCAACTGAATTCAGTCTACTATTTTCAGGAGCAATACGATCACACACAGACTGAGTTTTGAGTTTGTAAGTTAACAGTACGCAATTGAGAAGCCAGTTCGTGTGCGTTAAGCGGACGTAGTTATGTTTTTCTAGTAACGCAACACAACTGAAAATTTGTGTGGATACTTTGACTGAATAGTTTGATTGTGTGTTTGTACACAGTTTTTTAACAAATAGATATGTGTATTACACAGGCCAACACTCAATTTGCTTCTTTGAATTTATCAACTGATTCCAGTTAATTTGGGTGCGCTGAATTCAAATCTGGAATCAGTTTGTCTCTATCAGCTCTCGTTTTCATGATATAGCGTTTTTTAAGTATTTAAAAAGTAAAACTTTTCCATAGGAATTAAAAAAAAAACAAAGAAGTAAACCTGTTTCGTACAGTTTTATTAAAATAAAAAATTTTCTCACAAAGCATTAAAAACATAATATAAATATAATTGTAGTTACAGGATGTAAAGCTTCTTTTAAGAGACAATCTGGAATGAACAGCCGGATTAGAGTCTCTTTGCAAATCCCAACAGTAGTCTGCCATCATATGTATATCACCTTCCCTGGTACCGATTCTTCATTGTTTTGATATCTTGGTGAAACCTTTCTCCTTGTTCTTCGCTTAAATGATCCAAATTTTCGGGAAATCGGTCCAAGTGACTGTGCAAATAATGGATTTTAATACTCATGTTGCAGTCAAGGTCTCTGAACTTATCCAGCATATTCTCCACTTATTGAACATAGTTTGGAGCTTTATTAATTCCCAAGAGCCCTAATTTGATGTGCAACGGTGGTAGGACGACCTTTTCACGTGCAACTAAAGCTTCATTTAGATTATTTTTATCGCCAATAATCATTTTTTCTCTCGTAGGCCAATATTTTTGACGCCAATGTTTTTGCTTGGATCTGCTATCCCAGAGACACAAAAAGCAGGGGTACTTAGTATAACCCCACTGTTGTCCAAGAAGAAAATTTACCATTTTAATATCAACACAAATCATCCATTGGTGGTCTTGGTATTTTATCTTTTTCATCACTAATGCAATGTTGTTATATTCTTCTTTCATTGTTGTGGAGTGCGCAATTGGAATTGATGCATACACATTGCCATTGTGCAATAAGACGCACTTCAAACTTCTCTTGGAACTGTCCACGAAGAGGCGCCAATTGCTAGGTAGATACTTGGATAGCCCCATTTCCTGCATAAGACCATTTACATTATTACAAAACACCAGATTGTTTTCCTTAGTAAAAAATTTAAAAAAATATTTATCCCTAGTGCGGTAATAAGTTCAATATTATAAGTAAAATATTATTTTCACAGAAAAATGGTTAACACCTATTAAAGGTTTAAGTTGTTTTCATATAGAAATTTAATTAAATTTTTAATTGATTCAATTATTTATTTTATTAGAAAATTTGTTTTCCCCTTTGTTTATTTAAATATACAATTGCTATAATTAATTATTTGATTCAAAATTATTTACGTATTTTAAATCTTAAATATGCGCAAAACTTTACCTGATATGGTTTGAATTAGTAAGCAAATGAACTTATCAACTCTAGCGTACTTATTCAAACTGTTTTTATTTGAATAACGATTAATCCTCTGGCAAAGTGTTCAAAATGAAAGTATAAAATTGGCGACCATTATTCACAACTATTTCTTCAAAACAGATTGCATGTGTCTGTCTATAACAGTTCAAAACTATGGCGACATACATCAAATTAGATTAACGATTGGGACGCCCTTATGTTCCATCGCCAAACTTTATACTTGTTATAGTTTAATCATGAGATTTGGAATAAAATAGATCATAATTTAACAATCAAAAATGAGACTGTAACTCAGATAAGTATTTTGAACCATAAGCATTTAAATAGCTGACTTTATAATTACTCGACTTTAGTCCATCTTGAGGGTTCGTTTGTCCTAATTATTAATTTATTTTCATTTCAAACCCCTAAATTTCGGTAAATTAATTTTATTACTTAAGTCTTTTCTTAAAGCCTGTAGTAATTTAATTTCTGACTCTTGTAAAGTGGAACTACCAAAAAATATATCATCTAAATAACACAAAGTACCTGGAATTCACAAGAGCATCTGAACCATAATTGATTGAAAAATCGAACGCGCACTGGCGAAAAAAGTGTAGTATACTCGTTCAAACCGTTATGAATGTTAACAGTTACGTACTTATAAGTCCGTTATGAAAATAATTACTTAATTTGTTAATATATCATCTATTCCCAGAAAAGGGTAACGCTCCATTTTTATTAATCTATTTATTGTTACTTAATATTCCAAGCAAATTATTATTTTATTACCCGGTTTTGAAACAATATCTATTGGTGACTCATATTTACTAAATTTAAAACGTAATTATATTAATAATTTATAATATTATTATCATGCTAGACAAAATTATGTTTTCAAACCCTATATTAACTGTTATATTGTTATTAACAACACAATGATTTGTTTTAAACCATATAATGCACCAAAACGTTCATTCCGGAATATGTTGGAAAAATGCCAACGAAACGTCGGATAAAGAAATTAAACAAATGTGTCTTTTATTTGCATTTAAATATCACTGACCTTATAGCCGGTATATACATATGATATTTTATGCAACCATTTTCTGTTGCTCTTAGAGTATGGTTACTTCAAGTATGTTATTTTCTTGCATCCAAGGATCCCCTATCGGGCTTAGGGCAGGCTATTGTGCAGACCATTCTACAAAAAATAAACCTAAATACTTTATAAAAGAAAAATATATACAATTTATAACAGTGATATTATTTTTGCCAGCACTGTATAAACAATATATAAATTTTTTTGTATCTTTAAAATACATTCCAACTATTATAATGTAAGTTAATCTTAATATATGCAATAATTAAAACCAACGTGTTGTCAAAGTGTCGCTCAGACAGTAGACAAGTGTAAAGATTTTCACTTTGAAACAAGAACAAAAAAACTTTGTTGTAATTGAATTATAATTTAATAATTAGTAATTTCAACTAAATGAAAACACGTGTCACTGTCAAAACGTGTCATTTTACTTAATTCCTCCCTTTCAACAACACACATGCCTTCGTTCTCATAAAAAAAAATTTCTATTCAGATTTTTTTTAACTTGACACCCGTTCTTAACCTGAGTGTTATGTGTTTCATACAAAAAATATGTTTTCAATGCTTGCAATTATAATTCCCCATGTACATGTGTGTGTGTGTCGTATTGGTAGAACTACCGATCAGTTTCTAATCACATTACAAAATTTAATCCCTTAACAACTCTTTTATGTTCATAAATTCTCTTTTTACAGTTGCTATCATCACACCATAATATTTCCTTCCGTTTGGCACATTTCATTTATGGGGTAAATTCTACCACATTCAGCCAGGCACAGTCGTCATACAATTATGATTAAACGGTAATCATACGCATAATTTTCTCCATTTACACTCATTGCCAGCTACTTAATAGACTGCAAAATTAGGATGTTAAAATACAGTCTATTTGAAATTTCGTGACATTTTAAGTTAAAGACCTGTTTCTTCTTGTTTTTTTTTAAGCAGCTTAGTTAAAGTTGATATCAGAAGTTAATAATACTTTCATATGAAATAAATAAACACCAGTAACAACAAAGCGTACGTTGCTATAGTCTTTAAGAATATTCAGTTAAGTTGTTACTTCCCACCACTTAAAAGTGTGCTGTATATGAGTCAGCCGGAACAAATGGAAAGTTACTTTACTCCTGTTGGTTGGTTGATCATGAGTTCAAATCCCAACAGAGCCTTGAGTGTAAAGAATAATAAAAAAAACAGTCATTTTAAAGAGACGGTAGATAAGCCTTAGACGTTCCGGTATATCAGAACGACAGATGCGACGGGTGGGGTGGTTGTAAAGAAAAGCAAGTAAATCGTGGTCCAAATCTCGGTGGTACCTTAGTTAAAGAGGAAAGTAACAAGATAACAGTGTCTATGAATCATGGCTGTATTCATGATTCGCAAACAGGAGGCTGTAAGTTCGACTCTCTCCGAAGCAAAATACAAAAAGGAAAATAAAATTAAATTATGTACTTGTAAGTTGTAACACGTTCAAAACGTAACAATATTATAAGATATGTGGGAAATATGCATTTCTGTTCAATATTTTAATCATCGTATTCAAAAGAATTCAAACCTTTAAGACTCTGACTATAAATATTACCATATTCAAATATCAGTTGTAAGTAAATACGTGAAAGAGACTTTAACACATGAAATGCTTACAAGGCGTTATAATACTGAACACACAGACTCCTGACGAAGTGTTGGAAAGGGTTTCATCTGCTTAAAATGGAATTTTTGAAAAAGAAAAATGTGTCATATCACTAATACTTTGCTGCTTATTTGAATATTAAAATGAAATCGCCTTTATATGCGAAATTACAAAGTCATTTTCAATGTTTTCACATTTATCAAATATTGTTATCAATTGCTGTTATCTAGACATGAATCATTCATTTTGAGCTTATTTTAATATTTAGAGTTTGAGAAATTTTTTTAGCAACTTGTCTGTAAAATTAAACATATGTTTTTTGAAATAAAATTGGAACATAAAAATATTTCGGAAGTTCATAGAAAAAACTCAACTCAATATTTACTTTATAACAAGTTTGTTTGTCAATTTGAAAGAATGGAGAAAATTTCGCATTTAAAAAATATGAATCTGATTTGTTTTAAAATTATTGAAATCTTCCAGTGTGGTAATAGGTGAATGTAAAATACACAACACTAGTTAGTGCCATCTTCTACCATTTATTGCACAATAGCGTTGCTTTCATTATCATGACATTTAATTTAGTCATAGTTAAGTATTTTTCATCTCACTAAACAGTTAAGATTAAATTTATGATCCTAGTGCTATTTGTTCAATGTATTAGTTAGGTTATTGTGTGGTAAACTAAGCTCTGTTAAGCAGTGATCGCCAAACAAGCCCGCACGGGTTAACGTACACAATACAACCATAAAGAAAACTCTAAACAAAGATAACTAAACATATACCGCACACACTTGCTAGCTCGCAATAAACAAGACACTTTTCTAAGAAATAACTTTGAATGTTTTAAAAAAATCGTAAGATATATATTTGTTACTATTAGTTGATGTTTTTATCCACCTATCATTAAATATAAAATTTTTAATGTTTCTTAATGTTAAACTATGCGACTATTTAATAAACAGTGCAGCATTAATATCTTGAACTTATTGAGACCCCCAAAATCTGAAAGCTTATGGTGGTAGGAGAAAAACCCTAGCTGTCAGCTAAGGGTTTTGTATTTCATTTTTAAACTGTGGAGTGGATCTTTGTACAACTTACATAAAACATGAACTGATTTTAAAGTCTATATCTCGTAAACTATTGGTAAATTGTGTCTTTTAGCTGTTAATCAGAGTAAAAATATTATCATAACATAAAATCGAAAAAATAATAAAAGTTTACTCAAAAGAACAACAAGAATTGGACCACAGAATACGTGACAAAAAGGAAGCCAAAAGCAAAACAAACAATTCTTCTTAACAAGCCGTTTTCATTTTTGACTCCTTTACACAGTTATAGCCCCACAAAGTCACCAAACACTCAATAAAGGACCAAGAAATCACTTTCAATTGTATGTTTACCAAAGTTGCCGAAGAGACCCAGTAAAAAAAGTGAGGAAAAAGATGTAATTAAAACACCTCATCTATACGAACGAAGTGGTGCAAATTCGAGTGAAAAACCTATGAATTTTACATTGGCTTGTCATTGAAGGTATGTTGTACTTTTAAATCGGTTTCTAAATGCTAAAAAGTTTCTGTGATGAGAATTATTTTTTAATTAATTACATGTAGTTTTCAGAATATTTATTTTTTGCTAACTTTAGATCTCTTAAATTAGACTTAAACGATTTTAAATTCGATCTCTTACCATACGTTCTATCTAACAAATAAATTAAAATTGTACCATTAAGAACAAAATAAGAAAAGGGGCTATAATAAAATCAAATTTCTTTAGAAAACGTGCACTCGTATTAAAAATTTGAATTTTTTGATAAGAACGTTACAACATTAAGTTGTTTTTAAAATAAATTGGTAGTTTTTCTAATACACTAACGAAATAATATATTAAGAAACTTGGGGTAATTTAAGAGAAGCTGTTTGTTATGACTACAATTAAAATTGTGTTATGGTCTACTAAAAATTTTGGAGATATTGCCACAAAGGCCTTATTTTAATCCGTAACTTCCTAAAATTGTTCTTATAGAAGAACTATAAAACAAAGTTGTAAAACAAAACAAGTCCTTAAATTCGTCCTTTAACTCGTTTATGGATTTAATAATAACGTTTTTATGTGTTTCGGATTTTTGCTTTCCAAAAAAATTTTTGATTTTTGCACTATTTTTACTGGGAACGTCTAGCATCAAAGAATTTAGATTTTTAATTTCTTAAATATCTATCGTTGGAACAAAAGCAAAAAAAAAAACAAATGTACAAGACGAAATACAGAGAGAAAAGGAAGAAGTTCTTTGGTTGTCTGTTAACTTAGTCTAACCAAATTAATATTAATATGAATACCACTCGTTTTCTTATTTACAAAGTTAGTTGGTTAAATAGGTGATGTTTACAATGTATACAGCCTAAGGTAGATAGATGCGAAGAATGCTGATGAAGGACGCATCGGTCCAGAAAGTGCAGCATTACATTCTGGCATCTAATTTTTCTTTGGAAAACGTCC
Source organism: Gymnosoma rotundatum (assembly GCA_916610165.2). Classification (NCBI taxonomy): domain Eukaryota; kingdom Metazoa; phylum Arthropoda; class Insecta; order Diptera; family Tachinidae; genus Gymnosoma; species Gymnosoma rotundatum. The sequence goes on along the minus strand of OU744337.1, from coordinate 90,818,197 downwards.
GAAAAAGGATCTTAGAAATTAAAATAAATTAACTTAATTCCAAATTGATTTCGAGTCATTAATAATAATAATGTTTTGTAACTTTAAAGCGAGAACGCCAACTTCATACTGAAGTTTTAATCATTTTGTATTGCTATGAAAGATCTGAACTAAAGTTTTGTTTAAAATTCTTGTAGTCATGCAAGGAAAAATGTAAATCTTAGAAGTAGTTCAACATGTTATTTGAAAAAATATTTTAAAAATAACTAACAAAATTTAGAAAAGTTGTATTAGCTTTTTTGGATGTAAATAAGATGCCGTTCTCTAAGAATGACATACATTATTTTTTACTGGGGAGGCAAACAATATTTCGAATAATTCACGAGATGTAGACTTAAGAATCAGTACATGTTCTTTGAGAAATGCACTAAAATCCTCCTCCCAGGCGAAAACTTCAACAATGATTTTAAAAAAATCCTTAGCTAATAATTCAAAACCCACCAAGCGTTTTTCTTTTACCATCATAAGGTTTTAGATTCTGGTAGTCTCAATTGGTTCAAGATATTAAAGTGAAAAATTTTCTACTGTAATATTAAGAGTTTTTATAATCAATTCAAAGCAGACCTTCCGAATGGCGACCTACCTCTGATTAAGATGCATACATATCATATGTATGCATCTTAACATATGTACATTTCATTATTATATTATAGCTAAGCTTAAATAATTGCTTTGCAAAAAATGACAAATGAGAGAAAGCTATATTTCCACAAAATATAAGAAATAAATAAATGGGAACAAAAAGCATAAATAGAAATAAATTTCACAATTCTTTGCAGTCTTGAGTATAAAGTTTATTGAAAAGCAAAAAAACGCCATTTTCTATATGTGTTTATATTTTTTAATTAAAAAAGTTAATAATTGATTTAAGTAGAAAATAATGAAAGAAAACGAAAAACAAAAGCAGAAATTGAAAATTATTTTAAGGTGGAATATTTATAAAAACTAGCTTTCAAAAATCTTGCAGAAGCTTAACTATGACGTGTAATACCACTGTTGAAACAACCACTCTTGTTATCTCCTCTAAGATTTACTTCTTTCTCGTTGTTTCAGTGATGGCTAAACAAAAGATAATAAGAATATGTGTGACTTTTTCTACCACAACACAAGTGCATTTTAAAATCTATTATCTTGTTATTGTTTTTAATATTTTTCAATCGTTAATTTAAAAAATAAAATAATATATACATATTTTTTTTTAATTTAATTACTGATATACATAATATTTTTATTTACACTTTGACCATAAGCAGCTTTAATTAATTATTTTAATTATTAATAACTTAAAAACCACAGGAATATTGAATGAAATTAATTTATTTTTAACCGACTTTAAAAAAAGAAGGAGGTTATCAATTCGACTGAATGTTCCTTTTTATATGTTTGTGCCTCCATAACTTAGTCATTTCTGTATCGATATTGAATTTTTTTTTTTGAAAGGTGATGCTTACATATTGGTTCCGTCTTACAGTTCATAATCTTAAAAATTAAAAAAATTGAGTAGCATTGAGTATCTTTGTAACCGTTATATGGACAGAACGTCAGTTGCTATGGCCGTTACAGTAATAACTATTAATATTCAAAATTAAAAATTTAAGGGTTCCCCAATTGTTGATTTAATTTGATGTAAACGGCCATACTTTTGAACAGTTGTAGAAAGACGATTGAAATTTACAAAGAATCTGTATCGCTAACTCCACTATAACAAAAAGTTTAGAATTTGGATTTGGAAATAAAATGACGAGGGGTGAAAGCTTGTCTCGATGGCCATTTCGCTACCGCTTACTTAGCTTTTTAGAAAGCTTCTAAAAAATATTCTAAATGAACTAAAGATTTTTGTCCAAACAATAAAGTATAGACCAAAATCAAAGTTTAAGCAAAAAACGACAGTAATCGACAATGATTTTAATTTCCTTTGTACAGCTTAAAGAAAATATAAACTAAAATTTCACAAAATACTTTGATAATTTATTTATTTTAATTATTTATTTATTTTTTAATTTTTTTCAGAGGCACTTGCAAATTATTTAAACAAAACAAATGTTTAGTATTGCCTTTATTATTCGAAACATTAAAACCAAATTTTAAAAGAATAAAACAATTTTAAATATGAACTGTCATCATCTGTTCGACCGAATTAGACACTCTTTTATTTAATATTTTACCAATTTAACGAAAAGAGAGTACTAAATTCCTAAGACAACTTTAAATTCCTTCAAATTTCATAATCAATATGATCATTTTTTATTGCATTTAAAGAAATTATCTCATTTGAACCCGTCATTTATTATTTTTACCAAATGCTTCTACTGCCATCACTTTCGTGTTGAAAAACCTTAAATTATTTTGTTGTAGTTGTTTTGACTTGCTTGTTCGTCATACAATTTTAATAGCGCATCATTACTTTTCACAAAAAAAAAAAAAACAAAGAAAGAAGTTTGAAATCCCTGGTTGATCGATTTAAGAATGTTGCCATTAAATGCGAACAAAACAGATATTTATCTTATTCTGTTTGCTTTCCCCGCCATTTTTATAATTTTTAAAAACATTTTCGTCTTTCAAAAAGTTTGGATATACAAAAACATACAATTTCATACTCTATGCGATGATAAGCTGTATTTATGTATTACAACAACCCTCAATGGAAAATATTTATTTTATTTTTGCCAAACCATAACTTTAACTGTTCGAAAGGAGAAGACGAACGGAACACTTAAACCCCAAAAATACGGGTGAAAGAATTATTCAATAAACAAACACGCGGAGCACATATTTTTATACTTTTTTTTATTCTTTAAGAAATACTAAAAAAAACATGTCATCATTATTATCTTCGTGATGGAGTTTCGTTTGTTAAAATAACTTTGTTGGTTGATCGATGATGACGTTTAAAATGTGGGTGGAAATGCTGTTGTTAATGCTGTTGTTAATGCTGTTGTTGTTGTTGAAGTTTAATACTCGTATTCATCGTTTAAATGATGGGTAACTTGTTTGCCTGTCAGTCTTCCTGTCGCACTTGGTTGGTTGGCTTATGATACGCCATATAATTCAACAATAATATCATGTCAAAAAGTAGATGAATTAATGAATAAATTATTCGTTATTGTTGGCTTTTGGTAAGTTCGAGTAGGTGGAAGGAAGTTTTCTTTCAGGTTCGTTTATATTTGTGGAGTTTGAAGTATCTCGTATCTCATAAATTAGAAACCGCTCGAAAATGATTAATTTATTAATTCACCAATTGTCTGTTGTTATTTGTCAGTTGAAAGTTGTGAAATAAACATTCAAGAATTGACTTAATAAAATATACGTCGTCTATATGCGTAATGCAAGTTTAATTTATCAGATTTAATTTAATGGGAAATCAATTTTTATTAATGAAAATTAATGTATGAAATTAAAATTCAAAACATACAACGTAAAAAAAGAAAATTTTAGAAAAAAGATTACGAAAAGGATTTTAGGCGTTGCACTTATTTTAAAAGTAACTTAATTATTGGAAAAGTTTAAATTTTTCAATAATTTATTTAAAATGTCAAAATGCTTCTCAAAGAGACTTTTTCAAAATTTATTATTAAAAACTATCCAAATTGATATTGACTGCATGAAATGATGTAAAATAAGAAGGTAAAAGATTTAATTTTATTTAAAATTAGCAGTTCCCATTTCAAATTCAGAAATCTGTGTTTTTAAATATTTATTGTAAAGTTCTGTAAACAGTGTTAAAATTTGTGCATCTACAAAAATAAAAATACGATTGTACCGTTAAAATTAAGTGCTTTCACTTTTGTATCTCTTTTTTCTCTGCCATATGACTTATCTTTATGAAAAAAACTATTTTTTATTTGAACCAAGGTTTTCAAAGAACTTCTCACAAAATTTTATTCATAGCCATTCAGCAGCGTCTACGTGATGTGAGCACAGGCAGAGATACGGACAGACAGACAAACAAAAATTTCAAAAATAGGAGTTTTGTATTCCACATTGATTACTACGTATAACAACAAGCAAATTTTCAAAAAATATTTCAGATCTAGGCAATGCCGAGTACAATAAGCCAGCATTTTCTAAATTTAAAACAGAGACACTTCACAATAATAAATCCGAATTTATTCTTGTACTGTACAGTGATTGTAATAAATTCTCCGGTGGCAATGTTTCCCGGAACGGTTGCACTTAAATGTGAATGTTCTGCTATCCACCTTCTGACTCATTATCAGACACTCGATACTAAACAAAAATTAACACTATTCGTAAGAATCAATTTCAATAAAGTATTTAAAAAAATATTAGAAGATCTAAAACGATAATGGTAAAATATGGATTTAGGTTTACTTGAACCGTGAACACTCTGTAAATATGTTGTTAACCGATAAAATAAAACCTGATTTTCCGCTTATTACTTTAGCTCCCAATAGCAAAATGTAAAAAAAAATCTAAAAATTAAAGGGTATACCCATAGGTTACTATCTTTAGAACCTTTGTAGATAAACGATGTCGATTATTATGACCTTTATAATAACAAGTATAAATATTCAAGTTAAAAATTAAAGGGTGCCCCAATACTTCATTTAATTTTATTTATATGGCCATACTCTTGAGCATTTGTATACAGACAACAGCAACAACAACAAGTAAAAATTTTTGATTTGGAAATTAAAGGGTGTACCAAGAGCAATTCAATAAATATGGCCAAACTTTTGGACAGTTGTAGTCAGAGCTGAAATTTACAAGGAACCTGTGGCACTAGGTCCGCTACAACAACAAGTATAAAATTTGAATTTACGAATTAAAGGTTTTTCCTATATTTGATGTAAACTGACTAATATGGCCTTAACTATTGAAATGAAGACAGAATGTTCACTATTTTGTCGGGTATAATAAGAAGAATAAATATTTAAAATTATAAATTGAAAGGTGTTACAATAGTTGATGTAATTTGATTTATGTGGCCAAATTTTTAAATCGTTATAGATAGACAGCTAAAATCTGTCTTGAAGTCGGTTTTTTGGCAATTTAAAGTAAAATCACTTTTTCAAATTAAAATCCTAATTTGCTAAGAAATCAGGTAAATTAGAATTCTTTCTTCAAACATTTATCTATATTGCGGATATTTCTATAAAATCATTCAGAGGTTTGTCCCTTTTTGCTTAGTATACATGACTACCATTAGAAGAGGTAATGTAAATCAGAGCACATTCGGCCCTTCAAGTCTTTCTATAAGCCTGAAAAAAGTCAGTAACCACTGAGATGCCCAGTAGATGTAAAAGGGCAATTAAGTCGGAAAGTGCAATGGTCGCCCAGGAGCCTAAGATTAGTTAATGATTCAAGTGGAGCTAATATTGTGTTTGTTTGGTTCAACAGGCCATGAGACAAGAAATAAGCCCAGAGGCAGCAACATCGCTCTTGAGACACCCGTGAGTGAATCCCTATTATGCCATCATTAATCAAAATGGAAACGGTAGTAAACACTAAAGTCACAAATCCATGTCATTCCTTTCGCGTAGGTTATAAAAAGTAAGGCACAGCAGAATTTAGTACTTCTACTTGGTTTTAAAGATTCATTAAAATTAATAAAAATAAAACAGGTATTTTAATGTCCTTATTAAGTGGATAGTGTTGATATTTGTCAGTTCAGCAACAACAACAATGAAAATAGCAAAACAAAATTAAATATATTGACTGCATAAAATTACAGATTTTTTATTGTTTTTGTAATACAACCCAATATTTTCATTATGCTGTCAAAACAAATCATTCACGTTTAATATTACGTTTACTGGCAGGACATACATACATACATACATGTCAGCTACAAGGTTGGCTCAGCATCTCCAGTTTTCAATGTTGGAAAAAGAGAAAGTTATTTCTTGTTGTTGTTATTATTGCTGCTGGCTTTTGTTGACATTTTTATAAGGACAACAGTTATTTTTTATTTTCACCATTATGAAATGTTTGGTTATTTATATTTGTTAACACAACAGCCCTTGTCATGTCGAGATTTCGCTTTATTTTGTATTATTATTTTTTATTTTCTTTCTCTCTTTTTGCTGTTGCAAGTACTCGTTTTTATGTTTTCAATTATTTTACGCACTTAATTTAAAATTAAGTGCATGTCATTTTTTCTGTCAGTCTTCATTGGATTTTGTATTCGCTTATTTTTTCAGTTTTTTTATTGTTTTCTTTTTGGGGTGTTTACCGTTGGTGTGTGTGTGTGTGTTTGTGGTGAGGTCCTTGATAAAATATGTGAGTGTTATGTCCTGCTGTAATAATTTGTTTCATAATGAGTATATATGCATAAACAACACATACTTAATAATATACAAACATAACTGTACTTAAATACACACGCATTGTTGCATTTGTTTTACTGCCTGAAAGTAGCAATACTTGCAGTGACACCACAGGAAGAAAACACTTTGACACTTTGCCAATGGTAAATTAACATGCCTCATTGACAGCAATTTTTGCGTGACTGTATGTTTTTTTTTATTAACAATTTTTTATTTCTGTTCGTGGAGTTGCATTAAGTGTCCTTCACTGTTAAACTTTGTACACTGTGTGGAATATTCAGCCTTAAGGCAATAAGAAGCGTTTAAGGGTGTATTTTTATTCTTGGAATTAAAATTATTAATAACAGCAGGTAGGTTCAACCATTGATATAAAATAATAATGACCAACAATAACAGCATTTGATGGAATAATGAAAGTTTTTTCCCTTCGATTTTATTTCACCAAAAACAATTTTGGAACTATTTTTATTTAAAGGAAATTAATCAAATATGTTTCTACTCTAGCTGGTCATTAACTGCATTTATAGCAAGATGACGGCGTGCCATTAGTTGGTCATAACGTTGCAAGTTTAAATGGAAAAACATTTTAATAAATTGTTTATTAAACAAGTGTCATGTGTCACTTTTGTATTGTAAACAAAACAAGTGTGAAATTATGCCTGTTCTTCAAATTAATGTTGATGATGGTGGCGCACTATTTTCTCACAAGAACCATGAATGAAAATATAATTCACTTAAAACAAGGACTCTAGGGACAACTATCAAAAAAGATTTTCTAACATTTTTATAAATGAATCTGCTCGTACTTCTAACATCACTCAAAAAAAAAAGCCTTCCAGACATGAACAAAAGCTCTACTTTTTAAGACTCCAGAGACTTCTATCTAAAAAGACTAAAAACAAAATCAAAATAACCGTTTACAGCGAAAGTAAACCAAACGGAAGGCAATTGTTAAAAAAAATGACAAAACAATTATTTATGTGTTTGTTTTTGGCAGCGTACAACTACAATCAAAGAAAATTTACACGGGATTTAATAAATAGAAAATCTCACATTTCTGTCGTTCTTTTGTTGGGCAAATATTAATCTTTTTGTATTGACTTAGGACACACTTTCAAGATCAAATTTTCCATGTTTAACATCAAATTACTCATTAATTTTCAGATGACAACAACACATTGTCTTGTTCTCACACCAGCCCAGATAACTGTAAACAAAAATATCTCCACTCTATTGCAATCTAAACAGCAGCAAAAAAATATCACAGATTAATCCTTTTTATGATGATCTCGAACACATGCAGTAGTTTTTGTATTAATAATACACACACTCTCAAATACATAGCTGTACCCCTAAAACAACAATACATACATATGTACATATTTTACTGTTTCAGATTTTGCTTGCACACTTAAAAAATATTTAAAAAATAATGCCACTGAAAACCGCTGCAGCGGGAGGAGAAGAATTTTTCTTTTTCTGATTTTTATTTTTCGCTTTTTTCCCTCCCCCTTTATTTATTTTTAACTTGACATAACAATCTAGCAAGCATTAAATAAAAACGACAAGTTTTTGGGATTAACACTCTTTACCTTAAACATTTGTCATTTTCATCATATTCATTCAGAATTTTGCTCTTGTTTTTATTTTAAACATGAGCATGAACATGAAACTTATGTTTTGTTTCTAAAATCAAAAGCTAAAATAATTTCACCTCCCTGCACTGAAGTCACGTGTATGTTTTAAGTTGAAAATTATCTATTGATAAAATTTATGTTTTCTTAATTCTTTCAAGATCTTTTTTCTTCATGAGATTTATTCGTATATTCGTTTATTATTGCGTAAATTTAAAACAAGAATTATTCTGTCATATGTTAATCTGGGGTATTTTGGTGATTTAACTGAATACTAATGGTACGTAAACCATGTCATAAAATTGGCTCCATTTATCTGACAAATATTAAGTCAATAATGATTTGTTAGACACTGGAAAAATCTTTGTACATATTAACAAATTGCTTCCATTTCCATAAAAAAAGTTTCTCATATTGTTTGTCTATAAGCAGGAGATAATCTATGAAACTTCTCATACGCTTTTAAAAGCTCTTGTAACAATACCTAGAGCGTATATAAAGTAGGCGTGGCACTTTACTTTTAAAATTAATTATTATTATTCTTTATATATTAGAAAACCGTAAGATTGGTAAATTATCGCGCTTTAGCTAAACATTGTATGTGTCACAGATTAGCGAGAATTTTCTATAAGTCATGGAATCTCACACAGTTTGTGTGAGTGAATTTGTTACGTATGCAATAAATCGAAGGCCGAATTCGTGATGGAGTAGGCTTTCATATCGAGTAACATTTCAGCACGCACTGCTAAACAAATGCGATCTAATGCCTTTGTCAGCTAAGTATTCTTACTTAAAATATTAGTTGGTCAAATAGAGGTTGTTTACAATGTGCACAACCTTGGGTAGATAGATGCCAAGAATGCTGGTGACAATTGCTGCTTTACATTTTGCTAGTGTCTAATTTATCCTTTTTTCTTTGGAAAACGTCCGCAAATATTTTTCTTTCTTAAACATTTTTCAGAAATTAAAATAAAAATGAACTTAAGCCTAATTAATTATTTCACTTGTTTTTCTATGTATTTTTTGGTGTTTTTTTTAAATTAGGATTGGAACTGTGGATATTATAAATGAATTCTAGTTGATTTTGGCTTAGTTCATTTATTTAATTTCTAAAAAAAAAACTTTTTAAGAAAGAAAAATTATTTTACAAATGTATGCGCACATTTTCCAAAGAAAACAAGAAAAATTAGACAACAGCAGAATATAATAGTGCATTTTCAGGATCGTTAAATCCTTCATCAGCATTCTTCGCATCTATCAACCTTATACAGGGTTCTCAGATTTTTTAATAGTCATATCCTTAACTAGATCAAATCTATTCCTACTCCCCCAAAAAACAATTTCAAATATCCCCAAAAATCCCCACTACAAATAATACGATTTATTTTTAAATTTAATTTAAAAATTAACATACGATTTTTAATATTGAATTTGTACAAGCTATATATATTAAGTTGATTAACAGAATCGAAAAGTTCTGAATCGAAATAATCCATCTCGTTGTCTAAAGCAATTTTTTTGGTACATGCTGTCCTGTTAAACATTTGAAGCATTTCTGAAGATGGAACAAAAGTGTCACAACAAATTGCATTATTTGTAAAGTGTCTATCAATTTTCAAAAAAGATTCGAGCAATTTTATTTCTTACTAGCAGTGCCCCCGACTTCGTCTGCGTGTCATTTATAATTTTCTTAAAATTTAAATTCAACTATTTATTCTAGAGTTCTGTAGGCAGTGCTAAAATTTTCCATGTACAAAAATAAAAAAAGCTGACAACAGTTTTAGTATTGTAATACAGGTTAAATTGGGTGCTTTCACGAAATGACATATTTTTACGAAAAAAAAGTATTCTATATTGGAACCAAGATTCTAAGGGACTCACTAAGTTTTGTTCAAATCCATCCAGTAGTTTTTACACGATGCGAACACCGACAGACAGACAAACATTCCAAAAATAGGTGTTTTGTATTCCATATCGATTATTATATGTATAGATTTTGGTTTTCGTTGAGTTCATTGCTGAAGAAAGATGAATTCATTTTTTAATTTTACAGAAAGACTTACCTGTCATAATTTTTAACAACGTTTTTATTACCATACTAAGAAACATGAGCGTACCAAAGATGTAAAATTGATGTAATAATAGTAAAATTACAATAACTAAAAACAGAATTTAATAATAAAAAAAAAACAAAAAGCCTTTTTAAATCCCCACAACGCAAAATATATACTCAAAGAATTCTCTCCAACTTAATTTTCATCGCCATTTTAAAAATAAAACTCCCGATTTGGGGATTAAGTCCCTAATCTGACCATAGGTTGTGTACATTGTAAAAAACAAAAACAAATGACGAGTTACAGAGAGAATAGTTTAAAAAGTACTTTGGTTTATTTGTGATCTTTGTCGAACTAAATTAATATTAATTATTGATCGTATTCTTATTTACAAAATGAGTTGGTTAAATATGTGATGTTTACAATGTACACACCTATGGGAGAAAGATGCGAAGAATGTTGATGAAAGATGTAGCGATCCAGAAAATGCAGCATTACATTCTGCTTATGTCTTAATTTTCTTGTTTTCTTTGGGAAAAACGTCCGCAATTGCAAAATAATTTTTTTTATTAAAAATGGTTTTTAGAAATTTCATAAGAAAATAATTTTTCTTTTTTAAACATTTATTAGAAATTAAAATAAAAATGAACTTTAGCCAAATAAATTAGTTCATTTGTTATAATATTAAACAGTTCAACAAATAATTTCATAAAAAAAATTAAAAAGTTTTATTGTATCTCTTGCAACGTTGAGTATATTTTACATTTACATTACATTTGTATGTATCAAAGAAATCACGAATTATGCCTCAGGTTAAAATAGCAAAATACTAACGGACCAAGTAAACCAAATAAAAATGTGAGAAACGCAGTCGATATGAGACAATTCATACACCTATGAATTATTTTATGAAGAAAATTTATAGTTATTCTTCCGTTGATCATAATTACATTATTAAATGTGATCATATTTTTGATCTTTAATAAGTATTTATAATGAAGCTGCTATCAATTCAAATTTGCCTTTTTTAACAAACCCACATGGGGACAAAAAACCAAACCACGACGACAGAAATTAATTTTTTAATTTTGTTAAATGTAACTACTATTGCATTTAACATGTTCTATATACCAGTATGAAATCAACCTACAAGTATTTTGTTTTTAGGCGCATCATTCCGGTCAGCAGCATCTGCAGCGTTTATTATTGATACACTCGACAATTTTTATAAATTTACAGTTTAAAGCATCAGGTATCTAATTTAATTTGTAGTTATTATTAAAATAACAATTATATGTAGTATAGATATAGTATTCTCTTTTTATTATAAAATATATTGAAAAATTTACTTTTCAAAACAATAAAAGTCCCAAACAGTTCCACGACTTTGCCTTATAAGATAAAGAAAACGATTACAAATAACTGTAAAAATGTCAGTTAGTAGTCCCCCGTTTCCCTTTTAATACATAGAACTTATTTCTCTTATGTAGTATACCTAATTCTAAAAATCCCACCTGCAAATGATTTTTTCTTATTTTACTAAAGTTTTCATTTTGTGCAGTTTCCACACAAAATACTCGTGTGCACCACTCATGAACACTTAAACTACTACTTAAGACTAAAAAAAGCATTGCTTTAATGAAGATGAAAATGAAGAAAAATAAGTTTTGATCGAATTCCACCAATTTGTATCCGATTTAAAATTTTTAAAAACTGGCATCAGATTCGTAGTCAGTGACTCCAAGTTTTATTTAAATTTATTGAATCCATATGAAGTAGATAATTTTGTTGTACTAAATTTTCAATTTGTCCCCGTGTAAACCGTCTAGAAGAAGAATACGAGATATAAAAATTTTAATAATTTCTTTACTTATATTTATTTGAAACCATGAGATATCTACAAATAAATATTATTATTTTAACTAGTTCACGTATCATTTCAGAGAATTATTTTATGGTGATCAACTGCATGAACTGTACAAAATCAACATTATTTAATTCATGCTCACGATTTACTTACTAAAACATGAACAGCAAAATTAAGAAACTAACATTTTATTTTATACAATATTCATTTACGACCCTATAAAGTACATATATTCTTAAGTCTAATTAGCGATACTCGTCTATACGTAATCAGATTGAAACCTGAAAGAGGTACTATTGAAATTTAGCAACATCGGTCAATAAATATTGGAAATATGATAAAAAAAAAAGTGAGCGCCTCTATTTTTCCTTCATTGCACTTTTGTACTAGTTATTGCTGTTTTTTGCTTTGTTGTATTTAAAACCGATACTTCAGAAAAAGGAAAACTATAAATTACCAGACAATTGATGTATAGCTAAACTAATAAAAAATAAAATAGAAAAAATAAAAATAGTTTCGGAATGTTTGCTGTGTTTTTTGTATAAAACATTTTTAAGTTATTGTCTTTTGTCTTATTGATTCAATAGAGTTCTCATTTAAACAATTTGGCTTTTGATATAAGACTTTCTAGTTTTCTATACAAAATTTGCGTAAAATCCACTGATGAGCTATTTGAGCAATAGTGAAATGGCCATATGGATATGCTTCCCCGCAGTAATACATTTAATTTTTAGTTTAGTTTAAAATAAATATTTCATGAGAATATCATGAAATATTTATATTTGAAGGAATTAAGCACGAATAAAGTAAATTAAACTTATTTTGGCAGAAAAAATGGAAATTAATATAGTTTTTTATTTGACCTTTTAAGTAATTATATTTTAATTTATTTTAAAAGCACAAGGTCTTTATCTCTTATTTTTATTTATTCGATATTTCGCTACTGCTTTGTGTAGCATCATCATAAATATAGAATGACATACAAAACACACTACACATTAAAAAGACTATTTAGTAAAACTATGGATAAAATACCAAATCAAGAATTATCAAATTTAGTCTACAAGATTCCATGTTGCGGAAACGATAATGAGATTTGTAATATAGTATAAAATATAAAAGAAAAACGAAAAATTAACCAAAAACTAGAATTGTTGGTCATAAATCTAATCAAAGATACAAAATTAATATATAACCAAAAATACATTATCATCTCATTGTGCATTAGATATGTTACAATTAATTAATATACCAATAATACAGAGAATTAATTTTAAGGCAGACACAGATAATGTAGCTCAGATTTATAGACACTTGACAAATAAGAAATAATTTTCTACTTTTTATTTGTTAAAAAAAAATTATACGACAAAATAATTTTTTGTTTTATGTTAGATTGAAAAAAATTTTGATTACTTTTTTGTTGTTGTGTTATTTTATGTTCAAAATGGAAATTTCAATAACAACTGAAAATGCAACAAAACAAACTCTAGATTAGAACAAAATAAGAATTTCACTAAACGATAATTAAAAAATAGTAAATTTCATTTAAACCAGAAAATGCACAAAAAAAATTTCTAAAAATAACCCACTTTCGCAAAAGAATTTTTGCAGTACAGGCTGGCTTGTAGAAACTAGCAGTAAAGTATTTCGTTTACTACCTCTATTATTATTAACAAAGAAGATTGCTACATTCGGCTATGCCGAAACTTATATACCCTTCACCAAATACATATGTAAATTAACTTAATTGAAGTAACTCCAATAATAAAAGAAAAACAAATATTGGGGCGTCAGAGAATTAAAAAGAAAGAAGAAAAAATTAAGTCCAATATATAATTTTCCATAAAAATATTACCGGCTCTTAATGGGTTAAGCATTTTAAAAAAACTTTTGTATTTCCTTAAATATCTCTCAAAAGCTTTTAAATGCTACCCATATTGATATCTTAAAAATATGGTGAACAATCGTACTTTTTTATGAAAACTGCAGAGGCCCATTACTCGGAAAATATAGGCGAGCGGCAACTGTTTCACTTGATAATTTTTTTAATTTCTTAATTCTCTATTGCTGGGGTTACTTCATTCACTAAACTAGATTTTTTCCAAATGATATTGAAATATTAGAACCAGGCGTTGTGTTTTGACCACTGCCTCGAAGGACATTGCCCGATCTTAGGGATATTCAATTTCGAAGCTATATCTAAGCGAATTAGTGCCTTGGCAAAGTTAATTTCAACCCAAACACGGACGGATTGACGGACATCGCCCAATCGACTGCGCTGTGCGTAAGAACTCAACTTTTAGTAAGGGATGTAAAACATGCAGAGATGTCCGATCGAAAGTAGTTTCAATTCAATGAAACTACTTTTAAATTTTAAAATGAAATTAAATTTCCTTGAAATTTCGTTATTTGTGATTTTTAAATTTATTTTAGTCATTTGTCCTCCCTTAAATTAGCCCGTTTTTTATTTTGGTATGCGTAATATTACCACATTTAATTTAAAGAGTGGAGACTCAGCATTTTTAGATGTAAGAATAATCGATCGGAATCTAAAGAAGGTAAAACATAATCGATCAGAATGGTTAATCCGGAATTAAAACCATAAAAGCGAAATGTGAGACGTGTGATAATGAGTATTTGTTTTTAAAATTATTGTTCTAAACAGACTGAAATTATTTGCAATGTTTTTAAAGTTTTAGCTTAAAAACAAAAGTAGATTTCTAGCCGCTTTATAGTTCAATTTCAATTCTGCTTATTTTGAATTAAAATTTCTTTTATCTTAAATTATTATTTAAAAATCTTTGACACCCTTTGTTTTTGTTTTAAAGTTTCAACTGACAGGGAGGCTAATAATCTTTACCACCACCAATGGTGAAAGAAGTCAGAAGCAAACAAGTGACACGCATAAAACAGACCCTCAGGATTTTTAGCATGTCTACGTTGCTGTACGACACCACTGTGAGGTGTCGGAAACGTATGTATGTATGTGGTACCATGTAGATGGAAAAAAAACAAAGACTGGAAGTGGATTTTATGTTTTTTCTTCTTTCCTTATGTCGTGTTAAATGGAAACACCATAAATGGCAAATTATGGTTTTAAATGCATTAAAAAAACTTTTATTGATAAATTAAATTTTGTTCTGTTTTTAAAAACTTGTGTGTTTTGTTTTAAAGGGAATGGGTAACACCTCAGGGGGCAAACACTAAATAAGACATTCACCAAAGGGTTGTGCACTTTAAATTGAAAAATTTGTTACATTGATAATTTTTCAGAAAGATTATTTTTATTCATCAAAGGATGTGAAAATATATTTTTCAGCTTTTCAATAATTTATTTTGCAATTTATTTTTTTTCTCTTTTTAATAAAATCGCTTTCCCACTGTGTTGTAGCGATAGATGGGACATTTTTAATTTAGTTTTAAATTGGATTAACTAAAAATACACAACAATTGATTGATTTATTATTTTCAATTAAATTTATACGATTAAAAGTTAAGCTTGACAATATCTACTGATTTACGCATAAATTTTTAAGGACATGCAGGAGTACAAATAACAATCACGACATTTACAATGTCATTTTTATTCTACTTCCCACTAAATTTGAATTTTTGTAATAAGAAGGACATTAACATTCAAATTTACATAAAATTAAACAAAACAAACAAACACACACCCATACATACATATACACAGAATAATATAAATCCTTAAATATCCTCGTCTAATGAAAAGCGCAAAATACAATAAGATTACAAACACAACAAGATAAAATTCAAATCTAAATTTGAACTAGAAGCTGAAAGCAATTGGGGGTATTTAAGAAAAAAGAAAACTCCACTTTTGAGCGATTAACATACAAAAATAGATAAAATTAAAAAAAGGAAAATAAGGCTCGCTTCTTAGAAACACAGCTCTACAATAAAATTGTAAATACTTAATAATTTATTAAATTTAATGAAATTGTGTACAAAATATACACGAATACTTAGGAGAAAGGAAAAATTTTAAACTAGAGGTAGTATGATGAGGTCAAAGTTACACACTGTCTGGAAATTCAGACATTTACAGCGGGGCTAAAATTAACTATGATTGACATTTTTCTGTTTGAAAATTTAAAAGTAAAAAAACATAACAATCAATTAAATATTACTTTAGTAAAATAAAGTAATTTTAAGTTTTTCACATAAATACCGAAAACCAAAAATCTTTTTTGCAATTCAGTTAAATTTATGAACGGTCCGACCATTAAACCATTTTTCGATTTCATTTGTTACTCACTTCTGTTCGAGAATTCGGAACATTATAATGGAAGCAAACATTATAAATCGTTCGGCGAAACTATACATCGTGACAGAAAACATAATATGGTTACTGTGTCCTGTGATATGGTCACAGTAACCATATTGTTTTTTTCTGCGTACGAACATAAGAAAGAACAAATATATTCTTGTTCTTTTTAGTTTCAAATTAAGCAAATTGAACTCTGGATATCTTATATTCTTTAGAAAATGTGTCAAATTTCATTTCTCTAAAACGTTTCTATTCACTCTGGTAATAAATCAACTAAATGGCAATTGAATTTATACACGAAGGATTCCACGTCAAGAAAAAACCCATTAGTTTTAAGTTTTTTAGAGTTCAAAAGTCAGGTATTCTATATGTAGGAACAACCACCTTTTAATTATAAGTTCTGTTACGGCTTACGCTCAGTGTAAATATCAAGAATCTGTGTAAGAAAGAGAACTATTTTATATATAAAAATCAGTACCCTATAGGGTTACACTTTAAATTTTATCTTAATTTCAATATTTCGAATGCGCCAACTATCGAATCCATACCGACATTTGCTGACGATACAGCTGCCCTAAGCATTCACGAAAGTTCCTAAGTGGCTTAAAAATACTTACAAGACCATATTGTTACGTTTTTTCCTTTTTGGGAAACGTATGGATTCTTTTTGATTGCAAATACCACTGCGGCATATTGTAAGTTCTGTATTTCTTACTCTGTGGCTCTATCTCTAGGAATATGCCTCGATTCTGCGGCCTCGCACTCTCTAATCAAGCGTTATTACAAACTACTATGTTACTCCGGCGAGACATGAACTGCTCGCTGACTTTTTTAGAAACCTAAGCCACAGACCACTTCACTTAGCCTTACATCCATGCCAGTCCGTTCCCTTTTATTTAATATCTACAACACACGTCTGCAATACACTATTGTTATGCTGTTATTTTCTTGCGCTAACAGCTAGAGTTCTTTCTATTTATTATTAAGGGGGTCTTGACAATTAACTGTCACTTTGATATTAAATAACCGCCATCACTGAAATATCTGCGAGGCTTTACAGAATAATTTTTTTTTCACAAAAAAAAATATGTCAATCGATGAAATATTGTGCCGAAAGAGGTGCTATTAGAAATCAGCATGAGCGGTCCATGTCCTTCGAGGCAGCAATCCTCCTCATTTCGAGTCATGAAGTAGCTCCAATAAAAAAAATAAATATATGGAGCTATAGAGAAATAAATAATAATAAGAAATAAGAAAAAAATATCACGTGAAAAACCTGGCGCTCGTCCATATTTTCCGAACTACGGGGCTCTGAAAATTTAAAATTTTTTAAAATATCAACATGGGTATAATTTTAAAGCTTTTGAAGAGATCTTTATGGGTACTAAAATTTTTAAAAAATGCTTGATCCATTAAGAGCTGATGGAAATGCTTTTTTGATTGCAGTTACTTCACTAAATAAGATTTACATAGATGGTGAAGGGTATATAAGATTTGGCATAGCCGAATGTAGCACTCTTAATTGGTTTTTCTTATTATTTAATTCTCTATCACTCTATATATTTACTTTTTTGATTGGGGTTACTTCATTTATCTAAATGATATGGAAAAATTAGAGGCAGGCGTGATGTTTTGCCCGCTGCCTCAAAGGAAATGGACCGATCTTGCTGATTTTCAATAGCAAAATTTTCGAAACTATGACTGATCGATAAGCGTATTTAAATTTTCTGTACCTCATCTAGTGCCTTGACAGTGTTGATTTCAACACTAACACGTACGGACAGACGGGCAAGTGGATATCGCTTAATCGATTACGCTAAGATAAGAACTCAAAATATATATATATATACCTTTTGGAGTCGGAAATGGATTTTGGAGAAATTGCAAACGGAATGAAAAACTTAGATATAAACTATTTCCACTTTTTGTAGTGAAGGGTATAAAAAATAAATAATTAAATTTATAAAAATTAGTGTTTAAAATTGTTAAGAAAAAGAACTTTGTTTGAGTACTGCAATTTCAAATATGTTTTAACGAAAAGTCAATTACAATGTCAAACATTTAAGTACCCGCTCTTTGTGCTCATTCATAATGTTCATAAAATCTAACCGATTATTGCATCCATGTCAATAAAATTTTTAACGCATTTTATGAACAGAGTCACAGATGTTTTTATTTTCCATTTACTTGTGTGTATAAATTGCAATTTTACAAACTTTCGAAAATAACAAACTCGTAACACACTTGATTGGTCATAGACGCTTAAAATGTTAAAGTAAAGAATATTCAATACGCAGTATAATCGTAATATCGCTACGAATATGAAAACTAAAATTGTTAAATATTACATGACACCCTTAAAAGTACAAATAAAAATAATTGTAATTTTACGTGTTTTAACAAAAAAAAAAAGTTTTTGTTACAAGTAAAAGGAAAAACTTGACCCCTCGTCTAAATGTGACAACCATATGAATAAAGAGTAAAAAGGTGAATGCGAGGGGAGGAATAGTCACTTAAAAGAAAGACAAGCATATAAAAATATAAATAGGAACTGATAGGACATCCCTTTATGTCGCTAACAAAGCAGACATTAAATAACAAGTTGTTATTAATCTTTTAATAAAATTAAGGTGTAGAACAATTTCACTTCGTTTTTTTTCTTTCTTTTTTTTTTTTTTGTTTTTGTAAAGTAGACAAATTTTTACCAACGACTTTTAATTTGCTTTTTTTTTTAACATATACATTAGGCTGGCACCAGAAAAGTGATTTTAAATTATGATTTTTTTTATATATTTCCAATACGTTATTTATTTAAAAGATGAATTTCTTAAAGAATCGAGAACTTGAATTTAATATTTTTCAAAAATAAGATAAAAATAATTAAAACAACAACAATATAACCTTATGCTCTACAGGCTTTTTGTAAAGAGACGACTTTGAATGAAATCTTTTGAATAACTCATCCGGAACCCAAACCTTTTAAATTAAAAAAATATTTTTTAGAAAATTACAAAAAAAAAATTACTGGGATATTTTGAGGGTGAGGTTAGAGGGACACCTCCGCCTGCGCACAAAAATTAAAAAATGAAATTTTAATGGTGTTTGACATGTTTATTCCATTTCAATTAATGCTTATATTATTTTTAAATTAATGATGACACCGCCCACAAAAGGGGGCTGGGCGAAAATGAAATTTTAGAGTTTTCTTCGTTCAAGCTTAAGTTTTTAATCATTCGCTAACTTTAAAAGTTGCATTTGCTTAACAAAAAGTATGGGAAACTTTAGAGGTAGGAGTAGGTCTTCTAAGGGGAACTTTTTTTCTTGAGTCCAGTTTTCAAGGTTGAATAGCACATGACCATACTACATATTTCTACCATATTTCTTTCAAGTTTGAAAATAGCAAA
Source organism: Gymnosoma rotundatum (assembly GCA_916610165.2). Lineage (NCBI taxonomy): Eukaryota > Metazoa > Arthropoda > Insecta > Diptera > Tachinidae > Gymnosoma > Gymnosoma rotundatum. Next base: position 90,798,612 of record OU744337.1, on the reverse strand, counting down.
AGAGGCCCCAACGAATCCAGTAAAAATATAAATGGGATGCTTTACATAAATTACCCGATTATCGCTTGAGAGTAGAGTGCTTCCAATAGGATTCTTTAGATATGTATAAAATTACCGTCATGTATAGAGCAGTAAAATCAAAAAAACATTAGAAGAAAAAGTCATTGCATGTTGTATTTCAGAGAAGGTGCAACCTTACTAAAAGGCAGCAGAAAGAAGAAAGTAGTGAATACTGGGTGTTATAAACATGTTAGCTCATATATTATAAAAGTCTTGCGTATATGTGGGTGAGTGTTTGCTAATGTTAAATATGTAATTGTAAATTTATTAGTCACTCGGGACCTATTTACATTTTTACTTAAATTTTTTTTTCTACATTTTTCTTAGCATTCGTGTTGTAACAAGTAAAGATATTTGTCTATGACCAGTAAATAATACTAAAATATACTTGTGTGAGTACGGCTAATATTTAACGTTAGTGTGAGTGTGAAAATAAATTTATTTACTGCTGTTATTGCATAATATGTATTATGTATAAATTATAAGTAAAAGTTTTGAATTAATGTTTTCGTTTGTTCAAAGTAGAGATTGGAATAAATGTGTGGTGGTTTGCTGCCAGTTGATATCAAAGGGCGTCACAGTTCAAACACAAATACACAGTTATCCATTAGATTTTTTTACATTATAAAAATATTATAAGGATAAAATGATAATATGTAATTACAAAAGAAATTAGTAATTTATTTTAACATTTTTAAGGATGCGTCTGATGCTGCAAATTAAAAGTAATTATTCTTAAAATGCCTTTAATAAAAATAAGAATTTATGAATTGCTGATTTTTTAAACTAATTTATAATTATGTTCTTACTTCTGACACCTACAACCTTTATACTGTAAAATATTTATTATATTTTTGATTGTATGTGAGCGTGAATGTCTTTTTTTTTTTTTGCTTGAATAAACAACACATATTTGCAATTGCAATGGTAACACATCTCCCGATAAAAACCCAAATTGAAATTATTCTACTTTTCTTTTTACGACATTGCGTTTGATCTAAAAATAATTTGTCGAAAAGATTTCTAGGAATATTTTTTGCAAAATAACCGACTTTAAAACAGATTTTAGCTGTCTATCTATAACGGTTTAAAAGTTCGGCAACATGCATCAAATTCATTAACTATTGGGACACCCTTTAATTTCCAAATACAGCTACTTGTAAATTTAAAGGGTCTGTATACAACTGTCCAACAGCTTGATCACATGCATAACATTACTTAAACTATAGGCGAACCCTTTAATTTCAAAATCCAAATTTTATACTTGTTATTATAGTGAGCTAAGCAATACAGGTTCCTTTAAGCTGCCAGTCTTTAATTATTCTGTCACATAAGTTCTGTAATACAAATCAAATTGTATCAACCATTGGCGCACCCTTTAATTACCAACCCAACCGTCTGTCTGCTACTTTTTAAAACTACGGCCATAAATATCAAATTAATTTAACTATTGGGGCACCGTTCAATTTATAATTTTGAAAAGTTAAAATTGTTTTTATAACGGCCATATTAATTGGCATTTAATCCAATCTTTTATCGATAGGAACACCTTTAAAAAACATATTCGTTGTATGGGGACACCCAATAATTTTTAAAAATTATAAACACTTTTAAAAACGGGAAAAATCTGCGAGCATAACCTTTAAAACAAAGCAAACATTTTAAAAAGCGGTTGATAAATGACTGAGTTATTTGGACAAAACATAAGAAGGCAACATTCAATCGAATCGAAACCTCCTTCTTTTTTTAAGTCGATTAAAAAATAAATTTTAACAATTTTTGATTTTCAATATGAAAATTTATTATTCGGAATTTCTTAAAATATAATTTACTTTATTTAAAGGAATAAAGTATTACTGCGGGGAAAGCATATCCATATGGCCATTTCACTACTGCTCAAATAGCTCATCAGTGGATTTTACCCAAATTTTGTATAGAAAACTATAAAGTCTTATATGAAAAGCCAAATTGTTTAAATGAGAACTCCATTGAATCAATAAGACAAAAGACAATAACAACTCAAATATGTTTTATACAAAAACACAGCAAACATTCAATAACTATTTTTATTTTTTCATTGAATCTTTCAAAAATAAAAATTGAAAATTGCACGATCTTGGAGACCAAGAAATATTTCCAATTCTGGAAATAACATTAACAATAAATGACATTAACAAGAAGTGTGTTAAAGCAGTACAAACTGTTGGTATCTCCGTAAACAAGGAAAAGGTCATTTGAAAGCATTTGCGGGAAGTGTGTCTTACAACTCCTCGTAGTGACCATTGCAAACGGACGCCTAGTTAGTCTTTCTTTACTAGTGGTACTGCTTAAATTATCTCATGCATGCGGATAGTAGTGTTTTGCGAACTCCAGTTTAATTATAGAAATACCTGTGTATTTAACCTCCGCGCAGATAGATGTTCTTATCCAAAACTTTGGGACGTAGGTGTAAACAAACATTGAAGTCACAGCAACGAACTTAAGTAGACAGACAGCGAATTCTTTTCGGAGGTGAAAATTGCAATCACCGAGATTACATCGGCTAAGAAGAATGTTGGAATAACAAGTGTACTTGCATAATAAAAAAGGAGGTTGAAGCAGATAAAACTTTAACCAGTACCTGCAGCGTTGACTCAAAAGCAAAACTGAACATGTGAACACAAAAACGTAAGAGGAAATGTCCAATCGACTTCTTAAATTAATCAATGACAACATATTTTCGGTAGTAAGCAATCCGGTGGAACTTAAACACTGACAGCTTAAGCCTGGTGCAATCACATTAGAGGATATAAAGCCCTTCTGTCCGTCAGACACTCAGAATATGAGGTCACCTAGACAGCAGCAGTGACTAGTGTGTAAACACCATAAAATTACTCTACAACCAAATACGAATCAGCTTCAAGTGCGAAAGGAAAAAGGCTGTCATTAAGTTTTCATGCAGTCTGATAGACATTTACAATATTAAATCAATCCAGGTACACCAATATTAAGTGTGCATATTGGCAGATATTATTTCCGAATGTCAACGAAATTTGTTTGAAACGGTTCTTCACAATGGCTGGATCTGAAAGCATTGTGGAAAACAATTATATGCAGCCAGGGTGGCAAAATTTGCTGAAAGCACCCCTGTTCCAATGTTTAACATGGGCAAGCTCTGGAATAATAATCTAGAGCAGCACCATTTCGTTGGTAGAAAGCTCTTAACTCAAAATTTAGCTACACTTGAGAAGGTAAGCACATAGGAGAAACTGTATTTATCAAAACGTTATCAGGCATGTTCTGAATTATACACGAAATTATCACTTCAATTTTTTCAACGCATTGTTGCTATAAAATTATTTTTTACAAAAACAATGCTTTGAAAAAATGAAGTGAAAAATTTCGTGTGGATTACAGAACAGGCCTGTATATGTAAAATAAAATACTTGAGAGTTAGGACTTTTTTACATGAGACGATAGTAGGATAGGATAGGATACATAGTATTAATACATGTAAGAATAATACAGTTGGTCTTGCAACTATATTGTTGTCTAGCTTAACAATAACATGGTAAAGTATAAACATAATTATGTTTAAAAATAAACATTAAATAATTAAACAAAAACATTAAGTTAAGATATCATAATGTGGTTGAATTTGTCATGTTAAACAATTGAATGCAAAGATTTCCTAATATAATAAACTTATTATTATTTATTTTTTCATTTATTAATGATTTGTAACAAAAATTATTTGAAAACATAAATTCACAAAAAAAGTCACTTATATGTTTGTTATATGTAAGTAATAATTAAAAGTCTTTGACGCATAGGCTATAACAATCATTTTTACAAGAAATATTGTCAATAAGCGCATTCCAATGTGAACATCTATTAAGGGAGTAAACGTTATATTCTGGTATTGAAGATATCATACGATACGCAATGGTAATTCGGAACTGACTCCACATTTATCCAAAACTTTTTTAGTTGCCTTTTTATTCGTTTTCATATTTTGTTTATTATTTTTTCTAAAAAAAAACATTTTCAGCTTTAAACTAACAAAAAAATTTTTAAACTGATAGAAAAGCATTCTGTTAAGACCTACAACAAAATATAAACGCAAACATTATATTGTTTGCTTTTAATCATAATTTGATTAATTATAATATATAATGGTCAAATATATTATATTATTTTAAATAAGTAATAAAACTTTGGTTGTGGTTCGAACTTTTTAAGTTAAAACCAAACAAGTTGCATTATTGTAAACAGTAACTACATAATGGTTAAATGTTAAAAAAAAATGTTTGTCGTGACTGAAGTTTTGTTGAAAATAATTATAATTTGTTGTCTGCAATAACATATTGGTACAAAGAACATAATATGAGAGAAAAAAACATGTTTTTTCACTGCGTGTAAGAACTCAGAATATATATACTTTATGGAGTCGAAAATGGATATTGTTGAAATTACAAACGGAATGACAAACTTAGATAACCCTTTTTTCACTTTTTTGGTGAAGGGTATAATAAGAGATCGTTGAAAGAGCAATCTGAAATCTTAAACAACATTGTTTTATTAATATCTCTAAATTTCTTTTGTATTTTTTATTTTTCGAAATGTACAATATGGTCTACAGCTTAAAAAAATTATTTTTAGTTCGATTTGCTTTTTACATCGTAGTTTAAATATTAACTGTCGTATTCATAGAAAATCAAAATAGATTTGAAATATACTTTAGGACAAATTTGTATAAGAAATTTGTCATAAAACACATTTCAAAGTTATTTTATTTTCTATGAATACGGCAGTAACAATTTATATCGAAAAACCAAAATTAATAATTATTTACGTATGAGTAGGTTCTAATAAATAACCCAAAATTATGTTTTTGTTTTTATTTTAACTTTAAAATTCTTTCACAATGTCGGCAGATTTAGTTTATTTTATCTTGAACAGTCTCTCTTATTTATTTGGCCTGTTGTGAGGAACGATGTGTTTGTATGTGATTTATAGGGCTTTTAAGAGATTTTATTAAAATGCATATTCGTTGCTCACACGTCACTTGTGTCAGAAGTCTCAAGGAGAAGAAATACAACAACCAACAGCAGCAGAAACAGCAGAAGAAGGATGTTTATGATTTTCATATGAGCATATAACATGAGGTGTCACTAGTAGCATTTATCCATAAGAACGCAATGCCGCATGTATTGTTTAAATGACCTGTTCTGTTCTCAACCTTCTTCTGGTTGTACGCACGAAATGAATTTCATATGCATGGAGTTATACTGGTTTTTATCTACATCCGTAAAAGTATTGAGTGAATGGATTTTTAAACAATAATGTTTAGGATTCCATTAGCAGCATCGTTATTGTTTTCTTTTTTTTAAGTTGTCGTGTTTGTTGGATGTCATAAATTGTCACCCAATTTACTTTTGTGACATCTGTAACAATGCGTTGGCATGCAAGGAGTAGGAGGATAAAATTTTATTTAATTTTCTTTTTTTTAATTTTTAAATTCGATGTTAATTTATTATTGTTTGATGTCTCTGAATCTATAACCTCGGACTTGGCATTTTAAACGTAAATTGCCTCAAAATCTTAAAAAAAAAAACAAAAAAGTTTTCTATATCATTTTATAATAATTTAAGAAAATTAAACCGTTCATATTTAAGTTAATTTAAATGATTTAATTTTTATTTTAATATGATTTGAACTGTGAATATTATAAATGAGTCGAAATTATTCTGGCTTTAGTTCATTTATTTTAATTTTCAAAAATATTTTTAGAAGAGAATTTATTTTACAAATGTATGCGTTTTTCAAAGAAAACAAGAAATGTAGATACAAGCTTTTAATTAATGTTTTCCTACATACAAGGAATATTGCAATAAAAACTAGAAAAATGTAATGATTTTCTTTTTCCCAGATATAGCTCGAATGCGCCTGCTCTTTTGCTATCATCGAATTAGGATTCTAATAATAATTCTAAATTTTTAGGAAATACTACGGATCACCCGGACGAACATCTAAACAGAATTTTGATACGTCATGCCATTGAAGACGATAGTCAGGGTCCATAAAATGCTTTCGAAATTAACTGATACCAAATACGATTTTTGAACTGTGATTTTGAATTTTAGAAATTATGATATGTAAAACAATAATTTGAAGTGTACAAAATTTCAAACTAAAAAAAAATAAAATTTCAAACTAATTGCATATTTTCTAAGCTCCTAACAATATTCTTTAACTTTACGGCTTTGACTTGGTTATTTAAGAAAAATTGTAAAGCTTCATGATACATGCACTTAGTAATTGTTTTTGCATTACACATCGTTACTTAATTTACGCTTTACGCTAAGAACACAACTAAGATGAACGACGAATTTCATCCAACATGACGAATTGCCTTTAAAACTTGCTGAGTAATAAACAAACCCAAATTATCGCGTAAAGCGCATTGCAATCTGGCCAATTCCTAGCTTTTGCGCTAAATGTCATATCTAAATAAGAGCTTCAACTTTGTATCTTGAGCAGTAATGTTAACTCATTTTATTTTATAAAACCCACTGTACAGAAATAAAAAAATTATAAAACCGCTGGATTGCCCTGAAAATAACCAAATTCTTATTACTTTTCAACAATAAAAAAAAACTAACTAAAAACAACAAACTTTATTTCCTAAAGCTCTGTCAAAATCGTATTTTACTATTGCTAAGCTGTGAAGACGCGCTATTATGGTTTGCTTCATACAATTTGTTTGTACATGAGAGTTTTTACAAATAGAATGCGCGTTGCGCGCTCATTTAGGTTTGGTTGTAAGTTCGTCATACGAAGCACAATAACGACAAAGAAATACAGCTGTTATAATTTTTGAAGTTGTTAAATTTTTGTGAACTAGTAGGGTGACCATATACAAAAAAAAACATTTAAAAAATGAGAAATTAACAAAAACAAAACTAAAAAAAGGATTACTGTACGTTATTGTTGTTTTTTGCTTAAACTTTGATTTTTGTCTTTGCTTTATTGTTTTTTAATGTTTGTCAGAAGTTTCCTGAAGAGTTAAGTAAGCGGTAAAGAAATCGCCATCGAGACGTGCTTTGACCCTCAAATTAAAAAAATAGCACGAATTTTTTTATGAAAATTAAAACATCTTTTTAACTAATAATTTTTACTCTTACGTATTTTAAATTTTGCATAAAAAAAAAACAAATATATCTTTTAAGTAAAGTAACTTTTTTACTGAAACAATTCAAAATTACAACCAAACATGGTCACATTGAACTGATTTATTCGTCGTTTGCATACGTATGAAATAGAAATAATCTACTGCAAAGTTCGCTGCATATGACGGATTTCATTTCCTTCAACATCGTATAAACAAATGTATTTTATTTTTGACGACAACCATTCGCGATCAAAAATTCGTCGTTCGTCCCAGTTGTGTTCTTAGCATTAGTTTTTAGATTTTAACTGTAAGTTAACAAACTTATTTTGTGTCATTTCTCTTCAGTAGGGTATAAAAAATTATCCAGATAACATATAAAATCCACATGAGCCGCGTCATAAGCAATAATATGCCAGTTTCTGTATCTCTACTTTTTATTCTCTTTTCTTTTTCTTAATAAAATAGAATTGTAAGAAATAAATATTATGCCCGTATCATTATGTATCTTTTAGTACATAAATTGCATTTCCTTTTTATGTCTATTTTTATCTTTTAAATATGGCTGCTGTTTCGGATGAAGACGACAATATTATTTCTGATACTAAGCCTTGTTCTTGACATTTTGGTTGGCAAAAATAAACCATCGTAATCGACTGAAGAAGAAAAGAAGACATCTAAAAAATTATATGCAAAATTAAGAAAACTTTTTTAAACACATTCAATTACATTTTTCAAAAATTATAAATGTGATGTATAATGGCATTAAATTCATTTCAGTTTTATTAATTTTAATCATCATCAAACAAGTTTCTTCTGTGATTTCCGCATAAAATTTAAAAGAAATTTGTCCTGTTTTGTGCGAACGATCTGTAAGCAGCAAACGCAATTTTTTATTTTCATACTCTATTTCCGAAAATACAAAAACCCTTCACCATCTATGTAAATCTGGTTTAGTTAACTCCAATGACAAAAGCAAATATTGGGGTGACATAGAATTAAAAAATAAAAAAAATTTGGTACTGAATATATATTATTTAAGCATTCTTTTTTTTTTTTTAATTTTAGTATTTTCTTTAAGATCTCTTCAAAAGCTGTAAAATGATACCCATATTGATATATCAAAAATTTGAAAATTTCAGTGCCCCATAACTCGAAAAATATGGGTAAGCGCCATTTTTTTAATGGATGTTTATTTCTTATTTTATTGTTCCAAATGACATGAAAAAATTAGAGGTAGACGTGGTGTTTTGCCTGCTACCTCGAAGGATGTGGTCCGATCTTGCTGATTTCCATAGCACCTTTTTCGACACTATATCTGATCCATTGAAATTTAATCAAGTTTGCCTCGGCAACAACAAAATGGTCATTTAGACAAGCTTTCCTTACAATAATCCGTTTGGCTGTATCCTGTGTAAGTGGTAAATATTTTATTTTTTTATTTTTACTTTTGAATTGAAAAAGAAAATATTTCTAGAAGAAAGCATCGCTGAATAACTAACTGTTTACTTTAAATTTGAATTTAGCTATCTATAATGCTTAACTATTCATTGATTTAAAATGAAATCGTTTGCAAAAGAGTCGAATTTAGATAAGCACCAGACGGCGACAAAAAGATGTATCGCCGCATATTGGTTTAAAGTAAAATACCAAGTGGTGATGCAGAGAACTTTTATCAACTTATTTTAGTAGACTGAAGTTGTATTGGACGTCACAGCCGGCACACAAAGATGTTGTAAATTTTTCAGTACTTTAACCCTTTCGGGACGGAGTTTTATTTTGCAAACCAAATTATGTATGGTAATTTTTTTTTCATATTCTAAAAGGTATGATAAAAGTATTATGTTCTCCATACTTAAAAATTTTAAATTCGTCCTTTTATCCTGGGACATATAATCCCAACAAGTGTTTTCATCGGGCATAAAATCACAATCAGTGTTCTCGAAGAGCGATTCGAAATTAAAAAGACAACTAAAATATATATATTATTAGATTGAGATAAAAGTTTACATTTATTTTTAACATTTTAGGAATGTAATTAGGTATTTATTTGTGGAATGGCCCAAAACACTTTTAACATAAGGCGTTGTTACAATCTGAGCATATCATCTTTGTTCGCTTTTCTATGCCAAGTGAAGAACAGCGGACACAGCGACAACGCTTCTCTTGCTCTACTGGCAAGTGGTCTCCAATATTGATGCTATCCGTTTTTGGACGTTTGGCAGTTCTACCTCCCTGGCGATTGCGTTGAAAATAAAGAAAAAAGGCAGTTTGAAAATTGCTGGGACGTATTATCCCAGTAGTCCCGAAAGGGTTAAAATTTAAACCGATTTATATAATCTTTGGCTCAAGTATCCAACACTCAAAGATTAAAAGGGTGCAGCTCATATTTTTTTTAAATTTCATATGTTTAGTTGTCTAAATTTAAGAGTTTTTTTAATTCAAAATTTTAATAATTAACCCAGAAATTAACAACAAAAGTTATTAAATACAAAACAGATTCGTTAATTACTCGAACAGGTAGACGAGAGAAAATGGTTAATCGATTTATAGTCTGTCGAGTAAATACCTCCATATGCAAATATGTTATGTATTGGCAAAAAAAATATAATCTTCATTAAAAAGCTGGATATTATTCACATTAACTTGAATACACACTTTAATACTGTTTCATTTTATTTCGTATGTGTGCATGTTCATGTCACATTATTGTCGTATAATAATTTGAAACATTGAAAGCCATAAAAATACATTAAATGATGGAATTCAACGATATCAAATAATAAAAACTCGTCAGAAGAAACAACAAACCAACGAACGAACAAACAAACGAATTAAAATAAAATTTCGTTTATACATTTATGCCACCCTTAAAAATTGCTTGACAAGCATAACAGCAAAATAACGACAACAACATGAAACCATTTAAACCAAAAGGACTCAACCTACGAATTCTCCAACTCCATCAGAAATATGTTGGCATGTAGTTATATTTTGTATCAAGAAAAAAATAAAAGCAAAAAAAATAACATTTTATTAACAAATATTCTATAATAACCTCCCTTTTAAGGGGCAGAGGATCATTTACTCAGAAATATGGCGCTGTTGCAATGATGGGGGGTTGCAAAAAATACGCTTGTATTTTTTCATAAAAATATACAAAAATAAAACTCTTAAAGTTTGTTGCCTTTACAAAATTATTTTTATGTTTGAGGGAAAAAATAAAAACGAATATAAATACAATACAATTTTGTAAGCACCCATTGATATTAAATGTTGATATCCTTCTTATTAATGTGAAATACAGTTCTTGAAAGAATACATTAACCATTTAAATTTACATTTTTCAGTTTTTTTATTTGTACTTTAGATATCGTGTAATCATATCATACAATCAAATTAACAACAATTAGCATTGTTAAGAGAAGAGAGACACATTTGCCGTATTCACAAGCTCTGCTAAGGTGTAGGTAGTATTGCATAATACCTTTTGTTTACTTCTTTGTGAACAACCATTGTATCAATGTGCCATTGTAAATTGTACTTCATACGTCAAAAACTGAATAAGAAGAAGAAAAGTGCTATTCATCATTTGTTATTTATAAGCCAAATGGGGGAGAAAACAGAAAAAAGTAAATTAATAAATTTTTTGTGTGAAAAATATAGTTTCGATATATTAATGGTTGACTCAAGTAAGTTATATTACTGAAGGAAAAATTTGGAAGCTTAAAAGAATTTAAGTTTAAAATGCTATCAGCACAAAATAAGAAAAGATGCAATGATTGGATAATGGCTTGCTGCATTCTTCATAACATTATTATTAAATATAATTTAGAACAAGGTGGCAGAGAACAAACCTTAAGATATGTTTCCAATATACCCACTCCTACTATATACAACAGAAATGACTTATTCCACTTTCTAATAAATCAGTCAAATCAATAAATTAAATAAATAAAACTAATAAAAATATCTTTTAATTCAATTTAATTTAATATAATTCACACATGAACACAAAAATAATAATTCATTTAAACATAAAACATTTAAACATAAAAAAAAACATAAAACAAAAATCACATTAAAAAATAAGGCACTATACAACGTTTGAAAAACATATGAAAAAAAGTACTAAGTGTTGTATCGCATGTTTGCATGAAAATTACCAACAACACAGCTAGCACCGTTGTATTTTGTTAGCACTTAGCACTTACTAGGGGGCTTGTGAATAGGGCAATTGTAAACAAATCTGGTTGTATCTGAAGACAGTTAAATATTTGACCAACACAACGTAACGACTAAATTATGGAAAAAAACTTTTGTCCTCTTCAAATATTTATTAAGAAATATAAGATCCTACTCAATATAAAAAGGTATGATGACACATTTATTATATAATAAATCGTAACTCGTGTCAAGAAAGATTGAATAAACTTTTGAAAAAATAGTGGGGTTAATCGACCGCGTGCAGGAGAGAGCGAATAAGCTTATCGGTAAAAGTTGGGTATCCAGGCCTATTCTCTAAATCATGCACTCTGCATCAAGAGCGCATCCCTTTGTGGTCGATTGGCTAGTGATCGTACTACGCATTATAGAAAAAATAGTTTTTCAGCCGAACAGTTCGTATATGGAATAAACTTCCTGCGGAGGTCTTGTCTAACACTTTCAAATCAAATGTCCACATGCACTACTCCCTTTAACCCCCTTCCCATAACTGAATTTCCTAGTTCTGGCACAATGCGTTGCATAAGTAGAGGTCATCCCCTGAGTGCTGCTCCTAATAAAAAAAAATATTTGACTAATCTGACCGAACGTTTGATGTTAAAAGTTGAACTTATTGTGAAATTTTTAGAGGTTTAAACTTTTTAGTATTTTGTGAGTGTAGTTATTTTATTTACGTAACGGGATACTAAGAACAACACGTAACACAACACTTACCTTTTTTCATCACTTTTCGCCACATCATACGAAATAACTATTCGTCAATCTGCAAAACGATTAATTTTGCTCCATAAACCATTCGTAAAAAATGTAAATTAATATTTACGAAAAAAAATTAAGGGCCAATTTCAGCTCAATACTAATTACCCGAAATTAAATATTAAAAAAAATTTCATTACCATTGATCGCCATAGTTCTAAGTGGCAAACAATAATCTTCAAATTGTTACGAATAATTTGGCAACGCTTTACATTTCTGTAATAACAAAAGCTAATTTCAAGTTGTTCAGATCTGAGGTAATTAAAGATAAGTAAATGGTTACTTCCACCACTTCAGAGTGGGGTGTATGTGATAAGAATAAAAAGTAAAGTTAGTTAACATATGTATGTTTTCCAGCTGGGCTGGCTGCGTTAGTGCTGTTTATTAAACAGAATATCCTAAGCCATAACTTCAAACGCCAAAAGCGCCTCGAGTACAAAAAATAAGGTCTCTTAAAGGGCAAATAAATGAAATATAGAAGTTCAAACCTCACGGCGTCTCGATTAATGCTAAATTAAAAATCACATGTTGAGAGTTAAATATCGCGGTAAAATATTTTTATTCATTTTCTGCAAAAAGATCTTTAAGTTAATCTTGGAAAGAAATCATATAGCGAGAAACAATTCTCGTTCTATAGTTTTAAAAATTCCTTAAAATTTTAATCCCTTTTAAAAATGCCTAGCCGTGCTTCGTTTTATCAGTAGAAATAAAAATGACTAAGCAATATTTTTTTTCTCTTAAGACTGATCTTTCACTTGATATTAGTGTTGCCAGGGATAGACAGAAAAAATTTACGCTTTTCCTTCAAAAAAGTTACATTTTAACATTTTTATTAAATAAATAGTGCTTTAATGTTATTTATATAAAATATAGTAAAAAGTTTTATTTTACATTTCAGGAAAATAACAAGGGAACAAATTTATTTACCGAACAAAAATAAAACGAAAAAATAGAAAAATACTCATGAGTATTTAAATCAGGACTCAATACTAATATTTCGGGATTCAAAAGTGTATGCTCTCGCTATTCAATAAAATTAGTAAAATCCTACTTTTTTTATAAATCCATTTGATCTTTTTCTTTGAAAGATTAAGCTTCGATAGAATTTACTACTTTAATTATTTTTAAAATACCTTTATTAAAAACCAATTATAGTCTTATAAGCTTAAAATTTCAACATAAAATAACTGACAATTTTTCCGTAATATAAGCCGGCACTTCCTAAAGGAAATTAAATGATCTTTGTTTTAAATCGAAGTATTGGTACGATTGTCAAATTTGTTTAAACAAAATTTTTAGTTTTCCGAACAAAATGCAGCTCATGTTATTTGACAGTTGGAAAAACTTGTTGCCATAAACATTTTGCTGTTTCTAAACATGAAGCAAAAGCTTCAGCAACGTTATTTTTTATTTCAAACAAATTTTTTATGTGGGGTTTTATAGAATTTGCAGGTTATTAAAATCAAAATGATATGTAAAAAAGGTTGATATGTTAACAGAGATTCTTACCTTAAAGAATAATATAACAAGTACTTTTTCATTTGGCCAAAAATAACAAAATTATGCATTCTACGTAGAGCCATCAAAAGTTGCAAAAAAAATTTAACCAAACATGACACACTTTTCTTATAACATATCCTCGCCAATGATCCCTTCGCATTTGGACTCAGTTAACTATATCGTTGAATCGTAGAGCTAATGTAGCTAATGATTCATTCCAAGAAAAGATTGATTTTCTTACGGAAGCACTTATGCTTCAGGACCATATAACGCCGCATGCTATATAGGTATTTTGCTACATCTTAAATTTAAACCCCATAATTAAAAAAAAAAAAAAACATCTTCACACATACACTAATACATCAGAATTTGTTTTATTCAGCGGTAACTGTTTTTGTTCTGGTTTCTCTCGTATTTAATGTTTACGCGCATGTTTTTCTCAAAACTGCAATATATGCTCCAGGCTTAATTAAATTGTTGCTGAAAAACATTTTTTCTTTTAAACCCGTGTGCTTTAGGTCATTTGCTTGTTACTTTCAACAAGCATAGTCTTTCGCTCAACACAATTTATGCGCATATTCATGCATTTTCAATAAATACAAAATTTCGAACATACAACAACAATACTGCAGCACTCTCACCACCACATACAGTATGTTCTGTTCTCCGCCATAACTCTAACCACTTCCTCTTTTGATCTCTTGTGAACTTCTCAGTGATGAAATAGTTTTTCTAGCTCATCACTCAACCTGCTTTACTTTACATCATGTAGTTATTTCTAGCCATTGGTTGGTAATTTTGGCTCCGTTTCCATAATTTTTACAGTCTCCCATGAATTACCAGCAGTACCTTATGGCATTCTCCTCTAGTAGTATCTGTGCAAGCTTGCATTACCTCTTTCGAACTCCCAGATTTTGCAGTCACGGTCAGTAGACCTACTGGCCATTCTGGCATTCCCTCTTTCTTCTCTGCTTTTCGTATATTACATGTACTCTGTTTCTGTTGTTAGAAGACACTTTCTTTCTTGGAATTTTGCACACACCTAATGGAAAAAACTTCTAACCGTCCAGAAGTCCAGTTACACAGATGACAATAATTAAACTGCACTTCGACATGTATCCATATTTCATATACTAGAGAGAAGGCTCCGATCCGGATGTGTGAGTGTTATAGATGCTCAAAGAACGACACATCAATTTTATCTTTATAAACTCAAAATCAACTCAATAAGAGCAACATCACTCATTAATGTCGTGTAAGAGGGTATAACTTGAGTTGGCAGTGGTGCAATGAAAGCTTTAATTTTTGTCAATTTAAATAACTTTATTTTTTTTTAACAACAAGATTACATCGTTTTAGACTTCTTTTGAAAACAAGTGTAAGTAACAATATGCACAAAATACATAAAGCAAATGAAAAATACACATACACAAGATATGAAAAGGAAAGGAAAATACCGTTTATGTTTGTTATTTTATTGTATTTTATTTATTTACATTTTTATTTTCAAATACCAATATTCATTCCTTTAGTACGTGTTGGTATCCAATAAAAACAAATACAACAAAACTATCCCAGCAAGCAGTTGATTCTGTTGCCGATGACACCAGATTAAATTAACGGCTGGTGCTAGTATTGGTAGCTGTGAGAGAAACGCATACAAGATAGTATTCATATTTCATTTGTTTTCCAGTTTTTTCTGATCATATATGACCTTCAATTATGTCTCTATAAGTTTTTAAATTTTTTAATACTTCAAATCGGTTCCGTTATAGAGAAACCTAAAGCGCAATCCATTTGTCAAAAATTCTCATATGCATAAAAAATATATAAAGGATAAACGATTAGCAATTTAAAAATCAGATTGTGACAGTGAAGTTGGCTGCTTCTTTGTTTGTTTGTTTTTTTATTTTTTTTGTTATTGTTAAAAATTTAGTTATTTTGCTTAAAAACTATCGATACTATTGAATTTTCTTAAGTGCCAAGTCTGGTAATTTTCGCTATTAAATTCTATCTCTATTAAGAAAAAATAAAAACTATCGATAGTCAGCCTAAATAAAACTATCGATACTACTATCTACCAAACAGTGGGTTTTGTAAAATAAAATTTGTTTACATTACTGTTTAAGGCAAGTTGACGCCCTTATTTAGGTACGCGATTTCAGCACAAAAGCTACAGGCCAGATTTCATTGGGCTTTACGCGATAATTTAGGTTTGTCTGTTAGTTGTTTGAGGCAGAACTACAATATTTTATGTGTAACCCAAACTCTCTAAATGGCTGGTCCGACTTAACTAAAATATCACTTGCTAATGGCAGAGAATTATAAAGATTTAAGAATGCTGCAAAGGATGTTGTGGTGATATACACAAATACTCAGCAAAAAATTTTAGTAAAGGTAATCAAGTGAGGAATTAAGCATTTTTGCCGGAAGGACTTCTTAACTATATTACCAATCTAATGATTTTAAGAAGGCTTGAGACTTTTATAATCAACTACTGAGAATCGATTACATTGATTATTGCTGGAAATTATGATGATCATTAGTACATATTTTAATGTATTCAAAAGTAGGTCATTATATGGCAAGTACTTTTTACGGTATTGTCTAATTTTTTGCTGGGTAAGTATCTTTTAAATTTATTTATTTTTATATCATCAGTAATTTTATCAATAATGCCGAAGTAAATAGAAATAGTACAACTGTTTTAGCAATTTTATGTTCATGTTCTATGCGGTATACTGTATACTTTTGTTGCTTAAAGAGTATAGGCAATAAGCAATGACAAAAAATAATAACATTAATATTAGCCACTAAAGTGTCGTCATCTTCAGGAAAATAATAAAAAAAATGCTTTTGAGACTTCCTTTTTCCCAGTATCATTCAGAAGAGACAAAGGCGTTACGTCTACGAATACAAATCTTTCAAATGTTTACAGGTGTATTTTGTATTAAAATTATATTATTCTATATGTACTTATGTATATCTATCCAGAGAAAATTCTTCACTTGTTTAGATATAAATGTGTGAATGATATTGCTATTGGTGTTGATATTTGGTAACAAACAATTTATTTATTTTTATATATTTTTTTCGCATTTCATTTTTATTTTTTCGTAAGCATGTATGTGTACCCTTAACCTCCCCATTTTATGTAGTACTATCATAAAAATCCACAAATATACATTTTCCAATTTAATACCGCATCAGAAAAAAAATGAAATGATATAAAAAAGATATGCAAACATTAAAATTGATAAAATCTTCAAAAAAGAAAGCGACTTAAATTGAAAATGTCTACAATATTTCCCAACACCGCAACTGCTGGCTCATATTTAAGGTGAGTTTAAAAAAGAAAATCTAAAGTCAAAGTAAAAATTTAATACCAGATCTTAAGAATAATTTAATATTCTTAAAACAAATTGGAATTACTTTTTGTTTTTAAAAGTCATAATTCTTAAAGGAGCTTTCACAGTGTTTACCAATAGTAACACAGATTTTTTTCGTCACACTTGTCTTCTAAGATAAAACAACAAATCAGTTTCGATCTGTTTATATTTCCTTTTATTTTTATTTTACTGTTTTCATTTTAGAATTAAACCAAGTTTACTTAATACATTTAAACGATCATCCGCAAAACTAATCAAATTGTCAACATTATCATAACGCATTCAAAAAAGTCTAGACTAAAAAACCCAACAGGCATAAACCACATAACAGCTGTAATTATATTATAAAGTTAAAAATATATGAGTAAGAAAATCGTTTTTAATATAATGTTGAAACGTTTATTATGACAGATGACAACTAAAATTGTTTAATTTCGAATATCAAGATGATACACTCTGGCATAAGGTTTGTGAGCTGCACACCATCCAGCCAGTAGAATAAGAAATGAAATGAACCCTTGTCAAAATGAACATGATCAGCATAATTTGATATTTCCTTGTTGATGAGGTGAACAAAGTTGAATATTATTAAATCGAGTCGTTTTTGTTGTTATTGTTGTACATTTTAATAGACAACAAATTATAACTTCAACTTGACACTTTTGAAATCGGATGAAAATTAATTGAGCAAAAATTGAGCAAAAGCGATAACATTTTCATAAAAAATGTTATTTTTTTATATGTATATGTGTATATGAAAATGTTACTTTTATATTAAAAAAAACTTAACAAAATCCTAACAAGTTTAGATACAACAAACGTTTTAATGCAATTTCTAAAAAAAACCAACATAACTTTTTAAAAATTGCATTAAAATTTTTTTTTATCTAAAATTTTTAGGATTTTATCAAGTTTTTTCCTTCTCCTGTAAAGTAACAAAAAATTGAGTTAGGCCTTTTTTATACTAAGCCATCGATATTCTGAATTCTTATGCATACCGACGTCGATTGAAAGATTTCCATCTGTCCGTTCATGTTAGAATTTAAATCAACTTTGCCAAGACATAGTTCCGAAAATTTTGCTATTGAAAAACAGCATGATCTGTCCATGACTTCGAGGTAGTGGACAAAACACCACGCCTGCCCCTAATTTTTCCGTATCATTTAGAACAAAGAAGTAACTCCAATAAAAAAAAAACAAATATATGGGGAGTTAGAGAATTAAAAAATAAGAAAAAATTGGCGCTCGCCCATATTTTCCGAGTTATGGGCCTCTGAACTTTTCAGAAAAGTACGATTATGCATCAAATTTATTTAAAATATTAATATGGGTATCATTTAAAAGCCTTTGAAGAGATCCTTCAGGAAATGGTATATTTTTTTTAATGCTTAACCCATTATGAGCCAATAACATTTTGATGTACTTAATTTTTTTATTCTTATTTTTTAATTCTCTGTCAGGCAAATATTTGTCTTTCTGATTGGAGTTATTCCACTAAATTAGATTTACATTAATTGTTAAGGGTATATAAGACTCGGCATAGCCAAATATGGCTTTCTTACTTGTTCATTTTGACATTTAAATTGTAATAGAAACTTTGTTTTACCCATTGATGGAAATTTCTATCATCAATGACTTTCACAGTTTTTATAAGGCTTTGAAACATTTAATATGTTTCTCCTTGGAGCACTGAACACATTGCCAGCCACTGCTGGACAGGTATAGTAGAAGTGCCACTGTAAACTACACTAAGCATAATATACAAATATTATCTTTATCGCTTTTTAACAACTATTTAAGGGCTTATTCAGCTTCGTTTTAGCTCGCCTATAAGCAAGTTTATTATGGACCTTAGTTCTTAAAATTTAATTTACCAGTACTACAATGTATTCAGGTTCAATGACAACTACTTAGTGTTACATCTCCTCCCGATTTTTTTATTTTTTTTATTTTTCTCGACTGAACGCGATTGTATCGTCTTCTGGTCTACGCTTTCCACGCTTTGGTAGGTTTAGGAGGAAGTTTCATCTGGGACGTTCCTGAATATATATTCAGGATTCAGAGTTTAATCTTTGAGTTTTTATACCTTTATAAAAATGAATATGAATATTCATATATATAGATTCACCGCTTTTTTATACCTTTATAAAAACTCAAAGATTAAACTCTTCACCTCTTACACTGCCAACGAAACAACCTCCACGCAGTCAATGAATTGGCTTATCTCCATTCCAGTTATTCAATTAGTACCACTACTGTGAGCCTTCTTGTGATCGCCTCTGTTAAGTGTCAATAGATTGGTAAGTGAGCTCATAGATAAATTTTGTCCTTTTTGGATATTTTTATAATTATGAGGAATAAATATATATTCAAATTTTAGTTATCAACTATGTAATATGCAAGATGTTTGAACAATGTACATATGTATATGTCGCGTGGTACAATTGGCAGTAACTACTAATTCATTCTGCTTTTATTATTCTTCTTTTCTATTTTCTGATTGTATGTGAGTATTAACAATTCCGAAAAACCACAATATTTGCTTTAGACTCTCAAATATTATTCGCAAATAATTGGCATTTTTTAAAAAGAATTTAAAAAATAATACTTTGTGTGGCAAAGATTGCATTTTTACATTTTTTTCAAACCAAGCAAATCTTTTAATATGGCATTTACCAACTCAGAACCTGTCATAGGAGTCGTTATGTCATTTGATTTAAAAAGCTTTAATATAAAAACTTGTTACAACATAAAATGTTAATTAACCTGTGTTATTTTGGAAAATCGATGTCAACTTCTTCTACTAATCAAGAAGCTTTTAGTTTGTTTTAAAACTTGAAAACTGAGAAAGTTCGATGTTATGGGGACTTTTCGTTAATATGACTTGAAAAAAACAATAATTATCAATTTTGTGATATAAATATTTGGTAGAGTTCTCCAGATTCTCGTTCCTATTTGAGTTTTCTTCTGCCACATCATTCGTGGTATCTAAAATATTAATACAACCTCATATGACATAGTAAAAGCTTGGAAATATTGATTGCTGGGCTAAACCACAAACAAAATTTTAAAAGGGCAGTTGATTAAGTCATAGAAAATAAACCAAAATCTGAAGAAGGTCTTAAAGATTTTTTATATTTATAAATATCAATCATTCAAATAAATTTTCTTTTATTTGTATAAGTTTATAAACACACTGTACATGTATACACACATATTTATTTAATAAACATGCATTTAAGAACTAAAGTAACTGCTTTCAATATGATTTACACTCTCAAAAAAGAAACTTTTAATAAAAGATTTAAAAATTTTCTTGTCAAAAATATTGTCTTTAAAATGATTTTTCAGATGATTATTATAATATTTGTTTTGTAGTTTTTAGTTACAAATTTGTAGAACTAAAAAAGTGTAGAAAATCAAAAATTGTTGATTTCGACCTTTTATGGCTTTTATTGGATTTGAGCCTCCTAATATAATTTAGCCAAAACAAGAACTGAAGTTAGCTGACCATGGAATGGCACAGTTTTAGTTGCTCCAATAACAGCGCTTAAATGACTTTTTCATAAAATTAATAGCTTGGGTGTTGCAAAAAGATTTACTACCTTTATATTTCTTTGATAAAGTTAAGCTAAAGATTATCCAATGCGATGAATATTAATAAAGTTAGAGTGATTTCTATGAGCAAGAATGTTAAAGCAATAAAACTGCTTCCTATATTGTCCAATTACAAGAAACTTGTCGAAAAAACTCTGAACATTTGTTTAGTATGAATTCTGATTTTAATAAATAAAATTAGTTCAGATTATCCGAATATGAACAAAATATATATTTTTAAAATATATTTTTTATATAAAAATGAAATTTGGGATGAACTTAACTTATCACCTTGGGGTTCGCTTTGCATTTACCTCCACTGAAGAAAGTAGAGCTTTTTAGAAAATTCTTAACTCCTTGACGGTTTTTAGTGATTTTTTGTGCATTTTCGGTTTTTTCACAAATTTCGATTTTCAATAAAACAAATCAAAAAATAACAATAACCAACCAAAAAAAATCACAATTAAATCTAAAAACGTAAGTAAAATAGAGGCGCTCGCTTTTTTTAAATATTTCGGCAATTTATTGACCGATGTTGCCACATTTCTTTCAAAAATATGTCTAAGAAAATGGTGATCATAATTTTTCTGTAGTTTATCTGGGCACGTAGCAAAAATAATTACATCGCGACTACTGACAGACAGATATGCTAAATCGACTCCCCTATGTAGAAGGATCAGAAAGTATTTATACTTTATAGATCGAAAATGAGTACTATAGAAATAACAAATTGAAATTTACCCTTTTCACTTATGGTGAACACACTAAAAAAGGTAAATTACAAATTAAATCATAATTCTAGCGGTAAATCTCTAAACAAAATTTTGACTGAAAATCTGAAAAATAAATAATTAAAAGTAATACACTTCGCCCATTCCCACAAAAATTAGATAAAAACCATAACTATATTTTAAAACTTTTTTTCGGGCTTTAGCTGGACTCTTACGTATACTGGATAAATAACTCACAAGTCATAAGCCATACCTGTCGCCTAGGTTTAAGTTTGGAATTACCTGTGCAATTATATCTCTGATCTGTGAGTTATTTCTCTCCGGAACTGATGTGAAAAAAATACCAAGAAAATCAGAAAAAAATGGTAACGAGTTTTCTCTTAAGGAAAAGAACAACGACAACTTGCAAAACTTGCTAAAAACTGTGTTAACTTCAGTGATCTCTTTTTATTCTTTTCAAAATGGATACTTAAGCTAGGTTATAATTACAGTTTTGTATAAATAAGGATTATTACATAGATGTATATTTTAGTAATACATTATAGTACAATAAAATATCATAACAAAAACCAATATTGTGTAGAAAGCAAAAACGTAAATTGGTATTCGTATAACTGTCATTTCATGTGGCAGAAATAGGGATCAGCTGCCTACCACTGCGGACATTAGCAAACACTGTTTCAGGGTTCACATACGAAAGAGAAAAGAGATTCGTTACGACAACCGAATTTGTTGGCCCATCACAATGCCACTCATTGTTCTTTCAATTTCTTTCTTTTCACCTACTTTCTTTCATATTACTTTATATTTGCAAATACTGAACTTGTTGTCACTATGAAGCAAATAAAACATTTTATTTTTATTTGCAAATGTCGGTTTTAGACAATTTAAAACTTACCTTTCAAGGATCTTGAGGAACTTTGCGTTATTTTCAAATAATTTTTATATTTTCTCAACCAAAAAGTCGCTGACATTTTTTATTATACGAGTATTATTATTTTTATATGTTAAAAACTTTTTGGAAAAAGTAAACGCAAACAATTTATATAATTCTAAATACCAAAATTTAGTTTTTAATAGTAATGTGCTGAATTAGCTTGGTTGTTTCTCCCAATTAATAGAATTCGCTTACGTAAAGATTTAAATCAGTCAGGTAAACTCTCTAAGCAGTTGTTGCTGCTAACGTTTAGTAATAAACATTATTTGATAGTTTTTAATATAAAAAGTATGTCATTATTATTTTTTATTTATGATAAGAAATAAATTATGATAGAAGTAGTTAAATTTAAAATATATCAACCGATTATTTACAAATCTTTTTTCTGTGTGTAGGTTTGAAAAGACGGCAAAACATAAGTAAAAATAGGCAGGCTTAAGCGGTGCTTAAGAAGCCTTAGAGCACTTGCTAAAAATTTTTAATATGACATTTTACAGTATCCGCAAATGTCAAGCACCGGCTAAGCCACAGCCAGTAGCATATTTAATGTGATCATGCTCCAACGTAAATAATGTTAATAACTCTACAAATATTAGTCTACAGCCAGAAATCACTATTCTAGGGACTAATTATGAAGATCGGAATCTGTTCCTGTAATAGTATTTTTCGTTAGAGAATAAGAAAACCATGAAATTGCGGTACGCCTATAGTGCTATATACATATGTATACCTGTCCGAAGTCACTAATCTGGTTTTGGTAGGCACCACAGTTTATTACTTTGTATTATTAATCTCAACATTGTCAGAGTAACGATATTACATAGGAGCTAATCAACATACGTATGAAAATATACTCAGTGAAAAAGTTACTTAATATAAAAAAGACAATTTACTGTTTAAGTTTCTTAATGCAAAAAATATTGAAATTTTTATTGGAAGGACAAGTCACTAGGCACAATAATTTGGCGAGTATATACAGTAGCTGTTTTTTTAGTCCGACATCTAAACTTAATAGTGTACTTGTATAAATAATATACATAATTAAAGAAAAAATCCCTAGTTTTACCGCTAAAAGATCTAAAAATCGCTGGATTTGAATAGAAAAACTCTAAATTGTCAACACTGCTTAGCATAGTTGCAAGAGAAATTTACAAAATAAATTTTTATTGAACTTTTTGATTTAGAAACTTTTTACGAATAAAATATTTTCATTAAAGTTGCCTTAGCATCACACTGATGTCTCTGTTTTATTTGATTATATACAATTAGTATTGAGTATGGGATATTAATCAAGAATTTGAATTTTCTTATACTTATAGTGAAAACTTTCTTTGGTCTTTAGTTACTTTTTTTTGTCCGGCATTTGCTGACAAATCATACAAGTCATCTGAAAAATGTTGTCATTCAAGTAGAGGGTCTGCCATTTTACGTCTGCCATTTTATGTCTGATTTGACAGAGGCATAAGTGGGCCATTTTTCTTCGTAAATGAGCATGGAGTGGCCGTTACAGTCAATGGCGATCGTTATCGGGCTATGTTGAACAAATTTTTGTTCACAAAAATTGAAGAGGAGGATATTGGGAAAATTTGGTTTCAACAGGACGGCGCTACAGCACACACAGCCAAAGCTATACTACATGTTTTGCTCCTTGTTTTTGAAGATCGCATTATCAGCCGCAGAACTGATGTCTTTTGGCCACCTCGGAGATGCGATTTGATAGTATTGGACTTTTATTTGTGGGATGCCATCAAAGATAAAAGTTACGCCGACAAGCCAGAGACAATTAACGCTTTAAAGTACAATATTCGAGAAGCCATTGGTGAAATACAGCTGCACACAACCGATAATGTGCTAAAAATTGGACCGATCGTGAAGGCTACTGCATGGCCAGCCGAGGCAGCCATTTTAATGAAATTATTTTTATTATTAACCGGAAGGATTGTTCTTTTAAATAAAAACAGAAATTTGAGAAAATATTCAGTAGTTTTTTTCATAGTATTTTCATAAAAAAAGTTATTTTGCGGACCCTTTAGTATAACTATAAATTTAAATTTATAAATTTTAATTAAATAACTAACAAAAATAGAGTGATTGATTTTAAACGGAAAAATTTATTCCAGTGTAATCTTTTATTTATTCAAAGTACTTCAATATTTGTTCTATGAAGATTATTATTTTCTCAAAACATACAAAACAAAGTGCGTATTTTACTTGTATGTCGGAAAGAAATAGTCGCAAAAGTTCTTATCATCAATAATCTTAAAGACATGATATGAACAAATTTTTTGGTCGCTTAATTGGAATATTGTTATATTGTTTTTGCTATAAATCTATAAACAAATAGTTACATAGCTATATACATACATATGTATATCCATAGTTACTAAAACACATGCATTAATATATTTATAAGCAAATACGAGTACACAAGTCAAAACTGTATAAAATATATATCAAGATGACAACGTATAACTTAAGAAATGTGTGTATGTTTATATTCATTTACGCATGAATATGTGTGTTTATGTATGTATCGTTAAGAAGACAAATTGATTGATTTGTGTGCTTGTGTGTTAAGAATGATTGGTTGCTTATAAGTGTTTGTTTAAGTAGAAATAATTTTGAGGTATTTTAACAATAATGTTTGCAAATGTGCTTTTAGTTATTGACAAACAAGACCAGTCAAGAAAATAATATAATATCAATCAGTATTCGAAAAACAAACAAAAAATTGGGGGAGTTTAAAAGAAAAATATTCCTAGCACTGTAACAACAACCCTGCTTTATATTTTTTGATAACATGCGCAGAATTTGTTGTCGTGCCACAACGGGGTTGCATATAGTTATGATTTCCTACATCATAATTCATAATCATATTTTATTTTACTTTACTTATGACACCACCCACAGGCTCCACCTACCAAAGAAATAAATATGCAAAAATAAATAGTAAATATGGCCATATTTATGGTCGTACTTGCAAATTGAAAAAAAAAACTTGGTTGAAAACAATAGAAAGTTAAAATCATAGAACTGCTTGAAAATACAAGAATAATATGACAGACATTTTTATATCCATAAATACGTTTTTTTATTTCATTCTACCGAATTAATAATAATTTCAACAGCAATGCCAGAATAAAGATTTTATCTTAATTTTAAAGATTAAAAAAAAATAAGATCTGAAGATCTTTTTCCCAAAATCAATATTTTTTTTTTAATTTGTTGCTTGACACTTAATATTGCAACTTCTTGTAAAAATTTATTAAACATATTTTAAAATTTATTAAACATCAGTATATGAAAGAATTTTATTGTAAATTCATATACTTAAACAAAAAAAATTATCACTGCCGCTAATGGATAAATGTGTAAATAATTCTTGCAAAAAACAGACTATAAAACCAAAATGTAGCTGTCTGCTATAACGGTTCAAAAGATTGGTCATCTACATCAAATTATATCAACTATTGGGGCACCCTTTAATTTCCAAATTCTAATTTTATACTTGCTGTTATAGCTGATTAAGCAGTAGAAGCTTTTTGTAAATTTTAACTTCCTGTCTAAAACTGTTCAACCGTTTGGCCACATACATCAAATTACATCAACTATTGTAACACCCTTTAATTTTAAAATTGTAAATAACTTTACTTCTTGTTATACCACACAAAATGTTGGACATGCTCTTTAATTTCCAGCGTTTCTATATAACAATTGAAAAGAAAGGCCGATTTAGGTCAAATTGCATTAGTTATAGGAACACCCTTTAATTTTTAAATTAAAAATGTTATTTGTTCTTCTAGCGGCCTTAAAAATGCAGGTTTTTTTTAATTTTCAACCGACTTTCTACAACTATTCAGAAGTATGACCCTTCCTACAACTGTTCAGAAGTACACTCTTTAATTTATAATTTTGAATTTTTATTTGTTTTTATAACGGTCATTTTGTCCAATTTTCAAGCGGTTTAAAGGATAGGCCAATAAGGGTCAATTTACGTCCCCTATAGTAACACCCTTTAATTTTTATATTTATTTTTTGTATTACTTTTTGCTATTAGGAGCTATAGTAATACGCTGTGTTTTTAAATCTTAAAGCGGTGCAATTTACTGCTCTTAATACACGTAAAAAACTTGTATTTTGTGTCAACTGATTTTAAAACGGAGCCAATCTGTAAGCATCACATTTGAAATATAGAAGAAATTTCAAAATCGGTTCAACAATGACTGAGTTCTACGGGCAGAAATATAATGAACTCCGTCAGTAGACTTAATGAACTCCGTCTTTTTTTGAAGTGGGTTAAAAATGATGACGCCTACCTAGATATATTTGTAAAAACTAAAATTTTCGACACAAACTTTAATGCTACTGAATTAAATGAGCTACTTGATAGTTGTGTTGCCTTTTACATTAAATTCTATAAGCTAAACGATTTGACTTTAACGACGCAACCTTTAAAAAGCTTTCTTATATTGACTCGCCAAACATCTACACATATAATAAAACATTAATTTTTGTTTGTCTGTCTGCCTGAGTACGCATCACGCAAAAACTGCTAGATGGATTTAAATAAAATTTTGTGAGAAGGTTCATTAGAACCTTGGTTCAAATATAGAACACTTTTTTCGTAAAAATATATCATTTACTTGAGAAAATAGAGATACAAATGTGAAAGCACCCAATTTTACCGCTATAATCGCAATAAAACAGCTGTCAGTACATTTTACTTTTGTAGAAGGGAGGAAAATTTTTAACACTGTTTACAGAATTTTACAATGATTTAAAATAATACTAATATTGATATCTTAAAAATTATGGTGGACAACGGTACTCTCTATTAAAAGTTCAGAGGCCCATAACTCGGGAAATATAGGCGAGAGCCAATATTTTTACTTTATGTTTTTTTTTTATTTTTTTAATACCCTATTGTCCCATACATTTGTTTTTTTATTGGAGTTATTTCATTGTTCCAAATGATATGGAAAAAATCAATCAAAAGACATAAACCGATCTTGCAAATTTTTTGACACTATGTCTGATCGGTTGGCGTATTTAAATTTTCTCATGTAGTGCCTTGGCAAAGTTGACTTTAACCCGAAAACAGAAGGACAGACGGAAATCGCTCAGTCGACTTCGCAGTGCATAAGAACTCAAAATATATAATCTTTATAGGGTCGGAAACGGACGTATGTCTATTTAAAGAGAAGGCCATATTCGTGAAATTCCTGGCCTTTGCGAAACACCTTTTCATTTTCAAATTTATTGTTTACAATTTATTTTGGTAGAAGACATATTTGTACATACTCTGTATGAATACTAATATCTGCCTACTGCGGTTGAAAAACTTAAGGTTCACCATTCAAACTAATTATGGGAAACACTGTATTTGATTATTGGTGACATGCCATAGCCATAACCTTTATCATAGATATTGTTACGAATAATAAAATCTGACAACCCCTGTAGTTGTTTCCGTATGAGTTTGGTGAATAAAAGTTAATTCAACAACCAATGGTGTGTTTACGGAATAACAAAACCACAAGTTAGCCAACAAAAGCTGAGCAGCCTCAATGGCTGCGTTGGTAGAGGTGCGTACTACGAACCGGGGGGTCTGAGTTCGATACCGCATGCGTGAAACGAAAAAATAATAATTGTTATAAGCAATTAAAATTAATAAAATAAACAGCAGTACAAACCTCCCGAGAGGCAAAAGGCAATTATTGTGTGAAGCCATTGCAGATAATTTAGTGGAGACGTCCAATTTAATATAAGAGAGCAGATAATTGTCAAGAAGCCCTTTATAATAAAAAGTAAGAGCAATAGCGGTTAGCGCGGGGAAATATAACAGCATAACAACAGTGTATGGCAGACGTGTGTTGTGGCTACTGGATTAAAGTAGATGACTGGCTTGAATATAAGGAGTAGTGGAGATGTCTGTGGATGGTTAAGGTTACAAAACAAGGCATCGAGTAGTTCATGTCTCGCCGGAGTAACACAGTAGTGTAGCGTGGATGGCTGCGTTTGTGGTGATAACGCATGTTTAGTAAATACGAGACCAAGGGTTCACAAGACCGGTAGGATCGAGAATAAAAGCCATAAAGTTCGAAGACAGAATTTAGCCACAGTGGTATTTGCAATCAAAAGAATCCGTACGTTTGCTTGTTCTAAAAGTGAAAAACGTAACAATATGAATTAAATTTTGATTTTTGACCATAACCATATACAGTTGGCTATTGAATTTAGGTATTAACTGTTTGTTTTTTTTTTCTTTTCACTTGGTTTTTATTTTTTACGTTCGCTGCATTGTATTGGCGAGTTTTAATTTACAATTTTCGTTTCGCTTCTTTTTTAACAAACGGCAATACCAAAAAGATTTGCTTATGGCTATGGCACCACCATTCGCTGGCAGTAAATATGATTACGGTTATGGCCATGGTTATGGCGATGGCTTTAATGAAAGTCTTACTTTGCCTACTTATTGCTATAGTGCAACAAGCAGGCACTGACACTGTGAATATTTAACGTGTCTGCGGAATGTTTAAAATTTTACAATATTTTTGTAAATACGTTTATCTTCGTAGTACCAAATAAAAATAATGTAAAATGTGTCACTTTCGTCAAGAGTATTTATGTAACATCCTAGATCTTGTTTTGCTACATCTTGACTTATTTTTAATATTAAAAGCTAACGAATGATATTACCGTCCAAATGTTAGTTGTTACACCTCTTAAAAAAGTTATCCTGTCTTTACTAAAATCTATTCTATTAAATGGAAGATGCAACTAAACTTATTCAGCACATTACTACTGAAAACCAAAGTTTGGTAGTTAGAAATATCAAAATCGATTGTGTCTTATAATATCGAAAAATGTTTGACATAATAAAAACGAATTTGTACCCATTACAAAAAAAAAATCATCAATATTTCAGTTAAAAAAAAACCAAGAATATATTGTTAGTGGTGAAAAGTTCTTCAATATTGTTGAAAGGTAAGTACTAAACCAATCTCAGAAAGACGTTTGTAAATTTAAAAAATTCTAAAATGTTTAACACACTCTGCAGCAGCAAAACGTGCGGTATAGGACGGAAAGTAAAAGAACCTGGTGGAAAAAAAGAATCATGATGTAAAGAAAGGAGTAGGCTGAATTCGAATGTCCGAAACATGAAATTCATAATTTATAATCTTATTCCTATAGACTCTTTTTAAAATAAAAGTAAATATTAAATTATTTCGTATTATTTAATTCACAATAATACTTTATAGTCACCCAAGAATCATTTTTTTAAATAATTGTGAGTGCCACATTCATTCAGTTACTACAAACGAACTCAAGATAATACACACAACCCACAAAATTCGATTGGCAACAAATTCGGTTCTAATAACGAATTTCTTTTCTCTGTGTAGTTACCGAAAAATGCTTAAAGTAACGATAAAACTATAAGAGTACTTAAACGTTAAACGTTAAACGACGGATTGTTAATAAAAAAAATTTTAATATTAGTAGCAAGTTTTACCTTTTTTATGTCTTTATAATTAAAAGTTTAAAAATAGTCTTTCTTAGTATTTTTATACGATTTTATACATGAACCAACATTTTCGGCGTTTTCAATCTAATAAAACAACAACACAAAAATTTCTAATAACATATTCTATGCTATTTACGCTTTTAATAAAACAGGCCTATAATTAGAAATTTCAGTCGAGTGCAGTATGGCAGTATTGAGCAAAACATTGAACAGAAAAGTTGTTACTGCACTGATTACAATGTCTCTTTAGACGTCAATAGTTTTGATTGTGCTAGAATTCACTAACGGATCTGCAGAGGTTCAAAGGCTAAATAACTACTTCTGAGATATGCATTTTTATACAGTTCGATTTAATTACTGACTATTTCATTAATCACTAAAGGGACAGGGAGTGGTTCGCTTATGACATTTCTGTGGTTTTCATGAATAACAGTCTATGTTCAAATTTTCACATTTCGAGTTAAGGCCAGGACTCACTATCATACTCAGTCGTACGATCTGTCAAAAATTGCATGTGTGCTCAAAAAGTATGATAGTATGGATTAAAATTGTATCTGTATCTGTACGATTTAATAATCTTTTGAAATAATTCATAAAATATTTTTCTCTATGCGATCAGGGTTGATTTTTTTAAGATGATGAGGATAAAAAACATCAAAATATTAAAACCATATGTTTTTGCATCTTTTTTGTATAATAGAGTGGCACATATGACGCCATTTTGGAACGATTTTTAAAGTAGGACCTAATTCTATGAGATATTTGTGTGATTAAATCGTACGATTGTGTATGATAGTGAATCCTGGCCTTTAATGATACCAAATTGTTACAATTTAAATGATTTTTTAAAATGTAAAAAAAAAAAATGAAAACATGGATCTATATCCCGTTTTTTTTTTCTTTACACAACAATACAACTTCTACCTTTTTTCAAATTAATTTCAACAATAACGTAGCATATTGACACTGACTTTCTTTTAAATTTCTTTCTTATAAAAAACACAGCGCCAAATACGCTGTTTTATCTGAACACATTTAAAAATAATGTTTTGATGTTTAATTATTTAAAAACAAATCATAATCACGTGAGTGTTTGTTTTTGGTCTGTTATGTCATAACTGTACTTTTTACGGTGTTTTTTCTTTTTTCATGTAATCTTAGCTGTGCTGTTGAAAAAACTGTAATAGTTTCACATTTTATAACATTTCTATTCTAACTTTTGAACGATACAGATGAAGTTACTGATTCCGATAACGATTAAATCTCTAATATTAATTGAATTAATTGTGTGTTCGCATTCTTTTTGTTCAGCGAAAATCATTTACATAGACATACTCTCTTTTGTCAGAACACAATTTCGATGTTTCACATGGTTTGTTATTTGCAAATTGCTCTAATCCATAAGGAAACGTTTCCTAAAAATAAATTGGAATATTGCGTAAACCTACACTTCTATTACTGTACAAAAAAAAGTTGAAAAGTTTTAATACCAAGGCCGCAGCTTCAAAAATAACTAGTTTTGGCTCTACTGAAAAATTTGATTTTAAGACATGCGCTGTTATTCATGAAAATCACAGATTTAAGTCATAAATAAATCATTATCTAGAGGTGCATGAAAGAACCCACATCGAATATAGATGGCATAAACCCAACAAGTTTACCTAGATCAGCCGATTTCAATGAAATTAAAAACTCAGGCAGATTATTCTCTAACAGAAGCAATGGACTATATTTTTTTTAAAACTAGGACCGAGAGGCCAACTAATGGGGCAAAACTAGCGCCTGTGGGATGATGAAGGAAGAAAATGAAGAGTTTTTATACAAATATGACGAGTTATTCTATTCGTACATGTTATGTTCCGCAAATACCCAACCCTATTCAATAAAAACTTAAAGATAGGACCCCCTTGGTGATACAGTGTCGTATCTGAGATCTTTTGTGTTTTATCAGCAAATTTAGTATTCAGATTTTGAAAATTGTTTTAGCTATATTTCGTGTGGACCCTCAGAGTAGAAAGAGGTTATGGACCAGTGACTTGTAAGACCCTCAAGGGTACTAACAAGCTCAACCGTTAGCCCAAACGTAAGCCGTTTGTGAAAATGCAATTACGATATCAATTTATTTATATTTTAATGTTGATCAAAAATAAAAATAGATAAAAATTTCAATGATGCATAGAAAAATCTATACACACACTTTGTTCCCTACGTGAATAACAAAGACTTAAAACTTTATGCATTTATGAGGCTGTCATATGGCGTTTAAGCGCATTGACTTTTGAATGCAAAACTTAAATGAATATTTGCCAGCGATTTTTACTAAATATACAGACATAAAACTAACTAAAAGATTTACAATACCTGTTATTTTAATTTTTCAATTGAATCCAATTTAAAGTTGTTGCTTCCCTTTGGTGCTTTGAAATGTGTTTAAATAAAATTTTGTGAGCTTACTTGTTCCAATTCGTTGGAATGAATTAAAGTTGGAAGTGTTTATCAAATAATGAGGGTTTAAAAAAAAAACTTTCAAACCAAACAAATAATTTATACATACGTATTCATATTATTTTGATTTCAAAAATCCTTATATTCTAAACATTATTTTATGTTCATGTTCTTGATAAATATTAAGAGTTTTCCCTTATTTAATTTTATTTCACCTGGAAAATTTAATTTCAGTGAAAATTCCTTACCATCATTTGCAGTCAGTAGCAGCAACTAGTATTTCATGTAAGTACACACATTCAAACAACATACCTTAGCATCGTTGTTGGGGCACTGAACTTTTGTTGATGATTTATTTGAAAGAAGAAGACACGAAAAATATATAAAATAATTTTTACATCAAACGAAAAAAGTCAAAACCACAAAAGATTTAAAAAATCTCTGTCTGTTCTTAACAAACATTGCCAATTGTATCCCTTGAGATATTCACAATAACACCCGTATCAGTCTTATTTACCAGCAACGTGCTCATGTAAAATATTTTCTTTTATTTTACTTCAAATGTTTGAAATTGGTAAAGAAAACACTCTCGTTCATAAAATTTAGGGTGTTCACAACGTTCTAAAAATTATATTCAATGTTTCATTTTATTATTACTGAGAAAAATAGAAATAAATTCATCACATTGAATTTAAAAAAAAAACAAAATTTTTAATTGAAATCAAAATTTATTTGTTTTAATTTGGTAGTTATGGGGATTCCCTAAAATACTCATTTGTTTAGAATTTATTTAAATTAAATGCACTTAACCGTTCCTGGATTTAAGTCTGTTATTAGAATAGCGTTTATTACAATAGCGTTTAATCAATTCAAGTTTTAAAACTTTCCATTTTTAACTTCGGTGTTAGTATAGTTATAAAAACTTGAGAGCTGATCTAAAAATTAATGTTATCTTTTAACATGGCTCATTTTTCAGATAAGTAAAATAAAAATTTTCTAGATCTTAAATCAAAAAATTATAGAATGACCTTAACTTTATTCCTTTTGTCAATATTATAGCCAATGATTTCAAAACCCTTTAAAACGGAGTTTTCAAAATCCGTGAGCAAACAGCTTGTCCATTTAACACGCGACATTAGGAATTTTGTCCACATGGTGATGGTTGACAAGGCTGTCTTAATGTTAAAGGTAGTAGTTTCTCGCAATGAGTGAACGCATTACCAATCATGCTTTCAGGACAATGACACATAGCCACGTGTTGGTGAACTTCACAAACAGCGTTAGCTGCACAACTACCAGTGCATGGATCTTGGCATTTTTGATTTACGCAAGCCTTATCTGTTGGACAATCTGAATTAAGAATGCATTCAGGCCTACATCCAATTAAAGGGTTTCCTTGATAATTTGGTAATCATGAGCACTGGCCATCGTTGCATATTGCAATAACTCCACAAGGTGTAGGAATGCATGGATCATCAGAAAGTGGGTGTGGTTTATTTGATTCTGTTACTTTTTGATAACAGTTAACAAATGGAAGGGTATGTGTCCAAAATATAAACTATTTAGCGTTAACACATCGTTAATTGATTGCGTTTCACTACATGACTTGAAAATGCAGATTTTTTTTCTAGTTTTAGTTACAATGTTATCAAGAATTGAACGAATCAAACAATAATAATAAAAAGTTATGAGCAAAACAGTAGGCAAAATCGTCAAGGAAAAATAAGTTATTTTAAATCAAATATCATCTAAACTAAGAGAAAGATATGATAGCAAATGTCATAACATAATCTCTTTTAATTAAAAAATTCGCTTAAATTGTGGCTCTTGTTGTGACGACAAAAAAACGCGCATAACATTAGAGTGTAAAGAAGAGTATTTGAGTTGTTTTCCTTTCCTAATAAGGACTCCCATTAAGTGAGATGGGCAACTAAAAAAAAATATATCGATACATTTCAAGAGTATCGACTTATATCGACGCAAAAATATTGCTTGGAAAGTATTTACCCAAAAAAATAATGTTAATATCAATTACATTCAGTTTCACTGTAAGTTTTTATCTATATTAATGAAAATGAGTGACGAAAATAACACCGTACGTTTGAAGTCTAAATTGCACTACAAATGTCTCCAACTTTCAAGCCTGGTGCAAAACATATAAACAGTATTTGGGAACCAGAATCAAAAGAAAAGTAAATTACTTTTTCGTGCATATGTCCATCAAAAGAGGTAAAATATTACATTTTTAATTTTAGGATTTTTAATGTCTTAGAGTGTTTTTATCGTTATAAAATTATTGGATTTTTTTTTTAGATTTTATTGAATAAAATTCTCATTTGTTCAATAAAGTTTACGAAATAGGAGTCTAAGTTTTACAATTGAAAATTTGGGAAAAACCCACTGACGTGCTATTGAAGCAATAGTTAAATGGCCAGATAAATATGCTTGTCCCCACAGTAATACATATAAATTCTTTGATGGGAATAAGCACGAAAAAGTACATAATTTACTTAAATTTTTTTAAGTTTAATTGTTGAAGTTTGTCTAAAAAGGAAACTTTTCAACAGAAATAGTAGCGCTGAAAGTGTATATAGAATAAAGACCAATATGCAATTATAATTTATAAATTGGCAATACCCAGGCAAACAATTGTTGCTTCTTCTTTCTTGACGAAGTCACACTGCCAATGTGATCAATATACATAACCAAAAGTCAATTTGCCACTGCTGCAAAAATTAATATTCTTGTAAAAAATATCGAAATTGATATTCATAAGTAAATATCGATGTATCGATGTATCGAAATTTAAAATATCGGCGCTATATATCGAAAATTAAAAAAATATATCGATATTTGGATATATCGATATTTTCTGCCCATGCCTAGGTTAAGGAGAATATATATTAGAAGAGCAGCTGGGATGGTAAATTCGCCAGTGTTGTCAAAGCATGTAATCGAAAAATAACATCATTTGCAGTGAAGCCGCGGTAGATGGACGGCTGCAAAAGTCGATTAAAGCTTTGGAACGAATCTAGCTAGAACCACATAGTAAGAAATTGAAAACCACTTAAGTGCCACAAAAGATTAAATAAAAATTTGCAGGCACTTGCAACGAAAGGATCCCATTAGTTTGAAATAGAAAAACAGTTAAAAAGCCAAAGATAACGAAGTTCTGTAAATAAACGGTATTTATTTTTTAACTACATTGTAGATATTAAAGCGGCCACAAAGGCTTGTTATTAATTTATGAGGGAAGCAGAACGCTTCCTAAAAGGGTACCTTCTTGAGAAAAGAAAAGGATTCCTCAATGATTGTAGTTAAACGATTCGTTATTTACAGCAAACCTCTTCTCATTAAGTCACGCGCTACTACCAGCCTTTACTTTTCACCTTAATGGTTTTAGACTGTCGACTGCTAACTGTCGGCTTTCTTTTTATCACGCAGTCTTTAGTAATTCGATCCCCCATTCAACAAATTTCAGCCTCTTCCAGGCACAGTCGGCAAGTATCGTCTTCTACGAAACCCATCTTGGGCAGATGATACTTGAAATTTCCATGACCTGTCACTAACGCAGCGCTTTATCTATCAAGGGGCTCTTTGAGCACCATTCGAGCTTGTGTACATGTAATAGCCTCCCTCCACTTTTTTAAGTTAAATGAGCCCACCCACTGTAGGATCTTTGCTTGCATTATGCCATTTTCCAGTGCAACTCTGGATTCCGGGTCCACAGAAATTTACTGCAGATCCCCTTTTCGCTAGTCGGTCTGCTGCTTCATTCCCAGCACAAAGTTATTGGTTTTCTTAGTTGCATATTGATAAAAGGCCCACACTTGCCAAATTTGGAGACTCTCGTTATTACAGCGCTCTATCTATACGATGGCTCACATTTACTTTGTGTGAGATGCGCTTTGTCCTTTTTTAATATAAGTTAAATATGAGAACTATTTCTCCCTTCAAAATATTTCTGTAAGCTTGATTCACTTGTGTGAACTGTTGTAGCTTTTTGAAATACTACATATGTGTGTAAGGATAGCGTGAATGTATGTGTGTTCGTCATAGTGCCTTAATTATTTTTTTAAACATTTATTGTTTGATTAGTTGAGATTGAACAGTTTGTTCGTTTGGCTCTAGTAATCTTAAATTACAACAAAGAAATAATTTGGAAGATTTGTCACACGTTTTTATTATTTCGAAAATTATCTTTTTTTGTCATCATAAACAAGGGGGTCAATTTGTGGTGGCATTATGAATGTATGACTGTATGAATGTATTGCAAATTTTCCTTTGTTTAAACTTTAACATATTTTTCCTTGTAAGTGATAGTGAATACAATTCAATGATATCGCAACATATGGACAAATTGAGAGAGTAAAGAATAAATAAATTTACGTTCATATAAAATGCTTGAGCTTAAACAATGAAAAACTATAAACCAAAAAAAAAATAAATAAATAAAATAAAATCTCCATTAAATCATTAAATACATCAGGAAAAAAGGATAATGACACCCACTAAATTGCAGGCAGACAGTCAAAAACAGTGAAAGCACCAGCCACCAGCCATCAGCCACCACCCAAATATTACCAGTCTTTATCTGCCTGTACAAGTACTTTATGCTTCAGTGCTGTCATTCATCAGACTGAGGAATATTGTACATAGAAGTAGAAAAGTACAACAAATCATTTTTTCGCATGACTGAAATGATCCATCTTTGAGCAATTGTCTGATTGTCTTCAAGCTCTCGCGTGATGCTTTTAATGAGGGATTATTTTCTTGTACGGTATGTTTCGTTTATATTAGTGGTGTTTGTCCTCACAGACTATTTGTCAACGCTTGTTGCATATTTACGGGGATGTTGTAGTTGATTACCAAAAATTAATCTGTTAAATTGATAACTTTTTTTTCATTTACATAAATTGATAAACTTAAAGTTGTAAAAAATGCAAGTCAGTAACTTTCATTTCTAAGTCACAACATTGATTATACTCGTACACTGGATGAATCCAGTTTTTCTTTTAAATTTTATATTATTATTTTTGTTGCATTTTTTCTCGATGTCAGGCTAGAAGTTACGAAAATAAGTAGCGTAGTTTTGGAACGATTACAAACATGACTAATTTAAGAAAAAAATATTAAAATCAAATATTTTACTTAATTTATAGAAATATAAAATAAGGATATAATTTTTTAACAATTTTTTAAAATATCAAAATTTGCACAGCAAAGTCCGATAGAGCATAAAAAACTAGAAGAGAACGTACATTTTTTCGCCAAGGTCAAAAAAGTTCACACACTAACCGCGAGGAAGTTAGAAAAATTTTTCATTTTCTTTTTGCTAAAGAAAAATTAAGAATATATTTACTAAAAAGAAAAAATAGCTTAAATATAAAATTTTATTAATATTTAGAGGCGGTAAGAGGTTTTTTCGCAAACCAAAATGTATATTTAACCTTTTTTTAACAAAAAAAAAATTAAAATTAATAAAAAAAAAAAAACACTATTTAAAATTGTGAATCTTCAATATTGCGTTAATAAAGGTTTAAAATAATTTTAAATTTTGTTAAATAATATTTTTGTTAGTTCAAGTCCGTGCTTTAAGTGTTCCAAAATGTCTTTCAAGAAAAGTTTTCAATCAGTTAAAAAAAATTCTACAATCTTAAAAAACCAGTTAACTATATTTAAAAGCAGTTTAGTAATGCACAGTAAAATCAAAAACATTAATTTTGAAGTAAATCTTTTCAGTAAAATGCCTACCAAGGAAATAATAATTAGCAGATATTATGGTTCAGCTCAAGTAATAGAATTAAAACAATAACAAATGAAAATGTGATTTAATGAAAAATATGAATTTACTAACACAGAGTGGCGTGAAATACAAAAAAAAATAAATAAAAATTAAAGAGGAGGTCATAAGCTTTTCGCCTATTGAATTTGGACACACTGTATTTCAGTACAGGGTAGTACCACAGAGTGTCAAAGTAGGAAACCTCGAATTTGAAAAATGTTTCATATCTTATAACTTTATAAAAAAAATCATTATCAAAAATTTTTATTAATTTTTATTAATCTACAGAGATAGATAAAGAAAACAAGTGCTTGGAGTTTGCATGGTATCTTTAATAGTTTTAAAGAAATTCGACTTATAAATGTAAAATACAAAATTTTTACTTTGGCATTTTTTAGTTTTTTACCTTTAGCTTTTTTCAGTAACTGGTCAAATTTTGTAGACATCCTCCACATAAATGGCGTCTGGGGAGGCGATTGAAGAAAAAATTAAAATTTTCGAGAAGAAAATTTTTTATCTACACAAAAAATATTTTTATTTATCCACTGATATATAATAAATAAGTCATATTTGCGTACTCTTAAACAGGGCAAATCCTTGTGTGCGCATGTACCTATTCCTGGTGGTTTCTTTATTTATGATGCCCTACTTATCGTATGTTAAACAACCGATATTGCTTGACATCCCCATTTCTAGCTTCCAGTGCTTCATCCGTTAATTCCCCGAGGGAAAGAATGCTGGGTTGTCCATACTTCTGTAGCGCCAAAAAACATATTTAATGGCGGCATACAGCTATTTTTCAACTGAATGAGTTGAATGTTTGTAATGTAAAAACGGCGAAGTAAAATATCTGCTGATGTATTCAAACAGAAGCTGTGTCAGGTGTAATTTTTAATATTCGTTTGTGACAATAGTTGTTTTTGTACGGTATCACTTTGAGATTTAGTTGCAAAAACATTTAAAAAAATCAATTAATTTATTATGAATTAACATGAGATGAGACTTTCCAATGATAGCCAAAAAGGCTTTAAGCATATTATTATAATATCCCACATCGTAGTGTTTTGAATTTGGATTTTCAGTATTAACTAACACTAAAACTAAAAAAGATAAATATTATAAAATGTAGAAGTCGACAAAAGAGTGGCAATGTTATTGATACGACCACTTATTAATGAAATTATCTAAAAAAAACACACATAAAGCTCAAATATCGCATTATAAATATTTTTGTTATTTTTTGTTACTTGTAGTTAGTTAGTCCCTTATAAATGTACTGTAATTTTTACACATTATTTTATTAACATAAACTATTTTATGCAGTTGTTATAGGTGGAAGTAAAAAATTTTAAGACTTATCTTTTTCTTTTTTGTGCCGCGAAATTTTAAATCATTAAGAGTGTGCTGTAACAAAAAAAAAGGTTGAGAATCACTGATCTAAAGAATCAGAAAGCTATATACCCCCAGCTCGTCTTAAACTCAAACTCTCAACTACACATGCAGCTGTAACATTGGTGAAAAAGCAGCAAAAATTCGTAAAGGACTCTCCGATTCTAGTGTTCTAGTAATCTACACCTCTTCAACCAGCAATTTACAAGGTTGTTATAAAAGAAAAAACCTTGGTGTCTTCAATTCGATGTAAAAAGAATTATTGGAAAGGAAATGCAAGAGATAGTTTTAAGAAGTAACCTAAAGAAATATATCTGGATACTTGTTTTTAATGATGGAAAGGTAAACACTATATTTGTTGGCATTAGATAATTACTCTACAAGTTTGATTTATGGAACAATATAAAAATGATCATTTGTGATACAACCTCAGTTAACAGCGGTAAAATGGTGTAATGAAAGGTGTAGTTATACAGTTGGAGACATTTTTTGTTTTCTTTAGAAAACGTCCTCATACATTTGTAAATAATTTATCTTTCTAAAAATGTTTAGAAGTTAAATTAAGGAAATAAACCAAAGCCTGGTTAGGAAAAAAATTAAAAAAATATATATTTAATTTTATATAATATTTTATACACCCGTTTGAGAAAAGTTACAAAAGATTATGATATTCGTGATTGCTAGGACATGGTTGACCTCATGGTACTATTCCAAAAAACATATTTACATATGTTGTTTTGTTATCTTTTTTAATTATTATGCTTTAAACGTCGTTAAGAGCTAATAATTTCAAATTGATATCATTTCTAACTACTTAATCTAATTTTCACTTTTTTATGAATTAAAATACTTTAACTTATTTTTTTTTTTAATTATTTAAACATGGAAAAAACACATTAATATAAAATTGTTTGTTTTAAAACAGTTACTAAGACTTTACTCTCAGCTTTTAAACACTGTTCAGATGAATAAATCTTTTTAGTAACTTTTCCCTCAAATTAAAACTGGCTTCACACTTAATGAGCACTTGCCAGCGCATATTTTGCCAGTAAAGACATGCTCGTTTGTATTGATGTACGATGAAAACAAAATCGTCTAATAATAATAAAAAAAAATATTAGATGAAAAATATTATACAAACATGCCATGTGTTCTTCACTAAAACTCATACAGTTTTCAAATTCAATTTCACCCAGTGGGCCACTGCACCAAATGTTCACTGGTTAAGTTTAAAATTTATAAAATTATGAATCGCTTTACATAGACGTGTACATATGTATATACGTATACATTAAATTAGAAACACTTTGTTATTTTTCACAAAAAAAAAAATAATAATAATAAAAAAATGTTTTTAATAAAAAATTTAATTTTTTTTAACTGGCGGTTCTAATAAAAAAAAATGCGATTTCAATTCAGAGTTGTAATCGCAGTTCCCAGCTAATATTGGGCAAAGTCATCAATCGCCAAAAACGTTCATTATATACATCTATTGGATATAGTTTCTACCAAATTACGCTTTCTATGGATTTTTTACCGTTTGTCGTTTTAAATCCTAAATATGAAAAATATCTTAATCTTGACAAAAAGTTGCAATTAAACGAATATTAAGAAGTT
Organism: Gymnosoma rotundatum; assembly: GCA_916610165.2. Taxonomy (NCBI): domain Eukaryota; kingdom Metazoa; phylum Arthropoda; class Insecta; order Diptera; family Tachinidae; genus Gymnosoma; species Gymnosoma rotundatum. The sequence continues at coordinate 90,757,504 of OU744337.1, read as the reverse complement.
TCACCAATACTTCACAAAATTCTAAACAAAAAAATGTTGAAATTAACTGAACATCTTAGCAATTCAATTTGCAGCCTTTTACAATTTAAAGCTTTTACGAAGTGCAACCAGTATCTCGTTTCTGTAACTTAAGTGAGAAATCTCTCACATGAAAAAATTTTAGTAATCTTGCTTAACATAGGGTAAACTAAAGTAAAGAGCATTAATAGCTCTAGCTCACCCTGCGTCAGGCAAGATGACTACAAATTTGCATGTAAGAAACTTTTCACTTGAGTTACAGAAAAAAAGTAGTTGCAAACATGCTTGTTAAGCTTCTAAGAACGTCGAAGTAAAAAAAAGAACATTTTAATTAAAATTGATGACCAAATAAAAAATAATAGGATTTAATTCGGCATGTCGGTAATACAACATTCTTGCTTGTCTATTTTGTTTCTATTTTACATTAAAAATTGTACACATATCATTATTATTAGATCCTTGTTACTTTCATTTTTAAAACACCAGTTAACGAGTTGCAACAGTGTTGTCAGATTAGGGGATTTATCCCCAAATCGGAGATTTTATTTTTAAAATAGGGATGAAACTTTCAGTTTCCATATTGAGGAATTCTTTGAGGATACATTAAAGGTTTTAATAGTTTAAAGAAGTTTTTTGTGGATTTTTAAAAATTATGTTTTTGGTAACTGTAATTTTACTATTATTAAATAAATATTATTTTTTTGCTACGTATAAGTTTTCTAGTATGGTAGCAATAAACATTGTTAAATATTATAATTGGTAAGTTCCTCCGTTTAAAAACCAATTTTGCCATTTTTCATCAATGAGCTCAATGAAAACCAAAATAAGAAATAAAATAGAATACTCGAATCGTTATTGACAATTAAAACATATTTTTAAAATAATGCAAATTGTTACGAGATTTTTGTTTCATCTTAAGATGTTCTTAAAATAATAGAGGCTGCCGTAGTCTAAGTGGTAAACACGTCGACTACAAACCAGCTGCCTTGGGTTCAATCCTTGCGGTAGTCAAAAAATAAAAGTGTTTTTTTTCTGTTTAATGGTATATATACATATTCAGATCTAAAACTAAAACATGCAGCCTCCTTCGTCGATACTTCTCTATAGCATATTCGTCGGCGAAGTAAAATAATTAATAAAATGGCTATATCAATCTCCTTTCACCATCTTTCTTCTCTCTCATCTATCCCTTTCCTAAAAGAATGTAGCACGGTTGCGAACTAAGTAGGCATTGATGCCTGAAGTGCTACTTTTCTTTAAAAAAAAAAAAAAAAGATGTTCTTAAAAAAATGTACTAAAAAGTTGCTTTAGACAACAAGATGGGACATTTGTCATTTCTTTACATGAAATATTTTTTGTAAATTTTGCTGTTGATGTAAATAGTAATCGATATCAAATACGAGGGCTGCTATATTGATTTCTGGCCTGGCAACACTGAGTGCTGCCAAGTGCAATCTGACATTTCCATTGGAAAGTTTGTCATTTTTAAGCATAATCGTACTCAAAACGTTTAGACGTACGACCATTATTTGTGTTGTTTACAGTGACTTGAAAAAATTAATATAGAAAAAAATGGAATTAACTCGTGAACATTTTCGTTCCATCATTTTTCACAACTTTCGACGTGGATTATGACGACAAGAGTGCATTGATGAACTTAAATCTTTATATGGCGATAAAGCACCATCCTATAGCACTGTGAAAAATTGGTATAATGAATTAAATCGTGGCCGAAGCTCGCTCAAAGACGAATTCCGTGAAGGTCGTCCAAAAACGACTGTTGTGCCAGAGAACATTGATGCCGTGCGTGAACTCATAATGTAAGATCGACATGCGACATACCGAGAGATAGGGACATCCTTGGACATTTCTTCCACCAGCATAGATTCGATACTGCATGAACATCTGGCCGTAAAAAAGGTTTGTTCACGTTGGATCCCGCACAACTTGAAAGTCGCTCAAAAAAAGGCTCGTGTCGATTGGTGCAAAGAAATGTTGCAAAAATACGATTGCGGTGCTTCAAAAGACGTTTTTAAGATCGTCACAGGTGACGTATCATGGATCTATGCGTATGAGCCCGAAACGAAACAACAATCGACCGTGTGGGTTTTCAAAGACGAGCAAAATCCAACGAAAGTTGTTCGTGGAAGAAGCACTTCGAAGCAAATGGTCGCCTGTTTCTTCGGCAAAACTGGTTATGTGGCGACTGTTCCGCTTGAGCAACGTAGGTGACTTCTGAGTGGTACACTATAATTTGTTTGCCTGAAGTCATCGGAAAAATTCGAAAAACCAACAAGAGAAGACGAATCATTGTTCACCATGACAATGCGAGCTCTCACACATCGGCTCAAACCAGAGCGTTTTTGACCGGCCAAAACGTCGAATAAATGGGTCATCCGCCGTACAGACCTAATGACTTCTTCTTGTTTCCGCACATCAAGAAAAAAAGGCGTGGTCAACGATTTTCGTCGCCAGAAGAAGCTGTTGAAGTGTTCAAAAACCATGTTTTAGAGGTGTCTCAATCGGAGCGGAAAAAGTGCTTCGACAACTGGTTTGAGCACATGCAAAAGTGTAGAATACTTTGAAAAACAATAAAACCATTTTTGATTATAAATATTCGCATTTTCACTATTAGGCCAGAAATATATAGAGCAGCCCTCGTACAAAACACCAATTTTTTTATTTTCTGTGTTGTTTTGTAAATAATTTTGTGAGGAGGTTTCTTGGAACCTTGTTTCGAATATAGTATAATTTTTTCGTAAAAATATGTCATTTTACTCGTATAGAAAAAATAGAGCACATTTTATTTTTGTAGATGGAAAATTTTTAAAACAGCTTACTCTAAAATCAAAATTTTTTTCTCATTTTATTTATTTATAATCTATTTTCACAATAAAAAGTAAATTTGATTATAAAAATTACCAATGTTAAGAGAACACTTAATAGAGGTTATTAAGCTTCAGCAAGCCTAATACTTCAACTAATATAATGCTTAATTATTAGTTTGATATTATTATTTTTTTCTGTATGGTAGATCTAGTACATGAAATCTTTTAAGCCTTCTAACTTCCCCTGATTCACCTAATAAATTAATTGCAAAATATTACGGTGGTTACTTAGGCGATTCAAGTATTTGTGGCTAAATCTGTTTATTTCGTCAAGGACATAAGGAAGTTTTAGATCTTTGTGGATTTGTTTATTTGTAACATATCAAGGCGCGTTAGTTATGGTTTTTAATGTTTTAGATGGGTACCTTTGTAAAATTTCTATATTTAATTTGCTTGAAGTACCCCATAGTTGGATACCGTAGCTCCATACTGGTTTTAGTTTGCCTCGTAAATTTTGACTTTATTTTCTAAACAAAGCTCTGACTTAACTCCAAACAACCAACACATTTTCTTGGTTTTAATAATTAGGTATTGTCTTTTTGATTTTATGCGACTTTTCCATATTAACCTTTGTCAAGGTGCATTCCTAGATATTTGACTGTATCGGATTTTGGAATTGGGGACGTATTCAATAGGACCCATTCTTGTAGAGCATCGAGTTCTGTTTGAATAGCAGATGCTGCCTCAAGTGGTGAAAGGCTTGTTGACAAAATGGCAGTGTCATCTGCGTAAGTGGCCAACAAAATAACAATTAATATTTAAAAACATATTTTTCTACATTTAAATTTTAAAAAAATTATAAATGACAGGCTAACAAGGCGTTGTCACTGTTACTATATAATATATATAACTTGTACCAATGCAATATTATAAAACGTACGTTAATAGTTAAATTGAATTTAAAAATAAATAGTATTATTTGCAGTGGACATTTTTTGGGATAGTTGAAATTGATTTTTGGGGATAAAATTTATCTCATTGGTGATACGATATGAAAAAAAAACTGGGAGCCCTGAATTGCAATCCAATTTTAGAATACAATTTCTGCGAATAACCCAGTTTCTTTGTACAGCTTAAAATTTTTTTTGCTTCTGTCAGTATTTGAACATTGGAAAGCGGTTACTAGTTTTCATGTCCGAAATTTAGAACTTTAGACCGCCACTCGTAATTGGCTTAAGTGAAGCCAATTGTAAAAATAAATTAAATAAATAAATTTCTGTTACTTACGAGTATAAGGGATTTTTCTTTATCTTATACAGGATGTTTTTCCAGAGCCCGTCGCACTGCTTTGTTTCTGTACGAATTTATTAGCTGTCAGTTAAAATTATGGTTCTGCATACGAAGCTCAGAGATCACTACGTTCATTTTACCGTCGTCAATTTTTTAGTTGAAAAAATGGTTCCCAGATTTCCTTCGCTTCGTATTCCCAATTAAATAAATTCCCCAAAAAACAATTTCAACTATCCCCAAAAATCTCCACTACTGATTTTTAAATAAAATTTAAGTATTAACATACGTTTTTAAATATTGTATTTATAAAAGCGAATTCATTTTTTTAATTTACAGTTTTTTTAATTTTAATAATTTTTTTTAATTTACATTTACCTTTCATAATTTTTAACAATGTTTTTGTTACCACACTAGGAAACTTGTGCGTAGAAAAAAATTAAAATTGATTTAATAACAGTTAAATTACAATAATCAAAAACATAATTTTAATAAAATCCTTAAAAAACGAAAAATATCCCCTCAAACAGCTTCTTAATGCCCAAACTGAAATTTTTATTCCCATTTTAAAAATAAAAGTCCCGATTTGGGTATAAGTCCTCTAATCTGACAACACTGGATGAAAAGATACGTACGTTATTGATCAGCAAAACCCAATACATCTAGACTGTTACGCCTTATTGACCGGCAGAATGATTATGGGCAGATTGTACTAGTCAACGGTGAACAGTATGGAGACATGACAAAGGCAAATCTATAGCAAGCGAATGCTTTAGATCATCCGACCTTTAGATTATTGCTTCTTTTAATTTGCAATTATTAAAACTGCTTGTTCTTGTGTTTAAAAATTTAACCGAATTTTGCAAAATCGAATTGTTTTTAAAGCTTACACAATCAACTGCTATGAACTCGATGCTTATTTTATGGTCCAAAGTAAATGTCCTCTCACCATTAGTGAATTAAAATATAATATATTAAACTTTGCTTTGACATCGGATCGTTTATATTCAAACTCCAAAATTTGAAACTGAAAAATGTTACTTTTGAGTTAGAAAATTTATACAAACTTCAGAATGTTGCAAAAATGAGTTGACTGTTTAAGAAAATCTAAAATAAAAACAAATCTAAAGTCACTACTTTAAAAAGTTTTCATGCATATTTTTTTGATTAATATTGGACACAATATAATAAATAAAAAATACTTAACAACAACGAAGACCATTTTAATTAAAATATTAATAATATATAAACACGCATTACGTGTTAGTTTAAAGTGTAATGCCCCTTTATTTAAGTCAAGTTAATAAACTCTGGCTTAAAAACTATCACAACAACAAAGCGAAGACTGAAAATTTTCAATTCAATGACCGCAAGATCGATCGATCTCATGTCTAAAGTTAAAAATTACCTAAAAAAGAAAACGATGGTTATTTATTTCTTATAAAAGAAAAAAAAAACACATATAATTCAATAAAAAACATTAGTTGCCTTAGTGGCACTTCAATATGTATTTATTTGCTTATTATTCTTAATAAATAAATCTTGAAAGAAAAAACAAAAAATAATAGTTTTTCCAAAAAAATATACTTGCAATGAACAAAAAAGCTAAAAACTATCAATAATTTTAGAGCTTCCTAAAAAGCCCCACTTTTCAAAAAAAAAAAAAGCACACATTTGCTCTATTGAATCATTTTTTGGAAAAAAAAAAACGTATATCTAGGTTTGGCATTTCATTTGATTCATTTAAGGTATGCGTATTCTATGTTCTTATGCGTGGCAAAGTATATTGAGCGATGTCCGTCTATTAGTCTTGGTTCGTGTAGAAATCAACTTTGGCAAAGCACTAGATGAGCTAGAGAAAATTAAAATGCGCCAATCGATCAGTCATTGCTAATTAGTAAGATTGGTCCATGTCCTTTGAGGCACCGGCCAATAGATTACGCCTGCTTCTAATTTTTCATATCCTTTAGAACAAATTTAGTTTATTGAAGTTACTCCAATAAGAAAATTTATACAACAGGTACGTGCGCACACATGGGTTGGCCGAATTTAAAAGAACAGGTAGTCATATTTGCATATTCTTTTAAAAAATATTTACTTGTAGAATTAGAAAAAAACAGAGTCACCTGCTAAAACAAAATTTTTGATTTCAAAGAATTAGAAGAACACAATAAAAAAAAGAGATTTTTTGCGCGAGGTACCAAAATTGCGTGCATCATTTACTGCTGTTTTAATAAAAAGATATACAAATTGTATATCAGTGGATAGATAATTATCTTTACTATTCACTGTTCTTAATTTTTTGCAGTAGTTTCTCAAATAAAAAAAGCTGTAAAAGATACCGCTAAAAACCAAAAAATATCAAAACTGAAATTTTGTGAATTAAAAAAAACAAGATATTAAATCAGATTTTCATCCCATTAAAGACCAATGTGTACGTAACTAAAATGAAAATTTTGGCTAACAATAAATTTAAAAATTATTTTTTGTTTATATAAAAAAATTTTCTTCACAAAAATTTTAATTTTTTCTTCAATCCCCTTCCCACAAGCCTTTTATGCGCAGGATGTCTACAAAATTAAGGCAATTACTGAAAAACAATCGTTATAGAATAGTTGATTATAAAAATAATGAAAATCCGCGTCCAATCGAACATTTACAAAAATTGCCCATATTTGAACAATGCTGACTGTAGGGTGCTTCACAAAAATTTCATAAAAGACATCGAGTGGATTACACAAGGCTTTATCTTAAAGAAAAATTAAAAAATGTTATAATTTTACCAAAAAACGTTAAAAATCTACTTTAAAAACTGAAAGTACTTTTTGACCAAAATTTCACATTTTTTTAAACTTTTTATGAAATTTTAAATTAAAAAATTATTACTACTAAAATAATGAAGTCAAAGCAAAAAAAAATTACAAACTATTTCTTATAGTATTAGCTTTTTAAATCTGTTTTTTAAATAATTTTATCTTGTATTTTTAAAAAATTACACAAAATACCAAAGTAAAAATTTTGTATTTTAAATTTAAAAGTCGAATTTCTCTAAAAGTATTAAAGATACCATGCAAATTTGAAGCACGTTTTTCCTTTATCTATAAAAGTTCTAAGCTCTGAAACATTTTTCAAATTCGAATTTACCTACTTGACGCCCTGTGGTACTACCCTGTACTGAAACAGGGTGTATCCAAATGTAATAGACGAAAACCTTACGACCTCCTCTATAAATGGCAGTTTGTTTTATGAAAATCGGGTGAATAGTGAATAGAAGCTCCAGATTTTTATTAAATTTTTTTGTATTTCACTCCACTGTGCGATGGCAATGTTAATGTTTAATTTTACTGTGCAATTTTTGTATATTATAATCCTGTTGATAGGACCTGAATAGTCAGTTATTAATTCCAAGTTGATATGTCTCGCATTAGCATTCGCAATCCAATCTGGTTGTCTAGTAGACATCTGATGAGAAATTTTTTATAATTTTATCGGCAGTACCAGCTCACTGGTCTAGCTAATTGTGCAAACTTTTAATTTTTACTTTTTTAAGTTTAAAGGAGAAAAATTATTTAGAAAAAATTAAAAAAATATTTGTATTAAATTTTATTTCATTGAAATTATAAAAGATAGGAACTAATTATTACTTATTTGTTCTAAATTAAAATGAAACTGCGATAATAAAATTTTATTCATTCATTAATAGGCAATAAAACAACACACACACACACATTTATTTGGCGAGAACGAGTATATTCGTATACATTAGAAATTGCTACAGCAATAAATTAAAAATTGTAAAGAAAGTGCAAACACTGTTTTTTTAATTTAATTTTTGTGCTTGTAGAAAATGATCATGATGAAATTGAGAGAAACAATATACACAAGAGTAAAGGAAAATTACAAATGCACCGATGGATAACAAAAACATGTCAGTTAAATGAAAGCTTGTTAAACTTTTATATTCTTAAATTAAAACCTAAGGCCCCAGGCTTTAAACGAAACAATTTACTTGTAACCAGTTTTTAAGTTGCTTGCTTAAAAACAGCAACAGCACTAAAATCTTTGCTTTGCTTACATGTTTTTCAGCACATAAAAAAACTAAATGTCTAAGCATTTACAAAACATTTAATTATAAACGAAGCAACAGCAAAAAGAAAATGCAAAAATATAGAGAAAGACGCATTTGCTTTAGCTGACTATATGTTTCTTTTTGCTGCAAAACAATCAGCAAAGCATTTATTTTGAAAACGTTTGCTGTTGCTTTTTAAGAAAACAAAAACACCATTTAATGGTGTAATAAATACAACACTTGTAATTGTATTGCATGTATTTACTGTATGTATTTTCTTACGTATTGTAAGTAATAAAGATATAAACACGTTTCCAATGTTAAAAGAGATGATAAGCAGCGAGTTACAGCAAGAAACAGCAATCGTAGTCCGCCACAACTTCATAGTAAAGAGTTAAGCAAAAGCAAAAATAAAAATAAAGAAAAACTGATTGTTCAAGCAACAGCAAACGTTTTCAAAATAAATGCTTTGCTGATGGCGTTTCTTTCTTTTTTTGGCATTTGCTTTTTGCATTTGCTGCACATATATTTACATCAACAGTTAAGCAACTACATACGCATTGAAAATAGTCAAGCATTTTTAATTACTGCTTGTAACGATTTTATAAATATTTTTATTTGTTAATATATTTTCTAGCAACTTTCTGTCTGCAATATACTTTGCCTTGTCCATTTTGTGGTTTAAAGTTGGAAAAATGCTTGAGTTTTAAAAATGTTTCAAACATTAAATTGCTGATTCATAATAAAATTTTTACCGATTCTAGTGTCCTTACGGGTTAAAGTCTTAACAGAAAATATCCTTTATGTTAATCTTTATGAAGCTCCATCTGCGATTTAAATTTTTTTTAAGAATCAGTTTGTACGTGTTGATGTGATTGAGCAACAATCATCCAAAATTTTACATTTCCAATCTTCATCTTTAACTTGATGATTACTTGGCTCTAACCAAATCTATATCGAAAATTTCCTTCTTGATTAATTTTCAGTTTGAAGTTCATCTTATCCATAGGAACTCTACTAACTTTACCTTGTCAGACTTAAATTTCAGTCGGCAGTAAACACCACAAATAATCCTCGAAAAGCCTTTTTGTGCTCAGATACGCGAATATAAAAGGTGATTGTTGACTTCAAAAGCTATATCCTATACATATTTGGCTGGTTACCGGTGTAGTGTAAGCTTCTTTAACTATATATAATATTTAAAAGGTTGCAAAAAATACTAACTGCCAGTTATACGAAATAATAATTTTCTGTCTACGAAATTTCGCTCCTAATATTGCACATACTGGATTTTAATAAATTTCCAAATAAGAAATAATTTAAAAATAAAAATAAACTAAGAGTCCAAGAAAATTCAAAACAATAAACAAAAAGAAATTATCTAAACGCCATACGTACTTAAAGCTAAGAAGATATTTACTCGTATTTCATTTTTTTTTTTTCTTAAACATATTTAAGATGCCTGGGGAACACGCCAATAGTTTCCATATCAATGATTTGCACAAACTAGAAATTAATTTATAAAAGCTGGTAGCATCACATAATAATGCAACAGTTGAATTTACGAAACCTTAATATCAATATCAGCCAAAAAAAATCTAAATTTGAAGAATTTGCAATCGACTAAAATAACAACCAATCGACCCATGTCTACATCACATAAGGCTCATTAAAAGTTTAAAGAAAACGAGTTATAAGTGAAAGGATTTTTTAATATTTTCCATCGGAAAAAGAAAAGATCTGTTATAAGATCTTTAAATGTTAAATTAAAGACAAAGAAAAACAAAAACAAAAACAAAAAATAATTAAAAAGTGTCCAAGACAAAATGTCAAGTGAAAAACAATTAAAATGTTTAATATTTGCTGTATGTTGTATGATCACACTTGTACCAGTTACCCTGGCGCATAGAAGATCCCACAGAAGTACCTCGACAAGCAATACAGTCTCTTCACAAAAGACCAGCTCATGGTTGGGACCAGAATTTCAGATTATACGACGCGTATACGATGACTGTCAAGCAAAAAACGATTTCTTAAACTGTTTGAAGCACAAAGCTCTTGTTGGCCTTAGCAGGGCCATAGATCAAGATTCTATTAAAATTGTAGATGGCGTAATTTTAGAAAAACAAAACCAAACAGAGGAAGAAAGTATCATAAGTGCTTTAACTGATGCTAGAGCATTCAATAGCTTGTCTCCATTGGATCGTGCTCTTCTAACGAAACTTGATAGATTAGCACGAACTCATTCTCTAAAAGTGGACATGAGTACGGCTCGTTATGGTGACGATGAAAGTCATCATGAAAAGAAGAAACAGAAGAAAGAAGGTGGTGGTAATGTCAAGTATGTTATTGCAGCACTTCTAACAGCCATGGGCATTGCTGGTCCTATAGGTCTGAAAGCTTTAGCTGCCATTGCTGGTAAAGCTTTAGTCATAAGTAAAGTGGCTCTCACCATTGCTGGCATTATAGCATTAAAAAAACTCTTCTCTCAGGATCATCACGAGGAGACTAGTTTTCAGGTTCATGCTGGTGAACACAATAGGTAAATATATCCTGTATTCTCTATGACCTTGTGCAATATAAATTTAATATTTTATTAATTCCTCTTTTATTTTAGGCGCAACACTTATGTTATACGTCCTGTATCTAAAACTAGCGGTATTCCAGCAGCTGTTGGAGAAACTCCTGTTGTAGATCCTTATCGTTACTATTACGAGTACCATTGAGTTTAATTAGTTATGGATCCAAGTCATTTAGTTTTAAGTTCTAATGTATTTTTAGAATACAAAATATTCAGACAGCTAATAAACCAAAGAATCTCCTAAAAAAAATCATAAAGTTTTTAGGCAAATAATCGTATCTATTTAAAATAAACTACTAATTCAAATTTCAAGTTTAAAGACATCACAACGTTAGATCTGCTTTTTTTTAAGTTAAAAAATTTTTTTAAAAATTAGACAACGTAAAAACTATGTATTATGAGTGTAGCATTAACTAGTTCTTAATAAAAAATATTTTTTAATTATTAAAATTTTTGCCTGATATTTTTAAAACTGGAATAATTTTAAACCCAGGAAAATATAAAATTAAATTGTTGGCATATTCACTGAACCGTAGAAACAACAACTGATTTCGCCGTATAAGTCAAATAATTGTCCATTTGGGAACACTCTTCAATATTTAAGTTATTTTCTTATTATTATTTATTTTTTGTGAAAATGAGTCTGTTACGGTGCAACAGATATATTTTATTTAATTTTGCGAATTTTTAAATGGGACCAATTAGCAACAAACAAAATCGGTTAAAAAAATAGTTCTTCGGGCAAACTAGTTCAAACAAATGCAAAAGAATTAAAAACAAACATTAATAATTTAGAACCTTTAAAGGATGAACATACCGCCATCTATTTGTCACCAACCTTCTTACGATTAAAAATATATGTTTATTGGAACCATCCTGTTGTTATTGCTTGTGCTTTAAAATGTCGACGGCAATTAACGTTGTTACTCCGAAAATGCGAATTCGCTTTTATTCCAGACATAAATCAATCAGCTTTAGAGATTATACGAAGCGTATAATAATAAATTTTATGAATTTTTAAGCAATAAACACATTTAAAGCACCCTGTAGTGGCACCAACACATCAAAAAGGTTTATGGCATTAATAAGTGTGTGTTCAAACCATTCACAATGGAAATATTTCAGGCAATGTAGACCAGTGTGTTTGCTTAAATATACGTTCGCCGTAAATACACCTCTATAAATTCGCTTTGTAAAAAAAACTAAACAGTTGTCAAAAAATACATGGAATAGGATGTAATAGGCGCAATTTGAAATTGAGTGGCATTCCCGTCAACAATTAAATGAAAAACCACAAAAGAGAATTTAAGCGAGGCACATATCAATATACACATATGAATTCGTATTTTCCAATATGCATGTATGGAGGGAGTATGACAGTAAAAATACCATAATTATAGTTTTGGTTGTAGAGTTGAGACCACAGATAATAACCAGATAAGTCACGAAAAATTCAGTGTGGCCAGATTCCAGCTTTCGTTAGAGAGGGATAGTAACAGTTCTTGCATTTTTTATATTACTACCTCTTTCTGATTATAGCTGGAATTTGACATTTTATTTGTTTATAAAAATTTGTAAAGAAAATTTGGCGCAGATATAAAATATAATTATCTTTGCGCCAAATATTGTGCCCACATAATAAATATTATTTATCATTGATTGTGCCATTAAAGTAATAAATTGTATTGAGTGTGTTTGATCTGTGCTTTTAAAATAATAATAAAAAATAAGGGTTGAAAAATAAACCACATCAAGAAAACAAAAAAAATCTAACAAGAAAGATGTAAGTTGAATAAAGTTGTTTTTTTAGTTTCAGTTTTTAATGAAATTATTTGGTTTCTTTCAGGAGTCGCCGCTGCATAATGGGTTGTGCCCAACAGAAAGTGATTTTTACAGAAATTTACCTGCAAATGGATACGACTTGTTTGGCTGGTGGATTGTGGCAGACATCTAAACAAATTGGTAAGTAGTGGCTGAAAATAAGAAGTGAATTAGTTTTTTTAACAGAATGTGCTTTTTACAGAAACTTACCTGCAAATGGAAACTGGTGGATTGTTGGCAGACATCGAAACAATGGTAAGTAGTGGCTGAAAATAAGAAGTGAATTAGTTTTTTTTATTAATAGAATGTACTTTTTACAGAAACTTACCTGCAAATGGAAACTACTTGTTTGGCTGGTGGATTTTTGGCAGACATCGAAACAATGGTAAGTAGTGGCTGAAAATAAGAAGTGAATTAGTTTTTTTTATTAACAAAATGTGCTTTTTACAGAAACTTACTTGCAAATGGAAACTACTTGTTTGGATTGTTGGCAGACATCGAAACAAATTGGTAAGTAGTGCCTGAAAATAAAAAGTGAAATAGTTTTTTATTAAAAGAACGTGTTTTACAGAAACATACCTGCAAGTGGATACGATTTGTTTAGCTAATGGATTATTGGCAGACCTGTGAACAAATTTGTAAGTAGCGCCTGAAAATAAAAAGTGAGTTAGTTTTTTTTATTAACACAAGTTTTTTCCTTACACAGTGTGTGTAGTCGATATATCGATATATTTAAGAAGTGAAATAGTTTTGTATAGCAGAATGTGGTGGATTATTGGCAGACCTGTGAACCTACAGAAGAAAATGTGGCATTAAGTTTATATTATTAATATGCGGAAACTGGTAAGTATTATTTAAAAATAAAATATGTATTATTATATTTTTTTATACAGGCACTTACATATAAAAACAAGCCCTTTTTAGGGCTCCAAATCCCTTTAAAAAGAGATAAAGTGAAACTTTAAAAAAGCCCTTTTGAGGGCTCCAAGAATACTTTAAAAATAAAAGCAATTTAACTAAAATATAATATAAAATATAATACAAAAATTAAATATAAAAAAAGAGACTAAATGAAAATGTTAATGATTATAAATGGTTTCTTTACTTGCAGGCACTTATCAAAATTTTGATAATTTAAAAGAAAATTTGTGAACTTAATACAAATTTGTTGTTGAGGAAATGTTTCCTTACAGGCGCTTACATATAAAATAAGCCCTTTTTAGGGCTCCAAATCCCTTTAAAAAGAGATAAAGTGAAACTTTAAAAAAGCCCTTCTGAGGGCTACAATATAATATAGAGACAAAATGCTATAGATTTTTAAGTTTCTTTACTTGCAGGCACTTACCAGCATTTTGATAATTTTGCTGAAAATTTTACAGCCACTTACCTGTACGTGGAATTTATTTTTTTGACAGGTAAAAAAATGGCAAATCTGCGCGCAAACTGGTAAGTATTTGCTAGAAATAAAATATATAGTGTATTTTCAAAATGTTGTTCAAAACTTTATTTTTATCTCTTTTTAAAAATATTTTGAGCCCTGAAAAGGGCTTTTAAAGCTTGCTTGGCTGATGGAAAATTAGCTGTGTCGCCCCAGAATTGTAAGTGCTAACTGAAAAGAGAAAGTAAATTAGTTTAGTAAGGATTAATGTCAGACATCTGGCCAAATTGTCAAGTAGCGCTAGAAATAAAATGTGTAATTATATCTGTTTACTTACAGGCTCTTACCCTTCGGCCGGGCGCAAGGGTTTTCTCCTCTATGGTATGACCAACACCGGCTTCGCTTACTAAAGACTTTTTGCATAGAAGGCCTTCGGCCGGGCGCAAGGATTTTCTCCTCTATGGTATGACCAACACCGGCTTCGCTTACTAAAGACTTTTCGCATAGCCGGCCTTCGGCCGGGCGCAAAAATTTTCTCCTCTATGGTATAACCAACACCGGCTGCGTCCGTAAACTAGATTTAAGCCAAAAGTGCCTGTTTGTTTTTCATTATCATGACGACAATGTCTTATAGTATTCACAGTACGAGGATGATAGCGCGCATAAAGAAAATCAGCCCATGCATCGACATTTTCCACTAGGTTATAATCTTTTTCTTCAATACTTGCTTCAGGTTTAATTAGATCTAATTGAAAATTATTTTTTCTTCTCTTTTTCAATTTTTGCGGGTCCTAAAATACAATAAATTTAGCATAAACACGTTTAATTGCCAATTTTTTACTTACCAATAAAACCACGCAAGCTGTTTTGGTTTTTGTTTGTGGAGCCTCCGATGGAATTGTAGTACAATCTGAAATAAGGGAAAACAATATTTTTTTAGTTGTTCTTATACACTATAATATTATAAAAACATTTTATAATTTTTTTTATTAATTTCTTTCACTAAAACTTATACTTTTTTCACTTTTTCTTAAAAAACTATATTTTTACCACAATTTTGTTATACATTTTTTTGGTTGATTAAATAAAAACATATGTTTGCAATAGGTATGTGTAGCGGTTTCTTCCAACTCATTGCTTTAAGCGTTTTTGAATATTTTTTTATTCACTTAAACGAAAGCCGGAAGAAAATATGATAACCCGCTTTTTTAAACGTCACTAGTGAGTTATCTGATTTAATCTGTGGTTGAGACTACCTCTTATTAAATACAATCAAAACATATGTTTATGTGCCATTTTTTAACAATTTTGTTTTTGAAATAAATTTTAGATGTGAGTTTATCTACTAAATTAAACAAGTAATTTTAATTTTAGTTTAGTTAAATGAAAACAAACTATGTTTTTATTTTGTGTTTATATATATCTACATGTTAAGTGTTTATGCTTAAATGTATGTTTTAATGTACATAAACTCAAGTTGTACATCGTTTATTTTATCGACAGATTTAACAACGCAAAATTTATAGTCGCTTTTTTAAGCTGTGTTTAGACGGCGTATACAAGTCATATGGAATGTCAAAATTGCTATCTATATGTAA
The DNA here is from genome assembly GCA_916610165.2 of Gymnosoma rotundatum. Taxonomy (NCBI): domain Eukaryota; kingdom Metazoa; phylum Arthropoda; class Insecta; order Diptera; family Tachinidae; genus Gymnosoma; species Gymnosoma rotundatum. The sequence goes on along the minus strand of OU744337.1, from coordinate 90,741,924 downwards.
TTTGTTTTGTATGTCAAAATTTGTGTTTAACATGCGGTTTATAATTTTCATGTTCAAACTTGCATACGTTACGTACATATCACGTAACCTCTAGTTGTTGAAAAGAAAACTTAAATGGTTAAAGCTGTGACGTCAACTGTTAACTTTTTTAGCTATATTTCTATAAGAAGAAAAATGAAAAGCACAATATAGCCTTTCCTTAATATTATTTATAGCAAAGTTGTTATAAATCAAATTTGCCATAATATAAAATTGTACTTAGGCTGTGTTCGTTATGATAACACGTCACAAGCTCGAAAATGCGCGTTTAATTCAGGTACTTGGTGTAGTTCGAATAAATTACGTGTTACGAACTTTAAATTAAGGTACTCCTCACATTTTTTGTTGTTTGTTTTTACATTTGAAGTTGTTAGTTGCCCTAATAAGGAAATTTCAAGTCTTGCACAAGAAAAATAAAAAAATGCATGCAAGTGTTATTTATAAGTTTTAAAAAACACAAACATTTTAAAAAAATTTTGCAAGCAAATTCGTTTTTGCCGTATTTTTCATCTTTTCGCCACCTGTAAAGGGCACACACGCCTTTATCTTTAAAAAAACCCCTGGCAGGCTGGAAAAATTTAAACTCATATTTGTTACAAACTCATAAAAACTAATTATTTCCACGAAAAAATCTTCTTTCCGCTATTTGTTATAAATTTCTACATTGGAACTGTCACTATTATTATTTTTTCTTTTACGTACATATATATGTACATACGAAATCTCAAAATAACTTTTAAATGCTCGTCGTACAAAAAAATCGACATGGAATTTGGAGTACATTTCCACTAAGAAAAAAATATGAATTATAAGATAGTAACAGGGGCAATAAGTCTAATTCCTATTCATTTTTTTACCATAAAATAATTGGTGCTAAGTTCAATTGTAAAAATGCTAAAGCGGTAATAATCTTTAAATACTAAATTTTAATATTTCTTCTGTATCATTTTCTTTTCTAATATTTCAAGCACTAAATCAGTCTTTTAAATGAAAATATTGTTAATTACGAGGTCTGATCAATATATTTCTGGCCTAATAGTGAAAATGCGAATATTTATAATCAGAAATGGTTTTATTGTTTTTCAAAGTATTCTCCAGCATGATTTATACACTTTTGCATGCGCTCAAACCAGTTGTCGAAGCACTTTTTCCATTTCGATTGAGACACCTCTAAAACATGGTTTTTGAACACTTCAACAGCTTCTGGCGACGAAAATCGTTGACCACGCATTTTTTTCTTGATGTGCGGAAACAAGAGGAAGTCATTAGGTGCCAAGTCAGGGCTGTACGGCGGATGACCCATTAATTCGACGTTTTGGCCGGTCAAAAACGCTCTGGTTTGAGCCGATGTGTGAGAGCTCGCATTGTCATGATGAACAATGATTCGTCTTCTCTCGTTGGTTTTTCGAATTTCTCCGATGACTTCAGGCAAACAAATTGTAGTGTACCACTCAGAAGTGACCGTCCTACGTTGCTCAAGCGGAACAGTCGCCACATGACCAGTTTTTCCGAAGAAACAGGCGACCATTTGCTTCGAAGTGCTTCTTCCACGAACAACTTTCGTTGGATTTTGCTCATCTTTGAAGACCCACACGGTCGATTGTTGTTTCGTTTCGGGCTCATACGCATAGATCCATGATTCGTCACCTGTGACGATCTTATAAACGTCTTTTGAAGCACCGCAATCGTATTTTTGCAACATTTCTTTGCACCAATCGACACGAGCCTTTTTTTGAGCGACTTTCAAATTGTGCGGGATCCAACGAGAACAAACCTTTTTTACGGCCAGGTGTTAATGCAGTATCGAATGTATGCTGGTGGAAGAAATGTCCAAGGATGTCTCTATCTCTCAATGCACTCTTGTCGTGATAATCCACGTCGAAAGTTGTGAAAAATGATGGCACGAAAATGTTCACGAGTTAATTCCATTTTTTTCTATATTAACTTTTTCAAGTCACTGTAAACAACACAAATAATGGTCGTACGTCAAAACATTTTGAGTACGATTATGCTTAAAAATGACAAACTTTCCAATGGAAATGTCAGACTGCAGGCCAGAAATATATATAGCAGCCCTCGTACTTTTTATTTTCTTTTAATATTTTGAGCGATGTCCGTCTAATGTTTTCTTATTGTTGTAGTTATTTTAAAACTGCTATTACCTGTAAATGTGCCTTGCTTTATAATTTTTGTGACTTTACAATCAAGTCTTATTAAAGTCAAAATTCGAATTGTATGCTACGCTAAAAGTAAACCAGACTTCAAATAAAAACCATAATAAAAAAAGAAGAACCGATTTTTTAAATTTTGTTGGTGTTCACAGATTAATGGGTTTAAAGTTTTTTATATAAAGAATAGAATTTAAGGCCCCTTTTCTTTTTAAGACGCATAGTTAGGCAGATAAATGGGTTTAAAGTTTTTCATACTGATTTTCTTTTCATATTGATTTTCTTTTATTTTTAAGTGATCACAGATCAAAGACCGTTTCCTTCTAGGACGCATACTTAGCTAGATAAATGGGTTTAAACTAAAAAAAAATAAAAATCATCCAGCATTATGTAGCGATGCAGAGTATAGTAACCGTCATTTAACAGAAGAACAATATGCAATTTTAATAGAATACTTCAAATACGTTAGGTTAGGTTAGGTTGCACAGGCCATCGGCACAAAAAAAAGACCGACTCACTTGGGTCCCAAAGGTCCCATTGTGTTGCCTGGAAACAGGATGTGTGGGGATAAGATTGAGGTCCCTACGGCACCATCAAAGATCCACATCCAAACCACCCCGAGGACCGGATAAACAAGTTTATCCTAACAACATCGCAGACAGATAAGTCTGCAAGACCATGCAGTCTCGGACTGCCAAGAATAGCCGCTCTATTCCCAGAAAGAGCCGGGCAGTGGCAAAGCAGATGCTCCACCGTTTCCTCCTCTTCCCCATCTTGACAACTCCTACAGTAGTCATAATGAGGAAGATTCAGTCTCCTAGCATGGTCACCAATGACGCAGTGCCCTGTCAGCACAGCGACCAGTGTGCCCAGCTGCCCCCGAGGAAACCTCAGCAGATTTGCGGATCTCCCACTATCGTACTGAGCCACAGTGTCCTCGAGACCCTGCAGGTAACCTCTTCAGACCACCTAGACTGTGCAGCCCTTAAGAGTTCCTGCCGAAATAAAGCTTTACAGCAGCTTAATGGGACTCCCACCAGTGGATCTATTTCTCGGTCTTCCAACCGGGATCCAAGTCTGGCAAGTTCGTCCGCCACCATATTTCCGGGTATGCTCGAGTGAGCTGGCACCCAAAACAGTTCCAGGTTGGAATGTCTCGCCATCTCGTTGAGAGATGTCCGGCATTCACGAACCAATCTGGATGTCGTATAGACACCTGATAGGGAATTAATCGCGGCCTTGCTGTCAGTACAAATCCGGATATCCTCTCCGTATATCCCATGGTACCTCATCCAGCAAGCCGCCCTTCTAATGGCTGAGATCTCAGCCTGTACCACGCTGCATTGATCATTAAGCCTAAATTTCATCCTGATCCGAAATCTAGGAATGAAGCAATTTTTCATACAACAGATGATCGTATGTCTTTTACTTACGTTTTTAAAACAATGATACCACACTTTAAATGTCAAATATTCCACATGAAATAATCAATGTTGCTCAACAATTTTCACAAATTTGAACAGAGTACCAGGCTTAAGATGGCAAAAAAAACTGGTATCAGTTGTTTTCTTGAACTTGAAAAAGTGTGAATGTACTAAAACTTGATCAGGTAACCCTCAACTTTAGCCTTAAAAGCCCCAGTTTCAAATTAAATATAAACAATTGACAACATTTTTCAAAATAGTATTCTTCAGTGTTGTCATTATGGCGATTTCTCGCCAAACGTGGGGATAAAAAATCCTTTTTGGCAATAAAAATTTAAAAATGGCGAGAAGCAAGTTAATTATAATACTTAGCGATATTTTTGGCTATTTTTTATGATTTTCTTTATGATACCATTTTAATTAAAAAAAAAATAACATTGCAGGTCGACTTAAAATGTAGGTATATTGGCGAATCAACCAATTTCGCTTTGACTTATATATTTTTAAACTTTTATATACATAAGTACTTATGTTTGAATTTAATGTCAAGTGATAAAAAATAAAAAGGCAGTGAGTTTCAGTGGTTGAAGTTAAAGTACCATTTTTATTTGATATCAAAGGCTGAAAACGATAAACCAGCTAAAGATATTGGCCCAAATTCATAGTTATAGAATAAAGTCGACTCTGGCTAAAGTATACTCTAAAATAAAAAGCTCTTATTATCTTTTTTGCTTTCATAGTCAACAATAAAGTATACTTTAAGTTTAGCCGCCTTCCACTGGGTGTCAACTGTAATTTGATAAATGTTTTCATACAATTTCTAAACAAACATTTGAAAAAAGTAACCTTGTTGTTATTTTGTTCACTTTGGTATAAAAATCAGATAAAGAGAATTGTGTTCTTAAACCAAATAAAATAATTTTGGAAAAATGAGTTAAAAACAGCTTTGGGTAGTTTTAAATTTAGAGTTGACTTTCTCGCCAAAAGTATATTTTAAATTGTCTATGACTGAGTTAGAGTCGATTCTAAAGTAAAACCGACTTAAGTTCCCTTAAAGTATACTTTATTTTAACTATGAATATGGGCCATTATGTTATGAAAAATATAGATTTCATAAATAGAATTATAAATAAACCAACAGTTTAAATATGGGTTGCCAATCTAACTATGTGTATGCAGGAATTATGCATCAAAAACCTTAGACCACACTAGTAACATTTGGAAGAGTCTTATATTTTAACTAATACAGTAAGCAGCGACGAATTAATAAACTAAATTTTAAAGAGGAAATCCATTTACAAAATTCGTTTTTAATATGGATGTAATTTTGTCACGAATTTCAAACTGAATTGAACAAAACTGTTTTAAGTGTAACTGATACTTTTATTTTACAAGGAAGTAGTTTTCCATTTTTAAAAAGTTGCTTAAAGAAATATTTGTTGTTCTAATATTAAAAACTTTTATACATTAGCGATATTTGGCGATATTTGACAAGCCATTTGAAGAGAAAGCCTGACGAATAACTGGCAGCACTGTTTTACCTTATTTGTTTACATTCCTTTGTTTAAAATAAAAAAAGGAACACTTCTTATATTCGATCATGGAATTCCGGAATAAGGACCCTGGAGCCGTACAATTTGGCAATTTTATAAACTACTATCAATTCAATTCAGCAGCAGAAAGACTTAAACTTTTGCCTCTAAATCACTGGGTTCCGGAAAATGAAACTGGGTCATTTAAACCGTATTTAGTCCTGGATGTAGGATGTAATTCTGGTGTTTTTACTAAACTGTTGCATGATTATCTATGTGGTTTAATGACGCAACGCCATGTATATATTTATGGAGTCGATATCGATGCAGGACTTATTTCACGCGCCAAAATGGAAAACAGAAATTGCAACGAGATTTTTTACAAATGCTTCGATATCATGGACACTGAAGAATTTAAAAAAGTAGAACATTTTTTGACAGAAAATAATACGACACACTTTGATGCAGTGTGTTGTTTTTCAATAACCATGTGGATACATTTAAATCACCATGATGCCGGCCTGCAAGACTTTTTAAGAAAACTCTCAAACATAGCAAAATTATTTATAGTCGAGCCTCAGCCTTGGAAATGTTATCAATCTGCTGAGCGTAGATTAAAAAAATCAGGAGAGGTTTTTCCTTTATTTTCGGAGATCAAATGGAGGTCACAAGTCGAAACTGAGATTAAAAATTATTTAGAAATTACTTTGCAAAGACGAAAGGTTTATCAATCTGTTCCCACGAAGTGGCAGAGAAAGATTTGCTTTTATAGATAAAATTGTTTATTTTGAAAAATAAAATTGTTTTAATAGGTTAAATAAATTTAATGTAAAGTTCGTTAAAGTTATTTACCATTGATTTATGATTATTTTTTATAAAATAAATGAGTCAATTTAATGAACTGTTACCGTCCAGTTGTAAAATAAAATGAATTCTAAAAAACCGTTTAAAAATTAACTTAAAATAACAATACAATAATTATTTTAAATTATTATTTTACTTATTTTGTGCTTGGTTCCTTTTTAAAAAATTAACATTTTATGTGACAACAAACTTAATCCTCACTGAGAAATAATACATTAAATAACAGTTTAAAATCTTGTAAAACATACCTACAGTGGCTCACAGCTTATTTTATGCACTGCATATTTTAATTTTTTAAGTCCTGTAACAATAAAACCAGTAAGAATTAAAAAAAGAAATTGGTACATTTAATAGATAAAAGGGCTTAATTTAACAAGAAAACTTCAATTTTTAAAAAATTAAGATTTAATTATCCTAAAAGTAAAACAAATAAAAAATACATCTTACCGGCTTAAGAAGGTTTGGTATAGATGCAACTAGTTTTCGCGATGAATTGGGCGAAATATTCTATCACTCCAATTCTTTTAGGCTATTTTTGCTTAAAAACTCGTGTTGCCTTATCTTTCTTCCAAAATGGACCATAGATTTTTAATGACATTGAGGCTTGGTGACTGAGGTGGCGTAATCATCAAGTAAGGGTAGTTATAAATTGACCAAAACTTTACAATTCCCGATTTATGTTTCGGATCGTTATCCTGATAAAATCGAAAATTTGATCTTATACCCAGATTCTTTGCATTTTGCAACAAATTGTCCTTTAAAATTTGAAGATACTTATTTTGTCAATGGTTGTTTCAATAAACTCTAAACTCTCAGTACCAACAGTCGACGTACAGGCCCAAATCATGACGCTGCCACCACCATGCTTACCTGTTGCCTTTAAATATTCTTTATTAAGCTCGGTGTTAGGTTTTTTCCATACGTAGGACTTATCATCGGAGCGGAATTTATTAAATTTGGATTTATCGGTTAAGATAACTGCATTCCAAATCGATGCGTCTTTGGAATCGTGTTCTACAGTGAAGTTGAGACTGCATATTTTGATTTTTGCGCTAATGGAAGGCTTCTTACGTGCAACTCGACCATTAAAATCATGGTGACGAAGAACACACTGAAAAGTTTTAACGCAGCAATGTTTGCCTATGTCATATTGAATATCGAAAGTCAGTTTGGGAGCTGAGAGCCCTGTATTTGCTTAAAATTTTTTGACAATATATCGCTCATCATGTTTATTAAAAATTTTATTTGGTGCTTATCTACATTTGTTAATTAAACGGTTTTCACGAACGAAACACTCGATAATTTGTTGCGACGCACAGAGGAGTATTTGACCCAAAAAGCTGGCCAAAAAGGCAAAAATTAATTTGATGAAATCCTAAGAAAAAATTACGCAGATCGATAGAAAACAAAATTCTACATCATATCGTGCAATTTAAAGGGTGTAAGTTAAGATTTGTAGTTGTGGGACGCTGTTAAAGTCACTAAAGTGAAGAAAATTGCATGCGTTTTTATTGAAATTTTTCGATTTCAAGATATTTATATGATATTTTTTTATGGCTAAACGAATAGAGGTATTACATTGATTTTTTTTTTGCCTGAAAGATTTCATCAGCAGCTATTTTCAATATTTAAAAAGAAAAATTTATCTTAACCCTAGAACGTCATCCTTATTTTTTGTACAGTAACGTCATCCTTCGTCATTTTGACTACGACGAATTTTAGTGAATATAATATAATGTCATGAGCAAAAGTAGGTGCCAAAATAGCTTTTTTATTTATATTTAGATCTTTTTTAATTAATATGAAACAAAACAGATTGCAAGGAACTATCGCTATACGAAAAATTAGATCAAAACAAAAAGACAAAAACAAGGTTTAATTTAAAAATAAAATCGCGCGTCGTCATTTTGACGAAGGATGACGGTGCAGGGTTAAATATTTATTTTTAAAATTTTAATTATAAAAAAAACTATGTATTTAAATATATTAATTCTTACCAAAAACAAAAAAGGAAAAGCTTTTTGAAAGTGAAGGTAGCTGTTGTACAAATAATGTTATATACCACAATAAAATACGAAATCTCTAATTTAAGAAAAAAGATAAAAAGTTTGCGCAAGTTTGCGCCATTATTTTTGGTGATTTTTTGAAAATTTTACCTTTTTTCTATTTTTGCTCATAAGGCACTTTTTCTTATACTTTATTGTCGTCATAAACTTTTGTGTTTTTCGAATTATTGATGTGAAATATTATTTAATCACTTTTAACAACTACCAACATGATGGATTACCTGCCTTTAACACGTTGAGTGCCACCATACAAAATAAAAATATATTAGTAGGGTGCCGTTATAAAGTTCCAGTTTTGAATTTTTCTTTCGCTCTTAATTAATCTAAAATAAAAGATACAGTGAAAAGTCTCAAAGTGAAATTAAATATATTTTCTCTAGGTGGCATATCCTAATATTTATTAGCGTTCTGTAGTGCCACAGAAAATATATTCAACTAAAGTCAACTGCAGCTGTGCACCGCTGGCGGTACACATGGCACTCTACTGAAAGAAAAGTGTGCACCGCCGGCGGTACACATGGCACTCAACGTGTTAAAGAGCAATATCTTAGAATTCAGTTCTTACTTTATAAATTCAAATTTACTAACTGTAAGTCAACCCACGCATACACACCTCTTAAACTGTTTTTGTTTACCAGCGGTCTATGTAATACTTCATCGTCTTCAGGACACTTTATTTCTTCTGAAAATATAGTTAGCTATAAACATACCTAATTTAAAAGGGTTACAAATCAAAATTACATTTAAAAACGGTGCAGGTATATAAAAAATGCACCCAAGTATCAGGTTATTAACTAATTAACGGAAAAATGCACTTTGAAAAATATACGTATATGGCTTATTGCGCAAAATTCTTATTATAAGAGTTTTGCAACTTTGAGAGATAACATGGAAAAAATTACACAAGATTTGAGTTATTCCAAATAGTACAGGAATCTAATGCTAGAATCATTGACGAGAAGTTGCAGTTTTTAGCTAGTAAATTGTGTGCGATTTCAGAATGCCAGGGAGATGGGGATATACAAGCAGTAATGCAGTGTGTTATAAATTTCAAAAATTGTTTCAAAAGATATTGGGGTTTAGCACAACGAAAAGAGGACCGATTTTTAAGCACGTATGCTAAATGGCTGGAAGGAACTGTGACAATACCAGTATTTGGCAGTTCATCTTCAGGGCGACCAAAAAAATTATTTAATGAAGCAAGTGAAAGAGAAGAAATTCGTCAGCAATTAACAACAGAGGAGATCACATTTACTGCATCAATGAGCCAGATGCGGCTAAATTAATAATGGATATAACACGATCTCCAAGAAAAGCAAAAATTTACAAGTGATCGTTAACAACTTCCGAAGTCAACACAGTCAATAAGTTTTCAACGGAGGGTGCTTTAGCATTGTTTATAAATGCTGAACTCACGAAAAACCAATATGAAATTTTATACAATGCCAACAAAATTGTATATCCATTGTATTTAATAATATAAAATAAATATTAGAAGGGAACATGTTTTTGCTTATTTGGTTGTTTATTCCTTATAGGAAGCCAAGCTACGAGACCAATTTTTATAAATATTTAATATTGGATATATTATAATTTTGAGAAAGGAGACATTGTAACATCCATAAAAAGCTTTGTTTTATTTCCCTGTATCTACATAACTACGACTATCGACTATCTAAATTTAATTTGACTTGCTCTTAGAATAAAGTACAGTTGCAAATCAAATTTTGGTGGAATGCGAGGGGGAGCACGGCATACGTAATAATAAATAATTTTTCTAAAAATACACAACAAATATATAAAAATAAATTCTCTTCAAAATGAAAAAAAAAAAAAAAAACAAAGTTCTAAATAGTGGTTGGGTGGGTGGTTGGTGGGTGGGGGGTGTCAAAAATAACTCTAACCCAATAATAATCTGCCACTACCTTTTTTTTATCAAAATAAAGCTAAAACTATTAAAAAAGTTAAACTTTTAAAACAAAAATCACGCTTAATAATTTTGGCCAGCTTTTTGGGTCAAATACTCCTCTGTGCGACGTCTAAGTTTTTTTATTCATCATTTCAACTATTTTCCGCTGCGAGTGACCGTTTTTAAAATGATTTACTACCAATTCTTTCTGTACTAATGTTGTGCGTGGACCCATTTTAAATTTCCCGAAATTAACCAAATTATTGACAAAATAAGACCATTAATTAAGTGCCAATCATATCGAATAGTACAATAGGGTAGAATTAAAAATAAATTTCCGCTAGACAACGCATTCTGAAAGTATCGTTACCAAAAGAAGTAAATGCATAAAATAAGCTGTGAGATGAAAAAAGCTGTATATTTTACTTTTCTTGTTTTTTAATTATGTTAATATTAATTTTCTAAATAAATAAAGTTTTCTTGTTAAACTAGACCCTTTTCTCTATTTATTGATACCAATTTCTTTTTTTAATTCCTACTGGTATTATTATTATAGGACTTAAATGATAAAATTATGCATAATTAACGAAAGGGAATTATATACCATAAGCCAAGAAAGAAAAAAGATAAAATTTCAAAACGATATACTTTCGCTTTATTTATGAACATTTTACACACGGAAAGAATTTTACATACATAAAAAAATATTTTACGAAGATAGATCCGGATTTGGTGACAATGGAACAGTTGGAGTGTATACCCTTTTAAATAAAAAGGAAAAAAAATATGAATCAATTTTAACATGACGAAAATATCAATGAACATAAGGAAATACATAAGTACATTTGTCTGTAGAACAAGTTTTTTTGAGTCGGTTAAAAATATCGTTACAATTAAAAATGAGCGTGTGTTTTTAATTGAATATTACAGTAACTAACCGACCTCTTTTTCATCTATATTTACATAGTTCGCGCAAGTACAAATTCGTGTCCGCATCGTAGACAACAATCAATCTTGTGAATTGCTATTAATTCTATTAAAAAAAATAATGATCATATAAATCTATGTAATTAATGGAATCCCCATCACTTTCTTTCACTACAATATTTATAATTTTTCTTCAACTGCTGTAAAATGTACTGCCGATTTATCTAAATGCTAAATGATTTCAATACAAATATGCAAAAAAAGTATTTGTATGCAAAAAAGATAAGATCGATATGCAAAAAAAGTATACCCTTTACCATATATGTATAACCACATGTACCATACCGCAGATTTCCCATTAAATAGTTTAGAAATCGTCATAAGAAATTCTTTCCTACCATAAAGTTTTTCTGCTCAACAAAAGCCTGTAAGTTTTGCTTGCCCCAGCTTAGTAAATGAAAAGGTTGCTGTAATTGGTATAAAGATACAGCAATCTTTCTTACCTTTTTCATTAATGTTTTATAATAAACACAGCATAAAAATTAGAGGCAGACGTGGTGTTTTGCCCGCTGCTCGGAGGACATAAACCGATCTTATAGATTTTCAGCATCAAAATTTTCGAAACTATGTCTGATTGATTGGCGTATTCAAATTATTTCTAGCTTTACACTCCACTCCTGCCAACAATTTTTTCAAATTTCGATTGCAGGTGGTTGTTATAGTAGCTGGGACAACAACCCTAAGAAAAACTTGAAATTTTTGTCGCTTGTTTTGTACAGAAAATCATAATGGTAGAAAGAATTTTTATGTACATGTGGGTATAAATAAATGTATGGTGAATGGTAATTCGGCTTAGCCGAATAAAGCACTGTAACTTGTTGAAATTGAATGCATTTAGGAAATTTGTTTTCATAAATTTTTATACCCTTCACCACAAAAAGTGGAAATAAGGTATATCTAAGTCTGTCATTCCGTGTGTAATTTCCACAATATCCATTTCCGACCCCATTAAGTATATATATTCTGACTTCTTATACATAGCGAAGTTAGTGTATTTCTTTCACAAAAAATAAAGATGTTAATCGATCAGATATAGTGTCGAAAGAGGTGCTTTTGGAAATCAGCATGATCGATCGGTTCATGTCCTTCGAGGTAGCAGGCAAAACACCACGCCTACCTCTTATTTTTTCATGTCATTTGGTACAATAAAGTAACTTCAATCAAAAAAATAAATATATGGGGCGATAGAGAATAAAAAATAAAAAAAAGCATCAAGTGAAAAAATTGGCGCTCGCCCATATTTTCTGAGTTACGGGGCTCTGAAATTTTCAAACTTTTTAAAATATCAATATGGGTATCATTTTAAAGCTTTGAAGAGTTCTTTAACGAAATACTAAAATTTTAAAAAATGCTTAACCCATTAAGAGCCGATGTCATTTTTATGCAGTACCAAAATTTTTTTCAATTCTTTGTCACCCCAATATTTGCTGTTTTGATTGGAGTTACTTCACTAAACTAGATTTACATAGATGATGAGGGGCATATAAGATTCGGCATAGCCGAATATAGCACTCTTACCTGTTTATGTATATTTTGAAATCGATCGAACCTTCACAAACGATTGGCGAAGAAAGGCGCTAATTGAATCTTTACAGGAATAGATAACAACAAAAATGTAAATACTTCTAGAACCGTTATTTTTGATACTATTGCATTCACCTTTTGTGAGAAGGTATACTTGTGTGAATGGCAGTCGGATTTCGAATGAAAATAAATTTCGTTAAAAATCGATCTTATTGTTACCAACTAATGAAATTAAAAAATTTCTTAACAAATATCAGGCGAATGTATCATAAACAAATATACACAAATAGTTTTTAATCTATATACAGACCCGCACAAAACTATTGGCACAGCAACACTTTTTGGTATTTCACTTTATCGACTGAACTTGCTGCTGAAGTTAAACAGGAATTTGGTAAAGATATTCATCCCATGACCGTTCGAAAAGTGCTTCACAAAGCTGATTACACATCAAGAGTTGCTAGGTGTTAACCCCTTGTTTCTTGAATCAACCAAAAAAAGAGATTAGACTACGCAAGGGAATTTCAAAGCAAACCCGTCAGTTTGTGGGATGAAGTACTCTTCTCGGACGAGAGTAAATTTCATATTTTACGCTATGAAGAAAGCCAAATACGGCATATAAAAAAAAAATATTTTTCCTACAATTAAACATGGTAGTGGTGGTGTAATGGTGTGGGGGTACATATCATCTGTGGGTGTTGGTGAGTTGGTATTTATTGAAGGAATCATGGATAAATCCGTTTATCTAAATATCCTAAAAGAAAACCTTAAAAAAAGTGCCGAGAAACTAAATTTGCCAACATCATTTACATTCCAACGCGACAATGACCCAAAACATTCCGCTCATGATGTGCGTATGTGGTTAGCGTACAACGTGGCTCATGTTCTTCCAGACCCACCACAATCCCTAGATCTCAATCCTATTGAAAATTTGTGGGAGGAACTTGACCGACGGGTCAAAAAGCGATCAATTTCGACAGCAGGCCTTGAAGAAAGAGTGGTTAACTATTGGGCAAGAAGTAACCAAAAATCTGGTGCATTCTATGCCTAAACGCTTGAATGAAGTAATTAAGCAAAAAGACTTACCAACCAAGTATTAAATAAGAAATATTTGAGAAAAAAATCTGTATTTAATAAGCTTTTAATCTACTTGTGCCAATACTTTTGTTCGATGAAGACGCGCCAATTTTTTGTTAAGTTTTCTATTAATTAATTAAAAAAATAAATGTTGATATAAAACCAAATGCATTAGTTAATTCATTGAATTAGCTAACATCAAAGCATTTAATTTACTTCTTATAGTTTTCCAATGGCCGTGAAGCTGGAATGAATTCAAGAAAGCTTGCTGTGCCAATACTTTTGTGCGTATCTGTATAAATAGGCAAACGCAAAACTTCGGGATCCTTTTTCTTTTCGGTTTGTCGACCGATTGTGTTCATTCTTTATTCATTTTTATCTCATTTAAATCGGTTCAATATTAAAGAAATAAATGACCCCCCCTTAAGATGCTACCATTCCACATGCAAAAAATGCATATATTCAATACATGAGAGTACATAAAATAAAGAAATAGTGTTCAATAATAAACTTGGTCAAATTTTGACCACAAGGCAAACTCTAGTATTTATATATGTCCTTAGAAACAGACGACCCATCCATCTATCGAGCAAATTTTACTTTGTTTACATATAAAGGTAATAAACGCACAGTTGTCATAAGGAAACACTCTTATTTAAAAAAGAACTATTTCTTTTCATGGTAATTATATACTTTTTGTTTTTATTATTTTGTACATTTTTATACACTAATTAAAGACCCTTAAACATTTGTTTTCTTTCTTTAAGTTAAATACATTATTACATACTTTAATCTTTCTCGTTTCTCACTAAAATTAATTAATGATCATTTAATTCTTATAATTCTTGTAAAATTTGAATTTTTAAACATTTTTTTTATTTTTTCGGTTAAGCCCTTATACGTTTAACAAGTGCAAACGTTGTAGGGTAATAAAACGAAAACTTAAATTAAAATTAAAAATTGTATTTGTAGTTTTTTAAATAAAAAAGAAATTGGTAGATTCTAAGGAAAAGTAAATGTAATTTTAAATTTTAAGTAAAGTAATGACAACATACTTTGTTAAAATAATACAAAAATTTATTAACAACTTTATTATTACTAGGAAGAGAAAGAAGGATGTATTTAAAAAACGAAATCAAGGAGGTTTTACTTAATTAGCCAAATAGGGTGAATAAATGTTAATCATATATTTTAAAAATAAAAATCTTCATCTATTACATCTGTTGCTGAATCGTGGCGGTGATCATGACGATTTACACATTCCTCATCATCATCTTCCGATACTATAACATTATTGATGACATTTGCTAACTCTAAATTAGCTCTTCTTCTAGTTGCTGCTGTTAATAAATGATGTACTGGCTGTGTTTGTTGTTTCAGATTATGTATTTGGAGGCGTTGCTGATGAGATGGAGCTGGTATTGCAGTTTGCGCAGGCGATGTAGAAATATTTAGTGCTCGATTATTGGGTTCAGAAGATAAATTTCATCCAGCAACTTCTTCACCAGCAAAATCCAGCTTAACAACGTCGGCAGGCAAACATTCTTCAACGTCAACCTCATTTTCCGTCGTATTTATACGATTTAATGTCATTGTTACATCGGGGCCAGATTTAAGGGCAACAGAAGTGGCTACAGTATTAGCAGGAATTGTTGTAGATGTTACTGCGTTGGCATTTGTTATAATGTTAGTGGCATTTGATATCAAATTGTTGCTCATGGTTGTGTTACTTATAGTATTGTTGCTGTTTGATGCAACTAAGGTCGTTGTATTTGTTGAGGGACCGGTAACAATGTGCTGCGTTGGCTGTTGTATAACAATATTTTCAGTAACCGTAGCTGTGACAGGAGTTGTGGGTGTTGTGGATATGGTATTTGTTGTTTTAGCAACATTTGTAGAAGTGTTTGCAGATGCTGCCGCTGCTGCAGCAGCTAACAATGCTTTTTGAGCCTGCATTTGTTGAAACTGTTGTATTGTTACTGTTGTTGTTGTCGTACTATGGGAGGGTTGTATTACTTGTGTCTGTTGCTGATGATGCAGCTGCTGTGCCTGTTGCAATTGCTGCAACTGTTGCGGCTGTAAATGTACTATTTGAGGTTGTGTTAATTGTGGCGATCCGGTAGTCACAATATTCGCCGTTGTTGTGACATTATTAATTGTCACTTGATTGCCAATTAAATTGCTGCCTGTACCCGCTGATGATGTGGCATGTGGTGATGCTTGTATTATTATCTGTTTTGGTGTGGTTTGCAGAATTTGCGTTGGCGTTGTAATGGATGGGGATGACGATGCTGCAGATGAGGACGATGATTGTTGTAATACCTGTTGTAAGGGTACAATATGTTGAACATTTTGTATATGAACTGTTTGATGTTGGGATTGTTGCTGCTGCTGATGAATCTGATGTTGTTGTTGTTGTTGTTGTGAGTTTATTAAACCAGTGGCAATAACCGTTGCTTGCTGCTGGGGCTGCTGTTGTACATGCTGCTGTTTCAATGTTTGATGAGATGTTGTTTGTTGTTGTGCAATATTTTGCTGTTGTTGCAATGGTTGTTGTTGTTGTATCTGTTGAACTGCTTGCACGACATGATGAACTTGTTGCACTGGCACTTGTTTGGCTGGTATTCCAGCATCTTCGAATGCTTTTTTCTTTAAGGCCTGTCTTATTTGTGATCTAATGTTGGAGAAATCAAGGAAAAAATATAGAAGACAGTTTTCATTAATATCTTAATCATTTTTATTTGCTCTCTCGCTATATCCTGTTGAGAGGCAGATTCTATTAAAAAATTTTGAAACTTACACTGTTCGATTTTTTATGCTTAAACTGATTTTATTCAAATCTTCTGAGAATCGTATTATTGACGCATGTAACATATCAATTTCTTCGTCTGTCCATTTTCTGCATTATGCAATTCATTTTCAATAAAATGACATTATATTGTTGAGACGGCCGTTTCGATTAAAGATGGACATAGCGAGAGAACAGAAAATAATTTTTAAATACATATTATTATTATTTTTTTTAATTTGAAAGCTTAGATTAGTTTTTTTTACTCTTTTGAGAAACTAATATATTAAAATTAAGTAAATAAAATACAATAAAATAGTCCTTTTAATAAGATACCGGAAACTATAACTTGGCAATACTAGTAGCACATCGCATACAAATCTGATAAGATAACGAAAAGTTTACAATATGGAAAACAATTCCAGAAGTATATTTATCAGTGACAGTAAGAGAGGCATTAACAGTTTAAGAGCTTCTTTTAATAAGAAGGTATTTTCCTAATAAATTTTTGTCAGCACTATTATGGCTAAAATAAACTTTTGTATGATATATTTAGAGGTAAAGAATTACAGTTATACTGAAATTTTCGTTTGTTTGTGAAGCAGGAGGAGTAAGCAATATGGTACTGCTTGAGTATTGAGGGGATGTTACTTTTGCTAATGTTTATTTTTAGATAATGCATAACACTGTAACTTAAATAGAAAAATTGAGAAAAATGCCTCAAAAAATTGCATAGTGTAAATCTGGACTTAGTCATCTTTTAAAAACTTGTAAAATAATCTTGAACACATAATTTTTTTTTTAACTTTTTATAATCTTTTGGTATTTCTATTTTTGTTTTATTAAATACAGCTTATATTTAATCTAAACTATTTATTTGCAATTATAAATTGATAATCTTCAGTGAGGTTATACCTAACGCAGAAATACATTTTGATAGTAAATAACTTTTTCCGTGCTTGATTCCTTCAAATATAAATATTAGCATGATATCCCTATGAAATATTTTTTATTTAAAACTGCAAATTGAATGTAGTACTGCAGGGAAAGCATATCCATACGACAATTTCATTACTGCTCAAATAGCTCATCAGTGGACTTTACCCAAATTTTGTATAGAAAACTAGAAAGTCTTATATCAAAAGCCAAATTGACTAAATGAGAACATTGAATATATAAGACAAAAAAACAATGAGAACTCCATTGAATCAATAAGACAAAAAAACTATAACAACTCAAAAATGTTTTATACAAAAAACACAGCAAACATTCACAACTATTTTTATTTTTTCTTTCATTTTTTTTTTTATTTTGGGTTGTTATTGTCTTTTTGTCTTATTGATTCAATGGAATGATTTACAAGGCTCACCTTCTATACGAGGGGCTGTTGTACTAAGAAAAGAAGAAAACTACGAGATAAAATTCGGCGAAATTGAAAGTGGTTTTATAAGCAGATACTCTTATTTGTGCATATTCAAGGTTGTTACACAGAAAAAGATTTACGTGCATGTTAGAAACAATTTTTTCAGCCAAACTGAAGGACTTAAAATACATAAAATATAGTAAATACCTATGAATTGACGGTTATTAAGAAAAACGAGATTTAAAATTTCATGACTCCACATATCGTAATTTATTGTAAAATACTTATGGCAAGAAAATTGTCAAGAAAACTCAGTGTTTTTGTGATTATAATCTCATAATTATGCACATTAAAACAAAATTAGTGAGCAAAGTGCGTCAAATAAAACAATGGTGTTTTAATTCGGGGACATCATGGCATATGCGTAATAATAAATTTTGATAATGTAAATAAATAAATTTAAATGCTGGCGGTAAAAAATTATATTATGGAGAGGAATAATATAATGGGATATATTAAGTTAAAAGCTAAAAAGGATATTTTCATACATATTTTCTATCAATTCTAAAGCCATACAATTATGGATAAGAGGTATTATTTTAAAGGATGTATTGATAATGATTTAGTTGATGAATTAGTAACTAGAAGATCGTAATTAGATAAAAGTACTAGATATTCTAATGACACTTAGTGTAGGGAACTTCTGCAACGTAAAGTTGATAAGATAACAAATTAGTATGGAAATAATAACCTTATTGCCGTTTAAAAAAAATAAAACAACAGTATAAGAGACTTTCAGTATTGTTCAGTCCGACTCGTGCTTCAGTTGAAGAAACCTCATTAAGTAGTTCTCGTTATCAACTGTCAATAACGATGATTATGGTAAAAAACTTTTTTGATATTTATCTCTATCATATTTGGCGTAGGCGTATTTCGACTACGACAATTTTGTAATAGATTAATGATAACTGTTACAAAACCTTTAAAAACGCTCAGTTTTTGCTACGAAAACGTAAACACAAAAGGGTGATTATCCAATTGTAAAAAATTTTAAATGTTTTAAAATATTGTGGATAGCTATCTGAATTCTCAAGTCGACGAATACGAGGGCTGCTATATATATTTCTGGCCTGGCGACACTGAGTGTTGCCAAGTGCAATCTGACATCTCCATTGGAAAGTTTGTCATTTTTAAGCATAATCGTACTCAAAACGTTTTGACGTACGACCATTATTTGTGTTGTTTACAGTGACTTGAAAAAATTAATAATTCGACGTGGATTATCACGACAAGAGTACATTGATGAACTTAAATCTTTGTATGGCGATGAAGCACCATCCTATAGCACTGTGAAAAATTGGTATAATGAATTTAATCGGGGCCGAAGCTCGCTCAAAGACGAATTCCGTAAAGGTCGTCCAAAAACGGCTGTTGTGCCAGAGAACATTGATGCCGTGCGTGAACTCATAATGCAAGATCGACATGCCACATACCGAGAGATAGAGACACCCTTGGACATTTCTTCCACCAGCATACATTCGATACTGCATGAACACCTGGCCGTAAAAAAGGTTTGTTCTCGTTGGATCCCGCACAATTTGAAAGTCGCTCAAAAAAAGGATCGTGTCGATTGGTGCAAAGAAATGTTGCAAAAATTCGATTGAGGTGCTTCAAAAGACGTTTATAAGATCGTCACAGGTGACGAATCATGGATATATGCGTATGAGCCTGAAACGAAACAACAATCGACCGTGTGGGTCTTCAAAGACGAGCAAAATTCAACGAAAGTTGTTCGTGGAAGAAGCACTTCGAAGCAAGTGGTCGCCTGTTTCTTCGGCAAAACTGGTCATGTGGCGACTGTTCCCCTTGAGCAACGTAGGACGGTCACTTCTGAGTGGTACACTACAATTTGTTTGCCTGAAGTCATCGGAGAAATACGAAAAACCAACAAGAGAAGACGAATCATTGTTTACCATGACAATGTGAGCTCTCACACATCGGCTCAAAGCAGAGCGTTTTTGACCGGCCAAAACATCGAGTACAGCCCTGACTTGGCACCTAATGACTTCTTCTTGTTTCCGCACATCAAGAAAAAAATGCGTGGTCAACGATTTTCGTCGCCAGAAGAAGCTGTTGAAGTGTTCAAAAACCATGTTTTAGAGGTGTCTCAATCGGAGTGGAAAAAGTGCTTCGACAACTGGTTTGAGCGTATACAAAAGTGTACAAATCATGCAGGAGAATACTTTGAAAAACAATAAAATCATTTTTGATTATAAATATTTGCATTTTCAGTATTAGGCCAGAAATATATAGAGCAGCCCTCGTAAGTGATAGTTAAAAATTTATGTTTTATTTTTTGAGCAGAGGCAGTAATACAACCGGGTATTAAATAAATCGTTTACCCTGTTAAGATCGTACTTACACACCTAAAAATTATGACTCGGATAGGATGTTACTTTGAGTAAATCATTTACAATTTTTCGGTTATGAGTTTATTGTGCAATTGTTTTTATGATACTGCACTACACTAAAATTAATGTTTGTATTAATTTATAGATTTGAAGCTTTCATTTTTCAAAACAACTTGATTGATGAACCGATTTAAAATTTTAAAAAATATTATGAAATTTTAATACCATTATTATATAAATTGTCCGATCATCCGATATCTTGCAGAGTGCTGAAAATCATTTAATGAATACTAATGATACCAAACTATTAAAAGAAGTTATATATGTTAGTTTAAAGTGTTAAGCCAATAGAATATAGAGTTGAACAATTTGTAGATTACTCAGAAACAAACTTACATTTTTAGCTATCGAACAATAAAAAATTTTTATTGTATGAACTTTAATCAAAAGCTGAATTAAAATTATATTTATGTTTTTTCAAGTCTTCTAAAGTATTTGAAAATTTTAGGTAAACCTGATAAAAAACACTTTCTAAAATTCAGCTCCGATGAGTAGTGATTTAAAACAAAATTTCAGAAAATAAATAGCTAATAAGATTATACTTAGTTTGGAAGAATTTAACTTTTGCAGTGGCTAAACGCAATTTTAATATGTAATAAAAAACACATCAAAATTTTTTCAATGGCTACCTAAGACATGGATTTGAAATTTCTCCATAAAAAATATTTTAAACTACAATGTGACAGTGGATATACATATGTACATACATACAAACGTTGTTTGCATAAATACGTTTTTTTTGCTCCTAGGTATAACTTATAAAAACTTATTAACTTTTAAAGAATTAATATGGAATATTTGATACATACCCAGCTGGTGATTCTGCATTAGGATGTAACTGCATAGTCAAATCACCTAAACGACTAAATGCCTGACCAGCAGCTGTGAATATTTCACCCACCTAAAACAACAAAATAAACATTTTTATCAAAACAAGTAAACAATTGTGCAAATCGCATATGTTGAATGTTTTTTTTATTTATTTTCCAAAACAAATCAACAACTTCCTTTAACAAATTGTGACAATTTTATTTGTCTTCTAATTTGTCCTTAAATTGTCCCATATTTTTTTGAAAATAAAATACATATGGATTCTCTTTCCCACCCTCTCCGCTTAATTTAAACAAATATTGTTTGCAAACAAAACGCAAACGACGTTTTATTATAGTTTTCTTTCCTCTTGACCGCCCTAAGGAATTCTATGATCTGACACTTGCCGAGCGAGAGTTGTTGTTTGGCACACTGACATTGACGACGTCGCTCAGCTTTTCCCGCACAAATTTTCAAATAAATGTTCTTTATGATCTACTAACTGTCGGCAATTGCTTTGGTATTTATCAAATAATAAAACTTACTTTTGTGGCTGAATTCATTATATTTTTATGAAAATTGTATTAGATATTCTAAAATATTCTGTGAAAAATATAATATTGTACAGTTGTCAAAAACAGCGCGTAGATAACGGAGTAGTAAAAAAATTGTCAAACACTGAAAATCGGCTCGTTTGTTAAAACAGGGTGTTTCGCAGAAATTTATAAATATCAATTAGAGCTACATAACACCAGGTGTATTTTTTTCAATTCAGGTTTTATATTCGTATTTGCTTTTTAAACAATACATGGAAATACCAATAAATTTGCAGAAAAAATTGTTTGTTTGTTTTATACGCAAGCGATTAGATTCACTTGGCAAATCTCCTTCAATGTACTTGTAATTCGCCGAACTGCTATATAACCGTCCCTGCTGTTCCTCTTTGGACATTCAATACTTTAAAAGGATCCAAAATAAGCGTTTCTTCATAGTCAATAAGTTTTAAAATGGCGTCATCGTCACTAAAATCACTTAAACTGTACATAAATAAATTTTAGCACGTGTTAATTTGCCATTAGAAATCGTCTTTTTAAATATTGATCATAACTTAAGCTTTATTTGCTTGTATTTGGTTAACTTTTTAAAGCTGTTTCAGAAAATTAAATAACTTAGACGAAGAATAAATTTTGGGTTTATGCAAAACGAAGAAAAAGAGGAACTTAATTCTTTCCAAGGCGAATCAATTACTAGGTGTCAGCGTAGGCGAATTCATTTATTTTCGCCGAAATGAATACTGTCAAACTCCACATAAAAATATATACATTTAACCCAGTTAGCATTTGGAAGATTGTTTTTACAAAAATCACCAAAGTGAGTCTTTTAAGACTACCCAAAATGACTTAAAACTGATTAATCAGTTGTGCGTTTAGAAAGAGACTCGAATATAATTCCGACAAACGCAAACAAAGCGACTTGTTTAAAAAACAAAAAGTACAAAAAGCAAATGCTTGAAATTCGACTGTTTTTAGAATTATTTTGGAGACATATTTAACGCAGCCTTAGGATGATAAAATGATTCAAATACATATTTTATTTTTTAATTTTCGTAAAAATACATGTGTCACTTTGTAAAAAAATAGAGACAAAAATATAAAATAAGTTTTTCAAGTTTTTTTAAAATTAATTTTTTTAAAATTGAATTTAAGAAAATTAGGAAAAACATGCTAACGAATGAAACACTACCTCTTGACAAGCAATTGATTGGTTCGCACATGAACAAAACGTCAGCAGAATAGGTCAAATATTTGTTCATGTTTGTCTGCGTAGAGGAAACTTGGTGATGTTAATGCTTCATTTTCTCGCTGTTTGAACACGACATGACATCGACGATGGTCTACATAAGCCATTTTAATGTGTGCACTTGAAATTAATCAATGTTTGAACAAATCAATGGCTCGTCAAAACGGCGTGTAGTAAAAAATAAGCAAAACGTTGTTTGCAATGTTTCATTTTGAGAAAATATAATTAGAAATGTTCGTATAATATGATTCGAAGAAGCCTCGCATACGGCTTATAGTACAATCAAAAATTGACTCGTTCAGATAAGTCGCGGCTAGGGTACCATTTTCTACCGACAAAACAATCATTTTCGACTCTAAAACGGGCGCATAAATGATTATTTTAATCGTCTAGAAGAGTCAAAAAAGACTCGAATATGATCAATAATTCAAAAAAATGCTAACTGGGAAAGTATTAAATGATTATAAAAGGAAACAATCAAGTTTTCCTTTCGGGTTTTTCACACATACTGCTTTTTAAAATTCATTTAAATTGACAGCTGTGACGTAGGCTGTACGCAACTTGAAAGCAAATTAATTTCAAGATGGCAAAAACTTATGGCGGCAAAATATTTGTAGAAACAAAAACGAAGAATAGTTCAAAAGAATTATAAACAGCTGTTTTCTAGAACTTAACTTGAAACACTGTTTATTTTTATAAAAATATAACAGCTTGGCGTCGAGAGTAAAACTAAATTATTTAAGTTAATGGTCTTGTGTTTTTTTAAGATGAACAAGTGTAAGATGAATACTGATCAATTTGCAACATTTAGAAAGGTTAACTATGAACAGTTGGGTATTGCGGGATTATGCTTACGGTGTGGTAAGAACAACCACTTCGCAAAGGAATGTCGTTCCAGCAAGAATTTCAAATGTTATTTATGATCGAAACAAGGGCATGTAGGCAAAGTCTGCATCGCTTCTCTTTTGGCAAATAGTCCTAATGCCTGGCATAACACAAGACTGCGTAAGCGGGTAAATACAACAAACCAAGTAAAAAGTGGGGAGTCCGATTGCGGAGTTTATAAAATTATTAACGTTTATTGCAACGACTACAAAAAGCAGCAGGTGTTGATCGCTAATACGCTAAAGTTTTCATAGAAGGAAAAGTTGTGAAGTTTAAAGTAGTTTCTGGCGCCGGCTATTCGTTTTTACCCAAAAATGAATTTAAAAGTCTAAAATTAACTAAAATAGTAACGCCCACAAATATGGTTTGTCGCTCATATACGCAAGATACATTTTCTCCTAAAGGCAAAGTCCGTGTTCACATTCAATTCAATAATAAAACCATTTTCGATGACATGTATATAGTGCCTAATGGTTGCAC
Organism: Gymnosoma rotundatum; assembly: GCA_916610165.2. Lineage (NCBI taxonomy): Eukaryota > Metazoa > Arthropoda > Insecta > Diptera > Tachinidae > Gymnosoma > Gymnosoma rotundatum. The sequence goes on along the minus strand of OU744337.1, from coordinate 90,717,737 downwards.
AGCCCTCATTGTTCGTACCTGGATACGTCGACTGGGTATCAATCTCAACGAATTAGATGAAATTTATTCAAGCGTAAACGCAATTAATTCGATTTCTAATTATAACCAAATTGAAGATCTGATGAACGAATTTGCCTCCGTTTTTGAACAAAAGATTGGGTGCTTTCGTTAAAGTTGCGTGAAAACGTTACACCTATTTACACTAAAGAGCGCCAAATTCCCTATGCATTAAAGAGCTCGACGAGTTGGAGGAAGAGAAAATTATTACTAAAATGGCCAATAGTGACTGGGGCTCACCATTTGTCGATATTCCAAAAGCTGACGGAGGGGTGCGACTGTTCGTCGACTGTAAGGTAGGCGTTAATCAACGGTTGGTTAATGCACACTACCTTATTCGTGAAATACATTAAATTTTTAATAGCTTCAAGCAGCAGGCTGCTGTTGTCTAGGTGGTAAGCACGTTGACTACAAATCTGGCTGCCCTGGGTTCAACCCTTGCGGCAGTCAAGAAATAAAAAAATGTTTTTTTCTGTTTAATGGTATAAATACATAATCAGAATGAACATAAAAACATGCAGACTCCTTCGTCGGTACTTCTTCATAGCATTTTCGCCGGCGAAGTAAAATAATTAATAAAATGGCTATATCTATCTCTTTTCACCACCTGTCTTCTCTCTCCTCTATTCCTTTCCTAAAGAATGTAGCACGGTTACAAAAAAACTAAGTAGGTATTAATGCCTGAAGTGCTACTTCTCTTAAAAAAAAAAAAAAAAAAAAATACTACTGCAGTCCGGATCTCTATAAGGCTTACTTACATGTCCTGTAGATGAACTGTCATCAGAGATTCGCACTATATCAACGCATCGTGGCACATTAAGAATAAATCGTCTATCTTTTGGAATAAAAAAAACAGCTTCTGCTGACTGCATCATACTTCGGCGATATTCTGGTACATGGTGAATCGCTGTCAGAATGTAAGGCAAATTTGAAATCTTGTTTAATTCAATTAAAAAAGTATGATCTCCACTTAAACCTGTCTAAATGTAAATTTTTTTCAAAAGAAGATTCAATTTTTGGGCCACACTGTGGAGTACAATAAAATTCAAAAATCAGCTTCAAAAGTAAAGGCCATTATCGATATACCTCAACCGAAATGTGTAGAAGACGTTCGCCGATTTCTTGGTATGGTAACATATTATTCTAGATTCATATCAAATGCGTCGACCATAACCACACCTTTACGTCAATTATTACGTAAAAGTAGTGTTTTTGCCGGCTGTCAAAAAGCCTTTAAAATGTAAAAAAGATAAATCGCCAGTGACCGTGTTCTAATACCATTTAATCCGGAACTTAAAATTCAGCTAGCATGTGATCCTAGCCCCACAGGGAAAGCAAGGTTCTTATCGCAATCGTAATTGAGGATGAAGAAAGGCCAATTGCTTTTGCATCAAGGTCGTTAACTCCAGCCAAACAGAATTATTCACAGTTAAAACGCAAAAATGCCAATTAGAAATGCTACAAAAAGAGATGCACAGCTTTCTATGATTATAACGGGAATACGTAATTAAATGTAACCGATACAGAATAGACTGTCGATTGTAATATTCTGTTCAGAGGAAACAGGGTGGTAGTCCCAAGTTCACTTCAAAGTTCCGTCCTCAGTGAACTTCATTACACACACATTGGAATAACAAAAATGAAACAATTGGCAAGAATATATGTATATTGGCTGTCAATTGACAAAGATATTAAGAAATACGTCCGCTCATGCCCTGCTGTCCAGAATAACCCGTCTAGAGCAATTTTACACCCATGGGAGGAACCAAACCAACATTGGCAACGCATTCACGTTAACTACGCAGGACCTTACCAAGGACATTAGTATCTGGTAGTCATCGGATCTTAATCTAAATGGGAAGAAGTGGGTGTGTGTTCCTCTGCACCAACATCAAGTTCAAGTATAGAAATGTTCTCTATCATTTTTGCCAGGAACGGGTACCCAGATGTAATTGTCTCCGACAACGCGACTATCTTCAAAAGTGACGAGTTTACCTGTTTTTGTCGCATTAGCATTTTTCAAAAGTTCATTGGCCCTGAGCATCCTGCTACAAATGAATTGGCGGAAAGGAATATCCAAACGTTAAGAAAAAAGATCATACGTTCAGAAAAAAGTTAGGGAAATAATCTTCCGGTACAGGGCAACCCCACTGCGGAACGGGAAATCACCATCTGAACAATTCTTTGCCAGGCAGATAAAAATACAATTGGATGCTTTAAAGCCCCCAAATATTCACAAAAGTCATGACCCGGAGATAATGACCAGACAGTTAAAAATTGGAGATCGTGTTCAGGCTAGATCTTACACAGCTACTAAACCATTATGGAAGCTCGGTATCATCACAAATAAATTTGGTCGTCTTCACTGAATCACCAACGGAACTGCAACCCGTTATTACATAAGAAGGAAGAAGTCTGTCAGGAAATGTTGCAACATCCAGACATGTTACCTTACCTATCAACCTTGCCTTACGATGATGCGAAAGTGCCTAGTATACCGACCACCACAGAATCATGTCACGAACAACAACAGCTTTCCCCTTTAGAAGCAACACCGAGTGTTTGCACATAACGTCGAAAAAGAAACCGCCTAGACATTATCAGGACTATATACGGCATTGATGCGAAATAGACATTTTTTGTTTTATTCACAACACCTTTTTAAACTACCAGTACGGAAGTCACACGTATTATTAGTTTTATTTAGATATGGTGTGTTAGATTTTGCCAGAAGTTTCGGTCGCGATTATATATATATTGTTAAAGTATATACAGTAGCTCCAAGCGAAACTTGTACACCTATGAAAACAAATTTCTTTATGTTATATGTCTAAAACTAAATAGGCTAATAAAATAAATTTACTTAATTTTAGTACAAAACTATGTACTTAATTAAATATCAGAAACGAAATTTTGAATATAAATTTATTTATTAAAATACAGATAAATAGAGTTTTCCCATTTTTACCTTTTTTATTGTCATTTTTTTGATTTTTTGTTTGAAAGAGTTACAAAAGAGAACAAAATGGGTAGACAGAGAGGACAAACTTCTGTCGCAGTAAGAAAATTAATAATTCAACATCATAATAATAATAAATCGCTGCGATAAATATCTGAGATAGTTGATAGAAGCCTATCGACAGTGCAATATATTATAAAAAGGTGTAAAATGGAAGAGAGGATTGCGAACAAAAAGAAAAGTGCATATAACAAAATTTTCTCTGCTAAAGACGAGCAATATATTTTACGTCAAATAAAAAGGAACCCATTTTTAAGTGCTCCGAAACTCGTAGAAGTTGTGTAGAAAGACTTAGGAAAAACATGTTGCCCACAGACCATAAGAAACATATTAAAAAGGGCTAATTTCAATAGTAGAAGGACAAGAGTTAAACTTCTGCTTAATAAGAGAAATCAAAGAGAAGGTTACGATTTGCCAAGGAACATGAAACAAAGGATTTTTCATTTTGGAAGCAAGTATTATTCACAGATGAAAGTAAATTCAACTTGTTTGGTTCAGATGGAAGACCTTTTGTATGGAGAAAATCCAATGAGGAGTTGCTTGTCTAAAACATGAAACCAATAGTTAAGCACGGTGGTGGGTCAGTAATGGTTTGGGGATAATTTTCTGCATCTGGGCCCGGTGTTTTACAATTTATCGATAGTACCATGGATCAGCATATGTATCTGAACATTTTAAAAGAAAGTTTGTAAGCAGAAATTTTGTCTTGGTGAAAACTTTTATTTTTACCAAGACAACGAACCTAAGCATAAGGCTTATAATGTGCGATCATGGCTACTTTATAATTGTCCACATGTTATGGATACACTAGCCCAGAGACCAGACATAAACCCAGTCGATAATTTGTGGAGCTATCTCGATCGTAAAATTCGTAGTCAAACAATAAGTTCTAAGGATGGCTTGAAAAGAGTTCTTCAGGACGAATGGGGCAAAATTGAACCGAGTTTTTGCGAAAACCTTGTGCGCAGTATGCCAAATAGATTAAAAATGGTGATAAAAAATAAAGGCATGCACACCAAATAATAATATTTAAAACCAACAAAATAATATTTGATTGAAGTGTGGTGTACGAGTTTGGCTTTGTCACAGAAATTACTATTATTTTATGTTTTTATTAAAAAAAATTTTTATTGAATAATAATTTAAAGTTTTTATGTTTTGTTAAATTTGTTATAAAATTAACTAATGAAATAAATACAGTTTTATTTGTTAAGAGCTTCTTACTCAATGTTAAAAGATAGTTTAAAAATTAGTCTAAAGTGTACGAGTTTCGCTTGGAGCTACTGTATATATACTTTATTTTCTCTTAACCTTCATTAGGTCTTCGGGTCAAATTTGACCCATTTTGCAAGAAAATTGTATTTTTTTCCGAAAGTAGGGGGTTTAGATTTTAGATATTTTATGAATTTTATTTATTTTTGAATACTAATAACTATTTTTGGTTTTTATAAGAAAATATTGTACCAAAAAAAAATTATGCAGTTTTTAGCACTTAAGACCTTCGGGTCAAATTTGACCCATAACAAAATCTTTATGTTTTTGCACAGTTTTGTTAAAATAATTTATTTGTAAAGAAAAATGGCAAATGTTTTTTTCACCAAAATTAAAAGTCAATATATCTGTCTCCTTTATTTTCTCCATTTTTGGTGAACATTACTGGTATGAAAAACGGGTCCCCATGTAAAAAGCAAAGCTTATTTTCTTATGCAAAACTGTTTTCAGTCATATAATAAACACGGAACTAATCTAACGTATCAACGTTATAAAGTGTCGAGTCTGTATTTCTTGTCGGAAAATGAATACTAGTGAAATAGAAAATTTGCTAAATGCACTATCGGACGAAGAGGAGATTTGTTCAGAATATGAAGATAACTTAGAATCGCGGAGACAACTGACAGTTTTAGTGGAAATGAAATTGATGTAGCAACAACTGCAGCAATGACAACAAAAGTAGGTGGAATAAGATATTTCAGACAACCACTTACAAATAGTCAAGGAAGATTCCGGAGCAAGAACATTATTAGCGTGAAACCACACCTCACCCGCTTCTCTTGTTCGATAATCACAAGGGAAGAAATTTCCACTTTTCAATTGTTTTTCCCGCCACCTGTAATAAACATTATTTTGAAATATATCAATAATAAAGGTAAACGTGTTTTTGATATGGATTGGACTGAAGTTGACGACACCTCTATGGGTACACTTTTGTTAGCTGGAGTGTAAAGATCAAATAATGAAAGTACAGAATGTGTATGGAACTCTGAGAAAGGAATACCAATTTTTAGAGCAATTATGCCATTGAGAAGATTCAAAAGTCATTCTAGAGTAATAAGATTTGACAATAAGGATTGAATTGACACCTAAGCTTTTGTCAACTAAAGGAAGACCGTTATTTTCATCATTTTTTGCTTCACTAAGGACACTACTCTCGTTTCATATATTCCAAAGAAAAATAAGTCTATGAATCTTCTTAGCACTTTGCATCATAGTCCAGAAATAAGCAATCGTGAGGACATAAGCCGCAAATGATACTGGACTGCAATAAATGTAAAGGAGGAGTTGATACTCTGGATAAAGTTGTTCATGTTGCACTTGCAAAAGGAAAACCAATGGATGGCCTCAAGTTGTATTTTGCAACATTTTAGATATATCAGCTTTGAATGCTTTTATATTGTTTACATCGGCTAGTAGTGGTTGGAAAGAAACCTGTTTTGCCAAACGTCGTCCTTTTTTGGAATATTTAGGATTGTAGTTTGCCACGCCCTATATAAAACAGCAAAATTCCTTGCCAAGAACACAACTTTCTTTATTTAAAATAAATATATACATATATGAATTCGTAATAAATAAACAAAACGTGCAGCTTTAATATTCAAAACAAAGCTAAAAAAAGTACTAACTTTAAAAACAAACTTAATTAAAGAAAACAAGTTTTTTCATATCGAATTTTCTAACTGGGTCAAATTTGACCCAAAGAACGTTAACGTAAGTAAAATTTGAGGACCTTATGAAGGTTAAGCCTGGTACTCTGTTCTGTTTTTCACGCGGAATGCTGTCAAACTACATACATAAAAAATTTGTATAAAAAAGTCATGAAAAAATGTTGCAGAAGTAGTACTCTGTTTTTACTGTGGAAAAACATATGAAATGTTTCTGGCAACATTTTATCCAAGCTGTGAAATAAAGCAAGTAGGCATTATTTCATGCGGAATTTTTCATACAACAGATGATCGTATGTCTTTTACTTACGTTTTTAAAACAATGATACCACACTTTAAATGTCAAATATTCCACATGAAATAATCAATGTTGCTCAACAATTTTCACAAATTTGAACAGAGTACCAGGCTTTAACAATAAAATTGTAGTTAACAATTGATAGTTTGAATTTTTATAAAAATACAACAAACACCTAACTGAAAAGAAATATTGAAAGCAGGTTCGTTGCAATTTTTAAAAGTAAAACTTGAAGCAAAACTTGGTCATGTAACCCTCAAGTTACACGTAGTCACACGGTCATGTTTTCGTTTAATTCTCTTTCAAGAAATTTACACATACTGCTTGTAAAAAATTCACAAAAATTAAAAGCTGTGCCGTAGGTTGCACACAATTTCAAAGCAAATTTGTAAGCAATATGTCGTGAAGAAAACAAACAAAATTTATTTGGAGGAAAAAACTTCAATCAGCTGTTTTCTTGAATGTAATTTTAAAGTGTGAGTGTATTGGTAAAGAATGAGAGAAATTTTAAAACTTGAATGAAAACTTGATCGTCTGACACCCAAGTTAGCCAGCTATTTTTGGCATCAACGTTGTGCTCTGCAACAACAAAATTACCAGTCAATTAACAGGTTGCAGCGTAAGCTAATTCATTTATTTTCGTCATTACTAGGAAAGTCAAACTCTATTTATATAAAGTTTGACATTTCATGCAACGGCCATGGCTGTAACTAATTAAAATTATTTTCAATTTATTTTCATAAACTCCCTTTATTTTACACTTTCAATGCAAAATTATTTCCTTTTACACCCTTCACCACAAAAAGTGGAAAAAAAGGTTATATCTAAGTTTGTCATTCCGTGTGTAATTTCAATAATATCCATTTCCGATCCCATGAAGTATATATATTCTTGCTCCTTATGCATAGCCAGGTCGATTGAGCGATGTCCGTCTGTCTGTCTTTGTTAATCTATCAGATATAGTGTCGAAATAGGTGCTATTGGAAATCAGCATGAACGGTACATGTCGGAAACAGATATTTTAGAAATTACAAACGGAGTGACAAACTTATATACACAATTTTACACTTGTGGTAAAGGGTATAGAAACATTCTGTAGGAAACTGCAAAAGGTCTGTTTTGTTTGCAAATATTTTCAAAATAAGTTTGAATCCTGCTTATTTGCATACTGCGACAAACAATTCCTGATGTTAATGATTTGAGCATTCTGGTGGGTATTCCAAAGAAGTGAAAGAACCTCATTTAATGATCATCTAAATACACAACCCCTATAGTAAGTTAATGGAGACCGTACGAATTTGTATCATCGAAAGTATTTTTATCGACGAAATATATCGATAAAATTAATCAAACATGAAAAAAAAAACTGAACTAGCACTGCCCTAAAAACATGCCATTAAGAACGCTAAAAGATTGAACTCGCTACTCGTCATACAACTTAAACTCGGCGTTATATCATGGATATCTGATATATCTGAGCTTCAATTTATAATCTTCAAGATATTGAAAAGGCAATTTCTAACTTAAACTCTACGAAAAACCCTAGTAGTCAAAAAAACAATAGAGTCAAAATGCTTTTTTTGTTGTTTTTACTGCCGTGCTACGTCTTAAGTACTTACCTGCAAAAGGGAAGATTTCATTGGTTACGATAACATCCATGCCTAAAAAGGATTATATGAGAGTAGATCTTTATATATCAATGAGACCTTTTTCAAACACGCTTAAGCTTTTTGAGTAATAAGCTAAATTCTATTATGATTGAGAAATTATATTTCAAACTAAAAATACGGATTTTAAAGAAAAAAAAAGAAAAACACTTTCGAACAAACCCACAGGTTAATAAACTAATTAAAAGTACTTTTGAGAAAACAAAAGGGTGTTCAACACTTATCAACAAGGTTTCGCATGAGGGCTTATGGTTTAAATTGGTACAAAACTTGCCTCGAAACCATTGTAAGCTGTAAGAAAGGTATGCAGCTGGTCAGAAGTTAATAATTATAAAAGTTGAAGTAGAGATGAGATATCTGCGTACTAAGGTATCCAATAGATCAAGGTCGCCCAAAAGAACGCATCAGACCCATAGGCCCTTGATGAAACCAATATAATGCCTGTTTTGTTTAGATGCTTACGCCTTTAAATGTGTTGTAATAATGATGTGTTCCTAAATACTTTATATTATATATTATTGTAATTGAATTTAACAATGTATATTTTTAAAAAGAAAAAAAATATTGAGACGTGTGGTTAAATTTTATAAATATTAATTTAATTACGTTTTAATATCTTTGTTGATCCTTTTGTGTTTCTTTAAGCATGATAGAACTTGAAAGTATAAAAAATAACACTAAAAATTTGATTTTGATGAAAAATTTTTTCTTATTATTTTCAGTGAATTCTGACAAATCATTATGAATAGACTCACGCTTGAACAACGCTATCAAATCATCCAAGTTTACTTTGAAAATCAGTCATTATTTCAAGCAACTCAAAGACGACTTCGCGATTTTTATGGTGCACATAATTATCCGTCTGAGCAAGCTATCCATCAAACTGTGGATAGATTTCGCACTACATACTCTAGAGAACGCAATAACACCAACACGTCAAAAGAATGTGCGTACTGAAGAGTATATCGCTACTGTAAACGAAAGTGTGGAATAAGATTAAAATTTATCTATTTGTCATCGGTCGCAGGAATTGGTGTTCTGTCCGTATACTACGTGGAAAATTTCGCGCAATGATCTTGGCCTACATCAGTATAATATCCAGCTAGTGCAGGAATTAAATTCACAAGACCATTATATTCGTCGTTCTTTCGCCGATTGGGCTCTAGAGCAGTTAGTAACTGACCCGTTGTTTAATCGCCAAATTTTGTTCAGCGATGAGGCTCATTTTTGGCTTAACGAGTTTGTTAATAACCAAAATTGCCGCATATGGAGTGAGACCAATCCATAACATACCCTACAAATTCTATTGCATCCAGAAAAATGCACCACGGTGGTGGCATCATCAGGCCTTATTTCTTCAAAAATGAGGTCGGATCTCACGTTGCGGTCAATAGAGAGCGTTACCGCACCATGATTAATAATTTTTTTGTTGAAAATATGAATGACATTGATCATTGTGTTTTCAACAAGATGGCGCTACGTTCCATACGGCGACCGACCTGTCAATTGGCCTCCAGGTCGTACGATTCTTTCCTGTGGGGCCACGTGAAGTAACTGGCTTGTGCTGATAAACCAGCAACAATTGACGCTTTGGAGGCCAACATTGTTCGTGTTATTCGTGACAAACGGCCATCAGTACGTAAAAAAGTGACCCAAAAATGGACGTCCTGAACGCGCTTCGTCATGAGCAACCGCGGTGGCCATATGCCCGAAATCATTCTTAATCCCATGTTTTGATTTTTCGTATTAAAAAAATCTTAATAAAATTTAATTTTTTATTATATTCTTTACAATTCAAAGTTCTTTCGGGGTTAAAAAACACACGAGATAAAATAAGAATATGTACGATAAGCTATTGGAGATGCTAATGGACCCACCAAGTGCCAGAATTCTCTGAAGGCGTCCAATTTCCCTCGGTAAGATGTTCAGTAGACAGCCAAAGCTGACAGCGGAAGAGTTCTGCAGACTCCCATTATGGGCAATATGTCTTCAGGCTGTGAGTTAATTTTCAAGACGCATAAGCTTTCTCCATGGGGCAGATTGAAGAACACTGCGACAGTAATAGACTTAATGGCAAAAGCCGGAAACCGGCAAAGGCCTCAAAGCCTTATCTGACAAATCGGTCTAACATTTTAGTAGTCATTATAATTTTTTAAAATATAATTTCACTTGTAAAATGAAAGGTGAATACAGTTTAATCAACTCGCCTATGTGGTCGAATAACGATCTTTAAATAAAAGCGTTCAAAAATATATATTTCTTCTTTCAGAATCTAACTCGTACATTTGCGATCATAAAAACTTTGCTTCTAGCCAACGGTACAACACCTTCACCTACACAAGTACGCGGACGATCTTATCACCAGAATAATGTACATAAAAACATTAAATCTGGACGTATGGCGTCAATAGTGTCTTGAATATTCGCTTTCAATGGTCAGGAGTTGCTGGTTTACGGTATAAATCAATGATTTAATATTCGCCCATGAAAAGTAATAGTGAGGCGTTAAATTTTATAAACGGGGAACAGGATCATTTTGCAATAAACCGATTGTTAAGCGCGGTTTATGGCGAGTTGAACTGTCCAATTGGAACCTAAAGTCATTGATGTTTAGATGAAAAATTTTATCAGAATGGCTAAATATTGCTTGCCATTCACCCTAACGGCAGCTCTTTTTCACTTCGAAAGCCAAGATCTGTAAAATTTTCTAAGTTGTTGAAGGAGAAAGGCCAAGAAGTTGAAAACGACGACTAAGTGACGTTTGTTGTCTTTTTCAGTACCACGTGCTACAGCAGCAATACTCTCTTCGCTACGCATATTTTTTTGTCTTGTTTATGGTTTTAACTCGGGAATAGTAAAATTAGTGCGAAAGCTATCAATAACTGCAGGAATTGATTGCTCACTAGATTATTTTTACGATAAAATTGATAAAGTGCTCTATGGTCTTCGCGAATATATTTATTTTTTTGTTTTTAGCCTGCTACTCTGTTCAGTTTTTCATGCGGAATGCTGTCAAATCACATACATAAAAAATTGGTATGAAAAAGTCGTGAAAAAATGTTGCAGAAGTAGTACTCTGTTTTTACTGTGGAAAAACATATGAAATGTTTCTGGCAACATTCTAACCAAGCTATGAAACAAAGCAAGTAGGCATTATTTCATGGGGAATTTTTCATACAACAGCTGATCGTATGTTTTTTACATACATTTTTAAAACAATGATACCACACATTAAATGTCAAATATTCCACATGAAATATTCAATGTTGCTCAACAATTTTCACAAATTTGAACAGAGTACCAGGCTTTTGTCAAAACAAATTTCAACAACTTTGAAGATTTGCTCTCGCGTTAAGTTGATAAGTTGCTAAGCATTCTCATCTTTTATTGATCGATAGTTCTCATGCAATTAATAAAACGCCAACAATAAATATTTTAAGTCGTCTTATTAAGATTTTCTTCACTTAAATATTCTAGAACACAATACCGATGATTATCGTAAAAGAATTAATTTTTCCAAAAACTGTTTCAAATTTTACACACTGTGCTCTATTCATGATTTTGTGCAAAATGTTAAAATGTCCATATAAAAAATTACAGGGAAATAAATAAGAAATAATGTTGCTGTAGTAGTACTCTGTTTATTTCTGAAATAGTCACGAAATGTTTCTCGCAGCATGTTTACGAACTAAAAAATGTTCTTGGCAACATTTTTTTTCAACGATGAAATAACAAGAGCACTTTTTTCGTACGGAATTTCTTTGAAAACAATTTTTTCAGACCTTTTATGTTGATTTATGTATATACTAGAATTTGGTTTTTACAAAATTTATAAAAGCGTTTGCAATTGAAAAACAAAAACATATAGGTATGTATGGGATAAATCCCAAAAGTTTGGATGAGGTGAATAAGTATTTATTTCTCTTCGGCTTCAGTAAATTTGAAATTTTATTCCAGACACTGTAGAATTCTCAAAGGCGACAAAAACAATAATTATTTTCTAAAACGCTGTGTTGGCACTAGTAGCTAATTGTAAAATTTTTCAAGGGAAATAATGCATGTTGTTCAACATTTTTCGCAAACAGGCTTTAAACAGAAATAAAACAAACTCTAGAAAATATTTTTTTATAGCAACAAGTTTATTGAAATTTCTTTTTGTTTCCACAATAAAGTTTTATTTATGTATTTAATATATATTTATCCATTCAATACCATTTATTACATAATTTTTGTTTTTAATCATTAATCATATTTCCATACAGTATGTGGTGAGTTTTTGAAAAGTGTTTTATATAAATTTTGCTTTATTTTTTTTTTAAATTTAATTTTATTTAATTTACATATGATACCAAAAATGCATAAATTGTGTAGTAACACAAAATTTATTTATTTATTTTTTCAATTATTCATGTATGAGTTTAAATTTTAATAAAAGATACTATTTTTTAAACAAAAAATAGATAAATAATTATTAAATTTTTTTAAATCAGACTTTAAGCGTTAAACAGAAACAAATGTTTTTAAATTAATATTATTTCATTATTTTTTTTAAATTAAATTGTGTTGTTGTGTAAGTGTCCTTTTTGGATTTATTTAATAATAAATTGTTTTTTTTTTACTATTTCCTTTTTATTTAAAATCACAGCTTAATTTAAGTAAATTTTTCATTAATTTTTCATTTAATTAATATTATTTTTTTAAATATTAAATTAAAAACAAAAACTCACTACCTTACGACTCACAATTTATGTTTTACCATGCTTTTGCCTTCATTTTTAGTTTTTCATATGAACTTTCACTTTTATTTTTTTTTAACTTTAGTTGCTATTACGTATATATATATATTTTTTCATTTTTTATTTTTATATTGCACAAAAATCGAAAAAATTGTTTTTTGTTTTTTTTGTAGAGAAATTATATTTCGTTTTTTTTTTTATTTTTTATTTTGTCTATTAATTAGTACCTGAGAAGTTCATATTCGTTTTAAGAATAAATTAAATAAAAAGTTTGAAATTAACAAAAAAAAAAAAAAAAAAAAAAATAATAACTTCAAATTTGTTAGAAAAGTAAGACATTTTTATTAAATATATTTTTAAAATTAGTTTTATAAATGCATGTGTATACGTTTAATTATTTACTTTATATTATTATGAGTCTTTATTACGCCCTGAGTTTTATATATATTGGATTATAATTATGTGTTTGTGTGTTGTATACGTTTTATTTTATTAATAAATGACAAAAAAAAACAATAAATTTTAATAAAATAAATTCACCCTATTTTTACCATACCAAAGATTATGCCAACATTTAAAAATCAATTTCGCTTACTCAGCAGTTCAGAACATTTTCTTAAAATTTTTCTTTAACTAAATTTTCAACTGTATTCTAAATAATGTGTAACTCAAGTCCATTAAAAAAAAGAAAAATTTTGATTTCTTAAGAATCTTTTGTAGCTGCTCTAGTTTGCCATCGTCAGTTGCATTTCGTTAACTGTTTTCTTAAATTTTGTCTCCAATTTTTGAAATATATAGAATTGATAGAGCAATTTTTGCCAAGACGCTAAATGTCAAACTCCGTATATAATAAATATGTATAATTCTTTATATGGTGTTTGACGTTTAAGCTTTCGGCGAAAATGAATGAATTCGCCTTTGCAACCAGGTGATTCCAAGGCGAATCAATTTTAAGCTGGTAGCGATGGCGAATTCGTTCATTTTCGCCGTAAGCCCGAATGTCGAACTACATATAAAAAAATAGTACACAGATTTTTTATATATGGAGTTTGGCAGTTAAACTACCGGCGAAAATTAATAAATTCGCCATCGCTACTACCTTGTAATTGATTCGCCTTTCGTGATTCGTCTTGTTGTTTGCTTGAGCTATTTCACCCAAGGCAAATTAATGCCATAATTTCGCCTAATGATTTTTATTTTCGCAAGGTTAAAATAAATGAACACGAAAATTGTAAGGTTTTAATATAGAACCTAGAAAATGAATTAAAGGCTAAAAGATTTGAAGTTGATTTTTAGTTCTTTTGAATTTTAAGACTCTTTTAATTAGATTTTATTAGAAACAATTTATAAGGTAAGCCTTTGATTTAAATCGAAAAGCGTTACGACTATTAACTATAAGGGGATTAAAGTGGTCTGTATTTAATTGTTCTAAGCTTAAGTACCATGGCGATTCAATCAGCTGGTGGCAGCGTAGGCGAATGCGTTTATTTTACTGGATAACAGATTTTCATATATCAATGCGAATTAATTATAAGCTGGTAGTAATTGCGAATTCATTAATTTTTCCAGTAGCCTAACTGTAAAACTCCATGTATAAAAAATTTGTATACTTTTTTTTTTATAAGTAGTTTACATTCGAAGTAAGGGCGAAAATTAATGAATTCACCATCGCTACTACCATGGCGAAAATATATTAGGCAATCGCGATGGCTAATTCTTGAATTTTCGCCGCAAATGCTAAATATCAAGCACTATATAAAAAAAACTATACATATTTTTTATATGTGGAGTTTGACATTTAGGATTTCGGCGAACATAAATGAATTCGCCATCGCGACCACCTTGTTACGCTTCGCCTACCACCTTATAATTAATTCGCGTTGTTTATATATCAAGTTTGACAGTTATTTTACCAGCAAAAAATAATTTGCCTACGCTGCCACCTGGAAATTGATACGCTTTATTAAAGGGCTGCTTACATGCTCACAGAAGTCTTAAAACATGTCAAATTTTTTTGCAGAATGGTACCAGTGGGATCGTGTAAACAAAATACGTAATGAATCTGCACAAATTGAGAGTAAATACGGTTGAAAATATGACAGTCGTATAGCTCTCTTTGTCTTTTGACAATTGTCTTTTAAAAATTTCCGTATCATTAGATCAGGGATGGATTTTTCTGCAAACCGCTATTTTAGTTTTGGTGTGTTCTACCCATACCAATTGTGTAAATGCAAAAAATAAAAAATTTGTCGTAAGCTTTTTACTTTCAGTTTTAAACCCCGGATGGAATTTTTTCTAAATTTCTTTCGGATTTTAAGTACGTAAAAACGTACCGTCTAAACACCCTTAAGTGACACACGGTTTCCATTAGAAAAGCTGACAAACAAACTTGCCTCATAATTTTTTAAAAAGTTTTTTTTTAGGAAATAACGTTGAAAACTGCAGTGAAAGTATGAGAAAAAAAAATTACTCCTACTAAATTTTATCCGATTAAAGTGATTTTGAAACACTCATATATTTTATGCTTTAAGGTTTTTAAGAAAACAAGAAAATACTAAAAGAATGTAACTCCACATCAGTTGTACTACGCCTTAATAACAAATTTTAACTTTTTTTGCGTTTTGATAGTTACTGAAGACAATTTGAATAGATTTTGTTTCAAAAACTTCTGGCAGATTTTTTAAAATTTATAAATTTTAAGTTAAAAGACATAACGAGCAGCTCAATTACAGACAGTTTGAAAGTAAATAACTTAGAAAAATGTAAATCTGAATCTTATTCTATTAAATATTTATACAATTTATTTTGGGAAGTTTTGTTTTTTTAGTCACACTCATTATTTATAATTTCAAATTTATTTTTGTATAATAATTTATATACAAAAAAAGTAAAAATACAAAAAAAAGAAAAATAAACAAAATTTTATAAAGATTTTTTAGATGTAAATTTTGTTCTTTGTTTTCCTGAAATTTTGTACTCATTAGATCCGAAATGTTTTTGTTTTTTCTCATTTTTTCTTATTTTATATAATTAATTAATAATGTGTGACATTATTTATAGTTTTATTTTAGGAAAACTAAACATACATTTGTATAAATATTTGATAAAAAAAAAATATTTTAAGCCAATTTAAATTAAAAATTTGTACTTTTCCATATAAAATTGTTGCTTTTTATTATATTACACAATATTTAACTTGATTTACACATTTATATATTTTAAATAAATAATTTTTATTTTTTGTTTTAATTTTACATCAAATTTGTTAATTTAACAAAATGCTCACTATCAATTTTATTTTTGTAATTCTAATCGTTCTGAACTCTTCGTAATAGTTTAATGCCAAAAAGTGTGTGTTTATTAAAATTTAATTTTGTGTACTGCAGTATTTTAATTAACTTGAATAATTATGTACAAAATAATAAAATTAATAACATAACAAGTTAAGACTGATTTAACGCAAAAAAAAAACAAAAAGTTTTGTTTAAGAAATATTCTTTTACTGTCAAGAATTTCATTACGTGTCAAATGGCAACTGAAAATTATCCTTATCATAAGTGTAAAATTAATAAGCGAATTTCGGAATATCTATTTTCATTTAATATATGCGAATTATTATTTTAAATATTTGTGTTTTCAATAATTTTGAATGCAATTTAAATTTATGTTTTTGTTTAAAAAGAGTATCGCATATATTATTAAATAATAGGTCTGTCTGCGTACACATGTTTGCATCATTTTCTGCGAAATGTTGCAAAAACTTGCAAAATGTTGTGTGCGTGCTCCAAATCTGTTGCAGCAAGAGAGCCAAAAAGAGAATTTTTTGACAGTTGGCAGTTAGGGAACTTGCAAAATGTTGCTAGAGAAATTTCTGCTTTTAAGATTTTGCAACTAGTTTGAACAGCTGTTTTTATTTACTTTTTGAATATAATAATTTTTGTGAAAAAAAAAAAAATAAAAATTGAAATTTAACAATGGCAGAAGTAAGTAGTTAGAAGTGTGTTGATTTTTAATGCTTATTATAAATTATAATAAACAAAACAATTTTAAGTATACTACAAAATAGATTCATAGGCAATGATATATTTTCCAGTCTAAAGCCTTTTCTTATGAGGCCAAAAGAAAGAAATTGTTTAACTCTGTAAAAGGAAGAAGTAGTGCCCAATTACTGCGAAGAGGAATTTCGAAGACTTTTACGGATATCGAGCAACTGTTTGAAATCCTATGCGAATTCTTTTGCTTTGTTATTTCAATTGTTTACACACCGATCAGGTGTTTTCTTGCAAGATTTTACTGGATACTCTCTTCGTACGTTTTGATATATTTTCAGCCGACAGCGTAAAATTGGTGTTACTCTTCCAAAAAAATTTACTGAGTGTTAGCTACTGGAAAAGTACCCAGACAGACCTAATACAATTGCAGAAATATGGCAGATTTTTTTACATATACTAAAACTTATAGCTTGCTTTAGGTTGCGTCTTCTTTGTAAAAGAATGTTAGATTTGAAATAATTTATCATTAAAAATCTCTTAGCAAAACTGATATAATGACTTAAGTAAGAATTTTAATTTTGCATTTTTTAAGCCTTTTGGCAAAAAGATTTTATTGAAAAATAGTTTTTCATTTGAAGTTTGTACGTTTCAGAAAAATAGAAAAAAAACATCTCTGGTCCGATTAGAAAATCGTCCAGACATGTAAAAAAATCTGTCTCACATACATATGCACTGTTATAACTTTTTAACATGCCGTCAACTTTTGTCAGATCTAACGACTAAATCTAATAGTTACGGGCCACAACCCATCTGCAATTTTTGTTGTTCGCACTCTGAAAATCTTTAGAAATAATAACTAAAATTACTTGAATTGTTCACCAAATTTGCAGCAATAATTTCTAGCACGTCTTCATTTGCCATTAGAAACTGTATTCCATATTAGTACTAGCTATTCTGGTTGCTCTTCGCTGCCCCAATCCAGCCAGTTTTTTATTTGATTATGAACGCTAATATGAAAGTTACTTGTATAAATATAAATTCAGTGTTTGTTGTTTTTTATACGGACAAAATCAAATGTTGTCATGAAAAGTCGCAACTCACGAACGCGTCGACCAATTTCATGCAAACTTTACATAAACCATCTACACGACCATATGAACAAATCGTGCTGTTTCGTGCAAGAAGAAAAAGAAGAACTTTAGTCATTCAAAACCGCTCTCATTTATCCAATTTTGAAGTAAGGGAACGCTTTTCGTGCAAATGGGATCCCACGGGATCCTAAAGTATTTTACAGAAACAGACCTAATAAATATTATAATTAAAAAAATACTTGCGGGTCTGTTAGAGTTTATAAAAAAAAACCCCAATCGACTTATTTCGACAAGAGTTGCTTAAAAGTTTTAAAAATGAGTTGAGGTGCGTGAGTTTAGCAAATATGTATATATTGATTTTAAAAGGCACAAATTCACTTTCTCTCACAATACAAGAGAGTAAAGATTGAATACCTGCCTTGGACAATTTTTCATGGACGATAAATCGTGCAGCCAAAAAGTTTAAACTGCGGCTGACTTCAAAGCGTATCAGTTCAAAATTTGCATGCAATTGTGCTGCAGTATATAAATCGAAGCCCTAATGGATTTCTTACTGCATTCCTATAACTTGTCGACGGCGTTTTGAAATGGTGCACCTTAAGAAGAATTGGTACGATATGTTGCACGTTTACAAATCGAAAAACGCTTTACCTTTCGAAGATTTTCGTGATAAAGCTCAATTTTAACAAGTTGCATCAGTTTGTATCAATATAATACTTGTGTTTTGAAGCTGCCACTTTAAAAATGAATCGTCAATTTTAAGCGGTAGGCGTTTTTCAGTACGTGAATGTGATGCGATTTTACTACAAAGAAGAAAATTATTATTACAGAGTTGTGTTGTTGCCAAAATTTTAAAAGTCTCAATCAATGAAAAAATTAACATTTAAATATAAAACAAGTTTTTGTAAAAAGAAGTTTATTGCCAATTATTTGTTTTGTAGTTAAATATTTTTATCCTTTTTTTATACTACAATAATACTAAAAATGTTGTTGTTCTTTGTAATATCAAAATAAAAGTTTTTAATAGAAAATTTAAAGTTTTTCTAACGAGTTGAAAATTATAATATATAACTAAAGTTTAAAAATTAATTAGGGATTAAATTTTGTAATAATAATGTTTGTTTATTTTACATTAAAATTTACATTTCCTTTTTCGGTTTCTTAAATATTTAATGATTAATTTATTGGCTTATTAATTATTTAATCTATGGTGTACCTGAGTTAATGCCTTATTTAATATCTATTTTATTTATTTAATTTATTTATTATTTGCTTTCTTGCACATGTGACTAGGTTTTGTATAAAAGTAGATCTGTATGTGCTTGAAATTTCCATTTTATTTTTTTTTTACAATTTATTGACGGCTTTTTTTTAAGCTTTTTTAATTTTACCGGTTTAATTTGTTAAAAGAAAGTACTCCTGCAAAACAGTCTTGTCCGTAATATAAATACAAACCTGCATTATAAGTTATAAAAAAGATAAAATTTTTTATAATTGTGGTTTAAAATTATTTTCTCGTTTCCTGTATGAAAACTTTCAAAGAAAAGGCCTTAGAACCAAGCATCGGGGTAACCTTTAACATGGTCAGGGAATTTTATTTTGAATCGCAATATCAAGTATAACTTTTGTTAGACATTGGCCTGATATGAAAAAATCATGACTCAATTGAACTTTTTATTTCATTAGTAAATCTAGATCCATTCGGTCTGCTTATGGGCTACCAAAACCGAAAAAATAATCAAATTTTAAATTATTTCTTAAATATCATATAATTTAGTAACTAAGATTTGCTCTTCCATAACTCCAAAAAAAAATTTAAAGATTCAAAAGATTTTGTTGAGAAATTTTTTAATATTGGTCTCATATTTTATGAAGGATTCAGTTTTGGTTCTTACAGATGTTAGATGCAAAAAGAATCTAAAACAAATTTAAAAAAATAAAAAGTAACTTTCATTTAACTTGTAAAAGTATTTAAATAGAATTTAATTCGTAACGCTATTAAAAATATATTTAAATACTCCCAACTATGGCGTATATGCATATAATATATGAGCAAAAGTAAGAAATTTGAGTCTTTCAAAACCGTAATCACTATTTAAAGTTTTTCTCTCTTCCTCTTTAAAATTTATTATTCTTACGAATGTGCCCGAATTACTTTTAAAGCTTAAATGTAAAGCTTTTATCGTTATTTGTCCTTTAATATTCTATTTTTGTTTCTAATTATTTTCTCTTAAATGGCCATATTTTAAGTTATACCCGGCTTCCCATTACGTCAGCACATGTCATTACTATACTATTGAATTATAGATATGAATTTACAGAGGTTTGCACATTGTATCTCGTAAAATAAATTAATATTTTATTAACATTTTTTGCGTATAAGCAACCGATATTGACAAGTTTTAACAGTTAATATTTTTCTAACTTTCCGAAATCGCTGAAATGATATGCTTCCATTTGCTTAGTTTTACTATTTTCTTTTTCAACTTTGAGAGTAAAAGGGATAGAAGTAATTATTGTAATTGTATAAACACGCGAAATAAGTAGGTGAAAATTTGAGAGGTACCCGAGTACTCAGTGTTCTTACATTAAAAACTCTTCTTTTAAAAAAACGTTGACGATAATCATCACACAAATTCGAATCATTCTCTTTTTAAATCGAAACACAGGATAACGCCGCCGTATTTTGCGTCATATAAATTTGATTAGAACTAAATTATGTAAGTAAACATATTTTTAACTGTGTGTAATTTATGTTACGGTAGATTAAATTACAATTTGCTCAGAAATAGTATTTTTCCTTGCATCCTCTGATCACCTCTTAACAGTTTTTTGGTTTAAAATATTTCAAGGCCTCATTCAAGGAGAAATATTTGTTGATAGTATGAACAACTGCAACAATGACCCGGACACTGCTTTTCAAAAAGCAATTTAACAAAAATTTCATTTTACTTGATATGTAAATTTCTCAACTTTTCTTGAAGTTCGTAAACTATTTATACCAAAAAAAAAAAAAAAAAAAAAACTAAAGAGAACAATATCAGAAGTCATAAATAAAATGTTTGGAATGATGTTGATAATCAGTAGAGAATGAAGTGCAGAAAGCCACTGAGCAGGCGCATTACAATTATTGCTCACACTTGCCTTCCGTAATACGGGGTGAAAACCTCTGTTTACATGTAAAAAAAAACAGTAGTCTTTCACCACGAGCCTAGAAGTGCCAATTAATCTACCACACTCTTCAGACAAAGCGCTCAAGCTTATATATTCCGATTTCAAATCGGCAAAATTAGCTTGACGGTAGTTTTAGTGAAATGAAAAGGTCATCACGAAAGTAAGAATTTAGTTAAAAAAAAGTTGAGAAATAAAAACATGGACTCAGAAGTAGAGACATTTTCAAATAAAGCGACATAAGAAATCAATATAAAAAAACATAAATTCCTTATTTTCCTATATTTCGATGCATAACATGTATTAATATCTCTATTGTTATCAATTTAAATGAAACTGGTGCTATTTTTCAATTAAATGTTTTTTAAAAGCGTTAAGTTGTAACTAACATTCTATCATAGCGATGTTTAAAAATAAATGTTTAATAGCAGCTAAAAAAAAAACAATCCGTTAATCAATTAGAAAAATTCATAGGAAAAGTTATTCAGTATGTCCTGGAAACGTTTAAGCTCAGCAAATAAATTTTCGCGAATTATTACATTAAAATCCTAAAAACTGCGCTTGTATAAAAATTTGAAAATGTTTTGAAGACAATGAACAAAAAATAATTACAGACATATCAAACATTCTTCTTGCCAGGTGTGTCCACTAAAGGCCTCATTAGTTTTTACTTTCTGTTGCTGTTCTGTTCCGTTTTCTTTAACAACATATCAGCTGTTTATAATAAACAAAGAAAAAACGCAGCACAAAAAAAAAACAACAATTACAATAATAAAATTAGGTTTGTTTAAAAACTATCAAGCAACTTTTAAGTAAGTATTTTCTACTGATTCAAACGGAACGGAACAGAACGGCAAAGTAATAACTTCCGCAAATACATATTTTCCATTTACAAAAACGGATCACGGAACGGAAAGTAAAGACTAATTCTGCCTTAGGCTCGACTTTAAGTTACTTATGCTAAAGATATTGTTTGTTTGCCTGTTTACGTCGACCCAAAAATATTGAAAGGAAAAGAACGCTCTTCATGATGTTTGTTCAAAAACAATCAAGTTTTCATATCCTCTCAACAGTTTTAATTGGTTCTGGTGCAAAATATTGAAATTATAAAAAAAGTTTCAAGTGAGTTTCAGAAAAGTCAAAACCTTTAAGCATTTTCAAATATGTTATCAAGAAAATATTTTACTGGTACTTTATTTTCCAAAGCATCTAAAAATGTCCTAAAACGCACAAACAAATAAATGGCTTTTCGTCTTCTTCTTGCTGATTGCGAACAAGACTGTTATGCCTAAATAATCGTTTTTCAACAATTTCAAATTGTATTGTTTTTGTGTGAATATTGTTTTTGTTTTATTGCAAAAGAAAAGAAAAAAAAAGAAAAGAAATGAATAGTTTTACCAAAATTAAAAAAATTAACAAAATGTGTGTTTTTAAATTGAATTTAAATTTTATTTGCTTTTTGTTTTGTTTTTGTACGTATTTAATGATTTTTTTTTAAATTAATTTTTAACAAAATTTTCTTAAAACTGATAAAAAATATTAAAATCTAATTTTTACAAGATATAAACAAAATTTAAAAAATAATAGATAGTAAAATTGTACAATTTACAAATAATAAAAACGTAAGCATATTTTTTTTTAATAAAAAATTGTTTAAATTTAGTTTGTTGTTTTAAATAATAAAGGGTGGGTTATTGGTATTTGTATATTTTACTTTTACTTTTGCAAAATATACCATTGTTTTATTTCAACAACTGTTTTGCTTAAAATTATTTATTTGCAAAATGGCGACATGTTTTAGTTTTCTGTTTTGCATAAAGTGAGCATCAAAATAATAAAGTCACTTTAAGTTTTTTTTTTTTTTTGAAAAAAATACAAACAGTAAATTGGATATAACATTGTTATTTTCTCTTGTTCTGCCATCTGAAGCACTTTGCGAGCAATGGGATAAGTAAAACATTGTGCGAACTGACACAGTCTTTTTACATTGACCAATTAACAAAGATTGCACAAGTTATAGTTAAAATCTACAAAATAGCTTTCAGTCTGACAAGCACTCGTTTTCAATTCGCAAAACGCTAAAGTTATCTGTGCATGTAATCGAATATTTTCCTTAAAGTTCAATTGCAAAAGGTTGCATCAATCCGTGTCAGTAATTGCTTGAGGTTTGAAGCTCTCAGATTTCCAGCGATTGTGATTTATAGATATAGACACCTATTTTGCCACTTTAAAACGTAATCGCCAATTTTAAGCGATATGCGGTTTTTCAGAACACGGGCGATTAACATGGAATTGCAGGTAAATTTTAACGAGTTAAGACTTGAGGATCATACGGCACAATCCAATTAATAAAAGCTTTATAGTTAATTCATAAACATATGCAATTTTAACAAAGTTAACAAATAAAACAATTACTCAATGCATATCCACAATTTAATATCGTGTTTCTGCTGGCGTAAAGTACAAATATACATTTTTGATTGGATGAATACTCTCTTCAGCAAAAAGTACTTATTGTAAACAATCCAACAATGAAAGAAAAAGTACTTTTGCATGACATGACAAACAGCAAATGAACCTTATTATGTTGAAGCCCACCTTATTTTAATTTGGAATATTAATTTGTTATTTTAAATATTACAAAGAAATTATTTGCAATTTATTACGTTTTTTACATATTAAAAAAAAGAAGACTTAAAATCAATGGGGGAGATTGGTTTGGATTTTTTTACCTTAAAATTTTACATTTTACATTTAATGTCTAAATTTATAAATTTTTATTTTTTTGTAAGGATTATACGTATATTTTTAATTTTTGTAAATTTTATATTTGTGTATTCCGTTTTGTATTAATATTTTTATATGAAGTTTTTAAATTAGTTTTAGATTTTTTTTCTTTTTTGAACCACAATGGTTTGAAATATTTTCTTGTTTTTCTTTTAAGGGTTAAGAGCCTAAACAATTAAGTTATTTTAAGATTTTAACTATTTTTTTTCACTTTTGTTTTGAATTAAAAATTTTGTTATAAACTTCTTTAGAATTTTCGAAAGAAAAGAAGTTTATAAAATTCATAAAGCCAAACGTTTGAGTTTTACATTTTTCTTATTAAAAAATTTTTCTATGGTTGTAGACTTTTTAATTTTTAACTTCATTTTTGCTATTTTTGCCAAATAAAAATGGTTTTTTATATATAAAAAACTTTATTTTCTTAGATTTTATATATCATATAGTATACTTGCTTTTTTTATAATTTTAAACATCAAATATTTTACATCTCTTTTGTTAAAAACTTTTATTTGAATAGCTCACGAGTTCTATTTTCTTTCATTTGAGAGATTCAGAATTTTGCTTTTGTAATCTGTCAAATGAACGCTGCAGCGGTCATGAACTACAAAACTCTAGAATTGTTTAATAATTTCTTTGTATTTCATGCATTTTCTTCTACAGTTATAATTTTTGTTTTGTTTTAATTTAATATTTATTTATTACATACGCTTAGGATTAGAAGACAATAATATTTGAAAATATATGTATGTATTTTGCCAAAAATATTTACAAAAACCTATCTAAATAAAACGCTTGTTTTTCAAAATTTATATTTAAAATTTAGCCAAAAGTATTTTGTATTCTCTAAGTTTTAATTTTACATCCAAATCGTTTTTTCGTTATTAATTATAATTTTGTTAATTTATTTTACGTTTAAAATTAATGCCTAAATATAATATAATTTTTAAAGATGCATAGTTTTTGTTTTTCCCATTATAGCCAAAATGTTTTATTTATTAATTTTGTATAAAATCCAAAGTCTTGTTTTAGCGGTTTTTTACATAAGTTCTTTGTAAATATTGTTGTTAATGTCAAGCCTAAAAGTTTTGGTTTTTCGTTTAATTTATTTAATTCAAAATTTGCATTTTTGTTTGTTTTTTGGGGGGCCAAAAATATATTTATGATTGATTAGTCACCACTTTACTTAAAGAAAAGTTTTATACGTTTTTATTTAGTTCGAAACAAAATATTTGTTTAAGAAAATTTTAAATAAACTAAAAAACAAAATTTAATTTTTAATTATTCTTAACATTAATGTTTTTAACAGCTATTGTTTAATTAATTAGTCTCATCTATTGCAGTTTTGAGGTAGTTCAATTTCTATTGCAGTTTTTAAGTTATTTTATGTCTTAAGGTTTCAGCTTGTCTTATTTTAATTAACAATTTTATTGTTTTTATGAATTATATTCATTGTTTCATTGAGAGTGATACAGAGAGTGAGAGGGAGAGAGAAGCAGATAGAGAAGGAAAAAATTATAAGTGATAAGAAAAAGCTGGCACGAAATTAGACTTTCTTTATTTCTAGTGCAAGAAATTGTTGTTTTTCGTGTTTAAAAAAATTTATTTAACTTCATTCTCTTTAATGTTCCTAAACGCCATCTATTAACGAGAAATATAGGCCCTAGAGCCCAGACACCTACTGGGAAATGCTTCAGAAAACTAGCTAGCGAGATAGCTGCGAGCTGCAAATGAGGTAGTTTGTGCGGCAGCTCGCTAGAACTAAAGTTTTGTGTGTCGTCATAACTATGGCAAACGTCGATTCACACCTTCTTGTAAGGGCTTGTTTTGCAAATGCTTGTTTTTAGTGCTTTTTGATATTTGTATACAAACGTAATAAAATACACACAACTTTTGACATTTCAAACCAGCAAAACCTGCCTTGATTGATCTCTTTGATCTGGTAAAATAAATTTCTTGTTTTAACTTTAGCAACGTGGCTGTGGCGTGGCCTTCTTAAATTGCAAAAAGATTTTTCAGTGTTCTTTTAATTTAATAGTTCTCGTAGTGTCTCCCATATTCTCCCTCCAGTTTGAGTTTAGAGTTTTTGTTGTCTATGTTTGTTTTATTTCGTTAGAGTGTGTGTTTATGTAGGTCTGTAGCTTAAAAAATAATTTAAAATTAAACAAGTGAACTTAATATTATTAATATTAAACATAAACAAATTATAATTTTACAACAATTCTGAGGTATATGAGTTCCTGTGCGTTTTGTTTTTAAAACAAAATAAAACTAAACGTAAATCTAAATTTATCTTAACAACTAAAATAAACAGTTTAAAAATAATAATTAACAAAAAAGTAATGTGTAATTCAAAAACTTCAATCAATTTCAATAATTTGTTAAACATTAAAAGAATTTCCGCAAAAATGAATAAACTTTAAAAAATGTATAAAAACTTTTTAACGTAACCTTATAAAATAATAAAAAATTCAGACTCCTTGAGAACGTTAAAATGAATTTATAAAATTTTAAGTTCAAGGCATTTCGAAGGAAATATTTTCTTGTAAAACAAATTGTTTTAATGATTTCATTAAGCTTTGAAAGCAAAAAATAATTATAATTATAATAATAATTAACTTAATTCTGTAATAAGAGGTAATTTAATGGTTTTTGTTTTATTGTTGTTGTTGCTATTAATTTAACAATGAATATAAACTATTGTTGTTTTTTATGAAATATTGCCTTATTTATGTTTCTTTTAGTACTGATTTTAAATAATTTATTTATTTATTTTTTCTTAAAAAAATTTAATTCGAGCAAATTATAATAAAAATTGCATACTTTTGGTTTGTTTTATTTATAAACAAGATAATAAACCAATAGATTTAAATTATATTACTAAACAAAAATTGAAATTAATTATGATATAAATTTTTAATATTAAGGATTAAAAATAATAATTTGCAAATTATTTTCAACAATAAAAATCTTAACCTTAAAAGATTAAAAATTTTTATTATTGAATTTAGTTTTGCTGATCACAGAACAAATGGTTTATAGTTTTTATTTATTTATTTATTTTAATTTATATAAATTGTATATGTTTTTGTTTCAATAATGAATTAAATATTTAAAAAATAAACTCTTTGAATATGTGTTTTTAAATGAAGAAATAAAAAGTAAACAATTCGCTTTTTAAGATTCAATATGGAAAAAATAATGGTCTCTGCAAATTAGTAATTTTTATCATTTCAAGGTCTTAAACTTTTTTTCTGCCACTTAAAAAGTTGTTTATTTTTGAAAATTTTGTTTACTGCAGAGAAAAAAATATTTATTTGTTATTTCTTTTTTAATTATTTTTTAACTATTCGTGTGTTGTTTTACTCAAATTAAAAAAAAAACACTGCTAGCTTTTCCAGCAAAACAAATTTAAGTGCTGTTTCTATATCACAGGCGATCAACTCGTCTGAAAAATTTATATGGAAATAACTCAAAAAACTGAGTGCTTTTCATATAAAGTTTTCAGACGAGTTGATCGCCTGTAATACAGAAACAGCACATTAGATTTGGATAAATATCCACAAAACCTAAACAATCAGGTGTGTTATGGAAATCGATTTCGAAATCGAAACTATTTAAAACCAAAAATGGTTGCGATATGCTTGCTATTTTCGTTTTTTAAATACCTTCAATATAGTTTTCAATAACTCTCCATTCAATTTCTATAATTACTTTCGGGTAACTACTTTATTATTCTTTAAAAAATATCTCAAAACGAGACGTTTTCAAATCCAGCGATTTTCGTCACATGCCTGTATATTTCCTCCTTTTTATTTCAGTTAGTATCATGACCATTGAAATCATTATTTGCTGGAATACAGAAAGTATAACGAAAACTAGCAGCTACCAAAATGAAATAAAGTTGGCATAAAAATGATCCCCGAATTTTATAGAGATCTTCTGTGCTAAACTAGCAAAATGAGTTTACTAAAACAAGTTGTTTTTTTTTAGAAACAATCGTTACACTTAAAAAAAAAATTTAAAAACAATATTAAAATATTTTGAAGTGAAAACGAAAGCGTATCACTATGTGGCTATTTGTAGTCGCTATTGTTGTTGCTGTAGTTTTTTTTTATCTTTTTCTTGAAAGGCTTCTTTAAGGTTCACAGAAACATAACGTTGGATATATATTATTGAATATAAATTTTATAAAATATTTTTGTTTATATATATTTATCATAAATTACTATATTTTAATGATAAAATTATATACCATTATCTCCTTTTTAACTTTTTTTTTATTATTATTATATTTAAGTAAGTTTAATCATTAGACTTAATATGTTTTATGAAGAAAAAAAAAAGTAAATAATTTAAGCGTAATTTACATTTTTTTCTTTTCATTTATGAAAATATTGCTTTAAATAAAAATAAAGTAATTAAAACAAAAATTAAAAAAATATTTTTTAAGCCGAAAAATGCAATTTTGAATTTTGTTTAGATTAATTTTTTTTTTTTGATAAGTAAGTTATTTTTTTTAAGTTTTTTAAGAAACAATACAAAAAGTTTAAAATTTTTTTTATTAAAATTTTAAATCGTTTTAAATTGTTTCCATTTTTTATGAAAAATGTTTTCCAAAGGGTGTGTGTGCCAAAAGGGATTTTGTTTTGTTTAATTTAATTTTTAAACCTGTTGAAATTTATTTTTGTTTTAATTCAATTACTTGTATATTTTTAAGTTTTTTTTTTTAACAAGTTTAAATGAACGTTTTTGAATTGTATTTTCTTCTTGTTAACTATATCTGCTTTTTATTATTATTAAATTTTTAATGGCGTTTTTTTTTTTAATTAAAATATTTTCTTTAGTGTGTTTAGTTTTTTATTATTTAATATTTTATTTAATAAAAAATTTTACTACTTTTTTTTTAATATTTTTTTATATTTAATTATAGAGGCACCCAATTTACCAATTCTTGTTATAATAGTTTGTTGTGTTGTTGCAAATAATAGAAAATTAAAATGTTTTTGTTGCCAGGTTATTTTTCTACTGGTTTATTTTTTTTTAATTTTGAATGCCAAAAGTTCTTTCCTGAAATTCGTAACCTGGAGATGCAAAACTATGGAAAATGGCAAGCTACGAATTATGTGACCAAGTAACATATTGCGGTAAAAAATGTCAAATCAAATCAATTTCGGACTGCGAACTAGTGGTCTCATATTCAATTCGTATTTATTTATTTATCATTTGATTTTGTAAGTTTAAACAAAACCTAATTTAGGCTGTATGATGAACTTTAAAGGAAAATTCTAAACGCGCTGAAGATGCCATCTGCAGACGATAGCTAATATTATTTACATCCTTTTCGAATCTTATTACGCCAATCGAGGATTTCGACTAGGGTGTAAGCTGACACACATTTTATTCAAGCATAGTTTTACATCTCTCATATACTTTGGTTTATGTAGAAAAAAGTCTAAAATTAAAAATAATATAATTTCTTTTTGCATTAAGTTTTTGAGTTGACCAAAAGGGGGAGCAGGGGACTCTTTGTTTAGATAATAAAAAAAATTTAATTATAACTATTTGTGTGTTGTGTTTTTACCTACAGAGCTGAATAGTAATATTAATTCTTTTCCATATTTATTATATACAACAAAGTATAACATTGTAGAAAAAATCTTCTAAGCTCTGGCTATTTTTTGTTTGTATTAACGTGTTAAAAATTAAAATAAAATAACGATATTGAAATATTGTATTTATTAAAGTTATTGCAGGTACTTGTGGTTGCTATTATTTTCTTTTTATCAATCAATTATAACTATTTCTCGTTTGTAGCCATTTCTGATTTGTAGCCATTTTTAATTGTAATTATTGTTTTAATTGTAAAATTATGCATGTAATAAATAATATAATTACACTTGTATTAAAGTATTTTCTTTTGAATTGAAAATAAATTAACAAAAAAATAAACGATAAGATTCCAACTAAAAAGATAATGAAAAATAACAATAAAATACTTTTGAGGTTGTTGTTTTTGCATAAAAATATGAAAAAAAAAAATTCAAATGTTCAGTTCCCAAAAAGCTGTAAAGTTGTATTAAATACAATCACTAAAATTGCGAAAAATTTGTAAAAAGTTAATCATCCAAATTCTCTAGGAAAATTTTAGAGTCAAAACTTTTTAATAAATGTTCGGGTTGGGTTGTACTTTTACTTGATACATAAAGGTTTACAATTATATTTATGAACGCTTTGATCTGTTTTTGAACCTACATATATGAATATTATATTATACAAATTCTAAAATGTTTTGTGAATTTAACAAATGTTTTTTTTTGTTTTGTTTAATAAATAAGTTGTACCACAAATTATTTAAATTAATGAAAGCTTTTTTGTTTTATCTCTATAAACATTAAATAAAAAATTAAAAAAAAAACTATAGTATTTTTTAAATATTATTAGCTATTTTAGTTATTGTTACTATTGCTATTGTTGTTTAGTTGTTGTTGCATGTTATGAAAACTATTGCAAATGAAATTTTTCGTTTAGATTTTGCTATTTGTTGCTTTGATTATTTTCAGTTGCACTTTAAGGTACTTTTGTAATGTTGCTGTATGTGTGTGTATGTGTTTAATAGTTCTCTTTCAGTTGAGGTTGAGCTTTCGTTTTGCTATTTTTAAAAGGAAAATCTCTAAGTTCGGTTTTCTTTAAATAAATTATTTTTGTTTTCCATTTAATTATTGTGTGTTAAATACTTAAGAAAAGAATAAAATTATATTCAATCCAAAAACGTTCAAACATTGTTATTTGTTTAATTAACATATTCAGTTTTAACTATTTTTCTGTATGTTTGTTTTGTTTCTCTCGTAAGGCTTTTATTTATTTATTTATTTTATTAAATCGATTTGTTTTATTTTAATTTAAATATGTAAATTCATGTTTTTGTTTTCTAAAAAAAAGTTCACTTTATTTTTTTTTCTTGCATTTGTTTCATATTTCTCTTTCAAGTTGTGTTAAAAATACCTAAGATATTTTTTATTTCAAAAAATAAAAAAATTAGCACCCTGAAAACGATTTTTCAGTCGGATTCACTTATTCTTTTACAGTATTATTAATTCCTTTGACTATAATTTTATCAACGATTTCGTATTAAAAAAAATTATTTAATTAGTTTGAAACAACAATAAACATAAAAATTTGTTTAGAATAAAAAAAAAGTTTTTCATTTATCCATCAAATAAATAAAAAGAACGTATTTTTGTTTTATATTAAAATTAAGATATAAAATGCTTTTAGGCTTTGAGTTTTAAAACATTTTATCATTTTGGCGTATTATTCTTGCACTTGCTTTTTCGAACGCCCCCTTCTTAAACTTATTAAAAGTTTATTTTGGTAATTCTTAGCATTTCTGAACCCTGCAACAGCAGTTGCAGCAGTAGTTTTTGTTTTGTTTAAGACAAAAAACACTTAAACTTTTTTAAGCGCATTAATTTTCTTTTGAAGAGACTGATTTTTCTTGCAAGATGGTTGTGTTGTTGTCATCATCATTTTCTTTAGAGTTTTCCTTAATTACGGCAATTGGATTTAAATATTTTTCCACATGTTTAGTTTCGTTATCATTATCTTTGATTTTTTTTGCAGGCGATTTTGTGAAATCGAGAGGTTTATCATCGTACACCTCCATGGTTTGTGCCTGTTGCTGATTTGTGTTAATAGAAGTTTCTTTTTCCAAGTCTCCTTCCCTGGACTCACACATATCGGAGGTGTTGTTAACCTCAGCCGATGTATCCATGGATGTTTCCGTTTCTGTGGTTTCTAAAACGTCCATTTGATGTGTAGAATCATTATTTTTCGATTTTTGCGGAGTGGAGGTCATTTCGGGACCCTTGTTGACTTGTAGATTTAGTGAAATATTTGGACTTAGTAAGTCTGAAGATGATGCCGCTGTTGTTAAATCGGTTACGGTTGTGGTAACCGTCGACGATAACGAAGTTATTGTAGGTGTTGTTAAAGATGTATTTAAGTTTGTATATGTGGTTGTTGTTGTGGTAGTTGTTGTGGTTGTTGATGCTGCTTCTCGTCTTTGCATGCATTTTTCCAATGCCATTTTTAATGATTTACGCTTACGTTGCTTAGCCTCTTCTTTTTGTGCACTCATAACTACTGCTGCCGCCGCTGTTGCGGCCGCATCCTATTGTGAATGATTAGCGGCCGCTGCTGCAGCGGCGGCAACTGAAGCCGGTGCAATAGTTGCGCCGGCACTTAAACCGATTTCTTGCTTATGCTCTCGAGCAATGTGACGACGGACAGTGTTGTTACGGGTAAAAGTGCGCGAGCAGAAGGGACATGGAACTCGTATGCCTTGATGACGCTGTCGTATATGGGCTCTTAGATTTGTTTCATAACCATACAAACGGTCGCAATATAAGCATTTCAGTTTTTTGCCTTTTAAGTCAAATTGAACATAGAAAAAAGAAAGAAATTTTGAAAATTTGTTTAGCCAATTATATAAAATACTTCTTACAGAAGGAAAGAGAAATGAAAGACGTATTATTTTATTTTATAACAAAAGTTAATCAAAGTTCTTTAATGCATATAAGCCCTAGATTTTGGTTTAAATCTTTTATATTCTCAATTGCAATTTTGTTCGTCTGTTAATTACTCACCATCTGCTGTGTTCACCATACCGCTGTTTTTGTTATTCAATTTCGTGGCATTCCATACGTTTAACATATCGGCGGGAGCTATCGAAGCCGCTAAGCTGCCGGGTAATGTTCCATCAGAATTTTTAAGACTCTCCAACAAAGCGGTAGGTGTGGTGGGTGAGGTATTTGAGGTGGGCGGTGGTGGAGGTGAATAATTAGAATTTTCCAATTTCACTCGTAAATCTTCAGCACAATTCTTAACAAAAAGAAACAAAAATAATATTTATTTCTTACACTTTTCGTAGATTTAAAAAAAAGCTTACTTCTCGCGATTCATCCATTTCATCATGATCATCATCGTTATTAGCCTCTTTTGTACTACAATTATTACGCTCCGTTTTAACAGATCTATCTAAATTGCTGGGAACATTACCATTGCCTCCAGTAGTGCTGGGGCTGTGATTATCAAAACGGCTGCAAATAAATTCGAGAAAATTAATTTTACTTAAAATAAAATAATTTTATTTTCAACACCAATGCTAAAAAGATTTACCTTGACTGCGGTGATGCTCTCTCAGAGTGCATTGTATCCGCCTCGGTAGGAGCCGTTGATGAAGCACTCGATGATGGCCTGTGATAGGGAGGTTTGCTTATGGGGCTTGGACATTCTGAAGGATTTTTGGAGCCATCACGTAAGACACTACCGCGGACTTCCTGTTCGGCATAGGGGCTACGGAGGGCTCGCTTACGCAGTGGCTCATAGGACATGGGACGATGGTACATGGGCGGCACGTATGAAGGCATAGCTCCCAACGTTGAACTACTAGGATGCATTAGGGAATCGCATTCCTGTTTCAAACTATTGGTAGATCCACCGAGATGGAGAGCGGCGCCAGCACCACTACCTAGACCAGCGGCGGAACCACCACCTATATTGTTGTTGTTACCCATACCCAAATTGCCAGGGGGACCTGTTATTATTCCACCACTAGGACAGCGATCTGACAGTCCCAGACCACTACCGCCACCACCACTGCCGCTGCATGAGGCATTTATGCCACTAGCTGGGCTGTTCATATTACCAGAACCTGGGCCAGTACCACTAAGATTGCCATTGCCACCACTTATGCTGTTGCGTATGCTACGGCGGCCTGTAGGGGAATCTAACACCGAAGATTCAATGTGCTGTTGAGCCTGCTGGGCAGCCAAACGCCCCGTTTCTGTTGATAACCCTTTTACCTAATAAAAATATAATAAAAGTTTTTTAAATTTATTTAACCATTAGTATGCTTTTACCAACCTGTAAATTTTCCGCAGATTTAAGAAAACTGTTGAGAGCCTCTTGTGATACATGAACTTCACCTTTGTACATAAACTCTAGCAAAGCGGCCATGTTTTCGGACGATGTAGCCTCTAAAATAACTACACATTGTCCGTTTGTTGGTGTAGTCTCAAAGAGATCGGCAAATTTTTTTGAACATGCAGCCAATATTAATTTGTGAGCCTTGAACACTGCGCCTAAAATTAAAAATTCATTATAAGCATAAATTTTAAACAACCTTTATAAAACTGTTTAATAACAAAAAAAAGAAAAGTGTCCTACAAATATGCTTTTCTTTTTTAAAATGCCTATTGATTGTTAGATTTATATAATCCTTAGATGTCATAGAAACAAACAATTCGTAAACATCTTTGGAAAAAGTTTTCTTAAAACTGTTGTTATTGCTCCCCCTTTTACCCACTAGTCTTTTATACACTTAAAAACAATTACTCAAACAGCAGGATATTTATTTCTTTAGGTGAATGTAAGCTTGCATGTACGAGTACATACTTTTGTATGGTTGTATGTACTTGCACGCAGCAAACAGTTGACAGCTGTTCAATTTTCCCACAACTTTCCTTAAGGATTTTTATTTTGCCAACAAATATGTTGGTGTTTTTACTACTACACTTTCACTTATAAAATTTTCTTTTTAAGAGAGAAAAACGCAGCATTAGATCTTTAAATCATTCATTTTTTTGTATTTGTTTGTATGTTGACAACTGTCAACCTGCCATTTAAAATATTTCTAAGTAGAAAATTTGTATAAAAACACAACAAGTTGCCCCATAAACAACCGAAAATGAGTTCCCAAAAACAAAACTTTTTTTTTGGTAAATTTCCACGAAGCATAAATTTTTAGTTTTTCCTCTCTTCCTGTCAATTGTTTAAGACTAAATTGGTGTTTGTGTTACGCATCAGGGGTGCGTGGAGTCTTAGTAGCAAATAAAAGTACGAGGAGAAAACAATCAGTCGCTAAAAAAAAAATTAAAATTAAAATAAACACGAATTTTTTCCAGTTTTTTCCCTTCCTGCTTTTAGCTCAAATCTTTCCGTTCAAATGGCAAATGCCCTCGCTCTGATGATGAAAAATCATTACTATTTTCATTAAATTTTCGATGTTCTTTTTAAATATTTTCTGCTTTTTCTCACGGTATTAAATGACATGATCCTGATGAAACCACATGTCTAGTTTAAGCCACAAGAATTTCGTTATTATGTCCATGTAACGAATACTGTGCAATTTTGATCTCTTATTGTTATTAAGAGACAGACCGGTACTTCGATTGCAAAAAAAAAAACTTACTAACCCTAACCGACCGAATTGACCGTTTCCGAATTGACCGTTTCACTTTTAA
Organism: Gymnosoma rotundatum; assembly: GCA_916610165.2. Classification (NCBI taxonomy): domain Eukaryota; kingdom Metazoa; phylum Arthropoda; class Insecta; order Diptera; family Tachinidae; genus Gymnosoma; species Gymnosoma rotundatum. The sequence continues at coordinate 90,682,677 of OU744337.1, read as the reverse complement.
AAATTGGAAAAAATCATTACATTACAACTTGAAACGTAAAACGTAATAATAAAATGGTTACTTTGCTATTTACGCAAAGAAAGTTTCACAACATTAAATAATGCATTAATAGTTAAATCTATTGAGGCATCATTTACGTTTTACGTTTTACGTTTCAAGTTGTAATGTTTGATGTCAAAACTGTTGTAATAAAAGTTGTTTCAACCTACTAATCGAATGTTTAGGAACCAAGCAATTTTTCAGTCGTATTTTTAAACTTAATATTTAAAATATTTTGGACTTCTTTAATGATTTGTTGAAGACTTATTAGCTTCCCCGCGTATCTTATAACTTAAATTTTTTATTTTTAAACACAAAGTTTTTACAATTCATTTATTAAAGTTTAGTGATATAAAAGCCTCTATAGGCTTTTTGTTAGGCACTAAAGAGATCACTTGTGGATTTGGCGTTGAAGAAACCGCTCTTAGTAGAACATGGAATGAAAAGTCGAAACTTCGATATTGAAAATGTTTATCTAGAAAAGCCCAATAAAAGCGAATTTAAAATCAAAGAAAATTTCCAACATGGCCATTGAAAAATATGATGTTTTAAACTTAAAACAAACTTAACAGTATGACACAAAGAACGCATAAAAAGGTTGCAGCCGTTCAGTAAATTTATTTCAGCCTGCTTTCTTATTCTGTAATTCTCGTAGCTAAATCTAAACCTTGATCGCTAAAAGGTTAAAAATAAATTACGACAAAAAGCCTTACAGTACAGCATTTGTAGCCAAAAGTCGCTAAATACATTTTTTAGAGTTTTAGTGATGGATGTTAGCGATTAACAGCATAAGGCTGGCATAAGCTGGGCCCAAATCGTCGCATTCGTGATCGAATGACTTTGATCGAAATTTTACATTTTGGGATCGCCGAACTCGATATCGAATAGCTTGCATCGAAATTTGAGATCATGGCATTCGATAACGAGTAGTCGATCGAATACCTTCACTCAAAATCTTTTACATTTTTAAACAAATTTCGATTCGAACGCTATCGAATGCTGCAATCCGGTTATTTGATAAGTCACGAAATTTTACTCGATACGAAACCTCACTCGATCACGAATGCGACGATTTGGGCCCTGGTTATATACAGGCATGTCACAGAACTCATTTCCGATCTAAGGTGGTTTCAATGCCGTAAATTGGTTTTTTAGAAAACGAAAAATTTCTTCGGAATGAAACCACTTTTTAATTTCAAAGTGGAATTAAGATTCTTACTTTTATTATGTGTCCTTATTTAGATTAGATTTGTTGTTTACTTACGCGTGCGTAATATTGCAACATTTAAATAAAAAGGTAGAGCTTAAGCATTTGTTACAATAAGCAAAATTGATCGGAATCTGAAAAAGGTAAAACAAAATTGATCGGAATTGTTAATACGGAATTAAAACCATTCCGATCGGAATTTGCAACATGCCTGATAATTTTACCCATTTGTTGTATTCTTAAAAACTATTACATGAATAAGAAACAGTTCTTTATTAAAAAATAACGAAACGATCTCAAGCCTGACTTGATGTCTTTGTATAAACAAATAATTTTTGTTCTGTTCATTGAAATGCCAAAACTAAAATAAATAAATTTATTTTACATTTCTTATTCCTGATTCCATTAAAATTTAATGCTCATTTCAAACTTCCTTATTCTAAGTACTTTTTTGAACTTTTCCTTTAGTGCATCTATACACACACATACATACGTACACCCACATTTAAATTTTAATGTTTTCACCGGTTGTTGATTCTTCTATTCCACATTCTCTATACCTGTCAGATACGAATAAATAACTCACACTCCTCTAATGTCAAAATATGTATAAAAACAAGAAAAACAATATAAATAAAATACCACCCTCCAGCTGGGAATCTCCTTAAGATGTTTATGGACCAAAGTTCAAAAGCAAAAAAAAAAAACCATTTACCAGAAAATGTCAATAATTTTTCTTCTATACCAACTACACTATTAGTAGCAAGTGTGTGGGTGTGTTGGGTGCTTGTGTAAAAGTGACTATTGTACTCCTTGGGATGTCGTGTAACGATTTGGCGCGTATGCGATGATTTTTTCTTGGTATTTTCTTATTGTTGTTATTATTTGAAATATTCTTTCGTGTTTGCTGTTTCCAGACCAACGAAATTATTGTTTTTATTTTATATGTATTTCAGTTGGCCTTATTATTCTTTTATTTTTCGTTTTATTTGGTTTTACTTTCCTTTTTGTTTTCTCGTTGTTTTCCTTTACAAGCGTCTACTTTTCGTATACACACTTAATAAATTAATGTTATTTGTATTGAAGTTAATTCACATAAACTTCGTACATAAATTTATCTATGTGTGTGTTTATACACATATTATATTCGAATGTATAACTTTAAGTATATCTTTATTATATGACATAATTTTTTATGGGTTCAAGGTCTTTTTATAAGGATAACTTTCAATTTTTTTTATTTTTTTTTTTTTGCATATTTTACATGTACATTCCTGTATATATTGTTTTTTTATTTACTGTCGTTTGTTTCTTTGGTAGTAAGAAAGCGCCAAAGACTTTTTATAGTCATCGGTTTATTTTTTAGAAAGCTCATTCAGAAATTAACACTTGTGCGGTGCTAAGAACAATTAAATATTTAATACTGTAAATTTGGATTACTATATTGAATGCAATTCTATTATAGCAGGATATGAAATAAAGTGGATTTTCTAAACCTTAATACAAATGAAATTTCTTTTCAAAAGCCTCTTCTCATTTGTAGATATAAACATTAAATATTTTGTAACTTTATTTTTTTTTATTTTATAGCAAGTTTAAACGCCTATATAAACGTCGGATCATGAACAACATTTTTTTTATTATTAAAGTACGGCACAATCAATACATACATATATACGTAGGTACGTTTTAAACAAAAGTTTTTTTTTTAAACTTTCTAAATGTATGCAAAAACTTTTAGTTTAAGTTGCAACAAATGTTTGCTTGAACTGCTTGATCGATTAATTTTTTCCAGTTTTTATTTCTTCCAGTTTTTAGTTGTTAATTTTAAAACAGTTGTAGAAAGGAATCTTTTTTAATGTATTTCATTAACGCAAATTTCTCTGCAAATGTATATTTAAACTTCGCAACAACAATACCGTTCATTTCAATAATGCTATATCGGCTTTGCTGAATTTTATATACCCTTCACCATCTATGTAAATCTAGTTTAGTGAAGTAAACCCAATCAAAAAGCAAATATTGGTTACTGCATGTATATAATTTTACATAGAAATGGCATCAGCTCTTAATAGGTTAAGCATTTTAAAGTATTTCCTTAAAGATCTCTTCAAAAGCTTTAAAATGATATCAATATTAATATTTTAAAAAAATTTGAAAATTTCGGAAAATATGGGTAAACGCCAATTTTTTCTCTTTATGTTTTTTTCTTATTTTTAATTTTCTATCGCGCCATATATATATATATATATATATATATATATTTTTTTTTTTTTTTGATTAGTTACTATATTGTTCCAAATGATATGAAAAAATTAGAGGTAGGCATGGTGTTTTGCCTGCTGCCTTAAGGGACATGCAGCGATCATGCTGATTTCCAATAGCATCTCTTTCTAGCACTATATCTGATCGATTGACACATTTATTTTTCAACACTAACACGGACGGACAGACGGCAATCTGTGCATAAGAAGTCAGAATATATATACATATATTTTATGGGGTCGGAAATGGATATTGTAGAAATTGCACACGGAATGACAACCTTAGATATACCTTTTTTCCACTTTCTGTGGTGGTATAAAAACGACATATAATTTTTTCAATTTTAATTAACTTATTTTTAATTAGTTGTGTTTTTTCATTCTAACCTAAAAATAGCATTAAAACGCACTTTTCGAACTAAGGCATTTCTTTTTAATTTTTAGACTTATGACACTTCATCTAAGTGCAATTTTTTAAATTCATAAACTTAAATTTAATTATTCGCCAATTCTTTATCAGAACTACTGCAGCGTTGAAAAAAAAATAATCATAATTAAATTAATTTTTTTTTACTATTTTAGAGGTTTAGAAGAAACTAAATGCAAGTGAAAAAGTTGTAATAAAATTTTTGATTTTTAATAAACAATGAGTGAGTATCCGGTTTAGATGATGACATTTAATATTAATGGATAATTTTTTACTCTTACTTATTTTATATTTTTTTGCTTAATATAAATAATACACAAACTTTTAAGAAAACCTAAATTTTAACTCCACTGTGTTTAGGTATTAAAATACAATTCTGACTATTTCTATTAAATAAAAAGTTTAACTTAATCTTTTGAATATTAATAATCTTTTGAATATTTGATGTTATAAATGTAAATTTTCTGCCTAATGCGATTCACTATTGCAAAAAGCTTTTATACACTCTTGTGTAAATTTAAAGTGTCAGCCTGTATTGGTTTACAATATGAGACCATTAACATTAAAATCAATAAGCAAAAAACCTGTGTCAAATTTTTTATATGCAGTTTGTTATTCGGAGCAAACACTGAAAATAAATATGGCATTCTGGTAATTGATTCAGCTTGGGAAAAACTTATAGCCGCAATAGCAAAATACTTCCAACACCTTTCGATTAATTATACTTATTTTTTTGTTGCTTTAACAATGACCCAATTTTTTTCTAATCAAGTATAAAAGTTAACACAAAAAAAAAATAATAAAAAAATATCAAAATAAAAACTGCACTTGCGTCTTAAAAATTCTTGTTTTTTGCGTTTAATACATAATAACAAAATTCAGAACAAAATAATAATAAAACGAAAATATCTACAACTTAACTAATGACACTAATAATAATAAAGTAATACCAACGAAACGTATGTATGTTTGTATACATATCTATACACATAGAAGCACACGTATGGATAAACACATATTTACATGTATGCATCATGATTTAAATTTCATTTTCAATAACAAAATAAATATTTGATCACTGTCACCATCTTCTTAGGGACAACAGAGGAGTGCAATACACGCGCTAAACTAACGAAAATTCAGTTCAATTTAATACATACTCGTATTATTTTAACACAATCCACAAAATAGCCGGTATAGAAAATAAAAATTCCTCTTTTGCAAAAAAACAATGACTTAAAACAAAGACTACAAAAACAATAACAATTTTGTTTATTTCATTTGTTTTTGCAGCCCCAACAAACGTCATTTTTATTAAACAAGAAGAAAAACAAGAATTAAAATGTAAACATTTTGCGAGATTCTAGGAATACTTGAAAACACATACACATTTATTTGTTATTATCTAATGTATGCAAATTTTAATATGAACGATTATTAATGTCAACAACAACCAGGCATGGAAATTTGATAACTTGAAATGTTTTACAACCATTTTTAAATTTTCTGCTTTAAATGCCATTTTTGATAACAGCACTTTAAAATTTAGAGGATTGTATCAAAATTCCAAAGCCACGTCCACCGCCCACAAACCGAAAATAAAAAATCTGGCTCCGTTTTGCACCAACGAAGCAAAAATACTATAACTATGCCAAATTTTAGCTTTCTGTGATATCAGACGACTTCAGAAAGCTCTGGAAGGAGAATTGGACATACATACATCCGGACATACAAGGAAATTATATAGATTTTTGAAAATAGCTTTTTTGTTGTCGAAGATGTCATTTTTTAATTTTTCTTTGTGTATCTTTTTTAATGAAAATTTAATTTTTTGATTTTTATTTGGTAAAATAAATATTTTTTATTGAAGTTTTGATGAAAATGTGATATTATTGTTAACTGAAATTGCGCTTTCTTGGTCATCTAGATTTTTTTTTCTAAAATTCCGTTTTCAATACAACAAAGCAAAAAACAATAATAATAGCAAAGAAACAACAAAGTGGAAAAAACAAAGCATATCTCTTTGATTAATGAAACAATTTTACTTAATTTTCAATATTAAAACTCTCAAATGTTTATCTGACAAATTGGTTGGTATAAATGTCTTCCAGCTCTCTATCTAGACGGACATAGCTAAATCGTCTTTCCTTAGCTTACTTTATACCTTATAGGGTCGCAAATGATTACTGTTGAAATTACAAACGGAATGAATAGTAAAGGCTATCGAAAATGAGGCTTCAAACAGGCGTGCGCAAAATGGACAGATTAGTGCTTTATATTCGCAAACCATTAAAAAGGTGCACTGAAATACTTAACTTATAGTTTAAACAAATTGAAGAAGAAATTTTCAATTGACTTAAATTCAATTATCCCAATTTAAAACGGGCGCATTTATTTCTTTCTACCATTGATCTAAATGTCAAACTACATATCGTTAACTAAAACTCAAAATCAATGGATTTCAGCTAACGATATGGAAAAACTTACATAAAAGGGGCTAGCATTTTATAAAACATAATCCCACGTCGAAAATAATGCAGCCATCGGTACTCAATCTCTTTGGCACGAAGTTTGATAAAGCACACTCTGGTAAAAAAAATGTGAAACATTATTTCTCGCTTTATTAAACTATATTGCTTATTTTTGTATATTATTTTTAGTTAGTAATACGAAAATGGTATGAAATAATTTCCATATGGTTCATATCGTTCTTCTTCGTTTTATAGAATTATTCTTGAAAATTAATTTTATTACAGCCATAGAAAAACACTTTTATAGAAAACTACATCGTATAACGTTGCTTAAAGCAATAAAATTGCCCAAAATAGTGGTTTGACCACCGTCTGGTAAGGGCTTCGCGCTAGGTGGAGAAGTTTATCTAATCACTCATTCTGTCCTACCTAACTCTTAAATAAACATTTATTCATACAACCGTGGGATTCTTTAGTACAAAAATAAGATAACAGTCAATGCATTGGATTTAAATTGGTTAATTTGCCTAAGAGAAAGTAAAGGTAGTACAATCGGATGTTTATGGACACTTTTTTGTGGGTTGTATGTACATGTAGCTATCTGCATTGACCATTTGGAATTTAAGATTAAATTATAAACTCTTTTTTAAAGTTGAATAAAAAAATAAATTCCTATTTTTAATGTCGCATTGACCTTCCCTCGCATAACAACAAAAATGCTTTAATAATTTTTTTTAATATATTTGTGTTTCTTTTCTAAATATAAATAAAAAGCCTCCTGCCAACTTTCTATTTTATTTATGCCATTTGTTGATAGCATGCAAACATGAATATAAAACATAACAAAAAGGATCATATCAGAAGACAATACATAAACATCGTTAGCAAAAGTTTACACAAACTCAAACTACTTTTTAATTTAGAAAAAAAAGGTGACTGAGTCACAAGATATGACCACTTTAAATATTGGACAAAAATAAAGGCATGAGAAGCTATAGTAAGTCTGGCAATCCAATGAGTCTGCCCGGAACCAAAAAAAATTCACGGAAATATTGGAGTATTTTTTTTCTTTTTGTAAAAAAATTAAAAACAATGTTTTCATTAAATATCATGCACGTAGTCGTATTTAAAAATATTTTTATGTAATAAAAAATTATTCCATACAAAGCTAAAAAAAAAAACAAATCGCATGATGCGTAGAAAAACGCGACTAAAAAAGCATTAAGATGTTTTATTCGTTGTTGGATGTATATGAAGTGTTTAAACATTTTTTTCTGCTGTGATTGAGTATTTGGCCAAGAGCCAGTAAACAAAAAAAAAAGGATAATAGAATTGAAATCCTTGCGCGTACGGTATGATTTTCAATATCATAACAAAACAGAAAAACATTTGAAAAAATTCTGTATTCTTTAATAAAAATAAAAGAACAAAAATCTCCATATTTGCCTAAACTCAATACCTACAAATTAGAGTATTTTTGAACAGTTTTTTGTATTCATACATCATAGAGGAAGTGGTATCTAAGGTAACACACGCGTAAAATTTTTCTTTTTATTTTTTTACATTTTTGATTCAAACTTTGGCATTTTTATGAAAACATCATCAGGTTTACAACTCATATCAATGTTAATTTGCAAACTATAGTCCTTTCCATTGCTGTAGGAAAATATTGAAGAAGCCTAAATCTAAGAAATACAGAAATAAAAACAGTTAATATCCCTCAAGCTTATTACAGTTATAAAATTATAATTGTTTCATTAAAATTTTTAAATGTGACAAAGGCTTGTGTGAGACATGTCCGAATGTTATTAAAAATAGATTGCCACATATACGAAGTATACAGTTTTAAGTAAGAAGTTACGAAAAGTAAAAGTAACCTTAATGTTGTCCGATCGCAAGCACAAATCTTGTCGGGGACTTAAGAAGAGTGAAAACAATTTTGTGCAGTCACATTAGCCTCATTTGTGCCTGTTTGATAAAATAAAGATCATGAGCTCATGTAAGCTAAGACCTTAGAAATGAAGTTTACATAAGTAAGAGTGATATATTCGGCTAAGCCGAATATAATATATCCTTCACCATCCATGTAAATTTAGATTAGTGAAATAACTCAATAAAAAAGCAAATATTTGGGGAGACAAAGACTTAAGAAATAAGAAAAGAAAGAAGTACTACATAAAAATTAAAATGACATCGGCACTTAATGGGTTAATAAAATATATACTAATTTTTTTGATTGTAGTAGCTTTATTGTTCCAAATAAGTGGTAGGCGTGGTGTTTTGAACGCTGATTCGAAGATCATGGACCGATCAAATGCCTCAGCAAACTTGATTTTAACACTTACACGGACGGACGAAAGACGGGCATCGCTCAACCGACTTCGCTATGGATAAGAAGTCAGAATATATGTACTTTATGGGGTCGGAAATAGATATTGTAGAAATTACAAACAGCATGACAAAAATAAAGGGTATAAAAATGTTTTGCCTCGGTAACTACCACATCTGATTCATAAACTTTTACGAGAACGTTAGTTCAGATCTCGTTAAGACCACATAATAAAAAGCAACAGTTGTGTTGTAAGTTAGCAGCACAGGTTTAAGCACGAAACTTAAGTTTGAATCTCGACAGATCCACAGATTATATAAAATAAAAAATATATGATTTTGGTACGTTTGGAACGCCTGCGCTTAAAATTAATGATGAGCCAGAACTATACAGTTGTTTCGGACTCACCTATGCAGATATTTTGAAAGGAACGCGAACATTCTTAAATTCGGTAGACCTCTAGATATTTCGCACACTCTTGTTTGTTTCTTATTGAGAAAATGATCTTTGTAGTTGTCACTCTCTTTTAACTATTTTATTTTTAGTTAAAAAGACTTGTATCATATTTTCTGGCAATCCTAGCAGTGTGTTTTACGAGCTATAAGTAAGAAATTTCTGAAACTGATTGCCGTCGCTTAAAACCCACTCGGTAACTCAAAGTCCTTTTTTGCAGGGTTACATTTAGTTAAAAAAAAAAACCTTTTATGACGAAATATATTCATGTCTTTGCTAATTCTACCAAACGTTAACAGTTTAAACTTAGTCAAATACACATTGATTAATACAAATCGTAAAATTCATCTAAAAATTCAATCTACCTACAGCTTTTTGTACTAACAAACAGCGACAAAGTTTCTCACCAACCGCCAAAGGTAAATAATTTTTTTTATTTTTATTAAACTCGCATTGTGGCTAGAAATGGCCACACATGATAAAAATATACACAACTAAGAAATATTCATATTTGTTGGAATCAATCAACAAAAAAGTTCTATTTTTGATTAAAATTTGTTGCCCACCAACAAATAATAACAATCATATATAAATGAATGAAACCCTTTGAAAGGGGAAATAATGGGGCCCCCACGAAAATCCTTTTAATAAATCCATACATGAAGAGAAAAACAAAAGTTGAATAAAAGCAAGAACGCAAGTAGTATGAATTACTTACTTTCCCTTTTAACTATAAAAATGCACAAACACACACACACACACGCACAATCATACACATATAAAACATACTTTGTGCCATTTTTTCTTAATATAAATTTGGTGGTTTTATATTTTGGGGAGACAAATTGTGGTTTTTTAATATTCATATATATTTAAAAAAAAACAACAATAACTACAATACACATCAAATGTATTCATAATGTTGTCATCTATAGTTGTTTGATGATTTTGCTGAGCTGCTGTTACTGATGTCCTGCTTCAGTAGGCTTCCTTTTGATTTAAGGCAGCAATGAAGCGTTAACAAAAAACAGGGAGCTGCATTTTCATGTTCTACGGTGGTGGGTGAAAAAAATAAAACATTCATGTTTGTTTCTAGATTAAAATTCGTATATTTTATTTTGATTATTTTTAAATATGACGTTTGTTTGTATATTTGTTGTATCGTTGTCAAGAATGAGTTCAAAATTTCATTGTAATGAAAGTGTAATTTTGTTTCTTTAATATTGTTGTTTTATTATTTTGGTTGGTTCACCATATGGCTTCTTCCTTAAGGCAATTGTTAAAAATAATGTGTGGTTAAAAGACAAAACAAATGTAAATATATTATTTAAAAAACGTTGCATACTTTTATGAAAATTTAAAGTTCATGAAATGAAGAGATATTTAAGGCTGAGTATTATTTTAGCAATTGCTTTTCTCGATTTACAAAAAAAAACTGAAATTTTAAGTTATTTTACTTTTACTTTATCGAAAACTAATACCAAGTAATTAATAATAGTGAAAGAATATTTTTATTTGTTATCCCTCCTGTACTGAAATAGATGTCGATTGTTTTTGACGTTTAAAGGACTTGAAAATGGTCTTCCACTATTTATAGTCATTGAGAGCTTGGGATTATGTTCATAAGTCGTAAACTGTTAGCTGTGAAGCAACTCTTACATATGGGTGCGTTGTTTGACGAAGAAAACTGAAAATAGAAAAGCTTATTATTAAGCTTCTTTTATAAGATGTGCTTCATTTACCATCACAGATGGCATTAGGAGGGACAACATCTTAGGCGATTTTGAAGTTATCATTCTGCGTTAACTATCCATTGAAAAGCGCATGAACATAATGAATGAGATAAGTTCTAAGGACCTTAGTACTTAGTTTCAAGGCCATAAAGTTTAATCTAAGGTGCGGAATAAGACTCGAGCGATTTGATGAATTAGCCAGGTGAGATTGTATAATTAACCATGAGGTAAGGAAAAGATCTGGGAAGTCATTGACAAATGTAAAATATGCTAATTATTGAAAACGTTTATTTGGCTTAAAACTGTACCAGTGGTAAAATTATAAGGGCCCCTTATATTAAATTGAACTTAAAACAAAATATTTACAACAAATTATTAAATTGTAAACGTGTCTTTAACTAATGACTTTGAGGACGTAATCTTCTTTTAAATTTGTTGTATCTTTATCGAAGCATGTCTGTGTGTACGTAACGTAAGTTTTAGTTTTATAAATTTTTCATTTAATCAATACCTCTTCTCTTGAGGAAAATGTTTGTATAAATATGTTCACTGTTTCTGTTTGTTTATTCTTCCGTTTCATATTATGTCTGTTAGTCTGTCTGTCTGTCTGGGGTTAAATTATTCGCTTGTTTATCCACGTTTTATATATATATTTTTTTTTCTTTCTTATAAAAATTATTTAAAACATTGATTTAAAGAAGAAAAATCGTCCTTTTTCTTTTGCTGTGTGGCTTTTCATTTTTTATTATCACTTTTATGAGTTTTTGTTTTTTTTTTTATTAAAAAACCTTGAAACATACATTTAAATTTTATAAATTATGTGTTCTTTATGCATGAAAAAGGTTTCCTTGATGATTATGTTTTCAATCAACCCAAGATGTATTCAAATATAACAAAAAATTTCATGGTTTATTAAATAAAAATTAACTTAGGTCAGGTTTTGCGTTTGAGTTTTAGTGTCATTTTCAACATTAAAAAGGTTAAACTTAAGAATTTGAAAGAATATTCAATGAACAATTTTAAGGAAAGAAAATAGAAGAATTACATTACCCTGTTCTCTTCATACTAAAAATCCCAAAATCCTTATTAATTCCAAAAGTCTCCGGAAACTGTGGCATATTTCTAGCTAAAATATAATTCTTAGCGTTATAAAGGTTTCATTGAAACGTTAGTATGTGAAATAAATGCTAGAGTAACAAGCCACTGTAAAATCAATATCCATACACCAAGGTGGGCTTAGCCCATTGCAACTATTGTAGAACATGTCTTTATAAAGACGGGAAAGTATTGAATTCCTTTTTCTTATTTTTCTCTTATTGGAGCACTATGACTACATCTTGAAAACACATATAGCACTAAGTCGCTGGTAAAAAAGTATTAAAAAGGGCTGTAATAACTTTATACCCTTAACCATAGGTGGAAAAAGGATATATTCTACATACGAATTGAGAAACTTTTTCTATTTCTACTTTTACTATTTTCTGCAATATCAACTTTCGAACCTATTAAGTATTTATATTTGACTGCTTCTTCTGGATGAGCCAGAGAAAATAATTGAATACCCAAATTAATTAAATATAGTTTTGAAAATTTTGCCATTACAACTCAGCAAGATCGGTCTATTTCATTCGAGGCAGCGGACAAAACACCGCTCCTGTCTCTTATTTTTCCATCTCTTTTCTAACTTTCGTTATTCCTGCAGGTGGTTGTTGTTTATGATAAAAATTAACAAGAAAGATAAGAAAAATTGGTGAGCTTTCATACGATATGGCAAGCTTTTCATTTGGGACAACAATCCTAAGCAAAACATACAATGTTTGAAAAAAAAGCTTTATTTGAGCAAAAAAATTTAAGGGTAAGAAAGAATTTTTCAATAGAAAATCTGCAGTATAATACATGTGATTATACATATATGGTAAAGGGTATAACCTAAATAAAAGTCAAATACTTTTAGTAAAATTATAACTTTCCGTTTAAAAAAAGTCTACTCAGAACTGTAACACTTAAATTTTTAATTTTTAATACACTGTGTTTTAAACACTGTGTTTTTTTTTGCATGCATTTGGAGAACATTCAAATAAATTTTATGTTGTCAAACATACGCATGCGAATCAAACAAATCCGTAAAAGTGCATGTCATTCAACCACCAAAGGTTCTTAATATCAAACTCATTAATTTTTCTTTATGAAAACGCTCTGGACAAAATAGAAACTCAAAAAGCATAAATATGAATTAATTTAACTAAAAAATATATTTATTGTTTTAACTTACCATCACATGACAGTGTTACATCTGCTAAAAGATCGGATTTGAACAGATTGGAAAATGTTATGGCCAAATTTGATGAGTACGAGTTCCATTTTAAACAAAACTGTTGTTGAGGATCCATGATGATTCAAATAAAATTAACACAAAAAATGACCAAATAAGTTATTTAAAATTCGCCAAACTATTTTGTTGCTTCTCTTTTTTGTGATTTATCAAATAATTTTTTTTTTTTTTTACAAAAAATCGAGAAATGTTGCACCAAACCAATTTAATGAATGAATTTCTTTTTTGTTGGTAATGAATTTTTTGCAATTGGGATTATTTGTTGATGTTGTTATTGTAGTAAAAGTTAAGAGCCAAACCATGAATTTTGAATTTTCGTCTTTTTCTTAAACAGCGACAGTTTTTCTGAATTGTTTGCAACGTTGATTTTTTTCGTTTTGCTGTTGCCGTTTTCTTCTTTGCCGTCCGCAAGAGATTTTCTCGATAATAATAATGATGCTGATGCCAAACAGAATTTTTTTGAATTTGTATAATCCCAATTAAATGCGTTTTTAGCATTTATTTATATGTATTGTTATTGTTGCAAAATGAATCCTGGTTTCCGTTAAAAAAATCGTTGAAATACAGGAAGTATTTTTTTTAACTTTCAAGATGTTGATTGTTTAGTTTTTGTAAAGCTTTAAATGCTGCAATGAAAAATAAAAACGAATTTGTATAAATTAGATAAAGATTTCAATGCACATGAAACTAAACAAGCAAAAAATACCAAACCGACACATTTTAATATAAAAAAAATATTGAATTGACAAAATTATGACATTTTGCGAATACATAAGGCGGTTTCAAATTACATTAAAAAAAAACAAGTTAAAAATAAACATGTTTTAAAATAAAAAGTATTTTTAAAGTGCATTGGAGAAAAATAATCAGATTTTCCAGAAATTATAAATAATTTCAGCTGCGTAGGATGTTACTAAACAAGATGTACAACCTTAACTTTAAAGCTGAAAGTCCATACAAGGCGTTCTATGCGTACACGCGTGGTATGGACTTTCAGCTTAACTTTTCTGTGTCACTTAAAAACTCGGAAGTTATTCGTCCAAAATATGAATACTCGGCCCATGGCGAATTTATATACCAGGTAATGGCAGTGGCGAGTTAGTTAATTTTCGTCGTTGCAGAAAATGTCAAATTTCATATAAAAAATTTAACGCCGATTTTTTATATATGAAGCATGGCGAAATAATACAGGTGGTCTCGAAAGCGAATTCATTAATTTCGCGTAAACTCTAAATGTCAAACTCCATATATAAAAAATATGTATAACAGTTATACATATTTTTATATATGAAGCATGGCGAAAATATACCAGGTGGTCGCAATGGCGAATTCATAATTTTCGCCGCAAACGTGAAATGTCAAACTCCATACAATAAACTGTTATACATATTTTTTATATATGGAGTTTGACATTTAGAGTTTACGGCGAAATTATTGAATTCGCCATTGCGGCCACCTGGTATTATTTCGCCATGATATGGAGTTTGACATTTAGAGTTTACGGCGAAATTAATGATTTCGCTATCGAGACCACCTGTATTATTTCGCCATGATATGAAGTTTGACATTTCCTGCAACGACGGCAATGAATGAATTCGCCCCACCACCTGGTACATGATTTCGGCATGACTCGTGCTAATTCAAGGCGTATAAATACACCTGGCATTAATACGCCTTGGCTGTATACCTTGCAGTTGTCAAAAAAAATTTTCAAAAATTAATTATTTGTAAAATTTTTTAATTTAATTTGTTTTGATTGCTAATAGTAAACAAAATAATTTTAGAAATTCCTAGAGAAAGCTAGTGCAATATGAAACCGTATTTGCAGTTCCTGATCTGTGTAAATTAAATATGCGTAAAAAGATAGTGCCATTATTGTTAACACGTTTATAATGTCCTGCTTGTTTCCTTGTGGAAGATTATGTGTCTCTGCATGTACTGTTGGCGACGGTGATGTGACAAAGTAAAGCTTTTTATTGGTAGATAAATGTGTGATAGCTTCAAGGTCGCTTTTTCACACTGAACTATTGAATGTAACAAAAAAAAAAAACGTGGTTCAGAGAGTTTACAAGTTCAATATAATTAACAATCAGATACAGTACATTGTTTTGATACTGACTTTCGGCAGATTTATGCTCGCAACTTGAACAACTGCCGGTGATAAACTTGTTGTGGTAAACGATGAAAGATGGAGATTTTTCTGTTAGTGTTCAAATGGTAAACGAATGAGAATGGAAAGATGCATTTGATTTGGGAAAACTAGAGGTACAATATAATTTTGGTCACACTGCCTGGATTTTAATTTTTATATACATAACTACATTTTTTAATTTTTTTTTCTGAAAATTACAACCACTTTTGTTCAATAAATATACTTTTTTTATTTTCTTTTTTAAACAATATTTTTTGACAACATACTAGATTTTGTAGTATCAAATTGCCTGTTGTTTTTTGTGTTGTTGGATTGTTGTAGCCGTGCGGTCACCTGTATTAATTCGCCTTGGCCATGATATAGGCTTACACTCAAGGCGAATTAATACAGGTGAACGCACGGCTACAACAATCCAACAACACAAAAAACAACAGGCAATTTGTTGCTACAAAATTATGTATGTTGTCAAAAAAATATTGTAAAAAAAACAAAAAAAAAATATATATTTGATGAAAAAAAGTGGTTGTAATTATCAGAATAAGAAAATTATAAAAATTAAGTTACATAAAAATAAAAATACAGGAAAAGTGACCAAAATTATTTGTACCTCTAGTTTTCCCAAATCACATGCATCGTTCCATTCTTGCACGTTGACCATTTGAAGACTAACATAATCTTCCACAAAAAAACCAAGAAATTATAAATGTGTTAACAATAATTTCACTATCTTTTTACGCATATTTTGATTATACACATCAGGAACTGCAAATACGGTTCCATGTTGTGGTAGTTTTCTCTAGGAAGTTCAATAGTTTGTTTTCTATTAGCAATCAAAAAAAATTAAATTAAAAAAAAATTTAACAAATTATTTATTTTTGACAAATTTTTTTGACAACTGCAATATATACAGCTGATGTGCTTTTTCGCCCGTGCGTTCACCTGTATTATTTCGCCATGCTTACACTTAAAGTTTGAACAGGCTGTTTTTTCTTTATATTTTCCACCCTTTTTTCTATAACAACACTTCCCATGTTTAATATAAAATAAATTTAACAGTAAAGCGTTTACATTGCCATCTCTTAAAGGGTGAAAATTATTGAATTCACCATCGCTAACACCTTATATCGTAATTGATTTTCCTTGATCAATTTTATCCATTTTCGCCATTGCTCGAAATGTAAACGTTCATATAAAAAAATTTGACCCAGCTCGCCACTGCTATCACCTGGTATATGATTTCGCCATTGAACGATCCCAAAAAAAAACACATTTTTTGGCACGATATTCAAAAATAATTTGTATAATTTTTAAAATATTCTTTTACATCTCATGTAAGAAAATGCTCTTATCAAGAAATATTATTTATAATTTTTGCAATCAAATAAAATTGTGGTTGTGTATTTTTTTTTTATTTATTTTTAATGTTTTGAATTAAAAGCAAAAATGGACTCAACGGTCGCATATAGAAGGAAAAAAGCAGTGTTGCAAGAAAATTCATATAAATTCAAATGCCTTTCTGTAGCAACAGAAATTGTCTGTTATTTAAGTCTGTATATTAAATTAACCATTTACCTGCCACCATAAATTCGTTTCTATTCACTTTTTTAGATACTCGAAAATGTTTGTAGGCGTTATTTAACGGTTCTTTAAATACTGTGCAACATATCTTTGGGGGAACCCACCTTTTTTAAGGTAAATCCTGAAATTTATTTAAAATAGCCCTAAAGGGGTTTTCTTATTGTTTCGTCTTTAAACCAAAAGAATGTTTGAAATGAAATTCTTAAGAATTTTCAAAAGAACAATAAAAAGGCACCAACCAAAATAAACCGTTTTGCTGTTAAATACAAGGAATACAGCAACTACAAGGGAATAAAAGTCAATATCAAAACAAATGCATGTTGAATAACAAACATTTGCTTATGTTGTATGTGGATCAAAGTACAACCTAGCAAACATTTTTTTGGAATACTTTTATTTCAGTTATTTAAGTCAGCGTCATGCTGAAAGATTATCTAGGCTCGTATAGTATGTATATATAGCCACCTAGACCCCTATGTAATATGGATGTTGGTGTAGAATCAGTATGGAATACAAAACACCCATTTTTGGAATTTGTGTCAGTCTGTCTGTTTGGCTGTGTTCGCATCACGTAAGAAATACTCAATGGATTTTAACAAAATTTTGTGAGGAGGTCCCTTATAACCTTGGTTCCAAAATGAAAGAACCCAATTTTACCGTTATAATGGTACTAAAACAGTTGTGTCAACATATTTTTTTTAAAGGGATAATTTTTAACACTGTTTACGAAACCCTGGAATAAATATTTAAGAACATATACAAGGCGAATTGAATACAAGGTGGTCGCCATGGCGAATTCATTCTTTTTCACCGTAAACGCTAAATTTCAAACTCCATATATAAAAAAAATTTATAATTTTTTCATATAGTGTTTGACATTCTTATCGAGACCACCTATATTAATTCGCCATGAACACATATGTACTTCAAAAATTTGAACTTAAGAAAATTATAAATGACACGCAGACGAAGTCGTGAGCACTGCTAGTTTTAATATAAGACATCATATTTGTTGTTACTATCAATTATACTGGAACGTGTAGATACGTAGAAGCATGGCGAAATCATATTCCAGATGGTGGCAGTGGCGAATTGATTAATTTACGCCGTGGCTGGAAATGTCAAACTAGGTATGTAAGAAAATTGCACAAATTTTCTTATATGAAGTATGACGTTGCTAGCAAAGGCGAAAATAAATAAACTCGCCACTTTTATCATTAAGACAATACCAAGACGAATTATTAAAAAAGTGAAACTATTAAGCCAGCAGTTTAGTGTGATTTAGTCTGAAAACTTTAGCAATTGTTTAAATTTTTCTAAAATTCTTAATATTTTGATAAAAGATTCCGTAAGACGTATTTTAAATTTGTTTCACAAATATACAACATTTTTTGTTTTCATTATTTTTTCTTTACATTTTACACAACATTTTTTTAACAGACTCTACCTGAATTCGTCCTGATTAAATCTGTTTAAGATGACTTGGACCAAGGCGAATCAATTACCAGGTGCCAGCGTAAGCGAATACAATAATTTTTGCCCTGAACACTACTGTCAAACTCCATATATAAAAATCTGTGTACTATTTTTTATATACGAAGTTTGACATTCGTTTCTACCAGCAAAAAATAATAAATTCTCCAACGCTGCCATCTGGTAATTGATTCGCCTTGCCTTGGACATTCCGTAAGGAGACAACTAAGAAATAAAAATAATATTAAAAATATACTCAGACCGAAATACTAAAAATGTAAACAATTCCGCAGCACGGATACAAAAACACAATGTAAAGTGTTGCAGAGCACCACGTTTACACCAAGAACAGCAGACTAAGTAAGTAAAAGTCGAATTGATCACCATTTGGTACTTTAAATAAAGTTGTAGGTTGCTTTCTTCTGCATCTGCAGTGACACCTCATATTTTTTTCTTTTCATTTTTTATTTTTTTCTTATTTAAATTATATAATTTTTTTTTTTACTTTTTAGAATTATATTGAAAGGTCATATTGAAAATAAATCAGCTGGGCTATTACAACCACCTGCGAATTCGACTCGGCCTGGACAAGTTTTTGTTTAGTTGACACAATAAAACCCTAAACACTTAGACGACAGCAGGCAGCAAACTGTCAAAAATAAAATACATGTGTTTAAATGAAAACGATTATTTTGATGACTTCACAACAGCACGACTACACGACAGCATTTGCTGCTGCTGCCAACTTAGGCTATTTTCTATTTTGACGGGCAGCAATAAACAAATATAATGTTGCCATTATACATATAAATTGGAGAAATAAAAACAAAAACATTTTTTTTTAATATTAAACATAAAAGAACATTACAAAAATACAATAAGGAAATAAATTTATGTGTTTTTATAGTTTTTCATGATATTATTACATTTTTTATCAATAACTTTAATTTTATTCATTATACAATATATGTATGCGGTATCCCTTAAATTTGTATTGCTAAATAGCTGTTGTTGCTGTCTTCAACATAATTATGAAGCTGACTTCAGAGCAGCATTTGAAGCCGTGAAGTGTTTGGAGCTTAAGTCTTCATGACATAACATCTCTGTTATTGAAAATTAATGAATAAAATCTCGGGTACTTTTCTACTCAGCTGCATTCTACCAAACGAAAATGTTTAATTAAATCTGAATTTCTGGCGTTTTTCACAAACACTTCTTACGGCAGCCTAAAATTTAGACAAGCTGCATTGTGGCCTATAGATTTACAAGCATTTCGGAAGAATGTTATTATTTAAAAATTTAATTTAACTTTGCATTATTTCTTTTTAACATAGCCTCAACTGAACTTTAACTTTAGTTTTTTGCTGGGTTATATTCGCGTGTACAAACGAATGTATGCAATTTTAAATGACTGAGTGAATAACTGATTGAATGACTTTTGAAAAGAATTCAAACACGCCAGCACACACATTTATTTGTAGTTTGTAAATGTGCGACTGTTTGACTGCGTTTGATTTTTATAGATTCAATGATTTTGTGTTTGTGTGTTTTTTTTTATTCTTCTCTACCGATTAAACAAATTCGCGGAAATACAGAAACGCATCACATGAAACATTCAAAGCTCTTCCTTTTAAAGCAGGCGAGTGAGATGAAGAGCAATAGAATTGCAAAACTAACAAAATCTTCAAATAACAAATACAACAACAAATGGAAAAAATGAGAAGAAAAAAAAATCACCTGCAGTTTCTTAGAAATAAGGCCAAGAAATCACTCATGCACACGCTTACACTCATACTCGTACGTTTATAGGATTCATGTGAGCAGAATGTTTGAATAAATGTTTCCATTTCCAAGGTTGCTAGAAATCAACCCAGTGAGCAACATTTCTAATTTGAGCTTGTATTTGAAGGAGATGCATTTGCCACAATAATTTCTTTGTTAGTGTCGCTTACGTTCAATGTTTCATTTTAAGTTTCTTAGGTTTGTCTTTTTTATTGGTTACTTTTTTCTTTAATTTTTTTTCATTCAAGGTTAAGTCGGCAAAGTATTTGATTTGATTTAGTTAAAATTGTGTATTTTAAAATTCCTGGAATTAAATTGTATACCTTTTAAGAAGTTTAAACAACAGCAATTTTTTTTTATAATGAAATGGAGATTTTTACTTAAAAGTTGTGTGGTACTTGTCTTCATTGGACTGCATTTAAACTGTTTCATTTTTTGAAGAAAAAAATTATTTTTTTTTTAAAACAGCAACAAATATTAAAAATTATTGCTTAAATATAAAATTACCACAGAAATGAGCACATGAAAACAATGACAAGGACAGACGACAAATGATTCAATAGTTGTTTTTAGCAAAAAAAAAAAATAACGTTATCGCTTATTAAGCTCCCCCAATTTTTGAAATAAGCTCAAAAATCAAACTAACAAAAAAAAAAATAAGAAATTAATATTTATATGGTTTTATATTAATACTGTGATGGACAATATTAAGCACGACGAAAATATATTCGTAATAAAAAAAACTGCACTTTAATATAAAAAACCATAAATTAGCAAGTCCTCAATTGCAATTAGTTATCCCATACACATACATACAGTTTCAATAAATCATCTTAAATTTTTTTTTTTATTTAAAATTTGTGTTCCATATTTTATTTTATAATTTTTGGTTTAAATTTTATTTCACTTTATCAACACTTTTTTAAAAACACGTTTGATCTTTATTTCGTTTCATATCATTAATCTTAATGTTGTATTTGTATTATTGTAACAAATAATAATATTATTATCATTATTATTATTATTATCATAAATATTTCACAATAAAAATAAAGCACTATTACCAGTGAGACACTGAAGTCAACTGCTTTCAAACAGCTTAACAAAAACAATAGTATCCTTTAGATTTCGATTAAAACAATTATGAAATAACTGTAATAAATACAATAAATATTTCATAAGTACAATCATTTCGCAGAATGTAAGAGTATTACATATGTTAAAGCAAAATACACGGCTTCATGGGTTTTATTATTAGATGATCATTTTCCATGTATTATGGAATTATTCCAATTGTTCTACAGTGAAAGCCAGATGGATGGGATGAGTTTCAAGAAGACTCAAGAAAAACTTATTTTTTAGAAGTAGTTTTTAGATTGTGTCTTTTAAAGTTCCTTTCTAATAAATAATTTCATTTGCGTGGCTTAAGTAAAGTCACAGAGACTTTAGGCACAAGTCATTAGATCAGGTACGTTTAAGTGAGGGAAATATTTAATTCGATCTGCAGCCGTGAAATATATGTCTCACAACAGATCATGCGGGGCATTCTTACATCCGGCGGAAGACTGACTGCCAAGTTTTATTGTCCTTACATACGCGACAGTAAACTTTAAAAGAAATTTATTTTTTGTTTACAGGTACTTTCTTTAAAAATTAAAAAAAAAAATATTTTTGTTAAAAGGCACCTTTTATAAGCGCGTTTAAAAGCTTTTTTTCATAAATTTTGTAAATAATTTTTTGAAGGGTTCTTTTAAATAATACTTTTTGGATCCCTCCGTTAGAATAAAAACATATGAAAAATCTGTGATTTATGAATCGTCTTGATTCGTTACTTGTTTTCTGAGAACACTAGTTATTTGGTTACCACATTTCACTAAAATGCAACTGCTTGTCTCCTTAGCAGTTGGAGATTATTGTAGCAACTTGTCTTAATCGTTAAAAATGTCATTTAGTTTAAAATAATAATTTTGCTGTTTCGAAATTAACTTCAAGTCAACCAATATCAACTTATTCCCTGTTATCTAAAAGGCAATATAAGTTGACCTTATTTTTGTTATAGAAGAGCGTAGCTGAGCAAAAATGTTTAGTTTTAAAGTTGTAGCCCACGAGCGCTCCTTAAGATATTAAGAACAATTCAAAATAAGAAATTTTATCGGTTTTAGTTTGTCATACATCTGCAGTGAAAACTTAAAGTTTTAAAGTGGTCACAATAACCATTTTATGTTCTTCAATAATAGCTAAGTCTAACGCTTTAGCATGTTATTGTTTTGCTAGAGCACAATATGGTTGCAAATATAACAATACTACTGTTTGTTAGCAACTATAATATGTTGCTCTTAGATTATGGTTACCTTAACCATGTCTTTTCTTTGCTTGAAGTTTTATAAATTGAGAAAATTAAAAATTTATTGAAATTTCAATTCGAAAATAAATAAATAAAATCTTTTATAGGTGCAACAACGTTTTCTGTGTACGTAACGTATTACATTCAGTAAATATCAAATAATCCACATTTATATTTCTTTTTAAGTGAAATGAGATTTTTAAGATAAAGTCCGTATTTCTAGATTTTACTGTAACAATAATACAACAGTTATAAAAGCAACAAGAATTTCTACTGCATGAATTGCAGGCACAACAAGTATAAAAATCGACCGAATACAATGTAGACAAGACAAATCAAGATGAAATTGTTGACAAACGAATATTGTGTAATTGAAGATATTATTGTGCTGTTGCTGTGTTTTCCATTATTCCTTTTCGACGTTATTCAATTGTCTCTAAAGGATTGGTTTACTTTCTGTTTGCTGTAACTGTTTGGTAATAAATAAAAAAGAAATTTAAATATGTTGAGTATCCCGCTGATTTCCTTACATGTTCGCATTGTTATAAATATATTTCGAGAATAGAATTTCGCGGTTTATTTTTTGAATTTGTGTTAGAAATCTGTTTGGTCCATAATAGAAACCATCTGTCAGTTGTGCTAGAATCTGTTGTTACATATTCGGTTGCAATTTTTGCAACATTTGTGTTATTTGAAGTTATATTTAAAATAAATTATTATTATGATATTCAATCGTTATTTAACTGCAGGTATTTCTTTTTATGCATTTAACAACAACAAATATAAATATAAATAATAAATAAGCTCGACTAAAACAGATGTTATAATTTTTTTTTTGCCCGTATTCCTAAACAAATTTATAAAATATTTATTTATATAAAACAATGTTTGTATGAGTATTTCTTTAATAGACCAAAATAAATCAGTAGTATATAATTCTGTAATGAACAATTTAGATTTATATATTAAAAATAAACTTAAATACAATAATTAAAGGTAACATCTTAGCAATAAATTTTAGAAAAGGTAAACGAGTGTGGAATTAAGCGTTTTTGGTGGAAGTACTTCCGAACTAAATTACCAACCTAATGATTTTAACAAGGCATGAGACTTAATAAGCAATTCCTGCGAATCGATTACATTGATTATTGCTGGAAATTATGACGATCATTAGTACATATTTTAAGGTATTCTCTTTTAATTTTAAGGACTAGTTCAATTACTACTTCCTTCTTTGCGAACTAATATAATGTGTTTTGTAAGCGAGTAACAAAAAATGGCAATCACAAAAGTAAGTCATTACATGGCAAGTACTTTTTAAGATAAATTCTAATTTTTTGCTGGAGTAAATCACTTATAATAGATAACTGTATAAAGAGCCGAAAAAAGTGAGCTGTATAGCGTAGATAAAGAAAAATTTAATCATTCGTTGTTGATTATTGTCATTTTTGCTTAAACTTTGATTTTAGTCTTTACCTTATTGTTTTGACAAAAGCTCTTTAGTTTATTTAAAATTTTTGTGAGAAGTTCCTGAAATCAATTTTCAATATCGATGAATTTAATAATTGTGATGGGGATTATAGCACGAGTTAATTTAAGTTTAATGACATAATTTAATTAAATATTGCCGTGGTTGTATTTTACTTAAAAATAATTTTTCCAAATTTTTTCTGCATCAGTTAATAATTAATTAAAAATTATTTAAACGGCTAAATGCCCAGCAAGATTTTATCCCAGCTGAATATTTTAAAATCTCCACGTGCAACATATATTGCCGAGCCAGAAGGTTCTCTTAAAAGTACTGATCTTAGGGATGAGCGATACCGTGATTTTTGAGGAACGTCGTTGTCAGTGAAAGTGATTTTCCAATCACCGTGCTTTCAAATAGTTAACGTGATCACAGTTTTTATTTAAGCGTATATGTTTGTATATATGTATGTATATTTGTATAAAATAAAAAAAAAACAAAGAATAGCTGTTGTTAATAAAAAGAAGCTAGAGAAAGCTACACAGCAATGAAGCCGTTTTGACTCATGAAAGAATGAAGGAGTCAAGAGTACTAATTTTTCTCTCCACAAAGTAAAATCAAAGTTAAGTTTGTACATGTGCAAATATAAAATAGCATTCTTACACGGGACTGTTACTTGATAAACTTAGTCACTGTAGTGACCACTGATATTTTAAACACAAGTAGTAAAATATCGCAGTCAGAGTCAAGCATTTTCTCCTCTATCGTACTTCCAAAGGAGATAATTTTTGCACCTAGGCTAAGGCATTCTACTCAGGCAAAGTTGTGTAGGCAAAGATCTAACATCATCTTCATCGAATGAATATGATAATAACAAAATACCAGTATTTTGACAAAACTAAAATTTCACAGAAATTAGGTTGCACAAAAAATCGATAAATTAGAACAGACTTGCAGGGTTTGATAGCGGCCGCAGAAGAGCTATCAAAAATTGTAGTCAATCCATTTGTCTGGCAGAATTTCAAAAGAGTTGTTGGTGGGTGATCTTTAGTGACATCGGTCTATAAGGAATGGAATTGTGTCCACTTAAAAATCGGAATTTCAATAACAATCGAAATTTTAAAAATTTCACATAAATTCATAAAAACTTAAAACAGGTTAATAAACCTAAAATGGACAAACCTTGATAAAAGTATATTCATAAACGATTAAAATACTTAAAAACCTTTAATAAACAATTTTTTAAATAACAAATATGAAAATTTATTATTCGGAATCTTTTTTATTTTAATTTCCTTTATTTGTGCTTGATTCCTTAAATATAAAAATTTCATGATATTCCCATGAAATATTTTTTATTTAAAACTACAAATTGAATGTATTACTGCCGGGAAAGCATATCCACTGATGACCTATTTGAGCAGTAGTGAAATGGCCATATTGGATTTACCCTTCTTTAAACCAAAAATAAAATAAATTTTATTATTTAGATATTTTGACTTAAATAAAGGTTAGTCCTGGGGTAGAAAAAGTAATTTTAACAAGAAAATGACAAAATCGTCGGTAACCCGTATTTTCAAAGTTACGTATCGCTAAAGCGTTTATATATATTTTGTGATATTTCAAACATTTTGTAGCGGGATGGGACAATATGGATATTGTAGAAGATGTTATCATAATTCCTATCAGGCGCCATATGTACACATCGCAAATTTTCAATTCATTCATTATGAACTAATAAGATTCTAAAGCCGGAATACGTACACACCCATGTACATTTAATATAATATTTTTACTACAAAAAATAGCAAATTTGGTTGAACAATGTGAAAATTTTCGCAAAATTAATAATAAAAGTTCAACAACACTTAACCGGTTTCTAATGGGCTAACATTTTTTTTCACACATATTTTTATGAGGATCCTGATAATTTGTTTTAAAAGCTTTCCTATGATACCCATATTGGCCCATTCCGTTAAAGAGTATTTGAAATGTTGCATAGTTTTTATAAAAACTTAAGGGTTCCGTTACTCTTAAATATGAGGTTTCCGTTACTCTTAAAATATGAGGATTTATCACATAACATTTTCTTTGTAAAATTACTTTTCCTAAAACCTGATAAACTTTTTATTTTATTTAGAGCTACTGGGCCAAACTAGATTTATTAAAAAAAAAAAACAAGTTACAATGCTTTATTTGGCTATGCCGAATCTTATATATCCTTCACCATCTATGTAAATCTAGTTTAGTAAAGTAATTCTAAACAAAAAAGCAAATTTTCGGGTGACAGAGAATTAAAAAAAAAATTTGTACTGCATATAAAGGGTCATCCAAAAAACGCGCCTACATGTTTCTTTGAAATAAACACAAACTATTTGCAATTTTTTCAAGCTGTTTTTTTTATTAATAGTATGATCTATTACAATTATAAGTGGAATAGAATATCATTCAAATGTCCACCATGACTGCGTCTACAGACATCAATCCGAATTTCGAAATTTTAAATGACTTTCCGACATGTTTTTGGAATTGCAACTTAAATGTTGTTCTTTAGATCATTAATTGTTTGTGGCTTGTTAGCATACACTCGACTTTTTAAAAAACCCCACCAAAAATATCTAATGGTGTTAGATCAACTGACCTTGGAGGCCAGTTGAAATATGCATTTCGTGAAATTACACGTTGAGGAAATTTTGATCGCAAAAGCGTAATGTTTTCTCGAGTTGTGTAACATGTACGAGCAGCACGTCTTGCACGAGTAGCACCGTCTTGCTGAAAATAGACGTCAGACACATCAATATGATTCAACTGTGTCCATAAAAAGTCTCTCAACATTGATTGGTATCGCTCATCATTCACAGTAACAGCATTTCCAGCATCATCTTCGAAGAAAAATGGCCCAATGATTTCATTTGCCCAAAATGCACACCAAACAGTAACTTTTTGTGGGTGTAGAGATTTTTCATAAATAACACGAGGATTTTCATCACCCCAGATACGACAATTTAGCTTATTGACGAATCCATCCATTCTAAAATGAGCTTCGTCACTAAACGAAATTTTGCTTTGGGTATTTTTCAAAGAACGCCCATTTTCATAATAACTTTGAATGATGTAAACGCGTTGTTGCAATGTGTACCTGTCCATGGTTAAAACTGTACTCTATAAGACTTTACAACTCGTTATAGAACTCGTTAATCGAGTACCTTTTATTTTATCTATGGCCAAAATAAAGTAAACATATTTACTTACACACTTTTTTTACATTTCTTACTCGTGTATGTTGCAGTAACTAAAAGTCTTTATTTGCACTAAAAAAGTTCCTTTTTTGCGTAAAATAAATAAAAAGAGAAACCATAATCGGTTTTCGAGTTCTTTGAAAATTGGTTTTTAGAAGCTCAAGGTATTAATTGATATTAGGAGTTGCCAGGTGAAAATGCTAAATTGCTTAAAGTGTAGATTAGCTATTAAACTTTTATTGTATTTTGAATAAAAATTTTTAAAAATTGTTTATTAAACGAAAAGTGTTTAATAAATATTGTAAACTTTAAACCAAAAATATCAATTTTTTATGAATAAGAACAATTAAAGAATCCCTTATAAGTTTTCATTATTAGGTCAATTCATAAAGTTAGTATTTTTAGTTTAAATGTATAAATAATTTAAAAGGAGGAAGAAAATTTGATTTTGAAACTTAGAAACATGGAATAAAATTTTAGTTATAATTAAACACACAGCAAAGTTTCTACTAAGAAACAAATTTGATTGTATTTACAATGTATCCTTCTACAACATTTAATACGATAAAATATTGTTTTTTATCTTTTCTTTTGTTTTACGCTTTTATTATTATATATCCTCCTTTTTTTGTTAAAAGTATTATTAAAGTCATGAATTGACATTGTCACTATATTTTTGTTATTTACTCAAAACTTTTATTTTATTGTTAAATGCTTTTGGGACAATAAATAGGAAGTTTGAAATCTTAGTAAAGATTGGTAAAACTATGCAACTGCTGTACACAAAAAAAAAAAACTTGAAACGCGAACAAGTAAAATTTTATATTCGGCTGTGTTGAATCTTATATACGTCAGTGTGATTTTAGATATAATATTATATTTTGTATGTTTTCTAGATCACTTCTTATTAACTCATACATAGTGATTAATAATACATAATTTAAAATTTATTTGGTTGGCTTTTTCAATAAAATTGTAGACTAATTAATAAATTTAAAATTACCAATAAACTTTTGTATTTTTTTGTTGTTGTTAAAATCGCGTTTTTTGGGCATCTTTGGTAGATTTTTTACGTTTTTTTTTGTTGTTGCAAAATATCGATTTTTTTGGGAACCTTCGATTCCCTTTCCGATTAATCTATCAAACTATAATGTAAAAATCTCAATTAAAGTTTAGTTTCATAGAAAATAATTTTATTTCTTAAAATTATTTATTGCTTTTTGAAATTCGATGTTGGTGGCATGTCACAGTGTCCAAGAACATAATGTACATGGACTTTATGTTGCACTCAAAAAAGAAAAAAATATTATAATGTCAATGGACGTTGTGTCGTTTTTACTGTCGACATAAAGCTACTTTTAAAAGTGTTAAAATTTCCGCATTTAAAACAACAACGGCTTCGCTTACCAGAGATTTTCTGCATATCCGTCCTTTGGCAAGGCGCGAAGATTTTCTCCTCTATGGCATAACTAACACCGGCTTAGCTTACCAAAGATTTTTTGCATAGCCGGCCCTCAGCCAGGCGCAAAGATTTTTTCTTTTCTGGTATAACCAACACTGACCTTGTTTACCAAAGATTTTCTGGAAGCCAGTTTATAAAAATGTTGCATCTTTCTTAAATAGAATACTGTAAAATAATGTGTGTGAAGATAAATACGTCGAGTTATATATGTTTTTGACGTAATGACTTACGTAAAACATATATGAGTGTGAAGTTAAATATGTTTGACGTAACATCATACAAAGAAAAACACGAACTGTTTTACATTTTTAAATATATTTAACAATAAATTTGTAAAAAATAATAAAATTTATGAGATTTCAACACCTTCTTAATTATATCTACATAAATTAAAATTATTTTTATTAAAAGTCAGTACATCAAATTTTGGTCTCTAAGATATTTTGACCAATGTGGCCAAATGCAGAGGTGGCACACAATGCCACCTTATGGAAACTGTTTACTCTGGTCAGTACTATTGCTCTATATAAACACTTTTTTCAAATTGAGTTTGTGAGTAGTGAAAAAATGACGAAAATTTTATTTTGGCCATATGAGTGGTTTCTGTGAAGGATTTTGCCCAATGTGGCCAAATGAAGAGGTGGCACGCAATGCCACCTTATGGAAAGTGTTTACTAGGGTCACTACTATTGCTCCATGTAAACACTTATTTCAAATTGAGTTTGTGAGTAGTGAAAAAATGATGAAAATTTAATTTGGGCCATATGAGTGGTTTCTGTAAAGGATTTTGGCCAATGTGGCCAAATGAAGAGGTGGCACGCAATGCCACCTTATGGAAAGTGTTTACTAGGGTCACTACTATTGCACTATATAAACACTTTTTTCAAATTGAGTTTGTGAGTAGTGAAAAAATTATGAAAATTTTATTTGGGCCATATGAGTGGTTTCTGTGAAGGATTTTGACCAATGTGGCCAAATGAAGAGGTGGCACGCAATGCCACCTTATGGAAAGTGTTTACTAGGGTCACTACTATTGCACTATATAAACACTTTTTTCAAATTGAGTTTGTGAGTAGTGAAAAAATGATGAAAATTTTATTTGGGCCATATGAGTGGTTTCTGTGAAGGATTTTGGCCAATGTGGCCAAATGAAGAGGTGGCACGCAATGCCACCTTATGGAAAGTGTTTACTAGGGTCACTACTATTGCACTATATAAACACTTTTTTCAAATTGAGTTTGTGAGTAGTGAAAAAATGATGAAAATTTAATTTGGGCCATATGAGTGGTTTCTGTGAAGGATTTTGGCCAATGTGGCCAAATGAAGAGGTGGCACGCAATGCCACCTTATGGAAAGTGTTTACTAGGGTCACTACTATTGCACTATATAAACACTTTTTTCAAATTGAGTTTGTGAGTAGTGAAAAAATGATGAAAATTTAATTTGGGCCATATGAGTGGTTTCTGTGAAGGATTTTGACCAATGTGGCCAAATGAAGAGGTGGCACACAATGCCACCTTATGGAAAGTGTTTACTAGGGTCACTACTATTGCACTATATAAACACTTTTTTCAAATTGAGTTTGTGAATAGTGAAAAAATGATGAAAATTTTATTTGGGCCATATGAGTGGTTTCTGTGAAGGATTTTGGCCAATGTGGCCAAATGAAGAGGTGGCACGCAATGCCACCTTATGGAAAGTGTTTACTAGGGTCACTACTATTGCACTATATAAACACTTTTTTCAAATTGAGTTTGTGAGTAGTGAAAAAATTATGAAAATTTTATTTGGGCCATATGAGTGGTTTCTGTGAAGGATTTTGACCAATGTGGCCAAATGAAGAGGTGGCACGCAATGCCACCTTATGGAAAGTGTTTACTAGGGTCACTACTATTGCTCCATGTAAACACTTTTTTCAAATTGAGTTTGTGAGTAGTGAAAAAATGATGAAAATTTAATTTGGGCCATATGAGTGGTTTCTGTAAAGGATTTTGGCCAATGTGGCCAAATGAAGAGGTGGCACGCAATGCCACCTTATGGAAAGTGTTTACTAGGGTCACTACTATTGCACTATATAAACACTTTTTTCAAATTGAGTTTGTGAGTAGTGAAAAAATGATGAAAATTTAATTTGGGCCATATGAGTGGTTTCTGTGAAGGATTTTGACCAATGTGGCCAAATGAAGAGGTGGCACGCAATGCCACCTTATGGAAAGTGTTTACTAGGGTCACTACTATTGCACTATATAAACACTTTTTTCAAATTGAGTTTGTGAGTAGTGAAAAAATTATGAAAATTTTATTTGGGCCATATGAGTGGTTTCTGTGAAGGATTTTGACCAATGTGGCCAAATGAAGAGGTGGCACGCAATGCCACCTTATGGAAAGTGTTTACTAGGGTCACTACTATTGCTCCATGTAAACACTTTTTTCAAATTGAGTTTGTGAGTAGTGAAAAAATGATGAAAATTTAATTTGGGCCATATGAGTGGTTTCTGTAAAGGATTTTGGCCAATGTGGCCAAATGAAGAGGTGGCACGCAATGCCACCTTATGGAAAGTGTTTACTAGGGTCACTACTATTGCACTATATAAACACTTTTTTCAAATTGAGTTTGTGAGTAGTGAAAAAATTATGAAAATTTTATTTGGGCCATATGAGTGGTTTCTGTAAAGGATTTTGACCAATGTGGCCAAATGAAGAGGTGGCACGCAATGCCACCTTATGGAAAGTGTTTACTAGGGTCACTACTATTGCACTATATAAACACTTTTTTCAAATTGAGTTTGTGAGTAGTGAAAAAATGATGAAAATTTTATTTGGGCCATATGAGTGGTTTCTGTGAAGGATTTTGACCAATGTGGCCAAATGAAGAGGTGGCACGCAATGCCACCTTATGGAAAGTGTTTACTAGGGTCACTACTATTGCACTATATAAACACTTTTTTCAAATTGAGTTTGTGAGTAGTGAAAAAATGATGAAAATTTTATTTGGGCCATATGAGTGGTTTCTGTGAAGGATTTTGACCAATGTGGCCAAATGAAGAGGTGGCACGCAATGCCACCTTATGGAAAGTGTTTACTAGGGTCACTACTATTGCACTATATAAACACTTTTTTCAAATTGAGTTTGTGAGTAGTGAAAAAATGATGAAAATTTTATTTGGGCCATATGAGTGGTTTCTGTGAAGGATTTTGACCAATGTGGCCAAATGAAGAGGTGGCACGCAATGCCACCTTATGGAAAGTGTTTAATAGGGTCACTACTATTGCTCCATGTAAACACTTTTTTCAAATTGAGTTTGTGAGTAGTGAAAAAATGATGAAAATTTAATTTGGGCCATATGAGTGGTTTCTGTAAAGGATTTTGACCAATGTGGCCAAATGAAGAGGTGGCACGCAATGCCACCTTATGGAAAGTGTTTACTAGGGTCACTACTATTGCACTATATAAACACTTTTTTCAAATTGAGTTTGTGAGTAGTGAAAAAATGATGAAAATTTTATTTGGGCCATATGAGTGGTTTCTGTGAAGGATTTTGGCCAATGTGGCCAAATGAAGAGGTGGCACGCAATGCCACCTTATGGAAAGTGTTAACTAGGGTCACTACTATTGCACTATATACTATTGCACTATATAAATAAAAAAAATAAAACTTAAAATTTATTAACTTTTTCTTACATAAAGTAACAAGCTACCAAACATATTTCAAGTACGTTCATATATTTTTCATTCAACTTGAAGTGTTAAATTTAACAGGCTGGTGACTTAACAGAGCAGAACTTTTCGTTGTGTCATAAAAAACGAGAGAACAAAAAAGAAACACAAATTCAAAAATTTGCAAAAGCAAGACTTGCAAAAACTGCAAAAGCAAAAAAACGTTACATTGAGTGTTTGTTGATGTGTTTATTGAATATCATTTCGTTGACATTAGTTTTTTGGCACGATGGTTTGATAAGATGTGCGTAGACTAGAAGTCATGTTTTAAGCTTTGATCCATATATTCTGGGTTCAAAACACGGGGTCATTTTTTTTTTTTTTTTTTTTTTTTTTTTTTTTAATTTTTCTATAATTCTATTCACATTAATTTACTCATTAATGTTCTTCATTTTAGATGATAAAATAAAAAACTAAAAATATTTTTATTTAATAGAAATGTATAGAATTAATTAGGTAAAACCTAAAAAATGCTCGTTCTCCGAAAAGTTGTTACACATATTTTTGGCTTTTTAAAGAGAGGTATCTAAAAATATTATGTATTAATCAAAGTTCTCTTGCTATTGTAATCAATATTAAAAATACAATAAAATACATTTTCTTTTATTTCATTAAAATGTTTTTAAGATTCTTTTAACATTTTTATTGTAATTTATTTCAAAATAGATATGAACTAAAATATTATTATGGCCCAAATAAAATTTTCATCATTTTTTCACTACTCACAAACTCAATTTGAAAAAAGTGTTTATATAGTGCAATAGTAGTGACCCTAGTAAATACTTTCCATAAGGTGGCATTGCGTGCCACCTCTTCATTTGGCCACATTGGTCAAAATCCTTCACAGAAACCACTCATATGGCCCAAATAAAATTTTCATCATTTTTTCACTACTCACAAACTCAATTTGAAAAAAGTGTTTACATGGAGCAATAGTAGTGACCCTAGTAAACACTTTCCATAAGGTGGCATTGCGTGCCACCTCTTCATTTGGCCACATTGGTCAAAATCCTTCACAGAAACCACTCATATGGCCCAAATAAAATTTTCATCATTTTTTCACTACTCACAAACTCAATTTGAAAAAAGTGTTTACATGGAGCAATAGTAGTGACCCTAGTAAACACTTTCCATAAGGTGGCATTGTGTGCCACCTCTTCATTTGGCCACATTGGTCAAAATCCTTCACAGAAACCACTCATATGGCCCAAATTAAATTTTCATCATTTTTTCACTACTCACAAACTCAATTTGAAAAAAGTGTTTATATAGTGCAATAGTAGTGACCCTAGTAAACACTTTCCATAAGGTGGCATTGCGTGCCACCTCTTCATTTGGCCACATTGGCCAAAATCCTTCACAGAAACCACTCATATGGCCCAAATTAAATTTTCATCATTTTTTCACTACTCACAAACTCAATTTGAAAAAAGTGTTTATATAGAGCAATAGTAGTGACCAGAGTAAACACTTTCCATAAGGTGGCATTGCGTGCCACCTCTTCATTTGGCCACATTGGTCAAAATATCTTAGAGACCAAAATTTGATGTACTGACTTTCAATAAAAATAATTTTAATTTATGTGGATATAATTAAGAAGGTGTTGAAATCTCATAAATTTTATTATTTTTTACAAATTTATTGTTAAATATATTTAAAAATGTAAAACAATTCGTGTTTTTCTTTGTATGATGTTACGTCAAACATATTTAACTTCACACTCATATATGTTTTACGTATGTCGTTACGTCAAAAACATATATAACTCGACGTATTTATCTTCACACACATGAAATTTTATCGGTTTTAGTTTGTCATACATCTGCAGTGAAAACTTAAAGTTTTAAAGTGGTCACAATAACCATTTTATGTTCTTCAATAATAGCTAAGTCTAACGGTTTAGCATGTTATTGTTTTGCTAGAGCACAATATGGTTGCAAATATAACAATACTATTGTTTGTTAGCAACTATAATATGTTGCTCTTAGATTATGGTTACCTTAACCATGTCTTTTCTTTGCTTGAAGTTTTATAAATTGAGAAAATTAAAAATTTATTGAAATTTCAATTCGAAAAATAAATAAATAAAATCTTTTATAGGTGCAACAACGTTTTCTGTGTACGTAACGTATTACATTCAGTAAATATCAAATAATCTACATTTATACTTCTTTTTAAGTGAAATGAGATTTTTAAGATAAAGTCCTCATTTCTAGATTTTACTGTAACAATAATACAACAGTTATAAAAGCAACAAGAATTTCTACTGCATGAATTGCAGGCACAACAAGTATAAAAATCGACCGAATACAATGTAGACAAGACAAATCAAGATGAAATTGTTGACAAACAAATATTGTGTAATTGAAGATATTATTGTGCTGTTGCTGTGTTTTCCATTATTCCTTTTCGACGTTATTCAATTGTCTCTAAAGGATTGGTTTACTTTCTGTTTGCTGTAACTGTTTGGTAATAAATAAAAAAGAAATTTAAATATGTTGAGTATCCCGCTGATTTCCTTACATGTTCGCATTGTTATAAATATATTTCGAGAATAGAATTTCGCGGCTTATTTTTTGAATTTGTGTTAGAAATCTGTTTGGTCCATAATAGAAACCATCTGTCAGTTGTGCTAGAATCTGTTGTTACATATTCAGTTGCAATTTTTGCAACATTTGTGTTATTTGAAGTTATATTTAAAATAAATTATTATTATGATATTCAATCGTTATTTAACTGCAGGTATTTCTTTTTATGCATTTAACAACAACAAATATAAATATAAATAATAAATAAACTCTACTAAAACAGATGTTATAATTTTTTTTTGCCCGTATTCCTAAACAAATTTATAAAATATTTATTTATATAAAACAATGTTTGTATGAGTATTTCTTTAAAAGACCAAAATAAATCAGTAGTATATAATTCTGTAATGAACAATTTAGATTTATATATTAAAAATAAACTAAAATACAATAATTAAAGGTAACATCTTAGCAATAAATTTTAGAAAAGGTAAACGAGTGTGGAATTAAGCGTTTTTGGTGGAAGTACTTCCGAACTAGATTACCAACCTAATGATTTTAACAAGGCATGAGACTTAATAAGCAATTCCTGCGAATCGATTACATTGATTATTGCTGGAAATTATGACGATCAATAGTACATATTTTAAGGTATTCTCTTTAAGGACTAGTTCAATTACTACTTCCTTCTTTGCGAACTAATGTAATGTGTTTTGTAAGCGAGTAACAAAAAATGGCAATCACAAAAGTAAGTCATTACATGGCAAGTACTTTTTAAGGTAAATTCTAATTTTTTGCTGCGATAAATCACTTATAATAAATATTTTATTCGTGATATTTTATTTTTCATCATCTTTTAACTGTATAAAGAGCCGAAAAAAGTGAGCTGTATAGCGTGGATAAAAAAAAATTTAATCATTCGTTGTTGATTATTGTTATTTTTTGCTTAAACT
This sequence comes from Gymnosoma rotundatum, assembly GCA_916610165.2. NCBI lineage: Eukaryota > Metazoa > Arthropoda > Insecta > Diptera > Tachinidae > Gymnosoma > Gymnosoma rotundatum. The sequence goes on along the minus strand of OU744337.1, from coordinate 90,646,725 downwards.
TTGATTTTAGTCTTTACCTTATTAATTTGACAAAAACTCTTTAGTTTATTTAAAATTTTTGTGAGAAGTACCTGAAATCAATTTTCAATATCGATGAATTTAATAATTGTGATGGGGATTATAGAACGAGTTAATTTAAGTTTAATGCCATAATTTTATTAAATATTGCCGTGGTTGTATTTTACTTAAAAATAATTTTTCGAAATTTTTTCTGCATCAGTTAATAATTAATTAAAAATTATTTAAACGGCTAAATGCCCAGCAAGATTTTATCCCAGCTGAATATTTTAAAATCTCCACGTGCAACATATATTGCCGAGCCAGAAGGTTCTCTTAAAAGTACTGATCTTAGGGATGAGCGATACCGTGATTTTTGAGGAACGTCGTTGTCAGTGAAAGTGATTTTCCAATCACCGTGCTTTCAAATAGTTAACGTGATCACCGTTTTTATTTAAGCGTATATGTTTGTATATATGTATATATGTATGTATATTTGTATAAAATAAAAAAAAAAGAATAGCTGTTGTTAATAAAAAGAAGCTAGAGAAAGCTACACAGCAATGAAGCCGTTTTGACTCATGAAAGAATGAAGGAGTCAAGAGTACTAATTTTTCTCTCCACAAAGTAAAATCAAAGTTAAGTTTGTACATGTGCAAATATAAAATAGCATTCTTACACGGGACTGTTACTTGATAAACTTAGTCACTGTAGTGACCACTGATATTTTAAACACAAGTAGTAAAATATCGCAGTCAGAGACAAGCATTTTCTCCTCTATCGTAGTTCCAAAGGAGATAATTTTTGCACCTAGGCTAAGGCATTCTACTCAGGCAAAGTTGTGTAGGCAAAGATCTAACATCATCTTCATCGAATGAATATGATAATAACAAAATACCAGTATTTTGACAAAACTAAAATTTCACAGAAATTTAGGTTGCACAAAAAATCGATAAATTAGAACAGACTTGCAGGGTTTGATAGCGGCCGCAGAAGAGCTATCAAAAATTGTAGTCAATCCATTTGTCTGGCAGAATTTCAAAAGAGTTGTTGGTGGGTGATCTTTAGTGACATCGGTCTATAAGGAATGGAATTGTGTCCACTATAAAATCGGAATTTCAATAACAATCGAAATTTTAAAAAATTTCACATAAATTCATAAAAACTTAAAACAGGTTAATAAACCTAAAATGGACAAACCTTGATGAAAGTATATTCATAAACGATTAAAAGACTTAAAAACCTGTAATAAACAATTTTTTAAATAACAAATATGAAAATTTATTATTCGGAATCTTTTTTATTTTAATTTCCTTTATTTGTGCTTGATTCCTTAAATATAAAAATTTCATGATATTCTCATGAAATATTTTTTATTTAAAAATACAAATTGAATGTATTACTGCCGGGAAAGCATATCCACTGATGACCTATTTGAGCAGTAGTGAAATGGCCATATTGGATTTACCCTTCTTTAAACCAAAAATAAAATAAATTTTATTATTTAGATATTTTGACTTAAATAAAGGTTAGTCCTGGGGTAGAAAAAGTAATTTTAACAAGAAAATGACAAAATCGTCGGTAACCCGTATTTTCAAAGTTACGTATCGCTAAAGCGTTTATATATATTTTGTGATATTTCAAACATTTTGTAGCGGGATGGGACAATGTGGATATTGTAGAAGATGTTATCATAATTCCTATCAGGCGCAATATGTACACATCGCAAATTTTCAATTCATTCATTTTGAACTAATAAGATTCTAAAGCCGGAATACGTACACACCCATGTACATTTAATATAATATTTATACTACAAAAAGTAGCAAATTTGGTTGGACAATGTGAAAATTTTCGCAAAATTAATAATAAAAGTTCAACAACATTTAACCGGTTTCTAATGGGCTAACATTTTTTTCATACATATTTTTGTGAGGATCCTGATAATTTATTTTAAAAGCTTTCCTATGTTACCCATATTGCCCCATTCTGTTAAAGAATATTTAAAATGTTGCATAGTTTTTATAAAAACTTTAGGGTTCCGCAACTCTTAAAATGTGAGGTTGCGCAGGATTTATCACTAACATTTTCTTCGTAAAATTACTTTTTCTAAAACCCGGTAAACTTTTTATTTTATTTGGAGCTACTGGGCCAAACTAGATTTATTCAATTAAAAAAAAAACAAGTTACAATCCTTTATTTGGCTATGCCGAATCTTATATATCCTTCACCATCTATGTAAATCTAGTTTAGTAAAGTAACTCCAATCAAAAAAGTAAATTTTCGGGTGACAGAATTAAAAATTAAAAAAAAAATTGTACTGCATATATATAATTTTACATAAAAATAACATCGGCTCTTAATGGGTTAAACATTTTTTAAAAATTTAGTATTTCCTTAAAGATCTCTTCAAAACCTTTAAAATTTTACCCATACTGGTATTTTAAAAAATTTTAAAATTTTAGATTTTTTTTTTTAACTTGATGTTTTTTTTCTTATTTTTTAATTCTCTATCTACAAACTTAGATTCACCCTTTTTCCATTTGTTGTGGTGAAGGGTATAATAAATTATAACATATTTATTTGAATTGTGATGTCTTTAAAACGTTAACAGCTCGTTTTAGAACTCGTTATTCGAATACTTATTATTTTTATCTATGAAATAAACTAAACATATTTACTTATAATATTTTTTAAAAATTTTTACTCGTGTATGTTGCAGTAACTAAAAGTCTTTATTTGCACTAAAAAAGTTCCTTTTTTGCGTAAAATAAATAAAAAAAGGAACCATATTCGGTTTTCGAGTTCTTTGAAAATTGGTTTTTAGAAGCTCAAGGTATTTATTGATATTAGGAGTTGCCAGGTGAAAATGCTAAATTGCTTAAAGTGTAGATTAGCTATTAAACTTTTATTGTATTTTGAATAAAAATTTTAAAAAATTGTTTATTAAACGAAAAGTGTTTAATAAATATTGTAAACTTTAAACCAAAAATATGAATTTTTTATGAATAAGAACAATTAAAGAATCCCTTATAAGTTTTCATTATTAGGTCAATTCATAAAGTTAGTATTTTTAGTTTAAATGTATAAATATTTTAAAAGGAGGAAGAAAATTTGATTTTGAAACTTAGAAACATGGAATAAAATTTAAGTTATAATTAAACACACAGCAAAGTTTCTACTAAGAAACAAATTTGATTGTATTTACAATGTATCCTTCTACAACATTTAATACGATAAAATATTTTTTTTAGCTTTTCTTTTGTTTTACGCTTTTATTATTATATATCCTCCTTTTTTTGTTAAAAGTATTATTAAAGTCATGAATTGACATTGTAACTATATTTTTGTTATTTACTCAAAACTTTTTTTTTTTTAATTGTTAAATGCTTTTGGGACAATAAATAGAAAGTTTGAAATCTTAGTAAAGATTGGTAAAACTATGCAACTGCTGTACACAAAAAAAAAAACTTGAAACGCAAACAAGTAAATTTTTATATTCGGCTGTGTTGAATCTTATATACCTCATATTGATTTTAGATATAATATTATATTTTGTATGTTTTCTATATCACTTCTTATTACCTCATACATAGTGATTAATAATACATAATTACAATTTATTTGGTTGGCTTTTTGAATAAAATAGTAGACTAATTAATAAAATTAAAATTACCAATAAACTTATGTATTTTCTTTTTTTTTGTTAAAATCGCGTTTTTGGGCATCTTTGGTAGATTTTGTACGTTCGATACCCTTTGCGATTGTAATATCAAAATGTAATGTAAAAATCTCAGTTAAAGTTCAGTTTCATAGAAAATAATTTTATTTCTTAAAATTTTTAACAAATTATTTATTGTTTTTTGAGGTTCGATTTTGGTGGCATGTCACAGTGTCCAAGAACATAATGTCCATGCACTCAAAAAAGAAAAAAAATATTATAATGTCAATGGACGTTGTGTCGTTTTTACTATCGACATAAAGCTGCTTTTAAAAGTGTTAAAATATCCGCATTTAAAACAACAACGGTTTCGCTTACCAGAGATTTTCTGCATATCCGTCCTTTGGCAAGGCGCGAAGATTTTCTCCTCTATGGCATAACTAACACCGGCTTAGCTTACCAAAGATTTTCTGCATAGCCGGCCCTCAGCCAGGCGCAAAGATTTTTTCTTTTCTGGTATAACCAACACTGACCTTGCTTACCAAAGATTTCCTGTAAGCCAGTTTATAAAAATGTTGCATCTTTCTTAAATATAATACTGTAAAATATAGCAATTATACACATTAACGTTATGACTCTACGTTGATGTCTCATTGCACCACTGTACATTACGTACTAGGACGTTATGACATGTCACCTTCGATTTTTAAGTAAAATATCGATTTTTTTAAGGGAGTTGTAGTATCAATTTCGATTTTTAAAAAACTGTTAATATTTTTCTTTCCTAATAAAATTGAGAATAAGGCATATGTATGAAAAAAAAATAAGCCAGACTTAAAATTAATTAATTTTTAATTAAATTTTTTTGTCTTTGTTTATTTTGCATCGCTTTTTTTTGCAAAAGTTAGGTTTCTGCAAAGTTTTTAGGTGAAGGATACCTCCAAAAGTGGAAAAAGGGTATATCTAGTTTGTCATTCTGTGTAAAATTTCTATAATATCTATTTCCGACCTCATAAAATATATATATTCTGGCTTCTTATGCATAGCAAAGTCGAAAAAGCGATGTCCGTTTGTCCCTGTGTGTTAGTGTTGATTTCACAAAATAAATAAGTAAGGCAATCGATCAAATATAGTGTCGAAAGAGGTGCTATTGGAAATCAGCATTATCGATCGGTCCATGTCCTTCGAGGCAGCAGGCAAAACACCACGCCTACCTCTAATTTTTCCATGTCATTTGGATCAATAAAGTAACTCCAATCAAAAAGATAAATTAATCGGGCGATAGAAAATTAAAAAATAAGAAAAAACTTCAAGTAAAAAAACTAGCGATTTACGGTGCTCTGAAATTTTCAAATTTTTGAAAATATCAATATTTAAAGCTTTTGAAGAGATCTGTAAGGAAATACTTAAATTTAAAAAAAAATACTTAACCCTTTAAGAGCCGATGTCATTTTTATTTAAAATAATATAGATGCAGTACGATTTGGCATACCCGAATATAGCACTCTTACTTGTTTGTTTTAAGATTATCCAAATATCAGTAAAAAGGGTTGCTCATGCAAAATCTGTGGGTCTTTTCTAAAACAGTTCTTTAGTTAAGTTCATATATGAAGGTTTCTTCTATACATATTTTATGTAATGAAATTTATTTTGAAAACCGAAAATCAAATTTAATTTTTTTTTTTGCTGTTGTAAAGTGAGAAATATCTAGATACTAAAATTGGGATTTGCTTTGTATCTCAATTTTTATTCAGTGTTTTATTTTACATTTTGCTTTAAGAATAATTTGATTGTCCTATTACCTTAAACGTTTTTATTCAATTAAAAAGCGACTGCAAAAATGCCACTATTAAAATACCTGACTACACAACAAACTTTTAGTTACTTTCCTTTTTTATTATCTCTTGTGTGGTTTTTTTCCCCAGAACCTTTTATGGCGCAAAAGCTTACAATGAGCATTTTTTTTTTGTTTTTGTTAAACTATGGTTGGTGTTCTTCCAGCTACTTTTCATAAACATCTTTGATGAAATGCTGTATGTGATCCACAGTCAAAAAATTAGTTTATAAAAAAAGGAGTTGCTTAGTCAATGGACTTTCTATGTTCTTCTGCCAGTAGCTGGTTAAATTTAAGCGAGTGTTTTTATTTCTTATCAGTTGGAATTTGCAATAACAAAAACTCAAATGATGATGTGGCAGCCAGTTGTTGTAAAAGAAATTGTTTTTTTTTTATATATTTTTTTTTTTTGGCTTTTTACTTATTTTAGTTTCGTAAAAGTCAATGAGTTTTGCTTTTAAATAAAAGCAAAGCCGATTGCGTTGTTTCTTTCTTTTCATACAAATATTTCCACAATCCTGGCTGTAAATGTTACAATCGTGTGTAAAGATGTCATTTCATTTTGAAAAACAAAATATTGTATGATTTTTGTTATGTATTTTTCTTTTTTTGAAACCGTTTGTTAAAGTCCAGTAGAGTGTAAAGCTATAGATTACAACAACAGATGCTGCAAAAGAAATAGTACAGAAATATTCAGGTTTTAGCCAGGAACACGAAATTAGAAAAAAGAAAATGTTTTGTTAAAGTATTGAAAACATGTAACATACGCTGGCCAAACACTCTCTACCATCCTCTACCATTATTACACTCTGCATCAAACCATAGAGCCTACTTGCCGTATTTTGGTCAATAAATGCCTGAATTTTTGTCTTGACTTGTTTAAACGCAGACACACACACACAGAGACACACTTATACCCACACGACAAATTCATATCGTCTGGCTTTGATGCATGTATCATTGATGAATACGCGCCGATAACAAATCTCAATCAAATGTCAAAAAGGTAACAGACATTTTGTAATGTTACATTTTTCTCAGGCAACATTGTGAACAAAAACTAAAACAAACTCATCTAACATTGAATTCAAAGTACTGCTTCAATATTCTGTTCTAAATATACACACGTACGTGCACACGCAGCCTTTTAAATTTTTATACAAAATTTTAGTCAAACAGAAAAACCAGCGCAGGATTCATTCTGATGGAGTCAATGAAACTAAAAACAAAACATTGTCAATTTTTTATTAGAAAATCGTGTTAGCTTTTTTGTTGTTTTTTGTATTGTTCATGTTGGAGCGAAAGTTTAAAAGATGAGTTGGTTGAGTTGGTTGGTTGGTGAGGTCAGATTATCATTTGTTGACAATTAAAACTGTCATTTTTAATCATTTATGATTGAAAAACGTCAAAACGTTCATTACTAAATTAAACTTGCAAGTTTTTCATTTAAAAAAGTTTAGAAAAAATAAAAAAACAATGCGAAGATTGCAAATCATCTAAGGAACCTTTAAAATGTTAAAAGAAATGTTGAGTTTCAAAAACAAGTAGCAATTTTATTTCCAGAAGTCGATTGACTGAGACACTGAAGAAGTATGTAACTTTAGCTATAATCAAACACTCCTATTTGACAAGAAAAATTTAAGTATCGCCGCACTCTGTGCATTCCTAGAACGTCAAGTACATCCAATTACTTTTAAGACCAACGATATAGTTTTGAGTGATAAATGAGTTAAAGTATGCGCAAATTATTAGTGACGACAGATGAATGATTTCATTTTTGCAAAAAACATATGAACGGTTTCATAGTGATCATGATGAATTTATTCGCGGATAAATAACGGTTTTGATGAAACCTGAATTCTTCCCTTCACTCCAAAAGTAATACAACATTTTGCTATTATATTAATTTCGTATATCCGCACCTTACATAGGAAAAGGACAGTTAAATCAATTGGTTTTATTATTGTTATGGTGACTGAAATTATAAAAACTGCACAGTGGTTTAGACACGAATTATTTTGTAAAGAAATAAGAATTCTTTAAACAAATTTCTGCGTAGCATAGTTAGAGGTTTGCAGACTCTTTAGAAGCGGTGAAATGGAGCCTCCAAAGTGGTATACATCGGACATGTAAACTTTTAGAAGCCTTAAAACTTTTTTTTTAACAAAGTAAAGAAAGTAAAAAAAAAAATTCAAACTCCTTGTTAAAAACTTTTAAATCAAGTAGAGTTATAATAAGCGAGTTTTTTGCATCTGAATGAAGAAAGTTTTGTGTTTTTTAAGACAGATATTCTGAAAAATATTTCATATCCCTGGCACTAAATATACGGTTTGGTTTGTCTAAATATTCAATTTTTTTTTTTTTTTTGCTTAGTATAACTAATCGCTTATGCTCCACTCTGATTTAACTACTTGGAAGATGCACTTACTTATGTTCAAAAAAATACAACAGTTAGCAAGAAAAAAAATTTAGAAATATGTATAACTTACAACAAGATTATTACCCAGTTTGAAGGTTTTCCTAGTCCCGTCTTGTTTCTCGATTAAAAAATAAATAGATAAAATATATCGGACTTAAGGCCCAACTATAATGTGCGTAAGTTAGCTTTAGCTTATGTCAAAAATCCAACCAAAAACCTGTCAAATGCTTAGGTAACTTATTAACGAAATTTATGCGGCTACAATGTGCTTACATAAATTTAGTAACTTATTTGTCACAGTTGCACATTTATGTTTAATTCGTACTTTTGCCAAAAATAATTTCTATATAAATAAACAAAATTGAAAATATGGTGTATTGTTGACCTTTTAAATCATTTATCAATAAACAAAATTTTAAAACGAAAAAGCTTTAAAGAAGATATTTTATACATTTAATAACATTCACATACATATTTTGGTTCATGTTCTATGAAAAAGTAAAAAAAAAATTATTAGAAGTTATTTTCTGTTTGTGTCAAACCGTACTAAAAAATGCAACAATGTTCATCGCTTATATCGTAAACATATGTGTGTATAAATACAAATTTAATTTAAATAGATTATATTTGCATATTTGTAAAAAATTGGCCATAAAGAAAAATGTAGTAGAAAAACATTTTCTATTGAATTAAAAACTAAAAATTAAACAATTTAGGTCTTAATTAACATTTTTCTTTATCAATGTATAACACAAAGTACAATCCACTGTTTCCGTACGGAAAGTGCGATCAGTTTCGTACCTTGCATAAAGAAATGAAATTTAACGAAACTTGACGAAAAGTTATCTTATTCACATTATAGTTTACCACATATGATTTAATGTATTTGCTCAGTTGTATAAGCTTGCTTAAGTTGTTTTATGCACATTATAGTTGGGCCTTAAAAGAAAACAATATTAAAAACGAAATCAATGAAGTCTTTTTACGGTTTTACTTATACAATGTAAGGATTCAAAGGCTCTAATAACCTGGCTATGGTTGTAGAACTCACTTATACGAAGGAAAGTTTTTATTCTTTTTGCAATTTAGTTCCTAAAACTGTAACTTCTAAGAAACTGTTAATATGGTTTTGTTTTTTTTTTATAAAACGTTAACTTTTTCATTACAAAATGTAAACAATATACATCATATTTCATACCAGTTTAATTCTTCTATGTTAATAAAAGGACTTATTGACTCTCCCTCGCATATGTTTTTTTTAATATATAAACTTTTTGTAATTTAAGAAATTTAAAATATATTTTTTATTTAAGCAGAAATAAAATTTATTCCCTTTTGCAGATCGTTGTAGGGTAAAAGGAAAACAGTTATTAAAAAAAAATCATGTAAACTGGGCGTATGATTAATATTAATTAATTTTAATAGCAACAAAAGCGGCTTTCTTATACTTTATTTATTTTCTCAAATAATGTTTATTAAAACATTAAATCAAAATAAAGCAAATGCGCGCATACAATTGAATTTATAAAGAAAATTTTTTACCGTGTGAAAAATAAAACTTATCATCTGATACGATTAACTGATTCGATAATTTCTAGGTTGCTTTATTATAATTCGAACCTTAAAAGAACTCAGCATTGTCGCACTAATTAAAACTACTTTAGCACTTCTATTAAGAAGGCATAAGTGGCGTTTAATATAAATGTCCTGGATGACATGATTTTGAATTGGAAATCTTTGAACTTGTAAACGAAATAAATTCTATTTAAGTTTTTATTTTGTTAACTTTAAAATATTAAAAAAAAAACAAGAAATAAGAAAACAATTTTTATTCTAAAAATTTTGTTAAAATCCTGGTTTGTTTGTTTGTTTGTTTGTTTGACAATCATAAATTCCTGTTTATTTTAACAGAGTAAATATTTAAGTCTCACTTTCGTTATACAAATCACTCCCTCACTAAACAACTTTTCATTTCAAAGGCTGACAGGGACTTTAGAAAAAAATAAAAAAAAATGTAAAAATAAATGTTATTTCAAAAACTAAATTAAGATTGAAATGTAAAACTGAAAACGTTTTATACTCTACAGCCAATCTTTAGTAACTTTAAAATTAAAAAAAAAAAAAAAACAACATATCGGCAACAAAATGACAACGTTTTGCAATCGATTGAAATACAGAATTTTGGATTGGATTTTGATTTGATGTAAAGCGTCATTTTATTTTTTTTTTAATATGAATTTGCAAAATATAAATGACAAACTAGACACAAGACGCGTTAGAATTGCGTGCTTTATACACACAATCTATAAATTGCTAAAGAGAAGGGTAAAGGAAGTTTTATCAAATAAAACAATGTTGTGTAACAAAAATCACTCAAGTGCATAACTTACAATTCCGTGAATATAAATTTATATGCCGCACTAAACAGACACCAATCTAAAGAACTGAATGTCACATAAAGCAAAAAGAAAAAAAAAAAGAAAATCGAGTAAAAGGCGTCAGTATTTTAAGCAAGTTTGTTAAAACAATATCAAACAAATGTCACAATGTTTAAATATTATCATCACACTTTCCCGCATGCACTTTTCGGCTGCAAAACAATAATAAATTTTTGTGTGGTTTTTTTTTTGTTTTTGTTTTTAAGAGCACAAAATACCCTTGAATTTAGTTTGAACGCAAAATTATTTCGAGGACCATTTTTTTTTATTAAATATTGTTTTTTTTTTTGCATTTTGTAGATGCTCCTGTTTGTTCTCCACTCTACTCTTTATGATCTAGAGTGAAGCAGCAGAGTCAAACCAGTCAACTGGCAACTGTGATATATGGACTAGACTTGTTTGTTACTTCTTTTGTTTTTATTTTTGTTATTTTTTTACATTTAAATGTGTTCAAATATAAAGTATGATTTTCATTTGTTTTTGCTGATGAAGCTTAATTTGATGTTTTAACGAGAACATTTTTTATTTATTTCTGTTTTTTTTTTGTCAGAAAGGGATATTTATCAAATTAATTAAACCAGGAATCTCATAAAACAAAAACGTTATAAATACTCCAGTTAAACAAAAATAAATTCTTGAGTTAATTGTAAAAAAGTGTCGGTCTAAAAAGTGTTTATTATTTAATAAAAAGAACAATAAATTCACACTTAAAGTGACAAATGAGCTTTTTGGTTCTCACCTGTACTTGTTTGATTTTTTTATTAAGCGAAGGAATTATTAAAAGCGTATTTAATCGATTAATCGATAATTGTTCCATTGTAATTGTAACTTCATTTTAGTTAAAATTTTAACATTTTGAAATCAATACCAGGTGGCAACGCCGCTACAACAAAACAATGACAAAAAGAAAAACAGGCACTTAAATGTATAGAAAACTTCAAAACATAATTAATTATTTCACTTTTTTATACCCGTTTTTAATAACGTTTTCAATAAGCTTTTTTTTTAAATTGATTTAAAACTCTTGTTACAATTCTATTTTAAAGAACATAAAAAATAACTTTATAACACAAAATAAAACACTTTTGACAGCTGCTCTACACACTAGAAAATTAAGCAAAAATAGGCAGCTGTCGCAACGATGCCACCTAATAAAATTAATTCGGCTTGGAAATCTATAAAATTAAAGTCAAGCAATTAAACTAAATGATAACAAAACTTGAAACTTAAATAGAATTATTTTATTGCATAACAAATTTGCCCATTACAGCACATCAAGTTCTTCTTATTTTGTAAATATTGACGACAAACCACTATGGTTAGGTGATCGATGGAATTTTTAGATGAAAAGCTTTGTCGTAGGCGATAAAAGCAATTTAATAACCGACGACAAGTGGTGACAGCAATGCAGTGCAAAAGCCACATTTTATATTCTACCAAACCAACATGAGGCCGTAGTATATCTCGCGAATCGGTCTTCAAAATTGTGAGTTTCAACCAGCTAGAATTATTCTTGTGAAAATTTCTGCACACGCGTGCCTCTGTTTAAATTTAAAGAACGTATAATTATTTTAACGGGGCCAGGATTTATGCGTCAGAATGATTAAAAATCGGGCTTCTAGATCTGATCTGATCGCTTCAAGCAGCATTATGCATACTTAGGTCAAGCAATACAGTAAATGAAAGTTCTTTATAATAGATTAATTTGCATTTATTTAGTATGAGACTTGATAAAAAGCAATCGGTCCTTCTGAAACCGCTGGTGCTTCTTGCAAGTCATATATAGTCCGTTTAGCAATCTATAAATATAATGAAGCTGTAACGGGGTCATTTCTGTACATGAAATATTTTTTGAAAACTTTGATGTTGGTGTAGTTAATAATCAATATGGAATACAAAACAACTATTTTTGGAATTTTTGTCTGTTTGTCTGTGTTCGCATCACGTAAGAATGATTTGAACAAAATTTTGTAAGGAGCTCCCTTGAACCTTGGTTCCAATAATGAATACTTTTATTTTTTCGTAAAAATTAGGCATTTCGCAGAGAATATAGAGATAAAAATTTGAAAGCACCAAAATTCACCGGTATGTACAAAATAGAAGAGAATTTTAGGAAAAAGTCTTTTAAGAGTTTTTTGTTGCACCTTAGGCCGCTGCTAGCAGGTTTGAAACTATTTTAACAAAATATTTTTGAGTGCAATTGCTTAAAATCAAAGATTTGCAAGTAAAATATTTTTAAATGACAGCAAAAAAAACAGATTTTATTTTCAATTTAAACATTTCATTTCAGGTTTATATTTAAAAACGATACTTAAATGCGTTCGACAGTCGTTTAACTAGACAACATAGGATTTTCAATGTTCTTTAAAATACTCTAAATAAACCTAAACCTTGTAGCGTGTAGATTTCAAAGCTCTTCAGGTAATTTTTTAAATTTTTAATCTCATAAAAATTAAGACAGGACCTTAATTTAAGTTACCAGCAATTTTCTATAATATTTTTCTTCTATCACATTAATTAGAAGAGGACTTCCGTTGAAGTCCTTTTGGCTAACGTCAAATGTATTTCTACGAGCAAATTATTTAACAAGTAGTAGTGTTTGGTATTTTGTACTTATAATTATATAAGTGGTGGGGATTTTTAATAAAAATAAACAAGTAAATAATTTAAAATTGTAAAAGGAAGCATTTATTTTTGACAATGTTCTTTAAGGCGTATGTATGATTGCTTTTAATCACATTTAGGTATAATAACTTTTGTATTTATAATGCCGAAAAAATAATCTTAAAATCCTGAAATATAGAATATTTTCGTTACTTTTTGGCATAACTGTTTGTCATCAAATACCCCATTAACAAAAATCCAAATTTATAAAATTACACTGGAATTAATTATAGCGCTAATTTATAAAAGTACACAAACACATTATATATTCAGTAAAAGAATTGTTGAAGAGCTGTATGGCAACGTCAAAAGATTTCGATATTCCCGAGAACCTTCAAATATTTAACATTCAGTAAAATATTTTTCTAAAATTTTTGTGCATTTAGTTTTGATCAACTGGAGAGAGTAAGGAAGTGAAAAAATACAGACTTACATTAAGCGAATCAGGAAATTCTCAATTCAAGCATGAAGCCGTTTACTAAAACCACAATATATATTTTAAACATTAACGATTAACCATTAAACTAAACAAATTATTTTATTAAGTTTTAAATTCCTATTGCTATCTCATATTAAAAAAAAGAATTAAAGACTAGACATTTCCCCCAACTGCCTCAATCAAGAAAAGGGAAATATTACTTTTACGCATCTCCGATATGAAAAAAATAAAAAAAAATAGAATGAAACCAAGAATTCAAAACTTAATTTTAGTTACAAATACTGATGTCTCTAACAATACAAACCTGCTCAACAAAAAACATAAAAAAAAAAAATTCAAACGGAAGTGAGACCATAAGGACAATTCATACATGCGACGATCAACTGATGGAATTATTGTTGTAAAGGGAGTTGTATTGAAAACGAAATGTGTAAAATAAAAACATTGACCAAACGGCAATTTTATGACAAGAGTAAGTAGTTGGCATTTGTAGCAATCATATTATTGAACGATGAATATATGGCGGATCTCAATACAACGTGGCCACTCAGAAGATGGTGGGGGGTGATGTTTTGGCAACACTATGGCGGTTGTATGCTAAACTAAAGACGGCATAAAGCAGTCAAGGTTTGCCTGTGATGATTGACGTGCCTTTTATTGATGGTCTTGATTGGTTTTTTTTACCTTTTCAAATTTTAACAAACAGTCACACATACATACATGCTGAAGTACAATCCTTAAAAGGACATATACATGCAAGTATTCACGAAGGCTTATTTAGGATTTTTCTTTCTTTTTTCCTACAAAATACAAAAACAATACTTGGACTCTGAGTCGTTAGTTCAATATGTGCGTAGAATGTTGAAAAAAAGGCAAGAAATATTATAAATCAGTTATGATTTCATTAGATTTACAAAAACGTGGATGTAGGTAGTAGGAACTTTTGCCTGCTGTTCAATGTTCAATACTATAAAAAACGCTATTGAATTTAGTTGTGCAGTTTAGAGGGAATGGTAAAGGCATTTAGAAAAGTAAAGAATTGTTTGATATGATGGTTGCAGTTTTAATCAGTAACAAGACAACTCTCTCCTCTTCCTTCTCAAATGTGTTCTTTTCAAAACAAAATACGTTAAACTCTTTTTGCTAACAATTGATGCGTAACTTGGTTGTTTTTTAAGGCAGGTTTAAAAAGTAATTGTGATAAAAATTCAAACAAACTAATCATGTGTCTGCCATCATAATAGTTTAACTTAACATTTGTTACCATTTCGGTTTCCTGTGGGTGTAAGAACTGTTTATATTCATCAGTCAGTTTATATGTAAATTGTTTTTAAATTTGACTTTTTAACAGTTATTTAAACATTTTATTATTTATTTGATGGATTGCTATCATATCTTTTAATGTCAGTTTTAAAGTTTTTTTTATTTTTTTTTTTATTTTAAACCTTTACAAATGTAAACAACAACACTCTCATCAATAAACCCACCAACGTAAAAGCCATGCAAATTTAAAATACCAAGACCACTTGCCAATTTAATACACGTTCTCCTACTCCTTGATTAAAAACATATCGAACTCATATCATCATCGTATTCGTTAAGCCTCACTGACTTGTTTCATCCATTGCGTCCGCACGCGTTGATACCTTAATCCTTTTGCCTGTGTGAATATGCCTGTATGGACGAGTTAAGCAGAAAACGTCCAAAGCGACCAACTCCTCTTCCAATAGATAAACAAAGCAACAAATTAAAATAAAAAAGAGATAGAAGAAATTCATGAAGAAAGACAAAAAAGTTTTTGGGTATTAAATCGATGAAGTATTAACGACTTAATTGCATGTTTGTGAGTCATTTTGCAATAACATTCAAACAAAAATTCCTGATTTCTTTTACTTATTTCTATTTATTAAGTTGTATCGCTACATTTTGTTTTCACTTTTTATTTTATTTTTACAATTTAAATTTTTTTAAAATAAATATTTTGCTTTCGATCAAGTTCATTAGCAGGGTTTAGTCAAAGTTTCATTCTTTTTTTAATACGTATGAAAAAATTAAGTTTTTTAAAATCGTATCGAAAATAATAAGTTTTTTTAAAAACTTAAAAGTTTCAAATTTTTCAAGCAAGAAACATTATCTTAAAAGCACTTGAAGGGACATAAATTAATGATTCTAAAATCAGTTGACTGAACATAAAATTTTACGTGAAATCCAAAAAAAAAAAAAAATATTTTATTTTGTGGAACTTTATGAAAAAAATGGTAGTCACTGAGGACTTTCTAAACTATTTTGCATTCACTTTTCTAGCAAAGTCTTTTAACCTAGTAAGAATTATTTTTTATCGCACAGTAATGCCCAGTATTAATTAAGCTTTTCATTTAAAATATTATATATTAAAAATTATATATATGTAGGGGGGACTTTATTTATTTGGACTGTTCTTTATTGAGATTGTCCACTTGTCCCCTTTTTGATTCGATGTTTTGCACTATATCACTTACAACTTTCGCAGTAACCAATAAACAACAACACATTAACACTTTTAAAATTAATTCATACTTTATTTAAAATATAATCACTTATAAACTATTAAAATTTAAGTTAAGTTATTTACATTGCTGAGATTTACGTCTTTTCCGTCCGGCGTTTACTTTAATACTCATGCTGTTCTATGTCTGTCCGTTTCTCACTATAAATCGTTCCTTTCCCACATTCCTTCTAGAACAATCAGCGAATCAATTGTAGAAATAGATAACGGACAAACACTATAACCTTCTACGTGAATATTGGTCGACATATGATGATACCCTACAATCGGCCCTCCTGAACGCAATACGACCCGGATTGCCACCTTTTCATAAATTCTGCCACAGTTATAGTGCGATTGGGGCCTTCGTGCGTTCCCACCTTTTCAACTTCATATCGGCCGTGAGGCAACTTCTCCACGATTTTGTAAGGACCAACAAATTTTCCTTTTAATTTTAAACCCGTCCCAAACTGGGTTCGCTTAATGGCGACCAACTCATTAACCCGATACTCTTCCTCGGGTTTACGTTTGGAATTAAAACTTTTAATATTCTCCTGCTGTATCCTAAGGATATTCTCCCTAGCCTCCTGTCTTATTTCATCCCTATCTCTGAAATAAGATTCATAGGCTTCTTCAGCCAGTAGCTCCCTCAAATCGGGCTGATCTGGCAACCTCATCTCTACCCCTGTCAAGAGCTTGAATGGTGAGAACTGAGTGCTTCTCGAAGACGTAGAGTTCATAATCATCTGAACCTTACGCAAATACCTATACCAATTAATTGGCTCTTCCGCACACAACTTAGACAACATGGACACAATAATTTTATGCATTCGTTCCACCTGCCCATTTCCGCGTGGAACACCTGTGGCTATCAACAAATGCTGTATGTTCTCATTCTTACAGTAATTTTCAAATGCTTTTGACGTAAAAGCTGCCCCTCTATCTGAGATCAATCTCATCGGGTTACCAAATACTGCTGCTTGTTTTTCTAAGCAATCAATTACTTCTTTAGCGTCTGTCGATTTTGTTGGATGAAGCCAAACAAACTTCGAACACCCGTCAACTACAACAAAAATATAATTATACAACTTCTTTGTGGTCTCCATGGGACCAACATGATCCACATGATATGTTTTTAAGGGTACATCCTCCTTGTCAATGGGGTTTAAATAACCTTCCTTCCTACCCGTCTTGGCGTCTGTGATAATGCACTCTACGCAACTCTCTACAACTTTCTTTGCTTTGGACTGTAGTTTAGGAATAAAATAGTGAGTCTCTACCAACTGTTTTGTTTTTGCAACACCGTAATGCCCTTGCTTATGAGCAATTCTAATGATTTCCTCCTCCATCAACTCGGGAGCAACTATCAACTCTTTATTAGGATCTTTGAACAAAATTCCATTGCTAATATAATAATCTTCATATTCACATCTTTCTAACAGTGATTTAATAACTTTCAAACGTTCGTCATTTTCCTGTGCTTCTCTTATTCTGTGGGTCAAGCTACTTTCCGTAATCAGACATGAGATACGACTTAACGCGTCAACGTGTTGCATTCTAGTACCCTCTCTATGTTCTATCTCATAATTAAAATCTTGCATGAACATCGCCCATCTTGATATTCTTGGTGGAACATCTTTTTTGTTCATGGTCATTTTGAATGCGCTGCAGTCCGTCACTATCTTAAAAGGAATTCCCAACAAATAAACACGCCATTTTTTCAAAGCCTCAATAATCGCTAAAACCTCTAACTCATATGAGTGATACCTTTCTTCATAATCTTTTGTCCTGCGGCTCATATACTGCACTGGATGTAGTTGCAAATCATCCAAGCTTTTCTGTAAAAGTACAGCTCCATATCCGATCTTACTTGCATCAGCGTGAAGTTCGGTGATCGCGTTAGGATCATACAACTTTAACACTGGAGCAGTTACTAGTGCTTCCTTGAGCTGCTGGCAAGCTATTAAAACTTCATCATCTATTACGAAAGGTTTATCTTTTCTTAATAAATCACTTAAGGGTTTCGCTTTCACCGCGTAGCTCTCAATAAATTTTCTAAAATAGGATGTTAGGCCCAAAAATCTTTGAACAGCCTTCCTATCAGTCGGAATTGGAAAATTCTTCACTACTCTAACCTTTTCTTCTGACGGCTTTATAGACCCATTACACACAACATGACCTAAAAAGTTTACTTCTCTTTGAAGAACCTGACATTTGCTCCACTTAATTTGTAAACCACTTGCGGCGGCTCTACTCAACACAACTCTAAACTTCTCTAGACCTTCCATTTCATCCTTAGCGGGTATGATAATGTCGTCCATATACACAATAATAGTCCCATATTGTATTAAATCCCTCAGCACTGCTGCTATGTACCTAGTAAATACTGCAGGGGAATTACTAATTCCGAAAGGTACGTACAGAAATTCGAATTGGCCATTATAGGTGACAAACGAAGTATACTTTCTAGAGGATTCTTCCATCGGCACATGGAAGTATCCGTTCTTCAAATCCAAGGTCGTGTAACAACTAGCACTCTGTAATTTATCTAGTACTTCATCAATCAAAGGCATTGGGAAATGGTCTCTAATAATTTTTTCATTTAACTTCCTGTAGTCACAACAAAGTCTCTTGGTTCCATCTTTTTTGGCAACCAACACTACAGGTGATGCGTATTCGGAAGTACTTGTTTGAATAATCTTCTCTTTTAACCAATCAGAAACTTGTGCATCAACTATCGCACGGTCAGCAAAAGGTATTCTTCTTGGATGTTGATAAACTGGCTTATCGTCTTTCAAAACTAGTTTCATCTCTATAGGACTCTTCACATTTTTCTTGGGTTTGTACTCTTCTATTTCTTTTAACACTCTATCAGCTACATCTTTTTCCAAATGTGTCAACTCAACTATTGGAGCATCTAATTTCAGCTCTTCCGCATTTAAGCAAATACTACTAAACTCTTCTAATAAGTTTTCCTCAACTACCTGTTTAAAAAATGCTTCTCCTTTTTTAATTACCACTTCTGCATTCTTCAACAAACTGTTCCCGATCATAATGGAGTGATTGATGTCACGCTCCTTTACGACATAAAACGTTGCTTTAAATTTACAGTCATCTATTTTAACTTCTATGTCAAAACGTCCCATCGTAACTATCTCACTGTCACCTATTCCGTACAATCTTATTTTTTCAGCTACGAAATTAACTTCACCTAACAAGAAAAGGATATCGTAACGCATAAGGCATACGTCACATCCTGTATCGATCAAAGCTGTTAACAACTTTTCACCTATTTCAATGTCTTTAAATATTAGGCCTGGCCCCTTGCGCACCATATTAGCTTGATCACGTTCTGTTTTAACTGTCCTATCTGCGCTTTTACCTGAGCACTCAAACGATCGATGCCCGAATTTTTGACATTTAAAACATTTACTCTGTTTCTCAGGGCAATCTTTAGCCCAATGTGATTTGTCACCGCACTTAAAACATCTTTTGTCAGACTTGTTCGACTCTACGGTAACCGACTTGGGTTTTTCAATCGTTGTCACTACTTCTTTACCTCTGTTTGACGACTGAGGTCTATATCTAATCTTCTCATAGACACCTATTTGCTTCTTTAACCCCTCAATATTATCCGCTTGATAAAGTACAGACTTGTTCATTTTCGAATCTGGTATTCCATCAATGAAATATTCTACCAAACTTTTTTCATCTAATTTTTTACCTAACTCCATCATGGAATACAGATATTCTACTAGTGTTTCCCCTCTGTTAAGTCGTCGGTTGCGTAATTGGCGATGAATTTCCGCCGAAGAATACGAAGATTCAAACTCGTCTTTTAAACTCTTCTTCAAAGAAGCCCAATCTCTAATGTTACTCTGGCTTCTAACATATGATTTGGCAGCTCCTGTTAATAATTGCCTACCATAGACAAACATTTGCAATTGTTTCCATTGCACAATTGAACCCATATCTTCAAATTCTGCAACCCATTGATTAACGTCTTGTGTATTGGTCCCTGAAAATGTGGACAAGCTATCCTCAACATCTTTTAAAGTGTACATACTCTTTTGTACAGGCCATTCAATACTATCCGTGTCGTTGTTACCACCAGGAGGACCGACTACTGTAATATCACCATCATTGTCTTCATCAACAATCGAACTGTCCAGTCCGTAATGTTCTAAAAGTCGTCTTTGCATATCAACTTTAACTCCCTGCGTCGTCAACTTAAGACTTTTCAATGCGTCCTTCAAAGCATTTACGTTCATACCCAAAATTGTATTTCTGTCCATTTTAACAAAATTAAATAATCATTTAAATAATTAAAATAATATTAATAAAAAATTTAAAAGCTAGAACTAACACTGAAGTATTCAAAAATATCAATTTAATTATATAATTCCAAAAAATTAATTATTTAAGTATTCAAAAATATCAATTTAATTCTATAAATCCAAAATATTTAATATTAAATTTACTTTCACAAAACAAATTCAAAGTAATCTAATAATTTATACATTAACTTTTTATTTCGAAAAATTATTTACTTATTTAAGTATTTCAAAAAAAATAATTTCACTCTACCATAAGCTTAAATATAATGATTTAATTACTTATCTTCTCTGCAACACGTCTTCTTTACTTCGCAACTTCTATTAGCAACTTCCTTCTCTTAGCAACTTCCTTCTCTTAGCAACTTGTTTCACCAACTTCTTCTCTTCTCTAGCAGTTTTTTTTTTTTTTTTTTTTTGTAGTTTTTACGATCTTCACCACACCCAAAATCTTTGATTTACTTTGTAACGACTTTAATGCATGTCAATGCAAAACAACTTAAAATGTTCAACTCAACTTCTTTACATTGCCTAAATAACCACAATGTTCAATACATAGTTCTATTTTTTTTTTGCTTTCGCTTAGTGACCCTTTTGTCCAACACAATGTCAACTCAATCTTCTTTAGTTCATTGGAATTTCAAATTCCATATGTTTCTTTGCCGAAGCCAACACAAGTTTCTCAACACACACTCTCAATGAGTTTTACTTTCTCAATAGTTTTTTTTTTTTTTTTTTTTTTTTTTATTATTATTGCCGAAGCCAACACAATTTTTTCAACACAAACTTCTTCATCTGAATAGGATTTCACATTCCCAATCGTTCTCAATGCCGAAGCAAACACAATTTTTTCAACACAAAGTTTTTAATGTGATCAAATTCTCCCAATTGTTTTTTCTTTTGCCGAAGCAAACACAGTTTTTTTTCAACACAAACTTCTTTCTTTCTGTTTCTACTAAAAGGGTGGGTTTTTCTCTTTTTTTTTTATATTCTCGATCGTTTACATTTTATTGTTTTTTATTTTAACGAACTTTTCAAACAATATTTTACGCATATTCAGGTTGAGCCCCCATATGTAGAGGGGACTTTATTTATTTGGACTGTTCTTTATTGAGATTGTCCACTTGTCCCCTTTTTGATTCGATGTTTTGCACTATATCACTTACAACTTTCGCAGTAACCAATAAACAACAACACATTAACACTTTTAAAATTAATTCATACTTTATTTAAAATATAATCACTTATAAACTATTAAAATTTAAGTTAAGTTATTTACATTGCTGAGATTTACGTCTTTTCCGTCCGGCGTTTACTTTAATACTCATGCTGTTCTATGTCTGTCCGTTTCTCACTATAAATCGTTCCTTTCCCACATTCCTTCTAGAACAATCAGCGAATCAATTGTAGAAATAGATAACGGACAAACACTATAACCTTCTACGTGAATATTGGTCGACATATGATGATACCCTACATATATATAAAAAAATTTTGCAACTTTTTAAGGTTTCTTTTGTGTTCAGACTAAAACTAAGTGAAAATTTTAATTATGTCAATCATTATTCCATTCAAAACTAAATACAAAATCTTCCACGTAAACAATTAATTGAATCAACTGTATATTGAATTAAAAAATAAAAAAAAAAATCTAAATAAAAAAATAATTAAATCAATTAAAAATGTTATAAAACTCCAAGATAAAAGAGACGAAAACCTTCAATTGTTTTGAAGACTTTATTCAGTGCAATGTACTCGTATAAGCTATCACGAGCAATTAGGACGCAAGTATAATTCTCATAAATGTTCAATGGCACGAAATCTTTTACATACATAGGTGTAGATATAAACATTTACTTATCATGAAAATAAGACTGTGAGTTAGAAAGTAAAGTAAACTGAGTAAAAGAAAGTCATGTGTTCTCACTCTTGTTAAGGTGTGACACTTGACGTGGAGTCAAAGCAAAAGAAATTTATACTTTAAGTCAAATATACTTGTTAATAAATACTAACAGTGCCCACGACTTCGTCTGCGTGTCATTTCTAATTTTCTTTAAAATGAAATTAAAAAAAAATGTATGCACCGGTAAAATTAGGTGCTTTCACAATTGTATTTCTATTTTCTCTACGAAAGGACTTACTTTTACAAAAAAGTATTCTATATTGTAATCAAGGTGCCAAGGGTCCTCCTCAAAAAACTCTGTTCAAATTCATTCAGTAGTTTGTACGTGATATGAACACAGAAAATAGGAATTACTATCTAACCAACACCAAAATTTTCAACAAATATTTTATGTACAGAAATGACCCCCTGTTACAGTTTATTTATATGTATAGATAACAAACATTATCAGTAAAACAAAAAAAAAAACAAAAAAAAAATGAACGTTCGCGATTTTATAAACATACATTTTGGGAATATTTGATTTTCTTTAATGCACTCTTGCCTTTGTACTGCAAAGTGATTGCGCACAAACCAAAACAAAACAAAATTTCCACTGAATAATTTTAGTTTGCTTTGTCATCTTTCTTAAATGGTTTAAAATTAACTCAAAATATGCTATAGTTTATCCAATGCAACATTATAAAATCCACACAACTACATTTTCATGTTGGTGACGACATCCTATATAATTTTAAATATTTCAAAATTGTACGTTTTATAAAATTTATTATTTAAAGAAAAGGTAAAAAATTTGTTAACGTTTTGGAACGTCAGAACTTTATTCGATGCAGCTAAGAGAACCCATCCGAGCTCGATATGCTCCTTCCAACCATCTTAGCTCCGACACAGATAGCTGTATTTTTATGCAGCCGAATGTGATAGTTTTCAATCATTATACAAATGTGACTACTCTGCCTCTACGCTTACATTAGAAAAAGAGAAATGAAAGTATTTTAATTCGTCAAAGAAAATTGGATAAATAGTTGAATCCAATAAAGTTTGTAAAACATTTCAGCTTATTCAAGTCCCAAAATCGCTGCGGGGAGTTTTTCCTTTTTCTCAAGAATTAAGCAGCTATCTGAATGCAATGTTTGTATTTTTGTTTTAATTCAAAACGATAGTTAAAATAACAAAGTTTTTTTATTTACCTTCTCTTTCCTTTTTAAATTTTAAAATTTTTTTGATTATTTTGGCATTTTTACCTGAAAGAATAAAGAGAAAGAAAATAGTTAACAATTTGTTAATATTAATATTTACATAAAAAAAGTTTTTGGTATTGTTAATAGCTTTAATTGTATCCAGATTGATATTAAATTAAATTTTTAATTGATTCAATTATATATTTAATTTAAAAAATTTTAACTTTTATTTATTTAATTAAGTATTTATTTAAAAAACTTTTTATATATTTTTCAATTAATTATATAAATGAGCCAATAAAAAATTTAATTAAAGTTTAAATTTTAAATAATAATAAAAGACATAGTTTTATAAGACAAATGGTGCATTTAGTCGAGAAATCGCCAACGAAAAAAATTGTACTACTTTTTTAAGAGAATAATATTCAGGCATTAGTGCCTACTTAGTAATTGTGCTGCCATCTTGGAAAAGGAATTGAGTAGAAAAGCTTGATATTCGATAATTGTATGTATGAGTTCCATCAGTGGCAATTGTAAATTGTTAATAAAATCTACTTAATTAGTAAGCAACTTGAATACTAAGGAAGCGATTGGTTTGATGGCCTAATGGACTAATGATGGACTAATACCCCCACCACCTGCCAATTAAGAAAAAATAAAATTTTTTCTAATATTTGTAGGTTTCTTTTTTTTATCGGTGAAGTTGAATTGTACATAAAATGCACCAGCTCTTATTCTATAGCTCATCTGCCTGCCTCCAATCAAACTTCCTCTATAGCTATCTCTAGTATAAATATAGTACAGAATTGAGAAAGGCACATTTGATTACTTGAATTTTAAAGTATTGAGTGCATCAGTTTTATATTTTTTTACTTAAATTCTAACTAGTTTTTTTGCGATTCATTTAAAAAGTAAAGTAAAATTTTAATTGATTTTAGAAACATGACTTTGCGAAGGATTTAAAAGTGGAAAAGTTCCAGAAATTCCGTTTTTAATTTAGAAGACTCAGCGGAAAAAAATTAAAATTCCCTTGTATTAAAGGTTTATGAAACAGATTGTGAAAATGAGAAAACTTTTATATATGAGAAACAATACCATTAGTATCAGTTACACTTCATAAAAAGATCTACTTAAATCGATAACAACAACAAGAAAAACTCCAATAAACTGGACCTTAAAATTTAAACAAAAGAACTTTTACAAATTTCATTTCAATAAATTTAATGCCACTACCCAGCTGCTTTTGATTTAGTTAAAGCCGTAAAAGAAAATTTAAAAAACTACCAAACGACATGTTCTGCTGAAATGACCTTTTTTGCACATAAAACGCACACGCACACTAAAACTGGAAATGAAACAAACACCCTCTACACTCAACCCCACAAAAGATACAAACTACGAAATGCAGAGGAAAAAGGAAAAACAAATGAAAAAAATCAATTTTCCTTTTTTTCGAAACGCACTTTGTTCAAATACGAATACAAGCACGCATACAGTACTTTCAACACACACACAGACATTAACTGTAATTTAAGCTACATTTTTGGGCTTTCACGCACATTCTTTTGGGGTATAATTGCTTGTGTGTGTATGTGTATTTAAGAGTGAGTGCGTGCATATAAATGCTTTTATATGTATTTAAAGCTTTTTTTCTTTGTAGAATTTTACTTCTGTTCCTAAGCTGCAGGGAGGAAGGATACTAAAAATTTAGGTTAAAATTGGAGTGAGATGTGTTCGGAAAGAACTGAAGAAGTAAATAAGAAAAAAAAAATGTACATACAACTATATGTATACATACAGGGTGTAGCATGTGAAAATGATATGCACTAAAAGTTTTGAAAAGAAGGGAAAAAGCAATAAGCAAACTTAAATTAAATTAAGTAAATCAATAAAATTTAGGTTTACATATACGTTGAGGCACTAAGAGTTTTTCAATAATAGAAATTTTATAGCGAAAAAACTTTACCACTTAAAATAAAATGTTCAGTTTAATACCCAATAAAAAAAACCTTTTTAAAGCTTTTGAATTTAAGCTGAGATATTAAAGTTCATCTTCAAGTATATGTTAGATTTTAGCTAACGTTTGCTCACTAAAAGGGAGCATTTGCAGATAAGACATAATGAAACTAGATTTGCCGTACAATAAACGACATCCAAGTACTTAACCCAACTTTTTTTTTTAATTCTCTTAAAATACAACTTTATGCATTTGTAGTAATAAAACTTATCATTTGCATGCAACACTGTGTTAAAAAATTAAGTACCTTTATTTTACCGGCATTGAAGAGGACTCAAATAACCCCGTTCGCTATCATGCTTAGTCATGTTAGTTGTGCCCCTTCGAAAAAATCTTATTTTGTCACGTATTTCTGTTTAGTAATAGCGCCCAGATTCGGCTGAATAGACATGTTAGTAAGTAAAAATATCGTATTTGAGGTTAGATAAATTCAAAATACTATCCGTACTCATTTAACAGCGATCACATAAAATGTATTCAGCAAACAACGAAATAAGTTTCTCTAAGTTGTTGTTAAAGAAACAAACAAGAAAAAGCTTAAACGAGTTACCAGATCTTTTAATATTAGTAGACTTTTGACGCTTTAACTCGCCTTTAAAGAGAAATTGTAGTTGCGAGAGGCATGGCAGAATGAAAAAAAAGTCGAAAAGAGAAATTGATAAAGAAATAAAGTGACATCAAAGAATAAAATTCTCTGTGTGTTTTATTTTGTAATTGAATGAATCCCTTGTTTTACAAGCAAGGAAAAAATTAATTTACATAATGTGATCTGGTCGAAAAATGGACTTCAAGAAGCAGCCACATTCTCCGAAAACTCTAAGCTCTAGAAAACTCTCCAGACTAAGGGCCTAATTTAACCTTAAAATAAATAGAAATTTTGTCTGAATTTTTATCATTTCAGTATAGTTTTCCAACTCAAAAATGCGCACCATAAAAAAAAATATTTATTAAAAAAAAGGATAAACCTTTGTGGTGATAACAGTTGACTATAAATATAGTTTGGAAATTAATCATATTTTTCTGTTTAATCCGATGACTTTCAAAAATTCTAAATACTGAGATGTTATCGCTACCAAATACCCTCCTACCTAAAGATACTTATTGTAATTGAAATTACTGAGTTTTCTTCCTTTAAAAAAACTGCTGAGTGGCTATACAAGGATATAAAAGCTCTAGAAAATTAATAGTCGATTTGTTTAGTTATAAATCTGCGGAAATGAGGTATAAACTAATTTTTTATTATTTTTTTTAATTGAACATAAATGATGATGAGTTTTTATTTAACAGAAATTTTGCAACAAAATCGACAACCTAAATAAAACTGATTTGTTTTAAAATCTTAAAATAAAATCTTATAAATCCAAAAACCCTTTTAAAGAACAAACAGAAACCCTTGTTAAAAACAGCTACGAAAACAAGTTGCTACAAATGTATTGTAGTTACGCGTTTTAATTAATCTAAAAGTCACATGATGCATTTTATTTATTTTTGTTTAATGGAGATTCAGTTAAAAGCAATACAGAAGATTAAAGTTTAAAGCCACACTGTTTTATTTATGCGTCTATGTGAGTATAAGTTTAGGCAAAAACACAAACGCATGAACAATAATTTGTTGTAATGCCACAAAACAAAGGCGGTGACAACAAACAAGTTATTTTAAAAGAAGAAAAAAACTAAAAAATTTCATCCCCTAAAAAAGTTTACAAAAAGAAACCCCTCATATTTTTGATTCTTAAAAACTTAAAATGCAGAAAGTTACATAAAACACCTTTTGAAAAATTCAAACAAATATTCATTGTAAGGAAAGCACTAACCAGAAAAGGTTTATTGTTACATACACAGCCACTAACAACAATAAGTTAAATGCAGTTTTCTGTATGGAAAAATTTACAGAGACACCACACACTGATTCAATCACTCAATCAAAGGCTTTTATCGCACAGCACGTGCACCTTTTAAAGGCTGATGCACACGAGATTACCAGAACAGGATAAACTACAATTCATACATGTTTTCATTAAAAACCAAGAAAATATTAATTCACCCTTAAATTGTTACTGCAACAACATTTTTTTTTTGCTGTACAAAGAACTAAAAGTGGTCTGTCATTATTTTAATTCAAGTCCTCGCAAGAGGGTGAGTTGCATGAATGTGCAATTCATGTGCAAGTGAAAGTCTATTCCTTTAAGGGGTAGCAGTTGCATAAACAAATTATTACAATAATTTAATTCTTTTTTTGTTTGCGTGGAAAATGATTGACACAGCTGGCAAATGCATCGAAGTGAATGACATTTTGATAAAAATAAAAAACAGCAAGAATAGTAAAAATCTGACACAAAATATGATTTCTAATTGCAATTAGGCTGTTCACAATTTGTTTCAAGAGGGTTGAAGAAGCAGATACAAAATTCTTTTTAGCCAGTTAATTTAATTTATGTATACAGAAACGTTCGGAAATGAAATAACTGGAAACTTAAAATGAATATTAAATATTATTTCCCAAATAATACTTTGTAACACAACTTAAGAAAAAAAAAAAAAAAAATGAGAAGATAAAGGAATAAGAATTTCTTTTAATTTTCTGAAATTGTATTTTTGAAGCATTTCTTTCTCTTAAAAGTCGTTGTTTATTATAGAACTCACCTCTACTAACACACTTTATTTTCTAAATTCAGTTATCCTATTTCTTCTAAATAGTTGTACAAATACAAAAATTTGCAACTAGTAACTGCCTTGCAGATACGAGATAGGAAGATTGCTGACAAAGGTTGTAGCGCACTAGAAAGTGCATTGCGTTCTGTCGATATCTAAATTTTGCAGCTCGCTTTACATTTTAATACAATTATAAATAATAATATGTTTAATAATTTGTTTATAAAAATAGTTCAAATAAAAGGCATATGAAATACTAAAACTTCAACACTAACAAATGAGCAACAACATATTGCGGTTAGTTTAGGTTCAGCTTTAAGAGAAAATTCCTGCACAAAAACCCAAAACCACACGTTACGTTTAGATTCTCAATCAGATTGAGGTAATAAAATGTACGTACAAATTTTGTGCTGTTTATTAGATATTTAGATATTTAGATTAAAACTGTATTTATTTTAATGTAAAACTTGAATCGTAAATGCTTGTAAAACCATTATTTTTTACACTATTGCATTCAAACTTTATGACGAGCGGTATCTTATTGCAATGCATTGGAATCACGAAAAAACTTAAATTCGTAAAAATTCGAGTTAGGGCCTTTCTACATAAGTCCAGCAGTAGGTATTTTGCAAATATGACGAATTTGAGTTGTTTCGAGTATATCGTCAAAATATGCTTTTTCTCAATATTTTTTAAAACAAAAACACCAAACACAAAAATTTTAAAGATAGCTTTTTAGTTAATTAAAAAAAAAAAATAATATATTTTGCAAACAGAATTCACTTAAATTCAATCAGATGAAAAATATTAAGAAATTTATATTAGCTTTAGCCTCCCTGTTTTAGAAACTACCAAAACAACAGCTTAAAAAATGTTTCGTGTTTGAATTTATGAACTATACAAAAATAAGTTAAACAAGTAAGAGTACTATATTCGATTATACCGAATCTTATGTACCCTTCACCATTTATGTAAATTTAGATTAGTGAAGTAGTTTCAATCTAAAAAGCAAGTATTGGGGTAACAGAGAATTAAAAAATAAAAAAACTAAGTACTACATCAAAATGCCATCGATTCTTAAATTCTTTAAAAAATTTAGTATTTCCTTAAATTTTTCTTCAAAAGCTTTAAAATTATACCCATATTGATATTTAAAAAAATCTGAAAATTACAGAGCCCCGTATACTCGGAAAATATAGGCAAGCGCCAATTTTATCACTCAATGTTTTTTTCTTATTTTTTAATTCTATAACGCCCCGTATATTTATTTTGGAGTTACGTCATTGTTGCAAAGAATATGGACAAATTGGAGGAGGGCGGGGTGTTTTGCCCAAGTCTTCGAAGCAAATAGACCGACCATACTGATTTTGATTGGCGTATTAAAATTTTCTTCAAGTACTTCAAATTAAATTCATTTATTTTTAGTATTAATTTTGCTAAATCATTAAAAAAATTATTTCCAATTTTAAAAGAGCTTAAAATTATCATTAAACTGTTTGACAATAATCATAGAATTAAAAGTCTAACCAAAAACTTAATTTTGATGATGAAAGTGATCGACTTAAAAACGAAGAGACGTAAACGCCCAATACACACTTTGTTAAAATTTCAATTATCTACATTATAACATATTAAAGTCAAGGTCATATAGTTAAAGTAAATACTCTATGGAAGAAGCTTTTAACTTCTAGTTTTACATATGTTTTATACATTCTGTTATATCTACTGTGACCAATCGTACACTATTGTAGTGGAGAGTGCACTATTTTAGCTTCTTGTCCACTTTTTTTTGGGTACACTAAAAACTTTTTTGCCCCATGTCCCTTTTTACAATGGCTTTCTCATAAATATTTAACTAAAATTACCCAAAAGCACCGTATTTCAATGCCTGAAGCGCCAATTACGTTAAAAGATTTAAATCAAAATTATGAACTGACGAAGTATTTTTAATAATAAAAGTTTTCACAGAATTTTTATTATTTACCTGTACCAATAGGACGAATCTCTTAGAAAAATTGAAGAAATTGCGTGGTTTCTTTTAAATACAATTACATCGCGGGATTCAATTGAAAAATAATTAATTAAAAACGCAGAAATTAGAAAAGGCTTGACTATAAATAGTAATGACATCTTTGATAAATTTACTTGCATAAAAATATAAGTATTAAAATTATTCTTTTGAAATATTGGTTTTAAAGTTTTTTAAAATCAAATAATGTGTTTGTGTGTAAATTGTACCAAATGAGTTATTGCACAATTTTACCAACTTTGCCATCCTTGGTAAAGCCTGCTAGGACACTACCAGCGTTGCCACTCAAAAAATTGACTTCCTACCAATAATTTTCAAAAATCCTACCAAAATCGTTCACAGCCTACCAAAAATTTAAAAATGCGTTTTTTGCACATAAACTCTGTTATACTAACTTGGTTTTATTCCGTAATTGTTGAGGTGGAAATTTGTCTTTTGGTGATTTTTAAGATGAATGTTATGATTTAAAATAATTTTAAAGCATACTATGCAGAATGAACACCCATCGCTTTCCTGGACCAATCAAATTCGCTCAACCATTCGGTTCTAAATTTTTTTTTGACTGTTTCTTTACATGAAATATTAGTAAATATTTATGTAATTAATAGGTACATATATACAATTAAAAAAGTTTACTTACTTTTTGATTTTGTCTGTTTATTTTTTTAATACAAACACTTGTAAATAAGCCTTCACTCAAAAATATTGTTAATTTCAATTTCATAATATTGTTCGCGTTTCTTAAACCAGAGATGGTTATAGCTTTAATCATCTTTATGCAAAAAAGCAGAAATGTCTTTTATTACACCTAAAACAGTTTTTGAAAACAGTGGTAAAACTATTCACAGTTATTGTTTATTTAATTCAAAGTGACATTTTTTTATTTTATGTTCTGAATTTTTAAGGTAAAAAATTTACTATTGCTAAAAAATTGCTACAGGAAGAAAACCTACCAAAATTTAAAAAAAAATGCAACAAACCAACCAAACTACCAAACTGTTTTTTAAAAACGAAAAACTACCAAGTTTGGTCCGATTGGACCAAAGCGGCAACGCTGGACACTACTAAAACACTCTTAAAAAAGAATACTATTTTATTTTTTTATTATCTTCTCTTTGGATTTCAAACACTTTTTTCCTGTCTCTTATTCTGATTGGTTGTGATCTTTTCTTATTGTTTTTACCAAAATGCACATGTGTGCATTAAAACAACAACATCGACAACAACAAATTAAATCATTCGCCAAAACGATACGATTTAGATCGTTGATCAGTTTAACGAAGTTCTTAAAATTTGCAAAATTGCATGCAATTGCTTAAAGCTTTCGGGAAACCAGTTTCGTTCGTTTGGCTGCAGAAAAGAAAACGACGATCATGAAGACGAATACTACGAAACAACGTCATTGGTAAAACTTATTCGTGCAGTGATTAATTGGAAATTTCATAAATGCATTTAGTTAGACAAGAATGGCAATATTGTTAAAATACTGCGATGTATGAATGAAAAAGCTTTTATGCAATTATAATATTAATGTGAGCAAATTTACAATATTTGTTATCAAATTAAAAGTTCATAAATGTGTGTAGTGGTAATGTACATACATTTACATAAGTACATGTCTACTTAATTCTCATTCGCTATAATTAAAAAATGGCGTTACAAGGAAAGTTTATTTAACTTTTTTGGACGATTGCAAATTATTAAATTAATTAATTTAATTAAATTTTTAATTAAAAAAAAGAGACTTGTTAAAAAATCGGCGTTCAAAAGTGATAAAAAAAATTTGAAGACTTATTTATAAATCGGCAATAATAGCTCAGTAATCTTAAACAACATGGGAACGAAAAAAAATACAATGTGTTAATCCCAATCTGAAGTAAATTATAATGTGTCCAAAAATTGCATTTGATGAATTTGTTTTCACAGACTTTAAATGCATTTAATTAATAATTTAACTGAAATTATTTTTTGATTTCTTTTATACGAGTACAGAAACAGTATTGTAGGAGTCATTTTTTAAAAAATTTAAATTTAAGAAAATATTTCATGAGTAATACTCGCATTTTCATCTGGCATTTGGCCAACTTTGGCTAAAGCTTTTAGTGTGCCTCCTCTTTAAGAGTTGTCTTAATTAAAAATATATAACTTAATAGTTATTTTTCACTTCACTTTAATTCACTTGTGACGAGTCTGGATCCACGTTGAATACCTAATTTATAGATTTAGAGTAGATATACACCCGAATACTTGCTAAACGAACCAAGAATATTTTTGGAATATTAACCCATTGATTTTATGCAGAAAATCAATAATTATGAGACATTATTGAGAAAAGCATTAAGTCGTTTTTGCTTCATATTAAATTGCTATTTTGTTTCATGATTATTAGTTATGACACAATTTTGTTGTTCCTCTCAAAAGAAAAGTATTAATAGAATATAAAAAAATTGTGAAATATTCTTTGTTAAATTCATTTGGTTTTAAGAAATGATGAATTATGTTGTTTGTATTTATGATAATGTTGCACAGTATAGATGCACAGTAATTTTGTTAATCAATTAAGTAATTGAATTTTATCCACTTTTAACTGATTTATTATTCGAATTATCGAATATCTTAAAACAATCAATGTTAGTGGCACAAATATATTTTTAATGCACGAGTTAACAGGATTTAAAAAGTTGCATTAGCGGAAGCAAATATTTCAAGGAAGTTAAAAGAAAGTTTCTAATATCCATTTGATTAATTAAAGAAATAAATGTTATGAAATAAATTGTATTTTAAAACAATCGAAATTAATTATTAAGCCCTGACAGGTGAGCAGGTTCTACATTTGACATTTATTTGACATTAAAATATTTCAGCTTTATTTCTTCAAAAAATTGTACGAACAAAAAATATTTATCATTAAAAAAAAAACACATAATTCTCACTGATTACATAGCTCGTTTATCAGTGGTTTTTATCTGAAACATAATTGATTGAATGAGAATTATTTAAAATGATCAAATCAAAAATTCAAAAACCTTCAAGGAAACAACCGATTTATCTAAAGCAAATAAAGTCAAAGAACGCTTTTAAAAATATATATTTATTTTAAAAAACACATTTTTAGTAATTTAATGCTTAAGGTTTAATTATTTTCATTAACTCACCAAGCAATTAAAACGGCTGCCATAAAAAACACACCACAGAGATATTAAATTTTAAAGAAACTTATTTTTTTCATTTGGCACTTTGTAAAACTTTATGTAAGTTTCCTTTTTATATCACTCAAAAACAAAATCATATTTATTTTAGTTTTTATCTTTAAATAGTATTTGAATAATTAACTAAAACGCTTTAAGCAAATATAAATAAAAATGGCATTGAAATGCAAAAATTCATAATAAATAAAAATTAATGCACAAATACAACACATGTGTCTGATTTTTTTTTTTCGATTTTATTTATTTTTTAATGGCTAAATACTCGTGCACAGTAAAGAAAAAAAAAAAAAATAAACAAAATAATAATTTTTATTGTTTAGGCGAAATGATTTAAATATCTACTCGTACAAGTTGTACTTGTACAAATGACTATGAAACAGTTGCGTTGGGGTTTTGCAATGAGCTAATAGTTAGACAGATAGACGGACCTGCAAACACATAAAGCATACAGCAGCAAAAGCATTTTGTTTTATTTACTTTAAAATATACATTTTTTTTAATAGTCTTTTGTTGTATTTGTACAACTAAATACAATATTTGTGATGCATGACGCAAAATACGAGTAACGAGAAGTATATGCATTAAACAGCAGCAACGCAACCATCAAATAAATTTCTAATTATTTATAAATTAAATGCATGTTTGCATATGAATATGTGTACTTGTGTGTGTGTTTATCTTGTATCTTTTAAAATGTATCTGAGAGAAGCTATAATACACAAAGTAATAATACAACTTTGTTTGGCTGCTTCTAAATTATTTATTTTGTTTGGAATTTTGTTCTTTTCAGTTTTATTCGTTTTTTTCTGTTGGAAATGAAAAAGCAAATCAGCAGCAACATTTTGACTGCACACAAGTGTCCCAATTTCACAAGTACACACTGATGTGATGCATGTCATTTTAGGTAAATTTTGATAAAATTTCATATGCAAACGAGTATGTGGGTTTTAAATAAATTCTTAAGTGGATACAAAAATTTGTTAAAAATGAAACGGAAATTACAAACAAAAACAACGAAACTTTGATATGCAAACAGCACCGCTGCTAGCTTTGAATTGGGCAAGGAAATCCCGTTAAAGTACAAGTTTGCCAAATTATTATTTTTTTAAACCCGACTTCAAAACAGAAAGGCACCAATCTGTAAGTATAGCTTTAACAAAATCAACAAAAAATACTTGGAGCTCGTCTATTATGGTGCGCCTTTTAAATTTTAAAGCATAATCTAAACACTCTTTATAAGTATCAAGTGTCTGCTACTTAAAATATTAAATATAAAAGGTACTCTTTACTTTTTTATTTGATTTCTAAGTTTATTAATATTTTTTACACTCTGTAACACAGAGTCTGTGTAATGCTTGCCACAGGATAAAAACGTAACCTTATTGTTTACGCTGCAATGTCTGTCTGTCTGTCACAGATCTCTATTTCTGGAATCCTAGTATTAAAAGGAAATTAAACATTTATGAATGCCCGTAGTTATACGATGCAATTGTTTCAATTATATTTTGCAGCGAGTAACATTGCCCTTTTTTACGAAGAAATTTGTTGTTGTTTGTGTGTTACTTCAAATGAGTATATGTATATCATTCTGCTGTAATCTCTGAACAACGATATGGGTACAAAACAAATGTAATAAACTCTCCTCCAAACGCAAGCCTCTTATCTTGTTTGCTCCTCTACACCTCTTATCAACAAAACAGAAATTTCATGCAATTAGTTTCATGAAAAATTTCATCGTTTAAGCTGCTTCTTAAATGTTTTTATTCGCTTACCTGACCTTATCTTTTTAACCGTTTGGGCAGACAGTTTAATTTTAAAAGTTTAAAAAAATAGTAAAATTAACAAATTTTTGATAAATCGCGTGATTAATAAAAATACTTCTTCATCAGTCCTAGAAGCAGCTTAAACCATATTAAAAAAAAAGAATAAAAAAAATATCGTTAAAAAAAATAAATTAATCCGAACTTAAATTTTTTGAGACTCGCACTTCCCTCTTGCGCTTTTAGTTTTTAGAACAACTGTGCACCAGAAATGTATCTTAAATGCGCTACATTGTTATTGTTGTTGTGTGTGTGTGTGACACAAAAAGAACGTTGAAGAAAAAAATTTTTTCTGCTGTTTATTTGCTTAAAGCATCTTGTGGTGTACAAAGATTTTTGTGTTGCGCTAAAAATAACGCCATTTGAATTAAGTTTATGCGCCGGAGCCCGTTAAATTTGGTGGATTTGAAAAGAAAATAATGGTCGAATTTGTAGTAAATTCATCGCTTTATGACGGAAATATTCTTAAACAATGATTTTTCCATTAGCATAGAAAATGATTGGAAAGGGTTTTATGTTGTTATAGAGGAGAAGCTGTCGATGTTTGTAGGTATTCCTTTTTTTTTACCAAGCTGAATTCTTTTAATAGTTAATGTACAGACAGACGTATGATCGCACAACATGATGATGCAAATTTTTGCAGCCTTATCGCCAATATTTTGAATGCTTCTTCACATGTGTGTGTGTGTGTGTATTATTCCTTTGAACCAATTTTAATGAACTTTCTCAAAAAACTTAATAAAGAAGAGAATAATATCCAAATGGCGTTAACTCTCCTTTTAATAGGTGTTCTTCGTTGAAGCATTTTAAGCAGATCTTATTGCATGCTGAAGTAGCGTTCCTCTCGACAATTATTTTTGATCGTTTTTGAAATTTTTAAATTTCTTACTTGCTTTGTTTTTTTTTTGTCCTTTTCTCCTCTTTCACATAACATTCTGTATTTTTTTCACATGACGCATTTGTTGTTTTTGCTTTTTTACAGTTTTTTTTTTATTATCAATGTTGTTGTTGCTGTTGCTTATGCAAATTCTCGAAAACGAAACAAGGTCAAATGCAGTTATTTGTTGTTGCTTTTATTTTTACCATTGTTACTTGTTTTGTAAATTCGTTTTTGTTGTTTGTTTTGCTTTTGTAGCTGCTGCTTTTTTTTACGAATTTTTGATTTATCTTTTCCGTTTTCTTTTTTATTCTTATTGCAAATAACACGATCAAATTTTGTTGTTATTATGGAATAAATATCCAATCCCTGCAGTTCTTGGGGCTGATGCTGAAGTTGCCAGATAGATGACTTAAAACAACAAATCGCTAAGAATATATTATATATTATAGATTAATAAAAAGGCGTACTCTAGAACTGTGCTTAGCTCAGAACAAACCGTTTTATTAGGAACACCACATGGCTGGATAAGTTAATTAAGACCTCCTGAACACGAAAAATGCTGTATTTATTTTTTCTAAGTACCGTTTTTGAGATAACGGTACTTTTGTGTTTTTCGGTGTATGGTCCCACTCAAACCCTTGTGGAGCCCAACCGAAATAAATGGTACACCGTTGGAAAGGTAATTCAATGCCTTTTCCGTCGATATGCTCCAACTTTTTATCTGCCAAGAAATAGCTAAGTTATGGCACCTTTATTTTCAAAATTTGCCTATTTTTTAAGTTTTTTCAAAAATTTTTATTTTCATTTGGTTTTTTTTCTACGTGATAGTAAAATGTTTTATTCTTTTACCAAATATTTTATTTTGTTACCAATATTTTAAGCGTAATTTGAAAAAAAATGGATGAAAAATAAAGTTTTTATTAAGGATTTTGTGGAACGACAATATTTTCATTTTCAATGCTCACACTATATTCGGGGTCAATTACGTTTCCAACGGTGTGCTATTTATCTCGATCGGACTTTCGCTTGTGCTCCACAAGGGTTTGAGTGGGACCATACACCGAAAAACACAAAAGTACCGTTACTTAGAAATAAATATTTACAGCGTTTTTCGTGTTAAGGAGGTCTTAATTAACTTATCTAGTAATGTGGTGTTCCTGGCATTTTTCCAAATTAAAAATTTGTAAAGCTTTTTAATTAAAAGAAAAAGTAAATTAAAGCTTTCTTTCACAATTTCATTTAAACGTCAATTTGACTTTTATTGATGTGTTGACTGAACGGGTGTGTTTTTTTAATTTACACGTTTTATTTTCTTGTTGTTACAATCTTGCTTTACAAATTCAGTGACAATCATTCACCACTTACTGATAAAAATACAGCCGAGAGTAAAAAATCCAATTTTAATGACTGTTGCAGTCATCTTATAGTCGCACCCCACACTTCAAGCTACAAAAACATTTTCAGTCAAATATTGTAAGAGGCTTTTTTCGAAGTCCAGCACTGAGAGATTGAGAATGTGGAACGCAGACAAATCTTTCTTTAAAAATGTGTGTTCAAACTAGTTTGAGCCCTTTATTCGGCTATGGCGAATCTTATATACCCTTCACCTATCCAGCTGTGGTAAAGGGTATTAAAAAAGAAATAAGGCAATTCGTATTTAAATTATTTTGGAGCGTTGTCTCAAGAAGTCACTTAATAAAAGACTCAGAAAATAGTTTAGAACACGCGCCAATTTTTTCTGAATCCGGTTCATGCTTGTGGCGCTGTAAGATATTAATTTCTAATAAATCCAACTTGTTTTTATATAATAATTCCCATTATCCTTTTTTTTTTCTTTGAAATTACCAAGTGAAGTGAAGTCTTTTATTCGTTCTCTGTAAAAGATCCTTTATATTCCCAATTATTAATTAGGCTATAGTCGTTTTTCGAATGAACTGCATTCAGAATCGAATCACTTAATAATAACCAGTTGGCATTAACAATTATAATAAAGATACAGTTAACAAGAGGGATTCACTATTCATTAACGTCACGAAATTGTTTAATGTCATTTAAATGAGAATGTTTGTTAGACTTAAACTGTTGATTTAAGTGTAAGATTCACAATGCCTTCGAACTCAAGCTGGCATTAGTTTGTATTAGTTTTGCTTTTCATGTTGAGTTTGAGTTTTAAAATTATTTTCAACCGTCTTAATTTTACAGATTTTTCACTGCTGTAGGAAGGGCGCGACAAATAAACAGGTGCCTAATTTCAAACAAACGTTTATTTTTTAAAATTTTTTTTTTTTTGAAACCACAAAATACTTTACCCTGTACATTAATTAAAATATTTGTGAAATGCCTACGAGTACCAACGAATATATTTTTCATCAAAATAATTTAAGGCCTAATGCCAAATCACTGCTATTTTGTTGAAAGAAATAATTCTAATTTTTTCTCTGTCGTTTAATCGTTGTTTTAAAAGAATTCTCTTTGTTAATCCTTTCTTTTATTTGCCTCTTCATTGCGGTTTGTTAAAAAAAATGAAATGTTTTTTTTTTCAAAATATAAAGAACAAACGACAAGAATGTATAAAATTCTTAGAATTTCATAATCACAAGGTGAGAAGCAAAGAACAAAACAAAATGTTATGTCATACACAGGGACAAAAAAATTCAGTGCTAACAAACTTAAAATACCTTAAATTATTTTATTTTGTAAATTAATACTTTTACTTTTTAAATTTAAATTATAAAATTTATTAAATATAAACAAACACAATTGTACGTCCAAGAAGACAGGATTTTTCATAATTTTTAAGATTTAGATTTTAGAACGCTACGCACCAATGTTAAGAAATTAATGCCTGCGGCTTAGGCGCAGCGCATTGTAATCTGCAAAAATAAAATTAATTAAATTGTATTTATTTTGATCGATTAATTTGTAATGTTTTAGTTGCATTTTCGTTTTCGGATGAAAAGTGAATAAAGGAAAAAAAATTTTACTCCAGTACTCAAACTAAAAAGTATTTTATTTTTTTTTATAAAAATTTAAAGACAATAATTATTTATCCTTGTGTAGTACAGACCTTCCAACATTTATTTTCGGTTAACCTCAAACTCGCAAATATCCAAAAAATTTTAAAAACAATGGAAAGTGCCATAAAACAGTGACCGCGATCACTTTTACTAGTATCACCTTAAGAGCTCATTTTAATGATATGTATCCTTTAAATAACTGTTTTGAAATCTTATATTTGCTAATTTACTTTGGTAAACCTGCTATTATAGGTTTTTACATATTAAATACATAATTTGTTTTTTTTTTTTTTTTTTGGTTTGGTTTGAAAAATATCGATTTTCCATGTCTGACATCAAGAATCTTACACAAGGAAAAAAGCTTTCAATACATTTTTTTAAATGAATTGTGGACTTTAATTATAAGTTTAAATAAAAAAGAAGATATAATTTTTATTTTCCACTATAAATTTTTAATCAATTTCGGCAATTTTAGCCAAAGTTTTTGTTGTTGTTGGTTAAGAAAATTATATGCTTGCTTCGGTTCTTATTTATCATTTTTACATACATATGTGTATTTAAAAAAGTATAAATTTAAACACAAATGTCCTTTTTACAGGATTATGAAGAACTCATACACTTTAAGATAGTAAGAAAAATATAAATTTTTTGGACATTCAAAAAGTACATTCCTTTAATATTTTATACTCTTATTCAAAGCGTATGGTATGTCATACAATCAGCTGAAAGAACGTGCATGAAATACGCAGAAAAATGTCGGCCTATGAAATACGGCCTGCTCGTTATACTTCATTTTTTAAATCTTAAAACTCCGCGAAATATGCTTTACTATTTAAAGATTTCTCCTTATTAAAATCAAATAACTGATAGTTTTAAAAGCTCAAGTACAACTTTTGGCTGAATAACTCCGCCAGTTTGAACTTGTCATGCATTATAATTGCAGAGTTGTGTTATTTTGCATGTCACACATACAAATCAATTTTGATAACTTTTTTTTAAGTCAGCAAAGATATATTCTTTTTATGAACAATTCGGTTATAAATAATTATTTTTAGATTATCTCATTTTTAATGATATTTTGCAAAAAAAAAAATAAAATAATAATAATAAAACTGTTGTGCATTCAATGCTATTTGATATTAAATTGTAGTTGTTGTTTTATTTTGTTATCTAATATTTTTGTCGCTTACGGTTTCTAACTGCAAGCAAATACTCGGTCTGTCAGTCATCCATTTTTTTCGCGATTGTTAATAAAAAGCAACAACAATAAATAAAACAAATACACGATACAAAACAAACAAACAAAAATAAAATAATTTGCATGGTTGCTGTTGAGGCCGGCGCATTTTGCATGTTTAACAAAAAATTTTTGTGTTGCGTTTTGGATTTGGTGAGTCCATGTCTCTCCATCATGACTTTGAATATGACATTCAACAAATTCAATTAACGAATTACGAGAAATAATATATTAGAAAAAAAAAAAAACAAAAGCAATAGGATTAGCAAATTAAATTTTAAACTTACAATTACTTTTAACAAAAAAGCCAACCCGAGCAAAAATGTGAAATTACCTGTAAGAAAAAAAAAAATACATAAATAAATATTATTAAAATTCTTTACTAACTAAAAAATAAATAAAATAAAAATTGATTTTTTGTTTTCAAAATTTCTTTATTTAAAGACTGATTTTGTCCCTTTAAAAAAAAATTATTTTAATGTGAAAGGGAAAGTAAACGTATTCTTGCAACAAATTGCATGTTACATGCATCACACTCTAATAATAAAATACTTTTAGAAATACATAATATCCAAGACATTAAAACACCCCTCCAGTTGCAAAAGTTAAGCGCCAAAATAGAAAGAAAAATATTTTTAAAAGCAAGAGAAAAAATATTGCCGTAAGCAATAAATCGTCGTACAGAAACTTAAAGGAGTAATCGGGAGTAATGTAACACAAATGGTTTTAGGACGAGTGCATTCAATGTAAATACGAAGAACAACAACAAATATAGCCAAAATGTATAGTTACATGTGGTTGGATAATTTAAGAGAAGATGAAAAATATTATAACAACGATAGCTGTGTTTTTTTTTTACTGGCGTGTGCTAACTTTGGACACGCCGGTTTTTTTTAACTTAATGTAATTTATCTCGCAGCTGCAAAAGATACAAGATGCACTTAATAAAAATATCAACACAAAAACATTAAAGCTAACACAGATGTGGCAAGCTGCTTTCATTTAGAATCTTAAAGAAAATGAAAGTAAAATTTATCTTTATCTCATTATAAAATAATCTTATCGGCTATGCCGATTCTTATATACCCTTCACCATATACATATGTAAATCTAGTTTACTGATTTAACTGTACCAGAAAAAAAAACAAATATTGGAATGACAGGAAATTAAAAAATAAGAAAACACAATTAAGAACTACATGTATATAATTTT
The DNA here is from genome assembly GCA_916610165.2 of Gymnosoma rotundatum. Lineage (NCBI taxonomy): Eukaryota > Metazoa > Arthropoda > Insecta > Diptera > Tachinidae > Gymnosoma > Gymnosoma rotundatum. Next base: position 90,605,257 of record OU744337.1, on the reverse strand, counting down.
ACATAAAAATGTCATCGGCTCTTAATGGATTAAGATCTTAAAGATCTCTTCAAAAGCTTTTAAATGATACCCATATTGTTATCTAAAAAAAATTATAATTTCAGAGGCCCGTAACTCAGAAAATATGGACGAGCGCCAATTTTTCACTTTATCCTTTTTTTTTAATTTTCTATCGCCCTATAAATTTTTTTTATGTAGTTACTTCATTAGTAAATATTATAGAAAAATTAGAGACAGGAGTGGTGTTTTGCCCGCTGCCTCGAAGCACATGGACCGATGTTGCTGATTTTCAATAGCAAAATTTTCTAAATTATGTCTGAACGAATGGCGAATTTAAGTTTTTTCTAGCTTATCTAGTTCCTTGGGAAAGTTGATTTCAACCCGAATACGGGCGCAAAAAAGAACTTCGCTATGCATAAGAACTCAGAATATATATACTTTATGGGGTCAGAAATGGATATTATAGAAACTAGAAACGGAATGACAAATTGAGATAAATCCTTTTACCACTTGTTGTGGTGAAGGGTATAAAAGTAAAAGCTAAAATAAATACATACAATATTTCTTTTCTTAAACAATTTCCCAAAACTCAGTGTGAATATAACGACGATTTTAACACAATAATGATGATGGAAATAGTGAACGACATTGAAATCATTATCAATACGCAATGATGATTATGATGATTAAAAGACGTTCAAACTGAATAATAATAAAAACAACGAAATGTATTGTTTTTTTTCACTATTTTTATAATTTTCTTTTCTTTTATAATTTTTTGTTTTATATTTTATTATTTATCTAAGGTTGCAAGTGTGTGTATGGGAATGTGTCTGTCTGCAAACGTTTGTGTGGTAACTTTACTTTATTTAAATTCAAGTTCAAGTTCAAGATACAATTTTTATATCAAACAAAAAAAAAAAACCTAAAAAGTATATAAATACCAACTTCTTTGTACAAAATCGTAAAAACATTTGTATTGGTTAGTTTTTACATATTTTCGAGGTTGATCGGTCAATAAATTGTAATTTATAGCCAACGACTGACTGGTTGTTTGTTCGTTGTATTTTTTTTTTTTTCTTTTTAACAAGCAATCTTTTAAATGCTGCATCGTTTTTACTAAAAATGCACAAGAATTTCAAACTAATAAAAATAAACGAAAATCAAAACTAATTAACATTAAATAAAAATTAGTTATAAATAAGACAGCAGTCAGTCAGTCAGTCATACATTTAATTTAAAAAATTCAAGGTCTTATTTGTGACTAAAATATAATTTTTGTTTGTGTTTGTCTTAAACTACATAAACAAAAGAAAATTTGTTCACAATTAGATTTGTTTGAATTGGAGGACTTAACAATTTAAATAATTAATAATAGAAGTTTATTAATAAAAAAAATTAATTTTATAGCTAAAATTGTAATAATATCAGGCAGCCAAAAATCAACCAGTTTTTTTTAATTTGTTTAGAGGAACAAAAATCTTAAGACGGCAGTTTTGAACATTTAGAAATAAAAGATAGAAGAATATATTGATTTCAAATGACATATTGTTTTATATTTTGGCTGGACACCGATCGACGAAAACTAAAAATTTTTAAAACAGCAGCAACATTCTATGGCTTATATTTTGTTTTCTTATTTCGTTATCACTTACTTATCACTGCCTAAAGCCAGTTATCACAACTTTTTCGTCCAGGATTGATAAATATTTGAACGAATAAACAAATGCGTTATTAAGCGTTCGTTAGATTTTATTAGTAAATTTGGATTAAATAAAATTAGTTTTAGCACATTCGCATAAATGCTTAATAATTACTTTTACAACAAAGCATTTCTTTTAGATGCTAATTATTTCAGGTAGAGTATTGAGTTCCTCATCTCTTTGTAAGAATTTGCCACTTTAAAAATTGTCTTCTTAATAATAAATAGTTTTTTTTAACTCTAGCTTAATCTGTGTAAAACAATATTACTAAAAGAATCAGAAATTTCTGAATTAAGTTACAGGAACAAGGCACAATGTTCGTTAGGATTTCACATCAAAAAAAAAAAAAAACGATTGAATATTATGAAAAGCTAGTTTTTGGTATCAAATAGACTGCTCTAAGTGCTTAGAATGCAATTAAGTAATTATAGCTTCTGCACTTCTGAATTCATAAAATAGTAAATAAATTTATTTTAAGTTTAATTCATAATTAAGACATCATCTCAATTCGACAGGCCATTTTAATCGGTAAAATTGTGTACTTTCATTTTGCCTCTGTTTTTCCTTGGAAATGAGATGTCTCTTTGTCTGAGGGGGATCGCGGCTACTAATCTTCACACATTATCTTTTTTTTAAATTCTTCTCGTAGTTTTTATCTGATGCGTTTTATAAAAATAAAATATAACATCTAAAGGCACGACATTGTTACATTTTTATTATATGTATATATGTATGTATCTGTATGTATGTATGTATGTATGTATGTATGTATGTATGTATGTATGTATGTTTGTATGTATGTATGTGTGTATGTATGTATGTATGTATAGTTTTAGAAAATACGTACAATAAAAATTACATTTTTCAGAAAACGTGCAAAATCGCATCATAAATTGGTGAAGTAAACTCAAAATATATTACTTTACATGTACTTGACATTTGGCCAAATATGGCAAAAATTTTATAAAATTTTTGAGAAATTCATTTTAATGAAATAATTATTTTTTTCGTTAAGAAACTTGTTGTTTTTCACCAACAAAAAAGAGGCCAAGAAAATTTTTCCTAAAAGCCCGATATAGACAGAACTAGAATTACCTAAAAACTTTTCTGCTTTTTATTTTACTGATATTGTTAGTTTTTTTTTCTTTTGCAAAAAGTGAAATTTTAAACATTTTGACTTAATACCCGTTTGTTGATCAATGCGATACATATTCAGTAGTTAAGTATTTTAAAAACCTTTTTAATTAATTATATTTTATTTAATTTTTAAGCAATAGGTCTTTTATTTTTAAATACGAATATAAAACAACAATAAAAATATAATAAAATTTTTTTCAGTTTGATGATGTTACACAATGGAGTAGCGAAATATCGAAAATATATATAAAAAATAAAAGACCTACAGCTTAAAAATTAAATAAAATATATTTGAAAAACCTTTAAATAAAGCCGTCTTAGGGGAAATAATGGTCGCCGTAATCATGCGCCTTTTTTTGGCGTAAACTGTATCGCTGTACGTCCTATTCAAAATCCTGGTGTACGAGTCTTTATCAAACCCTGTTTGTCATGCCTTTGGCCCTTGTACGCCCATTGAATAAATATTGGACTGCGAAGGAAAAGGTTTAAACCCTTGGTACTTTTATAATCTCTTACGATTTTGCAATCAACAAAAAATCAAAACGGATTTTTTTTAAATCCTAAATGTATGCTACATTTTTATTCAAATTACAGAATTAATATAAATAATGAATTCAATTTGCTGTTCGTATTATTTTTCAAAATACCTCCGTAACAAAATTAAGAAGTGTCGTGTTACTGGTTTATTAAAAGATTATTAACTCTTTAAAATAGTTTGATTGATATCTGAAAATTCAATTTGTAATGATACTTTCACAACTTACAAATCTGTTTATTCGATTTTGTTTAATTTCTTACACGAAAATAACTTTTTAATGCTGCTTTCAAGCATAAATATAGCAAAAAAAATAAAAATGGAATTAGAAATATAAATGTTGAGCTAACTTTTTTAATTGCAATCTCTAGGATAAAGTACAATAGTAATTCAAGTGCATACAATACAGTTAACTGCTGCTAACTTTAACTTGTTTCAATACAAACAAAAAGAAATAAAATAAACCAAAATAAACAAACAAATTTTATTAAAAGAAATAAAAAAAAATGCAAAAAACGAAAGAAACAACAAAACATCTTTTACTAGAAATAATAGAAAAGCACAAAAATAAAAATAAAAACACACGCCCATAAATAAGTAAAATTTTTGTGTACGATAAATGAAAAAACTTATTTTTTATACAAGAAGAAACAAAGCTAAATAGAAAATGCAAGCAAATTACCAACACTGCCACTGAAGTATAGACAGACAGACAGCCGGCCAACCACTCAACTAATACACATGCATGTTAAACATCCTTAACTAACTGACAGCAGCCTGTCGCCCAACAAACCATACGAAAGAGAAACTAAGGGACACACACACATTTGAATGCAACAACAAAAAATATTATAAAAAAATAAACGATTTCAGAAAGCAGAGAGTGGTTATAGTGTCATATAGAAAAAGAGAGCTGAGTCCAAGTGGAGTGTTTTTATATGCATTTTATTCCAAAAGTTGAGAAGAAGCCAACAACTTTGATGGTGGTTGTTTGTTGTTAGAACAAGAAAACTGCAAAATGTATGATAAAATATCAAGCAACATCAGCAATCGCAATACATGCATGAACACATATTTAGACTCTATACAAATGACAACTACGTTGCAACTTTAGAAAAAAAAAAACAAAAAATTAACTTGTGTGAGTGTTGGTATTTTTTTTTTTTGTTTCTTAGAATTGTTAGAAACATTTTTGTGCTGAAAATTCGAAGCACAGAAAAAATAATTAAGTAGAAACACACTAACATGCATACAAGTACACACACACACACACACACACACGTGTAAACAAGCATATAAGCATACAGACAATTTTTCTCATTTCCTCTTAGTCTGAGAATTTCGCTTTTTTTCCTTTACTTTACTCTCACACACATCCACTACCAACTTAATTCATTTATTTATTTATTCTATAAAACACAGGTTACAGTCCTGTGTAGAATATAATGAAAATTATGTTGCAGCATAAATTACAGCAAACAAAGTTACCATCCACTTGCAATTGACACCATAACTACTGACTACAAGGAATTTGCCAAAATTCAAATACATGTGTTGTGCAGTGTGCAATTCGTCACTTTTTCATGTAATACGAGATACAGATTAACGTCAGCACTTGGCCGTGAATCCCTAACCTGACGGTGGTCTTACAACTGAGTAAAATACAATGCGTCGACTAGCGCCCTTCACTGGCGTAGCCAACGAAGTTGCAAATCTGCTTGAGAGTTGGAGAATACCCAACTCCGTCTGTTGAGAGTACAACAGCACACTTCGATCGGTTCCGCGCCATTCCTGCAGACACCGACCCTAACCACAGACAACACGTGTACCCCGAAGGGACTTCACCAATAACCAGTTAGAGAGATGGGCGGCTCTCTATATGAGCTACCGGTTCCCGTGGCTCCAGTATAACTAAGGATACGGGTAAGTCCTTTAACAAGCACCCAACTTGCCTATACAGATTTGGTGTCTGTACTCCAGTGGACTGATGACCCTTATATCCCGAAAGCTATTCGTCTGAACCTAGGTTAGCTCAGCCAGACTCTTAGAGGGAAAAAGGCGTCCTTCTCGTGTTATATGGTTTGTCAACAGCGGCGGTAGAAACAAAGTAAGATTTAGACAATTTAACTTCTTCTTATTGTATCGCTTTCTTAGAAGTTTCGCCTAGCGAAAGTTTTTGAAAAATGACCCAAGCTTAGTGGCATTGATACTTGAACCAGGCAGGGTGAAAAGCATATAAAACTCTCTATAGCTAGCAAGAATACAATCCGAGCTTCTTTTGATCTTCAAAGCAGCATTCAAAGCAGTAGGAATCTACTCGCAATAATTATAATCTTCTTAAAGAAAGAATTGCTCATTGAGCTTTAATTAATAACGTACCAAACAAAAATATTTACAAGTTCCTGTAAACTGATAACGACCACTTTTACAATTGTTTTACTAAAATGACGATTGTTGGAACAAAACGAATCAGTTTTTCTTCATAAAATAAAAGCTTAAAAATACAAACTGTGGAATTTAATCTGGTAGAACATCGTGTGAAATCTAGATTTCATATTCTTTCACGCCCCGTTGCGAAAGCCAGAACACGTATGTACGGTTGTGTTGGTCAATTGGTTCCTCATGATAAATAGGAAAATATTTATGATGAGGAATTAGTGGAAATAAAATTGTCAGATTAGAGATCCTCCAAAGCAACAAAAACTTCATTTTTTAATTGGCCCAAAACAATTTCAGAACAGCTGCCATCCGTTGCTTAAGTTGATTTACTGGTCCTTACGAAGAAAATTTTAACATCAGTAGTCAGTCAGTCAGGCAGGCAGACTGTCATTCATTTCTTTATACAAACAATAGATAAAACTAAAAAATACAAAAACAAGAAAACAGGCTTCTCAATAGAAAGTTAAAAAAAAAAAAATAAAAAAATAAAGAGGGTTAAAATTAAAAGTACGAAACGATTGCAGAAGGCAAAAATCAATGATACAACAACAAATAAATTCTAATATTTTACTATCATTATCACACTATACAGGCACGGGAGAATGGAAAATAAAATTACGAGCAGCCTTGTTTGTTTCTTCCCCAATAGTAAATTGGTAATGGCAAGTAGCTTTTTAAAACGAGAGATAATGAAGAACGACAACATACATGAACCACCAACTTAATAGAAGCGCATCTAAACCAACTAAAAAAACAAAATCATGATGTATGCAGTCTTACTAGCAAGAATGTTTTAATAGAAAATAAAAACACAACATCATTATCATCTTCAACTTCATCATTATCGTAAATGTTGACGTTGTATCAAGAATGGCATTTCTCTCTTTACTCCAATAAGAAAGACCCTTGAAGCACGTGAATTTTACAATCAAATGTTGTTTCAAACAATATGTTGGTGCTGGTGGTGTGTGGCGTGCTAGTTTTTTTTCTGCAAGCCATGCGATAACGTTGGCACTCGTTTTAAAAGCTTTAAATATGCACCACATTTATTACCCGAAAAACCCCCATAAAAATAAAGTTTCTCTTTTTACATCCTTTATTCCTTTTGTTTTTATGTTTTTTTTTTCTATTCTAATTTAGTTTGTGTGTTTAAATCGGTCTGTGTACAAAAAACTGCAGACTTACAAAATGCGCCAAACAACCATCGTCATCATCAGTACCATGCTTGTTGTTGCTGGATGACGGCAACACAACAACGTTAGTCTAAATTTAACTGAACCAGGAAACGCAACGTTAGGCAGCGCAACAATACCAGACAACCGAGAGCTGTAGCAACAGAACAAAACTTTCACTTTTCCTTGCCAAACCGTTGCTATTCGTTCACGAAAGGCGCAGTCAATAGTTGCACTGGCAGTTTGCTTTAACAGGATAACAGCTATTCGGGCAAGTAAACAATCCAACAAACAAACACTCTCTAATATTTTGAAAGGATGGCAGGGCACGAGTGAAGGCTGGTAGACAGATAACAATAAATGTTAAAATATTTAATAAAATATTTAAATGTATTAAATCATTCTTTACTAAAATTATTATCTGCTCTTGAAAGACATGTCAATGGAAATCTAAACATTATTCTAAAAATACTTAATTGAATACTTTGTTCATTATAGTTCAGGGGTACTTGAACATAAGTAGATCTATGACTATCACGTAACGAATATTCACAGATTCTTATGGCATAACCGCTTAAAAATGGAGATGATTTTTACATCGATGATCAAACAGGCAATGGAAAAAAAGGGTAGCATTAATTAATTTTTTATTTGGAAGTAACTTAACATCAATTTCAGAACGCCTTAGAATAAGGGAATATTTGTACCCAAAAGGTTAAACGGTGTTTGCCTGCTTGTAGCTTTCAGTTCTTGGTAACTTCTGCATAGGCAAACATTCCAATATTTTAGCTCTAGAAGTGCTGAACTAAATTTTAGGGCTCTACAGTTTTTATATTTCGTAACAAGTAGATCTGCCCAAGAAACCAGCAGCGTACACATCAGTCAGACTGCATGCAATAAAACCTCGGATGTATTGACTAGAAAGAGATCGGAGCACAGGTAAATTAATTTTCGAGTTTATACCCACAAGTGCAGTCCCCATAAGGTGCTTTACAAGTCTGCTCCCGAAATGCTACACACGTCTCAAAAAAGACCGCTTTATTGACCTGCAACAAACTTTTATTTCTATTTTAATTATTTAAAATTTTTAGAATCAATTTTTTTGTTTGATTGCAAATTAACTCAAAAATTATGTGTCCATTAAATATAGCAAATAATTTTGTAAACATTAAAAAAATTATAATAAATTTCTATAATTTCTATAAAAGAATATATATTTTCATCATTTAACTCTTTTAAATCTATGATCTTTTAAAGCAACTAAACAGGAACTGAATGCAAGGGTCGCATTCATTTAAAAGAAGTATAAAGTTTATGACTACTTGAATGGCTAATGGGGGTTGGTTGTGCATGAGTAGCATACACAGAGAGAAAACACAAAAAAAAAATGTCAGTACAATATTCAGTTTTACTACAAATTAATGTACAAATGTTTGAGTATATGTGTTATGACTTATGGCAAAGTCTTTACTACAACAACTACGAATATCAAAAAGTATGCAATGCGCCAAAGTTTAGTTTTTAAAATAAAATTGTTTTTCTTCATACAAAAAATGAAAAAAAAAACAGAATTAAAATAGAATCAGTAACAAACGTAGAAAGTTAGTTGGGGGTTAACTTCCTCTAAATAAATGCAACTATGTTTATATCTTTTTAATAACAAAAAAATATCATATAAAAATAATCCTTAAAGAGATGAGTTAAAACAAAATATTCATTTTTAAGTTTAAATGAAAAGTGTGCTGATGTCGCCGCAGAAAATGGAAATTGTTGTAGAAAGAAAAAGTAAGTTGAATTTTATTTTCTACTGCAATACAATAAAAACATGTTCATGTTTTTCATACAGAATATTGTAACTAAGTGGTTGCAAGGAATTTTTTTTTCTATGCAACTTTTTTGTGAGGCAGACTTTGAGTGTTTGTGCATGTGTGATGTAAAAATGCATTCGAGTTTTTTTTTTTCATTTTGGGTTTTGTTGCTAGAACATGTTTCAGCATTTATTATATGTTTTTATGTTTTATAAATTTTTTCCTCATATTAAGGATATTCGCAGTTTACTAGAAAAATTTATAATTTTTAACTGAAGCATAAAATTTATAGAAAAAATTTGTAGATATGAGAAATGTTATTTTAGGCTTTAATTTTAATTGACTGTTAACGCAGTTCCTTGCACGCAGAGAAAACACATTGTCTTGATATGGTTCCATTAACCATATTGTGTTCTTTGTGATAATGTTTAGTTGCGAAGAACAAATTATAGTTCCTTTTAAGAAATCTAAAGGTGACGACAGAATTTTTTTTTTTTTTTTTTTTGTTAACATTTAACCATTATGTGGTTACTGTGCACAATAACACAACATGGTTAGTTTTCACTTTAAAAAATTCGAACCACAATCAAAGATTTATTACTTGACATGGTTTGTTATCTAACAAAATATATCACCGCAGATGCCAGATTAACTTGCTACAAGTTTTGGATAAATGTGGAGTCAGTTCAAAATCACCATTACGTATCGTATGATATATTCAAATCGAGAATGTAACGTGTACTTCTGTAGCATAAAATACAACATTATTAAATATATAATAAATTTGTTGTAGCATAAACCACATTCGTTTACGCCAAATACATACTGCATACTGCACTTAAAGTAGTTGAAATGTGATGTTCTTCTCATTTGACAGTACGTTAAATAATAAATCCAATTGCTTAGTAGGCATAAATTATGTATAAATTAAAGCCACCCCTGGACTTCAAGCTGAGCTTTAATTAAAATAAAATAAACAGAGCTCTTCACTGAGCATATAGCATAACATGAAACATTTCTTTTGTTTGCGCTCCATAAAGGGATGTTCACAAAGGAATGTGCGAAGACAAGATGCTATTATTTGGGCTTATAAACTATATTTCTTGTATAAATTAATATTAATAGACGATTTTTTTATTTTTGTTTTTAAATAATTTTTGTGACAAATCATTAATAAATTTAACAATAAATTAAGTCTATTATATCAGGAAATCTCTGCATTCAATTATATAACATGACATTTTCAACTATATTATGATAATTTAATTTAAACATTTAACATTTAACATAACATAATTATATAACATAACATAATTATATTTATACTATACCATGTTATTGTTAAGCTAGACAACAGTACGGTTACAAGACCAGCTATTTTATTATATGTAACAATATAGTAATTGCTCTTAGATTATGGTTACCTTAACCTTGTTTTTTCTTTTGTAACTGTAGGAAATTTTCTTTTACTTTGTAAATTTTACTCAAATAATGTCATCTTCGAATATTTATTTTGTTTAGTATTTGGAAGCAAGAAAATATTTAGTAATTTTTATGTTAAAAAAAATTGTAATTTTTAAACCAATTTGTTGTCACTACTTTTTGTTTTGATACACTGGCCAATCAACCGCAAACGAATAGCGTGCGCTACACAGCAATGTAAAGTTTTGAAACGACAAAGCAATGAAACACATTAGACATTCCGTCGATGGTCCCTTAAGCCTGGTACTCTGTTCAAATTTGTGAAAATTGTTAAGCAACATTGATTATTGAATATTTGACATTTAAAGTGTGGTATCATTGTTTTAAAAACGTAAGTAAAAGACATACGACCAGCTGTTGTATGAAAAATTCCGCATGAAATAATGCCTACTTGCTTTATTTCACAGCTTGGATAAAATGTTGCCAGAAACATTTCATATGTTTTTCCACAGTAAAAACAGAGTACAACATTTTTTCATGACTTTTTCATACAAATTTTTTATGTATGCGATTTGACAGCATTCCGCATGAAAAGCTAAACAGAGTACCAGGCTTTATTCAATAAATCTGGATAACCCACTGTCCAGCACGAGCTTTTTCATACTTTTCTTTGAACCACAAGCCCATAAATGAGAGCTGTTTTCTGATTTCGGTGGTAAAAATAAACACTTGAAAGCTTCTTTGGTGGCTCGAAAAATGTTTTTGTTGCACCGATTATGTCAACAAAATTAGAAGCTTCCAATTCCTTTAAATTGATATGGCCATAACGACACATCAAGTAACTTGCTCGGACGTATGCCTTGTCCCTGAACCCTATTCGCACGACCCTATTTAGATTAAGATCCTGATTAAATGTATCATTAACCGACTTCAAAAAAAAGAATGAGGTTATACAATTGGCTGAATGTTGCTTTTTTATATTTGTGCCCGCAGAACTCAGTCATTTCTGATACGATTTTAAAAATTGGTAATATGATAGATTATGCTTACAGATTAGTCCCGTTTTAAAAACAGCTCATAATCTTAAAAATTAAAGGGTGTCCCCATACAACATACACATTTTTTACGTGTATTATGAACTCTAAAGGGAGATTTTGTAAAATTTCAAATGACTGCGTATTACTACAGCTTCCAAAAACAAAAAATTATACAAAACTAAAACTAAAAATTAAAGGGTGCTGCCATAATTGATGTAAATTTACTTATATAAGCTTATCTTTTGAACCGTTATAGACAAACGCTTGCAAATTAAACAGAATGTCGATTACTATGGCCGTTATAGTAAGAAGTATTAATATTACAAATTATAAATAAAAGGGTGCGCCAATAGTTCACTAAATTTGATATATATGGCCATACTTTTGAACAGTTGTAGATAGGCGCTTGAAATTTACAACCGAGCCTGTATAGCTAAGTCCGCTATAACAATAAGTATAAAATTTGGATTTGGAAGTTAAAGGGTGTTCCAATAGTTAATGTAAATTTGTGTATGTGACCAAACTTTCGAACCGTTATAGACAGAACTCTGAAACTTAAAATAAACCTGTATTTCTAAGTCCGCTATATCAACGAGTTTATAATTTGAATTTAGAAATTAAAGGGTGTCCTATAATTGATGAAGATTTACTTTTATGAGCCTATCCCTTGAACCGTTATAGATAAACGCTTGTAAATTTGACGCAGTGTCGATTGCTATGGCCGTTATAGTAACAGCTGATAATATTTAAAATTATAAATTAAAGGGTGCACCAATATTTAATTTAACTTGGTATATGGCCATACTTTTAAACAGTTGTAGACTGACGATTGAAATTTACAAAGAACCTGTATTACTAACTCTCTATAACAACAAGTATAAAATTTGGATTTGGAAATAAATGGGTGTCCCAATAGTTGATATAATATGGTGTATGGGCCGGACTTTTGAACCGTTATAGACAGACAACTGAAATTTACAAGGGACATGTTTTGTTATGTCCGCTATAACAAGAAGCATATAATTTGAATTTAGAAATTAAAGGGTGTTCCCAAAATTAATAAAATGTGTTCTATATGGCCGAATTTTTTGAACCGTTGTATACAAACTCCTTAATTTTAGACAGAACGTCCACTTCTTTATTTGGTATAATAAGAAGTATAAAAATGTTATATTACTCGTATAAATTAAATATAATCGGATGTATATGGGCAAACTGTTGAACCGTTACAGACAGACGGTTGAAATATACACAGAACCTGATTGCCAGATCTACTACACCAGCAAGTATATAATTTGAATTTTGAAATTAAAGAGTGACCCTATAGTTGCTGCAATTTGATGTATATTGCCAAACTATGAACAGTTAAAAAACTATAAAGTTTAATACAAGTGATTCCCAATAGCTAATGTAACCTAATTTATGTGGCCATACACTTGAGCTGTTATAGGCAGACAGATGAAATCTGTTTTGAAGTCGGTTTTTTCGCAAGAATTATTTATTTAAAAAAATATAATAAACAAATTTTTTTAAATCACTGGGTTTGGAAATCCTGCTTTCAAAATCCCGAAAACTATCGGAGTTCCGATGTTTTTCGAGATTTCTGAATCTTGGTGTTTTTTTAGTTAACAATATTTGTGGCTCCTGGAGAGACAACTTCAATAAATAATTGACTGTTTGGTTTTCTGGAAATCACTCAACTTTACGTATTGGAAATTTTTTGATATCAGAAATGAGAAAACTTATTCCGAAAGTTTCCTGTCTTAAGGTCAGCTTTACTCGATTTTTTTGTCCAGATTTTTACTGACTTTTTCAGTTAATTTTTTTTTTATCCCGGGGTTCGCCAGTTTTCACTATGCATCCCTATTCACAACGTCTTACAAATTAGAACGGTAACTGTACATATATTTCTATGGTCTAGTTGTAAAAGTAAACATTTATGATTTTGAGATTCTCATTTTTGATCTTTAACTTATTTAATTTTAATCAAAATATTTAATAATTGAGTTATCTCCATGTACAGTTAAACAAAACATATTTTAATTAAAATTGTGAATTCAATTTATTATGACTAACAAAAAGTGCATTTAAATTTTGTTATTTTTGCATTTTAAGCAAACTCTGAAGTAAATGAGATTTTTATATTTTCGCTTTTTTAACAAACTAAAAGTTGAACAATAAAAAATAATAAAATAAAACAGATTTTTTTTTTACATATTAGCAATTGGAAAGCGCAAGAAAGAGATAGACTACTGATAAGGTATTAAAAACAACAGAATAGAATTTATTATTTCATGTAGGCAAAATCAAAAAACTCTACAAATAAAAAAAATTAAAACAAAAAGTTTTCTGCAACTAACTGCAATTTAAACAAAACTGCAAACACGCCCAATATATTGCAGTAAAAAGCGACTAAGACGAGTAACAAACAGCAACAACTAAAACGACTACAACAAAAAAACAGAACATAATATTATAACATAACGTATCCATACATAAATACATATAGAGAAAACTAATCATGTACAAGCAGGCATATCTAAACATATGTATGAATGTATATGTCAATATATGTATATGCAGATGTGTGTATACATGTAGATAGATGCATATACATATATGCATGCAATGTGCATTTATTTAACTTTACTCGTACTAATCCATGTTTGTGTGTGTGTGCATATGGGTACTACATGTTTCTGCATGAACGTATGTGTAAGTGTGTTTGTGTTTTTTTATGGTTGGACAAATATCAAGTTGAAACTATTTTCTAGGAAGTACAATGGACGAAACATACTGCAGCATAAACTTTGTTGTTGCTATTGCTCATTTGTTTTAGACTTTTTTTTTGCTTTCAAAAAAAAGCAGTACTACTCCTCGCATGTGCTTTTTCTGGTTGCAAACAGAAACTTGATGAAAAAAGGTTCATTTTTTATTTAATTTCTTGTGCATACATGTGTATTTTAGTTTTAAACAAATATTGCAAGTGAATAGTTAGGGAATGGATTTTACATTTTGACCCCTGGCTTCCCTGATGTTAAAGAAAATAATTTTTTAATTTTATTTTCAGACAAAATGTGATAAATAAATGAGATTCAAAATATGCTAGAACACTGGAAAATAATTCCGGGTTCTTTTGAATCCCAAATCTAAAAGCTTTTATTCACAATTTTATTGCTGTATCCATTATCTTCTAAAATTACCAAAATATTAACGGTCTAATTAATAAAGAGTTTAAAATCAATTATCGATTACTGTGACGTTGAGAAAGTTTCGTGAAATTTTTGGGAGAATGAACGTGCCAACAAAACGCACTATTTATCGTGTAGTGAGTTATTTCGAAGAAAGAGAGTCTGTAGATAATAAGCCCAAGCATGGACCACAACGTACTGCATGTTCAGCTGAAAACATTACTGCTGCTTAAGAAAGTATTTAAAATATTCCATCAATCTCAATTCGACGCCGTGCTCAGGAGCTTAGTCTTCAAAGAACAACCCTGACCACAATTAGGCACAAGGATTTGCGTTTGTTTCCATTAAGGATTTAGTTGACACAACAGCTTCTTCTACTTACTTTACTCCGCCGTATAGAATGTTACAGCTCACCCATGACAACCCCGATTTTCATTAAAAAATTATAAAGAGAGCGAGGCACATTTTCATTTGGATGGAGATGTGAATGAACAGAATAGTCGGTTCTAGGCAATGTAAAACCCTCAAACTATTCATCATTCATCTTTGCATCCAATAAAAATGACAGTCTGGTGTGGAATTTGGTCAGGAGGAATTATGGGACCTTTCTTTTTTGAAAATGAAAACGGCGTAACGGTAACTGTGGATGGGAAGCGATATTGTGATATGACTGAAAACTTTTTAACACCACAACTGCTTTTGAATAAATTGTTAGGATCCTTACAAAAATATTTTGAAAAATGTTAGCCGATTAGAAACCGGTTACACATGATATTGAACATTTTTTATTAATTTTGCGATTATTTTTAATTTGCTCTTTCTTGTATTAAAAACATTTTGTTGTACGTACGTATTTCAGGGTACTTGCTAAAACTAGACGACGACTAAAGGCGACTTTTTTATATTTATTTCTTAAGGAGCTTACTAGTTCATAACGGGTTAACAATTTGCTTATAATATGTTAAATTGACCCATTCCGCCATTGCGTAAAATTTTTAATAAGAAAATTCATTTTATTTTTTTATTAAAGAAGCGTAAATCCAACAATAAAATTTTTTATTTTAAAAATTGTTTATAAAACTTTTTTGAGACTAATAATCGCTTATGAATACCGTTTTGTCAACAATTGCCTATTTAAGGTTTATTAATCTGTTTTAAGTTTTTATGAATACGGCCGTAAATGTACAAGTATGATATATCTTATTGGTTAGTTCCTTAGGATTCGATCATCAGGGATTTGAGATCAGCTGGGTGTTGTTCTCTACATGTAATTGAAACCAAATGGAACTATTGTGGGCAAAAGCCTTCAAGGTTAATTACTGTGCGTGTATCAAGCGTTTACGTTAAAAAACACTTTTAATAAGAGCAAAGGCAAAAAACAGTTAATCGACAGCATAACAGAATGACAGCGTCCATCCAAATGCCACAACAGTATTACATTTATCCAGATCAAATGAACTGATCCTTAATAATACAGGATATGTTGAATATTATTTTTGCTCCCTTTTTTGAAAGAACATCTTAAAGCATGGGCATATTGGGCGCATTGTTTGACCCAAATGCGTTAACACTAATTTTTATGAAGTTAATTGAAATTTTTATTTGATAAATAATGAAGATCTTCAACGGTTTATTGAACTTCTACTGCAAAGAAAACTTAATTTCAAGAGAACAAAAAACGGGTACCTCTTTAGTTCTCATGCAGTTGCGCCTATTGATGCGATCAATTTGATCGTGAACTAAGAAAATCGCGGGCCATTGAACCGTTTCTTATGCTTAGGAATATTATTCCTAACTATTCCTGTTTACCAGTTGATCCAATCGCTTAACATTATTACTCAGTCACACTTTCCCAACATACCTCAGCTCTCTGTTTCTAATAGTGTCAAGTGGCATACGAACGACATTGTATTTGAAACGTTCAAAACGTATTCAGTACTGATCAGCCTTTTTGCGTTTTCCTTTCCAAAAAGTCACTATATGCAGGAATTCAAGTTGGGAGATATTAGCTTGATTATCCAATCTAGATAAGACATTTTTAAATTGACCGACTAGAACTGAGAAAGTGATATTGATTGCAGGAGAACAATCAACTATACTGTCATATGGAATTGTTAGTTTGATTGAGAAAACATTAATATTCGCCCACTTTCCTGTCTAGAGTTTTTCATAGCTTGTGTTGTAATTAAGACTCTGATTCAGAAACAAAACTCTGTTTATGAGATATATTTAAAAGAAAAACAAATCTAACGATTTTTAAAAATAGTTTGTCACATGCATATTTACGTTAAATTAGTCTCAAACAAACCGCAACTTAAGCTTTTCTGTCGTCATTTTTGAGGCACTGATTTTATAAAACACAAACAAAGAAATACGAACCAGAATCCAGGAGAAATGATAAACTATTTTTGCATATTCACATTTCGTGATTTTTGTTAAAGTAAAAAATGCACAAACTTAAAAACTCCTTTACCTTAACAAAACAAGAACCTCACAAAGAGTACACATAGATACACAACAACAATTCCAACAAAAAAGTGCTGTTGTGGCAACAACTATAGACTCGAGACATAAAAGTTCAATCCTGGCCAAACTTCTATAGAACGGAAGTTGACTTTTATAATGCAGGAAATCACAAAAATTCATATGGAAAAGAAAAATTAATAGAACTGTACAAAATTAAGAAAAAAGGTAAAACAGCAAGTCAATATAACGGTTTATTTTTAACATACATTTACTCTATCCATTCCAGTACACTTTCATACGAGGCCAGTATGGGAACTAACTATCCAATCGGACACATAGAAAGTGTCAATTAAAAAAGTTACAGTAGCAAAAAGTGTTTTTCAATTTTACGTTTTTAAACTCAGTATCAGGTGCTGGCTTCATACCTGTGTATGCCAATTGAAAAATGCTCACTACTGCCTCAATCCACGTTTTTCTCTCTGCAAAAGCTTTACACAGACTTGTACCGGTTCACAAAAAACATATAGGTTTTTTATGCTTTTCAAATTAGCTTTAATAGGGCAAGTTTGATCTTAAGGAAAGCAAGGGATAAATCATTTTCTCTTCACTCTCTCTCTCGCTTAGATATTCGGCAGGAAATTTGCTCTGTGTGAATCGTGTTTCAGTCTTATAGCATAACAATTAGTGCCTAGAAAAAGCCTTAAGACCCAAATGTGATAGAAAAAAAGGACAATTATTATTTTTCCATGTATTGAGGGCGATACTTCTTTGCTGTTAAATAATACTTCTGTCTTCAATCGCAACAATACAAGTTGTAACGATGAACAATAGCTAAATAGCATCTACTTCAAATTGATAACCTATAGACACATTACAACTAAGACAAAGAAACTTTTAAAACAGACACAGAGTTGGGAATCGGATTCGAAAAGTCATAGCGAAAGTAGTCGAAGTGTAAACATTTTTTTTATTAAAATCTTAAAAAAGGATAATGAAGCATAAGAGTTTTTACGAAAGTGGAAAAATCATAGTAAATCATTCTTAAACTAAAGTTGTTGACCAGTAATTTTCAGACTGTCCTGAGTATTTACGAACACATTTATAAAAAATGTTTAAAATGATTTTTGTTTTTGTTTCCCATTTATATTTTCTAACTAGTGTTTTGCTAAATGAAAATGCATAAAAAAACTATAAATGCATAAAATTCATCAGAGTTGTAGTTAAGAAGACTTTTTTTCTTAATTTAATATTTTTGCTTTTTATCCACTCTTTATTATAGCTGTTGTTTTTGTTGTTGTTATTTGTGTTTGCAGTGGGATACACGATGACCACTTCTCCATTTTTTTTAATGCAAAAACTACAGTTTTCTGTTGTTTTTTTTTTCACAAACTGAAGTATTTTATATTTAAACTACAAATATATTTGAATGCAGAATGTATGAGTGGGATGGCAAAATGGTAAATTGTTGAAAATACTGCATAGTTTTAACGTTTTTTTTTCTTGTTGTCAGAGCTTTTTTGTTTTAAATTCATTTTTACAGTTGGTTTGTCTCTGTGCAGATGGAAAAACAATTGAAAAAAAAATGTAAAATTTTAACTCTGTTAAAGGCGTTTCTATGCATATGAATAGCCGTATGGGAGTATGTGCTCAAAACTGCAATAAAATACATTGAAAATATTACAACAGCAAAAAAAAAAATTGTTTTAAAATATAGAAAATACTGCTTTTTAGTGTTAGAGAAGAAGATATGCATACATCAGACATTTATGGGTAAAAAAAAAATTAAAAAACTAAAGGAAATAAAACAATTAATTGCAATTTTCGTCTCTTGAAAATATGGAAATAAAAAAATTGAAGCATTTTTTAATGGAAAATGTCTGCAGTAAAAAATTCAATTTTGATAACAAGAGAAGTCGGAAATTAAATAGAATGAATGCAATGTTTTTAAAATCTAAAATTTTAATTAAAGATACTTTCCCGTCTGTTTAAGGACCTATGGAGGGCTGTACCTGAAGTGCATAGCTGATTCAATAATTTATGAAAATTATGAAAATACTGTGGGGGTCGATTTAAGAATTATTCGTCTGTGACAATGGTTTGAAAATCTATGATTTATTAGCTTCAAAGTGTGGCGTATCCTATCGCGTAATCTATCTACGTTTGTCCATAACTCAAAACTATTCTTATACTTTGTTGTAGATAATTAAAAATTACTTTGTGTGGGAAGTATATATTGCTCTCCTTCTACACCACCACGTGGATGTACTTTACTTGGAGATGTAAAGTAAATAATTATTACACTATATGGGAATTACCTGACCCCCTCGTTATTAACCAACTGAGTTTGCCAAGAAAACACAAGTTACTTTCAGAGTAGGGTGTATCGGAACTGTAGTTTTGTGGGTACAGGATAATTCAAAATTACTTTGTGTGGGGTGTGCAGTGCCCCGTGACCGTTAACTCAAGTTTTTACATAAAAACGCGCATTAGTCTTTAAATTTAGAATGTCACTATTGAAACTAAATGGTATTAATTGGAGAACCCTTTTATTTTGGCTCGTTCGACATTTATTAAGTCTCTGATATAATAACAAGTAAGAGTGCTATATTCGGCTATACCCTTCACCATCTATGTTAATCTAGTTTATTGAAGTAACTCCAACCAAAAAAGCAAATATTGGGGCGACAGAGAATTAAAAAATAAAAAAATTTTTGGTACTGCATAAACATATATAATTTTACATAAAATTGACATCGACTCTTAGTGGGTTAAGCAATTTTAAAAAATTTTAGATTTTCCTTAAAGATCTCTTCAATACCCTTAAATTGATACCCATATTGAATTTAAACATTTCAGAGCCCCGTTACTCGGAAATTATGGGTGAGCACCAATTTTCTCACTTAATGTTTTTTTTTCTTATTTTTTAATTCCTTATCGCCCCATATATTTATTATTTTGATTGAAGCTACTTTATTGTTTCAAACGACATGAAAAAATTAGAGGTTGGCATGTCCTTTTGCCTGCTGGCTCGAAGGACATGGACCGATCGTGCTGAGTTTCAATAGCACCTCTTTCGACACTATATTATTATTTTTTTTTTTTTTTGTAAAATCACATAGACCTACATCGCTCAATAGACTTCGTTATGCATAAGAAGTGATAGTGTAGAAACTACAGACGGAATGATAAACTTATATATTTCCTTTTTTCCTTTTTTCCACATTTTGTGGTGAAGGGTATAAAAATCTATTCAATGTCCACTTTCTCTTTTGTATTTTTCATTTGTAAAATGAAACTAATTAAAAGTTCTATCAAAACCTTCCCAGCCTGCGATAAATGTTTCATGTTAAATATTGTACTTACAATTTTAAAGACTTTTAAAACCAGTAATTACCTAAAACGACATAAAACATATTTAAATTAGATTTTTTTTTAACAAATAATTAAATAAAAAAAATTATTCAAATATAAAAACAACAGCAATTATTTTCTTAAGTTCGTTTGTTTGTTCACTGAAAGCAATTGGAAATTCAAATGCTAGAAATCATGATTATAAGTCAGATTCAGTTTGCGGTCTAGTGCAGTGTTGGATGAAATTATCATGCATCGTTGAACTAAATGGAAGAAGTTAAGAAGAAATGCAGCTTAAATTTGTAACCCAAATAATGAAAAGTTTTAAAATTTACATAAACAAGGGTGAAGCAATAAATTCAAAACAATAATTATGTATGGAGTCTTGAATTTAAGCAGAATTTAAATTCTTTCAGGTCTTAAACAATTATTGTTGAGAATAAAGAAACAAACACTTGTTAAAAATACGACATCATACAGGGGCAACGGGAGAAAACGAACCACGAAAGAAAAAAAATTCAAGCCATTTTTTAACCATGAAATTGAATTGTTACTTTGAAGTGCACTCAACTGCTGTAAAATTTTGCTGAAATAAAAAAAAATTAAAAAAAAAACTCTTGCAATCTTTTTGACGACATTTGGATTTTGAAATAAAATCACCACAATCTCCACTTATTTACTCATTCGTTAGCTCACTCGCTCTTTAATTACAAATGCATCATGTAGCAAGTAAGTTTGCCTGCCAACGAGAACAGAAGGGTACTTCATTATGTGAACTCAGGTTGAAATCTGTTGCAAGTTGGAAACAAAAATAAAAACAAAAAAAAAGTATGGGATTTGAAAAAAATTGCTGGCTTCGATAAATGTATTGAAAGCTGTGAATGCTGTTAAATGTTTTAGCGGTCTTTTTTTCTTTCTTTTTTCATTTGCCGGTTATAAGAAGAAGAAGAAAGTCAATAAAATTATTACGAATCTATTTGCTATCATGCGTGTCATGCCGTGTTTGTTGCATGAATACTTAAATGCTTGTGTGTACGTGTGTGTATGGCAGAAAAAGCCTAATTTTTTATATGCTGCATTACTGCAGCGTTTGTTGCTTGTTAAAATATTATTTTAACCCTTCTCGTTTTCTTTTTGGCTTTTAACTAACGAAGGTTGTATTTTTTGTGTTTTATTTCTTATTATGAAATTTTGCTTAATTTATTTTGTTGTTGTTGTTTCTTTCAAGAGCACTTGAAATTATTTGACTTGTAATGAAGTGCTGGCTTGCTTTCTTGCTGTTTGCCTAACTTTTGCTTGTATTTAAACTGCATTGTTTCTAAATTATTTCCGTTGAATGTTCGCTACGATAAATTTCATGTTTTGTTGTTTTTTCTGTAATTCACATTGGGTCTTGTTCACATATTGTGACAAATTCCCAACGAAAAACAGTCATAAATTTAGGAAATTAAACTTAAAAAGCATTAATACGACAACATTAACAACAACAAAAGAGCTGTTGTAATTCTATTTGAATTTTACGTTTTGTTAAACGAAAAAGAGTTACAAGAAGAAGGCTAATTAGATGTCAAGATTCCATTCTCAATTTTACTGTTGTTTTCTTTTCACTTCCGTGCTTTAAATTTCTGTTTTTGTTGCATGAACAGCACTTTATGTGAAAGGGAAGTGGTTAATTATTTTGTAATTAATTTAAAATGCAGTTGTAATGAAATGCAGTGATTTTCAGTTTATGGAAAAATTTAAAAATTTAACCAAAGTCGGTTTGGCAGAAGTTAACATTTTAAAACACAGAATACTTTAAAAATTCTATGAAAGTAGACTCAATACATTTTTACAACTGAAACGAAAAGATAGTTTTTTAAAATTAAAAATAATGCAATTAAGGCTCTACGCTATCCACACACATAAAAATATTTAATAAACAAATTAGCTAATTCATTTTATTGTTGTTGAAAAATTCTTTTGGATGAGTCACACTCCCATTTATTTATTTAACAGAATCTAGATGATTTAACTCGGCTATAAATAGAAATTGCAATTGCAATTGCAAGCAATATGGCAGTATTATTACAAAGTCGAAGAGAAAAGTTGTTGTATTTTGTAAATAAAAGCAAAAAACGGGTAAAGAAAATGTAAAAATATTAAATATTATAATGCTAATTATACACATTAATATTTTATAATAAAAATGCTATTTATATGTTACTGGACAAGGCTGGTATCTATATTTATAACACTGGCTGCTCAAGCCAGACTAAGAATATTTCATAAGTATTAGTTAATACTTTAAAAAACATAATGAGAATTATGTTTTTTTCAATAGATTGTGCTCGAATTTCGGTAGGTCCATAATTGTGATTTAATGGTGGAAATGAAATTTCTATTTGAACCGAATTAATCTTAAATATCTTTAGAAACAGAAATTTAACGCCGTTAGTGAACTCTTTAGAAAAGTTCGATGGAGCAGCAAATCTAGGCTGGCTCATGCTTTGTTACCTGAAATTTTTAATAATCCTCTTGAAACACTTAATGTTTATGTATCTCTTGCAAAACAGAAAGTTTTGTGATTTTAACACAATTTAATAAAAAAAATTCTAAAAAAATATTTTTTCTGCTTGTTTGCATTCAAAAAAAAGTCTGCTATGCCGAATCTTACGTACCCTTCACCATCTATGTAAATCTAGTTTAGAAAAAATACTCCAATCAGCAACTGAATTGGAGTGACAGAGGATTAAAAAATAAAAAAAAATTGGTACTGCATATATATAATTTTACATAAAAATGACATCGGCTCTTAATAGGTTAAGCATTTTTAAAAAACTTTAGAATTTCCTTAACGATATCCTCAAAAGCTTTAAAATGATACCCATATCGATATTTAAAAAAAATTGAAAATTTTAGAGCCCTGTAACTCGAAAAAAATGGGGTCGAATCGGAAACCGATATTGCAGAAATTACAAATGGAATGACAAACTTAGTTATACCTTTATTCCCCTTTTTGTGGTGAAGGGTATAAAAATCTTAACGAAAAATTTATACCGAGAATTAAACACAGATATATAAACTTGTTTATTAAAGAATAAATCTAGTGAAAAGAAGCAATACCATGACTTTGATCAAAAAGAATCAAGAATTATACGCATACTGTTGGGACACAACGCACTATTACGCATACATAAACATCAACAAGAGAAATATAAAGGCACACAAACATAAAATTCCAAGGTCTACAAAAATATAATAAAATAGAAAAAAAAATTTGAAAAATAAATAAATAAATAAGAGCTTTTCGTGGTGGCTAGGCAAAGAACTACTAAATGGAACACAACGGGCAGAGGGGTATTCAAAGAATAACAAAAAAAAAAAAAAATAAAAAAATAGTGCGTCTCTGCTCTATTCAAAACAAAAAAAAAGTTCAGATAAGTAAGAACATAGGAAAACAAAAACGCATACATAAAATCAAAAGCAATTTTGGCAGCCACAAATGCGGAACCGAAAAGTGCGTAAAACAACAACAACAAAGTAAAATTATTCATATCAGCAAATTAACAACAACTACAACTTTAAAAAGCAGGCAGCAACAGTAACAACAATAACAGTGGCACCAATTACAACAACACCAACAACAATTAAGCATTTGTTTATATAAAATAACAATAAAAAAAATAGAATTAAAAACCTTGAGCTGGCACAACATAATTAAAAATGTGTTTTACTCTTTTCGACTGCGTAGAGTAAGGGAATTAAAAAATCCATTGACACACACACACACGCACATGGGCCAACCAGTATGCGTATAGGCTCCAACGCAATCAGTCAGTCATTATTAAAAAAGCTTTTTATGATATTTTTTTTTCGCCTTTTTATATAAACAAAAATAAAATAAAACAATAAAAATTATTGCAAGGTTGTTGTAATTTTTGTTGTTTTATGTTATTCACACTTAAAATATTAGTTAAATAAAAAAAAACAAGTAAGATTGCTATATGCGGCAATGCCGAATCTTATATACACTTCATCATACATATAAATCAAGTTTAGTGAAGTATCTCCAATCAAAAAAACAAATATTGAGGCAGGTGTGTTGTTTTGCCCGCTGCTGATTTCCAATAGCACCTCTTTAGACACTATATCTGATCGATTGACATTTTTTTGTTTTTTTGTGAAATCAAGTTTGCTTCGGGTTTCAACACTAACACGGACGGACAGAGGGACATCTCTCAATCGACTTCGCTATGCATAAGAAGTCAGAATATATATACTTTATGGAGTCGGAAATGGATATTGTAGAAAATATACACGGAATGACAAACTTGGTGAAGGGTATACAAATAACGAGAAGCAGCAAAATGAAATTTTTTTTAAATATTTCAATTTTGTTGAAGCAGCAGCATTTCAACTTTTTGGCCATTTTTACAATTATATTTATTTATAGATGTATTTATAAGCATAGAAAAATAAATAAATATGTACATATGTATATTTTAACACTTATGAACAAATACAAATGCAGCCAGTCGACAGTTAGCGACATGTGTTTAACTGCTTCATTTTCATGATAAATTTTAAATCACAAAAAACGTTTTCTCAAAATTAAAAGAAAAATTATCAAAGTGAAGGAACGTTTTAAACAAATAATCACAAAGGCATGGAACACATGCGAAAATGTAAAATTGCCAAAATATTTTAAACTGGGGATTCGTTACACGCTTTTACGGAAAGCAGCATTTTTAAAATAACTATTGTGAAAACTGTTGCATGATGCAGAAACAAACCTTGAATAATCTTCGTTTTTAGTCTTTATTTTTTGTTTTCTTTTTAAAAGGAACCTTCTGGAAGAAAAAAAGGTATTTAAATACAACGAAGTACATTCATCAGCTGATCAAAACTATGCCAAGCATAACCCTAGCAAAACGATAGTCTCTCGGCAATAATGTGTGTGAAGATAAATTTTAAAATTTTTAGCTTTGCCACAAACCTTTTAATTTAACAGAGCTCTGTTACAAAGATAACATAGCCCTGTTAAAGGAATAAAAATTCGGTTTATGCATCCAAACAGTAAATTTTATGGAAAAACCGAAATATAGAAAAACCAAAATGAATGGGATTTGCTTGCGAGGTGTCCTTCTATAGTTCTCCGTACTTAAAATATTTAAAAGCCCGTGTTGGAACAGGTTTGGGCACTTATACTTTTAAAATTTAAGTTTCTCTAAGGGATGAGCCCATTTTTATTTAAACAACAAAAGATGGCAAAATTGTAATAATACAGGAATGTGCATGAGGTAGTCTTCTTTCATTGTCCATACTTGGAATTTTTAACAGCGCGAGTTGAAACCGGTTTTGGGCACTTTTAAATTTTTAAAATTTGGGTTTCTCTAAGGGATGAGCCCATTTTTATGGAAACAACAAAAGATGGCAAAATTGTAATAATACAGAAATGTGCATGAGGTAGTCTTCTTTCATTTTCCATACTTGGAATTTTTAACATTTGTTTCGATAAAAATGGGCTCATCCCTTAGAGAAAACCGAATTTTAAAAATTTAAAAGTGCCCAAAACCCGTTCCAACTCGCGCTGTTAAAAATTCCAAGTATGGACAATGAAAGAAGACTACCTCATGCACATTTCTGTGTTAATACAATTTTGCCATCTTTTGTTGTTTCCATAAAAATGGGCTCATCCCTTAGAGAAACCCAAATTTTAAAAATTTAAAAGTGCCCAAAACCCGTTCCAACTCGCGCTGTTAAAAATTCCAAGTATGGAAAATGAAAGAAGACTACCTCATGCACATTTCTGTATTATTACAATATTGTCATCTTTTGTTGTTTCTATAAAAATGGGCTCATCCCTTAGAGAAACCCAAATTTTAAAAATTTAAAAGTGCCCAAAATCCGTTCGCGCTGTTAAAAATTCCAAGTATGGAAAATGAAAGAAGACTACCTCATGCACATTTCTGTATTATTACAATTTTGCCATCTTTTGTTGTTTCCATAAAAATGGGCTCATCCCTTAGAGAAACTCAAATTTTTAAAGTATAAGTGCCCAAACCCGTTCCAACACGGGCTTTTAAATATTTAAAGTACGGACAACTATAGAAGGACACCTCGCAAGCAAATCCCATTCAGTTTGGTTTTTCTATATTTCGGTTTTTCCATAAAATTTACTGTTTGGATGCATAAACCGAATTTTTATTCCTTTAACAGGGCTATGTTATCTTTCTAACAGAGCTCTGTTAAATTAAAAGGTTTGTGGCAAAGCTAAAAATTTTAAAATTTATCTTCACACACATTGTCTGTTTATGATAAAATTGTAAAACAAACTCCATGACAGTTTAAGCCCTGTTCAACATTTTAAGCAAAAAGTCTTTTTTTAAAACAAAGATGTTTTTTTGGTTCACTAAAGTTCATTATTCAAATGTCTTCATACAAGAGTAAAAATTATATATTAAATTTAAATATTTTATGTACCTCTTATACTATGACCAGCACTGTAAACGCACTTATGTTAAATTTTTAACACTCATACAGTTTCAAATAATCATTTGAAATCTTTGGCTGAATCGAAAATAAATATCACAAATAGAAAATATAGACATAAAGTTGTGGTCGGTCGAGAAACAAACCAACTAAACAATAATTTTTGACACATGTTCGCAGATAACAGACAAATAACTGAACTCAACAGCGGCAGCGACAACAACAATTTTAAAGACCATAAGCAAAAACTTAATATGCGAACGAGATGGCAGTGCGTGTGGGCTGTCAGGCGAACTTAAAAAACAAAACACTTAAAAAAAGAGCTTTTTTTTTACTGCGATTTGCCTGCGTATTCTTTTGCACTTAAAAAGTGTGTGTAGATTTTGTTGTTGTTTTCTGTTTTGTTGCTGCTAACGATGGTGTTTGCTTGTTAGTGTTGGATATTTAGGCAGATTTTATGGTTGATCTGTTGGGAATCTTGCTCAAGATTTGGCAGTTTTTTTTGTCTTTTTTTTGTTGTATTTTATATTTTTAATGCCATACAAACTATTTCTATGGTTCGTTTCAGTTCGAATAGTAGTTTTTTCGTTGTTTGAACTTGTGATTATTAAATTGGGATAATTTTTTAGTTGTGTGTGAAAAAGCTTTCGAAATATGTACATTTGTATGTATGTATTCATAAATTATGTATAAGTATGAATTTTTTGATTGCCGTAGATATTTTCTAATATAATTTTTTAATTTTGTTTAAATGTGCCAATGAATGTATGTATGTGTAAGTATGTATTTGTGCAATTATTTTTTTTTTTTTTGTTTTTTGCTGAGGGCCATTCGTGTAATTTGTTACAACTACATCATTAACCAACACAAATATGTATGTGTTTTTATTAAAAAAATATGTAATGTCGCTGTAGGTTTCATATTTTATTTGATTTTTGAGAATTTAATTTTTTACTTCCTCATACGTCATCGATAATGATCAGAATTGTAAACGATTAATATTTTCTTAATTTTTTAAGGTTTTAAATTATTTTCTAACTTTAATAAACAAAGTCACGAGTTTCAAGTTTCTGTATAACAAACCAAAATCAGTGGCTTAATCGAAACCGTGACACTTACATTGATGGTCAAGCAATTGTAGTGCAGTAGAGCAATTATACACTTTTTTTATTATTTTTTTTAAACTTCTCTGTTATGATTTGATTACAAAAATTTTTTGGAGATGTAAATTTAACTTTCTTTTTTCCATATCATGAATTATTTATAATAAATTTCAGGTTTATTGGGATGAGTCAATTTGTGTAAGACGAACATTTTGGAGGCGGAATATAAGGGCTGACTGAATATAAGAGTTGGCATATAACCAACCTAACGCAGAAGGGAATGTTAGCAAAAATAAAAACGTGGTTTGTTTGTTGGTAATTTTTGTTAAAGCCCTAACACTTCTGTATTGGCTTCTTATATAACTCTCATGTTGTTTTTGAAGTTTTTATACTTAAAGGAAATGTTTTTGGTCTTTCTAAAAATTTGGATAAAGGTTTCCTGATGAGCTGGCTTAAGCAACCGGCGAAATATGTATAGATACCTGCTTTTCCAACCACCGAATAATTTGCATTTTTATTTAAAAATTGGTACGGGATATTAGCATAATATAATAAATAATAAGGGCTGACTTTTGTTGAAGAAGAAAAATTGAATATTGTTATCGAAACTAAAATGGAAATTTAAAATGACATTTATCGATACACTAAAATATTAAACAAATTACAGAAAAATTTACCTCTTTCGTACTTGTCAAACTAAAAGCTATGCAGAATTTAAAAAAATTTTTGAAATTTAAAAATACCAAAAAAAAAAACAAAAATACCAAAATCAAAGGAAACTTTTTGTGATTGCAAAAATTTCCAATTTTAATTATAATGCTTTGAAACCATTTAATTATTAGCCAATGATAATGCATTTCTTTTTGAAATAGTTATCAATGAAACCTTTTCAATTAAAAGCATTACCATTTTTAATGCTAAAAACATATTTATCATTTAATGCTACTGAAGTTGTCAATTAATCGTTCATCGAATTAATTACTTTCATGTATGATTATTTTTACTATTTTTTTTTATTCAGATATAAATGCACAAACAAAAGTTTTTTAAATCATTTCTAAAAGAAATATCTTTTAAAAAATTAAAAAATGAACATTATAAAAAAAGAAATTTTTTTACTGCTAATTAAATAATAAATAAATAAAGAGTCATTCAGGGAAATAACACAAAAGTACATTTTTCAAACAACAAAAACAAGAGTTATGATTTCTAACATATCAACTTCAATGCACACAAACAGCAACTTTAACACACAACAAAATAACTGCATAAATTAAACACCTAATTACACATTAAATAATAACTTTTTTTGTACGTTTAATATTTTAGTCAAAAGATTTCTAAACTTATAAAAAAAACAATAAACATTAAACAGGCAGAAGTTGCGCATTTTTCGTTTATAAAATGCGCTTAAATGTATGCATGAATTCGTTGAATTCGTTGGTTTGTCTATTTACATCTTCTTTTATGTTTTTTGTTTAATATTCGTTTTCTTTTTCTTTTTGTAAATTAAACATAATTGCCAAATACAGTACAAGTTAAGTGTAAATATTATTTATGTGTACAATTACTTATTTTTTTTTTTTTTTAATTTTTTAGTACGTCAAGCGTTGCCAGCGCAATGTTTTTATTCGCACTTTTGACTTTCTAGGAATCAGTAATCCTTTAAGAGTTTAACCAAATTATTTGCATCGCCCCTTAATAATTTGTTTAAATCGTTGATATTTGCAACGACAGTACAAGTAATATTCCAAGCAAAAAAAGCCTGAGGGATTTTTTGGATTAATGCGACAGAAGTTAAAACATTAAAAAAGAAGCTAATGGCTTCGGAATGTAAAATTAAACATCTATGGATCGGACGGCCTAAAGAAATATTTAAGGCGATTTGGAAATTTCCAACATTTAGACCAATAAGCTCTTGTGAACCAATAGCTGTGTTATGTCAAGCTTTTCTATATTATACATTGAACTAAACGGGACTTACCACAAAGCCTCGTAAGAGGTGGAGAAGTTGGTTGGCAATTAGCATAAGTCTGGTAAGAAGCTGAAGGACACGATTCTACAAATAGGGGGAGTAAGATTTAGGGGTGGAGAAATTAGGATCTAAAAATTAAGAATTATAATTATTTTATTATTATTATTTATTATTATTTTTTTTGTATCAGTCATAATAATACACCATCTTTAAAAATTTCATGTGTCTAGCTTTTAAGTTTCCAAAGAATAACAATGAACCGATATGAAGAGGTTTAGGTTTTAAACGTTTAAGTAGGGAACCCTTCGGGGGCTTTACTTTTTATTTAGCATTCTAAATACTTCTGATATGAGAACTGTCTGGCAACGCTGATAGATGAAGATTGTATATACTTAAATACAAACGGATGAACATTCAAATGTTAAAAATGTATGCTTTTGTGTGTTATTTTGTATGAATGACGTTATTTAGTATTTCTTATTTTTTTTTTTTTTTTTGTTAATGAGCTCATTGCGTTGTGGTGACCTATTTTTTCGTTTTTTTTTAGATTGTTTCACACACACACAAGGGCTTTTAGTTAGCATTGTAATACTTTTTTTTAGGTCTCTAACAAAAAACGCACTTTATTAAATGCAGCCAGCGTGCGACAGCAAACACGCATATTACAACTTTATGCTGTATGAACGCATGTTTGTTTATCGGTCTCTTGTTTTTTGTATGCTGAGAGAAGAGTAAGAGAAACTGTTAAACCCTCCCTTGTCAAAATTGTAGTTTTTACAGAAATCGCACAAAAAACTGAAATGTGTATTGGTTTGCTTGTAAACATTTTTAGATAAAAAAAACTTTTTTGTTTTAGTACCCTACAGCAGGTATGTACTGGTACTTAAGGTTTTGAGTGATGAGATTAATATATAAATAATAAATTTTGCCAGTCACTTTATTAATCTTTAAGTCTTGATTGACTTTGGAACTTGAAGCTTTTAATTATAAGTGTTAATTTAATAGCGATTGATTTCTTTCGATAAATTTGTGATAATATAAGAATCAGAAAATAAACATTACAATAGATTACTGTGGGAAAAGCAGAAAGTAAAAAGACCACAAAATCTAAAAAATTATAAACCCAAAAACGCAGTAACCACTGAAATTATATTAAAGTTTTCTTACATTCCCATACAACAGGGCTGACATTGCAAAGCATGATAATGTATTAGGAAAAAAATATAATGAATTTTAAATCTTAAAACTGGTATCAAACGTATGCAGCCGGAAAATAGTGAAAGGCAAATGTAAGCGGCATTCGGACGCGGGCGGCAATCAGCTGTTCTTTTTGCCGCTTGAATTTATTTTACAAAGACAAATGAACGCGGCTTCTTGAAGTAGAAACTTGTGTAAAATATATAAAACATTTGTGGTTTTTTGACGCAGAAAAAAAATTAATTTAATTGGTTAAAAATTTTAAAAGGAAAAATAAATAAAATAAATATCGATTTAGTGAAAAAAAGAAACACAAAAAGAAGACTATGGATGATTTGACAAATTAAAGCGGCAAAACAAAAAGTTGAACTAAATTCAACATTGCCGCTCGGCCGCTTTTGACAGCATTGCCAAGTTAAATTAAATTCAACGTGGTAAAAATTTTGTATGAGTATTTTTGTAAATAATTTTTTTTAAACAGGTAATACTGTTGCCGCATGCCGCTTGCATTGGCCTTTCACCAGAAGCCTGAGAAAGATCAATTGTATGAATAGTGTCTTCCGTCCAGCTGATTTTTGTATTACTTGCTATTATTACAAAAACAACATGATTTTTTATTGTTACTGTAAAGTTCTAAATGTCAAAAGGGTTTATGTTTACAAATGCATCGTCGTTTGTTTATGATTTTCAAGCGATGCTCCAACTTAAAATCAACAATTAAATGTCATGTTGTTTTTACAATGTTGTATTTGGTGTACAGACGACACTTAATATAATATAAACACTTAGTAATATGAGCGTTTGCCATCTTGTAAATAAAATATTTTTCAGAAGGGAATACAATTCCACAATACAGTGCAGATTAGGAATTCTAGGTTTATATTTCTTCTTTGGGAGTAACGAAAATCAGACTTAAACAAAATATACAAAGTTCGTATCAACTTGTATGTTGTAAAGAACTTGTAAAGTCGATGTAAATTCACATTTTTCATTAAAGCTGGCTGCTGTTGCGCATTTATTTTGAAAAGAAAAGATCGTCGTCATTCTTTTGTTTCGTTTTTCTAATGATTTATTTTTCTATTTCAATGCTTAAACGCGTTTAATGTTTTAATAAGCGTACTATACAATTTATGCCACTAGTAAAGTTTAAAAAAAAAATTTACTTCATGTAATTATATCACGTGGAGTCTTTTTAGTTTAAACTTCTGTTACTGCTACCAAAATTCCAAACAAAAAAATATATAAAATAAAACAACGAGTTCAACAACAAATATGAAGATGAAACAGGCACAAAGTTGAAAAGACAAATGAGGGTCTTTAGAAATCGTCATTAGAAAACGGAAACTAAAACACGTAAACAAAATTGTAAATATCTCTGTTCAAATACATCACGATTTCAAAAACAAAAAAGAAAAATCCATGAGAAAAATACAGCTTGACAAAACCTTCTCTTTAAAAAAAAGACAAAAGTAAAATTATTTATTTCCTTTAACTTACCTGGAAAGCGAAGCAAATATCATCTCATGGTCAAAAATAGCGCATTTAAAATTTTACGCATTTAACTACGAGGAAAGATCAATAAATCATTAAAAAATCCTAAAGAAAAAACTAAGAAATTAAAACAAAAAGTAGCGTTTCGAAAGACTATGGGCAAATTTGTAGGAAAATCTTTAAAATCCTTTTCAAAAATCATTTTGCTATTAAAAAAAAGAAATAAGGCTTTTTACGTGCCATCATAAATGACTTATAATTGGTAAACAAAATACAACAAAAGTAAAGCTGAGGTAAAAAAAAAATAATCTGCTCGATGGCTTCAAACTAATTACAACGAGGTTAACCATTTTAAGCACTTAAAACTGCAGCTCTAAAAATTAAATCACTTGATTGGTAATGGCCATAGTTTTTGATGGCTTAACTTCTCGAAAAGCTAACTGCGTGAAAAAAATCAAGGAGATGCGTATCAACTTAACTAACAAAAAAAGTGATTTATCCATTTAGATAATAATTAAGTGCACATTTATGCAATTCTGATGGCAAAATTTACATGAGTTAGATTTCGATTTGTTGAAGCCTTCAACCTTTTTCCACATATTTGGTTTCAAACGACTTTCTATGTTTGCAAATTCTAAAGGAAAGAAGTTGGAGTCAAAGAAGAAGTTCATCACTGAAACAAAGTTTACAAAGCTAGATAAAGCTAAGATAAATAAGTAAGAGTGCTATATTAAGTACTGTATATAATTGTACATAAAAATGTCATCGGCTCTTAATGGGTTAAGTATTTTTAAAAAATTTTGGTATTTCTTGAAAGATCTCTTCAAAAGCTTAAAAATGTTACCCGTATGATATCTGAAAACATATAGTGCATAATCGTACTTTTCTTTTAGAAGTTCAGAGGCCCCTTACTCGGAAAATATGGGCGAACGCAATTTTTGTTTTATTATTTTTTAATTCTCTATGGTCCTTTATATTTGTTTTTTTTTCTATTGAAGTTACTTTACTAAACTAGATTTGTTTTAAATGATATGGAAAAATAAGAAGCAGACGTGGTCTTTTGCCAGCTGCCTTGAAGGACGTGGACTGATTTTCAATAACAAAATTTTCGAATTTATGTCTGGTCGATTGCCGTATTTAAATTTTCTTTAGCTTATCTAGTGCCTTGGCAAAATTGATTGCAACTCGAACACGGACGGACAGACGGACCTCACTCAATCGAATTCTATATGCAGAACTCAGAATATATCTACAAGGTGGCGCAAAAGTAATCCTTCCATCAGAAAATGCTATAAATTTTGCGATGGGCACCTAATGTTAGTTCTGTTTTGACATTTGTGTAGTAAACACATGCGAAATACACGTTAATAAACAATGTTACGCTACACTGCTCCACAACGTGGAATATTGGTGACTATTTAATCACCTCCAACAGGAAGATGATTTTTCATCCAAAATAATCATGAGTGATCAGGCCCATTTCCATCTTAGCGGATACGTAAATAAACAAAATTTACGCTTCTGGGGCACTGAAAATCCGCGTGTAACCCACGAAGAGCCATTACACCCGCTCAAAGCCATTCTATGGTGTGCTGTTTTCGCTGGAGGAGTCATCGGACCTCTTTTCTTCGAAGACGTCGCTGGCCAAACGGTTACTGTGAATGGTGAGCGCTACAGAGCTATGATTAACGAGTTCTTTTTGCGTCAACTTAATAAATTGGGATTGGAAAACATGTGGTTCGAACACGACGGTGCAACGGCACACACCGCACGTGCCACAACCGAAATGCTGAAAGATGCCTTTCCCACGCGCCTAATCTCCCGTTTTGGCGGTTTGCACTGGCCAGCAAGATCGCCTGATTTGACCGCCGCAGACTTCTTTTTTGGGGCTTTTTGAAGTCGCGGGTTTGTGTCAACAAGCCCTTTTTCCACTTGTTATGGTGAAGGGTATAAAAAGGCCTTAATACCAAACAGCAACAAAATATGTTTTTCCATGTTAAAAGATTTTCGAGTTTACCCTCGTAAGAAGCGTAAGCTATCATGCTCAAGTATTTAATCATTAAACTTTCATGATTTATTTAATATTATTACTATTTATAATTTAACGGGAAAAATAAAATTCTTCTATTTTTCTTGTCTGGCAGATATTTCAAAATATTTGCACTGCTTATTGAAATAAAATGCAACAGCGAAAGTATAAAATGGTGGCAAAACAAACAGACAAACCACACCCAACATGAGGCACAACTAGTGTGAGAGTGTTTGAATGAACGCATTTACATACATGTGTGTGAAAAAAAAGCTTACGAAAAAAAATTGCGTAGCTTGCTTTTATGTAAAAGTCTGACAACATAAAAAATGGCGAAATAAAAAAACCAAATTTTTTTAAAATAAATTACTAAGACTATATTTAACTTAATTAAATGAAGATTTAAACAAAGACAGAGAAGAGGTGGAATCTTAATATTATTTTGCAATAATAACTCATGGACAAAAGCCGTAATTATGCTCTTTGAAAACTAATTATGCAGCAAAGAGTAAACTATTTACGACGAGTTAAAGCCTAAATTCTAACAAAATAATAGATTTTTTAACTCACCTTTTTTCTTATTAAATGCAAACTTGTAGTTTTGAGTGTGACAAAGGTTGTTTCAAAATCCTTTGATGCTGTCGTCGGTCGCCTTTTCACAGTTGTGAACTTTATTTATAATTTGAATTTTTTGGTTTTTTTTTCAAATTTTATACAAGTTTTTGTTTTTCGATTGTTTCAGTTAATTTTTGTTATTAGATTTTTTATGATTTTCATATGTTTTATTTATTTTTTTTTTTAAGATCGAAACGAAATTTTTGTGCAAACTTTCTAACTTTAAGCTTGAAAAGTTTGCTTGAGTGTGTCCAAACCAATAATTTTGAAAATAGGTCCCAATTTTGTGGAAAAGTTGTTGCTTTTAATTTGTTTTGCTTTTTTTTGTGTTTAAATTTTACAGATTGTAAATTAACACTTGGGTTTTTTGCTTGATGCGATTTAAGTGAAAAGTTACATTGATTTTCTTTTAAAATTTATTTAAACAGAAAAAGAAATGCTTTATTTATAATTTATATGATGTGATTAAAGTATTTTTTTTATATTTATAAGTAATTTATATTTGAAATATATATTTTTGGTTATAAAATAATGATTTTTACTTTTTTTTACATATTTAATTTTTTATATTTTTGTAATATTTTAATATAAAAGAATTTGCCGAAAGTTTTTTGTTTTTTTTTTTTTTACTTTACACTTTTTTTAAAAAAGATTTTTCATTTTCCAAAAAATGTTTAATTGTTATTTCTTCAGTTCAAGTAAATTTTTTACATATTTTTTTTTTGTTTTACTAAGCCAAACTGTATAGATTTTATACTTTTTCTTTTTTTTTTAATTTTTTTAAATAAGCCAATTATTTTCAAAATATGTTTTAATTTTTAAAATTTTTTTGTTATGAATTTTGTTTAGTTTGTATGCCAAAAGTGTTTCATGTCTTAAATTTATTTAACTTTCACATTACAACTTCTATGATTTTTTCTTTAGGTCGCAACTCTTTTTGTTTCCCGTTAAAAAATGCTGCATTATTCTGATTGATGCTTGATGTTGTTATTGCTGTTGCTAATGCTTGATGATGCCTTTGCTTCGTTGACATTTTTGTTCCAATATACATATGAATCATTCAATGGTTAAATAAGCAATTTTTAATAGAAATAATCTGAAAGTAAAAAAGCAAAGAAAAACATTTTAATGTTTCAAAAAAAAAAAAATATATATATATATATATATTCGACAGATTTTTAAGTGACCAAGCGTGATCAACGCAAAAAAAAATACTTTTTATTTTTTTTTTTTATTTTTCATATCGCATATCGCTTAAAACTGGTGTTAAAGGTGTTCTGACAAACGAAAACGCTAGAAATTTGGCGCTTTCAGACCGCCAGTGTATACTGATGCGATCCGGTTTATGTTATATAAACTGCTTTTTGAAGAGAAATTTAAATAATGCACAGCTTAATATGAATGTGTTTTCTTATTTTTTGAATGAAAACTTTTAACTTTTTTTACGATTTTAACAAAAAAAAAAAACAAAAAAAGGCAATTTAAAAATTTCCTTAGGAGTTATTCAACTGTCTGTCTCAATTGTTTACTGTTGAATTGGCGATTTATACAAACACAATTTCTTTTGATTGTTCCAAAATAGAAAGTAAGAAATAGAAATTGATTTATTATGACAAAAACATATGTTTTTATTCTTCGAGCACAACTTCGAAAAAAGAAAAACGCCAGTAAATCGTTGCGATTTCAGAACATGCAGTTACGTTTTGCGTTTTTCAAAATGAGAGCTATTTAAAAACGCAGCGTTTTTTAGAACATATACGAATATGTGTTTAATAATTTTAATTCGAATATTGGCCTACTGTGACTATTGCAAAATGTATTTTGGCAATAAAATTGTATATAAAATTTTTTAAGTAATTGAAAAAAATACTTATATGTCAGACTCTTAATTTAAAAAGGCGGGAGAAACTGCAGTTATCACCAAGTGATGAATAATGAGGTAAAAAATGAAATAGTAGGTTTCAATGGATAAATCTCCTAAGAAACAGGATGCTTGACAACGATAGTTAGAAAAATAAAATCAGAAGGTTGACTAATTTGGTTGATGTTGGGCAGTGACAAAGTCCTGACGAAGGAATCTGGGGTAAAATGTAAAACTCCCAAAAAGGCCTTGAAATTTAGACTCATTTAGTAAAAAATGAAAGAAAAAATAAAAAATTTAAAATATAAAGACAAACAATTTAAAATCTTTACTGGGAAACAAATTTATTTTTATTCATTTGTAGCAGAAAAACTGTGAAAAGGTGAGAACACAAACAGCTATCATCTTAAGATTATAACGACCAGCGGGAATAGTTGAATTCTACCCGCCTACTAATTTCAGATGCTTAAATGCACTTAACATTGCTGCTTAAGCGTAATAAGTACTCTGGAACTTTCGATTGCTTAAACTGCTTTCTTAATTCAAAATTGCGAAATAAAAATGTGGTGCTACTTTAACTAATTTTTTTATTGGCTCTGGAAAAAACTTATTTATTTTTATTTTATTAAGTCTTCATACAGCATTTAATGCATTCTAATTATTACTTATTCTGCGGACCTGTTGCCGATTTGCTGCACCTGTAAAAATCCTAAGCAGATCCACGTTTATGTTGCAGTTATTTTCTATTTTTTATAGCTGAATTAAATAAAAACTTTGAACTTTTCTGTCTTTCGTCAGTGACCACTTTGGACGCTTGTTAACTTGTTTCTGATTGTTTTTAAAGTCGTCGATTTTGTTGTTCTGCAATTTATCAAAAAAAAGTTATACAGAAATCTTTCCTTTACTTAATGAGTTGGTTCAGATTTATACGATGCCACTTTTTCATGAAACTTTTTTTTTTATTAATTCTCTATTGCTGCAAGTCTCTTCTTACACTTTGCGCGAGGAAATTTTTAATGCCATCGGCATTTTAAAATTTTGATTTTAATTTGAAATTCGTTATTGTTGTTGTTTGTGTGTATCACAAATAAGCATATGAACTTCTGCTGAAATATCTTAACAACAAAATTTAAACAAAACAAGAGGGGTCTCTTGCTTGTCTGTCTCTCTTAATGACAAACAAAAATTGCATGCGAAATGTCATCGTGTAGGTTGGGTTTTAAATGAACTAAAAGAATTATTTAATTCCACGAACGAGTACAATTGTAGATTGTGGAATCACTTCTAGGTATTGTGCTAATTCTTCTTAAATTATGCATCCAAAAAAGCATCATCATAATCTACAGTCAGAAAAATTGCAAGAAAATTGATTTTAGAAGAAGACAAAAACACGGCATTAAAAAATCCCTTATTAAATCCATTATTTCTAATCAGAATTCATGCAAATGCAAACATACATACAAACATATTTATTGACTTTAAGGGTTACATACAAGTGGTAAGTGGCACCCTTCTAGAACAACTAAAAATCAACCAAGTTTCTCTTAATTCAAATAAGAATGTGTAAATGTGCAGCAGCAATATGTTCATATTTCAGATTTTATTATTGCAGTTCCAGTTGGTGTGTTGTTTGGTGGTGGTTGTGCTTCTGTAGATTGCCTTTTATTTTCATAATAAAAATGCAGCATTGCAGTTTTTCCGCACAACCTTAACCACTGCAAATCATGATATTCAAATATTTAGGAGTATAAGAAATCAAAATATAATTCCATTCCATATAATTCAAACTTCTTGTCATTATTTTCAGTGTATTTTTTTTTTGTTGTAGCTGCTTGTTTATAAAGATTGAGTAATAATGGAAATTAATGTCATCCTGATTTTTACTTGTTCGTTTGGTTTAAGAACGGTACACTCATACACTTTGCGTGTGCATTTTACAGTTGTTGTTGTTGTTGGTGTAATTTATGTATTTTCTGATGTAATATTAAATAAGAGCCTTTATTTACTTTTTCTTTTTTCGGAAGTAAGTGAAGGGGGTTGCTTCTTTCTTATTTGTTTTGTTTTTACGATGCTTTAACAGTGTGTTTGTGGTGGTGATGTTTGTTTTTTGTTATTTTGTTTGTTTTAGAAAAAGTTGTTTAATGCAGTTTTTCCTTTTTTTCTTTTCTCTTCTTCATAATTTTGAGTTTTAAGCACAATAGCTAAATGCAGGGTTGTCAGACATTTCGTTTTTTACCAAACACGTTTAATATTTTTAAATAGGAAGCGATTTTTAACGATTTATTGAATAAGGAATATTGAATTAGGAGTTAAACTGTGGATAGGAATTATAAATGAATTGAAATTGATTTTTTCTTAAGTTCATTTTTTTTTTAATTTCAAAAACAATTATTAATTATTATAAAAAAAATTATTTTACAAGTGCTATGCGGAAGTTTTCTTAAGAAAACAAGATAAATTATACACCAGCAGCATGTAATGCTACCTTAGCTGTGTAATTGTAAAGATCGTCTATTTAATCAACTAACTTTGTGAATAAGAATACGATGAGCATTCATATCAATGTTAATTTGGTTAGACAAAATCCACACAAAAAGCAAAGTATTTCTTCACTGTTTTCTCTGTAATTCGTCTTTTGGTATTTTTTAATTTATTAAAAGGTTGAATCATAGACGTTTAATTAAACGCTGATCATTTGTTCAGTATTGTAAAGGCAAATCCAAAATATGAACCATCAATTTAACAACATATTGGTATTTGTTAATGGAAAATCATTTCATTTTCTTTATGATTTAATCGTCGAAATTCTCGCTATGGATAGTCCAAAAGC
This sequence comes from Gymnosoma rotundatum, assembly GCA_916610165.2. Lineage (NCBI taxonomy): Eukaryota > Metazoa > Arthropoda > Insecta > Diptera > Tachinidae > Gymnosoma > Gymnosoma rotundatum. The sequence continues at coordinate 90,565,421 of OU744337.1, read as the reverse complement.
AAATTCTTTTGGGCAATCTATGTTCGAAGAGACTCTTAACACGATGTCAAGACGAAATAAGATTTTAACTACTAGACACGAAGGCTACGAGCCATACAGCATTTAAAATAAAATTAAATACTCCATCAGACATTTTCTGTTGGCGTTTGATTTCTCATTTCGCTGCTCAGAATTGGCGCCCTACATCGTCGTGTGATTTTTCTTAACTGCATATTTTTTGATGTATTCGAAGTAAAGAGTCTATAAAAAATAAGTAAACAACCATCTGCGCAATAAAGAAGATAATTCAAGTATGCGTTAGCGAAATTCATCTTAATTTACGCAAATGCTTACTCATAATATTAAACTGCCTGTTTTATGATTTATGTAAATCATACTGAATTAAAGATTTTTCAATATTATATTCTTTCGAAATTTAATTTAAGATAATATTGTGTTGATTAACTTTTCTTTAGTATTTTGAATGCGGTTTATAACTAAAGCGATTTTTATAACAATGACAATACAACATTAAGAAATACTTCCTCTAAAAGACAGTTTAGGCAGCAAAATGAAACGTACCAGCTTTAAGTTTTACAGTAAATATTATAATTTAAACTTATTCAAATCTTACAAAAATTTAAAGTTTTCTTAAACAATAAAAAACAAACATGGGACGTGTTTGGACATTTAAATCTTTAAATCTTAATTGCGATTTATTAATTATATAAATTTAAACAAATAAATCAAAAATAGTAAGAATAAAAGTAAGACCTGTTTAAATTATTAATTTTATTAAAAATATATTTTAATAAAAATTTTTCGATAATTTCAGTTTGGCGGGTATTTTCTGCTTTTGGGGGTTTTCGACGATTCCTTTTATTTTAACTTATATTTTCTATTCTATAAAAGAGTTTCAAAATTCTACAACTGTTTACATAATGTTTTTTTCTGTGTCTTCTATAGACAAAAGGACCGGGAAATCTATGGAGAAGAAATTAAATACAATTTGTGTTTTGCATGATTTACATATTCTCATTTATTTTGTACGCATCTGTATATTCCTTTTAATATTTTGTAGGCACTCTTTTTTTCGATCTGATTAAATGACTTTGAAAAAAAAATTAATTTTTAAAACTGCTTTTTTCTATTTTGTCTAATTAAATTAAAACTTGGATATCTCAAAAAATCTTCTAATTATAGTTCTAGGGTTAAACAACCAAATAAAATTGACCGATTGACTAGAAATCAATAGTAAATCAAACAGAATAAAACTCAGGGTTTAAAAATACAAGTAAACTTTAATAAAAAGTTATCTCTGCAATCAAAATCTATTTTGGAGATTTTTGGATGTTTATAACTCTGAATTAAGGGCAATACCACATAAAAAGTCTGACAACCCTGGAAACAAATATTTTAGCTATTTCAAACAGGATTGCTTTTGAATGAGTCAAAATAAAGAAGCAGTGTTAAACAAAAAGAATAAAGATATAATGCTTCAATAAGCATACAAAATTAAACTTAAACAATTGAAAGAACTATTAAAAGAATGAGCGCGATTATTTGGTGAGCTTGTTTGGCAGCCACTCAAAGCAAAATGTTAGTAAGAGTAAAATAACAAATAAGAAATCAATAAAAAGTATCAATGAAAATCACCTGTTCAAATTACATCTAAAACGAATTTTAAAAACAAAATTAATTATTGGATTTTCCCTTTTTCATATAAAAATTTCCCCGTAAAATATATAATGTTAAAGTAACTGTGGCAGTTTTTGTTTTTAATTTTATTATAATAACCCTTTAAGGAAATTAAGAGAAAATGTAAACAAAGGGAAATTTGTCATTTTTTCAAGTGAAATTGTATAAACCCTGAAGTAAAATTTTTAAATCTCTTTTGCAATTAAATTCTTACACATTCTTACTGTAGTTTTAAACTTTAATTTAAAAAAAATAATAATTTTATAAGTTCGCTAATATCGCTTATTGACTGCTACGTAGTCATAACTAAAGAAAATGATTTTTTTTCCTTTAATAAAACAAGGGAGGTCAAATTTATTTAGATAACATCTGATTAAATTAAAGATGTTGAACACAAAAATGCGTATCCACACACAGCAAAAAGAGAACGATTTTGCAGATAATATGCATTATTAGGACAAAATGCTAGTGCAGCGATTTCAAGCGAAATCCTCAAAATATAAAATTTTGCCAATTAATATAAATGTATGATTTTGTGATAGGTATTAACTCAAATGAGTTATACGTTGTACTTTATTTATTCAAAATTATATCGTTGCAAAATCATTTCGAAATACAGATTAAAAACTTGGATTTATTTGTTTAAAAATAATATTTTATATGAAAAGTTTAACGTTAATTGACCAAAAGCGCAAAGTTTTCCTGAATTCTGCCACTTTAGGACAATATTTATTGAAATATGAAACTACTTCAAGACAACTTATTTCAAGAGTTCATCTTCAATAAATGTTTAAAGTTTGTTTGGACAATTGTTATTTAAATCGAAAGAATCTTTCTTTTTTATTATTATAAATAAATGACAAAACCACATTTTAAAATTATTTTATTTAACAATAAAATCGCAATAAATTTCTAGTGAAATTTGAAGCTTTGAAACAACAGAGAAAATTAAAAAAAAAATTATTTTTTTTTAAGTTTTTAGTTCATCTTCAATAAAAATTTAAAGTTTGTTAGGACAATCATTAGTTAAACCGAGGGATATTACTTCCTTAAAAGAAATTCAATTAATTATAATTTTATACCTATTTTGTTTAAAAAAGTAAAATAAATTTCTGTTCTGGTATTCTGACTTGAAAAGTATTTTACAGAAGACAAAAAATTCTTTGCGAATTTTTGGCAAATGTAAATTTATTTGCAATTTCATGAAATATTTTGAGATTCTTAGAGCATCCTGAACCACAACAAGTGACCATTTCTCCACTTGAAGAAGATTGTGTTCTAAGCAAAAGGATTTCTGATTTGCCTTATTGATATCAATATCACAAAAATAAGGAAAAAATCTGCATAGGCGCATTGCCCTTGCGTTCGTTTGTACCTCAGCGTAAGTTTATATTTCTTCTTTATTTGTATTACCCACTGTACATTGACGCCTACATAACCTAATAAACACTTGTTTTCTAAACTATTGACCAATTTGCCGCCTTTTTACAGCAGAAGTTTTCATTCACAGTCCGTGCCATAATATCAATAACAATCCTTCAAAAAATTATTTATTTCATTAAAAAATTACAACTAATTAATTTGGATTTCCGAATAATATTTCTTGTTTACGTTACTTTATTCGTGCTTGATTCCTTCAAATATAAATATTTCATGATATTCTCATGAAGGAATCAAGCACGAATAAAGTAAATTAAATTTTAAAAGATTCCGAATAATAAATTTTCATATTGTTTCTTGTTTACTTAATATTTTTTAAGATTTCAAAGTAGAATATTTTGATTAATTTTTCTTTTATGTAAATGAAAAATAGAAAATTGTAAAATATTTTTTTTAGCTTTTTTCTCTGGTTATTTTACTGGCAAATTTTTTCAAGTGTAAGTAAAATCAAGTTTTTCTTTTTGCCAACAATTAAAACTTTTTATTTTTTTTTTATTTTTTTTCCTTGGAAAAATGCGCTAATTTCCTTTTTATATTTGTTGCACTTAAGCTGCCTTTTATATGTTCTTTTCCTTTTTTTTGAAGGCAAAGTAGAAACTTTTTAAATTACGAAGCTTTAAATGAATGTGTATTTGAAAGTGTATTTGCCAGAGTGTTGGTAACTAAAAAATAAGGAAGAATTAACTACAAAATACTTAGCCGCTATTGGAAATTGTGAGAGATGAAATACGAAAACAATATATTTTTTTTTCGTTATCCTTTTGAATTGTAATCCAAAAAAAACAAAGTGATGATGAAGTTAAATAATCCATTATAGACCATAAGTGTTAAGAACATGAAACGTTTAACTTATGTTTCAATTATGTTGTAGTGGATTTTGGCACAATTATTTTTAGGATTTTAACAATCAATATTTTTTTGTATAAGCAACACTTAAAACTCACAAATATTCATGCAATCACAGCTTGTTACAAAATTTATTTTTTACAATTTTTAATTATTTAATACCTATTTTAGTAAATTATTAATTATTACCGCTTTTTTGTTGCCATAAACACTGAATTTTGAGATGATGCGCTTTTTCTAAATGCACTGTTTTACAATTTATAGATTTTTTTTTTAATTTTGTGTTCTGTGTTTATAAAACAAACGTATGAAAAGTGTCGTCTATATTATTAAACTTTTTTTCCTTCTTGCTTTAAGTATTTTATTTGTTTTTATAAGAATATTTAATTTTATAATTTTGCTTGTGATTTTATTATAAAACTTAAGAAAAAACGTTACGAGACATTTAGTGCACACACTGCGACAAGCGAGCGAGCACCTCCGAAAACTAGGTCCGAATAGACGAACATGAAATTTGTGAATTGCGTTTCTGGCCCACCAACCACCAAAAACCACAGTATGTTTCAGCGAATACACAAACAACTATTATGAACCGCAATATCAGCGCCAACAGAGCATTAAAGCAGCGCATTTGAGACTGAAAAAAGCATTGCTTGCTCAAACAAATACAATTCACTTCATATACTGGCAAACGAACACACATGCACACTCAATACTTTGTACAATGTAGAATCTACATTGTAGATAATTCTTATTAAAATGCTATGGGAAATTTATTTCACTACATCAACTACTGCTTCATAAAAAGTAGATTTCTTCTGAGGTTCTGTGGTAAAAATGGAATCACAATACCAACGCAGAATAAAAACAAAGAAACCTAAAACTCAAATAAAAAGCCCAAGCTAGTCGTGAGAGCATAGCAAGCGCAATTTCTTATTCAATTTTAAACAGCCCGCTCATACACACACTTATGCACAATACCAACCAACAGTGAAACATAAAGTGCAAATCTTTTCAATATTAAAAAAAGCCCATTCAACGGAAGGCATTTGGCAAAGCAAAATACAAAATTCATAAAAATTAGTAGTAACTGCGTTTACTCTCTCTCTCTCTCTCTTAATCTCTATTAGAGGCCTATGCTGTGTTGCCACAGTGATTATTTAAATGAACGTTTATTATATGAAATAAAATTCTTCACTTCAAAATATATTTTTCTAACAATTTTTTGACATTCTCAAAAAATTAAAATCAGGTGACGCGAAAGAAAAATAGGTGCAATGTTTACTGACGTCTTTGTTTAAAAATGTCTCATTATGTATTTTTTTAAAACTGTTGCTAAACTGTTGGCAATCACTTTTTTACAGTTTATATCTATTGAGCATATCACTTAGAAAGCACTAATGCAGATGAACTGCTGATTCAGATATATGCCTTCATATCTGTGGACTTCATGTTTCAATAAAAACTGTGAATCTAGATTCCCCGTACCCAACACATCTTTGATTTACAGTTTTCTGTTGAATAGAAATATCTTCTGCAATTTATATCAGCCAACAAAAGTGAAGTTTTATATTATTACTTAATTGATTCACTCTGACGAAATTGCCAAAAGTCTTCTAAGTTTTAGCTAATTATTATCATGTAAGCCTTTTCCAGTTCATTATGCAATATTGGAGACGATCTAGGTTTTAAACTTATATAGAAAAATGTTTATGGTATTATGTGCGTAAACTAGTATTTACTTATCTTTTCATTATGATCGGACAAATTATAAAACAGCATTTGATTTTCAGTCTGGATAAGTGTTTTTTACTACTGCACTGCATTCTAATATACATAATATTTTTCTAATGCAGCTCGAGAGTTACCACTACTAATTTGATAGATTTAGGTAAAAAATATAATAAATATCATTTTTCTTTTTTATTAGTTAGTACTTAATAAAACAACTTTACCGAGTTACTGCTTAAACATCATCTTTGTCGAAAGTATCAATCAAAAATCAATATTTGAGTTAATTTCTCTAAGTGCTAAGAGATCTATATGATGAGGAATATAAAAAAAAAACATAAATTGATTTTAAAGCCGCTTTAAATATAACTTTATAGATGTATTAAATGATATAGCCTTGCAAAGTTGTGAAAATTTAAATTTTAAAGCAGTTTTAAAACGAAATCTTAAGCTAGGCAACACTAAACATTTGATATTTTAAGAAATACCTTACATGAAACTAGTCAAATAGTAAATAATAAGAAGAAATAAATCAAAATAAACATAAAAATTTTGAAGAATGTGATTTAACTATACATAAAGATCATACAAAAACAAACTTAGCAATATAATTTGGTATTTAAGAAGTTGCATTTCTTAAACTGCTCAAACTGTCAAGCCTGTGTTCCTAGTAACGTCTGCAAAACCAATTTTTAACAGAATCATATAAATCTTTTCTTTGTGTCTGATTTGTTTTATATAATTTTTCATAACGTTTCACTTTTGTGTCATAATAATGTGCTGTAATCTAACTCTTCCATGTTTTTATGTAATTTATGAAGATTTCTGAGCAAATACATTTCCACGTGCAAATATTAACACATTATCTTTCTTAAAAAAAAAAAGCAAAATTGTAAGTTGAGCTGAAGACGAAATTTTAAATTTGATTCACATTTTCAACACTTTACTGAATTTATCTGGTTCTTAGATTAAGTTCTTAAATTTTGAAATATATAACATATTCATGGCAATATGCATTCCAGTTTTTGAAAATATTTTTTTTTTGTTTCAATGCCGAAAACCTCTGGCAGCGCTGTATATATTTTAACTATGAAAAAGTACTCTGGCTCTCTAAACTTTTACAAGCAGCTCTGCTTAAATGCGACTGTGTGAGCTGTGTGTTTGTGCATGAATGTGTGCAAAACAATTTAGTGGTTTGTTTTGTTTTCTTTTCCCAATTTGTTTTATGCTTAAAATTCTTTTAATGTGTGTGCGTGTGGCTTGCAAATGCAGAATTTTGTTGTGTGTTTTTGCATTTCCCAGTCTCTGAATTGCTCTCGCTCTAAATACGAGAAAGTGTTATTCTCTGCTGACGCTCATTTAAATTGAATCAATCTCTAAAGCTCTCTTTATTTATACAGCAATTGGAAATTTAGGTGTATGCATGTGTACTTACTCTAATGGTTTGTTTTTACTTTTAACGCATTTGCAATATGCAGCATTTTTGCTGTGTGTATCCTTTTTTCAATTGGATTTTACTTATGGATTTTCCTTTACATCCCGTTTCGTTGAGGTATTTATGTATGTAATGAACATACATACATATGTATGAATGTATTAAAGTATGTTTGATAATTTTTATTAGTTTTTCCAATTTGTGACATTTTTTCTTATTCGCTTCACTTAATTTTTTAAAGGGTTAAATTGCATGTTTCCCTGTGCATTCATTATCCTTATGTGTTTTTATTCTAAATAATATCTAAGAACTAGGGGTGAGTTTATCTAGGCGGAATGTGAATCTGTTTTATATCGCATTTCTAGTTGCTAATATGTAAATTACCGGATTTTTTGTAAAAGAAATCTGGCTTTGAATAAAAAAAATTAGTGCGTTATGGATTTTTAGCTATTTTTCCTTTTTGTCACAGAGATTTTGAAAAATCCATTGTCTAATGACAATCGCTGGAAATTAATTTTATTCAAACTCGTATAAAAAATTTAATATTGTTAGAAATCTTTGTAAGAAGATTGGATTGTTTTTAATTGTCAAACATGGAATAATTTTTGTAACATAATTAGAGAAATATTTACTCTATTGTGTATGAATTTCTTTTTGAATAGCTTAATAATTAAATATTCAAATAGGTACGCGACTAAATTTTAAAGGTTTCAAATATTGTAAAATGGCTTTTTCTTTTTTTTTCTAAATTTTAGACAATTAAACTAGTTCCCAATATTAAATTCAAATCAGCAAAATGTTAGATGATACAAGGCAATTTAAACAAGTTCACTCAGTTTTTTCTCAATTTTTAATGGGTAATTGGATCTTAAATTTTACTAGTCTAAACAAGAAGTATTAAAATATGATTCAATTAATTTTCTAGGAATGAGTACCTTTAATAAAAGGAGTTAAAAGTTTCAAATATAGGATTGAACTAATTGAGAGTTGCAATAGTTGAGTTTTGCAAAACCTAAATAGGTATTGAATAGCTGAAAATTTGTGTTGTTAATTTGGAAACTATGAATGTTCATTTCCTTTAAATACCTATAGGTTAGTAAAAAAAAATACCACTATTTGCAAAATAAGTTTCACTTAAAATTAACTCAAAATGTCTCTATAACAATATTTTGTTTCTCATTTTCTACTACTTAAATATTAATGGTGGCTTTTATGCTGCTTTCAAAGTAACTGCAAAAAATTTTAGTTATTGCAAACACATTTTTTTATATAAAAGCTAATGTTATGCAAAGAATAAAAACTAAACAACATAATGAACAAGAAAAGCAAGCAAAGCAAATACAAAAGAGCTTTTGCATTTGCAATCAAAAGCTTATGCTCACAGGGGAAACTACATGTAAAACAAATTGTATTTACTCTGAGAATTAAAAATAGTTTCCTCTCTTTACACATACTCATTTAAACATACAATATTAAAGCTGTGCATAAAAGTGTGTGAAATAAAAACAACAGAACAAACATACATAATCACAGTACCCTATAAAAAATGAATTCCAAAATTGAGTAATAATTATGTTTTGTACTATGGAAAAATTTAGGAAATTTTGTAAACACGTGTAGCCAAAAAAGCAAAAATAAAAAAACAAAGAATAAATATTTTACAAATTCTATGAGTGAGAGAGTAGAGCTGACTGAATAATGCAAAATGCAAAAGCAGCAAGTGCTTCTAAGCAACGGAAACAAAACAAAAAGAAACAACTCTTGTTTGCTGTTGATCATTCTAGTATAAATTGTATTTATGTACGTAAATTTTAATTACGTAGATGATAATGAGGTTGTGTAAGAATACATATTTGTAAACATAATTATGAACGTGATTTCATTTGTTTATTGTTATTGTTTTTTTTTATATTTTTCAGGTTTTTTTTTCTACTCATCTTGTTTTAACGCAAAGAGCAGTGCTGATTATGTGTTGAGCTAATGTAGGTACATATTTTGCAGTTTGCTGTAAACGCAGCACTGTTTATGGCCACCATTTATATGGCAAAAAAAGCTTTCAGCAAATACTGTACGCACACTAATAAAATTGCAATTGACGTTCTGTCAGCTTTTCGGTCCGTTGTTTATAATTATGGGGTCGGTATCCAATATTTGTTGTTGTGTTTTTAATTGTTTGCGATTGTGTAGCTGGGTTAAATTTAGAAATGGAGGCAATAGTTGTGAGTAATAAAAGTTTTTTTTACTGGCAGGGTTGTCAAATACCTCTTGACAAATTTAATTTAAAAAATCGCCGAAATATACTTTGCAAAATTTCTAATAAATACATATATTACTTATCCTAAAATTTCAGACATAAACAAATAATCCTATGTACGAACATATGTATGTGTTTTCTGGAAATCGCCACTCCTTATAGGTATAAAACAATTAATTAAAAACATAAACATGATTAATTTTCGCAAACATGAAACCTTTTATACGAGGCAGGTCAAAACGTTTTTGGTATTTTTTTGTAAAGTCAGTATCAGGGAACGCGAGTCTTATTCATTTTAACCGACTTCAAAAGTAGGTTATCAATTCGTCTGAACATTGCTTTTTTATGTTTGTGCCCGCAAAAATCAGTCAATTCTGAACCGATTTCAAAAAATCTTTCTTTGTTTGAAAGGTTATGATTACAGATTAGTCCTTTTTCAAAAACATTTCATAGATTTAAAAATTAAAGATCGGTTTTTTTTAATTATAGTTTTTAACAGCAAAAAGTAACATAAAAATAAATCTAAAAATTAAAGGGTTCCTATTCTATTTTTTGAACCGTTATAGACAAACACTTGAAAATTGGATAGAATGTCGATAACTATGACCGTTATAAAAACAAGCATAATTTGCCAAAATTTTAAACTAAAGGGTGCCCCAATAGTTCATTACATTAATGTATATGACCATATTTTTAAGCAGTTGTAGGCAGATGGATGAATTTTACAAAGAAACTGTATTACCAAGCACGCTATAACAATAAGTATAAAATTTGGATTTGAAAATTAAAGGGTATTCCAATATTTAATGTAGTGTCATGTGTGCAACCAATCGGTTTTTTGCAAGAATTATTTTTATCATTTTCTAAACAGCAAATTAAAAAAAGATTTATGGTATGCATATGGTTATGTTCTATCAAAGGTTTAATATCTACTAAATTAGGAAAATCATATTCACACACTTCAGTACCCACCCTGGAGAAGATGGAATTATAAGGGGACATTACTTGTTTCAGTAAACTTTGGGTTAGATTTAAAAATTAACAAAAGCAAAAGCGCTCTATAACATTTTACAACAACAAACATATTCACACGTACATAATACAAGTATAAAAAAAACCAACTTAAACAAGGTGCCAAAACTAACCATATCAGAACAATCTAGGCGTTTTAACAAACAGTTGCGAGAAGTATGGCAATATTAAGCAAAACGTCAAACACGGAAATTGTTTTTGCATATAAGTAAGTAAATAACACAACTATTCAGAGTTGAGTAAATTAAGTGACATCAAAGAAAATAATTCTTGAAATCGGTATTGGAATGGTTGTGTTAATATAATTGTTGAACTTGAAGTAAACAATGCAGTAATTTAATTTTTTTATTGTAGTAAGAATCTAAAGATTATGGCCACATGATAACCTCCAATTTTAACGGCGACTTATCATTATAATAAATATTGAATTTTCTCGTATGTCCTAGAAACTTTCAAAGGAGTTCGGGATTCGACTCGTGAGAGCATCAGATTCTTTTCTTTGAGATGAATTTAAAGGAAGAAGCGAAAAGAAGCTGATAAGCGGAGAGATTATTCCCTAAAATAACAGATTAATGGGGAAGGTTACTACTCTAAATATGAGAGCATTAAGAAAGATGTTTATGTGTGAAAGATGTGTGAATACGCTGGTTATTTGGACCTAGTTGAATGTTAAAAAATTACTGCTTCAGTGTAACTGGGTACTAAACAGATAGAAAATAGCTGAAATATCTGTATAATAGATAATGTGAAGCAAGCGCGAAATTTTAAATTAAAACCAAAAAAAAATAGTTTAAATTAACACTTTTTGTACTTCAACGGGTCATTCAGTTGGCAACACTAATATAATTCTAGCTATTTCTCTGTATTGCCAAATTTGGGTATGTACCAGTGTTGCCAGGGAAAACAAGCAAAAGTTGCGTTTTTCCTTTAAAAAAAGTTAAGATTTTTTTATTAAAAATTACATTTTGAAATTTTCTTTAATGTAATTTTACAACATATAGTAAAAAGTTACACTAATGCCGTTATTTAAGACACATTTGAGTCTTATTTGCTTAAAACTTCAACACAAAATTCCTGACAATTTGTCTGTAATATAATCCAGCTCTTTCTGAAGGAAATTAAAAGAAAACTTTCTTTTAAATAAAGGTATTGGTACGATACCACTAGCTAGTTGTCAAATATTTCAAGCTAACAATTTTCGCAAGTTTGAACAGAATGCTTACTTTTCCGCACGGAATGCTGCTAATATTATTTTACAGTTGGAAAAAATTGTTACCAGAAACATTTTGCTGTTTTTAAACATGAAGCAAGAAACATTTTGTGATTTCTCACGAATTGAACGGAGTAAAACTTCAGCAATGGTTTTTTTTGTTTATTTGAAACTAATTTTTTACGTAGGATTTTGATAGAGATCGAGATTTTTACCGCAAAAAATAAAATGAGTACACTTTCAGCAATATTACTTTATTTAGTGTCTGTACCAAAAGTTACGATAGTTTGGCCTAATCTAACAAAATTATACATGTTATGTGGAGCATTTAAAGGTTACAAAAATGTAAAAATGTAACCGAACGGCAACACTGGTACGTACAATGTTTTTAAGTCAATGGGTGTCGGTTTATACATGATGTATTTCCTATGTTTTTTATGCGTGTTAGTTTCGCATTTTATTATATGCCTCCCTCATATTTACAGTTTTTTTTTTCTGTTAAATTTTCTGCTTTGGGACTTTGCACTGTTTGGTTGTGTGCTGCGTATGATGCTTCTGGAATGTACTTTAACATGGGAAGTGAATAAGTTTTCAATGCAGAATTCGTTTTGCTGCTGCTTTTAAATTCCTAGCTGGTACTTTGCATAGCTGTTACCATTTGTCAGTATACATCCAATACAATATTGATGTTTTTTAGGCGACTTCACAAAAAGAAGGAGGTTATACAATTCGGCTGAATGTTGTTTTTTTATATTTGTGGCTCCAAAACTCAGTAATTTCTGATCGATTATGATTACAGATTGGTCCCGTTTTAAAAACAGCTCATAATCTTAAAAATCAAAGGGTGTCCCCATACAACATACATATTTTTTACGTGTATTATGAATTGTAAAGGGCACTTCTGTAAAATTTAAAATGACTGCGTATTACTGTAGCCCCCAAAAACACAAAATTATACAAAAATTAATCTAAACAATTAAAGGGTGCCCTCATAATTGATGTAAATTTACTTATATGGGCCTATCTTTTGAACCGTTATAGACAAACGCTTGCAAATTGGACAGAATGTCGATTGCTATGACCTTTATAGTAACAAGTAATAATATTACAAATTATAAGTTAAAGGGTGCGCCAATAGTTTATTAAATTTGATGTATATGGCCATATTTTTCAACAGTTGTAGACAGACGCTTGAAATTTACAACGAACCTGTATTGTTAAGTCCGCTATAACAACAAGTATAAAATTTGGATTTGGAAGTTAAAGGGTGTTTCAATAGTTAATGTAATTTTGTGTATGTGACCAAACTTTTGTACCGTTATAGACAGAACGCTGAAACTTAAAAGGGACCTGTATTGCTAAAACCGCTATATCAACGAGTTCATAATTTGAATTTAGAAATTAAAGGGTGTCCCATAATTACTGTAGATTTACTTACATAGGACTATCTTTTGAAACGTTATAGACAAATGCTTGTAAATTTGACGCAATGTCGATTGCTACAAACCGTTATAGTAACAGGTGATAATATTTAAAATTATAAATTAAAGGGTGCACCAATAGTTCTTTTAATTTGGTATATGGCCATACTTTTAAACAGTTGTAGACAGACGATTGAAATTTAAAAAGAACCTGTATTACTAACTCCTCTATAACAACAAGTATTAAATTTGGATTTTAGACAGAATGTCCACTACTTTATTTGGTACAATAAGAAGTATAAAAATGTTGTATTATAAATTAAATAGTTGATATAATCTGATTTATATAAGCAAACTGTTCAACCGTTACAGACAGACGGTTGAAATTTACACAGAACCTGATTGCTAAATCTACTACAACAGCAACTATATATTTTGAATTTGGAAATTAAAGAGTGACCCTATAGTTGCTGCAATTTAATGTATATTGCCAAACTATTGAACAGTTGAAAAAGTATAAGGTTTGGAGATAACAGTATGTCTCAATAGTTAATGTAACGTAATTTATGTGGCCATACACTTGGGCTGTTATAGACAGACAGATGAAAACTGTTTTGAAGTCGGTTTTTTTTTCGCAAGAATTATTGTTATTCAAGTGAACAGTAAATTTAAATATGCTTATTTCCACATTGTTTGCTGGTTCCCCCTTCATTCCTTTAACAATTAACATAATTTATTTCTAAAGCAGATGTATAAATTCTGTTGAAACCCGCTTACATCTTGTACAGTATGACAGCTTAGGGTTAGAATGTTTTAAAAGTTTCGACGGCCACAACTTAATCTAAGTCTTCTAGATGATGTCAATATTTAATAATTCTCTAAATTACAGCATTTCAGGTTTAAAGAAACCAATTCATAAAGTCTCAATAATTAGTGAGGATTTTTAGCTGAAGGCATTACTGGACATTACTTCTTCCAATTATTTTAATGGTGTACTGGAAACAGAGTTATTTCTGCAGTTGTAACACAGCTCGTTAAACTATTAAATTCCTACACTATAAATTTCCTAATTTATTTTCTTTATTTTAATGATTGATTCTGTAATTTAACGACACACGCAATTTTGTTTTTACACGGTAGATTGCTTCTAAAAAAAACCGTGTAAAAAAGACATTGATTGTGTGCATTAAAATTATTGAAAAACAAAGATTTTTTAAGAATAAACATTAAATGTCTTTTACTTTATTACATGCATAAGTACGTAAGTAATAAATATAATATTATTTGCACAAGCATAGTTATGAAAAAAAGAAAAAAGAAAAAAGAAATACATATGAACTCTAAACTGCAAAGTATTTCAAATGAAATGTACATATGCAAATTTCCGGAACTAAAAATAATTAAATAGCTACATACATATGATGTTAACAAAAAAACAAAGGTCATTCAATTTTTAAAAAAAATATTAAAATCTGTCTTTACGAAGCACGTCTGATTGCATTGATAGTTCAGAAAATATTAAAAAATTTCAATTATTTTGACAATTAAGTTTGCTTGTACTCAGAAACGGGAGTTCCCCTAATTTAAATTTGGAAAAAAATATAAGCCCAAAAATTTTGAATCGTCTAAATGAAAAAAAAAAATCGTATAAAAAATTAAAGTGCTTCTAAACCGTGTTAGATCAAAACCATATAAAACCAACAAACGCCAATCATCCACCTCTACATTACACGAAGAAGTTCAAAGCTGCATCAACGGGATTCGAACACAGTTATGCAAAATTGTCATGGTGAGTTTCGACAAAATATTTTGCCTGGTGAACTTTATGAATAAATAAAAGTTAAGTGCTAAAGTACATTTTTTTTGAATGCAAAAAATCGGCTTTAAATTTAAAACCACCCGAAGTTGTTCTATGACATAAACTGACATTTCAAGTTTATCTGTTGAACTCAATTGATTTTACAATTATTTTAAAAAAGTACACAAATTGACTTAACTTTTGTTTTTTCAAATTAACAAATTTAATTTTTTATATGGGTTGTTTATTTTTAACAAAAAATACTAGCAGCTGATCAGAGAAAGATAATCTATTTAATTGTATTTTGTTACAAATTATGGGCAAACATTTTCTTTAGTTCCCGTCCAAACAAGCAATTTTTGTTTCTGTAATTTTCCTAAATATTCTTTTGAAATTGCGTTTATGTCCACACGTTCAAATTTTGTTTCAGCAATTTTACCGTTCTTTGCTTAGATTTTGCTTTTATTTAAAACGATGAATGACGAAGCAAAAGTACATGAAACAGTGTGCGCGTTTCCATTAGTCTTTCCACTCTCACCAGTAAACTCAAGAGTTGCGCAACAAAAGTTACAAAGTTTAGACGGGGACTTATTTGATGAATCACCCAGAAGGAGGTTATCATTTGGCTGAATGTTGCCTTTTTTATAACTCATAACTCAGTCATTTCTGAACCGATTTTGAAAATTTTTATTTGAAAGGTTACGCTTACAAAAAAAAAAAAAAATAGAGGGTATTCCTTTATATACTACATACATATTTTTTAAGTGTATTATATACCGTGAACCACTACTTCTCTAAAATTAAAAAAAAAAATGGAGCAAAAATAATATGGGGCGTAACCATAGGTGACACAAATTGACCTATATGGATCTATCTTAGAGAACCATTACAGATAAACGTTGGAAAATTACACAAAATACCGATTCCTATGACCGTTATAACAGCAACTATAAATTAAAGGGTGTCCCAATAGTTCATTTAATTTGATGTATATCGCCAAACTTTTAAACAGTTAAAGACAGGCAGCTGAAATTTATAAGTTATATATTGCTAAGTCTGCTATACAATTTAAACTTAGTAGAATTTAGAATTTCGAAGGATGTTCTCATAATTGATGCAGTTTGACATCTTATGAGCTGTAATATACAATTATTTGAATATTAGAAAAATGCCCACTACTTCGTCTGGTATAATAAAAAGTACAAATATTTAGAAATGTAAAGTAAAGGGTGTTACATTATTTGATGTTATTTGATGTATAGGGCCACACTGTTGAACAGTTGTAAACAGATGGTTTAAATATACAAGGAGCTGTATTGCTAAGTCTGCTATAATAACAGGTATAAAATTTGAATTTAAAAATTAAAGGGTGTCCCAATAGTTAATGTAATTTGATGCATGTTGCCAAACTTTTAAACTGTTATAAATAGATAGCTAAAATATGTTTTAAAATCTTTTTTTTTTTGCAAGACTTGTTGACTAAAGTATCAAAAAAGTTAATAACAGATTTTAAAAATAAAGTAATTTCTTTAAAAAAAACCGACTTTAGTGTGTGCCCTTTCTTTTTTATTTAATTTCAATCTTTTGTTTTTAAAAATTTTCATTAGAATTTATTTTGCGTGAAGGAGCCAATATTATTATCCTTGCTTTTACCCTGCTGCTCCACACAAAGCAATAAGTGACCAAATAAAAAATACACATTTCAAGGTTAACAATATTTTGATAATATTTAATTCATTTTAAAAAGAGAGATGATAGTGGACACAAGCTATATATGTAAAATCTAGTAATCAAATATTTAGTGATATTATTTTTTTCTTTCAGTTCCTCCTTATTAGTAAAGTTTTAAGGCAATAATTTTTTCCCTTTACAATTTCAAGTGATTAATTGCAAGTTTAGCAAGAAAGTAAGATAAATATAAACTGCCATTTGTATTGGCTCTATTTGAGTAATTTGGATACGTTTTGAAAATAATACCGAGACAAAAAGAACAATTTCTAATTTCATTTCTGCTAAAAGTTTCTTGTTCTTATATTTGAATTTTTTGTTTATCTATTCCTCTACTTATTTCTTTCAATTTTCTGCTTGCGTGTATTTTTTTTTACTATTTTTTGCTGTAAGTGTAAAATTTAATGCTAGAAAACGCACTTCTGCAGAGTTTTATACTCGTACGCACATATAGTAATTCAATACATTCACAAATATATAAACTTGTTTTCGCTGCTGAGAATGTGTAAGCTTTTTTTTACTTCCCTTTTGCATTCCTTCAGCATGTATGAACATATTAACGTTCATTTTAGTTTGCTTTTTCTCTCTTAAACATGTACTTCCCAGCAAACATTTTATGTTCAAATTGTTATCTATCAAATATGATATCGGTTGATATCTTGAGGCGGTTATTTGACAATGTAAGCGTAACTTTTACATTTTTTATATTTATTTATCCAGAAGGATACTCTGTACACTGTTTGTGTAATATCCGGTAGACTTAAGTAAAACTTCAATAACATTAACAAATGTCTATTGTTGTTGCACTATTATCCAAATGAAACTTAACTTGAGAAAATGTAAATCAATTACTTTCTTTAGGATTCAATCGATGCAATTAAGTAAATTGTTGTTAACATATTTCTAGATGTTTGAATTTATCTTGACATTTTATTATAAAATACCATACTTCGTTTCATTTACTTGTGATCCACAATATGTCTTGTATGTTAAAATATAAGCTATCGTGTAACGACCTCGTTTGGCTTTAATATGTTTCCCAACATTCATAAGCTGAAGCATTGTATTCAAAGTAATATTCTTTTAAAATCATTGCTCCTTATATTAATCATTTGTCATCAAAGGAAAATCCATATCGACATTTCAAACAAGCTGCATATCTACCACTTAACTTAAAACTTCACAACACCAAATTTTATGAATTTGGATCCTTTCCGAAGAATATTTTCGACTATAAATAGATTTTATAAGATCATTAACCTATCTAATAGTGTTAAAATATCTTAAATAAAGATTTAATAGTTTTACACAGCTAAAATAAAAATACCCAGTAATATTTTACAGCAAAAGAATCAATTCTAATAAATGTAGTTCTGATATTCATGCCATATATAACAAACAGCAGTATTATTTTGCTCACACATACATAAATATAACAATCTTGTATACTCTACACCAAGTACATATGTAAATCTAGTTTAGTGAAGTAACTTCAATTAAAAAGCAAATATTGGGGTGACAGAGACTTAAAATATAAGAAAGAAATAAATACTATATATTACTTTACTAAAAAATGCCATCGGCTCTTACTGAGTTAAGCATGTTTAAAAAATTTTCGTATTTTCTTAAAGATCCATTCAAAACCTTTTATATGACATCCACACTGATACCTTGAAAAATATAGTGCACAATCGAACTTTTCTATGAAAAAATCAGAGTCCATAACTCGGAAAATATAAGGAGCCCCAATTTTTCACTTGATGTTTTTTCTGATTTCTTTATTTTCTATCTCCACATATATTTGTTTTTTTATTAGAGTTATTTCACTGTACTAGATTAGTTCCAAATGATATGGAAAAATTAGAGGCAGGCGTTGTATTTAGCCCGCTGCCGCAAAGGACATGTACCGATCGTGCTGAATTTTAGTAGAATTTTTTTTTTTACTAAAGAAAATAAAAATCTTTAAATGAGGTTTTATGGTTTTTGATAACAAAAAGAAAGAATTAATAAATGAAGAAAAAATGTAAATGACATAAAAAAAATAAAAATTCGAAACTAGAATTTTCTGATTAAAAACTTTTACTTTCACTTGTTTGTTGGGATTTTTAACAATGTTTGTAGATGTGTTTATATTGTTGCTTGAGTATGCGTTTGTACATATCCATACACAGATATTTATTGGGGATAACTTTGTTGTATTTGTATGCCTCATTTTTATTTTTTCAAGTGCGTTCGTTACTTGATTTGGGTTTGGTTTTCGTTACCACTTCCTTCATCTTCTTCTGTGGTGCGGTGTAGGCTATTTTTTTTTTTTCTTATTTAAAGCTGTTGTTTTGTTGCAGTTTTTTCTTCATTTTGCATACAATATTGAACTACAAGCAGTATAACTGCTGGTACTTTTTTTTTGCTTTGGTCATCGTAATTTTTTGCTTCTGAACTTTCAATTCATTTTTAATCCAATTTTTTGTTCCACAATATGAATTGCACATTCTGTTGTTTGTTACGAACAACAATCTGCTTACATCTAAAAAAATGTATGTACATGTTTACATACATACATACGTAAACTCATACATACATATGTACATAGCACCGAAAAATTATTGTTTTTTTATGCATGATGTATATAATTACGTTTGCACATACTGACTCATTGTGACGCATTAAAAAAAGTGTAAATAACTCAATTGTTATAATTTTTACAAGTTTAAGGTTATGAACATTATATGTACACATACATACATACATACAATTACATATTATAATACTCCGAGTTAACCAAAATCTAACCGAAAACTAAGGTCGTTTTTTTTAATTCATAGAAGTAGCACTTCCAATGCCATTCTAGGTTGCTATGGACTAATATCTCACATAAATATTTTGATCTTTAAATTATTTGGATAAACGAATATTTAAGAATCCATGAGTCTTTTGCTATAAGATTGCCAGTTTAAAGAGTAATTTTGTTTTTAATTTTATTACATGCAAAATTTATTTGAAATGACAACTATGACATAAACTGCAAGAAACATTTATTGTATATTTTCTATCGTTTAAACTGACAAGCAAAATGTTTCACGACTTGAAAGAAAAACTGAAATCAGATTGGTGGTTAATTTTGGAAATTGTAATTGAGTTGAGAAAAAATTGAATGTGTAACGTCCAAGAAAAATGCCAATTGTAATAATTAGATATTTTCTTAATAATCCAAATCTAATTATTTGTAGCTAAAACGAAAACCATATTTAAAAAGAAAATGTGTTTGCTACCATGGATCAAAGCTGTAAACGAATGAGCCTGTTTCGAATCATTCTTGCGAATTTGAGTGATGTATGTCCATCTGTCCGTCAGTTATTTTTTTAATATCAATATGGGCATCATTTTAAAGCTTTTGAAGTGATCTTTAAGGAGATACTTAACATTTTAAAAAAAAATGCTTAACCCATTCAGAGCCGATTGCATTTTTATGTATAATTATATGGGCAGTACTAAATTTTTTTTATTTAAGTCTCGGTCACCATAATATTTGCTTTTCTGATTGGAGTTACTTCTCTTAACTAAATTTACATAGATGGTGAAGGGTATTTAAGATTTGGCATTGCCCAATATAGCACTCTTACTTGTTTTCTTTAAATTGAAATCTATGCATTGCCTGTTACTACCTCAACTATGGTAAACGGTGTAGTTAAAGGGATAACTTAAGCGTTATCAAATTATATCTGCTACTTTTTCAAGTTGTGTTTAATAGAAAGTCAGAGTGACGCACAACAGAAGGAGATAGTGTATTTTTGGACAAAAATAGTAAACATGCTCCGATATGAACAAATTTTTTTACAAAGTTGTGGCCATTACAATTAAGAAAAACTCACGTTACCTTCCCTTACAAAGAAAAATTGCATTTTTTTCAATTGGTTCAACTGATTCCGGAAGATAATAGGCATTATTAGAAAGTGAAATTCAACTACTTGGGGCCTAGAACAAAAATTATAGAATCAATTAGTAAATGTTAGAAAATTAATATAATTAAAATTCTGTTGCTCCAACAGTACTTAAACTTTACAAATGTTTTACAACTATAATCTTGAGAACTTTTGTATGTCATTATTATTGGGGGCTTTCTTTTGTGCAGACCTTCTTCAGGCTGATATTTGTCTATATTCTAACGAGTCTTTCCCAGCAACATATGAGCTGTTTTTAAACCTGTTCTGATTATAAACCTATCGGCATATTATAAATTTAATCGATTTTGTTCTGTATGTACAGTTCCTTGTACGAGTATACAGTAACATGATCATATTGATACATAAATATCATCATGTTCAATATTAGTTAAAATTTATTTTGAAGGTTTAAATAAAGTCCTGTAATATTTGGTCAGACAAGTTTGACGTAGATATGTATATCATAATCTTATTCCTTGTGAAATTAAAACTACAAGATTTTCTATAAAATTTAAGCGCAATACGCAATTTTCACTCTTTGCAAATGTTCATGGCTGCCTTCTTCGGTCTTTTTTAAAAACATGCGTAAACCTTCTCGAGAAAAGCATTTTTTAACTGAATATTTAAAATAGAAAACAATTCATACTAAAAATGTTTTCATTATCTTTTGTTCATAAAATAAAACTTATTGAATTTATCCTGAACATAAAAACTATTGCTATGGAAATTAGAATTTTTCAATTTGTGTCACTTTGAGAAAACGCTTTGTCAAAAATAGAAGGAATTTACAAAAAGACAATATTTAATTTAATATTTTTTAGTTTTCTTATTAAGTCTATTTTTTTTTACCAAAATATACTTATAAAAATATTTGAATCACATGTCATTGATTTTTTTAAATTTGTATATTAAGTTCATTGTGCGAGGTATCTTCGGGGTTGTCAAATTTTTTTTTCAAAGTAAAATCCCCTATTTAATTATCACAGTTGTTCAAAATTTGCTCAAAACGTTTGGTATTTTAAGATCAAATCAATTAGTTGGAGCAGGTATTACAATCATTGTAAAAATTAATTTAAAATAAAAATTCTCTAAGATTCCCAAAACAATATTTCCTCCAAGCAGAACTGAGAACTATTTCTTTAGAATGTTATATTTTCTCTTCTCTTCTCTATCTAAGTTTGTCATTCCGTGTTTAATTTGTATATATATTCTGAGTTATTATACATTGCGAAGTCGATTGAGCAATATCCTTCTGTACGTCCGTGATCGGGGTGACATTAAATTTACAAAGGTACTAGATGAGCTGGAAAAAATTTAAATACGCCAATCGATCAGACATGGTTGCGAAAACTTTGCTATTGAAAATCAGCAAGATCGGTCCATGTTCTTCGAGGCAGAGGGGCAAAACAGAACGCCTGCCTTTGATTTTGCCATACCATTTGGAACAAATCTAGTTTAGTGAAGTAATTCCAATCAAAAACCAAATATATGGAGCGATAGAGAATTAAAAAAAAGAAGAAAAAAATGGCGCTCGCCCATATCATAGAAAAGTACGATTGTGCACCGTATTTTTTGTCATATCAATATGGGTATCATTTTAAGGCATTTAAAGAGATCTTTAAGAAAATACTCAAAATGTTAAAAATGCTGAACCCATTAAGAGCCGATGACATTTATATGTTGTACTTAATTTTTTTCTTTTTTTTTTTTTTTAATTTTTAATTTTCACCCTGACCAGGATTCGAACCATCGATTTTACAAATTAATGAAATTTTCGGCTTTTGGTTCTTTTTAATTAATTTTCTAAACATTTTTAGAAAGAAAAATTATTTACAAATGTATGCGGACGTTTTCCAAAGAAAACAAGAAAAATTAGACGCTAGCAGAATGAAATGCAGCATTTTCTGGACCGCCACATCCTTCATCAGCATTCTTTGCATCTATCTACCTTATGTTATGTACATCGTAAACATCATCTATTTAACCAACTAAGCTTAATGTTAATTTGGTGAGACGAAGTTCACACACAACTTAAAGCTTTTCTTTGTCATTCTCTTTGTAACTCGTCTTGTACATTTGTTGTTGCTTTTTTGTACTAGCAATTTGATAGTCACAAATGCAACTTTTTTTTTATTTTTAATTATTCATACTTGTTTGCTCACAACATTATAAGACACTGTTTCAGTATCATATTGACTTTTATGAGTTAAGTATGAATGTAAATACGCGGTGCCTAGCGTTTGTTTTTTTTTTTTTTTTTTTTTTTAATTTTTAATTTTCACCCTGACCAGGATTCGAACCATCGATTTTACAAATTAATGAAATTTTCGGCTTTTGGTTCTTTTTAATTAATTTTCTAAACATTTTTAGAAAGAAAAATTATTTACAAATGTATGCGGACGTTTTCCAAAGAAAACAAGAAAAATTAGACGCTAGCAGAATGAAATGCAGCATTTTCTGGACCGCCACATCCTTCATCAGCATTCTTTGCATCTATCTACCTTATGTTATGTACATCGTAAACATCATCTATTTAACCAACTAAGCTTAATGTTAATTTGGTGAGACGAAGTTCACACACAACTTAAAGCTTTTCTTTGTCATTCTCTTTGTAACTCGTCTTGTACATTTGTTGTTGCTTTTTTGTACTAGCAATTTGATAGTCACAAATGCAACTTTTTTTTTTTTTTATTTTTAATTATTCATACTTGTTTGCTCACAACATTATAAGACACTGTTTCAGTATCATATTGACTTTTATGAGTTAAGTATGAATGTAAATACGCGGTGCCTAGCGTTTGTTTTTTTTTTTTTTTTTTTTTTAATTTTTAATTTTCACCCTGACCAGGATTCGAACCATCGATTTTACAAATTAATGAAATTTTCGGCTTTTGGTTCTTTTTAATTAATTTTCTAAACATTTTTAGAAAGAAAAATTATTTACAAATGTATGCGGACGTTTTCCAAAGAAAACAAGAAAAATTAGACGCTAGCAGAATGAAATGCAGCATTTTCTGGACCGCCACATCCTTCATCAGCATTCTTTGCATCTATCTACCTTATGTTATGTACATCGTAAACATCATCTATTTAACCAACTAAGCTTAATGTTAATTTGGTGAGACGAAGTTCACACACAACTTAAAGCTTTTCTTTGTCATTACGAGTTACAAAGAGAATGACAAAGAAAAGCTTTAAGTTGTGTGTGAACTTCGTCTCACCAAATTAACATTAAGCTTAGTTGGTTAAATAGATGATGTTTACGATGTACATAACATAAGGTAGATAGATGCAAAGAATGCTGATGAAGGATGTGGCGGTCCAGAAAATGCTGCATTTCATTCTGCTAGCGTCTAATTTTTCTTGTTTTCTTTGGAAAACGTCCGCATACATTTGTAAATAATTTTTCTTTCTAAAAATGTTTAGAAAATTAATTAAAAAGAACCAAAAGCCGAAAATTTCATTAATTTGTAAAATCGATGGTTCGAATCCTGGTCAGGGTGAAAATTAAAAATTAAAAAAAAAAAAAAAAAAAAACAAACGCTAGGCACCGCGTATTTACATTCATACTTAACTCATAAAAGTCAATATGATACTGAAACAGTGTCTTATAATGTTGTGAGCAAACAAGTATGAATAATTAAAAATTAAAAAAAAAAAAGTTGCATTTGTGACTATCAAATTGCTAGTACAAAAAAGCAACAACAAATGTACAAGACGAGTTACAAAGAGAATGACAAAGAAAAGCTTTAAGTTGTGTGTGAACTTCGTCTCACCAAATTAACATTAAGCTTAGTTGGTTAAATAGATGATGTTTACGATGTACATAACATAAGGTAGATAGATGCAAAGAATGCTGATGAAGGATGTGGCGGTCCAGAAAATGCTGCATTTCATTCTGCTAGCGTCTAATTTTTCTTGTTTTCTTTGGAAAACGTCCGCATACATTTGTAAATAATTTTTCTTTCTAAAAATGTTTAGAAAATTAATTAAAAAGAACCAAAAGCCGAAAATTTCATTAATTTGTAAAATCGATGGTTCGAATCCTGGTCAGGGTGAAAATTAAAAATTAAAAAAAAAAAAAAAAAAAAACAAACGCTAGGCACCGCGTATTTACATTCATACTTAACTCATAAAAGTCAATATGATACTGAAACAGTGTCTTATAATGTTGTGAGCAAACAAGTATGAATAATTAAAAATAAAAAAAAAAAAAAGTTGCATTTGTGACTATCAAATTGCTAGTACAAAAAAGCAACAACAAATGTACAAGACGAGTTACAAAGAGAATGACAAAGAAAAGCTTTAAGTTGTGTGTGAACTTCGTCTCACCAAATTAACATTAAGCTTAGTTGGTTAAATAGATGATGTTTACGATGTACATAACATAAGGTAGATAGATGCAAAGAATGCTGATGAAGGATGTGGCGGTCCAGAAAATGCTGCATTTCATTCTGCTAGCGTCTAATTTTTCTTGTTTTCTTTGGAAAACGTCCGCATACATTTGTAAATAATTTTTCTTTCTAAAAATGTTTAGAAAATTAATTAAAAAGAACCAAAAGCCGAAAATTTCATTAATTAATTTTTTTCCTTTTTTTTAACTCTCTGTCACCACAATCCAGTAAAAAATTAGACATTACCGTAATGACTTACTTTTCTGATTACCGCATTTTGTTGCTCGCTTACAAAAGACATTACATTATAAAAGAAGCAAGTAGTAATTGAACTAGTTCTTTAAGTTAAAAGAGAATACCTTAATATACGTACTAATGATAATCATAACTTCCTGCAATAATTAATGTAATCGATTCTCGGTAATTGATTACAAAAGCCTCATCCCTTGTTAAAATCATTTGGTTAGTAATCTAGTTTGGAATTTCTTCCGCCAAAAGTGATTAATTCCTTACTCGAATATTTGTTTTTTGATTGGAGTTACTTCACTAATTTTCACATATAATGGAAAGGGGTATATAAGATTCGGCATAGCCGAATATAGCACTACTACTTGTTTTCTGATGATTTAAACATATTTCGGATTCTTCTATTCTATTTTTTTAAGCATGGCAATACCAAATTAATATCTACGAAAGAATTAATATATTTCTTCATTTCCTAGGAAAGGATTGACACTTTCACTTTACAAACAAAAAACTGTGAAGAATTGTCGATGAAATGGTAATTTTACTCCAATTATTTGATGGCTAGGCTCTCCGATAAGAAAAAATACATTTCTCATTATTCCATAATTTTCATAAAAATTTATTTGTTCTTCCATTTTCTATAACATTTTTATTTTATTTTATTTTTACTACTTATGCTGCCATTTTGTTTACAGATTATACTATGATTCCGTTGGTTTAATAATAAGATCATAAAATGAACGACAAACGAATTGAACGATTTTTAACAAAAATGATAACTCACTGAAGCAAACGATTTGGCAAAAGTCTGTTGATCGCATATGATTTCTTCCGCTATTCTGAATGTAAGTAAAATACTGATAAATATTTTGTAAGTTTTTCAATACTCGTAGTAGATCAAACCAAGAAATTTTCGACCAATAAATAATGTAAAAAGTCTTAACGAAAGTTACTTAAGCCGGTGACAAACACTTAAATATTTGAACCAAATTCTCACAGTGTTTTCGTTATCAATCTTTATTTTATTCTATGAGTTTTTATTAAAGTGTGAATAATTTCATTTTCGTTGAAGAAGAAAAATTCAAATTTTATAACATGAACGCAAGACATATGCAGGCGCTAAAGGGCTTCTTTAATTCATACAACATATTTCGTAAGCGAATCATCGTATTGCATTTAATACTTGCCACTGATGTTCAAAAAGTGTTCCCAATACAATTACATATCATTTGCACATTCACGGACACATATTTTACACAAATTTAAGTAAATTAGAGCGAGGCAAGTTAGGGTTCAAAAAATTAGGTCACGCAGCAGACAACACATATCAAAATGTTCACGTATAAACACAAATCGTTTGTGCGTTTAATTTGAATGCAAAGGCAACAGCCAAACAATGAAATAATTATGCGTGTAGACTAAATACGAATAGAGTGTAAAGACAGAGATGCTAAACTTACACATTTATAATTCCAAATTTATGCGTATGGCTGGCTGGCTATCTGTATATATGTACATACATATCGTAATAAAACTGTATATTAAAATTGTGTATACTCGCCATTTCGGACTGTAATTTAATTGAATATTAGGCATTCTACAACTAAAATAATGAATTTTAATTCTTTTGTATGAATTAAAAAAAAATTTTATGTAAATGGTGCATTTGTTACAACAAAAATGCATATTCAAATAAAAGGCGGACTGTATACATACATTGCAAAAGTCAGGTTTATTTTCAGACATCGGAGATAGTATTTTTTTTATCAGCCTGACACAGTCAAGAAGAACGTTCTGGGACCATCTGACAAAGCTTTGTCTCCATATAGTGAATCGGCAAAACCAGAGAAAAGATAAAATCTCGTACACTGGCGCATGACGTGACGTGATTTTTTTATTCTATCGTTATGTAATCTAGAAATAAATACCAAGCTATTGATCATCTTTGACACCACGATCGATCAGCTGTTATAAAAAAACAACAACAATAGCACATTGATTAAGTCTTTACAGACATTAATATGGCGTTCGAAATTATTAACTGTTTAAATTGTATTAAATCATATCATTCTAGTAGAAGACAAAACTTTCTTTGTAAAACTTTCATATCCTTCCGAATCAATAGCTGTTACATCTAGTGTCCCACAAAGTCCACTCCTGTTTTCAGCTTCAGTAGTCGCGCCTGATAATTTTTTCTCTATAACGAACTATTGATGATAAACTTAAGGAAGGTGTGAACACAAGTGTTTTGTTTCTGCAGAAAAAATATTTAAACTTTAAATATATTTTTGGTGATAGCGAGCCGGATGATAATTTTTTGATCTTGAAGTTTTAATTGATTCCAAGCTTAATTTTATTTAAAGGTGCTCCCAAAGCGATGTGAATTTGTCATATATTGCCTTATCAAACAATTAGGTTGTTCTAGACAGAAACTCAAAATTCAAACAGATTGTGTATTACTGTAGCCGCTATGACAACAAGTAATTAAAACTTATACTTAAGGGGAACCCCATACGAAACTATATTTTGGCGTATAGAAGCTATCTTTCGGACAGTTGCAGGTATATAATAGTCAATAACAACAGCATAACATGATTTAATTACACTGTACAACACACCAAAAAATTACAAGGTCCGGGCTATAAATTCTGATAGAGGAGACAAAAAAAAGATATACGTGTATCGGCGTTTTGAAAGTTTACATCTGGATTTCATTTGAGAGGGGGTTAAAGTTTCCCAGCTCTGGCACATTCTTATTGTTAAACGGCATAAGAAACCATGTGACCCTTACATTTTAGGTAAAAAATGTGTTCAGCAAATTTATGTAAAATGTTACGGAGAACATTTTTGTAGAAATGTTAACCCTCTAACTCCTCAACATATGGGTCTTTTTTGTCCTTCTTTTAAAAAATAGCAAAAAACACCATTAAAACAGGGTTTTAGAGAGTTAAAATGTTCCACAAAAGTGTTACCCGTTAAATTTTACTATAAGTCCCTAAATACACCAAAAAGGAAAATCCAACCATAAAGTCAGAAATAAGACGCAACAAAAGAAAGCTTAGGGTTAATTTCGCATTTATTAAGAATTTTGTTTTAAAGCAAATTTGGATAGCATTAATTACATTTTCTTTAGCTCTAGGCAATTTCACTTCATTATCATACAATGTCCAGCATATTTCAGCGATAAGCGAATGAATGCTTTTAGCTGTATCTTACGAAAATTGTTAATACTTACTGCCGTTTTATAAACCAGATTTTATTACGAGTGAAAAGGGATAATAATTGTGGTTTTAAAAAATCTGTTTTAGAAAAAACCAATTCGAGAATGTCCATAGACAAAAAAAAAACAGGTAAATAAATATAAAAAAAAATTTCAATTGAAAATTAAATGGAAAATGTTTCATTTAGAATAACAAATTTGAAAAAGCAATTAAATTTTATGATAAATCAGGGGTGGAATCGTTACATCCGTGTTCGTATCGACAATCGTACGAAAAAAAATTACGTGATACGTTAATCGTATGAACTAAATGGCATTATGACATACGCTTGTAAACGGATCGTAATTTTTTAAATGAGTCACAATAGTTTTGAAATTAAAATATTCTAAAGCTAAAGAAAGAGTATTCAGGCTGGTCAGTTTATCAAATTTTGTTGTTTCCAAAGGTCAAAACCGATGTTTTGCCTAAAGCGCTCGATTCAAGGACTGCTGCTTCAATTAACACTTCTTCACTTGGCACCAGCAGCTTTTCTTCATAAAGGCTTCCTTCATTCTGGTTTTTCAATTAAAAAAAAAGCTTTTTTCTTTGCTTGATACCTATTTTTGATCAGCCAAAATTATAAATATAAATATTTTCTTGCAAAAATATAAATTGCGAATTTCCTATTTTAAAATTATAACATCATTAACTGGTGGTACTAGTGCGTCCATACATTTGGAAAGCTCATCCCATAGTCTGTTAGCATTAGATTTTAATATGCCCAATTAGGAAGCATGTTTTTTGCCAAATTTTTGTGTTCATTCATGAATCTTAGATTTAACTTATTGTAATAATAACTTTATCATAAACTAAAATTAAATTTGTTTAATTCACACTTTTTTTTAGCGAATTTGTTGCATTTTTCATCTTATTCAAACTAAGTTTTGTTAACGTATGACAGTTCGTAAAAAATGTACGTTCATGTATACGATAACGTATGTTATAATATGCGTTATTGTTAATTACCATCCGTTAACGTATGTCATAATCCGAAAAACGTATATTTACGATACGTGTTGTACGTTCACGGATGTAACGATTCCACCCCAGGTCAATTTGGATGTACAAAATAATGTAATTAGTAATTGTGGTTGTTAAAATTCCACAAATTTGGGAATATCCCTAAATAAAACCAGGTACTAGAATAACAAACTGTTAAACCATTTTTACAAGTCATGTTTTAAATACTTGAAAAAGCTTTAAAATATTTTCTATAAATTATTTTAGTGTTCCATCAACGGGGCCATTCCTTCTATGATTGGCAACTAGAACGATTAACGATGGTGTTAACCATATTCAGCAAAGGCTAATTTTACTAACAGATTAGTAACGATAATTTCTAAATACAATTTACATTTAAAACAAAAACCAACAAAATTTGTTTTCAGTTCCCGTTTTGGTTATAAATTATGTGAAGAATACTTAATTCTATGAAGTAGTGGTCCTAGGAATTTATTATATGAGTATTCCCCTTGAATCTGTATTTTTTATAATCGTAAAATAAATGTTTTCAGCCAGAATAATGATAAAACAACACCTTATTGAGGCCATAAATACATTTTCAATTACTTCGCAAAATTATTTCACCCCTTAAAGATTGTAAATAACAAGTAAAAGCGCTATATTCGGCTATGCCGAATCTTATATACCCTTCACTATATAGTATATGTAAATCTAGTTCAGTGAAGTAATTCCAATAAAAAAGCAAAAATTGGGGTGAAAGAGATTAAAAAAAAAAATTGGTACAGCATATATATTATTTTACATAAAAATTTCATCAGCACTTAATGCTATTTCCTTAAAGATCTTTTCAAAAGCTTTAAAATGATATCCATATTGATATTTCAAAAAATTGGAAAATTTCTAAGCTCCGTACCTCGGAAGATATGGGCGAGCTCCAATTTTTTCACTTGATGTTTTTTTTTCTTATTTTTTAAAAATGCAGTTTGGTATTCCTTTGCGGTGGTTAGATCCAGGTGAACATAATGACGCTACGTGTGCCAAAATATTTCCATATTAAAATTGAATAGATATAGGCGAAAGAGTTTTGTATACATAACTGTGCCATCAGCCATGCTGCCATTTCCGCATTCTGACGAACTCCCAGTACCTGTGCTACAACTTCGAAGTCCTAGTCATTATATTGATGGAACCATCGCTGAAACAGGAACCTTTTATTGCGTTCATATGTCAACAAAAATTCATTTTTTAAATTCCCTTATGGATTACTTTGAGAACCAGTTGTCAACAGAATCTGATGAGCATGGTGAAAAATTTCATCAGACATGCGCACCCATTGAAGAACGCTATAAAGGTAAAAGCATTCATTCGCTTATCGCTGAAATATGCTGGACATTGTATGATAATGAAGTGAAATTGCCTAGAGCTAAAGAAAATGTAATTAATGCTATCCAAATTTGCTTTAAAACAAAATTCTTAATAAATGCGAAATTAACCCTAAGCTCTCTTTTGTTGCGTCTTATTTCTGACTTTATGGTTGAATTTTCCTTTTTGGTGTATTCAGGCACTTATAGTCAAATTTAACGGGTAATATTTTTGTGGAACATTTTAACCCTCTAAAACCCTGTTTTAATGGTGTTTTTTGCTATTTTTTAAAAGAAGGACAAAAAAGACCCATATCTTGAGGAGTTAGAGGGTTAACATTTCCACAAAAATGTTCTCCGTAACATTTTACATAAATTTGCTGAACACATTTTTTACCTAAAATGTAAGGGTCACATGGTTTCTTATGCCGTTTAACAATAAGAATGTGCCAGAGCTGGGAAACTTTAACCCCCTCTCAAATGAAATCCAGATGTAAACTTTCAAAACGCCGATACACGTATATCTTTTTTTTGTCTCCTCTATCAGAATTTATAGCCCGGACCTTGTAATTTTTGAAAAAATTTGATTTTGTTGTACAGTGTTATGACTATTTTCTTTCTTCATCATATTGACTTTTGGCTGGTCGACACAAATGTATGCAATTATAATAAAATTAAAAAGCTTGATATCAAATAAAATATTGTTACGTTTTTCTCTTTTTAACACAAACGTACGAATTCTTTTGATTGCAAATACCACTGTGGCTCACTATAAATTCTGTATTCTTACTTTGTGGCTTTCTCTGGCTATACTTACTGATCCTACCGGTCTTGTGAATCCCATGGTCTCATATTTACTAAACAAGCGTTATTAATACAAATGCAGTTATCCACGCTACACTACTGTGTTACTCCGGCGAGACATAAACTACTCGATGCCTTGTTTAAGTAACCTTAACCATCCACAGAGATCTCCACTACTTCTTTTATCCAAGCCAGTCATTCCCTTTAATTCAATAGCCACTACACACGTCTGCCATACACTGCTGTTATGCTGTTACACTTCCCTACGCTGACCTTTTGACAATTATCTGTTACTCTTTTATTAAATTATCCGTCCTACTAAATTATCTGCCATGGCTTCACACAATAATTGTCTTTTCCCTTCCGAGGTTTGTACTGCTGCTTCTTAATTTTTAATTGCATTCTAAATATCATTATTTTCCCTTTTATGCATGTCCGAAGGTGGGCTCGAACTCATGATCGTCTGTTTTACAGCACGCACCTCTACCAAAACAACCATTGAGGTTGCTCAGCTTTTGTTAGCTAATTGTGGCATTATTCTATACATACACCATTAGTGGAAGTAATTTTATTCACCACTCTCATACTGTTACCAACAACATGGGTTGCCAGATCTTATTTTTGTAACAATATGCACAATAGGATAAATTACCACAATTTACGCAAACAAAATTAACACACATTAAACAGCAACGTATATCAATCAGAGAACTAAACACTCTTAATTTTTAAATCTTATGTTTCTAGTTTTCCTAATTGTTGTTGTAAGCTACTAAAAGAAATTAAAAATTTATAAAAAAAATAAGATACATCAAAATTTCATTACAACATTGCAAAATAAAATATAAAGATTTGGGCAAAAAACTATTAATTTAAATTTCCTAAACAAAACAATTTTAATTAAAATAACTCTTGCAAAAAAACAAATTTTAGATGTTTGTCTATAGCGGTTCAAAAGTTTGGCCACATACTCATACATCTTTTGACTATAGGCACACCCCTTCCAGACAAAATAGCGGACATACTGTCTAATTTCAAGTGTTTGAACATAACGGTTCAAAAGATAGGGCCATATAGGACAACCTGAATCAAATATGGATAAACCCTTTACTTTCCAAATTCAAATACATTCAATACAGGTTCCTTGTTAATTTCAGCTGTCTGTCTTTAACGCTTCAAAAGTTTAGTCACATTTATCAAATTACATTAGCTATTGGTCACCCTTTAATTTCCAAGTCCAAATTTTATACTTTCTGTTCTAGCGGATCTTTGTACATTTCCACCATTTGTCTACAACTGTTCAAAAATATGGCCATATACATCAAATCAAATTGAACTTATAATTTTTAAAATTTATATTTGTTATTATAACGGTCATAGTAATCGAAATTCTGTCTAATTTGCAACCGTTTGTGAGTTCAAAAGATAGGCCTATATAGGTCAATTTACGTCACCTATGGAGACATCTTATAATTTTTAGAATTCTAGAAAAAAAAACAACATTCATATGAATTTATAACTTTTTCTTTTTTGAAGTCGGTTAAAGGTCAACTCGTACCAAAAACACAGATTAAAATAATAAAAAGTGAACATTCAAAAAAAAAAAAAAACAAAATTCTTCAAAAAATCGAAAATAATTCGAAAAAAAAATTTCACAAAAATTTATATTTTTTATATAATGTAATTTAACTAGATGTTTTGAGTGGAACCCACACCATGAGCTTTAGTTGACAAAAGGTCTAATAGGGCTTTTTGGCCTTTAACGAAAATAAAAAACGAAATAAAAAAGAAATTGCTATTTCCGGTGCGCTTCGCTACTCCAATGGGAATAATCGTACCACGAATACTCTTCATTCCAGTCATATTTTTATTTGATAATGCACACGAATGAGGAAGTTAGGTTAACAAGTTTATCCTAGCAACATCACAGACCGATAAGACCAAGCAGTCTCGAACTGCCGAAAATAGCCGCTCTGTTCCCAGAAAAAGTTGAACAATGGCAGAGCAGATGCTTCACCGTTTCCTCCTCTTCCTCATCCTGACAACTCCTACAGTAGTCATGGTGCGGAAGTTTCAGTCTTCTAGCAATGACACAGTGCCCTGTTAGCACAGCCATCAGTGTACCCAGCTGCACTCGAGGAAACCTCAGGAGATTTGCGGATCTCTTACTATCATACTGAGGCCATTATGTCCTCGAGACCGTGCAGGTGACCTCTTCAGTCTGCGCAGCCCTAAAGAGTTTCTGCTGAAATTAAGCCCTACAGCAGCTGTGTACAAAATTATAAGACCCTTCCCCTTACAGTTCCCTAGTTAAACAAAAATAATTTTTTACTTTGTTTGGGTGGTACCACGCTCCCTGTTAATAAAAAGGTTTTTAGTGCTAAAATTCAGGGCTCCACGATTATACAGATGCACGATGATAACTTTGCACTTTGTGTTTTTTCTCCACCTTAGCACATTAACAGCGGAGTTCAATTTAAGATTCTAGACGTCGACTACTTTTCCAATTCAGCCAGCTGCTTCATGATGCATATTATTAGGAGAGTTATTTTTAGCAAAATTTAAAGGTTTTACATATAACAGGGAGCAATTAACATTATGATAAATATTTACTTTGTATGTGAAATGCATCACTTCACTAAACTAGTTACTTCACTAAACTAGATTTACATAGATGGTAAAGGGTATAATTGATTCGGTATAGCCGAATATAGCACTCTTACTTGGTTTTAATTGGAGTTACTTTATTGCTCCAAATGGTATAAAAAAATTATGTGTTTTTTTTGTGCCTTGGCAAACTTGATTCAATACTAACACGGACGGACAGACGGGTATAAAAATAAATAACACATTTTACCAAACGGATATCTGATAGTAAACTGTGAAAATTCCAGAATGATCGCTGCCAAAATTTCTTCATCTAACGGAAATTTGGAATAAAACTCACCGGTAATTTTTAGATGTGAATAACAATGGAATTCAATTTAATTCTTAAGAAAAGTTCGTATTATTTTCATTAATTTGCCTGCTTATTAAACATGATTTTTGTAAATCGTATGTGTCGTTAGGCCAGTGTTTAAAGCAACATTTAAATGTAAATTGTCGATTATAATTAACATATTGTTACGAATAATAAAATCTGACAAGCCCTGTAGTTGTTTCCGCATGAGCGTGGTGAATAAGTTAATTCAACAACCAATGGTATGTGTATATAATAAAAACCACAAGTTAGCTAACAAAAGCTGAGCAGCCTCAATGGCTGCGTTGGTAGAGGTGCGTACTACAAACCAGGGGGTCCTGAGTTCGATACCGGATTCGGACATGCGTGCAACGAAAAAATAATAATTGTTATCATGCAATTAAAATTAATAAACAGCAGTACAAACCTCTCGAGAGGCAAAGACAATTATTGTGTGAAGCCATGGCAGACAATTTAGTGAAGACGTCTAATTTAATATAAGAGAAACAGATAATTGTCAAGAAGCCCTTTATAACAAAAAGTAAGAGCAATAGCGGTTAGCGCGGGGAAGTGTAACAGCATAACAACAGTGTATGGCAGACGTGTGTTGTGGCTACTGGATTAAAATGAGAAGACTGGCTTGGATAAAAGGAGTAGTGGAGATGTCTGTGGATGGTTAAGGTTACTAAACAAGGCATCGAGTAGTTTATGTCTCGCTGGAGTAACGCAGTAGTGTAGCGTGGATGACTGCGTTTGTGGTGATAACGCATGTTTAGTAAATACGAGACCAAGGGTTCACAAGACCGGTAGGATCGAGAAGTATAGCCAGAGAAAGCCATATAGTTCGAAGATAGAATTTAGCCACAGTGGTAATTGCAATCAAAAGAATCCGTACGTTTGCCTGCTAAAAAGGGTAAAACGTAACAATATCTATAAGGTTGGGTGTACAATTGTATGTATGCTCTCATTCCCTTGTGTTTTTTTGTTTGTTTTATATTGTTGAATATTATGTTGTCCTTTTGCCACGAAATTAGGTCGTTTACTTAATAATTATTATTATGACACAATAAATATTTAAGCCGTGTGTGCAATAACAACAAAAATAAGAAGTTATTTCATATTTTCATTTCTGTTGATTGTTTTGAAGTTATTCTTCTTGATAT
The DNA here is from genome assembly GCA_916610165.2 of Gymnosoma rotundatum. Taxonomy (NCBI): domain Eukaryota; kingdom Metazoa; phylum Arthropoda; class Insecta; order Diptera; family Tachinidae; genus Gymnosoma; species Gymnosoma rotundatum. The sequence continues at coordinate 90,529,758 of OU744337.1, read as the reverse complement.
TGTTTTCATATTTTCAACAAGAAAAATAAAATAATGTATTTTGTACATCCACGTGTTATTTTTTGCCTTTGCCTTTTTCTTTGTTCTGTCTTTTGTAGTAAACAAGGTATCCTGTTGTATATTTTTTTTATCAGTCTGTCTGTCCGTTTATTCATTCCCATCTACCAAATACTAATATCGCTTGCAGATTAAGTTGATACACAATTTGTTACGCAAGGAATGGATGTTGTTGTGCTGTAAGTGGCGCAACTGAGATTTCTTCTTCTCACTTTTTTTATTTGTGTTCTTCCTTTTTCGTGGTGGTTTCAGCTTAAAAAAATCTGAAGAAAACAACAACGAATAGATAAAGGACTTTTTATTACGTTTTACATTGAATTTCTTATTTTACGAACTTGCAATATTGTTTATTGTTCTGTTCGTGTTTCTTTATTTCTTATTCTATATAATTATTATTTTCATTATCCTTATTTTACTTTTAAAAGGTAGAAGATTGTGTTTCATCAAGTGTCCTTGAACCCATTCTTTCTTGCGTAACTTTTTTAAGAAAAGAAAAAAGAAAAGTTTTTGTCATTTATGTATTTTCCGGTAAATTTCTTCCGATAACAATAAATTATATGCACAAGAAAGAAAAGAGTTTAATGAGGTTTGTTTGTTTGTTTGTTTGTTGAATTTATTAAATATTTGGATAAAATTTGTTGTGCGTTTGCACGCACTTTAGAATTATTTATGTTATGTGTTACTTGGTTGTTCGTGACATTAGAAATATGTAGGTATTTATATCTTAAGTTTAAATTCTATATTTAGTCAAGTCTAAAGAATTCTGAACAAAATTTTAACATTTATTCATTGATCGTATAATTTATGATTCACATTTTTAGTTTTAATGCACTGGCATTGGAAATGTTTCACTATTTCCAATTTGTCCAGTAGATTTTCCCTTGTACCTGCAAGTGGCCGTGGTCAATCATAGGAGCATATTTTGATACCTTTTTGTAAATTTAACAACACTGGTAGTGTATTTTACAGCGGGAGACTACTGAATTCTGTAATATGCCTTTAATTCCAACTTTGCTTTCGTATGGGCTTTTTAAGACAAGCGCTGCTTATCACAATGCGTACCGACGCAATAACTTCAGATTTATCTCAACGCAATGTGAATGTTTTTTAAGTACATTTTCTTCAATTAAAAGTTATTCTTCTCTAATTTATCCAATTTATTTACATAAAAAAGCTATCTGCCTATATCATTGTCTCAATGCGGCGGGCTGTCGTATATTTGTCTACAGTAAGTATATAATGGGGTCTCACTAGGAAAACTCAAGCTTAAATTGAATGAGACAAACTTAAAAAAATCTCAGAAATAAATAAACTTTTGAATAGTTTGGCTTCAGTTTGTAATAAACCTTGATGTGGTACCTTTTCAATTGCTTGTTTAATAAGTACTTTTTTCGTTGTTTTATTGGTCAAAAGCGGTGACGTTCAAGGACACTTGTCACATAAATTTCCTGATTGTATAAAGCCCATTGCTTTTGTCTCTAGAGCAATATCAACATGTGAAAAGAATTACAGTATATTGGAGAAGGAAGCCTTGTCTATTATATTTTGTGTTACAAAGCTTAAACAGTATTTACTTGGCAATATCTTTATTTTGAAAACTGATCATCGTCCATTAGTTGCCATATTTGGTAGAAACAAAGACTTACAAGTTATGATGTCAGCAGGGATGCAACACTGGGCATTGATTTTATCTAGATTTGATTATTCCATAGCGTATATCAAAGAAAGCCACAACGAAGCTGATAACTTATCAACAATGCCGCAACCAAGTAGTAGGAAACTCGTACATCAATTTTATGTAAAATAAAAAACAATTTAATATTAATTTTAAAGACGTCGCACGGGAGACTAGAAGAGATCCATTATTGTCAACGGTTGCAGATTGCATTTTGGATAGAACGTTATACAAGTTGTCAGGTGATAATTTTGCGCCTTACCGAAAAAAAAACACTGAAATCAATATTGAATATGGATGTATTTTGCGGGGCTATAGGACAATAATACCAGAAAAGTTAAAATCTAGACTTCTAGTGGCAATATGTCCATACTAAAAACGAGAAAATTTCTACGGACATTATGTCACTTTTGAGTGCGCCGTAAAGTCCATGGACATAATGTCCTTAGACACTGTAACATGCCACCATCAACAGCAATTAAAGAACAATTATTGTATCATATTTGATCAGTCGTTGACTTTAGGTTGCAGCAAGTTGGATATTTCTATTAAAATAAATAAAATGGGTTTTCTGATCAGAAACTATTTTTGCCTTACAATGCAAAAACCAAGTTTATGATTTAAATATTAAAAATTTTGAGGATTTATATATTAAACAGTATGATGATAATGATTGGGGTTTTTATCTTGCAAACTAATTAGTCACAGACAAGTTCACCCTACGGAATTTTGCTTAACAATAATAACTGTGATTTTTATGTATAGTCGCATTAAAACGCCTTAATTCTTTCTATATGGAAAGATCTGGCAGCTTGTTCTACTTGTTTCTTCTTACTAATGTATGAAACAATAAAAAATGAAACATTTAAAAGCATGTACTAATGAATCCTAGATGTAACATCAAACAAAGCATTGCCTTTCAATAAGATAAGTCGACACTTAAAGAATGTGTGTTTTGCATAGTCAGGCCAGTTGATATGAAAGAGATTCTAGTTATTTATAGAAGTCTTAGCGCTTGTGGGAAATAAAGTGCAGAAGTAACTAAACTAACTCCCGATGAAAGTTTTATAAGCAATAATTTGTATTGTGAAAGTATTACTCACAAAAAATAGCATTTAAGGTGGTTGATTGTGTACACCACCACCTAAAACCAATTGCATCCCCTGATGAGTTTAACCAACTCTGCAGCATTTAATTTAAAAATGCTATCAAGAATATACGTACACGTAAAGAAAAAATATGGTTGAGGTAACCATAATCTAAGAGCAACATAATATGGTTGCATTATATGGTTGCTAACAAAACATAGTATTGTTACATTTGCAACCATATTGTTGTCCGAAGTATAAACATAATTATGTTCAAATATAAACATTAAATGGTTAAATTAAAATGTAGTAATATGGCTGAAAATGTCATCTTATATAATTGAATTATAATATAGTCTCGTAAGTGCAAAATTTTTCTGATATAAAAACTGATTATTGTTTTATTTATTAACGATTTGTCATAAAAATTATTTAAAAACATAAATTCATAAAAAATCAATTATTTGCTTAAAATAACAAATAAACGATTTCACAATTATGCTTCGAACACAAAAGTAAAGGTTTATATGCTTACAATACATACATATTTACTTTAACTTTTTTTAAATGTTTTGGTTCCCTTTTTATTTGTTATCATCTTTGCATATTATTTTTAATTATTTTTTTTTACACAAATTTTTATTTTTTTCAATTTCTTTAACAATAAAAAACTATTTCAAATTTTAGCTATCAAAAAAATTACTAAACTGTCAAGTACGAGATTAAAATATTTTTAAGCATAAACATTATTCTGTTGTTTTTAAACATATTTTGATTAACAATAATATATTATGATTAAATATTTTATATTATTTTTAATAAGTTATAAAACTTTGGTTGTGGTTGAAATTTTTTAAATTAAAACCAACCATGTTGCATTTTTTGAGCACAGTAACCACATAATCGTTAAAAGTTAACAAAAAAGTTTATCGTGACTAAAGTTTTGGTGAAAACAACTATAATTTGTTCTCCGCAACTATACATTGTTATAAAGAACATAATATGGTTATTGTGACCATATAACAACCATGTTTTTTTTTTCTGCGTGCAATAGTCATTTGCAGTCATTCATATCCTCCCGAGGCTTTCCCTAAACCTACTGTGGCCAGTAATCGGGGGTCCCGAAGTTGTATTTAGAATTAAAGTTCTTGTCGTTATATGCGTTTAGAAGTAAATTTAAATACAACGATTAATCAATCAGTAAAATATCTCTACATTTTCCTTTTTCAAATAACAAGGATTGCCTCGTTGAATTAGGAATTGAACTCCTTCCTTTTTACCTTCAACTTCTCTTTAGGTTTTTATATTCCGGTAACTTTTGTCTATCAATTTACAAAATATGTATAGTTGTTTGTAATCACAATAGAACTCTGTGTTTTTAATAAAGCTCATAAAGAATATTTTCTAACATTTTGTGGTCGTCTTCTGTTATTTAAATTCTACTTGTTGCTAAATATATTTGTGCGTATGACCTACGATACACAATTTTACATTTGATTGTCTTTATCACTCAAATTACATTTGTGTTCCTCTAATTTGTTTTTTTTTTTTTGTTTGCTTAAGACAGTTGGTATGTTTTTCTATTTCTATATTCTTCTAAGAGCGATCATTAATTAAATTGTTGTCATACCAGTTTTGCCACAATACCTCCACTTCACTTCTTTTCTAGATCGCTCACTTCTCTAGTAAAATAATGATGAAGAAAAATGAAATGATGAAAAATACAACAATAGAAATAGAAACATGCGTATGGCAGTATTCTCAGCCCGTCATTAGAAGCAAATGTTAAGAAACAGAACGATAGAAAATAAAAACTCAAGAATTACACGCATACAGGGGCAAATGCATAAAACAATCTAAAATTTGTTTTATTCGAAAAATATCTATGAATGTGTGTAGTTGTTGCTGCTGCTGTTGGTGTTGTTGCTATACTTTACAATGCCTAAGAAAAAGCTTTCAGAATAGGCAACAACACATCAGCAACAAGAAAAAAAAGCAGCAAAAGCTATTTTTGTTGTGCCCGATAGTGATGTTGATTGTTGTTGCTGGTGATCAGCAAAATCGTTTCTGCCCTTCCGTGGTGGAGTAGAGGCAGTAGAACCGCACGCAGTTTTTGTTGTGCGGTTTTCGTGCTTTTAACAGTGCGTTTCGTACATTGATCGCTAAATGTTTGCTTGCATGTGTGCGTTCATAGCTGTGTTCTTGATCAGCAAATACTTCAAATGAATTAAGGCTAGATGATGATTGTCTTCATTATTGCCATAATCATTATGGTTAATAAAACTGCTTTTTGTTTGTTAGTTTAGGTTTTTTTGTAGAATAATTTAGAATAAAAAAAAACAATTTATTCTAGCGATGAGGTAATCAGCTCACGCAGTTTTTTTGCTTTGTAGCAAAAAAAAAACAAAAATGCGCAGCAACAATTTTTGTTCATACGCATACAAACGCATGAAGTCATTTTGAATAGATTTTTTTTTTATTTTTTAATTTTTTTTTTAATCTCTTTACCATGAAATTTTTAAGACATGATTGCTTTTTTCACTTAAGTTGTTATTTTGTGGTTGTTCTATTTTCAAAGCTTAATAGGTTATTTTGAATAATGCTTTATCTTTATTTATATTTTCAGGGGTTCAAATATCAAACAAATTAAGGTTTAAATAAATAGGAAAAATAGTATTGTTGTTTTCGGAAAAAGGAATGGCGATTATACCTTTTTTTGTATGAATAAAAAATGACCTGTGAAACTTTTTTAACATTTTTAAGACAATGTTGCATAATAGTTTTTACTTTATAAATCGATTTTGAAAACTATTTCTTTGTTTAAGTAAAGTAAGGTTAAGTTTTGTCCATAAAGTTTAAAATTACAGGGTCCCCAACACATGGGATTTTAAAATATTTTTTGACATGAAATTTTGAGACACTTTTATAAATTTAAACAGATTGTATATCACCATGACTTCTTGTCCCTGATTTGTCATTAATAATAAATAAACTTTAAAATCAAAACGTGTTCCCACAGAAGATGTGCTTGTAATGTAATTTATCTAACGCTTTGAACCCCAACAGACAGACACTTCAATTTACACACTGTGTGTTTTACTACGGCTGCAGCAACAAGTAGTCAAAATATATATTTTAAGTTTAGGGGTGTCCTACACAAGGAAGGAATTTGACACGTATGGAGCCGTAACAGTGTAGTTAATATTACGGCTACAAATTGTAAAAAAAACGGTTTTCAATTTGACGTTTTTTGTTTTTTTTTTGTTTATAATAGTATGGCAACTGTAACTGTTTTTAAACTTTTGCTTATAGACTGTTTCAATTTAAATTTATATTTTATGTATTATATTATCTTATGTCTGACTTTTGATACAAATAGTAAAGTAGTAGGGTTCACGGTTGCCAGATATTTTTTTTTCTTCTCCCCTAAATTCAAATTGAAGGCCGTTACTCTTATACTGAGCTGTCCACCTTACGATAGATAATCTCAAGAAGGTGTTGTTTTTTTTTAAATATTTATAAATAACAACAGTATGCATTAGTAATTCTGACAATACGTCTTGAACTAGACCTAGTCAATCTAAATCAAGTTACAACGGAATTGCAACTGATAAAAAATCGCCCTAAAATATAAACGTAAATATAATTTCAAGCTCCTAAGCTTTTTCGCTTGACATATGTTTAGTCAAAAACTCTATGCGAAATTGAAAAAAATACCCTTAATCTAGTGGAAAACTCCCTTTTCTGACAACACAGGCTTGGGCGATGAGATTAAATAAACGTCGATCGAAAAGACCGATAATATTTTAACCAAAAGTGTATACAACAGCTTGAAATATTAGAGATGCAGGATTATTGCAGTTATGCAAAGTTTTAGTGGGACCGACTTCCAGTGTTGCCACTATTTTTCAAGCTTTTTCGCCAAATAGGTAATATCAGTTCTGAAAACTGTTTCTTAAATGCCAAGTGCGTAATTAGCGTCTCTAAAGCTTTTTTGAACTACAGAAAATTTTATTTCATAATTGACAATAAATATCAAACATAGACATGTTTTCTGGAAGCCGTCAAGCATTTCGTTTATCGTTTTTTTAAGTATACAAAACAACTTTTTTGTAAAATTAACGTATCAGTTACATTTAAAACAGTGGTGTGCAAAAGTCAATGCTGTCTATATTCAAAAATTAATTTTGTAAATGATTTTCCTCTTTAAATTTTTTTTTTTTAATTCATCCCTATTTTCTATATTATAACTTTTTTTGTTGTCCTTTAATTTTAATAATTTCGATTTTTTGTTTCACTGCCTTCTTCCATTTGACTTTTAATTCTAAAACTAATATACATGTGTATTTACAAGGTCTTGGCGAATCAGTTACCAGATTACAAGCGTAAAAGCAATGTTATCAAAGAGAAGATCATAAGAATTAAGAGGAGTGGAACTTTTGTTCTACGTAAAACTATTGACTATTACTATCTTCAAGCTCGGGCTTTTGAAACTGAAATTTTCTGACACAAAGTGCAATACGTATTTTTACCATCTGTACCGATCGAGTCGCCTTTATAATCGATTTATTGAATTCGAAACTGAGTTCTAATAAAAAAAAATCATGAGTTAGTAAAAACATTCTATCAAAAACAATTTAAAAAATAATTATACACTTAAAAACAAATGCAGCAAAACACCTGATTCCAGATTACAGTACAATCAAAAAGTAATTTTGTTTTTTAAACGTTAAAGTAACACGTTTTCGATTTAAAGAACATGGATGTATTTTTAAACGTTTAGTGAACGACAACTTTTTGGAGCGTTAAGTTAGAAGAGTGTTTTAGAAATTTCAAAGCTTAAAACTTTTTGGAACTACATATTCAAAATTAGCTTCGTGTTTTGCGAACAATCCCGAATAAACAAAATTTGTGTTACTGATTCAGTTGCTTGAAGAGTTTCTCTACTGTACATAACCAAGATGAGGCACTATACGCCAGAAAAAAATAATCTACAGGGAAACACAATGTTCTTAACGAATCCACTCTCAAGGAGACAAAAGTAGTCAAATAGGCTGGCAACGTTATAGCCACGATTTTTTTTATGTTTATGAAATAATTTTCTTTGACTATTTAGAAACGAGAAACAATGAATTAAAATGTTATTAATAAAAATTGGATCACCTATCAATACTAATCATCGGATTCAAACTTATGCAGATTCAATAACAAAATTTACGAAATTGGGTTTCGAATTGTTGTTTATTCCACTTTTATCTTCCAATTTAATGATACTGAACAAAAAACTATTTGCATCAAATAAATTCAACAAGATCGTACTCGGCAGAAAGTAGAAGAGTATATCAACCTAAGAGGAGATGGATGAAGAATGAAAAATAATGCAGAAAAATGTAAAATCGTAAAAAAAATCGTAATAGAATAAGAATTCCAAATAAAAAATTTAAAACACAGAAACAACATAATTTCTGTATTATTATCAATAATTATTGATTTCCTTACAATCAATGGTATAAAAAAATTAAACAAACGACGATGCGTCGTGGTCTTTATTTTTGTAATATTACGGATTCTCCTCGTATCAAATATAAAAATTAAAAATACTCAAACTCAAAACCCATTAAATTTTATAGTAAATGTTACCAGATTAGATCAAGGTCTTTTAATAATTATAAAAATTTTATTTTTATTTAAATTTTAATCATAAAATTATTCGAATGAATTTTATTGTCTGTAGAAAAACGAGTTACATATTTTAACAATGTTTAATTTAAAATAGAATCAACAAATAAATATTACTTTAAGGTTAGAATAAATAAATATTCTATTCATTTAAAATTTAGAAAGTCAGTGAGGTGGCCTTAAAGGTTCACATTCATTAAATAAATTTTTAAAATTTTAAAATTTAAAAAAAAAACTTAAAAATCATTTCAATGTAACTAAAAAAAAAGCAAAAAAAAAAAACAATATTAAACGGTTTCCTTTAAGTTAGCCAGAGATTTCGAGTTCTTTTAACTGATTGCAAATACCAACAAAAAATTACTTTTTATTTGTTTTTCTTCTCTCCACAAGCTCTTGTTAACGAAACATAAGCACTGATGCTATTCCAATGAGACTCGGTCTAAGCGATCCAGAAAGTGCTGCTGGTGTCTAACTTTCCATTTATTTATTTAGAAAACGTCTGAAATAATTAAAAATAAAAAAATTAATTTAATTGAATTTATCAAGTTTTATTTTAAAAAATATTCTAAATAAATTTATAATTAAATATTTTTAAGTTTACAAAGTGTAAAAAAAAAACCCTTTTCAGTTTTACACGGCTCCATAAAGGCAACGGTTTAAAGCACAACGAATTCCGAGCCTGTTTCAAAAACTGTTTCAACAAACTGATTATGCATTGTATATTTATAAATTTTCAAAAGTTACAAATTTAGTCCAAATTTACACGCGCGATCTGATTTCATGCCATTTTATTTCAATTCTGTTTAAAATTTTTTGTGTCAATTTTTTGTGCTTTTGTCAAAAATTCTACAGGGGAACATTTTACTTATAATAGTACTTTGCTACCGTGTCACTCACGCCCTAATTAAAATTTCTAAAAATTTTCTTGCGCCAATATATTCTTTAAGCTTTTAGACGTGACGTGTTACAAATTTCGACTACAAAATTATATCGTAATAAATTTGTAAAACAAAAAGGGGAAAGAATATTTTATATTATTTGGGAATGACTTTATGTTTGTTTAATTTATAAAAATTAAAGAAAAATAGATTTATATTTACATTCGTATGTAAATTATTTAAGGTGTGTGTCAATGTATGCGTTTTTTTGTTTTTCAACTAAAACTACGATTGTAATTTGCATTTTGTTATTATTCAATTTTTACGTTTTAATTCTACACGCACACATATAATTATTTTTAATTAATGTATAAATTATAATTTTATATTTAAATGTGCTGTGTTCCATTATTAAAAAAAGCATAATTTTTAATAAAAATGTATTAAATTATTTAATTAAAGATACAAATTGAACATCAATAAACTAACACAATAACATGCGCTCAAAACATGATGTAACATGTTATTTCATGCAACACACGTCGCACAATGGGGAAATATAAAGTTAAGTGGAAACAAATAAATAAAAAACAGAATGCAAGCGAAAAAAATGTCAGATTTGAACTTGAAATTTATGCAAACGAGGAATCACATATTTCTTGTTTTTTTACCGACTTAAAAAAAGAAAAAGGTTATAAATTCGACTGAATGTTGCTTTTTTATATATCTGTGCCCCATAACTCAGTTATTTCGGGTTCGATTTTTAAATTATTTTTATTTAAAAGCCAATGTCTACATATTGGTGCTGTTTTAAAAACAATTTAAAAACTTAAAAATTAGAGGGTGTCCCCATACAACATACATATTTTTTACGTGTATTTTGAACCGTGCAGGGCACCACTTTAAAATTAAAAAACTGCGCATCGCTTTAGTTCCAGAAAAAATTAAAAAATTAAAGGGTGTCCCCTTACGTGACGTAAATTGATTTATAAGAGCCTATCTTTTGAACCGTTCTATATAAACGCTTGCAAATTTGACATAATGTCGATTGCTATGATTGTTATAGTACAAGTATTAGTATCAAATTAAAGGGTGCCCCAATTGTTCATTTAACTAATGTATATGACTATACTTTTGAACAGTTGTAGACAGACGTTTGAAATTTTCAATAAACCTGTTTTGCTAACTCTGCTATAACAAGTATAAAATTTGTATTTGGAAATAAAAGGGTATCCCAGTAGTTGATGTAATTTGATGTATGTGGCCACACTTTTGAACCGTTGTAGACAGACAGCTGAAACTTACTAGGGACCTGTATGCAAATTTGAATTTTGAAATAAAAGAGTGTTCTCAAAATTAATCTAATTTAAACTTTATGGCCGCATCTTTTGAACCGTTGTAAAGAAACACTCGAAAATTTGACAGGATGTCAAAATGTCAAAAAGTTAAGGTAATAGACAGACAGATGAATCTATTTGTTGGTATTTTTCGCAAGATTTTTATTATTTCGGACTACAATTTAAGATTATTCTCTCGTTACGAGTTTAAATCAGGAATGTCAAATTTTTTTTTGATGAAATTTCCATATTATTTGGAACAATGAAATAACTCCAATAAAAAAAAAAAACCAAATATATGGGGTGATAGAGAATTAAAAATAAGAAAAAAAAAAAAATAATTGGATAAATTAGCGTTCGCCCGCATTTTCCGAGTAACGGGACTCTAAAATTTAAAAATTTTTTAAAATATCAATATGGATATCATTTTAAAGCTTTTGAAGAGATCTTTAAGGAATTACTAAAAATTTAAAAAAATGCTTAACCCATTAACAGCCGATGATATTTTATGTGAAATAATATATAGTCCTTAATTTTTTTCTTATTTTTTAATTCTTTGTCACCCCAATATTTGTTCTTTTAATGGAGTTACTTCAATGAACTAGATTTATATTTACAGTGAAGGGTCAATTTACATAAGATTCGGCATAGCCGAATATAGCACTCTTACTTCTTTATTGTAACAAAGTAGAGGTCTCATTACTCATCTTTAAAGGCTGCTGCTAAATAAGTATTCAATAAAATAAGGAGAACATGGTACAATAAAAACCTATATATAATATTAAATGCATGCTAAGTGGGCACAGGACATTAATAGTTAATAAGTTTCTTTTAACTCACACGTTATAAAATTAAATCGATTGAACGTTTAGGAAGCATAAATAATTAAATTCTTTAAATACAAATCTTTAAAATATCGCCATAAAATATAAATTGGATTTACACCACCTTTTCATTATGTAATAGTGTAAAAGGACATCATGTTCAGACACTTTATGTCGCACTCGAAAGTGACATAATTTCCATGGACATTGAGTCGTGTTTAGTATGGACATAGTGTCACTTATGAAATTGTCATGATGTTCCCACTGAAAGCAACAACGGCTTCGCCTACCAAAGATTTTCTGCAAGCCCCAAGTGGACTGTAGCAACACGGCTTCCAGCCTAACCTACAAAGAATACCATAAAATAAATCTATAATACCCATGTACGTTATAAATCTTCATTGATGGACATTATGTCTTTGCATATTATATGATGCCACCGAAAAAAATTAGGTTAGTCTGTTAGAGTGGCACTGTTAAAAATACACACTAGAAACACAGCTAACAGTATGGAATTAGCAACCGTACAAGAATAGTGACCAGTGTTGCCAAAACTATTGCACCAATTACCGCTAGATATTACTTTAAAAAACGCTAGAAACCGCTAACTAGTCGAAAAAAAAAACGCTGACATAAACCGCTAAAAAATTTCTTGAACAATTTATTTTTATACCCTTCACCGAGGCAAACTTGGTATCACAAAAAAAAAATAAATATGTCAATCGATCGATATCGTGTCGAAAGAGGTGCTATTGTAATTCAGCATGATCGGTCCATGTCCTTTGAGGCCGTAGGCAAAACACTACGCCTATCTCTAATTTTTTCATGTCATTTGGAACAATAAAAAAAACCATATCTAAAGCAAAAAAGTAATTATAAAGAAGCAAATAAAAAAACTGAGGAATTGACATATTTAACGGTTAAAATAGCATCAACCATATTGGTTTGTCCTCTTTCACACACGTCAGATTTACTTGATCAGTTTTTTATTAATTTTCTTTTGAAACTGCATTTGTGTTGACACACATCGTCAAGTTTGTTTCATCAAGTTTCGTTTTCTCTGCTTTCAACTTCTATTCTGCAGCCAACTTTAGTATAAAATTTTCTTAAACTTGATGGTACGTACGGTCAGATTTGTACCTCTTTCTATTCTCTTCTCCTCTTTCTCCCAAAAACTTAAGACTTGACAAGTCAAACTTGATGTGTGTGAAAGGGGACTTTGCAATCGATTTCTGAGCTTTGATTTAGCTCTACTAATCTGACTAAAGAGTCGTTGCACTTCTGCATTAGACCATTTATGAGTTTTTTTATAAAATGCCCCGATTGTCTGGTAATCTGAAATGACAGTATCCATTAGTTAAAAAATTTTTTTATTGGCCGAATTAAAATATTTTGGTTTGTTACTTTTGGATTAATTGTTTTAACAGTTTAAAAAAACAAGGCAGAGACGGATAATATATATATATATTTATATAAAAGGTTACAAACACAAAGTTTAGCTTACTTTGTAACAAAAAAAACTTATTGTAGCTGAAAAAACGCTAAAAACCCGCCAACTAAAATTTTCCCAGCGGAAAAAACTACTTAGCGGTTTTTTTTCTGACTTACCGCATTTAACAGCAAAAAACCACTAGATCTAGCAGGAAAACCGCCGTTTTGCCAACACTGATACTGACCATCATTTAAAAAATCCATCATTGCTTAGTATGCGTATGATGTATTTAGCAAAAAGTGTTGCCAGTGACTTTTGTTTACAAAAAATATAATGCAAATTTTGAATGAGCACAAGGTAGGCATCATGGTGGTTGAATTTTGGCCGCGGGCACCTTGTGGTTTCTTTTAAGAAATTAAATTCGAATATTCGTTGCTTACTTCTGTTAATCCTTTTTTTGCATTAACCGTTCGCTTATATTTAAAATTATCATTTTTCAAACATTGATTGACAACAACGTGGTTCTATATTTGCGTAATTAGAAGTATTTTGAGTAAAATATTCTGACATAAATTTAAAATTGTTTGACATACAGTTCAAATTAAGAATGTTCCTTTCTTAATTTTGCTTATTGTTTGTTCATGAGTACATTTTTCCACGCTTACGTAAGCATGCGTGAAGGTAAGCCAAAAATATTAGTTTTAGCATGAGCCTCATGTATGCTCAATTTTTTTATTGTGAGTGAAAACATAATAACTATTCCATCACTAGAACAGGCGCTAAGTTCTGCTTTAAGAACTTTCTTTTTATTTAAACAAAAGGACTACAATTTTCGTGCAGTCATATAGTTTGAAGCTTTGTTGTGAGCTTTGCGTATTAGATGACGTAACGTGAAAATGCGAACATTTATTGTTGATGCATAAAAGTATAAATCAAACATGTAAAAGCATAAATGCAAAAGTAAAAAATGTAGTTATTTTATGTTAAGGACTCTTTAAATAACAACAACTTATTAAAAAAAGGATACGTTTATGAATCAACAAATTATACCTTTACTTTAATATAGATAAATATGTTTAAAATAAATTTTTGGAAATTTTACCTGTTAACAAATATAACTTTTCCTTTTGTTTAGTTATTTAGGTCACAAGAATTTTGTAGCCTAAATTCCTTCCAGAAAGGACATAAAGGGATGTAGAGAATGAAATTAATATATTTTATTGTAATTTAATGTAAATTTATGATGTGTGCATAAATTTAATTTTCCCTAAATTTACGACCTCCTTTTTTATTTTCGGTTGAAGTTTTTTCCATTAATTCGTCGACATGTGATTTTAGGGAATTTCTTTATTTCCTATTAAATATTTTAATCACTTGAAATGGTCATTGATATTTTTATGAGAACAACTTCATTTAAGGCGAGCCTTTCATTTGTTAATTTCCCTGCTTTTAGACATGAAATCTGTGCAACGGGTGTGTTTTTGCTGGCTGACTGTTGTATTAATTTTATTGGTAGTTAAATGCTAATTATTTTTGATTACTTGTAATGGAATAATGACTATTCTTTACAGCAAAATATCATGTAGTTTGCTTTTGATACGTTCTTAAAATTATTATTTTATTAATATTTTTCTGGGCGTAGTTTTTTTTTTCTTTTTTTGCTTAAATATTTTTGAAAAAATAATATTATTTAAATGTCTTGTTTGAACGTTTATAATATCATTAATCATGGCAGTTTTATTTTTTTTTTATTTAAGACTGTGTGTTTATTAGAATTTCTTAATTAATTAAATTTGAATGTTAAAAATTTTGACGAATGAAAAAAAACAAGAAATAAAGGCTGCCTTCTTCGACTGCGCCGAATTTTTTCATTAGAATTAAAATGCATATTAATGAAGTTTTAATATTCTTGTAATTAAATTTACTTTCTAAGTTTGTTTTTGTCTCTGGTTAGTTTCTAAGAATTTTAAATTTGTTTTTAAAGATATACATATTTTTATTCGAGTTAGTTGCATATCAAGTGTTTTCAACCTTTTTTGTTATCATAGTTTTTCAGTTTTGCCTGTGCGCTGCATCAATGTTGTTCCTTCATAGTTTTGTTGAATGCACATACTTGACGCATATTAAAGAAAAAAATGTTTACACAAATGAAAGCCTATTTTGGTGTCGTTTATATCGCTGATTTTCAGTTAACTAACTCTTGAAATTATTTCCGGTGAATCGCTCTAACTTAGTATGTGATAAACAGGTTGTTAGCGCCTCATAACGATATACGCGTTTATTTTCTGGTAAAACCTGTTTTTCCATACAATAACAGACCACATAATCGGATTAATAGAGCATGGTACCCCGTTTTGCTAATTTTGAAGTCAAATAATACACGAACAAGAGTTCATAAAAAGTTATCAGCAGGTGATTTTATTTAATCTTTTTTAAATTCATCTAATCTAAAACTTAACAGAAAAAAAATGTTGCACCAATTAAAAGTTCATTTGAACTTCATGTAAGAAAATTTTTTTATTCTTTCATAATAAAAGAAAAATTAATTTAACTTTTAAACCAACATCAAAAAAGAAGGAGGTTATACAATTCGGTGAATGTTGTTTTTTTTAATATTTGTGCCTCCAGAACTCTGATCCGATATCAAAAATTTTTGGCAATATGATAGATTATGCTTACAGATTGATCCCGTTTAAAAAACAGCTCATTATCTTAAAAATTAAAGGGTGTCCCCATACAACATACATATTTTTTACGTTTATTATGAATTGTAAAGGGCAATTCTGTAAAATTTAAAAACCAAACCAAAAACAAAAAATTATACAAAAATAAATCGAAAATATTAAAGGGTGCTCCCATAATTGATGTAAATTTACTTATATGAGGCTATCTATTGAACAGTTATAGACAAACGCTTGCAAATTGGACAGAATGCCGATTGCTATGGCCGTTATAGTAACAACTATTAATATTACAAATTATAAAATAAAGGGTGCGCCAATAGTTCAATAAATTGATGTATATGGCCATACTTTTTAACAGTTGTAGACAGACTCTTGGGGTTTACAACGAATTGGTAAGTCCGCTATAACAACAAGTATAAAATATGGATTGAGAAGTTAAAGGGTGTTCCCATTGTTGATGTATTTTTAAGTGTGTGGCCGTACTTTTGAACCGTTATAGACAGAACGCTGAAACTTAAAAGGGACCTGTATTTTTAAGTCCGCTATATCAACGAGTTTATAATTTAAATTTAAAAATTAAAGGGTGTCCCATAATTACTGTAGATTTACCTATGTAGGCCTATCTTTTCAACCGTTGTATAAAACGCTTGTAAATTTGACGCAATGTCGATTGCTATGGCCGTTATAGTGACAGCTGTTAATATTTAAAATTATAAATTAAAGGGTGCACCAATAGTCCATTAAATTTAATATATATGGCTATACTTTTGAAAACTTGTAGACAGATGGTTGAAATTTACACAGAACCTGTATTGCTAAGTCCGCTTTAACAACAAATATAAAATTTGGATTTGGAAGTTAAAGGGTGTTCTAATAGTTAATGTAATTTTGTGTATGTGACCAAACTTTTGAACCGTTAAAGACAGAACGCTGGAATTTAAAAGGGACCTGTATTGATAAATCCGCTATATCAACGAGTTTATAATTTTAGAAATTAAAGGGTGTTCCACAATTTCTGTAGATTAACTTATATAGGCCTATCTTTTGAACCGTTATAGACAAACGCTTGTAAATTTGACACAATGTCGATTGCTATGGCCGTTATAGTAACAGCTGATAATATTTAAAATTATAAATTAAAGGGTACACCAATAGTTCTTTTAATTTGGTATATGGCCATACGTTTAAACAGTTGTAGACAGACGATTGAAATTTAAAAAAGAACCTGTATTACTAACTCTTAAGTATAATAGTTGATATGATATGGTGTATGTGACCGTTTATACAAACACCTTAATTTTAGACAGAATGTCCACTACTTTATCTGGTTTAATTAGAAGTATTAAATGTTATATTATTAATTAAATAGTTGATATAATCTGATGTATATGGATATGTATTTGCGTTTATAAAATTGGTTATGTAAATGGGATTTAATTGCAGTCAACTTTTCAGAATTCGCAGATTTTATGACCATTTTAGTGGTTTTAATCGGAAAAAATTATTTGTCAACTATTTGACGATGTCGGCGAAAATTATAAATTTATGGGCGTAAGTCCATACAAAATGAAGTTAAATTGCTATTTATATAAATTATAATTTGTATAGGATAATTAAAATAAAATGGTAATATTTAGGGCAACGTTGCTAAAAAAATTAAATATATAATTTATTTCATAAAAATTGACTGGACGCATCAAAAAGTCACTCAAATATAGAGAAGATAGATTAAAATCAACAACAATTTCAACAAATATATAAAAAATGGACAATACATATTGAATATGTCGCAGAAGCTAAAAATTGCATAAATTGGTATTCGTCTATTATTTGAAAACCAAACGGGTCTAGTTTCGTCTGTAGTAGTTATGAGTCATATCCCATAGTATGGAAGAAGTTCAAAGCTACCACGAATACAAAAAAAAATAATAAAAATTTAATTAAATTTAACAACGGGAATTTTACATTATATTAATTAATTTGCAAAAAAATCTTTTTTGTGTGTTGGTTATTGTTGTTTTTGCTTAAACTTTGATTTTTATCTTTACTTTATTGTTTGGATAAAAATCTTTAGTTTATTTAAAACGTTTGTGAGAATTTTCCAGAAGAGCTAAGTAAGCGGTAGTGAAATGGCCATTGAGACGTACTTTCACCTTTAATAATTAATATCGGTGATTTAATTATTAAATCGGGATTGTAAATAAAAAATAGCACGAAAAAAAGTTTTTTTGCAAATTAATTAATATAAATAAATTTATATTAGTTTACCTTTCAGCGTGCTAATAACCTAATTAAATTATTATTAATGGTGAAGCTGAATCAGTTCCTATGGCTATTTGAAGAAGCGTAAGCAAAAATAACGTCACTAAAATATTGTTAAAGTTTTCCTGACGAGTTGAGTAGAGAAATTTACGAAATTGCCATAGTAAAAGAATTTTTTTAATAATTATTGATAAGTTTTTATTCAGATTACTATTATTAATTGTCTACGAATCTTTTAATACACAACGCGATGAGCACAAACATGGCCTCTCCCATAAAATCATCGAAACTGCTCTTAGCAAATCTTTTAGTTACATGACTACATTTATCCTTGGGTGTAAACAAAAGAGTGATAGCAATATTGTATTAAACTGATTAATGTAATATCCTTAAAGCGCTACAACATTTTTCCCAACATTTAAAATTGAAAACATAATTGTAGTCGATTGTCACAAGTAAACAGCATCCAAAAAGTATTGCGTTTTAAGAGCTCCTTATAAGAGATCATACGCGTATTTGGCTCAACCTGATAAATAACAAATTTTGGTTACTTTCGAAATGGAAATATTGTAAAACTTTTAAATGAACTTTACAAAAAAAATTTTTACTGCACAAAGAAAAAAAAAATCGGCAAAATAAAATAGTTAAAATTGGTTAAAGTATTCAAAATCTAACAATTATGAGGCCTATTTCTTTACTTTTTGAGTAAAATTCGTGAATATAAGAGCAAGCAAATTTTTCTCTCATAAAGAGACTAAATTATATTAAAGTACGGAAACACAAAAACAAAAAAGTGTTTTGACTGTTTTAATAAAAAAAAAAAAAAAATCAATTTAATATCAGCAAAAATCAATCACGGAATAGTCGTTACAAAACTTTTTGTTTTCCAGAAACCTATAAAACCTTATAAACTACAGCTTGCAAAGATAAATTTATATATAAAACTGTCGATATGTGAATGTGAATTTATGCTCCCTATTTCGTACATTTTATTAAAATAGTTTGGAGCCATGTTTTTCTTTTGGCACGTCTTCATTTTCCATTAGAAATTGTCTTGTAAATATTGTTCATGACATAAACTTTTTAGTTATTTTAAAGCTGTTTCACAAATTTAAATAATTTGGAAGTAGAAGAAGAAGAACTGTATTAAAAAAAATTGCTCTCATTTACTTAAGTTTGAAGTAAGGAAACGGTTTTCGTTCAAATTGTGATACAGAAACAGACCTATTATTATTATTTTATTTATAAATAATTAGGCGATGCTACAAAATCATTTAGCCCATTCGTACTGAAACCCAAATTTAGGTAACCAGAACCGTAAAAACAAATTTTTGCCATAATTAAAACAAACATAATAAACATAATGAAAAAATTAAAAATAAAATAGTTTAAATAAACGAAGATATGTTGAAAGTGGGTTAAAAGTTTTAACTTAAAACTTATTTCAAAAGGACATTTGCATACGAGGGCTGCTCTATATATTTGTGGCCTAATAGTGAAAATGCGAATATTTATAATCAAAAATGGTTTTATTGTTTTCAAAGTATTCTCCAGCATGATTTATACACTTTTGCATGCGCTCAAACCAGTTGTCGAAGCACTTTTTCCATTCCGATTGAGACACCTCTAAAACGTGGTTTTTGAACACTTCAACAGCTTCTTCTGACGACGAAAATCGTTGACCACGCATTTTTTTCTTGATGTGCGGAAACAAGAAGAAGTCACTAGGTGCCAAGTCAGGGCTGTACGGCGGATGACCCATTAATTCGACGTTTTGGCCGGTCAAAAACGCTCTGGTTTGAGCCGATGTGTGAGAGCTCGCATTGTCAGGGTGGACAATGATTCGTCTTCTCTTGGTTTTTCGTATTTCTCCGATGACTTCAGGCAAACAAATTATAGTGTACCACTCAGAAGTGACCGTCCAACGTTGCTCAAGCGGAACAGTCGCCACATGACCAGTTTTGCCGAAGAAACAGGCGACCATTTGCTTCGAAGTGCTTCTTCGAACAACTTTCGTTGGATTTTACTCGTCTTTGAAGACCCACACGATCGATTGTTGTTTCGTTTCGGGCTCATACGCATAGATCCATGATTCGTCACCTGTGACGATCTTATAAACGTCTTTTGAAACACCGCAATCGTATTTTTGCAACATTTTTTTGCACCAATCGACACGAGCCTTTTTTTGAACAACTTTCAAATTGTGCGGGATCCAACGAGAACAAACCTTTTTTACGGCCAGGTGTTCATGCAGTATCGAATGTATGCTGGTGGAAGAAATGTCCAAGGATGTCTCTATCTCTCGGTATGTCGCATGTCGATCTTGCATTATGAGTTCACGCACGGCATCAATGTTTTCTGGCACAACAGCCATTTTTGGACGACCTTCACGGAATTCGTCATTGAGCGAGCTTCGGCCACGATTAAATTCATTATACCAATTTTTCACAGTGCTATAGGATGGTGCTTCATCGCCATACAAAGATTTAAGTTCATCAATGCACTCTTGTCGTGATAATCCACGTCGAAAGTTGTGAAAAATGATGGCACGAAAATGTTCACGAGTTAATTCCATTTTTTTCTGTATTAATTTTTGCAAGTCACTGTAAACAACACAAATAATGGTCGTACGTCAAAACGTTTTGAGTACGATTATGCTTAAAAATGACAAACTTTCCAATGGAAATGTCAGGTTGCACTTGGCAGCACTCAGTGTTGCTAGGCCAGAAATATATATAGTAGCCCTCGTATAAAGTAATATTAAAAGATTTTATGTATTTCGCATTTGCTATTTAAGGATGAAATGGATTTTGAGTAATTTAAAGAAACAAATCGGGAGGAAATAGAAATTATATGTTTTATCCCTGGAATGCAATATTTAAATAAAAGTAAAAATAAAAGTTTAATGTTCTTGTATTTAATTTACAATAAATAAAACTATATTGGTTTTCTTCTTTTTGAAATCATTTTTAAACATCGTTACGAGAACCATATTTATTCTGTCATCTCAAACGTATTTAAAAAAATACGCACAACTAGCAAAATTCGATTGGGAACAAACGCTGTTCTTAGAAGCTCTTTTCGTTGTACACCAACTCAAATATTTAAAATTTTAGAATAAATCAATGAGCTAATCAGCAGTTAATCACGTTAGTCTAAAGCTCAGATCTTCTATGATTAAATCATTAATCATTTTCGATTGTTTTATTTTATATTTTTATTTTTGTAAAATATTACATAAGCTATTCTTTCATAATTACAACCTTGTCCGTATATAACGTACATTACACTTAAGTTACAAATATTCAGATTTATTTACAAAATCAGTTGATTAATTTTCATTCTTTTTAAAATTCTTTTGTTGAAACAAAAAACATTAATCTTGTGAACAAAAAGCGTCAAAATCTTATAATTACTTTAGATGGAAAAATAATTAACTGCCTATGCAAGATATATCTATGTGAAAGATTATATGAAGTTGATAATGAATTTATTAAAATAATATTAAACTAAACTAATTACATTTTACCAAGTTATTGAAGGATCTTGGAAAAGGTCAAACGGGCATCCGTGTCTATTTTTTCTGTAACCAAATTGTAAAACAGTTGTTTTTAGCCATTTAAAAAAAGAAAATAAAAACAATTTACTTTAGTTGCATAAAGAATAAATATTTGAAAATTCCCTATTTTTAAAGTTAAACAAGGTTTTCGACACAGCCACTTTGTTGCAGGATCCATCGATTTTATTGTTACCAAAGAATAAAAAAATTCTCTAATGTGACTGGAAATAAAAATATAGCTTTTGCCATATCATTTCAAGGAATTACTTTTGTGTTATTCTCTTTATATTTTTTTTTCGTATTTTTTGCTCCAAAATTAAAATTATTAAAACTATAAATTGATAAAATTCATAAAATTTTTACTAAAAAATTGTGTTGTACGTAATAAAAAAGAAAAACAATGAAAAGAAAAAAAATATATATATTTTGAATTTTATTTTTAAAATTTGTTATAGCAGACATAGTAACACATATTTTTGGTGAACTTAAAATAAAGCTATGAGGACATTTCATTTAATTGTGCTAATTCTTATTCTTGAACCGAAGAGAGACTAAAAATTATTCTTTTTTCTGTAATAAAATTTGCTTTCAAAATTGTATCTAAAAATTTCTTCCGTTCGACCAAAATAGATTCTCCCAAAAAAAGAAGAGTTTTCATCAAAGTATACCCAGGAATACAAATTTTAATTAAGAATGGGAATTAATAGCAATTAAATAAACACAGAAAAAAACGTGGTATTTATATGGTCACAATAACCATTTTATGTTCTTTGTAACAATGTACCGTTGCGGAGAACAACTATAATTGTGTTTTCAACTTTAGTCACGGTAAACATTTTTTGTTAAGTTTCAAATAAAAAGAAATTTTTCCAGCTCGAGGTCAGTTATATAAATTTGTTCTTAATTTTGCCCATATTTCGCTACAATCTTTGAGTCGCATCATCAGGGCTTAATTTTCTAAAAATGTTAAGTTTAACAATAACAAACATCAATACAATATAATACAAATAACAAACAAAAGTCTTAAAATATATGAACAATAATAAAAAAGTATAAGAACTGTCACAACTTTTAAGCTTACATTTGATTTTTACATAAACACACACAAATCGACAAACAATAAAGTTTCCCAATCATCGTCAATTACTGCACCAATTATTACAGATTGTTTTTATGTTTCTTATTAACTAAATGTCTATAGATTTGTGCACAATTCTCTGTATCAGTTTTGAAAGTTAAGCCCTGATGATGCTACTCAAAGATTGTAGCGAAATATTGGCAAAGTAAGGAACAAATTTAAATAACTGACCTCGAGCTGGAAAAATTTATTTTTATTTGGAACTTTACAAGAAACAGGTCGAATAAATAAACTCAATAATATTTTTTGTTAACTTTTAACGATTATATGCTTATTGTGCACAAAAAATGCGTATTACTATTGCTCAAATTTTTACTTACAATCATTGCATTCAGGCTAAAATATCCTTTCCTGTTAAAAAACAAGTGTTCGTCTTCCGAAGGTTTTACTATTTTTATGTGTGTTCCATCGATGCAACCCACGATGGAAGGGATCTTATATTTATTAAAAAAGTAGTTTCTGTGTCTACGGTTTTCCTCGTCGTCCATTTTAAGTTTTACCCACTGCGGGCATACATGTTTTTGTAGAACTTTGAGAACACGCGTTAGTACAACTGACACAGTACATCTTGTAAGGCTTATACTGCGATCATTTGCAACTGACCTTTGGTAAGATCCTTCTGCTGAAAATCTTAACGTTGCAGCCAGTTGAATCGTACAATAAATACTAGACGAAGGCAAGTGTACCTTAACAACATCTAACAGCATTTTAAAAGCCGCCTTGTTCAATCGGTATTGTTAAATAAAACTGTAGTTGTCATCAAAGCAAAGTATAAATACAACTTTCTTTGGAAAAACTCATATACTTACATTGACTGTGGGAGTTCCAACGGGTTGCTATGATCCCTCAATATTTTTCGTTTCACCCTCTCTAAATTTTCTTCCTCCAATAATAAATATGATACGACAGCCTCAACCATTTTATTTTTGAATTTTTTTCACCACAATTTATGTTTATATTATTTTTAAATGTCTCACATTTTAATAAACTATTCAATTTGAGCTTAAAATGCCGGCAAAAATGTAAACAAAGCAAAACAGCTGAATCGAACATGGGTTTTGTTTATTATCGAATCAAGACAAAACCATGACGATTTCATAACACCAATTGCAATCAGAATCAATTTTCAATTCTGATAAGTGACAATTCTGTCTTGGTTTTCATAACAAACCTGAATACTACGTTTTGTTTGCAACCATATAATGCAACCATAATATGTTTCTCTTAGATTATGGTTACCTTAACCATGTTTTTTCTTTGCGTGAAGACATTACACAAAACACGTGGAATAAAAAAAAGTACACAGAGAAAAAAATGCACTATGACAACCAGGAATTTGTTGCCAAACGAAATTTGCCGGTTGTGCCTACTATTTAGAATTCGGTTGCAATAACTGAATGAATATGGTTGTTGTAGCTTAATATGATTTAAGAGTCACTATCAATATTGTTGTCAATTAAAAAAACAAAATTAAATTAAATTAAAAAACAACTTGATATTTTTACATTCACTTTAGTTTTAAAAGTAATTTCCTCGAATAAGATTGAAATGAATTACATGCTTCTACAACTAATCTAGTCTCAGAACTACATCATCGGGTTTCCATTCAATTTGAAAAAAAAGTAAATTTTCTTTTAAATTATTCTTATTATTATTTTTATATGAATAAATAGCTTATTATACCCAGCGTTTTTTGGATCTAACTTACAGGCGCTTTTTTCCCTCCCCCTCCTACCGGTTTTTTACAAAATATTTATTCTTTCTTCTACATAATTAATTATGTTAAAAATTTTATTAAGATCAGTATAGCCGTAAATTTCCGTTCTTTTCTTTTTATCTCATCGTTTCGAATTTCGTTAAAATCGTTTAACCGAAACGTTGTTTAAATGGATTCAGCCGCATAAAAATGCGGATGCGTCGACGAATTTTGTGCAAATATAAGATAAACCACCCACACGAACATGCTAAAAAACTTTCAAAATTTAATTAAAATTCGGTTTGACCGTTCGTAAGTTAGAAAGTCTCAACCGACTTGCAACAATTTTTAAATATATATAGATTTTGAATTTGACATTCAACAGTATTTGTGTGAAAGTATTTCTCTACTATTACTTTTCATTGTTTTTTTTTTTATCAAAATATAATGTTTAAAATATAAAATATGATATGATCACTCAAAAAATTTAAACATTAACTGTTTGCCGTTTATTTAGGAAGTTTTCAGTAAAGTTAAAAATAAATGAAAATATGGTTGTTTTAGAAAGAAAATTTTTATTTAATTTTTTTTGTCTGTTGTTAGAAAAGCTAACGACAAAAAAATACTGATTTCGGTGTAGTCAAAATTATCAATTAATTTTTACCTTGTTTCAGTAAAACTGAAATACTTAATTAAAAAAAAAGTTCGTCAGTAGAAAAGCACTATTTTACAGTAGCTTTAAAATATAATATAAAAAAATATTAACTGTTGGAAAATATGTCAGTTAAAAATAAAAATTGTAACAAAATAATTTATAGAGGAATAACATCAAAAATATGTTGGCAAGTATTTTACATAGAATTTTAAATTTGCAATATTGAAAAAAAAATATTCCCTTTTTACAGATACAGAATAAAGAAAATAAATTCTGTGGTCTTCAACATATAAAAGATTTTATTAAGGTATGTTATTTAAATTGTTGAATTGCAGACATATCCCTTATTTACTAACACAACGTCACAACTCCAAATTTAAAATTTTGGTGTTAATCACAAAGAATTGTTTGCCATTTACGTTTTTAGAGAGTAAGTCGTTATTTCATTTCATGTTTGGACATTTTTTTTGTCAATAGGAAGCACACATTTGAGTTATGGAGTAAAGTTCATAACGTGAAGTTCATATCGCTTTCTAAAATATCGTCACATTTCGTTTTGTGACGGTATATATGTATAAAAAAGGTGATCTTTTTAAAATGTGTCGACTTTTTGCATATAAAGTAAAACTCCGTTTTCTTTTCTTAAATAACGGCACATTTTAGTTTATGACACAGTTGTGGATATAACGTCATAATTCAAAGATCCACATTGTTTGTCAAAAATATCCCATTTATTATATAGTAAGTAGTTTTCTTCAATCGATTTTATTTCTGAGTCTTAACAATTGTAGATGGTGAGAACAAGTCAAAAATTCAACTGCGATTATTTCGAAATGATTTGATTTTGAGTTATGGCGTTCTGTTTGTAAATAAGCGATATTTACCAATATTTAGTATTAGTTGCACATATATAAACAATTTTTAAATGTAAATTATTTTTTTTAGCATAGAATAATCCTGAAATCCGTAAATTTTCAAGTAAGAACAAAAATGTTAAGCAAATCAAAAAGAAGAAGAAAAATAGCATTTGTGTATTTAAATAAAATAAGCAATTAATAAATAAATAAAGACATTGTAATGTTTTAAATAAATAAAAAATCTGTAGTTTTTATTGTTTTGCTAGGTTATTTTTAAAGGGTTGGAATAAAAGAAAAAAGCTGTTAATTTTACTGTTTTAGTAGGTTAAATTTTATAAATTAAAATAAATACAGAAACAGTTATTATTAATGTTTTGGTAGGTTACATTTTGGTAGTTGAAATAAATGAAAAAACAGTAGTTTTTACTTTTCTGGTACGTTGTTTTTTCGTGCGTTGGAATAAATGAAAAATTAGTTGGTTTTAAATATTTTGTTAGTTACAAAATCAACATTCAATAACAATTGAAAATTACATTTAATTTAAATGAAATGTAAGTGGACCGTTTTTTAAATGAAAAAGTAGTTGTTTAAAGTGTTTTTTCATTTAAATTTACCTACATAATACTTTGAGTGATATTACCAGTAAAATTTAGATTTGTATCAATCTTTCTTTTAAATTTACCTTAGTATCAAAAATTCAAGAAGCACCAAAAATATTATTTAAATTGAGTGTTTAGAGAAGAGCCCAATTAAAAATAAATAAGTAAGATAAGCCGAATGTTATATACAATTCACAATTAATATAAATCTACTTTTTGGGGTGACAGGGAGATAAAAGGTAAGAAACAAAAATTAAGTTCTATAAATAATTTTACATAAAAATTTCATTGGTCCTCAAAGGGTTAAACATTTTTTAAAAATTTTAGTATTTCATTAAAAATATTTCCAAGAGAATGCTGATTTTCAATAGCAAAATTTTCGAAACTATGTCTGATCGATTGGCGTATTTTAATATTCTCTAGCTAGCTTGCACCTTGGCAAAGTTGATTTTATCCCGAACACAGACGGAAAGACGGACACCGCTCAATCAACTTACAATTCACAATATATATACTTTTTTGGGGTCGGAAATGGATATTGTAGAAATTACAAACGGAATGACAAACTTAGATATACACTTTTTCCCCTTTTTGTTTACTTTTAGTTTACTTTTTTTGTTATTAGAATCTTTAAAAATTCTTTTTTCAAGGCCTCTCTTTTTGTAGAGGCCTAAAACACTTAAAGGGGCCGAACTTTTTGAATTTGACAGATTGTTCTTCGGTTGCCTTTACAATATTCAGTTGTTAAGTCATTAACATCAGGACCACGTCTCAGTTCATCAAAAAGAAATTTTTGAAAAACTCCATTTCTCCAACCAACTTTTTTGCGACGCCTTGTGCTCTCGCAAATTCATAAATACTTTTTCCACTATTTTTATTTAAAGCTCCAAGTTGTTGTTTCGAAGTACATTACCACAGTTTTTGAGGGCCTCTAAGTACTATTAAATTAATACGAGTAAGTAGTGATTCCAAATAAATTAAACATTTTTTTAAAAATGTTTTTTTTTTTTTTAATTTGACATATTATATTTCTCAAACTGGCCATATGAATTGCCATCTCTGTCTTAAACATGCAGATTATGTGCAAAAACAGGAAAGCCCATGCATTGGTGTTCCTGTTTTATATAATGAGTGCATTTATTATATTACTGTTGTTGTTGCTGTGTGTATTTCTTGTTTTTGCATTCTGGAGGCGTGTGCTTGTTAAGCTTTGTTATTCAAAGCAGAATCGCAAAAAAAAAATGGCGAAAAGAAAATGGTGTTTAAACATTTAAAAACGTTTATTAAGTATGAAATTTAAAAACTGTAATTATGAGAAAATAAAATTACAGTCAGGTATAAGAGTGGAACAGCATCTACAATGTTGTAAAAAATAGTAGAAAAGAATAAGAAACGCATTTGTGACTAAATCGATAGTTAGAAGAAAGAAAGAACAAATATAGTATGAGACGCAAAAAGTTTACCTAAACCCAGTATTTCATGTCGGAATGAGGCAATATGGGTATTATTGAAAAGATAATTTTAATATATATTTTACTAAAAAGAAACAAGGTTGTATGTTTTTCATTTTTCATAGAGGTCGGACGTATCGCTCTTTAAAAAATAAAAAATATAAATAAAATAAATATTCTTAGAAAATATTTTCAAAAATTTTCGTTTTTTTACAACAAAAAGAAACTAAAATATATTGCTAGTTTTTGTGTTAAATATTTATTAATATGAATACCGGGCTTTCATTATTGGATGATAATATTCCGCCAGATAAATGGTCAGAAGACAATTTGGAAAAAAGTCGGGATTTTATGTCTCCGCGTTTGATTAAAACTCCAGTCGTGCAAAAAAAATCTGCACGGAAATCAAATTTGGGTGTCAAGCCAGAGCCGATAATAAATAGTGGAAAAAATAAACAAAACAATCCGGGGAGAGTTTCTTTGATGCTTGCTGAAGGGAATGGACAATCATGTGAGAAAGCTGTAATTCAACGGCAGCCTTCAATTTTGCAATCTCAGGATTCAATGGAATATGATTCAACACTTTCAAATCTATCAGATGAAGAAAACTTTATTTCTGTTCAACACAACAAGCGCAAAAGAGCTTGTGAAAATAAGGTAGATTTATCTAAGTTTAATTTAAATAATTATAATCGTGTTCAGGAAAATACGTTAACTGTTAATACACAAGAATCACAAAATAGGTTTGCTATTTTAGGTGAGTTAAATATTCATGAGGAAAAAAATAGTTCCCATGAAAATAACTTTCTAAAAAACAAAATTAAGAGTACAAAAAATAAGAATTCATTTTGCCCACCGATATTCCTTTTTAACGTTAACATTGAGGATTTAGTTAATCAGCTTAAAACTAAAAAAGTAGAATATAAAATTATAAACAAAAACCGTTACAAAAGCAAGTTGTTTCTGAAGGATGCTGTAGTTCATGCTGAGATGATGCAGTTACTAAAAGAAAAAAATATAGAATCTTACTCATTTACACCGGTTGAACAGAAGCTATCTAGTATAGTACTTAGAGGTTTATATTTTAAAACAGATATCAATATAATTAAAGCTGAGATTGATTTGTTAGTTCCAAATACAATAGAATCGGTTTCAAAATTTTCTACTCCTTTTTCTAAAAAGCACAATATCGATACGGGCCTTTTCTTGATTACGTTACAGACTGGTAAAACTTTAAATGAAGTGGTAGCAATTAAATATTTATTAAACCAGAGAATTACATGGGAACTTCCCAAAAGGAATAAAAGAGAAATTCAATGTTATCGTTGCCAACAATGGGGCCACATGTCGCGTAACTGCAACCGGCCATATTCTTGTGTTAAGTGTGATCAATCTCATGCTCCGGGGGAATGTAAATTTGTTTCAGACAAAGATAATTTACCTTTTTGTAATAATTGCAAACAGAGTGGCCATCCATCAAGTTTCAAAGGCTGTCCTGCTTACAAAAAATATGTGGAAATAAAAAGAAGAGTTCAGCAAGAAGCTGTAGAAAGAAAACAAAAAGCTTCTATGAATGTAAGTAATGCCATAAACACTAATTTTGTACAAAAAAATCGACCTTTCGCTAGCCTTTTTCAAAAATCAAATGTAAATTCTCAATCATTTATTTCAAAGCCGCCAATAATTCATAAGTTTTTAGAAATTGCAAAAATTCTGTGTGAACCCGAAGCTTTTTCTTTAGAAAAGAAAATAGAAAATTTTATTGTGAGTTATAAAAATCTTTCATTAGTAGAAGCAAGACAACAATGTCGAAACCTTCTAGCTGAGGTAAATAAAGCTTATGACCCATAATGTATTCAATTTACTATCATTTAATGTTGGATCTCTCATTGAGACAAGTCGTAGAATAGATTTATTTGATACCATTAGAGCTAATAAGATTGACGCTGCTTTTGTTCAGGAAACTGATCTTAATACTAGACACAATGTCGCCATGGGAGATTATAATTTTATCAGAGACCAGAGTTCACAAGGTGTTGCTATAATTTTAAAGAATTCATTTAAATATTCTAAAATAAATACAGCTCATTTAGGTTTTCCAAATATTTTTGTTTCACTTGACATAATAATGGATAATTCAATTAAAAGGTTGTTATTTGGATCCATTTATATTCCATGCAATTGTAACTCAACAGTTTTCAAAGATGGTCTCACAAATTTAAGTCTTCTTTCTCAAAGATTTGATGGGGCTTTTATAGGTGGGGATTTTAATGCGAAGCATTCATCTTGGGGTGACTCAATTAACAATCAAAACGGTATTATTTTTTTTAATTTTTTGCGGCAGAACTCTATTTTTTTTGCACGTATATCTGGTTTAGTTCCGTCATATCCTAATGGCTCCTCTTTTCTTGATAATTTTTTGGTGAGTGCAAATTTTATAAGTCCGGCGAACTCAAATTTTAAAATTTCTAGTCTACCAACTTTTTCAGATCACTTTCCTTTGAAACTGCAAATTAAAATTTCAAATTTTGATGTGATTATTAATCCACCTTCAACATTTACTTCTTTTAGGAACACAGATTGGAATCAATTTAAAATTGACGTAAGTAATCGTATTATCGATCACTTTCCTGAAGTGGATAAAAATTTGTCAAATGTCGAAATCGACCACTATATTAATGAAATTTCAAACAGTATAATTACTGTATGTAGTATTCATTCAGAAAAAATTGAATTAAAAAATCGGAAGTTTTTAATTTCTGAGAGTATTAGGAACTTATTCAAAATTAAATACAGTTGGCAAAAAAAATTAAAACAAATATTTCACAGAACCCTTAATCGACTAGATTCGGAGTACATACTGTTATCTAAACAAATATATTTATTAAATATTATAATTAAGAAACAAGTAGCGGAGGAGCAATCAAACATTTTTAAGTTAAAACTTAAAAATATTAACGCGGGACCTACTGCTCACCAACAGGTTTATAGAATTTTAGGATATAAAAAAAATAGACATCTTAAAAATCTCTCTGTGGATGGTGTAATTATTGAAGATGATTCATTAAAATTAAATAAATTGAAGGAACATTTTGCAAAAGTTTATAATAAATCTAGTCCTGGCCGTGATTTTTCGGTACTTTTTGAAACCATCAATTTTACCCTTAATAATTTGCCAGATAATAAACACTTTTTTTCACCACATTTTTCGGCTATCAATACACAAAATTGTGAATGTCTCACTTCATTAAATGAAGTTTTAGCACATGTTAAAGATATTAACAATAAAAAATCTTGTGGCTTAGACAATATTTCTAATTATATAATCAAAAAGCTACCTACTAAGGCTTTTGAATATCTTACAATTGTTTTCAACAATTGCTTGAATAATTCATATTTTCCAATACCTTGGAAAACATCGAAGATTGTGCCAATCCAAAAGAAATTAAACTCTATTGATGTAAACAATTTATGCCCCATCTCATTACTTTCTAATTTAGGTAAATTGTTTGAAAAAATTATTCGGGAAAAAATGAGCATAGAAGTAAACTCATCATATATTCCAAAATTGCAGTTTGGATTTAAAAGTGGACACTCTACAATTGACGCTTTATCTAAATTTCAGAATGATGTTATCTCCAATCTCCGTCGGCGATATTGTACTATTGCTATTTCATTAGATGTGGAAAAAGCATTTGATCATGCATTTCATGCGGGAATTATTTACAAAATGATTCAAATAGGATTTAGCGCTCCTACTGTTAAACTGTTTCAAAGTTTCTTTTTTAAGAGGTCCTTTTGTGTTCAATTTAACGGTAAATTATCAAATTTTGAGAGTATTAGTTGTGGTGTGCCTCAGGGTTCCATACTAGCACCACATCTTTACAATATATTTATGGTTGATTTTCCTCATGTCATACAAAATTCTACTGCTCTGTTGTATGCTGATGATTCTCTTCTTTACTCCCATAGTGAATCACCTACTGAAGCTTTAAGCCAAGTCTCCAACCATCTCAGGGTGGTAAAATGTTTTTATGATGATTGGGGAGTAAAAATAAATACCTCTAAATCTAAAGCTATTTGTCTCCGTAATGCCTCTGGAAAATGTAAATATTTTGTTGTACCTGAGAGTAAAAGACTAAAACTTTTACTTGACGGAATTGAAATTCCCTTTACTACAAATTTAAAATATCTTGGAATTAGTTTTAACAATCTTATGAAGTTTAATAGTCATGACAGAAATGTATTAAGTAAATCTTATAAAATATTAGGATCATTTGCAAAGCTTCTGTATAATAAAAGTTTACCGAAGACAACTAAACTTTTATTATACAAAACAAGTATAAGGCCATGTTTTCTTTATGGCTTTCCGATATGGTTTAGTATTTCGCCAAGTATTATTAAAGAAATGGAAATACTAGAGCGGAAAGTTTTGAGATATTGTATAGGGAAGAACTACAAATCAGTCAATAAACGATATTCTAATCGATATGTTTATAGTCAATCAAAAGTTACTCCAATTGGTCTGTATATTTGTGACATTTTAAAAAGTTATGTTACTAGACTTTCGCTTCATGACAATAACTATATTAGCAACATTTTTAATCAACAAAAAGATTTTAATTGGTCTAATACAAATTACCTTTCACCTGTGAGTTTTATCAATGAAGAACCGCCTAATTTTAATATAAATATTAACACTTGCTATAGTTTTTTTTACAAAAAGTACACCTGGTACTCACAGAGGATAGTACTATTTTGTGATTTTTCGTTTGTTTGATTTTTTAATTTTTGTATTATTTAGTATGTAATTTTTGTTTCATTTAGAATTAAGTGTATTTATAGAGATTATCTCTCTAATTATTTATGCCTCGGGAGCAAGGGCGTACTATTTCTAGACATGTATTTTGTAATATTTAATTTTTATTCTATTTCAAAGATAAAGCTTGCTGCTGACAAACATTATTGTTAATTAAGATAATACATTATAGTCTTAAGTTATTCTTTTGTTTTATGTTGTTTCTATTCCTCTTACTGTTGTTAAAAAAAGGCTCAATAAACATTAAAATTAAAATTAAAAATTAAATTAAAATTAAAAAGAAACAATGAAAAACAAAAACAGTTAACTACCAAAAAAAGCTTTTTTTTTTCAAATAAACATAATTTGATTAAATAAATATCTAGCTACAATCAGGTGTTGTAACATGTAATTTTTCTTGTGTTATAACTAAGCGTCAGCCCCAAATTTTTCACCTGATATTTTTTGCTTAAAACTGCATTTTACACCCAGCAGATATATTTTTTCTATTTTGAGCTGCTTCCGTAAACTAGATTTGTTCCAATCTTTCTATTAATTAGGATTTAATTAACATCCACTATTTTTTTAATTTCTAAAAACCTTTTTTTCCAAGAGGCAAAATATTTTGCGGTTTTATTACATTAAGTTACTTTAAGTTTTTATTAAGTATTATTGGCTCAAGCAAGATGAAGAGACAAAGCGGTCTTTTCACTTGAAATTTCCGTTTCCCATACATATGCATTTATATGGCACACAAAACACACACAATTGAGGGAAAACTTACTTTAAGAAAGTAAATGACGTCACCTGTATAAAATTTAATAAAAAGCATATTGAGTTGACAGTACTCATCTGGAAAATTTCAAGACCGAAATTTTCTTGCCAACTAGATTTAAATATCAATCGACTTCGTATGCCTTAATTGTGTCCTGATCCAGTTTGAAAGGAATTTGAAATTAATAGATAATTAAAACATGAAAATTTATAGCAAACAGCTTCGTGGTTAGAGATTGTTATTCTGAAAATACTAGGTGTGCTATTTCTATCATAATGGGCAAATTAACTAAAATTTAATATAAATAAGCTTTAAGCCCTGATAAGACAGCTTCAGCATGAACAAAGTATAGAAACAAAACTCTTTTTTAAAGTTGAAACTGAGTGGTTCCTTTGAGTAGAGAACTCAATATTTAGTTTGGAATAGTATTAGAACTCGAGTAGACGTTTCTCACAATATTCCCAACTAGCACCTCTACGTCGCATAGATTCACAGTTATTTTTTTATTTACTTATTTATGATAACATTAAGATAAAAATACAAAGCAAAATATATTTGGCTGCAAAAAGTTGTCACAATATAATATTCGATAATATTTTGGAACAGACGTTTGAAATTTCCAAATTAAATATCAGTAAAATTATTAAACTCTTCAAGCTTCTATAATTAAATGCTTTAGGATGATACATTAATGTGCGCTTAGCACATTATAAAAATGGCAAAAACTGAAAAGTTTAGCTTTAAGGTCCTTAAACCCCTGGAGCTCATTTTGTTTCGTTCGTAGTGCCACTTTATAAGAATTATTGCAATTACTTAATTAATTTAATAATTTAAATTTTAAAGCATTTATAAATGAAATAAAAATATTACTCATTTGTTAAAAGGAAACTTAAAAGAAATGTATTAAAAATTTATAATCGTTACTTCTGACATAAATAAATTATTTTATTCGTTTTAGTAGAAATAAATTTATAAAAAAAAGAAATATTTTTTATGACTTTATTTTTAAAACCTCCTTAACTAATAATCAATATGCTCCCTCCTGCTTTTATTCTATTAAATTCAATAAAAATTGACATTAAATTGCATGTCATGTACGGAAAGGGCACAAGGATGTTTGTTCTCATTTTAGGCAGTTTTTTGTTTTTGTATTCAAAAAATTGATTGTAAAAAATAGGAATAGTAGTAATAACCAAAGTACTTCAAAGTAGTGGCGTCATTTTAACATTAATATTGTATTGAAAAGATGACGAGAAAAAACAATAATGAAAATACAGGCAACAAACAAAACTTATCAGTTTAATGGCCAAGTGGCGTCTTTTGATGACGTTTAAGAAATTAAATAAATGAAATCAAAGAGAACCAACAGAAAAATAAAAATCTTATAAAATGTGACAAAAACACAAAAAGGCAGCTAAACAGACAGACATACACCGAAACATTTATTTTTCAACTATCATGCATAAACACATCCCTTATAAGACTTTTAAAAAAAAAAGGGGAAGTCGATACAAATAAAAGCAAGTGAACAAATAACTAAACAGAAAGATATAGAAGAAAATTACACAAATACAGTCCTAAATGTCCTTCTAAAAAAAAAAAACAAAGCATAAGTTTGAATATTTAAGATCCATAGAACTACCGATGAAGGGTTTAAACCGTCTCGATAGCTTAATAAGTGGCGACACTTCTCCATCTTAGAAAACGCAATACAGAATTAGGAAAAAGCAATTGTTTTTCAAAGAGGACCAGGCCAAAGAGGATGTGAGCCAAGGTCACACAGTGGTTATGTTCTTGCAGAGTTGTAGGGTGCTAAAGGTGTTCTTAGGCAGGTGAACGCAAACGATATTCATAAATTACTTGTCGATGCAGTCACTATCATCTAAAAGAAGCTTTATCGCTGAGATTGACCTTGATAAAAATGAGCAATTTTTTCTTTTAATTTAACAAAACTTTTTCTATTGACCTCGTAACTTTATTTATTGAACTACTACATTAACAAAATGAAATCAAAAGTGATTTTCATGTTTTTATTTTTGTTGTGTATTTGTTTTAAATAATTGACCTCTTCTTATATTATTTGTGTTTGTGAGTGTTTGTTTATTTTTCTGTTAAATTACTTTTTCTTGAACATAATTTGCCATTTACCTAAAGAAGCGAATCGGGAACTCGCTTGTCTAAGCAAAGTGGGTCACGGACCTAACCCTACGGTTCACTATTTACTTTGTCTGCATCATTATCCTCTCGTATAAATAACATTAATGTCTATTATCTATTATTTTTGGACAGTTTTAATTTTATTGTTTTTTGTTTTTATTATAAACTTGTTGGGCCTAACATTCCCTATGTCAATAAAAATTCATTTTTTTATTACACAATTTATCACGACGTTTCCTTTATTTTCTGTTCACTTCTTCAAACAACTTGTGCTGCAATTGTACTACAAACATGTTTTAATATCCTGCACCACAAAAAATGGAAAATTGGTTCAATTAAGTTTGTCATTGTGTTTGTAACTTCTACGATATCCATTTCGACCCCATAAAGTATATATATTCTGTTCTTATGCGATGTAGGTCTGTCTGTCTGTGTTTGCCTTTGCAAACTTGATTTCAACAAAAATTAAGATGAGCCAATCGATCAGACATTGTGTCAATGTCCATGTCTTTAGACGTAGCGGGAAAAACACCACGCCTATTATTTGGAACACGTAAATAACTGCAATCAAAAAAATAGATATATGGGGCGATAGAGAAATAAAAAAAAACAAGTTCAAAAATTGCCGCTCGCCCATATAATCCGAGTTACGGGCCTCTGAAAATTTAATATTTTTTAAGATATAAATATGGGTATCATTTAAAAGCTCTTAATGAGATCCTTAAGGACACACTAATAATTTGTAAAAATGCTTAATCCATTAAGCGCCGATGACATTAGTAGTAGTACGTATATAGCACTCTTACAGCCATAACTAAACAAGGGCGGAAAGCGTTTTTTTGCTGTCAAAAGTTCTCATACTAGTACTTTTGGTATGAAGCATACCGAAATAACGCGGCGGCAACGCTTTGCAATTGGAAAATCCGATTTTGACAAGGCGTTTAATAATAAAAAAAAATTAAAAATAAACAAAAACAAAACAAATTTTGGTTTTTTATAAAATTTTCAATTTACACAATATAAACACCAGAATTGTTATTCTTTTTAAAATGTTTAGGGAAGTTTTATATATTTTTGGAAAAAATCTAGTTCAGAAATGAAATAAAATGGTGTTCGTGGTGTAAAAATTTAAGTGAAAATTTTGGGGTTGACTTTTAGTTTCGAAGTCACGGACCTCCAACGTTTGTATGTATAATATGGCACATAACGAGTATTTTATGGCGGAATGAGACAATATGGGAATCATAAGAAAGGTAAATTTTTGCTTTTTTGCTTCATTTACACCCCGTAGATAACTTTATTTCATTTTTGAGGTGCGTCCGTTAACTAGACTTAAGCCTTTATGTTTTTAATAACCCTGTTTTTTATAATATTGACAAACCGTTGCCGCTTTTCTTTAGGTATGGCATTTCAGCGTAAAAGCTATGCGGAAGAAAACGTTCCGCTTTCCGTTTTTATTTATGTATGGCTGTTACTTGTTATATATGAAATTAAAAGATTTTATTTCTTTTTTAAATTTTATAATGATTTTTATTATCTTTTAATGACAACACGGTAAAAAAAAAATTAAAGCGAATAGAAGAGAATTAAAAATGTCAGGCAGTTCCTAAAAAAGAACACTATGCACCAAAAAGAATTTAATGTTTTTTATATCCTGGAATTTCCGATTTATAGTCTGATTCAAATATTTGTTTCACACAGTTTTTCTGAAGGAACATGCGTGAACACCAAAATACAATTCTTTTTTTTGCAAAATTAAAAATTAATTCAAATGAACTTGAAAAATGAATTTGTTAGTCATTTCCAGTTTATTTCAATTGAATTGATTTTAAAAAAAGACTACTGTAAGCAAATGTAAAGAAGCATTACTCCCGTTTTGTTATCCAACTCATTTTATTATATCAGACAGCATAACACTCACATCGGTTATCACCTAGTACGAGATAATCATCTAAAGGCCTATATATGCTACTATATTGTTTATATATTGTAATTTTTCGTAATTTCATTTTTACTTGTAAGATATAATTATATTTTGTTAAATAAATATTACTAAAATCTTTGTCATTGAATGTTCGTGGGTCACGAAATTTCACAAATTATAATAGATTTTAAATATTTAATGTCTTGTTATTCAGCGTATGTCACAAGCGAAATAAGTAGTACTTGAAGAACCAAACTCGAAACATCAAGTTTACTTCAATTGAATGCAATTCATTTTTGATTTGATAAATATGAATTACAAGTTACTTTTGTAATCCATTCGAATTAAATTTTCTAACTTTTTACGTTTACTTACAATAGTTTTCTTTCTAACTGATTTGAATTATTAAATTGAGAAATGAATTGCAATTCATTTTTTCTAGCTCATGTGAATTAATTCAAAATCAATTCAATTCAAACGAATTGGAAAAGAATTGCACTTCATGTTTGCTAAATTAAAGTGGATTGATTCAAATATCATTCAATTCTTTTCTTTTTTTTTTTTTGGTGAAAAAAGTTAATTCAAAATTTAGATAATTCGTAATGAATTGAAATCAGAAATGAATGATCATTAAGACAAAGTAACTTCATTATTCCCAAAGATATAACAAAAGTCCCAAAATTTTAAGTTTAATTCTTTTACCCCCAAAATCAAAATATGGTTAAGGGCTCGGAAAATAAATTTAGGATAAATTGAGATAATTTGTAACTTTTCTTTTCCAGATTGCAGATCTTAATATCTGATGAGCAATAAAAATTGATAAGCTTGAAAAAATTTAATTTAATATCCCATAGCGTTTTACTAAATCACAAGCATTTCTCTCTGATGCCTGTACAAAATATTGGATCAACCGAATCAGCCATTTTCTGCAACTACTCTATAATCAAATTCCTTAAAAGAACCTAATATATTCAAGGCATTGACTGCTTGTTTTATCAACAGTTAAGACTCATCTTAATAAAAGGCAGGACCGAGAGAAAAACGATGGTCAGTGAAAGCGACTTTCTCGCAAAAAGTAGATGCAGTAAGATGTATGCTCTTGGTCGCAACTAGTCTTTTCATTATTACATGTCATCCTAAATATTGTTCATCACTTGTGAAAGTCTAGCGACGTTTAAGTGAGTGTCTGTACCCAACTGAAACTTAGTTTTAGCTATTTTAAGGAATTATCAAAAGTTGTATCCGTCAATCGTTAAACATAAAAAATATTACTTTAAATGATGACAAAAGGGCAACAAATATACATACACACGCACATATGCATAATCGATTTCATAGAAAAGTTTCATTTACATAAACACTGTTTTTATTATTGTTGCTTAGAGCCTATAAATGACGCCACTATGTAATATTTCCGTCTGACTTCATTTAATTTTTCTTTTTGTTACTGTTCTTCATTTAAAGAATATTTTGAAGTATAAAAATTATTGATATCAATTTATTGTGATTGTGTTGCAATTTTAATTTTATTTATAAACCACAAGTTTATCGTAGATATCTTTTGTATTAATGTAACTAAACAACGCGAAATCTTTTTGCTAGAAATATCTATACTTGAAATTTATCTGCGATTCTTGTATTTTAAACTTTAAATAGTCGTCATTGCAAAATATGTGGTGATGTTATTAAAAGTTTTATTCGGGCAGCGATTTAATGCATCCTGCAAATTGTTATTTTTGAAAAGTCGGCATCCCACATTCACCAATAAGTCGGCAAAGACTTATTGGACTCTGATAAAATATAAAATGTGAATCTGAAATATCTCCATGTTTTCAACATTCTAAAAATTTAAGAAGGTTATCAAGGAATATATGACCAGATTTCTAATTATATGTCCAAAATTTTGCAACTCAAATGTCTCGTATATGGTAAAAGTCTATGAATATCATGTCAATTATTATTAAAGCTGCCTGTTATGGAAGATCCCTCATTTGAATACCATGATCATTTAAAGAGCGGCAATCAAAATATTTTGGACCTAAATTCGATATTTGTAATATTTAGTTTGATTATAAAGGAGTATCCGATATGTGAACCGTTAAGAAGTTAACTATTCTGCTTCTTAAAAATATGGGACACAGCATTTCGAATTACTTACTAAACGATTTAAGCAGATCAAAAAAAAAAAAAAAAAAAGAAATATATATATATATATATATATATATATATATATATATATATATATATATATATATATATTTACTTAATTCACAGACTATTAATGTGTGACCGTAATATTATAATTTTCTATTGTCCATCGCAGTCCATTGTAAGTTTATTTTCTGTCGACATATATTTTGTGAGAACACTCGTATCACAAAATTTTTTTTGTTAGAAAATATACATTTTGCAGGAATGAACCACTACTAACACTTCTAGTTGTGAAAATATGAATTGAAAAGTAAGAATACTCTTTTACTTCGTTTTCTTTCTACGACGTTACGTAGCACACTTTGTAGGAAAGATTTACACAGAGATTACCAACAAAATTTGACAGTTTTTTTTTATACAACATGTTGTGAATTTAAAAATTTTAACTCTTATTTGAAAAGCAGTGGTCCTGGAAAGAATGAAATTATAAGCGTTTTTTGTGCCACACTGAAAAAGAATAACACCGCCCTTGGAGATCTTCAGCAGTTTGAAAACGAGCAATTAATTAACAACAAATTATGATCTTTCCCTGATAGATCGAATTACAAATTAACCGGACGATGTTTATTTCAAACTAGATATCATTTTATGTTTTTGTTTTTCAGTTTTTTTTTTCATAAGAGTTAGAGATTTTTAAGCTTTTTCAACCATCGTTTAAAATACTTATTTAACAAGATCTGGATTCGTAATAATGAATTGTTTTACAATTTCATTTAGTGTTGTTGATCCAAAGAACATAATGCTGATCTTTGGCTATCTCATTTTTAGTTTATTTACAAACATTTAGAACTGGTTATTATATTGCGTTATTATGAAACAAATATATTTTTCTTTTATTTCATATAAAATTATTAATAAAAGCTTCTCTGATGCTTAACAAAAACGTTTTAAGCCCTTCTATGGATTAACAATCTTTAAACTGTTAGTGTTCATTTGGTTAAAAAGTTGCTTTTGAAGGGAAAAAGTAAATAAAACTTTTATGTTTTAAAGATGTGTTCGTTGGCGCCAAAAGTCTCCTAAAAATCTACTTTCACTTTTAACTTAATACATTTTGCAAAAACTGCAAACTTTTCTAAAAGCGAAAAACAACTTTAAGCCTCAAAAGATAAAAAGCAATTTAAAAATATGTACAAACCCAGAGGCACATTTACATGTGATAAAAATAATAGCATGACTTTATTTTTAAAACTGAAATGCTTTGGACCGAAAGGAAAATCTTGTTTGCCAATTGTTAATAATTATTATTATAAACTTTTTGATTTTAGTTTTTAGAAAACCTCTTTTAAAAAGAAAAAATTATGCGGACGTTTTCCAAAGAAAACAAGAAAGATTAAACGCCAGTAGAATGTAATGCTGTACTTTCTGGACCGTTACCAGAACCATATTGTTGTCTAGCATAACTATAACATAGTGAATTATAAAAATAATGAGTTTTACATTTAAATATGTTATTATAAATAACAGTATGTTCAATTAAAATATAATATGCGGTGTGTTTTGACTACGCGTACAAGTCATAAGGATTATCGAAATTGACATAACATTCTGTTGTAGAAAAGAAAATTTAATTACTTAAAACAGTGATGTCAACTATTCAATAGTTTACGTTTTAAATTTAAGACACACACAAATATTATTACATACACGCAAAGAAAGAACATGGTTGAGGTAAGCATAATCTAAGAGCAACATATTATGGTTGCAATATATAGTTGCTAACAAAACATAGTATTGTTACATTGGCAATCATATTGTTGTCTAGCAAAACAGTAACATGCTTAAGTACAAACATGATTACGTTCAAGTATAAACATTTAATGCTAAATAAAAATATCATAATATGGCTGAAATATAATTGAACTATAATTTTCCTGATATTATTATTTTGTTTCCTGATATTATTATACTTTGATTAATAATAATATATTATGGTTAAATATTTTTTATAATTTTTAATAAGTTATAA
Source organism: Gymnosoma rotundatum (assembly GCA_916610165.2). Taxonomy (NCBI): domain Eukaryota; kingdom Metazoa; phylum Arthropoda; class Insecta; order Diptera; family Tachinidae; genus Gymnosoma; species Gymnosoma rotundatum. The sequence goes on along the minus strand of OU744337.1, from coordinate 90,488,056 downwards.
AACTCTGGTTGTGGTTGAGATTTTTTAAAGTTAAATCCCATGTTTCATTTTTTGTACACAGTAACCATATAATCGTTAAAAGTTAACAAAAACTTTTGATCATGCCTAAAGTTTTGTGGAAAACAAATATAATTGGTTCTCCGCAATTATACATTGTTGCAAAGTACATAACATGGTTATTGTGACCATATCACAACCATGTTTTTTCTCTGCGTGTACAAATACTTAAAAATGATTTTATAATACTCGTTGTATAAAAAAAGTTTCAAAGTTTTTTATTTTACCTTGTAGTTGACTTGTTCATGGAAATGCGGAAATATTACTTTTTAGTCTAGGATGCATTGATACATATTGTTACGAAAATTAAGATCTGGCAACCCCTGGTATTGTTAACAGTATGAGAGTAGTAAACAACAAACAGATAATTGTCAAGATGTCCTTTGTAATAAAGAAGTTAGAACGGTAGCGGTTAGCGCAGGGAAGTGTAACAACATACCAGTAGTGTTGTGGCTATGAGATAAAGGGGATACGTGATCAAGATTAACGTCATCTCCTGCCTGTGAAGGCCTATATGACGGTGGTCTTACCACTGAGTGTAATACAAAGCGTCGACTAGCGCCCCCCATAGGACGTAGCCGATGGAGTTGCAACTTCAAGAACATGGCTTGCAGGCCATGAACTTCCAACCCCGTCTGTTGAGAGTGCAACAGCACACTTCAGTCTATTCCACGCCTGACCCGCAGATATAGACAATTTAACCACAACCACCACGTGTACCCCGAAGGGACCTCACCAATAACCGGCTACAGAGATGGGCGGCTCTCTGTATGGGCTACCGGTTCCCGTGGTGCGAGTCTTTTTTAAAGGAGACTGGTGGAAAACCTCCGACAGTACCCAACTGTCTATCCAGCTTCAGTGCCTGCAATCACTGGGGGACTGGTTCCCCCTATACCCCCGAGGACCCTCGTCTGCACCGTGGTTAGATCAGCACAGACTCTTGGTGCCCCCGGGGGGGAGATAAAGGGGATGACGAGTGGCTTGAATAAAAGGCGTAGTACAGTTGTCTGTGAATGGTTAAGGTTACTAAACAAGGCATCGAATAGTTCATGTATCGCCGGAGTAACACAGTAGTGTAGCGTGGATAACTGCATTTGTAATAATAACGCAGGTTTAGTAAATACAAGACCATGGGATTCACAAGACTGATAGGAATAAGAAGTATTGCCAGAAGAAGCCAAATAGTAAGAATAGAGAATTTATAATGAGCCACAGTGGTATTCGCAATCAAAAGAATTTGCAATCAAAAGAATCCGTACGTTTGCTCAAAAAGGGAAAAACGTAACAATATGTTACATAAAAAAGTTCTAAATTTTTTCGTAAAAATAATTTGAATAAAAGTGAAAGTTAGCATCACTGAAAATATTTGTTGTCATATAGTTTAACACAAGGCGAATTAATACAGGTGACCGCACGGCACAACAATCCAACAACACAAAAAACAACAGGCAATTTGTTGCTACAAAATTATGTATGTTGTCAAAAAAAAAATTGTAAAAAAACAAACAAAATAAAAAAATATATTTGATGAAAAAAGTGGTTGTAATTTTCAGAATACAAAAATTATAAAAATTAAGTTACATAAAAATAAAAATACAGGAAAAGTGACCAAAATTCTTTTGTACCACTAGTTTGCCCAAATCACATGCATCGTTCCATTCTTGCACGTTGACCATTTGAAGACTAACATAATCTTCCACAAATAAAAACAAGAAATTATAAATGTGTTAACAATAATTTTACTATCTCTTTACGCACGGTTCCATGTTGTGGTAGTTTTCTCTAGGAATTTCAATTGTTTGTTTTCTATTAGCAATCAAAAAAAAAAATTAAAAATTAAAAAAAATTAACAAATTATTTATTTTTGACAAATTTTTTTGACAACTGCTGATGGGCTTTTTCGCCCGTGCGTTCACCTGTATTATTTCGCCATGGTTTAACATATTAAAAGAGAGCGTGCTCTAAATAATAAACCAACACATGTTGTAACCAGTGTTGCCATTTCGTTACATTCGTAAAATATTCGTAACTTTTAAGGCTCGACGTAACATATGTAAAGTTTTGTTATATTTCGCCAAATTTTCATAACTTTTGGTGCAAACACAAAATAAAGTAATATTACTGAAAAAAAATTTGTTTTCTTATTTGGTGTAAGAACTTCTCTTAACATATTAATTCGATTTTAATATCAAAGATTACTTGCAAAATCCCACATAACAACTAGCTTGAAATAAACAAAATAAGTGAGAAAGCAAGATATTTTTCTTGTTTCACGTTAAGAAACAGCAAAATGTATCCGCAAAAATTTTTCTCTACTGGGAAATAATATGAGCTTCAGTTATTTCTTGAGGAAAACTAAGTACTTTCTTAAAACTTGCTTTTCGCAAGTTAGCAATTTTAGTTATTCCGCTTGAAAAATTTTACAACTAGCAAGTGGTAACGTACCAGTATCTCGATTTAGAAGAAAGTTTTCTTTTAATTGCCTTAAAGAAGTATCGGGTTATATGCCGTTTAGGGCATACTAAAGCTTCAAACGGACCAATATCCCAACCAAATTTTAAACCTTTCTGCAATTGCAACATTTCCTACCCTTCCAAACCCAACCATTTACTTTGTGAATGTCCTAAAACACAGGTTTCTAGAATCACATTATTCCAAAACTCAGATCCCTTACAACTTTTGTCCAACCCTTCATCTTCTAATATGTATAAAATAATTAAGTTTCTAAAAACGACTAATCTTTATAACGAAATTTAATAAATATACTATATTCATTTAAAAATTATTAATTAAGTATAAATTATGATAAATGAAAATATGTAAATTTCGAGCTGAAGGCCTATGATGCCATTGCCAAAAAAATTAGATTATAATTTTAATTATATGCCTAATAAGTGAATAAATAAAATAAATATATTACTGAAAAATTTTTAGTAATTTTTTGTTGAAGTTTTAAGCAAAGAAGATTCAAATTTGACCTTAATAACGGTAATTTTAAAATTATTAATTTTGTAAATTGTATCGAAGCTCTATCTTTCAAAAAAAGGTCAAGCGGAATTATTAAAAAATCCTATAATTACTAATTTTATTGAATGGCGAGAGCATGCAGTTTTCCATCCCAGAATATTAGTATTGATTCCTGTTTCAAAAATTCATTATCAATTTTTTTTTATTTTCGTTTTGTAATGAATATATTTCCTTATTATTTTCTCTGAAATATGATATAAAACTTTTTGCTGTATTTAACATAAATTACATTAAATCACTATTTATTTGAGGAAAATTTTAAAATTAATCAAAAAATTTAACTTTTTTGAAGGAAAAGCGTAACTTTTTTCTATCTTTTCCTGGCAACACTGGTTATAACATATAGGAAAATAACATATGTTATATTTCATGAAGTTTACGCTATATATATATATTGATTTACATGTGGAAAATCTAATAATCTATATGACTTGTACACGCTACATGTGTAAGCAATTTTTTAAATTCTTTTTTATATACACCCTACAATAACAACATTTCTCTTTTTTTGTTACAAATATTTTAAGCGTTAGCAAAGGTTTTAAACAAGTCATGCTTTTGTTTTTAATGAAAAAATATTTTTAAACTTGCTTAAGTTGGTCTTTTGAATGGTCGTCATTTGCAATCTCCTTTTCATACAGGTAAATTATAATCAGATTCTTTTTAGTTGGATGCGTGAAGATATCTGGATCTGAATGGAAAATCACGATTTGTTAGTCTCCAAGAACTAAACAGATCGCCAAATAAATGAAACTAAATAATTGATAATTTAAATAAACGCATCTATAAGTTTGACTTAAGCTGTAGAATCATAAATAAATACAAGCAAAAACAAAATTACAACATTAAAAATTATCCTTAAAGAAATATATAACTAAAGATATGTATGTATAAATGTATGTACATATGTGTTTGTTTGCAAGTATTTATTTGCACAACTTTTTTCCATTTATTCTCTACAATTGTTTTTATTGCTTTTTTTCGACTTCTTTGTATTTTTTTCCCTTTAAATTTTATTTTGTTGTAGTTGTAATTGTTTAAAGCAAAATAGATTTTTTAATGGACGCTGTTTCTTTTTCTTGCTGTTTGTTTGTTTATTTGTTATTGTCATGTTGACACATATTTCTTCTTCAGTTCAATTTCTTCAACTTGTTGTTTTTATTTTTTCCGCAAAGTTTTTTTTTATTATTATAATGGTTAATATGACATTGTTGTTGCCGATGTTGTTGTAACTAGATATTTACTTTTGCTATTAAAGGACTCTCTGCTATATTGTTGTTATTGCTGCTGCTTCTGTTTCTTCTTCTACTATTTTTGTGGTGAATGTATTCCAGCGGAAACAATTTATTTAACCATTGGATTCAGTTAAGCACCATAAAAATTCATAAATATTTTATCTTGCTTTCGCTTTATGATGTTAGATGTTATTGCTTTTGTTGGTGACATGTATTGAAGCGTATGTGAAGTGTGTGTTTGTACGTGTTTGAAGAAATAACTTCTTGAAAATAAAAGAATTGTTTTACTAAGCAGTTGCCTACCAAATTTTTGCTGATTTAATTTTTTAAATAATAAATAAATTTCTGTTGTTGTTTTGATTTTTGTTAGTTGCCATAAATTGATTCTAAATGTTAAAAGTTCTGTTTATTTTGTTATTGTTGCAATAGTGGAATTATCAAACAACAGCCATTTAATATGAGTGAGTTTTGTCGTCCTTTGAGTCGTATGAGTTATACGGGCATGATTTGTGGAAAATTGTTAAACATGCGACATGACATACAATGATTTTTTTACCTATTAACTAAATTTCTGCCTTTAGTTATTTAGACAGTAAGCCGAAACAAACTTGAACTTCTTTCCACTTTTGCTTTTTAAAAATGCAAATTCGCTTGGGGCACAAATGTCCATTTCTGAGATTTCTTGCTTTATATTATCTTCTTTAGAAGGGGATGGAATAGTGGAGTTGGGTGGTAAAGACGATTGATACCTAAACATATTTATTATTTACCAATTTGCAATTTAAAGCTAAGATTTCTTTAACATTTTTTGAAAGCGCCCTAGTGTTAAGGAAGAATATTATTGTTTTAAAGCTGTTACAGTCATTTTATTTAAGTTATACCTCACCATTCATCGCTATAGAATCAGAATATTTTAAATTACATTTTAAATTTAAAAATTGTATGACTTGAAATTAAAATCTTTGCCTTTAATTATTTTTTAATCCCATTTTTTATCTTTTGAATTCCATTATGCTGTGGATTTGACACATAAATATTTCTATAAAAACAAGCCTAGAGAAACAAAGTAAAAATACACATTTGCTTTTTGGCTGTCTGTCTGTATAAATTTGTTAAATAATTATTTAAAAAAATTCTACACACCATCTATTTAAATTGGGCAGAGAGGCAGACAGAACGCTAGACATGTGTTCATGAATAATTCGTCACTTTCATTTTTATGTGTTTTTTTTATTTCTCCCAATTGATTTGTAGTCTGATTGTAAAATGTTTCTATTAAATAATTTTTGCTTTTTGCTTTATTGGAATAATTATAGTTATTTTTTTATTTATTTATTTGTATTTTGACAACACTTTTTATTTGTAAATTAAACTCACGCACTAAGTTTTATTTGATTTTTTTATTGTTAAATTTTACTTTTTCTAATTCAATTTTACAATCAAAATTCTGACAGCATAATAAATCATTAATTTTTAATTTAAAATTTTTAACTGATTTTAATATTTTTGTAATGATAAAGTTTGTTTTGCGCTTTATTTTGTGTTGGATTCTTGTTGTATTCATTGCTCTTCATAATAATTGTTATGGTGTTAGAAACGTTAGGAAATTATTATTATTATTTTTATTTTTTGGTACAAATGTTTAATATCAAATAACAATAAACGATGTAATAAAATACGTGTTAAATTCATTCAAATCTAAATAATTAATAGGCAGGATGATGTTTTGCTCTAGCATTTACGCTCACATTATACAAACGACATTAATGAAAAATATACCATTTTTAAGGATATTTTTTTTAGATTTAGATAATCTATATTTAATCCATTCAGTTTTTTGGAAATTATAATGTGTTTAAGGTTAACACTTATATATTAATGAAAAAAATACGCGGCGCGATTACCCAGCAAACATACACAAATCATGTACGCATATGCCCAGCAAACAATTAAATTAGGATGATTTTATCATTCTGAAAAACTATGCACCTTCAATCCTTTATTTGAAGACATCTTAAATGACACATGGGTAAAGGTAAAAAAAAATAGATCATTTGGTTGTTAGGGTTATGTCCTGTGATATATTTTATTTTAAATTTACACAATCAACATAAGTAATCTTGCCATGTCAGTTGCTTTTAATATTGAAAATATCTGACTTTTATTTCGAGGAAGGTAACTGCGTGGGCACACACAATTAAGTTACATTTAATAATAATAATGATAGTAATAATAATAATAATTATAATGCTAATAATAATAATATTTTTCCTGTTGGGTATGTGGGAATGCAGTTACGCATACCTGTCAGGTCGTCACCCTCGTTTACAGGTTATGTTGGTCTCCGCAAGCGCCTATCAACTAAAACCACCACCCAAGGGGGGAAAAAGAAGAAAAAAAATATGTTTCCTACCATCCCGGAACTACTCATCGCATTACTTCGGGATGGCCCCCTTATTTGGCCTTTTTGCCTTCAACTATTGTATTGCCTCGTCAGGTCCCGCTCTCACTCATGTTTCCTCATCTGTGCTGTGCTGTGCTGGTCTGTATCAAGGTCTTTCTTTTTTTCTCGCAAAATTTCCTCTATATAGCGAGATACCAGATTCTAATTTTCCTTCTTTAAAATCATAATTTGTATTATATTTTCAGCTGTGAGTAGGCCAATGTGTCGTTCAAGTTCAGCTCGTTTTTCTTTCCATTTATTGCACTCAAGAACAGTATGTTTCATTATCTTCGCCTGAGTCTCCGTATATGGATTCAGGACTATTTGCCTCACCCATTCTATTGAGGTATTTGCGGAAGTACCCGTGCCCGGAAAGAAACTGTGTCTTGTAGTAGTTTACGTCACCACAGCTTTGCTTGATCCATGTGCTGATATTTGGGTTAAACTGTGCTGTCCACCGTCCGTACATCTCATTCTGCCATCTTTGCTGCCAAGCGTGTAGAGTTTGCTCACGTACTTCAAGCGCAGAGAGCCGATTGTGCTGCTGATTTCTTTGCTTCCACTTCTTTTTTTTCAGATATTAAGAGATCTATCACAATTGTCCCACTTATGACTAAAACTGTTGATTCGGATACAGTACGGTAAGCCGAAGCCACGCGTAAGGCTGCAGTTCTCTGTATAGAGCTTAAGAACCTTCTTCGATTCTTGGCCTAGATTGCATCCGCCCATATCTCGCACGCATAAAGCAGGATTGCCTGACTAGTTGCCATTAGTAGTTTTCTTTTGCCTACGGTTGGACCGCCTATGTTCGCCATCAGTCTTGAAAGCAGCGCGGTGGCTTGGGCTGCTTTTTCCGTTGCATATCGTATTTGAGCGCAGAAAAGTAGTTTTGAATCTAGTCTGATACAAATCACAAAACTGATAGAAAAAGCCTTCTGTCAAGACCTACAAAAAAATATTTTTAAAACAAACATTATTTGTTTGCTTTAATTATACTTTGATTAATAATAATATTTTATGGTTAAATATATGTATTATTTTAAATAAGTTATAAAACTTTGGTTGTGATTCGATTTTTTGTTACATTTTTTGTGCATAACAACAACATAATTGTGAAATTTTGAAAACAACTATAATTCGTTCTTCGCAACTATACATTTTAGAGAGAATATATATGGATATTTCGACCATGCTTTTTTCTCTAAGTTAACATGCATTTGATACCAAAAATGACTGTAGAATTAAGTCGTGAGCTATACCAATATCTTTTGGTTATTTTATGGATGGACTAGTTGAGACCTTGTTAACTTTCGTCACCTATGCCAACCTAGTTCTAAATTTCTGTTAAGCATACGGCCGTAAACGTAAATGTATTCCGCCACGAGAGAGAAATTAAACATTCATAAAACCAAACATTATTTGTTTGTTTTTAGTCATATATAGTAAAAAAAAACTAAACATACTATGGTTACTACTAAAATAGCATGGTTATAAATTCTATAATATTTTGGTTTTATGTTAAGAATTTTAGCAAAAATCATATGGCCTTAATTAACCATGCTGCCATTTGTGCCGTTTGTGTTATAACCAATTAGTTACCAAACTTGTTTTTTGTGACTAAAGAATAGTTTAAAACCAATAAAACACCATTATATATTATTGCAACAAATATAATATGGTTTTTGAGAACATACCCCTACGTGCGTGTTGGCCACATAAATGTATCGTTAATAAACTATAAGATTTAAAAATACGTATATTGACAGAGACAACTAGCAGCTTAAATAAAATCAGTCAGTATAAAGCGTTTTTCCCAGTAAGATCAAGATCAAGTACAAGAATAACCTAGTCTTACCTTTATGCAAATAGTTTTCTAAAAATGAATACATTAACGTGTACCTGAATAATTTTTATTTAGATGTTCCATCTATGAGCTGCTGCTTGACATAGTGATTTTATAACAAAAATTTTTTGGTGGTATTACTGTAGCAAAATATATTTTTTAAAGACACGGTCAGCTGAAATTTGTTAGTGTTTGATAAATGTTAACATAAAGATGACTCCTCCACTACGTGTCAAAATCATAATAAATTTTTATGAATTGCTTGAAGTCGAAGTTGTCCAACAGCGCATCAAAAGGGGAACTAAAAATTGCATCAGCTAAATGCAGTTGCATTTCTGGCAAATAGCATGTTTTAATCTTAATGATTGCTTTAATGCAAAAGAAAAATCATTAGTTTTTGTTAGATCAAATATTGATCACTCACGAAAATTTGCAATTCAAAAGCAAATACATTTAAAGAATATTTCAAATTTACATTATCCTAAATTTGTTGTGCATTTGCTATACTGTGTCTTATTTCATCAGAATGTTGAATAAAAAATATTGTTTAAGATTAGACACACACCCTGCATTCCAAAAAACAACAGCAACAAATAATGTGTTGAAAATGCACACCCATGCAGGCAGGCAAGCGATCATTTAAAAGCGAAAATATTTCAACATTTAAAAGAAGAATTCTACACAAAAAGCTATCGTTGAGTTAAGGCACAAATATTTCGTTAAGTTTTCGTTAAAATTGTGCAAGAGGTTTGCATCTTCAATTTGAATTACGGTTGCAATACATTGAGAAGAAATTCCTTCGTTTTAAAATTGCTACAGTTGGGTCTCGATTACAGAAGAAATTCAAAATTTCACACAAAAGAATAAATAATAATAAAAAATAATAATATTTATTCCTACAAACAAGAAATGAAAATAACAAAAATGAAATATTTCAAAAACTGTTGATATTAAAAAGCATCGTTATTAGATGCACCAGTTTTTAAAATTTCAAATTCAGGTTTTTGAATTATTCACAGTGATCAAAACCATCAAAAAAAAAGAAAAGTGAAAAGGGTCTCTTTTTATAGTATATAATACGTCACTAATATGGAATTAAAACACAAATGAAATAGCTCCCTATATGCCCTAAAATATAAAGATGAAATATTGGACTTTGAGTTAAATCAATGGACTTTGGAATTTCTTTGAATTGTTTATGGACTTGGGCATTATCTTATATATTCTACAAATATGATCTTCTAAAAGGGTTAGTTTTTTGTTGATTTTCAATGAAAAAGGCTTCTGTAGTTATGGTGGTAAGCACAAATCTAGTTGGCCAGGGTTCAACCCCTACGGTAATCAAAAATAAAAATGTTTTTTTTTTTTGTTTAATCTACTTTAATCGTAATTGATTCGTTCAATTTTAAGTATTTAATGATATTCTCATATTGATTTTTCATATTGATATTGTTATTTTCAGTCATTTTCATTGTCATTTCATGGTAAGCGAAAAATTTCTTTGTAAATGAATGTGAAGTGGTCTAAGGAAATTTAGGAATTGGAGTAACAAATTTGAAAAATCTAAGTCCTTTAATGAAATTTGAAACATAGATAGAACCTAAAGCAGAGAGTAAAGAGGGCTATATAGCTTTTTAAAACTCGCACCCACAGGGTTGCAAATAAAAAAACCCTACAATTTTATGCAAACTATTGAAATTAAAAATAAAGATTATTACTTATCTAAAATGTTCAAAATGCAATGTTGCATCCGAAAAGATGATTAGGGGAAAACAAGCAATATGTTCGGTGAGCTATAGCTACCTACACCAGTTGACCGATCTTCAGATATGCAGTTGATAAAATAGGGTACTAAATTTTTTTTAATATTTCACGTGGGCATTTAAAGTAAATGTTTATCATCGTGTTGATGTATAATACAACTGGCTGGATTGGAGTAATGGGCGTGGCAAAAAACTGCCTAAATGAAATAGTAGGTGTGGCACCTCCCATACAAAGTGAAAAGTTATCATCGTGCATCTGGAGAATTATAACACGTAGAGCCCTGAACTTTAGCACAAGAAACTTTCTTATTAATTTCCATAATCTTCCAAAATGCTGGACGGGTTGGGATAGAGGACGTGTAACCTCCCATACAAAGTAAAATGTTGTGTTCATTCATCTAAGGAACTGTAAGGGGAGGGTCCAAAAATTTTATACAAGTAACGTTTATAATAATGTGCATAATGAAATAAAAAAAATAGTTGGATTTAAAGACTGGTCGTGGTAAGATTGGGGTAATGTAACACACCAGGAATAGCTAGATTATGTATTCAAATCCTTTTGCAAGTGTTCAGTAAATTTGAATTAAATTTTTTGACTTTGGGAACCTTGAAGAAAAGACTATATAAATTAGGTCAAATAGAAGAGATTCTTTCTGAGCTTAAAAGAGTTAAACGTTTCACCAACGTCTAGAAAGACGCTCAAAGTAGTTCCAGGCATCGGATACAATAATCTTATAAATAATATGATTAGAGTTTTACAAATAAAATGAAATTTCATAACAAATTACAATGTTTAGTGTAACTCTGGGGAGGTAACCGGGGATTAAAAAATCTAAATCTCACCAAAAACTATTAAATATCACAGGGAAATTTTTTTAATAAAAACATTAAAGTTTTACCTAAAAATTTCATCATCACGAAATATTATAAAAACAAATAAATTTATTCCAATATCTTATCCAGAAATATTTTTTCCTAAATATCTAACTCTGTCGAAAATGCTTTTTTTTTTCAAAATATAAAAACGACATTTTATAGCAAAATCAAAATTATATCAAACTCTGTTTTATTGATTAAAAAATGTTTTTGTTAAAAATTTAAATAAGCTACAACGAGTTTTAATTGCATGTTACAAAGTTAAAAAAAAATCCTTCTCTCAGGTATCAAAGGTATCAAAAACTTCGTTTAATTTTATTATTTTTTGTTGTTGGTAGCGTTGTTGTCGCAATATCAGTAAATATTTGGCATTAAATATCCCAAATAATTTCCTAAAAAAATTACAATTAATTGTGTTTTCTTAATTTTATGCAATAATCGAGAGTTCTGTAAAATATTCCTGCTGAGATAAACTTAAAAATAGTTCTTAAAAAATCTGTTTTTTTTTAGTAACTAATTATAAAAATACGGAAGTTTTATACAAACAATTTTTTGAATACAGAAAAAACAATAAATAATGAAATATTGAAGTTTTAGAACTGGTACCTACTAAGACAATCAATTAGCGGTTAATCAACGCATTGCTTGGGCGACCCTCACGCATTATCTTTTTTTAAATAAAACCTAAAGAAATCTTAACTAATAAAATTTGTTAGCAAATCGCTGATCTCATAACAAAAATAATAAATAGCTCTTCTATTGAAAAACGTTTTTGTAGTTGTTGTCATGGCTTCCCAAATTCAAGACCAACAAACACATAATTATGCGTTAAATTGCAAACATAAAAGCTAGTTGTTGTTTCTAGAAAACACAACTGACAAATATTAAATAAAAAATCCAAAAAAAAAATATTGTTTAACTTATCAACCCATAAACTTCTAACCTAAAAACAAACACTCATACATTCAAAACATGCGTATAAAATAATTATTGTTATCTCTACCTGAAATAAATTTTAAATGCGAAAAACAAAATTTAAAAACCATAAAAAAAAACTGGCTCAATAAAAAAGTTAAAAGCGTTTTGTTTAACGCATTTTTTTCTATCTTTTATTATTTTATTGTATTTGATGGTTGTGCGTTACGAATTCGTACAAAAGATGAACACACACATACCAAAACTTAAAAATTAATACCGGTATATTTTAAACAAGTTAAAACTATAATTTTTTTATCGTTGTTGTTTTAAGTAAGCCGAGCTTCATCTTCATCTTTCGTGGTATTTTAAGTCATAATTTAAAAAGCAAAAAAAAAACTTTTTTTAATAAATCCACTGTCAAATACATGAATTACAGACAACAAAAAAAATTGGATTTCAAGTACCCGTTTTTCAAAATAAAAACATCTTAAAAATTTTCCGAAAAATGTATGTGACCTTAAAAGAACAACTTCCAACCACGTGATACCTAAGCATGTGACCTTTTCTTAATTTTTTTGTTTGACTGCAATCGATTTTCAATCGGTGACAAATATGTATCAAAATTGTAGAAAAAATTAGACATACAACAGGACATGGCAGGCACCGATTATCGTTAAAAACAGCAAGGAGAATTGACATCATCCCAATGTGTATGACGGCAAGTACTCGTGAAAAATATTATAAATACTTCGTGATAAGTAAGACAGTGGCATGTCGTAACGTCAAATACATGAATTACAGACAACAAAAAAAATTGGATTTCAAGTACCCGTTTTTCAAAATAAAAACATCTTAAAAATTTTCCGAAAAATGTATGTGACCTTAAAAGAACAACTTCCAACCACGTGATACCTAAGCATGTGACCTTTTCTTAATTTTTTTGTTTGACTGCAATCGATTTTCAATCGGTGACAAATATGTATCAAAATTGTAGAAAAAATTAGACATACAACAGGACATGGCAGGCACCGATTATCGTTAAATACAGCAAGGAGAATTGACATCATCCCAATGTGTATGACGGCAAGTACTCGTGAAAAATATTATAAATACTTCGTGATAAGTAAGACAGTGGCATGTCGTAACGTCCATATCCGTGTTATATCCGTGAATATTTTAGGGATATTTAATATTATTTTATGTAAGAAATATGCAACGTTTTTATAAACTGGCTTGCAGAAAATCTTTGGTCACCGCAGCCGCTATTGTTTTATGATTTATGACACTTTCAGAAGTGACACTATGTTCATACTAAAAACGATGAGTCCATGGACATTATCAGTTTTTTTAAAGCAACACAATGTCCATATTAAATAAACATAATGTCAATACTTAAAACTAATAGTGAAACACCAGTCAACATTAAGTTTTACCAGTTCTAAAGAAAGTAAAAAATTGTCTAACAAGAAAAGGTTAAGGATTTTGATTTCCCAATACGAATGCAATTGACGAAAAGACATAATTAATGCAGAACATTATTTGCCAATACTATTAAGAAAGAAGAAATAAATATGTCCCCATTTGCGATGCACAGCTAACTTAAACCATGAAATTTTTCATGGAACTAGTTTTTGTTTGTTGGCAAGAGGTGTAGTGAAGCAAGCGGGGTAAGCAAAATGGCATGGGTTAAATTTTGAGAGGATTGCTTTATGTACTATTTACAATAACACAAACAACTACAATAATGAATATTAAATCAAAAGCGATTTAAGCGATTAAGCAATGATAAATTTTATCGCGGGACGCGATGAAACTCACTGAAATTTTAAAAGAGAATTAAAAAAAAAGACGTGAAAAAATTATAGGTTGTCAGTCTATACTTAGACTCACATATGACGGTTCACAGTTGGACTACCCTTCATTTCTCAATTTTATTATTTGTTGTTGATAACTTTAAGTGTCAGCGTATTACTGTTTAGAAGATCAAACAATTTAGCTGAAATTAGGTCTGCTATTGGGACACCCTTTAAGTTTTAATTTTATCTTTTGTACTTGTTATTATAACAAAAGGTCTGCATATTACTATAGAAATAAAAACGATATTGGAATATACTTCATTTTATGGTTGTCGCTGTAGCGAACATAATTTTACATACTCTGTGTAAACTTCAAGTGACTGCCTATAAAGGTCTAAAAGATACATGTCGGTTGTATGGGAACAATCTATATTTGTTGTTGTATCAGTCTAACGGTTCTTAAAATAGAGGCCTGTGGTACAGGGGAGAGTTCCGTTTGCAATCTTTAAGCAAGGAACTGTAAGATTAACATTGAGCTAAAATTTGTTATCGGGTGATTACTTTTAACGATTTAATTGGAGAATTAAAAGTATTAATTAAACATTGCTGCCACAGCCACCTTCTCTTCAGATTAAGCTGCCACCAAAAATCGTTTGTTTCTTAATTTGAAAAAATAACTGGACGGAGAAAAATTGCAGTCACATGAGAAGATCATCTCCGCAACAGGATACTATTTTTAAAAACCGTTGCAAATTTGACTTTGGGAACTGATTGCGTCAAGCCAAGAGAAGAGATTGTAGAACAATTAAAACAACAGTCTGCTGAAGAAATATAATCATTCCTTCTCTTTTTCTTTATCGTAACTATACGTTTCCAAAGAGCCAGTTTACATTAAGGGCATTGTAGCTGACTTTTTTATTTTTTTCTCTTTTGAAGAATCTCCGTAAGTTCTCACGCGTTTACATTATGACTCTTTTGTAGTAAGTGAGAGAATTTTATGATGCTTTATTAACCAATTTTTAAAGTGTCGCCATAATTTTAACGTATTAATTTTTCAACAATTTTTGAACAATATAGAAAAACACCGCTTAAGCATACAACTGCAAAAAGCGAAAGAGAGAAACAGGAAGGTGAGAAAAATGAGAGAAAAAAACTAAAAAGAGTCATGAATATTCATTTCGTGCTACTTTTTGCTACCCCGTAAGCTTCTCTTTTGCCTAAAAACTTCTGCATCATGAATTTTGTAGCTGATACAATGCCCTTAATGTAAGCTGCCTCAAAGTAAGAATTTTTTGTTTCATCTTTTCTCTTTTCTTCTTCTCGCTTATCTTCTCTGTCTTTGTTTATTTGTTTTTATTATGTTTTGATAAAGTCTTTTATTTTTCTAATTAATTTAGATAATTTTTATGCCTCATATCAGTTTTTACTAGACACACAAATATCTCTGTCTATAGAAAATAAGTTTCTTCTACGAAAAGCTGGCATGTGTATCAGATATTTTACAGCCAAAGGGGCTTATAGAATGCCTTTTTGGAACAAACAGAAAAACAGCTTTAAGAAAATAGCTCAGTTCAGTATTCAGTGTCTAATTTTCGAAAGAGTATAAAGTTAAATCCCTTTGTTTGCCTTTTGAATTTTTACGCAAACTTTTATTTTGGTTTATTTAACATATAATTTTTCATAAATTTTGTTTTTGTTTAAAAAAATATCTTAAATATTTTGCCTAAAGCCTGCAGATTTTCTTAATAGTACCAGGGGCAAAATAGTAAAAGACTTTTTTTCGTTTTATAAATGACAAAAACATAAAGCAGCTATCCATCAATCATATTAACAACATACACTTATGTAAAATTTTGCATAAGCGATTGCAATCATTTCTAAGTCAAAGAAGAAAACAAAAACAATTCTTGCGAAAAAAAAAACAAATTTTTCGAAAAAAAACCAACAATAACTTTTGGGACACACTGTTATCTCCAAACTTTATACTTTTTCAACTGTTCAATAGTTTGGCAACTTTAATTTCCAAATTTAAATTATATACTTGCTGTTGTAGTAGACTTAGCAATCAGGTTCTGTGTAAATTTCAACCGTCTGTCTGTAACAGTTCGACAGTTTGACCATATATATCAGATTATATCAACTATTTAATTTATAATATAACATTTTTATACTTCTTATTATACCAAATAAAGTAGTGGACATTCTGTCTAACATTAAGGTGTTTGTATAGAAAGGTTCAAAGAATACGGCCATATAGAACACATTTAATTAATTTTGGAAACGCCCTTTAATTTCTAAATTCCAATTGTAAGCTTCTTGTTATAGCGGACATAGTAAAACATGTCCCTTGTAAATTCAAGCTGCCTGTCTATAATGGTTCAAAAGTCCGGCCACGTACACCATATTATATCAAATATTGGTACACCCATTTATTTCCAAATCCAAATTTTATACTTGTTGTTATAGAGGAGTTAGTAATACAGGTTCTTTGTAAATTTCAATCGTCTATCTACAACTGTTTAAAAGTATGGCCATGTACCAAATTAAAAGAACTATTGGTTCACCCTTTAATTTATGATTTTAAATATTATCAGCGGTTACTATAACGGCCATAGCAATCGACATTGCGTCAAATTTACAAGCGTTTGTCTATAACGGTTCAAAAGATAGGCCTACATACGTAAATCTACAGTAATTATGGGACACCCTTTAATTTCTAAATTCAAATTAAAAACTCGTTGATATAGCGGACTTAGAAATACAGGTTCCTTTTAAGTTTCAGCGTTCTGTCTATAAGGGTTCAAAAGTACTGCCACACACTTGAAATTACATCAACTATTGGAATACCCTTTAACTTCTAAACCCATATTTTATACTTTTTGTTATAGCAGACTTAGCAAAACAGGTTCGTTGTAAATTCCTAGCGTCTGCCTATAACTGTTAAAAAGTATGGCAATATACATCAAATTAAATGAACTATTGGCGCACCCTTTAATTTATAATTCTTAAAATTAATACTTGTTACTATAACGGCCATAGCAATCGACATTCTATTCAATTTGCAAATGTTTGCCTATAACGGTTCAAAAGATAAGCTAAGTAAATTTACATCAATTATGGGGGCACCCTTTAATTTTTTTAGATTAATTTTTGTATAATTTTTTGTTTTTGCGAGCTATAGTAATACGCAGTTATTTTAAATTTTACAGAAGTGCCCTTTACAATTCATAATAAAAGTGAAAATTATGTATGTTGTATGGGGACACCCTTTAATAACGTAACTAGAACACTTATTCAAAGTTGATAATACTCCTTGTAAAATATTGAATTTAATATTAAAATAGACAGTAATACCTCCCTCTGAACCCAACTTTATACCGGTTATTGCATTGCCGATTCGTTTACTCAAATTAAAATTGATCAAAGTAGAAAGGGGTTACTTTGTATTTAATTTAAAATAAAAATCTTTTTAGCAGTAACAAAGAGCATGGCGTCTCTTTTAGAAGTCAAATATTTAATAAAGTACATCGAAGGAACTAGAAAAGGCAAACGGGTTTAAACTTGGCGAAGGTCACTTCATCACCAATTAGCGTGGTTCATTCTAATAGAAAGACAATAGACCTAGTACTCTCTCGGTTAACTAGTAAAGAAATATATCTCCTCTTGAGAACTGTCAAGGCAGACAGATTGCACACTATTATACAAAAAAAAAAAAAAAGATGCCAAAAATCAACTCTGATCACATAGAGAAAACTATTTTATGAATTATTTCAAAAGATTATAAAATCGTACAGATCTGTCAAAAAGCCTGTCACACACATACACTTTTAATCCACACTATCATCTTTTTTAGTACACATGCAATTTTTGACAGATCGTCGGATTCAGAAAAACACTTTTTCCTAAATTGTTAAAACAAAAATCAGTTTCTTAAAGAGGAGTAAAATACAATAATTTACATTTAGCCCTTGATGTACTCGAATAAAAAATAAGCTGCATAAAATTTGTTCAAATTTCAAAACTTTTAACATTCATTTATCAACGGAACTCAAACAGTGCTCATAACAAAAACACCAACAATAGCATATCGTAGAAAAAATAAATGTTTTTAAGCTGAAAAACTAGGCACACGAAAAAAAAGCAACGAAATTTTCAAGGTTACGTTCAGGGCCATACGCATCGAAAACTAATAGTGCGTTGTCGTTGATTACTTTTATGAAACTTATATCTGCGTTTTGTTGTTGTTATTTTTTATGTATTTTATTGTAGATATGAATGTTGTTTTTTCGTGTGTGTCTTTTATGTCTTAATGACTTTAAAAAGTTTTCTCATTTCGAAAAAGTCAAAATTTCATGCTATTTTTTGCATTGAAAACTTGAATGTTAAAATAAGTTGATAATTTGTTAACGTTTCTTTTATATAATTTTTAGACTTTAAATAATTAAAAACTTATACGATGAAACTATTATTTTTTTAGTTCAAAGGCGCTCTAGATGATGCGTTACGCATTGTTTAGTCAACTGTTTAAAAAAAAAATTTTTAAAACATTAACATGTTAATTAACGTTTTATTATTTGCAGACACGTTGAAATATTTTTATTAATAATAGTTTTAACGATAAATTAAACATATTTTTAAATTGCTACAGTTGAGTTGGCTTTCAACTTGAAATCCAATCTCTAATTTTAAAATGAAACTATTTCAGATTTTGTTCAGGTCCAGACCCTGCGGCAACCAAAATATAAAAATGTTTTTTTTTATGTTTAATGGTAAAAAAAGAAAAATATTCAGAATCCCCATTACAGCATGCAGGCTCTTTCGTCGGTGCTTCTTCGTAGCCTAATAGACGGCGAGAATATATAATTTTTAATTTTAATAATAATTTTTAATTTCAAAAATAATTTTTAATTTATCAGTTAAACTAATTACGAGGAATTAGTGGAATACGAGGAATACACTTCAGATACTCGCATTCTTTTATTCGGAAAGCATGTCGAATCACTGTAATCAGTGAAATATTTTTTAACTGGACTTTTTCTTAAGCACTCGGGGTATAGAATTTTAACAACAAAATCTGTTCTGAAGCGTTGTGATTCATTTTTTATAGATCTTTGAATAATACTCATGTCGAGCCATATAGGTAACGTTAGAATTCTTCTTGAATTCAGAATTCTTTAATGCAACATGAAACAGCGGGTGTTTTTTTAAGCCAGATAGAAATTTAAATTATAAAAAAATAACACTAAAAATTAAATTTTGATGAAAAATTTTTTCTTATTATTATCAGTAAACTCTGGCAAATCATTATGAATAGACTCACGCTTGAACAACGCTATTAAATCATCCAAGTTTTCTTTGAAAAACAGTCATCATTTCGAGCAACTTCACTTCAAGCCAAATTGTGTTTAGCGATAAGGCTCATTTTTGGCTTAACGAGTTTGTTAATAAGCCAAAGTGCCGCATATGGAGTGTGACCAATCCACAACATACCCTACAGACTCCATTGCACGCAGAGAAATGCACCGCTTGGTGTGGTTTACACGCTGGTGGCAACATCGAACCTTATTTAATCAAAAATGAAACCGGATTTCACGTTACGGTCAATGGAGATCGTTTGCGCACCCTGATTAATGATTTTTTTTTTTGTTTAAAAATATGGATGGCATTGAACCGGACAAAATATGCTTTCAAGAAGATGGCGCTACGTGCCATACGGCGATCGCAACCATCAAGTTATTAAAATAAAAATTTGCCGATAAGTTGATTTTAAGAAATGGACCTGGCAATTGGCCTTCAAGATCGTGCGATTTGACACCTCTCTATAATGTCCTGTGGGGCCACGTGAAATTTTTGCTTTATGCTGATAAACCATCAACAATTAACGCTTTGGAGGGCAACATTGTTCGTGTTATTCGTGACATATGGCCAGCAGTACTTGAAAAAGTAACCCATATAGGATGTCCAGAATGCGGTTCGTCATGAGCAGCCGCATTGTCCATATGCCCTAAATCATTTTTAAATATAAGTACCATGTCCTGATCTTGCGTATAAATTTTAAAGAATAATTTTTAAATTTAAACAAGTTTAATTATTCGTCGCATTACTTGGTAGTTTTTAATTAAATAAGTCTTTGACTGTGGATGGTACTTTAAAGAAAACTAAATTTTAAAAGTCTTTAGATTAACTGCAATTATCGCACTTTTTTTATATATTATAAATAACACTCTTTAAATTCCCTATCATGAAATGCAAATAAACCTAAAATATTGCATCACTATACAGCAGCATTGAAAATAACTAGAAGTCTTGTCTTTCTATTCGCTAATCCAATCATCTGGCATCCCATTTAACAATATATTCTATTTTAGATCTTTTACTTCATTAAGATTAAAAAAAATGTTAAACGATCAAGTTTTCAAAACAGTTCTAATGCTAATTACTTAGATTTATTTTAAAAATGAAGGCCATCTTTGAGGGTCTCAAAACCTTAAACTCACATTCATGTGTACATGGCTTAAACTTATACATTTGCATACCAACATTTACAACAATAAATTAAATTACATTTATTTTTATAGGCCCTTAAAGACAACCTTCATTTAAAAAAAAAAAAAAGAAAAAAAAAACAGAAAGAACTATTTAAAAACTTAAACGATACAAAAGAGTTAAAGCAAAAGTTGAATGAAACAGGCAGCAAATTTAAAATGCTTTAATTAGTACATGGAAGTAAACATGCAAAATTACAAGAACAACTACTTGTACATAGAGACGAATATATAAATAAAAGCATTTCGTTTATTTTTTAATTTTGACAATTGACTTAACGACTTCAAAGCTTTACAATTAAGCATTGAAAATATATACAGAATTTTAGATATCTATTCCAACAAATGAAATATGTTTGCTGGGCAACTTACGCACGATGTTGTTGTTGTTGTATCTGCTTCTATATACAAATAATGCGTACAAGTTTGAACAAGACAGTCAAACAAATCAGCAGCAACAACAACAATGATATTAAACGCTGCGTATGGCTGACCTTGATAAATAGAAAAACCAACAAAAGAAAAAGAATTAATAAAATTTTATTAAGAAAAGTATAAAGTTTTATTTTTTTCTATTTTTTATTTAAATTTCAAATTGTTATTCTGCTTCTTTAGGCGAATAAAAAAAATTCAAACTATAATATTATTGGTGTTATTCTATTTGCCTCAGATGTCTGATACAGTGACATCAGTAAAAATCAAAGGGAAAAATGTCATTAAAATTTTATTTTTTACATTTTTATTTACGTCTATACTTTTTAACTACTCATAATTAATTTTATGTGAATGGGTGGTAATAGGAGGAGGATTATTTATTAGTTTTTTTTAGGCAAACTAAGCCAAATGCAGACTACGTGTTTGTATGGTTGTTTTTTAAATAACAAGAATAAATAAAGTTTAGCGACTATAAAATTTGTCGACTATCTTTGCCCTAAAATTGTAAAATGTTGTTACCTCAAATCTTAATATATTTAGTACCACTGTGCACCCTTCAAACAATACAAGTGACTGACTCTATTACAATAAGAAATTCAAGATTAAAAAGTTTTATAGTTTAATAGCTGTTTCAAATAATGATTGTAAATACGAGGTCTGTTTAAAATAACAAGAACTTTTCGTTAACATTGTTTTGTAAAAAAATATATTCTATTTAAAGCAAATTATTATCGCATTGGGAGCCTAAAAACTGTACTTTGAACAAAAATTTGTATTCGGCTCGGTTGTTTAATTGGTTTTCTCTGACGTTAGTTCTAAGGTAGAAAAAATGCTCATTATAATAAAAAACACAAAAAATTGAACTGTAGTGAGGAATTTTTTTATACGAAAGGTTAGAACATGGCATTAATATTTTAAAATGGTATGGCCACCGCGGCTGCTCATGACGAAGCGCATTCTAAACGTCCAATTTCGGTTTACTTTTTCAAGTACTGCTGGCCGTATGTGGCACAAACAATGTGAGCCTCCAAAGAGCTGGTTTATCAGCATAAACTAGTGACTTTACGTGATCCCCACAGGAAAACGCACGATCTTGAAGGCCAATTGACAGGTACATTTTTCGAAATCAACTTATCGCCAAACTTTTGATTTCATTAACTCGATGGTTGCGGTCGCCGTATGGCACGTAGCGCAATCTTGTTGACACCACATTTTGTCGGTATCAATGTCATTCATATTTGCAAACAAAATATCATTAATCATTAACCGTAACATGGGATCCGGCCACATTTTTTAACCACTCCAAACGGGGCATTTTTTCTGGAGGCAATGGAGTCTCTGGGGTATGTTGTGGATTGGTCTCACTCCAATGCGGCAATTTTACTTACTAACAAGACCGTTAAGCTAAAAATGAGACTCATCGCTAAACACAGTTTGGCTCAAATTGATTACTGATTTTCAAAGTAAACTTGGATCATTTGCTAGCGTTGTTCAAGTGTTAGTCTATTCATAATGATTTGCGAGAGTTTACTGAAAATAATAAGAAACAATTTTTCATTAAAATTTAATTTTTAGTGCAATTCTTTAGAATTAAATTTTCTATCGGGCTAAAAAAATATAAAAAATTTGTGCTGTGCTCATCAAAACTGTTGACTGACAATGAGTTATCTGAGCACTAGTGAAATCCCCTTTATGATATACTTTCCCTTCAGTAATAAATTTCATATTTAATACTTTTGTAATAACTATATTAGAATGTCATGAAATGCTTATTTTTGTTGGAATCAAGATATATAATGTAAAAAAAATATTTTTTATGATTAAGTTTTTTCACTGAAAATCGGTTAAACGTTTTTTTTTTTAATTTCAAACCCCGAAATCAGTTTCTCGAAAATTTTAAATATGTAAACTGGTTTTGAATAATGTCAAATAATCCATCACAATATTTATTACAATACCGTTTTACACATCACAAAACATTCAAAATGTTCCATTATTTTTGAACACACCACGTACAACTTTTAAAGTCGTAAGTTAATGAATTCTTTTATATAACTCTTAAGTCAATAAAACCTGTAAAAGCAGGAATGTCATTGAAACACTTTAAATTTTATGTACAAGTAGTGAACTTAAAACATAATAACCTTTTTGAAATCATAAGAATACTAATTTAAATTGTATGTGTAAACTTTTTAATGAATAATGCCAAGCGGTAGGTAACAACAACTAAGTAAAAATAAAAGATGCTGCTGAGTCAGGGAATGAAATTTAATGGCTATAAACTACAGTAAAAATTTTCTTTTCCCTTTTGTCCCCAATAAAATGTTTTATCGATTTCGAACTTCATTCCATTAGAAATTATTTAAATCTTAGTAAGACTGCTATATTCGACTATGCCAAATCTTAAAGGGTATACCATATATGTAAATCTAGTTTGGTAAAGATACTTTAATCAAAAAATCAAATATTGAGATAACAGAGATTAAAAAAATGAGAAAAAATCAAGCATAAAATGGGCTTTTAATGGGTTAAGCCTTTTTTAAAAATTTTAATATTTCCTTAAAGATCACCTCAATAGCTTTTAAATGATACCCATATTGATATTTAAAAAAAAAATGGTGCACAGTCGTACTTTTCTATGAAAAGTTCAGAGGCCCACAACTCGGAAAATATAGGCGAGCGCCAATTTTTTAACTTGATGTTTTTTTCTTATATTGTAATTCTCTATAATTTTCCTTATTTTTTCTTTTTTAAAGTTACTTCATTGTTCCAAATGATATGGAAAAATTTTTAGGCAGTCATGCTGTTTTTCCCGCTGTCTCAAAGGACATGGACCGATCTACCTGATTTTCAATAGCTTAATTTTCGTAACTATGTCTGATCGATGCGTATTTAAATTTTCTGTATCTGATCTAGTTCCTTGTCAAAATTGATTTCACTACTAACACGGACGGGCAGACGGACATCGCTCAATCGACTTCGCTATTTATAGAAACTCAGAACCTATTGGTTCTTTTAGGAAAGGATCCACCTACGTGCCACATTTTATTTAAATCGGTTGATCCGAATAAAATTTAAATATTTTGTCCGTCAACCAACTCTGGTTCCGATTTAGCATATTGCGCACTATAAACAGGGGCCTATTAATGTTTCAAGTGTCATTAAAATCGTTTCTGCAGTCTAGCCGTAAAATGAAAATATAAATAAAACGAATATATGACAATGGCATCAAAAATTAAAATTCAAATTAATTTTAAAAAATAAATCAATATAAATTTTATTTCTTTTGTTTCGCGCTTTTTAAAAAAAGTTTTGGTGGTAAATATTTTGCGGTAGTGGCAACACTGACTACAGAACCTCCGAATTTGATGAGGATGGCTGCAGGATTTTGTTAAATCGCATGTTTAGTAAACAATAGATTGGGGAAACAAACCTGGCCGGGATCAAAGTAAGAAATAGTAAAATGGAAAAAGTCCTAAAAACGTAACAATACTTTCGATTTTATTGGTTTTCTTAGAAAAGGAAAATGTTCGATAGAACAAAGGCAAGTGCAAATTAGCAGTGCGGTTGCTGATAACGTACGCATTTGTTTACGACTTTTATAACAGGTTTTAAAACTGAAATACTCTCACATGCCAGTGTGTTCGCACACATACATAATTTTATTGCTGTTTATTTGTAGGCAAGTGTTGGTTTTCACTTGTATTTTGTTGTTGGCTTTTAGAACCTGAAAGCTTTTTATTTTTTTCTTGTACCGAAGATCGTTAAAAACAAAAACTTTTTGCTATGATTGTTTATTTCCATTTTCTATTCTATTCTGTTTTATTTTATTTTCAAATTTTATTTGTGTGTTTAGATTAGTGAATGAAGGTACGGCAAGATAACGATGAAAACGATTGTTGTTTTCAAATGCGTGCCTCAATGTGTGTGTATGCACAAGTGTTTGATTATAATATGCACAGGTCGTCTATACGTTAGTGTATACACAGGTTTTGTTCATACATACCCACTTACATACATATTTACATAGTTGCGATAGTCTCGACATACTGTCAATAGTTTTTTCGATTGTTGTTGTTTTTTTTTTATTCTTTTTGATAATTTTAGTTGATTATACCTTGAACTTCACTATAGATTTTTTTATTTGAAAAAATGAAAAATGTTTTTTTAGGTTTCAAGTTTTTATAGTTATTTTTCGATAGGACAAATTGTTGCTTAAATAGTTTTTTGTTTTTTAATCGCGTTTTAATATGAAACTAAAAGTTTTTGCTCAAAATTAAAATAGTTTGATGATTTATGAAGAAAAACAATGGACTAGTAACATAATTTTTCAAAAGTCTAGCGACATAACATACAACGAAAATAATTTATGGCCGCTAAAAATACTTTGCAAAAATTGTTAAAGAAACTAAAAAATATTTAGCAGTCAGTACTTTAATAAAAAAGCGACATTTATTTAACTAAATTTAGGAAATTAGGGGAAATACTAATAATGAAATCTATAAATAATTGGGTAGCAAAGTAGAACTCTGGAACTTTATCCGAGTTTTTTTTTCCAAAACTCAGAACGTTTAACTCAAAAAGATGGAGATGAACTATGCCGGACAAAACAAGTCACATTCGCCAGTTTGTCTCGTTAAAACTGACCGGCTACTACTTAGTTTCCAAAACCTTTAAAGATTCTGAAACAAAAGAAAAACTGTGCTTCGAGTCAAATATGTTATTTTACCACTTTCTCTTGCTCATAATGAAAACTCAACATCAGTTCAAATATTGAAAATTATAAATAGATGATTATTTATTATATTATGCTAATATCCCATAACATTTTTAAATATAAATGCAATTTATTTGTTGGTTTGGAATAGCTGGTATCTATACGTACTTCGCCGGTTGCTAAAGCCAGCTCGTCAGGAAACCTTTATCCAAATGTCTAGAAAAGCCAAAAACATTTCCTTTAAGTATAAAAACTTCAAAAACAACATGAGATTTATTTTAGAAGCCAATACAGAAATGTTAAGGCCTTAACAAAAATTACAAACAAACAAACCACGCTTTTATTTTTGCTTACATTCCCTTCTGCGTTAAATAGTTGATGTTTGTTAAACGCAAATGGCATTCGCTGAAACTAGGTTTTTGTTTCTACACACGTTTTAGAAGTCACGACTTATTACTGCGATAATTTTGATGATATTCGACGCAATTTCTAAAATGATATTTAAGCTGTCGTCAAGTATACAAAAAAGTTATTATTACTGAAAAATTCTTAAAGCAGAAGATTTTTAAAATCCGTTTAGGAAAGAAATTTACATAATTTTTCATTTTTACAAAAGCATCCCCGACTTTTAGACACCCTAATATTTCATTTAAAAAATAATAGACGGAATGGAGAATTAAGCTAAATCATTGAAAGAGGGTCTGTTCCAGGCGTAGATTGCAGACTTCTATTTCTAGACTAAATACGGCCCTACGAATGATCACAGCAGATCTTCAGTGGTTTGGAAATTCGAAATAGTGGAAATAGTTAAACATTTACCAACCCGCTGTAAATTTAGATTTGTTGCTCTTTACTCTTCTACACGAAGGAATTGGTGTTTGACGAAAATCCATATCATTAAATTAAAGTTTGTTGTTGTTGTTGTTTGTTTGTTTGTTGTTGTTTGTTTGTCGATTTCTTTGCATAATAATGTAATAAGTAATAAAGCTGTATAGTGCAAAACACATTTATTTTTGCAACTCAATCCACATAAAAAACTAAAACTTAACATTTTCTCCAAAATACCAATTATTACGTACAACAGTTTCACACTCTTTCAGTCTGATTTACGGTTGTGATCTGATCGAGTAAAAATTTGATTAACCCAACCATGTTTTAACAAAATTAATACGGGCGAATATTATTCTGGAAATACAATTATTTTTAAAGGAATATTTATTAAACAACAACTGTCAATCGATCCTTTGCTTACTCGCTGTACGACTGATACCGGACTTAATGAATTGCGCTGACCGAAATGGCAAATGTCATTAACAGCTACTAAGTCTTTATGGCTTAAGAATTTTTTCGCGTTTTTAACTGTAGGGGAGTTTTATATCGCGCCTCGTAAACAGAAGGTGCACAGCCAAACCTAAATCAAAATGTATGAAGGAACGCTATTTAAATGGATTAATAAATAAATTTTAGACAGATTTTTGTAACGTTTTTAACAGATTTACTTAAACCATTAAAAAAATGTTCTCATTAAACTTTATGTTCAAAATATCTTTCAATAAAACTAATATATGCTTTCATATAAATGATCCTGGATGCTCCCTATAAACTCTCAATCAGTCCATAGGATTTTTAATTTAAGTAAAAATAACTCTTTTGTTTTCTAATACGAATAAAGGTTTGGTGATTATACAGCGAAACAGGCCTTGTTGCGTATGAAACTTTACCGTTATAAAAAATTTCTAGAGTAATATTTAAAATTACTTTTACACAAATTATTATAAACTAAACATCGTATTCTTTAATAGAAAAATTAAGTAAATAATTAAAAAGAAGTAAGTCAAAGCAAAAGCGATTGAGCGATTATTTTCTAATGGTATTCGGCTGTGCCAAATCTTATATAACCTTCCTAAAAGAATTGTTTTTTTTTGTTTGTTGATAGTTTTTAGATAGATATTTTTAGTGTTATTTTGGTTTTGAATTAAATTTAAAATTTTCAAAATAAAATTGAAATTTTTTTTTCAAAATTTTAATTATTGGTTTAATTTTCGTAAAACTAATTAATTCTGTGAAATTTTAATCTTGTAGTAAAATTGCAATTTTTTGGTTAGCAAAGTTCAATATTTTTGGTAAAATTTTATAATATATAATTTTTTTGTGAAATTTTATGCGTTAAGCGAAATTAGAGTTACTTCGTGTTTTATTTTTTAATTTTGGTTTTCAAAACAACAATGCAAAAAATGACAAACACCATAAAAAAAGTACAAAAAATATAGATGTGCCGCCTTGTTTTGAACGTATCTACAGTATTTATGGACTGATGTTCCTAAATTTCAATAGATTTTTTTTTAAACCATCTCTGAGAGAATGGTGGCATTAATTTTCTGTAGCTCATCTAGGGACGTGATAAAACATATTTCAGTACGGACAGACGGACATCACTAAATCCTATATGTATAAGAATAAAGAATATATATACTTTATGATGCCGGAAATTAATTTGGGAAAAATTACAAACGAAGTCACAAACTTACATACAACTGTGGCGAAGGACATGTAACAAAAAAGCTCACAAGTTTTCATTAGACTATCAAGAGAACAATACTAAACTCATTAAAGACCACTAATCCTCTATTTTGAAATAAACGCGAATGGACTCTTACAGTTATTTGACTACCGAATTATGTAAAACCTGAAGCATAATTACAAAATGACGCACTCTTGGGACATATTAATATACATACATAAACGTATAGTTATTAGAGTTTATATCTGTGGTCACAATCAATAACAGCCTAAGTCGACTTAAGTCAATTTGAGTTATATATGCTATCGTATTCTACTAATAAAACTTTATATTTACGTAAAATCCCCATTTCTCTAACTATATTTTTTAAAAAGTAATTAATTGAAACATGTTGACATAAGTAGTAATGAAGCATCATTACACGTATAATAAGCGCCTAAATATACTTACGAAATTAGTTCCATAAAATTTTAATTTATTAAAATAACCTACAATGACTTAAGCTCTTTTGCACATTTTTTCTAAAATTAATTTTCATAAAAGAGAAAATTTTCAGAAGAGCTTAAGTGAAGATCGAGAAGTTTTAGGCACATGTTCTATATCCACATAAACCGTTAATGCATTTTTGTTGGTATGTTTTAATGAGAGCAAAATCAATATAAGCGCTTATTGCAAATGAGATATTCTCTTAGTTTTTAAAATAAATACAGTTAGACTATTATAACTAAGTTTATTTAAAAAAAAAATTCACTTAAGTTATTTCGTCGTTCAACGAAACATTAAAATTTAATTAAGCAAAAAAATAAAGATATTTAATTACAATAACATGGATAAAATTGGAAAAAAACAAAGCGAAAAAACTGTAATAGGTAAGAAAATTGTGTAAAAAAAATCGCATGGTTTAGTAACCTTAATTTTTGGATTATAAAAATAAGATAATGATGAAGGCAGTCGTATGTCTTTTTTGGAGGATGAAAATGCTTTACAAGTCAACGATGAGAGACAAATGTCTTTTTTAGAAAGCGAGGTTGATTTACCAAACAATTGTTTCGACACTCAACTGCTTAGTGAGGATGAAGACAACTCCATTTATCAAAAAATACTTCACGTTGATAGTGACAATTCCGTTTTAGATCCCGATTTTGAACCTTTAACTTCTGACGAGGCTGAGAATACTAATGATATAGAAGACGATGTAGTTCTCAACGAAGCTCCGACCACGTCTCAAAGAGCTTATTCTCGGAAAGTTTCATGTGAAAGGAGAAACCAGGGAAAATCGTACGTAAGTTCAGTTAGAAATATAGTGCCGGAGAGAAAATTAAGACCTCTGGTACATAGCTGTCGTACGAATTGTAAGGCAAAGGTACCACGGACATTCCAAGAAAGTTTATTTAAAAAATATTGGTCTTTGGGTACATACAATCAGCGAGTTTTATTTATTGGGTCCTTGATTGACGTTAATAACAAAAAAACTCAAAACTTAATAAAGCACGATGAAAAGCCGCGAGACCGAGAATTTCAAGCTGCCTACCATGTAGAATATGAAGGCCAAAGAGTAAAGGTATGCCAAAAATGTTTCTTGCAGTGCTTTGGTGAAAGTGCTGGTTTTGTCAGGAGTGTTTTAAAGAAGAAACTAGATTTTCCTCAAAATGAATTTTGTGACCAGCGTGGATCAGCTGGAGGAAAAAATAAATTGACGGATGAAAAAATTCAGCTTGTAAAGGACCACATAAACAGCTTCCCAAATTATGAAAGTCATTATACCAGGAGAGATTCAAGTTGCAAATACTTTCCTGCTGATTTATCTTTATCTCAAATGTATAAGTTATATTGCGATATATATAAATCCGAAGCAATAAGCATCTCATCATACACAAGTGTTTTTAAAAGTAAGTATCTTTTTTAGCATGTCTTAAAATTGCTTTACCATAACCTAAGAATGTTTTACAGGTATGAACATTAAATTTAAAAAGCCCAGACTAGACACCTGTTCTAAACGCGATCAACTCAAAGCTAAAATTGGTATTGCAAAAGAGGAAGCCAATGGTAACTTTTGCGATTTATAAAATGAACTAATAGGTCATCAAGGCAAAGCGGATTTAGCGTATGAGTCGAAAAGGAATGACAAAATTTTAGCTGTCAATAATTCAAAAATCAAAGTCTACACTTTTGATTTGCAACAGTGCTTGCCTACGCCTTTCTTGAGAAACTCAATTAGTTTTTACAAAAGAAAGCTTTGGACATATAGTTTAACCGTTCACGACTGCACAACTGGCACCCCATATTGCTTTATGTGGCATGAAGCGTTATCTGCTCGTGGTGGCAACCAAATTGGGTCGTGCTTGTTTAAGCATATAATTTATCTCAAGAAAGTTAATCACACATTTTTTTACAGCGATTCCTGTATGGGACAAAATAAGAACTCATTCGTATGCGCAATGTTCATATTGGCTCTTTAAATCAATCTGGACTTAGAAGTAATTGATCACAAATTTTTAGAACCTGGACATACGCATATGGAATGCGATGTAGATCACTCTGTGATAGAAAGGAAAAAGAGAAAAACTGATATTCAAATACACCATCCACACGACTGGTATAATTTTGTCAGAGGTGCAGGTTCTAAACATATATTTAACGTCGTTGAAATGAATTCAGAAGATTTTTTTAATTTTCCCTTTTATTAAAAACAAAGTTAATGTGGAGAAGCACAAATCAAAATGGGGAAAGATTCGTTTGGAAAAATATTAGATGGCTAAGATATACAAAAAATAATTTCGGTAAAATTGAATATAAAACCACATTAGATACAGATACTCCTTTTAAAATGTTAAATTTTGTAAAACGTGGTGTGAACTCAATAAGCAAAGACGACATAGTTATGCTTAATGAAGATGTAAAATTCAGCTCGAAAAAGAAAAAGGATCTTCTTGATTTACTTCCATTTATAAGTCCATTATTTCATCCTTTTTATAAAAGTTTACCTGCACAGGAGGAATCTAGAGAAATACATCCAGACTTGATCGAAGATGATTCAGACACAGAATGACTTAATCTGAGTTTATAAGATATGGATTAACCCTAAATATAGAGTATTTGTTTATGATTCAGTATTATTGAAAGAGTTTGTGGATCAACTAAACAGAGTTTAACATTTCAAGAACTAGTTCTATAGTTACCTTTTTAATATTTATTTAATTTATTTTTTTCTACTTACTATTAACTTGATTTTTTTTAAGAAAATTTTAATGAACTTTTAGTAAAACAAAGTGACCTAAATATATAATATGAAAAATTTTAATTTGCAAAATTGCTTAATTCAATATAGAACCGGTTACAATTTGAACATTACTTTACAATAAAATCATAAGTAGACATATTCTTTCCAATTTCACATTTTCCGTATACAATAGCCATATATGTTACTTTTTCCTAAATATCTCCTAAACAAAAGAGAGTTTTATTATCGTTTTTGGTCTTAGGATTGCCCGTGTAAGTATCTTTAATTTTGCAGTAAATTTTCTCTATTCCACTTTCTCAATTTTTTAAGAAACACTTCTGTATACAAAAAGTGGTTTTCTCAAAACTGCCATTTTCGACTTATGCTGTTATTGCTTGGGACCACAGATATATTAACAGACATTTTTACGTTATTCAGTACTCAACAAAAATCAATCAAACTGCTGAAGTATATCTTTCAACATGTTGGGAAAACCTGTGAGTGTGGCAAATGGCATCCAAGAAGAATATTACAAAATGACCTGGCAGGTTGGTCAATGGTTAGTCCGGAGTTTTCGTGTTAAAATCTAGCCAAAAAATGCTGGTCCATTTTTGAAATTTTTTGCTAATACTGTCAATAAAATTGAAATAGAATATTTTTCCACCTGTTTGAATCACAAATTCAATTAATGAAATAAGAATTTAAAATGATGTGAAATGAAATGAATATGTATGTATGTAATTTTTTTTTTGTTTTACTCTTTATTGTCTTCTTCATTGATAGAGGTATAACACTTGACCAAACAGTAACAATTACTTAAACAAAATTTAATGAAAGAGAAAAAAACGGCATGTACTCACTTATGCACTTTTATAATATTAAGAAATTTGTTGTAATTTACAGTTACTTTTCATAGTTTTTGTTGTGTTACTGATCTGTTATTTGGATTTCATGATGAAAATAATATATATAAAGAATTATTGAGTTATTGATAGTGTCAAGCTCGTCGGAATAACACAATATAATAAATATAAAAAAAAATGAGGAAACTCCCAAAATCTATTGAGGATGATATTGTCGCTATGACACAAAATGGTTGTTCTTCAAGGGAAATAGCTAAACAGAAACAATTAAGTCAGTCGGTTATCATAAGAGTACAAAAATGGAATAATGTCTAAAATAAAACACCGATTCGTGGTCGCAAGAAGTTAATATCTGATGCAGAGGCACGTGTGATGATAACAGGAATGCGGAAAGATAGGAACCTAACTCCAAAGGAAGCTGCATTGGATGTTGGAAAGAATGTTAGTCGTTGGGCTGCAAGAAATGCGCTTCACAGAATTGGATTTATTTCTGCAGTCAAGAAAAAAAAACCATCTTTGTCCGATAAAAATGTAAAGGCCCGTTTGAAGTTCACCAGAAAGCACAAGGATTGGTCACCAGAAGATTGGAAACGTGTTATCTGGTCGGACGAATCCAAATTTAATCGCTTCCAGTCGGACGGAAAACAATACTGCTGGCGTCGACCACATGAATCTACTAAAAGACACCATGTAAAAGAAACAGTTAAACATGTTGGCGGCAACATAATGGTATGTGGTTGCTTTACATGGTGGCACGTTGGTCCATTGCAAAAAATTGAGGGAATAATGAAGACGGAAGATTATTTAAAAATTCTCCAGACCCATCTTCCAGATTTTGTAGAGAGGAGCGCCTATCCGGAAGAAGAAGTAATTTTTCAACAGGATGGCGACCCTAAGCACACATCCAAAATAGTGACGGAATGGCTCTCTGGATAAAAATTTGAGTTGCTGAAGTAGCCAGTTCAAAGTCCCGACCTCAATCCGATTGAGAATTTGTGGTCAATTGTGAAAAGACGGATGGGGCAGTATTCAAGAGCACCAAAAAATTTAGACGAACTTTGGGGCAGAGTTGAAACAGAATGGCGAAATATTCCAAATGAAATTATTCAAAACCTGGTTCAGAGTATGCCAAGAAGATGTAAAGCTGTTTTAAAGACAAAGGGCTTTGGACCAAATATTAAAAGTTACTGTAAATTACAACAAATTTCTTAATATTATAAAAGTGCATAAGTGAGTACATGCCGTTTTTTTTTCTCTTTTGTTAAATTTTGTTTAAGTAATTGTTATTGTTTGGTCAAGTGTTGTACCTCTATCAATGAAGAAGACAATAAAGAGTAAAACAAAAAAAAAATTATTTGATTTGCATTATTATTTAAAAAGTTATGCATTGTAAACGATGGTAAGTATTAACATGTACTCATTAAAACTCCCCACTGTATATATATTTTTTTAACTTACAAAAGATTCCAAGCTTTTTATTTCATATTGCACAAATTCGACCGTATTTATTTCTACGTTTTCTTGCAACCATTTAATATTTTTAATTTTTGGAAAGAACTGAGTTTTTAAGAAATTAATGATATCTTTTCCTTACAATTAATTTAAGCTGTCAAAGCGTTTTAGACGTAAAAATTTTCATATCAAAAATAAATACACGTGCACGCAAGAAAAATTATTTTTAAAATATTCTTTAAAATTAGTTTAAAGAAAAGCTAATTACAAATTAATAAAATTCATATGTGAACTTTCTGACAAAAAACGAAAAAAAAAAAATATTACAAAAATAATGTTTAGTGTGTTAAATTCCGTGTGACTTTTATATTGCGAAATTTAAAAAATATATATAAAATTCCAATGATTATGTATGTATGTATATGTATGTAAGTATGGATGTATGTATGTATTGAGAATATGCGTGTATTTTTAAAATGAATCAATCCATTAGTTTTTTATAATAATAAAAATAGACATAGAAAAATCTATACATACGAGAATGTTTCAAAATAAATAGAAATAGATAAAATAAAAATATAAAAAATTATAATTTCTCATATTCCGTTTCATCTGAATAATTTCTTAATCGACAATTATCTAGATAAAAAATATATGAAGAATGCTAAGGAATCTATTACATCCTGTTGATCTTTTACTGCTATATCTACAGTATAACACAATCTATAACGAACCTAAAACTAACTTAAGACTAATTATTCATTCGTAATCAAAGTAATATCGCTTTTAAATAAAAACTTTTTAATATTCAACTCTAAACGTAAAATTTTGCAAGACCACTGTCTGTTCAAATGCTGACATTCTGATGGCAAAATCCCCATCTGCACACTTTTTGCAAAAATAATCATAAATTGCAAATTAAAATATTGTACAACAGCAACAAACATATTTTGTTAAATAGAATAAATAAATTGTTAGGAAAATATATTTGTGTCAGTGAATGCGATAAGATAGTTTTTAGTATCTTTGTATGTACGATATGTCCGTATGTCTAACTTGTTGTTGCTATTAATACAAAAAAAAATTCCACAAATGCCCGAAGAATGTTTTGAAAAGAAATTTGTACCAGCAGAACGGTGAATTAGAAAAAATTAGCAAAATTGTTGTTGCTATTTTTTGAAGTGTTCGCCAGCAGTCAATGCACTCATACTCTTTGCACATGTATGTAGGTTTGAAGTTAAGTGAATTTGTTTAATCTATGTTTGTTGCTGTTGTTATTTTTTATATTTAACATTAGAAAGTTCATTGACTCATGATTGCGAAAAAAAAACGCTACGAAAAAGCGCACGTTTTTAAGATTCCGCGAATGTATTTTTCCATTGTTGTTGCTGTAGATCACTTTTTATTGTTTATTTCTAAAAAAGAAGAAATAATTTTATTTTCGAATTTTTGGCAAAAACAAACCTACGAGCTCGTGCAAGCGCAAATACACAACCATACACTCGCAACTATTTTTTGTTTGTTTTTGCTTGCAGATAATGAATAATGTCTTCAAAATCAACCAGTAAATATTGAAATAAAATTTTTATAATTTCCATTCTTATACAAACTGGAAAACTTGTTAATTTAGAATATTTCAAAATTGTTATTTAATGCAACAACGATAATTGATATAAAATTATAGAAATGTTAGACTAAAGAAATGCGTGTGAGAAAAATCCAAACAGAAAATATAAAAATAATATTTATTTGAACTTTGGCTTCCTGTTGTGTCTTCTTTTGACTTGTTTAAAAGTTTTTAATATCAAGTTATAGAAAGACTATATTTATTCCAAAAATTTCACAAACATGATTTGCAATGAATTAAAAAATTATTGACGGCGAAAATAGTCGAAAGTCAAAGAAACCAATTTTTATATAGAATTAAGCCAAGTAAAATTAGAAATAAATTCGAAAATAAGCTCATAAATTTGTTTAAATTTTTTAAATTAATTTATTTGTAACTTGGGGAATGACGAAGCGTGCTTTGCTACGCATGAATGTTAACATTAAATCAAATCCATATACTGCATACGCTCATAGGCGCCTACGTATTTGTTGGGGTTTTTATATGGACAAAATCATATGTTGACATGAAAAATCATAATTCACGAATTTGCCGATCGACCTTGTGCAAACTTTATACCACCATACGAACAAACCCTAAAAATGCTATCGAATTCGGTTTGACCGATCGTGTGTTATGAAGTCACAACGCACAACATAAGTATGTATGTATATATTTTTTCTGAAGTCTTAAGTAACAATGAATAAATATTAAATAATTTTTTTAAATAGTTATTTTTTAATATTTTCTAAAAAGTAATTTTTGGGCAGCTGGAAAATTATTATAATGCAAAAAATTAAATCATTTAAGATTCTTCAAATAACAGAAAACTGATATCTTATTAAAAAAAATTCTTTGAAAAAAAATTTAACCAAGAAATTTAACACTTATTCTTAATTACTCAATCACATGAAAACGGGCTTGGTATAATTTTGAATGGTGGAGTGCTTACACATGATCGTATTTACTTCCATAGATCCACTTATCGGCAAAGGGAAGCAATAATTTTGTACACACATACATACAAGAACTTACAAAAAATACTGTTACTACTTGTGTTAAGTTGAACTTGCCTTAAGCAAACACAGCTTAAGTAATTGCAGAAATTTTTAAAATTAAAAAAAAAAAAGAAATTATGTAATAATTTGATGATGAACTTTAGTTGAAAACATAAAGACATAAAATGGTAAAAAGATGGGGTCGTTTAAAATCTAAATAAATACAAATAAAAAAATAAAATTCTTAGAAATAGTTGCGTTCGATGTTTAGATGGCTCTTTATTGTGAAATACATTCAGAAATATAAAAAAATATAAAATAAATTATTTTTTAGTTATTTTGTTATTTTTTCATTTTACCCACACGCAATTTCTGACAGAACGCGCTTTTTGTTCGTTCTTATTTTTTGCATTTGAGAGTGGAAGTGTCTATAGAAAAAAAACATGCTGATTATTAATACATATTGTTATTGTAGTTGCTGCTGGTTTTGTTGTTTATTATTTCATGCATATTTTGGATAGTTTCTTAATTTAAATTCTAAACACTAATACCAGCACATTCACTTATAATTTTTTAACTGTGTGTGCATGTGTGCATAGATGGATGGGAGCGAATGCGAACGCTGTGCGAATGACTTGCTTGTCTCATACTACTATTTTCAAAAATGCTGTTTGTTAATGATGGCGTTTTTTTGTTGCTGTTGGTGTAGTTGTTGTTGCTCGTACTGCCATCATTGTTGTTGATTCTTATTGCTATTCGGCTGCGCATGTATTAGTGCGTGTGCGTTTTGCTAGTTCTATTCTAAGCCAAACAAACAAAAATATTCTTGCTCCGAACAGCAAGTTGGGGCGGGTGTGTTATGGCCGGTTGGGTACATGTGTGAAGAGCTTTGTTGTGCGTCAACCGTTTGTTGTTGTTTTTATTGCTGTTTTTATATGAACATGCGTTTTTGTTAAGTTTTGGCGTGAATGAACTTTTCAAGGTGAAATACACAAAATAACAAGAGGAAACACACAGGCAGCAGCTTTTATTGCTGCCACTTCACTATACCTACACATATGCAAACAAAAATACATTTATTTTATATATGTACCTACATAACATAATATGTATGGATGTATGTATGCATAATTTAGAATAGGCAAAACTACAACAACTTCAAAACAAAATAGAATAGAAAACAAAAGGAAGAACAATAAAAACAGCCACAAAAAGAAAAAGAAAAAAAAAACAACAAAAGCAGCAACAGCAAAATTCATCATCAATCGAATAACAAACAAACAACAGGCTGCTACTTCTGCTGCCATTTATTGCTGTTTGCCAGCGAATATTTACAATTTCCATGGCACAAACAAATAAACGACTTGAGAATTAGAAGCTGAACTTGAAGATAAAGAAGTTTTCTATTAAAAGAAATTGCAGAAAGTTCGTTATATGTCGCTGGGATTGAAAGAGGAAATTTATATTTCAAACTTTTTACATGTAAACAGTTTAAAAAAAATATGAGCAGCTATGAACGATAAAATGTACAGTTAAGAGAGTGTCTATAATTAACGTACGATTTAATTTAAAGCCAGACTATTTTATTTACTGGCTGTACCCGAAGCGTTACGCTATCCCAATAGATAATAATCGTAGTCCACTATTTATATTAAAAATTACTTTATTTCTTCCAAATTTCAGCTGTTAAGTAAATTATTAAAATTTTTTTACTTTGTAAGGGAGATACCACTTTCTTCGTTTCCATTAAATTAGTTTTATACTTTAATATTTAAGTAAATTGATGTGAAAGTTATTTATAAAAATGATAAGGCTCTGTAGATATACAGTATTAATATTTGACTTTGTATAGTGCAGGGAAGTGTAACAGCATAACAACAAGTATGGCAGACGTGTTTTGTAGCTATTGGATTGAAAGGACATGACTGGATTGGATAAAAGGAGTAGTGGAGATGTCTGTGGATGGTTAAAGTTATTAAACAAGGCATCGAGTAGTTCATGTCTCGCCGGAGTAACACAGTAGTGTAGCGTGGATGGATGCGTTTGTATTAATAACTCATGTTAAGTAAATACGAGACCATGGGATTCACAAGACCGGTATGATCAAGAAGTATAGACAGAGAAAGCCATAGATTAAGAATACAGAATTTATAATGAGTCACAGTGGTATTTGTAATCAAAACAATCCGTACACTCAAAATATTATGTGGGTAAATTTAAATGAAAAAACGCTTTAAACAACTACTTTTTCATTTAAAAAACGGTCCACTTACATTTCATTTAAATTAAATGTAATTTACAATTGTTTTTGAATGTTGATTTTATAACTAACAAAATATGTAAAAACAAGTAATTTTTCTTTTATTCCAACGCACGAAAAAACAACCTACCAGAAAAATAAAAACTACTGTTTTTTCATTTATTTCAACTAACAAAATGTAACCTACCAAAACATTAATGATAACTGTTTCTGTATTTATTTTAATTTATAAAATTTAACCTACTAAAACAGTAAAATTAACTGCTTTTTTCTTTTATTCCAACTCACTAAAAGTAACCTACCAAAACAATAAAAACTACAGCTTTCTTATTTATTTTGAAAATCAAAAGATTTAATTTATTTATTTATTATTTATACTATTTTGATACACAAATTCTTGTTGTTCTTATTTGCTTAAATTGTTGTTCTTCCTTGAAAGTCCAAGGATTTCAGGATAGTTCTAAGCTGAAAAAATAATGTACTTTTACAAAATTGTTTATGTTTTTGCAACCAATAATTAAAGTACATATCGCTCATTTAGAAATAGAACGCCTTAACTCAAACAAAAAATCATTTCAAGATAATCACAGTTAACGTTTTCATCTTGTAAAAGGTCGATACATTTTAAAAAGATCGTCTTTTCAAATGTATATACAGACACAAAACGAAATATGACGATGCTTTAAAAAGCGATATGATCTTCACGTTATAAAAAATTTTATTTTTTGGGTTATAACGTTGTATTACTAAATGAGCGATATATTTGTAATTCAAAAATTTAAATGACATACCTTTGTTTAAGACCAACCAAGTGGGCTGTGGCAACACCGCTGTCTGCCTAAAGACTACAGAATTTAGAAAAGAATATCTGCAAAACGGGAACATTATTTTTTAAAACATAATGCAAATTTTAAATACTATGTAAGAAACTTACCAATATTTTTTTGATGTTTTTCTTTCACAAATTATTTTGTTCTAAATATATTTTTTATAACTGACATATTTTCCAACAGTTTATGTTTTTTATTTTATAGTTTAAAGCTATTGTAAAATATTACTTTTCTACTGATGAACTGTTTTTTTAATTAAGAATTTCATTTTTACTGAAACAAGGTAAAAATTAATTGATTCGGTTGTTCTACAAAGGGAAAAACGTAACAATTTCAATAAAATGCCCAGCTGTTTTAGGTTGACTATTATAAAGTAAAATGAAGTGCTTTACGTATTTGTTGTCGTAAACTTGCAAAATCTAATATTTTTACAAGACTGAGTAATTTGTAAAAAAGGGTCGAATTTCGTTAATTAATTAATTAATTAATTAAAGCCATTTAATTTTGTACAAAAGGTTAGAAATGAAAAGCTTTCAGCAAGATGATAGCTGCTTTGGCCAACACCTGGTGAGACCAGTCTAACCAGATATAATTTGTAATTCAGATCCATTAATTTAACATGGATTCACAATAATAACAATAATTTGTTAGTGCTTTTTCTGCAAATGAAAAAAAAGATATTATCAATCGTTATTGGATTAATAAAGGAACCATTAAAGGCTCAAAATGCAGCACAAAGAGTATTAAATCTTTAACGTAACGCTCGATATTACACTTGCAAAGTTGGTACTGGATGATATTAAGACTTAAGTTTCAAATTATTGATGCATCCATTTAAATTTCCCGGTTTAGCTACATTTATTTTATTTTATTTTATTTTATTAACTTATTAAGCACAACAAAATAAAAAACTTTATATAATAAAGTGCTAGTAAGAAAAGCAGACAAAAAGAGTTGTTGGCAGAAATGTAAGAATAGTTTACAAAATTAAATATACAAATTGTGTACTGGTAAGATAAACACGGAAATAATAATATTAACAACCCTAGTAAAAAGATCATTT
The DNA here is from genome assembly GCA_916610165.2 of Gymnosoma rotundatum. NCBI lineage: Eukaryota > Metazoa > Arthropoda > Insecta > Diptera > Tachinidae > Gymnosoma > Gymnosoma rotundatum. The sequence continues at coordinate 90,447,588 of OU744337.1, read as the reverse complement.
AAAAAATATAAATCTACAAAGTGTGAGTTTAACCCAAATACTAAGGGTTTCGGTCAATGTATATTGTTAAATTTTTCTCCTTTTTGCCAAACGTATGGTTTTTTTTTTTTCTCTATGTGGCTCTATCTGGCTATACGTCTTGATCTACCGGTCTCGTTATTACAAATGCAGCCATCCACGATACACTATTATGTTACATGAACTACTGGATACCTCGTTTAGTAACCTAAACCATGTACAGGCCACTTCACTACGCCTGACACACGAGCTGTACATCTGCTTTAATCCAGTAGACTGCAATACACTGTTGGTATGCTGTTACTTCCTTGCGCCAAAATCTACAGTTCTAAATCTTTTTAAAGAGATTCTTGACAATTATCTACTACTCTTTTATTAAACAGATGTCTTTACTTTATCATCTACGATAGCTTCACATGTTATAATTTCTTTTCGGGAGGTTTGTACTGCTGCTTTTAAATTTTTAATCGCACTACTACAACAATTATCATTTTTTCCTGTGCACGCTCGTATGTCAAACTCACAATCTTCTGTTTTACAACACGCACCATTAGCGGAAGTTATTTTTTCACCACTGTTTTTCACCATGCAAATACGAACAACAGCAACAAGGGTTGCCAGATCTTATTTTTGTAACCATATGTCACCCTCAAATATTTAATTTTATTTTTGTTTGTTTTGTTACAGAGAACATAGTAAAACAACTTTGGGGAAAATTTAAAATAAGACCATGTTATAATGGCGTTACTCTTACACTTTTTTTATTGCGGCTGAGCAATAAGAACCCTGCGTACATTTATAGTCGCAGCCAATTATAATTCAAAATATAAGGACATACATGTTAAAATCAAGCTACTATCGGGATATCCTTAAATTTCATTTATTGTACTTATTTTTATATTTATAGCGTCTGTCTATAACGCTTTCAAAATAGGGCCATATTCGTCAAATTAATGGCCGTAAGGAAACGCCTTTTAATTTCTAAATCTGTTGTTTACAATATATTTTTATAACGAACATATTTGTTCATAGTCTCTGTTCTAAACGTACGCCTACTACGGTTTGAAAACTTAAACCATAAAAGCGATAATCACGTTAATATTGGGACACCAGTTAATTTAAAATATAATTTTTCTACTTGTTACTATAGCGCACACACTTTTACTCACAATTAAAAAAATAACAATATTTTCTATGAATTTTACGTCGATTTTGGAGCTCCCTTTAATTTTTAGTATATTAGCGGCTATAGTAATACATCCGGACAGAGATAGTGATGAAAACAATCGGGTTGCCCTTTTCGCTTTGTGTAACGTATCCTAAAAACAAGCAAAAAATAACGAAAAATTCATTAAAGTTAAAAGTATTTGAAACAGATAAATTTTAGGATAAAAGGATAATTACCGGAACGTTTGAAGTAAATTAAAAAAAAATTATCATTGTCTGTAAAAAAATTTTACTTAAAGAACCTTCCGAGATTATATCGCTTAGAGTTAAGACTTTGAAGGTACATATCAGATCAGAAAAAAGTCGGTATTTATAAAGGTTTAACAACACCCACCCCTTCCTATTTGTGGAGCTTTCTATACGTAAATATGTCCTTGTTAAAACCGTTTAAAATTCATTTTGTAAATTTAAAATAGAAATTTTTCAAGTATATCTGGAAATTATCAATTGACTCCTAAAATATGTTTTCATCTTTTCTAAAAACTATCTAATCATTTAAGAATAGATTTGAAGAAATATTTGTTTTTATAAAAAATATGTAAAATTTAAAGCCATTGAGCCACAAAAAGATCACAAAAAAACTAAACTACATTTTTTAATTTAATCCATTTTTAATTGAACAAATTATATTTAAATAAAATACAAAATACACATTTTTAAAACATTTTTTATTTCAACATAACAGCAAAAAAAAGCTTTAAAAATGGCAAATTATATGTATTCGAAATAGTAGAATAAAAATAAAAACAAATTATATTTTCTAAATTTAATTTCTTTAGGTTATTGCACCGACCTAAACAAATCATTCTGTCACTATATTAAAAATACATACATATAACAACTACAGCAACAACAAATAGGCAAAAAAAAATACAAAGAAGTAAACAACCAAGAAAAAAAAAATAAACAGCCATCACAAAACTAACTTCAAAATAAATTCACACATTAAACTTGTACTTGTATTTAAAACTACTATTTATACAGCAAAGTTCAAAAGAATAGAAAAATATAAACGTACATATAAACAGATCTACATACATATAAACATACTGATAAGTGTAGGGCACTAACAACCTGAATAAACAAAAAAAAAGCCAAAAAACTATAAATAAAGCTTTTGCAAAACAAAAGCAAAATAATAATAAATAACTTATAGACGGTTAATGTCGACCATTGGTAACCTATAAAACAATTGTTTCAATTATCGATCCTAATGTCGCATTAGTCATCCGTAAAACGACGTTGGCTGGACCGTCACATTTAACTGAGGGCGTTTAAGATGATTGAAAAGTAAATTTATTATGACTCTAAATGGATCATAAGCATTTAAACGACTTGGCGTGCAAGCAAGACGACGCTTCGCTTCACATAGACAGCAGCTAAATTTATATTTTGCATTAAAGATTCAAGAATACATTATTTTAAATTAATCACAAACAAATATTAAATGTTACAAATATCAGGACAAAATTAAAGTACTTTAACCTGTTTTAATTATGTAGGGTATTAATAACAACAACAAACACATCAAATTCAAGTACTACAGCCAACGCACATTTAAAATGAATTCTTTGCACAAAAAAAAGACAAGAATCAGCAGAAAAAAACTAAAAATAATCAAACTAAAAACAAAAATAAAAAAAGCACTTTGTAAAAACACATTGATTCTCTCTTTTCTTCTTTATGCGTGGCCGCCCCATTGGAACAACATAAGCGTGCAAATATGTTGGATTGTTGCTTTCAAAATGACAGCAACAAGAACAGCAAAAACTAAAACAGAAGTTCATCTTGATGACGATGATGCAATACTTTACATTTGCAGACATACGTATATACATACGTACATTCATACACATGTACATTTCTTCATACATACGCCAATAACTTACATTTTAGTTTCAAGTTCTTGAGATCTAACAACCTAAGGAACAGTGTAACAAGCATTCACAAATAAGCGATTGAGTTTTTTTTTCTCTTTTCGTGTAGTTTAACAACCGGTTACCTTTACTTAAAGAGCGTTCTTCAAGCAACACCAATTCAAAGCTTGATAATGCACGGATTTATATGTAAAAGCTCTATTTAGTTACTGCCCAAACAATTTTAATTTAATTTTAATTTTTTTCTTTGTGCAACCGTAATCACAGACTTGCTAGTTAAAGCTGATAGGTGTCGCTGTTGTAAAGATTTAAGTTATTACTTAATAAATTATAATTTTTAGATTTAAGAATTTTAGTTCAATTTTTTTAATCTTTTTATTAGACTTTAAAAGTTGTTTTTCTTGTGTTAAGAGAGATGGGACGAAGGCTAACAACTCCTTATATAAATTCTAGGGCTCAAGAGGCTCAGGCAAAGCCGTGTGAAATAGTTTTTTTAGCTTCTTTGTTATCAGCTCAAATTCGCAAATTTTAAACTCAATTAGGGGACATATTTTTCTTAAACACTGATTATTGATTTTTATTAAAAAAAAATGAAATAAAAAACAATAACTTTAATAAGAATTTTAACTTATATATTTTCGATTTATCTTTAATAACTTAGCACCCACCCACGGGTTTAAGTATAGGTAACGCTTTGGTCTCCTACAGTTCCACTTGAAGGATATTCTGCTTTGGCCAAAAAGGAGCAGAGTTCACAGAAACCTTTACATCTGGCATTCGTTTCCTATTGTTGGCAAAAGTGACACCTATGAGTTTCTCCCTAATCTTACTCCTTAGAGCATTGTCAGATATAATAAAATTGTTAGTAGCACTTGATCAAAAAGCCAGTTTACATTAAGGGGATTGCAGCCGACTTAATTATTGTTTTTCCTACTGGAGTAGCGTCGTAAGTCTTAAAGCCTATTTTGTTGCAAGAATGAGAGAATTTGTTGATGTTTAATCAACCAATTTTTCTATTCATTTATTCGTAACGAGTGTTGCTATAATTAATTTTTCAACAATTTTTTTACACTGTAAAAAAAGAGCCACCGCTCATGTCATGCAAATGGGAGACAAAATTTAAATGAGCCATAAATATGAATGAATATTTGATTGGTCATGAAGGCTTTTTTGTTACAAAATTTACAATAAATAAATAAATAAATATTTATTTTGTGCTTTATTGCTACTCCGTAAGCTTCTCTACACCTATCAGAATTATGACTTTGGAGCTGCATCAGAACGAGTAAGCTGGATTTGACTGATTATATTGGGCATTAGCGTACCAATTAAACACAAGATCAATGACACTCCTGCTTGCGTATTTAGTCATCTCTTGCACACATCTGCCCGGAGACATCCTCATTTCTATTAGCTACCGTCACATTGCATAAACTAAAAGCATTAAGGAGTTCAGTTTATTTTCCCCCTAAAGCCACAACAGAATGTAGCCTACCGTCCGAAGTACGCACAGCTTAGTTTTACTTATCTAGGGCTCTTGAATATGGACCACATCTAGCTGCGATCTTATGATGTACATCGTCATTTCAGTTTGGGCTGTTGCACTGTGTTGTGAGTTTATTTGCACCATCTTCAGCTTTTCTAGGTTCATTTTCTTTCATTCTTTATTAAAATTTTTAAAGACGCCCAGCAAAAATTTTAGAAAAGGTAATCAAGTGTGGAATTAAGTATTTTTGGCGGAAGGACTTCCCAACTAGATTACCAACCAAATAATTTAAATAAGGCATGAGACTTTTATAATCAATTACTGAAAATATTTTACATTTATTATCGGTACAAATTATGAAGGTCATTAGTACATATTTTAAGGTAATCTTTTTTAACCAAAAGAACTAGTTTAATTACTACTTCCTTTTTTTGCGAACTTATGTAATGAGAAATGACAATCACAAAAGTAAGTCATTATATGACAAGTACTTTTTAAGATAATGTTAAATTTTTTGTTGGACTCATAGTTAACTGTTAACCCAACGCCTTTCCTGTGTTTTCTTTACAGGCCGGTGTAGCTATAAGGTTCCATTGGCTCGCATTGAGATTCTTGTTTCTGTTGGCTGGTATCGATAGTAAGAGCTCCAACCTCTTAAATGGTAGTACAATCTAAATCCTCACTAATGTCCACAGCGAAAGATCAAAAATGTATATTAACTCCAGTTTCTGACATCGTTCAAAGATTTCCGCATTGCCAACAGCGAAACATAAGCAATCTAAAGATCTCCTTTTGCCGCAGTTCACAACTTCGTTGGCCTCCATAATGCTGGAGTTTCCTATCTGGTGCTGGACCTTTGGCAACGAATAATATGCACGATTTTAGTACACGTTCCTTGGGAGAGGAGTTGACTGTCGATACCGCTTTTACGACTTTTCAAGATATCATCGAGGCGATACTCACATTCCCACGTTTAAAGCTTCGGGAATGAAATTTTTATCAACATTATATTTTTTCATCTTTTGATAACTGAAATCGAGTAAAAAGTGGGAAAAATTATACGTTTGCAAATGTCTTGCATTTCACTAAAATATTATGTTAATTATATAACATTTGCCGTATTCACAAGCTCTGCTAAGGTGTAGGTAGTATTACATACTACCTTTTGTTTACTTCTTTGTGAACAGCCATTGTATCAGTGTGCCATTGTACATTGTACTTCATACGTCAAAAAGTAAATAAGAAGAAGAAAAGTACTATTCATCATTTGTTATTTATAAGCCAAATGGGGGAGAAAACAGAAAAAAGTAAATTAATAAATTTTTTGTGTGAGGATGAAATTCAAGGCATTTTTAGGATGAACCTAATGTACTTGCTCTCCAGTCGCAGAATTATACATTTAGGGCTACCAAAATCATTATTATGGCATAATCGGGTTTTAAGATATTTTGATGAAAACAGATTTCTTCATATGATAAGACTGCGGCCAGAGGAATTTGCCTATATATATTTAACCTTATAAAAAATGACGATGTTTTTCACACAATTGGCGAAAGGCTCCAACTACGCATTGACTTGCAGCTTAAAATTGTACTTTACTGCTTGGGATCTTCAGGAAATGGTGCTTGTGTTCGTAAGGTAGCATCTCTTTTTGGTATAGGCTATGGCGGTACCATACAAAATATTAGAAATCGAGTCATTAAAGCAATATTAAATCTTAAAGAACAGTTTTTACATTGGCAACTTTCAACTTCAACTTTCCAATAAATCAGTCAAATCAATAAATTAAATAAATAAAACTAATAAAAATATCTTTTAATTCAATTTAATTTAATATAATTCACACAAGAACACAAAAATAATAATTCATTTAAACATAAAACATTTAAACAAATACAACGTTTGAAAAACATATGAAAAAAAGTACTAAGTGTTGTATCGCATGTTTGCATAAAAATTACCAACAACACAGCTAGCACCGTTGTATTTTGTTAGCACTTAGCATGTACTAGGGGGCTTGTGAATAGGGCAATTATGTTAAACCTACACCTTCGTATATTCATTGAACTGATTGCTTGCTTCTTCTTTACCCAATTTAATTAGGGTAAAATTCGATAATGACGTATTTTATGCATTCATATAGTCCCTACTGTATATTGAAAATATAAATATTTTCTCATGAAAACCATTGTATTTTAATATATTTGAGAATATATATAAAATATAAAATATATTTGAGAATGTCCTACTAAAATTATTTAACTGTCATGTTTTGAACCACCTAGCAAATACGATTAAGAAAATTTTTACCCAGACGGAAACAATACAGTAAAATGGAATAGCTGTTCAAGCTCTCATGTTTAATTAATCATCAATAGTTTTACGTTGTTTTTAACAAAACCCCACAATGCAGCTAAAGTGAAAACATGATTAAAATATTTGAATTACTTTTTATTAGAACAACCAAGAAATGTGTTACGCGATTTTACTCAAATGAATCTACTAAAATTCATATCAGCAAATAATGTTTCAATTGTAACATTTATAAATTGGCGTTAAAAAAATTTTGTTTATTCACACTCATAATGGTTTTGTTATGCACACTACCTCAAACGAGGAGGCAATATCTATTCGTTAAACAATCAGCTGTTGCATTAGAACAAAATTAAAAAATCATACATATCTGTGTTCGTTTGTCTTTGTATACGGCGGATACAAGAAATAAAGTTTACAAAAGCATTCCGTCAGATTTCTAGTTGGAGAACGGGATGGGACCTGGGATTCCCAGAGACAAATAATTTTAATAATTTATTAAGTAAAGAAAATCTAATTCTAAAAATGTTAGTTTTGGTCACCTTAAAACAATAGTCACCTTAAAGTAATAGTCGACTGAATTGCTGCAATTAACGATCAAGTTCTTAGGAAAATTTCTTTTGTTTCTTTTGAACTATTTCAAATGTCTCGTAGAAATATGAAACATTTATTATTATTGGCATCTCCATTTTTACAAGTCTTAATCTAAAAATGTTAAAGGTGGCTGAAATTAAAATTGGTATATTAAATTTTATTTTGTGCTACAGAAAAAAAGAATTTTATTTGCTGTTAAGCAAACTCATTTAATTATTAATGTGCCCAACGATAAACAACTAAGGGTGCTATGTTCGACTATTCCGAATCTTATAAAAATAAAGTAAAAATGTCATCGGCTCCTAAATTTCAAATTTTTTTATTTTTCTATTTTATTATTTCCTTAAAGATCTCTTTAAAAGCTTTTAAATGATACCCATATTGATTTATTAAAAAAAAATAGTATACTCACAATATTATGAACGCAAATTTAAATGAAAACCCCCTTTTAACAACTACTTTTTCATTTTAAAAACGGTCCACCTACATTTCATTTAAATTAAATGTAATTTTCAATTGTTTGTAGGTAATAAAATATGAAAAAACAAATAATTTTTCTTTTGTTAAAACGCACGAAAAATAACCTATCAGAAAAGTAAAAAGTACTGTTTTCTCATTAATTTTAACTAACAAAATTTAACCTACCAAAACATTAGTAATTACTGTCTATGTAATTATTTTATTTTTTAAAAATTTAACCTGCTAAAACAGTAAAATTAACTAATTAATGAAATTTTCGGCTTTTGGTTCTTTTTAATTAATTTTCTAAACATTTTTAGAAAGAAAAATTATTTACAAATGTATGCGGACGTTTTGCAAAGAAAACAAGAAAAATTAGACGCTAGCAGAATGAAATGCAGCATTTTCTGGACCGCCATATCCTTCATCAGCATTCTTTGCATCTATCTTCCTTATGTTATGTAGATAGATGCTGAAAACTTCTTAAATAAACTGCAAACAGTTAATGTTAAAATTTCTTGAGTGTAGCTTTCTATTAGAAGTTCAAAGGGCCCTAACTCGGAAAATAGAGCGAACGCCAATTTTTTTACTTGATGTTTTTTTGTCTAGTTACTTCGTTAATAGAAATAGTATTGAAAAATAGATGTAGGCGTGGTGTTTTGCCCGCTGCCTCGAAGAACCTGAAATTATCTTGTTGATTTTCAATAGCAAAATTTTCGCAACTATGTCTCATTGATTGGCGTATTTAATTTTTTTTTCTAGCTCATCTAATGCCTTGGCAAAGTGCATTTCAACATAAATAGGGACGGAAAGATGGATAGACGTATACCGCTCAATCGATATTTGAAATAAACCAAAAGTAATTTCGTTGAATCTAGAACACTTTTCAAAATATGCATATCGCATCAAAATATAAAAAAAAATTATTTTTTAATTGTTTAGCAAGAATTGTAAAATAATAAACCAATTACTTTCTTGGCTGTTCATATCTGTCATTTTTACGCAATTATATTCGTTTGACTAGTAGCGACGTACATGAATACTCTTTATCCATCATTCAGCAGTTATGACTTCATTCTTTATCGAGTAGGATTGCATATTTTGGAAAGGCTGACATTATGATATCAAGCAGGGTTAAAGAATAGGGAGAATACAGCGATCCGGAGCAGTGCAATATTAGTTTTTGTGGGTGGATGATTTCAATACAGTCATGGTTTCGGAGTAAAATATTATTATAAAATTGGTTTTACAATAGTAAAGTATATTTAAAAATAATATCAGTTTCAAAAATTACTTCGTTGATATCAATATAAAAATACTGTCTGGCTCCTTTTCTTCGTATGACAATAATTTGAATGTAGTGCGCTAAAGAATCAACACTGCCGAATATAACACTTTCGCTTGTTTATTTCTCTACTAAATATTTTTTTTCTGTTGATTATTTCTTAGTTAAAAATTCAAATAAAGCTTATCAGTCTTATTAAAAAATCCTTACCTTTTTATCAGCAGATTAAAAGCACGCAATCGAAAGAAATAACAAATGTGCACATGAACGATACGTGTGAGTGCGAGTTTGTGCAATAATTATAATCTGAATATTTGTTGACCCAATCTTAAAATAGGACATTAATAAAAAATGTCAACATCTGGAATTAGGGAACGTGCGTTCTATAATTAAAACAAAAACAACTGAATAAAAAGTTAACATGACAAGTGCTTTGCTTTTTTTTTTTTTAATATTTTACTACACAATTGTGTTGTTATTCAAGCGTTATTTTGCATATTTTTATACGTATTTTACTCAGGTCAAGCACTGAAGAAACAATACATCACAACAGATAAAATCATAAACTTAGCTTGCGTTATGATGTTATTTATAAAAAAATCTTAGATAAAATTTGAGTAACTTCATAGGTTTAGTATCTGTAAAATATTAAAAAAAAAATTCGTTCGAATTGTAAAAGGTCTTAAGTCCAGAAAATTGATTTTTAACAGGGTCAAGAGGCAGAGCGAAGAAAAGAAGTACTACTAATGTTGGTATATAAAACAAAGTAGTGAAAATATTATGTAATTAAAAATTAGAATAATAATAACAAATAATAATAATTTAAAAATTATTCTCAAAACTTCAAATAACGGATCTAAAGAATCGAAAAAAAATTCTGTATCCAAACTAGTTAATTTGTGAGTAATTTGGCAACATGCATCAAATTTCCAAATCCAAATTTTATACTTCATATATGGGACTTAGCAACACAGTTTCTTAGTAAATTACAACCGTCTGTCTACACTTGTTTAAAAGTATGTCCATATACATCAAATTAAACGATCTATTGGGGCATCCTTTAATTTGTAATTTAAAAAATTTATACTTGTTATTATAACGGTCATAGCAATAGACATTTTGTCAAATTTTCAGGCGTTTTTCTATAACGGTTCGAAAGATAGGCCCCTATAGGTCACCAATTGAATAAAAGAGAACAGCAAAAGAACATCAGATGATTATTGATGGCTAAAGAGACCTTTGCGTTGCAAATTATTTGCAGCAAAAAAATCTATAATACAAGAAAAAATAATAACAGAATTCTTTAAGCGTAGATTATAAAAGATTTAGCACAGAATACAGCCCTGTTTTATTTTTGCTCTTATGTGCTTAAATTTATTAAATGGTCTAAGATTTCCTGTTTTCTTTAATAATTAACACATTTTTTTAATTAATAAATTTAAAAATTTTACGGTAAGTGAATTTAGAAAAAGTTATTTTTGCAACAAACATTTTAAATTGTTTTAAAGACCGAGACAAACGCAAAAACAAAAACGAACGATGCTTGCAAAACATCTAAATGCCTTTTACTTTAACCACAATTGATGCTGTGATTTATGATTTCAAATTTCTTAGATGTCGTTTGTGTTGTGACCATTAAATTAATTGCAATTTATCGATTTTCAAATTGCACAACAAGACTCATACATTTTATGTACAAAGTTCATACGCTACATGTGATTTTTCAAAACAAACTCATATGCCTTTGAAAAGGTTTATTCATAAGGGACGGTTAGACTTTGCACAGCTTCATTCAATGACAAGACAAATCGTCGTGGAAGGTTACACTATTGAGCAACGCTTTTAAATTACTAAATTTTAATGTGACACTGAGTTTCCACCCTTAAGAAAACGAAGATCAAGTGTTGAAAGTGTTGTGTTGGTCTTTCGCAGATAGTGAGAACTACCACATATATTTACCTATCCCTGTTGGGTTACCCTTTATTTGCACATAGTCAAATATATAAAAATTCATAAAGCTGATGGCTGTGACGATGATGAGGGTCATAAATGTTGTTAGAAATGCATAAAAACACACTTGATTCATTTGTTTTCATTTGGTTTTATTTTCAAACGAAGAGAAAACAAAATTTTAGATTGTAACCATTCAAAACGATATAACGAAATGAAATGAAATGGGGAGCTGGAAAAGTAAATAAATTAAATAGGAATTTTTGTCAGTCAGTCAGTCAATCAAGTCGAATTTTACAAGCCTCTTATTTATTATATTCTACGATATTATCAAGCTTTTAAATGAGCTTATTAACTAGACCTTGGTTAGAATCACTTTCTGCAACACTGGATATATCTTCGAACTGTTAAATATGTAGTCTTGAATAAATGAAATGAAAATTGGTTTTTATTATTTAATATTATAAAAACAAAATTAATTCTAGCTCAGTCTTTTTTAATCAATATGACTCCAGTATTTTTATGCGAAAAACTTTTCACTCTAGTTACAAAAATGGAATATTTTTTAAAAAGAGAAACTGCTAATTTGTTGTTAATCTGAGGAATGTTTAACGGCTTAACACTGGCTAGGACCCAAATCGTTCTCTATGTTAAAAGCACTGTGTACAAAAATGATTAAAAAAATGTCAGTACAAAATGACCGGCTGCTTCCTAGAAACGTCATCATAACTTTTGCCATATTTTTAAAATTTCATTCTTTGACTGTCCACTGTTTTAATCAAAATGAAAAAAAAAATCTGGTCTTATGCGGAAGAAATCTCATTTAAAGAATGGTCAATATTTTTTTTTTTGGCTCTAAACAACACTTTACGTATAATATAATGTTTTTTAAGTAGAGTGCTCGAATATGCAAAAAAAAAAAAAAAGAAATGCTGTGGGTGTACAAAAGGGAAAATGTTGTATTTTACATGCCATGTCACGAATCACGATAATTCAAATTTCATATATGATACGAAAAAAGAACTGCTGTTTTATTTGTTTTTACTTTTGCACAAACAGCGATAACAATAACAACAAACATAATGCTAAACGGCAATATTTCTCCCTCTGGCTAAACGGATTGCAGTCACTACGTTTAGCTGACTTGTACTTAGTTTAGTTTAACCAGTTCCATTTCATTCACATCCAAAAGTCTATTTATAAACGCATGTATGGTATCTTTGAAAATAATATTTTTATGTTACTTTACCTCAACTAAAAAAATAAAAATGAAGAATTATACTCCAGCACTGATCCTTTACAATGGTTTGTCTTTTTCTCTGCTCATGTCAACTAATGACTTTCGCCAAACTTTAAACAAAAATGCGTGTGTTTAAAGAGAAATTGCGAGGTGTGTTAAAAACTCGGTAGTAATTTTTGCTATTTCTTTCTTTTGAAGTGCTTAAATTATTTTCAGTAGCCAGTTTGCCCTTTGATATTTTTCCGTTTCTAAGGCTGCACAGCACAGTGGTTACAGCCATATTGAGAAAAGAAGAAATAATGACATTAGAAATAGAAACCGTAATGCAGGCGCTCAGAATTGACAATAAAGTAGATTTTATAAACAATTTAAGCTACAAGAGCAGACTGGAAAAAAGTTTGTAAGAATATTTCATCTTAAAAAATAATTTAGTAGAGATGTATCATTTTATGAGCCGGTGTTATCTCCTGAGAGCTGGACTATTCCACTTTGTAATCGAATTACACATTTTTTCAAACTTATAAATTTTATTTTACGCAGCTAATTTTGGTTCAGATTCTCTTTTTATATAAATTTAACCATCGAAAATTCGATTAGCTTCTCGGTTTAGTACCTCAGTGTTATATAGTTAGATTATCGTCTATTCACATAATTAGCAGCTTCATTATTAAAATTCGTACTTTTTCCTTAGTTTTTTTTTCCAACAATCCGTATATTAGACGTTTCTTGACACTGTTCGAGCAGTTATTTTAACGTATATTTTTTAAAGAAGTTTCTGTTTATACCAATAATTTATTCCGCAACCGAATTTGGGGGATTTTAACCCGAAAAAAAATTATTTTTGGAAGTTATTCATTTTGGTAATTTTAATGGTACTAAACATTTCAAGTTATTTTTTCTTTAACAATAGTTTGTCTGTTTTATTGAAAACCTTAACATAAAGCAATCTTGCTGCTTATTCGCACAGTTAAAGCAGACACAGAAATGTAATATCACTTTGGAAGTTTGTATGTATGTTTGTTTATTTGTTTTAATGTCCATCACGGCTAAACAGCACTACAGATTTCAATGAGATTTAAAACATAAATATCTCTTCCCGGGAGTTTTTCAAAACTAGTAACTAGACGGGAGCAAAGGGAAAAATTAGATATTTTATGAGTATCAACCGATTTAAACGAAATTTTAAATATTGGATGCAAACTTGGACTAGAAGAGTTTACAACCGGTAATTTTGTAGGGACCAATTGATTTAAATGAAATTTGAAACATGAGTATCTCATCTAGAAAGTACAAGTACTTTATTTTTTATTTTATTTTAGACCCTTAGCGATGAAAAGCGAGAAAACAGAAAATTTTACTCGGAGCCGAAAAAAAGTCAGCCGTATACAGTGGAGAAAGAAAAATAGAACTACTGTTAGTTATTGTTGCTTTTGCTGAACTTTAATATTTGTCTTTGCTTAATTGTTTGGACAAAAATTTTTAGTTTATTTAAAATGTTTGTCAGAAGTTTCCTGAAGAGTTATGTAAGCGCCAACGAAATGGCCATCGAGACGTGCTTTTACCCTCAATAATCAATATCGGTGATTTAGATAATTAATCAGAATAATAGAAAATAAAAGGAAAAAAATTTTTTTTAATTATTAATGCAATTGTTTTAATTGAATTTTTTTCTTTTGTGAGCAATCGATGTTTACTCAATATATGTAAGTCATAGATACGTTCTTATGTAAAAGGAGTAATAGTCATTATATTTTTTCAAAATTCAAAATTCAGACCCAGAAACGAAAAAGGAGGAAACTTGGACCGCGCCGATTTAAATAAAGTCTGAATTAAATATATATATATAGTTCCGATATATATATTTCCGATTATATAAAAAAGAGCTTAAAATAATAAAGACCTTAAAGGAGACACAGGCAATGCCGAAAATTATTAACAAATCCAAAAGTAGGGGATGAGATACAATTTTAATTTCTTACGTTTTCGCCTCCGTTACATTATTACGTTTTAATATAAAAAAATATTTTAACAACACTTCATTGATTTGATAACTGTTGCTATTGTGATTTATAAAACTTCATAGTTTTAAATCCCTTTGCGTTTATTATATTAACATTAAAAATTTCTAAAAAATACTTTCACTTCCTAATTTAAAGTTTACAGAACTTTGTTCGCTTTGTGTTGAACGTAATGGAAATAAAAATTGTAATACTAAATTGCAACTAATTTCCATTTAGCAGCATTAGCCAGCTGTATTTGGATATGTTATTTGAAATATAGAATAGAGTGGGGCTCATAAGAATTCTTCACGTGGGATTCGTACGTAATGATCTTTCACTATTCACTAGTCTTGAGTTAGTGAAAATAAAAAAATTGTAACGAGATTTAAAGAAAACAAAAGTTTTCCTACTCATTCAACTTTAAATAGTTTTTTAAATTTAATTATAAAAGTTATTATATTCTGCCTGTTGGTCATGCTAGATAAACTAATTAATTGACGATTTCAGTAGCATTGAATGATAAGTAATTTCAATGATTTTTTAGCATTACAAATAATTTTACTAATGGTAATGACTTTTATTAAAAAGGTTTGATTGATAATTGACTAATTATTAAATGGTTTCAAAACATTACCAATAATAAATGCCACTAATATAAAAGAAAATTATTTTAAAGTTGCATTTTTGTCACAAAAATTTGATGAAATATATACGGTTGAACTTCTGTAACTTAAGGTAAATTTAGCCGACCGTAAATGTAGAAATGTAAATGTAGATGTGTCAGCTGATCATTTTTGATATATGAAAAGCTATGCAAATGCTTAGCCGACTGAAATGTCACTTAGCCGTAACGTTTGAACCTGCTGAAAATAGAATTTAAATACAAGGTTACGTGACAGATGTAGCCAGTGATGGTAAATACTATCATAAATTGAAGTAAAGTACAATATCCCTTTTCAAGTACTTATTTGTACTTATTTACTAAAACTTTTAATTTGTTAAATTTTATTACAAACAATATAATTTTAAATAAATTATTAAGTTTTCTTTTCAAAATAAAAATGTTATACATGCAGTGTTTTGTGTAATTGTTACGTTGAGCATAATTTATGCAAATGTTATATTTTTCATTATTACAATAAAATATTATTTTTAGTACGATTAAAATATTTACGTACTTTTTACACAAAATTGCAAAGTGGCCTTCATTGGTTTGAACAGCTGTGTGTTTTTATTTATTTATAAACTGAAATATAGAAAAAAAAATAATGGACGACAAAAAATTAATGATTCTTGTTAAGGCGATTGAATGCCTTTACAATGAACATTCGCCAGGATATTATAATGCAGAAAAAAATGACATAAACGCAAGTAGTTTAAACTAAAACACAAATCTTCGGTATCCATTATAATTTAAAAGCATTCACAAAATAAAAAAAAGACAAAATACAACACAGTTTTATTTAATTTTTTGCTTGACGCAAGCATGACACATGACACGTTTTTACAGATTCTATAAGCACAACTACATTTCATTTACTGTACAGCTACATTTACATTACATTTACGATTTCAACAGTCGGCTAATTCTTCCTTTAAACTTCTATGAATTGAAGTTTCTATAAGTTGAAGCAAATCTTATGGCAACAGCTGCAAGCAGCTAAATTCCTTTAACTATTTACCTATTACTTGAACTTCGAATTCGCCTTGATTGCGGTTTAAAGTTGGGTAAAGTCCCGAGATGACAATAGAATTACTATATACAAGTTGTTACGATTGACCTTTAGACAATTCAGAAAAAAACAGCACAATAAAAAGAAAATTATTGTGGCGTCAAAACGTGTTCATAAAAATTTATCAATTGAAGAAAAGTTTCACTTAATAAATGAAATTGACAAAGGATCGAAGAAAAAAGACGTGGCTGAAAAAGATGCCATTGCACCGAGTACAGTTTCAATGATTTTAAGAAATAAATAATTATAAAAATTGGAGACATTTTTTATACTTAACAAAAATAAACAAATTCAGCCTAAAATTACTCATTACTTTAAAATATAATAAATTATTACACTTATTCAATTCTTTTATTACAAGTAAAAGGAAATAAAAGTTAAAAAAAATAATTTTTGGTTATATACAAAATTTTCAAAGCTTACTCCATAACTTGAATTCTCCTTAACTTGTTTTAAACTTTTCAGGAAAAATGTAACATTAAAGGAACTTTTGTTTTGTTTTCGTGAATTCGTTTTCGTAAATTATTAAAATTTCCAAATATATATCTCTGTACAATATGGTTATGGTTTATTTGTGTATGTATAGTTCTTTTTGAAGGTCTTTCACATAATTTTTTTTTCACAAACACAATTATTTTTTTTTCTAGTTGTAATTACATAATTTCATTAAAATTACATTAGCATTAGTAAAAACAATTAATATTGAAGTAAAATCATTAGCATTAAATAATAATTATTTTTTATTGGCATTATATTAAACGATGCCATTGAAATTTTAATTGTAATGAAGAAATCCTAAGTATTAATGAAAATGAAATTTTTTTAATTTTAGTTATATACGAGTATAAGTATGGTCTCAATCATATATCCGACAATCATTTATGGTTTTTGATCTCTAATTAGTTACTGCAGAAATCTATTTAAAAACCATAATATTTGATAACATTGTTAGTTTTAAATATATAATTCCTGAATAAATCAGTTTATAAAACCACTTCATGAAAAAAAAAAAAAAAAACAGACAATAATAATTATATTTTTTCTCCACATTTTCATATAAATTTCTATGAATGACAGTTTGAAATATTTTTATAATATTTTGTTTCGATGTTGTTGTATTTGCAAGGCTGTCAATATTTGCCACTTAACTGCAAAAAAGGGTCGTTGGTGAAGTACGTAGTGAAGCTTTGGTACCTTTTTTTTTATTTATATTTCAGTGTGTGTGGAAATATCCCCGTTTTGTATGTTATCTTTTCAGTCACAGCATTTGCTTGAGGTGAACTTTCCCATTCCAATAAAAATTATCTTTTACGTTGTTAAAAGAAAAAATGACAATTAAACACGGATCATACACTCTTATGTTCTATCAGATCAATACAACTATTTAAATTTTAAGAAAATTTAGTTTTAATTTTATTTTTTGGTTGTGCTTTAACTTTAAGAGTATTACTACATACATATATTATTAGAAGTAATATTATTTCTACAACTCCAAAATATATCAAGAAAGAAGAAGCATAGAATAATTCTTTTTAATTTTTGAGAAAACAAGTAAGGGTGCTATGTTCGGCTATGACAAATCTTACATATCCTTCATCATATTTGTAAATCTAGTTTAGTGAAGTAACTATAATCGAAAAACAAATATTGAGGTGACCGAGACTTAAATAAATAAAAAAAAATTGGTACTGCATATATATAATTTAAAATAAAAATGCCACCGGCTCTTAGTGAGTTAAGCATTTTAAAAAAAATTTAGTACTTCCTTAAAGATCTTTTCAAAAACTTTATAATGATACCGATATAGATATTTTAAAAATTTGAAAATTTTAGAGCCCCATAGCTCGGAAAATATGGGCGTGCGCCCATTTTTTACTTGATGTTTTTTTTCTTATTTTTTAATTCTATATCGCCCCGTATAATTATTATTCCAAATGACATAAAAACAATAAAGGTAGGCGTGGTGTTTTGCCTGCTGCCTCGAAGTACATAAAGCGATCATGCTAATTTCCAATAGCACCTCTTTTGACACTATATCTGATCGATTGACATATTCACTTTTTTAAATCAAGTTTGCTGATGCAAGTACAGACGGACAGACTGACATCGTTCAATCGAATTCGCTATATATAAGAAGTCAGAATATATATACTTAATGGAGTCGGAAATGGAAGGGTATAAAAAAGACACATTTGAATAAAACGAAGGGAACTACAAAAAAATCGATTCTATTCGTAGCTTTATCCCACAGTGAAAAAGATTTTTAAAATTGGGATTTTGGGTCGCTGAGAACAAAAGCTTAAGGGTAAGATGAATGCAACATTAATTTAAAATTCAAATAGTAAATTCTTGCGGCCGCAATTAAATATATTTTCTAAACAGTTGATGCAGTTGATCTATATTTTATAATTCTTTCAGATAACTTAAAAAAATTAAAAAAAAAAAAATCTAAAAAAGCTACTGGATGAGTTACACACACTAGAACATTTATTTTTTATTTTATGTATATTTGAATAATTTTAAGAAAATATAACTTTAAACATGTCTGATCGAAATGGTTTTAATTCCATATTAACCATTTCGACAGAATTTGTTTTACTTTCTTCCGGTTCCGTTCGGTTTTTGCTATTCGTAGAAAATGCTGAATTTTAACAGAACAGAAATATCGGAAATTAAATTGAGCTTGAATATTGTTTCAAGCTCTCTTATAATGTTTCTGAAAAATTAGTCGATAAGCGCAAAACTCGAGAACGGCTCGATCAATTTGGCTGATTTTTTCTCATTTTTTTTGTTCAAGTAAAAAGTAAAAAACTAATATTTTCCCATAAAAACCACAAAATGATATCTGTTCCATCTGTCAACATTTGACGTCAACCAAAACAAAGGCGCGTTAGGATTATCTTTGGTATGTCCCCAATTTGGATATAATTATAAACCTGCCCAAAATAAAGTTCGTCTTTAATCTTCTATCTTCGTGGTTTTGGGTAGAGTCGTAGAGTGATCTAAGAATGCGTAAGTAGACCCTGGTGACAAAAATCTAGTACAAATATAAAAATATTAAAAACTTTTTGAACTACACTTCTTCAGAATAGTTTGTTAAAAAGGAATAGTCGTCGCCATTTCCTTCGCTTTATAGTACTGTGTTCCAGACATCTGTTGAGAATAGTAATGCCCTCACACTAAAAACGCTCTCCAAGCATACTCTACAAGCAACAAGTGAGAACAAACTTTACCTGAGGTTATAAAAGGGGATTTCCTATTAAATTGTTACCAGATTCTGCAGCTGTCATAAACTGAAATCTATTTAAAAAAGAATTTTTGTGTGAAAAGTTGTCTTAAAATGCAACTCTAGTTACTTAGTCCAGCTTTACAACAATTTCAATTATCTTATAAAATTTTAGCGAGTTTCATTGCGGCCCTATACTCTAAAACTTTTCATGGCATCAGAATTGGTACATTTCTATAATAATTTAATATTCGTTATTGTAGTTGTTTGTGTTATTTCAAATAATACACAAACAACGAAAGCAGACAAATCGAGTGAAAAACATTCTCTCAAAATTCAAACCAACCATTTTGCACCCTGCTTGCGTCTCTACTCCTCTTGCCTATAAAAAAAATTCATGAAACTGGTTTCATGAAAAAATGTCGTGATGTTACGAAGCTCTAATTATGATCACCATAAATAATGTTTACAATAAATGACTAAATTGTAAATCGATATTGTACCGAAAGTGAATCAATGCCTTTGCGCAAGTAAAAGAAAAACAATCTTTATAAAGTTTTACAACAACACAAAAATTCTGCTTAAAATCTTTCTACATTAAAAGAAGTTAGAAGTTTTAACGCGCTTTTAAGTAGAAAAAGTGAAATGCAAAAAATTCAAAATAGGAATTGAGTGTGAAGTTATTATGGGCAATAGATAGTGCTGTCAATAAAAATTAAGGTGACATCAAAGAAAAAGTCAGCCGTGATGTATTTTATTTTACAATTAAAAGAACCTAAAAAAATATTCGTTACTGTGATTCCAGTCTTTCTAAGTATTCACATATAAAAACGAACTTGTGCTTAACTGAAATTCATTGAATGAATTATTCTTTAATTAATTTCTAAAATATCTCGTGCTATTTTTTATTCCGATTTAATTATTAAATTACCTGCATTGATTATTGTTTTGAAAAAGATCTTTAGTTTATTACGGATGTTTGTGAGAAGTAGCGAAATGGCCATTGCTTTCAAACTCAATAAAAAATATCGGTGATTTAATAATTTAATCGGGATAAAAAATTAGCAAATTGTTTTTTATAAATTAATTAATTTAATATTAATTTAAACTTTTATTTCAACTTAACTAAAAATTCAATTTTAATTGACTATTTGTGTTTTTTTTCCTTTCTTCTAAATTGCAAACGGACTTTTTCGGGTTCGTACAAACACTTTTTTTGTTATTTTGCTGTCGCTGCAAACACTATATTTCTTTTCGCTTTTCTTATTTAACAGATAAGAAGAGAGCAAAAGGACTTGCAACCTGTTTTTTCCAAAGCTTGATGCTTTATAAATGTGTGAGTAAAGATACAATAAAAAAAATTGCCTTTGTGTGTAAATACTTTGTATGGGAGTGCTATTTCAAACCGCACATATGGCCAATGCTTTGTATTTGTAATTCTTTTTTAGAAAATTACAATGAATTCTTAAGATACGAACTTGCCGTTTTTACCGAGAAGTAATAAAGCATTTTTGGCCCACTTTGAAACAAACAAAAATGTGCATAATTGAAAAAAAACTGAAAACGGAAAAAAAATAAGAAAAGCATATAAGTTGGATTCTCTATTTTCCACTTTCTTCTCAATTTTAACTTAATATTTTATTTAGTTGTCACTTTTTTAGCAAGAATTTCTTTTTCCTTACAATTTTGTTTTGTTTTCTGTTTTTTATTTTTTCATATCTTTTGTTGATTTAGGAAGGATGGAAGGTTTTAACACAAACACTATAGACAATAACAACTACTACAGCAATAACAAAATAAGGCAAAACTTCATAAATAAATACATATGCACAAGAAACGCACAAAAAGCACAAATGTGTTTGTTTATTAAAGCTGTGTGGAGAGGGAGAAACAAATTTTGTTATTATTTTTTTTTATATTTTAAGTTGAAGTATACTTTAAGGCTTCCATTTTTATTTTAGCAAAAAACTTTTGTAGCATGAAATAAAGTTCAAATGTTTTGTACTTTATTTTTTGGTAGCAAATTTGTTCATGTTTTATTTTGCGAATTTACAACTCTGCCTAAAATTTTTTAAGAATTGTTTGTTTAACACTTGAAAGTAATATTCCATTAAAATTGATCTTTTTAAAAATTATTGTTTCCGGTGCTTAACATACAAAGCATTTAAAGTTGAAATAGAAATAAAAATTTGTATATTAAAAGACCTGGTTCAAAAGATACTTTATAAACATTTATTAATAATTTATCTGATTGTGAGTAAAAACTTGCCGGTTGTTATTTTCTTGATTATCACCGCTTAAAAACGACTTAAAAAACTTAAAAGAAATGTCTTGATAATTGGCAGGTCTATATTTCGCAACTTATCGTTAAAATAAAATTCTAAAAATAACCATAGTCGCTTCCTGGGATGGTTGAAATCCGAAAGAAGACCTTATTGAGTTATTAGATAAACAGAAATCGCAAAACATGCTACAAAGTAAATAAAAAAATCAATCAAATGCGAAAAGAACTCACTCGCGAATGGTTCCATAAAATAAACATGTTTGAGCCACATTTTAATTTTCTTATTTGTTATTGTTATTGTTATTATTATTATTATTATTATTATTATTATTATTATTATTATTATTATTATTATTATTATTATTATTATTATTATTAATTGCTAAAAATTTAAAGCGTCTGCCTAGTTCGAATAAAAAGATAAATCAGCACACGATAAGATCATGTCTTCCATAGGAAGACCTTTTTATTTCTATTGTATTTTTCTATACCCTTCACCAAAAAAAGTGCTTTCTTTCGGGGCAGCAGGCAAAACACTAAGCCTACGCCTACGTCTTTCATGTCATTAGGCACAATAAAGTATATCCAATCAAAAAAAATAAATATATGAGGCGACAGAGAATTAAAAAATAAGAGAAAAATATCTGAAATTTTCAGAGCCAACGGCCTTGTGAATCTTATGGTCTCGTATTTACTAAACATGCGTTATAACAAACGCAGCCATTTACGCTACACTACTGTGCAACTCTGGCAAAACATCTAAAACTCGATGTCTTGTTTATTAACTTTAACCATCGACAGCAACTAACTTCACTTCGTTTTACATCCAGCCAATTATCCCCATTAATCCTTCCCCCGGGTGCACTAAGAGTCTGGCTGAGCCAACCTCAGTTCAGACGAAGCGCTCTCGGGGTATAGTGAAAACCAGTCCCCCGGTGTGTAGGCACCAAATCTGAATGGACAGTTGGCACCATGGGAACTGGTAGCACATACAGAGATTCGCCCATCTCTGTAGCAGGTTATAAGTGAGATCCCTTCGGGGTACACATACTGGCTGTAGTTAAAAAGTCTATATCTGCAGGGATGGTGCGGAATAGATGGAAGTGTGTATTTGACTCAGTGGTAAGACCATGGCTTCATAAAATAGTTTTCTTTTTCTTTTCGGGCGATTTGTACTGCTGCTTCTCAATTTTTAATTCTATTTTACTACTGGAAATATTATTTCTCCTATTTTTATTTCGAGGTTGCTTATCTAATTTTAGTCGTCTTTCACACACGTCAGGTTTACTTGATCAGTGTTTGATTAATTTGTGTTCACACACAACGTCAAGTTTGTTTCATCAAGTTTTGTTTTCTTTGCTTTCAATTTCTGCAACTTCTATTCTGCAACGACCTTCAAGTATAAAATTTTCTTAAACTTGATGATACGGTCAGGTTTGTATCTCTTTCTATTATCTTCTCCTCTTTCTCTCAAAATCTCAAAACTTGACGAGTCACGCTCATATGGATAACAACAAGAGTTGCTAGATCTTAATTTCGTAACAATATACATAATAAATGGTATATCTTACCTTTTGTATTGAGTAGGATCTTGTACTTCTTCTTCTTTAGTGATTACGCCTGTTTTTTTAATCAAATATTTGATTAATCTGACAGTACCTTGAGATATTCTTGATCATTATGAATTAAGAATAGAAGCAAAATGAAATCTTTAAATTATAATAAAACCTATAAAAATTATATCTATCAATATGGTTTTCCATTTTTGCTTCTTTAATTGTTTAAAAGCATAACGAATTTTACAAGTTTTCGCCCTGCAAACATTTTCAATCGCCGAATCTTCGCCCGCGAATCGCCGGCAAGTTGTCTACAATCACGGCGATTAATCGCGTGCGAGCCAAAAATTACCTTCAAGCGATTCGCTAAAACGCTCGCTTGTATGCCTGTTGCGATTCGCGAATAGAGATCCGCCGGCGATTCGCAATTAATGACTTGCAGGCGAATCACCAAATAAAGATCCGCAGGTGATTCGCAAATACAGATTTGAAAGAAAATGGGGATGACAAAATATATTTATTTTTTCATATTTATAATGCATTCACGCTTTTATTTGTTCGTTCATTTCTTTTCCAATCACTTGTCCAACTGAAATGAAAATTTTGATAATTGCTCTTGAAACCAAATATTTATTTTCCCGTTACCTTTAGAAAACAACAAAAAAAAAATTCCATCGAAAGTTATGAAAAAACACAGATGACTCAACTCAAATGGATAAAGAATGCAAAAATACGTTGTAAGAAATATTTCCCGTTACAGGTGTACGCTCGCGTATTCATCGCTTAGTTGTAAGGCAAAGGCGATAGTTAGCGATTTGTATTCCCTGACTAGAATCGCGTAATTATCGCCAAACAAACCATCGCCTAAAAATCTCAAAAATGTTTGCAGGGTTCTTTGGCCACATTTTTAAAACAAACTTTTACTTTCATCATCTTTTCGTCGGTAACACCTTTTCAAAAGTTAAAAAAAAAAAATAATAAAAAAAACTCTAAAGTGTTAATGCAATGTTGTACGAGTATGTAACATTCTTTTAACATGCGCAAAATGCGTCCAGTTAAAGGCTTGGATTCACTATTGTACTCAAAAAGTATGATAGTGTGGATAAAAGTGTATGTGTGTGACAGGCTTTTTGACAGATCTGTAAGATTTTATAATCTTTTGAAATAACTCATCAAGGTTGATTTTTTTAAGATGAGAAAAAAAAAACAACAAAATATTTAAACCATATGTTTTTAATCTTTTTTGTATAATACTGTGGTACCTACGATGCCATTTTAAAACGATATTTAAAGTATGACAGAATTCGGTCAGATTTTTGTGTGATTAAATCGTACGATTGTGTATGATAGTGAATCCTGGCTTTTACGCATCATTTTTCTATTTCCATTTTGCGGAGGCAACTACGAATGGAGACTTGTTGTTGCATAACTCCCACTTTAACATTTAATTATACATATTTTTTTCTTTTGCGATAGATAAACATTAATTAGCAGCAGCATCAACGTCAACGTCGTCCCAGGAAACCGAGTACAATTCAACTTGATTGTTATTGTTTTTATTTTTGTAACATAATCTTGCACAAAATACGTAAAAGCCTACGTACGGATGATATTTTGAGAGTATGTGTGTGTTGTTGTTTCTTTTCAACGAAGTGATTAGAAGACCATTTGTTATGCTTGTCTTTTCATCACATAATTCAAAGTGTTTACGTTTTTGTAATTCTGTATTTTTGGCCTAGATTTCATAAACTCATTTCAGTTTCATCCTGTAACTGTTTTATAATTTCATTTAATTAATAAACATGGGCACACACACATACATACACACACTTGCATAAAGAAGTACTGATAATTATATGTATATTTTTTGCGTGTTTGTACGAGGTAAGTAAGAAATAGTGTTTTATAACATACGAAACAACAATAAAAAGAAAACAGTTGAAAAAGGTAATTTTTTTTGTTTTTTTTATTTTTTTGTAAAAGAACTTTACCTGATTGGGTTGCAATGTTACTTACAAACAGACGCAGTACTTACATTGACAAAATCTAATCTGTAAGCTAAACTAATATTCGTCAAATTAACATATTTTATGGAGCACCCTTTTAATTAAATTACTACACACTTGACTTGAAGTAATATTATAACCCCTACATTTAAGACCCTCAAGTACATTAAGTTGAGCTGCACCAATATTTTGGTAACTAGAGGACGTCACCATTAAAAGTGTTTTTTTATTACTCACATGTGTTACGCGGTTGAACAGTAAGCATTGGGGCCGATTGCAAAAAAATGGTATTAAGTTCATACACAACTTTTATAAGTGCAGTCAAATGTTGTTACTCTCTTATAAAATGAATAGTTTGCTCCACGTATCTTTTTTAATTTTGCTACAGAAATTAAAAAAATATCTTTGTGTAATTAAAGAGTTTTTAAATATATTTTCTTTTCGGTTTTGCCAAATAGTGTAAAACTTCTGTTTTTTCCTAATAAAATTTAAAGGAAAGAATAAAATTTCTCATTTTTGTTAAAAACTTAATGGAGTAAAAGTGACTTTGAACATTTTGATTACATAAGCCACATCCATTAGTAGTCGTAAATCATAAATCTTTAAATAATTTTTTTAAATTTTTGAATGTGGATTTGAGAAGACAGTCGTTGCATTTCAAAAAACGTAAAGCATTTACAATTTTTGCAAGAAGAACTTTGCCAAATCATAGGAACTTTTTTAAATACTTTTAAACAAAATTAGAAATACATAGAAACATGTAGAAGCCGAGCAACTGTAGCAAATATCTTTTGTTGTCCTTCGACTGGGGTCTTGTTTTCTACGCTGTGTAGCAGCGTGACGTTATCGCAAACAGAAAAGGAAAACGAAAAGCATCAGTTTGGCGAGCAAAAAAGAACCGTTTCAATGTTATCAACGGTGGTTCTGCCTGATGTCACATTTTTACATATCTTGATGGAGCTGCAGTATTCCACCTAATTTGATAAATATATTTATGCGTGTGTATGTGTTTTTTTTATAATTTAAATTTTGTGAATTTTAAATTTGTAGTTTTCTAATTGATTATTTGAGTTCCGCCTTTCGTTAACTAAATCATTTCGATAAGAATGGCTACATGATTTCAACAAAGCGAATACAACAATAGACAAAAAACTTATCAAGGTAAATGAAAAACAATTTTTGTACTGTTCTCGTTCGTATTCACTTAAATGCATGACCTGGCATCATTCTTTATAAAAATTCAACCCAGTATATTTCAAAAATTATATTTCTATACACCGATTTATTCAAAAGTGGGATATGTTGTATTTTGGCTGGCTGATGCCCCAGGGCAACGTTAAAAATTTTAAATAAAATTCAATTATAATTGCAATCATTTTAGTTCATTTTCTTTTATTAAATAATGACGAGAAGCAGGATGGGGTTGTTGTAGTGTGACTCGACTCTTTAAAATATTTCTGTATAAAATCAATCCATCACATTAATAATAATTCAAAACTGCCAACTTGAGCGCGTACATTCAGCTGAAACGAAAAACAAATGAATTTTTTATTGCCAGCAATGAGAAACTTTGTTGTTTTTAAAAAAAAATTAATTAGAAAATCATTTCAGGACTTGCGTAGTCCTTGTAAATATATTAACAAATATTTTTTGGCTCGTCGCAACGTACGCACAATCAATTATGTTTCAAATGCCATAAGCAACAACAACTCTGTGTTGATTTCATAGATGATGATGATGGTAATGACTCTCTAATAAGGTACAAGTAAATACATTTTTCAAAACATACTAGACATTCATATTCATTTCAGATTATGTGAGCCTTGTTATTGAATATAAAGGTGGGTTGTAAAATCTAGTGTGGGTATCCATGGGAAATAGCAGGTGTTTAATGTTGTTAAATATGCAGTTTGGATAAAGGATTGGGTTAATTAATGATTGCAAATGAATGTACACAAATATATAATTCTCAAATAATTTTATATTTTTAAAGCTCGGGAACTAACTGTGATAAGTAAAACTATCACAAATATGTAGGACTCTGACTGCTACACTTCTAAGTGTCGTTCGCCTTAAAGAGTACAGAAATGTTCGCTAAAACTAAATAAATTATTTTTATTTTGCTAACAAGTAATCAATTTAAAAAATTATATAAATTAAATTAAACCACAATTACAATATGGTTCTTCCATGTTTCAGACAAATATATTGATATGTTTTTCTCTTTTGTACGGAGTTCTTTTTATTTTTAAATACCATTGTGGCACATTATTAATAATCTACTTCTTACTCCGTGGATCTATCTAGCTATACTTCTCGATCTTAAGATTTCTTGCTTACTAAATATGCGTTATTCTAAACGTAGCCATCTACGCTATACTACTGTTACTCCGGCGAGGTACGAACTACTCGATGCCTTGTTTAATAAACTAATACTATCTACACGCCACTTCATTTTAAAATGAACTGGTTCAATTTTTAGTTTAAAATGTCTTTCTAATTCAGATCTCGTTTTGTTCAAATGTTCTTTCACAGTTTCGTTCAAATCTAAACAAAAACTACAACAGCTGCCAGTGAAATTTGTTCTATCTATTTTACAAGCAACATTTCGGTTGTCGTATCAAAATCGTATGAGTTTTTCAAATGATATTACGCACGTTGTTATCGTTAAATATATAACTCAAAAAACAAAACTATTATAAAAATCGGTATTGTGTATGTACAGTTAAGGAAATAACTCTACATACACCCCCCTATTTTGTGTTTTTAAGATATTCGTAAGGCAAATTAGTAAAGCGTTTGCATTAATATTTAAAGTACCAAAAACAAAGTTTATTTACAAAACAAAAAGCTAATTCAAAAGCATAACAATAACAGAAATTACAAAAACAATAAAAATTCATGAGAAAATGGTCTACATACAGTCTTAAAAATCGAATACGATATTAATTTTTTTTAAATAGATAAAAGAAAACAATATATTTTTAATATTTTGTAAGACCACCTTGGGCTTCAATAATCGCCTGAAGACGACGTGGCATAGACATCACCAAATTCTCCGTAATACTGGGCGCAATTTTCGACCATGCGCGAGTTAGGGAAGTTTTCAAGGTTTCACGATTTCTAATATCATGTTTGTACACAGATTTTTCCAAAATTGTGATCTGGTGTTTAGAGAGGTGTATTGAGCTGCCTTGGTGCATGATAAAGGAGCCAGTCTCGAACAATATGTGCAGTATGCTTGAGATCGTTACCTTGTTGGAAAAGCCATTGTTCCAATATTGTCTTATACTTATATCTGTCCCTAACGCCCTCATTAAAGACCTATCGACCAACTCCAGATGCCGCCATAGCTCTCCACACCATAACACTGCCACCGCCATGATTCACAGTAGGAATAATATTTTTGGGATCAAGTGGAGTGTTAAGTTTTCGCCAAACTTAGTTTCGGCCGTCATTGCCGAAAATATTATGCGTACTTTCATCGGTAAAATGCAATCCTTTCTGTAAATGTGCCTTAGCAAATTCCAGGCGAAGTTGACGATTCTTGGCTGCATTAAAAGGCTTTTTGCGTGCTGTTCTACTTTTAAAGCCGCTATCATGCAAAACGTTATTACTGTTCTTGATGAAACAGATATATTCGAAAATCTTGCAAGGTGTTGGGCTAATGTTGGGGCACTTATTTTTGGATCTTTTTGTACTTCTTTAAGGACACTACTAACATCGCGTCTTGAAAGCTTCTTCGGTCTTCCAGAACGTAGCTTGTTTTCGGTACTGTTGGTGTTTCGATAATTTTTTACAATAGTTTACACTGTAGAGCGACTTAATTTTAATATTTTAGCAATTTCTCTGTAAGATTTGTTTTCTTTTCGAACGTTAACCACCAAATTTCGAACTGATGGTTGTATTTCCTTCTATTTACCATTTTTAAAGTAAACACGTGTTTTACAAATCGCTTTCACAATTTAATTGATAGTAATGTTTGAAAAATAAAGCAAATTAAGAAAACTTACGGTTTTTTCCCCTTTATCTTTTTCATTTTAAGAGTTGCCAATGCTTCATGTAGACTTTTTTCCCACGGATTTTTATGTTTATCGCCAATAGTTTATAAATTATCAATATATTTAAACCTTTCTTTCTTCCAACATTCTTTAATATTGATGTCGTAAACATTGACATCAAAATTATGTTTAATATTATCACTAGAAGTTCAAAATAGTAGGGTGTTAGTAGAGTTTTTTCCTTAACTGTATGTAGCATTTGAACTTTAATTTTTTCAAATATTGTCGTTGAAATTTATATGAGCGAAATGGTTTTCTTTCGTAAACTTTTGAAACTAAGGCTAAGAAAATTTAAGTTTACCTTTGATTTTTACATTATGCTTATTAAAATTAATTTTTTGCATGCCAAGTACAAAAGTAAAAAGCAGTTTAAAACAGTTTATTCTGCTGGGAGAGCTTATGAAGAAACACAAGCAATGTGACCAGATTCAAAAAATTGTTGGAGCTAAATTGGCACCAAAAAGTGCCAAAAAAATTTTAAGTGCTAAAACGTAGTGCCAAAATTTAAATGTCTTAGTTTTAAACAATTTTCTTGGAGAGTTCATAGTTTTATCATTTATGCTTATGTTGCCTTAGAAACATTTATTTCCATTGAAAAAAAAAACAAATTTCATAAAACAATAAATCATTTATTAAATATAAAGTCTTAAAAACACAATAAAAATAATAACTCAGTCTTTAAATTAAATATCACATAAACCAGTTATTAAAAATGCTTGACTATTATTAATTTATATGAAATTGCTTAACTGGTGCTGTAGAAAAATGTGCAGCAAAAGCAAAAAGCAAATACAACAAAAAAAGAGAAAGTAACGCATTTGCTTTAGCTGACTATGTGTTTCTTTCTGCAACAAAGCAATTACTTTGACAACGTTTGCTTTTGCCTAAGCAGTCAGTTGTTATTTATTTTTATTTTTGCTATTGCTTAACTCTTTACTATGGAGTTGTGGCTAACTACTATTGCTTTTTCTTGAGGTTACTTGCTGCAATTCGCTGCTTTTATGTTTTTATTACTTACAATACATAAAATACATTTAAAAAACGTTGTTTTTATTACACCATTAAATGGTGTTTTTTTAAAGCAACAGCAAAAGAAGAAACAAACCTCAACTTATTGCCTAGGCAACAGTAAACGTTTTTAAAATAAATGCTTTGCTGAGCATATGCCTTTCTTTCTCTTTTTTGCATTTGTTTTTTTTTTGTTTTTTTTTTTTGCTTTTGCTTTGTTCATAATGAAATGTTTTGTAAATGCTGAGACATTTAGTTTTTTAATTTGCTAAAAAACAAGTAAGCAAAGCGAAGATTTTAGCGCTGTTACTATTTTTAAGTATGCATTTTAACCCCTGACATACACATGTGTACATACAAAAAAGTTTATTATGTACTTGGCAAATTCTAGGCATCTGCAGTAAGATTTAAATTTACAACTTTTTAATTCAGAGACATCAAAAAGTACTCACAGAAGTAAAATATAAATTAGTAAATTATGCTGCCAGACTTACGTTGCAATGGTTACACGCAAAAAGTAGTGTTTTGCAGAAAAGTGCAAACATTTTGTAAATTGCTAAAAAAATGCTTAATAAGGAGTTGAAAAGTGCTAAAAATAGTGCTAAGTGCTAAATCCGTAACTTTGCTGCTAAATCAACAAAAGAAGTGCTAAATCTAGCCGAAAGTGATAAAATTGGCACGCTGAGCACAAGACTTAGCTAGAGGCCTTAGTTCCACTGTCAATAAATTTACCATTAGGGAAAAATGAAAAAATAGCAACAAAATTAAACATTCAAACAGAACTGCATACTGAAGTTATGAAGTCGTCAAAAGCAATAAAAAACTACATTTCAAAGGAAGAAATTTAAAAAAAGAAAAGCAAAGAGAACATCATCTAAAGCATAAGTCTTATGAAATCGAATAAAAAAACGTAAAATTGAATAACAAGAACTGAAAGGCAGTTTCTACTAGTAATTAAAGTGCATTTTATTTTACACTAATTTAAAGTTTCTTCTTAATTTAAAATTTTTTTTCATACATTATACATAAGTTTGTAAATTGAATTATGAGCAAGTCGCTTTGTTTTATATTATTAATTTTAAGTGTTAATTTATCATTTAGAAAGCTACTGCAAAAAAAGTTAATAGATTTTTAATTTTTTTATCTATTACACTATTAACTAATTATTAAGCATTTTACACAATACCAAAAAAAAGTCACTAACGATAACGACTCTTTTCGAAAGTCGTTTGTGACAACCGTAGTAAGGTCGAATATGTATAATAAAATTTATATTCATTCAGTTTATAAACTTTTATTTTTTTACTTCAGGAATCAAGACAAAACGTTAGTAAATATCGTTCTAAATTACATTTAAGTTGTTTGATAAATAGTGCCAGAAACAGTGAACAGCGAAAGATATACGTGCAATTTATTCCATCATATAGTAGTTCAAACATAAAGCATAGTTCAAAACTGAACTAGTTCATTTATTTCAAGTAACAGAATAGTTCAATTCAATTAGTTCGTTTATGAACCACTCAAGCCTACAGTGGTCCCCATTTCGTTAAAATAAAAAGTGCGTTGCTAGTTATTTGCTACTCTACTATTCCCTATAAAGTATCTGCCATATCTTTGTCGCAGTAATTGTCTTTTACTTTCCTGGAGGTAGCTTGGTTATGCTGTTTCTTATTTTTAATTTCCTTATCTTTTGATTCTTATTTTTCACTTGCACGAATGTTGGATGGTGGGGCTTGAACTCATGAGCTATGTGATCATCTTTTTAAAGCAAGCGCATAGCCATTAACTTATTTACCTCTGTTTTTACACGCCTTATGTTCAATAATAGCATGGTTGTAGAGGCTTCCAGATCTTATTTTCATAACAACATCAACTCACAACTATTATTTGCAAATTAAGTGGGAATAACTTTTTGAGTCCGATCATTCAAATGGTGACGTCTTCTTAGTTTGGGAGTTAAGAAGAAGCTTTGGGTATTTCTAAAAGGACGGAATCTGGTGAAATGTAAACCCACACTTTATTGTCGAGAAACAAATGCACTTACCGCTATTTACAGTTTGGATTAGATTTCGGAGTGATGGCATCAATTGACCATTTGTGAAGGGCATAACCTTCATCACAGTTGAAAAAGTGCATATCTAATATTGTCATTCCGTTTGTAATTTTTACAATATCCATTTCCGATCCTTTAAAGTATACATATTCTGAACTTTTATGCATAACGGAATCGATTGAGTGCTGTCCATCTGTACGCCCTTGTTCGTAGTGAAATCCACTTTGCCGAGGCTCTGAGCTAGAGAAAATTTAAATACGCCAAACGACATATTTTCGAAAATTTTTCAAGATCAGTCCATGTCCTTCGAGTCAGCGTGCAAAACCACACCTGTCTTTAAATTTTCCATATTTTTTTCAACTTTCGTATGTACTGCTGCAGATGGTTATTGTTTATAATAAAAATTAATGGAAAAATGTAAAAAAATGCTTGGTGAGCTTTGACCTGATAGAAAAGATAAAACTTTTTATTTTTTATTTAAACTATTCAAAAGGAAATCTTAACTATGGTCCATGTGTTTATACATACATGGTGAAGGGTATATAAGAGCCCGCAAAGCCGAATAAAGTACTCTTACTTGTTGTTGTTAGTAATAATATTCCGTTCAAAAACATCCGATATTTCAGCAGTCTTTATGGACCTATTTGTTATAAAAATGTAATGTGGTCTTCAAAAAACAATTGGTAATTAATTAAGAAACAAATTGAATAAGAATAATATAAATATATTTAACAATTTCAGTGTCTTCTTTATGATTTAGTCTTCTCTTCTTTGGAAAGTTGATTAATCTTAATATTTTGAAACTTAATATTTTCAAACGCCTTGCTCAACTTTAAATAAAAAACAATATTCTGAATAAACTCTCGCTTGAAAATGATATTACAAATATCTTATATCAGGCAAATAAGAAAATTTCGCACTTCAAAGGTTTTGATGGTGAAATATAAAAAAATACTTGTGACACGTTGCGTCAACTACTTCATTCTTTACCTCTTGTAGGATTGATATAAGTTTTCCGCTAAATCAAATATAAAATAATAATTACCATTTTATAAGAAAAATTAGTAAAAAAAATATTTAATTGTTTTGTTTTCAGAGGAATATTGTAATGCGGTACATTTTATGGCATTTAGCTTCATGTATCTTAAAACAATTTCACGAGATTAAAGTACACAAGCAATTAAGAAAATGCCACAATATTGAGTGTTCCAATTTAATTGAAACATCTTTACTTAAGATCCACTCCTTCATATAAATCCCCTTTTGACAAAAAAGGCAAACGAAATTAAGAAGAAGCAGAATGATTGGGAATAGGAAACAGATAAAAAGGACAAAAGGTATGGACTGCATTTCCAATAAAGCCATATTCTGACCACGTATAAATCAAAATTCGAAAAATTTTTATCATAATAAAAACTCACCCTTAAGCCTACAAACGAAAGTGATCACACACAAACAAACGTACGTTTACGCCTAAATTTATTTGTATGTGTAAGAGTGTTAACAAAATCTATTTTATGTGATTCGATTTTTACTTATTCCTGCAGCATCGGCTAAACAAAACAACAACTACAACTACAGCCATTACAAGGTAACTGCAAAAACAAACAAGTAATAGAGATGACAAGGAACAGTAAGAAATACTTTTTTGTACGGTAACTTGAAGTTGTATTAACAATACACACATACACATACACACACACTCAGCCAGTAACTCAGTCACTCACACATTGAGTACATATACTTTACAATACTACACGCACTTCAATGCACACGTAGCTTTAGAAAAAAAGCACAAATTTACGCAGTCTACAACACTTTTACACTTTTACTTACGACACATAGGAAAGGTGCGTACAATCATTTTATTGATTTATATGCCAAAGCTATTACAAGTGACGTTACCACCTTAACACAAAATATAACTTAAATATAAAATACATTCAAACAAATAGCAGAAACAACAGCAGTGGCATCAAAAGCAACAAAACAGCCTCCAACCCATTCGAATTGTCGCCTTTTTGTTAATATTTTTTGTATAAAAAATGTATTTTCTATGATACAATTTGCCTTGAAAAACACTCGAAAATTTTGCCAGGAAGGGAGTGTCTGAAATGTCGTCTTCAAAATTGGAGAATCTAAGACCACAAATTTAGTATTCTAAGTCCCTCAAATTCATCCCCTACATGATTCTCCTTAATGTTTGTGTGTCATGTGATCCAACAATTTCAGTTTAGTGGAGAACAGCCTCGAAGCGAATGCTGCCACTAAGTGTTGCTCAGCTTAGCGTCGCCTCATTCAATTTTAAAAAGAAGTAATTCCGAATTATTCTTTTTCTTTGATAAGTCTAGGATATTGAAAGAGGAAATTTTGGACATTTTCTACCCAATATGTACGCAGACAACTGCGACAGTAATCTATTCTCTACACATCGAAAGAAATTATTTTGTCTTTCTTCAACCATCTCTAGTGCTAAACCTTCTATCTGTTCTCTCTTAAGCCTTACACCGAAGTCTGAGCCCACTGAAGAAAAATGTACAAGCTCAGTTAGAAACAATGCCTTGATTGCATTAGCAATTAGCTAACTTTTCGGATACTTTTTCATTCCTTTTTTTATTAGGACCAGCACTCAGGGGATGACCCCTACTTATGTAATTCATTGTACCAGAACTAGGAAATTAGGTTACAGGAAGGGGGATAAAGGGAGTAGTGCTTGTGAACGTTTGATTTGAATCTTTGCACACTTAAGGTGACAGGAAAGACTTTCGCAGGGAGTTTATTCCCCATACGAACTGTTTGGCAAATAAACGAAATTGATCAGTAATGCGTAGTGAGATTCACTGGGTACTCGGAAACAAAGGGATGCACTCTTGATGCAGAGCGACTTGCTCGCACAAAATTACGTTTTTCAAGAACAAGTTTCTTGATTTCATGCCAGCCAACAATAGGCAATCGCACAGAATGTATGATGCCATCTCAGCCTCTTTTAGCTACAGCTGAACGGCTCCTAAAGTACCATCGAGCCTGCCTGCATCTCCTTCGATTTATAAAATTTAACCATTATTTTACCAGTGTGTCTATAACCAGTGTGGACAGTTGCTCCCTCACTAGACTTATATTCCTGATCTCTAAGAGACCACACGGAAGTTCTACGTCTTCACTACCCACTCCAGAATGTATTGGATGCGAACTCTTAGGGTTTGTATTTTTAAAGGTCTTCGCTAGTTCGATCACACTTGAACCGATATGGTCACGAAGGTTAAAATCTTAACCTGTTGCAAGGTGTTATTGTCCGTGTTCATCAATAAGCTACGGCCAAACTTTTTTGCATGTTTATCGATATCACACGAGCATTATAAAAATCTCTACCTGAACGGAGTTACAGTTACGCGGGTAGGCCTGTATAAAAACTGTGGCTCCTTAGAAATCCAGAGTTCTCATAATAAAGATCTAGCCACGTTCTAGTCATTCATTTTTTGCGTATGTTGTTTGTACCAAGGAGTGGGCTATTATTTAAAATACTCTAGCAAATACAAGATCTACTAAGAGTCGATTCCCATTCTTCATCACGAAGTGTAAGTCGCTGTTTCGGTAATGCAAGACGAATGCCGAATTTTTAGGCTGCAATAGCGGCTTGTGTGCCGTAGTATACATAGACGTAGTTGTTGGTATAACATAATTTTCAACCCAACAAACATTTGCTTGAACTTCACTTTATGTTTTATTACTGCTTTAATTGCTTTTATAAATATTGTTGTTAAACTTTTTATTTTATATTGCGTTCACTAGAAAAAAAATTAATTTTTTAAATTTAAAACTTTATTTGACTTTATGAATTCAGTAATTAATTCTGTGTGTGGACAGATTCTATGTAAAAGATATTCTCCTATTTGTAGTCTAGTGTATGTATTGATTTTAACTAAAGTAATTCTGTGAGTGTAATGCTTGATAGTATTTCTGTTTGTGTAGCCTTATTTAAGGCTTTTTTTAATGTGTTTGGGTTTGTTTCCCAGTGTGCGTGTTTCTTATCTCCATTGCTGTTGTAATTTTTGTATCGTAACGAGAAAATGTTGTTGATAAATTAGAAAGAAAATGGAATGGCTGTGAAGTTTTGACATTGGCGCGTGTTTTGTTGTTCATGATGCTTCATGTTGTATCCTTAAACAACAGTAATAATGTCGATGTTACTGCTTTCTATTGTCGTGATGATGATCATGACAATAATGATGATGATGCTGAAGATGATGATGGTACACTTGCACTTGCTATTTATGTTGTACAAATGTTTAATGTTTTTCCTATTCAAGGCTCCTCCATTCTGTTATTTTCCGTTCTCTTCACTTCACCTCACTTCCATGTTTCTTGTTTTTGTTTGTTATTTTATGTTATACTGTGCTGTATTTTGGTGTTGTTTCTATTTGATTCGTCTCCTGGTAGTTAAGTAATAGTAGATGAATGTTTAGCTTTGTATGTAAGTTTAAATGCGTGTGTTATGTAGTATGGTGCAGATGGCTTGTCTCTGCCTACAATCAACATTTTAACTATTGTTGAAAAAGGCAATTTTATGTAGTGGTTGGAGAGGCCCAGTAACAAAAACAAAACAATAATTTATTTGGAGTGTGAGTTATCAACTGCCTGGTTAAGCTGCTCGTGTTGTAAAAGCGAAGCATGAGGAAATGGGGTTGCAAGTGAAGCAGCCAGCAAAGAGCTAGAGAAGTGCGTGCAAGCAATTTTTTTCCATCAACATCATACTGGATAATTTTCATCTATCTAAGTGGGCTGTCGTATAGTTTTTGCTGATTTGGTATTAGCTGCGATTAAATGTACTTGAGATAAGAGAGCCTAAAGGTTGTTCTTTTTATAGTTAAAGTTTCTAAAAAATTCTTTAAAAACAGAAGTATGTCATCAGAAAAACGAAAACATTTAAATATTATTATTAATAATATTAAACAACATAAGTAAAAATAAGTGGAGACCAACTAAGTCCGTTTATTGTGTTTTGGAGTCACAAACGAAAGGTTCCCTTACATGTATGAGCCACCCTATAATTTTGAATTTTTTATTATTTTTTGTTAAATATTTAAAGTTTTTGCTATTGCACCCTTATCTTAAACTTTTATTTTTTTAAATTTGTTATTATAACGAGCACAAAGTCTGTGTAAATTTTAAATTTCTTATATGATTAAAAATTAAGTCATATTTTCATACTTGTCGTTAAAGTGGGCATTGTGCTCCATGCTTTGTAACTGCCTGTAAACGGTTAAAAGAGAAAACAATATACTTGACAGATACGTCCCTATTGTCACCATTATTTTAAACTTCACTTTACTGTTTGGTATCGCACCGGCCGCAATAACCTTCTGTGAGGCTTTGAAGTATCCCGATATTACACTTTAAGAGATAGACGATATTACGTTGTTGCATTTAAATTGCTGTAGAATTTATTTTGAACGTTGGTTTTACGCCGACATAAATTGCATTTCGTTATACGTTGCCTTGAATAGAATATCTGGACATAAGTCTGATCAAAGATGCAGAGACGTTAATAATGCACAAAAAACTGCATTATTGTCCATTGTGCCAGATTTAATCATTATCCCAACTTTGAAGATTCATCAGTTTTTAATTTAGAAAATAATTATAAACGTCGGTATATGTTCGAGATGTTACAAATAATTAAAGTTCCATCAACAAAATGAATATACTTAAAGGCTGATACTGAAAATGTTGAGCAATGTTATAGACGTTTAGTGCATAAAAATAGCTAATATTAGGAGGTATCTAATTGTTTGTAACATTTTTATCGTGAAAATTTATGTTAATCTATTTGTATTATGTTTTTTATTTTTTATGTTTTTTTTTTTTTAATTTTTAAATAACTAAAATGTTTTCTAAGTTTTTAAGTTTATGAGAATAAATATTTTTAAATATTTGAATTTTTGGTCTTTTGGTTTTTGAATTTCCCAGCTAGCAGTTTTATTCGTAAAAGTTTCTTCCACAATTGAAGCAGGCGATTAAATTAAACATCTGTGATGTCATATTCCGATCGCGACTCTTATGTAATAGTTGTCTACGATTCATCTTAAATTCCTACTTCACACGAGTCATGAAGCAATCGCTGTTATCGATCTATAATGATCCTATTAAGATTTCAAAAATTATGCTACAAAATGAAAGTGATTTTTGGCAGCTTTTTATTGTTATTGTTATTGTTATTGTTATTGTTTTTTTTTTTTTTTTTTTGTAACATGGGAGTTTAATTATAAATTATATATAAAGTTTACAAAAATTACAAATTCAATTAAAAAAGAAAAGATCTCAAACAAAAAGTTAAAATAAAAATATAATTAATTAGGTTTAACCAAATGTTTCATCCTGGCTCCGTCCCCTTTTTTGATTCAGTCACCCTTTCTAAGTGCATCATTAAGAGCTTTCCCAACTTCCGTTAATTTTTAATGACACGTATCTATAAAAATAAAAAAAATTCTGATGATTCCAAATAATAAATTTCATATTGAATTAAATTTTTTCTTACCACGTTTTTTAATTAAAATAATAATGACCGCGATGACTTTTACTGATCAAAACCGGAAAAACGTTCTCACAAAAATCAATTTATTGAAATGAAAAAAACATAAAACATATTACTGAAAAATACTACCTTAGCAGAAAAATCTAAGTTACATAGTTAAATTAAAAAAAATGCCTTACTATCGTCACGATGTTTCAGTTACGTGCAACAATCATTAAAATGACTCGTAAAATCTTCATTTACGAGAGTTAAATACAATCGTTGAATACTAAAAATCTTTTAATAGACCTCAAAATACGTATTAGACGATTCACTCTTCTAACAATCGTCAAAGTAGGTCGCAAAAGCATAATTCGGAATAACAAAATATAAATTTACCGCCTGGATGTTTGAAAAAAGAGTCGTAAAATTATCGCAGTCGTCAAACAAACTTCCAAATGCCAGCTGGGTTTTTGAGTTTGACAAAAAAATTTTTTCAACTTAATTTTGTGTTTGAAAAAACTAATTATTGATATTTTTGTTTTCTGTTTCCTGATGAGGCCACCCAAAGGTGTGGCGAAATATTGAAAAAATAAATAAAAAATAATAATCAATATTGTTTTTTTTTTAAATTGACCTAGTGCTTAGAAAATTAGAGAAGAAAATTAATTATAAAGGTCAAAAAAATAATTGTATTTAAGTAAAACAAAGTATAAATACAAAACTATTCTGAGCACAAATTGCTCAGACTTTGTAGCAAAAATTATAAGTTTTAGAGTAAAAAAGATGTTTAAACCTTTTAAAAAGCATTTATAAGAAGACTCCTCCTTAAGCTTCACTATACATGGTTAGTGTCCACGATCATTGGAAAACCGCTGCACCATGTACGGTGTCCACTTTTGACTGTTTTCATTACAAACATCATAAATAACATAAAGGTGGGAATTTGGCCTGCCTGATAAACAGATTTGCATTATTACATTTTTTATTATAACTTTTATTAATAAGAATAATATTTAATGGATAAAAAACAATAAGTGATGTCTTTATAATGCAAGGCTATTTATAGATCCGACAAAATCGCAACGGCGAGGTGTAGTAAATATATTTAAAAAAATATATAAAGTAATGAGGTTATTTTCCCTTCCGCTCAAAAATAGGTAACCTGCTTGTCCAAGGGCCCACAAAGGCACTATTCACAGTGTTTTTTTCATTGCAAAAATATAAATTTTTGAAGTGACAAAGATATTTCTATTGGTTGAAAATCTATTAATTTGAAATCCTTTAGACGCCAAATAAGTGCTCCTGTATTGTGATAGACACTATGCAAAAATGTAAAGGTATTTTTAACAAGTAAGTAGACAAAACAAATTGGGGTGACAGAGAATTAAAAAATAAGAAAAACAATTAAGTACTGCACATGGCGAAATAATACAGGTGAACGCA
The DNA here is from genome assembly GCA_916610165.2 of Gymnosoma rotundatum. Lineage (NCBI taxonomy): Eukaryota > Metazoa > Arthropoda > Insecta > Diptera > Tachinidae > Gymnosoma > Gymnosoma rotundatum. The sequence goes on along the minus strand of OU744337.1, from coordinate 90,407,255 downwards.
CGGGCGAAAAAGCCCATCAGCTGTATACATTACAGTTGTAAAAAAAATTTGTCAAAAATAAATAATTTGTTAAATTTTTTTTAATCTAATTATTTTTTTTGATTGCTAATAGAAAACAAACAATTGAAATTCCTAGAGAAAACTAACACAACATGAAACGTATTTGCAGTTCCTGATGTGTATAATCAAAATATGCGTAAAAAGATAATGAAATTATTGTTAACACATTTATAATTCCTTGGTTTTTTGTGGAAGATTATGTTAGCTTCAAATGGTCAACGTGCAAGAATGGAACGATGCATGTGATTTGGGCAAACTAGTGGTACAAATAATTTTGGTCACTTTTCCTGTGTTTTTATTTTTATGTAACTTAATTTTTATAATTTTCTTATTCTGATAATTACAACCACTTTGTTTCATCAAATATATTTATTTTATTTCATCAAATATATTTTTTTATTTTGTTTGTTTTTTTACGATATTTTTTTTGACAACATACATAATTTTGTAGCAAAAAATTGCCTGTTGTTTTTTGTGTTGTTGGATTGTTGTAGCCGTGCGGTCACCTGTGTTAATTCGCCTTGGTACTGCATAATTTTACATAAAAATGTCATCGGCTCCACATAACACATTAGGCATTTTTAAAAAATTATAGCATTTCCTTAAAGATGTCTTCAAAAACTCTTAAAGGAATATATGGTGCACAATCGTACTTTAAAAAGTTCAGAGGCCCATTACTCAGACTTTGACTTGATACTTTTTTCTTATTATTCAATTTTCTATCTTCCCATAAATTAAATTTTTCCTTGGAATTAGTTCATTGTTCCAAATAATATGGAATAATTAAAGACAGGCGTGGTGTTTTGCCCGCCTTGAAAAACTTGATTTCAACCCGACCACAGACGGACAGACGGACATCGCTCAATCGACTTCGCTATGCATAAGAAGTCAGAATATTTATACTTCATGGGGTCAAAAATGAATTTTGTAAAAGTTACAAACGAAATGACAAACTTAGTTTTACCCTTTTTCCACATTTTGTGGTGTAGGGTATACAAATGAAAAAGGGTTAAGAACACAACTTCTTGTGCTTCAAATAATATTCTCATAGGTTAGAAAAAATTACCATTTTAGTATAAAATGTTAAACTAATATAATATATTTTATTTATATTTCAGATACACATTTTTAAAATATTTTAAATATTAATGCTATATAATATTCATATAATAAGTCTGTTTTTTTACTTTTTGGGTAAAGTTCGTGAAAATGAGAGCAAGCATTGTTTTCTCTCATCAAGAGACAAATTTGTAAAAAAGTACGAGAACACAAAATCTAAGTTTTAAATACAAAATAAAAAAGTATATTGACTGTTTTAATAAGAAAATTGAATTTTTAGGAAATCAGCAAAAAGAAATAATATTTTATTTTATATTTTGTTTATGTTTTAAGGCAGTTGCAGAAGTTTAAATAACTTGCACCAAGAAAAAGTTTGGGCTGTTTCGTGCAAGAAGAAGGAGAACTTTATTCTCACAAAAGCGCTCTCATTTATCCAATTTTGAAGTAAGAAAACAATTTTCGTGTAAATTGGGATCCTTCGGGATCCCAAAGTAGAGTAACAAATACATACCTAATGATATTAAATTATTTAGAATATTTTTTTCAAACCAGAATAGTTTTTTAATTAGTTAGTTCTCCTTATAATATCCATTAACTTTGGGAGCGATATAAGATATCTTAGACTTAACAAATCGAAGCTATAGTTAGCTTCTTAAGATCTATTCGAAATCTTACATTTTTCGTGATGAAATAAGTGGGTCTGAAGCAGCCGCCAAAATATTGAAAAGGTACCTATTCTGTCGAATCCGTAAAACTTTGCAAGTATTCGTGTATCTAAAGTGTTTTTAGTTTTTGTTTTTGAGTTCCTAGGCTTTTTCTAATAACTCTCCCATGGGTAAGCACAGATATTCAATTAAATTTTTAGCATGCGCTAAAATCTTACGTATCGTAGAAATTAGTTTCTTCTCAGGGTACATTTGAGTGAAAAGTTGGGCAGTTTTTGATGCATTAAAACTTTGGGTCGTTCACCATTTCTCTAGAGTAAATAACATTTAGAATAAATGCCAACCTTTTGTCTTCTCATTTTCAAAAAATGCTTTGAACATATTACCATCGTTATTACCAATAACCCTTCTTTGGGCAGTCTACTGTCAGTCGAAGCTTCTTAAGAAATTTAATTTTACAATAATTTTTCGAGCAGATATTTTGCATTCTTATCAACACATTATCCTGCTGGCAGAATTGTATACGATAATTTTAAAGTAAACTTCATGCACCTAATTCTGGCATGTAGCGGATAAAATCGATATAATTTAGCACTTTGCCCATCATCAAAGGTTTCTTCTACGCTTTATTTTGTGGGTAAAACGTATGGAGAAGTTGGCTTGCAAGCGCCAAAGCTTTTGTAATGACAGACCTCGATTTATCTTTATCTTTTACATACTTAAGACATAATGCTTTAGAAAGATGCGATTAAGATATAATACTCGTTTATAGTTTCTTAAGGCCTCTTTCTTTTGCTGTCACAAGATATATGCGGTTCTTCGATCTCTTTAAACGCTGTTACTCCTTTTAGCCAGTCTGAGTTCTCCTCCATAAAGGTTTTGCCGTACGGTTTGGGGCAAGCCATTTCTTTTTAGTTTTTAAGTAACGAAGTGAATTTTGATTTTAATATCCTTTTGCGTGGTATCCTGGTAAATCGTGTTATTTTTCCACAATATTTAATTTAAATACATTGTCATTATCTGAGTCTCGGATTAAATCGAACCATTCAGAATTTAAAAATGACATTATAGCACTTTAAAATAATTCTATAAGTCCTGGTACTGATCATTAATTTAAGAAAGTAAAGACTTAACTGGCCGCATTATACAATTGCCGTTATATTTTTACCCATTAATAAAATGTTAAAAAGGTTCCTGATGGTAAGAGTGATGCCTGTCTAATTAAAAGAACAACATGTCCCAAGTTACTCGATTTTGAACCAAGTTTGCAGCAGTGAAAACAATTTTGGAGCTTTTTTTATTTATTTTTAAATGTTAAAGACATCTTTGTTTCATACTTTAAAAATAGGAAAAAAATTATTATCGTTTTCGCTATAAGATTGTTACAGTTTTCTTCATATAAAGTACTGTGTAGAAAATATTGGCGGAACCATTTTTGGTCATCTTTAGATGTTGCTTTTTTAAATGAAAAATAAACGTACCTTTAAAAAAAAGTAATGATCAAAGCGCAATCTTTCTCACACTTCGATTATAAAATGTATTTTTTTTTTCAAGGTCAATGCCTTTCCCTATATAATTTGAGGACTATTTTTTTCTTTTTATTTTTCATATTAAAGAAATAGTAATAGTAAAAAATAGTAGTAGTAGTAATAAAATAGTAGAACATGTTTCGTCATCTTTTGCAATTGAGAATTTTTTATTAAACCACTATTTTATATGAACAGTGTTTTTCACATATTGCAAAGGAAAGACAAGTTAACCTGTATTTAAATCATTTAAAATGTCACAAACTACATTTTTAATAAAAGAAAATGGAAGTCAAGATAGAAAAGGGAATAAGGCGTTTATGTTATAGAAGAAATACGTTTGCTTAGTAAAAAAAAGGCAAGGATCAGAAAAGATTAAAATTACAATTAAAGCACATTAAATAGATAACTAAATAAACTAAACTATTTAAAAAGAACAAAAACAACCATTACTACTACAACAAAACAAATACATTTATGTAAAACCACATATTCAAAATTATTACCTATCAGAAAATTAGACATTACCTTAAAAAGTACTTGCCATATAATGACTTACTTTTGTAATTACCATTTTTTGTAACTCGCTTACAAAACACATTACATTAATTTGCAAAAGAAGCAAGTAGTACGAGTAATTAAACTAGTTCTTTAAGTTAAAAAAGAATACCTTAAAATATTTCCTTTGGTCGTCATAATTTCCAGCAATAATCAATGTAATCGATTTTCAGGAATTGATTATAAAAGTCTCATGCCTTGTTAAAATCATGAGGTTGGTAATTTAGTTCGAAGGTACTTCTGCCAAAAAAGCTTAATTCCACACTCGATTACCTTTTTTAAAATTTTTTGCTGGGTATTTATGGAAGTAAAGATGGAACAACTTTTTAAATTTTATTAATTTTTTTTTTATTTTGTGAAAACCCCAAAAGTAGATACTTTAAGGGACCGCAACAACAATGAAAGTAGCCCAACAGAAAGCACAGATAACAGCAAAAATAACTTAACAATAATCGTAAAACAAATATGAACTTAAAGAAAAATACCGGAAATATTTGAAACAAGAACAAAACAACAACAAAAAACAAATGTAAGACGCAAAGAGATGGAAAAAATGCCATCAGACATGTCCGACTATACAATGCAATATACTATGAAACAATTAAATCAGTACAAAAATCTGAAAAAGATATAGACTTTATTTTATCTGCCTTTCAACACCAGTGTTAAGAAGGATTTTTTGAAAAAAATGCGATTTATTTGGTAAGAAAAGCAATTATTTTCTATTCTTAACAGAAAAGGTAAACATATTTTTCTTAAGTGCAAAGTTCTGAGTTCTTTTGTATAGCGAAGTCGATTAAGCGATGTCGGTATGTCCATCCGTGTTCGTGTTGAAATCCACTTTGCCAACGCACACGATGAGCTAGAGAAAATTTAAATACGCCAATCGATCAGACATATAGCCAATTTCACAATAACGAAAGAAAACTTAAGCGAAAGAAAGTCAGTCACTCACTTTCGAGTCTTTTTGGCTTTCTGTGTGTCACTCACTTTCGTTCGCTTACACTTACGTTTATAAATTTTTCTTTTTTACTTTTTAAGAAACCAAGGTGGTACCAGATCGTAAGTTTCTGTACATTATAGGGCTTTTTCTTTAAAAGTATAAAAAATACTACGTAATTATTTGAATGCAAACACAACCGTGCGTAGCAGTGATCAGCTGCTTACAAATAAAAATAGAAGATACACCAATGGTTTTGTGTTATTATTTGTATTAAACATTAAAAAAAACAAACAAACAAAAAAACAAATTAATTAGAAAAATGAAATTATATAAAAGTGTTATTCGATTCTTTAACCCACTCCAATTTAGAAATTATAATCGTGAGTATCATCTTATTTCTTAAAAGCAAGTGCTTGTATTATCATTTTCTTCGTCAGCACAGATGGATATAACAGTCGCTATTCATTTTTTGGATACTTCGAGGATGAAGCAAACTGCAATAAAAACAATTTCCATTTAAAATTAAATCAATTATTGTATTTATTTTTACACTTACCATTTGTTATCCATTATTAATTTATAATTTAAAGTTAATTTTTAATACAAAAGTATTGTTTTTTATTATGTTATTATTTACACGAACATAAAATAGCAAGTGACCGATTTTGACATTTGCGTTCGCAGTGTTGACAACACCTTCTTTACACAGAAATCTGTTTTTGTATGAAAACACTTACGTTTTCTTTCGAGTTGTTGTTCGAGCCATCGTTCGCATAGGAGTAAGACTGTGAAACTCAAATCAGTTTTCTTTCGCTTAGAATACGAAAGAAAATATTCTTTCGTTACTGTGAAATAGGCTAATAGTTTCGCAAATGTTGCCATTGAAAATCAGCAAGAACGGTCCATGTCTTTCCCTGCAGTATGGTTCATGTGGTTATACATGAATAGTTCATATATTCTGAGTCTAAATTAAAACAACAAAATTTTAGTAGAAAAATTTACGCAAATACGTTAGCTGGTATTTCGCCGTAGCAAAAATCGAAAGTTCGCGAAAAGGATAAGTATCCACAAACAACAACAAAATCAAGTTTTCAAAACAAAAAGAATTATTTCTTTAGAAAAATCTAAACGGAGATAAAAAAGACGATATGTTGCAGAAAAAAAAATTAAACCGAATTTTGGTAACAGATTCGGTACAACTAAAGCTCTTTAACATTAAAAATGAAGAGATCAAACCACAAATCCAGAAACAGGGACATCATCATCTTTTTTTCCATATAATTTTTAAAGAACAATTTCATTGCAGACCAGTGCTGTCAATAATTGTTTTTATTCTGAAACAGTTTTTTTCGCGTATTTCTAGACACTAGTGAAATAGGGAACCGTTAAAATAGTTTTTTAATCCTGTGGATCAGCTCCAAATGCAGCAGAAACATTTTTGAAATCGAAGGAATTATTTTAAAGATAAAAAATTTAAGAGCTCAAAAGCAATGCCACAGTCATGTTGAATCTATCGGATCTGTGACGAAAAGATAAATTTAATTAAAACCGAACATGTACGAATACATTAACACATGATTGAATTGCTCGTTTCGTATTTCTTCCCCACAATTTCGAGTTTGTGAATCAGTCATCCTCCTTGATAAGAATCTATCTTCAGTTATTCAGTTCAGTTATTAAAACAATCAGAGCCTGACGAACCCTGCTTTAAATTCCATTAAAATCAGATCAGTAATTTAAAATTGAAACAAAAAAAAATGAACAACAAATGTGTTTATTATTCACATTTGATAAAATGAAAATTCTATTAAAGTTTTTATACATAAGATTTATTGAAAACTTAGACCATTCACATAAGGCGAATTTAGTTAGGGTGAAATTAGCCACCTTGTTACTTGTAAGCTTCGTGAATACATTCTCCACAAGAAAAGGCGAAATTTTAACGTTCATCATTTTGAAAATATTGTTAACTAGCAGTGCCCACGACTTTGTCTGCACGTCATTTCTATTTTTATACCCTTCACCACAAAAATTGGAATAAGGGTATATATAAGTTTGTCATTCCGTGTGTAATATCTACAATATTCATTTCCGACCCCATAAAAAATATATGTATATATTCTGGCTTCTTATGCATAGCGAAGATTGCCTTGATTTCATTAAAAAAATTTATCAGTCGATCAGATATAGTGTCGAAAGAGGTGCTGTTGGAAATCATCATGATCGGTTCATGTTCTTCGAGGCAGCAGGCCAAACAACGCGCTTACCTCTAATTTTTTCATGTCATTTGGAAAAATAAAGTAACTCCAATCAAAAAAATACACATATGGGGCGATAGAGAATTAAAAAATAAGAAAAAAACATCAAGTGAGAAAGTTAGTGCTCGACCATTTTTCCTAGTTACGGGGCTCCGAAAATTTAAAATTTTTTTTTAAATATCAACATGGGTATCATTTTAAAGCTTTTGAAGAGATATTTAACAAAATACTAAATTTTCTTAAAAATGCTCAAACCATTAAGAGCCGATGTCATTCTTATGTAAAATTATATAGGTATATGCAGTACCAAATTTATTTATTATTTTTTTTTTAATTCTCTGTCACCCCAATATTTGCTTTTTGGATTGGAGTTACTTCACTAAACTATATTTACATAGATGGTGAAGGGTATTTGATATTCGGCATAGCCAAATATATCACTCTTACATGATTTTTTTCTAAATTCATATTTAGACAAATGTATTATTAAGTATACATTCCCAAGTTCTTTAGAAAAGAAAGAAAGTATTCCATATTTGAACCAAGGTTCTAACGGACCACCTCTCAAAATTTTATTTAAGTCCATCCAGCAGTTTTTACATGATGTGCAAACAGACAGACAGACAAAAATTCCAAAAAGGTGTGTTTTGAATTCCATATCGATTGCTAACTACACCAACATCAAAATTTTCAAAAAATATTTCATGTACAGAAATGACCCCTTTACAGTTTTATTACATGTATAGAAAAGCAAAACGTGTAGTTTTTTCACATGTTTCTTCATTTTCTTAAACACATTAAATCTAATATATAATAAACAACGGGAATTTTATCATTATATTAATTAATTTTCAAAAAAATATTTTTTTTCGATTTCGATTAATCATTCAAATCACCGATATTGATTACTGAGGGTCAAAGCACGTCTCGATGGCCATTTCGTTATCGCTTACTTAACTCTTCAGGAAACTTCTGACAAATATTTAAAATAAACTTAAGATTTTTGTCCAAACAATAAAGCATAGACAAAAATCAAAGTTTAAGCAAAAACAACAACAACCAACAGTAATTCTATTTTCCTTTCTCCGCTGTTACGGCTGAATTTTTTTTCCAGCCCTTTTATACAGTTAAAAGAGGATGAAAACTAAATTAATAATAATCAGTATCGGTGATTTGGATGATTAATCAGGAGAATAGCACGAAAAAAATATTTTTTATTTTTTAATTAATGAAATTTAAAATATGTTGAACCAAAATTTCAAAACCTCCTTAAGATGGTTCCATATTCTAAAGACTACGTTTGGTTCCATTGTCTAAAGACTGCGTTTTGAATTTCTCATCAGTTTTCAAGGGTGTAAGGACAAAGTTGTCAAGTCTGCTGCGACGTTACAAACAAGATAATAAAACAAACTAAAACAGCATCCTGATGGCAGAGGGTATAAAAACGCATAGAAATAAAATTTGTACAATAGCATTGTGATAAATTTCAAGTGGTTAATGTTGTAGTTTATTATTGTTTGTATGGAGGTTTTCCATCACTAAGAATGTGTGTGTGGATGTGTTGTTGTTACTTTTAATGCTTGTTGTTTGTATTTGAAACGATATTTGGAAGAAATTTCTTATTTTATGCTGATACTGTAAAGGCTGTGACTGTAAATAAGTGGACTATTACCCGTTTATCAACCATCCCGTAATTGTGTGCATAGCAGGGATGGGATGCAGAATTTTTTTTATATTTATAACTATAAATACTACGAAAATAAATATGTTTTTTTATTTAATACTGAATATAAAAGTAACGTAATTTTATTTTCAAAGTAAATAGCGAAATTCGAAAGTGACACTTACAGGTGGGCATGAATATGAACCAATAATGCATTTTTTTCTATGGAACTCTAATCTCATATATATAAGACAAGCACCGACAAGCACCGGCAAGCACCAGCAACCTCCCAAGATTTTAAGAGAAGCAACCTAAGGGAATTTGCACTATAATTGCTACACTTTGTAGGTTTGAAATTTTTACTAGAAAATTGGAATTTTCCGCTATCGACTGTTACAATAAGAAGTTAGGCCTGGATACGCCAATGCTAACGTTGCCTGAAATATCGCTTCTCTTATATTCTCTCCGGGTAATCGAGGGCAGAACTTAAAAAATTAAATTTCCTAATCAGTTCGTAAGTGGCTCTACTCCAAATTCCAAAAATGGGGATATTCTATTAAAGAACTATTCTCGATATTTGCATTCTCCCTCTTTCTATCACTTTGTAATTTTGCTACCTTTTCTTTTCTCCTTTCCTCTCCTTCCTATTTCTTTCAGATAGCAACTTAAAAACCAATCTTATAGAAATTATTGAAATTCTGTTGAATTCGAATTATTAAATGTTCTAAACTCATTCTTGTTCCTCCGTTTTGAATTGTACAAGAACACGTACCCATCCCTGGCACAAAATGTGAGTTTGCGTGTGTCAATTGTGACATGCCAACCGGTTCTTACTACCACCATCAAATTCTATTGCCACAACTATTAAAGCATCTTTGTTTCCTGTGAATGCATTCGTGTATGCGTGAGTTTTATGCTTTCGACTTTATACTAATGACACACTTTTACTAATACATTCGTACATTTTGGTACTTATTACATCTAAATGAGATATTCTCCAGTTTTTTTTTTACAAATCATTAAAAGTTGTATGTTGACTGATAAACGAAAGCAGGTCAATAGTGTGTTTTTTCTGATTTTCCGTTAGCATTGGCTTCGTTTCTATAGTCAAGCATTTCGATGGAAGTTCAGAAAGGGATGTTGTGTTGAATAGCAAATGAAATGCTAATTCGTATTAAGGGCAGTTAATATAAATAATGTGTGTGTAAATGACATTAAGATAAATTTATTTCTTAATTTACACAAAATGTACAAATGCACCGTTTTAGACATAAAAGCAACGAAAAGGTTCCAGCTGGAGCTTACAAATGTGAAATGCACATTGAAGGACCCAAAATGAGAAAAAGGCATATTTGATCTGCATCCATTTAATCGAAGAGATTGGTTCAAAAATCAAAATTTAAAATTGGTTAAATTTAATTTTATGAAATTTATAAAAAAAAATTACAGAATTTTCAAATCTTTACCACCTTTGAGAGATATTTCTGACGCTGAACAGTATAACAGAATTATATTTTTTGTTAATAAATCATCCAATTCTTAGCTAGGAAAAAATTATAGCTTTCGATGTTAAACTCTTTGAAAATTTTAATCCCGATGCGGTTCTTTAAACGAGGAATTTTTGATATGTAAAATAAGAAAACCTTTGTTAAGTTAAATCCCATGAACAATATACATCATGTACCAGTTACACGCCATTTTCCATATTACGTATTGTTTTGTTTCATTTTATTTATGTACATCAAGAATCATTAATATAACTTCGGCTGAAATTTAAAAAACAAATAATCAAGTATCGCAAATGCCCAGACGAAAACACAAAATAATTTTACCTGAACTAAGAAGGTTTTTTTTTAATAAAAAACGTGCTTCTGTGTAGAAGATTTAAATCTAAGAGAAAGCACAAAAACGAAAATCAAAAAAAATAACAAGTAGAATAAAAATTTACATACTTTAAATAATGTCTTTAAATTGGTGCTGCTAAACAATAACATTAATTTTATTTAATTATTTTTGAATTTCTTGTAAAAAAAAAGTAAGAAAACAGTGTATTTTCAGAGAAATTAGAAATTTTTGCAATTTAATTTTACCCACCAGCACATATCAGGAGACAAAAAACCCTATTTATTAATCGATGGTGTTGAGAGATCTTGTACAAGGTCGGATCAAAAACAACCGCTATTCAATTTTCCCATTTTTTTTCTGTTATGTTGCTGCACATGTCTGTTATATATGTTGGCAATATCAGCCATTTTTCATTGTCAGTTTGTAGATAAAAAGGTTAGTAGTGTTTTGGTGTACTCTCCGATTTTTTACTATTCAAAAAAATGGATCAAAGAAAGAGCAGAACACAAGTTCAATTTTGGTATAACCGGTTAAAGAAAGGCCTGGTCGCCGAGCACGTCAACAACCGATGAAAAGATTAAAGCAGTAAAGAAAATGATTGGGATAATCGTCGAATTACTATCAGAGAGGTTGCTGGCGATGTTGGCATACCGTTCGGCTCATGTCAACCAATTTTTACGGATATTTGAGGCATCAAACGTGCGGCATCGAGGATTGTTCCAAAATTGCTAAATTTTGAGAAAAAACAACGTTGCATGGACATCGCTCAGGAGCTGTTGAACATCGTCAACGACGATCCAGGCCACTGCTCTCAGGAGATAGACGCCTTACTTTACGCACTTAAGCAATTTAAGTCGACTTTAACATAATGACTTGTTTTGAAATACAATAATTAAAACTATTCAGTCAATGCAATATTACATCTGCTTATATACAGTTTTGTTAAAACTAAAAAAATTAAGTAATTTTCCTTTTATTCACGGATTCATTTTATCACTTTGTTTTCCTAAATATCGTTAGTAGCACGTTTATGACAACAAGGCGCATAAACTGAAAATATTTGTTCATAAAAAAGCAACAAAATAAGTATACCTGCTTTAAATAGTGTACAAAAGCTGTGCCTTTAAGCGGTTTTTATTGCATTTTATTCATTAAATATGTGTTGTATTTCATACCTATGAAAACGGTTGTTGTCTGTTTTTCTGTTCATAATGTTTAAGCAATAAATTTGATCAAATTTTGTTTTTTTTTATTGTTTATAAATAGATCTGCATACAATGCAGTATTTCATAAAACGGCAGTAAACAACTTTAATAGGGTAAAAATGTGGCAACGTTGCTTAAAAATAAAGAGAATTAAAAATTTCTCGCGTACGAGTATAAAAAATACTTAAAATTTTGATTGCCATATTTTTGAGACTCGTTTTTACAAGAATGGGTAAAATAAACACCGCAACTTTTTATTGCGGTGTTTAAAATACTCAAGTATGAAAAGTATAGAGTAACTGCCATCCCTAAAGTAGCGCGTAAAGCGCAATTTCTCATGTACATACAAAATGTATGAAGCATCCCTAAATAGCACGGCGTCAACGCTTAGCAATTGGAAAATCCAATTTTGACAGTGCGTTAGGAAGTGAAGTTGGCCGCTTGTTGGTTTGTTTTGTTTTGTTATGGTTGAAAAGTAATGACAATTTATTTATTTTCAAGTCAATCTAGCGGTTTTATCTCTTCTTTATTCTTATACAGCGGGTTTTATAAAATTAGATTAGTTAACATTACTGTTAACGACACAAAGTTGACGCTGTGATTTAGGGATGACATTCCAGCGCAAAAGCTATGAATTACATTGCCTTGCGTCTTACGCGCTAATTTAGGGATGGCAGTAAGTATAGAGTAAGTATGCGGTGTACTCGTGCAGTTCTCTGGTTTACACACAACTTAATGCATTTCTTTGTCGTTCTCTTTGTAACTCGTCTTGTACATTTGTTGTTGCATTTGTGCTAGCTGTTGGATAGCCACGAAATGCAATTTTTTTATTTTTAGTAATTCATACTTGTTTGCTCACAACATTTTAGATGCTGTTTCAGTATCATATTGACTGTTATGAGTTAACTAAACGTCCGCATACATTTGTAAATAATTTTTCTTTCTAAAAATGTTTAGAAATTACATTAAAAAGAACCAAAAAGCCGAAAATAAGTCTAATTTCATTCATTTAAAAGTAGGTCTGTTTAATAAATTTCCGGCAGAAAATAGCAAAGATAGAGTAAAATAAAAATTTACAACATTACTACGAGTATATAAAATATTTTTAAATATAATAAGATTGATGTAAATTGTGTAGCACTCTTGTATTAGGCTAAAGATTCATAATTTAAGTTGTAATTTACTTTTTGGACCCATTACTGCAAATCTGTCTATACCATCTCGACGAAACCCTGCGTCATTGTATATTTTAGCTTATTTTTGATGATCATTCATTTTGAAAAGCTTCTCTCACAAGTGCCACTAGTGACCGTTGGCGTACAGTATTTTTCGTTACTGTACTGAAGAAGATTAATCTCCGCCTTAAGCTTTGAAAAGGACACCCTGAATTGCTTTGAAACAATTCCATAGTCATCATTACAAGCTTTAAATTGGTTTAGTTTTCCTACTCCACAAATAGGATAGTAGGATAATTTTTTTTTTTTTGTAGGGAGCTAGGGAATGCCGATAACTTACTTTTTTGGTGTGGCAGCTGCTGATCTTTTGTGTTGTTGTTTTTGTTTTGTGGTCATTAACGTTTCTTAGAAACATATGGCTTTATTAACGAAAACAATACGTCATTTCGTTTCACTTTCTTAGTAAGACAATAATTATTACTTTTTTTATAACTAAGCAGCTTTGCCAAAATGTATTAAATTTTTATTTCCTCCGTTTAGTAAAATTTTTATACGTTTCACCACAAATGGGAAGGGTATACATAAGCATATATATATATATATATATTCTCGATCCTTATGTATAAAAGAGTCGATTTAGTGATGTCCGTCTGTCCTTAATCAGGTTGAGATCAGTTTTGCCACGTTCCTAGACAAGCTACAATAAATTTATGACCTCCATTCTTTCAGACATAGTTTTAATAGAGGTTCTATTGATATTAATAACATCGGTCCCTAAATGATGAAGATATGTATGTTAAGAAAGCGAGCGATTATTAAGTTTTTCATATTTAATAGTCCTTTTTTTGTAATTGCTGTTGTTTCTGAAAGAATCATAAAAATCCAAATTTCAGAATTAAAACTTTAAATTACTGGATAGTTAGAATTTCTCTTCATCATCAAAATTTCACCGCAAAATATTAAATTTTTCACGAACATTTCACGACAAATATTAAACTTTGCTAAAAAAAATTGTTTTTGCAGAAATTAGAAATTTTAGTAAAGTTGGTCTTCGGAAAAAAGTCTAGATTAGATTAAAATTTCACCAAAATATATTTTTTTACCAAAGATTCACCAAAAATTCTACTTGCAAAAAAATTAGAGAATCATTCACAACCGAAAATTTACTAAAAACTAAAAAAGTTTTAAAGTTTCCAAAAAAAAAACACACACACACATTTATAAAAGTTAAGCTGAAAACCAAATATTTGACATCTTTAGAATATTCATTTCAGTGATAACTCGGTTTACTGAGAACCTTGCTTTTCGCGCTTTTATAACAATAGATTTTTTAATGAAGGAGAGTGTAGAGCGAACCCCAAGGTAAAAAAAAATAACTGAACTTTGCCCCAAATGTCTTCTTTATATCAAAGATATACATATTCGGGCAAAAAAATATATTTCGAAAAACAACTAAATGCACAATTTTTCAAATAGTTCTGGAAATAATTTCTTAATTCCGAAGAAATTGAAATGTAGGAAAGTTTGGGAACACAATGTGAAAAGTCAATTCATGTTTTATTAACTCTCATTTAGTTAAGAGTTTCTATTACATTAAAATTTTAATATTAATATTATTTTGAAATAATTCTTTTCTCTACTAAGATGTGTTTTAGTGTACTAAGACAAGGAAACATTTATTAATGATTATGACTTGAAATCTTTTACACATTAGTCAATGGTAATGATGTTGTCTTTTTACTAATTATCAATGAAACGTTTTTATTCAAAAGCATTACCTTTCGTGCAAATAATGAAAAAGCCGAAAAAGAATTAGCATTACTTATTATTCAATGCTAATGAAATTGTCAATTAATTAGTCAATCCATAATTATTAATTACTACTATGCAGGAGTAGAAAGAAGAAATATATTTTAGCAATTAACCAAAAATGATGTGTGAATGTTAAACGATATTTTATAACATGAATATGATGCGCCAAGACTACGATAATAATTTACACTATTAAAATATATAGAATAACAAATACAATGTTTTATCAAATAAAAACATACGTATATGTTAGATGAATAAATTTATTGTCATAGTAAAAAATCTAATCATAAACAAAGTTCTCGTTTTATTACAATATATTGCAATAATTACTTTAATTGGATTGATATCCAAATCATTAAAATATAAAAAGCAGTATAGTACTTTACCAAAATCAAGTCAAGCCAATTTTAAGCAGCTTGTAGATCATTATTAACCAATGTCTCAGCGTTTGAACACTAAGCATGCCTTGCTGCTCCTTTCTATTATGCGCTTCAAGTTTCTCACGTGAATACTTTTCCAAATTATAGAAAAGACCCAATGAAACAAGATCTTTTTACTGCTGATTACAAACATTTTCCAAATTTGTTCTTTTATATTCATCACACTTTTTGAAGACATTAAAATATTGTTCGATTAACGAATAATCACCAGAATGGGATACACGTAGAAAACAGCTCAGGAAGTCAGTGGCAGGATGGGTGTGGGCAATTTCTTTGAAATACATAAAATAAATTTTTTTATTTCACTTTAAGGTTATTCATCTAAATTATCAAAACAATGATTCTGAATGGAAACTTAAAAAAATAAAATATTAAAAAAAATTATTTTCATTGTTCTTGCTGTTAACTATACCAGTTGATCCAGTACATACAAAAATTTCAAAAAGAGAAAAAACTACATTAATATTAATATTTATTCTGCAGTCGTTAAGAAAACTGAACTGTTTAATAATTCTGATCGATAGAATTATTTTTTAAATACATATGTATGCTGTTGTAAAAATCTTTTTGTACCCGGCATTGCACGAGTTTTTCAAAATTAAAACATTCTTTTCATTTTGCATATTTAACCGTTTACGACAAACGCTTGCAATTATACAATACGCCGATTACTATGACTTTTATAAAAATAAGTATAAATTTTCAAAATTATAAATTGTTCTTTTAATTTGATGTGTAATACCATATTTTTGAAAAGCTGTAGACAGACAGTTTAAATTTACAAGGAGCTACATATATTGATAAGTCCGCTACAACAACGAGTATAAAGTTTTGATTTGAAAAGGGTTAAAGGGTTTGCCAATAACTGATGTAATTTGATGTATGTGACCAAATTTTTGAACCGTTTTTAACAGATAATTGAAATTTGCAAGGAACAGTATATAATTTGAATTTGGAAATAAAGAACGATGTAATTTGACCTATATGGGCGTATGTTCTTAACTGTTATATACAATTAGTTGAAAATTAGAAAAATGTTCATTACTTCGTCTGGTATAATAAGAAGTATTCAGCCTTATTACGGTTGTCGTTCTCGTGTCGAAAGTCCTACGTTTTTTTAAAATGGTACTACGCACGTCGTTATTCTTAAAAATGTTACTCGAAAAAAAAATCTATTACAAAAATCGGTACTACGTTTGTCGCATTCGAATAATAATTTGTTTAAATATTGTCGTTGAAATTTATGTACACGACACACAATTTTTTTTCGTAAATTTTTAAAACGAACGCTAACAAAAGATAAGTTTACTTTTGATTTTTACATTATGCTTATTTTAAATTATTTTTTGCATGCTGTTTTTATACCATAACAAAAAGTGGAAAAGGGCAAGTTTGTCATTCTGGGTTTAATTTCTACAATAACCATTTTTGATCCCATAAAGTATATATGTATATTCTGACTTCTTATGCATAGCGAAGTCAATTGAGCGATGTCCGTCTGTCCGTCCGTGTTGATGTTGAAATCAACTTTGCAAAAAAAAAAATATGTCAATCGATCAGATATAGAGTCGAAAGAGCTACTATTAGAAATCAGCATGATGGGTCCACGCCCTTCGAGGCAGCAGGCAAAACACCACGCCTACATCTAATTTTTTCATGTCATTTTGAATAATAAAGTAATTCCTACCAAAAAATAAAAATATAATGAGATAGCGAATTAAAAAATAAGAAAAAAAACATCAATTAAAAAATTAGCGCTCGCCCATATTTTCTGAGCTACGGGACTCTAAAATTTAAAATTTTTTTTAATATCAATATGGACATAATTTAAAAGCTTTTGAAGAGGTCTTTAAGGAAATAAAAAAATTTTTTAGAAGAACTGATAGGCAGATTACGTTTTATTCTACACTAACTTCAAGTTTTTTCTTAATTTTACAAATTTTTTGTGTCTGTGTTCATATCATGTAAAAACTGCTGTATGGATTTGCACAAAATTTTGTAAGTAGGACCCTCAAAACCTTGAGTCCAATATAGAATACATTTTTTTTTCATAAAAATAAGATATTTTGTATAGAAAAAAGAGATACAAGTGTAAGAGCACCCAATTTTACCTGTATAATCGTACTAAAACTGTTTTCTGCACATTTTATTTTTGTATGTAAAAAATTTTTTTATTTAAAAACATATCTTTCTAAATTTGAATTTTAAGAAATTGCAAATGCAATACAAAAGTTTTCAAATTGAATTGAAAATTGTTATTTTTAAGTGTTAATTTATCGCCTAAAATGCTACTGCAAAATTTTTTTTAATAAAATTTTATGTTTTGATCTATTACAAAATATTTCGTTGTCGAAAATTTTACATAGTACCAAAAAAACTAACTATCGACAGCGACTACGACTATTCTCAAATGTCGTTTTCGACAACCGTAATAAGGCCGATTAATATTAAAACTTATAAATTAAAGGATTTAGATTTGGAAATAAAAGGGTAAGACTCCCTGTTATGTTATTAAATGCATGTTGCCTAACTTTTAAACCGGTGTAGATAGACATCAAAAATCTGTTTTGAAGTCGTTTTTTTTTTGCATCAATTAAAAAATGTGCCTACCTTGTTTTAATCCGTGTTTGAATAACTGTGATTAAATTTTAGTACAAGGTGAAATGCAGTTTTTCCCTTTTTAACAGAACAAACGTTCGGATTTTTTTGATTGCAAATACCAGTGTGGCTCATTGTAAATTCTGTATTCTTACTTTATGGCTTTCTCTGGCTATACTTCTTGATCATACCAGTCTTGAGAACCCTTGGTCTCGTATTTACTAAACATGCGTTATTACTACAAATGCAGCCATCCACGCTACACTACTGTATTACTCCGGCAAGACATGAACTACTCGATGCCTTGTTTAGTAACCTTAACCATCCACAGACATTTCCACTTTTCCTTTTATCCAAGCCAGTCATCTCCTTTAATCCAGTAGCCACAACACACGTCTGCCATACACTATTGTTATGCTGTTACACTACTCTGCGCTAACCGCTATTGCTCTTACTTTTTATAATACAGGGCTTCTTGACAAATAACAGTTGCTCTTATATTAAATTGGACATCTCCACTAAATTGTCTGCCACGGCTTCACACAATAATTGTAATTGTCTTTTGCCTCTGTACTGCTGTTTATTAATTTTAATTGCATTATAACAATTATTATTATTTTTTCGTTGCACGCATGTCCGAATGCGGTATTGAACTCAGGACCCTCTGTTTTGCAGCACGCACCTCTACCAACCCAGCCATTAAGGCTGCTCAGCTTTCGTTAGCTAATTGTGGTTTTTATTCTATACACACACCATTAGATGTTAAATTAACTTATTCACCATGCTCATACGGAAACAACTACACGGGTTGCCAGATTTTTATTATTCGTAACAATATTTACTAACAGTGCCCACGACCTCGTCAGTGTGTCATTTATAATTTTTTTAAAGCTTTAAATTTATAAAACTGTATTTTTAAATATTTTTTATAGAGTTCACAAACTAAAGTATTTTTTCACTGTTCTCTCTGTAACTCGTCTGGTACCTTTGTTTTTGCTTTGTGCCAACGTTGTGTGTAGATTTCGTCTAACCATATTAATATTGATATGAAAACGCCTCGTATTCATATTTACAATGTTTTCTTTTATCTTTGGGAAACGTCCGCATACATTTGTAAAATAATTTTTCTTTCCAAAAAAAAAACGAACTTAAGCCAAAATCAATTTCAATTTATTTATATCCACAAATCTACTACAAATTTAATAAAAAAACTAAATTTAAGAGATAAATAAGGCAATAATGCCTGCTTTTTAATTATCTTCCCTTCTTTAAAAAAGAATAGAGCAAAACAGTTGCTGCAGAAGAGCACAAATGCACATTAAATCATTAGACGATTATAATTAACAATAAAAGAGAAACAAATAAACAATCCAACAAAATAACACTTTTAGAATAAATAGTGTATAGTGATGTATTTAATAGAGAATAGTAAACGACAAAATACATACATGCTCTAGAACCCACAAACTATTAGTCATGATTTATAAGAACTCGAAGAAAGTGCTAATTTTTTAAAATAATTTGAAGCAATAAACAGTACCCTACACAAAAGATTTTTTTATTCGTTTTGCTTAAATAGAATTTAACGAGTTATACATCAATCATAAAATGTTTATTGTTATTGCAATTATTATACAATTGTTACAGAAGTTAAACTGTGTCATTTATTTTTATTTTTACAATCCTTAATAAGTCAAAGTTTTGAAAAACTACATAGCGCCGCGGCGCAGGTAATACCTTTATTTCTGTTTAAATGCTATTACGAGTAACAAACTTTTTCTGCATTTAATAAGATGGTCATATTAATTAAACAAACTCTATGTTGAATAATATAAATTTTGAGTAAAAAATTTAAGTAAAATTAACTTTTGGATTCCGTTTTCTATACATTAAGAATGGCTTCAAATAAGCAGCAATTCACAAAAAACTGAAATTTGGAAATATTATTATTAAAAATTTTAATTTCTTATAAAAAATATTTCTCATCATGCTTCTGTGTAGTTATCCGGTATTTCTTAATATTTGTTTAAAAAAAATAAACACTCACTCACTTACTCTTTTTCCAAGGACATACTCGAACACACACACCAACTTTAACGACTACAAACGATTTTAATTAATTAAAATAATAAAACAAAAATGTATTCGTTTCTTACATTTTCCTAAAATATTTTATGGAACTTGATAAAGAAGCTTGAGTTGAGATGACGCTGGTGGACGAATTTCAAATTATTTATGTTTAACTTCTGCCTCTACTTTTTCCAAACGAGTTTCATTTTTTGATATCACTAAACATTTGAACTTGAGAAAAATCATTTAACTTTAATTAATTTGTGTGTGACATACTTTTATTATGGAGACATCAAATAATTACCCATGTAAACTGTTTTACTTTAGATACGTTGCCGTACTTTGAAATTTTTATAGTCATAGAAACAGCAAGTTCAAAGGCCTTTAACTTGTGTGTAGTGCTACAAAGGAGTTGTTTTTAAGTTGGGCATTTGAGTGTTTAACGTGAGGTATCATCATTTCATTTTCAAAAATTATTTGTACTTAGAAATGAATTTGTTATTTAAGAAAAATGTTTTTATTCTGCAATCTTAAATCAAACCGATTTAGTTTATGAGATGTTTAACCGAGTATTGGCCACTACTTTAAATGCCTGGTTAACGGCGAAGTTTTGTGCTGAAATCTCAAAGCCAGACAAACCAAAAAAGGGAAACTGCAGACAAAAATTTTACAATGGTTCGATTGAAAAATGACAAGACAGCAGCGCTATTGAACTCAACGATGTAAAGAAAAATTGAAAAATATCTGTCAATAAAAATCGAGTTTTGGCTTAAACTTTTTCTCAACACTAGAGAAAGAAAGGGGCTTGAATAAGAATCGATAAAGACAGCAATCTGCTCCTGTGCATGGGGATGCACGTCATTATTATTCATACCTTAGAGGTATTCAAATTTGCGTTGCAGAAGTAGCTATTATCGGGTAGCCGGGCTTCAGAGGAGCGCACTGTATTTCTTTATTATATATATGATTACCCTGCTGCATTAATAGGCTTTTAGTTGCCCCCAAATATCTTAAACTTCTTAAAGCAGCTTCGGTTTTTGAAGCCTTCCCTTCTTCATTGTTGTGTACTTACATTTTTAAATGTTACTTTTTCTTATTGACATTTAACTCTTCGCAGAATATTTGATAGTTTTTAATTAAAAATATAGAATTTTCTAAACCGAAATTTAAACATTCACTTTAAAATTGTTAAACTTCATTTACAAGTATTTAATAAAATTCTTTCCATCTAAACCCTCAAGTTTATTAAAAACCAATAGAAATTGCATGTTTAACAATTCTTCTGTTTGCTATTTACAAGTTTTAATTTTTTTTATTTTTTTATTTTTAAGTTTCAGTTTTGACATTTAAACCTAAAAAACCAATTTTGTTGCAAAAAAGAAAGTACGAATATTACAACGAAATGGATACTTCAACAAAATTATAAACATCAACCTATTTACCGACTAGAAGTATATAAAACATAAACTAAACACATATGTATGCACAAAAATGAATAAATGTTGGCATGTATGTATGTTTGTGCGAATGTTTGTATGTACTTTGTATACAAAATAATGATGTTGTAGTTGTTGATAATGATAATATGCTCCATTCTATGTTTCTTTTGTTGTTGTCTACAAATAACAAACAATCAAACTCACAACTACACCAATCTACACTACCCCCAACTGTTAAAACAAATTAAATTCCTTTTTTGAAAATAACTCAAACCGATATAAAACGGAAACGCACACACACACACACACACACATCTATATATACATTATCAGCATAAGCTGTAAAAACACACACATAAGCACGCACTACTTGAAAGAAAAAACCGAAAATCACATTGACAGCAGTATGAGTGTGTGCAGCATTAATGCAGACACAAAAATGGCTTTAAACTTTTCAAACTCGAAATATTCGCGTTTTGTTTTATCCAATTTGTTGAGTTTCAAGGTGATCTTGAGTGGTCAAACAAGTAAATTTTCTACTGATCGGCTTAAACTTCATCCGGCGATAAAAGTAAAGCTTTGTAAGAACATTTAAAAATGTATAGCTCCCCAGTCGGAAAACACACCGCCGGCATATGTGAATATCTTTACTGCTTATGTTTTTTTTTTGAGATCAGCTGACTTCTAAAACGTATTAATGCATAGTTTGTTTACGGTGCTGCTGTTGCGAAACAAAGCATCAACTTTAAAACTGATGCCCTGGTTGTTTTTGAGCGCGTTTCTAATACTTGTTGACGGTGTTTTGAAATGGAATACATTGTCAATGTTTATGCTGCACCATTATGAAATACAACAACTCAGTTCGAATACAAAGCAATTGATGTGTTGGGAGTCTACGTTATATTAAACAAATAAGAGTGCTATATTTGGCTTTGCCGAATCTTATATACCCTTCACCATTTTTGTTAACCTAGTTTAGTGAAGTAACTCCAATATAATTTAACTAAAAATTACAACGGCCTTTAATGGGTTGAGAATTTTTAAAAAATTTTAGTATTTCCTTAAGGATATCTTTAAAAGCTTTAAAATGATATCCATATTAATATTTTAAAAAATTTGAAAATTTCAGAGCCCCGTAACTCGTAAAATATGGGCGAGCGACAATTTTTTCACTTGATGTTTTTTTCTTATTTTTGTATTCTCTATTGCGTCATATATAAATTTTTTCAATGGAGTTATTGTTCCAAATGACTTGAAAAAATTAGAGGTAGGCGTGGTGTTTTGCCTACTGCCTCGAAGGACATGGACCGATCATACTGACTTCCAATATCACCTGTTTCGACACTGCATCTGATCAATTGACATATCTATTTTTTTTTTTCTTTTGTGAACTCAAGTTTTCATCGGCACACTAACACACACATTACTTAATCGACTTCGCTATGCATAAGAATTCAGAATATATACACTTGATGGGGTCAGAAATGGATATTGTAGAAATTACACACGGAATGACAAACTTAGATATACCCCTTGTCCACTTCTTGTGGGGAAGGGTATAAAAGTTAAGTACTACATACATATAATTTCACATTTAAATGTCACAATGGGTTAAGCATTTTTTTAAAATGTTTGTATTTCCTTAAAGACTTATTTAAAAAGCTTTAATTGAGACCCATATTGATACTCGTATCCTTAAAAATATTGTGCACAATCGAACTTTTCTATGAAAATTTCACAATCCCATATGTTGGAGAATATGGGCCAGCGCCAATTTTTTCACTTGATGTTTGTTCTTATTTGTTAATTCTCTATTGTTTTTTTTTTTTGGTTGGAGTTATTTCATTATTCCAAATAATATGAAAAAATTAAAGGTAGGTGTGGTGTTTTGTCCACCGCCTCGAAGGGCGATCTTGCTGATTTCCAATTGCACTTCTTTCGACACTTTATCTGGTCGATTGACGTTTTAAATTTTCTCTAGCTGATCTAGTGCCTCGGCAAACTTGATTTCAACACTAACATGGACCGACAGACGGAAATCGCTCAATCGACTTTGCTGTGCATAAGAACTCAGAATAAATGGGGTCGGAAATGGATATTGTAGAAATTACAAACGGAGTGAAAAACTTAGTTATACCCTTTTTCACTTTTTGTGGTGAAGGGTATAAAAATGGATTAAAAATAAAAGGGTGGCCCCGTAGTATCGCATCTTTTAAGGCGTAACAGACAACCATCTGAAATGTTCAACAACAAATAATTAATTTAGCAGACTTTAAAATAAAGGGTGATCCAAGAACCTTCATAGTTACTTAACTCGCGTTTGGCTGATTTATTTAATCTTAAAATCACACAATTATTATTTGTTGTAATCAATCTGATAATGTAATTATTTATAACCATGCACTGAATTATATTTTAACTTCATTCAAAATTTCAGTAACCAGTAAATTTTTAATGATTAAGTATTCATTACAATTTACTTAAATTCTATGTACAGTATAAATGAAAAACTTTTCAGCCATGGATGTACTGTGACAAACACGCATAATTTTTACTACTGCAGCAGTTAATAAGACCTTCATTTACTGACTACTGCAATTTAAAGTTATTTAATTAATTTACAAATTTAAATAATTTAACAAATTTTATAAGACAATAAAAATTTTTATTATTTTATTTGTCAAGTGGAACACAGTTAAAAAAAGTGTTCTTAGATATTAAACTTGAAAATATTAGTGTGTATCTATAATGATATTCTATTACATTTATAAAAGAAAAGCTGTTTAACTTAAACTTAAAAATTATCATGCTACTTTTCTGAGTAAACTATTTAAATCACCGATATTGATTATTGAGGGTGAAAGCACGTCTCGATGGCCATTTCGCTACGGCTCACTTAGCTCTTCAGGAAACTTTTCACAAATATTTTAAATAAACTAGAGATTTTTGTCTAAACAATAAAGTAAAGACAAAAATCAAAGTTCAAGGAAAAACAACAATAATCAATTATGATTTTAATTTTCTTTATCCAAAGGAAAGTATTTACTTTAATGAAAAAAACACTTCAGTAGATTTAAATTGCAGATTTTTTTTTTTCAATTTCGGTAACGATTTACTGGTAATAAAAATTAAATTGCAATTTTATTAAAAATTTATTATTGCAATTTAAAAAAAGTTTCCATCTATGATTTTGATTGATTTCCATAATCCTAGCAAGCAAAGCTTTAAAATTGTTTAATACTATTTAAAATAAAAATGAAAATATTCTTTAGAAAACTGTCTCCTTTAAATAATTTCCAGTATTTGTATAAGTATTTATGTAGCTACGAATGTAGATAGGTATGTGCTTCTTAAAGCAAGCAGACGCACTACGCAATGCGCAAAAACAAAACTGAATTTTTTTGTTTGGAAAAACTACCAAATTTTTATGCCTGTGCATTATTCAACAAAGTAAAAGCCAAACAAAAAACGAACAAAGTTTACAACCAGTCAACCGAGCAAAAACAGCCTGCTGCTACAATGTCATTCAATGTTGCTTCCATTCCAACAGTTCTATCACCCACACTGTGCCTAAAGGGAGTATAACGACAGCAAAAACCATACGCAACACAAAAATTTTTGACAACAAGGCACACAATTCTATTGCA
This sequence comes from Gymnosoma rotundatum, assembly GCA_916610165.2. Lineage (NCBI taxonomy): Eukaryota > Metazoa > Arthropoda > Insecta > Diptera > Tachinidae > Gymnosoma > Gymnosoma rotundatum. The sequence goes on along the minus strand of OU744337.1, from coordinate 90,382,289 downwards.
AGAGTGAAAAAAATAAAACATTAATAAAAAAAAAATAAACTTAAGAAGGAAACAGCAATAAAATAAATAGAAAACATCAAGAACCAACAGCAAGCAGCACGGCAAACTGCTTTTAGTTCCTCATGCTCTGGTAGTGAGATGGAACAGTGCACGCACACAAAAAGTACAATTCATGTTAAGAATACACTTTATTCATTTTAAGGATCATGCGATGGTTTTGTAGGGACTAACTTGAGACCGAAAGGCAACAGGAAGAAATAAGAAAAGAATACCAAACATAAAAAACAGATTGTAGAACCTCAACAACAACGCCTACAAAAAAGAAAAAAAGTTCAAGTTGTAAAATTCCAAGAATAAAATATACCCACACACAGTCATTGTAAGTCCTGCATTATTTGAAATACACACGTCTACCGAACCCCACAATGGCAATGCCATCATTAACATTGAAATTTTTATCAACTGAACTCACGCAACACACAACAAAAACGCAACCGACCCATTAAATTCTACACACAATCCCCATCTGCTGCTTCAATTTTTATTTGAGGAAACTTTGCAAGCAACTTTTTAAAAAAAAAGTCTGTTCGTCAGTCATTTCGTCTGTCTGTATGTAGTGTGTACGTGTACGTGTCAGTGAATTTTTTGTACTTTTGCCTTTAAAACTTAACAACCCTCCTGGCATGAATAACAATTCATTGTATTTTGCATTAAATATTTTTTTAGCATTTCCTTCTATTTTCATTGGCATTAACACAAGCCACCTATGGAGCACAATTTCTTCGTTTTAGAGTACCACACATTTCTGGTAATGGCCGAAAAAGTGCGTTCTTAAACGTCCTTGATTCTTGCATTACAGCTGCGTTAAAATACATACAAACCACACTCTTATTCCAAAATGTAATTTTACTCATATTAAAGCTTCGTAGAGTGAGCTCGTAAATTACGAGCCATAATGCAAAGAGCATACGAACAGAAAAAAAGCTTTTTGTAAATATGTATGTATGTGAGCAGAAGTGGATACGAAGGATAATTATTAGGAGTGTAAAAACAGTGCGTGTATGCACCAACAACACTATTATTTTTATAATCCTGTTTGTTGTTTTTGGAATTTCTTAAAGAGCCATCATCCACTTCCAGAAATCTTTTTTTTAGTGTTATAGGTTGCCATATTATTATAAGCAAATACGTTTTACTCTAATTATATACATATACATATAAATTTTTTTACATAAAAATACCATGGGCTCTCAATAAGTAAAGCATTTTCAAAAAATTTTAGTATTTCCTTAAAATTCTCTTCAAAAATGAAGCCCATATTGATATTTCAAAGAATTTCAGAGCCCCGTAACTCGGAAAATATATGTGAGCATCAGTTTTTTCACTTGATTTTTTTTTCTTATTTTTTAATTCTCTATCGCCCCATATATTTAGTTTTTCTTGATTGGAGTTACATAATTCTTCCAAATGGCGTAAAAAATAGAGGTAGGCGTGGTGTTTTGCCTGCTGCCTCGAAAGTCATGGACCGATCATGCTGATTTCCAATAGCAACTCTTTCGACACTATATCTGATCGATTGACATATTTATTTTTTTTTGTGAGAAAAAAACTTGATTTCAACACTAACACGGACGGACAGATGAACAGACGGAAAAACGAAGAGACGGACATCGCTATGGGGTCGGATGTGGATATTGTAGAAATTACACAAGGAATGACAAAATTATAAGTATCCTTTTTCCACTTTTTGTAGTGAAGGGTAAAATATCTGGACATTACTATATCTCTCAATAGCAAAAAGTAATACAAAGATAAATTTAGAAAGTTAAAAGGGTGTCCCCATAGTTGATGCAAGTTGACCTATATGGGCCTACCTTTTAACTTACAAACAAAAGCTTGAAAATTTAACAAAATTTCGATAACTTTATATAATAATTAATAATTATGCTTTCCCCATAATTATGCATAATTAATAATTATGCTTTCAGAAATACATTTAATTTTTTAGTTTTAAATAATAAATATTTCATTAGAATATCATGATCGTAAAACTTGACAAATAACTTTTGTTTCAACAAATCTACTTTCAAAATAGCCGGCCAGTGTTTCAAGAATCTCAAACTTAACTTTTCTCTACTGTCAACATGTTAAAATGGCAGTAAGCAGTCATTGATAGTGTCCACAAATTTTTTCCCCAGGGAATTATTACTTCCATTAATATATTGTGTTACAAGTCATTGAATGACTCAAAATTCAAGACATAATTTCTAAGAAAATGTAAAATTAAATATCAAATTTCCAGTACCTCAGAATAGAGTAAATCCAATTAATATGGTAACTTTGTGTTCAAAGTTATCAAACCTTTAATGATTAATAGCAAAAAGCATTACATACATTGAAACCCGGAAATCCAATAAGTACAAGGGAAACCTAGTGCGTGTTCAAAACTGCAAAGAAAAACACAAAAAGGAAAATCCACACGAAAATACTCTTTAAGCAAAGAATGCAAAATAAATGAAATTCTAAATAAATATTTACATGTGTATTAGGAGAGCTGAGGAGTTTTAAGGCTTGGCGCGTATTATCCAACGACATAAACATTTGCAATTACAGCAATGATGAGCAATATTACACAGTGCGTCATAAGAAAAAGTGAAAGTGATTTTATGCTGTAGAAAAAAGCTTTTTAAATAAGAAAGAGAGAGAGAGAGAGGGAGAGAACAAATGACGCAATTTTCAAGCAAGCGCAGTGCATTCACACACTACTTAGCGGTATTTTAATGACAATGCAATATTGTTACACTGGTGTATACGAACGACTGGGAAAAGAAGGGTTAAACAAAAAAGCAGCACCAATTTACTCTCTTATTTTGTATTAAAAATTCTTCTTCTCTCTTCGTACTTAGATTTCTGCTACTAGAGAGCAGAGATTCTATTTTATTTTGTTTTTTGCTTGGTGTTGTTTTTATTTCAGTAAAGCTTTCTGTTTAGTTTAATGGCTTCAGTGTCCTTGGCAAAGCATCAAGCTGAAGGCAACACTAATGGGTTTATGCAGCTGCGCAGCAAATGTCATTTTCGTTTTTTTTTCTGTTTCTATAATGTGTGTTAGTATGAATTCACACATTCATACATACATGCGTGCACAATTGCTAGTGCTGTTTCTTATGTAGAGGCTTCCTAGAAGTATCCTTGTTGTATTCTTAAAAATTTCTTTTCTTTTATTGTTGTTTTTGTTGCTGATTTTTTGTATTGCCTCCAGATGTTTTCTTTTTTTTTTTTTTTTTGCCTAAAATAAAATATTGTTGCACCGCATTTCCCCCTCTTACACCGTTTTTTACCCACAACACACAACAGCGTACAAACATGCAGTTAAAGACATTTCTATGCGCTGCTTGCGTTTATTTTATTTCGAATTTATTTGCTGGCAGAAGCGTGTGGTTCTTTATATATTAACCTCATTTACTATTACGAGTATATATAATATATAAAATATAAATAATGAAAGTGAAAGTTGTCTTAACTTAGAAAGTTAGACAAGTAAATATACAAAGTTCTTTAACTATAGATTTCAAATGAAATGACGTTTGTTTTTACTTTCGCTTTATATTTTCACGGTCCTGGGTTAAACATCAAATACACACTTTTGAAAATATATAAAAAGTAACAGATAGCTATTTTAATGGTTTGACATGTACGTAAGGATATTCGCAAATTAAGGCAATATTTGAATTGAATTGAAACAAAAAATTTTTTAATTATTATTTTTGAGTGATTCAAAAATAAACAAACAAGCAAAAAACAACACAAAAAGGTTTCAGGTAAATTATTATTTTATGAGCTGCCACAGTATAATGTTCTTGTTGAAACTATTTGTTGTCCACTGCATTACCATTCAAATAAAACAACTATGCATGCCGAACTTTTACTGGGTCTCAAATATGTTTCAATAATGATGAAAAAATGTGAAATCACTTTTTGGATTTACCATTACTGTACTCATTCTTCTAACTAAAACTCTTTAAGTCTTTGGCGAGAACTGAACCGTTTTCCTTAAAATGGACCTAACAGATGTAAACACGGCTATAAATAGTTGCAACTTAATTTGGAAATTTGCAGCAAGCAAAAATCTTCAGTATTGACATATAAGAAAAAAGGCGATTTTTTACTTGAAAGATTGGTTCAATTCCACATTTGTGATAATATAATTTTTTTATAGTTTTCAGGTTTTTTTTATTTCTTCTGTGAATTTTAATTTTTTTTTAGAAATTTCCGTATTTTGACAAGATAACTATAAAAAATTAAAAGCAAGAAATGTTTTCAATAAACGAGATGTAAGATACTAAACTTCTTTGTTGAGTAAAAACTTCTTTGTTGAGTAAAAACTTTACTAGGTCAATTTTAGTTCTAAGTTCCTCTTGGGGAGTTTCACTTAAAAATTTCACATTAAAGTTTTATCAAAAGCTTATAATGGTTAAGAATACTCCTTAAAGTATGCTGTGTATTTATTATTTCATTCATTTTCATACCACGGCACATGCACATACATTTAGCTTATGCATTACAAGCAACATTATTATTTATACTTTTTTCGTATTTTCTTTTGTTTTTCCTTTTGTTCTTTGAAAAATGTTAAAATAATGTAATTTTGGGTTAGATTTATGGGACATGACTCACAATGCGTGACATAACAAAAGCATAAACGCAGTATTAAGTCATTTCTTTTACATTTTGAGGATAACGAAACATATATACACATACATACAGATAAAAACTCATACATACATACATACAAACATACATACATACATGCATACATACATACATATATACATACATACATACATACATACATACATACATACAAACATACATACATACATGTATGTATATACATACATTCATACATACGTACGTACGTACGTACCTACACACACACCGGCATAAACATATTAAGCCAAACATAAAAACTTCATTATTAACAACAAAAAACTCCTGTAGGATTTCTATCTTTTTAAAAAATTTCAACTATTTTTTTATGCAAGAATTTCACCGAGTAGCTCATTGAAGTGTTTGGTTTAAATTTGGTTAAAGTTCTTTAAAAATAATCTCAGCAGTTGTTGCAGAATATCTAATTTTTTGCAGCGCGTTTATTCTTCGCACCTTAAACAATTTTAACTTCAAAACTGTCAACGGAATCTAAAAAAGCCAATGATAGTCATTGCCAACGTTGGATAAATTTTAAAAGGTTTTGTAAGATTGAAAATATTTTTAAATGAACAAGTTAATGGAAAATGCGTTTTAAGAAACCAAAAAAAGTGGTACATTGAAAATTTAGTTTCGTTTAAAAAATTCATTTTCAGAATCGGTTTTAATTGCAAGCTATATTTTAAAGTATAAAGTATTACATAGATATATTATTTTAGAAATACAATAAAGACGTCTTTTAATTATTAGACATTAGGGCTAAAAAGAGTTCAACAAAGAATTTGAAATAATAATCGTATTCATTAGTTTTTTTCTCAGTCTTACCCCGTTCCTATAATTTCAATATCAAAAAACGAACAGACAAGTCTCTCGCTTAATAAATATTGCTACTGAATAACTGAATTATTATAAAAGCAATTACGTAGGCAGAGATAAATACTTGTTCACTACTGTTAGTTTTAGGCATTCAACAGCCCACAGCCGATTTCGCCTCTGCTGAATAACTCTTCATAATAATTATAGCCCTTCCGTATGCGAACTACATAAAATAATCCAGGGTTTTACCTTTTCAAACAATTTCATATCAAGTGGTTTCAAAAATGTATGTAAAATATTTTTGTTTCATTCACTTTTTTTACCCAGCTCTGCACAATTTTGTTGTCAACACATACTTTACTACTGTGCGCACTGCATTCCTTTAAGGTTTTGCTCAATATTTCCATAAGCGAGTTAAAACGTCTAGATTATTCTAAAATGGAAAGATCTGGCAGGCCTGCTTAAATTCTTTCCTTATATTTGCATTTAAATACGTAGGGATATTAGGTATTTAAAAGAAGTGTGTACATTGTTTGTTACCTTGTTATTTGTGTGGATAGCAAAAAGAATTTGAGAACAATTTTATAGTGTTGTATATTCTATGTTGGTCATTTTATTACATTTGTGTAAAGGTATCAAATCTATAATTACTATTTTCTACAACTTCATTTTACTGTTTATATATCTTGCAAACAAAACAAACGACCATCTTTCTCAAATGACAAAAGAAAAATATTCGCGTAAATTTTGAAAATCCCTAGAATTTCTATTTATAAATATTCCACGCTAAAGTAAATAAAATAACATTAACCAAAATTTATAACAATTTATTGCTTTAAAATAAATTGTAAAAAATGTTTGTTTGAAGAAATTATTTAGGCGCCAAATAGATGCTTAACTTTTAGTCGTGTAAATTTCTTATTCTCAGTTTTGAGATGTTCGCTTTTCTCTGTTTTTTTTTTTTTTTAATTCTCATCTGTCGTTATTTTGTTGTGGATAACCCCACAAAATTAGCGATGCTCAAAATGAAAATTCAAATTAAGTGCATTCAAGCGGTACTCGGTAGTGGAACAATAAAAAAGATTTAAAATACGTTTCAGATTAAATAAACAGGTGGTTAGGGCCAATTTATTGTTCGTTTTGTACCGGCTATTTTGTGACTGTTGGTTTTTTATATAAAAGAAACTATTACAAGGAGGCGTGGGAACACAGCCTGGCCCTAGTAGCCGGAGAACACATACCCAAAGCGGTATAAAGAAAACCAAATGCACGTATAAAACTCCACGTCGCGACGGCAAAGAAATATTTACTTGAACTTCCTGTGCTGAAGGGCATATAAGATTCGGTTTATTGGAATGTTAAACTTCTTTCCTTGTTATTGTATTATTTTATAAATATATCAAATATTATTTAATTAGACAACTCTCTAATTTTGATACCGGCAGATTTCAGTTGTAACGTAATAATATTTGCAAACAAACGTTAGAATAGTTGCTGCGTTGTTACTTGCAACAAATTGTGTTTTCTAACTTCAGAGATTAAACATTTTTTTCTGCAATCTCATTTTAATGTCTAGAAACAGAGTTGCCAAATGTTAAGATTTATCCGGTTTCTTGTAGATTTTGAGGTCATTGATAAGTTTTTCAGTTTTATATGTAAAATCTTGAAATTAAGATGTTTCTCTGTTTTCTTCAAAAAATTATACTTTTAGCTACACTGAGTAGTTAGAGCATATACGATCTTGGGTTTATCTTAAAATACGTGAATTGTAAATTATTATTTTTTATGTCTATCATAAAAAAATATTTTTAAAAAACCAAGACAAATATTTAACTTTTTTATTTATTGAAATTTTTAATTTTAATAGATTAGTAGATTTGATAGATACTAGCTCTTCTGGAATTTTTTATATGTTATCTTTAACTTTACTCTTTCAATTACAAAAATTTTTTTCTCATGACTTTAGATTGGAGACCCACATCAAATAATTCTTGCGAAAAAAAACCGACTTCAAAACAGATTTCATCTGCCTATAACAATTCAAGTGTATGGCCACATAAATTAGGTTTCATTTACTATTGGGACGCCCTATATCTCCAAACTTTATACTTTTTCAACTGTTCAATAGTTTGGCAATATTTGGCAAATTGCAGCAACTATAGGGTCACCCTTTATTTTCAAAATTCAAATTATATACTTGCTGTTGTAGTAGATGTAGCAATCAGGTTCTGATTATATCAACTATTTAATTTTTAATATAACATTTTTATACTTCTTGTTATTCCAAATGAAGTAGTGGACATTCTGTCTAAAATTAAGGTGTTTGTATACAACGGTTCCAAAAGTACGGCCATATAGAACAAATTACATTAATTTTTGGAACACCCTTTAATTTCCAAATTCAATTTATAAACTCGTTGATATAGCGGATTTAGCAATACAGGTCCCTTTTAAGTTTCAGCGTTCTGTTTATAACGGTTCAAAAGTTTGGTCACATACACAAAATAACATTAACTATTGGAACACCCTCTAACTTTCAAATCCAAATTTTATACTTGTTGTTTTGGCGGACTTACCAATACAGGTTTTTTGTAAATTTTAAGCGTCTGTATACAAGTGTTTAAAAGTATGGCCATATACCAAATTAAATGAAATATTGGTGCACACTTTAATTTATAGTTTTAAATATTATTAGCTGTTACTAGAACGGCCATAACAATCGACATTGCGTCAAATTTACAAGCGTTTGTCTATAATGGTTCAAAAGATAAGCCTATATAATTAAATCTACAGTAATTATGGGACACCCTTTTATTTTTAAATTCAAATTAAAAATTCGCTGATATAGCGGACTTAGAAATACAGGTCCCTTTTAAGTTTCAGCGTTATGTCTATAACGGTTCAAAAGTACGGCCACACACTTGAAATTACATCAACTATTGGAACACCCTTTAACTTTCAAATCCATATTTTATACTTGTTGTTATAGCAGACTTACCAATACAGGTTCGTTGTAAATTCAAAGCGTCTGTCTATAACTGTTAAAAAGTATAGCCATATACATTAAATTTAATGAACTATTGGCGCATCCTTTAATTTAAAATTTGTAATATTAATACTTGTTACTATAACGGCCATAGCAATCGACATTCTGTCCAATTTGCAAGCGTTTGTCTATAACGGTTTAAAAAATAGGCCCATATAAGTAAATCTACATCAATTATGGGGGCAACCTTTAATTTTTAGATTTATTTTTGTATAACATTTTGTTGTTGTTAGCTTTAGTATACGCAGTCATTTTAAATTTTACAGAATCGTCCTTTAGAGTTAATAATACACGTATAAAATATGTATGTTGTATTGGGACACTCTTTAATTTTTAAGTATGAACTTTTTTTTATTACCAAAAATTTTCAAAATCGGTTCAGAAATGACGGAGCTCTGCGGCTACAAATATAAAAAAGCAACATTCAGCCGAATTGTATAACCTCCTTCTTTTTTTGAAGTCGGTTAAAAAGCCTATTACAAGTTATAACGTGCCTAGAAAACCCAAAAATTAGACCAGAGAAATGCCGGGTACAATAATTCATAAATTAAAAATTTTATTTACTTAAGAGTATTTTAATACATATTTGTAGTATAAAAATATATGTATAATTTTACGTGATGGGTTATCGGCGATGTCCTACTGATTTAAAGAATATAATAAATAAATAGTCTTTTAAGATTAATTATTGGTTTCGAAAGTTAAATTTACTTTTTAAAACTCGATCCAGAAAAAAATTGTAATATTCTAAGCAACGATAAAATCAGCTAATTTGACGTTGCTATCATTTGGTAATTGATTCGCCCTGATTTTTATTATATTTTTTTGTTAAAAGATTTTAATGTTAAGGCATCATTTACCCAAATTCTGTTTGCCAATGGCCAAACTTAGTTGATATAACCATTTTATTAGGAAATTTTTAAAAATAACTACAAAATTACCTATCGCTAATTAAGACCGGTTCTTTGCTGTGAACAAGATTAAGTAGAGGTTACATTTACACACGCTATTTGCAATTAAAAATTACTCATAGGCATATTAAGAATATTTTTCCTTTTTAGTGGTACGGGGTAGCAAAGTAATAACAAATTGGTAACACTGTTATAAAAAACATAAACAAAAATAAGAATCGAACACTTGCTGCGAGAGAACCATATTGAAAAAAAAATTTTAATCTTTAGAAATCACTCGTTTCAAGATAAATTTCCGGTTTTTTGTTGATACAGAAGTTAATTATTAAAGAACATTTCTGTATGCTCAAGCCAGATTTTTAAAATCATGAATTAAAACGTTATGCAGCAAAGGCTGAATATGAAAACAAGTGAGCCTGACTGGCAAAAGCACCAAAAATAATTAAGGAGACGGCAACCTCAAACTTTCATTTACATATAGTTTTTTTGATCACGAACTGTGTTCGTGAGTTAGGTTTTTGCACATAATCCATAATAATTGCAGCAATATTCCTTATTTCCATTATTTTTATTTGCAAACAAAATGTAAATTGAAATGTTGCAATAAACAAAATAAAATGTTTTCGTTTTGAATTAAACGACTCTAATTAAATTCTGTCAATTTTAAATATTAAAAGCATCTGCCTTTTAAGACTCAAAAGAAAAATCGACTAAATCTGGTCTCCTATAAGTACACCTTTTAATTTTATTTGTACTACTAGTTATAGCGAGAATACAATCTGTTTAAATTTGTGGATGTTGTGATTTAAAGATTAACAAATCGAATCAAGAAATTATCGTGGTCTTAATAAAATTTAAAGAACATAAAATATTTGCTTCAAAAACAGGAACATTATTTTTAAAATGTTTACGGTTACATGAGTACATACATCTTTATGTACATACATATGTGCATGTATAACAAAATATAAGTATGTATTTTTTACTTTATTTTAAGTAAAAACCAAAACAAGAACGTCAAAATAAATGTGCCTATGGCGCCTACACGACATAGTTCGACTTGTTTTTTTTTTTTTTTTTGTTTTAAATTTACGCAATTTTATGTTTTTCCCTTTCTTGTTGTTGTAGTTTTTTAGGCTTTTTCGTAATATCCTTGCAAAACAAAATACACAAGGGATAGAGAACATAAAGATAGCTGAATTACGCACACCACTTTACTCTTGCTAGAGCATTCCAAAGCCCACTATATGCACCACACTATTTACATTAAGTGTGCGTTAAAGTGTATGTGTATATGTGTGAGCGTAAGTATTTGTAATGGGGTTTCAGTTGGTTTTATTCTCTACCACCGAAGCCTACTTTAGCACATTCATACATACAAACACATAAATAGAAACATTAAAACTTTCACTAGAGGAAACTTTGAAAAACTAGGTTGTTTTTTTTTTTTTTTTTGTTATTTTTTTTAGTCGCATAAATTGTGCGTTTTCCATCTGATGCTTTAAGATGTGTGGGTCTTTATTTTCTTCGGTTCTGCTGGTGGTTGCTCCATTGCTAAGGATATTGTAGTGCCTGTTCATAATGATGCTGGTTATTCAACTATTTTATACGAAGGCAAGTCAATAAGTCTTTATAAAAAGATACAGAAACACATTTTTTACTTATTTATTTACTTATTATCTATTTCCAGTTATTAGATGAAATCGAAGGCAGTATATATAAACTATTTCTTTGGCTCCAAATAAAAGTTAATTCGAGCCATTACGCTACATAAAAAGTTAACGAATAATCACGTGGAATACGGTACAATTTATCTAATAAATCTTAAAACATTAAAATTAGGTAACTCAAACTATATTTAATAATCGAAATTATAATCTTCTAAGCAGGTTGGTTTTTCTTGCTCGAACACCAGAGAGATCAATACACGAGACGATGACACTAACTTGGAATATATTTTAAACTTTTTGTTATATAATTGTTAGATCTGAAATATAAACACTTATCGCGATACTAAAAATTCTATAAAAGTTTAAGAGAAATCTTTGTTTATCGGCGAAAAATTCACCGGTAAACAAATATGGCAACCATCTAACCGATAGACTTTTTTATATACAACTTATGATATGCTCGTAGCCTTTCAAAATCTAAAAACATTGTTGAGGTAACCATAATCTAAGAGCAATGTGGTTATATTATATGCTTGTAGTCATATCATATTATTGTTATACATAGCAATTATATTGTTATTGTTGGAACAATATTGTTTTCTAACATAATAATATTATAGTTAGATATAATCATATTTATGTTAAAAATATCAACACATAATAGAATATGAATATGAAATGATAAAAATAAAATTTGTCCTTTGATATTTTCGCTCACTCTGTTTTTCTTTTCTTTTTTTCTTGTTTGATATTTTAAATTTATGTGCAAAAAAAATCTATGAAGTGATAGTAACGAAATTAGTAAAGACGACACTAAAATTTTTGTCATACTTTTATTAATAATAATGATTAAAAATACCATGTAATTTTGGAATGGTCAAAAAAATTGGGGTTTTTTGTTTGAATTTTAACAAAAACTAAAAGGCAGCCATGTTCCACTTGTTGTGAATAATAATTATTTTGTGACCAAACTATGACAACAATCTTTCAAATTTTCGTTTAATATGTTTGCCAAAACAATATATTTTGAAAGACACTTCCTAGTTCATTCTCTACGTATAATTTATTCTAATGATGACTTCTAGAGAAGCTAATTCAGCTGAACGTGTGGACGACGTTCAACATTTGTAAATATCAAATTATCTTTGATTCGATTTTTAAGTGTTTTGACTTTTCATAACACAATTTTTTTTCAGTTTTAAACCAACCGACATATTATATATGTTTATTATATTTTATAATGTTTATTTCTTATTCAAACTAAAATAAAATTTATTCGTTGTCGCACTTTTTACAGATGGAGAGTCCTTCCCATTAACATTTTCCACGAACATGTTTTTTTACATGTAGAACAAATGTTTATAAGTTTATTTCTTGGAAATATCCAATTTGATACGTTTTTCATCTTTCAGTAATTGTAGTGGAACCTGCTGAAGTTTTCGCCATACTTTCAATTTTCTTGTTCATGTATAACGAGGTATTCGGTGGCAAGTTCCTCTGCCAACTGAAATAAAAATTCTTATCGCAAAACGACAAGTTTCTTGTTGCACACGCACCACGTGCATATAAAATTGCAATGAATGCATTAAAGCACATTTTTATATGACTTATAATTGCCTGGTCAAGTCTTAACAAAAACGCACTCCTTTCTTTACCCTTCATAATATTACGTTGGCCCTGATATTTCTCTAAAAATTGCATGGAGCGAAGATCTTCCAGGTCCAGAACCTTGGCCAATTTTTTGCCAATCAGTTCCATCCACTGAAGTTTCAATATTCTGATCGTTTTCTTCGCATTCATATACCCAACTGGAAAACAACCTCATTATTTTTCGTCGTGTTCACAATGGTCTCTTCCTCTTTATCGGTGTTGAATAGCTCAGATTCAGTGTCTACTAGATCATATTTACTATCCTCACTTCCAGAATTTTCCTCTTCATCTACTTCAGAGAATAGTTCAATAATAGTTTTTATTTCTTCCAGCAATTTTCTTTTTCGCATTGACATTTTAGAGCAAAAATTTTTAATTTGTATTTGAACAAGTAATAGTGCTATATACGGCTATGCTGAATCTTATATACCCTTCACCATGTATGTAAATCTACTTTAGTAAAGTCGCTCCAATCAAAAAACAAATATTGGGGTGACACAGAATTTAAAAAGAAAAAAAGAAATTCAGCACTATAAATAATTTTTTATAAAAATGACATCGGCTCGTAATGGGATAAACATTTTTAAAAAATTTTAGTATTTCCTTAAAAATCTCTTCAAAAGCTTTAAAATGACACCCATATTGATATTTTAAAAAATTTGAAAATTTTAGAGACCCGTAACTCTGAAAATATGGACAAGCGCCAATTTTTTTATTTAATGTTCTTTTCTTATTTTTATTCTCTATCGCCCCATATATCTATTTTTTTTTTTGTCTTTTAATTAAAAAAATTAGACGTAGGCGTGATGTTGATGGATATTGTAGGAATTACACACGGGACGACAACTCAGATAAACCCTTTTTCCACTTTTTGTAGTGAAGGATATAATAATTCACCGGTAATAAATACTGTAAGCACATGGCGTTTTCCTAGAACACAATTACTTGGAAAACTACTACTGAATTCTGTCAGATTTTTTTGTAAATGAATCTTACGATTATGTACAATATTATATTATATTAAAGAGACATATTAGTTTATCCTCGTATATTATTTTGTTGTTGTTTTTCCTTTAGTTTTGTGCTAAGCTCGCATTTTTAAATTTCTCTGACATCCTTTTCTAATAAAATCAACTTCAACTATCGGCTTTCATATAAGTACACTGGTGCAACTAAATACATTCAATTATTCGATTTATATATTAGAATATGTTTTGAAAGCTTTCAACTTTAAAGTATTCCTTAAATTCCTAAGGAGTCAAACACATGTTATTTGAATAGACTTACAATTAGCAAATTGTGTTTAAAATTAAAAATCGTATCTGCTGTTTCGGTATTCCAAGAGATCAATTCAATATCGATTATTCAACTGAAAGATATCTCTTTTGTTTAATTTTATATTAGAATTCTAGTCAAAGGACATTTAGGCTGGCAAGATTGGTCTGTAGCTTTAATTATTTGATCTTAATCTAAAAATATTTTTATAATATCGGTTATGTTGGCAGGGATCACTTTCTTGGTAACCTCACAAACTTGTTTAATTTCAATTGGCAGCAGACGCTTTTAAAAAGTCTAAAAATGTATGAAGAAATTACAAAACGACGAAACGACTTTTTTACATAAATTACACCACTTGCTGGCTCTGAAGCAAATCTAAGCGACTTTTAAGCCCTCAACTATAAAATAAAATAAGCTTTTTCACCAACCGTCCGTCACTTGATTTTTTTTCTTGAGTTATCTTTAAGAGAATAAAAAAATATTAAATCGGAAACTAAATAACCGAATACTGAAATCAATTTAAAGACACTATGCCGCAACATTGACTTTATTTTTTTTTTGTTTTCATACATTCATATGTATGTATGTATAACCTTTAGTTGGAGGAGAATGTTTGTTTATTCGTAAGTTCGCTCATAGTTGCGTTGCGCTTTATCTGGCTGTCATCATTATTCGTATGATGCTCGTTTTTATTTTTTTTTAACTACTTTTGATAACATTTACTATGGCGCCATCGTAGTATATTTAATGATTCTTATTGGATGTAGTTTTTGGGTCTTGTTCAATACAATTTTCATCTTTCGTTTCGGTAGGTTTTGCTAAAATTCATTTTTAAAATTATGTTTTTTGGTGCTTTGAAAAAGAAACGGAAGCTTATAAAACGAATGCCTTACATTGATGTTTGTTCGATGGCTGTTGTTTAATGACCTTTCGTGATTAAAAAAAATAAAATAAAAACGCTTACGACATTGGACTCATTGCCGTTTCTTTAAATGTCAACAACAAAAACATGCCAAGCAGTTTGATGTACAACCATTAATTGTTTACTTGAATAATTGATACATCGAAAATATAATCTATTAGATACAATTACTAACATCGCCATAAAAATATCGAAAAATATACTTAAACCATTCGGTCTATTATCAAGTGTAAAAACTGTTTGTGAAACTAAAAATAAATAAGCTCAACCCTTTATTGAACGAGAAAGGATTTTATGTCATAAACAGAGTAAATATAGAGATAAAGACATAAAGCACGGTACGGCATGAAGACATATTATTTAATTTGAAGCAAAACTTACCTTAAACCTGTAGCGCAACAATGGACACATATAATATTCACTTTGTGTAGAACTGATACCCTCCTATTGCAATTAGTTATGTACATAAATCTAAATGGGCTCTAAATCAGGAAAATACAAATAGAAGCGAAGGTGATACCGATGAAATTAAAAACCTGA
Organism: Gymnosoma rotundatum; assembly: GCA_916610165.2. Lineage (NCBI taxonomy): Eukaryota > Metazoa > Arthropoda > Insecta > Diptera > Tachinidae > Gymnosoma > Gymnosoma rotundatum. The sequence continues at coordinate 90,366,752 of OU744337.1, read as the reverse complement.
GCCTTAATTTTGAACTTCTGCTCTTGAATAAAATTCTTTCTTATCAATTATGTGGCACTGTCTCCTTTTCAAATTTAAAAAAAAAAATCAAAGGATAAAAATACTGCGCTTACACGCGCTCTATTATTTCTAATTATTTAACACACTGCTTATAAGGTAAGTTTCACACAAAAATATTTTCGACATTTGTTGTTATCGGATAGCAATTTTATATTAAACTAGTAAAATTTCGATAGAAAACATTTTAGCATTTTACAATTATACGCACTAAAATTGTTTCTCCTAACTTAAATACTTTGTATGCACAATATTTCATTTTTCATTTGGTAAAAAGTATAATTCCAACTTACTAACTAAGTTAATGTGCATTAAAATTCAATAAGCAAAAATTATAAAAACAACCCTTAACCAATAGATATCTCAATGTTGTAGTATGTTAATAAATTTTATTACACTTTATTATATAAAAACATAAATGAAACAACTCATTATATATCTGTTCGATTTATTTGCGCACTGTAAATTAATTGAAAAATTCAATTAAGTGGCTTTTATGTGAAACGTATGAACTTGAAAATGATTTTGATATTTTTGGGAGACCATTATATATTTTAGCCACTCTATCAAAATACGCGCTTTCTAATATTGACGTTAGCCTTGCAATTAGAATCTGTGTATTTCTTGTAGATTTACAGAATCTGAAAAGTTCTATAAAAAAAGAGAAGATTACGAATTTTAATGTAATTATCAAAACAAAATCCTAGAAAACGTCTCACATAGAATGAGATATGATCACGCTTTCTCAACGAGTAAATATATCTAACGACTCGGTTAAGAATCAATGATAACCACGAGTACCAGAATATAATTCAATGCCATAATTAAAAATAGGCTTGACTAAAGCATGCACTATTTAAATTCTTACGTCCATTGGAATAAAAAAATTCGTGCAATATAATTTCCTAAGCAAAAAATGAACTTTTGATGAAATTGAATTTATTTGATAATGGAACTTAAATTCGTTAACAAGAACCACACCAAGACAATTTAATTTCTCTACAATTTTAATCTAAACATTCTGAATACAAATTGATGTACTATTCATATAAAATGAACTACCAAAACACATAGACTTAAGGCCCAACTATAACGTGCATAAACTAGCTTATGCCAACTTATACAACTGTGCAAATACATTAAATTATATGTGGTAAACTATAATGTGAATAAGATAACTTTTCGTCAAGTTTCGTTAAATTTCATTTCTTTATGCAAGGTACGAAACTGATCGCACTTTCCGTACGGAAACAGCTGATTGTGCTTTGGTTTATACATTAATAAAGAAATATTCTAATTAAGACCTAAATTGTTAAATTTTTTAGTTTTTAATTCAATAAAAAATGTTAGAAAAAATAACATTTTTCTTTATGGCTAATTTTTTACAATTATAATATATTTTTAATTAAATTTGTATTTATACACACATATGTATAGCATATTAACGATTAACATCGTTGCATTTTTTAGTACGGTTGGCCACAAACACAAAACAGAAAATAATTTGTAATAATTTTTCTTTTACATTTTCTTAGAACATAAACCAAACTATGTAAATGTGTTTGTGAATGTTATTAAATATATAAATTATATTCTTTAAAGCCTTTTAGTTTAAAAATTTTGTTGATTTATATATAAATTATTTTTGGCAAAAGTACGAAATAAACATAAATGTGCAACTGTGGCAAATAAGTTACTAATTTATATATGTACATTGTAGCCACATAAATTTCTTTGATAAGTTACCTAAGCATTTGACAGGCTTTTCGTTGAATTTTTGACATAAGCTAAAGCTAGCTTATGCACATTATAGTTGGGCCTTATAACGTGCATAAACTAGCTTATGCCAACTTATACAACTGTGCAAATACATTAAATTATATGTGGTAAACTATAATGTGATTAAGATAACTTTTCGTCAAGTTTCGTTAAATTTCATTTCTTTATGCAAGGTACGAAACTGATCGCACTTTCCGTACGGAAACAGCTGATTGTGCTTTGGTTTATACATTGATAAAGAAATTTTCTAATTAAGACCTAAATTGTTAAATTTTTTAGTTTTAAATTCAATAAAAAATGTAGAAATAAACAACATATTCTTTATAGCCAATTTTTTACAATTATAATATATTTAAATTAAATGTGTATTTATACACACATATGTATACCTTATAAACGATGAACATCGTTGCATTTTTTAGTACGGTTGGCCACAAACACAAAACAGAAAATAATTTTTTTTTACATTTTCTTAGAACATAAGCCAAACTATGTAAATGTGTTTCTGAATGTTATTAAATATATAAAATATTTTCTTTAAAGCCTTTTAGTTTTAAAATTTTGTTGATTTATATAGAAATTATTTTTGGCAAAAGTACGAAATAAACATAAATGTGCAACTCTGGCAAATAAGTTACAAAATTTATATATGTACATTGTAGCCACATAAATTTCTTTGATAAGTTACCTAAGCATTTGACAGGCTTTTCGTTGAATTTTTGACATAAGCTAAAGCTAGCTTATGCACATTATAGTTGGGCCTTTAGTTTTTTCAGCATTGATGACCAAATAATTTTGATCCATCTAGTTTACAGTTTCATCAACATAATAGCTAACATTTGCCTGAAAAGCATCCAAGAATTGTTTATCACCCAACATAACAAGCTGTACGTCATCAGCAAAGGCAATGGTATAGTCGCAGAACAATCATATATTTGAAAAAGATCGTTAAGAAACATTACGAACAAAAGTGGCCCTAAAATAGAACCTTGTGGCGCCCCAGATACTACATGTAAAACAGTACTAGACTTACCCTTCAGTGATACATATTGATGACGATCTTGTAAATAAGAGGATACTCGCCTACAAGCACTAGTTGAAAATTTGAAAAAGTGAGCCAACTTTTCAATAAGCTTAGAGTGTGAAATAGTATCAAATGCTCTACTCAGATCAAGTGATAATAATATTGCTAGTCGTTCATCACTTAAGGCATATCTAATACTATCAGTCATTTAAAGTAAAAGATGAGTAGAACTACGTCCACACCTGAAACCATACTGACAATCATGCAACATTCTATTGAAATCAAGATATTCACTTATTTGATTTTCATCAAATTTTCAACTACTTTGGCTAGTATTGGCGAATTTGAGATAGGTCGGAGATTACTAAAATGACTCGATGTCCCATGTTTTCTAATAACAAGAGGCAGTCAAAATTCCATTTACTATGTGTAAAATGTGATTTATAAAAAAAGGAAATACTATTTTTAAAAATTTTTAAGAGAATCTATCACATCTAGCAGAATTAAATTTAATTGATCCAAAAGAAATGATGAGTTCCTCAATGGTAACACATCTGAACATGAAACCATCAATGTTTAAATTTAAAAAAGTATTGGTAGATCCGTCATTATTGTCACTGGAATCAACAAAAAAGTTGTTGATACCCTCAACATCTGAAGTCTGAACTTCATTAGTATTGTCAGTTCAACCAAAATTATTCAGTCTGTGCCACAGCTGTTTCGTGTTGAGATTATTAAATGATTTATAGTTATACTTTTTCTTATGTTTCCTCATTATCGATTTTGTTTTGTTGCGGGTTTTACAAAAAATTCTCCAATTTCCATCTCATTTTTCATTTATATAAGCTTTATGCGCCAAATTACGTAACTTCAGGAGCATCTATCCAGTTTTTCTCACCAATATTAATTGCCTTCTTAACCAACAGAACTAAAGAATGTACCTCATCGAGGAAAACATTCAAAAATATCAACTTGTTCATCTATGTTATTTGTTGTATACAAAGTTTGAAAGTCACAAGAACTTACAGCATTTAACAGTTCTACACTATTGATAGCACAAAATTTTCAAAACTTGTAATGGGCAGAATTGTTCCTATAAAAATTAATGAATGACGTGAAATACCCGGGCATTGTACTTGTCCAAGTTTACTGACCATTGAGGAATCAGAAACAATAAAAGAATCTTTTAAGGAAGTTGATTGAAATCTTAAGTCAAAAGTCAAAATGTGTAGGCATTGAATTATGAACTGGTAACGTATTAAGTCTGTGACAAATATTAAGTATGGCATGTGAACGCGTTACTTCAAATAAGTTGCAGTTAAAATCGCCCATAATTAGAACGTTATTATACGTTATAACGAAGTCACTTATTGCATTTTCCATAGCAGTAATGTTACCATTAATTAAATACACGCAGCCAATCAATAATTTGCCCTCATGTGCCATAACTTCCAAAAAAATTGCCTCAAATGTGCCATATTGTTTACTGGCATACACAACTTTAAATTTAATACTGTTCCTAATATATACAATGCAATACCGCCCCCACGCCGATCAGGACGATCATTTCGGATACATTTATATCCTGGAATACGCACGACATTATTAGTAATTTCAGGTTTCAACCACGTTTCCGAAAATCCTATCAAGTCGAACACATTACCGCCAACAATATTACATAATTCGTCAAATTTTACAGAGTTGTTATCAATATTAATGCTATTGAAAATTAAGTGCCCTATTTTAATATAATTTTCATTTAATTTAAAACGAATATATTTGCTATCATTTAAGGGCGTACCAATATTCATTGTTTGTCAATTAGTTAAGTCTTTCAGTAGAAAGCGTAAATACAGTGACTCAAAAAACCGTCTCAATGTTATGCTAGTGTTAACATATATAAGTACAACAACAAAACTACAGTCTCAATCATTCTGACATTTTCACTATTTGCTTATTGCTCTTTTGTTTATAATTACAATTCAATATATTTGTTGTAATATTTACCGTTATCTAAAAATAAGCAAAACAAGTTTAATAAGTCATTGGGATGGTTTTTTGAGTTTAATTACTTGAGGAAGCTACACGTGTTTTTTCGTTAAAAAAAAGTGTAAAATTTTAGGAATTTATTTTTCTTGGCTGAAGAGTATAATTAAATAAGTAAGACAAACTTAAATTTATTGCTTTATTCTTTTTTAACAAATTTTTAAGTTTAATATGGTTCGTCCATTGCTGTCCTCAAAAGTCAACGAAATTCACCATTTTTTACGTCAAGGTAAAAGTTGTAGTGAAATTTCGTTGCTTCTTAATATTTCCAAATCCAGCGTGGGTAGAGTACGGAAGTCGTTGCCAAATTTACCACTTCCATCACGAGGAGGCAGAAAAAAGATTTTATCCGAGACTACAGAACGGCGCATTTTAAGAGATCTTCGGCAGCAAAAAGTTGAAAATGCAGTTCAAATCCAAAAGCAACTAGCAGAAAACGAAAATATTCATGTATCGGTTGAAACAGTTAGAAATACTTAGCGAGCAGCTGGCTTGAAAGGACGTGCCAAAGTGAAAAATCCAATGCTCACAAAAAGGCATCAAAAAATCCGTTTGGATTTTGCAAAAAAATATGCTTCGTGGACAGCAGAGGACTGGGAAAATGTTATTTGTTATATCAAACCTACGTAAATATTTTAAGCACTAACTTAACTACAGCTGCAGAAAAATTCGGATTACAGAAGGAGGATATCGTTTTCCAACAGGATAATGACCCGAAACATACCGCAAAACTTACAAAAAAATGGCTCAGTGACAACCGCTATAATGTTCTCGATTGGGCGCCCCAGTCACCCGATCTTAACCCCATCGAACATCTCTGGGGTGTTCTCAAAAGAGGTGTTGTCGGTACGCCTGGAAATCTGGAAGAATTGTGGGCACATGTGCGAGAAGCGTGGATTGGTATTGACGCAAACATTTGCAAAAATTTAGTCGACAGTATGCCTCGTCGAATTGATGCTGTTATTAAAGCCAAAGGGGGCTATACAAAATACTAAGCCTTTATAAATTCAAAAAATTAGTTAAATAAAGTAAACTCAAAAAACCATCCCAATGACTTATTAAACTTGTTTTGCTTATTTTTAGATAACGGTACATATTACAACAAATATATTGAATTGTAGTTATAAACAAAAGAGCAATAAGCAAATGGAGAAAATATCAAAAAGATTGAGACTGTAGTTTTGTTGTTGTACTTATATATGTTAACACTAGCATAACATTGAGACGGTTTTTTGAGTCACTGTAATTATGTTAGTATAAAAAAGAAAAAAAAAGTAATTTTGTTTAACAATTATTTAAATTAAATTGCAGTTCAATTACAACTAAAACAGTTATATGGTAAATAATAGATGTTATAGAATTTATATTGTAATCAATGAGAATAATTATTATTAAAAAAAGATATATTAAGTTCTAATTACTCACTGTATAGTATAGTGTAAGTATATATTAGACAATAATAGGTTTAAAAATGATAACAATTAAATTCTTACGAGGGCTGCTATATATATTTCTGGCCTGGCAACACTGAGTGCTGCCAAGTGCAAACTGACATTTCCATTGGAGAGTTTATCATTTTTAAGCATAATCGTACTCAAAACGTTTTGACGTACGACCATTATTTGTGTTGTTTACAGTGACTTGAAAAAATTAATATAGAAAAAAAAAATGGAATTAACTCGTGAACATTTTCGTGCCATCATTTTTCACAACTTTCGACGTGGATTATCACAACAAGAGTGCATTGATGAACTTAAATCTTTGTATGGCGATGAAGCACCATCCTATAGCACTGTGAAAATTGGTATAATGAATTTAATCGTGGCCGAAGTTCGGTCAAAGACGAATTCCATGAAGGTCGTCCAAAAACGGCTGTTGTGCCAGAGAACATTGATGCCGTGCGTGAACTCATAATGCAAGATCGACATGCGACATACCGAGAGATAGAGACATCCTTGGACATTCGATACTGCATGAACACCTGGCCGTAGAAAAGGTTTGTTCTCGTTGGATCCCGCACAGTTTGAAAGTCGCTCAAAAAAAGGCTCCTGTCGATTGGTGCAAAGAAATGTTGCAAAAATAAGATTGTGGTGCTTCAAAAGACGTTTAGAAGATCGTCACAGGTGACGAATCATGGATCTATGCGTATGAGCCCGAAACGAAACAACAATCGACCGTGTGGGTCTTCAAAGACGAGAAAACTCCAACGAAAGTTGTTCGTGGAAGAAGCACTTCGAAGCAAATGGTCGCCTGTTTCTTCGGCAAAACTGGTCATGTGGCGACTGTTCCGCTTGAGCAACGTAGGACGGTCACTTCTGAGTGGTACACTACAATTTGTTTGCCTAAAGTCATCGGAGAAATTCGAAAAACCAAGAAGAGAAGACGAATCATTGTTCACCATGACCATGCGAGCTCTCACACATCGGCTCAAACCAGAGCGTTTTTGACCGGCCAAAACGTCGAATTAATGGGTCATCTGCCGTACAGCCCCGACTTGGCACTTGGCGTGGTCAACGATTTTCGTCGCCAGAAACCATGTTTTAGAGGTGTCTCAATCGGAGTGGAAAAAGTGCTTCGACAACTGGTTTGAGCGCATGCAAAAGTGTATAAATCATGCTGGAGAATACTTTGATAAACAATAAAACCATATAAAACATTATAAATATTCGCATTTTCACTATTAGGCCAGAAATATATAGAGCAGCTCTCGTATGTATTCATAATTCAAACATTATTATCTATAGGAGTTTTGTGAACAAATTGATACAATTGTTGAATGCAATATATCTTTTCAGTACCACCCAAATGTGTTATATCAGCTTTTGGAATGTCCGTGTGTATGTAAATGAATTTCAAAATTGCTTTGCTTCTGCTCAATTTAAAACCTTTTGTGGCCTACATTGATAGAAAAAATCATCGTCGGATTGATGAGGCTATGACATCAAAATTATAACATCAATGTTATGAAAAATGTCATCAATAAGAGTGCTGTTGTCATTTGTTACAGTCGAAAACAACGAGAAATAATCAGGCCATTCAGAGTAGGAACCACAAAATTCAGGCAATTGAATTTAGGCACTTTTGTTCTGAAATTAGCTATTTGAGATAGCGATTCATCAAGCGGAGAACGAATAGCAGTAATTTGGCGCATTAACTTTGCCTTCACCTCAAAGTATAGAGCAGCAAAATTCATACGGCCCGTACAAGTTAACTCACCGCCATCGTTTATTTCTATGACACTTTGTGCCTCTTCATAATTTTTCCTTACCTCCTCTATGTAGCCCATACGAATAGACATATCCGCCTCGTCTAACTTCTTTGGCTGAGATGTTGCCATCACGATCGCCAGTTATCTTTTAAGTTTGAATAAAAAGATTTATTTCAAAAGGATTTTTAATTTTATTTATTTCACGTACTTTAATAAACCGCTTTCATTTAATGTTTAATTAGAACTGACTTTTATTATTCCATTTAAAATATTCTTAGCTTTGACTTTTAAACTATTTGTGGATGATCTGCACAACGATCATGGATGATGAAATTCCATTGAACGTTGGGCTATCAGTAGATATGCAGAAAACGAAATCAATACTATTAAAAACAATCTCAAAAACTATTGTTTACAAAACCATTGGCTCTATCTATTATAAAGACTAACAGTTTTATTCATAAAAAGTAAATAAATTATTTTAAAAGTTAAAGAATACTTAAAAACTGGAAAAAATAAATTCCGAATTATTTTAAAAGTACAAAACACAAACCCAATTTAAATGAATTGTTTTAAAATACAAAGGAACCCACTAAAAACTCTACCAGGTCTGCAAGTTTAAAATGTCGTTTATTTCTTAAAATATATACACAGTAATTTAAAAAAAAGTATAATATATTTTATTCAAAGTACTGGCCCTCGCTTTGTACACATTTTGTCCATCTCTCTGGCAATTTGTGGATACCATTCCAAAAGAATGCTTCATCTTTATTTGAAATCCATTCATCGAGCCATTTTCTTACATCCTCCAAATTGTTAAAGTGTTGCTCAGCCAATGAGTGTCCCATCGATGAGAAGAGGTGATAATCAGAAGGCGCCAGGTCAGGTGAATACGGCGGGTGGGGTAGGAGTTCCCAACCAAGCGAAGAAATCGTTTCCTTAGTCAATCTGGCTGAATGTGCAGGAGCGTTATCATGCTGAAGAACAGCATTGTCTTGTCCTGGCGTTACCCATGATTTTATTCGTTTGGGATTCTGAAAATAAATCCATTTTTCATCGCCAGTTACAACTCGATGCAAAAAACCCTTTCTTTCGTGGCGTAAAAGCAGCATTTCGCACACATGCCGCAAATGCTCTTTATTTGGCTTAAAATTAGACATTTTTTACACCAAAGAAAGGTATGATACGTCCACGTAAACGACTTAAAAACAACTGACTTTTGTAAACAAATGACTAACAAACAAAATAGCGTTTAGAGATAAGCAAATCCTTCAATAGGCTAAGAGCGCATTCTATTGGAATTAAAACGACATTTTAAGCTTGCAGACCTGGTATTTTAACAAAATACTCAAGATGAAAAATTGAGTAAATATTGAAAAATAATAAGAAAGGTTTGTTTGAAATAAAGGATCGAAATAAATAAAACGAACTAGAAAAACAACTATAAAAAGGTGAAGAAAACCCAGCAACCAAAATACAACCAACAAGTAACACTGCAGCACCAATGAATATTCAACAAAGAACAAAAGATAAGTTTTTTTATATATTTTGTAGTTTATGTTTGAAATTCAAATTAATTAAGAAAAGTTTTATTTTAAATTTTAAAGGAAAATACATAATTATTATGGCACAATTAGGCGTTACTGACTGTTTGCCAGAGGCAAGAAGCTTGTCTGTCTTTGATGGAGAATCTAAATATTCTCTGCAAAATTACCTTAGGGATGCCACATCATTGACTGGAGACAAAAGACAAAAGCGATCGTGCAAAGAATTTTGGCCAAAAAAATTCAGGGTCGAGCTCTGAACGCTGTGGAAATACTCACAGAACCCACATGGACAAATATTCTACATAAAATAAGAAAGAAAGGATTCTTATTTCTCCATTAGGGTAGAAGCTATGAATTTAAATATCAATAATATTGAAGAATTGCTTTATAAGTTGGACCAATGCTTCAATAAAATGAATACGAAATACAGTTTAGAAGTTAAATTAATATTTAATATAAATTACTTGAATTTAAATATAAAAGCATTATTGCTTCAAAATGATATTTCAAGTGTGAGCAGCTCTCGAAGCTTTTTAATAGAGAATAGCCTTATGAGCGAGGCAATTTTATCGACAAAATATTACAAAAGAAATTACAGTTACGAGTATCAATAAAACTATAGAATGAAAAAACATAGGCCGAAATATCAACCCAAATCCAAACAATCGATTTTTTTTCAATCGAAATTACAACTCAAATTTTAATCAGTCTTATCCAAGGTTTAATCAGCAAAATTCTAAAAGAAACGTCAATCATTTCCGTTCAAATTTGATTAGAAATGCGAATCGATGTAGCAGAAATTTTTATCAGAATCCAGTAGATAACAGGCGAAAGCAACATCAAGCACCCATGCCCATGGAAGTTGACCATGCGCAATTTGAAAATTTTCCTCAACAGCCTCAGGCTGCACATTGCCAATAGTAACGCTAACGTTCGGTACCTGGTGGACACGTTCAGGTACCTGGTGGACACGGGTGCAGCTACCAACTTAGGCGATTCGATAGATCGCTCGCAATACTATACCACCTTGGATTTGGCCAAAGGGTTCCATCAGATATTGATGGACGAAAGGGATGTTGAGAAAACCGCGTTTTCTACCCCATTGGGACACTGCGCAGGCGACATTTTAACGAATGATGAATCATGTACTAAGTGATTACATCAATAAGACTTGCGTCATTTATATCGATGACATCTTGGTTTTCTCCGTGACGATCAAAGAACATTTTGAGAGTCTAAATAAAATCTTTAAAAGATTGAACGAATTAAATCTAAAGGTCCAATTGGGCAAATGTAAATTTCTTACAAAATATACTGAGTTCTTGGTCATATCATGACTCCCGATGGTATTACTCCGAACCCGGAAAAGATAAAGCCTATTAGAGATTTGAGATTACCGGGAAGTGTCAAATAAATTAAACCATTTTTGGATTTATCTGGCTTTTACAGGAAGCTTATGAAACACTATTCAAAATAGCCAATCCAATGATAAAGTATCTTAGAAAAAATACTCATATAGATATGCAAGGCCAGGAATACATAGACTCTTTTGAAAAATTAAAACTCTTCTCACAACATCGGCACTGCCCACCGATGCCAGCGATATAGCTATTGGTGCGTTCCTGAGTCATAAAGGTAGACCTATTTGTTATGCCAGCCGTACTTTAAGTAGTGCCAAAAGAAATTACCATTCTTTGGAGGAAATTTTTGGTGAGAACTGACCGTCAACCATTGAAATGGTTATATTCTTTGAAGAAGCCAAATTTTAGAATAATTCGATGGAAAATAATGTTGGGAGAGTTTAAGTTTGATGAAGAGCATTTGAACGGAAAGGATAATACGGTTGCCGACTTTTTAAGTTAAATTCCGAATCCTAATGTGAAAGATGAAGAAAATTTAGATGTTAAATCGCTGTTTGAGCTAACAGGCAGTGATATGAGCACTGTTTATAGTTCCAATGAAGACTTGAATGATTTCTCCTAAGTAAGAAAGTTGTTAATAAGTATAGAAAGCATTTTAGAATTTTGAATTATAAAGAGAAAGAAACAGACACATTGTATAATAAATATAAAATAATTTACGTCGAGAGGAATGATATGTCAAATGATCATTATTTATATAACATTTTTAGGAGAGAATTAAATAAAGGTACAGTAGGAATTTATTCCGAATTAGGCGACGCGGACTATAATGTTATCCAAAATAAATTAATCCAACTTTTTTCAAATGATTACAATTTAAAATTTGTAAAATGCACAAAATTGGCAGTGGATGTTGAAAACATGGAAAACTTTTTGCAACTGATCGAAAATAACCATATCGAAAGCAATCATAGAAGGGTAGTTGAAAATTTCGAAGAATTGAGGTTTAAGTATTTTTATCCGAATTTCTTTAAATATACAAATAGTTGTGAGATGTGTGCCGAAAATAAGTACGAGAGGAAACCCTTCAGAAAGTATTTTAACTTCACCGAGACACCCAATCGGCCAAACCAAATTGTGAATGCAGATGTATTTCATGTTCACAAAAATTACTTTTGACTACCATTGACCGATTTACTAAATTGGGTACACAATTAAAACTAAATTAGATGAGAGAATTTCTTATTTGGGAAAGCCCGAAACCTTGATTTTAGATAATGAATATAATAACGCATTTATAAAATTATTTTGTTCGGAGAGGAACATTAATGGCCTCTTTAACACACCAAATTCACATACAGGGAGTTTAGATGTCGAGAGATTACAATTTACGCTTTTAGAGCATATTAGAATATCATGAATATCTTTCTGATTGAAATATTTTTGCTTTTTTTTAAATTTCAATCGTGAATAATGCGCGTGAAAAATTTTTCATATAAACAAAAATTTCCCTTATCGTGATTGATTTTGTGCCTCGAAATTTAATCACTTTTCCCTTTGATTTGTTCACTTAAATTTTGCTGGGGAAATGCATTCATTATACGAGTTTTTATTGCCTGTAAATTTGTGAATATTCCTACAGACGTTATAGCAGAGTGTAAGAAAGAGCTCAACACTGAGCTTTTTATTAAAAATATCATTAAATGTTCAGAATAAAAAAAAATAATAATAATATAACATTTGTTGCTAAAAATATGTTTTGCTTAAAACTTTATTTTTGCAACAAAAGTTTCTCGGGATATCCATAATACCACCTTTTACTCCGAGGATTCCGTCTATTTCATGATAGGTGTGAATTAGTTTTAATCTTGCTTTATGTTTCGAAATATATACTTTCTAACAACAAATAATTTCCTGATACTCTCACAAAATATACGTCGTTGTAAAATAAACAGCAGTATAGATTTTCAGTGATGAAACCGTATTCTCATGACTATTTCGCTAAGGCAGTTTATTTTGTAAAAATAGGAAAGATGGATCGTTCGCTGCTTACACTATCTAAATTACCAGCCATTTATCATTTTACCATCATTATCAATTTCATTGCACTGAATCCATAACCATTTCAGCTCCTGTTCTGATATATAAGCGTCGTGACCACCTCATCGCGGCTACACAACTATTATTTTTTGTTCTAGTCGTGACACCTTTTAAACAAGTCGCCATCCCCGATTTTCAGCAACATTTATTTATACTCGTACTCAAGGTTATGTTGGCATTTGAACTAATGATCTTCTGTGTAATAATTACGCAGACCACTCTACTAACGCACAACACTTGTTTTATGACATTTCCTTTTGTTCTGTTAGCACACATCACCCTTGTTATTGGTGGAAGCAGCGTTTTGGAAACGGGAAAATATATTCAAAAAGAAATTAATCAAATTTTTTTTTAATAAAAAGTTTAAATTCAAAATTAGCAGCTCTTTTTTAAAAGAATCATTGATGATTATTTTCAAATATTTTTTATATTACAGAAATATTTCAATATTTATTTTTTATACTTTATTACATTTCCAAAATTTTTTGTGCATAGTTAACAGCAAAGATAGTGGTAATGAATAATTAAAGCGTTTCAGTTGTTGAAAAACAAAAGAAACCCGGAAAGACAATTAATATTTTCATGTTTCAGATGATCCAAACCAAAATCTTGAAGTAACAAAAAATGTATGCATTTTTAAAATTGACTTGATTTTTTATTTTCGTTCATAAATTATACGATAGTAAAATATGCTTTCGTTTTAAATGCTGTAAGTTAAAATGCATTTCCTTTAATAAAATGTATATTTTTATTTAACAAACTTTTTTATACTATTTTTATTTTTACTCTTAATTATTTTGGTCTCTACCAAAATCACTTTTCGTTTTTTTCCGTATTTTTTGAAAATTCATGTGATTCTTTTAACGCAGTTATACGTTCATTAAGGCGTTAAACTTTATTTACTTTGTAGTCAATAGAAAATAAGAAGTTAGAAAACAAAATGTTGGCTTTAATACAGTGTACAACAAAAAATAGAAACAAACAGACATTATTATTTTTTATAAAATATTTTGTATTTGACGTTTTCCTTTTAGTCTCGATTTCTATTTATTAGCGTGTAAAATCATTGAAATTTTTTTTCTTTCATACTTGCAACATGTAGTAACGTCACAGAGTGGCGTGAAATATACAAAAAATTAAATAAAAGTCTGAAACTTTTAAACTATTTACCCGATGAAACAAACTGTAATTTATAGAGGAGGACATAAGCTTTTCGTCTACTGTATTTAGATACACCCTGTTTCAGTACAGGGTAGTACCATAGCTCGTCGAAATAGGCAACCTGGTATTTGAAAAATGCTTTAAAGGTTATAACTTTCTCAAGGAGGTACCACGCCTACTCTTTTAGTTCAGACAAAATCTTCTCTAGCTTTGCACATTAACAGCATAGTTACCGTTACAAAATTTCAAGAATCTACCCGTTGTTCTTCTCTAAGTACATTGTATTAACTATTAACGTTGTATGGGAAGAACTTCGCTCACTATTCCAATATAACCAGATTTTCGCTACATTATACATGTTTACAAAGGAGTTATTTGAACAAAATTTCGAGGCGCTACCTATTAGAGCCACGCCCGCGTAAAATATCAAAAAAACAAATAGTTTCGATAAACTTTTAAAAATTCCAGGAAGATCTGTCCTCTGCTGTAAGCAGCTACAGCTTTCTGACTCAATCGCATTTTTTGCTTTAGATGTAGTAACACAATAAATCGACATAGGTTTATGTATGCGGAAACTCCGAAAGAAATGCGTGCAAAAGAGACGGAGAGATTAATCTATAAGATAATTTCAGCACAATGTGCCAAGAATCTACTCCAAAAATACTTGATTTGAAAGGAAGTGTAAGGCTGACTTTAAAATAACTCAAGTTATACATCGCTGATTACTGGTAGTGCAAACAAGAGGGTGCATGAAAACGCAGCATGTATTTAAGACCAAGTTCCACTGGAGCTCTTAAAGCTTTAGACAAGAAACGTTTTATAGCACTTACATCCCATCTAGCTGACAGCAGTAAAGGTGAAGGAATCCAGCTTCAAATATCATTGCTTATTAGTGGCAAAACTAACTCAGCTCTCAACCCTATTTATCTGAAACGCAATCAAACTTTATCAATGCCTGACACTAGCTGTTAGCTTTTCTTTTGGTCTCTAAATACTTGTTGGACTTGAACAATTTCGAGGTATAAAATTTAATATCCGGAGAGCAAATAAATTATTATAAGAGAGCAGAGTTCCGGAAAATATTAGTAATTTTGTCAAAAGTCAGGATGAACTTTTGTTATTTAACTCTTATATTATTATATCGATACTAGTTAGCCAATCTAAGAAAGCGCTGTCAAAGCTCAACACCTGCGTACAGAGACTACTATAGTTATTATAAGCTTTGAATGACGCTATTGCGGTGTAAAATTAACCATCCTGGAAACTATTCCACTTTATATATTTAGATACTTTCTTCACATGTTTAAAAACAGAAGGCCTAACCAGAAAACATGTAGAATTACCAGTTTAACGTGACATATTGAATAACATAAACCCATCAAGTGTGAGTTCGACTTACACTTGAAAGGTTCTCTACTTTGTGTGAGTCACCAATTAATTTTTTATTTTATGTTTACTTCGGGTAAATGTAAAATAAAGCTTTGTGAAAATGACATTACTATTAGGACACCTTTTGATTTTATTTTTACTTGCCTTTATAGCGACTTAGGAATAGATACCCTTCGTAAATTTATAGTCTCAGCATACAACGGTTCAAAAAAGGTGAAGCCATATAAATGAAAATAGCGTCACTATCGATATACCCTTCATTTCATTTTATTTTTTGTTTACTTTTGTAGCAGATATAGCAGTGCACCCTCTGTACAAATTTCGAGCGTTTGAAAGATAAGGGCATATTCGTAAAATTCACGGCCTTTTGGAAACACCCTTTAATTTCTTAACTTATTGTTTACAATTTATTTTTATAGCGGATATATTTGTGAATACTCTGTGTGAATTCTAAATGTCTGCTTACTATGGTGGAAAAACTAAGGCATTATAAGTGAAAACTACGTCAATATTGGAATACCCTTTAATTTAAAGTTTTGTTTTTTCTACTCGTTGTTTTAGCGCACACATACTTTTACTGATACTGATCAAATTTGAAATGTTTGCCTACCACAACACAAAAAATAACAATATTTTTGTGATTATCTAGTTACTTTCCATTCCATTACAGTTCCAGAAATATACAGTTGGTCAGACGAATTGGCATTGTTACGAAAACAATAGGGTTACGTTTTAACACTTTGTGTAGAAGCCATAATATAAAGGATATTTTTAAATTGCTAGAAACTTTAAAGGTTTCTATACGCTTGAATTGTGTACATATCGCGAGAAACTTCCTCATAGTAGCCAATGTGGTAGTAAAAAAAAATGTTTGTGCAATTACAGAATGTTTGGATCCATCTTCAAGTTGGATCAAGTAACCAATTAGTTTGTATCTAATCTGACGATTAGTGTAATCTTTTCAAATGGTGTTTTTCGACTCTCCTGGACTGTTTGGAAATGGAGAACAAATAGTGAAAACTAGTAATTCTTTACACGAAGACAGGTATCGATCATTCTATTTGCATGTCATATTTATAACGGGGTTTTCAATAAGAGCGCTACAATTTTTTTAAATAAAACAAAAACGGTTTCGGATATCAATGAAATTCTTTATTTCTGTGAAAGGACGTTCAATGCCGTTATGTATGACCACCACGCGAACGCTTGCAGAAGTCGATACGCTGAACCCAATTTTCGACGGTTTTCAAGCATAAATCGGCTGATACTGCTGCAATTTCATGTTCGATGTTCGTACGAAGTTTATCAATCGTCGCTGGCTTGATGGCATAGACCGTAGACTTGTCAAATCGCACGACCGAGGCGGCCAATCGACTGGACCATTTCGTGATATAACACGTTCTCCAAAGTTGGTTTCCAATAAATTTATTGTGACATTCGCTGTGTGGCTTGTGGCGCCGTCCTGTTTTCCATATTATCCAATTGGGGCCAAAAATATTCGGTTATCATTGAACGGAAGCGATTCCCATTCACAGTAACGTGCCGGTCTTGATCATCACGGAAGAAGTACAGCCCAATGACGCTGCCGACCCATGAACCACATTAAACCGTAATTTTTTCGGAATGCAATGTACGTGTGGATTGCTGCCTTATCGATAAAACATATTTTATTCATTGACAAAGCAAATAAGCTAGAAATGAGCCTCATCGTTGAAGATGATTTTTCGTTGGAAATCCGTAAATTTCCGGTGGAAAATTATAATAATTTCGGCTCGTTGTTGGCTCGTATATCTTTCCATCATGAAACGCCAAACCTTACTGAAGAGAAATGTCAAAGCATCCTTAGCAAGCGTCGTTTGCTGTCCCTGCGGTCTACTTTTGTAGCGTCCCTGTTGAAAAAACCATTAGCCAATGTTTACAGCGTGAGAGAAAAGCACTTTTCTAATAAAAACATCGAAGTGTGTGATTCACTTTTTTTGTTAAATACTGTTTGCTTCACAGATTTGACCAGCATATCTTTAAAACTGTTTGTTATGTATCGCATTTATGCATGTATGTATGGAGATATGTATGTATACGTATGTAACGTATCGATATATTTTTTGTATCGTGTTATTTTTAGTGCGAGGAGTATTCCCTAATGCAGTAAAATGATTGCTTTGAGCTAAAAATTTATTTTCTGCTAAATTGTTGCCATATCCTGTGTATGTTCGAAAAGATATGTTTAATATGCCAGTGTATTGAACAGCATCACAAATAATGGAAAGTGTGAGTACAAGTTATTTATGTCAGTTGAAAAAAATGCACTTTTTCCCCTTTGCAAATGTTAGAAAAAGGGTTATTTCTTCTTTTCGTTCAAAATTGTCTAGTATTTTTTGCATTTTTTTCAGTTTAAAAATCTATTTAAAAACTTCCTTTTTTTAATACTCCTTAAGGGATGATGGGTATTTCCAGTCTAATGCATTAAATCATGTTAATATTTTGAAAGAATTGTTTGCACAAGAATCCGTTATAATCGATAATAAAACTGTTAAAGAAATGTAAACATAAAATTGCAGAAATCGATTTTGATTTTCAGTTGTGAAGTTAAAGACATTTATCGGGAGGAGGGCCAGTAAGTTGCTCGGACATAATTGTAGTACCTAAAACTCTATAACTGCGCTAGTATCAGGTGATGGAAATTTCAAGTCTGTGTGATGCCATTCGAAAGTCTGAAATCACTAATGTTAGGCGTAAAGGCTGGCAGTAGCAGGTGTTTCAATGAGGGTATGGTTGCCATAAATTACGAATGGGTTGCCTACAAGCATTGAGAGAGTCCAAAAGGAACCATTAACGAAGCGGTCTACCGCGATATTCCCTCAGCATTAATAATAAAGATATTTGTCATTTATTTAATACTAAATAAGGAGTGAGAATCAAAGTCCAAATCAATGTTACCATTTGGTTACATTTTTTAACTTTTAAAGCCTCCACATAACAAGTATAATTTTGTTATATTCGTCATAATATGGTACAAACACGAAATAAATTAATATTACTGAAAAAGTATTTGTTTCATTCATTATTTGTGGTAAAAATCTATCAAAATCCCACATAAAAAAATTGTTCGAAATAAACATAAAATAACGTTGCTGAAGTTGTTGTACTCTGTTCAATTAGTGAGAAATCATGAAATAATTCTTGCTTAATGTTTAGAAACAGCAACAACAATAGAATTGGAATTTAATCCATTTTTTATTATTTATTATTTTTAATAAAATATTAATTTAATTTTTTAAGCATCTAATGTTTCGCTATCTTCTGAATACCATTATCATATTTATATATATATATTTAATATTAAATTACTATTTATTTAAGGAAAATTATCAAATGAAAGTTTGAGGCAAAAGCGTAACTTTTTGTTTTTTGTTGCTATTCCCTGGCAACACTGCTCCAAATGAGTAAAAGCGATTTTGCGATCAGTAGAATTTGAAATTGTAACACACTTTTATTAACTATTTTAACTAGATTTGACATAGAACAACAAATTTAGTTTTTGAACTTACTATTTGTTTTTTTTTTAACGATACAACCTTTTGTTTTCCAAGAGGGGAAATTTTATTTTAACTACAACAGCGTGATTTTGTAAAGAACGAAGTGTATTTTTTAACGAGGTAATCGCAGTATTTATGAATGACATATGAAACAACTTTGTTTGAAACTAAAAACCAGATTTCATCTACTGAACTGAAATTATCTCCTAAGTAAACTTGCTTACAAAATCTATTTGCTTTAAAAATAGAAAAGTAGATGACATACGAGGGCTGCTCTATATATTTCTGTCCTAATAGTGAAAATGCGAATATTTATAATCAAAAAATGTTTTATTGTTTTTCAAAGTATTCTCCAGCATGATTTATACACTTTTGCATGCGCTCAAACCAGTTGTCGAAGCACTTTTTCTACTCCGATTGAGACACCTCTAAAACATGGTTTTTGAACACTTCAACAGCTTCTTCTGGCGACGAAAATCGTTGACCACGCATTTTTTTCTTGATGTGCGGAAACAAGAAGAAGTCATTAGGTTCCCATTAATTCAACGTTTTGGCCGGTCAAAAACGCTCTGGTTTGAGCCGATGTGTGAGAGCTCGCATTGTCATGGTGAACAATGATTCGTCTTCTCTTGTTGGTTTTTCGAATTTTTCCGATGACTTCAGGCAAACAAATTGTAGTGTACCACTCAGAAGTGACCGTTCTACGTTGCTCAAGCGGAACAGTCGCCACGTGACCAGTTTTGCCGAAGAAACAGGCGACCATTTGCTTCGAAGTGCTTCTTCCACGAACAACTTTCGTTGGATTTTGCTCGTCTTTGGTTGTTGTTTCGTTTCGGGCTCATACGCATAGATCCATGATTCGTCACCTGTGACGATCTTATAAACGTCTTTTGAAGCACCGCAATCGTATTTTTGCAACATTTCTTTGCACCAATCGACACGAGCCTTTTTTTTGAGCGACTTTCAAATTGTGCGGGATCCAACGAAAACAAAGCTTTCACGCATCAATGTTCTCTGGCACAACAGCCGTTTTTGGACGACCTTTACGGAATTCGTCTTTGGGCGAGCTTCGGCCACGATTAAATTCATTATACCAATTTTTCACAGTGCTATAGGATGGTGCTTCATCGCCATACAAAGATTTAAGTTCATCAATGCACTCTTGTCGTGTTAATCCACGTCGAAAGTTGTGAAAAATGATGGCACGAAAATGTTCACGAGTTAATTCCATTTTTTTCTATATTAATTTTTTCAAGTCACTGTAAACAACACAAATAATGGTCGTACGTCAAAGCGTTCTGAGTACGTTTATGCTTAAAAATGACAAACTTTCCAATGGAAATGTCAGATTGCACTTGGCAGCACTCAGTGTTTCCAGGCCAGAAATATATATAGCAGTCCTCGTACACAGAGAAAAGAAATTCGTTATGAGAACCGAATTTGTTGCCAATCGAATTTTGTTGGTTGTGTGTATTATCTTGAATTCGGTTGTAGTAACTGAATGAATAAGCATTCACAACTATTTAAAAAAATTATTCTTGGGTGACTATAAAATATTATTGTGAATTAAATAAAACAATAAAATATTTTAATATTTATTTTTATTTTAAAAGTAATTATAGGAATAAGATTACAAATTACATTTCATGTCTAAAGCCATCGATTTCAGCCTACTCCTTTCTACATCATGATTCTTCTCCACCACATAGTTTTTTCAAATTTTCATTATTAATATTAAAAATCAAATTATTATATTAGTAATTAAATTTTGAACATACCAATCGAATTTATACCTATCTATTTTCTGTTTGTAGATTTTATGTTAGAATCTTTTAGTCTATTTTTTTTATTTTTATGAATGTTCATGTGCTATTATTATTAAATTAGCCACTTAATACTTGATTGTTGTTGGATTGAATACTTGTTCATCAAGACTATCCATTGTTAATTTATAATGAAAACCTAAAAAAAAAGTTCAGCCACTCTAGATATTCTACGAATGAAAAGTGTTAAAATTGGGTTGCCGCTAGGAACGATATCTACATTGTGCTATTTAACAATCATCTTTCCTAGTCTAATTTTTAATTTTAATTGCCAAAATTCGCTTGTTTAAAGTGTGTGCATAAATACTTTTTCAGAATCGGAATATCCTCAAAATGTGTTGCAATTTGTTGCATGGACACGTTAAAAGCTTTCTGATACCATCAATTTTTGGTAACAGAGCCCCTCTGATTGTTAAAACTAGGGATGAGCGATCCCGTGATTTTTGAAGAACGTCGTTACCACTGAACGTGATTTTCAAATCACCGTTCTTTTAAATAGTTACCGCGATTACCGTTTGCAGTTCTTTTCTGTGGCATTCCCCGAACAGAACTCTGGTGAACTTTTTTAATCATCGATGCCCTAGATGGCAGCACCAACCATGCAGCAATCGATTCCTATTTGCAGACTTTTCGCTTAAGCCCACTACTTCACAAATCTGTTGTCTTAGTTCATTTTTAAAAAAAAAAATTATAAAGAGATGCTATTGGAAATCAGCATGATCGGACCATGTCCTTCGAGGCAGCAGACAAAACAACACGCAATAAAGTAACTCCAATCAAAAAAATAAATATATGGGGCAATAGAGAATTAAAAAATAAGAAAAAAAAACATCAAGTGAAAAAATTAGCGCTCGGCCGTGTTTTCAACATTTTTATTTGTTATCTGACTATATTCCTCCTGCAGCTACGCTTTGAAAGTATAAGGGGTTGCAATTCCACTCAGATGCTCATCAAAGATACCTACGATCTGAAGGGAACGCTTTCGAAGCATCCGTCTTTCATTAACACAAAAAACAAGCATAAATCAACTAACTCCCGTTGTATATTCTAGCTGTTCGGTGGATTCCTTGCAAACAATAAACATTGCTCAACAAATGAGATAGTGTAGGGATAGTCCAAAAGTACTTCTCAATAATTCCACCTTGGCGAACTAATAACTGTCCTCTCTATTTTATGCTGAAAATTTAAAGAGGCATATGTTTGTTTGTTTTTGTTTTTTTTTTTTAATATACCCGAAACGGCTCAAAGTGTCAACATTTATCAGAGACATGTCTGCCAATACAACAACAAAATCTAAAAACCGTAGCCCACAAAATAAAAACAGTTTTCTTCATTAAACAAAAATTCGTGCAACCACATCGTCGCTTTGAAATCTCTAAGTGCTTTTTTATAAAGTTTATAAAGTTAAAACGACATTTGAATGTGAATATGTTTTTAAATAAATACAAGAGTAAATAAAAACTGTAACAGCGAACAGCCTGATTTCCTTAAAAAAAATGGATTTTTGTCCTGATTTTTTACTGAATGAGGATACTTGTATCGGATGCTCTTCATAATTTTGCAATTCTTTTGCAGCAACGCTTGTGGCTTTGTCGATCTTTCCCAAGATAAAGTTCTTGTATTTTTTATATTCTTTACTTGACTCGATGTATTTGGCCATCACATCCGCAATATATGAAATACTTTCTTCAAAAGACAACTTGTTTCCAGATTTTATTTCACCCTGTAAGTAACTGGCCAAACTACTATTAATAATTTATTCAGATGTTGCTTTCTAATTAACTCATTTATATTTCTCTGATATTCACCACACTTTGTATAAATTTCGAAATATTTTTCAGTTGTAGACTTCTCTTCGCTGTTATAAGGCGTTGTTTTCAGAAAACAAATCAACATAATTTTGGTCACAGATTTATTTGCTGTTTCCGTAAATGAAATTTCGTAGTATTTTTTCTGTTGTGATTTTGGTATAAAGTCTAAACGGTCAATGCATTCCTTGGAATTCATGGCTGAAATTTTGATTTGAATAATAGATTTTGTTATATTTATATAATTGATATAATACCCAATAAATTTTTAATGAAGAGAGAAAGTAAAATACAAAAATTTAACATTTTAATTATTTATTATTTAAACTATTTGTTCTACGGAGGCCCATCGATAAACTGAAGATTTGTTAAAGAAAAAGAAACATATAAGTTTAAATAAAAAAATAAAAATTAAAAGTTTTATTTACACCAACCACAAACTGACCAGTGATCGGTTACGAGTAGTGGAGAAACAAGTGGAGTTGAATCATGACTCTTATTTTTTGTACTTATGCGCATTCATACATTTTTCTGACTCACTAAACACCAAACATCTCAAAGGTTTGAACCAGTGATTGGCAATAAGTCGTTTTTTCGCTATTCATAATCACTTACAAAATTTTAAATTCAAGTGAGTATAAATCATTTAAATTTTACTACTCAGATTTGTTCGCACTCACTATAAGATTGATTCATAAAGACAAGTTGTATGATTATGAGTACTACGTCGACATCGAACTCATATATGTATGATTCGTGAAGTATGTCGTTTAGATTTATAATTTTAGAAAAATACTTACAACTCATTTAACTCATTCAAGCCACTCAAGAAAAATTTACGGTTCTATTCTTTAGTACTTTACAAAAGGACGGCGATTATTACATTAAAATATAGGGACAAAAATAAAAATATTAGATATTTTATATCAATATAGAAGTGTGTAATAATCAATGAAAATGTAATAAATGAAATCGAATAAAATGTAGAATCAGCAATACAAACCTTTCTTTTTAAAAAACCACTAGTAATAGGGCTCGTTACTGTATTTTTAAACTCTGCCTAAAACTTATAAAAAAGTTTCAACTAAAAAATTTTCCTAGGAAAACTTTCACTAAGAACGTTGCCACGTAAAAATTTTTAATTAAATTTTCTCAAAAATTAATTTTCCCATAGAAATGTTTTCGAAATAGAAGAAATTTTCTTCAAAGCAGCTTTTATTTTTTAAGCAGATTTTTAAACGTAAAAATCTTTTTGGTTGAATTATATATGCAAGAGTTAAAAAGGTTCTACTTCGAAGCATTATGAAAGTAATAAACATTCCTCTAAACATTATTCTAAAAACCTTTAAAGTTACTAAAATAATAAAAAAAAACATCCCACACGCCACTGTGAAACCTTCTACAGAGTATTTTATTTTCCGTTAGCGAATCATACTTATTTTGTATTGACTGCATATAATGAGTTAGTGAGAGTCGAAATCATCAGAGTAGTTCAAACCTTTGAGATGTTTGGTGTTTAGTGAGTCAGAAAAATGTATGAATGCGCATAAGTACAAAAAATAAGAGTCATGATTCAACTCCACTTGTTTCTCCACTACTCGTAACCGATCACTGGTTTGAACTACTCTGATGATTTCGACTCTCACTAACTCATTATATGCAGTCAATACAAAATAAGTATGATTCGCTAACGGAAAATAAAATACTCTGTAGAAGGTTTCACAGTGGCGTGTGGGATGTTTTTTTTATTATTTTAGTAACTTTAAAGGTTTTTAGAATAATGTTTAGAGGAATGTTTATTACTTTCATAATGCTTCGAAGTAGAACCTTTTTAACTCTTGCATATATAATTCAACCAAAAAGATTTTTACGTTTAAAATCTGCTTAAAAAATAAAAGCTGCTTTGAAGAAAATTTCTTCTATTTCGAAAACATTTCTATGGGAAAATTAATTTTTGAGAAAATTTAATTAAAAATTTTTACGTGGCAACGTTCTTAGTGAAAGTTTTCCTAGGAAAATTTTTTAGTTGAAACTTTTTTATAAGTTTTAGGCAGAGTTCAAAAATACAGTAACGAGCCCTATTACTAGTGGTTTTTTAAAAAGAAAGGTTTGTATTGCTGATTCTACATTTTATTCGATTTCATTTATTACATTTTCATTGATTATTACACACTTCTATATTGATATAAAATATCTAATATTTTTATTTTTGTCCCTATATTTTAATGTAATAATCGCCGTCCTTTTGTAAAGTACTAAAGAATAGAACCGTAAATTTATCTTGAGTGGCTTGAATGAGTTAAATGAGTTGTAAGTATTTTTCTAAAATTATAAATCTAAACGACATACTTCACGAATCATACATATATGAGTTCGATGTCGACGTAGTACTCATAATCATACAACTTGTCTTTATGAATCAATCTTATAGTGAGTGCGAACAAATCTGAGTAGTAAAATTTAAATGATTTATACTCACTTGAATTTAAAATTTTGTAAGTGATTATGAATAGCGAAAAAACGACTTATTGCCAATCACTGAAACTGACTAACTGAATATTTAATCGTCAAGCAAGACCATATAAATACTGCAACGCTTTGTGGTTTAAGACGACGGTAATTCAAAACTTCTGGTTGGATTTTTTTTCAACATAGTCCTTTTTTTAAATTCGTAGTTCTTAAAATAAATCTCCAACTTTTTATGTGGTCCTTAAATGATATATTTAGTAGATTCAAAGGTGACCTTTTGTTTTCTTACATTTTTTTTCGTCAATGATTTTTAATAAGAAAATTTATTATTTTTCTATTTTGGAAACATGAAAACCTGCGAGATGCTAGATTTGGTCAAATCTGGAGGATTTAGCAACCGTAAAACTTTTCGTAGAAAAGTAGAGACAGTTCTAGCCCTTATCTTTATAGATGTAATATTTAAATGAGACATAGGTGATTCCATCCTCTAGAAAGGGTCTATTAATGTTTAAAATTTTATTAAAATCAGTTCGATATAATATAATTTTGGATATTTTTCAGTTATTAAAAAGCTTGCAGGACAACATTGGAATTCTAATTTTGTGAAGCCCTTTTCAAACCTCTTTATTCCTCAATAACTCCGGTTACACCTGATTAAAATTTTACAACTTCCTAACTTTTTATTAGTCTTATGCTTAACCTTAGTCTAAACTATAGTGGCTTACTACTGTTGGCCTTCTTTCACATCTCGAAATCTCACACTCCTCACAAACCTCTACACCTGTTTTGAGGCTTTATTGTCCATTTTTGTGCAGCGTAATTTTTTTATAAACCTTGCACAGTGGGTCATAAATATATAATAAGAAATCAGTAATTTCTAAACGGATAGACCGGTTAACATAAAATTTTGAGGTGAAGAGTACTCCATTATAAGTTTAAGCTTTTCACACCTTTTCAGCTCTGCATCATTTTTCCTAGAAACAATATCTCATCCATAAAAACAAAATACATAATGAAACATTTTTTCGATTAATTGAGGAAAGCCTAAGTTTTTTATCATTAGTAGTATTTACTATTTACAGTATTATAAAAACAAAAATCATTTACTTAATCAGCGGAACAGAATTAAATTTACTGAATTTATTTGTTCAATTTTAAGATTAAATATAGAAATTAATATAATTCTAAACCATTGGCTTAGACTTTTGACTGTAAATTTTTTTAATAAAATTTTACAGCTTGTATTCCATATCGAGTTCACTCTCAGTTCTGTCATCTGAAACAGCACTTCAGTTGTTTCCGCTCTTAAGCACTTTATATTTTCGGATAAACCTAAAGGATCTTTAAAATGAATTTAATGAACTTAACTAGATGACCCGTGCGAATATTTCGCAGCGTTAGTTGTCATTTTTGTAAGATAAAATGAAAATTATTAATGGAAATTTTAGTAACTTCAATACATTTTATTAAAAGTATAAAAATATTAGAAATCATAATATATCATCATATTTACATACATACAGATGTTCAAATGCTTTTATAATACTTCTTTGAATACAATGTTAAAGGTAATAACATGATCATCGTTAACTTTTTGCCCGTAGGAATCCTTAATTCAAACAAAAATATCTTTTAATAATTCTTGCGAAAAAAAACGACTGCAAAACAGATTTCATCTGTCTGCCTATAACAGCTCAAGTGTATGGCCACATAAATTAGGTTACATTAACGATTGGGACAGACTTATATCTCCAAACTTTATACCTTTTCACCTGTTCAATAGTTTGGCAATATATTGCAGCAGCTATAGGGTCACTCTTTAATTTTAAAATTCAAATTATATACTTGCTGTTGTAGTAGATTTAGCAATCAGGTTCTGTGTAAATTTCAGCCGTCTGTTTGTTACGGTTCAACGGTTTGCCCATATACATCAGATTATATCAACTATTTAATCTAAAATACAAAATTTGTATACTTCTTATTATACCAAATAAAGTAGACATTCTGTCTAAAGTGAACATTCTGTCTAAAATTAAGGTGTTTATATACAACGGTTCAAAAAATACGGCTATATAGAACAAATTATATTAATTTTGGAAACACCCTTTAATTTCTGAATTAAAATTATAAGCTTCTTGTTATAGCAGACTAAGGAAAACATGTCCCTTGTAACTTTCAGCTGTCTGTCTATAACGGTTCAAAAGTCCGGCCACATACACCATATTATATCAACTATTGGGACACCCTTTTATTTCCAAATCCAAATTATATACTTGTTGTTATAGAGGAGTAAGTAATACAGGTTCTTTGTAAATTTCAATCGTCTGTTTACAACTGTTAAAAAGTATGGCAATATACATCAAATGAAATCAACTATTGGGGCATCCTTTAATTTATAATTCTGAATATTAATACTTGTTACTATATTCTGTCCAATTTGCAAGCGTTTGTCTATAACGGTTCACAAGATAGGCTCATATAAGTAAATCTTCAACAATTATGTGACACCCTTTAATTTCTAAATTCAAATTATAGCCTCGTTGATATAGCGGATTTAGCAATACAGGTCTCTTTTAAGTTTCAGCGTTCTGTCCATAGCGGTTCAAAAGTTTGGTCACATACACAAAATTACATTAACTATTGAAACACCCTTTAACTTCCAAATCCAAATTTTATACCTGTTGTTATAGCGGACTTAGCAATACAGGTTAGTTGTAAATTTCAAGCGTCTGTCTACAACCATTCAAAAGTATGGCGTTTGTCTCTAACGGTTCAAAAGATAGGCCCATATAAGTAAATTTACATCAATTATGGACGCACCCTTTAACTTTTAGATTTATTTTTGTATAATTTTTTGTTTTTGGGAGCTATATGTACGTTGTATGGGGACACCCTTTAATTTTGAAGATTATGAGCTGTTTTTAAAACGGAACCAATCTGTAAGCATAATCTATCATATTACCAAAAACTTTCAAAATCGGATTAGAAATGACTGAGTTCTGGACGCATAAATATAAAAAAAGCAACATTCAGCCGAATTGTAGAACCTCCTTTTTTAAGTCGGTTAATAAACGGCATTATAGTAAATAGCGGTATTGCCAGAATGGATTTTAATATATACTTTATTATGTAGAACTGCGTTACTATTAAGCGACCCTGTATTACCACACTTGAACAAAAACATATAATCATAATGACAACAGTATTATCATGCATTACCATTGGAAAAAAACATATAAACACTGTATTATCATGCAGTTTTATATAAAACATAATTTTTATCAATGAAAATATAAATTATTCAATTTCTAATTATTTTTCGTCATTAGTGTTAGAAATAAGCTTTAAAATGAGATATCATTCATTAAATTTGATATGATGGTATGGGAGATATTTGCAACCGACAAAAAAGTGCTTTAGAAATAATATATATGATAATTGTAAAATTATCATGAGTAATTCTCTATAATAGTTTCTCAAAGCTTGCTTGATGTATGGAATGAATCTGATGAATCGCTTAAATATGTAATAGGTAGAGAACAACTAAGCTAAAGTTAATTTTTTGGGAATAAATTTCACCGAAAGTGTATTATTTTATAAATTAACGATTCCTATTGCGATTAGTCGAAATAGAATTTTCTTTACCAGTTAATCGTTAATTGTCTATAGACATTATGCCCGTGGACGTCATGACATGTCGCCTCATATTTAGTTAATTAGTATCATCACATACGCTTAAGCTTAAAAAAATATGGAATAGACACCTTTAAAGCTTCTAGATAATAGAAGACTATAATCAAGGCGAATTAAATAGTTGGTCGCCGCACGACTACAAAAACAACCACCACCTTGATGTTAAAAACAAGAGACTGAACAAGAGAAAGCCGAATTTAATTTATTTTGGTGCTTTAAATAAAGTTTTAACATTTGGTTTCTTTTTCCTACATATTCAGCAATACATCTTATTCCATTTTATGGTTTTGAAATTTAATTTTAAGAAATGAATTTTTTTTTTTTATAATTTTTTATTTTTAAAATTATTTTAGAATTTTAGGAAGGAGTTAACATTACTGTTAAAGACACAAAGTTGACGCTCTTAATTACTAAAATAAACAAGTAGGACTGCTACATTCGGCTATGTCGCATCTAATACCCTTCACCATATATGTAAATCTAGTTTCGTACAGTAACTCTAATCAAAAAACAATTACTTATATGACAGCGAAAATATCGGCTAGCACCCTATATATTTGTTTTTTTTTTTTTTTATTGGATTTACTTAACTAAACTATATTTAAATAATTAGAGGCAGACGTGGTGTTTTGTCCGCTGCCTAGTGCCTTCGCAAAGTTGATTTCAATTCGAACACGGACGGACTGACGGACATCACTCAATCTTATTCGATTATATAAACTAAAATATATTTTTTTCCACCTGTTGTGAAGTGTATAACAAAACCTGCTTCCAATTTTGTTAATTTACGCCTTTTTACATCATTTTAACTAATTTTTGATTATGAATTTCTTAAACGATAAAGAATCATTTATTTATATCCTATATGCTATGCTATAAAATTTTAATTTAGAAATAATTCAGAACACATTTACTATATAAATGAAAATGGGAACTGAACCACCCAGTTTCTTATTTTGTTAATAAAATTTTCATAAAAAACAAAAGGCTTGAGCACTTAAAAGCTAGAGATTGTTATCATTAGAGCTTTAACAATTTATTGAAATTGGGTGTTCCATGCCTGTTACTTTTATTGTTCTAGACAAGGAGTAGCAAGAATCAGAAAGTAAAAAAATGTTCATTTTCTGGGAACTTAATCCCAGTAAAAAGCATAAATGTGACTTAAAAAGAAATTACCGAAAACACGAATGAATAATTCAGCAAAATTTTAAATATTTTAATATCTTTTAGTTAGTTTTTTATTTCTATGCTGCGTTTATTCATTTATTCATAATTCCAATTACTTAATCAACACTAAAGCCTCTTTGGGACGCAATTGATTAATAAAATTTGTTTATTAAAGAAGTCGTTATATGTTTAGAGAAAAAAGTGCGTTGAAACACACAAAAATGGAAGAAGAAAATAAAATCAACCCTTACAAATCTAAGAAAAATCAAACAATGTTCATTGCTTAGGCTAAACGCATCAAACGCATATAAAATAATAATAAATGAATCCCTCTTTATTCTGTTTAACTCTTTTTATACAGCTTTAGAAAAGTGCTCTTAATATTTTATGTCAACATAATGAATATTTTAATTAATTCAAAATCATTTGCCTCTTGCCACTGGTTACGTTACTTCAACAAATATTGTTTTTATTACGCAACACAAGAATTTACCCAATACTTAAAATTTGCATTAATTCATCACAGTCTTTAATAATCTACTATTTTCAATAGAAAATAACAAAGTCAATTTCCTGTTATTTGAAATAAATTAATCCAAAAACAAAAACAGCAATACATACTATGGCATCTCTAATATGCTACAACCTAGTCAGTATCTACACCTACAGGGATTAATACAATTTGAGATAAAGATGGCACCAACAAAAACTAACTCACTTTGGCAATATTAAATGCCAGTTAGTAAAGACAAAAACAATTGTGAATGAATCAGCGTTGCCAGAACAAGAAATTATACAACCAAAATTCCTTAAAAAATAAATAGTTCTTGCAAATAAAACAGTACCTCGTTTCTGTATTTCTCGCATCGTAAAAGTTTTCACATCAAGTGTGAAACAAAAAATTTCATCGTTTCTCGATTTGCGAGTAAAAAGTGTTTCTGGTTCTTAATGCGAAAACAGACAACATTGATTCTGTTTTTACTGGAATAATTCCAGTACTAGTGTCAAATACAAACAAAACGTCAAAATAAAGAAATAAATTATCAAACAATATAAAAGTTAGTAAATAAAATAAGTTTTAGATAATATAGCGAAAAAATGTATAGTGTGGTCTTAATAATAGCTGAAGAGAATGATCGGCGAAATATTATTAAATTTTCTATTTTGTAAATAAAAAGATACAAAACATAAATAAATGCATGAATACTTATTGATAATACTTTTTTATTATTAAGTTAAATTGCTTTTTACCTTTTCGTCTGAATTAGACTCCATGTTTACACAAATTTAAAAATATATTTTTAATCTTACTCGTTTTCGCACTGTTTTTAAATGTGAGTTGTTTTGACAGTTCTTGCGTAAAACTTTTCACAAAATATTGGTACAGAAACACTTTTTCTCGCATACTTCCAATAACTGTTGGAAAATAACTTAAATGACATATAGTTCTCGCATTTTAAAGATACAGAAACACTTGTGTGAGAGAACCCATTTTTTGTTTCAATTTACATCGTTTTTCTAAAAATTCAGTTGTTTCATGCGAAAACTTTTACGATTCGAGAAATACAGAAACGAGGTACAGACTTCAAAGCAGACTTCATCTGTCTGTCTATGACAGTTCAAGAGTATGGCCAAATAAATTAGATTACATTAACTATTGGGACACCCTAATATTCCACCTCCAAGCTTTATACTTGTTCAACTGTTCAATAGATTGGCAATATACATCAAATTACAGCAACTAAAGGGTCACCCTTAAATTTCCAAATTATATGCTTGCTGTTGTAGTAGATTTAGCAATCAGGTTCTGTGTAAATTTCAACCGTCTGTCTGAGCGGTCCAACAGTTTGCCCATATACATCAGATTATATCAACTATTTAATTTATAATATAACATTTCTACACTTCTTATTATACCAAATAAATTAGTAGATATTCTGTCCAAAATTAAGGTGTTTGTATACAACGGTTCAAAAAAAATGGTTCTTTGTAAATTTCAGCTGTCTGTCTATAACGCATCAAATATTGGGACATCAGTTTATTTCAATATCAAATTAATTACTTGTTGTTATAGCGGAATTAGTAATACTGGTTCTTTGTAAATTTCAATCGTTTGTCTACAACTATTTAAAAGTGTGTCCATATACATCAAATTAAATAAAAGATTATTTATAATTTTATAATTTTTTAATTATTTTATTTATAATTTTATAATTTTTTCTTTTGTTTATACTTGTTACTATAATGGCCTATATAACGTTAAAAAGTTAGGGCCATATAAGTAAATCTACATCAATTATGGGACACCCTTCAATTTTTAAATTCAAATTATAAACTCGTTGATATATCGGGCTTAGAAATGCAGGTCCTTTTAAGTATCAGCATCCTCCCTATAACGGTTCAAAAGGCAACATACTCCAAATTACACCCGTTTATTTTCAAGTCCAAATTTTATGTTTGTTGTTATAGCGGACTTAGCAATAAAGGTTCGTTGAAATTTCAGGCGTCTGTCAACAACTGCTAAAAGGTATGGCCATAAACAAAATTTTAAATTGACTACTTGGGCACCCTTTAATTTATAATTTTTAATGTTAATAACTGTTACTATGATGGCCATAGCAATCGACATTCTGTATAATTTTCAAGCGTTTGTCTATAACGGTTCACAAGATAGGCCCATATAAGTAAATTAACATTAATTATGGGGACACCCTTTAAATTTTAAATTAATTTTTGTATAGCTGTTTATTATTGAGAGCTATAGTAATACGCACTCATTTTAAATTTAAAGAAGTGCCATTTACACTTAAAAAATATATATGCTGTGTAACGACACGTTTTCGCTGGTTGCTGGTGTAGCTTCAGCGGAGTGCAGGGTCGTTGCTCACTCTGGTTAAAATGCAATGGTGAATAAAAGACCTCTCTTTCCTTCACGTTATAACTCGTATCTCTTTATTTACTTTCGTGGGTTTTGATGGTAACGCCAAATGTTTGGTCCGCTCAGACAATCAGCAAGACATTGTTTCACACGTTCAGCTAAAGTTGAGCACAACAGTTGTCTACAAGTACCTCTTGACAGAGCAACCGGTTGGAGGTATAACCTCGGGTATAGTGTTCTCGTCTCACACGCAGTAGCTTCACGAAAACTAACTCTTGTCAGAGAGAACGGCACCAGTTGGAGGTATAACCTCGTGTCGGATTGACGTTTCGCTCTTACAGTAGTCAGTTTAGCCAGAGAGCAAGAAAAAACCAGTTGGAGGTATAACCTCGTGTCGGAATTATCCGGCTCTCGTACTGTAGCAAACTATTGCCTGAGAGTACGGAAGACCTGTTGGAGGTATAACCTCGTGTCGAAATTGCCCGTCTCTCCCACAATAGCCAGTACAGAGACTGCAACAGTAACTGATTTTTACAATTAACAATCCTCATCAATTGCTAATTGTTCACAAGATAAGATTTTTCAATAGGGGACGTAAAAACCTCCGCATCAATTGTTAGATCTTACCTCTGCAGAACCAGCAAGACATTTGTCTCCCGACTTAAAGGCCCAACTATAATGTGCATAAGCTAGCTTTAGCTTATGTCAAAAATTCAACGAAAAGCCTGTCAAATGCTTAGGTAACTTATCAAAGAAATTTATGTGGCTACAATGTACATATATAAATTTAGTAACTTATTTGCCACAGTTGCACATTTATGTTTATTTCGTACTTTTGCCAAAAATAATTTCTATATAAATCAACAAAATTTTAAAACTAAAAGGCTTTAAAGAAAATATTTTATATATTTAATAACATTCAGAAACACATTTACATAGTTTGGCTTATGTTCTAAGAAAATGTAAAAAAAAATTATTCTCTGTTTTGTGTTTGTGGCCAACCGCACTAAAAAATGCAACGATGTTAATCGTTTATATGGTATACATATGTGTGTATAAATACAAATTTAATTAAAAATATATTATAATTGTAAAAAATTAGCCATAAAGAAAAATTTTATTTTTTCTAACATTTTTATTGAATTAAAAACTAAAAAATTTAACAATTTTGGTCTTAATTAGAATATTTCTTTATTAATGTATAAACCAAAGCACAATCAGCTGTTTCCGTACGGAAAGTGCGATCAGTTTCGTACCTTGAATAAAGAAATGAAATTTAACGAAACTTGACGAAAAGTTATCTTATTCACATTATAATTTACCACATATACAGCGTTGCCGCTTTGGTCCAATCGGACCAAACTTGGTAGTTTTTCGTTTTTAAAAAACAGTTTGGTTGGTTTGTTGCATTTTTTTAAATTTTTGGTAGGTTTTCCTCCTGTAGCAAATTTTTAGCAATAGTAAATTTTTTACCTTAAAAATTCAGAACATAAAATAAAAAAATGTAACTTTGAATTAAATAAACAATAACCGTGAATAGTTTTACCACTGTTTTCAAAAACTGTTTTAGGTGTAATAAAAAACATCTCTGCTTTTTTGCATAAAGATGATTAAAGCTATAACCATCTCTGGTTTAAGAAACGCGAACAATATTATGAAATTGAAATTAACAATATTTTTGAGTGAAGTCTTATTTACAAGTGTTTGTGTTAAAAAAATTAACAGACAAAATGGAAAAGTAAGTAAACTTTTTTAATTGTATATATGTACCTATTAATTACATAAATATTTACTAATATTGCGTGTAAAGAAACAGTCAAAAAAAATTTAGAACCGAATGGTTAAGCGAATTTGATTGGCTCCAGGAAAGGGATGGG
Source organism: Gymnosoma rotundatum (assembly GCA_916610165.2). Classification (NCBI taxonomy): domain Eukaryota; kingdom Metazoa; phylum Arthropoda; class Insecta; order Diptera; family Tachinidae; genus Gymnosoma; species Gymnosoma rotundatum. Next base: position 90,331,829 of record OU744337.1, on the reverse strand, counting down.
TGTTCATTCTGCATAATATGCTCTAAAACTATTTTAAATCATAATATCCATCTTAAAAATCACCAAAGGCAAATTTCCACCTCAACAATTACGGAAAAAAACCAAGTGAGTATAACAGAGTTTATGTGCAAGAAACGCATTTTTAAATTTTTGGTAGGCTGTGAACGATTTTGGTAGGATTTTTGAAAATTATTGGTAGGAAGTCAATTTCTTGTGTGGCAACGCTGCACATATAATTTAATGTATTTGCACAGTTGTATAAGTTGGCATAAGCTAGTATATGCACATTATAGTTGGGCCTTAACAATCAACTCGTCTTTTATACCATTCAGTGGCACACACACACAAACTGAGTTGTGTGTGTACAGCTGTATAAGGTAGAGTTGTTTTCTTTTATATAAAGCTAATATTTCAACAAACAGGTGGCGCTACCTTTTAACAGGCCGTTAATTTTAAAACGAATTAAATTTTAAACTAACAAAGATATTTAAGGTATCTTAAAACTAATAAATAAAATACTAAATACACAAATAAATGACAATATTCAGTATTCTAATAAATTAAATATGAAATTCACAAATAAATGAATATAAAATATTAAAAAAAATAATAAAAAGTTAAAAAAAATATTTAGTGGGGCCAAAAACGAGGGCACCGACTTTTGGCGTTACAGTTGTATGGGGAGACCCTTTTATTTTTAAGATTATGAACGGGACGAATCTGTAAGCATAATCTATCATATTACCGAAAATTTTCAAAATCGGATTAGAAATGAGTTCTGCAGGAACAAACATAAAAAAGCAACAAAGAATTGTATAACCTCCTTTTTTTTGAAGTCGAATTAGCCAAGAATTAATAACCAAAAATTAAAATCGACTAGGTAAGTCGATCTCAATGCTTAGATGGTGCAGCAGGCTATAAATCCATTAACCTAGAGGGAATTAAAGAGAAAACAGGAATGTTTATACTGTTCATCTGATTTTAAATGTATAATAGGTTTATACAATCTTAAAAAGTTTATATCTGAAATAACTATTTGTACTTAATATGGTAGAAAAAATGCTCTTAGCACTGAAATCGTAATTCCTAAAATACAAATAAAATGTTTTTATTTGGTAAGTAGTTCACATCAAAGGATCTAAATATACTATAGCATTCCGTTGCTACGACAATTTACTTTCTTAAGTGTTGCCAATGATTAGATAGTTGATAAATAAAATAAAGAATTATACACACATCTACACAGACGATAAAAAACAACCAATTTCGGTATTAATAACTAAAATTTTTTTTTAAATTTTATGGCCACTTTTTTTAAACTAAAATCAGTTATAAAAAAAATTTTTTCATATTTCTTCATTATACTTGTAAAATCGTTTTGTAAACTTTAGAATCATTTTGAAAACAATAAAATTGTAAAAGAATCCTTAATTTTATATTTATACACTAGAGTGTTCGACTATGTATCTAGAAACTGCCTGAAGACGATAAAATTAATGAATGTCTATTTTTAGCACACTGACTTTATTCAACAAAGCGTGTATCTGAAAGAAAAAAATCTATTTTACAACGACGAGGTGAAAGAAGTTTTAAAGGATCTACCATAAAAAAACAAACAAATGTAGATAATGCCATTTAGCTTATCGAACTTGACCTCTAACATATATCGAAGAGACCATGTAAAGTCCTTATTCCACAAAAAGTGGAATAATTGTATATATAAGTTTGTCATTTCGTGTGTAATTTCTTTAATATCCATTTCCGACCCCATAAAGTATATACATTTTGAGTTCTTATGCGTATCGAAGCCGATTAAGCGACGTTCGTCTGTGTTTGTGTTGAAATCAAGTCTGCCTTTCGATCGATTTTATCAATCGATCAGATATAGTGTCGAAAGAAGTGCTATTGGAAATCAGCATGAATAAAAAACAATATATCGAGCGACAGAGAATTAAAAAAAAAGAAATTGAATTAGAGAATAGAATTAAAAATTAAGAATTTTTTATATATTTATTTAATTTTTTTGATTGGAGTCACTTTATTGTTCCAAATAACATAAAAAATCAGAGGTAGGCGTGGTATTTTGCCTGCTGCCACGAATAACGTGGACCGATAGTGCTGATTTCTAATAGCACCTCTTTTGACGCTATATCTGATCGACTGACATATTTATTATTATTTTTTTTTTTTTGTGAAATCAAGTTTGCTTTTCAAATTATTTAAAAGATTTTGATGGGATCCTTAAGGAAATACTAAAAATTTTTAAAAATGCTTAATCCATTAAAATGACATTTTCATGTAAAATATTATATACAGATGCAGTATAAAAATTTTTTATTATAATTGTGTCACCCCAATATTTGCTTTTTCGATTGGAGTAACTTCACTAAACTAGATTTACATAGATGGTGAAAGGTATATAAGATTCGGCATAGCCTAATATAGCACTCTTACTTGTTTATTGGGTCTGTCTGGGTACTTTTCCAGTAGCTAATACTCAGTAAATTTTTTTGGGAGAGTAAGACCAATTTTACTCTGTCGACTGAAAATATATCAAAGAGTACTTTTTGGCTCTCTCTCGCTGCAACAGATTTAGAGTACGAAGATAAGATTTTGCAACATTTTGCAAAAAATGATGCAAAATATGTGACAGACCTAATATTATACTAATGATTTTCAGAACAATGGCTAGCTTAGAAACATCTACTCAAAGGTCTAAATCGTATACAAATGTTATTGGAATTAAAAAAAAGTTTGAATTTTTCGAGTTACAAACCCCAATACATCGGTAGATACATTGTATATATATGTGTACTTCAATACGAAACATTATATCAATGTATAAAGCTTGATAGTGTAAAATGGCGCAAAATTTATTTAGTAAAAGTTTGCCGTTTCTCTAAAATAAAATATGTTTGTAGTTTATATTAAAGTTAATAAGAACTATGAATTTGTCCTATGTTATGGCTCATTATACATTATAAAAACATCCTCCTGATGTTTGAAGCCTAATTTCGATAAAAGTTTCTGTGAAATTGAATTTTTATTATTAATCATTGTGCGTACAGATTCACCTCTTTTAACGATTTCTTGTGAAAATAATTCAATCAAAATTGTAGCGAAGCCTTGTCCCCGATACTGCTCTTTTACATGGAGAGTGCCCAAGAAGCCACTTTGACATCTGAAAATTTCAACAACAAAAAAAATAATAATTAGTCATTTACATTTGAATGATGCTAAAATTGCAATGTACATACCTGGTACACCAAGCTACTAGTTCATCTGTATGTTTGGTGTAGAGGCCAAAACTAATGTTGTATGTAATTAAAGTTTGAAGGAATTGCAAAGATCCATTTTGACGAGAGTACCACGTGTCGTTAATGACATTTGCATCAATAACAGTTAAGGGTCGTACTATCAAAAAATCAGGTATACTAAAATAAACAAATATTGCAAAAAGCGATTTATAATTGTTAGCAAACAATATTACACTGCGCAACAAAATCATGTCATATGATAGATTTTATAAAAATGTTCTTGCGGTAAATCAAATTTTTGTGTGGTACATTCTGCCTGCAAGCTACGTATGTATATTGATTGCCACCGGCGATCTTACCAGACCAGATGGTTAAATTAGGCCTTTTCATTGGCGTCGAAGTGAAAATATCGCACCTGTTCAACTAAAGGGCTTAAACTCAAAATTTTCAATTTTTCAGTAGAGATAAAAAACTGTTTATGATAATATTAAAAAAATATAATAAAAAAATTATGGCCCCGTAAAAATAATTTGTTAACTTTAATATAACACTCGATTTCTTATTGTTTTGTTGAAACATGTAAGTATAACTAAAAATATATCTGTTGATACAAAAGTAAGTACTCGGAAGACATAGTGAGCGACATAACAGTTTTTTTTAAAGAAGTTGACGCCCTTTAGTTGAACAGGTGCGATATGTTGTAATTCCATCTATTACAGAAAAATTGTGCCACTGTTAGTTTGCCGATCACGCCTGGAAAAGAATGCTGTAGGACTTATTGTCAAAAGGAAGAGGAGATAACGGCTTTCTACCTTCTATGCTCCTGTGTTGCTATGTAAGATTCACGCCGTTGACACTTTGTCTCTCCATCCTGTTTACAGCAGAGCTAGTGGAGATATAAGTGTGATTGCTTTACGTGCTGCACATTTAGATCTTTTAATATCCGCCCATATAAGGTTTTATCTACCTCTAGATTACTTTTATTTTTTTTTTTTCTTATTTTTCTTTTTTCATATTTCTTCATTTCTTTTTATCCAATATCTTTTTTTACAAGTAGCACCAAAGGACCGAATCCGAACCAAGTTAAGAAATTACCCCTTTTTTACATTCATTCTTCCGGCTACTTGCAAAACTAAACACTTAAATCTGTTAAACTAAAAACTTCGGTTAGAACCTTCGGTTAAACCTCTTAGAAAATAATGTGTCTTTATGCGAATCTATTTCCTTCTCTACGATTTTGGCACTCTCTGCTAAGTCATTATGAAAGTTTTAACTTAACCAACTGTTACTTAAATACGTAAAATAATTCTTTCATAAACATACTTAATTTGTTTATAATTTATAAAACTGCTATCCCTCTCATAGATTTTGAGGGTTGTCATTCTTATGTCCATTTTCAGATCTGTTAATGTTTTTTCTACAACAGGGTATAGAAGAGCTGGTAAAGCAAAGATTTTATATTTACGATTCCAGTCCCATAACTTTAAAGCATATGACACCTCACATTCGTTGTAACTTAAAATGTTAATAAACAATTGGTATCGATCCTTTTGACAACAAACAAAATATTATTCAAAAAGTTAAACAAACTAAGAAAATAATAACTTACCAGTATAATGAATAAACCATTATCTTTCCAATTTTCTAGAACATAAATATCCACATAATCGATTTTTGGATTCAATTCAAACCATTGAATAAAGTTTTTTAGTGTATAAAAACCATGTGCTGTATTTGGAAGATGTTTACGATATAAATCAAGTAAATATTTAAGATCATTGACATCATTTAAAATTTGTAATTTAGACATGGTTTTATTTAAGCGTTGTTATAAGATAAAAGTCTCAATTGTTACTGAAACTGGTATAATTGTTATTTGCTTTTCAACAATAAATTATATTTATGCAAGTGATTCATAGAAACAAAAAGTATGAGAACAGACATACATACATATTTTTGTAAGAGAAAGTAGTTATTTATAACATTGCCTTTGTTACTTAACATTTGACTGCGTATTGAAAACAAACGTTGTAAAGTTGAGGACTGAGGCTACACAACAACAAGACTGCAAGTGACGTTGCTGTCGCCGCGTAATCAGTTACTCAATATGATTAAACCGACAGCTGCATCGAAATATTTCTTACACTGGTTCGAACTACTTTCATGTATTTATATTACTTTTAACAAAGTAAAATTACAAATTCATGTTCCTGTTTTGACAAACATGGCGTTTTCTAACTGCTTAACACTAAACTTATTTGAGAATGTTCTCGAAGATTTTCGCCTGAAAGTTCAATTGTAAAAGCTGCACAGCTCAGTTGGGTCCATTAATTGGTCCCTTTGAGTTACCTGCTGTCAGAAGGGAGAGAGAAAAAGAATCAGAAAGAGAAGATTAAGGCAGGAATTAAAAAAAGAAATGGCGATTAAGAGATGAGAAAGACAGAGAGGGAAAGACAGAAAGAACCGCGGGTATGAGTATACGGAGAAGGTCCATAAAAAATCCGCTAAATGAGGCCAGTCGAGCAAAATGTGCGCTCACCGGTTTTGGACTGCTAAACCACCCACTTTACCTCAAGAAGGAACTAATCCTACAGGGACCAATTGACGATATATTAGATAAGCCCTCATAGTACCGCTGAGCGAGATATCTCAGCTAGTCTTAGTATACATGTAATTGTGGTTTGATGTCATCAGACTTTCAGCAATTGCGTTTTACGCACCGCCAATATACTTAGTATGAAAGTGACAATATAAAATACCCAGAAGGCCAAAAGATTAACATACAAATGAAGCACATAGCAATAAAATATTGAAAATATGGCTTGAAACTATGCAGACAACACAAACGGATCAGGTTATCACGTGTGTTGCTAGGCAGCCGCCTAACTACGCTTTTCTTTCAAAAAAAGATACATATTTTCATTAAATGTTACATTTTTAAATGTTCCTTTAATAAATAGTAATTTATTATGGTATTAAATTAATTGGATTAATTCCGCTAGTATATATTAATCTGTTGTTATAATTTTCGGTAAAAAACGTCATCACTGGCTGTGTTTATTAAAACTGAAGAGATAGTGTTAAAAATAGATAGTGTTAAGAATGTAAGGTGGTGGGTTTAGGTATTATGCAGGTAGATTTCCTTATATCTGTCCTGTTTATTGGGGTAAACAGTTTAATATTTGGGTCTTTTATTATTGGATAGGTAAGTGTGACCGTCTGTGGGTGTTTTTCGTTTGTAGGAGTGTTTTAGTAATTTTAGTGGTGTAAAAATCGTGTCAGAGGTTGTGTTTGCCTGTTCGTTAATAATGTCTCTGTTAAACGTTCGTGTTTTGTAAATTTCCATGTTTTCAAGAATATTTAGTCTTCGTCCTTTTTTACTTGGGCGAATACTGTCATACATTCATCTATTTCCCTTGGTTCCTGTCCATGTGTGTTAAGGTTTATTGCGAAATTGGAGTCTTCCCTTTTCCTTTTGTATGATCGTATGTGTTTTGTAAACCTTGTTTTAATGTGCGTCCAGTTTGTCCGATGTATGTATGGTTGCAGGTACAAGTAATTATCATCAAACATTTTGTTTATTTTGTAAAACAGAACAAGAATCAGCTGTACTGTTCTTGCCAGTAACAAAAGTAGTAACAAATTTATTACCATTCACATCTTATACTCTTTTTTACTCTTTCGCTGCTTCTTTTTACGTACTGAAGTAAACATTTTCCAATAACAATTAGTAACAAACTCTTGTTATTGAACAGAACTATATTCTACTGTAAAATTTTAATTGAGTAAATTAAATTGGATATGTGTGAACACCAAAATTAATTACTCAATTTAAATTTTAATTGTCAAAATTAAAACGTATGTCTGAACACGGTATTAGTTTCTTATACTAAAATATAATTATTGAACTCAGTTTTGAAGACCTTTTTAATTTTTTTCAGCCATCAGCAGCTATTGTATCAGTATTCAACTTTATAAGTTTTAGTTGACTAAATATTCTCTCTACACACCCATTGGAAAATAGAAGTATAAAATTAAACGTGGAAGTATAAAATAAAATATTTAAGCATTTAAGTCAGGACTCAACCTTAATATTCCATAGTTAACAAGCGCATGCTCGCAACATTTAATAAAATAAATCATCAGTTGTTTTAGTTGAAGTTTTAATTATTTTGAACTATTTTTTTAATCGAATTGATGAGCAATTGATTTTTTCGCATATGAAGAAAACGTCGGCAGAATAGGTAACAAATTTTCGTTCAAGTTTGTCTGCGTGGAGAAAATGTGGCGATGTTAATGCTTCGTTTGGTCACAATTTTTTTATGATTTTATTTATTTAATATTGCTTTTTTTCTTATTAGTTCACAAATTACATATAATTAGAAAAATTTACAGGCTTTTTGGTGAAATATCGCCTCAATTCAATGTTTTTTAAAATTTTCAAAATTTTAACAAGAATATGACATCAACAACGATGGTCTACACAAGCCATTTTAATGTGCGTACATGAAATTGTTCAATGGTTGAACAAATTATTGGCTCGTCAAGACTGCATCTTAAGAAAAACGGCTAACAGAGACTGGTAGTTTTGGTGTCAAATTTTGTGATTGTGTCGACAAAAGTTACGAAAATTTAGCCAAATATAAGAAAATTATTTATGTGGAGCCTTTAAAAGTTACGAAAAATGTAAAAAATGTAACACCAAACGCAAGGCAGATTTATTGTACTAGGTAGTGTCGTCCGCCCAGCTGGTTTGTAGTTGGAAATGTTAAAAGTTTTTGTATTTTCCTTTGTTTGTTTACGAATTTCAAAAAATTACTAACAACAAGCGTTTGCGAGACAAAGCAAGCATGTGTATTGAGAGCAATTATCTTCTATTTTTCTTTGTGTTTTTGACGTTTCCAACCCACAAAACAACAATAAAAAGGCATGTTGTTTTTGTCAATGTTGTATTTGTTGTAGAGCCGCTATTACCTAGTAAAATAAATCTGCCTTGACCAAACGGCAACACTGAGTCTCATACAAATAAAATTCAAAGTATATCTATATCAAGTACATGCGAGTCTACAACAAATACAACATTAGAACAACAACAAGCATTTTGTTTGTGTAAAATCAAGTATTATGTCAAAAAACAGTTCAGAAAGGGCAAAAAAAAATTATATGAATTTTACTTAATTATTATAAAAAAAAGTAAGAGAATGACTTTTTAACGACTATATCAATGTAAATTTAAATAAAAGGATGTTCAATGCAACTTGAGTTGGAAAAGTGTAATTTTAATATTTCGTTTACCATCCCTGATAGAACATAATAAAGTGAAAAGAAACACGTAAAAACCAAGAGAAATGTATAGCAAAATAAAAATTAAAATAAATGTAAACAAATTTTGACACAAAACATGATAAACACGCACACCAATAAAACTATCAGCTGAACTCCTGCATGTACTTGTTATAGATTACTTTGATAAAATTCTCTTTGTTTGCTTTAAGTATGAGGCAGTGTTGCCAAGGAAAGACAGGAAAAAGTTACGCTTTTCTTTAAAAAAAAAGTTACACTTTTTGTTTATTTATTTATTCATTTATTTAACCGAGTCCTTCATAGGGCCATATATGGTTAAAAGTATTTAAAAAAAGGAAAAATTCGCGATATACATAAATTGAGCTTAAATTACAATCAAAATTTAAATATGTATAATACGAGTAATGTAAAAAGAGATGAGAAATAAAACATTAAATCATAAAAAAGAATTGTATGTAAAGGAACATTATTCTATTGGGAAGCTAAGAATTTACGAAAAATGTATTTGGATTTAGGCAAAGAAATAGAGAAAACCTTGAGATAGTTGGGTAGAGGGTTCCAGATACGCGAGACTCTGACAACGAAAGAATGCTCGTAAACAGTGTTATTATGAATTCTATTAATTAGAATTTGAGGAGACCGCACTGAATGAGAAAAAACAAAGCTGCTGTATAAACGACTTGGTTTCATTAAATAGGTAATCTTTGACTTTACTGAGTTGATGTGTTTGATAAAATTAAGTTTAGTATCTAAAATAATACCCAGAGAGGACAAGTTATCGACAAGCTCAATATCAGTATCACACATACGAAACATTCAACGAATAATTGACTTGTTCAGTTAAGGTGTCAAGGAATTGTTTCTCACCAAGAAAAACTAGTTGAACATCGTCAGCATACAGAAATATATCAGAAGTTGGCAAATTAATAAAGTTTATAAAGTCGATCATGTAAACAGTAAAAAGCAGAGGCCCCAGAACAGATCCTTGTGGAACACCATTACGGCACATTAAAGTAGAGGAGTTGTTATTACAGACTGATACAAATTGCTGTCTATCGGTCAGATATGAATGAATTAAAGTACACGCAGCTTTATTGAACCTAAAGAGCAAATTAAGCTTGTTTATTAAATTATTATGATTAATAGCGTCAAACGCCTTGGATAAATCCAGTGATACTAAGATGGCAACACCTTGATTATTAAGGTGATGCCTAATCCTATCTGTCAAACACAGCAAGAGAGACGTGGTGCTATGTCCCTTCCGAAAACCAAAGTGGCAATCGCTTAGTAGCTTGTTATTGGTCAAATATGTATTAATACGAGGGCTTCTCTATATATTTCTGGCCTAATAGTGAAAATGCGATTATTTATAATCAAAAAATGTTTTATTGTTTTTCAAAGTATTCTCCAGCATGATTTATACACTTTTGCATGCGCTCAAACCAGTTGTCGAAGCACTTTTTCTACTCCGATTGAGACACCTCTAAAACATGGTTTTTGAACACTTCAACAGCTTCTTCTGGCGACGAAAATCGTTGACCACGCATTTTTTTCTTGATGTGCGGAAACAAGAAGAAGTCATTAGGTGCCAAGTCAGGGTTGTACGGCGGATGACCCATTAATTCGACGTTTTGGCCAGTCAAAAACGCTCTGGTTTGAGCCGATGTGTGAGAGCTCGCATTGTCATGGTGAACAATGATTCGTCTTCTCTTGGTTTTTCGTATTTCTCCGATGACTTCAGGCAAACAAATTATAGTGTACCACTCAGAAGTTACTGTCCTACGTTGCTCAAGCGGAACAGTCGCCACATGACCAGTTTTGCCGAAGAAACAGGCGACCATTTGCTTCGAAGTGCTTCTTCCACGAACAACTTTCGTTGGATTTTTCTCGTCTTTGAAGACCCACACGGTCGATTGTTGTTTCGTTTCGGGCTCATACGCATATATCCATGATTCGTCACCTGTGACGATCCTATAAACGTCTTTTGAAGCACCGAAATCGTATTTTTACAACATTTCTTTGCAACAATCGACACGAGCCTTTTTTTGAGCGACTTTCAAATTGTGCGGGATCCAACGAGAACAAACCTTTTTTACGGCCAGGTGTTCATGCAGTATCGAATGTATGCTGGTGGAAGAAATGTCCAAGGATGTCTCTATCTCTCGGTATGTCGCATGTCGAGCTTGCATTATGAGTTCACGCACGGCATCAATGTTCTCTGGCACAACAGCCGTTTTTGGACGACCTTCACGGAATTCGTCTTTGAGCGAGCTTCGGCCACGATTAAATTCATTATACCAATTTTTCACAGTGCTATAGGATGGTGCTTCATCGCCATACAAAGATTTAAGTTCATCAATGCACTCTTGTCGTGATAATCCAAGTCGAAAGTTGTGAAAAATCATGGCACGAAAATGTTCACGAGTTAATTCCATTTTTTTCTATATTAATTGTTTCAAGTCACTGTAAACAACACAAATAATGGTCGTACGTCAAAACGTTTTGAGTACGATTATGCTTAAAAATGACAAACTTTCCAATGGAAATGTCAGATTGCACTTGGCAGCACTCAGTGTTGCCAGGCCAGAAATATATATAGCAGCCCTCGTACAAGTTATTATAAGATGCTCAAAAATCTTAGCAAGGCAGGAAATAATACTTATCGGTCTATAACCATCAGAAGCTGAACCATGACGTTTTCTTATTGGTATTATTTTAGCTATCTTCCAAGCAGTAGGGAAAGTGGAAGTCATGATAATCGTGTTGAATATGTGCAACAAATGCTTAGCGAATGAAGGGTATAATATTCTTAAAAATTTAGGGGGTAAATTGTCAACTCCAGCTGCATTAGATTTGACATGATAAAAAGCTTCACATAAATCAGAGTACTCAAATCTATCAAAAGAAAAAAGTCCAGAATCACAAACTGGATTCAATGGATTCATTAAAAGTTACATTTTGAAGTTTTCCTTAAATTAATAGTAATTGAATTTAAATTATATAAAATATAGTAAAAACTTTTTATTCCATATTCCATTGCTCATTTACTGAACAAAAAAAGGAAAATGTTAAAAAGAAAAACGTATAAAAAAAAGGATTTAATTTAGGTCTCAATACCAATATTTCTATATTAAAAAGTGCATGCTCTCTCACGCAGGATTTTTTTAATAAATCCGTTTTATCTCTTTCTTCGAAAGGTTGAGCTTCGATAGAGTTTAGTACACTAATTATTTTTAAAATACTGTTATTAAAGACAATTTTAAGCCTTGTTTCAACATTAAATTACTGACAATTTTTTCGTAATATAATTGTGCCGGATTCCTAGAGAAAATTAGAAGGCAAATTTCTTTTAAATCAAGCTTTATGTACGGTTGTCAAATTTTTTAAGCGGAATGACTGAAGTTGCAAACAATTTTCGCAAGTTTGAACAGAATGCTTAAGCATTTTATTACATAAGCATAGAATTCTTCATTTCGTGCGAAAATTTGTGAAAAGTCCATATAGAAAAATGACCGCGACAAAACAAGAAATAATGCTGCGGAAGTAGTAGTACTATCGAACTAACAAATGTTTTTGGCAACATTTTGTTCAAGGCATATCAATTAATATGCCTTGATTTTGTTTTTCAACTACGAAATAACATTTGCAGCACTTTTTTTGTTTGGAATTTTTGACAACCATTTTTCAGACCGTTTCTTTTGATTAAATTTTGCTGGGGAAAAAAGTGTATATTTAAAATGAGAAAAAGATTAAAATAAATTTAATGATGCAGAAATGCGTTTGCTTATTTCTGCAATTAAAAAACAAAATGATATATGGAATAAATCCCATAAGCATTCTTGAAGGCAATAAAAATAATATTTATCTTCCAAACCGATGTATTGTCACCGCTAACTAATTGTCAAATTTTAAAGGGAAATATTGCATGTTGAGCAACATTTTTCGCAAAATCGAACAGAGTACCAAGCCATAGTTGGTAAGAATTGTTGCCAGTAACATTTTGCTGTTTCTAAGCATTAAGAAAGAAACATTTCGTGATTTCTCACGAATTAAACTGAGTGAAGCTTCAGCAACGTAATTTTATGTTTATTTCAAACTGATTATTTATATGGAATTTGGCTTGCATTTGCAGGTAAAATTTGTTATAAAAATCCAATTGATATGCCAAAAACAGCTGTTATGTTAAGAGAGATTCTTACCTTAAATAATGAAAGAAATACTCTTTCAGTGACAGTACTTTAATTCGTGTCGATACCACAAGTTACGTAAATTTGGCCTAATATAAAAAAATTTAACATGTTACGTGGAGCCTTTAAAAGTTACAAAAAACGTATAAAATATAACCAAGCGGCAACATTGGTATGAGGACGATTGCTGGAAGTAACAGCCTGTTTATAGAACACAATTTACCGTTAAAACTCACGCAAACGGTAACGTTTTTAATTTTTGCGTTTTTAAAAGCGAATGTCACATTCGAAACGAAAAAAACGTAACAATTCAAGTTTTTGTTTTTTTGTTTATGTACCAGTTTTATTAAAATATTTGGTGTCAAAATTAGACGATTGAAAAAAACATTTCGTGTTTCAGTTATTATTATATTATTTTGAAAAATGGAATTTTCAGCAAAAAAAAGGTAAATATTTTAATATTTATGTATATACACTATAAAAATATTTAATTTAAAAAAACATACGTATTTCCAGTATAAAGTTGACAACGGTTGCACAACTCAACAAACTGGTAAAGATGCATGGATGAATACCCTCATTTGGCTACAGGAAGCCCTCAGTTTGGTAGCAGCAAAGCCATAATGGAGCAAACTTGGAAGACTGTGGCAAAAAAGGTGAATTCCTACGGGCCACCATCAAGAAGCGGAAGCGAGTGGAAAAATTTATGTATTTTATAATGTTTAGTAGTTTTAAAAAAATATAAAAGTGGTCTTCATTGCGTTAAAAACTTAAGATACTTTTTATAATTCAATAATAATACGAAGGCTTTTAAAGTAGAAACGATGCAATATATTCAAAACTTATAATAATTAGGAACAATTTCTCACCCGTTAGATCTTTATGCTAATTCAAACACTCTTATAAAAAATCGAAAAGTACTTATCAATTTTAATGTTGTGATGAGTAAACAGTTTATCTGCATCACTTCTAATTATTTAGCACTTTACCAACTTTATTTCAGGTATAGGCAGACCTAAAGTATCGTCTAAAAAAGAAAATTGCAGACAACATCAAAAGTCTTAACAACACTGGGGGCGGTCCTTGTCGGGTTAACAATCTAACTGAATTGGAAAATGACATAGACAGGATATGTCATATTTCAGCTGCAGCTGCTCCAAAGGGAAAAGTTTATGGCCTCCCAAAAACTGGTACTCGCGAAGTTACGCCACCAAAAAACAATAATATAGCAATTATCACTCCAACATCGTCTGCTGCTTTAAAAGTGCTACAATCGGAAGAGTGTTTTCCACAGCAATGAATTGTATTAAACGAGAACCCACCAAGAACATCACAAAATGCAGCATCGGAGTCTTCTTGTATGCCAAGATCCATTACACCAGCAACAAAACCCACCCGCACAACATCTCAAAGGGGGGCGGAAACATTGCGCTAATGCCGCCGAAGGGCATGATCGACTAAACTTCTTCGTCTTTAATACGAAGTACAGGTTGAAACATTAAAAACAACAAAAATTCAAGCGAACGCAACGAAAGAATGTGTAATAGACATAAGAGCGTGTACAGCGAAGTCTGCACCATTTAAAATAATGGCAGAATCAATAAAGCTGATAACGAAAGCTACATATGACCTTGTAAAGTATTTTACTGAGGAACAAAAATAACTTTTATGATTTATTATTATTATTGTTGTTATTATTACCATTGTTATTATTACTTAATGTTATTATTGCTAAGGTACAATTATGCGAACGTCCACTTAAGCTAACCTAACGGCCGTTTGTTTTTAAATATACTAAAACAATGCAAACGCTTACCGAAATTAACTGTCACGTTTCCCGAACGCTTCAACCTGTATAAAATAAGTTTTGACGGCGTTATTACGTGACATTCGGAAGACAGACATTTGCCCGTTTTAGGTACTTTTGAAGTAATTGATAATAATTGTATCATTCATGAATTTTTATCATTTTGCTTAATAAAAGTATAATAAATAAATAGTTATATTAAATACATAATAATATTTTTTAAAATAGATAATTAATTTAGTCAATACATTGCAATGTAAAATATCTTTCGAAGCTAATTTAGTACTTTTTCCAAATTTACATATACGAAACAGTGCCCGCAACTATGCCACAAATCTCAACACTGTTCTGAACAGCTGAAGCAAATTGAAAATTGTGTTAGGTTTTGTAATTTAATATTTTAGCTTTTATTGATTTTTTTTTTTTTTTTTTGAAAAACAATTGTACTTATTTCTTTTCGGGTTTTTGAAATTAAAATTACAAACAAAATTATAATCACACGTGAACAAATTGTGCTGCACAATGTTTTATTTTTGTTTATTTTATTGACATGCGTCACATTTGTAAAGTTTCTATAAGTACATAAACGACCGTACGTTAAAATACGTTAAGTTTTTCTTACATCAACGTTCGCATAACGAGGCCCTTATTCTTATTATAGTTATTGTTATTATCATGATTATTACTGTTGTTATTCTTATCATTATTATTATTATCGTCATTATTGCTATTTTAAATATATGTATGTTTTCATGAAGAACCTATTTAATTTGTTTGTAACGAATAAAAGATGTCTTAAATATGTTTTTCTTCTGTTTTATTGTTTTTTTTACAGACTGCGTGCTATTTGATCTCTTATAGTGCTTGCTGCTGTCATATTTTCACTACAGTCTTCTTCTGTTTCATCTTCTTTATTTTGCTCGGTAGTAGTGGCAGACTCAAATTGTGTCCAATTATTTCTATAAAAAATACATATTTTGTGCAGAGCACAACTATTTAAGTAACCTTTGCTGGAGCATAATGTAACCCACTGGAACCAATTAAGCATATAAATCTGTTTTTAAAACACCGAAACAGCGTTCTATTACGTTACGAAGGCTGCTGTGTTTTTCGTTAAACTTTCTTTCACCTGCAATATATATATATATATATATATTTTTTTTTTTTTGCAAATGGTAATTTTAAACTAAACACTTATGGATGCATACCGAGAAGCCAGGTATTTCCTTTTGCTTTCAAATACTGAGATTTAAAAAACTGGGGAGCACCACGTTGTTCCCACACGAATGCGTCGTGATAACGTCCGGGATGTCTGGCGTCTACATATGTGATAACCATATTATGATCACATATCTAAAAATAATAATAGAAATGGTAATAGCAAAGCCGTACATTTGTTTCAATTTTATACAATATACTTACTGTCATAACATTAATGCTGTAAAAACCCTTATAATTGTGATATAAGTGCATTAAATGTTTTCCCTGCGACTTAATCCGCACATGTGTGCCATCAACACATCCCACAACACCGGGTATACGACCTTTACTATAAAAAGCCACCTTACATATATTTTAATCTTCCATGCCTTTATTTAATGTTATCCACTTGGAACACAGATTTTTTTTAAAAAATATCTAAATATTCCGTAATTACTTTTGACACTTGCGACTTACACATTGATGAGGCCCACTCATTGCCTATTGAGGATTGATATTCACCGGTTCCAAGAAATTTTAGAAAAGCTGCCAGTGCATTTGGGCTCTACTCATCTAGTAGCATCTTGAAAATTTCTTTGTTTACTCTAAAGTTGCTTACAAAGCTGTTTAGTAAATAGAATTAAATATCATGAATTTTTTTTTTATTAATAGTCTTACTACTGCTCCTCTGGCAACTCAAAAACATTTAACGCATCCCTTAAATTTCTTCGTGTTAAGCGGATGTCTTCGTTATCACTCTCGCTCGTGTCACTAGAAAATCCAAGCTCCTCAGATCCAAACATTTTATTTTATCTACCAGAAATTTGTTAGTAGCTAATTTGCAAAGAAAGAAAATAATAAATAATCAATAAGGAATTAATGACACCATCAATGAGAAATCTGTCCCAACGTTTATTAGGCAAATCAATGAATTATTAATGAGTTGGTTTTGTTGAGCAACTGCCCCTTAAATCACTTACAACAATATTTGATTCTTTATACACTACTAGATTTAATTCATATGTATGTATGTGCGTAAATATAATTGCACTTTTGTTTAAATAGTTCCATTAAAAAATATTGCAACTTGCTTACACTAATAACTATTTTATAAAAATTTTTATTATAAATACAATAAAAATGTTTAAGTATTTTGTTTTGTTTTTTATACCTATACTTTTGTTTTGTTTTTGAAGCTCCGAAGCAGGGTTATCGTCGTTTATAACAGAAAAAAATATTTTATATATAAAAAAGTAACGAAAAAATACTAATTAACATGTTGGCAGTATTGTGATTTGACTCGACGTATATTCACACGACACACAACGTAAGTCAAACGAAAAAACCGGAACGTGTTACACGGACTCTAATTATTACGTATTCGTCCATATGCCATCCGGTTTCGTTTCGCTCTTGACGTGTTCTATAAACAGGCTGTAAGAAAACTTATTTACGTAGTCAAGTAAAACTGGCAGTGTGACCAGATCCAAAAAATTTTTGAAGCTAATTGGCACCTAAAAAGTGCTAAAAAAAAATTTTTAAGTGCTAAAACATAGTGCCAAAATTTAAATTTCTTAGTTTTAAGCAAATATTTTCTTGGAGAGTTCACAGTTTTATCATTTATGCTTATGTTGCCTTAGAAATATTTATTTCCTGAAATTTGACTTTATTTTCGGCTTTTTGGTTCTTTTTAATTTAATTTCTAAACATTTTTAGAAACAAAAATTATTTACAAATGTATGCGGACGTTTTCCAAAAAAAAACAAGAAAAATTAGACGCTAGCAGAATGAAATGCAGCATTTTCTGGACCGCCACATCCTTTATCAGCATTCTTTGCATCTATCTACCTTATTTTATGTACATCGTAAACATCATCTATTTAACCAACTAATCTCAATGTTAATATGGTGAGACGAAGTTCACACACAACTTAAAGCATTTCTTTGTCGTTCTCTTACGTTGACTTTAGCTTTTGACTTCATCACCATTCTTCGCATTTATTTACCGTAAGTTGTGTACGTTGTAAACATCATCTATTTAATCAACTAATAAGAATACCAGGAGTATTCGTATCAATATTAATTTGGTCCACATACAAACCAAAGCATTGCTTCACTGTTCCCTATGCATAACAGCTCGGGTCTGCATTGATTTCCATATCTGCTTTTTGGCTTAGTAGAAGTAGACCAATGCTACGCTTTAAGCTTTCACAAATTAATTGTTAAATATTTTATCCACAATGACATGTACTATAAAAACAACATAGTTGGATTTGCAGCAGATGGAGCTGCTGTCATCAAATGCAAAAACATTCCGTTGCCAAAATTTTAAAAAGAAAAATATCAGATTTATTTATTATAAAATGCATATGTCACTCACTGGTATTATGTTCGTCTTCTTCTTTTATCTGCTGTGGAGACGTTGGCTACAGATGTATACAATTATTTTTTTAATAGTCCAAAATTTGATAAAAATACAAAGTTTAGTAGATATTAAACTCAAAAAGATTTTACACCCATCCCAAACGCGTTGGCTTACCACAGAATCAGTTGTAAATCGCCTATTAGAATTATACGAGTGTTTGAAAATTTGTTTTTCATTTGCTGGTAATATCTATCAAATCGACAATGCAAAATTCATATTAAATAACCTTAAGGATACTAGTAAAATATATTTATCTTTCTAAAGGACATTCATGGTATTATTAATAATTTTAAAATGTTCCAAAGCGACAGAGATTCACATTTTATCAGATGACAAAGCTTTTAACAATAAGGAGATTACAAGAGCCCTTAAAATTTTCTTAATTATGAAGGAACATATCTAGGCATTCATGCAGCTAAAATAACTAACATAATTTATTCATTCTGTAAGCAATTATAATTTCTATTTAGTAATAAATAGAATTGTATTGTTTGCGTTTTTTTTTATTATTTTCATAAATATTCGGATATATTGTACAGAAATAAATTTTCATTTTTTAAATAAAGGAAAAATGCATTTGAAAATTTATTGAAGATTTTTAAAATTTGCACATTAAAGTACTGGCAACACTGCTAACAATACACCATTAAATGGTGTTTTTTTTAATTCTTAAAAAGCAACAGCAAAAGAAGAAACAAACATCAACTTATTGCTTAAGCAACAGCAAACGTTTTCAAAATAAATCCTTTGCTGCAGAAAGAAACACATAGTCAGCTTAAGCATATGAGTTTCTTTCTCTTTTTAACCGACTTTAACCGAAGGTTATACAATTCGGCTCAGTCATTTCTGACCCGATTTTGAAAATTTTTGGTAATACGTATGATAGATTATGCTTACAGGTTGGTTCCGTTTTAAAAACAGTTCATAATCTTTAAAATTAAAGGGTGTCCCCATACAACATACATATTTTTTACGTGTATTATGAACTGTAGAGGCACTTCTGTAAAATTTAAAATGACTGCGTATTACTATAACTCCCAATAACAAAAAGTTATATAAACATAAATCTAAAAATTAAAGAGTGTCCCCATAATTCATGTAAATTTACTTATATGGGCCTATCTTTTGAACTGTTATAGACAAACGCTTGCAAATTGAACAGAATGTCGATTGCTATGGCCGTTAGAGTAACAAGTGTTAATATTACAAATTATAAATTAAAGGGTGCGCCAATATTTCATTAAATTTGATGTATATGGCCATATTTTTAAAAAGTTGTAGACAGACGCTTGAAATTTCAACGAACCCGCATTGCTAAGTCTGCTAAAACTACAAGTATAAAATTTGGACTTGGAAGTAAAAGGGTGTCCCAATAGTTTATGTAATTTCAAGTATGTGACCAAACTTTTGAACCGTTATAGACAGAATGCTGAAACTTAAAAGGGCCCACTATATCAGCGAGTTTATAATTTGAATTTATAAATTAAAGGGTGTCCCGTAATTGATGTAGATTTACTTATATGGGCCTTTCTTTTGAACCGTTAAAGACAAATGCTTGCAATCGACAGAATGGATTTGGAAGTTAAAGGGTGTCCCAATAGTCCCATAATTGATGTAGATTTACTTATGTATATGGGCCTATCTTTTGAACCCTTAAATGCTTGTAAGTTGCACAGAATGTCGATTGCTATGGCCGTTGTAGTAACAAGTATTTATATATAAAATTATAAATAAAAGAGTGCCCCAATAGTTCACTTAATTTTATGTACATGGCCTTACTTTTAAACAGTTGTAGAGAGAAGATTGAAATTTACAAAGAACCTGTATTACTAACTCGGCTATAACAACAAGTATTAAATTTGATTTTGAAACAAACGGGTGTCCCAATAGTTGATGTAATTTAGTGTATATGGCCTGGCCGAACTTTTGAACCGTTATAGACAGACAGCTGAAATTTTCAAGGGACCTTTTTTGCGAAGTCCGCCATAACAAGAAGCCGTATTTTTTGAACCGTTAGATACAAACACCTGAATTTTAGGCTTAATGTCCACTACTTTGTTTGGTATAATAAAAAGTGTACAAATTTTAAATTAAAGGGTTTTACAATAGTTATATATTATCAGATATAATCTGATGTACTTATATGGGCAAACTGTTGAACCGGTATAGACAGGCGGTTGAAATCTACACAGAACCTGATTGCTAAATCTACCACAACAGCAAGTATATAATTTGAAAATTAAAGGGTGACCCTTTAGTTACTCTAATTTGATGTATATTGCCAAACTATTGAACAGTTGAACAAGTATAAAGGAGGTGGAATATTAGGGTGTCCCAATAGTTAATGTAATCTAATTTATTTGGCCATACTCTTGAACTGTTGAAGTCGGTTTTTTTTGCAAGAATTATTTTGCACTTGCTTTTTGCTGTTGCTTTGTTTATGATGAAATGATTTGTAAATGCTGAGACATTTAGTTTTTTTATTTGCCGAAAAACATGTAAGAAATGCAAAGTTTTTAGTGCTGTTGCTATTTTTAAGCAAGCAATTCAAACCCTACCATACACATACGCGTATATTACGTACTTAGGTAAATTTCTTCTAGGTATCCACAGTAAGATTTGAAATAATAACTTTTTAATTCAAAAATATTAAAAAGTGCTTAAAGAGGTTAAAAATAAATAATTATGTTGCTAGACTTACGTTGCTATTATTGCAATTGTTACACGCGAAAAGTATTGTTTTGCAGAAAAGTGCAATATTTATTTTTTGTAACATTTTGTAAATTATATTAATTAAAAGTACTAAAAAATGCTTAATGAAGAGTTGGAAAGTGCTAAGAGCTAAACCTGTAATTTTGCTGCTAAATCAACAAAAAAAATGCTGAATCTAGCACCGAAAGTGCTAATATGGGCACGCTAAAAGCCGGCACCGCAAACATTTTCCTTGAGTATGCTAGAGACTCAAACTCATCAATGCTCAAATGAAATGGTTATAATCAGCGTTGCCGCTTTGGTCCAATCGGACCAAACTTGGTAGTTTTTCGACTTTAAAAAACGGTTTGGTAGTTTGGTTGGTTTGTTGCATTTTTTTAAATTTTTGGTAGGATTTCCTCCTGTAGCAATTTTTTAGTAATAGTAAATTTTTCACCTTAAAAATTCAGTACATATAATTAAAAAAAAAATGTAACTTTGAATTGAATAAACAATAACTTTGAATAGTGCTACCACTGTTTTCAAAAACTGTCTTAGGTGAAATAAAAAACATCTCTGCTTTTTGCATAGAGATGATTAAAGCTATAACCATGGCTTAAGAAATCCGAACAATATTATGAAATTGAAATTAACAATATTTTTGAGTGAAGGTTTATTTTCAGAAGACGACATACCATCAACCAGGTAAAACCACTCTTAAAATTTTTCTTTTAAAACATTTTTAAATAATATAATACTTTTAGTGATCATTGTAAAGAAACAGTCAAAAGAAAATTTAGAACCGAATGGTTGAGCGAATTTGATTGGCTTCAGGAAAGGGATGGGTGTTCATTCTAAAAAGATAAACTTCCATCTCAACAATTACGGAAAAAAACCAAATGAGTATAACAGAGTTTACGTGCAAGAAATGCATTTTTAAATTTTTGGTAGGCTGTGAACGATTTTGGTAGGATTTTTGAAAACTATTGGTAGGAAGTCAATTTCTTGTGTGGCAACTCTGGTTATAATAAATACTCGCACAAAAGAAATGCGGTGGCGATCACATTGCAACCGCATCAGGCCTGCCATATTTTCCGGTTTATCGGCATTTTGCCGATTTTTCGCCTTAAATTTATCAAAGTGCCGATTTTGGCTCCACAAATACCGATTTTTTGATAAACACTGTAACAAGGTAACTTTTTTGTTTAAAATAATTTATTAATTCTGGGCAACACTATAATACTTGTAACATTAGAAAGAGGCAACTGTTAATAAGTCAGCACTTCTACTGAGGAGAAAAGGGTTACGCTTAGTTGCTGTCAAGGCAGATTTATTTTACTAGGTAATAGCGGCTCTACAACAAATACAACATTTACAATAACAACATGCTTTTTTATTGTTGTTTTGTGGGTTGGAAACGTCAAAAACACAAAGAAAAATAAAAGATAATTGCTCTCAATGCACATGCTTGCTTTGTCTCGCAAACGCTTGTTGTTAGTGTTTTTTTGAAATTCGTAAACAAACAAAAGAAAATACAAAAACTTTTGACATTTCCAACTACAAACCAGCTGGGCGGACGACACTACCTAGTAAAATAAATCTGCCTTGGTTGCTGTTATAAAAAACGTCATTAGAAAAAACAGTTCTTAACTGTATGTGAGCTATTAGAAAATAAAAAGTTCTTGCAGGCGTGAGTAAGTTTTGTTTGGTTGTACGTATATGTGTTAAATTAAAAATACAGGACTATTTCTTCCGATTGATAAAAGTAGATAATGCTATGTCAAATGTTTGTACAAGCGTTACACAAAATCACGAAAACTACAAGGCCAATTTAATAGGATTCGGTGCTGCCGTTATGACAGTCTCAAATAATTTAGTTGCAAAAATTAAAAAAAAAGATATTTGGGATTTATTTTTTATAAAATGTGTTTGGCACTCACTTGCATTATATGCATCATAAGCTTGTACTTAATTACAAAAAGACTTCATCAATTTTAAAATATTCAAATATTACCAGATATAACCAAAAATAACTGCACACAAATGAAACCAGATGGCTATCGCTTGAAGCAGTAATTGTTTGAAGAATAGATTTGTATGAGGCCTTAAAAATTTACTTTTAATTTGCTGCTACTGTTGATCAAATCGATACAGCAAAAACAATTATAAAAAATTTAAACAAACCAAATCAAATATATTTATTTTCTTTAAATATATCCTTTAAATTGTTAATAGTATAAGCAGAATATTTTAAAGTGGAAAGGCTTTAAAAACTGTACTAAGTAATTTTATAAAAATCGATGAAATTTATTTAACGGATTTTATGAATAGAGAGCATTTCTTGAAATTTGATGAGATGCATTTGGTCTCATTGGTTAAAGAGTTAATATAATAATCAAAACATACCAAAAACGTAACAAAATTGTAAATAAATGTATCAATTTTTATTTAGAATGAACAATTCCCATATTAAAACACTTCGATCATGATAAATTATTTAATACTTTTTGTTAATAAAAATATATTTTATTGTGTTTTTTAACTCTCCGATTTTTTAAAATTAAAGTGCCGATAAAGCCTAAGCTTTTGTGCAAAAGTGCCGATTTCGTATCAAAATTTTTTGGCACCCTTGAAACACAATTAGATGAGTATACTTAGAGCAGTGATGCCAAAGCTATACCACAATTCAAGGCATATTTACGTTACTAGATAGTGTCGTCCGCCCAGCTGGTTTGTAGTTGGAAATGTCAAAAGTTGTTTGTATTTTGCTACGTTTGTTTACGAATATCAAAAAACAACAACAACAAACATTTGCAAAACAAAGCACGCATTTGTATTGAGAGCAATTATCTCTTATTTTTCTTTTTGTTTTTGACATTTTCAGCGCACAATAAAAAGCTACTACCTAGTAAAATAAATGTGCCTTGCCACAATTCTTGAGAAATAAGTTATACACAAAGTATATCTATATTAAGTACATGCAGGAGTTCAGGTGATAGTTTTATTGGTGTGCGTGTTTATCATGTATTGTGTCAAAATTTGTTTACATTTATTTCAATTTTTATTTTGCTCTTGGTTTTTACGTGTTTCTTTTCATTTTTATTACGTTCTATCAGGGATGGTAAACGAAATATTCATCATCATCCTTTTATTGAATTTTTGTTTAAATTTACATTGATATAGTCATTTTGAGGTCATTCTCTTACTTTTTTTTATAATAATTAAGAAAAATTCATATTAATTTTTTAGTTAGAAAAATGATAAACTGTTAGCCACTTTACCGTCTCTGAACTGTTTTTTGACATAATACATGATTTTACACAAACAAAATGGCTGTTGTTGTTCTAATGTTGTATTTATTGTAGACTTGCAACTACTTAATATAGATATACTTTGGTTATACCCATTCTTACCCAACCTGATATAAATTTGGCTTGATATGTAACGAACCGTCAGCTGAGCAGCTGTCAAGTTTTTTTTCATATCAGAGTATTAGGGAAGACATATTTTATTTATTATCATGACAAATCATAATTTGTTTTTCGTCGTGAAGATAGGTAATTATTATCGGGATATTTTAGAAAAAAACTGATAAATTATCAGTAAATAACGTATTTATAACAAAAAAAAAAATAGGATGTTTGTCAATATTTGGAACAACTGGATTATAGCCGAATCAAAACATAACATGAATCAAATGTATAGAATCAGTTTTACACTAAAAGAAAACGAAACATTTTTAATTCTAAGAGTTGATTTTAATCAGCTTAAAAAGAACAATGCAATATTGCTTTTTTTGCCTCATATACTATTGCGTTTTGGGTAAATTATTATTAGTAATTACATTCAAATATGTTTTTTAAAGCTTTTATAAAGATTTGAAGCTTTTATTTTGCATTTAAAAAATATAGTTTTTAATTTTTATTTATTTATAGATATGTACTTAAATACATGTATATATATATATATACATACATTCATATTTTTACAATAAAATAAATAAATAACTTAAATATACAAGAAAGTATTTTAAAATCTTTATTTCATTATTTATATTTATTTCTAAAACCGCATTTTGGTAATAAAAACGCATACAAACATGAGTACATAAATTAGATTATTTAATTTTCAAAATATTTTCAAATAATTTTTACATTTCCCTCATTACAATGACGAATGAATCACAACTGTGATTCATGTCTTTTTTGTTGAAATAATAACAATGTTGACAAAAAACGGTTATTTGTTTGCGTTAATGTTTTTAATAAGCTAATTGGGCTTGTTGATGATAAATGTAATAAAACCAAATTTGTTACATTTCTTAACCCCGACTTTTTCAAGGGATTTCGTCTGTATTTAATAAAATTATTGTTAACAAATGTATATACAAAAAAAAAAACAATAATCAGAACTTACAATAAATTAAGAAATATCACATTTAAAAATAAACAATAAAAATAATTTTACAAATGACCAACATTTAAACATTGCACTACTTATTTTAGTATAACAGTTGTACTTTTTAAATTCGTTATTTTAGTGCAACACTATAGCTTGCGCCTATGTTGTCAGTGTCTTCTTTGTGATTCATTGTTTTTGTAATTTTTTGTTGTATATGCAAGCTCTCAATTATGAAACAATTTTTCTCCACTTTCTCTTTGTCAAGTATTTTAATCGTATCGAAGTCAGCTGTGTGTCCTGTTTCTATGATGTGTTGAGCTAGTGCAGTCGATCTTTTTCTTTTTTCAATGTCCATCTTGTGTTCGTTTATTCTTGTATGTAATGCTCTTTTTGTTGTGCCTATGTATATGAGATCACAGTTTTGCTCTTCTGCTCCCTTACAACTTATTTCGTATACAATGTTGTTTTGTTGTAATTTATTAACTGGCGCTTTTACGTTTGTAAATATTGTTTTAAGAATGGTTTATACTCCAGACTTACTTTTTCTGCTTTTATTGTTTTTGTTATGATTCTGTTGTCAGTGAGCCCCGGAATGTACTGTACACTGAAAAAAGTTTTTGTATCTTTAACCGTTGTGTTGCTGGAATGTTGATTTATGTTGTTTGTTATTTTATTATACGTAGATTCAATAAGAGATTTGATTAATTTTGTAGGGAAGCTGTTGTCCTGTAGTATTTTTTTAATCCGTTTAATATTGTTATTGTGGAATTTATTGTCACTGATGTTCAAAACTCTACTAATTAGGTTTTTAGCGGTGTTGAGTTAAAATTCATTATTCTATCAGAGGCTGTTTCTTTTTCGTACCAGTCAAATATTATTTCGTTATTTTCCCTTATTATTTTTGAATCCAAATATGTAATAATTCCTTTATCTTCTACTTCAACTGTAAACTGTAATTTATTTGTTTTGATTTGGTTTGAAAAAAAAACAAATTAAGTTATGTTATGATTCTCTTTAAAACAGGCAATGTTTTGATACATTCGACACCTTTATATTTTTCATTCGATTATCTTTGTTTCACATTTTAAGAAGAGAGTATTCGGTGTTAGTGTAATGATTTAGTGCAAACATTAAAATCAAAAGAAGAACAGGAAATTGCGAGGAATAAATTATCTTCAATAATAGATAATCATTTAAATAAAATAAAATTAACTAACAGGGATAGATTTATGTTAGAAAACGTAAAAAAGGCGGATAGTTTTTTGAAAAGAAATAGGGACATACTTATCTTAAAAGCCGATAAAGGTAATACCACAGTAGCTTTAAATAAGAGTGATTATGTTTTAAGAATTAACAATATTGTAGGGGATGTTGCTAATTATTAGTTAGCAAACAAAGATCCAACAACAAAATTGCAGAAGATTAAAATTTTTTAAACAAAAAGTTATTACAATTTTAGAGAAAAACAAGTTTAAAACCAATGTTTCTACAGTTCCAAGATTGTATGGGTTACCTAAAATTCACAAGGAGGATTTTCCTTTAAGACCGATTTGTTCTTTTATAAATTCTCCATCTTATGAGTTATGTAAATATATTACAATGATTTTAAAAAAGATTACAGAAAATTCAAAATATAATGTTAAAAATTCGCTTGAATTTAAAGAAAGGATAAGGAACATAAGTGTTCTGAATGATGAAAAATTAGTATCTTTTGATGTAGTCTCTTTATTTCCAAGTATACCTGTTGATTTGGCAGTGAATATTATTGAAGAAAAATGGAACGTAATACAGGAATATACTAGAATGGAAAAATGTTTATTTTTACGAATTTTAAAATTCTGTATTGAAGATAACAGATACTTTCAATATAATGATA
The DNA here is from genome assembly GCA_916610165.2 of Gymnosoma rotundatum. NCBI lineage: Eukaryota > Metazoa > Arthropoda > Insecta > Diptera > Tachinidae > Gymnosoma > Gymnosoma rotundatum. Next base: position 90,304,681 of record OU744337.1, on the reverse strand, counting down.
ACATATATTTGCAACAAAAAGGGCTTCCAATGGGATCTCCAGCTTCCCCTGTTGTGGCAGATATTATTATGGAGAAATTATTAGACACGTGCATTAATGAAATTAGTATAAAACCAAGAATAATGACAAAATATGTGGATGATTTGTTTTGTATTATTTCTGCATCTGGTATTGAAAATATGTTAGAAACATTAAATAATTTTAATAGTTGTATAAAATTTACAATAGAAATAGAAAACAATTTTAAATTGCCCTATTTAGATACGTTGGTAATAAGGAGAGGGAATAAACTAAAAATGGATTGGTACCAAAAGCCAACAGCTTCCGGGAGAATTATTAATTATTATTCAAAGCATAACAAAAGAATAATTATTAATACGGGAAAAAATTTGATAGAAAAAGTACTTAAGCGAAGTGATAAGGAATTTCACAAAAGCAATAAAGATAAAGTTAAAAAGATATTAATTGATAATAATTTTCCAATGAGAGTGATAAATAGTTTGTTTAAACAGTTAAGGTTTAGGAGAGCAAATAATACAAGAGATGTTACAGAAACTAAAGTTTATAAGTCTTTAATTTATGTACCAGAAATAGCAGAAAGGATTGAAAAATCAAAAATTTTTGATGGGGATAAATATAAAATGGCATACAAAACTTATAATACTTTAAATAGATTATTTAGTAAAACAAAAGATAAGATTAAAAAATGGGACATGTCAAATGTAGTTTACAAAATACCTTGTAATGGTAATGATAGTGAGAATTGTAATAAGGAATATATATGTAGGTACGACAAAAAATAAACTAAAAACTAGAATAGCTGGACATAAGTCTGATCAAAGATACAGGGACGTTAATAATTCACAAAAAACTGCATTATCTTCCCATTGTGCCAGATTTGATCATTATCCTAACTTTGAAGATGCATCTGTTTTAAATATAGAAAATAATTATAAGCGTCGGTATATGTTAGAGATGTTACAAATATTTAAAATACCAGCAACAAAAAGAATAAACTTTAAGGCTGATACTGATAATGTTGCGCAATGTTATAGACATTTAGTGCATAAAAAATAATTAACGTTTGAGAGTATATGATTGCTTGTAACATTTCTATCGTGAAAGTTTATGTTAATGTATTTGTATTAAGTTTTTTAAAATTTTTAAATAATTTAAATGTTTTCTGTTTTTTAAATTTTTATGAGAATGTATATGTTTAAAATTTTTGAGTTATTTTACTTGAGTGTTTTTTGAGTTTTAAATTTATAAGAATGTAAATGTTTAAATATTTGAATTTTTTGTCGTTTGGTTTTTGATTTTTCTGTTTTTGTTTGAAAAAATAATTTCATTTTAATTTTGTTATTCAAAAAAAGAAAATCTAATTAATAATATTTTTTGTTTCCTGTTTCCTGACGATGTCACCCAACGGTGTGGTGAAATATTGAAAATATAAATAAAAGTTTTTATAATTTATAAACTGACCTAGTGCTTAAAAAATTAGAAAACAATGATTTAGTGTGAGTTGAAAAACGAATGCACTCATGCAGATCTCTAATAATTACTTTGTTGCTTCGATTATAAGTTTTCGAAAAAATTTCTATACTTAATTGAAACCTCTAATATTTATTCCAGTTCTCAAAAAGAAACTAATATGTGTAGATAATCACAATCTTAAATAGAGATGAACAATTATTGTCATATTCATAAAAAATAAAATAAGTTTATTTTATGATTACAACAGTTAGTATTAAGCAACAGTATTAAACAAAGTATATCTATGTATAACAAGTACATGCAGGAGTTCAGCTGACAGTTTTATTGGTGTACATATTTATCATGTTTTGTGTCAAAATTTGTTTACGGCTCCGATTATGGTTCACAACACTTAAATGTTGTGTTGTAGCCGAGATATTTGTTTCGATTATGGTTTACAACATCTTCATGTTGAGTATGTCACAGGGTTGTTTTTTATTGCAGCAAACAATATTCACAAAATTACATCTCTTCATATGGAAAACTGTCAACAATAAAACAATTGCACGCACATATTCAAAATTATTTTAAAACAAGTGTCGATTTTTTACATGATGATGAGGGTAATTATGTACAGCGCTTAATGACGGTGGCTCAAAATTAATTGCAACTGCTCTAAACCGAACTCTTTTAAAGTTTGCAAGTCCAATGCAGACCCACATGGGTCAACTTGCGACTGCATCTACACCAGTTCAATAGTCGTGTGCTCTAATGAACTCAGGCTTATTTCAGTGTATGGACCACTACCAGTGGCTTGGATGCTCCTTTTCTTTGTATTATTTTCTTCTATATTCACAGCCTGTAATTCATTTTAGTAAAAGGATAAAAATCGCAATATATTTTTTCAAAATATCTAACTAAAGAATCATAATTCATTTTCATTTTAAAACTAAAAAACCAATATTAATTTTTAAAATAATAAAAAATAAAACAAAACGTATGTACATAAATGAAATACTAAACCAAAAACAATAATATACTATTCTAATTTTTTACCGGTTAATTCGATTTTTGCTCTTAATAAGTCTATTTGCAGATCTCCATTTTCATTTTTAAATCATAAATTTTTTTTATTTATTTTGTAGTTTTTGTACGATTTTTTTCGAGAAGAGGTTTTTTGCTTGCTCTCTTAAAATTTTTAACCGCTCGTCTTTTATATTTGCATGATTTTTTATTTTACGGCTTCTGGGCAATAGCAGCTCATTTTTTTGTACCTGGTGATGGCTCGACCTCAGTGGTTGATTTCTCCGCATCCGAATTTTCTTGAGCTTGTAAGCCCATTACAGATCCATATGGATTTATTTGCGTCTGCATAGACACAAGCTCAACCGTATCCACCAGTGGCTTGGAAATTTCTCTTTATTTTGTTAATTTCCTTTTTAAATTGGCTTTATAGTGAGTCCATACCTAAAAACAAAAAAAAAATTGACTAAATTTAAAAAAATAAATAAATAATACATCTGCTACATACTCTTTGCCGTTCTTTTGCGACTCTAATCGATGGTCCCAAAGAATTGAACTCAACAGAAAACTTTTTCCATTTTTACTTGACCTGCATTTTGCTAATGCCAAATGTAGCTTCCCTCGACTAACCTTAGGATTTTTTTTCATTAAGTCTATTAGTTTTTACATTTGTTTTTATTAGATATTTTCCTGAAAAACGTTTCTAATTATTAAAGCTTTACAAAATAAAGAAAACAAATACTTACAAATTTTCTCAATTTTATGTTTTTAAATTTTCACTTTAAAACAACAGGTAATTAGCTGTTGTAAGTTTTTAACAGTACTGACAACACATAAATACACATGTTGTAAACCGTAATCAGTGAAAATTTACATAGACAACTCTTTATACAACAGAGCTGACAACAGTTGTAAACCATAATCGCTTTTTCAAAAATACAACACTTAAATTACAACTGTTGTAAACCGTAATCGGGGCCTACATTTATTTTAATTTTTATTTTGCTATACATTTCTCTTGTTTTTTACGTGTTTTTATTTTCATTTCTATTATGTTCAATCAGGGATGGTAAACAAAATATTATTCAAATTACACTTTTCCAACTCAAGTTACATTGAACATCCTTTTATTGGTTCTTGTTTAAGTTTACATTGATGTAGTCGTTAAAAGGTCATTCTCTTATAATAATTACGTAAAATTCATATTAATTTTTTAGTTAGAAAAATGATAAAATGTTACCAACTTTGCCGTCTCTGAACTGGTTTTTCACATAATACATGATTTTACACAAACAAAATGCCTATTGTTGTTCTAATGTTGTATTTGTTCTAGACTTGCATGTACTTAATATAGATATACTTTGTTTGGTATTAAAAACTAATTGTTCATAAGTTTTTTTAGCGGTTTATGTCAGCGTTCTTTTTTTCAAATAGTTAGTGGTTTCTAGCGTTTTTTAAAGTAATATCTAGCGGGAATTGGTTCCATAGTTTTGACAACACTAGTAGTCAGTGAAACGTCGAATGCACATGTGCGTGGATGTATGATGTTTTATTTCGACACACTGAAGGAAAAAATTTTTATTTATTTACAGTATCAACAAATGATTAGGCTCATTCGGAATTACAACAAAACATTAAAATAGAAAATTTAAAAGATGCAAATATATTGTATAATTTTTATGAGATTTTTTTTACTATTTTTTTTAATAAGAATTTTTACTGGTATTTAAAATACTTTAATTTTTTACTGGTATTTAAAATACTTTAATTTTTTACTGTTACCAAGTAACATATTATTTTCGCTAAGCAATTTTACTTACATTTAAGAATTAGAATATTTTACTTGAATTTAAATTAAACTTTAAATTAATTGCTTATGTGTACTATTTTATAATATTACCAAGTAACAGCATGTTTTTCAATAATAAACTTTTTTATGTTTAGGAGATCAAAATTAATTTATAACATTCTGCTAAATTTTGTTTAAATTATAATTTTTGACTTGAATTTAGGATACTTTAAATTTATATTATTTGCTTATGTGCAATATTTTACAATAAATAAACAACTTTTCTCGTAGTGTAGCTTTATATTTCTCACCAATACAAATACATTTTATATTTTGCGCATCACTGACTTAGAGTAACAAAAATAAACAGATACTCTGATACATACATCTCCATATATTTAATTTGTTTTTTTTTTTAATGTTTTCTTTTTTATGGAAATTTTGATTTCAATTTTGTTCGTGTTGGTTTTGCTGCGTTGGAGTAAACAAAACAAATTCTTTCTCTTGTGGTACCTGTCGTGAAAGTTTTATTTTTGAAAATACGAATAAATAAAAAAGCCTTTTATACAAACTTTTACCGTCAAAGAAACTTCATCCATTATGTCGTTGAATGCGCGTCTCAACTTTGCTCTTGCATATGCCGCTTGTTTCGGGGTAAGGCTCCTTAGTTCAGCTGCAATATATTCGGCAAAAGCCGTAGATGAGTCCTTTGGTTGTAAGGCCCTGGAACGCACTGACTGCAGTGCCTCCAGAGCCATCTCTTGTAAATTATTATTGCATCTGCTACTTGTTGACCACCGTGTCTTTGAGGTAGTGCGTTTACGATTTCGTTGCTGCCCGGGCATTGATAGTGACAAAACAAAATAATTATAATAAAATGATAAAGAAAGCTGAACACATTTACCCATTGCATGGAGGATGCTGATTGTGTAGATTGCCGCAATTTATTGGTTTCCAAAAACATCATTGGCTTGAAATATTTCCATGTAATTGAAATAACTTCGTCTGTACCTTGACCTGACTTCTGCCTACGAAATTTTTCAAGGTTGCTTTTGAAAGTTGTCCTCAAATTGACCCATTTCCCTTTGCAGTCATTAAAACTTGCAGGAATGGCATCTGCAACTTCCTGCCATATATCGTCCTTGTGCAGTTTGTATTCTTCACATCCAACATCCCATAATCCTCTTCGTGATTTAACCTCCTGAATCAATTTTAAAATATTTTCATGTGACCACGACGTTTCAACCTTTTTCCTGTAGCTCTTTTGTTTGGCTCTTTTGGGCGCAGGTGAGTCCCTCGGCGATTGAACTTTTATCGGCAAAAAGGAGAGTTTTTTCTCATCTTCAAAATCGTCAAGTGAATCACGGTCGCTATCCATGTTTTTAATTATACGTACTTTAGTTTTTCTGCTTTAGTTTTATTTTCAGTTTTAATTTTCTTTTAAAACACTTTTTCCAATTTTCCTCATTAACTTTTATCTGACAATGACATCGTTGTCAGATGTTTAAAATTTCCTACATATTACAATGTGTATCCCACTGACAATGTCTGGCAATGTTCTGACAATAGCAAATTAAAGTGTTTACACAATTGTAAGATATCTGACAACAGTATAATCAGGTAGAAGTCTAACAATTATCTGGCAATGATTTTCTTACAATATTGTCAGACAAGAATTGTAAGTTCACACGATTTTAAGCGTTTTCTGTATATTTTTCTGACAATATTGTAAGATCCAACAACCGTGTGTACAGATCCTTAACTTTATTTTCAAAGATGAATCGTTTTATATAAAAGGGCCTTTAAGGTAAGCATATTACACATAAATAGAATAAACATAGCATTACATTATATACATACAAAATATATTTTTTTAATTACATATGAAATGTACATATTTACTTTAATATAACATGACTTTGAAAAAAAATATCTTTAAACAAAGTAAATTACTATTACTTTTTTTAAATATAATTCTTGCAAAAACACCCGACTTTAAAACAGACAAACTTAAAATAACATTTCTTAAAGAACTCTACAATAAATAAATAAAGTAAATACATATATCTAAATTTGTCATTGTGTGTTAATTCTACAATGAAAGTATAAATATACCATGAGTACACCGCATGCTTACTCTATATTTTTCATACCGCAATAAAAAGTTGCGGTGTTTATTTTACCCGTTCTTGTAAGTGTTTTTTGTTGTGGGTATATTTAAAACAAAGAGCCTAAAAACGAGTCTCAAAAATATCGCAATCAGAATTATAGTATTTTCTATACACGTACACGAGAATTTTCTAATTCTCTTTATTTGTCAGCAGTGTTGCCACATTTTTACCCTATTAAAGTTTTTTACTGCCGTTTCATGAAATTCTGCATTGTATGCAGATCTATTTATAAACAATAAAAAAAGAACAAAATTTGATGAAAAATATTGCTTAAACATTATAAGCAGAAAAACAGGCAACAACCGTTTTTATACGTATTTAATACAACACATATTTAATGAAAGTAAAAGTAAATAAATAAAAACCCCTTAAAGGCACAGCTTTTGTACACTATTTAGAGCAGGTATACTTATTTTGTTGCTGTTTTTTATGTACAAATATTTTCAGTTTATGCGCCTTGTTGTCATAAACGTGCTACTAACGGTATTTAGGAAAACAAAATTGTAAAAAATAAAATAAATTTATTTTTCGAATTCGTGAATAAAAGAAAAATTACATAATTTTTTACTTTTAAACAAAACTGTATATGCAGATGTAATATTACATTGACTGAATGTCGTTAGACCTCATAAATAATAATAAATAAAATAAAGTTTTTAGTTTACTTATTTTATTAAATATAATTATTGCTTTTATACCTATTTATTAATTTTAAAAATCTATTTGCTTAAAGAATAGAATTTATAAATTTCTATCCTGTGTGAAATAAAAAAAAAAAACACTAACAAAAACTTAATATAATAAACAATGAACTATTCTTGAGTTCTTAGTAAACTTTTGTTGTGTTTTTAATAAATGAAAAAAATGGCGAATTTTACGGGTTCTATTCAATTTATTTTCTGTTACATATTAAATAAACTTTCATAATTTCAAAGAAGTATATATGTTAGCTTATTTAGACATTGGGTAGTTTTGATATTGTGTTTGATTTAATAATTATGATCTGATAACTCTGTTTTTCTCACACCAAACACGTTAAAATGTCTCTCTTGGTTCGTATGAGTACGAATGCTGAAAGTGAGAAAACTTTTTTACGAAATCAGTAAAGCCAGCATTTTGCTTGAGTATGCTAAAGACTTAAACTCATCAATACTAAAATGGAATGGGTATAGTAAATACTCGTATAAAAGAAATGCGGTGGCGATCACACCGAAACCGCATTTAAGATGAGTATACTTAGAGTATTAAAAATAGACACTCTTGCAGTTCTCTGATTTTTATTTTTCGTTAAATAAATTTTCAATACTTGGTTGACTTTCCTTTGCTGACAAACAGAGCTAAAAGACGTCGCGGTATATTTTTCACCAAATGTTTTCAAAAATCGGGTTCAGTATTGTACCACTCTTCTGTTACTGCTTCCTTCAATGCGGCAGGCAATACTTTTTGGCCTCCGCTTAAATACTCTTTTTTTATAAATCTGGAGAATGAAGAGGACCCTCCATTCCTTTAGGGCAATTAAGTGAAAGCCAATTGCGTGAATTCCAAGATTTATGTTTGAATCACTGTGTTGGTAAAACACGAAGTTGTCTGTTATGCCCAGGCATTCGGGACTTTTCCCAACGATTTCCTTTATAATGTTTACAAAATGTATTTTTCCAACTCCAGCCGTTGACATGCAACCCCATACCATCAGAGAAACACCACAATATTTGTTTTTTATTTTTCTTGACTAAAAATTTAGTACTTATCACTCTCGGACAAACTGGACCTTTTTGCACAATTTCTTTTTTTATTGTGGATACTATTTGTATCCTTTTATCGTTTTATAATATTAAACACTGTACCTTTTCTTCTCTTTAGTATTTCTGAAATTTCTCTAAGCCCCAATTTTCACGAAGCAATTCTAATTAATAAACTTATCACTTATTCTTCTTTGAACTTGCCTTGCGTTTTCACAATTCTTAGCTTATTGTTTTAGCGTTTCTTCTTTTTTTAACCCACTTCAAAAAAAGAAGGAGGTTATACAATTCGGCTGAATGTTACTTTTTTTATATTTGTGCCTCCATAACTCAGTCATTTCTGATCCGATTTTGAAAATTTTTGGTAATACGTATGATAGATTATGCTTACAGATTGGTCCCGTTTTAAAAACAGTTAATAATCTTCAAAATTAAAGGATGTCCCCATACAACATACATATTTTTTACGTGTATTATGAATTGTAAAGGGCACTTCTGTAAAATTTAAAGTGACTGCGTATTACTATAGCTCCTAATAACAAAAAATTATACAAAAAAAAATCTAAAAATTAAAGGGTGCCCCAAAATTTATGTAAATTTACTTATAAGGGCCTACCTTTTGAACTGTTATAGATAAACGCTTGCAAATTGAACAGAATGTCGATTGCTATGGCCGTTAGAGTAACAAGTGTTAATATTACAAATTATAAATTAAAGGGTGCGCCAATATTTCATTAAATTTAATGTATATGGCCAAACTTTTGAATAGTTGTAGACAGACGCTTGAAATTTACAACGAACCTGTATATAAAGAACCCGCTTTAACAACCAGAATAAAATTTGGATTTTGAAGTTAAAGGGTGTTCCAAAAGTTAATGTAATTTTGTGTATGTGACCAAACTTTTGAACCGTTAAAGAAAGAACGCTGAAACTTAAAAGGGACCTGTATTGCTAAATCCGCTATATCAACGAGTTTATAATGTGAATTTAGAAATTAAAGTGTGATGAAGATTTACCTATATGAGCCTATCTTTTGAACCGTTATAGACGAACGCTTGCTATTTGGACAGAATATCGATTGCTATGGCCGTTATAGTAATAAGTATTAATATTAACATTTAACCAATAATAGACAGACGCCTGGAATTTACAACGCTATAACAAGTATAAAATATGGATTTGGAGGTTAAAGGGTGTACAAATAGTTGATGTAATATCAAGTGTGTGGTCGTACTTTTGAACCGTTATAGACATAACACTGAAACTCAAAAGGGACCTGTATTTCTAAGTTCGCTATATCAACGAGTTTATAATTTGAATTTAGAAATTAAGGGTTGTCCCATAATTACTATAGATTTACTTATATAGGCCTATCTTTTGAACCGTTCTAGACAAACGCTTGTAAATTTGACGAAATGTCGATTGCTATGGCCGTTATAGTAACAGCTGATAATATTTAAAATTATAAATTAAAGAGTTCACCAATTCATCAATAGTTCATTTAATTTGGTATATAGCCATACTCTTAAACAATTGTAGACTGACGATTGAAATTTACAAAGAGCCTGTATTACTAACTTCTCTATAACAACAATATAAAATTTGGATTTGGAAATGAACTGGTGTCCCAATAGTTGATATAATATGGTGTACGTGCACGGACTTTTTAACCGTTATAGAAAGACAGCTGAAATTTACAAGGACATGTTTTGCTAAGTCCGCTATAACAAGAAGCTTGTAATTTGAATTTAAAAAGTAAAGGGTGTTCCCAAAATTAATGTAATTTGTTCTATATGGTCGTATTTTTTGAACCGTTGTATACAAACACCTTAATTTTAGACAGAATGTCCACTACTTTATTTGGTATAATAAGAAGTATAAAAATGTTATATTATAAATTAAATAGTTGATATAATCTGTATATAATTTGAATTTGGAAATTAAAGAGTGACCCTATAGTTGCTGCAAATTGATGCATATTGCCAAACTATTGAACAGTTATAAAAGTATAAAGTTTGGAGATATAAGGGTGTCCCAATAGCTAATGTACCTATATATCTATCTAATTTATGTGGCCATATACTTGAACTGTTATAGGCAGACAGATGAAATCTGTTTTGAAGTCGGTTTTTTTTCGCAAGAATTATTTGTGCAACAAATTTCAATTTGTATTTAAAAAAAAATAAAATTTAATCATTAAAGTTACGAATAAGAAAGCAAAACGAATTGAACGAGTACATCAGCTTGTCTACTCGTATCTTTTCCCCTTGTCGCCCTCACCACCAAGTAAAAGGGATAAGCCGATAAGAATTGCCATTGAAAATTGGGACTAATAGTTTTGTGGTTTTTATAATTATTTCTAACAAATGCCTTTCTCCAATTTGACCCTCCAGTTTGACCCTTTTGTGTAATTTTTAAGAAAATAAAATTTTAAACAATATGAAATATTATAAAACAAGAATTGAGGTCAAAAAAAGGGATTTGACAAAAATGTAAATGTTTTTATTTTTTCATTGAATCTTTAAAATACATATGAATAAATGGTTCCCAATGGGATCCCTTATGTAGAAAAATGAAAGAAAAAATAAAAATAGTTACTGATTGTTTGCTGTGTTTTTGTATAAAACATTTTTGAGTTGTAATATGTCTTTTGTCTTATTGATTCAATGGAGTTCTCATTTAATCAATTTGGCTTTTGATATAAGACTTTCTAGTTTTCTATACAAAATTTGGGTAAAATCCACTGATGAGCTATTTGAGCAGTAGTGAAATGGCCATATGGATATGCTTTCCCCGCAGTAATACACTTCATTTTTTAGTTTAGTTTGAAATAAGAAATATTTCATGAGAATATCATGAAATATTTATATTTGAAGGAATCAAGCACGAATAAAGTAAATTAAATGTTTTAATTTTTATTAAATTAGGATTTGAACTGTGAATATTATAAATGAATCGAAATTTATTTTGGCTTTAGTTAATTTGTTTTAATTTCTTAAAACCTTCTTTGGAAAGAAAAATTATTTTACAAATGTATGCGGACGATTTCCAAAGAAAACAAGAAAAATTAGACGCTAGCTGCACTTTTTGGACCGCTACGTTCTTCGTTAGCATTCTTCGCATCTATCTACCTTAGTTGTGTAATTGTAAACATCATCTATTTAACCAACTTTCCAAGCCATATTTATTTTACTAGGTAATAGCGTCTCTACAACAAATACACCATTGCATAAACAACATGGCTTTTTATTGTTGTTTTGTGTGTTAGAAAAGTCAAAATCATCAAGAAAAATAAAAGATAATTGCTTTAAATACAAATGCTTGCTCTAAATACAAGAGATACTTTCCATCCATGGTGTTATATAATGCTTGCAGGGCTGTAAAGGTGTAATTAATTTTTGAATTATTTCGCGAAGCATTCATGCACTGAATTATTAATTTTGAAGTACAGTCGGGCTTCGATTATCCGTGATGGGCGGGACCTGAAGCATTACGGATAATCGATTTGTACGATTAATCGAATCAAAATTTTGAATATATAGTTTTTTTTATTGTTGTATGTATGCATTTGAAGTTAATAAAAAAATTCTGCCATCACGGATAATAAGAGGATAATCGAAGCAAACAATTTGAAAACATTTGAAGCAAAAGACAATAGCCATAACGGTTTATCGGGGTTACTGGTTATTCGGATCACGAATAATCGAGTCTCGACTTTAATTCTTTCGACACAAAAAATGACTTAAATGAAATTAGAGTTAATTCAATTGAATTTGGTAAAAATTAATTGCAATTGATTTCGCAAATAATTTGAATTAAATTGATTTTAAAATAATTTAAATAAATTATAAAAAACAATTAGCAATTCATTACCAGCTTACTTATAGAAATTTGAAATGATTTTGTAAATAAATATGCCTCAACATGTTTTCTTTCATCTTTGATCATTGAATGTTCTCAGTTTGGTAGAACAAATATCAATTTTTCATTCCCCCTGATCATCAAGTGAAATGGGCGCTCGCCCATATTTTCTGAGTTATGGGGCTCTGAAAGTTTCGAATTTTTTAAAATATCATTATGGGTATCATATCATTTTAAAGGTTTTGAAAATATCTTTAAGGAAATACTAAAATTTTTTAAAAATGCTTAACTCATTAATAGGCGATACTCCTATCATTTTTATGTAAAATTAAATATATGTAGTACCAAAATTTTTTTTATATTTTAATTCTCTGTCACCTTTTAAACTAGATTTGTTTTAGTTTTAGGTTTATTGTCTTTTTTAATTATCTTTTTATTTTATCCTTCCCTTCTTCTTTGGGGAATTTATGTTAATCTTTTTTTAAATTATTAATAGTTGTATTAAGATGTACAGATTTTTTAATTATTTTATTGTAAAAAACCTTGAAAAATATTTTAGTATGTAAGGAATTTTTTAAATCTATTGTTAGTTTAAGTTTTTTTATAATGAATTTTTTGGAAATTAAATAAATCAATTAAGAATACGGATAGGTAGGTAGTAATGTTTTCAACGCTTAAATATTACAAATGGAGAAGTTAAAAATAAATTTATTTCTTAATTTAGATGAAAGCAAAAATTAAATAAAGTTGTGCAAAAAAAGTAAGAGCGCTATATTCGGCTATGCCGAATCTTCACCTTCTATATAAATCTAGTTTAGTGAATTAGCTACAATCAAAAAAGCAAATATGGAGTTGACAGAGAATTAAAAAATAAAAAAAGATATCAAATTAATGGGTTAAGCATTTTTAAAAAAATTTTGGTATTCCTTAAACATCTCTTGAAAACCTTAAAAATTATGCCATATTGATATTTTGGGTATCATTTTAAAGCTTTTGAAGAGATCTTTAACCCATTAAAAGCCGATGGAATTTTTATGTAAACAATATATACGCATTTTTTATATTTTTTTACTTCTCTGTCACCCCAATATTTCTTTTTTTATTTAAATTACTAATTACATTTTTTCGGACCAATCGATTGCATTCGATTTCTGAGCTTTGATTTAGCTATATTAAATTCACTAAAAAATCGTTCTACATTATACCACGGCATGCATAATACTCGCAAGGCAACTTAACCAGCTCTTTGAAAATTTTATTTCCAGTCAAATTTTCAAAAACTTCGTAACAAATACATGTAGTATCCATTAGATTATTCCATTTTATAGCATTTATATTATTAAGCTGATTTAAAATTTGTTCGATTATTTCCGGGCTATAACCAAGTTGTTCCAAATATTGAGAGGCGTCTTCTTATTTTTGTGTTATAAATACGTTATTTACTGATAATTTATCATATTTTTCTAAAATGTCCCGATTTTCTGGTAATCTAAAATGGTAGTTTCCATTATTTAGAAAAAGCTTTTATTGGCCCAATTAAAATATATATCGTTATTTACCTTTAAAAAAAACAAGGCAGAGATGGAAAATCTATATATTTATATCAAAGGTTACAAATACATAGTTGATCTTACTTTGTAACAAACAAAACTTGTTGTAGCTTAAAAAACGCTTTTAATAGCAAAAACAACCACCAAATCTAGCGGAAAACCGCCGTTTTGGCAACACTGCAGTGAGCACAATATGATGCGTTTTAGAACACATGACATTTGCAGAGATGCCAACTGATGCATTTTCGAACGTACTGCGAATCAGAAGCAGCGCAGTAAAGGCCAGGATTCATACTAAGTCGTACGTTCGGTCAAAAATTGCATGTGTGCTCAAAAAGTATGATAGTGTGGATTGAAATTGTGTGTGACAGAGTTTTTGACAGATCTGTACCATTTTAATAATCTTTTGAAATAATTCATAAAATATTTTTCTATATACGATCAGGGTTGATTTTTTTAAGATGACGAGAAGAAAAAACAACAAAATGTTAAAAACAAATGATTTTGCATCTTTTTTGTATTATAGTGTGGCACATACGACGCCATTTTGGAACGATTTTTAAAGTAGGACAGAATTCTGTCAGATTTTTGTGTGATTAAATCGTACGATTGTGTATGATAGTGAATCCTGACCTTAATGCATTTTCGAACAAACGCATAGTTATCTGCCGCAGCAATGCCACCTGGTAAATAATTCGCCTTGAACGTTACTACGTTTAGGAATGAGATTTTATAATTGTAGTTTGTTTTTATTACCTTTATTATCATATATCAAACTATTTTTGTAAGTCATCTTATTGTTCATTACATATTTAACATATTGGCATTTTTAATAGATTATGTTAATTATATACATATGTACATGTTTATTAAAATGCACTAGCAGCATATATAATATAATAATTTTCTTATAAACTTTCCAATTTTTTTCAATTTTTAAGCTCGGATTAATTCGACAATATAGACAAAATAGAAATTGGCCTAGTTAGCGGCTTTTAACTCGTGCAGCTGTGATGGCGTCAAAATAATCGGCTCAAATATACGCGTATTTTAGTTTTAATGGGTACTTTTTTTTACTTAAATTTTTGGCAGCAATACTAACCTAATGATTTCCAATGTCTTATTCACCTTTAGGCCAACTAAAACATTCTAATGTCGGATAAGTTCTTAACCAATAACATTTGTCTGTTATTTTAAAATTTAACCTTTCGAACAGGCGACGTGATGGTAAATTATTTTCATTGACCAAGGCCATAACATCATCTCCTTGATCGGCTATGCAACGTGAGGTGGCACGTGCTACAGCAACACCCAAACCTAAACGCTTGTAATTTTCTTTAACTTGTAGCGCACCTAGAAAACCGCCTTGTAATCTTAAATCGAAAACATATTATTTTTAAAACATTTTTGCATTCTTTGGTGTATTAAGAGAGAACTTACCGTAAACACCAAGCTACCAATTCGTCTGTTCCTTCTATATAAATGCCCATATTAACATTCCAATCAATTAAACGTTTTATTAAGAACAATGAGCCTTCATGCCGGTTTGGCCATAGATAATCAACAATTTCAGCATCCGTTGAAGAACAAAGAGGTTTAATAATAAACCCTTGAGGACAGCTGCATTTAATAAACAGTGGAATTAATTTTTAAAGATAAATGTATAAAAAAAAATCTAATTATATACATGCATAACTTGTAAACATTTACGAGTAGTAACTGAATTTATTCTGCGTTATATGTTATAAGACGATGCTGAATGAGAAATCAAAAAAATTTTGCCATGAGATTTTATTGGGATAAAAAATATCACAATATTTTTTTTAATTGATTAATTGAATTAAATATTCCCGTAGGTTAACCTAATAATTAAAAAAGTGCCCGTGCACTCGTACACGACTTTGAGATCCAGCATTTTGATCGTGTATAGACCGCTCTGACCAAAAAATAGTAACATTTCAAAGTAGATGTACTAGAGTCAAAAAATTTATAAAACAATAGACCACTATAAGCCAGTAAACTGATCTCCGCAGGGAAAAATTGAAAATAATACTCTGAGTAACATATAGCAAAAATACGAACATTAAATATTTATTATTTTTTTTTTTTTGTAAAAGCGTTTATAATGTTTGAGTGCATCATAAAAATTATTTTTTTTTTAAAGTTAGTGCTAATAAAAATTCCTTTTTTTATTTAAATATAAATATATTTACTTTAAATATAATCTTAACTTTATATATGTATGTATATTAATTATTAATAAGCCTCTAATTTCAGTTGCTTTAAACTTCTTTGCTGTATGCTAAATTATAGAAAATTAACAGAGCAACAAAAAATATTTCTTTTGTATTCTTTTAATTGCAAAATCCTTCACTGTTACAAATTGTTCTTTTTTAAGACATTTTTTAAACAAAAGTAAAAAACACATGTTTAAATAATTCTTTCTAGTAAAAAGCTTTCTAGCAAAAACGGTGGCATATCATAACGTCCAAGGACATAACGTACATTAACGCAGAGTCATAACGTCCATTGATATAATACAAAACTGCAAAATTTGTATAAACTGGCTTGAAGAAAATCTTTGGTAAGCGAAGCCGCTGTCGGTTATACTATTAAGGAGAAAATACTTGCGCCCGGCCGAAGGCCGGCTATGCAGAACATTTTTGGCAAGCGAAGCTAATGATTTTTTCGAAACACTTGATATCATGGGGAAATCATGTACCAGGTAGTGGCAGTGGAGGCAAAATCGCAAAAAAAATTTTACTTAAAAACTTAACGGTCTTTAGACGATTATCTTTACACATACTATTTAGTTTGATTTTGTGCTGTCAACATCGCGTTTTCAGTATTGCGAAAATGGCATTAGCAAAAAAACAGTATACGTACAAGAAACTCAGCCATTATTTACAAAATACAGAAAGATAAAATAAAAAGCAGTGGAAAACAGGTTGTGAATGGAAGAGTGATAAATAATTAAAATTTAAAACACGGGAATAATTAATAATATAATTTAAACTTTAAAATTTTTTATTGTGCTATTTTCCCGGTATTGATTATTGAAGGTGAAATGTTTTTCCTTTTAAACTCTTTCTTAAAATTTATTTTTCTTATTAAATCTTAAAGTTTCCCACCGGAGGTTGTTTTTCATTTGTAGTATTCTAATTAAATTTCATACTGTTCTTCCGGTATACTCTGCACTTGTTACGTTTCAAAATGAACGCAATGACTAATAAACTTCGATAAATTCCAACGATTCTGTTTTCTTGCGCCATTTTTGGCAACTGCACAACTTTAAATCTCGTTTACAATGAAAAATTTGTACGTAGTTCAAAAACAGACTTATACACACATAAATGGGAGACAGGGAAAGTATGCCAAAAATCTAAATTTTTTAATTTTTCAACCATCATCGTCTGTGTAATATATTTTCACAAATACTACCATAATGCTGGACGATTATTTTGATCGTGAATAGACCTTTTAAAATATATAATTGACTAGTCAGCATGTGTACATCAAATAGTCTAGCACACGTACACAACTTTGACCTTTTTGATTTTTAGCATACTGGTTGTCACTCTTTGATGTGTGTATTACGTATTTGTTTTGCAAGTAGATACCTAATAATTTTTCATTTTGAACGAGATTTTAAGTTACTTTTTTAAGTATAGTTTCTTTGTTTTTTAAATAACAGCTCTGTTTGCTTGTATGTAATATTAAATATTGAATACGCGATATTGACAGCACAAAAACAAGCTTAAAGTTAAGGTGTGACGGGTCATTCAGCATGTGTGCATCAAAGCGATCAGCACGCGTACAGCACTTTAATATCCAGTATTTTCTAGAAATTATTCTCTTTTTTACTAGACAGACAAAAATTTTTGTTTCTGTTAGGTTCCTTTTCGCGAGGATTCTTTCTCTCTGATTCTTTGAAGGAGGGCCAGTAATACTGAAATGATATTAGAGTGAGAAAAATTGTATTGAAGAACAACATGAGAGTTATGAGGAGGTAAAAAAGATAAACAAAAATCCCTTGCCAAGGCGAATTGAATACTAGGTAATCGCAGGAGGACAAAAAAAAGCGTATATTTTTATCAGTATCTGTTATCAACTGTATGTTGCCTGCATAACTCAGTCATTTCTGAAACAATTTTGAAAATTATGTCTTTATTTGAAAAATGTTGCAAACAGATTGTCTTGTTTTTAAAACTGTTCATAATCTTAAAAATTAAAGGGTGCCCCCATACGGCATACAGGTACCGTAACGTGTACGTGTATTATGAACACTAAAATTTAAAAAAAAACTAAGTATGACTATAACTCCCAATAGCAAAAAGTAATAGAAAAATTAATGTAAAAAATAAATAAAAAAAGGGTGTCCCCATAGCTGACGCAATTTGAGCTATATGGGTCTATTTTTGACCGTTATCATAAGTATAAATTTTTAAAATTATACATTAAAGGGTGCCCCAATAGTTCATTTTACTTCATGTATACGGCCATGTTTCTTAACAGTTGTGGATAGACGGATGAAATTTACAAAGAATCTGTATTGCTAAGTCTGCTGTAACAACAAATATAAAGGTTGGATTTGGAAATTAAAGGGTGTGCCCATAGTTGATATAATTTGAAATTAACAAGGAACCTACATTACTATGTCTGCTATAACAACAAATATACCATAATTGATGTAATTTGACCCATCTAAGCCTATCTTCTGAACCGTTGTATGCAATACCTTGATACTTCGACAAAATGGCCACTACTTCGTCTGGTGTAATAAGAAGTAGAAATATTTAAAATTATAAATAAAAGGATTTTACATTAGTTGATGTAATTTAAGGTGTATGGCCAAATAGTTGAACAATTGTAGACAGAAGATTTAAATTTACAAATTGCTTAGTTCGCTATAACAACAAGTATAAATTTTAGATTTGGAAATTAAAGGGTGCCCCTATAGTTTATTTGATTTATTACTTTTTCAGTCATAACAAACACAATGCTAACAAACTGCTAACAAACACAATGAATTGAAAATTTTGTGAAAAATATTTTAAATATATTAAAAAAATGTCAGCTATACTCATATATTCAACACCTAAACTTATTTTATTTATTAATGTAACTTTTTAATTAATATTTTCATTATGAAATGTGTGCAAAACATAAATATTGTTCTATCAATGGCTAAAATGTTTGTTTACTTTCGTCGTTTTGCGAAACTGTATTATTTAAAGAAGAAGATATTTTATATATTTAATAACATTCACAAACACATTTACATATTTTGGTTTATGTTCTAAGAAAATGAAAAAAAAAAAAATTATTACAAATTATTTTCTGTTTAATGTTTGTGGCCAACCGTACTAAAAAATGCAACGATGTTCATCGTTTATATGGTATACATATGTGTGTATAAATACAAATTTAATTTAAATATATTAGGTTAGGTTAGGTTGCACAGGCCGTCGGCATAAAGACCGACCCACTTGGGTCCCAAAGGTCCCGTTGTGTTGCCTGGAAACAGGATTTGTAGGGGATCAGATTCAGGCCATTACGGCACCGTCAAAGATCCCAATCCAAACCACCCAGAGGACCGGATAAACAAGGTTATCCTAACAACGTCGCAGACAGATAAGTCTGCAAGACCATGCAGTCTCGGACTGCCGAAAATGGCCGCTCTATTTTCAGAAAGAGCTGGGCAGTGGCAGAGCAGATGCTCTACCGTTTCTTCTCTTCCTCATCTTGACAACTTCTACAGTAGTTATGATGCGGAAGGTTCAATCTCCTAGCATGGGTACCAATGACACAGTGCCCCGTCAGCACCGCCACCAGTATGCCCAGCTGCCCCCGAGGAAACCTCAGTAGATTTGCGGTTCTCCTATTATCGTACTGAGGCCACAATGTCCTCGAGACCCTGCAGGTAACCTCCTCAGACCATCTAGACTGTGCAGCTCTGAGGAGTTCTGCTGAAGTAAAGCTCTACAGCAGCTTAATGGGACTCCTACCAGTGGATCTGTCTCCCGGTCTCCCAACCGGGTTCCCGATCTGGCGAGTTCGTCCGCAATTATATTCCCGGGTACGCCCGAGTGAGCCGGTACCCAAAACAATTCCAGGTTGGAATGTCTCGCCATCTCGTTAAGAGATGTCCGGCATTCACGTACCAATCTGGATGTCGTATAGACACCCGATAAGGAGTTAATTAGTAATTCAGTGTGTGAGGTCTTCCCCCCCTTGGGAATGAAGACCACAGAGCAAAAAGTCAATGATTCCGGTATATACGACCATGCAATGCATGCCGTGTATATCGGAATTAACCATGGTATGACAATATCCGCATTATGCTGCAAATCAGCCGGTATGATACCGTCAGGACCCGCTGATTTAAACGGGTCAAAACTACCAAGAGCCCACATAAGTCCTTCCCTGTTTATAGGAAAGGGAACTGATGCACGGCTGTCAAGAATGGCTGTTCCTTCTCCCCTAGAAGGAGCACAGCCCGGAAAGTGAGTTTCCATGAGAACCTCTAGGGTCTCCTGTGCACTCAAGGTCCAATTGCCACATGGTTTCTTAATGAAACTAGGGACAATGGGCGTTGCCGATAGAATCTTACGAAGTCTGCTCGTCTCGGAAGCACCCTCCACTCCACTGCAGAAGGATCTCCAAGACCTTAGCTTCGCATTTCTTATCATGTTCTTAAATCTGTTCACTGAGGACTTATAAGCTGACCAGTTTCCTGATCTCTTGGCCTCATTAAAAAGTCTACGGGAGGCTTTCGTGCCTCCGCGATATCCGAGCTCCACCAGGGTGGTTTGCTCTTACCTCGGCAGACATTCATTCTGCAGGATTCCGAAGTCGCGCGTTCAAACGCATTGGTTAATGCATCCACCGCGACTTCAATGTCCCGCCGATTTTCTATTCTCGGTGGACTCGAAAGAAAATCGAAAAGGAGAGACCGTTGCCGCTCCCAATCCGTTTTCCTTCTATTACGTCGGGGGGAGACCCCATGTACCCGAATCACTACGTCGAATTCAATATACCTATGATCAGAGAACGAGCAGTCACTAGAGACCTTCCATGCCCTAATCAAATCTGAGTGCTTAGTACTAACTAGCGTAACGTCAAGAACTTCCCTTCTATTTACTATAACAAAAGTGGGTTCTGACCCAACGTTTACAAAGTCTACATTATTACAAAGAATGAAATCAAAAAGAGACTCACCCCTTGCATTAGAGTCCGAGCTTCCCCAAACAACATGGTGTGCGTTGGCGTCTGCTCCAACAATAACCGGCAGGTTTCGAGTGGCTGCCATCTTAATTATTCTGCAAAGCATTGGCGGCGGTGCTTCGCATTCATGCGCCATGTAACTGGAGACTATTATAATCGTACCGCCGTCTGTCTCCCAGGCAGCTGCTACCGTATCTTCATCACTGTAATCAGAGAGAATGAAGATATTCAGATTGCTCTTCGCCACTATGCATGATCTGATCTTACCCGGACCATTCATATACAGTAGCTTGAAGCCTCTAACACCAAGCCCGCAAACCTTGCCCCGATGAAGCCATGGTTCTTGGGCTAATACGATCTCCTCCCCTCTCTCCGAGATGCGAAGGAGTAGTGCAGCGGAAGCTGCCTTAGAGTGGTTAAGGTTTATTTGAGTCACCTTCACCATCCCTGTTTGCGGATATGATTGTGACGTTGACGTCATCTTGGTCGGAGTCCAAGAGGGCGACTTCGTCAACTGCCTCGTCCATTCTCTCGAAGAATTCACCCACAAACTCAGAGTTTGATAGGGTGCCTTCCTCAGAGATCAGACTGGCAGTCTCCTCATTCACCACATCTCCTGGAATAGGCTCATCACCCTCCGGAGTCAGGTTACCCCTGTCGTCGCCTCGGTTGACACGAAGAAGGATCGTTTCGAAACCGTAATAGATCCTTCCTCGTCTCTCCCGAAGCGGCGCCAGCGATTCCTGACTCAGCAGAACAACGATCCGTCTGGATGCCCCTTCAGGTTCGGAAACCTTTGCTACTTTCCAATCATTGGTTGGTAGTTCAGGATTTCCTCCCCGAATGAGCTCCATTATATCCTTAGGTTCGGCAGGTTCGTCCGGTATTCGTGCCATGGCTCTAGGCCTGCGGGGTATCTCGTCGGGAGGTACGACGTCAAGCTTCGCTCCTGCCCATAGGCCTTCCAAAAGAGCGACGGCTTGCTTTAATAGCATAGCCGAACGCTCGTTTGAACATGCCATGAGTTTGACACGTCCACGAAACCAACCTGCATCGTCGCATTGAGGGAAGGGGCCTGGGTTGTCTTTAATGACCCTCCAGAACACTCCCATCAACTTCTTGCGTACCACCTCCCAGTTAGCGTGGGAGATGGAGCTATCCGCGTCATTCCGATCAATGACGGCGCGTACCAGGTTGCCTTTTGCAACCTCACTGAAGCTTCTGTCCATAGATTTATGTTTTGGACGCTTTGTAGCGGGCTGCTGACTCTGCGCTTGAGCCTCCTCCTCAGATCTTTGCCGTTTAGGCCCATCCGTAGATGTAGAAGGGGGCTTCTGCAGGCCAGCCAGATAAAATCTTGCCCATTTCAATGAGGTAGATTCCTCCTTCGTAAGGGTTTCAGCTGGCTTTTTGCCTAACTGATCCACACATTTCTCGGCAGCACGCCGTATCAAAAAGGCCCTTCTGGCAGGTGGGGCGTGCCGTGGGGGTATAGTTTTGCCTTTTACGGCTGGAGGCACAGCTTGGGAACCCGAAATCTTGTTCGCAGTTACCTTGCTGGCGGGGGGAGGTGAGACATTGGAACCCGAAATCTGGTTCGCAGTTCCGCTGCTCACAGCCGGCACTGGGTTGGCTGTGGAACCTTGCTGTGTTCCTACAGCGCCCGAAACAGGGGTTTTAGCCTTAGCGGCACGGACCTTGGCTGCTTTGGAAGTGCTTGGAGTGAAATCCAGAGGCACTTCGCTGCCTTTTTGTGCACTATTTCGTGCATTTAGTTCGCATTTGGACGACCCCGGTTTCCCAGAGCCTCCTCCTGCATTTTTGGTGACACCAGTAACTTGCAGACCAGTCAGGCCTGGCGTTTCAACCTGACTAACCTGGATATATTATAATTGTAAAAAATTGGCCATAAAGAAATATGTTGTTATTTTCTACATTTTTTATTGAATTTAAAACTAAAAAATTTAACAATTTAGGTCTTAATTAGAAAATTTCTTTATTAATGTATAAACCAAAGCACAATCAGCTGTTTCCGTACGGAAAGTGCAATCAGTTTCGTACCTTGCATAAAGAAATGAAATTTAACGAAACTTGACGAAAAGTTATCTTAATCACATTATAGTTTACCACATATAATTTAATGTATTTGCACAGTTGTATAAGTTGGCATAAGCTAGTTTATGCACATTATAGTTGGGCCTTAAGTCTTATATAAAAAGTATTAATTTGGATTTGTAAATTAAAGGGTGTACCAATAATTAATGTAATTTGATGCATGTTGCCACACTATTAAACCGTTATAGATAGATAGCTAAAATCTGTTTTGAAGTCGGTTTTTTGCAAGAATTATGTTTGTGTAAATTTACGTGTACGTGTCAGTAAACAGTGAGGAACAATATAATGTACCTATATGTATGTACATAAAATTATTGATCTCATAATATGTTGTTGTGTTAGGTATTTATTATATTTTTATTAAAATTAGCTCTTTAATATATTATATTTATGGAACAAATCTAGTTTACGGATGCAACTTTAAAATTAAAATTAAGTTTACTACGGGGTGTAAAATTTAATTTTAAGCAAAAATGTAGTGACAAATTTGGGACTGACCCTTGGTTTACTAGTTACGGGCCTCCAAAGTTTGTATGTTCAATATGGAATATATCAAGTATTTTTAGTGAAATAAGACAATATGGGTATCATTGGAAAGGTAATTTCAATATCTATTCAATTTAAAAGGAAAATAGTAAAAAAAAAGAAAAAAAAATTTTTATACCTATGAAAGTTTTTTTGGGCAGCTTAGTTTTAGCTTCGCTTACTAAAGATTATCTGCGAAGATGGCCTTCGGTCAGACTCAAAGATTTCCTCCTCTATGGTATGACCAACACCGGCTTCGCTTACTAAAGATTTTATATATTTAACTGGTAAAGTGTCGACAAAAAACATTAGAGCATTTTATAATTATACCAGCCGAAATACTTCTCGCTCAATTTTTTATATTCAAAAATAATTTATGAACAACCTTTGGTTTTTAAACAATATCTTTTCCCTCAAAATGTTTTATAAGGCCTAATAAGCAAAAACACTTAAACAGAAAAATAAATCTAGAATCATTTTACACCTTATTTGCAGACAGAGTAGTTAATTGCTAATCGCAAATAAAAAATTAATTCGTAGTTTATGCGGCAAAATTCTCTATTTACAATATTTTATTTGCAAAAGAGACCTTCGTATAAACGTAGTAATAGTCCGAAAACCTCGTTAATCCGACCGACCCTAAAACTATATGTATGTGTCCAGATTGTCGAAGTTACACTGTACTAGAAACGTAGAAATTTAATATTTACGATTTAAAATTTTTTTAACATTTTCTCCACAAAGTTTCTTGTTTATATACTAAATTTAAAGAATTTTCAATCTTGCAATTGTTATTTACATAATTCCACGCTTTAAGTAAATTAATTGCATAAATGATTATACTAACTGATAACAAAATCATAAACTTGGTCTCTTCATTTTTTTCTTTAAGATTATAATTAGTTTTTAGTTCAAAAATAAATTATTTAGGATCTTGATATAAGTTGCAGATATATACTTTTACATTGTGTTACCAATAATATCTTGGTATACATTTCGCTTGAATCGGGGTCATGTACATTAAGAGCAAGCACATCAAGCAGAACTATTGAAAACGTTGGTGTATTTTTTTACAATAAAATTTCTTTATGAAATATTTATCATGCGCCCATTTTTAGCGGTGTTATATTTATTGACAAAAAAAGGTAAAGGGATCTCCATGTCTTACAGTTTAAAAATAATTTGTATCATGTTAGAAGTGCAACAACATTTGAATTCAAAACAAGTAATTGTGTTATATTCGGCTATGCCGAATCTTATATACCCTTCACAATTGATGTAAATCTAGTTTAGTAAAGTAACTCCAATAAAAAAAAAAGAAAAAAAATATTGTGGCGACAGAGAATTAAGAAATAAATAATTAAGTTTTATACAAAATATGCTGCACAATCTTACTTTTTTATGAAAAGTTCAGAAGCCCATAACTCGGAAAATATGGGATGCCACCAATTTTTTCACTCGATTTTTTTTAATTTTCTATTAATTTTTGATTGCAATTAATTCACTAAACTAGATTTGTTCCAAATAATATGGAAAAATTAGAGACAGTCGTGGTGTTTGACGCGCTGCCTCGAAGGACATGGACCGATGTTGCTCTAGCTTTTCTTATACCTTGGCAACGTTGATTTACACCCAAACACTTACGTGCAGACGGACATCGCTCAGTCGCTATGCATATGAACTCAGAATATACATACTTATTCTGGTCTCAAATGAAAATTGTAGAAATTACTAACGGAATGACAAATCCTTTTTCCACTTTTTACGGTGAAAGATACAAAAAGACCAACATTTTTAGCTGCTTAATTTCCTATTCAGTGCTGTAGGGTGGTTCATGTATTCTTAAGTACATACATATGTAAATACAAACTCAAATATATATAATTTTAATGAAGGCATACCATGTACGACTGAACTTATATTTCAAAAATAATGGGTTACATAATTTTTTATCAAATATATTTTGCTTTTTAACAAATGGTATGAACAACACCGGCTTCGCTTGCTAAAGATTTTTTATCTTTTCGTATGGTATATTCACTAAACTTAATTTATTTGATATACATACATACAGTAGCTCCAAGCGAAACTCGTACACATATGAAAACAAATTTCTTTATGTTATATGTCTAAAACTAAATAGGCTAATAAAATAAATTTACTTAATTTTAGTACAAAACTATGTACTTAATTAAATATCAGAAACGAAATATTGAATATATCTTTATTTATTAAAATACAGGTAAATATTTTAAAAAGTGGCAACTTTCGACGCCAAAGCCAAACTCGTACAGTCTTATTTAATTTGGCAAAATTCTTTGAATTTGCATCTAACTTCGGAATATTTCGTAAAAATAATTTTAAAAAATATGGACTTTCCCCATTATTACCTTTTTTTATTGTCATTTATTTGAGTTTTTGTTTGAAAGAGTTACAAAAGAGAACTAAATCGGTAGACAGAGAGGACAAACTTCTGTTGAAGTAAAAAAATTAATAATTCAATATCATAATAATAATAAATCGCTGCGAGAAATATCTAAATCAGTTGATAGAAGCCGATCAACAGTGCAATATATTATAAAAAGGTATAAAATGGAAGAGAGGATTGCGAACAAGAAGAAAAGTGCAAATAAAAAATTTTCTCTGCTGGAGACGAGCAATATATTTTACGTCAAATAAAAAACAAACCATTTTTAAGTGCTCCGAAACTCGTAGGAATTGTTGAAAAATACTTAGGAAAAAAAATATTGCCCACAGACCATAAGAAACATATTAAAAAGGCTAATTTCAATGGTAGAAGGACAAGAGTTAAACCTCTGATTAATAAGAGAAATCAAAAGATAAGGTAACGATTCGCCAAGGAACATGAAACAAAGGATTTTTCATTTTGGAAGCAGGTATTATTCACAGATGAAAGTAAATTTAACTTGCTTTGTTCAGATGGAAGACCTTATGTATGGAGAAAATCCAATGAGGAGTTGCTTGCCAAAGACATGAAACCAGCAGTGGTGGGTGAGTAATGATTTGGGGATAATTTTCTGAATCAGGGCCCGGTGTTTTACACTTTATCGGTGGTATCATGGTTTAGCATATGTATCTGAACATTTTTAAAGAAAGTTTGCCAGTTTGTAAGCAGAAACTTTGTCTTGGTGAAGACTTTTATTTTTACCAAGACAACGACTCTAAGCATAAGGCTTACAATGTGCGGTCAAGGCCACTTTATAATTGTCCACATGTTATGGATACACTAGCCCAGAGTTCAGACATAAACCCAATCGAAAATTTGTGGAGCTATCTCGATCGTAAAATTCGTAGTAATACAATAAGTTCTAAGAATGGCTTGAAAAGAGCTCTTCAGGACGAATGGGGCAAAATTGAACCAAGTTTTTGCGGAAACCTTGTGCGCAGTATGCCAAATAGATAAAAAAGGTGATAAAAAATAAAGGCATGCACACCACATATTAATATTTAAAACCAACAAAATAATATTTGATTGAAGTGTGGTGTACGAGTTTGGCTTTGTCACAGAAATTACTATTATTTTGTTTTTATTAAAAAAATTTTTTATTGAATAATAATTTAAAGTTTTTATATTTTGTTAAATTTGTTATAAAATGAACTAATAAAATAAATACAGTTTTTTTTTTGTTAAGAGCTTCTTACTTAATGTTATAAGATAGTTTAAAAATTAGTCTAAAGTGTACGAGTTTCGCTTGGAGCTACTGTAGGTACTTATGTTTATATGAAAAGTTTTTTTTTTGGTCGTTACCTGTTTTTATTCTATTTTTTTTTTTACTATTTTCCTTTTCAATTGAAGATACTTAAATTACCTTTTCAATGACTATTGATAGGGAGTTATTAATTCAAAAATTATATATGTACGGTTTAAGAGAAAATGAATTGCAATGGTTTAAATCATATCTTACAAATCGAAAGCAAATAACTAAAGTTAACGGTATTAAATCAGATAAAATTGATAATGAATTTGGTGTACCGCAAGGATCAATATTAGGAGCATTATTGTTTATAATATATATAAATGATATGCCAAACATTTTAGAAAAATGTGAAATTATTTTATATGCTGATGACACATTAATTTATGCTAAAGGAAATACAGAGAAAGAATGTGCAGATAATTTAAATCAAGACATGAACAGCATAAACAATTGGCTCAAAATGAACAAATTAAAACTAAATGAAAGTAAAACTAAAATTATGGAAATTAACATGAACAGCAACGTAATTTTTAAAATAAATAATCAGATAATTGAAAAAGTTAATCAAATAAAATATCTCGGTTTCATAATCGACAAGGACTTAAAATTTAAACAACACGTTGAATATATATGTAAAAAAATTGGTAAAAAAATAGGTTTCTTTAAACGGGTGCGAAATAAAGTATCGATAATAACGGCAATTAATATGTACAATACTATTATAAAACCACATTTTGAATTTGGCTCCACAATACTATACACCTGCTGCACAATAACACAATTAGATAGACTGCAAAAACTCCAGAATAAAGCTATGCGTGCAATATTAAAATGTAACAGATATACTCCGATACAGATAATGCTTGATACATTAAAATGGCTAAATATACAACAAAGACTGGCTTTAAATACACTTAACTTTGTCCAAGAAATGAAGATGGGAAATGCTCCAGAATACTTAATCGATCAGCTAAATTATGTAGGAGAGGTTCAACCATACAACCTACGAAACGCAGAAAACTTTAGACTACAAAGGGTGACAACGACAGCAATGCAAAGATCGCTTTTCTTCAAGGGACTAAAACTATATAATATGCTGCCTAATTACATCAAAACGGAAAGAAATATTAATATCTTTAAAAGAAATATCTCAAAATTTGTTAGAAATAATGGAAATAACACAATTCATGAAAATTTATAAAATTGTTAAATATTATTTTCAAAAGTTTAATTAAAAGTATAATAAATACTACTATTATTATTAAAAAAAAAAAAAAAAAAAAAAAAAAAAAAAAATATCCATATTGCCCCATTCCACTACAAAATACTCGATATATTCCATATTGTATTTACAAACTTTGGAGGCCCGTAAATCGGAAACTAAGGGTCAGTACCAAATATGTCGCTTTACATTTTTTGCTTAAAATTAAATTTTACACCCCGTAGGTAACTTTTTTTTTAATTTTTAAGCTGCGTCCGTAAACTAGATTTAAGCCAAAAAAAACTTTAGCTGGGTTATAAATTTAAAACAATTATGAAAGTGTATTTACAAATGTATGTTTATTCTAAACTCGTTTATAGTTGACAAAACGTACAATTTAAAGAAAACAATCTTACTTCTCTTATCATTAAGCAAATATGTATAATTTGCTAACATACATATGTAAGTACAAACAAACATACCTTATTTCCAACAATTTAGCAGATGCATTTGGTAAGTAATACTTTAAAGTCATGCTATCATACTCTAAACTTAGCCTTTTATTTTCCACCGTATTTAACACTGCTGGCCGATGACAATCTAAAAATGAACTTACTTTAAAGCCTCTCGACCAATCAAGACTCGTTAAAGCTGTTGATAAATTTTCACAGTCGGCTTTATTTAAAGAACCCAAAAACAATTGATAGCGATCTATAATCACGTAAAGACCTTCATCACTCTCACATGAGTATATTGTTAGATTTTTAATGTTTGCAGTTTTGCGTTTCCACCTTAAAAAATTATCCAAGCAATAATAGCCCACACAATATTTTGGCCAGCTGCACCGGTACAAATCGCGCAGTTTTTCTAAATCACTTATTTCTGTTATTTCAAAAAGATTTACCATGTTAAGTTATGTTTGAAATTCCTTTTAATATTATATAAACGCTAAACACAGGTGACCCTTTAATACACTTGTTGCGTTTGAACAAAGTAGTAGCTATCACAGATATAATCTATGGTAGCAGTAGCTATCACAGATATAATCTATGGTAGCTATGGCACTACAATTCATCAGGTAGGTACCAGGGAACGAAGCCGATGTCAAATCGCCAACGCCGGCGGCTAAGCAAAATAGTTACGGCGGCGGCTCAAAGTCGGCTGAAGTCGACATATTTTCGGCGGCGGCGGCTAAGTTAATATTAATTCAGCGGCGGCTCAAAGACGACTAAGCCGGCGACTGTTATTAATAAAATTCAAAATATATATATTTTCCCTTTATTAAGAAAATTTATTATTTGGAATGTTTTTTATATTATTTTACTTTAATTGTGCTTGAATTCTTCAAATATAAATATTTCATGATATTCTCATAAAATATTTATTATTTTAAACTAAACTAAAATGAGGATATCAAGAAATATTTATATTTGAAAAATTCAAGTACAATTAAAGTAAAGTAATATATATTTTTCCATTCAATTTAATTTAGAAAAAATATAAATTAAAAAATGATAATTCTATTATGTACAAACATAAAAACAGCATAGCATACTACACACATATCTATTTAGTGCACTGCTACATTTTTTTTTGTATTTTAAAATCTCTTTCTTACTTTTAAATGAAAGGTATATGAATTTTTTCTTTCGTTAGTGAGAATGGGAACAGCAAAGAAATGCTAATTTTTACATTTGGAGTATTTGTTTTACTTCATAAAAAATAGTTAAAATTTTCTTTAGTTCCTCATGCATATATCTTAGGACGTATTACTAAAAACTAATAAATGGAAATAAACGAATTTCTCCTGCAGATAAAAATAGGCTCAAAAACCAACATTTGTTAAGTGAAATGAAAAATGCAATAATTGTAAACTAAATCGATGCCTATAATATCATTTGCTTTTACTCACGAATAGGGTTGCCAGATGGGCCTGATTTGGCCTGATTGTCAAGTTTTTTAATGCGCGTCAAGTGTCAAGTGAAAAAGTGATTTGTCAATGTTTTTTGTAAGTTAACTTTTTTTTCTCAAATTTATTCTAGCTACATATGTAATAATACTTAAAAAAGTAAGTTTATATTTCTAAAAAACACATCGATAGAGCATATTTTTACTATCTATATTTCTTAAGATAGTACCTATATTTTTTTTAAATAACGCCTAAGTTTTCTCTAAAATATATAACGACTGAATTTTAATTCTTATATTGTTTTTTGTTTCTTTCACATTGTTTCTGTTATTTTTACTTTTAACGATATTTTTGTTTTTATTCTAATAATTTTTATGAAAAAAAATAATAAAAAATATTAAATAAAAACCAATAGTATGAGTGTTTTTATTTGTCAAGTTTTTTTTTTCAAAATCAAGTTTTTTTTTGGGCAATGTCAAGCTTTTTGGCAAATTGGATCTGGCAAGCCTACTCACGAACCAAAATATTGATTTACATTTTATTGAAAAGCAGGTTGGTGAAAACCAAAACCCATCTTTGTTTCATTAAAAAATCATGTTATATAAAATAAAATTTTAAAGGAATTAACAACTGTAAAATTTAATCTGGTAGAACTTTGTTTTATTGTAATAATTAGGTAACAAATAGCAACAATTATTATTAAAAGCTGTGTAGTCAGAACACCAAATTTTCGATTTATATGAAATTTAGTGTTTTCAAAATGAACTTGAAAAAGAATACAGTAGGTAAACACATCTGTATTAACGAATAACAAAACTTAAAACAGCTAAAAGTTACCCATGTATTTTTAGACAAAGAGGTAAAAAAGGAAGTTGTTTCAAACAATTTTAATGAGGAATTGTTCTTTATTTTGGGGCTTAGCTGACACAGTCGGCTTACATTTCTAGCCGATGTTAGCCGTCTACTTCGGCGGCGGCTCAATAATTGAAGTATATGTCGGCGGCGGCTATTAGTCGACTATGAGCAGATCGGCTTCGTTCCCTGGTAGGTACAATAGATGTCTTGACAATTGTATTCTTGTTTACTTATTTTATTCGACTGCTGAAACCAAAAAGTAATCAGCTGTGAGATCTGAACCAGCATTGCCAGCACGTGCGCCAAGATAGCGTCGATTTTGTACATTCAAAAACCGGAAAGTACAAATCAAGGCGAATCAATTACCAGGTGGCAGCGTAGGCGAATTCATTAATTTTCGCCGTGTACACTACTGTCAAACTCCATATATAAAAAATCTGTTTACAATTTTTTTTATATGAAGTTTGACATTCGTTTCTACCAGCAAAAAATAATAAATTCTCTAACGCTGCCACCTGATAATTGATTCGCCTTGGTACAAATCAAGGCAGATTAATATACTAGGTAGTGGCAGTAGATCAGTTGACTTTCTTGTTTATGTTTTCAGATGTCATATTTTGTTTACACTTATTATTTTTTTTCCTACAAAATTTTTTTTCTTACAGTGGTGTTGTGGAAATATTTTTAAAATTTTCATAAAACAAAATTGTTTCACACACTTTTTGAAACTGAATTTTATTTACAAATTGTAGGCTTCGCCTCTTCATGATTTTGTTTGCTCATTTTATATGTTAAACGCAAGAAGTTTGGTACAAAATGTGTTTATACACATTTTTGATTTTTACATATAAAAAATAAGCTGACATAATCACGAGGTTTAGGAAGCTCCTTGAATATATGCATGTAAGTAGCATCAAAGGAAAGCTTATGACGTCTAGATTAATAATATTCTAATTATTTTTTTCGAGCTAAATTTTCAAAAACTGAAAAAATCATGTTAAGATGGGTTTTTGAGAAATTAAATATCAGGCTATTCCTACAAAATTTTTAAGTAATACAGCTAAAAGTGTTTGGAATCAAATGGTAAAATAAAATTTAATTTTTTTTGTTTTACCATATAAATTCCCGGAAAGGAGAAAATGTCCCAAAAAATTGTTTTTTTAAAGAGGCCTTAGATAATCACGGGGCTGTCAAATGGTTGTATGTAGCCTAAATTTGGAGACTTACCGTTTACCTTTTTTAATCGGTGCTTTGCACTCCGAGGAATTTTACAATGATTTTAAAATTTTGTTCCAAAATTGGCAATGTTGGAAAGGGCTGGAGGGGAACCGCTATAATTGTTGACCTTATTTTGCTTTAGTTTGTCTTTAAAATTGTTTAAACAAATTTGCTACTACCGAAGTAAATTTAAATTACATAAGCAAAGAACAGAATACTATCTTTTTGCGGAAAGTCCTTAAAAAACGATATTTTTTTACATTTTCTTAATCATAACTTTAAACTTGTTTATTTTAAATTTTATTAATAATATAGCAAATGTCCTAAAGTAATAAGCCGATAATTAATAAGCGTACTACGCCAAAAACACTAATGGCGTTTTCTTTTCTGACAAAAATGTTGCATATGTTTAACACTTTTTACACCTTTGTGTTCTTTTCTAAAAAATGTTCGATAGGGTAAATTAAAAGTATGTTCTTTTGAAAATATGTTGCACGAAAAAGTGTAAGATATGTTACATATTTTACCCTCAATTTTATGTAAGGGTAGTATGCTACACTTTTTTTTAGTAGTTTTTACTCTTGATAAGTGATGTTTGCTTTTGTTGCTAAACCCAGTGTTATATTACTTTATGTTTGAAAAGCTAATTAAACATTACTGACATGTAAAGGAAGTTAGAAAAATTCAATAACAGTTTTTGTTCTATTGTGGCTTTAAAATGTGTAGCAATTTTACGGGGTTTAGGCAACATGCAAAAAATTTTATGTGATTTTTGGGTTGCATTTATTTTCAGAAAAGAAAACGCCATAAGTTAAGATAAGCTACACTTTAACATATTTTCAAGGTTTGATTAAATTTAAAAAATCTTAACATTTGAGTTAAAAATAAACTTCTTATCACATTTGGGTACGTTAGACATTTAAAAAATACTGCTCTGCCTTTATAGAATTTCGTTGAGATATATTAAGTGGTTTATATGATACCCAATTTTGCCAAAAAAAAAAAAAACTTTTTCAAACCACTGTGCTTTATTTGAATTTGACATCTGAAAATATATTTTACACAAACAAAATACATGTTGTTTACTTATTGTTGTAGTTGTTTTAGAACTGCTATTACCTGTAAAATTAATGTGCCTTGGTACAAATACCCCGTAATCGAATGTTTTTAATAAAAAAAAACGAGTAAGAGTGCTATATTCTGCTATGACGAATCTTATATACCCTTCACCATTAATGTAAAACTTGTTTAGTGAAGTAACTCCAATAAAAAAACAAATATTGGAGTGACAGAATTAAAAACAAAAATTAAATACTACATATACATACATATATAATTTTACATAATGGGCTCTTAATGGGTTAAGCATTTAAAAAAATTAGTATTTCCTTAAAGATCTCATAAAAAGCTTTTTAATGATACCCATATTAATATTTAAAAAAATTTTTAAATTTCAGAGTGCCATAACTCGGAAAATATGGGCGAGCTCCAATTCTTTCACTTGATGTTTTTCTCTTATTTTTTAATTCTCTATCTCCCCGTCAATTAACAAGAGATTTTTAAATAAAAGGCGTTTAGAAAATAAAAGAAATTAAGCCGAAAGACTACCGAAAGTAGTTAGCAGGGCGTCGAAAAACTGCTAATAGCAGACACATTTCACTAAACAGTTCAGTTTCTTGCAGTCACATGCTAAGAATAAATTGCAGAACTTCGTTTTTTAATTCATGCGCACTTTAAAACTAAATTGGACGAATTTAGGTATTTATTTGTATCATCTGGCATCTGCGTCCTTGAAACTTGATTTCCTTGAGGTCTTCCAGATTCAGTCTATATAATGTTAATAAGTTTATAAATGTATTTAAAATTTTTTTATAATAATTTACTTTAATTGTGCTTGATTCCTTCAAATATTTCATGAGAATATCATGAAACATTTATATTTGAGAAATCAAGCACAATTAAAGTAAATTATAATATAATTATTTAAAATTATAAAATAACGGGTGTTACAATAGTTTTGCGTTACAAAAAATATGTATAATTTTTTTATATGGTGTTTGATATTTAGCGTTTACGGCGAAAATGAATTCGCCATCGAAACCACCTGTATTTTTTCGCCATGTATAAAAATTATGTATAAAGTTTTTTATGGTGTTTGACATTTATCGCTTACGGGGAAATCTCTCTCTGCACTGCAATATTACTTATTTGATGTGTAGGTTTGTAGAGACGAATGTCCTAGATCTTTTCCCGATTATAAGCCAAATGAATGTGTGTATGCAAGGTGAATCAATAACCAGGTGGCAGCGTAGGCGAATTCATTATTTCTTGCTGGTAAGAAGTATTGTCAAACTTCATATATAAAAAATAAAGGCGAATCAATTACTAGGTGGCAGCGTAGGCAGATTTAATTATTTTCGCCGTGAACACTACTGTCAAACTCCATATATAAAAAACCTGTGTATTGATCCGCCTTGTGTGTATCTTTAGACCAAGGCGAATTCATTACAGGTATACTCGCGGCGAAAATAAATACAACACTGCGATAGAAACATGTACATTTTGTTTTTGTAAAAATAGCTTTCGGCTGTCAAAAGCAAAGCAGATTATAACCAAGGCAAATTGAATACTAGGTAAAACTAATAGGGCAGATGATCGAATTCGCTTTACACATTTTTACGAAACAGCGTCAAAATTTGTTTACATTTTGTTGACGCGCCATTTAAAAAACGAAAAAGTTTTCAATTTCATAATCAAGAAAATATTATTAAATAATTAATTTGTTGATAGTACAGAATTCGCGAATTAAACGTTATGTGAAAAGTGTGTGTGTGTGTCCAAGAAGTGCAGAAAAATATAATATAAAATAGGCTTAAATCTAGTTTACGGGCACCGCTCCAAAATAAAAAAAGTTGCCTATAGGATGCAAAATGCAATTTTAAGCAAAAAATGTTAAGTGAAAAATTTGGCGGCAACCCTTAGTTTCGGATTTACGGCCCTCCAAAGTTTTTATATATAATATTTCATTTATCGAGTAGTTGATGGCGGAATGGGACAATATGAGTATCATTGGAAAGGGAATATAAGAGGCGATTTATTGAAGCAGGAAAAATTAAAAAAATAAATAAATAAAAAAATCAGGTGCGGAAAAACAGTTTTTTACAAAATAAATTAAGTTATTCGGAAACCTTTAGAAAGCGAAGCCGCTATTGGTTATACCATAAAGGAGAAAATTTTTTCGTCCGGCCGAAGGCCGGCTACGCAGAAAAACTTTAGAAAGCGAAGCCGGTGTTGGTTATACCACAGAGGAGAAAATCTTTGCGCCC
This sequence comes from Gymnosoma rotundatum, assembly GCA_916610165.2. Classification (NCBI taxonomy): domain Eukaryota; kingdom Metazoa; phylum Arthropoda; class Insecta; order Diptera; family Tachinidae; genus Gymnosoma; species Gymnosoma rotundatum. The sequence continues at coordinate 90,268,980 of OU744337.1, read as the reverse complement.
GGCCGAAGGCCGGCTACGCAAGCAACCTTTAGAAAGCGAAGCCGCTGTTGGTTACACCATAGAGGAGAAAATCCTGTCGTCCGGCCGAAGGCCGGCTACGCAGGAAACCTTTAGAAAGCGAAGCCGCTGTTGGTTATACCATAGAGTAAAAAACCCTTTTATCTGGCCGAAGGCCGGCTACGCAGGAAACCTTTAGAAAGCGAAGCCGGTGTTAGTTATACCACAGAGAAGAAAATCTTTGCGCCCGGCCGAAGGCCGGCTACGCAAGAAACCTTTAGAAAGCGAAGCCGCTGTTGGTTATACCATAGAGGAGAAAATCCTGTCGTCCGGCCGAAGGCCGGCTACGCAGGAAACCTTTAGAAAGCGAAGCCGATGTTGGTTATATCATAGAGGAGAAAATCCTTTCGTCCGGCCGAAGGCCGCCCACGCAGAAAATCTTTAGAAAGCAAAGCCGCTGTTGGTTATACCATAGAGGAGAAAATTCTTTCGTTTTTGAGTAAAGTTATGTTTATATGGAAAAAATAGTTTTGTTGGAGCCTTACCTGATTTTTTTATTTTATTTTTACTTTCTTTCTATTTAATTGAATAGGCCCTTAAATTCCCTTTCCAATGATACCCATATTGTCCCATTCTACCATCGAATACTCGATATATGCCTTATTAGATACAAAAACTTCGGAGGTCCGTAACTCCGAAACTAAGGGTTGCCGCCAATTTTTTCACTTTATATTTTCTGCTTAAAATTGCATTTTGCACCCCGTAGGCAACTTTTTTTTTATTTTGGTGCGGTGCCCGTAAACTAGATTTGTTCCAAAATATTTGAAAAATTTGTTATTGTGCGGCTTGCGACAATAAACAACTACCTAACATTTTTTCACTTATTGGAGTCTATGGTGTGCAAATTATTATTTGTAAATTCATTTTTTATGAAATTTCTTTTTCTTCTGTTTTTTTTATATTTTTCCTCTTTGTTAAGAAACATGTACACGTAAATTTACACTAACAAAATATATGCGTTTTTTTGTTTTTGTACTCATGCGATTACCTAGTATTCAATTCGCCTTGATTATAACTTTTAACACTCGAAGAAGGAAAAATCACAATAGTCACTAGTGCCAAGGCGAATCAATTACCAGGTGGCAGCGTAGGCGAATTCATTAATTTTCGCCGTGTACACTACTGTCAAACTCCATATATAAAAAATCTGTTTACCATTTTTTTTATATGAAGTTTGACATTCGTTTCACCAGCAAAAAATAATAAATTGTCTAACGCTGCCACCTGATAATTGATTTGCCTTGACTAGTGCTCTTCAGGCCACCTGTTGTTAATTCGCTCACATTTTAAACGTATCGGATACATTAGCGAGCGCGTGTCGTATATTTTCATATTAACGTTTTCATAATAAAGGGAAAATATCAAAAATGTTATTTGTTTATAATCAAGGGAAAATACCAAAAATCTCATGTTTTTATAATAGAGGGTAAAAACCGAAAAATTATATTTTCATAAGAAAGTGAAAATACCAAAAATTATATTTAAAAAATTTTTATTTTGAAAATTTAACTTTAGAACTTTGGTCGTATTCTTTTTACGACCAATTACGGAAGCAGTTTATTTGTAAAAGGGTTTTTTTTATTTATTTTGTGTTCTGTTTTGCTAATTTTTGCTAATAAAAATATTTTTAATTGTACACATTTAAAATAGATATTTTTAATTATATTTCCGATAATGCCGATTTTTTTTTAATCTGCCGTTTTTTATAAAAAGATCTGGCACCCCTGGAGGTATGTAAACAAATCTTAACGTTATTAAAATAACAGAGTTACAGCTGTTGTTTATTCATTATAATTTTTGGTGATGCGATTAAGAGAATAATGGACTCATTGAAACGGGAATGGCAGGAATTTTATTTATCTAGATCAAGACTTTCAGGTCGCTTTTTCTTCTCTTTGTTTCCTGAAATTCCCTCCAAACCATGGTACAGAAATGTTAAACTCCAACCGATTGATATAAAAATTTTAAATAGACTCTTATGTTGTCACTGCTACAGTGGTGTTTATCTGCACATGATTCGTAGGAAATCAACAGATACATGTGATTTTTGTAACATGATCGACAATTCGGAACACCTAATTTTTCATTGTAGTTAATTTAATGATATAAGAGTGAAACACCAATTATTTCGTAATTTCTCAAATCTTTTTGATTTACTGAACTCTCATGATATTGGCATATATAAACAACTAGTTAATTTCATTGCTGAGGCAAATATATAAGATCGTTTTTAATTACTATACAACCGTTAGTCACTTAAGCGTTTATATACAGAAGTAGGCATTTTTCAATGCCCATCTTTTCCCGAGTTTAAATTAAATTTTTGTGTGGGATACCCTGGCACTTTGCGAACTGCTCAAGCCATATGTTTAGTTTGTTTAAAAAACAAAAAAAATTATAATTTTTGGGCAGTATGATGAGGAAAAAATAAATTAGAAATTTATAACATCGTCTTGCATTCGACGTCAGACATTGTGTATCGCTGGCATGTCAAATAAATTAATAGAAATACCTTTTGATAAATGGTCCACTTTACGTGATATGTATATTAGCCGCAAATGTCATGCATCTTCTTTTAATTTACTACAAACTTTGACCAATTGGAAAAACAAAGAGCCCGAACTAGCCCTCAACATTTATTCTCTCAACGGCGCTTGGGAAACAGATGGTGCATTTGTTGCGAAGGTAAAAACCAATATATATTCTTTGTTTTCTATTTCAAAGTTCATATTTTTTAGTTTTATCAACAAGTGTTCTTTAACACATGCGGGAAAAATCTAAAAAGCTTATTAACAGCTTTAAACTGTTTGAATTTCGAGTCTAACTTATTGGCTGGCTATCAAGACTATTTGGTATCAGCTGTAAAACAACATTTTAGTGACTGTGGCTTAGAAAAGCAATTGTATAAGCCTACTACTTGTGTTTGGTACCACATATCCATAGAAACAGCCAAATCGTTTACCATCAAGTGAGTAATTTATGAAATTCATTATTTTATTATAATTTTTGGTTTAGCCTAAATAAAAACAAAAATGTTTTAAAAAGTGTAGAACTACGTTTTGCAAAAATCTCTAAGATATCGCTATTGTAAGAATCAACGTTATAACTCAAAAATTTAAATTTCGGAGTTAATCATACGGAATGGTTTGCCATTTCATGCTTTATATTGTGTATAAAATTCATCTTTATGTCTTTTGTACTTTTCAAGTTTTAAGAGAATAAGTCGTTCTTTTGTTTCATGTTTGGAAACTTTGTTTGTCAGTAAGAACGACACATTTTGAGCTGTGGAGTAAACTTCATAACGTAAAGATCAAATCGTTTTCTAAAAAATTGTCACATTTCGTTTTGTGACTGTATATATGAAAAAAACATATTTTTAAAATGTGTCGTCTTTTCGTATATCATCAGGCAGGTCAAAAATTCCGATCGGAATGGTTTGAATTCCGTATTAACAGTTCCGATCGATTTTGTTTTACCTTCTTCAGATTTTGATCGATTTTGCTTATTTCTAAAAATGCTTAATCTTCACCGTTTTATTTCAATGTGGCAATATTGCGCGCGCCAAAGTAAGGCCCCTTTCACATTAGGCAAGTTTACTTGCGCAAGTCTTGTGTTTGTAGGCGTGAGAGGAAAAAAAAAATTTCACTTTGAAATTCAAAGGTGGTTTCATTCAGGAAAAAATGTTCGTTTTCTAAAGAATAAATTTGCAGAATTGAAATCACTTTCGATCGGAATTGAGTTCTATGACATGCCTGAATGTATTATTTTCAGTTATGGCTGTGTTAATGAAAAATATTATATGAAACTCCGGTTTTCTGTTCAAAAATAACGACAAATATGAGATTACGACACAGTATCGGATATATTTTTACAGCAATAAAGTCATAATTCAAACATCCCACATAGTTTGTCCAAGACATTCCCTTTAATATATAATTGATAAAAGTTTTCTTAAATGTTTTTTTTTTTTTTTTTTTTTTTTTTTTTTTTTTTTAAATTATGAATCATTTTACTAATTGTAGTGGGAACTTAAGCAGTCTGATATATTTATTGATGGTGAGAACAATTCAAAAACTTAAACTGCGATTATCTCGAAATAAATTTTTTTGAGTTATGATGTTCTTGAAGTAAATGAGCGATATAATAAAAATTATTATGAATCAATAATCTATACATGCATATAATAAAACTGACTGACATGACAGTCTCGTAAGAGCAAAGTACACGAACAAAAAGTTTTAATTTCATTCTAAGAAACGTTTCAGTTAGCTCCTCAGCCACGTATAAAAAATTATTTCAATTCAAATTAAGTAAGATGCCGAATCTTATATTAAACCCTTTACCATATATGTAAATCTAGTTAAGTAAAGTAACTCCAATCAAAAAAACAGATATTGGGGTGGCTGAAATTTTTTTTTCTCATTTGTTCGTATTTACGAGAAGGTTTTTACGGAAGAAAATTTTGGAAAATCGCTCCGGAAAAGTCGGAAAATTGGAAAAATCGAACGTTGATTTTTTTACGAAATTTTGTGTGAAATTATTCCTTAATGAAAAAAAAAAATGTTCTTGGTGTAAAACATGGAAAATTGCGGAAAATGCGAAATGCGGAAAATTAGAAAAATCGAAAATTTATTTTTTTTATGTAGTTTTATTTATCGGGCCTTTTATCAAAATATTTAATGATAATTGTGTTGTATTATTACTCTAAAGTTTGTCTGAAGGCTAAAAATTGGAGCGAGGCGAAGTTCGCCGGGTCCGCTAGTTTTCCATAAAAATGGGTTAAGGTGTGTTAAAATGGCGTATACAAGAAATATGGAATGTCAAAATTGCTATCCACATGTAATTTGCTTATCATGTTTAAACTTGGATATGTTACGTACATATAACCTAACCTCTAGTTTTTGAAAAGAAAACTTAAACGCTTAAAACAGTGATGCCAACTATTCATTTCTTTAGCAATAACTATTTAAAAGGAAAACAACAAGCACAAAACTGTCTTTCCTTATTATTTATATTAATGCTATAAACATAATCCTGTCCACCGACCATCGACTACAAGATGTTAAAAATAGAATACATGCGAGAATAATTCTTTTAGCCGCTACACGACTACCGACTACACGGCTACTTTTGTAGCCCGTAGCCAACTTAAGGCCCAACTATAATGTGCATATACTAGCTTATGCCAACTTATACAACTGTGCAAATACATTAAATTATATGTGGTAAACTATAATGTGAATAAGATAACTTTTCGTCAAGTTTCGTTAAATTTCATTTCTTTATGCAAGGTACGAAACTGATCGCACTTTCCGTACAGAAACAGCTGATTGTGCTTTGGTTTATACATTAATAAAGAAATTTTCTAATTAAGACCTAAATTGTTAAATTTTTTAGTTTTAAATTCAATAAAAAATGTAGAAAAAACAACATATTTCTTTATGGCCAATTTTTTACAATTATAATATATTTAAATTAAATTTGTATTTATACACACATATGTATACCTTATAAACGATGAACATCGTTGCATTTTTTAGTACGGTTGGCCACAAACACAAAACAGAAAATAATTTGTAATAATTTTTTTTTTTACATTTTCTTAGAACATAAACCAAACTATGTAAATGTGTTTGTGAATGTTATTAAATATATAAAATATTTTCTTTAAAGCCTTTTAGTTTTAAAATTTTGTTGATTTATATAGAAATTATTTTTGGCAAAAGTACGAAATAAACATAAATGTGCAACTGTGGCAAATAAGTTACTAAATTTATGTAGGTACATTATAGCCACATAAATTTCTTTGATAAGTTACCTAAGCATTTGACAGGCTTTTCGTTGAATTTTTGACATAAGCTAAATCTAGCTTATGCACATTATAGTTGGGCCTTTAGGCTAATTTCTATTTTTCTTGGCTACAAAAAACAGATTAGTGCTGCCAATACAATAAATGCATGAAATGGTAGTTTTGAAAATGCAATGCATTAAATATCGCTATTAAAAACGCGAAAAACTTTTATAGTGGCACCATTTAAAAATAATAATCATCTGCTCTTATGTTTCCATTTTTCATTTACTTTTTATTTGTCAAATTTTCCATTTAGTTCTTTTTTCATAAATTTCTAATTTGTTTTATTTATATTTATTTTTTCGTCTTTTTATTGAAATTGGTAAGTATATAATAGTCATTTTTACCGTTTATATGTTGTTTATTGTAAATGTTTTGTTCAATTTACATGCAAATATGGACGTGGACACTTCAAACACTGAAGTCGTTGTTTTCACTATTTTAGCATAGTACTGATAAAGTTAATTAAATTTTCTTGAGCCATTTGAAATTTTTTTTCACATAAATTCACTTAAGAAAATCAAGTTTGTTTTGTTTTGGTTAACTTTAATACATATGTCAAAACAGATGTTTATATTTTGTAGTTAGTGGTCGATAGTCGTTAAAAGAATTAAGTAGCTGGCGACTTGGCTATTTTTGTAGCCAGCTACTTTTGTAGTCGGTAGTCGATGGGCGGTAGCCTTTGATTGTGTTTATTGCATAAAATTTCTATGCTATAATATAAAGTTGCACTTAGTCACTAGGCTCTGTTCGTTATAAGAACACGTCACAAGCTCAAAAGTGTACGTTTAATTAAACTTTTTGGCGCAGTCGCATGTAGTACATGTTAAAAACTTAAAATTAAGGTACTCGACACATTTTTTGTTGTTTATTTAACCTTTGAAGTTGTAATTTGCCCTAATAAAGCAATTAACATAAAAGTCTTGCTTAAAATAATAATATGTATGAATATGTTGTAAAAAAGAAAGATATGTTAAAAATTTTCATTGAAGAGAAAATTGTTGTAAGCAAATTCGTTTTTGCCGTATTTTTTCGATTTTTTGCTACCTTTAAGGGGCACACACCTTTATCCTAAAAAACCTATTATTACAAACTCATAAAAACTAATTATGAAAATCTTCTTTCAGCTATTTGTTATAAATTTCTACATTGGAACTGTCACAATTAATATTTTTTCTTTTACTTTTTTTATACACACGCATACTTAAAGTAATTTTTAAAAACTTGTCGTACCAAAAAAGGTGGATATAATTTTTGGAGTACACTTCCGCTAAGAAAAAAAAAATATGAATTATCAGGGGTGTTGTAGAATCCAAGTCGGGTTTGGTAATTGTCGGTTTTGCAAACCAATATTAGTTTCATTTGGTGTCATGAAACCATGTTGGTTTTGTTACTTTCGAATGCAAATAAAACCGATATTCGAATCAACTGTTGTTTAAATTTTTAATTACTTTCATTTTTAATTCATACTTTTTTGCTAAAAAAAAAAAAAAAGCTGTGGTGTTTTTTATTAAAATAAATACGATGATGCAAAAAAACTATATGTGTAGTATGTAACTATAAAAATACATAAAGAAAATGAGCACTGCATATTTAAAAAAGAATTTTGCGGGATTGCAGCAATCCACTTGAGCTGCCAGCGTAAGTACATTTTTTGTATTGTTCGTTCATATTAAAAGTTGCTTTGCAGATTCATAGGTTATCACCGGTTAAACAAAGATGATTTTCGTGTAGTCCTAGACACAATAAAAGAACACCTGTTTCGTTCTAAAATTCTGCCATTGCTGCAACTTGCAGCTTCGTCGCGATTTTTAGCTGAAGGGTCATATCAAAGATCGCTTGGAAACGACTCTAGCCTATGTCTGGGTAGGAGCACAGTGTCAATAATTTTAGACGATGTGCTGAAGGCTATGGATCGGTTCATTTGACCGCAGTGGGTGCAACTTGAAATGGACTCGAACGGAAAGCACAGATCACTGGACTATCGCTACAACAAAATAAAAAAATTCCTTCAATAACATTGGTAGCGCCAGACAGCATTTCCTTGAGAAGTATGAGTCAGGAGAACGCGCATCAAAATTATTAGGAGACTGTGGATATGGCATTGAGGCTTTTTTTTAACACCATACAGAAATCCATGCTACAACTCAAAAGAGTACAGATTCAGTATGGCTCATTCATAGGCCCGCAATATTGTAGAACGAACAATAGGGGTGCTGAAAAGTCGGTTTCGTTGCTTAATGAGCACATTTCATTGTCGTCCAGAAAAAGTAGTGAAAATATAAAACTCTTGTAGTGCGCTACACAACATCTGCAGAAGCTACAACATTGTACATAAATATTTATTTTTATAAAATAACCAATTTTTTACTTAAATTTTTCAAAATATTCACCTGCAGAAGAAATTCAAACGATCTTAACAACTTGAATTCGTTAGAGTGGTTTTACATTAAGGGCATTGTAGCTGACTCTTTTATTGTTTTCTATTTTGGAGCATCTCCGTAAGTCATCAAGCGTTTACATTATGACTCTTTTGTAGCAAGTGAGAGAATTTTATGATGTTTTATTAATCAATTTTTCAAGTGTTGCCATAAACTAAATGCGTAAATTTTTCAACAATTTTTGAACAATATAGAAAAAAACAGCCCTTTGGTAACACCGCTTAAGCATAGAACAGCAAAAAACGAAAGAGAGAAACAGGAATGAGAGAAAAATGAGAGAAAAAACTGAAAAGAGTCATGAATATTCATTTCGTGCTACTTTTGCTACCCCGTTAGCTTCTCTACACCTCTTGCCTACAAACTTCTGCATCATAACTTTTGTAGCTGATACAATGCCCTTAATGTAAACTCCCTCTTACAATAAAGAAAATCGACAGCTGTTTGCTGCTTGGTTTATTTCTAATAACAAAACCGATAACATTGGATTCTGTGACACCTAAAACCGAACAAAAAACCGATAACATTGGATTTCATGATACCAAAGTATTTTTTTTTTTTCGGTTTCAAATCCATTTCCGATAAGATCGGCTTCTATGACATCCCTGTATAAGATGGTAATAAGGGCAATTATAATGAATAGAAATTCATTTTTTAGTATAAAATAATTGATGCGGAGTTTAATTGTGAAAATGCAATAAGCGGTAATAATTTCCAAATACTTAATTTTAATATTTCTTTTGTATCATATTAAAAAAAGGTTCAAAGAATTCTGCTTTTTGTCTCGTGGTTGACACGTTTATGGAAATGCCCAAACATTATTTTTAGCCTACGATTAATTTATGTATATTTCCTACAAAAGTTCAAAAAAAATATTTTATTTTCAGAAATCTAACTTTTGTTGTCATTTGCGTGCCGTAAATAAAAACATATGTTATAACACATAGGGTAATAATATATGTTATATTCTTGAGGTTTCCACGGTGTTTATTGATTTACATATGGAAAATCTGATATTCCATATGACTTGTACACGACGTGTAAACACACCTTTAAGTACTTTTAAAAAATTTTAGTATTTCCTTAAAGATCTTTTCAAAAGCTATTAAATGATATATTGTATCTTAAAAAATATGGTACGCAATCGTACTTTTCTATGAAAGTTTCAGAGGCCCATAACTCGGAAGGTATGCCCCTTGAAGTGTACAACACGTAAAAGTGCTAAGTGCCTTCACTTTTAAAAATCTTTTCATATTAATATATGTAGTAACTATAGCCTTTCACAGAAACAAAAATTACGAAATCTTTATTCGTTTATCCGCAAAAAAATATTTGCAAACCTCTCAAGACCGTAAAATGACAATGAAAAAGTATGCAATTTACTTAACTGATTTTAACAGTGTCATAAACGACAAATCTAGAGCAAAAGCCCTGAGAATTCACTATACGATGTTGAATTTTGCAGTCTGTCGAGCTGGGTACTTAAATTTTTACATTTTATAAATTTAATTTTTGGCTTAATGTACGGCTAGATTGGCAAAATACACCTCTGTGCATTGGGTGCAACTAATTTAAAACTTACTCCTGATTATTATTATTTTTTATTTTAAATTTACCTTCGTTTTTCTTTTATTCTTCTTACTTTTACGAAATTTCAAAACGATATCCCATTATTCATGTGTAAAAATAAAACTTTTACATTGCGTTTGCAACAAGTCAACAGCTACAAGTGCTTTTCTTTAAAGAATAAACAGATACTGCCACTTTTAAATAAAACGAAAATATACTTCGTTAATTTACTTTAGTTGTGTTTGATTCCTAATATAAATATTTCATGATATTTTCATGAAATATTTATTATTTTAAACCAAGAAATGAAATGTATTACTGCCATCGAAGGATATGAACCGATCATGCTGATTTCCAATAGCACCTCAATCGACTTCGCTATGCATAAGAAGTCAAAATATATGTATTTACTTTATGGTGTCGGACATGGAAATTACACACGGAATGACAAGCCTATATATACCATTTTTCCACATTTTGTGGTGAAGGGTATAATAAAACTGTAAAATAATCATTTCTGTACATGAAATATTTTTAGATCATTTTGTTTTTGGTGTAGATAGTAATCGATATAGAATACATAACACCTATTTTTGGAATTTTCGTCTGTCCGTCTGTCTGTCTGTATTCACATCACGTAAAAGCTGCTGGATAGATTTAATTAAATACTCATTTCCGACCAGTGATCGGCAATAAGTCGTTTTTTCGCTATTCATAATCACTTACAAAATTTTAAATTCAAGTGAGTATACATCCGGTATTAAATTAATTGGGTTGATTCCGCCAGTATATATTAAATTGTTGTTATAATTTTCGGTAATAACCATCGTCACTGGCTGTGTATACATCATTTAAATTTTACGACTCAGATTTGTTCGCACTCACTATAAGAGTGATTCATAAAGACAAGTTGTATGATTATGAGTACTACGTCGACATCGAACTCATATATGTATGATTCGTGAAGTATGTCGTTTAGATTTATAATTTTAGAAAAATACTCTAAATACTTACAACCCATTAAACTCATTCAAGCCACTTAAGAAAAATTTACAGTTCTATTCTTTAGTACTTTACAAAAGGACGGCGATTGTTACATTAAAATATAGGGACAAAAATAAAAATATAAAATATTTTTTATCAATATAGAAGTGTGTAATAATCAATGAAAATGTAATAAATGAAAACTAATAAAATGTAGAATCAGCAATACAAACCTTTCTTTTTTAAAAACCACTAGTAATAGGGCTCGTTACTGTATTTTTAAACTCTGCCTAAAACTTATAAAAAAGTTTCAACTAAAAAATTTTCCTAGGAAAACTTTCACTAACAGACATACCTAAACAAGGGCGGAAAGCGTTTTTTTGCTGTCAAAAGTTCTCATGCCAGTACATTTTGTATAGAGCATACCGAAATAACGCGGCGGCAACGCAACGGCAACTCTTTGCAATTGGAAAATCCAATTCTGACAAGGCGTTTAATAATGAAATACAAATAATTGAAGGAAATATAAATAAAAAATATATTTGTAGAAAGAAAGTGGAAGTAAATAAATCTATTTAATTAAACATAGTGTTATAAATTTCTTGTTCTATTTTTTTTAAGAATATTAGCGATACAATTATAGAGCTGGTTCATCAGAATCCATGCTTGTACGACAAAAGGGATAATAAAAATAAGGATATCAAATATAATTAAAAAATTGTGAACCGGAATTTGGTGGACATTTTATTCTTATGTGTTTTCCATCTATTGCTCCTCGCTATTTTCACCCACTCTTGAGTACTAGGTGGATTTACGTAATTACTGTCTAATACACGCCACAACACCTTGCAAGTCTCTATAATTATACTTCTAGTTGTTTCCATACCTATTCGGAACTTCATAGATAGAACATGAAGTGGGCTACCATGAGCTAAAAAGCTGTTTTACATAAAATAATAGAGTTCAAATCAACCAATAATTGAGTTGATTGTACTCACTGTAAGGTAGTGTACAACCTTTGTTCTGGATCAGTGGGTTATCGGTGGGAGAATTTTTTTAGCCAAGGTTCAACTAAATTCAACAGAACATTAAACTGTTCATGATTTAGCCTGGTGGATTTGAAAAATAGTTCTGGGTTTTTTTCAACTAAATAAGAATAAAAACCATATGAATCCCGACTTTTAAAAAGCTCTCGATTTCCCTGAAGTCTATTTGCCATCATCCTTAACACTAATAAATTTTCGAAGTCCTCCAAATCACCCAAATTATTCATTTTTTGTTTATAAAATTTCATACTCCAGAAATTTTTTTCTTGTTAAAATTATATGGGATGTTATATTTATTTTTTTAATAACCCTGTTTTTATTGTTTTGACAAAGCGTTGGCGCTTTTGTTTAGGTATGGCATTTCAGCGTTAAAGCAATGCGGAAGAAAACGTTCCGTTTTCCGCTTTTGTTTAGGTATGGCTGTAAGAACGTTGCCACGTAAAAATTTTCAATGTAATTTTCTCGAAAATTAATTTTCCCATAGAAATGTTTTCGAAATAGAAGAAATTTTCTTCAAAGCAGCTTTTGTTTTTTAAGCAGTTTTTTAAACGTAAAAATTTTTTTGGTTGAATTATATATGCAAGAGTTAAAAAGGTTCTACTTCGAAGCATTGTGAAAGTAATAAACATTCCTCTAAACATTATTCTCAAAACCTTTAAAGTAACTAAAATAATAAGAAACCGTTAGCGAATCATACTTATTTTGTATTGACTGCATATAATGAGTTAGTGAGAGTCGAAATCATCAACATCATACATATTGTTAAGTATGAATACTCCATTTGTTTCTCCACTACTCATAACCGATCACCGATGACTTCTTGTGCGTAGCGAAGTCGATTGAGCGATGTCTGTCTGTGTTAGTGTTGAAATCAAATTTGCTGACGCACTAGATCAGCTAAAGAAAATTTTAAATACGCCAATCGATCAGACATAGCTTCGAAAAAGGTGCTATTGGAAATCAGCAAGATCGTTGCATGTCCTTAGACGCAGCGGGAAAAACACCACGCCTATCTCTAATTTATGTATATTATTTGGAACAATGAAGTAACTCCAATAAAAAAAAAAACAATTACATGGGGCAATAGAGAATTAAAAAATAAGAAAAAAAAACATCAAGTGGTAAAACTGCCGCTCGCCCATATTTTTCGAGTTACAGGCCTCTAAAATTTTTTAAAATATCAATATGGGTATTATTTAAAAGCTTTTGATGAGATCTTGAGGAAATACTAAAATTTTAAAAAATGCTAACCCATTAAGAGCCGATAATATTTTTATGTAATGTTATATATCGCACTTGATCAACAAGAGGGTATTAACTCAAAATTTTAAAATTTTCAGTAGAGTCAAAAAACTGTTTGTGGCCGCATTTTAACAGAATTTAAAAATTCAAATATACCATAGGAAGCAAATTCCATTTGAAAATATATATACATTGTTTTTGTTTTAAATTTTACCAATCATGGCAAAAAAAATCTCAATTTTTTATCGATATTTTTTTTTTGGTATTATTTTGAATTATGACGCTTTAGTTGAAATTTTAATAAAATTTAAAAATGTTTTTTTTCAACAAAAAGGCAGTAACTCGAAATACAACCAAATATAAATAAAACAGTTCGATCAAGGCGAATTAAATACAAGGTGATAGCGGTGGCGAATTCAATTCTTTTCCCTGGTATTCGAACTGTCAAACTCCATATATAAAAAATCTGTATAACAGTTAGATAAATTTTTTATATATGGAGTTTGACAGTTAAAATACATGGTAAAAGAATTGAATTCGCCACCGCTATCACCTTGTATTTAATTCGCCTTGAGTTCGATTATTTTTAACATAAATAAAGGCTCAAATCAAAATAATACATTTTTTATGAAAATATACGACTCATACCTATTTCAATTTTTGTATTAACTCTAAATAATACCTTTTTGTTGAAATAAAGGTAATCACTACATTATCATGAATATGGTCTCAAAAGTGGTTTTCGAGATGAAAGAGTAAACGGAATACGTTGAAATTTTTACAGTAGATAGATATTGATGTTGTTAGCTGATTTCTTGAAAAAAGTGATATTTCAAAAATTTTGAGTTAATACCCTATTGTTGATCAAGTGCGATATATGCAGTACTTAACTTTTTTTCTTATTTTTTTAATCCCAATATTTGCTTTTTTGTTTGGAGTTACTTCACTAAACTAGATTTGCATAGATGGTGAAGGGTATATAAGATTTGGCATAGTCGAATATAGCACTCTTACTTGTTGCTAAACAACTTTTTCATAATTAATTGTAAATGTAAAGAAATCTTGACCAAAAGGAATAAAATAAATAAGAAATTAAAATGAATAAAAATTCAAAATTAATAGGATATACATATGAGCCATTTATTTTGAAAGTGACATAAAAATTTAAGACCTGTTACGATTTTATGTTGACTTCATTTTTATTGGGGAAAAAATAAGTATCCTGATATGAGAAGTGCAAGTAAGATTTCTCAAGATTTAGTCTTAATATTTTGAAAACCTTTAAAACACAATCCTTGAAATATAAGTATCAGCATAAAAATAAAGTGACTTATGCCACTTTCAAAATAAACGTCTCATATTCTACTTTATTTTGTATAAAAACAAGTACAGAAAATAAAATTAAAAACAAATGGATGATCTTATAGAGACGTTTATTTTACGTACATGGATGGTTATATCTCTAAAACCGTTATGTATAGACAATTAAAACTTACAAAGAGAATATGTACATTTATAATTATGGTCGCTACTACAATAAGTACATAAAATAAAAATTAACTGCCGTATTCATAGAAAATAAAATAACTTTGAAATATGACAAATTTTTCATACAAATTTGTCCTAAAATATATTTCAAATCTATTTTGATTTTCTATGAATACGGCAGTAAAGATCGTAAGACGTACATATATACATATGTAGCATTTTTGGTGTGTTATTTTAAGAATACTGTTTATGAAATAAAAACAAATACGTAAAAAAATAAAATTATTTTTTTTTTTTAATAATTAGTACTTATTTTAATCTTAAAACCTTTTGTAGCCCTCCTAACAATATTCAATTTAAGCCTCTAGAAGAATACAACGCTGAACAAGTAAATAGTGTGTGGCCCCACAGATCACCAGGTTCTATTGAATTTGTCAAGCTACTTATACGTCAAAATGATTCTGTGGGTTTATTCGAAGGCAGCAATTTGGTGGCATGGTGTTTAATGTAAATGAGAAAAATTTTGTAAATGGTAAAATAAAGCACAACTTCTGTTTTTTTTAGACTTCCATTGGGAGCTCTTGGTCTGCTTCAGGTTATGGATTCACACAAACGTAAAGGTCTTGGAAGCCTAGCCGTTTGCTACATGTCAAAATTATTGTCTGAAAAAGATATTGAAGTGACAGCTCCCGTAGTAATGGAAAATGTAGCTTCTCGTTCTATGTTTGAAAAACTCGGCTTCAACGTTATTGATAAAGTGTATTGGGCCGATAAACCAGCCAATAAATGAGTTTTATTTTAATAAAAAATATTATTATTGAATGATATTGTGAATTATTAAAGCAATATTTTATATACCAAAACTTGAATTTATTTGCTTTGTGGGAAGTTGTTCCCCGAGTGTTTGCGTAAAAAATAAGAAATAAAAAACAATTGTTTAATTATTTTTTAAAAGAAAAAAACATTTATTTAGTTTCTAATATTATAACAATGTATATCACACTGATGGCGTTAAAACAACAAATAAATGGTAACATAAATCTAAAAACACAAGTCGACAAGCAAACTTTAACAAAAATCGTTAACGGTTTTACCACTTGAAATTTATGTAAAACCTCCTACCAGAGGGTAAAAGGCATTTTAATAAATTACGAAAAATTATTAATTAAACAAAAAGTAACTTTTAATTAAATAATGATGATAAAAACACTGGGAAAATTATCTTTCAGTTAATGCAGCTGTTGCTGTCTTGCTAATATTTGACTCAGTGTGACTCGTATAATTCCGGAGCGTAGATCGAAGAAAGTCAGTTGCTTTTAGTTATAGGTCAACGGGTTATAAGTGATTTCGCCTGTGGAACAATTAAATAAATGCAAAGTAGTATAAGAGCCTTAGATTTCATTTCATCGGTATATATTTATTGCATCGGTAAGTTTCCTTGTAACAAAATATTCGATATATTGAAATTATAAGTTGAACTGTTGTTTGATATTATAACAAATAATTTAATAATTCGGCTAAAATTAATTTTGAACCGACTTAAAAAAAAAGGAGAAGGTTATCAATTTGACTGAATGTTGATTTTTTATATTTGTGCCTCTACAACTCAGTCAAAAGATAATGCTTAATTGATTCCGTCTTTAAAACAGTTCATAATCTTAAGGGCACCAATTTAAAATAAATAATAAAAATTATATTAAAAGTACTAGAAAAATTACAAACTACTAAATTAAATATACAAAACTTTTAAGGAAAAGATGGTCGAGGATTTTTACAATGTTCAGCGATTTCACTTCTCAGTCGTAAAGGAACTACTGAAGCCATAAACGTATTAGTATCTGTAATAGTTGTGTCATTTGTCGATATTGTTTGTTTGTAAGCATTTTGAGCGGGTGATCCATCACATCCCCAGTTATCAATGTAAGCCTATCCGGAAATAATACTGCATCCTCTTCAGGCAAACTTTGAATAAGGCGTTTGGCCGTATAATCCATTAAGGCTTGCAGTTTTACCTCTACCGATACTTCAGTAACCTTTATATTAGGTGGCACTGCTTCTTATCTAGGAACAATATTCACATTATGATTCTTTAAAGAGCTTCGTAAAATAGAATAGTTACTGTTGAAATGCAAATTGAAAAGTTTGAGAATTGAAAAACCGTTTAATGATGCTTATTCACTGGAAAATAAAATTACAATATGTTTACTGATATTTTCAACAAAAATAATAAATATCTTACATTGGTTTTCTTCTTTTCAATTCAACGACAAATATTTAATAAAAAAATCAAAAGAAATTTGTTAAACTAAAAAAAAAAAAAAAAAAAAAAAAAAAAAAAAACATTTTAAAACAAGTAGAAACATGGCGAAATAATACCAGGTGGTCGCAATGGCGAATTCATAATTTTTGCCGCAAACGTGAAATGTCAAACTCCATACAATAAACTGTTATACATATTTTTTATATATGGAGTTTGACATTTAGAGTTTACGGCGAAATTCATGAATTCGCCATTGCGGCCACCTGGTATATATTCGCCATGAGTAGAAACAACAATTTTCCACCCCTATGAATTACCTAACTAGGGTGTCAGACGATCAAGTTTTCATTCAATTTTTCAAATTTCTCTCATTTTTTTACCAATACACTCTCACTTTAAAAACTTGCTGAGAGTTTGCATTCAAATTTTCGTTCAATTGAGTCTTTCAAATTTTCATTCAAGAGAACAGCTGATTGAAGTTTTTTCCTTCAAATTAATTTTTTTTGTTTTCTTTACGACATCTTGCTTAAAAACTTGCTCTGAAATTGCGTGCAGCCTACGTCACAGCTTTCAATTTTTGTGAATTTTGACAAGCAGTATGTGTAAATTTCTTGAAAGAGAATTGAACAAAAACTTGGCCGTGTGACTGCACTGTAAGGGAAATTTACAATTAGGTTTCTAAGTCAAGAAGTGCCAATTTTGATGCAGTCTTTTAAAAACTCCTTCAACAGTTTTAATATCAGCCGATCGTATTACTCCGTCGGAACCAGTATATGTTTTTATAATTCTTCCACGTTTCCATTTTGATCTTGGCAGGACCATATCGCATAATAAAATAATATCCCCAACTTGCATTTCACACGACGAGTTAAATCAGGTAAATACTCTTTAATGCATCTCCCCCAAAAACTATTTTTAACCGACTTCAAAAAAAAGAAGGAGGTTATACAAATCGGCCGAATGTTGCTTTTTTATATCTGTGTCTCCAGAACTCAGTCCTTTCTGATCCGATTTTGAAAATTTTTGGTAATATGATAGATTAGGCTTACAGATTGGTCCCGTTTTAAAAACAGTTCATAATCTTAAAAATTAAAGGGTGTCCCCATACAACATACATATTTTTTACGAGTATTATGAACTGTAAAGGGCGATTCTGTAAAATTTAAAATGACTGCGTACTACTATGGCTCCCAAAAACAAACAATTATACAAAAATAAATCTAAAAATTAAAGGGTGTCCCATAATTGATGAATATTTACTTATATGAGCCTATCTTTTGAACCGTTTTAGACAACCGCTTCCAAATTGGACAGAATGTCGATTGTTTTGGCCGTTATACAGGGTGTTTTTTATAGACGTATAGAACTTCGAATTGAAATAAAACACAAGAAAATCGTTTTAATGTCCATCAATTTGGCTTTATTGGAAGGATAATTTTATGCCATTAATGTTTAAATATGATTTCGGGCATGTGGCCGCCGCGGCTAGCTCGAATAAAGTCAATTCTACAGGTCCAATTTTCAACCACTTTTTTGAGCATGTGGGGCCGTATGTTGGCAATAACGCCACGAATGTTGGCTTCCAAGTCCCCTAACGTTTCTGGTTTGTTGGCGTAGACGAGCGACTTCACATATCCCCAAAGAAAATAATCCAATGGTGTCAAATCGCACGATCTTGGTGGCCAATTGACAGGTCCATTCCGCGAAATTATGCGCTCATCGAATGTTTCCTTCAATAAATCGATTGTAACGTGCGCTGTGTGGCATGTAGCGCCGTCTTGTTGGAACCACAACTCATGCACATTCATGCCATCCAATTGGGGAACAAAATAGTCGGTTATCATGGCTCTATACCGGTCTCCATTAACGGTAACTGACTCTCCAGCATTATTTCGGAAGAAGTATGGCCTAATGACTCCACCAGCCCATAGAGCACACCAAACAGTCAGTTTTTTGCATGTAATGGCGTTTCAAGGGTCTCATGTGGATTCCCTTCACTCCAAATGCGGCAATTTTGCTTGTTGACGTAGCCATTCAACCAAAAATGAGCCTCATCACTGAACAAAATTTTGCTATGAAAATCAGCATCGAGATCAATCTCATTTTCGGCCCATACATCAAAATCACGACGCATTGCATGGTCTCGCGGCTTTAATTCTTGCACAAGCTGGATCTTGTAAGGTCGCAAGCCAAGATCTTTGCGCAAAATCTTCCATAAAGTTGATGGACAAAGCTCTAATTGCTGTGCACGGTGGCGAATCGATTCATTCGGGTCCTCTTCAACACTTTGCTCTACAGCGGCAATTGTTTCTTCGGTGCGCACTGTTCGACGTCTCTGCGGATGCGTATTATCACATAGAGTAAACGTAGTGCGAAAACGATCCATGGTTAACCGAATTAATTGCTCTGATGGCCGATTATGTCGACCATAAAATGGACGGAGCTTGCGGTAAACTTCGCGAACTGAACCATTATTTTCGAAATAAATTTGCACGATTTGCAAGCGTTGTTCTTTTGTCAACCTATTCATGATGAAATGGCAAACCAAACTAAATATTAATCACTTGACAGCTGACAAAATGGCCGCTAGTTAAAAAAGTGATGCCAACTTAAAGTTCTATACGTCTATAAAAAACACCCTTTAGTAACAAGTAATAATATTACAAATTTTAAAGTAAAGGGTGCACCAATAGTTCATTAAATTTCACTTATACGGCCATACCTTTGAATAGTGGTAAACAGATGCTTGAAATTTACAACGAACCTGTATTGGTAAGTCCGCTATAACTAAAAAATTTGGATTTTGAAGTTAAAGGGTGTTCCAACAGTTGATGTAATTACAAGTGTTATAGAGAGAACGCTAAACTTTAAAAGGGACCTGTATTTCTAAGTCCGCTATATTAAAGAGTATATAATTTGAATTTAGAAATTAAAGGGTGTCCCATAATTACTGTAGATTTACTTATATAGGCCTATCTTCTGAACCGTTATAGACAAGCACTTGTAAAATTGACGCAATGTCGATTGCTATGGCCGTTATAGTAACAGCTGATAATATTTAAAATTATAAATTAAAGGGTGCACCAATAGTACATTTAATTTGGTATATGGCCATACTTTTAAACATTTGTAGACAGACGGTTGAAATTTACTAACTCCTCTATAACAACAAGTATAAAATTTGGATTTTGAAATAAACGGGTGTCCCAATAGTTGATATAATATTGTGTAAGTGGCCGGACTTTTGATTCATTATAGAGAGACAGCTGAAATTTACAAGGGACATCCGCTATTATAAGAAGCTTATAATTTGTATTTAGAAAGTAAAGGGGGTTCCCAAAACTAATGTAATTTGTTCTCTATGGCTGTATTTTTTGAACCGTTGTATACAAATACCTTAGTTTTAGAAGTATAAAAATGTTATATTATAAATTAAATAGTTGATATAACCGGATGTATATGGGCAAACTGTTGAACCGTTACAGACAGATGGTTGAAATTTACACAGAACCTAATTGCTAAATCTACTTCAACAGCAAGTATATAATGCGAATTTGGAAATTAAAAAGTGACCCTATAGTTGTTGCAATTTGATGTATACTGCCAAACTATTGAACAGTTGAAAAAGTATAAAGTTTGGAGCTATAAGTGTGTGTGTAATTTAATTTATGTGGCCATACACTTGAGCTGTTATAAGCAGACAGATGAAATCTGTTTTGAAGTCGGTTTTTTTCGCAAGAATTATTTAAGTTTTAAAGTATACGCCATTGTTTTCGTGTACTCAAATTTCCGTTATTAAATTCACCTGGAGTTTGAGTAGAGTTAGTTGTTCCCAATAAGAAATGGTTCGGCGTGAGTGGCTCTGGTTCTTGAGGGGTTACTGGAATGTGAGTGAGTGGTCTTGAATTAATTATACTTTCCGCTTTGGTCAATAGACTTTCAAAAGTATATAACTTTTTTTAATACAAAAAGTGTCTTTTTTACCGACTGCACCAATCGTTCCCATGCTCCTCCAGAACTTGGGTCAAATGGAGTATTGAAAATCCATTTTATTCCCAAGGGTGTTAACGAGCGTGTAATGTTATCGTGATCTTAAACCAGTGAAATGCCTTCGATTTATAAAGTTTCTAAGACAAAGTACAAATGAATCCGATGACAAATCGTTTACCACTTCCAAGTGAACAACGCGTACCGTTAAACAGGTGAACAAAGCCACCCATCGCTATTCCTTAGCTCGACGTATTAGGATATGAAATGCACCAAAAAAATCTACACCGTCTTTAGATAAGAACTCATCCGCGGCTGTTCAGGCTTTGCCTTTGTTAATTTACAGAAATAGCATTTTGATTCGCTGCTTGATGTCCTTCTTTAAGACAACTAAAGCAAACCTTAAGATCTTTTACTCTTTTCCATCTGGACTCTATTGAGAGTTTTAAGAACTGTTCACAAAATGCTAAGATTTAATTAGTTTTTTGCAAAATTTATGCATTTTAACTTCAACTGATACGCAAGCATATTTTGCTTTTTCGTAAGAAGGAGGAAGAGAATCTGTTACCATATTCTCAACTTTTCTTAACTCACCAATTGTGGCCATTTGTCCCAAGTTCAAACATTTATCAGCCCACTGTAGGCGGCTTGAAATAGGCAACTTTGCAACAAGTTCACTTAGTAGTAATGGATTTGCTGTATGATCATTTCCTCTCACTGAATCTAAAAACGTAGTCATATTTATTACTTTATTAGCAAAAACTATAAGGGAGTTTAGATCCCACTTTTCCACTGGCTTTAAGGAGCGAATTTTATGAATTTGAGATTAAATCAATTGTTCTGGTCGCCAATAAGTTTCTGCCAGAATATTGATTATGGAGGTGACATTTTTTGAATTTGACAAAAGTGTTCAACGGTGTTACGAGCGTCACCTTCGAGTGAGTCTCTTAGTCGCATTATATTATGTAGGTTAGAATATTGAAATTCAAGAGTTGAGCTCATCAAACGTTAGTAGTGCGTAAATTTTCTTTTGGTGATTTTGAACAATTGATGGTTCTGGATGTTGAAAAACACCATCTTAAACTTGGTTACTATTACTTACAAAAAATTGTTGCTCCTTTTGAAGGGAACAGCTAGGCATTTCTTTTGATGCGACATTTCTGTTAAAAATTAAGGAATTAGAGTTAGTAGGCGGATGGAGTAATTCATCATTTGAAGTTAATGAAAGGGTTGATTGAGGAGTACCATCGCTTTGAGTAGATATATTTTTAATTTCGCTTGATAAGGATGAAACAGACTTTTGTATTTCGACAATACCATTGATTGCATAGAACAAATTTGACGTTGCATCGCTTCCATGTTCTTAGTCAAATTTAATGTTACCTGATACAAGTCATTATGTGGTAACGGGTTAGCTTGAGGAATGCTTGAAATTTCTGCGTCACTGTTGTTTGCCACAGGCGGAGTGTCTTCTTGAATATGTATGACATCTTAATTTACATTTTCTGTTTAATTATTATTCGAACGTTGGGGTGGACGCGTTAGTGGCATTTTTGATATGTACCGATTTCTTAAATTCATACAAATGTCTTTAATCAATGCTTCAATAGGACATATAGACCTTTAAACTACTTTCATCAAAAAGTGATTCTCTCACAGAACAAAGAGAGGATGTCACTGCCAAACCAGAATTACGGGATATAGTTCAATAAATCTCACAACAAATTGAATAAAAATGTTTAAATGCAAATTGGAAAGATTGTTTTTTTATGCTTTATGATGCTTATTCACTTGAAAATAAAATTACAATATGTTTACTAATATTTTCAATAAAAATAATAAATATCTTACATTTATTTTCTTCTTTTCAATTGAACGACAAATATTTAATAAATAAAATGTTTACTACAATTTTCAAAATATTAAAGTCAAAAGTAATTTGTTAAACTAAAAAAAACATTTTAAAACAAGTAGAAACAATAGTTACTTTATTTTATTATTGCTGCAATGAATTTGGAAACTCTTTTTTATTTCACGTTTTGCACACATCTTTGCTACATACTTTAAAGGTGAGAAAAAATTTTCTCGTTTTCGCTATGAGGTTGTAACAGTTTACTTCTTATTTCACCAAAAGCGGCAACTTGCGGCGGCCAAATTTAGTGTTAAATTATTTAAAAGACCATTTTTAGATATGCTCTGTCTTATTTGTAAAAAGGACCTAAATATAGGGTGTCTAACAGCCGGCTACTGCCGAAAAAGTAGGGCATCTTCTAAACATTTAACTACTTCTTTTAATAAAAAACAAACATATCTTAAAAAAGTAGTAATCAAACGGCAATGTTTCTGACACTTTAATTCTAAAGTGCATTTGTTTCTTCAAGATCATCGTTTTTTTTTTGCTTTCTAAAAAATTGTCGACTTTGAGCAGCTACACAAACTATAATTTTTTGCAATTTAGGGTAACGTTTTTGAATTGTGATCAGTAAGTAGTTGTTTATACGATGTTTTCATTCATTTCATTTTCATACGATGTTTTCATTTTTTTTCATGAAATTTTATATTTTTGCCACGGGTTTTAAGAAAAGGCGCCACTGTGCGGTCTACATTTTTGACTACTTGATTGTCCCTTACAAAAGATTTGATAATTATATATTAAAAATTTAAATGCAGTAAGTCAGAGAGGAATATACGAAAAAGGTTATGTATTATAATTTAATATTTGAACTGTGAATATCATAAATGATTAGAAATTATTTTGGCTTAAGTTCATTTATTTTTAATTTCTAAAAATCTTTTTTAGAAAGAAAATTTATTTTTACAAATGTATGCGGACGTTTTCCAAAGAAAAAAAAGAAAAATTAGACGCTAGCAGAATGAAATGCTGCACTTTCTGGACCACTACGTCCTTCATCAGCATTCTTCGCATCTATCTACCTTAGTTGTGTATTTTATAAACATCATCTATTTAACCAAATAACTTTCTAAATAAGAGTACGAGAATATTCATATCAACATGAATTTGGTTAGACGAAATTTGGCGAATTCATTTATTAATTCGCCTTGCATTTAACTAATTAATTCGAAAAATAATCAAATTTTACATTAGGTAACCTGTGAAAGAAATAACAGTCCTTAAAGTGGGAGAAGTTTCAAGAAATGATTAAATAAAATTGAAAGAAAAAAACCCGAGGACCATTCGATGCTAGTGCGCTTTTCTCTATATTCGTTACGCTAATTAAAATATTCATATAGAAGTAAAGAATCGTCAACATAACTCATTTCCTATGATATTGTAACTTTTGTTATAAAAGCTAAGTTAACTTAGCCACCCTAATACTTTATAACAACATATTGTCCAACGATCTGGCACTTTTTTGCTATACGATCAGGGCTGCCGTTTTTGGTTATTTCTAACCAAAAGTGGTTATTTTTTTCTTTGATGTGGAGATGTGAATATTTTTCTCATTTTGGTTATATTTTCTCCAAAATAATAATATACATGTACATATTTTTTATGTTATACTTTTTAACCTTTAATATTCTTAAATTTTTCGAATTGCTACCAAGACAACTGAAAATAAAACAGCTGTGACTTAAATCGCTAGTGCAGCCACCATTTATGAATTCGCTTTTATTGCTACTCACTTGCTTATAATAGTTTTCTTTTACAACACTGTCAACAGCTTTTAATTTTGCTAAATGTGAAATTTCACTTCAAAATGCAATGAACTTTTAATAAGTAAATCTATGGTCTTAAACTATTATACTGTAAACTGCAAGTTTTGTTTACTTTGTTTTAAACAAACTTTTATTATTTTGAAGATACGTGTACAATCGTTACTTATTACATACATACATATGTAGGTAAAAGAATTTTATTTGTGTTATTGTTATTATTAACTGAATTTAAATCAAAAAAGTTACATTATAATAATGTATCCATTTTAAATGTTATTTAATAAAAATACTACATATTGAAATTTGGTTTTTTTTATTTCTCATTTGGTAACTTTTAAAGCAAATTTTGGTTGTAAAAATTTTTTGGTTGTGGCAGCACTGTATACGATATAAAATAAAAGAAAATGTCAAACAACCACATCAAAAAATCAACTGGCTGTCAAAACTTATATATTCCTTGAGAACAGATTCTCTTTTCGTTAGTCGTCAGTCAGATTTGATATCTTCCAGCTGAGAAGGCTGAAGATTCGTGGTGCACCAAGTCTGTTTATAAAAAATAATTTTAAGATTTTCAAAAAATTTTGTGTTACTGTTTATGAAAATGGCCACAATAAGATTATTAAAATCTCAGGTAAGTTGGCCACCTTTCCGTAGGATAATAATAGCTGATTCAAAACACACAAATTTTGCAGTTTGTCCAGAGTAATTTGTGAAGTTAAATATTGTTTTGACACTATTCCATTTAAATTATTAATAAAAAATGTTGCCAATAAACAAAGTAATTTCTTGAAAGGATAACTTTTCTTGACTGGTTGTGCAATGGCCAAAAGAAAAAATTCTGTTTGCTTAAAAACGGTTCTAACCTCAATAACTGTTACCTAACAAGATATTCGATCGCCCATTCAAAGGAAATAGTCTATTAGTTTCGTGTGCATCTTCTGTGAATTGTAGTGGAATGGGAGTTAAGATTTTACTTAATGACAAAGACTTAATCTTATTGTTATTTGCAAAAAATATCCAGTATAAAACGCGTTGAGAACCTGAAAAAAGTGGCAAATCTTAATTACTTTATTATTAAACTTTCGTTGTGTCTTTACCAGTACATCATACATACATACGTATTATATACAGATAGATATTCTTAGCCAAACTTTTGGCAAATTAATTTCTTAATTTTAAATGAACGAGTGATTTTTTATTAAATTTATCTTGGCATACCCATAATTGTCTTTATATAGTTTTTTATCGTAAACGCAATTATATGTATGTTTTTACGTATGTAGCACATATTCACCGGTGATTTGTTTTTTTTAAAGATTAACCCTTAAATGTGTACCTGGGCCCGGTCAGGCATTTTTAAATTTTTTCCAATTATTTCATAAAATTACTAAAAGTTTTAGAACGACACTATGTATTTCTTAATAAAAGTGCTTTTTACAAGAAAACGTGGACGTGGCAATAGGCCTGATAAAAGTTTGTGCATATTGTATCAGCCAGCTTCTGTAATAATACCAATGCAAAAACTAGCAAAAACCTTGAAATTTTTTTGTTTCTGAAATAAAAAAAAACCAGAAGCAATTTCTCACTACAACGCAACAAAATATGGTGTCGATGTTAGAGATTAAATTCTTACGAAGTTCACTACAAAACTGAGGGCGATGCGGTGGACAGTGTCGTTTTTTTATAAAATGCTTGATATAATATCCTTAGCTAGCTACCTTATATTGACGAAAATAAGTCAATTAAATATAAACATAGCGCAAGAAGACAATTGTTATTTAGGTCACCTTTCCGAGCAACTTCAATGAGCGCAGATAAAAATATCAAGTGAAAGAATTGGCGTTCACCCATATTTTCTGAGTTACGGGGCTGTGAAATTTTAAAATTGTAAAAAGTAATAAATTTTGCAAAACCTTACTTTTAATTTTTAATTAGTCCTCCAACCACAAAGTTTAAGCATTTAACAGAAATTTAAAAGATCCAAAACAAGCTAAGACAAACATTAATGTATATAAAATATCCTATTAAATATGAAATAAATCTTATCTCGTGCCTACATCCAACACAAATCAGTCTAGATGAAGGTCATAGTAAACAAAAAAAAATAAAAAAAATAAAAAAAAACATTAATTAGGTCCAAATCCTATATAAGGTCTATGCACTACATTCATAAAAAGTGCCTTGCTTGGTGTATAAACGGTTTATTGAACATGTATATGCGAAAAGGTATTTTTTTTTTAATTAAAATTAAATTAAGAATATGAAAAAATTAACAATTCAAACGGTTAGTGGTTCCAACATCGAGCTATACTTATAAGGAATGATTTCTCAAAAAACGAATTCACCATCTTAGGGATCAAGATCTGAGGTTTGCATGTCGAACAACTGAAGGCAAATCTCTAAAATTTTAATAACTTATGAAATAAAGTCAAACAACGAAACTTCAGAAAATTAAGAAATGTACATCCCAAATATTGTTTAACATAGTTCGAAATATGCTCCCTTTAACACAAACGGTGAAAAAAGGGTATATCTAAGTTTGTCATTAATTAATTTCTACATTATCCATTTCCGACCCCATAAAGTATATATATTCTGAGTTCACATGCATAGCGAAGTCGATTGACCATGTCCGTCTGTCTGTACTTGATTTTTGTTTTGTATAGCATTATATCTAGAGTTAATTTTATTTTACGTAGATAACATAGTATGAATTTCTAATTGGTGTTGATATTCAGAAAAGAATTGTAATGCCAATTTTCTTTTATGCAATAGATTTATATTCTGGTACCTTAGTTATATCATCAGAAAGTTAAGATTAGCCTTCAATAGAGTTATACAGTAGCTTTACTCTCTTAGATTACAGCAGCTCGTTTCGTTCTATGAGGTTTTTCTTTAACGGAATTAATCAAGTTACATTTCTTGTTTCACTTTTATAAGCTTCAAACACCTTGGTATTTAGTTGATTTCTTCGTGTTTTGAGATCTAGAAATACACAAAATTTTTTAGAAGATTTCATTTTCTGCTTATGCTTATAAAAGAAAACTATTTTATGAGCTTACAACTAACTATTGGTTTGTTCGTATAAGTATCAATTTATTTGTTGAATAGACGCCTTGATGACATTGTTGTTTCTGTCCTTTTAGATATTATCACAGAAGCTTGAAATAAATTATGCATAAAGTAAATAAACCTTTAAAATTTTTTATTTTTTTAAAGTTAGATGGGTGTAAAAGTCACAAATACTCCAGCTAGTAGTTTTTATTACTTCAGCAACAAACAAAAATCTGTTCTTACATTGTCTCAATTTTCCTAAGAATGTTAAAACGTACATGTTTCCCCAGATTTTTCTGATAAACAGGCATGTCACAGAACTTAATTCCGATGGGAAGTGGTTTCAATTCCGCAAATTGGTTCATCAGAAAACGAAAAACTAAAAATTTTTGCGGATTGAACCAATTTTAAATTTCAAAGTGGAATCTAGTGTCTTTGAAGTTTTGTTATTTAGGGTTCTCAAATTTGTTTTTATTTTGTGTCGTTATTTAGATTAGCCTTGTAGTTAACTCTGGTGTGCGCAATATTGCCACATTTTAATAAAAGGGTGGACATTATGCAATTTTTAAAAATAAGCAAATCTGAAGAAGGTAAAACGAAATCGATCGGAATTGTTAATACGGAATTAAAACCATTGCTATTTTTCATTGTGCTCTACTATACTTTAAGGTCCTTATTTAGTGTAAAAAAACAAGGAGTAAATTTTAATTATGCTTTAATTATTAGTCAATGATAATGATTTTGTTTTCCAACTAATTATCAATTACACCTTTTCATTTAAAAGCATTACCATTACTGAAAATAATGGTAATGCTAAAAAATCATTAATAAAATTAGCATTAATTACTACCATGTATGTTAAATTTAATTATTATAAATGATAATAAAAAGACGAATTACAGAGGGAACAGTGAAGAAATACTTTGATTTGTGTGTAAATTT
Source organism: Gymnosoma rotundatum (assembly GCA_916610165.2). NCBI lineage: Eukaryota > Metazoa > Arthropoda > Insecta > Diptera > Tachinidae > Gymnosoma > Gymnosoma rotundatum. The sequence goes on along the minus strand of OU744337.1, from coordinate 90,240,384 downwards.
CGTCAAACCAAATTAATATTGACATGAATAGTACTCGTATTCTTATTTGCAAAGTTAGTTGGATAAATAAATGTTATTATAATTACACAACTAAGGTAGATATATGCGAAAAACGCTGATGAAGAACGTAGTGGTCTAGAAAATGCAGCATTACATTCTGCTACCGTCTAATTTTTCTTGTTTTCTTTGGAAAACGTCCACATGAATTTGTAAAATAATTTTTCGTTCTAAAAAAGATTTTTAGAAATTTAAACAAATGAACTAAAGCCGGAATAATTTCGATTCATTTATAACATTCACAGTTCAAATCCTAATCTAATAAAAATTAAAATTTCAGAGGCCCGTAACTCGGAAAATATTGGGCGAGCGCCAATTTTTTCACTTGATGATTTTTTCTTGCCCTTTGCGACTAAGGACATAGACTGATGTTGCAGATTTCCAATAGCATCTCTTTCGACACTATGTCTATTCGATTGGCGTATTTAAATTTTTTTATTTCAACACTAACACGGACGGACAGACGAACATCGCTCAATCGACTTCGCTATGCATAAGAACTCAGAATATATATACTTTATGGGGTCGGAAATGGATATTGTAGAAATTACAAACGGAATGATAAATTTGGTTACACCCTTTTGCATGGGCATTCGCTTACAAAAACACAACTTTTAAGGCAACTTGCCAAATATTTTATAATAAACTGTAGATTACAATTATCTAGTTTCATAATTAAATTCCCGAAAGTCAAATATAAATTAAAGATAACGGACGTAAATCAGCTGACTGTTTGTTTTGTGATAAGAGTAAAATATTTCACTTATTTTGTTATCGTTGATAAGAAATCTTCGCCACCATGTTTTTTTTTCTAATAAACAAAAAATTAATAATAAAGCGGGTTAATATTTTTAGCTTGATTAACAAACTCGTCTACAAAACAATTATTCAAAGATTCAGTTTTAAATTAAAAGTATTTTTGCCAATAATTGTCATTTTAGCTTCCTAATGTCAGCCAGTACGGTTTCGGTTTACAGGCTCGTCTATTGCATGCTAGCAGTTACACCGCTGCGCAGGTGGCTTTGTCAAAATTCGACAACGATGTATATTTGCCTTACGAAAAGTTAACAAAAAATTTGGAAATTGTTAAGGGACGTTTAAATCGTCCTTTGACTTTATCTGAGAAGGTCTTGTATTCCCATTTGGATGATCCTAAAAATCAAGAAATCGTCCGTGGCACCTCTTATTTGCGTTTGCGACCTGATCGTGTTGCTATGCAGGATGCTACCGCTCAAATGGCTCTATTGCAATTTATTTCATCTGGTCTAAAGAAGGTAGCTGTGCCATCCACCGTTCATTGTGATCACTTAATCGAAGCTCAAGTTGGTGGTGTTAAGGATTTGGCTCGTGCCAAGGACTTAAACAAGGAAGTTTATAATTTCTTGGCTACTGCTTGCGCCAAATACGGTTTGGGTTTCTGGAAGCCAGGCAGCGGTATTATTCATCAAATTATTTTGGAAAATTACGCCTTTCCCGGCTTGTTGATGATAGGTACTGATTCTCATACTCCCAACGGCGGTGGCCTTGGTGGTTTATGCATTGGTGTTGGCGGTGCCGATGCTGTTGATGTAATGGCCAACATTCCCTGGGAGTTAAAGTGTCCCAAGGTCATTGGTGTCAAATTGACTGGCAAGATTGGTGGTTGGACTTCGCCAAAGGATGTCATCTTGAAGGTAGCCGACATTTTGACCGTAAAAGGTGGTACTGGTGCTATCATTGAATACCACGGTAAAGGTGTTGACTCTATTTCTTGTACTGGTATGGCCACTATTTGCAATATGGGTGCGGAAATAGGTGCGACTACGTCACTGTTCCCCTTCAATGATCGAATGGGTACATATTTGGCAGCAACTGGTCGCTGTGGTATCGCCGATGAAGCCAAAAAATACCAATCTAAGCTGTTGTCTCCTGATAGTGGCTGCCAATACGATGAACTTATTGAAATTGATTTGAATACTTTGGAACCCCATGTTAATGGTCCCTTCACTCCTGATTTGGCCCATCCTATTAGCAAATTGGGTGAAAACTCCAAAAAGAACGGATATCCTATGGACATAAAGGTTGGTTTAATCGGATCCTGCACCAACTCCTCATATGAGGATATGGGTCGTTGCGCCAGTATTGCTAAAAATGCAATGAAACATGGTCTCAAATCAAAGATTCCCTTCAATGTAACTCCAGGTTCTGAACAGATTCGTGCCACTATTGAACGCGACGGTATCTCTGATGTTTTTCTTAAGTTTGGTAGTACCGTTTTGGCAAACGCCTGCGGTCCCTGTATTGGTCAATGGGATCGTAAGGATGTCAAGAAGGGTGAAAAGAATACCATTGTCACCTCATACAACCGTAACTTCACTGGTCGTAATGATGCCAACCCTGCCACCCATTGCTTTGTCACCAGGTAAGAATAAATTAGCATTAAAAAGAAAAAAAGAAACGATAAAAGTTATTGAAAAGTGGAATGATTTAAAATACTTAATTTTTGTACAGCCCTGAAATGGTAACGGCTCTTGCCATTGCTGGCCGCTTAGATTTTAACCCTCTTACTGATCAGTTGACTGGTGCTGATGGTAAGAAATTCAAATTAGAAGCTCCATTCGGTGATGAATTGCCTACTAAAGGATTCGATCCTGGTATGGATACTTATGACGCTCCACCAGCTGTAAGTAGTGAGCATAATTATGTGGGTTCTATAATTGAAGCTTTTTTTGCCTACAGTCTGGCGAAAATGTTAAAGTAGATGTTAGTCCGCAAAGTCAACGTTTGCAATTGTTGACTCCGTTCGACAAGTGGGACGGCAAAGACTATGTCGACTTGACAGTTCTTATTAAAGTTAAGGGCAAGTGTACTACTGATCACATTTCTGCTGCTGGTCCCTGGCTAAAATATCGTGGTCATTTAGACAACATCTCAAACAACATGTTCATTGGTGCTACTAACTACGAAAACAATGAAATGAACAAGATTAAAAATCAACGTACTGGACAGTGGGGAGCTGTACCCGAAGTTGCTCGTGACTATAAAGCCAACAACATCAGATGGGTAGCCGTTGGTGATGAAAACTACGGTGAAGGTTCATCCCGCGAACATGCCGCCTTGGAACCCCGCCATTTGGGTGGTCGTGCCATCATTGTCAAGTCCTTTGCCCGTATCCACGAAACCAATTTGAAAAAGCAAGGCCTGTTGCCCTTGACTTTCGCCAACCCTGCTGATTACGACAAGGTAAATAATGTACATTCAAAAATAGAAAAAATAACAATGTGTAAAACATGCATGCATTTCTTTTTTGTAGATTCAACCCACTAGCAAAGTCTCTTTGTTGGGCCTTGCCAATTTGGCACCCGGCAAACCAGTCGATTGTGAAATCAAGAATGGCAATAAAGTCGAAAAGATCAAGTTGAATCACTCTTTGAACGAACAACAAATTGAGTGGTTTAGAGCTGGCAGCGCCCTTAACCGTATGAAAGAAATTTCTGGCAATTGAAAATTTAAATTTTCTGCATGATCGTGATTTTTTTCTTTAACACTATTTTATAATTTTATGTTTGTATCATTTTCTCCCAATTTAAATTTTTCTTTTGTTTTTGTTTTAATGCCCATAATCACAAGAAAAAAATAATATTGTGGCTTATATAACAAATTTTTAGCACTCAATTTTATTCAAATTATTCTTAATGCTTCTTAGTCAAAGTAAAATCATTTGGTAAAATTGTCTATGTAAAGACATATATATATTTGCAACTTTGTATTTTGTTTTAAATTATATAATATACGTTTAAATTTATTTTTTTAATACAACAATTAAGTGAAAAAAAACATATACATATACGTAAGTAGGTATAAACCTTATTGAGAAACACTCGTTGTTACATCATGTATTCTACATGTACCAAAACAAAATTTTATTTAATAAAAAATAAGAATTTAATTCAACGAAAACATTAAAAACACAAAGTAGCAGTTAATAAAAATATTTAAGAAGAAAAAAAAAAACAATTTTTAAGGTGTTAGTTAATATTGTGTTTCCAAATACTTACGATACGATAACGATTGATGTCGTTTGCGCGATTATTTCAGATTGTGTGATTCAACATTAAACCGAAATATAAAAAAAAATGCAGTTTTGTGTTTTTTCTTTAAACTATGTGGGTAAGTTATCGGGATTTTGAAATACCTACTTCATTGTCAATTTTATTATAAATGGCACAACTCGCTCGTCTGTTCTGTTAGTCGAATCCGAGTAAATTTTCGGCTTTTACAACGGGGCAAATTATGGCCCTCAATATTGACAGAAACTTTAATAGAGTTTAAATGTAAATTTTGACGGATATCATCAAATGCCATCATTAATTATGATGGCCAGAAAAATAATCACCCCTATTGCGAATAATTTTCGTTATAAAATTTTTCACTTAAAAAACTGCCCTTAACGTAAATGTTTTGCGTTGTAAAACCATAAGTCTAACAAAAATTACCTAAGATGATCGCACAAGAGAAACAATGCAATTTTACCAACAGTTTGCATAAGTCCCAACATACACTGCAGGTTTTGTTGTGAAATTTTTGATTTTGTTAGTGAGAGAGATGGGTTCACATTTTAATGTATTTAAGTGCGTTCAGAAAAATTTTTGATCAGAAAAGTGTAACCACTATTTAGAAATGTCTATGCAAAATTTTCTGATACGTATAATTACAACTGACAATTTTTAATAAAATAAATCGGACATCACAAATTCCTGTCAGAATAGTTTTAATTACGTATTAATAATTCCGATCGATTAAATTATCTTTGAACATATCATGCTAATTATCCCGAACAAATTATTAAAATCACCAATGTTGATTATTGAAGGTAAAATAACATATTGATGGCCATTTCGCTACCGCTTACTTTGCTCTTTAGGAAACGTCTCACAAACATTTTAAATAAACTAGAGATTTTTGTCCAAACAACAAAGTAAAGACAAAAATCAAAGTTTAAGCAAAAACAACAATAATCAAAACTGATTTTATTTTTCTTTATCCACTGTATACGGCTGATCTTTTTTCGGCTCTTTTATACTGTTAAAAGATAATAAAAAATAAAACAACAAATAAAATACAGTCGGGTCTCGATTAACCGTAATCCGGTAAGCCCGATTAACCGGGATGGTCAGTCCATTGGTTATTGTTTGCAATGTTTTCAAATTGTTCGCTTTGATTAACCGTGATTACCTCTATTATCCGTGATGGCAGAATTTTTTTAATCACTTCAAATTACATACATACATATTGTTTGCATACGATGAGTCAAAAACATTAAATTTTTTAATGCAAATAATAAAAATGTTAAAAATAACTGTATACCCAAACTGTTATTCGATTAACCGTGAAAATCGATTATCCATAATGCTTCTGGTCCTGACCTTCACGATAATCGAGGCCCGACTGTATCAGAAAACACTACAATTATTTATTTATGATTTATACACGGGCACTTGCAACTTACTTTAGTTGAAGAGTTACTATTACAGTTTTCCAGATATAGGATAAAAAATATGTAAGTCTTGTACGGAAGAGTGCTTCCTCCTAAACGCACAAATTTGTAGGATCCATTTTCCTGCATTCTACAGCGTTTTATTTGTAAGAGTTACCTAAATAAAATTTAAGAATATTATAGTTGTTAGTATTAATTTCTTTATATAGGGGGTATCCTTTCCCAGCTCTGTTATAAAATTAAGCTTAAGCTATTTACTTTTTCTGACCGTAAGACAGTTTATAAATTTTAAGAATGTTGGTATTGTCCTTTAGCTGTTCCTTTTTTTACGCAATCTGGTTAAGGCTTTTGTGCAACAAACATCCAGCCATACAAACTTTCACGTTTATATTATGTTTTAAATACATCTGAAGGCTGGTTCACCCATTGTTTCGGAACAAAATTTTTGTTGTGAGAGAATTTTAGTTTTTTGAGAGTTTGTTCTGAAACGATTCACTCACTTCGAACAATTTTTCTGGAAAAACAAAGCTACCATATGAAACATATGTGTAAGCGAGATGTATTACTTTACAAGCAGGCAGCACTGTGACAGAAAATTAAAATCACTGAATTCCGTTTTGTTATAAATAAATTCTAAATTAAAAAAACTTTTATAATAAAATCAAAAAATGAGGTAAAAAAATTGAGGTATAAAGTCATACAAGCATTTTCATTTCTGAAATAAGCTTCAAGGCAAGGGATTCATTCGTTGAGATCCATGACACAATTTTTTAAACTTATTTTTTCTTTTATTTTGTGTTTTATTATAAATATACCAGGCAAATTAAGGCAGGTAGTCTTAAGAACAAAACAAATTTTAAAAATAATTATTAAATATCAATGCAAATAAAGAACGAAAAAGTATGTAAAATATATTTTTTTGCTTGAATGATTTTTATCACATTAATTAATGAAGTGGCAGCTCAGTTAAATTTTCTTTGAAAAAAAGTAGTTGGCAGCACAGTTTCATTGTTTCGGAACAAAAATTAAAATTAAACCCATGATACAAAAATAGAAGGTAGTTCCACTTCAAAAATTTGTGACGTTTGCGGGAATTATTTGAAATATATTTTTTGTAAACAACACAATTTGCGTTGCCACAGATATATAAGAAAAAAAATTATTTTGGAACTAATTAACAAAATATGTGTAATTTGTATAATAAATGTAAAGAAAACTCAAATCGATTTACTATAATTATAAATTACACAGAAACAAATCCTTTGACTATAAAATACAATTTATACAAATTTGCTTATTATCATAATTTATTAAAAATACAATTGTAGAGCGAGATTTTTATGGAATTAAGCAATTTAATTAATAAAATTTTCAAAGATTCATATTTCTTTTTACGTAATTAATAATTAAATATACAGGCATGTCACAAATTCCGATCGGAATGGTTTTAATTCTGTATTAAAAATTCCGATCGATTTTGTTTTACCTTCTTCAGATTCCATTCGATTTTGATTATTTAAAAAAAATGCTTAATCTCCACCTTTTTATTTAAATGTAGTATATAAGTAAATTTAAAATTCGCAAATAATAGAATTTCAAAGAAAGTAAAGTTCACTTTGAAATTTAAAAGTGGTTTCATTCCGAAAAATCTTTCTTTTTCTATAGAACTAATTTTTGGAATTGAAACCACTTCCGATCGGAATTGAGTTCTGTGACATGACTGATAAGTTCATTAAGCAAACTGTGTTTCAGAGCGTTTTATAATGATATCAATATTATTTATATAAGTTTTTAAATCCTTAGCATTAGCTTTGTACAAGTTTTTTTAAATTAATAAAAAACGACAACATAATAAGTGTTATTAAAAAGCACTTTTTTATCTTTTTACACAATTTACATCTTTCTGTTGGAAAAGCGAATCCGAAAAATTTGTCTTCCCAAAAAAAAAAAAAAAAATATTTTGGCAATATTAGTATCTAACATTAAAGTTTTGCATATGGGGGACAGTTAATTAGTCAGTGCCATTAATTTTAAGAAAAGTTAAATATTGATATAAAGGCCATCCTCAGATATAACGTTCACGTATATATAGTTTTGATCGCTTTCCTCAAAGGTTTAAGAATCCAATTCCTTAAACCGCATTTTAAAATAATATATCTCAAAAAGTTTTCAATCCATCCTATCCTATTTATTTAAAAGATTTATATGCTCGTTTTCCCGTTGTTCCTTTAGCTAGTGATAAAATGTAAATTTTGCAGAAAAACAAAATAAAGTAATTTACCTCCATTTTTTTTTCACCAACCAGTATTTTACTAATTATATTATATATTTCGAGGCTTAATGTTTCGTCTATATGTGAAAACTCGATTAAGTTATCTTGAAAATCTATTACTTTTGTTTCATTGCCTAACTAATTCAGACGTTACTTTGAAAAAAAAGTATTATTTTACCTTTACAAATAAAACCGAAACCTGTACTTGTTTAAGCCAAAACTTAAATTAAAAATTTCATTCCATATTTTACCTTTTGTAGTCTGGCAAAACACTTTTTCCAATAGTACATTTTTCTTGTCCAAAACAATGTCATTTTTCCCAAAGTGCAACGACCAAACTAAATATGCATTTGGCAAATCAAATTGTTCGAAGTTTGAAAAATCTTACAGAATTCTTGCAGAAACGTCTTTTACTAATGCAGTCCGTAAAAAGGCAACATTTTTGCTCAATTTTGTTCTTTTTGTTTTATTTATTAAATAAAATTTTTGTATGATTTTTTTTTGTTTTAAAATTTCATATAAGTAAAAAAAAAACTAAACAGAAAACCGGGATCTTACAAATTTATATGGTAGCACAAATTTTCATAATTCCCGCAAACGTCAGAACGTTAATATGGCGACGAAAAGAGAGAGTGGAACTACCTTCCATTTTTATATCATGATTAAACCCAAGGCATGATTAAACCCAAGGCAATTTGCCTTGGATTAAACCAATTCAAGCTGAAATTGTTCCGAAGTGAGTTTACTCTCTTTCTCTCTCTCTCTCAAAAAATAAAACGTCAAACTACATATAAAAAAAAAATGTTTCGGAACAAAATTTTTGCCGGTGAACCAGCCTTGAGCTTAAAGTCACATCCATTCTTTAAATCTTAGATACCCTCGTTCTGAAAGTATTTAATCAAAATATTGAAAATTTACAAGCGGATGTAAGGAAAGCAATCAAAAAAGAAGGGAGAAAAATTTCGCCTAAAGTTACGAAGAGAGCAGAAATTAAATTAAGTTTTTAAATCTAGAGAGGAAACAGAATATCCAATATCGAGTTTTGCTTCTACAATCTATGTTTTTGTCAACTTCGTGTGTTTATTTATTTTTATATTAAAAAAAAAACGGGACCTTTAAAATACAGTTGCATTAAGGTTGTTATTGTTGTTAATATTTTTTTGGAAATGGCCCTTTAAAAGATTGCGCCATTTTCCTTTTTCTAACCATCTGTTAATCAAAGATCGCTAAGTCTGGTTATACTAGCAGTGCGTAAAAAGAAGAAAATTTGTGCAACAGGAAGGCTAGCCATATAGGCGCAGTTTTCTGCTTTTACCAACGCCTTGTACTATTATGTGCAGTATAGCAACTAGAGCATAGGGGGAGAAGGCCTTGATGGTATCAATAATAGAGGCACATATTAGGCGGTAGTCATTGTCTAATCAACCATGGTCATCATATGTTTAGTCTTGGGCCAGTACACTAGAGTAGAGATGATGGTCGTAAAATGATGTTGTATCTGTAACGTGCGGTGAGGTTTTTCCATTTGTAATTTCTAAATGTCCATTTCCGACCCCATAACATATAAGTATGAATAGCGAATTCGATAGAGCGATGTTCGTCTATCCGTCCATGTTCGTGTTGAAATCATCTTTTTCAAAGCACTAAATGAGCTAGAGAAAATAAATTTTATAAATAAATTTTGGTACTGAAAATCACCAAGATCAGTCCATGTCCTTCGAGGCAGGGGGCAAACACCACGCCTGCCTTTAATTTTTTCATAATTTTTTTTCAAGTTTTGCTTGTCTTTACTACTTATTCACTACGATTATACTGTGGATTTTTTTCGCTTATTCACCTCTTACTATTTATTTACCACAATTATTTGGAACAAAAACCCTAAGCAAAACTTACAATTTTCGATGCTCCTTTTAAACAGATAAAGAATTTCTTATGTCGATTTATATGTGTCTACAAGTTTTATTACATGCCGAAGATTCGGCATAATATTTTATTTGTTAATAGTATTTTTGTTTGGCAAATTTAACATGGTCACACCAATGCTAAGAGTATTTTTTTTTTTTTTTTGTTTCGAGGAGTACAAAATGGAATGTCTATTTGACCAAATATGTAATGAAATTTATGAAGCACTACGTTTTTTTAGACTTTTGCCATAATTTGCAAATTATTTAACGTAAATATATAAAAATGTGTCATTTTTACAAATTTTAAGTTTAAAATCACATACTATTAAGCTAATTTAAGTTTTAATTGGCAATTTTGCTGGAATAGTTCGAAAAAGTTTAGGTTTTTTTTTTGCAAATAGTATTATACTTTGAAAAAACTGCACAAGGATCTTGAAAAAAAATTCAAATGCTCAATTTTCATGCACAAATAATTTATTACTGATAAATTATTAAGGGCTTTTAAGTTTGCAGTTTTTTTTAGGACCATCACTCAGGGGATGACCCCTACTTATGCCATGCATTTTGCTAGAACTAGGAAATTAGGTTATAGTAAAGAGGATAGAGGGAGTAGTGCTTGTGGACATTTGATTTAACTCTTTGCACACTAAAAGAGACAGAAAAGACCTGCGCAGGGAGCTTATTTCACATATGAACTGTTCGGCTAAAAAACTAATTTTCTCTGTAATGCGTAGTGCGACTCACTGGCCAGAGGGTTGCGCTCTTGAGTTGCGCGTATGAAATTACGATTTTCAGGAATAAGTTCCCTGATTTCATAAGAGCACATTTTGGTGTAGTAACGATAAAACAGTGAATTGCTCCCCACATTGCTTCGATGCTCCAGTGAATCAATAGAGCTGGATACCCTACTTTCACAGATTAGCTCCTTCGCTCTCTCCTGCATACGGTCGAGTAACTCCAAAATAGTCTTTGAAGAACTGACCCATACATGAGAGTAGTATTCCATTTTCGGTCTGATAATGATGACATAGATAGCGAAGAGATCAGATGAAGTGAAGTATTTCCTACACCTTTTCAGACCTGAAACATATACTTGTTCCACCGAGCATCACCTTGAATCTTCATGCATATTCAGCCGTACGCCTGTGCGAAAGCATATAGCACTGTGTTTTACGATCGTTAATTTGAACCTTATTTATATGCTTTTGCATAGCCACAATTTCTACAAGGCTTGGCCTATTGCTAAATGAATATGAATAAATAGATAGGGTTGGAAGTCCGACGTTGAAGGTCGTTAAGAAAAATAAGAAATAGGGTAAGAAAAAGAACGGAACTTTTCGGTTTGTGAAGCTCCCATTTTTACTAAAATGTTTTTTATTTTTTTAATCATTAATAAATTTTTGACATTCTAGCGAAATTTAGGAATATTTTTTTAGAACTACTATGGGATTTTTTAACTGTGGAAAATTTATACTTTTTGCCTAAATTAGACATTTCGATTACTTTTTCTTAATCTTCTTTTTTTGTTAGCGATTTCTTGACTGTATAAAATTTAGTTATTTTAAAATAATCTTGTTTTCATAAATTGAAATCTATATACATTTATAAAATTGTTGCAATTGTGTTGTGATTTTTTAACTCACGAACGGTCAAACCGAATTAAATTTACTTTTTAGGGCTTGTTCGTATGGTCGTGTATCGAATGGTTTGCACGAATTCAGTCGACGCTTTAGTGAGTTATGACTAAAAGAGCCATTTACGGCTGCGCCAATAAAAAAAACAGCAGAGGTAGATATTTATTTAGAAGTTCCAAAAGGGTGTGCTTATTTTAAAAAAGGAATAGGACGGATAAGTGAGGAAGAGGAAAAATGCGCGGAAATAATTTTAACAAAAACAATTTTAATAATTTTAGTTTTTATTTATTTTCCATCATCTTTCAACTGTACAAAAAAACCGAAAAAAAATCAGCCGCGTACAGGGGAGAAAGAAAAATAGAATCATTGTTGGTAATTGTTGTTTTTTTTAAACTTTTATTTTTGTCTTTTTTGGACAAACATTTTTAGTTTACCTAAACTTGTGAGAAGTTTCCTGAAGAGCTAAGTAAGCGGTAGCGAAATGGCCATGGAGACGTGCTTTAACCCTCAATAATCAATATCGCTAATTAATTTAATCGGGATAGTTAAAAAAATAGCACAGAAGATAATTATTAAATCGGGATATTAAATTAAAAGTAGCACGAAAAAAAGTCTTTTTTTTAACCGATTTCAAAAAAAGAAGGAGGTTATACAATTCGGCTGAATGTTGATTTTTTATATCTGTGCCTCCAGAACTCAGTCATTTCTGATCCGATTTTGAAAATTTTTGGTAATATGATAGACTATGCTTACAGATTGGTCCCGTTTTAAAACAGCTCATAATCCCAATACAACATACATATTTTTTACGTGTAATATGAATTGTAAAGGTTACTTCTGTAAAATTTAAAATCACTGCGTATTACTATAGCTCCCGAAAACAAAAAATTATACAAAAATAAATCTAAAAATTAAAGGGTGCCCCCATAATTGATGTAAATTTAGTTATATGGGCCTATCTTTTGAACCGTTATAGACAAACGCTTGCAAATTGGACAGAATGTCAAATGCTATGGGGGTAATAGTAAAAAGTATTAATATTACAAATTATAAATTAAAGGGTGCGCCAATAGTTCATGAAATTTGATGTATGTGGCCATAATTTTGAACAGTTATATACAGACGCTTGAAATTTTCAACGAACCTGTATTGCTAAGTCCGCTATAACAAAAAGTATAAAATTTGGATTTGGAAGTTAAAGGGTGTTCCAATAGTTAATGTAATTTTGAGTATGTGATCAAACTTTTGAACCGTTATAGACAGAACGCTGAAACTTAAAAGGGACCTGTATTGCTAAATCCATTATATCAACGAGTTTATAATTTGAATTTAGAAATTAAAGGGTGTCCCATAATTAATGAAGATTTACTTATATGAGCCTACCTTTTAAACCGTTATAGACAAACGCTTGCAAATTAAACAGAATGTCGATTGCTATGGCCGTTATAGTAAAAAGTATTAATATTACGAATTATAAATTAAAGGGTGCGCCAATAGTTAATTTAATTTGATGTATATTGCCATACTTTTTAACAGTTATAGACAGACGCTTTGAATTTACAACGAACCTGTATTGGTAAGTCTGCTATAACAACAAGTATAAAATATGGATTTGAAAGTAACAGGGTGTTCCAATAGTTGATGTAATTTCAAGTGTGTGGCCGTACTTTTGAACCGTTATATACATAACGCTGAAACTTAAAAGGGACCTGTATTTCTAAGTCCGCTATATCAGCGAGTTTTTAATTTGAATTTAAAAATTAAAGGGTGTCCCATAATTACTGTAGATTTAATTATTTAGGCCTATGTTTTGAACCGTTATAGACAAACGCTTGTAAATTTAACGCAATGTCGATTGTTATGGCCGTTCTAGTAACAGCTAATAATATTTAAAACTATAAATTAAAGGGTGCACCAATATTTCATTTAATTCGGAATATCGCCATACTTTTAAACAGTTGTAGACAGACGATTGAAATTTACAAAGAATCTGTATTACTAACTCCTCTATAACAACAAGTATAAAATGTGGATTTGGAAATAAACGGGTTTCCCAATAGTTAATATAATATGGTGTATGTAGCCGGACTTTTGAACCCTTATAGACAGAAAGCTGAAATTTACAAGGGACATGTTTTGATAAGCCGCTATAACAAGAAGCTTATATTTTGAATTTAAAAATTAAAGGGTGTTCCCAAAATTAATGTAATTTGTTCTATATGTCGTATTTTTTGAACCGTTGTATACAAAAACCTTCATTTTAGAGAGAACGTCCACTACTTTATTTGGTATAATAAGAAGTATAAAAATGTTATATTATAAATTAAATAGTTGATATAATCTGATGTATATGGTCAAACTGTTGAACCGTTACAGACAGACGATTGAAATTTACACAGAACCTGATTGCTAAATCTACAACAACAGCAGGTATATAATTTGAATTTGGAAATTAAAGAGTGATCCTATAGTTGCTGCAATGGATATGTATTGCCAAACTATTGAACAGTTGGAAAAGTATAAAGTTTGGAGATAACAGTTTGTCTCAATTCCCGTTGTTTAATTTAAAAAATATTTGAAAGATAAATAAATACTGATTCATAAGGTACAATAGGCAGAAGAAAACTTCCATATTAATCAAATAAAAAACTTGCTAGGAAGAGTCGTCGTGGTACGATTTTTGCCATTGGGGTAGCGAAGCCCCCTGGGAACAGATAGTTTTTTATAAAATTTATTAATATTAATTAATTATTTTCGATTTTTTGTTCACTTTTGGGTGTTGCTGATTTTTATTTGATTAAACCATATCTTAAATATTGGACCGATATATAAGAATGTTAGTTATCTGGCACCTTGCAGTAGCTGCCATACCCGTGCGCATGCTAGGGCGCCTTGAGAATTCATTTCAAACCGAAAAAGTACAGATGGCAAGCCAAACTTACGTTAATACCATACCAAAATTTAGAAAATGCAACAACAACAACGAAATGACAAACTTCACACAGAAGCAGTATGTTGGCATTGAATGATGATGTGGAATATGGCAAATTTACCCGCGGCTCTATACCATAAATAAGTCTATTCGGGATTGTCAAGGCCGCTGTCAGAATAAAATTTAGCCCCAAAGACTTCAATATTCCTATAGAATTTTTGGTACATTATAACATTTTCGTCTTCGTTAAAGGGCTATTTATAGTCACAGTCACCCACCTCCAGAATAATACTACACTATTACTATTTTTTTTTTTAAACGTTCGACGTTTTTACAATGATGTGGCTGTATTTTCCGATCAAGGGTTGGATATCAATCGGTCTTAAGCTATGGAATTGTTTCAACAATCAAAGCTCACAGCGGTTAAATATCAGAGTTGTCATTTAGCGGAAAAAATCCGCAAAATTAATAGTGCATTCTTATAGAGACACCTTTATCCTTTTATACATTCCTTTGTTTACTTGCTCTGAAGCGTATACAATTTTGTTTTGTCAAGCTACTTCGTATACACACATACATACACGCATACTTATATAAAAATTTACTTAAACTTTTTGATTAGAATTACAAAACATTGAAACGAAACTTAACATTAAATAACAAATTACATTTAACATCAATTGTCCTTTTCTAGACTTATAATAATAATAGTAATAGTAATATCGAAGTTATTAAGACTAATATCATTTTTATTCATACTTATAATCGAAATATTTATTGTAGTAGGAAAGAGTTAAAACCGGATCCATACACAATATTTCGGGTAGGGAAATTCGTTGTTGTAAATTTGTTGTTATCATTCTTTCGCACAGATTAGCCCAGAGTTTCCCATACTTGTTATGAATAGTACTGCAGTTAAGCTTTTGGCGCGTTAGTACCTTAATTAAATAAAGCAGATGTTCCAAGCTATGGGCCTGTGAAAATGGACTATAACCCATACACATTTCGTAGAGTATGCAACCAAGAGACCAAATATCAGACTTATAGTCATACTTTTCTCCACGCAAGACTTCAGGAGCCGAATAAAATGCTGTACCAGCTGTATTGTCATTCGTTTTATTTGGCGAGTGTATAAGAGAGATTCCGAAATCGGCAATTTTAATGTGATTGTTTTCATCGATTAATAAATTGGCGGGCTTAAGATCTCGATGGAAAACATGGCGAATGTGCAAATATTCAAGGCCCATTAGAATATCGGAAAAGTAACATTGAACATCATCAATAGAAAATCCCACTGGACGCAATTGGTTGATCATATCATAAAGTGTACCATTCGGTGCATATTCCATTATTATATTAACAGTTCCCGCATGAACAAAGGAATCTATGAACTGTATTATATTTGGATGACGCAGCTGCGATATTATGTAAACCTATGGAGACGAAATTTTGTTTATTTTTTATTTCCTTAATTAAATTATTTACATTTTCTTATTAATTTTTTTCGATAACTCACCTCCTCCAAAATCATTTTCATATCTAGTCTGGGATTTTGCACAATTATACGTTTTACACAAACCATTCGGCTACAATGATGCTTGCACAAAAAGACACGACCAAAGGAGCCGGCTCCCAAAACTTTTATTGGTTTTAGGGATGGGTCACCCAAGTCCATTTTTATTTAATTAAATCTTTTAACAAAAGTAGAAATTAGCAAAAATAGTATGTTTTAATAAAAAATAGGAACAATAACATTATAAACAAAGTCTATTTTACATACAGTATCTCACATTGTTTTTCGGAATTCACCATACGACGAAGAAAAGTGATATTTATTTTAAGAGGTTTTTTTTTAATAATCTAAAGGTTCGCCATATTCAGACATATTTCGGCAGCTGCACCGAACCCGCTTAAATAATCTTTATTCATATAAAAAATAAAATATATCATTCTCCTTTTTTCAATTGTTTTCAAATATCATTATACAAATCTTGATAAATTAAGAAATTTACATTAAAAAAAAACATGAATTCAGAAAACAACCTAGCACTAACTGAAAAAACACACAGATAAGAAAAAGTAGTAAGAAAGCCTTTGAGGGAAAAAATATTGATCAGCCTTTCATCAAGCGTTTAATAAAGTATGGACTAAAAGCTTATTATTTATTGCACAGAAAAAAACCTAACTGGAGTAACGCTGTTTAGCTTTTCGAAAGTTCATACTTAAAGAAAAAAAATTTATGTTTGCCTCAGCACATTAAGACGGATTTTTTTGTAACCCAATAATGTTATACACATGCAATTAAATTAAATAGATATGCAGGTGAGTTTTAAATGGCAACAACAACTATGTAAGGTATGAATATAGAGAGATATATTGAACATTCAAGAGTGCTATATTCGGCTATGCCGAATCTTATGTACAAGTATTTGGGTGCCAGAGAATTAAAAAATTAAGTACTACATATATGTACATAATTTTACATTAAAATCTTATCGGCTCTTAATTGGTTAAGCATTTTAAAAAAATTTTAGTATTTCCTTAAAGATCTCTTCAAAAGTTTTTAAATGATACCCATATTGATATTTTAAAAAATTTGAAAAGTTCAAAGTCCCGTAATAACTTAAGTAATGAAACGAAGAAAAACTGAAAAGAAGATTATCATCAATTAATATGTGCTTGGACCCCCACTTTAAAGTTTTGGTGGCGAAAATGGTATCTACCAAATATAGTATTTTATAGGATTTTCACTTTTGGCCTGCTGGTGCGATTAAGAAAGTTGCTATTATATTAATTAATAACGTAATATAATAAGTACAATAACAAATAAATTGTAATATATAAATATTACGGTTTAATATATCACGTGGTACGATCAAGTTTGAAAACTTATGGCTAATACTGTAATTGTAAAATAAATGTATGTACATCTGTGTACATGGAAATAAGTATAAAAAACATCAAAAATAAATAACACTGTTTTACAAAATAAAAATAGAAGTTAACGATTGATTTCATTTAGGATTTTTATCATGGCGGAACATGAAATAAGAGTTATTTTTAGCTTCTAACTTTAAGCATTAACGTTATGTTCTGAATTTATTTCTAAAATTTTTGTAAGAAAAAATTACTAAAATGTCTTTTACATAAAAATTCCACGTTAATTTTTTTAAATTAATATGAATATTATCAGCAATTACTTAATGAAAAAGCGGTGTTAGACTTTTTTCTAGAATTAGAAGCTAACGCTAAAAAATCGTCGCAGATTAAAATTTAAAAATGCATGGTTATATTATCAACCCTTGGATTTATTCCTATGTGAAATAACCTAATGGTCGATTTAACTTCAAATGTGTATACATTAAGTATTTGAAATAAATTAGATGTTTATTTTGCATAGAAAATTCAAGAGTCTTATATCTCAAGACAAATTTATTCAATGGGAACTTTATCAAATCAACAAAGCAAAAAGACAACAAAAATTCAAAATTTTAGTAGAATCCACAGTAACAAAACGGTCATATGGATATACTTTTCCCGCCGTTAAAACTTAAAAATATAATTTCTTTAACTACATATGGAATTAGTTACCTAAGTCAGTGAGGAAGTTCTTCTGTTTAAAATAAAATATAAAATTATTAGACTTAAATTATTTATGTGTTTCTTGGGTTTAGAATTTCTAAGTAAATCTTTTCTTCCTAGATTTTATTTAGAAGATTAAAGAATAATTTACTCTTTCTGTAGAGTAATAACTTTCAAAACCTTTAAACGTTCTACTTTACTAAAACAAATGTGTATAGAATAATAACCCTTATTCTAGTTGTCGGCGTCGTCATCGTTTTAGTATCAATATCACTTCATGTCAATGACGGCGTCAATTTAATAAAAATTTTGCATTCTATAATATTCCTGTGCGACGTCGATGGTTTATCGATTTTTATGAAATAAAAATGCACATTTCCAAGCTTTTTTGTTATATTTTATTTGTGTTTGATACTTTTATAGTAAAATGTTTTCTATAAGTGAAGAATATTTTGATTTAATTGATGATGAAAGCTCGAAAAAGCAAAAACTTGTGTTGTAAAGAAAACTTCTTAGGCAGAATTGCATTAATTTTAATCTAACGAATCGCAAGTATGTACATATGTTTTGCCTGTTCCTGGCTGTACTTCTGCAGTTTGATTGGTCATTTTCTTTAATAAGATTTGCCACAGCTTCTTCCAGCGGGCTGAGTGAAAGTCGTTTAAACATTCCGCCGCTAGTGGCCTCACACTCCGCTTCATTAGCAACCATCTTGTTTTCACTTTTAAATTTCGCCATACCTTAAAAGTTATTTTATCAAGCTTTTTTATAAATCCCTATTCTATTCTTTATTATGTTACCTTTTGCCATCCATCTGCTAATCTTCTAGGCGGACCTTCTTTACAAGAGAATTTAGAATTTTTCCAAGTTCTTCCCATTTTTCTTTAAAATTGCCTCTGCGTCAAACCCAGTGCAAGAGATGCACTGGGTTTTCTGCAATTCTTCTTTACTTTTTTACATTTTAAATTTTATGTTTGGTCTTTATTACTTCCAGTCGTTATGCAAAAAGGCGTCGACAAAAAACAGAGTAACGTCAATACAATATCGTCGTCACATTTGTTATAGAATACAAAAAATCTTTGAGCAGTAATCGATAAGTGTCAATAACGACAAGCAGAATAACAAATCGAATGCGTCGACATATATCAACATTGATATGTGACGACGCCGACAACTAGAATGAGAGTGAATATAAATAATAACAGATAATCGACAAGATATTTGCAATTTTAAAACAAAAATCGTTAAACGTCAATATGTTATATTTATGGAAAAATTTCGTTAAATTTTCGCTGTTGCACAGTGTAATTGGTAGCTTTGTGTGCAATGTAACGGTAGATGTCTACTATAACTTTAGAATCTTTTAATCGTTAACAATAGGGACAATTTTGTTTTAATCAAGAAAAAAAAAAACACTGAAATAAAAACAAGTTGTATTAAAAAGTTACGTGTTTAATTAAGTACAAACATTGATTTCTTAACGAAAAAAAAAAAATATTATAAAAATTTTCACTATGTTTATCAGTTTTTCTTACGATTTCTACATATTTTAATTAATTAAAGTTATGAGAACTCGCAAATTCTAAACATGAAAGATGTATAATCAGCTATAACTTTAAAAAATCTATGAATCCATGAATATGATAACCACGACTAAAGAAATAAAATAAGCTTGAACCAACGCGAATTCATAGTAGGTGACTGCATAGCCTGCAAAGTTCAAGTTAGTTGTTAAACGTTTACAATACAAACAGAAGCAATTATAACATCTGCAAATTAAACAAGTAAGAGTGCAATATTTGGCTATGCCTATTCTTATATGTATACCCTACACCATCTATGTAAATCTAGTTTAGTGAAATGTTGGAGTGAAAGAGAAAAATAAGAAAAAAAATAAGTACTACATTTACATAATTTTACATAAAAATATTATCGGCTCTTAATGGGTCAAGCATTTGTAAAAATTTTTAGTATTTCCTTAAAAATCTCATAAAAATTTATGTTTTTTAATTTCGGAGGCCCGTAACTCGAAAAATATGGGCAAGCGCCAATTTTTTTCACTTGATGTTTTTTTTATTTTTTAATTCTCTATCGCTTAATACATTTGTTTTTTTTTTTGCTTGGAGTTACTTTATTGTTCAAAAAAATATGGAAAAATTAGAGAGAATTTTTCGCCGTCCCCACAGGTGAAAATGGGTAAATCTAAGTTTCTCACTCCGTTTCTAATATGTACAATATCCATTTCCGACCCCATAAAGTATATATATGTATATACAGGGTGTTAACTCAATATATTAAAATTTTCAGTAGAGGTGAAAAACTGTTTGTGGTTACGTTTTAAGAGAATTTTAAAATCCGAATTTATCATAGTAAGCAAATTCCATTAGAAAATATATTTACATCGTTTTTCCTAGAAATCTGTGCAAGTATTGCAAAAAAAATCATTTTTTTGAGTTAATCCATTTTTCTGAAATTATTCGATCATAAATGAAATAAATTTTATCAACAAGACAGTATCAACTCAAAATAAAACCAAATTGAAAAGAGCCTCAACTCAAAATAATACCTTTTTTATGAAAATTTACGAATCAGTTCAATGTTAACTTTTGTATTAACATAAAATAATACCTTTTTGTTGATATGAAGGTAGTCACTACATAATCACGAAAATGGTCCCAAATGTTGTTTTAGAGATGAAAGAGTTATCGGACTGTGTTGAAATTTTTACAGTAGATAGATACTGATGTTGTTAGTGGATTTCTTGCAAAAAATTAAATTTTAAAAATTTTAAGTTAATACCCTCTTGTTGATCAAGTGCGATATATATATATATATATATATATATATATATATATATATATATATATATATATATATATATATATAGGTGAGAAAAGAGGAGCAACACTTAGGCAAACATTTAATTCGCGACGAAATTCGTCTACCAAAATCAATGTAAAAGCTGATGTTAAAGGGACCTTGTCAACGGTTGAAAGAATAATTAGGAAAGCTTCAGAACTACAGAGTTAAAAATTAAAACGAAAACTACGAATCAATGTACTTTGAAAGAAAATACGCTTAAATTTCATACGAAGGCAAATGACATGGTCTACTTAGTTGAGCAATTTCAGACAAAGTGCTTGTTTTTTTTTCAATAATGAAGCTAATATGTCCATCTTCCAGGAATTTTCACAGTGTGTTGTCAGATATGCGTTTCATATTATTTTTCCATACAGAGTAAATTTTTATCGTCGTGTTACTTAGTAACTGTTATCGGTTGCACCTAGAAGTTTTGTTCAGATTAATATGTATATACATAATGTAGCGAAAAACTGGCTGGATTAAAGCAGCGGGCGTAACACCTCCTAAACAAATTAAATACTTAACTTAACACAACATCAATACTAATTTGGTATTCCCTAACAAACCAATGACGACGTTCACTGTTTAACGATAATATAAAAAAAACACACATATCTAATATTTGAGTCAGTTGATTCTATTGTTTTCTATTGTGTTAAGTGTGTGGAAAATGCGAATTTTGTAAAAAAAAAATAAATAAATAAAATACCTATAAACAATAAAATAATAAAACTATTACAAATAATTAAAATAAATAGTCTAAGGGCCATTATTACAACTTGCCTTTAAAATAGCTTTGTATTAAAAAACTTCCAATTTTTATTGCTATTATTATTAAGAATAATAATATTAAATGGATAAAAAATAATAATAAGTGAAAAAATAAAAAATACTCCCCTGAAGAAGTTCGGAAAAAAACCGACGAAAAGTTGGGAAAAAAATGGAATAAGTCTTTTATTCGCATTGAAAACAAATTTGACCAAAAATAGCCCGGGATACAGTCTTCACAATTATAATAAGTGAAGTTTTTTATGCAAATCCATTTATCTGTGCAACAAAATCCTGCCTTAAACTAACTGCCTTTTTTTCATTGGGATGTATTCTTTCTAACTCTTCCACTAATTTTCCAAATTGGCGGAAGTTGGTAATTTTAGTTTTTTCCATTTCTTTTTTGTTATTTTAAATATTGTTCTATACTTTTTTATGTTTTTAAAATTTTCCTTTGCACACAAAATAACTCAACATCAAAAATGGCGACGACAAACTAACCGGCAACATCAACATTAATTGTTCTTAGAAAATACCAAACATATGGCAACAGTCATCGATTATTGACAATATTGACAACGGGAATACCGATTTACAACAAACGAAGAAAAACGACGTTGTCTTGTGTTGACGCGCCAAACAGAATATGGGTTAATTATTATTGTTAAGATTCTTTAAATTTTGTACAAAGAATTTCCTTATTAATATGCATAGTAAAGCTAAATATTGGATGAATTGGAACAGTGGAACTGGTACATCCCATACAAAGTGAAAAGTTGTGTGGGAATTATAAGCGCAAGGGCCTAAAGTTTTCGTAAAAGTAACTTCCATACTAGTGTTCGGCCAAAGACAGTTGCATCAACCGATGGGAGAAAACTTTCGCCAACAGAAGAGATCATAAAACAAAAACAACAACCTTAGCAATTCAGTATATTGAAACCAAAATCTTTGGATTCTGTTTATTTCTCCTTTATTATTTTATTAAAATATTTTTTAGGCTTTAAATAAATATTTATATTCAGTTTTTAAAAATGCAGCACATCTATCATACGTTCGTAATCATTTAAACTTTTATGCATCAACTTAAATCATCATTGTCATAATTTTAATTTGTTTTAAATAATCAATAATTCAAACATTTAGATTTATGTTTGTTTACTTATTGTATATTTATATACTATTTATTTATATATATATTTTAAATATATATAAGTTATATTTTGTAAATGGTATTATTATTTTTTTTTTTTATAATTTTTTATATTTTATAATAAACTTTATGACGTTTTGTAACAATAGAATTTTGTTTATATTATGTTCAAGTAATAGTTTTTAAATATATTTTTAATTTGCTTGCTTTCGTAATTTATTTAAAAATTAAGTTTTCGTTAAATTTAATAGTTTGTATGTGTGTGTGTGTGTGTGTGTATGTTAAGGTGTTTGTTTTTTTTACTATTATTAAATAATTATTTTTTATATATAAATTCTTTAATATTATTTTTGCAGACTTTTTTATTTAGTTAATATTATAATAATATATTAACAAAATTTATTTTACATAAATGTTTTTAACACAAAAATTGATGGCCAGAAGAAAATTAAGGAAAAAACTTCAATTACACAAACAACAAATTATTTTAATTTATAGCGATAAAAGGACGTATTATAGTTTTTTTTATTAAGTTTAAGACATCTCTTAGAAAAATAAAACATGTAAAAAATTTAAATTTACTTTAATTATATTATCAGTAAAGAAAAAGTAATCAGCGCAATTGGGGATGTTAAATTCAACAAATGTATTAATTTTTTTTTTAGAAGAAATCCTTAATAATTTCAAAGCAGCTGTATCTTCTATAGAATCGATTAAATCGAATAATCGAATTATTCAAACAGCAACACCGATTATAAGAAAAAAATTAAATAATACATTAATCAATTCGCTCCTTTTTAAAATTATTAATGTCAGTATTATAGTCTGAATATTCGTTTAGTCTTTTGTTTTTCTTTCTTTTGCTTTTTAATATTTCATTTTTACTTCTTTTTGATAATAAAAAGGAATCAATTACTCAAACAAATTAATATGCAAATGAAAAGTTGTAAATAATAATAATAATTTGTTAGCGTTTTTTTTTTTGCTTTTTTTTTTGTTTTTTCAAATGTTTAAAACAAAAAACATTTGGTTTTCTTTTGTTGTTTGGTATTCTTGTTTATTTTCTACAACTTTTTTCAACATTGTTTTGTAATTGGTTTGTAATCGGTTATTAATATTGTTATAGTTATTTATGTTGGCAACATTTGATGTTGATATAAATGTGGATGTTGCTGCTGTATTGTTGAAATTGTTGTGGCGGTGGTAGCGGCAACGGCTGTAGCTGCAGCGAGGGTATAGAGCATACGCATTTGATTTAATCATTCCCATTCTGTTGTACCCGGTGGCTTCGAAGTCAAATCATAAAGAACTCTTGAGATTCCATCTAATTTAGAAATTTGTTGCACCATATTACGAAGCACCTAATGTTTGTGCGTTATTTTTCAAATAATTATATATTTTCTTAAATGAATGATATATTTTACTTACGGTTAATGGCAACTGTTCAGATCCTGGAAGAACCGGTACTCCAGTCATAAAGTCGTTGGTTAAAAATGGTCTCAACACAATTGATCGACTGCACGAGGGTGTACGATTTGTAGGATCTCTATCGAAGTGTACAGGTATAAGAACAACAGGCATTTGTGATATTTTCCGATAAAGCCCAGCTTGCATAATGACCTTTAATTATATTTATATTTTATGTTATTTGTTTCAAAATTTTTCGTTGCTGAAGTATCAATTCTATAAAAATTAAAAAAAAAAAACAGAATCTAACGAATTAAAAAAAAAAAAGCAAATGAATTATTTCATTATGATGTTGGCAGTTTGTTTATCTACAAACATAAAATTTATTCGCTCTTCACGGTCAACGCGTTTTCTCTTTAAACTATATTGAGGATATGACATAATTATTTGCATTGATTTGGTTATTCTTTTGAAGGGTGTTTTTAAGCCCAATAAAACTTACGAAAAGTTTAAGTCAAACGAACTATAACAAACGAAATTGCAGCATGTGAAGTGAAACCAATCCACCACATTCAAAAAATGCTATTGGTGGTAATATTTTTTGTTTGCAGTGTAAATTTCATTTGTGTTTTTGTAAGCGAACAGTAAAGATGGTTTGACTAGAGAGCGCGGTTTAAGAGCATTTATTAAAATATATGAAAGTTTGCCGGGATAATAGAAATTTAAAACAAAAGGAACCGAATGTCACACTTGAAATTGTGAAAGAAATAAATATATTGCAACAAATTCAGGCGCCATCGCAAATACGAACTTCACTATGTCGTACTTGGCATTATAATGTATAGAAAAACTCTCTCTCATCATCTCTACTAGACACTTTACTTCTTCAAAAATTTAATCGATTAAGATTATTATCGCAACAATGTTTATTTTTTCGTTTTTTATTTTTGAAAATATGGATTATTAATTAATGAAAATTGACTTATTTTCGGCTTTTTGGTTACTTTTAATTTAATTTCTAAACATTTTTAGAAAGAAAAATTATTTACAAATGTATGCGGACGTTTTCCAAAGAAAACAAATAGTTTTTCTTTCTAAAAATGTTTAGAAATTAAATTAAAAAGAACCAAAAAGCCGAAAATTATTCAATTTTCATTAATTTATAAAATCGATGATTCGAATCCTGATGGAGGAAAAAATTTAAAATATGGATTATATTCAACAGGATAGCGCTATCCTGAATTTTTTTTTCTGAGTTTCACAAGAGATCTATTTTGCCTGTAAGTTTGGGTAGATTATGCAGAAAAGCACACAACAGTCTTGTTTTTTAATTAAAAATGTTATTAAATGAAAAAAAGTAGAAATTTCGTTCATTATTTTTTCAGTAAATCTAACACAAAAATTAATTTTTATTGAACTGGGTCAGTAGCAACGCCTCTGGTAACTTCCAGGGGTTAGATGCATCTTGCGAGCGCCAACCAACAGTTGAATGTTGTCAAAAAAATTTTCAATGATAGAAAATTCATGACACTTCAAGCGGGACAAAAATTGTATGGGAACCAAAATTTTACATTTTATTAACGATAAGGGTAGTTGAAATCAAAATTTTGGATTTCGAGAAATAAATTGGCCTTAAAGGTAGTGCTATTTGACACCTCTCGCTTATTTCCTGTGGATCTACATGAAGTCACTAGTTTATATTGATAAACCAGCAACAATTGACGCCTTGAAAGCCAGCATTGTTTGTCTTATTCTTGACTTACGACAGTCGTACCAATTTTTCGATTAAAATTTTTTTGATTAAAATTAATTTTTTGCGTTTTCGGTCTTGAAAACACCCTTTGGTTAAGATAAAAGAGTTTAGTTGCCAAAATCTCGCTAATTATCGTCTTAACCAATTATCGTTGCAGTCCGCGCGGGCTCACGTATACAATACAACCACAAAAAACTCCCAACAAAGAGAGCAAAATACAGCTTCTTCAAATGATGAAACAGGTCATCAATTGCAATAAATAGCTTATTATTTGTTGCATCAGCAAAAATACTTTTTACAAATGAACAGAAAAAGAAAAATGCACTCCATTTCAAGTTGCTTATGACCAGCTTTCCAAAAAAAAAAACACTGTTCTAAATGCACCTTCATACAACTGAAACAGAAGATGGTGAGCTATAAAGACCTTTTTTTTTTTACAAAATTGACCATCAGTCTTGGCCGGTCATTGTATGGAACTAATTTTCCTATCACATTCTTAAAGGCAAAACTCAAAAATGACTGCAACTTTTATACACATGTATGTGATGTCTGTAGCAAACAGTGTTACAACTTTTACCAAAATGAAAAAGATTTAAATATCAAAGATTTTATAGAATGTATTTTAAACAAATATCTATAAACACAACACCAAAATTAGATGTGGTCGACTTAAAAAAATCATTCCTTTACAGCCTTCTATGTGCTCGTAAATTCGTTTTGTTTTGTCATTCGTATGTTCAAACGTTGATATTAAATCCTTATCATTATCTGTTTAACCCATCAAATAATTAAAAAGGATGTCTCTGTTTTCTATTATATATCCAATTTTATCATTTGTCTACTGCAAAAGATTTCTTCAATAATGCCGTTATTTGTTGCTTTCTCCTCTACTTTACTTCTATCGCTATGATAAGGAATAGACAAGCACATTCAGAAGGTAGTAAAGAAAACTTCTATTGATCAGCTACAACGGAACCTTTAATAGTCACTTTGATTTTTTTTTTTTTTAATTTGATTATAGAGTTAAACAAAAAGCATTACAAAAAAAGTAATAATAATAATTTACTATTTATAATTAACACTTACATCATTGGCTATAGCATCTGCCTGTCTGAGTTGTTTAATTACATAACTATTTAGGGTGGTATGGGTGATGTCTGTTATTTGATATTGTACGGGTTCTCCAAATACATAACAAATACGATTAACGTTATGTAAAATACGAGGTATTAATTTAGCTAAAAATATCATATCGTCCCAATTCGGTTCATGAGAACTTGAGAGCCCAACTACATAACTATAGGTTCGGGCATCGCCTTTAAAACAACATAGAAATAAAACAAAAAAAAAAAATACAATAAACATTTTTCGAACATCTGTAATTTAACCAAACATTGGTTAAGTCAAAAATGGGTATTACTTACCCTGAACTCCGACAGAACGTATGGGCAGTACAGTGGCTTGTATTTGAGAATTGCAAGAAATTCTCATAAGTTCCCTTTGTTCGGTTTCAGTAGTGGATCCGGTTACTCGATTTATTAAAGCATGATTTTTTTCCAATTTATTTTTATAGTCAACTATAACACGGACAATTACCTACAAAAGAAAAAGAAGTGAAGGGATATATCTTTAAAGCTGCTTAGGGATCATAATGACTCAGAAGTTACATACCTGCGTTTCTGAATAATCCTTTTCAATAAATGGCTCTTCAGCACATATAATACGTATAGCTAAACCAGGGCCAGGGAATGGTTGTCTTTCTACCAATTCAGCGGGTAAGCCTAAATCATTGCCTAATTCTCTCACTTCATCTTTGTGGAAGTCACTTAAGGGTTCTACTACACGACCAGCATCACGAAGTTCTCTAAAAGTTGAAATAAGAAAATCTTTTGTAAAACTACAACTAAAAATGTTTTGACAATAGTGACAACACCTTATTAAATCCGTATCATTGTGATGTGTTTTAATAGTGTCTGCGTTCTTGCTGACAGAAGCGGACTCAATTAAATCTGGCCTCAAGGTACCCTGGGCCAACATAACTTCTTCAGGCTTTAGTTTCATTTCTGATACAATGTCATTTGTAACCTTAACGAAGATATCGCCAATAATTTTACGCTTTTCTTCGGGGTTTATAGTCTGACAAAGCATTGGAGTCTCAACAATCGAGAATTGACCGGGTCTTTTGATTTGTGTTGTTCCCTTAATAAATGTATAGGCTTCTTTGCGTACTATTAAATCAAGGCCAATGTCCCGTAAAGATTTTTCTACCTTTTCACTCTCATCCTTACGCATAAAACCGTTATCAATATGTACAGCTATAATTTGACTGGGCTGTAGAGCATGACGCAATAATGCGGCACATACAGTAGAATCCACTCCTCCGCTAACCAGTAACTATACGAACAGTTAGAAATCAATTTTATCATATTCTCAGACTGCACTTACCAACACTTTATTGTTGCCAACTTTATCTTTTATATATTTAATACATTCTTCTTTACGGCTGCCCATAGTAAAGTTCGGCGTAATACCACAAATTTCAAATAAAAAATTTTGCAGCATCTGTTTGCCGCATAAAGTTAGATCAACTTCTGGATGAAATTGCACACCGTATATTCTCAGACTCTCGTTATAGATGGCAGTTACGA
Organism: Gymnosoma rotundatum; assembly: GCA_916610165.2. Classification (NCBI taxonomy): domain Eukaryota; kingdom Metazoa; phylum Arthropoda; class Insecta; order Diptera; family Tachinidae; genus Gymnosoma; species Gymnosoma rotundatum. Next base: position 90,211,939 of record OU744337.1, on the reverse strand, counting down.
CATTGCTAGAAGACCTTCCGCCTACTTTAAACCTATCACAAAGACGATCTACACAATCTCCGTGTGTAAGAAGAACAGTTTGGGTACGATTCAAGCGGCTAAAAATTGCACAATTTAATGAAAACTATTTAAAATAAACTTAAATAAAATTAAAAAAAAAACTCTTAAAATTAATGTAATATGAGTAAATTTTTTGTTAAACCATGTGTAGTCCAATTTTGTAAACTTAACATAATTGAATTGTTCATAGTTTTCGTGTTATTCTTGAAGGATTGTATCAGCATTTATTCAAGCTACAAAATTAAATGCTTTCTTTTCCTTCATATTTTTTTTGCCATTTTAAGTGGAACTTTGTTTTAATTGATAAAACTCCTATCTCTTTGGTATTAAAAAATTTACATGTTATTTTAATCTACTCTGAAAACGAAACGTTTGCTAATTAAAACTAATTCTTAAAAAAAAAACACTTCAAAACAGATTTTAGCTGTCTGTCGATAACTGTTCAACAGTTTGGCCATATACATAAACTATTATAATACCCTTTAATTAACAACTTAAATATTTATACTTCTTAGAGCCAGTTTACATTAAGGGCATTGTTTCAGCTACAAAAGTCATGAAGCAGAAGTTTATAGGCAAGAGGTGTTGAGAAGCTTACGGGGTAGCAAAAGTAGCACGTTTTTTTCTCTCATTCCTGTTTCTCTTTTTCATTTTTGCAGTTCTATGCTTGATCGGTGTTACCAAAATGGTTGTGTTCTTTTCTATATTGTTCAAAAATTGTTGAAAAATTAATACGTTTAGTTTATGGCAACACTTGAAAAATTGGTTGATAAAACATCATAAAATTCTCTCACTTGCTACAAAAGAGTCATAATGTAAACGCTTGATGACTTACGGATATGCTCCAAAATAGAAAACGATAAAAGAGTCAGCTACAATGCCCTTAATGTAAAACCACTCTTAGGGATGGCAGTTAATGTAAGTAAACTGGCTCTTACTAGAGATCTGCATAAGTACATTCATTTTTCAACTCACACTAAATACTCTCTTGTTGAAATGTGAAACAAAGAGAATCGAATGAGAAATATAAACATGTTGAATGAATCAAAAGGAATAAAGAGAAACATTAATCGATTTGTTTTCTTTGTCAAACCAAATCAAAACAAATAACGGTTGATTGTCAACATTGTTATTATGTGAACAAAAACGACACGAATTACAGTTGTGATTCATTCGATATTGTAATGTGGGAAATATAAATTTTATTTGGAACATGTAAATTTTAACCGCAATACATGCATTTTGAATAAAAGAAAATATGACGAAAATAAGAAAAATGAGAATGATTAATAAGTACAAAAAACACGGAATTTTTGGAAAGGTATTCGTGTAGATACTAAAGACGTGCACTAGTATATCCAACAGTATGCCAAAAACAGATATATCATATAGATAACAAGTAAAACTGATACAAAAGAAAGAATTAGTGTAGTTGATATTGTATGCTTTCGCTTGTGCGTACTCACACTATGGATATAAACACATACAGTTGTTTATGGTATTGCATAGAGTAAGCAAATTATCAGTTTTTTACTCTCAAATATCTGTTGTACCATGAGTATTTAGATATATATGTTTATGAAACAGATATTTTTGATACTTGTGTGCTGCTTATAGATAGAGGCGAGAACTAGTAAGCAGTATTTTAACATCGTAGTAATAACGCGAATTGTAATTATTATTCACCCTTATTCTGCGTTTCGATTCGGATCGAAAATTACTCAGTTTCCCCGTATTAATTCGATTTCTTTTTCGATTGTATGTATTCTGCGTTACGATCGTAGCTACGTTTTTTCAAGTTGTTTACTTACTAGCGGAAAGTTTTTCGATTTTTGTTTTTGTAGTTAAAAAAGTGTAAAATTTAATAAAATGTGAGTATAAAATGCTATAACTTTATTTTGTAATAATTTTTTTTGTAATTTTAAAGCTTTATTTAATTTATTGCAGGTTAGTATAATGGCAACGAAGGCGTCTGGATATTATAAGCGTCCCAAGGAAGAAGTTCCAAATGCACTTAACGCAATAGGGCCACAAAAAAAAAAAAACTGGAAAGAAAGTATGACATTTTAATAATAATAATTTAAATGATGTGTAGAAAATAAAAATTTCGCTCCGGCGCGTCAGGATTCCTCACGCTGGAATAGTTTGGCCAAATACCGTTTCCTTTTAGTTTGTTGGCTATTTTCTTTTTTCCGCACTTAACTGATGAGTTTATTTAATTATAGCTTTCACAATATTTAGTTCTAATACATGTATTTATCACTGTTTATTGATAAAATTGTATTTCTAGTTTAACAATTACCATGATTACAAAATTTTTTTATTTTTTATGTTTCTATTTCATACGTTTCATAACAAAGCAACTGGTTTGAACATACTCTTCTCTTCTTCTTTTTCTTTCGATTAGGTTTTTTTGTAGAATACCTATTTTCGATTCGAGCGTAACTGAATGCGGGAACGTAATCGAAACTCAGAATAAGGGTGATTGTTTAGCTTTAGTAATTAGTTTATATGATTTTAAATGTAGAATTAGCAATATTTATAATATTAATGATAATTTTATTTTATAAAAAAACAAATGGAAAATTAATAAATTGTTGTCTAGTTGCGCGTTGAGTTATAAGGATAGAATTAATTCAAGTAAGAAATTTTATTGTGTGTTTATTTAAAAATATTAATTCCTCTTTGATAAAAACTAGTAAATAGTTAATATATAAAAAAAGGTTTATTACATACATCTGTACAAACATATGTACATAAAAATAGAAGTTCCGAAAAATTTCAATAAAAAAAATTAGGGAAAACATTTACCCTTTTATATATGTACATATTTAATAACGTAATTTTTATTTTCTATACACTTAGAAGGATATTATAGCTATGTTATTTGTGCATTAAAAATTTCTAAAATTTCTAACATTTACTAAAAAAAACCTCTTTTCTGCATTAAAGAAAAGTCCTACAGCTTAAATAAATAGAGAGTAAAAATTATTCGAAATTAAAAAATTATTGAAAAGTTTTAAAGAAAAAAAAAATAAAAGAGTAAAATGGACAAGCTCGTTGTAACTGCTCACTAAGGTATAGTCAGCTTAATAACGGTAAATATAAAATATAACAGTATAGTACAGTGCACTCGCGCTAACTTGACTACTCGCAAACTTGAATACTCGCTAGCTTGAACATATTTTTCTGCCAATGGACTATCTTATAACTTGAACAAATGCTAATTACTCTATAACTTGAACAATTTTTTTGTTCATAAATGCAAAAAAATGTGATATTTTGTTCGTTATTTTACCGTTGGTTTTGATGTTGATAACTTTGCCCCCTCAATTTTCCGAGAAATCGTGTATATGATTTTTTTGTGCTTGGAATTTGTATTTGTCTCTCACATTTTGTTTCGCGCTCGTAAGCTTCACACGCATTTTTGTAATGGATCGGAAAAAATTAAAGTGTTTAACTCTACAAGAAAAGGCTGATTGCCTTAATAAATTGAGATCTGGATCAAGTGTTACTTATCTGGCTAAACAATACAATGTTGCGAAATCCACTATTTGTGGAATCAAAAAAAAGGAAAAACAAATTATGAAATGTGTCAATAACACATTCTCAGGCCCAGGACAACGAAGAACATTAAAAACTTCAGAGCTTCCAAAAATGGAAAAGGCCCTTTACGATTGGTTCTTATCGCAGCGCAATAAAAATTATCCCATCAGTGGTTTAATGTTGAAGGAAAAGGCCAAGGAATTGCATGCGAAGTATAAAGAAAACCACACAATTTTTTTTGCCAGCGATGGTTGGCTTCAGAAATTCAAAAAGCGTTATGGAATCCGCCTGATTTCTATTTCTGGCGAAAAGCTGTCTTCACAGCCAGAATTGGTTGAACCTTTCAAAAAAGTGCTACAAGCGAAAATCGGGGAAATGGGTCTATGTCCTGAGCAAATATATAACGCAGATGAATCTGGGTTATATTGGAAGTTACTCCCAAGTAAAACATACGTTTCGATAGGAGAAAAGCAGGCCCCGGGAAGAAAGACTGAAAAGCAGCGAATCACATTTTTGGTTTGTGCCAACGCCTCTGGAAAGCATAAAGTAAAAATACTTGTTATTGGACGGGCAAGAAATCCTAGAGTCTTTAAAAATTTTAATTGTCCAGTGGAATATAAAAGCTCAAAGTCAGCTTGGATGACGTCATCTCTGTTTAAAAATTGGTTTCACCACTCATTTGTACCACAGGTAAATTTATTGCTTTTCGTAACCATTTGGAAAATCTAACAACTTTTTGGTCCCTAGGTCACAACATATTTAAAGAACAATGGATTGCCGGTAAAAGCTTTGCTCCTTCTCGACAATGCACCATCACATCCAAATGAGAACGAATTAAAGTCTGAAGACGGGTCTATTGTTGTCATGTTTATGCCACCAAATGTGACACCTTTGATTCAGCCAATGGATCAAAACGCCATCAGAATTACAAAGTTATTCTATAGAAATTCGTTACTTGCTGCTGTTTTTAGCGACGGCTGTGACTTAGTAGAGTCTATTAAAAAAATTACTTTAAGAGATGCAGTAACATTTTTAAATACGGCCTGGAGTCAGCTGTCAGAAGAAACCATAGCAAAATGTTGGAAAAACATCCTAAGCTTCGCAAATATTATTGATAATGATGAGGAGGACAATATTCCATTGAACATTTTAAAGCAGCAAATGGAACAAGAAGCTAAATCCTTGGCAGAAAAAACTGCATCTTTTCTTCAAGTTATGGCCCCCCAGGTACATAAATATATTTCAGAAAAATATTGTATTTAATTTTTTTGGTGTCCATATTTTTTTTTAACAGAATTCTTACACAATCGAAGAAATTGACGATTGGAATCAAGACAAACTGTTCAATGAAGTTGAGCCGATTGAAAGTAGTGACTCCGAAGATGAAGCTTCAATACCTGAAGAAAATGAACCGGAGGAGCAAGTGTCTTCTATTGAAGCCGTTAATATATTTAACAAGGCCATTATTTGGGCCACAAATAGACTAGTAAGCCCAAACAAAATCAGTGCTTTGCAATCACTGCGCGAAAGAGCCGTTGCAGACATAATTAACAAAAAGACAGTTCAGCAAAAAATTACTTCCTATTTTCTAAAATAAAACTAATTATGTACGTATTTATACTATGTTAAAGAAAATAATAAAACATATACATAACTCAAAACAACGTGTCGAGTAAATCAACTTTAAAGATTTTTCTTAGTCCAAAAAAAGGTAAATTTTGAGTTATAGCAGTCTTCTAGTAAGTGAGCGATATGTTAGGTTAGGTATACCAAAAAAAAATCTTTTTTAATATAAAAATCTAGCATTCGTAAACTTGAACAAATTCACTATCTTGAACTGGCCTAGATTTAATTAGTTCAAGTTAGCGCGAGTGCACTGTATATCTCTTACTAGTGTGCGTAAATAAGTGGCTGTCAACCACTAATTAGAATATATAATGAATTGATTGGAAAATAAATTGTTAAAAAATGCAAGTTTCTTACTATAAAAGGGAGCAATTAATTAGATGGAATAATTCGTTGACAATTTCATAAATGCTTATGATGTTGTTAATATTTTCACTTTTTTCACTAGCGGTAATTTTATGGAAAATTTTGATCGATAATTAGTTACATGGCTTTAAAACATACGTTTTACTACACTAAGTAAACGCCATAAAGCATATTAAAACAATATTTTAAAGTGGCATTTTTATCACAAAATTCTGGTGAAATATGTACGTTTTAACATTAGGCACTATAAGAATATATTTAGTTTTCGAGTAAGTAATAAGATTTGCTAGCTGGGGTTTAAGTTAAATTTAGATATCAGACATCAAGTTTTATTCTTATCTCGTTTAAATTTAACAAGTTATTAAAATTTTCGAATGCATATCCATCAACGAAAGGGTTAAGGTTTATTTTTTATGCATAGATCTTTTTAAGGTTTTGCTATTATAATTTTATTTTTCATAAAAACAATTATTTTTTTCCAGTTTTAAATCCATTTCATTACCATTATATAAACAATTATAATTAAAATAAAATTATTAGTATGATATCGCAGTTATTTTTTTCCTATTTCATTATTTCAACTAATGCCAATACAATGTTAATGGTAATAAAAATTGATTTTTATTTTTGCTAAAAATGTTTATATATTCATACTTCATTTTAAAATTTTAAAAATTATTTGGATTCAACTTAATATAAAAATATTTTTTAATTGATTTTAAATTATCAGGCTTTTCGCCTCTCTAAATATAGAAACATGCATACATATATTTATTTAGTTATTGTATCCTTAGAACTGTTGTAATTGTTGGTAAAAGTTGTTAAAAAAACATAATAGTAATTTTAATATAATTATACGCATTAGATTCATAAATTTTTGTTAAAGAATTCAGTTTTGTATATTCAACTTCAATAAAACACAATAAAACAATTAAAGATATTGATCATGTTTAGAAACAATAATTTTATTTTTTAATTTTAATAAACCAATGCATATGTACGTATGAATGGATATTAATTCGCAGCACACAATAAGTACTTATGGTACAACCATCAATATCTGTTTATACCCGTTTGTGCAAAACATAGGAGAACAGATATGTTACTCTCATTCTCTCTTTACTCATTCGTATCCATCCAAAGAGAAAAAGTAACAATATCAACTTATATCAGAAACCATGAATCAAGAAAACAAGATTGCGCATTGCGCAGGTCCGTTAGTTTGTTGTCTCTTTTGTGTGACGTAGAAATAGACTATTTGTATGGAAAGTTAAAGTAAGAGAGCCAAAAATCTCTTATATTTTTACAACAAACACACGTTATAGGTCTATTGTGACGTAGATGCGCAGTAGAAATATTTTTTGAACGGCTGAATGCGCAATCTTGTTTTCTTGATTCATGATCAGAAACACAAATGTACTTATCTATACGCACTCATAAGAGTAGACACACAAAAACTGATATAAACAGATATATCTGTGCACGTCTTTAGTAGATACCACATTACAAAATAATGTAACTGTATAACCAAACACCTAATTATTGTTTGAGCCGATTCTAGCTTTTAGACAAATAAATATCCAATTGAATAATATTTGTACAAAGTTTTTATTCAAAGAAAGAAAAACACGTGTGGTTTAATTCAAAGATATGTATATTATATTAAGGTTAAGTAAAGAAGAAAAAAGAATTATATATATCAAAATTTAAAAGTTGCCAGATAACAACAAAATAAACAGTGTAGACAGTGCAGCGTTTTTATTTTACCTCCAACAATTATTAATTTTGATTGCACGCTGATCTACTTGGTGTGTCAAGAAAAATTGTGCGGAAAGCTTTTACAAGCATAGATACTCAAACTGAGTAAGCTTGGTTTGCTTTTATTATAAGTAAGATTTAAATAGTTACTAATTTTATAACTTAAAGAAATAGTATTTATTTGGAAGATTATCGCGTTAAAACGAAATAGAAAAACTAAATTTAACTTTTCTTAAAATTAATGGAAGTGATTTGTATACAGTTCCCAATTATATGCAATATTTGTTGTGCAATTCAAATTCAAAATTGGGAACATTTTTTCGTATTCGCTTTTTAAACAGAAAAATGAAAAAATTTTAAATTTTGTATGCAAATAAAAAGATGAAAAAAATTGTGTGTTAATAAAAGTTATAAAAATCTTCTATTGTCGTTTATAATTAACGGAAAAAACTTGTCCTTGGTAATGTTACAATGCTAAGGACATAAAAAACTTTTTTTTAAGAGAAGTAGCACTTCAGGCATTAATACCTACTTAGTTTTTAACCGTGCTACATTCTTTTTAGGAAAGGGATATAAACTATATGGATATCATTGTAAAACGCTTTGAAACATAATTTGCTTAATGTACTTTTAATTAATAATTAATTACGTGAAAATAAAATCTACTTCTTCGCAATTTTAATTAGCTAAGGTGGTTACTTTGGTGAAACTCTTATTTTACAATTGTGTTTTTAATAAGCGAATTTTTATTAAAAACTTGTCTTTAAGAGTTAAAGGATTTATTTCAGTGTAATTTTGTTTTTTGAGATAAAACAAATTTCAATTTTATTTTGTTAGTTCCATAATATATTTTTCTTATTTTATTTATACCTGTGGCAACGCAAATTTTTTTGTTTACGAAAAATATATTTCAAATAATTCCGGCAAACGTTACAAATTTTTGAAGTGGAACTACCTTCTATTTTTTTTATCATGGTATTTACTACTCACAGTGAAAATTTACTGTAGCTCTGTACTCTCTTTACACAAAAAAAAACCATTTAAATATTCCCTTCCATATATGTATATACATATATTTCTTAAGTTTAATTTTATTTTCATATTTTGTTTTTAAACGTTTTTAAAGGTTGAATAACAGAAACTGATATCCTGCCACTTACAATAATAGCTTGTGAATTTTGTAAACATCATTTGTGAAAAATTATGTTTTTTTTTTTTAATGATCTGCTTTATGTTTATGTACTGTAATATTCATCACTTACTTGAACAATGGACACGATGTGTCTATTTCGACTGTAGTCTGACCATCTTCTCGTACACTTTTTCTTACAACTGTCCCACCAAATTCTTTATTAATCATTTGCATGCCGTAACAAATACCCAAGACAGGTATCTTTATTTTAAAAATATCAGGATCATAGCAGGGGGCATCTTCGGCGTAGACGGAATTGGGTCCACCAGAAATAATTATACCACGATATCCAGACGAACGCAATGTTTCTGCCGATATATCTAGAGGTAATATATCTGACTCAACCATTAGTTCTCGTACCTTTCGATCAATAACCTTCAAAGAAGAGTTTAATTTTTATAACTTTGTCACGAACTTTTATTATTCAAATGAAACATTACCTTTCCGTACTGAGATCCTGCATCTAGTATAGCAACCTTTTCATGGCGCAAACCGTTTTCCGTAGATAAAAATTTATTTGATGCACTCATGTCTTTTTCGTTGCAGCACTAAATGAAGAAAAAAAGTATTATTTGTTGCTATTCTCTCTAAGAGGCTTACAATGATTAGAAAACGACTTAAAAAAAAAATGTTTTTATTATAAGTGCAAATGAACAATTAAATATAATTCCTTTTAAGTAGTGGGATGTTAAACAAAAGGCTGCTATTTATTTGTTGTATTCATAATACTTCTTATATTGGCCTGCAGATTGTCGTTCGAAATCGTACAAAAATTAAGATACTGTTACGAAAATAAGTATGGTAATCCTTTACGTCTATAAACATAAAAGAAAAAGTTGTTTTTTTACAGCACTAACAAAGTGTGGTGTGTGTGAATATAATAAATAGAACATTTTGCAAATACATGCTGAACAGTTGCTATGGTAGAGGTTTCTGTGTGCTTTTCAAAGAAACTAAGAATTCAAAACAAGTAAGAGTCTATATTCGGCTGTACCGAATTTTATATACCCTTCACCCAAAGAATTGGTTTTTTTGCGAAAGTGATTTTTTTAACAGCTTTTGAATTGCTGAGTTCTTTTTATGCATTTTCAGTTTTAAATGAAATTCCAAATTTTTAATTGCAAAAACAATGAATAAAGCAAAGTTAAATATTTTTGGTGAATAATGTAATATTTTGAGGAAATTTAGATGGTTTAAGAGTGCTTCTATATTCGGCAAAGCCGAATCTCCTTCACCATACATGAATGACCAAACGTACCAAACTGCAGATTTTCCATTAAATAGTATAAATAAAATTCGGCATAAGAAATTCTTCCCTACCATAAAATTTTTCTGTTTGAAAAAAGCTTTTTTCCAAAAATGTTAAGTTTTGCTTAGGGTTGTTGTCCCAACTTTTCATTTCATTTCATTAAGTGTGAATCATAAACAACAACCTTATTAAGTGCCAGAGTTGCTGGCTATAAACTCAGCAATTAGAATGAATGCAACTTTGGCATGGAGACCATTGAACTTTGGCCATGCGACCATCTTTGGATGTGCCTCGGTTATTCCCGATAATATCGAATATTGCTCGCCCATCCCCATGTCTGACATTGGATTTGCAGTATAAGTGTCCGGATCTGTGCTAACAGCAAGGCCACGTTGAACTCCTTATCAGGTGTCTACACGACATAAAGATTGGTCCTTCAACGCCGGACATCTCTCTATGAGATGGAGAGAAAAACCAACCTGGAATTTTGGGTGCCAACTCACTCGGGCATACCCGGGAACATAGTTGCGGACGAACTCTCTAGGTCTGGAACTCGGCCGAGGGACCGAGAAGTGCTGTTGAATTGCTGTGGGGCTATATTTTAGCGGGAACTTTTTGGGGCCGCGAAGACCAAATGGTCTTCTTGATGATTTTTTTTATAATTTTTTAATTCTCTATCGCCCCATATATTTTTGTTTTAAATGGAGTTATTTCACTAAACTAAATTTTTTCCAAACGATATGGAAAAATTAGGGGCAGGCGTGGTGTTATGCGAGCTGCTTTGAAGGACACAGACCGAACTTGCTAATTTTCAATAGAAAAATTTTCGATATTATGTCTGATCGGCTGGCGTAATTAAATTTTCTCCAGCTCATTTAGGCTTCACTCAATCGACTTCGCTATCGAAAGAGAAAAATTTTACTCAATCATAACAACAATCATATATAAACAAATTTCGAACAAACTTTTGCATTTCGCACTGCCTATAAAAAGTGCGTAAAATCTGTGCAAAATTTCGTACAAAACATATATTCAACGTCAGTCCAATTGTATTGCCAACCATAAAAGAAATTACATTTATACTTGAAAAAAGTATTAAAATGAGCAACTTTTTAAAAAATAGCAAAAAAAAAAACAAGTAAGAGTGCTATATTCGGCTATGCCGAAACTTATATACCCTCCATCATAAATGTAAATCTAGTTGAGTGAAGTAACTTCAATAAAAAAAAGTAAATATTGGGGTGACAGAGAATAAAAAAATAAAAATTAAGTACTACATAAAGTGCTTGACAAAGCAATGAAAACTTTTCTTAAAATTTACTTCCTATTGGATGTCTGAAATCTAAATTATTTCTTGAAAAAATCTAAAATGTGCTTCAGTAATTTATTTTATAGATTGTTTTTGATATATTTACTAAAATTAAATAACATAAGATATCATATTTCAAAATTATGAAGCGAAAGTAAGGGTATTCAACATTTATGTGTTTACATAAAAATGACAACTAAAATTTAACTCCAATAAAAATCGTTGGCCAAAGATCCTTTACAACTGCATCACTTGGACGATGCATTGACCCAATCAATTTGTCAACTGTGTCTTTTGAAACTTTTTGCCATTCACTTAAAACTGCATTACATAAATCTTCTTTTCGTGTGTATTTACGGAATCTTATTGGGCGATCTACAAGTTTCCATAGATTTTCTATGGGATTAACAATTGGGGATTGGGCGGGCCACATTAACACAACTCTAGAAGTATGTTTTGGATAATTGTCCTGCTGAAATCGCATGTTCTCTTCTGCATATGGATACATTATGTAGTTGAAAATGGCTTTATAGCCTACAACAGTTAATGTGTCTTTTATGACGTGAATTGGGCCCATTGCTTGACCAGATAAACACCCCTAGACCATAATGCTGCCACCCCAAACTTGACTGTCTTACATGTATATTTTGAGTCAAATCTCTTTTCCTTTGGACGCCTCACAAAAGACCATCATTTCGCCTTAAATTATATTAAGACTTGTGTGCGAAGAAAACAGTGTTCTATTTCTCTTTAGACCAATTAATATGCTTACAGCTTCGAGAGTATAATCCGAAAACATATTTAGCCTCTGTCGATGTCATTTGGTGGTCTTCTTTAAACTCTATTGCTTTTAATTTATCCTGTCTTCAGTAGACTTGGGTGGTCTTCCTCCTGAATGCATGGTTTTAACAGTACCCGTTTCACAAAATTTCTTAATTATCTTCGAAACTGCTGATTTTGTCATTGAATATTTTGATGAAAATCCAATTCAATAAGAACACTGATTTTCCTCTTTTAATAAAAAAAACAATTTGACAATTTTATTAAATGAACTATTTGCTACAAAGTTTCAAAGGTGTGTGTTTTTATAAAATAATTCTGTTACAATATAAAAGAAATTTCAAGGCCTACTACAGAAATATAAATGTTGAATATGGAAAGTGCTTTTGTTTAAAGTATATTTCCAACACTCCTCCTCAACATGTATATTTTTACAAACTAAAATTATTCTTTTAAATTTAAAAGGCTAACAAAATAATTGTGTTTTGCTTTATTTAAATTTTTCGTAAATATGTCTGCAACCATATTTTCTGTTGGACAATATTTTAAAGAGATTTCCTTATTCTTCACTACTTCTCTAATGTAATGATATTTGATATCAATATGCTTACTACGGTTGTGGAATACTGGGTTTGTTGCTAACTTTAAGGCCCCTTGATTATCCACGTTTAACTCAACACTTTCTTCGTTTAAAAAACCAAGTTCTTGCAACAATCTCCTCAAATATATCGCTTCTTTTAACGCGTTTGATATAGACATATACTCAGCTTCAGTGCTGCTTAAAGCTATGGTGGGTTGTTTTTTCGACTCCCAAGATATTGCACAATTTCCAAGAAAAAATACATATCCAGAATGCGACTTCCGGTCAGTTGTACATCCACCCCAATCTGCATCTGCAAAACCTATCAGTTGATTATTTCCTTTGCAAAATTTCAATTTTCGATTTGAAGTTCCTTTTAAATATCTTAGAATATGTTTTGCAGCTATAAAATGTTCCGCATGTGGATTAACATTTCTTTGTGCCAGTTTATTTACAGAATGCAGTATGTCCGGTCTTGTGGTTAATGCCAAATATAATAAAGATCCAATAAGCGATTGATACAAGGAACTATCCACCTTTTTAGTCTGTTCATCGCATTTTATTTGAAAATTTGGTTCCAATGGTACGGATGATGGCTTACAATTCTCCATTTTATATTCTTGTAACAAATTTTTGATATATGATTCTTGGCATATTTCTATATCACCTGTTTCACCATTACGTTCAACCTTCATGCCTAAAAAGTGTTCCAATAAACCTTTGTCTGAAACTTCAAATACTTCGTTAATATCATTTTTAAACTTTAATATTTCTTCCTTATCCTTGCATCCAACAATTAAATCATCGACGTAAACTGCAACAATAATCAAATTATTATTTTGCATCTTTTTATATAAACAAGGTTCGTTATCGCATCTTTTGAATCCCATTTCACACAATACTTCGTCTAATTTATGGTTCCATTCTCTTCCGGCCTGTTTTAAACCGTATATGGATTTGTGAAGACGTAAAACTTTATTTGGGTAAATTTTATTTTCAAACCCTTTTGGCTGTTGCATGTAAATTTCATCGTTTAAATTTCCATTTAAGTATGCTGTTACTACGTCTAACTGATGTAGGTGCATCTCATGCTCAACTGCTAAAGCTAAAATCATTCTTATGGTTTCATATCTAATAACAGGAGAAAATGTTTCTTCGTAATTAATACCATATTTTTGACTGCAACCTTTAGCTACCAATCTTGCCTTGAAACGTTCGATTTTACCTTCGCTATTCTTCTTCAGAGTATAAACCCATTTACTTTTAATAACTTTTTGGTTTTTTGGCAACTCTTGTAACGACCATGTTCCTTTTTGTTCTAGTAACGAAATTTCTGTTTCCATAGCCTCTTTCCATTTACTGCTGTTTTGACTGGATAATGCCTCTTCGAAATTTCTTGGAATTTGTTCCTCCACCGCATTATTCAGTTTTTGAGGAATCTTTCTAGGACGACCTGGCTTCCCATTTCTATAAATTTTTGGCCTACCTGGGCCACGTTTAACTGGATCATTTAATGGTACAACTTCATCAATAGAACTATCGCTATTTACTTGTTCTGCTTCTGAATATACAAAATCATCTCTATTTAGATTTCTACACATTTCCTGATTTTCAATATTTTGTGTTTGTTGCTGCTCTTTAATATTTACTTCGTTAAAAATCTCATCAAAATTAATAAAATCTTCCTTTCCGTTTTTACTTTCTTCTTCGGGCAATTTACCTTCATTGAACAAAACATTACGACGCTCAATAACTTCACGATTTTTCTTATCATATAAACGATATGCCTTAGATACACGAGGATATCCTACCATCACCATATCTGAACCCTTTGGATCGAATTTTCCCTTGGTCTTTTCTAAAAGGACTGCATTTGAACCAAAAATTTTCAAATGTTTGACGCTTGGTTTATGACCTGTCCATATCTCATATGGAGTTTTGCCATCTAGAGTTTTTGTTGGAGACCTATTACGTAAATAAGCCGCTGTTGCCACTGCTTCAGCCCAGAGATTATGACTCAAACCAGAATCTACTAGCATACAACGGGCCATTTCTACTATTGTGCGGTTAACCCTTTCTGCCACTCCATTCTGTTGTGGCGTATAAGGAACCGTGAGCTGACGTTGTATTCCGCATTGTTCTAAATAACTACTAAATTCTTTACTGAGGTATTCTCCGCCGTTGTCAGTACGAAGACATTTTATTTTGCGATTTGTTTGTCTTTCTACTAGTTCCTTAAAAATTTGAAATTTTTCAAAAACTTCGCTTTTATATTTTAAAAAATAAACAAAAACTTTTCTTGATTTGTCATCTATGAATGTCAGGAAATATTTTGATCCACCAATTGAATCAATATTTATAGGACCACATACGTCTGAATGTATTAAATCTAATAACTCACCAGATTTAGTTTCCGATTGTTTAGGAAATTTAATGGCATGAATTTTACTAACCATACAAGTTTGACATGGATCATCAACTTCTTTATATAATTTCATTCCGTTCACCATACTTTTCTTAGATAATTCGTACAAACTTTGGTAGTTTAAATGTCCATATCTGCGATGCCAAATTTGATTCTTTGAACGTATTGAACATAATTTTTCAGTTGGTACCTCCTGGTTAAACACGAACAGATTTTCTTCTCTTTGCGCTTTTAAAACAAATTCGCCGTAAACACCTGTAAAAACAGCTCCATTTTGATCGAATTTGATTTTGCCGCCATATTGAACAATCTTGCTGACAGATAAAAAATTTCCATTCAAATCTGGAGAATATAAAACATCTTTAAGTTCAATTTTACTATTATTAATAAAAATATTAACAGTCCCAATTCCTTCGGCAACAATTGATTTCTTATTTGCTAACATAATGTTGTCATTACATTTATTAAATTTTGAAAACAAATTACGATTTGAACACATATGACTTGTAGCTCCGCTATCAATATACCAAGATATTGTTGTACTTACACTTTTTGATTTCATCATTGCAACTAAAGAGTACGATTTTGCTTCGTCACGTTTTGAATCACACTTGTTTGCGTAATGCCCCTTCTTACCGCATATAAAGCAATTTCCTTTCATTACCTTTGTGTTTTTCTTACTTGAACTTTTCTTGTACCGCGATTCGTTTTTTGTAGCACCAAAAGCTTGCTGAACTGTAAGTGATTCATTCTGTTGGTTTCGACGTTCTTGCTCTTCAAGTAATTTGATTTTCAGTGCTTCTAATGTTGGCAAAGAATCTCTCGTCTCCATCGCTACAGTAAAATTTTCATATTCCATCGGGAGGCTTGACAATAGGATTATGACAAGTAATTCTTCTTGTATACGTATCCCAACGTCTGCTAATTTCTCCGTAATATCACCAAAAATATTTAAATATTCAGCCATATCTTTGCTGTTCTTCATATTTAAGTTTAACAGCTTTTTGTACAAGGCAACCTTCTGCATCGGACCACTAGGTTTGTATACTTCCGCAAGTTTTTTCCAGGCATCTTTAGATTTCTTACAATTCTTGATATAATTCAGCTGGGTTGACTTTACACTTAACAAAATCGTTGCTAGGGCTCTTTCGTCGTTTGATTCCCATTCCAATATTTTGTCGCGACTCCATGTTGAATCTACTTCTTCATCACCATTCACATACTTCCAAAAACCCGAATGAATTAAGACGCTTCTCATATGAATGCTCCATGTCTCATAATTCTTCTCGTCCAGTTTTTCAATTTGATATAATGATGATGATGATGCCATCTTCAGAATCTTGCACACCTTCCTTGATTAATATTTCACGAAATAGTTCTTTATCCCAAACTTTGTGTGTCTGGGCCCATAACCTGATGAAAATCCAATTCAATAAGAACACTGATTTTCCTCTTTTAATAAAAAAAACAATTTGACAATTTTATTAAATGAACTATTTGCTACAAAGTTTCAAAGGTGTGTGTTTTTATAAAATAATTCTGTTACAATATAAAAGAAATTTCAAGGCCTACTACAGAAATATAAATGTTGAATATGGAAAGTGCTTTTGTTTAAAGTATATTTCCAACATATTTATCACAAATAGTTTTTTTGTTTTAATCCGGAATTAAAGTCATTTATTATTAATGTGTGTGAAGATAAATACGTATTTAAGTAGTGGAGACAAAAACCATTCTTTTTTAACATTGCCGTTTTTACAGTTAACAGAGTACTGTTAGCCACTTAACAGTCGTTCTGTTTTTGGGTTCCTTTATTTTGAAGGATAATTTAAGTAGAAAAACACAAGTCATTATAAATATAATTTATGAAAATGTTGCTTCAAGTGATATATTATGAAACTATAATAGTTTGGTATCAGAAAAATGTTTAGGAAAGCATTAAAATGGGTTATAATAAAACACTAATTTTTCATCATTTCTTGAGAAGAAGAAATTACCATTTTGGTCAAATATGGAATAGCACACATACCGACCCTTCAGACTACCATGTGTATAGGGTGTAGTATGTGTGCTATTCCATATTTGACCAAAATGGTCATTTTTCTTCTCAAGAAATTTCGCTGAAAAAGCATTTTTTTAAAACTTAATTTTCTCAAATCCCAAAATTATTTCAGATATTGGACTAACAGTGCCTTATTATGGACCCTTCAGACTACCATGTGTATAGGGTGTAGTATGTGTGCTATTCCATATTTGACCAAAATGGTCATTTTTCTTCTCAAGAAATTTCGCTGAAAAAGCATTTTTTTAAAACTTAATTTTCTCAAATCCCAAAATTATTTCAAATATTGGACTAATAGTGCTTTATTATGGACCCTTCAGACTACCATGTGTATAGGGTGTAGTATGTGTGCTATTCCATATTTGACCAAAATGGTCATTTTTCTTCTCAAGAAATTTCGCTGAAAAAGCATTTTTTTAAAACTTAATTTTCTCAAATCCCAAAATTATTTCAGATATTGGACTAATAGTGCCTTATTATGGACCCTTCAGACTACCATGTGTATAGGGTGTAGTATGTGTGCTATTCCATATTTGACCAAAATGGTCATTTATCTTCTCAAGAAATTTCGCTGAAAAACCATTTTTTAAAACTTAATTTTCTCAAATCCCAAAATTATTTCAGATATTGGACTAATAGTGCCTTATTATGGACCCTTCAGACTACCATGTGTATAGGGTGTAGTATGTGTGCTATTCCATATTTGACCAAAATGGTCATTTATCTTCTAAAGAAATTTCGCTGAAAAAGCATTTTTTTAAAACTTAATTTTCTCAAATCCCAAAATTATTTCAGATATTGGACTAATAGTGCCTAATTATGGACCCTTCAGACTACAATGTGTATAGGGTGTAGTATGTGTGCTATTCCATTTTTCACCAAAATGGTCATTTATCTTCTCAAGAAATTTCGCTGAAAAAGCATTTTTTAAAACTTAATTTTCTCAAATCCCAAAATTATTTCAGATATTGGACTAATAGTGCCTTATTATGGACCCTTCAGACTACCATGTGTATAGGGTGTAGTATGTGTGCTATTCCATATTTGACCAAAATGGTCATTTATCTTCTCAAGAAATTTCGCTGAAAAAGCATTTTTTAAAACTTAATTTTCTCAAATCCCAAAATTATTTCAGATATTGGACTAATAGTGCCTTATTATGGACCCTATGTGTGCTATTCCATATTTGACCAAAATGGTCATTTATCTTCTAAAGAAATTTCGCTGAAAAAGCATTTTTTTAAAACTTAATTTTCTCAAATCCCAAAATTATTTCAGATATTGGACTAATAGTGCCTAATTATGGACCCTTCAGACTACCATGTGTATAGGGTGTAGTATGTGTGCTATTCCATTTTTCACCAAAATGGTCATTTATCTTCTCAAGAAATTTCGCTGAAAAAGCATTTTTTAAAACTTAATTTTCTCAAATCCCAAAATTATTTCAGATATTGGACTAATAGTGCCTTATTATGGACCCTTCAGACTACCATGTGTATAGGGTGTAGTATGTGTGCTATTCCATATTTGACCAAAATGGTAATTTCTTCTTCTCAAGAAATGATGAAAAATTAGTGTTTTATTATAACCCATTTTAATGCTTTCCTAAACATTTTTCTGATACCAAACTATTATAGTTTCATAATATATCACTTGAAGCAACATTTTCATAAATTATATTTATAAGGACTTGTGTTTTTCTACTTAAATTATCCTTCAAAATAAAGGAACCCAAAAACAGAACGACTGTTAAGTGGCTAACAGTACTCTGTTAACTGTAAAAACGGCAATGTTAAAAAAAATGGTTTTTGTCTCCACTACTTAAATACGTATTTATCTTCACACACATTTATTATTATACCCTTCACCACAAAAAGTAAAAAAAGGGTATATCTAAGTTTGTATAAAGTATATATATTCTGACTTCTTATGCATAGCGAAGTCGATTGAGCTATGTCTGTCTGTCCGTTCGTGTTAGTGTTGAACAAAAAAAAAAATATGTCAATCGATCAGATCATGAGGTGCATGACCATTCCGGTTCATGTCCACGCCTACCTCTAATTTTTTTTTTCATTTGGAACAGTAAAGTAACTCCAATCAAAAAATAAATATATGAGTCGATAGAAAATTAAAAAATAAGAAAAAACATAAGTGAGAAAGTTGCCGCCGCTCATACACATTTTTCGAGTTACGGCGCTTTGAAATTTTAAAATTTATTAAAATTAAAAAAAATGATTAACCTATTAAGAGCCGATGTAATTTTAAAATTTTCAAATTTCTTAAAATATCAACATGGGTGCGTACCATATTAAATCTTTTGAAAAGATCTTTAAGGAAATACTAAAATTTTAAAAAAATGCTAAACCCATTAAGAGCCGAAGGCATTTTATGTAAAATTATAATTTTTTATTTTTTTAAATCTCGGACACCACAATGTTTGCCTTTTTGATTGGAGTTATTTCACTAAACTAGATTTACAAAGATGGTGAAGGGTATATAAGATTCGGCATAGCCGAATATAGCACTGTTACTAATTTGTTGCTTAAATTTTAATGAGTTGCCATCTAACTCTAATAAATACAGTCTCCGTTATTTTGCATTGTTATAAGCGTTATTCTTGTTAAAAAGGATGCTCACATCAACTAGTGCAATGCACTTCGCATTTTTGCAATTAGTGTCATGAATACCTTTAATGTGTGTTTGTTTAAAGCTACAAACTTTCATTAGTTGCAGGGGCCTATTTCACTCAACTACAATTCTACAAGTTACGTATGAATTTTGTTTCATTAAAATTTTTATAAAACTAGTAGCTTTATGCACTTGTAAACTACAATTTCTACAATTACAAGTTCTTGTCTTTATTGTGATACCAAATTTACAACTCTACTTTATTATTACTCAAAATGCTAAATCCTATAAAAATGCAACATAACACGTTTTATTAATATTTTAAATAAAATATTTTTACAAAGTTACTTTGATAAATTAAACATACTCATAATTTTTAATAAGCAAACAATTCAGTTGTGAACTTGTAGCTTAGCGAAATAGGCCCCAGGTTAATATTGTTACGTTTTTCCCCTTTAGAACAAACGTACGGATTCTTTTGATTGCAACTACCACTGTGGCTCACTGTTCTGTATTCTTTTTCTTTATGGCTTTCTCTGGCTATACTTCTTGATCCTACCGGTCTTGTGAACCCTTGGTCTCGTATTTACTAAACATGCGTTATTTCTACAAATGCAGCCATCCACGATACACTACTAATGTCTTACTCCGGCGAGACATGAACTACTCGATGCCTTGTTTAGTAACCTTAACCATCTATAGACATCTCCACTACTCCTTTTATCCTAGCCAGTCATCTCCTTTAATCCAATAGCCACAAAACACGTCTGCCATACACTGTTGTTATGCTGTTACACTTTCCAGCGCTAACCGCTATTTTTTATTATAAAGGGCGCTCTCACTTTTTTATTATAAAGGGCTTCTTGACAATTATCTGTTACTCTTATATTAAATTAGACGACTCCACTAAATTGTCTGCCATGGCTTCACACAATAATTGTCTTTTGCCTCTCGGGAGGTTTGTACTGCTGTTTATTAATTTTAATTGCATTATAAATTTTATTATTTTTTCGTTGCACGCATGTCCGAATGCGGTATCGAACTCAGGATCTCCTGTTTTGTAGCACGCACCACTACCAACGCAGCTTTTGAGGCTGCTCAGCTTTCGTTAGCTAATTGTGGTTTTTATTCTATTCACACACCATTAGTTGCATTAACTTATTCACCACGCTCATACGGATAACAACAACAGGGGTTGCCAGATCTTATTATTCGTAACAATATGTATAGTAAGTTCAACATTGAGCCAAACAGTAGGTGAAGTTTGAGTTGATTCATTGTGTAAGTTAGCGATGATTGCATTGCAGACATGCAAATTTTGTTTCAGCAATTTTCGTGAATACTCTTTTGAAATTGCATTGTTTTTGAAATGTCTGCCTTGATTGCTTAGATTTTATTTTTGCCTAAACTACGAATGACAAATTAAAGGAGAGTTCAAGTACATGAAACAGTGTACCCGTTTCTATTCGTCTTTCCTCTGTGACCAAAATAAATATGTATTTATACCATTAAATAAAAAAAAAAAACATTTTTATTTTTTTTATTGCCTCAGAGGTTGAAGTCTGGGCAACCAGATTTGTAATCAACTTCACCATGACTACAGCAGCCTCAGTGTTGAAGTCAACTTTGCACTAGATGAGCTAAAGAAAATTTAAATTTGCCAATCAATCAAAGCTTCGAAAATGTTGCTATTAAAAACTCAGCAACTCGGTGCATGTCCTTCGAGGCAGCGGCAAAAGCACCACGCCTGCCTCTAATTTTTCCATATCATTTGGAAAAATGAAGTAACTCCAATAAAAAAAAAAAAAATAAATAAATAAATATATTAGGCGATAGAGATTAAAGAAGTAAAAAAAATAAACAAGTAAAAAAATTGGCGCTCGCCCAGATTTTCCGAGTTATAGGTCTCTGAACTTTTCATAAAAAATTACGACTGTGCACCATATTTTTATGTAAAATAATATACAGTGTTTGTTTTTTTATTTTCCTTATTTTTAATTCTCTGTCACCCCAGTATTGGTCTTGATTACAGTTATTTTAATTTTTTCACTTTGTAATAATTTATTTTAGCCTTACAGGTTTATATTATATGAAAACAAAAGAAGTAAATAAATAAACAAATAATTAGGTTTGATTCAAAAATATTCCAAAAAAGGAGTTTTAATATCTTAAATCAATAAAAGATTTTGCTAAAATCGCAATTAACAAGTGATTGTTAAAAGCGTAAAAATATTAAATTGGACTAAGTTATAATGTAAGTAAATAATTAATAAGTTAATATACATACTACTTAAGCATTTTTTATTATTGTAACAAATACAAACCGGCAATACTTTCAGGAAAACTCTAAGGAACATTCAACATACAAACAGCGAATATTTGGCATTCAAATGGGGTCACAAGTTGATCAATATTATCAAACATTGAAAAAGTCAAATTTTCTTTTGTAATATTAATTTCTTGTAAATTTACTTAACCCTATTGAGACTTTTTCTTAAAATATACATATCAGAATAAACAATATTTAACTAGTTTTACAGTGCAACGCCCACAGCCAACCAAATTTTAAACATTAAATTTAATTATTTATTTTTATTTTTTGTTATAATTTCTTCACTTCAGTTATATTATTTTATCACTATAAATTCAGCATAATCACAAATTTAACTGTACAAAAGATTTAAACTTTTTATATTGGTGTTGTGTACGCGATTATTAAGAAAATTTAAATAAGACTTTTCACTTGTAATAAAGGAAAATAAAAAAAATAAGAAGTGTCATCAGTAGATATAATCAATCCGTGTGTGTGTGTAGCAGCCAAAGAAAAAAATAATTATAGAATATTGGAATAAGTTTTTGTTTTTGCAGTTTTCTTTTGTTTCTTGTCTTTTTATTATTTTTAGTTTATTGCGTTCGACTTTTAACCGTAATAATACATGAAAATATAAAGAAAACTCATCCAAACATATGAGTGGGTCAATTTTACAAACAAAAACAACAATATTTAGGTAAGCACACAGATGCCCATGTGTATTGTAGATGGACGGAAAACGAACTGACATCAGACAGAATAGTACGATTTTTTACTACGATTAGAAGCAGCTGCTGCAGTTACAGTTAAAGTGCATGAAAATATTATGACCACCGAAATAATGTGACCAAAGGTATTGCAACCAAATTTTATGCAATGAGAGTGATAAATATATCATCTTTGCAAAAAGTGGTAAATTGTCAAAAATTGGTAAGAAATGACAACAAAAAGAAAGATGGACAAAAGCTAAAAGTCTCAAAACAAAAGTAACAAAACATCACACAAAAAAACATAAACAATGAGAATTTCAATTGATTTTATTTGCACACACTAATGTTAGTTTGTGCAAGTACAGGTAGAGTTATATTTTAAGGGTAGTGTCAGGGTAGGAAAAGCACGGCGGATTAATATTATTAAAAATGTCATCTTTATAGTTTTGAAGTTTTTAATAAAAAACAAACATTTTGATTTGCGATATGTGTTAAGTTAAATAAAGTCATACTGTGTAATAGCTCAATCTGGTTTCAGTCCATTATTGATCTAATGATAAAAATTGGTTAATTATTAATGTTGCTGTTTTGGCGCCCAATGCTCCAGTGGAAGTTAGAGAATTATTAATGTAGTGATATTGGATCGATTTCTTATATTGAAGCTCAGATTTATTTGAAGGACCTACTCGAATGTTACACATTTTTCAGTAGATTGAATGATGAATCATGCAGAGGGAGTACCATAACGCTTAAAACACGCATTAGCAGGAAAGCATGGCGAGCTTCCTTAAGGCCTTATGGTTATTCTAAGATAACTGTTGTGGCAGAAGGTATGTCAGAAAGGTTAAATTAAATGAGATATTAAGACATTTCGACTGGCTCATTATTAGTGACATTATGCAAGTAGAGATGAGTGATTTTTTGTGGTAGGACATGAGCCAAGAACTTCATTAGAGACTACCGTTAAAATCTGCGGTAAGGGAACTTTAAAGGTTAAAGGTAAGCTTTAGACAGATGCTTTTGAGAAGCCGGAAACGATATTTGCGTTCAATCGATACAATAACGGATTCCTGTGATTGATTCCATAGCCGGTTAAGAACTTTTACGTAGCGATATTGATTTTTTTCCGCCATAGATACCTTTTTACGGAACATAGATTTATTACATAAGACAGTCAAATAATTTCATGGAATTAACTATGTTGACTCCTTGAAAAAGAAAAATTTTCGGCAGTGTCGATGTCTAAAATTTCAATATGATATTTACCTTTCTGTTAATAGAGAAAGCGAGTTCTTTTTTAATTACTAAATGAATGATGTTCCTCGAAAATAGCCGAAATCTAATTTTAAAAAGAGCTTAAAAATTTATAAAGCTGCTTAACAAAGAGTATCAAACTAAAAGTTAACTTCAGCTCTATTCTGAAAATTACGTGATTTGTGTCTGAGAGATTTTATCTTTCTTAAATTACAAGAAACTAAAACGAAATGACTAGATTTTTATTGCTACAACTATTTATTTGATTTAAAAAGTTAACAAATTACGAAATGTGCGTTTTATAAAGCATTATTTGCGATAGAATTTCTTGTATCTAATTGAAATAACAAAGCAAACAGTAATTAAATATATATAACACAAAATTTACCAAAAATAAACCAGAAAAACTAATAAAGAACACATCAAATTATTAATGTAAGCATTTGTGATAACTTCAGAACAGGCCTGCATGATTCCTATCTTCTTCGAGCATAACATTTTTAATTTATTCTTGATTATTTAAAAGATAAGAAATGTATATGTATTAGTGTGAATAAATTTTTTAATGTACGCATATGTATATATGTAAATTAATAATAATAATTTTTAAATTCCGTAAAAATTTTAAGCAAATTTAACAATTTAATTTTTTTTATTCCCATTAGACCATCCTCTTATACGAATAAATACTTGAAACCACATTGACCACAACAGCATTTGAAACTGAAAGAAAAGTCACAAACAGATAAAACCGGTGATTTTGGCGGCTAGGGAACGTTAACGAATCTTAAAATCACACGTCTACTGAAAAATTCTTTTAATGCTTCAATTAATCAATTGGTGTAACTCCATCCAGCTGAAAACATGTTTCGTGAAGGTGTAATAAGACAATGCTCAATAATTTGCTCAAGGGCACTGTCAAGCAGTGCTGCCACCTGCTTAATAGAACTATTTATTTAGTTACTTCAGTTTATTTCATACAATAAGAGCCTATAAGACCAAAATGGAATATTAGCAAGAGTACTTGAACATTAAATGTTTTTAAGGTGTGTGTACCTCCTTGTTTATGTTTATCGTGTTAAACTTTCTTGAAGGACTTAAATGAGAATTTAGTTAGTTGTCCTCCGTAACTTTTTATTTTCTTTCTATTTTTGGATTTATATTAAAATTCTAAAAAAATATTCTAAAATATATTTAAAACCAAAATGAAAAATTTATTATTCGGAATCTTTTAAAATTTAATTACTTTACTTTATTCCACTGATGAGCTATTTGAGCAGTAGTGAAATGGCCATATGGATATGCTTTCCCCGCAGTAATACATTTCATTTTGTAGTTTAGTTTAAAATAATAAATATTTCATGAGAATATCATGAAATATTTATATTTGAAGGAATCAAGCACGAATAAAGTAAAGTAATTATATTTAAAACCTTTAAATTTATATTTCTAAAAATTTAAGATATTCAAGTTTTATGCCAATGACAGTTTGTGGGCATTTGATTTATTCACATTTAATAAAGGATCTTAAGTCTGCATATTAATCAGATTCAGCTACGAATGTTAAGTAATATTGCAAAGTTTTATCATTTTATTAAAAACAAACGTTTATACTTCTTATTAAGAAGAAAAAAATTATTATTATTAAAATCGCATATTCTGTTGGACTTTTTAAATAAAAATATACGTTTAATGTTGATTTCAGTAAAAATATTATTTTTAATTCTAACAGTGTGAACAACCAAAATGCAAAATCTAATACTAAAACTGAGGTGATCCTTTGACTTGTTTATTTTAACAGAAATTTGTTTACGCAGACAAGACTTCGCCCAAAATCTTATTTAAAAAAAAAAATAACTCTAATGCTCTGTTTCACTTTATCTAATTAAAAAACACTATTGCAAAAAATACTGGTCATTGCAAAAAATGTAAGTATTGAATTTTTTGTTTAGCCGGTGTCTTTAACTTGTTGCTAATTATATTTTATAAGGAAAAAATAGTAAGATTACACTTCTTTTAGCAGATTGGTTATTTACTACTGCACGTTCTAACTTTTCCTACGAATTTGCCCATTACAAACATATGTAAACTGAATATTTGTCATAGCTGCAAAAATTCTTTTAACAGTGCAATGCAATTTAAAGCAAAAAATGTTAAGTGATAAATTTGAGGCTGATCCTTAGCTTCGGAATTATGATTCTTCAAAATTTGTATGTATAATATGGCACATATCAAGTATTTTATGGCCGAATGAGACAAATGGGTATTAAAACTACCTTTTCTTTCTGTAAAGTAGATTTGTTCTAGATATTTTGTTTTTGTAGATTTGGATTTCTGTAATTTAAATTAAAACTTAATAAAAACTGGCTTATAAAACTGGGAGCAAACCCAATTAAAGGATTTAGAGTTTTATTTAAAGAAAACAACATTTTATGAAATACATACAAATTCCTAAACATTATTTATCCAAAAAATGTATTATTTCAGTTTCTTATTTTGTTTATTGCCAAATTGTGAATGGAATTAACCTTACGCGTCAGTAATTCAACAATTTTTCAATATTGTTAATAACAAATGCCTAACAGCTGAGTTAGGGTAAAATAAGCACGTGTGAAATGCCTATCTAGCCTACTGCCGATAACAAAAGATGAAATGAATGAAAAAAAATGAAAAATTTTCCCATTTAAATGGAATAATTAGAAATAAAAACCAGATTGATGGCCTTGAGAAAATTTAAATCGAAGGAGTTTAATTGTAACCATAAATTTATTTAACAGCATAATTAAAAAGAATAATGTTTTCATTTCAGACTGACCTTTTTCCTCAAATTTGTTCAGTTGCAGTTCCGTTGTTTTTATTTTATTTTTTGTTTAACACTGATTACTTCAATGGATTCCACAGAAAATTGCAATTTTTGTGGTCTTATTTTTCCTTTCTTTGTATATGGTCTGCAGCTTTTTTTTTTCCAAAATTGATTCACAAAAACTATGGAATTCCTTTTTGAATTTTTTTTTTTATTAAATTGTTGATTTTATTTCAATTATTTTCTTTTAATAAAATTATTTAGTTATATATTTCCAACTTTTTATTTGCCCAACAATGTGACATACCGAAAAAAGTTGCTTTAATATCACTAAATAAATCGGCAATTGGTGAAAAATATATTTACAAGGCAAGAAGCCGATGAATAGCAATGTCCAAAAGAAATTATGAATAAAAGTGTAATCAAAGTAAAATATAACAAGAATTTTTCCCATGTGTAAGAAAGGTATAGCTAGCTATAATACACAATGGCGCCGAAATTAAAATGTCAAAACAAAAATTAAAACGCGTGTAAAGATAACAATGCGAAAATTCCAACAAATAACAAAGCAAAATTAATAGATGTAATATTTGTTCTATGCTAATGGCAATTAAAACAATGTCACAACATAACTTATGGCCAGTTTTTGACTTCAAATATAAATACGCATTTAAATTTAAGTACTATTTAAATACATTTTCAGTTTTTCAGTCCTTTGTGATCGTTCTTATTTAACTATGATTAAAATATGGCAGCCCTTCGAAATATCAACATAAATCTCAATTGTTTAGGAAAAACAGCAACAAACATATACAATGAATTGCAAATTTTGTGAAAATAATTTTAAATATATTAAAAAATGTCAGCGATACCCATGCATTCACCACCTAAACTTATTTTATTTATTAATTTAACTTTTTAATTGATATTTTCATTAAGAAATGTGTGCAAAACATAAAATATTGTTCTATAAATGGCTAAAATGTTTGTTTACCATATGGTAAAACTGTATTATTTAAATGGACTTTAAATACGCAAGATTGGTCATTTAAGTTTCATTTAAGTGTGCATTGAAAAACTGAATTTTGTACTTGAATAAAACTTAAATATAAATGACATTTAAATAGGAAGTAAAAAACTGGCCCTTCATTTAGTTTTTTATATTAACTTTTTGTAGTTGTATGTTTCCTCATAGCAAGGCATATTTATTTTACTAGGTGGTGTCGCCCGCCCAGTTGGTTTGTAGTTGGAAATGTCAAAAGTTGTTTGTATTTTTCTTTGTTTGTTTACGAATTTCAAAAAACACTAACAACTAGCATTTCCAAGACAAAGCAAGCATTTGTGTTCAGAGCAAGCAAGCAATTGTATTTAAATCAATTATCTTTTATTTCTCTTTATGCTTTTGACATTTCCAACGCACAAAACAACAATAAAAAGCCATGTTGTTTTTACCAATGTTGTATTTGTTGCAGAGCCGCTACCACCTGGTAAAATAAATTTGCCTTGCTACATAGCATGACGAAATAATACAGGTGAACGCACGGGCGGAAATGCTCATCAGCTGTATACGTTGGAGTTGTCAAGGCGAATTAAAATTATTTAAAAATCAAAAAGAAATATAATCATTTAATTTTTTTATTTTATTAAATAATAAACAAAGCCTCGCGGCCAATAGATTTAATGCAAATAACAAAAAAATCTTATACATATTATATAATACAGTTAAACCTCGATTGTCCGGCTCTAATAGGACCGGCACCAGCACGGATAATCCAAATATACGGTTAATAGAGGTTATATCAAAATATGTATACAGAAACAGCAACTTACAGATATGTTTTTGTCGTAGTCATGATTCATGACTCATGAATAAAAGCAATTTTGTGTTTAATTGAAAAAACTTTTTTGTTTTACTACTTGAAACTTCACTTAAAGCACAAATATATTCTTATGTGTCGACACATGAACTTAATAAAGGGGAACACCGGATTTAGGTTTACAGAATAAAAACCATACTAAAGGCCCAACTATAATGTGCATAAACTAGCTTATGCCAACTTATACAACTGTGCAAATACATTAAATTATATGTGGTAAACTATAATGGGATTAAGATAACTTTTCGTCAAGTTTCGTTAAATTTCATTTCTTTATGCAAGGTACGAAACTGATCGCACTTTCCGTACGGAAACAGCTGATTGTGCTTTGGTTTATACATTAATAAAGAAATTTTCTAATTAAGACCTAAATTGTTAAATTTTTTAGTTTTAAATTCAATAAAAAATGTAGAAAAAACAGCATATTTCTTTATGGCCAATTTTTTACAATTATGATATATTTAAATTAAATTTGTATTAATACACACATATGTATACCATATAAACGATGAACATCGTTGCATTTTTTAGTACGGTTGGCCACAAACACAAAACATAATATAATTTGTAATAATTTTTTTTACATTTTCTTAGAACATAAACCAAAATATGTAAATGTGTTTGTGAATGTTATTAAATATATACAATATTTTCTTTAAAGCCTTTTAGTTTTAAAATTTTGTTGATTTATATAGAAATTATTTTTGGCAAAAGTACGAAATAAACATAAATGTGCAACTGTGGCAAATAAGTAACTAAATTTATATATGTACATTGTAGCCACATAAATTTCTTTGATAAGTTACCTAAGCATTTGACAGGCTTTTCGTTGAATTTTTGACATAAGCTAAAGCTAGCTTATGCACATTATAGTTGGGCCTTAATACTGCAAGCATGGTTAATAGAAGTATAAATCTAAAGCAAGGATAATAGAGGAAAAAAATGAAAGAACCTCATGCTGGTTAAAAGATGTAATAGAGACCCGTTTAGTCGAGGTTCAACTGTAATTTACTTTTTTTATTTTTTTTATATTATATATTTTTTTTAACAATTGTTTTTGACAACATACCTAGATTTTGTAGCAACAAAATCCCTTTTGTTTTTTGTGTTGTTGCATTGTTGTAGCCGTGCAATCACCTCTATTAATTGCTGCATATCCAATTTTAAATAATAAAATGGTAATAGATTATATGAGATGATTTTGACTGTATTTAAATTTACCATTTTTCTACATCTGGAATGTACATATTAAAGGACAGGATTCACTTTCATAATTTAGTCGTACGGTTTGTTGAAAATTTCATGAATGTGCTAAAAAAGTATGATAGTGTGGATTAAAAGAGTATGTGTGTGACAGACTTGTTTAAAGATCTGTACGAATTTATAATCTTTTGAAATAATTCATAAAATAGTTTGTTTATGCGATCAGAGTTGATTTTTTCAAGATGAGGAAAAACACACAACAAAATATTAGCACCATATGATTTTGAAAGAAGCAAGGCAAATTGTACAGGTGACTGCATTAGCTCATATGCTCAACATTTGTTTAATGTTCTTCTTTGAGAGTTGTCAAAATTGTTGCTATTTTTCTTATTGTATGTGTATATTGTGTATGCATGTGTATTGCAATTATATGTTAAATTGCTTGCTCCATTTTCACAAAGGCATACACACATATTGCCAGACGTTTTTGACAGGTAAACAAAATTTTACAAAAACAAAATACACGCAAAAGCTAATGCAGTCACCTGCTTCTATGTGCCTTGGAAAGGAGGATAGAATTCTGTCAGATTTTTGTGTGATTAATTCGTACGTTGTGTATGATAGTAAATCCTGGCTTTAAGAGATATTTTATTATTATAATTTTTAAATTTTATTTAAAAATAAAACGTCACATATGTAGTTTTTGGCCGATAATAATATATAATAAGTTTTGTACTATAAGTATAATCAATTAGCTGAATTATCAAACAACCAATTATCACTCAAAACGGTCTCACAACTCACGTGTCATACAGATAAGGCAACGTAATAGGCAAAAGGACCCAAAGAAATAATGTTTTTTTATTTTGTATCAGCAAGTGCAAGAGGTCAATTATACATGTATTGTAAGATAACCTAGTATGTATGGTAAAATAATCAAGAAATACATATAATTATGTATTAAAAATATCAGTTTATAATTCATATAGGAATTGTAAAATATGTAAAAAGAGTTAATTTAAAATTTATATAATTTATAAAAAAGATAGCTTTCCAGAAGGCAAAGCAATCAGATAAATTGTTTTGAAGTTTGTTTTTGTGCGTAATTTTCAGCTATTGAAGTGTCTTTGAAAAACAATATTTGTAATATTTAATACTTTTTAATCGATTTTCTTTTTATTTAAAGCTTTGTAACAAGATTACAAAAATATTTGTATGTTAGGCTCTAACATTGCATTATATTTACGCTTTTTATAATATGAACTAAATTTCCAATGTTGTGCTGCAAGTTCAATCTAAATATCGTAAATAAATCTTAAAGGAAAAAAAAACATCTTTAGATGATAGAATCATAGTGGCTATTGCCATTTCTGATAATTATAAATAAATATATAAAAGTAAACTTTCATCAATAATTAATTCTGCATGGACACATCTCACTGCGAACAATCGATGTAGGATAAAAGTACAAATTGATCATGCCAGCCGTACAATTTGCGAGTTAACAATGAAAAGCTAAACTTGAAAATTTTGAAGAATTGTTATATTTTTAAAGTTTACTGCTTCACTATGTCTTTCGTTCAATCTTTTAAAAATAAGAGTTCGTAGTTTTATCGTCAGGTGTTAAGAAATAAATTATGTTATTATTTGTTTGCTATTTTCGTCTCCGTTTATTTGGGCGAACATTTGAGAAGAATCGTTTTTGTGTTCAGTACTCGGTGATATGCTTTGTTGACATTTTCTTTGCATATATTTAAAAGCGAACAATAACAATACTAGTGAATTGTTGCCGACAACATGTCCTCCTGTGTAAACGCGAATGAAAAAACAAAAAGGAATTTCAAATGTTTTTCTTCCAAATGTTCGTCCGTCTAAACTCGGACATAGTTGTTTGCTTACATATTTCTTCATGCTTGCGTAGTATGTTATACTATATTTACACGGAGCCCAATATTCTTGCTTCGCTCTCTTTTCATGATTCACAGCTCAATCACGACCGAATCAACGTGCTTCGCCATATAAAATTTTGAGAGCGAAGCATTTTGTTTTGAGACGATTCAGCTTGAATCTACTTGCGAAGCATGAAAAATTTCTGTCTTCCCTAATTTTTATCGCAAGTTTATCTGAACTAGCTGTATATAAATGTAAACAAAAAAAGTAAACCAATATTAAAAGTGCTTTGTGAATATGTGTTAATATAAAAACAAATAATTATATTATAATCTCCTATAAACTTATCAAATTTGTTTCACTTCTCCAGATCAACTAGGAATCCGAACCTAATTTTTCCTAGAATAAGCAACTCAACGATGGAGAGGTCCTTTTGGGTGAGGGCTTGTAGACTATGGAATGCTTTGCCATTAAATTTAAAAAGATTTCATTTATCAAAGGCAACTTTTAAAACAAAATTAATTGATCTATTTGAAAATTATTAAAGTGGAAAAGAACGGAAATTAAATAGATAAATAATCAACTAAAATGTTATCTTATATGTATATATTTACATACATACAATTACTTTATGTATTTCCAAAATTGTTACACACATATACATTACTTTTTAATTATATATTTTTTAATTATATATAAAATGTTATCTCAAATGTTAATTGAATACTAATGTACATATCTAATTTTATTCTTTTCATTTTCTGAGCTACATTATTCATATATGGCCCTTAAGGGCTCGAATAATTGATTAAATAAATAAATAAAAAAAAAAAAAAAAAATTTTATTAATTACAAACACTAAAAATGAAACGAAAAACAAAATTTTAGAACAGCAGTCAATGTGAAGCATGTAGTATGTGTCGTGGAAACGGCATGCTTCGCAATCATGATTCAGAGAGCGAAGCAAGTGCTTCACATTGCCGTGTAATACCATGTTTCCACGACTACTTAAAACACTTGTTTTGCTCTCTATTCATGTTTTAGAGACCAAACTACTGCCAAATAACATGTTTCGCCATACAAAATATTGAGAGCAAAACAACTCAATTTATCTTGTTTTATTTTTAAATACCTCACGAAACACGAAAAAACTACTATCATCTCTAATATTTATCGACCGTTCATCCACACTAGTTGTCAAAAACAAAAATATAAACAAACAAAAGTATAATTTTTTATTGTGCCAATCTGCTCCCATTTACTTGCACGTTTTCTGATCTCTTAAAATGAAAAGTATTATAATATAATAACCTTTAGTATTCTTACATACCTTTTTTTTTCATTTTAAGCTAAAAACAATCGTATACGCGCGCAATTTGTTATTATGTACATAAATAAATATGTATGCATGTATGATTCTAAACAGTGCCGTCAAATCGAAACAGGAATGTGTCGTATAAACAGCATTATTCGCAATCTTGTTTAAGAGAGCGAAACAAGTGTTTCAAGTAGCCGTGGAAACATGGTATAAACATGCTATTACATCTCTTCTGAATATAGTACTTTTTCAACTATGTGTTATTAATTATATCAGTTTGTTATCTTCGTCTACGTATTTCAATATTCGATAACCCAAACTGTTATTGATCTATCGTTCCAATGTCATCAATAATAAAAAAAGCGCCAAATTTTTCGAGTTCTAAATTTTAGTTTGCTTAAAGCACAGATATAACGTTTAAAGTGCTGGTTTGCTTGCAGTTTATTAAAAAACTTTTAAATAAAACTTGAAAAACGCATGTCGGAAAATGAGTCCACAGGAGAAAAATAACACTGATGAATCAATTGATGATGACGAAGAAATTAGGGCTCTGGCAAAAATCTTAGCCGAAGCTGAAGAACAGGAAAATAAAAATGATCAGATTAAAAGTTTGTCGAAAGAACATAAAGGTGAAAGGCGACCTCAATTGAAAGAAGATCATACTTTTGCTGAAGCCTTTGGCTACGAAGTAGATAAAAAGCTAGAGAGAGAAATTGAAAAGCAAGTGGCAAGTTCAAGGGAGGAAGTGGACTCATCCGACGATGAAGAAATAAAAAATTTCTTAGAACGTAAGTACAATGAATATGGCTGTGATATAAATAAAAAACTAAAGATGCAAAAACAAGCGGCAAAAGAATCAAAGGCTGACTATGAAATAGACAAATTTCTAAAAGATAAAAGTAATGACACTGATGGAGGTAATAAATCTTTGTCTATGCACATTAAAAATCAACATAATCCCGTAAAGAGACAATCTCTTATAAGTGATTCTTTTAAAAAACTGTCGGAACATAAACCAAATATTAAAACTGAAAACCAAGAAAGAAAGTCTTTGCCTGCCACTGTAACTCATACCTCTGTTTATTGTGATCCTGTATTTGGTTTACGTATTATTAATCCTTTGGTGTCCAGCACTATGCTTTCAGAACGAATGAATGGTCGCAAATCAGTGCCATTTTCCTTAATAGCATTTCATACCCAAAGAGGCGACCTCTCACAGGATTGGGTTATAGCCGCAGTAATAGTACATAAAAGTCCTGTGCAGATGAGTAAAAAAAACCAGCCCTACTCTATATGGCGTTTATCTGACTTAAAAGGTGAAATCAAAACAGTGACATTATTTCTATTCAAAGGAGCCCATAAAGATTTGTGGAAAACTGCCCAGGGTATGTGTATAGCTGTTTTGAATCCGACGGTTTTCGATAAACGTGCGGATAGTAAAGACGTTGCCTGCCTTTCAATAGATACGGCCCAAAAAGTAATGGTACTCGGGCAGTCAAAAGATTTCGGTCATTGCAAAGCAATTAAACGCAATGGAGATGTATGTAATGCCATTGTAAATTTAAGTGATTGCGACAGTTGCATATTTCATGTAAAAGAACAGTTCAGTAAAATGTCAAAACGATCGGAACTGCAATCGGCTAATGCTGGCAGAGGATTAAGTGATTTGCGAAACAAGGTGCTGGGTAAAAGTGAAGTTTTTTACGGTGGCCAATCTTTTACTGCCGTGCCAGCTAGAAAAAGTGCTAAATTATTGCAAAAAGACAATTTAAGAATGAGTTCGCTATCAGAATATGCCGTTTCCCCATTCGCTAGTAGTGTTAATCATGTATCGACACCAAAGTCTATGAGAGTGTCGAACGTTCCTTATGCACCTCGAGAGGGTCCTGTCTCGAGAATAGCAGGAAATGTTGATGCTTCAGCAAAGCAAAGGTTAAAAGATTTAGAAAGATTAAGGATTTTGCAGGCAGAATCGGAACGAAAATGTTCAATTTCAGAAGAAAGTAGATCAAGTCTATCAAATAAACTATTGGATTCTTCAAATTCATCGACTTCTACAACAGATTTGAGTACAATGGAATCTGCTTCTAAGGATTCAACATTATCTTCAATATCAGGAATACCAAAAAAATTCAGATGTCGTGAATTCTCTTTAGCTGCCACAATGAGAACTCCACAGTTGTCAAAAGATAATTTTTGTATTGAAGTAAATATTGGAATTAAAAAAGCTCAGTTAGCTAAAATAAAAGCGTTAGATATTTTAAAGAAAACACCCATAGAAAAGGCCAACCCAAACTCTATTCGTGGCACGAGAGATGGTAAACGTCGAGCCATAGATGATCTCAACAAACAATTCATGTCAAGCGAATCAAAAAAACAAAAACTTGAAGAGGAACAGAAAGAGCAAGATCGCAAGACACGCATACAACGTATTCTGGATGCCACTTCTTCACACACCAATTTAGTTGATATACGCGAACGTGAAGAGCAGGAAAAATATTTTAATAAATTAGAGAAAAAAGAAATTTTAGAAGAAAAAATGTTAAATACTTATAAGATTCCTTGCAAAGCGGTTATTTGTAAAATATGTAAATATACGGCCTTTTCTGCGTCAGATCGTTGTAAGGAGGAGGGCCATCCCTTGAAGGTGATCGATGCTGAGAAACGCTTCTTCCAATGTAAAAATTGCGGTAACCGCACTGTCTCTGTCTTTAAATATCCAAAAGTTAGTTGCAAGAATTGTCAAGATTCTCGCTGGGAACGCTGTGCTATGATACGCGAACGTAAAGTATGTGATTTAACTGAAGGCCTGTCGCTGCGTGGTGATGAAGAAATGTTTATTGGTTCTATATCGGGTAAAGCAAACATAAATTTAAATGTTACTGACGATTAAATACATAAGTACAAGTTTTAATATCAAATTAAACCTTCTGTGAATAAAATCCTTGTTTTTTTTACTGATTTATAATATAAAGAAAACAAAAAAAATATATACAGAGCCGGACAAAATTATTCACACAGGCACCAACTTTATACTTAATCTTCTATATTTTAAAATTAACAAGGCACAGAATAATAACATGTTTTTTATTCAAAAATAAAAAAAAAACTTGTAATAATTTGCTGTATAGCGAAGTTATAAAGCAAAATTTTATTCTAGGCGCGAATTCAAGTGGACGAAATTATTCATACAG
Source organism: Gymnosoma rotundatum (assembly GCA_916610165.2). Taxonomy (NCBI): domain Eukaryota; kingdom Metazoa; phylum Arthropoda; class Insecta; order Diptera; family Tachinidae; genus Gymnosoma; species Gymnosoma rotundatum. Next base: position 90,175,798 of record OU744337.1, on the reverse strand, counting down.
CATAATATGTTTGGATGTAAAATCATATTTAAAATTGTATAATACTATTTAAAGTATCCTTTTTTATATATTTTTTTCTTTTAAACTTGTTGGTAATGAACGATCTTGTTTCTTCGACCTCACTTCCACTATTACATCCGTTTTGTATCAAGATTTTCTTGAGTCAGTCCACTTTATCTCAAAGATAAAGTGGACTGATTGTGGATTCAAGTGGACTCAAGATTTTCTTGAGTCAGTCCACTTTATCTCAAAGATGTTAAATGTGTTGCATATCATGCAATTGCGGTTGACGTGGTAGAATGCGGGAAATATAAATAGTACATATTCTAAAATCATTGGCAGAGTATTTCGGGTCACTTTCTTGTTAAAAGTAAAAATTGCCCCCAACAACCTGCACTTTGATTTAGGTTATCACTTATACATATTAAATGAAAGATGAGTAAAGAAATTTATCCAAAAACTTTACGTAGTACCCTCTAATATGCTGGCTACAGCATTAACACTTGTTAATATCTTAACTCTAGTGGGACGGCGTAGTACTGTCTAACGTAAGTAAAATGTATGTTTTCCCATCGGACGGATTAATTAAAGCTTTAAGGATGCCAAATACAAAAGTAGAAAGAAAGAAATTGTGCTAATATACATAGCGGTGTATGGGCTATAGTATGGCGATGTACGGCTGCAGCAGAGGTGGAAATTTAAATTTCATGGGTATTATGAAAGTGTTTGCCTAAGTATTACCAAAGAAAAGTTATTTCTTGGGGGCAATTTTTAATTTTCCCGATTATTGATTATTTAGGGTCTCGATGGCCATTTCGTTACCTCTTACTTAACTCTTCAGGAAACTTCTGACAAACAACAAGTAACAAGTTCAGAGGCCCATAACTCGGAAAATATAGGCGAGCCCCAGTTTTTTCACTTTATATCTTCTTATTTTTTAATTCCTTATCTCCCCATGTATTTGTTTTTTGATTGGAGTTTCTTCATTGTTCCAAATGATATGGAAAAATAAGAGGCGTGGTGTTTTGCCAGCTGCCTCAAAGGACATGGACGAAACTTGCTGATTTACATTAGCAAATTTTTCGAAACTACGTCTGATCGATTGACGTATTGAAATTTTCTCTAGCTCATCTAGTGCCTTGGCAAAGTTGACTTCAACAATAACGCGGTCGGACATCGCTCAATCGACTTTGCTATGCATAAGAACTCAACATTTATATTGTAGAAATTACAAACGGAATGACAAACTTAGATATACCCGTTTTCTACTTTTTATGGTGAAGGGTATAAAAATCACAATGAAAGAGAAATGCTACAATATGAAGAATTATACCAACGCAATCGTTGTTACCCGGGCTACCTTTGTTTGCGTTGATTTTTATTTGTTTGAGTTTTATCAAAATATAAAATTCAAAAGTTGTTTTCCAAGTTCTATTTAAAAAAAGTTTTATTTAAAATAAAAACTCGAAAAATAACTGTTTTTCTTAAAAAAAAGATACAACTTGAAAAATAACAATTATTTTCCAAAGAGAAAATAAAAATTGTAAAATAATTATTAAAAAGTAAATTTTAAAATAAAACTTATAACCATTACGATCCATAATTTTTAATTAAGATGGAACTAGTAGGCCAATTTAAGCCAGAAAGAATTCTCAAACTGCTTTTCCCATGACTAAAGAGTATGAAGGTATTTATTCTTACTTCACCGTAATATTTTTATGACTAAAGATTAATTTGTTATTGTTTTCCTCTCAATTGTTTTTATTTTGTGATTTTATGGATTTTATTTAAATTAGCACTCAGGTCATTTCAGTCCTAACATAAATTCCTTATATACAGACAATTAACCTGTTAACTGATTAGTTTTTCTTTGCAAGCTCGATTTAATGTGCTGAACTAATTTCAAGCAAAGACGCGTATTTACGGCTGAGCAGACGCACATATGCGACATTAAATAAAAAATGAATTTTTGAAATTGGCGCATATATACGACATAATCAGTTAACAGGTTAAAGATATTTTGCACTCTAAGCCGACGATACAATGAGGTATCCATTAAAAGATTATAATATGAAAACTATTGAGCCACCGACATAAAGCTGATGATTATATAGTTTTATGCAGATTAATAAAAAGTTCTGCGTGTGTGTTTATATATGTATGTATGTGTATGTACACATAATTTTTATTTAAGCAAATTTTTTTTATACACGGGTGTAAACGTATTTCGTTAAACCTATAAAAAGTATATGTATGTATGCGTATTTACAAAATTTAACTTAAATCTAAACTATATTTTTGGCAAGCTTGAATTGGAAAACATTATTTAATCATTTTACTTCAATAGAAACGTAAAAGTATCAAAAAAATTGTATTCAAAATTACACAAAGATTACTAAAAATTGCAATTCACAATATATTTTTTAACTGCTTAGTTTTTTTAAAGCTGGGGTTTTTATAGTTTTTAAAATTTAAAGTATTCGATTTTTTTATATAAACAATAAATTATTAATTTTAAACAATAACAATAAACTAATACTAATCAACAATAAAATTAATATGCACTAAAATTATAATTTTAAATATAATAAATAGTAATAAACTAAAAAACAATAAATGAAAACAGTCTTTTAAGAACTAATTTTCAATTTCATTTTTTTTGAGTACAACACGATTTTAAATTAAATTAATTTTATTGTAAATAATTGTTTATTTAATTTATTTGTTAAAACTCAAATCTCAAGGATTTAAAATTTATTTATAATTAGTTAATTAATTTAATGTTTAAATAATAGTTTACAGATTTTTTTATTTAACACTAAATTTTGAATCAAGTACATTATTAATTTTCTTAAAATTTATTTGACTCATCAAAAATTCTAAATTCTTTTAATTAAAAAATTTTATTTAAAATAAACTTTTTTATTAAATATTTTTATTTTTGTTGTAAACATTTAAGCCAAGCTATCTTCTTGTTCGTTTAGATTTAAAAGACTTGAAAATCGAAAAGAGATTGTTTTCGATATATGTTTCTCGAAATCATCATTGTCTAAATTATCGAATGATAATGTTTTATTGGTCATATCCATATACGAACGTCCTCGTTTTACGGGTATTGAATATAAAGCCTGTTTGTCGCTAGCGGGTTCGGCCATAGATGACTTACGAATGTTGAGTGGAAACCTGAGATCATTTTCATAACGCAAACGTTGTTCGGTTGTGTGAGTCTCCAGTAGAGGTCTTGGCATGTCGTAGCCTGGTGGCGCTTGAAAAACACTAGACAACGTGGTTGTTTCTCGACTATTGCAACAATCTAGTAGATCATAACTTATTTTAGGTGGCTTCCAGAGATGATCTAATGATTCTCGTTCGCCCCAGTTTAAATCAGTTGTTGGTTCATTTAAGTCAGTTGCAGCCGCAGTTGAGGTTTCTTTTGCTATTTCATCTTCGAGACCGTAATTGGGATTGGAAAATGCATTTGTTTCCAATTCAATATATTTAGCGTTATTACCCAATAGTTTTTCAAATTCTGAAGACAAATACTTAAAAGATGGTCTGGCATTTGGTTCATCTGCCCAACAGGATTTGACAACATTATATCTTAAAGGAAAAACTTTATTCTTTAATTTTTTTTTTAATTTATAAAAACAACTTACATTTCGTCGGAACAATTTTCAGGTTTTTCCATGCGATAACCATTTTTAAGTAAATGATATAAATTTTGTGGCGGTATGCCGGGGTATGGCGATGCACCTAAAGTTATTATCTCCCAGCATAAGACACCAAAAGCCCAAACATCGGATTTAGTGGTATAAACATGGTCAGCCAAAGATTCGGGTGCCATCCATTTAACAGGTACTCGATCTCTTGACCTTTTTAAATACGCATCATCTTCGTACACATCACGGGTCAAACCAAAGTCAGATATTTTACATAATTTACCTTCTGCCAAAAGAACATTCCGTGCAGCTAAATCGCGATGAACTAACTGCAAATTAGATTCATAAATTTATTAAAACGACTCTTTTTTATTTTATCATAAACTCCTTTTCTTATTAATATTTATATGTATGTAATAATGAATTAGGAAATCTCTTTTAACGAAATGCTTTATAAGGATTTTTTTTCTTTTTTTCGTATTTAAAAGTACAAAATATATAAAACTATTTTTTTTTTGAGCATCACAAAAGAACAAGACATTAAAACTGTTGAACAATGTAACAATTAAATAAAGCCAACACATAATTTTCCTTGAAGCTCTCGGCAGCATGAACTTGATAATGCTTTAAAGTTAACTACGAAACATTTAAAATACATATACGAAAAGGCCGTTAATTCTGGATGCATTCATATCAAGGAGAATTTAGGTTTGAAAAGGATTTGCACAAGTAACATCTTCGAGTATTTTTTGCAGACACGTCTGATATCAGGAAAATATTCTTTAAGAATTTTTTTCAAAATTCCTTTAGACCTTCCCTTTGACAATACATTTCTGTACAGAGTCTGATGGAAATTTTATTATTCATTTTTTTTTACATTCAGAAATGTATGAAAAAATCTAAAGATTATCTGTAATTTTGCAGGACGTTGTTCAGAACTGTCCAAAATTCCTTAAAAATTCTGTAAAAAATTAAGTTATGCTATTTTGTTGTAACTCATTATTTATTTTCACTAATGATAATGCTGTTTAATACGAGGGCTGCTATATATATTTCTGGCCTGGCAACACTGAGTGCTGCCAAGTGCAATCTGACATTTCCATTGGAAAGTTTGTCATTTTTAAGCATAATCGTACTCAAAACGTTTTGACGTACGACCATTATTTGTGTTGTTTACAGTGACTTAAAAAAATTAATATAGAAAAAAATGGAATTAACTCGTGAACATTTTCGTACCATCATTTTTCACAACTTTCGACGTGGATTATCACGACAAGAGTGCATTGATGAACTTAAATCTTTGTGTGGCGATGACGCACCATCCTATAGCACTGTGAAAAATTGGTATAATGAATTTAATCGTGGCCGAAGCTCGCTCAAAGACGAATTCCGTGAAGGTCGTCCAAAAACGGCTGTTATGCCAGAGAACATTGATGCCGTGCGTGAACTCATAATGCAAGATCGACATGCGACATACCGAGAGATAGAGATATCCTTGGACATTTCTTCCACCAGCATACATTCGATACTGCATGAACACCTGGCCGTAAAAAAGGTTTGTTCTCGTTGGATCCCGCACAATTTGTTCTCGTTGGATCCCGCACAATTTGAAAGTCGCTCAAAAAAAGGCTCGTGTCGATTGGTGCAAAGAAATGTTGTAAAAATACGATTTCGGTGCTTCAAAAGACGTTTATAGGATCGTCACAGGTGACGAATCATGGATCTATGCGTATGAGCCCGAAACGAAACAACAATCGACCGTGTGGGTCTTCAAAGACGAGCAAAATCCAACAAAAGTTGTTCGTGGAAGAAGCACTTCGAAGCAAATGGTCGCCTATTTTTTCGGCAAAACTGGTCATGTGGCGACTGTTCCGCTTGAGCAACGTAGGACGGTCACTTCTGAGTGGTACACTACAATTTGTTTGCCTGAAGTCATCGGAGAAATTCGAAAAACCAACAAGAGAAGACGAATCATTGTTCACCATAACAATGCGAGCTCTCACACATCGCCTCAAACCAGAGCGTTTTTGACCGGCCAAAACGTCGAATTAATGGGTCATCCGCCGTACAGCCCTGACTTGGCACCTAATGACTTTTTCTTGTTTCCGCACATCAAGAAAAAAATGCGTGGTCAACGATTTTCGTCGCCAGAAGAAGCTGTTAAAGTGTTCAGAAACCATGTTTTAGAGATGTTTCAATCGGAGTGGAAAAAGTGCTTCGACAACTGGTTTGAGCGCATGCAAAAGTGTATAAATCATGCTGGAGAATACTTTGAAAAACAACAAAACCATTTTAGGCCAGAAATATATAGAGCAGCCCTCGTAAAAAGGTTTCATTGATAATTAGTTAAAAAACAAAATCAATAATAATTAAATGTTTTCTAAGTATTACACCATCAAAGAACGTTTTTTCTAGTTATTGTAAATAAATTCCAAAGTCAATAAAAGAACATACAGTTGCTCAAAATGAAACTGGGACATCTATTGATACTTTTGTTTCTTTCATAAAAAACTTAAAAAGAACTATGCAATTTTTTTAACTAAAATGAATTATCTTAGTTATTTTGTGCTTCATCAAAACCGCTGACAAGCAACACCAAAATTCCGTTACTTTTTTTGAAAAAGCAACAACAACAAAAAATTACTAAATTCAATATCAAAATAAAAGTGGGACAAACATTAAATTTGTTTAAGATTTAAGAGAGATTGGTGTTTTTTGCCAAAAAAAAAAATTGCAAAAAATAAGTTTTACAGCCTTTTAATAATAATTCAACATAATTTAATTAATAAATAGTAAAAAAATTAAACAATGGGCAGACAGCGTGGTCAAACTTCAGTAGACATAAGAAGATTAGTGATAAAGCATTTCCAAGATGGAAAAACAATAAGTGCCATTGGTGAACTAGTAAATAGAAGTCACTCCACGGTCCACAATATTATTAAACGGTTCAAGTTAACAAAATCTGTCGAAAACAAGACAAAATTAGGAAAACAAAGGATATTTTACGACTCAGATGAGCGGTGGATTGTTCAACATATTAAGAAAGACCCACGAATAAGTGCACCAAAGTTGGCAAAGTTGGCATCGCTACACCTAAAAAAAGACGCTAACCCGGAAACTATAAGAAATATTCTTAGAAAGCACAATTTTCATGGTAGAGTGCCTCGTAGAAAGCCACTGATCAGCAAGCAAAACAAATTAAAAAGAGTTAAGTTCGCTAATGAGTTCAAAGATAAAGATTTTTCTTTCTGGAAAACGGTTTTGTTTGCTGATGAGTCGAAATTTAATCTCTTTCGATCTGACGGCCCTTCATACGTGTGGAGAAAACCAAATCAAGAACTTCTACAACGTAATCTCCGGCCTACTGTGAAACATGGAGGTGGTTCAATAATGGTATGGGGTTGCATGTCGGCTGCTGGGCCGGGAAATTTGTGTATTATTAATGGAAATATGGACCAGATGATGTATTTAGAAATTCTCAAAAACAATTTAAAAGAATCTGCAGAAAAATTAGGAATCGCGAACAATTTTTATTATTATCAAGATAACGATCCTAAACACAAAGCTCATAAAGTGCGAATGTGGCTTTTATACAACTGCCCCCACGTGTTAGAAACACCAGCCCAGTCGCCCGATTTAAACCCCATAGAACATTTATGGGCTCACCTTGAAGAAAAATTAAAAGCGTACAGTTTTTCGAACAGAAGTCAGTTGGAAGCGGCTATAAAAGAAGAATGGTCAAAAATTGACCCACGGGTTTGCCGTAAATTAGTGGAATCTATGCCGCGTCGACTTTTAGCAGTTAAATCCAGTAAAGGATTACCTACAAAGTACTAAAATTAAAAAACAATCCAAAAATACAACGTTTCTGCTGCAAACCACCGTTAAGTTTGAAATGTCCCACTTTCATTTTGACATTGAAATATATCTATTCTATTGTTTTTGTTATTTTAAAATAAATATTAATGAATTTAAAAAATTTTTTTTTATGTTTTACAATCCTTATAAATAAAGCTTTAAAACAAATTTATTAAACAAAAATTATTTTATTTTCTGTTAGCTTTTTCTTAATGCTAATAAAATATTAATGTTTGTCCCAGTTTCATTTTGAGCAACTGTATATTGTTTTAACGTATTTTAATGAAGAATCTGTCACATTTAACTCATGTAAAAAATATTGTAATTTAAAATTTCAAATTTTGGATCTAGTCATACAGAATTGTTCGTCATTTCATGCTTTATATTGTGTATACGTTTCATCTTTATGTCTTATGTACTTTTCACATTTTAAGAAAAGTCGTTATTTCATTTCATTTTTGGAAACTTTCGCATGTGGTTTCAAAAACGCCAACTTTTGTTTTACATGTTCTGAAACTCACGCGTTTTGCTTGCGATTTGCTCTTTTTCAAACTTATGTTCGAAAAGAGAAACCTATGATTTTACGGTGCAAAACATAAATAAACAAAAGAAAACTACAACAAAATGCCTGCAGCTGCCTTACTTAGTTTCATTTCTTAAAAAAAAACATGCAATTAAAAAAAAACGAATTAAAAAACGGACGCTTAGAGATTGTGACAATTCAATAAGCCAAGGAATATTATGGCTACACACCAATTTAGTTGATATACGCGAACGTGAAGAGCAGGAAAAATATTTTAATAAATTAGAGAAAAAAGAAATTTTAGAAGAAAAAATGTTAAATACTTATAAGATTCCTTGCAAAGCGGTTATTTGTAAAATATGTAAATATACGGCCTTTTCTGCGTCAGATCGTTGTAAGGAGGAGGGCCATCCCTTGAAGGTGATCGATGCTGAGAAACGCTTCTTCCAATGTAAAAATTGCGGTAACCGCACTGTCTCTGTCTTTAAATATCCAAAAGTTAGTTGCAAGAATTGTCAAGATTCTCGCTGGGAACGCTGTGCTATGATACGCGAACGTAAAGTATGTGATTTAACTGAAGGCCTGTCGCTGCGTGGTGATGAAGAAATGTTTATTGGTTCTATATCGGGTAAAGCAAACATAAATTTAAATGTTACTGACGATTAAATACATAAGTACAAGTTTTAATATCAAATTAAACCTTCTGTGAATAAAATCCTTGTTTTTTTTACTGATTTATAATATAAAGAAAACAAAAAAAATATATACAGAGCCGGACAAAATTATTCACACAGGCACCAACTTTATACTTAATCTTCTATATTTTAAAATTAACAAGGCACAGAATAATAACATGTTTTTTATTCAAAAATAAAAAAAAAACTTGTAATAATTTGCTGTATAGCGAAGTTATAAAGCAAAATTTTATTCTAGGCGCGAATTCAAGTGGACGAAATTATTCATACAGCATAATATGTTTGGATGTAAAATCATATTTAAAATTGTATAATACTATTTAAAGTATCCTTTTTTATATATTTTTTTCTTTTAAACTTGTTGGTAATGAACGATCTTGTTTCTTCGACCTCACTTCCACTATTACATCCGTTTTGTATCAAGATTTTCTTGAGTCAGTCCACTTTATCTCAAAGATAAAGTGGACTGATTGTGGATTCAAGTGGACTCAAGATTTTCTTGAGTCAGTCCACTTTATCTCAAAGATGTTAAATGTGTTGCATATCATGCAATTGCGGTTGACGTGGTAGAATGCGGGAAATATAAATAGTACATATTCTAAAATCATTGGCAGAGTATTTCGGGTCACTTTCTTGTTAAAAGTAAAAATTGCCCCCAACAACCTGCACTTTGATTTAGGTTATCACTTATACATATTAAATGAAAGATGAGTAAAGAAATTTATCCAAAAACTTTACGTAGTACCCTCTAATATGCTGGCTACAGCATTAACACTTGTTAATATCTTAACTCTAGTGGGACGGCGTAGTACTGTCTAACGTAAGTAAAATGTATGTTTTCCCATCGGACGGATTAATTAAAGCTTTAAGGATGCCAAATACAAAAGTAGAAAGAAAGAAATTGTGCTAATATACATAGCGGTGTATGGGCTATAGTATGGCGATGTACGGCTGCAGCAGAGGTGGAAATTTAAATTTCATGGGTATTATGAAAGTGTTTGCCTAAGTATTACCAAAGAAAAGTTATTTCTTGGGGGCAATTTTTAATTTTCCCGATTATTGATTATTTAGGGTCTCGATGGCCATTTCGTTACCTCTTACTTAACTCTTCAGGAAACTTCTGACAAACAACAAGTAACAAGTTCAGAGGCCCATAACTCGGAAAATATAGGCGAGCCCCAGTTTTTTCACTTTATATCTTCTTATTTTTTAATTCCTTATCTCCCCATGTATTTGTTTTTTGATTGGAGTTTCTTCATTGTTCCAAATGATATGGAAAAATAAGAGGCGTGGTGTTTTGCCAGCTGCCTCAAAGGACATGGACGAAACTTGCTGATTTACATTAGCAAATTTTTCGAAACTACGTCTGATCGATTGACGTATTGAAATTTTCTCTAGCTCATCTAGTGCCTTGGCAAAGTTGACTTCAACAATAACGCGGTCGGACATCGCTCAATCGACTTTGCTATGCATAAGAACTCAACATTTATATTGTAGAAATTACAAACGGAATGACAAACTTAGATATACCCGTTTTCTACTTTTTATGGTGAAGGGTATAAAAATCACAATGAAAGAGAAATGCTACAATATGAAGAATTATACCAACGCAATCGTTGTTACCCGGGCTACCTTTGTTTGCGTTGATTTTTATTTGTTTGAGTTTTATCAAAATATAAAATTCAAAAGTTGTTTTCCAAGTTCTATTTAAAAAAAGTTTTATTTAAAATAAAAACTCGAAAAATAACTGTTTTTCTTAAAAAAAAGATACAACTTGAAAAATAACAATTATTTTCCAAAGAGAAAATAAAAATTGTAAAATAATTATTAAAAAGTAAATTTTAAAATAAAACTTATAACCATTACGATCCATAATTTTTAATTAAGATGGAACTAGTAGGCCAATTTAAGCCAGAAAGAATTCTCAAACTACTTTTCCCATGACTAAAGAGTATGAAGGTATTTATTCTTACTTCACCGTAATATTTTTATGACTAAAGATTAATTTGTTATTGTTTTCCTCTCAATTGTTTTTATTTTGTGATTTTATGGATTTTATTTAAATTAGCACTCAGGTCATTTTAGTCCTAACATAAATTCCTTTTATACAGACAATTAACCTGTTAACTGATTAGTTTTTCTTTGCAAGCTCGATTTAATGTGCTGAACTAATTTCAAGCAAAGACGCGTATTTACGGCTGAGCAGACGCACATATGCGACATTAAATAAAAAATGAATTTTTGAAATTGGCGCATATATACGACATAATCAGTTAACAGGTTAAAGATATTTTGCACTCTAAGCCGACGATACAATGAGGTATCCATTAAAAGATTATAATATGAAAACTATTGAGCCACCGACATAAAGCTGATGATTATATAGTTTTATGCAGATTAATAAAAAGTTCTGCGTGTGTGTTTATATATGTATGTATGTGTATGTACACATAATTTTTATTTAAGCAAATTTTTTTTATACACGGGTGTAAACGTATTTCGTTAAACCTATAAAAAGTATATGTATGTATGCGTATTTACAAAATTTAACTTAAATCTAAACTATATTTTTGGCAAGCTTGAATTGGAAAACATTATTTAATCATTTTACTTCAATAGAAACGTAAAAGTATCAAAAAAATTGTATTCAAAATTACACAAAGATTACTAAAAATTGCAATTCACAATATATTTTTTAACTGCTTAGTTTTTTTAAAGCTGGGGTTTTTATAGTTTTTAAAATTTAAAGTATTCGATTTTTTTATATAAACAATAAATTATTAATTTTAAACAATAACAATAAACTAATACTAATCAACAATAAAATTAATATGCACTAAAATTATAATTTTAAATATAATAAATAGTAATAAACTAAAAAACAATAAATGAAAACAGTCTTTTAAGAACTTATTTTCAATTTCATTTTTTTTGAGTACAACACGATTTTAAATTAAATTAATTTTATTGTAAATAATTGTTTATTTAATTTATTTGTTAAAACTCAAATCTCAAGGATTTAAAATTTATTTATAATTAGTTAATTAATTTAATGTTTAAATAATAGTTTACAGATTTTTTTATTTAACACTAAATTTTGAATCAAGTACATTATTAATTTTCTTAAAATTTATTTGACTCATCAAAAATTCTAAATTCTTTTAATTAAAAAATTTTATTTAAAATAAACTTTTTTATTAAATATTTTTATTTTTGTTGTAAACATTTAAGCCAAGCTATCTTCTTGTTCGTTTAGATTTAAAAGACTTGAAAATCGAAAAGAGATTGTTTTCGATATATGTTTCTCGAAATCATCATTGTCTAAATTATCGAATGATAATGTTTTATTGGTCATATCCATATACGAACGTCCTCGTTTTACGGGTATTGAATATAAAGCCTGTTTGTCGCTAGCGGGTTCGGCCATAGATGACTTACGAATGTTGAGTGGAAACCTGAGATCATTTTCATAACGCAAACGTTGTTCGGTTGTGTGAGTCTCCAGTAGAGGTCTTGGCATGTCGTAGCCTGGTGGCGCTTGAAAAACACTAGACAACGTGGTTGTTTCTCGACTATTGCAACAATCTAGTAGATCATAACTTATTTTAGGTGGCTTCCAGAGATGATCTAATGATTCTCGTTCGCCCCAGTTTAAATCAGTTGTTGGTTCATTTAAGTCAGTTGCAGCCGCAGTTGAGGTTTCTTTTGCTATTTCATCTTCGAGACCGTAATTGGGATTGGAAAATGCATTTGTTTCCAATTCAATATATTTAGCGTTATTGCCCAATAGTTTTTCAAATTCTGAAGACAAATACTTAAAAGATGGTCTGGCATTTGGTTCATCTGCCCAACAGGATTTGACAACATTATATCTTAAAGGAAAAACTTTATTCTTTAATTTTTTTTTTAATTTATAAAAACAACTTACATTTCGTCGGAACAATTTTCAGGTTTTTCCATGCGATAACCATTTTTAAGTAAATGATATAAATTTTGTGGCGGTATGCCGGGGTATGGCGATGCACCTAAAGTTATTATCTCCCAGCATAAGACACCAAAAGCCCAAACATCGGATTTAGTGGTATAAACATGGTCAGCCAAAGATTCGGGTGCCATCCATTTAACAGGTACTCGATCTCTTGACCTTTTTAAATACGCATCATCTTCGTACACATCACGGGTCAAACCAAAGTCAGATATTTTACATAATTTACCTTCTGCCAAAAGAACATTCCGTGCAGCTAAATCGCGATGAACTAACTGCAAATTAGATTCATAAATTTATTAAAACGACTCTTTTTTATTTTATCATAAACTCCTTTTCTTATTAATATTTATATGTATGTAATAATGAATTAGGAAATCTCTTTTAACGAAATGCTTTATAAGGATTTTTTTTCTTTTTTTCGTATTTAAAAGTACAAAATATATAAAACTATTTTTTTTTTGAGCATCACAAAAGAACAAGACATTAAAACTGTTGAACAATGTAACAATTAAATAAAGCCAACACATAATTTTCCTTGAAGCTCTCGGCAGCATGAACTTGATAATGCTTTAAAGTTAACTACGAAACATTTAAAATACATATACGAAAAGGCCGTTAATTCTGGATGCATTCATATCAAGGAGAATTTAGGTTTGAAAAGGATTTGCACAAGTAACATCTTCGAGTATTTTTTGCAGACACGTCTGATATCAGGAAAATATTCTTTAAGAATTTTTTTCAAAATTCCTTTAGACCTTCCCTTTGACAATACATTTCTGTACAGAGTCTGATGGAAATTTTATTATTCATTTTTTTTTACATTCAGAAATGTATGAAAAAATCTAAAGATTATCTGTAATTTTGCAGGACGTTGTTCAGAACTGTCCAAAATTCCTTAAAAATTCTGTAAAAAATTAAGTTATGCTATTTTGTTGTAACTCATTATTTATTTTCGCTAATGATAATGCTGTTTAATACGAGGGCTGCTATATATATTTCTGGCCTGGCAACACTGAGTGCTGCCAAGTGCAATCTGACATTTCCATTGGAAAGTTTGTCATTTTTAAGCATAATCGTACTCAAAACGTTTTGACGTACGACCATTATTTGTGTTGTTTACAGTGACTTAAAAAAATTAATATAGAAAAAAATGGAATTAACTCGTGAACATTTTCGTACCATCATTTTTCACAACTTTCGACGTGGATTATCACGACAAGAGTGCATTGATGAACTTAAATCTTTGTATGGCGATGACGCACCATCCTATAGCACTGTGAAAAATTGGTATAATGAATTTAATCGTGGCCGAAGCTCGCTCAAAGACGAATTCCGTGAAGGTCGTCCAAAAACGGCTGTTATGCCAGAGAACATTGATGCCGTGCGTGAACTCATAATGCAAGATCGACATGCGACATACCGAGAGATAGAGATATCCTTGGACATTTCTTCCACCAGCATACATTCGATACTGCATGAACACCTGGCCGTAAAAAAGGTTTGTTCTCGTTGGATCCTGCACAATTTGAAAGTCGCTCAAAAAAAGGCTCGTGTCGATTGGTGCAAAGAAATGTTGTAAAAATACGATTTCGGTGCTTCAAAAGACGTTTATAGGATCGTCACAGGTGACGAATCATGGATCTATGCGTATGAGCCCGAAACGAAACAACAATCGACCGTGTGGGTCTTCAAAGACGAGCAAAATCCAACAAAAGTTGTTCGTGGAAGAAGCACTTCGAAGCAAATGGTCGCCTATTTTTTCGGCAAAACTGGTCATGTGGCGACTGTTCCGCTTGAGCAACGTAGGACGGTCACTTCTGAGTGGTACACTACAATTTGTTTGCCTGAAGTCATCGGAGAAATTCGAAAAACCAACAAGAGAAGACGAATCATTGTTCACCATAACAATGCGAGCTCTCACACATCGCCTCAAACCAGAGCGTTTTTGACCGGCCAAAACGTCGAATTAATGGGTCATCCGCCGTACAGCCCTGACTTGGCACCTAATGACTTTTTCTTGTTTCCGCACATCAAGAAAAAAATGCGTGGTCAACGATTTTCGTCGCCAGAAGAAGCTGTTGAAGTGTTCAGAAACCATGTTTTAGAGATGTTTCAATCGGAGTGGAAAAAGTGCTTCGACAACTGGTTTGAGCGCATGCAAAAGTGTATAAATCATGCTGGAGAATACTTTGAAAAACAACAAAACCATTTTAGGCCAGAAATATATAGAGCAGCCCTCGTAAAAAGGTTTCATTGATAATTAGTTAAAAAACAAAATCAATAATAATTAAATGTTTTCTAAGTATTACACCATCAAAGAACGTTTTTTCTAGTTATTGTAAATAAATTCCAAAGTCAATAAAAGTACATATATTGTTTTAACGTATTTTAATGAAGAATCTGTCACATTTAACTCATGTAAAAAATATTGTAATTTAAAATTTCAAATTTTGGATCTAGTCATACAGAATTGTTCGTCATTTCATGCTTTATATTGTGTATACGTTTCATCTTTATGTCTTATGTACTTTTCACATTTTAAGAAAAGTCGTTATTTCATTTCATTTTTGGAAACTTTCGCATGTGGTTTCAAAAACGCCAACTTTTGTTTTACATGTTCTGAAACTCACGCGTTTTGCTTGCGATTTGCTCTTTTTCAAACTTATGTTCGAAAAGAGAAACCTATGATTTTACGGTGCAAAACATAAATAAACAAAAGAAAACTACAACAAAATGCCTGCAGCTGCCTTACTTAGTTTCATTTCTTAAAAAAAAACATGCAATTAAAAAAAAACGAATTAAAAAACGGACGCTTAGAGATTGTGACAATTCAATAAGCCAAGGAATATTATGGCTACAAATGGATTTTCTATTGTGATATTGCATTTAGCATCTTTGATGTAAAAGATTACTTACGTTGCAAGTAATCAGTACTTAAGAATTATTTTTTTTTTTATTTTGTCAATTATAAAATGCACGTTTGGAACTCATATCATCCAAGAAGTAATTTAAATTTTTAAGGTCCCTTAACAGTTTAATCGTACATTTAATAACTACATACAGTAGCTCACAGCTTATTTCGTGCAGGCGCAAAATAAAACTTTTCATCTTTATAGAATTAAAATCATTTATCATACCAAAAAAATTTTGGTTTCCAATGTTAGCTGTTTATATCTGAAATAAAATGTCTAATTCAGAAAATCTGAAAATTTTGCCTTTCTTTAGCAATGATCAAAAAAGTTTATTTCTTAAAAAAAAAAGCTCACAGCTTATTTCGTGCACTCTCTTTAACTGGATATTTTGTATTCATATGTAGGTTCTGTTTAGATTACAGTTACTTTTTGTTTTATTTGGTGTTTTCTTTTGATATTCATATGCGTATAATTTAATTTTAACTGCATCGAAAAGGATAAATACGTGCTTTTTGAAAGATGGGTAAGCGGACTAGCTTAGAAAAGCGAGAATTGGTTTTAATGCATTTAAAGAAAGGTAAAAGTCAGCGAAAAATAGCTGAGATAGTAGGACTGAGTGCTAGTACAGTCTAATATATTATTCAAAGGTATGAGCGCGAGAATTAAGTGGCGGACAAGGGCAGAAATGCTCTAAATAAAATTTTTACATATGCTGATAAAAGAAAAATTATCCGAAAAGTTAGGGAATACCCTAAAATATCGGCTCCAAAATTAGTGGTGGAAATTCAAAATGAAATGGGTAAAGTATGCTCTACGGAAACAGTGCGCCGTATGCCGCGTGAACATCGTTTCAATGGCCGAGTAGCTCGCAAAAAGCCGTTTATATCTAAAAAGAATATGCAACGTCGACTTCAATTTGCCCAGGAGCACGTGACAAGGCCAATTTCATTCTGGGAAGACGTAATATTTGCTGATGAGTGGAAATTCAATATTTTTGGCTCGGATGGCATAAATTACGTGTGGTGTCAAGCCAATACAGGGCTCCAAAATAAACACTTAAAACCAACTCTCAAACACGGCGGAGGAGGTGTGATGGTTTGGGCTTGCATGGCTGCTTCGGGAGTGGGCAACATCATTTTTATCAAAGGCACAATGAACAGGAATGTGTATTTAAACATATTGAAAGAAAATTTGTGGGAAAGTGTCGCTGCTTTGGGTATACGCGATCGATTTCGGTATTACCAAGTTAATGACCCGAAAAATTAATTGGGTATTGTGCAATCATGACTGATACGGAACTGCCAACACCTCATGAATCCACCTCCACAATCACCCGACTTAAACGCTATCGAAAATTTGTGGACAATTTTGGACTCGGCTATACGAAAAAGGCAAATTAGGAATCTGCATGAACTAAAAACTGCACTGGTTGAGGAGTGGCAAAAGATTCCGCGCGAAACTACTCAAAAACTTGTTGCTTCGATGGAAAGTCGCCTTAAGGGTGTAATTAAAGAGAAGGGAGGCCATACAAAATATTAAGCATAGTCCATGCAAGTTTTTTCTATGGCTGCTGGAAGTGCACGAAATTAGCTGTGACCTGAATTTTTCATATATTTTAATTTTATTTAAATTACTTTGCATATAGTTATAAATATGAATATAAACTTTTTGTTTAAATAAAGGAATGTTTTTATAATAATTGTGCGTTTAAATTTTTTTGATATCATTTACAGTTTGTTTACTGTAGTAGTTTAAAGTTGTGGTTTGAAGCTGCACGAAATAAGCTGTGAGCTACTGTATATTATTTGATTACCGACTATACGTTCATCCGCACTAATACTATTATATTTTCGAACATCAATTAGAGCAGCTGTTTCTATGAAATCGCCAGTACTCAAGAAAACAATCAAAATAGACAATTGATAGAACAAATAACATATTTTAAATTAATTATTTGCGACTTCAATTGTCTAAAAATTAAAATAAATTTTGTTAAAAATAAAAGAGAACATATTAATTTTCATTTGTATATAATTTTATTGTTGCTTTAAAGTTTATTTTAAGTAAAATTCGTGCTTGCGATTTAAAGTCGCTAAATTTCTTGCGATTGTGAACTACAGAACACCTTTCATACGATTTCAACTCGCATCTTCAGTTTTAAGCGATTTGCGATTGTCAGAACATGCCTGTTTGTCAATTAAAAACAACATATTTAAGTTGTGAAGTAAACTTCATAACGGAAAGATCATATCGCATTCTAAAACATCGTCACATTTCGTTTTGTGACTGTATTTAAAAAGGTAATATTTTTAAAATGTATCAAAAATATTCACATGCAAAGTTGAAGAAGCTAACATTTCTATTGCTAGTTTTGCTTTGATTAATGTTCCTTATAAGTGACATTATGCAGTGACATTTTTATACCCTTCACCACAAAAAGTTTTCCCATATTTGGCTATGCCGATTCTTATATCTTTAATCAAAAAAGCAAATATTGAATTGAATTGACAGAGAATTAAAAAATTAGAAAAAATTAAGTACTACATATAAAATTTTACATAAAAATGTCATCGACTCTTATGAGTTAAGCATTTTTAAAAGTTATTAGTATTTCCTTAAAGATATCATCAAAAGCTTTTAAATGAAACCCGTATTGATATTTCCAAAATATTTGAATATTTCAGAGGCCCGTAACTCGGAAAATATGGACGAGCGCCAATTTTTTCACTTTATGTTTTTTTTCGTATTTTTTAATTCTCTATCGGTACGATATACGATGATATGGAAAAATTAGAGGCCCGCTACCTCGAAGGACATGGGCCGATCTTGCTGAATTTCGATATCAATTTTTTGACACTGTCTGATCGATTGGCGTATTTAAATTTTCTGTGGTCTAGTATCTTGGCAACCTTGATTTCAACACTAACACGAACGGACAGACGGACATCGCTCAATCAACTTCGCTATGCACAAGAACTCAGAATATATATACTTTATGGGGTCGAAAATGAATATTGTAGAAATTACAAATAGAATGACAAACTTATATGTGTCCTTTTACCATTTTTTGCGGTGAAGGGTATAAAAAGATTCCACTTAATAAATTTTCATATAGATATGTATATTTATAAAAGAAAATGTGTTTTATATCAAATGCATACTTTTAGGCTGATGTCAGAGTGCGCGCTATACGCGAAGCGATGCTAGAAGCTTTAATATTCATGCTATACTTATACTACAGGATGTCAGAGTGGTTACTATTTTAAACAAAGCGACTTGTTGTGTTTTTAAAATACTTTTTTTGTTCCGTCAATATTTTTTGTTAAAAATGGATTCAGGTGAAGAATTTTTTATTTCTAATTATACATATAATTTATAATATACGAGGGCTCCTCTATATTTTTCTGGCCTAATAGTGAAAATGCGAATATTTATAATCAAAAATGGTTTTATTGTTTTTCAAAGTACTCTCCAGCATGATTTATACACTTTTGCATGCGCTCAAACCAGTTGTCGAAGCACTTTTTCCACTCCGATTGAAACACCTCTTTGTACACTTCAACAGCTTCTTCTGGCGACGAAAATCGTTGACCACGCATTTTTTTCTTGATGTGCGGAAACAAGAAGAAGTCATTAGGTGCCAAGTCAGGGCTGTACGGCGGATGACCCATTAATTCGACGTTTTGGCCAGTCAAAAACGCTCTGGTTTGAGCCGATGTGTGAGAGTTCGCATTGTTATGGTGAACAATGATTCGTCTTCTCTTGTTGGTTTTTCGAATTTCTCCGATGACTTCAGGCAAACAAATTGTAGTGTACCACTCAGAAGTGACCGTCCTACGTTGCTCAAGCGGAACAGTCGCCACATGACCAGTTTTGCCGAAGAAACAGGCGACCATTTGCTTCGAAGTGCTTCTTCCACGAACAACTTTTGTTGGATTTTGCTCGTCTTTGAAGACCCACACGGTCGATTGTTGTTTCGTTTCGGGCTCATACGCATAGATCCATGATTCGTCACCTGTGACGATCCTATAAACGTCTTTTGAAGCACCGAAATCGTATTTTTACAACATTTCTTTGCACCAATCGACACGAGCCTTTTTTTGAGCGACTTTCAAATTGTGCAGGATCCAACGAGAACAAACCTTTTTTACGGCCAGGTGTTCATGCAGTATCGAATGTATGCTGGTGGAAGAAATGTCCAAGGATGTCTCTATCTCTCGGTATGTCGCATGTCGATCTTGCATTATGAGTTCTCGCACGGCATCAATGTTCTCTGGCACAACAGCCGTTTTTGGACGATTTTCACGGAATTTGTCTTTGAGCGAGCTTCGGCCACGATTAAATTCATTATACCAATTTTTCACAGTGCTATAGGATGGTGCTTCATCGCCATACAAAGATTTAAGTTCATCAATGCACTCTTGTCGTGCTAATCCACGTCGAAAGTTGTGAAAAATGATGGCACGAAACTGTTCACGAGTTATTTCCATTTTTTTCTATATTAATTTTTTCAAGTCACTGTAAACAACACAAATAATGGTCGTACGTCAAAACGTTTTGAGTACGATTATGCTTAAAAATGACAAACTTTCCAATGTTAATGTCAGATTGCACTTGGCAGCACTCAGTGTTGCCAGGCCAGAAATATATATAGCAGCCCTCGTAATATTCCACGAAATAAACAAAACCTTTTTCACTGCATTTTCAATTGCGTAAAAATGTGGGTGTTTTTAATTTCACCACAAAAAGTGGAAAAAGGGTACACCTAAGTTTGTCGTCCCGTGTGTAAATTCTACAATATCCTTTTCCGACCCCATACTCTCACTTCTTCTGCGATGTCCGCCTGTTTGCCCGTGTTAAATATGTCAATCGATCAGAAATAGTGTCGAAAAAAGGTGCTATTGAAAATCAGCATGATTGATCCATGTCCTTCGATGTAGCAGGCAGAACACCTCGCCTACCTCTAATTTTTTCATGTCATTTGGAACAATAAAGTAACTCCAATCCAAAAAAAAAAAAAAAAATAAATAAAATAAATATATGGGATAGAGAATTAAAAAAAACATCAAGTGAAAAAATTAGTCTCGCCCATATTTTGCGAGTTATGGCACTCTGAAATTTTCATATTTTTAAAATTTCAATATGGGTGTAATTTTAAAGCTTGTGAAGAGATTTTTAAGGAAATACTAAAATTTTTTAAAATGCTTAACTTATTAAGAGCCGATGACACCCCAGTATTTGCTTTTTTGATTGGAGTTACTTCGCTAAACTAGATTTACATAGATGGTGAAGGGTAAATAAGATTCGGCGTAGCCGAATATAGCACTCTTACTTGTTTGCTTATGTAAATTAAAATTACTTCGATACTAGCAAATTTGTTTAAACCATTTTAAAGACAGCATATATGAAATGCGAAAAAAAGAAAAATTAGGTCAAAAATTACAGAGGGTCTTCCCCAGCCCTATCCAAACATACCCAATTTTAAAACAAAATTTGTTAACTATTGTAAAATTCCTCGAAGTGCAAAGTACCGATTAAAAAATTGTCAACGAATTGTTGGCTATATACTCCAATAAGAAATTGACAGTTGTTATAATTTTCCAATTAATTTAATACCAGAAATCGACAGCCTCATGATTAATAGAGGCAGGACAGCTACTTTTGTGAAAAAAGCATTTCTTCGTTCCGGGAATATATATTTTTTAATTTCGCAAGAGTTAAAAGATCAATTTTCTAAGCGAGAATCTTACCTTTATTTCCGTTAAGTAAGTCATTCCTTTACATATCTGTAAAGCAAATGACAAAATATTTAGCACGGTCACTGGTTCAACGCCATCAGCAAATTCACAAGCCGCGCTTTCGATTTTACGACTTAAACGTAAATAACTACGCAACGAACCATATCGAGCGTATTCTATAATAATCATCGGAGCATCACCTTTTGTGCAGGCTCCCAGGAGTTTTATTATATTTGGATGGGATACATCTTGTAGTAATTGGAATTCAGAGATTAATGCCATAAATTCCACGGAGTTTGCACCCTTTTTTAGCATTTTAACTGCAACAGTAGTTACGCCTGGACGTTGTGCAATGTCTGTGGCATAACCTTTCATTACTTTGCCAAATTCGCCTTCACCTAGAACACTGTCCAGTACTAATGACTCACGGGGAAACTCCCATTTGCTGTCTGCGATTGAACTATCAATTTTATAGCAGTTCTCTAATTCCATTAATGGCAAATCACCATTTTTAACATCGCAATCTGATATGTGATCTTTTTTTTTATTCGCTCCACTTTCTTTGCTGAAGGATTGTTTGTGAAAACTTCTTTTTGTAAGAATCAAGCAGACGATTAATATGATAAAAATCATAGGGCAAGTGACTGCTACAATGATACATTTACTGTCGCAGTCAAAGCCAGCTAAATTGAGAATTTCCTTTTCTGATCCATTTGTTGGTTTATCGGTATTTAAATTGAGAATATGACCCTCGAGCTTGTCAGCATTTTCTGTTCTTGTTTCGTTTTTTCTTTTGCGCTTTGGCTTTGGCTCTTCATCGTCCAAAGGAGCACAGGAACATTTGCCATAGTCTTCACAGGTGCAGGTTCCCGAGGCAGCAAGTATCCCCTTACGATTCTCATTTGTGGAATGGGGTCCCATTATTTTGTTGCTCGCTGTACAATCTTGTGGACAAACGGCTACATTAAGCTCTTCCAATGGATCACAAATATTATCGGGGCAGAACTCGGGATTTGGCACACAAGATTTATAATTACGTCCAAAAAATCCTAAGCTAGAACCACGCCAAATGCAACTCCCGCCATTAGTGGCAAGACCACAAAACTTTGCACATTGCGAAGCATACTTTATCTGAGCACAAGTTTGAGATCTAGATTTCACTTTAAGTTCGCAGGTGACATTATCGGGTCGTCCGTTTATCAAATGAACATTTATCACGAACGAACGTTGATGTGTATCCTGCCAAGAAATGTTAAGACTAAAAAATATTGAGAACAGTTTTACAAACCATTTTTTCTAAGGGATTCCTGGAAATTACTACTTACAAATAAATCGTTTCTGGAGCATTTTCCAATGCTGTTGTATTTTTGACATAAATAATACCTGCTGTAGAAGTTATTGCGAATGCTCTGCTGCGATCTTCAGCTATAATAAATTTAATTTCTTTCATCTTTGCCAATTCCAAAAAATCTTTTGGTTGAGTCACGCGATACATTAATTGAGATGTACGGTAAACATATGCATCTTTTGGATACGTATTCAATATGCTCTGAGTGATAGTATGACCAAAACCTTCCGATTTCAATAAAGATTCTTCGGAATTCATTACGTTTGATTTGCGATTATGGCGTGAACGAAGCGCTAAAGCTTTTGGCCGATCAGCTTCGTGTATTTTAGTTGGATCCGTTTTTATACAAATAAATGCTTTGGCCTACAAAAACAAATAAATTAAAAATTTTAGATTTTAATCATCTCTGTATTATGTCCACTTACTGTATTATAGACGTGAACATCAATTGTTATGTCTGTGGCTTCCAATATAAAGCAATATGGAGATTGACTAAGAATGCCATTTCGAGCAAAAACAATTTCTGAAATCAAATTTGTTAAAGTTTTAGAAAATTGTTTATTTGTTACATTATTTATTACAAAGTAAAATTAAATAATTAAAATAATAACTTAATTAAAAAGGGTTTTTATGTAATGCTGTAAACAGATTTGGGATGAACAACGAGTTTCTCGTTGCGAATATTCGTCCAAAACAAATCACATTTGTGTATATGAAAATGCGCACAATCAATGCGTCCAAGAAATTCGTCGTACGTAACAAACTCTGCGACAGGTTTATTTCTATTTAAACCAACTTAAAAAAAGGAAGGAGATTATCAATTCGACTGAATGTTGTTTTTTATGTTTGTGCCCGCAGAGCTGATTCATTTTTGAACCGATTTAAGAAAATTATTCTTTATTTAAAAGGTGATACTTACAGATTGGTCCCGCTTTTAAAACAGTTCGCAATCTTCAAAATTAAAGGATGACCCCAAAGAACAATGGACAAACTGTTAGCCAAGTCCTCTATAACAAGTATAAAGTTTGGAGATGGAATTCAAGGGTTTCCCAATAGTTAATGTAAATTGATATTTTTAAACCTTTATAGACAGACAGATGAAATCTGTTTTGAAATCGGTTTTATTGGCAAGAATTACTTATGTTAATCAACGACGAATATTTTTGAGTAGAGGGACCGTTTTGTTTCTTTTTTATTATAAATTTATTTTTAGTAACAAGATTAATTTAAAATTCTTTTAATTTTTTTATGACGTCCATACAAATTGAATAGTTATTATCGAGTACTCGGAGACCTACAATAGGTAGAGTCTCTTCTGTTAATATGCATAGCTGGAGAAAAAATTGTCTGAATTGAAACAGTAGGCGTGGTAGCTCCCATACAAAGTGGAAAATTATCATCGTTTATCTAGATAAATGTAGAGCCCTGAATTTTTGTACTAGAAACTTCATTATTAGTATGCTTAGTTTAGCGAAATACTGGATGGATTGGGACAGTGGGCGTGTTACCTCTCATACAAAACTTGTGAATTGTAAGGGGAAAAGTCTTAAAAATTCGTACAAGTTACTTTCACATCAGTGTGTATAATCAAATAAAAAACTGTTACCGGGAATAGCTAGTAATTTATATTTATTAATATTGATTATTGCAGGTAAAGAAAATTTTTAATGGTCATTTCGCTACTGCTCACTTAGCTCTTTTTCCTAAATTTTCAGCGTTATTAAATTAATTTTTTATTTTCGTAAGAGTTGAAAGCGTAATAAAGGGTCCGCCAAATAACTTTTTTTTTGAAAATGCTATAAAAAAACGAAGCGAAAACGCATTGGATGGTCAGTTGGCTTCAACTCCTGAACCAATTGGACTTTGTATGGTGTCATACCAAGGTCTTTATGCAAAATTCGTCTCAATGATGTGTACAAAATGTTCAATTGTTGAGAACGACGGTGAATTGATGGCGCTTCACGCACACATTCTGCCACAGCAGGAATATTCTCGGGTGTACGCAATGTGTTTGGCTTTTCACACTTTGGTTTATCGATGAGGATACCTGTTTCTTTCACTTTTTTTACACAAGATAACGAACATATGGAGCTGACGGTGCTTCTCTTCTTTCAAAATTCATACGCAATTTTCGCACACATTCTGTAACATTACCATGAGTTTCAAAGTAATGTCGCAATATTTCCCAGCGAACCATATACGGTCAGCGGAAGGATAAAACTAATTATCTGTCAAATCAGACATGGGTATGGGAAGTGTTACCATTCACTAAAGAAGTACTAGTTAAAAAAAACGTTAGATTGCGGACCCTTTTTTAATCAGCATCCTACTTTTTCTTCGCCTTCTTTAAAAAATCTAAATAACTAATCCCTTTTTTTTTGTGTTATTCTTCATTTATTATTACGATTTAATAATTAAATCACATGGCCATTTTGCTACCGCTTAGCTCTTCAGGAAACTTCTCACAAACATTTTAAATAAATAAAGAATATCACGAAAAATTTTTTTTTTTTAATTAATTAATAAATTTAATTTTATTTTAACTTACGGCAGCTTATTATTGATTTCCTTTTTCCCGTATGATCCGCCTCGTAGGCATAACACAGTGGACGGATTAAGTCATTTGTGTCATTAAGAATTTTATAAGTTTGATGAGCATTTGTTTCCATAGAGTCTTTGTCCACAAATATTATCTTCTCGCCAATAGAATCATTCTAAAACGAAACAGGATGATTAATTATTTTTTTTTTTTTGTAAAATATTTAGGTCATCACTTAAATGATACATTATTTTGGATTATTCTACACAATTAACATTTTAATTTTGAAAAAAAAAAAAACCCTTGAGGCCACCAAAATTATTTTGTTTTTCCCTCAACAGGTTCTTTATTACTGTAACGTATGACAAGGTCGATTTTATTAAGGTTTTAGTGTTTGTGTATATACATATATACATTCATACGTTAATACATACACATGTCTAACACATTTAAACATATGTGTTTTTATTTAAATGAGTTTTTTTTTATTGTATCATGGTTAAATGGGTTAAATTCTTTTCCCAAAGTGATGATGTCTTTATACAACCAAACTACTCAATGATTAAGTAATTAAGTAAAAACATTGTAAAAATCTAATTGTACGTTGGAATCGTAGTTAAATGTTTAAGTTATTATTAACAAACAGGGGTATGTGCACAGTTTAATTAAAAAGGCGTATTGGATTTCTTCGAATCAATAAGAGAGCTACTAAAAAAGCGAACTTCTTATTTTAATTTCTAACAATTTTAAGAAAGAAAAATTATTTGCATTTGTACGCGGACGTTTTCCTTGAAAAACAGGAAAATTTAGACACCAGCGTGTAATTCCGCATTTCCTAAATCGCTACATCCTTCATGAGCATTATTCACATCTATCTACCTACGTTGTGTATATTGTAAACATCATTTATTTAAAACCGGTATCCGCTAATTGCTTAGTATAATTCAGCGATTCTATACGTCTGCAGTAAAGTCCAATATTTTAGAATTCTCTTTCACAAAAAATTTCCAATCACAAGAAATAAAGGATGATTGAAAGATAGAAAGACTTATGATCATAAATTCAGTAATTGTAGGTTGTTGTCTTTAGTGGTAGGTTGGCGTATTATACTTTTGAAGTTGTTATAAAAGGGTCATATCATGTAAATAATATGGATGAAAAAAGTGCGGTGATAATAGTATTTTTATTCCTTGGAAACGGCTTTGGTACGAACCCAGGATAATAAGTCAATCATACGGTTAGAAAAATACACGAGACTAGTTGGTGTAACCACGTTCTAGAAAAATATTTAAATTTAATTTCTTAAAAGTCAATATAGGAACCTCACAAGAGGTGGATGTATTATTCTTAACAAAAACTCCAGTAAGTTAAGGTATCTTAAATATCTGCCTGAGTGGAAGGTCATGGAAACTTCGAATATCATCTGGCCAAAATGAAACTCGAAGAAAACATTACTTGTAGACTGTGAACTAGGAGAGGTTGTGACGTTACCCATATTGTATACGAATTTTAAGCTCTTATTGGCATTTGATTTCGGACCAAGGGTAGGCGCAAAATTAAGGTGTGGTAAAGAAAGAAGGTTAACGTTACTAGTCGGTAGTCGTAAATCATTGCAGTCGGGAGTAAAGGCTAGTGAATAGCGCGATACTCGATAAGAATAAATCACCAATCGAGTCTAGAAATCACTAATTTACAATTCATGCCAGGAGGATAGGGTCTCTCATTTAACAACTTCTTTAGAAGTTGTAAAGACGAGAAGGAATACACATGACTATGGTATGACGGGGGCTTATCTAATATACCATCATTGGAACCAGGAAGGATCAGTTCCTTTTTGAGGTGTAGTGGGTGGTATACTGGAAAGCACTTGGATATTGCGATTTAATCAATGTATTGAGTGCATAGTTTGGACAAAGGATTCTTATCTGCATCCCTTGCGCCCGCATTCCTCTCTTTGGTATTTTTTATGCCTCAACTTTATCTCTTCCTCTACGTCATGACTTTCTTTCGTTGCATTCTTTTATTTCTTTTCTTTTTCTTCTAACACTGGGAACATCAAACAGTAGACATGTGCCCGGTCTTTTTCGGTCAATTATCAAAGACTGATTCGTTCGTTTAATTCGTTCAATCGGTCAATTTGAACGAAAGGAGCCGGTTAAATATCTGGCTTATTTCGTTCAATTAAGTCATCCGTTCAATTTAACCCGTACACTATTGAACGAAAAGACCGGATTTAAATGACCGGATCATTCCGTTCACTTTATTGATTCGGCCAATTTAACCCGTTCGTTCGCGAGCTACACAGCTCTATCAAACAGATCAAAATGGACTGTGGCAACACGGCTGCCTGCGAACCCAATCTCCCCTAAGGCATAGCGAAATGCAACGTCGCGTGTTACGATAATGCGAAGTATCAGCGATGTATTAATACCTTGGTCTCAAAGAGAAACATGTAATCATAAGTTTTTCTTTACTCAGAACATAACTAATGGTAATTTGAACCATTATCTTCAAATATTAATATTGAAGAAACATCTTACTCTTATTTATGCGAAACAAAAGAAAATCACGCAGAACAGATTATGTGTGACTGACTGTGACAAAATGAAGATAATTAAAGACAACAGCTAAATGACAATAATAATGGCAAAGTCAGACTGAAGAGTGTAAACTTAGCAATTCATAGATCCCAGTAGTTGTAGACGCATAGTGAAGGATACATAACTTACGAACAAGAAGTTAACAGCGCTGTTGTTCCAAACCTACCAAAAAAGGGAGCCCAGATTGCAAAAAACCAGCCACCTGTATTAAACTTGTAGAGATATCTTAGGGCCACTAGTTGACAATACGCTGGAACACAATGAAAATGTGAAATAGTTTAATATTTATAAATTTTCTTTGTCAATGTTATGAAAACTCAAGGATTCGATTTTATTTTTAAAGTTTTTATTTTCATTTCCACACAAGTCTGTTGATTCAAACGTATTTTGGTTTATTTTCATTTTATTGATATCATGTCTGGGTTGGTGTCTACAAACTTTTTTTTTCTGTTTTTGTCTGTTTGTCTACCATTTGTCTGCCAAATACATGCATTAACCAATTTCATTGATATTTTTCCCAACTAACAAAAATAACAACTGTAAAACGTTAAAATAAAGAAAATTGTTCGTATATGTGTTGGAAAATAGTGTATTTACGACAACATTATGAATATTTAAGGATGATTTTTAAACAGTCCAACAACAACAAAATTTATAGATTTATAAATGTTGACCAGACACGCTATCGGTGTTCCTATTCTTTTCGTCCCTTTTTGTAATCTTTTCACTTGCTGTCGCTCAAGCTCAACAGCGAAAACATTTTTTTAGCTTTAGCACAATAAAGTTTATGAAAAGTAGTTGTAACACTAATAAATGCGTTTAATATGCTTTCGTCTACAAAATGATGGTTTATTATCCTTTTTTGGGAGAATTATATTAGATTTGACAGTCTTTGTGTATTAGAAAAATGCAAAAAAGTAATTGAAACAAAATGATGACATTCTAGGTAAAACATTTGAGAATATCACAAATTATTAAAGCAAAACCATACTTGGGATTTTTTCATTACCATTGAAATTTCATTGGCATTGTTTCAAATAATGACAATGAAAAACATTTAACGACCATTTAATGCTAATGATTTTATTTTAATTACGAGGGCTGCTCTATATATTTCTGGCCTAATAGTGAAAATGCGAATATTTATAATCAAAAATGGTTTTATTGTTTTTCAAAGTATTCTCCAGCATGATTTATACACTTTTGCATGCGCTCAAACCAGTTGTCGAAGCACTTTTTCCACTCCGATTGAGACACCTCTAAAACATGGATTTTGAACACTTCAACAGCTTCTTCTGGCGACGAAAATCGTTGACCACGCATTTTTTTCTTGATGTGCGGAAACAAGAAGAAGTCATTAGGTGCCAAGTCAGCGCTGTACGGCGGATGACCCATTTATTCGACGTTTTGGCCGGTCAAAAACGCTCTGGTTTGAGCCGATGTGTGAGAGCTCGCATTG
This sequence comes from Gymnosoma rotundatum, assembly GCA_916610165.2. NCBI lineage: Eukaryota > Metazoa > Arthropoda > Insecta > Diptera > Tachinidae > Gymnosoma > Gymnosoma rotundatum. Next base: position 90,146,479 of record OU744337.1, on the reverse strand, counting down.
TCATGGTGAACAATGATTCGGCTTCTCTTGTTGGTTTTTCGAATTTCTCCGATGACTTCAGGCAAACAAATTGTAGTGTACCACTCAGAAGTGACCGTCCTACGTTGCTCAAGCGGAACAGTCGCCACATGACCAGTTTTGCCGAAGAAACAGGCGACCATTTGCTTCGAAGTGCTTCTTCCACGAACAACTTTTGTTGGATTTTGCTCGTCTTTGAAGACCCACACTGTCGATTGTTGTTTCGTTTCGGGCTCATACGCATAGATCCATGATTCGTCACCTGTCACGATCCTATAAACGTCTTTTGAAGCACCGAAATCGTATTACACGAGCCTTTTTTGAGCGACTTTCAAATTGTGCGGGATCCAACGAGAACAAACCTTTTTTACGGCCAGGTGTTCATGCAGTATCGAATGTATGCTGGTGGAAGAAATGTCCAAGGATGTCTCTATCTCTCGGTATGTCGCATGTCGATCTTGCATTATGAGTTCACGCACGGCATCTTTGTTCTCTGGCACAACAGCCGTTTTTGGACGACCTTCACGGAATTCGTCTTTGAGCGAGCTACGGCCACGATTAAATAGGATGATGCTTTATCGCCATACAAAGATTTAAGTTCATCAATGCACTCTTGTCGTTATAATACACGTCGGAAGTTGTGAAAAATGCTGGCACGAAAATGTTCACGAGTTAATTCCATTTTTTTCTATATTAATTTTTTAAGTCACTGTAAACAACACAAATAATGGTCGTACGTCAAAAGTTTTTGAGTACGATTATGCTTAAAAATGACAAACTTTCCAATGGAAATGTCAGATTGCACTTGGCAGCACTCAGTGTTGCCAGGCCAGAAATATATATAGCAGCCCTCGTATAATTTTTTTTAATTTTAGTAATGAAATTTCAATAAAATCGTTTCATTACTAATTACAATTGAATCAAAAATAATTGTTTCTATGAAACACATACTATGTATAAAAGAAATAAATCTCAACACAACGAAAACAAAAAGTAGGTTTCAATAGTATCTCATTGGTCCTGAGTAAGTTAAAACATAAATATTTCACCCAATTTTTCTGATATAAATGCCATTTTAAAATATTGATGTACTATACTTTATGATGTGTATTAAGTGCACAAAGACAAGGAAAATATTCATTAATGATAATGATTTTAAAACATTTAATCATTAGTCAATGAAACCTTTTCCTTAAAAAGCATTGCATTATTATAATGCTACAAAAAATCCTTTGCATTATTTATCATTCAATTCCAATAAAATCGTCAATTAATTAGTCCATCTAATTATTTATTCCCATGTATGAGCAAAACTAATTAAATATCTTAACAATTGTTTAAAAAGTTTTCCATATGTTAAACGATGGTAAATTCCATTCAGACCAACCATTGATACAATTGTTGGTCGTGTTATTGACATAATGCATTTAGCGATTTTAGTTTTGTCTAAAATCGATGGGAATTAGCTAACTCGTCGTAGCGTTTGATTGTGATCGAGAATTATTGCAATTTTAAAAAGGGTTTAGTTGCTTCCTTTGCTTTATATAATTGTTGATAAAACACCGATTCTTTTGCCTTCCTTTGCAGCAATTGGTCGCATCTAGGGTTACTGAAACCTGTCCTTTTTTCTGTAATGACTTTTCATACTTATTAAACAAACAAAAAAGATTAATAAACTGAAATAAATTTGACCAGTTCGATTTAGACTCCTATACGAAGGACTCCGTATCACCCTTTTAAATTAAAAAAAAGAAAATATAAGAAAATATATACATATTGTGAGTTATTATAAATAGTGAAGTCGATTGAGCGATGTCCGTCTGTCCATCCGTGATCGGGTTGAAATCAACTTTGCCAAGGCACTAGATGAGCTAGCAAAATCAGCAAGATCGAACCATGCCATTCGATGCAGCGGGCAAAAAAACATACCTGCCTCTAATTTTTCATATCATTTGGAACCTATAAAAATTTTAAAGAGATCTTTACGGAAATACATTAAGAGCCGATGACTTTCGATGTAAAATTATATATAGTACTTAATTTTTTTTATTTTTTAATTCTCATGTATGACAAAGAGCTGAATATAGCACTCTTGCTTGTTGTTATATAATTTAGTTAGAGAACTTTTATAGCAAAGAAGTTTAAAAAATAAGTTTAGTATGAAGTTTAGATTATTTTGAATGTAATTATTTTTACATCTAAATCAAAATAAGAACGTTTATTAAAATTAACTGCCAAAAAAAAAGAATTATTTATGATGCGCTTAAAAAATGCTTTTGAAAATTATCTTGTAACTAAAAAGTTAAAACATTTTATGTGTGTATACATTTTTGCATTTTGTTTACTCATATTATTATTTTCAATTTTTCCTTGTGGTTGACATCAGGCTGCTGGCTTGTAGTGATCTATTGTTTTGAAATTCTTTTCACTCTAGTAGATTCACATTGAAAATATTACTATTTAATGGTCATACAGTACAATTTTCAAGTCTTACATATTATTCCCGAAGCCACAAAATTTTTTTAGCGTTCATTTTCTTTTTTTATGTTTAAGAGAATAAATTTGAAAATTTTTGTTTTATTCTCGTTGCTAGTTTTTGTCAGTAAGTTACTGAACAGACCTAATATTTTAAAAATTATGAGTAAAAGAGTAAAGTCATCTTAACTAACCGTTATTGAAGCACATTGTCAGCTTGATGGCGTTGACAAAATTGCTACAAATGCATCCACAAGCATTAGACTCCGTAATTTTATGTTTACTAACTAGGACCTTTAATGAACGCAACTCTACAACTAATGCTCCGGTGAAGTTTATCCTACATTTTTTGGCTTTACTTAATAGACCTTCACCTACTCACTTAACAATTGTTTTATTTTTTTGCTCGAGAAAACGGCAATGTCGAAATGGGTATTATTTTTTCGCCTTTTACGCAACTCATCTACCCAGCCTACACAACAATTATTTTTCCTTATTCTCAGGGCTGAGTTAGGAATTGAACTTTGATCTTCTGTTAAGCCACACAGCACCTCGTCTGCCTTCTATCCTATTTTTACACACAAATACGCACTTGATGGTGGTGAAAAGAAAAGTTTTATCAACGATGTTTTTATCAGAGAAAACTAAGAAGCGACTTAAGTTTTTGCAAATCTTATTTTCGCAACAGCATCTCCCTTATTTCATTTCTCTTCAGATTACAGGGATACAATTTTATTTATCCTATTGACTTATATTTCGGATTTTTAAATTACAACTAACATTTACTTACCACTTTAAAATGCGGATCATCCAAATAGAAGTTGTAAGTTTTGTTATCCTGCAATTCGGGACCGTTGTCATTACGGTCCACAATCTGAATATTAATATGTTTTCGAATTTCTTTAACTTTATTCGGTTCTTTTTCAACGCGGCAGCTAATTGCAACCGAAAGATTTGTTTGATGTGTCGAATTTAATGACTCATAGTCTAGTGGAACTCGAGTAAATAACAGATTATTCTTTAAAATAAAAATATCGGTGGCATTTAAAAGATTGTAAGTAATATTCATGTAAGGACATAAATATTTGGATGCTCTTGGATTGAGCGAACCAATTTTTATGGGTCTAAAATTTTGTTGATCATTTTTACCGCTTATATTTACATCTTCCAATATCGTGTAGTGTGCCGAAGACCAAAAACATATGTTTTCCAAATTTGAACAATATTTTTGTTCCGTTAATGGATTCAGTTCCAAAGACATGTGAGAAATTTTTGTATTATCTTCTGTACTCTTGCTGAGAGCTGTTAAAGTATATTTCATTTTTTCTTTGATTGGTTTGTAATCATTTCGAATAAAAACTTCTCCCGTTGTGCTATTTATATTTAGAAGATCGTTGCTTTCCAGGCTGTATACATAATCAGTTGTTATACTGTTATTGCTGGCTGCCAGGACTTGAAATTGTCCAATTGGTATTTTAGAAAATATACTCTGTGACTTTTCGTTTAATGGCAGATTTAATTGTATAGCTGACATAGGAAAGTATACTTCAAATCCTGAAAAGAAAGAAAGCAAAAGTATTTTTTTTATTGATTTTACTTAACTAAAGAGGTTTGTTGTAAATCGGTTTTACTAAGAATCTGATTAACAAAACTTTACTGTTGTCAGGCATCTATTCTTTTACATATGTGTATTTAGATCAGGCATTACTTGAAAGTTTTGAATCAATCTAGCTTTCACTCTATTTACAAAAATGTTTGATATTTTTCAAGTGTAAAATAGAATTAGAACTGAGATTTCTCCAACTGATAACTACTTTTACTATTCATAAATAAGCAAGAATGTATCGTACGATGATCTGATTTATTTGGTGGTTTAAATTCGTGAACCTCAGTCGCAGCCAACTTAACACCAAAGTTGTTCCTAATAAGTTTGAATTAAGACGAGCGAACATTTGGAAGGAACATTTTTGTGATATTTTATTTTTCATCATCTTTTAACTGTATAAAAAAAGCAGAAAAAAATTCAGCCGAATAAAGTGGAAAACGAAAAATAGAGTCAATGTTGGTTATTGTTGTTTTTGCTTATACTTTGATTTTTGTCGTTACTTTATCTTTTGGATAAAAATCTTTAGTCTATTTAAAATGTTTGTGAGAAGTTTCCTAAAGAGACGTGCTTTCACCCTCAATTATCAATATCGGTGATTTAATAATTTAATCTGGATAATAATAAATAAATACAAAAGTACGATATTTTTTTTTTTTTTAATTAATTTAAGGAAAATATTTTGTATTTAAGCAAATTACGAGCATCGTTTTTTGTGTCCGTACTTGGCGATACGGTTTATTGACATTTTCATTGCATACATTCAAAAGCGAACAACAACAATACTAATAGAATGTTATTGACAGCATATTCATAAGTATATGTGAGAATGGAAATTAAAAGTATCGCCGCGCCGCCTGTCTAAGTAGTATAATGTACAAGCTTGAAACTTAATCTCGGCCACACCTCTATTGCAATCGGTCCAAAATAAAAATTTATGCCCAAACAACGTTACTATTGCCGCGTGAAGTTTCAATATAATTTAGAAACTACAGAATTATTTCCATTTTTTTTACCGAAAAACGATGACTAATGCCATGTTCATGTTAATTAATCTGGTTTTTTAAAAGGTAAAATATTCTTTAATGTTCCAAATCTTCCAACATCCAGCAATATTAGAACCAACTATTTTAATCTTATTTCGCTTATAAGATGTTGTATAGTGATTAAAATAAATTTTATTGCCATTTGAATTTTTTGTAAATTGTGAAATCATCAATCGTGCCTAAATAACTAATATTTTGTCATAAATATACAACGAATGTGCTTATTGTATTTAATAGTCTGTAAGAATTGTAATTGCATAGGCTTAATTAAATAACATAAAATATAAATACTCCCACCCTTTTGGTAAATACCGGGGTATTTACTCATTATACCAGTAATCAATTTACCCATTTTTTTCTCTCTGGTGGTTATTATTTTATGTTTTATGAATTGTCATTAACAGAGAGCCTTATAACATAAAAAATTATACTTAGGAAAAAAATAAATAAAAAAAGCAGAATACTAAGGGTTTCTGTTATAAGAAACCCAAATACCATAAGAAATCGTTTCTGATTTACATAGACGTTTAAACAAAAGTTGTTTTGATTAAAACTTTTCAGGAAAGAACGAGTATAACACTGTTGTTGTTGAAGGAAAATTTCCAAAAAAAGAAAAAAAAAATAACTGGAGCCAAATTGTCGCATTCGTGATCGGGTGAGATTTCGTATCGAGTAAAATTTCGTTACGTATCGAATAACCGGATTGCAGCATTCGATAGCGTTCAAGTCCAAATTTGTTTAAAAATGTAAAAGATATTTTTGCTTTGTAATAGAATAGAAACATATGACTCTTATAAAATGTAAACAAAGAAATAATAAAATAAAGGTAAGTAAACGTAAAACTCTTTTTTCATTTTAAAATACTAATATTTTGAAGAAATGGATTCCCTGTTTTTATTGAGTATTTAAATTATATTGAGTAAATAAATTACTAATGTATATAAATCTATGTGAATGCTTTTAGGTCCCAGTAACAAATAATGTATGCCATTCTTAGCGAACGGCATCTTATTTACATCCAAAAATGCTAATACACCTTTTCTAGATTTTGTAACTTATTTTTAAAATAGTTTTTTAAATAACATGTTGAACTACTTTTTAGATTTAAATTTTTCCTTGCATGACTACAAGGATTTTAAATAAAACTTAAGTTCAAATTCATTTATTTTAATTTCTAAAATACTTTTTTTTAAGAAAAATTATTTTACAAATGCGGACGTTTTCCAAAGAAAACAAGAAAAAATAGACGCCAAGAGAATGTAATGCTGCATTTTCTGGATTTCTACATCCCTTATCAGCATTCTTCGCATCTATTTAGTTTAGGTTGTGTAAACATCATCTGTTTAACCAACTAACTTTGTAAATAAGAATACGAGTAGTATTCTTATCAATATTGATTTGATTACACGAAGATTAAACAGAACCAAAGTACTTCTTCACTGTTCTCCCTGCATTTCGTCTTATACATTTGTTTTTGTTCCAACCATCGATATTTAAGAAATCAAAATTCATAATTCTTTGGTGCTAAACTTTCCCAGTGAAAATAAGTAAGTATCAAAAATTTTTTTGAAAGGAAAAAATCGGAAACATATAAAAACGTTCCCTATTAAATCTATAAACGAATTAGAGGACGAATTTTAGATTTGTTTTGTTTTAGAGTTCTTCTATAAGAACTATTGTAGAAAGTCGCGGATTAAAATAAGACCTTTGTTACAGAATGTCCAAAGGTTTTAGTAGACCATAATATAATTTAAATGGTAATCATAACAAACAGCTTGTCTTAAACTTCACCAATTTTCTTAATATATATTTCGTGTGTATTACAAAAAGTACCAATTTATTTTAAAAATAATTTAATTTTGTAACGTGCTTATCAAAAAATGCAAATTTTTTTTATACGAATGCACGTTTTCTAACGAATTTTTTTTATTTTGTTCTTAACGGTACAATTTTAATTTATTTGTTAGATAGAACGTATGATAAGAACTCAAATTAAAAATCGTTTAAGTCTAATTTAAGAGATGCTCTAAAGTTAGCAATAAATATATATTCTAAAAACTACATATAATGTAACGCAATTTAAATACTTAAAAATAAATTCTCTTCAGTGAAACATTTTAGCATTTAGAAACCTGTTTAAAAGTAGTACAATTTTGTTAAAAACGAAAGTTCATAGGTTTTCACCCGAATTTGCACCACTTCATTAGTATAGATGTGGTGTTTTAATTACATCTTTTTCCTTACTTTTTTTTACTGGGGTGTAAAAAACGATTTAGGTTGACAAGGGAAGCTTTTAGCTTTGTATTGTCTCAACTAGACTTAACAAGCGGCATGTTAACAGTAGTACAACGAAAACTTCAGTTAGCATCTATACTGCCACTTTTAGCCGCTGGAAGTTTCCAGTACATCGTTGGAAATGTATGTGCCAAAGTACTGTATGTAAGTGCAGAAACAAATGTGTAAAGGAATTGGAGGCAAAACTTTTTCCCGGTTTCATAAAGTTTAAAGTGGAGAACTCATATGAATGTATAAATACATTCATGGAAGATTATAATATCCAGGGAGGTTAGTAAAAATTATTAAATATTAAAACAATGTTCATATTTCTTGGTTTATATATAGTTATAGGATGTGTAGACGGCACACATTTGGTTTGCAGAGTCCATCCAATAATGAACATACATTTTATTTCTATGGTGGTAGACGGCGATCTTAAAATGTAAAATTTCGATCAAAGTTATTCGATCACGATTGCGTCGACTTGGGCCCAGTTTTCAAACTAAATTAGTTTTTCTACTTTCGTGCAAACCCACACATATATTTTTTGCTGCTTTGAGAACTAAGAAAGATAAGAAGTTCAAGAGATTATCAAGAAGGAGGATGTTTGTACTATATTTTGAGTGCAGCAAAATGGTTTTAAAAATCTCAGGTATAAGATTGCCTGCCTTCCGCTTTTTTTCTATCAAGTCCCTTTATTTTTGATGATGCTGTCTCGCAAAGTGCAAAGAATAATACTCGATTTCTTCAGTTGTAATGGAAAACTCTTTAATTTAAATATATTTCAGAACATTTATATAACAACGATTGCCTAATATTTAAATGTGCGACAGTGTGATGCAGTGATATCATAAATTCATTTATCTCTTACAATAACAATCAAACTTATTTATGTTTTTATGTATGTTTTCAAGCAAACTGTTGATTGACGATTATGAGAAAAAGTAGACCCTTCATTACAGGTTACAGTTGGGCCACAATCAAGTCATAAAAATCTCATAATGAACTCATTTTGTCAAACACTTATTTTCCTTATTTGATTTGATTTTATTATTAACAATAAAATTTTTTACATTTACAGCACGTATGTATGTACATACATATGTGTGTTACAGCATGTATGTACGTACATGCATATGCATGTGTGTTTATGTTCTTTTTATTATTATTGCCAATCATTTGATATTACTGATTGTATTCAATTGCATGTATGTAAGTATGTGTGATAAAATAAAAGATAATATACAGTGGGACTTAGTCGAATATTTTGAAAATAAATTAGGAAATAGAAAGGCGTTGCAAAATTAGTATTTGGTACACAATCATTATGACGAGTTCCCTAGACTTGTTAAGAATAGCGTTAGGAGTTTTTAGAGTAAAGTATCGCGTTCATATACAATTGTAAATTCTTAATATTTTCAAATTTTATATATCTATATTTTATGTGTTTGTCGGAAAGCTATAGCTGCCTAGACCAGTGGACCGATCTGCCTGGAAATTTTACAGTGTGTTATTAAGTAACACGATATTGATATGGGTTAGCGCCAATATTTTCACTTGATGATTTTTTTTTAGTTTTTAATTCTCTATCGCCTAATATATTTATTTTTTTGATTAGAGTTACTTTACTGCTCTATATGACATGAAAAGAGGTAGGCGTGGTGTTTTGCCTGCTGCCTTGAAGGACCATGGACCGATCTTGCTTATTTCCAATAGCACCTCTTTCACCACTGTATTTGATCGCTTGACTTATTAATTTTGTATGGAAAATTTGTCTTAAATTACATTTCAAATCTATTTTATTTATTATAAATATAACAGTAGGTATTTATTTAAGGAAATCCCAATAAACAAAATGGTGATTTCAATACAAATTAAGTTGTTACCTCATGTTACGATGCCATAAATAATGAAAATAAAAGAAAACAAAAATAAAATTGTAATTTTCGGTATAAAATTAGCGATTTTATACACAGCTGATCCTGTCTAAATTAACTCAAATAATCTTGAGCTGAGTAGCTTATCACGTTGACATCCAAGCATATGTTTGGTTTGGTTGGACAACTTTTAGTTTTAGTAATTAATATACTAATGATTTAATGTAAAAACCAACCAATGAAAATATCCTTTTCGTTGTCTTAATTATAATTTTACAGTTTCGCAACAGATAGAAGGAATGATTATTAAAGTGTGTATTAATTTTTATTTTTTTGTTGGCCTTTCCGATTTCAGTGCCGAAAAAAGTCTTTTTATACAAGCAAAGTTAAATCTAATTCTGTCACGTCTTCATAAAGTTTTGATTCAGCATCATTTTCATATATAAAATTTTTTTTTTTAAATATGATTAAAGTTATTTGTTCTCATAACCTAAATCCATTAAATTTAAAGGCAAGAATTCTTGCTTCAATTATATTTCCAAGAATTTAACTTATTTAAAAACTTCTAATTTCTTTCCGTTTTGAAACTTTTACGTAGAGTTAAATGTAGGAACACCTTGGGAACACTAGTAACCCCGTTACTAGATGCAACATTTTAGGTTCTTTTTTAATCTTTCATTTAAAGATTATTAAAAAAGGCTAAACAATTTTTGAGTTCATAAATATTCCCGTTCACGGGCAAAGAAAAAATGTTGCTCTTGGCATCAAATCTAATCAAAATTTTAAGCGCTGCTTGCAAATTGCGAAATGAACAAAATTTCAAATTAATAATATGGACAGGATGGTAAAATACAGTGAGTTGATATCAATAACAAATAAATTTCTTCGTTAAGTTTTATATGAAGAAGAATGATGCAATTGTTATCAAAATTCCACATGTTCTTAGTAGTAAGTTCATAGAACAAAAGGTATCGCTTTAAAATTTTTTAAGTGCTTAAGAATATTGTAAACAAATCATTGAATTGAATTAACCAACTGATTTAACACAAAGTCCCATAATTTGAAAAATTCGGTGCAAGTTATTATCAAAAAATGTAAATTTTTTATTGCGCTCCTAAGAGGTCGGAAGATTTCGATAAGAAAAACTTTATTACTTGTCTTTTTATAAGACAAGCTATTTAGAAAAAAATTTTAATTTGCATAAAATTTTAATTCTGTCCCACTGTTGATACATACATGCCATATTTATCTATGCTTCCTTTCACATTCGAGTATGTTTGAAATGCTTTAAAGTATTTAGAATGTAATAGAAATGAGGTTAATGAAAATCTTTATTTAAAGTTTTATCCGCTTATAATTTAATGTTTATCTACATTATTATCAACATAAAAGATTGACACAACAATTGCAAAATTGAGTCTTATCTATTTTATTGTAAAAAACGAGTTTATCAAATGATTCCACTTTTAATTTCTACAATATTCTACAATATTATTATTCTACAATATTACCAGCCCCATAAAGTATATATATTTTGAGTTCTTATGCATAGAGAAGTCGATTGACCGATGTCCGTTCTTGCTAGTATTGAAATCAAATTTGCCAAGGCTAGAGAAAATTTATATACGCCAATTGATTAGACATAGTTTCGAAGAGAATTTGGAACAATGAAGTAACTCCAATCAAAAAAACAAATAAAAAAATAAGAAAAAAAAAAAAACATCTAGTGAAAAAATTAGCAATCGCCCATATTTTCCTTGTTACGGGTCTCTGTACTTTTCATAGAAAACTACAATTGTGCACCATATTTTTTAAGATATCAATATGGGTATCATTTTAAAGCTTATGACGAGATCTTTAAGGAAAAACTAAATTTTAAACAAAATATCTAACCCATTAAGAGCCGATGGAATTTTTATGTAAAATTAATTTTTTTTTCTTATTTTATAATTCTGTTACCCCAATATTTGTCTTTTTGATTTGAGTTACTTCACTATACTAGTTTTATATTAATGGTGAAGGATATACATATAAGATTCGGTATAGCCGAATAAAGCACTCTTACTTGTTAAAATATCAATGTGTCAAACATAGTTTCTGATATTTAAAATCAGTAAAGTCGATCGATAACTGGTAAAAATATAAAACGTTAATGGATTTTCTTATCTTTTTTTTAAATTAAAATTTGATTTTTATTTACGATACTAATTTATTATTTATATTGTCAACAAAACGAAAGTTCTATGAAAAATCGAAGAATCACAAACATTACTTATTAAGAAAATTTCACTAAATGTTGTGTCGACTCCTCGTCCAAACATGCAATATGTTTCTGCATTTTATTAAAAACAGAATTTTTGTAATATAAAATTATACACTTTTGACAGCTGCTCTACGAAAAGAAAATTAAGCAAAAAAGTCAGCTGCCGTAACGATGCCACTTGATAAAATTATTCGATATTTACCAAAAATATAATTTTATTGAAAATTTCTAAATTAAATATTACAATGAGTTAAGAGTTAAGAAAAACGTAAAAAAACTAAATGTCTTTGGAAAATGGCATTTTTATAAAAAAAAAAAAAAAAATCTAAATTGCAAACAAAAAAAAAAAAATTAAAATGTATTTGTAATTTTACAACACAGTGTAATGTAAGATTGAAAATATTTATTGACAAAATTATAAAACATTTTTAATGGTTATAAACAAAAATAACTTCGTAAATATTTTCATTTGGCGGACAAGCCTGCGATAAGAGAACTTTTTATTGGCCATTTCGACTTCTTTGACATTTTTTTTTATGAATATTCATACATATAAATGGAATATACTTGTGTATTAGAATTACTATGTAAATATATATTTGAGATATATGTATATGTATGTAAGTAGTATATAGATTTATTAAGACAACGAAAGGCGAAGTGCGCGTATTCTTGAATGAATCGTTAATTCGATTATTAAAATACGTTAAAGAATAAAACTAGAAGAGAATCATCGTAGGATTTTTTAAATCGAAAAGCCTTTTTGAAATAGCAGATAATTTGTTAAGATTATTATTTCGTTCTCATTTTTAACGAAAGTATATAATTTTTAAATCAGTCTTAAAATGTGGGGTGGGATACGTCCTAGTTCGTGGTACTTATCTTAAAAAATAAGTGTGATGGCGCATGGCTTTTTTGTTGAAAATATAAATATGGGAATTTTCGAGTAAAAATATTGCAAAATATAAAATGAATCAAAATTGATTTCTGCTCAGGTTCGTTTATTTTAATTCCTAAAAACTTTTTTTTTTAATTTCCAAAGGAAAAAAAAGAAAAAGTAGACACCAATTTCTGGACCGATACATCCTTCATCTGCATTCTTCGCATCTATCTATCTTAGTTGTTAATTGTAAACATCATCTATTTACTGTATAAATAAGAACACGAGTAGTACGAGGGCTGCTATATATATTTCTGGCCTGGCAACACTGAGTGCTGCCAAGTGCTATCTGACATTTCCATTGGAAAGTTTGTCATTTTTAAGCATAATCGTACTCAAAACGTTTTGATGTACGACCATTATTTGTGTTGTTTACAGTGACTTGAAAAAATTAATATAGAAAAAAATGGAATTAATCGTAAACATTTTCGTGCCATCATTTTTCACAACTCACGACAAGAGTGCATTGATGAACTTAAATCTTTGTATGGCGATGAAGCACCATCCTATAGCACTGCCAGAGAACATTGATGCCGTGCGAGAACTCATAATGCAAGATCGACATGCGACATATCGAGAGATAGAGACATCCTTGGACATTTCTTCCACCAGCATACATTCGATACTGCATGAACACCTGGCCATAAAAAAGGTTTGTTCTTGTTGGATCCCGCACAATTTGAAAGTCGCTCAAAAAAACGCTCGTGTCGATTGGTGGAAAGAAATGTTGCAAAAATACGATTGCGGTGCTTCAAAAGACGTTTGTAAGATCGTCACAGGTGACGAATCATGGATCTATGCGTATGAGCCCGAAACAACAATCGACCGTGTGGGTCTTCAAAGACGAGCAAAATCCAACGAAAGTTGTTCGTGGAAGAAGCACTTCGAAGCAAATGGTCGCTGTTCCGCTTGAGCAACGTAGGACGGTCACTTCTGAGTGGTACACTATAATTTGTTTGCCTGAAGTCATCGGAGAAATTCGAAAAACCAACAAGAGAAGACGAATCATTGTTCACCATGACAATGCCAGCTCTCACACATCGGCTCAAACCAGAGCGTTTTTGACCGGCCAAAACGTCGAATTAATGGGTCATCCGCCGCACAGCCCTGACTTGGCACCTAATGACTTCTTCTTGTTTCCGCACATCAAGAAAAAAATGCGTGGTCAACGATTTTCGTCGCCAGAAGAAGCTGTTGAAGTGTTCAAAAACCATGTTTTAGAGGTGTCTCAATCGGAGTGGAAAAAGTGCTTCGACAACTGGTTTGAGCGCATGCAAAAGTGAATAAATCATGCTGGAGAATACTTTGAAAAACAATAAAACCATTTTTGATTATAAATATTCGCATTTTCACTATTAGGCCAGAAATATATAGAGCAGCCCTCGTATTCATATCAATATTAATTTGGTTAGACGAAGTTTAATCACAAACCAAAGTATTTCATTACTGTTCTCTCTGTATTTCGTCTTCTATATTTGTTTTTGGTTTTGTTCTAACCATCGGTTAGAGACGAATGCAATTTTTATTTTTAGTCATTCAATACTAAATATTTGAAAAAAAAAAACCATACTGTGCAAAAATAACAAGGTTCGTCCAAGGTTGTACACTCTCGATTGATTATGAGAGTGTATAAAAGAGTGGCCACTTAATCCCCTTGAACGAACCTTGTTATTTTTGAAAAGATCAAATAATCTTACACAGTGTGGTTTCTTGAAAATATTTTTCGTGTAACTCCAAAATAGTCCTTGATGCATCGACCTATACTTGAGGCAATTGAATGCTTGAAAAAATATGCTTGTTCCACCGAATATCATCTTCATGCCAAGAACATCGGGAATTTCTGATTCCTTAATTTCTATATCACCCATATTGACGAGCTTTAAATTGAACCCTGCTTGCAAGGCCCCTCTCGGAGATTGCAAAAATGTCGCGATTTATGGTATCGTTCATGTGCTTTCACATAGGCCTTATTTCCGGAAGGCTTAGCGTATTTAGAAATAAATATGAATGGCATATGCTACTGTTATCTGCAAAAAAATAGACAGGGTTGGAAGTCTGACGGAGGAGCTCGTTAAGAAAAATAAGAGATGGGGTAGGAGAAAGGAATGATGTACCACTGACCTTCCCATGAACTCGTTTAATGAGATCCCATCTATAACAACTCGCATAGCGCGATCCCTGAGAAAGCTCGATAGAAACTACCATCGACGCATTTCCTTTTTTGGGAATTGGCGTTACATTAGCAATCTTCCAACATGATGAGAACTCACTAATATGGTGTATGCTGAAAGGTTTTGCTGACGGACGCGCTAACATCGAAGAGCACTGCTTCAAGACCAGTGCTAAAAATCTATCCGGACCAGGGGACTTGTTTATGTTGAAATCCGCTCTAATTAACTTCTACATCTATCCGAAAAAATGAAAGACCAGAAGTTATCACAGATACTGAAGAGAAGCATTTGAACGGCTTTTTGCTTTAGGCAAAATGAAAATCAAAACAGAGGCAGTACAAAGTGCTTAAAGTAGCGATATATGCAAAAAAATGGGGAAAGAATACTGCTTGTTTTGTTTAGTCAGGTGGAACTAAAATGGACAAGTTGAATGCTGAATCCAAAAATCGATAACACCAACCAATAAATCAAGGCCCACGTGTCTTGAAATTTTGTACAAATAACTTCTTATAAATGTGTATAATCAAACGAAAAATTGGATTGAAAGCATGTACCTAGAGGACTGTAACATGTAGTCGTAAAACTTTTTGTAAGTAACTGCCTTCTAAATATGCTGGCTGGCTGGATTAAGACAGTGCGCCTGGTACCACCCATTGAAAGTGATAAGTTATTACCGTTTATGAAAGAAAATGTGTACGAGAGACTCTTGAAATTTTGTACAAATTGCTACAATATTAAAATGTATAATGAAACAAAAAACTGTCTGGATTGCTGGTGCAGTGGACGTGGTGCCGCCAATACAAATTAAAGTATTAATATCATGTAACTAGAGATCTATAACACGAAACGTCCTCAGATTTTTTACAAGTAATTGGAAGTTACCAACTATCGAAGTTGAAACAGAGAAGGTGATACCACCCATACAAAGTGTCGAAGTTTCGAAAAGCGAAGAGCACCGGGTATAGCTAGTGACTTATAAATTATGTAAAAAGAAATTACCAAAATTGTACTTATTATTACAGTTTTAAACAAAACATTTTAATGGAATCTATAGAGTAAACTTTTCTGTTCTGAAATAATTGTGAAAAATTTTGCTTTGAAGTCATGTTACACCTTTTTAATTTAATTGCTAATGTTTTCACTTTTCTTTAGTCAAATGAAAAATAGACGCCTGTTTAATAATGAAAATGTTTGTACTTAACAATTTAATTAATAACCATTAACAAATTCCCAAAACGCGGGAGTCTTCTGTTTAATGTGCCTCACAAACACATGTACGTACGTATGTACACGCATTCTTGCGTACAAATACACTGACATAAATTTAGTCATTAAAACCACTTCAATTTTTCTCCCATATAAATTTACACTTATAAAACTGAAAAGTTAAGGGAGAGATAGGAAAAAATAAAATAAAAAATGTAAAAGGCCTGACGTAATTATTAAACATTCAACATTTAGAAAAAAATTTTGTTTGCTAAAATACACAATATTAAATATTTCATTGTCACTGTCTGCTGGCATTCGACAATAATGGAAAAGTCTACTCTTTACATATACTTATGCAGATACAGATGCGCGTGTGTGTGTAATTACTAACTTCTTAAATATTGGTCCAACTAAATTAAACTCTATAGCAATACAGGTAGAACTGCTTCTATGAAAGAGGAGCCAGATTTTAAAAGTATGGAAAATTAAAAAAAAAAGTTGATTGTAGAGCAACATTATTTAACGGCGCACCTATATTTACGTAGAGGAAAAATAAAAATGAGATACCTAAAAAAAGTAAAAATATTTTCCAACTGGCCGCAGCAGTGCCTTGTGCAAAAAATTTGCAGTGTAAACCAAGTCCCATAGCAATGTTATGATTGGCCTTCAAATTTATCTGATATCAAGATCATAGAAGAGCTGTCTAAATGAAGTGAATTATATTAAATCAACAAGTTGAAATTGGAAAGATAATCTTAAAGTCTTTCTGTTGCTTTTTAACTCTTTTCTGGTTTTCCAGATTTTATAACTTTTATATTTTTGAAGTTATTCGACAGTTTTAGTTCTAGATATCAAAAAAAAAAAAAAAATTAAATAAAATAAAAATAAAACATATTCAACCTAATTTAGCTTATTATACAAACAATTTTTAGTAGTTTGAAGTTTAATAAAATGTATGCTTGGTAAAGGATTCTAGTTGAACGAAAAGATCATCATCCTTCATATCGAGCAGTAACAACTAAAAGTTGGAATTACTGCTCATTTGATAAATTTTTGGTTTTAACGAAGCATAAATATTTTTTTGCTGTTCTCTACGTGTTGGGCCGATTACTTTCTTTTGAGCCTTTAGACATCTAGCGTTTACTACGACAAACCTAGCAACCTTGTGACTAAATAGGTTTGGACAATCTATACATATAATAAAACTGTAACGGGGTCATTTCTGTACATGGAATATTGTTTGAAAATGTTGATATTGGTATGTATATATATAGTTATCGATATGGAATACAAAACACCTATTTTGGAATTTTTGTTAGTCTGTCTGTCTGTGTGCGCATCACATAAAAACTACTGGATGGATTTGAACAAAGAGTGAAGAGGTCCTTTGAAACCTTGGTTTCAATATAGAATAATTTTTTTTTATAATAATAGGTCATTTCGTAGAGAAAATAGAGAAACAAATGTAAAAGCACTCAATTTTACCGATATAATGGTACTCAATCAGTTGACGGCACTTATTATTTTTGTACATGAAAATTTTTAACACTGTCTACAGAACTCTGGAATAAATATTTAAAACACATTTTTTCATTTTTGAATTTTAAGAAAATTAGGAATGACACGCCGACAAAGTCGTGGGCACTGCTAAAACAATATAAAACTTAAAGTTTTATTTATTTACAAGTTTACTCTTTTGTATCCCAATTTACGAATGTAAATGTCACAAAAAAACACTAGGAAGAGCCTGTTTATTCACAGTTACCTTAAGCCCTGGGAAAAGTAACGAGTTAGAATTTTGTTTGCTACTACCTCGAATTTTAAACATTCTTTATATCCAAAATTGTAATTAGTTCACTACTAGAAATTATGATTATTATCTCTTTTATATTGGCATATATTTAATAGTTTAATTAATATTCCTTACTCTTCCAACTCTACACGATATTTCAAGAGCCACTTTACATTAAGGGCATTGTACGGAGTAGCTTCGTAAGTCCTAAAGCGTTTACATTGCAACTCTTTTCTTGCAAGAGCGAGAGATTTATTTTGATCTTTAATTAAACAATCTTTTTACTCATTTATACGTAACAAGTGTTGTCATAAACTAATTTTTAAGAATTTTTGAACAATTTATAAAGAAAACAGCCGTTTTGGCAACAGCGCTCATAGTAAAATAATTCAATTATTATTTTCTTAAAATATTTAAATGTATTCTATTTTTTTATTTATTTAAAATATATATACAAAATATGTGTTTTTAGTTTTCTAAAATTTTTCTAATGAACAAAAAAAATGAAAATTTAAAAACAATATAAAATATGATAATATGATTTAAGGAAAAATATAATATAAAAACAAAGTAAAAGTATTAAGATTAATAATAGCATTAATAATAACAATTATAATATTGTATAACATGTAACTCCCCCATCCTTTGTTTATACATTACTCCTGAAATGTATGTTATTAACTGTATGTGGATATATACACACATTTAAAAATTAAAAATATATTACATATTTCCATAGAAAATTAAAAAAAAAATTATTCGCATATTTAATAACATTTAACAACAACATTTTAAAGAATAAGAACAAAATAATAACAACAATAAAAAATATATATTTATGTAGTAAATGATTTATCAAAATCTTTATAAGTCTTTCTTTTTTTTAGAATAATCTCTTCCAGTTACTTTTCTTTCAAACTTTATATCAGGCAATTCTTTTTGATGTTTAAATACTGTTTTTATTAACTGTCTATCACGCTTACAATGATCCTCAAAAATTGTTAAACGCAACTTTTTTTTATAAATTTGAATATTTAATTCCATAAAATGATTAAAATCTTTTATTATTTTTTTTTAAATGGTTCGCAAAATCCGACTGCGCCAGTAAAATAATTCAATTATTAATTTCTTAAAATATTTAAATGTATTCTATTTTTTTATTTATTTAAAATATATATACAAAATATGTGTTTTTAGTTTTCTAAAATTTTTCTAATGAACAAAAAAATGAAAATTTAAAAACAATATAAAATATGATAATATGATTTAAGGAAAAATATAATATAAAAACAAAGTAAAAGTATTAAGATTAATAATAGCATTAATAATAACAATTATAATATTGTATAACATGTAACTCCCCCATCCTTTGTTTATACATTACTCCTGAAATGTATGTTATTAACTGTATGTGGATATATACACACATTTAAAAATTAAAAATATATTACATATTTCCATAGAAAATTAAAAAAAAAATTATTCGCATATTTAATAACATTTAACAACAACATTTTAAAGAATAAGAACAAAATAATAACAACAATAAAAAATATATATTTATGTAGTAAATGATTTATCAAAATCTTTATAAGTCTTTCTTTTTTTTAGAATAATCTCTTCCAGTTACTTTTCTTTCAAACTTTATATCAGGCAATTCTTTTTGATGTTTAAATACTCTTTTTATTAACTGTCTATCACGCTTACAATGATCCTCAAAAATTGTTAAACGCAACTTTTTTTTATAAATTTGAATATTTAATTCCATAAAATGATTAAAATCTTTTATTATTTTTTTTTAAATGGTTCGCAAAATCCGACTGCGCCAGTAAAATAATTCAATTATTATTTTCTTAAAATATTTAAATGTATTCTATTTTTTTATTTATTTAAAATATATATACAAAATATGTGTTTTTAGTTTTCTAAAATTTTTCTAATGAACAAAAAAAATGAAAATTTAAAAACAATATAAAATATGATAATATGATTTAAGGAAAAATATAATATAAAAACAAAGTAAAAGTATTAAGATTAATAATAGCATTAATAATAACAATTATAA
Source organism: Gymnosoma rotundatum (assembly GCA_916610165.2). Lineage (NCBI taxonomy): Eukaryota > Metazoa > Arthropoda > Insecta > Diptera > Tachinidae > Gymnosoma > Gymnosoma rotundatum. The sequence goes on along the minus strand of OU744337.1, from coordinate 90,126,743 downwards.
TATTGTATAACATGTAACTCCCCCATCCTTTGTTTATACATTACTCCTGAAATGTATGTTATTAACTGTATGTGGATATATACACACATTTAAAAATTAAAAATATATTACATATTTCCATAGAAAATTAAAAAAAAAATTATTCGCATATTTAATAACATTTAACAACAACATTTTAAAGAATAAGAACAAAATAATAACAACAATAAAAAATATATATTTATGTAGTAAATGATTTATCAAAATCTTTATAAGTCTTTCTTTTTTTTAGAATAATCTCTTCCAGTTACTTTTCTTTCAAACTTTATATCAGGCAATTCTTTTTGATGTTTAAATACTGTTTTTATTAACTGTCTATCACGCTTACAATGATCCTCAAAAATTGTTAAACGCAACTTTTTTTTATAAATTTGAATATTTAATTCCATAAAATGATTAAAATCTTTTATTATTTTTTTTTAAATGGTTCGCAAAATCCGACTGCGCCAGTAAAATAATTCAATTATTATTTTCTTAAAATATTTAAATGTATTCTATTTTTTTATTTATTTAAAATATATATACAAAATATGTGTTTTTAGTTTTCTAAAATTTTTCTAATGAACAAAAAAAATGAAAATTTAAAAACAATATAAAATATGATAATATGATTTAAGGAAAAATATAATATAAAAACAAAGTAAAAGTATTAAGATTAATAATAGCATTAATAATAACAATTATAATATTGTATAACATGTAACTCCCCCATCCTTTGTTTATACATTACTCCTGAAATGTATGTTATTAACTGTATGTGGATATATACACACATTTAAAAATTAAAAATATATTACATATTTCCATAGAAAATTAAAAAAAAAATTATTCGCATATTTAATAACATTTAACAACAACATTTTAAAGAATAAGAACAAAATAATAACAACAATAAAAAATATATATTTATGTAGTAAATGATTTATCAAAATCTTTATAAGTCTTTCTTTTTTTTAGAATAATCTCTTCCAGTTACTTTTCTTTCAAACTTTATATCAGGCAATTCTTTTTGATGTTTAAATACTGTTTTTATTAACTGTCTATCACGCTTACAATGATCCTCAAAAATTGTTAAACGCAACTTTTTTTTATAAATTTGAATATTTAATTCCATAAAATGATTAAAATCTTTTATTATTTTTTTTTAAATGGTTCGCAAAATCCGACTGCGCCAGTAAAATAATTCAATTATTAATTTCTTAAAATATTTAAATGTATTCTATTTTTTTATTTATTTAAAATATATATACAAAATATGTGTTTTTAGTTTTCTAAAATTTTTCTAATGAACAAAAAAATGAAAATTTAAAAACAATATAAAATATGATAATATGATTTAAGGAAAAATATAATATAAAAACAAAGTAAAAGTATTAAGATTAATAATAGCATTAATAATAACAATTATAATATTGTATAACATGTAACTCCCCCATCCTTTGTTTATACATTACTCCTGAAATGTATGTTATTAACTGTATGTGGATATATACACACATTTAAAAATTAAAAATATATTACATATTTCCATAGAAAATTAAAAAAAAAATTATTCGCATATTTAATAACATTTAACAACAACATTTTAAAGAATAAGAACAAAATAATAACAACAATAAAAAATATATATTTATGTAGTAAATGATTTATCAAAATCTTTATAAGTCTTTCTTTTTTTTAGAATAATCTCTTCCAGTTACTTTTCTTTCAAACTTTATATCAGGCAATTCTTTTTGATGTTTAAATACTCTTTTTATTAACTGTCTATCACGCTTACAATGATCCTCAAAAATTGTTAAACGCAACTTTTTTTTATAAATTTGAATATTTAATTCCATAAAATGATTAAAATCTTTTATTATTTTTTTTTAAATGGTTCGCAAAATCCGACTGCGCCAGTAAAATAATTCAATTATTATTTTCTTAAAATATTTAAATGTATTCTATTTTTTTATTTATTTAAAATATATATACAAAATATGTGTTTTTAGTTTTCTAAAATTTTTCTAATGAACAAAAAAAATGAAAATTTAAAAACAATATAAAATATGATAATATGATTTAAGGAAAAATATAATATAAAAACAAAGTAAAAGTATTAAGATTAATAATAGCATTAATAATAACAATTATAATATTGTATAACATGTAACTCCCCCATCCTTTGTTTATACATTACTCCTGAAATGTATGTTATTAACTGTATGTGGATATATACACACATTTAAAAATTAAAAATATATTACATATTTCCATAGAAAATTAAAAAAAAAATTATTCGCATATTTAATAACATTTAACAACAACATTTTAAAGAATAAGAACAAAATAATAACAACAATAAAAAATATATATTTATGTAGTAAATGATTTATCAAAATCTTTATAAGTCTTTCTTTTTTTTAGAATAATCTCTTCCAGTTACTTTTCTTTCAAACTTTATATCAGGCAATTCTTTTTGATGTTTAAATACTGTTTTTATTAACTGTCTATCACGCTTACAATGATCCTCAAAAATTGTTAAACGCAACTTTTTTTTATAAATTTGAATATTTAATTCCATAAAATGATTAAAATCTTTTATTATTTTTTTTTAAATGGTTCGCAAAATCCGACTGCGCCAGTAAAATAATTCAATTATTAATTTCTTAAAATATTTAAATGTATTCTATTTTTTTATTTATTTAAAATATATATACAAAATATGTGTTTTTAGTTTTCTAAAATTTTTCTAATGAACAAAAAAATGAAAATTTAAAAACAATATAAAATATGATAATATGATTTAAGGAAAAATATAATATAAAAACAAAGTAAAAGTATTAAGATTAATAATAGCATTAATAATAACAATTATAATATTGTATAACATGTAACTCCCCCATCCTTTGTTTATACATTACTCCTGAAATGTATGTTATTAACTGTATGTGGATATATACACACATTTAAAAATTAAAAATATATTACATATTTCCATAGAAAATTAAAAAAAAAATTATTCGCATATTTAATAACATTTAACAACAACATTTTAAAGAATAAGAACAAAATAATAACAACAATAAAAAATATATATTTATGTAGTAAATGATTTATCAAAATCTTTATAAGTCTTTCTTTTTTTTAGAATAATCTCTTCCAGTTACTTTTCTTTCAAACTTTATATCAGGCAATTCTTTTTGATGTTTAAATACTCTTTTTATTAACTGTCTATCACGCTTACAATGATCCTCAAAAATTGTTAAACGCAACTTTTTTTTATAAATTTGAATATTTAATTCCATAAAATGATTAAAATCTTTTATTATTTTTTTTTAAATGGTTCGCAAAATCCGACTGCGCCAGTAAAATAATTCAATTATTATTTTCTTAAAATATTTAAATGTATTCTATTTTTTTATTTATTTAAAATATATATACAAAATATGTGTTTTTAGTTTTCTAAAATTTTTCTAATGAACAAAAAAAATGAAAATTTAAAAACAATATAAAATATGATTTAAGGAAAAATATAATATAAAAACAAAGTAAAAGTATTAAGATTAATAATAGCATTAATAATAACAATTATAATATTGTATAACATGTAACTCCCCCATCCTTTGTTTATACATTACTCCTGAAATGTATGTTATTAACTGTATGTGGATATATACACACATTTAAAAATTAAAAATATATTACATATTTCCATAGAAAATTAAAAAAAAAATTATTCGCATATTTAATAACATTTAACAACAACATTTTAAAGAATAAGAACAAAATAATAACAACAATAAAAAATATATATTTATGTAGTAAATGATTTATCAAAATCTTTATAAGTCTTTCTTTTTTTTAGAATAATCTCTTCCAGTTACTTTTCTTTCAAACTTTATATCAGGCAATTCTTTTTGATGTTTAAATACTCTTTTTATTAACTGTCTATCACGCTTACAATGATCCTCAAAAATTGTTAAACGCAACTTTTTTTTATAAATTTGAATATTTAATTCCATAAAATGATTAAAATCTTTTATTATTTTTTTTTAAATGGTTCGCAAAATCCGACTGCGCCAGTAAAATAATTCAATTATTAATTTCTTAAAATATTTAAATGTATTCTATTTTTTTATTTATTTAAAATATATATACAAAATATGTGTTTTTAGTTTTCTAAAATTTTTCTAATGAACAAAAAAATGAAAATTTAAAAACAATATAAAATATGATAATATGATTTAAGGAAAAATATAATATAAAAACAAAGTAAAAGTATTAAGATTAATAATAGCATTAATAATAACAATTATAATATTGTATAACATGTAACTCCCCCATCCTTTGTTTATACATTACTCCTGAAATGTATGTTATTAACTGTATGTGGATATATACACACATTTAAAAATTAAAAATATATTACATATTTCCATAGAAAATTAAAAAAAAAATTATTCGCATATTTAATAACATTTAACAACAACATTTTAAAGAATAAGAACAAAATAATAACAACAATAAAAAATATATATTTATGTAGTAAATGATTTATCAAAATCTTTATAAGTCTTTCTTTTTTTTAGAATAATCTCTTCCAGTTACTTTTCTTTCAAACTTTATATCAGGCAATTCTTTTTGATGTTTAAATACTGTTTTTATTAACTGTCTATCACGCTTACAATGATCCTCAAAAATTGTTAAACGCAACTTTTTTTTATAAATTTGAATATTTAATTCCATAAAATGATTAAAATCTTTTATTATTTTTTTTTAAATGGTTCGCAAAATCCGACTGCGCCAGTAAAATAATTCAATTATTAATTTCTTAAAATATTTAAATGTATTCTATTTTTTTATTTATTTAAAATATATATACAAAATATGTGTTTTTAGTTTTCTAAAATTTTTCTAATGAACAAAAAAATGAAAATTTAAAAACAATATAAAATATGATAATATGATTTAAGGAAAAATATAATATAAAAACAAAGTAAAAGTATTAAGATTAATAATAGCATTAATAATAACAATTATAATATTGTATAACATGTAACTCCCCCATCCTTTGTTTATACATTACTCCTGAAATGTATGTTATTAACTGTATGTGGATATATACACACATTTAAAAATTAAAAATATATTACATATTTCCATAGAAAATTAAAAAAAAAATTATTCGCATATTTAATAACATTTAACAACAACATTTTAAAGAATAAGAACAAAATAATAACAACAATAAAAAATATATATTTATGTAGTAAATGATTTATCAAAATCTTTATAAGTCTTTCTTTTTTTTAGAATAATCTCTTCCAGTTACTTTTCTTTCAAACTTTATATCAGGCAATTCTTTTTGATGTTTAAATACTGTTTTTATTAACTGTCTATCACGCTTACAATGATCCTCAAAAATTGTTAAACGCAACTTTTTTTTATAAATTTGAATATTTAATTCCATAAAATGATTAAAATCTTTTATTATTTTTTTTTAAATGGTTCGCAAAATCCGACTGCGCCAGTAAAATAATTCAATTATTATTTTCTTAAAATATTTAAATGTATTCTATTTTTTTATTTATTTAAAATATATATACAAAATATGTGTTTTTAGTTTTCTAAAATTTTTCTAATGAACAAAAAAAATGAAAATTTAAAAACAATATAAAATATGATTTAAGGAAAAATATAATATAAAAACAAAGTAAAAGTATTAAGATTAATAATAGCATTAATAATAACAATTATAATATTGTATAACATGTAACTCCCCCATCCTTTGTTTATACATTACTCCTGAAATGTATGTTATTAACTGTATGTGGATATATACACACATTTAAAAATTAAAAATATATTACATATTTCCATAGAAAATTAAAAAAAAAATTATTCGCATATTTAATAACATTTAACAACAACATTTTAAAGAATAAGAACAAAATAATAACAACAATAAAAAATATATATTTATGTAGTAAATGATTTATCAAAATCTTTATAAGTCTTTCTTTTTTTTAGAATAATCTCTTCCAGTTACTTTTCTTTCAAACTTTATATCAGGCAATTCTTTTTGATGTTTAAATACTCTTTTTATTAACTGTCTATCACGCTTACAATGATCCTCAAAAATTGTTAAACGCAACTTTTTTTTATAAATTTGAATATTTAATTCCATAAAATGATTAAAATCTTTTATTATTTTTTTTTAAATGGTTCGCAAAATCCGACTGCGCCAGTAAAATAATTCAATTATTAATTTCTTAAAATATTTAAATGTATTCTATTTTTTTATTTATTTAAAATATATATACAAAATATGTGTTTTTAGTTTTCTAAAATTTTTCTAATGAACAAAAAAATGAAAATTTAAAAACAATATAAAATATGATAATATGATTTAAGGAAAAATATAATATAAAAACAAAGTAAAAGTATTAAGATTAATAATAGCATTAATAATAACAATTATAATATTGTATAACATGTAACTCCCCCATCCTTTGTTTATACATTACTCCTGAAATGTATGTTATTAACTGTATGTGGATATATACACACATTTAAAAATTAAAAATATATTACATATTTCCATAGAAAATTAAAAAAAAAATTATTCGCATATTTAATAACATTTAACAACAACATTTTAAAGAATAAGAACAAAATAATAACAACAATAAAAAATATATATTTATGTAGTAAATGATTTATCAAAATCTTTATAAGTCTTTCTTTTTTTTAGAATAATCTCTTCCAGTTACTTTTCTTTCAAACTTTATATCAGGCAATTCTTTTTGATGTTTAAATACTGTTTTTATTAACTGTCTATCACGCTTACAATGATCCTCAAAAATTGTTAAACGCAACTTTTTTTTATAAATTTGAATATTTAATTCCATAAAATGATTAAAATCTTTTATTATTTTTTTTTAAATGGTTCGCAAAATCCGACTGCGCCAGTAAAATAATTCAATTATTAATTTCTTAAAATATTTAAATGTATTCTATTTTTTTATTTATTTAAAATATATATACAAAATATGTGTTTTTAGTTTTCTAAAATTTTTCTAATGAACAAAAAAATGAAAATTTAAAAACAATATAAAATATGATAATATGATTTAAGGAAAAATATAATATAAAAACAAAGTAAAAGTATTAAGATTAATAATAGCATTAATAATAACAATTATAATATTGTATAACATGTAACTTCATGCTTAAAAGGGCAAAAGCAAGAAAGAAAGATAAATGAGAGAAAAATGGGAGAATAAGCTGACATAAGTCATAAATGTTTATTTCGTGATTCCGCCAACAAACTTCTCCATCATGACTCTTGTAGCTGACACAAAGCACATAATGTAAACTGGCTCTGAGCTAAATTACAACTTGAACGCATTTTCATGAGAAAATCGACAATCTGAAGCCAGGCAAACAACAATTGAAATGCTGTAAAATGAATGCAAATATGAATCAAAGCAAGAAGTGGTCACCCGTGAAACAAAATGGCAGCCAATTGATATTTTTACATCACTCTTGTGACACCTACTCAAAATGAGATTGCTTTTTGAACATTTCTGCTAAAATACATTTGCTTCCTGTTACATTTCTGATATCTAAAAAAAAGTAAAAATGTCTTTTTTCCACCACATTACATACTAATAATTCAAGTTATTGTGCAGCATTTTGCAATAAATGGCTAAAAATGTTGATTAATAAAATATGAAATATCCATCCATTCATCCTTGATGTCGTCATCCCAACATGACAAATGGCAACGTCAAAAAACAAATAAAAGTTGATTAATCAATGTTCTCATAAATTTTGTAAATGTAATAATACATGGGTAACATTATGTATGTATGTATGTATGTATGTATGTATGTATGTATGTATGTATGTATATGTAAATTGTAATAAATTAGAAATAACAAATCGATTGAACTTCGCTTAGTCAAGTGCGTATTTATTGTATAAAACAATTGTTGATTTTTGTTATCATATTAAGTTTCTTCATTACAGAATTCATAATTTACAATGGCAGAATTAAGTAAAATTTGTATTATAAACAGATTAACTTCAACAACATAAAACTGACAAATACTAAGAATGCTATCTGATTCTATCTAAAACATGTTGTTTTGTTAATTTATAAACTTTTTGAAACAACTTTGCTGTTTATTTCACTTGCACAGAAGAAAATACCGATTTATTCCAAAACGAATGCAGAATTTCCGGTTCCTATCACCCCCAAGTTTAGCTTGTTCTTCTTTTCTGCACAAAAAATATGAAATGAAACAAGCAAATAAATTGCAATTTATTGGCGTCGTATTGTCGTCATAACTTTTTTGTAAAGTATTTATTTATCTTGTTTTTGTTATTTTCTAAGATGTCATCAGGCATCAGAACCACCACAGTTTCGTTTTTGTTAAGTGTCTGCTCTATTTTGTGGCCAAGTTAAATACTCGTAAGGAATATCTTCAAGGAAGCAAAGAAACTAAAATATCTTCACGCACATCACTCAAAATAACAACATAAATCCAAAACACTTATTCATACCCGTATTCAAACTCATGCTCGTTAGAGTTCCACTTCCACTTTTACACTTACATTGGTAATAATGTGAAGAAGATGAAAAACATATAAAAGGAATAAAAATATTAAATTCATAATTGAATATCTTCTTCTTACTTTAAACACTCAAGCGGGGTTGAAATAGAGCTCCATAAGCAACTCCTACTAATGTCATGTCACAATCCAACATAAACAGCAAAATACAATAAACACATGCAATTAACAGTGCGGTACGAAAGTTTACAAACAGGAATGGGAAATTTTTTAGTTTACCATTTTGTCGGATATTATTTTCAATATTTTGCGATTGAACAAAATCCGTAAATTAATGACGGTTTATGAGCAAAAACCAGAATATTTCCTTCTCTCGCATTTTTCTGCATCGAAAGCGAAAATTTAGTAAAAAATTAAAAATAAATTTTTACAGAAATTCCTCAAAGGGAGAAAACTCAACAAAAAAGTAATAACTTTATCAAAATCACAAAAAAGAATCGAAATTTTATCAAAGTATTTTACTATTCAGCAAAATAACACATTTTTAGCAAGGATACATTAAGTGGATGCTGGCATAAAGGCGAGTTCATTCGGAGGCCAAAACGGCCCAATGTGATGTGTCGATAATTCACAGAACCCTAGGATTAATGATTTATAAGAACAACCTACAGGCCGGTCAGTGTCGCATTTCGGAGAAAGTCAAGATCCAAAAAAAAAAAAAAAATTGGCCCAAATGTTTTAGTCTGCGTTTCTGCAGAGCTGGACTGTCACAAAGAAGGTATTGAACTATCTCCTCCTCTAGACAGCTTCTGCTGCATCCATCACGGTAAATTCCCAAACGTTTCGATATGCGTACGATCATACAGTGCCCCGGTCTTATGCCCATAACCTTTAATGGTTAGCATGTTGACTGGTGATTGGTTTGATGGCCCATGTTCGTATTCCAGTTGTTTTCTCATAAATTTTTCTGATAATTATTAAGGTGCTTCACAATAGGAAATAAAACACTGCTACCTTCGCCGGTAGTACTCTACAGCATTAGAATAATAAATAAAACAGCAGTACTAGCTGAAAAAAGAAAATGCTCCTATTTAAGGGCGGTTTACATGGTTGTGCAGAATAGTAAGAGTGGGATCGTCTAAATAAAATACGTAATGAGTGTGCACAAATTAAGAGCAAATACGGATGAAAATTTGACAGTCGTATGTCTCTCTTTGTTTTATGGAAATTTTCAAAAGACAATTACGAATCATAAGATCAGGGATGCATTTTTATGCAAACCGCTATTTAAGTTTTGGTGTGTTTTACGCATACCAATTGTGTAAACGCAAAAATAATCTGTCGTAAGATTTTTACTCGCAGTCCTAAAATACGGATGGAATTTTATATTATTTTTTCTTGGATTATAGATTCGTAAAGTCGTACCGTCTAAACACCACTTTAATACCAGAGTCATTGCAACACTGTACTAAAAAATAAACATATCGTGCAAATGCAGGGTTGCGAAAAAAAACAAAATATTTTTGTCTATTACTCTTCACAATCTTTCTCCTTAACTCTATCTCCTTCCAAGAGAAGGTAACAGATTTAAATCGTAATAATTAAAAAAGTTAAAACAAAAATGGGGAAAGTTCATAGCAAAATCAAAATTCCGGTAAATATCTCATTGTTAAAAAAATCAAAATCGCATAGTAAAAAAACATACCGATCAAGCAACTTATTCTGTAGGATTCTATTGAAGAACACCTTCAACCTACAAATACCTGCCTTAAATACATTCATCGACATTTACTTATTTCTCCATTTTACTTCCCTCTAAAATTTTCTATATATTTTAGCCAGAACTGCGAATTCTGTAAATCTCTATGGCCCGGTTTCATCTCTGAAAATTATACCTAGAAGACAACGATCGATCGAACACTAAAATCGAAAAGCATATTTAATAATCCTCTCATTATTATGCACTTCACTGTAACATGTGTTTATAAGGGGAGATGGTGTTATTGCTATTGCCATTGTGCGGAAATACTAAAGTTATTTATTAAAAATTGTTTTTATCTCATATTCCATTCTTTTGAACTTAAGTTTGAATGCCTTCTGCAGAGAATGGCGAAAAAAAAATGTTTTAGCTTTGATAATTTAAAATTTACTCGCATAATAAAATACAATTGCAAATAAAAAGTGTATTTTAATAGTTCAGATGTTTTTATTTCAATTTGTATTATTTTTCTAAAGGACAAAAATATACACACAGACGGAAATATTTTTATTAACAATTGTATAAATAATAAATATTATGAGAGTGTTGAAGTGTGTCAAAGTGTGAGTGGTTGAAAGTATAAGTGTATGGATGTATAAATGCAAAATTATATTGAACAATATCTCTTTGTTTTAAACATTATTTAAATGTCTAAGCTTAAATAAGTCGAATTATGATATTTCCATTTTTACTTCTAACAGCCATACCGAAACAAGAGCGGAAAGCATTTTTCTGCTGTCAAAAGTTCTCGCCCGTACATTTTGTATGTGGTATACATTGGAAAATCTGATTTTGATAATAAAAATAATTAATATTAAATAAAAATTTAAATAATAAAAAATAATGTCCTTTTTTTAAGAATTTTTAATTTACACAATACAAATACCAAAAATGTTATTCTTGTTAAAATTATCGAGAAAATTATATTTATTTTGGAACAAATCTAGATTACGGACGCTGTTTAAAAACAAAAAAAGTTGTTAACGGGGTGTAAAATGCAATTTTGAGTGGAAACTTTGGGGCTGACCTTAGTTTCGGAACTACGGACCTCCAAAGATTGTGTGTATAATACGACATATAGCGAGTAATTTTTGGCGGAATAAGACTATATTGGAATCATTGGAAAAGTAAACCTTTTTTTAATAACCCTATTTTTTATCATTTCGGCGCTTTTTTTTAGGTAACGCTGTAAGACGAATAAACAACAATACGATTTGTAAGAGTACTCAGCTCAGGCTAGCGAAAATAAATGTAAAATGCTACTGGCGAAACCTAATTGAAAATTAAAGCATTAAGTTCGGATGTCAGAAACTTTCAACTTTTACTTTTCTTTCCGATATTTAAATCTTTTTAAAGCGGTTCCTAAAATCAAAGGCTGATTAGATTAAAATAAATTAAATGCTTTTTTTAAAGCTTTTAAATTACGCGTCGAATTTTCATTAAAATTTTAATAATTTTTACCAACTGTATCGACTTCAGAAGCTGTTTAGTATGAAATCTATAGTTTTGGAATCATATTAAATAGTCCGATCAATTTTAAAATTATAAACTGAATCGGATAAAATTTTCTTACAAATGTTGATAGTACTTCGTGTACTCGACCAGCATTATTTTTATGAAAATAATCTTTAAAATTTATTTTTTTTGTGATACGACCCAATGTGCAATGGTATCTTCGCATGATGACTATTACTTTTGTTATTCCTTGACTAATCTGTTGGTCAATTCTAATATTCTGCGATTACAAAACTTTCATTTTTACAACACAAATCATTTATAACAAGAAAAGAAAAAAAAAATCATTTGAACACAAGAAACTTCTTAATTTCCGCACAAATTAAATATTTATTTGCAGACAATGGAACAAAAGAAAAAGAATTGTGTCGGAAATTCATACAATACATTACAAACAGTCACAATTGGATTCATGCTCGTTATTAAAACTTTAAATAAGAGTTTTTCATTTACTAGGAGACTACGAGATTAGAAGAAGAAACTAAAAATGAAAACAGAAAAGTAAAATAATGGTCTGATGATTTTTTGACACATCGAAGAGATTTTTTTGGCTTTCTTTGATTTGAAAAGATTAATTTTCTTATGCAATTAAATTTTTATTTTTTAATTTAAAGAAGAAAATTGAAAATAGAAGGCAACGACTTATTGCAATTATTGTAAAAGCGGTCACATAATGCAGTGCAGACTCGGTTAACGCAATTCTTGAGCTTGTTGGTGAAAGAGAAAATACGAGTAGAAACGGGTATATTGGTTCATGTACTTTTCTTTTATTTTGTGATTCGTGTAAGCACTGAAGACCGAAATTGCAGGAACAGAATTTGAATGTGTTTCGTGTTCACACATTTAATTTTATAAGAGAGTTTAAAAAATTGCAGAGATAAAAATTGCATGTCTGGACGGGGATTTACGAAAACCAGCTAAAAATTCATATGCCTCTTTCGTACTAAAAAGCTTATATTAAGAGGGCTGCTCTATATATTTCTTTCCTAATAGTGAAAATGCGAATATTTATAATCAAAAATGGTTTTATTGTTTTTCAAAGTATTCTCCAGCATGATTTATACACTTTTGCATGCGCTCAAACCAGTTGTCGAAGCACTTTTTCCACTCCGATTGAGACACCTCTAAAACATGGTTTTTGAACACTTCAACAGCTTCTTCTGGCGACGAAAATCGTTGACCACGCATTTTTTTTCTTGATGTGCGGAAACAAGAAGAAGTCATTAGGTGCCAAGTCAGGGCTGTACGCCGGATGACCCATTAATTCGACGTTTTGGCCGGTCAAAAACGCTCTGGTTTGGGCCGATGTGTGAGAGCTCGCATTGTCATGGTGAACAATGATTCGTCTTCTCTTGTTGGTTTTTCGAATTTCTCCGATGACTTCAAGTAAACAAATTGTAGTGTACCACTCAGAAGGGACCGTTCTACGTTGCTCAAGCGGAACAGTCGCCACATGACCAGTTTTGCCGAAGAAACAGGCGAGCATTTGCTTCGAAGTGCTTCTTCGACGAACAACTTTCGTTGGATTTTGCTCGTCTTTGAAGACCCACACGGTCGACTGTTGTTTCGTTTCGGGCTCATACGCATGGATCCATGATTCGTCACCTGTGACGATCTTATAAACATCTTTTGAAGCACCGCAATCGTATTTTTGCAGCATTTCTTTGCACCAATCGACACGAGCCTTTTTTTGAGCGACTTTCAAATTGTGCGGGGTCCAACGAGAACAAACCTTTTTTACGGCCACCTTCACGGAATTCGTCTTTGAGCGAGCTTCGGCCACGTTTAAATTCATTACACCAATTTTTCACAGTGCTATAGGGGTGCTTCATCGCCATACAAAGATTTAAGTTCATCAATTCACTCTTGTCGTGATAATCCACGTCGAATTTTCTATATTAATTTTTTCAAGTCACTGTAAACAACACAAATAATGGTCGTCAAAACGTTTTGAGTACGATTATGCTTAAAAATGACAAACTTTCCAATGGAAATGTCATATTGTACTTGGCAGCACTCAGTGTTGCCCTCCTAAACAAAAGTTTTATATTTATTTATTTATAATAAAAAACTAAAGTAAAAAACAAAACAAAAGACAGAATCTTAACATTGTTTGCAAAATCGCGTTAATAAAGGCCTTGTTCTTTGAAAAGTTCCTTTAATAGAGTCACCAATGTTAAGCCTTTGGATGTTACGAATATCGGGGTGTTGCAAATAATGGGGTGTTGCGCTTATTGAGCTGTACCTTGAAAAACTCTGCTAAAGTTTTGTCTCCATCACTAAAACGCATTTTTGTTTTCCAAAAATTCGGTAATGCCCTTTTTTTATTCTGTTATAAAAATTTGAAAATAAATATCTTATTGTTATTTATCGACAAATTACTAAATTAAATACTTTTCCTAACCCTTTTGAAAAACTGGTAACTGATTTCATATTTCAACATGTACACGTCTGTTCAACTCAGTTTTTGAAAGGTTGTTCAACTAAAATAAATTTACTGTAACTTATAACGGTTGTGAGTCGTGGTTTTGTTGCATGTAAGCAACTGATATTCAGAATTTAGCAAAGGGTTTGATAAGGTAAACCGTAAATGATTCCTGGAAAATTTAAATCGACCAGCAAAGTGTTTTGATTCCATATAATGATGTGACAAAAAATAGGAGTTGTCTCAGAGTGTTGTAATTTGGTATACTACTGTAAAATCCTTGATTAAGAAAAATTCAAATAATTGAAAAAATTGGACAAAGGACACTCCTACCTCTCATACATTGCAAAAACTTAATTTTTAATATTGGTTACATAACTGCAAAAAAAAAAAAAAACGTAAAAATCCGTAGATGTTTTACATCCCATAATAGTAACTTGTTTGGTAGTTTTTATTTTTGTTGAAGCAAGGACTCCAGGTCCTGCCATATATCCATGTCAATATATAGAGTTAAGGCTTGCCCAACAGATAACTTCTTAACTACTGTTGCGTTCGTAATTTTTTCTGTAGCCTTAGTTATAGCATTAGCCGAAGTTGATGCAAATAGTTCATCAACTCGCTTCCTTTTAGTCCATTGTGATGCTTTCTCATAACTTACTTACTTATAAGATCGGTCTCTACCACAGCATGTACTTGAAACCACCGAGTATACAGAGGCGACACGAGAATATAGTCATCTCTTTTTTTTTCTATGCATCTCTTTCTTGACATCCTATCGACTACTACAAAACAAAATTGAAGTCGATAGGATGTCAAGAAAGAGATGCATAGAAAAAAAGAGATGACTATATTCTCGTGTCGCTCTGTATGCTTAGTGCTTGAAACCAAATGCGAGCAGAATTCAATGGAATTTTTGATATTAAATAAATAATAAAAAATTAAAAAAAACTAAACATGAAATGAAATATTTTACTATTTAACCAGTTGCTCTTCTCAGCTTTAAATCTACTTCCCATACGCTAGTGTTTGGTCCATTTACGGCTGAATTTTAAAACTCTAAACTTCAATTTCTTCACTTCAGTACTCAAAAATACTCTTTGCAAAAGATTTTCCACAAATTTTATTACTTTAAGAATCACAGTAGTTCTTTTATGTTGCTTTAACTTCAGCCAATGATTGAAAATCCTGACACTAAAAAAACATTCACCAAAGAAATCGTGCAAAAAGGTGCAGCTGAAATTTATATATGTTATAACATATAAGTTAGATATGTATTTTTGCTAACGGTAATTGACATGTGACCAATAATCATCAGTGGTGTAGTTCTAGGCAGATACCAAGGTTGCACTTTTACCAAAACCGTTATCAAAAAATATTGAATTTGATTACTATAATGACACGCAAAATGACAGTGATATTCTTTGAATCGATTATTTTGCATACAAACTCAAATTTTGAGATGCAATAACTCAATAATTTCTAAATTCATATTTTGCAAATAACCTAATCAGAGTGTTTTCTCTTAAAATATCACCAAAAAGTGTGGAATTTTTACATCATTTTTTAAATTTTTGGACAAACTCGAAGGATGATAGAAGGAGTAGTGTTTGTGGACATTCAATTTTTTTATACAGATGCTTTCACCCTTAATAATCAATACCGGCGATTTGTCAAAATTTAAAATGTCAAAAGTTAAAAGGTAATAATAATGTGTGTTATAAATAACAGGTACATTCACAAACGAAAAGTTTTTTTACTGGCAAAAGCGCCATTACAATTTGTAAGGTATTTTAGACAACCAATTAATATTATTTCAATTTAATTTAAGCCCGCTTTACAACGATTTACTAGGACAACGAAAAGTTAATGACTAAAATATAAAGATATATCACCATACACAACTCGAAAAAAATCAATTATTTATCTGATGAGGTCTGATAGAAAAATTAAGATTAAGATTAGTTTCCATTTCACTTGCCCACAATACGTTTAAATATGTGTGTTAACAAGGCATCCTAACTCACACTTTATACAAACATACATCAATACATACGCATGAACAATATTTTCATTTAACTTGAGAACACTCCGCATTCAAGTGCCACGTCATTGTAAAATTTGCATTAAAGTGTGCTTTTCGTTTTATTGTTTGTTGTATTATAATTTTTTTTATTTATTAGAAATCTCGAATACTTACTGGCTGATAAAGGTCAAGAAGAAGAATTTTTGTTGTTGTATTTAACATAAATTGTTTTCTGACTCTTTGAAAAGTAGAAGTAAAAGTTGCAGACAAACATTCTAATAAATTTAATTGAACGGAACGACTAAAAGGAATTTCCCAAATGCAAAGAAAAAAAAAAAACAAATAAATGAAATATTTACTGTTGGTATAAGTTAACTTAAAAGATAACCCTACAAGAAGCTGGGCTATAGAATTATTTATTTAAATCAAATATTTGTTACAAATCTCTTTGCAAGTTTTTTATTTGTTTGTTTGTACTTGTGTAAATCACTGCTAAGCGACTGAACCGATTTTAATAACCTCATGGTAATACGGGTAGATATTTATCCTCATGGTAAAATAGGCTATTTATATTTTCAAATAGTGGACCAGAAGGAAGGGGAGGGGGAAGGGGAAGCGGTCACTTTTATGCATCTAAATCATTTTTAACAAAGTCTCGGCTTATCGATTTTAATTAAATTCGAATCGTAGATAGGTCCTCATCTACATTAATTTCTAGAGCTATGACCGTTTTTTTTAAGAGAAGTAGCACTTTAGGCATTAATACCTACTTAGTTTTTAATTAATTAGGAGAGGGATAGATGAGAGAGAAGACAGGTGGTGAAAGGAGATAGATATGGCCATTTTAATATGCTATGAAGAAGAAGGCTGCATGTTTTAATTTTAGATCTGAATATGTATATATACCATTAAACAGAAAAAAACATTTTTTTTATTTTTGACTGCCGTAAGGGTTGAGAACCCAGGGCTGCCGGTCTGTAGTCAACGTGCTTACCACCTTGACTACAGCAGCCTCTTAAAAGATAAGAGAAAAAGGGTAAAACAGACATTTTTATTCCTTGCCGATTGCAATTGAATTTTAAGTATAATTAGATATTTATGTAAAGGATAGAATATTCTACTTATGTTTATTTAAAAAAAAAGGAAATGTGAGGGAAGTGGGAGAAAGGCGTAATTTTATGAACTTTAACCAATCTTCACAATTTCAGATTCTAAAGATATTAAAAATATAGATATTTCCTGATCTATAAGATCCATCTAATTTAATAGATATCTTACATGTTCGGAATAGATCTTCATAGGAAACAAGGCAAATCTAATATATTATACAGTGCCTAAAAAGGCCCTAAAATTAGACCTAGGCAAAAAATATGGTGGATATAAAGCGGAAATTTCCAAACGGCAGAGTCAATTGTAACAAAATTTTAATAATAATAATAATAGCAGACGAATAATCAGACTTAAGTTTCCGAGCTTTACGGGCCCTTCAAGAGCGGCGCATGTTGTAGTAGTATTTGTAACTTTTGATCCAAAAAACGCCATCAATACACTTAACGAAGTTTGAAACTGGTTAATCTCAAGAGTATTTCTTTAAAATCAAATGCAAATCTAAACTAAAAAGGAAACATTAAAAAATATACGGGAATATCCTGAGTTATTTCTGAATATTCCCACTTTTATATAAAGATTCAAAAAAATTAAACACGTTTAACAAACTCCACAATAATGAAATAAGAATTCTGAATTTTCGTGCACTTTGATTTTTTTTAAAGCCTGAGCTCTACTGCCCAAACCTTCAATCAATCGATGAATTTCTTCAAAAGTGCCGAATAAAGTGTTTCTCAGACTTAAAGCAATTTTTTTAATAAAAGCAAAAAAAAAAATAATAATAATAATAACTAAATCAAATTTGTTTTTCTATGGTTTTGATAGTTTTGTTAAGACCTGTTGACTTTCTTTCCCCCTCAATTACCTCTTCTTTTGAATATCAAAATGTAGGAAAATTTATAAAGATGATTATTAAAAAAGTTTCTTTGTTTTCTTTGCCAAATCAATTGCAGCATAATGTAGAGTATTAAATTTACTATGAACAATAACTTGTTCTTCCTAGAAAAACAACAAAAAATACAAAAACATAGAAAGACAGCATGACAACAAAGTTAAATGAGTCACGTACGTGGATGCTGTCGGAGAAAGAAAAAAGTTTTATTTTAAGTCGAAAAAACACAGATTAAAGCCAATAAATTGTAAATTTTCTATGGCTTTTTGTATATTTGACACAAATAACAGTAATTTTTAATCCTCAAATCATAAACTCTAACATCAATCTAACGATGCAAACGTATATAAAAAAACTTGCAATTAATAGCCATTTCTCATCCTTTGTACTCGTATTACAACAGGTCAAACAACCACTTTTTATTCTTTGTCATAGTGAAAAATCTTGAAATTAAAAACTAATGATGATTAATTAAAACCCCTGGTAATTTGTATCCTAATGACTTTAAATATTTATAACCAAGATCTTTTATTGTATGTGTTTTTGAATGGGAAACTTTCTTCGGAATGCCGCACCTGCATGATGGAACAGAACAACAATTGCTTTGTTTGCTAAAGTCACCAATAAAGATAATGTATGTACATACACATATTGTTCATATATACATTTGTATGTACTACATAAAATTCAAAGCTTTTAATGTCCAACATTTAACTACTCTTTCGCTGCAAATAATTTTTTTTTTTCATTTTGTTTCTATGCATCAAGTTTAGGTACCAATAACATATTTTTTATGTGTAAGAGAAAGATAGTCGTATTAAGGTAGAGGTTAGTTTGCATTTTGGCACTATTTTGTCCTGTTTGTGTGGTCTAATGTGGAACGTTTTGTGTCTTAAAGCGAGCAAATCTACACTCAAAGGAGAATTCAATTCATATTATGCAATTTTTGAGAACTCGAGTCGGTATGGGTCGGACAAGAACTGAAATTGTAATTGTTGGTACTATTTTGTAACGTTTGTATAGTCTAATGTGGAACTTGTTGTGCCTTTGAAACAAGTAAATCTTTTTTAAAACTCGAATCGATGCGGGGTGGACAAGGATATAAATTGTAATTTTTTGTTCTATTTTTGCCCCAAAGCAAAAACTTGCGCACCGAAAAATATTGCCTGAAATCGTGAGCTTCTCAACGAGGAAAACAAGTAAATTTACAAACGATTTTAAAAAATGCAGAAGCCGCTAAACCTTTTTATTAAGAAGAGGACATTTTTTTAAGTTTCAAGTATCATGAAGACGACGCACAGTGCTTTGTAAAGCTAACAAAGTACCTTAAATAGATTCGTAAGTAGAATTTATGATCTCCTCTTTTTGTTAACAGAAGAGGGCGCTAAAGTCATAAAATGTTTGAGGTAAAACTGTTGAACAGAAAAACGATTTTTACTGTGTTACAAAAAAAAAATTTTTAAATTTCATTTTTTATTGTGTTCCTTTGAAACTTAACAGTTTTGTTTATTACTATAGGTACAAAAAAACAAAAATAATTTTTGGTTAATATTTTTTATGGAAAAGTTGTTTGTGCCATCGAAAACTTTTGCGATTTTTTATTTGGAATTACTAAAATGCAAAAGTTTTATAGAGTCAACAAATTTTTTTTTTAAGAATAGGTAATTGTTTATTTGCGATTTTAGTACATTTTAAAGGGTTTAAATAGAATATGCAAAGAAGTTTTAGATTTTTCACCCGGAAATGTAAAAGTGATTTAATTTTTTTAACACATGTTTCCTAAGTTGCAGAAAAAGTTACAAAGTCCCAAGTTTGTGGTACTGCCAAAATTAAAAAAAAAATAGTTTATACAATTTTTTTTATTACTATAAAAAATTAATAAAATTTTGATGTACGATAGTTTATAATTTTTATTAAATAGTGACAAAAACTTACCATAAATTGGAAGAACTTTTTTTTTTTTGAGGAAATCCTAAAGTTTTTCAAACTTTAAAAAAATTTTAAAAATGTGTAAATAAAAAGTAGGCAATTTTTTATTTCTCATTTATAGACTTTGTTAACAAATCTAACCACTAGTAAAAAAAAAAAATTAGCGTGTGCGTCATATGGAAGGTTTTTCTTTAATAAAATTAAATTTCACCATAAAAAATTTTAAGAAAATTTTAGTTATTTACATGTTGCTATTTTCCTTTTATATGTATTTAAAATTTCTATTTTTTCAGATTGGTAAATTTAAGAGTTTTATCTTGCGGAATCCCGGTTAATGTTACAACATTTAAGGAGCTGCTAAATATTACTAGGAACTCTTATTTAATTCAGTATGGCTGGTATTACATGTCAAGTACTGTTCATAAGGTTTTAGTGCATGGGTGCGATGTTCTGGAATACTTCAACTTGCCAACAGGTAATAAAACATTAAAAAAAAACCTTTTACACATTTTTTAAAACTATTTTTATTCTAGGGTGTTTGTCCGAAGATGCCTTAGAAGTTAGTCATAAAAATATATTCCGATTTTCCCATACCAGAAAAACGACAAGAGAAAATACAAATGGAGATTTAATGGCTCATTTGTTATTAATGTCGGATCCGAAACTATCGTCAATTAGGTCCACAAAACACAACACATCATAAATTACAATTAAAATAAATTATCTTATTTTATCAAATTTAGAGAGCTCAAAAACATAGTTTTAGTTGTTATAAGTTTTTAGTGCATTCTGATCAATAATGTAGTTACAATTTAGTTTTTGAGAGAAATTATATATGTGAGGTAGTCATGTCCTTGCACCGAATGAAACAAAATTAACCACTGAGCTAAAAGACATATTTTAACAGACAGTTACCAACTTTCGATTTATTCTATTCACAATTATAGCTAAAATTAAAGTTTTAAATTTAAGGATGTATGGGAGGTAGTCACGTCCTTCCACTGATTTTTCCGAAACTTCGATTTTTTTTTAATTGACATATTTTGAACCCGCACACGAAATTTCATTCTTCTACGATAACTTCTCTAATTTTGCCGATTCACTATATGGGGACAAAGCACTGTGCGACGAACTTAGAAGAATATAGATTTAAGCAGGTAAATTGATTGTGGGAAGTTTTTTCTAAAACATTTTTTTAACAACTTAATACAAATTTAAAATTTAATTGTGAATTGTTTAAATTAGCATTTTTCACTTAAGTAAAAGCTTGAGACATGAATGTGTGTTTATAAAGAACGTTAATAGCAACGATGTTCATTAAACAGTTAAATAAAAAAATCGAGAAAAATATTTTTGGTACTTTTCCTAAGCTACTTTCACTTACGAAAAATCATTTCTAAACAAATCAGTCAAGGGACTTTATTCTAAATAAAAAGAAATAAGATGACTAAACTGCGATGATGGTGAAAAAGTTATATATTTACTTGAAGTTTGAGATTCTTTAAAGGTATTTACTTGCCAAACTTAAATTTTAAGCGAAGAAGTATTAATTTATTAAACAAAAAAAAAAAAAAAAGAAAGACACAAAAAAAAAATAACGCTGGACACTTGATAAAATAGGCATAGTATTTTAGTGAAAAAAAAAACAAATGGTCAAATTTGGAATAACTTTTACTTTCCTGCAACATAAGAGTGGCCACGATAGAGAAAAAAGCAAATAGTTTACGCTTAAATAAATTCAATGGCGTTTACAAATCACAATAAAATTAAGATGCAGAATAAAGAAATGCCTGATCAGATGTAACAGTCGGAAGATGTCGTCATTTGATTACAAAGGAATAGTAAAAAATAACCTAGGACCAAGTCGGCTAATAAAATCAACTGAGAAAAAATTATATTAAAACATTGTTGGGTTCTGAAAAATATCACGTTGCAAAAGAGGATTTCAAAATTTATAGAAAAATATCAGCATTTAGATTCAGTTTAGATTTCAGTTGTGTTTAAAAAATGCAAAAAAAAAACAATAAGTTAATCGTATTAAAATTCATCCGCACCGGTAAAAAAAAAGGACAGTAAGTGCGGGACTTCTTACAGAAATCAAGTAAAAAACCTTTAATTCAATGATAAGTTTACCAAGCCCTGATTTATAAATCTTATTTTACTTCAAATAAACACTCAGATCAATTGGCGAATCGCACTTACGTCTTATCTACGATTTCGTTAAAAAGTAAGATGAATTTATTAAAATTTAGAATGAGAGTTTTTTTATCTGTGCATGAATAAAATTGCTTTATACTAGTTTAATTTTTAAAATGCAGAAAGTGATTGCAAGAGGGTAATTAAAGGTGTGGTCAGATTAGTCAAATATTTGACCAAAAAAGCGAAACTACTATTTTTTACAAATATTTATTCAATCTTTCCTGACATCTAACATTACGAATGACGATTTATAATATTATATGTATAACATCTAAACTTTTATATTGAGTAGGATCATATAATTCTGACTAAGTATTTAAGAAGGACGGCAATTGTTTTCCATAATTTAATGGTAACGTTTTTTTGGTCAAATATTTGGCTAAAGAAAACCTTACTCCATTAAAAAAAAACTTATTTACGCAGACATGCTTTATCAAAAGAAACGTTTAAAGTTTTTTGCAATTGCTTTAAATTTATTTATACGTGGCCTTTTATCGTTCAGAGCCTACGCTTGGACGCTGATAACATTCATGAAATTTTTAAAGTAACCAGTAAGCGGTTGATTAGTACTTGTCAACATCGAAATAATTGCTTTGCCCAATAATTTTCTGCGAATCCCACGGGACTCCAGGATAATGTGGGAAACTATATCATATTTTGGCACAGCCGACTTGACTTATAACAATATTTGGAGCAGCCGGCTAAGACAGGCCTATAACAATTTCTTGGGGCAGCATTTCTTTTATTTTAAATTTAACACGGTTTCGGAATTTAATGGACATTGTGTTCATTGACCACTTAGAAAAATCAAGTAATTCATTACTATCATGAAGAAATTTATGTTGAGTGGATTGTACATGAGATTATACCAAATTTTCTTTAACATATACATACATCTATTCCCTCGAAATCTCGAGAAATTTATTAGAAGATTAATTATTAAATTGGGAAAAATTAAAGAGTTAGATTAGCAGAATATATGAGTTAAGGCCAGGATTCACTATCATACTCAGTCGTATGATCTGTAAACAATTGCATGTGGACTAAAGGTGTATGTGTATAACAGACTTTTTGACAGATCTGTAGGATTTTATAATCTTTTGAAATAATTTATAAAATATTTTTCTCTATGCGATCAGTGTTGATTTTTTTAAATGAGGAGAAAAAAAAAACAACAACAAAATTTTAAGACCATATGTTTTTGCATCTTTTTTGTATAATAATGTGGCACAGACGATGCGATATTGAAACGATTTTTAAAGTAGGACAGAATTCTGTCAGATTTTTGTGTGAATAAATCGTACGATTGTGTATGATAGTGAATCCTGCCCTTTGAGTAAGATTTTGTATATGCGATAAGTTTGAATAGAACAATTTAATTTGATAAATTCTAATTCATAGAATTATTTTATAAAGTTTTATTAAATTAAGTTCAAATTGAGTGAACTAAAAATTCAATTTCGATATTCGTAGGTGAAATTTTTTTAGTTAGCCAAATTTATATATTTTTTTTTATAATTTTAGTTTAAAAATAGCCAATTGAACAATTAATGTCAAATAGAAAATTATTTATAATTAAGTTGACAGTTCAATACATAACTTTATTTATTTATTATTTATTTTATTTTATATTTATATTTTACAATCAAATATGTTCTGAAGTAGAACCTAAAGTTTACAAACTAGCTTTATTAATTATTTTAAAATTTTTTCCCCCATCAGGGTCTGAACCATCGATTTTATAAATTAATGAAAATTGACTTATTTTCGGCTTTTTGGTTTTTTTTAGTTTAATTTCTAAACATTTTTAGAAAGAAAAATTATTTACAAATGTATGGGGACGTTTTCCAAAGAAAACAAGAAAAATTAGACGCTAGCAGAATGAAATGCAGCTGAATATAACAATTAGTTATAATTTACATGTAGTTTTCAAATTGTATCTTCAAATTTGTATAATTCACAATAATGTTGATTTAAATTATTTTAAATTAAGTTTATTCTGTCATGTATTTCATTTACTTTCCGTTAAACCTAAATACAAAATATGTTGCAAAAATTATTTGTTAAAATTTTTGGAATAAAATATTCGATTTTATACTTTTTAATGTTTATTTTAAAAACTTGTTGATCTTCTGTTGTATGTTAATTAATAGTTTTTCTAAAGGTTTTAATCCAAATAATAAAGGGGTAATTTTATTTAATTTTTACGTAATGAAGTATATCTCACTACAAGTCACTGTTTGTGAGATTTTGTGCAAAACATTTTTAATCCGTATCAATTTTTTCTTTGCTAAACTTTAATGAAATCAAAAGACATGAACATTAATATTACCCTAATAAATATTTTTCCATCACCCCGTGTTTCTTTGTATTATGAACATATTTTTCCTTGCATTGTTTACATTCAAACCCTTTCCTTAACGACTGATTTTTTTTTTTTTCGTTTCATAATGTCTTTCTATGTGAAAAAAAAATAACACACATTAAATTTGTTTGAACAAGCATTCGCTTAAGTTGTATTTGAATAAAATTCAATATTATTTTATAATGACATTGTTCTTCAACCCAAAGAATGATGCCTCACAACATTGAAAATACTTGGTTACATTTTGTCTGTTGCTTAATAGATTCCCTTTAATGGAAAAATAACATGAATCCGCTGCATTGTTATCATAGCACATACTAACGCAGGTAGTCTTAAAAGAAATCTTGTTTAAAAATATGCTTTACTTTTCAATGGGATTATTAGATTGATTAGAATATTCTCACAAAGAAAAAAATATTATTTTATAAATCTGGGAATTAAAATGTAAATTGAAGTTATTAATTTCAATCACTTAAGAATTCAGACTTAACAATTGTTTGAATACTTTAAAAACGACCCACCTATAGAATATTATTGTTTGTGTCATTTACACAATATTTATTATTACTCAACCCTTTCAATCTTCTTGTTTTAGTTCTTTTTAATGTCATTTAATGAGCGATTTTTATATTATTGACATTTTGTTTTCCCTGATGTTTAAACAGTGAATCCTGGTAATCTTTTTGGTCATAATGAATGTGCTCCACCTAAAAGCACTTTCTAAGAGTACAGAGAATAGTTAAATTAAATAAATATAATAATTAGCAACATGGACTAACATACGGCCACATGACTGACTTATATCTATTTGTTCCAGGGATGGTTAGTGATATATTTGAATTGTACAAAACAATTTTTAAATTGTACTAAAGTAAATCCTACCATAATTTTTTTCTGTAGAAAAAAAACCTATTTTCGAAAATTCTAAGTTTTGCTTAGTCGATTGACCGATGTTCGTCTGCCCGTCCGTGTTCGGGTTGACATCAAGTTTGCCAAGGCACTAGATGAGCTAGAGAAAATTTAAATACGCCAATCGATCAGACATAGTTTCGAAATTTTTTTGTAAATCAGCAAGATCGGTCCATGTCTTTCGAGGTAGCGGACAAAACACCACGCCGGCCTCTAATTTTTCCATATCATTTTGAACAATAAAGTTACTCCAAACAAAAAAATGAATATATGGATCGATTGACATTAAAAAAATAAGAAAAAACATCAAGTGAAAAAATTAACGCTCGCCCATATTTTTCGATTTACGGGCTTCTGAAAAGTACGATTGTGCATCATATCTTTAAAAATATTAATATGGGTATCATTTTAAAGCTTTTAAAGGTACCTTTAAGGAAATACTAAACTTTTTAAAACATGCCGAGTCGATGACACCTTTATGTAAAATTATGTAGTACTTAATTTTTTTTTAATTCTCTGTCACCCCAATATTTGTTTTTTTTTTTTTTTTGTTTTTGTTTGGAGTTTTACTAATCCAGCACTTTTACTTGTTAAATATTAAACTTAATCAAAACATTAATAAGGAACTTGTTGATATCCTTACTTTATTTTACCT
Organism: Gymnosoma rotundatum; assembly: GCA_916610165.2. Classification (NCBI taxonomy): domain Eukaryota; kingdom Metazoa; phylum Arthropoda; class Insecta; order Diptera; family Tachinidae; genus Gymnosoma; species Gymnosoma rotundatum. The sequence goes on along the minus strand of OU744337.1, from coordinate 90,100,364 downwards.
CAACCATCCATGAATAATATTACAAATAAAAAAATGACTAAAACTTACGTTTATTTTACTTGATTCCTTTAAAAATAAATATTATATGATATTCTTGTCTTTTTTTTTCTTGAAATTTGAATTAAAAAATGGCAGGGATACATAAGCACACGCCAGGGTATCCTACAAATTTTCAGAAATATGTAATTAGTTTCTCTAGGAACGGCACATCGACCTATACCTTCGTATTTATTTGAAAACACGATGGCATTTCAGTAAAAGCAAGTTTAAAAAAACGTGCGCTATGCGTCTTTGATTATAACCTCACTTTTTTGAAAAATGAAAATCTGCTCGCACGCAGATGTTCCCCCTTCGAGATGATATTCTCATAAAATATTTACTGCCATATTTATAAAAAAAAACTTAGAATTATGTTTTTTAACAAATTAATTTATCATTAAATACATTTTAAGTTTATTTAAATATTTTATGAATGCGGCAGTTATTATTTAAAACTAAAAAATGAAATGTATTACCATGGGGAAAGCATATTAATATAACAATTTCGCTACGCTCATTTAGCTCATCAGTGGACTCTAAACAAATTTTGTATAAAAAATTAAAGAGTCTTATATCTCAAGCCAAATTGGATTAATGAGATATAAACTACATCAGCAAAGCAAAAAGACAAAAAATGTAAAAAATGCAAAAATAAAAAAATACAGCTGGTTTGTTTTCATAATAATAATTTTCCCTCATAAACACAAAGTAAACAAGTAAGAGTGCTATATTCGGCTATGTCGAATCTTATATACCCTTCACCATCTACATAAATCTAGTTTAGAGAAGTAACTCCATTCAAAAGAGCAAATATTGGGTTGACAGAGAATTAAAAATAAAAAAATTTGGTACTGCATAAATGGGTTAAGCATTTTTAAAAGAATTTAGTAAAAAGATCTCTTCAAAATCATTAAAGTGATACCCATATCGACATTTCAAAAATTTTAAAATTTCAGAGCCCCGTAACTCGGAAAATATGGGCGAGCGCCAATTTTGTCACTTGATGATTTTTTTATTTTTAATTCTCTATCGCCCCATATGTTTATTTTTTTTTTGATTGGAGTTACTTTATTGTTCCAAATGAGATAAAAAATTAGAGGTATGCGTGGTGTTTTGCATGCTGCCTCGAAGGACATTGACCAATCATGCTGATTTCCAATAGCACCTTTTTCGACACTATACTTGATCGATTAACAATATTTATTTTTAACATGGACGGACATTGCTCAATCGACTTCGCATTGCATAAGATGTCAGAATATAAACATATACTTTATGGGGTCGGATATACCCTTCTTCCAATTTTTGTGGTGAAGAGTATAAAATTCTAAGTGTTTTGACTGTTTAAAATAAAAAACCAATTGCAGCAAAAGGCAATAGTGAAACAGTCGTTACAAATTTTTTACGTATTTGTGTTTTACAACTATTCACAAGTTTAAATAATTTGCACGAAGAAAAAGTTTGGGCTGTTTGGTGTAAGAAAAATATGTAATTGTATTCTCTCAAAACCGCTCTTTAAGTATGTTAGTAATTTTGCCATTGCACAGACAGCCGGACATTAGTCCAAAAATTAATTTTGAGAAAAGTAAAAATTAAAGTACGCAGCTTTATAATTAATACAATTCTGCATCTTGTTTGAGATTTTTCTTTTTTGGACACTGTTAAAATCAGAAAAGTTGAGTAAATTGCCTACGTTTTTATTGACTTTATAAGATTTTGAGAGGCTTGCAATATGTTTGCTGCGTAGCTAAACGAATAAAGATTTTTTATTGTTTTTTTTTCTGTGAAAAGCTATACTGGCAGGTACTTGTATTCATTTTCAGAAAAATGTTGTTTTAAATTTATATGATAAAAAATTTCGTTTGAAATTAAAAAATAATTTTTTTTTTGTTAAATTTTTTGTAAAAAAAAGTGAAAACTTTTTTGAGAGCGATCTCCATCGCGATCCTAAAAGTTTTATAAATCACTATAAAATTTACGATCTCTACTTTTATACCGTAGAAAAAGCGTTGCGCCTTAATGCGGCAATTTTTGCGATTCTTCGAAAGCGGTCAAATTTTTCTATAAAGTTTTTAAGGGTTCAGTGCAACATAAAGGTCATAACCTTTTACGAAAGAAGAAATTTCTTTAATGCTTCCGCCTGTACTTAACGCTGAAGAGGACTTGCATTCGAAAGAATTCTTTGAAGAATCGGACGAAGAAGAACCATGGCACTCATCATCATCTTAGTGCAAAGTAGAAGTTGTTTTAAATAAATTAATTGGATTAATAAAACAGGGATATGCCCATAAATATTAATTTTTATAGTTTAAAGGCGTATGTATTCCATTCCGTTAATAATTACATATTTTAAATAATATTCAATTTCATCGCCTACAAAAAGGGGCGGGGGTAAAAATGGCATTTTAGAATATCTTAAGTCCAACTTTAAGGCTTTGAAAATTATTTGATTTTAGAAGTTGTAACTGCTAAGCAAAACGAAGGGAAAATGTGAAAAAATTTGCATTTTTCAGAGGTAGTATTAGTTCTTTTAAGGGGGACTTTTTTCTCCTTAGTCCGATTTTTATTATTTTATAGCTTAAATATCCTATGATCATAACAGACTTTTGTGCCAGGTTTCAGTAATCAAGGGGCACTCAGTAAATTTTTAGAACCAATATAAGCTAAAAAAAATGTAATGTCTGGCTAGATTGGCAAAATACCGCTGTTTGCATTGGTGCCATAAACAGCGGACGTGACACTTTCTAAAATATTATTTATTTGTCATTCTATATTTACAGTATGAATAAAGGGAAATACTTCATGTAGATTTTTCTTTATTGGCTATTAGGATAATTAATAACCAAACCAAAAATTAACTAAAAATATAATATATTAAAAATATAAAAACAAATCATACAGAGTTGCACCTAGTGCACTATTCAAAAACGCTTTAACTTAAAACATTCTTTCGAATGCTTTTGTATTAAAGGGCAATTTACGCAATCAAACTGAAAAATCAAATTGAAAATTCTATTCCATCTTTTTGTACATCATTTTTATTACAATTTAAATAAGAAACCAAGGCAGATTTATTTTACTAGGTAGTATCGTCCGGCCAGCTGGTTTGTAGTTGGAAATGTCAAAAGTTTTTGTATTTTCCTTTGTTTGTTTACGAATTTCAAAAAACACTGACAACAAGCGTTTGCGAGACAAAGCAAGCATGTGTATTGAGAGCAATTAACTTTTATTTTTCTTTGTGTTTTTGACGTTTCCAACACACAAAACAACAATAAAAAGGCATGTTGTTTTTGTAAATGTTGTATTTGTTGTATTACCGCTACTACCTAGTAAAATAAATCTGCCTTGTAAGAAACCATTAGCAGTTTGACATTTTAATGAATGACATTTATTTATTAAATTTATATTTAAAATTGTTCTGGTAAATTGTGAAATCGTTATCGTTTATTCGTTATCAAATGCATGTGTGCGAAACTTTTTTCAATGATTAGCATATATTTTTTCACAATGATGTTTTCGTTTTCGGGGATATTTAATTGATATCTATCAGTTTGTGCTTCTTAATAAATCAGATTGTCTGTTTCGTACAAAAAGACAATCTGTTGACACACTAACTAACATCTGGCTTCTTTAACAGCTCCACTATTTGTATGTGTGCGTAAAAATATAACTCATTTATGAATGCTAATTTAATCAATTAAATCTACTTTAAAGTCAAAAAATTTGTACAATTTATACAGAAGTTTTTTTTTAATGTTAACATTAAAAATAAATTTCATAATTTGTTTATTTACACTCTTGGAATTCTTTCAACGCCCTTGACGGGCCAATGCCGCTATGTTGATAGTGGCAATAAACATTTTTTGTTACTGTATTCTAATATATATTTAATTATTAAATTTTAATAGCAATAGGAGAAAGACGAAAAATAGTTATTATTGCCAGGAGGACATAGAAAGGCTAACTTCCAAAACGTCAACTGCTTTGTATTCAAACCAAATATCGTGTTTCATAATGCCGCACAGTTGTTTGAAAACGATGGTTTTTTTTTACAAAATTTGGTATCTCATGAACCACTCAAGATATATTAATGAAATTTTGCAGAGGAATAGCAGAGGTATTTCTCAATGAATTTACGGGTGTTCGGCCCCTAGGATGATAGGGGCTTCTGAGTAGGGCACTAGGGTACCTCGGACATATAATTTTTTGAAAATGTCATAAAAAATTATTTTTAAGAAATATTTTTTAAATTTTATTAAACCTTGAAAATATCTATAAAAATGTGTTCATATGTGCAGGTTATCTCTTTTAGTTTGGGAGAAAATTAACTCAAACTTTTTTTTTTTTTTTTTGTTAATTTTGGCCGACCTTAACATAGTATTTTTAGCGTAGTACGCTTATTAATTTTCGGATTATTACATTTGCTATATTTTTAGTAAAACTAAGAACAAACAAGTTTAAAGTTTTGTTCTGAAAGCGTTTTTCTTTAAAAAGTTACAAGCCTTTGAATTGAGAAAATGTTAAAAATACCGTTTGTTAAAGATTTTCCACAAAAAGATGGTATTTTTTTTTTTATTTTATTTAAATTTACTTCAGTATTAGCAAAATTTTTTAAACCATTTTAAAAACAACCTGTAGCAAACGCGAATAAAAGAAAAATTAGGTCAAAAATTATAATGGTTCCCCCTCCAGCCCTTTCCAAAAATAGACAATTTTTGAACAAAATTTTTAAAGTATTACAAAATTCCTCGGGGTGCAAAGAACCGATGAAAAGGTAAATGTCATTTCAAAAATATAACGCAAAAAATAATAATATTATAATATTAATCTAGAAGTCATAATGTTTCCTTTGATGTCACAATTATATCGAGCATATATTTAAGTTATAGGAGCTTCCTAAACCTCGCCTCCTCAAGATTTTTTGCTCATTTCATAAGTTTGTCATTCCGCGTGTAATTTCATAATATCCATTTCCGACCTCATAAAGTATATATTCTGACTTCTTATCCATAGCAAAGTAGATTGAGCGATGTCCGTATATCAGTTCGTGGTTTCACAAAAAAAAAAATATGTTAATCGATAAGATATAGTGAAGAAAGAGGTGCTATTGGAAATCAGCATGATCGGTCTATGTCCTTTGAGGCAGCAGGCAAAACACCACGCCAATTTCTAATTTTTTCATGTAATTTGGAACAATAAAGTACCTCCAATGAAAAAATAAATATATGGGGCGATAGAGAATTATAAAATAAAAAAATAACATCAAGTGAAAAAAATTTTGCTCACCCATATTTTTCGAGTTAAAAATTTTTTGAAATATTAATATAAGTATCATTGTAAAGATTTTGAAGAGATCTTTAAGGAATTACTAAAATTTATTTATATTTTATGTAAAATTATATGTACTTAGTTCTTTCTTCTTATTTTTAATTCTCTGTTACCCCAATATTTGCTTCTTTGGTTGGAGTTACTTCACTAAACTAGATTTATATAGATGGTGAAGGGGATATAAAAATTGGCACAGCCGACTATAGCACTCTTACTTGTTGTTTGGTTGAGATATTTGGAGTGGTTCATGAGATACCGAATTTCGTCTAAAAAACCCGTTTTCAAACCACTGTGCACTGTAAAAAGTATTATTAGAATTTATATAAGTTTCCCAAAAATAAGTTTAAAATATTTGCTACAATACTTTTAATAATAACTCAAAATCTGTAAATAGTAAAAAATGTTATGTTTTTAATTGTAACGATAATAAAAAAAAACGATTACAGTGGATATGCATGAAAGATATGCATGAATTTTCAAATAAACAGGTCGCAATCGTGTTAGAATAGATTCTTGCGTGAGCATTTGCATAAAACAATGTTTTCTTAAAGTAGAAATAAAACTTAAATAAAAATAAATAAAAAAAACTTAAATACATAACTATTTTTTAATGCCTGTATTTCTTAAATGAAAGGTCACTCATGGCAAATGGTCAACCACCGAAATATAAAAACAAACAAAATAGTGTGCATTCCAGCATAATCAACTGTGTATTTTGTGTGTATTAATGCGTCTAAACTCTTAAGCACAGGTCGTCAAAAAGAGAGAATTATTTATATTTTTGTTTGAGAAATTATTTGTAGTTTTGAATCAAATAGAGACTAATGTGCTGCATCTGTATTAGAAGCGAGCGACTCGTCTAGAAAATTTGTAGGAATCAATAAAAAAATTGAGTGTTTTTCATACAGATTTTTTAGACGAGTCGCTCGCTTGTTATACAAAAACAGCACATAAAAGTGTAAATTAGTAAGTGATAAAAATTCTTTATATTCAGTAATAAACACACACATAGTTTACTTGTGGTTTGAAAATGCCAGATTTCTAGGGATTATGTTTAAGAAGACATTTATTCGGGAAAATATGTGTGTGTGTGTGTGTTGATTCTTGAGTACATTGCCGAAAAAACGTCTTTCTGCACTGCGAGGGCTAATCATCCTTACATTTTGATCTTAAGCTACGTTTTCGTTGAAAAACTACTGACGGGCTTGTGGATAAAAGAATTTAATAATTGAAATGATTATCAAATGCAAATCTTGAAAAAATCTCCAATTAAGATTTCTTATCCTCATTGCCAGATAAGAGATACATTTTTAAATCTGATCCCAGTGCTCAGATATACTTTAAAACAAACTTCAGTCAGTGTATACCTCTGACACTATTTAAAACATAAGAACATGCGTTACATAACGACTCAGCTGTTACGTTACGGAAAAAATAAAGTTTAAGCGGCTTTCTTAAATTGATAATTTATAATTTCAATTAATTATAGACATTTTGTATCAAAATTTAAAATGTTAAGTATTTTCGACTGCTTTAGAAGAGTTACAAATTGTAACTTAAAATATTATGAAAAGTTAGTTCTAAACCCACATTATTTTCTATGTTAAACAATTTCTTTAAGTCTTAATGAAAACTTAAATATTCTCCAGGGAACTAAGAAGCAATGTATGTATATATAAAGTGCGTACAGTTAAAGTCTATTTTTATAAAATATCGCATTGAATTTTTTACAAAATTATTAACTGTAAGTAGATGATCTAATTAAGAAATCTTAAAAATAAAAACTAGGACAGAAAAATTTTGACATTTCAATCTAACAAACAAATTACCACTCAATAGAAATATAAATATATTACAAAGCATGAATACTCCTCGTATTCCTATTTACAAAGTAAGTTGGTTAAATAGATGATGTTTACAATATACGCAGCCTAAGGTAGATAGAAGCGAAGAATGCGGGTTACTGATGTAGCGATCCAGAAAATGCAACATTATATTCTGCTGGTATCTAATAGTTCTTGTTTTCTTTGGAAAACGTCCGCATACATTTGTGAAATAATTCTTCTTCTTAAAAAAAGGTTTTTTTTTAGAAAATTGAAAGAAATTTGTAATTTAATAATTTGTAAACAAAAAATGTCTATAAAACATGATAATACATATGGATTTTTAAATACCCAAATTACTTCGTAATCCGTGCAATATGAATGGTGATCACTGCTCTGAAATAAAAATGGCTGTAAATATAGATATGAATGTTTGAGTGGTTGCAATAATAAACCGAAACTAAACAGCAAAATTCAAAGTCATAAGTATTTATTAAAATACAAAAAAAACCTACTCGAAAAAGCAGACATAAAATTTAAGGTGTGTATTTCTGTTAAATAGATAAATAGGGAAAGACACAAAGCAAAAACTATTCGTAGTAGTTTTTTGTTGCTCATCACTTTAATGTTTACGAAAAAATAACTGAAAAACGCGCCTCCTTCCGTTTTTTCCGTTTGTGTTTGTGTGAATGTTTATGTTACGGTTATTTTCCGGCATATTTACTCACAATGTGTACTCGCCTGCACCTTAACATATCAACACATGCTTTAAAAACACGGACATGCAATAAAATGTCAAATGTAACGTAAATTTCTGCAAAAGAATAGAAGAAAAACATAAATAAGAAAAAACCGGTACAATGTAATCTTTCATAAGGTGTTGCTTACAAACAGTGTATTTTCTAGATCAAAACAAAATTCTGAGAGGCATTCAAAATTCGAACATACATTTAAACAATTAAAGACATTGGCCCATAATCATAGTCACACACTAGAAAAACACAAAGAAAAAGTTTCCCCATAATTTGTAACAAAATACATATAAATAGAATATCCATCTCTGATCAGCTGCTAGTATTTTTTATTGAAAATAAGAAATAAAAATAAAAATTAAATGTGTAATTTTAAAAACAAAAGTTAAGTAAATTTGTGCACTTTTGATAAAATGAAAATTATTATGGTGAAATGTGAATGTGGACTGAAATGATTTTAATGGATCAACTTGAAATGAAGGTTTATCTCATAGAATTGGTTCTATTAGGGCAGTTGAAAAAAATCAGTTGGTTTTAAATTTAAAACCGACTTTTACCCATGATATAAAAATAGAAGGTAGTTCCACTCTCTCTTTTCGTCGCCATATTAACGTTCTGACGTTTGCGGGAATTATGAAAATTTGTGCTAACATATAAATTTGTAAGATCCCGGTTTTCTGTTTTGTTTTTTTTTTTTTAAACTTATATGAAATTTTAAAAGAAATACATAATATAAAAATCATAAACAAGTTTTATTAAATAAATAAAACAAAAAACAAAAAAAAAAAACAAAATTTAGCAAAAATGTTGCCTTTTTTCGGACTGCATTAGTAAAAGACGTTTCTGCAAGAATTCTGTAAGATTTTTCAAACTTCGAACAATTTGATTTGCCGAATGCATCTTTAGTGTGGTCGTTGCATTTTGGAAAAAATGACATTGTTTTGGACAAGAAAAATGTACTATTGGAAAAAGTGTTTTTCCAGACTTCAAAAGTTAAAATATGGAATAAAATTTTTAATTTCAGTTTTGGCCCCCATGTGCAAAAATTTAATGTTAGATACTAATATTAAAAAAATATTTTTTTTTTGGGAAGACAATATTTTCGTATTCGCTTTTCGAATAGAAAAATGTAAAATTGTGTAAAAAGATAAAAAACTGCTTGTTAATAAAACTTATTCTGTTGTCGTTTATTAATTTAAAAATTTATTTATTATTTATTAATTTAAAAAAACTTGTACTTAGCTAATGCTAAGGACTTAAAAACTTATATAAACAATATTGATATCATTATAAAATGCTCTGAAACACAGTTTGCTTAATGAACTTGCCAGGCATGTTACAGAACTCAATTCCGATCGGAAGTGGTTTCAATTCCGCAAATTAGTTCTATAGAAAACGAAAAACGAAAGATTTTTTCGGAATGAAACCACTTTTAAATTTCAAAGTGGACTTTACTTTCTTTGAAATTCTGTTATTTGCGAATTTAAAATTTACTTTTATAATGTGTCCTTATTTAGATTAGCCTTGTTGTTAACTTTAGTGTGCGCATATTGCTACATTTAAATAAAAAGGTAAAGATTGAGCATTTTTTTTAAATAATCAAAATCGAATGGAATCTGAAGAAGGTAAAACAAAGTCCATCGGAATTGTTAGTACAGAATTAAAACCATTCCGATCGGAATTTGTGACATGTCTGTATATTTAATTATTATTTACGTGAAAATAAATATCAATCTTTTAAACTTTTAATAATTAAATTGCATAATTCGTTAAAAATCCTACTCTACAATTGTTTCTGTGTAATTTATATTTATAGTAAATAGATTTGAGTTTCATTTACATTTATTATACAAATTACACATATTTTGTTAAATAGTTCCAAAATAACTTTTTTCTTATTTATATCTGTGGCAACGCAAATTGTGTTGTTTACGAAAAATATATTTCAAATAATTCCCGCAAACGTCACAAATTTTTGAAGTGGAACTACCTTCTATTTTTATATCATGGGTAAATATATATATTTTTTTTAATAAACACGATTGTCATTCAAAATACTATTTAAAAATGTTCAACAAGGTCTTAAAGACTTCGGCTATTTTTAAAACATATATTTGAAAAAAAAATTTTGTTTCAGAATTCCAGGTATTATTAGCTGTGACATCGAATTCTATACTGTTAAAAAAAATTTACATCTTTAGTGATATTCGGAGTTATCTGCATATAAAAGCTAAATTCAATACTAACAGATTTATTAGTTTTTCATTCGTTCGCTTGCGCCTTTATTTTATTAATGTATTGATAGCCGTAAAGGGAGGTAGTTTTGCCAAAACAAAAAAAAAAAAAAAAAAAAAACAAAAAAAATTAAAGCATAGTGGATCAGTTTTAAAGTATTTTGGAAATACCTCATCCATTCGTAAAGGGCTGGGCTGATTAATTCAGAACTAACATGAGCATAGTAGAGGCATATCTGAGCTTAAGTTTTGCAGCTGGACATCATCTACTTTGCAGGAATGACTCTATCTGGTCTCAAAGTTGGATACCTCGTAGCTGCAAATTTTTATAATGCTTGGCATTTCTTAAATTTTGGTCTGAATCTTAAAAACATAGTCTTAAAGGTCTATTGAATGCCTACAAAATGGTGCTCAGTTTCAAAAATTATGTTTTAAAATTATTGATTTTTCGATATCCTGGTCCAGTTTTTTTTCAAAATATTGAGTACAATATTTAGAAAATTTTTTTGAATTTGTTACCGTAGTTAGCGAGCAAAATTTAAAATATTTTGAAAAAATTAAAAGACCTGAAAACAGGAACAAAAATATAAATATTAAGTTTTTTTTTGTTTAACAAATTTCTTTTAATTTTTACTTAATACTTAATATAAATAGTATGGGGTGACAGAGAAATAAAAAAAATTGGCACTGCATATATATAATTTTACATATAAATGACATCGGCTCTTAATGTGTTAAACATTTTAAAAAAAATTTTGTAATTTCTTAAAGACCTGTTCAAAAGCTTTAAAATAATATCCATATTGATATTTAAAAAAATTTTAAATTTCATAGCCCCGTAGCTCGGAAAATATGGGCGACTGCCAATTTTTTCACTTAATGCTGTTTTCCTGACTCATTTCATTTTTATGTATTTTAGCCTAAAATCACAGCCTTAAAATAGTTAACAGTTTTAATTCGTGTACATAGCCAGTTTGAGTTCATTTACACAAATAAACTTTTGCTGCTGCTTATCTACTAAAACATTAAACGTTCCGGCCGAAAACTGTTTGTTTTTAATGTTTTATTTATTTAGTTTTTTGTTTTTTTTTTTCAAAATAAGCACCTTAAATTAAAAGTTATTATTAATGAAATTATTATGTATAACGGTATCATTTAAGTGCCATAGCAAATATTGAAAATAAAAAATTTTTGACATCAATAATTATTTGAATAAATTATAATGAATAAATTAATAGAAATACTGCAATGAAACAAATGCACTTTTCAACACACGGGTTGTAAAAAAGACAAAAATGTTTTTTTTTTTGTAAATTTACTTATAAGTGTTTATAGCCTCAAGCTCTTAGTTGGCATCACCTGTAATTAACTTTATCTTAACAAAATGTGCAAACACTAATTTAGTAGACACTGTAAGACAAACGTTTATCAACGTAAGTAAAAACTTTACTACAATGTATCTTTGCAAATAGAGTACTTAACTTTATCTCTGACAAAGATAAAATCATAAATGGATATTTTATTTTATGCTTTTTATTAACGACCCGTTTCATAAAATTTTATAAGTACCAAAACGAAAAAAACATTATTATTAACTAACGTTTGTATTATTTTGTATACTCTTTACGTTGGTCGTCTGTTTTAATTTCTGTAAGTTAATCTTTAATCATCTGTGAATAGAATTCCTCCCACCCTAAAGCATTTATTTAAACAGTTAACTTTTGTTACAGACATATTTCTTTGTCATTTTCTTTAATAAAACCTTTGTTTACAACTGTAATGCAAATATAGTATGTATTTCTTTTATTTATTGATAAACTTAAGTGAATAGAAGATGTAACTAAACGCAGAGATGGAAAATTGTTAGTTTTAAAATACTTGTTGCTGTGAAAAAAAAAACGGTTATAGAAATGTTTGCATTATTAAAAATAACCACCCTTATTGTGTTTGGCGTAGGAGTATTTCGACTACGACAACTTGTAATAGATTAATGACAATTGTTACGAGTTATCTTTAATCTATTACAAAAATTTAAAAAAACGCCTAGTTTTTGCTACGAAAACGCCAAACACAATAAGGGTGAACATTTCTTAGGAATATTTTTATACCCTTCACCACTAAAAATGAAAAAGGGTGTAACTAAGTTCGTTAGCCGTGTGTAATTTCTACAATATCCATTTCCGGTCCCATTAAGTATATATGTAAGTTCTTATGCATAGCGAAGTCGATTGACCAATGACCGTCTGCCTGTCCGATCGATCAGACATAGTGTCGAAAGATGTGCTATTGGAAATCAGCAAGATCGGTCCATGTCCTTAGATGCAAAGAGCAAAACATCACGCCTACCTCTAAATTTACCATATTATTTGGAACAATAACTCCAAAAAAAAAACAAATATATGGAGGCGATAGAGAATTAAAAAATAAGAAAAAAAAAATACACGAAGTGAAAAAAATGGCCCTCGCCCATATTTTCCGAGTTACGGGTCTCTGAAATTTTTTAATTTTTTAAATATCAATATGGGTATCATTTTGAAGCTTTTGAAGAGATCTTTAAGAAAATACTAAATTTTTTTTAAATGCTTAACCGATTAAGAGCCGATGTCATTTTTATGTAAAATTATATATATGTAGCACTTAATTTTTATTTTTAGTTTTTTGATTGGAGTTACTTCACTAACCTAAATTTACATAGATTGTGAAGGGTATATAAAATTCAGCACAGCCAAATATAGCACTCTTACTTGTTTAATATTAGATCACTCTTCCACCAACTTTATTTCATGGATTAAACGGAATAAAAAATCTGTGCATTATTATTATTGTATATCTAAAACTTTTCGCTCAGCTTTTTTTTAATGTAAATTGAATACATTTTTTAAAAGAGGACATAATTTAGAAATATTGTTATCAAGGCGAAACAATTACCAGGTGGCAGCGTAGGCCAGCTCATTCATTTTCGGTCGAAACATTACTGCCCAACTTTATAATAAATAGGTACAGATTTTTTATACATGGAGGTTGGAATTATGGTTATTGAAAAAAATAATTAATTTGACTAGATTGTTTTTGTTTCTTTGTCTATCTAAAGTAAAAAATGCTAGTGTAAAATAAAAAGTACTTACTACCTCTGCAACACCAAAAGAGCATTAAAATTTGGCTGAAGTTTAACCGGGAAGAAATTTTAAAACATTATATAAAAAAAATTGTGACTTACAGAATAAAGAACAAAAGAAATAAACTTGTGTATGTGTTCAAAATGCTTATGCATTTATAAATAAAGAAAAAATTTTAATGAAAAATGTAAATTGATATTTACCGATGGTCTGGTTGGTTAAGATAACTTTTTTAAAGATTTTTATTCGAAAGAACAGAGACACTGCAGTTTTTTCCAATGTTAAAAAAACAAAATAGTACTACATTTTCCATCCTTGGTATAGAGTAAGTTAGTTGTTATTTTTTGTTTTTACTTACCATTACAGGTGTTTTTGTTGTTGTTGTTGCCTCTTTCATAAGTGACAAACACAATGATGGCAATTAACAGTTTTAATCGGCAACATGTGGTTGACATCTTTGTTGCTGATGATGTCGGTAAATAAATGATGCTGTTGTCTTCAACACAGCAGACAGTTGTTGATGTTGTTTATTGGTTTATTGTTAGTTGTTACTTTGACCCGGTTCAACACCTATTTTCACAGTTCTTAATTTTTTTTCATACGTTTAATAGCTGTTTGTTTGCTTTGTTGTTCACTTCACTTAATAGTAACAACAACAATCATTTGGAGTTGAAGAAATGAATAAATAACTAAATGTTCCAGTTGTTGTTGAACGACACTCAGTTCTTATTTGTTTTGTTGTGTTTACGTTTTGTTTATTTGTTTGATAAACTTTTATTTGTCAATTAAAATAATTTGTTTATACTTCATTTTTTTCTTGATATTATTTTTATTGTTATCATACAATATTGTTAATCATTGTTATTTTGGAATTGCTGTTGTTGTAATTATCTTTAGTTTTTGTAACTGTTGTATGACAAATCAAACATTATTGTTTGAAACTCAAAAGACACTCGTTAATACACATGTCATAAACATGGATGGATGGATGGATGTTTGAGGATTTTTTTACTTCTTTTTTTTGTAAATTATTTTTGTTAATTTTATTTTTATTATTTCAAGACGCCTTCACAATTTAATGTTTTGTTATCTTTCACATGTTTTTGGAGTTCATTAGCATTTTCTATTTCATAATTGTTTTTATGGAAATCAATGAGATGACAAAAAATATCATTTGAAACAATAAATTAAGAAAAATAATAATTTGTTTTAATTTTTTCAAGTAATTGAGTTGATAGAAATATTTTTTTGTGTCATGGACAAAAAATTGACTGTCAGCACGTGATTGCATTATTAAATGAGTTTGTTGTCTGAACAATATGACAATCAAATCAACTTATTAGAACGAAGTTTGTAATACAAATAACTCAAGGACCAACATGATGTATCAGAGCGGTTAATATTTTTATCGCTTTTTTATCGTCACGAAATTACTTTTAGCAATTTTATTAAAATAATTCTTATTGACAAAGTTATAATTAGTTTATTAAACTATATTAAAAGGTGTTAATATTAAAAAATAAATAAATTATGAATAAATGCATTGATATTTTATGTATGTAAAAAGGTAGGAAAAATTGTTTTCTTTTTTATAGAACAAAACTCTTATTTAATTATATTATTTATAAGTAAGACTACTTTATTCGGCTATGCCAAATCTTATATACCCTTCACCATCTATGTAAATCTAGTTTAGTGAAGTAACTCCAATCAAAAAAAAGCAAATATTGGGGTGACAGAGAATTAAAAAATAAAAACAAATTAAATACCACATATCGCACACCTAGTTTAAAAGTGACACAACTCAAAATATTAACTTTTCAGAAATCGAAAAAAAACTGTTTTTGACCTAAATAAAAATGGTTAAAAACAAAAACTTTGAACTATTTAGTAGAAAATCCATACCGATTATGATATAAAAAGTTCTTTCTATTTGTTTAATATTTATACACTAGATAATAAAGAATTTAATTAAATTTTGAGTTGTGCCACTTTTGAACTTGGAGTGCGATATATAAAATTTTACATAAAAATGACTTAGGCTCTTAATGGGTTAAGCATTTTGTATAATTTTAGTATTTCCTTATAGATCTCTTCAAAAGCTTTGAAATGATACCCATATTGATATTAAAAAAAAAATTTAAGATTCAGAGCCCCGTAACTCGGAACATAAGGGCGAGCTCCAATTTCTTCAGTTGATGTTTTTTTTCTTATTTTTTAATTCTCTATCGCCCCATATATTTATTTTTTTAATTGGAGTTACTTTATTGTTTCAAATGACATTAAAAAATTAGAGATAGGCGTGGTGTTTTGGCTGCTACCTCGAAGAACATGGGTCGATCATGCTGATTTCCTACAGCACCTCTTTCGACACTATATCTATATATCGATTGAAATATTTATACTTTTGTTTTTATGACCAATATTAAATTTTAATTCTTATTATTTTGTGATTTTTGCTAATCTCTTTGGGATATTTTGGTCAGTTATCTGTTTCCAAATACTAATAAAAATCAAAGCATTTTAATGTATTTTTCCCAACGTTTCGTTTGTTTTTTTCAAACTTCATCATGTTTACTTTATTAATATTTCATAAAAAGAATTTTATATTAAATTTACTAAATATTAAGAAACTGGACTTTCACAACACCGAAAATTAAATAATAAATAAATAAAATAATTAAAAAACTTTATACAACACAAACACAGAATTTATTGTCAGTCTTACAGCTAATATCACAGAACTTTAACTAATTTTAATGTTGTTAAAATTAACACAATAAGGGGGAAAAGGGTATAACTAAGTTTGTCATTCCGTGTGTAATTTCTTGTATTTCCAACCCCATAAAGTATATATTTTCGATCGAGTTTGTCAATCGATCTGATATAGTGTCGAAATCAGCATGATTGGTCCATGTCCTTCGAGGCAGCAGGCAAAACACCACGCCTACCTCTGATTTTTTCAAATTGGCGCTTGTCCATATTTTCTGAATTACGACAATTATAATTGTTCTTATAGAAAGTAAACTGTAGTGCCCCTAAATTTATTTTTATCAGGTTATATGAATACAAAGACCTATTGCCGACAACCACAGGGCAATTGCAAAGGAAGTATACGTTGCAGCAAGATTTATGCGAATTAGTCATTTAAAGTTTCAACAAAAGATCGTTTGCTCAGTTGTCTTCTTCATAAATAAATTTTTCCTGGATACTTTACATTAAGAATTTTTTAAGCCAAATATATATTTAACGAACTATTGTACGGCATCAGCACATATCAGGTTTTCTTTACATTTAAATTTCTAAGAGTTTAGATAACTTATTTGTTTATCGTTGCATGTTATACTTTAAACATATAGAAATGAAGACTAAGACTTCTATTTTATTTTAATGCAACTAAAAGGCATTAATAACTTTTTAAAACTGCATTTATTGTAAGATTACCAGACCACTTAAGATAACGGAAAACCATTTGAAAATCTTTAAATCTTAAGCGAACAACATTTATATGCAAAAGCTTGAAAGAAAATACTTTGCATTAACTTTTGACATCAAATACGATTTGTCTTACACAAAGTAGACAGTTACAAATGCAATAAAATTTATGGATATTAATTAAACATAAAAACAGGCTGCCGCTTGCACACCTAACCATCGCATGCAGCGGCATTTAAGCGTAAATGGAGAAAGAAAAAAAGCATAAAACTAATAAACAACAATAGTGAATAAAAGTATGCATAGATAAAAATCACATGCTTGAGATTTTACACATTTATGCACAATTACAAAAAGCAAATTGCACTGTTAAAAAATCACCAGTAGCACAAAAAATAACAACAATTTTTGTTTGTGACAAAACTGTAAATAAAACAACGGCAAAACTACTTTGTCTCTAAAAAAAGTCACTTATGTTTCTTAACAACAGTCAATGCAACTATTTTATAATGTTCATTCATGCTGGCTGGCATTCATAGAGTTCCCATAGAGTTGCAGCGTAAAAGGTGCTTCAAAAAAGAAAAAGTCATTTTCACAAAAACTAACGAGTTTCCACAAAGATGCCTTTTGTCAATTCAAACCAATTTACAACAAGAGTTTTTATTTTTATTCTCATGCATTAAGTTTATAAAGATTTTTTTTTTTTATTTTTCGCACTCTCAACTTTTTATAAATTTAACATAAAATATTGTAAAAAGAAAAACAACAACTCTCGCTTCATATTAACGAAAGAAAGATACGGAAATAACACACATTTTTTGTTTGTCATACAAATTAGAATCTTTTTAAGTACTGCCTTTGTTTGTTTCACTCGTATATAATTGGCAACATTAATTATAACGGTTTTTTTCATTTTATTTATTTCTTAAAATTTTACACTCGAAAACATAAATAGATCGTTTGCTCAGTTGTCTTCTTATTATTTATTATTATTTACACACATACATACGCATACGAATGAAGTTAAATGCACATTTTTAAATTTTCTTTTAGTTAAATAAAAGTTTTTTTTTTAAGTTTTATATCTGTTTAATTTTTACCATTAATAACACAGTTTTACACAATTCCTCTATTGGAATAAATCTTTTTAAAGTTTTAAACCGTCTCGTAACCGTTATTTTATTTATATTTGCAACAAACGTCTATCTCATGCGAAAGTCTAAGCTAAACTGTTTGAGGGAAATTTGTGATAAACATGCTTTACTAAGTTTAGTTTGCTGTGTTGTTTTTGTTGTTATTGCTGTTTTTATGTTTTACCTTTGACACACACACATTCACAAGCACTTACCCACAAGCATCATAAAAGGATAGTTCATCGTTATTGTAACGATGTTATGTTGGGTGCGTGCAAAAAGAGAGCGAGAGCGTGTCAAGAGTATTAAAGAGTGTAAACGTGTTTATGGGGGTGTTTGTACGTTCTTACCGTTAAGATGAGCAAGCAGTTGGCCAACAACTGTACGCATGATTTTCATTTGCTTGTTAACAAATGGTATGATGGTGCGTATAAGCAATATTTCTCCATTTTTTATTCAACTTTAAAACATCACGCATTCCTCGAAATCGCTAAATTAGAACTTGGAACTTTCTGTTTTTATTTACTCTCTACTCTGCAAATGCAACAAAGCACAAACGCCTTAACTTTTAAAGTTTACAGTTGTTAAACACGTTTTTTTAACTGTTTTTATTAAAGGGACCACGCAGAAAAAGTTGTACTACTATTTTTGGGGACCAGTGCTACTTTTACAGAAAAAAAAATAAAACAGCGGCTTAATGTTTATTTTTTACTTGGTTGAGGTTGGATGTGGAACCTTTTTTTTCACACATTTTTATTTATGAAGTTAGATGGTTTGATTTTTAATAATCCTATTCTAAGCATTATTTAAAGTGCCGTCACTGTAAAGAACTCACAAAACTTAATCCTCTACCGGATGGTTTTGTCAGGTTTGGGAATTTACCCTCGAAATGGGGATAAAAATCTTGTTCGGGTATGAGAGATTTTTTGGGAAAAATTTTTACGTATTGGGAATTTTCAGGAGATTTGCATTTTAATTTAATTTTATTAGTATCAAATCTGTTCGTTGTCATTAAAAATACAAAAAATGTACTTTTTATGTTCAAAAGATTGAATCAAACATCTGTATGTATTTTGGATGAAATTTACACATATAAAGATCAAGTTGGATCAAGATTTTTGATGGCTACTCTTTATCCACTAAATTTAATTAATACCTAAATTACACAACAAATAATGTATCCATTGAATTTTGGATTTTAAATAAAAAGACATTATTTTAAGGGGTAGATTTAGGAAAAAGTTATAATAGAACAGTTTAAATATTTAACTTTCGATTCTGATATCAAGTTTATTTCACCTTTCAGTCTTTTGTTTTTAGAAAATCATTTGATATACATTTATTATTAAAAAAAAATGTAAAATATAAACATGAAGTAATACAATTTGAAGTAAAAAAATTTAACAAAGGATGGCATTTCACACTCAAAGTTATAATAGCATACATTATGTAATTTATAAAAAGTTTTTGGGCAAACCTAACTTATTTTACATTTAGTATTTAGTTGGAAGATCTTTTTGTTTTATTACCGCTTTCAACCAATTTATAATAGACGGAAATTTTTATTATGTTCAACTCTGCTTTTAAAGCTGTAACCAACTCTACTCTGTTATTTATATGCTGATTTTTTCATTTTTGCTCCAAGAAATTCCATTCAGATCAGGTGACTGCGGTGGAGTATCAAGCATAATTTATTCATTTTTTTTATTTATTTACAATCTGATTGAACTAAACTTACTAGACAAAACGTTGTTTCAGCAATGAAACAACATCTAACGGCACAAATTGATAATCAAATGAAGTTGGACTACAACCACGTCCAACTTCATTTCATATTGAGTTGCCATATTTTTGAAAAGTGTTCTACTGCTACTTTGCTTATTATCCTGAACAAATTACTAAAATTATGTGCTTTCACGCTCAATTATCCAATCGGTGATTTTATTAATTTGTTCGGGATAATAAGCACAATATTTTTAAAGATTAATTAATTTAATTTTAATTAGCGAATGTATTTAATTTAATTTAATTTTCATTTTTGTTGCAAATAAAGAATACTTTTTTGTTGGAATAATATATAATATACATAAGTTTTTATGATTACCTCTCTCTCCATTTAAAATTTTTCTGGTTCATTTGGCATTAGGGTCGAAATTTAAAGATTAAAGATGTTTCGTTATAATTTCTAGCCACTGCAAAAGCAACATCTATCATTTGTATTGTTTAGTGTCGAAGGAAAATACGATTAACAAAGATTTTTAAATAATATTAAAATGTCAACGTATGAAATTGGTCGGTTACAAATCTCGTGAGATTAAATTAAATTAGACACTAGCAGAATGAAATACAGAATTTTCTGGACCGCCACAATTTTTAAAACAAATGAGCAAGACGAGTTACACAGATAACGACAAAAGAAATTCTTTAGGTTGTGTGTAAACTTCGTCTAACCAAATTATTAAAAAAGATTAGTTGGTTAAATAGATGATATTTACAACTTACACAACCTAACGTAGATAGATGCGAAAATGCTGATGAAGAATGTAGTGGTCTAGAAAATACTGCATTTCTTTCTGCTAGAGATAAATTTTTCTTGTTTTCGTTGAATTATTTACAAATGTATGCGGACGACATTTGTAAATAATTTTTCTTTCTAAAAGAAATTTTTAGAAATTAAATTAAAATGGAACCTAAGCCGAAAAAAGTAAATTTTAATTTATTTATAATATCCGCGGTACAAGTCCTCATTGAAAAAAATTCCAATATTTTCAGATTTATTTCACATACTATTTAAATTTTTTTTTTAATTTATTTCTATTAGGAAGTGTTGAGCACAAACTATAATTTTATATTTAATATATTTTTTAAATAATTATCGATCGTACTTTAAGTCATTTTAACTGCTTTTTCTTTTGTTGCATATCAAAATGACCGATAAAAAAGTCGGCCAGTAAAATTGTTTTTCGTTTTAAAAGATTTGTTTTATTTAAAATTAATTAAATGTAAAGTAAAATATGTATGTAAAGTAAAATAAAAAAAGTAAATACTAAAAATTTTTCTTTTCTTTTTCGTTAGCAAGAGGATGTTGATGACAATAAAAATAGTGTGGTAAAAGCAAAAAGTACCGAATGTTATATTGTTATTTAAACTTTTAGTTTTACACCAACTTACAATTATGAAAAAGTAAATACTTACGAAATCAAAGAATTTTTATGTTAAGCGGCTATCAGACGGCCAAACTTTGCAAGTGATATGGCGGCTTAATGAGATAGAGTATAAAAATAAAAAATTTTGAAATCCATCTAGCGCTGCTAATAAACATATATTTTACCCTATTTCTCAAGTTTAATGGAATGTTATCAAGCCATTCTCACATGCCAAGTTTGCCGTCTAACAGCCGCTTTAGATACATATACATATATATGTACGTACAGACCTACATATTGTTACGTTGGTTTAATTCATCAATATTCAAAACTGAAAAAAGTTACACAAAGAGTAATGTAAAAAATAGTATTCTATAAAATTGAAGTAAAATCTGTAGATAAAAGTAAATTTCAGAATTTTCTGTATAGTGTTGTGAAAAACTTTGATGGAAAAAATCAGGTGGTCAATAAAAACAAGTAAGAGTGCTATATTCGGCAATATCGAATCTTATATACCCTTCACCATCTATGTAAATCTAGTTTAGTGAAGTAACTCCAATCAAAAAAGCAAATATTGGAGTGACAGAGAAATAAAAAAATGTTGGTATTGCATTCATATAATTTTACATATCGGCTCTTTATCGGTTAAGCTTTTTTAAAAATTTTAGTGTTTTCTTAAAGATCTCTTCAAAATCTTTGTAATGACACCCATATTGATATTTTAAAAAATTTGAAATTACAGAGCCCCGTAACTCGGAAAATATGAACGAGTGCCATTTTTTCACTTGATGTTTTTTTCTTATTTTTTAATTCTCTATTGCCCCTTATATTTATTTTTTTGACTAGAGTTACTTCATGGTTCCAATTGAGATAGGCGTGGTGTTTTGCCTGCTGCCTCGAAGGACATGGACCCATCATGCTAATTTCCAATAGCACCTCTTTCGACACTATTCTGATCGACACTATATCTATATCTGATCACGGACGGACAGTGGCGCATCGGTCAATCGACTTCGATATGCATAAGAATTCAGAAATTACACACGGAATGACAAATGAAATGAAGGGGGTAATAATTAATAAAAATACTGAAAACACAAACAGTTAATCATCGATGACGATTAAATTATTGAACACCCTATTGTATACTGGATATTTAGTAGCCATCTTGATATAAAGAAAATAACAAAACAAAAAAACATTATAATCAATTGTAAATAACTCTGCCTGTCCCTGAAGAAGAATCCTTTTATCAAAACAAATTGCCAGATTTTACATTTAAAATTAATTTCTTGTTTAAAATAGACGCTTTACAAGTTTAAATTTATTTGCAAATTGTTTCATTATCAATTAGTTATTCATTTAATGAAATAATAATAAACCGTTAAATTCTAAATAATTGTTTACACACTTTTATCTTTCCAAAAGTTGTTGGGATTTTCCCACCGTTTTTTTTTCTTTGTTTTTCTCCATACTCGTGTGATGATTGTTGGCTCTTTGTTGTCTGCCTGCCTCATTATCACATGTTCGGAAAAGTGTGCCTGCATTTACGTGTGTGTGTGTGTGTGTGTGTGATGTTATTCTGACGTGTGTTCTTAACTACTATTGTTGTTAATTCTTTGTTTTGATTTTGAACCTGTATTTTTTTATCTCTTAACAAGAACAATATTTGTTTTGTCAGTTTTTGTTTTGCCTCGTTTTGAATTTTGTTTACAAAACAATCTTTTCTGTTGTATTTTTCTATGCGACGCTTCTTATTTTCAATGAAAATAAAGGATTATTTATAACATTTAATTTTGTTTTGCTTGCTTCCACTTTCATGTCCTTTCATGGTTTATGAATTTTTAATTATGTGTGTATGTTTGTGTTTTCTTAAGGTTTTGTAGGTAAACCTACGCGTCTTTATTTAACAAATAAATTTCCTTTTCTTATCTTTTCACAAAAGATTTGTTTCCATATTAAGTTTGGATTGGATTATCGATGTGATTACTTTGTCATTTACCTTTTTATTTTAATGAAGAAATACGCTAAAAATATTTTTGCCTTTGGTTTTAAGCATATTGTTGTTTATTGTACATTTTAAACCATTACTAAGAAAAATAAAAAAAAAATTGTTTCTATTAAAATTTCTATTTATGTATTTTCAGATAGAAATTTGATTAAATTTTTAATTATCTTAATTATATGTTTAATTAGTGAATAAATACTAAATTTTCTAAGTAAATAATTAATTGAATTAATTCTATATTTAATAAACAAAAGGCAACAAATTTCTAATAAAAGAAATATCTGAATCAATAAAAATGATTTTTTGTGTTTGAATATTCGGCCATTAGAAAAAACACAATAGCCCAATTCACAATCTTGCGCAAATGGTCTTGCATCATAGCATTTGCAAAATTGTGTAGCATACTTTTAGTCTACACCAACAAAAGATATCGTAATAAGTAAAATATGCTACACAATTTTGCAAATGCTATGATGCAAGACCATTTGCACCAGATTGAAATAAGTCTTGCAAAAAAAACCGACTTCAGAAAAAATTTCATCTGTCTGCTTTTAACGGTCCAAGAGTATGGCTACATATATTAGATTATATTAACTATTGGGACACCTTTATATTGCATCTATAAACTTTATACTTGTTCAACTGTTCATTAGTTTGGCAATATACACCAAATTAGAGCAACTATAGGGGCACGCTTTAGTTTCCAAATTCAAATTATATACATACTTGGTGTTGTTGTAGATCAGTTTCTTTGTAAATTTCAACCGTCTGTCTATAACGGTTCAACAGTTTGGCCAAATACATCTAATTAAACGAACTCTTGCGGCACCCTTTAATTTATAATTTTAATTTTTACGGCTATAACGGTCATAGCAATCGACTTTCTGCTCAATTTGCAAGCGATTGTCTATAATGGTACAAAAGATAGGCCCATATAAGTAAATCTACATAAATTATGGAACACCCTTTAATTTTTAAATTGAAATTATAAACTCGTTGATATAGCGTGCTTAGTCCCTTTTAAGTTTCAGCGTTCTATTTGTAGCGGTTCAAAAATTCGGCCACATACTTGAAATTTATCACCTATTCTGACACCCTTTTACTTCCAAATCCAATTTATATACTTGTTGTTATGCGAAATTAGCAATACAGGTTCGTTGTAAATTCCAAGCGTATGTCTACAACTGTTAAAAAGTATGGCCATATACATCACATTAAAGGAACTCTTGGCGTACCCTTTAGTTTATAATTTTAATTATTAATTCTTGTAGGTATAACGGCCATAGTAATTGACATTCTGTACGATTTGCTAGCGTTTTTAGATTTATTTTTGTATTACTTTTTGCTCTTGGGAGCTACAATAATACGCAGCCATTTTAAATTTGAAAGAAGTGCCCTTTACAGTTCATAATACACTTAAAAACATGTATAATGTATGGGGACACACTTTAGTTTTCAATAAACTGTTTTTAAAACGGGACCAATCTATCAAATTACATAAATGTTAAAATCAGTTTAGAAATGACTGAGTTGTAACTTAAAGCAAGCAACATTCAGTCGAATTGATAACCTCCTTCTTTTTTTAAGTCGGTTAAAAAGTTTCAATTATCCAATAACTTTTTATCCGTTGTAGTGTTACCATTCATGCGAACATGAAAATCCATTGTTATTTTTTATCACTCCACAGTTTGGCGATGGCATCATAATGTTTTGGTCGTGTATATCAAATACTGGCACTAGAAAATAAAAATTAGTTGAAATAATTATGGACGATATATGCATGTACATGTCCATGTTAGTAACACATACTACTTTAAAATAAAAAAATATTATTTAAATTTTCTTTTACATTTTTAGGGTCTCGCAAATAAAATGTAAAATTGCAATCACATTTGTTTTTAAAGAGGGCAAACCTTGTGAGGATATTTTAAATGCAGGTCTGTAATAGTTTAAGTAATGAGAAAGGGGGACACCTTTAATTTTATTTTTTAAACTTTTCCTAATAGGGAATTAACGTAAATTTGAACCCTCTACCCGTAACGGTTTAACAGATAAAGGCCATTAGTGTAAAAAGTAAAAACATCTTTATGAGGACTTTCTTTTCACTTTACAACTTCTACGAAAATTTCAAGTGTCTAGCTATTAAGATTCTAAAAGTAGAGGCCTGAGACAGACGGTTAAACACTTTTGTGAAACCAAAATTGTTACAATTTTATACTTTGTGTATGAAAATTTAAAAACTCTAAAATGTTCATTAAGAACTCTAAACTTGACAAAAAAAATCAAATTTTCTTAAGGATAGAGAATGTATTTGTAAAAAATATAAAGAATAACCAAAAAGGTGTATCAAAAATTTCACTGCAAAATATAAACCCCAATTATTGTATGTAAAAACCGTTACCGTAAATAAGGCCGTCTGGTGAGAGCTAAGCCACATCCAAAATAAATTTAGAAGAATGTGTTTCTTCTTTGTAAAAGGTTTGTTCTAATCTCTAAAATCATGTGCAAGAAGGTGGGATGTAACAAAAACTGATTTCATGGTGTACAAAATCTTAACCTTAACTGTTGGTATTTTGTAAAAACATATACATAAAAATAATTATAAATGTTTATTAAGTAATTAATTTACAATTGGCAAACAGAAATTAAAAAAAAAATAAAATAAATCGCATTATCAAATATACATAATAGTTACGGTACTGCCATCCCTAAATTAGCGCGTAAAGCGCAACGCCTTCTTATGTCGGGCTTTTACGCTGCAATGAGATACCTAAATAAGAGCGTCAACTTTGTGTCTTTTGCAGTAAAATTTAACTCTTTTTATTTTATAAAACCCGTTGTATAAGAATAAAAAATATTGCCTTGAAAATAACTAAATTGTCATTACTTTTTAACCACAACAAAATAAAACAAACCAACAACTAAGCAGCCAACTTCACTTCCTAACGCAGTGTCAAAATTGAACGTTGACGCCGTGCTATTTAGGAATGTTTCATACATTTCGTATGTACATGAGAAATTTTGACAGATGTCTTTTGCTTTACCCGCTAATTTAGGGATGGCAGTTAATATTATTATTGTTAACATTATATGGATATATGGAAATGTTAAGGTGAATTTTTACAGGTTTAATAATACTCAGAAATGAAATTAGCGCCACCTAGTAGTACATATTTCTAGTTCAAATAGCTAGCCAACTATGATATTTTTATGTCTGATTAACTTTTTTATCTACACCAACAGAAAATTATTATATATACAAAAAAGGTGCATACCTTTAGGCAGTAGTAAACAGATCTTTATCGCCAGCTTAGTACATGTTAAAGTACACCAACACTTAATAATCTTGCTTGGTTTTGCATAAATTAAATGCTCACGTAAATTCTTTTGTAGTTATAACACAAAAATGTACTCAATGAATTATCGATTTTAATAAAAAAAAATTGTAATTTCACAAGAAAATATAGTTTTTGTGCAATTTTTGGTGTTATTAATATCACGATCGTACAAATGAAGTGTTAAGTAAAGAAAATAACACAAGTTATACAAAATACCAAAGTAAAAGCTATATACATACATACAGGGTTAATCTGTATTTCACTTGAAATCAAAACTTTCTGAAATTTCTATAAATTGTCGTTTTAATAATGCATTTATCACAACAATGCTTTGAAAATTTCGAAAGTTTTGATGTCGAGTGAAATATAGAACAGGTCCGATAATAATTTATAATAATTTATTCTCTTTAACTCATTTTATTGCTTTTTATTTATTTGTGTTATTTTTAGTTTTCTTAAAATTTAAAGTTAGAAAAATGTGTTTTTAATTATTTATTGTACATTTTACAAAACTTTACAAAAATAAAATGTGCTGACAACTGTTTTAGTAACATTTTCACTACGAAATGACTTTACGAAAATAAAAGTATTCTATATTTGGACCAAGCTTCTAAAGGACTTTCTCACAAAATTTTATTCAAATCTATCCAGCAATTTGTATGACAAAAACTTCAAAAATAGGTGTTTTGTATTCAATATCGGTTAGTGTCTACAATAACAACAAATCTTTCAAAAATATTTCATGTACAGAAATGATCCTGTTACATTATTATTATATATGTAGATGAGTACCGGGTACTTAAGTATGGTAAAGTTTTAACACTCTAAAGGCCCAACTATAATGTGCATAAGCTAGCTTTAGCTTATGTCAAAAATTAAACGAAAAGCCTGTCAAATGGTTAGGTAACTTATCAAAGAAATTTATGTGGCTACAATGTACATATATAAATTTAGTAACTTATTTGCCACAGTTGCACACTTATGTTTATTTCGTACTTTTGCCAAAAATAATTTCTATATAAATCAACAAAATTTTAAAACTAAAAGGCTTTAAGAAAATATTTTATATATTTAATAACATTCACAAACACATTTACATATTTTGGTTTATGTTCTAAGAAAATGTAAAAAAAAAATTATTACAAATTATTTTCTGTTTTGTGTTTGTGGCCAACCGTACTAACAAATGCAACGATGTTCATCGTTTATATGGTATACAGTGGCTCAAACGTATAATTGGACACAAAGTATGAGATTTGACTGTCCAATTATGTGTTTGACATGAAATTAAAAATGGTTTTCAATAAAATATGCTAAGAATTACACATTGTTTGAAAGGTTATTAAATAATATAGAACTCCACATCAATGTTTTTTGGAATTAATTTTACTGAAGTGAAAAAATCGGCATTTAAATAATCTCATACTTTGTGTCCAATTATACGTTTGAGCCACTGTACATATGTGTGTATAAATACAAATTTAATTTAAATATATTATAATTGTAAAAAATTGGCCATAAAGAAATATGTTGTTTTTTTTCTACATTTTTTATTGAATTTAAAACTAATTTAACAATTTAGGTCTTAATTAGAAAATTTCTTTATTAATGTATAAACCAAAGCACAATCAGCTGTTTCCGTACGGAAAGTGCGATCAGTTTCGTACCTTGCATGAAGAAATGAAATTTAACGAAACTTGACGAAAAGTTATCTTAATCACATTAAAGTTTACCACATATAATTTAATGTATTTGCACAGTTGTATAAGTTGGCATAAGCTAGTTTATGCACATTATAGTTGGGCCTTAAAGGCCCAACTATAATGTGCATAAGCTAGCTTTAGCTTATGTCAAAAATTCAACGAAAAGCCTGTCAAATGCTTAGGTAACTTATCAAAGAAATTTATGGGGCTACAATGTACATATATAAATTTAGTAACTTATTTGCCACAGTTGCACATTTATGTTTATTTCGTACTTTTGCCAAAAATAATTTCTATATAAATCAACAAAATTTTAAAACTAAAAGACTTTAAAGAAAATATTTTACATATTTAATAACATTCACAAACAAATTTACATATTTTGGTTTATATTCTAAGAAAATGTAAAAAAAAAATTATTACAAATTATTTTCTGTTTTGTGTTTGTGGCCAACCGTACTAAAAAATGCAACGATGTTCATCGTTTATATGGTATACATATGTGTGTATAAATACAAATTTAATTAAAATATATTACAATTGTAAAAAATTGGCCATAAAGAAATATGTTGTTTTTTTCTAAATTTTTTATTGAATTTAAAACTAAAAAATTTAACAATTTAGGTCTTAATAAGAAAATTTCTTTATTAATGTATAAACCAAAGCACAATCAGCTGTTTCCGTACGGAAAGTGCGATCAGTTTCATACCTTGCATAATGAAATGAAATTTAACGAAACTTGACGAAAAGTTATCTTAATCACATTATAGTTTACCACATATAATTTAATGTATTTGCACAGTTGTATAAGTTGGCATAAGCTAGTTTATGCACATTATAGTTGGGCCTTAAGGCCCAACTATAATGTGCATAAGCTAGCTTTAGCTTATGTCAAAAATTCAACGAAAAGCCTGTCAAATGCTTAGGTAACTTATCAAAGAAATTTATGTGGCTACAATGTACATATATAAATTTAGTAACTTATTTGCCACAGTTGCACATTTATGTTTATTTCGTACTTTTGCCAAAAATAATTTATATATAAATCAACAAAATTTTTGAACTAAAAGGCTTCAAAGAATATAATTTATATATTTAATAACATTCACAAACACATTTACATATTTTGGTTTATGTTCTAAGAAAATGTAAAAGAAAAATTATTACAAATTATTTTCTGTTTTGTGTTTGTGGCCAACCGTACTAAAAAATGCAACGATGTTAATCGTTAATATGGTATACATATGTGTGTATAAATACAAATTTAATTAAAAATATATTATAATTGTAAAAAATTAGCCATAAAGAAAAATGTTATTTTTTCTAACATTTTTTATTGAATTAAAAACTAAAAAATTTAACAATTTAGGTCTTAATTAGAACATTTCTTTATTAATGTATAAACCAAAGCACAATCAGCTGTTTCCGTACGGAAAGTGCGATCAGTTTCGTACCTTGCATAAAGAAATGAAATTTAACGAAACTTGACGAAAAGTTATCTTATTCACATTATAGTTTACCACATATAATTTAATGTATTTGCACAGTTGTATAAGTTGGCATAAGCTAGTATATGCACATTATAGTTGGGCCTTTAAGCTTTACAACTGATCTGTTTTGCTAAGATAATCTTAATAAGAAATGCGTTCGACAATATTTTATATTATTTTGGACAAATAAAAGTTAATAGTGCATTTACATTAAAAATCGGTGCAGTGCCACCATAGGTAATAAAGCCATATATATATATATATATATATATATATATATATGGCCTTATTTCTCAATGAATTAAGAAACAAGGTCATATGATTTTATTTCCATGTAAGGAATGAAACAAAGCCATTATAACCACAATAAGTGGAAAAAGGATATATCTAAGTTTGCCATTCCGTTTTTAATTTCTGCAATATCCATTTCCGACTCCATAAAGTATATATATTCTGACTTCTTATGTTTTGCGAAGTCTATTGAGCGATGTCCTTTTGGCCGTCCGCGTTAATGTTGAAGAAATAAAGTTTGACAAGGCACACGATCAGCTAGAGAAAATTTAAATTCGGCAATCGATCAGACATAGTGTTGAAAATCAGCAAGATTTATGCATGTCCTTCGAGGCAGCAGGCAAGACACCACGCCTGCCAATTTTTTCATATCATTTGGAACAATGAAAAATAAGAAAAAAAAAACATCAGGTAAAAGTACTGGCGCTCGCCCATATTTATCGAGTTACGGGACCCTGAACTTTTCAAAGAAACAACGGAGGTTAAAATGCAATATAGAGCGCGCCTGCCGCGGTGTCCGTCGAGTTCGAGTTTGGCGAATTGTAACTGTTATTTCCACATTGGTAACTAAACGATTATGTTGATATTGCAATAAAGCCAAATGGTTTCAGTTCTCCATCCATTGAGAAATAAGGCCATATGGCATTATTGCCCACGGCTTTATAAAACTGCACCTAAAAATCTACTTGTATTCTACTACATTTCCATACAAAACAAAATGTACTTCGCAGCTATATCTATATTGGGACAAAAGGGTATCTATATTATATAAGTTAGATATATCGAGAAGTTTTAAGCCTGCAATAGAAGTTTGTCTTAGACTGATATCATAAGTCTACGGGCCACTTAGCTCTTCACCCATTTGAAGATACGAGTAATGTTGGCTAAAAATGAATGCTGCTATAACTTTTGTATGCTTCAGAGAGTTTTGCAGCATGCAATTTGCAAAAACGACCACAATTTACAATAATATCGTTCGTTACATTTACAGTCTAAAGCGATTTAATAGAATTACTTCATAGTTACACCGTTTCATCAATAAGTCTTTTAGCAACAAACTTGCAATGCGCAGTATAATTTTTTTTCCTTAAAATAACTGTAAGAAAGGAACTAGATTACAATTTACTTACTACCTTACATATGGATCTGAATAACAGTTTTTCGTTTCTGGTATACGTCTCTGGAATGGCTTCTTAGTAAAAAGATTTAGGACTTAAATTAACAAATACCTCTTTTAACATTTTTGATTAATATTTTTCTCTCAATTTTGTAGTTTGTTTAAATTTCAATATTTTAGTTTACTTTAATCGTGCTTGATTCCTTCAAATATAATACCCAAATTTTGTATAAAATCCACTGATGATCTATGTATATGAGCAGTAGTGAAATGGCCATATGGATATGATTTTCCCGCAGTAATACATTTCAATTTGTAGTTTTAAATAAAAAATATTTCATGAGAATATCATGAAATAATTATATTTGAAGGAATCAAGCACGATTAAAGTAAATAAAAAACAAAAAGATTCCGAATAATAAATTTTCATATTTCAATATTTTTATTTAATATTTATAAACTACTATAAATTATTGAAAATTACTTAAATAATTTTTTTATACATAATTTTTCTTGTTCTAAAACACTAAACTTAAAAAACAAAACAAAAATCCTAAATCTTAACATCTGCATGCAATCACTGCGGCATTTCAAATATCTATATGGCAATAGGGAAACATCTCGATTTCTAAAGCCACAGATTTATCTGTTTATGCTCCTAAAGTCTTGAATTTTATATACAGAGTGTGTCAGTCTTCTTATATTTCTTGAACATTTTTTTCTTTCCAAATGTTGAAATTTCCATAAATCTCTTAGGCTCCTTCCAGATTAGGCAACTTTACTTGCGCAAGTCTTGCGTTTGAGGGTGTGAAAGGAGGTAGGTTTGAAGGGGGTATGAGTACAGACTTGCCGAGATATGAGTACAGACTTGCTTGTACTTGGCAGTTCTGTTTCTGCTGTCATTCTTATCTTGGGATTCAAATATACCTTTTACTAAATTAACTTTTTTAACTTTAATCATTGTATACACCAAATTTCAAATCACTTTCACAATTATAATGAAAACAAAAATGAAACAAAACCTCAATAAATTAAGAAAATTCGAGCATAAGAATATTAAACTTCTCAACCAAGTTGCTGAATGTGAACATGGAAGCAAGTTCAAAAGAAAATGAATAAAAATGAAAATTATACTTGCGCAATTAAAGTTGCCAAATCTGAAAGAGTCCTTATCAATTCGATTCACAAAAATTTGTTTAAATATTATTTAATACAAAAAAAGCTTTTTTTATCAACCAATTACATACTTTAAGATTAAAAACGTGAATTGTTTGCTTTGAATATGAGTGTATACTTTTGTTTGTATAATTTATCCAACCCCTTATTTCAAAAATAAAAAATTTTAAAATTAAAAGTGAAAGTGAAAGTCATTTTAGAATAAAATATTTCAATAAAAGGGGTTAAAGCGGTTATGCCCACCAAAAAAATTGTTTTCCCAACCATTCAAAGGGTTGAAATTAATTACGGACGTTAAGAGTTTTGGCAATTAGAAAAATATTGAGTGATTAAAATTAAACACTTATGAATATTCAAAATGTATTGAATTAAAAAGTTTAGTAGGTGAAGATGTTTATCCGCACACTGCGTTGAAAAAAATAACGTAACTTTTTGTTTTTTCAATCGAATAAATTCTCTTTATTATTATTGCTATTATTACTGCTTATTGCACCCGGTGTTGCCTGTGGGTCTTTCTAGGCAATGTATAACTATTATAGCCTCGTTCAATATAAATCTTCACGCCGAACATATGAAAAAATATATTTTTTAATCTAAAGAGTAATTTCGGCCATAATATATTAAAAATCTCAGAAGAGGTAACTCCTATCAGGTCCAATCTATCAAGTCTATGACCAAAGATAAGCAAATAAAAAAATTTGGATGAGGTTGGATTTGCATGTGCAAAAATAGCTTTTTTATACCCTTCACCACAAAAAGTGGAAAAAGGGTATAACTAAGTTTGCCATTCCGTGTGTAATTTCTACGATATCCATTTCCGTCCCCATCAAGTGTATATAATCTGATTTCTTAGGCATAGCGAAGCCGATTGAGAGACGTCCGTCTGTCAGTCCGTGTTAGTGCTGAAATTAAGTTTGCCTCGACAAAAAAAAAAATAAATATGACGTGCTTTGACCCTCAATAATCAATACGAATATCGGTGATTTAAATAATTAATCGGCATAATAGAAAATAGCACGAAAAAAAAAGATTTTATCTTTAAAATTAATTATTATAATAAATATGTCAATCGATCAGATATAGTGTCGAAAGAGGTGATATTGGAAATCAGCCTGATCGGTCAATGTCCTTCGAAGCAGCAGGCAAAACACCTCGCCTACCTCTAATTTTTTCATGTCATTTGGAACAATAAAGTAACTCCAATCAAACAAAATAAATATATGGGGTGATAGAGGATTAAAAAATAAGAAAAAAAAAACATCAAGTGAAAAAATTTGAGCTCGTCCATATTTTCCGAGCTACGGGGCTCTAAAATTTTAAAATTTTTTTAAATATCACTATGGGTATCATTTAAAAGCTTTTGAAGAGATCTTTAACGAAATACTAAAATTTTTAAAAATGCTTACCAAAATTTTTTTTTTACTCTTTAATTTTCTGTCACCTCAATATTTGCCTTTTTGATTGAAGTTACTTCACTAAACTAGATTGACATAGATGGCGAAGGATATATAAGATTCGGCATAGCCGAATATAGCACTCTTACTTGTGTTAAAATTCGATTAAACCAAGTTTTTGTTCTGAATTTATGAAATATTTTCTTGAATGCAAAATTACGTTTGCAACGATTTTTGCCATGTCATTGATTTAGTTGTCAAGGAATGAAAGTTTCGAATGAAAACATGGAAAAAAATCGTAAAATTCTACATACGGTGTAGTGTATATTTTAAGGGTTTTTCTTGTTCTGTTGAGAGCGTTTCATCCGGTTCAATAACATTCAGACAGACGGATAAAATTAACAAAGAACCTAATTGCTAATTCAACAAGTATATAATTTGAAATTGGAAATTAAAGGGTGCCCGTATAGTTGCTGTAATTTGATGTATATTGCCAAACTGTTGAACATGTACACAATCTTGGGCAAATGGTCTTGCATCATAGTGTTTGCAAAATTGTGTAGCATATTTTACTCGTCACTGTATGTTTTGTCGGTGTAGACTAAAAATATGCCACACAATTTTTCAAATGCTATGATGCAGGACCATTTGCACAAGATTGTGAATTCGGCTATTATATATTTTGTTTAGACGATCCCACAGGTACTATTCTGCACAAAAAATTGACATGTCGTAAGACTTTAAGATCTTTAGGGCCACGACTAACTATCCTACGCAATCGTTCAATTCATTTACAAGACAATTTGATGGAATTCTGTCCTACACTGATAAATCGCCAGAAAAGGTGTGTGTAAGTACCACTTTTACACAAGATAAATGCAATTAAAATGCAACTCTGATCGTATATCAAAAAGTCTGTCACACACACGCACACACACATCTAGTCCTCACTAATGTATTTTTGCGCACACATGTCATTTTTGACAGATAGAACGATTGAGTAAGATAAGTGTATCATTGTACTTATTGCGGTTATCGTTATATGCCACAAGTTTGATATCTGAAATGCTATATATACAATACCATGGTTAATAGATTGATATTATTTATCATAATTTAATAAGAAAATGTAGAGTAATTGCTATTCAGTTACAACCGTGATAATATGATAGAATTCTGTCCTAATTTGAAAAATCGCAAAAAATATCTATAAAATTTTAATTTTAAAATGTCTATGGACATTTTCCCATTCGCGAACCTAAATAAAAATTCTATATAAATTTTTGAATTTAAGTGGAATAATAGTTATGGCACAACTGTTAAGAGCATGAAGATAACAAGACAACACAAGAGTGTTGTGTATAAGTATTGAGACCACGCAGTTTTCCAAGAATACTCGTTTTTCGTGATGATTTTGAGAATTTTAAAAAAATATTATTTACGACTATCAAAAATACTTAAAACGTAATAAATTTTAGGTTAAATAATATTTTGTTAACATTTTTGTTGTCATGTAAAGAAAATGAAAGAAAACAATAATAATCGGCCCTGTTCTGTAAAACGAATCCGAGTAAATTTCTCGTTTTAAAACGAATTCACATTTTCTTGGAGTTCTCTAAACCGAATTCGCACAATTTTACTCGTTTTAAAATCGAGTAAACAAACCTGGTCGAAAGTAAATCGAATGCAATTTTATTCTTAAAAATAACTGAAAACACAAGTAAAGAACCATTTTAATAAAAAATTAAATTATTTATTATTAATCGTAGTTAAATTAAATACATTTTAATATACTTAATATTATAAAACAGTTAGTTTAAAAACACTCTTAACTTACTTCATATTCTTGCCTCAAGCTTAATGAAAATTTGGTGCATGAATAAAAACACTTTTTTTGGTAAATGTTTTGAAACGCCCATACGAACTATCTTTTGTAAACACAAAAGATGCTCCGGCATTTTCAATTCTTGCCTTAAAATAATAAATTTGTTTACTTTTTCAATCAACAGCTGACTTTGGCGTTTAAGTAGAAGATCGAACTTAATTTCGAATAATGACAAAACGAGTGATTTGCTATGTTTTACTATTTAATTCATATATTTAAAAAAAGTTTAATTTTGTTTAACAAATTATTATTTAATTTTTTTAAAAAAAAAGGTCTTAAGCCGTGAGTGTTTATTTTCTTATTATTCAAAGACCAGTAAGTGGTTTGTGTGTAAACAAAATATGTTCAAATGTAATTAATTTTCCATCTTAAACAAGCGCATAATCTTAAAACAAATGATAATTTTTTGTCATACTTGCGGTTAAGTTTTTGAAAATACGAATCGAATTTTCATGTACGGATCCCTATTAGTAAAAGAGGAACACTTAAAGGTGCTTGAATTTGCACTTGTATACAAATAAGTTCAATGCGGAACCTGCAATTGGGGGGTCTTCAACGGAAACAAATATTTTGCCCAAGGATGCATTATTTTTTTATTTTTATAAAACAAGATCCCTCAATTGGAGCTTGAAAAAAAAAAAGAAAAGTAATTACTTTTTAAAGTAAAACAACTGATTAAGTGAGTATTTTTAAATTTGTTTTTTTTTTTTTTTTTTTTTTTTTTGTCATTATTTTAAAAACATTAATATCTTGATTTTAATTGCTTTTAAGCGAGCAACTTGTCTGAAAATTTTCTATGAAAAGCACCAAGTTTTTAGTTATTTCTATACAAATTTTTCAGACGAGTTCATCTTTTTGCTTGCATAAGCAGAACATTAAACATTTGATAAAAATTATTATCGTATACACACTATAGCTTTAAAACATTTAGAATTTAATAAAATGTAAATAAAAATATTTATATTTGTTAAAAATTTTGAAAAAATCTTTTTTCTAGTGGCGCAAACTCTTAAGACCTTCTTTTTCATATTCAATAACAAAAATAATTTTTGGATTATATGAGGCAAGGAAAAAATTATAATTGATTAATTTTACAGGTTATTAAATATTCTTTCAATAATTCAAAGAATAAGATTTTATCTTTTTTAATTTAGAATTTATTAACGTATAATTATTAGAAAAAAGGGATGTCGTATTCATGTGGCGAGGAGTGTACAAATATAAGATCAAGAGATGTTTCTTTTTTCAAAAAGTTAACTTTGTTATAAATTTTATTTATTTATTATTATTTAGTTTTATAAATTTTTTCTTTTTTTGTAATTAAATATTTTGCAAAATTGTAATATTAATTTTTCTTATAACGAAATCAGATCAAATTCTTTCAACTATAGACTAATAACTTTACATCTTGTTTGACCTCATTTGCATTAAGTACGTGAATGCACAATGGCCAATGCTATTGTGTAATAAAGGGTTTCCTAAAATCTACGCGAGGTATAAATTAAATAAAACTGACGGTTTTCTTTTTTTTATAAAGGAAATTTGATAATTGAAAAAGAAAGACCCAATGACCATTGTAGTTAAATGTGGCTGAACATCGTGGTTACAGCGTTAAATTTAATTTATATTGATGGCATATACTTTAAATAAATTTCATAAAAAATGTAAAAGTGATCATACGATCAAAAGGCAGATTCTGGTCATCGAGACTATAGAGCTCAAGAACTATATGAAATGCAGCGCTATCTTATTGTAACAAAATATCGACCAAATCAATGAACTTGAATTGAAACAACCAGTGATACGTCGAGTGTTGTCCGAACTCAAATTGCAACAATATTGACGATTGAAAAATTAAATGCAGCAAATTGACGATTAACAAAGCCAACAACCATCCGGGTAGGAATATGCATCATCTCTTAAGCGATTTATACACGATTAAAATACTCATTTAGCATTATGGTTTTATTTGTGGAAATGTATTAGGATATGTTAAACAGACAGTGTTAGATAAGAAATCAAAAATTTCGACTTTTGGCATGCTGGATGTCACATTTTGATGCGTGTATTGTGTTCGTTTCTCAAGCATATATAAATACTTAATTTTTTAATTTGGGATATAATAAGTGACCGTATCTTAAAAAAAGAACAATATGCAATTTTATTACAATGCTACAAAAGAACAACCTCCGGAGGTAAACTTTAAGATTAAAAAAAAAAAAAAAAGGAAAAACAATATTTTAAATTTTATGAATTTTGTTTAATATTAAAACAAATGAATCACAATTGACTTTGGGTTAAGTTCATTTTTTTAATTTGATTTCTAAAAATTTTAAGAAAGAACAATTATTTACAAATGTTTCCGAACGTTTTCCAAAGAAAACGAAAAAAATATAAACACCAGCTGCATTTTCTGGATCGCTACATCCGTCATTAGCATTCTCCACATCATATTTTTCATGTTTTCTTTGGAACACGTTCGCATATATTTGTAAATATTATTTCGTTCTTTTTTATGTGCATCAAAGCGACCAGCTTTTAATTGTGTATAGAGCACTTTAGAGTGATTTTGTGCGAAAATATGGCCGACAAAACGTCGTGGTAATTTCTTAGGTAGTGCTGCAGTTTTCTTATTCTAAACTGTCAGTTGTCAAATGGTTTTTAGGGCTGCCAACATTTTACTACACAAGGCCAGTGCAAATCTAGCGTTAATTTTGGAAGTCTCGTATACGACAAAAGTGATTATTACGTAATTTGTTAGAAAGTTTTTATGAAATAATTCAAAAATCACAAAAATATATGTGAGAAGTGAGAAATGCCATGCCAATGCTTTTATTATCAATTATTGTTTTACTGCTACTTTAAACTTTTAAATACAGAATGGCTGCAGAAGATAAATAAATTAACGTTTAAAACATTTTCTGGTTGTTAATATGAATAAGGAAAGAAATTTAAAACTTTTTTACAAGTCAACCAGCCTGCATTAAGGCTAAATTCCACATGATCCATATTTGCACAGACAATTATGATTCATTTTGTTGGAACATTTTACAATTTAATCATAAGCGCGTTTAAGTGTCATTTACCACCCACCACACATACATGCTTTGAGGGACAATTCTATTAAAACTTTCATTCAATATAAGATGCAGCAAGTGTTTGCAGAAGGGATGTTTGGATAAAGATGCGAACAAATGTAAAAGATTTGTGGTGTAACGGAAGGGTATGGATAACAATGGAATGATAACCACTTTAACTGGTATTCACATGAAAGAGAATTTGTGTCACCATCATCAGACTCCCGCTACATTAATACAACTCACTCCCTTATAAATGAACGCACGCACGCACTCACGTACGTGTATGTTTGAAAATAACATGAAAATGAAAAAAAAAATAGAACACAATAATTGTGTTTGTAATAATAACGGAAAAATTTTGTAAATAAAAGGAATGTTGGTGGCATTTGACTTGAGTGTCATAATTGTAAATTTTATTTTTTCATTTCATCCTCTTAATTGTACGATTATAAAAAGAAATTTGTAATAAATACGTTTGCTTGCAGCAAAATCAAAGAATGGATTTAAAAAATTGAATTCATTTACTTTTTAAAGTTTTTACTTAAATTTATTAAAACTAATTCAAACATAAACGATACGAGGTAAAATTGTAGGTCTTAAATGAAAATTTCAAAAAGAATTCAATGCGCCTTTTTTATTGAATGTGACAGCGTAGTTTTCAAAGTTCTAAACCATCACTTATTCCTTCAGAGATTTCAACCACCAGAAAGATTTTTAAATGGTGGCAAATGAATACAATTCTATTTTTCTTTTTGATTAGTCTTACATCATGCATGTCTACTCTATAGTTTTGCCTTCTAAGCCAAGCCCCTTTAAGGTATTGCAAGCTTCGATCTTAGCTATGTTAGTAAAATTACCTTTCATTCCCACCATCAAAAAGCCATGTTTTTTTTGTAATAAAAAGAGAAACCAGCTGGGCGGACGACACTACCTAGTAAAATAAATATGCCTTGTGCTAATTGAATAAGCTTAAGCAATTAAAATTAATAATTAACTCAATTAAGAAAACATGTCTGAAGAGGATATTAATTTTTAATAATTATTTAAACTGGTTTGACACATTTGATAAAAAGCTAATTGGTCCATGCGATTCTACCTTTGTGTTATTTTTTCCATTCTTTCATTTTATAAGGTATGTACTAATAAAAGCGCATTAAAAAAGTGTTACAAAAATGTGAAATGAATATTGACGTGGCTTTATTGGCAATTACGAGGGCTGCTATATATATTTCTGGCCTGGCAACACTGAGTGCTGCCAAGTGCAATCTGACATTTCCATTGAAAAGTTTGTCATTTTTAAGCATAATCGTACTCAAAACGTTTTGACGTACGACCATTATTTGTGTTGTTTACAGTGACTTGAAAAAATTAAAATATAGAAAAAAATGGAATTAACTCGTGAACATTTTCGTGCCATCATTTTTCACAATTTTCGATGTGGATTATAACAACAAGAGTGCATTGTTGAACTTAAATCTTTGTATGGCGATGAAGCACCATCCTATAGCACTGTGAAAAATTGGTATAATGAATTTAATCGTGGCCAAAGCTCGCTCAAAGACGAATTCCGTGAAGGTAGTCCAAAAACGGCTATTGTGCCAGAGAACATTGATGCCGTGCGTGAACTCATAATGCAAGATCGACATGCGACATACCGAGAGATAGAGACATTCTTGGACATTTCTTCCACCAGCATACATTCGATATTGCATGAACACCTGGCTGTAAAAAAGGTTTGTTCTCGTTGGATCCCGTACAATTTGAAAGTCGCTCAAAAAAAGGCTCGTGTCGATTGGTGCAAAGAAATGTTGCAAAAATACGATTGCGGTGCTTCAAAAGACGTTTATAAGATCGTCACAGGTGACGAATCATGGATCTATGCGTACGAGCCCAAAAAGAAACAACAATCGACCGTGTGGGTCTTCAAAGACGAGCAAAATCCAACAAAAGTTGTTCGTGGAAGAAGCACTTCGAAGCAAATGGTCGCCTGTTTCTTCGGCAAAACTGGTCATGTGGCGACTGTTCCGCTTGAGCAACGTAGGACGGTAATTTCTGAGTGGTACACTACAATTTGTTTGCCTGAAGTCATCGGAGAAATTCGAAAAACCAACAAGAGAAGACGAATCATTGTTCACCATGACAATG
This sequence comes from Gymnosoma rotundatum, assembly GCA_916610165.2. Classification (NCBI taxonomy): domain Eukaryota; kingdom Metazoa; phylum Arthropoda; class Insecta; order Diptera; family Tachinidae; genus Gymnosoma; species Gymnosoma rotundatum. The sequence continues at coordinate 90,059,731 of OU744337.1, read as the reverse complement.
CGAGCTCTCACACATCGGCTCAAACCAGAGCGTTTTTGACCGGCCAAGACGTCGAATTAATGGGTCATCCGCCGTACAGCCCTGACTTGGCACCTAATGACTTCTTCTTGTTTCCGCACATCAAGAAAAAAATGCGTGGTCAACGATTTTCGTCGCCAGAAGAAGCTGTTAAAGTGTTCAAAAACCATGTTTTAGAGGTGTCTCAATCGGAGTGGAAAAAGTGCTTCGACAACTGGTTTGAGCGCATGCAAAAGTGTATAAATCATGCTGGAGAATACTTTGAAAAACAATAAAACCAGTTTTGATTATAAATATTCTCATTTTCAATATTAGGCCAGAGCAGCCCTCGTAAAAGAGAAACACATGACAATATATCTTTCATCAACTCGCCTTAATAAGTAACTAAAATATAAATAAAAAGAAAATCATTGTTGGTTATTGTTGTTTTTTGTTTAAACTTTGATTTTAGTCTTTACTTTATTGTTTGGACAAAAATCTTTAGTTTATTTAAAATGCCTGTAAGGAGTTTCTTAAAGAGCTTAGTAAACAGTAGCGCAATGGCCATCGAGCCGTGCTTTCACCCTCAATAATCAATATTATTGATTTAGTAATTTAATTGGGATAAAAAATAGCACGATATTTTTTCAAAATTAATTAATTAAATTAAATATTCCCATGGTTTAATGTTATTTAAAATCTATTAAGTTTGTTTCATAATGAAAATGGAAAGTTTAATAGTCTGCTTTAGAAAAGTGTATCTTTATGTCCTTAAAAAACAAGTTGCTATTTTTTTTCTGTTATTTTAAACCGACTTCAAAAAAAGAAGGAGGTTATCAATTCGATTGAATGTTGCTTATTTTATGTTTATACCTGCATAACTGAGTCATTTCTGAACCGATTTTGAATTTTTTTTTTATTTGAAAGATTCTGCCTACAGAACTGTCCCATTTTAAAAACGATTTATAATTTAAAAAATTAAAAGGTTTCGCTGTACAACAAACATGTTTATTACGTTCATTTTATTTGATGTATATGGCCATATTGCTAAGTCCGCTAAAACAACAAACATAAAATTTGGATTTGGAAATTTAAAGATGTCCCAATAGTTAATAGGTGTGTTCATTTACTTTACTAGTAAAAATTTGCAACGAGAGAGTAACAAGAAATTTTCCAAAATTACTCTCAAAAATGTGAAAAAGTAAATGAACACTTTACTAGCTAAAATTTGCAAGTTAAAATAGTGTTGTAATGTATAGCTACATATGAGTACTCAATAACTACCCCTTTATTTTTTGGAAAAATTATACATACTTATATATATTATAAAAATTATGTGATTATGGCCATTCATATTCAGCATTGTCGTGACTGGCGTTTTTAGAGTACAGCTTGTTATAGAAATACGCAATATACGATAAAGGTGATTAACTACTTTTAAATAAAATTAATGAATAAAATATCTATTTTTAATTAGTTTATACGTTATAACAGCCTGCCTACACATAGAATTTTTATCGGAAATAACGACAGAATAAGGTCGCAGAAATGTTTATTTCCAACTTTGTGATTTCTTTTCCAAGCGATTTTCATAAAATGGTGTTTTTAATGCGTGGTAGAATAAGCATGCGTTAATAGATATTATTATTTTGACACCTTTTGTGTTATTATTATTATAATTATATAATATTAAGTATTTTGTGATGTGATTTTATGAAGAACTCTTTATGTAAATAAACACTAATAAGAAACGCAAACAAATGTGAGTTGAAAAGGAGAATTTTCGTCGTTATTGTCTAACGTTAATGCTCCGCTTTTGCAATAGTTTCCAAAATATAATAATAATAAACAGCCGGCGAAAAACGGGTTAAATATATTTTTTAAAGAAAACAAATTTAAGCAATTTTCATTTTCATTGTAATAAAAAGCTTTATCCAAAATAAAATATCAGAAACAGTAGAAAAGTAATTTAATAAATTATGTGTTAATTTAAATTTATTTGCAAATATATATTTGAACTAATTTAATTATTTGCCTGCTTAGTGTAAATTACCGAGTAGCTACCTACTCATAATTTTTACAACACTAAGATTAACAGCCGGGGTGTGAAAATTTCACTTCAATTTAATTTCATTAGACATCTTATTTTGCTTCTGTTGTTCCTAAAATACACAAAAATAAAATTATCTTTTTAATACTTTTTATCGTTTTAAAAGTTTACTTACAATTTCTTAAATTTTCCAAAATGTTTGAATAATTATTGCAAGTAAAAATTTTACTTGTAAAAACTTGTAAGAATTTGTCTGTCTCTCATTTTTTTACGCTCTTTCGACGCTCTCTCGTTGCAAATTTTTTGGGTTAATGAACGCTTTCTAGTAACAATTGTTACAAATTTGTACAAATTTTTAGTAAATGAACACACCTAATGTAATTTGATGAATTAAACGGTAATCTAACAGTTGAGATTTCTGAAAATATATCTTGGCCTCTGAACTTTTAGGTGAGAATATTCTAAAATAATAACTAATAATAATTTGACAAATATTTGTTATTTTGGTAAATATCAGTAAAATGAAATTAAAGCAATTGAAAACACTTAAGTTCACTTTAACAACAAACTCTACTAAAATCAAATTACTTAAATAAACAAAAGTTAAATCATTCCTTTGTATTCTGCAAACATAAAAGAAGCAGAAATACATTCATAAATAACACTCCAACCCAAAGCTGTTGCTATCAACAGGAACTCATAAGCATCAGTGACTCAAGGTATACAAACGCTGATGGAGTAAGGACACCAGCAAGAATAAATATTTTACAATTAGTACTTTTTGTTGTGCTTAATAAAATTACAATTATTTTCATTAAACAATATAACTTTGAAAATGTAGTGCAAGGAAATAATAAATCATAACTGATGTTAATTACTTAAAGGCAAAGTATGTAAAACAAAAGAAGATTCCAGCAACAACCTACATTATCTCTCTAATGTTGTTTGAATTTGTGCAGGAAATATTTTAATTGCTCTCTTAATTACTCTAATGAAAAATTAAGCAGATATTTATTTTAATATTTCTTAAGCACAGCATTCCAATGTTGAGCTATGAACATTATAAGAAGTTCAGTTAAGTTAATCTGGGTTAAGTCAATCTGTTAATGACTTAAGAGCATTCGACAACTTTTTATTTTATTGCCAATATTTTTAGGTTTTATCCGATATTAAATGATACAGTAAAAATCCAAAATCAAAATTCGTAAGTCCTAAGAAATAAAAAAAAAAATAATATTAAATGCCCGATCAGCATTAACTGATATAGACACTAAGCATAACACAGTTAAGCATAATTGAGAAAGGAATTGCACAAATTATGTTAAGGACATGATCATTAAAATTTCTAAAGTGGATCTCCATTACGATTTTGTTTTATTTTATACCAGTTATGTTTTTTTGCCTTTTGGGAATTTCTTTTTATTTAAAAAGTCTTTTATAGTGCATTTACATTACATCGAAATCTACTAGATTTGATTTGAAATCTCTTTCAAAATCCAGTTCGTTTACACTGTATTTTTTTGACACTAGCAGGATTTCATATTAATAAAAAATCAAAATAATTGTTATTTTAAAATTTTTTTTAACATTAAATTTATAATTATCACATCATTCATTTTTTCCTTTTGTTTATATTTTAATTTTATTAACATTTTAGATAAGTTTCCTTTTATTGTTTTAATAAAACTGTCATTTTTTCTTGTACAGCGTAGTATTTTTTGGTAGAATATGAAAATAACCATTGTTGCATTGGTAAGTACTATTAGATTTAGAGTAGATTTCGTCAAAATCTAGTGGCTTAGTAGATTTTGTTTTGTATGGGAAATCTATTTAAAATCAACTAGATTTTACTCGAAATCTCATTAGTACTAGATTTGGGTATAATGTAAATGCACTATTACTGTAATTGTATATGATTTTATTTGATTGATTCGCTTTGTTTTTTTTTAAGTTTTGTTTTATTTAAAAAAAAAGATTTAATTATGTATAATGCTTTGAATTTTATATTTTTACTACGCACTATAGAAAATTTCACACATTTTTTTCGCCAAAAATAAAAAATTTGAATTTTTGCAAAGTTTATTTTTTATTGTTGCTTTAATATAATAAAAATATGGCAAAGTAATCAGGTATGATTGCTTTTCTTAAATTGTTCAGATCTTCCATATTGTGAACTTACAATTGTTGTCTGACAATATTGTCAGAAAAACTATTATTAGATAATTGTCAGACTTCTACCTGACAAAATATTGTCAGATATCTTACAATTGTGTGAACACTTTTATTTTCCATTGTCAGAACATTGCCAAACATTGTCAGTTCAATATAATTTGTAATATGTTGAAAAAATAAACATCTGATAACGATATCATTGTCAGATAAAAGTAAATGAAAAAAGTGCATTAAAAAAATAAAATTAAAGCAGAAAAAAAGTATAAATTAAAAAGAAAAATAGACCGCGACCGCAATTCACGGGACGATTTTGAAGGTGAGAAAAAACTCAAAATTAAAGGGTAACCCAATAGATCATTAAATTTTATGTATATGATAATTGTAAACAGACGATTGATATTTAAAAGAACCCGTATTGCTAAGTCCTCTATAACAGCAAGTATACAATTTGGATTTAGGAATTTAAGGTTGTTACAATAATTGATATAATTTAATGTATGTGATCAAACTTTTGAACGGTTACAGACAGACAACTGAAATTTACAAGAAACTAAGACCGCTTTGAATTTAGATATTAAAGGGTGTGCTCATAACTGATGTAATTTGACAAATATCTTTTGAACCGTTATATTCAAATACTTGAAGATTAGACAAAATGTCCACTAATTTGTATGGTTTTATTAAGAAGTATAAATAGTTAAAACTAAAAATTAAAAGGCGTCCCAATAATTGATGTATGTGGCCAAACTTTTAAACATTTGTAGAAAACAGAAAAAATCTGTTTTGAAATCGGTTTTTTGCAAGAGTTGTACAATGTTAATTTATAACTTTTTTAATAATTTACATTCAAAAAAAAATTTTAAAAATTATATTTTGAATTTTTTAATTCTGACAATAGTGTTGTAAATTTTTGCCACTTGGCAATTCTAACTACCGTGTGAACTAACAAGTTGTTTTCTGACAATGTTGTCAGATAAAATTATTGTAAGATAATTGTCTAACAATGGAATTGTCAGCTTTCTGACAAATGCCTTGCAATCGTGTGAACTGACAATTTACGTTGTGGTTACAATTTTTCTTTGCCTTGTCATTGTCAGCACATTGTTGCATCTGACAACATTGAAAGATCTGACAACCGTCTGTACAAAGCTTCATCTATAAAATCGATTAAATTTGAAAAATTAAAATGACGTTAAATTATGATTTAGAATTTTATATAGATTAAAAAAAAATGATAAGACATGGTAGACATAACATGAAAATAGTTCTCTAGAAAAACCAATTATCTTATAAATTTAATATATTTCATCTGCAAAATTTTAGCGAGTTTTTTTCAGGTGACTACTGTGTGCCAAGTTCAAGAGGAACACAACGAATTGATAAAAGAGCCGCTATTAACGCCCATTTCTTGTCACACATTTCTGGGAGTGATTATTCCGAAAACTTTCAACTGCATTTAAAGGAGCATTCACGATTATTTTATTCAAATATAAATAAAAAATGGCGTACTGGTTCTAAAAATTTCAATATTTTTGAGAAACATCATGTTGTTTGGCTTAAAGACAATACCTTGAACAGAAAACGTAAAACGCAGTGTGACTCCAATGAATCGAAACCTGGACGACAGCAAACACCTTCTTGTCAAAATTCAGAAAGAACAAAACGACAAGTTGCGCCAGAAATCTCTAAAGATAATATTAATGAAGTGGAATCCCTAATTCATGCTGCATCTGTGTCTGCTCGTAAGTGTAACCAAATAGATTTAGCAGTGGTTTTAATCGAATTACTGAGATAACAGGAGCAAAATTTTGTAGAAAATTTTTTAGCAGATGAAAAAAAGCTGAAAGCGAAGATGAGGACTGTTTGGAACTCAAAAATCAAATTGTTGAATAAAATCCTTTCTAATCATGACTTTGTTTGTTGCTTTATTAAATTGGTAAAATTAACATCTACTGTTATAGACAAAAGGTAAGTGAACACTCAAAAAAAATTTAGAAGAGAAGCAGTTTAGAAAACTAGGTTATTACGGCATTTACACTATGCTATTTTTCATGAAACTGGCATGAAATTTTTGTTTGCTTGTGAAGCAGGAAGAGTAAGCAATATGGTATTGCTTGAGTTTTGAGGGGATGTTACTTAATGTTTACTTTTAGATAACGCATAACGCTGTAACTTAAATAGAAAATTGAGAAAAAAATGGCTGAAAAAATTGCATAGTGTAAATCTAAAAAAATCTTGCGTGGGGGAATCTATAACCCGTAAATTCTTCTTAGAACCAGTTTGTTTTTTTCTGATGGTATAAAACCTTTTTGGGTCATACCAAAAACAAAATTCTTTTGTGTTTTGTCTAAACATAGTTAACAAAATACTACTAATGTGCAGGCGGCAGGCCTCATTAATTTGGTTAAAGGTCATAATTCTCTATCAGATTTATTCGTTAGATATGTATCAAATTGCATGTACACCATATGTAAGATTTTTAGAAAAGTCTGTTCGATTGCTAATATTTTAAAAAATGTTGTAAAATAAAAGTTAAGCTAAATATGACGAAAGATTAGTTGCACCTGTTTTGTGCAACAGTGTGGAACTTTTGCTTGGGGTTTTTCTAAGCAGAAATTAAATCTGCAAGATTTATTAATAAATCCCAGGTATAGGTAGGATAGAATGAACTAATTTGTGTTTTTTTTTTTTTTGTTTTGTTTAAATTAATTGCCCTATTCACAAGCCCCCTAGTACGTGCTAAGTGCTAACAAAATACAACGGTGCTACCTGTGTTGTTGGTAATTTTCATGCAAACATGCCATACAATACTTAGTACTTTTTTTCATATGTTTTTCAAACGTTGTATTTGTTTAAATGTTTTATGTTTAAATGAATTATTATTTTTGTGTTCATGTGTGAATTATATTAAATTAAATTGAATTAAAAGATATTTTTATTAGTTTTATTTATTTAATTTATTGATTTGACTGATTTGTTAGAAAGTGGAATAAGTCATTTCTGTTGTATATAGTAGTAGTGGGTATATTGGAAACATATGTTAAGGTTTGTTCTCTGCCAATATAAAAACTGTTCTTTAAGATTTAATATTGCTTTAATGATTCGATTTCTAATATTTTGTATGGTACCGCCATCACCTATACCAAAAAGAGATGCTACCTTACGAACACAAGCACCATTTCCTGAAGATCTCAGGCAGTAAAGTACAATTTTAAGCTGCAAGTCAATGCGTAGTTGGAGACTTTCGCCAATTGTGTGAAAAACATCGTCATTTTTTATAAGGTTGAATATATAAGCAAATTCCTCTGGCCGTAGTCGTATCATATGAAGAAATCTGTTTTCATCAAAATATCTTAAAACCCGATTATGCCATAATGATGATTTTGGTAGCCCTAAATGTATAATTCTGCGACTGGAGAGCAAGTACATTAGGTTCATCCTAAAAATGTCTTGAATTTCATCCTCATCTTCTTCATCACCTGTATTAATTTTTTTCATTTAAAATATGTAAACAAAATAAGGAAAACGGTTATAACTTACTTGAGTCAACCATTAATATATCGAAACTATATTTTTCACACAAAAAATTTATTAATTTACTTTTTTCTGTTTTCTCCCCCATTTGGCTTATAAATAACAAATGATGAATAGCACTTTTCTTCTTCTTATTTAGTTTTTGACGTATGAAGTACAATGTACAATGGCACATTGATACAATGGTTGTTCACAAAGAAGTAAACAAAAGGTGGTATGCAATACTACCTATACCTTAGCAGAGCTTGTGAATACGGCAAATGTTTTTGTAACGTTTGTTTTATTTGTTACGTATTCTTCAGGTTGTTTTAAGTGTTTTACGAGTATATATACACTTGTTTTTGTTTTCATAAATAATTTTACTATATCCCCTTGAGAAAGTCAACAAATAATTGACGAAACGTCGGGAAAAAATTTATTGGTTTTATTTACATTTGGAAACACAGGTCATATTAGCTTATTCACGGAACTTAAAAACAAAATAACATTGGCCAAATACCCCAATATAGAATGAACATTGTTGATATATGAATATTATAAAAATTAATCATGTTATACTATCCTTTTTATATTGCAGTCTTGTGTCTGCTGGGCTCGCTCATTTAAGTTGGAAAGCTTCGCAAAAGGAACTGAAGTTTTTGTTTTATAGGTAAACAGATAATATCTTAAAGGAGGTGAACGATTACCGGTAGTATGAAATCAATTACTTTAAAAGAAATAGCTGACACCACAAACCTCAATGAAAGTAGTTGAAGAGTAAACATAGCCAATCGGGTATATATTTATATACAGTATTTATCGTTAATATTGTACGGTGATATGGAGATTCACTTTCTTCATATTTTTTTATACCCTGAATTGGTTATTTTCTCTATTTCCCTGAAGTCACAATAGTGAATAAATACGAAATATCGTATCTACATAATTTTTTCGTAGAACTTTTTACCTTTTCCATTTGATTTGCTCCCGTTATGCCTCATAGAGAATTGTTATTAACTTTTAAACTTAAAATCGAATGGAATATTTATGATACCAGTCTCCATTTCGAGGGGAATAAAAATTTTATGGGGATATAAATTTTACTGCTGACATCGATTGAGTTTTTATAAAAAGTAATTTAGGGGGGTTTTTTTTAAATCTTTTCATTTTTATAATTATGTGTTTTGAAGGAAAATAATAAACTTTGATGAAGACATGCCCAAGGCAGATTTATTTTACTAGGTAATAGCAGCTCTACAACAAATACAACATTGACAAAAACAACATGGCTTTTTATTGTTGTTTTGTGGGTTGGAAACGTCAAAAACACAAAGAAAAATAGAAGATAATTGCTCTCAATACACATGCTTGCTTTGTCTCACAAACGCTTGTTGTTAGTGTTTTTTTGAAATTCGTAAACAAACAAAGGAAAATACAAAAACTTTTGACATTTCCAACTACAAACCAGCTGGGCGGACGACACTACCTAGTACAAGAAACCTGCCTTGGACATGCCTTTTATTCTTGTTTTTCTTTTTTTTTTTTTTTTGTTTTATGTCCCAATTTTGTTTTTGCTTTTTTTCAATGTTGCCAAGCAAGAAAAAATGAAAATCAGTTCTTTTGAAAGTTATGTATTCAAGTTTTGAAAACAAAAGTTCCTCACTTACTTTTTTTATTAATATCGCTGTTCACATTAGAAACTCGTAAAAAACTAAACTATGGATATATTTGAATATATTTATATGCTTATTTTGTAACTGCCATCCCTAAATTAGCGCGTAAAGCGCAAGATAACTGTCAAAATTTCTCATGTACATACAAAATGTATGAAGCATCTCTAAATAGCTTGGCGTCAACGCTTAGCAATTGGAAAATCCAATTTTGACAGTGCGTTAGGAAGTGAAGTTTGCTGTTTGGTGGTTTGTTTTGTTTTGTTATGGTTGAAAAGTAGTGACAATTTAGTAATTTTCAAGGCAATCTAGCGGTTTTATCTCTTCTTTATTCTTATACAGCGGGTTTTATGAAATAAAATGAGTTAACATTACTTTTAACGACACGAAGTTAACGCTGTTATTTAGGGATGACATTCCAGCGCAAACGCTATGAATTACATTGCTTTGCGTCTTACGCGCTAATTTAGGGATGGCAGTAAGTAACTGGATCGTATTAATAAAATGCCATGAGGCTATCGTTAGTACGGACATAAACCGATAAAACGAAAAATTGGTGGAGCCCATTCAAAGGAGTCAAACTTAACGATGGTAATGGATGTTAATTGGTGTTCAACACCTCAATAAGTTATCGTGAAAGCTGTACTTAGCACAGATTTCAACCGACACATTCTCTCTTTTGTGTTTCTCATTTAAAGGTTTAACTCTTACTGCCATCCCTAAATTAGCGCGTAAAGCGCAAGATAACTGTCAAAATTTCTCATGTACATACAAAATGTATGAAGCATCCCTAAATAGCACGTCGTCAACGCTTAGCAATTGGAAAATCCAATTTTGACAGTGCGTTAGGAAGTGAAGTTTGCTGTTTGTTGGTTTGTTTTGTTTTGTTATGGTTGAAAAGTAGTGACAATTTAGTAATTTTCAAGGCAATCTAGCGGTTTTATCTCTTCTTTTTTCTTATACAGCGGGTTTTATGAAATAAAATGAGTTAACATTACTTTTAACGACACGAAGTTAACGCTGTTATTTAGGGATGACATTTCAGCGCAAAAGCTATGAATTACATTGCTTTGCGTCTTACGCGCTAATTTAGGGAATGCAGTTAACGAAAGGATTTCGATTTCCAGCTACATAAACAAGAATTTCTATTGTTATTTTCTGTTAATGATATCAGTGATCAGTGGTGACAAAAAAAGAATACTAAAAAAGATATAATACCCAAAGAGAGATGGTGGAGTTTTGACAGTTTTGCTTTTTTAAACCAAGTGAAGCATTAGCAGGAACTTTGAGTCAAATCTATACATGAGTTTTGCGTCGATTTTTAACAGTATGCTTTTAGGCGAATTTTTGGAACAAAACCGAAAATTATGTCTTCAGGTGAACCAAGTTGAAATGTTCTGTTAACACTTTTACTATTTACGTACAGTTTAGCCATCACAACAGGCGCAAAAAGGGTATATCTAAGTTTGTCATTCCGTCTATAATTTTTACAACATCCATTTCCGAACCTATAGATTATAAATATTCTGAGTTCTTATACATAGTTAAGTCGATTAAGCGATTTCCGTCTGTTTGTCTGTCCGTGTTCGTGTTTAAGTCACATTTGTCAGGGCACTAGATGAGAAAATTGAGGTACGCCTATCGATCAGATTTTCAATAGCAAAATTAGTTCATGTCCTTCGTTTTTTCAACTTTCGGTTATATTCCTGCAGGGTTTCTTCTTTTTATTACTTGGTATATACTTTTTCTGTATTCCTGCAGATGTCGCACTATGTACTACTTAGTAGTTGCGAAAGGAAATCACCTAAAAGAATACAACGATAGATGTCGTACTATCTACCACACATGGTTATACACATGGCGAAATAATACAGGTGGTCTCGATGGCGAATTCATTAACTTCGCCGTAACCGCTTAATGTCAAACACATTATAAAAAAATTATACCAAGGCGAATCAATTACCAGGTGGCAGTGTAGGCGAATTTATTAGTTTTCGCCGTGAATACCACTGTTAAACACCATATATAAAAAATCTTGTATATTTTTTATATATGAAGTGTGACAGAATTTTCACCAGCAAAAATAATGAATTCGCCTACGCTGCCACCTCGTAATTGATTTGTCTCGAATTATACATAGTTTTATATATGGAGTTTGACATTTAGCGTTTACGGCAAAGTTAATTAATTCGCCATCGCGACCAACTTGTATTATTTCGCCTTGGTTATACATATATGGCAAAATAATACAGGTGAACGCACGGGCGAAATAGCTCATCAGCTGTATACGTTGTAGTTGTCAAGGAGGATTTAAATTATTTACGATAATTATCAAAAATTCAGTTAAACCTCGATTAACAGGGTCTCTATTAATCGGTTACATCTATTAACCGGCATGCGGTTATTTATATTTTTTCCCTCTATTATCCGTGTTTTACCTTTATTATCCGTGCTTTAGATTTATCCTGCTATTAACCCTGCTTTAAATCTATTATCCGCGCAGCACTCATATGTTTTTTATTATGTAAATCTAAGTCTCGTGTTCCCCTTTTTTAGTTCATGTGCCCACACATAATAACATATTTGCGATTTTATTTATTTAGAAAGAAATGATAGCTCCTTCAAATAGTAAATTACCAAAAAGAGCAAGAAAAGTTCCTTAAATTAAAGACAAAATTACTTTGATTCATAACTGCAAAAAAAACATGTCTATTAAGTCGCTGTTTATGTATATTTCAACCTCTATCAACTTCTATTAACCGTGTATTTCCTTTATCCGCGCTTGCGCCGGTCCCACCAGACCCGGCCAATCGAGGTTTAACTGTAAATTATTTGATTAAAACAAATTCAACAAATTTAATGTCTTTTTATTACTAATAAAAAATTATATAGTTTAATTCCTGATAAGAAAATAAAAAAGCTGATACAATGCAGTCTTAGAAACATAATCATTTTATTTATTTATATATATTAACAAACAAAAATCTTAAATATAATTTACTTTTGTTTATTTTTTTAATTTTAAATTTTGTTTTTTAACAACTGTTTTTGACAACAAACCTAGATTTTGTAGCAACAAAATCCCTGTTGTTTTTTGTGTTGTTGCTGTAAAATCTCCTGTATTTAGTTGCCTTGGTGAGGAGTATAAAAGATTTGGCATCGTCAAATATAGCACTCTTACTTGTTCAATTTAAAGTTGCATTTTATCTGATTTTAGTGCTCTTTGCAACTTTAACCAATACATTGAATGTTTTGTCTTTTGCAGATTTTAAGCTTCTAGCTAGTTTTGCCAGTTTTTTCCAAGTTTTCTCGCAAAATGGCTTGCCGAATATCGTCAATATACAAAATATATAACATTAGTTATAAAAACTATATTTTATAAATACCATGTGTGTAATTAGGGTCTCCTAATATTTTAAAAACTTCTTGGACGCCGCTGAGTTCTGCCCCAGCAACCAGCGGAAACGTGTCGTTACAAACTGCAGAAAACTTAGTTTTACAATTTACAATAAACAATAGACATGTTTTCTGGAAGCCGGTTAAGCATTTCTGTTAGCAACTTTTTTAAATATAGAAAAAACTTTCTTGCAAAATCAACATATCAGTTACATTTAAGACAGTCTTGTTAAATTTAGTTTAACATTTTTTTTGCCCATATTCAAAAACGAATGTATTTTCGCTTTCAATTTTTTAATAATTTATCGCTGTTTTCTTTATTGTAGCTTTTTTTGTTGTCGATGTAATTTCTCATTTAATTTTAACGATTTTGATTTTTTATCTCAATGCATTTTGTAAGCGCCCTTAGCATTTGCCATTTAATTCAAAAATTAGTATATATTTGTATAATAAAAAGGTTCCTACAAATATAGGATTCAATGCGAATTAAGTTAAGTCACTAATATACATACATTTTTAGTAAACCTTAAAACATATTAACATATATATTTTTTTAAATTCAATTTCATCGTAGAGAAAATCATAAAAATTGCCAAAAATTTTGCCAACAAGGATTTAAAAAATCCCCAAAAAGAATCTCGCCTTTCGTTATTTTAAAATTATTATCGCCAACAAGGATTTTTTCGCCATGTTTGGCGATAAATAGCCATAACTGACAACACTGCTTCTGGCATATTTTTTTTAAATTTATGTTTGTTAGAATTCAACGAACAATTCGATTTCAGTACTTTTATGTAGTCTTCTTTATTTTATTATTATTATTTTTAAAACCATTTTGATTTGACAACATTATTTTAATTTACTTTTTTAAATATTAGAGATTCGTTTCATGTATGTCGGTTTTAATTGTATAATGTGGGCGAGGTAGGGTTTAAAATGCCTTCGCATATACAGCGACCGTCGTCAGCTGCGTCATGTAGTGTTCACTCCACTAAAACAATCCCTCATCCTCTCCTGGAGTTATATGAAATATATGTATTGTTTACTTATCTTTATTAATTATGTTAACTTATTTATTGCTGTTATTATTAACTTTACTTATTTGTTCACTTGTAATTTATATACTTTATTATATTCAAATATTTTCGATCACAATTCATGTTTTAAATAATAATGTTTCTTTGTCAAATGAAAAATAAATAATGTTAGTTCTAATTTCGATTTTGTAAAATATACACGTAAAAAAAAGGAAAATAAATATTAAAAAAATATATAAAAATAATAATAATAATATCCTCTTTAACTGGCGCAGTCGGGTAACGAACTAATCCTTTGAAAAGGACATATAAAATTAAAATAAAAAATCCTGCGAATCCCACGGGAAAAATTTATTTACATATATCAAAATTGTGAAAAAAAATATATGAAATGTGTTATAATTAAAAAAATACAAGAAAAAATACAAAAAAAGAATTAAAGAAAAAGGATTAAAGATAAGAAAAAAACGTTAAAAAAATTTAAAGATAAACAAAAGAAATATATAACAATAACTAATACAGAAACAAAAAACTTGAATAAAAATTTTTAAAATAATTAGTGAAAACTTGTGCAAATGTTGAAATTGGTGTAAAAATCCTTTAATTACAAAAATTGGTGTGATAGAAAAACAATTATATAAAATTTGTGTAAAAAAGCCCTATTACCTATTAAGAAATAATCGTAATAATAATAATAATAATCTTATATACTTTTGAATTTTAGTGAAAAAAAAAAATATTCATTCATGTAACATTAAAAGAAAATTATAATTGATTAAAAAAAAAAATAAATAAATTTTTTTTTTTTTGAATTGAAGAAAGTAAACAACAGTGAGAAACAAAACTATTTGCACAACAGTGAAAAAGAAAACAAATTAAATGCAATATTAAATGAACAAAATAGAACAAATACATTAAAAATAAATTAAAAATAAACTGTGTAATCAATAGAATAAAAAAACATTAAAATCGAAAAAAAGACAATAAAGAGGATAGTAAGTGAAAATGAAAACTGAAATTAGAAATTAAATTCAAAATAAAAGAATGATTTTACTTAATTATAATTGTTTTTAATAATTTTAATAGAATTTCAATGAAATCGTTTCATTACTAATTACCATTGAATCAAAAATAATTGTTTTTACGAAACACAAATTTTTTGATCGCAGATATGTAAAGAAACTATGCATAAGATAAATAAATCTAAACACTTTTGTAGATATATATTTTAATTTGGAAATTTTAATAAATTATCATTTTAGGTGAGATAGGTGCAAAATTTGATGTCTGAGATCTAAAGTCGCCTAACACCACAACTAGCAGCTATAATCATTTGTCTCATTTGTCCTAAGAAGGTTCAAACGTAAATATTTAACCAAATTTTTCTGATCTAAATGCCATTTTAAAATTTTGCCTTACCATACTTTAAGATATTTATTTAGTGTACTAAGACAAGGAATATATTCATTAATGATAGTGATTTTAAACCATTTAATCATTGAAAGTTGTTCTTCAAATATATTTATTTGGTTGCAATTTTTCGATTAAGATATTATTTAAAAATCTAATGTACTGAGAATTATTCAATTAAAAATAATTTTACGTAAATCTAAGATCCAAAAACAACAACAAAGATAACGAACATTTATGGTTCTTTTTAAAAACAATCATTAATTTCTGGACACTTTTTAAATCGCACACTAAGTCGTAAACAATCACAAATCATAATTTAACAGAATCGTCTTTAAAAAAAAACTCTAATTCTATCGACTACGAAAATATCGTTTTTATCACTGTCTTCTTTAAATGGAAAAATACTGTTATGTTTGGAATATAATTTGATTATAAAATGGCCACCATGCTTTTAAAAACAGTTTCTTTCCTCTCCTGATCACTTGTTAATTTTGAGTTGTGATTGTTGTTGTAGATTTAATATTTTATTTAATATCTATTGTGCACCACCTGCTATTGGTCATATTGTTTTAAAATGTATTAACATTTTCAAACCGCCCGTTAAAAATTCTTTAAAAAAAATACGAAACTTTAAAAATACAAAAAATGGAAAAATATGTTTTTTATTTGAAGCTTTGCAAGCGTCAAAGGATGCAGATGTAACTGTGCCCTTTTTCAGTACTAAGGAAAATTTCATTTTTGAAATTTTTTTTTAAAAACCCAATTATGACAAAAGCGACAATTTAAGCAGAACACACAGAAACTTGTAATTAACACATCTAATTTAAAATCTATTCGTTTACACAAAAAAAAACAAATTTTTCAACTCGCGTGCTAACGTCGTTGTTCATTTAAAGTTTAATCAGTATTAAAACTGGCTTTTTTTAGAATTATTAGATGGACTCAGTTAAGAAGAAAATTAATATTTTGTTATGAGTCATTTTGCACAAAAACTCCCCCATTATTTGGAAAAAAACCAGTGCGTTACCGCATTTAAAGTCAAAAGAAAATGAAATAATAAAAATTGATACGAAATAAAAATATTTCTTCTCAATATTTAAATTTCATGTAAATGAAGCGTGCGCGCAAGCAAAAAAGAACTTAAAAAATATACGGACCGACGATAGTTGGTCGTATTAACATTAACAACGTTTAAGTTGTTATTTTATTTTTAATACTTTTTTTTTATACAAACAATAAACAACAACAATAATCACAACACCTGTTGGCAAATGATCACTTAAATACTTCGACCACAGTCAATTTCACTAAACGATCGTACCACACGAACGACTGCCCAACATTGATACTTGATGTTTGTTAATGATTTTAGTTTTTTTCTCTCATTTTTTTATTGCAAAAAATAATAATTAAAACTTACTTTTTGCTACCCAAAATTATACTATAAGTTATTTTTAAATATTAAAAAGAAAAGAACAAAAATGAGAACAAATTGAACTATCTTAAAAATAAATCAAATACAATTTAGTGAAATAAATAAAATAATCTTAAATTAAAACGAATTAAAATAAAATTAAAATGAATTTAAAATAAATTAAAAAAAATTAAATTAATTAAAATTAACTAAAAACAAAAATAAAATAAAATTGAACTAAAAATTTAAATTGAATTTAACAATTAACATTAAATTAAAATTAAATAAAAATAAATTAAATTAAATATAAATAAAAAAAAATAAATAAAAAAAAAATTAAAAAAAAGTGAATTAAAAAATTTAAATTAATTTTAACACTTAAAATGAAATAAAATTAAATTATTGAAAGTTAAATTAAATTAAAACTAAATAAAAATAAATTAAATTAAAATTAAATACAAAATAAATTATATAAAAAAACTAAATTAAAAAAAATTAAATTAAAAATAAAAATTTAATTAAATTCAACAATTAAAATAAAAATTAAATTAAAATTAAATTAAAATAAAAATAAACTAAATTAAAATTAAATAAAAAATAAAATAAATTAAAAAGAAAAAATAAATAAATATAAACAATTAAAATTGAATTAAAATTAAATAAAATTAAATGAAAACTAAATTAAAATTGAATTAAAATAGAGTTAAAATCAATTAAAATAAAAATAAATTGTAATTAAAGCTAAATTTAATTAAAATAAAATCAGATAAAAAATAGTCGAACATTTAATTAAAATTAAATCATAAACAAATCAAATTTAAATAAATAAAAAATAAAAAATAAAGTTACAACAAATAATTAAAAACTGTTTAAAGCTATTAAATTTAATAAATAAATGAACAATGGCGTTTAGTGCTTTTCAATTGTTGGAAGGAGTACCGAATTTTGAAGGCAAGGCTGAAGAACTAGAAATTTTTTCAAGGCATGTAGATGAAATCAGAAAGCATATTGATGCAACACTTTTACCATTATTCGATTTGAGAGTAAGAAACAAAATTGTTGGAAAAGCTAATGTGACTTTAATCAACAACAACAATCCTACTAATTGGGACCAAATGAAAATAGTTTTAAGAATTAATTTTAACATTTCCGATAGTATAGAAAATATTGTAAATAGAATAAAAACTGCAGAAATGAGAACTAATGTTAATGATTTTTATGAATATATGCTCAAATTATTAACAAAATTGAATTTAAAGTGTAGTATTAATAGCGATAACCAATGGTTTAATTGTAAAAACAATGAATTAATGGTTTTAAAAATATTTATAAATAAATTACCTAATGAACCAAAATTAGTTCTCAATTCTCGAAATCCTCATTCGTTATTGAAGGCAAAAGAAATATTGATTGAGACGGATTATTTTTATCAAAATAATCAAATCTTACAACCTTTTTCATCACAATTTTATAATAAAAATTTAGGTTTTAAAAATCAAAAATTTTACTTTAATAATAAAAACAGTTCACCACATTTTCAATCAGTAAATGATAGAAATGTTCATTATAATAATGAACAAATTAATTGCAAACACAGTAATCACAATTTCAAATATAATAAATATACACCAAGAAACTTTCAAAATAATCAACAAAATTCTACAAATTTAAATCAATATGAATACAGAAAAAACAAATATGTTCCTACTAATCAAAGTAACTCTTTAAGAAGAAGTGAAAATAAATCATATAATATGAGATATTTTGGAAATAACAGCGAAAAAAGCAAATCTACTCGAACTGATTTAAGTAATTCAATGGAAGTGGATAACATTCAAACTTCAAATTTTCAGTTAGTGGCCGACGAGCTCTTCCCTTCATAATAGTAAAGACAAAAACTATTCCAATAAGATTACTAATAGATACTGGATCCGGGACAACACTTATCAGGAAAGGTTTGTTTCATAAATCTTTTAGAAGTGAATTAGATCATCCGATAATTTTAAATACAATTTGCTCAAAAACCATTACAACTTCGAAAATTACAATACCGCTTTTTAAGGAATTTAATCGTCCAAATTTAAAAATAGAGATGTTAGAAACAGAAATTTATAATGAATTTGATGGCATTATTGGTTGCAATTTACTTAAACCACTTCAAGCTAAAATTGATTTTAAAAACAATATGTTAATTACAAATGAAGCAAAAATTCCTATTACATTTAGCAAAATTTCAGATGAAACTACATATGATAACTTAAACCCAGATTCAATAATTGAAATAAATTTTAATGAACCAAGAATAGACCATCTTATACAGAAATTAAAAAATCAGAACAACAATGAAGAAGAAATTATAATTTTAACTAAAATCATTAAAGAATTCAAAAATGTTTTTTATATTGAAGGAGACAATTTATCATCTGTTTGCAAGTACAGGCACAAAATCCCAACTATAAATGATATACCCGTTTATTCAAGGATCTATCGGTTTCCACAAATTCATAAGGAAGAAGTAGAGAAACAAATTAATGAGATGCTAAATTCTGGAATAATAAAAAAATCGAATAGCCCATATAATGATCCAATTTGGGTTGTTCCTAAGAAAATTGATAATTCTGGTCAACAGAAATGGAGAGTAGTAATTGATTATAGGAAACTAAATGATGTTACTATTGAAGATAAATTTCCAATACCAAATATAGAAGATCTTTTCTCAAAACTAGGAAACTCCCAATATTTTACTACATTAGATTTAGCAAAAGGATTTCACCAAATTTTAATTTCACCAGAAGATCAACATAAAACAGCGTTTTCAACATCAACTGGTCATTTTGAATTTACCAGAATGCCTTTTGGATTAAAAAATGCTCCAGCATCATTTCAAAGGATGATGAATGAAATTCTCAGAGATTATATAAATAATATATGTGTAGTATATTTAGACGATATTTTAATATTTTCAACATCGCTTGATGAACATGTTTTATCATTAAAAAAGATTCTTAAAAGATTATCTGAATATAATATTAAAGTCCAAGTTGATAAATGCAATTTTTTTAGACATGAATCTGAATATTTAGGACATATTATAACCCCTCAAGGAATTAAACCAAATCCTGAAAAAATAAAAATTATTAAAAATATTAAATTACCTAAAACAATAAAGGAGATAAGATCATTTCTAGGATTAACTGGATTTTACAGAAAATTCATAAAAGATTATAGCAAAATCGCTTTACCGAAAATTTCATATCTAAAAAAAGGATCAAAAATCAATATTAAGGATCAAAAATATAACGATTCATTTAATAAATTAAAAACAATTTTATGTAATACTACGGTTTTATCATATCCTAAATTTGATAAATTATTTGTTTTAACAACTGATGCTAGTAATGAAGCATTAGGTGCAGTATTATCTCAAGATGGACATCCTGTTGCTTTTTCATCACGTACATTGAATAAACATGAGTTAAATTATAGTGCTATAGAAAAAGAACTTTTAGCAATTGTATGGTCAGTAAAGTATTTTAGGCCTTACTTATTTGGAAGGAAATTCAAAATTCAAACAGATCATAAACCACTTGTATGGCTTAATTCAATGAAAGAACCCAATATGAAATTGCAGAGATGGAAATTACAGTTAAATGAATATGATTTTGAAGTTGAATATATTAAAGGTAAAACAAATAAAGTAGCTGATTACTTAAGTCGTCTTGATGTTAATGTATTAACAGAAGAGGAGCAAGAATTAACTATTCAATCTGATTTAGCAACTGTACATAGTGGACAAGAAAATTTAAATGATCATATTCCTATATCAGAATCTCCGGTAAATATTTACAGAAATCAAATAATAGTAACGTTAGGAAATAGTTATAGATACAAAAAACAAATACTATATGAAAATAAAATGAGACATATAATTACAATAAAGGAATATTTTGAAGAAAAAATAATACATTTTTTAAAGATGATATTTCCTATAAAAGGAACTGTGGCAATATTTTGTGATAATTTTGATATATTTAAGAATTTTCAAGATACTTTGGTCCATTATTTTTCAAACACGCCTAAAATGAAATTTTTATATTGCTCAAAATTTATAAAAGATATTTTTGATAACGAAAAACTTCTAGAAATAATAGATAAATATCACACTGATAAAAATCATAGAGGAATTGAAGAAACATTTTTGGAATTAAAGAATATAATTTATTACCCAAATTTAAGAAACGAAATTCACAAATTTATTAATAATTGCATAATATGTAATATGTGTAAATACGACAGAAAACCTATAAAAGCTAAATTATGTATAACTGAAACTCCTTTAAAATCAAGTGAAATACTTCATATTGATATTTAGTTTCTAAATAAAACTACAACATTTTTAACATGCATTGATAAACTTACAAAACACGTTTCAATACATACTTTAAATGTGGTTGCTGTTTTAGGCAAACCAAACAAAATTATAGCTGATAATGAATTTAAAACAGCATACATTAAAAATTTCTTAAATTCAGAAAATATAGATTATCATTTCGCTTCTCCTAACACCCACACTGGTAATTCAGATATAGAACGTTTTCACCTAACACTGAATAAACACATCAGACTTTTTAAATTAGATAACGATAATAAAGATATTGATGATAAAACTTTAGTTTATAAATCTGTACAAATTTATAATGATACTATACATAGCACAACAGGATATAAACCAATAGATATATTACATAATAAAGTTGATAAATCTGTTTGGGAAACATTACATAATATTGTTCATAAAAAAAAGATCGAAAGAATAAATAAAATGAATGAAAAAAGAGAAGAATGTCATGCATATAAGGAAAGAGAGTTAGTAAAAAACCTTGGTTTTCAAAACCTTAAACAAAAGCCTAAGTACATTTTAAAAGATGTTAAAGAAAGAAATAAAACAAATTTTTTAGATGAAAATGGTTGTAAACGTGATAGACAAATAGTCAAAAGAATATTTAAATATCAAAAAGAATTGCCTAATATAAAATTTGAGAGAAAGATTACAGGAAGAAATTACACTAAAAGAAAAGATATTTAATAATAATTGTAATATTGTATTAATGTAATAAAATTGTAACATTCCAGGAGTAATGTATTTACAAAGGCTAGGGGAGTTATATGAAATATATGTATTGTTTACTTATCTTTATTAATTATGTTAACTTATTTATTGTTGTTATTATTAACTTTACTTATTTGTTCACTTGTAATTTATATACTTTATTATATTCAAATATTTTCGATCACAATTCATGTTTTAAATAATAATGTTTCTTTGTCAAATGAAAAATAAATAATGTTAGTTCTAATTTCGATTTTGTAAAATATACACGTAAAAAAAAGGAAAATAAATATTAAAAAAATATATAAAAATAATAATAATAATATCCTCTTTAACTCTGGGGATACTCCCTTCCCGGAACCGCTTTCTGCATTGCTTCGGGAAGGGCCCAGAACGACATCCTAGAAAAGGATCTGTTTTCTACTCTCCCACGTCTGGGACCACCATATTTGTAGCCAGCATCATGCTATTGGCTCGTCTTCTTGTCTCTGGTGGGGGGGCCTCGATTCGCGATGCGTCGAGGTCTCTCTTCTTTTTCCGAAGGATGCACTCGCAGTACCTTTTCACAGCGTTCCATCCGTTCTCACACTCTCGCATTTTGGTGGGGGTAAATTCCCTAATCTGCTCTTCCAAGGTGTCCTTCTCAGCGTGCCATCTGATGCAGCTGAAAAAAGTGTGCTCAGCGTCATCGTTCGGTGTTTCGCAGCAGATGCAACCAGGGTCATATACCTTTGCCATGCGGTGTAGATACTTTCGAAAGTATCTGTGACCCGAGAGGAACTGGGTCAGGAAGTAGTTAACTTCCCCAAAATGCCTTTGAGTCCATCTTCCTACTTCCGGGATGAGGGTCGCCGTCCATCTTCCGACCGTCTCCACAATCCATCTGTAATATAATTATGTAATGTTTGTCTCCTCTGAATTTTATGATTTTATCGATTTTGGCGCCATGTTTGTTAGGCATTCCCAGCTGTTATAATTTATTAATATACTTATGTACATAAATAATTTATTAATACAAATAATAATTTTGTTCAGATATTATTATTTTAAATTTAACACTCATTTTTTACTTAAAAAGTGGATCCCTATCCTAAGTATCCGAATACTAACAGAACCGTATAAGAAATGGTTGAAGCAAAAAGATAACAAAAGGTTAAAATAAAAGGCATTTATGTATAAAATATTTAAATTGGCTAAAAATTATATTATCTTGTTCGAATCAATAAATAAATATTGTCTATTCGCTGCTTGAAGTCAAAACTTTACTTTTTAATTCGATTTTTAAACCTACACCGTATTGATTTAAGAGATTAGATTTAAATTTAGAAAAAACTCAAATGCATCAAAATATGATTCGGCAAGTGATTGATCAAAGTTGTGAAATATTGCCGATTTATCCAAATAACATGATTTATTTGTTATTCTCCTAAATAATTATAGTAATGTAATAGTTCTATTTTTAAAGAACAAGGTCCTTTGTATGAAGGTTATTATTTTTTTTTCTGAACGGAATGATCCCGTAATTTATCTAAGGCATTTTCGTTCAACATATTGAACGGATGACTTAAGTGAACGGAGTGAGCCAAACATTTTCCCGGCTCCTTTCGTTTAATAGTGTACGTTAAAATTTAACAATTAAACGAACGGATCTGTCTTTGATAATAAGCAGTGATGTGAAAAGTCGTAAAAGTACATCTTTAAATAATTGTAGATATGCACACTTCACAGCATCAGCATATAAAAGTAAATTTAATATTGTGTCGCTACTACCAACAGAAGCAGCAGACAAAAACGGGCTCATTCCTGTTACTACATTGAGCCCACTGCTCCGGAAAGCTTGCTGAAACTTATTTCTTGCAAGTGCAAGAAAGGTTGTCAGAAACGCGGAGCTAAACTGATCCGTTGCTTGCACGAACTTTAGTGGTTCTTGTGATAATTCGCATTTTACATTACGAAGCAGCAGTAAAGAAGAAGAAGAAACGGACCCTATTCTCAAACAAATAAAAGGCAAAATCGAGAACGAAGAGGACCGCGATGAATTCAGAAGAAACTTTCGTCTTTGATATTTCAAATTGCAATAAAGACGATGAAAGCACAACGCCTTGTCCGTAAACAACAATGAAACGGCGGAGATTGAACTTATTTTAAAAATAGTGAGTCAAATGTGGAGTAGGCTTACTGTGGATACCACGAAAAAAACCCGCCACTTTCTCAATCTCATTGCGGTGTGGAAATGATTATTTCTACCGAAACGTAAGTATGTTGAACTATGTATACTTTACGCCGCTCTCACACCGAAACTTTAGATTGAGGGAAATAAGGTTATTATGACATAAATTGTAGGTATTTTTCTCTACGATTAGTTTATATACGAGGGCTGCTATATATATTTCTGGCTGGCTACACTAAGTGCTGCCAAGTGCAATCTGACATTTCCATTGGAAACTTTGTCATTTTTAAGCATAATCGTACTCAAAACGTTTTGACGTACGACCATTATTTGTGTTGTTTGCAGTGACTTGAAAAAATTAATATAGAAAAAAATGGAATAACTCGTGAACATTTTCGTGCCTCATTTTTCACAACTTTCGACGTGGATTATCACGACAAGAGTGCATTGATGAACTTAAATCTTTGTATGGCGATGAAGCACCATCCTATAGCACTGTGAAAAATTGGTATAATGAACTTAATCGTGGCCGAAGCTCGCTCAAAGACGAATTCCGTGAAGGTCGTCAAAAAACGGCTGTTCTGCCAGAGAACATTGATGCCGTGCGTGAACTCGTAATGCAAGATCGACATGTGACATACCGAGAGATAGAGACATCCTTGGACATTTCTTTCACCAGCATACATTCGATACTGCATGAACACCTGGCCGTAAAAAAGGTTTGTTCTCGTTGTATCCCGCACAATTTGAAAGTCGCTCAAAAAAAGGCTCGTGTCGATTGGTGTAAAGAAATGTTGCAAAAATACGATTGCGGTGCTTCAAAAGACGTTTATAAGATCGTCACAGGTGACGAATCATGGATCTATGCGTATGAGCCCGAAACGCAACAACAATCGACCGTGTGGGTTTTCAAAGACGAGCAAAATCCAACGAAAGTTGTTCGTGGAAGAAGCACTTCGAAGCAAATGGTCTCCTGTTTCTTCGGCAAAACTGGTCATGTGTGGTCAAGAGTGGTACACTACAATTTGTTTGCCTGAAGTCATCGGAGAAATTCGAAAAACCAACAAGAGAAGACGAATCATTGTTCACCATGATAAAGATACAATGTGGCAAAGTTGAAATGCGGAAAGAGCACATCAAAACCTATAAAACTGTCAATTTTTACAACTCCTGGAAAACTTTTCGGGTAACCTCTATTTTTTCAACTACTATTTGAACATTTTTTTCTTTGCTTGGTAATTAAAAAAAAAAACTTTTTGTTTGCTGATAATAAAAATTAATAATTTTTATATAAAATAGTAAAGTTTAGTTCGATAAATAAATTAAACTTGAGTAAGAAGAGGCACTCTAGCTAGCTAAAACTGAAATTCAAAGAAGGAATGAAACCAAGCGTTCAGTCCAACTTAATCAATATATTAAATCTTTCCCGTATTCTGTAGCAAGAATTTAACTGAAGCCATAGATAGTATGGTGAAGAAAAATCGAAACCATGTAAATTTACTTCGTTGATGATACAATGTTTGTCATACGTTACATTGTGCAACGTTTAATTGTTTGGTGATAAAAGCATATCACAACTTTACTGCTAATTTTGCCTTGTAGTTTGAGTTTCATGGACAAGGTTTAGCATCGTTGTTAATAAAAAACCTTTCGATCTGCTTGGCAACGCATACCAATTTGAGACAGAAAAGAAGTTAATATTTTCTAAAAATAATTTTTAAGCAGTTATTTTGGATTTGTATTCAACGCATTTAAAAGTTCTTTATGATTTTCAGAAGCGCATCTTGTGCTCTATATATAGATAGCACCTGTATAAACAAATAATTTTTATTAATTTCAGATGGACACTGATCGCAGCTCTTTTGAAATGCGTATGGAATTACGATTTTGAAATGAGCATTTTCGATGGACGTGAGAAATTATATAATAATTGAAAAGTGGATTAGATTTAGCAATGCGAACAGAATTAATCAGTGAAGTAAAATAAAAATTTGACATTGGTGAATATACTTTTGTTGCACACTGTATATCATGTAAAAGTAATATTTGATTTCATTATGGATGCCAACAGAGAGATTATTGCCTGTTTAACTTTCTTTCAATTACCCTTCTTTTTTGCACTTTTCGCTTGCCCACATTTATTAAAATTTATATCGATTTCATCTGGAAGTTTTTTATTTCTATTTTGTAACAAATTTTTATAACGTCTTTGTTTACCAAACAGTTCAATGTTCCCACAATTTGCCAGTGAGTCAATATTGTGAATGACTTTATTTTCCTTTTTTTGAAATTTCTCCCATTGCAAACCATTATTTGATTTGTTACAGTTACTCCACAGGGATTTTAATTAATTATTTAATGTCCGCAAAAGGTAAAGTTTAATGATTCTCCATCGAATGTAGCCATCATTCAATCAATCGCTCATTTTGTTTACCCTGTCGCATTTACTTAGGTGTCATTGGCCGAAACAAAATGAACTGACCCAGTGGCTGATATTTAACGAGTGAAACGAAACGAAGACAAATCATTAAAAAATAACACAGGATTTTTTTAAAGTTTGAAATAAATAGTAGAGAAAATGGTGGTCAGTCATGTTTTCAACTAATATTTTTATTAAATTAATTTAACATGTGAAAGTAATAATATTATATGTTTAAATAAAATCATT
Organism: Gymnosoma rotundatum; assembly: GCA_916610165.2. Classification (NCBI taxonomy): domain Eukaryota; kingdom Metazoa; phylum Arthropoda; class Insecta; order Diptera; family Tachinidae; genus Gymnosoma; species Gymnosoma rotundatum. Next base: position 90,033,121 of record OU744337.1, on the reverse strand, counting down.
GCTTTTCATAATGTTTAGATACAAAGGACTTAAATTAGTCTTCAGCAAATTGCTCACAGAAGTAGTTGCCTAATGTGGATAAGGGGGGTTTACATTATACTATAAGTAATACGACATGTCAAATATTTGTGTAGAAGAGTACAAGTAGTATCGTCTAAACATAATATCTAATGAAACTGTTCGACATTGAGAGAAAATATGAATGGAAATTTGATAGTCGTACAGCTCTCTTTATTTTTTGAAATTTATCAAAAACTATTCTACTTCATTAAATCAGGGTTGGGTTTTTTCTTATTAATGCTTACTTTTCAAAGGCAAAACTCGTCAAAATAGCACAAAAACCGCTGAATATAGTACAAAATCGAGTCAGTTGGTATCACAAATATTTTTGTAAATAGTTATTGTTTTAACAACAGCTGTTTCAATTTTACTTCATTTTATTCAACAACAATAATGCAAACGTAAAAAAGCCAAACGGTTTTTAATCTCTTTTTTTCACACGGATAGATTTTTATATCGTTTTCTCTTAGATTTTACGTACATATGTAAAGTCTTACCGTCTAAACTGAACTTTAGTATGCATTAAACAAGTGTTGGCCTATTTAAAGGAAGATGTACCCAAAAATCCTCATTTCTAAACGGAAATCCCTAATTTTGTCCCCAAAAAGAAACAATTTCAAATAAGCATACTTATTAAAAAAATTTAATTAATTGTTTACGTATACATCCAAATATCTATACATGTCAGTAACTGTAATATATTGAACTGAGTGATATAAAAGTATGGCATTGTAAAAAATTTGCATACTTTTTGAAAATAAATCATTTGATATTATATTGGAATGTGTCACTATGTACATGGCGATTTTAATTTGCCGTACAAAAATATTTATACCACTATCTAGTGTTTACACATAAAAATTACACATGATGGTTTTAATATGTTAACTTGACTAGACAGTAGTTAAGGTAGAAAAAACATGCAAAATATAAAATTCAATGACTGTTAATTAAGCAAGTGCCAATCATAAAAAAGCTAAAAATATGTAAAAAAAAGTCCCCAAATCGCTCCGCACGAATTTCTGTACCCATAATTATGTTGGAATCCCTAAGAAATCCCCTTATCTGACTACATTGCATAGAACAACAAAATTAGTGCTATATTCGGTTATGCCGAATTTTATATACCCTTCACCATCAATGTAAATCTAGTTTAGTGAAGTAACTCCAATCAAAAAAGCAAATATTTGGGTTACGGTTTGGTTACATTAAAATGACATCGGATCTTAATGGGTTAAGCATTTTTAAAAAATTTTAGTATTTCCCTAAAAATCTCTTCAAAATCTATAAAATGATACCCTTATTGATATTTTAAAAAATTTGAATATTTTAGAGCCTCGTAACTCGGAAATCAAGTTTGCCTTGGCAACACAGACGGACATCACTTAAGTGACTTCGCTATGCATAAAAACTGAGAATATATACACTTTATGGGGTCGTAAATGGATATTCTAGAAATTAGACACGGAATGACAAACTTAGATATACCCTTTTTCCACTTCTTGTGGTGAAGGGTATAAAAATTGCTCTTAAGTCTTGTGCCAAATGGTCCACTTCAGTGAGTTGTCAGCAGGCCTGCCAAACTTGCCGATTTTTTACTATTTTGCCGATTTTTTGCCACAAAATTATAAAAGTGCTGATTATTGCTCCAAAAATGCCGATTTTTTCTGCACTGCTGGTTTAAGTAAAAGATATTATAAAAAATATTATCACTAGAATACTTGCTACATTTAAAAAATATCGTTAATAAGTTTGTTGCGCCTTAGAAAATTTTATCCTTAATAATGAAGTGTAATGTAATTCGAAATAAACAAATGAGCTGCTCAACTTCTTTACACCACGTTGTTTAAAACCTGTGATTAAAAATGGTTGACTATTTTCAATGCATATGCAGTTGCTTAACTATTGCTGCTGAAAAATGTGCAGCAAAGCAATTAATTTGAAAACGTTTGCTGTTGCTTTAGAAATCAGTTGTTCTTTATTTTTATTTTTACTATTGCTAAACTCTTTACTATGAAGTTGTGGCTGAATACGATTGCTGTTTCTTGGTGTAACTCGCTGCTTTTCATCCCTTTTAACATTGGAAACGTGTTTATGTATTTATTTCTAACAATACGTAAGAAAACACATACAATACAAACGTTGCTTTTATTACAGCATTAAATGGTGTAAATAATTCTTGCGAAAAAAACCGTCTTCAAAACAGATTTCATTTATCTGTCTATAACGGTTTAAAAGTACATACATACATCAAATTTTATTAACTTTTGGGAGACCTTTATAAAGCATCTCCAAACTTTATACTTGTTATAGCAGACTTAGCACAACAGCTTCTTGTTAATTTCAACCGTCTGTCTGGAACTCCTCAACAGTTTGGCAATAAACATCAAATTGCAGAAACTATAGGCGCACCCTTCAATTTCCAAATTCAAATTTTATACTTTCTGTTGTAGTATACCGTCTGTATATAGCGGTTCACCAGTTTAACCATATACATCAAATTACATTAACTATTGTAACACCCTTAATTTATAATTTAAAATATTTATACTTCTTATTATGACAACCAAAATAGTGGACAAGCTGTCTAATTTTCAAGTGTATATATAACGTTTCAAGACCATACAGTCCAAATTAATTTTGGAAACACCCTTTAATTTATAAACTCAATTACATCAACTATTGTGGCACCCTTTAATTACCAAATCCAAGCAGGTTCTTTGTAAATTTCAAGCGCCTGTCCACAACTATTCAAAAAAATTGCCATATACATCAAATTAAATGAATTATTGAGGCACCCTTTAATTTATAGTTTTGAATATTATTTCTTGTTACTATAACGGTCGAAGCAATCGATATTCTGTCCAATTTGCAAGCGTTTGTCTATAACGGTTCAAAAGATAGACCCAAGGCGAATTAAGTATAAGGTGATAGCGGTGGCGAATTCAATTCTTTTCCCCGGTATTCCAACTGTCAAACTCCATATATAAAAAATGTATCTAACTGTTATACATCTGTGCTAAATATGGACTAAGAAGAGTAGTCGTCTAAAGTAGTAGCTTCTGTACAATCAGAGTTGCATTTTAAATTGATTCTTTTTTTGTGTGACAGTGTGGACCCGAAAGACACTTTCTTCAAGTAGGATAGAATTATCAGATTTAATTGTTATTGAATGGCAGGACCGTAAACGACAGTAGTAGTACCCTTTAAAATTACAATTTATTGCTGATACCTATCAATTATTTTGAGTTTTATAGATACTTACCTCTTTTAAAGTAAATTCCGTTCTCTAGATACAAATAATCTTTAAATTTATTTCTACATTCCATACAGACTTTTATTAAAATTTCAATAATTTAATTGTTTTTAACCTTGAGAGGTGATCTTTTTATTATTTTATCACAATTTAATTTCGATACTAATTTTAAAGAATCCGATATTTCCGCATCACCTTCGTTGTTCTTGTTATTATTTTTGCTATTTTGTTTGTTCCATAATAAAGTTCGACATTTCAAACGTTTGCGTTTTTTACGTTTTTGAGCTTTTGATTTTTTGTCTAAGGACAAGCGGCCAATAAGTTGTACCAGGTCTGTTCGATAGTTTTCTAATGAACGCAACGCAACGCACTTTTCTGCCGAAGTTTCTTCCATTTCGTCGTCACTCAGGTAATCGCTAGCTGGTTCTAAATACGAACATTGTTTAAATTTTACGGTACGCAATTTGTTTGTTCTTATCAGTTCTTCAGTTAAGACCAACTTTGCCGAAGCCCATTTGAAAATATCACGCTTTTTAATCGACATGTAATATTGTTTATACGAAAATATATGAAAATTTAAACTTTCACCGGCCTCTTTACCAATTTCAATATTCGTCGTGCTGCTGGGCAGTATTGAATCAGCAACTTCTGTGGGATCTGGACGTACATTATCATCATCATCGTTATCGAAAATGTGCGTTCCTTTGTCTATATAATTGCCCATTGCCAATTGCCGGGCTAAATAATAAAATAGAATTTTTTTTAATATTAACAACCACTTAACAGCTGTGCTGTTAATGTGAAAATAAGAGAGACGCCTAAAATGTTTCTAGTTTTATATCAGAGTTTATTGCCCAAAAGTATTTCTACTAATTGCTCTCTTCGTAAGACGCATTTAGCACCACCATAAAATCTTAAATTTAAATTTCTTGGTAAAATTACTTTGTACCTGGTAAAACCAAGTTTGGAAAAACCCAATTACTTGGGACTGGGTAACGTTTTCGTACAAACTACGTACATTCCACCAAATCTTTTGTTCGTGTAACCAAAAATAATTGTGAATTCTTGTTAATTTTACTTAAGGAATTTTGCAGACAAAAAGGACAACAGCAAAGTTAATACTAATAATTACTCGTATTTCTAATGTGTTTTAAGAGTGTTTAAATTTAAATGACCAACTGAACCTACTGAACATTTTGTATCTTTTGGTTTTTATTTTGTTTTTTTCTACGCATTTTTTTTTTAAATTAATTAGTAGTTCTGGTTGATTAATTTTTGTAATTAGAGTTGTAAACGAAAATTGTTTAAATTTTAGTAAAAATTTACTTTTGAATGATTTCGAAAAATTTAATTATTTGTTGATTTGAAACAAAAAAAGCAAGTTCAATTTCATATTTTTTATATTTAACACAATTTACAAGCAAAGTGTATTCGTATGTGTTCCTTTTTCACATACAGAGCTTTGCAGAAAAATGTTGATGCTATTTGAAAAATGATTTTTTTACTATATAAAAATTTTTATTCAGGGGTGTCATAAAAACCAAGTCGGTTTTGATGTTTCTCGGTTTTGAAAACCAATATTGGTTTCATTTGGTGTCATTAAACCAAGTCGGTTTTGTTATCTTCGAATGCAAATAAAGCCAATATTCGAATCAGCTATTGTTTACATTTGCATAATTGTTTACAATTAAATTTTAACTTTTTGTTTTTATTAAAAATATCAAAAACTTCAGTATTTTTAAATAAATAAAAGAAATATATAAAATGAGCAATGCTGTTGTTCAAATTCAAATAATTCTTGCAAAAAAAAAACATACGGCCATATAGAACAAATAACATTAATTTTCAAAGCACCCTTTAATTTTTAAATTCAAATTCTAAGCTTCCTGTTATAGCAGACTTAGCAAACCAGGTCCCTTTTAAGTTTCAACATTCTGTCTTTAACAGATCAAAAGTTCGGCCACATACGTGTAATTACATCAACTATTGGGACACCCTTTAACTTCCAAATCCAAATTTTATACTTATTGTTATAGCGGACTTAGCAATTCAGGTTCGTTATATAAGCGTCTGTCTACAACTATTAAAAAGTACAGCCATATGCATCAAATTAAATGAACTATAGGCGCACCCTTTAATTTATAATTTTTAGTATTAATACTTGTTACTATAACGGGGACACCCTTTAATTTTTAAAATTATACCCTGTTTTTAAATCTGTAAGCATAATATATCATATTACCAAAAATTTTCAAAGTCGGTTCAAATATAACTGAGTTCTGCAGTCCTTCTTTTTTTTAAGTCGGTTAAAAATTCAATTCAATTTTTAAAGTTGATTAGTTTAATTTCATTACAGATGTACAAATTGAAACAGCTAAAATTTCGTCAAGACCGTCTTTGAAGTCAAAAAATCGTCAAACATTAAAACGATAAAAATTATGTTTATACAAGAAATATTTTAGTATTTTTTTATGAAAAGTTCAGAGGCCCACAACTTGGAAAATATAAGGGAGTGCCAATATCTTCACTTGATGTTTTTTTCCTATTTTTTGATTCTCTATCGCCCCATATATATGATTCTTTATGTTAGAAGGATATAGAACATTGATATACAACAATTAGAGGCAGGCAGGAGTTGTGTTTTGCCCGCTGCCTCTAAGGGCATGGACCGATCTTGCTATTTTCAACAGCAACTCTTTCGACACTATGTCTGATCGATTGGCATATTTAAATTTTATCTAGCTGATACGGACAGATGGATTTGCGAACAGACGGACATCGTTCAATCGATTTCGCTATACATAAGAATCTAGAATACATATATTGTAGAAATTACAAACCGAATGACAAACTTATATATACCCTTTTTTCACTTTTTGTGGTGAAGGGTATAAAAATCACTTTTATACAACGTTTTCATTAACGGAATTTTATTTACTCATTTTTACATAATATTTGTTTAAAACCGGCAATAATTCAAAAACTAATATTTCGGATTAATTAAAAAAAAACTTAGCTATAACAGAATTATATTATTTAAATATAAAGAGCATAAGAATGTAATAAGTTTAGGTTTGCTGCACTTAAGCTATCGTTTAACATAATATTTTTTTAAACTTAATATTATTATTTAGAAATTTTTTTTCCTACTAACAGTGATGCCAACATAGCTCTTTCCGCGCTATTTTTAACTCTTTTTGATTACTACTGACGCGAAATTTTTTCTTTCTATTTTTATAAACAACATGTTTGGCACTTTTTGTATTTTTGATTAAATTTTCCCGTTTTACCCTTTATTAATTAATATTTATTATGTATAATTAAAAACTTCTATTTGCCACTAAAGGCCACAACTGACTATCCTACACAGTCGTCCGATTCATTAAAAAAAATCTAATGAAAACTAGTCCAACTTTAAAAAATCACAAGAAAAAGTGTGTTTATGTGCAACACTTTCAGACAAGTAAAGGCTGGTTCACCGGCAAAAATTTTGTTCCGAAACATTTTTTTTATATGTAGTTTCTCTCTCTCTCAAAAAATAAAATGTCAAACTACATATAAAAAAAAATGTTTCGGAACAAAATTTTTGCCGGTGAACCAGCCTTAAGATGCAAGTCAAAATGCAACACTACTCATCCAAAAATTATTATTTTATGAAATTTTTTAAAAGATTTAAATAAAAAAAATTATAAATTTTTTAATTATTATTTCCGTACTCTAATACTGAAGTGGAAAGAGCATTCAGTGCTATGAATTTTTGCAAGAATAAAATTGGAAACTGGATGGCTTTAATTCATATAAAATATTGCTGACAATGCCCTCTATGGAATTAATAGTTCACCCTTTTTTTATTATTTTTTGCAAAAATAAGTAAAAGTATTATAAGAGAATAAATTAGATATAAAAAAAAATACTAATTCGACTCCTTTTGAAAGAGAGTAATTTTCTTTTTATTAGCTCTTTGCCACCACTTAGTCGGCGCATTTTGCGTTAGAAAGTTTAGCATTCCTGCCTACTAAATGTGTTTTACAGAAAGTAAACTGGGAAATTCTAATGTATTACAGAAATTCCAATATAAAAATAAATAAAATCCTTTTTGGAAAGTACCAAATATGCATATACTTACATATGTATATATACATTTACATTATGTATGTACATATATACATATGTATAGTAGGAACTGTAAAATGCAGACGAATCAGAATTGTTCGCCATTTCATGCTTTGTATTGTGTACTCGTATACATTTTATCTTTATGTATTTTGTACTTTCCACGTTTTAAGGGTATAAGTCGTTGTTTCATTTCATTTTCGGAAACTTTGTTAATAAGAACGACACATTTAAGTTGTGGAGTAAACTTCATAACGTAAAGATCACACCGCTTTCTTAAACATCGTCAAATTTCCTTTTGTGACTGTATATGAATATGAAATTGTGATCTTTTTAGAATATATCGTAAGTAGCTTTTAAGAGAATTTAATGGGTTAAAATGAACAAATATTTTTGTCAATTTAGAGCCAATCTAACAACTTGCCGCTAGCATTTTATTGGACCGATTAACAGCTTTTCATTATTAAACATTTACTTATTATATTTTTATCCATTAAATATTATTATTATGATAATAACAATAAAAAATAAAAGTTTTAATAATACAAAGCTTTTCTTCGGGGTAGCGGCAAGTTTTAATAATAATGGTTCTAAGCTTATTTTCTCTTGGTAATTTAATTTGTGGGAGTAAAGTATTTGGTATCTTGTCAAAACTTTGTGGTGCGTGCCCGAGCGCGAAAGTTTTTTTTTAAATTGAATGAGTCTAATAATACTTAAAATCAGTAATAGTAAATGACAATCCCATCTTTAGTTAAAAATTCTTTCAAAAGGTTTTTGCTTATTAGTATAAAATCAACGATTAACTACCGTAAAATATTATCATTTTTTAACCTTTATAGGTAATTAATTTTATTTTCTATTTTATTCAAGCGCTAGATAGGTCAGTTTAAAAAATATAAATATTGGCCCAAATTCATAGTTAAAATGAAGTATAGTTTAAGGGAACTAAAGTCGGTTTTATTTTAGAGTCGACTCTAATTCATTCATAGACAATTTAAAAGACATTTTTGGCGAGAAAGTCAACTTTAAATTTAAAACTACCCAAAGCTGTTTTTTACTCATTTTTCCAAAATTATTTCATTTGGTTTAAGAACACAATACTCTTTATGTGATTTTTATACCAAAGTGAACAAAATAAAAACAACGTTACTTTTCTTCAAATGTTTGTTTAAAAATTGTATGAATACATTTATCAAATTACAGTTGACACCCAGTGGAAGGCGTCTAAACTTAAAGTATACTTTATTCTTGACTATGAAAGCAAAAAAGATAATAAGAGCTTTTTAATTTAGAGTATATTTTAGCAAGAGTCTACTTTATTCTATAACTATGAATATGGGCCATTATTTGTTATTTTTTCGATATTTCGCCAGCCAACGGTGTGCTTGAATAAAATAGAAAATATATTAACTGCCGTATTCATAAAAAATTCATCAGTTATAATATGTACATAAGTACGTATTGGACATATTTTAAAACATTAAAGGCGCTGATTGTTTTAAATAGTTGATTGACTAATTGAAAGCCCTTTGTCCAAAAATTGCCAGCCGAGGATTTCTTAAATCCGCTTTTAATAGATTAGGCACGTTATAACATACATACATATGTATGTATGTTTGTTTTGTAGAGAAATCAGTAAAATGAAGATAGATCTTAACAGAATGTATGCAAAACATTTTTCTCTGGCATTCATTCGTGTTTGGTATTTAGTCCATTTTGAAGTAGAGAAAGGCACTGTTCGCGTGATTAATAGGTAACACGCATGTTTTTTCGCTCACGCGAGCGTTTATGAATGTGATCAAAAAAAATTGCCGTGAGTGAACGTGCATAATTAGATTTTGTTTTTCAGACTGAGATTAGTTTTTTTTTAATTGGCATTATTCTCTCGGCGTGCATTTAATAATAATTTGAATTGAATAGAATAGAAACCAAACTGCAAATAAAAAATTAACTCTGTACATGTATCTACGTTTTTAAAGTTCTGAAATGTAGGATATCTTTTGCTTGCAAATATAACACGCCAACTTTTATCTTACTGCCTTTTAACAATTCTTCCGCGCTTACTTAGCTTTATTTCTTTGCATTCATGGTGGTAATGGGATTCGAACTTTTGTATCACAATCACTGCTCATTACGTTTTAGACGTGTTTTTCTTATATTCTATTTAAATGTTAATGGTTTATTATCATAAGAAAATTATTTTATTTTTTTCAACAGTTTATAATACGCTAATTAAAAAACTTAAAAACTACACGGTCAAAATAATAGCACTTAATTTTTAACAAAAATAAGTGGCACAGATACCTTGAAGATAAATTAATCGTATGGTTTTAATACTTTGTCGCGTGCCCTTTCTTTGCTATTATGCGGCACAATGCCATTCCATGGAATCCACATGAAGGCTGCCATTTTTCAACTTTGATGGAACTCCAAATTTTCTGCACAGCCTCCCAGAGCCCTTCAGAGCTTGTTGATTTTATTAAAGATAAACCCTTCTTTATGCCCGTCCAGAGATTTTCGATAGGGTTCAAACTGGGGAATGTGCAGTCCACTCCATTACATTGATAGAGTTATCGTTGAACGATTTTTTGCCATTTTTCTGTTGTGTTTGGGGTCATTGTCTTGCTAAAAGACCTACACCAGCTGAATTTCGTAGGAAGCATACATATTATTTCATCAAGGATTTTTACAAAAATCGATAAATCCATAACGGTTTTGATTCAATATACAGAGGACGCACACCTTGACAAGAGATGTAACCCCATACCATAATACTATGACCTCCGTGTTTGAAAGTTTTTAATGTTAATTGTGGCTTGTATTCGCTGTTAGGTGGCTTACGGAAAAACCATCAACCCTTTCCGCCAAAAAGAACAATTTTGAATTCGTCAGTCTATATTACATTTCTCCACTTTTCCTTTGGCCGATTTAAATGTGCTTTAGCAAATGATATCTTGAAGTCTGCGCGAATACTTTCCACGCTTGCCGGCATATCCAATGTTTCTTTGAGCTCCGTAGCTGTAATAAAGGGATTTGGTTTAGTCGTTCTTACCACGGAATTTAACTTTTTGCTCATATCTTAGGGCATTTATTATAATTTAATTGGAACAGTCCAGCAATTCTCTTGTTTGGGAATACGGTTTACCCACGGACGCAATTTTTTTTTTCTTAGTTCACGTTTTTCCGGCGAACAATGCTTTCCGCGACCCATAACTATACAAAAAATTATTACACGATTTTTTAGAGAATATATTAATAAATGGTTATTACCTTCCGTTTTCACTTATTTTCCACAAAATTTTGCAAAATAAATTAAAAAATCCTACTGGTGCTTTTTAACAATTGCACGAAATGGTAAGTGTTGACAAAAGATCTTTTAATTATTGATTAACAGTTACAAAATTTGACAACAAATGCACACACTTTGAGATAGCATAAAAAATGTAACTGTTTTTTACACTCAAAAATGTAATACAATAAATGTGTGAAATTTTTACATCTTTCGAATCAGAATATTGCAACTGGTGCTATTTTATTGTCAGGCACTGTATGTCCGCTGCAGTTCAATTGTCTTTTCTTGCGTTTTCCTTAATTTGTTTTTTGTTTTTGCAAGGCGAATTCGTGGCATCAGCTATAAAAACAATTCGTTTTTTCAATATTTAGTTCAATTGTCAAAAACTTACAATAAAAAAGGCGCGACTTTCAGATTTGCTATCATTTGTAGGCCGCATGAGCTAATGCGTATTCCTGTTATGGATTCGCTTTTTCTTGTTTGTACAGTATAGTGCAAAAATTAGCCAATGTTGCCTAAGAATGCAAAAACATTTTTGGTATAGCTTATGTTTAGAATTAGGCAGAGAATCGTGCCTATAACTGTATTATATAATGTTATAATAATCTTCGCTAGCATATCGCTTTTTAAACTAAAATAAACCGATTTCAAACCGATGGAAAAAATCCATCCCTCGTGCTACTTAATGGTTTGAGCGAAATAAAGTTGGGTGGATTTTAAAAATAGAAGGAACAATGAGCAAAGTTGAATATTTTCAGTAATAATCTTTCAGCTGCAGTTGAATAAAAGTGCGGGTATCGCCGTGGGTAAACATTTCAGCATAACAATGATCCCAAGTACGCGGTTACATTCGTAAAATTGGATCAGCCACCAAGAGTTTTAAGTTATGCAGTTGCCAGGGCAGAGCCCAGATTAAAATCTCATTAAGAATTGTTGAGCTTACCTTAAACAATAGATCCCATAACCCCCTAACGAAATCAACCTCATGTATTAAACAATGAAAAAAGCTAAAGGTTAGTGGACAAAAAATTACGCTTAAGCAATTTTTTCTGTTCAAAAATAGGCTAATTTTTAAGCGACTTTTAAAAGAAGGAGGTTATAAAATTCGACTGAATGTTGCTTTTTTTATGTTTGTGCCTGCAGAACTCAGTCATTTCTAACCCGATTTTAAAATTTTTTGGTAATATGATAGACTATGCTTACAGATTGGTCCTGTTTAAAAAACTTAATCTTAAAAATTAAAGGGTGTCCCCATACAACATACATATTTTTGACGTGTATCATGAACTGTAAAGGGCGATTCTGTAAAACTTAAAATTACTGCGTATTACTATGGCTGCCAATAACAAAAAGTTATACAAAAATAAATCTCAATATTAAAGGGTGCCCCATAGGTGACATAAATTGACTTATATGAGCCTATCTTTTGTACCGTTATAGACAAACGCCTGCAAATTTGACATTATGTCGATTGATATGGTCGTTATAGTAACAAGTATTAATATTAAAATTAAAGGGTGCCCCAATATTTCATTTAATTATGTATATGGCCATAATTTTAAACAGTTGTAGACAGACGATTGAAATTTACAAAGAATCTGTATTACTAACTCCGCTACAACAAGTATAAAATTTGGTTTGGAAATAAACGGGTGTCCCAATAATTGATGTAATTTACTATATGTGGCCGAACCTTTGAACCGTTATAGACAGACAGCTGAAATTTACAAGGGACCTGTTTTGCTAAGTCCGCTATAACAAGAAGCTTAGAATTTGAATTTAGAAATCAAAGGGTGTTCTCAAAATTAATGTAATTTGTTCTATATGGTCGTATTTTTTGGCCCGTTGTATACAAACACCTGAATTTTAGACAGAATGTCCACTACTTTGTTTCGTATAATAAGAAGTATAAAAACTTTAAATTATTAATTAAAGGGTTTTACAATAGTTGATATAATCTGATGTATGTACATGGCCAAACCGTTGAACCGTTAAAAACAGACGGTTAAAATTTACACAGAACCTGATTGCTAAATCTACTACAATAGCAAGTATATACATAATTTGAATTTTGACCCTATAGTTGCTGTAATTTGATGTATATTGCAAAACTATTGAACAGTTGAAAATGTATAAAGTTTGGAGATATAAGGGTGTCCCAATAGTTAATGTAATCTAATTTATATGGCCATACTCTTGAACCGTTATAGGCAGACAGATGAAATCTGTTCTTAAGTCGGTTTTTCTTTTGCAAGAATTATTGATATATTTCTTCTGTTAGTCCGTAGTTAAATTAATAAAAAATAATTATTAAAAATATAAAATTAGCTGTTTGTTTACATTTATTTATTTATTATTGTTATTACAGTGACTCCTTTTTGTACCACACTGTATAATTCTACAGGTCATGATTCATGAGATGACACATTTAACGGTTATCAAAAATTTGCTCCTTTTTTTCTGTAATTTACGAAAATTTTTGGAAACTTGCAAAAGTCTTAGATGCTTCGTTTATGTTTCTAAAAGTTTATTTAAACAAGATTTACTTATATATGAGCCGTTTAATTTGAAAGTGGCATAAGTCACCTTGTTTTTAAGCTGTAACACATATATAAAGGATTGTGTTTAAAAGGTTTTAAAAGTATTGAGACTAAATCTCGGGAAGACTTATTTGTACTTTTTATTTCAGGATGCTTTTTTCCCCCCAATGAAAACTGCGGTCAAGATAAAATCTGCTACGATCTTAAAATTAATTGTTTTTTATGTGACTAATGCCACTTTCAAAATTAATAGCTCATAAGTATATAATATTCTAACATTTAAAAATTCATTAAAAATATTTTAATTATGAACACACAATTTTTTTTAATATTAAGACAATTTACCCTTTTTTAGAATTGCTCACTTAAATTGCTTTTTTCCGAAAAATTTTAATTTTATTTAAGCAGATATTAGAGTTTACAAATTAATTTAAGGACTGTCTTATTGCATTTCAGAATTTACTAAACCAGAAGTATAAAATTGCGTACTAAACCTCAAAAAATATTTTAGTTTTAGTTTAATTAGTTTTTAGTTTCGATTTTGGACTGCATGTATTTAAAATTGGAAATTATTATTTTTAGGATGTTAACCATTTGCTTCTCAGATACATACATATGAATGCTAATTGTGTTTCAGAAACCTTTATTTAAAAATACTATAATACGAGCATTAACAAATTGAAAGCTTCTGCATAATAATTTCTAAATTCGAAAACACTACAAGAAAGTTGTGATATTCTGCTATTTATTTTTGAGATTTATTTTCATAAAATATTAATCTGAAAAATAAAATTTTTAAAGCGTGCCTATTAATGAGTTGTCCCATCTCTATTTTGAAAATAATGCGATGTGTGACTTTGAACGAAAAATAATGGCGACTCGTTAAGTAGTGAAATATAATAAACTAAAGTAAAAATATAAATAACAAGACATTTATACTTCTGTGATTTTAAAAGGTTATTGACTTTCTTTCGTATTTCAAAATATTATTTTTAGTAAAAACCACTTTTTTTAAACACAATTAGTTCTTGTTATGCAGATAAAAATTAAAAGAAATACTGGTAAAACCTTATTTTTCCAAAAAAAAAAAAAAAAAATCCCACAAATTGATATCGTCATAAAAGTGTAATAAAACTTTTTCAATATTCTACTTTAGTTATAAATAATGCATTAATTTAAGCATGTTTGTTTTATTTACAACAAATGCACGCATGTAAATTATATTTACTATTTAAAATTCCCAAGATATTTTTATTACGCAGGTAATTTTAGGTGATTCTGCGAACAAACAGAACTTTCCCGCTAAGGGGCAGCTATAAAAGGATTTAGCTTTGTTCAAGGTTGTTAACTACCTGATATTCCTTGGTTTTCATAAACACACAAACATTTTGTAATGATCGCGTATAAAAGGAATGTAACAATTTAAAACTCATATTATTTTTAGGTTGGTATTCATCCGTAAAACACAGACGCAGGATTTTTATAATTATCTTCACAGTTAAGAAATGGAAGAATTACATGTTTTACATAAAGGAAAGCAGGACCATCTTGATCCTCATGGCTATTTTTGCGAAATTGATCGACAAGAACTAAATTACAAAAGTCCAACCAAGAGATCATTCCTTAACGAGTGCATACGTCAAATATATATTATGAATGGCAATACCATGCCAATGATTTCAATTCCTGTTGAATACAATAAAACTGTCATCTGGAGCAAACTTAATAGACTAATGAAACCAGCTAAAATTTCTAACCATCAGACTTTAGTGCAAAGAGTCAAGCGACGTCTGTTTTGGGCGCCCAAACAAAGACAACGTAAAAGTCAAAAACCACAATTTAACAATTCCAAACTGTCCGAATATAACAATTTTAAATCATCGCGTCATCTTTTGGGTATAAGAAAAATTCCTCGAAATTACTTAGATCAAGCAACACAGAATATACAAAACTCCATGCAACATCAGAAACTCAAACGCAAGCTAAATGATCAAAACGATAACTCTGAAGTAAAGAAGAGCCCGGTACATTTAAATAGCAACGAAGGTGCATTCCAGGTTTCTCAACAAGTCATGAGCAATGTATGTCGATATCACAGCAATATGGCTCGTCAACATCATCCACAAAAAGAGCGCTCCGTAGAAGAACAAACAAAACGGGAACGCAATACGGAGGCCTGTCGCCTTAGCAGAAGAGCTAAAAAACTTGAGGAAATGTTGATAGAACAACAGTACTATGAACGTTTTATGGCCAATGAAAAAGTGTTAGAAGCTTCTATACGTTCCATTCTATACATGAAAGCATTAATGGGCTTAATGATGAACCAGCATGATGAACGTAATCTTTTTATTTAAAAAATATAAAAAAGGAGATGAACATAATAAATCGTAAGAAGTACTTAAGTGATATTTAAAAATCTCATTATTTTTGTATGCGAAAGCATATAAAACATCAATGAATTAATTCTACATCCTTTGTGATTTGGGCTCTAAACAATAATTGTACATATTTCTTTTTTAATATTTTGTAAATAAATCAATTAAATTTTTTTATTTTATTTTTTATAATAAATATATTAAATATATTTTTTATAAAATTTACAAATGCAATTATTAATCAAAATGAATGTATGATTGTATGTATTAGTGTGTGTTTGTGTGTGGCGTGTATGTATACAAATAACAGTAAATAATAAAAAATATATATATTAAAGTATAATAATTGAAAATTGTCAGTATTGATTAATTTAAATATCAAGTTATAGATGGATTGCCACAGGAGATTACATTCCATCAATAAGTTTCATATGAACATCCATAAGACACTGTAAACAAAAAAATAAATAAAATTACAATTTTAAATATTCAGCATTAAAATTATTATTTTAAATTCTATTTATAACCAGTTACAATTTAGGAAGTCCACATTTATATGAGATATTTCATAATCTGAAAAAAATAAAACTTAAGTCGTTATGATTTGTTAGTGCAGCAATGCACTGTGGCGTGGAAACAAATTCAGCCCAATTATAAACAAAAATTCCGTGCGAGTTCTTTCACTCTTCCCTTTTCTCCAATTATAAATTTTTCCCCTTTTGATAGGCTGCGGAAAGTGAAAAAAATCCGGGGGAAAAAAGTAGGTATTCTAAATTATAAAATAAAAATTATATGAAAATAAACAAAAAAAAACTCCCTTCAAATTGCGAGTTATTTGCATTAAAAAATTCTAAATTTTCCAGACTTTCGACCAGTGTTTAAATTGCTTGCTTAAAAATAGCAACAGCACTTAAATCTTTGCTTTGCTTACGTTTTTCAGCAAATAAAAAAACTAAATGTCTCAGCATTTACAAAACATTTTATTATAAATGAAACAACAGCAAAAAGCAAATGCAAAAAAAAAAAGATAAAGAGAAAAAAATACATTTACTTCAGCTGACTATGTGTTTCTTTCTACAGCAAAGCGTTTGCTGTTGCTCAAGCAGTAAGCTGATGTTTGTTTTTTATTTTGCTGTTGCTTCTTAAGAAGAAAAAAACACCATTTAATGGTGTAATAAAAACAACGTTTGTATTTGTATTGTATGCATTTGTTGTATGTATGTATTGTATTTTCTTACGTATTGTAAGTAATAAATACTTAAATACGTTTCCAATGTTAAAAGGGATGAAAAGCAGCGAGTTACAGCAAGAAACAGCAATTGTAGTCAGCCACAAAGTGAAGAGTTTAGCAAAAATAAAAATAAAGAACAGCTGATTGTTCAAGCAACAGCAAACTTTTTCAAATTAATTGCAAATGCACGTTTGATAACCCCAGGACTAACTTTTTGAAATTTTTGAAATGCTTTTGTTTTAGTGATACGTTCACGAATCTATAAATTAACTGATGCAATGCGGTACTGCATTTAAGAACAGGGCCAATCGCTTTCAGTTTAATAATAATACCATTTAACCATTAAATATGAATATTCTCTTAAATACTATATTTTTATTAGTTTCTGTTAAATTTTATTAAAATCTGATGAAAAACAAAAAAAATCAAGCTTTTTTTTAGTACCGCGCTTCTGAAAAATGTGGATAGTTTGCCCTTAAAAATTTATTACTTCAATTCATTTACAAAATATATAATTTCTTCCCCACTGTGCGCTATGAAAGTGGCTTTTAAAACAAATAGTTTCGACCAATTTACAATAACATTTTCCATTAAACTCAATCAAAAATTTTTTTAACTGAAAATAAATATATCGTAACTGGTTATAAAAGTTTTTTAAAAAAAGAAATTTACAGTAACTTTGTACGAGAGAAAGTCAATATAAAAAAAACATCAGATACAGTTCACTAAACAATTCTTCACAAAAAATTATTTTGGTTTTTGATGCAGGATTTGAATTTTAAAGAAACTCAAGCAACGTAATCTTTCCAGTACCAATGTACTTTTAAGCATCATCTTGATTGATTTGTTTGATTTGTTTTTGTTATGTTTTATTGTTTTTTTTTTTTTCTTAAAGTAGTTAATGGCGGTATTTTTTGCATTCACTGGTATTTCATTTCTGGTGTGAATTAGCATCAGGATCACAGCGGAATAATCACAGAATAATCCAGCTTGTAAACTTTAACTTAGCAGCTGCTACAAACTGTATCGTGACTTTCAGCGATTATTTTTGAACTCACATTCAGAGGGGAAAAGTGATGTTTTAAGTTTAAATTACGTACCCCAAATATGATTTAGAAAAGATATATTGACTTGCTCTCGTAATAGACTTAATTACATACTAACGAATAAAATCAATTGTTGATGGTTGCAACTTTAAACAACTTGAATTTTTTAACACTCTTCTTCATATTCAGCTCCATAAAGGTCTCTTTGAATTCCCTAAATTTTAATTAAAAAAAATATTAAACTTAAATTTTCAAATAAATGCTGAGCACTAAAAACGGGTATATTGAACAGAATTTAAAAACTCTACAAATAAAATTATTAACTCTACAAAGCAGTTTTAGAAATATTTATGTATATACACAAGGGCCATTAACCATTAAGAAAATGTAAAAAGCGTTTGTACTTAAAATATAATTGAAATTACACATGCAAAATTCAGTACTATTATTTTTTATTATTTATTAATTTTTAATTTGCATTTTTAGACGTTTAATATAATCAACAAGCAAATCAGTCTTATCTTATTGGTATAAAAACGACCGTGCCCCTTAGCGTTTGGTAGATCTTAACCAAAAAACTCTTTCCCGCAAAACTCTTGACGCAACAAAATTATACCGTCGGGTATATTAAATTATATTTTAATTACCAAATACAATATTTACCAGGTTGGGAATATAATGTACATATATGTATCTACATATATATTTTCTTACTTGTGCTGAATTTTGCTACAAAAACGTTCGCCATTTCATAATAAGTATAGAAAGTTTGTTTTTGCAAACACTATGCGATTGACACAAAATGCATGGCGTTTTTTTAATTTTGAGACTTTTCTGGAAAATGCAGAGAATAACTGTTTATTCTAATAATCGTCATCACACTGTTTAAAATTTTTTATAATGGAGTGCTCAACGTGGTTTGCACGAATAATTTTTTAGTATAAAATATTTAAACAAAAAATAATAATAAGTTCACATTTTAATTTCTAAAAATTTTTAGAAAGAAAAATTATTTACAAATGTATGCGGACGTTTTCCAAAGAAAACAATACAAATTAGACACCAGAAGAATGTATTGTTAAATCTTCTGGATCGCTACATCCCTCATCAGCATTCTTCGCATCTACCTTTTAAAAAAAATTTAAATTAAAAAGATATTAATAAAGCAGTTCCCGCAACTACTGATTGTTAAGCAAGAAGTCCATAATACACGTTTTAGCTTTAAGTGCTTTTTCACTGTCCCATATTTTTTTTTTTACAGGCATGTTCTGACACTCTCATGTTTTTGAAGTCGCATGTGATTTCAAAAACACCAACTTTTGTTTTACATGTTCTGAAACTCACGCGTTTTGCTTGCGATTTGCTCTTTTTCAAACTTATGTTCGAAAAGAAAAACATATGATTTTACGGTGCAAAACATAAATAAACAAAAGAAAACTACAACAAAATGCCTGCAGCTGCCTTGCTTAGTTTCATTTCTTTAAAAAAAAACATGCATTAAAAAAAGAACGAAAAAAAAACGGACGCTTAGAGATTGTGACAATTTAATGGATACTTCAAACCAATGTATATTTATTAGTTTAAAAAATAACACAAGCCAAGAAATATTTTGGCGACAAATGGATTTTCTATTAGTGATTTTTATTAGTGAAGGTTACGTTGCAAGTAATCAATTCTTAAGAATTATTTTTGTTAATTATAACATGCACATTCGGAACTCATGTCGTCCAAAAAGTAATTAAAATTAATTTTTTAATGTCCCTTAACACTTGAATCGCACATTTAATAAGCACTGAATATTTTATAAGAATTGAAAATTAAAATAACCACATATTTGTTTGACTACCGACTATACGTGCAACCGCACTAGTACAAGTATATTTTCGAACATCAATTAAATCAGCTGTTTCTACGAAATCGCCAGTACTCAAGAAAACAATCAAAACAAACAATTGATAGAACAAATAACAGATTTTAAATTAATTATTTGCGTTAAAGAGAACATATTAATTTTCATTTGTGTATAATTTTATTGTTGCTTTAAAGTTTATTTTAAGTAAAATTCGCAACTTCACTTCAGTATGTGCTTGCGATTTTAAGTCGCCAAATTTCTTGCGGTTATGAACTACAGAACACCTATCATGCGATTTCAACTCGTATCGCCACTTTTAAGCGATTTGCGATTGTCAGAACATGCCTGTTAACTTCAAGTAATATGCAACGCTTTTTATGTGTCAAGTTTTTTGGTTTGCTTGATCAACTTTGTGTAAACATTTTTATCAAATACCAAGAATGTTATTTTCGGCTAGGCCGAATCTTATATACCCTTCACCATACACGTAAATCTAGTTTAGTGAAGTATCTCCAAGAAAAAAAAAAACAAAAAAGGGGTGACAGAGATTAAAAAAAAATAAGAAAAAAATTAGTTCTAGTGCCTTACATAGTTGATTTTAACTCGTACAAGGACGGACAGGCGGGCATCGCTCAATCGATTTTGCTATGCATAAGAACTCAGAATATATATACTTTACAGAGTCGGAAATGGATATTGTTAAAATTACACACCGAATGACAAACTTAGAAATGCCCTTTTATCACCTGTGGTACAGGGTACAAAAATAACTTTTACCAAAATGGAAAGTTAAATTGGGATTTTAAAAAAATTGTGGAGTTCATTAAAAATCTGCACATAACATTTTGCGAAACAGGAACAAAATGATGAAACAAATATAACAAAGACTCATTAGACTCAGTACGTAAAAGTAATCGAAAAATAAACTGCAAAATTTTGTTGATAAAAAATTATGGTAAACTATTAGTTTTAATGGCCCATAATCATAGCCGTACACTTACTCGGTTTGGTAAAAACTTTTTGCCTAATTCTTGTTTTTTCCACGGATAATGAAAATTTTGTAGCCAGAGCTCTAAAAAACTCGAACACATTTTTACTTTAGCCGTGTGAAGCTTCAAAAAAATCGTACTAGCCGTTTAGAAACTACAAAGTTATTTCCATTTTTGTTTTTTTTATGTACTTTGTGTTGTGTATCTACTTATAACGCATTAAAGTTTACAACGCGTGGCATGGAATTTTAGCAAGGTACTATTGAACAACAACATGATATTGTTGGGTTTTTTTCAATTACCAGTTACCAGTTTTGAAGAAAATTATTAAAACTACGTGTGTGTAATTGGTGACTCCGTTTTTTTTCGTAACTGTATACAAATCTCATAACACTAAAACTAGTCAAAACAATTTACAATACTTGTTAATTCCCAACACCTTTACTATTAATGATTAAATGAAAAAAAAAATTAATCCATTATTTTCCAATTACAACCATTCCCAAGATTGCAACAAAATATATTTAATAAAATCATTTAAACCTTTTTCCACTTACCTTGAAATATTTAACAGTCTTAACACGCAATTCCAAGGTGGCATCTTCGTCACAAATCATCAGAGTATTAGGATGTTGTTGAAAAGCACTAACAGTCCACATATGATTTACACCTTCCTCTATCGCTTTATACAAGGCGAATGCCTTATGAGCTCCTGTTATAAGAATCATAACTTCCTTTGCATCCATAACAGTACCCACTCCCACGGTCAATGCTTTATTTGGCACTTTATTTATATCATTGTCGAAAAATCTAGCATTGGCTTCCAATGTATCTTGCGCCAGCGTCTTTACACGTGTACGTGACACTAATGACGAACCTGGCTCATTAAATGCTATATGACCATCTGGTCCAATTCCACCAATAAATAACTCAATACCACCAGCATCTTTAATCATTTCTTCGAATTTATTGCATTCAGCGACTAAATCACAAGCATTTCCATCGAGTATATGGACATTTAAAGGGTTTATGTTGATGTGTTTAAAAAAATTTGTCCACATAAAGTAATGATAACTTTCCGGATGATCGCGTGCCAAACCTACAATTAAAGAGATATAACAAATGTGTTTTCAATATAAACTTTATAATGTAAAGAGATTGCAAGTGGTTTTTATGCATTCACTAGCTTATTATACCCGGCGTTGCCTAGCTCTAATTTTAGGGCCTTTCTAGGCAATGTATAATATATTATAGTCTTGTTTGCTATAGGAATCAGATCCAAACATGTGAGAAATCCTTCGAATCGGTTTGGTCTTATATATCAGGAGATATTTATATTTCAAATATCTCTAAAATTTGATTTTAGTAAGATCGGTTACTATTTATAAAATTGTGCGATTTTCCTCTCCCCCATTCCCCCTCCTATTCTCTTTTTTATTTTCAAAATAAACATAGAATATTCTACCATTTACATAATTATCTAACTATTTTTGAAATTTTATTGTAATCGGCACAGAAGTAAATGCCCGTATTTCCCTCTGCCTTTTGTCTAGGTCTTTGCTCTAGAAACAGATATAGGCAAGGACTCATCTATGTTTCGAATTTCATTAAAATTGATTATCCGAGACTTTTTTCAAGTTGATTCAGTTGCATAGAAACTTCCGCTTCCCCTTTTTCTCCCCTCCTGGTGCGATATTTGAAAATATAAATACCCTATTTTACCATAAGGATAAATATGTAACCTTGACGCAGGCACAAACAAACGAACTCACAATGATATTTATTACGAGTATATTTGTTAAAAAACAAAATGAAATTATAATAGGCGACCGATTAACTTTTAAGAAAATTCGTTATTCACTTTTTTAAAAGTTGTTTGATTGAAAGTAACGCACTTAACAAGTCAAGGATAACTTAAGCGAAGTCCGTTACACATTAGATCATTATATACATATTTGCATTTTCTTTTTTTAGAATTCTTAAAAAATTGTTGTTGTCCAATATCACTTTATGAGAGAATTTCTTCGAAATCCATTGCTAAAATTCAGGCTACTGTTTAAGAACTTCGTTGTAAGGCTTCATATGATTCTGAATTACAGCACGTCAATTTTTATGCGAAATGGGCCATTTTCACGCTCAGCCATCAGGACGAATTATCTGCTGTATCTCATAATCTGCGGTTTTACCAATCAGGCTCTTTTAATCAACCTAGCCATGACTGCCTCATGCTGCAATTATGTTGTTCTTTTCCTCACTAACTAGAGCTCCGATTTTTGCTTGTTTTACTACATTAATATATTGTTACAAAGATGCTTAATTAAATCATAAAAAGATGTTAAAAATAGTTGTGGCCAAGAAAGTAAAACGAAATGGCCTATTGTGTTTGTTTTCAAAGCTAGAAGTTTCTATAAAACATCTTTATTGCAAAACAAAAACAACTAACACAAAGCGATGACTAAACAAACACAATACACAAACATACACACACCTGCATTGTATAACAATTAAATAAAAATACACAACATGTATTTTTATATAATGATTGAAGGTTCTAGAAGTAAATAATAATGCTCACTAATGTGTCTGAGATAAAAGTGGCAACGCAGCATTTTCAACTACGCAATAGATGGCGGTAGAAATTCTCGAACATTCAAGAACGCCTAAAAATAGGGTATATAAAAGCAACGCCAATACGTGTTGATTCATTCGTATTGTGAGCGTCATCTAGTTAAGATCTTGTGGTACAACAATTAAAGTTGCCAGCGTGTGTTATTAATCGCGAATAGTTAAATCGTCAAATAATTGATTAAATAAAGTGTAATTTAATTAAAACTCTAAAAGTTGTATGTTTATTTATTTTGCAAATAAAGAACTCATAAATAAAACGTTTATAATTTAAATAAACGTAACAACTGGTGTCAGAAGTGGGATTGCAAAATAATAAATAAATAATTACAATGAAATTCGACGAGCTAAAAGTTGAGCAGCTAAAAATGGAGCTGAGTAAGTTAAATCTGCCGACAGCAGGCAATAAAGCGGAATTGCAAAAGCGGTTAATAGATGAATTTAAGCAGCGTGGTATCGATATTGGGACATACGAATTTGGAGAAAAAGAGGAAAAAGAAGAGATTGAAGTATGTTCCCCAGCAACAAACAGCGTAATGGACTTGAATTCAATATTGGCCGCTATAATGAAGAAAATAGAAGAAAACAACCAGAAGCAGGAAAAACAAAACCAGAAGCTTCAAGAAAGCTTTAAAGCAATGCAGGAAAGCTCTAGCGTCAACGGGGAAAGGCTTTTAGCGAAGGTAAATGAGAAATTTGAAGAAATATCAGCAGTTTTCGACAAACGAGTGAACATCGTCGAACAGAGGGTCAGCGAGTTTGATAAAAAGCAGTGCGGCCTAAAGAGAGAAGTGAATGAAGAATTACATGAATTAAAAGTGCAGATTGGCGAACTTCAAATTCGAGAGGGACCGGTGAAAGTTATCTCTGAGCACGCCAGCAAGATTAACACCCCGAGCTTTGACGGCAGCGCACCTTTTAATGTTTTTAAGTTCCAGTTCGAAACAGTGGCCAGCAAAAATAGATGGAACAATGAAGAAAAAGCTATTGAGCTAATTCTGGCCTTAAAGGGAGCAGCAGCACAGATACTCGAAAGCTTACCAGCCGGTTTCAGAAATAATTATGAGGACATAATGGTAGCCTTACAACGTAAGTACGGTGGCGAGCATAAAAGAGAACTCTACAGAATGGAGTTACGAGGCAGGGTGCAGAAGGCAAATGAGACGCTACAAGACTTCGCCATGGAAATTGAACGTTTGGTGCAGCTGACTTACCCAGGCGAAGATCACCCGTTTCTGGATCAGTTTAAGATTGAGGCATTTGTGAATGGCATACGGGATCCAGATATTAAATATGCTGTTTGTGCTATGCAAAAATCATCTTTTGCAGAAACCATCTCATATGCGCTAGCCCAAGAGACCGCAAAAGTCATATCGAAGCCACAGATATACAAGGTGCGATGTCTTGAGACTGATGCGTGTTACCACGGAGACAAAAGGAGCGAAATAAAGGAGATGCTCAAAGAAATAATGCAGGAGGAAAGGGGCAAATCTCGCGCCAAATGCTTTAAATGCGGTAAGGCCGGTCATTTTCAGCGCAATTGTAGATCCGCAAAGAGAAGATCAAGATCTGCTTCGCCAGCAAGGGACAACAAGCAGGCCAATAACACCAAATCGCATGAGTCTCCGTTAAACTAAATCGAGCTGGCACTAAGGGGCAAGTGCTAGCTCCCACAATCGATGGCCCCACAATCTCCATTTCCATTGTGCAACAGAAAAATAGCAACCTAACTGTTAGCGGTCTTATTAACGGAATAAAGCAAGTCCTCACCATAGACACAGGAGCGTCTCAGTCCATTATAAGGCGCGATCTAGTAAAAGGGGCGGTGGAGCCGTTAAATAATGTACGACTGCGCACTGCTACTGGCGACTTAGCCACCGTCTATGGAAGAGCCAGGGTAAGACTGACTATTGCAAACATCAGTGCAGACCATGTATTTGTTGTTGCCGATATAGTGGATGAAGTTATAATTGGTGCAGACTTTATGATAGCCCACGGTATTAATCTGCACATGGGCGAGCAAATAATGATCTGGCGTAATGTAGAGATACCCTTGGATGTTGGATATGACAGCAAGACCACAGTAAGGAAGCTATTTGCCGTTGAACGTCAGAAATTACCACCTCAGGCGGAAACTATTGTATGGGCACGTGTGGAGACAGATTGTGAGGATAATCGGTTGTGGGTGGTGGAACCAAAAGAACTAAAAGACGATATGATAACAGCAAAAGCCCTCGTGAAAATCTGCGACGATGGCAAAGTTCCAGTGAGAGTACTTAATCTGTCTAATAGCGAAAAAACTATTAACAGGAATTTTGAGATGGGTCGATGTGAGCCAGCAGAAGCCATAATTAGTTGTGCGGCGAATACAGTATGTCCTAAAATAACAGCCACAGAAAGAGATTTATTAGCAGAACAGGTGCAAAAATGGGTGGCAGGACTAACACCTCCTGACAGAAACAAAGCAAAGCAGTTGCTGAGAAAACATGCCTCCGTATTCGCCCTAAATAATAAAAGCCAAGGTAGAACGGCAGTTGTTAAACATGAAATTAATACTGGCGAAGCGAGGCCTATAAAACAGGCACCCAGAAGTGTTCCCCTAGCAAAGCGAAACGAGGTCAAAGAACTTGTCAGCGAAATGGAAAGGAACGGAGTCATTGAGCCATCCTCGAGTCCGTGGAGTTCACCAATAGTTTTAGTAAAGAAGAAGGACGGCAGTACCAGGTTTTGCGTTGACTACAGGAAGCTCAATGATGTCACCAAGAAAGACAGTTATCCGTTGCCTAGAATTGACGATACCTTAGACACGTTGGCTGGAACGGAATGGTTCTCTACCTTGGA
The DNA here is from genome assembly GCA_916610165.2 of Gymnosoma rotundatum. Classification (NCBI taxonomy): domain Eukaryota; kingdom Metazoa; phylum Arthropoda; class Insecta; order Diptera; family Tachinidae; genus Gymnosoma; species Gymnosoma rotundatum. Next base: position 90,006,901 of record OU744337.1, on the reverse strand, counting down.
CTTGCAGAGCGGCTATTGGCAAGTAGAGATAGCTGATAAAGACAAGGAGAAAACTGCCTTTAGCGCAAGTGGTGGTTTATGGCAGTTCAAGGTGATGCCATTCGGGCTCTGCAACGCTCCAGCTACTTTTGAGCGTTTAATGGAACGTGTGCTTAAGGGTCTCAATTGGAAGACGTGCTTAGTGTATCTGGATGACATAATCGTGATGGGGAAGACTTTTGATGAACACCTCAGAAACCTGGATGAAGTTTTTAAGCGTATAACTGCTGCAGGATTAAAATTAAGTGTTAAGAAATGTGCTTTGTTTCAAAAGGAGGTCAAATACCTAGGGCATCGTGTAACGGCAGAGGGCGTGTCAACTGATGAAGACAAAGTATTGGTAGTAAAGACCTGGCCTCGCCCACAAAATCTTCATGAGCTGCGTAGTTTCCTGGGGCTTTGCACATATTACAGGAGATTTGTGCCAAACTTTGCTCAAGTGGCTGCTAGCTTGCACGAGTTGACCAGGAAGTCGCAACCATACCACTGGAGTGAAGCAGCGGAAAAAGCGTTCCAGGAGCTCAAGAAACTTTTGTGTACGGCACCAGTCCTTGCCTATCCAATAGCTGGACAGAAATTCATATTGGACACGGACGCAAGCGGCTATGGAATAGGTGGAGTGCTTTCTCAGGAGATAAATGGAGTAGAAAAGGTCATTGGCTATTATAGCAGGGTGCTCTCTAAGCCCGAAAGAAATTACTGCGTTACACGAAGAGAGCTTTTAGCAGTGCTGGAGTGTGTTAAACATTACCACAAATACTTATATGGTCAACATTTCATCTTACGGACAGACCATTCTGCATTACGTTGGTTGATGCAATTTAAGAATCCTGAGGGCCAGCTTGCACGCTGGGTTGAACGTCTGCAGAGCTATGACTTTAGTATTGTGCATAGAAAAGGAGGAAAGCACAATAATGCTGATGCCCTATCAAGACGGCCATGCAATGTAGAGTGCAAGCACTGCACAAAAGTAGAGAAAAAGGAGTGCGTCATTGATGTGCGGCTTACACAAATTGGGTCAAGGGAAGATTGGTCGAAGGCCCAGAATGACGACCCAATTTTGGCAAAAATTATATTGGCTAAGCAAAACAACAGGAGACCGAATCATAATGAAATATCGGCAGAGAGCCAACTAGCCAAGTCGTACTGGGCCCAGTGGAATAGCCTAAAAGTAGAAGACGGCTGCTTATATCGATCCTGGGAAAGTACAGATGGCAAAACTACGACGGACTTAATTGTCGTGCCAACCTCCAAAAGGAATGAGATACTAAAGCAGTTCCATAACGGTCCCAGCGGTAGTCATATGGGTATAACAAAAACTCTGGAAAAGATAAAGCAGAGATTTTACTGGGTAGGTTGCCAACAGTACGTAGCCGATTGGATAGCTAATTGCGAAGAGTGCATAAAGGCCAAGGGTCCTGTAAGAAAAAGTCGCGGCAAACTTCAACAGTACAACGCAGGTGCACCCTTTGAACGTATAGCTATTGATATCACAGGTCCATTCCCTGTCAGTGATGCTGGAAACCGATATGTACTAGTGGTAATGGATTATTTTAGCAAATGGCCCGAAGTGTATGCCATTCCAAACCAAGAATCTAAAACAGTGGTAGACGCCCTTGTGAACAATTGGGTGTGTCGATACGGTGTTCCACTTGAACTACATTCGGACCAGGGACGAAATTTTGAATCAGCTATATTCAAAGAGATGTGTGACGTTTATGGTATTAAAAAGACGAGAACTACACCGCTGCATCCACAGTCTGATGGAATGGTAGAAAGGTTCAATCGTACCCTAGAAGAATATCTCAGAAAAGTGGTCAGTTCACACCAAAAGGATTGGGATGAGCATATACCCAAATTTCTACTGGCGTACCGGTCAGCTGTACACGATTCAACCTCACGTAGTCCAGCAAAAATCTTGTTTGGGACAGAACTAAAACTGCCAGCAGATTTAGAATTTGGTGTTAAACCTGGACAAGTGCACGAAGACAATGGAAACGTTCTCCAGGCACAAGAAGAACTGCATGCGCTTCATGAGTTCGTACGTAACCGCATTAAAATGACCAGCGATAAGATGAAAGCCAGATATGATCGAGCAGCAAACACGGAGGGATTTACTGAAGGACAAATGGTTCTACTATTTAACCCGCAACGCAAGAAAGGATTATCCCCTAAATTGCAAACCCACTGGGAGGGACCGTACAAGGTGATAAAGAAACTGAATGACGTGGTTTACCGGATACAGAGATATCATAATCCGAGGTCCAAAATGAAGGTGGTTCACCTGGAGCGGTTGGCTAAATATGGCAGAAGTAATGTTGAGCCTATTCGGGACGAAAAGGCTTAAGTGGGCGGCAGTGTTACAAAGATGCTTAATTAAATCATAAAAAGATGTTAAAAATAGTTGTGGCCAAGAAAGTAAAACGAAATGGCCTATTGTGTTTGTTTTCAAAGCTAGAAGTTTCTATAAAACATCTTTATTGCAAAACAAAAACAACTAACACAAAGCGATGACTAAACAAACACAATACACAAACATACACACACCTGCATTGTATAACAATTAAATAAAAATACACAACATGTATTTTTATATAATGATTGAAGGTTCTAGAAGTAAATAATAATGCTCACTAATGTGTCTGAGATAAAAGTGGCAACGCAGCATTTTCAACTACGCAATAGATGGCGGTAGAAATTCTCGAACATTCAAGAACGCCTAAAAATAGGGTATATAAAAGCAACGCCAATACGTGTTGATTCATTCGTATTGTGAGCGTCATCTAGTTAAGATCTTGTGGTACAACAATTAAAGTTGCCAGCGTGTGTTATTAATCGCGAATAGTTAAATCGTCAAATAATTGATTAAATAAAGTGTAATTTAATTAAAACTCTAAAAGTTGTGTGTTTATTTATTTTGCAAATAAAGAACTCATAAATAAAACGTTTATAATTTAAATAAACGTAACAATATGTACAATCGCCTTTACCAACTCATCTACCACGGCTACACAAAAACTATTCGCAATTTCTATATGAAACAACTGCTATCTATCCCTTTCTGCTTAAAGCTGTGTTGGCATTTAAGCTAGGATCTTCTATTACCCACACAGCCTCAACGGCTGCTTAACATGTGTTAGGTAACTTTCGTTTTATTCTTTTTGCAAACTGTACTTAGTAAAATAAAAAAAGAACAACTCATTTAAAATTGTGTTTTAAGGACCAGAAAGCTGGTACAAGTGTATAAAAAACTCATACTTAAAAATGAAAATTATTTTCGCTCAACCCATTAAATATTCCTTAAGCGATCTAGACACGATCAAAATGCTAGATTCCAAAGCCGTGTACATGTGCTGGAAGCTTTAAAGTACACATGCTGGATGACCCAACAAGCATTAATTTTTAGTTTGATATTGTGCTGTCAACATCGCGCTTTTAGTATTGCAAAACTGACCCAAGCGAAAAAACATATTATGGCAGTTATTTATAAGCAAAAAGGTAAAAAAAAAATGAGGAAAACAGTTTATGGAGGAAAGATAGTGGTCACTTTATCCTGCACTTCTTACGTCCAAAGCACAGTCAATTTTGACAAGCACACAGCTTGAAATCTTGTTTTAAATAAATAAAAAAAATTTTACGTGCCCAATAAGCATTTTGGCTGGAATTCAAGTGGAACTACATTTGAAATCCAGTCACAATTTCCAATTTCCAGTGTTGAATTACAGCTGAAACACAGTTGATTTCAATAGCGAATCCAGCAAAATTAACCATTGAATTACAGTCGAACAAAACAGTACCTTTACAGTTTAATTCCAGCCTTGAATAACAGTGTGATTCAAGTTGAACCGAACCTGTTTTTACACTTGAAGTCAAACATGGAATTGTAGTGGAATTCAAGTCGAACCGAACCTGTTTTTACCGTTGAATTCAAGCATGGAATTTCAGTGTTATTCAAGCAATGTTACAACAGTATATAAAAAGTGTTATAACATTATTTTAACAATAATTTTCAAACCATTATCTGCCACATTTTTAACCCCATTTCCTCTTGTAAAAATAAAACATTTTATATCTGCTTTTGCCTTTGAATACATACCTTTATATTTATTTATTCAAAATTTCTTTATATTGCTTTATTTTCTATTCGTTATTTTCTTTTTGCTTATTTTTACTTTTATTTCTTTATTCTCACTTTTAAAACTTTGGGACTTTCGCGTTATAAAATTGTGCACCATTAATATTTTATGATTGACATTTAGAGTATATAACTGACTCGATTTGATGCCGACGTTGTTTTTCAGCAACGTTCTTTAGGTGGCAGTATTTCGTATGCAATCGCCGGAAAAATGTACGCAATGTAAATATAATTCAATATAAACAAAAACAATTTTTTCACAACAGATAAAATATGCTTCAAAAAAATTGTTTGCTTTTTAACAAACTTCAAACAGACTGGAAAGAGAATGGATTTCAAATGTTATTCAAGCTTTAATTCACACTGGAATTCCAACATTGGAATTCTCCAAAAATTTGTGCTTATTGGGTGCTTAAAAACTAAACACAATACATACATACATCACAGTATGATATTCAGCATTTCAGTTTTTCGAGTGCGCATTTTACACGACGGCATTTTGCATGAAACTAGTTTCATGAAATTTTTGTTTGTTTGTTTGGAGACGCAAGTGGGATAGACAAAATGGCATGGCTTGAATTTTGAGGGCATTTTTCACACTTGCTTTGTGTACGTTCGCTGCATATGATTTGTTGTTTGTGTATTATTTGAAATAACACAAACAACTACAGTAACGAATGTGAAATTCAAAGCAAAATGTACAAATTCCAATGCCATTAAAAATTTAATAGTATGAGGACGAGATGAAACTCGCTGAAACAGAATTGGAAAAAATGGCATGAAATAGCCGCATGTGTAAATTTGGACTAACTGATTTCTTTATAGGAGAACAGATATGTATTTGTTGGAAGTTAAAAAAGGTGTCTTCTTAAAGTATCAAATATATAACTTTTACAGGTAACGAAATTATTCTTTAAAGAATAATTATAAGGCCCAATCCAATTCAATGCCAAGCCATTCTTTCATGCTTCTACTACCTGTACCTAACGCTAAAGAGGATTCAGACGAAGAACGACCATGGCACTCATCATGATCTTAGTTCAAAGTAGAATTTGTTTTAAATAAATTAATTGTTACAACTTTAAATAAAAAATTTACCGTTACAATCATAAATAAGTTATTACTATGAATGAATTATTTTCAGATAAATAAAATACATATTGTAAAGTAACAAATTACAAAAATATCTTTTTAATAATATTCTTGGAAGGCGAGGATTGGTAAGGCATTGGATAGCTTATAATAAATATATTTAGAAAATTGGAACAGGAACGTTTGTCTGGTCCCATATAATAAATTAATTTCTTGGGTTTTAAGGCGTATGTAATCCATTTCATTAAATAATTACATTCTTTTTTCAAACATTTTGTTTAACCGCCCACAAAAAGAGGTGGGGTTAAAATGGCATTTTTTAATCTCTTGAGTCCAACTTTAGGGTTTTGAACATTCTATGACCTTAGAAGTTGTAATTGATGAATAAAACGACGGGAAAGTTAAAAAAAGACTTGCAGTTTTCAGAGGTAGGATTAGTTCTTCTAAGTGGAACTTTTTTCTCCTTGGTCCGAGTTTTCTTGTTTTCTAGCTTTAACAGCCTATGACTATAACAGATTTTCCTACCAAGTTTTATTAATCTAGAGCCAATATAAGCTAATAAAAAGCAATGTACGGCTAGATTGGCAAAATAACCTTTGGGCGGCGTTGCCGTTGTACTGCTTTTGGTATTAAATTGAAATGATTTTTTTTTTTTCTTTTTGTTGATTAAATATAAGTTTTAGCCTGTGCTTATATTTGTTAAGCAAAGTTATAAATGATTCTTATAAAAAGTATTAAAATTAAATCTATTCTAAGGATCAAGTAAATCTTGCAACGTTGTTTTCATTTTTACAACGTGAATGTGATAGAAACTTTGTTCTACGCAGTGATGGATATTTCACGTCTTTAGTTTATATTCCTAAATGTGTTATGTATCTAGGGTTGCCAGACGGGCCTGATTTGGCCTGATTGTCAAGTTTTTTAATGCGCGTCAAGTGTCAAGTGAAAAAGTGATTTGTCAATGTTTTTTGTAAGTTAATTTTTTTTTCTCAAATTTATTCTAGCTACATATGTAATAATACTTAAAAAAGTAAGTTTATATTTCTAAAAAACACATCGAAAGAGCATATTTTTACTATCTATATTTCTTAAGATAGTACCTATATTTTTTTTAAATAACGCCTAAGTTTTCTCTAAAATATATAACGACTGAATTTTTATTCTTATATTGTTTTTTGTTTCTTTCACATTGTTTCTGTTATTTTTACTTTTAACGATATTTTTGTTTTTATTCTAATAATTTTTATGAAAAAATAATAAAAAAAATTAAATAAAAACCAATAGTATGAGTGTTTTTATTTGTCAAGTTTTTTTTCAAAATCAAGTTTTTTTTTGGGCAATGTCACGCTTTTTGGCAAATTGGATCTGGCAAGCCTATATGTATCACTGAAAGCACTTGGATTAGGTAAAGAAAAGAGTATAAATTATTTAATTAATTCAGCAGAAGAATCATTTTATAGTCAAATAGAAAATTATGGTACATTTTCTCTACAAAATGATTTCATGCGAAACTTCAAGTTCATATTCAAGTACAAGCTGCATCGCTTCTTAATCCTAGAAACAAAGATACAAATTTCTTAAATTCATTTACATAGTGGAGAGTAGAATGTTGATGCATTACAGCTTGTACTATATCATTCGTTTTTATAAAACATGCCCCTATTAGTTGGCCAAAAGAAGTAGATCTGCTAGAACTCCATTTGGAAATTTTGATGCAAAAACTGATGTAGAAGAATTTAAAATTGAAGAACAACAACGAAAATATTTTTTTTGAATTTTTAATAATCGGGGTTGTCATGAAATCCAAGTCGGATTTGATAATTATCGCTTTTGAAATCCGATATTGGATTCATTTGGTGTCATGAAAACATGTCGGTTTTGTTATTTTCGATTGGAAATAAAACCAATATTCGAATCAGGTGTTTTCTGTTTTTGCTCTTTTGTTTACAATTTTAAGTGCATTTTTTTACAAAATTTTCCAAATTGTACTTAAATATTGCTAAAAGTTGTGTTTTTTAACCGATTTCAAAAAAAGAAGGAGGTTATACAATTCGGCTTAATGTTGCTTTTTTTATATTAGTGCCTCCAGAACTCAGTCATTTCTGATCCCGTTTTGAAAATTTTTGGTGATATGATAGATTATGCTTACAGATTGGTCTCGTTTTAAAAATAGTTCATTTAATTTGGTATATGGCCATACTCTTGAACAGTTGTAGAAAGACGCGTGAAGTTTACAACGAACCTGTATTACTTACTCCTCTATACCAACAAGTATAAAAGCAATAATTATATTTAACAAAATAAAATATGTAAACTAAAAACTTTATTTTATTTATTATTATTTATGAGGTCTATGTCTATTCAGTCAATGCAATATTACATCTGCGTATATACAGTTTTGTTAAAACTAAAAAAATTAAGTAATTTTCCTTTTATTCACCGATTCATTTTATCATTTTGTTTTCCTAAATACCGTTAGTAGCACGTTTATGACAACAAGGCCCATAAACTGAAAATAATTGTTCATAAAAAAACAGCAACAAAATAAGTATACCTGCTTTAAATAGTGTACAAAAGCTGTGCCTTTAAAGGGTTTTTATTGCATTTTATTCATTAAATACATATGTGTTGTATTTCATACGCATCAAAACGGTTGTTGCATGTTTTTCTGCTTATAATGTTTAAGCAACTGATTTGATCAAATTTTGTTTTTTTTTATTGTTTATAAATAGATCTGCATACAATGCTGTATTTCATAAAACGGCAGTAAAAAACTTTAATAGGGTAAAAATGTGGCAACGTTGCTTACAAATAAAGAGAATTAAAAAATTCTCGCGCACGCTAATAAAAAATACTTAAAATTCTGATTGCGATATTTTTGATACTCGTTTTTACAGGAATGGGAAAAATAAATACCGCAACTTTTTATTGCGGTGTTTAAAATACTCGAGTATGAAAAGTATAGAGTAAGTATGCGGTGTACTCATGGGTTGCGGTGTACTCGTGCAGTTCTCTGATGCTGAATCAACATTGCCTTCAAATCGGCATGTGATAAAGTCCTAAACGTTAATGTCCGTGGACAGTTTGTCATGTAACTATTTTTATGATTATTAGAGATTGAAAAGATCAAATAATAGTAACAAATGTATATTTTATGATTGTTTTAATATTGTTACAAAGATGCTTTATTAAAATCATAAAAAGATGTTAAAAATAGTTGAGGCCAAGAAAGTAAAACGAAATGGCCTATTGTGTTTGTTTTCAAAGCTAGAAGTTTCTATAAAACATCTTTATTGCAAAACAAAAACAACTAACACAAAGCGATGACTAAACAAACACAATACACAAACATACACACACCTGCATTGTATAACAACTAAATAAAAATACACAACATGTATTTTTATATAATGATTGAAGGTTCTAGAAGTAAATAATAATGCTCACTAATGTGTCTGAGATAAAAGTGGCAACGCAGCATTTTCAACTACGCAATAGATGGCGGTAGAAATTCTCGAACATTCAAGAACGCCTAAAAATAGGGTATATAAAAGCAACGCCAATACGTGCTGATTCATTCGTATTGTGAGCGTCATCTAGTTAAGATCTTGTGGTACAACAATTAAAGTTGCCAGCGTGTATTATTAATCGCGAATAGTTAAATCGTCAAATAATTGATTAAATAAAGTGTAATTTAATTAAAACTCTAAAAGTTGTGTGTTTATTTATTTTGCAAATAAAGAACTCATAAATTAAACGTTTATAATTTAAATAAACGTAACAACTGGTGTCAGAAGTGAAATTGCAAAATAATAAATAAATAATTACAATGAAATTTGACGAGCTAAAAGTTGAGCAGCTAAAAATGGAGCTGAGTAAGTTAAATCTGCCGACAGCAGGCAATAAAGCGGAATTGCAAAAGCGGGTAATAGATGAATTTAAGCAGCGTGGTATCGATATTGGGACATACGAATTTGGAGAAAAAGAGGAAAAAGAAGAGATTGAAGTATGTTCCCCGGCAACAAACAGCGTAATGGACTTGAATTCAATATTGGCCGCTATAATGAAGAAAATGGAAGAAAACAGCCGCAAGTAAGATAACCAGATGAAGAAAATAGAAGAAAACAACCAGAAGCAGGAAAACCAAAACCAGAAGCTTCAAGAAAGCTTGAAAGCAATGCAGGAAAGCTCTAGCGTCAACGGGGAAAGGCTTTTAGCGAAGGTAAATGAGAAATTTGAAGAAATATCAGAAGTTTTCGACAAACGAGTGAACATCGTAGAACAGAGGGTCAGCGAGTTTGATGAAAAACTATGCGGCCTAAAGAGAGAAGTGAATGAAGAATTACATGAATTAAAAGTGCAGATTGGCAAACTTCAAATTCGAGAGGGACCGGTGAAAGTTATCTCTGAGCATGGCAGCAAGACTAACACCCCGAGCTTTGACGGCAGCGCACCTTTTAATGTTTTTAAGTTCCAATTCGAAACAGTGGCCAGCAAAAATAGATGGAACAATGAAGAAAAAGCTATTGAGCTAATTCTGGCCTTAAAGGGAGCAGCAGCACAAATAGTCGAAAGCTTACCAGCCGGTTGCAGAAATAATTATGAGGACATAATGGTAGCCTTACAACGTAAGTACGGTGGCGAGCATAAAAGAGAACTCTACAGAATGGAGTTACGAGGCAGGATGCAGAAGGCACATGAGACGCTGCAAGACTTCGCCATGGAAATTGAACGTTTAGTGCAGCTGACTTACCCAGGCGAAGATCACCCGTTCCTGGATCAGTTTAAGATTGAGGCATTTGTGAATGGCATACGGGATCCAGATATTAAATATGCTGTTTGTGCTACGCAAAAATCATCTTTTGCAGAAACCATCTCATATGCGCTAGCCCAGCAGACCGCAAAAGCCATCTCGAAGTCACATGTGTTCAGGGTACGATGTCCTGATATTTGCACGTATAACCACAAAGACAATAGAAGCGAGATAAAAGAGTTAATCAAACAGATAATGAAGGAGGTAAAATGTAATTCTCGCACTAAATGCTTTAAATGCGGTAAGGCCGGCCATTTTCAGCGCAACTGTAGATCCACAAGGAGAAGATCAAGATCGGCTTCGCCAGCTATAGAGAATAAACGGGCGAAAAAGACCAAAAACAATGACGTTGGTATTTTGCGTAGAAAAAGCGGAAAACACAATAACGCTGATGACGTTTCAAGACGACCATGCAATGTTGAGAGCAAGCACTGCACAAATATCAAGAAAAAGGAAAGCATCATTAATGTGCGGCTCACCCAAATTGGGTTAAGCGAGGACTGGTCGAAGGCCCAGAAAGATGACCCAATTCTGGCAAAAATTATATTAGCTAAGCAGAAAAACAGGAGACCGAATCATAATGAAATATCGGCAGAGAGCCAACTAGCCAAGTCGTACTGGGCTCAGTGGAATAGCCTGAAAGTGAAAGATGGCTGCTTATATCTATCAAGGGAAAGTACAGATGGCAAAACTACGACGGACTTAATTGTCGTGCCAACCTCCAAAAGGAATGAGATACTAAAGCAGTTCCATAACGGTCCCAGCGGTAGTCATATGGGTATAACAAAAACTCTGGAAAAGATAAAGCAGAGATTTTACTGGGTAGGTTGCCAACAGTACGTAGCCGATTGGATAGCTAATTGCGAAGAGTGCATAAAGGCCAAGGGTCCTGTAAGAAAAAGTCGTGGCAAACTTCAACAGTACAACGCAGGTGCACCCTTTGAGCGGATAGCTATTGATATCACAGGTCCATTCCCTGTCAGTGATGCTGGAAACCGATATGTACTAGTGGTAATGGATTATTTTAGCAAATGGCCCGAAGTCTATGCCATTCCAAACCAAGAATCCAAAACAGTGGTAGACGCCCTTGTGAACAATTGGGTATGTCGATATGGTGTTCCACTAGAACTACATTCAGACCAGGGACGAAATTTTGAATCGGCTATATTTAGAAGATGTGCGACGTTTATGGTATCAAAAAGACGAGGACGACACCACTGCATCCACAGTCTGATGGCATGGTGGAAAGATTCAATCGTACCCTAGAAGAATATCTCAGAAAAGTGGTCAGTTCACACCAAAAGGATTGGGATGAGCATATACCCAAATTTCTACTGGCGTACCGGTCAGCTGTACACGATTCAACCTCACGTAGTCCAGCAAAAATCTTGTTTGGGACAGAACTAAAACTGCCAGCAGATTTAGAATTTGGTGTTAAACCTGGACAAGTGCACGAAGACAATGGAAACGTTCTCCAGGCACAAGAAGAACTGCATGCGCTTCATGAGTTCGTACGTAACCGCATTAAAATGACCAGCGGTAAGATGAAAGCCAGATATGATCGAGCAGCAAACACGGAGGGATTTACTGAAGGACAAATGGTTCTACTATTTAACCCGCAACGCAAGAAAGGATTATCCCCTAAACTGCAAACCCACTGGGAGGGACCGTACAAGGTGATAAAGAAACTGAATGACGTGGTTTACCGGATACAGAGATATCATAATCCGAGATCTAAAATGAAAGTGGTTCACCTAGAGCGGCTGGCTGAATATGGCAGAGGTAATGTTGAGCCTATTCGGGACGAAAAGGCTTAAGTGGGCGGCAGTGTTACAAAGATGCTTTATTAAAATCATAAAAAGATGTTAAAAATAGTTGAGGCCAAGAAAGTAAAACGAAATGGCCTATTGTGTTTGTTTTCAAAGCTAGAAGTTTCTATAAAACATCTTTATTGCAAAACAAAAACAACTAACACAAAGCGATGACTAAACAAACACAATACACAAACATACACACACCTGCATTGTATAACAATTAAATAAAAATACACAACATGTATTTTTATATAATGATTGAAGGTTCTAGAAGTAAATAATAATGCTCACTAATGTGTCTGAGATAAAAGTGGCAACGCAGCATTTTCAACTACGCGATAGATGGCGGTAGAAATTCTCGAACATTCAAGAACGCCTAAAAATAGGGTATATAAAAGCAACGCCAATACGTGCTGATTCATTCGTATTGTGAGCGTCATCTAGTTAAGATCTTGTGGTACAACAATTAAAGTTGCCAACGTGTATTATTAATCGCGAATAGTTAAATCGTCAAATAATTGATTAAATAAAGTGTAATTTAATTAAAACTCTAAAAGTTGTGTGTTTATTTATTTTGCAAATAAAGAACTCATAAATTAAACGTTTATAATTTAAATAAACGTAACAATATATTAAAAGAGTGCTTATTTCTTTACAACAAAGCCTTCATGAAGTTTGTGTTTGTTGGCAAGAGGTGTAGTGACGTTAGCGGGGTAAACTAAATGGCGCAGCTTGAATTTTGAAGGGATTTTTTTAAACTTGCCTTTTGTACGTTCGCTGCATATGTTTTGTTGTTTGTGATTATTTGAAATAACACCAACAAATTCTGTAGCCAGCATTAAATTTAAAGCGAAATTCACAATTTCCGATGCCAGGACCATATTTTTAAGATATCAATATGGGTATCACTTAAAAGCTTTTGAAGAGATCTTTAAGAAAATACTAAAATTTTTTTAAAAATGCTTAACCCGTTAAGAGCCGATGTCATTTTTATGCAAAATTATATACATCCAGTACCAAAATGTTTTTTATTTTTTAATTCTCTGTCACGCCAATATTTGCTCTTTTGTTGCAGTTACTTCACTACACTAGATTTACATAGATGGTGAAGAGTATATAAGATTCGGCATAGCCAAATAGAGGCACTCTTACTTGTTAAATCTTAGTTTTTGTTTGTAAACAACGTTTGTTAAATACGATGTTTTTATTAAACCAAGAACGAATTTGAACAACTGTGCCATTGTGTTTGCTGGGTTTTTCCTGTTCGTTAAATAATGTGAACACATTTTATGTTCAAACCTAATCGATCGACTGTGTTGCAGTAGCGAAATCATACATATTTTGTTATTGTACGAATTAAACTGCATTAATTTTAATCGAGTTAAAAATACATTTATTACTTTTGTACACATTTAAATTTAATTCCAATTTAATTGCAAAATTCCTCAATAACCTAAAAAATAATGAAACAAAATAATAATCAATGTTCATCTTTTAATTCAAAAATGAGATTATTAAAAATTGGTGTTTTCGAAAAAACTTTCACGAAATTTTATGTAGCCACATGTACATGGATGTAGCTCTTAAATAAACATTTGATGCAAAGTAAGTAAAATGTTTAAAAATATATGAATAAATAAAAATTAATATATCGGTAATAAAATGGTTTGCGTCAACTGTTTTATACAAACAACCAGGGGATACATCTTCCTCAGCTGAAGAAATGCTACAAGAAAATTCTAACTTAATTCTAACTTTAATTTCCGTTTTATCCTGTCGATTTAATCAGGATCCATTAGAAAATGTATTTTCATATGCACGCGCCAAAGGTGGACATTGTAAAATGCTGCTGTCCATGAGATTAAGTTGGACAACTTAAATGTTGTTATACATGTTGTTATACATATATGGTGAAGGGTATATAAGATTCGGTGTAGTCGAATATGGCACTGATACTTATTTTAATTTGTTCTTCTTTACTAAAAAAAATCGTAAACGCGACTAAATTTGCAGTTACAATGAACTCTTTGTTAATGCGTTCAAACGCATGTGTCAATAAAAAAGATGTAATAATGCTAGAGAATGCATAGTTTTTAGTAACCTTTTGGCCAGTTATTGTATTTGCTTGATTGTAAGTGTTTATAATAAAAAAAAAATCGGGTGCCACGACTTGAGAAAATTAAGTAGTCGTTGAACCAATCGACTTGAAGCATTTTCCACTTACCTACATACTCATCCATATTAAAGGTCTTTACATATTCAAATGAAACTTTTCCTTGTTTATAGAATTGTATCAGATTTCTGTACATGCTCAGAGGTGTACTGCCGGTTGGTAAGCCCAGTACAAAATATCTAAAATGAAATAACAAATATATAACTTTATACTTTAACAATTTCTTAAATTACATTGTTACTTGTTAGGACCAGGCTTGAAGTCATTTATTCTCTTCGTTACGTATTTAGCAGCCCACAAACCAACAGATTCAGAAGTATCCAAAATAACTAGTCTCATTTTGATATGCTGAAAATTCAATATTTAAAATATAAATACATAATTATTATATTAATTTACTTTAATTGTGCTTGATTCCTTCAAATATAAATATTTCATGATATTCTCATGAAATATTTATTATTTTAAAAAAATTTAAACGTATTACCGCGGGGGAAAACATATTCATATTTGAAGCAATCAAGCACAATTAAAGTAAATTAATATAAAATAGATTCCAAATAATTAATTTTCTTGTTAAAATACATAATTATTATACATATTTTCTGCATTATTTTTAAAAAGTCTGTACAGTACGATTGTTAGTCGGTTTGTGCGTGCGTCTATCACGGCTAAACGACTGAACCGATTTTAATGAAGTTTGAAACATGGGTAGGTAGATATTTGTCCTCACGGTAAAATAGAGTATTTACATTTTTAAATAGCAGAATTTAATAAAGTTCGAAACACAGATGGGTTCTCATCTATATCTGTTTCGAGAGCTAGAAAATTTTAAACATAGATGTAAAGGGTAGAATATTCGAAATATATATTTTTTTTAAAAGAGAAGTAGCACTTTAGGCATAACCTATTTAATTACTTTTCGTAACCGTGCTTTATTCTTTAGGAAAGGGGTAAATGAGAGATAATACAGCTGGTGAAAGGAGAAAGATATTGCAATTTTATTAGTTATTTTACTTCACCGACAATGGAGGCTGCATATTGTAATGCTAATTCTGAATATGTATTTATAACACATTTTTATTTTTTGATTGCCGCAGGGGTTGAACCCTGGCTAACCATATTTGTTATCAACGCGCTTTCCACCTTGACTACAGCAGCCTTAAATACAGATATCTCCCGATCTATAAGATCCAAACTAATTTGATAGATTTCTCACGTATTTGAAACAGAGGCTATTATAATATATTGTACAGTGCCTAGAAAGGCCTTTAAATTAAACCTAGGCAACGCCGGATACAAAAAGCTAGTATATTTAAAAATCTCTTTATATTTTTGTTGGTGCGTCATTTAGGGCTAAACGGCTGAACCGATTTTAATACAGTTTTAAATACGGATAGATATTTGTATTGCGATTCACAACTTTAAGCAATACGACAATCGTTATGTTCGTTACCTCTGTTGTTTGCAGTAACGATTAATTGATTCACTAACTTCATTTTAACGATAATAGACATCTTTGATATTGACCTGCAACTCAGTCAAAAAATAAACGACAAATTCAAAAGAGAAAAACAAAACACGTGAGTTCAAGCGAGTCACGTACGTTCTTAAATGCATCAGTTGGCAGCTCTGCGAATGTCATGTCAAGGTACATTTGCTTTACAAGGTAGTGTCATCCGACCAGCTGGTTTGTAATTAAAAATATCAAAAGTTGTTGTATTTTACCGCGTTTGTATACGAATTTCAAAAATAAGAACAACTAGCATTTGCAAAACAAACCAAGCATTTGTATTCAGAGCAATTATCTTTTATTTCTCTTTTCGTTTTTGACATTTCCAACGGAAAAAGTATAAATGCCATGTTATTTTTCCAGTATTGTATTTGTTGTAGAGCCGCTACTTCCTAGTAAAATAAATGTACCTTGTGTCATGTGTTCTAAAACGCAGTACGAAAATAGCTGTTGCAGTATATGAGTAGTATTTTATATTTGTTCTTTATAAAATTACTTTTGTTAAATTACATTTGTTAATCTATTTTTAAAAACGAATTTGATAGTTCTTTACTATATTAACATACTCCAGAGTTTTTGGGATTTGTCTGTTGTTAGCATACAATCATAATTTATTTTTGTTTGCGCATCAAGTAACTAGAGGGTTATACGATCAAATTTTGCATTTCAAGTTTTAATAAATTCACACTTTTTTTTACCGATGCAATCATACTTTTAAAAATTGAAACGAACTTGCTTTCAATTTACGTTCAAGAAATCCGCTGATTACAGTTTTTTGAACTATTCTTCGTTTTTGTTTTTACAAATATTTGGGCGCCCTAAGTTTTTGAAAAAAAAAATGCTTTTAAGTTTCGGGCAGCTTACGTCACAGCTGTCAATTTTAATGAATTTTAACGAGCAGTTTTGATTGTAGAGTTGTGATTACCTCTTATTAAATACGTTCAAGACATATGTATGTTTATGTGCAATTACTGATTTAACAAGAAACTTACTTTTAAAATAAATTTTAATGTGCGAATATCTAATTACATAATTAAACAAGCTTGTTTAATTTAATTAAAATGAAAACAAACTGTGTTTATTTTGTGTTTGAATATGTTCATATCGTACCTTAAACGTCAAAATAACGTAACCAACATACATATTTTCAAAAACCGAGTTTATGATGCAGAATTTTTCTGTAAATAACAACACGTTGCACCAAAAAATATAGTATCGATAATCCAAATATTAAGAGAAATACGAGCCCTTGAATTTTAACGTAATCCACAAATGCCTAAATTAGCCTAAAGTAGTGACCGCAAAATAACGTTAGTAACATAAAAACAACGAGAGAGAGCTTAAAAAGCTTGAATGAAAAAGATTACAAATAACAATGCATTAACGTAGAAACAAAAATTAATTTTATCTACCGTTGTTTTTATTTTTTCCGTAATTTGTAGTTTCGTTTATTAATTTGAAGCAAGTGATAATTAAAAACTCTTATTCATATTTTACACGACGGCATATTGCATGAAACTAGTTTCATGAAATTTTTGTTTTTAGGCAAGAAGTGTAGAGACGCAAGCGGGGTAGACAAAATCGCATGGCTTGAACTTTGAGGGGATTTTTTACACTTGCTTTGTGTACGTTCGCTGCATATGATTTGCTGTTTGTGTATTATTTAAAATAACACAAACAACTACAGTAATGAATATAAAATTAAAAGCAAAATTTATGAATTCCAATGCCATGAAAATTCTCATAGTATAGGGGCGCGATGAAAATCGCTAAAACTTTAAAACGGAATGCAAAAAAATGCATGAAATAATCGCAGATGTAAATTTGGACTTATTTAAATTGCAATTTTCTGTTCCGACATTTTATATAGAGTTATGCAGAATATTGGAAGAGGTGATTAATTATTATGTTTCCTCTTAATTAATTATTCGTGCTTTCTTGAAAGGTGTGTAGTGGTTTGGCGTGTGTTTTGATTTATCCATTTAATTTGTTAGTGATAATTTTATTTATTATTTGGTTTGCAAAATGGCTCTTGTTCCTTACTACGATTATGAAAGTGCTTCATATATAGATAACTAGATGAACCCGGTGTGCTTCGCTACCCCCTCGTTATTAAATAAAATTAAAAGTATTTATATATTTACTTCAAAAAATACCCAAGATATGACGATATTAAATTTTGGGTTATATTGGCGAGGCCACGCCCCTTTGTCCACTCCCAACTTTATATAGTCAAGAATATCCTATTAGTATAACTACTGGACCAATCGATATTACGATTTTTAATTTTTCTAAAAAGGGGCGGGGGGGTCCCACCCACTTTTCTCCTGGTACATATTCCTAATTATGCCAATACCATATGTACCAAATATCGTCGACGTAGGTCAAAAAATGGCCAAAATATGGCGATATAAATTTTTGGGTTATATGGGCGGTGCCACGCCCCTTTGTCCAATTAAAACTTCATATAGCCTATTATTCCTTCCAGAGTCACAGTAACATGCTGTGAAAATTTCAGGAAGATCGGTCCAAGGGTTTGGCCTCCTATAAAGCACAAATAAACAGACAGACAGACATTCATTTTTATATATATAGATAGATAATGCAGTGTAAGATGAAATATACGTTGGCACGAGAGGGTATAAGAAAAAAAGATTGTTCGACATAGTTCTTGAAGAAGATCGCGAGCCCATTCACAAAATTTTTTCGGGATTAAGTAAACTAACTATCTTCTATCTTCTTGCATTAAGTCAAAAACAGTCAGAAGACAGAAAGCAAAGAATAGTAGACGTAAAATCAGTTATTCCTATTACCTTCGTTATGGCGGAGAGGAATTTAAGGTTTGCCAACAATTCGTTTTGAAGACTTTATGTATATCACGACAAATGCTTAGAAGTATTACGTCAAGTTTAAAATCACAGGATGGTAGAAAGTTTCGTATGCCGCTTAATAAATCTGAAGAGAAAGTTGAAATACTGAAAAAATACCAGACCTGGGGGATGTCAATTACATTTTGTAATTAATTACACATGCAATTACTTACTTACATGTAATTGTAACTGAATTTTTTATATTTGTAATTGAAATCGATTTCAATTACAATTACCTGTAATTTCAATTACATAATTGATATAAAATTGTGTAATGAATACTTTTTTAATTATTTTTAGTCAAAAAATATTTAATTACAAAAATCATCAATTACATGTGAAATATAAAAGTTACACCTTAAAGACTTTGTTCAATATTCTTGTGAGCTTCAACAAAAAATTTTAATAAAATTGTTGAAATTATTCCAAGCGTTTCAGAAGTTCATTTTCAGAATTTGTAGATTCCCTAAATATTTTTAAGAACATAATTGAATTTCGTTCAATTACAAGTATTATTGCCTAATTACAATTACAATTACTTTTAATTTGTAAATAAGAATTTCCAATTACGATTATATGTAATGTGTAATTGAAAATGTTCAATGTTGTAATTGATTTTAGTTAGTTTAGTTACATTACTTTCCTCCAAATATGCTACGTAAAGTTTGTATAAAAATGAAACATTGCGAAACTCCGCTGGAAGATATAACTTAGAACTTTTGTTTCGGCAGTAAAGCGATAGTACAGCTGGTAATTGATCTATGTATTTTTCAGACCTGGGGGGATTCTGTTACATTTCAATTACAATTACACGTAATGTGTAATTTAATATTTTCAATTGCAATTACAAAAGTTCTAAGTTATATCTTCCAGCGGAACTTCCCAACCTTTCATTTTTATACAAACTTTACGCAGCATATTTAAAGGAAAGAAATGTTTTTCGCAATATTTCAAAAATTATTTCAATTTGAACAAGTAACTTGCAAAATACGGATCGGAAATGTAAATTGTAGAAATTACAAACGGAATGAGAAACTTATTCATACCTTTTTTTCACTTTTTGTGTTGAAGGGTATAAAAATTAAGTACTACATAACAAAATAGATTTGAAATGTATTTTAGGATAAATTTGTATAAAAAATTTGTCATAAAACACATTTCAAAGTTATTTTATTTTGGCCAAGGCAGATTTATTTTACTAGGTAGTGTCATCCGCCCAGCTGGTTTGTAGTTGGAAATGTCAAAAGTTTTTGTATTTTCCTTTGTTTGTTTCAAAAAAATTTCAAAAAACACTAACAACAAGCGTTTGCGAGACACAGCAAGCATGTCTACTGAGAGCAATTATCTTTTATTTCTCTTTGTGTTTTTTGACGTTTCCAACGCACAAAACAACAATAAAAAGGCATGTTGTTTTTGTAAATGTTGTATTTGTTATATTACCGCTACTACCTAGTAAAATAAATCAGCCTTGAATATGGCAGTATAATTTTACATAAAAATGCAATCGGCTCTTAATGGGCAAAGCATTTAAAGAAATTTAGTATTTCCTTAAAGATCTCTTCACCAGTAAACGTTTACTGGTTACTGCTATACGTAATGCATTAATAATATACTGCAGTATGCCTAAGTAAGCATGGTCTTAAACAACCTTTTTCTAAACTATTAAAAGTAAATTTTAAGTTATTTTTAACATAAATAAAAACAAAGCGACATTTCATCCCCCGGTTTGCTTCAGTAAGCTCCGCCGCCACCGAACATTGTCACTCGCGCCGCCGCCGTTAAAATAGCATCGACTTGTTTCACTGGTAGTGAATCGCACTACTGTAGAGTTGGGTTTATCAGCTCCTTAAAGTGAGCGCTCATTTTAGCGCAGCTCATTAGATCTAGTTCATTTAGTTTAAGCCTGAAACAAATGATCGAATTCAGTTGACATGTTTAGCTCAATTATTTTTAGTTTAGCAGAAAATCCTTAATAAGCGAAGCTTAAACTAAGAGCTGCCCAAAAAACTTTTATATAAAAAGCTTTTTTTATTTTTTTTTTACTATTTTCCTTTTAAATTGAATAGATATTGAAATTACCTTTCCAATGATACCCATATTGTCTTATTCCACCGAAAAATACACCATATATTCCATATTGTCCATACGAACTTTGGAGGCCCATGACTCGGAAACCAAGCGTCAGCCTGAAATTTGTCACTACATTTTTTGCTTAAAATTAAATTTTACACCCCGTAGGACACTTGTTTTTAATTTTTAAGCTCCGTCCATAAATTAGATTTAAGCCAAAACGAGCAAGTGATTTCAAATCGGCAGTAATTTTGCTAAACGTTTTAAATCACGTGATTTCAATATATTTTGTACGCAGAATACCTTTTGCGTGATTTGAAATCACTTTGACAAAAAGTGATTTGTAGAACAGACCTGTATATATATGTTTTTCTATTTTTTAAGTTGTTTTATTTTTGTTCAGTAAAAAAACGTGGAATAAAACTACTTACTATATTTTATATAAATTACATTAAATTACTGTTTAATATTGAAGTAAAATTTTAAATGTAACTTTTAATAAAACTAATTGGAACAAATCTAGTTTACGGGCATCGCACCAAAATAAAAAAAAAGTTGCCTACGGGGTGCAAAATGCAATTTTAAGCAAAAAATATAAAGTGAAAAAATTGGCGTCAACCCTTAGTTTCGGAGTTACGGACCTCCGAAGTTTTTGAATCTAATAAGACATATATCGAGTATTCGATGGTAGAATGGGACAATATGCGTATCATTGGAAAGGGAATTTAAGGGCCTATTCAATTAAATAGAAAAAAAGTAAAAATAAAATAAAAAAATCAGGTAAGGCTCCAACAAAACTATTTTTTCCATATTAACATAACTTTACTCAAAAACGAAAGAATTTTCTCCTCTATGGTATAACCAACAGTGGCTTTGCTTTCTAAAGATTTTCTGCGTAGACGGCCTTCGGCCGGACGAAGGGATTTTCTCCTCTATGATATAACCAACATCGGCTTCGCTTTCTAAAGGTTTCTTGCGTAGCCGGCCTTCGGCCGGACAACAGGATTTTCTCCTCTATGGTATAACCAACAGCGGCTTCGCTTTCTAAAGGTTTCTTGCGTAGCCGGCCTTCGGCCGGACGACAGGATTTTCTCCTCTATGGTATAACCAACAGCGGCTTCGCTTTCTAAAGGTTTCTTGCGTAGCCGGACTTCGGCCGGGCGCAAAGATTTTCTCCTCTGTGGTATAACCAACACCGGCTTCGCTTTCTAAAGGTTTCCTGCGTAGCCGGCCTTCGGCCGGACGAAAGGATTTTCTCGTCTATGGTATAACCAACACCGGCTTCGCTTTCTAAAGGTTTTCTGCGTAGCCGGCCTTCGGCCGGACGAAAGGATTTTCTCCTCTATGGTATAACCAATAGCGGCTTCGCTTTCTAAAGTTTTCCGAATAACTTAATTTATTTTGTAAATAAATGTTTTTCTTCACCAGATTTTTTTATTTATTTATTTTTTCAATTTTTTCCTGCTTCAATAAATAGCCTCTTATATTCCTTTCCAATGATACTCGTATTGTCCCATTCCGCCATCAACTACTCTATAAATGCCGTATTATATATAAAAACTTTGGAGGGCCGTAACCAGCGTTGCCGCTTTGGTCCAATCGGACCAAACTTGGTAGTTTTTCGTTTTTAAAAAACAGTTTGGTAGTTTGGTTGGTTTGTTGCATTTTTTTAAATTATTGGTAGGATTTCCTCCTGTAGCAATTTTTTAGTAATAGTAAATTTTTCACCTTAAAAATTCAGAACATAAAAGTAAAAAAATGTAACTTTGAATTAAATACACAATAACTTTGAATAGTGTTACCACTGTTTTCAAAAACTGTTTTAGGTGTAATAAAAAACATCTCTTCTTTTTTGCATAGAGATGATTAAAGCTATAACCATCTCTGGTTTAAGAAACCCGAACAATATTATGAAATTGAAATTAACAATATTTTTGAGTGAAGGTTTATTTTCAAGTGTATGTTTAAAAAAAATTAACAGACAAATTGGAAAATAAGTATTTTTTTTTTTAATTGTAAATACGTTCCTTTTAATTACATAAATATTTGTTAATATTGCATGTATTAAATGAAAAAAATATAATTTAAGAAGACGAAATTCCAACAACCAGATAGAACCACTCTTAAAATTTTTGTTTTACAACATTTTTAAATAATATAATACTTTTAGTGAACATTGTAAAGAATCTGTCAAAACAAAATTTAGAACCGAATGTTTGAGTGAATTTGATTGGCTCCAGGAAAGGGATGGGTGTTCATTCTAAAAAGACAAACTTCCATCTCAACAATTACCGAAAAAAACCAAATGAGTATAACAGAGTTTATGTGCAAGAAATGCATTTTTAAATTTTTGGTAGGCTGTGAACGATTTTGGTAGGATTTTTGAAAATTATTGGTAGGAAGTCAATTTCTTGTGTGGCAACGCTGGCCGTAACTCCGAAACTAAGGGTTGCCGCTAAATTTTTCACTTTACATTTTTTGCTTATAATTGCATTTTGCACCCTATAGGCAACTTTTTTTATTTTGGAGCGGTGCCCGTAAACTAGATTTAAGCCAAAGATTGAAACGAACTTGCTTTCAATTTTTCTTTGTCATCGCGCTTTATAAATCAAAGATAATAGGTAATTTATTAAGTCACAATTACACATCGTATTTAAAACTACACGATTTGAGTATAAATGCATTAAATGGCAACACTAGGTGTGACAATCTGTTGCCATTGACAAAATGTTGAACTTGACACAATTAAGCTTTTAAATACTCGAAAAAGTTTCAACTTCACCGGCAACAATTAACTAAATAATGCACTGAAAAATTAACTTGGCATTTATTAATTAAAAACTCACCGTGAGTATAAATGTTTTTTTTCAAGGTAGAAGTATTAACGAATGCAGGAATAATTAGTTAATACACAAACGACTTATTTCTGCAAATTTAACTGATAACAGAAATAAAATAAGTATATATAAAAGAAATATGTATATTTATATGAATAACAAAATGATAACTATGAATAAAAACAACACTGGGCTCAACCCTTCACTTCCACTCACTAGAAACACTAAGCTAGAAACACAAAAATGTTCTGAAACTTTTTTTCATAAAAGCACAAAGCCAAGGCGAATCAATTAATTCGCCTTGCAAAGAGAATTTTAATTCCTGCTCAGGGTTCCCTAATTAGATAAATTGTATCACCACAATTCCCCAAAGAACAATTTCTGTTATTCCCAAAAATCCCCACTACATATAATGCTATTTACTATACCCTTCACCACAGATAAATAATCTGTGCCCTTCACCACAAAAAGTGGAAAAGGGTATAATAAAAGTATATCTATAACAAGCACATGCAGGAGTACAGGTGATAGTTTTATTTATGTGCGTGCTTATCATTTTTTGTGTCAAAATTTGTTTACATTTTTCTAAATTTTATTTTGCTCTATGTTTTTACGTGTTTCTTTTAATTTTTATTATGTTTTATCAGAGATGATAAACGAAATCTACAAATTACACTTTTCCAGCTCAAGTTGCAGTAAACATCCTTTTATTGAACTCTTTTTTTAAATTGACGTTGGTATAGTCATTAAAAGGTCATTCTGTTATTTTTTTTTAATAATAATTAAGTAAAATTCATATTAATTTTTTAGTTAGAAAAAAAAATGTTATCAACTTTGACATCTCTGAACTTTTTTTTTTTTTGACATAAAAAATGATTTTCACCAACTTAATTCCTGTTGTTCTAATGTACTTGATATAAATTGATTAATTGATTGATTGATTTGTACAATATCCATTTCAGACCCCATAAAGTATATATATTTTAAGTTCTTATGCATAGCGAAGTCAATTAAGCAATGTCCGTCTGTCCGTCCGTGTTAGCCAATCGATCAGATATAGTGTCGAAAGAGCTGCTATTGGAAATCAGCAAGATCGGTCCATTTCCTTAGACGCAGCAAGCAAAACACCGCGCCTAATTTTTCAATATAATTTGGAACAATGAATTAACTCCAATTAAAATAACAAATATATGGGGCGATAGAGAATGAAAAAATTAAAAAAACATCACATCGCCCATATTTTCCGTATTAAGCATAGTACTCTTTTTATAATTTCGTGCGAAATGTTGTCCAAAGTCCATATAAAAAAATACTGCCAAATAAATAAGAAATAATGTTGCTGAAGTAGTACTCTGTTTATTTGTTAAAAAACCGCAAAAGGTTTCTCGCTGCATGTTTTTATAACTAAAAAATGTTTTTAGCACTATTTTTTTAACTACGTAATAACATACGCATTTCGTACGAAATTTTTTACAACCATTTTTTCAATCCCTTTGTTTTAACTTAATTTTGTTGTGTTAAGAAAAAAATTAAGAAAGACAAATTTATAAAAGTGTACATTTAAAATGAGAAAAAGACGCGGAAAAGCGTTTGCTCACTACTGCATTAAAAAACCAAAACATATACGGAATAAATCCATAAGCTTGGATGAGTTGAATGAGTATTATTTCTCTTCGTCTTCAGTAAATTTTTAAAAATTTTCCAGACTCACAAAAGGCGATAAGAGCGACTAGGCTTAATTTTAAACTTTTTTAAAATATCAATTATAATAAATATATTTAAAAGCCTTAAGCAAATACTAATAATTTAAAAAAAACTTAACCCATTAAGAGCCTATAACATGTTTATATAAAATTATCGATATATTTTTCTTATATTTTAGTTCTTTTTCACCCCAATATTTGTTTTATTTTTAATTAATTTAATTTAAATTTAATATAAATATATACATGTTAAATATTATATTTGTACAAGCTATATACATTTTTATATATAACAAAATTTGAATAAAAATGTTCCATCTCGTTGTCTAAAGCAATTTTTTGATATATATTTTTGGAGTGAAATATTTGACACATTTGTAAAGATGGAACAAAAGTGTAACAACACATTAAATTATTTTTAAAATCTGTATTAATTCTCAATAAAAATTTGAGCAGTTCGTATTGCATTTTATTTCTTATTTTGATTTTCATTAAGTTCATTGCTGTAAAAAAGCCAAATTTAATTTTAAATTTACGGAGAGACTTTTGTTAGTCCATTTTCACATTATGGAGCTCCTGCGCTGGAATTCATATTACGTTGGCTAAATGGGATAGAGGAATTGAAAGGGGTACACATATTAGTTTTAAAACATAAAGTTAACACATGAATACAAACATGTATACATCTATAAAAATTGCTGCAATAGAAATTCTACAATGTAAACGCAAAAGCGATTTTAAAAAAGAACAGAGAAAAATTGCAGCGACAAAAGTTGTATAATGTAAAAGTGGACTTACACCATACTAGGAAACTTATACGTAGCAGAAATTTGAAAACATTTCCAAAAAACCTCTTTAAATCCCCAAAACGCAAAATAAATCCTCAAAGAATTCCTTAATTCCCAAACTGAAATTTTCATCCCCATTTTAAAACTAAAATCCCCGATTTGTGGATAAATCCCCTAACCTGACAGCACTGTTCCTGCTTAAAGTCGCTGCCAGTGCTATCAGATGAGTTGGTTTTTAATACAGCGATTATTCAACAAGTGTATCATTTAGTATGATTGATTATTTTTAAAGAAATTTTTTCGATGTTTAGTTTAGTAGTTGTATTAAATATCACTATCTCATTTAAAGGAATATTATGAATATTTAAAATTAGATAATTTTCTATAGTACTTAACGTAGAGTTTTTGCCAAATTTAAATTAGAGAAATTTCCTTTTTTGGATAAAATCAAAATTAACTGTCAGAATCATTGAAATTTTTTATTATTTTGCAATTAGAATGTTTAGTTTTTGATTTTTTTTCTTAAAATTTGAATAAACTATTTTCTTGTTAACAACACAGCAATTGATTTTCAATTGTTTTTAGTTGCTGAACTTGTACACATTTAATTTGAAATACTTTGTAGTTTAGAGTACATACACACAGAAAAAACACCAATGTAAAATCAAAAAGAAAACATGTTGATTTCTACTGTAGTAGTTGAAATAACATTGTTAAATGTTAAATTTGTTAAAATAAATTTAAATAGTGAAATCAACATTGTACGTAATTGATTTAACATTGACTAATATAAAATCTACATTGCAACATGTTAATTTAACTTTGTTTAAGTTTAGGACTTAATAAACAAAAAATGCATGTAAAATCAACAAGAATTCCTATTGGTTTAAAATGGTTTCATGTTAAATCAACTTTAAAGTCACATAAGAATAAAGTTATGCAACATTAATATAACATGAATTAATGTTAAAATTACATGATTGAAAAAAATCCCTCATTTTTCGATTAAAAAGCAAACATCCTTTTTTTAGTATTATTTAAAGTGTCGTGGTCAGTGCGTACAAAGATTTTAATAGTGCAGCCTTAAGTAAAAAAAATAAATAATAATGTGTTCACCAAACAATAATATTCTGATTATTGTAGTACACGAAGAGGTAATTGAAGCAAGTAATTTACTAAATAAGGAAGATGATGGTATAATATTTTAATTTCCAATTATTTATAATTCGGATGACGAGCCAGCCGAGCTATTGCAAAGTTTTAATTTAATTGAAGTCGAAACATATTTAGAGAGTTAGTACAAAGTAACATCTATTAAGATATTTTTAAAAGGATACATATTGTTACGTTTATTTAAATTATAAATGTTTTATTTATGAGTTCTTTATTTGCAAAATAATTAAACATACAACTTTTAGAGTTTTAATTAAATTACACTTTATTTAATCAATTATTTGACGATTTAACTATTCCCGATTAATAATACTTCCTTAGTTTTACCACAAGATCTTAAATAGATGACGCTCACAATCTGAATGAATCAGCACGTATTGGCGTTGCTTTTATATACCCTATTTTTAGGCGTTCTTGAATATTCGAGAATTTATACCGCCATCTACTGCGTAGTTGAAAATGCTGCGTTGCCACTTTTATCTCAGACATTGAGCATTGTTATTTACTTCTAGAACCTTCGGTCATTATTTAAAAATACATGTTGTGTATTTTTATTTAGTTGTTATACAATGCAGGTGTGTGTATGGTTGTGTATTGCGTTTGTTTATTTATCGCTTTGTGTTAGTTGTTTTTGTTTTGTAATAAAGATGTTTCGTAGAAACTTCTAGCAAAGACTATAAATATACTAAGATGTTTCACTGCCGTACATTCTACATCCAGTGCATATTTTGTCGATGGACGTAATGCTACTGCCACTTTAAGAGTAAAATAACAAAGAGAGATTATTATTCTCAGCAAACTTGTTACTCTCATCTCACATTAATTCATTTGCAGCGTTGCCGCTTTGGTCCAATCGGACCAAACTTGGTAGTTTTTCGTTTTTAAAAAACAGTTTGGTAGTTTGGTTGGTTTGTTGCATTTTTTTAAATTTTTGGTAGGTTTTCCTTCTCTAGCAATTTTTTAGCAATAGTAAATTTTTTACCTTAAAAATTCAGAACATAAAATAAAAAAATGTAACTTTGAATTAAATAAACAATAACTGCGAATAGTTTTACCACTGTCTTCAAAAACTGTTTTAGGTGTAATAAAAACATTGCTACTTTTTTGCGTAAAGATGATTAAAGCTGTAGCCATCTCTGGTTTAAGAAACGCGAACAATATTATGAAATTGAAGTTAACAATATTTTTGAGTAAATGCTTATTTACAAGTGTTTGTATTAAAAAAATTAACAGACAAAATGGAAAAGTAAGTAAACTTTTTTAATTGTGTATATGTACCTATTAATTACATAAATATTGCATGTGAAGACACAGTAAGAAAAAAATTTAGAACCGAATGGTTGAGCGAATTTGATTGGCTCCAGGAAAGGGATGGGTGTTCATTCTGCATAGTATGCTCTAAAACTATTTTAAATCATAACATCCATCTTAAAAATCACCAAAAGATAAATTTCCACCTCAACAATTACGGAAAAAAAACCAAGTGAGTATAACAGAGTTTATGTGCAAGAAACGCATTTTTAAATTTTTGGTAGGCTGTGAACGATTTTGGTAGGATTTTTGAAAATTATTGGTAGGAAGTCAATTTCTTGTGTGGCAACGCTGTTCATTTGTATATACGTGCAGACCAATGTGTATATATTTACATTATAAAATATTCAACGTAAACCAATGTTACCGATTGTGTATTTGTATGGTAACAACATGTGTTTTGTTGTTGTATAAGAGAAATAACATCGATTTACACCGAATATTAAATTCATTTATTATCAATATGCAAATTTATTATTCGGAACCTTTTCGATTTTAATTTACTTTACTTTTTAGTTACTGAATGTTTGCTGTGTTTTTGTATACTGTCTTTTTGTTCCCGTCTTTTTCTCTTATTGATTCAATAGAGTTCTTATTTAATCAATTTGGCTTTTGATATAAGACTTTCAAGTTTTCTATACAAAATTTGGTTAAAATCCACTAATGAGCTAAAATAGCAGTAGTGAAATGGCCATATGAATATACTTTCTACGCAGTAATATTTTCAATTTCTACTTTTAAATAAAAAATGTTTCATGAGAATATCATGAAATAATTATATTTGAAGCAATCAAGCACGAAAATAGTAAATTAAATTCATTTATTATCTAAATTTAATTACTACATACATATAAACTAAATACCACAATTATTAACATTAATGAATTTGTTTCAATAACATTTATTAACATTAATTTTTTTAACTTTTATCACTATTCTAAGAAGAATACTAGTTTAGCGTCTCAGTTGTAGTGAACATAATGCTTGAATCTTATATATAAAAATGGTGTAAAAAATGTATAGTAATTCATAAAATGAGAACAGCAGTGCCGATTTCTGTAGCATTTTTTTAGTTGTTCGTATTTTCAAGTAGAAGGTTTTTACGGAAAAAAATTTTTTGAAAATCCCTCCAGAAAAGTTGGAAAATTGAAAAAATCAAAAAATTTGCTCGGGATAATTAGCACAATATTTTTTAAAGATAAAAAATTTAATTTAAAATTCCCGTAATTGAATTTTAATTATTAACTTGCAAGTGCCCATATAAAAGGCATAAATAAATTATCGTGGTGTGTTGTGATATTTTATTTGTTGTCTTAATTTTACTTATACTAATGTTGCTAAGAAAGCATTGCTCATGGGAAACACATGAGTGCAAAGTAACAAGTACTGGGAAAGTCTCAATTTTAAAGCGCCAGTAATTTATTTTGTTTGGCAATTTTAATTTAAAAATTTAGCTATTAAATTCATATGAGGTTTATATAGTGAGGTTTATATATATATATATTATACCTATATGCAGGTTAAATAAACTTAACAAAAAATTTAATAATAAATATACATGAATAAGTGCCTTATTTTATTACCATTGTTTGAAATTTCTTAAAAAACATATTAAGTATCCACAAGAATAAATGCTAAAAAAAATTACTACGTAATTTAGGGTATGATTAGTTCGGTGCGATCATGCATATTTTTAAAAATACACAAATAAAAATATATAGTTACCCTACAATAACAAGAGCAGTCATATAGTTTCGTTTTTAATCTTATTTTACAAATAATTTTTAAATAAGTAGGAAAAATAGAATTCAGAAATAACATTTTATGAAGCACATTCTTCTTTATATGTAGATATGAAAGTATGTATGTACGTTTCTATATGTTAAATGTGTGTTTTTGTCTCTCAATACTTTCCTTTAACAAAACATTTCTTATGAACATCCACTCACATTTTTAAACGCATGTGTGTATGAATCTGTCTTGTTTACAAACTAATATTGTGCTCTCTTGAGTTTTGGTTGCGCTCACAGAAATTTTTCCCCTCTTATCTCTTACCCCCGCTACCAAGAAACTGCTCATAATTTTTGATTTTTTAAATGTTCAAAGTGCAACATCTTTATAAATTTATTGTCTTTGCTTCTAGCTTTGAAAACAAACACAATAGGCCATTTCGTTTCACTTTTTTGGGCTAAATTATTTTTTTACATCTTTTTATGATTTTAATTAACCTCTTCGTAACAATATATATTATATATATATACATATGCATATACATGCAAATTATCATAATAATCGATAATAAAGGTGGCTAGGTTGTTGTGTATATATAATCTTATGTAAGAACAGTAAGATACGAACCCTCAAGTAGTCATCAAAATTCATGCCATAAAGCGAGGTGACATAGGGGGAAATATGATCAAACCTTCGCAGACCATGTACATATCTTACAATATTATTAAAAGCCACATTAAGTTTTCTCTTACTTTCACTATCACAACTGCCAAATAGTTCACAGCCATACAGCAAAATTGGTAATAAGTACGATTTGGCGAGAAGTATTCTAATTCTAATCGGAATACAGTAATGAGTTTGCCAGAGATTCCTTAACATAGAAATCGTGCGACCACACGCTATATTAATGTGGTTGGACCAAGTTAAAGTGTCATTAAGATATATACCAAGATTTTTGGCAGAGTATATATACAATATCTATAGGCTGACCGTTCAAAATTAAAACAGGATCGTAATCCAGTCTCATTAATCTTTTCCTCATAATCAAACCCTTCGACTTTGCAGGATTAATTTGCAAGCCATTAGCAGTAGCCCACTCGTACACAACATGTAACTCCTCGCTTAAAGTCCTTACACACTGATCGAAAGCAGTGTTTTTTGCAGCTCATGTAAAGCTGAATGTCATCAGCATATAATCTAATCTTACAGTGTTAGAGCTTGTCCTGCAGATCATTTACAAATAAAGAAAAAAGAAGAGGACCTAAGAGCCTTGTGGAACACCTCGTTTCAATGGTAAACATCTAGGCCTTGAGGTAGGAGCTTGAACGTATTGATATCTGTCAACTAGATCTGAGTGTATAAGAGCCACTGCAAATGACGTGAATCGAAACATATATTCAATGCTCAAAACCTTATGGTCAACAGTATTAAATGCTTTAGAATGATGTAAAAGAACTAAAAATGTCACGTTACCACAGTGCTGTTTCTGTATTACAGGCGATCAACTCGTCTGAAAAAGTTTTTTAAGTTATTTCCACATAAATTTTTCAGACGAGTTGATCGCCTGTAATATAGAAACAGCACTTAAATTTTTATAAGTTCAAGCAAGCACATAACGCCAGAGAAACCAGCCATGGCCTATTTATCGCCGCCGCCGATAAATAATAAAGTTTTAATGTGATAAAGGTTTTCATAACTAAAATTGAACAAAGTCATCTATCTAAATCACAGTTTAAATATTAAAAAAAATTTCAAAGAAAAAGTTTAAATATTTAAACATTTACTTTAAAACTCATCTTATTGAGTTATACACAATTTTTTAACATTTCTTATTCTGCAAAACTCATACGATATCAATATATTATTTAATAACAACATTAACGGCCATTTGTATTAAACTAGCCGTTAGTTAAGAGTAAAATTTTGCGTGCCCGATAATTAGTTTTGCATTATTTAAACTTTCATTCTTAAATTTTATTATTTAACGAGAAAATTTATTATTTGAAATCATTTTTATATCAATTTACTTTAGTTGTGCTTGATTCCTTCAAATATAAATATTTCATGTTATTCTCATGAAATATTTATTATTTTAAACTAAAAACTGAAATGTATTACTGCGGGAAAAGCATATCCATATGGCCATTTCGATACTGCTCATATATAGCTCATCAGTGGATTCTACCCAAATTTTGTAAAGAAAACTGCAGAGTCTTGTACCAAAATCCAAATTGTTTAAATGAGAACTCCAGTGAATCAATAAGGCAAAAAAGCCGTAAAAAAACTCGAAAAAAATAAAAATAGTTACTCAATGGTTACTGTGTTTTTGTAATAAATTTTTTTAGTTTTTTTATGGTCTTTTTGCCTTATTGATTCAATGGAGTATTTTTTTAATAAATTTGGCTTTTGGTAAAAGATCGGTATGATGTGTGACGATATCATCCTGTATTCAATTGTCTCCTCGATAGAGATTGAATCGCTGGTAGAAGCATACAATTCCTTCGGATTAAGATCATACATCATGATCTCTGGGATAACATTACATTTAAAAAAAGACAAAGACTTGACAGCTTTACTTTAGTTAAAGGTGGACTAAAAATGAATGTATATTGACGTATAAACCAAATTCGCTTTTACTCGCTTTGTTCTTTGAAAATTTTGATGATGGTGTAGAAAGTAGCGATACGGAATACAAAACGCCTATTTCAGAATTTTTGTCTATCTATCTTTGAAAATTTATGAGGGGGTTCCTAAGAAACTGTGGTCATATATGGAATACTTTATGTAAAAGCACCCAATTTTACCGGTGTAATGGTAATAAAATATTTGTCAGCACACTTTATTTTTTTAAATTGAAAATTTGTACATAATTAATACCATTTACTTCATATTCATCTTAACGCGTCGATGGCCAACTAAACACTAAAGGCCGGGGCACATAGAATCCGTCATACGTTAAACTTCAACTTTTTCAACTGACAACTCAGTTAAAATACATGTTTTCTTATGAGTGTTGTCACAATCAGTACGTCTCCGTCAACAAAAAGTATGAGAGTTGAGCAACTTTTAACTTTTGGCGTTTATTGAATACTTTGACACATATCAATTGCTTCTTCTTCTTCTTTGTTGTCTTGCTGTGCTCTTTACTCTCCCTTTGCACATATTTTTTTTTGTATATACATTAAAAGCAGTATTGCCGTTTGGTTACAATTTTAACATTTTTGTAACTTTTGAAAATTTATTTATTCTATAAAATTTTTGTTATATTAGGTCAAATTTTCGCAACTTTTGATACAAACACGAAATAAAGTAATATCAATGAAAAATTACTTGTTTCATTATTTGATGTAAAAATCTCACTTAACATATCTACCTTTCTTAACATATCAATTCGGTTTTAATTACAAAGGTTACCTCAAATGCAATCAAAATCCCATTAAAAAAATTAGTTTGAATAAACGAAATGTTCTTGTTTCAAGTTTAGAAACAACAATTTTTTCCCAACCGGGAAATAGTATGAGCTGCATTTCGTGCGTTCTGTTCAAACTTGCGAAAAATGGTAGCAACTTTAGTTATTCCGCTTGAAAAATTTGAAAATCGTAGCAATATCTCGATTTAGAAAAAAAAACTACTCTTTAATTTCCTTCACGAAGTGCTGGATTATGTACTTTAAATAATTTTATTAAACGGTGAGCATGCACTTTTTTCATACCGAAGTATTAGTATTGGGTCCTAATATAAATTCTCATGAGTAGCATCGGCATGAAATTTTATTTCATACGTTATTCTTTTTTTTTTTTTTTTTTTGTTTTTGTTCGGTAAATGAATTTGTTGCCTTGTTATTTTCCCTGTCATATGGAATAAAACTTTTTACTATATTTTATGCCAAGGCGTATTAATTTACTGGTGGTATTAATAGCCCAGCTAATTTTTGTTTATGTTCGACGTTTTCAAAATTTTAAAATAGTTTAGAAATTATATAATTTTCAAATAATTTTAAAAAAAGAAACTAACTGGTACAACTTTATTTAAAGTATCGAATGATGAGAAAAGGATAAATTAAATTCGGCTTCCTTCTGTTCAGCCAACTACTTTTGACATCAACATGGTGCTGTGCAACAACAAAATTACATTGAGTTTTTGTTTTTTTAGCCGTGCGGCCACCTTATATTTAACTCGCCTTAATTTTACTATTTTTTTAAAGAAAAATTTCAAAATGTAACTTTTATTGAAAAAAAATCATATTTTTTCTGTCTTTCCCTGGCAACACTAATGAAAAGATTAACAGCTGTTTTAAAATTCCGTCAGCAAAGTACTCATTGTGCCAACCTCATCCGTCGTTACTTTAACTTCAGGCAAATATGTCAAAGTACAACGTATGACGGATTCTATGTGCCCCGGCCTTAAAAATCGCTCTACAAAAAAAAAAACGCAGAACCTGTGTTTTCATAAGTGTGTATGTGTTAGTTTTGTTCTGCTTGTACGGGGTTGAAGCTGGTTGAAAAATTGTGCTAACCAAAAACCACTCTCTTCATCGAAAAAGTCACAAACTGCGATTTTATGCCAGCACAATTAGTCTAGTGTGAAAACTCCCATTGCCTATAAAGACGATTTCCTTTTTGCAAATGTGTTGATTTCTTATCAAAATCATCTGGCTTCCCTGACATGACGGTTTCTCTCAACGAAAATCTTACTCAATAAAACAATAACCAGTGTTGCCGTTTGGTTAAATTTTTAAAATTTTTGTAACTTTTAAAGGCTTCATAACATATGGCCAAATTTTCGTAATTTCTGGCACAGACACCAAATAAAGTAATATTATTGAAAAAGTACTTGCTTTATTGTTTGAGGCATGAAAAAACTCTCTGATAGCCGATGTTCTTAACATATCAATTCGATTGTGATATAAAAGATAACACATATGCAAATGGTATTTTTAGAATTATTAAAACTGCAAATTCTATCGAAGCTCAATCTTTAAAACAAAAAATTCAAACGCAATTATTGAAAAAAGTCCCATTTTAGCTAATTTTATTTAACGGCGACAGCGTGTACTTTTCCACTACCTAAATATTAGTATTGTATCCTAATTTAAATCCACGTATCATCGGGCTGAGATGTTTTTTCATACGTTTAAAAATTTTTTTTTTTTAATTTTCATGTTGTTTTTGGTTAGTAAAAGAATTTGTTGCCTTCTTATTTTCCCTGAAATATGGAATAAACATTTAATTATTATTTTTTTTAAGGAAAATTTCAAAATGTAACTTTTAATAAAAAAATTTAACTTTTTTGAAGGAAATATCACTACTTTTTATTTATTTTTTTATTTGTTTCTTTCTTAATAAGTTATATCTATATTTTACATATCTGTTTTGTTTCATTTGTTATGATATATGTAACTAGCTCTTATTTCATAAGATATTTATATTGTAGTGAGTGCTGCATTATATAAATAAATAAATAAAATAAATAAATAAAGCATTTTATTATAAAAGGCTTTAGATTTCAAAACATTGATATTAGAAATGAAACATTATCCATATAAATTTTAACTTTATAAAAACTTTTTTGGTGAATCAATCGTCTTTAATATTAAAACAATTTTGCAAATATTTATTTCTCAACATTTGTAAAATGTACATATAAAAGACAAGTACACCGTTAAAGCGAAATATCATATTTATATATTTATAGCAAAATGATTTCGTTATTCCCAAATGTTTGTTTTGACATTAACGTATATTTTGTGGAAGCGCACAGACGATTTAAAAAACGTGAGATGTGATTGACATTACCATTGCCCTCAATTTAATAGTGAAAATATTTAAAAAAGTCACATTGTGCTAAAGACAATACGAAAACGATTGGCGTATTTAAATTTTTGTTGAAATGAAGTTGGCCTTTGGGGTCGGTAATGAATATTGTAGAAATTACAAACGGAGTTTGTCATTCCGTTATATACTATATAGTTATACCCTTTTTCCACTTTTTGTGGTGAAGGGTATTAAAACAGAACTACTTGCTTTATGTAAAAAAAACTAATGCAATCCTTTGATATTAACGTATTTTAATGTTGAGAACAAAATGGTCAACACAATTCAAAATTAAGCCAGCTTGCCGAAGTGGTACTTGCTGTACCTGCAACTGAAGTATCTGTAAATCGTGCATTTATTGCACTTGCTACAGTCTTGACCAAGTTACGATCTAAGTTATCAAAGAAGTCTATTTCTAATATATTAATAACAAAATTAAACTTTGACTTGGTCGACTGCTCAAACCTTAAAATAGAAGACAAGAGTTTAATTTTGTCCCAAACAGAGAAATTCATATACATATGTACATATGTTCATATACATATGTATAGGTATTTTTTATGAACTAACCTTTTCTCATTTATTTTTTAAATATTGTGTAACTATTAATTAATTATTACAACTAATAAATTATTATTATAAAAATATAAATAAATATAATTAAATTTGTTGAAACTGAATAAAACAATTGTTTTCATTTGCACTTAATAGATTTTTCCGATCGCTAATGGATAATTTGTTGTCTATCGCACATGTACTTTTTTCCATCCGTACTCGAAGCTGTTTTCATTTTTTCATGTAAATTTTTTCCGTACACACACTTAAAATTAAGTACAACTAAAGTTTCCTATCTTTCATTTGCGTTTTTAGCCGTACACGTACATAAAAATAGCTACAGTCGTACATTGATGTACGTGTACGCAAATAAATGTTTTAATAAAACAAATTCATTAAAATTTAGAGACACACATAATTGCTAGGAAAAGAAAAAAAAATAGGTGTTGGTTGATTCAGGTTGTGTGTTTTTTTTATTTATATATCTATATTTATATATCTATCTATATATAATATATCTATGTATATATCTATCTATATATATATGAATATGATAGTGAATAAAGTCTCAAAGAGTTTTTCTTAAAAAGTAAGCAATTGCTAATCATGGTAAAGAAATGTTTAGTCTAAAAGATAAATAAATTATCTCTGCAAGTACTTATTATTATTGAATTACATATATTCCTACATTTATGACAACTTTTTAAAATACAAATTGATAACGATAACAAACATGTACTGTGTGCTCTACTTCAATTGATAATAATAATACAAAAATAAATAAATAATACTAACAATTTAATTTGCGAACATATAAAAAATACTTAACGAAATGTAAACGCATTTATTTTACGAAATCAATAATATTTTTGCTATTTTGATCAAATAAAATCTTATTTCAGCGAAGTAAATTGAAAAGCAAGAAAATAAGCAAAAAGTGTTTGTAGAGTAAACTTGATTTTAAAGGAAGATAAATTACGAAGATATATTTTTAGTAAAATAATTGTTTATCGTTTCATCGCTAAAACTTGCTTTATTTTTCCTAAAATTGTGGCATAGATCTTAGTAGCAGTGCTCAATACTTCTTTAAAAAAATGAAATTTGCAGTTATTAAATGTGTTTACAACAAACACTAATTTTTATTCTATGATAATCGGACTGGACTGAACACAGCAGTGCGATTCACTAACTTTTAACACTTTAAAAGGTGGTTAACTTTAACCACACATTTTATTGTTTGCACTAACCACTATGTGATTCACTAACTTATTTATAACCATGGTAAACAGTTTTATATTTCACTCTCTCTCTCTCTCTCTCTCTCTCTGCCAAGCGAAATGTCAAAATAGGAGAAAATAACAAAGAAGAATACAAAAAAAACAAAAACCTTGTTATTAATAAATTTTATATAGTTTTCATAAATATGTATACATATATGTATGTATTTTTAATTTTTGGTTTTTGTGTTTTATTTATTTTTAATTTTAATTGCTGTTTTTATTTTAATTATTCGTCCAATAAATTTTTTTGCTTTGTATCTTATTATTTTTATTAATATTATTATTATTTAATTTCATTTTAATTTTTTTCAATAATAAAAAAATAAATTAATAAAGTCGTTTTATTTTACAAAATCATTAAAAGGGTTTTATTTAATAAAATAAATAAATCGTACACTAAATACTTTAAAGCAATGTTATTCAACGATTATTAGGTACACGGTAAACAAACACTTTTTTAAACGGATTAAACCACACAAAAAATACTGATGTTAATAAACCACAATTTGTTTTGCTAAAAATAACAGCTGACTGAAGCAGCTTGCTTTAAACACCAGTAAATATCGTTTAAAGTGTTAGTGAATAGCAAAATGGTTAATTTTGTGGTTAACTTTTTTAAACGAAACAATTGTGGTTAAAAAAGCATAGTGAATCGCACTACTGTGAAGATGAAATAAAAGCCTCATAACAATTTGTATTATTTTTAAAATGTGTATTAATTCCCAATATATATTCGAGTATTGCAATGTATTTCTAATTTTGCTTTTTTTTTGAGTTCATCGCTAAAAAAAAGGGCAAAGTCGTTTTTTAAACTTACGGAGACACTTAACAGTCACGATATTTAATAATGTGTTTTGCTACCAAGCTAGAAAACTTATACGTAGCAAAAAAAAAGGATTTTTTATTTAGTAATAGTAAAATAACAATTACCAAAAACATAATTAAAAAAAATCCCATAAAAACTTCTCTAAATTCCTAAAACGCAAAATGTATGCTCAAAGAATTCCTTAATCACCAAACTGAAATTTTCTTCGCCATTTTAAAAATAAAAATCCCTATTTGGGGATAAATCCGCTAATCTGACAACATTGACTGCACATTTCGTATTTGTCTTAAAGTTCAAGGTTTTTACAAACAAACAAAATTAAAAAATAAAACTTAACAAATATAAAAAAATAAACACACATGTTTGTGTTAATTTGTACTAGATAATAAATTTTTTTCTTCTGTATAATTACATACATACAGTTTAATAAGTAAAATTGCCCTACAAAATTCATTTTATTAAAGGCTTATAAATGCAAAAAAAAAATATGAATAATTTGAAATTACATCAACTAATGGGATACCCTTTAACTTCCAAATCCAAATTTTATACTTGTTGTTATAGCGGACTCAGCAATTCAGGTTCGTTGTAAATTTCAAGCGTCTGTCTACAACTGTTAAAAAGTATGGCCATATATATCAAATAAAATGAACTATAGGCGCACCCTTTAGTTCATAATTTATAGTATTAATACTTGTTACTATATCGGCCATAGCAACCGATATTCTATACAATTTACAAGCGTTTGTCTGTAACGGTTTAAAACCTAGGCCCATATAAGTAAATTTACATCAATTATGGGGGCACCCTTTAATTTTTAGATTTATTTTTGTATAACTTTTTGTTATTGGGAGCCATAGTAATACGCAGTCATTTTATATTTTACAGAATCGTCCTTTACAGTTCATAATACACGTAAAAAATATATATGGGGACACCCTTTTATTTTTAAGATTTTTAACTGTTTATTAAACGAGACCAATCTGTAAGCATAATCTATCATATTATTTTACTACAAAAACAATGGCCATGAATATCTAAAAGGGATAGTATATTCCATACAGTGAAATGTTTCTTTTTTAACGTAACATAAATTAATACAACAACAATACCGTTTCATTTTGAGCTTATGATTTGGTACGTCTTATACGAAATGGTATTAAAACAGGTGTATTTTTTGTTCAAAATTTTTTTATGATTTTAAAGGTGAAATACGCAATATTAATGATAATTTTATTTTATAAAAACAATTGAAAAGTTAATAAATCGTTGTCTAGTCGCGCGTTGAGTAATGAGGATAGAATTAATTTAATTAAGGAATTTTATTATATATTATATTAAAAAATAATTTCTTTTTGATAAAAACTAATAGTTACATAAGTATACGATTTTCAAATAAAAAGTTAAAATTAATGTATAAAAAAAAGGTTTATTACATACCTGCATATGTACATAAAAACAGAAGTTCCGAAAAATTTTAATAACAAAAAAAAAAAAAAAATTAGGAAAACTTTTACACTTGCAGAAATACACCCAGTAATGATATTGTCCCTGTTATATACGTACATATTAAATAACGCAATTTTTATTTTCTATGCACTTAAAGGGATTTTATTAGTAGACGTGTTATAATTTATTATTAATGTTAGTGGTGCACTCAAAATTTCTAATATATTTAACATGTACTAAAAAAAACATCTTTTCTGCATTAAAGAAAAGTCCTACAGCTTAAATAAATAGAGAGTAAAATTTATTCGAAATTTAAAAATTATTAAAATTTATAGAAAAATAAAAAGCGTAAAATGGACTGGCTTGTTGTAATTACTTACCAAAGGACAGTCAGTATAGTGTACCTTTGGTAGCGTGCGTAAATAATTCGTTGTCAACCACTAGTTAGAATATATATGTATGTTTAAAAAATTCAAGTTTCTTACTAACTCGTTGGCAATTTCATTAGCATTGAATGGTATTAAACGTGATACAAAAATAGAAGGTAGTTCCACTTCAAAAATTTGTGACGTTTGCGGGAATTATTTGAAATATATTTTTTGTAAACAACACAATTTGCGTTGCCACAGATACATAAGAAAAAAAATTATTTTGGAACTAATTAACAAAATATGTGTAATTTGTATAATAAATGTAAAGAAAACTCAAATCGATTTATTATAAGTATAAATTACACAGAAACAAATCCTTTGACTATAAAATACAATTTATACAAATTTGCTTATTATCATAATTTATTAAAAATACAATTGTAGAGCGAGATTTTTATGGAATTAAGCAATTTAATTAATAAAATTTTCAAAGATTGATATTTCTTTTTACGTAATTAATAATTAAATATACAGGCATGTCACAAATTCCGATCGGAATGGTTTTAATTCTGTATTAACAATTCCGATCGATTTTGTTTTACCTTGTTCAGATTCCATTCGATTTTGATTATTTAAAAAAAATGCTTAATCTCCACCTTTTTATTTAAATGTAGTATATAAGTAAATTTAAAATTCGCAAATAATAGAATTTCAAAGAAAGTAAAGTTCACTTTGAAATTTAAAAGTGGTTTCATTCCGAAAAATCTTTCTTTTTCTATAGAACTAATTTTTGGAATTGAAACCACTTCCGATCGGAATTGAGTTCTGTGACATGCCTGATAAGTTCATTAAGCAAACTGTGTTTCAGAGCGTTTTATAATGATATCAATATTATTTATATAAGTTTTTAAGTCCTTAGCATTAGCTTAGTACAAGTTTTTTTTTAAATTAACAAAAAACGACAACATAATAAGTGTTATTAACAAGCACTTTTTTTATCTTTTTACACAATTTACATCTTTCTGTTCGAAAAGCGAATACGAAAAATTTGTCTTCCAAAAAAAAAAAAAAAAAAAATATTTTGGCAATATTAGTATCTAACATTAAAGTTTTGTACATGGGGGCCAGTTAATTAGTCAGTGCCATTAATTTTAAGAAAAGTTAAATATTGATATAAAGGCCACCCTCAGATATAACGTTCACGTATATATAGTTTTGATCGCTTTCCTCAAAGGTTTAAGAATTCAATTCCTTAAACCGCATTTTAAAATAATATATCTCAAAAAGTTTTCAATCCATCCTATCCTATTTATTTAAAAGATTTATATGCTCGTTTTCCCGTTGTTCCTTTAGATAGTGATAAAATGTAAATTTTGCCGAAAAACAAAATAAAGTAATTTACCTCCATTTTTTTTTTCACCAACCAGTATTTTACTAATTATATTATATATTTCGAGGCTTAATGTTTCGTCTTTATGTGAAAACTCGATTAAGTTATCTTGAAAATCTATTACTTTTGTTTCATTGCCTAATTAATTCAGACGTTACTTTGAAAAAAAGTATTATTTTACCTTTACAAATAAAACCGAAACCTGTACTTGTTTAAGCCAAAACTTAAATTAAAAATTTTATTCCATATTTTGCCTTTTGTAGTCTGGCAAAACACTTTTTCCAATAGTACATTTTTCTTGTCCAAAACAATGTCATTTTTCCCAAAATGCAACGACCAAACTGAAGATGCATTTGGCAAATCAAATTGTTCGAAGTTTGAAAAATCTTACAGAATTCTTGCAGAAACGTCTTTTACTAATGCAGTCCGTAAAAAGGCAACATTTTTGCTAAATTTTGTTCTTTTTGTTTTATTTATTTAATAAAATTTGTTTATGATTTTTTTTTCTTTTAAAATTTCATATAAGTAAAAAAAAACAAAACAGAAAACCGGGATCTTACAAATTTATATGGTAGCACAAATTTTCATAATTCCCACAAACGTCAGAACGTTAATATGGCGACGAAAAGAGAGAGTGGAACTACCTTCTATTTTT
This sequence comes from Gymnosoma rotundatum, assembly GCA_916610165.2. Taxonomy (NCBI): domain Eukaryota; kingdom Metazoa; phylum Arthropoda; class Insecta; order Diptera; family Tachinidae; genus Gymnosoma; species Gymnosoma rotundatum. The sequence goes on along the minus strand of OU744337.1, from coordinate 89,964,500 downwards.
ATATCATGGTATTAAATGCTCATGGTTTTGTTAGCATTATCACTTTTTTCACTAGTGGAAATACTTTTTTATAAAAAAGTTTGATTAATAATTAGTTAAATGGATTTAAAGCATTACCATCATCTAACGTTCCTCCTTTTCTTTTTGCACTAAGTAAACGCCATGAAACATATTAAAAAAATATTTTAAAGTGGCAGTTTTATCAAAAAAATCTGATGAAATATTTAGGTTTAAACATTAGGCACTATAAAATCTTATTACTTAGCGAAACGAGTGCTTTATTCAGTTGTAAATTAATTTTCCACTCGATGTTTTCTTCTCTTGTTGTTATTACGTTTTTTTTTTACATTTTAAAATTCTTTTTCAATAAATTTTTGTGGTTAATATTCAATCGTTTTTTGAATACTATTTGACACAAAATTTTTACCTCAAATTTTTCAAAGCATTGTTTTTGTAAAAAATAATTTTATAGCAACAATGCTTTGAAAAATTTGAAGTGAAAAATTCGTGTGGAATTCAAAAAATGCCTGATAGTGTTAAACTTGTTCTTTTTTTACTATGAATTGCTACTTAATTTTCTTTCTTTTTCCTTTTTTATATTAATTTTTGTAAATATTCTTTAATTAAGATTTTGTTATGTCCTTTTTATTGTTTTATAAATAATTTTTTCATGAAAATGTATTTTTTTTTATAAAATGTTACTTTTTTAGTTATGAGTATATATATGTATATATACTTTTTTTTTAAATAAAGTCTGATAATGAAAAAAAAAAAAAAACAAATTATATACTTTTGATTTCATTATTTATAGGTATTTGGAGAAAAAATTTCAAAATATATATTTTTAGATTTATGTACATAGTACATGTGTAAATATAATTTCAACAAAATTTTGTTTGCTTGTAAAATATTTTATTTATATAAAATTTTGTTTTCACCTTAACTAGGGTGTCAGACGATCAAGTTTTCATTCAATTTTTAAAATTTCTCTCATTTTTTTACCAATACACTCTCACTTTAAAAACTTGCTGAGAATTTGCTTTCAAATTTTCGTTCAATTGAGTCTTTCAAATTTTCATTCAAGAGAACAGCTGATTGAAGTTTTTTCCTTCAAATTAATTTTTTTTGTTTTCTTTACGACATCTTGCTTAAAAACTTGCTTTAAAATTGCGTGCAGCCTACGTCACAGCTTACAATTTTTGTAAATTTTGACAAGCAGTATGTGTAAATTTCTTGAAAGAGAATTGAACAAAAACTTGGCCGTGTGACTGCACTGTTAAGGCTAGAAATAAAAAAATGCTAATATGATAGAAAATGCACATCTGTAAGTTTTTCTTATTGTTTTTATATTTTTCTGCATAGCGCTTTTTTTACTTTCAAGTGGCTCAGATCATGTACAATAAAGACGTTGTGCAAAAAAATAAGTTCTTGTTAACGAGACTTTTTTGTTTCAATACAAATCTTTTCGACTCTAATGTTGAAAATGATTTACACTTATTGTTGCATTTTGTGTTTGTGTATAAAAAGCAACAAGTATTAAAATGATGTAATACTTGTTCGTGTTGTTCTTAAAATTCAAATACTGTGAACAAGACGGCTCGATCATACAAGTTGTAGGTCTCTGTTACGGAGATTCTCCAAAAGAGAAAACAATAAAAAAGTCAGCTACAATGCCCTTAATGTGAACTGGCTCTAACAATATCAACTTAGACTGCATTCAAACAAGCAAATTTTATTTTGACAAAGTTTTGTTAATTTTCTTTTAAACTTTGTTTGGTGTTCAAACACAAAAAGTTTTCTTTTACAAATTTTTGTTTTCTTCTCTTTGATCGTTCCTTATTTTTAGACGCTTTGTATGTGGTGCTTATATGTATATGTAAATATATACAACTGTGTATAAGCAACGAAAGAAAACCAAAGCAACTTTGCGAGTACATCAAAAGGCCTCATTAGTCTTTACTTTCTGTTGCTGTTCTGTTCCGTGCCGTTCTGCTTTTTAAATTATTGTGATTAGTTTTTCTGTAACAACAATGCAGCTGTTTATAATAAACAAAGAAAATACAATACACAACACAACAAAAAAAACTACACTTACAATAAAAAAAAATGGGTTTGTTTTCATTTTGCACACACACTATCAAACAACTTTCAAGTAACTTAACGTTGAATTTTATTTTCTACTGATTCGAACGGAACAGAACAGAACGTCAAAGTAATAACAAACCACAAATGCACATTTTCCATTTAACAGAAACTGATCAGCTGATTCGTCACGGAACAGAAAGTAAAGACTAATTCTGGCTAAAGTCTGTACTACTCATCATGCTTTCTTCCTCTCTCTCTCTCTCACATAAAATAAAAACTTTGTAAAGTAAAATTTGCCTGTGTGAATTGGGTATAACATAGCGATTAGATCATTCCGTCTGAAAATTTTGTATGAAAAGCAGTCGATTTTTTGAGTTATTTGTATACAAGTTAATCGTTTGTGTTACGAAAACAGCACATAAAAGAAGAAACAATGAAATTAATGTGCTGTTTATGTAAATAATGAAAAAAACTGTCTGCTTTTTATAAGAAATACATTTTAATAATGAGAAAAATATGAGATATTATTACCTAAAATTATAATAAAATATAAAGTTTATATTCTATTTCTGCTTTCGAAAATCGATACCATAGGAAAAACATGCAGTTATGTATGAAAAATATTTTGTCTGTCTACCTTTGATCGCAAACTGTATAGATTAGACCTCATGGGTGGCATTGGTTTTTAAATCTTAAGTTCGTCTTAAAAAAAAAATCAAAGAACAGGCCCTAGCAACATCGGGTTCAATAAGTAAATGAAAGAAATGAAAGAAATAAAAGTTAATTTGATATATAAATGAAAAATAAATGAGATAACTTATCTCAGTTCCATATGAGTATTTCTTTCCTTCTTCTATCAGCCCAATTATAAATATTCTCACGGAATGTCTTTCCTACGGAAAAATTTTTTCTCGAGAAAAGATCCCCCCAATTATAAATTCCATGGAAACAAAATAATAAAAAAAAGTGGCATCATCGTAATTTTTCTTTTATAATCCATAATATCTACTCTTTCCCCGATTTCTTTTTAACTTTCCGCAGTCAATCAAAAGCGGGGAAAATTTTAAATGGGAGAAAAGTGAGAAAACTCGCACGAATTTTTTGTTTATAATTGGGCTGTATATTTAAGCGGGAACTTTTTGGGCCGCGTAGTCCAGATGGTCTAACGAGATCACCTGGCACGAGGACATTATGGCCTTAGTATAAATGTAGGAGATATGCAAATCTGCTGAGATTTCCCCTAGGACAGCTGGCCACATTGGTCGCTGTACTGAGAGGGCACTGTGTCATCAATACCCATGCTAGGAGACTAAATATTCCATACAATGGCTTCTGTAGAAGTTGTCAGAAAGAAGAAACGATGAAGCATCTGATCGGCCATTGTCCAGTTCTATCTGGTAACAGAGTGACTCTTCTGGGCAATCCGAGACTGCATACCTAGTCTTGCAGATCTATCGGTCTGTGATGTTGCTAGGATGTTGGTAATATGGAGACTTGAAGATCTTTTGTACATCCCTTTTTCAGGCAACACAAAGGGACCATCTAGGACCCAATTGAGTCTGTTTCTTATGCCGACAGCCTGTGCAACCTAACGTAGCCTAACATTCCTTCTGAGAAAAAACTACAACAAAAGTTTAATACCACGATTTTATGGAAATTCGAAATAAAGACTAAAAATTACAGAAAACTTTGCTTTCTTTTCGTAAACAACTTACTTAATTTGTCTTTTATTTCTGAGATGGATTTACACAAATTGTGTTTATATTTAACCCTTTCGGGAAACCGAATTATGTATGGTAAAATTTTTTTCATATTCTAAAAGGTATGATAAAAGTATTATGTTCTCCATACTTAAAAATTTTAAATTCGTCCTTTTATCATGGGACATATAATCCCAACAAGTATTTTCATGGGACATAAAATCCCAATCAGTGATCTCGAAGAGCGATTCGAAATTAAAAAGATAACTAAAATATAAATATTATTAGATTTAGATAAAAGTTTACATTTATTTTTAACATTTTAGGAATGCAATTAGGTATTTATTTGGGGAATGGCCCAAAACACTTGTAACATAAGGTGTTGTTACAACCTGAGCAAAACATCTTTGTTCGCTTTTCTATGCCAAGTGAAGAACAGCGGACACAGCGACAACGCTTCTCTTGCTCTACTGGCAAGTGGTCTCCAATATTGAGGCTATCCGTTTTTGGACGTTTGGGAGTTCTACCTCCCTGGCGATTGCATTGAAAATAAAGAAAAAAGACAGTTTGAAAATTGCTGGGACGTATTATCCCAGTAGTCCCGAAAGGGTTAATCTAGTTAAGCGAAGTGATTGGAGTTACTTCGCTTAACTAGATAAATAATGGGGTGGCAGAGAATTAAAAAATAAGAAAAAATTAAGTACTACATACATTTATAGTCTTACATAAAAATGTCATCGGCTCCTAATGGGTTAAGCCATTCCAAAAAAATTTAGTACATCTTAAAGATCTCTTCAAAAGCTTTAAAATGATACCCATATTGATATTTTAAAAATTTTGAAAAGTTCAGAGGCCCGTAACTCGACAAATATGGGCGAACGCCAATTTTTTCACTTGATATTTTTATTTTTTAGTTCTATATCGCACATATATTTGTTTTTTGTTTCGAGTTACTTTATTGCTTCAAATGATATAGAAACATTAGAAGTAGCGGCGTGGTGTTTTGCCTGCTGCTTCGAAGGACATGGGGCGATCTTGCTGATTTTCAATAGCAAAATTTTCGAAACTATCTATTTTCAATAAATTATAATAATATCTGTAAGTTTTTTTTTTATGAAATAAAGCAGGATTAAATTAAGTAATATATATTTTTATTTATTTGTTGTATATTCTGAAGGGTTACAAACTTTTTTAGTTAAATAAAATCTGTTTTGTTTTGCAATTCTTGTTTTAATTAAAAAATAAGACAAAAACTTTTAATAAAATTAAAAATATATCTATATTCTGCAATTTTTAGGATTTGTAAATTATTAAAAAATTATATTTAGATAAGTATTGAACAAAAGTTTGTTAGCGAAACATTAATTTTAGATCAAAATGTTAAAGAAACATAAATTTGTACATTTTAAAATTTGTATTTTGTTTTTCTTTTTTTTTTTTTTGCCAATTAAGTCTAGTTCAATTGACCATCGCATTTTTAAACCAAATAAGTCGATTTAAAATTAATTGTTATCAAGTGGAAGGAGTTAAATGATTTGTTCGAAGAAAATTAAAGACACTTAATTATGAATAGCTTGTTTTTTGTATGTTCTTTTTATATAGTTTATTAATATTCATTAAACTGTAGATTTATTAAACAATTAGGAAATAACAGCATATTTTCAATTTTTTAATTGTGATGGCGAAATATTTTCTTTCAGATCTTAAATAAATTACTGGTTTGATGAAGATAAAAGAAACCATTTGTTTAAATGACCTAATTAAAAATTCGGCTGTATAATTAGAAATCTTAAAACTTAAGTTAGAGGAAACTATTGTTGTGGCTAAAATAAACTTTTTTTTTATAGAAAATTAGTTTTGTTTTCGTTAAATATTTAAGTTAGCTTCGATATTTCAATTTCAAAACTAAATATGTATAATAAATTAAATAAAGAGAACATACATAAGAAATCTTAATAAAAATTGTAATGTTTGCGCGTTTTCAAATAGTTGAGATTTCAACATACCATACATTTTCTTTAATACAAAGTTCTTTTTAGGCTTTAATTACTTTAAATCTAAATATTAGGAGACTACAGCTTATTTTGAAAACATTCTTACATCAAACGACATTTTTCTTCGCCTTGCTGTTGATCAGGATCACCCTGTTGATGATAAAGTTCTTCATTTCCCACACCATCAAACACAGAAACACTAGCTCGTCCACTTGCACCGGCGCCTGATCTATGACGTGAAACATGACGTACAATTGTACGCTTGATACGTTCTGAACCGGCGACTTCTTCACCATCACTGTTAAAGAGAGAAGTTTTTATGCTGTCACCACCAAACCATTTCTGTGTCTTCATAACAATGTTAGCTGGTGGTTCATGGTTAGCTCCAGGAGCATCTGACGACCAAACTGTTATCGTGGCTCCAGCATCAATTTTTACACTGCGGTGAAACTTAAAGGTACTGTCTTTACCGTCAGCTGTACGTTTTAATTGCCAACCCCCGATTTGTACCTCATTTGGTCCTTTGTTATGGATTTTTACGAACTTTCCCTCAGGATCGAATTCAGATATTTCAATGTCACCTTTTGCACTGCTGGTTACAAAGAATTCTGACTGGCTGACGTCTTCGGATTCATCGACAACGGTACGTTTCCGTTTGTAGGCTCCAGGTGCAGTGGATGGCGCTCGCATTGGGGTTTTACGATGAGGAGTTCCCCGATTTGAACGCAAAGACTGACTGAGAGAAGTAACAGTAGCACCTCCACCTGAGGGTGTAATATTTAGTCGTGACTCTTCGCCACATAAGAGTTTGTCATAGGCAGCAATTTCCAAATCCAAGGAAACCTGCAAATTATAACAAAATATTAATAATATAAAAGCATGAATTTTACATTTTTCTGTTCATTCAAGTTCAATATAAAGCGCGATAAATTGTAAATGCCCTGTAGGATGTATTGCATGTTCTGTAACGCTAAAGGCTTCTTTAGCGCTCTTATCTATTGACTGTAATCCTTTTCTATTTTGATAAACAGATAGAACGGATCGTAAAGATTTTTCAAATTTTATATTTACATACATGCTGTACGAGTATGTGTGCTAAGTCGACGAATTTCACAATAGCTGTATTAGATAAAATTAAAAACCATGTAACTGCAGGGAAATAAGTTTTACATGTAGACATATTTTAAAAGATACGCAGATTTACATTAAATGTTTGCTACAACACTTGAATATTTCTTCATGTTTACTTAATGTTGCAGAAGGAATATGAAATAATTCAGATAAAAAATATTCCTATTTTATAATTTAACATTATCTATACATAATGGCCCTTATTGTGTTTGGCGTTTTCGTAGCAATAACTTGGGAATTTTTTAATTTTTGTAATAGATTAAAGATAGCTCTTAACAATTGTCATTAATCTATTACAAATTGTCGTAGTCGAAATACGCCTACGTCAAACACAATAAGGGTGATTATAAAACTGTAACGGGGCCTTTTCTGTTAACGAAATATTTCGAAATATTCGGGTATTGGTGTAGATATTGATCGATATGGAACACAAAAAGACTTATTTTTTTTTTTAATTTTTGTCTGTCTGTTTTCGCATTACGTCAAAACTGCTGTTTAAAGAACTTTGGAATAAATAGATAAAAACAGATTTTTCTAAATTCAAATTTTAAGAAAATTTAAAATGACGCACACGAAGTCATGAGCATTGCTAGTTTAGATAAAAGGGCTAATCCAAGTAAAAAATATTTCTGAATTGTCAAGTAAATTTAATAAATAAACCAAACAAGTAAATAAATTAATTTGTGTTAAACCACTTATTCACTAAATACTACATGAAAAAACCTTTGATGTTAGAAATGTTAACAGCCAACTAAACCTCACCTTAATATCCATAAGATCCTGATATTCTTGTAATTGTTGAGCCATTTCATCGCGCATTCGTTGCAATTCTGCTTCCAAAGCAGACATATCCGAATTATGGCGTGCCCTCTCATTATCCAGAAGCTGCTCAAGATCGCGGATTCGAGCATTTAGAGCAGCATTTGTTGACTCCAACTCATTAATGCGGCTGTTCAATGCATCAATACGTGTACGTGTGGTACGTAATTCTTCAATAGCATTGGCAGCAGCACCGGAATTCCGATTGGCAGCCGCTTGAAGATTTTTAATTTTTTGCTCATAAAGCATTTCAATTTCGTCACGGTTGGCTCGCATTTGAGCTTCATACTGATCTCGCAATTCCTGTAGAGACTGTTGTAATTTTGCCTCGTATTGCTCCATCAGTCGTCCATCAATTTCACTGATTTCCACCTGACGACGAGAACGTGTTTCATTTATTTCTTGCGAGTGTATTTGGTCTTTAAAAGTCAGCTCCTCACGCAGACTCTGAATGTTATTTTCTAAGTCAACGCGAGCCAAAGTCTCATCCTCTAAATGTTTACGGGCTTCGTCCAATTGTTTACGCAAACGTTCGAGCTCATTTTGCAAGTCTTTTAACTCATCAATAGCCTTTTTGCGATCAGTGTTGGCAGCATTAAATTTGGCGCTTAAATCAGTGGCACGTGCTTCATACATGCGGGCATTAGCTGTAAATAAATTAATTGTAGAAATATCATTTCTGTTATAAAATGTAAACCATATTAAAATAACTATAATGAAAATATTAAATTTGTACTGCTGCGGTACTCCTGTTATTCAATTAATTTAAGTTAGCCACCCTTATATTGGGCAACTGTTTACAACGTTATAAAAAACCGCAGCTTTGACGTTTAAATAACAAATACATACATATAATAGTGATAATAAATCCATATTTTACAACATACTACATATATATATAGAAATAAGCAACTAACCTTCAGCATTTGAACACTCTTTAGTTTTCTTATCCAATTTGGCTTTCAATTCTTCGTTTTCTTCCCAGAGTCTTTTAATGTCAATTTCCAATTTTGCTTTTTCACGTGCCGTATCATCCAGCAAGCGTCGGGCATCACTCAATTCATTCTCGTACATAGATTTAATACTAGTGGCCTCACGGGTTATGGTATCGCGTGTTGTTTGCACTTCAATTGAAAGGCGGGCATTTTCAGTTTCCAAATTACGAACACGATCAATGTAGGCAGCTAAGCGATCATTAAGATTTTGTAATTCAGCCTTCTCCTGCAGACGGGAATGGCGCGTTGGGCTTAATGGACTTGCAGGACGGTTAGATCCTGTAATTAAAGGTGTACTAGTGCCACCAGGTTGTGGTTGGGGCGTGGCAGTGCCAGCGCGTCTGGATTTTGTTGCCATATTTCAATTTAGTTATTTTTAATATATTTTTCAATCTTTTAATGAATTGTTTTTGCCCTTTAAAAAATCTATTTTCTTTTTTCACGTCTTGCACAAATTCACTGCGAACTGATTAAATTCCACTATCAACGACTAAGCACACAAACTCCCGTATGTGAAGAAATTAATAAACACTAGCATACAAGACTAAAAAAAAATATATAAAAACAAATTTACTTAAAACAACTGTATAGAGCAGCGGGCAAAAAAAGAATTTATAAATGTGTGTACACGTCTTATGTAAAAAAACAAAAAATTGATGTTCCCAAAACACTGGCGGTAGAAATAGAAGAATCAAAACGAAATTGTTAAAAAGTTGAAGTCACTCAAATAATCAAATTTTATTCCACACAAGAGAGCATTTACTAACAGTAGTATACAGACAAGTTCTCACGTACGGCAACTGTACTAAACTAATGTTAGCTTTAGCTGAAAAAACCAACAGCGCATGCTGTTAAATGTAAACAAAAGCAGAGGACGTTGACGCAAATAAATTTCACTAAAAACACATTCCATACGAGGAATTTCTTGGTGTTCCTAATTTACTTATTTCCATTACAGTAGATACATACATACACATCTACACAACAATTTTACAACGTTCTTTTTGCCACTTCTCTTTACAGAAAAATTGTTTTTCCTACTTAATACATTTAAACAAGTAAACGAAACCTAATGAAATATCTTAAAGTGTACACTTTTTAGATATATTATATTTAAAACTTTTTTTTTACACAAGTTACATAGAAAAGAATTTATTTAAAAAACACCACGAAGAAAACTATCGTTAAAAGTCAGAAAAAATGAAGCCAGGCCGGTTTTTTATATGTCAAACAAGCGTCATTGAACTATGATGATGCCATCGCAGAAAAACTTAAGTGGAAAAATGCTGCCGGATTTTTGCATTTAAATTTAAGAGGTGTTTAAATACAGTTTCAGTTTTTCAATCATCTATGATCGTTCTTTTTTAACTACGAAATATCAAAATAATTATCAATAGTTTATGAAAAACGGTTGCCAACAAACACAATGACAAACGCAAATTTTGTTAAAAATATTAGAAATATATTAAAAAATGCTCATTTACTCATCACCAACACTTATTTTATATATTTATTTATTTAATAAAGTTTTTATTTGATCTTTTTAGTTAATTATATTTTATTTAATTTTTAAGCAGTAGGTATTTTTTATTTTGCGGATGATGATATTTTCCTCTTGTATAAAGGTTGTAGAATAAGTAATGAATCCTTTGGGCGGGACATGAACTCATCTCTTGGACTCAAGATAACTCTCTCGTTGTGAATTCAGCTAAGACAAAAGCAATAAAATTTGGCCTTGCACTGCGTCTTAATGTTCATCTAGATTTATTCCTTGGAAATGATAGAATGCAAATTGCTGATCGCCCTAAATGCCTGGGCATTGTTCTGGATAATAAGTTATCTTTTGGTAGCCGCATTGATGGATTATCCGGCACAATTAGTCTTCGCTACGCCAACTTTACTGCACAAATATATAAGTACATACCCTTACATGTTAGGATTGGCTCATGCAATTTTAATGTCGCCAGTTATCTATGGTTTGGAAGTCATTTCTGGGGCGGCTGCATTTCTTATTGCAAGACTTAAATGTTTAATTATTTCTATTGTTAGGTTTGTTTATAAAGTAGGGCGTAGTGACCATATTTCGGGATTAATTCTCTGTGCTGTTGGTGGATTATTAATTTGTAACATCTCTAAAATATAACCACTAAGCACTCGGTGATATAACGTCGTTTATAATTGCCTCTATGTTTATTACTGAAAGTGATTTAATCTGGCACAATGAGACGATAATGCAGTTTTTTGTGCATTAATATTTCTATATCTTTATTTAATTAATTTTCAATACGAAGCCATAAACTGGCCCTAAGATGAATATAAAAATAAGTTATGTAAAGGTAAAAGCTTCGAAGTTCTTAATAATTTTTATATTCAGAATAGTTTAATTGAGATCTACCAAAAACTTAGTAAGGAAAAACAATTTTACTTTTTTGGCCTACTCCGCCTCCGCTAGAAATAAATAACATCGCACGGACCCTTGTTGATTGTATTATTATTTATTTTAATACAATGTTGCGGTGTTGTCGTGTGTTAAACTGGTTCTAAAAATAGAGAAGAATAATTTAATTTATGGTTAATAGTACCAAAAGTCGCTTTTGTTTTACTTACCTTAAATTATCGGTTTTTGTCCGTATGTAGTGTACGAACATTGTGTATGGTCACTGTTTGTATGGAATGTTTGGTGGTGGTTTTTTTTTGAGGAATTGGTGGATGAGGTTTTTAGTCGGGATGATCGTTTGTGGTCTTGTTGGTTTGATTTGTTTTAATTTTTATTTGTTTTATTGGTGGTTGTTGCAGGTTTAGTTTTAGTTATAATCATTATTTAATAGGTTTTTGTTGTTTTCCGTTTTGGTTGTATTTTCCTTTGTTGACTTTAAGTTTTTTTTGTTGGTTTGTTTGGTATAGGCTTTTATTATAATTTTATGTGTTTGTTTTATTATTTAATTATTTATTGTATTTGTTCGGGATGAGTTTAGTTTTTTTTTATTTATTTATTTTAATTATTCGTGCACTGGGTTGTTTTGTTAATTACGCTGTTTTATTTTTGCTGGTATGATGATCTGCTGTGTTTGGTGGTTGAAGAGAATGTAATGTTGAATTTGAGAGTGTCCGTATGTTTGCTGCTAGTTGCTTAATTTGCGGTAGAGTATTACGAGTAAGGGAGTTGCCATCGTAAAGGCAGGGTTGTTAAATGTTTTATGTTAATAAAAATATATCAACCTAAAATGAAGAGGGAAATGTTGCTAAATATTAAAGTTAAGAGCACTAATCCGTTTTATAGCAAATGGAATAAATTTAAAGATGGGGATTATTTTAGAAGTGACCATAATAGAAAGAGGGAATAAATAAAGATTATAGTGTGAACTTTCAGAAAGAAAGGTTGTAAAAAAAAAAAAAAAAAAACGAATTTTTGTGTTTTTAATAAGAGCAATTATTTTTTGTATTGTATTATTTATATTTAAAAAAAAAAGAATAAAATAACATAAATTAATTGAAAAAAAAAATAATAACAATAAATAAATAAATACTTAAAGTTAGATTGAATATTTGAAATCAATAGTTAGTGGCTGGTGTAAAAATTAATTTAAAAGAAAATAGCAGCAGGTTGGTGGAGACTGATGCTGGGTGACGTCGTCCGAAGCTCTGGGATAGATAAAAAGGGTGTAAGAGGGTGCACAGTACAGAAAGCAGCCATTTTTCCAAGGCGCGCCAAATCAGGCCTAGGCAGAAGCCGCGTCCAACCAGTGAGCCATTTTGTTTTTGGCTTGTAAAAATTTTTTTTGGTGCAGCAGAAAAAAAAAGGAGATAAAATAAGAAAAGTTTATTTAGTAAGCGGTATTGTTTAAGGTCAAAATTTTCGTCGTAATTAGTAATTAATTGAAATAACAAAAAAATATCTTAGATATAAACTGTTGTTGTGAATTTAACGTTGCAATTTTTTTTTTTGATAAGTGTTAGTGTTTTTTTTTGTTTGTGTAATAAAATTAGTGTTAGGTTAGGTAAATTTGTGTAAGTGCCTAAAATAAAAATTATAGTGATCTAAAGAAATTAGAGGTGCCAGGAAGAACTATATCGTCATCCGGAAGGAAATTCGTTGACAATAAGTTTGACAAAAATATTCCAGAAGTGTTGCCAAACCTCCTAATAGAGCTCCATTAGGTAGAGATAGCGGCGAGTAGGAACTAGTCCTTATTAGTTTCGTTTCTTTCCAGAAACAACGAGTAGATTCTTTGGTTATTTTTCTTTGGCGTTGAGTAATTTTTGTTGTTGTTGTTTTTTTTTATTTTTTGTTTGCTTTATGAGAGCACAAACAGTTTTTATTTAGGCACAGTGGTTTAAAATAACGTTTTTTTTAATATTAAGCATATTTTATATTTTTCTTATTTTTTTTTATTTTTGTTAAATTTAATCCTAAATAGTTTTCAATTCTTTGAGTTAAATAAGAATTAAGTCCGTTTTTGCATGTTTTAGTTTTAAGACAGATTTTATATTAATAAATATGTAATTTTGTGTATTAATTGAACAGATATGTGTCATTGGTGATTTTTCCCATACAGTTCGGTTGAGATGAGGTGAGTTTGTTGCTGAAAGTGTGTGTGTGGAGCTTGGGGAGCACGCCAATATTTGTTTGGATTTTTCGTGTTCCAGGTTGGGTGGGCTAGTGGGGATTATGACATCTGAATCTCTCTCAATAGTGTTTCTGTTTGTTAGTCGAGTTTTTTTTTGTTTGTTTATGCAATTTTTTTTTATTTGTTGTGTTTGTCTTCCTGTTGCAGTCGGGTTGGAACCTTTCCCTGAAATGATGAGTTGGCCGGGACAACACTGCAGCGGAAAAAAGGCACATAACAATATGGCGCCCAATATATAATGAATTTGTGTGGCATGTAAGACATCTAGACATGCCAAACAATAAAACAATAGATGTGTGTAATAGCCCAAATGATGAGTGATTGGTGTCGAAAATGTCAGGATTTTCAGGATCTGTTAACGAAGAGCTATGGTTCTTAGTCCACAAAACTGTACGAGTCCAGGGATTTGTAGTACAATCTTGATATATCTGATAGGTTCGATGGCAAACATCTTCAACATAATATCAAAATTTTTTTAAACCTGAAGCGTGGGAGTTTGAGAGATAACTAACTTCCCATTGAAAAGGTGAAGAGATTTTTTTTTAGTTTTTTTTTGAGTAGATTTTAGATTCTGGGTAAAGTTGATGGTCCAAGTGGGTTAATTTAGAATAGCCGCTCTGATAAATTTTCAGAGGACTGTAGTATTTTAATAACATTACTTGAAAAAAAAAAAAAAAAAAAAAAAAAAGAGTCTAGTGACAGCCGCTTTGATTCAAAAATCAGAGGTCTGAAGTGTCATAAGATTTCTTAACTCCTGTGAGCTTGTTTCATGAAGGGAATGGTAGCTGCGGCAGCCGCTCTGATAAGTTGTTCAGGGGTCTGATGTGTAGCAGATGCCATACCTTTTTGTCGAAGAAGAATCACGGGAACAATGCATTTGATTTAATAAATTGTCTTCGGAAACACTGAATAGGCCTGTAAAAAGGCATTAATAATAATTTTTTTTTTTTGTACATCCACACACACAACGCAGCAAAACTCACATCGCTAAACCGAACGTCATAAAATATTGAATTAAATTACATTTTTAAAATACTAACAAAAATTTAATACTGGTTAAGTCGTAGATTGTTTGTGAATCAATGTGAATTATTTTAATGTTTTTTTTTTGTTGTTTTAATTTTTTTGCAAACATTATTTTTGGATAGTTTTTTTTTATAATAATTGTTTTGTTGTTTTAATTTTTTTTATTAGTTTATTATTATTTTTTTCAGTAAGCTCTTTTTGTGTTATTTGTTTTTGTTGCTTTATTTTATTTTTTTATATACATATTTTTTTGTTTTAAGTGGTGTTTTGGTATTTACTATTCGTTATTATATATTTTATTTCATTTTTATTCTTACTTATTTTTTTTAACTTTAGTTGTATTTTTGTTGGTCTTTTTATTTAATTTCGTCTTTTTTTTAATATAATTTCTTTTTTTTATTATTTTTAAATTTCACATTTTATTATTTTATTGTTTTGTTTTTTTTTGGCTTGTTTTTATTTTTAATTATTATTTGCATGTAATTATCTTTATTTTTTTATTTATTTTGGTTTAGTCTATAATTGGTGTTTAGTAAACTCAGTTAAGGTATAGGTAGTAGTGTGCATTTAATAGAGTTGTTGTTTTATTACGTTTATATTTAATTTCACTTAGCTTATACATTTGTTCTGCTTATTTTATATATTGTTCGTTTTATAAGTGGTCGTTGATCAGTGTGCTTAAAATTTTTTCAATTTGTCGCGGATGGCTGAGGCCGTTTATAATAACGATAAAGCAAAAAGAAGACGAGCAGAAAAATTGAAAAGAAATAGGGCAAGAGATACATCTTTCGATTTAAATCGATCTTCTCCCCAAGTTAAAGAGAAATATTTGAAAGTTAACGAAGCGGATAGAATGGCTACAGGACCACCTCAATTTCAAGATTTGTCAGAGACTATAAATGTCCAGTCAGGAAACAAAGGTGCTATACCAAAAGATAATAGTATTCAGCGTAATGGTCAGCCCAATCGCGACTATATATCGCCAGCGGTCAGATCGATGGTGACGGGTAGTGTGGAAGAAATGAGGACTAAGATAGACCAATCCATTAATGATATAGTTAATAAGAAAATGGATAGGGAATTGGGAAAGATCCACGAAAGCATCAGTCAACTGGCCGATGCGGTAAGAAGCCTGACCCTGCGAGGGGCAAACAGTTCTGCGAGCGGTCCGGAATCACGACGAGTTCATTTTGAGCCACAGAACAGGTTTAATATTCCACCACCTGCGCAGCATCTTCCTCAAGAGGGGTGGAAAATTAGGGTGGATAAATTTGGCTTGGAATTCGGCGGAAATCAAGGGGGGCGCGACCAGCTATCTGTAGAAGAATTTGTTTTTAGGCTCGAACATATGCAGAGGCAATATCAGATACCCTGGGAAGAAATATTAAGGGACTTTCACCTATTAGTTTCAGGGACGGTAAAACAATGGTATTGGGCTCTTCTTCAAACCACCGTAATTAGTGATTGGAATACCTTGCGATTAGCGCTGTTAAACCGGTATAGAACAGTTAGGTCGAGTTGGGAAAGGATGCAAGAGATTGTAGAGAGGAAACAGATGCCTGGTGAGTCAATTGATGACTACTTCCATAGCCTCAACTTACTAAGAGCTAGACTAGAAATTCCAGTAGCGGAAGGCGAAATGATTAGAATCGCCAAACGAAATCTTAGGGAGAATATTGCCAAGATAGTATACCCGATGGCAGTAGCATCGGTCGAGCATTTGAGAATGGAATGCTTGGAGGCAGAAAGGACTTTCCCTCGAAGAGAGTCTCGCATCATGCCTTCACAACCGGCTCGACCACAACGATTCGTAAGTGAAGCAGTTGTGAACGGAATCGGAGATGAACCCAATGATTTATACGCCGAGGTAGCAGCGATCAACAGCGTCTTAGTATGTTGGAACTGTCAGCAGCAAGGGCACGGGTTTAAGGAGTGTGTGTCGCAGCAAAGAAATCTGTTCTGTTACAGATGTGGCAGGCCGAACACCATAACGCCAAATTGCCCAAAGTGTTTGCAAGCCCGGGAAAACTTCAGGCGGAGCGCGGCTGTACCGGGGGAGACGCGGTCCAACGAGAATGCCCCGAAACAAGTTTAAAATTATGTACGAAAATATCTGATATTCGACACTACTTGCCCCTAGAAATTCGAGAGAGAAATTATCGAAAAGTTAGAAATAAAATTTTTAGTGATGTACCGAGCAACGATTTAAATCTTATAAAATCATCCCCAGGAGATCAAACCCTAACAGATGACAGGTTAAGAGCTACAGAATCATCAACAACTACTAATGTCATAACTGATGATCGGTCTCTTCCTAAACAGCAGAATTTAAACACGCGTAAACTGAAATATATTCTGAATCTTCGAAACAATTTTATTAAACGAAAACGACAACGTAAGTTATTAGCAGAGGCACTCAATCTTTTCCAGTTTAACACAGATCCAAGACCGTATGCTGAAATCTTACTGAATGGCAAAAGATGTAAAGGACTGTTAGATTCAGGCGCTTCAGTGAGTCTTCTGGGTAAAAATTGCCGGGAGCTGATGGAGGAGCTAGACGCGGAGGTAAAAGGAGTTTTTAGCAGCGTAAGCACAGCTACAGGACAGCATCATAGAGTGCTAGGCAAAGCTCAGTTAGAAGTAGGGTATAAGGGACAGGTACGTAAGATTACTTTTTACTTATGCCCAGATTTAGGGCAGGAAATATATCTAGGGATTGATTTTTGGAAAAGTTTTGATATAGCCCCTGAGGTAGTGGCTTCAGCCGAAATGAACCTTGAAAGGTTACGTAGAATTCAGGGTGAGAATGAAAATAGTGATGTAAAAATGCATGATCTGAATGAAGAACATCAGAAATTGTTAGAGGAAACAGTAAAAAAATTCCCATCTTTTGAAGAAAAGGGTCTAGGTTGCACGATTTTAGAAAGACATGAAATTAAACTCATAGAAGGAACCTGTCCCATAAAGGATAAACATTATCCCATGTCCCCGGCCGTACAGGAAATAGTATACGCGGAATTAGATAATATGTTGAAACTTAAAGTTATAGAAGAAAGTGAGAGTCCTTGGGCGAATAGGACCACTGTAGTACGTAAACCGGGAAAGAATAGGTTTTGTTTAGACGCTCGCAAGCTGAACGCCGTGACAGTTAAAGACGCCTATCCCCTTCAAAACATCGACGGAATTTTGAGCCGCATAGATCAGACGCATTATATAAGCAGCGTCGACCTGAAATACGCGTTTTGGCAAATAGAATTAGAAGAGACAGCCAAGCCGTATACGGCATTTGCGATTCCGGGTCGGCCGCTGTATCAGTTTAGGGTAATGCCGTTTGGTCTATGCAACGCTGCTCAACGTTTATGCCGTCTGATGGATAAGGTTATACCGGCAAGATTAAAGACGAACGTGTTTATATATCTGGACGATCTGCTTATAATATCAGATACGTTTACCACACATATAAAACTCCTCGAACAAGTGTCCAAATGTCTTCAGGAAGCGAATCTAACTATAGGATTGAAAAAGTCAAAGTTTTGTTTTAGAGAATTAAGGTATCTTGGTTTCGTGATCGGTGGCGGTATGCTTAAGACCGATCCTGAAAAGGTTGTGGCCATTCAGAGGATACCGTTGCCGAAGACGGCTAAACATGTTAGGAGCTTTTTAGGGACAGCTGGATGGTATAGGCGGTTCATAAAGGACTTCGCCTCCATCTCAGCGCCACTAAGTGATACGCTAAAGAAAGGAAAAAAGTTTGCAATGACACCGGAGGCGACAGAGGCCTTTGAAACCTTGAAAGTGTTGCTTACGTCTGCGCCCGTCCTTAGACACCCGGACTTTAGTAGACAGTTTTATATTCAATGCGATGCATCAGAAAATGGTATAGGAGCAGTTCTTTTTCAGAAAAATGACGAGGGGGGCGAAAATCCGATAGCTTTTTATTCGCAAAAGCTAACTCCTTGCCAAAAGAACTACTCTGTGACAGAGAAGGAATGTCTCGCTGCAGTATTGGCAGTAACGCGTTTCAGGCCTTACGTGGAATTGATGCAATTTACCGTTATCACCGACCACGCAAGCCTGAAATGGTTGATGTCACTGAAGGATTTAAGTGGACGGTTAGCTAGGTGGTCGCTTAAACTACAAGCGTATAATTTTTCGATAGAACACCGAAAAGGTTCGGAAAATGTTGTGGCAGACATGCTTTCGCGTATGCCAATGGACGTCGCAGAGATTAGAGAGGATAGTTTTTTTGATTTTGAAACAGTTGCCTTTGAGTCTGAAGAATATGTACAACTTATTGAGAATATTAAGGAAAACCAGAGAAAATTGCCTGATTTGAAAGTAGAGGAGGGTAAAGTATATAAAAGGGTTATGTGTGGCGAGCAGCAAAATGGTTTAGAGTCAGAGTGGAAATTATGGATTCCACAAGAAATTACGTATATTTTGATTGAGAAGGCCCATGATGATGTTAAATCAGCTCATGGAGGAATGCGCAAAACATTAGAAAGACTCAAGCGTCTTTATTACTGGCCTAAAATGACAGCACAAGTCCAGCAGTATATCAGAAACTGTAGTATTTGCAAAGAAACAAAGTCGTCTAATATTCATACTATGCCACCAATAGGAGATGAAGTACGAACTGAGAGGCCTTTTCAGAAAATTTACGTTGATTTTCTGGGTAAATATCCCAGGTCGAAGAAAGGTAACGCCTACATTTTTATTGTTGTCGACCACTTCACAAAGTTCGTTTTTTTAAAGGCCATGAAAGAAGCAACGGCTAAAAATGTAGTACAATTTCTGGTGCAGGAGGTTTTCCAAAAATTTGGAGTACCCGAAGTTTTGCACAGTGACAACGGGCAGCAATTTTTGTCTACTACTTTCAAAGAAATGACTGATACTTATGGCATCAAGCATTTAAAAACCGCATTCTATTCGCCTCAATCGAATGCGGCGGAACGTGTCAACCAATCTGTGTTGGCTGCTATTCGGGCGTACTTAGAGAACGACCAACGTGACTGGGACTTATATTTGCCCGAAATAGAGTGCGCTCTGCGATCTTCAGTCCATGCCGCTACAGGCTTTACCCCATTTTTTGCCTTGTTTGGCTACCATGTTTACTCGAATGGTGCCGATTACAGGCTTGCTAGGAAACTGCAGTCTATGTCTGACCAGGAAATTATAAATTTCGACCACAAAGATAAACTAGAGATTATTCGGGAAAAGATCAAGACGAATTTATCAAACGCCTACCAGCAAAGTTCAAAACGGTATAATAAAAATGCTCGTATTGTAAAATTCAGTCCAGGTCAAGAAATATACAGAAAGAATTACGCACTGTCAGATTTTAAAAATAACGTGAATGCAAAATTTTGTCGTAAATATTTGAAATGTCGTGTAGTGAAACCAATTGGCAATAATATGTACGAACTGGAATCACTGCAGGGAAAACCGATTGGTATTTTTCATGTAAAAGATTTAAAAGTCTGATTAAAAGTGCAATAAATTTCTGTGATAGTCAACGGCGGTGCAATATAGGGTTAGGAAAAGAATAAGTAGGACGAGTGCAATATATAGGTAGTAAGGTGTATGGTTATGTAGGAATGTAGGTGTGTGTATGTATGATGTGGTATGGATGTGTTTTTATCTATTAATTTATTTAAATATTTATTTCATTTAGTTAGTAATTGTGTATTAACTAGATGTTAGTATATGAAGGTGTATGTGTGTATGTATTTATGTGTGAATTTTGTTAGTAAATAGATTATTCTTTTATTTTATTTTAGTTTTTTTGGTAGGGCAGTATCAATTTTTTTTTAGTAGCTGGGTACTGTGCGTGCTCCTGTATAGATGCCTGGACGACGGATTGCAGCAACTGAAAAAAAAAAGGAACAGAAAATAAGGTTTACTTACGTTAACATCTGCAGACCCTATCTGAAACGTGGTATTATTCCATCTATAGGACACATAAAAAAAGAAATAAACATCTTTTAAACGAATGGGAATTCTTTTTGAACTTACCTAATAGCCCGGCTAGACTATACAGGGCGTGGGAGTTCCCCACGTTTTTTTTTAGAAACAGGAAGACAACCACATGGGAATCCGCACACCGGCCCTACGGGCGTAGACTTCGTAGCCCCGGAGTTTTGTTGCGGTGTTGTCGTGTGTTAAACTGGTTCTAAAAATAGAGAAGAATAATTTAATTTATGGTTAATAGTACCAAAAGTCGCTTTTGTTTTACTTACCTTAAATTATCGGTTTTTGTCCGTATGTAGTGTACGAACATTGTGTATGGTCACTGTTTGTATGGAATGTTTGGTGGTGGTTTTTTTTTGAGGAATTGGTGGATGAGGTTTTTAGTCGGGATGATCGTTTGTGGTCTTGTTGGTTTGATTTGTTTTAATTTTTATTTGTTTTATTGGTGGTTGTTGCAGGTTTAGTTTTAGTTATAATCATTATTTAATAGGTTTTTGTTGTTTTCCGTTTTGGTTGTATTTTCCTTTGTTGACTTTAAGTTTTTTTTGTTGGTTTGTTTGGTATAGGCTTTTATTATAATTTTATGTGTTTGTTTTATTATTTAATTATTTATTGTATTTGTTCGGGATGAGTTTAGTTTTTTTTTATTTATTTATTTTAATTATTCGTGCACTGGGTTGTTTTGTTAATTACGCTGTTTTATTTTTGCTGGTATGATGATCTGCTGTGTTTGGTGGTTGAAGAGAATGTAATGTTGAATTTGAGAGTGTCCGTATGTTTGCTGCTAGTTGCTTAATTTGCGGTAGAGTATTACGAGTAAGGGAGTTGCCATCGTAAAGGCAGGGTTGTTAAATGTTTTATGTTAATAAAAATATATCAACCTAAAATGAAGAGGGAAATGTTGCTAAATATTAAAGTTAAGAGCACTAATCCGTTTTATAGCAAATGGAATAAATTTAAAGATGGGGATTATTTTAGAAGTGACCATAATAGAAAGAGGGAATAAATAAAGATTATAGTGTGAACTTTCAGAAAGAAAGGTTGTAAAAAAAAAAAAAAAAAAAACGAATTTTTGTGTTTTTAATAAGAGCAATTATTTTTTGTATTGTATTATTTATATTTAAAAAAAAAAAGAATAAAATAACATAAATTAATTGAAAAAAAAAATAATAACAATAAATAAATAAATACTTAAAGTTAGATTGAATATTTGAAATCAATAGTTAGTGGCTGGTGTAAAAATTAATTTAAAAGAAAATAGCAGCAGGTTGGTGGAGACTGATGCTGGGTGACGTCGTCCGAAGCTCTGGGATAGATAAAAAGGGTGTAAGAGGGTGCACAGTACAGAAAGCAGCCATTTTTCCAAGGCGCGCCAAATCAGGCCTAGGCAGAAGCCGCGTCCAACCAGTGAGCCATTTTGTTTTTGGCTTGTAAAAATTTTTTTTGGTGCAGCAGAAAAAAAAAGGAGATAAAATAAGAAAAGTTTATTTAGTAAGCGGTATTGTTTAAGGTCAAAATTTTCGTCGTAATTAGTAATTAATTGAAATAACAAAAAAATATCTTAGATATAAACTGTTGTTGTGAATTTAACGTTGCAATTTTTTTTTTTGATAAGTGTTAGTGTTTTTTTTTGTTTGTGTAATAAAATTAGTGTTAGGTTAGGTAAATTTGTGTAAGTGCCTAAAATAAAAATTATAGTGATCTAAAGAAATTAGAGGTGCCAGGAAGAACTATATCGTCATCCGGAAGGAAATTCGTTGACAATAAGTTTGACAAAAATATTCCAGAAGTGTTGCCAAACCTCCTAATAGAGCTCCATTAGGTAGAGATAGCGGCGAGTAGGAACTAGTCCTTATTAGTTTCGTTTCTTTCCAGAAACAACGAGTAGATTCTTTGGTTATTTTTCTTTGGCGTTGAGTAATTTTTGTTGTTGTTGTTTTTTTTTATTTTTTGTTTGCTTTATGAGAGCACAAACAGTTTTTATTTAGGCACAGTGGTTTAAAATAACGTTTTTTTTAATATTAAGCATATTTTATATTTTTCTTATTTTTTTTTATTTTTGTTAAATTTAATCCTAAATAGTTTTCAATTCTTTGAGTTAAATAAGAATTAAGTCCGTTTTTGCATGTTTTAGTTTTAAGACAGATTTTATATTAATAAATATGTAATTTTGTGTATTAATTGAACAGATATGTGTCATTGGTGATTTTTCCCATACAGTTCGGTTGAGATGAGGTGAGTTTGTTGCTGAAAGTGTGTGTGTGGAGCTTGGGGAGCACGCCAATATTTGTTTGGATTTTTCGTGTTCCAGGTTGGGTGGGCTAGTGGGGATTATGACATCTGAATCTCTCTCAATAGTGTTTCTGTTTGTTAGTCGAGTTTTTTTTTGTTTGTTTATGCAATTTTTTTTTATTTGTTGTGTTTGTCTTCCTGTTGCAGTCGGGTTGGAACCTTTCCCTGAAATGATGAGTTGGCCGGGACAACACTGCAGCGGAAAAAAGGCACATAACAACAACTCTAATTCTTAACAATGAATATAATAAAAAATAAAATGAAATGTTCAACACTACGATTAAGATAAACAGACACCATTAGCAAAAACCCGCTTTTAGATACATAGACAAAACATTTTAGCGAATTTAGCGATTATAGTTTTAACAATTCTCCCCCACTTGAAGAGACGTGTTTTAACAACATTGATTTTAATGGCGACCATAATCGTCTATGTAGGAACTCTGCGATGCCTCGAGGATGTACGAAGATTCGGTCTCCACTCAGCTTTAGGTTGTTGCCTTGTTGTTGATGGCTCCTCATGTCTCGCAGTTTCTGTAGGATGTGTTTTAATGTTTGATAGAATTAAAGCTTCTGCTTTGTTGAGCTTTATCCTATGCCAAGTCATTTTGTTGATTACTGGTAAGCAGTTGTTACTGTAGATACGGAAAACGCAGTTGATTTATATAATGCTTAAACACAAATTTTACGACGGTACCAAATTTCCGTACTGGCTTGCTTAAGATGTAGCACCTAACTTGAACGCACTCCCCTTTAGTAAACTGCTTGCTTGGCTGATGTGACATCAAAGATTTTAAAATGATCCCTAGTCTTAGCGCATCTAAACGAATTTTTATCTGCCTTCCCAGAATATGTAAATAAAATGTCTCGGACCTTTGTACGTACTGATGACAGATCATTCGACATAGCTGCTACACGTTTGGACATTGCGTTCCTCTAATCCATTTGTTGCAGGATGTCCTATTTGAATCTTACTAACTAAAACTAATGACTAAAAAACACAATTAAGCTGACATTAAGTCATTAATATGTAAATAATCAGAGTTCAAACTTCTAATGTAACAATTTTGTGTGACTCTAATAATTTTGTCAATAACTAATTCTAGACCTGCAATTTCGTGGAGGCGTGATGTTGAAAAGAACCATGGTAGGTTAAATATAAGTTTAAGTAATTTGTTTTGAACTATTTGAAGTTTCTTAATATGACAATTCGCGCTGGAAGACCATACAGGTGCTGCATAGAAAATAACAGCGTGAAAAACTGACTTCATAATTAGCATCTTATTGGCAATATTCAGAGAAGAGTTCCTGTTAATAAAGGGATATAATATTCGGATTAAAACGTTTACTTTATTTATGATATAAGGAACATGGTGGCTAAAATTCATCATCGGATCAAGGATTATTCCTAGATATTTGAAATTTTGTTCCCATTGAATTGAATTGTTGTTTAAAACAATATTTTCCTACGGAATAAAACATTCTTTTCTTCTCCTTGTGAAGTAATAGCTTTGGTTTTTTCGAAGTTTAACATTATTTTCCACTTATTGAAATATGATAATATATCTTTGTAGATTAGCTGTTATATTAGACGCCATAATATCAGAGCTTAAAACTGCTGTGTCATCAGCAAAAATAGATAAAATAAAGTTATGATTATTGGAAAATCAGACGTGTATATATTATAAAGAATTGGCGATAAGCAAGACTCTTGGGGACAACCAGCCACTAAAGGATAAGATTGGGAACTGTGTGAGCCAATATGAACTTTGAATGTGCGAGAGGTTAGAAAATCTTGAATTAGTTTAGTAAGATGAGTTGGAAAGTTTAATTTATCATTTTGAAAATAAGACCGTCATGCCAAACTGTATCAAAAGCAGCTCTGACATCTAATAACACCATGCCAGTAGATTTTTGTTGGTCAAAATTCGCTTTAACAAAATTTCTTATTCTTATAAGTGGGTGAACTGTACAATGTTCCCTTCGAAAGCCAAACTGTTGGCGTGGAATAAAACTATTTGCGTCCATAAAATATGAAAGTTGATTTTTGATTACTTTTTCTAACAATTTACATACACAAGACAAAAGACTTATCGGACGATAGGAAGATGGAGAGTCAATTTGCTTACCTGGCTTAAGGATAGGAATTATTTTGGATTCTTTAAATTTATGGGGAAAGTATGAAAGTTTAAGACAAGAGTTTACTATGATTGTGAGGACTTAATAGCCTTTTTAGGAAGAGCTTTAAGGCATATATTATTAAAGCCATCGATACCTGGTGATTTCCTAATTTTTAGTTTACTAATTATTTCGGACATTTGCCATGAGCTTATCAAATTTACATCTGATGGATTCGCATTAACTGATTTAAATGAATTGAAAATTGTAGCGCTGAATACACCAGTACATCGGAATAGCCGTTTCTTGAAAATATATTGCGCAATATTTCAATTGTTAAAGTTGATGTTGACACAGAAGAACACACAGCAATTTCTGCCCCTTGATACGGCGCGTTCATGTAGGCTATGCGGTCTACTTCATTTTGGTTCAAGCACATTAATTTTACGGGTAATAGCAGTTCTAAAACAACTACAACAATAAGCAAACAACATGTATTTTGTTTTTGTAAAATATATTTTCAGATGTTAAAATAACTGAGACACGGTAGTTTGAAAACGATTTTTTTTATAAAATTCGGTATATTATGAACCACTCAATATATCTTAACCATTTTTTTTTTTAATTTAGGCATGGCAGAGATGTTTTTCAATGAATCTACGGTCGGTCAGACCTCTAGGGTGAAGAGGGGCTTCTGGGTAGGGCACCAAATTTAGGTACCTCGGATATATAATTTTTTTGAAATATCATAAAAAGTTTATTTTTAACTCAAATGTTTAGATTTGGTAATTAAATCACACCTTGATAATATCTATAAAAATGTGCTTAAATGTGCAGGGAGAAAATAGGCTTACATTTTTTTGTTTTGTTCTTTTTGGCCAACCTTAACTTAGTATTATGGAGTAGTACGCTTATTAATTATCGCATTATTACTTTAAGACATTTAGAATACACAAATTTAAAGCTTAGTTCTGCTGGCGCTTTTCCTTAAAAAGTTACAAGCCTCTGAATTGAGAAAATGCAAAAATACCGTTTTTAAGGATTTTCCACAAAAAGGTGGTATTCCTTTTTGCTTATGTAATTTAAATTTACTCTAAAAAGGTTTTGACAGCCCCATGATTAATTAAGGCCTCTTTTGTAAAAAGAACATTATTCCCCATTCCAGAAATTTGTATGTTAAAACAAAAAAAATTAAATTTTATTTCATCATTTGATTAAAAACTCTTTTCGCTATATAACTTCAAAATTATGTAGGAATAGCTCCATGCGTTATGATTTTGTGGCAATTTTAAGTCCATATTTAATTTTTCAAAAAACAACCTTAACATAATTTTTTCAGTTTTTGAAAATTTAGCGCGAAAAAACTAATAAACAATGTTATTAATCTAGATGTCATAAGCTTTTCTTTGATGCAACTTGCATGTATATCGAGCGTACGTTTAGGTTAGAGGAGCTTCCTAAACCTCGCCTCGTCGTGATTTGGTTTGCTTATTTCTTATATGTAAAAACAAAAAATGTGTATAATCATATTTTGAACCAAACTTTTTGGTTTTTACATATAAAAAAAGAAAAAAAAAAAATCATGAGGAGGCGAGGCCTACAATTTAAAAAAATCCAGTTTTAAGAAGTGTTTGAAACTTTTTTGTTTCATAAAAATTTTAAACAACACCACTGTAAGAAAAAAATTTTTGTAGGAAAAAAAATAATAAGTGTAAACAAAATTTGATATCCGAAAACGTAAACAAGAAAGTCAACTGATCTACTGCCACTACCTAGTACATTAATGTGCCTTGATTTTGGTTATACCAATATGTGTGTAATGTTACTACTCTAAAACCACTATTTAAAACCTTGAGGCCCAACTATAATGTGCATAAGCTAGCTTTAGCTTATGTCAAAAATTCAACGAAAAGCCTGTCAAATGTTTAGGTAACTTATCAAAGAAATTTTTGTGGCTACAATGTGCTTATATAAATTTAGTAACTTATTTGCCACAGTTGCACATTTATGTTTAATTCTTACATTGCCAAAAATAATTCCTATACAAATCAACAAAATTTTAAAACGAGAAGGCTTTAAAGAAAATATTTTATATATAATAACATTCACATACACATTAACGTATTTTGGTTTATGTTCTAAGAAAATGTAAAAAAAAATTTACAAATTATTTTCTATTTTGTGTTTGTGGCCAACCGTACTAAAAAATGCAACGATGTTTATCGCTTATATGGTATACATATGTGTGTCTAAATACAAATTTAACTTAAATATTATAATTGTAAAAAATTGGCCAGAAAGAAAAATGTGGTTTTTTCTAAATTTTCTATTGAATTAAAAATTTAACAATTTAGGTCTTAGTTAAAGTTTTTCCTTATCAATGTATAACACAAGGCACAACCAGCTGTTTCCGTACGGAAAGTGCGATCAGTTTCGTACCTTGCATAAAGAAATGAAATTTAACGAAACTTGACGAAAAGTTATCTTATGTACATTATAGTTTACCACATACATTTTAATGTATTTGCACAGTTGTATAAGCTTGCATAAGTTGTGATATGCACATTATAGTTGGGCCTTTGCTTCAACGCTATAAATGGTGTACTCTGAATTTAAATCTAATAATATTTTTTGCGTTGTGTTAATAATCATTTTTCGTCGCTTAGCGAATTTTTTGTAATTCAGTTGAACTGAACTAATTTGATGTAATGTTGAATCACAAATAGAATAACTTATTGATCAATAACAATAATCGACTCTTCATCTCTGACTTCATAGGAGTCCTAGATAGACAATCAACAATTGCTAGGGCCTCTAGATCTAATCTGGAATAATTTTTTTCGGCTTGTGTCACCGATTTCTTTTCTAGCGAAAACGTTCATAGAACTCCTGCTACCTCTGTGGGACTAGCATCGCACTTATGTTGCACGGGTAATGATGGATTAAAAGGCATCAAAATCCTACCGCTAGCGGTTTATATTTTCAACTTATTGTAATCTTTTTGACAATTAAATTGACGTAAAAGTGTTGTTATTGTTGAAGCATTTGGCATAAACTTGGAGTAATATGTTATCATACCCAAAAACCGTTGAACTCCTTCCTTTGACCTTGCGGATGATTTATGCACTTTGTTCTGTTGTATGATACTCGTATGCTCTAAAAATTCTATTTGTTTTTTTTTTAACTTAAATTTTGAAACATTTAAATGAAGATAAAATTGTTGTGATTGGCTCAAATAAGACTTTTATCACGTAGAATTTGATCAACAATTTTATTAAATTCGGTTGAAAAGACGATTTATCCCTTATGCGTAAATTGTTTGTATATTGCTAGGATTTTGATCTACTGGCGCTTTTATGTACGCTTTGTATTAAATAAGACGACATAGATATTTTAGAAATTTCATCTTTTTCCTTACAGGATAGTGTGCCTTTACTAGCCGTTGACTTACGCCGACCTTGTTACCAACCCACAGCCGAACCACTTTCAATTAACCACTAACGCCGATCCCCAATCATTATTACACTGCTCAGCAGCAAAATTCTCCTTTAAATAAAAATAAAAATGTAGACTATATGGCTTTTGATGTGCTAAACTCAAATCCTTTTTAGTGTTTCTGCATCACGTAGGGGTTTTTTTTGGATGGGCTTAGCAAAATGTTCCCTTTAAATTAGTCAGGTACGAAGCCTAACTCGAGAACGACTCATCCGATTTCCATAAACAAAACACCAAAACATGCATAGCAAAATTATATTTAATTTAGTTCTAAATAATTTTTTCGAAAGCTTCTGCTCGGATAATCAATAGGAAATAACAAATCAACTCAGTTTCTTCAAAAACTTAAGAATCTTGCGCCAGGAGATACTGGTCACACAGTTTTAAAAAGCATTTTTTTTTAGAACAAATGCCAGATCAAATAAGAACAATTTTAGCGGTAACACTCTGCTCAATCGAAGTTTTAGCAGAACAAGTTGACCATTTTGGAAGTTCTTCATGATCGAAATGTATGCGAAACTAAAAACAGAGCAGATTCTAGTTCACGTTACATTAAAACAGCTATCTGAGCAAATTAAAGCCCTAGAAAACAAGATATAAAATTACAAAGCAAAAGAGATAGGTCTTTAACTCGATGCGGCTGCTGAAATTCCAAAATGTGATGACCGCTTATTTGTTAAAGATAGAAATTCTAAATTATTCTATTTAATAGGTATTGGGGATGCAATATCTGTTTTTTCGCCTTTTAATTGTAAAAAATTTCTCAGTTCAGAGCAGATACGTATCTGGTTCTAAAAATGTAGTCGCAGATTTTTTGTCAAGATCATGTGAGATTGAATCAACCAATTACAACAGCATGGCTGATGCGAAAAGTGAGGACGAGGAAATAAAAAAAATTTTTGTTGATCCAGCAGTTACTAAGTTAAATGACGAATTACTAAAGATTGCAGGCTTTAATAAAAGTATTTACTGTGACGTCTTCCGACAAAAGTCTCGCCCATACATAGGGGCCAACGATTTGAGATATTTCAAAAGTTTCATAGTTTTAGTCATCCTGGAGTTCGTGTCTTCCGTAAAATTAATTCTGATCGTTTCATTTGGCCGGTAATGAACCAAGACATTGGTCAATGGGTAAGACAGTGTAAGACAGTGTAAATCGAAGCATGTCAAGTCACCCATAAGATTTTTTCCAATTGTTTTCGAACGTTTTTCTTAAGTTAATGTTGACTTAGTAGGACCGTTGCTCCCAAGTAATGGAGAAATTTACCTAGCAAACATTTTAGCAGAAACCGTTTGTGATGCATTTTATAACTGTTGTATTTCTAGATACGAATTCCCTATTTTAGTAGTTTCTTGTCGTGAACGACAACTTACATTAAGTGTTTTTAAAGAGTTGGCAGATATAATTAGTGCTCAGCATGTATGTAAAAACGACTTCGTGTCATCCTCAAAGCAACGGTAAATTTAAAGAGGCAAAAATTCTACCTACAGTTCTTCTTGGAATGAGAACAGCACATAAAGAAGTTTAAGGAGCTTCAGCAGCTGAATTTTTTATGGGGATAATTTAAGACTGACTGGTAAATTTTTTACCGACATAAGTAA
Organism: Gymnosoma rotundatum; assembly: GCA_916610165.2. NCBI lineage: Eukaryota > Metazoa > Arthropoda > Insecta > Diptera > Tachinidae > Gymnosoma > Gymnosoma rotundatum. The sequence continues at coordinate 89,934,645 of OU744337.1, read as the reverse complement.
AAAGGAAGCTGATCTAGTTTTTTACTGCGATTGAAATCAGTCTTGAAAAAAATATTCCTCCGGGGGCTACTTTTCATCACTGCTATCTTAATGTTAATTTGGTGAGACGAAGTTCACACACAACTTAAAGCATTTCTTGTCGTTCTCTTTTGTGTGTTAGTTAAATAGATGATGTTTACGACTTACATAACATAAGGTAGATAGATGCGAAGAATGCTGATGAAGGATGTGGCGGTCCAGAAAATGCTGCATTTCATTCTGCTAGCGTCCAATTTTTCTTGTTTTCTTTGGAAAACGTTCGCATACATTTGTAAATAATTTTTCTTTCTAAAAAATGTTTAGAAATTAAAGTAAAAGGAACCAAAAAGCCGAAAATAAGTCAATTTTCATTCATTTATAAGATCAATGGTTCAAATCCTGGTTGCGAAAAATTAAAAAATTAATAACAGTAATATTAAAGATTTTCAAATTTATTGCTTATTTTCATTGTACAAAATTTTCTTAATGTATGTATTTCAATAAAAAAGAATAAAAAATGAGTGAAAAAATAATAAAACATGACAACTAAATCGGCATCCGTCGCCGATCACATTTTATTTGTTTTTTATCTGAGGAGCGGAATCCAGCTCCACAACCATAACGTTGTATTTCTACCAGTGTCACCACAAAGTAAAATATTTTCCTACCAAAGTTATCCCTAAAATCTACCAAAACATAAAAAAACTAAGATTTTTTGTAGTATATTACCTACAAAATATAAAATTATACGTTTACTAGCCGAACCCGGGCAGACGTTGCGCTGCATCTGTGCACCTCTATATACATATATATAAAATTTTTGCTATATGATGAAGGGAACTTGTGATAATAAAACTAATCTATCGTAACGCGTGTAGATACACAATATTTTTTGTCTTTTAGCTACAGCATCATCTAGCGATGAGTTACAGAAAAATTGATAGTCTAAAAACCTTTTCTATGAAAAATTACTTATACATATAAAGTTTCATCACGATCGGTTGAGCGATGTAGAAGTTTATCACTTACCAACTAACCAACAAACATCCATTTATATATATATATATATATATATATATATATATATATATATATATTCATATCACATTGGGTATATTTAAAATAAAAAAATAAATAAATAAAATACAAATTTACTTTTACAATATACATACTTAGGGCGTGTGTGAAACGGTAGCAAAGTAATCTTGCTATTGAAATGTTGACAGTTCTGAGGTGAATAAAATTTTACTTGGCCTGAGGGCTAGTAGAATTTTTGACAAAAGTATAAAAATTTATGACAAAAATTTTTATTAGTTTTGTGAAAATGTAAAAAAAATAATTTTCTTAAAAATAACAATTAATGAACATATTTCCAATCAAAAATAAAATATTAAATAACTGCGATGCTGCAATTCCCAAAAGAATTGATATAAGCAACGAAAAATATTTTTTATTGAATTAATTTTTAAAAATATCAACTTTTCTTTTTTTCTATAGAAACGTCAAAATTTTATATTGCCAACAAAAATATCACTTCACACAGCAGTAATATAAAAATTTCTCCCCAAAGAAAAAAAATACTTAACCATGGTAAACGTTTTACACACGACGTTAGTATGAAAAAACAAAACATAAAATTAGGTACAATTCGTTTATACATTTTTTATAAAATAGTGATTAAAATTATTTTTAGCCGACCACACAACATGGGGTTCAGTCTTATTGCCAATTTCTTTACATATTATTATGTTATTTATGGTTTTCAGGTCTAACTCGTTTCTAAGCTTTGTTATTTATCAATCTTAAATAATAGATTGAAATTCTTTATTTAAGTTATTTGTGATGTATGATAGAAAAAAAGGAAGTTTTAATTTTTTATTTATAGTGTTGGCTTTCAGCTGGCGAAATTCAATACAGTACGAGCTCGATTAGTGCAACCGAAAGGAAACCAGGGTCGTTGCTTTTACCGAAAAGATGTGATAACCGACTAAAAATCTTATTTAAAAACTCACCACTGTTTAACACAAATTCATTAAATTTTATTTTTTCAACATGAAAAAATGACTTATAAAACTAACTGATAAAATTAACGTTTTATACATAAATAAAAAGCAAAACAAAAAATAATCTGCTTACGTATTTTAAACGTGTATATACATACAAACATATACACTGGTGGTAAAATCTAAAGTAACCAACTTAACTTGCATCGTCCGATTTTATATACGTTATATTACTAAGATAAGCGTATACAAAAAACTAAGCATATTAACATAAAATTAATAAAAAAGCAGAGAGAAATTATAAAAAATTATCAACCATTATTCAAATTTTAAGTAATATTTTAAATTTTATTTTTTTAACTGGTCAAAACTCAAGCAACTCTGGAGTAACACAGAAAGATAGCTCTGGTGTTACACAGCAAGACAACTCTGGTTAAACACAGTTGACTGCAAATGTACTATGAATTATTTGTACCACAGATAACAAACCAGATAAGACACGTAAAATTCAGTCTGGCCAGATTCGAGATTTCGTTAGAAAAGGATAGTAACAGTTCTTGCATTTTTTATATTACTACCTCTTTCTGATTATAGCTGGAATTTGACATATTATTTATTTACAAAAATTTGTAAAGAAAATTTGGCGCAGATAATTATCTTTGCGCCAAATATTGTGTCATTAAACTAATTAATATTATTGTATGTGTTTTAATTTCTGTGTCTTATCTGTGCTCTTAAAATAATAACATAAAATAAGGGTTGAAAAATCAACCACAACAACAAAACAAAAAAATCTAACAGGAAAGATGTGAGTTGAACAAAGTTGTTTTTAATGTAAATTATTTTTTAATGAAATTATTTAGTTTCTTTCAGAAGTCGCCGCTGTATAATGGGTTGTTCCCACCAGCTGCAACAGTTCCTCAAAAATCCGGCCAAGTAGTTTTATATTTGTATATAAGTTTCATTAATTAGTGACATGCTCTCGGCAGGTTTTATACATTAGAGGAACTCTGTTCTTTTACAATGTACAAAATCTTATTTAATTTAGTTCTATTCCTAGACAATTGAAATTGTATGTTCTATTAGATTTTATCTTAGCAAACATATACAATTTTCTTAAGAAGTATATGGGAGTGTTTCTCCCAATTAGAAAAATTTAAGGGATTTTAAAATAAAAGAAGTGCGTGTGCACTTAAAATATGAAAGTATAAATCGGATCTAGACCAGATAAGGTCGAAAAAATCAACTACTGAAATTCAGTAGTTTATAATAGATATAAGACCGAACTCTTCCAGTTTTTAAAGATTTTTATTTTTAATTATTGAAAACTGAAAGCAGATCGATGAAATTATGTTTAATGTTTAATTAAGATACATATCGCACTTAATCAAAAAGAGGGTGTTAACTCAAAATATTAAAATTTTCAGTAGAGGTGAAAACTGTTTGTGGTTACATTTTAAGAGAATTTTGAAATTCGAATTTATCATAGTAAGCAAATTCCATTAGAAAATATATTTACATCGGGTTTCCTAGAAATCTGTGCAAGTATTGCAAGAAAAATCAAGTTTTTGAGTTAATACCATTTTTCTGAAATTTTTCGATCATAAATGAAATAAATATTATGACAGTATCAACTCAAAATAAAACCAAATTGAAAAGAGACTCAACTCAAAATAATACCTTTTTTATGAAAATTTGCGAATCAGTTCCATGTTAACTTTTGTATTAACATAAAATGATACCTTTTTGTTGATATGAAGGTAGTTACTACATAATCACGAAAATGGTCTCAAATGTTGTTTTAGAGATGAAAGAGTTATCGGACTGTGTTTAAATTTTTACAGTAGATAGATACTGATGTTGTTAGTGGATTTCTTGCAAAAAATGAAATTTTAAAAATTTTAAGTTAATATCCTCTTGTTGATCAAGTGCGATGTATTGAAATCTTCATTTTTATATGTTAACACAGATTGTTGCCTTGAGTTGGAAATCTATAATTGCTGGAATGGTTTAAAAATTGCTGAAATAAAACATAAAATTTTGCTTATTATAAATTGTTTGTTTTTTTATTATATAAATAAAAACCGTAAAAGTTATACAAGAATTATCATTAAAGTTAAATATATTATAACCCAGTAAAAAAAAAATGAGAGTCATTCTTAGCGAATGGCATCTTATTCACATCTAAAAATGTTAATATACATTCTTTAGATTTTGTAAGCAATTTTTAAAATGTTTTTTGAAAGAACATGTTGAACTACTTCTAAAATTTACGCTTTTCCTTGCATAACGACAATATTTTTAAATAGAATAGTTCAGATTTTTCATAGCAAAACAAAATAAACTTCTTTATTTAAAGTGACAAGTTGTTTATGGCAGTTTATTATATAAGTAGTCATTATGTTTTACTGGTATGGAACGAATTATTATTGAATTTTTCTTAATTATCTGTTTAAGTATGCAAATTTGTTTCCGGTTTTTCGGCAACTGAAATACATACAATAAAAGATATAATATATATTTTTGAATTCTTGTTTATTTATTTTTTATAATATACTGCATAAAATAATACTTAATAATACCCACTTCTACGTGACTTTTATTTTCAACCACAATTACATATAATCAAGGCAAATTGAATATAAGCATGTCTGTTTATTTATGTTTTGATATTCGACTTTTCATATTGACACAATAAAGTAATTAAAAAATTTAAATAAAAAATTGAATTATATAAAAAAAAACTAAACAAACAAAAAGTAAGTTAAAAAATGAGTTCAAAACGGTCTTTTAAAAGGCAGGTAAAGAAAGAAAGGCAGAGACTAGCTTCAATTTTATGTGCAACGGAGTCTGTCATTGAAAAGCCATCTTGCTCCCGTTCTGCAAAATTTGAAATGGATAAAGAACAATTTTTAAGTGAAAAATCGCCACAAACCCTACGACAGAAGGTAAAAGACTGGTTTATGCAACATAATCCCTCGGTTAAATGTTGCAACGGTCTGCTTAAAATTTTAAAAGAAGAAAATTTGGACGTGCCTAACAGTGTTGGCTGTCTTTTGCAACGAAAAGTGCAATGCGTCGTGAGAACCGTATCGCCAGGAAAATACATTCACCTTGGATTAGCTAAACACTTGCAAAAGGCAAGAGATATTCTGTTGCAATATACTGGAGATGTAATAATTTCGGATATAGGCATTGATGGCTTACCGCTTTTTAAAAGTTCTACCGTTGGCTTGTGGCCAATTCTGGCTAAAGTTGTAGATGAGCCTCTCATAGGACCTCTTCTAATTGGAACCTACGTTGGCAAGGGAAAACCTTTAAATGTAAATAGTTTCCTTCATGATTTTATTGAGGAATTTAAGCTCATGCAGGTAGAGTTTAAAATAGAAAGAAGGTTATTTACTTTAAAAATTCGGGCTTTTATTTGTGACGCTCCGGCAAGGTCCTTCATTTGTGGCACAAAGGGTCACAACGCATTCAACGGATGCCCAAAGTGCAGGCAAACTGGGTATCGTATCGGACACCGTACAGTGTTTTCAGATTCTGTCGGACCAACCAGAACAGACCTGGATTTTAAAAACAAAACTGATACTAGCTTCCATAATAATTTTAATTTAGAAACTGGATCTAGCTTAGAAGACATAGGAATTGCAATGGTCACACAGTTTCCTTTAGGCTCTATGCATTTGCTAGACTTAGGCGTTACCAAAAAAATTCTTGCGCTATTATTTACCAATAAGTCTAATCAAAAAATAACATCTTCCACTAAAAATACAATTTCAAGTCTTCTAGTTTCTTTTGCGCCGTTTATAGTAACTGAATTTGCAAGAAAGCCAAGAACACTGGATGAGGCTGCAAGGTGGAGAGCTGTTGAATATAGACAAATCGCCCTATATACTGGAATGGTGTTGTTAAAAGATTTTGTGGATGGAAGATTTTTTAGCTCAACAATAACACACTTCACTGGTAAAAATATGTTCGTACTTTTTGTAAAGCAATATTCCTTTTTTTATGGAGTCCAATATTTGTCTTTCAATATTCATAACCTACTTCACGTTTGGAATTGCCACAAAGATTTCGGAAATGTAATGAATATTTCGGCGTACGAATTTGAAAATTTTTTACAGAAATTAAAACGATGTGTTAAAACTCCCAGAAACATAGAAAAACAAATTTTTCACAAATTTTCCGAACAACCTGTAATTTTACCAAAAGAAAATAAAACTGTGAAAAAAAATAAAGATGGAGAAGTAACATCGTACTTTGCAAATAATTTTACTTTTAAAACAAAATTTCCAGATAACGTTTGCTTTTCAAACAATTTTACATATCTTACGATTTCAAAAATTTTTGAAGATGGAACAATTTCTGGAAAGATGTTTATGAATTTAAGAAATTTTTTTCATTATCATGTGGACTCGTTAGGTATTGGGATTGCTTACTCTGAAAACTGGAAACTGGAAAATATTGGTAGAATATATTGTATAAACGATTTTAAAAAAATTCAATTAATTCCTTATAAGAAAGGTGTTGTCTTAATACCTTTACTTAATTAATACTTTTTTCTTTTTGAGTATTAAAATGAACAAGAAAAAAATTGCTACTAAAAATCCCGAAATAAATGACACAAATGGCGATATTAAACAAATGTTACTATATTTAAAAACAAGGCTTGAACTTTTAACTGGTATGTATATATACATATAAACATTATTAAAGATATTATTTAGAGATATTTGTTTTTTTTTTCACTTTTAGAAAATAATGAAATATTAATAAAACAACTAAAAGGTAAACGAACTAGAACAATTAATACAATGCGAGTTTATGACAAGCAAATATATTAAAAACAATTTTTTTCAGAAAATAATGAAATGTTCCAAAAACAGCTAGACGGTAACTAATGTCCCTAATATGCTTATAATTCCTACTAATTAAATTTTTTAAAAATTATTTTAGAAATCAAAAATCAAAATTCCTTGGTACTAGATGTTCTGAGTGAAAATAATGTAACGATTAAAAATTTATTGAAAAACAAAAATCCAAAACACATAAAAACATTCCCCATTAAATCTTTAAATGAATTAAAGGACATGAGAAAAAATAACAGAAAGCAACGAAAAAGATGTGTGTGAAGATAAATACGTCAAGTTAAATACGTTTTTAAAAAAATGTAGCATGCGATAATTTTTTTCTCCCATACATACAGTACAATTTGTATAGTAAATTCCGGACTTTTTTAACGAATACGATTACAGCTACAAAACCCTACGATCTCGGAGAATCAAACCTATTGGGAAATCAAGGGCACATATAGAGCTATGAATCTGTAAACACAGTTTATTCAAATTGAATTTGAGAAATTTTTTATAAGACGCGGAAAATTGACTTAGCGCAATTTTCTCATATACGATGAGTTCTGTGAGGGATTTTGTCAATGTGGCCAAACCCTTCGATCTCGCGGAATTACACCTATTGGGAAATCAAGAGAACATATAGAGCTATTAATCTGTAAACACAGTTTAGTCAAATTGAATTTGAGAAATTTTTTATAAGACGCGGAAAATTGACTTAGTGCAATTTTCTCATATACGATGAGTTCTGTGAGGGATTTTGTCAATGTGGCCAAACCCTTCGATCTCGCGGAATTACACCTATTGGGAAATCAAGAGCACATATAGAGCTATTAATCTGTAAACACAGTTTAGTCAAATTGAATTTGAGAAATTTTTTATAAGACGCGGAAAATTGACTTAGTGCAATTTTCTCATATACGATGAGTTCTGTGAGGCATTTTGTCAATGTGGCCAAACCCTTGACAAAATCCATAACAGAACTCATCGTATATGAGAAAATTGCACTAAGTCAATTTTCCGCGTCTTATAAAAAATTTCTCAAATTCAATTTGACTTAACTGTGTTTACAGATTAATAGCTCTATATGTGCTCTTGATTTCCCTATAGGTGTAATTCCGCGAGATCGAAGGGTTTGGCCACATTGACAAAATCCATAACAGAACTCATCGTATATGAGAAAATTGCACTAAGTCAATTTTCCGCGTCTTATAAAAAATTTCTCAAATTCAATTTGACTAAACTGTGTTTACAGATTAATAGCTCTATATGTGCTCTTGATTTCCCAATAGGTGTAATTCCGCGAGATCGAAGGGTTTGGCCACATTGACAAAATCCATAACAGAACTCATCGTATATGAGAAAATTGCACTAAGTCAATTTTCCGCGTCTTATAAAAAATTTCTCAAATTCAATTTGACTAAACTCTGTTTACAGATTAATAGCTCTATATGTGCTCTTGATTTCCCAATAGGCGTAATTCCGCGAGATCGAAGGGTTTGGCCACATTGACAAAATCCCTCGCAGAACTCATCGTATATGAGAAAATTGCACTAAGTCAATTTTCCGCGTCTTATAAAAAATTTCTCAAATTCAATTTGACTTAACTGTGTTTACAGATTAATAGCTCTATATGTGCTCTTGATTTCCCTATAGGTGTAATTCCGCGAGATCGAAGGGTTTGGCCACATTGACAAAATCCATAACAGAACTCATCGTATATGAGAAAATTGCACTAAGTCAATTTTCCGCGTCTTATAAAAAATTTCTCAAATTCAATTTGACTAAACTGTGTTTACAGATTAATAGCTCTATATGTGCTCTTGATTTCCCTATAGGTGTAATTCCGCGAGATCGAAGGGTTTGGCCACATTGACAAAATCCCTCGCAGAACTCATCGTATATGAGAAAATTGCACTAAGTCAATTTTCCGCGTCTTATAAAAAATTTCTCAAATTCAATTTGACTAAACTGTGTTTACAGATTAATAGCTCTATATGTGCTCTTGATTTCTCAATAGGTGTAATTCCGCGAGATCGAAGGGTTTGGCCACATTGACAAAATCCATAACAGAACTCATCGTATATGAGAAAATTGCACTAAGTCAATTTTCCGCGTCTTATAAAAAATTTCTCAAATTCAATTTGACTAAACTGTGTTTACAGATTAATAGCTCTATATGTGCTCTTGATTTCCCAATAGGTGTAATTCCGCGAGATCGAAGGGTTTGGCAACATTGACAAAATCCCTCGCAGAACTCATCGTATATGAGAAAATTGCACTAAGTCAATTTTCCGCGTCTTATAAAAAATTTCTCAAATTCAATTTGACTTAACTGTGTTTACAGATTAATAGCTCTATATGTGCTCTTGATTTCCCTATAGGTGTAATTCCGCGAGATCGAAGGGTTTGGCCACATTGACAAAATCCCTCGCAGAACTCATCGTATATGAGAAAATTGCACTAAGTCAATTTTCCGCGTCTTATAAAAAATTTCTCAAATTCAATTTGAATAAACTGTGTTTACAGATTAATAGCTCTATATGTGGTCTTGATTTCCCATTAGGTGTTATTCCGCGAGATCGAAGGATTTGGTCGCAGTAACAAAATCCCTCACAGAACTCATCGTATATGAGAAAATTGCATTAAGTCAATTTTCCGCGTCTTATAAAAAATTTCTCAAATTCAATTTGACTAAACTGTGTTTACAGATTAATAGCTCTATATGTGCTCTTGATTTCCCAATAGGTGTAATTCCGCGAGATCGAAGGGTTTGGCCACATTGACAAAATCCATAACAGAACTCATCGTATATGAGAAAATTGCACTAAGTCAATTTTCCGCGTCTTATAAAAAATTTCTCAAATTCAATTTGAATAAACTGTGTTTACAGATTAATAGCTCTATATGTGGTCTTGATTTCCCATTAGGTGTTATTCCGCGAGATCGAAGGGTTTGGTCGCAGTAACAAAATCCCTCACAGAACTCATCGTATATGAGAAAATTGCACTAAGTCAATTTTCCGCGTCTTATAAAAAATTTCTCAAATTCAATTTGAATAAACTGTGTTTACAGATTAATAGCTCTATATATGCTCTTGATTTCCCTATAGGTGTAATTCCGCGAGATCGAAGGGTTTGGTCACATTGACAAAATCCCTCACAGAACTCATCGTATATGAGAAAATTGCACTAAGTCAATTTTCCGCGTCTTATAAAAAATTTCTCAAATTCAATTTGACTAAACCGTGTTTACAGATTAATAGCTCTATATGTGCTCTTGATTTCCCAATAGGTGTAATTCCGCGAGATCGAAGGGTTTGGTCGCAGTAACAAAATCCCTCACAGAACTCATCGTATATAAGAAAATTGCACTAAGTCAATTTTCCGCGTCTTATAAAAAATTTCTCAAATTCAATTTGACTAAACCGTGTTTACAGATTAATAGCTCTATATGTGCTCTTGATTTCCCTATAGGTGTAATTCCGCGAGATCGAAGGGTTTGGCCACATTGACAAAATCCCTCACATAACTCATCGTATATGAGAAAATTGCACTAAGTCAATTTTCCGCGTCTTATAAAAAATTTTTCAAATTCAATTTGAATAAACTGTGTTTACAGATTAATAGCTCTATATGTGCCCTTGATTTCCCAATAGGTTTGATTCCCCGAGATCGTAGGGTTTTGTAGCTGTAATCGTATTCGTTAAAAAAGTCCGGAATTTACTATACAAATTGTACTGTATGTATGGGAGAAAAAAATTATCGCATGCTACATTTTTTAAAAAACGTATTTAACTTGACGTATTTATCTTCACACACATACGAAAAAGAATACGTTAGTATAAATAAAATTTACTTTTTAATTTTAGTATCTATTTTTATACAGTTTTGTTTTAGAGTTCTTCTATAAGAGCTATTGCAGGAAGTCGCGGATTAAAAAAAGGTCTTTGTGACATAGTATGTCCAAAAGTTTTAGTAGACCTTAATGTAGATGGCAGTCATAACAAACAGCGTCTCTTAAACTACCCCAAGTTTCTTAATGCATTATTTCGTAAGTATATTACAAAATGTAACAAATTATTTTTAAAATCTTGAGTGCTTTAAAAAGAAATTTGATTGATTATAATTTCTTATCTTATTTTTTTTTTAATGGCACTATTTTAATTTATTTGTTAGATGGAACGTATGATGAGAACACCAATGAAAAATCGTTTAAGTCTAACTTAAGAGATGCTCTGAAGTTAGCAAAAAATAGATATTTTAAAGAGAAACGAGCATTGAAGGAAAAAGAGGATAACCTTCAGAAAAATGCATCCTTGGAAACTGATTCTACAAAAACTGCATCTTCCCAAGATAATGAATTCCAGATACAAGTTAGTCAACTATTGTCAACGTGTCCATCTCTTTTTAATTATTGCATTTGTTTAATTAAATTTTTAATACTAAGTTTTTGTATGTACACAATGAATTGCCGATTTTTGTTAAAGATTCCTTTATTTTGTTTTCTAGACAATAAGATACGACAAACTCTTAATCGATATACCAAGAAAATTTGTATCTTTATTTATTGTTGTTATTAAAACTATTTTTTTAATATAAAAAATGTTTAAATAAACAAATGTGTTTTAATCAAAAGCTTAATTGAGGTTTTACAATGCTATGCAGGAATGGTGAATAATAACTGCATTAAAATCACTTCTTAAATCTGCAACTTCATCGCTTTGTATAATTCTGTTTTTCATCATACCTAAAAACTACATATAATGTAACGTAATTTAACTATTTAAAAATAGATTCTCATCACAGAAACTTTTCAGCATTTAGAAAGCTGATTAAAAGTAGTACAAAGTTGTTAAAAACGAATAACATGCCTTCAATGACATGCTAATGTAAAATTCATAGGTTTTTCACCCGAATTTGCACCACTTCGTTCGTATAGATGTGGTGTTTTAATTACATCTTTTTCCTCACTTTTTTTACTGGGAACATAAAATTGTGTTTTTTTATTTATATAAGATTTTTCAAATATAAAAGAAACTTAAGTTCATTTTATTTTAAATTTCTAACCCTGGAGTTAATGTCGACGTCGTTGACGGCGTCAAATGTCAAAAATAAAGTTGAATCGTATGAAATTGTATGAGAGCAGTTAATATCAACGCGTTGCAACGCCGTAAAAGTTCAATCTGTTTCAACTTTTTCGGCGTTGAAACGCCGTCAACGACGTCGACATTAACTCCAGGGTAAAAATCCTTTTTAGAAATAAAATTTATTTTTACAAATGTATGCGGACGTTTTTCCAAAGAAAACAAGAAAAATTAGACGCTAGCAGAATGAAATACTGCACTTTCTGGACCGCTACGACCTTCATCAGCATTCTTCGCATCTATCTACCTTAGTTGTGTATTTTTATAAACATCATATATTCACAGTTCAAATAATAATTTAATAAAAATTAAGTTATAAACACGCAAGGCACAGCGAGCATTCATACTTACATCATAACAATCAAAATGATACTAGAACAGCATCTATAATGTTATGAGCAAACAAGTAAGAATGACTAAAATCAAATTTGCATTCGTGTTCAATCGATGATTGAAACAATGCAAAGACAAATGTACAAGACGAAATACAGATAGAACAGTAAAGAAATACGTTGGTTTGGGTGTAAATTTCGTCTAACCAAATTAATATTAATGTTGATATGAATATTCTCGTATTCTTATTTACAGAGTTAATTGGTTAAATAGATAATGTTTATAAAAATACACAACTAAGGTAGATAGATGCGAAGAATGCTGATGAAGGTCGTAGCGGTCCAGAAAGTGCAGAATTTCATTCTGCTAGCGTCTAATTTTTTTTGTTTTCCTTGGAAAAACGTCCGCATACATTTATAAAAATAAATTTTATTTCTAAAAAGGATTTTTAGAAATTAAAAATAAAATTAACTCAAGCCAAAATAATTTCTATTCATTTATAATATTCACAGTTCAAATAATAATTTAATAAAAATTAAGTTATAAAAGAAACTATTACTGATAAAAATATTCACTTTTATTCACTTGCTTTTGACTAAAAATCTTGGTGTTGTTATAGTGATATTAAGATTCTACTGTTTCCTCACTTGTTTTGCATTTTATAAATTTCTTAGCATTTGACCAACACATGGAATATGAAAATTTTCATATGCCATAGTCTATCTTAAAAATTGTTAAGCAAAATATTAAATGCAGCGGTTTGCCAATATTCTTATTATTATTATATTTAGGCATTTATTCTTAATATTACGTAACCAGTTGAGAAAATACACTTGGAAATTTCGTTTTTTAATTTCTTCCTCCGTCTTCTCTATGGACGTGAATTGTTTGCACAAATCGCTGTTGCCCTAGATTTAGGCTTGCCAGATCAAATTTGCCAAAAAGCTTGACATTGCCCAAAAAAAACTTGATTTTGAAAAAAAACTTGACAAATAAAAACACTCATACTATTGGTTTTTATTTAATTTTTTTATTATTTTCTTTTTTATAAAAATTGTTAGAATAAAAACAAAAATATCATAAAAAGTAAAAATAACAGAGACAATGTAAAGGAAACAAAAAACAATATAAGAATAAAAATTCAGTCGTTATATATTTAAGAGAAAACTAAGGCGTTATTTAAAAAAATATAGATACTATCTTAAGAAAAAAAATATAGGTACTATTTATTTTGCCACATATATTTCATATTCTTAGATACAGAATTAGTTAATTCTCTACCATTGGGTGTTGTTAAAAAATTTTGAAAGTTTTTGCAATCCTCATTAAAATTTATTCTTATTAATAGTTCGGCTTTTATTAGATCGAAGGACATTCTATTCCTTTCTTTGGTATATAAAAAATATGTATCATATTAGTCCTTAGTTGTATTGATAGTAAAAATATGCTCTTTCGATGTATTTTTTAGAAATATACACTTACTTTTTTAAGTATTATTACATATGTAGCTAGAATAAATTTGAGAAAAAAAGTTACAAAAAACCTTGACAAATCACTTTTTCACTTGACACTTGACGCGCATTAAAAAACTTGACAATCAGGCCAAATCAGGCCCGTCTGGCAACCCTACCTAGATTCCATATTTTTATAGTCCCATCTGAACTGCCTGATACAACCTGATATTCATCCGGCCATACATTTTCCGTATGATCCTGAAGTTTCATATTTCGAGCGCAGGTACGGGGGTCCCATACTCTTAAAATGTTCTCTATTGAGCCACTCATAATAACTGTGCCGGCTGGATTAATTGCTGAACTATAAATGGAATCTTTTGAACCAGAGGCTAGTGAAAAAAAAATGCAATTAGTATAAGGGCCTTGTAAACTTTTTACAAAAAATTCTTATTGGTGATCGTGTTATTACTGGCAGTTAAAGCTGTTAATGTATTAACATCCCAAAACAAAGTTGGCTTTATCCAAACCAGCACTGGCCACTTGCTCACGATCTTTGGCGTAGGCTAACGCTTGAACATAATCACGATGTATTTGCAAAATCGACATGTAAAAGCCTATGTGAGCGTTACATACCTTAACAGTAGTATCACAGCACTTATTACTGAGAAAACAAAAAAAAAAAAAAAAAAAAAACAGCAAAAGTAGAACTAAACATACAATTTCTACTATTACAGCAAAGAACAGTGTCATTGACCCAATCGTTGTGATGTTTCATTGACTGTATATCGCTGGTCTCATGTAGAAAGGCCCTTACTCGAATTTTCATGTAAACTTTTCATTTGATTCGGAACATGAGTTCCATACACGTATAATCGCATCCCTGCCGGCTAATCTAATTGCATCGCATTGACTCCATTTCGATGTTGTTATTCTTCCGCAGTAGTGGCATTTTGTAAAGTAATAAACTCTGCTAAATGTTTATCCCAATTTTTTTATACATTTTTTGGTTGATTAAATGAAAACATATGTTTGCAATAGGTATGTGTAGCGGTTTCTTCCAACTCATTGCGTTCAGCGTTTTTGAATATTTTTTTATTCGCTTGAAAGAAAGCCGGAAGAAAATATGATAACACACTTTTTTAAACATCACTAGTGAGTTATCTGATTATTCATCTGTGATTTGTACCGTTAGTAATTGATTGATCTTTTTCTTTAAAATCGTTTTGTTTGGATTAACACGTGTGAAATTTCGAAACATTAGTAATGGCTAGCAATAAGTATAATTGCTTTACAAAAAATAATATTATAAGTGACTATAACAAAGGTCTATCACAAAAAGAGATTTCCCAAAAATATTTAATATGCAAATCTGTGATTTCGCGAATATTAAAACGCTTTCGGTTAAACGGACCAGTAGAGACGATACATTGTGGAGGGAGACCATGGAAAACTTCTCAGCGCACTGATAAGCAATTACTACGTAAAATTAAAAAGATACCGTTTGTAAGTTCTACAGAACTGGTAAGGGAATTATCGTTGAATATAAGTGCCAGGACAGTGCGCAGACGAGCAGTATCAGCTGGTTTACGCGCAATAAAGCCATCAAAGAAGCCATTCATATCTCGAAAGAATCGTCTTGCCAGGTTGACTTTTGCAAAAGCCCATATCGGTTGGACGGCGTCGCAATGGAGAAATATTCTGTTTTCTGATGAGTCCAAATTTAATATCAAAGGATCAGACATAAAGAACTTTACAATAAGAAGGCCCAAAAACACTCATCTTAAAACTAAGTATTGCAAGCGTACTGTAAAGCATGGAGAAGGCTCAGTCATTGTATGGGGAAGCTTTTCTTACTATGGAATCGGACCTATTTGTCAGATAACAGAAAAAATAGATAGATTTGTATACCAAAGTATTTTAGAAAATGAAATGCTACCCCATGCCAAGAAAAACATGCCGCTTATTTGGGTATTCCAAAACGACAACCACCCGAAACACACCATATTTGATCATATAAAGGACGCATGGCACAACATTTCGAAGGATCAAATCAAACGTCTAATAGATTCTATGCCTCGCAGATGTGCTGCAGTTATGAAAAATAATGGATATGCTATATCGAAGAGTTGCATTTGTTATGACCAAGTGAATTGTGCGATTTTTTTTTCTTTCTACTTTGTGTATGAGTTCTATTTATAAAAATATGTTTAAATCCTTAGTTTAAGGGGAAGAATGTTGAAATTTTTGTTTGAATTTTAGACTTTTTAGCCTTTTGGGAAATCTCAGCTTTCTTGAAACGCGATTAATTTTCTGATTTAATTTTCTGTTGCCCACTCATCTACTTTAACTTTTTTTTTGAAACGTCTATAGCTACATTTTCCTGTGAATAGTCGGTAAAACGTTTCAACGTTTTGTAATAGCGACGGTAGAAACTCTGTCACATGCATTAGCTAAAAGAATTACTTCCATACGAATATTAAAAGCTTTAAGCTTTTTTTCAAGTCTGTGCCTTGCGTGCTAATTAAATATGTGAAAAGGTTTTTTTTTTATAATAAATTTTTGTTAAATGCAATAAATTCTGATCTAGCGGTTGAAGTAAAGCATTATGACAAAGTTTCATCATCGCTTTTGGGTTCGTTATTTTTAGGATGACATGGTGCGTTGTCTATTAGTAATAACGCTTTTTTTCGAAAACCTTACGAGCGAGGAAATTCAGTTATCTATTATTAAAAGGACACGAATTAAAAAAAACCGTATCTAGTATATAACCGATTAAAATACATACCTCAGGCACAAACACGTTTTTAAACCAATCTTTGAAAATGACGTAAGTCATCTGTTATTAAATTTTTAAACGCACGTAGATTCTCTGATGTTCCAATAATAAATAAATTTAGTTATTTGATCCGCTTGAATTCGCTCAAAAATGTTACCCCTTTTTAGAAACCTTACGTTCTGGTGCTGACTTTTCATTTAAAATTACTAGAGTTAAATTTGGAATTTAGAAGTCTAAAAAATAGACCGGACTGGTCGCAGTTGTAAATCTGATCAGGAACTTGTACTAATTCATTGATCTTAGCATTGAATTCTTTTAAAAAGGGATATACACTCTCCAATGCTAGCATTAAAAGTTCCAGGTTTTCTTTTAATTTGTTATGGAAAAACAGGGCTTTCGATTTTAAAATTTTCTCAGAATCTGGAACGTTATTTACTCTCTGGTTTAAATCATATTCAAAAAATTATTCGATAAGTTAACAACTTTGTGTTACGCCTCTGTTTAATTGGATTAAATTGAAAATATTAAATAACTAGCAATTACCTTAACTGTTTTAACATTCCAAAGAAATAAAAAAAAAACGAAAAGATCAACATCGTTCGATTTTCTACCTGCTAAACTATACATACTTAGTTGTGTATAATTGGTTTGGTTCTTGTACATAGTGACAATTTTGATAAGTATTCTAATGCAATGTTTGTAATGTAACATCGTATATGTATATTTTTGTTCTATATTTTGTATACTTTCGGTAGCTGTAACACTTTGATAATAAATCAGTATTCATTTATTTGTCAAGAAAAAAGGTCTTATCATTATAGTCCACAAATTTGAAGTTTTGCTTATTATACACCACTCTCTGTTTTAAAAACCGATTCGATTCAGTGTTTCTAGCAAGTTTTCGTATCGCATGCCCATTTTTTAATTCTGCAGACTGTGCACTTTTTAACTTTGTAATCAATACAAATCTTTTTAACAGATACACCAAGTTGCAATTTGCTCAAAATTTCTAATTTTTGTTTAATTTTTAGCTTAACCAATTTTTTTTAATACTCCCATATTTATTGAAATTAAAAACAAAACGAAAAATTGTAAATTAAGACAACTTTTTTGCATGTATAGATATACAGAAAGAGTAAAGAGAATAAAATAATATGTAAAAGTATCAGTATCAGTGGAAAACATTCTTAAGATGAGTTATTTGCTGAAACTACATTTGTGAAGATATAAATTAAAAGAGAAAATACCATTAATTTTATAAAGCACAAAAAGTTGCACTTATCGAGACTGGTTTTTTGAAAAAGTTGCACTTATAAAGACTATAATGTAAAAAAATTGCGTGTTGCGGTAATCGGGGTGTTGCAGTTATCGGTAATTGCACAAATCGAGCTCGTACTTTACTTATAAACAGCATTCCTGTGGTTTTTGCAGCAATAAACTCAGAAAGTTGGTTTGATTTCATCCTTCTACATTTAAGAAGTCCGGCTATTGCGGAATTTGGGCAACATTTAGCTACCAATGCCCGTAAAAAATAGTGGTGGTGAGATTGTGGCTAATACGAAACATTACTATAGCTACCTCTGTGCTCTAAACTTGTTTATGTAATTTCTCCTTTTTAACGTTTATAAAGCTGGTCATACTCGCTTAAATTTTTTTTTTCACTACAGTTTTTGTGGTGATAGTTTGATTTTTCGTGATTTTTTAGATGTGTACAATAGGGTGTCCCAATTTTTTTTTTAAGATTTCCCTAACACAAGACATCCTGAAATTTGCGTAATTGATCGTAGATTACCAAAATGATTTTAAAAATAAGATGAAACTATATCTTCAAGTTGTACCAATCTTCAAAGTTTTGAAAAGTAGTTAATTTCATTACTATATATTTCGCTATCCCTAATTTCGACACCTAAACTAAATATGCCACGACTATACCTCCATTTGCTTTTGGGGTATAAAAGCAAATGAAAAAATAGTATCGAAAACAAACTAAAGTGTTTTTTGGAGTCATCTGAAAAGCTTTTCGACGTTGCTGCTTGCAAATGCACTTCATTTGAATTTTGTTCTTGTTTAAAATCTAAGAAAGTTCCAATCAGTGAAAGAGTTTTTTTGTTGGATCAAAGGAATTACAGAAAAATGGTTATATCTGCAGTTGATAAAAAAGAAACAGCTCGATTAATAAAACGAAAGCAGAGACAAACTGAACATTCCATAAGGGCAGCAAAAAAAAAAGAGCGTTCTACTCAAGAAACAGATTCTGTCTCAGAAAATTGTGATAAAGTTTCACTGTGTGAATCTTCCCAAGAAACGTATCCGATAACAGAGGCATCTGCCACTAACACACTTTCAACAGATACACATTCGACTTCAACGACGAATCGAAATACATTGCCGTTGCCAACAGTTGGTAAGGTCTGTGATACATACGGTTTATCGACTCGTTCTGCTACAGCTGTTGCTTCTGCGGTTTTGACTGACTTCGGCTTAATTTTTACCGAAAATTTAACTCTAGTAATTGATAAAAACAAAAAAAAAAAAAAAAAAAAAAAAAAACAGCAGTATCTAAAGTCCGGAAAGAAAATTCAACATAGTTATTAAAAGCATTTACTTTGATGGACGAAAAGACAAGACTGTGATAAGTGAGAAAATAGGAGATCGTTGCTATTGCAGAGAAATTTTAGAAGAACACATCTCAATTTTAGCAGAACCTGCATCTGTTTATTTGGGTCACACAACGCCAAGTCGTGGCTCATTTTAATTTCGATCACAACTTTATTAGAAGATAAAGGTTGGAATTAAGATGACGTGTTTTGCATTGGATGTGACGGAACTGCAACTAAAACCGGTTGGAAAATTGGCGTTATTCAATTTTTGGAAGAGTATTTTAAGAGACCGGTACAATAGTGTGTTTGTATGCTCCATGCCAATGAGTTACCCCTTCGTCATTTATTCTTAACTTTAGATGGTTGCACTTCGGGACCTAGAGAATATAGCGGACTTATTGGAAAACAATTAGCTACTTGTAATAATAAATCAACGGTGTCTTTTTGTGCGGTGGCTGGTAATTTGCTGACTTGCCGAAAAATGTAGTCGATCAACTAAGTACGGATTAAAATTTTCTTTATGAGACATGTAAAGCTGTACAAATTGGTTATTGTAGTCCTGAGCTGGCAAACCGTAAACCTGCAAAAATGGGCCTTCGAGATAGCTTACATTTGCTAATTGCCTACTCAGAGTTTACGTAAGTATCCTTAATCCATCAGAAAGTTTGCAACTGCTTGTCAATTACGTTGTTAAAGTATATGCTCCGGTTTGGTTCCTAATCAAGTAAAACCCGTCTTTTAAAAAAGGAGCCAAACATATTTTCTTCGGCAATTTCCAATGAGGACCTTGAAATCATGGCAAAAAATAACAGTTTGGAAATTGATGACTTTCCTTGTCACACACAAGCTGTCGAAAGATGTGTTAAATTGGTAACAGAAGCCTCTCAACGTGTAACTAGCGCTGCTTCTAGAGATGGCCTTATTAGAACCAGGTTGAAATTACGAGCAGAAATGCCAAATTTTGGTAAAAAAAAAAAATTTTTTAATTTTAAGTTTTGATCATTTATTATAATATAATATATTAATAAAATAAATTTGTATCTCGTTTTTTTTTAAGCATAGGGTTTAGGTTGGTAAAAACGTTTTCAAAAGTAGAGCCCTCAAAATGGCATGTAATTCGATTTTTATTACTTTTACAGTAATCTGTGTAAAATTACGCAAATTTTGATACCTCTTGCGAAAGTGTAGCTCAAAAAAATATTTTTGTCATTCAAGGACGGGACAGCCTAGTGTACAATGGTTTATAATTGCTTTGGAACAAAGATCGCCAAAAGAAGACCCGCCTTTTTTTCTTACCAATCAAAAACATCTTACCATTCACTCCTAAATTTTTTTCTTATTGTAGCTTTATCGCTTTCAAAATCAATTTCAATTTATTTATGATATCCACAGTTCAACTCCTAATTTTCATAAAAAATTAAGTTAAAAAAGGCCTTAAAAAGCATAGATTTTTAAACCTGTTTTTTGGCTTAGTAAAAGTAGACTAATGCGACGCTTTTAGCTTACGCAAATTAATTGTTAAATATATTATCGACAATGACATTGAATATAAAGAGAACATGGTTCAGTTATTATAAAATGCATTAATATGTCACTTGATATTATGTTCGTCGTATGCATATTTGAAATTTCTATCTGCTGTGGAGACGCTAGCTAGAGATGTTCACAATTATTTGTCGAACAGTTCAAAATGTAATAATCAATTTGTTAAAAAAAATATTAGATATCAAGCCCAAAAAGATTTTACACTCATCTCAAGCGCATTGCCTATCTGTAGACTCGGTCCTAAGTCCCTTATTAGAATTATGTTAGTCTTTAAAAAATTTTGCTGTTAATATCTATTAAATCGACAGTGCTAAATTTATTTTAAATAACATTTATGACACTAATAAAATATATTTATTTTTCTAAAGGAAGTTCATGGTATTATGAATAATTTTAATAAAATTATTCACATTTTGTATAATCAGATGACAAAACTGTTAAAATTGTAATAAGTAACTTTTTAGAACAAACTTTTTGTAAAAAATACTGATATTTTTGCTATAGATTACAAGAGCCCTTCAAATTATGAAAGCGTATATCTAGCCAGTTCATGCAGCTGAAATTGTCTTCAGCACAAATCTTGACCAGTGCGAAATAAAAAAAAAACATTTGATGATTGTATTAAATTTTTTTTTAAATGGCTAAAAAATTTTCCAAAGATTTTTTAAAGAAATTTAAAAACAGGACTTGGACTCGTAGTTTATTGAGTTAAAAGTATAAGATTTTAAAGATATACCAAATGAAAAAGAAATGGCTTTAGTTAATTTCTGGGAAAAAGTATTCCAAATAAGAAGTTCTGGTTCTGATTCTACTTTCCCAACTCTTTCATTGTTCGTCCAAAATATAACGATTTTACCACATTCATCGGCAAATGTAGAGAGAATATTTAGTCAGGTAAGTTTAAATAAACAAAACTTTGCAATCGCTTAGAAAACAATTCTTTAGTAGGAATATTGCTTAAAAAAGATTATTTAAAACTTAAAAACTTCCAATGTTTCGAAATACTTATATCTACAGATTTGATCAAAATGATGTCATCTGATATTTATGAGCAAAACTAAAATAAATTTTAATTTTCATTTTTATATAAAGTTTATAACATCTAATAGAACTTTTACATATGTGTGTAAGAATGTTACTTTAACAGAATTTATTTATTCTGTAAGCAAATTCCATTCCTTTTATTCTTTATTATTTTGATTAATATTCGGATATATTCTATATAAATAAATTCTCATTTTTTAAATAAAGGAAAAATGTATTTGAAGTTTTATTGAAGATTTTAAAAATTAGGCGCAGATTTTACAGATTTTTTTGGCGAAATATTGCAGGATTTCGCAGATTTTACACATTACTGTTCTGGCAACACTGTACACAATATGCACATACAATAAGAAATAGAGCAACAATTTTGAGAACTCGCAAAGGAAAACATTAAAACATATTATGTTGACCATATGAGCTAATGCAGTCACCTGCTTCAAAGTGCCTTGCTTTATTTGTTATTAAACGCCTTGTCAAAATCGGATTTTCAAATTGCGAAGCGTTGCCGTTGCGTTGCCGCAGCATTATATCGGTATACTACATACCAAATGTCCCGTACATGAAAACTTCTGACAGCAACAATTCAATAAAATTAAACAATTTTAATTCCCAAGAATGGTTTAAATTTTATTTTCTTTATTTTCACTAAACCTTAAAAAGATAACAATAAACCTTTAAAAGCGTATATCACGAAAATATTTGTACTTGAAAATGTATCTTTTCTAAAGTACAAACATATAATTTAATATATAAAAACTTATCATTTAAAAAAAATAAACTTAAGCCTCACCGTTATGAGTTGTTTTATTTTAGTATTTTATGCTTCTAGCAAGAATTCATTAATTATAGGTGCAACACGTTCTGGTGTGCAGAGATGCAAGTGATGTGTGCCAGGTACTTCTTTATATATCACAAGTTCAGCGTTTTCCTTCAGTGTTTCAATAACTTTATCATACACTTCGGGATTTTCAAATATCATACCAGGAATGCCACGAATATTTAAGACTTTACAACGTATGCGTTTGGCATACGCTAAAACTTGATCAGCTGTAAACATACCAAGTAATGATATTTTCAATCTTAAATCCCTGGAAAAATGATAGCCATTTTTGTGTAAGTGCTGCGGTGCTGTTTCCATACCTCGCCGCATCAGCACCTTTACCGAATTTTCATCGACAGAGCCTTCATAAGCATCCAACACCAATTTTACCATTTCATTGTATGTATAACAAGGTAATTTTGTTTCGGGTAATGTTTCATAGTCTAAAAACTTATCTAGAGCCCAACCAGTGATTTCTGCTTGACGTTCAATACTGCGCACTGTAGGCCCGGCAATGTCAATATTTATTAATTTTGCGACTTCAGTAGGAAAGCTTGCAGCATACAAAAAAGTTAAGGCACCACCCAGTGAATGTCCCATTAGAGTAACACGTTTCCATCCATAATTACGACAAATTCGTCGAATCAAGCAAATGCCATCCCAAAATAAGAAATACTGCATGCCTTTGGGATAATGTGAAGACTTTCCATGACCGGGCAAATCAATGCATAGTACTGGTATGTCGGGAGGCATAAGCGGACAAAGGTTGTCAAAGCTACCACAATTATCTTGCCACCCGTGTAATGCTAATATTGGCTGCTTATTACGACTTCCCCACCATTTTCCTGAAAATTTAGTACAGTTTATGATTTAGTTAAATTTAAAAAAGACATTTATCGTAAAAGTACATTAAGTTATTTTGCAACAATAGATTGATAGATAGATAGATTTCTAGGATTTTCAGGGAAAAACGCAGTTCTGAAAGATTTGTTAAGTTTTATGCAGTCGTTGAATTCTCTTAATTGCAAAATAAAACATGCCATTTATAATTCGCTTTCATGTTACTTAATGAAGTTAATAAAGTCCGCTCTGCATAATTGTCTTACAATATGCACAGACAACCTCCCAGAGTTCGATGCTTTTCTTAATACTGTCATGCAGCTCCACAGTGGTTTGAAAACGATTTATTATGGACATAATTAAGTATCCCTTTAACCATTGAAGTTGTCTTAATAAAATATCACAGAGGGAGAGCGGAGGTGTTTTTGAGTGGAGCTGGGAACGGTCGGTCTCCTAGGTCGGTATCTTATTAATTATTTTATATTAAGCTAATCTAAGCTTCGTGTCATCTCAGAAATTGATGTATCGTACCTTTTGTTTAGAATAAACCACATTGCTTTATTTTGCTAATTTGCATATTATTTAACATAAAAATTATTGTTGGGTTATAGGTAAAATAAGGTTCTATTGTTAACTTATATATAGTTGATTTGTACTGCTTTGCAGGTTCGATACATAAAACCTATTTTCTTTGCTATTTTATTATCAATATAATTTACATGTTCCTCCGACTTAAGTTTTTTTTATCAATAATTTTACATTTTCAATTTCGTAGCCCTTGATTTTTAGTTTTACACTATCACAGTTCTCAGAATTTCGATTTAATGTCATGTATTTAGTTTTTTTTTCACAATTTAGTTTTAACTTATTCCCACATAACCATACATTTAACTCGTCCATATCATCGCATTTTATAGATATAGAATTATTTCGATCAATTTGCGTCAAAGAATTTTGATTTATTTGAAAATGTCATTCGAATTTTTGAGAGTTCGAGTTTCTGGCCGTCTACTGTAATTTAATGTGGTTTATATAAAATGTATTAATAGTTTTCAATAAATAAACAAACACTAAATAAAACAATAGAAAATCGCTCGAAAACTCAAATTTAAACATAATAAATTTCAGCCCGATGATTCTCATAAGTATTTAAATCAGGACTCAATATTAATATTTCGTGATTGGAAGGTACATGTACACGATATTCAATAAAACTAGTTAAAGTAGGATTTTTTTTAGCAAATCCGTTTAACATTTATCTTGTAAATATTAATCTTCGATAAAATTTATTATTTTAATAATTTTAAGAATATCGTTATTAAAGACAGAGTTGAGTCTTATTTGCTTAAAATTGTAATATAAAATTACTGACTATTTTTTCATATATCTTTTCAAATAGTTGAGCTGTTTATGTTAGTATGCTTTCATATATATAAGGGCTAATTTACATACAATAGCTAAAAATGATTTTGTGGAATATAGAGTCTATAAGAATATTAACTGAAATACTGTTCATAATATTGTTGCCAGTCACGGTTGGGATGATATTTTCTTTAGTAACAATGTAGAATTCCAGTTAGATTTATTCTATCAGCTTCTTAATGAACTACAAGAAGCTACCCCTATATTAAAAGTATACGTATTCATCATGATAAAAGTTTTCTCAACATGATGAAGATGAAATAAAAACTGCCAGGAATTGAAGGAACCTGGCTTTCAAAGCCTTTAAGGTTAATCCTTATGAGAACAATTGAAAAATTTATTGTAAACACAGAAACAAAGTAAAAAATATTATTAGAAGATACAATGCTAAGTTTTGGGATGCTAAATTTAGTAATTGCAACAGTAAAGATATTTGGAAATTTTGGGGAGTTCACTAGGTCTGGTTTTAAATTTAGATGTTCATTGGGTCATGATAAAATCATATATGTATATTATTTCAAAGCACTTTTTTTTGTCAGTTGCAAATATCTCCCATACCACCGCATCAAATTTAATGAATGATATCTCATTTTAAAGCTTATTTCTAACACTAATGACGAAAAATAATTAGAAATTTAAAAATTAATATTTTCATTGATAAAAATTATATTTTATATAGAACTGCATGATAATACAGTGTTATATGTTTTTGTTCAAGTGTGGTAATACAGGATCGCTTAATAGTAATGCAGTTCTACATAATACAGTATGTATTAAAATCCATTCTAGCAATACCGCTATTTACTATATTGCCGTTTATTAAAAGATATTTTTGTTTGTATTAAGGATTCGTACGGGCAAAAAGTTAACGATGATCATGTCATTACCTCTAACATTGTCTTCAAAGAGGTATTATAAAAGTATTTAAACATACGTATGTATGTCAATATGTATGATATAGGTATTATGATTCCTAATAATTTTATACTTTTAATAAAATGTATTAAAGTTACTAAAATTTCTATTAATTATTTTCATTTTATCTTGCAAAAATGACAACTAACGCTGCGAAATATTCGCACGGGTCATCTAGTCCCTTTAAAATTTATAAAAATTATTATTTTTACTCCTCTTATTTAAAACAATTACAACGACCTCCCCCTACAAAAACTGCCTAACCGATACACCAATACATTTAAAGAATTTTAAATTTAAAAAAATACATATTCACACTTATATTCCATAAGCACTTTAAGTAAGAAAGAAATATACTTCTTGATTGAAGAAGCGTGCTATACCGTACTCTTTCTCTCACTTTATACGTTGGCAGCACTAATGAGAACGCCAAAGAAATGTAAAAAAATTAAAGACGCGCATGAACAGGTGTGAAAAAGTGAAAAAATTTAAGTAAAATTGTTAAAATAAAAATTAAAATGAATAAAAAAACAAATACAATAGATCTATGACCCGCTTAACCGGGGAGGATGAAAATGTGCTGCACGTAGAAATTGGGGCTACATTACCTTTGTCATCTATTGGTGCAGCACTGGACGTTGAGGAGAAGTTAGAAAAGCCGGAATACCGCGAGGCAATGGTATTTTAAAATTTTGCATACTTTCTTTGCCTTCACCTAAAACTAAATTTAGATTTATGTTCCATTTACAGAAGTCATGTCTCTTCCATCTCAAAAGTGGCAAAGGAACGGTGGATGAAGTATTGAGGAAAACCATGAAGGACGAATTATTTTGCTTTTTGCGAGCTTTGGTAAAACTAACGCTCATCAATAACATTCTAAGTGGTATGGCCAATAATCGACAGAAATGTGATATTCTTAATAATAATTTCATATGTTTTCAGATGGTTTTGCAACAGGAGGGCGAAATTTTTTTGAAATGGAATTAAAAAAGCATCGAGCTAAGCCACAACAGATATAAACAACGTAAATTCGTTAAAAAATAGTTTTATTATAAAATACGTTATTTATTAATTTTTGATCTCGTAACAAGCTTTAAATGAATTGTTTTTTGTTTTTATTTATTTTTTAAAAATTTTTCTTAAAATTAAATTTAAGCTTAAATGAATTAGTTGTTTTATTATATTTCTTTTTGATTTTGTTATGAATTCTTAAAAAATTGCTTTATTATTCTCATAATAAAATAAATTTAAAACATTAAAAAGTATATTTGTTGGTACAGTAACAATAACCAATTTTTATGAATACAATAAGGGTTCAGTAGCACTAAGCAATATTAATAACGGACAACTATATATATCAAGCGGTTAAATAACGAGTTACTTAGGTAGTAATAACGGTTAATTGTACCGGTTAACTAAAGGGTTATTTAAAATGTAATACTACCGGTATCGCTACGGTTATATAGGCAGTTATATACACGTTAGTACTGATGTGTGCGAACGAGAACACTATAGTGTTTTCCCTTCTAAGCAATACGGTGAAAGAAAAAGATATAATCTCACACGTACAAAAGAGAATATGTTAGTTTTTTCCCAAAGGCCTATACAAAATAACTGAAAGTTTTACAATTTCTAACCAATACTTTGGTTATGAGTACCTAATATATAACGTGTTATTTAACCTGTAGTGTTCTTGCAGGGTTTTTAATTTAAGAACCTATAATCATGTTTCAAATTATGCTAAAGTGTTCTTAAAATTTTCTTTTCATAGCTTTTTGAAAGAAAATACTTTATGCGCTTTATTTCCCTTCATTAAATATAACGCATAATCTTTATTACAACACCTTTTTCGTTTTTGGAGATCTACTCGGAATCCACAATTAATTACTCCTAAAATTAACAACTCAATTTTCGAAAGATTATTTATAGTTAGAGCATGTAGGTACTTCAGTGATTTACCTATTACCATGAGAAGTTTTGATCTTCCGTTTCGCCGTTTTAAATACTTGTTATATGAAAATTTTGTTTAATTATGTTACTATTTGTTACTTTTGGACCAGACCCTTGCCTATCTTTACTAAAAGGATTACTTATAATAATGCTTTATTAATTAATTTATTGATCACTTATTAGTAATCTTGTATTGCTTTTTTTTACTATTAATCGTATATGGCATGGCCTCTTAAGGCTCGATTATAATAATGAATTTTAAAATAAAAATTAATATTGCTTTCTTATTCTAACTCAAGGTCGCAATTAATAAAAAAAAATCTTCCTTTTTAAATAAAACTTAGATTTTATTACTATTAATTAAACACCTTATTTCAAAAAAAAAAAAAATCTGTAATATATAGACATATCCGCACATCTTCAAGGCAATAAAAATACAACTTTTTCTAAATTTAGGTATTGGATCGGTACTACTAGCTAGATGTCCAATTTTTCTAGCGAAATAACTAAAGTTGCTAACAATTATTTTTTGCATGCTGTTTTTCTTTTTAAGTTTAAAAATAACAACCGTAAAGCAGTTCAATCTGCTCATGGAGGAACATTCACACTTTCCTAGAGGCTTAAGTTGCAATGTCAGTAAAATTGACGCTAAAGAAGAATAAAAAATAGCCACATAATTAAAACTGCAAATACTGTGGAACATTTTACATAATATTAAAAAACGACAATGACTACGAATCTTTTAGAATGTCGTTTTCGACAACGGTAATAAGGCCGATTATTTCGCAGTTCGAAAAATTGCTGCCATAAACATTTTGCTGTTTCTAAACATGAAGTAAGAAACTATTCACTAATTGAAGAAAATATAACTATAGCAACGTTACTTTTTCTTTTTTCGAACTAATTTTTATGTGGGAATTTCATAGAATTTGCAAGTGTGTAATGTTTGTTATTAAAACCAAATTGATATATTAAGAAAAACGCCCATCAGAGAAATTCTTGCCTCAAATAATGAAACAAGTACTATTTTAGCAATGTGACTTTATTTCGTGTTTGCACCAAAAGTTACGAAAATTTGGCTAAATATTACAAAATTTTACATGTTACGTAGAGCCTTTAAAAGTTACAAGAAGTGTAAAAAGTTAAGCAAACGGCAACACAGCCATGAACACTTTGTAGTAACAATTTTTAGTTACTGAATAGGCCTATTAATTAAACGTAATTAAAAATCAGCAATCAGAAAACTAATTTTCTATCATTGTTTTTGTTTTTATTGTTTCCTTAGTAAATGATAAGAAAACAACGACTATAAGCAGTACAAATACATAAATAAATGCTTTTTTAACTTTAACTTTATTCATTAATTTTGCATACCTTGAACAGTTCCCCATGGTACTTCAATTGAGACTTCTTCCCAGGAATCTGCACTACGTTTAGGGCCATCTAAAAAACGGAAATTCATTTTTTTTAGTATTTGGCGTAGCTGTTTTTTTTTTTTTTCTTTCATTTTTTAATAAAAAATATGAAAATAAGAATAACAACTAAGTCCCCGTCCAGACATCCAATTTTTGTTTCTGCAGTTTTTTCAAATTTACTTTTGAAATTGCATTCGGTTTTGTTTTTGATTAACCGTTTCTTCTCATTTGTCGTCTCTCGCCATTTTTTCAATGCTCTTTAAAGTTTCAGCCAGGTTTTTTTTTTAAATTTTTTTACAAATTCCGATGTACATTTCACTTTTAATTTTATATTTGTTTCTGTAGTTGTTTGTGTTTGTATGTCGTTTATAAAAATATAAAGTAATTAACATTATTTATTATATTATGCTAATATTCCATAACATTTTCAAATAAAAATGCAATTCACTTGTTGGCTTGGAAAAGCAGCCAGCTCGTCAGGAAACCTTTATCCAAATTTTTAGAAAAGCCAAAAACAATTATTTTATCTGCAAATTTTATGGGATATTAACATAACATAATAAATAATATTATAAAAGTTCCCAAAATAATTGCACAGATAAAAATTATAAGCAATTGCTTTTGCAAACTGTTGGCATCACTGAAATGTTCTTTCTTTCTCTTAAGAAATAATAAGAGCCAGTTTACATTAAGGGCATTGTAGCTGAGTTTTTTTTATTGTTTTCTATTTTCGAGTATCTCCGTAAGTCACCATGCGTTTACATTATGACTCTTTTGTAGCAAGTGAGAGAATTTTATGACGTTTTATCAACCAATATCTCAAGTGTTGCCATGAACTGAACGTATTAATTTTTCAAACATTTTTAAACAATATTGAAAAAAACAGCAATTTTGGTAACACCGCTCAAGCATAGAACTGCAACAAACGAAAGAGAGAAACAGGAATGAGAGAAAATACTGAAAAGAGTCATAAATATCATTTCGTGCTACTTTCGCTACCCCGTAAGCTTCTCTACACCTTTTGCCTAGAAACTTCTGCATAAATTGCCTTGGTGTTGTTTTTTAATACGCCTTACGACTACATTAAGAGTCGGCATGTATCCAACCTAACGCAGAAGGGAATGCAAGCAAAAATAAAAACGTGGTTTTTGTAATTTTTGTTGAAGCCTTAACTTTTCTACATTGGCTTCCAAAATAACTCTTATGTTGATTTTAAAGATTTTATACTTAAAGGAAATGTATTTTAAGTATCTATACCTAGGTTATTTCGAAAGTTTAGAATAAATGAATTCTTCTGCGAAACCTCCCGACAATCTTGACAGCAAGAGACTATATATCCTTGAAAACTGTTTAGGGTGCAGCAATAAGAGCACAAACTCATCCTCATCAGAGCATCGGCTTGGTTCAGCGTTAAACGAATATAAAATACAGTTATCACAAAGCCAAGACTGGGAACCAACCTGTTTAAATTTTTGGCCTGTGATATCTAATCTTAGCTCTGTAAGTATTAAATTTATACGGGGAAAATCGGAATATGGAAAATATAGTAAACGTTTTGAAATAATGAATTTTTCGCTTGGTTTGTCTTTGTTCAAATAGTTAATAAAACATAAAATAAAATTGATGAAAAACATTAAAAATTCTTGATTTAGCAATAGCTCTGCCGCTGTGTAAAACCATTCCTTGGGAGAAAAATCTCAACCTGTGCTGATAATCTTTGAATGGTTAGTTCTGAAGACAAGATCAAGATGTTATTGAAACTATACATTTTTTAATAAAGTGTATTGAATCTAAGGGAACAAATCTAGTTTACGGGCACCGCACCAAAATTAAAAAAAAGTTGACTACGGGGTGCAAAATGCAATTTTAAGCAAAAAATATAAAGTGAAAAAATTGGCGGCAACCCTTAGTTTCGGAATTACGGACCTCCGAAGTTTTTGTATCTAATAAGGCACATATCGAGTATTCGATGGTAGGATGGGACAATATGGGTATCATTGGACAGGGAATTTAAGGGCCTATTCAATTAAATAGAAAAAAAGTAAAAATAAAATAAAAAAATCAGGTAAGGCTCCAAAAAAACTATTTTTTCCATATAAACATAACTTTACTCAAAAACGAAAGAATTTTCTCCTCTATGGTATAAGCAACAGCGGCTTTGCTTTCTAAAGGGTTCGTAGCCGGCCTTCGGCCGGACCACAGGATTTTCTCCTCTATGGTATAACCAACAGCGGCTTCGCTTTCTAAAGGTTTCCTGCGTAGCCGGCCTTCGGCCGGACCACAGGATTTTCTCCTCTATGGTATAACCAACAGCGGCTTCGCTTTCTAAAGGTTTCTTGCGTAGACGGCCTTCGGCCGGGCGCAACGAAATTCTCCTCTATGGTATAACCAACAGCGGCTTCGCTTTCTAAAGGTTTCTTGCGTAGCCGGCCTTTGGCCGGGCGCAATGATTTTCTCCTCTGTGGTATAACCAACACCGGCTTCGCTTTCTAAAGGTTTTCTGCGTAGCCGGCCTTTGGCCGGACGAAAGGATTTTCTCCTCTATGGTATAACCAATAGCGGCTTCGCTTTCTAAAGGTTTCCGAATAACTTAATTTATTTTGTAAAAAAATGTTTTTCCGCACCAGATTTTTTTATTTAATTATTTTTTCAATTTTTCCTGCTTCAATAAATAGCCTCTTATATTCCCTTTCCAATGATACTCATATTGTCCCATTCCGCCATCAACTACTCGATAAATAACATATTATATATAAAAACTTTGGAGGGCCGTAACTCCGGAACTAAGGGTTGCCGCCAAATTTTTCACTTTACATTTTTTGCTTAAAATTGCATTTTGCACACCGTAGTCAACTTTTTTTTTATTTTGGAGCGGTGCCCGTAAACTAGATTTAAGCCAATCTAAGATACAATTCTTTATTAAATAAGGAAAAACACTAGAATATATTAGTATTCAATTCTCAATATATTACAATAGATATACTATATTCAGTTTTAAATAAAATAAATACAATATAGAAAAAGTGGAAAGAATATACATACATATGTGCACTTTTTTACATGAAGTAACTGAATACATTTGAATAAACAATAAAAACTCATTTTTACTCAGTTGAATTTTTCATCAAACATATACTTATTTTAGTGCTAAATTAATTTTTTTAACTTACTAGACGGGCTTTCAAAAGTATTGGTTAAAGCTGACCCATTGCTGTTTGTACCATTGATTTTCATCTTACTTAAACCATCCATGTTTCCTTTGCACAATCTTTTTTAGCGATTAAATAAATAATATTAAGCTTTTTAATCCCGAATGGCATAAACTAATCTAGACCAAGAGTCTAAGCCCCACGTTTACATTAAAGAAATAAACTATTTGCCAAATTGAATGAAAATAATTTTGTTGCTATAAACATTTACAGCTGATTGCAGAGCGAAAAATTTTCAAGTTTAAAGCAGTGTTGCCGTTCTATTTATTTTTAACCAAAATTGGCAAATAACCACATATTTGTTGTGGTTACTTTTTCAATCAAAATGTAATTTTCAAATACGAAGTCAAGGCTTTTTACAAATTAAAAAAGAAATAAGTCTCGTTGACAGTTTTCCGATTTCAGTGTTGTGGCCCAACTTTAAACACAGCATAAAAAAATTTTAAACGACAAAGTAATTTCGCAGATAAACCATTAAAGATTTCTAAAACAGCACTACCTATCGGTTTCAATCGGTCACAGCTGTAATCAAATTTTAAATGATCTTGTATCTTTGTATTAAATAAACCTTTAGAAGATTAGAAGAATTTCGCTTGACTCCAATTTAGTAAAGCAACTTTTACAAAAAAAACCTATAAACGGTGATAAAGGATTAAAAAATAGGAGAAATACTTAATACATAAAAAATTAGCGGTCGCTCTTAAATTCCGCTTTATGGGCCTCTGAACTTTGCATATGAAGGTGTGATTGTGCACTACATCATTAAAGACTTAAGATCAATATGGCCTTTCACTATTAGAATTCAATGACTTTCTTATAAAACAATGTGAGTTCGTAGGAAAACTTAAGTAAGATTATTCGATGTTGGTCATATCATAGAGGAGAAAAATCTTTGAGCCCGGTCGAATTCCGGCTATGCAGGAAATCTTTAGTAAACGAAGCCAGTGTTGGTTATACCATTGAGGAGAAAATCTTTGCGCTCGGGGCAACACTGGTTGCAAGGTGAATGCAATTAATAAGGTGCATAAATTCAAAATGACGATTAAACATCAACACATTGCAACCGCAAAGGCCTTATTAGCCAAAAATCTTCATGTAAAAATTCAATTATAAAACTGCTGTTCAAACGAACCTTGCGGGAAACACTGTATTTGATTATTGGTGACATACCACAACCATTGATATCAATAAATTTTGATTTTTTACTATAACCATATACAGTTGACTATTGAATTTAGGTATTAACTTTTGTTTTTTGTTCCTATTTTTTAAACAAACGACAAAACAAATAAGAGTTGCTTATTGCTAATGGCACCACTATTTGCTGCCAGTAATTATGATTACGGTTATGGCCTTGTTACGGTTATTGCGTTATAGTATGGCACGTCTAATTGAACCTCTAGGCGAATTTTACTACGGTTTGGATAACGTTTTAAACAACAACAAATTTAAAAACATTTATTTTTTTATCGTTCAGCACAAAAAGTGGAAAAATGGTATAACTAATTTTGTCATTCTGAGTTCTAATGCGCAGCGAAGTCTGTTGAGCGATGTCCGTCTGTCCATGCGTGTTAGTGTTAAAGTCAAGTTTGCGAAGACAATGTCGAAAGAAATCAGCAAGAATGGTCCATGTCCTTAGACGCAGCATGCAAAACAACACGCCAACCTTTACTTTTTTAAATTATTTGGAACAACGAAGTATATATATATATATATATATATATATATATATATATATATATATATATATATACGGGACTTTGAAATTTTTTAAAATATCAATATGGGTATCATTTTAAATCTCTTGAGGGGATATTTAAGGAAATACCAATTTAAAAATGTTTAACCCATTAAGAGCCAATAGCATTTTATGTAAAATTTTGTGCATAGCCGAATATTCATTTTTTATTTTAGTTTAAAAAAATAAATATTTCATGAGAATATCATGAAATATTTATACTTGAAGAAATCAAACACAATTAAAGTAAATTGTTATTTTTATTTTTTTTTTTTTAATTTTTTACTTTTCTTAATATTTTTTATTTTAACATGAAAATTTATTATTCCGAATCTTTTTTATATTAGTTTACTTAAGTCATGCTTGATTCCTTTAAATATGAATATATATTGATATTCACATGAAATATTTATTATTTTAAACTAAACTTAAAATGAAATGTATAGTATATAGTATATCTATATGGCCATTTCGCTACTGCTCATATAGCTCATCAGTGGATTTTTCTCCAATTTTTTTTTATAGAAAACACAAGTGTTGTATTAAAAGCCAAATTGATTAAATGAGAACTGCACTGAATCTACAAAGCAAAAAGACAATAAAACAGAGTTTGAAAAAAAACAGTACACTAAAATAGCGTACTGTTAGAACCACAGATTACTAACCAGATAACCCAACACTGACGTTTGAAAAAATGTGTTAACATGTGTTATGACTACGTTTATTTCTATTTCTTCGACGCTATCTTGGCGCACGTTTTAAACAATTAAAAAGATATTATCAGACGGTTAAAGCCATGTGTTAAAACAAACGGCTAGGCATGGGCAGAAAATATCGATTTATCGTAATATCGATATGTATTTTTTTATTTTCGATATATATCGCCGATCTTTTGAATTTCGATGTATCAATATATGGATATTTATTTATGAATATCAATTTCGATATTTTTTACAGAAATATTTAATTTTTGCAGTAGCAATAAATTGACTTTTGGTTATATATATTGTTCACATTGGAAGCCTGACTTTGTCAAGAAAGAAGATGCAGGAATTGGTTGCCTAGGTAATGCCACTTTATACATTATAATCGTAAATTCGTCTTCATTCTATAGACGCTACCAGCACTGCTATTTCTGTTGAAAAGTTTTCTTTTTAGACAAACTTCAACGATTAAAATTAAAAAATTTAAGTAAATTAAGTACTTTTTTCGTGCTTATTCATATGGCCATTTTAATATTGCTTAAATAGTACGTCAGTGGGTTTCTCCCTAATTTTAAATTGTAAAACTGAGATTCATATTTCATAAACTTTATTGAACATATGAGAATTTTATTTATTAATTTTTTACCGATAAAAACACTGTAAGTAAGGCATTCAAATTATTAAAATTACAAAATGTAATATTTTTAAAATATAGTTTATTTGACCTTTATAATTTATTTTATTTTCTAACTGCCGTATTCATAGAAAATCAAAATAGATCTGAAATATATTTTAGGACAAATTTGTATGAAAAATTTGTCATAAAACATATTTCAAAGTTATTTTAATTTTCTATGAATACGGCAGTTATTTTTCAAGCACTAGGTCAGTTTTTTCTTAATATAAATACATTGTTTATTCTTTTATTTTCGATATTTTGCCACATCGTTGGGTGGCATCTTCAGGAAAGACGAAAGAAAATTATTAAAAATACGTTTTTTTCAAACATAAAAAGTAAATTGGAAAAAATAATTATCAATCAAACTCAAACAAATTCAAAACCAAAAAATCCAATATAAAAACATATACATTCTCATAAATTTACAACTCAACTATTTATACACATAAACTTCAAAACTCAAAAAAAAACATTCAAACTATTTTAAAAGTTTAAAAAACATAGTAATCAAAAAACATAATACCAATACATTCACATAAATTTTTTCGATAAAAATGTTACAAAAAATTTTATACCTCCTAATGATTACTATTTTTTATGCACTTAATGTCTCATCGCCAAAAAAAAAACTGGCTATGAACTCGGCAGATAGGCAGCTGTGGCATGGAGGCGAGGGGACTATGTCTCGCCCACTCCCATGTCTGATATTAGATTCGCGGTATCATTGTCAGGCACGTCAAGCATGATTCGCATGAATCATCGGGGAGATGTGCTTGATGTTTATACAGACGGATCAGAGTCTGACACGGGGGTCGGGAAGGCGTCTTATTCCTAGATTTAAGATCAGAATGAAGTTTAGGGTACAGAACCAATGTAGCGCAATCCAGGCTGAGATCTCAGCAATCAGAAGGGCGGTTTGCTAGATGAACTTCGTGATAAACTCCTTATCGGGTGTCTATATGACATCCGGGTTGGTACGTGAATTCCGGAAATCTCTAGACGAGATGGCGACACATTCCAACCTGGAACTTTTTTGGGTGCCAGAATATTCGGGCACACCCGGGAGAGATCGGGAGATATATCTACTGGTGGGAGTCCCCTTAAGCTGCTGTAGGGGTTTATTTTAGCGGGAACTCTTTGGGGCCGCGCAAACTAGATGGTCTGACGAAACACCTGCATGGTTTCGAGGACATTATGGCCTCACTATGATAGTGGGGTATCTACAAATCTGCTGAGGTTTCCTCGAAGACAGCTGGGCATATTGGTGGCTGTGCTGATAGGGCACTGTGTTATTGGTACCCATGGTAGGAGAATGATTCTTCCACACCATAACTATTGTATAAGTTTTCAGGATGAGGACGATGAAGAAACGGTGAAACATTTGCTCTGCCATTGTCCAGCTCTTTCTAGGAACAGAGCAGCAGTCCGAGACTAGCCTTGCAGACCTATCGGCCTGTGAGGTTGTTAGGATAAACTTGTATATCCGGTCTTTGGGGTGGTTCAGGGATGGATCTCTGACGGTAACATAAGGATGAAAACAATTTCCTTAACAATATCAAATGAAAAACAAAATTAATTTTTCAACTTTGTTTTTAACACAAGATTAGAGTTACGTCTCCAAAATAGAGTAAAACAAATATCTGTACCTACATCTATAGACGAGGTAGTACAAATTTTAAAAACAACATATAAACCATTAAAAACTTCAAATACAATGTTGAATGAAATAACGAATATCTCAAAAAGATAACAATTTAACCTCATAGCGGATTTAAATGAATTACAAATATCAAAAGAACCCTAAAAGGAACTCTATCATAGCAACAAATAGCAAAGTAGCATTCAACGCATTTTTGAAAGGTATTATTAATCCACAATCGACAAAAGTGAAGTAAACACATTCTCGGAAGCCTTAAGAATTTTTTTCAAGAGTAATAGTGCGTTTCCATTGACGTGATTTTGTCAAGCAAATCAAGTGTTTTGCTACTTGATTTTCCATACATTTTTCATGCTACCAAAACCATTTAAATCACTTGATTTATTTAAAATCATGTCGAAAATGTA
This sequence comes from Gymnosoma rotundatum, assembly GCA_916610165.2. Classification (NCBI taxonomy): domain Eukaryota; kingdom Metazoa; phylum Arthropoda; class Insecta; order Diptera; family Tachinidae; genus Gymnosoma; species Gymnosoma rotundatum. The sequence continues at coordinate 89,897,117 of OU744337.1, read as the reverse complement.
TTTTTTCGAACTAACTTTGTCTTTGCAACACTGTGTTGTGTCTAGAATATTCAAGTTCAACTGCGTTCTATCTATTCATGTTGGATGTTTTTATCGAAAAAGTGTCAATTAATTTTAAATTCTTCAAAACAATAATCTTTTTTGTTACAAAAAAAGTGTAAAGGAAATACAAAAAGAAAAATATGTAAAACAAAAATTAAATTAAAAATAAAAAGGATTTTTTACCAAAAATAAAATAGTCTTTTTTTCTTTAACGGAGAAAATGTCAGCGTAACGTCACAAATTCGAATTTACAAAACACTTCAGCTCAATGGAAACGCTTCGAAGTGTTTTTCTAAAAACAAGTTGATTTCAAGTCAGTGGAGACACAATATAAAACAAAATCAAAACTTTTTCAACAAAAATATAACAAGATAGCCGATGTACTTGAAAAAACAATAAGAGAACACACTTTATCTAAAACTAATCCTGACGAACAAAAAACTACTAGACAGATAAAAGCAAAACTTCGGAATAATAATCTATTACTTACTAAAGCAGACAAGGGGAACACAACTGTAATAATGCACAAGAAAGACTATATAGAGAAAACACAACAATTCATTCAGCAAGTAAACTGCACAAAATTCAAAAATGACCCAACCGATTCATTCCAAAAGGAAATACGAAGCCTACTAAAACGCTGCAAAACGTTCACTGACGGAAAGTTATACATATTCATGAACATGAACCCAGGACCCCCTACACTCAGAGCACAACCCAAAATTCACATAGAAAATATTCCAATCAGACCTGTAGTAAATTACAAACCTGCGCCTGCATATAACTTGGCCAAACACCTTGCCACATTCTTAAAAGAGAAAATAAATTTGCAGAACACATACATGTTACGAAATACACTAGACCTCATAAACAAAATTAAGGACATCAAAATCACTGATAATACGAGACTCGTTTCCTTCGACATAAAGGATCTATATACATCAATACCCACACACGAAACTTTGACTATCCTACGTAACATACTTTCCAACATATATGACAATCAATATATCAACGAAATAATGGATATTGCAAAGACGATATTAAAACAAAACTACTTTAGATTCAACAATATCTTCTATAAACTACCTGATGGACTCGGCATGGGAAACCCAACATCCGCAATCTTCACAGAGATTTTCATGCAACACTTAGAACAACTACACATCAAAAAACTGATGGAAAAACATAAAATAACCCATTACTACAGATACGTAGATGACATTATATGCATCCTAGAAAGAGACAAAGCCGAACAAATTCTTATAGACTTAAACATAATACACAATAAAATCACATACACAATGGAAAAAGAGCAAAACAGAACTTTACATTATCTTGACATATCAATAATACGAGGAATTGATACATTAAACTTTGACATTTATAGAAAACCAACCATGACAGACACAACTATCCACAGCTCCTCAAACCATCCTACTCAACATAAACTCGCAGCGTTTAGACACATGATTCACAGACTTAAAATAGTCCCACTCGCTCCAGATAAATACAACAAAGAACTCGATACAATTTACACTATAGCTAAAAATAACGGTTACAACCACACAACCATCGACAAACTACTCAGACAATACAACAACAAAAACAAGAAGAAAGAAGACAAGGAAACAATCGATACAACACGACGACACATCTTTACTTACACAGGACCAGAAATATATAGATTAACCAACCTTTTCCGAAAAGAAGGTTTACACACAACATTAAAAACAAGCAACACTCTACGTAACAATCTTAAGACATCAATAGAAACAACGGATAAATTTAGCACCAGCGGAGTATACAGACTTACTTGTACTTGCAACCATACATACATCGGACAAACTGGACGAACATTAAAAACAAGGTTTACAGAACACATACGATCATACAAAAGGAAAAGGGAAGACTCTAATTTCGCAAAACACCTTAACACACATGGACACGAACCAAAGGAAATAGATGAATGTATGACAGTATTACACCCAAGTAAAAAAGGACGAAGACTAGACATTCTTGAAAACATGGAAATTTACAAAACATGAACGTTTAACAAAAACATTATTAACGAACAGGAAAACACAACCTCTGACACGATTTTTACACCACTAAAATTACTAAAACACTCTTACAAACGAAAAACACCCACAGACGGTCACACTTACCTATCCAATAATAAAAGACCCAAATAATAACTATTTACCCCAATAAACAAGACAGATATCAGGCAATCTACCTGCATATTACTATTTAAACGGACAAAAATTACCTAAACCCACCACCTTTTATTCTTTACACTATCTATTTTTTACACTATCTCTTCAGTTTTAACAAAAATGCGGCTTGAAAATGATGTTATCACATCGAAAGCGCTCGCCGAACATCCAAAGTACACAGCCAGTGACGACGGTTATTACCGAAAATTATAACAACAAAAATATAACAGGTCAAATAACCAAAAACATAATCGTAAAAAATGTGATGGCAAACATGGCAAAAGATGTCCTGCATAAGGCGTTTCCATAAGTGTGAACAACTTAACCAATTTTTCAAAAATAAGCTTTACAAAATTAAATCACAATAATAGGAGCAATACCCACTACAATAGCATAAATTACCAAAGAAATAACAAAATTAGAAACAGCCAATATATAAATAATCTTGGAAATAACATCCAAAGAGACTGGAACAACAATCGAGAAAGGCGGAATAACAAGACAAGAAAAAGAAATTATAATATGAACCTAATACAAGATCAGGAAAACTTTCAAATCTCGGAGGCAACACAAATACTACCTCCGACGGGAACACATAAAAAACTAAAAGAATATATCTTATATTAAACAATCTCTAAATTATGTGAAATTAAAAATACTTTATGCATAATATGAGCTAACATTTTTAATAGATACCGGAGCAGACATTTCTCTGTGTAATATGGTGTTCAGACATGCATTTTTAATTGAGTCAGTTGTGTGTTAATTAAAACAGTTTGTTAAGTATTCACACATACTTAATATTGCTAATGCAATTAGCGTTTGACAGTAGCTCACAAAAAATTTGTTTATTTTGATCGTGAAAATTTCTTTTTATAATTTAAAAAAATGGAAAGAAATCCGACATTTAAGAAGATTTTGCTTCAATTTAATGAAAATATTGAGAGAATTCAAAAGGTGCGATCGAGTTTTGACTCGAAGCTAATTTTTATTAAAAAAAGTAAAATTTGGCAATTTTAAAAAATTTGCGGAAGCGAAAGCTCCTGCTTCTAGCAATATTGGAGCAAAACGTTAACCAAAGGTCTTTGTGGAAATTGGTAAGTAAAATGTATATAATTTTCATAAACAAATTACATTCTGCTAAGCTCCCTGTTATCTTCGGCAATTTTATGAAGGGCTTCTGCCTTCTTCTTTTCCACTTCCAGAATTTGTTTTTCAAACTGTTTACTTTTCTTTAGGTGGTTGTCGATTTAATTTGAAATTTTATCAAATTTCTTCGAGACCACTTCTCTAAAATCTAATTTTACCCTTTTCTTGGCAGGCTCTTTGGCTGATGACGGTCCCGGTGATGATGAGCAAGGTGATAGTGGCGTTGATGGTGCAGACGACGGTGTAGCTGGTAACAACAGCACTCATGAATTAGAGACTCTATTTCTATATAAATGAAAAATATTTATCATTAAATGTCATTGCAAAAAAATTAATGCAAGCCAAATAAAGACTTTAACAAAAATCAAATAAACACACATACATGCATATTAATGTGTACTTTCGTATAAAGATAATACAGATTTTATTTTGTAGTGAAAAAAAAAATTGATAATAAAAAATACTTACCGTCAATGCTTTCCAGCGTCAACTCGGTAAAGAGGTTGGCTTTAAAGCCTCCAATTATTTGGTGCACAGTGGCATAGTGTGCCCATGTTGATGGTGATCCACCCGAAGCACCCATGGCGGCATTCTTTTTTCTGTAAAAATAAAATATTTAAAGCAAATTGTACACATTTCGGATGACTACTGTTTTGATTCAAATCTGCAGAGGAAAAAATTATCCAGTGAGCACTTTTTTTGAATACATTTTGTGCTTGTTGCCCACCTTTCATTTTTTTCTGGCATTTTTTCAAATATATGCAGCACTGTTACCCGGAAGATTATTTTCATAAAATCAAATATACTCATTTACGTACTTACCTGTAGCGCTGTGTGAAATTTTGGAGTTTTACTTGGATGTGCCGTGGACTAAAGAAATATCCCTCTTCATTTACTTCATCTGCCATTTCAGCATAGAGGTGGGAATTTTTTCTTTGTTCACGGAGGCCATCCATTTTGCTAGGCCATATCTCTAAAAGGGGTGCTTCGGTCGCATCATTCTAGTTTGCGTGCCTTTGCACACGTTGCTGCAAAAAAAGAAATTGTATTAGAAATTTATTTTTAATTATTTTATATATTTTTTAATTTATTATTCAAGCACAAGGTCTTTTATTTTTTATTTTTTCAATATTTCGCTACTGCCTTGTGTAGCATTATCAGGACAAAGAAATATTTATTTGAACTTTTTTGTTGTTGCTTTTTGTGTTCAAATAAATATTTCTTTGTCCTGATGATGCTACACAAGGGAGTAGCGAAATATTGAAAAAATAAAAAATAAATGATCTTGTGCTTGAATAATAAATTAAAAAATAAATAATTAAAAAGGTCAAATAAAAAACTATATTAATTATTTAACAAATTTTATATGAAAAACTTACTTTCAACTTGACTACACATTTTTGGTTTGCATTTGTTTACACTAGAATTGTCAAATTTCAACAGAGTGTGTTGATTGATTATTACTGTGCTAACTAAACATTGCTGTCTCAGAGTTGTATCTTTAATTTTACTAGATAATTAAACAATTAGCTGCCATCCCTAAATTAGCGCGTAAAGCGCAAGATAACTGTCAAAATTTCTCATGTACATACAAAATGTATGAAGCATCCCTAAATAGCATGGCGTCAACGCTTAGCAATTGGAAAATCCAATTTTGACAGTGCGTTAGGAAGTGAAGTTTGCTGTTTGTTGGTTGTTTTGTTTTGTTATGGTTAAAAAGAAATGACAATTTAGTAATTTTCAAGGCAATCTAGCGGTTTTATCTCTTCTTTATTCTTAAACAGCGGGTCTTATGAAATAAAATGAGTTAACATTACTTTTAACGACACGAAGTTAACGCTGTTATTTAGGGATGACATTCCAGCGCAAAAGCTATGAATTACATTGCTTTGCGTCTTACGCGCTAATTTAGGGATGGCAGTAACCGTTAATTAAGTAATTAGTTAATTAAAATTTTGTATGGATAATTAAATCCAATTAGGGCGTTAATTATAAAATCTCAATTAAAAATGCATGTCTGAACACCATATAAAGCTCAATCATTGAATAACTATGAACCAAATTAAGACGATAATTGAAATCTAACTGAAATATCAAAATATGTACTCAAGACAATAAAACTCTTGAACATTAAATACAACTAGTACAATAGACAATTTTCCAATAAATACCGACGGAATTTTCCAATAAATACCGACGGAAGAAACTTTCTAACATACACGCTTTCGTTTAACACAAATAATGAAACAATTACCATTCCTATATTTAATAATACTTTTGCAATCAATAAAATAACTTTACCAGTGAAGTAAAATAAATTTACCGTTTAATGTTGAAATAACAGAAGACGCGTTAGTTTTAAATAGAGAAATTGTTAAAGCAAACGCAATAATATTCAAAAATTGAAATAAACATATAAAATTACTAAATACTACTAATAACATAGCAATATTAAAAAATTTAAAAATAGAAACTATACCATTAAAAAAGTATGAAATATGTTTAGTTAATAATTAAAAATCTGATATAAATGGTGGCTGATGAAAACCGCTACCAAAAAAAATTTAATAACTTTTTTTCTATTTAATGAATGTGGTCCATTTTTTTTATTTTGCAGATTGATTCTTAGATTTGGCAAAAATGGATAACTAGGACACCGAAACAAGAATTTGGATTGTTCGCCGTTATCGCGCACTGGAGTCCGTAGTTTCGGTATAAAGACAGTATAGGCGCACATTTGGCGGCAATCCTCCGAGCAGATGGATCATAATGAGACTTGTAAACAATTTTGCCGAGCATGGGACAGGCAAGAGAAGACCTTACCATCGAAACTCTTCAGTTCGAATAGAGGAGATAATCGCTGCTGTAGCTGCTGCGACACAACAACAATCCAAAAGTTTCGACAAGAAGCTTATCTGTTTAAATGTGTATAAGCAGACAGTCATTACAGTCAATTATGTACAAAGATTTGGACTTATTCCCTTATAAAATTCAAATGGCCAACAAACTGAACGCTGCAGACTTACCGATTCGCTTGGATTTTGCCAGAAGATGCTTCAAATGGTGGAAGAGGATGACAACATGTTGAACTGTCTTTTCATGTCTGACGAGGCCCATTTCGATTTGAACGGCAACGTAAACAAACAAAATTGTCGAATATGGAGTGCTTCCAACCCACAGACACTCCATGAGACGGAATTGCATCCACTTCGTGTAACAGTGTGGTGTACAGTTTCATCACGCTGAATTGTCGGGCGCTACTTCTTCGAAGAAAATGGTCACCTCGTATATACATCCGATGAGTAATTAAAGAAGAGATTGCAGCAATACTAAAGAAGTACCAAACGGTGTTTTATATGGAGGCTAATGCTTAACAACCAACAATTTTTAAAAACAAACTATAGAGTTACTTGACAAAAGCCCCGTATACGTGAAAAACTATCGTTTACACAAGTATCAGAAAAAGCTTTTGGACAACGACATAATTGAACCATCAATAAGCCAATTCAGATTTAAAGCAAAGGAAATTAAACAACAAATTTCCTTTACCATGTTTGGATAACATTCTTGGCAAATTGGGCAGAGCGAAATTTTTTTTACATTGAATATGACTAGTTCTTTTCACCAGATTGAACTTGAATATCAATCTCGTCTATACACAGCATTTTCAACAAATAATGGCCACTACCAATATACAAGATAACCGTTTGGTTTAAAAATATCATCAAATAGTTTTCAACGCATTAAAAATAGCTTTTGCAGGTTTAGACTGTGAAACCTTTTTATATGCTGATGACATAATAGTTTTTGACTGTAGCCTTTAACACCATAATACAAACCTTGTGAAAGTTCCCGATAGATTACAACAATATTATTTAAAACTCAATGCTAGTAAATGCTGCTTTTTAAATCCGGAAGTAGTTTACCTTAGACACTTATCCACCTTTTTAACAATATCCAAACTTCGAGGAACCTTTATCAGTCACTACGAATGCATCTAGCATCGCGTTAGGAGCCGTATTACTACAAGGCGAAATTGGAAAAGACAGACCCATATCTTACGACAGGCGTTCGCTCAATAAATAAACCGGTAATAGAAAAATAATTACTTGGTGCATACTGGAGCATAAAATTTTTTAGACAAAATGATGAAGTAAAAAATGAGGAATATAAAAAAATGAAGAGATGCATTCAAAGCAAATGGTAATAGCAATCAGGTTCTGTGTAAATTTCATCCGTCTGTCTGTAACGGCCCATATACATCAGATTATATCAACTATTTAATTTATAATATAACATTTTTATACATCTTATTATACCAATTAAGGTAGTGGTTCCAAAAATACGGCCATATAGAACAAATTAAATTAATTATGGGAACACCCTTTAATTTCTAAATTCAAATCATAAGCTTCTTGTTATAGCGGACTTAGCAAAACATGTCCCTTGGAAATTTCAGCTGTCTGTCTATAACTGTTCAAAAGTCCGGCCACATACACCATATTATATCAACTATTGGGACACCCATTTATTTCCAAATCCAAATTTTATACTTGTTGTTATAGAGAGTTAGTAATACAGGTTCTTTGTAAATTTTAATCGTCTATCTACAATTGTTTAAAAGTATGGCCATATACCAAATTAAATGAACTATTGGTGCACCCTTTAATTTATAATTTTAAATATTATCAGCTGTTACTATAACGGCGATAGCAATCGACATTGCGTCAAATTTACTAGCGTTAGTCTATAACGGTTCAACAGATAGGCCTATATAAGTAAATCTACAGTAATTATGGGATACCCTTTAATTTCTAAATTCAAATTATAAACTCATTGATATAGCGGACTTAGAAATGCAGGTAACTTTTAAGTATCAGCGTTCTGTTTGTAACAGTTCAAAAGTACGGCCACACACTTGAAATTACATCAACTATTGGAACACCCTTTAACTTTCAAATCCATATTTTATACTTGTTGTTATAGCGGACTTACCAATACAGGTTCTTTGTAAATTTCAAGCGACTGCCTATAACTGTTAAAAAGTATGGCAATATACATCACATTAAATGAACTATTGGCGCACCCTTTAATTTATAATTCTTAATATTAATACTTGTTACTTTACCGGTCATAGAAATCGACATTCTGTCCAATTTACAAGCGTTTGTCTATAACGGTTCAAAAGATAGGCTCATATAAGTAAATCTTCATCAATTATGGGACACCCTTTAACTTTTAAACTCAAATTATAAACTTGTTGATATAGCGGATTTAGCAATAGAGGTCGCTTTTAAGTTTCAGCGTTCTGTTTATAACGGTTCAAAAACTTTGGTCACATACACAAAATTACATTAACAATTGGAACACCCTTTAACTTTCAAATCCATATTTTATACTTGTTGTTATAGCGGACTTACCAATACAGGTTCGTTGTAAATTTCAAGCGTCTGTCTATAACTGTTAAAAATTATGGCAATATACATCACATTAAATGAACTATTGGCGCACCCTTTAATTTATAACTCTTAATATTAATACTTGTTACTATAACGACCATAGCAATCGACATTCTGTCCAATTTGCAAGCGTTTGTCTGTAACAGTTCAAAAAATAGGCCCATATAAGTAAATTTACATTAATTATGGGGTCACCCTTTAATTTTTAGATTTATTTTTGTATAACTTTTTGTTATTGGGAGCTATATAATACGCACTCATTTTAAATTTTACAGAAGTGCCCTTTTCAATTCATAATACACGTAAAAAATATGTATGTTGTATGGGGACACCCTTTAATTTTTAAGAATATGAACTGTTTTTAAAACGGGACCAATCGGTATTACAAAAAAAAAATCGGATCAGAAATGACTGAGTTCTGCAGGCACATATATAAAAAAAGCAACATTCAGCCGAATTGTATAACCTCCTTCTTTTTTGAAGTCGGTTAAAAATTGAAAATGATTTTGTTCTAAATGAAATGCGCATCAGATGCAGCGACAATCTCTAATATATAGATAATATGTAGGAGGAACTACCTTCTGTTTTAGACAGCACAAATTGTGTAAAATTCGCACTAGGGAAAAGGGACGAAATATTTAAAAAGTTAGATGTAAAGAAATTTAAAGAAAAAATAAATAGAAATAAAGAAAATGACGTCATAATAATGTTGTACAATAATCCTCAGGAGATACCAGATGAAAAAAGAAAACACGAATTAATTGAATTGTATCATAATACACCATGCGAAGGACATTTCCAAGTAAGAAAAACTTTAATAAAATTAAAACAAAAATACATACTGTGAGCGTCAAAATAAAGTGTACACAAACATTTTCTTTAGATTAGTTTTTATTTCTGTCTTAAAAAATACTATTTTATTTAACATTTTATGTTTTTTTAATTGTTATTTAGTTCCCTACTTAAACTTAAAAAAACAACAAAAAAAATTTACAACAACAAAAGTTATAAAACAAAAACAAAATCTATTCCATATTTTACGCGTCAAAATAAAGTGTACACTTATAATTCATTATAAAAATTAGTATGATTTAGTATTTGTTTGCTTTTCCTTTAGCTTTAATAAAGGCACTTAGTCTTCGGGGCATCGATTCAACTAGTTTTTTGGTTATGTCAGATGAAATTTTCTGCCACTTCTCCATTATAAGGGATTTAAGCGTATCCTTGTTAGTAATTGTCCTCTTTCGTATTTGCCAGTCAAGATGCTCCCACAAATGCTCAATCGGGTTAAGGTCCGGTGATTGGGGAGGATGATCTAATACCGTATGTTCGGGATCATTGTCTTGTTAAAAGATCCAAGGTTCCTTGAAGCCCAATTTATCCACACTACATGACAAATTGTTTTTAAAAATGTTTAAGTAGTCCGTTTTATTCATGGTATCTTCAACAAATACCAAGCTTTTCACTCCACTTGCCGCAATGCATCCTTACACCATCACCGAACCCCTCCATGCTTAACCGTAGATATTAGATTTTGTTCAGCATACTCTGTATTTTTTGTATGCCATACTTTTACAGGTTTTTTCTGGCCAAATATCTCAAATTTACTCTCATCGCTAAATAAAATGTTATTTCAGAAAGAACCATCTTTAGTTTCGTACTTTTTTGCATACTCAATACGTTTTTTCTGATCTACTAACGATATAAGTGGCTTTTTTGGCGGCAACCGACCATGTAGACCATTTGCGAGTAGAGCTCTCCGTGTTGTGTTGGCGCTAACGTTGGTATTTTTTGTTGCTGAAACTTCCTCCGATATTTTAACAGCACTTTTAAATGGATTTTCCTTCACATCACTCAAAATAGACCTTATTTCAGACTCACTTCAAGCTCTTGGTCGGCCTGTACCTGGACGATTTTCTACTTTGCCGAATTTTTCGTGCTTATCAACTATTCTCTTTGCTGTATTATGGCTTCTGTTTATAATAGACCCGATTTCACGAAAAGTTTTACCGTCTTTTCGAAGTTTTATCACAAGTTCTATGACTTCTGTTGATGTTTGTCTACCCATTTTTAATAAAATAATAAATTTCTTTCTGCAAAGAAGTTATAGTCCGAAAATTGCGTCTGTCTATTATAAAACAGGGGGCCTACTGCGTATTTCGATTCGAAAGAAAAAATTTACGCTTTCGAACTATTTGTACTGTGTATTGCGATTTTCGTACTATTTGTTACGAAAACGAGGAAGTGTTTTGCACTCTAACGAAAAAAAAAAATCCCATTAAAAAAAGCAACTCTGTATTACGAAAAACAAAAATCCCTTTCGAAAGGTCAACTCTGTAGTACGAAAACAAGCGTCAGTTACGCACAAATCGTTAGAAAATAGATCGAAAGCAATCTTGTTGGTGAAAAATTAAAAAAAGAAATAAATAAATAAAATATGTAAGTTTTCAATCGTTTTATTATAAATAGCAGTTTAAAATAAATAAAACCTTATTAGTTTTGTATAACAAAAGTGTTTTTTAATTTTTTTTATTAGAAATTAATTAATATTTACGTTAAACTTTTAAAGGAATACTCCAAAAAGAAGTACCTATACAAATAAAACTCAATATGAAGAAATGGTACAGTTTATGTCTAGGCATTCAGACTTAGCAAAAGGACATCTTAATGTTCCGGATGCTAAGAATAAATCACATAATTTGTGGCAGAAATTGTGCTCTGATCTAAATACACTTGGCCCCCCTGAGCGTGATGTTAAAGGCTGGAAAAAGGTAAATTTTTTGAAATATGCCTATATCCACATTGAATTACATTTTAATAAATTTCTAGGTGTGGGCGGACTATAAAAATCATATAAAAAGTAAATGCCGTCGAAACCGAAGCAGTATTTCGGGGACAGGTGGCGGGCCAAGCAGATATTGTTCCCTTACAGCATTGGAACAGCAAACTTGTGATCTGCTTTCAATTGAAGAGGCAGTTAGTGGAATGAGTGGTACCCTGGATTTTGGCGCAAAAACTTATTTAAACACCATGCCCTCGTCAACTGAAACTTCTGTAAATGCAGCCAATGTCAATGAAGAAAATGAGGTAGATGTAATTTACAATTTTACTGGCAACGAGGAGATCAATAAAAACTCAACTCCACATCGTCCTTTAAAAAAACTTTTAAATAAAGATGACCTCTTAGAAAAACAGGTGGAAAATCAAATTTCTTACCAAGAGAATTCTATTAAAGTTTTAAGGGAAGTGAGTGAACATCTTGCTGGTGTCCAAAAGTATTTAAAGAGAAGCTCTGACACTCAAGAACGCCGACACAAACTTGACATTAAAAAGTTTGAGCTAAAAAAAGAAAAATTTGAATTTAAAAAACTCAATGAATTGGAAAAATCAAAACGAAAACTTCAACATTTACAAATGAAAAAAACTATTTTAGATATTGAAATGGAAAAACGTATCCTTTAATAAATTAATTTAATTTTAATTACTTATTTATATTTTTTATCATTACTTTGGTATTAGTTTTATTGTTTTTATTCTATTTTGAATTTTATTTTTTTATTTTGAACTGAATTTGTTTTCTGTAAAAACCTATATAAAATTGTCTTATTTTTTATTTTAATTTAAGAAGAATATTTAAATATGTGCCTTTAATTATTTTGTATGCAAATAAAAACACTTAACATTATTAGTTTTTTCTCAAATTATTTTTAATTTCATCTCTAATAGTTTTTGCTACGTCACTAAAATTGTTGTTTTCCGTTTCAGTGCTGGAGCTTGTAGCATAAGTTAAAATATCTTCTTCAACGGTATCTATAGGGAATTGCTCAACATTATACTCTAAACAAATGTTGTGCAACGCACAGCAAACATTTAGAATTTGAGCTGCTTTTTCTGGAGCATAATGCATTTCTCTTGCAGCTAAGAGACAACGAAATCTTGATTTCAAGAGTCCAAAAGTTCTTTCTACAATAGAGCGTGCTTTGGAATGTCGTTCATTAAAATATGATTCTGTAGAATTTTCAGCAGCATTTCTGTAAGGAGTTAGAATCCAAGGCTCTAAGGGATACCCTGAATCACCTAAAGCAGTCGTATGAAAAAATATTTTATATTACTGATTTTAAAAATAAAATTGTGTATATTTGTAACTACCAAGTATTCTAGTTGATCTATTTCCATTTTCAAAAACTTCTTTCATATATTGTCTTTCGCTTGATAAGTTCCAAACATGGGAATCATGGCTAGCTCCACCAAAACGTCCATTCACAGCTCTTACATACATTTCGTGATCGCATATCTGTAAAAATTTTAAATTATAAATACGTTGTATATAAAAAAATTGTGTTAAGACTTTACCACCATAGCATTGATGCTGTGTTTTAATTTTCGATTAAAATATAAATGCTCATTAGCAATTGGCCTTATGATTTGAATGTGGGTGCCATCAACTGCTCCAATTACCCCAGGTATTCCACTTGCATTATAAAAATGTCTTCTGGCCTCTTTTTGTTTTTCTTCAGTTGCTTTTAAAACTATGTGCTTGGGGCAGAGGATTTTTTCAATAGCATGGCACACTTCTGACAAGCAACTGGACATTGACTGCTGAGAAATTCCCAGGTGTCGATCTTGTCCAAGTTGGTGTTGGTAGCCACCTTGTGCCAAAAATTTTAGAGTGGCTGCCAGTTTTAAAGTAGGTGTTATGGCAGTTGATCTTTGTGCACTTTTTAATTCGGCTTTTATGCTAGTAAGAACATACGTAAAAGCATCCTTACTAAGTCTAAAGTTTTTTACAAAACTAAACAATATATATTATTAATACAATTAAAAAAAAAATAATTTTTATGATTACTTACTTTTAATCATATATTTGATGAGTCCCTTACAATTTTTCTTTGAACTCTTTCTGGATTTGAATCGACTTCGTCAAACCACAAATAAACACAATCCATTATTTAATTTTTTTCACCAAAAACGTATTTTTTAATTTTCAATTTTATTTTGTTTTGGGTTATTTTCACCAAGTTTGACAATTGAGTTGCAGTGCTACCAACATTTTATCATATTTTCCCATTCTTATACAAATACAACCCTGTCATCGTTTCGAACGAGTTACGCAGTACGATTTAACTTTCGATTCGGAATTTGCTTTCGACAAATTTTACATTTCGAATCGAAATACGCAGTAGGCCCCCAGTAGTAGTGATTTTAAAGAATGCAAGAAAGTAAATAAACAACAAAACGTAACGGTATTTTTTGCGATTCTACTTCGCTAAAATGCTACAAAATAAGATGTACACTTTATTTTGACGCGTAAAATATGGAATAGATATTGTTTTTGTTTTATAACTTTTGTTGTTGTAAATTTTTGTTGTTGTTTTTTTAAGTTCAAGTAGAGAACTGAATAACAATTAAAAAAAACATAAAATGTTAAATAAAATAGTATTTTTAAAGACTGAAATAAAAACTAGTTTAAAGAAAATGTTTGTGTACACTTTATTTTGACGCTCACAGTATGTGCCCATAATTATGAAAGTGGTCTAGGTCAAAATTATAAAAAAAAATGAATTTACCAGTTATTTTCATACCACATTATTTTAACTAAATTATTTCAATGCAATTTTTAAGAAATTGTCAAAAATGAACCATTAGATAGTGGTTGTCGCATAATGTAACAATATTTTTTAATTTATTCAAACACAATTCATTAAATATCTCAAAACAAGAAATATATGACTTAGACCACTTTCATAATTATTGGCACATATGGAAAAATATATTTGAAATGGTGAAAAAGTACGTGTTAGGGTGTGATTTATGCCGGAGACAAAAACAAATAAAGTACACCAGAAAACCACTATACGTCATAGATATACCAAAAGATAGTTTTTCCACTGTAGTCATAGATATAGTAGGACCTTTACGACCATCTGTAAATTATCGATACATACTAACAAGTGCGAGTTAATATTTTTAGCAGCCCCAATGGAACAAAGAAAGCCAAATCAGAGCAAAATGATTGATTGAAAATTTGGTACTAAAATATGGTTTATTTAAAACTCTTAAATCAGATAAAGGTACAGACAGAATTTGTTAACGACCTATAAAAAAAAATATGTACTCTACTTAAGATAGAACATAGAAATTCAATGCCTTATCATCATGAAAACCTTGGTACTATAGAAAAAAAATCATAGAGTTCTTAATGAATGCTTTTTGTCATTTGTAAATGATGATAATTGGATTAACTAGATACCATTATTGTTATTGTTTTGCGTACAACATAACTCCATGCCATTTGAATTAATTTTTGGTAAATTACCTAATGTTCCAGTTGAGGAAATAATGAATAATAATAATACATATGATGTAGAAAATTATACAAATGAATTAAAAATTAGATTAAGAAATTCATTAGAAAATTTTTAGAAGTAGCAAAAAAAAAAAAGTTTAGAATCATATAATTCTAACAGCATAGATTATGATATAGGAATGATAATTTTATTAAAAGTAACAAATAGAAAGAAAAATGAAGCACCATATCATGGTCCCTTTAAAGTTATAAATATAGACAATGTAAATGTAGAAGTAAGAATATGGAACAAACAAACTTGTTCATAAGTATTTATTAAAGAAATATCATAGACAATTTTACAATATAAAAATTGTTTGAGCATTTTTTTTAAGCTATAAAATAAGGTTCATAAAATACTTTCATAAGTTAAAAACTACAATATCCACAGAATCTTCACAGAACATTTCTATAATCAAACAAGTAGGAATGCTACATTCGGCTATGCCGAATCTTATATACGCTTCACCATCTATGTAAATCTAGTTTAGTAAAGTAACTCAACTCAAATCAAAAAAGCAAATATTGGGATGACAGAGAATTAAAAAAAAAAATTGGTACTGCATATATATATATATATATATATATATATATATATATATATATATATATATATATATATATATATCTTATACAAAAAAATGACACCGGCTCTTAATGGGTTAAGCATTTTTAAAAAATTTTAGTATTTCCTTAAAGATCTCTTCAAAAGCTTTTAAGTGATACCCATATTAATATTTTAAAAATTTCAAAAACTTTTTTCTGTAACTCGGAAAATATGGGCGAACGCCAATTATTGACTTGATGTTTTTTCTTATTTTTTAATTCTCTATCGCCCCATATATTTATTTTTTTGATTGGAGTTACTTTATTGTTCCAACTGACATCAAAAAAATTGAGGTAGGCGTGGTGTTTTGCTTGCTGCCGCGAAGGACATGGACCGATCATGCCGATTTCCAATGGCACCTCTTTCGACAGTATGTCTGATCAATTGCCTCGGCAAACTTGATTTCAACATTAACACCGACGGACAGACGGACATCGCTATGCATAAAAACTCAGAATATATTCACTTTATGGGGACAGAAATGGATATTGCAGAAATTACAAACGGAATGAAAAACTTAGTTACACCCTTTTTTAAATTTTTGTGGTTAAGGGTATAAAAAAGTGTTCAATAATAAGTTTGGTCGAATTTCGACCACAAGATGAACTTTAGTTATTATTAAACGCCTTGTCAAAATCGGATTTTCAAATTGCAAAGCATTGCCGCAGCATTATATCGGTATACTACATACCAAATGTACGGGCATGAAAACTTCTGACTGTTCCGCTCCAATAATTCAATTAAATTTAAAGTTTTCAATTCCCAAGAATTGTAAAAATTTTATTTTCTTCTTTTCACTTAACCTTAAAAAGATAACAACAAATAAATCTTTAAGAGCGTATATAACGAAAATATTTGTACTTGAAAATGTATCTTTTTCTAAAGTACAAATATATAAATTAATATATAAAAAAAGAAATAAACTTAATTAATTAAGTTTTAGTTTTTCATGCTTCTAGCAAAAATTCATTAATTATAGGTGCAACACGTTCTGGTGTGCAGAGATGCAAGTGATGTGTACCAGGTACTTCTTTATATATCACAAGTTCAGCGTTTTCCTTCAGTGTTTCAATAACTTTATCATACACTTCGGGATTTTCTAATTTCATTCCAGGAATGCCACGAATATTTAAGACTTTACAACGTATGCGTTTGGCATACGCTAATACTTGATCAGCTGTAAACACACCAAGTAATGATATTTTCAATCTTAAATCTGTGGAAAAATGATAGCCATTTTTGTGTAAGTGCTGCGGTGCTGTTTCCATACTTCGCCGCATCAGCACCTTTACCGAATTTTCATCGACAGAGCCTTCATGAGCATCCAATAATAATTTTACCATTTCATTGTATGTATAACAAGGTAATTTTGTTTCGGGTAATGTTTCATAGTCTAAAAACTTATCTAGAGCCCAACCAGTGATTTGTGTTTGACGTTCAATACTGTGCACTGTAGGCCCGGCAATGTCAATATTTATCAATTTTGCGACTTCAGTAGGAAAACTTGCAGCATACATAAAAGTTAAGGCACCGCCCAGTGAATGTCCCATTAGAGTAACACGTTTCCATCCATAATTACGACAAATTCGTCGAATCAAGCAAATACCATCCCAAAATAAGAAATACTGCATGCCTTTGGGATAATGTGAAGACTTTCCATGACCCGGCAAATCAATGCATAGTACTGGTAAGTCGGGAGGCATAAGCGGACAAAGGTTGTCAAAGCTACCACAATTATCTTGCCACCCGTGTAATGCTAATATTGGCTGCTTATTACGCCTTCCCCACCATTTTCCTAAAAATTTAGTAAAATTTATGATTTAGTTAAATTTAAAAAAGACATATATCGTAAAAGTACATTTATTTTGCAACAACAATTGGATTTTTCAGGTTATATAATGGGGAAATATCGATTTCTGGGATTTTCAGAGAAAAAATCAGTTCTGAAAGAATATTAAATAGATTTGTTAAGTTCTATGTAGTTGTTGAATTCTCATTAAACGTGCATTTTATTATCCACTTTGATGTTGCATAATTATGTTACACTATGCACACACAACATCCCAGAGTTCGATGCTTTTCTTAATACTGTCATGACGCTCCACAGTGGTTTGAAAACGATTTATTTCGGATACAATTAGGTATCCCTTGATTCATTGAAGATATCTTAATGAAATATCACAGAGGGAGAGCGGAGGTGTTTTTGAGTGGAGCTGCGAACGGTCGGCCTCCTAGGGTAAAGGACGGGCTTCTGGTACGTACCTCCAGCAAATAATTTTTTGTAAATGTCATAAAAACACTATTTTTAACTCAAATGATAAGATTTTTTAAATTAATAATCTTTAGTGGTTCAGGAGATACCGAATCGTGTCCAAAACAAATCGTTTACAAATCACTGTGTGTCGTTGGGAATGATGTGTAAGACTGTATGGTCGGACCAATAAATAGCAATACATATTTTTAAAGTAAATGTAGAGTAAAAAAATTTATAAAACAATAGACCCACCCCTATAAAGGTACATTTAGCCGACCGTAGGATTCGTAAATGTAAAGTAAATGTAGCTGTACAGTAAATGTAGTTGGGCTTATAGAATGTGTAAAAACGAGTCATGTATTTTTGACATATGTATTCTGTTTATGAAATAACAACGCACAGCTGTTCAAACCAATGGTGCCCATTTGTGCAAAAAGTACGTAAATATTTTCATGGTTCTAAAAAGGATGTTGTTTTGTAATAATGAGAAATATAATGTTTGCATAAGTTATACCTAGTTTAACAATTTTACAAAACATTACGTGTATAACATATTTAAATTGAGGATTACACGATCAAGTTTTCCTTCAAGTTTTGTTTCAAGTTTTAATACATTCACATTTTTTTTACCAAACACACATACTTTTAAAAATAGATACGAAATTGCTTTCAATTTGTCTTTCAAGATGAGTGTTTCAATTTACGTTCAAGAAAACAGCTGTTCGTAATTCTCTTGAACTATTCTTCGTTTTTGTTTCTACAAATATGCCGCAATAAGTTTTAACCATCTTGAAAGCAATCTGCTTTTAAGTTGCGTGCAGCCTACGGCACAGCTGTCAATTTAAATGAATTTTAACAAGCAAAAACTTAAAAGGAAAACTTGATCGTGTGGCTTCAGGGTAATTTAGAAAAGAAAACTTCATAATTTCTTTAAAATTATATTGTGTGTGATAAAATTTAACAAGAGTTCAAGTAAAAAAGGACAAATAAGTACTTGAAAAGGAAGTTTGTACTTCACTCCAATTTATGATAAAATTTACCATCACTGGCTAGGAAACTGGTGTCAAAAACAAGGAAACATTTACAAACAATACTCTAAAGGTACGGTCACATTAGTCAAACATTTGACTGAAATCGGCAAATATTTATTTGCCGTAGTCTGACCACAAAATATTTATTAGAAGTAAATAACATCACAGCTGATTTTGGGCAAATAAAATTATTTGCCAGTAAACAAAAATGTTTCTAATGTGAACATAGTGTGACCACTCGACGGCAAATATTTGACTCATTTTTAGGCAAATAAATATTTGTTCTTACAAAGTTTTTGTAAGAACAGAGACAAATAACAGCTGTATCAACAATGTTGCCCAGTATTTAAATTAAATTATTTGGTTTCGGGAAAACTCGCTGATAATTTTAAACTTAAGGTACGGTCACATATGACAAACATTTGCCTAAAATTTGTTTGCTCTTGTTTGGCCTAAATTTTTTCAAAACAATACAAAATTTGTTTTGTGGTCACACTACGCACATTTATTTGCCTATTTTTATTTGTTGAAACAGCTATGAAGCAATGTCAAATAAAATACAGGCAAACATGTTTTATGTGCGGTCACATTTAAAATAATATTTGCCTTAAAAATATATTCGATCAAACCGAAAAAAAAACATAAATTTATTTGCTCACAAACTGCTGCGCATGGGATGTCTTCACTGCCATTCAATTTCTTCAGCATTATTTCAAAGTTATTGCAAAGAAAACGTGTAAAATATTATTAAATGCTAATTACAAATGATGAAAAATAGTTGCTACTCTTAAATATTTAATTGCAGTACAATATACATAAGTTCAAAACAAACAAACAATAACCATTTGTAGTCGGAGCAAAAATATACAACTGTCGAAAAATTTTTTCCATCTAGGCAGACTCTGGGCGCATCTTTTTAAAAGTCCCAAATGAAGTTTTTATTCTCTTCCTATAATATAATTTTTTTATACCTTGCACGAGAAATGAAATCCCAGTTTTTAATATAAAAATAAAATATCCACCGCTGATAGCCATAAACTATAAAAGTTGGTCAAATAATGGTGGTTAATATTATATTTATGCACCCGTATGTATTATTTATAGAGATTCCATTAAAATAACTATTACTCATAATGGCAATGTGAGATGAAATTTTTAAATGAATAACTCCCATGTATGAAAGTTCCAAATAAAAAAAGCCAAGCAACAATATCAAATTTTTCATATTCTATGCTATAAAGAAGCTCCAAAAGGTGTTCTAAGGAAGAAGCACAATAAGAGGATGAAGCTAAATAGGAATTAGATTCCACTTCTTAACAATAAATTTTAATATTCATTCATTACATTTTTTTGATTAAAATTTCTAAAAACTTTTAATTTATTTAATTTATTTTTCAAACTACAGCTGTTTATTTGTTTACTTGATATAAGTGTAGACAAATAATATGTTGAAGTAAAAAGTCGCTTAAATTAAAAAGCCAATTTCACAAAGAATTAAACTACAAATATGCAACATTTTTATTGGGATACAAAGTTCTACAATTTTTAAGAAATTTCAATGTTTCAGATTTCGGGAAATAGGGGAAAAACTCTTGTACATGTAGTTTTTAAAAATTTTTACATTATTACATACCGTCAAACGAATATAAAAAAAAATCTGTTTACATTAATTGCAAAAATAATCTTTCAGCTTAGTACTTATAGAACATATATCTTTTGATTGCAAATCGAAACTTATGCAGGAACAGTTTAAGTGCTTGAAATGGATATTCATTAATGACTCTTAGCTCTATTCCTACGCTTCGAGTAGGGCGGAAGAATTATTTTGGTTTTGTTCTGCACATAGCCGACTTTTTTCGTCTCTTTAAGCAGTTAAAATGCGTGGGCACTGTGCAAATCTTAATTAAAGTTTAATTTATGTTGGTTAAATTTAAGCGTGTTTAATTCTTGTTTAATATAAATTAATCGATATTGATTCTTAAAGTGAAAGCATGTTGCTTGTTGTCATATAAAACTTCATTTAAAAGTTATCTATAAGCTTTTTAAAACAAAATGCATCTCAATCTTATCATAGGTTTATGTGCAGATATATAACAGTATATAATACAACTTTAACTTAACTTTAATTTAACGGCAACGCAAATTTTCAAGCATATAATTTCTTGCGACTTTACTTTAAACTAATACTTAACTAAAAATTTATAAAAGAATATTTAATAATCCCCAATGCCACATCTTTTTTACATACAACTTTGTAACTTTTCACCATTCTGAGGTGAAAATGTCGAAATATACCAAACTGTGTGTCGTTGGGAATGATGTGTAAGACTTTATGGTCGGACCAATAAATAGCAATACATATTTTTAAAGTAAATGTAGAGTAAAAAAATTTATAAAACAATAGACCCACCCCTATAAAGGTACATTTAGCCGACCGTAGGATTCGTAAATGTAAAGTAAATGTAGCTGTACAGTAAATGTAGTTGGGCTTATAGAATGTGTAAAAACGAGTCATGTATTTTTGACATATTCTGTTTATGAAATAACAACGCACAGCTGTTCAAACCAATGATGGCCATTTGTGCAAAAAGTACGTAAATATTTTCATGGTACTAAAAAGGATGTTGTTTTGTAATAATGATAAATATAATATTTGCATAAGTTATACTTAGCTTAACAATTTTACAAAACATTACGTGTATAACATATTTAACTTGAGGATTACACGATCAAGTTTTCCTTCAAGTTTTGTTTCAAGTTTTAATACATTCACATTTTTTTTTACCAAACACACATACTTTTAAAAATAGATACGAAATTGCTTTCAATTTGTCTTTCAAGATGAGTGTTTCAATTTACGTTCAAGAAAACAGCTGTTCGTAATTCTCTTGAACTATTCTTCGTTTTTGTTTCTACAAATATGCCGCAATAAGTTTTAACCATCTTGAAAGCAATCTGCTTTTAAGTTGCGTGCAGCCTACGGCACAGCTGTCAATTTAAATGAATTTTAACAAGCAAAAACTTAAAAGGAAAACTTGATCGTGTGGCTTCAGGGTAATTTAGAAAAGAAAACTTCATAATTTCTTTAAAATTATATTGTGTGTGATAAAATTTAACAAAAGTTCAAGTAAAAAAGGACAAATAAGTACTTGAAAAGGGAGTTTGTACTTCACTCCAATTTATGATAAAATTTACCATCACTGGCTAGGAAACTGGTGTCAAAAACAAGGAAACATTTACAAACAATACTCTAAAGGCCGTGTCAGATAAAACTTTATCGCTTTGCGTGACGTTTCAAACTTTGTAAAAAAGTGTATAACGCAAGAGGTATGTCACAATAAAAACTTTAACAGCGCCTAATTATTATTTGTTTTTATAAGTTTTTCTTCCATAATTTTCTAAAAAAAATAATAAAGGAAGAATATATAATAAAAAAATAATATTGTAAAATTCTTAACTCTTTTACGTTCGATTTAATATACAAATGTATAGCAGCTAATTGTCAAAGCGCGCAAAAAGATGAGTGTTGCCCAACTTTGCGCTTTGCTTTGCGTTAAAAGTGCTTTATGTGACATACTTCATATAAGTTCGTGCATTTTATCTTAGATGTCAAAGCGAATTTGCAACGCAACGCAAAGCAAAAGTTTTATCTGACACGGCCTTAAGGGCCAATTTTTGAGTTCGTATTTAAATACGCATTTAGTTCATTTTCATTTAAATTTAAGTTGTATTTAAATGAAGTTTAATTTTTCAGTCCTAATTTAAGTTCTCATTTAAATATTACAAAAATATGGTAGCATTACGAAATATCAAAATAAATATCCATTGTTTATGAAAAACAGCTGCTAACATACACAATGAATTGCAAATTTTGTGAAAAATATTTTAAATATATTAAAAAATGTCAGCGATACTCATGTATTCACCACCTAAACTTATTTTATTTATTGATTTAACTTTTTAATTAACATTTTCATTAAGCAATGTATGCAAAACATAAAATATTGTTCTATCAATGGCTAAAATGTTTGTTTACTTTTGTTTAGTTTTGCGAAACAACAACAAAAAATGCCATAACTATATGGTAAAACTGTATTATTTAAATAGACTTTAAATGCGCACGATTGGTCATTGAAGTTTCATTTAAATGTGCATTGAAAAACTGAATTTTGTACTTAAATAGAACTTAATATAAATGACATTTAAACTGGCCTAAGTAACTAAATAGCAAAATTATGTACGTAAAATGTTTTATATTTTTTAATTACCAGGTGACTGTCAAAAGCGTTTATGGTGTTTAAGTACATCACTAATACAATTTTTTTGTGCAGTTAGCTCTATAAACATTCTTATTGTGATTAAGATGTAATAATATTTACATTAAATTTAATCTAAACTTAATACATGTTTACAACTTGTTTATAAGTATACATGAAAATTGTACCATTATTAATAAATTTATATCGAAAAAAAGTACATTGTATTGATCGTTTCATCACTGGCTTGCTTACTTTTAATTCTTGCAAAAATAAAAACATTTGCAAAACTAACAGATTCTAAACCAGAGGATGAGCGATCCCGTGTTTTTTGAGTAACGTCGTTACCAGTGAAGGTGATTTTAAAATCACCTTTATTTTAAATAGTTACTGCGATTGTCGTTTGCAGTTCTTTTTGTAATAACACATACAAGCTAATATAGGAAGTATATAGTATATATATATATATATATATATATATATATATATATCAAAATATGTTATGCAAACTAGACATCTGCAATGAATGTCTTGAATGGCATACCAAGATATTCACTTTAATAGTGAATGCGTAAAATATTACATTCACTACAAATAAAACAAACTAGTACTTCTACGATCATTTATTTCCAAACAAAACATCAAGCCATCAAAACATTTTATAAGCAAAACAAGAGTACTACCTTTCAGAGTATACTGAAATGAGTACTCATTGCTGTTTCAAATGAAAAAAACTCTTGGGTTATGTTTGTGTTTGAGTAGGCTAGTTGCGTACATACAGTAGGGCGCCTCACACAAATTGAAAGTACTTAGGTCTACATGGATCTGCAGCACAAATTTTAGAAAACCTTTCAATTTTTTTTTTGATATGAAATATATTAACTGGCCAGAAGCAAAAGAAATTAATTAAACTTTTTGCAACAAAAAAATATTTATTTTTCAATACATCATCTATATAAACGTAAAATATATCCATGAAGAAAAACAGAATTAAATACAATCTATATAAATTAACTCCTAATTAGTTTTCAATTTTCCCAAAAATGTTCCACACATTGCTTCTCCCTCTTTTGTTATTAAATTTACTCTCCCCAGTCAAAAGCCTAGATTTAATAGTGGAATTACTAAACAAGCATACATTTGATTCATCCGTGTCAGTAGAACCGTTTATTGATACCTGTTCAAATAAATACATATTATACATATGCAAGGTAACGCAATTTTTGTGCACTGCCCTAATAAAAGTTTTTTTATCTCAAAAGAAAAAAAGTTACGATGTATTATGGTTTCCGTTTGAACAATGACTATGCAGTGACGACGCAATGAAATAAAAAAAAATATATTTGGCTTGGTGTACTTCAAAACATTTTCAGAAAACAAACAGTGTTTATAATTTATTGCGAAATAGCAGGTAGAGTATTGTGTTGGTTTGCTACATATCAAGTGGAGTATTGTGCTTGGTTTTCTTGTTAGAATACTCATTCTCTTATTAGTCATTGCAAAAAGTACTACGTAATAGAGTGCAATGAAATAAAACAAATGCGGAGATGCATAAATGAATGTCTTGATGCAGCTCTTTGATGCAAACAGTAAGCAGAATGCAAAACTTATTAACCGACTTCAAAACAAGAAGGAGGTTATACAATTCGGCTGAATGTTTCTTTTTTTTAATTTGTGCCTCCAAAGCTTAGTCATTTCTGATCCGATTTTGAAAATTTTTGGTAATATGATAGACTATGCTTACAGATTGGCCCCGTTTTAAAAACAGATCATAATATTAAAAATTAAAGGGTGTCCCCATACAACATACATATTTTTTACGTGTATTACGAATTGTAAAGGGCACTTCTGTAAAATTTAAAATGACTGCGTATTACTATAGCTCCCAAAAACAAAATAATTTACAAAAATAAATCGAAAAATTAAAGGGTGCCCTCATAATTGATGTAATTTTACTTATATGAGCCTATCTTTTGAACCGTTATAGCCAAACGCTTGCAAATTGCTATAGCCGTTATAGTAACAAGTATTAATATTAAAAATTATAAATTAAGGGGTGCGCTAATAGTTCATTTAAGTTGATGTATATTGCCATACTTTTTAACAGTTATAGACAGACGAATGGAATTTACAACGAACCTGTATTGGTAAGTCCGCTATAACAACAAGTATAATTTGATGTACATTGCCAAACTATTGAACAGTTGAAAAAGTATAAAGTTTGGAGATATATGGGTGTCCCAATAGTTAATGTAACCTAATTTTGAAGTCGGTTTTTTCGCAAGAATTATTTTGAACTCCACATTCTATGCAGTTTTAATTAAATTAGGCCAGAAATAAAAAATTCGGTAACACTGATTATAGGTAAAAATAAACAAGAGCGCTATATTCGGCTATGCCGAACTCTATATACCCTTTATCAATAATTTAAATCTAGTTTAGTGAAATAACTCAAATAAAAAAACAAATATTAGGGTGACTGATAATTAAAAAATTAGAAAAAAATTTAGTATTTCCTTAAAGATCTCTCAAAAGCTTTAAAATGATACCAAAATTTATCGTAAAAAATATGGTGCACAACCGTACTTTTCTATGAAAAGGTCAAAGGTCCATAATTTGCAAAATATAAACGAGCGCCATTTTTTACTTAATGTTTTTTCTTCTTTTTTTTTTTTTTTTGATTGGAGTTACTTCATTGTTTCAAATGATATGAAAAAATTATAGGCAGGAGTGGTTTTTTACCTTCTGTTCAAAGAAAAAAAAACCGATCTTGCTGATTTTCAATAGAAAAAATTTCCAAACTATGTCTGATCTATTCGCGTAATTAAATTTTCTCTAGCTCATATAGTGCCTTGGCAAAGTTGATTTCAATTTGAACACGGACGGACAGACGGAAATCCCTTAATCGACTTTGCTATGCATAAGAACACAGAATATATGTACTTTATGGTGTCGGAAATAGATATTGTAGAAATTACAGACGGAATGACAAAGTCAGTTATAACCTTCTTCCACTTTTTGTGGTGAAGATCAAATTTAAGTTTGTACATGTACAAAAATAAAAACACACTTTTATATGGAACTGTTCCTTGAAAAACTCAGTCACTGTAGTGATTAGTGTAGTGACAGTAATTTAATCACAGGTACTCTATTATAAACATACCCTACAGACTCCATTGCATCCAGAAAAATGCACCATTTGGTGTGGTTTACACAAGCCTGATCTCACGTTACGGTTAATGGAGATCGTTACCGACATTGATCCGGACAGGATGCGGTTTTAACAAGATGGCGCAACCAACCAGTTATTGAAATCAAAATTTGGCGATAAGTTGATTTCGAGAAATGGCTCTTTCAATTGACCTCCGAGATCGTGCGATTTGACACCTCTCGATTATTTCCTGTGGGGCCACGTGAATTCAATAATTAATGCTGATAAACCAGCAACGAGTGACGCTTTGGGGCCAACATTGTTCATGTTATTCGTCACATACGCCCAGCAATACTTGAAAAAAGTGACCCAAAATTGAACGTCCAGAATGCGCTTCGACATAAGCAGCCGCGGTGGCCGTATGCCCGAAATAATTTTTAAATATTAATGCCATGTTCTGATCTTTCGTATAAAAAAAGTTCTTTATTACAATTAAATTTTTTGTGTTTTTACAATTTAAAAACACCCGCTACTTGCTAGTAAAAATTTTACTAGCCAAAACCAAGGCGAATTAATTTACAGGTGGTCTTAATAGCCTAGCTGATTTTTGTTTATTTTCGACGTTGTTATAATTAAAAAATTTTTTTCTAAACAACCGGAATTTTTTGTTATATTAATTTTTAAAATAAAATCTTTTTTGCATGCTATTTTCTATTATCCCGTTTAATTATTTAAATTACCGATATTAATTATTGTGGGCCAAAGCACGCCTCGATGGCCATTTCGTTACCGCTTACTTACCTCTTCAGGAAATTCTGACAAACATTTTAAATAAACTAATAATTTTTGTCCAAACAATAAAAAAAATTAAATTTAATAAAACTAAATTTCGTTATCTTTTCTTTTTGTCTATGCATTCCGTTGTTTGACTCGCTTAAGACGAGTTATAATTCTTATTCTTAACATTAGTAACTTATTAAATTAATAAAAAAAAAAATAGGTTATGGCCCAAGACAAAGTTCTGGCGTTTGAAACAAAAGAATAATAATTGAAAGTGTTTTAATAAGAAGGAAAAAACAAAAAATTAAACGAATTTAGAGATGTCTTTATACCAAAACTTGACACGAACTGTGATAGTTGCAGTATACACATGCGTAGTGTCTTGATACACAATGGTTCGTGGAAAAATGTAAGTAGTGTTTTAAAGAGAGAAGATGCTGTAAATGATCAAGCTAAAATGTCATGGGAGGCTGATGACGAAAAAGCTCTTACCACTATTACACTTTGTGTTAAATCATCGCAACTGAATTTTATAAAAAACTGCAAAACATCTCATGATGCCTAGTTGCGTTTGGAAGAAATCTACAAAGCTAGAGGCCCACTTCAAAAAGTTTCTCTTTATAAAAGTTTAGTAAACCTCACGATGGCTGAAGGCGGAAGCATTAGTCAACGTATTCAAGATTTTACACATATTTTACTGAACATACACGTGTCGCATTGAGCTACTCGACTGCCACCTTTCAAGTTCTTGCCTTTCACCATTTCTTTTTTAACCATATCACACAAGGAGTTAAAATTCAAGTGACTAAGTCTGTTATACCACAGTTGGTTCATATTAGTGGCTCAAAAACTGAAAAAATCACGTTAAGGTGGTTTTTTGAGAAATAAAATGTGGAACTGAAATTGCCACAAAATCAAAACGCATCGAGATATTCTTAA
This sequence comes from Gymnosoma rotundatum, assembly GCA_916610165.2. Lineage (NCBI taxonomy): Eukaryota > Metazoa > Arthropoda > Insecta > Diptera > Tachinidae > Gymnosoma > Gymnosoma rotundatum. The sequence continues at coordinate 89,868,884 of OU744337.1, read as the reverse complement.
AAAATTATATTTTATAGATAAAAGAGTTATTATTCAAATGGTGAAATAAAATTTTATTTATTTGGTTTAACATATAAATTCCCGCAAAGGGGAAAAATTGTCCCAAAAAATGTTTTTTTAGAAAATAGGCTATTCTGCCTTTATTATACACGTGGCTGTCAAATCCTTTTTGGAGTACGTAGTCAAAATTTGCTAGTACTGAACTGTAAATTTACATAAGCAAAAAAAGAATACAACCTTTTTGGGGAAAATCCTAAAAAACGGTATATTTTTACATTTTCTCAATTCAGAGGCTTGTAACTTTTTAAAGAAAGCGCTTTCGGGACAAAACTTTCAACTGCTTTATTCTAAATTCCGAAAATTAATAAGCGTACTACGCCAAAAATACGATGTTAAGGTCGGGCAAAATTAAAAAATAAAATTGTAACCTAATTTTCTCCCAAACCAAGAGATAACCTGCACATGTAAGCACATTTTTTATCGATATTTTCAAGGCCTAATTAAATTTAAAAATCTTAACATTTGAGTTAAAAATAAACTCTTTATGACATTTTCAAAAAATTATATGTCCGAGGGTTGTGCCCTATCCCTTCATCCTGGGGGCCGACCGTTCGTAGATTCACTGAGAATCACCTCTGCTTTGCCTCTGTAGAATTTCGTTGAGATATCTTTAATAATTCATGAGATACCGAATTTTGTAAAAAAAATCGTATTTAAACCACTGTGCAACAAACGTTGCATCAAAGCCATTATCAACAACACGTCCGATGGACACAAAATTCATGTTCAATTCTGGAATTATTTTAGTTCACCATTTACCTCAATTTCCACGTCACCTTTTCCCTTCGGAATAAAGTAGTTGCCAGCCTTAAAATGAATTTCTTAATTGTGCTCTACAAAATTAGAAAACATTCTTTCAAAGCACATGTATGCAGTTGCACCGCTTTAAACGCACTATTGTGAACTTTTAATTCTCTTTAATTCTGTAAAAGATGCTGTTGTTTTTGAGCACTTGTTTGCATAGTGCCCAAATTCGCCGCAGCTATAACATTTTCCTTTTGTTTTGTTGTTTTTGTATTTATCTTTTTCGTTTGTTTTTATTTTTTTGAAACGTTTTCATTATGAATGCACGCAAAGAAAAAAAGGTTTAGGTAACCAAAATCTAAGAGCAACATACTAAAGTTGTATTGCATGGTTGTAAGCAAAACAAAGTATTGTTATAATATAGCTGGCCTTGCAACCAGAGCTGTTAAATTTCGATTACGATTAGTAATCAATTACATTACTTTTTAAAAAGAATCGTAATGATTATATAATCCACTATTCTACAATTTCTGATTACTAATTGATTACAACTACAAATAATCAAAAAATAATCAGGATTACTTGCGATTACTGAAAAATAATCAAAAGTAATCAAAAATGAGTTCGACTACTTTAAAAGACTACTTTTGACTATTTTTGATTACTTTTGTTTACTTTTGATTTTTTGTGATTACTTTTGCTTATTTTTGATTTTTTGTGATTACTTTTGATTATTTTTGTGATTACTTTTGATTATTTTGAAAGGAATCTTGTATATTACATTTATTGAAAAAAAAAACTATACAAAGTTAAGTTAGGGTGAATCCGCTATTTAATTGATAATCTGAATTAAGCAAGTAACATAAATAAATTAAATTCTGCTACAATAAAATGAATAAATAATGAATAATAATTCTCATTTACATAAAATTTGAATTAGCTTTCATTATAATTATTTTTTCAAAAGAATAATCAGACAATGTCGTCTGCGGAAAAATCGCTTTCGAAAATATTTTGAGACATTTTCACCTATAATTTAATTTTTTTAATTTTATTTATATTGAATTGGAATTTGTACTTCCGTTACCTTTCGGTTTTAGCTGGCAAAAGAACGAGAACAGAAAAAATCAAAACTGACATTTATTAAAATGTCAAACTTTTGACAAACAGACTACTATGACGCTCATACCGATTTCGCGAGCTGCCATACTGAAAAAATCTTAAGTAATAGTTTACTTAATTCAGATTTTCAATTATCAATTATTTAGCGGATTCACCCTAAATTTGTATAGTTTTTTTTTTCAATAAATGTAATGTACAAGATTCCTTTAAAAATAATCAAAAGATCTCACAAAAAATCAAAAATAATCAAAAGTAATCAAGAGTAACATTTTAAAGTAGTCGAACTCATTTTTGATTACTTTTGATTATTTTTCAGTAATCGCAAGTAATCCTGATTATTTTTTGATTACTTGTAATCGTAATCAATTACTAATCGTATAAAGCTGAATGTAATCGTATTTTAATCATTACTTCTACTTAAAAAAAAGTAATCTAATTACTAATGATTACGATTACTAATAATTACTTAACAGCTATGCTTGCAACCATATTATTGTTGAGCAAAAACAATAACATGGTAAGATCTAAAAATAATTATGTTTCAATATAAATAAAAATAATTATGTCACATATAAATAAATATGATTATATGGTTGAAAATGTCATGCTATATAACTGAATGATTATAATATTCTGGTAAGTGCAATTATTTCCTGATATAAAAGACTTAAATTTTTACTTCCGTATTCATAAAATATTAAAATGAGTTTGAAAGTTGTTTTAGGACAAATTTGTATGGAAATTTTTTCATAAAACACATTTCAAAGTTATTTTATTTTTTATGAATATGACAGTTAGTTTTTAATTTATTATTGATTTTTCACAAAGGTTATATAAAAACATAAATTCACAAAGAAGCAATTGTTTGCTTATTATGTATGAGTAATAATTAAAAAGCTTTGACACATAGGCGAAATCTTTCCAAATCCTTCCGCTATTAGAGGTATTCGTTACGCCCCATAAAACATTCTGCGAATTTAAGTCACCCATCAACAGTTGATGGACGCCATTGGCCGGTAAGATGTTGTTGACCATAGAAGTAGATAAACTTAAGTCACATTCTTTTTATATATATATATTAGTAATATGGATTTCTGTATTGCATTGGATTAATATTTTTTGAAAAAGCAGATCACCAATAGATAAGATATGTTGACTAACACTGATGTTGTTTTTGACTAACAAAGCAATACCAGCCTTTGAGTACAAATAACCCTTATTGTGGTGATAAACTTTATAACCAAGTGTGTGCAGTAGATGCCGATTTTTGCTCGTAATATGCGTCTCTTGAAGCGCAATAATATTCGGCTTTTGTTTAGCTATAAGAAGTTCAAGAGCGTACTTATGGTTAATAAAGCCTTGAATGTTCCACTGTAAAATATTAAATTCAATATTCATAAAAAAAAACTATTCATCATCCTTGCCACTAATTTAAGCTTTTTAATTTTCTTTAAAGTTTTAGGTGTAATTATAACGTTCATCTCAGGAAAATTTTTATAGAAGTCCGATGTAGGAGAAAAATGTGCGTCTCTATTTGCTCTATAAGAAGACCATAATCCCAAACTGTCGTTTATATCATCAATAATAATATCTTCAGTAAGATGTAAATCGTTGTTTAAACAAGAAGAAAAGTTACGGTTAACTGATGTGTTGCCATCACAAAAAAATTGTTCATTAATGGAAATAGTATCCTTAATCCTTTCAAAATCAGTGTTTAAATTCCTACTTTACCTACCTTTTTTTATATACAGCTACGGCTACAGCTCCAACATTTTCACGTAGAAGTAGCGCTAGACGCTGTTTTATTCCGAAACGTTAAAATTTTTTAGCTACAGCTTCTTTTCCAAAAAAAAGCGACAAGTAGAAGTAGCGTTAGACGCTGCATTATATCGAAGCATTAAAATTTTTGAGCTACCGCTACTTAAAAAAAAAAATTAAGCGGCAAGTAGAAGTAGCCTCTTTGCTACTTCAGCCAAAGTAGAATATAAAAAAATATTCTACTTCATTTTTGCTGCAATTTGAAAAGTAGCCAAAATCGAAAACATTATTTCTGGCTACTTTATATCAATACTTTATGCTTGGAGCTACGCAATACAGATATTTGCTTCTGGCTACTTACCGGAAATGTCAATGATTTTCCTTGAAAAAATGCGTCCTTGGATAGTATTAAGAGTTGTGTGAGAGACTATTTCAACTGGAATGGAATCAATATAGTTCGCCTTTTTATACAGCTCAGCTATTTTCATATTTGGTACTTTGATTAAAAGGTCGCTACTTCTCATCTCAGTGACTTCCAAACGTTCCTTGCTTAAAAAATTCGTTCAACTTGGAAAACATTATAGGAAGCAAGAGGAGGAACTCTACTATATTATTTTGCTGGGACAGTGAAAGCAACTAAATAACGTGAAAGATGTTGTTCATTAGATGAGGCTTCCGATAAAGGCACAAAATCATCAGGACGTAGCCGTTTGTTTCTGCTTGATTTAGTTTTAACGGTCAAGGAATCTAACTCCCTGAACCTATTATAATTTTGGGGTGAACCCCGTTCATAGCGCTATCGGATTAAACTATAACTTTGTTGTTTTAAATTCTCCAAAAAACACAAACAAATGTAAATTTGTTTCAAAAAATTAAAAATTTTACTTTATTTTCGGCTTTTTGGTTCTTTTTAATTAATTTTCTAAACATTTTTAGAAAGAAAAATTATTTACAAATGTATGCGGACGTTTTCCAAAGAAAACAAAAAAAATTAGACGCTAGCAGAATGAAATGTAGCATTTTCTGGACCGCCACATCCATATTCAGCATTCTTTGCATCTATCTACCTTATGTTATGTACATCGTAAACATCATCTATTTAACCAACTAATCTTAATGTTAATTTGGTGAGACGAAGTTCACACACAACTTAAAGCTTTTTTTAAACAACGGGATTTTTTATAGATTTATATTAATTAATTTTCAAATTTTTTAAAAATTCTTTTTTTCATGCTATTTTCCCGATTTATTATTTAAATCACCGATATTGATTATTGAGGGTCAAACCACGTCTCGATGGCCATTTCGTTATCGCTTACTTAAATAAAGTAAAATTTCATTCATTTATAAAATCGATGGTTCGAATCCTGGTCGGGGCAAAATTAAAAATTTTATAATTTAATGTTTTTACTTTCTCCTCCTTTTTTCAATAAACTATTGACAAAAAAATACACAGCCACTCGGAATGAGAAAAAACAATGTTTCTACGACGAATGCCCGACAAAGACTGACTCTAATAATATATATTTAAAAAAAAATAATTCTTGCGAAAAAAAACCGACTTCAAAACAGATTTCATCTGTCTGCATATAGCAGCTCAAGTGTATGTTCACATAAATTAGGTAACATTAACTATTGGGAAACACTTATATCTCCAAACTTTATACTTTTTCAACTGTTCAATAGTTTGGCAATATATATCAAATTGCAGAAATTATATGGTCACTCTTTAATTTCCAAATTCAAAATTTATACTTGCTGTTGCAGTAGATTTAGCAATCAGGTTTTGTGTAAATTTCAACCGTCTGTCTGTAACAGTCCAACAGTTTGCCCACATACATCAGATTATATCAACTGTTAAATTTATAATATAACATTTTTATACTTTTTATTATACCAAATAAAGTAGTGTAAATTCTGTCTAAAATTAAGGTGTTTGTATACAACGGTTCGAAAAATACGGCCATATAGAACATTTTACATTAATTTTGGGAACACCCTTTAATTTCTAAATTCAAATTAAAAGCTTCTTGTTATAGCGGACTTAGCAAAACATGTCCCTTGTAAATTTCAGCTGTCTGTCTATAACGGTTCAAAAGTCCGGCCGCATACACCATATTATATCAACTATTGTTACACCCAAATTTTATTCTTGTTGTTATAGAGAGTTAGTAATATAGGTTCTTTGTAAATTTCAACCGTCTGTCTACAACTGTTTAAAAGTATAGCCATATACCAAATTAAATGAACTATTGGTGCACCCTTTAATTTATAGTTTTAAATATTATCAGCTGTTACTATAACGGCCATAGCAATCGGCATTGTGTCAAATTTACAAGCGTTTGTCTATAACGGTTCAAAAGATAGGCCTATATAAGTAAATCTACAGTAATAATGGGACACCCTTTAATTTCTAAATTCAAATTATAAACTCGTTGATATAGCGGATTTAGCAATAGAGGTCGCTTTTAAGTTTCAGTGTTCTGTTTATAACGGTTCAAAAGTTTGGTCACATACACAAAATTACATTAACTATTGGAACACCCTTTAACTTCCAAATCCAAATTTTATAATTGTTGTTATAGCGGAGTTAGCAATACAGGTTCGTTGTAAATTTCAAGCGTCTGTCTACAACTGTTTAAAAGTATGGCAATATACATCAAATTTAATGAACTATTGGCACATCCTTTAATTTATAATTTTTAATAGCAATCGACATTCTGTCCAATTTGCAAGCGTTTGTCTATAACGGTTCAAAAGATAGGCCCATTTAAGTAAATTTACATCAATTATGGGGGCACCCTTTAATTTTTAGATTTATTTTTGTATAATTTTATGTTTTTGGGAGCTATAGTAATACGCAGTCATTTTAAATTTTACAGAAGTGCCATTTACAATTCGTAATACACGTAAAAAATATGTATGTTGTTTGGGGACACCTTTTAATTTTTAGGATTATGAACTGTTTTTAAAACGGGACCAATCTGTAAGCATAATCTATCATATTACCAAAAATTTTCAAAATCGGATCAGAAATGACTGAGTTCTGGAGGCACAATTGTATAACCTCCTTCTTTTTCTGAAGTCGGTTAAAAATGCTCTAACCCTAAACGGTTTTGTTTTAATTAATTTTTTAGAAATGAATCACTGATTATCCTTCAACAACTTTATCGACAAACACTTTAGTTCTACCCTGAAGGAGCTCTTTAGGGCTAGCGATTTTTCCCTGCAACATTCGTCAGGAATAAACTCAAAATGAAAACAATTTATATATAAAAAACAATGTATAAGTTTTGTTAAAATAAAACAGATTAACTCAAAACTTTTGATTTCCTATTTCCTCTTTTTTATAATAATCCTTAAATAGATAATACGCCCTCTCTCGGCTCTTGTAGCATAATAAAGAAAGAAAAACTAAAATAAATTTCTGGCTTCTTTTAGGCGTTCTTTAACCGAGTACTAAATAACAACAAAAACTAAATCATTAACACTAATATTAATAATATATATGAAAACTGATAATTAATTTACTCTTTTCCTTTTTAAAAAATATTAAAAATATTAAAAATGAACGTTACAAAAGCAAATTTAAAACACCAGACCTACCTCTAATTTTTTAATGTCATTTCGAACAATAAACTCCAATCAAAACAAGTAAGAATGCTATATTCGGCTATGCCGAATCTTATTTACCCTTCACCATCTTTGTAAATCTAGAAAAAACAAAGTAAGAGTGCAATATTTGGCTATGCCGAAAATTAAATACCCCTTACTATCTATATAAATCTAGTTTAGTGAAACTTTACAAAAGAAAATTAGAGTGTTACCACAGCAGCTATTGGACCTTCTATTATTACCTGAACTTTACAGAAAAAATAATTCTGATGATATTTATTTTAGTGACAGCGAATATGAAGTCTAATAGTATTAAACAAAAATTGTAAATTTTTATTAATAAAAACTTCTTGAACAATATAAATTAGTATGGCATATTTCGGGAAAATTTTGTGTTGAGTCTAATACGGCATTTACACTATGCAATTTTCCATGAAACTAGCATGCAATTTTTGTTTGCTTGTGAAGAAGGAGGGGTAAGCGATATGGTATTGGTTGAGTTTTGAGGGGATGTTACTGTTGCATAACGCCGTAACTTAAATAGAAAATTGAGAAAAAAATGCCGCAAAAAATTGCATAGTGTAAATCTGGACTAAAGGAAATCATTTACCGATTTCGTTGAATTTTTGTATGTTGAGTTACTAACCTGAAAAAAATAAAATTGCCCAACTTTCATTCATTTGTCTTTAAAAGTGGAGCTTCCAAAGCAAAAAACACTCCTGGCGTTTAAAAAAAATGTTTTTTTAATGATTTTTTTTAAGTAGTAATAACCCACTTATTACTACGAAACGAAAAAATAAGAGCTACCTCTAACGCGTGAATTAAAATCCGTTTTTAGCGGTGTTTCATATTGGATGAAAAATACAAGTTTGTCTTTTTTCTTCGTTATAGCATTGCCTTGTTCTAAACTTTGCATTTGCTATTCCAACTGACAACTGTTTCATGTGCTAGGCATATTCGTCGTCCGCTCAGCTTGTTTGTAGTTGGAAATTTCAAAAGTTGTTTGTATTTTACTTTGTTTGTTTACGAATTTCATGTGTATCAAAACAAACACACCCATACGAACAATTAATTGCAATTTTTTTTCTAAACTTTTTAATTTTTTATCTATTAAGTTATTTTTTCAGGAAAAAAATACAACTTAAGGAAGTTACAGACTGGCAAAAAAAAAAAACAAACAAACCCACTAACTAGAAAACTAGTTAGAAAACAATACAACAGCAACTTAAAATTTATTCACTGCTATGGCCGTTTTTCGGTAATTTAAATAATTTCCCGATTAATTATTTAAATTACCGATTTTGATTATTCAGAGTCAAAGCACGTCTCGATAGCCACTTCGTTACCTCAATAATCACAATCGGTAATTTAAATAATTAATCGGGATAATAGAAAATAGCACAGAAAGCGATTTTATTTTGATAATTAATGAATATAATAAAAAATTCCCGTTGTTTAATTTAATTTAATATTTGCAAAGTGCCCGTGTATATAAATAAATTATCGTAGTGTTTTTTGATATTTTATTTTTCATCCTCTTTCAACTGTATAAAAGAGCCGAAAAAAATTCAGCAGTATACAGTGAAGAACGAAAAATAGAATTACTATTGGTTATTGTTGTTTTTGTTTAAACTTTGATTTTTATCTTTGCTTTATTGTTTGAAAAAAAAATTTTAGTTTCCTGAAGAGTTAAGTAAGCGGTAACGAAATGGCTATCGAGACGTGCTTTGACCCTCAGTAATCAAAATCGGTAATTTAAATAATTAATCGGGATAATAGAAGATAAAAACTTCAGAGCCCCGTAACTATTAAATATGGGCAAACGCCAATTTTTTTACTTGATGTTTTTTCTTATTTTTTTATTCTCTAACACCCTATATATTTATTTTTCTGATTGGAGTTAGTTTATTGTTCCAAATGACATGAACAAATTAGTTGTTTTGGCCACTGCCTCGAAAAACAATAGCAACTCATTCGACAGTATAGCGGATCGATTGACATATTCTTTACTAGCTGATCTAGTGCCTCGGTAAACTTGATTTTAACTTTAAAACGGACAGACAGACGACTTAGCTATGCATAAGAAGTCAGAATAAATGCACTTTATGGGGTCGGAAATAGTTATTGTAGAAATAACACACGGAATGACAAACATATATACCAATACCTTTTTTCCACTTTTTGTGGTGAAGGGTATAGAAATTAAACTGTCCCACTTTGAATGTGAGCATTGTGTTACCATATAGATGAACAAAAATGCAAATATTTTCATAAACGCGCTATACAAAAACGAGTGCCTCTGATTTAAGAACCACTTTATTATAATATATTAAATAAAAGGAAATTGAATAATTTTTTCGTGTGTATATTAAAAATATTTAACGTAGACTATTTAAATTATTATCAGTTAAGACCGCAGTCTAATGGGCTAATTATGGTCATTAAACAATAAAACATTAGACTGCGGTCTTAACTGATAAAAATTTAAATTAAATTGATCAATAAAATATTATTAATTAAGTAGACTATTTAAATTTAATAATTATTGTTGTGTCCCACTTTAACTGTGAATAGAATAAAACAATTAGAAAACTAGTTTTCTATCATTACGTTTTTGTTGCATTGTTTCCTTAGTAAATGATAAAGAAATAACGACTATTATCAATAAACATAAATAAACGCATTTATTCATTAATTTTGCATACCTTGAACAGTGCCCCATGGTACCTCAATCGAGACTTCTTCCCAGGAATCTGCACTACGTTTAGGGCCATCTAGAAAAACGGAAATCATTTTTTTTTTAATATTTGGCGTAGCTTTTTTTTTCTTTTTTTTTAATAAAAATATGAAAATTAAAATAACAACTCTCTCCGTGCAATTTTTGTTTCTGCAATTTTTTCAAATTGAAAATTTGAAATTGCGCGTTCGTTTCCAGAAATTTAAATTTTGTCCGCGATTGCTAAGATTTTGTTTTTGCTTAAAACGACGAATGTCAAAACAAAAGGGAATTGTAAGCACATGAAACAGTGTACCCGTTTCTACTCATCAGTTCTCTCTCGCCAACAAACTCAAGAATTGCGCAAAAAAAGTTTTAAAGTGTGAACGGAGACGAAGTCCTAGTTTACACGTGAGATTATTTTATTAATTTTTTTTTTCAATTCTGTATAAAGTTTCAGCCCGGTCCCTGTACTTTAAAATTTTTCATTGCATCGGAATTTGTACACTTAGCTTTTAATTTGATATTTTTTACAGTAATTGTTTTGTAATTACAAATATGTATGAATGTCGTATATAAAAATATAATGTAATTAATGTCACAGATATAACATTAATGTTATTGTTACTGTAAATAATGATAAAAAATAGAAGGTAGTTCCACTTCAAAAATTTGTGAGGTTTGCCAGAATTATTTGAAATATATTTTTTGTAAACAACAAAATTTGTGATGTCACAGATATAAATACGAAAAAAATATTTTGGAACTATTTAACAAAATTGTGCAATTTGTATAATAAATATACATAAAAATCAAATGTATTTATTAAATAAATAAATATAAAATTGCACAGAAATAAATCTTTTGATTCTTTTTAAAGACAATTAATAAAAATTTCCTTATTATAATAACTTATTGAAAATATAATTGAAGAGTAAGAATTTTAGCCAATTAACCAACTTAATTAATAAAAATTGCAAGTAAATAATTAATAATTAAAACTACATTCAGCAAACTGTGTTTGAAAGCATTTTATAATGATATCCATATTGTTTATATAAGTTATTTTGATAATCTATAACTTTTGTTTCAATACCTAATTAATTAAGACATAACTTTAAAAATAAAATTTATTATTTTATTTAAATAAGACCGAAACTTGTACTCGTTTCTTTCTCTTGAAAGCGATAGTTTTAACCGAAACTGAAATTATTCCACATTTACCTTTCGTGCAACGAACACACTAAAGGCGCATTTGGCAACACGAATTGTTCGAAATTTAAAAAAATCTTACAAAATTCTTTTACTTTTTTTTTTGTTAAATTTTTGTATTAAATTTTATACAGTTTGTTTTATTTATTTAATATAATTTGTTTGTGAATTTCGTATTATGTATTTCTTTTCTTTTGAAATCATATGGCAGCACAAATTTGCATAATTCCCGCTAACTGCAGAACATTAATATGGCGACGAAAAGAGAAAGTGGAACTACTGTGCCAAATCTTATATACCCTATACCATATGCATTTGGTACTGCATATACATAATTAAAAATGACAACGGCTCTTAATTGGTTAAGCATTTTAAAAATTTGTTGAGTATATCCTTAAAGATGTCGTCAAAAGCGTTAAAATGATACACTCCCATATTGATATTTCAAAAAAATTGAAAATTTTAAAGCCCCATACTCTGGAAATATGGCGAGCACCAAATTTTTCACTTGATGTTTTTTTCTTATTTTTTAATTCTCTATAGGTATATTTAATTTTTTGATTGGAGTTACTTTATTGTTCCAAATGACATAAAAAAATTAGAGGTAGGCGTGGTGTTTTGACTGCTGCCTCGAAGGACATGGACCAATCATGATGATTTCCTCCTCTTTCGACACTATATCTCAACGATTGACAAGAAATTTTAAAGCTATTTTGCAACCTAATGACTAGGATGTATTCAAACAGGAGCTATGTAAGGTGTAACTTTTAATTTACTTTTGTGGCAGTAGTAGAGTTTGTACATTAGCTTTAAACATTTTTTACAGTTTTCTACATCGAACTTGTGTAAATTCGGATTTTCAGAATTAACCAACATTAAAATTAAAAAAAGAGAAAGATTATAAAATGTAAAAGAAGACACAAGAGTGGCCTTATATAGTTAATAAAAAACCACTGACAATAGTAAAATACTGTTAAAAATATGTATGAATAAAAATAAAATTAGACATATAAATTCACTAAATTAGTAATATAAGTATTACTTAGTACAATTTTAACGAGTAAGTAAATAATTTTCTTTTTGTTGCGCCAAATTTTTAAATCGTGCCGTAAAAAAAAAAGTTTGAGAAATACTGATCTACATCAAAAACAAAATTTACAAAAATATTTCATGTACAGATATATATATACAAAATATATTGAAATCACGTGATTTAAAACGGGTAACTAAATGACTAATTATATCGTTTAGAATATAATTATAATGATCTTATATATTTAGAATGATGTGTCATCTACTTATTTTTGCAAAAAATAAAATTTTATACACATAAAAACGAAATTATTCATACATTTTCGAAGACACTGCATATTTTATAAAAATTGTCTTGCTTTATTTAATAATGCTTGTGATTTCCTCTTTCTCGACAGCAGTTAGCTGGTTTGTGTTTTGGAAGATAATTCTAATGTTGCCAAATTGCCAGTTTAACATGTCATTTAAGATTTATCTTATTTATGATAATATTTCTAATTTTAAATTTTGAAAAAGTTAAGTGCAAAATATAAAATATTAGCAACTTCCTAAACATTTTCCACTAATTTTCATATTTCAACTTTTATTTGACGCCAAATGTCAAGCCCTTCGATCAGCTCCAATAACTAAATGAGAATAAATGTATTACAAACAAATTTAAAATCACTAATTTATTTTTACTTCATGCATTTTAACTTTCTTATATTACTGATATTATTTTTAATTGCAAAGGTTAAAAAAAAAAATAAAAAAACACACAACACAAATCTAAAAAATCAGCCGCTTTCTCCTGTTTTCGAAAAATTAAAACCACGCCGAAAAATTGAACAGCACGCGAGTTGCAGAACAGCACCAAATAGTCTGCGTGATTTTAAAACCGTTCGTGATTTGAATTCACGTGACTTTCAGAACAGACCTGAAAGGCGCCAACTTTATACGTAATCTTACATATTTTGAAATTAATAAGGCACAGACTGATAAGTTTCTAACAATATAATTTATAAAACACAAATACCTGACATGGAACACATTTAACATCTTTGAGACAAAGTAGACTGACGAGAGAAAAACTGTAATTTTTAAAGTACGGAACAGTGTTGCCGTTTGGGGACATTTTTTGTAACTTTTGAAGGCTTTACATATCATGTATAATTTTATATATTATATTTTGTTATATTCGCAGAAATTTTCGTAACTTTTGCTACAGACACGAAATAAAGTAATATCAATAAAAGAGTACTTGTTTCATTGAGGTAAGAATCTCTTAACATATCAACCTTTCTTAACATACCAATGCCATTTTAATAACCTGCAATAAATTATTTTGTTGAGTTTTACTCTGTTAAATTCCTGAGAAATCACGAAATGTTTATCGCCTTATGTTTAGAAACAGCAAAATTTTTCTGAGCTGCATTTCGTGCGGAAAACTAAACATTCTGTTTAAATTTGATAAAATTGTTACCAAAAAGTTAGAAAAGAGTTGTCTCAATGTTCTTCAGGAAGTGCCGGATTTTATTATGAAAAATTGTCAGTAATTTTATGTTGAAGAATTAAGACTCAAATTTGTTTTAAACAACTGGATTTTTAAAATAATTAAAGTAGTAAATTCTATCAAAGCTCAATCTTTCAAACGAAAAGGTCAAACGCATTTATTTAAAAAATTCCAACTTTAACTAATTTTATAAAATGACGAGAGCATGCACTTTTCTATACCGAAATATAAGTATTGAGTCCTAATTTAAAATCGGACTAAAATTGTTTTTATACGGCTTTCTATTTTTTTTTTTTTTTTTTTTTTTGTAAATGAATTTGTTGCCTTTTTTTCCCTTAAATGTGGAATAAAACTCTTTACTATATTTTGTATAAATAACATTAAATTACTATTTTTTAAAGAAAATTTCAAAATGTAACTTTTTATGAAAAAAATGTAACTTTTTTAAAGGAATAGCGTAACTTCTACTTGTCTCGCCATGGCAACACTGGTACGGACAAACTCAAGGAAATCCTGATACAAGGCGAATTTACAACAATTCGCCTTGTCCTGATACAAGACGGGCCAAGGCAATTTGCCTTGAGACGGGTGTAGTAGTGGGAGTGAAGTCGAAGAAAATTATTTCGTTCATTACCAACAACATTAAAAGAAGTAATAATAAAAAAAGGATACGTTAAAAAGTATTAAACAATTTTGAATATGATTTTACATCTAAACATATTGTGCTGTTTGAATAATTTTGTCCACTTGAATTTGCGCATAGAATTTAATATTTCTTTATAACTTCGTTATACAGCATAATAATTACAAGTTTTATTTTTGAACAAAAGACATTTTTATACATCTTGTTAGAAACTTATCAGTCTGTGCCTTGTTAATTTAAAAATATGGAAGATTAAGTATAAAGTTGTTGCCTGTGTGAATAATTTTGTACGGCTGTTTATGTACACTTTTTTTGGATGTTCTAACCGAATAAAGTTGAACAAGGGATACAAACTCATGCATACTCAGTTGAAATTTTTGTCAACCATATAGGTACTTATTTAACTGTTAAATAATGCGCTTTGGCCTTCTAGGCTTTTTGCATTAAAATAAAATAATAAAAAATAAATTAATTTGTTTAACTTACCAGATGGGCTTTCAAACGTATAAGTATTGGTCATAGCTGACCCATTGCTACCATTGGTTTTTATCTTGCTTAAACCATCCATGTTGCCTTTGAACAATATTTTTTAGCGAATAAATAAATAGCACTAAGCTTTTTAATCCCGAATGGCATTAGTTAATATAGACCAAGAGTTTAAGCCCTGCGTTTAGACAGAGAGATAACGTCAACTGATTTTCAAATTGAAAATAATTTTGTGCTAAAAAAATTAACTGATTGCAGAGCGAAAAAATTTTTTTTGTTGTAAGCAGCGTTGCCATTCAGGATATTTTTTACCAAATTTGGCCAATACATTTCTTTTTTTGGTACTTTTTCATAAAAAAATTATTTTCCAAATACGTAGAGAAGTCACCGCTTCATGGCAGTTATTATTCTGTCGAGGAGAAGATAACAAACTTTTTTCAGAGTTGAATGGAAAGTACTTTTTCCTATGCGAGTGAACATGTTTTTGTTTTTTTAGTTGTATTAGTGCCACGTGCCTTCATGTTATACATAAAAGAAAATGTAAACAAACTAAGCCAAAAAACAGAATTTTTTAACTCGATCACAATTCGATAATTTAATATTAATTTTAACACAAAAAATCAAAATTAAAAGCCTACAGATGATAGAATCAGATTTTGCAACTGTCGCTTTTATTAATTAAGAAATGAAGGTGCTGCACATCAAGCTATTTAGAGTAGTTATTCATTCATAACTCGAAAACTATTCCGCGTGAACATATACCATTATATACGATCGATAGAGAATTAAAATACTAATCGATCGTGGGATATTTCGTAAACTTTCAAAAATCGATAATTCTCAAAAAATTAGTGAAAAGTTTTAAACTAATTAAAGTTTACTTCTACTTACTTTGTTCTGTCGTTTTCGTGACACTAATCAATAGAGATCGGAAATACCTTCCAGAATATGTGCGGACAAGTGTTTAAAATACTTGCATTTAGGAGATATACCGCAGCAAAAGAAACACAAAAATAACAGCGATGTCGGTAATAGTGAGATTTTTTTGATTTGTGAAAGTTTGCTGCTTAATACCTTTTTTCGCACAGTCTATAAGAAAACAAACTATATGACGATAGATTCCTACTTCAATCGTCTATCGATCGTATATAACGGTATATGTGCACGTGGAATAGTTTTCGAGATACAAGCGAAAAACTAAACTTATATTTTTGAGTGATTTTTTCAAATTTGAAAAGTTTGCCGCATTTTTATCCTCTTTCGATCGTATATAGCGGTATATGTGCACGCGGAATAGTTTTTGAGATATAAGCGAAAAACTAAACTTATATTTTTGAGCAATTTTTTCAAATTTGAAAAGTTTGCCGCTTAATCACTTTTTCCGAAAACAAGCTATACCACGATCGATTCGTATTTTTATCCTCTTTCGATCGTATATAGCGGTATATGTGCACGCGGAATAGTTTTCGAGACATAAGCGAAAAACTAAACTTAAATTTTTGGGCGATTTTTTCAAATTTGAAAAGTTTGCCACTTAATAACTTTTTTTGTACAGTCTTTCAGAAAAAAAGCTATACCACGATCGATTCGTATTTTTATCCTCTTTCGATCGTGCGGAATAGTTTTCGAGATATAAGCCAGAAACTTAACTTATATTTTTGAGCGATTTTTTTTACAATTGAAAAGTTTGCTGGCTTATAACTTTTTTCGTACAGTCTTGCAAGAAACGAGATATACCACGATCGATTCGTATTTTAAGCCTCTATCGATTGGAATTAGTCGCTATGATGCATGGCTTTTAGTTTTGTTTTCATAACTAAAAAACCATCACAATTAATGACTACATGTTTAAGGTGTAGCTCTCGCATGGCTATAACAATCCCACATGTCAAGAAACAACAGGCAATTCGTTGCTAAAAAATTTAGGTATGTTGTCAAAAAAATAAAAAAAAATGTATTTCATGAAAAAAAAGTATATGTTATTTTCAGAATAAAAAATTATGTTATATAAAAATTTTAATCCAGGCAAAAACAAGCAAGCATATTTTGATTATACACGTCAGGATTTGCAAATGCGGTTCCATATTGTACTAGTTTTCTCTAGGAATTTCAATAGTTATTTTGTTTTCTATTAGCAATTAAAACAAATTAAATAAAAAAATTTTTTAACAAATTTATTTCTGAAATTTTTTTTGACAACTGCAACGTATACAGCTGATGCGTTTCTTCCCCTGTGCGTTTACATGTATTATTTCGCCATGGACTCACTCAAAATAATTCGCCTTGCTAAAAATGTCAAGTCTGGCAACGGTAACAGCTGCTGTAATATTATTTTACCTATTACTTTGAAATCCAATTACTTTTTCCTGATTCGAGTGATTTAAAATAAAAAGAAAAATGATGCCACAACCTGAAAATTGTCCAGGTGTGCAAAGTGCCAATGCTGGTTTGGGAAGCGCTTGTCAAGGTTGCCCTAATCAGAGAATTTGCAGTGACCCCAACAAGCTTGATGATTCTGCTGCGAAATCCTTGGTGTTGGATGCTATGAAGGACGTTCAAAATAAATTGCTTATATTATCTGGCAAAGGCGGTGTTGGAAAAAGCACAGTGACTATGTTATTAACACGTTATTTAGCAAAGAAATACATTAATAAAAGTTTCGGTGTATTGGATATTGATATATGCGGGCCATCCCAACCTCGCTTACTGGGTGTAGAAGGCGAGAATGTCCATCAGTCGGGTTTTGGCTGGTCCCCGGTAGGTGTTGATGATAATATATGCTTAATGTCAATTGGTTTTTTGTTAGGGTCTCCAGATGATGCAATTATTTGGCGGGGACCAAAAAAGAATGGAATGATACGTCAATTTTTAAGCGAAGTTGATTGGGGCACTTTAGATCTTTTATTGTTAGATACTCCACCAGGTACTTCAGACGAACACCTATCAGTCGTATCATATTTACGTGATGAAAAGCAGCACGAATCCCTTAAAGCTGTTCTTGTAACAACTCCTCAGGAAGTATCACTACTCGACGTACGTAAGGAAATAAATTTTTGTAAAAAGCAAGGTATAAAAATAGTAGGGATTATCGAAAACATGAGCAGTTTTCGATGTGAACACTGCGGCAATACATCTGAAATATTCCCTGCACAAACTGGCGGTGCCCAAGCAATGTGCGATGAAATGCAAGTCCCATTCTTGGGTTCATTACCACTTGATCCAGAGCTTACAAAAGCGTGCGATAGAGGCGAAGATATAACATCCTTGAAAAATACAACTATTGAAGGTTTAGAGAAAATATGTAAAGAAATTGCTAAAATGCTGTGATGTAGTTCATTTCTGGTATAAAATTTGTTTTTTATTAGACTTGAATAATAATATATGTATGTGTGTACATTTTTGTAAAACGAATAAAAAAACCATTTATATTGTAGTCACTTAAGCAAATATTTTTAGATTTTAGATATTTAGTTCTTATGCATTGCGAAGTCGATTAAAAAACACACGCCTGCCTCTAATTTTCTCATATCATCTGGAATAAAACTATTTAAGTGAAATAACTCCAAAAATATATATGTATGGGGCGGTAGGGAAATAAAAAATAAGAAAAAACATAAAGTGAAAAATTGGCGCTCGCCAATATTTTCCATGTTATGGGCCTCTGAAGTTTTCATAGAAAAGTACGATTGTGACAATATTTAATTGAAGAGATCTTTAAGGAAATACTAAAATTTAAAAAAATGCTTAACCCATTAAAATCAGACAAATTCATGTAAAAAGTAAGACAATCACCCTTATTCTGCGTTTCAATATGGATCGTAAATTTCTCAGTTTGGTATTCTGCGATTTGTTTTTCGTATCTACGTTTTTTTTTTTCAAGTTGTTTACCAGCGGAGAGTTTTTCGATTTTTCTTAAAAAAAAGTGTATATATAAAAAAATGTGAGTATAAAATGCTATAAATTTATTTTGTCCCAAGGAAAAAGAACAGACATTCTGGGAAGAAGTTCCAAACGCACTTAACGCAATAGGGCCACCAATAAAAACTGATGCTGCATGGAAGTATGACATTTTAATAATAAAAGTAAATAAATTAAAGAAAGTATGAGATGTTAATAATAATAATTTTAATGATATGTAGAAAATAAAAATTTTGCTCCGGCGCTTCAGAATTCCTCAACTGGAATAGTTTGACCACAAATACAGTTTACTTTTAATTTTTTTCTTTCTTTTCTATTTCATACGTTTCATAACAAAGCAGTTGGTTTAAACCACTAAGCATAGAAAAGATCTTTAAGGAAATGTTAAATAGCTTAACCCATTAAGAAATTAAAAACTTGAAATTTTTGGTTTTCCGTTTTTAATTTCCTTTGCCTGTTGAAGTGTAGATTAGCTATTGAACGGTTATATTAATTCTATTCACGATCTTGTGCAAATAGTCTTGCATCATAGCATTTGCAAAATTGTGTAGCATATTTTACTCATTACTATATATTTTGTTGGTGTAGACTAAAAATATGCTAGACAATTTCGCAAATGCTATGATGCAAGACCATTTGCACAAGATTGTGATTGGGCCATTGTAAAATTTTGTTGAGCTGTCAAAAACGTCTGGCAATATGTGTGTATGCATTTGTGAAAAATAAGCAAGCATTTGAACACATACATATAATACACATGCGCACACAATATACAAATACAATAAGAAAAACAGCAACAATTTTGACAACTCGCAAAGGAAAACAGCAAACATATGTTGACCGCATGATCTAATGCATTCACCTGTTCAATATGCCTTGGGTGACTGCATTAGCTCATGTAGTCAACATACATATGTTTGCTATTTTTCTTTGCGAGTTGTCAAATGTGTTGCTCTTTTTATTGTAAGTGTATATCGTGTATTGGGTGTGCATGTGTATGGTATGTATGTATATTAATGTGCCTTGAGTGTATATAGAATAATACCACAATTAGCTAAGGCCCCTTTCAGATTAGGAGAGTTTACTTGCGCAAGTATAATTTTAATTTTTATGTATTTTTTTGAACTTGCTTTTATGTTCACATTCAGCAACTTGGTTGAGCAAGTTTAATTTTCTTATGCTCGAATTTCCTTATTTGTTGACGTTAATAAAACAACAAATATAAAATATTCTTAACACAAAATTAGTCAACACACCGAAGAAGAAATAAAAGACAATGTCAAAAACAAATAAATTTCCCAAGACAAGAACGACAGCAGAAATAGACTTGCCAAGTTGCCTTATCTTAAAGGGGCCTTATAAAAGCTGAGCAACCTCAATTGTTGCGTTGGTAGAAGTGCTTGCTGTAAAGCAGAAGATCGTGAGTTCGAGCCTACTTTCGGACATGCGTACAAGAGAAAATGATTGTTATAATGCAATTAAAACTTAAGAAGCAGCAGTGAAAAACTCTTGAGAAGCAAGACGATTATTGTGTGAAGACAGATAATTTTGTGAAAACGTCTAATTTAATATAAGAGAAGCAGATAATTGTCAAGAAGCACTTTATAATAAAAAGTAAGAACGGTAGCGGTTAGCGCAGGGAAGTGTAACAGCATAACAGTGTATGGCAGACGTGTGTTGTGGCTACTGGATTAAAGGGGATGACTGGTTTGGATAAAAGGAGTAGTGGAGATGTCTGTGGATGGTTAAGGTTACTGAACATTGAGTAGTTCATGTATCGCCGGAGTAATGTAGCGCATTTGCAAGAATGATAAAAAACAGATTACGACATGCGCATGATTTCCCGCTACATGACGTATATTCCTCTAAGAAAGGGTTGCCAATCTATTCATTGCACATTTTAATTAAAATTTCGATTTTCGTAGACAAAAAAGCGTTGCGGTAGATTTTTTTAATAACTTTGGTGGGAAAAGGATTTCTGGCGCGACAACGTTGCTTTTAAATTTTGCCAATAGTTTTACTTTGTGCGAAACGAAATATCTTAAAAAAATTGTTTGTAAAAGGTATTTAAAATATATTAAGCAGTCTTTGCTCGTAATGTTTTATAAATGAAGTTTATATGTAAACTTCGATAATGAAGTGTAAGAGAATTACTTAATTATTATTTTTTGGTTTTAATGTTTCACAAGTTTTACTGTTTCTCTAGTTGACCTGTAAGCCTTAAAAATATAGAAAACAATATAAAATTCCAATGTTTGTTTTTTCTATTTGTCAGAAAATCCCTTTTAAAAATAACCTGCAATAAACTGCAATGTAATAATAAAACGATTTGGCATTTTCTTAGTTCCTTAAAAAAAATTAAGAAACTTTTTTCCTGCAACCTTAAAAATATAGAAAATTGTAACATGTACACAGATTTTTAAACGGGTTTCCCCTTTAAAAAACTACCTGCAATAAAATGCGATGTAGGAAATCTATTTCTATGCGTTTTAGTGCAAAACAATTTGTTTTTGAAATGTTTTGCCATACATTTACTTGTTTTGCAAAACACTTGAAATTGACGCGTATTTGATTTAAATACGTCGCAAAACATACACGTGTTCAGTTAATTTATGGATTTTGGTGCTTGACTGAACAGGACTTTTATGGCGGCAAGTCAAAAAATAAGCATCTTGTCAAAAAACGTAAACAAAATAAATACATGCAAACATATTATTAAAATAATTAATTTGCAATTAAAAAAATGAATTTAAATATTATATTTTTGCTTAATGAAAGATGATTTAAATATGGTGGGCCTAATGCGCAAACTGTGTGTATTATTACGAATCCTCTGCGGAGGAGGAGTACAATTCTGTTTTTCCCAGTAATATTGTAGTCTTGCGTTTTTTATTTTTGCAATCATCTCAATTTGTTGTAAAGTACGTGAAATGTTTGTCCTTAACCCTTCTTTACTTAGGATTTGGCAATCGAATTCCCAAAATTAGTTAGTGCGAATCTAGAAATAATAATATTAATATTTCTGATGGTATTAACTGTTATAAATATAACTAATAAGAATAGTCAGCCAACATCAGTAAAATTCGCTGTTGCTGCATTTTCCTATCCCTTACAATTTTATTTAAAGATCTTTTTTCCTTACTTAAATATCTATCAACATTTATCACTGTATTATTTATATAATCTCACTTTTCTGGAAATTAAATTCTTTAATTTAATATGTACCATCTGTTTAAGCAGCTGACTAAATGTCTCTCTAAAACACTATATTACTGTGTTAACGCTTGTGTTTAGTTTATTAAACATCTCTCTTAAACACGTCATAACCACATAAGTGTGAGCGGTATATTATTTTTTAATGAATATGGGAGTTAATATTTTCACTACTAGAAATGACATTTACTTAAGAGTTTTGTGAAGGAATACGTCAGAGAACTGCACGAGTACACCGCAACTCATGAGTACACCGCATACTTACTCTATACTTTTCATACTCGAGTATTTTAAACACCGCAATAAAAAGTTGCGGTGTTTATTTTACCCGTTCTTGTAAAAACGAGTATCAAAAATATCGCAATCAGAATTTTAAGTATTTTTTATACTCGTACGCCACAATTTTTACCCTATTAAAGTTTTTTACTGCCGTTTTGTGAAATACTGCATTGTATGCAGATCTATTTATAAACAATAAAAAAAATCAAAATTTAATCAAATCTATTGCTTAAACATTATAAACAGAAAAACAGACAACAACCGTTTTCATAGGTATGAAATACAACACATATTTAATAAATAAAATGCAATAAAAACCGCTTAAAGGCACAGCTTTTGTACACTATTTAAAGCAGGTATACTTATTTTGTTGCTGTTTTTTATGAAAAATTATTTTCAGTTTATGCGCCTTGTTGTCATAAACGTGCTACTCGTACTAACGGTATTTAGGAAAACAAAATGATAAAATGAATCCGTGAATAAAAGGAAAATTACTTAACTTTTTAGTTTTAACTAAACTGTATATACGCTGATGTAATATATTAATTCCTCATAAATAATAATAAATAAAATAAAGTTTTTAGTTTACATATTTTATTTTGTTAAATATAATTATTGCTTTTATACCTATTTATTAATTTTAAAAATCTATTTGCTTAACGAATAGAATTTTTAAGTTTCTCTCCTGTGTGACTTAAAAAAACCCTAACAAAAACGTAATATAATAAACAATGAACAATTGAAGCAAAGCCGCGAATAACGTTGTAAAAGACAAATTTTGCAAAACCTGTTTTTTGTAGATTACCGTTAATTTTACTCTCTTACATTTGTTCCAACAACAAAACATTAAAATTATGCATTTTATCACCGTCAAAACGCAACTACAATGAGTCAGTCAGTGGAAATAATCATACCATTTAAATACGTTTTTTTGCTCTCCTGAAAAATTATTATTTTGTCATTTGCAACGTTATTCGCGGCGATCCTTCAATTCTTGAGCTATTAGTAAACTTTTGTTGTGTTGTTAATAAATGAAAAAATGGCGAATTTTACGGGTTCTATTCAATTTATTTTCTATTACATATTAAATAAACTTTCATAATTTCAAAGAAGTATGTATGTTAGCTAATTTAGACATTGGCGACTTTTGATATTGTGTTTGATTTAATAATTCTGATCTGATAACTCTGTTTTCCTCTCACTACACTCGTTAAAATCTCTCTCTTGGTGTTTGTTGTGAGTATGAGTACGAATAAAGTAAAGCCAGCATCGCAAACATTTTACTTGAGTATGGTAGACACTTATACTCAAATGGAATGGGTATAGTAAATACTCGCACTTAAGAAATGCGGTGGCGATCACACCGCAACCGCATTTAAGATGAGTATACTTAGAGTATTAAAAACAGACACTCTTGCAGTTCTCTGGAATACGTTATGGATTTTTATTGAATGGAAATAAGATAGCTTTAGTTTCATTATCGTTTACTTTAATTACCCATTTATTGGCATATTTTTGTTGCATTCTCTTGACTATCTGCCACAACATATAGGTTAGGTTAGGATAGATTGTACAGGCTGTCGGCGAAATGAGGCCGACTCACTTGGGTCCTAGAGGTCCCGTTGTGTCACTTGGAATAGGATGTGCAGATATCAGATTCAGGTCTCTACGGTACCAAAAAAGATCCATATCCAAACCACCCCGGGAACCGGATAAACAAGTTTATCCTAGCAACATCGTAGACAGATTAGTCTGCAAGATCATGCAGTCTCGGACTGCCGAAAATGGCCGCTCTATTCCCAGAAAGAGCTGGACAATGGCAGAGCAGATGATCCACCGTTTGCTCCTCCTATCATCTTGACAACTTCTACAGTAGTCATGTTGCGGAAGATTCAGTCTCCTAGCATGGGTGCCAATGACATAGTGCCCCGTCAGCACAGTCACCAGTGTACCTAGCTGCCCTCGAGGAAACCTCAGTAGATTTGCGGATCTCCCACTATCATACTAAGGCCACAATGTCCTCGAGACCGTGCAGGTGACCTCTTCAGACCATCTAGACTGCGTTGCCCTAAAGAGTTCCTGCTGAAATAAAGTTTAACAGCAGCTTAACGGGACTCCCACTAGTGAATCTATCTCCGGTCTCAAAATCGAGTTCCAAATCTGGCGAGTTCGACCGCGACTATGTTTCCGGGTATGCCTGAGTGAGCCGGCACCCAAAATAGTTCCAGGTTGGAATGTCTCGCCATCTTGTCAAGATATGTCCGGCATTCACGAACCAATCTGGATGTTGTATAGATACCCGATAAGGAGTTAATCGCGGCTTTGCAGTCAGTACCGATCCGGATATGCTCTCCGTATATCATGTGGTACCTCATCCAGCAAGCCGCCCTTCTAATGGCTGAGATCTCAGCCTGTACCACGCTACATCGATCCTGTAGCCTAAACTTCATCCTGATCCGAAATCTAGGAATGAAGAAATCTTAGCCTCATTGAAAAGCCTACGGGAAGCTTTACGTGCCTCCGCAATATCCGAGCTCCACCAGTGTGGTTTGCTCTTACCTCGGCAGATATTCATTCTGCAAGATTCCGAAGTCGCACGTTTAAACGCATTGGTCAATGCGTTTACCGCAATTTCAATGTCCCGCCGATTTTCTATTCTCGGTGAACTCGAAAGAAAACCAGAAAGGAGAGACCATTGTCGCTCCCAGTCCGCTTTCTTTCTGTTCCGTCGGGGGATGACCCCATGTACCCGAATTACCACATCGAATTCAATATACCTATGATCGGAGAACGAGCAGTCACTAGAGACCTACTAACTAGCGTCACGTCAAGAACCTCCCTTCTATTTACTTCAACAAAAGTGGGTTCTGGCCTAACGTTCATAACGTTTAAATTGTTACAAAAAATAAAATCAAAGAGACTCACCCCTTGCATTGGAATCCGAGCTACCCCACACGACACACATGGTGCGCATTGGCGTCCGCTCCAATAATAACCCACAGGTTTCGTGTAGCTGCCATCCTAATCACTCTGCGAAACATTGGTGGTGGTGATTCGCACTCATGCGCCATGTAGCAGGAGACAATTATAACTGTGCCATTGTTTGTCTCCCAGGCAGCTACTACCGTATCTTCATTACTGTAATCAGAAAGAATGAAGGCTCTAGGCCTGCGGGGTATCTCTTCGAGAGGTACCACGTCAAGCTTAGCTCCTTCCCATAACATATTAAAGGATAAAAAGCTTCTTTCGAACATTCATATCCAAGGTATATAACGAATATAGTTGTGCAAGAACGAACAGATCCTTATTGACATAGACGGCAAATGATTTTTTAAAAAGCCTTTTACTATTTTTTGTAAATAAATAGGAGAATTAAACTATTAAGTTTGAAAAATAAACTATCACGCCAGATATACTTAAAAGTCTTTTAATGCCAAGGAAGATAACTTAAGTACTTTTGCGTTAGCTTTTATTTATTATTTTTTTTTTCAATAAATTTTATCTTCATTTGATGAATGGTAGAGTTTTACTACCGGAATCCAGACTGTTGGTCAATAATAATCCTTTTTAAATTTAAAAAATTTACAATTCTTTTGTGAATGATTTTTTCAAACACTTTGTTCAATAGCTTAGGATGCTGATTGATCTATAACTGTTTGGAAGTTTAGAATCTTTTTCTCCTTTATGGACTGAAATAGCTTTTTAGTTTTTAAAGCCTTGAGGAAAACAGTTAATACTTATTAAATTAAATATTTTTCTTAGAGCTATTATTACAACCTGCCGTTAGTTCAAGGTAGAATTTTGTCTGACCGATAAATAGCTTTGCATTATTTAAACTTTCTATTATTTGTAATTATTATTAATTATAATGATAATATTTAATAGATAAAAAACAAAACCTAAAGGTTTTATAATGCAAAGCCGTTTATTTATCGGTCCGACAAAATCCTGACTCTAACTAACGGTAAGTTTTAATGATTGCCTTTAATGTTTTAAGAAAATAAGCAGGCATGTTTTTTAAAACGATGCCATTGATTTGATTAAAACCTGGGCTTTATTATTTTTTTTTTATTGAAAGTACGTATGACTTTACTGTAATGGTATTAGTTAATAATATACTATCACTATTGAGTAGGTGCTCATTGTTAAGACATTCCACGTAATCCGCAACGACAGCAACTATAATTGATGAATTACTTTTAGTTATAATGTGCGAATTAGTAAATGCATCAGCAATTGCATTAGCTTTATCTACACCAATTTTGAGTATGTCAGCGTTCAAATACAAGCCAGAAAACGGTAAACTCTTGCCTTTGGTATGCTTCCAAAATTTTTTAAAGCCGGGAGTCAACTTTGAAATAAATCTTGACGATAACTCATTTCTATTCCTGTTTATGTAAAAATCGATAAACCTGTTTAACTTCTTAACTGTACTAAATAATTGCGTCATGTAGTTTGGATCCCCACATTTCTGGCATTTGCGCCTGAATCTATTTATTTGCAGTGTTAACATTTCAGATGTATTTGAGAATTCTCAGTCTCCAGTCTCTAATGCCTGGCTAATCAGCTTAATTGTACAAAGGTACAGAAATTGTTTTTAATTGTTCCAGAAGGAACAATTTAGAAACTGGTTTATTTTTTATTACTCTTATTCCCGGTAAAAACATTACAAAGGTTTCAGGTTTATATTACTTACTTAATCAAAGAGTTTTTTGGGAATCACCAAAGGCAAATTTAAAGGAAATTCAGTGTTGGCGTTGCCGAAAATGGGGTCATATTTCTCGAAATTGTAATAGACCTTTTAGATGTGTTAAATGTGAGAATAGTCATACTCCAGGAGAATGCAAATATTTCTCTTCTCAGGAAAATTTACCATTTTGTGTCAATTTTAATAAGCATGGTCATCTCTCTAATTTTAGAGGTTGCCTAGAATATAAAAATTATGTTGAAATGAAGAAAATTTAAGAATGTCTGCTAGAACATGTTACTAGTGCAC
This sequence comes from Gymnosoma rotundatum, assembly GCA_916610165.2. Taxonomy (NCBI): domain Eukaryota; kingdom Metazoa; phylum Arthropoda; class Insecta; order Diptera; family Tachinidae; genus Gymnosoma; species Gymnosoma rotundatum. The sequence continues at coordinate 89,841,598 of OU744337.1, read as the reverse complement.
TAAATGCTTCAAACTTTATCCAAAAAGATAAATCGTTTGCTAGCTTATTGCAAAATATACATTCAAGAATTTTTGAAAATAGCCCAATCTTTATGCCAAACCGAACCTTTGACTTTGGAAACCAAAATTGAACATTTCGTAAGAAACTATAATTCTTTACCAATAGAAGTAGCTAGAAATACATGTGCAAATTTAATGGATGAAATCAACATGGCTTATGGTCCGTAATTGTTTAAATTTAGTAAATTTTAATGTCAGATCACTCATTGAGGTGAGTCGTAGAATAGATCTGTTGAATATGCTAAAATGCAATGGTATTGATGTTGCTTTCATTCAAGAATCTCATTTAAAGGAAAATCAAAATAAATAAGCTTAGAGGGATACTACTTTTTAAGGATATTAGCTCCCAAGGTGTTGGAATCGCTATAAGAAATATTTATGACTGTTCAAGGGTATATATTTCAGGCATAAAGGTCCCAAATGTTTTACTTAATGTCAAAGTTTAAGTAAATAATGTGCCAAAAAATCTTTTATTTGGATCTGTTTATTTTCCATGTAATTTCGATCAAACAAAAATATATAATGGTCTATCAATATTGGCAAGACTTTATCAAAATTATGATGGCGCTTTTAATGCCAAAAATATGTTATGGGGCGATTCATGTAATAATTCTAACGGGATTTTGTTTTCCAACTGGCTTCAAAATTTTTCTTTAGATTTTGTTAGAATTTGCAATAATTTTCCATCTTTCCCTAATGGCGGTTCATTTCTTGATCATTTTCTTTTAAGTACCAATTTAGTTGATTCGATAAATCAAAACTACAAAATTTATAGTCTTTCCACATTTTCGGATCACTTTCTTCTCAAATTTTAAATTAATTTTCAAAACTTTGAATTCTTGTTAAACCTACTTCCTAAGTTTGTTTCTTTTAAAAACACAAATTGGGAGAAATTTAGAATCAAAGTAATTCATGGTCTTTCAAACCATTTACCAAATTATTTGTGGAATTTGTCCAATTTTGAAATTGATAGTTTTATTGACGAATTTTGTAAGACTGTTAATTTTGTTACGAATATGAATTCTGAAAATATTACATTAATAATAGAAAATTTGTTATTTCTAATAATATAAAGCTCCTTTTTAAAATAAAATACCGTTGGCAAAAAATTTATCGTAGGACATGGAATCGATTGAATCCTGGGGGCCTAGTGCGTATTTCGATTCGAAGTGTAAAATTTGTCGAAAGCAAATTCCGAATCGAAAGTTAAATCGTACTGCGTAACTCGTTCGAAACGATGGCAGGGTTGTATTTATATAAGAATGGGAAAATATGATAAAATGTTGGTGGCACTGCAACTTAATTGTCAAACTTGGTGAAAATAACCCAAAACAAAACAAAATTGAAAATTAAAAAATACGTTTTTGCTGTAAAAAATTTTTATAATTAAATAATGGATTGTGTTTATTTGTGGTTTGACGAAGTGGATTCAACTCCAGAAAGAGTTCAAAGAAAAATTGTAAGGGACTCATCAAATATAATGAGTCTTAATGATAAAAAGTAAGTAATCATAAAAATAATTTTTTTAATTGTATTAATAATATATATTGTTTAGTTTTGTAAAAAATTTTAGACTTAGTAAGGATGCTTTTACGTATGTTCTTACTAGCATAAAAGCCGAACTAAATCCACTGCCATAACACCTACTTTAAAACTGGCAGCCACGCTAAAATTTTTGGCACAAGGTGGGTACCAACACCAAATTGGACAAGATCGATACCTGGGAATTTCTCAGCAGTCAATGTCCAGTTGCTTGTCAAAGTGTGCCATGCTATTGAAAAAACCCTCTGCCCCAAGCACATACATAGTTTTAAAAGCAACTGAAGAAAAACAAAAAGAGGCCAGAAGATATTTTTATAATACAACTGGAATACCTGGGGTAATTGGAGCAGTTGATGGCACCCACATTCAAATCATGAGGCCATTTGCTAGCGAGCATTTGTATTTTAATCGAAAATTAAAACATAGCATCAATGCTATGGTAGTAAAGTCTTAATACAATTTTTTGTATATACAACGTATTTATTATTTAAAATTCTTACAGATATGCGATCACGAAATGTACATATGTTTAAGCTGTGAATGGACGCTTTGGTGAAGCTAGCCATGATTCCCATGAAATTCCAATATATGAAGGAAGTTTTTGAAAATGGAAATAGATCAACTAGAATACTTGGTAGTTACAAATATATACAATATTATTTTTAAAATCAGTAATGTAAAATATTTTTTCATATGACTGCTTTAGGTGATTCAGGGTATCCCTTAGAGCCTTGGATTCTAACTCCTTACAGAAATGCTGCTGAAAGTTCTACAGAATCATATTTCAATGAACGACATTCCAAAGTACGCTCTATTGTAAAAATAACTTCTGGACTCTTGAAATCAATATTTCGTTGTCTCGTAGCTGCAAGAGAAATGCATTATGCTCCAGAAAAAGCAGGTCAAATTCTAAATGTTTGCTCTGCGTTGAACAACATTTGTTTAGAGTATAATGTTGAGCAATTCCCTATAAATACTGTTGAAGAAGATATTTTAACTTATGCTACAAGCTCCAGCACTGAAACGGAAAACAACAATTTTAGTGACGTAGCAAAAACTATTAGAGATGAAATTAAAAATAACTTGAGAAGAAACTAATAATGTTTAGTGTTTTTATTTGCAGAAAATAAAACTATTTCAATCCACATAAAATAATGAAAGGCACATATTTTAATATTCTTCTTAAATTAAAATGAAAAATAAGTAAATTGAATAGAATAACTATTTACATATGTATGTACACTTATATATACATAGATATTTATTTACAGAAAAGAAATTTAGATAAAAAAAATATTTTTGCCGACGTCACCTCAAACCAAGATATTGCATTTTATATAGTCGTCAATAATAGTTTATACTGTAGACAACTTAGGAAATGGTAATCATTTGGCATTGGGTTCAGACGACATTATAACAAGACATAAAAAATAAAATTCAAAATAGAATAAAAACAATAAAACTAATACCAAAATAATTATAAAAAATATAAGTAATTAAAATTAAATTAATTAATTAAAGGATATGTTTTTCCATTTCAATATCTAAAATACTTTTTTTCATTTGTAGTTGTTGAAATTAGTTTTTTGGATTTTTCCAATTCATTGAGTTTTTTGAATTCAAATTTTTCTTTTTTTAACTGAAACTTTTCTTTTGCTAGCTCAAGTTTTTCTTTTTTTAGCTCAAACTTTTTAATGTCAAGTTTGAGCCGGCGTTCTTGAGTGTCAGAGCTTCTCTTTAAATACTTCTGGACACCAGCGAGATTTTCACTCACTTCCCTTAAAACTTTAATAGAATTCTCTTGGTAAGATATTTGATTTTCCACCTGTTTTTCTAAGAGGTCATCTTTATTTAAAAGTTTTTTTAAAAGACGATGTGGAGTTGAGTTTTTATTGATCTCCTCGTTGCCAGTAAAATTGGAAATAACATCTACCTCATTCTCGTCATTGACATTAGCTGCATTCACAGAAGTTTCAGTTGACGTGGGCATGGTGTTTAAATAAGTTTTTGCGCCAAAATCCAGGGTACCACTCATTCCACTAACTGCCTCTTCAATTGAAAGCAGATCACAAGTTTGATGTTCCAATGCTGTAAGGGAACAATATCTGCTTGGCTCGCCACCTGTCCCCGAAATATTGCTTCGGTTTCGACGGCATTTACTTTTAATGTGATTTTTATAGTCCGCCCACACCTAGAAAATGTTTATTAAAATGTAATTCAATGTGCATATAGGCATATTTCAAGAAATTTACCCTTTTCCAGCCTTTAACACCACGCTCAGGGGGGCCAAGTGTATTAAAGTCAGTGCACCATTTCTGCCACAAATTATGTGATTTATTCTTAGCATCCGGAACATTAAGATGTCCCTTTGCAAAGTCTGAATGCCTAGACATAAACTGTACCATTTCTTCATATTGAGTTTTATTTGTATAGGTACTTCTTTTTGGAGTATTCCTTTAAAAGTTAAACGTATTAATTAATTTCTAATAAGATTATTCAAAAAACACTTTTAAAATAAAAAACTAGTAACGTTTTATTTATTTTAAACTTTTATTTATAATAAAACGATTGAAAACTTACATATTTTATACATTTATTTCTTTTTTTAATTTATCACCAACAACATTGCTTTCGATCTATTTTCTAACGATTTGTGCGTAACTGACGCTTGTTTTCGTACTACAGAGTTGACCCAAGGCAGATTAATATACCAGGTAGTGGCAGTAGATCAGTTGACTTTCTTGTTTATGTTTTTAGATGTCATATTTTGTTTACACTTATTATTTTTTTTTTCCTACAAAATTTTTTTTTTGCTTACAGTGGTGTTGTAGAAATATTTCTAAAATTTTCATAAAACAAAATTGTTTCACACACTTTTTGAGACTGAATTTTATTTACAAATTGTAGGCTTCGCCTCTTCATGATTTTGTTTGCTCATTTTATTTGTTAAACCCAAGAAGTTTGGTACAAAATAAAATATAATATACAAATAAAATAATATATATACATATAAAAAATAAGCTGACATAATTACGAGGCTTAGGAAGCTCCTTAAATATATGCATGTAAGTAGCATCAAAGGAAAGCTTAGGACGTCTAGATTAATAATATTCTAATTATTTTTTTCGAGCTTTTTTCAAAAACTGAAAAAATCATGTTAAGATGGGTTTTTGAGAAATTAAATATCACAACGCATCTGGCTATTCCTACAAAATTTTTAAGTAATACAGCTAAAAGAGTTTTTAATCAAATGGTGAAATAAAATTTAAATTTTTTGATTTACTATATAAATTCCCGGAAAGGGGAAAATGTCCCAAAAAATTGTTTATTTTTTTACAAAAGAGGCCTTAAATAATCACGGGGCTGTCAAATATTTTTTGGGGTATGTAGCCAAAATTTGGAGACTTACCGTTTAACTTTTTTTAATCGGTGCTTTGCACTCCGAGAAATTTTACAATAATTTTGAAATTTTTTTGCAAAATTGGCAATGTTGGAAAGGGCTGAAGGGGGAATCGTTATAATTGTTGACCTATTTGCTTTTATTCGCATTTGCTATAGTTTGTCGTTAAAATTGTTTAAACAAATTTGCTACTACTGAAGTAAATTTTAATTACATAAGCAAAAAAAAAAAAGAATACCACCTTTTGCGGAAAGTCCTTAAAAAATGAGATTTTTTACATTTTCTTAATCAAAACTTTAAACTTGTTTATTTTAAATTTTATTAATAATATAGCAAATGTCCTAAAGTAATAAGATTAGCTACATTTAAACATATTTTTATAGATATTTTCAAGGTTAGATTAAATTTAAAAAATCTTTACATTTGAGTTAAAAATAAACTTCTTATCACATTTGGGTACGTTGGACATTTTAAAAATAAAATGACATTTTAAAAATAAAATAACATTTTAAAAATAAAATGACATTTTAAAAATAAAATGACATTTTAAAAATAAAATGACATTTTAAAATAAAATGTCCAACGTACCCAAATTTGGTGCCCTACCCAGAAGCCCTCTTTCACCCTAGGGGTCTGGCCGTCCGTAGATTTACTGCGAAACAGCTCTGCTCTGCCTCCTTAGAATTTCGTTGAGATATATTAAGTAAGATAAGATACCCAATTTCGTAAAAAAAAAAAATCAAACCACTGTGCGTTATTTGAGTTTGACATCTGAAAATATATTTTACACAAACAAAATACATGTTGTTTACTTATTGTTGTAGTTGTTTTAGAACTGCTATTACCTGTAAAATTAATGTGCCTTGAGTTGACCTTTCGAAAGGGATTTTTGTTTTTCGTAATACAGAGTTGCTTTTTTTAATGGGATTTTTTTTCGTTAGAGTGCAAAACACTTCCTCGTTTTCATAACAAATGGTACGAAAATCCCAATACACAGTACAAACAGTTCGAATCGTAAATTTTTTCTTTCGAATCGAAATACGCAGTAGGCCCCCTGATTACGTTTTATTATCTAAACAGATTCATTTACTCTCTATAATTATTAAGAGACAAATTGAATTTGAACAAGCTCATTTGTTCAGTGAAAAACTAAAAAATATTCATTTATTTATAAAATTGTAGGTTACAGAAAAAACAGTTTTGTTAATAAGTTATCAGTTAATGGCGTTGAAATTGATAGGGATGCTGAAAAATTAAGTATTTTAAAGGATTTTTTCTCTAGAATTTCCATTGCATCTGTTCCAAATAGAGATGTCACCCATATCGAGATTTTCATTAATAATATCATTTCTAGTGTTCAGGATAATATGTTTGTTTTTGATAATCGCTTTTCGGCTCTTAATACTCAAAATTGCCATAAGCTTGTAAATCTGGACCATATTTTGGATCTTGCAAAAAATATTAATAACAAAAAATCTTGTGGTTTTGACAATATATCTATTATATCATTCGAAGACTTCCTGTTAAAGCACTTGAATACCTTACGATAATTTTTAATCATTGTATTAACAACTCTTACTTTCCTAACCAATGGAAAATGTGTAAGATAATTCCTATTAAAAAAAGGCTTATATTGCAGATATTAATAACCTAAGACCAATTTCATTACTTTTAAATTTAGGAAATCTTATATTCCAGATTTGCAATTTGGATTTAAGAAAGATCATTCGACGACTGATGCGTTACTCAAATTTCAAGATGACGTTGTGAATCATCTTCGGATTAAGCAATGTACAGTAGCAGTATCATTGGATGTTGAAAAAGTATTCGACCATGCTTGTAACAATGAAATTAATTTTTTTAAATGATTCAGCATACAAGGGTGCACCGCAATTCCAAAAAAAGTAGGGACCAAATCAGTGAACTTAACTTTCCGCTAGCATTAGAAAATACATAACCGGTTGCGATGTTTGGAATCGTTGTAAATCCTTCAAAATCAAATCACCAGCAATGCAATATCCTTCTTCAAAGGACAGATAGATTACTATCAGGCAAAATTTAGTCCTAATATACATTTAACTCCAAATTACATACTGTGTGCCATAAATCTATAACTCATTCACTTAATAATTAATAGCACACAAAACAAAAAAGAATGTGTGCTAGACGGTCCAGTTACCCCGATAAAAGTACCAAGCTGTTTCAATAATGTAAAAGCACATTATGATTTAATAGCAATTCTTATCAAAAAAACTAATTAACTTGCACATTGCAGTTTATAAAAGTTTTATTACTCCACAATCATGGAAACTAATAATCATTGTATTTTCTCTCAAAAACTAATTCTCCATCAAAGATTCACTCTCTACACTATATTATTACTAGCAAGTACTAAATTATATATGTATACTTGTTTGTGATGCATGTTTGGCGATTGTTGGCAATAGTTTTATTAATTTTTCAAGTAAGTGGTGAGGCTTTTTGATACATTCACATATTATACCCTTTACCACCGGTGGAAAAGTTTGTAATTTTTACAATATCCGTTTCCCACCCCATAAAGCATATATATCCTGAGTTCTTATGATTAGCGAAGTCGATTGACATATCCTTCGAGGCAGCTGGCCTGCCTCTTAATTTTTCAACTTTCGTTTGTATTCCTGCAGGTGGATGTGTTTATGATAGAAAGTTAATGAAAAAGGTAAGATAAGTTGGTGACATTGCCACCACTCACCATTTATTCACCACTGAATTACAATATAATCTGTGACTTTTCGATTGACTAAGTTGTGACAACAACCCTAAACAAAACTTACGATTGAAAAAAAAACTCTCATGCATATAGATATGTACCAGAGAATGACATGAATCGCACTCAAATGACAATTTTTCGACTTTTGAAAAATGAATATTAAACTAGCAATACACACACAACTAAATGAATATTGTTAAAGCATGATTCAGTTTAGCATGTCTTTTGCTACAAAATGCTTGTAGTTGATTGCAAATTCCAAACACTCCAACTAATCATAAAAGCAGTAAGTATGTTTGAGTATTTCACTGTTTAAATGTGAATAAACCAATTACGAACAACAGAAAAACCAGGGTTTAATATTCAGCATCAACAAAAATTTTTTTGACTGGCGACTGAACTGAAAATAGTTTGAATATTCATTTCTAACTATTTGACTGCTTAAAATAGTTAAACTGAGCACACACACAACTAAAAACCAACTGAGTTCATTCTACTATTTTTAGAAGCAAAACGAACACACAGCGACTGCATTTTGAGTTTGTAAGAGGGAGTTTACATTAAGGCCATTGTATCAGCAGCGTTGTCAACTTTGAAATTTCAAAACGCACCAAAGTGGAAAAAAACGCACCATTTAAGAGAAAACGCACTAAGTTTTAGAATTTCTTTTTTATTTAAAATCTTTCATGATTTAGTTTTTCAAAAAAAGTGTAATTTTTTTGTATTAAAAATATAACAATAAAGCAGTCTTAAAGTTCAAGGTTTTTACAAACCAACAAAAAAAAAAAAATAAACAAATATGTTTGTGTTAATTTGTACTAGATAATACATTTTTTTGCATACACAAATTTTGAAATAAAAAACAGCGATTATTCATAAAAACATTTCTGTTTAATAAGTAAAATTAAAGGCTTATAAATGCAAAAAAAATATGAATAATTTGAAATTACATCAACTAATGGGATACCCTTTAACTTCCAAATCCAAATTTTATGCTTGTTGTTATAGCGGACTCACCAATTCAGGTTCGTTGTAAATTTCAAGCGTCTGTCTACAACTGTTAAAAAGTATGGCCATATACATCAAATTAAGTGAACTGTAGGCGCACCCTTTAGTTCATAATTTTTAGTATTAATACTTGTTACTATATCGGCCACAGCAACCGACATTCTGTCCATATTAGAAGCGTTTGTCTATAACGGTTCAAAAGATAGGCACATATAAGTAAATTTACATCAATTATGGGGGCACCCTTTAATTTTAAGATTTATTTTTGTATAACTTTTTGTTAATGGGAGCCATAGTAATACGCAGTCATTTTATATTTTACAGAATCGTCCTTTACAGTTCATAATACACGTAAAAAATATGTATGGGGACACCCTTTAATTTTTAAGATTACGAACTGTTTATTAAACGAGACCAATCTGAAAGCATAATCTATCATATTACCAACAATTTTCAAAATCGGTTCAGAAATGACTGAGTTCTGCAGCAAACATAAAAAGGCAACATTCAGTCGAATTGTATAACCTACTTCTTTTTTTGAAGTCGGTTAAAAGTTAACTGATCACGACAAAACTCTGCTTTTGCTAGGCTGCTTAACAGATACAACAGCAGCCTTTACTACAAAAACAATGACCATGAAAATCTAAAAGGGATAGTATATTCCATACAGTGAAATGTTTCTTTTTTAACATAACATAAATTAATACAACAACAATAACGTTTCATTTTGTGCTTATAATTTGGTACGTCTTAAACGAAATGGTATTAAAACAGGTGTATTTTTTGTAAAAAAAAATTTTTGTGGTGCCACCACAAATTAAAAAAAGCACCAAAATTTAAAAAAAAAACGCACCACGCACCAACACGTGAAATTTTCGCACAAAAAATTCGAAAAAGCACCCAAAATGGTGCGAAACGCACCAAGTTGACAACGCTGTGTATCAGCTACAAAAGTCATGATGCAGAAGTTTGTAGGCAAGAGGTTTAGAGAAGCTTACGGGGTAGCAAAAGTAGCACGAAATAAATATTCATGACTCTTTTCAGTTTTTTCTCTTATTTTTCTCTCATTCCTGTTTCTCTCTTTCGTTTTTTGCAGTTCTATGCTTGAGCGGTGTTACCAAAGGGCTGTTTTTTTTCTATATTGTTCGAAAATTTTTGAAAAATTTAAGCATTTAGTTTATGGCAACACTGGAAAAATTGATTGATAATAAATCATAAAATTCTCTCACTTGCTACAAAAGAGTCATGATGTAAACGCTTGATGACTTACGGAGATGCTCCAAAATAGAAAACAATAAAAGAGTCAGCTACAATGCCCTTAATGTCAAACCACTCTAAGATAACAATACGCAACTGAGAAGCCAGTTCGTGTGCGTTAAGCAGATGTAGTTATGTTTTTCTAGTAATGCAACGCAACTGAAAATGTGTGTGGATAATCTGACAGAATAGTTTGATTGTGTGTTTGTACACAGTTTCTTAACAAATAGGTATGCATATTATCATTGTAGGTATAAATAGAAAATAATTTCATTTCATACTGTTTGCATGAAAGTTTGATTGCAAATATCTTGTTACATGCATGTGTAAATAATTTTGAAAGAATAGATTTTCTGCTTATTACTTTTTTTATTGTTTAAAAATTAAAATGGTTCAACACAATTAGAATAATTTTACTTTATTAATGTACTTACATGCGGTTGTCAGAATTGAACTTAAAATTAATTTTTGGTTTACATGATTTTGTTTTCAACTTGGAACTTTATTAAGAGTCTACAAACCTATTATATACAAAAGTCTCAATTGGGTGGAATTTGTTTGGGGTTTTTACAACCATAAAATTTAAATATATCTATGTTTCTCTTTCGCGAATTTTGTTTACAACTATAATAAAGTCGAAATTGCATTAAATTAAAATTTAAGGATTTGTGCCTGTTACAAAGTAACCGCCTCTCATCCGCAATTTTACTACCTAGCTTAATGGTCAAGAAAATAAATATTCTTTGCCGTTTTTTTATAATTCATTTTTTATTTTACTTACATACATACAGACAAAAGCAGAAAAGAATAACTGCCATATTCATAAAAAATAAAATAACTTTGAAATGTTGTTTATGACAAATTTTCCATATAAATTTGTCCTAAAATACATTTAAAATCTATTTCAATATTTCAAGAATACGACAGTTTGAATTTAAAATGACTTTATTACTGAAAAAAACTTTTGTGAAGATTTAAAATGAATTATTTAAGATAATTATAAAGAAAAAAATTAATGTCTTCTACTTAATAAATCAGATTATTACCAACTGGTGTTTTTGAAAAACTTACACGAAATGGATGTAGCTCTTTAATATTCATTTAATGCAAAGGCAGTACAATGCTTTTTCTTCGCCTTATGTGAATTTAGTAACGTACAATGTGAGCTCTTGTTCCCTTTAAGTAAATCAATTTTACGAAAGAAAAAGAAAGAACACTCCTAAAAAAGAAGAACGTACACTACATAATGTAAAAAAAACCCATATGTAACAAATGTACAAAACACTAACGGAAACCTCTTAAGTGTGGGATTTTTTTAACACCAGGTAGATTGATTTTGTATTGTTGTTGTTGTATTAATTAACAATTTTTAAAACGCTGCAGTTTCTTTAAAAAGGACACAGGACAATTTATACATACAACAGCAAGAACGGTTTTTTTTTTTCAAATAGCAAAAGGCCTCCAAAAATAATGAAGCATTCATATTTTAATTCCATTCATAATTTCTACAAATTAATTAATAGTTAATTAAAACCCAAATGTAAATATTTCTTTTAAAGCACTGCTCTACAATACTATTCAAAAACTATTTATTTATTTATTAACTTAATAATAATAAATTATTATAAAGTTATCAGCTAGAGCACTAGCTACTAAGGCCATCAGCTCTTGTTATTAAAAATAAAAATTTACAACAAAGCTAACTTAAATTGAGTTATAGATATTTAGCTTTTTTAGTAAATCAATAACAATATATGTGTTTTCTTTTGTAATATCCATCAATAGGGTTTTAAAGGAATAGTTATATTCGTTTAATATAGATTTAACATAGTGACATTCGTTTGCTAAATGCTGAATGGACATGGTTGAACTTCTGCAAAGATTACATTGGAATTGCTGTTGTTTTTCCATTAGGTGTTGGTGTGTCAATCGGCAGTGGCCTAATCTTATACGTATGTACTTTTAAAGATATAATCTTGGTATATCAGGTGGATATAAAGCCGGCTCACCATTTGGATTAAACTGCTTATAAATATGGCTGTAGGTGTTCCATTTAAGATTTGTTTTTTTAGAGATATATTGACGGATACCCGAGTATATTGAATATTTACTTTTAATATCTTCTGTAATAAGTAGCAAATTAAAAACTTCTTTTGCTGCTTGATCAGCTCTTTCATTCCCAATAATACCGGAGTGACCCGGAATCCACATTAATTTTATTTTATTCGGAAAACGGATGAGATTATCTCTTATTTCACAAAAAGTGTCATCTTTGTTATTAATGTTTAAAGCTGCTGTGATACAAGATTTTGAGTCTGAACAGATAACGTATTTTGATCTCTGTTTTTTTGCCCACTTAATAGCCCTTAAAATAGCCACAGATTCTGCTAAAAAAACTGAATTGTTTTCATTAATCAGGAACTGTTGTATGGTTTGAAGACTGTTGTCTATTATGGCATATAAGACACCATTAGTTGACTTTGAGCCATCTGTATAACAAAAGTTCCAACCATTTTCTGAACAATATGCTTTTTTCTGTTTAAAAAGGGATAAATAAGTTTCATAAGATGTAGTATGTTTTGGGTAAGATAAAATTGATGAATCAATGCTATTACGCGAAAGTAGCCAAGGTGGACGCAGGCAGCTGAATTTTTCCAATGGCTTTAAATTTAAATTTAGCATTTCTATATAATCTGTGATTCGTTGAACAGTTGATTTCAGTTTCTTGTTACGTTTAGAATTGGGGTTATATTGAAGTACTTTATTCTCAGTGGGTATTAGAAATTTTGTTGCTAATTTCATAGTATTTAATTCGATAAGGTTGTCGAACGTAAGCAGACCACATTCCGTTAGTATATTGATGATAGGTGTTGATTTAAAAGCTCCAGTTGCAAATCTTACGGCGGCGTGATATGTTGATTTGATTTTCCTTAATTCTGCCTTTGCAGCATATCCATACAGTGAAAGACCATATTCAATTTTTGATATGAGTAATGCTTTAACAACTTTTATTATGGTTTTTTGATGAGAATTGCTGTTTATACTAGTAACACATTTTATCAGGTTTAATCTCTTTTCTAAGGCTTTTTTAAGGTAAATGATGTGTTGTTTCCATCGATATTTCGAGTCGAAGATAATGTCCAATATTTTCATTTGATCTAATAAATTAATATCATGCATTTGATTTTTAAAGGTGGTTGTATGCAATTTCGCTTTCGGCAAAAATGTATAGCTTTCGTTTTATCAAGTGATATTCTTGCTCCATAAACATTGCACCAATTTGATAAATCATTAACCAGATTATCAATTTTCATTTGGTCTATTCCTTGTTGTTTTTTTAATTTAATAATCATCCAAAGATCGTCCGCATATAAGCAATGATTAAAGTAGGGATGTTTCTTAATTATAGAGTTAAGTTTTTCATAAGCTATTTGAAATAAAATAACTGATAATGGTGATCCCTGTGGAATACCATTTTTAAGGGGAAATACTGAAGAGAATGAACCACCTATCCTTACTCTAAACTTTCTGTTGTTTAAAAAATTATAGATGAATTGTATCATTTTAAATCCAACGCGCCATTCTTTTAGTTGTGTGATGATACCATGAATGCCTATTCTATCATAAGCTTTTTCGAAGTCCATTGATAGAATTGTAATATGACTATTTGTAGACAAGGACTTTGTTGTTTGCTGGTCAAGGTACAACAAAACACGTTAGTACCCATACGGGGCCTAAAAGCCATTTGTTTTGGGTGAATAAGCTTGTTTTTTTTTTTTGGAGAAACCAAGCTAACCTTTTGGCTATAATTTTCTCCAATAATTTACTCAAACAAGGAAGCAATGATATAGGCCTATAACCGTTTATCCTGTTTTTGTCTTTATCGGGTTTTGGCAGAGGTATAATAGTTGCTGTTTTCCAATCTTGTGGAATGTTGCCTGAATTAAATATATTGTTTAACAGTTTTACTATATTTAGTTTACACTGAGTTGGTGTATTTTTAAGCATAGTTGATCTTATCAAACCCAGCTGATTTTCCCTTAAGAGCATTGAGCGCTGTGTCAATTTCTATTAGTGTTATTTTCGACTCTATAAAATGTGCAGAGGAGTGGGGTGTATAGTTAAGTGTTATATTTATTTGGTTTTTATTATTCAAAAAGGTTTGACTAAAATTTTCATCACTAGATTGAAATGACCATTCTTTGGCAAAAAGGTTAGCTATAGTTTCTGGTTTCGTATAATTAATTTTCAAGAATTCTATAGTGTTAATACATTGGTTACATCTTTTTCCATATAGTTTGTTCACGTTACGCCATATTGTTCGAATAGATGATGATGGGCTTATTTCGGATGTAAACCTATAGAATGACTCTTTTTTTTCGCAATTATTGCATATTTTTTGAAGATTGCATTGGCTTTCTGGTATTCTAGTTTGTTTTCTATTGTAGGGTTTCTTTTGAAATTATGCCAACTATTTTGTTTGATTTTCCTAAGTAACGATAAGTCATGGTTCCACCAGTGTAGAGTTTTACTCTTAACAATATTTTTACTCTTAGGAATCGATTCATTAGCAGAAGCAATTAATATTCTTTTAAGTCTTGCCGCATCTTTATTGTTATTCGATGATAAATGAAAACTAAGAAGTTTTGTATTTATTAAGTTGTTATATTGAGACCAGTTCGCAAAATCTGTATTAAATTTGATAATTTTGTGGGTAGTTTTGTCGACAGAATCATGGCTTTTATTAAAAGTTATATAAATTGGGAAGTGATCACTTCCGTGTAAATCGTTTTCTATCTCCCAAGTGAACAAAGTATATAGAATTGATGAGGAAATAGAAATATCAACATGTGTAAATGTGGAATGGGTCGAGTAATGCGTAGGACAGCCATTGTTTAATATAATTAAATTAGAGTGTTGATAAAATTGCTCAATTATCTTACCACGTTGATCGGAGAACTGTGAACCCCAAATCGTATTATGGGCATTAAAATCAGCAAGTATTAAAGTAGATGATTCAATATGACTATTTAGGGTATCTAAATCTACATTAGATATTGATTGTGACGGTGGTACATATAATGACAATATATTTATTTTTATTTCAGCTTAAATTTCTACATCAACTGCATAAAAATCTACATTAGGACTATACAATTTATGTTGAATTGATTTTTTTATAAGTATTCCAGAACCGCCCTTAGCTCGAGCATTATTACAGTTGCCTAAGAAAATATTATATTTGTTTAGTTGTACAGAGTTAGATTTAAGATGGGTTTCTTGAAGAGCTATCACATCTGGTGATTTATTATTAATTATAAGTTGAAGTTCATGTAAATTATTATGGAATCCGTTCATACTCCATTGAAGAATACTTACGACCGTATATATTTATTAAAGTTGAAAATTCGCCAGTAGTACACAGTTGTGTATGATGGCTACTCGTTACAAAGATAATGTAAATACACCAGTGATATATCAATGTATGTCAAAGTGATATCCTATGTGTCATCCATTTTGCTTCCTGGGTTAACATACTCATATAAGTCATCACTGAGAGTTGAAATATTGGTTTTATTATACTTATTTCTGAGACTGTTGTTGTTACTAAGAGTATATTTCTCTAAAATTTCTTTAGTTGGTTTATTGAGAGAGTTAGCATGTTCTAACACAGAACTTGTTGTTGCATTGATGGTTGACTTTTTTGTACAACCTGTATTTGCGTTTTCTTCTTTTGTTACGAAAGTATTTGATTCGTTTGATTGTTTCTTTATTTGATTAATTCTTTTGGTATTTCAGTTACAGTTGATGCTTCATTTGATTCATTAAATCTTTTAGTTGCTTCTTCAAAAGTGCATTTGTTTGTTACTTTTATTTTAATAATTCAATGTCGCTAGAAGCGCAAACCTCAAACTTAGATTCAGATTTACAGTACTTTTTGGTGTGACCCAATTTAAAACAGTTTTTGCATTGTAAAGGTTGGGGAATATATGGATTTACTTTAACAACTAGAAATCCTATTTTTATCTCTGATGGTACTGCATAACGCTCGAAAGACAGAATATGTAAGCAGGTGTTTTTAAGTTGATTTTCTACAAATTTTTGAACTTTATAACATTGCACTACTCCTTGATCTTTAAGCCCTTCAGTAATTTCAGCTTCAGATAAGTTTTTTAAAGATGGCGCAAACACAACTCCTTTTGTGGTGTTCATGGTGGGGTGTAATACAGTTGTTACTGGACAAACACCAATTAGTTCTTTAGTTTTTAAAAACTTATTTGTTTGAATGGTATTCTTTGTAAGGATTAGCAAATCTCCGTCACGAGTAAATGTAACTTTTTCTAGTTTTTCTGTTGTAACCGCCTCTAGGGCTTTTGAGACAAGGAATATATTATAGTCTTTTAATGGCTTTTCTTCACTTTTGCTTTTAATAATAATGTATTTAGGGTTATAGTTTTTGGGTTTCTGGTTAAAGTCCAATTTTGGAAAATCGTTTATATTATTGATATCTATGTTAAAAGTTCCTTTCAGTTTGGGAATTGGGTCAGGATCGGGATCAAGGGGGGCAAAAAAATTGCCCCCTTTTTTGGAGTTCATGGTGTTGCTGTATGCGACTTTAATATAATCAGTACACTTTAGTTTTACACAAACGCGAAAGCCGTTAAACTAACAAATATAATCAGTATATATTATATATATATATATATATATATGTATATATATAATATATATATAATATATAATATATATATATATATATAATATATATATCAGTATATATAATATATATATCAGTATATATAATATATATATATATATATATATATATATATATATATATATATACAGTTGTTGCAATTAAAAGGAATGATTTTTTATTATTTTTTAACAAATCAAATTTAATTTTTTAATTAATTTTTTTTTTCTATAGTTAGTTACAAAATTTCTAATATAATTATAATTTTCCTACAAATTTTTTTCAATCAAAATAAATTTACATTTTATAACTCAAATATTAAAAAAAAAATATAAATTAAAGCATTTTCGAGTAACAGCACAAAGTAGTAATGCATGTATATATTTCTCTTTAATTTGTTGAACAAAAAAATTTATACGAACGCTCACTTTTCCACTTTGTTTAAACACCCCATTCACATTATCCAGTCATATTTTTAGTTTTGTTACGATACTAAAAAAAACATAACTACGTCTGCTAAACGCACACGAACTGGCTTCTCAGTTGCGTACTGTTAACTTACAAACTCAAAACTCAGTCGCTGTGTGTTCGTTTTGCTCCTGAATATAGTAGACTGAATTCAGTTGATTTTTAGTTGTGTGTGTGTTTAGTTGAACTATTTTCAGTTGGCGTAAAATAGAAAACTGCATTTAGTTACTTATTTTCAGCATGTAACTGAAAAAAGATGAACAAATATTATTAATTAATATTTTATGGTAACCCTGTTTAGCTTAAGTAGCCGATATACTACCTGTTATTAAAATAATACTCAGACATAAATACCGTATTTGTGACTGGCAATTGTCATTAAATATAGAGCATTTAAAAGTATAACATGGTGTCAGGTATTATAAGAGAAAAAGTAAAAAAAAAAATATATATATAATCATAAAAAGAAATTTAAGTGGATTTTAAAACATATTGGTAAAAATGCAAGAAGATGCTTATGCAGTGGAACAAAAATTGCTAATTCTTTGGGATCTACAATGCCATCTTTTAATTTAAAAGCTTTTAATGTCGCTGAAGAATGGAGGAATTGGAGCAAACAATTTAAAATTTATTTATTAGCTTCTAATCTTGATGAGCAGCCAAATAAAAGAAAAGTTGCCCTTTTGCTCTCCAACATGGGCCCCGCTTCCCTGCAAATCTTTAACTCTTTCAATGAAGACATTGATACCGTAGAGTATGATACCTTACTGAAGAAGTTTAAGTCTCATTTCATACCCAAAATAAATTTGTCTATGGAAAGACATGCTTTCTTTACTCGACACCAAAAAGCTGAGGAGACAGTTGTAGAATGTGCCACTGCATTGGAAAATTTAAGCAATTCATGCGATTTTAAAGCTTTAAGAGAAGGTTTACTTAAAGATATATTTACTTGTGGGTTGTCCGAAAACTACAAAAATGTTAAAGAGCGCTTGTTAAGTGAAGGTGACATAACCTGGAAAAAATCTTTGGAAATTGCTAAAAGCATGGAGATGGCAAGAGCAAATCTTGTGAGTATTGAAAATTGCGACCAATATGAATCGATGATAGCGGACATAAAAAACTTCAACAAAAACGTTCAACAAAAACAACAACAACAATATGCTGTAACGGAATGCGGAAAATGTGGACAAAAGCATAAGAATAAATGTCCGGCAAATGGCGTAACCTGTAATTTATGTGGAAAAAAGAATCATTATGCCAGAATGTGTTTCTCAAAGCGAAATGAGAAATACCAGAATAATAAGTACGTAAGAAATATATGCGAAGAAGACAACTATGAGGACGAAACTCTGTTTGTGGGCTGTCTAGGTGAAGTGAAACAGAATAAAGCAAATATTAGGAATATTGAGGTTGGTGTTAACGGGATATTATCACATGCCAGGTAGATACAGGATCACAAACCAACTTGATGTCTTTGGAAACTTTGGAGCGTCTGGGACTAAATGTGGTAAAGAAAGTATTTAAAAATATAGTTACTTTTAGTGGGGAAAAACTCCCAGTTATTGGTAAAATTTTTATTAATATTTTATACAATAACGTAGTATATGCAACTAATTTTCATATAGTTGATATGGTTTGTAATAATGTTATCTGCTTAGAACTAGCTTTAAAAATGAATTTCATTAAATCGATTAACACAATAAGTTGTGAATCCAATTTGGAAAAATACGCAGACATGTTTCATGGTTTAGGGCAATTAAAAGATAAATGTCATTTACAACTTAAAGAAGGTAGTGAGCCAGTAATAGATCCACCTCGTCGCGTGCCCTTTAGTTTGCACCAGGCTTTAAAGGCTGAACTCCAAAGGAAATGTAATTACAGAAGTAAGAGAGCCGACTGACTGGGTTAGCTCTATTGTATTAGTAACAAAATCAAATGGAAGTTTAAGACTTTGCCTAGACCCGCGCAATTTAAATAAAGCTATTAAAAGACCAAGGTTTGATTTTCCAACCATAGATGAATGCAAATCGCGAATGAGTGGCTCAAAAATATTCAGTTTGCTAGATGCAAACTCGGGGTTTTGGATGATTGAGCTAGACGATGAATCGTCGAAACTGTGTTCTTTCAAAACACCTTTTGGTAGATATAGATTTTTACGTTTGCCCTTTGGGATTAGTTCGGCACCCGAAATATTTCATGCTGAAATGGTAAGAATTTTTGGTGATATCCCTGGCCTAGTAATGTATATGGACGATTTCTTAATTCATGCCCCCAATATTAATGAACACAATAAAATATTAATTCAGGTACTTGAAAGAGGGAAAATCGTTGGTCTAAAATTTAATCACTCAAAGTCTGTAATTTTAAAATCTGAAGTCAAGCACATTGGACACTTTTTTTGTGAAAAACGGTGTGCAACCTGATGAAAAAAGAAATCAATCTATTTTAGCTATGCCAGTTCCAAGAAACAAGCAGGAACTGCAACGTTTTTTGGGAATGATCAACTATTTAGGTTCATTCATTGGGAATTTGTCGAGTAAAAATAAACATTTAAGAGATCTTTTGAAAAAAGATTCAATTTGGGCATGGAATAGAGAACAACAAATTGAATTTGAGAATTTGAAAAAAGAAATAACAAAAGCACCCGTTTTAGCCTATTATGACACAAACAAACCTTTGACGTTATCTGTAGATGCGTCGAAATACGCTGTGGGTGCCGTGATAATGCACGGTGAAAACCCTGTCGCATATGTATCGGCATCGTTGACTAATTGTCAGATAAATTACGCTCAAATTGAGAAAGAGCTTTTTGCAATTTTATTTAGTTGTATTAAATTTCATTAATATATTTATGGCAGAAATATTGTTGTAGAAACAGACCATAAACCACTTGTCCCGTTATCAAAAAACCATTATACGACATTCCAATACGACTTCAAAGAATTATGCTTAGACTTTTATCATACAATCTATCTGTTGTGTACAAGCTAGGTAAAGATTTACTTTAGCCGATACTCTATCTAGAGCACCGATCAAGGAAGAAATATGTTCAAATTTAGACAAAGATATAGATATACAATGTAACGCTTTAATAAATAATATAGAAATTCCATCAGTATATATAGAAACAATTAAAATTGATATACCAAAAGATAAAATTTTGCAAAAAATATTCGGTTACATACAAAATGGTTGGCTTGAAAGCAAAAAACAAGTAGATATGGAAGTACAACAGTATTATCCAATCAAATATAATATAAGCCAAGTAAATGGAATACTGTTTAATGGTAAACGCATTATAGTTCCAAAATCTTTAAGATCTCAAATTTTGCGTAATATTCACGAAGGCCATATGGGTATTCAAAATTGTCAAAACTTAGCTAGATGTTCAATTTATTGGCCCAATATAAACAATGATATCTACAATATGGTGTCTAAATATGAAACATGTTTAAAATTCAGAAACTCCAATCCTAGAGAAAATCTTGAAAGTCATGAAATTGTTGAAATGCCATGGTACAAGGTTGGTTGCGACCTGTTTGAATTTGATAAAAAAAATGTATTTATCGATGGTTGATTATTATTCTAAGTATTTTGAAGTTGTAATTCTAGGATCTGGTTATTCGTCTATACAGGTTGTTATGAAATGTAAATCAATTTTTGCACGACATGGCATTCCAAAAGTTTTAATCTACGACAATGGGCCACCTTTTAATTCACATAATTTTAAACAATTCTGTACGGATTGGGGTATAGAGTTTATAACTTCAAGTCCTTATATATCTCGATCGAATGGTCTCGCAGAGAAGTCAATTCAAACAATCAAAAATATTTTGTACAAATGTAAAGATAACAACACAGATCCCTATATATCATTTTTACAACATCGTACAACACCCAAAAATAATATGCCTAGTCCATCAGAATTACTTATGAGCAGAAAACTGAGAACAAAATTACCCTTGGTCTTGAAAGATCTTAAACCAAAAATTAATAAATTAAAAGACATACAGGAAACTATGAAAACCAACAAGTTAAATTCACGTAAATACTATAACAAAAACACATTTAAATTAAAACCAGTTGTTATAGGTGAAAAAGTAAGGTTTAAAAAGAGTCCAACATCCGTATGGTTTAAAGGTGAAATCGTAAAAAAATGCAAGGAACCTAGATCTTTTCTCGTTTAGGATGATAATGGAATAATATACGGAAGAAATAGACAGCATATTATGAAGTTATCATCTCCGAATTTGAATTTTATAGATAATAATAAAAAACCTAATTTAAATATACATGAAAACGAACATATTTATTTTTCCAATTTGGATAGTAGTTATATAGATTCTAGTAATGATGAAAATGTTAATATAAACAGTAGCGATGAATATGTTTTAGAAAATAATCATAACAATGAAAGTAGTAGAGCGAATCTTAGCAATGAAATAAGAACAAATACCCAAATTTATTCAAAATTTGGAAGAAAAATAATACCGCCTAATAGGCTCAATTTGTAATATAAAATTGTTATGATTACATGTTAAAAAATAATAATAATAATATTTTTTGTATTTGATTTAATTTATTACTTCTTTTTCAAATTAAAAGAAAGGAAGATGTTATGTACAAATATTATTAATTAATATTTTTTGGTAACCCTGTTTAGCTTAAGTAGCCGATATACTACCTGTTAATAAAATAATACTCAGACATAGATACCGTATTTGTGACTGGCAATTGTCATTAAATATAGAGCATTTAAAAGTATAACAGTTAGTAAAATGTGACTGCTAATAGCAGTTTTTCGAAACCCTGAGAAAAACAATAGCACGACTGCAATGAAAAATAATGCAGTTTCTCGTACATTTTTAATGAAATATACTACTTAGAAGTATTCTTCTTGTGTTTTGTTTATTGGTACTAAAACGTAATAAATATTATTAATTTGTAATCCAAAAAGTTTACAAAATATCAGCTACACTCCAGAAGTTAACAAAGAAGAATTTAAATGTAAATTTCGATCGATATCGAATGCCGTAATTTGCCCCCAGGTAATGTTTATTTTACTTCAAATAAAGAATTATTCAAATATTTTTTTTTTAATTTTTATTTTGAAACATTTAGTTGAGCTTTAATGAATCATTTGAGTATCTTGTATACAAAGGAGTGTTTTGTATGTTGTTATTGCTAACGGTATCTAAAATAAGATTAAGTAATAAACAATGCATTTACAAAAGCAAACTCTACAGCAATGCAAGTGCTACTGTTAACGATTGAAAACAAATCAAAAGCATTAAAAATAGGAGTAGGCAGTAAAATTGAATCAACTCATGTCATTCACTGATATGTACATGTGGTTATTTATACATACATACAGCTGCGTGGATTATTAAGGACACAAGGCTACATCTAAGCTTAAAACAAATGATACAAGATTTTGTATGAAATTCTGAAAATATGTCCTAGCTTATTTAATTTAATTCTTACTCCTATAAAACAACTGCTTATTACGTCAAATAAATTATAATTTATAAAGCTATACGCGATATATTTGAAAAAGATCAATATCAGTCGTGTATATAGTTAAGGACACACTATAAAATTTACAAAAACAAAAAAAAACATGTACGAAATTTGTCCATAGCACCCCAAAGCATAATTGAACCTCCTCCATAATTTAAAGTAGTTCGGGTGTACATATTTTTTCTATCAGGAGAGACTCTGTTAATTTTTGTTTCTTCCGAAAACAATGCTCTTTTTCATTCCAATTCAGTCCAATGACGGTATTTTTTTTTCTGCAAATTCTAGTCTCTACTTTAGGTTTCTTTCAGACAATAATGGCTTCTTTCGGGAGATTCTTCCAAGGAGTTAAGCTTCACGCAATCTAAGTTTTACTGTGTCTATAGATGATTTTGCATTACTTTTGCCAAAAACTAAATTACGAATTTTATTTGCTAATTTATACGGGCTTTTTTAGATTCGCAGAAAATCTTCACGAGCTGACGTAATTCGGCTTTTTTGTTTAGGAGCCACCATTTCTGTATTCGAATGCTTTCTGAAATATTGCACCTCTTGGAAAACCATAGTATTAGAAACTTTTAACGCTGATGCAATTTCCCGGTAAGAGCATCCATCCTAATGCATTTGTACATAATATTTCGAGTACTGACATCACAAGATTTGCTTTTACCAATGTTAGGAATAAAAAAGATATTCTCAAACACTAGATCCGTGCAATTTTTATAACTTACTGTTATTAGGAAATAATCTAAATTAACAGTGTCAAATTTTAGCGGTTTATTTAATAAACATTTCCTTTAACATGAAGATTTAAATATTAAATACTCCTGTCCTTAATTAGTTGCACGCAGCTGTATATGGTGAAGGGTATATAAGTATATAGCATTCTACTAATTTTTTAAATAAATTTGTTAACCAAAATATGCATTTTAATTTTAAGAAGGTTATCAATGGGTATTCATTTTTTAAATGTTCGATTTTTCTTTATTTGAAGGGTCATGCTCACAAATTAGTCTGAATGTAAGAACGTGATTTTAACGTTCCTTTCAAATTAGTATCGCTATTGTCAAGGTTTACAAAACGCAATAAAACGAAACTTAAAAATTAAATAATGTGATTTTTAAAGACATGGATGTACCTTTTTGCAGGCGTAACTTAAAATTTATTCATATAATAATACAGAACAAAAAATAAAAACTTACATGGTGGCTCCAAAGTAACATGATTTTGGCGTATTTGGTCTAATTTTTTCACTTATATAGACAGGCACGTGAATTTTACACAGAGTACTACAGAGACGCTATAATAACATTTACTAAAAGCATAAAATTAAAACTTAAAGGGTGCCCCATGCAAACTTTGATTTTAACGTAATGGCCTTATCTTTTAAAGCGTAACAGGCCTTATCATACGAGGGCTGCTATATATATTTCTGGCCTGGCAACACTGAGTGCTGCCAAGTGCAATCTGACATTTCCATTGGAAAGTTTGTCATTTTTAAGCATAATCGTACTCAAAACGTTTTGACGTACGACCATTATTTGTGACTTGAAAAAATTAATATAGAAAAAAATGGAATTAACTCGTGAACATTTTCGTGCCATCATTTTTCACAACTTTCGACGTGGATTATCACGACAAGAGTGCATAGATAAACTTAAATCTTTGTATGGTGATGAAGCACCATCTTATAGCACTGTGAAAAATTGGTATAATGAATTTAATCGTGACCGAAGCTCGCTCAAAGACGAATTCCGTGAAGGTCGTCCAAAAGCGGCTGTTGTGCCAGAGAACATTGATGCCGTGCGTGAACTCATAATGCAAGATCGACATGCGACATACCGAGAGATAGAGACATCCTTGGACATTTCTTCCACCAGCATACATTCGATACTGCATGAACACCTGGCCGTCAAAAAGGTTTGTTCTCGTTGGATCCCGCACAATTTGAAAGTCGCTCAAAAAATGGCTCGTGTCGATTGGTGCAAAGAAATGTTGCAAAAATACGATTGCGGCGCTTCAAAAGACGTTTATAAGATCGTCACAGGTGACGTGTTACGCGTCGCTTAGTCAGGAATTGTCATTAATACTAAATTTCTTCTATGTGAATCGTGGTTAAGTGGCAAGAAAAGGTTTCCGTCTAGCTCAGAGGTACTTGGGTTCTCAACCCTGGGTTCACGGACGCTTAACAATAGAAATATACATCCTTGCCAAAGAAAAACCACTATGTATATTATCAAATAAAGTAACTTTCTGCTAAATACTGGAGACCAATTTCGCTTTAGTGTAGCGTGATGTTTTGCCACTTGGGCACAATTTTTCCCTCCCTGTCGACTCAATGTCGAACGCCTTGACAAGTCAGTTGCCCTTTTTTTTTCTTTACTTGTCCCGAGATCCATCTTGTTTAAAGTTTACTCATGGCCGTTCTTACCTAGCATTCCCCGTATTAAATGAAAAGTTAGCACATAATTAATTTTGTAACTTTATTCTAGAAAACATGAATATGAAGTGTTCATTCTTTGAATTAATTTCTTTTCTATAAGGAAAATTTTTTAGGAAAATAGAGTATAAAAATAAAATATAAAATATAATATAAGATTTCCAAAATTTATATTCTATTAAGTAAGTAAATACATACACAAGAAAAGAAAATACATAATACATACATAATTAGAATAAGTAATTATTAAATTTAAAGGATTTTACATTTATATTAATGTATGTATATAAAGTAAAAAAAAATACTTATGCTAGGATCTTGCCGGTCTGGGTTTCATCAATCTGCTGTCAGGTGAGTGTGCGGCGATGTTTAGTCTTGTTGGTTTTCCGCTATGCCCTAGGACTGATGGTAGGTAGATGATAGTTTTGGTACACGTTGTTGTTTATTCCCATACTTTAGATTTATTGTACAGTAGGGGTTGATTTTGTATGTGTAACACCTTTTGTATTGTGAAACACTGTTTTTTTTTTTGTGTTTTAATGCCGTAACGGTAAATTCTAATGATTTTTTTTCCAATTTCTTTTGGTACAGTTCTTTTAAATTGGCTTTTAAATTATCGTTTTTACAGTTTCATATTTTTGTTTTACTTAAAAATTTTCTTTTTACTTTGCACATTTTACGTACATATTGTTACAAAGATGCTTTATTAAAATGTTTAAAATTCTTCACCAATTATCTAATATTATTTCTAGAACTTGATCGAATCGCAAAAGTACATGTAAGAAATAAGAATTTTTAATTTCGTTTAAACGTTAATAGACTTGCTATCCAGATATTTTAAATTTCTATCCTTTTGTTCGGCGATCCTTTCATTTAGGCTTAAATTCTTTCACTAATTCAAAAAAATCTTTAGTTTTCACTTATATTATTTATATTTCATTATTTTTAAGTGTTGATTAAGTTTAATTTATATTAAAGTGAAACACTCCTATTCTTGCAACTTGTTAAGTTTTAAGCCTTGTCAAAACCTTCTTTCACAGAGCACTTTCTTTCCTTTAGTCAAAAGGGATTTAATTTCATTTATTGTTTTATCTGTACACACTTTCCCTGCAAAACTTTTTTAACAAACGTTTGTATATATTTAAAATTCTGCAATATAAAGGAGCTTCCATTTAGATAAATTTTTTTTCACAATGTCTAAAATGCACAGCTAGGTAAAATTATTCGCCTTTTGACAAAATTATCAATAATTTTTTTTCGGCGTAATTATTGTCGCTCACAAGAACTCGAATGCTAGGTCAACATACTGTTCTTTCTACACTGCTTTTATTTTGTTAATCACTGATAGTTGAAATCGTTCTTTAATTTCACTGTTTTAGGTTTAATTATTTTTGAATTTTTTGTAAAATTGTCAAAAAAAAATATCACTATATCCGGTGACCAACTCTTGATGATGATGTTTTCATTAATTTTAATTTTTATTTTGGGTTTTAGATTTTAAATTTTGTGGTGTTCGCGCCTCAACTGACTTTTTCCAACTGGCACGCAAGTCTTTTTTTTCTGCCTGTCAACCTTAACCCTAGAGTTAATGTCGACGTCGTTGACGGCGTCAAATGTCAAAAAAAAGTTGAATCGTATGAAATTGTATGAGAGCAGTTATTCTCAACGCGTTGAAACGCCGTAAAAGTTCAATCTGTTTCAACTTTTTCGGCGTTGAAACGCCGTCAACGACGTCGACATTAACTCCAGGGTAAAATTTTGTTTGCTTCGTAACAAACGTGCCTACGTGTCTCATTTTTGATTGGTCGAATAACGTAACGGCACTGTAGTCAGACCACATGCGAATGCAAATTTAAAGAAGAAGTGCGATAACTATTTTCAACATTCCTTTCTGCAGGGGCGTTATCGATAGGGGGGGTTTGTTAGAAAAAAGAATAAGTGTGTACGGGGCTTTCTATATTATAATATATTTATATGTATGTTGGAAAAAAACAATTTTCAATAAATCCGTAACAGACGAATCATGGATCTATGCGTATGAGCCCGAAACGAAACAAGAATCGACCGTGTGGGTCTTCAAAGACGAGCAAAATGCAACGAAAGTTGTTCGTGGAAGAAGCACTTCGAAGCAAATGGTCGCCTTTTTCTTCGGCAAAACTGGTCATGTGGCGACTGTTCCGCTTGAGCGACGTAGAACGGTCACTTCTGAGTGGTACACTACATTTTATATATATATTTGTTTGCCTGAAGTCATCGGAGAAATTCGAAAAACCAACAAGAGAAGACGAATCATTGTTCACCATGACAATGCGAGCTCTCACAAATTGGCTCAAACCAGAGCGTTTTTGACCGGCCAAAACGTCGAATTAATGGGTCATCCGCCGTACAGCCCTGACTTGGCACCTAATGACTTCATCTTGTTTCCGCACATTAAGAAAAAAATGCGTGGTCAACGATTTTCGTCGCCAGAAAAAGCTGTTGAAGTGTTCAAAAACCATGTTTTAGAGGTGTCTCAATCGGAGTGGAAAAAGTGCTTCGACAACTGGTTTAAGCGCATACAAAAGTGTATAAAACCATTTTTGATTATAAATATTCGCATTATCACTATTAGGCCAGAAATATATAGAGCAGCACTCGTACTGTGTGTTACTATGGATGCGACAGAATATTGCACGAAGAACATACAATTTAAATTTAAAAGGTTCCCCATTACAAGACAAGATTTCACGTTAACAAGCTTATCTTTTAAACCATGATATGCAGAATATTGAATTATATATGAACCTCATTCACTACTATAAATATTAATAATTGCATTAAAGATTAAAGGGTCTCACATATGAGCCGCAATTTAAATACACTTGAAATTTGTACAAACTGTTCGCTAAAAAAAATAATAAAAACAAATTTTATAAATGAATGATTCGCATAGACAGTCGTATAAAATTAACGCAAAGTATGTATTGACTGCTTTAACACAAAACCAAGAATTTAACGGTGTGCCCATCGACGACTTGATTTTGGGGATATGACCTTAATAAAAAAATGTTTGAACTTTACGACGAGAGTGTATTAATAAGGCAGCTTCGCAAACAAAACAAGGATTTCGCTGTGAAGAAATTGAAGGTTTTAACGGGGAAGAGGACCCTAAGGGAAAACCATAATTAGGGTGGGTAAGACCAACAGCGAATTGAAGGGCAATTTAACGCCAAAGAGAGAGAGAGAGAGCCGAGTGATAGAATCTATCACTAAATTCCAAAAGGATGGGTTATGTGATGACCAATGATTGGGGTTTTTTGTAGAAACATCTATTGAAGCGAATCGGCAACTAATGCAATGATGTACATATAATGTAAGAATTAAGAACCTTTGACCACTCGTAACAAGATTATTAAATTAACCATGTAAAAATTTTAATTATCGAACGCAACGGTGTGAAGCAAAGAAATGTAGGTATAAACTTGGCATTAGTGTTCGACGTTACCACCTTCGTCGGAACTACGACTGGTTGCTGAGTCCTAAGAAAAAAGTTAAGAATGTACTAGTATGTTGTGATACTTACTCTCATCAAATTTCATGGTAGTACTAACTAAAGAAGCTAGACTTTACATAAATATTAACGACTAAATAACTCGTAAAATTGTCAACAAGACCACATTTCATAAATGTTAAGTTAGCCTAATTGACGAGGTACGGGAATGGAGGGTCTCAGACAGGCACTTCTAGTCTGATTATTGTTATATGTTTGAAATAGCTCTGCCCGATAAGCTCGATGTAAAAGAATCAGTTTATTGGAGGACTATCGTAAAAAACTAAAGGCTTATTAATGAGAAGGAAACAAGAATAGTTACATTTAGAAGTAAGGACGTTTCTCTCTAAAACGCATGCCTAGCTTGAGTCTCTAATGGGCAATAAGGCCAGGAAAATTAAAATAGTGAAGTTTCTTTATGGTAAATAGATCATCGATTATAACTGATAGGATGGTAAAGATCTTGTATCAACTCTTCTATGAAAAATTAATAATGCTTACCTTAATCTCGCATTACTCTAATCTCCTTGCTCAAAACTATAATTGTGGATGACACGGCTAAGAGCAAGTTCTCAGTTCTTAGTGTTAAGCTAAGACAACAAGCCTACGTAAGAGGTAGATAACTTCATGCTGCTTTACAGTATTGTAGTATATTACCAAGGCAGGCTATGTACACTAGTTGTTTGCATTGACTTTGAAGGAAAAATTAATAATCCAGGTTGACCGGACGTTGGGTGTCTGGATAGATAATATGTTACAGAATGGGTAAATTATTTGTGGCTCGCATAATTTGAATATAAGGGAGCATATCCTGCACGCCACAAGGGAGAATTTTGTAGCCTCTTTTGTGGATGTTAACGGTACATATGTAATCTCTTACGGACTCTGCCCAGTTGGACTTAAATTATGGAAATTCAAGTAGAATATAAGGCGATCCTTACGACAAGGCACCTACAGAACCCTAGTGTGCTTTAAAGAGACAATTGAAGTGTGAAGCGAAGGTGGAGTATATGAAATGGGGTTGCAATTGAATGTTAACATTTAAATGGCAATTATTCTTTTCTCTGCCAACAGAAGAATGCGCACTACCTGAGTGCCAGGATATATTAAGATTATTGGTAACAGATAAATGTCAATCCTACCCAATAAGATGTTGTGGGGGAAGAATTTAGTGGGGCGCTTCTGGAACAGCCAAAATGAGGTCTTGAACAAACCAAGTACGTTTGAAATGATCAGAATGTGTTCTGACGGGGCATACCTGCACAGCCTGGCATATGAATCGGAAATTGAGATGTTGAAACTTAAATAAGATTGCATATATTTCGTGCGATTCAATGTCGTATGCTGCTGTGGAATTTTGTGCGTCACATAGAATTCCTATAACGTCTGAGGTCTTTTACTTTTCATGGGGAGCACACAACAAGGAGATTTGAAAAGAAAAGCATTTGAATTTCTATGGCTTGTCCATGGGGTTTCGAAAGTTTTTTCTTTCGAATCGAAATACGAGGTCTGATCAAAAAATAACCTTCATTTTCAAATTTCGTGAGTTACGTATCTTCGATTTTCGCATTTTTTGTTGTTATATTGGTACACATATCTGTTATATATGTTAGTAATATCAGCCATTTTGAACTGTCAGTTGGTTTTCGACAAATAAAAATGTTAGTCGTGTTTTGGTGTGCTCTTCGATTTTTAACTATTCGAAAAAATGGATCAAAGAAACTGTATTATGCGCAAGGACATTTGAAATGTTGACTGTAGTGTTTGGCGAGTCTACTATGAGCAGAACACAAGTTCAGTTCTGGTATAACCGGTTTGTGGAAGACCGAGAAGATGTCTGGTCGCCCGAGCACGTCAACAACCGATGAAAACATTGAAGCATTGAGATAATGATTTTGGATAATCGTCGAATCAATATCAGAGAGTTTGCTGATGATGTTGGCATATCGTTTGGCTCATGCCAAGCAATTTTTACGGATGTTTGAGGCATGAAACATGCGGCAGCGAAGATTGTTCCAAAATTGCTAAATTTTAAGCAAAAACAACTCCGCATGGACATCAATCAGGAGCTGTTGAACATCGTCAACCAGATCCAGCTTTCCTCAAAAAGGTCGACATTGAAACCAAAGCTCAATCATCCCAATGGCAGCGTCCAGAAGAGCCAAGACCGAAAAAATCATGCCAAGCTCTGCCAAATGTGTTTTCTTCGACTGCAATGGCCTGGTGCATCATGAATTCTTGCCACAAGGTCGTATGGTCAATAAGGGATACTACCTTGAAGTTATGCGCCGTTTGCGCGAAACAATTCGTCAGAAAACCGCAGAACTGTGGAAAAAACAATCATGGATCTTGCACTATGATAACGCACCAGCTCACACATCGATGCTTGTGCGTGACTTTTTAGCCAAAAACAAAACCTATGTATATCATGCCTCAACCACCGTATTTACGTGACTTGGCCCCAGCTAGGGTTGCCAGACGGGCCTGATTTGGCCTGATTGTCAAGTTTTTTAATGCGCGTCAAGTGTCAAGTGAAAAAGTGTTTTGTCAATGTTTTTTGTAAGTTAACTTTCTTTCTCAAATTTATTCTAGCTACATATGTAATAATACTTAAAAAAGTAAGTTTATATTTCTAAAAAACACATCGAAGGAGCATATTTTTACTATCAATACAACTAAGGACTAATATGATACATATTTTTTATATACCAAAGATAGGAATAGAATGTCCTTCGATCTAATAAAAGCCGAAGAATAAATTTTAATGAGGATTGCAAAAACTTTCAAAATTTTTTAACAACACCCGATGGTAGAGAATTAACTAATTCTGTATCTAAGAATACGAAATATATGTGGCAAAATAAATAGGACCTATATTTTTTTTCTTAATATAGTACCTATATTTTTTTTAAATAACGCCTAAGTTTTCTCTAAAATATATAACGACTGAATTTTTATTCTTATATTGTTTTTTGTTTCTTTTACATTGTTTCTGTTATTTTTACTTTTTATGATATTTTTGTTTTTATTCTAATACTCGTAATTTTTATGAAAACAAAAAATAAAAAAATTAAATAAAAACCAATAGTATGAGTGTTTTTATTTGTCAAGTTTTTTTTTCAAAATCAAGTTTTTTTTGGGCAATGTCAAGCTTTTTGGCAAATTGGCTCTGGCAAGCCTAGCCCCAGCTGACTTTTTCCTCTTCCCAAAATTGAAGAGACCGATTGAAAGAAAATCGTTTTGCTACGATTGAGGAGATAAAAGAAAAATCGAAACAAGAGCTGTTGGTGATACAAAAAAGCGCGCTTCAGAAGTGTTTCGAGGATTGCAAAAATCGCTGGCATAAGTGTATTATATCTGAAGGGGACAAGATAGTTATTGATGAATAAATAAATACTTTTTGAAAAAAAAAAAATTTAAATAACCGTTATTTTTTGATCAGACCTTGTGCATAGTAACCCTCCCAGGTTGTTTCTTGCTTAGGTGTATGTCTTCGGACATGAGACAATGTAACAAGAAGTAAAAGTATTAAATTATTATTTGAAGGTGGCCCCATATAATATATGATTTTGGCAGTTTGTCATCCGTCCTGCAATTGCAAAATTAAGAAGTTTTCTTTTTTTTTATAAAAAAAATTTCATAAACAGTTTTGTTAAAAGCTTTTTATTTCTATCAATACCATTCTTAATGTTAATATTATCAATTTATTAAATAGTTGGTTGTAGTTAATCACACACATTTAATAACTTTTAAAAATGTAAATGGTTAAGTATTTTCAATTAAATGAGCATGCTTTATAAAATGAGTTAAACTAGAAAAAGAAAAAAAAAATAAAACGCTTAACTGATGACTGTTAACTATGTGTTATGTGGTCAGGTCATCCGATAAAATGAATGAGTTTCTAATTCTAATGTAAATATGTTTAATGCTACAATAAGTCTGTTGTAAAAAAAGTGTATACACGAATCTTGATATTATTTGAAACAACACTTGGATTAATCCGATATCAGTTGGAGGATACAGGAGGCAATGGCTTCTTGAATTGATTATCGGCAAAGGAATTATTCTGACTGCCGGGCAAAGTGGAAGTCCTTGTCATATTCATTTGTAGCGCCTGCGGTACTGCCGTACTTTCCCCATTGGGTATGAAAGTCATATTGCCACTCGGTCGCAAGTCACTTAAAATTTGTGCAGGTCTTAGTGCGGTATTTTCTCCCTGAGGTTCAAAAGTCAAATTATTGTTTGGCCGTAGTGCTAACTGCGAAAAAACGGAAGTTGCAGATAGACAATTTTCATTATTTTCTTGCTGGCTACCAGCAACAGCATTGCAAGCAACAACTTCTGGTGTTTGATAAGAATCAGTAGAATCATTAAGGCTGACCGATTTTTCGGCTAATGGTTGTGAAGCTTGTATAGCAACTGTGTTGAAAACATTTATTGTAGGTACAGCCGGTGGATGAGCTGTTTGGGAATGTGTCGCTTGCGTTTGAGTCGGATTAAGGTGTTGTTGGGTTTCCAATAGGTGCATTTTAGGTGGTTCATTTTTAATGCAGACTGAATCTGTGCAATCTTTTACTTTGTATATACCTACCAAATAATCAGACAGCTCAAACATGTTTGAACGTAAAGAAATTATAATAAATTGAGCATTTTTAGTTCTCTCCTTGATATAATGAGCCACAATAGATATATTTTTAAAATCCAGAGCTGCATCGATTTCATCCATAAAGTAGAGAGGTGATGGTTTGTAATAGTGTAAGGCAAAAACCAAAGCCAAAGACGATAGTGTTTTTTCTCCTCCAGATAAATTAGATATGTTCTTCCAGGTTTTCTTAGGTGGTCTCACACTGAATGATACGCCCTCGGTGAATGGATCCATGGAGTCGACCAACTCCAGTTCAGCGTCACCACCCTGTGTGATCATCTGATACATTTCTTTAAGCTTCCTTGTTATAATATGAAAACCCTGCATGAATTCATTGTACCTCTTTTTGCGAACATCGTCATAAAGCTGTCTCATTTCGTTACGTTTACAGGTGATGTCTTCCAAAACCTTGACTCTCTCTAGATAGACATCTCTTTTCTCAATGTACTCGGCTATACATGACAGATTCGGTTTCTTTTTTAATTGTTCTTCTTGAACACTCTCCTTGTACTGAATGTCTTGAAGCGTGTACGTGGCCAACTCTTCTTCTGTGTAAGTTTTTAGCGGTGGCTGAGGTTCTGAATCTCCAGGTATTTCATTTAAACGTAATGGTTTTAGTTGTTCACGCCAGTAAGGTATCTGAGATTTAACATCAGATAGTTTTGCTAAATTTGTTTGCAATTTTTGATCAATTTCAACGCGCTTAAGTTTCAATTCGTTTTCCTTCTTTTGAATGACAGATATTTCTTTGTGCAAATCTGAAGATTCAGACTTAGCTTTATCCATTACTTCTTTAGCTTCTTCCAGCTCTTTGGTCAGAGCTGTTATATCATCATCGCACTTTTGACGCTTTTCGCTAAGAACAGTTAATTCATGCTGGGCTTTTTCAACGTCTAACTTAAGACGTTCGATTTGCTGTTCGAGTTTAGCTACATTGCGCTCATTGTTAGCTGTCTCTACTTTCAATTTAGACACATTTGCCTTGAGTTTCTTGATTTGATTTTCGACACTCTTTATTTTTGATTGCACTGTGTTAATTTTATCTCCATGAATTGCTTCAATTTGATTTTTAATTTTAACAATTTTTTCATTTACTTCAGCTGCGGCATCTTCAGCCTTCTTTAAAGTTTTCTTTTTCACAACTATTGTGGCCTCAATCGCTTTAACTTTGCCTTCATCGGTTACCGTATCTTGCACACGTTTCTTTTGAGCCTCTAGCTGTTTAAAAATACGCGGCAACTGCTCTTCTAAACTTTGAATAGAAATTATGAGTTTTTTACTTTCAGCCTCGTTACGCTGCTGATTTGTATTCAATTGCTGCAGTTCACGCTCCAGCCTTCCCTGCTCTTCCTGGGTAAAATTAATTTGTGATTGCAGCTCTTCAGCTTTAACTTGCATATCTTCGATAGCTTTTTGTGAAATCATTGAAGTTTCGGCTGATTTGCTTGTATTGGTGCGTACTTTTGTGCCCATTTTGCCACGTATTTGTGTGCGACCACCGCCGGACATTGTTCCTGAAGTCTCAATAACATCACCTTTGAGTGTTACAACTCGATAACGTATTGAACCATATGCAATGCGTGTTCCTTGTTCCAGGTCGTTAGCAACTAATGTGTTTCGTAAGGCAAAGTAAAATGCGGGTATAACTCTGTCATCTTCTACTCTTACTAAATCAAAAAGACGTGGAGCATTTTCAGGACTAAATTCAAATAATAAACAAGCCAAATACACATTAATGCCAACTTGAGAATTTTTCTTTTTTAATTAAAGTTAATATTGCTTTTTACTTACGTCTGTATACGTCCACATTGACTTCTTAAATGTTCTACCTTTTCTAGTGCAATAAATGATGCTCGGCCCACATCAAAACGCTTAAGATGCTCGATACATTCTTGAGCAGTATTTACCGTATCTACAACAATATTATCAAGTCGACCACAAGCCGTAGAAATGGCAACATCGTATTTAGCATCTATGCCACCCAAATCCCCCTGTTAAAAAACAAAAACACACACACACACATGAAGAACAAAAAACATTAGGAATTTGTAAGAATTTTATGTTTGAAAGAAAAGCTTACCAAGCGTCCTAAAATCCCAGGTATTGTGCCATCAGCTTTTTGCCGCATTAGAAAATCTAAAACTTTATTATTGGAACGCATTGCCTGCATGCTGACAGTTTTCTCGTTAATCTAAAACAGTTTTACAGATAATTTTTTCATAAATAAACCAACGGAAGCTTAAATTTACCTCTGATTTAATTGCGATTAATTGAGACTGTAACTGTTGCTCTTCATGTTGAAGCTTTTGCAATTTTTGTGTTTTCTCATTTACCTCTTGTTTCATTTGTGGCACTTTTTCTGTTAATTCTTGTAATTTAGCTTTCTTCTCTTGCAAATTTTGTTCAGACTCTTCATAAGATCCTCTCAAACTTTCGTATTTGCGCGCTTCGGCAGTCTCATCATGTTTTAAAATTTTCAATTCTGATTCGGACAGAGCGAGCTCAGCTTTAGCCTCGTCGACATTATTTTTTAAATCCATTAATTCTGTTTCGAGTTTTTCACGATCCTCTATGAGAGATTTTGTTTGCTCTTTAAGCACTGTAAAATTACGCTGCAAATCTTCTTCTAGTTTGCCTTTCTCTTCAACCAGCTTTTCAAGTTTTTTCTCACATTCTTCAATTTCTTTCAGATTCTTATCGGGCAATTTTTTTAAATCCTCTAATTGTTTTTCGTTTTCCGTTGTTTGAGTTTTGTTGTGGTGACGTCTTTTGTTTATTATTGTCATCGTTTCTTGTACTTCGGCAAACTGTCTGTTGGCCTTTTCAAGTTCCTTCTCTAAATTTTCCTTTCTCTTCTTCATATTTTCATGATGTCTGAAATATTTACAAAATAATGTCAAGCGTTTCATTTTCATTAAAACGACTGTTCTGTAAATTATAATATAAAATTCAACTTATAATAGCAACTGCCAATGTCACGAATTACATTTTTCGCACAATTACATTGCAAACACAAACAATATCGCAATTAAAAGTTGGCTAAAGAAAATATCAAAAATAGTCAAAACACTTGTAAAAATAAATTTAAATTGTTGTTAATAAAATTCAAGATCAAATGTTAGTAATTCTATGAAATAACTAATAATATAATAACAACAACAACGTGATTACCATTGCAACATAAACTCAAATTCAACAAAGTTAAGCACCTTCATAAGTTTTGCTGCCGCTATTATTTTAATTATATTCCTTTGGAATTCATCATAATGCCTAACTCAGATAACCCTGTTTGTTCACTTCAATCCTGCAATAAAAACATCACTAAGAGTCAAGGTAGTGTGTCCTGTCTTATATGCTGTAAATGATTTCATACAAACTGTGTTGGCATAACCAACGAGCTTTTGACC
The DNA here is from genome assembly GCA_916610165.2 of Gymnosoma rotundatum. Classification (NCBI taxonomy): domain Eukaryota; kingdom Metazoa; phylum Arthropoda; class Insecta; order Diptera; family Tachinidae; genus Gymnosoma; species Gymnosoma rotundatum. The sequence goes on along the minus strand of OU744337.1, from coordinate 89,804,876 downwards.
GCATTATCTAAAGCTAAATAATTGCTTAATTTTGAAAATTTTTCCTTGCGTCAAGAACTTAAAAATGGCCTTGTTGATGTTCAAACTAAATTTGATGTTATTCGTATGGAAGTAAAAGAGGAATTAAATTCCAACTGTGCTAAGCTCAAAAGCGATGTAGAAAACTGTATCGAACATGTCAAGAACTTGAAGCTCAATATGAAGCACTTTTTAAACGTTTAAATCGTCCCGACATTGTGATAAATGGTTTACCAAAATACCAGAAGAACATCAATGATATCATTATCAAAATTTTTGAGAATCTTCAAATAACTTTGCATCCCTGTGATATAAAGGAGAAGCCTTTGTTAATCACGGAAACAGTGTTATTATAAAGTTAAACAATACATAGAAGCGTGATCTTGCTATGAACAATTATTTTAAATCAAAAAATGTATGTCTGTCTTCGATAATCGATACTGATATAAACAAACGTATTTTCCTAAATGATTATCTATCACCAACTGCGAACCGGCTGCTTTTCTTATGTCGTAAATAAAAGAAGGAAACAAAATCTCAAAGTTTAGACTGGTAAATTCTGTTGAATCAAAAGTCAATGTTAGTTACTCTTATTGATAATACCAACAAATTTCTTAATATTAAAGACTTTTGCACCTTCTTCAACCTGCAGAACTCCTAAGTCTGAGAAACATAACAGATGAAAACCGGGATATGAATACGTCTCGAAATAATGCAGAAAACTATTAACATGTTAGATACCTTTAAATTTATATGCGTATTCGTGTAATATATATCTTTCAACTAAATTATGTACAATGTATTGATCTCCTAAATTAACATGCATTTATTTCATCCTTTTTTTTAGCAATGCATTTTCTTATTTATTGGCTTGTTTTTGAGTTACTTAGCATGATACATTAAACAAAAAAAAAACAAAATTAACAATATCATAGTCATACGAGGGCTGCTATATATATATTTCTAGCCTGGCAACACTGAGTGCTGCCAAGTGCAATCTGACATTTCCATTGGAAAGTTTGTCATTTTTAAGCATAATCGTACTTAAAACGTTTTGACGTACGACCATTATTGGTGTTGTTAACAGTGACTTGAAAAAATTAATATAGAAAAAAATGGAATAACTCGTGAACATTTTTTACAACTTTTGACGTGGATTATCACGACAAGAGTGCATTGATGAACTTAAATCTTTGTATGGCGATGAAGCACCATCCTATAGCACTGTGAAAAATTGGTATAATGAATTTAATCGTGGCCGAAGCTCGCTCAAAGACGAATTCCGTGAAGGTCGTCCAAAAACGGCTGTTGTGCCAGAGAACATTGATGCCGTGCGTGAACTCATAATGCAAGATCGACATGCGACATACCTGGAGATAGAGACATCCTTGGACATTTCTTCCACCAGCATACATTCGATACTGCATGAACACCTGGCCGTAAAAAAGGTTTGTTCTCGTTGGATACCGCACAATTTGCAAGTCGCTTAAAATAAGGCTCGTGTCGATTGGTGCAAAGAAATGTTGCAAAAATACGATTGCGGTGCTTCAAAAGACGTTTATAAGATCGTTACAGGTGACGAATCATGGATCTATGCGTATGAGCCCGAAACGAAACAACAATCGACCGTGTGGGTCTTCAAAGACGAGCAAAAGTTGTTCGTGGAAGAAGCACTTCGAAGCAAATGGTCGCCTGTTTCTTCGGCAAAACTGGTCATGTGGCGACTGTTTCGCTTGAGCAACGTAGGACAGTCACTTCTGAGTGATACACTACAATTTGTTTGCCTGAAGTCATCGGAGAAATTCGAAAAACCAACAAGAGAAGACGAATCATTGTTCACCATGACAATGCGAGCTCTCACCTAATGACTTCTTCTTGTTTCCGCACATCAAGAAAAATATGCGTGGTCAACGATTTTCGTCGCCAGAAGAAGCCGTTGAAGTTTTGAAAAACCATGTTTTAGAGGTGTCTCAATCGGAGTGGAAAAAGTGCTTCGACAACTGGTTTTTTTTTTTTTTTTTTTTTTTTTTTTTAAAGAGAAGTAGCACTTCAGGCATCAATAAATACCTACTTAGTTCGCAACCGTACTACATTCTTTTAGGAAAGGGATAGATGAGAGAGAAGAAAGGTGGTGAAAGGAAATATATATAGCCATTTTATTAATTATTTTACTTCGCCGGCGAATATGCTATAGAGAAGTACCGGCGAAGGAGGCTGCATGTTTTTAATTTTAGATCTGAATATGTATATATACCATTAAACAGAAAAAAAAACATTTTTATTTTTTGACTTACCGCAAGGATTGAACCCAGGGCAGCTGGTTTGTAGTCAACGTGTTTACCACTTAGACTACGGCAGCCTCGAGCCGCATGCACAAGTGTATCAATCATGCTGGAGAATACTTTAAAAAACAATAAAACCATTTTTGATTATAAATATTCGCATTTTCACTATTAGGCCAGAAATATATAGAGCAGCCCTCGTAAGTATAGCTATAAGTACACACATATCTTTTTCACATTCTTCGATTATATTTTTTTTTCATTTTTCCTTATTTTATTTTTCTCTTAATAAAACAGGATTAATAACATGTCTTCCTTAAATAATTTAGGTCCGATTGTAAATGGAAAACATTTCTTGAAGTTTAAAAGTTGGTTGAAAGTAGCGCACCTTAACTTATAGAGCATAAATCTAAGGTTGAATAGCTCCAAATTTGATGAGTTAAAATTGATCGTTGAAGATTCTTTAACTGTCATTTTTGCTGTTTCAGAGACTTGACTAAAACCATACATTTCTGACAATTCATTGAGAATACAGAATTATAATATTTTAAAAAAATGAGCGTAATGGTATGAGGGGCGGCGGCGTTGCACTCTTCGTTCGCGGTGGTGCATTATTCAAGGTTATATTGAAAAATTCTGACCCATCAACTGTAGAATGCCTATTTATTGAGGTAAAATGTCGTAATACTGTAACACTGTATGTTGTCGTTATGCAAATATAGTCATTTTAGGTGATTTCAACAACAATCTTTAGAACGAATCCAATGCTGAACTTATTAGAGACATATGCAATATGACCAATCTTTTTTATGAACATAATTGTATGCCCACGCACTATGACATACAACACAACTGCACTTCTCTTTAGTTAGCGATAATAATTTGTTTAAATGTTCGGGTCAATTCTTGATTTCATCTTTATCACGTCATTCGTGCATAAATATTTGCTTCGATATTCCACCTGAAAATTCTGAAGTTATAACAGAATATAAGGACATAGGGCAAATGAAACTTTCTCTTCCATTTACTGGCTTAAAGTTTTTAATACGAATGTAGTTGACGAACAATTGGAATTGCTCTATTCACGATGAAGTGCCCGTTAAACGAATAATTACACATAAAAAGCATATAAATTTCTGCTAAAATCATAATGTCAGAGATGAACTTGAAAGACCTTGCATTTAAAGCATACAAGGAGAATAACTGTCTAATAAATTGGGTGACCTGTTGTAAATATAGAAATAAACTTATTGAGAAAACGGAAGGTCCAAAAAAGGTTTCAAAACTGCGCTTACAAGGATATATGGAAAACTATCAGCAATGAGTAGATTACTAGTTCCGCTCAATTTGATCGATCATCATGATCGGCATGCGTTTAACAATTTCTTTGTAACATTTCAAAATGAATCCGATAATTCTTATAAAAACTTTAACAAAATATCACAATCAGGGTTTGGTTTTAGGAAAATTGAGAAGGATGAGCAATGTTGTGCTATTTACTCTATTAAATCTAATGCTTTAGGTTCCGATCAATTGCCCCATAAATTTATAAAATTGATGTTTTCTCATATTGAAAACTATCTTCTCCACATTTTTAACACTATCATTTTATCGTCACACTATCCGTTACAATGGAAGACTTCTACGAGTTAAACTTATGCCAAAAAAAAAAAAGATAAGAACTTTGATATACACAATTATCGACCTATAAGCATACAATGTAGTTTATCTAAGACCTTGGAACTTATAATGAAAAATCAAATGTTAGAGTACATTAACTCGAAAAATCTGTTGAGTAATTCTCATTTCAGATTTGGAAATGGTAGAGGTACGTCTTCTTTATTACGGAGTCTAACTGATGACAAACGCCATAATATAAATATTGGTAAAAAATCTCAACCATGGTTTCATTTGACCTAAGTAAAGCTTTCGACACGGTTAACTATTGCATTTTAATTGATAAGCTGGCGAATGAATTTAACTTCTCTTACTTTGTATGTACAATTCGTTGGGAATAATATAGTTAGTTCAACAACCTTAAATTGTGTTGGCGGGGTACCACATATTTTGGTTTAAGCGCTAATGAAAGGCTTTTTGCGTGCAACTCGACCATTAAAATCATGTTGACGAAGAACACACCGAAAAGTTTCGACGCAGCATTGTTTGCCCAGGTCATATTGAATATCGAAAGTCAGTTTGGGATCTGAGAGTCCTGTATTTGCTTTAATTTTTCTCACAATATATTAAAAATTTTGATGATTTTTTGCGACGTCTAAGCTTTTTTATTCATCATTTCAACTATTTTCCGCTGCGAGTGACCGTTTTTAAAATAATTTACTACCAATTCTCTCTGTACTAATGTTGTGCGTGGATCCATTTAAAATTTTTTTGAAATTAACTAAATTACTGACAAAATATGACCATAAATTAAGTGCCAATCATATCGAAAAGTACAATAAGGTAGAATAAAAAATAAATTTCCGCTAGACAACGCATTCTGAATGTATCGTTACCAAATGAAGTAAATGCATAAAATAAGCTGTGAGATGAAAAAGCTGCATATTTTATTTTTCTTGTTTTTTTTTTTTTAATTATGTTAATATTAATTTTTTAAATAAATAAAGTTTTCTTGTTAAACTAGACCCTTTTCTTTATTTAATGATACCAGTTTGTTTTTTTAATTCATACTGGTATTTTTGTTATAGGACTTAAAAGACAAAATAATGCAGAGCATAAAATAAGCTTTGAGCCACTGTACATATCGTAATTTTGATGAAAATGAGGTTTCACTCATAAATTTTTAAATTCTGTATTGAGCGGAATTCATTGTCCTCCAATGAGGCCATAAACATTTTTACAAGTGTTTTGTTTTTCTTTTGTTTTGAAGGGGAAGTAGTAGAATTAGTTATTTTTCGTAACCGTGCTAAATTTATTAGAAAAAGAATAGATGAGAGATAAGACAGGTGATGAAAGGAGAAAGATATAGCCATTTGATTAGTTATTGTACTTCGTCGGTGAATATGCTATGAACAGCGTTGCCAAAATGATGATTTTATAATATTTTTGATGATTTTTGAATCAAAATATGATTTGATTTTTTCTTAAATTATGATTTCTAATTTATGAAATTTTTTTTATTTCATTGTAATTGTACTACATGATGAAGTTATGTTTTGTATCAGCTTGTTGTAAACAAAACAAAATTATTTAAAGCTCATCCTGTCAAATACATAGAATGTGTGAGTAACTGCAACGCCTTTACTTAAAAATTTTAGACAATTTTATACAAACAGAATATGTGAACATGAGTCTCATTAACGACCTTGACTTTGAAAACAAAAGTCTATTTCTACACAACGAAGAAGTCTATCTGGGTGTTTTGTTAAACGTAAGATTGAAAATTCTGCGACATCTTACATTAACGATACGTTTTTTTTTTAAATTCTTAAGTCTTCACCCTTTGAAAATTATAAATAGAAAAATTAATTCTCCGACAGGCTTAATACACAATTTTCCAAATTTAATAACGAAAATAAATATAACGAATTTAGAGAACTCCGGTTTATAAAATTCAAAAGTTTCAAAAATAGCTCGTGCTGTCAACATTCCAGCTTTTTCGGTGTTCTCAAAATTTGTTCAAAACTTAATAAGTCTTCCCATTTCTTCAGCAAATGTCGAACGAATATCCTCAACAGTCAATTTAAACAAAACTAAATATAGAAATAGATTAGACAACAGCACTCACGAAGATATCGTATACACAAAAGATTACTTAGCGTAGGACTTCGTACACTTTAAACAATAATAATTTAAATATATGCAATGTATGTTAAAAAAAAACTTTGTATTGATAAAATGATGACTTTTTTCTTCTCAAAGCTTCTGGCAACACTGGCTATGAAGAAGTATTGACAAAAGAGGCTGCATGTTGTAATGTTAATTCAGGGGAGTTTATACGGTACGACTTTACGTACATAAAATCTAAGAGAAAATAATTTAAAATTCCATCAGTATTTTAAAACTGTGAGTAAAAATCTTACGACAGATTATTTTTGCATTTACACAATTTTTATGGGTAAAACACACCAAAACTAAAATAGCGGTTTGCAGAAAAATGCATCCCTGATCTAATGATTCGACTGTAAAATTTTCATTTGTGCATATTTATTACGTATTTTGTTTAGACGATCCCACTGGTACTCTTCTGCACAAAAACTTGACATGTCGTCAGACTTCCATTAAACAAAAAAAAAACATTTTTATATTTTTCAGGTTTCAACTCCGATTATTATTTTTTTTTTTAAAGATTTATGTTTAAAACAAACATTGTTTTTTTAATTTTTTACGTTACTATCCAAATATTTATAAGAGTGAATGTGCAACAAAAGAGATTCTGAACAGCTTTCAGTACAGGAACTCTATACTTTGACAAAGTAAACTGGACTTTCTGTCTTTTGGGGAACATTAATAAGAGACAAACAGGAAAACTCTTCCAGAGGTTCACAGGCGTCCTTCGAGTGGCCATAACATAATTTTTCATCTACTTCTCATCGATGATATCGTGATAGGAATGGCGGCAAGGAGTTTACTAAGGCTTTGTAAAATAGAGTTAATGTAGACAGAAAAAGCAGTACACACAAGAATCCTAAACAAATTCGTTTTCAAAGGACTTTTCCCAATGGCCTCTGAGCTAAAGATTAATAAACTCAACTTTTACAAATGCCCTTGGTGAAAAACCTGGATAGCGACGCCTGGCTGGAAATTGACAAACTGTTTTTTTAGATGGTTCAAAGATTAAGGAGGGCATGGGCGCAAGTGTCCACATTTCAGGAACTAGTACACGAAGTATTCATATAATTCCGAATGAGTGTTGTATTTAACAGACTTATTAGTGTATTTAATGGCCAAGATTTTTAATTTTTATTTTTTTTTAATTGTTTATTTCTTTATTTAAATAATTAAGTTTAAACTATTATAAACACTAGTAAACAATAACAAATTCATTGATACAATGTCTCTAAATCGAGAGCTCTAGTATTATAAAGTAACATACATAATAATTGCTTTTAACAAAAAAATAACAATGTTTATAAATGAACACAAATTTAGTATAAATTTTTTATATAATATATCATAATGAAAAGTTACAAAAACATTATTTTTATATCAGCAAAAAAAAAAAAAAAACAAAAACATAAACATAAAAATCAAGAGACAAAGGGGTAAAAAAAAAAAGAAATCGAAAAACTTTATTTTGGTAGCCACCAAAACATTTTGTTATTAGATTTTTGTGCTAATTTTAGGTCATTTTCTGATATACTGGTACTGTATCTCCTATCTAATTGATTTAAATTACAATTAATTGTTTTATTATTTGCCTGTCTATAATTGTGATATAAGATGAGAACACCATTATCATTTTGGACAAAGCCTTTACTATCCAGGTACACAAAAGCTTCTGGTGGAACAAATCCATTTTCTAAGGAGCTAGTTATATATTCGTCGTTTGTGTAATAAGGAGCCATTATATAATTATTATCTGTACATGTAAAACACCGAAAGACGTGCTTCCTTATCAGGTAGATTATAAAATTATCTATACAAACTATATTTGCATTCTTGTACAGAATTTTGTTAGAAATGTACTTAGTGAAGTCACTATTTGCAGATCTGTAAAATGAAGTGCATGTTCCTATGCATTTCCTCTCAAATATTCTAACTTGTTCCATATATGAAGGGGAAATATTGAACGAAATGGGACATGCGTATGTAAGAATAGGTCTAATAAGCGATTGGTACATTATGATTTTAACTTTATTCTTAATATATTTCGAGTGGAAAAGAGTTCTTTATGAAAAGTAAGTTTTTCTTGCTTTGGACAAAGTTTCTTTAATATGAAAATTGAAATATAAAAATTTATCAAGGTATACACCCAAATATTTAACTACTTCTTTTACTGGTATGTTGCAATTATGTAAATAAATAAAAAAAGATATTTGAGAAAATATTCAGTAGTTTTTTTTTTATATGTAGCATTTAAAAAAAAAAGTTATTTGGCAGATCCCTTAGTAATGTACATAAATACCCACGGATGTCATATGATTATGATTTGTCATAAAATAATTAAATATTAAAAACACGGGATTAAATTAAATAAATTAAACTTTAAAATTATCGTGCTGCTTTCTCGAACAAATTATTTAAATCACCGATATTGATTATTGAAGGTAAAAGCACGTCTCGTTGGCCATTAGCTCTTCAGGAAACTTCTAACAAATATTTTAAATGAAATAAAATTTTTTGTCTGAACAACAAAGTAAAGACAAAAATCAAACTTCAAGCAAAAACAACAATAACACTGTTCTGCAAAAAAAAAAACTTTTCTCCCCTCCCTTGACCAATTTTGCCTGTTTCTCATGTTTTCAGGTGTGCTGAGTCTGAATCTGAACTCAGAAAAATTCTATCACCTTCTGATTTTGAGAGAAAAGAGGAGAAACTTGGAGCGAAAACCTCGAGAGTACTGATCAAATCCTAGAAAAAAATAGTGACAAGAGAGCGGCTGAGTGGGAGTTGGGGTATTGAGGTTGGGAAATCAATAGGTCTAATTCCGCGAGATCGAAGGGTTTGGCCACAATGACAAAATCCCTCACAGAACTCATCGTATATGAGAAAATTGCACTAAGTCAATTTTCCGCGTCTTATAAAAAATTTCTCAAATTCAATTTGAATAAACTGTGTTTACAGATTAATAGCTCTATATGTGCCCTTGATTTCCCAATAGGTTTGATTCTCCGAGATCGTAAGGTTTTGTAGCTGTAATCGTATTCGTTAAAAAAGTCCGGAATTTACTATACAAATTGTACTGTATGTATGGGAGAAAAAAATTACCGCATGCTACATTTTTTAAAAAACGTATTTAACTTGACGTATTTATCTTCACACACATTACATACATATGTTTGTGCAGATAGTATTTATATTTAAAATATTTTTAATCAAAAATTCCTAGGCCATATCGTCCTAACGTCCAATAGAAATTTCACATAACGATAATTAGACTGAATACGAGGGCGGTTTTAAACTACTTTTGATTGAACGACGCATGAAAGTTTACATCTGGTTAGATTCTGTAATATTAAGTAGTAATCTATCTTATAGTGTACGAGGTCATACGTATAAGGCCATTTGTAATTATTTTATATAACCGATATTTGCGAAACTTCGAACCTACATTATTAAGTTCCCGTTACAATGAAACATTACGATAATTTACACTTTATAAGAGTGCAGTTGCATAAGGTCTTGTGCATCTACTTTTATTAAAGAATAGCCCGGCATAAATACATACAGTGTTGGAAATTAAAATAGAAACGACATTTACTTGCACTTTTCATATCATAGTTTTAGCTTGTAGGGTACTCATTTCACATACAAATACTTTATTAGACTCTTTAATGACGGTAATTTATTTTAAGTTTGCTTGTGGGTACATAATCGAAAAAAATTTAAGTTTAGTATTCGTTTAGTGCAGTGACCACATGTTTTGGTTGGAGTAATAAATAGACACGCTGCCAAAAATATTCACCCCTATCGTGAACAAAATGTGAAATTTTTGTTCCCATGAAATTTTCATTCCCCATGAAGGGAAAATTGCTATCGTGAATTTCATGCGAACGTTTGTTCCCGCTATCAATTCGTACTGAATGCAAATTAGAAAGAAGAAAATATAAATAGGAAAGCAAATATTCCAAATTTTTTAAGGCGGGTTCACCCATTGTTTCGGAACAAAATTTTTGTTGTGAGAGAATTTTAGTTTTTTGAGAGTTTGTTCTGAAACGATTCACCCACTTCGAACAATTTTTCTGGAAAAACAAAGCTACCATATGAAACATATGTGTAAGCGAGATGTGTTACTTTACAAGCAGGCAGCACTGTGATAGAAAATTAAAATCACTGAATGCCGTTTTGTTATAAATAAATTCTAAATTAAAAAAAAAATTCATAATTAAATCAAAAAATGAGGTAAAAAAAAATTGAGGTAAAAAGTCATACAAGCATTCTCTACCCGGCTTTTTCATTTCTGAAATAAGCTTCAAGGCAAGGGATTCATTCGTTGAGATCCATGACCCAATTTTTTAAACTTATTTTCTTTTATTTTGTGTTTTATAAATATACCAGGCAAATTAAGGCAGGTAATCTTAAGAACAAAACAAATTTTAAAAATAATTAATGAATATCAATGCAAACAAAGAACGAAAAAGTATGTAAAATATATTTTTTGCTTGAATGATTTTTATCACATTAATTAATGAAGTGGCAGCTCAGTTCAATTTTCTTTGAAAAAAAAAGTAGTTGGCAGCACAGTTTCTTTGTTTCGGAACAAAAATTAAAATTAAACCAATTCAAGCTGAAATTGTTCCGAAGTGAGTTTACTCTCTTTCTCTCTCTCTCTCTCATAAAATAAAACGTCAAACTACATATTAAAAAAAAATGTTTCGGAACAAAATTTTTGCCGGTGAACCAGCCTTTAAAGTTAAGTGATTTGTGCTATTGTATTGTTGCAAGAGGAGAAGATACTACAACAGAGAACATTTTTATTTCAATAACGTGACGTGCAACACCCGTAAAAGTCCTTATAGTTACCCTAGACGCAAAAGGTCCAAACAATGGACCAAAGTGGGCTGTGTCAATACGGCTGCCTGCCTAACCTACCCTAGACCTTGCTACTGACCCATTTCAATAAAATAAATTTTTATATCTTTATATCCATTTTTTTCATTTAAAAATGGTTTTAATAAAAAATCTTTATAAATTTATAACCAATAGATCTCTTTGTTTTGCATCTTGATGAGCATAATGTCAGTCTGCACTGCAGTAACTGATATCGAATCAAAAAAATGTGTTATTGATGTAAATGTATGCAGTTCCCCAGCAAAATTTAAGTGAACAAATCTAAGGGAAAAGTGAAAAAATTTCGAGGGAAAAAATCAATCATGATAAGGGGAATTTTTGTTTACGTGAAAAATTGTTCACGTGAACTATTCACGATTGCAATTTGGGGAAAAGGGAAAAAATTTCGAGGGAAATTATATTCATGATAGGGGTGATTAATAATTCCGCTTTAAACTAATAAAATATTATTATATAAAAAGTGTTTGATACTTTGTGGAAAAGGTACGTACTCGTAGAAAAAGTTAAACTGGTATAAATCTTTTCATATTTTGTTAATATCTCATTCAACATGGGTCGTGGTGCAAATTGTACAGTTCAGGAAAGGGAAATTATAAAAAATTAAAAAATGACGGGCGTTACATGTTGTAGTGTTTTCTGGGGTTCATTTTAAGCCTACGGAGGAAAAGCGAGGACGAAAGCGCGCAAAATAAAAAAAAATTGACTAATTGCTTATACGAGAGTCCAAAAAAAAAACTATTATCTTCAAAAGACCTAAAAAATGCCTTAAAAGCACCAGTCAGCAGTCGAACAATGCGAAATAAATTGATGTCCGCGGGTTTGAAAGCATATAGTGCAAGAAAAGTAACATACCTTAGTCAAAACAACATAAACTGCAGGTCATCGTTTGCAAGAAAGCACGTATTGCGCAGAAATTGGTAAAACGTATTATGGTCCAACGAGACAAAGGTTAATTTGTTTGGGTCTGGTGGCAAGGTGTATGTAAGACGCCCTAAAAACACTTCCTTTGTTTAAAAGTACACGTTAAAGACTATTAAGCATGGGGGTGGGAATATAATGCTTTGGGGGTGCTTTTAATCTTCAGGCGTTGGTCCGTTATTCTCGGTAAAGGATAAGATGTACGCTTTCGACTACATAAACATATTACAAAAAGTCATGCATCCATACGCAAAGGAAGAAATGCCTTAAAGTGGCAAAAAAATGGTTCCAATGGTTCCATCTGTTGGAATGGCCGTCACAGTCCCAAGACTTAAACCCCATTGAACACCTTTGGGGTATTCTGAAAAAGAAAATTGCTGATAAATTCTTATCGTGCTATTTTCCCGGTATTGATTATTGAAGGTGAAAGCACGTCTCGATGGCCATTTCGCTATCGCTTACTTAGCTCGTCAGGAAACTTCTCACAAAAATTTTAAATGAACTAAAGATTTTTGTCTAAACTTTAAAGAAAAGACAAAAATCAAAGTTCAAGCAAAAACAACAATAATCAACTTTGATTTTGTTTTTCTTTATACTCTGCATACGGCAGACTTTTTTCTGCTCTTTTATACAGTTTAAAGATGTTGAAAAATAAAAACAACAAAACACTACCCCTGCAAGAACACTACAGGTTAAATAACGCGTTATATATTAAGTACTCATAACCAAAGTATTGGTTAGAAATTGTAAAACTTTCAGTTATTTTTTATAGGCCTTTGGGAAAAAACTAACCTATTCTCTTATGTACGTGTGAGATTATATCTCTTTCTTTCACCTTATTGTTTAGAAGAGAAAACACTGTAGTGTTCTCGCTCGCACACGTCAGTACTAACGTGTATATAACTGCCTATATAACCGTAGCGATACCGGTAGTATTACATTTTAAATAACCCTTTAGTTAACCGGTACACATAACCGTTATTACTACTTAATAAGTAACTCGTTATTTAACCGCTTGATATACATATATAGTTGTCCGTTATTAATATTGGTTAGTGCTACTGAATACTACCAGTTATTGTATTCATAAAAATTGGTTATTGTTACTGTATCAAAATTTATTTTATGATGAGAAAAATAAAGCAAATTTTTTAAGAATTCATAACAAATCAAAAAGAAATATAATAAAACAACTAATTTATTTAAGCTTAAATTTTATTTTAAAGAAAAATGTAGAAAAATTGTTAAAAAAATATGATAATAAAAAAAATTTAAAGCTTGTTACGAGATCAAAAATTTATAAAGAACGTATTTTATAATAAAACTATTTTTTAACGAATTTACTTTGCTTATATCTGCTGTGGCTTAGCTCGATCCTTTTTTTAATTCCTTTTCAAAAAAAATTTCGCCCCTCTGTTGCAAAAACATATGAAAACATAAGAAATTATTATACTTCATCCACCGTTCCTTTGCCACCTTTGATATGGAAGAGATATGACTTCGGTAAATGGAATATAAATTTAGTTTAAGTAGAAGGCAAATAAAGTATGCATAAATTTTAAAATACCATTGCCTCGCGGTATTCCGGCTTTTCCAACTTCTCCTTAATGTCCAATGACAATGGTAATGTAGCCCCAATTTCTTCATGCAGCACATTTTCATCCTAGCCGTCTATTATTATTTGGGACAACATTCCCTACTCCTTCAATATTTCCTAACATATCCACTTCATGATCCGAAATACCTGAATTTTCACTCGCGGACGGACAACTGTCTACACTTTCTTTTCTATCAACATTTGCAAATCAGCTTATATTTCTGTATATTTCCACTCTTTAAATTTCTTTTTTTTCAAAGCTTAAAGCATTTTGTTTTGTTTATTCATTTTTATTTTAAGACTTTTACTTAAATTTTTTCACATTTGATCACGCGCGTCTTCAATTTTTTTATATTTCTTCTCATTAGTGCCGCCAACGTATAAAGTGAGAAAAAGAATACAGTACAGCACGCTTCATCGAAAAGTCTATTTCTTTCTTTCTTAAAGTGCTTATGGAATATAAGTGTGCATATGTATTTGCTGATATTTAAAATTCTTTAAATGTATTGGTGTATCGGTTAGGCAGATTTTGTAGGGACGTTATTTTATTCTTTCTTTTATACACAGGCACTTGCAATTTTAATAATTAAAATTTAAAACACGGGAATAATTAAAATGGCCATCGAGACGTGCTTTCATCTTCAATAATCAATACCGGGAAAATAGCACGATAAGAATTTTAAAGTTTAAATTATATTATTAATTATTCCCGTGTTTTAAATTTTGAAAATTGCTGAATATAAGCAGATTTTTGGGCGTTGTACCGAAGTCCTTAAAATCAAGGGTGGAACTACCAAATATTAATTTTAATTTAATTTCAACGTTACATTTATGGTTTCAAAGAAAAAAATTTTTTATTTTAATTTATTTTAATATTCTGAAAAGAAAGAAAACTGCACATCGTTTCAATCATGGCGAAATAATACAGGTGGTCTCGATGGCGAATTTATCACTTTTGCCGTAAACGCTAAATGTCAAACTTCATACATAAAAAAATGTGCATATATTTTTGTATATGGTGTTTGACATTTCACGTTTGCGGCGAAAATTATGAATTCGCCATTGCGACCACCTAGTATATTTTCGCCATGGTTTCAATTATATTTTCCAACACTGTACATATGTACATAGAAGCTAAAAAAATTTTATGTATGTATGTATGTATGTTTATGAAAGTAGACATTTTTAAAAGTATTATTTGGAACTTCTGTTGTAACAACATTATTTTTACAATTTATAATAATAAAAAAAATTGAAGTACGTATACAAAAAAGTTATTTAAAAACATATTATGTTTTTACTTATATTTATTTCTAAAACAGCATTTTGTTATTCAAAACGCATACATACATATATGCATATATTACATGCAAAATTTACTTATTCCAAATAAATAGTATGTTTCCCTCATTAAAATGACGAATGAATCAGAACTGTGATTCGTGTCTTTTTTGCTGAATTAATAACTATGTTGACAATCAACCGTTATTTGTTTTAATTTGAAAAAAAAAAAAAGTAAAACAAATCTTCAAAACAGACATTGTTTTGATTAATTCAACATCTTTATTTTTTATCATTCGATTCTCTTTGCTTCACATTTTAACAAGATAGTATTTGGTATTAGTGTAATGATTAAGTGTGAGTTGAAAAACAAATGTACTCATGCAGATCTCTATTATCTACTACATCGTGCTCATGCATTTACGAACATACCTATTAGTGAAAGGAAAAATTGATTTTTCACTTTAATATTTGTTTCAATGTCGTTCATTGCTGAAATTTACTAGAATTATTATTTATTTCATTTTACGTTGTCCTTCATTCCCATAAAACAATTTAATCCAGCAATTTTTTTTTTTATTTCATACATTTTAGTTATTAATCGGAAAACTTTAAAAATCAAACAAAAAATATTAACGATAAAAATAGTAAAGTTCAAAATAGCGCTCTCGCCCATATTTTCAAAGTTATGAATGTCTTGAAATTTGTATATAATTTTCATAACTTCATTTTTGAAATTTTTTATCCTTTACTTTCTGATAAATGCGCACAAAAGAAAACTCTTAATTTATTTGAAAAAGTTCTCGAAGATTTTTTCCTTAAAAAATATGTAACACAGGCAATAATGCTTTAAAGCTTAATGGTATTTAGTTGCACTAGTTTGTTTTAATACAAACTTGTAGTTTGATTTGATTTCTAGCAATTGCGCTTAACAAGTATCTACTTTAACATTTCAAATCGCGATTGCCAATTTTAAGGAATATGCGTTTGTCAAAACACACACTTGCAAAGATTTTCTTTACTATGGCGTCATATACTAAAGATTATTTGTGTATCCGGCATTCTACTTGGCGAGAAGATATTCTCCTCAAAGCCTTGACTTACTAAAGTTTTTCTGCATTATGTTTTTGGTTGGTATATATGTGTACTACCTACGTAGTTGTTATTGATATCAAAATCTAAAAAGTGTGTTGTCTGTTAAAATTAAAGAGAATTTAGCGTTTCCTGAAAGGCGTCTTCAATAGTATACATATGATATAAATAATGATCTGATACATTCAGAAATATAACACACAAAGGCATTTCTATATAAAAACTTTAGAGTCCCAATACTCGGAAAATAAGACTTCAAAAAGCTTAAAAATATTACTCACTGCATTTCCTTTTTTATGACAGCCTCCTTTTCTTCTCTTTTATTTTTCAGCTCATCTACTTCAGCCTCATGCTCCTTAAGTTCTGAAATTATCTCATCATGCTGTTTATTATATTCTTCAAGTTTTTTATTCTTTTCACTCAGATATTTTTGAATCCTTAAACTTTTAGTACGAGTATTTTCATTTTCTTGTCTCAAATATTCAACGGCATCATTATAGGGTTGTTCTAAGTCCTTCATTTCGCGTTCGGCAAGTTTGCAGCGATTGTGTTTTTCAGTCCTTTCTTCAGTTAACTGCTCCACGCGTTCGTTGATTTTAACTAATGGCTGCTTATATCGCGTAGTTCCTACAATATCTTCCAAGTACTCCAACATACCACACTCAGTTTCTGTTTGGCCTTTAGGTTTCATCATGGCAATCGATTCAACTTCACCCTATCGGAAAATAAAACATAACGCTTGTGTCTGCAGAGTACTATCAAACAATTTACCTGCAAAATTAAAAATCTATTGTGATCTAAATCAACATGATGTTTTTTAAGCAATTTTGCGACTTCTTTGAATTGTTGTCGCTTCCCGTTAATTGTATAGAATGAGGAGTTGTCTCTGAAGGCAGTTCTTTCAACAACAATGTCACTATCAGGCACTTCTTCGCATGATCCATCTTCGTTGTCAACGATTTGACGAAAATGCACCGCAACAGAGCACATATCAATATTTGGATACCTAGCGGAATTGTGAAGTAGCGTGGATAATTTTTTGCATCGAATTTTATTGGCACGATAACCGAATACAAATAACATAGAATCTATAACATTACTTTTACCACTGCCATTTGGACCAATGATAGCAGTAAAACACTACAAAATATGAACAGCTTTAGTTACAAATAAAATATTTTTTGGATCTTCCTGCGTCTACTTACGTGATGGAAGGGTCCAAGTGTTACTTTGCCGGCATAACTTTTAAAATTATTATTTTCGATCTTTCTTATTATCAAACGAGGCCCTTTACTTTCTGTGGAGCAGTGGGGAGGTACAGGTGGGGGTATATAGATATCACCTATGCGGGTGCCTCCTTCTTCATCATCCGAAATATTTGCGTCGTCAAAAGGTTCTCCTGACATTGGCTGCTCCGCGGCTTTTTCAATCTGACCACTACTTGCTCTTGACGCTTTGGAACTTGTAGATTGTCTTGGGGTCTTTTGACTGAAGGGTCTGCTTTCTGCTGTAGCCTCAGTTCCTGAAATTTGTTTAGCTATTGTTCTTCGCCGCGTTGTCATATTGGCGCCTTTAATTCTTATTAGTTTGCTTTTAAATTTATTTCGTCAATATAAAACCGATATTTTTTTAATAGCTAAATTTAACACTTAAAACAAATCGTCAATTGTTACATCTAATTAAAATATTTTATTTAATAATTATTCCCACAAACAAAATTCATGCAAAAAAAAACAAATGACAGCGGCGAATAATAACGCTTGTGCTTATTTTCAAATAAGAGCGCAGTGCCAAAAACTTGTGTGTAAAAATACAAACAGTTTATAATGTAGTGTTGTGTTCATGTAGAGAGCAGAACCGGTTATTTATTGGTTAATTGATTTGCCTTGCTTAATTTCATTACGTTTTTAACACAAATGAAACAATTATATTATTATTTTTTTATTGAAATAATTATTATTATTATGAATGTTATTATTATTGTAATTGTTATTTACTAATTATTTATTTTATTTTAGTGATTATTTATTTTTAATATTTTGTTTTTAGTGTCTACAAGCTAATTACAATTTGTATAATATATACACAAAATATTTTTATTTATTAGATCTATCGGGATTGGTCTAAATAGTTTTGCTTAATTTTATTTTGCTATTTGTGAAGTATCTATATTATAACAGTAAAGTACATTTCCATTTCCATTTGGTTTTGTTACTTGATACATTTTTTTCATTTATTTAAAAACATGTCGAAAATGTTTTTTTTAATCTGATTTTCTCTTTGTGTGGGATATTCAAGTTCAACTACTTGCTATCTACTCATATTGGATTTTTTTTTTAATCAAGGGAGTCATATTCACTTCTAATTTTTAGAAAAAAAAAATTTTTTTGTTAAAAAAAAGTGCTTAAGAGAAATAAAATTAAAAATATGTAAAAAACACAAAAAAAAATCAACAAACAAACAACAAACGGTTATTTACAAGACGCATTAATTTACAAGTGGTCTAAATAGCCCATCTGATTTTCATTCATGTTCGCCGTTGTTGTCAAAACTCTAAAATAATTTAAAAAATAACAAATTTTCATATAATTTGAAAAAGTAAACAAATTTTAAATCTTTTGTAGCCGTGCTGCCATCTTATATTTAATTCGCATTGATTATTTGCAAAAATAATATAGGGATTTTTTACAAAAACATTTCACTGTTTTCAATTTACAAAATACTTTAACTCCATTTAAAGTCAGTAAATTTTGTTGAATTTAAACGATGATTTGTTAAAAAAATGTACAGATTTCTTTCACATTATTCTATTCATTTTCATGAGTGTAGCTCAACAGCTGATTACAATTTATATTTCAACTTTTTTTATTTGAGAAGTCAAACTGCATAAAAATTCTGTAAAAAATAGTTAATGTACCGTGGACATGCAGAATCGCTGCTTTGTATAAAAAGTTCAGAGGTCTGTAATTCGGAAAATATGAGTGAGTGAGATTAGTATTTTTTCATTTGAGTAGCCTAAACTAGATTTAAGCTTATAAAAAGCGGAAATAAAAAATAATATAGGTTAGTCATTTATTCGAGAGAAATAAGTTGTTTGTGTGAGTCATAATAAAGAGACCATATATACGAAAAGCTGATAACCTTTTTACAATAAATTACATGTACCATCATTTCGCAATGTGAACAAATTTTCATAAGATTATATTTAGGTAAATGCAAAAACGAGCGATTTTCAAAACCGAGAAATTACTATTTGGTGTTCTGCAAATCACTCGTTTTGGGATTATTCGAACTTTTACTTAAACGCCAAAGTCAGCTGTTGATTGAAAAAGTAAACAAATTTATTATTTTAAGGCAAGAATAGAAAATGCCCGGAGCATTTGTATTAAGTTACAATTATAAATAATATTAATAAACTGTGATCGCCATTTTAAAAATTTGCAGAAATTTTGTGATTTGGTAAAAATTTATTTTTAAATTACATTTCTTAAAATTGAACTCTTATTGTTAATTTGTGTTTACAAAATATACTTCGTATGTGCGTTCAAACTTTTACAAATGTCATTAATAATTAATAATTCTGTAAATTCAATTCCGGTGCTCATCACTATTCCCTATACTTACCATATTTTATAATTGTAATGAAAGTTTACCGGCATCTGGCAACTACATCTGATAGCAGATCAGAATGAAATTATAAGCCATTTTGTTTTGTGCGCTGAATAGAAAAATTATTATTTGCTGCTGCTGTTTTTGGTCGTTGAAGAATACTCAGTTTTACTAACTTGGCAAATAAAGTATAATTCAATAGATTATTTTAAATAAATCTAATTAAAATGGGCCGCAAAAAAAAGAAGGCTTCAAAGCCCTGGTGTTGGTATCCTTTTTAATAAACAAAATTTGTGAGAAAGCAAAATATGCTACTAATGCAAGGCGTTGTAAAATTATGGAAAGTGTTGTGTATACTTGTATTTATATAACCTAAACTAAAAATACAATTTACTTGGTGGGGTGCTGTGCGTTAGATTACACACTTATTTTGCGGGAAAAGGCTTTTTAAAAATTATTTAGTTTTCTTGATGCCATATATTACTTTTGTTTTCCTTAATTTAATTTATGTATCTTAAAAAGGTATTGTAATCGTGAATTTGACGATGAGAAAATTTTGGTGCAACATCAAAAGGCCAAACATTTCAAATGTCATATATGTCACAAGAAACTTTATACAGGTCCGGGCTTATCGATACACTGTATGCAAGTGCATAAGGAGACCGTGGACAAAGTGCCAAATTCATTGCCAAATCGTTCGAATATTGAAATTGAAATATTTGGCATGGATGGAATTCCCGTTGAAGATTTGCGAGAACATGAAAGGCAAAAGAATGGCGGCAAATCTGATTCAGACGATGATGAACCACAAGCAAAGAGAAAAGTTGAAAGTAAGTTAATTGATAGCCATTAATGGATATAAAGATTAAAAAAAATATTTTATTATTTGGGGTTACTCCGTGCCTCTCCGACAATTACAGAATGGGAGAATTACTTGGCAGAACCATTAGGTCAGAATGCCATCAGGAATTTAAACAAAAAATTTCACAGTTTGACTCTTGCTTCGTTAAAGAATTGGGTAATTACGAAATAATTATCAACTCTCCCAAAAAAAAAAAAGAAAGCTGTATTGCTCCAAAACCGGGTATTATTATATCTGGTGCACTTTAATATTATGTGAGAATCATTCTCCGTTTTCATGCAAAGGTCACACTGATCACTATCCAACACATGTAGCCTCGCGAGTGAGTAAGGTCCAAAAGAATGTCCCGTCAGGATTCTGTTTAGTTGTCTGATTTCAACTGCCTTCAAATTTTGAGACATCTTCGTAAACATTCATATACATTTATATCTTAAATAAGAAAAATGTTTTACAGTAAGTTTTTAGTTTTTTCTTAAAGAGATCTACATTTTGGCATTCTTTTAGTTCCGTTGGTAATCCATTATAGATTTGGAATCTCTCAAAAAATACACTTTTCTTTTGAAGATCACCCTTAATCTTAAGTAGTCTTATGTTGTTATTGTTCCTGGTATTTTTACCTTTTTTTTATTGGTACAACTACTGATGTTTTCCACATTATTGGTACATAAGATGGTCTCAAGCAATCATTTATAATACCAGAAAAAAATAAGCAGCATATATAACTTTAGCTACTAAAAATTCTTATTTTTTTTAGCTCTTGCTTGTTAAGCAAGAATATGTATATATAACTCTTCGGCAGAATGCAATCTTGATTCTTCCCATAAAAGAAAGGACGAAATCTGCCTAGTAGTCTTAGGGTTTATGATAATAGCAAATGTCTAGTTACCAAAAAAAGGTTTCTTATATATACTGAAATGATTTATATTCATCGAATCTTGTCATAAAAATTTTCTTTAGCAAATGAATTTTAGCCGTTCGGTTGTTATTTGGTTTAATAAAACGCTTATGGGTAAAAAATCGATAGGTTACAATTCGGTTATAGTATTTATCTACTCTTAATAGTAAATCTGGATGATGCTACCACTTTATCATCTAACGCATTCATTTAAGGAATAATAAAATTTAAATAAAAAAAAAGTAGAGAACATTTTAATAAATTTTGTTAATTGAAAAGATCTTCAAAAACTTAAGCTGTTAAATATATGCAGAATTATTATATTTATAATACCTACAGAATTATTCTGAAAATATTGTTTTTTTTTTTAATTTTTAAGTGCCACTGACGGCTCCACCACCTCCGATGATGATGCCACCCAACATGATGCCCCCACACATGATGGGACAATATGCACAATATGGTATGATGCCTCATATGGCAATGCCACCATTTATGGGACCTGGTGGAATACACATGATGCCTCCTCATATGATGCCACCTAGACCGCTATTTCCCGCAGCCATGGCAACTACATCTGCAGCTGCAGCTGCAGCAGCGCATGTGGCAGCTTCTGCCCATGCAGCTGCATCTCAGCAAAAACCAACGTTTCCTGCTTACAGGTAAATTAGTTAGAAGAAAATTTTTGTTTTGTGTAAAATATTTAAACACAATTTTATGTAATTTTTTTAGCAATGCTACTATAAGTGCGCCACCTACAACAAATAATCCAAATTCTGCTGCGCCTACGTCAACAACAACAGCAAGCACAACTTCAACGTCAGATGCTAGCAGTACCACCAACAAAACTCAAGTAGTATCAAATGCTACTGGTGTAACATCGAAAATTATGCATCCTCCAGAAGATTTGAGTTTAGAAGAGCTAAAGGCTCGTAAAATTCAACATAGATTAAGTACAAGTGGTGGTACCTCAGTATCGAGGTCATCCTCTACCTCAACGCCTAATACCAGCAATCATGGCACAAGTATTTACTCATCGGCTGCTACCACAGCGTCTACGGCTTCCACGACGTCAGCTCAAACCGCGTCTGTTGTTGCGACTGCGGCAGCCATATCGAAGGCACAGGAAGTGAGTTCTTATTATAGATTTAACAATTATAGTCAATAATAAAAAAGAAGAAACAAAGTGTAAAGATTTAACAATTAAACAAATAATAAGTTTCAAAAATATTTAACATTCGCATCGGCAAAAATGATCAAAATGAATAGAAAATACAATAAAGGGTTGCTGCTCTCTTAAAGGATTTAGGTTACAGTTTAAAAAATTAACATGAATAGAAGTAAACGATGTGTAAAAGGCACTTTTTATGACAATTAAATATTTTAGACAATTTCATTTTTATATAAGATACATTATGTGCGACTTAAAACTTTAAAATGAATGTCATTAGACTTTTATATAATTCGAATTTATCGGACAGGTAAAAACATATAATCTGAAAATATTTGGAATCAACACAGATTAAAGGAATTTCGTATGATTAATAAGGTGCTAAGGGGAGCTTAAATTTAATCTTGTGACACATACGTCTTGTTATTAACTTCTATTTTAGTTTAACGCGTTTTGCGTAACGTATTTGCATTTATTGTCGAAACAAGTTATTGTTTTGCCAAACAAATTTATTAAATAATCTGTTTGTTAAAGATTGGAATGAAAAAAAGAAGATTTCGTCATCAAAAATGACAGCATTAAAAACAAATAAAATTTATTTGTTTTTTATTTTAATTTTGAAGTTAGTAATATTCTTTTATTTTCCCAATTGTAAAAGTTTTGAAGAGTTTTTGCCGACATAAATTAATACAAAAGTAAAATACATGAACATCCTAATTTTTTTTTTATAAATTATAAATTTTAAATATTTTTTATATATAAATAACTTCATCAACTATAAAAAAAACATGTGTGTGTATTTTTTATATTTTACGAAAAAGGCAAAATTAAATTTTAATTGTGAAAAACAAAAACGTTGAAATTTAACTTAAAATGAAATGCAAGTAACAACAATAAACTTAAAATCGTAATAAAAAACTAAAACAAATTTATGTTTCTTTTTCGTAATTTAAGATTTTTCAATAGAACCATATCAAATGGCCACCCTGGTAAAGATTTTAAAATGAATTAAATAAAAAATACCCACCATAGTTCAGAGACAACAAATTTCTATAGTTTTGGTTTCATTTGTTTAAAAATAGATCTTTACCATTTTTAGAAATGAATAGAAAAGCAAACAACAACAAAACTTTGTAATAATTTCTGTACTTTCTTCTTTTCTCTTTTTCCTGTTTTTTTTCTCTCCATTCACTTTTTAAATTTTCCTCACACATCTACGTTGTGTTGTTGTGTGGGGTTTATGTGTGTGTGTGTGTTTACTACCAAATCATAAAATTATAATCAAAGACTGCCACTATGGTTGCTGTGGCTCAAGCCCAGGCTCAAGCGCAAGCTCAAGCCCAGGCACAGGCTCAAGCGCAAGCCCAAGTTCAGGCTCAAGTTCAAGCACAAGTACAAGCCGCCCAGGTTCAGGCACAAGTTGCTCATGCCCAAGCTCAAGTTGTTCAAGCGGTAGCCGCTCAACAACAGCACCAACAAAAACAGCTACAAGATCTCAATCGTGCAGTCATGATACAACGCATGCAGGCCCAGGCAGCCGTTGATGCTGCTGTCGCTGCCCATGTTGTTCGTCCCGGCGGACCAACTCCTGCTGCAGTTGGTATGGTAAGTTTGGATTTCATTTCCATAACAATACTGAAAATTTTCCAAAATAAAAAGAAGATATATATTTCTATATGTATTTTGTTCCCTGATAAATGTTTGACAGTTCTTACTACACTTAAATACTCCTTTAGCAATCTACATCAGCAGCAAAAAGGTTAGAAGTTAGATTTCAGGTCATAATTTTATTCATTTGAGGGTTTCACAACTAATCTAAGCTTCAAAGTCAAAATGAAATGTATATTCCCACAATGACTATTTCACATTTGTAAAAAATAATTCAAAAGATCTACTTTTTATATTCTGTTCGACTAATTTCGTTTAGGTTACGTGGGAATAAGGCTTTGCGTAATATATCTCTTTTATTATTATCTCGTTATTAATATCGCACATAAACTATTCTATTTCGTTTAAAAGTTTTTGTAAGGCCGGTATTTCGAAAAACAAAACAAATAACTTGATTCCGAAGAAGTTTCACTAAAGTCGTAATTTAATTGTTCTATTGTGCTGCAATGGCAGGCACTACCAAAGAAAGGATGTTAATTATAATAGCGTTTTTGTAAATAATCATAAAAAAATAAAATCAGACCTTAGGAAAGGTGTAATAACGAAATTTACAAAATTGTATCAGAAGTAAACATTTTCTAAAGCTTAACTTGAAGATTTGAAAAAGGGTTAACCAGTGGAATGTTAGGGCAGCAAGAAGCAAAAAAGTGTAGTTTACTTGGCTCCTACACAAAGTTCCCATCAAGTTTCCTGCTAAAGCATAGTACTCTGTTCATCATTTCGTGCAAAATGTTGTCATAAGTCCATATAAAACAATTACTTTGAAATAAATAAGAAATAATGTTGCTGAAGTAGTACTCTGTTTATTTGTAAAAATGTTGCGAAATGTTGTCGCAGCATGTTTTCTAACTAAAAAATGTTTTTGGCAACATTTTTTTTACTACGAAGCAGCACTTTTTTCAGAACGTTTTGTTTTAATTTTGTTGTGTTCAATAAATTTTAAAAAGAAAAATGAAAAAAGTGTACATGAAAAAAAAAATTTATTTATGACGCAGAAAAGGGTTTGGTCATTACGAGGGCTGCTCTATATATTTCTGGCCTAATAGTGAAAATGCGAATATTTATAATCAAAAATGGTTTTATTGTTTTTCAAAGTATTCTCCAGCATGATTTATACACTTTTGCATGCGCTCAAACCAGTTGTCGAAGCACTTTTTCCACTCCGATTGAGACACCTCTAAAACATGGTTTTTGAACACTTCAACAGCTTCTTCTGGCGGCGAAAATCGTTGACCATGCATATTTTCTTGATGTGCGGAAACAAGAAGAAGTCATTAGGTGCCAAGTCAGGGCTGTACGGCGGATGACCCATTAATTCGACGTTTTGGACGGTCAAAAACGCTCTGGTTTGAGCCGATGTGTGAGAGCTCGCATTGTCATGGTAAACAATGATTCGTCTTCTCTTGTTGGTTTTTCGAATTTCTCCGATAACTTCAGGCAAAAAAATTGTAGTGTACCACTCAGAAGTGACCGTCCTACGTTGCTCAAGCGGAACAGTCGCCACATGACCAGTTTTGCCGAAAAACAGGCGACCATTTGCTTCGAAGTGCTTCTTCCACGAACAACTTTCGTTGGATTTTGCTCGTCTTTAAAGACACACACGGTCGATTGTTGTTTCGTTTCGGGCTCATACGCACTGATCCATGATTCGTCACCTGTGACGATCTTATAAACGTCTTTTGAAGCACCGCAATCGTATTTTTCAACATTTCTTTCCACCAATGGACACGAGCCTTTTTTTGAGCGACTTTCAAATTGTGCGGGATCCAACGAGAACAAACCTTTTTTACGGCCAGGTGTTCATGCAGTATCGAATGTATGCTGGTGGAAGAAATGTCCAAGGATGTCTCTATCTCTCGGTATGTCGCATGTCGATCTTGCATTATGAGTTCATGCACGGCATCAATGTTCTCTGGCACAACAGCCGTTTTTGCACGACCTTCACGGAATTCGTCTTTGAGCGAGCTTCGGCCACGATTAAATTCATTATACCAATTTTCACAGTGCTATAGGATGGTGCTTCATCGCCATAAAAAGATTTAAGTTCATCAATGCACTCTTGTCGTGATAATCGATAATCCACGTCGAAAGTTGTGAAAAATGATGGCACGAAAATGTTCACGAGTAATTCCATTTTTTTCTATATTAATTTTTTCAAGTCACTGTTAACAACACAAATAATGGTCGTACGTCAAAACATTTTGAGTACGATTATGCTTAAAAATGACAAACTTTCCAATGGAAATGTCAGCACTCAGTGTTGCCAGACCAGAAATATATATAGCAGCCCTCGTACTACAATTAAAAAACAAAAACATATGTGGGATAAATCCCATAAGCTTGGATGAGTTTTAAATTTTTTCCACTCAATGTGGAATTCTTGAAGGCGATAAAGATGATAATTATTTTCTAAACCGCTGTATTGGCACTAGTAGATAATTGTCAAATTTTTCAAGCGAAAAATGCATGTTGCTCAACATTTATCGCAAAATCGAACAGAGTATTAGGCGAAAGGAAAAAGAAGAAAGAAAATTTAATGAAAGAAAGGATAGGCTGACCATAATTTCAAGTCAAGTACATACCACTTTTACGAAAGGACATAGTAAGGGAGAAAAACAACTGTCCCACCATTGTAAAGTAAGGCCTCAGACTTCAGACCTTCGATCTTAAATATAAGATATGATGCTTCATTTGTTAAAAGTTGTTTTGAAAAAATGTAGCATATTATTGTCTCGCATGTTAGCTAACAAACAAACAAACAAAAAGAAAAGTAGATGTTTGCAGCATTAAGTGTACATAGATAGTCTCTACTTCATCTGATGACACAATATTAAATAACATTTATCAAAGACACGGGATAAGATTGAGATGCCAAATCAAATGTCATTAAACATTAATAATCTTTTTAACAATTTGTCTGCAAAACAATTGTCAGAGATCGTCTGGTCTTAAGCATCGAGCGAAGGGTGTTTGCCGAAAATCAAAACATCTACTTTTAGAATGTGAAGCTAATATCGAATCTTATTTCCAAACTATTGCTAAATTCTAAAATATTGTAAAAATTTGTGTTAAAAAAGGGCATCAACAACAATAATATTGATATTTCTCAATTTTTTTCATTTTTATTTTTAAATGCTTGGCAATTGAAGAAATTGATTTCAAAATGTTGTTACTTTCTTATATACTCGATTATTATTTTCTTTGATATGACTTTATTTACTCAGCTCCGTATAACCTAAACAATAGCAATACTTAAAAAACAACAATGCACAAGTTAATTATCTTTCGACATTTTGTTTTATACTGCTATACAGTTCGCCGCTGCAATTGCTATAGATAGGCAAGTTATAACGTCTAGATTGTTCTAATATAGAAAGACCTGGCAGCTTTTTCTAGTTGTTTCTTTATATTTACGTGCGAATGAGCAGGAACCAACCAAAACAGAAACAAACAATGCAATTGTTAATATGTTTTACAACTTAAAATATGTTTTGAGATCTGTATAACACAAAAACAAAAAAATTAAAAAAGGTACAATTGATTACACTGAATGAATGAAAAATAGGTTAAAATTATAATACATATAAGGTACTCAGAGGAGCAAACTTATGTTTTCGTTAAATGCGATGTTCACAGAATCAAAGGTTCGTTAAATAAAAAAAAAAACTACTGTATTTTTGTTCCAGTTTTGTTAGGGTTTTGTATATCTTCTTTCGTAACAATAAATACCTCCCCACAAAATTGTTTTAATATGTATAATTAGGCAGTTATTCTTGATGTAGCCGAGAAAGATAAGACCTCTGTTAAGAAACTAACAACAAGAAAATGAAGCCGGAATTTGCAAATCAACTCTCCCAATATAAAAAAGTAAGTGAACGATTTACTAGCAACAGTTAGCAAGTAAATTGGCGGTGGCGTTTGGATACACGAGACTTAAAAATTGTTCTGACTTGAACATTTATAGTAGTTTTTAAAAGGCGAGAATAAAACTCTATTGTCAGCAACGTCGAATTGATGATATCAACAAGAAAAAATATATAAATCTCTGAAACGGCAAACAACAAAAATATTTACAATTATACATACTTATGTAATGTTGTAAAGAGTTTCATCTTTTAATTGCTTTTACATTTATATTAAAAACCATCCAAAATACGTGATACGTACCTGTATATTTACAGTTATCTATTGGTTAGGTTAGGTTGCACAGGCTATCGGCATGAGAAGACCGACTCACTTGGGTCCTAAATGGTCCCGTTGTGTTGCCTAGAAGGGATGTGCAATAATTTTCAGGTCCATATGTTACCATTAGAGATCCATCCGGATAAATGAGTTTATCCTAACAACATCACAGGCCGATAAGTCTGCAAGACTATGCAGTATCGAATTGCCAAAAGAGGCCGCTCTGTTCCTGGAAAGAGCTGAACAATCGCAGAGCAAATGTTCCACCGTTCTTCCTCTTCCTCATCCTGATAACTCTTACAGTAGTCATGGTGTGAAAGATTCAGTCTCCTAACATGGGTATCAATAACACAGTGCCCTGTCAGCACAGCCACCAGTATGCCCAGCTGTCTTCGAGGAAACCTTAGCAGATTTGCAAATTTCCCACTATCATACTGAGGCCATAATGTCCTCGAAACCGTGCAGGTGACCTCGTCAGTCCATCTAGTTTGCGCGGCCCCAAAGAGTTCCCGCTGAAATAAAACCCTACAACAGCTTAACGGGAATCCAACCAGCGGATCTATCTCCCGGTCTCTCAGCCGAGTTCCAGATCTGGCGAGTTCATCCGCAACTATATTCCCGGGTGTGCCCGAATGTGCTGGCACCCAAAAAAGTTTCAGGTTGGAATGTTTCGCCATCTTGTCTAGAGATTTCCGGCATTCACGGACCAATCTGGAGTTTGTGTAGACACTCGATAGGGAGTTTATTGTGGCCTGTTCGTGAGTTATAAAGTCACAATACACTTCCAACAATTTTTTGTATATAGAAATTATTTTAGATAACTTAAAACTTAAATTTTCTTCAATATATTACAAAATTCGTAATATATATTTTATATTACAAATCTCTTTTTCTTTTTTCTCAAAAATTTCAAGTAGCAAACAGACATTTTTATTTATTTTGTTTTTTCACACATTATATAAAATCCTAGCGCCTTAAGGCTATAAGCAGCGGTCTATGATAAAAAAAAAAATTAAAAATGCATTATTACAAGCTTGGTAAAAAATATATATGTATGTATATTCAGCTATGTGATGATGTGTCTTCCAAAGAACTATAGGTAACGAAGCAAATATTTCAATTTATCGTATCACAATTTCAAAATCAATAAAAATATTGTAAGAGTAAGAATATGTCGCAAATTTATTAAAATAAAATCAAGTCAAGAAGATTTGAGACAATCTCGATTTTTTTTTTCGAAAAATCACACATATTTTCATCAAAAGACCCACTGGTGAAGAGTAATTTTATTTCTACGGAAATCGTTACTATGAAATATATTCGTATTTTAAATAGAATCAGTTTTTTAAATTGCACCTTCTTGCAACCAGTTATATTGTGTATGGGGTATCCAACTAAAATCATTCCATTGATTTTCAACATCCAGTTTACAACCTCTTGTGATTACTTTGGCTATATCTCAATGAGTTTTCAAACTTTGCACATACATTTTGATATTTTTAAGATGAAGAGAATAGATGACACCATGTTGCTTTGAAAGCAATAGGAAATATGATAAAATGATTTCTTAAAAAAAATATAACAACTTTTATAGAACTTAAATCGTTTTTGTGTCTAAATTCTTTTTCATCACATACCTGATTACAGCATAATAATGGTTATCCAAAATCCGAAAAAAACCATGAACCAAAATCCGAACCAAGAGGCAAAGAAATATACAAGAATTAATCTTTTAGCAATTAATTTTGGTATGGAAACAAAAAAAAGCCCTTTTCTGTAAATCTCAACGAAGCCGGCAAGTTATTAAAGTCCCTTGCCACTCTGACGTAGAATAAGCGCTCCAGTAAGGAAGTCAACGTCGGTATCATCAACTGCCTATTTCTCTGCGATCAACCAAACTTAAATAATTCAACTAGATACATTGGAGTATTAAACTTAAATGTTTTATAAAAATGTAACAGATTTCTAAATAAAAAACAAAAAAAAAAAAAAAATCAGCAATAGACACACCTAAAAAAATTTGAATATAAGATGACACATGCTGTCGCACTCTTGCTGAGTTCAGATATCTGATGACTCTATTGAAAGCCAGTGAAATCCTCTTCAAAATATAACCTAGAGTGCCCAAATACACTTCTATTAAACATAGAAATAAAGGCATAAGTCATACATGTACAATCATTTTCTTTATATGAAACGGCAATACCTAAGTCTAGGCTATAAAACTTAAGCAAAGGTTAAGTTTACCTTTGAAACAACAGAGCTGATGATATGTTTTTGAACAATTCTTGCTAGTAAAAATTGTAATTTTGCTTCTTTGATATTCTTCAAAAATAAATTTTGATTAAGAAAAACTATTAGGGGTGTGTGAAAGTATTCAAAAATTTTCAAATGAATGCACTAAAAGAAAGAAAAAAACGCAATGGTTTTTGTAAGATTGCTTAAGAAAATATTTACAAATTTAAAAAAATAATTTTAATTTTTTTTTTTAAGTTGGCTTTTAAAAATTTTTAAAAATACTTTTTTTTTTTATTGATTCCTAGCGACACATTATGAATTCTTGGTAATCAAGCAAAATCAAAGTCATCTGGTAATCCTTACTGCGAGCAGGATAGATTATCCCTTTACTTCAAATGTGCGCAACTTTTTTTTTAATCAAAAAAATCTTTTTATTTTGAGTATAAAAGTGACACAACACAAGTTTTTTTTTATTTTTATCAGATAAAATTATGAAGATCATAATATGGTTTAGGGTTAAATGCAGCTCCACTGGTTAATTTTGGTTTTAATTTAGTTCAGAAACATTACATAATATTTTCATTATAATTCAGGATCTGATGTATTAATGACAAACGCATTTTATGACTTTATTTGATTACATTGTTTTAATAAAATTATTTCACAATTGGTATAAATTGCAGAACTAGTTTCATACCACAAGACCACGTTTACCTAACAAACAGGGTCACTCAAAAATACCAATATAAATTGTATGTATGTATGTACTTTAGATTTTTCAAACTATTTGATTCATTCAGAAACAAAGACAGAAAAGTAAGACAAATCCAATCTTCAAATAAACAAAGAAAAGTAAGTGACTTTTTAGTAGTGAATAATTATTAAATAAAATATGCATTCAGACAACAAAATATTAAATCATTATCTTGCTAAATATTTTGAATTAATCCAAATGCTAAATTAGCAAACCAAAGTAAGTACAAACAATTTTTTTTTTTAATTATTACTATAATTGAATTGTCGTAATGGTTGCTGAGTTGGTTGATTGATGGATTGAAATGTCTTAATTACACAAAAAAATTAATAAAAAAAAATGCATATATCTAAATGTTTTTGTAAATTGTAAATTTTAAACAAATAAATTTTGTATATGGGACAGTTTTAGTGTAATCTAATATTATTCTTTAAATGCATTTAACAAAAGAAAAATTATATTCTCAAATAATAATTAAATTAGTTGTTTAAGGTTCTCAATTCAAACAAATTCTGCTTATCTTTAAAAAAATTGAAAATAAAACAAAACGCAAACAACTTATAACTCCGTGAGGGAAAATGAAACATGCGCTATGGTTACAGGTTTTCTATAATTATTTTTCATTTCGTTTTCAAAATTAAGTCATTACATTAACTCTCAAATTACACAATTTCTTTTTTTTTTTTAATTTATCATTACCATTATAAAAGTACACATAAATCTAAAACGCAGATATGAACAGGATTATTTTGGTTCTATTATTGAATGCATGTTGAAGATCAAACTACATAGAATATTTCTTAACAAAATGTTATACTCCCATACTGAATACGTATGTATGTATGTATGTATGTATGTATGTATGTATGTATGTATGTATGGGTATATGTATGTAATGTTGTTCGTAATATTTTAGATATTACAAACTGCCTTTAATAAAATAATCTCAAATATAAAGTTTTTTTTTATTAATCAGATATCTCATTCCAGGAGTCCTTCTTAATTGCTTGTTTTAGCGGTACGTTATCGTCGAATTGTCATCCCCTTTCAAAAACTTTCCGGTAGAGCCAACCTAAAATGTTTTCAATTATGTTTAGGTTGGGAGAGTATTACTGCAGGTTAAGAAGTTAAACCTTTTGGTTTTCTACTTATTATTTTACAACACTTGTAAGTTTCTTTAGTCATTTTACCCTATAAAATTCAAACAAGAAAGAGTGCTATATTCGGCTATGTAATTCCAATAAAAAAGCAAATATTGGGGTGACAGAGAATAAAAAAATAAGAAAAAAAAATTTTTTTAAATACTACATTTATGTATATACAGGTCAGTGTCCGCCCGTAGGCGGTGGGGTGTCCGTCTTGACAAACAAAGGGACTTGGAAAATTGTCCGTTTAAAAGCGGTGATCGCTTAGGGGAGGTGTTCGTTAGTAGAGTTTTCACTGCATTTGTACATAAAAATGCCATCGGCTAATAATGGGTTAAGTATTTTAAAAATTTTTTTAGGTTTTTAAAGATCTCATCAAAAGCTTTTAAATGATACCCATATTGATATTTTGAAACATTTGATCATTTCAGAGGCCCGTAACTCGGAAAATATGGGCTAGTGCCAATTTTGTCACTTGTTTTTTTTTATTTTTTAATTATCTACCGTCCCATATATTTGTTTTTTTTTATTGAAGTTACTTCATTCTCCCAGGTAGCCCTTGTGTTTTGCCCGCTACATGGAAGGAAATAGACCGATCATGCTGATTTCCAATAATACCCCTTTCGACACTATGTCTGATCGATTAACGTATTTAAATTTTCTCTTGTTGATCTAGTGCCTCGGCAAACTTGATTTCAACACCAACACTAGATGAGCTAGAGAAAATTAAAATACGCCAATCGACCAGACATAGTGTCGAAAGAAGTACTATTGGAAATCAGCAAGATCGATCCATGTCCTTAGACGTAGAAGGCAAAACACCACGCCTACCACTAATTTTTTCATACAATGAAGTAACTCCAATCCATCTTTTTTAGTTTGTTTTATTCTAAAGTAGTTTCGGACCGCGCGAATTCGCTGTATTTTACATTTTGTTGCAAAAAGTGCGAAAGTCTGTATCTAATATCCTTGAGTTTTGAAAATTTCGTCGCAATCAGTTTGGTCGTTTCGACGGTATTAAGCAACAAACATCCAAAAAAATAAAATAATTGAACTGAATGTAATTTTAGTTGGCCGAATAAGAAATTCGATTTTTCGGCCTCAAAAATTCAAAAGTTATTTTTCGTTGATTTATTGTAACCTGTTCATATCTGTACAGAATTGGAAGTCTACTAGTACATTTGGAAGTTAATAATCAGACTGGTTAGTACACATTTCACATTTTATTTTATCACTTTTTTTAAGTTTTCATTTTTTTTATATTTATCACAAATTTATAATTTATTCACCAAAATCACGAAACTTCAATGTAGAATCCTTATGTTTATATGACAGTGAGTACAATATATAATTTGTTGAAATTAAAAACTATGTGTCGCTTTCTCTTTGTAAAGACGACGAATAGTAAGTACGTTTCATATTTGTTTTTCTTATTTTACATGTTCCAAATTATTTGATTATACCTCTACTTACTTATGAAAATTTTTAAACAAACTGCCTTTTTCAATATTCATTGTAATGCGAAGCAATTTACTCAATTACAAAACTGTTACACTTCACTTCTATTGAACTACAAAAAAAAAAAAAAAAAAAAAAAACAAAAAATAATAATTAATAATCAATAATTATTTACATAATTTGATTTTTTATTGAATTAATGTTATCATTGTTATCATTACTATTATTATTACTACCGTATTGTTCTTATAATAATTAATTTTTTTATTTTCAATTTTAAGTACCGAAATCAAATCAAAGCAAAAAATCCTAATAACATTTAGAAAATTATTAAATATACTATATTTTTGTGTATAAATTTATTTTACTAGACCTCAAATTGTGTGGGTCCTTAAGTTTTTTATTTTGTTTTTGCTTCTTGTCAGAAAACTGACGTAAGTTTTCTATTAATAAATTATTTTTTTTATATCTCTTTCCTTTCGTCGTTTTCATTTGATGTGTATGTGTGCGTATGCTCGTGTAATTATGTATGCTAATGATGATACAAAAAGATGCAGTTACCAGGTCAAATGCAAATAGTTCAATCCATGATGCGTCCCGCAATGGCAATTGCAGCACATCATCCCCATCATCCTGCTTTGCTTGGTGGTAATTTGTTGAGAGGACCGGGTGCTATTCCTGGAATGCCAACCGGTAAGTGAATGAATTAATTAATTAAATATTATTTTAAATGTTCTTAAACTTTGCTACTTTATGTTTGTTTGTTGCTTTCGTAGGTCTTTTGGGACCCATGCAAGCAATACCTATGGCGGGAATGCCAGGTGGTATACCCGGTATGGGTGTTATGCTGCCAGGAAATCCAATGCTGCAAATGATGCCACGTTTTCGGTGATCATATCCACAAGGGCAATTGTGTATAGCGCCCGTTACCAACGTGCCTATGCCTTCTATATTATATTCCAACTACAAGAACTAATTAGCATTACAGCACTCCCTGTTAAAAAAAAAGTGGAGTACTTCTTTGCCATGTACTTACACACTGTGTCGTTCAGATGACGTGTTCGCTGGCATGTACATGAGCATGATTTCCTACATCAATAATTTAGAAGATGGCGATTATCAACGCAAGTAAAAAATAATAATTTTATTACAACTATTAGCAATATCATTGCATAGCACGTTCCAAAAGTACACTGTGTACTTTCAGATCGTTTAGTTGAAAACAGTAAGGAAATTCCTGTAACCCGAACGCAGGAGTTTTTCTATATATTCCTACAATTGTAAGAAGCAAGTTTTAAAAATGTTTTCTGTTTCGTGCAATTTTTTCTTTCGTATTGTTTGAATATTTCTTTACAATAATTATTTCCATATTCAAATTCTCTATCATTTACATTTTTCATTTTTTATTCCGTTTTGGCAAAAATCTCTTTATCATCATACAAACGAAAAAGGCTGATTGACAAGTATCATATTAGCAACTCTGAAATTAAAAAAAAAAAAAAAAAAAAAAAAAAATAACACAACTTTTAAATATTAAATATTATAATTAAACGAAACAGATATCGAACAGAAATGAAATGGTAAATATTCTATAATTATTTAATAAAAACGTTTGCAATATACAATAATTTAATAGCATACATAAAACATCTTCAACTTACATTTCAAAAAACCAAAAAAAAAAAAAAAGAAGGATAAGGGTAATTGATATATGCCAAATTTATTTCTACCACTACTCACCTTTAAACATCTGTTCTAATGGTATAATTGATAATCAATATTCATGTTTAGCAACTAAATTCTTATTTAATTTTCAAAACAACTATCACGTAAGTGTTGTTCGTACTGTTCCATACGATAAACACAACTTCATCTTTACAATTTACACCTTTTATATGTTTGTATTCTATTGTTATTAAATATAGTATGTATATGATAATAAATGCAAATGTATGTATGTATGTATATTTAATGTTAACATAAAATGATAGCCATATTAAAACTAAATGCTAATCCACTAATCTACCACTCCCTCATCTACAAATCACTTTGATTAATCGAATGCTGTAAATTCCACACTAATAATACTTTTGTAATTCATGCATACGGTCCTTATTGTGTTTCTTTTTTTTTACATTTTCTCATTTCCGTTTTCATCTTAGTTGGTTTTATTTAATACAGCTTTTATATACCTTCTTCCTTATGTATGTGTTTTTCGCATTATTTTTATTTTGTGATGTCAATTTCGTTTTATGCAACGTTTAGTGATAAATAAACTCGAAAGCTTTATATCTAATAATTAAACTGCTTCTTTTTTATATACAGCATGCAAAAAATGAAAAAGTAATGAATATCTTCCGAACAATGTTCAAACAACCAAAAATATAAGCTTTGCCGTCTTTTCGATATTAATAAATTTCCAATTTTATAAATAGTTATTTGTTTAGTTATCCACCTTTAACAAAAACCTAGCCTTAAGGCCATAAGCAGTCTTTAATACTACCATATAATTATTCCATCAATAAAATAAATCTAAAAATTTATGTTTTTTTTTTAAATATTAAAAATAACAAAAACATAGAACTCTGAAGAAATAAATAAAAATTTATGTTTTTTAAATATTAAAAAAAAAAACAAAAACAGATTTCTGAAGAAATAATTCATAAAAAACGTTTTTGTCTGAATTGTTTTCTTAGAAGTTTTTGCCTTAGCTTGATCGTATACAACGTTCACTTATAGATCTAATGGATAACCATCAAACTACTTTTTAGCTCTTCTCTTCTTTGCCAATATCATATCTAAGTAGAGACTAACTGAACGCATATGGTACCTCCTTAATGAAAATTCGCCTTAAATGATTTTAAAGTTGTAAATGACTGCATTTGATTAATGAAAACCCAACAAAAAGCCCTAAGGAGAACACTTAAAGTCTAGTTATCCGAACTTTTTTTTTAAAGGAATGTAACACAACCAAATTGTTACTTTCTTTTTTGCTTTTTGTTTATAACGTTAAATGTAAGCCAATCTGTAAAAAACAAATTGACTTAAATTCTACCGCACACTGCTAATTAAAGCGAGTCAAGAGAGAGACTTAGGGCCAGTTTTTTAATTTGAATTTAAATTTCATTTATATTTAAGTTCTATTTAAGTACAAAATTCAGTTTTTCAATGTACAGTAAAGTCTATTATAATACAGTTTTATTATTTATATTAAAATAAGTTTAGATGGTGAATACATGAGTAAAGCTGTAATTTTTTTAATATATTTCAAATATTTTTAACAAAATATGCAATTCATTGTGTTTGTTAGCAGCTGTTTTTCATAAATAAGAACGATAATAGATTATTGAAAAATTGAAACTGTATTTAAATACACCTTAAATTTAAATGTAAATTAGGTTAGGTTGCACAGGCCGTCGGCATAAAAGACCGACCCACTTGGGTCCCAAAAGTCCCGTTGTGTTACCTGGAAACAGGATTTGCAGGGGATCAGATCCAGCCCGCTACGGCACCATCAAAGATCCCAATCCAAACAACCCCGAGGACCGGATAAACAAGTTTATCCTAGCAACGTCGCAGACAGATAAGTCTGCAAGACCATGCAATGCAACCAATGACACAGTGCCCCGTCAGCACCGCCAGCAGTAGATTTGCGGTTCTCCTACTATCGTACTGAAGCCACAATGTCCTCGATACCCTGCAGGTAACCTCCTCAGACCATCTAGACTGTGCAAATTAACTAAATGCGTATTTAAATATGAAGTAAAAAACTGGCCATTAAACAACAACTATTTGCATGTGCTACATCTCGTTAAAGCAGCTTCCGACTAATTCTATTAATATGTTTGACCGCCCTTAAGAGCGACAATTCGATCTTAGCTCTGGAACGACAGCAACAGCTGTATTAACCGGAAGTTTTTTCCCAGAAAGGAACTCCAGACAAAATGTAAAAATTGGACATCACCATGATTCCGTCCATGGGCATAAAGTTGATCCTTTAATCAAGGCAATTACTCTATTTATCCCAATAAAAATAATCCACAGAAAA
Organism: Gymnosoma rotundatum; assembly: GCA_916610165.2. Taxonomy (NCBI): domain Eukaryota; kingdom Metazoa; phylum Arthropoda; class Insecta; order Diptera; family Tachinidae; genus Gymnosoma; species Gymnosoma rotundatum. The sequence continues at coordinate 89,766,967 of OU744337.1, read as the reverse complement.
CCGTCATAATAATCGTGCAAATTATTTGTTGTTTTCTCGCCTTTTGCCAAAACAAACCACCTGAGCAATTTGTCGACCTTTTCTCCAGAAAAAAATACAGATATTTTTTTTTATTTCGATCCAAAAAAACAATTTTTTTTTCAATTTTTGGATATCTGAGATTCTTTTCTTTTTAGTTTTAAGCGAAAACAACAAATCGAAACAGTTTTTCTACGTGGTATTTAGTTACACCCAGAAAGAGCGAATGTGTCGTTTCTGATAGAAAGTTTCTTTCAGTAATTATTAAGAAATTGAGTTACTTAGTAGAAGTAGAACAACTTAAACGTCTAGATGTTTTTGTACCTTACCTCTTAGTAGCTGGTGTATGTGTGTTTTTTAACTTGCATCCTTATTGTTCCAACATTCGAAAAGAATTGCTGCTGTAATTAGTTGCGCTTGTGCAATAAATAGTTTATTATATTTTATTTTAAATGTTGCTATTGTTGTTGTTATAGTTACTAACCTTAATATGCTAAAGAAGCACTGAATAAATTAAGCCAACACGCTTGAACATCTTGTAGCCTTTTAATAGTTTAATTTAAATAGTTAAATTAACATTCATTAATGTTACAAATGACTAATAATTATACTTAATGTTTTCTTCGTTTTTTTTTTTGTGTTTTTTTTTCTTTCTCCAACAAATAGGAAAATTTACTCACACACTCTACAGGTACTACGAAATCTGCGTTTTAGACGACCTTAGAAAAATGAATTGAATATTCTTCTCGCTCAATCCTTACTAAACAAAAAACCAAAACCTTAAAAATGAGTGTTAATAAATTGAGTTTTATGCAGTGGATGAGTATATTTTTAAATAAATTGTTCTTTAATTAAAACATTTTTTTAATAATAGTTGTCGTATACATGCATACATTGAAAAATTTAATTTTTAGTGCAAAAGAGTAAACAATTTTATTTATTTAGTTTAGCAAAAAATTAATAATAATAATTTGATTCATGCGATAAAATCCTAAAAATCTCTTCAATAACCCATCCTTGCGTGTTGTTTCCCTGTCACTACCTACACTTCATTTCTGTTTTGATCCTATTTGTCCTTTGTTGTTGGGTATGCTTAAATTTAATTTTTTTTTTTAATTTAGTTCATTTCTACATTTTTTTTTTATTATATTTTTGTTTTAAATTGTCTTGTTTTAACTTGTCTGTTTCTCTTACAGTTTCATAGTCTGTTAAATGAAAAATAATATTTTGTAAATTATTTATGCAAGCAGCTTAATATTATTAACTTGTTTTGTAACTAAACATCATTGTTGGGTTTAAAATCACTTTCTATTGTCACGCAACTGTTCGTGTACCAATCAATCACCATTTCGTTTGGATTTGTTTCATATGCAACGATTAGTTTGTTAGCGATTTTTGCCTGGATTGTTGTTGTTTCTCTTTAAACTCAATAAGTTTTTCGTTTTTGTCTTATTTTGTAATTACTTTACACTAACTTTTATTACAATATTATAAATATTTGTTTCACGCTTTTAACGGTTTCTACGTTTACACGCACTGAGAAAAGAAGTTTACCCCTATCGTAAATAAAATGTAAAGTTTTTGTTCACGTGAAATTTTTATTCCACCCGAACTAAAAATTGATGTCGGGAATTTCACGTAAACAGTTTTTTCCACAACTTAAATATTTTTATCGTTGCATTTGCAAAAATTAAAAAAAAAATTTGTTTACGGGTGTAAAATACAAATTTAAGCAAAAATTGTAAAGTGAAAAATTTTGGACTGGCACATATCGAGGCAAATGACCTGTTACCTTAAATATTGTTGACAAGAATGTCACTTTAAATTTTATTTACCAATTTTACCCTAAAATTACATTTTACATACCTAAAACTTTTTATTAGATGAGAAATGCTTACTTATATATGAATTCCACTATCAAAATCAAAGTGAACAAAACAGTAAAAAAATTCCACATTTCACGCAAAAAGAAAATATTCATGATAAAAAATTTCACGTGGAAAATAATTCGGGTTAGGGGTGAATAATTTCATATTTTATACAATAAATTTATAATTCTTAAATTAATTGTTAAATTAGTTGATTATACTTTTCCTCTTGTTTATTACATCTGCCCCCTGATTACTTTTGGTGCAAAAAGTCCGTCCTACTCTTCTAATAAAATTTATTTTTAAATTTTATTTAACGAACTAAATTCGGTTATTTGAAAAGGTGCCTTGTCAAAGAAGTCTTTTTTACACAAGGGAATTTTTATTTAAGTAATTTCTGCAAAAGTGAATTTTTTTCACATTTGGATTAGGTTCAGAAGGATTATGCCCATAAAAAGAGACTCATCCACACTAAGATTCTAAAGAGTGCATTACTCACTGCCACCCATCTCTTAACCAGCTGACTACCGTTATGAAGCCGACGATATCTTTCCGACTATTCTAAGCGATGTCGCCTAGCCCATCGTGAGACACATAATGTGCTCAACAGTGTCTAATTCCTCTTCGTCCTCGCGCATCCTACAAAAATCCGATATACCGTTGACCTATCTACTGGTTCTTGCATGCCTACAACAGCCCTCAGAGTTTTCCTGTTCAAACCCGAAACCAGTTTATTTTGTGCCGTTTCCAGACTACGACAAATGGCTCGTGAGACTCTGCAAACCTCCCGTACCTCCCAGAACCGATTAGTTCTGCCTGCTACCCTATCACATAGAAACCTATAGTAGTGACTAATCGGTGAATATCAATAGGTTTGTTGAATTTAATTTTCAATATTTTCTTAAAGAAAAAAAAAATTGTGTCCTTATAAGGGGTGTTTTTTTTAAAAGATTTTTTTTTTAAGAATTCAAGTGGGATAATAGTCACACAGCATAAGTTGCTTAGATTAAAAATTATATCTAAAATTAATTAATACTTTCTTCCTATGTTGCCAGTTTTTGTATAGCTTATATGGCTCCAAGAACATGCCAGTAAGATTAATGAGTTACGGAGGATTCAGTGATCATGTCACTACACCTTTCGCCAATGACTGCACTATTTTTCCCATTATAGTTTCTGAAGATATTCAGACTATTAAATCTGCCTTCACATAAAGCTCACAAAATAGTGACTTCTTCTGGCTGTTATAATTTTTCGGATATGGTTTGTAAATTATCCTCACCGCAAGTGAGACAATTCTGTTTATTAAGTTGCGCATTAATCAAAAGTGAGCTGCATAATATTCTGTATAGAAAATCAGCATCAAAGAGTCAAAATGCCGTTGCAAGCAATAAAATGTTCATCAAATCCTTTTGTTTAGTAGATAGGCACACATCTCGAATTGACGGGAATTATGTTAAATTGATTGATTTGAGTCATCCTCAACGCTACGCGTACAGCGTATATCGCTTGTTTAGCGTCCACTGTAATTCGTCTTACGGGAGTTGTAATTTAATAATTTCCAGTATATTTGATGAAAAAAGGAAAAATAGCGATGTTCTTAAAACTGGCGTAGTGCACAATGGGTTTCTTAAACCGAAAGATTTTTAATATTTTTAAAATATAAAATTTCAAGTTGCAATTTTTGCTTTAGAGCGAATTAGTTTACTATAAACTGACAAACTAAACATTAAACAAATCGCTTGTAAAATAATACAGTACTGCCAACTTAAAGATGTGAACGCCAAAAAACACCATTATTTGCAATCAAAGGAACCTCAACTTTGAAAATCTTAACAAACATTTAAAACGATTAAAGTTTGTCAGCTTGTAAACGTATAGTTTTAAAAGTTCCTTTTTAAAAAGGGTATTTTTATTTTTTTACAAGGATGCAGACAATAAAAGGCGTTTTTTAATAAAAGAACAGCCATTTTTTGAAAAGGACATTGAAATGCATCTATTAATAGTTCTAGTTATTCCCAACATATTTTTTTTTATTTAAATAGATGATAGAAAATCTTTTATAGATTTTATAGATTAAAAAAAAAATTTTTTAAAACTATAAAAATTTTTCGATTTATATAAAAAATATTTTCAAGTAACACTTAAAACTTTATTTTCGGATAAAATTTGTGACTTAAATCCAAATCCATATATCAGTTCTAAATCGTGTTCTTAAAGCCGGTGTACACAATCTTTGGGGGTTTTACCTTCTTAAACTTTTGTAAGTACAATAAATTGTTATTAAATTTATACATATAATACTTGTATGAACGTGTGTAATAAATAATGCTTGATAACATTTTCACTCTAACTTCATTTGGTCTTTAAATTATTGAAAAAAAAAAAAACAAAAAACATAAAATGTAAAAATTTGGATTTACAATATTACCTGTCCGACTTGTCAATTTCCTTATTAGAATATCATAAACAAATTAAAAAATCATTTCTTGTAGATTTAGATATATCACCTCCATTAGCAAGTAAAAAATCATCAGTCACTTGTAGTGTGTATTGTTGGTAATTATAATTTATAAATTAACAAGGAAAAAGATATTTAACTACTTAAAATAAAAATTAAGCGCTTACACAATATTAAAAAAAAAAAAATAAAATAAAATAAACGTCATGAAAAATACTGGAAAATAAAACTAATGCAAAATTGCTTAATACATAATCGGTATGTAATGATTTCTCCCTCTTCTATTTACATGTATGTATGTATGTATTTGCCTCTCTAACGTTTGCTCTTGCTCTACACAGAACGACATAATCTGTATAACATACACATGTTTTTTAAACTTAATTGATAACATTTTAACAATAATCATTTCATTAACTAACTTACAGTTATATGTAAAATATTAACTAAACTAAATATTTAACGGCTTTATTATTATTTTTTTTTTTTGTTTGAACGTATAAATTGCATTAATCTTAGACACATGTATCTGAGTTGCGCCTATTTTCAAAAACTTAATTTTTGTTTATTTAATACAATCGAATCTTTCATAAAAAAATTATATTTTAAAAGATTTAAATAAAATAATTCAAAATTCTTAAGTTATTAATTTATACATTTTATTTGGAATTTTTATTTTAAGAACTACACGGTCCTGTAATTTTATTTTTGATAAAATATATTGTGTTTATATGACATTTAATTAGATGGATTGGAATATTTAACACCGCTTTACTGACAAAATGTTTGAAGTTTTTTTTTTGCATTTCTTGACATCTTTTATTCTTTCGGCCATTGTCTAGATAATAACATTAAATGTTGTAATTTTCTTTTTTATTAGAGCATTTATATTTTCATTCCATAATGGACTATTTAAGCAAATTATAAAAAAATAGATTTTGTTATTACTTGTTAAACAAACCGCTTCTGAAAAGACAACAATCGGTAAAAATCTTTAAAAATTTAAACCCTGATCGACCACAAATGGATTTTTTTTATCTAATAGAAACAAAGTAAAATTTATTTCAAGCGGAATTTAATAGCTTTGAAAATGTGATGTAATTTAATCGAATAGTACTTTGTTGATGATGATTTAAAGAGAAGAACACATCAGAAAACGCAAATATACAATTACCTGGCCAATGACCGAAATGAAAGCAAAAAAATATTTTTTCAGTGATCAACATTAAAACAAATTTAAACATTAACAAGTAAAACTGCTATTTTCGACTATACCGAATCTTGTATACCTTTTATCATATTTGTATAGCCACATAGCTTTTTTACCGAAAACTGGAACAGCCATATCTAAACAAGAGTTGACAGCGTTCTTTTGCTGTCAAAAGTTCTCATGCCCCTACATTTTGCATGTAGCATACCGAAATAAGGCAGAGTCAAAAGTTCTTGCAATTGGAAAATCCGATTTTGATAAGGCGTTTGTTAATAAAATTAAAAAAATGTATTTTTTTTTTTTGTAAAATTTTAACATCAGGGGGCAAATTAGTTTACATTTTTTAATAACCGTGTTTTTATTGTTTAGACATATTGTAAAAGCTCTGCGGAAGAAAACGTTCCTATTTCAGTTTTTATTTATATATGGCTGTAAGTTTAGCTTAGGGTAATTCTCCCAAGCTTGCTGTATCAGGTAAAAGCTCACCAATTTTCTTACCTTTTTCATTAATTTTTATCATAATCAACAACCACCTGCAGCAATCCGAACGAATGTTAAATAAAAGATGTTGAAGAATTTAGGACAGGCGTGGTGTTTTGCCCGCTGCCCCGAAAGACATGGACCGATTATTTGTAAACAATCAATCCATTATACTATAATCATTTATAAGTATGTAATCATATTTAAAATAATAATTTTGAAAAAAATCTTGAACTCTAATAATGTACAAAGCATTTTGATTATTTTATTTGATGATAAACATTAAAATTTGGCACGTATTAAATTTCCATTGTCGTCATCATTCTTACACACACACACTCTCTCTGCCTCTCTCTCTATCTCTCTTTGTCTGTCTTAATGTCACTCTCTTTTTCTTTTTATGTTTAAATCATTTAGAAAAGAATGAAAGGAACATTTTTTTGTTTCTGATTTAAATATAAAATTTGGTTTTTATTCTTGCACTTTCTTTTCTTATATACATTTATACGAGTACATACTCTTGCTAAATACAAAAAAAAAACATACTCTTCTTGTTAGTTAATATAATTAATTAATCTATTATAAACACAATCTATTATAACATCGTACAACATACAACTTACTACAATTAATATTCTTATAAATAATATTTATTTTGTATTTGTAAATTAAAAAGAAATGTGTGACAAGTGATTGCCACTGGGTATTTCATTCAGCTACCAAAGTGTTTATTTTATTTATATAATTTAAAGTTCTTCCTCTATTTTTTTTTTTACCTTTTAATAATGTCATTGTGTAAATCTATATCATTAAGGCCTTAGTTATAATTTTCAGAAACAATTTACCTGCATATTTGAGTTGAATGAATGCCTCTTTGGCTTTGCGTAAAATTAATGTTGGACTTGAGGCAAATATGTTTGCGAATCATATTTTTGGCTGAAAGTACCTCAAAGTGTATTCAGACAGATTTGCAAAAATATTATTTTTTTTTTAATGTTTGTTGCTTTTATTTTAATTTTATATAATAAATTGAATTTGTTTTTAAAAGAAATTACATACTTATTAGACACTTGACCAAAGTAGCATTATATTTTTATTACAACATGTTATATTGTATATCAATTATTTTATTATTATTATTGTGGTATATTGGCTTGTTGTGACGAAATTAAATTCTTATTATTATTATTGATCAAGTTTTGTTACGGTGAAGGTTTAATAAATAATTTGTGTAGCTTGTTTTTTTAGACAACCAAACTATTGTTTTAATTTTTACAATTCTTGTAGTTTCATATTTTTGTCTTGTTTATTTGAAATATTTATTAAAGAGCTGGTATTAGCTTTTGCCTGAATTTTACTTTCCTTCCCGTCAGTTGATTACAACAACAAAAAAAAAAATTTGTTTAGAAAATCGTGAGAACATGGAGTATTCAAATGTTCACACTCAACATTTTTTTCCGTGAAGAAATAAAAACAAAATTACAAACCTGAAATTCTAGCAGAAGATAATACCAGAACTAAATATTTAAAGTAATTTAAAGGAATACTTTTCCAAAAAATTTGGAATTTATACAGATAAATAAAAACAACTTTGACTCTAGAAATATACCTTGCGCCATATAGATCTTAATACTCACTCTACCATAAAGGCTGATTTCCAAAATGTATCAATACAAAGTTTGTATACATTTATGCTACCGTACGAGAATTTAAATCATGTACGTATGCAAAGTTGCGAAACAAAGCATCAACTTTAAAACTGATGCCCTGTACCTCGTTTCTGTATTTCTCGCATCGTAAAAGTTTTCACATCAAGTGTGAAACAAAAAATTTCATCGTTTCTCGATTTGCGAGTAAAAGTGTTTCTGGTTCTTAATGCGAAAACAGACGACACTGATTCTGTTTTTACTGGAATAATTCCAGTACTAGTGTCAAATAATAACAAAACGTCAAAATAAAGAAATAAATTATCAACCAATATAGAAAAATAGTGAAAGTGTAGAAAAGAGTTAATAAATAAAATAAGTTTTAAATAATATAGCGAAAAAAATATATAGTGCAGTGTGGAGGACATGTAATCAATTCGCTTTTGCTGTTTGGAAATTCTTTCTATTTTCTAAATAAAAATATATAAAACATAAATAAATGCATAAATACTTATTGATAATACTTTTTTATTATTAAGTTTTATTGCTTTTTACCTTATCGGCTGGTTAGGACTCCATGTTTACACAAATTTAAAAATATATTTTAAATCTTACTTGTTCTCGCGCTGTTTTGAAATGTGAGTTATTTTGACAGTTCTTGCGTAAAACTTTTCACAAAATATTGGTACAAAAACACTTTATCTCGCATACTTCCAATAACTGTTGGAAAATAACTTAAATGACATATAGTTCTCGCATTTTAAAGATACAGAAACACTTGTGTGAGAAAACCTATTTTTTGTTTCAATTTACATCGTTTTTCTAAAAATTTACTTGTTTTATGCAAAAACTTTTACGATGCGAGAAATACAGAAACGAGGTACTGATTGCTTTTTTTACTGCGTTGCTAATAGTACTTTTCGACCGCGTTTTGAAATGGTATACATTGTCAATGTTAAGTACTGCGGCGTAATGAAACACGAAACTTTCTTCGAACACAAAGCAATTTACGTTTTGGAAGTGATCATAACTGTATAACAATCCGTATGATTGTAACAACGAATAAAAACCCCATTCCTATTAAGAAGTCTTCTTGTTCAAACTTCAGGTCAATATTGTAAAGATTATAATATAATGTTAGGACACGAGAGAGAAACCCTATAAGTCACCGAACGTCACTCCCATTTAGCTGAAATACTTTTGTAAGCACAGTGGCTGTTTCGACTGCCACGATTGTTTAATGTGGGCGAAACAAGTAGGCTAATTCGTCAGCTCTCTCGGTTTCAAATAGTCACTTTTGTTCCGAAATACAGTAAGACGCCAACGGGTTGGTTGTGGAAGTTCATGGCATATGCTGATGCTACGTTTCATTTTATTTAAGCAAACAATTTTAAATCAAATCATTAATTAATGTTCTCGCAGACTTTCATCCGATTTTACAATAAAGCAAAAATAACGCGTGTTTATTAACATTTCTTTACTAAATCCAACAAATTCTAAAAAGTTCTCAATAGGATTGATATCTGAAGACTGGACTCGTGTTTGCTAATATTTCGTAGGAATCTGCAGCAGCCCAGGCTTCTTAAAATCGATTGTGTTCGTCGGATTGACTTTGTTTTAAAAGAAACATTCATTCTCAATGTCAATGCGAATTGCATGTAACAAATTATTCAATTTTCCCACTGTTTCCTTAAGTTCAATAAATGGTTAACTGCCGGTTTCTCGAAATGCGAACGAACATTTCTTTCGCATAGTTAAATTGAAAACAAAAACAAATTTTTATATTTTGTTTTTAATACAAGTTCGTTCGCATTTAGTGAAATCGGCAGTAAATATGGAGGTTGGCAAGTACTGCAGTAGTGAAATTAAATGGATTCAAAATTGCTACCACTTGTAAGAAATTCGTCTTGCGCAAGGTCTAGTAAAAAATATTAAATATTAAAGTATTCTTTTAAGTTATCTTGAATATTTATTACTCTTCGGGGTTTTTTTTTTATTGCTTTATCTTATTTAGTTTGTATCACATACTATTTCTATCTCTTTCACTCTATTTAAATTGATTGGGCAAAACAGCATTTTAAATTTATTAAAACAGAAATAATAACAATGTTTTTTATAAACACGTATACAATTATTTAAAATTAAACTGTCTGAATAATCTCTGGGCGACACTTTAGTAAATGGTACAGCCTTCAAGAAGCCACGAAATAAAATTTGTTCCATCTCATCAGGCCGCAACACCATTCATTATTTAAATACTTGTTTGTTATCTTTATATCTGTCTAGAAATCATTTTTAATCACATCCTTTAGGAAGACTGGAGTATAAATTCAACGATATGAGGGAGTACATGATGGCTGTATTGCAAGAGCTGCCATATGAAAAAGTGTCACATTAATTTTACTGATCGACAAAGTTCCTTGCCCCTCAAACTATTGAAAATTTTATATAAATTTTCGATATTTGAAGCAAGCGATGTGTTTCGAAACACATCACAGTTTGCTTTTTCTCCCTTTTTTTTTTTTTTTTTTGTAAAAACAAAATTAGGAAAATAAAGTTAAACTGTTGGATTTTTCGGTCCTTGTCACATGTTTATTTAAATAAAATACTTGAAATATTTAAAATTTTATTTCATAAAAACTCCCTTTTACAGGTTTGACTCATAAGATTTTCTGTTTTATATCTAAAAAATATTGTAATATTATTTTAGTTAAATTTAAATCAAAATAAAAAACAGGAAACAATTAAACAATAAACTTTGTTAAAAATCAGGTAAATACAGCCTGGTTCCTTATTTATTCGTTTTAAGTTTTAAATTAAAAAAAATATTTATAGTAATTTGATTATTATGTGAAAATGTTATAAATTTATTTGCATTTAATTAAGCTTTATAAAAAAATATTATAAAATTACAAGTTTTATTTCAAAAATATAGAAAATTGTTTTTTAATTTTATTAAATAAAAATTTGGTTTTATTTTATTCTGTTTTCTTAAATATAAACGATGTGACAAAAATAGAAGGAGTTGCCTCAGAGTGTTTTAATTTGGTGTTCTTCTATAAAATACCTTAATTAAGAAAAATTCACTATATTGAATAAATTGGACAAAGGACACGTCTGCCGCCCATACATGGTTACATAACTGCAAAAAAAAAAAAACGATCGTTAAAATCCGTAGATGTTTTACATCGCATGCAAGTAGTAGTAATAATTTTTATTGTGATTGAAGCAAGCACTCTAGGTCCTGCCATATATCCACGTCAATATATAGAGTTAAGGATTGCTCAATAGTAAGTATTGTTGAGTTCCCAATTTTTTCTGAAGCTTTAGTTATAGTATTAGCCGAAACTGATGCATTAATTTCAACAACTTGCATCCTTTTAGCTCGTTGTGATGCTTTCTCATAACTTACATAAGGTCGGCCTCTACCACTGCTGGTACTTGGAACTTAATGCGAGCAGGATTCAATTGAATTGAATTTTTGATATTGTTTAACTAAAAATTAAAAAAACTAAATATGGAAAAAATATTTTATGAATTATTTCAAAAGATTATAAAATCGTACAGATCTGTCAAAAAGTCTGTCACACACACACTTTTAGTCCACACTACCATACATTTTGAGCACACATGCAATGTTTGATATATCATACGACTGAGTATGATAGTGAATCCTGGCCTTTACGGCTTAAATTTAAAACTGTAAAATTCAATTTCTGTACCCAGTATTTACCAGTTCTCTTTGCAAACGATTTTCTACAAATTGTGTAACTTTAAGTATCACAGTAGTTGTTTAATGTTGCTTCAACTGCAGCCACCGATTGAAAATATCACGAATCCGAAGTGGTCTTGACACTAAAAAAAACATTCACCAAAGTAATTCGTGCAAATAGGTGCAGCTGTTATTTGTATATGTTATAATACATATTTGCAGGAATAATGTACAAAAATATTGAAAAAGTATTTTTTTTTTTAATTTACTATTAAAGTTTATCTTTGTTGTAAAATCCCGGCTTTATGGTTACAAATATATTTTTGCAAAAGATACCTTACATATGACCAATAATCATCAGTGGTGTAATTCTAAACAGATATCAGGGTTGCATTTTTATAAAAACCGTTAGCAAACAATATTAAATTCTGCTATTAAATGACACGAAAATGACAGTGATATTCTTTGAATCTCTAATTTTGAATACAAACTTTAATTTTGTGTTTCAATAACTCAATAATTTCCACTTAATGTTCATTCATATTTTGAAAATAATGTAATCAAAGTGGTTTCTCTTAAAATGTCATCAAAAATGTTGAATTTTTACATCATTTTTGACCGTTTTTGGCCAAACTCGTAAAAGTGTGCACTGTATCAGAGATTCTACTTGCTCATGTCAAAGTCAAGCCCTTTAGTTCTAATCTTCGCTTTAGCCTGCATTGAATTTTTGATCTCTATGTGTAACTTGTTTAACAATAAATAATGTCAGCTGGCAGTTGTATAAAAACTAACCATTGTCTTTTTACTTTAACATTAAAATCAACTTTTAAACAAGCAAATTTTGGTTAAAAAAACACCATAAAAATTAAAAAATCGTTTCAGATTAAAACCTTAAAAATTATAATTACAGTGACTCGTTAATATTCAGTATTTTTATTTCGAGTTATTTAAACAAGAAATAAACCTATGGAAAATATATTTCTCCAAATCAAATTAATTTATTTATAGAGTATAAAGCATTGACGAACATATACTTAAAAGGACAAAAAGTAGAAACTTAACAAATTCAGGCTTCATTAATCAGGTATGTGATGAATTTCGATCGACTTCAAAAGTAAATAAAGTTTCCAAATCGATAATAGTGTGATGAATTTCGATCGATTTCAGTTTTCCATTTTTGCTTTAATTCCATGTTGTTTTAACAATAACTGCAACTACAGTAGCTCCAAGCGAAACTCGTACACTTTAGACTAAGGGCCTGTTTGTAAATGCATCAGTGCTCTGCATAATATGATTATTCTGCACTGCCACTGCTAATCAGCTGTTGCGTATGCTTTGTTTTGCTCGTTTTAGTGTTTGCATTAACGAACGAAGAAATACTGTGAAAATAGAAAAATTGATAAACTCCATTTGTCAACTAGATGATATAAAAATGATAAAAATTTGTGTAACATATTAAAAAAAAGAAGATTAAAGAAAATAAACTAAATTTAATTCTATTAAAATTATTAAACAGAAAAAGACGTTCATTGCATCAGCCATTTTTATGATTAGTTTTTTGTTTTTTTTTGCGCATAATATACTTCAGTGAAGCATTTACGAACAGACCACATTTGCAGTGCTGCCACTTTTTGCATTTACGAACGTACTGCGCATCATATGCAGTGCAGTGATGCATTTACGAACAGGCTCTAATTTTTAAACTATCTTTTAAGATTAAGTAAGAAGCTCTTAACAAATAAAACTGTATTTATTTTATTAGTTCGTTTTATAACAAATTTAACAAAACATAAAAACTTTATATTATTAATATAGTTTTTATTTGACCTTTTTAATTATTTAGTTTTTAATTTATTATTTAAGCACAAGGTCTTTTAATTTTTATTTTCTCAATATTTCGCTACTCCCTTGTGTAGCATCATCAGGACAAAGAAATATTTCCTGATGATGCTACACAAGGGAGTAGCGAAATATTGAGAAAATAAAAATTAAAAGACCTTGTGCTTAAATAATAAATTAAAAACTTTATATTATTATTCAATAAAAAAATTTTTTTAATAAAAACATAAAATAATAGTAATTTCTGTGACAAAGCCAAACTCGTACACCACACTTCAATCAAATATTATTTTGTTGGTTTTAAATATTATTATTTGGTGTGCATGCCTTTATTTTTTATCACCATTTTTAATCTATTTGGCATACTGCGCACTAGGTTTTCGCAAAAACTTGGTTCAATTTTGCCCCATTCGTCCTGAAGAGCTCTTTTCAAGCCATCCTTAGAACTTATTGTATGACTACGAATTTTACAAGATAGCTCCACAAATTTTCGATTGGGATTATGTCTGGACTCTGAGCTAGTGTATCCATAACATGTGGACAATTATAAAGTAGCCGTGATCGCACATTGTAAGCCTTATGCTTAGGGTCGTTGCCCTGGTAAAAATAAAAGTTTTCACGAAGACAAAGTTTCTGCTTACAAACTGGCAAACTTTCTTTTAAAATGTTCAGATACATATGCTGATCTATGGTACCATCGATAAAGTGTAAAACACCGGGCCCAGATGCAGAAAATTATCCCCAAACCATTACTGACCCACCACCATGCTTAACTATTGGTTTCATGTTTTAGACAAGCAACTCCTCATTGAATTTTCTCCATACATAAGGTCTTCCATCTGAACCAAACAAGTTGAATTTACTTTCATCTGTGAATAATACTTGCTTCCAAAATGAAAAATCCTTTGCTTCATGTTCCTTGGCGAATCGTAACCTTCTCTTTGATTTCTCTTATTAATCAGAGGTTTAACTCTTGTTCTTCTACTATTGAAATTAGCCCTTTTTAATATGTTTCTTATGGTCTGTGGGCAACGTTTTTTTCCTAAGTCTTTCTCAACAACTTCTACGAGTTTCGGAGCACTTAAAAATGGATTCTTTTTTATTTGACGTAAAATATATTGTTCATCTCCAGCAGAGAAAATTTTGGCTATTTGCACTTTTCTTCATGTTCGCAATCCTCTCTTCCATTTTACACCTTTTTATAATATATTGCACTGTTGATAGGCTTCTATGAACTATCTCAAATATTTATCGCAGCGATTTATTATTTTTATTATGATGTTGAATTATTAATTTTCTTACTTCGACAGAAGTTTGTCCTCTATGTCTACCCATTTTGTTCTCTTTTGGAACTCTTTCAAACAAAAAATCAAATAAATGACAATAAAAAAGGTAATAATGGGAAAAGTCCCTAATTTTTTTAAATTATTTTTACGAAATATCCCGAAGTTAGTTGCAAATTAAAAGAATGTTGCCAAATTAAATAAGACTGTACGAGTTTGGCTTTGGCGTCGAAAGTTGGCACTTTTTAAAATATTTATCTGTATTTTAATACAGTTTTTATTTGACCTTTTTAATAATTAATATATTTATTTAATTTTTAATAAATAAATTTATATTCAAAATTTCGTTTCTGATATTTAATTAAGTATATAGTTTTGTACTAAAATTAAGTAAATTTATTTTATTAGCCTATTTATTTTTAGACATATAACATAAAAAAATTTGTTTTCATAGGTGTACGAGTTTTGCTTGGAGCTACTCTATTCCTTCAAACGCAACTTGACTTAAATAATAAAATTAAATAAAGCCTATGGAATGGGTTTTATTGGATTTGCCGGAAAACATGTGAGATAATTTTTATCATAAGATGACATTTTTATTTAATTTATTTTTAGATTTATACAATGCTCAATAAAGAAGGATTTATGATTGCCCTTAATAATATCGAAAATGTTTGGGAAGATATGTACGTCGATTCCAATTTTATTGCAATTGGCAGCTTCACTACGATTTTTAGCTGAAGGAAGTTTTCAACGATCTGTTGGAAACGATATAAATATAACAATGCATCGCACATCAGTATCAAAATCGTTGAAAAAAATGTTAAACTGCCTGGAAAGAAAAATTTGCCCAGTATTCATTAAATTAGAATCCAGCGAAGAAAATTTAAGAAAATCTAAGCAATTTCTTTTTGAAAAATATGGTTTACTTGGCGTTATAGGAATGTGTGTACCGTCTTTACACCCATTTACCCAGAAATATTGTAGAGAGGACAATTGAGGTTCTGAAAAATCAGTTCAGGTGTTTTTTTAGAACCTTGTGGTATAAACCGTGGAAAGCAGTTCAAGTTATAAATATTTATTGTGCTTTGCAAAATCTACGCAACTCACACACCTGAAATTGTTACTGAAGGCGTCAGTAATCAAAGCTATTAGATGACGAAGAAGTCCCCATCGGGACTTCTATGTTGTTCACTTTGTAAAAAATAACTTTGCAAATTTTTTACATTTAGAAACACTTTTTTGCAATGTCAACAATTAAAACAATAATTTTAAAAAACTTGATGGGATTATTAGACGAAACACCTCAAAGCAATTATAAAATTGTACAAAAATACATAAAAAGTCCGATTCAATGGTTTTAATTTCCTTGAGCGCCTTCTTGCATAAAACAATTATTTTTTTTTAGAGGCACAATCACTTTTATTTTGCAATCGTGTTAACAACAGCTGCTTTCACTCAAAAATACACTTTTTGTCTCTGAAGATATAAAAAAATTCTGTTTAAATAATAGTTAAATTTAAAAAATTAAAATTTTCTTACTTTTCTGCCGCCATGATTGATGTGTTTGTAATTTATTTTGCACAAAATATCAAGAAAGCAGTAACAAAATTAGTGACACACAGTTTGCTTTTGTTTGCGTATTAATAACTTTTATTATACATTTAGGGATGCGTAACATTGTCAATATTTAAATGGTTGCGTTTAAGAATGCATGACTTTGTTAAGTTGCATTGCATATGACGTTTTGGAACTCACCCTTGTTTTAATAAAAAAATTAAAAATGACATTCTATAAACTTTATGAAGGCATTCTCTTGCCATAAATTCTTGTGTTTCCCCTTAAAAATCTACAACAAAAAAAAGATTTTTATTTTTATGCTTAAAAAAATTTAACTTACATTTTTTTACGTTTTTAATATGAAAAACAAAATTCACAATGCAATGCTAATGTGAATTAAAAACAAGTTCAAAGTAATAATAACGATTTTCATCACATGGCAAAACGATTACTTTTTTCATAGAACGAAATGGAATTTGAAATCGAGAGCATAAAAACGAAACAATAACCAATCACACCTTTTACCTTATTCTACTCGATTTTATATCGAAATCGATTTTCATCACTTACCCGAATATTCGGTTTTTTTTTATGAAATTAAACTCTTTCAATATTATGTCAAAAGGATAAAACTAATCACCCCTATTCTGCGTTTCAATTAAGTCTCCGCATTCAGTTCCGTTGCGATCGAAAATTGGTATTCTGAAGAAAAACGGAATCGAAAGAAAAAGAAGAAGACAACAATATTTACATAATTAATAGCATAACAGTGGAATGTGGAAATGAAATAGCAAAATAAGCAAGTTTGTTATAATTTTCGTAAATAAATGTCAAATTTAATACAAAAAGTTGTATGAATACATAATTAAAAATAAATAATTGATAAAGTTTAATGAAAAAATTTGTTAAATAATATATAAAAACAAAATCAAAATTTCTCCATGCACTGGCAATTTTTATTGGAGGAGCTAGTGCATTGCGGATTCCTGCAACGCTGCTACTTCTTCCTTTTGGCCGTTGGTTAATTAAATAAATTAATTAAAAATAATTTTAATTGTTTTTTTTAAATCGTTTCTGGACATTTTATCTCATTTTCTACATACATTTTTTAAATTTTTAGCTAAAAAACACAAATAAAGCAAGCTCTCCGTTAACAAAAAAAAAAAAAAACAACTGAGAAAAACGAAGCTCCGATCGTAATGCAGAATACATACAATCAAAAAAAAACAGCGAAATCGAAACGCAGAATACTAAAGTTGCTAGACGGAGAAAATCTCGATTCGAATCGAAACGCAGAATAGGGGTGAATATCTTGTTGGAAAACCGTTATTTTTGTAACCTGTGTTAGACGGCTCGGCATATTATATATAACTTTTTGAAGTATTCTACACAGATCTTATCCCATACTTCCTGCAGTCTTTTTTTAAGCTCGTTTCTATATGAAATAGGTCCTGGCGATCCAAATAATCCCATAAATTTTCTATCGGGTTAATATCAGTGTGTCAATCACTTTTGGGCAATTGTAAAGCAACCATTCGCAAACAACATACGCTTTATGTTTGGAGTCGTTGTCTTGATATAATTTGAAGGGCGAAAAATTTCCATTTTCAAATTTCCCCTTGTTCATTGTACCTTCAATAAAAACCAGTTTTCCGACCCCGTTTGCTGATATACAGCCCCAAATCATCACGTGTCCAGCTTCGTATTTTACTTAGGGAGTAATGTTCTTTCCTTTCTTATTTTTTCTTTATTGCGTTTACGCCAGATCATTTTTTATTCAATGTAACCGTGCTACATTTTTTAGGAAGGCGATAGATGAGGGACAAGACAGGTGGCGGAAGGAGAAAGATAGTTATTTTACTTCGCCGGCTAATATGCTATGAAGAAGTACCGAGAAAGGATACTGCATGTTTAATGTTAATTCTAAATATGTATTTATACTGTTTAACAGAAAAAATATTTTTTTTTTTTTTTTTTTGTTGCCGCAAAGGTTTAACCCTGACTAACTAGGTTTGTAGCCAGCGTTCTTACCACCTTGACTACAGCCGCCATTAATCGCTATCAAATATGTTGAATTTGCTTTCATCAAGAAAAATAACATCTTCCCACTAACTTCAGTTCTTTTTTATATGATACTTTGCGAATTTAAGTCGATATTTCTTATTCTTTAAATTTAGGAACGGCTTCGTACGAGCAACTCATTGTACCCTCTTTAACTTCACTAACTATTTTAGAAGCACTTAAGCGCGGATTAATCTTTATTTTTCTAACAAATATGCGCTCTTCCGCTTCAGTTAATTTTTTTATGCTGACCGACATGTTTTTTAAAATCAATGCGGTTTTCGTTTTTGTATCTTCGAACAATGTCACCGACAGTATTAGGCTTCGTATTTAATAATTCAGCAATAATTTGTACGTTTTTCCATATTGTAATGAAAAATCACCAATTCTCTTTTCGCCAATGAAGAATTTTTATCTTTACGACCCATTGCTTCTAATACACAAACAAATAAAAAAAAAAAAAAACTTAAAGTCAATAGTTTTCAAACCACTTGTTAATTTGACTTTCATAAAGGGCCTGTTCGTAAATGCATCACTGCAATGCATATGATGCGCAGTACGTTCGTAAATGCAAAAAGTCGCAGCACTGCAAATGTCGTCTGTTCGTAAATGCATCACTGAAGTATATTATGCGCAAATAAAAGCAAAAAATTAATCATAAAAATGGCTGATGCAATGAACGTCTTTTTCTGTTGAATAATTTGTATAGAATTAAATTTAGTTTTTTATTCTTTAATCTCTTTTTTTTAGTATGTTACACATCATATCATCTAGTTGACAAATCGAGTTTATTATCAATTTTTCTATTTTCACAGTATTTCTTCGTTCGTTAATGCAAACACTAAAATGAGCAAAACAAAGCATACGCAACAGCTGATTAGCAGTGGCAGTGCAGAATAATCATATTATGCAGAGCACTGATGCATTTACCAACAGGCCCAAAGTTCAATTTGTGTGTTATACCAGCAACTTTTGCCAAGTTGCAAAACTGAAAAAGCCAAATATTAATGAGGCACATATTTGTGAAATATTTGAGCATTTCAATTTAATTTGTTTAATGTATATAAAAACTATATAACACAGAAAAAAGAGCTAAGATTATGTTTATTATTTTATAAAAGAACATTTTTGGAAATACCATAAATTTTATTTGCAAAAGAAGAAAATTAAACAACGAAAAATAAATACCGAATATTAATGAGAGCCACTGTATGTAGTTTAAGCCCGTTCGATGTTTTTAGCTAAACTTTTAGTAACGATGATGTAATAAATTTTTTTTAATTAGCCTTGGCAAGTAAAACTCCTAAATATTAAATAGATTTTTGAAGTTTTATCAATTAATAGTTAATTTTTCTTTCGGCTTAAGAATTTATTTAATAAACTAAGAAATTTAAAAACATTTGACGAAATTTTTTTAAAAATTTATATGTCATTATTAAATAACTTAAGTTTGGACTCGTTTGTTGTTTGATAAATTAAGTAGTTTTCAGAATAAATTATTTCAGAATACATTGAAATTAAAGGTCAGGAATATAAGTCCGTAATTTTAATCTCTACTTAACTGATTCATTTTTGTAGAAACCGAATGAAATAACAGATGAAGTTATCGGACTTGATCGATTATTACAAGATACCAATCATTAAATATATGACTTTTTAAGACAAAAATTCGTTTTCGTTTATACTTTAAAATAAAATTGAGTATCGTTCAGATTAACCTTCGCTTTTCCTAGGGTTTTTATATACATCGTTTACCAATATCCACCCGGGTGGTACTGCACTTCTATTCATATGCTGATAGGTAGTGAACCACTAAGATAGGATGTCAAGAAAGAGATGCATAGAAAAAACGAGATGACTATATTCTCGTGTCGCCTCTGTATACTCGGTGCAGTGAACAAACGTTTGTCACATATATTTTTATTTTTTGTTTTTAAGCGAGATATTCTAGCTTTAGTTATTTCAAAGTAAAACAAAACACGGTTTAACGAATTTTGTTGGACCGGCAAAATAGTTCTTTATATGAAAAGCTTGTAACGAGCACAGTGACACGCAAGATGAAATAAATTTTTATAATCTTTATTTACAAATGGAAATATGTATTTGAAAAAATAATTTATTCCTTAAAGGTGAGAATCTGCTATAAGCAAGTTTTACAATAAATTAGTGTTGCAACTAGCTGCATTATATATAATGCTACAAGAGTGGCCCGGCAACAAGTTGTGTCTTCGAGATGGTAAGAGTCAACTTAAGATCTCATTGTCGACCACATGAATCTAAAACTATAGATGAGCAACTCTATAAATTTCGAAGTAGAACACGTTTTACGCAGTATAATCCTTTCAAGACAGCTACATAAATATGGCATGCAAATCTGGTGGTCATGTGATTTCAAAACGTTTCATCCTCCTTAAGGGCAAATAAACAATGGAAAAATAAATAATACAAGACACTCTAATCAAGGCAAGCGTGTCATTAAGAGTTGGTAGGCATGTACAAAAACACTTGCAAAAAATGCAACATGGACAATTTTTTCAACAGTTCCGTTAGTCAAAGAGCTAGCCACAAAACAAAAGATATATCCGAAAAGATATGTATATATAAGAGACTAAGAATGTTGCTGTCACAGTATTCTACAGGATGAGCAATTTTTTCGGTGCCATTAGCATCGTTTTTTAATATTTTGGATACAGCAGGTCTTGACTCATTCGTAATCTTAAAGAATCGGAGCGAAAGAATTTTCTTGAGTAGCTTAGTAAAGAGATATATCATAGCCTAATATCGACCAGGTCAAGAATGCCACAAATCACTAAAAGATTTGTAATTAGGCCAGTCATGGAATAGATTTAAGATAAAAACTTTAAAAAACTAGCAGTAAACATACCGAGTTTTTCTTTTCGGGTCAACCAGTTACCGCTACGGATCCGGATGCCGATTTTAAAGCCGATGAAATATCAAAATGGGAGGGAATTGGCAAAATTGTGATAAATGCAAGAATCCCGTTTGTGGAGAGCACAGCGATTGTCAAACTAAATGTGACAAGAGCCACCAAACACTACAGCAGAATTTAATCATCGTTCTACCAAATAATTTATAATAATTTAAATAATGTGCAACGTAGCGTTTTTTATAATAAACTGTAATTAAAATAAATAAAATAAAAATTTAATAGAATAAAATATATTTGTACCCACCTGGGTACAGCTTAAAAATGTGTTAAAAAATTGTAATATGTTTTTACAAGATTATAAAGAACTCAACAAAATGTGTAATGAGTCTAAATTTCAATAAAATCGAAGCAAAATTAAACAAGTTATTGCAGGAATAAAATAGAAATGGTCACCCGGGTGGGTATTGGTGAAGCGAAGGTTAAAGTCTTATCAAAAGTTGATTATACTTTTTATTACTGTTCTTAAACTGTTCACAACAGAGTTTTTGAATCTTTTGACAAGAACGCATATTTCAATATAAAATAACACAAAATTTTTAACTAAATATTTTTGAATTTCAGGATTAATTTTACAATATATTATTTCTTTTATAATCAACTTAAAAAAATCTTTAAAGTTTGGTCTAGACCAAGAAACATGCCTCAAGCGCTTACCTAGCAAAGAAGCACAACGCTACCTAGCGTCTTGAACCGTGATGTTAACTCAGTTAATTTTATAAAACTTCTTATATGGAAAAAACGAAATAAAACCGCTAGATTGCACTAAAATTTATCTAAATTGTCATTACTTTTTAACAATAAAAACACAAACACACAATTGATTTTCGAATTGCTAATTCAATTATACAAAGTTGCGAAACAAAGCATCAATTTAGAAACTGATGCGCAAGTTACTCGGCTGCAACATTTCTAATACTTTTTTTTTTTTTTGCATTTTTAACATTTAGTACCACGGCATTATGAAACACAACACTTTGTTCGAATAGAAAACAACTATTGTTTTGGAACTCGGCTTTATCTTGCATATAAATTCTGGCGCTGCTTTGCGTTTTATAAAATAATTATTTTCGCATAAAAATGTATGTGAAACACGTGAAACAGTACGTGCGTTCCTGCACTTAACTTTGAGATTTCGCAGGATCCCAATGTTATCGAAAACTGTTTCCGTACTACAAGTTTGGGTACAAGAGAGAGCTTTTGGGATAAAAAATTTCGTCTTTCTGCGCGAAAAAGCCCAGACTTTTTCTTTGGGTAGATTGTGTAGTTGTAGTTATTTGCAATTATCTAATTTTATGGTTTCCTGATTATTTTACAGACTTGTAAAAGCTTCATGAACCATTTAAGTTAAACTTTTTAAACTGTCAAACTGGGGTCATTTCTTTACGCGAATATTTTTTGAAAATGTTGATGTTGCTGTAGATAGTAATCGATATGGAGTACAAAACACCTATTATTGGATTTGTTGTCTGTCTGTGTTCGCATCATGTAAAAACTACTGGATAAATTTGAACAAAATTTTGTAAGAAGGTCCCTTAGAACATTGATTCCAATATAGAATACTTTTTTTGTATGAAAGCACCCAACTTTACCGGTATAACAGTTGTCATCATATTTTATTTTTGTAAATGGAAAATTTTTAACACTGTCTGTAGAACTCTGGAATAAATAGAAATGACATGCAAGCGAAGTCGTGGGCACTGCTAGTTAATTTATAAAATTCCGCCAGTATATATGAAACTGTTGTTATAATTTCCGGTCGTCTCTGGCTGTGTACTTCGTACGTTTGGCGGGCGCTTTCCATGTGATAACATCATTTTCAAGCAACGTGTTTAATAAAACTGAAGAGATAGTGTTAAGAATAGATAGTGTTAAGAATAAAAGGTGGTGGGTTTAGGTAATTTTTGTCCGTTTAAATGGTATTATGCAGGTAGATTCCCTGATATCTGTCCTGTTTATTGGGGTAAATAGTTTAATATTTGGGTCTTTTATTATTGGATAGGTAAGTGTGACCGTCTGTGGGTGTTTTTCGTTTGTAAGAGTGTTTTGGTAATTTTAGTGGTGTAAAAATCGTGTCAGAGGTTGTGTTTACCTGTTCGTTAATAATGTCTTCGTTAAATGTTCGTGTTTTGTAAATTTCCATGTTTTCAAGAATGTCTAGTCTTCGTCCTTTTTTACTTGGGTGTAATACTGTCATACATTAATCTATTTATCTTTTTTCGTATCCATGTGTGTTAAGGTGCATTGCGAAATTGGAGTCTTCCCTTTTCCTTTTGTATGATCGTATGTGTTCCGTAAACCTTGTTTTTAATGTTCGTCCAGTTTTTCCGATGTATGTATGGCTGCAGGTGCAAGTAAGTCTGTATACTCCGCTGGTGCTAAATTTATCGGTTGTTTCTATTGATGGCTTGAGATTGTTGCGTAGAGTGTTGGTCGTTTTTAGTATTGTGTGTAAACCTTCTTTCCGGAAAAGGTTAGTAAATCTATATATTTCTGGTTCTGTGTAAGTAAAGATGTGTCGTCGTGTTGTATCGTTTGTGTCCTTGTCTTCTTTCTTCTTGTTTTTGTTGCTGTATTGTCTGAGTAGTTTGTCGATGGTTGTGTGGTTGTAACCGTTACTTTTAGCTATAGTGTAAATTGTATCGAGTTCTTTGTTGTATTTATCTGGACTATTTTAAGTCTGTTAATCATATGTCTAAATGCTGCGTGTTTATGTTGAGTAGGATGGTTTGATGTGCTGTGGATAGTTGTGTCTGTCGTGGTTGGTTTTCTATAAATGTCAAAGTTTAAGGTATCAATTCCTCGTGTTATTGATATGTCAAGATAATTTATAGTTCTGTTTTGGTCTTTTTCCATTGTGTATGTGATTTTGTTTTGTATTATGTTTAAGTCTATAAGAATTTCTTCGGCGTTGTCTCTTTCTAGGATGCATATAATGTCGTCTACGTATCTGTAGTAATGGGTTATTTTATGTTTTTTTTATTCGTTTTTTGATGTGTAGTTGTTCTAAATGTTGCATGAAAATCTCTGTGAAGTTTGCGGATGTTGGGTTTCCCATGCCGAGTCCATCTGGTAGTTTATAGAAGTTATTATTGAATCTGCACGTAGGATAGTCAAAGTTTCGTGTGTGGGTATTGATGTATATAGATCCTTTATGTCAAAGAAAACGAGTTTCGTATTATCAGTAATTTTGATGTCCTTAATTTTGTTTATAAGGTCTTGTGTATTTCGTAACATGTATATGTTCTGCAAATTTATTTTCTCTTTTAAGAATGTGGTGATGTGTTTTGCCAAGTTATTTTCTTTATGAATTTTGGGTTGTGATCTGAGTGTAGGGAGTCCTGGGTTGGTGTTTTAAGTCGCCTAAAGAAAATAAGAACGCTAATCTGAAATAATACGTTACTAGTAGTAAAGTTGAGAAAATAAATTAAGTTTGAAAAAAGCTATTTGTTTTGTTATTAAAATTATCATCTTTAAAAAAAATTATATTTTTCCACACCCACTTATAAAATAAAGAAAAAAAAAAAAAAATAAATAAAAATGGAGTGTCTATTTCATTAATAATACTAAAAGCATACATGAAATATCAATTAGTAAGTGTCACAAAAATAAAAAATTTAATACAAATTTTTAAGTAAATTTGTACTTTTAATAACAAAAAACAGCTCTCTTTAATTGATTTGTAAAACTGTAAAGAACGATTACAAAATATTCTTCACACTCTAAATAAAATTATATTTCGCTGTAGATCTGCGCACACGCTGTTTTTATTTCAACAAGAGAATTATGTAGAGGTTTTTCCTTCGATTCCTTTATCACAGTTAAAACAGGTTTATAAAAGATTGTAATAATTTGATGACTCATTTGATACACAGATGTGTCGGATATTTCATTTAATTAATTTCGATTAAAACCTCAAATTTACAAAAAGTTTTGAAGCATTCTAAAATACAAATCCAAAAACTTTAATTTTGCCGATAAATCGCAGTTTGACCTTTAAAAAATTCGCCAAACAGATGATAATTTTAGCCAATAATGGAAATTTTAAATGTTATATTTTCAAAAAAAAAAAAAAAAAAAAAAAATACATAAAATTTTTTTTACAAAAGATGAAATTCATAGTGAGGATAATAATAAGAAAAACCCCAAAAATAACAAGTCTAAGTTAACCGGGGTTTCCTTGGTTTAATTCTTGGGTCAGTCGCTCTACTCTAGATGACCAAAAACAATAATTTCATAGAAATCCTTTGGACACTTGCGGGAAATAACTGTAAGTCCGATTTAATCATTTAAAAAACTTTAATCGAATTTCAGGGTTGCTATTGCGATGCCTTTTTTTATGTGACAATGTGGCAACTTAACACAAATTTTCTAAAGATTTTTCTGAGTGGAAGAGTGAATCGAGTCTTAAGTAATTTTTACAACTGAAGTTAAATAACATAAATGACTTATTTCAAAGGGTACATACTCATCAGTATAGCTTTTACTAAGTGATTTATTTTATCTTATTAAGGCCAGTTTAGACGGTAAGACTTTACGTACGTAAAATCGAAGAGAAAATAAAATGAAAATCTCTCCGTATTAAAAAAAAGAGATTAAAAATCGTATGGTTTTTTTTCTTACGTTTACACCATTGGTGTTGAGTAAAATAAAGTAAAATTGAAACAGATGTTGTTAAAACAATAAAAAAAAAGTGAAAACAAGTACATAAATAGTCCGCGTACTTCTAAAAATATGCCAAATTTAAACCAAAATAACAAGGAAAAGGTTCTTGGTGTTGTACTAGCTATTGCCATAATAAAAAAACTGGAAACCAACAAAAATAAAAGAAATAGACGCATTTGGTGCCGCGAATGGCTTCTACGACAGTATATGGACAAGGACCTTACACACATCGCTGTAAAGGAATTGCAGCTTGAGGATCCCAAAAGTTTCATTAATTTTTGTAGACTTTCCAAACAAAGTTTTGAGGAATTATTGCACTTAGTTGGCCCTAGCATTTGTAAGCAAAATACTACCATATTTATAAATGATTAAGACTTTAAACGACAATGTTTTTTTATTAGACTTTTAATTACTTTGCAGTTTTTTGCAACAGGAAACACTTACAAAGATCTGTCCTTTGGATTTCGAGTTTCAGTGTCCTCAATATCTTTGTTAGTTCCTGAAACTGCGAAAGCAATATATTTATCATTGCGCTATAAATATTTACAAGTAAGATATGTGATATATTCTACTAAGTTAGCTAGTAATAAAACCTGCAATTATTATTTTTTATTTATTTAAGGGATGCAAATCTGCTTCTGATTGGAAAATAATCGCTGACAAGTTTTATCACAAGTGGAATTTTCCCATGTGTCCGGGTGCAATTGGTACAATTTATTGTATTTGATAGCAATAAGATTTGTAATATTTCGTATTATATCCCTACAGATGGTAAACATATTGCATTTAGGGCAAGATCAGTTGACGGATCCTACTACTACAACTATAAAGGATTCAATAGTATTATATTGCTGGCTGTAGTAGATGCTAATTACAAGTTTATAATGGTAGATGTTGAGACCAATGGTAGATCCAATGATGCTGCTGCATTCAATGCTTCAGATATCGGTGATACCATTAAACAAAATTCTCTACATCTTCCCGAAAACGAGGAACTTCCAGGCACAACTTTAAAGGTAATTTTGACAAATATAATCATATCAGATATTCTATATACATATTCTTATTACTATAGGTACCATATGTTTTCATTTCTGATGATGCATTTCGCTTATCGCCCAGGATTTTGAAGCCTTATAGCCAAAGACAGCTGCTGGAAAATAAAATTTTCAACTACCGCTTATCTAGAGCCAGGCGTGTAGTTGAAAACGCATTTGGCATACTTTCAAGCAGGTTTCAAATATTCCAACGAGAAATAAACCTTTCCGTGGAAAAAGTTGAACTGGTCACGTTGGCTTGTTGCGTTCTGCACAAATTTTTGTGTAGAGAAGGAGAAGAGGAGCCGCTTTGGGAAGCTTTAAATTTTGTAAAATTAGAAAAATCATCTGGCAATAGAACAAGCGAAGAGGAGTCTGAAATAAGAAATAGTTTTAGGGAATTCTTTAATTCTATTGATATACTTCCTTGGCAAAATGAAGCTGTAAATAAATTTAACTTTTAAAACAAAACATCGTTTTTTAACTCATTTTCTTTTATTAAAAAGTGATGAAGGCAAGATTACTATATACTATATAATAAAACAAAAAATATTTTTATTTGTACTTCAGTTCTCCTTTAGGCGTTATTTTCTAATACTAAATAACATATTAGTTGTTAACTTTTTTGGTTTAACATAGTTTGCAGTCTTTAAGACTTAGTTAAAAAATATTACAAAATATTGAATTCCGTGTTCAGTCTCTAAGATACTGTTTTAAATAATAAAAAAAAAAAAAACTTAAAACTAATTTAATTAAACAAACAAAAATTTTAATTCAGTTTTCAGTCTATAAAATACTGTTTTCTAAATAAAAAAAAAACTTAAAATTATCAGCAACATCATTTTTTCGATAAATTCGTCATACAAAGCTTTATCAGTTATTTCTCGAACATTTGTACGGAAGAAACTTGTGATGGCATTTTCTCGTTCCTGCTCTGCTGTTTCTGGTTTCTCTGCCTCGCTAAGTTTCATTATGTAGTCCTTAGCTAGATTTATTATTTCATCCGTATCCACAGAACCCTTTTGCTTTGCCTTAAGCCTTTTCGGTGGCGTTGGCTTGTCCACCTCCGACAATTGTGAAAGATCAATTGCTTCTGAAGAAATGTTATCGTCCGCATTCTGGAAAAAAATGTTATAAATACTTAGAATTTTTGTATCAATACATTTTTAGTTCCACATTGTACTTACATAAGGAAGATTTGATTTTCCTTTTCTTACTGTTACAAAGTCCTTTAAAAAATTAAGTTCCTCGTACCAGTAAGCCGTTGGCACATAAATCTCATCCGTTGCCGCACCACTTCTTTGACTTTCCCTAACTTTTAACAACTCTCGCCCGTATTGGGATCGAAGATAATTTATCTTTGTCTAAAAAAGATTAAAAATATATTATTTAATTACGTTAAATAAAACGCACAAAAAATACCTTTACTTCGAGTGACGTTACATTAGGTATGTATTCTTCCAAGCTCTCAGCAATTGATGTTAAACAAGCAGACCGTGCATGCTTATTATGGTACAACTCATGCCTTGGCTTGTACAAGCTTTCCTTTTCTCTTCATAGCTTTATCAAACCCAACACTGCTATTTGGCTCCACTCCATCTAAAAAGGAGATAAAAATATATGAATATATTTATAATTAAAAAGCCGTTTTTTACCTTCCCAAGAAGTGGAGAATTGGTTACACACTCTTCCATATCAATTTTTTATGAGCTAAAACAGAAATTAAAAATTTTCAGGTTCTTTTGCCAAAAGTTTTTTATTGTTTACAAAAATATTTGTGATGCCAACTGAGTCTATTTTGCACTGTATTCAGCGGTTTTTGTGCTATTTTGACGAGTTTTGCCTTTGAATAGCTAGCATTAATAAGAAAAACGCAACCCTGATCTAATGAAGTAGAATAGTTTTTGAAAAATTTCAAAACATAAAGAGAGCCGTACGACTGTCAAATTTCCATCCGTATTTTCTCTCAATGTCGGACAGTTTCATTACATATTAAGTTTAGACGATACTATTTGTACTCTTCTACACAAAAATTTGACATGTCGTATTACTTGTAGTATAATGTAAACCGCCCTTTAATAACTCTTTTAATAGAAAATTTCAGATTAATGATTGTTTGTTGTACAGAAACGGTCTATAATTTCCGCTTTCATTCTTTTTTCTTCTTTTTCTCCTTAAAAAACAGGATGAGTACTTTTAGTTTTTTTTATCTCGTATGAATTTTTCAAAAGGCACTGAAAATATCACCCTTTTATCCGATTTGTATAATGAAACACTGGAACATGCGGGCTAAAATTACCATCAGGCTGTTAAGTTTCCCTAATTATTATAAAAAAAATGTTTTTATCATGCAAAATTAAAAAAGTTTTGCTCTTAAAAAATGTATAAAAAATTAAAAACGCCAAAAATTTAACACTTTTTATACCCTTCACCATAAAAAGCGGAAAAAGGGTATAACTAAGTTTGTCATTCCGTTTGTTATTACTACAATATCCATTTTCGACCTATAATAAAGTATATATATTCTGACTTCTTATGCATAGCGTTTGATCGATGTCCGTCTGCCTGTCTATCCGTCCGTGTTAGTGTTGACATCAAGTTTCCCGAGGCACTAGATCAGCTAGAGAAAATTTAAATAAGTCAATCTATCAGACATAGTGTCGAAAGAGATGCTAATGGAAATTAGAATGATCGGTCCATGTCCTTCATTGCAGCTGGCAAAACACCACGCCTACCTCTAATTTGTTCATATCATTTGAAACGATGAAGTAACTCCAATCAATAAAACAAATACATGGGGCGATAGAGAATTAAAAATAAAGAGAAAACTACAAGTGAAAAAATTAGCGCTCGCCCAGTTACAGGCCTCTGAAATTTAAAATTTTTTAAAATATCAACATGTGTATCATTTTAAAGCTTTTTAAGAGATCTTTAAGAAAATACTAAAATTTTCTAAAAATGCCGATGGTATTTTTAAGTAAAATTTTACATACATACTGCACAATTTTTTTTCTTATTTTTTAATTCTCTGTCACCCCAATATTTGCGTTTTTGATTAGAGTTACTTCACTAAACTAGATTTACACAAATGGTGAAGTGTATATAAGATTCGGCATAGCCGAATATAGCACTCTTACTTGTTCATTATTCATAAAAGCAAACATAATTCCATACACGAGTTTTAATTTAATTCCCAAACCAGTGAAGACATCCATTTCGTCGACCTAGCACTCAATCGTATTATAAGTTAAGAAATGGACATTTTTAAAGTTCTTGAACGATTTACTGGTATTTTTTTTCTTAACCAAAGGTTCTCCAGATACGCTTTTTCTCCTGCAGCTAAACACGGTTTTTATGACCAATATTTGACTTCGTAGTGCTAATCTGTTCTACGATTGTCCCTTCGCATATTTAGGTTATGACTTGACTTCTCGCTTTTAAAAACACCAGTTGAATGACAATGAAAAAAAGTGATGAATTGTTATAATAATTGTAACTGTTTGGTAGAATTTTCTTACAGGGAGGCTGACTTCCAAAACGTCAGTTGCTTTGTATTCGAGTAATGTCTTGTATTTCATAATGCCGTGGTACTAAATATTTAAAATGCATATTATTCCAAAATGGCGCAGACAAGTATTAGAAATGTTGCAACCGAGGAAATAGCGCATCAGTTTCTAAATTAATGCTTTGTTTCCCGTCTCTGTATATGTATAAGATTTAAATACCGTAGCAAAACTGTATACAGACTTTGTATTAATACATTAATACATCTGCCTGCAGCAGTTATGTGCCAATTGAGTTTTAACAAGACTCTTTGACGTGGGATTTTTTTCAGCTGTTATATACAAATGTGTTTCTTGTTTGATGTGATCTTTTTGTGGTATCACATTGTTGTTTTAGCAGATGCTTAAAAAATGGGCAGGAATTGACAGTGGTGTATATACATTGGTAAAATGAATTTCATTACTTATTTCAGGCACCGAAACGATTGCATTATCCGAATTAATGTCAATAGAATAATGTTATAGAATTTTCAAAATAAATATTTGTATTATAACTCCAAACTGCAATCAAGTCCATTATAGGGGTCTTACTATCTAATTGTTGATGTTTCTTAAAATAGACGAGATGCATTCGACATAGCTATTTGCTTGTGTGGTTGTGTGGGGACATGGGAAAGCTGTTCAGTACCGATGCACAACTATACAATTTACAGATTCTTGATAAAAAGTTCTGTGGTTCCGAGATGATGCATGCAAGTGTCGTATTTAGATTCACACCTACAATCTGGCTGAATAATAGAGTTGTGCCAAATCGTTTATTTTAGTGGGCGAACATTTTCGTTCAAGTACCGAAAGTGAACTTTGTAAATTTTCTCGTTAAACGAAAGAAAACACTTGTGTGAACGGATTGGTAATAAAAATTTTCAAAAGTGAGCGTGTACGTTTATGCGAAAAAATGTAAATATTGTTGAGGTTCTATTGAAAAAGAATATAAATTTGCATATGAAAGTGTTAATTATATTAAATTGAACAGCAATTTAAATTAGTTCATATTTGTCATTATAAATACGTATTATTAATTATTAATGATGAGACAGGTTATAAATCACCCATCAGTTGCGGCATTAGCAAAGTTTCGTAACAATTCTAAGAGATAAATTCTTACAGAAGAAGAAAAAATTCACTGATTTCTAGTTGCTTATGAACATTCCTCTATAAATCTGCTCTTTAAATTTTCGTAAAAACAAAAATACGTTTCTAAATCGACCTTAAAACCAACTAAAACAAAAGCGTGTAATCGATGAAATTTTTTTTGCAAAATTTAGCAACAATGAACAATGCGCTATGGAGCGAAAAATGCTCAGCAATTGTACTCCTTCGTTCATTAACGTTACTACTTTACTGAATAAATCTACGTGCGGAATTCCGAAACTAATCTGCTTAATATTATATTAAAGCCGAACAGGATCTCAGCATACATATTTGATAGATATTGTGGTTACAATTAATAGCCACTGTCACGGTTTTCTTTTTGACGAAATGTAAAAAATCGCCAAAATGTGTTTTAAATAGTTTTAGTCCATAGTATTTGTATATATTATTTTTTAATAAAAATATTTTTTGTAAATTTTTTTTTATCGAAACGACTAAAAATCGTCAAAAATGGAACAAATCGCCAAAAGTTGAAAAAATCGTCAAAATATATACATATGTATGTAATTTATGTTTTATTTAAAGAACAACAAATAATTAATAAACACATTAAAGGTACAACGTTTACTATAAACTAGTTATAGTTTGATTAAATCCATAAATTGAGATTGGATTAATAAAATAATATATAACAATAATTTTATAGTTTTAACTTTAATATTTGCGATATGCTGTACACTTGACTTCCACGTCATTCGATAGAGTCCTCTTCTTTAGAATACATTGTATGCGAATTGAATTTTTAAGCATTTCTTGAGAAGATATAAAAGAAGTGCAGCATTTGCTATCTGCATTCATAGATTCATTCACTCAATAAAGCATCAAGAAGTTCATACTCCATTTTATTATTTTTAAAATAATCTTTCTAATTAACACAAGATAATTTTCTTCATTGAGTTTCGTAATTATCAAACGGTTTATTTGGGTTCAAAACAACTTTTAAATAATCTTTGACAACAACGAATTTTGTTTGTGATAATGAATTACAAGATTTTGCAATGCGTTAAATTTTTGTTAACTTTAAATACGTTCATATTGTCAGGAAGCCTATTTATGCGTTCCTTTAAAAGAATCCTTAAATATAAAAAAAAACAATTTTTTTGTATAGTTTTCATCATCCGTTTCAACATTACTTAATTCAGTTTCAAATGTTGACCCATAGTCAATGGCATTTAGTGAAACGAATGTGACTGTCATATCAATGGATATGGTTGTGTGTGTTTTTTTTTTTTTTATAAATTTTTAACAATTGTGCACTTTATTTAAAACTTATGGCTTAAAATGAAAACAAAATCGTTTGATGCATACTACCTGCTTCAAATTGTATGATTGAAATTATAAGTTTAATTTATTAATTTCATTTACAGGACACTCACTGTTCATCGTAAAGGTCTTGCGCTATTTTATCATTCTCCGCTGTTGAAATTAAGAAAACTTGATACTTCATAAGTCGAGAAAAACTTCCCACCTCGCCAAGTCAAAAAATAGTTCGCTAAATGTGTTTGAAATTCGCAACGTTTGACGAGTAATCGCGATATCTGACATCACTGTAGATCTGGCGTAATAGGATAATCTAGCTGTCTGCTTTAATCTGTATCGATAGTTAAAACACAAAATGAAATTATATCGATTTTTTTCATTTCTGTTTGTTACGTGATTTTATCGCTTTGAAAACCTCTTCGAAATGATTTTACAAATCGAAAGCACTTTTCGAATAAAAAGCAAGAAGATAGTACTGCGAGTACTAATAAATCTTGGTTTTACCATACGAATAGAATAAGAGCCACTAAAGTTGATTTAACCCTTTACCACGACTTTCTGTCAATAAAGATTAATAGAAAAAATAAGAATAATTAATTTTTCTACTTCGCAGCAGATGACACGCAATAGACACAAATTTAAGCTTAATTCCATTCTTAATTTCACGTAAGGACTGGCGAAAAATATAACAATTTAATAAGAAAATCATCTTTGTTACAGAACACATATTCGCCAAATTGATTGATAAAGTGTATCAATAAGATAAGAGTAGTTTTACTCCAACAAAATATGGGTGGGTTTCTGTAAAATTTGTTTTTATTGTGTTTTTTTTTTGTAGACTTATTTGAAAGCATAGTATTAACTCAATAATTTATGTGGGATTAATGTTTTATTGTTTATAACTCGATAATGACCTAAACTGGGGGAAAAAAACGATAAAAAGCTTTGAAATTAAAAAAATTGTACATAAATAATTACGCTGCAATTACTTTAAAACAATTTTGATTACAAAACTTACGTGGGAAAACTCTATTCTGTTTTAAGTAGAAATTGTAATCGGAATAACGAAGGTAAATAAATTTAAATCAAATGCATTGAATGGCTATTAAAATGTTGAAATATGTTTCTGTGTTAGATATTTGATTTAAAGTTGGCAAATTGATTGTTAAACTGTTAACAATTTATTTAGATTCTAAGCAAGAAAACTTCTGCAAAAAGGTGTTTATGGAAAAACATATTTTGATTAGAGTAAACAAAAAACAAATGTACACATCTGGATTGCTGGAGGTCTTCCTACGCTCGTTTCGTGGACTCTTCAATTCAACTCAACTCATCAATGTGTTTTGCAAAATTTGACTAAAAGTCACTATAAAAAAAGAAAGAAAGAATTTACTTTTATCATAAAATGATAAAAGTAAATTTTAGTATTTGGGCAAGTATTTGCGAAAGCGTTTTACATTTATACAAAATCACGGCCTCTAAAAAAACACCCTTTAATTTTAAATTTTATTGTTCAAACTTATTTTTAACGTGGAAATATTTCTACATATTTCGTATAACTTATAAATGTCTGCCTACTACAGTTGAAAAACTTAAGCCATAAACTTTAAAATTCCGTCACTATTGTACCACCCTTTAATTTAAAGTTTTATGGCCGCTATAGTGGTCTTAGATTAATATACACTGTGCAAATATTGAGTGTCTGCCTTTAACATATCAAAGAATAACAATATTTATATAAATATCATATAAATTTGGGACACCCTTTGATATTTAGTATTTTGTGTTTTAGCGGCGACAGTAGCATTGCTTACCTTTTGTGAAAATTTTTTATCCTTTGGGTATGGAACTCTAAGAATGGCCTAAGAGTATCAATCCGAGTAAAAATTTTGTCAAGAAAAAAATAATTGAAAAGAAAGTCAGGGAGTTTCCAAACTGCCCTCGCTTGTTATAACATATATCGAGTTTTATTGATTTTTTTAACTTTGCTGTTCTGTACTTTTCTGATTTTTAACCGACTTCAAAAAAAGAATGAGGTTATACAATTCGGCTGAATGTTCGTTTTTTATATTTGTGCCTCCAGAACTCAGTCATTTCTGATCCGATTTTAAAATTTTTTGGTAATATGATAGATTATGCTTACAGATTGGTCCCGTTTTAAAAACATAATCATAATCTTAAAAGTTAAAAATTAAAGGGTGTCCCCAAACAACATACATATTTTTTAAGAGTATTATGAACTGTAAAGGGCGATTCTGTAAAATTTAAAATGACTGCGTATTACTATGGCTCCCGAAAACAAAAAAATATACAAAAATAAATCTGAAAATTATAGGGTGCCCCCATAATTGATGTAAATTTACTTATATGAGCCTATCTTTTGAACCGTTATAGACAATCGCTTGAAAATTAATGTTACAAATTATAAATTAAAGGGTGCGCCAACTGTTCATTAAATTTGATGTATATGGCCATACTTTTTAACAGTTATAGACAGACGCTAGGAATTTACAATGAACCTGCATTGGTAAGCACGCTATAACAAAAAGTATAAAATTTGGATTTGAAAGTTAAAGGGTGTTCCAATAGTTAATGTAATTTTGTGTATGTGACCAAACTTTTGAACCGTTATAGACAGAAAGCTGAAACTTAAAATGGACTTGTATTTCTAACTCCGCTATAACAACAAGTATAAAATTTGGATTTGGAAATAAACGGGTGTCCCAATAGTTGATATAATATGCTGCATGTGGCCGGACTTTTGAACTGTTATAGACAGACAGCTGAAATTTACAAGGGACATGCTTTGCTAAGTCCGCTATAACAAGAAGCTTATAATTTGAATTTAGAAATTAAAGGGTGTACCCAAAATGAATGTAATTTGTTCTAAATGACCGTATTTTTTGAATCGTTGTTTACAAACACCTTAATTTTATACAGAATGTCCACTACTTTATTCGGTATAATAAGAAGTATAAAAATGTTATATTATAAATTAAATAGTTGACATAATCTGATGTATATGGGCACTCTGTTGAACCGTTACAGGCAGACGGTCTACTACAACAGCAAGTATATAATTCGAATTTGGAACTTAAAAAGTGATCCTTTAGTTGCCGCAATTTGATATATATTGCCAAACTAATGAACAGTTGATAAAGTATAAGGTTTGGAGATATAAATATGTCCCAATAGTTAATATAACCTAATTTAGGGGGCCATACACTTGAGCTGTTACAGGCAGACAGATGAAATCTATTTTGAAGTCGGTTTTTTCGCACGAATGATTTATTATTTTGATTAGTTCTTCCGTAACAACATGTCAGCTGTTTATCATAAACAACGAAAATCCAAAAAAAAAAAAGTTAAAAATTACATAACTTAAAGACAATATTTATAGCGCATTAGATTCTTAGTTGTTTGAATTTGTGCAAGTTTTACCAAAAAATAATGAGGGTGATGCAGCTAATAAGATGGTTAGCACGTTGACTACTAAGCTGTTGTTGATTCGATATATAAATATATATTAAGATCTTTATACTAATGTAAAAAAAACACATCTCCCATTTTTAGCCGGTACTACTCTACAGCAAATCGTCGGAGAAGTAAAAATATATATAAAAGGGCTGTACTAGCGAAAAAAAAGAAATGCTCCTGTTGAAACAGAGGCGTCTGCAACATTGTTCTAAAAATAAACATAACGAGCAATGGCAATGTTGTGAAAAGAAAATGAAGCATTTTATCTATCACTCTTTTTCACCACCTATATTCTCTACACTATCCCTTTCCAAAGAATATAACATAATAAGTAGGGATTATTTTCCGAGTTGTTCTTTTAAACTTTTAAATTTAAAACTTAAAAAATGGGGTTGTTTACACTTTTGCCTTTAAAACAACATAAAGTAACTTAACTTTGAATTCTATTTTCTACTGTTTCGAACGGAACAGAACTAAACGTCAAAATTAAAATGAACCTCAAATACATATTTTATATTTAACCGAAACTGATCAGCTGATTCATCACGGACCATAAAAATAAAACTTATGGCGTTTTTTTCTGACAAAAATGTTGCATATGTTTAACACTTTTTACACATTTGTGTTCTTTTCTACAAAATTTTCGATAGTGTAAATTAAAAGTATGTTCTTTTGAAAATTTGTTGCACGAAAAGGTGTAAGATATTTACATATTTTCCCTCAATTTTATGTAAGGGTAAGTATGCTACACTTTTTTTTAGTAGTTTTTTCTCTTGATAAATGATGTTTGAAACGCTAATTAAACATTACTGACATGTAAAGGTAGTTAGAAAAATTCAATAACAGTTTTTGTTCTATTGTGGCTATAAAATGTGTAGCAATTTTTCGGTGTTTAGATAACACGCAAAACATATTATATGATTTTTGGGTAACATTTATTTTCAGAAAAGAAACGCCAAAGTCTGCCCTAAATGTGTAGAGCACGGAAAAATTTTATGGCAGCACTTATTTTGTTCAAATTAAAATTTATTACTTGACAGCCGTTATTTATATACTTAATATCAGTATATGTTGATCTTCTGTTAGTCTACATGAGGATATCACTAGTGAGCTTAAGTCACAACGTTGCTTTGGACCCGATCACTTAAAGTCAGTATTCCTAATCTACTTAGATGGTAATAGGTGCAATTAAGTTAGTTATAACAGATGCACTCGACGATGATATCATTGAAAAAAAAATCTTCTTGACAGATGTTTTTTCTATTTTCTTTTACGTGGCACAGTGGCTTGAAATACAAAAAAATAGAATAAAAGTCCTAAACTTTGAGGCTATTTACCCGGTGTTCATGAAACAAACTGCGTTTTGTAGAGGAGGTCTTAAGCTTTTCGCCTATTGTATCCACACCCTGTTTCAGTAAAGGGCGTCAAAGTAGGTAACCTCGAATACGAAAAATGTTTCAAAATTGTAACGATTTAAAAAAAAAAATTATTTGTAGTAATCCTCA
The DNA here is from genome assembly GCA_916610165.2 of Gymnosoma rotundatum. Taxonomy (NCBI): domain Eukaryota; kingdom Metazoa; phylum Arthropoda; class Insecta; order Diptera; family Tachinidae; genus Gymnosoma; species Gymnosoma rotundatum. Next base: position 89,729,223 of record OU744337.1, on the reverse strand, counting down.
TAGATATATAAAGGAAAAACGTGCGTGGAATTGTATGGTATCTTTAATACTTTTATAGAAATTCGAATTTAAAATTGAAAATACAAAATTTTTACCTTGGTATTTTTTCGTTTTTTACCTGTAGTTTTTTTTAAATACAAGATAAAATATTTTAAAAACAAATTTAGAAAGCTAATACTATAAGAAATGACTAATAAAAAAATTGTTTTCTGTGACTCCATTACGTAAGTGATAATAATTTTTTTTAATTTAATATTTCATATAAAGTTTAAAAGTCCTTTCAGTTTAACTTTTCTTAAGGATAATCCATCTGATATATTTTTATAGAGTTTTTGAAGCACCCTATAGTCAGCATTGCTTGAATACGGGCAATTATTTTAACAAAAAACTAAAACTAAACTGTAAAAAAAAATTCCACGACGATTTTCATTCTTTTAATAACCAACTATTCTAGAACGATTGTTTTTAAGTAGTTTGCCAAATTTTGTAGACATCCAGCGCTAAATGGCGTCTAAGGAGGCGATTGAAGAAAAAATTACATTTTTTGGGAAGGAAGTTTTTTTTTATACACAAAAATAATATTTATTGGTTTTAGTTATGTACATTTTGGGCTTTTATGGGATGAAAACATGGGGTGGAATCGTAACATCCGTTATCGTATCGACAATCGTTCGAAAAAAAATTACCCTTCACCATCAACGAATTAAAAAGTAAAAAGTTTGGTACTGCATATATTATATATTTTACATAAATTTTTGTTTTTCCTAAAAGATCTCTTCATAAACTTTAAAATGATACCCATATTGATATTTTAAAAAATTTGAAGATTTCAGGGCCGTGTAACTCGGAAAATATTAGCGAGCGCCAATTTTTTCACTTGATATTTATTTCTTATTTTTTAATTCTCTATCGCCCCATATATTTTTTCTTTTTGATTGGAGTTACTTTATCGTTTCAAATGACATGAAAAAATTGGAGGTAGGCCTGATGTCTCGAAGGACTGATCATGCCGATTTCAAATAGTACCTCTTTCGACTCTGTGTCTGATCGATTGCCATATTTTTGTTCTAGTTGATCTAGTGCCTCGGCAAACTTGATTTCAACACTAACACGGACGGATAGACGGGCATTGCTCAATCGACTTCGCTATGCATAAGAAGTCAGAATATATATACTTTATGCGGTCGGAAATTACATACGGAATAACAAACTTAGATATACCTTTTTCCACTTTTTGTGGTGAAGGGTATACAAAATATAAAAAAATGTGTTTTAACAAATTGAATCGGAAAAAAATAATATTAAAACTTTGCTTACACTACTCACCCACGAAATAGAATTCTGTGCCAGGTCTGTTTTTATAAAAACATGTACGAGTGAGTCACATATGATCTTCGGTAAGTTTGTTTTTGATTTGAGTGCAGAAAATCGCCATGAGTCAACGTGCATGACAAGAATTTAAGAGTTAATATTTCGTTGTTTTCAAATATTTATTTAAACAAAAAGCTTTGCAAAAATGGTTTTAAGATTACTAAAGCTAGATTTCTCTGCTCGTAACAAATTTTTTTTACATCAACGTTGGGTGCAAAACTGTCATGATTATACAGGTATTTATGAGTGAAAAATGGCTCACGATATTATTGTTGAGCATTAGCAGATTATAGTTCCCCCTATAGTTTAAAAAAACATCTTATGATATATGGATAATTAAATTTTTCATTGACTTTTGCAATGATATTTGTATTTACATATCAACTTGTAACAACCACACAATGTATTTTTAAATTTGAAATATCACAACTTTTATAATTTCTACTTGAAATAATCTCCGGGGACAATTTTAAAATTGTACCAAATTACAACTTTGTACCATCTGTGCCATCTCTGACATGCTGTTAATATTTTAAAGCTGAAGTTAAAATACTTTTCTGGGTTTATTTTGAATGCAACAAATTAACGACTTTCAGTTTTATTGTGAACGTTCAAAAAGTTGGTTGCGTTTGATGAAAAATCGAAATTATTAAGATTCTGTAAATTGTTTCGTCAAAGTTTTAAAAATTATGGTAAACTTTCAAAAATGTCATTCGTGTGTTTAAACGTTTAAATTATAAATTTGTTAAATGAAAAAAGCGAAAATCAAAATTAAAAAAAAATATTTAGATTTTGTGTGCAATTCAATGTAAATAAAAAATAAATAAAAATAATAATTAATGCATTAATTTCAACTTGTATAAATAGCATGTTGTTGTTATTGTGATATTTCATGAGTAATAAGAATAATTTCGTACTTCATTAATAAATTTAAATTTTTGTTTAAGTCTTAATGAAAATCTAACGAAAAGTTGCCAAAAGGAGTCTTCAAACAACACAAGTAGTAAATAAAGAAAATTTGGCAACAAATCATTTTTGTATAAAATTTTAGGAAATTATGTTGGCCTTGTAATTGTAGTTATTTAGATGGGTTAATAAACAAAAGCTTTTAAATCGTAGCACTTTCTTAGCGTAAGAAAGACAGACAGGTAGACAAACACTTAAATGAATTAAATCTTTTTATTGTAAAAAACAAACAAATTTTGCTGTTTGGCTTAATACCTAAACTGAACAACAATTAATTATAAATTGTTAGTACAATTTCTTTGAGCAATAAGCATTGATTTCTTTTTCTTCTCTCTCTCCCTCAATCTTTTCCAATTCTCTTTAATATCAGCTGGGCCAGTGAGTAGAAGTACTGTGTCTCAATATGTGTGTATCTTAGATTTTTGCCGGCCAATATTGAATGGAATGTATTCAATTGATTAATGCATAAAAATATATATACAGTATCGAAATAATTTTATAGAAAATATTTTTTTATTTACTACTATACAATGTGACTATAACCTAAAAATAACAACAAAAATTAAATTCCATTTATTTGGAAGTTATGATAAAATGAAAACAAAATTTACTTAAAAATTCGCTGTTCAAAACCTAAGCAACTTTTAATATTCGCTATGAAATCCTTTATTTCTTACGACCTCAGCGCATCTTTTGGGCATAGATTCAACAAGATTCGATAGAATAGATGTTGTTATAGCTTTCCACTCCGATTTTAGACAGTTCATCAACTCCTGTTTATTTTAAAAGCGTCGAGTTCCAACTCTCCGTTTTAAAATTCCAAAGAGGTTTTCTATGGGATTCAAGTCTGGCAATTGAGGTGGCCAATCCAAAACTTCCCACTCAGCAGAGTTAAGCATGTGAGTTGCTAAAATGTCTCTGTAAACAAAACGGTCCATTTTTGTTTGAATTTCTACAAAGGGACCAACACCACTGGCCGAAAAACAAGTCCAAACCATCACATGTCCACCCTAATGCTTTATTGTGCTTTTGAGTACCGAGGATGTAGCCGCTTTCCTTTTGGTCTTCTCACGTGGCAAACTCCATCTGAATTTAATAAGTTAAATTTAGATGCATCACTAAACAAAACAGTTCTCCATTTGGATATAGTCCAATCTATATGTGCTCTAGCAAAATCTAACCTAAAACAACCAAACAGCTGAGAAAATCAGAGACTACTTTGCAATCAATCAAACAAACCTCTTTTTTAAATGCTTCTTAGTCAGCATAGGCTTCTTAGATGGCATGAAGCTCCTTAAGTTTTGTTCCAATAAACGTTTTCTTACTGTGAAAGAACTAATCTGAAGTTCAAGCTCATTCACTATGTCTTTCGACGAAATAAATGATTTTTTTTTAACTAGACGGAACATTTTCTGGTCTGTTCGCTCAGAAGTTTTTCAAGGTCGCCCACCGCTATTGGCTTCCTCTACCTTCCCAGTGAAACCATTGATTTATTAATATTCAATTGGTTTGCTATAGCAATTTGGAACTTACCGTTATTAAAAAGTTCAATAATCTTTAGCTTAAACGTGTTCGCGTCATGGATGCACTTCTAAAGAATTGGTACTTCTTAAATGCATAAAATCAACCAAAATTATTTTTTTCAATAGCAATCATAACAGGACTAAAATTTTTGTTGTTGTTTTTGTTAATATTTCGCAACAAATGCATGCATAATAATGTTTGTGCGTATGATACATAAACAATAGGATGGCATTGGAAGGTTAAGTTTTTTATTTTCCTAAAAGTTCTAGTTGATTGTTGTGGCACATGATTTAAAAATAATCTTTTTGGATTAAAGCCTCCCTTTTTGTGTTTATAGATAAATTCTTGAAGACCACGACACTTTTACTTATTCTAGTGAAAATTGGCAAAACTGTTAATTTCAGTTTATTTTCACTAAACAACATAAAGCAATAATACAGCAGTTAGTGCTAAAGTGAGTGTGTCTGTGTGCATGTTTGTATAAAACGAAAGACTTAAAAGACAAGCTTGATGAATATTGTTTGTATAAAAAATTTGTGGGTGACCAACATGATCAATCCTACAAATAAGATTTAGAGACAATTCACACTAACATTTTGTATGCTGAATTTTATTTAGATAAATGTGGTTTTTTATACTTTTTAACCGATAAAAAAATGGAGGTTATCAATTCGACTGAATGTGGCTTTTTTTATATTTCTGTCTCCATAACTCAGTTATTTTTGGATAAAATTTTCTTTTTATTTAAAAGGTTATGCTAACAGATTGGTCCAGCTTTAAAAACAGTTCATAATTTTAAGAATTAAAGGGTGTACCCATACAACATACATGTTTTCACGTGTATTATTAACCGCAAAAAAGCCGCTTTAAAAAAAAACTGAGTATTACTAGAGATCCCAATAGCACAAATAAATACAAAAATAAATCTAAAAATTAATGGGTGTCCCCATAGGTGATGTAAATTGACCTATATGAGCAATCTTTTGAACTGTTATAGACAAAAGCTTAAAAATTGAATAGAATATCAATTGGTAAGACCATTTTAATAACAATTATAAATATTCAAAATTATAAATTAAAGGTTGCCCTAATATTTCTTTTAATTTCATGTGAAAACATATTTTGTTAGCGGTTTGTGTTTTTCAGTTTGGTACAAATTGTGTTTGTACACATTTTTGGTTTTTACAAATAAAATGAGCAAAAAAATCATGAGGAGGCGAGGTTTAGAAAGCTCCTATTGCTTAAGTATATGCTCGATGTGCATGTAAGTGGCATTAAAGAAAAACTTATGACTTCTATATTACTAATATTGTAATGGTTTTTGTCGCGCTACCTTTTTGAAATTAAATTTACCTCAAAACTAAAAAAAAAACATTTTAAGGTGGCTTCTTGAGAAATAAAATATAAAATTAAAATTGCCAGAAAATCATAACGCATCGAGCTATTCTTAAAAAATACAATACAGTGAAATAAAATTAAATTTTTCTGATTTAACTTATAAATTCCCGGAACGGTGAAAAATATCCCAAAAAATTCTTATTTTTTTACAAAATGAGGCTACCTTGCCTTCATTATTTACGTAGGTGTCAAATCATTTTTGGAGTATATAGCCAACAATTGGAGAATTAAAAGCCCTTTAACCTTTTTTTAAACGGAGGAATTTTACAATAATTTTTAAATTTTTGATCCAAAATTGGCTATGTTTGGAAAGGGATAGAGGGGGAACCGTTATAATATATGACCTAATTTTTTCCTTTATTCGCATTTGCTTCTGGTTGTCTTTAAGAGGGTTTAAACAAATTTCCTAGTACTGAACAGAGACCTGCAACTTGTATGATCAAGCCGTCTTGTTCACAATAATTGGATTTTAAGAACAACACGAACAAGTATTACGTCAATTTAATACTCTTTGCTTTTTATACACAAACACAAAATGCAACAACAAGTGTAAATCATTTTCAACATTAGACTTGAACAGATTTGTATTGAAACAAAAAGTCTCGTTAACAAGAAGTTATTTTTTTGCACAACGTCTTTATTGTACATGATTTGATTGGAGTTTTACCAAAAACAATAGAGCCACTTGAAAGTAAAAAAGCGAAAAATATAAAATCAATAAGAAAAACCATACAGATGTGCATTTTCTATCATATTAGCATTTTTTATTTCTAGCTTTAAAGGTGAAAACAAAATTTTATACATATAAAATATTTTACAAGCAAACAAAATTTTTGTGAAATTATATTTACACTTGTAGTATGTACATAAATCTAAAAATATATATTTTGAAATTTTTTCTCCAAATACCTATAAATAATGAAATTCAAAGTATATAATTTGTTTTTTTTTTCATTTTCAGACTTTATTAAAAAAAAAATTATATATATTATATAATAACTAAAAAAGTAACATTTTATAAAAAAATTACATTTTTATGAAAAAATATTTACAAAAATTAATATAAAAAAGAAACAAAATTAAGTAGCAATTAATGGTAAAAAAAGAACAAGTTCAACACTATCAGGCATGTTCTAAATTCCACACGAATTTTTCACTTCAAATTTTTCAAAGCATTGTTGATATAAAATTATTTTTTACAAAAACAATGCTTTAAAAAATTTGAAGTGAAAATTTCGTGTGGATTTCAGAACAGGCCTGTATATTTTACGTGTATTCAATAAACGTTTGGATATTAAGTACAAAAATTTATTAAAAAAGAATTTAAAAATGTAAAAAAAAATCGTAATAACAACAAGAGAAGAAAACATTGAGTAGAAAGTTATTTATGCATTTTCTTATTTTCTTATTAAAATAGACTCAGTTAGCATCACAAATATTTTTGTAAACAATTATTATTTTAACAACAGCTGTTTCAATTATACTTCATTTTATTTAACACCAATGGTGTAAACATAAGAAAAAAATCATACGATTTTTAATCTCTATTTTTTCATACGGATAGATTTTCATTTTATTCTCTCTTCATTTTATTCTCTCTCTGGTACTGAAGTAAATTTAAATTACATAAGCAAAAAAAGAATACCACCTTTTCTTTGAAAAACGGTATTTTTTACTTTTTCTCAATTCAGAGGCTTGTAACTTTTTAACGATAAGCGCTAAAGTAATAATCTGATAAATAATAAGCATACTATGCCAAAAATATTAAGTTAAGGTCAGTCTAATTAAATTTAAAAAAATCTTTAACTCAAATTTTAACTACACTTTTATTGATTTAAAAAAAAAAAATTATATGTCCGAGGTATCCAACTTTTGTAGCCTACCCAGAATCCCCGCTTTAACCTAGGGGGCTGACCGTCAGTAGTTTCACTGAGAAACACCTTTTCATTTTCTTCAGATGTTCACTTTACCATTAAGTAGAATAGAATGGCAATAAAATGTTTTTTAAAGCTAATTTTTGTTTGTTATTTCTATCGTCAATAAACAAATTAAATTTGTGGGATTTTTTAATTAGTAATAAATATTCTCAATGGGGTTTTCCTATTTAAATCTCTTTCTAAAGTATAAATATCATGTTTTTAATCTTCTTTAAAGTATTTTCTTAATATCGCAAAAGCTGCTTGATTAATTATTTGACAAAATAAGTTCAAAAATTCTTTCCAGTAACATTTAACACCATAAATGCTTTAACATTATTTATACTTAAGTAAACATTTAAATACTTTATGTTAATATAAAACAACAGATTAATTTTTTATAAATTTTTATATATAAAAATTACCAAATTTTAAATACAATTTCTTGCTAAAACTAATTGAAAAATATATTAAGGAAAACAAATTTACTTCTAATATCAAAGCATATTTAACAAGGTGTATGCAAGGCGAGATCATTGTTTCTTGGACTGAGTGTGACAAAAATGCCGACTAAAATACAAAGCAAAAAGAAATTTATGCAACAAATTTGTAATCAAAATATATCTGCTATAAGAATAAGTTAAATTAAAATAAAAAAGGATGATTTTCTCACGTATGGACAGCCTCATTATTTTTAATCGCTAATTCGCTACAAACAATTATTATTTATAGGTGTTCGAATATTTACGTGATATTCACAGGGACTTATTTTTAATTTATCCAAAGTATGTATTACTATGTCCGCTGTAATAAGTTTAAAAAATAAAAATTAAAGGGTGAGCCACACATGGTACGGAATAATTCGTGTGTCAAACTCACATGTTATTATTATTTTCTTTTATTCTCTAAAAAAAAAAACATCTTTCAACTAGATAGATGCGCATAGACGATCATCTAGTATCAATAAACAAGAGTGCTATATTTGGCTATGCCGAATATTATATACGGATGGACAGACGGACATCACTCAATTGACTTCGCTATGCATAAGAAGTCAGAATATAAATACTTTATGGGGTCGGAAATGGATATTGTAGAAATTACAAACGGAATGACAAATTTAGTTATACACTTTTTCCACTATTTGTGGTGAAGGGTATAAAAAGTGTTTTTTAAGAGAAGTAGCACTTTGAGCAATCATACATATTATTTCTAAAGCACTTTTTTTGTCGGTTGCAAATATCTTCCATACCACCGCATCAAATTTAATGAATGATATCTCATTTCAAAGCTCATTTCTAACACTAATGACGAAAAATAATTAGAAATTGAAAAATTTATATTTTCATTGATAAAAATTATATTTTATATAGAACGGCAAGATAATACAGTGCTTATAGGTTTTTGTTCAAGTGTGGTAATACAGGGTTGCTTAATGGTAATGCAGTTCTACATAATACAGTATATATTAAAATCCATTCTGGCAATACCGCTGTTTACTATAATGCCGTTTATTAAGAGATATTTTTGTTTGTATTAAGGATTCGTACGGGCAAAAAGTAAACGATGATCATGTCATTACCTCTAACATTATATTCAAAAAAGTATTATAAAAACATTTAAACATATGTATGTATGATATATAATGATTTCTAATATTTTTATACTTTTAATAAAATGTATTTTTTTTACTACAAATTGAAAATTCTAGCGATAAATGTAAATTTTCGAGAAAAATTTCATGCTACCAGAATTTACACGCAATATTTGTTTTACCACAGGACAAACTAGATTCTGGATTTTTGAGTAATCGCAAGAGAAATAAAACTTGGGGAATGACTAATTATTAACTGTGTTACCTTCTTTGATATAGAATATAGGTGGACAGGAGAGTGATGGATAGAAGTCTTGATTTTTCAACTTATATTTAATTCTAGAAGCATTATGATGTGTTTAGACGACGTGTATAAGTCATATGCAATGTCAGATTTTTCATATGTAAATCGATATACAGGTGTTTTCAATAATGCTAACTTTCACTTTTAAAATTTCCGCTCGAAATATTTTTACGATAAAAGGTAATTTTTAATTATGAAAAAATTATTTTTGGAAATTTGTATATTAACACAGCCAAGTGGCTAAGTACAATTTTATATTTTAGCAATTTTAATATATAGCACATTTGATATAAATAATAATAAGGAAAGGCAGTATTGTGCTTTCGTTGTTCTTTCTAAATAGTTATTGCTAAAAATGTGTAGTAGACATCACTGTTTAGAGCGTATGAGTTTTCTTTTCAACAAAAAGAGGTTATGTCTTATGTACGTAGCATATGCAAGTTTAAACATGAAAAATATAAACTGTATGTTAAACACTGATTTTGACATACACACCAAATAACATATGGGTAGCAATTTTGACACTCCATATGACTAACACACGTCGTCTGAACACACTTAAAGCTTTTTTTAAGCTGTCACAGAGATTTTATATATTTTCTACTTTGCTGTCGATTTAATGAAGCAGATTAGTACCGGCGAAAGGGGTTCCGTGTTATTTATTTATTAGTATGATAAATCTTAATATATATTAGTATATTTGAAGTTGTTAAATTAACTTTGGCTGGGTTACGAACCCAGGCCTTTGTCAATAATCGATTAGTAGTCGACATGCTTACAGCTATTTTTACGTCAAACTAGTCTAGGTGATTACTACTTTGGAATATTGGCTTTATACTTTAATTCGTTATCCTGTTAGATCACCCTTATAACAGGCAAATTCCTTTAAGCCCAGGACTGTTTTGCTTAATTATACAAGAAAAAAAAATTTTGCTCTCTTAACTGTTTCGAATATAAGATCTGAGGGCAAATTACGGCATTCGATATCGATCAAAATTTCAATGGAATTTAGATGTAAATTTCGATCAATATCGAATGCCGTAATTTGCCCCCTGTAATTGCAAAAGTTAATGATGACCGTTAAATGTGTCCCAACTAAAACAAACAATGCTAAATATATATTTTTAGTTCCCCCAATAAAAAGCATAGTGTGGAGTGTTTGGATAGAGTAAAAAGAACAATTTAGCTAAGGCACTTAGAATAACCGAGTTAGATGCGTTGGAAGAAGCATTTGAGTGTTTGTAAAACTAAAGATCAAAGTTCAAATTCAAACAGCGACTTGATTATTGTTTATTCAAGGGGGAATCAATGGAGAAGAACAGTAAAACAATCTGGTGTTTTGATAAGAAAAATTGGTGGTTTGCTACGATATATGAGTTACAGCAGACACCTGTGTGTTAGAACGGCAGATAAGATGGTCAAGGCGGAGATATATCTTTGATGGTAACATGGGGACACAACGGGACCCAAGTAAGTCGGTCTCCTCATGCCGGCAGCCTGTGCTACCTAAACTAAGAAATACAAGAAATAGAAAATAAATAAACTGTCAATGAAGAGAAAATTAAGAATTGATGTTTTGGAATTTGCAATCAAACTGACCCCTACGTTTTCAAGGGTAAAAACGCAGCAATAGAATATTGTACGTAGTTGTTTGTATTTACGTCGATAATAATTCAGCGCCACTAGCTCTTACATATTACCACTGATTTTAAGTTCGACCCCAATGAAACTATACACTGTGTAGATGACGTTCCCTTTACTTTACTACTGTCTTCTAACAAACGTCATATAAAAGTTCGATTGCTCTTAATTTCATTTTAAATATCCCATTGGATCCAACATCATCATTCGGTCGGTGTATGCGGTGATAGTTTTCTTGGTCGCTTACTATGAGAGTCTTGTATGTGTTTTAACCCTGGAAAGATAACGTTATTTTTTCGTACGGTGAACATAACGTTACGTCTGAAAGACGTATGGTTTCTAACATCCTTAAAATTGTATAGTTTATCTATGCACCCGTATTTTTTTTCAAGTGTATTTTGTGTATCCAGTGTGTTGTTACATACTTAATATACCGCACACACATACTAAATTAATCATTAGATGATATTTATTATTTCATCTTTTCGTTTTTTGGTTTTAAATAATTTTATGTTTTGTTGAGTACATACTTACATACGAACATACTCAGATACATACATATCTACGTCAACATTCCATCAATATAATCTTCATATTTATTGAGTTTGTTTTTTCCCTTTTAGTTTTAAGGTCGAACAAATGAAGAATTACTTTTAACATCATGTCTACCTAATTATCGTTTTGTTTTTTTTTTTTAACATTAAAAAATTATTCTCGTAAGGTAAATTTTAAATAAGCCATTGTCATTGAAAGTGTTGTAAGTGTACTTTATTTAATATGGAAATATTTATGGTGTTTTTAATAATAACATAAGTTTTGCACTTTTTATACCCATCACTAAACTAGATTCATAACACTAACACGGACAGACAGACGGACATCGCTTATGCACTTTTTGTGGCAAAGGGTATAAAAAAACCGACTTCAAAACAGATTTCATCTGTCAGTCTGGAACGGTTCAAAAGTATGGCAATATACATAAAATTAAATTAACTATTGGGAACCCCTTTAATTTCCAAATCCAAATTTTATACTTGTATTGGGGCACCCTTTAATTTTTAATTTTGAATGGTAATACTTGTTACTAAAACGGTCATAGCAATCGACATTGTGTCCAATTTGCTAGCGTTAGTCTTTAACGGTTCAAAAGATAGGCCCATAGGTAAATTTTACCATTGGGAGCTACAGTAATACAAAGTTTTTTTTAATTCTAAAGTGGTGTCCTTTACGCTTCATAACACACGTCTCTTGTATGGGGACATCCTTTAATTTTTAAGATTATGCAATCTAAGCATCACCTTTCAAATAAAGAAAAAAATTCAAAATCGGTTCAGAAATGACCGAGTTTCGCGGCACAAACATAAAAAAGTAACATTCAGTCGAATTGATAACCTCCGTCTTTTTAAAGCCGGCTAAAAATTCGATATTAATTGCAGACTAAATGTCGCTAAAATTGAACATTAAATCGTAATTTTATGATTTCCCAAAATAAATTTACCAATAAAGAAAATCGATGAAAATACCATACATACACTTATTCATCAGTGTACATCACAAGACAATTATTGTGTGAAGCCATGGCAGATTATAAATTGGAAGACGTCTAATTAATTATAAATATAACAGATATTTGTGAAGAAGCCCCTTTTTAATAAAAAAAAGTAATAACGGTAGCGGTTATCGCAGGGAAGTGTAATAGCATAACAAAACAGTGTATGGCAGACGTGTGCTGTGGCTTTTAAATAAAGAGGTTGACTGGCTTGGATAAAAATACGTAGTGGAGTAGTCTGTGGATGGTTAAGGTTTTTAAACAACGAGTAACACAGTAGTGTAGCGTAAATGGCTGCGTTTGCAATAATAATGCATGTTAGTAAATACGAGACCATAGGATCCACAAGACCAGACCGTAGGAATTTATAATAAGCCACAGTGGTATTTGAAACAAAAGAATCAGTATGTTCGTCTAAAAAGAGAAAAAACATAACAATATCAAATAATTTTCCTAAGTATTTAAAAGTCTCGTTTGCGAATATATGTCATATAAAAAATTGTATCTGGCAACGCTGATAACAACACTATTGTGAGCTCCGGGAATATGCGCATGGATCACTGTTGCCATAAGTGCAGATTTATCTGCATTTTGCAGATTTTGGTCTCTCAAATTGCCAAAATCAGATTTGAAGATTTTTGGCCTAAAATCGCAGATTTTTTTATAATACGCCTTAAACATAAAATAACATTTACATGTGTTTTATGACAAATTTTTCATACAAATTTTTTCTAAAATATGTTATGATTTTCTATGAATACGTCAGTAAATATTTTATCGACAAAGACGTTGACTATAAGGAGAACATAGTTAAATTTGCAGCAGATGAAGCTGCTGTCATGACAGGCAAAAAACATTCCGTTGCCCAAATTTTAAAAGTAAAATGAATATGTCACTCACTGGTATTATGTTCGTCGTATGCACAACTTAAACTTCTTTATTAATACTTTTAGTAAAATACTCCAAAGCGAAGCGACAAGAGCCCTTCAAATTTTTTTTTAACTATGAAAGCACAAACCTAGGTACTCATGCACCTGAAATAATTTTAAGCACAAGCCTTGATCAGTGCGATATAAACAAATCTAACCTAAAAATTTTCCAAAGATTTTTTAAAGAAAATAAAAAACAGGACTTGAACTTTAAGTTTAGAGATTTAAAAGTATTAGATTTTAAAGATTAACTAAATGAAAAATAAATGACTTTAGTTAATTTCTGCAAAAACTATTCGAGACAATATTTAGTAAAGGAAAAATGGATTTGAAGATTTATTGTAGATTTTTTAAATAAAGTGCAGATTTTGCAGATTTTTTCGCAAAATATTGTTGAATTTCGCAGATTTCACACATAAAAGTTCTGGCAACACAGGCGTTGTTGGATGCGTTGTTTATTTCATGCGCCGCTCACAAAATGCATGAGCGAGCAATAGACAAATATAAGACATTGCTCTTGCGTATGCGCTTGGTTTTTATGTAAGTGTCGTTGAAGGTCATGCGCATTAGTGCGCAATGCGTGCTAGAGCAATAAATTTGGCGATTTAAAATGCTCATTCTAACTAAATAAAGTTTTATACAACATTTTATATGGTTTGCTTTTAAAACACGTCCAACATAACTTCAACAAATTTACTTCTTTAGCATTGATAATTTTTCGCCTTCTTAGAACTGCGTTTTGATGAAACAGAATCAGCCTGTTTCATTTCAAGCAAAATAAACTGATTATAATTTTGGCATTGTTTTATGACAGTATAATAGTCTTTAGGGGCATACAATAGATCGTTTTTTCTTATAGTACTCTCGATAGAATATAAACATTTATATATGGTCGATCGTTTCTACTCTATTTTTGCTAATTTCTATTTAAATAAACGGGGCAAACCGAAATGATGTATTACAATTTTGAACTTAATAATATATTTGGACTTACACGATTGTTATAGTAATTATATTATGATAAACACAATGAAAACCTCAACAGATTTTTTTTAAGTTTATAAATAAAAAGTTCAGAGTAAATTGTATTCATTTTTATCATTAATTAATTTTTTGCTAAAACGGACTTACACCACTTTCAAAGAAAACAGTTCAAATATTGACGTTTATAAACAAACAAGTCTTCTTAAATAAAATGTTTACAAATATGTATAATTTATACTGACATTGACGACATTAATAGTCGAATGTTCGTTTGTTTTTTATTATACAAACTATTTATTGACGAAAATATTATTTTAGAAAATCCGTTTTAAATTATGTTCGTATTAAGAAAAATAGTCAACAATACAAGGTTTTGACACATGGGGCAATAATTTATCAGATGAGTGCAGTTTGGCAGCTGATTGTTTATAATTCTTACACTTTTTTAAATTAAGATGGCAAGCTACCCGTTTTTTATATAGATGTATGTACATTTATTTATTTATTGAATCTGCAAATATGAAGTAGCAATAAGTATACAAATCTTAAAACTTAGTTGAAGCTGGCCAATGCTAGACAACAAATTTATGTTTCAACGGGTGTTATATCTGCAAAGTCATCTGTCTTGATCTGGATGATAGCTAGGGTATTCCTCCTTCTCAACCGAGCATGGCCGCCAAATTCAAAGATGTTACGTGCGAGTGTATTAGGATGTGTTACAAGTTTGTCGATATACTTTAACGCGTACTTGACGAATTCTGCTCTTACCAGACGCACGCTTAGGTCTTCGTGAATTCGAGAGTTTTTAATATACCATGGAGCTGCTGTAATCATACGGAGAATTTTGTGTTGTTGCTTTTGAATTTTTAAAATATTTGATGACAAGGCGGTATCCAATAATTGAATTCCATAACACCAGATTGGTTTTAGAATTGCTTTGTACAAAAAAAATTTGCAATACAATTTCAGGGTACAGTTTCTACCGACAAGTCAATTCAGCTGCACTGTTTTTAGTTTCGGGCTTGTTTGGAAATGTATCACTGCGCTGCATCTGCTCAAAAATGCATCAGTTGACACACTGCAAATGTCATGTGTTCTATAGTGCATCAATGAAATATATGATGCGCAAACAAACGTCAAACACGCATCACAAAAATTGCTGATGCATTTGATCTTTATTAAGTTTATTTTGTTAAATTGCGTTTGTTTATACACTTTTAGAAACAAATTGAATATTTCTTTACTATATTAACATAATCCAGAATTTTTGGGATTCGTCTGTTGTTGGCACTCGCGTTTTTTTAGCAGTGCACTAATTTTTAAAATTTTTTCTTTTGCCGATTGCTACCTCTATTTTACTTTTGCTTTCATCTGAACCAAGAAATAAATTTAAGCATTTGAAATTTTAAAACAAATGATAGTTTATTTTTGTTTGCGTATCAAGTAAGCATCAGCATCAGCTGTTTTGCATCGGCATCGCAAACTAATCACACATGCGCATCAGATGCAATTCAGCTGCCTGATCAATCTGTTTAAAGCAAAAACAAAGTGTCAGAAGCAGATATTGCACATACCTGGTGAATTATTTTGTCATGGCTAAAAAGAACATAAAATAATTAAAAATTCATTAATTTAAAGGTTGTCAGTCTAATAATTAATCCTGTCTTTAATCGATTTATTTTTTCAAGCTGATGGAACTTTTAAGTTCACAGTCCCGTTTAATGTGATAACAAAGGCTTATATTATTAATTATTATTGTAGCCGCCGATGCCTGGATCTACTTTAAGGGCGTTTCAAGACACTGGTGAAATTTAAAAACCCTTTACATCTTTTATCCATACTTTAGCCACGGTCCAAATGCAGCAGAATTGAAAAGGATTATGTAAAAAGTTTAAAGATATCAGAAACAGGGCTGTCTATTGGTTCTGAGATAAAAGGTACAAAAGAACAAAAGAACAAAAAAATTAATTTAAATTGGTGGGGCTTTTGCGGCGAACAACAGTTACGCATACCGTAACATGTAATTTTTATACAAAAATTGCTCTGTTCCCTTTCTTTTCTAAAGATCCTAAAGATTCTAGAGAAATATATATTGTGATTAAAATTTTTTTTCAAAATCGTTCGAGCTATATAAAATGAGCATCTTCCTCTTATCTCTTCTTCAAATACAAATACATAAAGTAGATATTGTTACGAAAGAACGATTTGGCAATCCGTTACATATCTGTAACAACAAGTCTTGAGTGTATGTGTGTGTAAACAAAATAAAAAAGGTAACACATGTTAAGCGAGAAGTAAAAAACAGAATATTAGAGTTCAAATCCCAATGAAGTCTTGAATAGAAAATTAAATTATTGGTGTCCGTCGATCCGTCTGTCCGTACGTGTTAGTGTTAAAATCAAGTTTGCCAAGGGACTAGATCAGCTAGAGAAAATTTAAATACGCTAATCTATCGTACATAGTGTTAAAAGAGATGATATTGAAGATCAGCAAGATCGGTGCATGTCCTTCGAGGCAGCGGGAAAAGCACCGCGCCTGCCTCTAATTTTTCCATATCATTTGGAACAACTCCAATAAAAGAGAACCCCAATCAAAAAGAAAAGAATTAAAAAACAAGAAGGCGATAAAAAATTAAAAAACAAGAAAACAAAACATCAAGTGACAAAATTGTGGCTCGACCGTAATTTCCGAGTTAAGATTTTTTAAAATATTAATATGGGTATCATTTAAAAGCTTTCAAAAAATCTTTTAGGAAATACTAAAATAATTAAAAAATGCCTAACTCCTTAAGAGCCGATGCGATTTTTATGTAATATTATATATACAGGCGTGTCACACATTCCGATCAGACTGGTTTTAATTCCACATTAACCTTTCCGATAGTTTTTGTTTTACCTTCTTTAGATTCTGATAGACTTGTTTTATTCCATTTCAAGTTAGTCTAAATAAGGGCACATAAAAAAGTAAATTTAAAAACCGCAAATGTCAAAATTTGGAAGGAACTAAATTCCACTTTGATATTTAAATGTGGTTTTGTTCCGAAAAAAATTTTTAGATTTTCGTTTTCTGAAGGACCAATTAGCGGAATTGAAACCACTTTTGTTCAGAACTGAGTTCTGTGAGATGCCTGATAATACTTAATTTTTGTTTTATTTTTTAATTCTTAGTTTTTTGATTAAATTACTTCACTAAATTAGAATTACATGCTTATATGGTGTAGGGTATATAAAATTCGCCATAGCCGAATGTAGCACTGTTACTTGTTTGCTTAAAATTTGATTTTTTTCTTTACTCTATTGTTTGGACATGAATCTTTAGTTTATTTAAAATACTTGTGAGAAGTTTCCAGAAGAGCTAAGTGAGCGGTAGCGCAATGGCCATCGAGGCGTGCTTTCACCCCAATAATCAATATCGGTGATTGATAATTTAATCAGGATAAAAACTAACACAATTGCCCTATTCACAAGCCCCCTAGTACGTGCTAAGTGCTAACAAACTACAACGGTGCTAGCTGTGTTGTTGGTAATTTTCATGCAAACATGCGATACAACACTTAGTACTTTTTTTCATATGTTTTTCAAACGTTGTATTTGTTTAAATGTTTTATGTTAAAATGAATTATTATTTTTGTGTTCATGTGTGAATTATATTAAATTAAATTGAATTAAAAGATATTTTTATTAGTTTTATTTATTTAATTTATTGATTTGACTGATTTATTAGAAAGTTGAAGTTGAAAGTTGCCAATATAAAAACTGTTCTTTAAGATTTAATATTGCTTTAATGAATCAATTTCTAATATTTTGTATGGTACCGCCATCACCTATACCAAAAAGAGATGATACCTTACGAACACAAGCACCATTTCCTAAAGATCCCAAGCAGTAAAGTACAATTTTAAGCTGCAAGTCAATGCGTAGTTGGAGCCTTTCGCCAATTGTGTGAAAAACATCGTCATTTTTTAAAGGGTTGAATATATAAGCAAATTCCTCTGGCCGTAGTCGTATCATTTGAAGAAATCTGTTTTCATCAAAATATCTTAAAACCCGATTATGCCATAACGATGATTTTGGTAGCCCTAAATGTATAATTCTGCGACTGGAGAGCAAGAACATTAGGTTCATCCTAAAAATGTCTTGAATTTCATCCTCACACAAAAAATTTATTAATTTACTTTTTTCTGTTTTCTCCCCCATTTGGCTTCTAAATAACAAATGACGAATAGCACTTTTCTTCTTCTTATTTAATTTTTGACGTATGAAGTACAATGTACAATGGCACACTGATACAATGGTTGTTCACAAAGAAGTAAACAAAAGGTAGTATGCAATACTACCTACACCTTAGCAGAGCTTGTGAATACGGCAAATATTTTTTAAAATTGATTAATTTAATTAAATATTCCCGTGGTGTGATTTAATTTTATAATCTTATAGAAAGTGATTTAGATTTTTCTACAAAGTTAAATTCATATATTTAAATTCTTTGGATTTAATAGATTTACAAATGATCAAAGTTGTAATTCTTCTATAAATAAATTAAACTGAATTTAATTTTTTTAAATTGTTTCCTTTCTCTTCTTATTTTGCAGGTCGATTCTAATCTGTGATAATTTAAATAAAATTAAAAAAAAACCCGCAAGAATATTTCATAAAGTACCACCAATATATGGAATAATTCATGTATTTTTGGTTTTGTTTATTTGAAATCAACTACAATGACTAATTTTTGGACAGCAATGCCAACAATAATGTTTGCCATTTTTGCAACACATTTATTCGGTCATGTGCATTCAAATGATAACTTGCGTGTTGCATACGAATGGAAAGAAATTGATTTTCAATATGCCAGCGCTGACGAACGTTGGAATGCTATTGAACGTTCTGAGTTCAAACCAGAAAATGTCATACCATTTGGCATTGAAGTTTATCAATCAAGATTGTTTGTAACACTGCCACGTTGGCGCAACGGAGTGCCGGCTTCATTAGCCTACTTTGATCTTAATGGTAAGTTTGTTAAGCTATGTTTGAACGTGTATGTTAATCAATTCAATTCAAATTATTTCGTTAATAACAGAATTCTAAATTGAAATGTTTTAACAATTTTAAATATTAAGAACTTTTGTAAAAGATATTTTTTAGTTTAACTAACGCTTTTGATTTTTTTTTAAGTCTTAACATTTGATTTATAGATTTCAAAATATATAAATTAAGTGTCAAGTCAATATAATGGGTTTAAAAAAAAACTTAAAAAAGTACATATCCCTCATTTACTTCAAAAACGTCATAACTCAAAATTTCAAATATAATTAACTATACAGAATATTTCGCCATTTTATGCTTTATATTGTGTATAAGTTTATCTTTATGTCTTTTGTACTTTCCACTTTTTAAGAGAATAAGTCGTTATTTCATTTCATGTGTGGAGTCTTTGTTTGTCAATAAGAACGACACATTTTGAGTTGTGAAGTAAACTTCATAACGTAAAAATCATATCGCTTTCTAAAACATTGTCACATTTCGTTTTGTGACTGCATAATATGGTGTATTATTTTCAATTTTGGCTGTCTTGATGAAAAGTATTAGTTTTTCTTTTCACAAATAATGACATATTTAAGTTTACGATGCAGTATCGGATATATTTTTACACCAATAATGTCATAACTCAAACATCCCCCATAGTTTGTCCAAGACCTCCCCTCTAATATATAATTGATGGTTTTTTTTAAATATGAATCATTTTACTAATTGTAGTGGGGACTTAAGCAGTCTGATATTTTATCGATAATGAGATATTTTATCGATATAAATTTTTTGAGTTATGACGTTGTTGAATTAAATGAGCGATGTATCTTGAATTTGTTCTTTGTTTGATTTTTAATAAAAAGTTAGTGTTTGACGCTACAGTTAACTTTCCTGAAGATAACGTGACTAGTCCATACACGCATATAATTTATATTTCATGAGGGACTAGGACTAGTTCAAAGGTAGCCCAATTGAATAGAGAAATCATGATCCATTTAACATTAGGATGTCCTAGGGCTGGACCATATAACCCAGCTTTGTATTACATGGAAGTAGTTTCAAAACTACTCTATGTCACTACACGATGGAACACCCCTGAGGGTTTGTTTTAAAACAACTCCATATCACTACTCTATGAAACACCCCGGAGGGCTAGTTTCCAAGCTAAAAAAAAAAATTTACATGAAAGTTGTTTATTTTTGATTTATTAAGAACATTTATTAACTTACTGCTATATTCATAGAAAATAAAATAACTTTGAAATGTGTTTTATCAGTCTGAATGACAAATTTTTCATACAAATTTGTCCTAAAGTATATTTTAAATCTATTTTAATTTTCTATGAATACGGCAGTTAATATTTTTCATTTAAAAAGTGTATTAAAAAACAGGAAGTAAATTGCATTTATGTTTTTGTACTAAGAAAACCTTTCATTTTCTATTATAACAAAAAAAACCAAGGAACATATTCACATTATGATGCGTTTTAAAAATTACTGTGCCACCTTCATCAAATTTTGTTTAATACCAAAATGCAGGCAATGACCGGGCTGCACAGTCACTATGTTTTGGTGGTGCTTCAATATTTTTGACAAGCGTCAGTGGAGATAGAGGTACATCTACACCATGAGTTCTTAGTATGGCCAAAAGTTCTCTCATGCTCTTCTTTTTCTTCTTCTTAACTGCCATTGCCCTAATTAACTAGATAATTTGTTATTGCCGTATCCCTCATCTAAATCCTGATGCTCACAACTTTCGGTATCCGAGGATTTCGTGTTGGGATTCTGAAAAGTTATTTATGCACACAATTGCTTCACTTGCACTTCTTAATCTTTTTAAATAATTTTCTTTTTTTTACAAGTCGCCGTTTATGTTGTGCGCTACATTTCATATTTCTTTTTGTTAATTATATGTACTTTTATATTAATAACATACTTTTATAATAATTTTAATTGGCAGAGATTTCGTAATTTCGCAGTAATGTTTTCAGCCGATCTTGAAGTACGCTGTGGTCCATTCTTGGGCCCATCACCTACAGAGATCCTCTTTCCTTGAAAATCTTCACTACACGATAAATTTGGCGTTGTTTCTCCTAAAAAACACGTTAATTTATTGAATATTTTTTTTATAATAAAATTGCCATGTGTCTACTTCACGACTGCCAAATATGAACTGTTAAGACTAATGTTTAACAAAATGGCGGCAAAACAAAGTAGTATACCTTCCCGGCAGACACCCTGTATTAAAAATATAAGGGCTTAAAGCAAGTTTCTCAGTAAGCCTTGCTTTCGCTAAAAGGAATGTTCTAAAGATGTCAGATATTAGCTTTTCAACTTCATTTGTGCAATTAAAATATATTATTATTATTATTGTATTTGGCTATCCGACCCAAAACGGCACATTTGAGTTTGTGATAGTATGAACACTCCATGAGGAGTTAATTTATAGTGAGCGAACAATTACATTTAGAACAAGATGGAGTTTGCTCTTTGTTGAGTATGTGGCTGTGTTTGCCATATGTGTTCTAGTCGTAAGCGCGAGAAGACGGTTTGGATTTGGTGTAGAGTAACATTAGTTGGGTATTTCGGGTGAATGAAATTTTTATTTAATTCCTTACAATGAGGGCGGCAGTAATTGGACCATGCTAAGGTTTGTTTTCTTAGAATGTAACATTTTATAAAATTCCGGAGATCCGGCTTTCTGGATGGTCCATCATTACTATAGGAACTTTACAAGCGAATTTGGCTGCGTCATCTGCAATACAATATCGATTTCCGACCCCATCAAGTATATATATTCTGACTTCTTATGTATAGCGAAGTCGAAAGAGGTGCTATTGGAAATCAGCAAGATCGATTTATGTTTTTCATATCATTTGAAACAATGAAGTAATTCCAATCAATAAAACAAATATATGGGGCGATAGAGAAATAAAAATTAGAAAAAAATATCAAGTGAAAAAATTCGCCTTCGACCATATTTTCCGGGTTACGGGACTCTAATAATTTTCAATTTTTTTTTTAAATATAAATATGGGTATCATTTAAAAGCTTTCGAAGAGATATTTCAGGATATACTAGAATGTTTAAAAAATGCTTAACCCATTAAAAGCCAGTGACATTTTTATGTAAAACATATATATAATACTAATTTTTTTTTCTAAATTTTTAATTTTCTGTTACCCCAATATTTGACTTTTTTGAAGATTCGATATAGTCGAATATAGAACTCTTACTTGTTTCCGTTCTTCTTATGAGATAAAATACTAATTCTACTATGTGGCAACTGATAATACATCTACTTTTACTGCCGATACAAAAATACATAAACTAACAACTGAATTATTATTTCAAATACAAAAGACTTCTTAAAATCTACTCATTAGTAAATATTTAAAAGCTAAAAGTATTAAATCAAAGGGCATAAAAATATTAAGAATTATTTAGAAAAAAACATTTGATAATTTTCTTTTATTATTAATTTTTATATCTTTTAATACAAAGTTGATATTTATTTTTAATTAATAAAAATGCCACCAATACCAAAAAAACAGCACTGCTACAATCACTACCGCCCACATAAAATTTAATGAAAAATTTAAAATTAAATATTCATATTTTTTTGTTCGAATGTACAAGAATTTTTTTTGATTATTTATTTACAAAGAATTATTTTTTTTGTATGTTATTTTTCAAAATTTAAATTAATGAAAAAATAAAAAACTGTTTGAATGTGTTGGGTGATCACACAACACCTTTATTTGGAAAAAGATATGTTGCCTTGATCTAAAAAAAGTTTCGTTTGAAATAAATAGAATTTTAAACAAAAAAGTGTTTGAATATTTTTTTTATAAAAGAAACTCGTGAATATTTGAAAAATATTTTTAATAAATAAAAAATCATTATGCGTATATTTTCATAAATGCCTTAAATTTTATAGAAAATATTGAATGAAATCATTTATATCTGATAACGGCTTTTTTTTCTAACGTTAATTAATTTATTTAACGCTAAATCTTTAAAAAACAATTTATCATTTGTTTAAAACTTAATTGAAGATCTTTGAAAATTGCATTCAAAAATTGAAAATGTATTTTGCATTTTTAATTTCTTCGTTACTAAACCAATTTATTAAATTTTGTTTTTATTTTTTTCTTATTCAATCATTCATTGTCTTGCTAATTGGGCGTGTTAACAAAACTAGAAAGTGCAAATCGCTTTAAAGATCAATCACCTTCATGGCAAGTAAATTGAGTACTTAAACACTCATAAAATATATAAATTAATGATTCACAAATTAATTGCTTTAATACAAAATTGTATATGTGCATATACGAGGGTAAGTCAAAATCTTAAAGGACTTAAAAATAAAGTAGATTTCTGAAAATGTGGTTTTTTAAATGGCTAATGGAGAAGCGGTACCGCGCGAACACAGTTACCTCACAGTTTAAATAAAGAAATTTTCCGTTGCGATTCACTGTTAAAATTCTTCGCCGAAAGATACACCAAAAATGTAATCAAATCTGCTGCAGAGAATATGGTCACGAGTAATTTGCGATGTGTATTGAAATATCTACAGTAAATACATGGAAAAAGAAAACCACTTAACCAAGAAATAAGTAAAATGCTTGTTAATAAAAAACGCCAAATATGCTTTAAAAACGCCACTTGTACATTTTTTTCCGGCAAATAAATACGGTCGTTTTATTTAACGAAAAAATGTTTCGAAGTTACAACAAAAAATACTTTAAAGAACTTCGGACATTCTTTTATATAAAAGACCTAAGAAATCTAAAACATAACTAAAAAAAAATCGCAACTCACGGAAATCAAATATCTGGGTATAAATCTTGAAGCGAAGTTGACACAGATTAAATTTTAAACGGCAAAACAAACTATTGCTTTATAATGCGATTTTAAAAACATTTTTTGCATTTTGTTATACTTAAAAATTCAAAGGCGCCACAATAATATTCAAACGAGCAATTCTTTAAATCAGAAATTATCAGAGATGCGAAACACATTTGAAAAAGTAGGTCGAGCATTAGAGTGATGAGTTCTAAATCATAGTGGCAAATATAAAAAATAAATGTAAAACAAATTTTGATTTTTAAAAAGATCATCTAACATATTGTTACATTTAGTTTACTCGTTTGGATTTTCGTATTTGCAAAAGAAAACTCGTCAAAATTTTTTTTCTATTCGTACCTAACTTTTCTTTCTGACGAAACTGCTATACCGAGCGAAACTGCGATTTTTATTTATAGGCGAATTAAAACGCTTTTTTAAATATTAAAACATCTGACAGCATGCTTTACTCTTTTTAATTGTATATTTTGCTCGTGTCAGCTGACCAATCGAATTCTGTAAGTGTGTGGATGTCATAGAGACTTTAAACAAAATTTTAGTGTTGACTGTCGTTAAAAAACATATTTTTTGAGTTGTGTAAGTATTTTGTATTTTGTGTAATCCAAAAACGGCTGTAGATCTCGTACTTTTTAAACAGTAGAGGTATTTTTATTTCAACTTCCAATATCATTATCATTTTTGTAAAGCATTTTTGTAAAGCATTTAATTAATTTTTTAAAACTTTTTGAATAACCGATGAACATTGTAAAATTCAGGTTATCAAAACTTAAATGAGTAAACCCTTTTAATTCGTTAAATCTTTGAGATGACTCATTATTTTTTCGTACACGAGCAAACTTCAACTTAATAAAGTGTACCCAGCTGCCCTCGAGGAAACTTCAGTAGATTTGCAGATCTCCCGCTATCATACTAAGACCACAATGTCCTCGAGACCGTGCAGGTGACCTCTTCAGACCATCTAGACTGCGCGGCCCTAAAGATTTCCTGCTAAAATAAAGCCCCACAGCAGCTCAACGGGACTCCCACCAGCGGATCTATCTCCCGGTCTCTCATCCGAGTTCGTCCGCGACTATGTTTCCGAGTTGATACCCCAGTGTCTGCCTATAGCCTTTCTACACACATACAGAGCCACTGAGGCCCTATCCGCCCGAAATCGGACATTGGGGGTCCACGACAGTTTGGAGTCAAGGATGATATCCAGGTACTTCGCCCTGTCAGACAACCCAAGCTCCACTCCCTTGAGGAGTGGTAGCGAAAAAGTTGGAATCTTGTTTCTTCTCGTGAAGAGCACAAGTTCTGTTTTCCGAGCGTTTGCTTAACCCATTAAGAGCCGATGAAATTTTTTCTCAAATATTGTGCGAAATTTGGAAATAAATATTTATACATAAATATTTTTGTTAAGTTCTCTGCAAAAATTTAAAGAGTACACGAAAATTTCTAGGACATTTTTAACTGCCGTTTTATTAATTCTGCATTGTATGCAGATCTATTTATAAACAACAAAAAAAAAAAACAAATTTTGATCAAATCTGTTGCTTAAACATTATAAGCAGAAAAACAGGCAACAACCGTTTTCATAGGTATGAAATACAACACATATTTAATGAATAAATTGCAATAAAAACCGCTTAAAGGCAATAAAAATTATAAAGAAAACACATACATTCCATACCCATTGTATGTGCAGCTTTTCAACACTATTTAAAGCAGGTATACCTATTTTGTTGCTGTTTTTTATGTACAAATATTTTCAGTTTATGCGCCTTTTAAACAAAACTGTATATACGCAGATGTAAAATTGCATTGACTGAATCTCATTAGACCTCATAAATAATAAACTGCAATAAAGTTTTTAGTTTTCATATTTTATGGCCTTTTCTCTTCTGACAAAAATGTTGCATATGTTTAACACTTTTTACACCTTTGTGTTCTTTTCTAAAAAATGTTCGATAGGGTAAATTAAAAGTATGTTCTTTTGAAAATATGTTGCACGAAAAAGTGTAAGATATGTTACATATTTTACCCTCAATTTAGGGTAGTATGCTATACTTTTTTTAGTAGTTTTTACTCTTGATAAGTGAAGTTTGCTTTTGTTGCTAAACCCAGTGTTATATTACTTTGTTTGAAAAGCTAATTAAACATTACTGACATGTAAAGGAAGTTAGAAAAATTCAATAACAGTTTTTAGGCCCAACTATAATGTGCATAAGCTAGCTTTAGCTTATGTCAAAAATCCAACGAAAAGCCTGTCAAATGCGTATGTAACTTATTAAAGAAATTTATGGGGCTATAGGCCCAACTATAATGTGCATTAACTAGCTTATGCCAGCTTATACAACTGTGCAAATACATTAAATTATATGTGGTAAACTATAATGTGATTAAGATAACTTTTCGTCAAGTTTCGGTAAATCTCATTTCTTTATGTAAGGTACGAAACTGATCGCACTTTCCGTACGGAAACAGCTGATTGTGCTTTGGTTTATACATTAATAAAGAAATTTTCTAATTAAGACCTAAATTGTTAAATTTTTTAGTTTTAAATTCAATAAAAAATGTAGAAAAAAACAACATATTTCTTTATGGCCAATTTTTTACAATTATAATATATTTAAATTAAATTTGTATTTATACACACATATGTATACCATATAAACGATGAACATCGTTGCATATTTTAGTACGGTTGGCCACAAACACAAAACAGAAAATAATTTGTAATAATTTTTTTTTACATTTTCTTAGAACATAAACCAAAATATGTAAATGTGTTTGTGAATGTTATTAAATATATAAAATATTTTCTTTAAAGCCTTATAGTTTTAAAATTTTGTTGATTTATATAGAAATTATTTTTGCAAAAGTACGAAATAAACATAAATGTGCAACTGTGGCAAATAAGTTACTAAATTTATATATGTACATTGTAGCCACATAAATTTCTTTGATAAGTTACCTAAGCATTTGACAGGCTTTTCGTTGAATTTTTGACATAAGCTAAAGCTAGCTTATGCACATTATAGTTGGGCCTTATAATGTACCTACATAAATTTAGTAACTTATTTGCCACAGTTGCACATTTATGTTTGATTCGTACTTTTGCCAAAAATAATTTCTATATAAATGAACAAAATTTTAAAACGAAAAGGCTTTAAAGACGATATATTAAATATTTAATAACATTCGCATCCACATTTACATATTTTGGTTTGGTTTGGTTTTAAAAAATTATTACGCGTTATTTTCTGTTTTGTGTTTGTGGCCAACCGTACTAAAAAATGCAACGATGTTCATCGCTTATATCGTATACATATGTGTATATAAATACAAATTTAAAGCCCAACTATAATGTGCATATACTAGCTTATGCCAACTTATACAACTGTGCAAATACATTAAATTATATGTGGTAAACTATAATGTGAATGGGGGTTTTCACACACGATTAATTTTTAATCCGCACAACTTTTGTTCTTTCGTATTCACACTAGACTAATTATGCTGGCATAAAATTGTGCACGTATACACAGCTTTGTGTGTGTTAGTATTTTCTTTGTTTATTTCATGTTTGCCTTTCGTTCGTTAAACACATGCATAAATTGCGGAACATACTTGGATAAAATAAGTTATGATGAATTGGCAGTTAATTTTAGGAGGAATTTCTTAACTTATGCCACATTTTCACAAGATTTCAATTAATATTTTATTCATATTTGACAAAAAGTTCGTTTTCAACGTTTTTCCCTGTAAAATACATATAAAAATCAACTTAATTAACTTTAAACTTAAGTGCTGTTTCTGTATTACAGGCAAACAACTCGTCTGAAAAAATTATATAAAAAGCACTGTTTTTTATTTCTATATTCTATTTTTATTTCTATATTAATCGCCAGAAACAGCATGTTAATTTCCCTTGATAAAATATAAGAAAATTGAATTCAATCATAAGAAATCTCAATCATGTACATAATTACATCATTTTCTTCATATTTATCTTTACTCGTCGATGGACAAGTAAACACTAAAAATCGCTCTGCAAAAAAAAAAACACGCAGAACCTGTGTTTTCATAAGTGTGTATGTGTTAGTTTTGTTCTGCTTGTGCGGGGTTGAAGCTGGTTGAAAAAATTGTGCCAACCAAAAACCACTCTCCTCACCGAAAATGCCTACAAACTGCGATTTTATGCCAGCACAATTGTTCCAGTGTGAAAACCCCCAATAAGATAACTTTTCGTCAAGTTTCGTTAAATTTCATTTCTTTATGCAAGGTACGAAACTGATCGCACTTTCCGTACGGAAACAGCTGATTGCGCTTTGGTTTATACATTAATAAAGAAATATTCTAATTAAGATCTAAATTGTAAAATTTTTTAGTTTTTAATTCAATAAAAAATGTTAGAAAAAATAACATTTTTCTTTATGGCTAATTTTTTACAATTATAATATATTTTTAATTAAATTTGTATTTACCCTGGAGTTAATGTCGACGTCGTTGACGGCGTCAAATGTCAAAAAAAAAAGTTGATTCGTATGAAATTGTATGAGAGCAGTTAATCTCAACGCGTTGAAACGCCGTAAAAGTTCAATCTGTTTCAACTTTTTCGGCGTTGAAACGCCGTCAACGACGTCGACATTAACTCCAGGGTTACACACACATATGTATACCATATAAACGATGAACATCGTTGCATTTTTTAGTACGGTTGGCCACAAACACAAAACAAAAAATAATTTGTAAAATTTTTTTTTTTACATTTTCTTAGAACATAAACCAAAATATGTAAATGTGTTTGGGAATGTTATTAAATATATAAAATATTTTCTTTAAAGCCTTTTAGTTTTAAAATTTTGTTGATTTATATAGAAATTATTTTTGGCAAAAGTACGAAATAAACATAAATGTGCAACTGTGGCATTGTAGCCACATAAATTTCTTTGATAAGTTACCTAAGCATTTGACAGGCTTTTCGTTGAATTTTTGATATAAGCCAAAGCTAGCTTATGCACATTATAGTTGGGCCTTTAATTTAAATATATTATATATGTAAAAAATTAGCCATAAAGAAAAATATTGTTTTTTCTACATTTTCTATTGAATTAAAATTTTAACAATTTAGGTCTTAGTTAAAGTTTTTCCTTATCAGTGTATAACACAAAGCACAATCAGCTGTTTCCGTACGGAAAGTGCGATCAGTTTCGTACCTTGCATAAAGAAATGAAATTTAACGAAACTTGACGAAAAGTTATCTTATGTACATTATAGTTTATCACATACAATTAAATGTATTTGCACAGTTGTATAAGCTTGCATAAGTTGTGTTATGCACATTATAGTTGGGCCTTTTGTTCTATTGTTGCTATAAAATGTGTAGCATATTTTCGGGGTTAAGGCAACATGCAAAACATTTTATGTGATTGTTGGGTAACATTTATTTTCAGAAAAGAAAACGCCATTAATTTGTTAAATATAATTATTGCTTTTATACATATTTATTAATTTTAAAAACCTATTTGCTTAAAAAAATTTAATTCATAAATTTTTATCCTGTGTGAATTAAAAAAAAGCCTAATAAAACCGTAATATAATAAACAATGAACTATTCTTGAGTTATTAGTAAACATTTGTTGTGTTTTTAATAAATGAAAATATGGCGAATTTTACGGGTTCTATTAAATTTATTTTCTGTTATATATTTAATAAACTTTCATAATTTCAAAGAAGTATGTATGTTAGCTAATTTAGAAATTGGCGACTTTTGATATTGTGTTTGATTTAATAATTCTGATCTGATAACACTGTTTTCCTCTCACTACACACGTTAAAATCTCTCTCTTGGTGGTTGTTGTGAGTATGAGTACGAATAAAGCAGCGTTGCCACACAAGAAATTTACTTCCTACCAATAATTTTTTAAAATCCTACCAAAATCGTTCACAGCCTACCAAAAATTTAAAAATGCATTTCTTGCATATAAACTCTGTTATACTCACTTGGTTTTTTTTCTCGTAATTGTTAAGATGTGTCATGTGCACCCTGTGTTGGGATAACACAGTGCAAAAGTTTTAGAATAACAGCTGTCAGGGTATTAATTGGATGTGAATGAAAGAAATGAAGAAGTATGAAAGAAATTAGGAATAATGAATGTAAGTCAATTGCTGAAAAGGCTATTGAAAATGGAGGCAGGCGACATGTTTGGTTCCCAACAAGGTTTCTTGTTGGGGAGAAAACATGTTTCCGCCTCTTTCTTTTTGGATCTTTTGGCTGGTGTGACAGAGGTTTTGGTGCGGAAGCCTGAAAATTAGAAGAAAGTGGAATTGGTGCAAATAAAACAGTGAAGAAAATCCTTTTTATGAACTTTTATTAAACTTTTGGTAAAACTTAAAAATATAAAAATAACAAAAATAAATCATATATAAATAAAAAAAAAGGTTTCAAAATTTTCAAAAGCTAAACAAAAAGTAAATATACAAACAATTTTCTTTTAAACCAAATCGTCACCACCTCTATCGTCACAGTCACACCCAACGTTGGACAAAAGATAGCATCTTCTCCACGCACTACCCATTCTAGGTGGTGCAGGTAAAGCCAGACATCCGTACCACTCGACAGACGACCTACGGACAGAAAGTAATTTATGTATGTATGTATATTTATCTTTGTAAAATTAAGTTAGGGAAAATAATTTACTCACCGTGCAAAATAAGCCATTCCTCTGAGGGATTCGTACCCGGAGTGCGCGCGTGGTAGGGTTGAGCTCAGGCCTATTAGATATTCGTCCATCGCGTCAGGGGTTTTTTGCCCAACATTTTAAGAGTTGTTTTCCTTAAAAATAGCAAAGTGAAATATATATATTAAACGGCAAAGTTTTGTAATTACCGTGAACAATTAACCCGTACGAGACAACTAGACGGACGGACAGGCGATCCTGAAGCCATAAAATTGTGCACGTATACACAGCTTTGTGTGTGTTAGTATTTTCTTTGTTTATTTCATGTTTGCCTTTCGTTCGTTAAACACATGCATAAATTGCGGAACATACTTGGATAAAATAAGTTATGATGAATTGGCAGTTAATTTTAGGAGGAATTTCTTAACTTATGCCACATTTTCACAAGATTTCAATTAATATTTTATTCATATTTGACAAAAAGTTCGTTTTCAACGTTTTTCCCTGTAAAATACATATAAAAATCAACTTAATTAACTTTAAACTTAAGTGCTGTTTCTGTATTACAGGCGAACAACTCGTCTGAAAAAATTATATAAAAAGCACTGTTTTTTATTTCTATATTCTATTTTTATTTCTATATTAATCGCCAGAAACAGCATGTTAATTTCCCTTGATAAAATATAAGAAAATTGAATTCAATCATAAGAAATCTCAATCATGTACATAATTACATCATTTTCTTCATATTTATCTTTACTCGTCGATGGACAAGTAAACACTAAAAATCGCTCTGCAAAAAAAAAAAACACGCAGAACCTGTGTTTTCATAAGTGTGTATGTGTTAGTTTTGTTCTGCTTGTGCGGGGTTGAAGCTGGTTGAAAAAATTGTGCCAACCAAAAACCACTCTCCTCACCGAAAATGCCTACAAACTGCGATTTTATGCCAGCACAATTGTTCCAGTGTGAAAACCCCCAATAAGATAACTTTTCGTCAAGTTTCGTTAAATTTCATTTCTTTATGCAAGGTACGAAACTGATCGCACTTTCCGTACGGAAACAGCTGATTGCGCTTTGGTTTATACATTAATAAAGAAATATTCTAATTAAGATCTAAATTGTAAAATTTTTTAGTTTTTAATTCAATAAAAAATGTTAGAAAAAATAACATTTTTCTTTATGGCTAATTTTTTACAATTATAATATATTTTTAATTAAATTTGTATTTACCCTGGAGTTAATGTCGACGTCGTTGACGGCGTCAAATGTCAAAAAAAAAAAGTTGATTCGTATGAAATTGTATGAGAGCAGTTAATCTCAACGCGTTGAAACGCCGTAAAAGTTCAATCTGTTTCAACTTTTTCGGCGTTGAAACGCCGTCAACGACGTCGACATTAACTCCAGGGTTACACACACATATGTATACCATATAAACGATGAACATCGTTGCATTTTTTAGTACGGTTGGCCACAAACACAAAACAAAAAATAATTTGTAAAATTTTTTTTTTTACATTTTCTTAGAACATAAACCAAAATATGTAAATGTGTTTGGGAATGTTATTAAATATATAAAATATTTTCTTTAAAGCCTTTTAGTTTTAAAATTTTGTTGATTTATATAGAACTTATTTTTGGCAAAAGTACGAAATAAACATAAATGTGCAACTGTGGCATTGTAGCCACATAAATTTCTTTGATAAGTTACCTAAGCATTTGACAGGCTTTTCGTTGAATTTTTGATATAAGCTAAAGCTAGCTTATGCACATTATAGTTGGGCCTTTAATTTAAATATATTATATATGTAAAAAATTAGCCATAAAGAAAAATATTGTTTTTTCTACATTTTCTATTGAATTAAAATTTTAACAATTTAGGTCTTAGTTAAAGTTTTTCCTTATCAGTGTATAACACAAAGCACAATCAGCTGTTTCCGTACGGAAAGTGCGATCAGTTTCGTACCTTGCATAAAGAAATGAAATTTAACGAAACTTGACGAAAAGTTATCTTATGTACATTATAGTTTATCACATACAATTAAATGTATTTGCACAGTTGTATAAGCTTGCATAAGTTGTGTTATGCACATTATAGTTGGGCCTTTTGTTCTATTGTTGCTATAAAATGTGTAGCATATTTTCGGGGTTAAGGCAACATGCAAAACATTTTATGTGATTGTTGGGTAACATTTATTTTCAGAAAAGAAAACGCCATTAATTTGTTAAATATAATTATTGCTTTTATACATATTTATTAATTTTAAAAACCTATTTGCTTAAAAAAATTTTATTCATAAATTTTTATCCTGTGTGAATTAAAAAAAAGCCTAATAAAACCGTAATATAATAAACAATGAACTATTCTTGAGTTATTAGTAAACATTTGTTGTGTTTTTAATAAATGAAAATATGGCGAATTTTACGGGTTCTATTAAATTTATTTTCTGTTATATATTTAATAAACTTTCATAATTTCAAAGAAGTATGTATGTTAGCTAATTTAGAAATTGGCGACTTTTGATATTGTGTTTGATTTAATAATTCTGATCTGATAACACTGTTTTCCTCTCACTACACACGTTAAAATCTCTCTCTTGGTGGTTGTTGTGAGTATGAGTACGAATAAAGCAGCGTTGCCACACAAGAAATTTACTTCCTACCAATAATTTTTTAAAATCCTACCAAAATCGTTCACAGCCTACCAAAAATTTAAAAATGCATTTCTTGCATATAAACTCTGTTATACTCACTTGGTTTTTTTTCTCGTAATTGTTAAGATGTGTCATGTGCACCCTGTGTTGGGATAACACAGTGCAAAAGTTTTAGAATAACAGCTGTCAGGGTATTAATTGGATGTGAATGAAAGAAATTAGGAATAATGAATGTAAGTCAATTGCTGAAAAGGCTATTGAAAATGGAGGCAGGCGACATGTTTGGTTCCCAACAAGGTTTCTTGTTGGGGAGAAAACATGTTTCCGCCTCTTTCTTTTTGGATCTTTTGGCTGGTGTGACAGAGGTTTTGGTGCGGAAGCCTGAAAATTAGAAGAAAGTGGAATTGGTGCAAATAAAACAGTGAAGAAAATCCTTTTTATGAACTTAGAAGAAAGTGGAATTGGTGCAAATAAAACAGTGAAGAAAATCCTTTTTATGAACTTTTATTAAACTTTTGGTAAAACTTAAAAATATAAAAATAACAAAAATAAATCATATATAAATAAAAAAAAAGGTTTCAAAATTTTCAAAAGCTAAACAAAAAGTAAATATACAAACAATTTTTTTTTAAACCAAATCGTCACCACCTCTATCGTCACAGTCACACCCAACGTTGGACAAAAGATAGCATCTTCTCCACGCACTACCCATTCTAGGTGGTGCAGGTAAAGCCAGACATCCGTACCACTCGACAGACGACCTACGGACAGAAAGTAATTTATGTATGTATGTATATTTATCTTTGTAAAATTAAGTTAGGGAAAATAATTTACTCACCGTGCAAAATAAGCCATTCCTCTGAGGGATTCGTACCCGGAGTGCGCGCGTGGTAGGGTTGAGCTCAGGCCTATTAGATATTCGTCCATCGCGTCAGGGGTTTTTTGCCCAACATTTTAAGAGTTGTTTTCCTTAAAAATAGCAAAGTGAAATATATATATTAAACGGCAAAGTTTTGTAATTACCGTGAACAATTAACCCGTACGAGACAACTAGACGGACGGACAGGCGATCCTGAAGCC
Source organism: Gymnosoma rotundatum (assembly GCA_916610165.2). Classification (NCBI taxonomy): domain Eukaryota; kingdom Metazoa; phylum Arthropoda; class Insecta; order Diptera; family Tachinidae; genus Gymnosoma; species Gymnosoma rotundatum. Next base: position 89,694,759 of record OU744337.1, on the reverse strand, counting down.
ACCAAGAAGAAAATACCTGAAATAGAAGAAAATACCTGAAATAGAAGAAGATCCTGAAATATAAAAATACCTGAAATAGAAGAAAATACGTGAAATAGAAGAAGATCCTGAAATATAAAAACACCTGAAATAGAAGAAAATACCTGAAATAGAAGAAAATCCTGAAATATTAAAAAAATAAAAACACCTGAAAAAGAAAAAAATACTAAATTGAAAATACCTAGAAAGAAGAGAATTATCATGATTAATTAAATTTTTAAATGGTTAAAGAATGTTCAAACATTTTTCTAAAGTTAATTTTTGTTTCAAATGTTAAGAATTTTACTTTTTGTATATTTCATTTATCTTTTGCTCTGACAAGTTTCTTTAATAGTTAATGTGAATTTCAATTACTTAAATAAAATCAAAAATGTTCACCTTTTTAAAGCGGAAATTATAAGTTTGTACTTTTTTTAAAATGGTGGTTTAGGCGAATTAAGACGCAGTAAGTAGCGGGAGGTAAAAGTTGCAAGTAAGCATTTGGGGCATCTAAAAACTTATTTTTAATTATGATGCCATGGTGAGGGTATCTGTTAGCCTCAAGAGGGAGGGAGTTCGTTCTGGCAGAACATCAGCCAGGTTGGCGTTTTTGTATGTGTGGCAAAGGATGGACAAACTTGCTTCGGGCCTCATTGATTTATTTCCTTTTTTTCAGCTTAGCTGGCATGAGTTTTTTTTTTGTAGCCGCAAACTAACCAGTTGCGTTGGCAAGAACCAGCCCAAGACGGCGAGCCCTAGCCGGTGCTAAACGCCAGCATGCCAGCGCGGCCAACCATCTGGCAACATATTTTCATTATTTTTGCGACAGCAGCTGCTACAAAAATGGCGCCCAACGTTGGGCCCGAAGCAGGTTCAAGGAGACGCAATGCCGTTTTTTTTTTATTTTCGTTTTTCCTTTCCGTCTAGTAGACGCTTACGTCAGTAAGAAAATCCAAGAGTCCCTTACTATGCGACGTTTTCTAAGGAGGAAAATTTTTAAAGTAGTTAGTTTTGTTTGGGCGAATCTGCCAAAGCTTTATGGCACGTGCCACTCACACACATGTAAGTCCCGAGTCCCAAGGCTGAGTACCTAGATTCGTGTTGCGACATGTGGCGTGGACGGTACGGTCAAAGGGTTTTGCAGATTTAGAAGTCTGAATCATTTTTCATTAACCTGAGACTTAGGAAAATTAAACATCATACAAGATGTTAGAGTAGAGTTTTAATTGCTTAGGCTGAAGGAAAATGATTTAGACCCCCTTAAGTAAATTGCATAAACCATTGCCAAAAGACTAGTGGTAAAATAGAATTTTATACTTACGTTTTCTTTGAATTCAATATTCAATTTTTTTTAAATCCAGCATCAGGAATAGAGAGTGCTAGTCCGTTTAATAGGTAACCATACCTTTACTTTATCGTTGCAGCACGCCCCTTTTCCTATACTTGGTGTTGACAACCACCACTAGTTCTGCAAATCGTTTCTTTTGTTGTCGTCTTCTTGTAGTCTTCCTGCAAAACAGTTGAAAATTTATTTTAAAAAATTACACACATATAACAAGTGTCATATAAAAATTTACCTTGCAACTTTTTACTTTACCCGCAATACTGCCGCTTACTCGAAATAACGTCTAATTTTTTATTGTGACCTTTCTAATTTTGAAAAGAATTAAAAAGGGTTTAGTTTGTTTTCATCTACCTTGGAAGTTTGGAGTAGAAATCCTTTGCGTTATTATTTATTTATTCTTATAATTTTTTTATTCTCTATTTTTATTTGCTTCAAGCATTTTTCATAGGGTTTTTTTTCAGACTTTTCATCTCCATTAGGTATTTTAATTTACCTGGGGACTATTTTTCATTTACTTTGTGCGTATCCTGCGTTTTTTTTTAGTTTCCATCTTTTCCAAAAAAGCGATTAATTTGAATCAGTTTCGTTTTTTTGTTTTATTGGAACAAAATTTTTTTTTTATTTACTTTTTATTTCGGCTTTAAGAGTTTTTTTTTTGCATATCTGCTATAAGCATATAATTTATTTATTTTGTGGATTGTTGTAGGCATCGTTTATTTTTTTTCACATTCTTAGAAAGCAATTTCCATTGGATAGTTTTCTTTTCTTTCGGTTTGGTTTTTACTTTTACTTTTTATTTTTCAACCGTTATTTAATGGTGCTGACCCGTCGAGCCAGCAAAATGTTGTCTGATGACAATAATATGCCAACGACCAGCGATGCTGCTGCTGGTAGCACTGCTGCGTCTACAACAACCACCGTTCCGACCCAAACAAATACGACATCCAGTACAGCCACAACGACGGCTACAGCGACAACTTTTACCACAGTGAGTAATCCAGTTTTTGCTACATCAGACTCACCAAATGTGTCAATTAGCAGCGATAGTGCTGAGCAGACGGTGGTATCGCCCGCGTTTTTCAGCATAACCGCTCAAAATATACGTCGAGGGGCACGTGAAGGTAGTGTAGATAATCCCAACACGGAAGCATTTAGCATGGGCAATATTCGGCAGTTTGTGGAGGCATCTGTTGGCCTATGCCAAGCACGTTTGATGAGAGAAGTCAATGACAAAATCCAGCATGCCTTGCTAGAAATAAAGCAAGTCATGACATCGCAGGCTGCCGTAAATCAGCTTCCGACTGCAAGGCCGGAGCAAGCTCAAACTTCAGTGTCTGAACCGTCGGTAGATAGTAGCAGGAGATTTGTTTTGCCTCAGCCATCGGCTGATATACCACAACCACCACCATTGGTTCCGGCACCGCATCATGTGCGTGCGGGCGAAAACTTTCAAAACTTACAGGTTGGTGTACAGCAACAAAATACTCAACAGCCACAACAATCATTTTCAAGGTATCAAAATCAGCAACAATCAATGGTACAGCCTCTATTGAGTAACCAGCAACCACAGCAAAATCAAACACCGCACCTGCAACAGCAGTTTGTACAACCGCCAAGTTTTCCACAACAGCAATTTCAAACGCCATACCAGCAACCACACTACACATTGCAGCAGCCAAATTTTTTGCCTCCTAGTCAGCAGCCAGCACAAAATCAGCCACAGCAAGTACTGCATATGCACCAGACAAGTAGGCCAAACGTTAATAGGTATAATCAATCAGAAAACTCACAGCCCAGCTATCCACAGGATGCTTGGTCTGTGCCAGCTTATCAGCCACAACAGCCTAGCTATCTGGCCATGTCGATGCCAAACAGGAACGAGCCGTTGGACAAATTTAAACTTGCCAAATGGGGAGTGAAATTCGATGGCACAAGCAAGTCAATGAATGTGCAAGAATTTATTTTTCGCATAGGAGCTCTAAGGCGGGACTACAATTGCTCAGATGATGAGATCCTAAGGAGTTTTCACCTATTACTAGATGGCCCTGCTCTCGATTGGTACTGGGATTACCGAAAAATTGTGCATATGAACACCTGGGCGGAACTAGAAAAAGCTCTCCTGACGCAGTATCGCCGCTTCGAGAAAGAGTACCAGGTGCAAATGAAAATTTTAAACCGCCGGCAATTGCCGCAGGAGTCATTCGAAGATTTTTACAATTCAGTGATCAGGCTGCGCAACCAACAAGAGAATCCCTATGACGAGGCGTAGTTGGTTGAGATAATGAGAGGGAATTTAAAACACGCCTTAGCACAAATGATGTTTGCCGTCACGTTGAGAACGTTATCGGAATTTTGTCGCGAGGTGAGGCGGGCAGAAAACTTGCTAGCTAGCCAGCGACATCTGTACCAGCAGCGCCCAAACTTCACCCAAAGGGTGAATGAAATTTCTGGCCCTGAAGATGATTTAGACTCGGTTGATTTTGAGGTAGATGCTATTCGCTCGGCAGGCAATTACACCTGCTGGAATTGCAGAATCGTTGGACATAGTTTTGTAGATTGTCCTGAGCCGGTGACTCGTGTGTTTTGCTTTAGGTGTGGGAAAGAAAATGTGGTGACCCCTAAGTGCCCCAAGTGTCAGGGAAACAGGTCACGGAACCCGTCTCGAACTGGGGAGGCGCGGTCGACGGAGGTCTAGGCCCAGTTTCTAATCAGCAAGTAGATTTAAGTAAGACTAGAATTAGAATTTTGAAGAATGATAAATTAGCGATAGAAGGGGGCAAAGAACTTAAGCTTAGGGACATTAAGCCTCTTCATATTCGAATTAAAGAATATAAAGAGGCCAGGCTAAGAATTTTTGGCCAGGTTTCAGATCGAATCCGTAGGGCAAGGGAACGTTACAAGGCGCGTAAACGATTAAGGCGCGAAATTTCACTAGCCTCCCTTTATGAGGGTGTAGACTCACGTCTGTATACTCGCATAAAGCTAGGTGGGTATGAAATCGAGGGCCTGCTTGATAGCGGCGCTACGGTGTCGTGTCTTGGCCGCAACTGTCTTGAGTTTGTGGAAAAAGCTGGACTTAAAGTCCATGATTTTTCCTCAATAATTAAGACAGCTGACGGTACTGGACATCATATCGTGGGTCGTGTTCGAGCAGAGGTAAAATTTGGTCAAACAACGCAGGTTATAAGTTTCTATCTAGTGCCTACTTTGAATCGTGAGTTATTCTTGGGTATCGACTTTATGAAGGTTTTTAAATTATTTGCCAATCTTGAAAGCCTTACGACAAATGGTATAAGTCTCTGCGCAGAGGCAGATAGCACCCCAGATGTCGTAACTCATTATTTGAACGCTGAACAGCAAAGGAAATTAGATTTGGTCATATCGATGTTCCCCTGCTACACAAAAAAAGGTCTAGGAAAAACTCATTTGGAGACACATTCAATAGATACTCGTGACGCAACTCCGGTGAAAGATCGTCACTATCCTGTCTCTCCGGCGGTTCAAAAACTTATGTTTGCAGAGCTTGATAGGATGCTTGACCTTGGTGTCATTGAAGTTAGCGAGAGTCCATGGAGTCATCCGGTTACTTTGGTCCGTAAGGGCGAAAAGAATCGGTTGTGTTTGGACGCTCGAAAACTCAATGCGCTAACAGTCAAGGATGCCTATCCTCTGCCACACATAGAGGGTTTGTTAAGCCGCTTGGGAGACACGATTTATATCTCTAGTGTCGATCTTAAAGATGCATTCTGGCAGATTCCACTAGATCCATCTAGTAGAGAAAAAACTGCTTTCACGGTACCAGGGCGGCCACTTTACCATTTTACCGTCATGCCATTTGGGTTGTGTAACGCAGCCCAGAGGTTATGCCGTTTAATGGATAAAGTGATCCCAGCGGCGCTTCGTGAAAGGGTTTTTGTCTATCTTGATGATCTTTTGATAGTTTCTCCAGACTTTGCAACGCACTTGGAGTTGTTGGCACGGGTAGCTAGAAGTCTAACATTAGCAGGTCTGACCATCAATGTAGCGAAATCTAAATTCTGTTTCAAAGAGTTGAGATATCTGGGGTACATTGTAGGCGGAGGCAAAGTAAAACCTGATCCGGCTAAGGTGGAAACGATTACTAGATTTGCTTATCCTAAAACAGCGAAGCAAGTACGCAGCTTCATGGGGGCAACAGGCTGGTATAGAAAATTTATACCAGACTATGCCACCATTGCGGCTCCCATTTTCGAAACGCTGAAGAAGGGTAAGCAATTCAAGTTTTCGGAAGAAGCCAAAGTCGCGTTTGATCGACTCAAGAGTGCTCTGATTTCGAGCCCACTTCTTAATCACCCAGACTTCTCAAGGCATTTTTACGTCCAGTGTGATGCGTCAGACATAGGCATTGGAGCTGTTCTTTTTCAGAAAGATGATTCTGGAGAAGAGCATCCAATCGCCTATTTTTCCCACAAACTAACACCAGCGCAGAAAAATTATTCGGTCACGGAGCGTGAATGCCTTGCCGTGGTCTTGGCGATTAAGAAGTTTAGACCCTATATAGAGCTTATGCCTTTCTCTGTAATAACCGACCACAGCAGTCTTAAGTGGCTTATGTCGCACAAAGACCTAAGTGGCCGTTTAGCCCGGTGGAGTCTACATCTCCAATCTTATGATTTCTTGATAGAGCATAGGCAGGGGAAACAGAACGTAGTACCTGATACCCTATCACGCTATGAAATGGAAGAAGTCTCGGCAGATGTAGAAGGGCTGGTCGATCTTAGCTCAAGTGCTTTTAAGTCCAGCGACTATTTAGAATTAATTCCTACAATAGAAGCAAATTCTGAACGGTTACCTGATTTAAAAGTAGTTGATGGATTTGTATATAAAAGAGTACGGCCTTATGATGGTTTGGTCTTGAATGAGGACTTCTCATGGAAGCTGTGGGTTCCTCATGAATTGACCAAAACCATCATCGACAAGTCGCACAACTCACCGCAAGCTTCCCACGGAGGCGTTGGTAAGACTCTCCGCAGGGTCAAAGAATTTTTCTATTGGCCAAACCTAAATACCCAAGTTCGCGATTTCGTAGCCAGCTGTGAGATTTGTAAGGAAACGAAACCTGCAAATGTAACTTTACGTCCACCTATGGGTTCTGAATCAATTAGCGAACGCCCGTTTCAACGTGTTTTTATAGATTTTCTTGGTCCCTACCCGCGCTCGAAGAACGGAAATTGTTTTATTTTTATTGTCCTGGACCATTTAACAAAGTTTGTGTTGCTGAAAGCTCTGCCAAAAGCCAACACCAAAAGTGTTATTAAATTCCTGATCACAGAGGTATTCCACAAATTCGGAACCCCTGAAACAATTGTTTCCGATAATGGCAAGCAGTTTTGCAGCAGGGAGTTTGTCGATTTAATTAAAAACTTCGGTGTAAAACACATCCGGACGGCAATACACGCTCCTCAGGCTAACGCGTCGGAGCGCGTTAACCAATCTATTTTATCCGCAATACGCTCCTATTTACAGGACGATCACTCAGAGTGGGACAAGCATTTGTCCGAGATTGAGTTCTCTTTGAGGTCGTCAGTGCAAACTTCTATCGGTGTTACACCGTATTTCGCACTTTTCGGAATGAGTATGATTGGCCACGGAAGTATTTATGAATTGGCCAGAAGGCTAAAAAGCTTATGCGATCCTGAGCTAAACGTCGTGACCAAATCGGAGAAAATGTCCCTGATAAGACAACAACTAAGGGAGACACTGCACAGGGCATATGTCCGAAATGAGAAGAGCTATAATACTCGCTGCCGTATGATAAAATTTGTCCCGGGACAGGAAGTCTATCGCAGGAACTTCCAACAGAGCGATTTCAAAAGTGGATACAACGCAAAACTCGCGCGGAAATTTCTGAAATGTCGTATAGTCAAGCCTGTCGGGAAGAGCTTATACGAAATCGAAGATTTGAAAGGAAAGTCTGTAGGCATTTTTCATGGTAAAGACTTGAAACAGTAAAATTTGTAAAATTCGCGGAAACCGGACCGAATACTTAGATGTCCTTAAACTTTTGCCTACCTATTTTTTTTATATCTGTCAGAATTATTTTTCTGGTAGTGGATAGCTGTGTAGCATAAATTCTTAAACGATGCCAAAAGGATGGACGCGCGTCAAGTCTTACCTATCGGCAGAATCATAGCTGCTCACAATGACTTTATATTGTTTAGCTCGACTAAAGCTCACGTTTCTAAGCTGGTTACATGTGTAACCGTTACCGCTCCAGAAGTGCATCCACATTTTCGCTCTAGGGGAACTATGCCATTAAGAAGCTAGTGGTTGTTAGTCACCTAGAGCGGTAACGTCTTTCTGAGTCCGGTCTTACAGCGAGTTGAGCTAAAGTAAAACATATTCCAATCAATGAATGAGAGCAAACATTGATCGGTCATTGTGGCAGCATGATTCGACTGAGGGTAAGATCAGTGACTTACGTACTACTTTAAGGCGTTGGATAAGGACCTTATTAATAGCTTAGCTACACAGATTCTACCAGAAAATACAACAAAACTACGCTAATAATCAAGTCATGCCTATCTAGGTATAAGTAATATATATATAGGTAACACATGTTTTCTAAATACCTTAAATCTTGAGGTTTGTAGCTGAGGCTGGCCCAGGTGTCGACGCAGTGTTTGTGTCCATTAGTTGTTGCTGGGTATAGTACCTATAAGAAAAACAAAACATACTTTAGAATATAAGCTTAGCTTTTGGTATATATATTTTTTTAGTTACCCACGTTGGTGGTACCTCACTCGCCTGAATTGTTTTTAGAGGGGGGTCCTTTAACAGGGTCCTTTTGTTCTTTTCCCAGCCTTGGGTAAGTTTGAAACTTTATTACCTGTGGGGGAGGAAAATTATGATGTAAATAATTGTGTTTTTTTTTTGGTAGATAGTAAAATGGTCTAAAAGTAACGTATGAAGTATAAAGAGTGAATTGCATTTATACTTTTAGAGCATTTAACGATTTATCCTATTATTTTAGATTTTAATTTTTCTAAAATCTTTGAAATTTTTTTTTACCGCGTAATTGAGCAATGAGCCCTAAACTCGGAGGTAGATTTAGACTCTCGTTTTTTGTAAAGGCAATATATGAAGAATTTAGAATGAATTGTAGCACTCAGGCATATTCTGAAAATCACAAGATTTCAAATCACTTGTGATTTTAAAATCACAATTGTAGTCTGATCGTGTTCTGAAAACCACAAAGGTTTTAACTTTTCGTTGTGATTTCACCTCTTCGAAAACACAAGAAAACAGCTGGTATTTTGTTTTAGTTTGATGAAATTTTTTTGTATTGAAAATTATTAGTGTCTTTCTTAAAACATAAAGTGAAAATAAATTAAAAGTATTGTTTTTATAAAAAACTGATAACAAAAAAAAAAAAAGTAAATGCAAAATCACAAAGCAAATAACAATATTTCTTGCAATAGAAAGTGTCTTTTTAATTTTTCATAATTTTATAAATTCTTTGGTGCTAATTGCTAATTTTGCTATAAAAATCAATAAAAAACATTTTAAGGTATTCATATTATTAATTTACTGCGAAGTTCAAAATAAAGTGGTTGAAAAAAATAACCAAGTGATACCAAATCGGCAGGCATTTAGCTGAATGGTTTAAAATCACAAAAATCTTAAAAGTTTTGTATGCAGAACAGCTTTCTTGTGATTTTAAATCACTTTCACAAAAAGTGATTTTTAGAACATGCCTGACTGACTGCCTTTAAAACATATGAAATCTTTTCCTTTCTTTTCAATTTTCATTTTTTTATTATATCTCTAGATTTACATTTTTGATGTACCCTTTTTATTAATTTTTTAGGAAATGAATTTTTTTTTTGTTAGGAAAAACAGTTTAATTTCACCTGTGACAGATCTACTTACCTTTTTCTGAGTCATTGCAGGGGGTATCTCCCGCCACAGAATTAGGGTTTGAACTCTAAATTCTGTGGTGGATTTAGTCCCTGTGTGATCTCTCTATTATTCTTGGCTTTCGGATAGCTATAAATTGTACGTGAGAACAGTAAACTAAGTAGTTTTAAAATAAACGAGCATTTAAAGGAACTCTTTGCGAAAATAAATTAAATTAATTCGATGTCAAGGTAACAGTACACTAAATTCCTATACTATAACACCTCAAGTAGAATAAAAGTTATAAGCAGCCGGACAACCCGGATGAAACAAAAAAAAAAAACAGGAGTTTTTACCCTTGCTTACATCTGACCCAGCAAGTGTTTTCATCGAGAAAGTCAGTGCATCGCTACTTCACGGCGTTTAAATGAGTTGTATGGAAAATTGAAATGTTAATTTTGAAATGGTCAGTAAGATTAATTGAATTTATAAGAATTGGAAATTTTTAATATTTCTGCTTAATATACAGACTGGGACTGTAAAACACCCTTGTCAAAGTTATTTCAAATAACGCAAGGTGTTTTTCGTTTAGAATATAGTGGAACCAGGTAATTTTGGGAGCGGATAACTGAACGAATGTCACAATCACTTGCTTGTTTATGCCCATCTATATCGTTGTGAATTCAATATAAAACACATATCCAATTTAATTTACCCAATTAACATTTTACAGTAGAATATGGTTCTGTTCAATAACAAGAAGTTATTGGAAATTGTTTAATTCAGTACCTCAAAAGAAGCAGCGAAAGAGTAAAAAGGAGTGGAAGATGTAAATGTTAATAAATTTCTTAATACTTTTGTTACTGATAAGAACAGGATAGCTGATTCTTGTTCTGTTTTACAAAATAAGTTAATAAATATTAAATACTTTGAAATGAAAGTGTTTATTAGCACTTTCCACAAAAATATTTACATCACTCGTTGCTAGACCAAAATCGCGTGGCTTTTTGCCATAATTTGCATGGCGATTGCAAAACCGAATATCTGCAGTTAAATTTTTTTTTTTTACAACCACACAGCACAAAATATACATAACATTTATAGCTTTCGGTTATAAATACAAAATATTTTGATTTTAAGCTAACGTTTGTGTAATAGTAAGAATAAAGCTGAGAAAACTATATAGGTACAAGTAAACGCCAGGATAACAAAACAATAAGCAAAAGAAAAAAATAAACTAAACTTAAAGTTTTGAAAAAAAAAAAGAAAAACGGAACAATTTTGGCAATTTTGCAAAGTATTCGAAAAAGGTGCCCACAATCAATGCCAAAGCTTTTGCAAATGCTAACTGTTGCAATACAAAATGCATTACGCATCCACACCGCTTTTTCTGTTTTAGATAAATATTTATTTTTATAGCCACTGTTTGTTATTATGGTCAGTTCGGATTTACCTTGCTAGTTTTTTTTTCCAAAAAGGCATTTATTCCCTTTTTTTATTGGGAATAGTAATGTTGTCAATTTTATTTAACTCTCTCGTTGTTAGTTTCTGCCGAAAATTTATTGAACAGACCTAGGTTTTACATTAGAATCTTGTGTTGTTAAATTTGGAAAAATGAAGAGAAGTTCGGCTTTGAAAGAAAGTTAGCCTGTTTTTATTTGAAATATGAAATTCTTCCAGTCAGTACGATCAAGTTCTGACTGCAAGCTGTCTTTGAATCTCCATTAAATTTTCAAAAATTTTCCATTTCATTTAAGTTGAAAATATTTTATTTTTGATTTTTATGGCATTTAATTTTGTCATTTTATAAACTTTTCTCTTACAGATCACACTTCACAAGGGTTGTAGGAGGAAACTTAATCAATTGATTTCTCAACTAAGTACTGATTGAAAAATATGTTAATTAATTTCTTATATGGTAAATTAAATTCAATTAGGAACTTAGTGGCGTAAATTCCTTTATTGCGCCATAAAAGCGTATGTCTAAACAGGGTATTAGGAAAGTAGCAGGCAATACTAAACAGTATTACATATATAATTACAATTATTATGTAATATGGAAAGCGCATTACTACCTTGGGTTTATGTAGAGGGATAATTTGTGTTACGTTACGTCTACGTAATTAAATTGCCGGCACAGGCATAATGTAAAATACACTAGAGGGAATAATAAACGACACTTACCTTATTTTCCGGAATGCCAGGTGGGGTTTTGTAACTCGAGCTGTCCGGGTTCATCTATCGGTTGCCTAGGGAAAGAGTTAAACAGAACAGGGAAATTAGGAGAATGCATTATAAAATACAATTTATTTTTACTTACCTTTCTAAAGATCTCGGTACAGGAAGTCGCCATTTAATAGGCCGACTACAGTGTCGCCAACGATGCCATCTTTACTAAAACCTTCCCAATGGAAGGAAATATTCAGCTTGCTTGGCATCGACGGTTACGCAATACGCCGTCAATACATACAACATACATATGTTGGTATGTATGTATAAATGGAAACAGGAAAAATATTTACCTATTAATTTTAAAGTTCCACTTACCTTTAACAGGGAGGATCCGCAGGGCAAACGCCAAAACCTAAACAAAATTATAATCAAAAATTAATAGTCATTTGAAAATGGATTCATAAAATTTAATTCAACTTACCTGACGCCAACAATTTTGGTATGCGCGTAGTAATTCTCCTTTTCTTTTGTTTTTATTCTCTGTCAGCTGCTTATTCCAATGACAGGGAGAGGCCAGACTAACAAAAATAACGTTAGTACTAAAACCATAATTCGTGGTGAATTTTAAATAGAGCGACCAGATCAGTAACTTTCCGTAGGAATTCACAGGAAACACCCAAAATACCAGAAAATTAAAGAAAATTGCACGTTTTTGAGAACGTTACATTCCCTCCCATTCTGGATCCATAAATGGACCTCAGAAGTGGTTGGGTTTGTCATGTGCACCCTGTGTTGGGATAACACAGTGCAAAAGTTTTAGAATAACAGCTGTCAGGGTATTAATTGGATGTGAATGAAAGAAATGAAGAAGTATGAAAGAAATTAGGAATAATGAATGTAAGTCAAGTGCTGAAAAGGCTATTGAAAATGGAGGCAGGCGACATGTTTGCTTCCCAACAAGGTTTCTTGTTGGGGAGAAAACATGTTTCCGCCTCTTTCTTTTTGGATCTTTTGGCTGGTGTGACAGAGGTTTTGGCGCGGAAGCCTGAAAATTAGAAGAAAGTGGAATTGGTGCAAATAAAACAGTGAAGAAAATCCTTTTTATGAACTTTAATTAAACTTTTGGTAAAACTTAAAAATATAAAAATAACAAAAATAAATCATATATAAATAAAAAAAAAGGTTTCAAAATTTTCAAAAGCTAAACAAAAAGTAAATATACAAACAATTTTTTTTTAAACCAAATCGTCACCACCTCTATCGTCACAGTCACACCCAACGTTGGACAAAAGATAGCATCTTCTCCACGCACTACCCATTCTAGGTGGTGCAGGTAAAGCCAGACATCCGTACCACTCGACAGACGACCTACGGACAGAAAGTAATTTATGTATGTATGTATATTTATCTTTGTAAAATTAAGTTAGGGAAAATAATTTACTCACCGTGCAAAATAAGCCATTCCTCTGAGGGATTCGTACCCGGAGTGCGCGCGTGGTAGGGTTGAGCTCAGGCCTATTAGATATTCGTCCATCGCGTCAGGGGTTTTTTGCCCAACATTTTAAGAGTTGTTTTCCTTAAAAATAGCAAAGTGAAATATATATATTAAACGGCAAAGTTTTGTAATTACCGTGAACAATTAACCCGTACGAGACAACTAGACGGACGGACAGGCGATCCTGAAGCCACCAAGAAGAAAATACCTGAAATAGAAGAAAATACCTGAAATAGAAGAAGATCCTGAAATATAAAAATACCTGAAATAGAAGAAAATACCTGAAATAGAAGAAGATCCTGAAATATAAAAACACCTGAAATAGAAGAAAATACCTGAAATAGAAGAAAATCCTGAAATATTAAAAAAATAAAAACACCTGAAAAAGAAAAAAATACTAAATTGAAAATACCTAGAAAGAAGAGAATTATCATGATTAATTAAATTTTTAAATGGTTAAAGATGTTCAAACATTTTTCTAAAGTTAATTTTTGTTTCAAATGTTAAGAATTTTACTTTTTGTATATTTCATTTATCTTTTGCTCTGACAAGTTTCTTTAATAGTTAATGTGAATTTCAATTACTTAAATAAAATCAAAAATGTTCACCTTTTTAAAGCGGAAATTATAAGTTTGTACTTTTTTTAAAATGGTGGTTTAGGCGAATTAAGACGCAGTAAGTAGCGGGAGGTAAAAGTTGCAAGTAAGCATTTGGGGCATCTAAAAACTTATTTTTAATTATGATGCCATGGTGAGGGTATCTGTTAGCCTCAAGAGGGAGGGAGTTCGTTCTGGCAGAACATCAGCCAGGTTGGCGTTTTTGTATGTGTGGCAAAGGATGGACAAACTTGCTTCGGGCCTCATTGATTTATTTCCTTTTTTTCAGCTTAGCTGGCATGAGTTTTTTTTTTGTAGCCGCAAACTAACCAGTTGCGTTGGCAAGAACCAGCCCAAGACGGCGAGCCCTAGCCGGTGCTAAACGCCAGCATGCCAGCGCGGCCAACCATCTGGCAACATATTTTCATTATTTTTGCGACAGCAGCTGCTACAGATGGAAGTTTGTCTTTTGGTGATATTTAAGATGGGTGTTATGATTTAAAATAGTTTTAGAGCATACTATGCAGGATGAACACCCATTCTTTTCCTGGAGCCAATAAAATTCGCTCAACCATTCGATTCTAAATTTTCTTTTGACTGTTTCTTTACATGCAATATTAGTAAATATTTATGTAATAAATAGGTACATATTTACAATTAAAAAAGTTTACTTTCTTCTCCATTTTGTCTCGTAATTTTTATAATACATACACTTGAAAATAAAACTTCACTCAAAAATATTGTTAATTTCAATTTCATAATATTGTTCGCGTTTCTTAAACCAGAGATGATTATAGCTTTAATCATATCTATCCAAAAAAGCAGAGATGTTTTTTATTACACCTAAAACAGTTTTTTGAAAACAGTGGTAACACTATTCAAAGTAATTGTTTATTTAATTCAAAGTTACATTTCTTTTTATTTTATGTTCTGAAATTTTAAGGTGAAAAATTTACTATTGCTAAAAAATTGCTACAGGAGGAAAACCTACCAAAAATTTAAAAAAATGCAACAAACCAACCAAACTACCAAACTGTTTTTTAAAAACGAAAAACTACCAAGTTTGGTCCGATTGGACCAAAGCGGCAACGCTGGAATAAAGTAAAGCCAGCATCGCAAACATTTTACTTGAGTATGCTAGACACTTAGGGCCCAACTATAATGTGCATAAACTAGCTTATGCCAACTTATACAACTGTGCAAATACATTAAATTATATGTGGTAAACTATAATGTGAATAAGATAACTTTTCGTCAAGTTTCGTTAAATTTCATTTCTTTATGCAAGGTACGAAACTAATCGCACTTTCCGTACGGAAACAGCTGATTGCGCTTTGGTTTATACATTAATAAAGAAATATTCTAATTAAGATCTAAATTGTACAATTTTTTAGTTTTTAATTCAATAAAAAATGTTAGAAAAAATAACATTTTTCTTTATGGCTAATTTTTTACAATTATAATATATTTTTAATTAAATTTGTATTTACACACACATATGTATACCATATAAACGATGAACATCGTTGCATTTTTTAGTACGGTTGGCCACAAACACAAAACAAAAAATAATTTGTAAAATTTTTTTTTTTACATTTTCTTAGAACATAAACCAAAATATGTAAATGTGTTTGGGAATGTTATTAAATATATAAAATATTTTCTTTAAAGCCTTTTAGTTTTAAAATGTTGTTGATTTATATAGAAATTATTTTTGGCAAAAGTACGAAATAAACATAAATGTGCAACTGTGGCATTGTAGCCACATAAATTTCTTTGATAAGTTACCTAAGCATTTGACAGGCTTTTCGTTGAATTTTTGATATAAGCTAAAGCTAGCTTATGCACATTATAGTTGGGCCTTTAATTTAAATATATTATATATGTAAAAAATTAGCCATAAAGAAAAATATTGTTTTTCTACATTTTCTATTGAATTAAAATTTTAACAATTTAGGTCTTAGTTAAAGTTTTTCCTTATCAGTGTATAACACAAAGCACAATCAGCTGTTTCCGTACGGAAAGTGCGATCAGTTTCGTACCTTGCATAAAGAAATGAAATTTAACGAAACTTGACGAAAAGTTATCTTATGTACATTATAGTTTATCACATACAATTAAATGTATTTGCACAGTTGTATAAGCTTGCATAAGTTGTGTTATGCACATTATAGTTGGGCCTTTTGTTCTATTGTTGCTATAAAATGTGTAGCATATTTTCGGGGTTAAGGCAACATGCAAAACATTTTATGTGATTGTTGGGTAACATTTATTTTCAGAAAAGAAAACGCCATTAATTTGTTAAATATAATTATTGCTTTTATACATATTTATTAATTTTAAAAACCTATTTGCTTAAAAAAATTTAATTCATAAATTTTTATCCTGTGTGAATTAAAAAAAAGCCTAATAAAACCGTAATATAATAAACAATGAACTATTCTTGAGTTATTAGTAAACATTTGTTGTGTTTTTAATAAATGAAAATATGGCGAATTTTACGGGTTCTATTAAATTTATTTTCTGTTATATATTTAATAAACTTTCATAATTTCAAAGAAGTATGTATGTTAGCTAATTTAGAAATTGGCGACTTTTGATATTGTGTTTGATTTAATAATTCTGATCTGATAACACTGTTTTCCTCTCACTACACACGTTAAAATCTCTCTCTTGGTGGTTGTTGTGAGTATGAGTACGAATAAAGTAAAGCCAGCATCGCAAACATTTTACTTGAGTATGCTAGACACTTAAGGCCCAACTATAATGTGCATAAACTAGCTTATGCCAACTTATACAACTGTGCAAATACATTAAATTATATGTGGTAAACTATAATGTGAATAAGATAACTTTTCGTCGAGTTTCGTTAAATTTCATTTCTTTATGCAAGGTACGAAACTGGTCGCACTTTCCGTACGGAAACAGCTGATTGTGCTCTGGTTTATACATTAATAAAGAAATTTTCTAATTAAGACCTAAATTGTTAAATTTTTTAGATTTAAATTCAATAAAAAACGTAGAAAAAAACAACATATTTCTTTATGGCCAATTTTTTACAATTATAATATATTTAAATTAAATTTGTATTTATACACACATATGTATACCATATAAACGATGAACATCGTTGCATTTTTTAGTACAGTTGGCCACAAACACAAAACAGAAAATAATTTGTAATAATTTTTTTTTTACATTTTCTTAGAACATAAACCAAAATATGTAAATGTGTTTGGGAATGTTATTAAATATATAAAATATTTTCTTTAAAGCCTTTTAGTTTTAAAATTTTGTTGATTTATATAGAGAGTATTTTTGGCAAAAGTACGAAATAAACATAAATGTGCAACTGTGGCAAATAAATTACTAAATTTATATAAGCACATTGTAGCCACAAAAATTTCTTTGAAAAGTTACCTAAGCATTTGACAGGCTTTTCGTTGAATTTTTGACATAAGCTAAAGCTAGCTTATGCACATTATAGTTGGGCCTTTACTCGTATACTCAAATGGAATGGGTATAGTAAATACTCGTACAAAAGAAATTCGGTGGCAATCACAGCGCAACCGCATTTAAGATGAGTATACTTACAGTATCAAAAATAGACACTCTTGCAGTTCTCTAGTGCTGACAACAGGTTTAGTACTCATAGCACTAGTAAAATTAGGTGCTTTCACATTTGTATCTCTAGTTTCTCTACGAAATTACACATTTTTACTAAAAAAATATTCTATATTTAGACCAAGGTTCTAAAGGACCTCCTCTGAAAACTTTATTCAAAACTTTACGTGATGCGAAGAAAATTAGAAATGATACGCAACGAAGCCGTGGGCGCTGCTAGTAAAACTTAAATAATAAAAAATATGTTCCTGTGTAAGCAACAAAAACATTAAAACGTTATTTTCAGCTTTACTGAAAAAAAAAAACAAAAAAACTTGCAGTATCATATGATGTGACCATGTTTTTTAATTTTTTGCTGCAAACATTTTTATATACTAATTTTTTTGGAACATTTTAACTTGGGCTAATTATATGTTGGTACGTACTTGTCAAACAAAAAATGGCTGAATTCTAAAATGTATTAATACAAAGTTTGTATTTGCGGTATTTAGATCTTGTCCATATACAATGTTGCAAAACAAATCATCAATTTAGAAAGTGATGCGCAAGTTCCTCGGTTGCAACATTTCTAATACTTGTCTGCAACATTTTGGAATGGTATGCATTTTAAACATTTAGTACCACGGCATCATGAAACACAATACACTGTCCAAAAACAAAGTAACTGACGTTTTGGAAGCCAGCCTATCACTACCAGTGTTGCCAGGGAAAGACAGGAAAAAAGTACGCTTTTCCTTCAAAAAACTTACATTTTCCCGTTAAAAGTTACATTTTGAAATTTTTCTTAAATAAATAGAAGTTTAATGTAATTTCTATAAAATTTAATAAATAGTTTTATTTCATATTTCAGGGGAAAGAACAAGACAACAAAATTATTTAATACACCACAGCAAAACGAATTATAAAAGAACAGAAAAGCATATGAAAAAATTTCATCCCGATGATACTCATCAGGACTCAATACTAATATTGGATGGAAAAGTTCATACTCTCGCCATTCAATAAAATTAGATAAAGCAGGATTTTTTAATAAAACCGTTTGACCTTTTTCTCTGAAAGATTGAGCTTCAATAGAAATTACTACTGAAATTATTTTAAAAATACTGATTTTTAAAACAAATTTATGTCTTATTTGCCTAAAACTTCAACATTAAATTACTGACAACTTTACCGTAATGTAATGCAGCACATCTTCAAGTAAAATAAAAGACAACACTCTTACCAATCGAGGTATTGATTCGGTACCAATAGCAAGTTGTCAACATTTTCCAGCGGAATAATTAATGTTGGTAATAATATTCGCGAGTTTGGAAATAATATTTTTTTTCGCACGAAATGCAGCTCATATTATTTGACAGTAGGGAAAAGTTGTTGACAGCAATATTAAAAATGTCAACAGTTAAAAGTTGACCATCTATCATACTTTGCGTTGACGAAGACGTACTGAATTTGACATGTATTTTATTTTTTTTTATTTGCCCCGGCCTTAGACATGAACCAGTATTCATATTCTGTATCATCAATAAGTTTTTAAAATTAATTTGAAATTCGACATATTTTTGTTTACAAGTTAATAAAAAAAAGGTATTTATAATTTCAGGCACCTCAACAAAATCTCCATCTTTGATTCCATACCCAAGTTGGGAGGCGCACAACCTTAACGAAATGAGTCCGGAACTGGTTTCGCCTTTACGCATGCGCGCCGACCGTTGTGGACGTTTATGGGTTTTAGATTCCCGTATATCTGACATATTAGAAGACACTAAGCACTACGGACCACCTCAGCTTTTAGTTTATGATTTGCATAATGACAATCTTCTTAGGCGTCACATCTTTCCAAGTGATCAAGTTAAGAAAAGCTCATTTTATGCCAATTTAGCTATCGAAGATGGTGTTTGTGAAGATACATTCGCTTACGCTGGTGATATGGGAAGCCCTGGTTTAGTTGTTTACTCGTGGCAACAAGAAGAATCTTGGAGAATACAACATAATTATTTCCATCCTGATCCTTTGGCTGGCAATTATAATATCGGTGGTCGCAATTTTCAATGGGATGATGGTCTTTATGGTTTAGCTTTAAGTAAAATGCAAGCGAATGGCTACTCCACCCTGTACTTTCATCCCCTCAGTTCAACAATGGAATTTGCTGTCAGTACAATGATACTGAGAAATAAAACTTTGGCTAAACAGGGTCCAATTTATAAAGAGTTCAAAATACTAGGTTCTCGAGGACCCAATGCCCAGGCTGGGGCATCATTCTTAGATCAACTAACTGGAGTTTTATTTTATGCTGTTCCGAACTTAAACGCCGTTGCTTGTTGGAAAACTTCCTATCGAGCCTACACGATTAGGTCACAAGGTCGTGTTTACATGAGTCCTATTGAAATGGTATTTCCCAGTGACATTAAAGTTGATGATCAACATCGTCTTTGGGTGCTGTCTAATCGCTTGCAAGAGTTTCTTTACGGTGAACTATTTCCAAATTCGGTAAACTTTCGTATTATGACCGCTCATGTTAAAGATGCCATAAAAGATACTGCTTGTGATGGAAATACGAAATCTCTACCAGAAATCATCAATAGACTGAGTGATGTTTTGAATAATGATTCGAATAATGGAAACAATAATCGTGGCAGCAAATTAACGTTTAATGGATCACAGGTGTTTGTACCACTAACGGTACTAATAATGTGGCTTTTGAGATCATAATATTGATATATATGCATGTATATATGTATGTATATAGATACAATGTATATGTATTTGTGTAAATTTAGTTGTAAAGTAAATATTTTTAATTATATTTTTAGTCTGTGTATAGTATTTTTTATAAATTATTGGGATTTATTAAAAACCCTAAATATCGATTACCTTTCTAGAGGGCTAATTATTTTTTTAATTGTTTTTATTAAAATAAGAATAAAATATGGACATTAATATTCAACAGAAAATATACTTTATTTAGACAACAAAGTAACATTACTAAGTTCTCAGCAATATCTATACATATCGCCAGCTAAAATCAAAAACCATGTAACTAAAATAAAAATCGAAGTTTGTTTTTTCGTATATTAATTTAAGATCCAAAGAACACAATTTTGAATTGAAAGTAAGCCACTGGAATATTAAATTCAATTATTTAAACTTTAAAAATATCGTGCAACAATCCCTACTAAAATCACCGGTATTGATTATTAAGGGTGAAAGCACTTCTCGATGGCCATTTCACTACCGCTCACTTAAATCTTCAGAAAACTTCTCACAAACAAAAGATTTTCGTCCAAACGATAAAGTAAAAACAAAAATCAAAGTTTAAGCAAAATCAACAATAATCAACAATGATTTTATTTTTCTTTATCCATTGTATTTGGCTGACGTTCGGCTCTTTTATACAGTCAAAAGATGATGAAAAATAAAATAAAAACAACAAATCAAATATCACAAAGCACTACGATAATTTATTTTTCATTTCATGCCGGGGCACTTGCAAATTAATAATGAAAGGTAAACAACATGTGTTTTCGTTTTATCTGACGATATATTAAATATGAAATTTGTGTTGTTGTTTGTTGGAAACCTTTAGTTGCTTACACCGCTGGGCTGATTTGCTTGAAATTTTCGCAGTTGATTAGTTAGTGTTAGAGTATTGGAACTTTGCTTATCAATAAGCATAGTTTGGCAAATAACTGATTGAAATGAAAAAAGAGGACGTGGTACCTCCCACACATGCTGAATAATTATTATCGATAACCCAGGTAATGGTTCCACAAGTATATCCTGTATTTATTGACATAATAATATTTTAATTACAATTTACTTAAGGTAGAGGGAGCTATTTAGAAAATTAAGTTGGTTTCTGATCTACCTGGTTGTTGCTATGTGAATAAGCCATGCATGCTGCTTTTAGCAGAAATAATAATTTTTGTTTCATTAAAAAGTTGATGTGTTAAAATTAACTCCTTGCAGTAACTTCAAATGTAAAAAAAAATCAAATCGATTGTTCGTTTCGAAACCACTTGAATATAATGCATTGTATAGTTCATGCATAACTAGGTTAAATGAAAACGAAACCCTCTATTAGGAACCTGGCAAAATCTTACTCTGCCACAGGTATTAAAATTTTGAGGGAACGATAAAAAATGCTTAAAGATTACAGTAGGTTAAGGTTAGATCAGGCAGGTAGCCGTGTTGCCACAGCCCACTTGGGTCCAATGATTGGTCCCTTTGTGTTACCTGCTGTTAGAAGGGAGAGAGAAGATGAAACAGTGTGAGAAGATTAAGCCAGGAATTAGAAAAAGAAAGAAAAAGAAAAAAGGGGATAAAGAGATGAGAAAGACAGAGAGAACCGCAGGTCTGAATACAGAGAAGGTCCGAGAAAAATGCAAAGAAGAATCCGCTAAGTGAGATCAGTCGACCTCTGAATGAGTCACGGTGTTGGTTGTGGGCCGGTAAACCACCCACTGTACCTTATGAAGGAAATAGTATCGCTGACCGATACTACGTAGTCGAACCCTCGGTAGCTGCAATAGCGCAGCCACTGTGCCCTGATCCAAAGAGCGCCAAATTGTTCTAGCGGTCAAACATGATGACTCGTTAGACCATTTGGTCTGGGCCAGTTCTTAGATAGCAGCGTTGATGCGATGGCACCCTCGGCAAGCATTGTCCCCATCTTCGCCAGTTCATCGGCAACGAGGTTGCCAAAAACGGTCCCATGTCCTCTCAACCACTTTAGGGTGATTGTCGAAACCCCCGCCATCCCTTTAAGGGATGTCCGGCATATAGAGACAAGTTCAGATGTGGTGAACACGTCTTTGAGGGACGTAAGTGCGACTTTACTGTCGGTTCTGAAGAATATATCACTGTTGGATATGTTATAGTACCGCAACCAGTATTCCGCCTTTCTAATGGCAGATATTTCCGCCTGTAAAACACTACAGTCCCAAATTCCTCAATGTATTCCCCACCCCCAACTCTCGTCAAAGAGAAATCTCCTTGTGAGGGAAGGTTCTGGGGTGCAATAATCCTTACATCCATGATCCGTAGAGCGCTAGTATGTCCCCATGATTTATGGTTTCATGCGCCTATAACATTCAGTCTGACTGCCGTCCTCAGCGCCACCCTCTTGGCCTGAAGATCCACGGGCAGCCAGTTGAGCATGGCGAAAAGCGCCTTTGTGGGTGTTGATCTAATGGCCCCAGTCATAAAGATCGCCATACGGCGCAGCACCTTCTCCAAGATAGTCACATTCGCTGAAGAGTCAGTGCCTTCCAGCAGACAAGAGCTCCATAGAGCAAAATCGGCCTAATCACCGCTTCAATAAGCTAATTTACACCCCTTAGGTTGATGCTCCAGGTTTCGCCAATTGCCCTCCTGCAAACATTTTGCCATAATGGCCTTTGAAGCCCTTTGCTTGGATATACATTTTTCAAGACAGCTTACTATCCAAGATGACGCCCAAAAATTTCACGCTATTGGATAGGTTAAGTGGAACACCATTAAGTCTGGGTAAACCAAATGAAGAAGAGAAGAGAATAAGTTCCGTTTTGGTTGGATTGACACTCAGTCCGCTCCGCCGCCCCCAGGTGCAGATTGCCCTGAGCGCTGTTTCCTACCTTAGCGACACCGTATCGGCGTGTTTCCCAGACACTGTTACCGCCTCGTCATCCGCGTAGGCGACAGTCTTAAAGCACATGGAATCTAGTTCCACAAACAGTCTGTTAAGATTACAGCCTTATTTTCTAAGTTTTTTTTTTTCAAAGATTTATTAACTTCTCTTTGTACACATACATTGTTATAATTTAAAAAGTGTTTATTTTTGTATCTTTTTAATATTTAGCTTTAAAAAATGATTCGATGTCAATAGTAGCATTCGAGTTTTTGTCTAACTCTTCTTTGACTTGGAGTCGCTTTTCATTTTTATGCTGCATCTTTTTCATCACCCCACCGCACAAAAATAGTGTTACCTACAAAAAAAAAAAAATATTATTAAAATTAAAACGTATCAGATTTCAAAATATTGTTCTTAACATGTTCCAGAATGCCAATTAGACCCAGTACCGAAAGTCCCAATAGAAAGCCCAAAGAACCGCCAACATCTGCTATAAATTGTGTCGTATCGTAACTGGGACGTTCCTCAATCATCTGCTAAATGAAAGTTTACATAATTTTGAATTATTTCTATTGATCAGTTTTATTAAAAATGATGCCCAACAATAAATCATTACCGATATTAATTTTGTGGTGTAATAAATATAGACTTGAGTGAAGGGTTCCGCATATTCAAAAGCTTTACGATTTTGTATGAATGTAGAAAATATTCTCGATTCACAGGGTTGTATACAATCGCAGTCTGTATCATCATCAGTGTTGTAGACTCTTTAAAATAGAAATTAAAATTCTTAAGAAAAACAAAAAAAAAAAAAATCAAAAAATAAAAAACTTGCTTTCCGTATTCGCCTATTAGTTTGATCATTGATTTATAATTCGAACAGGCAGGTATATGGGCATCATAGATCCAAGGCGCAGAACAGTTCGTTTTTCTACCCACTTCATGCCAAATGCACAGTTCCCCACACTTTAAAAAGAAGTTATTAAATGTTATTTGATTTATTTTCGATTATTTTTTAAAATCACCTTCAAATCACTGTATCCTTCTCTTCTCGAACATGAAAGTTTTTTCGTTTCAATATTTGAAAAATACTGATTCTGAAGTTTTATTTCAATATCTTCATTTATATCGGCGAACACATATTCAACACGTCCTGAAGCTTTCATATTTATTTCTTATTATTAAGGGAAATTAATATTTCTCAAGACGTGTCCCCAAAACTGTTTTTAACTCTTTGAACTCACCTGTAAACTTCTCTCTCTTGTCGTGTATAAACAAATGCCAGCCAGGTGTCTTTTCGAAATATGTTTTCCTTATTTCATCTTTAGTAAGATGGTGCTTTAACATAATTGAATAGCCGGTCGATTTAGTTGCTCGCTTGAGTGCTATTTTGGGTCTTATCGTATGGCAGCGTCCCATGTGAAAGTTTAAACTGCTCGTGATTTCAACATCTGATTTTATGAGCCACGCACGCAAAAAAAAAAACGATAATTTTAATATATTAAGTCGGCAATGTTTTCCTCCCATATCAACTTACTATTTATCAAACCATTCAAGCCATATTGAAATTCCGGAAATGTTTCAGTTTTATTATAAGTAGAATTCATAAAAAAGTCCATTAGTTCGACAGTTCCATAGGGATAATTTGTCCAACAGCTGCTATATTTAGGATGTTTACAGCTGTTACCGGATATGTTCTGAAATAAAAGAACCGAAACTTTTATACCCTGCACTATAGCGTTTGCAAATTGTAAACCCGCTCAACAAATATTATTTTTACTGAAACACAAAGGAATTATAGAATATTTCTTCTTTTCGTTTAAAGGAGAAGTAGCACTTTTCAGTTAATTTTATAACCGAGCTTTAGGAAAGTAATATATATGCGATAAGACAGGAGGTGAAAGGAGGAAGACAGGGGAGAAAATGCTCCATTTTTAATTCTACACTGCCCACCTTATGCAGGCGAATGTGCTAAAAAGAAGTACCGACGAAGGAGACTTCATGCTTTGATGTAAATTCTGAGCATGTTTTTATTTTACTAAACGGAAAAAAAAAACATTTTAATTTTTTGATTGCCGCAGGGGTTGAACGCCGGCCAATCAGATTTTTAGTCAACGTGGTTACTACCATGACTAAATCAGCCGTTGATACCAGTATAATTATCTATATGCTAAGAATTTCTCTATTATTATTTAATTTTGCGTGTAAATATTTCTTTGTGTTTAATTTTTCTAAGTACATTAACTTTTAAGGAAATGTTAACTTAAAAGCTTGGATGTTTATTGCTCAATCATGCCTTGACGAATAATTTGATTCTAATACAATTTGGTTTACGGATAAATAAATAAAAAATTCACTCAGACATCTTGCAGATAAATTAATTGTATGGTTTCAATACTTTGCCGCGTGCCCTTTACTATTACCGCGGCACAGCATCTTCCCATGGAATCTACTAAATGCTGGCATCTTTCAACTTTGATGGAATTCCAAATACTTTTATTGTTATCTTTATGTTCGTCTACAGATTTTCGATAGGGTTCTAATCTGGGGACTGTGCAGGCCACTCATTTATATTGCTAGAGTAATCGTTAGATCATTTTTTATGCCTGTTTGTTGCTGGTGTGCTTGGGGTCATTGTCTTGCTGGAAGACCCACACCATGGGCATTTCGTAGGAAGCATACGGCAGCATAATTTTATCAAGAATTTTTACATAAACCGATGAATCTATAACGTTTATGATCCAATATATAGGACCCACACCTGGATACGAGTAGCAACCCCATACCATAATATTATGACCTCCATACTTGATAGTTTTTGATGTTAATTTTGGCATGCATTCGCTGTTAGGTGGCATACGGACTAAAGATTTGGAATCTTTTCTTTAAAAAAGAACTACCTTGGATTTGTTAGTCCATAGCACATTTCTCCACTTTTCTTTGGCCAATTTAGATGGCTTTAGCAAAAGATATCCTTTTAGCGACATGTTAAGAAGAAAGGAGCGGTACTTTTCGAGGACTACAGGCATTGAGGCTGTTGTCTCAAAGTCTGCGGCGAATAGTTTCCACATTTGCCTGCACATCCAATGTTTTTTTGAGCTCCGTAGCTGTCATAAAGGGATTTGCTTTAGACGTCCTTACTAATCATTTTATATTAAGGGTGACAAAATATACTTCTTACCATGGGATTCAAAGAGGAAATTGCTCGGCTGTTCCAATAAAATGAAAATAAGTGCCCTAAGTTATGAGCAGAAACATAACTTAGGGCATTTTTTTCATTTTATTGGAATAGCCGAGCAATTTCCTTATGTGGAAATACGATTTACCCTCGGAGGCAAATTTATTTATAAGCCCACGTTTTTCCGGCGAACAGTGCTTTCATCGAACCATAACTATACAATTTTTTATCAAATAATTACACGATTTTATAGAAAGTATATTAAAAATCTTTTTACCTTCTTTTTTTACTTATTTTTCACAAAATTTTGCAAAACAAATTTAAAAAAGCCCACTGGTGCTGTTTTAACAACTACACGAAATGATAAGTGCTGATTAAAGTTGTTTTATAACTGATTAACAGTTACGAAATTTGACAACAAATGTAGACACTCTGAGATAGCATAAAAATGTAACTGTTTTTACACAAAAAAATATAATGTAATAAATAGGTGAAATTTTTACATTTTTCGAATCAGAATATTGAAGCTGGTGCTATTATATTGACCGCCACTGTGGATGACATACATTCTTTGATATATTTTTAAACAGAAGAGGACTAGAGTGCGTCAAACCTAAATTAAAACATACTTTTAGGCGTTAGATAGTAATTAAATTTAAAGAGTTAACTATTACGTTTTTTAATATTTTAGGGCCAGTAGGGTTTACACAAGTATATATAAAGGTAATTTATTTATTATTGAATAATAGAGGGCAAACAAATTTTGGAAGAAGAAAACCTGAGCATGTAAAATATACTAAAAGCATATCACAGTTTATATGGAGAAATAGGAATTTGTGGATAAGTAATTTATTTGCGACGGTGAACATTAAATCAACTGAATTTTTACACCTGGATACAGTTGACGAAATTAATAAGATTAAAGATTTTTTCATTATAGACTTCACCACAAAAAGTGTAATTTCTAAAATATCTGTTTCCGAGCCCATAAAGTATATAAATTCTAAAGTAGTTTAAGCGATGTCCGAGCTAGTGCTGAAATCAAGTTTAGTAACGCACTGCTATTGAAAATCAGCACGATTGGTCCATGTGTTTCGAGGCAGCGGGAAAAACACCACGCCTTTCTATAATTTTTCCATTTCATTTGGAACATATCGCGATTAGTAAAGTAACTCCAATAAAAAAACAAATATATAGGGCAATAGAAAATTAAAAAATATGTAAAAAACATCAAGTGAAAAAATGGCTCTCGCCCATATTTTCCGCATGGGCATCTGAAATTTTCGTAGAAAAGTTAGATTGTGCATTATATTTCTTAAGATATCAATATGGGTATTTTTAAAAAGCTTTTGAAGAGATCTTTAAGGAAACACTACTCTTACTTCTGCATGTTAGTCTTTTAATAAATATCATTTCTAACTATTTAAGTGTTTCTTCTTTGCAGTTTCATTAGTATTTAAACCAAAATCAGGTCATTCACCATTTAAAAGGAAAATGCTGTGCATGTGGACTTATCACTTTTGTGCCTACTTATCCACTTCATTTAATCGAATCACTAAACTTTACTACAAATTAATAATGAGTCATCGCGTCAAGTAGCAATCCCTACATCGGCCATAATAGCTATATGAGACCCAATACACGTCCTTGTGGTATTCCAGCATGTATGCCGAAAAAATTTGAGTTCTTGATTTCACAAAATTGCGTGTTTGACAAATAACCTTGAAGAAATGTATAATATATAGTAACCGCGAGCTTCGATTTTTATTAAGCATTTGCTGAACATCCATAAATACTTCAATAAAGCAATAGTGCATTTCTTTTAACAGCCAAATCTAAAAAAAGCGCGCTAAGCTTAAAATGTATGAAGCAAACCTAAATAGCTCGGAGTCAGCGTAAGCAAGTAAAGTAAGCTGCTTGATTGTTTGGTTTTCTTTTTATCGTTGAAAAGTAGAACAATTTAGTATTTTTGTAGTTCTATATTGTAGGTTTAACAAAATAAAAAAATTTATCGTATTCCTAATTTATTAAAATAGATTTGAAATTTACTTACGATAAAATTATATTGAAAATTTATCACAAAAAAAAAACATATTTCAAAGTTCTTTTATTTTTTATGTATATTTTTGGGGTCTAAAAACAGGAACTCATGTTTTCAACACTAATTCTAGTAATTGTTTGAAATAGAAACAATGAATTATTTGTACCAATGTCACTTCCAAGAATACCGTTATAAAATTTATAGTTCCTCAGGGAAGTCGCTTGGGTCCTTTTTTGTATTAACTCTTCTTAAATTCAAAATCAATTAAAGAAAAACCACAAATATTTCTTGTTTCATGTTCAGAAACAGGAAAATATTTCTGGCAACAATTTGCTTCAACGGGTTCAAGTAATATGTATAATTTTGTTATATTTGGCTAAATATTCGTAACTTTTGGTACAGTTACAAAATAAAGTTATATAACTGAAAATGTACTTTTTTTTATTATTTGAGAACCTCTCTTTACATGTCACCTTTCTGAACATAACAGTTTGATTTTGATAACAAAGGTTACTTGCAAATGCTATTAAAATACCAAATAAAAAATTATTTTGAAATAATAAAAAGAAAAATAGCGTTGCTGAAGTTTTATGCATTAAAAACATTCGAGACAGCAGCTACCGAGTGCAAAATGTCAAAAATAGAATACATGACATTTTGATATTTTGACAACAGCAAGGCAGGTTTGTTGGCAATAAACAGTTAAGTGATGTCAATACTTTAAGACATATGAAATAATAAGTGCTTATTATGAAAAAAGAAAAGAACAATAAAAATTTAGTATAAAAATTATTTATTTAAAGATTTAAGTGTACATCTATAATAAAACTGTAATAGGATCATTTCTACACATGAAATATTTTAGGAAAATATTTTGTTGGTGAAGATAGTATTTGATTTGAAATATAAAAAAATCTATTTTTTGAATTTTTGTCTGTCTGGGTTCGCATTATGTAAAAGCTGCTGGAAATTTTAGTAAAATATTGTGAGGAGATCCTTTAAAACATTGGTTCAAATATAGAATATTTTTTTGTTTTTGTGGAAAAATAGAGATGCAAATGTAAAATCAGTAAATTTAACCGGTATAATTGTGCTTAAGCAGTTGTCACCACATTTTATTTTTATTTTTAAAACTTTCTACATCCTTTGCAATAAATATTAAAAAATTTTTCTCCAAGTTTGAATTTAAAAAAAAATTTAAATGAAACCCAAAGAAGTAGTGCGCACTGCTAGTATTTTATATAAGTTATTTTTTCGAATTAATTTGTCATGGCGAAAGTATACGAAGAATAATTGTAAATATTTTAAAGGTATGTATTAAGATGTATGTATATAAAACTACAATTCCTATTTTTGTGGACAACATTTAGTTAAAAATTTACTTCTGCTCTTAGTACTTTGTATTTTGTAGTTTTTAGTATTTTTTTTTTTTTTAGTGGACAATCAACTACGTGTTATTTATACTGACACACATTACTGTACTTATTATTGCTTCTGAGAAATACTTCAATATATTTTTAATTTTAAAAATAATCCAAACGTAAAATCGACGTGACCCTTAAAAGAATTATTTTACTCTTCTAATAAATCCGATTTGCTTCTTTGAAATTCGCTAAAGTGACATCACTGAAATACAATAAAATCTTATTTTTATTGTGAAGCTGCTGCCTTCAAAATAATTATGTATCTTCGTTCATTGCGACAAATGTTGCTAGCGTCATTTGCTGTCGTGTGTTCATGTATCTTGCTGCCGCGAATGTAATTAAGCATGATCGCGAAATGTTTCTTTCTTCATGTTTAGAAACATCAAAATGTTTCTGGCAACAATTTGCTTCAACTGTGAAATAATATGAGCTGCATTTCGTGTGGAAAACTACAGTTTTTTTTCTAACTAGCGAACATTTTCCCTCGATTTATAAGAGAGTTGTCTTTTAATTTCCATAAAGAAGTGTTGGATTATATTAAGGCTAAGATTTGTCTTTAATAACAGAATTTTTAAAATAATTAAAGTGGTAAAATCTATCGAAGCTCAATTTTCAAAAAAAAGTCAAACTCATAAGTATCATCGAGCTGAAATTTTATTTTCACCGCAAAAAAGTGGAAAAAGGGTATAACTAAGTTCGTCATTCCGTTTTTAATTTTTACAATATCCATTTCCGATCCCATAAAGTATATATATTTTGAGTTTTTATGCATAGCGAAGACGATTAAGCCACGTTCGATTGTCCGTCCGTGTAAGTGTTGAAATCAAGTTTGCGAAGGCTATTAGATATCAGCAAGACTGATCCATGCCCTTTAGACGCAAAGGGCAAAACACCACGCCTATCTCTAATTTTCCCATAATATTTGGAACAATGAAGTAACTCTAATAAAAAAACAAATATATAGGGCGATAGAGAGTTAAAAAAATAACAAAAAACATTAAGCCCATATTTTCCGAGTTACGGGGCTCTGAAATTTTAAAAATATCAATATGGGTATCATTTTAAAGCTTTTGACGAGATATACAGGGAAATACTAAAATTTGTTAAAATTGCTTAAGAGCCGATGGCATTTTTATGTAAAATTATATATGTATATGCAGTACCAATTTTTTTTATTTTTTAATTCTCTGTCACCCCAATATTTGCCTTTTTGATTGGAGTTACTTCACTAAACTAGATTTACATAGAAGGAGAAGGGTATATAAGATTCGGCATAGCAGAATATAGCACTCTTACTTGTTTTATCTTTGTTTTGCTTTTGTTTTTATTTTTCCTGAAATCAAGTATAAAGCAAAAAAATGTACGCTTTTTGAAAGAAAAGCGTAACTTTTTCTTGTCATTCCCTGGCAGCACTGGCTCTGATAATAACGGATCACATTTATTTGGAAGTTATCAGCTTTTGGTTGTAGAATGGGTTATGGATTTCCTTTATGTGGGCGTTCTTTGGGTTGTAAGTAAAACTTTGATGCGCATATTATTATATTGGTAAATAAAGCTCAACGAGTGCTACACGGAAGCCTAGTATGAATCTATTTGATTAGATCTCTATACCGATTATCAGAAGAAGAACTTCATTAAACATGTTCAGTAACACTCTATTTTATTTTGTTAAGGAAACCCAAATATAAATTATCCTTCATATTCTGCAGGGCGTACTACAATTAATTTGCAGACACTGAAAAGCAGACGATTAATACAGTTTTTAGTAAATTTGTTATGAAATATCAGCTTTAATGTTTCTTCTAGAGAAATTTTGAGATTTTACACCACTTCACCTGAAGTGTTTTTAGGCAAATTGTGCATTTTAATATAGAACGTAATATTATTTGTTTTTAAAAAACTTGTAATTATTTTTATTGATTCGTAAGGACCTAAATAAAATAAAAAATACAGTAAATTAAAATTCTATGTTTTTCGAGGACCTGTTTCAATTTTATTTTTTATTCATTGATCTTGTTGAGTAGATTTAAAAAGATTGAGTTTGTTTTATTTTCAGAATAGGGGTTTTATTTTTTTATGACATTTTGCTTTTTTGCAAATCAAGTTGAACTCAAATTTTCTTTATAATTAATGCGAACTTTACTTACGCTTAATTGGTCCTCTTTGTAGGGAGGTTCTCGACATATTGTTACTGCCGGCATTTCAATTGTATCATTTAAATTATAATACGAATGGGTTGAAATCGGTGGATTATCCAGTTTTGAGAAACATTCGTATAACTAAAATTAAAAATACTTTTTATATTTTACAAACTTTTAATTTTAAATATCCTGTCTCTCTTCTCAAGTACCTGTACAATAACTATAACACAACAAATAAATAAGACTAAATAACGAATAAGTTTTGCTGGATCCTTTAACAGCCAGGCTTTCAGCTCCGGCCAATATCCCATTATGTTTGTAACTGTTTTCTCGAACCGTAGCTGTTGAATTGACTTTAGAAACTGAAGTAATTTTTAACGAAATGTTTCATATTTTAATCAGGCGAAAAAGCACAAAATCTGCACATCTTGTTGAAGTTCCCACACAGAAAACAAACAAACAATAGATAATTAACATTTGATAACAACAATTATTTTACTTTTGTACTTTTTATGATTTATGCGGAGTTACGACAAAAACCGTAACTAAAATTTGTGTATGTATGTGTATGTAAATAGACGAATAAGTACCCTTGACGCATATTTAAGTACCGTTAAGGCCTTCCTGCTATAAAAAAAAAAACATTTAAATATATACGTGTAATCATTTTTGATAAATAGAACGTTTTAATTTTTTATTTTTATAAAGGTGTTTATCGTGAGATTTATTGTTGCCATGTTAAGACATGTACCAGGTGGCGGCAGTGTCGAATTCGTTCATTATCGATGTCCCTAAAAATTACAAAATCCATATCATGGCGAAATAAGGTACCAGGTGACGTTTGATATTTCTAGCAACGGTAAAAATGAATGAATTCACCCGTTACATGATTTCGTTATGTGTCATTCCTAATATTGCTTCAAACATTACTTTAGGTCTCCGTAAAAGCCAAAATGATGTCACATTGAATTTTACGAACGCATAATTGAAAGATCAAAAATCTATTTTTATAAATATCGAAATGATTAACATGTGTTGATTTCAATTTTTTTTAATAGCCGTAAATTATGGATACAAATATCATAAAAGATAAAATAAATACAGTCTCTATAAACTTATTTTTTATAATATATTAAGCTACATATTTACATATTTCTTATCTTCCCTGTGTATAAACAAGCTGTTAACATACACAGAAAAATTATATTCGTTGTGCCAACGAAATTTTGTGTTAATCAAATTTTGACATCAACAGCGATTTTTTAAAAATTAAAACCAGCAAAGAGAATACGTAAATAATTTGACAGCCCTTGCAAAAGAATTTATACACAAACGAGAAGAATCTGCAAAGTATTAAATCGGATTGTTAGGGAAAATGCTTCTAACAATTTGAACACGTTCTTTAAAACCCTTAAGAAAAACAATTTGTTTAATTAAATTAAAAAAAAAAACTTAAACTTAACAGTTCTCAAATTAAGGCTGCTCCCCAAAAAGCACCTTCTATATTTTATCTGACAAATATGATAAAAATAAATAATTAAAACATTTTAATTAAAATGTACACTTTATATTCTTTTGGTCTTCAGGCTGAAGTTACCAAATTTACTGCCTGTCTCACTATTTCAGTTCAACTGCTGTGAGATAGACTAAAAACGTGTCACACGTTGCCTAGTGCTCCATAGGTATTACCTTCTTTCCTATCGCTGTCGTCTATGATACTGCTCAGATACATGAACGAACTGTCGACCTCATTTATTTTCAATCATGCTCTACCTGCATATGCATGGATAGCATGTATGTTTTCTGACGTATGAGTATATTTGTGAGTGAGCAGGCAGGTGTCATCCGTATAATCAAGATTAAAAAGGCTTCCTTTTAATCCCGAATGTATACCGCTGCGCTGTTCATTATTATTTCAAATACGATATTGAAAAACAGCCTTACTCCTGCAAGGATGCTAACTTTGCGCCTCAGTTGAGCTTCGTGAAGAATTCTGCAAATGGCATTGTCTAACAACGCTTTACTAAAGTTGATCCACTTTCTCGGAATGACTTTACATTCCAGTGCACCCTAGGAGCGTCGTTAGGTAGAGAGCCAAATATTCTATAGAAGGCAATTAATCCTAAATAAAGTTCTGTCATCCTTTCAACCGACTGTTTCACAATCATTCGCAAGCTGTTCACATGATCTGTGCGGTAGAGGTTCTTATTTTTCGTCAATAATATTGTTACGTTTTCCCTTTTTAGAACAAACGTACGGATTCTTTTGATTGCAAAAACCACTGTGGCTTATTATAATTTCTGCATTCTTTTACTTTATGGCTTTCTCTGGCTATACTTCTTGATCCTACCGGTCTTGTGAACCCTTGGTCTCGTATTTACTAAACATGCGTTATTATTACAAACGCAGCCATCCACGCTACACTACTGTGTTACTCCGGCGAGACATCAACTACTCGAAGCCTTGTTTAGTAACCTTAACCATCTACTCCTTTTATCCAAGCCAGTCATCCCCTTTAATCCATACACAACACACGTCTGCCATACACTGTTGTTATGTTGTTACATTTCCCTCCGCTAACCACTACCGTTCTTACTTTTATTATCAGTTACTCTTATATTAAATTAGACGTCTCCACTAAATTATCTGTCATGGCTTTACACAATAATTGTCTTTTGCCTCTAGGAAGGTTTGTACTGCCGTTTTATTAATTTTAAATTGCTTTACAACAATTATTATTTTCTGTTGTGCGCATGTCTGAATGCGGAATCGAACTCAGGAGACCTCCTGTTTTGCAGCACGCACCTCTACCAACGCAGCCATTGAGGCTGCTCAGCTTTTGTTAGCTAATTGTGGTTTTTATTCTATACACACACCATTAGTTAAATTAACTTATTCAGCACGCTCATACGGATAACAACAACAGGGGTTGCCAGATCTTATATTCGTAACAATATAATTAAATAACAGGGTCTCATCTTTGGAAAGTTTTCAACAGTGCATCTGTATAATTTGCTTTGGCAATAAGGTTCTAAAGCTTGCTCAAATGAATACGCTAACTTCTAGTAGAATTTTTTATTGGCAATAGTTGCAATTTACAGAAGGATCTTTGCTATTATCAGGTAGCGTTTATTAGCGACATCTGTACCCCATTTATTCCACATATCAAAAAAGGAAAAAAGTTGCCTATTTTCTCTAACCGTTGATTCCAAGTCATGGTGTTTTCCTTAACTTTGTTCTTCGAGTCTACAAATTAGGACAATGGATTTACTGTGCATCAGAGAACTGCAAGAGTGTCTGTTTTTAATACTCTAAGTATACACATCTTAAATGCGGTTGCAGTGTGATCGCCACCGCATTTCTTTTGTGCAAGTATTTACTATAGCCATTCCATTTGAGTATACGAGTAAGTGTCTAGCATACTCAAGTAAAATGTTTGCGATGCTGGCTTTACTTTATTCGTACTCATACTCACAACAAACACCAAGAGAGAGATTTTAACGTGTGTAGTGAGAGGAAAACAGAGTTATCAGATCAGAATTATTAAATCAAACACAATATCAAAAGTCGCCAATGTCTAAATTAGCTAACATACATACTTCTTTGAAATTATGAAAGTTTATTAAATATATAACAGAAAGTAAATTTAATAGAACCCGTAAAATTCGCCATATTTTCATTTATTAAAAACACAACAAATGTTTAATAATAACTCAAGAATAGTTCATTGTTTATTATATTTCGTTTTTGTTAGGGTTTTTTTTAAGTCACACAGGAGAGAAATTTAAAAATTCTATTCGTTAAGCAAATAGATTTTTAAAATTAATAAATAGGTATAAAATCAATAATTATATTTAACAAAATAAAATATTTAAACTATAAACTTTATTGCAGTTTATTATTTATGAGGTCTAATGAGATTCAGTCAATGCAATTTTACGTCTGCGTTTTGTTAAAACTAAAAAAATTAAGTAATTTTCCTTTTATTCACGGATTCATTTTATCATTTTGTTTTCCTAAATACCGTTAGTAGCACGTTTATGACAACAATGCGCATAAACTGAAAATATTTGTTCATAAAAAACAGCAACAAAATAAGTATACCTGCTTTAAATAGTGTACAAAAGCTGTGCCTTTAAGCGGTTTTTATTGCATTTTATTCATTAAATATGTGTTGTATTTCATACCTATGAAAACGGTTGTTGCCTGTTTTTCTGCTTATAATGTTTAAGCAATAGATTTGATCAAATTTTGTTTTTTTTATTGTTTATAAATAGATCTGCATACAATGCAGTATTTCATAAAATGGCAGTAAAAAACTTAAATAGGGTACAAAAGTGGCAACGTTGCTTACAAATGAAGAGAATTAAAAAATTCTCCCGTACGGGTATAAAAAATACTTAAAATTCTGATTGCGATATTTTTGATACTCGTTTTTATAGGAATGGGTAACATAAACACCGCAACTTTTTATTGCGGTGTTTAAAATACTCCAGTATGAAAAGTATAGAGTAAGTATAGAGTAAGTATGCGGTGTACTCATGGGTTGCGGTGTACTCGTGCAGTTCTCTGCTGTGCATATTATTAACGAGATTATAAGTGAATTTTTGGCATTTTTAAGAAAACGTTCTTAAAAATCTGGCAACTTATTTAATATATTGTTCTCAACAATTTAATTATAATCTATATGTGTATTACGCTTAGACAAATCAGGCTTCCTATTATTATGAGAAACGCTGCACTATTCATAAACTTGAGAAGAGTTTAAATTAAGCAGCCGCTTTATGAGGGGCTTAATATAATTTTTTTTCACAATAATCGCTCAACACCTAAACCATCCCTATCTAAAATTTACCTCTGGCGGCCTCCAACGTTTACAAAACCCACCTTCAACATTTCATCTATTTTACACTTTAAATGTTATGTTGACAAAAATTTAGTTTTTCTGCTGTTCGTTTTTGGTTGAATAACCCTTTTTTAAATTTTTATGAAATTATTAGTTGAATTATTTTATATTATAATTGTGTGAATTAACTCCAAGAATTAATAATATATATAATTTTACATATAAATTTCATCGGTTCCTATTGGGTTAAGTATTTAAAAAAATTAGTATTTCCGTAAAGATCACTTCAAAGGCTTTAAAATGATACCTATATTGATATTTTTAAAAACTTGAAAATTCCAGAGAAATTTATTATTTCATTCATATATTTATTTTTTTGATTAGAGTTACTTTATTGTTCAAATAACATGAAAAAATTAGGGTTAGGCGTGGTGCTTTGCCTGATGCTTCAAGGCGCATGGACCGATCACTCTGATTTCCAATAGCACCACTTTCGACACTATATCTAATCAATTGAAATATTTATTTTCCTTTAAGTTTGCCTCGGCAAACATGATTTCAACACTAACACGGACAGACATCGCTCAATCGACTTCGCTATGCTTAAGAGGTCATAATACG
The DNA here is from genome assembly GCA_916610165.2 of Gymnosoma rotundatum. Classification (NCBI taxonomy): domain Eukaryota; kingdom Metazoa; phylum Arthropoda; class Insecta; order Diptera; family Tachinidae; genus Gymnosoma; species Gymnosoma rotundatum. The sequence continues at coordinate 89,657,772 of OU744337.1, read as the reverse complement.
AGTATATATACTTTTCGAGGTCGGAAATGGATATTGTAAAACTTACAAGCGAAATGACAAACTTTTACCATTTTTGTGGTGAAGGGTATAAAAATAAATAAATTGGATTCTTATTAATGGATATTAAAAATACGCTATCTTTTTTAAGTGATCCTACTTTTTGCGCCAACGTATTAGTCGACTGGATATTTCTACATGCTGGTAGACCCTGAAATTTTTTTGTTTACTTCTTTTTGCAACTGAGCAACTTTCGATTATAAAGGAAAATTGGGCAGTTAAAAAATACGTTTGTATCTTTATTTGTGCTGTAAATACGGTATATTTTTGTATACATATGTATGTATCGTTGCACAGTTATACACTTTCCATAGAGAAAAACCTTTTATAACTTTTTTTTTTATTTTGTTGTATTTGTTAAAAATTGTAAATGAATGTATGTATATTCCCAGTTCGCATTTGGAAGATTGTTTTTACAAAAATCACCAAAGTGAGTCTTTTAAGACTACCCAAGATGACTTAAAACTGATTCATCAGTTATGCGTTCGAAAAGAGACTCGAATATAACTCCGACAAACGCATAGAAAGCGACTTTCTAAAAAAACAAAAAGTACAAAAAGCAAATGCTTGAAATTCGACTGTTTTTAGAATTATTTTGGAAACATATTTAACGCAGCCTAACGATGAAAAAATGATTCAAATACATATTTTATTTTTTAATTTTCGTAAAAATACATACATATGTCACTTCGTGAAAAAATAGAGACACAAATGTAAAATAAATTTTTTCAAATTTTGTTAAATTTGAATTTTAAGAAAATTAGGAATTACATGCTAACGAATGTAACACTACGCTTTGACGAGCAATTGATTTGTTCGCACATGAACAAAACGGCAGCAGAATAGGTTACCAACATTTGTTCATGTTTGTCTGCGTGGAGAAAACTGCTTCGTTTTCTCGCTGTTTGAAGGCGACATGACATCGACAACGATGGTGTACAATAGCCATTTTAATGTGCGGACATGAAATTGTTTAATGTTTGAACAAATCAATGGCTCGTCAATACGGCGTGTTATAAAAAATAAGCAAACCGTTGTTTGCAATTTTTCATTTTGAGAAAATATATTAGAAATGTTCGTATAATATGGTTCGAAAAAGACTCGCATACGGCTAGTAATATGATTAAATGTTGACTCGAAAAAGTATCGTATTTGATTACAAGTACGATTGAAAATAGTATCGAAAATGAGTCGAAAACGCGAGACATAAGGGACTCGTTCAGAAGAGTCTCGTGCCGAAGTTAAGGAGCAAATTCGCTCTTGTATATTGTCAAAACGTAAATTAAAATGAGAAAAGTGTAACAGTCTTATTCACAAATATTTCTATTTTAAGTTTTATTAACCATTAATAAAAAAATTATTCAAACATGTTTATTAACGCAATATTAAATTTTAAACGATTTTAATAGTATTGTAGTTTTATGTTGGCAACGTCATGTCATATTATATGTCAATTTACGTTTAGTGTTGCATACAACAATGAACCAAATATTTAAATAATCTTTTTATAATTAAAAATGTATAATTAAATCAGCAATAATATTATTTGACATAAATTATTATAAATTATTATTAATGTTTGTTTGGTATTAAACTTTTTTTTATAAAATGATTCACTAAACGAGTACAAAAAAGTATCTAAGTACCGAGCTTGACAAACCCATCTATCTTTAAAACGGCATCAATATTATTATATTATCTTAATTTATTAATTATTATCTTAATTTTTAAACCAAGTAAATCAATGTTTAATAAAAATTACCTGCACGTTCAGGGGATAGTATCCCTTTTTTGTTAATATAATATTGTGCCATATCACCACCAGTTTTTTATTTTAATGTGCGTACATTCAATGGCACCAATAACTACAGGAAAATTTTTTTTATTAATTTGAAATCTTTCATTAATTCTTGTTCTTCTTTAAGAGACTTGGGCATTTTAATTTTTTATCTTGAGGAGCTCTTGTGTAAATTCGAGAAACCTTAGGCTGTGAAAGACCATGGAGATCAGCCGCATCATTTGGAATCTGAAAATGCGTTTCGTAAGGACCTAAAACTAGGAAAATCGCCACTCACTCAAAACCTGTAACATGGCTGAAGTTCCATAGCCTCTTTTATCTAATTCTATCTCATCCTTGACCATGTTTATAATTTTTTCAGCCATTGCCTTATTAAACCTAAATCTTGATTAAAAGTTTTAGGACATCTGATTAAAAGTTTTAGAACATTTTGGCAAGAATATCTGCTAAAATTTTCCATTTAATAAAATTTTTGCATTTATATTTAAGTATATTTTAAAAACCTATTGTAGAAATTAAATTTATTATATTCATTGTATTTTTTATTAATATTTTTTTTACATTTTTTTTAGTAACAAAATTAACAGCAAAAATTCTTTTTAAAACAGGAATACCAACTTATTAAATTTGAAATTATTAAAAAATTAATAACAGCATAATAGTGCTATTAAATATTTGTGAATACTACTTTAGCGATTTCTTCTTATTAACCTCTTAATAAGCAGTTTAAAATTTTTGTGAATAAGACCGTAAGAATTTATTTGGAAAGAAGCGAAAGTTGTGATTTTGCCAAAAAAAGATAAAGATTTCACTGACCCCAAAAACTTACGTGCTATTAGTTTGTTACCAAATGTAAGTAAGGTTTTTGAAATATGCGTAAACAACAACATAGAAAAATTCTGCGAAAGAAAACAATTAACGAGTGAAAGGCAATTCGGTTTTAAGTTCAAACATTTAACAATTCATGCAACACACCTTTTGGTATCAAATATTCATTGGAATCTCAATAAATCCTTGTACACTGGTGCTTGTTTAATTGATTTTGAAAAGTCTTTTGATAGCGTATGGCTACCTGCTTTAATATACAAACTGTTAAAACATGAAATGCCTATATATCTAATTATACTCATACATAACATGTTATGTAACAAAACATTCTCAGTTTATAACAGAGATCAAGTAAGTTCGAAAAAATTCATAATAGTGAACGGCCTGCAACGAGGCACGGTGAACTCCCCAATACTTTTCAACATGTTTCTGTATGATTTCTTAACAAAATTAGATAATATTATTGCATTTGCTGATGATATTATAATCTACCAAGCTGATAGTACAATAGAAAGAATTAATGCCAAACTACAACAAAATTTTAAAATAATTGAACAATATGCTTTAGATTGGAAAATGAAAATTAACTTTAACAAATGTGAAACAATCCTTTTCGACCTCCAGTCGGAAGGTGTAACCACAACATTAAAACAAAATGGAAAGAATTTGGCATAAAATCTAATTCAAATATATGTATCCCCAATAAACAAATAGTTAAATACTTAGGAATTAATTTGGATAAATTTTTGTACTTCATTAGTCATATAAATATGCACTTAACAAAAGCAAGAAATGTTTTTTTTATGTATAAGAAATTATTTTATCCTCAACACATTCAATCCCAAGTTAAAGTCATTTTGTACCAATCATTAATTCGACCTATTCTAACATATGGTTGTCAAATATGGTTCAACATTTCCCCAGCATATATGGCAAAAATTAGAGTTTTCGAAAGAAAATGTCTGAGAGCATGCACATCGCTTTATAGATCACCAAACAGTGGTTATACGAAATTCATATCGAACAAAAAATTATATAATACGGCTAAATTAGGTAGAATTGACAATTTTATTATCCACCTAATAAGAAATCATATCGCTAAAAGCTCAGAATGCACGGCGAATAATTTAATTATGGCGCCTTTTTATACTAATGAAGAATATATATACAAAACTCTCCAAAGCGGATTTGTACCACCTGAGGCATTTGTCTTCCTAAATAGTAAGGGATTTATTCAAAATGAAGTAGGCATACCTATATTTTACCACATATATAGAAGAACAAATACAAAAGCAATCCATAGCAATGAAACCACAAATGATAATACTAGATTTGATAAAAGTATATATTTGGATGATAAAAATCTACTTCCAAACATAAATAAAAATAAATTTTGGTGGCTAACCTGAAAACCTCCCCTTTTGACTTTTTACCCATTGACTTATTTTATTATTTAAATATAAAAGTAATGTTTTTTATAAAAATTTTTTCGTTAAATTAAATTATATTGATGGCATTAAAGCCAAAGCCTAAATTTCCAAAAAAAAAAAAAAAAAAATAAATAAAAAAGTTTATATATTAAGTATACTTGAGAGCTCGAACTATGGGACTGTGTATAATTGTAAATTTATAATTACTATTTGTTTATTTATAGTTTAAGTAAAATAATTGAAATCAAATAAACGCTATAAAAAAATCTTTTAAATTTTAAATGATATTAAAATAAAAAACAAAAAAACACAACAAAATATTCCAAATATACATTTTCAATATCGTTCCAAAAAAAAAAGAATATTTTATAACAAAAACTTGTTGATGATAAAGGGTGATTAAAGTGCATTGAACCATAATTTATTTTATAGTAAATAAATCAGAAACTTTTTTTGTTGCAAAATGAATACATAAATATTTGTTGTAGAGAATTTTAATTATTCATATAAAAAACTACAAAAAGTTATGCACAAAATTATGTGTATGTGTGTGTTTTCTTTGTGCACTATGGGATTTGTGACTTAGTAGAAGACGAATTATGCACATATGTACAGATCTTTACTCTACCTATTTTTCTAAAACAGTCGCTTTCTTTTAAAAATATACAACACCCGTGTATGTTCTATCGGCTGAATTAACGGGTAGCAATACTACTTTGGTCTTATATTACAGTTTTTACGGTTTATAAAAGTTTGCCATTCCGTGCGTAATTTCTACAATATCCATTTCTGAGTTCTTATGCAAAGCAAAGTCGATTAAGCGATGTCCGTCTGTTTATCCGTGTTAGTGTCAAAATTACTTAATTTCGCAAGAAAAATAAATATGTGAATCCATCAGACATAATGTCGAAAGATGTGCTATTGGAAATCAGAATGATCGGTCCATGTCCTTCGAGGCAGCAGGCAAAACACTACGCCTACCTCTAATTTTTTCATTTTTCATGCATTTGGAATAATAAGGTAACTCCAATAAAAAAATAAATATATAAATAAAAAAGCATCACGTCAAAAAATTGGCGCTTACCCATATTTTTTTTAAAGCTTTTCAAGAGATCTTGAACGTTGCTTTAAAACTCATATTTGTTATTGTTGTTTGTCTACTACGCTTGATTCTCTACACCTCTAGCAGCAAACAAAAATTTCATGCAACTAGTTTCATGGTGTGAGTTGACGTTTACACAGAAAAGTGGTAAATTTTAAAAAATTTTTTGAAATTTTAATGCTATCAATCTTCTGAATGCCTCTTTTTGGAAATAATAATAATGGGAATTAACAAATTTATCATGTAGTGGCATTAAAATAATGCAAAAACAGTGCAGTGCTATAGAATATCACAAATTATATTGAACATCATACAAGAAAAGCTAAAAATACAAAGGGAATTGTGATATGATAAATAACAGAGGAGCACATTTTTCCACTTCAAAATCTTGAATCAATTGGGACCACCAAAATCTAAAAGTTTACGATAACAAGTGAATAATTTTAGTTGTGTTTTGAATTATTAGTAAAGGTTTTTTTTTAACTCATTTTTAAAGTTTTCGACTGGCAGGAGTATTTTAGTATATTTTAAAAAGAATATGTACTGATTCTTAAATATATATCTTGTAAACTATTCGAAATATGGATTTTCTGTTTTTAACAAATTTTTACTTCTTAATTCGATAGTGCTTAGGGATAATATATATATAAAAAAACATCTTAGACGAAACAGCAAGACTGTCACACTTATTTCAGAAATTGCTACGAACAATAGCCAAAAACAATACAAAGAACTTTTCTTTCTGATTTCATTTGATGACTCCTTCACATAGTTATAGCGCCAAAAAGTCATAAAAATTTAAAAAAGTATGAACCTTCCACCAAAAAAATATTCCGATGGAAAAGCAGCTCAAAGGGGGAAAAAAGATGCGTTGCTTGGGGAAGTATGCTTCTCCAGCCATAAAGTATATTCATACAAAAACAAAGCTAGCGAAATGGTCAAAAACATGTTTTTAGATGATGAGAGTGACGACTAAAGTTCGATATATTTTTAAAAAGATTTGAAGTGTTCCTGTTTTTCATTCTTAAAGTTAAAAATCATCTTTTTTAAGATATAGATAAGTATCCTTATCTTTTCCATCAGCAACAATCAAATTCTATGACCGAAATAATTTTTTTTTTGGCAGTTTTGATGCTTTGAGTAACATGTTGTTTTTTATTTAATTTTAAGGTAAAATTTTTACATCTGATTAAGAGCTAAAAACTTGTCGAAGAGAAAAAGCAATATTCGAAATATTGCCCACAAGATATAGACATAAGAGTCAGTACATGTTCTTTGAAAAATGTACTAAAATCCATCCCTAGTCGAGAATTTAAAAATGAATTATAAAATGAAAATTAGATAATAAATCAAAAACCAGCTGGAGTTTTTCTTCTGTCATCATAAGCTTTTAGATTTTGGGGGTCTCAATTGATTCAAGATTGTAGTGCGGCACTGTGTGTTTTTTTTTTTAAAAGGGCCACTGTGTGCATAATAATTTGTTGTTCTTGTGTTTTTTTATGTTATAACATGGTTCTTAAATGTTTATTTATACTTATTTCGCTTTTATATTGTTGTTGTTGTCTATTTTATTTTTAAACTTAAGAAAGGAAAATCATATGAATTTATGTACATACATCACAACAATGCAGAACGAAATGTTCGCAATGCGACACATTTAGCTTTTGGTAACTTGATTGAAAAGAAACTGTATACGTTATTGTGTTATTGCTCACGTAATCAAACATAAAAAATATATTTTTTATTTTTTAAATTTTACTTGACCTAATTAACTTGCACAGCAATTACTTATTCTTTATTATTCCGCGATGACGCATAGAACTAGAATTGTTTTTCTTTTGTAATATGATTTCATGCTGTTGGGGTGAATTAAAAATAAAATACCTACGTGGTTGGGCCAGACTGTTGGCGGCGCTGGTATGCTGGCGGATGCTCCGGCTGTCGCTCGCCGTTTTGGGGTGGTTCTTTGCCAACCAATCTGCCTTACACAGCTATCACAAAAAAATTCCATACCAGCCTCTTTAAAAAGTTTAATCAGGAGTTATGAGGCCCGAAGCCTATCATTCCAATTTCTCTCGCTCGCGCTTACACCCACACACACTCACCTTACCTTCTGGCTGGTGGACTGCCAGGACGGAAACCCTCCCTCTTGAGATTCATAAAACTCACCATGACATCGTAATCATCTCCGTAAAAGCTATAGATGTCCCAAAGACGTGCCTTGTAACCTGTTTACCCTACTTACCGCCCCTTAACAAAATTTTAATCCATTAAAAAAAATTTTGTTATTTCATTTCAAAAATACAATATAGTACATTAGATTTTTATTTATAATAAAGCAAATTGATATACAAAGGTAGCAGAAATTCTTTCTTATGGCTTATTTACATTAAATGATTTATATTATAATTAAGGGTTTATTTTTTTTGTTATATATGTTAACAGTAATTCATTACAATAAGTCAACAATCTTAACTAGCTTATCTAAGAAAATACTACAGGCACCAGTGGCAACAGAATGCCGTCCGGCCGTGAAGTGTCCGGAGTACCAATCGGTCATATAGATGGGTTAATATCACCACTAAAGGTATATATATTTTCTTTTTAATTTCCAAGTAAAGAAAACACTAGAAACAAACAACTTTACGCGAAACGACCCTAGGTTAGAGCTCTACCCTAAATAACGCGCACTCAAGTCAAAAGAAAAAACTAGACGATTGAGGACTGAACTATGGCACGCCAACTAATGTTTCCTCTACACACAAAGCTTCGTAAAAAAATCAAATATATATACGTAATTGTGTTATGATCGTCCGTCGGTCGTTCGTCCTTAGTTGTTTGTCAATGGCAAAATACCTGTTAGTTCGCCTTGTGTATAACCAACCGAAAAAAACGCTGCGGCAACCCTTCCGTACCCCTGGCTAAACGCTGCTTCAAAACACTTTTCACTCTTGGCGTAGACAACCCCACAAAAATCTGCCATCCACACTCGCTTGTTTTTCTTATTTGTTGATCTAGTCGATGCTGTTTTTGGTTAATCCTTGTCCAGATGATTTTAGTTATGCAAATTCCAATTTAAATGTGTTAGCTCCTTGGCTTAGTGTTCCGTCTGACATCCTTTCTTTTCTTTGGCTTTTCTTGTAGATCTTACTTTGCACTTTTGGTATTTTCTTTTTATTTATATAGAAATTTTATTTCAAACGTTTTACGTATTAATTGTGGGACTAATTTGATTGGATTAGTTTTCTTTTGTGTTTTTTTTTTTCTTTATCTTAGTAAATTTTAAATTTACGTAAATGTTTACGTTGTTTTCTACGTTAGATTAAATCGCTCTTTTGTTTTTATTTCTTCGTTTTTCTTTTTTTGAAAAACTTTGAACCAAATGTTTCACGTTACGGTTACGTGTAATCGGTTTGACTTTGTTTGAAAATTTAGAATTTACGTGAATGTTTTACGCGTTTTTTTTTTTATGTTAGACTAAATTTATACTTTCTTTTTTTTTTGAAAATTTTATTCTTTGTAAGAGCTTTACGTTTTGGTTGTGTCTATGTTTATGTGTTTGTTTTGTTTATAAAAACTTGCTTGATCTTGCTTGGCTGATTGGTATTGTTTTTTTTTTTTTGTTTTTACTATAACACTTCATTCAAATCTTGTAAGTTTTTGTTGGTTCTGTTAGACAAAATTGTTTCTTTATTTCCTTTTTTGAAAATTTTAATTTTATATAAAAAGTGTACAATTTGGACGTGTCTCTGTTAAACTGGTTTGTTCATCTCCCTATTTGTGAAAATTTTTAAATTACATGTTTTACGTTATGTTTATGTTAGACTAATTTGTCTAGCTTTGTTTTGTGTGCATTTCGAATTGAATGTTTTATTTACCTACTGTTTATTTTATAGGCTTACTTTGTTCACACAATTTTAATTTTCCTTTTTTTTTTTATCAGTTTTTTTTTTTAATTCAACTTTAAATTTTATTCCTTTTTTGACATTAATATTGTATAACACTTTGTTAACGTGTATTTATGTTTTGATTTGCCGGTAGTAAACGTTATTAACAATATTTTTATTTTCATTTTTTTTATTTTTAGTAAATACTTAATTGTATTACGTTGTTACTTGACTAACTTTGTTGTTGTTGCTCTAACGTTCGTGTCCTTCATTGGTTTTGGCAATAGCGGCTGTTACTGGGACTTCCCCTGTTGCTTTACGTCTATTTTTTCGCTTACCGCTTCAAATAAAAATGTCGTACACATGTACTCCATCATGACCACTCGTTTGCTAAATGACACTTTCCTTAACAAACTTTGGTTCCTGTTAATTTTTCCACAGTTTTAGTAAAGAAAACTTCATTTTTTGGGATTTCTTTACAGTTTTTGAAATAAATATAAGTCCAAAAAACAATGCTTTAAATAGCTTCGGCACAATTTCTCTCTACACGGAATGAGTTAGTTCTTTATGTTTCATTACACCACATTATAATCGCCACTCGCCATTTTTGTGCAGTTTTTTTTTTCTGTCCAGACTATATTTTAGAACTATTAAGTATTGTCCATAAAAGCTTTATAATTTTATGTGTAACAAAATCGGAGTGCACGTAAATCTTGTTTAATACGCGTCGATTTTACACAAAACTTGATTCGCTTTTAATTAATTTAAGTCTAATTGAAACTATTCACAAAATTTTACAAAATAATTTAATTTTGTGGTTTTATTGCAGATTCTTCTTTCCTTTTTTTTTATAGATATATTTCTTTATATGCCTCTGCACGACAACCAGCGACCATATTCTCGAAACTTCTTATCAGATTCACTGTCCAAAACCAACTGCGCTTTTTCTAACTTCCCGCCTGTACACATGCCAAAAACTCAAAACGCCATCTTTTTTTCTTTATTGCTATTCAGCCATTCCCCCAATACCATTTTTATATAGTGGAACCATTTTTATTTTGCTTTTCTTTTATCCATCCCGTATTCTTCGCCGCTATGCTGCCAGAGGATGCAAATCAGAGTTGCCAGAACTGACACCGGGTGCACACGACAAAACCCGACCACTTCTGTAGTTCCTTTAGAACACAGAATGGGGGGGAAATTTCCAATGCCATCCCTTCCTTTGACCTTTACGTATTTGTGGCTCTGATCCAGCAAATTGCCTGCAAGCTGGCGGAAGCAGCTGATCTTTGTTCAAGCCTAAATTAATTGTCGAACAGGCAGGGACTAAATCCACCAAGGGTTTTTAGGTTCAAGTGACAGGACCTTAAGCCCCTTGGCGGTAAGTACCCCCCGCTGAAAACAAACACCCGAGAAAGAAGAGCTCAGAATTCCTGACAGGGAGTGATGCAAGTGGAGGCATTACACTTCAGCATTTTTCTTTACAACTGCGTTCCTATATGCCTCCATATTAGTATATATATATAAAAAAAATCATTCTACAACCAACCCTCCGTTTCCCTCCAAGGGTTAATAGAATTCCATTGGGCCCCGGGCGAGGAAACTATCAACAACTAGAAATTAAGAAGAATTTAATTTAAAAAGGAAATGAAGCAACCGGAATCCTTCTGGCCTAGAATGACTGAGCCACAACCCGACGTCTACGCAATCGATTTCCTCCCTTAACTTAGAACCAGCTGTATAAAAAAATAAAGTATAAATTTTTTTCTATTCGACAGTCGCACACAAGCATTTATTGCTTCAAGTCTTTTCCGTGAAACACACCTAAAGATTTGCCCTTCAGATCTTCTACCTCATAAAGACTTTTCCCGACCGGTTTAACTATACGACACTTCAGAAATTTACGCGCGAGTTTTGCATTGAAACCGCTTTTGAAATCACTCTGCTGAAAGTTGCGCCGGTATACCTCTTGTCCCGGGACAAACTTAACAACTCGACAACGAATGTTATACGTTTTTTCATTCCGAAGGTACGTTCTGTGTAGCGTTTCACGAATCTTCTGTCTTATCCATGACATTTTGGTGGCCCTTGGGCAAATATTTACTTCGGGATCATCTAACATTCTTAGCTTCCGGGCTAAACCGTACAAGCTACCGTGGCCAAACATATTCACTCCAAATAGGGCAAAATACGGTGTAACACCGATCGAAGTCTGCACTGACGATCTTAGTGAAAACTCAATTTCGGACAAATGTTTGTCCCATTCAGACTGATCTTCCTGTAAATAGGAGCGTATTGCTGCCAAAATCGTTTGGTTTACCCGCTCGGAACCATTTGCCTGCGGGGAATGTATGGCTGTACGAACGTGTTTCACCCCGAAATTTTTTACCAGATCCGCAAACTCACGGCTGACAAATTGCTTTCCGTTGTCTGAGACAATTGTTTCGGGAGTTCCAAACTTACGAAAAACTTCGGATATCAAAAATTTCACTACACTTTTGGAATTGGCTTTTGGCAAGGCCTTAAGCAAGACAAATTTTGTCAGGTGATCCAGAACAATAAAAATAAAGCAATTGCCGTTTTTGGATCGCGGGTACGTACGAAAATCAATGAAGATTCGTTGAAACGGACGTTCACTAACCGATTCGGCTCCCATAGGTGGCCTCAAAGTGACGTTCGCCGGTTTCGTCTCTTTACAAATTTCGCAACTAGCGACAAAATCACGTACCTGCGCGCTTTGGTTTGGCCAATAAAAATACTCTCGTATGCGGTGTAGAGTTTTACCAACGCCTCCGTGCGAAGCTTGTGGTGAGTTATGGGACTTTTCTATGATAGTTTTGGTCAGTTCGTGGGGAACCCACAATTTCCATGCAAAATCCTCATTTATAGCCACTCCATCATAGGGCCGTACCCTCTTGTAGATAAAGCCATCGACAGCTTTTAAGTCAGGCAACTGCTCCGAATTTGCTTCTATGGTGGAAACAAGTTCTGAGTAATCGCTAGACTTAAAAGCATCGGAACTTAAGTCCACAAGCCCCTCTACATCTGCCGAGACTTCCTCCATTTCATACCGCGATAGGGTATCGGGGACAATATTTTGTCTACCCTGCCTATGCTCAATTTGGAAATCATATGATTGGAGATGTAGACTCCACCTCGCCAATCTACCGGTCAAATCTTTATGTGACATAAGCCACTTAAGGCTACTGTGATCGGTGATAACGGAAAATGGCATAAGTTCTATATAGGGCCTAAACTTCTTAATCGCCAAAACAACTGCCAAACATTCACGCTCAGTGACCGAATAATTCTTCTGCGCCGGTGTCAGCTTGTGAGAAAAATAGGCGATAGGGTGTTCTCCATCAGAATCATCCTTCTGAAATAGAACAGCCCCGAGACCTATGTCTGACGCGTCACACTGAACGTAAAAATGTCTGGAGAAGTCAGGGTGATCCAGAAGCGGGCTCGAAGTCAGAGCGCTCTTAAGACGATCAAACGCGACCTTAGCTTCGTCCGAAAACTTGAATTGCTTACCCTTCTTTAGCGTATCAAAGATTGGAGCCGCAATGGTGGCATAGTCTGGTATGAATTTTCTATACCAGCCTGTTGCCCCCATGAAACTCCGCGCTTGTTTCGCTGTTTTAGGATAAGCAAAACGAGTGATCGTTTCCACTTTGGCCGGATCAGGTTTTAGTTTGCCATTACCTACTATGTAACCCAGATATTTTAACTCTTTGAAGCAGAATTTAGATTTCGCTACATTGATGGTCAGGCCTGCATTCGCCAAACAAATAGATACTTGTTTCAACAACTCCAGATGTGTCTCGAATTCGGCAGACACTATCAAAAGATCATCCAAGTAGACGAAAACTTGATCACGCAACGCCGCGGGGATCACTTTATCCATTAAACGTTAACCTTTGAGCTGCATTACACAATCCAAAAGGCATGACAGTAAAATGGTAAAGTGGCCGCCCTGGTACCGTGAAAGCAGTTTTCTCCCTACTGGATAGATCCAGTGGTATCTGCCAGAACGCGTCTTTCAGATCGACACTCGAAATAAACATGGTGTCGCCTAGCCGACTGAGCAAACCCTCGATGTGAGGCAGAGGATAGGCATCCTTGACAGTTAGCGCATTGAGCTTTCGAGCATCGAGGCACAGCCGGTTCTTTTCGCCCTTACGGACTAAAGTAACCGGATGATTCCAAGGGCTTTCACTAAGCTCAATTACACCAAGGCCAAGCATCCTATCAAGCTCTGTGTACATTAGTTTTTGCACAGCCGGGGAGACAGGGTAATATTTATCCTTCACTGGAGTTGCATCACGGGTATCTATAGAATGCGTTTCTAAATGTGTTCTGCCGAGGCCTTTTTTGGTATGGCATGGAAACATCAATATAACCAAATCTAGTTTCTGTCGCTGTTCAGCTGTCAAAGTGTGTGTTACGACATCTGAATTACTTTCTGCCTCATCACAGAGGCTTATATTGTTGGTCGTAAGACTCTCTATCCTGGCAAACATCTTAAAAACCTTCATAAAGTCGACACCCAAGAACAACTCGCGACTCAAAGTAGGCACTAAATAGAACGTTATGACCTGCGTTGTTTGGCCAAACGTTACTTCTGCCCGCACACGACCGACTATAGGGTGCTCTGTACCGTCAGCTGTCTTGATATTTGTAGAAAAACAATGGATTGTAAGTCCCGCTTTTTCTACAAACTCAAGACAGTTGTGGCCCAGACACGTCACCGTGGCACCACTATCTAGTAGACCCTCGATTTCATGACCGCCTATATTTATACGCGTATACAACCGGGAGTCTTTACCCTCATATAGGGACGCCACCGAAATCTCACGTCTCAAACGCTTGCAAATCCTATATCGTTCACGTGCTTTCCTAATGCGACTCGAGAGTTTACCGAAAATTCTGAGTTTAGCTTCTTTATATTCGTTTATTCTAATATGCAAAGATTTTAATTCTCTAAGCTTGGGTTCTAATTTGGTGTTAGCTAACGTTTGGTTTGGGTTGACTAAAATTTTGACTGGGGTTACTTCTTGTTGTTTCTCGGTGACTGGACTTAAACTTCCGTGGACCGCGCCTCTCCAGTTCGAGACAGGTTCCGGGCCCTGTTTCCCTGACATTTAGGACACTTAGGGGTTACCACATTATCGCGACCACACCTAAAACAAAATATACGCCTGGTAGACGACGGGCAATCCATAAAGCCATGGCCAACCTGCTTACAATTCCAGCACGTATAGTGGCCGGTTGCCGAAATGGCATCCACCTCACTTGTAAAAGTCTTTTCTTCTTCTTCCAAGTCCAGTTCCTGTACCCTAGGTGCTATGTATTGGCGCTGACACGTGATTTGCCTCTGGCTGGCCAGCAAATTCTCCGCCCTTTTGGCCTGTATACAAAAGTTGTTTAAGCTATCAATACTGACCGAGAACAAGAGATGGGACAAGGATGGTTTTAAGTTGGCCTTCATAATTTCAATGAGATCTATCTCCGAATACGGGGACCGTTGCTGGTTTCGCAATCGCATAATTGCGTTATAAAACTCCTCAAAGGATTCTTGTGGCTGCTGACGACGATCCATAATCTTCTTCTGCAATTGGAATTCGTTTTCATACCGCCTATACTGGGTTAAAAAGGCTGATTGCAAATCCCCCCAGGACTGAATAGATGTCAACTTTCTTACGTTCCAGTACCAGTCGAGGGCTGGTCCTTCCAACAATAAATGGAAGCTACGCCTAATTTCATTGAACGAACAATTATAGTCCTGTTGTAGGGCATCTACCCTAAAAATAAAATCTTCAGCACTCATTGATTTCGTGGTACCATCAAATTTTATCCCCCATTTCGACAAGTCCACGCCTCTCGGATGTGGGTTAGAAAAATCTGACTGAACTGACGGGTATCCTCTCGTTAGAGGCATTTGAGCTTGTTCCGGACTGATCGAGAATGTCGGACCTGCGGTTGGCTGTAGACGCGCGCCTAAGGAAAAATTAGCCCCTTGAGATGGCCCTCCAGTTAGACGTGATGCTGGCCCGATCAAGTTAGCCTGTGATGTTTGTTGACCATTTGTGGTAAATCCCCCTTGCTCCCTCCAGCGTTGGGTATTGGTGGCCTGCTGCCCAAACACATCCCCCTGGGTACGTAAGCTGGAGTCCAACTTCCACTGTTCGATGCCTGTGGCATTGCTGACACATTTGAAGTGTTTGGATTTGGTCCGGCTGCTGCCGAACGATTGTACATTCGAGCTACTTCCTGTTGAAGAATGAGCTGCATCTCCTGGATTTGCTTGCAAATATTCATCATTGCAGTATCCCCCGCTCCGTTGTCGTCAGGTAAATTGTCAACCCTTGGAAAAGATTGAGCTTCAGCTGCAGCTGGGTTAGGACGCAAAGTCTGTTGAACGTTTCTAGCAGTCAAGCTGCTGTATTCGGGTGAAGGTATGGTACTATCTGAACTAGTCGAATCGTGTAATGTATTATTCCCCCCCCGAGCCATCGACAGAAACTGCTGAACTGACGGCACCATGGAACCCGATGCCACAGGAACGGCAGCTGCGCTAGTAGTAGGAACGTTTTCCATGATAGGAGCCAGATTAGACTCTAAAACTTCGGCTGACCCCTGTCTGCTAGCAGAACGCGTCAATACCATTAAGATGGTAGTGACCTAGCAAACTCTTCCCCTACTTACGACGGACTTAATGCAATGGAAAACACCCAAACAGCACTACGACTAGGTAAAGTATAAGCTTCAAGTATAATGAAAAAAAAAATTAATGAAAATGACTGAATACGAAGATGAATCAGAATAAAAAAAACTGCCACAAAAAATTGAGACAAGAATAAAAAAAAAAATAATAAAATAAATATGAATATATAAAAGGTTTACTTTCCCTACAAAGGAAAAAGAATAATAATATTTATCTAATTTTACCAACAATATAAATTCCTTAAATCCAATCGGCAACAGAATTCATAAATGACATGACTCCTATCCGAAACAAAAATACCTCCAAAATTTATTCTATATTATAAAAAGGTAAGCTACTTCTTCGTTTGGAGCGGCATTTCGGTTAAACAGTTACAAGGTGTAAAAATAATGATTTGTGATTTGTGGTGTGTGTGTGTACTATGTTTTATAGACTAACTATCTAGGGCTATTGTATCTGGGCGCTAAAGAAGAAATTCATTTCATTCTCACTCAGCTAGAGCAATTAAAACTCTAAGCACTACTTGCTGCTAGGTTAGTTAAGCCTCAAGATAACTGACAACGAAAGGACTTCAGAATAAATTCATCCCCCAAAACTATGCAACCCACACTATACGTCGCAACACGACCTCAGATACTAAGCCTTGAGCGCCGGGACTTACATAAGTGTAGAATGCATACGTCTTGAAGGTGACTAGATTTGACAGACAGAATGAAAAATTAAAATTAATAAAAAAAGAAGTTAGCTAAGCTCCGCCAGTACACGTAGCTACTTGTCAGGGACTCTTAGATTACCTAACAGGACATACGGTCTGGTCGGAAACTAGGCGTTATGAAAAAGGAAACAGGCATAAACTAAAAGCGAGTATATTCAATTTTCAAAATCTGCTTCGGGCCCCACGTTGGGCGCCATTTTTGTAATATGATTTCATGCTGTTGGGGTGAATTAAAAATAAAATACCTACGTGGTTGGGCCAGACTGTTGGCGGCGCTGGTATGCTGGCGGATGCTCCGGCTGTCGCTCGCCGTTTTGGGGTGGTTCTTTGCCAACCAATCTGCCTTACACAGCTATCACAAAAAAATTCCATACCAGCCTCTTTAAAAAGTTTAATCAGGAGTTATGAGGCCCGAAGCCTATCATTCCAATTTCTCTCGCTCGCGCTTACACCCACACACGCTCACCTTACCTTCTGGCTGGTGGACTGCCAGGACGGAAACCCTCCCTCTTGAGATTCATAAAACTCACCATGACATCGTAATCATCTCCGTAAAAGCTATAGATGTCCCAAAGACGTGCCTTGTAACCTGTTTACCCTACTTACCGCCCCTTAACAAAATTTTAATCCATTAAAAAAAATTTTGTTATTTCATTTCAAAAATACAATATAGTACATTAGATTTTTATTTATAATATCAATAAAAAGTAAAGCAAATTGATATACAAAGGTAGCAGAAATTCTTTCTTATGGCTTATTTACATTAAATGATTTATATTATAATTAAGGGTTTATTTTTTTTGTTATATATGTTAACAGTAATTCATTACAATAAGTCAACAATCTTAACTAGCTTATCTAAGAAAATACTACAGGCACCAGTGGCAACAGAATGCCGTCCGGCCGTGAAGTGTCCGGAGTACCAATCGGTCATATAGATGGGTTAATATCACCACTAAAGGTATATATATTTTCTTTTTAATTTCCAAGTAAAGAAAACACTAGAAACAAACAACTTTACGCGAAACGACCCTAGGTTAGAGCTCTACCCTAAATAACGCGCACTCAAGTCAAAAGAAAAAACTAGACGATTGAGGACTGAACTATGGCACGCCAACTAATGTTTCCTCTACACACAAAGCTTCGTAAAAAAATCAAATATATATACGTAATTGTGTTATGATCGTCCGTCGGTCGTTCGTCCTTAGTTGTTTGTCAATGGCAAAATACCTGTTAGTTCGCCTTGTGTATAACCAACCGAAAAAAACGCTGCGGCAACCCTTCCGTACCCCTGGCTAAACGCTGCTTCAAAACACTTTTCACTCTTGGCGTAGACAACCCCACAAAAATCTGCCATCCACACTCGCTTGTTTTTCTTATTTGTTGATCTAGTCGATGCTGTTTTTGGTTAATCCTTGTCCAGATGATTTTAGTTATGCAAATTCCAATTTAAATGTGTTAGCTCCTTGGCTTAGTGTTCCGTCTGACATCCTTTCTTTTCTTTGGCTTTTCTTGTAGATCTTACTTTGCACTTTTGGTATTTTCTTTTTATTTATATAGAAATTTTATTTCAAACGTTTTACGTATTAATTGTGGGACTAATTTGATTGGATTAGTTTTCTTTTGTGTTTTTTTTTTTCTTTATCTTAGTAAATTTTAAATTTACGTAAATGTTTACGTTGTTTTCTACGTTAGATTAAATCGCTCTTTTGTTTTTATTTCTTTGTTTTTCTTTTTTTGAAAAATTTTGAACCAAATGTTTCACGTTACGGTTACGTGTAATCGGTTTGACTTTGTTTGAAAATTTTGAATTTACGTAAATGTTTTACGCGTTTTTTTTTTATGTTAGACTAAATTTATACTTTCTTTTTTTTTGAAAATTTTAATTCTTTGTAAGAGCTTTACGTTTTGGTTGTGTCTATGTTTATGTGTTTGTTTTGTTTATAAAAACTTGCTTGATCTTGCTTGGCTGATTGGTATTGTTTTTTTTTTTTTGTTTTTACTATAACACTTCATTCAAATCTTGTAAGTTTTTGTTGGTTCTGTTAGACAAAATTGTTTCTTTATTTCCTTTTTTGAAAATTTTAATTTTATATAAAAAGTGTACAATTTGGACGTGTCTCTGTTAAACTGGTTTGTTCATCTCCCTATTTGTGAAAATTTTTAAATTACATGTTTTACGTTATGTTTATGTTAGACTAATTTGTCTAGCTTTGTTTTGTGTGCATTTCGAATTGAATGTTTTATTTACCTACTGTTTATTTTATAGGCTTACTTTGTTCACACAATTTTAATTTTCCTTTTTTTTTTTATCAGTTTTTTTTTTTTAATTCAACTTTAAATTTTATTCCTTTTTTGACATTAATATTGTATAACACTTTGTTAACGTGTATTTATGTTTTGATTTGCCGGTAGTAAACGTTATTAACAATATTTTTATTTTCATTTTTTTTATTTTTAGTAAATACTTAATTGTATTACGTTGTTACTTGACTAACTTTGTTGTTGTTGCTCTAACGTTCGTGTGCTTCATTGGTTTTGGCAATAGCGGCTGTTACTGGGACTTCCCCTGTTGCTTTACGTCTATTTTTTCGCTTACCGCTTCAAATAAAAATGTCGTACACATGTACTCCATCATGACCACTCGTTTGCTAAATGACACTTTCCTTAACAAACTTTGGTTCCTGTTAATTTTTCCACAGTTTTAGTAAAGAAAACTTCATTTTTTGGGATTTCTTTACAGTTTTTGAAATAAATATAAGTCCAAAAAACAATGCTTTAAATAGCTTCGGCACAATTTCTCTCTACACGGAATGAGTTAGTTCTTTATGTTTCATTACACCACATTATAATCGCCACTCGCCATTTTTGTGCAGTTTTTTTTTTTCTGTCCAGACTATATTTTAGAACTATTAAGTATTGTCCATAAAAGCTTTATAATTTTATGTGTAACAAAATCGGAGTGCACGTAAATCTTGTTTAATACGCGTCGATTTTACACAAAACTTGATTCGCTTTTAATTAATTTAAGTCTAATTGAAACTATTCACAAAATTTTACAAAATAATTTAATTTTGTGGTTTTATTGCAGATTCTTCTTTCCTTTTTTTTTATAGATATATTTCTTTATATGCCTCTGCACGACAACCAGCGACCATATTCTCGAAACTTCTTATCAGATTCACTGTCCAAAACCAACTGCGCTTTTTCTAACTTCCCGCCTGTACACATCCCTATCTATTCAGCTAGTTTTTCGCCTCCCGCCAAAAACTCAAAACGCCATCTTTTTTTCTTTATTGCTATTCAGCCATTCCCCCAATACCATTTTTATATAGTGGAACCATTTTTATTTTGCTTTTCTTTTATCCATCCCGTATTCTTCGCCGCTATGCTGCCAGAGGATGCAAATCAGAGTTGCCAGAACTGACACCGGGTGCACACGACACTTTGCTGTAGCGAAGACTCTAAAACTCTAGATTACCTGAAACCACAATTTCTCTGAACAATCGATATATCAAATAAAATTAAAATAGTACACAAACAACTACAAGTGCTATATTATATTGTTACGAAAGTAAGATCTGGCAACCCCTGTTGTTGTTAACAGTAACAGAGTGGTGAATAAAGTTATTTCTACTAATGGTGTGTGTATAAAATAATTCCACAATTAGCTAACAAAAGCTGACCAGCCCCAATGGCTGCGTTGGTAGAGGTATGTGCTGTAAAACGGAAGATCGTGGGTTCGATCCCGCTTTGGACATGCGTGCAACGGAAAATAATAATTGTTATAAAATGAAAAGAGGCAAAAGACAATTATTGTGTAAAGCCATGGCAGATAATTGAGTGGAGACGTCTAATTTAATACAAGAGTAGCAGATAATTGTCAAGAAGACCTTTATAACAAAAAGTAATCACGGTAGCGGTTAGCGCAGGGAAGTGTAACAGCATAACAACAGTGTACGGCAGACGTGTGTTGTGGCTATTGGATTAAAAGGGGATGACTGGCTTGGATAAAAGGATAAGTGGAGACGTCTGTGGATGGTTAAAGTTACTAAACAAGGCATCGAGTAGTTCATGTCTCGCCGGAGTAACACAGTAATGTAGCGTGGATGGCTGCATTTGTAATAATAACGCATGTTTAGTAAACACGAGACCATGGGATTCACAAGACCGGTAGGATCAAGATGTATGGCCAGAGAAAGCCATAGATTAAGAATACAGAATTTATAATAAGCCACAGTAATATTTGCAATCAAAAGAATCCGTACGTTTGTCTAAAAACGGAAAAATATAACAATATTATATGTAATCCGATATGTACATATAAATCGGCATAAGAAATTCTTTCCTACCATCAAGTTTTTCTGTTCAACAAAAGCGTCAAAAATTGTAAGTTTTGCTTAGGGTTGTTGTCCTATCAACTTTTGACTTTCCTGGGTACTAAATAGTAAACATAACCACCTTCAAAAAATATAAACGAAAGTCTTTACCAAGTTCTAAAAAGTAAAGACAACAACCTGCAGGACCATTGAAAAAAGGTATGGAAAAATTGGGGGCTTGGTGTTTTACCCGCTACCTCGTACTGATTTTCAACAGGAAACTTTACAAAATGGCTGATCTATTAGCGTATTAAAATTTTCTCTAGCTCATCTAGTGGCTTGGCATAGTTGATTTTAACACGAACACGCACGAACGGACAGGCGGATATAGCTCAATCGAATATAAATATTCTAGAAATTACAAATGGAATGATTTAGATATAAAATTTAATAAAACCACAAAAGCAAATAATAATTAAGAGTGCTAAGTTCGACTATGCCGAATCTTATATACCCTTTACCATATGTATATGTTGATCTAGTTTAGTACGGGAACTAATAAAAAAAAAATAAAAATAAAACAAAAACAAATTATGGGGTGACAGAAAATTAAAAAATAAGAAAAAAATTAAGTACTTGTATTAAGTAATTTTTTAGGTATTTTGTCTTAAAAATGTAATCAGTTCTTAATGGGTTAAGCATTTTTAAAAAATTTTAGTATTTACTTAAAGATCTCTTCTTTTAAGTAATTTCCGTTTTAATATCTTAAAAAATTATGGAGCGCAATCGTAATTTTCTATGAAAAGTTTAGTGGCCCATAACTCGAAAAAAATGGGCGAGAGTTACATATGTGGACAAAAACCAAAGTACACGCAAAGTCGACGAACTTGTAACCAGAATAAATGCGGAGTCAATTCCAGGCAAGTTCGACGACTTCTTAAATAAAATAGGGCAAACTAAATAAATAAATTGAATTCTTGATAATTGCAAAGTGTAAACTGCCGAATAGTAATTTTCGCAATAAATGTATTAATAATGACGATTAATTTAATAAACGTATTAATGATCATAATTAAGTTAAGCAATAAGTTAAGCAATAAGAAAAATAACTTTTGAAAAGTTCAGTTCTATTCTTAATGTCAATAAAAGCAGTCTTTCAAAAGTTATTCTTAGATTTTTTGTTTATAAAATAATATTCTTTTTTTTAAATTGGTTTTCCTTATTTTAAATTAAATTCGAGCGCCAAATTTTTCACTTGATGTTTTTTTTCTTCATTTTCAATTATCTATCAAAAGCAAAATTTTCAAAACTGTCTGATAGAATGGCGTATTTTAATTTTCTTAGCTCATTAGTTCCTTGGCAAAGTTGATTTCAACCCGAAAACGGACGGACAGACGGATATTGTTCAATTGACTTGCTATACATAAGGACTTACAATATGGGGTCAGAAATGGATATTGAAGAAATTGTACACGGAATGACAAACCTTTTTCCACTGTGGTAAAGGATATAAAAACGCTAAAAAAAATAAATTTTCACCCAAAAACAAGCAAACAAAATAATTCTTGCAAAAAAACCGACTTCATCTGTCTGCCTATAACGATTCAAATTGCCAAATAAATTAGAATACATTAACTATTGGGACAGCCTTATATTCCGCCTCCAAACTTAATACTTGTTCAACTGTTCAATAGTTTGTCAATATGCATAAGATTACAGCAACTAAAGGGTCACCCTTTAATTTCCAAATTCCCTTTAATTTATAATTTAAAATTTTTATATTTCTTATTATACCAAGCAAAGTAGTGGATATTCTGGAACAAATTATATTAATTTTGGGAACACCCTTTAGTTTCTAAATTCATATTATAAGCTTCTTGTTATGGACTTAGCAAAACAGGTCCCTTGTAAATTTCAGCTGTCTGTCTATAACGGTTCAAAAGTTCGGCCATATACACCAAATTACAGCAACTATTGGGACACCCGTTTATTTCAAAATCAAAATTAATACTTGTTGTTAAAGCGGAGTTAATAATAGAGGTTCTTTGTCCATATACCAAATTAAATGAACTATTATGGCACTCTTTTATTTATAATTTTAAATATTAATACAATTTGCAAGCGTTTGTCTATAACGTTCAAAAGATAGGCCCATCAATTATGGGACACCCTTTAATTTCTAAACTGAAATTATGAACTCGTTGATATAGCGGGATTAGAAAAACAGTTCCCTTTTAAGTTTAAGCATTCTGTCTTTAACGGCTCCAAAGATAGGCCCATATAAGTAAAACTACATCAATTATAAGACACCCTTTAATTTCTAAATTAAAATTATAAACTCACTGACATAGCGGGCTTAGCAGTACAGGTCCCTTTTAAGTTTTAGCATTTTATCTATAACGGTTATAAAGTTTGGTCACATACTTGAAATTACATCAACTATTGGAACACCCTTTAACCTCCAAGCCCAAATTTTATACTTGTTGTTATAGCGGACTTAGCAATAAGGTTCGTTGTAAGTCTACAACTGCTAAAAAGTATGGCCATTAACATAAATTTAAATTGACTATTGGGGCACCCTTTAATTTATAGTTTTTAATATTAATACTTGTTACTATAATGGCAAATAGCAATCGACATTCTGTATAATTTGCAAGCGTTTGTCTATAACAGTTTAAAAGATAGGCCCATACAAGTAAATTTACATCAATTATGGGGTTACCCTTTAATTTTTAGTTGTTTTTTTGTATAATTTTCTGATTTTGGGAGCCATAGTAATACACAGTCATTTTAAATTTTACAGAAGTGCCCTTTACAGTTCATAATACACTTAAAAAATATGTATGTTGTATGGGGACACCCTTTAATTTTTAAGATTATGCTTACAGATATTACTAAAATCGGATCAGAAATGACTGAGTTCTGCAGGAACAAACATAAAAAAGCAACATTCAAAGTTATGTTTAACTAGTTTTTAATTGTTTTTTAACAAAAAATCTAAAGTTCCCCTAAATATTTGTTAATTGTGTCATTTTTAATATTTTATATTACAATAGTATAAGTGAGGCTATAAATAAATTAAAAGCTTTCTAAATGATCTAAGCTTTGCAAAAAAAGTTTAATTAAATAATCAGTAAATAAAACATTTTTCAAAGTAATTTTATTTTCTATGAATACGGCAGTAAGCATACGAGTACAATTATTATTCTAACAAGTTATTTTATTTTGGTCTAGGTTTTTCGATCCCTCTCAACATCAGAAAAAGTATATAAATATTTTTTTAAAATAAGTTGATCAACTCTTTTTTTTTTATTAAAAAAAATAATAATAATAATATTAATAATTTCCCAAAAAAAATTTACGAGAAAATTAATAGTTAGAACTGTTTAAAATATTACAAATTATTACAAATGTGTGCGTAATGTGAGGAAATAAATTAATATTAAATACGTGTGAATATTTCTCATATTCTTATTTACAAATTTACTTGATTAAATAGATGATGTTAACAATGAGCACATCCTACGGTATATACGAAGAATAAATAATGCGAAGAATGCTGATGACAAATGTCCCGAGTCTATTTTTTTTTTGATCAAAGTAACTTTACTAAACTAAATTTGTTCCAAATGATATGGAAAAATTAGATGCAAGCGTGGTTTTTTTTGCCCGCTGCCTCTAAGGACAAGGACCGATCTTGCTGATTTTCAATAGGAAAATTTTCGAAATTATGTCTGATCGATAGGCGTATTTTAATTTTCTTTCGTTCATCTAGTGCCTTGGGAATGTTGATTTTAAAACGAATATGGACGGACAGACGCACATCGTTCAATCGACTTCGCTATGCATAAGAACTCGGAACATACATACATTATACTTTATGGGGTCGGAAATGGATATTGTAAAACTTTTTCACTTTTTTTGGTGAAGAGTATAAAAATGGTTGATGGTACGTGCGGCTGGGTAAAGTGTGTTAATCATTCAATAATAACGATCACTGCACGCTTTTCTATGAGTATAGATATGTACGAGTATGTATCGTATATTTTATTTTAAAGGAACAGGAACTTATAAACTACTTTCGATCATGCGATAATCCAAAAGCTGAAAAAATTCAAAGCTTTCCCCAAGCGTAAAAAAAATAATAACAAATAAAAAACTTTCATTTTATTTCTGCTGTATACCAGAGTTGTTGCTTTTATTAAGCACTAGAGAACAAAAAACAGAGCGAGAGAATAAGACATTGATTAGAAGAGTGCGATATTGTGAATATTGAGGGGTAAAATGGGATTTGAAAATTTAATTATTCTGCCAAATCTGCGTCGAAAGAGTACTTAAACTAAAGAAATGACCACATGGATATGCTTTCCCCGCAGTAATATATTTCATTCTTTGGTTTAAAATAATAAATATTTCTTGAGAACATCATGAAATATTTATATTTACGAATAAAGTAAAATAATTCCTTAAAAGTAATTTCAGATTTAACCTTTAGTAAACAAGGAGATCTTTAAATGATTGAATCTACTTCTTTTTACTATCTAGTCTAACTTTAAGAATTGGGAAATTTATGACGTGAATTATGTGCAGTACAAGGCTCCTTGTTAGATAAAGTAAGTCAAGCAAGGTCTGAATACATGCCGATTTCCAGTTTTAGCATAGACTTACCTGCGCTTCTTTCATCAGACAAAACTACTTTCCGAGAGTTTGACGGGCAAATCTCCAGGGCATTCCTGAGGCAGTTACCCTTTGGAAAAAAGTACAAAAAGGTGCTTGAATGCACAGCTGTAAAATATTGCAACGGATTTAATTACAATTATTATTGTAACAGTTTTTGAAATCGATTCATATATTGCAATCAAAGAAATCAGAGTCTTCGTTCCTTCTTCTTGAAATAAAAGTGACTCTGAAATTAGAAATTGCCAATAATTATAATTGTCAACTTTTGCTAACATAAACTTTATAATGAGTTTATTTATAGTCAACAAAAAAAAAGGAATTGTTTCAGTATTTGCTAAGCTCTGCAGCCGTTTTTCTTCAGCACCCAACAGTGCCGATTTCCAAAATGAGAAGAGAAAGAAAGACCTTTTTTTCTTTAAGCTGTTCAATCAATTCTGTCTTTATATTTTTAAATTTCCAACTTATATACTAATTTATTCTATGGTCAGCATTAATTTGGCACAATAACCAATCTATAGTGAATTCGCTGTTCCCACGGGAATTTGCACTTTTGACAAATTCTTTATTTCTTTTTTTTTTTAGTTACTATAATTTGTTGGCGCGTGAAAACAATTATTTAGAGAATATTCAAAAATCATATTACATTACAAAAATCATATACATTATTCCTATGGCAACAGTTCACCACAAAATTTTTAATGTTCATTTATGCTGACCAAGCACAAATACCATTCATAATTTTACTTCACTAAATTCTTAAAAATACTTATTGTAAACAAATATGGATTGAATTTCAAGTTCAATTAATTTGTCTCTTAGAGTCTCAAATGCTATTTGGCAATCCTCCGTCCAATTGAAAGTTACTTTTTTTTTTAATAAATTATTTAAGCAAGTTGCTATTTTGGCGAAGTTTGGAATGAATCTTCTGTAATAATTGCAGAAGGCTATAAACCGTCTAACGTCGTCTGCGTTTTTTGGAACAGGATATTGTTCAATTATTTTGTATTTCGTCGGGTCGGTTTTTATACCATTCTTTGTAATTAAATGTCCCAAATACAAAACTTCTGGTTTAAGGAAACAACATTTCGCTGGATTCAGTTTCAAATTGTATTGTTTTAGTCTTTTCAACACTCTAATAAGGTCATCATTGTGGTGCTTCAAACTGCATCCAAAAATAATGACGTCATCAACGTATAAAAATGCTTCCGACTCTAAACCAGCTAATGCTATTGTCAACATTCTTTGGAAACTGTTAGATGATATTTTTAAACCAAATGGTAATCTTGTATATTGAAAGTGACCGTTTGCTGTTGAAAATGCTGTTAGTGGTCTTGATTTTGGTTCAAGTTCTATTTGGTGAAAAGAGCTTGTCATGTCTAAAGTGGAAAAATATTTAGCTCTACCTAATCTGTCCAATACATCTTCAAGTCTGGTCAAAGGAAATTTGTCATTTACTATCTTATCGTTTAAACGTCTGAAATCTACAACCAAACGCCATTGTTTTGTGTCGTTTTGGCCCTTTTTTGGTACCAATAATAATGGAGAATTATATGGACTAATAGACGGTTCTACTACGTCTTTGTCTAACAACTCTTGAACCTGTTCATTTATTTCGTCTAATTGTGTTTGTGGCAGTCTATAATTTTTAATGTAAGTGGGTGTATTATCATTTAATTCAATACTTTGTTTATAAAAATTGTTTACCGTTAATGGTTCACCTTTAAGATGAAATACTTCTTGATATTGTCGTAGAATATCACATATGACTTTTTTATTTTCTTCTTCAAGGTTCTTGAAATCTAGATCTTCTAGTAATCTCTGAAATTTTTGCTCTGAGTGCTTATTTTTATTGTGGATGTTAGTTTTATAAATTGTGTAATTTTTTAATGGTATTTTTTTGACTCCCAACTTCTCTAGGCGTACTGGTTCCTCTAATGTATTCAAGATTTTAACATGGCGTTGACCATTCTTGGGTATTATAGAGTTTGCTAAAAATATTCCGTTTATTATTTCTTTACTACATATCACACTATCTTCTTTTAAGTCAATGCTTATGGGTACTATCTTCTCTGTTCTCGGGGGTATGGTTATATTATGTATTCTTTTTGTGTTAATCTCTATTGGGATTATTATTTGCTCTCCCTCTTGCAAGTATTTAAAGTTAGTGTCTCATAGTTACTCTGACAATTGTATTTACAGAAAAAATCTATTCCTAAAATTCCATCAGTACTGATAGGAAAGTCTTCTTCTACTAATTGAAATCTGTGTGTTAATACTTGTTCTCCTAGTACTATTTGTAAATCAGTAGTTCCTAACGTTTCTTTGAAGTCATTTGTAATGCCACTCAATCGGCAAATGTTGTCAGTATTCTTGTAATAGTTGTATATTACATTTTCTTTACAGAGTGATATCTCTGAGCCTGTGTCTATTAAAAATGTTAATTGATAGTTGATGTTCTTTACTGATAGGAAAAGAAAATTTGATGTTCCAATATTTAGTGTATATACTCTTAGTTTTCCCTGTTCGGAGATTCGTAATGAGTCTCCAGGGTTTGTACGTTTCCCTGTTGTTGTATAGTATGAACATTGGAGTGGCCTCTTTCTCTTGTGTTATTATTGTTTCTATTACCTCTGTTATTGTTATAGCCGTTGTAGTTATTGTTGTTATTGTTATAGTGTCTGTTATTTTTGTAGTTTCTGTTATTGTTGCTATGGTTTCCAATGCTACTGTTAGAGTTTCTGTTGCTATTGTTATAATTTCTGTTATTGTTGTTATAGTTTCTGTTATTCCTTATATTGTTGAAGTTCCTATCCATCTGTGGATTGATATAATTTGTATTTCTGTTATTTTTAAAACCTAAATTGCTTCTATTTGTGTTATTGTAATAGTTTCGTCTATTATTATTTATTTGTAATGTTGTAAATGTATCTGATATTTGTAGTGATCTTTCCTGTGTGCTTGCAATACCAAAGGCTTGTGACAAGGTCTTGGGTTGTGCGGCTATTACAGCTGTTCTTATATCTTTATATAAACCTTCTTGAAAAATTTCTAAAGCTAGTTTTTCATTCATAGTCTTAATCGTAGATCGAGCTACCTGATTTGAACTGTCCTCAAGTTCCGAAATATGTACCAATGTCAAGTCTGCTATCAAAGTGTTAATACGTTCTTTGTAATTAAGTACATTTCCTTTTTGTCTTGTATTTCTTAATTCATAATGTATGCTGCTTGACGTTCTTGTTGATTTGAAATGTTTTGCCAAAGCTGTCTTCAGCTCATCGAAAGTTTCAGGAGTATTTTGTATAATCAAAATGTCCCTGACTTTGTCTACTAGTTTTATTGCCAATATATATTTTATCAGGTTCTTTCTTCCTTGCTCATTAAGTTCAGAATGAACCATTTCTATCATTGAAAGGAAAATATGAACATGTTTTGGATTTCCGTCGAAAACTGGTATTGTTTCCGAAGCCTTTTTACAGTCAAAGTTCGACATGATTCTAAGATTTTCAACTTTTTCCTCTATTTTCAATTTTTCCTCTTTATGTTCTGTCAATAGCTGAATTGCTGTTTCTCTCAAGTCTCTAAATTGAATAATCTTTTCGTCTCTTAAGGGAATCTCTAAATGTCCTAAAAGTTTTCCGAATTTTTTCACCTAACTGCTCTATTAGCTTTAGTTTTTCTTGTATAGTTTCTTTTGTATATTTTTTTTGTTATTGATTTCCTAGCATTCACAATTAATCTTTCTAATTCGTCAAAGATTTGCTCCATTGAAATTTTTTTTTTATTTTTGTTTTATTATTTATGCATTTTGTACAGAATTTCTTACAACCTGTTTTTTTATAAAGTGTTGTAGAAACTTGAATATTACTACTACTACGAAAATTAATAATAGAATTATTATTATTTCCTGGTCTATTGTTATTTTATTTGTATTTGTAGCGTTGGCAATCGCATGGCCCTCTACTTTTGCATCTGCGATACCCATTTTGATTTGTTCTAATGAATATTCTATTCTATCTTCCTCTGTTATCTGAAAAGTATGTAATTCTAGATTCATCACTGTTCAAAACTTTCTTGGGTTTTTTCTTATTTTTCTATACATTTTTATGAAAAAGATATATATACAAAATCTTTAAAGTGCAATTTTAATGTTACATCAAAATCCTAGAAGAATGTTTTATTTTTTTTTTTATTATTTTATTATGGTTTCTCCAACCGGCCGGTTCTATTAGTTGCTGTATCAATCGTTGTTTTTGTCTTCCCTCACTGATGCCTATTATACGCTGCAGGTCCTTGCAGGCTTTCTGAAATTTTAGCTTATTTCCTCCTTTCTTCTTTTTACTTGTGGCTTGGTTTCTAAAGTTTTGTAGTTGTAGTTTCTGATTCTTCTGTCTCGTCTGATACTGCTCTATTGTAATTGGCTTAGGGCCAGCAGACTTTGGTGTGGGTGTATAGGTGGTTGGTTCTTCAACTGATGTTCCTTCTGGAACGTATTCTTCGTGCAGATATTTTTTCCACTTCTCAAAAATTTCATCTACCTGTTGTTGAGTCATTTAAAATTGTAGAACTCTCCGTCAAGGAAAAAAATTAAAAAAAAAAATTCCTCCAAAAAAAAAAAACAATTTTATCCTGTTTATTTATAGGATTCTTTTTAGATTGGCAGGATCGCCATATAATGAGTTTATTTATAGTCAACAAAAAAAAAAAGGAATTGTTTCAGTATTTGCTAAGCTCTGCAGCCGTTTTTCTTCAGCACCCAACAGTGCCGATTTCCAAAATGAGAAGAGAAAGAAAGACCTTTTTTTCTTTAAGCTGTTCAATCAATTCTGTCTTTATATTTTTAAATTTCCAACTTATATACTAATTTATTCTATGGTCAGCATTAATTTGGCACAATAACCAATCTATAGTGAATTCGCTGTTCCCACGGGAATTTGCACTTTTGACAAATTCTTTATTTCTTTTTTTTTTTTAGTTATTATAATTTGTTGGCGCGTAAAAACAATTATTTAGAGAATATTCAAAAATCATATTACATTACAAAAATCATATACATTATTCCTATGGCAACAGTTCACCACAAAATGTTTAATGTTCATTTATGCTGACCAAGCACAAATACCATTCATAATTTTACTTCACTATAGTTGTAAGTTCAAGGTCTCCAATTGAAGTCGTATGTTTTTAATAAAAAATTAATTGCACAACTAAATTTATTAATTAAATGATTTGTAAAAATGGCTTGAAAATCATTGCAATCACAAGATATTGATATTTTGACAAGATTTCATCTCGAAATCAACGAATCATATGGTTTAAATCATTTTAACTTTAATACCAATTGATTCCAGATTTTGCCAGCTCTGCTGAGCTGGATATTTTAAGCTGGATAACTGCATCAATGAAGGCTTATAAACAGTTTCAGTATCATCTGTCGCAGATGAAAATCGAAAAAGAAGAAGATGTTTTTGACTGTGCCTGAAAGAGATTGAGACGGTAACGCACATTGGGTGTGAATGTTATATACCGCCCAGCATTTGGTCATACGACCACAAGCAGACATATTTTAAATCTGTGCCATTATACAAATTTTATCAATTACACTAGAAAGTTGCCCTACAGTCGATAGTAAAGCCAGTTGGCAGCACTAGACTTAAGAAAAAACGGTGGTAGTAAATAACCGATTTAGTACCAGAAATCATTCCGAAAAGAAAAGGTTGAAAAATGGATTGATCATGTAAGTGGTCATCTTCTGCTGGTCTGTGAATTATTTCAAACTCTTGGCGGTCGATCTGAAATATGACCCTACAAATATACTCGCTCATTATTTCTACTGTTCCTGGAAGGTTATTTGCGAGAATGCACAAATGCTCCTCTTTGCGCATTGTTGAGCAATGCAGCCTCAAACCATTAAGGAGTCTGAAAACGGGACATTTTTTTAATTGCACCAAATGTTGGGGTACTTTCTATGTTCGTGTTGGCATAAAAATAGTAAAATTATATCATCTCTGGCATTCGTGATTCAAAAGATATTTGAATTGATAGTTTTCAAAATAGTTTATTTCATGCCTCTCTTTTTTTTTTGCAATTTTTTTTATTTCTACTATCGAAATTGTTGTTTTGGTTTCTGTCTTTGTTTTTTATTGTTATTTTTAGTTGCAAATTCTTTTCTCGAAATTTATTTTTACTTTATTCTAGAAACCAAAAATCACCGGCGTAGGAGAATTCAATGGTTTGCATAATTTTGGAGGGAGTGTATGTGTTTGACTTAATTCAGTTGACTTCATAAATTTTGCTTTCTTTTACAATGTATTTTTAATTATTCAATATTATTTTAAAAAGTATTTACGTTTCTTTAATAGAACATTTTGGAACGTAAATATATTTATTCAGTGGTTTTCAGGACTTTTGATTTTTTAATAATATAGAAATTGTATATATAAAACATTTTTAAAGTGAATAACCTCCTCCTCATTTGTAAGTTTGAATTAAATAATATTTTTATTTATATTATTTAATTTTTTCAAACACAAAATTATGTAAGTTACCAAAAAAATTTTGTCAAATAAAAAAAATAGTTATTGATATTTTTATTTCCTGTTTCCTAAAGATGCCACCAAACGGTGTGGCGAAATATTAAAAAAATAAAACTAATAAATAATATTATTATTTAAAAACTGTCCTAGTGCTTAGAAAATTAATTATAAGAGTAAAAAACAGTTATTTAAATTAATAATACTATTTTTTTTTGGAAAATATTGGCTGACTTCCTAAACGCCTGTTGCAATGCATAATTGAAAAAAATGCGTATGCAATGCTAAACATGTCTTAAGTGCAAACTTGCGTTGTAGAGACATTTTTTGCATTTTATCGGCATTTGGGAACGTCGCTATGCAACTCATACGTAAAGCAAATGTCAAAAACATGGTTCAAAATTGAATAAATTTTTTTTAGAAAAATAGAGGTTACACAAAATTATTTATCCATTTTGTTGGCAAGTGCTGAGGAATTATCTCAGGTCAAATCTTTCAAAACATATTGATTTGCTATAAAAACCTATTAAAAAGAAAAAAAAGAAGAGACAACTTTGTTAAGGACAATAAAAATCCCGGGAACAAGTAATCAAAAAAAAAAAAAAAATGATTTTTTTAAGAATTCATTGAATTAATGGATGATGACATTTTTTATTCACATTTCATTTTAAAAATAAACAAGAAAATACTTAGCCATTACAGCTCAAATGTTTGCATACAAAATAAAAATGATGCGTGATTTTGACTTCTGATACTCTTTAAAGTGAGTTGCCAAACGATTAGGAACATTGTACGTTGTCAAAAAGTTTACATATGCATTTACGAAGTGTATGCATTGTAAATATGCATTGCAACTTGCGTTTAGGAAGTCGGCCATTCTGTTTTTTCGGTAAAACAAAAAAAAAAAAAAAAATTAAATTTAGTAAAAAATAAAATTTAATTTCTTTGAGACCAGTTCGTGAATTTTTGTAAATTTTCGATTGTTATTGAAATTCCGATTTTAAAGTGGACACAACTCCACAATTTATATACTGATGTTGCTAAAGATCGACAAAAACTATTTCGAAACTTTGTCTGGCAAATGGATTGCAAAAATTTTGTACAGCTTTTCTGGGGCCATTGTCAAACTTCATTCAACGCGATTGCGGACAGACGGACATGGCTAAGTCAATTGGAAATGAATAAAAACTTATACAGGAAGGCAAAAGTATAATAATTTGTTTTGCCGCCATTTTGGTAAACATTACTCTTTATATTTAGCAGTCATGAAGTAGACACGTGGCAAATTTATTATGGAAAAATATTCGATAAACCAACGTATTTTAATTGTTAAACCATTTTATCAAATCAATCATCGTTTACAGTGACAATGAGAAATTACGTGAAATTTGTGGGAGAAGCAACTTGTAACAAAACGCACTATTTATCGTGTAGTGAATCTGTAGGTGGACCACAACGTACTGCAAGATCTGCTGAAAATATTACTGCTGCTGCTCAAGAAGTGTTCTAACAATCCATCAACCTCAATTTGACGCCGTGCTCAGAAGCTTGGTCTTCAAAGAACAACTTTGGCCACATTTTTGTACAAGGATTTTCACTTGTTTCCATTTAAGATTCAGTTGAAACAAGAGCTTCTTCCGCAAGACCATTTACGCTGCCGTCCATATGCCGATAGGGTGTACTAGCTCGCCTATGACAATCCCGATTTTCATGAAAAAATCATAATGAGTGACGAAGCATATTTTCGTTTGGATTGATATGTGAATGAACAGAATAGTCGGTTCGGGGCAATGGAAAACCCTCAAACTATTCATCAGTCACATTTGCATTCATTAAAAGTGACAGTCTGATGTGCAACTTGGTCAGGAGGGATTATTGGACCTTACTTCATAAAAAATGAACTGCATGTTTTCTGCTTAATTAACATGTGCTATCACTAAGACGGTGCCACATCGCATACAGCCACGGGGGTTACTATCTATTCCGATGCGAAAGCAAGTTCGATGCGATAAGAGTACAATTTGATACTCTGTAATGTTAACGGAAACGCTTTCGCAAAATAATTTAAAAAAGAAGCAACTCTGGCACAACAAAATAAACAATAGAGAAAAATGACAAAATGAAATGTCAAAATTTGTAAACAAAAACATTTATTTTGTTAAATACACAAAGCTTTGCGCCCAATGCAAAATATTATTAATTACAAACATTTAATGTAGACTACAAAAAGATCTTTGATGAAAAAAATGTTATAAATATAATTTTTTTTCTTTATTAAAAAATAGTGATGGATTCAGTGGCATTATGGATGGAGACGGCAAATAAACATAACATTTAAAATGTAATTTCCATATTGCGAATATAGCAAAAATTCTGCAGGCTTTTTGTTTGCTGTAACATGTTGTGTAGCATTTATACTTTCGCCAAAGCATTTTGATGTTAGCATCCCGTTGTTGGTTTTTTTTTTCATATGCCGAAGTTTGATTATCGTGCAATGCAATATTGTGAATCCAACCACTCTTACTAGAAATGCTTACCTTATTCTTCCGCATAAATAAATATTTATGCTGCGTAAGTTTCATATTTATCAAAATACATTACTTGTTTCCTACCCTCTTCATCTCTTATATGAAGTCCATTATAAATAAGGCCGTCCGTCAGTTTTTTGACGCATTGTTTGGCATTCCCGCACTGCAATTGTCCCTTGGCCAAACCGCTGTGCTGCATTATAAAGTCAAATTTCGAACTGCCGTTGCCGAGTCTGTAACCTTTTTGGCATTTCCCTAAAAAAAATTAAAATTTAGATATATGTAAATATAAAATTTTATTTATGCTTACTTACACGACTCGTTACCTTTGCTTTTGATAATTTCTTAGCGCAAGATGTTTGCGTATAACGAACGATTTTGACATAAGCTTTCGTATTACTGAGTGCAGTGATGCCATATTTGCGAAAGAGAATAAAATTAGATGCGAAAGAAAATACGAAATCGCATCGCAATAGAGAGTAACCCCCCATGATTACAATGGAATTGCTGCGAGACCTCTTTCCACAAGAACTTATTTCAAGAAATGGTGATGTTGATTGGCCTCCACGGTCGCCTGATTTGACTGCTCCGGACTTCGTTTTGTAGAGATATCTGAAAAGCAAGGTTATGCAAACAAACCAGAAACGAAATATTCATGATGACATCATGATGGGCTTTCATTTGTGAGGCTAACAGAGGCGGGCATCTGATATCTATCGGTTTTTTGTGCAACATAAATTTGTGTGAAATTACGGTTTGGAAAACCCACGAAATCGTTTGCATCCAATTTACATGCAGTGAAGTCTTAAAAATAATCACATTTTTTTGTTGACAACAACATAAGTTTATTATCAAACGAGAGTCAAGACGAAGGTGTTTACAAATTTCAATAATTTTGTTAATGTTTTTTATAGTTATTCAAATTAAAAAAAAAATATTTTAATGTCAAAACCAAGGCGAATTGATAACCAGGTGGTATCATCAGCACAAGGCGAATTAAGAACAGGTGGCCTTGACAGCTCCGGTGACTATTTTTTGCTGGTATTTTTCTGCCTTCTTCAAATGTCAAAATACTTTTATCGGTTACAAAAAAAAATTTGCGCGGCATCTGTAACAGAAATTTAAGTTTAACCACGAACTGCGAAAGAAAGTGCGATTTATCAAAAAATATAGTTTTTATAAAAAACAATTTTATTTGTATAACAAAAAATACAATTATAAATATAAAATGCGTTCTTGTGCTTTGTGCAAAAAAAAAATTTGAAAAAGGAAGTGGCTCATTGTTCCATGCAGTGGGGTGAAATTTGTGGAAAAAATTTCGCAGCATCGTCGCTTGTATGTTCTGACCATTTTCTGCCAAACAGCATAATAAATATTAGACACAAAAAGTTACTTTTGCCAAATGCCCAGCCTTATTTTAAACAATGTAAAGTGATTAATAATCCTGATGAGAAAAATAGCGAGCTTTCAAGCAAGATTTCATATAACGAGTAAGTTGAGAAGTTAGACCCAAATATTAAAAGTGATCATTTATTAATAATTTTTGGATTATTATATATTAACTTGAATATTTAGACCCCATTGTTTAAATCAAGGCAACATGCACAATGCCATTGAATCCTGCCTGTTGACAGACCCTTCCTCTGCTTATCCACGGCCATGTTTTTTTACCTGGGAGCAACTAACTACTTCAGCTTCAGCTTGTGTTGAGAAATACAATTGAATTTATGCGGCAAACAACTGACCTTAAAATAGAAGAAAACATTTGTTTGCTTGCTTTTGACGAAATGAAGGAAGCGGAAACTTTCGAATATGACTCAGTTGGAGATGTCGTAAAAAAGCCTGCAAGTTATGTGCAAGTAGTTATGGCTCGTGGCATTCGAAACTCATGGAAACAGCCTATGTTTTACGCATTCGATTGTAAAATGACTTCAGGCCCAACTATAATGTGCATAAGCTGGCTTTAGCTTATGTCAAAAATTCAACGAAAAGCCTGTCAAATGCTTAGGTAACTTATCAAAGAAATTTATGTGGCTACAATGTACATATATAAATTTAGTAACTTATTTGCCACAGTTGCACATTTATGTTTATTTCGTACTTTTGCCGAAAATACTTTTTATATAAATCAACAAAATTTTAAAACTAAAAGGCTTTAAAGAAAATATTTTATATATTTAATAACATTCCCAAACACATTTACATATTTTGGTTTATCTTCTAAGAAAATGTAAAAAAAAAATTATTACAAATTATTTTTTGTTTTGTGTTTGTGGCCAACCGTACTAAAAAATGCAACGATGTTCATCGTTTATATGGTATACATATGTGTGTATAAATACAAATTTAATTAAAAATATATTATAATTGTAAAAAATTAGCCATAAAGAAAAATGTTATTTTTTCTAACATTTTTTATTGAATTAAAAACTAAAAAATTTAACAATTTAGGTCTTAATTAGAAAATTTCTTTATTAATGTATAAATCAAAGCACAATCAGCTGTTTCCGTACGGAAAGTGCGATCAGTTTCGTACCTTGCATAAAGAAATGAAATTTAACGAAACTTGACGAAAAGTTATCTTATTCACATTATAGTTTACCACATATAATTTAATGTATTTGCACAGTTGTTTATGCACATTATAGTTGGGCCTTAAGGACATTTTGTTAAACATAATACACCAACTAAAATGCGCAGGTTTTCCAGTGGTGGCCATAGTCTGTGACATGGGACCTAGCAACCGTAAGTTATGGAAAGAACTAGGTGTTACGCCGGGTAAGTTAAATTTAATATTGCAACAATTAACATCTAACAATACACAACATTTAACAACACTCAACTGCAACACCGACACTCAGCACAACTTCGAAGGCAAATCATATTGATATTGATAAGAAAAATGGGTAAATAAAATTTTATTAGCTATTTTTAATTTGAAATATGTTTTAAATAATAGATTATAAGGAAATATAATCAAAATAATTTTTTTTAATTATTGCCTAAGTTTTTTTTTTTGCTTGTTTTCTAATTTTCTTTTCCTTTTTAGGTACTCCTTGGTTTTTAAATCCCGAGCACGAAGACGAGAACATTTTTTGCTTTGCAGATGCGCCCCATTTGCTTAAACTTATACGAAACCATTTCCTTGACAGTGGATTGATTATAAATCATAAACTGTTAACAAAGCGCACAATATATGATTTGTTAGATTTAACATCTAAGTCAGACGTTTCTATTACATTTAAGTTAAGCAAAGAACATATTGAGGTAAAAGGTGCAGGTAAATATTTATTCAGATATGATTTACAAATTAAAGTAATTGTTTCTTAAATTTACTTAATTTTCAGGAAGGCAAAAAGTTAAATTAGCAAATGCGATTAGAAGATGTTACTCTCTGGGGATGGATCTCTACAATCCAACAGAGACAGCAGACTTTTTCCAGCTGGTTAATGACTGGTTTGATATTTTCAATTCAAAACTAAGTAATTTTAAATATCCTGGCAAGGTAAACGTTCTTTTCGTTGCTTATTTGTTTTTATTTGAAAACTATTGTGTACTAGGAACCATTTGACTTAGCTTTAGAGTCACAAACTAAAGTTTTAAACAAAATGACAGAAGTTATGTCAGTACCGATCATTCCGGGAAAAACAAATTCCCTGGAAACTTTTCAAAAAGGAATTATAACTTCCAATAACGCACTAATAATGTTACAGAAATATGTGCAAAGGTATAGCATGACATACTTGGTGACAAACCGATTAAACCAAGACGTTCTCGAGCATTTCTTTGGTGCCATTAGGAGCAAAGGGGGCTTAAATGACCATCCGTCGCCAAGAGATTTTAAATATAGGCTTCGAAAATACATATTGGGTAAGTTTTTATTTATTTCTTAATTATTTTTTTACATTATCATTATTTAATTTAAAAAATACTAATAAAAATGTATTTTTAATGCTGTTTGTATTTTTTAGCGAGAAATACGTAGCATTTAAATGGCACCGGAAATGTAGAAGATGACAAGACGGTCTGGCTTAACTCCTCGGGAGCAAATGAAATGTTAGAGCCGCAAAATATTGACTATAGCAATATAATTGAAGAACTGCCAGAGGAAAATGACTTTGTCAACTTTGATGAATCGAACTTAGATGAAGTGGGGATTCTTCAAGAGGATGCCTTAGAGTACATAGCTGGTTATATAATAAAAAGGTTTAATCTTGAAGAATACGAAAGTCATGAAAGTTCATTTACATGGGTTGACTAAGTTTCAAAAACGTCGCTAAAAAAGCCAAATCAAAATTTTCTTGCCAAAATTAGAAACTTGGAAATAGTGTTTCGAAAAGCAAACGGCAACTTAAAGCAAAACCCAATGGAAAATAGCAAATCCGTGAACCTACCTGATAATATAAAAGATTTTTTCTTTAAATGCAGAATTTACTTTCGAGTTAGACATCTAAACAGGAGATTAAAGGAACAAAAGTCGAAGCAAAAACTATTGGGATTTAGCAAACTGGTTAAAATAAAATATTGAGATATTTTCTAATACTTTTTTCCTTTCAGGGCGAACCTTTTTAAATAACTTTTTTGCGGTAATAGACAAAATTACCAAAAAAGGAAAGTATTTATTAAAATAATTTAACTAAAACATTGACCTATTTTCTAATACTTCTTTCTTTTTTCTCTTTCAGTGGAAGCCTTTTTAAATAACTTAAGGCAGTTTTTGGTGTAGTTACAAAATCACTCTTTCTTTTAATATGATTAAACCTTTGTAACAAAATCATCAACAACATTATTAAATAGTAAATTTATTAACAGCATATTCTTGTGTGCATCTACATATTATAAAAATAAACTCAAATAAAATAAACTTAAAAACCTGTTATCGAAATTAAACATTTATAAAATTTTTGCTCCACTTCTTGTTCTGGTACACTGATAGCACACAATCTGAAGACAGCGTGGAAACTATCGCGTCATAGCACTTAGACAAAACATACGCACGTACACATGACTATATCCATGTGTGTCTGCATCATGTTTTCCCTAAAAACTTTCAGGTAGTGCACCACTTTTCTCTTGGCTTAAATTGTACCACATCCGTACACACTTGAAATACATCTTTTCCCATCGACGATACACGGTTTTTTTGTCTCCAGCACGACGGCTAGCCTGTTGTTTACTCAGCCGATTAAAAATAGTCAAACTGCAGCTGGGTTTGTTGGTATAAATTCAAAATTTCAGGTCATTAATGCTTTTTTTTAATTTGTTTTGCAACTTTACTTGTAAATGTTTACTTATTTTTTTCTGATGTTTTTGACAGCCGAAGATTATTTAAATTAATTTATACAAAAACAAAATGTACGTATTTCTTTCGCGGTGTTGTATTTATTTTCGCCGTGAGTATACCTGTTATTAATTCGCCTTGTCATCAGCATCTTGGCCTTGTCTCAGCATTTTATATAATGAATTCGCCATTGTGACCACCTAGTATTATTTCGCCATGATCAGCATGAAGTACTGTTCGAAATAACGTCAAAATTTTTAATTTTTTTTAATTTGGTTTGTTTTTCGTTTCTTGTATTTTTTTATTTGTTTATATACATATTTACATACACTCTCGATCGAATAATTATAACCACTTAAATTTCCATTTTTAGTACGCCATGACTTATCAGGACATTGTGCATGAAATTGGGCGATGTCTCAAAACTGTGCTCGGAAACTTAAAAAAAAAAATTTAAAACTATGGAAAGAAATACAAAGTGTTGCTATGTATATCTATTTTTATGTGTTTCTAATCAACTAATCCAGAGTGTATATAAGTACGTATATATAAACACAATAAATAAAAAAAAATTTTTTGAAATTATTCCAGCAAAAATGTGTTTTTGGTTCCAGTATTAAGAAAGTCCTACAACATGTTGTAATTTTATTTCTTTGTTGAAATTTTATTTATTTTTATTAATTTTTGTTTCATTAAATTTTGTTTTGTTTATTTTTTAAATATTGTCATTCTTGTTTTGAATTTTTTGACTTTTTGCTTTATATTTTTCAACGCAAATTAAAATTTTATTCGCCTCAACCACTGATTTGACACGGACTCATGGCGAAATAATACAGGTGAACGCACGGGCGAAAAAGCCAACAGCTGTATACATTACAGTTGTCAAAAATAAATAATTTGTTAAATTTTTTTTAATTTAATTTTTTTTTGATTGCTAATAGAAAAAAAAACAATTGAAATTCCAAGAGAAAACTACCACAACATGGAACCGTATTTGCAGTTCCTGATGTGTATATTCAAAATATGCGTAAAAAGATAGTGAAATTATTGTTAACACATTTCTAATTTCTTGGTTTTTTTGTGGAAGATTATGTTAGTCTTCAAATGGTCAACGTGCAAGAATGGAACGATGCATGTGATTTGGGCAAACTAGTGGTACAAAAGAATTTTGGTTAATTTTCCAGTATTTTTATTTTTATGTAACTTAATTTTTATAATATTTTTATTCTGAAAATTTCAACCACTTTGTTTGTTTTTTTGCAATATTTTTTTGACAACATACATAATTTTGTAGCAACAAATTGCCTGTTGTTTTTTGTGTTGTTGGATTGTTGTAGCCGTGCGGTCACCTGTATTAATCCGCCTTGCACGGACTCGTACCAAAAAGTTAGTTTGTTGTAACAATTGCCGATGACTACACCTTATAGAAGCGCCTTGGTCAAAACTTTGTAAAAATTTTCTAAACGCATAAAAAGAATACCCAAAATTAAAACAGTTAACTGTCACTGTTGAGAAAAGATAATATGTTTCAGTGTATGAGCTGTTTAGGAGTTTCGGAAATTTTTTTTATGGGAGCGCATTATTGCAGATATAATAGTATAAAACGGGCCAACTGATTGACATCTTAAGGAAAATCATATTTAATACAAATTTCATTACTCTTTATCAAATTTGATAAAGAATCTTTTTGTCTTTATTATGACAATCTTAATATATGAATCAGTACTCAAATTTGTACTAAAAATAATTTCGTTTTATTATTTCCTGTTTAAAATTTTAAAATGTACATTTTATCTGCATGTACTCTTCATAATTTCGTTTTAGAAATTTTCAAAATTATTTTAAATAATGATGTTGCAACGAAATTATTAATGTCTTAGATTTTGACTGAATAACTGTAAGTGTTTTCCTGGTACCGATCATATTCATCTGTGTACATGTTGTTCATTCAGATAAATTTGTAAAAGTAATTAATTCTAAATTAAAATGTTTATTAATTACAAGAAATTTTTTACAAATTTTTGACTAATGAAATACACAGGCCCCAAAAACCGATGACGATTTTCTTTAAGTTTTTTTTTTTTCTAGTTCATTAATTATTGGCAATGGGATGTTTTAATCGAACTTAAGGCTGAGCAACAACGCTTTGTTTTTCTTCTTTATGATTAAAGATTGGGCTGCTATATATATTTCTGGCCTGGCAACACTGAGTGCTGCCAAGTGCAATCTGAGATTTCCATTAGAAAGTTTGTCATTTTTAAGCATAATCGTACTCAAAACGTTTGGACGTACGACCATTATTTGTGTTGTTTACAGTGACTTGAAAAAATTAATATCGAAAAAAATGGAATTAACTCATGAACATTTTCGTGCCATCATTTTTCGCAACTTTCGACGTGGATAATCATGACAAGAGTGCATTGATGAACTTAAATCTTTGTATGGCGATGAAGCACCATCCTATAGCACTGTGAAAAATTGATATAATGAATTTAATCGTGGCCGAAGCTCGCTCAAAAACGAATTCCGTGTAGGTCGTCCAAAAACGGCTGTTGTGTCAGAAAACATTGATGCCGTGCGTGAACTCATAATGCAAGATCGACATGCGACATACCGAGAGATAGAGACATCCTTGGACATTTCTTCTACCAGCATACATTCGATACTGCATGAACACCTGGCCGTAAAAAAGGTTTATTCTCGTTGGATCCCGCACAATTTGAAAGTCGCTCAAAAATGCTCGTGTCGATTGGTGCAAAGAAATGTTGCAAAAATACGATTGCGGTGCTTCAAAAGGCGTTTATAAGATCGTGACGAATCATGGATCTATGCGTATGAGCCCGAAACGAAACAACAACCGACCGTGTGGGTCTTCAAAGACGAGCAAAATCCAACGAAAGTTGTTCGTGGAAGAAGCACTTCGAAGCAAATGGTCGCCTGTTTTTCGGCAAAATTGGTCATGTGGCGACTGTTCCGCTTGAGCAACGTAGGATGGTCACTTCTGAGTGGTACACTACAATTTGTTTGTCTGAAGTCAACGGAGAAATTCGAAAAACCAACAAGAGAAGACGAATCATTGTTCACCATGACAATGCGAGCTCTCATACAACGGCATAAACGAGAGCGTTTTTGACCGACCAAAACGTCGAATTAATGGGTCATCCGCCGTACAGCCCTGACTTGGCACCTAATGACTTCTTCTTGTTTCCGCACATCAAGAAAAAATGCGTGGCCAACGATTTTTGTCGCCAGAAGAAGCTGTTGAAGTGTTCAAAAACCATCTTTTAGAGGTGTCTCAATCGAAGTGGAAAAAGTGCTTCGACAACTGGTTTGAGCGCATGCAAAAGTGTAGAAATCATGCTGGAGAATACTTTAAAAGACAATAAAACCATTTTTGATTATAAATATTCGCATTTTCACTATTAGGCCAGAAATATATAGAGCAGCCCTCGTATTGTAATTTCTTAAGTATTCATTAAACGAGGATTTTCGAAGATGGTGATAAAAAAATGTTGTTTAGAGGATGTTTTCAATGTTTTGGGAATTTGTCTGGAACTTGTTTTTTATGTTCAGTTTGGATATAATGGCAACTTGATCATTCAAAATATCAAATACTTTTTATGATAATAAAAAAATAAAGTTTAATTTATCAGATTTATATTTAATTGATATGGGGTTTGACTTTGAACAAGAATTTAAATCTATATTTTTGTTTTAAATTAAATCTTCCAATAAATGGTTTAGGCCAAACAAAAATAAGTTCGGAATATTTTCTATAAAAGTTTATTCATATTTATTTAAATGCAGTTGGATAGATACCACTTTAACCTTTTTAGAAATGGTGTCGATACTATTTTAAATTCCCACGAAAAGAGTGGCTGACTTCATAAAGTATTGTTACGTTTTTTTTTTAATTTTGACGGCGTATGGATTCTTTTTATTGCAAATTCCAGAATTCTCTTGAACATTTTAAATTCTCTATTTCTTGTTCTGTGTCTCTGCCTATATCA
The DNA here is from genome assembly GCA_916610165.2 of Gymnosoma rotundatum. NCBI lineage: Eukaryota > Metazoa > Arthropoda > Insecta > Diptera > Tachinidae > Gymnosoma > Gymnosoma rotundatum. The sequence goes on along the minus strand of OU744337.1, from coordinate 89,613,880 downwards.
TTGACTCTCGGTCTCTTGCATACTAAAGATGCGCTATTTTAAACGGAGTTATTCACGCTACACTATTGTGTTACTTTGGCTAGACGAGATCTACTTGATGTCTAGTTTTGGGAACATGGCAGCCATTCAGAGCACTTTTACGCTGTGAATCTGGCAAAGAATTGAAATCATAATAAACATTCTTTTGCTTTCCGAGCCAGTTCCCTTTTATACAACTTAGCACCATCTTTCATTTTCTTGCTATGCTGTTATTTCCTACGCTAAAAGCTAGAGCTCTTTCTCTTTATTATATAAAGGCACCCATATCCACTACGCTTATATTAAAAAGACTGACACGCTTTGTCAATTTCTCTGTTAAGGCTCACACAATAATTGTCTTTTTCTTTCCAGTACTGTTTGTACTGCTGTTTCCCATTTAAGTGTCTTTATACTACAATTATTATTTTTCATTTGCACGCATGGGGATCGAACTCATGAACTTCGCGATCTTCTATTTTGCAACAAGCAGCCACCTTGGTTTTTCAACTTGTTTGACCAAAAAAGCGTAACCATTATTTTTACAAATGTTTATTCAATCTTTTCAGACACGTACCGTTCTGAATGACGACTTATAATATAATAAATTTAATATCTTACCTTTTATATTGAAAAGGATCTTATATTTCTTAATAAGTATATGAAAAAGATAAAACTTTTTGTTTCCTTTAAGACAAATATTTGACTACTCTGAACGTATATTTATCTTATTGTCATATTCAGCGTTGCCAAAAAGATGATTTTATCATATTTTTTATAATTTTTGAACCAAATTATGATTTGATGATTTTTTTCTTAAATTATGATTTTTAATTTACAAAAACTCTAATTTTTGTATTTCAAGTGTGTAGGTCTTTCATTGTGATTGTACTACATACATAGTAAAGTTAAGTTTTGTATCAGCTTGTTGTAAACAAAACAAAATTTTTCAAAGCTCATTATGTCAAATATAGAAAATGTATGAGGAAAATTTAGACAATTTTATACAAAGAGATTATGTAAACATGAGTCTCAATAATGACCTTTACTTTGAAAACAAAAGTCTATCTCTACACAACGAAGAAGTCTATCTGGCTGTCTTTGTTAAACAAAAGATTTTCAGCTCAAAACTCACTGCAAATAAAAAAATGAATTTATTGAAAATTGTGTGGCATTTTACATTGAGTTATGTAATCAAATAATAAAACGATTTGATTTTAACGATACGTTTTTTAAAGAGCTCTCATGTCTTGACCCTTTGAAAATGATAAATAGAAAAATTAATTTTCTGCCAAGCTTAATACACAATTTTCCAAATTTAATTAATATAATTCAATTAAAAATTATTAAAAACAAAAATGTGAAACGCTGTGTATATTATAGTAAAAGTTCTTTGTAAAACTTCGTATACTCTTAACAATAATAATTTAAATTCATACAATGTATGTTAATATATATATTATAACTTTGAAATAAAATTTTGTATTGAAAAAATTATGATTTTTTTCTATAAAATATGATTTTTTTTCTGCATATGAAGATTTTCTTCTCAAAGCTTCTGGCAACACTGGTCATATTATGTAATACACACACCACTTTGGTGGAAGTTACTAATTCACCTCTGCGTTTTTACCACTCACATATGGACAACAAAAACACCACCGTTTTTTCATATATTTAGGCGTTTCCAGGTGTTACTTTCACAACTGTTTGTTTTCAGATATTAATACATTATTAACATTAACTTTATTAAAACATAGTATTATTACTTTCATAATATTTTCTATATGTTTTGCAAACAGATAAGATGATTAAAGTCTTATTTGATGCATTTGAAACAAGTGCAATGCAATTTTCATTAAGAAAAACAGCCTAAACTTAATCAAGACCGAAATAGAAAATAATATGAAAATTAAGACACACTTTAAAAATATTTTATTTATTTGTTAAATATTTGACGTTTGATACGCTTCCATAAATGGTAACACTTTGAAATTCTAGAAATGTTTACCAAAGAATTAAAAAGGAAAATTTGGAATGTGAACTTTTTCATTTTGCTAATAAATTTTATATGTTATTTGTTAAAAATATATGCAAATAAAGCATAAATTCTAATTTCCACGTAAAAAATCACAAAAAGAACAACCACAATAACGAAAACCCTACACAGCAAAAATTAATAAAAACCAAATTTGTTGTTATTTATGAATTAATATTTCACAAATCGGCAAATCAGCAAAATATTAAAATTTCAAAAATAGAAATAATTTTAGAAAATTTTAAGTTTAACGCAAAGAAATTTCTAAGATCTAATATTTCATCAGCTTAATCAGGGCAGGAAAATTGTAGGATTTTACTTATTTTGGTAAACTTTAAAATGCAGATAAATTCTTATCTGGAAAGTGCCCTTTGCACTACAATGATTTCAAAAAAGTGTCTATGGGGGACAACAAGGAAAAAAATTATTTACGGGGTCTTGCTGATTTTTATTTTGTATTTTATTCGTAGTTATTTTTATCAAACAAATTATTACACCATTCCGCGATCTCTTTACAATTAAACATATTAAATATTAAACTCAAATCTAGCTAAACAATAATAATTCTATTTAGATCGATTTTTAACTACAAAATATAATATTATATGCCTGACTTCAAAACGTGTATGATTAAAAATCCTATAAACCTAAAACGTTATAATTTAAATGAAAATAACAAATAATAAATTATAAAATAAATGTACAGTCTGAAGCAGTCTATTAAATTTTCATTACATTTTAGTGCGCCAACATAAAAACTAACTCGAGATTACTTCATTAGAAATTAACAAATTGGCATAATACTCATTGTTCATTTTATACCATGAAGCACATTTAAATTAAATGGCTGCATTTTATACCTTGACTTCAAAAGGTCGTCGTAAGGCGACATTTTTTAAAATAAGGGTTCTGGATGATGAAAGGTTACTGAAATACTGATCGACAAAATAAAAAATCCTGATGTAATTGTTTTGGCGTTCAAAGAAATATCACCAAAGAAGCGATAAAAACTTTAACCACATTAGAATAACGATCAGATCATGCACCGACTATCATAAACATATGAACTCACAAGTAAAAGTGGTACCGAGAGAAGGCGCTTGTATTCATTGTTGCTATTTTGTCTAGCACTGAATAGTCTTAACAAAGAATAATTGCTTGATTTAAGATTTTAATACTCATTTTTATTTCAATAATTTTAAAGATAAACGATCTAATTCAAAAAAAGTTCCTATTGTAGGTTTAAAGTTTAAAGTTTAAAATAGTTATTATTAACACAATTCGGTTAATAAACTATTTTTTTAATTTTGTATTAAAAAACGCAATATAACCGTTCAATAACTAATCTATACTTTAACAGGCAAAGGAAATTAAAAACGGAAAATTAAGAATTTTAAGTTTTTAAACTCTTAATGGGTTAACTCTTAACGGGTTAAGCTATTTTAAAATATTTTAGCATTTCCTTAAAGATCTTTTCAAAAACTTTAAAATGATACCCAAGTTGATATTAAAAAAAATTGTAAATTTCAGAACCCCGTTACTCGGAAAATATGGAAGAATGCCAATTTTTCCACTTGATCTTTTTTTAAAATTTTTTATTTTCTTTCGCCCTATATATTTATATTTTTGATTGGAGTTACTTTATTGTACCAAATGACATGAAGGAGGTAGGCGTGGTGTTTTGCCTGCTGCCTCGAAGGACATTGACCGATCATGCTGATTTCCAATAGTACCAATAGTCTTTTGATACTATGTCTGATCGATTGGCGTATTTAAACACTAAGAAGTCAGTATATATATACTTTATGTGGTCGGAAATGGATATAGTAGAAATTACACAAGGAATTACAAAGTTGGATATACCCTTTTACCACTTTTTGTGGTGAAGGGTATAAAAAGAAGAATTATTTATGATGAAAGAAATATATTTAATTTTTTTAACGGTGCGATCAAGCTTTTAGACCTATTTATTCCTGCCTTATTGTGGACTGACGGTTTTCAGTTCTGCCTGACTAATGCCTTTTTAAACTTTGAAAAAAGAACTAATGACACTCCTTAAGTTTCAACCGTTCGAAAGCGGAAAATTGATAAAAAGGTTAAGAAATTAAATTTTAATTGTAAAGAAAATCTATTCTGAAAATCTTTAACCAACCTTTTTTTGTTTTTTTTTTTGTATAGAATTAGAAAAATCAGCAACATATTTTTAACAAAACCTGTCGGAATTTAAAAATCTCGACATCAATAAAGTCTCTTGTTTGCTTGAAAAGTACAATGAGATTAACGATTTTTTTCTTTTCATATAATGAATACCGAAAAAAATATTTTTATACATTTTTTTTATTTTATTTTTTCTACTTTTCTCGCTTAGTATAAGTTTAAAATTTTATAATATTTTTACGACATTCTGAGTCATAGACATATTCAAATTAGGTTAGTAAATTATTATAATTTTTTTCTTTAATGATACACAATTTTTTGAAGCAAATTCTTCTACGAGCACAATTAACAAAGAATTTAAAAATTTTAATTCATTTTTGATATTAATAAATTTCATTTTTTTTTCATTTTGTTAGTCATGTTTTGATTTATCTTTAATATTAAAATTTAACGTTATGACAAATTATTAACACATTTGTAAATAACTAATTCTTTCAGTCAAAAAAAGTTTTAACCGAATTAAATAAAACAATTTAACTGAATGTTGCTTTTTTATATTTGTGCCTCCAAAACTCAGTCATTACTATATCGATTTTGAAAACTTCGATTTTTTTTAAACAGTTCATACTTAAAAAAACTAAAGGGTGTCCCCATATAGCTTATATGTTTTTTACGTGTATTATGAACTGTAAAGGGCACCACTTAAAAAAACTGCGTGTCACTATAGCTTCCGATGACAAAAATTAATACAAAAGTAAGCCTAAAAATTAAAGGGTGTCCCCATAGCTGACGTAAATTGAACCATTATAGTCAAACCCTTGCAAATGGCGAAGAATATCGATTGCTGTGACTGTTATAGTAACAAGTATTAATATTCAAAATTATAAGTTAAAGGGGTCCCCAATAGTTCATTAAAATTCATATACGGTCATACTTTTGAATAGTTGTAGACAGACGCCTGGAATTGAAACGAACCTGTGTTGCTAATTCCGTTATAACAACAAGTATAAAATTCGGATTTGAAAATAAAAGGGTATTCCAATAGATGATGTAATTTGTAAATTTACAAAGAAACTGATTGTTTAGTCTACTACAACACCAAGTATAAAAGTTGAATTTAAAATTGAAGGGTGCCGCTATAGTTGCTGTATTTTAATGTATATTGCCAAATTCTTACACAGTTGTAGTCTTACGGTTGATATTAACAAAGAGCTCCCAAGTCTGCTATAACAGGTATAAGGTTTGGAGATGGAATATAAGGCTGTCCCAATAGTTAGTGTAATTTGATGTGAGTGGCTATACCTTTGAACCGTTATAAACAGACAGATGAAATCTATTTTGAAGTCGGTTATACCTTCAACACTGATATAAAACCAGAGGCAATGGCAATAGTTTTCCAATTTAAGGTGCTAACGGAAAATAATTATTATATCAAATTGTAGCAAACACTGTATATTGAAATAAGGAACAATTCAATCAAGCAATAAAAATGCGGTGTATAAAATCGAAAATACAAAGGGAAAGTATGCAAAGTCTTTATTTTAACGCAGTGCTGAACTGCTAAAATTCAATAATATTCTCATGAAATATTTATTATTTTATACTAATCTAAAAAAAATGAAATGTATTACTGCGGGGAAAGCATATCCATATGGCCATTTCACTACTGCTCAAATAGCTCATCAGTGGATTTTACCCAAATTTTGTATAGAAAAACAGAAGGTCTTATATCAAAAGCCAAATTGATTCAATGAGAACTCCATTGAATCAATAAGACAAAAGATAATAACAACTCAAAAATGTCTTATACAAAAACACAGCAAACATTCAGTAACTATTTTTTAATTTTTCTTTCATTTTTCATGAGAATATCATGAAATATTTATATTTGAAGGAATCAAGCACGAATAAAGTAAATTAAACTTTATAAGATTCCGAATAATAAATTTTCATATTATTATTTTATATTTTGAACATTTATTTCTATCATTTACGCTCACACTGTGCAATCGATTATAATGAAAAAAATTATTGTTTTAATAATTTTGTTGCGGTCATAATCTATTTATATCCTTCACCACAAAGACTGGAAAAAGGGTGTATATAAATTCGTTATTCCGTGTGTAATTTCTACAATATCCATTTCCACCCCATAGCGAAGTCGATTGAGCAATGTCCTTCTGTCCGTCTGCCCGTCCGTGTTAGTGTTGAAATCGGCAATTTTGATTTCCCAAAAAAAAAAAAAATATGTAAATCGATCTTGGACCGATCTTCCTGAAATTTTCACAGCATGTTACTGCGACTCTGGAAGGAATAATAGGCTATATGAAGTTTTAATTGGACAACGGGGCGTGGCACCGCCCATATAACCCAAAAATTTAAATCGCCATATTTTCACCATTTTTTGACCTACGTCGACGATATTTGGTACATATGGTATTGGCATAATTAGGAATACGTACCAGGAGAAAAGTGGGTGGGACCCCTCCCCTTTTTAGAAAAATTAAAAATCGTAATATAGTCTTAACTACTGGACCACTCGTCATTAAATTTTCGCAATACTTTTAATTTTATTTAAAACCAGGGGGGCAGCGAAGCACACCGGGTTCATCTAGTATATATATATATTCGTTTTTTTATTTGTTGATTCTCTGTCATCCTAATATTTGCTTTTTTGATTAAAGTTACTTTACTCAACTAGATTTACATAGATGGTGAAGGATGTATAAGATTCGGCATAGTCGAATATAGCTTTCTTACTTGAATTTATCCAAAATTTTAAGACACATATAATTGTTATGAAAAGGAAATATGTGTTGGTAACTTTTGAGCAGAACAGTGTGTGCATGATGTGTGTGTTTTCTGATACTTAAGTCTACATACATATCACCTAAGAAAAGGATGCTTATAACGCTCAAATTTATTGTGACCGCCAAACAAACAAATTGATCATATCAATAGTGGCAAGTGCTTTGTAAAGATATTTAAATTATTTTTTACAAACATTACTTTAAATGAGAACTACTGTTTGTTATATTTTCCTTTGGCCGTCAGCAGACACTTGTCGGAAGTGCGACTCACATATACATACGCCGTTCACACTTATGTGTTTACGACGTGTTTAAGCAAAATGCTTAACAAATTAAACACAAGCGTTCACACTGTAATTATAGTGTTTTAAAATGTCATTTAGTCAGCTGTTTAACAGATGGTACCTATTAAATAAAAAATAATGGAATATTGCTTAAAAATAATATAGTGAAAAATATTGGAGAAATATTAATTCAAGAAATAAGATTTATAATTGGAAACTTTGTGCCCTAATGAATGGAGTTGAAAATAGACTTTTATTGATATTATGATTTCAATACCAATAATTAATTTTATTATCAATTAATTTTAGTATCTTAAGACTAAACAAAATCATTTTGGGAATTCTATTGCCAAATGATACGTGAAGAAGGAGTTAAACACAATTTTCGGGTAAACCGGCAATCATTTCAAGTAATTTTCCACAAATGAAGATGTTTGCAAAAGCACAAAAAAAAAAACAAAGGCAGTTTCGGACTATAATATTATCTGAAAGAAGAGTTTCTATTCTCCTCCGTAGAGAATTCAATTTCGCTAGAATTTTGCAAAACAACTTGAAACATCTATATAAGTGCCATAAATTTTAAATCATCTTCCATTAAAAAAAAATAAAAAAAAATAAAAAATAGAATAATTAAATTTATTTTCTAATTGCAAATTATAATTTTAAATATGTTTGTTTGTTTACACTTTTTGACACGACCCTTAATTTTTTAATTGAACACACTGCGACATGTTAAAATAAATATAATTAAATGTGTGGGAAACAACTCAAAAACAACTTATTTTGCGCTTAAACACATATGCGTGAACACCATATTGCAAGCAAGACGACACTTTTTAAATTGTTATATATTTTCTATATATTTTCCAACTTTAAATTTATTTTTGGATCCTGCATCAACATTCTTCGCATCTAATCTGCCATAAGTATTGTACGTTGTAAAAAATTTATTTCACTTAAAGATGTTCGATTTAACGCTGAAACTGTTGTTGTTGGTGACGTCTTTGGCTCGGTCCTATAACTAAAGTGAGAAATTTCTCAACGAGTCACTGGTGCAAATGAAAAATACTTTTATTAATGTTTGATAGAGCTCATAATTAAAAATCGAATTTATTTTCATGTCGATGTTTTTATATGTAGAATTTGATTACAAAATTTGCATATAAAGATGCAGAGAAATTAATGCGATTGAATGGCTACAGGTACGTGCGGCAACATATAGACAACAATTATTGCATTGAACGGTCTATTTAAAATAATTTTGAATGGCATTATTTTTGCCTAAACTATTAGAAGAGACTGATATACAAACGTAAGTATGTACACATCTGAAATCGCTATATTCGAATAAGTTTGTAAATTATGTCGTGTGTGTTTGATGAACGATAACATCTTGCGTCTACCACTCAGATAAATTCCCGTTTAGGCGCAAGAAAAAATTGTTTACATAGAATTTATTGCAATTTTCGATCATGCTTTTATTTAAAAAAAAAATATATAATTCCAATGTACACACAAACACTTAAAAATACATGTACATATGTAGTGCTGTAAACTTCAATGACCACACCGTACATGCGTTTAGTGTGTATGTGTATAGTTGAGCACAATTGTGCAGAATAAGTAAATAAAACATGTTGCACAGTGCGAAAAAAATTACTTAAAATCATAAAGGTGTAAATGGTAATAATATTTACAAAAGCTAAAATGTTTGTCAAAAAATATTAGTTTGTATTTAAAAGATTTCAGTATTCGAAATAATGTTTATTATAAATATTTGCATGAAATAAGATGAACGAGATTTTGGTTTTCTTTCAGTGCATAGAAAAGATATTTATTTAGATAGTTTAGATTTCAGCTAATGCATTGGATGGCATCCAAATTGTCAATTTATAAATACTCATGATCAGGATCGTAGTCGGTCAGCTTCGTACAGTTTTCTCTTGTCTATTTTCAATTTACATCATGTCCTACAGATGAATGTTTTTGTCGTCTTTCTTCTTTTTTTTTTTCTTTTTATTTGATGTTTGTTGTTGCTTGATTTGCTATAGTTTTATTGTTGTTATACACACATTAAAAATAAATACAATTTTTATAATTTAACTCGAAAGGTGTCGATAAATTTTTGTTACCAAGGCAAACGTATGATTGCATCTGTTTATTTTTTCTCTCAACTAAAATTAAAATCACTATAAAAACAAATCGATTTTTAAACATTTAACTTCCTCGTAAGGTTTTTTCCTTTGTAGTTCCGCATTATTGTGCAGTTAAATTTTTTATTTTTTCCTATAAATTATCATCTATTTAATCAATTGGTTTTGTTAAAAATATACTTCGAAAAACATATATACTTCGAAATACATTTTTATTTGGTTTTGTGTATTTTCTTACGGACACTTCGCCCTTAGAGTGCCTAGAGCAGGATATTAAAAGACAGTACTGCACGAATTTTCTACGAGGGCTGCTATATATATTTCTGGCCTGGCAACACTGAGTGCTGCCAAGTGCAATTTGTGTTGTTTACAGTGACTTGAAAAAATTAATATAGAAAAAAATGGAATTAACTCGTGAACATTTTCGTGCCATAATTTTTCACAACTTTCGACGTGGATTATCACGACAGGAGTGCATTGATGAACTTAAATCTTTGTATGGCGATAAAGCACCATCCTATAGCACTGTGAAAAATTGGTATAATGAATTTAATCGTGGCCGAAGCTCGCTCAAAGACGAACTCCGTGAAGGTCGTCCAAAAACGGCTGTTGTGCCAGAGAACATTGATGCCGTGCGTGAACTCATAATGCAAGATCGACATGCGACATACCGATAGATAGAGACATCCTTGGACATTTCTTACACCAGCATACATTCGATACTGCATTAACACCTGGCCGTAAAAAAGGTTTTTTCTGGTTGGATCGTTTATAAGATCGTCACAGGTGACGAATCATGGATCTATGCGTATGAGCCCGAAGCGAAACAACAATCGACCGTGTGGGTCTTCAAAGACGAGCAAAATCCAACGAAAGTTGTTCGTGGAAGAAGCACTTCGAAGCAAATGGTCGCCTGTTTCTTCTGCAAAACTGGTCATGTGGCGACTGTTCCGCTCGAGCAAGGTAGGACGGTCACTTCTGAGTAGTACATTACAATTTGTTTGCCTGAAGTCATCGGAGAACTTCAAAAAACCAACAAGAGAAGACGAATCATTGTTCACCATGACAATGCGAGCTCTCACACATCGGCTCAAACCAGAGCGTTTTTGACCGGCCAAAACGTCGAATTAATGGGTCATCCGCCGTACAGTCCTGACTTGACACCTAATGACTTCTTCTTGTTTCCGCACATCAAGAAAAAAATGCGTGGTCAACGATTTTCATCGCCAGAAGAAGCTGTTGAAGTGTTCAAAAACCATGTTTTAGAGGTGTCTCAATCGGAGTGGAAAAAGTGCTTCGACAACTGGTTTGAGCGCATGCAAAAGTGTATAAATCATGCTGGAGAATACTTTGAAAAACAATAAAACCATTTTTGATTATAAATATTCGCATTTTCACTATTAGGCCAGAAATATATAGAGCAGCCCTCGTATAATAAATTGGTGCTATTTAATGAAGACACTTTGTAAAATATACATACACACATACATATATAAATATACATACATGTGTGTATTAAAAATAATTTTAAACAACTAAGCAATTTCTAGTGTGGCCTTCATTCATTTCCAACTCCATAAAGAATAGTTTCGAATGTGGTGCTATTTAAATGTAGCAACATCGGTTCATAATTAGTGGAGATATATTTAAAAAAATAGCACTTCTGTTTCCTTAAATTTTCTAGATTTGTGTTCTTTTGTTGTTTTTGCTTTTTTTTATTGAAAACAAAAATTTCATAGAAAACTATAAATTTACGGGCAATTGAAAAATAACTTTACTATTTCAATGTCACCAAAAAATTTAATTTTCATTAAAATTTCTTTAAAAATATCAAACTGCTAAAATAAAAATTGTTGTTGCAATAAAAAATTTGAAATTTTATTAAAAACTGAGAATTTATCAAAAAACGCCAGATTAGAAAAAATGAAATTTAACTAAACGATTTAAATGTCATCAAAATATTTGTTTTCATAAAAATTTCATCAAAAATTTTTATTTTTACAAAAAAATGTAATTGCAAAGAAATTAAATTCAAAACTGAAAATTCGCAAAAAAAAAACTTTCAACAATTTAAAAGTTTCCTACAAAATCCCACTCGCAAACAAGCACATTTACACTATTGAGTAATTTTTTATATTGTTACGTTTTTCCCTTTTTAGCAGAACAAACGTACGGATTCTTTTGATTGCAAATACCACTGTGGCTCATTGTAAATTCTGTATTCTTACTTTATGGCTTTCTCTGGCTATACTTCTTGATCCTACCGGTCTTGTGAACCCTTGGTCTCCTATTTACTAAACATGCGTTATTACTACAAACGCGGCCATCCACGCTACACTAAGTGTTACTCCGGCGAGACATGAACTACTCGATGCCTTGTTTAGTAACCTTAACCATCCACAGACATCTCCACTACTCCTTTTTATACAAGCCAGTCATCTCCTTTAATCCAATAGCCACGACACACGTCTGCCATACACTGTTGTTGTGCTGTTACACTTCCCCGCGCTAACCGCTATTGCTCTTACTTTTTTTTATTATACAGGGCTTCTTGACAATTATCTGTTGCTCTTATATTAAATTTGAAGTCTCCACTAAATATTTGCCATGGCTTTACAATAATTGTCTCTTGCCTCTCGAGAGGTTTGTACTGCTGTTTATTAATTTTAATTGCTTATAACAATTATTATTTTTTCTTGAACGCATGTCCGAATGCGGTATCGAACTCAGGACCCTCTGCTTTGCAGCATGCACCTCTACCAACGCAGCCATTGATACTGCTCAGATTTTGTTAACTAAATTGTGTTTTTTTTTTATTCTATACACACACCATTAGCTAAATTAGCCCATTCACCACGTTCATACGGATACAACTACAGGGGTTGCCAGATTTTATTATTCGTAATAATATTATAAATGTACAAAGGAGACGCCAATAGAGAAAATTAGTGAGAAATGGATTCCAAGGAAATTGAGGATGAAGCCAAATAGTGCAGTCAAGCTCTGTATATGATGCAGGATTATTGTTTCTTTTCCTCTGATTTTTATGAAAGACTATTAGTGGGCATCGATTGGGCCACAGTACCACCAGTAGGTACCAAAGAGAATTCAGTGAACCTATAAGGATGAACTGAGTATAAGAAGCACCAATGGTCTTCATTGGGATTAACTTTTTTGTGTTTGGTGCTTATATGTGTATAAAACTCCGTCACAAGAGGAACGGGAGTCCGTGCGGTCTCTAGTTGACGCATATCATACCCCAAGGAGAAAAATAAACAACTCAAGTTTACCCCAAATGTCTCTATTATATCATATTCTTGCAAAAATAACGTATTTTATGAAAATAAATAATAGGCTGCTTCACAAGAATTCCATAAAAAGACACTATATGGATTACGTAAGGTTTTATTTTGAAGGAAAAGTTAAACATTTTATGAATTTCCTAAAAAAAAAACACGTTAAAAGATTTATTAAAAAAACTGAAAATACTTCTTGACCAAAATTTCACATTTTTTACTTTTTATGAAATTTCAAATTAAAAAAATTATTACTATTGACCTAATGAAGTCAAGAAAAAATTTTTTTACAAAATATTTCTTATAGTATTAGCATTCTTAATCTGCTTTTAAAATAGTACACGATCTTGTATTTAAAAAAACTAAGGTTGAAAAATCATAAAAATGCCAAAGTAAAAATTTTATACTTTCAATTTAAAATTCGAATTTCTCTAAATTGCCCTTTTTTGACTTTGAGAGGGTCGTTTTTATTGATTAGCTCACTTAATTCTTCAGTTTCTTCTTACTTAATGAAATAATAAATCCTGATCTTCTCTGAAAACTAATGCGTTTACTTTTTGCTCTATCAAAACAGAGGATAACAAGTACTTTGTGATCGAAATGTTGTTAACGTGGATCACGGCAATCGTTATCAACATATATTTACTCGTAGTCGCACTCGATTGGAAATCTACTATCGAAAACAAATAAACTCTAACATTTTACCACGATACAAAACAAAGGCAAATAGAAATAACTAAAAAAGAAGAAATTAAACATTTTAGTATAAATTCTTAAAGATTTCCCAGCAACAAGTGCAAAAAAAATCAATGTTAAAAATTTTCGCGGAACAGAGGCCTCGTCCTCCGATTCCGATGATGAGGAATACAAAAATATATTTGGGTCCATTTAAATAAGTCTTGTTTGTTTATTTCTTTGCACTGTTTCACTGTTTTCACTAATTAATTTATTTTTTGTTTTGTTTTTCTTACTCTCATATGTTTGCAGCAATATAAAAAATAGTAGTTGTAGTGATCTGGCTACCATACTATATGACTCTGTATTAGCACCTAAGTACTTTTGAATAGCAACTCTGTATAATAACAACTCTGTATTTTTAGATGTAGCCAACTTCAGATATCATATCCGCTAATAAAATATATTCTTTTTGGCTTGTATCAGAAACACACGTGTTTTTAATACTTTTAAGATAGACCTCTATAAAATCAGGTGTGGGGTACAACTGTTACACCAATGTCAAGACAAAGAATGGATCTACGACCAAGTCGCCAAGCTATAGTACATGCACTTGTTGCAGCTGGCGTGGATTTCCCCGAGTCCGCAACATTAAGCCAGCTCAAAGCATTACTTGAAACTTTGCCAAAGGGGGAAGATAATGGTCAGATAGCCATTGATGACTCAACTTCTGCCGCGGCTATTGATCAACCGGTCGAAAATGTTCTTGATGTGCCTGCTGCCAACATGCCTACTGCCAATGTGCCTGCTATTCCACGCATATGTCTGCCGTAAGCGTGCCCGATGCCAAAATTGTCCCAACAAACGTGCCTGAAGCTTTAAGTGCTGATGTTTCTGCTGTCAAAAACGAGCTTAAAAATTTGAAAATGTTGAAAGTGCAACAACAGATACGGGCATTGGAGGAAAATTTACAAGCAGCACCCTCCGGTCCTCGCCATATCGATTTAGCAGAGCTTGACGCTGGTGTACCGCTGTTTAGTGGAGATGACCACTATGGCATAAAAAAATAGTTTACTGTGTTCAAAGACTACGCGGATTCTGCTGCTTATACTGAAAAAGAAAAATGTGTTGGAGTTCGCCGCCGGTTGGGATGCACCGCAAAGCAGCATGTTATTAACATAGGACTGCTAGACTGCAAAGATTTGAAGGCAAGTTTGGAGGCGTTATTCCATCTTAAAGTGTCAAAACATGAAATATACGAACAACTGCGGTTAAGAGTATTTAAACCGAATGAGTCGTGTATTAGTTACGTAGTGGCGATGCAGGCTATTGTTGCGAAAGCTGAATAGGGAAAAAGAGAATTGGTCGACTTCATCATTAATGGCATTCCAGATAATTCTAACGCAATTTTGTTTGTGCTGAAGTAGGGCATTTCCATCAGAACTGTCCAAAAAAGAAGAGATGAACTGGTGCAATACATGGTGTTGATCCAGATGGCGAGGATGCATTCCAAACGGTAAGTGTTGCCTTTATTAAGCGAGATAAGCGCACTAAGGTAATGAATATTTTTTCTTTGTTTGACACTGGTAGCCCTATTAGCTGTGTAAGAAAGTCTCTGGTACCGTTTTGAATTCAAGATGTAAAAATATTGACGTCATATCGAGGTTTAGGAAATAAGGAAATAAGTATGTTTGGTCGCGTTCAATGTGTAATTTGTTTTGGAAATAGTAGAGTCAACCATAATTTTTTAATTTTACCAGATGATGAAGCTAATGTGCCACTTTTAATTGGGCGAGACCTTTCATCAAAATTAAATATACAACTATGCCAAATAAGGCTGCGTCACACTAAAAAAAACTAATGGAAATGAATTTAAAAAATGTAAATAAAAAACAAACAAAAAAAAACAATCAGTGCGCTTATGTCATTTAACTTTTACAGAGTTCCACAGGAGGTAGTAAAGGTTCTAATCAGGGAGGATAGTTTAAATTTTTTAAGTATATTACCATTCTACGTAAAAGACAGTGGGAAAGAATATGACAAAACTACAGAATGTAAGAATAGTAATTGTGAATATTTAACGAAATTTTCAGTCGAGAATGAAACAAATGATTCCGAATTGGTAGGGTCCGGTAACGATATAGATGATTTGGAGATTATACAAGAGAACACAGAATGCGAAGAGTTGATGCGAAAAGTTTGTGTGATAGAGACTGAGAATGAATTAGATGTCGATTGCAAATTTTGCTTTTTCTTTGAGATCGGTAGTTAGGAGTAATTACTTGGACGATATAAATAGCCTTAAGAAATCAATGGATTATTGTATGAGGATTAGATTAGTTAATGACGTACCGCTATATTGCGGACCTCGTCGACTTTCATATCATGAGCGAGAGGAGGTGAGAGCTAAACTAGGGCAATTATTGCAAGAGGGCATAATTCGTCCCATACGCATCCCCGATTGTATTGGTGAAGAGGAAGAATGGTGATTGAATAAAATCACGTTGAAGGATAATTATCCTTTGCCCATTGTTGAGGACTGTTTAGATTATTTAGGTAATAAGAATTTTTTACAACTCTTGATCAGGAAAATAGTTTCCACCAGGTGCTGATGCATGAAGACTCGATTAAGTATACCGCGTTTGTCACTCCCCTATGACAATTTGAATATTAATATATGCCTTTCGGACTTAAAAATGCAGGAACTGTTTGTCAGCGTTTTATGAATAAGGTGCTAAGGAAATTTATCGATGCGGGAAAATAGTTGTTTATTTGGACAATATTAGTATAGCTACTAAGACTTTTGGGGAACATTTACGAATTTTGGCAGAGGTGTTAAGTTCACTTAGGGCGGGTTAAAATTGAACTTAAGAAAATGCAAATTCGCGTATCGCGAACTTAATTATTTAGGTTTTCGAGTAAATAGGAACGGTATACGCCCTAATAATGATCACATTAAGGCTAATCAGGAATTCCCAGTGCCAGCCGATCACGACGAGGTAGAAAGATGCTTAGGGATATTTTCATCCTTTCGTCGATTTGTTTGTGATTTCTCAAGGATATCAAAGTCGCTAACAGATTTAAAGAGGAATAAGGTTTTTACTTGGACAAGTGAATGTGAGAAAGCGTTCCTTACGTTGAAGCATAAATTGGTTAGTGGTCCCTTGCTGGCTGTATATAGCCCTCTTCGCGAAACAGAGCTACATACTGACGCCAATGCAAGGGGCTTTGGAGTTGTACTGCTTCAAAAACAGGAGGACGAAAAATTCCATCCGGTTGCATACTACTCAAAGTGTACCTCAGAGGCCGAATCTAGATATTACAGTTTCGAGCTGGAAACACTTGCGAGAATATATGCCTTGAAGCGGAGAAGGAATTTCATTTACAATCGTAACTGATTGCAGCTCGCTTGCGTTGACTTTGAATAAGAAACTGATTAACCCGTGAATAGTTAGATGGACATTAGAGTTGAAAAATTATGATTACACTATTCGACATCGGAGAGGCGAATTGATGTCTCATGTTGATGCACTAAGTGGTGCACCTGCCGTTGCTATTATTGATGGGAGTAATATCGATATGAATATACAGGTTACGCAAACGAGGGACACGAACAGCGTTGCCGCTTTGGTCCAATCGGACCAAACTTGGTAGTTTTTCGACTTTAAAAAACGGTTTGGTAGTTTGGTTGGTTTGTTGCATTTTTTTAAATTTTTGGTAGGATTTCCTCCTGTAGCAATTTTTTAGTAATAGTAAATTTTACACCTTAAAAATTCAGTACATATAATTAAAAAAATGTAACTTTGAATTAAATAAACAATAACTTTGAATAGTGCTACCACTGTTTTCAAAAACTGTCTTAGGTGAAATAAAAAACATCTCTGCTTTTTGCATAGAGATGATTAAAGCTATAACCATGGCTTAAGAAATCCGAACAATATTACGAAATTGAAATTAACAATATTTTTGAGTGAAGGTTTATTTTCAGAAGACGACATACCATCAACCAGGTAAAACCACTCTTAAAATTTTTGTTTTAAAACATTTTTAAATAATATAATACTTTTAGTGATCATTGTAAAGAAACAGTCAAAAGAAAATTTAGAACCGAATGGTTGAGCGAATTTGATTGGCTTCAGGAAAGGGATGGGTGTTCATTCTAAAAAGATAAACTTCCATCTCAACAATTACGGAAAAAAAACCAAATGAGTATAACAGAGTTTATGTGCAAGAAATGCATTTTTAAATTTTTGGTAGGCTGTGAACGATTTTGGTAGGATTTTTGAAAATTATTGGTAGGAAGTCAATTTCTTGTGTGGCAACTCTGGACACGAAAATACAGGCTATTCAGGGCAAGTTGGAAACAGGGCACTTGGATGATTATATATTGGAGAATGGGTTAGTTTTTCGACTAGGCGCTAAGAGACAGATGCAATTATATGTTCCTTCTGAACTGGAGGAAAATGGAATGCGGCTAATTCATGAGAAATTCGGTCATGTAGGTATTGAAAAGTATATGAAGCATATCAAAGGATACTATTGGTTTCCAAATATGCGAGATAAGTTGAACAAGCTTATACGGAATTGTCTTAAGTGAATTTTTAACTCAGTCCCGCACAGGAAAAATGAAACGAATCTGTATAGTCTGGACAAGAAACCTATTCTTTTCGGCACACTACATATTGATTTTTTTTTGGCCCTTTGTTATCGATAAAATCAAAACGGAAACATATTTTGGTAGTGGTTCATGCAATTACTAAGTTTACGAAACTATATGCGCATTGCGGAAATATTTTGACAACTACAGCAGGCCGCGGCGGATAATAAGTGACCGCGGGACATGCTTTACGTCTAATGAATTCAATTTATTTTTGTCAGAGCACAACATTGTGCACGTGAAAACTTCTGTAGCATCACCTCAGTCAAATGGACAGGTGGAGAGGGTAAATAGGGATTTAAAGGCTATGTTGGCTAGTTATCGGAACATATTGAACATTCGGATTGGGTCAGTAAATTGGCAAAGGTAGAATTTGCAATAAATAACACAGTCCACGGTGCTACGGGGCATTCACCAAGTAGGTTGTTGTTTGCGGTAGAACAAAGGGGTGAAATAGTAGATAAACTGACAGAGCATTTACAGAACATGTACACTGAAAGAGAAGATCTAAGTTTAATAAGAAGAGAGGCATCAGAATCTATTGAGAAGTCTCATTCAAACAACCTGAGATATTTTAATGAGCATCACAGACCAGCCAAGGTATTCGGGGTAGGAGACTTAGTGGTCTTAAAGAATGTCGATACGTTAGCGGGTGTGAACAAAAAATTAATACCAAAGTATCGTGGCCCATATGTAATCCGGAAACATTTGGGTAATGATCGCTATGAAATATCTGATGTGGAAAATTGTCAAATTACACAAATACCGTATAAGGACACAGTTGATTCCAGCCGTTTAAGAAAATGATGGGAACCTAAGGATTATGATAATCCTGTATGGAACTCTGAAGGCAACACTAGTGAATATGAGGATTATGAGTTTTTAGATGACGAACTTTTGGGGGAAGTTTGACAATCGAGGTCGATTGTGTTGTCAGGTCGGCCAAGATTGTAGTGATCTGGCTACCATACTATATGACTGTATTAGCAGCTAAGTACTTTTGAATAGCAACTCTGTATAATAAAAACTCTCTATTTTTATATGCAGCCAACTTCAGTTATCATATCCGCGAATAAAGTATATTCTTTGGCAGACAGTAACAGGTGTTTTTAATACTTTTGAAATAGAAATCTATATAGTAAATAGAGAAAATATCGATAGAATACTATGATCCAAAATATTACAGCCATCGAAATATTTCTCGAAACGAATGTGCATTCGATATCGAATGCGATGATTTTCCCGTAGGTTTCTCATTTGTTCGCCCACTTTAGAAAGCTAACTTAAAATTGTTTACACAAATATTGCCAATAATTTCGGAAGTATCTGCTTAACCTGGTTGTTATAAATAAGATTCACAATTTGTGTGTGTTTACGGCCACGTCTAAAGCCCTGTACAGATAGTTGTCAGATCTTACGTTATTGTCAGAAAAATATACAGAAAACCCCCTAACAATCGTGTGAACAATTGTTGTCAGATGATTATCAGACTTCTACCTAACAAAATATTGTCAGATATATTACAATTGTGTGAACACTTTTATTTTCTATTGTCAGAACATTACCAGTTTAATATAAATTGTATTATGTTGAAAAATTAAACATCTGACAACGATATCATTGTCAGATAAAAGTAAATAAGAAAATGTGAAAAATGTGCTTTAAAAAAATTAAAGCAGAAAATAGATAAGAAATGGACAGCGAACGCAGTTTATGGGACAACTTTGAAGGTGAAAAAGAACTCACCCGTTTGCAAGCATTCTGGAAATGGCATCCACCACTTCAGGAACAATGTTCGTAGTAGTTGACACCGGAATACGGAACAAGTATTGTAGTGCCCGGAACAAGTATTATAGTACAATACTTGTTCCGGACTGTTTTAGACAAACGCTTGATAATTGGATTCGATAACTATGACCGTTATAATTAAAAAAATATTAAAAATTATAAATTAAAGGGTAACCCAACAGATCATTAAATGTTATGTGCATGATGATTGTAAATAGACGATTGATATTTAAAAGAATCTGTATTGCTAAGTCCTCTATGATAACAAGTATAAAAGTTGGATTTAGAAATTTATCTTTTGAACGGCTATAGACAGACAACTGAAATTTATAAGGAACTAAGTCCGCTATAAGAGCAGGTATACAACTTGAGTTTAGAAAAAAAAAGGTGTATTCATAACTGATGTAATTTGACATGTATGTATCTTTTCAACCGTTATATTTAAACACTTGAAAATTAGACAAAATGTCCACTAATGTGTATGGTATATTAAGAAGTATAAATAGCTTAAACAAAAAATTAAAGGGGGTCCCAATAGTTGATGTATGTGGCCAAAATTTTAAACCTATATAGACAAACAGCAAAAATCTGTTTTGAAGTTGGTTTTCTTGCAAGAATTATTCTTGTTGATCTCCGCTTAAAACGTAAACTCTTAGAATCGTTGCAGTTTCTTCATTAAAATTAGTTACCATTTGGTTAAATAAAGATTTATAATATTAATTTGTAATTTTTATAATAATTTACATTAAAAAAATTATCTTTTGAGTTTTTTGGTTACAATCAAAGTATATCTATAACAAGTACATGCAGGAGTTCAGCTGATAGTTTTATTGGTGTGTGTGTTTATCATGTTTTGTGTCAAAATTTGTTTAAATTTATTTTAATTTTTCTTTTACTATACATTTCTCTTGTTTTTTACGTGTTTATTTTCATTTTTATTATGTTCTATCAGGGATGGTAAACGAAATATTCAAATTACACTTTTCCAACTCAAGTTTCATTGAGTATTCTTTTATTGAATTCTTGTTTAAATTTACATTAATATAGCCGTTAAAAGGTCATTCTCTTACTTATTTTTATAATAATTAAGTAAAATTAATATTAATTTTTTAGTTAGAAAAATTATAAAATGTTACCCACTTTGCCGTCTCTGAACTGTTTTTTGACATAATACATGAAATGTTGTATTTGTTGTAGACTTGCATGTACTTAATATAAATATACTTTGGTTACAATTTTTCTTTGCCTTGTCAATGTCAGTACATTGTTATGCTGTAAACACATTCGCCGCAGCAAGATATACGAACACACGACAGCTTGGCGAATTAATACAGGTTGTCTCGACGGCGAATTTATTACTTTCGCCGTAAACGCTAACTGTCAAACTCCATACAATAAACTGTTATACATATTTTTTATGTATGTAGTTTGACATTTAGAGTTTAAGGCGAAATAAGTGAATCCGCCATCGGGAATTGTATTATTTCACCATGTACGACAGCAAATGACGCTAGCAACATTTGTCGCCTTGTACGCAGCTACATAATTATTTTGCAGGCAGCATCTACATAATAAAAACATGATATTATTGTATTTCAGTGATGTCACTTTAGCAATTTTTAAAGAAGCCACTCTGATCTATAATTAAAAAATATTTTAACTATTATATAGGAGGCTATTAGAAGAGTAAAATAATACCTTTAAGGGTCACGTCGATTTTACGTTTGGATTATTTTTAAAATTAAAAATATATTTAAGTATTTTTCAGAAGCAATAATAAGTACAGTAATGTGTGTCAGTATAAATAACACGTAATTGCTTGTCCACTAAAAAAAAATACTAAAAACAAAAATTTATTGAAAGCCTTACTGTTCTATGATATCTATTAAAAGTAATAATGTTAATATTTGAGATGTCTCATACAGGAAACTTTTTAATTATAAACGAAAATTGAAATTATTGCAGAGGTCAAGCTGTTTAAGTACTTCAACCAGCAATTTCTAAGAACAGAAGTAAATTTTTATCTAAATGTTGTCCACACAAAAAGGAATTGTAGTTTTACAATTACTTTTCGTATATTTTCGCCATGGCAATTGTAGTATTTTTAATGCGAAAAAATGAGGCATTTCTAATTTTTTTTAAAATTAATTTTAGAAAATTATGTTTTAAATATTTATTCCAAAGTATGTTACAAGTGTTAAAAATTTTCTATCTATAAAAATCAAATGTGCTGACAACTGTTTAATTACAATTATACCGGTAAAATTTAGTGATTCTACATTTTTATCTCAATTCTTCAACGAAAAAAAATATTCTATATTTAAATCAAGGTTCTAAAGGATCTCCTCACAAAATTTTACTCAAATCTATCCAGCAGCTTTTACGTGATGCGAATCCAGACAGACAAAAATTCCAAAAATTGGTATTTTGTATTTCAAATCAATTACTATCTTCACCAACAACAATATTTCCTAAAATTTTATGTACAGAAATGATCCTGTTACAGTTTAATTAAATACTCTAACTTTAAATCTTTATTATTCATTTCTTTTTTCGTAATAAGAGATTTTAAGCACTTATTATTTTACATGTTTTATAGTACTGACATCACTTAAATGTTTATTGTCGCCAACAAAAATAGAAATTAGTTTAATTCGACTGCAGCGACAAATTTGGCCTAAACAACAACCTGCCGCCTTGTTGCCTTGCTGTCGTCAAAATAATCATTCTCATATAACATGTGTTTCTATTTTTGACATTTTGCAGTTTGTAGCTGCTGTCTCGAATGTGTTTAAAGCATTAGGTCTGACAATACTGTAAGATCTAACAACCGTCTGTACAGAGCATAAGTTAATTCATCAATGTAGATGTTTTATGAACTTTATAAAATTAATCTTTAATTTTTAAGTAGAAATATTTTATGACATGGAAAGTTATTTCAGTCACTCCAAGAAACGAACTTAATTGCATTCTGCGCCACAAATGCAGATATGCACATATAAATACATATCGTTAGCTAAAATGAAAAATAATGTTACTAACACAAGATCTTCAGCTTAATTGATTTCTTTATTGCCGGGAAACAAGTCTTAACACATACATCAATAGGAACACAGATTTTAGATTTTTTTCAGTTGTTGTTTTTTTCATTTTAGCTATAAAGTCCGTCCATACCTACGTATGTAAGTTTCATGAAGAAAAATATGAATAGGCCATTACATTCACACTTGTGCATATGTTTTTGATATATTGAATACTTTTATTCGTTTAATATCTATTTACGTATGTATGTATGTACTTATGTATTTTTGTACGTATTCTATTGGTGTCGAAAATTCAACAAATTCTTTTTTTTTACCAACAATATTTGTACAATACTTTGTAAAATATTTGCGCCTTTAAAAAAAAAATTATAAATAAATAAAATAAAAATCAAAATATAAACAAAAAAAAAGGAAAAAATTGTGTGAATTTTATTATGACATTTCTGCTTAACACACAACCAAGCATTCCTTTCCCAAGAAAAATAAAGAAAGAACAATTTTAAATATTAATGGTTCAATTTTATTAATTTAGTAATTTTGTTGCCACTGAAGTCTTGAACATACAAAAATTTTTTTCACATTTTTTCAAAATAAAAACTCTCGCCATATTAGATTACAAATTGTCAGAATTATCTAGAATATTTTAAATTAATACGAAAAAAATGTTTGGTTGTTATGAAAATTCGGAAAGTGTCTACAAAATGTTTGATTTAAATTGCAATCCAACCTAAAATCGCTGCATTTTTAGAACAACATTTTCATAAATGGTAATTTTCAGTTGCTCAGATCATTCTATTTGCAAATCACTGGCGCTAGAGTTATTTTTGAATTAAAAAAAATAATAGAAAATTTTATAATATGTAATTGTTTTTTGTTTCTTTTTAAATTTATCCTATTTAAAATTGTGCCATCGTTTGTCTAAAATGTCATGCCATTACCGGCTGCCAATTGCTTTAATTGCTTGCAAATATTATATTAAATATTTTAAATTCTCAACTAAAAAAAATATTAATTTGTTTTTATAAAATTTTATTACCTGAGTGAAAAAATTAATGCTATAAACAGGGTTGACACCTATTATTAAATACAATATTATACACATAAATACAATACTTAGGGCTGAACTTTAAATCCTTCTTTAAATATATTTATGGCAGGAAGATTATGTTTTCGAAATCTTTTCCTAGTTATATTTTCATGCAATCAGAAATAAGTATTTTTTAATTTGCATTTATTGTCAGACTATCAATCAAGGCGAATCAATACTAGGTGGTCCCTATGGTAAATTCATTTATTTTTGCCGTAAACGCTAAATATCAAACAACATATAAAAAATTAAACATATTTTTTACAATTTTGGAGTTGTAAGTCATAAATAAATCAACAATTTTTAACCGACTGCAAAAAAACGGAGGTTGTTAATTCGACTAAATGATACTTTTTTATATTTGTGCCCGCAGAACTTTGTCATTTCTAAAACGATTTATTCTTTTTTTTTTTATTTGAAAAGTGATGCTTATATATTGGTTTCGTTTTAAAAACACATCACAATCTTCACAATTAAGAGGTTCTTACCTGTATTATGAACCGTAAAGGGCACCACTTTAAAACTAAAAAAAAAACTTCATGTCACTATAGCTCCCAATAACAAAAAGTAATACAAAAATATATTTAAAAATTATATTACATTTATTTTACATACGTATTTAAGATAAGTTAAGAATTTACTTACTGCAAATCTACTGTAATAAAGGGCATGAGAAAAATCCCATCGCAGTATGCCATGAAAACAAATACTACAATACGTAGCTTGTCGATACGGTTATCATTGATTGTTGCGTCAGTTGAAAAATAGAAAAAGCTCGTTCACTAGATAACATTGGGCGTATCGGAAAGTTATTTGTAATCGTTGTTGTCCAAAACGTCTCAGGAAAAGTTAGAAACGATCTAAATTTTTTGCATTAAAGTTCACAAGAAAATTTTATTTTTACCAACAAAATGACGAATTGTATGGTTATTTTCTTCTTAGTAGCAATAATTTGGTGTTTCACCATCAATTAAGAAGTAAAAAAAAAACAATAAATAATGCACAAGTAAACATCCCCTACCTAAAACATAAGCAAAGCACATTTACTGTTTTGAAAATCCACAACAACAAATAACATATGTAAACTTAAAGCAGGAAAACAATTGGACAAACAAAACACCCAATTGAATATTATTTTATAATAATAGTAAACATCAAAAATTCCTTCCCTAGATATAATTGCAATAATGTTAAAGATAAGCAAATTATCACCCGTAATTCTTACTTTTTATTGCACATTTTTATTAATGAGACATTCATATGACCCTCGCTTGAATTTACAAATTGAAATGGTAGACTTAAATTTTAATTAAAAAACCAACAATAATGACAATAAAAAATGTTATTATATTTTGTCTATCGTAACATGTACTATTTTGCCGTCCATAAACGCAGTTATTTTAATTTTTTCATGTACTTTCTTTCCGTAGACGTACTGAAAATAAAGTGCATGTACACAAACAATAGCTACAATCGTACATTCAGTTATGTGTACGCAAATAAATATTTTAATAAAACACATTCGTAGATGTGTACAGAAAATTTAGAAACAAACATAATTGTTATGAAAAAATAATAAATTTTTAACCTACCATTGCAATTCGCTTTTGGTTGTTGGCAACTCAAACCATTGAAATATATTTTGAGTTTAAAGTTATTTCTAATTATTCTTCCTAGGGCTCTATATGTTTTTTTTTTAAACCCTTGTTTCCAAACCTTCAAAACGATATATATATATATATATTTTTTTTTTGGACACTAGGCTAAGAACTCTTCTAAATTTAAAAAGTGTATTCTTTCACAATACTCCTTAGAAGTGTCTCCAATCCATCCTTAACGACGTTATTCACCAGATTATAATACCATTTAAGGTTTGCATTACTTGCTCCCCCAGTACCTTTTTGCAAGTTTTAACGATCCATGTAAACTTTTAGGCAAGACAAAAATGAAAATAACAACCTGTTTATAGAACACGTCAAGAGCGAAACGAGCACTTTTTTCTTTAAGCGCTTTTTCCATTTTGAAATTTTTTCATTTGGCATTTTGGTATTTTTGAGATTTCAGAAAATTACAAGAATTTGCCTCCCACGGTTTCTAATATAAAGCAAACTTTCAAAATGATATAGATACATTAACTGATGGAATGATCTTTAAATTTTAATTGTTTTAGTCTGTATAATAATATAATTACTTTAAATACTTTAAGTATAAGTGTTTATTTGTTACATTATGGCCAAGAAACCATGATAAAACGATTTATTCTTTTTTTTTTTATTTGAAAAGTGATGCTTATATATTGGTTTCGTTTTAAAAACACATCACAATCTTCAAAATTAAGAGGTTCTTACCTGTATTATGAACCGTAAAGGGCACCACTTTAAAACTAAAAAAACTTCGTATCACTATAGCTCCCAATAACAAAAAGTAATACAAAAATATATTTAAAAATTATATTACGACATAAGTTCAGAATTTACTTACTGCAAATCTACTGCAATAAAGGGCATGAGAAAAATCCCATCTCAGTATGCCATGAAAACAAATACTACAATACGTAGCTTGTCGATACGGTTATCATTGATTGTTGCGTCAGTTGAAAAATAGAAAAAGCTCGTTCACTAGATAACATTGGGCGTATCGGAAAGTTATTTGTAATCGTTGTTGTCCAAAACGTCTCAGGAAAAGTTAGAAACGATCTAAATTTTTTGCATTAAAGTTCACAAGAAAATTTTATTTTTACCAACAAAATGACGAATTGTATGGTTATTTTCTTCTTAGTAGCAATAATTTGGTGTTTCACCATCAATTAAGAAGTAAAAAAAAAAACAATAAATAATGCACAAGTAAACATCCCCTACCTAAAACATAAGCAAAGCACATTTACTGTTTTGAAAATCCACAACAACAAATAACATATGTAAACTTAAAGCAGGAAAACAATTGGACAAACAAAACACCCAATTGAATATTATTTTATAATAATAGTAAACATCAAAAATTCCTTCCCTAGATATAATTGCAATAATGTTAAAGATAAGCAAATTATCACCCGTAATTCTTACTTTTTATTGCACATTTTTATTAATGAGACATTCATATGACCCTCGCTTGAATTTACAAATTGAAATGGTAGACTTAAATTTTAATTAAAAAACCAACAATAATGACAATAAAAAATGTTATTATATTTTGTCTATCGTAACATGTACTATTTTGCCGTCCATAAACGCAGTTATTTTAATTTTTTCATGTACTTTCTTTCCGTAGACGTACTGAAAATAAAGTGCATGTACACAAACAATAGCTACAATCGTACATTCAGTTATGTGTACGCAAATAAATATTTTAATAAAACACATTCGTAGATGTGTACAGAAAATTTAGAAACAAACATAATTGTTATGAAAAAATAATAAATTTTTAACCTACCATTGCAATTCGCTTTTGGTTGTTGGCAACTCAAACCATTGAAATATATTTTGAGTTTAAAGTTATTTCTAATTATTCTTCCTAGGGCTCTATATGTTTTTTTTTTAAACCCTTGTTTCCAAACCTTCAAAACGATATATATATATATATATTTTTTTTTTGGACACTAGGCTAAGAACTCTTCTAAATTTAAAAAGTGTATTCTTTCACAATACTCCTTAGAAGTGTCTCCAATCCATCCTTAACGACGTTATTCACCAGATTATAATACCATTTAAGGTTTGCATTACTTGCTCCCCCAGTACCTTTTTGCAAGTTTTAACGATCCATGTAAACTTTTAGGCAAGACAAAAATGAAAATAACAACCTGTTTATAGAACACGTCAAGAGCGAAACGAGCACTTTTTTCTTTAAGCGCTTTTTCCATTTTGAAATTTTTTCATTTGGCATTTTGGTATTTTTGAGATTTCAGAAAATTACAAGAATTTGCCTCCCACGGTTTCTAATATAAAGCAAACTTTCAAAATGATATAGATACATTAACTGATGGAATGATCTTTAAATTTTAATTGTTTTAGTCTGTATAATAATATAATTACTTTAAATACTTTAAGTATAAGTGTTTATTTGTTACATTATGGCCAAGAAACCATGATAAAACGATTTATTCTTTTTTTTTTTATTTGAAAAGTGATGCTTATATATTGGTTTCGTTTTAAAAACACATCACAATCTTCAAAATTAAGAGGTTCTTACCTGTATTATGAACCGTAAAGGGCACCACTTTAAAACTAAAAAAACTTCGTATCACTATAGCTCCCAATAACAAAAAGTAATACAAAAATATATTTAAAAATTATATTACGACATAAGTTCAGAATTTACTTACTGCAAATCTACTGCAATAAAGGGCATGAGAAAAATCCCATCTCAGTATGCCATGAAAACAAATACTACAATACGTAGCTTGTCGATACGGTTATCATTGATTGTTGCGTCAGTTGAAAAATAGAAAAAGCTCGTTCACTAGATAACATTGGGCGTATCGGAAAGTTATTTGTAATCGTTGTTGTCCAAAACGTCTCAGGAAAAGTTAGAAACGATCTAAATTTTTTGCATTAAAGTTCACAAGAAAATTTTATTTTTACCAACAAAATGACGAATTGTATGGTTATTTTCTTCTTAGTAGCAATAATTTGGTGTTTCACCATCAATTAAGAAGTAAAAAAAAAAACAATAAATAATGCACAAGTAAACATCCCCTACCTAAAACATAAGCAAAGCACATTTACTGTTTTGAAAATCCACAACAACAAATAACATATGTAAACTTAAAGCAGGAAAACAATTGGACAAACAAAACACCCAATTGAATATTATTTTATAATAATAGTAAACATCAAAAATTCCTTCCCTAGATATAATTGCAATAATGTTAAAGATAAGCAAATTATCACCCGTAATTCTTACTTTTTATTGCACATTTTTATTAATGAGACATTCATATGACCCTCGCTTGAATTTACAAATTGAAATGGTAGACTTAAATTTTAATTAAAAAACCAACAATAATGACAATAAAAAATTTTATTATATTTTGTCTATCGTAACATGTACTATTTTGCCGTCCATAAACGCAGTTATTTTAATTTTTTCATGTACTTTCTTTCCGTACACGTACTGAAAATAAAGTGCATGTACACAAACAATAGCTACAATCGTACATTCAGTTATGTGTACGCAAATAAATATTTTAATAAAACACATTCGTAGATGTGTACAGAAAATTTAGAAACAAACATAATTGTTATGAAAAAATAATAAATTTTTAACCTACCATTGCAATTCGCTTTTGGTTGTTGGCAACTCAAACCATTGAAATATATTTTGAGTTTAAAGTTATTTCTAATTATTCTTCCTAGGGCTCTATATGTTTTTTTTTAAACCCTTGTTTCCAAACCTTCAAAACGATATATATATATATATATATATATATATATATATATATATATATATATATATATATATATATTTTTTTTTTTTTGGACACTAGGCTAAGAACTCTTCTAAATTTAAAAAGTGTATTCTTTCACAATACTCCTTAGAAGTGTCTCCAATCCATCCTTAACGACGTTATTCACCAGATTATAATACCATTTAAGGTTTGCATTACTTGCTCCCCCAGTACCTTTTTGCAAGTTTTAACGATCCATGTAATCTTTTAGGCATATGAAATCATTTATCATGTATCGCATGCGACATCTTAGCAAGACAAAAATGAAAATAATAACCTGTTTATAGAACACGTCAAGAGCGAAACGTGCACTTTTTTCTTTAAGCGCTTTTTCCATTTTGAAATTTTTTCATTTGGCATTTTGGTATTTTTGAGATTTCAGAAAATTACAAGAATTTGCCTCCCACGGTTTCTAATATAAAACAAACTTTCAAAATGATACTCGTATACATACATTAACTGATGGAATGATCTTTAAATTTTAATTGTTTTAGTCTGTATAATAATATAATTACTTTAAATACTTTAAGTATAAGTGTTTATTTGTTACATTATGGCCAAGAAACCATGATAAAATTTCAAAAATACATATGCTTTAATTTCTAAATAGTTTTTAGCATTCGCTTTAAAACATTGCTTTATATAAAAAATATCAAGAGTTTTTCACTTACGGTTTGCAAGATACAGGTAATTTTCAATACTTAATTCTTAACTGATAGAATATTGTTTAATTTTATTTTGTTTAAATTACAGTGTTGGTTGATATAATATGTATTATAATACTGTCATGTATTTCTTGTTGCAGCGCTCAAATTTAATTAATTTTTTTTTTCAATCAATCGTGTATATCGTACCCTGTGTTCGATACACCCTATGAACAGCAACTTCAAATATATATTGATTGTATTTTTTCCATACACGATACATGTTATTTCTTACTAAACACGTGTTCGTCTAACTATAAAATATTAAAAACTAACACAAACATGATTGTCTTCGACAACATACAAAATTTAGAAACACATAAAAAATATGTGTATGTCGATTTCGAACAATACATGTTATATATGAGATGTATGTATTTGCTGAACTCTGGTTAAAAATATATAAATTCAATTAAACGGACTGAACCATGATCAAACGAAAAATTTCTTGTTTTAATAGGGATGTTTTTATACGCTTCACCACAGGTGGAAAAAGTTTGTCATTGCGTTTGTAATTTCTACAATATTAATTTCCGAACCTATAAAGTACAGACATAGTATAAAAACTGTTGCTATTGAAAATTATTGATCGGTTCATGTCCTTCGAAGTAGCGGGCAACACACCACGCCTGCCTTTAATTTTTCCATATCATTTGGATCAAATCTAGTTAAGTGAGTAACCCCAATCAAAAAAAAAAAAAAAAACATATGGGGCAAAAGAGAATTAAAAAATAAGACAAAAAAGCATTAAGTGAGGCTCGCCCATATTTTCCGAGTTATGGACCTCTGAACAACTTTTCACAGAAAAGTACGATTGTGCTCCCTATTTTTTAAGATACCAATTTAAGTATCATTTAAAAGCTTTTGAATAGATCTTTAAGGAAATACAAATTTTTTTTTTCAAATGCTTAACCCATTAAGAGCCGACGACATTATTATGTAAAATAATATATATTATAATTCTCTGTCATCCCAAAATATTTGTTTTTTATTTTTTTGTTTTTTTTTTGTTTGGAGGTACATACTTTACTCAACTAGACTTACAGGTGTGGAACTCTTACTTGTTGTTTACATTATTTATAATTTTATGCCAATATCCCATAAAATTATAAAAATGAAAATGCAATTTATGTGTTTGTTGTTTATAATTTTTTTTTAAGTTGTTAAGGGAAACTTTGACTTTTAGTGAACTTTTAGATTGTCGATAGTTTTTACTCTTATGTGAATTTTCGGTTTTAAATGAAATTTAATTAAAAAATAATTCGGGGAAATTTCCGTTGTTTATTATAATTAAATGTTTTTATTTAGACTAAAAGTTTTTGGTATAATTTAACTTATGAAGTAAAATTTTGTTGAGAATGTTGAATTTTTGGTTGGTAAGTGAAATTTTCGAATTCTTGTTAGTAGAGGTTAAAATAAAAATTAGAATTTGCATTAATTTTAACCATTTGTGATAGCAGTTTTTCCATTTATCTTGACACATCTCCAAAACATGGATTTCGAACGCTTCAACCATTTTTTTGGCACTCACATATCGTTGACTACGCAGTTTACCCTTGATATTCGCAAACAAGAAGAAGTCATTAGATGCCAAGTATCAATTCAATGTTTTGACGGATAAAAAATTCACTTGTTTGACGGGATGTGTGAGAGCTCGTATTGTCATGTTCACAAACGATTTGTCTTTGTGGATTAGTTTTACAAATTTCTCACAAACTGCTGCGCATGGGATGTCTTCACTGCCATTCAATTTCTTCGGCATTATTTCAAAGTTATTGCAAAGAAAACGTGTAAAATATTATTAAATGCTAATTACAAATGATGAAAAATAGTTGCTACTCTTAAATATTTAATTGTAGTACAATATACATAAGTTTAAAACAAACAAACAATAACCATTTGTAGTCGGAACAACAATATACAACTGTCGAAAAATTTTTTCCATCTAGGCAGACTCTGGTCGCATCTTTTTAAAAGTCCCAAATAAAGTTTTTATTCTCTTCCTATAATATACTTTTCCTATACCTTGCACGAGAAATGAAATCCCAGTTTTTAATATAAAAATAAAATATCCACCGCTGATAGCCATAAACTATAAAAGTTGGTCAAATAATGGTGGCTAATATTATATTTATGCACCCGCATGTATTATTTATAGAGATTCCATTAAAATAACTATTACTCATAATGCCAATGTGAGAAGAAAGTTTATAATGAATAACTCCCATGTATGAAAGTTCCAAATAAAAAAAGCCAAGCAACAATATAAAATTTTTCATATTCTATGCTATAAAGAAGCTCCAAAAGGTGTTCTAGGAAAGAAGCACAATAAGAGGATGAAGCTAAATAGGAATTAGATTCCACTTCTTAACAATAAATTTTAATATTCATTCCTTACATTTTTTTGATTAAAATTTCTAAAAACTTTTAATTTATTTCATATATTTTTCAAACTACAACTGTTTATTTGTTTACTTGATATAAGTGTAGACAAATAATATGTTGAAATAAAAAGTCGCTTAAATTAAAAAGCCAATTTCACAAAGAATTAAACTACGAATATGCAAAATTTTTATTGGGATACAAAGTTCTACAATTTTTAAGAAATTTTAATGTTTCAGATTTCGGGAAATAGGAGAAAAACTCGAATATATTTATATTAAAAAAAATCTGTTTACATTAATTGCAAAAATAATCTTTCAGCTTAGTACTTATAGAACATATATCTTTTGATTGCAAATCGAAACTTATGCTGGAACAGTTTAAGTGCTTGAAATGGATATTCACTAATGACTCTTAGCTCTATTCCTACGCTTCGAGTAGGGCGGAAGAATTATTTTGGTTTTGTTCTGCACATAGCCGACTTTTTTCGTCTCTTTAAGCAGTTAAAATGCGTGGGCACTGTGCAAATCTTAATTAAAGTTTAATTTATGTTGGTTAAATTTAAGCGTGTTTAATTCTTGTTTAATATAAATTAATCGATATTGATGCTTGTTGTCATATAAAACTTCATTTAAAAGTTATCTATAAGCTTTTTAAAACAAAATGCATCTCAATCTTATCATAGGTTTATGTGCAGATATATAACAGTATATAATACAACTTTAACTTAACTTTAATTTAACGGCAACGCAAATTTTCAAGTATATAATTTCTTGCGACTTTACTTTAAACTAATACTTAACTAAAAATTTATAAAAGAATATTTAATAATCTCCAATGCCACATCTTTTTTACATACAACTTTGTAACTTTTCACCATTCTGAGGCGAAAATGTCGAAATATACCAAATTATATATAAAATACTTCGATGATATTTAACTCGAAAAATATGTGGCCTGACAACTTTTTTAATTTACTATTTCTTCCGAATTGCACTTTATTATTTTTTATCTATAATTTTATTTTTAATTGCTTACAGTATTTTGTTTTTATTTAATACACATATAAGTTTAAAATTATCAGCGAGTTTTTCCGAAACCTAATAATTTAATTTAAATACTGGGCAACATTGTTGATACAGCTGTTATTTGTCTCTGTTTGTTCTTACAAAAACTTTGTAAGAACAAATATTTATTTGCCTAAAAATGAGTCAAATATTTGCCGTCGAGTGGTCACACTATGTTCACATTAGAAACATTTGTGTTTACTGGCAAATAATTTTATTTGCCCAAAATCAGCTGTGATGTTATTTGCTTCTAATAAATATTTTGTGGTCAGACTACGGCAAATAAATATTTGCCGATTTCAGTCAAATGTTTGACTAATGTGACCGTACCTTTAGATACTAGTGTTGCTAGTTCTGACATATAAATAGTAGCCCTCGTATATAATTTACAGGGTCGGAAAGGACTCTTAAAAAAGTTACGAACGAAAGGTATAACAACAAACCTCTTTCTAATACTTACTTGAAATTTTTTGGTTTATAACTACATAACAATTTTAAGTCAGGGTTAAGATTATAATATTTATTATTTTAAATGTTATTGAAAAGAAATATTTCTTAAAGGTTTTTCATTCGTGATAGAATTAAAAAAAATTTAATGATCTTTTGCCTGTCAATAAGTTATTATTTGTTTAAAACCTTTTTTATTTTGTAAAATTATTTTTTTTTGTGAGTAAAGAAGTAAGAATGACTAAAAATTAAAATTGCATTCACGCCCAACCGATGGTTAGAAAGCAAAAAACAAATGTACAAGACGAAATACAGAAAAGTGAAGATATATTTTGGTTTGTGTGGAAACTATGTCTTACCAATTGATATTGATGTGAATACTCTCGTATTCTTATTTACAAAATTAGTTGGCTAAATAGATGATGTTTACAATTACACAACAACTAAGGCAGATAGATGCGGAAAATGCTAATGAAGGATGTAACGGTCCAGAAATTGCAGCATTACATTCTGCTGGTGTCTAATTTTTCTTGATTTCTTTAGGAAGCGTCCGCATACATTTGTTTTTTTTTTTTTAAATAATTTTTCTTTCCAAAAAAAAGTCTTTTAGAAATTAAAATAATTCAACTTAAGTTTCGATTCATTTATTTAAAAAATTTTGATATAAAACTTTCCGTTTTTCATATTTTTCGAAGGCAATTCAAAGTTTATTTTAAAATATAAATTTAAAGTCATTAAGTCATTATTTTTTGTGCGTGCAGCAAGGCATGCAGAGAACGCAAGTTATATGGAAATAAAAGCAACCATTGAGCATTAGACATAAGACATTTTTCATCAACTGTTCAAAAAGCCCTAAGTTGACAAATCTATTGAAAACTTAAAAGAATAGAAAGAAACACGTACTCATACATAATATAAATAAGCACATATTTGTACAACTAACTCTACACCCAGACAAACAAATAATTAGAACTGTAAACAAAAAACGATAAGTTTTTAAAAAATATTTTAGTTCCAACAAAAAATATTACAAAATTTCTTTTGTTTCTTTTTTCTGTCTTTAATACTTATGTATATAAAAGTTAAAATATTTTAGTATTTATTCATAACAAAAAATATTTTTTAGAAGAAATAAAACACACACATATATACAAACAAGACAACGGGCACTTACAAACACGTACATATTAAAAGAATATAAACTTAATTTAATTCTAAAAGAATTAAATTTAATTCAAATTACATGCACTAAATTGTGAGGAACAAAAAAAATTTGCAGTGACTACAAAAACATTAAAAAATGAAAAAAAAATCATTAAAAATAAAATGTTCTTGAAATTCTTTTCTCTAGTATTTTATAAATATTTTTTCGTATTCGAATTTTACATAAAGAAATTTTGGTTTTAAAAGTCGTTTCTATTTTATAAATTCACAAGTATTTATGTTCCGTGTGGATTTGTATGAAGTATGAAGTTGTGTACGTCATAGAGACTACAATGCGTATGAGTGACAGCATAGTTTTTCCAATAAATTTGAAAATCAGCTATTTATTAGTTCTAGTTCAATAAACAAAATAAAAAGATAAAAACGAAAATAGAAATCATAACAAAAGTATTATAAAATTGTCTCATAATTTCACTTCAACAAATAATTAATAAACAAATTGGCAACAAATTCTTCTGTATCATTTGAACATGACATTAATGAAAAATTTATAAATCGAAAATATTTACGAATAAAATATTACAGAAAAATTACAAGAATTTATGCTTTTCTTTATGTACATACATATGTTTGTATCTATGAAACTAGACAGACGTGATACACATGTCACATGTGTAGGAAAATTAATATGTTGCTCATACGACACGCTTGTCAATATTATAAAAGATTATCGAAAATGGTTTTTATAATTTATTTTCTATTCCTTTATTTCTCTCTTAATATTTAATTCAATTAAATTGAATATCACAAAATATGCTGACATTCAAATTATATTTATTGAGGTCGTTTATAGATGATGAAGATCAGAAAATACTTGACCGGCCGGCAGTCATTACATTATACAATGTCAATAACGAGTGGGAGTGGGATAGATGGAGACAACTATATTATTGTTTAAGGAGAAAATAGTTTTTATATCTTTAAAATATCGAAGAACTTAAAAATTGTTTAAATTGATATATAATTAAAAAAAATAAAACCTCGTTTAAAGTTTCAGAGTATAAAAAATGAGTTTATTTTAATACAATACTTTAATTGTGGTTGCTATTACAATTATTAATGATTAACGGTTTTATTGTTAATCAGCTCCAATTATATTTGCAAAGTCTAAAAAGGTTTTTTGGAGCTCAAAAATTTTGCTAACGTAAAAAATTTTTTATTTTTCTAAATTAAAAAAGCGGTTGGCTCATATTGAATGAGATGTTCGTCTTTGTAATAAATTCTTATTTTAATGAGCTTTGGTAGTCGTATTCCATAAAGATCTTAATTATATTGAAGAATTGGTAGATAAAGTGTATTAAGACTATTTTACTGTTGTGTTTTTTTCAATATTTTTCAGCCGTATTTTATTCATATTAAAAGTCTGCTGGACTTGAAACACTTTTCTGGTCATTACTGAAGTGTGACACGTTAATATATCTGATCTTCTTTTATCTTTTCTTTACTTTTTGCAGATAAATTAAGCGTTTATTTTATTTCGTTTAGCACCAAATTTTGCATTTAGCTGTTCGTACATTGCTTATTACATTTCTAAAACGAAATAAATATTTATTTATTTCCAGCTTAATACATACATGAATGATAAATGAGCACAGTGTTAGTACGCACAATGTTGCTTTTAAAATAATAATAAAAAATTAGTACTTAACGTAGTAATGATAGTTAGTTTACATTATTATACTACGGCAACTATGAAAAAAAGGACAAAAATAAAGAAATAATAAAGAACAACAAAGACAAAATAAACAAATTAAACAAACATGAATTAACAATAAAAATAAAATAAAACTATTGGGCTATGTTGTAAACAGTGCTCTGAATACTGACAAAATAAGAGGTCTGCGTCCTCGTGAAGAATGCCAGCACCCTAAATGGTCAACAGATCAACCGAAGACAGATACCTTGTTAAACTATAGAAATAAAATTGTCGTTTTTTTATAATTTTCAAAACGTTTTCAACCCAAACTTGAGTAAATTAAGTGCGAGCAATAGCTATAACTGGTGTTCAACTTTTAGCTTTTTGAAATTGCTGTTAGTTTGAAGCTACAAACTTGAACGTCTAGCCGAGAGTATTGATTGTAGTTTTATAAGCTAAACACGTTTCACTTACTTTTGAATTTTACATTTCATAACGGAATTCTAAATAGTACTTTAGCACAATTGTGTTTTTGAACAAAAAGAAATTATCTTTAACATTAAAATAAAAATTAAGTAATAAGAGACTGGATCAAGTCAGAAAAGTAGTTTTAAAGAATATAATATTTAAATATTCAAATTAAAAAAATAAATGTAGTCTATACTCTTTAACATATTAAAGTAGAATTAAAGCTGCTTTTCTTACGATATCACCAGAATTTGTTCGCTCTTTTTATTACGTTTAAAACAAATCCAAATTCTAAATTGTTGGACAGGCAGGTAATATACAAAAAATTTGATTAATTACTGTTATTGTATTAATTAATTTAATTAAAGTATCATTAATTTAATAAAATAAATGTTTTTACTCTTTTTTGACATATATAGATTTTGAACAACATAAAAGGGGCTGGACGTACTGCTTATTTGTTCCGGTAAAACATCCAACTAAGCATGCAACATACAGAAGCATCAGTAAACTTAGTCCCGATATCCGCACGTTAAAATTTCATCCAATTGTGATTCAAATCAGTTTTTAATAGCAAAATCGGAAATAGTATTTGATTAATTTTAAGTAAAACCATTTTTTTTATTATTGTTATTAAATAAAAAAGGGTGTAAAAAATGTATTATCAGATTAAAGATTAAAAAAATTATAATTTCCCCTCTCAATTTTTTTTAAAGAAAATGAGAGTAAACGAAATTTCATATAATTTATTTTAGTATGTGTTTTTAATATTATGCCCTTTGCATCAACTAAACATAATTAAATATCGTAAATGTAGTGGAAATAGAAAACTTTATTTGACTAAAAAAAAAATGTCTTCTAAATAAAATTATCAGTTCGAAGTGTCATTACAAAACTTAACAATAAAAAATATAAAAATTTTTTTATTATTCAAAGCTTAATTGAATATAACTAAATTAAGAATAAAATTATAACAATAAAAAAAAAATACCATTGACGCATTCTCTAACACAATCGCCCATCGTTTATACGGATACGTGATTTTAAGAGAACAAATTTGCTTAACATATTGTTACCAATACCAAGATAATGAAAATACTAAGTAAAAATAAATTAAGTATTCTATTCTATTTAAAAATTAAAAATTTGAGGCAAAAAAGTTTTTCTAAAAAAAGTTCATTTTTGGCTGATGATAGATAGACAGGGAATAGATACCAACCAACCAACCAACCAACAACCAACCAACTTATTCTTAGCAAAGTCATAGAATGAATACAATATGATCATCATTTTTATCACCATTGAATACCACGTACTAACTGTGTAAAAATAGCTAAAAACAATCTTTTTACCACCATACACTCAGTCAGTCAGTCAGTCAGACTGTCAGTCAGCCAGTTAGCCGATCAGTCAGTCAGCCACTTGCTAGGAATTTTAGTCTTAACATTTTATATAATAAATTCTAATGTTTCGTTTATTTCATTTCATTTACAGTTTTTTTGTACTTTTTGTATCCTCAATTGAAATACATACATACGCACATACACACACACATGTTTAAAAGCTGATCATTATGATGAAGAAAAAGCAAATTTTTAGACAAAGAAATTGACTTGTGCTACTTTTATTTCTCTCAATTTATATGTGGGTTGAGACCTGAAAACTTTTTCGCTTTAAAATGTAATTTTTTTCTTTAGCATGAAAATAAAAAAATATAAATTAAATAATAAATGAAAACATACAAAATATATTCTTCAAGAAAATGTTTAAGACCCAGAAAAAAGCATCTGAAGATAAGTATAAACATTTTTAAATAAAAACACATACACACGTACTCACGTACTCACATGTGTACATTAATATAATAAATATATATATTTTTAATAAACATAAATACAACTAAATACTAGAAATATGTTTTGTTACGGAATTCTTAACTTTTATAAATTTTTAACTATTTTTTTTTTTTTTTTTTTGGGATTTTCCTCATAAAATTCTCATTCTTCTTCTATTGCAAATTCAAAGCGTTAGTTTTGTTTGCCAAAAAAAAAAGAAGAAGACAAAAAAATCTTAATTGATTAATTTCAAATATTTTTACGTTTTCGCATCATTTAATTAGCTGATTTGTTGATTAATTTCTTCTTCATTCGTACGATTAAATAAAGCACACACTCAGAATATTGCAATTATTTTCATTTTAATTTTTGCAATGATTGCTGTTTGCTGAATTTACTAAAAAAAAATTTCGCAACAATATTTTTACACCATTCACCACAAAATGGAAAGTTGGTACCTTGTTTTTAGTTGATAAGGTGATCCATGCCTGTTTTCCATAATCGTGGTGAAAACAATTTTCCAACTCAAGCAACATCATTGTATAGCAATCTGTCAGATAGAGTTAGACCCAATTTACAATATGAAATTTTTCATGAATCAAAAGCGTTAAACAATATGACATGGCTTGAGGATCTAGGTACGAGGGCTGCTCTATATATTTCTGGCCTAAATATGAAAATGCGAATATTTATAATCAAAAATGGTTTTATTGTTTTTCAAAGCATTCTCCAGCATGATTTATACACTTTTGCATGCGCTCAAACCAGTTGTCGAAGCACTTTTTCCACTCCGATTGAGACACCTCTAAAACATGGTTTTTGAACACTTCAACAGCTTCTTCTGGCGATGAAAATCGTTGACCACGCATTTTTTTCTTGATGTGCGGAAACAAGAAGAAGTCATTAGTTGCCAAGTCAGGGCTGT
This sequence comes from Gymnosoma rotundatum, assembly GCA_916610165.2. Lineage (NCBI taxonomy): Eukaryota > Metazoa > Arthropoda > Insecta > Diptera > Tachinidae > Gymnosoma > Gymnosoma rotundatum. Next base: position 89,573,745 of record OU744337.1, on the reverse strand, counting down.
ACGGCGGATGACCCATTAATTCGACGTTTTGGCCGGTCAAAAAGCTCTGATTTGAGACGATGTGTGAAAGCTCGCGTTGTCATGGTGAACAATGATTCGTCTTCTCTTGTTGGTTTTTCGAATTTCTCCGATGACTTCAGGCAAACAAATTGTAGTGTACCACTCAGAAGTGACCGTCCTACGTTGCTGAAGCGGAACAGTCGCCACATGACCAGTTTTGCCGAAGAATCAGGCGACCATTTGCTTCGAAGTGCTTCTTCCACGACCAAGTTTCATTGGATTTTGCTCGTCTTTGAAGGCCCACACGGTCGATTGTTGTTTCGTTTCGCATAGATCCATGATTCGTCACCTGTGGCGATCTTATAAACGTCTTTTGAAGCACCGCAATCGTATTTTTGCAACATTTCTTTGCACCAATCGACACGAGCCTTTTTTTGAGCGACTTTCAAATTGTGCGGGATCCAACGAGAAGAAATGTCCAAGGATGTCTCTATCTCACGGTATGTCGCATGTAGATCTTGCATTATGAGTTCACGCACGGCATCAATGTTCTCTGGCACAACAGCCGTTTTTGGACGACCTACACGCAATTCGTCTTTGAGCGAGCTTCGGGCAGCGACAGTGCTATAGGATGGTGCTTTATCGCCATACAAAGATTTAAGTTCATCAATGCACTCTTGTCGTGATAATCCACGTCGAAAGTTGTGAAAAATGATGGCACAAAAATGTTCACGAGTTAATTCCATTTTTTTCGATATTAATTTTTTCAAGTCACTGTAAACAACACAAATAATGGTCGTACGACAAACTTTCCAATGGAAATGTCAGATTGCACTTGGCAGCACTCAGTGTTGCCAGGCCAGAAATATATATAGATGCCCTCGTAAATGGCATTTTGTAAATTTGCTCAGATGGAAGTATTGAATCCATTAACAAGATTTATAACAAATGATTTCCGAACGAATCGATTTACTGTTTTTTTCACTACCTGATCCCGTCACTTCAGTTTCGCTACCACTATTTTGTGTAGACCAAAAAGCTAAGAAACAGTCACAAGTATTCTTCTAATATGTACCAGCCAACTTATTACTTATTATTATTAACTTATTACTTTTGATGTCGGATATGGCTTTTCTTGATGTATGTCGAGTTATTATAGAATCACATCAAAGAGTTTAAGTTAAATTCAGGGGTACCGCAAGGTTCCGTCCTTTCTTCTACTCTACTTTTTATTTTTCCTAACGACATTCTATGTCAAAATTTTTAATCCCTTTTATTCTTTCGTGTATGACAGTAGCACTCGCACAGGCGTACCGAAATATGAAATTTTGGGATGTAATTAAAATGGTGATTCGTCATTTATATTAATTCTAATGTTTAAAAATTCTTGTTTTTCACTCATTTTTATAGAAAGAATTACAAAATTTGCTTATTATTATAATTATTAAATTATTTTTTATTTCATTTGAAAAATATCGGATAAAATACATATATCGAACCATTCAATCAATCAATATCGTTGAATATTTTTACGTCCCTTGCGGTACATTTTACCTCTTATGAACACAACTAAAAAAGCATTGAACGTGCAGCTTATGTATAAATAAGATTTCGCCCAATACTAATGACCAAAAAATACAATCGACCTCAAATGTATCTGTTTACCTTAGAGTTCATTTACGTATGCCTTTCTTGGATATTTGATTTCAAAATACATTTTTCGAGATGTATTAAAATATTTGGAAAAATCTGCTGCATTTTCTATAACGATATAAACAATATTATTTATTAATACATTTAACATCCCTCATTCGAGTTTAATTAAGAAATTGGAAAAACAAAAACTTTATTTTTTTACTCAATACTCGTATTATTCAAGTATTTTAATGACAAAAAACGTTTAATTTGTGCTTTCAAATTTTGGTACCAATAATAATGGTGGGTCAACACTTTAATTTTTATTCTTCTAAAATTAATTTTGGCCAGCATTTATTTGTTTTTAGCCAGCACTTATGCATCTTCGTTATAAGCTAATAAATGCAGGCTTTACTTCCTTAATGTAAAGAAAACAATAATTAAATTACATATTTTCCGACGTTTCGTTAATTTCTTTGTCAAGGTGAATATTAACAAGTACGAGTGCTACATTTATTCGGCTTTGCCAAATCTTATATATGTAAATCTAGTTTAGTGAATTAACTCCAATCAAAGAAGCAAATATTGGTGTGACCCAGACTTAAGTAAAAAAAAAAATGGTACTGCACATATATAATTTTACATAAAAATGCCACCGGCTTTTAATGTGTTAAGCATAGACAAAAAAAATTTTGTCTTTCTTTAAAGATCTCTTTAAAAGCTTTAAACTGATACCCATATTAATATTTAAAAAAAAATGGAATTCAGAGCCCCGTAACTCGGAATGGGCGTGTGCCAATTTTTTTACTTGATGTTTTTTTCTTACTCTTTAATTGCCTATCGCTCTATATATTTATTTTTTTAATGGAGTTACCATATTGTTTTAATTTACATGAGAAAATTAGAGGTAGGCGTGGTGTTTTGCCTGCTGCCTCGAAGGACATGGTCCGATCATGCTGATTTCCAATGCACATCTTTATTTTTTTGTGAAATCAAGTTTGCCTTACATTAACATGGACGGACAGACGGACATCGCTCAATCAGCTTATATATATATATACTTAATGGGGTCCGGTATTGTAGAAATTACACACGGAATGACAAACTTAGTAACGCCCTTTTTTCCACTTTTTGTGGTGAAGGGTATAAAAATCAAACATAATTATTAAATAACGTTAAAACATTAAGCATATTAAATGGGTGGCGCGCTTTAGTGTCCACGGTCATTATGTTCATGAACTTTATGCCGTACCTAAAAGTGCACCTAAATGTCCAGGGGCATTACGTCGCTTTGAAAAATATGATAACGTCCATGGACGTTATGACATGCCGCCTATTAAATGCAACAATATTTAATTTATCATTAATTTGAAATTTAACGTGTAAAACACAACTAAAAATTATTTCACAGATGGTTAATTTTTAATTTATCTGCCATCACCAAATAATTTGATAAATTTGTATTAGTGCGGCATATTGTTTTTCGCTTTCTTGATGAATCAGAGCTTTCAAATGGCTTTATAAATTAAGAATTTGTTACGTATAATCTCATACAATCATATAATCAGGCATGTCACAGAACCCAATTCCGATCGAAAGTGGTTTCAATTCCATAAATTGGTTTTTACGAAAATGAGAGACAAAATTATCTGGGGAAGGAATTACATTTCAACGTGAAATTTAGTTTCTTTGAAACTTTCTTATTTGTGATTTTTAACCGATTTAAAAAAACAAGGAGGTTATACAATTCGACTGAATGTTGCTTTTTTTATATTTGTGCCTCCAGAACTGATAGATTATGCTTACAGATTGCATATCTATCATATTATCCCGCTTTAAAACTCTTAAAAATTAAAGGGTGTCCCCATACAACATACATATTTACGTGTATTATAAACTGTAAAGGGCACTTCTGTAAAATTTAAAATGACTGCGTATTACTATAGCTCCCAAAAACAAAAAGTTATACAAAAATAAATCTAAAAATTAAAAGGTGCCCCCATAATTGATGTAAATTTACTTATATGGGCCTATCTTTTGAACCGTTATAGACAAACGCATGCAAATTGGACAGAATGTCGATTGCTCTGGCCGTTATAGTAACAAGTATTAACATTACAAATTATAAATTAAAGGGTGCGCCAAGAGTTCATTAAATTTGATGTATATGGCCATACTTTTAAACAGTTGTAGACAGACGCTTTAAATTTACGACGAGCCTGTATTGCTAAGTCCGCTATAACGACAAATATAAAATTTGGATTTGGAAATAAACGGGTGTCCCAATAGTTTATATAATATTTTGTATGTGGCCGGACTTTTGAGCCATTATAGACAGACAGCTGATATTTACAAGGGTCATGATTTGCTAAGTCCGCTATAACAAGAAGAAGTAAAGGGTGTGTGCAAAATTAATGTAATTTGTTCTATATGGCCGTATTTTTTGAACCGTTGTGTACAAACACCTTTATCTTAGACAGAACGTCCACTACTTTATTTGGTATAATAAGAAGTATAAAAATGTTATATTATAAATTAAATCGTTGATATAATCTGATCTACTGATCTATCTACTGTTGAACCGTTACAGATAGACGGTTAAATTACATAGAACCTGATTGCTAAATCTACTACAATTGAAAATATATAATTTGAATGTGGAAATTAAAGGGTGCCCATTAGTTGCTGTAATTTGATGTATATTGCCAAAGTATTGAACAGTTGAACAAGTATAAAGTTTGGAGATATAAGCGTGTCCCAATAGTTAATGTAACCTAATTTATGTGGCCATACGCTTGAGCTGTTATAGGCAGACAGATGAAATCTGAAGTCGGTTTTTTTTCGCAAGAATTATTAAATTTACCTTTATTTTGTTTGAACCTATTTAAATTAGCCTTGTTGTTTATTTTGAAGGGCGAATAATCCACGTTTAAATTAAATAGTGGATATTTTTTAGGAGTTAACAAAATCGAATGATATCTAAATTTAGCAATTAATCCATTCCGATTGGAATGTATGACATGCGTGAAAAGGAGAGAAACTCAACATGATTTTTAAATAATGATAAACGCGTAATTTATGTAGCACAACTCATCCGATAATTTTTTGGCCAACATTTTGCAGGATTTTTTGGTTAGATAATTAAGACAGCTCTACATGGAAACCTAGTGAATATTAATTTCCAATTGTCTAAATAATCTTCGTTAACCGACCATACCATAATACAGTTTCGTACATTTTGCAAAAATCCGGAGTAGCATTGTTATTTTAAACAGTCGTGTTTCTTACTGAATAATGATAAGAAATCTTTCCGATCAATACTTTTACTCTTCTTTCATAATCCCTAAAATGTTTAAGTGGTTGTAATTTCTACTCTGGGGACAAATGGCTCTTGATATCTTATCGCAGTACCTAATAGTCCTCCTATAATATCGACAATGATCCAACAAGGCACTTTGCAATCGCCTATCTGCCTTAATTTGATACTCTGATAATTTAGGGTCTTTGGATGGATTACCTTCTCTATTTTTAACAAATACTTGACATTAAAGCTCGCTTGAATTGCGACTTGAAATACACTGAGCTGTAAATTTTAAAGCGTTGCCAACTTTAAGAGCAAAATCGTGGAAATGTAGAAAACAACGCCAATTTTTTTTTTAAATTACACTTTGTTTTTATTTAAAATTTTAAAAAGGGTTTATTTAATTAATTTAATCCTACTTGTTCAAAAAAATGTTTAAAAAACATTTCCAAGCAGTTAATTTTAATTCAAATCCAAAAAAAATTAAAGATAATCATTAATCGTATACGTTTCAATGTTAATTTTAAATATTAACTGATATTTTTCACAACAGGAATATTTTAGCTTTAAGACAGCTTTTGTCTGCAGCAGAGAATTCACAGAATGTGGAGATTTTAGCATTCTTTACAAATTAATGCATTTTTTTGTAATGACAATATGAAATGTGAGTAAAGAATAGAGTTGGATTTACGTCAATTTGAGAAAAAACATTTAATATTTTCCTTTGATAATGCAGGGCTTTACTGGCAGTGCCGCATTTTTTTTCTTGTTACTTTTTTAACTGGCTGACAAAAAAAAAGAAGAAGGTTATCAATTCGTCTGAATGTTGCTTTTTTATGTTTGTATCCACGGAACACAGTAATTTTTTCTTTATTTGAAAGTCTATGCTAAAACATTGGCCTGTTTTAAAAACAGCTCAAAATTTTAAAGTTAAAAGGTGTCCCCAATACAACACAGATGTTTCTTAAAAAAAAGAAACTACCACTACAGCTCCCAATAGCAAAACTTAATACAAAAAAAAAAAAAATCTAAAAAAATTAAGTGTGTCCCCACAGCTGACGCAAATTGACCTTGATGGGCCTTTTGAACCGGTATAGACGGACACTTGTTAATTGGATAGAATTTGGATTACTATCGACGTTATAATAACAAGAATAAATATTTAAAATTTAAAATAAAGGGTGCCCCAATAGTTGATGTAATTTAGTACATGTGGCCAAGCTTTTAAAACGTTGTTGCAAGTATTATTATTTTAATGGAATAATTTTTAATTTCGTAATATTTAATTCAAAACTCTTTACAAAATTTGATAACTACAAAATTTTATTTATTTTGGAAATTACGAGGGCTGCTCTACATATTTCTGGCCTAATAGTGAAAATGCGAATATTTATAATCAAAAATGGTTTTATTGTTTTTCAAGGTATTTTCCAGCATGATTTATACACTTTTGCATACGATCAAACCAGTTGTCGAAGCACTTTTTCCACTCCGATTGAGACACCTCTAAAACTATGTTTTTGAACACTTCAACAGCTTCTTCTGGCGATGAAAATCGTTGACCACGCATTTTTTTTATTGATGTGCGGAAACAAGAAGAAGTCATTAGTCAGGGCTGTATGGCAGATGACCCATTAATTCGACGTTTTGGCCGGTCAAAAACGCTCTGGTTTGAGCCGATGTGTGAGAGCTCGCATTGTCATGGTGAACAATGATTCGTCTTCTCTTGTTGGTTTTTTGAAGTTCTCCGATGACTTCAGGCAAACAAATTGTAGTGTACCACTCAGAAGTGACCGTCCTACGTTGCTCAAGCGGAACAGTCGCCACATGACCAGTTTTGCCGAAGAAACAGGCGACCCTTTGCTTCGAAGTGCTTCTTCCACGAACAACTTTCGTTGGATTTTGCTGGTCTTTGAAGACCCACACGGTCGATTGTTGTTTCGTTTCGGGCTCATACGCATAGATCCATGATTCGTCACCTGTGACGATCTTATAAACGTCTTTTGAAGCACCGCAATCGTATTTTTGAAACATTTCTTTGCACCAATCGACACGAGCCTTTTTTGAGCGACTTTCAAATTGTGCGGGATCCAACGAGAACAAACCTTTTTTACGGCCAGGTGTTCATGCAGTATCGAATGTATGCTGGTGGAAGAAATGTCCAAGGATGTCTCTATCTCTCGGTATGTCGCATGTCGATCTTGCATTATGAGTTCACGCACGGCATTAATGTTCTCTGGCACAACAGCCGTTTTTGGAAGACCTTCATGGAATTCGTCTTTAAGCGAGCTTCGGCCACGATTACATTCATTATACCAATTTTTCATAGTGCTATAGGATGGTGCTTCATCACCATACAAAGATTTAAGTTCATCAATGCACTCTTGTCGTGATAATCCACGTCGAAAATTGTGCAAAATGATGGCACGAAAATGTTCACCAGTTAATTCCATTTTTTTCTATATTAATTTTTTCAAGTCACTGTAAACAACACAAATAATGGTCGCAATTCAAAACGTTTTGAGTACGATTATGCTTAAAAATTACAAACTTTCCAATGGAAATGTCAGATTGCACTTTCAGCACTCAGTGTTGCCAGGCCAGAAATATATATAGCAGCCCTCGTATATTTTAAAATTATCAACTAATTGAAGTTCTATAAATAATGTAAACAACAACAACGACAACAGTATTATTTAAAAATAAAAAAAATTTCATAAAGTACATGTCACTAGGGATTAAGAGAAAAAGGTTTGTGTGATATTTATTGCGATATTTTGTTTGCGAATATTTCTTTTGGCATTTAACGTAAAACTTGATGCAATACAATTTTTTATTTATTTATAATTTATAAAACATTTAAAATAAGTGCATTTGCACGATAATAGCTCTTTTTGTAAAGAGATAACTTGCGGACATAATCAAAAACGTACTTCTGTTTAGGACTCCTTTAAGAATTTACTTTTAAAATTAATTTCTGTTTATATTTATTTTTTCTGAGTGTAATTAATAGATTTGTTTGTGTCTATCTTGTGGCTTTTATATTAAAATGCATTAGGCGACACCAAGTTGGTATAAGTGTTCTGGTTTGCTCTTTACTATTTTTGTTAAAACTTTAATAGTTGTTTGCTGGTAAGCGTATTTGAACTGATGGATAAGTTGCTATTATAAAAAAATGGTATTTTTTTTTCTACTCAATTCCTAACAAAATAAAGAAAACATTTTATTTTTTAATTTATTTTATCATAATCATTTACTCCTATAGAGAGATGTTCTTTAAAAAAAAATCTTATAGATTCTATTTGGTTTGTTAATAAAGGCCTTGAATTGGGTTGAATGTACTCTGCAAATTTCAGTTTTATACTGTGAATAACATGCGCAAACATAAAAGGAGAGATAAAATTTATCACTTTGACACCTGCATCTACATTTTTAGACTTCTTAATATATAAATCATTTCTTAAGATTCTGATATCTTTGGAGAAAGTTTTACTATTCAAATATTTTGCATTATTTTATTAATATTTTAATTAAAAATTTTCACATAATATTTGCACAAATATTATTTGTAAATCATATCAAATCAAAAATAGTGGAGGAATCTCATCTTGTAGAGTAATTGAAAACTAGAAAATGTACAACAAGCACTTTATTTTTGATTAAAATTAAATTTATTTAAATATTTTTATTTAAGAGAGAAAAAACACTAGAACTTTCCTTATAGAATTCTGATCAAAAATTGAAAAACAAATGCAAACGGCGTTACTAACGGACAAAATACAATTTATAAAAATATCATCGAAAATAAGATAATTGACAAATCAGAATAAACACTAAACAAATATAACTACAATTACAATTAGATTAATAACAATAACAATAACAAAATGAAAATAAAAATAAAACACCTTGACAAAAACAATTTCCTTTATCTTCATTTGTTTGTGTATCGCTTATTATGTATTTATGTATTTACAAATGCAATATATTTATTATTTATGTACAATTTTATGCATATGTAGATATGTATATGTATACATATGTTTGTATATCCCATGAATTTTGTAGATTTCTACTTTCGATGTGGACCCACAATCACCCACTAATATTTTCAATTCAAATGAATTTTATGCTTCTGTTTATCTGTTAGATCATTTAGTTTTATGTTGGTAGTGGTGCAAACTCTCTGCTGCATCAATGTGTGGGTGATTTAATGATTCTGGCAATAATGACTAGAAGAGCGCAGTCAATGCCAGCCAACAACATCGCAACAGAAAAATAAACTTTTTCGATTGTTTTTAATTATTTTGTAATTTTTCTTTATTTTTTTGTCAGCAATTTTAAAATATTTTTCATGATTTTTCATTGTTGTTGTAGGACATACAAGAAGCAACAACAATTATATTATATACCGAATGATAACGATTACTTTTTAGTGTATGAAAAATTATCCGAAATCAAATTTAGTTATGATCACTTATTAACAATAGAGAACAATGTGTAGTAATAATAGACAGCATAATCCCCTTCTCGCTCTTGTTTTCTCACTCTTTATTTTTTATAATGCTTTCGGAGCATCCTTGAAAGGAATTTTATGTATGCATGCTTTTTTCCTACATTTTTTTTTTTTTGTTATTGAAACTTTACGTGCTTTTTGCACAGAGAACAAGAAACGAATAACAAAAATATTTGCACCCACACAGTTTACAGGCGCTCTTTAGCAAATGCGTGAGAGGAGAAATGCAATGCATACAAAAGCTTTTTCTTAGAGTAAAAAAAAAAAAGCTTTTGCAACAATTATATTCAATGATAAATGCTCTTACGCTCAAATATCCTTTTGTTTTACTCTGTGCTAACTTTATACTAAAGGCAATTGTGATTGCATCATAGCCAAAGCTGGTGGCTATCTAGCACTCTTACACATACAAACACACATATACACATATCAACTGACTCATTATCAAATGATGCGTTCATATACTAGACAACCCACAAAATACATTTAAATACGATTAACAAATCGTCTATTATGTCTGCCTTCAAGCTAAACTGTTTCTGTAAAAGTGTGCGTGTGGCGAGAGTGTTTGAGTGTATGGGTGTGGAAAGATTAAAGATCATCTAAAGCGTTAAGGCAACGACCACTATTTCAACGAGATGTACATGTGTGAACCGAAAAAGGGAGCGAAACCAATTTTGCCACCCCCAGAGGGGAATATAACGTAATGCGAGGAGGCAAAGAGGGTGTGCAAACGACCGTTCAATCGCTTTTGCAGAGATCGTGGCAAATAAATGGTATCAAATTGCCTCATATAAAAAGGAACATTACCGGCTGTGTGGGTCAGAACGGCTTTCGAACGCGTAAGTGCAACACCTGATGTTGATATTTATACATTTTTTGCTCCTTATTCTTGGATATTGGTTTTTTTTATCTGCTCTATTCAAAAAGAAACAAAAAAGCTATTGTGTGAATAAAAAGTGAAACAAATATTTTTTATTGGTTAAATGTGAGAAAAAACAAGAAAAAAATTTTTATAAATTTACCAGTGCTTTTATATATTTATGTGTGTCCTGTTTAAAAACCAGGTCCTTAAAATAACCTTCAAAATTAAAAAGAAAAAATTTAAAACAATTTTATATTAATTATTTAAAACTAAATGAAAATAAAAGCACAAAAACCGAACTACAAACAATCGCCAAAACAAATTGATTAAAAATCAAAAAAAAAAAAAAAATTGAAATCTTGAAAGTGATATTGATAAAAAAAAATAGCAACAAAAAATAAAAATATGACAGCCAACAATTATTATGGATTACTCAACCTTTTTAAAAATGGATTACCCGCTTTGGATTAATTTTTAGTAGAAAATTAAGCTTCAACTCCAAAAAAGACAACAGAGGAGAAAACATAACCTCACTTGCGCGTCTATGTGGATACGCCAAAAAAAAACTTGTGTAACAAGACGTAGCAAATAGAGGAGAATGAAACGAAATTAATTTTAAAGCATTTAAATATTAAAGAAACTTATAAACAGAGTTACCATTGTAGATAATGAAAACTTTAGTGTCATCTTTTTTTTTTTTTTTAATTACAAACTTGCATATGTTTTAAAACGGCTTGGATTTATTGCATAATTCAATGTTTTTTTTTGAAAACTTTCTTTTTGACTAAAATTTTATTCATTATATAATTTGAAGTTTAGAATTTAGGAGAAAAGTTAATATTTTGCATTAATAGAATTGAATGTGCAAATATTTTTAAAATAATCCAAAAAAGTGTTTTGAATTCGTTAAACATTTTAAGCTTAATTGAGAAATCGAATTTAAAATTTCTCTTAATTAAAAAACGCTTAAAAAAAAGCCATTAAATTTTAAAAGTACTGACACTGTGTAACAGTCTTGAAAAGGAAATGTCACATAAATTTAAAATATTTGAAAATGAAAACATTATTGGACAGGTTCCAAGTCTGTTGAGAAAATATCATTTTCAATAAAATTTTAATTATAAGCATAAAGCACATACATACATACTTACACACTTGAATTTGCATTCAAATATCTGTCTTATAAACATTTGAAAATTTAAAAATTATTTTAAAATAATTTCAAATTGAATTAGTTAATTTCAAAATCTTTCACAGAAAACTGGCATGACAGGCAGATCATTGTCAGGTGAAAAGGGATCAAAATAAAAGCTCTCTGCGTTAATATTTTACAAACAACAAAAATTTTATTTATTTTAATGTACAACTACTACATTTACTACACACATCATTCGTAGACTAACTAAGGCAGAGAGTTATAACAAGTGATCGTGAGAGAGACGGAGACAGAGAGAGAGAGAGAGAGAAGTAGAAAGTGTCAGAACTCTTCAGTCCTCATACATATATGTGTGTATGCAGATTACTTACAGATGTATGTCTATATCTAAAAGTTTCGAAATCATTTCGAACCAAAAAAGTTTTATAGAAAAAGTAAAACAACAACAAAAGTATATGTATTTAAAAATAAACCCATCGACAGACAATTCGTTGAAATTCTTAGAGTTTTCAAATCATTGCGGTATCGCACTTCGGTTGTTTTAGATCAATTCCATTGGCGGATGTGTTAACGAATTTTCACGGATTTTAAACGTATTTTTCTAATTATAACTGAAAAAAGAAAACGAAGCGAAAAAGGCTATTGTCCTTTGAAAATAAACGAAGCTTTTCTTGTGCGATTATTATACAGACAGTTGTGAATTCACTTTAATAAAAATAACTCTTGTAAGTGCTATGAAGTGAGAGTTGTTAACTTAAATAGTTTTTTCTTTTATATTTTAAAAATTAAAAAAAGCGAATATTTAAATAAATAAAATTGTTTTTGAAAATTTTAACTAAAACGTATAAAAGAAAGTGAAATTTAGCAATAATTTCTAAAACATTTTTTCATAAGCACATTTTTATTAAAATAGTTTTAAAAAATATTTGGAATCGAATTAAAAAAAAATATTTTTAATTATAAAAAATTATTAGTTGCATAAATAATAAAAAAAAACTTTAAATTTTTTTATAAGCTTTTGACTTTTGAACTTTTTTTTTTTTTTTTAATAAATAAAAAATTTGAGTTACCAAAAATATTTAAAAATAAATATTTATTTTTTTTGTGAAAATTTTGTTAAATAATTAAATAAAATATTTTTAGAGTATTGAAAGTGCTTTTTCGTGGTTAAATAAAAAAAATATTTTAATAAAATATAAAAAATTCAAGTGATAGAGAAGCACTCGTTTTCAATACCGATGATTTTTTATTTTACGTAATGTTTGAGTGACACTGTTAGTTATACATCGAATGCAAGACATTTCCTTGTTTATTTTTTTTAAAGGTGTTTTATTAAAAGTTTTTAGTGAAACGCGTGCGCCTACAAATTTCTTAAAATTATTTAGTGCCATACACTCTTTGCCGATCTATAAATAGGAACAACCCACACCTTTACTTTTACAATTCTATATACAGATGTTAGTAAAAAAAATGTTTAGCCGATCGGGCGGTCAGTCATTTTTTTTTTAATACTGCATATATGTATGTATGTATGTGTGTGTGTATTTATATACATATGTATCATATGTTGCTGTTGCTGCTTATAGCAAGAAAATATAGCTTCACTGCTAGTGTGTGTTTGCACTTATGTCACGCACAGTAGAAGAAAAATGTCTTGCCGCATTTTTAAGAACAAAAACAACAAAACTTATTTCAAAATTCGAAAATAACAAAATTTCTTTTTATAAGTTTAACGCAGCTAAAGTTTATTTTGGTGTGTTGAGTAATTGAGAGTAAATATTTTTGAATAGAAATAAAAATGAAAACAAATATCCAATTACCAAACATATAAACGAAAGCCTCAACGAGAGTCTCATTAAAAAAATAGGAAAAACTTACTTATTAGGAATTTCGAAAAAACGTCTGAGAAACTCAAGCAGCCTCTTTATAAGAGGTAAAAAAGGAGAGAACAAAAATCCTCGGGTAATCCAAATGAAATTAGGTCAACGTTATTGAAGCAAATTTATATTGAAAAAAAACCAATATCTAAAGTATTAACAACAACAACAAACTTTTACCTGTGGACTAAATGTTAAATAAAATATTTATTTTTATTTTTTTTTTATTTATTTGCAGGGAAGCATTTGGGCTTAGACGACGAGATAAAAATTTGTTAATATTAAATTCTAAAGCTATAAAAAAATAAATTTTGCGTTTTTTGCAAAAAAATAAAAACTCTAGCCCTCTCTCAAACGAGTTTTTTTAATTAATTTTTATTTAAAAGCGAAACTAATTCAAAATGCCGCGTCCAATTGCTAGTCAAGAAGATGAGGATCCAACCCCATACTTGTTTGTATCGTTGGAACAAAGGCGTATCGATCAATCGAAACCCTATGACTCTAAGAAGAACTGCTGGGTTCCTGATGAGAAAGAGGGTTATCTACTTGGTGAAATTAAGGCCACCAAGGGTGATATTGTCAGCGTTGGCTTGCCTGGCGGTGAGGTAAAACAAACAAAATAAAACAAAACAAAACAAAACAAAACAACTCCAACCACAAAGTGCAAAACTTAAAATTTAAAGAATTTTAAAATTATCATTTACTCACACATTTGCTTCAGTCGTTTAACAATATGTATTCGTTTTCTTCTAGCTGGTTGTTAAATGTTAAATGGTGCCTTAAATGGCCATATTTAATGTTCATTAGCGAAACTTAAAAGAAAACTTATTCACTTTGTTGTGCAATGATAATTTTAAAGTTGTGTTATTCATTTAGATAAAAACTTTTAAAGCCGATAAGTTGGAAAAGGTCAATCCACCAAAATTCGAAAAAGTTGAAGATATGGCAGACTTGACTGTCTTAAACACTCCTTGTGTGTTGCACAATTTGAGACAACGTTACTATTCCAAACTTATCTACGTAAGTGTCAATCAACAAATCTCACTAACACATTTTCTTCTGTTTCTTTCTTTCTATCACTTTATCTACAAATTGTATAAAATTTAATAAACTCGTAAAAATTTACGAAACTGGGGGTTTCTCAACAAAATGGGTTAAAAAAAAATAAAAAAATAAACAAAAAACGAAAAACGCGATAAAATAAAAGACCAAAGATTTCAAGAAAGATCAGCTCCAACAAGTCAACCCTCCCAAATACGAAAAGGCCGAGGATATGTCTAACTTGACATACCTTAACGATGCCTCTGTACTTCATAACTTGAGACAGAGATACTACAACAAGCTTATCTACGTAAGTATGCTAGCAAAAAGCTTTTTAATCAAGCTTCTGCAACAGCTTTTAATGTTATTTCTTTTGTCATCGCTCCTACAAATTCTTATCACTATTTTCACACACTTCATTTGGTTGCTTTATTTGAAATCAAGACAATACAAACAGTTCAATTTAAATTATATCTTAAAAATATAATCGAACTAACTGAGGAAACATTTTTAAAATTCTGCTTAATTTTGCTTTATACTCATTTATTTTACCCATTTAATGAATCCATTTTTAAATCATCTTAAATATTTTCTTTTTTTTATGATCGCAATTGTGATTAACGTTACACAGTATGTATCAGCTTAACTCAATGCACGCTTTTAAAAACCGCTAATTTTGCTCTTATTTCCACCAGTCTTGAGAACTTAAACTGGCCGAAACTCCAAATTATGTGTTCATTCCCTCCAAAAAAAAAAAAAAACAAAAATCCAAAACATCAAAAGAAAAAACTCATCAAAAAAATTCGTTAAACTGAGACATAAACGAAGAACTGAATTGGAAGAAAACCAGCATGTAACAGTAAAATTATGACTTAACTGAGCTGAGATTTTCATTACCATAAAAGTTTAAAACATAAATTTCCCACCCCTGCAAAACGAAAAAACAAAATTCACACAAAACATGATCTCTTTGTTGTCTTTTCCTGTAGTAAATTTTACATAAATTTCCTAAAACAAATTTTCATTTTAAATTCAAATCAGTAAGAAAATTTCCCAAATTTTCTAATAAAAAAAAAGACGAATTAGAAAATTTAGGAAGATTTTGAAACTGCACAAATTGAATAGCAAAAACTAATGTATCAATTTATTTATTTTTTTAAATCTCTTCAATGGAATCGCGAACAAACAAAAATAATAGACCTATTCTGGTCTCTTCTGTGTTGCCATCAATCCCTATAAGCGTTACCCTGTATATACCAACCGTTGCGCTAAGATGTACCGTGGTAAGCGTCGTAATGAAGTGCCACCCCATATTTTCGCCATTTCTGATGGTGCCTACGTTGACATGTTGACCAACCACGTCAATCAATCTATGTTGATTACCGGTGAGTCTGGTGCTGGTAAGACTGAAAACACCAAAAAGGTAATTGCTTACTTCGCCACCGTTGGTGCTTCTACAAAGAAGGATGAAAGCCAAAAGAACAAGGGCTCCTTGGAAGATCAGGTCGTACAAACCAATCCTGTTCTTGAAGCCTTCGGTAACGCCAAGACCGTCCGTAACGATAACTCTTCTCGTTTCGTAAGTAACACTTTATTGTTGTTTTTTTACAATCTCTCACTCTCACTCTCCGTTTCTATCTTTCTTTCTGTTATGGCAATTAGGGTAAATTCATTCGTATTCATTTCGGTCCCACTGGTAAACTGGCTGGTGCTGATATTGAAACTTGTAAGTATAAATGAAATTTAAATTTTAATATTTTTTAATTTTAATTACTTATTTTCTCCCGTTTCTGTTTTCCTTTAAGACTTGTTGGAAAAAGCCCGTGTCATTTCCCAGCAATCTTTGGAACGTTCTTACCACATTTTCTACCAGATCATGTCTGGTTCTGTTCCCGGTGTAAAAGGTATGCTCTAATGTTTTCATTTCTATCACTATCGTTCTCTATGTCATTCTCAAGGGACCCTCTTATATAAATGTTTATCTGTTTCTTTCATCAGTTGGACATCATGTTTAGAGTTGAGGTCAATTGATCCTTTTCTCATTTACATGCAAAAACACTTTCTTCTTTTGATCATTTCTTTTGTTAAAGATTTGGTTTGGTTTTTTCTTTTATAATTTCTTTCTTGAAAACATAAAATTTTACACGAAACACTCACTTACTCTTATAACATTTGATATTATTTTATATAGAATACTGCTTGTTGTCCAATAACGTCTACGATTACCACATTGTCTCTCAGGGCAAGGTGACTGTTGCCAGTATCGATGATGCTGAAGAATTCACCCTTACCGATGTAATTTTCTTCTTTTTTTATTAGTTTCGTAATACTTTTTTTTTAATTCTAACGCCTCTAATGTAATTTAAGCAGCAGCAGCAGCAGCAATTATCAATATTATAAATCAATCAAAATTTTAACTATTTAGTAAATTTAAAAAAGAAAAAGAAAAAATCGTCTAAGAAAGTATTAAAATGCTTTAACCTTCTAACAATTTTAAATATATGGAAAGAAAACAATAGTTGAGGAAAATATGTTGTAGGTTGTCGCGATATATTCATTTCGTAAATATTAGTTTTGTTTTTTGATTTTTTTAATTTTTTTCATTTACTTTCTTTATCAACCTTTTTTCAAACACTTGCCGTAACACTTAATTTAGTCAACAATTTTTTTAAATACTGCGGTATAATATTTCTATTTTGATTTAACATAACCACAACAACAACAACAACAGCTGTGATTTTTTTAATTATTTCTATTTAAATATGTATGTATGTATTTTATGGTAAAGAGATGACATTTTTGTCACCACATATTGGTGATTATCCCGGAATATGTCAGGGTAAAACGAGGATACCCGGTGTCAACGATGGTGAAGAATTTGAATTAACCGATGTAAGTTGGGTTTGACTCAAATGCAAACTAAAAAACCATAAAAGCCCAAAAAACCCTTAAGCCCTTTACTTTTTTATATATACATAAATATAAATAAAAGTTAGAAACCAATTTTTTATATCTTCAAACTCCCTTATATTTCTTCTTCTCTCGTTTTATATATATATTTCTGTTTCTAGAAAAGCTCTCTCTTTTCTTAATACACAAGTTTGTATTTCATTTTACAAAATATAAATATTATAAATTAGTTAGTATTAATTATACATATACATATATATAAATATTTATATATTTAATTAATTTGTTTTACTCCTCTGTAAATAAAAAAAAATTTCATTATTTATTCCGGAATTCCTATCTCTTGAAGTTTAAAAAATATACTCCGTTTCCCTTATGAAAGTTCTCAATATATTTGTGTCTCTAAAATACATTGAATTCCTTATTTAATATTTCTCTCTTTATCTATCTATCTGTCTGTCTCTTTACAAGTTCTGCAGCCCCAGCTTGTTAAGAGAAATTCAAATGTATGTAAATACACGAAAAAAAAATGTTTTTTCTTTTTTAATCGGGTTAGGAGCAGGGCTTTGTTTTGGTTTTTTTTTTTTTTTTGAGACAAAATACTTACAAAATTTAATTTGAAATTCTTCTTCCGGAAGACACTGGGTTTTTTGACGTTTTACATCACACATGTGTCAATTAGAAATGCCCGCTCCTAGCTTAGATTTGATACATTCTTGAACGTTTTCAACAGGTAAAAGCTCAAAAGTTCACACGCACACACATATACTCTTCATAACATCACTATTGTCCTTCAGATTATCATTTATACAAAACAATTCTTTTTTCATTTAAATTCGTTTTGTGAATAAACATAAACGAACGTCTGGTATAAATGTATAGACCATTGTTGTTGTTTTTTTTTTGTTGCTTCAATTTCAATTGAAAGAAAGACTTAAAACTTGAATTTTTCGTGACTTAGATATGTGCCTCTTGTCGGACAACATTTACGATTACTATAACGTATCACAAGGTAAAGTCACTGTACCCAACATGGATGACGGTGAAGAATTCCAGCTTGCCGATGTAAGTTCCATCAAAATATTAGGGTATTAAACACAACTACCACCTCAACACCAAAAATAAACATAATTACCAACCAACCTTCCACAAACTATTCGTAGAATAAAGGCCAGTCTATTTGTGATGGCTCTACCACACCAGACCCTGTACAACACCTTACACACATTCACACACTTACATATTATTTTCAGTTCTGATTCTGTGATGTCTTTATAAAAAAAAATGTTAACCTTTTTTACTGTTTATGGTCTGACCTCTCTTTGTTTCGAACTCTTGAAATATCTGTGTCTTTCTCTCTCTGGATGAAGTAGAAGACAAGGAACAAGATAATAAAAGAAGAGTTCATGCTAAATGAATTTGGCAATATCCCTTAACATCCCTTATGTCTGTATGTGTTTGAAAGATTTGTAAAACTTGACTTGATTTATAGCTCCAATAAGATCTACAAATCGTTGATTAAAGTGGAATGATTTGCATTTTTTTTTTTTCTTAGTTAAAAGGCATGTTAAATGAGGTAATTCTTCCTCTTGTGTTGTTGAATAAAATATCCGTGAATAGAAACCAACGACTGACCATCAGAAGAATACTTGATCTTGTCGTTAAATTTTACTCCTTTTTTTATTTCTATTCTTTCTTTTTTTTTTTTTTTGTTTTTTTTTTTCTCCCTCCCCAACATCTTATACATTTGACTATAGATTGCACGTTTTGTTATACATATTTCTGTTTTCAAATTTGTAGATATAAAAATGTAAATTCGAATCCTTCTTTTATTACCCGTCACGTTTTTAAAACATCTTATTTTTTAATTCCGGAATATTGTTGCTTTCTTTTGTAATTAATGTAAAATACAACAATGAAACTAAGGAATGTCGGTTAAACATTAGAAAAAATCCAAAAAAAGCTGATTTACTAGTTAAGATTTTAATCTGAGGAATGATAAATGTTTAGGTGCAAATAGCTAAGTTAATAAAATAAATTGAAACTAACAAGAGTAACTAACAGTTAGAAAAATTGTGCTTGAAAATATACTAAATCTTAAATTAAGCAAAAAATACTTCAAATATAGATTAAGCATGCATCTCACAAAATACAGAATATAAAACTATTAAACTCAATTTAAAAACCGCATGACAACTGGCTTATTTACACCCACAAAACTAATCCACAACATCTGAGCAAAGTTTTAATTTATAAATTTTTAATCTCTCCCAAATTAAACAAAAAAAAAAAATCAAATATACAGCAAGCCTTCGATATTTTGGGCTTCACCAAGCAAGAGAAGGAAGATGTATACAAGATCACCGCCGCTGTCATGCACATGGGTGGAATGAAGTTCAAGCAACGTGGTCGCGAAGAACAGGCTGAACAAGATGGTGAAGAGGAAGGTGGTCGTGTTGCCAAATTGTTCGGCTGCGATACCGCTGAATTGTACAAGAACTTGTTGAAACCTCGCATTAAGGTCGGTAACGAATTCGTCACCCAGGGTCGTAATGTACAACAAGTCACCAACTCTATTGGTGCTCTCTGTAAGGGTGTGTTCGATCGTCTCTTCAAATGGTTGGTCAAGAAGTGTAACGAAACTTTGGACACCAAACAGAAACGTCAACACTTCATTGGTGTATTGGATATTGCTGGTTTTGAAATTTTCGACGTAAGTTTTCCGTATACCAATATACACACATACATCTATATACACACATACACACACACACACACGCACATACATACATACAAACACATTTTTCACTTTGCGTACGTTATAAATATCTTATGATTTTGTCATCATAAGTTTATTTATAAAAGTGCTGGGATTAATAGAGAGAATGACATTTGTCTCACTCCCTGTACATCTCAAACACATTTAAAACTCTGTAACACATCTGGGAATAATTTCAAGAAAAAGCTTCCGATTTATTCAAATATTGCAAGGCTGTTCGATAGCAGAAATTCTCAATTATTTGCTTGCGCACTTACAGTACAACGGCTTCGAGCAGTTGTGTATCAACTTCACCAATGAGAAGTTGCAACAATTCTTTAACCATCACATGTTCGTATTGGAGCAAGAAGAATACAAGAAAGAAGGTATTAATTGGGACTTTATCGATTTCGGTATGGACTTGTTGGCTTGTATCGATTTGATTGAAAAGGTGCTTAAGTGACAATAACTAATTTGAATTGAATGTTAGTTTTTTGTCCTCACTGTGATTTAAGTTCCTTAGATTATGACCAACTGCTTCGCACAGTTGTAAAAGCACTGTAAAGTTAAATAGTACATACTTGCAAAAGCAATACAGATTTTACTTTACAAAGCTTTTTCACAAAAAAAGCACATGTGCTTTAAAATAATCTTAATGTCTGCACATCCACCTGTGTTTTTTGTTAGAAATGTACGATTTTAGTTGAAATGAAACTTTAATGGGTTCGTAGAAATGGCTAACGAAAGCAGGTAAATTTTGTGTAAATATGTCTGCACTTATCGAAAAACATTAAAAGCACCTAGAAAAGCACTCCCAAAACATTTAAAAAAAGCACTTATTTGTTTATTTTTCTACACTGTATCGTAATTTACTGTCACAACATAAAAGCACACAATGTTTGCATCCTCTGTATTGAATGTTACCCAATTTTATATAGTTCAATGGTTTCGAACAATTGTGTATTAACTTCACCAACGAGAAGTTGCAACAATTCTTCAACCATCATATGTTTGTGTTGGAACAAGAAGAATACAAGAAAGAGGGCATTGACTGGGCCTTCATTGATTTTGGTATGGATTTGTTGGCCTGTATCGATTTAATTGAAAAGGTTGGTTTGTTTTATTGCAACAGCGGTAAATAATGAATAAAACTTTAAATAATATTACGGGCCTCGAATTTATACTGTCTCTATCTGCTCTCTCTCTCTCTCTCTCTCTCTTTTTACTATTTGTGAACGTATTATATGAGACCATTCAGTGATTATTAAATACCACTTGGAACTGAGACGTCAGTGGTATTCTCAATGTTATGCTTCTTCTGACACATCTTTTGCACGTTTTCAACAACAAAACCACTCATAGTACACAAATTCTTTACCCTATTTGTTATGCAACCACAGTTATCTTTCCACTATACAGCACTATCCTTTATATGTATATTGTTTTAAATTTTATATACATTTTCTTAAATTTCTCTTCTATCTTGGACTTCTGTATTGTCACTGTTACTGTCACTGTCTATATGATGCACTTAATGTTGTCTCGAAACCTTAAAATATTTAGTACAATGGTTTCGAACAACTGTGTATCAACTTCACTAATGAGAAGTTGCAACAATTCTTCAACCATCACATGTTTGTGTTGGAGCAAGAAGAATATAAAAGAGAAGGCATAGACTGGGCCTTCATTGATTTCGGCATGGATTTGTTGGCCTGTATTGATTTGATTGAAAAGGTTTGTCCTATAAAGCAAAATCAATATTAAAAAAAAAAAAAAAAACATTTTACAAAATAAAGGCCTCAAAATAATCAAATGCAAACAAACAATGGAATGAAATAGCATGAAACATATGCTTGACTATTTATCTTTTTCTCTTTTATCCCAGGGTTTATGTACCACAATCACTTAAATTCAAGACCTAAGTGATAAACTTTTAATATTTTGCTTCATTTTAACAAACAACAAAAATTAAAAAAAAACATCCCAAACATACTTGGTAAATCCACATATAAAAAGAAATCAAGTTTGTCGATCCATCCAGATCCAAATAAAAAGTTTCCCACAAGCAATCAAAAAATAATAAAATATATGTATGTATGTATAACTAATATTGTTCGTTCATTTCCCATTTTATCACATCCAATCACAAACAAAGAAATTCCCCAAAACTCATAGCTAATCCATTATTCCTAAATTGTTCTAATCCCGGAATACAGTACAACGGCTTTGAACAATTATGTATCAATTTTACTAACGAAAAATTGCAACAATTCTTCAATCATCACATGTTCGTTTTGGAACAAGAAGAATACCAACGTGAAGGCATCGAATGGACTTTCATTGATTTCGGCATGGATTTGCAAATGTGTATTGAATTGATTGAGAAGGTATACAACTGAGGAAACTGATCACAAACTAACTACGATCAGTGCTTTACTTTCTCATTTATAAAACATTTAAATCTAAAAGAGAATTACTCTTCTAAACAAAATGTAGCATTGAACAGTAAAACTAAAGCTTTTTACTAAAACAGAAGCAAAAGTTTTAAATATCAAACTATTCCATATATTACCTACTACCATTTTCCTCTCTTCCTATCTCTGTCTCTCTCTTACTCACTCCCTCATTTTTCCTATTCCAAACGCTCTCTCTAATTACGCTAGACATGTTACTCTCACTAAATGTTAATGTTGTTGATCGTTTAAAACAAGTTTTTCAAGTTTTAGCTATTAAAAAAAACTCTCAAAACTTTTTTCTATGCTTCCTAAACAAATAACTAACTAATTGGTAAGTAAGTATTTTGGAAATCTGTACTAAATTTTTTATTTTAAAGTGGCTCGTTTAATTTTAAAATTGTCGTATAAAGAAACTAACAATTATTTCTTTCAGCAACGAAAAAAGACACAAACCTAATAATGGATTTTTTTCTGCTTTGTTTTGTTTTGCGAATTTAGCCTATGGGTATCTTATC
Organism: Gymnosoma rotundatum; assembly: GCA_916610165.2. Classification (NCBI taxonomy): domain Eukaryota; kingdom Metazoa; phylum Arthropoda; class Insecta; order Diptera; family Tachinidae; genus Gymnosoma; species Gymnosoma rotundatum. Next base: position 89,550,715 of record OU744337.1, on the reverse strand, counting down.
CATCCTTGAAGAAGAATCTATGTTCCCCAAGGCTACTGATCAAACCTTTGCCGAAAAGTTGACCAACACCCATTTGGGTAAGTCTGCTCCCTTCCAGAAGCCCAAACCCCCAAAACCTGGTCAACAAGCTGCTCACTTTGCCATTGGCCATTATGCTGGTGTTGTGTCCTATAACATCACTGGTTGGTTGGAAAAGAACAAGGATCCCTTGAACGACACTGTTGTCGATCAGTTCAAGAAGTCTCAGAACAAACTGTTAGTAGAAATCTTCGCTGATCATCCTGGTCAATCTGGTGGCGGTGAACAAGCTAAGGGCGGTCGCGGTAAGAAGGGTGGTGGCTTCGCTACTGTATCTTCAGCCTACAAAGAACAATTGAACAGCTTGATGACAACCTTGCGTTCAACCCAACCTCATTTCGTACGTTGTATCATTCCCAACGAAATGAAACAGCCCGGTGTTGTAGATGCTCACTTGGTAATGCATCAATTGACTTGTAACGGTGTACTTGAAGGTATCCGTATTTGCCGTAAAGGTTTCCCCAACAGAATGGTATACTCTGATTTCAAACAACGGTAAGTTTAACATCGATTGATAAAATCATTTTTATCTAGGGCCAACATTCTTAAGTTCAATCAAGCAGTTATAATTCTTTTCCCCACTTTGAAACACTTTAGGTGTTTTTACATCACTTGAAATTTTTTGGTAAAATAATTTTATTAAATAAGTCTTTGTCTTTAATTTTTTACCTTCCATAAAACAGTTACATGATTTTGGCCCCAGCTATTATGGCTGCTGAAAAACAACCCAAGAATGCCGCAGCCAAGTGTTTGGAATCTGTTGGTTTGGATTCCGATATGTACCGTATTGGTCACACCAAGGCACGCAAGCTATATCAACAATATATTCCCTTTTCTTATACAGATTCCCCAGTAGATTTCCTTATCTCTTGTGTAGTATTTGTAATCCTTGGTGCTGCCTGTACCTTGTGTACTCACATCATTTGTAGTTCACTTGTTTTCCAATGTTGGTAATACGTTATTGCGGCTCAGTCTCTCTTTATATCTCTTTCACTTGCTACCATCTTGTGTGGCTTACAACTGGAGACCGAGAAACTGACTGATATCATTATGTTTTACGTAGGAATTTATTTGTACACATAAATATTTTTTTAGATAACACCTTTTGAATTGAATCGTTTTATTGTTCCTCATGTCTAAAAGATTTTTAAAGAATTTAGTTTTAGTGCACTTACACATATTCATTAATCGTACACACAAACCTTCAAATTTCTGCACAACATCTGTCAGTTCCCAGAAATAGTTTATTTATTCTCATTGATATCAATTTTGAAATGATATTCTGCATACACAAACTCACTTTCTCACCGAATGTTTGTCAAATGTTACACGCTCACTTTATGTTAACACTCTATGTTTGTGTTGTTTCACAGGTATCAAATTATTAATCCAGGTGGCATAGTAGGCGTAGCTGATATCAAGAAACAATCTCAACTTATTCTCGAAGCCACTCCTCTCGATCCTGATATGTATCGTATCGGCCATACAAAGGCATGATAATTTTCATTTAAATATGCAGAGTTGAATGTGCATTTTCTTTTATCAATTATGAGAATTTTTTTTCAAATTGAAAACTTTTAAATTCCCCTACTCTTGCCAACCCCGCCACCACAAAAGAACAAAAAAAAAAAAAAAGACAACCGTTATATCATAAATGAACGGTTTTGAATGATATGAATGATAATGAAATTTTAATTGAAACATAAAATCTACCTTACGTTTGTCTCTTGTTCTATCTATCTATAATGTCTTGTGCATGTGAGGCATGTTGATATCTTTATTTACAATCAACATCCACTGTCACATATGAAACCATAAACAAACATTCACAAACATATTTTAAAAGTATATGTATGTACTCGTATGCGTTTTGAACAACGAACATATTTCTTTCACATTTAATTTTATTTTTCTTATTATTAAATTATTATTATTTATTATTTTGCTCCCCCCACACGAAACAATTAGCTATCAAATTTTGAATCCCAAAGGCATCAAGGGCATTGATGATCCCAAAAAATGTACCAAGATTCTAATTGAATCAACTGAATTAGATCAAGATCAATATCGTCTTGGTAATACAAAGGCATGTTATCACAACAATATCTATGCATTACATTACAATATTCAATAGCCACGCAGCTGCAAGCAAAAACACTATTATTATTATTATTATTATTATTAGACGAAGAGACCTAATAAAGCACTGTGAACAGTGATGGTTTTCTTCAAACTACACAGCTTTATGTCTGTCTGTAGGTAAAGAGGCTTGTTCAGAGATTTCTTTAAAAGTCGATGAAAGGACCTGTAAAAGCATTTGGAAAGCGATGGTCTTTTTTTAGAGCTTTTAATACACAGTACGAACAGAAACTCAATTTTCAAAACATTTTTTTTTTATATATACTGACACACATATGTAGCTTCTCTTTGGGACAAGTAAAACGTTAAAGTAACGTGGTCCTGCAGAATTTTAGATTGTATTTTTTTTGCCATTTTTATTTCCCCATTCCCCCATCAAACACATCCATTCATGTGCACCTTTGTTGAAATTGATCAGTAGAATTTTGATCTTTAAGTATTTGTATTTAGATGTAAAACATTCATTTGCATTTGTTTATTTGATTTGATTTGATTTGATTTATTATTTATGCACTTTTATTTGACATCATTATTACACTATTGCCATTATGTAGTTACCAGATCCTTAATCCCAGAGGTATCAAGGGCATTGATGATCCCAAGAAAAGCACCAAGATTTTGGTTGAATCCACTGAACTCTCCGATGATCAATACCGTTTTGGTAACACTAAGGCATGCATTTCCAAATTACGTTAATTATTGCTACATTCCAAAAACAATGAAAATTCTTCATTAAACACACACACACACACACACATACAAACATGTATACATTATTGCCTATTGTTGTTCAAGTCCTATTCCAACTATGTATAACCAACTCCATACACCAGTTGTTTGAAACAAGTTTGAAAACTTGCCAAACCACTACTGGGCTTAAAACAATAAAATATTGAATGCCCCTCTCCTATTTTATTTTTTATCAAAATTCCTAACCGCATTAATCCTTGAAAAGGGTTTAAATATTTTTAAGTAGTTTATTTTTATTTGTGTGTAGTTTAAATTATTATTTATTTGAATTAATTTATTATTTATAACAAATGTTTTTCTTTATTTATATTACAAACTCATTGCATTCTACACCTGCAACCCAAACTGCACAACCACACACACTCACATGCACATAAAATTAATACATTTTTAATTAAATATGTGTCCTTTGAAAATTAAAACTTGATCGAAAAACTAAATACAGCTACAAGATCATGTGTCCTACACAACTAAAAGGTGTGGACAAAGACATCAAGGCCACTGTAATTATAATTAAACATATTGATTTGCCAGAAGATCAATATCGTCTCGGTCGCTCCAAGGTATATAACCGACAGTATACTTGCCAACAACCAACATTCAACACAACTTCAAACTCATTTTCATTTTGTGTTGAAATGAGTCATTCATAACTGATTTAATTTCATTTTTAGAAAGAAAAACAATCTACTAATCCAACTCTACAAAATAAATGTTGTCCTTTTTTTTTGCTTTGTTGTGCTCTGTGCTCTGTCTTCTTTAATTTAACTTTTCTTAGTCTCCTCATAAAAATGTGGAAATTACTAATCAATCTGCTTATGAGAAAAAAAGTGTTTTTGAAGAATTATGCTTTAGCAAAAAAAAAAAAAAAAAAAATCCATATGACTCAGCAAAGTATGGTGAAAATAATTAAATTGAGCGCTTTACTGGGCCATAATAAATTTGCTTTGCTTAATTAACAAATTATGGAGATTTGGGTTTTAATATGTAACTTTTTTCTTTTGCGTAATTGTATTTGTTTGCTTTCAAAATGTTGACAAATATCTAGGTGTTCTTCCGTGCTGGTGTCCTGGGTCAAATGGAAGAATTCCGTGATGAACGTTTGGGTAAGATCATGTCCTGGATGCAAGCCTGGGCTCGTGGTTATTTGGCTCGTAAGGGTTTCAAGAAATTGCAAGAACAACGTGTTGCACTCAAGGTTGTCCAACGCAACTTGCGCAAATACTTGCAATTGCGTACCTGGCCCTGGTACAAATTGTGGCAAAAGGTCAAGCCTTTGCTCAATGTATCCCGTGTTGAAGATGAAATTGCTGTAAGTATTTGCTATCACCAAAAAAAAAAAGAAGCTGAGGAGCTGGTTAAGTAGATCTGCGCTCGCTCTTGGATCTGCAATGAATAAAACTCAAACTATTTATGTGAGTCTTTTTGGCTGTCTGTACTGGTGGACCCCTGTTAAAAGAACAAAAAAAAAAAAACAAAAATCATAAATTTATTAATAATAATTGAGGTGCTAGGTATTAGAAAACTATTTGATATATTATCACAAGTTGCTCAACTCACTCCTAAATACTTTAGTAGTTTGTCGTGCTGGCAATACTAAAAATATCGTATTGAAAAAAGACCCTCAAATGTTTGAAATTTTCTTGTGGCAATACAAGTGTAAATCTAGTTAAGCAGCTGCTATGGCAAATAACACTCATACACTCATATCAATAATCGAATGGCCCTTTGAATTTCAAAATCTTTATTTTTGTATTTGAAAATTATTACAAAAATATATATGTAAAAATATTTATATTTTGTTTTTATCTTGCCACACCTACGCGATTTTGTTTAATTTTAAATAAACCAAAACAACAACAAAAAATTAATTAATCACATTGATGATGACGGTGACCCATTTATGATGACTAAATTATTATTGATTTGGTTGCAAGAATTTTATAAAATCTATTTTAAGCAACACAACTCACAAACGCAAAATTCAAATTTAAATTTAATAATAGAAATGACCGACATATGTTTACGTGAACATTTAAAAACACAGGTCGTGAAGAAGAAGAAGAAGAAAAATTGATTTTTATCTGGAAGATTTGAATACTAAATGCTCGTATTCAACAATTTGAGGAAATATAATTTTGGCATAAAGCTATTTGGTTTTATTAATTTAGCCATGAACAGCAGCGCCACACAAACGCATACAGAAATATTTATTTATGACTGCTCTTGTTGGCATAACCTGTAGCAATTTTTCTTTTTTTTTTAATAATTAATTAACAAAGTGAACAAGTGTATCATTGTTCTTGCCCCTTAACTTGCAAACTATTGGCAACTGAAACTAATGTACTAATAGTGAACACTAGGCCTCAGGCCTGCCGCACCCAATTAGCAAGGTACTCTTTCTTGCCACATTTTTACTCAAATCGGGATCCAAAAATAAACACAACAATTTCAATTTTTGATATGATACAATTTTTATACAAGATGAGCAAATAATAATCACCGAAATTAAATCCTCACACATACTTACATCTAGAAATAAATTTGAATAAATAATTTGTATAAGTGTGCGTGATTTCTATTGAATTCTCATCATTAACGTTTCCATTATGTTGCAAGACGAAAAGAGATGGCTGCAGATGAAATTGAATAAAAAAAACACACCTGTGCCATATCGATCGTTTAGCATGATCGTTAAAGAAATTCTGAAAATGATAAGGCACACCAAGTGTGTATTAATTATGAGTAAGAACTCAAAGCCCACACAAATACACACACACACGCACACATTTACACAAAACTTACATACATTTGATTTGATATTATGGGGCGTTGCTAATTTGAATTAATTTAAGTTTTTGAAAATTCATCGAGCATTTTGTAATTTCGAGCATTCCAGTTGTTGACCAGTAGCTAAACGGATCTAATAGTTACCTGGGCTAAAACGAACATTATTTCTTATTCATCTAAACGACCTAAACGATCATCAAGCATCTGTAGCTGCAGTTAATTTTACGATTTTAATAAAAAACAAATCATTTAAAACTAAATAAAAATTAAACGCAACTATTAAATCACTTTAAAGTTTTAAAGAATTCGCGGTAAAAAAACAGTGGTATTTTTATTTAATTTAAAATGGCTGAAGATAAAAAAGTGAAGAAATCGAAAAAATCTGATAAAAGTGAGAAAATTGAAGATGTTGGCTCAGCTACACCACCAGCCGAAGAAAAAACTATAGATGCGCCCAGTACTGACGACACAGGAGCAGGACTATTAGAAGAAAATTCTGCTGTATTGCAAGAGCCAGCAGTTTCTGAAATGACACCAGCTCCTCATTCACAAGAAGCTGAAACAGCAGTGCCAACACCAACAACTTTTTCCTCATCTAATAATAAATCTTCTAATTCTGATTCACAGCGTCTTGAGGAGAAGGCTAAGAAGGCTGAGGAAGCTCACGCTGCCGAAGTTAAGGTACGCAAGGAATTGGAAGCTCTTAACGCCAAGTTGTTAGCTGAAAAGACTGCCTTATTAGACTCCTTGTCTGGTGAAAAGGGTGCCTTGCAAGACTACCAAGAAAGATGTGCTAAACTCCAAGCACAAAAGAACGACCTCGAAAACCAATTGCGCGTAAGTAAATAAAATCAATTTAAATTAATTATAATTCAAAACTATGAAAAATTGATAATAAATTGTGAAAATAAGTTAAGCAATTAATTTAAAGATCATAAATTAGTGTTCATCAAAAAACAACAAGTGGAACGACATTAATCTCTGCATCAAATACTCATAGTGATTTTTAATAAGAAATTTATAGCATAACGAAAATTGAGCTAAAAATAAATTCAAATATTTAAACTTAACTTTTGATACATTTATTGCGTTTTTTCTTTGTAACTTTAAAGGACATTCAAGACCGCTTGACTCAAGAGGAAGATGCCCGCAATCAATTGTTCCAACAGAAAAAGAAGGCTGATCAAGAAATCTCTGGCCTCAAGAAGGACATTGAAGACTTGGAATTAAACGTACAAAAGGCCGAACAAGACAAGGCCACCAAGGATCACCAAATTCGCAACTTGAACGATGAGATCGCCCACCAGGATGAACTCATCAATAAGTTGAACAAGGAGAAGAAGATGCAAGGTGAAACCAACCAAAAGACTGGTGAGGAACTCCAAGCTGCCGAAGACAAGATTAACCACTTAAACAAGGTTAAGGCTAAGTTGGAGCAAACCTTAGACGAGTTGGAGGACTCTTTAGAACGCGAAAAGAAATTGCGTGGTGATATTGAGAAATCGAAGCGCAAGGTTGAAGGTGACTTGAAACTCACCCAAGAGGCCGTCTCTGATTTGGAACGCAACAAAAAGGAGTTGGAGCAAACCATTCAACGCAAGGATAAGGAATTGTCTTCCATTACTGCCAAATTGGAAGATGAACAAGTTGTCGTTAGCAAGCACCAACGTCAAATCAAGGAATTGCAAGCCCGCATCGAAGAATTGGAAGAAGAAGTTGAAGCAGAACGCCAAGCTCGTGCTAAGGCCGAGAAGCAACGTGCTGATTTGGCTCGCGAATTGGAAGAGTTGGGTGAACGTCTTGAAGAAGCCGGCGGTGCTACTTCTGCACAAATTGAGCTCAACAAGAAGCGTGAAGCCGAACTTAGCAAATTGCGTCGTGACTTGGAAGAAGCCAATATTCAACACGAATCCACGTTGGCTAACTTGCGCAAGAAGCACAACGATGCCATCGCTGAAATGGCTGAACAAGTTGATCAACTCAACAAATTGAAGGCCAAGTAAGTATTCTGATGTTAAAACATTTTTCTTTCGTATTTGTTTCTTTAAAAGTTGCAGCTGTGGAAAAGAACTGCATTGCCAGCCGAATTTGTTATTATTTTCCCCGATTGTGTTCAATGTCTCTTAAGTATCTAGTGAAAATAAATAGTAAATTATTCTTTAAATTTCTCCCTATGAAAACAGGGCTGAACACGATCGCCAGACTTGCCACAATGAGTTGAACCAAACTCGTTCTGCTTGCGATCAACTTTCTCGTGATAAGGTAATGAATCCTTTCGAAAATCTTTACAACACATTTAACACAATTCAGACACAAAACCTCCCTTAAAATACACAAACAATAACTTCCTTCAAAAATGTCTTTAGTGAAATTCAAAAGCGGCGCTTCTCTTCGAACGGCAACAACATGGATTTTCCAGAAGCAACGATACTTGTTATTTCAATTTAATAAAATTTTTAAGCTTATATCCCCCACACTTTTAACACAATCTTACTAAAACAAAAAACTTACTTTATTACCAATCTAGGGCTGAAAAGGAGAAGAACGAATACTATGGTCAATTGAACGATCTCCGCGCTTGTGTTGACCACATTAATAACGAAAAGGTATAAAAACATTTGACTCCTTTTATTAGAATCAGAAAAAAAGCCGCTGTACATTTTGCTGATTATTATTGTAAATTTGAGAGAGTAAGTTCGGGAATCCCAGATTTTCGAATGAAGCTCTAGTAGCTCTGCTTTGAACTTAGAGAATCTAATGGGTTTATCTTTTACAACGCCTGCGATTTTAATATTGTAGAACTTGTGAATATAACCAATACCGCACTAATCCTTGCCAATATATTTAGAATCCTTGCTAACAAATCACTAATTGTACATAGTACAGACAAAAGCCAATACAAAAATACACTATTACCTGTAGCTGTTTATATGATTAATTTTTGAATACTTTCCCCTTTCGCAATTGCAAAATAGGCTGCCCAAGAGAAGATTGCCAAGCAATTACAACACACTCTTAATGAAGTTCAATCCAAATTGGATGAAACTAACAGAACCCTCAATGACTTTGATGCCGCCAAGAAGAAGCTTTCCATTGAAAACTCCGACCTATTGCGTCAATTGGAAGAAGCCGAATCCCAAGTTTCACAGTTGTCCAAGATCAAGATCTCCCTTACCACCCAATTGGAAGATACAAAGAGATTGGCTGATGAAGAAGCTCGCGAACGTGCAACCCTTTTGGGCAAATTCCGCAACTTGGAACATGACTTGGATAACCTTCGCGAGCAAGTAGAAGAAGAAGCTGAAGGTAAGGCCGATTTGCAACGCCAACTCAGCAAGGCTAACGCTGAAGCTCAAATCTGGCGCAGTAAGTACGAATCCGATGGTGTTGCACGCTCCGAAGAATTAGAAGAAGCCAAGAGGAAGTTGCAAGCTCGCTTAGCTGAAGCTGAGGAAACCATCGAATCCCTTAACCAAAAATGCATTGGACTCGAAAAGACTAAGCAACGCTTGTCCACTGAAGTCGAAGATTTGCAATTGGAAGTCGACCGTGCCAACGCTATTGCTAACGCTGCCGAAAAGAAACAAAAGGCCTTTGACAAAATCATTGGCGAATGGAAACTCAAGGTCGACGATTTGGCAGCTGAACTCGATGCCTCTCAAAAGGAATGCCGCAACTACTCTACCGAATTGTTCCGTCTCAAGGGTGCCTACGAAGAGGGCCAAGAACAATTGGAAGCCGTCCGTCGCGAAAACAAAAACTTGGCCGATGAAGTCAAGGACTTGCTCGACCAAATCGGTGAAGGTGGCCGTAACATCCATGAAATTGAAAAAGCCCGCAAACGCTTGGAAGCTGAAAAGGATGAACTCCAAGCTGCCCTTGAAGAAGCCGAAGCTGCCTTGGAACAAGAAGAAAACAAAGTATTGCGCGCTCAATTGGAATTGTCTCAAGTTCGTCAAGAAATCGACCGCCGTATTCAAGAGAAGGAAGAGGAATTCGAAAACACCCGCAAGAATCACCAACGTGCCCTCGATTCCATGCAAGCCTCCCTCGAAGCCGAAGCCAAGGGTAAGGCTGAGGCCCTTCGCATGAAGAAGAAGTTGGAAGCTGATATTAATGAATTGGAAATTGCTTTGGATCACGCCAACAAGGTAAGTTTTTCCCTCCGCTAGTGAAGAATTTTGCTGACACGAAATTTCCTTACATCTTTGAATGACTTTTAGGCTAACGCCGAGGCCCAAAAGAACATCAAACGCTACCAGCAACAACTTAAGGACATTCAAACCGCCCTTGAAGAAGAACAAAGAGCACGTGATGATGCCCGTGAACAATTGGGTATTTCTGAACGCCGTGCTAATGCCCTCCAAAACGAATTGGAAGAGTCTCGCACCCTTCTCGAACAAGCCGATCGCGGCCGCCGTCAAGCCGAACAAGAATTGGCCGATGCCCACGAACAACTTAACGAAGTTTCCGCGCAAAACGCCTCTATCTCCGCTGCCAAGAGGAAATTGGAATCTGAACTCCAAACACTCCATTCGGACTTGGATGAATTATTGAACGAAGCCAAGAACTCTGAAGAGAAGGCCAAGAAGGCTATGGTTGATGCTGCCCGCCTCGCTGATGAACTCCGCGCTGAACAAGATCACGCTCAAACTCAAGAAAAACTCAGAAAGGCCCTCGAACAGCAAATCAAGGAATTGCAAGTCCGTTTAGATGAAGCTGAAGCCAATGCCCTTAAGGGTGGCAAGAAGGCCATTCAAAAATTGGAACAACGCGTCCGCGAACTAGAGAACGAGTTAGATGGTGAGCAAAGAAGACATGCCGATGCCCAAAAGAACCTCCGCAAATCTGAACGTCGCATCAAGGAATTGAGCTTCCAATCTGAAGAAGACCGCAAGAACCACGAACGTATGCAAGACTTGGTTGACAAACTTCAACAAAAGATCAAGACATACAAGAGGCAAATCGAAGAAGCCGAAGAAATCGCCGCTCTCAACTTAGCCAAATTCCGCAAAGCACAACAAGAACTTGAAGAAGCCGAAGAACGTGCCGATTTGGCTGAACAAGCCATCAGCAAATTCCGCGCTAAGGGTCGTGCCGGTTCCGTTGGTCGAGGTGCCAGCCCCGCGGTAAGTGTCCAAACAAAAATCATCAATCTCTAAAAACGAATGCTTTTTATCAACTGCCAACCATTTGCTAAATAATAACGAATCATCTTTTCTTTATTATTTTATTTCAAATTTCTTGAATCTCTTGCAATAACCCCAAGCAGATTTAATAACGCAAAATGGCACTGTAAATGATTCACACGGTCCACATAGAGATTCAATTAGCAAAAAAAAAAAAAAAGAGAAACTAAATCATAAGTTAAATCTTTATGCATCTCTTTTCAACAAAAGAAATGCAACATTCTACATTCAATTTATTACTTTAAACCAAATCGAAAAAATATTAAAAAAGAGAAAATCAAAAAAAAAACAAACAAAAAGATTAAGAAAATAACCAGCTTACAAAATCCAATTTATTTCATCACCAAAAGCATCAGAATCAGAATCATCGCAAAAACAAAAAGAGTCACAGTCAAATCAAAAAGAAATCGATCTGATTCAAAGACATAAAACAAACTTTTCTGCTTTTTAACGATAATAAATAATTATATTTATTACTATAATACTATTATAATTGTATATGTATGTGTGTGTGTACAACAACAGCCGGCAGCATCTAAAGGTGGTCGCAAAAGTGCATTGGACCAGTAAACAATCTTTCATTACATTTGTAAGTGCCAAAGGGCTAAAAGCTCTAAACTCTAAACTCTCAAATCCTAAAACCCAGAATCCAAATGAACTTTATTATTGTTTCGTTCTGTCAAATCATTGAATATACACACACATACTTACAACTTACATTTATTTTAAACAGTCACTACTTGCACTTGCAACGTGAGTTGTAAGCCCTCCTTTCACCATCTCGCACTCTCATACGAGCAGTCAAACCAAAAGAAAAAACAAGGAAAGAAAATTCATTGCAACATCACCGACAAAAGTCATTTCACTATTCATGCTGTTCGAAGAGAGACATTCTTCTCATTATGAGTCCTGCATTGTAACGTTTTTTAGTAAAAGAATATTGTTGTTAGTGTTCTTGGTGATATTTTCTCTTTGTTGAATCATGCATGCATTTTTTGTAAAATGTTAAATCACCCTCCTTGTGTTAACAACCGTATAATATTTTATTTTTATTTTTCTTGTTCTCTTTAAATCTACAGCCCCGTGCTATGTCCGTGCGGCCACAATTTGACGGTTTGGCTTTCCCACCAAGATTCGACCTTGCTCCCGAAGATTTCTAAATGCCAATAAAACATTTTTATTTATTTAATTAATACTATTTCATAAATATTTTATTTTATTTTACTTTAATTTAATTTATAAATATTTTACAACAATTTTTTTGTTTTTCTAATTAACAAAATAAACAATTAAAGAAATTTAATTAAAAGAAAAACAACTTTAACAAATCGAACGACAGGAGGATTAGAATGCACTTAGGCATAAATATCAAAACTACTTAATACTAAGAAATTAATGTATTTTGTAAAATACCAACATAAGAAGCCTTTCAAGGACACAAAGATGATAAATAGTGAAGAAAAAATAGAAAAACAACTCTAGTGTAGTAACTTTCGCCACACACGCTTTGACATCAGAACTCAACTCACACCTCAACTCATTTTGCTGTTACAGAAGTTATACAAACAAAACCAACAAAAAAAAAAAGAAAAAACTTAAAATGACACATTTATATTTTTATAAATAATAAATTTTGTATTGTTAAAAACATGACTTAAGCTCCGTCATTAAAATTAAACACTCATACAAATGTAAGTTTAGGTTTAAATCTATTTGTCAACTGTGTGGAAAATAAAAAAATAAACACATGATTGCACATTTTCAAAAATAAATAAGAATAAAATTAAATTAAAAAATAGTAAAATGAATTATTTATGTATTTATTTTTTGTTAAATGCACACTTTAAAACACAAATGCGCATCATTGATTTGTACTTCAAATTAACTGTTAATTAAAAAAAAAACGATCTAAAACAGCAAATGCTCATTTTACTTACACACATAAATATTTCTACTTAAAAAGTTACATGTTTTTCTCTTACACTCACTCACACACCGACACAAATAAACACACTCATCTTATGGCGCTTATGTTAATGTTATTTTTTAATTATATACATAATAATAATAATGATAAATATTTAATTAAATAAAAAAAGGAACAAGTATACAAAAAAGGAAAAAATAAATGTAAATCAATAAAAAAAAAACAACTTGAAGTCTTTCAATTTAATCCGATGTATGTGAGCAGAATATATAAGGATGCACAACAGTGTGACCAGATCCCAATAATTTTTCTAGCTAAATTGGTACCAAAAAGTGCCACACATAGTGCCAAAGTTTAAATGTCTTAGTTTTAAGCAAATATTTTCTTGCAGAGTTCATAGTTGTTTCATTTATAGTTATGTTACAGCCATACCTAAACAAGGGCGGAAAGCGTTTTTTCGCTGTCAAAAGTTCTCATGCCTGTACATTTTGTATGGAGCATACCGAAATAACGCGGCGGCAACGCTTTGCTATTGGAAAATTCGATTTTGAGAAGGCGTTTAATAATAAAAATAAAGAAAAACATAACAAATTTTGTTTTTTTTTATAAAATTTTCAATTTACACAACAGAAACACCAGAATTGTTATTATTTTTAAAATAATTAGGAAAGTTATATATATTTTTGGATAAAATCTAGTTTACCGGGAGGTAAAACTTTAAGTGAAAATTATGGTCTGACCTATAGTTTCGGAGTTACGGACCTCCAACGTTTGTATGTATAATATGGCACATATCGAGTATTTTATGCTTAGATTTTTATTTACACCCCGTAGACAACTTTATTTAATTTTTGAGATGCGTCCATTAACTAGACTTAAGCATTAATATTTTTAATAACCCTATTTTGTATCATTTGGACAAAACGTTGCCGCTTTTGTTTAGGTATGGTATTTCAGCGTAAAAGCTATGCGGAAGAAAACGTTCCGCTTTCCGCTTTTATTTAGGTATGGCTGTTAGAAACATTTATTTCCATTGAAAAAAAAGAAATTTGTTTTAAGACAATAAATCATTTATTAAAAATAAATAAATTTAAAAATACAATAAAAATAATAATTTAGTCTTCGAACTAAATATCACAGACACCAGTGATTAAATATACTTGACTATTTTCAATGCATATGTAGTTGCTTAACTGTTGCTGTGAAAAAATGTGCAGGAAAAGCAAATGCAAAAAAAAAAAGAAAGAAATTCAATGAAATGAATTTTAGACAGAATGTCCACTACTGTGTTTCGTACAATGAGAAGTATAAAAGTTTTAAATTATAAATTAAAAGTTGATATAATCTTATGTATATATCCAAACCGTTGAACCGTTATAGATAGAAACTGATTGCTAAATCTACTACAGCAGAAAGTATATAATTTGAATTTTGAAAATAAAGGGTGACCCTATAGTTGCTGTAATTTGATGTATATTGCCAAACTACTAAGCAGTTGAACAAGTTTAAAGTTTGGAGATATAAGGGTGTCCCCTTAGTTAATGTTATCTAATTTATGAGGTCATACTCCTGAACCGTCATGGGCAACCAGATGTAATCTGTTTTGAAGTCGGTTTTTTTTTGCAAAAATTATTTAAGTTGTGTTTTTTGTTTGGAAAAAACAGTTATATTGCGAGTTTAATTTTTTGTTTGTAAAATAAAAGTTATTTTTCAAGTCATATTTTTTTATTAAAAAATAACACTTTTTTCGAGTTCTATTTTTTACCTGACAAATTAAAATAAAATATTTCTAATTAAATTTAACTTTATTTGTTTCGTTTGTGTACGGAACGGAAAGTGGAAAACGCCAATTTTGCAGAAAATATAAAACATTTAAAATAACTATTTAATTAAATTTTTTTAATAAAACTCAGATAAATAAAAATTAACGCAGGCGAAGGTAGTCCGGGTAACAACGATTACGCAGGTGTAATTGGTCATATTGTAGCATTTCTCTACTATTATAATTTTTCCTATGTAATAATTGATACCTGCGAACCCTGGCACATATTAATAATATATATGTATTATTGTATTAATAGGTATATGTTATTATAACATATATAATGCCTTATTCACAAACAATTTTTATTTTTATAATATGTTTATAAAACAAAATTTCCATACAAAATTGGTTTTATAAACCTGTAATAAATTTAAAAATTGATTGTGAATGAGCCCTATAAAATAATACTGATTGATCTAATTGCATTACGTAAAACCTGCTGGATGGATTTCAATAAAATTTTCTGAGGAGACTCCTTAGAACCTTGCCTCAAATATTGAATACTGTTTTTTCATAAAATAACTCAATTCGTAAAAAAAAAAAATAGAAATACAACTGTAAAAGCACCCAGTTTTACCAGTATAATCGTACTAGTGTTAGTAAATTTTATTTTTTTAGATGAAAAATTTTTAACTGCTTACAGATCATTACAATAAATATAAAAAAAACTTTTTTTAAATTTAATTTTTAAAAAGATTAGAAATGATGCGAGGACGAGACATGAGCGCTGCTACTAATAAAATAAATCTTAAAAAATATGTTCCTATGTGAGCAACAAAAACATTAAAACGTTATTTTAGCTTTACTGTAAAAAACACAAAAAAACTTGCTGCATACATTTTTATATACCTACTATATGAACCCGGTGTGCTTCGCTACCCCCCTCGTTATTAAATAAAATTAAAAGTATTGCGAAAATTTAATGACGATTGGTCCAGTAGTTAAGACTATATTACGATTTTTAATTTTTCTAAAAAGGAGCGGATTCCCACCCACTTTTCTCCTGGTACGTATTCCTAATTATGCCAATACCATATGTACCAAATATCGTCGACGTAGGTAAAAAAAATGCCCAAGATATGACGATATTAAATTTTGGGTTATATGGGCGAGGCCACGCCCCTTTGTCCAATTAAAACTTCATATAGCCTATTATTCCTTCCAGAGTCACAGTAACATGCTGTAAAAATTTCAGGGAGATCGGTCCAAGGGTTTGGCCTCCTATAAAGCACAAACAAACAGACAGACATTCATTTTTATATATATAGATTTTTTGTAGAACATTTTACCTTCTGCTAATTACATATTAGTACTTGTTAAACAAACAACCACCAGTGATTAAAAATACTTGACAATTATCAATGCATATGTAGTTGCTGAATATGTAGTTGCATTAGAAAAATATGCAGCAAATGCGAAAAAAAGAAAGAAACGCATTTGCTTTAGCTGACTATGTGTTTCTGCAGCAAAGAAATCAGTAAAGCAATTAACTTTAAACTATGAAGCTGTGGCTAACTACGATTGCTTTTTCTTGTTGTTTCCTGCTGTAACTCCCTTTTAACATTGGAAACGTATTTAGGTATTTATTACTTACAAAACATAAGAAAACATATTTTAAAAACGTTGTTCTTATTACACCATTAAATGGTGCTTTTTTTTTGTTTTTTTTAAAGCAACAACAAAAGAAGAAACAAACATCTACTTATTGCTGAAGAAACAGCAAACGTTTTCAAAATAAATGCTTTGCTGATTGCGTTGCTGCAAAAAGAAACAGATAGTAAGCTTAAGCATATGCGTTTCTTTCTTTTTCTCTTTTTTGGATTTGCATTTGATTTTTGCTGTTGCTTCGTTTATAATGCTGAAAAACATGTAAGCAAAGCAAAGATTTTAGTGCTGTTCCTATTTTTAAGCAAACAATTTAAACCCTGACATACACATATGTACATACATACGCATGTATTACGTACGTAGGCCAAATTATTCTAGGTATCCGCAGTAAGATTTGAATTAGCAACTTTTTAATTTAGAGATATAAAAAAGTGCTTAAAGAGGTTAAAAATATCAAAATGAAAATTTATTATTCGGAATCTTTTAAAATTTAATTAATTGACTTTATTCGTGATTGATTCCAATGGGATCCCTTATGTAGAAAAATGAAAGAAAAATAGTTACTAAATGTTTGCTGTGTTTTTGTGTAGAACATTTTTGAGTTGTTATTGTCTTCTGTCTTATTGATTCAATGGAGTTCTCATTTAATCAATTTGGATTTTGATATAAGACCTTCTTTTTTTCTATACAAAATTTGGGTAAAATCCACTGATGAGCTATTTGAGCAGTAGTGAAATGGCCATATGGATATGCTTTCCCCGCAGTAATACATTTCATTTTGTAGTTTAGTTTAAAATAATAAATATTTCATGAGAATATCATGAAATATTTATATTTAAAGGAGTCAAGCACGAATAAAGTAAATTAATTAGAGGTTAAAAATAAATTATTAAATTATGTTGCCAGACTTACTTTACTATTTATTATTGCAATTGTTAAACGCGAAATTTAGTGCTCTAGAGAAAAGTGCATTAATTATTTTTTTCGAACATTTTGAAAATTATATTTTCAAAATGTGCTAAATAAATGCTAAATAAAGAGTTAGAAAGTGCTAAAAATAGTGCTAAGTGCTAAATTGGTAATTTAGCTGATAAATCAACAAAACAAGTGCTGAATCTGCCACCAAAAGTGCTAAAATGGGCACGCTGATGCATAGTGGTGGTTGTTAATTAAATCATTGTTCACTAAATCATTATGAAACTAAAAAATTATTTGAGGCAATGTGGCGTCACTCTAATTTTCAATATTAAGGACGACCAAAAATACTCGTTAAAATCAGTGTTCACACCACTATAAAAACTAAAACAACTTAATAATTACAAAAAATAGAAACAGGCGCTGTCAATAGGTAAAACTAAGCACACAGTTGAAAAGCAGCCCACTTGTATCAGCCGAAAATCCAAACCATTCCTGTTGCCTCAGAAGAGAATAGAGGAGGGAAAAAAGGTAACAGATAACAAATCTGAAATAAGATCTTTAATAACTTGAACCGATTTTAAATTTTTATTCTTTAGTTAAAAGGTGATGCTTACAGATTGGTACCGTTTGTAAAACACTTCATAATCTTCACAATTAAAGGGTACCCCATACAACATACATTTGTATTACGTGTATTATGAATCGTAAAGGGCGTATCGCAATAGTTTCCAGTCGCAAAAAGTAATGCAAAAATTAATTAAAAAAGTAAAGAGTGTACCCATAGGTGACTCAAATTGACCTTTATGGGCCAACCTTTGGAACCGCTATAGACAAACGCTTGCAAATTGGACAGAATGTCGATCGCTATTACCGTTATTATAACAAGTTTTAATATTCAAAAAAGGGTGCCCCAATAGTTCATTTAATATAGTGTACATGGCGATATTTTTGAATAGATGCTGAAATTGACTTTTATTTTATAAACTTTGTTCTCTTAATTATTAAAATAAATATTAAACAAATTAATGTGATTTGCAATCTTAGTTTTATTTTCTAATACTTCCACTTTCAACCATTATTACACGGAGATATATGTAGGCGAAAATTTCGGAAATTGCCAGGTAGCACAACGATTACTTGAAAATTAGAGGATAAGAAATAAAGTAAAACGCTTAAAAAAATTACAACACATTTTCGTTCCTTTAGCAGTTGCGTTTCATCAAAATTTTAATCGAACAATGTTGTGTGTTGTTTGGTTTGCTCACGAGTTTTGAACGAGAACGTCCAAGAAGCGTAAGTTCTATAGAAACAAACTAACACGGGCTAAAGAATATATTCCCTTATAAGAAACATCTAAGATTAATCGATGAAAATATTGAAACTCTGTCGTTAGCATCGCATAATGTGTTTCACATGGAAATAGCACTAGACTGCACATCATGTGAGCTTCTCAAAGAAAAAGCAATGAAAAGTGGTAATCTGCTTATGAAAACCTACCTACATTGGCTGTATCCCACATAAAATATCAATGCATAGAACTTAAACGCCATACAAATCTAAATCAATTTAAAGAAAATTATAAAAATCTTAGTTTGTGAAAAAGTAAGCCAGTAAAGTAATTAGAATATCCAGAAGATATACGACACGAAAAGTTTGGAAGATTTTTAATGCCAATCTCATTATTAAATCGCTTAAAATAATTTCAAAAATCGGCTATAAAAGTTCCCAATTACGCACCAATTGTTAAGATGGTTGTCAGAGATTGGGGATCATTTTACAAATAAAATGACAATTAATGTATACAGATGAAAATAAAAGACCTGAGTGGATTCTTCTTAAAACAAGCTTAGTCAGCAGTTTCACAATTCGTTGAACTGCAAATTCAAACTCGTATTAAATTTATTGAGCCTTTTTTTCATTTCTTTATATGTACAAACTAAAATTGTGCATTATAATATCTTAATAATATCTTAATATATAGTAGTATCTTAATTAATAGAAATGGAAAAAAAGTGAATTAAAAGATGTGTTAAAAAATTAATTCGTTTTTGCTACCGAAACTTTCATAAACGAAGGTAGTACGGGGGCTGCTATATATATTTCTCGCCTGGCAACACTGAGTGCTGCCAAGTGCAATCTGACATTTCCATTGCAAAGTTTGTCATTTTTAAGCATAATCGTACTCAAAACGTTTTGACGTACGACCATTATTTGTGTTGTTTGCAGTGACTTGAAAAAATTAATATAGAAAAAAAATGGAATTAACTCGTGAACATTTTCGTGCCATCATTTTTCACAACTTTCGACGTGGATTATCACGACAAGAGTGCATTGATGAACTTAAATCTTTGTATGGCGATGAAGCACCATCCTATAGCACTGTGAAAAATTGGTATAATGAATTTAATCGTGGCCGAAGCTCGCTCAAAGACGAATTCTGTAAAGGTCGTCCAAAAACGGCTGTTGTGCCAGAGAACATTGATGCCGTGCGTGAACTCATAATGCAAGACGACATGCGACATACCGAGAGATAGAGACATCCTTGGACATTTCTTCCACCAGCATACATTCGATACTGCATGAACACCTGGCCGTAAAAAAGGTTTGTTCTCGTTGGATCCCGCACAATTTGAAAGTCGCTCAAAGAGAGGCTCGTGTCGATTGGTGCAAACAAATGTTGCAAAAATACGATTGCGGTGCTTCAAAAGACGTTTATAAGATCGTCACAGGTGACGAATCATGGATCCATGCGTATAAGCCCGAAACGAAACAACAATCGACCGTGCGGGTCTTCAAAGATGAGCAAAATCCAACGAAAGTTGTTCGTGGAAGAAGCACGAACAGGCAACTGGACTGTTCCGCTTAAGCAACGTAGGACGGTCACTTCTGAGCGGTACACTACAATTTGTTTACCTGAAGTCATCGGAGAAATTCGAAAAACCAACAAGAGAAGACGAATCATTGTTCACCATGACAATGCGAGCTCTCACACATCGGCTCAAACCAGAGCGATTTTGACCGGCCAAAACATCGAATTAATGGGTGATCCGCCGTACAGCCCTGACTTGGCACCTAATGACTTCTTCTTGTTTCCGCACATCAAGAAAAAAATGCGTAGTCAACGATTTTCGTCGCCAGAAGAAGCTGTTGAAGTGTTCAAAAACCATGTTTTAGAGGTTTCTCAATTGGAGTAGAAAAAGTGCTTCGACAACTGGTTTGAGCTTTCGTTTCGTTTTTATGGGTAAATTCTTATTTTTAAAAATTTTTGAAAAAATTCCCATTAATTTGCAGGATTTTTTTGCCAAAAGTAATACGAGAATGTTTATTAAATTTCAGAAGATTACTTAAATTTATGCCAAGATATTTTATTTTATCCCTTATTGGAATTTCTACTACTCCAAGATAAAGACAAAGTAATTTGCTCTCCGGGACTACGAAACTACTACATTTACCAGAAGCATGACGAATGCAAATTGCTTCATCGCAAAATGCTTTGACAATTTGTAAATGAGCTGAAACTTTTTGAAGTGCCCAATTGGGAGATTCATCATTGGCATGTAATATATCCGTAGATTCCCTAAAAACGTGGGTTAAGTCAATCAGAAAGATGTTGAAAAGATGTGGAGTCAAAATTGAGCCTTGCGGAACTCCACATTTAACATCGCCTTAATTAAATAATTTATTATTAAATAAAACTTGTGAATATAATCGAGTTGATTATATTTAATTAATCTCTTTAAAGAAAGCCAGGTCGGGAAACTTCTTGTGAGCGGAGGGCCAATCTATAAAGATGATCAGTTTTTTATTAATGCTCGTTAAGAACAATTACCTTTGGGAAACTGTATGGTCACCTGTTTTTAGGATGACTTTTATAATTGAAAAGTTGAGTAATTTTCCAATTAATAATTACAATTTATTTATTAAAAATATTCTATGTTTCACTAAAATAGGGATTTATTCAAGGCAGATTAATATACTAGGCAGTGGCAGTAGATCAGTTGACTTTCTTATTAATGTTTTCAGATGTCAAATTTTGTTTACATTTATTATTATTTTTTCCTATAAAAATTTTTTTCTTACAGTGGTGTTGTGGAAGTATATTTAAAATTTTCATAAAACAAAAAAGCTTCACAAACTTTTTGAAACTGGATTTTATTTAAAAATTGTAGGCTTCGCCTCCTCATTTTATATTTTAAAAACAAGAAGTTTGGTACAAAATGTGTTTATACATATTTTTCGTTTTTACATAAAAAAAATAAGCTAACACTATCACGAGAATGCGAGGTTAAGGAAACTGCTCTAGCTTAAATATATGCATCTAAGTAGCATCAAAGGAAGCTTATAACATCTAGATCAATAATATTATAATCATTTTTAGCGCTACATTTTCAAAAACTGAAAAAATCATGATAAAGTGGTTTTTTGGGAAACTAAATATCATAATGCATCGGGCTATTCCTACAAAATTTTGAAGTGATAAAGCTAAAAGAGTTTTTAATCAAATAGTGAAATAAAATTTAAATTCTTTTTTTAATTCCCGGAAAGTGGAAAAATGTCCCAAATTATTGTTTTTTTTACAAAAGAGGCCTTAATTAATCACGGGTCTGTTAAATCATTTTTGGAATATGTAGTCAAAGTTTGGAGACTGTTTTCCTTTTTTAATCGGTGCTTTGCACTCCAAGGAATTTTACAATAATTTTAAAATTTGGCAATGTTGGAAAGGGCTGGAGGGAAAACCGTTATAATTGTTAACTTAATTTTTCTTTTATTCGCATTTACTATAGTTTATCTTAAAAATGGTTTAACAAATTTGCTAGTACTAAAGTAAATTTAAATTACATAAACAAAAAAAAAAAAAAGAATACTACCTTTTTGCGGAAAATCCTTAAAAAAAAACGAAATTTTTTACATTTTCTCAATTCAGAGGCTTGTAACTGTTTAAAGAAAAGCGAACAAACAAAACTTTAAACTTTATCAGAACAAAACTTTAATTTTGTCAAAAAAAAACGTTTTCAAGCCACTGTGCGTCAAATGATTTGACATCTGAAAATATATTTTACAAACACAAAATACATGTTGCTTACTTTTGTTGTAGTTGTTTTAAAACTGCTATTACCTGTAAAATTAATGTGCCATGGATTTATTATTGTTCTTCCAAATTTAAATTGTATGATATGTATTTAAAAATTTAAAATTTCATTTAAGATTTTAAACTTAAAAAAGGTAAGTAATAAATGTAGTGTTTCTTCACAAGTGTAGAAAGATAAGTGGTTTTAATATTAATTTTAAGTTCTTGATTTTGACGAAATTAGACTTAAATAAATATCCCTTTTTCGGGTGTTCTAAATTTAGTGCTGCCAGATGAATAAGTCGAGTTTAAAGCTTTAAAAGTAGTGTTAGTAAACGGTAATTTGCGTTGTAAGGTGAAATTAAAATGTTGTGTCCAAAGCTAGTTTGGACAAAATTGAAATGATCTATTTGTGAAAAACCTTTAAAACAACTTGATATTAGGAAAGCTAAAACCAACTTGAATCATTTTATAAAGAATTCCGTTATGGTACGAATGATCAAACAAACGCTTTTTCAATTTCCAAGGAGATGGCAACAGTACAGTGACATTTACGAAGATTTTCAACCAAATCATTTTGAAATTTTAATAAGGCATCTAATGCAGAATGACCTTGTTTGAATATAATTTGCAAATTAGAAATATAACTGGAATTTGTATATAAATTCATTTTCTCTCGGATTATAAGTTCAAGAAGTTTTCCTAAGTTCGAAAGTAAAGAAATCGGTCGAAGATTACTCAGTTCACTATCAGCACTTTTCGTGCGGGTAGGAACAATTTTTGAGGTCTTCCAAACACCAGGAAAATAGAAATTATTTAAGCAATTATTAAATATAATAGTTAGGAATTGTATTGCTTTTAATGGATTTTTTTTTTGTAATATAATTCGAAATATTGTCCAACCCGCTTGATTTTTTATTATTTATAGTGTTTATTTAAAAGGCCACCTGATCTAAGTTAACAAAGTTATTAGAACTTTGATTGTTTAAAGATGCAAATGACTGACCAAATTGATATTGATGCTCTGGGCAGTTGGAGAGTATGCTTTGAATTCTGTCATCAATAAAGGAAATATCACGATTTAAAGTTTTTTTCGCTATACATGTTAAAAAATAAATCTCTTATTTCTGTAGTTTTTGAAAATCATTCCATTTTGAGAAATTTCTTGGATAGTTGCGTTTTTCTTGAAACCTACCAAATTATAAATTTTCTTATGGGCGGTTGCATCAGGATTAATATTCATTATTTTATTTTCAAATTTCGATTGTTCCAATTCAACCTGTCTTTTTATTATAATACTTAGTAAACGAATTTGCTTCGATAAAAGTAAATACTCAGATCCGTTTTGACTCAAAGTACGATAAAATATTTTCTTAAGATTTCTTTGCCCAGTATCTTTAACTTTAAATAAAAACTTAATTTTGTCTGAAATTAAAAACTTTCGGTTACCAACATTAATTTTTTTTGGAATGGACATCCGAATTTTTATTGATAATAGAAGAAACAATTTTAATGTGTTCATCAATTTCCAAATTGGTTAGATTCCTGTTACATTCTGAAAAATTTAAATAATATCACGCCTGACGTGATGACGAAAATTCTCCCAATTTGTATTTTCAAAAGAACTAAATAAAGAAGGAGGGTTTAGGATTATTTCGAAATTTGATCAGAAAATGTTGAAAGAGTTGAAAGTTCAAAATTAGGGATTATTTTTATTTACACAATTGGCACTCACAAAACAATGATCAAGAAATGAAGATGAACTTGGATATGTCGGCAAAAGGTTAGTTAAGCGAACAAAATTCATTGAGTTTTGTTGTAAGAAAATAAAAAAATATGCTACCATTAGCATTAGTCATTGGAAAGTGACAAGAATTAAAATCACCACCTATAAAAAAAGGTATCAAATTCTTGTGAGCAATAAGCTACACAATTTAAACCAATATTCAGCTGTGAGGAATTAAAGTTACATGCGATATAAATTGATCCAAGCAATATTTTCTTAATAACATGACCTACTTTTACTTCACTAGAAAAAAACTTGCAAACATCTTGTGAGCTTTTATCTCTTACAAATGAATAGTAATTCAAAATTATCTTATGTCTTCCGCTAGGATGGGTTTCCTGAACAAAAGCTAAGTCTAAGTCTTATTCTTCGATTTACCTCTAGAAGGGATCGATCATTCAAAGTCAATAATTTAAATGAATTATGGATCATAGAAAAATTTAATCTCATCCAACAACATCATACAATGCTTTTTGGTATCCTCTTTGGACATTGACTTATAGTCAGTAATAAATTTTTTAACTTTGTTTTCCAGTGTAACTCTTTCAGGATGGCAAATGATTTAAGCAATTTTAAGAAATTATTCTATTAACGGCGAATATGCTTTCTTTTTATTTACTATAGCTTGAGAGTTCTTTAAAAAAAAAACTAGCATACGATCTATTTAAATGAAATAAGTTTGAATGTTCAACAACTTTTAAAACAT
Organism: Gymnosoma rotundatum; assembly: GCA_916610165.2. Taxonomy (NCBI): domain Eukaryota; kingdom Metazoa; phylum Arthropoda; class Insecta; order Diptera; family Tachinidae; genus Gymnosoma; species Gymnosoma rotundatum. Next base: position 89,525,931 of record OU744337.1, on the reverse strand, counting down.
TAGAAGTAGCTCTTTGCCTTTTTTCTTTGACTTTTTCTCTGAATTTTTCCTTCATTTCCAAATATTTTTTGTAAGCCACGCAACCTCTAAAGTTCGAAGGGTGACCATGTTGCTTACAATTTCCACAAAAATGTAGGTTTTCTTTACATGGCATAAATTGGCATTCACCTGGAGCATGACCTAATTCACACTTTGCACACGCATATGATCTGTTACAATTCCGCAATGTATGCCCTCAATGTTGGCACCGCCAGCATTGAATTTCTCTGAATTTTTCTTTTGGAAACTCCCAAGCAATCTTTTGATTTAAAATGTATTTAATACTCGTTATTTCTGAAGCTGATTTACCTGCAAATAATGTTACTGTTAGTGGAAAATTTCAAAACATTTTCTACCGTGACGGGAACTAATAAATTTAGCTGGTTTGTAATTAAATTAAAATACGTCTTATAATATACTCCACGCAAAACCAAGCTGATGCGTTTTAATTCCTTAGGTGTATATGAATATGAATCAATTTTTGTATCTTTTAATAACTGCATCAATTCAGCATGAACGGCTACATCTTTAACAAAAAATTTGCTTTTATGTTAATTTTTATTTACAATTTTATAGTCTATATTTACGAATTGAGCTGTTTAACTAAGTTTTCAATGTTGACATTAAATGAGAAAATTGGGTCTTCATAATCTATTGGTTGTTCATATCCAAACTTGATTTAGGATCAGCAATAGTTTTAGCGCTGATGGAAATGTGGTTCTTGGGAATTTAAACGTTTAAAATTATTTGAACATCAGTATTTAGAATTTGATTGATTTCTTCAGGCATTAAAAGCAAGGATTTTTTAATTGATGCACAACGTGTTTTAATTGATTTCTTAGATAAATGTTTATCAGGAGGCAAGCTGTCACGCGGATGCTTAAATTCCGCAATAGGTGGTATGAAATTCATATAGGATATAAAATTAATTAGATATTCACCCCTATCATGAATATTTTTTCACTCGAAAATTGTTCCCTTTTCCCCAAATTGCAATCGTGAATAATTCACGTGAACAATTTTTCACTTAAACAAAAATTCCCCTTATCGGGATTGATTTTTTCCCAAGAAATTTTTTCCCTTTTCCCATAGATTTGTTCACTTAAATTTTGGTGGGGAACTGCATACATTATGCCAGTTTTTATATGTTTTAATTTTTAATTATTTACATCAATAACACATTTTTTTAATTCAATCAGTTAGTGCAGTGCAGACTGACATTATGCTCGTCAAGATGCAAAACAAAGAGATTTATCTATTGGTTATAAATTTATGAAGAGTTTTTATTAAAAAAATATTTTTCAAATGATCCGATACAATATTGTATTTTATTGAAATGGGTCAGTACCAATGTCTAGGGTATGTTAGGCAGGCAGCCGTGTTGCCACAGCCCACTTGGGTCCATTGATTGGATCTTTTGTGTCTAGGGTAACTTCAAGGGCTTTTAAGCGTCTTGCACGTCACGTTCTTGAAATGAAATTATTGTCTGTTGTGGTATCTCCTCCTCTTGCAACAACACATCATTAACATTTCTAAATTTTTCATAACTTTAAAAAAATTTGAATATTTTTTTTCCTGTTAATATTTTCTTCTTTCTAATTTGTATTCAGTACGAATTGATAGCGGGAACAAACGTTCCCATGAAACTCACGATAGCAATTTTCCCTTCATGGGGAATGAAAATTTCATGGGAACAAAAATTTCACATTTTGTTCACGATAGGGGTGATTAAGTTTTTTTTATTTCTAAATTAAATTTTTTGTTTAAATTTTTACTTTTTATAGTTTTCACCGTGACTCGTTGAACTGTAAAGAGAAACAAATTTTTCATTCTATTACGTTTTTTTCATTCTATTTTCATTCTATTAAGTCGTACCACAAATTTTTCAGCAATATATTTACATGTGTATATAAATGAAGGTAGCATTAGTCATTATTATTTGCACAACATGTCGTTGTTAATTACATTTAATATTTCTAAAACTTTCGGAAGGTCCAATGCATTATCCCATGATAAAATAGATGGTTTAAAACGTGCTTGATTCCTTCAATTATAAATATTTCATAACTATATCAATAAAGAAAATTAAAATCAAAAAGATTCCGTATAATAAATTTTCATATTGATATTGTCAGTAATGTACAAAATAAAGGTACTGATCATATATTGTATAAGTAAAAAACATATTTTGTTTTATTTCTATTTAGCAGACCTGGGGTTGTTTATGTTCAATAAAACAGTATAGGGACACGTGGTTGTCTTAGGCCAAAAGAAAAAGTGAAGTTATAATTATTTTTCGTTAGTGTTGCTTAACGTAAAAAAGTATATATCAAGAGTGATGATAAACGTAAGTAAATTTTAATAAGTGGCTATGTTTACACCACACCTTCATTAACGTCCTCACCGTAATCGAAAATGGAAGCAGTTTTTGAATTGCTTGTTAGAACAATACTGTTAGGTGTAACTAATTTAAACTTTTTGCTGTACTCAAAAAAATTGCTTCCCATACCTTCTTTAATCTTATTGGATATAAAACTAATCGCTTTAAACCATTTCAATTTTATGTTTGGATGATACACTGAAGCAACAATTGCATCGTAATCTTCTTCAGTAAAATTGAAAAATTGCTAAAATCGTTTAAAAAGACTTCCTTGAAGCAATTTTGTAGATTGTTGTAAAAATGTTAGGTGTCCATTTATTAATTTATCGGTTTTGACTTTAAGAATAACCAATGAAGTGATTAACATTCCTAAAATACGTTTTTTTCGCCTTGCAAAAAATCTAAAATTTCTGCAAAAGGCTTCATGACTTTGCAGTATTCCTCTAAATAAATCAAATCAATGCGGCTTGATTTTATAAATAAAAGTATTTTACGAACACATACATATGTATCTATGTACATACTATATATAATACATATTGTATAGATACATTGTGTAATATATAAGGAATAGTTCTCAAATATAATCTTTTGGAAATTACACCTTAAAGAGTATGTTTAATATTCTTCTGAGCTTCAATAAAACTATTAATAAAATTGTTGAAATTATCCGAAGCGTTTAAGAAGTTCATTTTTAGAATTTTTATTTATACTTATTATTTTAAGGAATAAAATTGTATTTAATTACAAGTAATGATTATTGCCTAGTTACAATTACAATAACTTGTAATTTGTAATTGAAAATATCCAATTACAATTGCAAATTTTGAATTACAATTACATATAATTGTAATTGATTTTAGTCCCTGATTTCAATTACAATTACTTGTAATTTGTAACTGAAAATATTCATTTACACGTTACGTGTAATTGTAATTGAAATGCAATTGAATCCCCCCAGGTCTACTATTTAGTATATATTTTCTTCTATAGAAAAGAATAATTTAATCAATTAAAAATTATATTTAACAAAATGCTATTTTTTTAATTAAAGAAATTATTTTTTAACAGGACAAATTGTATTTTAACTAGTATCTGGTAACTCCAACCATAGCTAGACAATCCATATCGTTCGAGACCATCTGGCAACCTTACACTCAATCCTCTAAATAAATGTTTTTGGAAAACACTCTATCTCTACCAATTTTAAGACCATCGAAAACTCCTTTACCACTGAAACCAGCCAGTCTTCTAAAGTCTTACTGCCATCCCTAAATTAGCGCGTAAGACGCAAAGCAATGTAATTCATAGCTTTTGCGCTGGAATGTCATCCCTAAATAACAGCGTCAACTTTGTGTCGTTAACAGTAATGTTAACTCATTTAATTTTATAAAACCCGCTGTATAAGAATAAAGAAGAGATAAAACCGCTAGATTGACTTGAAAATAACTAAATTGTCATTTCAACCATAACAAAACAAAACAAACCAACAAGCGGCCAACTTCACTTCCTAACTCACTGTCAAAATTGGATTTTCCAATTGCTAAGCGTTGACGCCTTGCTATTTAGTGATGCTTCATACATTTTGTATGTACATGAGAAATTTTGACAGTTATCTTGCGCTTTACGCGCTAATTTAAGGATTGCAGTTAGTGAAACCAAAGCGTTAATAAAGATTCATTATAGATTTTAGGTAGATATGTTAAAGATACATTGGAATTCAAGGAAATAAAAATGATGACTGCGGTACTAAAAGGGAATGTCGGAATACGTTGCTTTCCCAGAATAATTAGCAATTATTTTGGATTAATTCAACAAGAACAAAATCCAGTAACAACCAAATTTAAGTATAATAAAATATCAATGTATGTTGAATCAAAACTTCTTGCATTCTAAAGCTCATTTTACAAATTGATGTGCAAAATATCTTTAATAAATATATAAAAAGAACAGAGTTCAGAAAAGGACACTCACTGTACAAAATTAAAAACACACAACTTAAGCCCGTAACAACCGTACATTTTTTTTATAACAATTATGTGTGTTGTTAAATTTAGAAATTTTCCATACACAACCACGAATATGTTTTATTAAAATATTTTTTTGCGTACCACTAAAGCGTACGCGTACACTACTTTTAGAACGCCTTCGAAAAATTAAAATAACTTCGTTGTTGGAAAAAAAAACACATGGAATAATAAAATAACTCTGTATACGGACGGCAAAATAGTACATGTTACGATAGACCAAATATAATAACATTTTTTTATTGTTGGTTTTTTTAAGTTAAAAATTAAGTCTGTTTTTGATTATTGGTAAGTAGTGGAGTTCCTTGTAAAATCAAGCAAGGATCATATGAATGGCTCATTAATAAAAATGTGCAATAAGTGATGTTAAAAAAAGTAAGGATTAAGGGTAATAATTTGCTTATATTTACCGCATTTGTTATTGTTTTATTACTATCTTCATTACAGCTTGTGTTATTTTTTGTTGTTAAACGGTAAACGGGTTTTGCTTATGCTTTAGGTATGGGATATTTACTTTTGAATTTGTTGTGGTTATCTTCATTAGGCTGATGTCAGAGTGCGCGCTATAAGCGAAGCGATGCTAGAAGCTATAATATTCATGCTATACTTATACTACATGATGTCAGAGTGGATGCTATATTAAACAAAACTTTTTTTATTCCGTCAATCTTTTTTGTTAAAAACGAATTCAGATGAAGAACTTTTTATTTCAAATTATACATATAATTTGTCTTCTAGTAAAAAGAGAGGAATCCACGATATAAATAAAAGTCGCAAGGAAAAAGGTGAATTTCATAATTTGTACCAAGAAAGTGTGAACACTTCTGTTATAAATTTTTCAATATCAATATCCATTATTTTATAAATATCTTTTAAAATCAATGGAAAATTTAAACACGCACAAATAAAATAAACAAATAAAAACTACAATGTAAACAAAAAGAATAATAAATAATTCTCAACCTGCTTTGTAGCTTCGACTCTTTTGTAGCTTCGCCTTGACTCTGACATCTTTTGAGCATTGACGTAAGAAAACACAAGCAGAAGTTTGTAGCGTATTGTAGTGCGATATTATAGCATCGCTCATAGCGCACACTCTGACATCAGCCTTAGCGCTTGTGTTTTTTTTTTTTTTGTTAAATGGAAGATTTGCTTTGCTTATGTTTTAGGTAGGGGGATATTTAGTTGTAAAGTTTTTAATGGTACATTCACGTACGTGTGCGCAAAAAAATATTTTAATAAAACACATTCGTGGTTGTACTCGTATGCGGAAAATTTCAAAATTTAGTTACACACATAATTGTTATAAAAAGAAAAACATGTACGGGTCGGTTTTGAACAGAACATTGTATGTACGATAAGTGTACTTTCTGAACTCTGAAAAAGAACTTTAAGAACCGGCAGTAGTTCTCTAATAAAAATGTTTAAAAAATAAAACAACATTGGTCTACATTTAAAAAAAAAAAAAAAAAAAAAAAAAAAAAAAAAAACTTTATTCAAATAATTTTTGCTTCGTTGTCCCCCACAATAATTTTAACAATATAATATTTTTAACAACTTATTCCTGGTGGTTTTGGATTCGTTTCAGTTCTCAACAATTGTTTGTGTTGACCAATTATATGTTCCAAATGATTACATTCTCTAAGCTCACATTTAAATTGATCTAAAGTTTCATAAAATACGGAATATAGCTGTGGCAATATACCATGATCTAATGTAGGAAATAAATGATGCAGAGCATGTTCGCCAAAGTGTGTCAAGACCAAAAATTGAGAACCCTTTAAATCGCCACGATCAATTATAGTGTCAACTTGATACAGACCCCAATCGCGATCCTCACGATTTGCGTCTCCTTCATGATAGATTCTGGGATCGTGATGGGCTGCATTCAAGCCAATGACACAGAAGGCAAAACTTGCTAAAGCCGTTATGCACAGCCATTGACGCAGACACCACAACATTGAATAACTCGAACACACATACATAGACAATGGCAACGAAAGGCATATTAAATCGTGCCAATACATAATATTACCATTAATTAGGGAATAAACGATTCTGCAATAATAAAATGCAACCAAATGATAATAATCATGTGTGGCTTTTACAAATATAAAATACGTCTTACCTGCTTACGATTTGTATGAAAAATGCAATCGCATACGATATCGGCTCCGTAACCCAGGAAACATAACGCATCATTTTACTTTTAACATAAGGACTAGGAACCCAACACAATAACGGCTCAAACATTGAGAGTTCTAGGTCGATAAACGAATTTGGATAGATGTGATGCGATAGCGCATGTGATATACGCCACGATGTAAAATTCAACATACTCAAATTAAATGCATACATCTGCCAATTATCGCGTTTGTGGAAGTAATTGTGAGAAGAAATAGTGGTCCAAACTAAGGCTGTACCTGCCAAAGCCATACACAACAAGCTATCGAACTTAGCACTGGCCATAGAGAATACAAAAGTACTAAGGAGCAAACCTAAATGAATTGCCTGCAAATAAAGAAAAACTAATTAGTTAGAATGCAAAGTTAACGTTAAATAGTACAAATATGTTTTCTATGGAACACTCATTCCTTTTTGTTCCATTAAATTTATTTCGACAACAACAAATAAGGGTATATTTTGAATATAAATTGAGCGACAAGTCAAGGGACAGACGATTCGGCTTTTTAGATTAATGTCTACTCAAAAACTAATTATATCATCAAAATTTTACCTTAAACTTTTTGTAACAGAAAAACACGGGCCTAAAAGAAGTAGTAAGCAAACATCACTCAATTGACATTTCCTCATCTGTTATCATGGACCAGTCGCCTTTTAGAATTTGTTGATTTTATTAGGAAACTTCTTATGTAAAAAACCTTATATTCAATGTAAATTCACGTTTAAACACTTCTTGTGAGTTCATCAATTTATTTGAAGAATTTTTAGCCAGGCCTAAGTTCATGTGCTTTTAATTTTACTAACAAAGAAAATATTACTTCCAAATTATTTGCCTGTTTAAAGAGACTGAATAAAATTTCAAACATCTTGTAAATGAACTTAACATGACTAAAAATTGTTCATTTGTAATTAATAATTAATTTCAAGTTAAATATAAAATCAATTACACATATTTGCATTATTTCAAAAAGAATCATCACATCTAAAAATACAGGTTTCTAGGATTATCTTAAAAAATTTCGTCCTAAAATTTATTAAAGTAAAGTATGTTCAAAAAGGTTCATTGTCATTTTTCCTTTTGTGGAAATGTATTCGAAACTTGAGTAAGATAGTTAGTGGCATGTGAGCTACACCTGGGAAATAAACTTACTCTAATTGAAAAACCTTTAATGTCAGCCATAAAATGCATTTGCGGAACATAAAGTTTTTCCATACTTATTTATTCCAAACTTCTTTCTTTGAATTTCAATAAAATGCAAAAATTAATTTCAGCCAATATTTATAAAAAAAAAATAAAAAACTATATGGCGACTAATTAAATATACTATCTCAACACACAGTTAAACTAAAAATAGTAATAAACGCGACAAAACCATAAGTGAATAATTCCGTATATTTCGGATGCAAATAAAAAAGTTTAAACAAGAGTTATGAATACATAAATAAATTAATTTAACAAATGAATACTTTAAATTACGAATGCCGACGCGCCAATAAATCTTATTCTAAAGGTTATTGAAAAATAGTTTAAATTATTTAAATAACAAGGGTAACTCAGTAGTCTACTTAAAAATTTTAAAGTTTTAACAAAATAGATTTCTGCAATTTTTTTTAATTTAGCGACGATCTTAATACCGTTAATAGTTAATGTAACAGTTCAGTCACATATGGATTGTGTAAAAATAATTCTAGCCTGAGTAACAAATGACAAAATATATTATTTTCTTTAGTAACAAAGATTGCCATTGTATTTTCTTGATGTGTTGTGACACTTTAACTTTAAAAGCAGTAAAAATTAAAAATTATATTTCTCACTTTGGCATTTTTTGGAACTATATATCGGGTGGCATGTCATAACGTCCACGGACATAATGCACCAGAAATTGACATGAGGTCCACGGACGTCATAGTATTCTATGTAAGAAAGGTGTATTCTTTTTATAAACTGGCTTGCAAAAAATCTTTGGTAAGTGAAGCCGTTGTTAAATAAATTAATATTCCAAAAATTATTGTCTTAATTTTCAAATATCCCAATTTTAATTATAAATCACCGACATTGATTACTGAAGGTGGTCATTTCGCTACAGCTTATTTAGCTCGTCAGGAAACTTCTCAAAAACATTTTAAATAAACTAAAGATTTCTGTTCAAACAATAAAATAAAGATAAAAATCAAAGTTTAAGCAAAAACAACAATAACCAACAATGATTCTATTTTTCTTTCTCCACTGTATACAGCTGACTTTTTTGTCGGCTCTATTATAAAGTTGAAAGATTTATTTCTATGCAGAGGCGCTTTGCAGTTAAAGCCGTTGCTGTTTTAAGTGCGGACATTATGACACTTTCATAAGCGACATTAAGTCCATGGAATTATGTCACTTTTGAGTGTATCATTAAGTCTATGATACTATGACATGTCACCTATATATCGTAGTTTAGTTCCACATAGACCCCTGCACAAATGCATTTGCTATTAAAATGTACATATGTTTAGAAAAACATGAACACTTGCTCAAACTTTTTTTAAAAACAATGAACAAATTTTTGAGAACATCAAACTCATTGAGTAACTTTTGGTCGTACTCTACTGAGAGTGATTTAGGCGAATACATGTTCTTTTTTCTCTTACTTACAACATTTTATCCATGTCAAGTATCATGCGACAGTCAAACTTCATTTGATGCTTGCAGTACCAGGTAAAGTTTGACAAATATGTTAATAAAATTAATTTTATTTAAAATTAATCTCTACTTTTCTTAATACATTGATACCAGTTATCGTAACATTTAAAAGTTTTATTCAAAAAATTACTTTTTAATTATTATATTACATTTTTTATTTTCTGTTTGTTTTCGTAACAAAAACAACGTTTTTAAAATGTATTTGCTTCAGTACTGTAAGTAACAAATACAATGTTAAAAGGGATGAAAAGCAGCGAGTTACAGCAAGTAACAGCAAGAAAAATCAATCGTAATCGGCCACAACTTCATAGTTAAGATTTAAGCAATAGCAAAAATAAAAATAAAGAAGAACTAATTGCTTAAGCAACAGAAAACGTTTTCAAAATAAATGTTTTGCTGATTGATTTGCTGCAGAAAGAAGCACATAGTCAGCAAAAGTAAATGCGTTTCTTTCTTTTTTTTTTTTGCATTTGCCCTTTGCTGCACATTTTTCAACAGCAACAGTTAAGCAACTGCAACTACTACACTTAAGATATCAGAATAAAAAATATTAATCATAATTAACATGAGCCATACTTCTATTTTGCTATTAAAACGTCAAAAGTTGACTTTTTTATATGAACACAGTTTGTCGATAGCAACAAAGAAACCTAAGAGGAAAGAGTTGGTGGGCAATCACCCATCGCTGGTCTACAAGGTTATTTCAAAAAGAATTGTTCTCATCTCTTAAGCTCTAACAACCGAGCTGAACTTATCAAAATGGAGAATATAAGTTTCACCTTTACAAATCTAATTTAGATTAGTTAAAGATTAAGTAAATTAGTTTGGCGTAAGTCAATTATTTATTGTAATTTATTGTATTGAAAACAGTCAAATTTAGATACAAGCAGAATGTTATGGACTTCCTTGGTACGCTACAAACTTGGCTAGCATTCTTCGTATCTACCTGCAAGACAGTTATCAATTGTAAATTTTCCTAGAAATGTAGAATTTTTTCATATTTTATTTTGAAACATTGATTTCCCTACAAAAGCCATTATTTATTATAACTAAAAAATTCACAAACCCGTTAAAAGTGTTTTTTTCTAGATGTTTTTTTTTTTTGGTATGAAAATTTCAAAAAAATACCTTAATAAAGGAAAACGATTTAAATAAGGAAGAATTATAATTAATAAATTTTTACTTACATCTGATGTTTTCTTTGGTTTGTTATCAAGTGTCTTTAACTTTTCTGCTACTCTTTTCTTGAGCGTCTTATAGAAACCATTCTCGTGCAAAGTCAGCGTGTAAATCCGTGGTTTCGAAGCTTCGCGTACTTTATACTTTTCAATAATTTTCGAGGGTGTCAATGTCAAGTGATGTGCTTCAAATGCTTCAGTTATGTCAAGGCCTTTTGTTTCTCGTATCCAAAATGAACCGCCCGGATGTTTATCAACAAAGTCAGAGAAATCATATAGGGAATCATAGATACGCCATAAACCTTCCGCTTCGTCATCCTGACGTTTGCCATTCAACCAACTGTAAATTTTCTTTATTAGTAAAACATCATTTCTTTTTTTTCCTATCCTGAATACTTTATTATTGTCCTGGATCTTTACCTTTGAGTGGTGACAAAACTTGAATTTCTATATGTGGGAAATTTGGTGGAGATGCTGCATTTCTTCCATTCTTCAGTCACCATTTTAAATTTAATATATTTTTTTACAGGGGTTGATTTGTTAAAATATACTTATAAAACAATTATAATTTCATTGCACTTAGCTAAAAGTGATTATAACAATTTTTAGTACTTGAATCACTTAAACGTAAACGTTGACTAAATTAAGATTAAACGTTTCTTTAAATATTTATTTCTAATTGCTCGTCAATCTCATGATTTACGTTGTCATTTCATATTCGTTATCTTTGAATAATAAATATTTTATATTTTTGCTTTCCATTTCTTCTGTCAAATCTTTGCAAATTTCTTTAGAAATTTTTAAATTCTCCAGTATGTCGTTATTGCTTTAATGTTTGTCATTTTTACATTACGCTCAGCGATAAGCAGAAGAGCGCATTGACCATTTATTGAAGTTTTGGTGATAAAATGCAACCGTCAAATTACTATGAATGACAATTTTAATACCTTTTAGAACAAATTGATTTTTCTGAGAATTTTGATGTTTTAATGGAATTTCGATATTGAATCTTTTAAAAGAGGATTCCGTAGTAGCAAACAGTGTTACCAACACAAGTTTTTAAGCCGCCAACTTCGTTATTTAACATTAGGTATACACGGGTTTTTCCTAATTGCAAACAGTTAACGCCGTTGTATATGGACTTTATACACTTTGCATGCATGAGCATGATCATCTTTGACAAAGAAATAACGCTTAAAGTGCTATAGTAATTAAAATTCAGCTTAAACTGTTTGTAACTTCATCGTAGCCTATAATAGCAACGAGGTTCGTCTGCCAAGTGTCAGTTTCAGTTTAAGTTTTCACTTTCAAGCGTGCTAAGAATAAAATTTTTCCAATGCCAATGGATGGCACTACAAAACAAAGTGTTATACACTGAAAAAAAATGTTGTGTTCTTGCTCTACAATGGAAATCTGCTTCAATTTAAGCTAAAGCTGAAAATAATAAAAAGACAGATCGTTAAGCACGAATGAAAGTTTTTATATAAACAACTGTGTTTACACATACTTAGACACAAATAAATAAAAGTTATTGATGTAAAATAAACCTGCATCAGTTAGAAAGTAGTTGTATTTCTAGTTTTAAAAATTGATTCTTTAATTAAAAGGTTAATATTATTATTAATATTATTATTTTAAAATTTAAAGGGTGAGCCCATAAGACATATAAATTCTTAGGCATATTATGAACCGCATATTTTTATATTTTAAGACCTGCATATCACTTTAGCAAAAAGTAATGCAAAAATAAATCTTAAAATTAAAGGGTGCCCCCAAAGGTGACTTAAGTGGGCTTATATGCGCCTATCTTTTAAGCCGTTACGGATAAACGCTAGAAAGTAAAACAGAATGTCGATAAATATGACGGACATATTAATAAGTATAAATACTCAAAATTATAAAGTAAAGGGTGGCAGAAATTTATAAAAAATTCCGCTAACAACAAGTATAAAATTTGGATTTGAAAATAAAGGAGTGTCCCAATAGCTGATGTTATTTGATGTATGTGCCCATATTTTTGAACCGTTATTGGCCGACAGCTAAAATTTACAAGGAACCTATATTGTCAAGTCTGTTATAATAACAAGTATACAATTTGAATTTAGAAATTAAAGGGTGTTCCTATTAACTATGTAATTTCAGATATAGGGACCTGTCTTTTTAACTGTTATATACAAACAGTTGAAAATTAGACAGAATGTCCACTAAGTTTTATTAAAATTAAAGGGTGCGGCCAAACTGTTGAACCGTTATAGACAGACGGTTGAAATTTAAAAAAAAAAACCTTTATTGCTAAGTCCGCTACACAGCAAGTAAAAAAATTTAAATTTTTAAATTAAAGGGTGTCCCTTTAGTTATGTTATTGTATGCATATGGCTAGACTTTCATAGTGTTCTAGTCAAATAGTTAAAATTTATAAAGAACCTATATTAAGTAAATCCGCTATAACAAGAAGCAAATTAGAAATTAAAGAGTGCCCCTTTAAATGATGTTATTTGATCTAAATGGACCTATCTTTAAAACCGTTATACATAAACACCTGAAAATTAGACATAACATATTAAAAAGGGTTAATTTCAATGGTAGAAGGACAAGAGTTAAACCTCTGATTAATAAGAGAAATCAAAAGATAAAGTTACGATTCGCCAAGGAACATGAAACAAAGGATTTTTAATTTTGGAAGCAAGTATTATTCACAGATGAAAGTAAATTCAACTTGTTTGGTTCAGATGGAAGACCTTATGTATGGAGAAAATTCAATGAGGAGTTGCTTGTCTAAAACATGAAACCAATAGTTAAGCACGGTGGTGGGTCAGTAATGGTTTGGGGATAATTTTCTGCATCTGGACCCGGTGTTTTACACTTTATCGATGGTACCATGGATCAGCAAATGTATCTGAACATTTTAAAAGAAAGTTTGCCAGTTTGTAAGCAGAAACTTTGTCTTGGTGAAAACTTTTATTTTTATCAAGACAACGACCCTAAACATAAGGCTTACAATGTGCGATCATGGCTACTTTATAATTGTCCACATGTTATGGATACACTAGCCCAGAGTCCAGACATAAACCCATTCGAAAATTTGTGGAGCTATATCGATTGTAAAATTCGTAGGCATACAATACGTTCTAAGGATGGCTTGAAAAGAGTTCTTGAACCAAGTTTTTGCGAAAATCTTGTGCGCAGTATGCCAAATAGATTAAAAATGGTGATAAAAAATAAAGGCATACACACCAAATATTAATATTTAAAACTAACAAAATAATATTTGATTGAAGTGTGGTGTACGAGTTTGGCTTTGTCACAGAAATTACTATTATTTTATATTTTTATTAAAAATAAATTTTATTGAATAATAATTTAAAGTTTTTATGTTTTGTTAAATTTGTTATAAAATGAACTAATAAAATAAATACAGTATTATTTGTTAAGAGCTTCTTACTTAATGTTATAAGATAGTTTAAAAATTAGTCTAAAGTGGACGAGTTTCGCTTGGAGCTACTGTAAGTGCACAAGCGGAATATGCAAAATTTAGGGGATGTTGTTACACTTGATGTATACATTTTGTTGTTTGTGTGATATTTAAAATAGCACAACAACTACAATAATGAATATCAAATTAAAAGCAAAATATACAAATTCCGATGACATGAAAAATTCCATTGTTAAAGGACGTGATGGAACTTTAAAAGAAATTATAAAAAATGGCAGGAAAGATTTGCATAGTCTAAATCTAAAGTGAATTTATTTAAAACAACATTTGGGTAATTAACACGCTGAAAAGAAATTAACCTTCATAAGGTCCTCAAATTTTACTTACGTTAACGTTCTTTGGGTAAAATTTGACCCAGTTAGAAAATTCGATATGAAAAAATTTGTTTTCTTTAATTAAGTTTGTTTTTAAAGTTAGTACTTTTTTTTAGCTTTGTTTTGAATATTAAAGCTGCACGTTTTGTTTATTTATTACGAATTCATATATGTATATATTTATTTTAAATAAAGAAAGTTGTGTTCTTGGCAAGGAATTTTGCTGTTTTATATAGGGCGTGGCAAACTACAATCCTAAATATTCCAAAAAATGACGACGTTTGGCAAAACAGGTTTCTTTCCAACCATTACTAGCCGATGTAAATAATATAAAAGCATTGAAAGCTGATATATCTAAAATGTTGCAAAATACAACTTGAGGCCATCCATTGGTTTTCCTTTTGCAAGTGCAACATGAACAACTTTATCCAGAGTATCAACTCCTCCTTTACATTTATTACAGTCTAGTATCATTTGCGGCTTATGTCCTCACGATTGCTTATTTCTGGACTATGATGCAAAGTGCTAAGAAGATTCACAGACTTATTTTTCTTTGGAATATATGAAACGAGAGTAGTGTCCTTAGTGAAGCAAAAAAATGATGAAAATAACGGTCTTCCTTTAGTTGACAAAAGCTTAGGTGTCAATCCAATCCTTGTCAAATCTTATTACTCTAGAATGACTTTTGAATCTTCTCAATGGCATAATTGCTCTAAAAATTGGTATTCCTTTCTCAGAGTCCCATACACATTCTGTACTTTCATTATTTCATCTTTACACTCCAGCTAACAAAAGTGTACCCATAAAGGTGTCGTCAACTTCAGTCCAATCCATCAAAAACACGTTTACCTTTTTTATTGGTATATTTCAAAATAATGTTTATTACAGGTGGCGGGAAAAACAATTGAAAAGTGGAAATTTCTTCCCTTGTGATTATCGAACAAGAGAAGCGGGTGAGGTGTGGTTTCACACTAATAATGTTCTTGCTCCGGAATCTTCCTTGACTATTTGTAAGAGGTTGTCTGAAATATCTTATTCCACCTACTTTTGTTGTCATTGCTGCAGTTGTTGCTACATCAATTTCATTTCCACTAAAACTGTCAGTTGTCTCCGCGATTCTAAGTTATCTTCATATTCTGAACAAATCTCCTCTTCGTCCGATAGTGCATTTAGCAAATTTTCTATTTCACTAGTATTCATTTTCCGACAAGAAATACAGACTCGACACTTTATAACGTTGATACGTTAGATTAGTTCCGTGTTTATTATATGACTGAAAACAGTTTTGCATAAAAAAATAAGCTTTGCTTTTTACATGGGGACCCATTTTTCATACCAGTAATGTTCACCAAAAATGGAGAAAATAAAGGAGACAGATATATTGACTTTTAATTTTGGTGAAAAAAACATTTGCCATTTTTCTTTACAAATAAATTATTTTAACAAAACTGTGTAAAAACATAAAGATTTTGTTACGGGTCAAATTTGACCCGAAGGTCTTAAGTGCTAAAAACTGCATAATATTTTTTTGGTACAATATATTCTTATAAAAACCAAAAATAGTTATTAGTATTCAAAAATAAATAAAATTCATAAAATATCTAAAATCTAAACCCCCTACTTTCGGAAAAAAATACAAATTTCTTGCAAAATGGGTCAAATTTGACCCGAAGACCTAATGAAGGTTAATATAAGACTTTGAATATTTTAAAGTTTTTTTTTTTTTTTATTTTTGTTTATCAAATTGCATTTATTTTTATTAGTAACTAAATAACGGAATGACACTACTTCATAAGAAAACAGCTTGTAAACAAAACAAGACAAAAAATGTACACAGTCTTACATAAATGTTTATTTTTACTTAAGATTCTTATCAGTCGTAAATGTGTTTCAAAACAATTTTAATCATTTATTATAAGTGTGACTGCTAAAACTTAATAAAGATGAATAATTGTTCATGATTATTAAACAGAATTCCAGTTAATTAATATTATATTATTATCTCAATCAGTTAAGCGAAATTCATACATTTGGGTGAATGAATTTTAACATTCACAAATGATAAACTGCAGTGCGAATTTCAGTTGAGACTTAAAAAATCCACCACTCAGCGCTCACGGGCATTTAACGTATCATGTTAAATGAAGAAGCAATTACCGATAACAAAATAAAGGAAATTAAACAATATTAACTTAATTGGTTTTATTACGTGACTTCGCTTTCCCGAAAAAAATCAATTATGTTATGACCAAGGCGAATCAATTACCAGGTGGCAGCGTAGGCGAATTCATTAATTTTCGCCGTGAGCACTACTGTCAAACTCCATATATAAAAAATTTGCGTACTATTTTTTATATGTGAAGTTTGACATTCGTTTCTACCAGCAAAAAATAATAAATTCTCTAACGCTGCCACCTGGTAATTGATTCGCCTTGGTTATGACCAGGTTTGCAAATGAAACTTTAAAGTGTTAAAAATGAAGCTATATTGGTCTCATTTTTAAAATAACTCAAAATCTTAAAAATTAAAGGGTGTCCCTATACAACATACATATTTTAAATTCTGTAAAATTTAAAATAACTGCGTATTACTATGGCTCCCAAAAACAAAAATTATACAAAACTAAATCTAAAAATTAAAGGGTGCCCCCATAATTGATGTAAATTTACTTATATGGGCCTATCTTTTGAAGCGTTATAGACAAACGCTTGCAAATTCGACAGAATGTCGATTGCTATGACCGTTATAGTAACAAGTATTAATATTACAAATTATAAATTTAAGGGTGCGTCAATAGTTCATTAAATTTGATGTATATGGCCACACTTTTGAACAGTTGTAGACAGACGCTTAAAATTCACAACGAACTGTATTGCTAAGTCCGCTATAACAACAAGTATAAAATTTGGATTTGGAAGTTAAAGAGTGTTCCAATAGTTAATGTAATTTTGTGTATGTGACCAAACTTTTGAATCTTTATAGACAGAACGCTGAAACTTAAAAGGGACCTGTATTGCTAAATCCGCTATATCAACGAGTAATAATTTGAATTTAGAAATTAAAGGGTGTCCCATAATTGATGAAGATGTACTTATATGGCCGTTTTCATGGCGGAGGCTTAGGCAAAAAGTTTGCCGCATCGCATTAAAGCACTAACGCTTTAATTATCAACAAAAGTGTACTTAAATACTACGTATTTAGAGATAGGAAGCTCTACTGATTAGTGAGAACCATACATGACTATAATTAATTTTTGATGAGCGTGCTATTCACTCATTGTGAGTGAGAATTTTCATGTAATTGTTTGGATTTTAATTGCCTTTGTTAAATACCTTTTTTATTTTTTTTTATACCCACTACCACTGTTGAAGAGGGTATGTATAAGTTTCTCATTCAGTTCCGACCCCATAACCTATATACATATGTATATATTATTGATCATAAATTTCCAGGTAATTGAAATTGAAAACCGTCGCAATTTCGCGAAAATATTACATTTCACCAACGTTTTACTACAAATAATAAATTTTGCTGAAAAAAAATTGGAAATTTAAATAAAAATCGAAAATTAAGCAAAAAATTGATATTTCACTAAACGTTTAAAATTTTACCACAATGTTTATTTTCACAAAAATTTTTGAGAAAATATTAATTATTTCACAAAATTATTCTTGCTAAAAAAGTGTATTCATTCAAATCCGAAAATGCACAAAAAATAACTTTAAACTAAAAGTTCTCACTTTCAAAAAAACACGTTTACATTATTCAGTCATAACTTTTGGTTGAATGGATACGTTAATAAGCAAATGTGTGTTGAGACACCGTTACACAAAAAAAACTGACTATTTTGTGTATTTTATAGGCTGGTAGAATCATTGGTCCGTACTTCTTTAAAAACGATGCTTGTCAGAACGTTGCAGTTAATGGTTACCGCTATTGAGCCAATTAAAAAACAGTACAGCCGAACATGTCACACAGTTCGTGCCACAATTGATTTATTGACGGAAACATTCGCCTCATTATTGCCGATACAAATTATGGAAAAATTTATAAAAAATGGACCTCCAAATTAGAGTACGTCCGAGCCATCCATCTTTTGAATAAAGTAAATTTCAGTCAATTTTAAAAATTCACCTTCTTTTAATCCTGTGCAAAGTTCTGTACGTCTGTAAAAAAAACACCCTTTATAATAACTTGCAGTAGTAGCGAAAGCAACTATTAGTAGATGTGTCTCCTAGAAAGTAATTTTAGGGAAATACACGAAATAATGCTCAAAGTCATGTAAGTATATTTTTAACTTTTATAATAATTGAATTTGTTTTCAATTAGTTAATAAATAGAATAATGCTTTTATTATTAAATTTTGTAATTTTTTCTCACCCTTTTGTAGTGTGCACCCAGTGAATGGTAAAAGAGAAAGAGTGCGGAGAGAGTAAAGGCCGGGCACATAGAATCCGTCATACGTTAAACTTTAACGTATTCAACCGACAAGTCAGTTAAAATACATGTTTTCTTATGAGTGTTGACACAATCAGTACGTCTCCGTCAACGGAAAGTATGAAAGTTGGTCAACTTTTTAATTTTGGCGTACATTGAATACTTTAACAGCTATCAATTGCTTCTTCTTCTTCTTTGTTGTTATCTTTTAACTCTTGCTGTGTTTTACTTGTACTCTTTTTTTGCAGATACATGTAAAGCAGTATTGCCGTTTGGTTACATTTTTAATATTTTTGTAACTTTTAAATTAATTTAAAATTAATTTATTTATTTATTGTAAAATTTTGTTATACTAGGCCAAATTTTCGTAACTTTTGATACAAACACGAAATTAAGTAATATCACTAAAATAGTACTTGTTTTATTATTTGATCTAAAAATCTTACTTAACATATCAATGTTTCTTAACATATCAATTAGATTTTAATAACAAAGGTTACCTGCAAATGCAATCAAAATCCCATATAAATAATTAATTTAAAATAAACAAAAAAACATTGCTTAAATTTTACTCTCTTCTATTAGTGAGGAATCACAAAATGATTTTTTTTTAAGTTTAGAAACAACAAAATGTTTAAGACAACAACTTTTTCCCAAATAGGAAATAATATGAGCTGCATTTCGTCCGTAAAACTAAGCATTCTGTTCAAACTTGCTAAAATTGGTAGCAAATTCAGTTATTCCACTTGAAAATTTTGACAATCGTACCAATACCTCGATGAAGAAGAAAGTTGTCCTTTAATTTCCTTCAGGAAGTGCCGGATTATATAATAGAAAAATTGTCAGTAATATTATGTTGAAGTTTAAATTTCAAAACCAAAAAGTGAAATATGATGACAAAAGGATAAATTAAATTCGGCTTCCTACTGTTCACCCAGCAACTTTTGATAATAACACGGTGCTCTGCAACAACAAAATTACATAAGGGTTTTGTTTTTGTAGCCGTGCGGCGACCTAATATTTGATTTTCCTTGATTTTATACAAATTACATTAAAATACTATTTTTTTAAGGAAAATTTCAAAATGTAACTTTTAATGAAAAATTCATCATTTTTCCTGTCTTTTTCTGGCAACACTAATGAAAAGATTAACAGCTGATTTAAAATCCGTAGCAAAGTACTCATTGTGTCAACCTCATCCGTCGTTACTTTGACTTCAGGCGAATATGTCAGAGTACAACGTATGACGGATTTTTTGTGTCCCGGCCTTAAGGTAGCTTGTTAAGGTAAGGCCGTTTTATGAATCTGCTGTTACTGATAATGATGTTCAAAAGAGGAAAGTAGAAAATATGTGAATAACAAAACATATGGATTGCAATAGCTGAAATCAAAAAAAAAACTGAATTTAAGCCAAGAAATAAGACGAAAAATAGTTACGCTTTTCCTTCACAAATGTTACATTTTTTATTAGAAGTTACATTTTAAAATTTTCTTAAATAAATTGTGGGTAAATTTAAAAATAAAAAATTTCAAGCCAATTCTTCTTGTCTAAAAATTCGAATTTAATTTAATTTAACATATTCACTTAGATTCTCACACTAAAACTCAGAGTTCTGAACGGTTTTTTATTTTTTTTTTAGCCATCATTAACGCACCTATTGTATCAGTACTCAACTCGGTAAGATGGTCTAATGGAATGGAAGTAAAAAATTAAACCTGGTATAAATTTAAATTTTTGAGCATTTAAGTCAGGAATCCGTAGTTGACAGGTGCATGCTATCGCCATTCAAGAAAATTAGATGTTGAATTTTTAAAGCAAACAAGACTTAAATTTGTTTTAATACCCATGTTTTAAAATTATTACAACAATAAATTCTGTCGAAGCTCAATCTTTTAAAGAAAGATATTTAACCGATTTATTAAAAAAAAGTTCCAACTTTGAATATAAATATATTTCTTCCATCACATCTTTTAAATTCATATATAACGTTTTGCATAATTGTATACAGTAAACAATATTGCATATTTGAAGGCATTACAACGAAAGCTCTCTTCTAAACCGTTGTACTGGCGCCACTAGCGGGTTGTCAAATTTTTCAAGCGGAATAAGTAAAGTTGCTTAAGCTAAAAGTCCATACAACGCGTTCTATGCGTACATGCTTTTTACGCTTTTCATACTTTTTATGCTTTCTACACTTCTTAAGCGTCAAGTTAGATGCAACGCTTTTTATGCGCCAAGTTTTTGTTTTGATCAGCTGTGGTGTAAATATTTTTATCTAAAGAAATCATTTTTGGAAAAATGGAAAGTGTAATGTTTAAAGAATTTATGGAATATATTGAGTTTATGCACATAATATTTTGCGTAACAAGGACCTATGAAAATCTTCAGAAGAAAAGGGAACGGTTTTTGCATTTGTATTAAAAACTTTTTAAATTAAATATATTCATTAGGGATGAAACTAAGTACATAAAAGTAATCGATAGCAAAAACATTAGTTTTATTGATGAAAGAGTTGTTGTAAATTATTAATATTTACGTATTTTTTCTTAATTTATTGCTAAACTTTACTAAAAAATAGTTTTTTTTTATTAAAAAGGCTTTTTAAAACAAAAAAAAAGTAATCATTAACACAACAATATTTGTCGATACCATTGATAATAAAATATAATTTACCATCCTTAGATATCAAAAACAGCTGACATTTTTTCATGACGCTTGAGAAGCGTAGAAAAGTAGAAAGTAAACAAACAAACGTATAACGCGTGTACGCATAGAACGCGTAGTATGGACTTTCAGCTTTACAGTTTTGAGAATTTCGAATAAATCACTTAGTTTTCCCCATGTAATAAGTGCAGCTCATATTATTTAGCAATGTTATTATACAGAAAGCAACAAACATTTCATTTCACAAATTGAACAGATAAAAGCTTCAGAAACATTACTTTTTCTTTATTTTAAACTATTTTTTTTTTAATAGGATTGTGGCATCATTTGCAACCTTTGTTAGTAAAACCGATTTGCTATGATAAGAAAAACGGCCAACAGAGGCGGGTATTTCTTTTCTAAAATAATGAAATAATTACTTTTTTAGTAATACTTCTTTATTTTGTGGCTGTGTCGTCAAATGTTACAAAAATTTGGGCAAAAATAACAAAATTATATTTGTTACATGGAGCCATCAAAAGTTACAAATACTGTGAAAAATGTAACTAGACGGCAACACTGATTGTGGCGTCTACGCCGTTTTTCAATTATTAAGTTATCGAAACGACAAGGCATGCCGGAAATTAACAAATAAAGTTCAACTCAATATAAAATTGTTTGTGCATCATAAGCTACAAAAATCTAAAGCTTGAAATAAGCCAAAAATATAAATTATTTTACTTAAACTATACAGCAGACGAACAAAAGAACCAAATGAATTTAAGTATTACAAAAACAAAATAACAAATTAATTAAAATCTTGAAACGAAACTTTAAAATAAGAATTTGATATAAGACAGATTTAAATTAAACAAAAATTAAAATAATAAAAAGCGAACTGAAAAAAGTAAAAACAAGGGCCCATATTCATAGTTATAGAATAAAGTCGACTCTTGCTAAAGTATACTCTAAAATAAAAAGCTCTTATTATCTTTTTTGCTTTCATAGTCAAGAATAAAGTATACTTTAAGTTCAGCCACCTTCCACTGGGTGGCAACTGTAATTTGATAAATGTTTTCATACAATTTCTAAACAAACATTTGAAAAAAGTAACCTTGTTGTTATTTTGTTCACTTTGGTATAAAAATCAAATAAAGAGTATTGTGTTCTTAAACCAAATAAAATAATTTTTGAAAAATGAGTTAAAAACAGCTTTGGGTAGTTTTAAATTTAGAGTTGACTTTCTCGCAAAAGTATATTTTAAATTGTCTATGAATGAGTTAGAGTCCACTCTAAAGTAAAACCGACTTTATTTCCCTTAAAGTATACTTTATTTTAACTATGAATATGGGACAAAATATCTAAAACTATTGCTTAAAGAAAATAAAAATTTAATTAATTAATTAATTAACTGTAATGTTATTAAAAATGGAAGTAGTATTGGCCACTAACGAGTAACCAATTGAATTTATTTTTTCCTATGCAGTATAATGTTTTGATCAAAACTCTTTTAAATTTTAGAAGAAAAATAATGATAAATTTGGGCGAAAAATTTGTTCAGATTCGTAGTATAAATCTCTCTCATTTCGGTTTTTAAAATATATACTTTAACCAAAGGAGTTTTTTAAAGAAATTCACCTTTTATTCTTAAAGAAACTAACATCAAAAAATAAAAATGTTGACACAAAAATAATGCGATTGCTTCGAATTTTAAAACATCACTAAATTTAAAAGCGTAAACTTTACATTGTGTTTTTTTTTCTCCAAGATAAACAATAGGAGACAATATCGTGAAATAGTGATTAATGTGTTTGGCTTCTAGAATTCCAATTTTTAATTCTAATATTGTATAATCAAATAATAACTAAAGTGTTAAGAATTAGAAAACAGTAATGCGACTGTAGCGTATTTCATTAAAAAAATTAATTTTTTATTTTTAAATAAAACTTCTATAATTGTTTATTAAAGGTAAAACTAGTTTCTTTGGCCAATTCGCTGATTTTTTTATGTAAATTGAGAACTTTAATCCGACTATAAAGGCCCAACTATAATGTGCATAAGCTAGCTTTAGCTTATGTCAAAAATCCAACGAAAAGCCTGTCAAATGCTTAGGTACTATATTAAAGAAATGTACGTGACTATAATGTACTTACATAAATTTAGTAACTTATTTGCCACAGTTGAACATTTATGTGTAAATCGTACTTTGCCAAAAATAATTTCTATATAAATAAACAAAATTTTAAAACGAAAAGGCTTTAAAGAAGAAATTTTATATATTTAATAATATTCATAAAAAATATTAAAAGTGTTTTCTGTTTTGTGTTTGTGGCCAACCATACTAAAAAAAGCAACGATGTTCATCGCTTATATTGTATACATATGTGTGTATAAATACAAATTTAATTTAAATATATTATATTTGTAAAAAATTTGCCATAAAAAATGTTGTTTTTTCTACATTTTCTATTAAATTAAAAAATAAAAATTTAACAAGTTAGGTCCTAATTAAAATTTTTCTTCATCAATGTATAACACAAAGCACAATCAGCTGTTTCCGTACGGAAACTGCGATCAGTTTCGTACCTTGTAAAAGAAATGAAATTTAACGAAACTTGACGAAAAGTTATCTTATGTACATTATAGTTTACCGCATATGAATTAATGTATTTGCACAGTTGTATAAGTTTGCTTAAGTTGTTTTATGCACATTATAGTTGGTCCTTAATTCAGTAGATACTGAGACGCGACATGTTTGCTCAAAAATCCTTCACTGTTTTATCGATATTCAGATGCCAGATTTAACGATTTGCCATATATTGCGATTTTTGTATTTTTTATTTTTGCTGGATTTCCTTTCTTTTTTAAAACTACATTCATTCGTTTTATTTAAATAATTTCAATTGTATTTTATTAAATTTTATTTAGTATTTTATAATTAACAAATTGATATTTTACTAATTGCATTACAGTAGAATAAAAAAAATGTTTTTAAGAAATTTTAAGAATTTTCCAAGTAGATATCAAAGTTCCTGAAGAATTTAAATAATTCTTTCGTGAGTATTCCAAATGTTGGAATACTACGGAACAACACACTGCCTGCCTAACCTAGCAATACATTACGAGTACTCCTGGATGGAATAAAGAAGTGATTCAAAACTTGTTGGATTGCCAAAGTCAAAAGTGAAATCATGAAAATGACAGAAAAGCTTTGGTTTAAGTATGAATTTCGTCTAACCAAATTAATTTTAATCGACTATGAATACTTCTCATATTCTTATTTACAAAATTACTTAAATACATGATATTTACAAAAACCACACCTAAGGTAAGAAGATACGACAAAAGCTGATGACGAATGTTGCGATCCATAAAATTCTGCTCTGTTCTGCTCTCGTCATACATCTGCAAATAATTTCTTAAATTCTTAAGAATTTTAAGAAATTCAAATAAAAGTGAACTTAAGCCAAAATTAATTTAATTCATTTGTTATATCTTTATTGCTTTCATATTTTGTTTCAATATATTATTAAATTTTAAAAAGTCAAAAAAGTTTCTGAAGTTCTTTAGCAAATTTGCTTATGTTTAAAAATCAAATAAAGCCAAAAATAAAATATTTTTTCAATGTAAATAAAAAAATAATATTGCCCGAGTTCCACTGTAAATTAATCAAACATAGATTTATAAAACTTATAAATATTTCTTGTTTTCTTTAAGTTTATTTGAACCGTTACTCACTATCACGACTATTAATCTTAAGCAAAGCTTTATTATAATTTTATTTTTAATAAATACTTCTATCGCACATACACGCACACACATGTGGTGACTATTTGAGTTGCAAACCAGTGTTCTGACTTTTGTTCAATGGGTGTTCAACAATCAGTACTTTAAGTGTAAACAAAGCAGAAACACAGTTCAAACGACTAAACGAAGAGTTTCGCTCTTTATTCGGCAAAAAAAAAACAAAAAAATAAATAAAAAGAAAAAGTAATAATAAAAAGACTATTTAAAAAACAAAACTTAAAAAAGCAAATCACAATATCCGTTCCAATTTACTAAAAGTTTTTTTTAAGTAAAAAGTACTAAAATGGACATTTTTCAAAACAAAATACCGTCTAATAAAAGTGCATGTGATTGGAAGAAATCAACTATCTCTAGATCCATTCCATCATATAGAAATCACGCATTTATAACAACAAGAAGGTAAACTAATTATATTGTTAAATAACACAACATAAAAAAACTTAATAGTTCAACAACACATAATAAACTTTAGCACCTGTTAAAGGTTCTCTTCAGTTCAATATTTAATTTTTAGCATGGAGGAGAGAGAAGGAATTAAAATATACTACATTTTGTTCGATAGAATTTAACTTTTATTATCTAACATTGCATTTACACACTTAAATAATTACTTGCAGGTTCCATAATAAATAAATAAATTTTTCGATTAAATGTTTGATGAATGTTTTCAAAGAAAAGTAAAACTTCATTTCAAAAATAAAATCGATGCAATATGTTTAAAAATTAATATCCCTTATTATAAATCTATAAATGCAAAGCCAAAATCAGAGTCATGTATAACTAGTTTTATTATATTTTGGTTATTTAATTTTGCCACCGTTCTTCAATTTTTTGTTTTTTAGAATATCACGTACAAAAAATTTACAGACGCCAAAAAACTGCTTTTTTTACCTCGTTTCTGTAATTTGAGTGAAAATCTTTCACATGAAAATTATGTAGTAATTTTGTTTTACACAGAATGAGTTAGATTAAACTATGAACTTTTTGAGTAGCTTACATCGTTATTTCTAGTAGCTCACTCTGTGTAAAGCAAAATTATTATAATATTTGTATGCGAGAAATTTTTCACTCAAGTTACAGAAACGAGGACTCAGCCGAAAGTAAACAAAACTGTGAGCGTTTTATGACTGTATTGCAACGCTCTTGCACTAACGTGCGTTTTTCAATAACAGCTGAGAGATGTACAACGAAAGCAACGGGTGCTTCCGATATTAAATAGTCACGAGTTGTCCTACATAATTATTTATTTATTTATATAGTTAATTATTAAGTTCCGATCCAAATTCAAACAAAAAATTTAGTGCAGCCAACCACTTTGTTTCGTAATCGATCGTATTGAATTAATACCTAAACTCGAAATTGATTTTCAAAGTTTTTATAATAATTAATGATTAAATCCAATGTATGAAAATAACAAGTGAAAAAACACATCCATAAATTTAATAACAAAAAAAAGGCAAATTTATTTAAATTTAAAATTTTTTAATTTTCTTTCAACTTTGGGCGCTTAACAAACTTTGTTAAGAAAAGCAAATCAAATCAATAACAACTTTTCGTTTCTTTTGTACTTCATGATTGGAATGAGCACAGGAAGAGAAAACGTATTCAATGTTTGAAATGCCTAAATCGCCAATGATTTAATGAACGAAAGCGAAAACTTCGAAACTTATTTTTGTCTGGTTTTACAGTTTCGATACTGCGTTTTTAACATACTTAGTGAAATCTAAGTTTGTTTTCTCCCGCTTAAAAATCTAAAGATCAATGAAGATGTCGCGAACTAGAATTTGTTGTTTGGATTTGCTTTCAGTCACATGTTTTTAGCACGGTAATATTTATCACAAAAATTATACAATAGTTAGGATATTTTAGCAATTTATGTGCACAGCCGATTCCCAAGTACTCCCATCACAGGAATCTTTAGTATCGTATAAATCTTAGCGATTTATTTGAAATACGCTTTTGGTGATCAATTAGAGTAACCGACAAAATTTAAACTCTTTAGTAAAGGCAAGAAAATGTACAAGGCTCATTGGAAAACAGTTGTAAAATTGATGACAAAGCATCGAAATACTGTCATAAACAATTTGTCTAGTATCTGCGTCAACAATAATTAAATAGCCCAGAGCACAGCGTTTTAACCCCTTGCGCCCTAAACCCCATAATTGTGATGGAAATAAAATTCGTGTTATGAGTTCTCATACAATACTATTTTCTGATAACTGCTAAGCTCTTATCTGCGGGCAAGCATTTTCCCTTAAAAAAATCTGATTCATACATTTTTTAAATCAACTTACTTGAAAACTAAAAATGCTGACAGGAAAATGTACGTACAGCAACGAGACTGATATGTAGTTGACTATAGACAGTCAGGACTTCACCTTAATAGTAAATTGTAGTTAATATAACATGAAAAGCATTTCTTCATAGTGATTTTGTCGCAGCCGTAATAAGTTGATCTCAAGGCGAATTGATAAAACAAGTTATGACAATCACGAATTCACTCAGTTTTCGTTATGCTGAAAATGTCACATTCTTTATATAAATAACGTTTCTCATGTATGCACATCGACACTTTGAGCCAAAACGCATTTCAATAATGTATGTGCTTAAACAGAGTTCGCTTAAGGTGGCATCACACGATTGCCGCAATGCACCTAATATTTCCTTATTTTATGCCCCAATCGTGTGATTTTACAACGAATTAGCATATGCGGCTAATTGTGCTAGTTTTGCACAATAAAATGCAGCTCTGGTGCGTCAATCGTGTGACTGGCCAATAAGAAGCCATGTAGATATGCGGCAATATTTACTGTGTCCTTGTGCGGAAATACACGTCAAAAATTCGTGACAATTTACATTTTTGTTAACAACTTGTTTCTTCATGTGCTCAGTTTTTTTTTTTTTTGTTTTTTTTTGGAAGTGGAAATTATTCAGTTTTATTTTATATTATAAATATAATAAATTCCAATTTTAATATGAATTTTAGTGAAGAAATATGTATAGTAATGAATAATTAAGTTCTGAGGTTATTATAACAACACCTATGCTAAAAAAAAAGCAAAATTGAACTCACACCCATTTAATTATTTCTGTATATTTAATTTACATATAATACGCAAAGCTGAAGCATTTCTTTTCATTTTAAATAGCAAACCATTTTTACGCACTAATTTTTTAAGTTCGCTCATCAGCCGATTCTCATATTTACAAAACACAACCGTGTGACTAGGCAGCGGTAATTATTGTCGCAATATTAATTAATTAGGCCTACTGGCTTGTAATCTTTTAAACTAAATAAATAAATAATTAAAATAAAAAAACAAAAATTGTTTTTAACCTTCTGCGGCAGTCAGACCGTTGAGACAAGTTCGTTAATATGCGGCAATTAAGTACAGAAAAATTGGGCCAAATTGGTGCATTAACGGCAATCGTGTGATCTAAAGATTACAATCTACATGCATAAAGTATGATGGCAAATGACAATTGCAAAGAATTTTTTTTTTATTTTAAGGAAAATCTTGACCTAATGCAGTGTCATTTGCACAAATCTCGAATTTTCAAGAGACTAGAAAATACAAGCATGCAAACAACACAAACAACAGTAGTTAGTGCTTCATTCATATGTAAATTAAGTTTCTTTAAAACCAAACAAATAATTAATAAGATCATTTTGCGAACTGGAAATAAAAGCAAATTAAAAAAATAATAAATAATTGCAAGTCGCACAGTGTTTTAAAAGCGTTTTATTTTAGAAAAAGTTTGAAAAATCATCACTAATTCTAAGAATGTGTGGAGACCCATTCATTACCCATCTATATCTTGTGAGTTTAAAGAGTCTTTGGAAATTGTGCATATACTTATGTGAGCTACCTTACCTCAATTTTTTTTAAGAATAAAAATACTTTTCTGTTACTCTCATCTGGGTTTTATATAAAATCACCATTGTTTCGTAAAAAATTTGGAAGTTTGGAATTGCGACTATAAAACAAATTACGCCTTATCGAAATGCTTTTCGAATTAAGTGAAGCAAAACTTGCACACCAAAAATCTGAAAGAAAACGGAAACTTTGTACTTCGACAAGAAAATAAGTAACATAACAAGAACCCTGCCCCACACATCGGTACATTCTGTTATTTCATTTAGAAAGGCGATTGACGGAATGGAGAAAAAGGTAATGAATTTGTCCTCTAATTGTTCGAATAATAGCAATAGAGTGTTAGATAAGACAACTCAAGGGAATAATGTAATTCGATATATATACATCCTGATCTTGATCGGAACTTTACATGAAAGTTGAAGCTGAAAAATATTAAACTTAAAGCATAATAAAAAGCACGCTGATCAAAATTAGATTTCGTAATTTATTGTGCGACCCCTAAACCAATACATGTTACAGCTTTCAGTCATGGATTGCTACCTCTATTTCAGTCTGCAAAGAAACTCAAAGCCACCAATATAAATTCTATTATAAGTAATCACACTGGCCCCTGATCAAAAACTCAAATTTCAAAACAGATTTTATCTGTCTGCCTATAACGGTTCAAGAGTATGGCCACATACATTAGATTACATTAACTATTGGGACACCCTTATATATCCAAACTTTATACTTGTTCAACTGTTCAATACTTTGGCAATATACATCAAATTACAGCAACTAATGGACACCCTTTAATTTCCACATTCAAATTATATACTTTCTATTCTAGTAGCTTTAGCAATCAGGTTCTTCAGTTTGGCCATATACATTAGATTATTTCAACTATTGTAAAACCCTTTAATTTATAATTTAAAATTTTTATACTTCCTATAATACCAAACAAAATAGTAGACATTCTGTCTAATTTTCAAGTGTTTGTATATAACGGTTCAAAAAAAAATCAAATTATAACTTCTTGCTATATCGGACTTAGCAATACAGGTCCCTTGTAAGTACCAGCTGTCTGTCTATAACTATTCAAAAATTCGGTCACCCGTTTATTCCCAAATCCAAATTTTATACTTGTTGTTACAGCGGAGTTCAATCGTCTGAAAAGTATGGCGATATACATCAAATTAAATGAGCTATTGGGGTACCCCTTAATTTAATTTTTAATATTAATACTTGTTACTATAATGGCAAAAGCAATCGACATTCTGTCCAATTTGCAGGCGTTTGTTTACAACGGTTCAAAAGATAGGCCCATATAAATAAATCTACATCCATTATGCGACACCCTTTAAATTCTAAATTCAAATTATAAACTCGCTGATATGGCGGGCGTAGCAATACAGGTCCCTTTTAAGTTTCAGCGATCTGTCTATAATGGTTCAGAAGTTCGGCCACATAATTGAAATTACGTCAACTATTGGGACACCCTTTAACTCCCAAATCCCGGACTTAGCAATACAGGGTCATTGTAAATTACAAGCGTATGTCTACAACTTTTAAAAAATATGGACATATACATCACATTAAACGAACTATTGGCGCACCCTTTAACTTACTATAACGGTTATAGTAACCAGCACTCTGTCTAATTTGCAAGAGTTTGTCAATAACGGTTCAAAAGATAGGGCCACATAAGTCAATTTACGTCACCTATGGGGGCACCCTTTAATTTTTAGGATTATTTATGTATTACTTTATGCTATTGGGAGCTATAGTAATACGCAGTTATTTTAAATTTTAAGGAAGTGCCGTTTACAGTTCATAACACATTTAAAAAATATGTATGTTGTATGAGAACACCCTTTAATTTTTAGGATTATGAATTGTTCTTTAAACGGAACCAATCTGTAAGCATAATCTACCAATTACAACAATTTTCAAAATCAGTTCAGAAATGACTAAATTCTTCAATTATAAAAAAGCAACATTCAGTCGTATTGATAACCTCCTTCTTTTTTTCACATAAAAATGTTATCGGTTCATAATGCGTTTAGCATTTTTTATAAAGATTAGTACTTCCTTAAAGAACTCTTTAAAAGCTTTAAAACAATACCCATATTGATGTTTTAAAAAATTTTAAAATTTAAGAGCCCCGTAACTCGAAAAATATGGGCGAGGGCTAATTTTTTTGTTTGGTGTTTTTTTTTCTTGTTTTTTAATTCTCTATCGCCCCATATATTTTCTTTTTTTATATTGGAATTATTTAACTAAACTAAATCTGTTCAAATTATATGAAAAAATTAGAGGCAGGCGTGCCTCAAAGCACATGGACCGATCTTCTTGATTTTCAATAGCAAAATTTTCAAAAATATGTTTAATCGATTGCCGTATTTTAACTTTTTTTTAGATCAGCTACAAACGGACATCGCTCAATTGACTTCGCTATGCATAAGAACTCAGAATATATATACATACTTTATGGGGAATGACAAACGTAGATATTCCCTTTTTCCACTTTTTGTGGTAAAGGGTATAAAAACAACTATTAAAAATTAAATAAATACAATAAATAATTAAATATGGCATTAAAAGTCCGTTAGATACTTGTGGTCAATTAAGTAAGAAACGTTTTTTTAACGTAGGAGTATGAAATGATTTTTGCCTCTTTTTGAAGTTTATCAAGAACTAACAAGATAAGCAGTAGAGATGGTCCTCACAATGAGAAGTGCAAGAGTTACCAAACAACAACCGCAAATAAAATATAATACCACTGTGCATTGATTAAAATTAAAACGGATTCGAAACAATGCCAACAACGTTGAAGTTCATGCGAACCTAAACAAAACAAGTTTTGTCACATCAAGGTCAATACAATAAACAACAAATTTAAGATCAGCACAGTGTATCTAAATATTTTAGAGATTAGACTATTTTGCAATTTTTCGGTTGGTATAGAATTTTGTTAATTTAAGTAATTTTCTTTAATCCAGTTCAAAAATTTTCAGCCAGACATTAAAGGAAAATAAACAATTTTGTTTGGTACATCAAAAGCTATAACTGATTGAATAAATATGTATGTTTATTATTATTTTCTTCTACGATAAGTTCTGTTTCTTTTGATATTAATTTAGCAGACATACATATGTACATACATGCATACGTTCTAGGATATTTTTTATTTTTATATATTTGACGCGTTATAAAAAACATACAATAAAAATGTAAAAATAAATTAATTTTCAATATGTAAATCTGATTTTTTTTTTCGACTTTTCAATTATAATAATAATAATAGACTTTGATTGAGCTTAATTAAGCAGTGTCGAACATATTTGTTGTGCTTTTGTTTTTGTTTCTAATTGTTGCAAAATGAAAAATAAACAAACTGTTTTATGTTTGTTTTAATGTTTCTTATTTAGTATATTTAGTAAAATAAAATTATTATATAACCCTAAATATAATATGCAAAGAAGTCGGCTAAACTTAAAGTATAAAGTATATATTTTGACTATGAAAGCAAAAAATATAATAGAGCCTTTTATTTTAGAGTATACTTTAACAAAAGTCGACTTTAGTCTATAACTATAAATATGGGCCCATTGTTTTAATTATTATTATAAACTAATTTTGTTTCATTTTAAAATTTTTTAAATCTAATTTCCTTACAATAAAGGAGAAAAAGTCGCTCACACTTAAGCTACTTTCAAACGACATGTTTTTCAGATATGACTTGTCCGTTTGAAAAAAGGTATGTAATTTCACATGTCTGTCAAAGTTTTTAATTAACAAACAACTTACAATCTTTGATAAAGAAGTTGCACTCTGGACAATTAAAAAATCAGAAATTATGAGCTGTATCCTGATAGCGGAGGAAAGGAACAGGAAGGAAAAAAGTTCTGTGAGTGCAGTCAAAACTTAAGAGAGAATAATACTTTATTTGTAAACATGAACAGATTAACACAGATGAGCGTATACAAATTTATGGGTGGATGTTCATAAGAAACAGTGTTGCCGTTTAGTTATATTATTGTTTTGCTATGTTATATTTGACCAAATTTTTGTAACTTTTGACACAGACCCTAACTAAAATAATTCTACTGAAAAAATACTTGTATTATTATTTTAGGCAAGAACTATCGCTCTCTGTTATCCGTTTTCCTAAACATATATAAAGCAAAATAAATAATAGCCCATATTCATAGTTATAGACTAAAGTCGACTCTTGTTAAAGTATGCTCTAATATAAAAGGCTCTATTATCTTTTTTGCTTTCATAGTCAAAATATATACTTTAAGTTTAGTTGACATCCACTGGGTGTCAACTGTAATTTGATTAATGTTTTCATACAATTTGTAAACAAATATTAGAAAAAAGTTACCTTGTTTTTATTTTGTTCACTTTGGTATAAAAATCAGATATAGAGTATTGTGTTCTTAAACCAAATAAAATAATTTTGGAAAAATGTGTTAAAAACAGCTTTAGGTAGTTTTAAATTTAAGCTGAAAGTCCATACAACGCGTTCTATGCGTACACGTTTTTTACGCTTTTCATACTTTTTATGCTTTCTACGCTTCTTAAACGTCAAGTTATATGCAACGCTTTTTATGCGCCAAGTTTTTGTTTTGATCAGCTGTAGTGTAAATATTTTTATCTAAAGAAATCATTTTTGGAAAAATGGAAAGTGTAATGTTTAAAGAATTTATGGTATATATTTAGTTTATGCACATAATATTTTATGTAACAAAGACCTATGAAGAAAAGGGAACGGTTGCATTTGTATTAAAAACTTTATAAAATAAATAAACACTTTAGGAATGAAGCAAAGTACATAAAGGTAATCGATAGCAAAAACATTAGCTTTGTTGATGAAAGAGTTGTTGTAAATTATAATTATTAACGTATTTTTTCTGAATTTATTGTTAAACTTTACTAAAAAAAAGAGTTTTTTTTATTAAAAAGGCTTCTTGAAACAAAAAAAAAAAACAGAAAAAAAGTAAACATTAACACAACAACATTTATCGATACCATTGATAATAAAATATAATTTACCATCCTTAGATATCAAAAACAGCTGACATTTTTTCATGACGCTTACGAAGCGTACAAAAGTAGAAAGTAAACAAACTTCTTGCGTTCTACGCGTTCATGATTTCTACGCTTTGTGCTGTGTAACTTGTTACATATATTTACATTAATTCTACTTTTTTGACAGAAGCATATAACGCGTGTACGCATAGAACGCGTGGTATGGACTTTCAGCTTTAGAGTTGACTTTAACGCCAAAATTATATTTTAAATTGTCTATGAATGAGTTAGAGTCGACTCTAAAGTAAAACCGACTTTAGTTCCCTTAAATTATTCTTTATTTCAACTTTGAATATGAGCCAATGTTTTTTAGAAATTAAAAAATAATACTTAATAAAGAACTTTAAAACTAAGAGCCATTTCAGATCAATAATAAAATTTTAGTATGAGAATCTGAATGTTGAATTTTTAGATCTAAGGCATGAGCGTTT
The DNA here is from genome assembly GCA_916610165.2 of Gymnosoma rotundatum. NCBI lineage: Eukaryota > Metazoa > Arthropoda > Insecta > Diptera > Tachinidae > Gymnosoma > Gymnosoma rotundatum. Next base: position 89,491,360 of record OU744337.1, on the reverse strand, counting down.
ATTTTAGTTTTGTTTAATAAATGAATTTGTTGCCTGGTTACTTTTACTAAAATATGAAATAAAACTATTTACTAAATTTTACAAAAATTACAACTTATTTAAGCAAAAATTACCAAATGTAGCATTTGAGGAAAAAATGTAAATTTTTTAAAAGAAAAGAATAACTTTTTCCGTTCTCACATGCCAAGTTTGACAGTCTAATAGCCGCTTTAAATCCGATCGCACCATAAAAAAATATGAACGATTTCTATACGAAAATCTAACATCTTTTTATAAGTTTATTGTCTTTGGTTTCAATGTACAACACAAACTTTTTTGAATTGAAAGCAGCTGATGTCAGATGCTTTTATTGGGTAGATTTTGTAAACTGCAAAATAGTCAGCTGGTTATAAACTAAACACTTCAAAATAAAAAAAAAATTATATGTTTCATGCCAACAAATGTCCACCAAAAGTGTTTTTTAAGTTTTATTGCAAAAAAATCAATTAAAAAATTCACCCGAAATGAGTAAGAATTTGAAGAATATACGAAATATTTGTCTTGTTATTTTTACTATGAACAACTGCATGTAAATTTTGTTTGACATTTTTTTTTTTTTTTTTTTTTGGAATAGAAAGTTGGTTTTTAGTGTTCCCGTAGTTTCTGGCATTTTTGTCTATAATCTTTACATATAATAAAACTGTGTCATGATTATTTCTGTACATGAAATATTTTTGGAAAATATTGTTGTTGGTGTAGCTAGAATTCCATATGGGATACAAGACACCTATTTTTTGGATTTTTGTTTGTTCGCCTGTGTCTCTGTGTTCGCATCATGTAAAAACATCTTGATTGATTTGAATAAAATTTTGGGAGGAGGCCCTTTAGAATCTCGGTTCAATTATAGAATACTCTTTTTTTCCTAAAAATAAGTCACTTCGTAGAGAAAAAAGATACAAATGTGTGATACCAGTATAATGGTACTAAAACGCTTTTCAGTACTAAATTATAATTATAAGAAAATTATAAATGAAACCTTTACTCTCATTTAACTGAACTTGTTTACACGGCATGTATGTATTTGTTTTGCAGTGTGAAGTTTGACAAGTCATACGTAAAAAAAAACACGTCGTGTAAAAACAGTTTTAGATGTTTTTAATCGTTGTATATTAAAAAGGATTTTTAGTTTGATATAAACCATGAATTACGCTAATGTTACAAAATTAATATTATAACTTTTGAAATAAATGTTCTCCTAATTCAAAGTTTTGTCTCATATGTAAAAAAAAATTCTCTTTTAGCTGGTTAAAAAGCAAAAAACATGATGATGAGGCTGAGGGTCTTTGGCGTATTTACGATACCTTATACGATTTAACGCCCTTCTTATCTCAACATCCTGGTGGCTCATATTGGTTAGAGATGACCAAAGGTACCGATATTACAGAGCCATTTGAAACACATCATATTAAAGGAATTCCGTCACCGCTGCTAGAAAAATTTAAGGTACGCGAGGCTTCTAAAGTAAGAAATTATACTTTCACGTTCGACGAAAGAGGTTTCTACAAAACTCTTAAAAGGCGTGTAGCTAAAGAGCTTCATAATTTAGATTATAGTTTCGTCAAAAAATCGAATGTAAGTATAAAAATTAATGGCGTTTTCTTTTCTGAAAATAAATGTTACCCAAGAATCACATAAAATGTTTTGCATGTTGCCTTAACCCCGAAAATATGCTACACATTTTATAGCACAATAGAACAAAAACTGTTATTGAATTTTTCTAACTTCCTTTACATGTCAGTAATGTTTAATTAGCTTTTCAAACATAAAGTAATATAACACTGGGTTTAGCAACAAAAGCAAACATCACTTATCAAGAGTAAAAACTACTAAAAAAAAAGTGTAGCCTACTACCCTTACATAAAATTGAGGGTAAAATATGTAACATATCTTACACTTTTTCGTGCAACATATTTTTAAAAGAACATACTTTTAATTTACCCTATCGAACATTTTTTAGAAAAGAACACAAAGGTGTAAAAAGTGTTAAACATATGCAACATTTTTGTCAGAAAAGAAAACGCCATAAGTTTTCATATATTTTACCTCCATGAAATATACTTAAGATATTATTTTAGATTTTTCATTTTAGCCTTTTGATCTCAACATTGGGTTGTTCCATACTTTCAGCGCTTAATGCTGGTATTGTATTCGAATTTATGGCTGCCTTATCTTTATGCTGGCTAAGCAATTCTTCGCATAATTATTTCCATCAACGGGATAATTGGCGAATGTATGCCTTCAACTTTAGTCTAATGAATTTTGCCGACTGGCGTATTTCTCATGCGATCTCTCATCATGTTTATACCAATTCCTTATATGACTTGGAAATGTCATTATTTGAACCGTTTTTATGCTGGATTCCCAATGAACATTATTCTTCGAAATTGAAACGCGTTTTATCGATAATAATACAACCAATAGTTTATGCAGTCATGTTCCATGTGCAATTTCTACAAAAGTAATTAACAAGAAATTAAGCAAACATGTTATTTATTTAAACACTGCTGATTTTTAAAATTATCCTTGCAGGTTATTACGCTCCATTTTTCTACAAAATGAATTTTTCTGGCATGATATTATCGGCTTCACTTTGCCTGCCTTAATGTTTACTTTCTCCAACACTAATTTTACAAATGTAGTGCTGCACTGGTCCCGCATTCTTGCTATTGCCAGTTTTCTATTTGGTGTAATTGGCCTTAATGCCGGCCATCACATGCCCAATAGTTATCATGATGGAGACGCCTATCGAAAAGATCATGACTGGGGTGTTTATCAGTTGGACTCTATCATCGATCGTAGGGATTTAAAGAGATCTCAATTCATGGTTCTTACAAACTACGGTGAACATGCTTTGCACCATTTATTTCCCACTCTTGATCATGGCGTACTGCCACAATTGTATCCAGTGTTTCAAAAGACCCTTGATGAATTCAAACATGCGCTAAGAGAATGCACATTCTTGGAGCACCTAGTTGGACAAAATAAGCAGCTGTTAAGAACAAAGCCGAATCCTGAGCCTCCATATCACAAAGATAAACCAGTAAATTAATTAGAATTAAAATCAGCAATTTAGCTTAATTCTTAAAATGCAAAAATGGTAAGGGTGCAATAGATGTCATTAACTTGAATGCTAAATCATATATTTTTAATAAAAATTTTTTAAAAATTTTAATTTAAACTCTTTCTTTAAGTATTGAAAATGTTTTTAATACTATAATTCCCTCAGATCATTTAATAATTGTTTTGATAATTTTTCTTTATTTTGGCGACAAAAGTTTATATGCTTTAAAGTAGCACGCCTCAGATGTATGAAGAGTTATAGCCATGGCGAATTGATACAGGTGGTCTCGATAACGAATTCACAATTTTCGCCTAAACTCTCATATTTTATATATATGGAGTTTGACATTTAGCGTTTATTATGACATTTGGCGTATTATTTCGCCATGGTTATAAGCTTTCCCAAATTATTATCTTTCCACAGATTTTAGACATTTTAAATTCTGGCAATAGCTCTTGTCAAGCTTTTATAGTTTAGGAGATAATTGGCGTTTCTAACGTAGCCAAAACCATTCAAAAATAAAAAATAAAAATAGTCACTCAATTTCATCAATTTGGCTTTTGATATAAGACTTTAGTTTTCTATACAGTAGCGAAATGGCCATGTGGATATGCTTTTTCCACTGTAATTCATTTTATTTTGTAGTTTAAAATAATAATTATTTCTTCTGCCTTGCGAAAAAAAGATAATTAATTTAATTCTGTTATTGTTTGTTGGTGTAATGCTAACTGTAAGCCAGAAAAAAGCTGTGTGGTGGAAGACGGTTCACAACTTGAAGACGATTGAAGGATGCTGTATTGCGAACTTGCAGAAGATTGTATGTTGCTTAAAAGCTTCTGATCTGCTGGCACTGTGGCTATCTGGCGCTGTAATGACCGAGGCTGTGAAGGATGTTTGGTTTCAAGTGGCGACTGATATTCCCGGTAGATCCACCTGTAAGGCGTAAGGAATTTTTGCAACAATAACATTTTGCCCGATTTTCTCCATCCTCTGGAAAACGCAACCCAATTTCGCTTCTTTTTCTCTGTGCAATTTCTTTGGTTTATTTAAAATCACTTATGTGCGGTTTCTGTATTGCAAGCGAGGGACTCGTCTAGAAAATTTATATAGGAATCACCCAAAAATTTTCTAGACGAGTCGCTCGCTTGTAATACAGAAACCTCACATTATTTTATATAATTAAATATAAAAATTTTTTATTAAAAAAGAAACACTCTATCAAAAAACCAAATTTTTTGAAAAAAGACTCGCCACACCGGTGCTCAAATGAAATATTTACTTGTACAGCAACTCCTTTTAATGCACGAAAAATTTACTGAAATAATAGAGCAAGACATAAAAAACGAAAACGAATAAAAGTAAACTGTACACTATATTATAATCCGTACCATATCGAACGAAAGGCGCCGGTTAAATTTCTGGCTCATTCCCGTCACTCAAGTGATTCGTTTAATGTAACCCGTTCGTTCACGAACGACACAGCCCTATATGGGGATAGAAATTGATATTGTAGACATTTAAAACGACATTACAGGGTATAAAAATAAGTGTCAAAGCTTAAATGGAGAGATTAATGTATGTGTGCCGTTTACACACTTATTTTACAATGTAACACAATTTTAACACAAGAAGTCAAAATTTGATTCAAAAATTTTACTTTTAAAATATGTGAGGTATACATCTGAAATATTAATGTTTTTAGGAAATTTTCACATATAGTTCCTTAGGAAGCTTTTTGCAAAAACGGAGAAGAAATATGTTTAATTAGGTTTTTGAAGGAATTACATTTATTTTCAGTGCTATGGATTATTTTTTAATATTATCAAAGTTATGTAGTGAAATTTTCCAATTTTATAGAAAACTATTTAATAAATAAATAAGTTGAAAAATATTGGGAATGCCTAATGCAAATCCCACAATTCCTTAAAAAGCTTTAAGAATTTCGCTGAATGGGATTTTACAGTTTAATCAATGAGAGAATTATGGTTTAAAGTTGATTTTGCAAAAAAAAATTGGAAAAAATAGCAACAAATTAAAAAAAATTAAAAGAATTAATAGAAAAAACTATAAATTAAAGAAAGAAGAGTTAAATAAAAATAGAGCTTAAAAAGCAAAGCATATAGAAGATCTTAGAAAGCTTAAGTCCGATAAAATCGAATTATAAAAACCTAAAAAAGAGTTAAAAAACCTGACCAGTTTTGACGAACAATTAAAGTGCATTTTATTTTACACTAATTTAAAGTTCTTTTTTACTTTTATATTTTTTTAATATTGTATACATAGGTTAGGTCAGTTAGGCAGCCGTGATACCACAGCCCACTTGGCTACATTGATTGGTCCCTTTGTGTAACCTGCTGTTAGAAGGGAAAAAGAAGAAGAAATAGAGAGAGAAGATTAAGGCAGGTATTAGAAAAAGAAATGGGAATGAGTCTCGATGTCCGGTTGTAAACAGGTAGGAACTAATCCTACCTAGACCCACTGACGATATATCAGATAGGCCCTTATAGTACCGCTGACTGAGATATCTCAGCCGTATACACCCCAGCGCGGGGCATTGACAGAGGAGGTGTTCCACCGTCTCCTCTTCCTCCTTGTCTTGACAACTTCTGCAGAAGTCGTTAAAAGGGATGCCCATTCCCCTAGCGTGGGTCCCAAATAGACAGTGCCCAGTGACTGCAGCCACCAAGGCATGTAGTCGAACCCTTGGTAGCTGCAGTAGTGCAGCCGCCCTGCCCCGATCCAAAGAGAGCCAGAAGATGTCAATTGCACCCTTGTCAAGCATTGTGTCCTTCTTTGCCAGTTCATCGGCAACTAGGTTGCCCAAAACGGTCCCATTTCCCCTCACCCACTTTAACGTCACTGTCGAAACCTCCGCCATACCGTTAAGGGATGTCCGGCACTTACAGACAAGGTTAGATGTGATGAACACACCTTAGAGGGACGTAATTGCAGCTTTGTTGTCGGTACAAATGAAAATATCTCTGTTGGATATGTTATAGAACCTCAACCACCACACTGCCCTTCTAACAGCAAATATTTCCGCCTGTAAAACTCTACAGTCATTTGAGAGTCTGAAAATCATCCTTATCGCAAATTTCTTAATGTTACCCTTGTGGCGCTGTTGAATAGATTAAGTGGAACTCCATTCAGTCTAGGTAAACCAAAAGAAAGAAGTTTATATTTCCTAGAGAAGAGAACAAGTTCCGTGTTAGTTGGATTGACACTCATACACCTAAGTTTGCAAATTGAATTAAAGGCTCTCGTTTTGTTTTTCATTATTATTTTCAACTGTTAATTTATCACCTAGAAAGCATTTACAAAACTTCACTTTTTGATCTTTTACAAAATATTTTATTGTCGAACATTTAACACAATACCAAAAAAAAAAAAAGTCACTTACGGTAATGACTTCGACTCTTCTTGAAAGTCGTTTTCAATAACCGTTATAAGGAGGATTATTATATCTTAATTTAAAACCTAAACTCGACTACATCTCAGAGTATCACATGGATCGCACCGTGGGAGATTTGAAAAAAAATAAAAATAATTTTGTAGTTTCTAAACTAGGGTATGAATTTTTTGACATTTCGAAAATTCAGTTTTATAAAATGTTTCTTTTAAAGACTACCAAGCGTACAGTCCAGAGCAAACGCTGGAATACTTAATATTTAATCGGATTGGCAGCAGTAGATTCTGTATGGGAAGGAGCACAGTTGTTCGTTCTTATTAAAATAAAACCCGTGACGACGGCCTTAAACCTTCTTGTTAAGATCTTAAGTTGCAAGAAGATCCCTTCGCATTGTGAGTGTTTTAAAAAGAAGGAAAATAAGAAAAGAAGGGAGTAGTTTATATCTATATAGGACAACATGCCCTATTCTCAATAACGTACAAAAAAGAAATCTATTATTTAAGGTTTGTAAAAATTTATAAAAAAAGTACTCAAAAATTGATTTATATCGTATTTATATTGCAAATTAATGTATTGCCTCTTCAAATATTTTTGTTATTATTATTTCAAAACGAAATAACATCAAGGTGAGATTAAAAAATGGCCATTATGGCTGTAAACCTATAAAATCTTAAGAACTCTTGAAAGTCATATTTTTTTTTTTTTCAAAAAATACTTCAATATTTGCCTTTTTGAAAATAAAAAGTCACTTTGTAAATAACATCATTGCATATTGATAACAAGTAAATTAATTTGTTTTTAAACACTCTAATATTTAGTTTCAGAATAGATATTCTGAAACTAATGTCCATATGTAACTGTAAGCTCCGAAAGAAAGTGTGCACCTTGTTTTCTTACACTTAATAAACAGTATTCTTCTGTATTTAAAAATAAATTTTCCTTATTTGAGTTAATTTAAGTTAGAACTTCCAGATTCTTGGGATGCCGCACGGGAAATCCCTGAATTTTTCCACAAAATCCCGAATTCTGGTATTTAAAAAAGGAACCGGGCTTTTACATTATGTATTTAATTATATTTTTAATATTGTGATGAAAACAGATGTAATTAAGATTAACGTCAGTATCTGGCTAGAGGTTCTACCTGATGGTGTTACCACTGAGTGAAATACAAAGCGTCGACTAGCGCACTCCATCGGACGTAGCCAACAGAGTTGCAATCTCAAGAACATGGCTTGCAGGACAATAAACTTCGCCTTGCTTGAGGGTTGGAGACTATGCAACCCCATCTGTTGAGATCACAACAGCACACTTCCATCTATTCCGCACCAGACCTGCAGATTGAACTTTTACTTTTAACCATAGCCACTACGTGTACACCGTAGGACCTCAGCAATAACCGGCTACAGAGATGGGCGGCTCTCTGTATGGACTATCTGTTTCCGTGGTGCCAGTTTATTGAAGGATACTAATGCATTTTTCGACAGTACCCCACTGTATATCCAGATCAAATGCCTGCACACCGGGGGACTGGTTCCCCCTATACCCCAAGAACGTCTGTGTCTAGGTTAGATCAGCCAGACTCTAAGTGCCCCCGGGGGGAATGTGACGAATACAATAAGGTTAGGATTTTACAGCTTGTGAACGGATCCCTAAAAACGACCAAAACTTTTCTGTTTAGTTTAACAACACAAAAAACTTCGGACCATTTATCCAGTTCAATTGAACTGTTTTTGTTTTTTTTTTTTTTTGTTTGCTATTTATGAACGAAGCTAATCAATTTTTTAACTGTCCGTAATGTATTTGAGGCTTAGTAAGGCTTAGTATGATAAGTAATCTTTAACAAAAAATGTAATGATATTAAAATTCACTGGTAAGAACTTTTTGATTAGTAACCGTTAATGATTACAAATAATCCAAAAATAATCAGGATATTTAAGACTAGCTTTTTGCATCCGGTGTTGCCTTGGTCTAATCATATAGCCTGTAGGCACTGCATAATATATTATAGCTTGTTCGCTATGGGGCTCTTCTCCAAACACGTGAGATCAGGAGATGTGTATATATTTCAAATATCTTAAGAATCTAGTTTCGTTAAGATGGGTAAAAATAAAAACTTGGCATTTGTCCTCTTCCCCACTACCCGGTTCTATTCCCTTTTTTTAAATAAGCATAGAATAGTCTACCTTTTACATAAATATCTAATTATTTGTAACATTTCATTGTAATCGGTATGTGCGTATATGCCCCCCTTGAACAATTTTGCCTGTTTCTCATGTTTTTAGGTGTGCTGAGTCCGAATCTGAACTCAGAAAAATTCTATCACCCTCTGATTTTTAAGAGAAAAGAGGAGAAACTTGGAGCGAAAGCCTCGAGAGTACTGATCAAATCCTAGAAGAAAAGAGTGACAAGAGAGCGGCTGAGTGGGAGTGGTGCAGTTGGGGTATTGAGGGTTAAAGGGGGCAGGTGGGGATTTGAATGAAAAGGATACCACCATAAAAAAAAGAAAAAAAGAAAAAAAAACTTTTAGCCATATTTCTTTAAAGTGCCATTACTCAGCCATTTCTTTGCAGATAGAAAGTTGCAGCATATCCACGAAAAAGACATTCAATTACCTTTCCAACGGTACTCGAATGGACTTTCGGTTGGGCTCTACAAGGGTTTGAGTGGGACCATACACCGAAAAACACAAAAGTACCATTACCTAAAAAAGGCTGTCATCGTAATCTATTAAATTGATAGAATTATTTCAGAAATTTTTATAATATTATTTATTATATTATGCTGGGGGGTTATTATGTATTTCTATTCGAATCGGAAAATCATCGAATTCGTAAAAATGCGATTACGTAGTACGATTTCCGAACTTTCGTAAGTTGAGGGAATTTTTTAATCCAATTCGGAAACCAAAAAAATCCCTTTCGAAATTGCAATTATGTAGTACGAAAGTCCCAATTTTCACGAAGCAATTCTTATTAATAAACTTATCACTCTTTCTTTTTTGAACTTGCCTTGTCGTTTTCACAATTCTTAGCTTATTAGCTTATTGTTTTAGCGGTTCAACAACAAACAACAACAACAAATTTCAATTTGTATACAAAAACATATAAAATGTAATCAGCAGCGTTGTCAACTTGGTGCTTTTCGCACCATTTTGGGTGCTTTTTCGAATTTTTTTGTGCGAAAATTTCACGTGTTGGTGCGTGGTGCGTTATTTTTTAAATTTTGGTGCTTTTTTAATTTGTGGTGGCATCAAAGCAAATTTAACACCACTCTTTTTTTAGTGTGAGAAAAAAATTTTTGTACAAAAAATACACCTGTTTGAATACCATTTCGTTTAAGACGTACCAAATCATAAGCACAAAATGAAACGGTATTGTTGTTGTATTAATTTTTGTTATGTTAAAAAGAAACATTTCACTGTATGGAATATACTATCTCTTTTAGATATTTATGGTCATTGTTTTTGTAGTAAAGGCTGCTGTTGTATCTGTTGAACAGCTTAGCAAAAGCAGAGTTTTGTCGTGATCAGTTAACCGACTTCAAAAAAAGAAGGAGGTTATACAATTCGACTTAATGTTGCTTTTTTATGTTTGTACCTGCAGAACTCTGTCATTTCTGAACCGATTTTCAAAATTGTTGGTAATATGATAGAATATGCTTACAGATTGGTCCCGTTTAATAAATAGTTCATAATCTTAAAAATTATAGGGTGTCCCCATACATATTTTTACGTGTATTATGAACTGTAAAATATAAAATGACTGCGTATTACTATGGCTCCCAATAACAAAAAGTTATACAAAAATAAATTTAAAAATTAAAGGGTGCCCCCATAATTGATGTAAATTTACTTATAGGCCTATGTTTTGAACCGTTATAGATAAACGCTTGTAACTTATACAGGATGTCGGTTGCTATGACCAATATAGTAACAAGTATTAATACTAAAAATTATCAGCTAAAGGGTGCGCCTATAGTTTACTTAATTTGATGTATATGGCCATACTTTTTAACAGTTGTAGACAGACGCTTAAAATTTACAACGAACCTGAATTGCTGAGTCCTAAACCATTAAAGCTTTTAAATAAAAAAAAAATTCTAAAACTTGGTGCGTTTTCTCTTAAATGGTGCGTTTTTTTTTCTCCACTTTGGTGCTTTTTGAAATTTCAAAGTTGACAACGCTGGTAATCAGCTAAAAATTAGGAATAAGAAAGCAAGACGAATTGAACGAGTACATCAGCTTGTGTACTCGTTTCTTTTCCTCTTGTCGCCCTCACCAACAAGCAAAAGGGATAAGCCGATAAGAATTGCCTAGTGAAAATTGGGACAAAGCAAACGTCAAATGTGTTATTACAGTATGTAGATTTTTCGAATGCCATTTTGATTGCGAAAATTTTAGGGTTATTTTTTTACATATATAAAAGAAATTAAGAATACACATTTGGTAATGCAAGTATATACGATTAATATTTAATCGATAAAAAAAAGTTTATTAAATGCTTTGATTTTAAAATTATTTATTATTTAAAAGGAGTTTATACTCGTATACGAAGCCAAGGCAATATGAAATAACGGTGGAATTAATGACATTGCATACAGATTTGGCGAAAGGACATCGAAATATTTTTATTGCCAAAAGCAAATGCAGGGAGTTATGGCAGAGACTATCGCAAGATTTAAATGCAATAAAAAATAGTATTTCAAGAACTGGAGGTGGACCAAGCAATTACTGTTTCTTTTCACAGCTGGAGCAAAAAGTTGCTAAACTGCTTGCAATTAATAATTATGTTGAAAGAGTCGGTAGTACGTGTAGATATGGAGCACAAATAAATATTCCTACTACAATAAGTATTAGAGATGATGACACAACTGAAGATATTACAATACCTTGCAATAACTTAGATGTAAACAATAGTGAGACAAACTTAAATACACCGTATGCTCCACATCGATATACCCGTGGTAGTGTATCCAATTATCAGACATCATTGGAAGAACAAGTACACAATCTAAAACTATCATGATAATAAAAAAAAAAAGAAAATATTAACAGAATTAGGCGAAATAAATATAAAAATCTCAACAGCCAATACGCAAGTACATATTAAAAAAAGAGAAGTTTAAATTTTTTAAACGAAATGAAAAACAAAAAACAGGGGAGGAACGTTTGCTTGATCGGGAAAAGGAGAAACTCGAATTTTTAAAGAAAAATCAATTGGAAACATCGAAATGCAAAATTTCACAATTAGAATTAAGTAGAAATATTTTTGACTTAGAGAACAAAAAAATTTGATTGAGATTTTCCTACTTTACTTTTAATTTTTTTTTACAATACTATTATGAATTATTTTGTGTTATGTTTGTTTATTTTTCAAAAAACTGTTATGAATTATATTTCTTTTTATGTTTTGAATATGTATACAATGTACATATGTAATTACAAATATAAATGTTACGTAGCTCCTTTAAAATTGAAAACACAACACTGCAGGCCTTTCGAACGTACTACATAATACGATTTTCCTTTCGATTCGGAAATTCTTTTCGAAACTCTTTTCGATTCGAATAAAAATACATAATAACCTCCTGATATCCCATAACAGTTTTAAATAAAAAGCCATTTTTTTTTTTTGTTTGGTTGGAGAAGCTGGTTTTTATACGTATTTCGGCAATTGTTTAAGCCAGCTCTTCGGGAAACTTTTATTCAAATTTTTAGAAAAGCCTAAAACATTTTTCTTTAAGTATAAAAACTTTAAAATCATAAATTTTCATATTGATATGAAAGTTATTTTAGAAGCTTTTACAAAAATGTTAGAGCTTTAACAAAAATTACTAATCTACTAGTACTAGTCGTTGCTTATCTGTTGTTTTGGTGGCACTTTGCAAACTAAAAGTGATCCAAAAAAGTTAAACTATTTTTAAAAATAAAGTGAGCAAATTTTGAATTATGCAAATTTAGTTTGATCAAATCAAAATAATCAATGTTAGCTGTAAACACATTATTGGAAAAATATTTGGTAAAAGTGAACTTGACTTCTTTAACTTCCACAATTGTACTCATGAAATTTTTAAGTTTTCACTTTTTTATAAGATAAAAATTTGAACTGTTTGATATTATAACAAATAAAATAAATTAAATTCGGCTGAAGTTAATTTTAGTTTTAACTTCAAAAAAATTTTTAAGAAAGAAAAATTATTTACCAACCAGAATGTAATGGAGCATTTTCTGGATCGCTACATCCGTTACCAGCATTCTTTGCATTTATCTACGTTAGGTTATGTACATTGTAAATATCATCTGTTTAACCAATAAATTTTGTAAATAAGAATACGTGGAATATTTATAATCAATCAATATTAATTTGGTTAGACCAAGTCCAAACACAATCACATTTCTTAGTTGTTCTTTCTGCAAATTGTCATATACGTTTGTTCTGCCCTCTGCTAACGATCAGTACAGCCACGAATGCAATTTTTTTTAAAGAAGGAGGTTATCAATTCGACGAAATGTTGTTGTTGCTTTTTTATAAGGGCACCACTTCAAAATGTAAAAAACTGCGTATCACTGTAGCTCACAATGACAAAACGTAACACAAAAATAATTTTAAAAATCAAATGATGTATGATAGGATGGATGATAGGTGCCATAAATTGACCTATATGAACCTATCTTTTGATAGCCGTTATAGCCAAACGCTTGAGAATTAGACAGAATGCCGATTGCTATGAATAGAAACTTTTGTGACTTTCTTTTATAAACAAATTTTAAAAGTGGTGTCTTATTATCCGAAGATATTTTTAATTCCCTTCAAGTTAAAAATATTATCATCTTATTAATCTACTTTATTCGTGCTTGATTCCTTCAAGTATAAATATTTCATGAATTTCTCATGAAATATTTATTATTTTACACTAAACTACAAAATGAAATGTATTACTGCGGGGAAAGCATATCCATATGGCCATTTCACTACTGCTCAAATATCTCATCTGTGGATTTTACCCAAATTTTGTATAGAAAACTAGAAAGTCTTATATCAAAAGCCAAATTGATTAAATGAGAACTCCATTGAATCAATAAGACAAAAGACAATAACAACTCAAAAATGTTTTATACAAAAACACAGCAAACATTCAGAAACTATTTTTATTTTTTCTTTCAAGCACGAATAAAGTAAATTAATTAAATTTTAAAAGATTCCGAATAATAAATTTTCATTTTGATTATCATCTTATATTGAAAAAAAAACTAAAAAAAACTTGTTCTCTCTTTGAGTCTCAATGAAAACACTTTGATAAAATTATTATTCTCAACATTTATTACATGAGTTGTAGAAGTGGAAGTGTGTGCAAACGTGCATTAAATGTAATTTTTAATAATCGTTTTGTTGTAAAATTTTTATGACCATACGATGAGTATTTATTTATATGTATGTGTGAAATAATCTTATTGAAATTGTTCTCCTAAAAGTCAAAATGATTAAAAACAAGTAAGAGTGCTATATTCGGCTATGTCGAATATTATATACCCTTCACCATATATTTATAGCTTGCTTAAAAATAGCAACAGCGCTAATATTTTTGCTTACATGTTTTTCAGCAAATAAAAAAAAACTAAATGTCTCAGCATTTACAAAACATTTTATTTAAACGAAGCAATAGCAAAAAGCAAATCTAAAAAAAGAGAAAGAAACGCATTTGCTTTTGCTGACTATGTGTTTCTTTCTGCAGCAAAGCAATCTGCAAAGCATTTATTTTAAAACGTTTGCTGTTGCTTAAGCAATAAGTTGATGTTTGTTTCTTCTTTTGCTGTTGTATGTTTTTTCTTACGTATTGTAAGTAATAAATACATAAATACGTTTCCAATGTTAAAAGCGATGAAGAGCAGCGAGTTACAGCAAGTAACAGCAAGAAAAACTAATCGTAGTCAGCCACAACTTTATAGTAAAGACTTAAGCAATAGCAAAAATAAAAATAAAGAACAACGGATTGCTTAAGCAACAGCTTTGCAGATTGCTTTGCTGTAGAAAGAAACACATAGTCAACAAAAGCAAATGCGTTTCTTTCTTTTTTTGCATTTGCTTTTTACTTTCGATCGAATTACAGTTAAGCAACTACATATGCAAATAGTCAAGCAGATATATCTTCTGAAAATTGTAATTTTCTCTTAGGGTTGTTGATTGAACTTAGTTTTAACAATTTTTTTATCGTAAACAACAACTACCTGCAGAAATACAAATAAAAGTTTTAAAAATATGAAAATTAGAGGCTTGCGTGGTGTTTCGCCCGCTTTGATTTGTTTTGGACCGATCAGCTGATTTTCAATAGCAAAATTTTTCGTTGCTTATCAAATGGCTTGGCATTGATTTGAACACGGACGGTCACACGGGCATCGCTCAATCGACTTCGATATATGTAATAGTAAGTCAGAATATACTTATATACTTTATGGGGTCGAAAATGGATATTGTAGAAATTTCAAACGAAATGACAAACTTATGTATATAACCTTTTTCCACTTGGGAAGAAGGGTATAATAAGAGAACGAGAGCGGCCCCTTGAATGATAACGCTTAGATAATTAATGAAAAATTCTTTTTACTAACAGGTGAGATCTACCTACGACTTAATATTGCTCTTTATTCATAAATTAATAATTAACTTATAACAAAACCAATTAATCATTAATATTAATAATACAACCGACGCCTTTAACAACGCATTTAACAATTTCTGGAAGATAACGAAAAGCCTTTTAAAAATTATTGATTGAATAAACAAACACGAATTGTGCAAACGTGTACTAAAACCGATAGTTATATCTCAAATGTAAGATTAAAGTAATAATGAATACAATTAATGAACACAAATAAAAAAAAAAACAATTTTAGTTTTGCCATACAGTGCTGTCATACAAGTAATTTTCGAACATACAAATTCGTAAGCGCGACAACTGCGAACTGCTGTAATGTGTCGGAATAAAATATCAATTTTGAGTGTTCTGATAATTGTGTTTGCATCATGTGAAATAAGTCGAGTGAGTTCAGCAAATATATTGGGACTATTTACTAGCCATAGCCCTTCCCATCTAATTGTGCACATGTCAGTTGCCAAAGTTTTGGCCGAAAGAGGTCACAATGTAACGGTAGTAGCATCTCAGGTTCCCAAAGTTAAACATGAAAAAATTCACATGATCATCATACCACCCACCGTAGAACAGGAAGAAATGCTTAACAAAGAGGTGTCTGGAATGGCAGTGAAGAAAAACAACATTTTTACAATCGTTGCAAACATGTTTGGCTCCTTGAAATTGTTGATCGATTTGCAGGTTGACATATTAAAGGATCCACGTTTTACAAATTTATACGAAAATTCAGACACAAAATTTGATTTGGTTATAATGGGATATTTTATGAACACTTTCCAACTGGGAGTAGCTGCTAAATTTAAAGCACCAATTATAATCAGCTGGAGTGCTTCCGCTATGTTATTTACTGACATTATGGTTGGCAATCCCAGTGAAGTTTCGTTTGTACCAGACATGAATATGGCAACAAAAATTGGTGAAAAAATGAATTTTGTGCAGCGGCTTCAGAATTTATTTTCACATCTATTCTTTAGACTCGTTAAAGAACTGCTCGATTTTCGCATGCGTTATTTTTACAAGTAAGATTTTTAAGTAAAAATTTCTGTAAATTAGAATTATATTTGTTAATTTGTTTCTTTTTTTTAGCAATCTGTTTCCCAATGATGGATCTTTTCCCACCCTTAGTGAAATGGAGAAGAACGTATCTTTGGTATTTTGCAATGGTCATTTTAGTGAGGGTCCCATAAGACCAAATGTACCAGCAATTGTAGAAATTGGTGGCATTCAAGTCAAGGACACACCAGATCCATTGCCCGATGTAAGTTAAATCTGATCAATTAAATGAGATATGAAAACAAACATTTTTAAATTCCTTTAGGATATCGCCCAACTTCTAGATGGAGCCACTGAACATGGAGCCATATTATTCAGTTTAGGTTCGAATCTTAAAGGTTCAAGTATAAAACCCGAAACCGCCACATACATCTTTAAAGTTCTTTCGAAACTAAAACAAAAAGTCATTTGGAAATGGGAGGATTTAAAAAACACTCCGGGAAAATCGCCCAATATACTTTACAAAAAATGGCTGCCACAAGATGATATTTTGGCTCATCCTAATACAAAATTATTTATAACACATGCTGGCAAAGGAGGGCTTGCAGAGGCCCAATATCATGGTATACCAATGGTAGCTTTACCCGTTTTTGCCGACCAACATGGCAACGCTAAGAAAATGGTTGCCTCCGGTTATGGCCAATATTTGGAATTGCTGACATTAACTGAGGATGCATTGAGAGCAGCCATTTTAGACGTTCTCAACAATCCGCAGTACAAAGAAAATGTGCAGCGTTTTTCGAAACTTTATCGTGATCGTCCAATTACTGCAAGAGAAACTGTTGCATATTGGACAGACTATGTATTACGTCACCATGGTGCTGGCCATATGCAGAGCCCCTTAGTGCAAATGAATTTCATAGAGAGCTCCAATCTGGATGTCTTTATTGTTATTGCAATCGTTTTTTATGTGATTTGTAGAATATTTAAATTTGCTTTTCCATTTGTTTGTGCCAAAGTGTGCAAACGACGTTCAACTATTAAGTTAAAATCCCAATAAAATTAAATATGTAGAAAAAATTTATTTTATTATCATACTCTTTTTTTTTTGTTGTTGCTTATTAGAAATTTATTTAATTATAGTGTTTTTTTACATTCATTTCTTATATTTAAGGAACGCTATTGTTATTGTTGTTATTTTAGTATTTATAAAAATTCTATTAAAATATACATACATACATACATACACACATACATGCATACATACATACATACATACATACATACATACAAACATACATTCATACATACATACATACATTCTTACATACATACGTACATACATACATACATACATACATACATACATACATACATACATACATACATACATACATACATACATCCATCCATACATACATACATTCATTCATACATAAATACATTCATACATACATACTTACATACATACATACAAAGATACATACATACATACATACATACATACATACATACATACATACATACATACATACATACATCCATACATACATACATACATACATGCATGCATACATACATACAGACATACAGACATACATACGTACATACATACATGCATACATTCTTACATACATACATACATACATACATTCATACATAGTTATTTAATTCGTCTAATTAAAAATCATTCAAACATTTGTTTGAATATGAAAAATAAAATAAATATTTCACGCACGTAATGAAGCTTTCGGATAAAAAGTACTAAATATTTTATTATGTGAATAATGTTAGAGAATAATGCCATATTTGAATTGCTTTTAAATAAATAAAAGCAGTATCATGTAAAGGCCAGGATTCACTATCATACACAATCGTACGATTCAAACACACAAAAGTCTGACAGAATTCTGTTTAACTTTAAAAATCGCTTCAAAATTGCGTCGTAGGTGCCACACTATTATACAAAAAAGATGCAAAAACATATGGTTTTAATATTTTGTTGTTTTTTCTCCTCATCATCTTAAAAAAAATCAACTCTGATCGCATAGAGAAAAATATTTTATGAATTATTTCAAAAGATTATAAAATCGTACAGATCTGTCAAAAAATCTGTCACACACATACACTTTTAATCCACACTACCATACATTTTTAGCACACATGCAATTTTTGACAGATCATACGACTGAGAATGATAGTAAATCCTGGCCTTAAAAATAGCTCTTAATTTAGATATAGGGCTGCCAGATGGCCTAAAATTGCCTGCATTGTCTAGTTGTGGTTCGAATTACCAGATACCAGTTAAAATACAATTTGTCTTTTAAAAAAATAATTTCTTTATTTTAAAAACTAGTATTTTATTATATATAGTTTTTATCCCCGTTTGTAATTTCTACAATATCCATTTCCGACCCCATAAAGTATACATATATATGTTCTTATGCATAGCGAAGGCGATTAACCGATGCCCATCTGTCTGTCCGTGTTAGTCTTGAAATCAAGTTTGCCAAGGCACTAGATCCGCTAGAGAAAATTTAAATATGCCAATTGATCAGACATAGTGTTGTATTTTATTCAATACTTACTCGAGGGCCGTATTAAATAATTCACGACTTTTTGTAATCAATAAAGAAATTCAATAAGTATATAAAATGTATTATTTAATTAGTGATGAATTTGATCTGTGTTTTATTAAAGCAAGCAAAAAGGACAAGTGAAGTACATGAAGCGTCCAATCAAAAGATAATAAAATATCGGCGGTGTTGTCAGCCTGTACGTTAAAATGAGATCTCGATAGTTTCGAAAGAGTTGCTATTGAAAAGTAGCAAGATTCGTTCATGTCCTACGAAGCAGCGACAAAACACCACGCCTGCCTCTAATTTTTGCATATCATTTGGAGCAATGAAGTAACTCCAATCAGAAAAGCAAATATATGGGCGAGAGAGAATTAAAAAATTAGAAATAAGCATCTAGTGAAAAAATTGGCGCTTGCCCATATTTTATGAGCCTCTGAAAATTACGATTGTGCACTATACTTTTTAAGATATCAATATTCGTGTCATTTAAAAGCCTATGAAGAGATATATAAGGAAATACTAACATTTTTTTTTTAAATGCTTAACTCATTATTGGAGTTACTTGACTAAACTAGATTTACATTATTTAAATTTTATTGAGCCATTTTTTCATTTCTTTATACGAACAAACTTTAATTTTACAATATTAGGAGAAAATTTTAAGACTAAAATAAAAATTAATATCGTAATTAACAGAAATGGAAAAACCACAAAGCTTTCTGGAGAGTGGTTAAAATAAATTTGAATATTTTTATTGGAAATATTATATGTATAGATAATAAACTCCTAAACATAAAAAAAGTCAAACTCATACTGGCGCGTACTGAAAGCCGTATGTATTTCCCTGGTAGTTTTCAAAAATCACCTAGTTATTGTGAATTCATCACTTTCAATGTACACAACAAGTCGTTGCATATCTTAAGGAGCACCTTTACAAGAATTTTTTGTTCTGTTGGCAACAATTTTATATCATTTGCTATTAATTTCCTGTTTGGTACTACCGGTTTTTGTCACTACTAATAACAAGAGCAAACTGTTATATGTTGTGTTAAATCTTGTAGCAATGGCAGCTCGGAGTGCAATTTGACATAGCGCTAACATCTGTCAAAAATGCAAAATAAAAAAACTAAAAGCCGCATTGTAAACAAAACGTTTTGTTTGTTTGCAAATAACTTTCTTAATTTTATAAAAACGAAATGTCTGAAAACAAATCAAAGGTAAGTGCTATGAAACAACTCATCACAACAATTTCAAAGAAGTAATTTCATTTCACGTGCAGAGTGGTGGCAACAACGATGGCAAAGAGAAACGACGCAAAGAAAGTATTTTGGACTTGTCCAAATATCTGGAAAAACAAATTCGTGTTAAATTTGCCGGCGGTCGTGAAGCTTCAGGCATACTTAAAGGATATGACGCCTTACTTAACTTAGTATTAGACAACACAATCGAGTATTTACGAGATCCAGATGAACCCTTCAAACCGTCTGAAGAGACAAGAAACTTGGGTTTAGTAGTGTGTCGGGGTACAGCCTTAGTGCTTATATGCCCTCAAGATGGTGTTGAAGCCATACCAAATCCTTTTATAACGCAGTAACTGCTCCTTCTTTTTCAAACTTAAGTTTTGATTTTTTATTTCAATATTTTACTTAAATTTAAAAGTGTTAATAAATAATTAAAATTATTTTGATATAAAAAAACATACACAAACAAACACACAAAAAATATTAAATGTAAAGAAATGTTTAAAAAATTATTATTTTCTAAATATTGAAAACAAAACAGTATATTTATTGTCGGACTTAAGCTAAACCAAATTCATTGCGAATCCATGGATATTGGGCGGGACATTCTTTACAGGTGTAGAAATACCGATCCTGTTGTAGAACTCGACTTCTAAGTTTGCACGTATTAGATAACGTACAGACCATTTCATGTTTTTCCAATTTTTTTGGTTTACATCCCCAAGCACTGAATTGATGTATTTCACTATTAGATGTTGGCTGTTGCATCCATTGAATTGCCTGCTGGTTTGTGACAAAGTATACATCGGGAAGTTTTTGCAAATCATCCAAAAAATTCTATAAACATTTTGAAATATTTTAGTTCTATTCTCAATAAGATGAAAGATAATTTTCAGCCCACCAAAAATGCATTAAGATAATCAGCCCTCTTGAACCAAGTTGCATGGAAATTCAAACCTAATGGGGCACGGTTTGAAAGGTAATGGCGCTTAAAATTATGCGTCAACATGCGATAGATATCATCAGCAGTTAAATTAGGTGGACAGCTGTCAATCATTGTGCAAGAAAAATCTCCAGCTTCTAACTGATTAATAACTATTTCCCAAACCCCGGGATAACTACGAGAAGGACATCTTTGTTGACTGCCGGTGCAGGAATGAGGCATTTTATAGTCGAGAGTATAGGGCCATGATGGAGGATTTGTAAACGGAGCAACCATAGAAGCGTCATAGACGAAACCAAATTCCTTCATCATTAAAAACTGACGATTCCAGCCCACTCGTAAGAAAGGAACACGCATTCCTCTGATTTCTTCCATGCGCACACTGGCAAAACGGTTTAGAATATTAGCTTGACCCACCATCTCATCAAACCAGTCTTCGATGGTAGCGTTATGAGACCACCACAGTTCAGGACCACGATGTCTTAAAAATAAAAGTTAAAGCATAAAAGCAATGAAAGCTATACAAGAAAATTAAACGTAGACATACGTTACTGAATGTACAGCCATTTCATGGCCATCATTCCACAATTTTTGCACAAATTGATAGTTCGTAAAGGGATGGGAAACAAAAAATGTTGCCCGTATAGGGCAACCGTTAGGATTGCGTCTATTTCCCTTAAATAACACTTGAGAAAATAGTTCCCAGTTTTCAAAGTTGATTGCATCGTCGAAGCTCAGCAAAATCATTTGTGGAACAGACTGGGGTTCCAAATGTCCGGGTATTTGTGTACCATCCTTAGAACAAAAGCATTCAGGTAATTTACAATTTAGCGGATCACATGGAGCTGAAGCATTTGGATCATTATCAGCATCACACCAGCCTTCGTCCGATTCATCAGGGCAGTCGACAGACCCATCACAAAAGTATTCGTTTGGTAAACATGTACCATCCGCACATCCCCAATGATTTTCATCTTCACAGTTAGCACTATTCAATAGTGGTTTAGGCGCAGGAGTCTCTGTAGCAAAAATAAATACAATTCTTATATAAAAGTTATTTTCTATTAAAGTTTTTATTACCATTCGTTATATCGCAATTATCCACATTTTGCTTAAAGTCACATATCTGTCGTACAACATCGAAAAGTAGACCCTCTGAACATTTAAAATGAAATACTTCTCTTTCCAAGCACAAATAATATTTCGAACATTCTGAGCTGGTCCATATTTTATGAATGGGTCTATTTGGATCTCTATAAAAGCGCAAATCTTCCAGACATTCGACAGTGTTAGACAAACTTCTTTGGGTATGATTTCGACCACCTGAATATTGAGTCAATTATTGTTGTTATTACTTTAAAAACAATGAATTAATTTTATTAATAATTTTTTCTTTTGCAACAAATCTAGTTTAGTGGCAATTCTTAAAAACAAAAAGTTATCTAGGATGTGTAAAATTTAATTTTAAGCGAACACAGCTTAAGGGCAATCCTTACTTTCGTAGTTACAAGCTTCCAAATATTCTACGTATAATATGGCATTTATTTAGTATTTTATGGCGGAATGGAACAACGTGGATATCGTAAAACAGGTAATTAAAAAGAGAAAAATAAAGCTCAAAAAACCCAACTTATTTTCTATGGTTAAACAATGGCAAAGAGTGTTAACACATGCGCAAATTTCAGAGAGCTGGAAATTCAAACTACAGAACCCAATTATTTAATATGTTGAAGCAAATTAACAGACGTATCAGTTTTCACCTAAACAAGGATAGAAATGAGTCTTGGTCGAGGTTTGTTTCAAAGTTGAATTCCGGCTCTAAAAATATTTGGGATCTTACCAAAGCACTAAAAGGCAAGAATTTAACGCGTTCTGATCGGCATGTGACTTTCTAAAAACTGGTGTAGATAAAGCCAATGCAATTGCTGATGCATTTGTTAATTCTCATACTATAACTATAAATAATGCATCAACTATGGATGCTTGTGTTGCAGATTACGTGAATCTCTTAACAACTGATGACATTGAATTTAAGTCATACATTTAGGTTTAGATGAAATCAATGGCATTGTTCTCAAATCATGCCTGAATATTTTTTTGAAGCAGTAGTAGTAGTAAGTAGTTAGTATTTTCCAAAGTAATTCCATTCCACAAAGCTGGAAAAATTCCTAAATTGCCAACCAGTTACAGACCAATAAGCATCCTAAGCTTATTGAACAAAGTGTTTGAAAAAATCAAACTACGCAACTACACTTAATTGATTTGTCAAATACATATGTACTTAACATTTTGTTTAAGTAAAAGAAAGTTTTTATCAACGATTATATCTAAACATTTACTGCCGTATTCATAAAATATTAAAATGGATTTGAAATGTATTTTGGGACAAATTTGTATGAAAATTTTGTCATAAAACACATTTCAAATGTATCTTATTTTTTATGAATATCGCAGTTAATATTTTCACTAATAGAAATGTCATTTCTTTGAGAGTACATTAAGTGAAGGAGTACGTTTTGGTGATTAATTGTAGAGAAATATCATCAACCTTAATTTTCCATTTGTTGAAGTATTTTCGGCTTGAGTTGAGATTATGATTCATTCTTTTGACTATTTTCTTTGCCGTAACACATGAAAGCGCAGTCACCAGGATTGAAAGCTGAATAAACGAAGGTCATACTGTTTAATAGAGACGACTTGAAACTGATTATTCAGTTGTGCATTTTAAAGTAGACTGGATATACATAATTCCGGCAAACGCAAAGAAAGCTATTTCATAAAAAAAAACAAAAAGTACAAAAAGCAGATCCTTTAACTAAGACTGTTTTAGAATTATTTAGAGTCATATTCAGGACAGCATAACGATAAAAATGTTGTTCAAATATTTTTCGTAAAAATGTGTCATTTCGTAGAGAAAATAGAGATACAAATGAAAAAGCACTTAATTTTACCCGTATAATGGTACTAAAATAGTTGTCAACATATTTTATTTTTGTAGAGGATAAATTCTTAACGCTGTTTAGATAATTCTACAATTTATATTTATGTAAAATACATTTATCTTAATTTAAACTTTAACTTCCGTATTCATAAAATATTAAAAGAAATTTGAAATGTATTTACGACAAATTTGTATGGAAAATTTGTCATAAAATACATTTCAAAGTTATTTAATTTTTTATGAATAAGGCAGTAAGAAAATTAGAAATGAAACGCTGGAGAAGTAATTGGCACTGCTAGTCTATATATATATAATAAATCTCAAACGAGGTCATTTCTGTACATGAAATATTTTTGGAAATTTTGATGTTGGTGTGGCAGTAATCGATATGAAATACAAAATACGTATTTTTAGAATTTTTGTCTGTCTTTCTGTAAAAACTACTGGATGGAAAGGAACATAATTTTATAAGGAGGTCCCTTAAAACCTTGATTCTAAATGAAAATACTTACGTTTTTGTAAAAATAAGTCATTTCGTAGAGAAAAAAGAGATACAAGTGTGAGGGCACCCAATTTTACCGGTATAATGGTACTACAACAGTTGTCTGCACATTTTATTTTGTAAATGGAAAATTTTTAACACTGTTTACAGAACTCTGGAATAAATATATAAAAACACATTTTTCTAAGTTTGAATTTTAAGAAAATTAGTAATGACACGCAGACGAAGTCGTGGGTACTGCTGGTTTAAAATAAAAATTTTGACAAAATATAGTACAAACAAGTAAGAATGCTGCATCATCCGTGTAAATCTAGTTTAGTGAAGTAACTGCAATCAAAAAAGCAAATAGTAGGGTGACAGAGGATTAAAAAATAAAAAATTTTTGGTACTGCATATATGTACATGTATATAATTTTACATAAAAATGACATCGGCTCTTAATGGGTATTTTTAAATATTAAATATTAGTATATTATTAATATATATGTATATATATATATATATATATATATATATATATATATATATATATATATATATATATATATTAGTATATATATTAGTATATATATTAGTATTAGGTATCATTTTAAAGCTTTGGAAGAGATCTTTAAAAAAATCATAAAATTTAAAAAAAAAAAATGCTTAACCAATTAAGAGCCGATGTCATTTTTGATTGAAATTACCTCACTAAACTAAGTTTACAAAGATGGTGAAGGGTATATAAGATTCCACATAGCCGAATATAGCACTCTTACTTATTTTGATTAGAGTTACTTTATTCTTCCAAATGACATACACAAATTAGAGGTAGGCGTGGTGTTTTGCCTGATGCTTCGAAGAGAATGGAGCATGTGACCCACTAACACGAACGGACAGACGGACATCGCTCAATCGACTTCGCTATTTCGCTATGCGTAAGAAGTCAGAATATACATATATACTTAATGGGGTCGGATATGGATATTCTAGAAATTACACACGGAATGACAAACTTAAATATACCCTTTTTCCACTTTTTGTGGTGAAGGGTAAAAAAATAAGCAAAATGTTATTTGCCATGTTTGATTTTGAAAAAATACTTAGAAAATACTAAATCATGTGTTTTGATTTTTTAGTCGCCATACATAACATTCTCTCCTTGGAAGGGTCAGGAAAATCTCTCTTAGGGAATTTAACATTTTGATTATATTTTTAGTAACCAATAAATAAAAACTATTTTAAAAAGTCGCTATAAAGGTAAAAAGTCAACCCTTTAATTTTAGTAAAAATACAGTTGAATTCCAGTCAGGCTGGGCACATTTAACTTTGGATAACTGATGTATTTAATATCGACGCACTCGAAACATCTTTTGATCTACTGTGCTTAATTCCATTTATGCTTTTTTATATATGCAACTATCGCAGAATTATGCGCATATGTGTGTATGTATTTTTGCACTAATACGTACATATGTATGCACATGTATTTTTCACCTGTTTGTATTTATCGATAGCAAGTTTCAATTCAGTCAACGATGCAATGAAAACCAAAGAAATTGTTTATTTTTACATCACTATTTGCACTATTTTATACAAGCAAATAAATATGAGGCAACACGTACGTACTCGTATTGTACATGCACATATGCAGCCAATTTATGGGGCAACCATATTTAACACAACACATCTTGTATCCCAATTCACATCGTTTGAGATATTAAGCAATTAATAAAATTAGATGAAGAGAAAGGAAGGAGGAAAACCCGCTGTAATTATTTAAAGCCGGAACTCTGGCAGTCCAGTTCCAATTTGAATTCAGTAATTAAAAAACCAAATTCAATATTTTTAAAGCGTGCACTACAAATAAAAAATTTGTCATTCTGTTTGCAATAATAATAAAAACAAACAAACAAACAAAATCGAAAGTTCAATAATACTGCGAAATTTTATAAAAACATTTAGAAAAAAACCTAACTTTCACACACTAATGAATGAAAATATCACTATATCACATACATATGTATGTATAGCCACATGTACCATTCTGCAGATTTTCAACTGAATAGCTTTAATAAAAATCGTCATAAGAAATTCTTTTCTACCAAAAAGTTTCCAGTTCAAAAAAAGTTTTTTTTTCCAAAAATTTTAAGTTTTTCTTAGAGTTGTTGTCCCAACCTAGTAAGTGAAAAGCTTTCTGTACCATGTAAAATCCCGCCAATTTTTTCTTCCTTTTTCATTAATTTTTATCATAAACAACAACCACCTGCAACAATACAAACGAAAGTTGCCCGCTGGCTAGAAGGAAATGGACCGATCTTACTGATTTTTGCTGATCGATTGGCGTATTTAAATTTTATTTAGCTCATCTAGTGCTTTGACAAAATTGATTTCAACACGAACATTGACGGATAAGCGGACATCACTCATCAATTCTTATTTTTTAATTCTTTATCGCCCCATTTGTTTTTTTTTTTTTTTTTTTGTTGGAGTTATTTCATTGTTCCAAATAATATAGAAAAATTTGAGGTAGGCGTGGGGTTTTGCCCTCTGGCGTCTGCCTTCGCAACGGGCAGACGGACATCGCTCAATCAAAATCTCTCAAAATATACTCTATAAGATCGGAAATGGATATTGCAGAAATTTCAAACGGAATGACAAACTTAGTTATACCCTTTTTCTACTTTTTGTGGTGAAGAATATAATAATGGTTCCCTAGTAGATACATATGTATATACATACGTATGTAAACCAAATAAACTTTAAAATCAACTCCGAATTACGTAATGTACATAAATGCTTCAAAAATAAACTTTCACAAACAACACTTTACTTATCGAATTAAAAGCATGTGGAGAGAATGACAAAATAATTTTAAAATATCCAATCCACAATATCAATAAATAAATAACAAGTTGAAAAACGTTGTCATTTAAATCAAAACAAACTTTTCTTGTCTCATTCATTCACTTAATCAATCATCTACTTATTCGTTAATGTCATCAAAAACAATTTTGTTTAAAAGCAAATGCAATTAAACATAACATAAATAAAAAAAAATTATGTTTGGAGAAATTACCGATTCCTACGACGGCAGAGATCATTATTAAAAGAAGTATCAGCTCAATATTATAAAATGAACTCATTAAACAACTTTGTGGTCTTTGTGAACGTGTTGGAGTAGTTTTAGTCATAGATTTTGTTTGCGAGAGTGTCCATACTCTTTCCATTAACTGTTTATAGTAACCGGAAAAGAGACAGCGGTAACAGAAATATTTTACATCACCTAACTGACGGTAACCATGACCGACCTTGACTGTAAAAGTCCGACTTGACGTATTTTTCAGTCTGCAATCATCAATACACATCTTTCAAAACAAATGCAAGTTTATTTTATTCAATTTTATTGTTATTCACAAAGCGTTTGTTTTTCTTATTAATAATAAAACTTTTTAGGATAATAAAAAAAAACACTTAAACAGACACCAATTTGTATTAAAACTCGTTCACTGAATTTTCTTTCTTGAGCCGACCGCACGACTTAAATCACAAAATGTAACTAAATCTATTTGTTGCAGCTACAACAGTTATATATCCATTCATTTATTTATTTATTTTTATTCATCATTGATATAAAATTTTAGCCTTTTTTTAGGAAGATAAAGAGAAAATAGCAATGCAAGTTGCATTTTTTAATTTCTTTAAAATATTTAAAGGACTTATTACTGTTTGTTATTGTTTTTTGAAACTTTGTAACCGGTCAATATTTTATTAAATAAATGTAAATATTAATAAAAACTTCATATTCAAAAACAAGTTTTAGAAGGCTTTAAGTATTATACCTTCTTCGCTAAGTA
Source organism: Gymnosoma rotundatum (assembly GCA_916610165.2). Taxonomy (NCBI): domain Eukaryota; kingdom Metazoa; phylum Arthropoda; class Insecta; order Diptera; family Tachinidae; genus Gymnosoma; species Gymnosoma rotundatum. Next base: position 89,463,170 of record OU744337.1, on the reverse strand, counting down.
TGTACGAGCATCTACATACATACTATGTAAATAAATAATACTCATCGTTTTTAAGTTTTTTCCGTAAAATTGTGTAACTACCATATAGTTTAGGTCAAAATCCAATTTTTTCTTTATCAGAGATAAAACTTCACATTAATCTTAATGGCCATAATTAGCAATAAAAAAACTATATAAATTCGTAAGAATATTTTTTTAATGAAACAATTTTTTCTTTAATTTTGCAGTATTTTCGTACCGATGGCATTAGAAAGACTGCTTCCAGTATAGAAATATAACGCTCTCAATTTTACCAGGCAACTTTTTAAAGACAATTAAATCTTGATTATCAATAAATTTTTTTTTTGTTTGCTGGTGTCTAATTTTTCTTGTGTTCTTTAGAAAACGTTCGCGTACATTTGTGAAATAATTTTTCTTTCAAAAAAAAAAAAAAAAAAAAAAAAAAAAAAAAAGTTTTAAGAAATAAAAAAAAATAACTTAAGCAGAAATCAATTTCAGTTCATTGATATTTTTTTTATTATATATTATTTATTATTTAAGCAGTAAAAACTACGTTCCGTTCTTTATTAAAAAAATTATAATAAATATTGAATTAGACTGGGACAAAACATTTGTTAATGCTATCACTTATTTTTCTAAATTTATGCATACTACGCATAACATACAACGCATTTTCTAGCTTTAACAGCCTATGACCATAGCAGAATATGAAAACAAGAAAAATCGGAAAAAGAAGTAACCCTTAGAAGAACTAATCCTACCTTTGAAAAAATTAAGTTTTTTTTTAATTTTCAAGTCATTTTATTTAGCAATTACAACTTACAAGGAATGTTTACAAACTTAAAGTTGGAGTCAAGATATTCTAAAATAAAATTTTTGTCCCGCCTATTTATGTGGGCGGTAAAAAAAATATTATTTGAAAACAAGTAAGAGTTCTATATTCGGCTAAGCCGATTTTTACATATCCTTCACCATCTATATAAAGCTAATTTAGTGAAGTTACTCTAATCAAAAAATCAAATATTGGGTTGACAGTTGACAGTTGACAATTTTACATAAAAATGACATCGGCTCTTAAAGATCTCTTCAAAAGCTTTAAGATGATACCAATATTGATATTTTTAAAAATTGGAGACGGATGTTGTAGAAATTACACAAGGAATGACAAACTTAGATATACCCCTTTTCCACCATAGAAATTAATTTATATGGGCATAGAAAGGTATCCTTCCAATCCCAGCCCCAAAAACGTCCCCGTGAATTTTTTTTTTTTTTTCAATTTTCGTAAAACTATTTATTATTATTTATTATTATTAATCTTTCAATTCCTTACCAATCCCCGCCTCCCAAGAATAGTATCAAAAAGATATTTTTGTAATTTGTTACTTTATAATATTTTTTTATCTGAAAATAATTATTTTTTTTATAAAGTAATCACCTTTTTATAATTGTAACGGTAAATTTGATTTAAAATAAGAACAACTAATTAATTTAAAAGAACTTCCCCTATGTACTAAGATGATAATGAGTGCCATGGTTCGTCTAATTCTTCAAAGACCTCTTCCGAATCTGAATCCTCTTCAGTGTTAAGTAAAGGTAGTAGCATGAAAGAAAGGTAATAACTTTTTTTGAAGTGGTTCTTATACTAGTAAATAACCAAAAAAATACTTCGAACGAAATTTTTTATCTTAAAAATATAAATCAAAAATCGCAAAAAAAAATTACGCAAAAACGCGCATTTTTTTCTACAGTAAAAAAGTTGAGATTGCAAATTTTATATAGATGTATAATATCTTTAGAATCGCGATGGAGACCACTCCTAAAAACCTTTCCACTTTTTTTTACAAAAAATTTAACAAAAAAAAACCTTTTCTTAATTTCGAAAGAAATTTTCTATCATAAAAATTTAAAATAAAATTTTTCTAAAAATTAATAAAAGTAGCTGCAAATATAGTCTTTTACAAGAAAAAATCAATACAAAATCTCTATTTGTTTAGCCACAAGAAAATATTTACAAGCCTCTCAAAATCGTATAAAGTCAATAAAAACAACAAATCTCAAATAGAAGTCTTAAAAATTCACTACGATGCAGAATTTTGTTATCTATCCAGCTGCGTACTTAAATTTATACATTTCTCAAAATTTATTTTTGGCCTTATGTCCAGCTTGATTGGGAAAATACCCCTCTGTGCGGTAGGAGCGGTAAAACAATTTGCTCAAGTTTGGCAATAGTGATGCCAGATGATTTGAAAGTTTTTTTTTTAAATCAAAATAGTTTTTGAAGATCTTTTTCCCAAAATTAAGTTTTTTTTTTATTATTTGCTTGGCATCTAATATTGCAACATCTTGTTAAAGGTTATTAAACATATTTACCGATGTGAAACAGTTTTATTGTTAATTAATACTCTAAAACAAAACACGTTATCACTGCCGCTAATGGATAAATATGTAAAAAATGATGACACATACCCAGGTACATATATTTGTAAAAACTAAAATTTCTGATATTAAGTGTAATGCTGCTAAATTAAATGAATTCTTTGATAGTTGTGTTGCCTTTTACATTGAGTTCTGTAAACAACTAACAAAACGATTTGACTTTAATGACAAACTTTAAAAAAGCTTAGACTGAAAACACATTTGGGGCAAACAATGAATTTTTCGTTGCGAATATTCGTCGAAAAAAAAATAAAATACATTTGTGTATATGAAAATGCGCACAATCAATGCGTCGACGAAATTCGTCGTACGTAACGAACTCTGCGATAGGTTTATTTCTATTTTATGTCGACGAACGACAAATATTTTTGTGTAGAGATTTTTGTGTACCTTCATCACTATTTTTTGTGTATAAGTATTTACAAGGTAGGTATCAATTGTAACTACTATTTAGATAATATTAAATATGAGAAATTTTAATACTTTCTTAAAGTTTTTTTTAAAAAATAATTTTAAAAAATAAGAAATTTAAGAATTTTTTAATCATAATTATATATTATAATAAGCAATAAGCACAATTGAGGAAAAATAGAATATTATTGAAGGGCATTCTAATATAGAAAATTGTCTGTTTCTACGTATTGTTAAATTTTGTATAGAAGATAATAGATATTTCCAACATAATAGTAAATTTTATAAACAACAGAAAGGTTTACCGATACGATCTCCTGCCTCTCCATGTATTGGAAAGTTTAGTATTAAACCAATAATATTGAGCGAATATGTTGATGGTTTATTTTGTATAATATCGGAAAATGACATTAATAATTTATAATTATAATTCTGAAATAACACGAATAATTAACTAATCGCCTAAAAAATTGTGTAGTTTTATCAAAGTTGTGTGTAATTATTTCGCAAAAAAGAACTTAACTTAAGTGTTTATAAATTAAATAAACATAACAATATTTATTTCCAATTTATTCATACTTCAATATATGAATCGCTCAGAAGACAATGCGGTAAGTCCAAAACACAAAATTATAGAAAATAAATGTTTTTTGAAACATTAGTTTTTAAAATTCTTGGTTTATTAATTAAAGTGTTAAAATAATTTTTCGAGGTGTAAACTCTGCAAAAAAAAAACAAGATATCGCACCTGTTCAACTAAAGAGCGTCAACTCAAAATTTTCAGTTTTTCACTTTTTGTTAAAAAACGATATATATTGATAAACTCTAACCACTGTAAATTTTTCCCATTCTTTTGACTACTCTTTCTTTAAAAAAAAACCGTTATGTCGCTCACCATGTCTTCCGAGTACTTCCTTTTGTGTTAACAAAACAGATATATTTTTAGTTGTACTTACATGTTTTAACAAAATAATAAGAAATCGACTGTTATATTAAAGTTAACAAATTATTTTTACGAGGCCATAATTTATTTTTTATTATATTCCTTTAATATTATCATAAACAGTTTTTTGTCTCTACTGAAAAATTGAAAATTTTGATTTGAAGCCCTTTAGTTAGTTGAACAGGTGCGATATGTACAAGATGTTTAAATAAAAATATAAGTATTTATTGAAATAATGACAGCATGATAAAAATAATAAAATAATATTTTTTGTCATAAGTTTTATGTTTATTGATCATAACAAACATCATCTTCTTCTTTTTTCTTGTTTTTCAGTGTTACCAACAACTATCGAAAGAAGAAGAATAATTTAATATTTATTTTAAAGTTTATGTAAAAAAATATTGACAAAAGGTCGACTTATTCACAATGACTTCTGAAATTATTATACAATATATTAAGAAGCTATTAAAAAAGGGCTGTCTATCCAAGAAACAATTAAACAACTGGTAAATCCTTTAATAACTAAGAAAATTATTATATATTTCATACAAATTTCCAAAAATCAGAAAATATCAAAAAATGGACTTACACGCATTGGTTTCTGAGCGGCTCATATATGTTTATTTAAATACAAAAATTTAATCTTATATAAATTTAGGAATGAAAATTTACAATTAAATACACATACGTATTATCTTATATTTAACGATATTTATCTATTTTTCAGCAAAATATATGCATATACGTAGGTGTGCATCTATTACTCAAAAAAACTATCCTTAATGTAACTTATTTGCTTTATTTTCTCCATTTCAAAACTTCGATCAATTTTTTATTGACTTGAATTTTTTTCTATTACTCTAAATCCTACCCTGAAGGAGCTCCCTAATGATAATGTAAGATTCCTTGGGTATTCTACACAACAACAAAAAACTAATTGATTAGAGCTATTTTTTTGTTTTTTTTATATATATATATATATATATAAATAAAGTAAACTAAAAGCTTTTTATTTCCTATTTCTTACAACTATACCTAAATAAAAGCAGGAAGCGAAACGTTTTCTTCCGCATAGTTTTACCACTGATATGCCATACTTGAACAAAAGCGAGAACCCTATTTCAAAATGATAAAACCATTATAATTATAAAAACTAACTGCCATCCCTAAATTAGCGCGTAAGACGCAAAGCAATGTAATTCATAGCTTTTGCGCTGAAATGTTATCCCTAAATAACAGCGTTAACTTCGTGTCGTTAAAAGTAATGTTAACTCATTTTATTTCATAAAACCCGCTGTATAAGAATAAAGAAGAGATAAAACCGCTAGATTGCCTTGAAAATTACTAAATTGTCACTACTTTTCAACCATAACAAAACAAAACAAACCAACAAACAGCAAACTTCACTTCCTAACGCACTGTCAAAATTGGATTTTCCAATTGCTAAGCGTTGACGCCAAGCTATTTAGGGATGCTTCATACATTTTGTATGTACATGAGAAATTTTGACAGTTATCTTGCGCTTTACGCGCTAATTTAGGGATGGCAGTAAGACTTAAATCCACTTTAGGGACGCAACTCAAAAATGAAGGAAAAGTCTACGTAAAATGCAATTCTGAGCAAAAAATTTGTTGCTTTTCAATATTGTCTTACTCCGCCATAAAATACTCGATATATGTCATATTATACATAAAACCTTTGAAGGTCCGTAGCTCTGAAACTAACGGTCAACATCAAAATTTTCATTTAAAATTGCATTTTACACCCCGTAGACAACGTTTGTTTTATTTTTGAACTGCGTCCGTAAGCTAGATTTGTTTCAAAATAAATATAACTTCCTTGATAATTTTAACAAGAATCAGATTTCTATTATTTGTGTTGTGTTAATTAAAAATTTATAAAAAAAGAAAATTCATTATATGCAATTAATTTTATTTATGTATTTTTATTATCAAATGCTACATACTCTTTCTTTACACATAAATCACAAATCAATAGTAATAGCAAACCATAAAATTAAATAAAAATATATTTGGCTGCTTTTAGGCGGTTTAATAAAAGGGTACTAAATACAAAATAAATTTAAATGTATGTAAACTTAAGAATAATTATAAATTCATAAATTTCTTATTTTTTTTAAATAAATAAATATTCATCACAATATATAATGTAAATTTATATTATCACTACTTTAGTTAAAATTTTTTCTTTTTACTTTTATATAAAATTTATCTCATAATATATTTATTTAATTTTTAAGCATTAGGTCTTTTTTATTTTTATATATATTTTCGATATTTCGCTACTCCATTGTGTAGCGTCATCAGGAAAACAAATATTTATTTAATCAACAAAAAACAACAACAAAATGTAATAAAAATTTTTTCAAAATTACTTATTTCAGCAAACAAAAAATTATTTTGTCATATAAAAATTTTTTTATAACAAATACAAAGTACAAAATTATTTCTTATTTACTAAATGTCTATAAATCTGAGCTACATTATCTGTGTCTGCCTTAAAATTAATTTTTTGGGCTGTTGATGTATTAATAATTTGTAACATCTCCAAAATATAATGTCTTTTATAATTGTTTTCTATGTTTATTACTGAAACATTTTTAGAATTCGGATAGTAATTTAATCTGGCACAATGAGACGATAATGCAGTTTTTTGTGAATTAATATTTCTATATATTTGATCAGATTTATGAACAGCAATTCTAGTTCTTAGTTTATTTTTCATTGTTTCTATTTATACTTTATTACAAACCTCATTACCGTTTCCGCTACATGGAATCTTATAGACTAAATTTGATAATTCTTAAATTGGTATTTTACTTTTAGTTTTGCTAAATAACATTTTTAATGTGTAGTGGGTTTTGTATGCCATTTAATATTTATTACAATCAAAAACTTTTGATTTCACTAACCGTTCTGATATTCCTGTTACACAAATTAAAGACTTATAAATCATTGGCTCAATTATATGTCTTGTATTTATGTATATTATTCCTATTTCTATACTGTCTTATTAATCTATCAGTAAGATGAATAGGAAAATTATTATCATTTAATACGTTTCTAATTATCTCCTTATTCTTTTAATGAAATTCAATATCACTTATCGTAAGTATCCTTTCTATCAAATTATTAGCTGCATTTATTATAATTTGTTTACTGTGTTTAGAATAAAAGTTAATGATTCTTCCAGCAGCTGTTGGTTTTTGGTACCAATCTATTAATAAATTATTTCCACTCCTAATGAGTAAAGTATCTAAATACGGAAGCTTTGAATCACATTCTATTTCTACTGTAAACCTAATAATAGGATTAAATTCATTAAAAGTTTTGAGTAAATTATTAATGCCATTTCTGATATTAATTAAAAAGGTCAAAGAAAAACTTTATTATAATTTATGTCTTTTAAACTTTGTATTTTTAAATATTTGATTTCTGTTTGCCTAAGATTCAAATTTCTTGTTTATTAATTTTTTATTTTTTTAACTATTTTTTGAATATTCAGGCATGTTCTGAATTCCACACGAAATTTTCACTTCAAATTTTTCAAAGCATTGTTGCTATAAAATTATTTTTTACAAAAACAATGTCTTGAAAAATATAAAAGTGAAAATTTCATGCCAATCACTTGGCATATAAATACGCGAAAATACTACTTTGGTGTGGAAAGCTCGACGCGTTTCTGGCATTCTTTGTCTTTAGTAGGTTATAAGTTTTATTTATATATTTTATTTATTATTAACAGTTTTTAGAACCAATCCTTTAAGGCCAAATATGATTCGTTTTCTACTCAGAAACTTATAATAAGAATTACTAATAATAATGACAAATATAATTTTAATTAATATGTAATAAAAAGCAATAGATAAGAAAAATATTAACATATTTAAATTATTTGAGGATTCTTAGAAGGCCTTGAAAATTTGAAATTACTCGCTCAGTACTTAGGACAATTTAAAACTGCTGCTTTACGAAACAACAACAATATTCTTAAACTTATAAAATTGTCAAAAGAAAAGCCAAGAAAATTAATAACATAGGGTGTAACATGAGTTCTTACTTTTATTCCATAAACATACCTGACTATACGATTAAAAATTATTTTAATTTACCTCATATAGCTTCTATTGTTACCTGTATATACTTCTAAAGCATAAAGTAGTGGCGACATTAATATTGCATTACAACCTTTTTTTAACATGGGCTGGTAAATACATGTCAAGAGCTTACAGCTTTCTAAGTGTAAAACTTAACCGAGCGCTGACCTGATTTATATGTTTAGCTGTCAATCTAGAATAACACCAAGACATTTCATTTCCCCAATAAATTTTAGACTGCAGCAAATAAAATGAACATCCAGATTTTCAGAATTGCATTCAAAACACATGACTGTAGTCAAGGCAAATTGAATACTAGGTAAAACTAGTAGCGCAGGTGATCGAATTCGCTTTACACATTTCTCCGAGCTAACGTCAAAATTTATTTACATTTTCGTGACGCGCCATTTAAAAAAAATTAAAAAATAATGATCTTGAAAATAAAATTGAATAATTAATTTGAAAAAAAGTGAAAGTGCAAAAAAACGTTGTTTAAAAAGTGAAAAGTGTGTGTGCCAAAAAGTGCTGTAAGAATATAAAAAAAAGAACAAAAAACTTACTAAAAAAGAAAACGTTTCTTTATAAAACATTTGTAAATTAAAAACATTTTAAACAAAATATACATTTCTAAAAATGTGTTATTGTGCGGTTTGCAAGAAAAAGTACGAACGCGGGTGTGGAACTTTGTTCGATATGCCAAAGGACACTAAAAGAAAAGTGAAATGGAGTATCATTTGTGGCGCGTATATGTCTAACATGCCAGTGATAATAAACAACTTACCTCCATATTTTTCATTTCATTGGACACCACAGTGTACAAATATATACGCCTTAAATCTAGTTTACGGAGGCAGCGTAAAAATTAAAAAAAAATTCTACGGGGTGTAAAATTTAATTTTAAGCAAAAATGTAAAGCGACAAATTTGGGGTTGACCCTTAGTTTCCGATTTACGGGCCTCCAAAGTTTGTATGTACAATATGGAATATATCGAGAATTTTTTGGTGAAATAAGACAATATGGGTATCATTGGAAAGGTAATTTCAATATCTTTTCAACTGAAAAGGAAAATAATAAAAAATTAAAAAAAATTTGTATATGAAAGTTTTTTGGACAGCTCTTAGTTTTAGCTTCGCTTACTAAAGATTTTCTGCTTAAAATTAAATTCTACACCCCGTAGGCAACCTTTTTTTAATTTAAAGCTGCGTCCATAAACTAGATTTTTTCCATATATACAAACACTTTTTAATAAATTTGTTTTTATTTTCTGTTTTTTTATATTTTTCGTCAGTTGTTAACTGACAAGTACAAGTAAATTTACACAAACAAAATACATGCGTTTTTTGTTTTTGTCCTCATGCGATTACCTAGTATTCAATTCGCCTTGACTGTAGTCTTATCTGGATTAACGTTTAGTTACATCTACTGATGAATTTGACTTAGTTAAAATTTATGTTATTCTCAAGAACATCTAAGTGGTCAGATGATGTGTCATCTAATAACTCCATAAAATCATTTAAATACATCATAGCAAAGGGCCAATAACAGATCCCTGTGGTACTCCACTAGTAAATATAAGTTTGTGCAATTTCCTATTGTAAACAATAAACTGGCTGGGATCTTTCCGACAAAGAAGACTGCACAAGTTTACAGGAATACTTTTGAGAGGTCTAAAGAAAACAATACACAGTACGTTTTTCATTAACTTTCCGCCTAATTGAGTCAGATATCCCGCCAAGTAAGGCCGTAGTACTATGATTTCACCTAAATCCTGCAACAGTCAGTAGATCTTAATGATATGACGCAAGAAGGACACAAATTAGATGAAGCATTAACAAATACCGAACAGACCAGACTTACAACAAGCCACTTTTTCAATCCTCCTTAAAAGTTTTAACAAGTTTTACCGCGTCCCTATACTGAGAAATTATTTGTTTAATTTCAAATAAAACAAAAACAACAAAACGTATGCAGCGAACGTACACAATACAAGTGTGAAAACATTCTCTCAAAATTCCCATGCCATTCTATAAGATTTAGTGTGATTGGTAATCAGCCATTAAGATCAGGATTCACTATCATATATCGTAATTTGAAAGAATTCTGTCCTACTATTAAAATCGTTTCTAAATAGCATCGTCGGTGCCACACTATTATACAAAAAATATTAAAACCGACATATGTTTTTAATATTTTATTGTATTTAAAAAGTTTCTAAGAATTGAAATACATTGCGTTAGCTAAAATGCAAAAAAGGCGTAACTAACAAAAAATTAAAAATGGAGTTTTTAATTGATAATTATGAATGCCAATAAACTACATGTCTTGACACAATTTTACATTTTTGCGATGAAAAACGATGCTTTTATTAACAAAAAAAAAAGAGTCTCTTAAAGTTTGTTTATTTAATTAATCCAAGGGGACATAATGACATATTTTTTCGAACAAAATACAATGCAGGGGAATCAAATATAAGGTGGTAGCGATGGCGAAATCATTGATTTTCGACGGTAGCAAGGCGAATTAATATAGGTGACCGCACGGCTACAACAATCCAACAACACAAAAAACAACAGGCAATTTGTTGCTACAAAATTATGTATGTTGTCAAAAAAATATTGTAAAAAAAAACAAACAAAATAAAAAAATATATTTGATGAAAAAAGTGGTTGTAATTTTCAGAATAAAAAAATTATAAAAATTAGTTTCATAAAAATAAAAATACAGGAAAAGTGACCAAAATTCTTTTGTACCATTAGTTTGCCCAAATCACATGCATCGTTCCATTCTTGCACGTTAACTATTTGAAGACTAACATAATCTTCCACAAAAAAACCAAGAAATTATAAATGTGTTAACAATAATTTTACTATCTTTTTACGCATATTTTGATTATACACATCAGGAACTGCAAATACGGTTCCATGTTGTGGTAGTTTTCTCTAGGAATTTCAATTATTTGTTTTCTATTAGCAATCAAAAAAAAAAATTAAATTAAAAAAAAATTAACAAATTATTTATTTTTGACAACTATAATGTATACAGCTGATGGGCTTTTTTGCCCGTGCGTTCACCTGTATTATTTCGCCATGGACGGTAGCATAACTGTCAAACTCCATCGAACTCGCCATCGATACCACCTTATATTTGATTCGCCTTGATATAATTAAGAGATTTGCTTTCAAAATTATTCGGAGTATTGCATGACTGACTCATCAAAAATAAATTTGCTGATGTGTTAAAAATTATAAAAAAACAAATTCGTTTAAAATCGTTACAAGTTTCGTTTTATAAAGTTTTTTTTCTTCTGTAAAATTATATTTTTGGTATTTTTTTCTGTTTTCATTTTTGCTAACGATTTACTGTTGTAATGTATAATCCTTTTTATTTATGTTTTCACTGGTTGTTTTTAATAAAACGAAAGGTAGATACTTGCTTATGTTAAATTATTTACATATTGTGAAAATATCAGTACATTTAAAAAAATAAGATGGAAACATTATTTTCAATACAGAAATGTTTTCAGTTAAGAATAAAAATATTGTTAAGAACAAAAAGTACTGTATAATCGCCCAAAAGTCTTTATTAAGTTGCTTAAGCATTTGGTAGCTTTACGTTTATATTTAGAAGGGCTTAAACCAACATAACTATATTTAAGACCTAAACTTTACAATAGTAATATCAAGGCGGTATACATTACTGTCAAACTTCATATATAAAAAATATACACAGATTTTTTATATATGAAGTTTAACTGTAGTGTTCACGGTGAAAATTAATAAATTCGCCTACGCTGCCACCTTATTGATTCGCCTTAACCTAAAACTTGTAAGCACTGTAAAGGCCCAACTATAATGTGCATAAGCTAGCTTTAGCTTATGTCAAAAATTCAACGAAAAGCCTGTCAAATGCTTAGGTAACTTATCAAAGAAATTTTTGTGACTACAATGTGCTTATATAAATTTAGTAATTTATTTGCCACAGTTGCACATTTATGTTTATTTCGTACTTTTGCCAAAAATACTCTCTATATAAATCAACAAAATTTTAAAACTAAAAGGCTTTAAAGAAAATATTTTATATATTTAATAACATTCACAAACACATTTACATATTTCGGTTTATGTTCTAAGAAAATGTAAAAAAAAAATTATTACAAATTATTTTCTGTTTTGTGTTTGTGGCAAACCGTACTAAAAAATGCAACGATGTTCATCGTTTATATGGTATACATATGTGTGTATAAATACAAATTTAATTTAAATATATTATAATTGTAAAACATTGGCCATAAAGAAAAATGTTGTGTTTTCTACATTTTTTATTGAATTAAAAACTAAAAAATTTAACAATTTAGGTCTTAATTAGAAAATTTCTTTATTAATGTATAAACCAGAGCACAATCAGCTGTTTCCGTACGGAAAGTGCGACCAGTTTCGTACCTTGCATAAAGAAATGAAATTTAACGAAACTTGACGAAAAGTTATCTTATTCACATTATAGTTTACCACATATAATTTAATGTATTTGCACAGTTGTATAAGTTGGCATAAGCTAGTTTATGCACATTATAGTTGGGCCTTAAGTATTTTTAAGACTCGTTTGTACAACCCTGTAGTACAACAAAAACATTTGAATGAAAATTTGGCAGCTCCACTTAAAGAACAAAAGTAATCAATACTCATGTAACGAGTACGCTTCAGTACGGCCGTCGGCTGCTGGAAAGCGAAATCCGATAATAATTTTAGTTTTACGTGAATTGCGATAAATACTGTTTTATTTCACACCCAAAACCAGAAAGGAACAATGGGAGAATAAAATCTGAAGGGCGACAGAACAACCCATTTAAACAATTTGGCTGAGGTAAGAAAAATCTAAAAGTGACAACTTATTTTTGCATCTATTAAACATACGTAGCCGAGTATTTTCTGCATGTCGAGGGTTTTCTTGAGTAGATAAAAATGTTTGAAACCGTGTATAAGAAAGCTAGGCTATAACAAAAACAAAGAAACCTAATGACAATTGTTGCAAAGCAACTTTGAAAATTGTTTTAAAAGGTGAAAAAATTTAATTTGGTAAAATTAATATTTATTTTACGTGGGCACCAATCAATATTTCCTATATTTCGTGGTGTTGAAAAGTGAGAACTTGTTAACAACTGCGCATTGTCAGCGAAAAACATTTGTATTTAAACAAAAGAATACCCAAAACAGCCGAATTTACACGAAAAGAGTTGTGCATCACAGATAGTAAGTATATCGAGTGCTAAACAGCTGTCGTATGTGCTAAAACATCTGGTTTGCTTATGTTATAAACAATATTGCCATCCATTCGAAGAAAAAGTAATTTTTTGCAGAGCTTTTATTTTAACATTATTGTGGTGTGTTTGTGCTTTAATAATAGCTCCGTTCCCGTACTTTTTCGGTAAAGTTCTGTAAAATGCGAAACATATCAATTGAAGACAAAAATGCCAGAAAGTACGGGAACTAGAGATAGGCAAATGAGAAAAATATATCGATACATTCTAACCCCTTGTTTACATTAGAAAATGCTGACATGATAATAATACATACAGTTTTCACTAATGCATGTACACATTTCAAATATCTGAATTACTGCCTTAAATATTTTAAAGACATTAAATAATACAGTGATTTAATGTATGCCGAAAATTTTATTATAATTGCTTTAAGTACATGATATTTTAATTACATATATTATCATTTTTTTACAAAAATTTTTCTTTGCATATAAAAATAGAAGTGGAAAAACGCTAAATCTATTTAAACTTTTACGATAACGTGAAGTGTTTTGCTCATAATGAAATATAAAAATTATTGTCTGGACGCCTACACTATAGAAGTAATTGTCAGCATTTTTGAAAACTAATACGCATTATTTTACTGTCATGACAGCATTGTCATATGTAAACGGGGTGTAAGAGTATCGAAATATATCGACCCAAAAATATAGGTATATCGATTAATCGACATTTTTCCTTTCCAAGTATTTACCCAAAAATAATGTACAATTTTTTCAATGTACTTATTTATTTTCCAAAAAAAATTACAAAGGTGAAGCTTTAACACCAGTAAATCAAACAAAAAAATATTCTTCAGTAAGAAGAATCTAACCAAATGTATTAATTGCGTAAAAATAAACACCAGACTGAAGATTGGATGAAAATCACAATACAATGGATAGAGAATGCCCGATGTACCAAAATGAGCTGAATGCTAAAAAAGGAAGAATAGGTCTTACCAAAAATATACAAGGATTACTTAACAACTATAATCAACTAGAAATAATTTTAAAAAGCCAGAATTTATTATATTATCGGAAACTCATTTAACAGAAAATGTAGAAGAATAAGAAATACAATTAAAAGAATATAATCAATATAAAACATTATCAAATTCAACTAGAACAGGCAGGGTTATAGTACACTTTAAAAAGAATTGGAACGTAAGGAAAATTGCTGAAAAAGTTGTTGATATTAAAATTTGGATCACAGCATATATGGCGAAATATGAAAAAACCCACTTTTTAGTTATTGCTGTTTACAGATCACCAAGTAGTGTAGAAATAGAATATATTGAAGCCTTTGAAGAAACATTAGATGTGATGAACGAATTATAGCAGGTGATTTTAATATAGACTGGATTAAAGATAGATTTTACAGAAATAAACTAGAAAATATAATAAATGATAACGGACTAAAACAAATAATGAACGATTTTGCGTAAATAACGGCAAACTCAAAAACGATTATAGACTATATTATAACAAATAATAAAGTTATAACGGCATTTAAATATAAAGAAAATAAATATAATAGTTAAATAAAACACATTCAAAAAATAAATATTGCCAGTAAAAAATAGGATCATTCAAAGAATAACATTGGAGTGCTCCTTTGCGAGTAATGGATTACTCCATAAAACTGCAAACCTCGTTGGATTTTTAACATAGCATGTCCGCAGACACGAGTACTCCTTTTAAGCTCCTTGTGGAGTACTCTCTTTGATCTTGATAATGACGACAGAGGGAGTAATCGATTTTGTCTCCTAATAGAACATAAATGAAGTAAACATCCATATAAAATACAAATTTTGTTATTTTTTATAAAAACAAGAAAATATTCATTTATTAATTTTTTTTTAATGTCGCTAACTAACATCAAAGAAAACAATTAGAAACAACAATAAAAACAAATGGTTCAATAGTGAATTGAGAGTTAAAAAAGAAAAAATTTATAAATATCAATAGTGGGGATTACTAGCGAGGCATGGTCAAAATACAAAACAATTAAAAATTTTATAAAATCAAAATTGAAAATGAAAAAATATGTACATAAATAACAAAATAAAAATTGCCAAAGACCAAAAACAAATGTGGCGGGAAATAAAGAAACTAATAATTAAAAAAACCAAAATGTGATTCAAACTGTGATATTTAACCAAATAGAATATAAAAAAAAATTTAAAAAAGCCAATCACCCTTATTCTGTTTAGCGTCGTCAACATCGTCGTCAATTTTAAGACAACATCTACTTAACGCAGCAACAATACTAATTTGGTATTTCCTAACAAACTAATGACGACGTTGACAGTTTATCGATAGTATAAAAAAATAAAACACACATATTAGATAATTTGACTCAGTTGATTCAATTTGTTTTCTATTGTGTTAAGTAAGTGTTGTGGAAAATACAAAATTTGTAAAAAAAAAAAATGAAATACCTATAAACAATAAAATATGCAAAACTATTACAAACAGTTAAAATAAATAGTCTAAGGGCCATTATTACAACTTGTCGTTTGTTAAAGGTAGGATTGTGTCTGCCTGATAAATAGCTTTGTATTAAACTTCCAATTTTTATTGATATTATTAATAAAATAATAATAATATTAAATGGATAAAAAAATATTAATAAGTGAAGTTTTTATAATGCAAATCCATTTATCGGTCCGACAAAGTCCTGCCTTTACTAACTGCATTTTTTCATTGGGATGGATTCTTTCAAATTCTTCCACCAATTTTTCAAATTGGCAGAAGTTGGTAATTTTAGTTTTTTCCATTTCTTTTTTGTTATTTTGTATATTTCTTGTTTTGTTATTTTAATATTTCTGTATACTTTTTCATGCTTTTACATTTTTCCTTTGCACACAACACAACTCAACATCAAAAATGGCTACGACAAACTAAAGGGCAACATTAACATCAATCGTTCTTAGAAAATACCAAACATATGGCGACAGTCATCGATTAATGACAATATTGACAACGGAAATACCGATTTACAACAAACGAAGAAAAACGACGTTGTTTTGTGTTGACGTTGCCAAATAGAATATGGGTGAATAATTTGAACAAATATTTTGTAAATAGTATTAAATTAATAAGAGATAATATAAACAATGTGCAATATATAGACAGAATACCTGTGATAGCCGCCAAATTTTAATTTCGTGCAAAAACTTTAGATTAATTGAGCACTGTATGTAAAAATTTAAATAAATAAGCCGGACTATAATAAAATATCTAGTAAAACGATAATTAATAGCTGGAATATTATAGGAAAAACCATGCTACATATAATTAATAACTGACAACTGGAATATTTCCTGAAAATTGGAAAGAGTCAATGGTAACACCTAGAGATGGGGTTAGACCTAGGTATTTACCTATTTATACCCACTTTCAAACCCGGGTATTTATCTAGTTTAGGGTAAATACTTATTTGAATAACAAATATTCGCTGTTACGTAGAGTAAGAGAAATGTAAACATTTTCGAATTTATTTTGAACATATTTTGGTAAAGGGTATTTTGTTTATACATTTCTTGATCCTTTTGCTCAGATAAGGCACTTTTGACTGCATCAAACACAACAAAGATTCTTAATATGAACCGTTAATCAGCCTGCTTATGGCAATTCAATATAATGAGTGGGTAAATACCCATGTTTCAATACTAGTTAACTTAATGTATATTTTATAATTATATTTCGTAGTATTTTAAAGTCAATTCAGACTACCTTTGATTTACATCCTTGTTGGAAATTTTATTTTTGTACTTTCAACGAGTAAACCGCTAACGGTTTTTAAACATTGTTTGCCACTTTTAATTTTTATAAGTTTCTAACGAGTAAAAATGTCATTCGTTTTGTTGAGCTCATACTAGCAACAAGGAAATATTTATTTTTATACCAATAAAGAAATAAATTCTTTTTGCATATTGAAAATTCTTGTGTTTTCTTTTTATATTTTTTATGAACCTTTTTCCTATCGGATATACGCCGAAACAACCCAGGTGCTTAGGTAAATACCTGGTTATTTATATTTAAATACCCAAATTACCATTTCGGTATTACCCTTGTCCCATCGCTAGTAACACCTGTTGAAAGATTGCCATAACAAAAAGTGAAGTGAAGAGTTTAGGCCAATGAACACACTAAAGACATGCGAGAAAAATATCAAAAAAGTGGTAAAGGATCAACTGAAGTACATATTGTATAGGATCAAAATATCAATCGGGATTCAGGAAAAATTTTTCATGTGAAACATCAGTAAACTACATAACAAATAGATGGAAAATAGAAAAATTGTTGCAATATTCTTAGATTTCAAAAGAGCATTTGAAACTATAGACAGATCTATACTACTAAAAAAACTACATATATAATTACGGCATCCAGGATATCGAACTAAAGTGGTTTAAATCATATCTCACAAACAGAAAACAAATTACAAAAGTAGAAAATAACAAATCTGATAAAATAGATAATGAATTTGGAGTAAAACAAGGATCAACATTGGGAGCTTTACTTTTTACTGTATATATAAATGACATGACCAACGTAATATATAAATGTGAAATCATACTGTATGCAGATGATACACCAATTTTTGCTGAGGGCGATTCAGACTGTCAATGTTATGAGCATCTGAACAAAGATGATAATGTTAACAATTGGTTAAAAACTAAAATGGGAATTAACACCAATAGCAATGTAATCTTTAAAATTAATTAACTTTATGTTAGAGTCACTTAAATGGTTAAATACTAGACAAAGGCTTGAATTAAGTACTCTAAAATTTATTCAAAAGATAAAAAGTGGAACTGCACCAGAATATTAAAGAGAACAAACAATGTACGTTAAAGAGGCTCAACCACACCAAATTAAAAAAACATGGATAATTTTTGGCTGCAAAGGGTACCAACAACTGCAATACAATGCTCGCTGATCTACAATACACACGTTATAGCTCTCTGCAAACCAACGTAAAATCGGAATATTAGCTAAACAGATTTAAGAAACATATTGTAAAATTTAAAAAAATAATAAGTAGTAAAAAAAGCTAAAAAATTTTAGTTTAAATAAATAAAGATGTTATTGTAAGTTAAAGTATTTAAGAATACTACTAAATAAATAACTATAAAAATATATATACATATATATCGATTTTTCCGCCCATGCGGAAACAAAATACACATGCAGTTGTTCATAGTAAACAAAAACACAAATATTTTGTATGTTCTTAAGTTTATTTTTGGTAGACATTTGCGTAAATGAAACATAGAAATTTTTGTATTTCCTACTGTTTACTTTTCAACCAGCTTATTGTTTATCAGTTTACACAATCTACCCAAAGAAAAAGTCTGATCTGTTTCGTGGGGAAAAAAAAGATTTTTATTCTTTCAAAATCTCTGTCTTCTACACAAACTTGTGGTACCGCAACAGTTTTAGGTAACAATGGCATCCATAGGGATCCCAAAGTTGAGTACGGGAACGCTAAATATTTGGAAATAATTTCGGGCATGTGTGCACTGCGGCTGTCACGAATAATACGAACAATGTTAGTCTCTAAGCCGTCAATTGTAGTAGATTGTTAGCATAAAACGAGTGATTTCACGTTTCCGCAGAATTATCAAGAAAGCTCATCGACAGGTCCATTTCTCGAAATCAAAATGTTGCATAATTTTGATTTCAATAAGTCGATGGTTGATGCCGCCGTATGGCAAGTAGTGCTATCCTCATAAAACCACAATTCTCCCAAATCATTCGTCATTTTGGTTACGACTCACTTTTAGTGAATATAATTCAGGTCTACCAATTGTTATTTTAAATGCAATTACTTTTTATTAATTTTTTTCTTCTCTGTTTATTTGTATTTTTCATTACTGTTTACTTACACGTACACGTAAATTTCGATTCGCGTTGTCATATGTTAAAGTATTAAAGTTGCAAAAGTTTTTTTCACGGATTGCAGTCTGCACTGATTTGATGGCTATAAAATTTTTTTGTAGATTTCAAATCTTAAGCTACTCACTCTTAAAGTGGGACACAGAAAAAATTATGTGGCCATGTTTATAACGGAAAATAAAGGCCTTAGTTTAATTTTGAGAATTTACGTTTAATATAGGTACTAATACTACTACTAATAAGAAAACAAAAAACAATTCAGTCATTGGATTAAAATATTGCACCAAATGTTAAAAAAAATCGGGTTCAGTATTACACCACTATTCTGTAACTGTTTCCTTCAATGCGGCAATACTTTTTGGCCTCCAATTAGATACTCTTTTTATAAAATCTGCCCAAAATCTGTTTAATAACATCCAAATCTGGAGACTGGGGAGGAATCTCCGATTATATAAAACCCAATTGCGTACATTCCAAGTTTTATGTTTGGGATAACTGTCTTGGTAAAACACGAAGTTGTCTTTTATGCCTAAGAAGATAAAATAAGCATCGGGAAAAATTTACAACAAAGGTACTTACCTTTGACCAGAATGACGTACCGTTATTTGCATGCTCTTAAGCGAAAGTGTATTTTAGTTTTTCATTTTACCCTGATACCTTTCGATGGCAAGGACTTCCATGTAAGTTATTGCTAAAGATTCGGCAGACTCTTTTAGCACTAACACTAACATTTTTTATTTCATACAATTTGTATTTTATGTCAATTGCTGACAACAGTGGATTGCTCTTGATTAGCTTTGAACAAAACCGCTTATCACAGTCGGACAACATGCACCTGTTTTAACAATTTCTTTTTTATTTTGGACACTATTAGTAGCCTCTTATCGCTTTATAATTACCCCTATCGTGCATAAGAATTGAAATTCATCAGAATAAGTAAATGCCCAGCGCAGGACAGCTCTGTTTTGCTCTTTTGGCTCTTTTGCGCAAAGAGCAGATCCAACCTGTTATTTCGCATTGCTCTGCGCCAATATTTTTGCTCTGCGTCATGAAAGAGCAGCGCATTAAAAAAAGCAACGCGCTTGGCTCTTTTTTGCGCTGCTCCTTTTTTGAGCGCAATGTAAGTAGAAGAGCCAAAAATGCGCATGGCTATTTTACTGTGGTATAAAACATATTTTTTTTTAACGTCAAGATTTACATGTAAAAATCAATTCAATAAATAAATTATTTGATTTATGTGTTTGGGAAAGCGTTTGGGACAGTTTAGAAAACTGTTTATCGTTTTTTAAATATAGCTAATATTCAAATGAAAGTTGGAGGAACATGTGTATATGTGTATATTTTATTTATATCTCAATGTACCAACTAGCAATCAAACTACAACACAAATTGTGAATAAGCTTACCCCCTGTTTACATTAGACAATGCTGTCATGACAATAACAATACATGCACAGCCTTTCACTAATACATGTACACATTTCAATTGTCTGAATTACTATCTTGAATATTTTGAAGACAGTAAATAAGACAGTGATTTGACGTATGCCGACAAATTTTTTATAATTGCTTTAACTAAAAGAAATTTTAATTACTAAAATTTTTTTTCATATAACAATAGAAATGGAAAAATAGCAGGAAGAAACGCTAAAGCTATTTTAAGTTTTCCGAGAACGTGCTCATAATGAATTGTCATAATTATTGTCAGGACGCCTACACTACAAAAGCAATTGTCAGCATTTTTGACAACTAATGCGTATTATTTTATTGACATGACAGCATTGTCTAATGTAAACGCGGCGTTATTTAATTTCGCTTATATTAATATTTATAAAATTTAAAATCACAAGCATTTTTTAACAATGCTTAATAAAATATTATTATACACAAATATATCTAAATTTGTTGTGTTGATGGTAAAGCACGAAATAATTGGTACTAAATAAAGCAAATTTTCATTGCCCATTAAATGCAATTGGAAAAAATTGTTTTATTTAGTTTAAAAAATTTATTTATATTTATACCTACAATAATTTATTTATTTTATATTGCGGTTCTGGTATATTAAACAATTGTATTGATTTTACATACATATGTATGTATGAGGAAAAGGTAGAAACGATCTAGTTTTTTGCATTAATGTTAACAAGAAAATTTAATTTTACCAACAATACCACGAATTCAATAGTTTTGTTATTAGTACCAATAATTTGGTGTTTTACCATCAATTAAGAAGTAATAAAACAATAATAAATGCACCAGCACATCCGTGAATTGCGATAAATACTGTTTTATTTCACACCCAAAACCAGAAAGGAACAATGGGAGAATAAAATCTGAAGGGCGACAGAACAACCCATTTAAACAATTTGGCTGAGGTAAGAAAAATCTAAAAGTGACAACTTATTTTTGCATCTATTAAACATACGTAGCCGAGTATTTTCTGCATGTCGAGGGTTTTCTTGAGTAGATAAAAATGTTTGAAACCGTGTATAAGAAAGCTAGGCTATAACAAAAACAAAGAAACCTAATGACAATTGTTGCAAAGCAACTTTGAAAATTGTTTTAAAAGGTGAAAAAATTTAATTTGGTAAAATTAATATTTATTTTACGTGGGCACCAATCAATATTTCCTATATTTCGTGGTGTTGAAAAGTGAGAACTTGTTAACAACTGCGCATTGTCAGCGAAAAACATTTGTATTTAAACAAAAGAATACCCAAAACAGCCGAATTTACACGAAAAGAGTTGTGCATCACAGATAGTAAGTATATCGAGTGCTAAACAGCTGTCGTATGTGCTAAAACATCTGGTTTGCTTATGTTATAAACAATATTGCCATCCATTCGAAGAAAAAGTAATTTTTTGCAGAGCTTTTATTTTAACATTATTGTGGTGTGTTTGTGCTTTAATAATAGCTCCGTTCCCGTACTTTTTCGGTAAAGTTCTGTAAAATGCGAAACATATCAATTGAAGACAAAAATGCCAGAAAGTACGGGAACTAGAGATAGGCAAATGAGAAAAATATATCGATACATTCTAACCCCTTGTTTACATTAGAAAATGCTGACATGATAATAATACATACAGTTTTCACTAATGCATGTACACATTTCAAATATCTGAATTACTGCCTTAAATATTTTAAAGACATTAAATAATACAGTGATTTAATGTATGCCGAAAATTTTATTATAATTGCTTTAAGTACATGATATTTTAATTACATATATTATCATTTTTTTACAAAAATTTTTCTTTGCATATAAAAATAGAAGTGGAAAAACGCTAAATCTATTTAAACTTTTACGATAACGTGAAGTGTTTTGCTCATAATGAAATATAAAAATTATTGTCTGGACGCCTACACTATAGAAGTAATTGTCAGCATTTTTGAAAACTAATACGCATTATTTTACTGTCATGACAGCATTGTCATATGTAAACGGGGTGTAAGAGTATCGAAATATATCGACCCAAAAATATAGGTATATCGATTAATCGACATTTTTCCTTTCCAAGTATTTACCCAAAAATAATGTACAATTTTTTCAATGTACTTATTTATTTTCCAAAAAAAATTACAAAGGTGAAGCTTTAACACCAGTAAATCAAACAAAAAAATATTCTTCAGTAAGAAGAATCTAACCAAATGTATTAATTGCGTAAAAATAAACACCAGACTGAAGATTGGATGAAAATCACAATACAATGGATAGAGAATGCCCGATGTACCAAAATGAGCTGAATGCTAAAAAAGGAAGAATAGGTCTTACCAAAAATATACAAGGATTACTTAACAACTATAATCAACTAGAAATAATTTTAAAAAGCCAGAATTTATTATATTATCGGAAACTCATTTAACAGAAAATGTAGAAGAATAAGAAATACAATTAAAAGAATATAATCAATATAAAACATTATCAAATTCAACTAGAACAGGCAGGGTTATAGTACACTTTAAAAAGAATTGGAACGTAAGGAAAATTGCTGAAAAAGTTGTTGATATTAAAATTTGGATCACAGCATATATGGCGAAATATGAAAAAACCCACTTTTTAGTTATTGCTGTTTACAGATCACCAAGTAGTGTAGAAATAGAATATATTGAAGCCTTTGAAGAAACATTAGATGTGATGAACGAATTATAGCAGGTGATTTTAATATAGACTGGATTAAAGATAGATTTTACAGAAATAAACTAGAAAATATAATAAATGATAACGGACTAAAACAAATAATGAACGATTTTGCGTAAATAACGGCAAACTCAAAAACGATTATAGACTATATTATAACAAATAATAAAGTTATAACGGCATTTAAATATAAAGAAAATAAATATAATAGTTAAATAAAACACATTCAAAAAATAAATATTGCCAGTAAAAAATAGGATCATTCAAAGAATAACATTGGAGTGCTCCTTTGCGAGTAATGGATTACTCCATAAAACTGCAAACCTCGTTGGATTTTTAACATAGCATGTCCGCAGACACGAGTACTCCTTTTAAGCTCCTTGTGGAGTACTCTCTTTGATCTTGATAATGACGACAGAGGGAGTAATCGATTTTGTCTCCTAATAGAACATAAATGAAGTAAACATCCATATAAAATACAAATTTTGTTATTTTTTATAAAAACAAGAAAATATTCATTTATTAATTTTTTTTTAATGTCGCTAACTAACATCAAAGAAAACAATTAGAAACAACAATAAAAACAAATGGTTCAATAGTGAATTGAGAGTTAAAAAAGAAAAAATTTATAAATATCAATAGTGGGGATTACTAGCGAGGCATGGTCAAAATACAAAACAATTAAAAATTTTATAAAATCAAAATTGAAAATGAAAAAATATGTACATAAATAACAAAATAAAAATTGCCAAAGACCAAAAACAAATGTGGCGGGAAATAAAGAAACTAATAATTAAAAAAACCAAAATGTGATTCAAACTGTGATATTTAACCAAATAGAATATAAAAAAAAATTTAAAAAAGCCAATCACCCTTATTCTGTTTAGCGTCGTCAACATCGTCGTCAATTTTAAGACAACATCTACTTAACGCAGCAACAATACTAATTTGGTATTTCCTAACAAACTAATGACGACGTTGACAGTTTATCGATAGTATAAAAAAATAAAACACACATATTAGATAATTTGACTCAGTTGATTCAATTTGTTTTCTATTGTGTTAAGTAAGTGTTGTGGAAAATACAAAATTTGTAAAAAAAAAAAATGAAATACCTATAAACAATAAAATATGCAAAACTATTACAAACAGTTAAAATAAATAGTCTAAGGGCCATTATTACAACTTGTCGTTTGTTAAAGGTAGGATTGTGTCTGCCTGATAAATAGCTTTGTATTAAACTTCCAATTTTTATTGATATTATTAATAAAATAATAATAATATTAAATGGATAAAAAAATATTAATAAGTGAAGTTTTTATAATGCAAATCCATTTATCGGTCCGACAAAGTCCTGCCTTTACTAACTGCATTTTTTCATTGGGATGGATTCTTTCAAATTCTTCCACCAATTTTTCAAATTGGCAGAAGTTGGTAATTTTAGTTTTTTCCATTTCTTTTTTGTTATTTTGTATATTTCTTGTTTTGTTATTTTAATATTTCTGTATACTTTTTCATGCTTTTACATTTTTCCTTTGCACACAACACAACTCAACATCAAAAATGGCTACGACAAACTAAAGGGCAACATTAACATCAATCGTTCTTAGAAAATACCAAACATATGGCGACAGTCATCGATTAATGACAATATTGACAACGGAAATACCGATTTACAACAAACGAAGAAAAACGACGTTGTTTTGTGTTGACGTTGCCAAATAGAATATGGGTGAATAATTTGAACAAATATTTTGTAAATAGTATTAAATTAATAAGAGATAATATAAACAATGTGCAATATATAGACAGAATACCTGTGATAGCCGCCAAATTTTAATTTCGTGCAAAAACTTTAGATTAATTGAGCACTGTATGTAAAAATTTAAATAAATAAGCCGGACTATAATAAAATATCTAGTAAAACGATAATTAATAGCTGGAATATTATAGGAAAAACCATGCTACATATAATTAATAACTGACAACTGGAATATTTCCTGAAAATTGGAAAGAGTCAATGGTAACACCTAGAGATGGGGTTAGACCTAGGTATTTACCTATTTATACCCACTTTCAAACCCGGGTATTTATCTAGTTTAGGGTAAATACTTATTTGAATAACAAATATTCGCTGTTACGTAGAGTAAGAGAAATGTAAACATTTTCGAATTTATTTTGAACATATTTTGGTAAAGGGTATTTTGTTTATACATTTCTTGATCCTTTTGCTCAGATAAGGCACTTTTGACTGCATCAAACACAACAAAGATTCTTAATATGAACCGTTAATCAGCCTGCTTATGGCAATTCAATATAATGAGTGGGTAAATACCCATGTTTCAATACTAGTTAACTTAATGTATATTTTATAATTATATTTCGTAGTATTTTAAAGTCAATTCAGACTACCTTTGATTTACATCCTTGTTGGAAATTTTATTTTTGTACTTTCAACGAGTAAACCGCTAACGGTTTTTAAACATTGTTTGCCACTTTTAATTTTTATAAGTTTCTAACGAGTAAAAATGTCATTCGTTTTGTTGAGCTCATACTAGCAACAAGGAAATATTTATTTTTATACCAATAAAGAAATAAATTCTTTTTGCATATTGAAAATTCTTGTGTTTTCTTTTTATATTTTTTATGAACCTTTTTCCTATCGGATATACGCCGAAACAACCCAGGTGCTTAGGTAAATACCTGGTTATTTATATTTAAATACCCAAATTACCATTTCGGTATTACCCTTGTCCCATCGCTAGTAACACCTGTTGAAAGATTGCCATAACAAAAAGTGAAGTGAAGAGTTTAGGCCAATGAACACACTAAAGACATGCGAGAAAAATATCAAAAAAGTGGTAAAGGATCAACTGAAGTACATATTGTATAGGATCAAAATATCAATCGGGATTCAGGAAAAATTTTTCATGTGAAACATCAGTAAACTACATAACAAATAGATGGAAAATAGAAAAATTGTTGCAATATTCTTAGATTTCAAAAGAGCATTTGAAACTATAGACAGATCTATACTACTAAAAAAACTACATATATAATTACGGCATCCAGGATATCGAACTAAAGTGGTTTAAATCATATCTCACAAACAGAAAACAAATTACAAAAGTAGAAAATAACAAATCTGATAAAATAGATAATGAATTTGGAGTAAAACAAGGATCAACATTGGGAGCTTTACTTTTTACTGTATATATAAATGACATGACCAACGTAATATATAAATGTGAAATCATACTGTATGCAGATGATACACCAATTTTTGCTGAGGGCGATTCAGACTGTCAATGTTATGAGCATCTGAACAAAGATGATAATGTTAACAATTGGTTAAAAACTAAAATGGGAATTAACACCAATAGCAATGTAATCTTTAAAATTAATTAACTTTATGTTAGAGTCACTTAAATGGTTAAATACTAGACAAAGGCTTGAATTAAGTACTCTAAAATTTATTCAAAAGATAAAAAGTGGAACTGCACCAGAATATTAAAGAGAACAAACAATGTACGTTAAAGAGGCTCAACCACACCAAATTAAAAAAACATGGATAATTTTTGGCTGCAAAGGGTACCAACAACTGCAATACAATGCTCGCTGATCTACAATACACACGTTATAGCTCTCTGCAAACCAACGTAAAATCGGAATATTAGCTAAACAGATTTAAGAAACATATTGTAAAATTTAAAAAAATAATAAGTAGTAAAAAAAGCTAAAAAATTTTAGTTTAAATAAATAAAGATGTTATTGTAAGTTAAAGTATTTAAGAATACTACTAAATAAATAACTATAAAAATATATATACATATATATCGATTTTTCCGCCCATGCGGAAACAAAATACACATGCAGTTGTTCATAGTAAACAAAAACACAAATATTTTGTATGTTCTTAAGTTTATTTTTGGTAGACATTTGCGTAAATGAAACATAGAAATTTTTGTATTTCCTACTGTTTACTTTTCAACCAGCTTATTGTTTATCAGTTTACACAATCTACCCAAAGAAAAAGTCTGATCTGTTTCGTGGGGAAAAAAAAGATTTTTATTCTTTCAAAATCTCTGTCTTCTACACAAACTTGTGGTACCGCAACAGTTTTAGGTAACAATGGCATCCATAGGGATCCCAAAGTTGAGTACGGGAACGCTAAATATTTGGAAATAATTTCGGGCATGTGTGCACTGCGGCTGTCACGAATAATACGAACAATGTTAGTCTCTAAGCCGTCAATTGTAGTAGATTGTTAGCATAAAACGAGTGATTTCACGTTTCCGCAGAATTATCAAGAAAGCTCATCGACAGGTCCATTTCTCGAAATCAAAATGTTGCATAATTTTGATTTCAATAAGTCGATGGTTGATGCCGCCGTATGGCAAGTAGTGCTATCCTCATAAAACCACAATTCTCCCAAATCATTCGTCATTTTGGTTACGACTCACTTTTAGTGAATATAATTCAGGTCTACCAATTGTTATTTTAAATGCAATTACTTTTTATTAATTTTTTTCTTCTCTGTTTATTTGTATTTTTCATTACTGTTTACTTACACGTACACGTAAATTTCGATTCGCGTTGTCATATGTTAAAGTATTAAAGTTGCAAAAGTTTTTTTCACGGATTGCAGTCTGCACTGATTTGATGGCTATAAAATTTTTTTGTAGATTTCAAATCTTAAGCTACTCACTCTTAAAGTGGGACACAGAAAAAATTATGTGGCCATGTTTATAACGGAAAATAAAGGCCTTAGTTTAATTTTGAGAATTTACGTTTAATATAGGTACTAATACTACTACTAATAAGAAAACAAAAAACAATTCAGTCATTGGATTAAAATATTGCACCAAATGTTAAAAAAAAATCGGGTTCAGTATTACACCACTATTCTGTAACTGTTTCCTTCAATGCGGCAATACTTTTTGGCCTCCAATTAGATACTCTTTTTATAAAATCTGCCCAAAATCTGTTTAATAACATCCAAATCTGGAGACTGGGGAGGAATCTCCGATTATATAAAACCCAATTGCGTACATTCCAAGTTTTATGTTTGGGATAACTGTCTTGGTAAAACACGAAGTTGTCTTTTATGCCTAAGAAGATAAAATAAGCATCGGGAAAAATTTACAACAAAGGTACTTACCTTTGACCAGAATGACGTACCGTTATTTGCATGCTCTTAAGCGAAAGTGTATTTTAGTTTTTCATTTTACCCTGATACCTTTCGATGGCAAGGACTTCCATGTAAGTTATTGCTAAAGATTCGGCAGACTCTTTTAGCACTAACACTAACATTTTTTATTTCATACAATTTGTATTTTATGTCAATTGCTGACAACAGTGGATTGCTCTTGATTAGCTTTGAACAAAACCGCTTATCACAGTCGGACAACATGCACCTGTTTTAACAATTTCTTTTTTATTTTGGACACTATTAGTAGCCTCTTATCGCTTTATAATTACCCCTATCGTGCATAAGAATTGAAATTCATCAGAATAAGTAAATGCCCAGCGCAGGACAGCTCTGTTTTGCTCTTTTGGCTCTTTTGCGCAAAGAGCAGATCCAACCTGTTATTTCGCATTGCTCTGCGCCAATATTTTTGCTCTGCGTCATGAAAGAGCAGCGCATTAAAAAAAGCAACGCGCTTGGCTCTTTTTTGCGCTGCTCCTTTTTTGAGCGCAATGTAAGTAGAAGAGCCAAAAATGCGCATGGCTATTTTACTGTGGTATAAAACATATTTTTTTTTAACGTCAAGATTTACATGTAAAAATCAATTCAATAAATAAATTATTTGATTTATGTGTTTGGGAAGGCGTTTGGGACAGTTTAGAAAACTGTTTATCGTTTTTTAAATATAGCTAATATTCAAATGAAAGTTGGAGGAACATGTGTATATGTGTATATTTTATTTATATCTCAATGTACCAACTAGCAATCAAACTACAACACAAATTGTGAATAAGCTTACCCCCTGTTTACATTAGACAATGCTGTCATGACAATAACAATACATGCACAGCCTTTCACTAATACATGTACACATTTCAATTGTCTGAATTACTATCTTGAATATTTTGAAGACAGTAAATAAGACAGTGATTTGACGTATGCCGACAAATTTTTTATAATTGCTTTAACTAAAAGAAATTTTAATTACTAAAATTTTTTTTCATATAACAATAGAAATGGAAAAATAGCAGGAAGAAACGCTAAAGCTATTTTAAGTTTTCCGAGAACGTGCTCATAATGAATTGTCATAATTATTGTCAGGACGCCTACACTACAAAAGCAATTGTCAGCATTTTTGACAACTAATGCGTATTATTTTATTGACATGACAGCATTGTCTAATGTAAACGCGGCGTTATTTAATTTCGCTTATATTAATATTTATAAAATTTAAAATCACAAGCATTTTTTAACAATGCTTAATAAAATATTATTATACACAAATATATCTAAATTTGTTGTGTTGATGGTAAAGCACGAAATAATTGGTACTAAATAAAGCAAATTTTCATTGCCCATTAAATGCAATTGGAAAAAATTGTTTTATTTAGTTTAAAAAATTTATTTATATTTATACCTACAATAATTTATTTATTTTATATTGCGGTTCTGGTATATTAAACAATTGTATTGATTTTACATACATATGTATGTATGAGGAAAAGGTAGAAACGATCTAGTTTTTTGCATTAATGTTAACAAGAAAATTTAATTTTACCAACAATACCACGAATTCAATAGTTTTGTTATTAGTACCAATAATTTGGTGTTTTACCATCAATTAAGAAGTAATAAAACAATAATAAATGCACCAGCACATCCGCTACCTTAAACATAAGCAAAACAAATTTACCGTTTAACAACAAAAAATAAAACAAGCTGTAATGAAGATAGTAATAAAATAATAACAAATGCACTACTTAACATCTCATACCTAAATTATAAGCAAAACTCATCAAAAACTCACTGTTTTACAAAACCACAACAACAAATAACACATTCAAATTTTAAGCAGGAAAATAATTGAACAAACAAAAAACCCAAATGAAAAAAATTATTTTATGATACCAGTAAACATCAAAAATTCCTTCCTTAGGTATAAGTGCAATAATGTTAAAGATATGCAAGTTATTACCCTTAATCCTTACTTTTTATAACACAACTTATTGCACATTTTTATTAATGAGCCATAAAATGAGCCGTAAAACACGAAGTTGTTTTTTATACCTAAGAAGATAAAATAAGCATCGGGAAAATTTACAACAAAAGTACTTATCTTTGACCAGAATGACGTACCTTTATTTGCATGCTTTTAAGCGAAAGTGTATTTTAGTTTTTGATTTTACCTTGATACCTTTCGATGGCAAGGCCTTCCATGTAAGTTATTGCTTCTAAAGACTCGGCAGACTCTTTTAGAACTAACACTAACATTTTTTATTTCATACAATTTGTATTTTATGTCAATTGCTGACAACAGTGGATTGCTCTTGATTAGCTTTAAACAAAACCGCTTATCACAGTCGGACAAACTGCACCTGTTTTAACAATTTCTTTCTTATTTTGGACACTATTAGTAGCCTCTTATCGCTTTATAATTACCCCTATCGTGCATAAGAATTGAAATTCATCAGAGTAAGTAAATGCCCAGCGCAGAACAGCTCTTTTGGCTCTTTTGCGCAAAGAGCAGAGCCAACATGTTATTTCGCATAGCTCTGCGCCAATATGTTTGCTCTGCGACATGAAAGCGCTCCTTTTTTATATACCAACTAGCAATCAAACTACAACACAACTTATGAATAAGCTTACTCCCTGTTTACATTAGACAATGCTGTCATGACAATAACAACACATGCACAGATTTTCACTAATACATGTACACATTTCAATTGTCTGAATTACTATCTTGAATATTTTGAAGACAGTAAATAAGACAGTGATTTGACGTATGCCGACAAATTTTATATAATTGCTTTAACTAAATGAAATTTTAATTAAATTAATATTTTAATTACTTAAAGTTTCTTTGCATATAACAATAGCATTTTTGACAACTAATGCGTATTATTTTTTTGACATGACAGCATTGTCTAATGTAAACGTGGCGTTATATAAAATAGTGTTTTTAATTTTTTTTTTTTAATTTCGCTTACATTAATATTTATAAAATTTAAAATCACAAGCATTTTTTAACAATGCTTAATAAAATATTATTATACACAAATATATCTAAATTTGTTGTGTTGATGGTAAAGGACGAAATAATTGGTACTAAATAAAGCAAATTTTCATTGCCTATTAAATGCAAATGGAAAAAATTGTTTTATTTAGTTTAAAAAATTTATTTATATTTATATCTACAATGATTTATTTATTTTATATTGCGGTTCTGGTATATTAAACATTTGCATTGATTTTACATACATATGTATGTATGAGGAAAAGGTAGAAACGATCTAATTTTTTGCATTAATGTTAACAAGAAAATTTAATTTTACCAACAATACCACGAATTCTATAGTTTTGATATTAGTACCAATAATTTGGTGTTTTACCATCAATTAAGAAGTAATAAAACAATAATAAATGCACCAGTAAACATCCCCTACCTTAAACATAAGCAAAACAAATTTTCCGTTTAACAACAAAAAATAACACAAGCTGTAATGAAGAAAGTAATAAAACAATAAATGCACTACTAAACATCCCATACCTAAATTATAAGCAAAACTTATCTACTGTTTTAAAAAACCACAACAACAAATAACACATTCAAATTTAAAGCAGGAAAACAATTGAACAAACAAAAAACCCAAATGAAAAAAATTATTTTATGATACCAGTAAACATCAAAAATTCCTTCCTTAGGTATAAGTGCAATAATGTCAAAGATATGCAAGTTATTACCCTTAATCCTTACTTTTTATAACACAACTTATTGCACATTTTTATTAATGAGTCATTGCTATGACCCTCGCTTGAATTTACAAGGAACTCCACTACTTACCAATAATCAAAAACAAACTGCAATGGTAATCTTAAATTTTAACTTAAGAAAAAAACAATAATAATAACAATAAAAAATGTTATTATATTTGGTCTATCGTACTATTTTGCCGTCTGTAGGCGCAATTATTTAAATTTTTCCATGTACTTTTTTTCCAACCACGAAGTTATTTTAATTTTTCAAACGAACCACTGTTACTATTAAAAGGAGCACGCGCAAAAGAGCTGCTCCTTTTATCAATGAGCAAAAGAGCCAAAATTGAATGCGCTCAAAGAGCAACGCATAAAAAGAAGGAGCAAGCGCAATGCGCATAAACGATTTTTCTTTTTTTCTGCTCTGCTCTTTTGTGCGTAGCTTAAAAAAGAAAGAAAGAACAGAAGAGCAAAAAAACGAGCCAATCTGAACTCTGAAATTTATGTTCCCATGAAATTTTCATTCTACTCGAAGTGAAAATTGGTATCACGTATTTCCCATGAAATATTTGTTTTCTTCATTGAGCACAGACCTGGGGGATGTCAATTACATTTTGTAATTAATTACACATGCAATTACTCAATTACAATTACATTTCATATTTGTAATTGAAATCGATTTTTTTTAAATTACACATTACATGTAATTTGTAATTGAAAATTTTCAATTACAATTACTTGTAATTTGTAATTGAAAAAATCCAATTACAAATTACATGTAATTGTAATTGAAAAATTCAATTACATAATTACATAATTGAAATAAAATTGTGTAATGAATACTTTTTTAATTATTTTTAGTCAAAAAATATTTAATTACAAAAATCATCAATTACATACACATAATAAACATGTAAAAAATAACAACTTTATTAAAAAAAAAATAAATTAGGCGTTATATTTAAAAACAAAAAAAACACAGTGAAGCAAATAATACAAAGGAAGATATAACACATATATATGTATATAGATAACATACTAAAAAAGTGCAAATTTTAACAAAATTTTTATTTGATTTAAATAAAACAATTTTTTCAAAATTTTCATCTGTTAAGCTTTGTCGCCTAGGTGTTAAAATTATACTAGTGAATGAAAACAACCTTTCAACTGGCGCTGAAGATGTTATTTAGTATTGTAGGATAATTCTTAAGGCGCTTAAGAGATGAATGCAGATCACGCAAGTAAAAGTTAAGTTCAAATTTTTTCAATTTTATGTTTGGATAAGACATTAAAGCAACCATTGCATCGTGACCTTCTTCAGTTTAATTCAAAAATTGCTGAAATCGTTTAAAAAGACTTTCTGGAAGCAATTTTGTAACTTGTTGTAAAAATGTTAGGTGTCCATTTATTAATTTATCAGTTTTGACTTTAAGAGCAACCAATGAAGGGATTAACATTCCATAAAATACGTTGTTTTCGCTTTGCAAAAAATCTAAAATTTCTGCAAATGGCTTCATGACTGAAATATTCCTCTAAATAAATCAAATCAATATAGGCTTAATTTTATAAATA
Source organism: Gymnosoma rotundatum (assembly GCA_916610165.2). NCBI lineage: Eukaryota > Metazoa > Arthropoda > Insecta > Diptera > Tachinidae > Gymnosoma > Gymnosoma rotundatum. Next base: position 89,429,394 of record OU744337.1, on the reverse strand, counting down.
AAAGTATTTTACGAACATATATTTAGCTATGTACATACTATGTATAATATATACGAGTATTGTATAGGTACATTGTATAATATACAAGGAATAGTTCTGAAATATAATCTTTGGAAATGACACCTTACAGAGTATGTTTAATATTCTTCTGAGCTTCAATAAAAATGTCAATAAAATTGTTGAAATTATACGAAGCGTTTAAGAAGTTAATTTTCAGAATTTTTGGTTATACTTATTATTTTTAGGAATGTAATTGAAATTTGTTTAATAAAAAGTAATGATTACTGCTTAATTACAATTACTTGTAATTTGTAATTGAAAATTTCCAATTACAATTACATGTAATTTGTAATTGCATTTTTTGAATTACAAATTACAAGTAATTGTAATTGAAAATTTTTCAATTACAATTACATATAATTGTAATTGATTTTAGTCCCCGATTTCAATTACAATTACTTGTAATTTGTAATTGAAAATATTCAGTTACACATTACGTGTAATTGTAATTGAAATGTAATTGATTCCCCCCAGGTCTGATTGAGCAGCTATTCAAAATGAATAAGCTATCAGTGCACATTGAATGTTAGTAAGAATAATAAGCTCAGTGAAAATTGTTAGATTGAAGTTTAAATTTAAATAAATAAAGTTTTTGAATACAAATTCGCAAATTTATATCAAGAACGTGATGTGCAAAACGCTTAAAAGCCCTTTAAGTAACCATAGACATTGCTACTGACCTATTCAAAAAAATAAATTTTTGTATTAGATTTTTTATATCTTCATTTTTCTTTTAATGACATTTTTAATAAAAAACTTCATAAATTTACAAGCAATGGATCCTTTGTTTTGCATCTTGTCGACATTATGTCAGTCTGTACTGCAGTAACTGATATTGAATTAAAAAATGTGTTATTGATGTAAATATTCTAACTAAAACATATAAAAACTGGCATAATGAACAAATCTAAGAAAAGTAAAAAAAAATTCGAGGGAAAAAATTATTCACGGTAAGGGGAAATTTTTGTTCACGTGAATTGTTCACGATTAAAATTTGGAGAAAAGGGAAAAGATATTCATGATAGGGGTGATTATAAAACACTGATTTAAGGTAGAAAAAAGGGATTGTATGTGCCAAAGTTTACGGTAATTCGAAAAAATTAAACCGTCCCACTTTGAATGTGAGCATTTTATTACCATAAAAATATGTAAATGCACAAAAATGTAAATATTTTCAAATAAGTGCTATATAGTGCTTCTCATTTTGGAACCGCTTAGTTATAATTTATAAAATAAAAGGAAATTAAAACATTTTTTCGTGTATATATATAAAAAATATTAAACGTAAAACATTTGAATTCAGTAATTATTAATGTGTCCCACTTTGACCGTGAGTAGCAGTAAATAAAATTTTCTGCAAAACCACAAAAAAAAAACAACTGTTTCGAGTGGAAAAGGAAAAAGAAAAACTTAGAAAATCAAACGTAAACCAAAACTGCTCCTTTGTACACTTTTTTAAATGCTTTTAAATATAAAATAAATCAATTTAGAAAAATAAGTCCAGATTTACACTATGCAATTTTTTTAAGGTATTTTTTTCTCAATTTTCTATTTAAGTTACAGTTTCTATTTAAGTTTTCTATTTAACTGAAGCAATATCATATGGCTTCCTCCTCCTGCTTCACCAACAATCGAAAATTTCGTGCTGGATTCATAGAGTAAATGCCGTATAACTGAAATATCTTGCATTAAAGTAAATATTAATACATTTGCTTAATTCACAAAATCTTGTATGGTGTATTTTGTATTGAGTACACTTTCTGTTCATATGCTTGTGAGCACGCAGTGTATTATTGTATCAATTTATTTTGTATATTAAACTACAAAAAGCAAATAAGAAGAAGAAAATAAGTATTTAGAAGAAGGTTTTCAGGAAGTAAAATGGACAGTAGGACTGAAAAAAGCAATTAGTTTCCAAATAATTGGAAACTAATTGTTTTTAACAAATTTTTAACATCAACAATACAAATGTCTTTCGTTTATTTTCTTCCTCTCAATGTGATATGGAATTCACATGTAGTTGATAACACGATTACCAATACAACTTTTTAAAAACATGCAAAATAAAAGTGTATCGGTGTATTGAAATTTTATATGAAAATGTTCAACAACAAGCATACGCTATTGTATTTTATTGTTTGTTAAGAAAAAGAAATAAATTGCTAATGTTGTATTTTTGGAGGCGAATATTGGCGACCAGGGGGTTACTCTGTAACTCGATTCGAAAGAAAACACTTTCGAAACGCAATATATAAACCATAGAAATTCGTATAATTTTCTTTTCGAATGGAAATGCACATTAACCCCCCAGAAATCCTTCGTTCATTCCAGTTGCGTTTCTCACAATATTGTGATATGAATTGCAAATATGGGACATGTATGGTGCATGTACCTATTTTTTTTACGAAAAAAACCAACAAGAAAAAATATAGTTAAATTAAAGCGTGTCAAATTCCCAGTTAAATTTGACTAACGTAAGTTATATGTTTTCCATGATTTAACATTAATAAAGAATGAAAACACACAACTAAAACCAACCTGTACGTTTTTTTCATAACAATTATGTGTGTCTCTAAATTTATAAATTTTCCGTACACATCCACAAATGTGCTTTGTTAAAATATTTATTTGCGTACATGTACGTAAATGTACGACTGTAGCTATTGTTTGTGTATGTGTACTCTATTTTCAGTACGTGTACGGAAAAAAGTACGTGGAAAAATTAAAATAACTTCGTTTACGGAAAAAAAGTACATGAAAAAATTAAAATAAATCCGTGTAGGAAAAAGACGTACATGAAAAAATAAATATAACTGCGTGTACGAAAAAAACGTGATTAAAATTCTTTTGTCTCGCCGTGATTTTAATATATTGGGAGTTATAGTACGTTTTTGTAGAAACACTTGAAATAAATTGGGCGGTGTGGAAAAAAAATATAGTTTTATCTTAAACTAGGAAATCTTAAGTTTAAACTAGTTTTAAGTGAATAAAATTTTCAGATAAAGCTAGTGACTTTTGTTGCCTAATTCAAGCTAGTTTATCCAGCGTTATCCGAAAATATATGTGAAAAAAACTAGGAAGTACTTAAAATTAAATTTTTTTAAGCATGTCATTGAGGTGCTTGTTATACCACTAACCACAGGTGAAAAAGTGTATATCTAAGTTTGTCATTCCGTTTTTAATTTCTACAATATCCATTTCCGATCGCATAGAGCTTATATATTCTGAGTTCTTATGCATAGTGAAGTCTATTGAGCAATGCCCGTCTGTCCGTCCGTGTTAGTATTGAAATCAACTTAGCCAAGGCACTAGATGAGATAGAGAAAATTTAAATACGCCAGTCGATCAGACGTAGTTCGAAAATTTTGCTATTGGAAATCAGCGAGATCCATGTCCTTCGAGACAGCGGACAAAACACCAGCCCTTTTTTTCCATATCATTTGGAACAAATCTAGTTAAGTAAAGTAATTCCAATAAAAAAAAAACAAATATGTGGGGCGATACAGAATTAAAAATAAGAAAAAACATCAACTAAAGAAATTCGCGCGCCCATATTTTCCGAGTTAAATATTTTTGTTATCCATCGTGATAATAAATAATCAAAACAAACTTATAGTGTTACCAAAATATTTTACTGCAAGTTGTGCTTAGAATTTTTAAGAAAAAATGTTTTTTTAAGAGAGGCAACTCTCAAATAGTTTTAATTTTCCAGTATAAGCTATCTCTTTTTAGTACTAGCTACCTAGTAGTAGCAAAGATATATTCACACTTCTTGTAGTTTATACTTTTCAGCCTTACTAGTACTGAAAAGTTTAAGCTAGTGCTAGTACTAGGTACTATGTAGTATAAACTTCCTTTTTATTCACTCTACCCATTGTTGTTTTCGTAACTGTAATGCAGAAAATCTTATATTTTATTATTATTATATAGCACCAGAAAGTGACATAATGTATATAGAACTGCTAGTCTATTAGTTACATCTATAAAAAATTTGTTTTACATAAATTAATTAAATTAATTTTTTGTTGTATTTTTTAGACTTGTTAATCTTAGCCATATTTTCAATATTATATATTTTCAGACTACATATCTTTTTTTTTCAGACATACGTTTTGATTTAGACAATTAAAATTTAAGTTGAGTAATTAATTTTGGTGTTTACACTTATCCAATTTAATTTACTCAATTAAAATTTGATAGTAGAATATAGTTATGTTAAATAACAAGAAGTTGTTACTAATTGTTATTGGAAAGTGTTTACTTCAGTACTTAAAAAGAAGCAGCGAAAGAGTATAAAATGTGAATTTAAATAAATTTGTTACCACTTTTGTTACTGGCAAGAACAGAACAGCTGATTCTTGTTCTGTTTTATATTAATACTTTAAATTGAGAGTGTTTATTAGCACTTTCCACGAAAATATTTGGTGTGGCTTTTTTGCCATTAATTGTATGGCGATTTCAAAACCGAATATCTACAGCTACAATTTTTTACAACCACACAGCACAAAATATACATAATATTTATAGTTTTCTGTTTTAAATACAAAATATTTTGAATTGAAGCTTTTGAATTGAAGCTAACGTTTGTATAATAGTTAGAAGAAAACTGAGAAAACTATATACAAGTAAACGCCAGGATAATAAAACAATAAACAAAAGAAATAGAGTAAAATAAACTAAAAGTTTTACAAAAAGACGGCAAAATTTTGACAATTTTGCAAAGTATTCGAAAAAAAGGTGCTCACAGTCGATGACAAAGCTCTTGCAAATGCTTAATGTTGCAATACAAAATTCTTTAAGCATCGAACACCGCTTTTTTTACTGTTTTAGATATTTATTTTTATGGTTGTTTGTTATTATCGTCAGTTCGCCTTTACTCTGTTTTTTTTTTTCCAAAAATGCGTTTATTCCTTTTTTTTATTTGGAATAGTAATTTTGTAAATTTTTATTTTTCTCTATCGTTGCAAGTTTCTGCCGGAAATTTATTGAACAAACCTAATTTTTACATTAGAAATTAGTGTTTGTAAATTTGGAAAAATGAAGAGAAGTTCGGCTTTAAAAGAAAGTTTGCTTCTTTTTATTTGAAACATGGAATTCTTCCAGTCAGTACGATCAAGTTCTGACTGCACGCTAGCTTAGAATCTCCATTAAATTTTTAAACATTTTTCATTTCATTTAATTTGAAAATATGTATTTTATTTTTCATTTTTATGGCATTTAGTTTTGTCATTGTATAAAATTTTTTCTCACTGAACACACTTCACAAGGGTTGTATGAGGAAACTTAAACAATTAATGACTCAATTAAGTACTAATTGAAAAATGTATTAATTAATATCTTATATGGTAAATTAAATTCAATTAGGGCCTTAATTGCGTAAATTCCTTTATTGCGCAATTAAAACGTGTGTCTGAACAGGGTATAAATATTTGTAAATGATTACTTTTAGTAATCGTTAGCTGAAATCCAAGACCACGTAACTAAAATTTTTATTCTTTATTAGTTGAAACAGAATAAGCACGTTATAAATAAAAAAATACTAAAAAGAGATATTTGGAATTGTTTATAAAGCTATGATAAGATATAATGAAAAAATGTAATACTTACTATGAATTCTTAAAATTCAATTGAAATAAGTGTTTTATTGACTATTTTCAAGAAACAAGAATTTGCACGAAAATTGCGTTCTTACTTCAAAATTGGGTAAATAAAAGCGGTTTTGAGAGAATAAAGTTCTTCTTCTTCTTGCACGAAACAGCTGATGTAGTTTAACCTTTATAGCCCTATTTTTTTAACCCGTTATATAAAAACAATTGAAAATTAAACAGAATGTCTACTTTATCTGATATAAAAAGTATAAATATTTAATATTATAAAATAAAGGGTGTTTCAATATTGGTATAATTTGATTTATATGGCCAAACTGTTGAACACTTTCAGACAGACGGTTGAAATTTACAAAGAAGCTTTGTTGCTAAGTCCGCTATAACAGCAAGTATAAAATTTGGATTTGGATAATAAAGGGTGTCCCAATAGGTAATGTTAGTGGCCGAACTTTTGAACCGTTATAGACACACAGCTAAAATCTTTCTTTAAGGAAATATAAATCATAACTTAATACTTTAATTGTGCTTAATTCCTACAAATATAAATATGCAGTTTATAATATTCTCATGAAATATTTATTCTTTTAAACTAAAAAATGAAATGCATTACTGCGGGGAATGCCAATCCATATGGCTATTTCGCTACTGCTCATATACAGTGCTGGACATTAGGTTAGCACATTACGAGGGCTGCTATATATATTTCTGGCCTTGCAACACTGAGTGCTGCCAAGTGCAATCTAACATTTCCATTGGAAAGTTTGTCATTTTTAAGCATAATCGTACTCAAAACGTTTTGACGTACGACCATTATTTTTGTTGTTTACAGTGACTTGAAAAAATTAATATAGAAAAAAATTGAATTAACTCGTGAACACTTTTCACAACTTTCGACGTGGATTATCACGACAAGAGTGCATTGATGAACTTAAATCTTTGTATGGCGATGAAGCACCATCCTATAGCACTGTGAAAAATTGGTATAATGAATTTAATCGTGGCGGAAGCTCGCTCAAAGACGAATTCCGTGAAGGTCGTTGAAAAACGGCTGTTGTGCCAGAGAACATTGATGCCGTGCGTGAATTTATAATGCAAGATCGACATGCGACATACCGAGAGATAGAGTCATCCTTGGACATTTCTTCCACCAGCATACATTCGATACTGCATGAACACCTGGCCGTAAAAAAGGTTTGTTCTCGTTGGATCCCGCACAATTTGAAAGTCGCTCAAAAAAAGGCTCGTGTCGATTGGTGCAAAGAAATGTTGCAAAAATACGATTGCGGTACTTCAAAAGACGTTTATAAGATCGTCACAGGTGGCGAATCATGGATCTATGCGTATGAGCCCGAAACGAAACAACAATCGACCGTGTGGGTCTTCAAAGACGAACAAAATCCAACGAAAGTTGTTCGTGGAAGAAGCACTTCGAAGCAAATGGTCGCCTGTTTCTTCGGCAAAACTGGTCATATGGCGACTGTTCCGCTTGAGCAACGTAGGACGGTCACTTCTGAGTGGTACACTACAATTTGTTTGCCTGAAGTCATCGGAGAAATTTGAAAAACCAACAAGAGAAGACGAATCATTGTTCACCATGACAATGCGAAACGTCGAATTAATGGGCCATTCGCCGTACAGCCCTGACTTAGCACCTAATGACTTTTTCTTGTTTCCGCACATCAAGAAAAAAATGCTTGTCAACGATTTTCGTCCCCAGAAGAAGCTGTTAAAGTGTTCAAAAACCATTTTTTAGAGGTGTCTCAAACGGAGTGGAAAAATTGCTTCGACAACTGGTTTGAGCGCATGCAAAAGTGTATAAATCATGCTGGAGAATAACAATAAAACCATTTTTGATTATAAATATTCGCATTTTCACTATTAGGCCAGAAATATATACAGCAGCCCTCGTACCTATGTGCTCTTTTCTATACCAAAAGTTTTCTTATTTATTACTTTAATCATTCCTATGTCCCAATGTGTCACGCGCTGTCCAAAAAACAACTGACATTATTTTGCTTCAGTTTTATTGCTATTAAAATCGAAAAAAAACAAAAAATAACTGGACAGTAATTACGCACAAATTAATAAAATTTATTTTCATCAAGAAAAAAAGAAAACTAAAAATTCATTAAACGCGAAACTTAATATTTAGTAGGAAAACCTCCCTTACTTTTAATAACAGCTGCACATAGGCTTGCCAGAGCCAATTTGCCAAAAAGCTTGACATTGCCCAAAAAAAACTTGATTTTGAAAAAAAAACTTGACAAATAAAAACACTCATACTATTGGTTTTTATTTAATTTTTTTATTTTTTTTTTTGTTTTCATAAAAATTACGAGTATTAGAATAAAAACAAAAATATCATAAAAAGTAAAAATAACAGAAACAATGTAAAAGAAACAAAAAACAATATAAGAATAAAAATTCAGTCGTTATATATTTTAGAGAAAACTTAGGCGTTATTTAAAAAAAATATAGGTACTTAATTAAGAAAAAAATATAGGTCCTATTTATTTTGCCACATATATTTCGTATTCTTAGATACAGAATAAGTTAATTCTCTACCATCGGGTGTTGTTAAAAAATTTTGAAAGTTTTTGCAATCCTCATTAAAATTTATTCTTCGGCTTTTATTAGATCGAAGGACATTCTATTCCTATCTTTGGTATATAAAAATATGTATCATATTAGTCCTTAGTTGTATTGATAGTAAAAATATGCTCCTTCGATGTGTTTTTTAGAAATATAAACTTACTTTTTTAAGTATTATTACATATGTAGCTAGAATAAATTTGAGAAAGAAAGTTAACTTACAAAAAACATTGACAAAACACTTTTTCACTTGACACTTGACGGGCATTAAAAAACTTGACAATCAGGCCAAATCAGGCCCGTCTGGCAACCCTAGCTGCACATCTCCTCTGCATACTGTTCACCAGGGCCATGCAACGTTCCTTTGGTATTGCGTACAATGCCTTTTGGATTTCCATCCACAAATCAGGTAAATTTTTGGGTTTTACAGAACTAATGTGTTGCTCTACATCATTCTATAGGTTCTCTATAGGATTGAGATCCGGAGATTGAGCTTTCCAATTTAACACGTCGATATTATTTTCTTCCAAGCAACACTTCACTATGCGTGAAGTGTGTTTTGGGTCGTTGTCGTGCATACAAACGCCATCTAAGTGGCATATTTTCCTCTGCATATGGAATCATTGTGCTCAAAGGTATATTTTTGTAAGTATACTGATCCATTCGCGTAACAATTTTATGTATGGGACCAACACCGTACTCAGAAAAAGCGGCCCAAACCATCACATTTCCTCCACTGTGCCTTACCGTCTTTGATGTGTACCGCGGGTTGTGCTGCATGTTAGGGGGACGCCATACATAACATTTTCCGTCTGATCCAAACCGGCAGAATTTAGATTCGTCACTCCAGAGGACATTTTTCCAAAAAAGCATTGGCTTCTCTAAATGCTCACGGGCAAATGAAATTCGGGACGTTAAGTTCTTTGATACGTGTGGCTAATGTTGTACATTACACAATACATTTAAATGAAAAAAGTTGCGTGGGTGTCTTCTTTTAATTGTTCGTGAGGAGATGTCCATGCCAAATTTTGTTGAAAACTCTTTGAATTTCGGTTGAGGTTTTAAATAGGTCTGCAACTGAGGCTCTATAAATAAAGGAGTCCTCTTTACGAGTTGTTTTTCTAGGTCTAGTACCGTGTGCAGCATTTATAAACGACCCATAGGTTTGAATATGACCTAGCGCGTTATACACCATCTTCCTGGAGCAGTTCAATATGGAAGCAATTTGACGGTGCTATGGAGCTCATTTGCTGAATAACCTGACGCTGCGCTTCTATGCACCATTTGCTTTTAGCCATGTCAAATTATTGTTTTGTGTTTTTTTATTAAAACCTTTTAACCCTTATCGGACGCGACTTTTCACACGTTTGATTCTCACCAGGTTGTAGTTATTTTAACAAATATGAAAAAAAACAATAGTATGTTATTATACATTTATATTCATTCCTTTTCAGTTTTGTTACAAATTATTTATTTTTTGTACAAGTACTACATGTCTGAGTTTCTGATAATTATTTATATACTTGTAAGGTATAGTATCATTTTCTTCTTCACTTGAGTATTTTATAGGAACTATAACTCTTCTTTTCTTAAAAAATAACGAAGCGTTATTGCTAAACTCATCACTAGAGCTAAAATCACTTTCAGAAATTTCTTTGATATTTATAGCCAATTTCACAATAACGAAAGAAAACCTAAGCGAAAGAAAGTCAGTCACTCACTTTCGAGTCTTTTTCGCTTTCTGTGTGTCACTCACTTTCGTTCGCTGACACTTACGTTTATAAATTTTTCTTTTTTACGTTTTAAGAAACCAAGGTGGTACCAGATCGTAAGTTTCTGTATATTATAGCGATTTTCTTTAAAAGTATAAAAAATACTACGTAATTATTTGAATGCAAACACAACCGTGCGTAGCAGTGATCAGCTGCTTACAAATAAAAATAAAAGAACACCAATGGTTTTGTGTTATTATTTGTATTAAACAATTAAAAAAACAAACAAAAAAACAAATTAATGAGAAAAATTAAATTGTATAAAAGTGTTATTCGAATCTTTAACCCACTCCAATTTAGAAATTATAATCGTGAGTATCATCTTATTTCTTACGAGTAAAAGTAAGTGCTTGTATTATCATTTTCTTCGTCAGCACAGATGGATATAACAGTCGCTATTCATTTTTTGGACACTTCAGAGGATGAAGCAAACTGCAATAAAAACAATTTCCATTTAAAATGAAATCAATAATTGTATTTATTTTTACACTTACCATTAGTTATCCATTATTAATTTATAATTTTAAGTTAATTTTTAATACAAAAGTATTGTTTTTTATAATGTTATTATTTACACGAACATAAAATAGCAAGTGACCGATTTTGACATTTGCGTTCGCAGTTTTGACAACACCTTCTTTACACAGAAATCGGTTTTTGTATGAAATCACTTACGTTTTCTTTCGAGTTGTCGTTCGAGCCATCGTTCGCGTAGGAGTAAGATTGTGAAACTCAAATCAGTTTTCTTTCGCTTAGAATACGAAAGAACATATTCTTTCGTTACTGTGAAATTGGCTATTATAATATTTTCTTTATTCATTTTATGGGCAAAAAATAAATTCAGACATTAAAAAAAAAAGAATTGAAAGTTTATTGCACAAGTTAAATGCTCTGCTGATAACGACAAACTGAAAAGATTCTTATGCTCAAACGGTAAATACGTATTTTCAAATGGTAACGGTAAATTGAAGAAATGAATGCATTTTAAAAACAAATCTCATCAATAGACAGTATGTTTCGACATAATTCGCCTTGTCACTTCACACGTGCCATACGACCGTTGCAGAAAAGTACTGTTGTCACGTCAGAGGTGACTTACGACCGATAAGGGTTAAATAAAGAAAGAGTTTATAAAACTTACCAATTTAAGATTTTAAATATGAAAATTATATTGCAAAATATCGAAATTTTTAAAATGTACCAAATTAGCATCCAGCTCAGTTTACTTATTACTTGCAATTAATCGGACATAAAAACAAAAACTACAAAAGATAAATGAAAAAAATAACGGAACATATTGATCACATATTGATCACACCATAGATAACACTTAGTCCAACGCTTGTCTAGAAATTCTATCCCTTGATTAAAACAGTTTTCCTCAAGGTCTTCAAAATAGTGGTTTACAACTGTAATTACATCTTCATTTGAGGTAAAACGCTTGCCAGCAAGGCACAGGTAAAAGTCACTGGGAGCTAAATCAGGAGAATAATGTAGGTGGTCAAGCAACTCGTACTTTAATTCGTTGATTTTTGCCATTGATGAAAAATTATTTTTTTGTGTTGTAAGCCAGGACGTTTTCCTCTAATTTGTACATTTAATTGATCCAAAAGGTTGCAATAGTACTCTGAATTTATTGTTTTACCCTTTTGCAGATAGTCAATCAATAAAATACCTTTGAAGTCCCAAAAACCCGTTGCCATAACCTTACCAACCGATTGAATTGTTTTTGCCTTCTTTGGGGCACTTCCTCCAGCTTCAATCCATTGTTTGGATTGTTTTTTTGTCTCTGGAGTATAGTGGTGGATCAATGTCTCACCAACTGTTATGATACGACGCTTAAAATCCATTTTATTTCGCTTAAAACGCATTTCTAATTTTTCTATTGTAAAAAATTGCGGATGTGTCTTTTTTGAACACCTGTTTCTATATGAAGGAGTTGCCAGATCAAAACAAAATTTAACACGTGTTCATAACAGAGATGAAAGTTTCCAAAACACCTAACTTTTTTCTGTTTATACCGCGCTTTTTGTGCTAGTCTAAGAAGTTTCCGAACCGCCCTCGTAGAAAAAAAATATCACGTATACGTATATAACTTATGTCCACCTCTGTATGTAGTTCATCAGTGGATTCTACCCAAACTTTGTATAGAGATTGTAAAAGTCTTATATCAAAATTAAAATGGATTAAATAAGAACTATATTGAATGAATAAAAAATAAACCATTCATATGTATTCAAAAGATTTAATGGGTCTATTCACTCGACAGTTTATACTACATAGTACCTAGCACTAGCACTAGCTTAAACTTTTCAGTACTAGCAAGGCTGAAAAGTATAAACTACAAAAAGTCTGAATAAAGCTTTGCTACTACTAGGTAGCTAGTACTAAAAAGAGATAGCTTATACTGGAAAATAAAAACATTTGAGTGTTGCTACTGTTTACAAAAAAAAAAAAAAAATTCTTATAAATTCTAAGTAAAACTTTTAGTTAAATATTTCGGTAACACTATGAGTTTGTTTTGTTTATTTATTGTTTTGATTATTTATTATAATGATGGGTGACAAAAATAGCACATATATTTTTTATATGGTCCAAAAGCATAAAATTATATTTAACTCGGAAGATATGGGCGAGCGCCAATTTCTTTACTTCATGTGTTTTTCTTATTTTTCAATTCTCTATAGCCCCATATATTTTTTGATTGGAATTACTTCACTTAACTAGATTTGTTCCAAATAATATGGTAAAAAAAGGCTTGGTGTTTTGCCCGCTGTCTCGAAAAAAATATATTATGCTGATTTTCAATAGCAAAATTTTCGAAACTATGATCGATTGTCGTATTTAAATTTTCTTTAGCTCATCTAGTCCCTTGGCTAAGTTGATTTCAACACTAACACGGACGGACAGACGGACATTGCTCAATAGAATTCGCTATGCATAAGAACTCAGAATGTATACACTTTATGGGGTCGGAAATGGATATTGTAGAAATTACACTTAGATATACACTTTTTCCACCTGTGGTGAAGGGTATAACAAACGTCAATGAACTTTTTGATGAATAAATGTATTTCCAACACATCAATAACATGCTTACAAAAGTTTAAGTTAAAAGTAGCAATCTTGTTATTCACACATATTTTAAGCAAACACTAGATAAACTAGCTTGAACTAGGCAACAAAAAAGCACTAGCTTTATCTGAAAATTTTATTCACCTCAAAACAAGTTTAAACTTAAAATTTGCTAATTTTAGTTAGAACTATATTTTTATTCACATTGCCCAATGAAAAAATAAAAAATTGTTAACAATTTTTACAAATAAGCAATGTGCACATGCAAATACATCAATTTGAACATTTATTTGTGGGAATCAGGCACAATTGAAGTATATTAACATAAACAAATATACAGTGGCTCAAACGTATAATTGGACACAAAGTATGAGATTATTTATATGCCGATTTTTTCACTTCAGTGAAATTAATTCCAAAAAACATTGATGCGGAGTTCTAGATTATTTAATAACCTTTCAAACAATGTGTAATTATTAGCATATTTTATTGAAAACCATTTTTAAAATAAACAAAACAAAACTAACAAATTTCATGTCAAACACATAATTGGACAGTCAAATATAAAATACGGTTTTAGTACTTGGAAGCAAAACCTTTTGCTTTTATCACTGCTTCCAAACGTCGAGGCATTGACTGCACTAGATTTGCGCAAAATTCGGGAGTTATATTGTTCCACTCACGTATTATTCCCTGCTTCAACTGTTCCACTGTGTTGAAAGTGGATTTATAGAGATTACGAGCAAGTTCTTCCCAAACATGCTCAATTATGTTTAAATCTGGAGACTGTGCAGGTGTTTGCAGTAGTTTTGGACAATTATGAATCAGCCACATCTTCGCAACGTGTGAAGTGTGCTTTGGATCGTTGTCCTGATAGAAAGCAAATGTGTCCAATATGTTTAATTTATCGGCACTTTGCTTCACGTTTTGTTTCAAAATGTCCAAATTTTGGAATCGATTCATTTTACCCTCTATAAAATGAATGTTCCCTACTCCTGCACTGGACACACATCCCCACACCATCACTGACCCTCCCCCATGCTTCACTGTAGCCCTAGTATTATTAGGCAAAAACTCAGTATTTGGCTTACGCCAAACGTATTGTTTTCCATCTGACCCATGGAGTTAAACTTACTTTCATCAGTAAAAAGTACCTATAAAATAAGTGACAAGGTTTAAAATAATCAAGTTAAAAAGTTTTTGCAAACTTACCGTGTTCCAAAACTCGGAATCTTTTAACAAGTATTCCTTACAAAATTTCACCCGTGTAATTTTATTTTTTTACTAATATAGGGCTTTTTTCTGGCTATTCGCCCATGAAAATCGTTTTTCCTTAATACATTTCTAATGGTTTCGGCACAAACATCTTTTTTTAAATCCGTTTTTACTATATTCTGCAATTCATTTGCCGTCATGAATGGTTTTGTTTTTATTTCTCTCAAAATCCGCCGCTCATCGTAATCAATTAATTTCTTTCCTTGGCCAATACGACTTTTATTTTCCACTTGAAATTTTTTTTGATATCTTTGAATAATAGCGTGAACTGTGGACGGGCATCGATCGACAATTTCACCGATTTTACGCACTGATTTGCCCTCACCATGTAATCTTATAATTAAATGCCGTGTTTCCAAAGTTGTTTGCTTTTTTCTTTGCTCCATTACAATTTTGATCTGCACTTTTCACACTACACTTGCATAATGATTCATCATTTGCATTAAAACAAACATAAACTCACTAAGCAGAAAAATAACGGTACAAATAACCGTTTTAAATTAAGTGTCCAATTATGTGTTTGACATGAAATTTATTAGTTTTGTTTTGTTTCTTTATTTTAAAAATGGTTTTCAATAAAATATGCTAAGAATTACACATTGTTTGAAAGGTTATTAAATAATCTAGAACTCCACATCAATGTTTTTTGGAATTAATTTTACTGAAGTGAAAAAAGCGGCATTTAAATAATCTCATACTTTGTGTCCAATTATACGTTTGAGCCACTGTATATACGCTTCACCATATACGTTAATATAGTCTAGTAAAGTAACTCCAATCAATGACAGAGAACTAAAAAATTAAGTACTACATATGCATAATTTTACATAATAATTCCATAAGCATTTTTTTAAATTATTGGTATTTCTTTAAAGATCTCATCAAAAGCTTTTAAATGTTGATATTTTAACAAGTTTTAAAATTTCAGACGCTCGTAACTCGAAAAATATGGACGAGCGCCAATTTTCTCACTTGATATTTGTTTTTTTTTTCTTATTTTTTAATTCTCTATCGCCCCATGTATTAGTTTTCTTGATTGTAGTTACTTTATCCTTCCAAATGACATGAAAAAATTATAGGTAGGCGTGTCTGATCGATTGGCGGACGGACAGACGGACCTTAGTCACCTTAAATTCTTTATTGGATTGGGGTCTTCGGCTCTTAATGGGTAAGCATTTTTAAAAAAATTTAGTATTTCCTTAAAGATCTCTCCAAAAGCTCTAAAATAATACCCATATTGATATTAAAAAAAAATTTTAAATTTCAGAGTCCCGTATTTCGGAAAATATGGGCGAGCGTCAACATTTTCACTTATTGATTTTTTCTTGGTTTTTAATTTTCTCTCGCCTCATATATTTATTTTTTTGATTTGAGATACTTACAGCCCAATTATGAATATTCTTATACCCTGTTCAGACATACGTTTTAATTGCGCAATAAAGGAATTTACGCATTTAAGTCCCTAATTGAATTTAATTTACCATATAAGAAATTAATTAAAAAATTTTTCAATTAGCACTTAATTAAGTCGATAATTGATTAGGTTTACTCCAACAACCCTTGTGAAGTGTGTTCAGTTAGAGATAATTTTATACAATGACAAAAGTAAATGCCATAAAAATGAAAAATAAAATATTTTCAAATTGTATGAAATGAAAAGTTTTCGAAAATTTTATGGAAATTTGAAGCTAGCGTGCAGTCAAAGCTTGATCGTACAAACTGGAAGAGTTACATATTTCAAATAAAAACAAGCAAACTTTCTTTGAAAGCCGAACTTCTCTTCATTCTTCCAAATTTACTAACACAAATTTCTAATGTAAAAATTAGGTCTGTTCAATAAATTTCCGGCAGAAACTAGCAACGATAGAATAAAATAAAAATTTACAACATTACTATTCCAAATAAAAAAAACGGAATAAACGCATTTTTGGAAAAAAAAAATAACAAAGTAAAGCCGAACTTACCATAATAACAAAAAACCATAAAAAAAATTTGTATCTAACTAGGGTGTCAGACGATCAAGTTTTCATTCAATTTTTAAAATTTCTCTCATTTTTTTTTACCAATACACTCTCACTTTAAAAACTTGCTGAGAATTTGCTTTCAAATTTTCGTTCAATTGAGTCTTTCAAATTTCATTCAAGGGAACAGCTGATTGAAGTTTTTTCCTTCAAATAAATTTTTTTTGGTTTCTTTATGACATCTTGTTTAAAAACTTGCTTTGAAATTGCGTGCAGCCTACGACACAGTTTTCAATTTTTGTGAATTTTGACAAGCAGTATGTGTAAATTTCTTGAAAGAGAATTGAACAAAAACTTGGCCGTGTGACTGCACTGTAAAACAGCAAAAAAGCGGTGTTCGGTGCTTAAATTATTTTGTATTGCAACAGTTAGCATTTGCAAGAGCTTTGTCATCGTTTGTGTGCAAATTGCCAAAAATTTTCTGTCTTTTTTGTAAAACTTTTAGTTTATTTTATTCTATTTCTTTTGTTTATTGTTTTATTAACCTGGCGTTTACTTGTACATAGTTTCCTTAGCTTTCTTCAAACTATTATACAAACATTAGCTTCAATTCAAATATTTTGTATTTAAAACCGAAAACTATAAATGTTATGTGTATTTTTTGCTGTGTGGTTGTAAAAAATTTCAGCGTAGATATTCGGTTTTAAAATCGCCATATAAATTATGGCAAAAAAGCCACAACTTGTGATGTAAATATTTTCGTGGAGAGTGCTAATAAACACTTTCAGTTCAAAGTATTTAATATTCATTAACTTATTTTGTAATACAGAACAAGAATCAGCTGTTCTGTTCTTGACAGTAACAAAAGTAGTAACAAATTTATTAACATTCACATCTTCTACTCCTTTTTACTCTTTCGCTGCTTCTTTTTAAGCCTGAAGTAAACACTTTCCAATAACAATTAGTAACAACTTGTTGTTATTGAACAGAACTATATTCTATTGTCAAATTTTAATTAAGTAAATTAAATTGGATATGTGTGAACACCAAAATTAATCACTCAATTAAAATTTTAATTGTATAAATTAAAACGTATGTCTGAACAGGGTATTACGGAATTTCTTTCCCACGGAAAAAAAAATTTCTCGAAAAAAGAATTGTGAATTCCGTGGGAATAAAATTAAAAAAAAGTGGCATCATCGCAATTTGAAGAGGGTTTTTTTTTTGTTTATTTTCATATAATTTTTATTTTAGAATACCTACTTTTTTCCCCGGATTATTTTCGCTTTCCGCAGTCAATCAAAAGGGGTCAAATTGATAATTGGAGAAGAGGGAAAAGTGAAAAAACTCGCACGGAATTTTTGTTTATAATTGCATAAGAACTCACAATATATATATATATATATATATATATATATATATATACTTTATGGGGTCGGATATGGAGATTGTAGAAATTACACATGGAATGACAAACTTATACAGTATAATCTCGTTAATTCGGACAATTAAAAACAACGTGGTGTCCGCATTACCGAGTCAATATAAATAAAAACAAAACGTTTTAAAAACATAAAAACTTTTATGTTTTGTGAATGCTGTGTTTTTGGAACATTGCTGTCATATTCTTCACTAATGGATTCAATTTCATCACCTCCTTCTGCCTCATCGTCTGTGACATCAACTTTATCATTAAGCCAATTGTTAACCTCAAAAGAATTATAGACATCAGGTGCTAGATTAACAAGTAAATCAATTACTTCGGCGGAATCGCTTCGTCTTAGTCTTGCTAGAGGTACTTCGTCATCTGTGTCCCATTCTTCATCATAAAGAAATTTATTGAAACATTTTTTAAGAATTTTTTCATCCATTTTATCCCAAGCATTAAAAATCAAAAAGACGACGTCTTTTAATGAAAAAGTTTTAAGGGCGTCCATTAAATTCTCTAAGCTCGATAAAATTTTAGATAAGAAGCTTTTACGATAATTTATCTTTAAAATTCAAATGGCATTTTGATCCATTGGTTGCATTAGTGCTGTGCAGTTAGGTGGAAAAAACATGACACAAATTTCATTATTCATATCTGCTAGTAGTTTTGGATGACATGTTGCGTTGTCTACTAGAAAAAGTGCTCTATTAGATAAATTATTCTCTTTGAGATAACTTTTAACTTGTTTAACAAAAGATTTTTCAAACCAATTTTTAAAAATTATTTCAGTCATTCATGCGTTTTTACTGTTTGCATATTCTAAAGGTAAATTATCTTTTTTAAAAGCTCTTGGGTTTTTAGCTTTTCCAATCATCAATAACTTGAGCTTCTGCTCTCCTGTTGCATTGCAGCATACTAGAATTGTTAGTTTCTCTTTACCTATTTTACGTCCCGGTGCAGATTTTTCTGTATGTAGCGCAAGTGTCTTTTCCGGTAGCTTTCTCCAAAACAGTGCAGTTTCATCAGCATTATAAACTTGAGAATACGTTATTTTCATCTCGGCCATCTTTGCATGGAGATTTTCAATGAAGGGTTGGACCTCGGTAGTGTCATTTGAAAGTCTTTCCCGGAAAATTTAAAAAATTTTATTCCATAACGGGATCGGAAATTGTTGCTTTAAATTCAACATTTGGTCCATAAATTTCTTCACATAAAAGTTTAGCTTTTTCTTGAATTATTTCAGACGCAATTGGTGCATTATGATCCCTTTTGTTAATAAACCAATTGTACAAACGTTCTTCCATCGCCTCATATTCTGCACTTCGCATGGTTTTACGTTTTCCTAGTCTACCCTCAGATCTTGAAAAGCTGCTACAAAAACGATTATGTTAATCACTGTAAAAAAAAACTGTTGGTTTATCTTACCTATCGATTTTAATTAAATTCGTTTAACTTTATGTCTGATATGGTAGATTTTCCTACATTGTATTATGTTGCCAGTTGACGCAAAGACTTTCCTTGTGCTCTTGTGATCAATAGTTAAAAAGTTATGTTTCTTTTTATTGATTGGTGGCATTATGAAATAGAACGCGGTAAATAGGAACACCAACACTAATGAATGTAGTAGAAACACCAAAAAAAATTTAAATAATGTTTGCGCAAAAGTGAATATTGCTTTTCTTTCCCCACTAACAAATGAACTGAATGCATTTCTTCACTTAAATCGCAAAAGCAATGAAAAAACTAACGCTAACAATTCTTCAGAAACAAAATTTATGTTACGCAACTGAAGTTTTTATGCAAAAGCAATAAAAATTAATGATGTCCGAATTATGGAGGTAGAAAAAAATTATGGTGTCCGGATTACAGAGTCTGCTATGTTAAAAAATTAAAAAGTGTCCGGATTACCGCGCTGTCCGGGTTTGCAGGTGTCCGAACTATCGAAATTACACTGTATATTCCCTTTTTCCACTTTTTATGGTGAAGGGTAGAAAAACTAATATACGGGACGATAGAGAGTTAAAAATAAGAAAAAAAACATCAAGTGAATAAATTGGTGCATTTTGAAATATTCCAATTTTTTTTAAATATCAGTATGGGTATCATTTTAAAGCTTTTGAAGAGATCTTTAAGAAGATAATATAATTTTTGAAAAATGCTTAACCCATTACTTCATTTATTTTTATAATTTTATTACTATTTTTTTTTTAATTCTTTGTCACTCCAATATTTGTCTTTTTGATTCGAGTTACTTCAATAAACTAGAATTACATTAATGGTGAATATATATACATATATATATACGATTTGGCATAGACGAATTAGCACTCTTACTTGATTCCAATTGCTTATTATGCAGTTACAGGACGAAACGATATTGTATATCAAAGGAGCTTTTTTTATTATTGCGTTTTTTATTTATTTATTTAATATTTTTTACAATGTAACAATGCTTTTGGTTAACACTGTAGAAGAGATCGAAATAAAGAGGCCGTGTAACGTTCTTGCTTGTTTCTATTTTATGGGCAAATAAATTTTAGTTCTAATAATCATTTGCGGAATTCATGGTTCATATTAAATCTAAAATCCTTTTTAATATTATATAATTAAAAATATCTTAGTTAAAGAAAAAATTTAAATTTATTTTAAATTTATCAAGATTTACCAAAACTACAATATGCAAAACATCTTCAATAGCAAACCATTAATTCCGCTTATGAAATAAAAAAAATTAGGATTTAGACAATGGCAATGCTACAGATACCGTAGGCATCAAATTGGACGATATTAGGAAATTTAATTCACCCTTAATTAAAATAAACACGCAGAATCGGTTTTAACAAAAACAATTTCAAGAATATTTTAAAAAAAAAATAAGTCCTAATTTATAAGGTTCAATAGGCAGAAGAAAATCTGTTATAACTTCCATATTAATCAAATAAACAACTTGCTTAGAAGAGTGGTTGTGGTACGCTTATCCTAATTGGCGTAGCGTAACGCCACAGTAACAGCTAATAATATATAAAATAAATAAAAACTTACTATTGTGTGAACAATAATTAAATAAAGCATCAAGAACGAAAAAGCGAAAACGGTCTGGAATTTTGTTGGGAAATTAAAATTTATACTTTAACTTAATTTTTATTAAATTAGAATTTTTGAACTGTGAATATTATAAATGAATTGAAATTATTTTGGCTTTAGTTAATTTTTAATTTCTAAAAATCATTTTTAGACAGAAAATTTATTTTACAAATGTATGAGGACGTTTTTAAAGAAAATAAGAAAAATTAGTCGCTAGAAAAATGTAATGCTGCACTTTCTGGACCGCTACGTCCTTCATCAGCTTTCTTTGCATCTATCTACCTTAGTTGTGTAATAATAAACATCATCTATTTAACGAACTAATTTTGTAAATAAGAATACGAGATTTATTTCGTCGTATTTATTGATATAAATATATCTCGTATTCTTATTTACAAAGTTAGTTGGTTAAAGAGATGATGTTTATAATTACACAACCAAGGTAGATAGATGCAAAGAATGCCGATAAAGAACACCAAAATAATTTCAATTCAAGTAATACTTTAGTTTTACAGAAGCGTACTTAACCCTTTCAGACATTTTGTCCAATATATTGGACATTTCTGTTTCTCTTTTTATAGTCATTTACTGTTGACGAAAATAAACAAATTTTTACCGTTATTATCGTTGTCAAAAGAGTGTTTGCTAGTTTGTATGCACATGTGATTTAAGCATCAAATTGTTCATAACTGTTTGTAAAATTAAGTCATTTTTATACGTGCGTTCACTCCGTAAGACATAGTGATATTCTGTGCTAGTTTAAAGTGGTTATAACATTACTGTAAGCTATAAAAAAAATTTGTAAGTATTAAATGAGTATTTTTTAAGCTTTTTGTATATTTATTTTAATAAATTTCATAATTCTATACCTTTATAAACGTATTTTAATGCATGTCCATATATTGGACAAATTTACTTTGCGGGTGTAGTTTTTGGATTTTGCAAAGGAATATTTACTTACGAATATTGCTGCATCATTTCATGAAATGGCTTCAAAACGACAACTAAGTGAAGAAGAAATCTTGAAACACTTAGAAGAGAGCTCAGATTTAAGCGATGCAGAAGACGATGAGGTTGAATACCAGTTTCCTTCTATACAGTTGCCTGAGCAAGTGGTGCAAGTTAATAGCCACGAAATATTGATGGAAGGAATTGAAGATGGAGAAGTTTTAGATGAGATTGAAGTCCCTAATCTTTCGGAAATAGAATTTAATACTTTAGGAATTCAACTAAGCCATTTAGTAGAATTTGTTCCACAAAGCTCTTGCAATGATTTCATAGGCACCAATATCCAATTTACTAAAAAAAAAAATATTGTGTGGAAGAATAGGCTTGAACGAAATCAAGAACTTATTGCATTTGTTTCGCCTATTGATATTAATGTTTTAGAAACGCCATTTCACTATTTCAAAAATTATTTTGATGATGAATTTTTTAACAAAGCTGCATATTATACGAATTTATATGCTGTTCAGCAAGGCAATTTATCCTTCAAACAAACCAACGCGGACGAAATGCGTATATTTTTCGGTCTTCATATTATGATGAGCTGTTTAAAATTTCCTCGAGTTCGTATGTACTTTGATAAACGTTGGGGAATGCCATTGTTTTATGAAAATATGACAGTCAATCGCTTTTTTTTATTACGAAACAATCTGCATGTATCAGATATTTCAGCACGACCAAAGGAATGTAAGGATAGAATGTACAAAGTAAGGCCTGCAATTGAACAGGTGCGTCGTCGGCTTCACGAACTGCCTTTGGAGGAAAATCTCTGCATCGATGATTATTAGATCAAATGCTACAGTACTATAGAATAAATATTCGTACTTCAAAATGGACCGTGCGTGTAATAATGCATTTTGTTGATCTGGCGCTCACTGCTTCATGGATGGAGTATAAAAAAGCGTGTGAATTTAATGGAGTTACACAAAAAAATATATTAGATTCTCTGAATTTTCGTGCTGACGTAGCAAACGTTCTAATCAAATTGCAGAAAAGAGATAAAGATATTGATATACCCCGTAAAGGCAGACCATCCCGAACTCCTACATGTCCTTCAGAAACCACTCCACAAAGCAGCAATTCGCCGATTCAAAATGAGCTGTTGGAAAATATACTTAAACGCAAAAAAACTAGTCAAGCTGCTCCAGCTAAAGAAGTTAGACTCGACAATCACAACCACTTACCAGAATTTTTGGAAAACCCTAACCCGGGACGATGCAAAATGGATGGTTGTTCGAAAAAAACATTTATAATTTGCAAAAAATGTAAGGTTTATCTCTGCGTAAAACGCGGAATTAATTGCTTTGTAAATTATCATACAAAATAAAGCTTTTTATTATATTTATCTCATTTAATTACACACCTTGACTTAAAATTTATTTACAAGAAACATTTCACCAAGTACCTTTGTCCAATATATTGGACATCACGTGGCGGCCAGGGGAAACGCCTTACCCCTAATTTGACTTAAGATTCTTAATCAGCACCCTCAAATTTGCTTACACAGAAACTTTCAGATTTTTATCTCAACTAATTCTCTTTAATGTCTGAAAGGGTTAACCACATTAGCATATTTATCTCCGCTTAACCGAGTTGCAGCTGTTTTGATATTGTTTGCTTAAGGAAGCTACTAACACGGAGTCAGTCCACATTGTCAAAGTTTTTATCGTCCAATTATGTGTTTGACATGAAATTTGTTAGTTTTGTTTTGTTTCTTTATTTTAAAAATGGTTTTCAATGAAATATGCTAAGAATTACACATTGTTTGAAAGGTTATTAAATAATCTAGAACTCCGCATCAATGTTTTTTGGAATTAATTTCACTGAAGTGAAAAAATCGGCATTTAAATAATCTCATACTTTGTGTCCAATTATACGTTTGAGCCACTGTATATGTTGTATATTTTTAGAAAAAATATTTATTATTACGTATGCCGGTCTCCCCCTCGCATTCCGCCAAAATTTCGTTTGCAACTGTACTTTATTCTAAGAGCAAGTCAAATTAAATTTAGATAGTCGAACTATTGTAGTTGTGTAGATACAGGGAAATAAAACATAGCTTTTTATGGATTTTATAATGTCTCCTTTGTCAAAATTATATTTATCCAATATTAAATATTTTAAAAATTTGGTATCGTAGCTTGGCTTTCTAAAAGGAATATTGTTTATTCCAAATAAGCAAAAATATGCTTACTTCTAATATTTATTTTATATTATTAAATACTCATAATATGAAAGAATTAAACTAATTAAAAAATTTAATATTGTGTTAATGTCAAACCTATTTCATCATGGGCATCATCATCTGTATCAGGAAGTAGTAGTTGAATAGTATCTGATAAAAAAGGTTTTTCATCTTTCGTGTTTTTTGTGTATTACAGCTTTAAAAAAGGGTCACTGCTCAAAAAATTTTCCAGAAACTGAAGTTCATCATAATCCAACTGCTTAATACATCATCAAGTATGTATGTACATAAGAGTGTTGCTGTGTGGTCAAGGAGAGATTGCAGCTTCACTTCCGCTAATGTCATTTTTTTTAGCAATGAGTATCATTGATATACATTTTTGTTGGCATTGTATAATATTCATATTGGTTTTTCGTGAGATCAGCATTTATAAACAATGCTAAAGCTCCCTCCGCTGAAAGCTTATTAACTGGGTTGACCTCGGAAGTTGTTAACGATCGCTTGAAAATTTTTGCTTTTCTTGGAGATCGTGTTATATCCATTATTAATTTAGCCGCATCACTATGTCCCGCTGCTCTCTGGCTCATTGATGCAGCAAATTTGATCTCCTCTGTTGTTAGTTGCTGACGAATTTCTTGCGTTTTTCTTCATTTTGTTCTTTCACTTGCTTCATTAAATTCTTTTTTTGGTCGCTCTGAAGAGGAATTGCCAAATACTGGTATTGTCACAGTTCCTTCCAGACACATAGCACACGTGCTTAAAAATCGGTCCTCTTTTCGTTGTGCTATCGCCATCTCCTTGGCATTCTGAAGTCGCACACAATTTACTAGCAAAAAACTGCAACTTCTCGTCAATGATTCTAGCATTAGATTCCTGTACTATTTAGAATAACTCAAATCTTTTGTAAATTTTTTTCCATGTTATCTCTCAAAGTTGGAAAACTCTTATAATAAGAATTCTGCACAATAAGTCATACATGTATATTTTTCAAAGTGCATTTTTCCGTTACTTAGTTAATAACCTTGATACTTGGTGCATTTTTTATATACCTGCACCGTTTTTAAATGTAATTTTAAATTATGTATGTTTATATCTAACTATATTTTTAGAAGAAATAAAGTATCCTGAAGACGATGAAGTGTTATATAGACCGCATATAAACAAAAACAGTTTAATAGGTGTGTATGCGTGGGTTAACATACAGTTAGTAAATTTGAATTTATAAAGTAAAAACTGAATTCAAAGAAATTTCTTTTTTAGGGGCAGGTAATCCATCATGTTGGTAGTTGCTAAAAGTGATTAAATAATATTTTACAGCAATAATTCGAAAAACACAAAAGACGACAATAAAGTATAAGAAAAAGTGCCTTATGAGCAAAAACAGAAAAAAGGTAAAATTTTAAAAAAATCACCAAAAATAATGGCGCAAACTTGCGCAAACTTTTTTTTCTTTTTTCTTAAATAAGAGATCTCATATTTTATTGTGGTATATAACATTATTTGTACAACAGCTACCTTCACTTTCAAAAAGCTTTTCCTTTTTTGTTTTTGGTAAGAATTTATATATTTAAATACATAGTTTTTTTTATAATTAAAACTTTAAAAATAAATTTTCGAGATAATTTTTTTTTTTAAATATTGAAAATAGCTGCTGATGAAATCTTTCAGGCAAAAAAAAAATCAATGCAATACCTCTATTCGTTTAGCCATAAAAAATATCATATAAATATCTTGAAATCGAAAAAATTCAATAAAAACGCATGCAATTTTCTTCACTTTCCTGACTTTAACAGCGTCCCACAACTACAAATCTTAACTTACACCCTTTAAAATGCACGATATGATGTAGAATTTTGTTCTCTATCGATCTGCGTAATTTGTTCTTAGGATTTCATCAAATAAATTTTGCCTTTTTGGCCAGCTTTTTGGGTCAAATACTCCTCTGTGCGTCTACCCACAGAATGCCTTGTCCCCGTGTTTCTATTAAGCTTACCAGCTTTTCGTACTGCTGATGTGTTTTTGCTTTTGACTTGTAAATTCAATTAATCAAAAATGCTTACATAATAATTTTTTTGAATTTTATACTTATTTTTTTTTTTTTAATTTTAACCGTTTTTTAAACTTTAAACAAGAATCAAAAAAAAAAATCCGTTAGCGATTATCCAACTTACAATAACGTAGCTAAAATCGTAATGCTGAAGAAAGACATCGAAACAAAACGGAACACAAAATATCAAACGGACAAATATTTCTACTAATTACTTTGAATCATATTTTGTGCGAACAATCAGCTTTTTTTCACTTAAAAAGTATCTTTCTTTTGCAATCAAATTTCGAAAACGAGACGCAATATAATGTGTGCCTAGCACTAATTTTTTGTAGGAATTTTTGAAATAATTATAACTTTTGAAATAAAAAATAAATAAACTTATACGTACATATGTGCTGTTCATTACATAAATAGCGCACTATTATTCAATAGCAATTCATTTTTTTATTTTTTTATTTAATTTTTGGTAAAAATATAAATTTCAAACAATTATTACACAACTGATTGCTGTTATAAACCACCCAGGTACAATGCCTAAATCGAGTTTCGCAGCATCTGCCTCAAACGCAGTTAATTCGAACAAATCAAATAATTATTCAAATGTCGAAAATCAAGATACAACATCGTCGGGCAATGCAGCTGCCTCTACACACACTCATTCGCTATCAAAATACCAAGGACAAAAATGGCAGCAAATTTTCGATGTCGAGAAAGTTCTCAAGCAAATTCGTATGGCTGAGAAAATACACATTAAAGGCAAAGGAGGTGGCTCGAGTGGAAGCGACGGTTCACACAAAAGTTCCAACAGCAGTAACAATTTTCCGCCCAACAAGTCAAGAAAGAATGCTGTACGACAAGTTCAAAGACTGAATGGCACTGACATGCATTACTATGGAATTGTTCCCAAGCAAACGGCGTTAGATGTTGTAGTTTGTAGTGTTTGTATGGGCATATACACAAAAGTGGGCTTCAATAATCACATGATGGTGCAACACCCTTCTGTTTGGACAAATGTGTCAACTAAAGTTTCAACACAGGCAAACGATTCCACTTTGGGAGCAAACGATAACAGCCAAGACAGTGTTAAAGGAGGTGAAGCCACGCAAAACATTGCAGAGGTTAGCGCTCAAAGCGATGTAATGGGTTCACCTTCGGATTTTTCTGGGACAATGTCGGCGTGTTCAAATGCTTCATCTAGCTCAACATGTACAGTGTCATCAGCTGCGCCTGCTATTTCCTATGTTGCACCCTCAAGTTCCCGCCAAAAAAGCAGCTCCAAAGCTGGGAGTAGCTCAGGGAACAGCAACAGCAGTCGTTCCCGCAGCAAAAGCAAACATCATAGCTCTTCCTTTTCCGTCACAACGTCCGCGTCGTCTAATGCCAATGCGGAAATGTCGCATTCTTCAGCAACAGCAGGGGCAGGCTCAACAGCTTCATCGTCCACCAAAAAGAGTTCATCGAAAAAGAGCTCTTCAAGCTCATCGTCTTCAAATGCAAACAGTTCCTCAACAGCAACAACAACATCAAGTGGCAGTGGAAATGCAAACAATATTGTCACCAGCAGCAACACACAATTAATTTTAAATGAAACTGAATCAAAAGTCTTGGCTGGCGGAACGGCAATGTCGTCGACCACTGCGGCAAACGCGACATTAATGACATCGCCGTCAACTACGGCAATGCTTTCATCGGCAACTGATATAACATCAAATTCAGTCTCTAGCGTTTTAGATGCTTCACAAAACAACTTGACTACAACCACTACCAATCTGTTTGGTTCATCGTCATCATCCTCGTCATCTTCTTTTTCATCATCCTCCTCATCCTCTTCGTCTTCATCAAACTCTTCGTACTCCTTACCTCCGACTCCAAAAATGGTAGCAAACAACTCCTTGCAAGATTCGCAGCAAGTAAATGTAAAAACTGAGACATTTTCTCCAACGGCCTGTGAAAGCAAAGATAAATTAAATTCAACCACAAATAGAGAGATCATGACTTCAAGTAAGAAAAAGGTAAGAAATCATGATATATTATTATTTTCATTATATTTTTTTGCATAAGTAGTCAGAGATTTTTTTTGACAACAAAAAGTCAAAATACTTAATTATAAATTATTTCGTAATTTTGCAGTCTTTACAGCTGCTTTATAGAATTTATCATAAAAATTATTTGAACATTATATTATGTTCAATAGTTTAGAAATAGAAATTATTTTGAAAAAATTCGATCGGCAGGACATGATTAAATTATATTATATATAAAACAGAAATTTAAATGCAAAATGCAATATTCATAGATCTTCATTCGACAGTTATTGAAGAACGTGAACACATTACAAACTATTACGGACTTGCCCTTAAATTTAAAAATTTATGATTGCTTATTATTCCGTTTATATGCAAGCTATTTGTAAACAAAAATTACTTCTAATTTTTTAACTCACTATTGTTTATAGGGCAAGTTGCACACAAGAATAATTTCGAAATTTGGAGGTACCTGATATCGATTTTATATTTAACTTCTATAGAAAACATTTGATAACTATACATTTTATAATTATACTCGCCAAAACCTTTTAGCTAAATTTTTTTTAGTATGGAAAAATTTTTTATGCACAATGTGTCGTTTTGTACAATAATTTTTAACACTCGCAATTTTGCTTTTTAATAATTTTATGGAATAAATACATACATGCATATGTATGTATTTATGTATGTATGTTTGTAAAGCTTGTTAGATAAAATACTTTGAGTATTTTATTGCAGAAAAAAGCGTCTGGCTTTTTACACCTTATTTTCAAATAGTTTCTATTTTAAATATCTTTATTTTCGAATAAGTCGTTTGCGTATAAAAGTAAGATATGTTAAGACTTTACTGTTCATTAAATTTTTGTTTTTTAGAAAACGAAATGAAAATTTAAGCAAATAATTTCCAAAATGGAATTAATGAAAATGAAACTAAAATTATCAGGCATGTCACAAATTCCGATCGGAATGGTTTGAATTCCGTATTAACAATTCCGATCATTTTGTTTTACCTTCTTCACATTCCGATCGATTTGGCTTATTTCTAAAAAAAGCTTAATCTTCAAATTTTTATTTAAATGTGACAATATTGCACACACCAAAGTAAATAACAAGACTAATCTAAATAAGGACACATAATAAAAGTAAATTTGAAGAGCGCAAATAACAAAATTTCAAAGAAACTAAATTCCACCTTGAAATTCAAAAGTGGTTTCATTCCGAAAAAATTTTTCGTTTTTCGTTTTCTGAAGAGCCAATTTGTGGAATTGAAATCACTTTCGATCGGAATTGAGTTCTTTGGGTGTATATAATTGTTTCCATTACTTATTACTTTTAGTTGGATTGGCCAAAGTAAAATACGAAAATATGCGAGCGACATAAATAAGCTTTAACATATTAAAACTTTGTTCTATGACAATACAACGTATAAAATTAAATATGTTCAGTTTAGATTCCTGCATTCTACAAAAATTAGCACAAAAATAAAAAATTAATTAAAAATTAAAGAAATCATTATTTTATATTATTTTGGATAATTCTATTATTTGCATTTTTTTTACTATTATTATTAGATAAAAAGTCCTGTTGCTAGCTTTTGTATACCAGACAACGTTGAAGCTTTAAAACCTGAAGCATTGGAAATGCCACCTTTAAGAATGGTGACACAACAACCACTAAATCACTATGAGGGCCAGATCAGTGAACTTGATCAAGCAGTTTCTTCAATAACAGTTGGTTCATCAAACGGTCACGAAAACAAACTTGATATTACTACAGTTGTCAATGCCAATAACACTTCCACTATGGGCGTCAAAACAGGACAGCTTGAGTGTGCAATTCTTTCTGGGACACAGCAAAATGTTCAGCAGCAGCAACAACATCAACTTCATACAGAAGATGGTCAGCTGGTTCATAATACTTCTGATGACAGTGCCATGCTTAATCATGTTTTAGATGTAATGCTCGATAGCAAATTGATTAATGAAATTTTAAATGCTGAAACTGAATTAAATTTCGATGAAAATGTTTTAAATGAGAGCTCGTCTACAGCTCAGCATAACTCTAATCAGCAGCACCAACAACAGTCTGTTTATTTAGAAGAGCCTCTTACTAAGCGAATGCGTTTCGATGAATCTACGAACATGGGACGTCTTCAGCAGCAACTTTCTGCTGGAAATCATGAAATTTCTGGGGAATTCACAGTTTTCCCACAACAACAACAACTTCAATCTCAACAACAGCAGTCGCAGCAATCTCAAGCTCAGTATGCGCAGTATGATAACTCGGAAATGGGTGGTACTTTAGGTATAGATGGCCAGTATCAAGCTCCTATCGATGCCATGCAATTACAGCAACTGTTGTACCAACAGCAACAACAGCAGCAGCAAACTATGGATGCCACTGCTTATGTTGGTGGTAACATAGATCTTCAACATCAACAACAGCATCAACAGATTTACGATCCAAACGGTACATCAATGGTGGATACAAAACATATTTTAGAATTATGTGGTGGTAACGTTGGAGTTCAGGCCAACAGTAACGAAATGTTAAAAGCAGAAGAATTTGTTACGTTGCCAGAGGATGTCTCAGATCAGTTTCAAATTTTTAATGTTCCTTCGTTGACTGATGATATCGAACCTGAAATGCATCCACACCAACAACAAGTAACGCATCATATAGTAGAGCGTCAATTTATAATGCCCGGTCATGAAGAAACAGAAGAACAACTAATATATGAAATAACTACAAATAATTCCTCTATGACCCCCATGAGTCAACAGCATCAGCAACAGGTTTTAGCCGAGTTTCTTAATCAAGCGGCTTCGACCTATGAGCAACAGCAAAATCAACAATTACAACAGCAGAACTTTGTCGGAGATAATACGAACAAAACGGACAACCCTTATGATGAACTTTTGGATTTCGACTTCAGTTTGATAGAAACTGTTAAATCACTCAATTCGTCAAGTAGTAGCATTAGCTCCGGCAACACAAATGCTATCGTGAAAAGTGAGCGAGACAATTCAATTAATTCATCGTCATCCAGTTCGCCTTCAACATTTAAATACCATGATGACTTTTATTTCAATGTGTTCTTCTATGCGGGTATTCCACGGCCGCTTGCAATCAATTGCTTTGGTCTTATAAAATTACCTCAAGGAGTAGCTACGACTTTTCGTAAACATTTACTAACCACTCGCAAAGCAAACAATAGTCTGATGTCTTTGGTCGGCGGTCCATTAAATGGAGTTGTGGGACAAAGTTCCTCTACTACAGCGTCCGGAACTGTAAGCAGCCGCTTTAGTAATTCCAAGCAATTACCCAGTTATTTTACCAATCTAGCAAATAGTGGTAGCGGCAACAACTTAAGTATGGGAAGTGAATTTTCGATTGGCAGTATAACTATTACTAATGCACCTTCAAATGTGCCACAGCAGGGATGCAACAATAGTTCACTGCAACAAAGCAGCAAGCAGAATAGCAGCATCGGCCTAACGAATCCTTTGGAAATCAATCTTAGCAATATTAATGGTGGAATATCGGCCACATCCCCAGTGTCAAATACACCAAGAGGACGTACAAAGTCAGGCGGTTCAAACCACAGCACAGGATCTTGTAATAGTTCATCTAATATGCTCAAACATAAATCAACAGGAGCATTAGTTAATTCGTCGAACGCCGCTCGTGTCACTGTTGGTACAATTGGACCCTACAACGCTAAAACCATATTCGTTAGCAGTGCAGCTGCTCAGAACTCTGAAAGAAATAAATTTGTGAAACGTAGTCTTATTGCCAAGATCCATCCGGATACAACACGAGCATCTCAATCTTCTCAGAGTCAGCAGCAGTTCACAAGTAAAAAATTAAGTGACCTGCTAAATGGCAAGAGGTCATACATTTCTGCGAACAACAGTGACGTTAATACTTTATCGTCAGGTCAAGAAACTAATTCCGAAATTGCTGCGGAGAATCAAGCAAAAATAAATCGTATGAATCGCTTTTATGAAAAGCGTCGTAATTTGTTGAGCATCACTCAACAGCATCAAAACCAAAAGCAAACACCGTTTCAAAGAAGCCAAGCATTAAGGCGGCAGCAATTGGAACAGCTAATGCAGCCTCAACAGCAACAACAGAAATTCTTAAAACAGCAGTTAATGCGAAACTTTTCGGATTGTGGTATTAATTCGACATCTAATAATAACGTTACATCTGCAGATTCTAATGTTATGCGTGTTTTTGTATGAGCTCTCTTATGCTCTCTCTCTCTCTCCTTCTTTCTCTTATACGCTCTTCACTATTTTTAAATGTGAAATAAAACAAAGGTGTTATGATTTAAAATCTATTCGCGAAAGATTTATCCCCAAATATCTTATTTACAATTAAATTTATCTGTTCTTTTTTCTCTGCACTGATCATTTTTTTGTCCTTTCACATTAAACTACAAATAATTTACAAATACTTTTATTTTGCTTTACAACATTGATTCCAAAACTTTACAAATTTAGTTTATAATTTTAACTTTAAAGCAACTTGAAATACTAAGTTATAATTTATTAAAAATAAAACAAACTCTCCTCATCTGATATTTACATAAATACTTTATATAGTGATAAAACAAGTAATATTTATACTTATTTTTTCAATTTGTTTTCAATTATTGAATACTATGTATACTATTTTATTATTATTACATTACCATTATACGCTTTCTCTCTTTTATCATTTTAATTTTTTTACCAACAATTCGCATTATTTTATAATTACATTTGTATTATATTACATTCACACAACGTACATATTTACGGCATATGCTTTTTAATATTAAATATTAAATCATTATTCAAGAATTTCCCTGTATTTTAGTTTAATCATCATTGTCATTAACCCATACAAACATATTATTATAATAATTATTATTTTTTTTTTTTTTTTTTTTTTTGGTAACATGATTATTTCATGATCAAAGGCCTACTTACTATATACTATATTAATTTATATTTAACATATTTAAACAGGAAAACAAAAATCATATATAATTAAAAGAAAAAAAAACAACTATAATTTTCTCCATTTATTGTTTGAATAAATATGTATGTAAGTTAGTTACTACAACCTAAAGAAATTTTAAGGTGGTAAAGCGAATTGATAAATTTAATTCATACCATGCTGCACAAGTGGCAATAGAATTATGCTTCATGATCGTACGATATATAATAATGCATATTTTTTCTGTTCTTTAATTGAGCAACTATTTAAAAAAATATTTAATATTGAATTGAAATTGATTTTAGCTTAAGTTAATTTTTAATTTAAAAAACCTTTTTTAGAAAGAAAAATTATTTTACAAATGTATGCGGACGTTTCCCAAAGAAAAGAAGAAAATGAGACACCAGCAGAATGTAATGCAGTTTCTAGATCGCTTCACCCTTCAGTAGCATTCTTTGCATCTATCTACCTTTGGTTGTGTAATTGTAAACATCATTTATTTAACCAACCAACTTTGTAAATAAGAAAACGAGGAGTATTCATATCAATAATAATTTGGTTAGACGAAATCCACACACAAACCAAAGTATTTCTTCGCTGTGTAACTCTTGTACATTTGTTCCAAATATACAAACACAAAATTTCTAATGTAAAAATTAGGTTTGTTCTATAAATTTCCGGCAGAAACTTGCAACGATAGAGAAAAATAAAAATTTACATCGTTACTATTCCAAATAAAAAAAGGAATAAAACCATTTTTGGGGGAAAAAAAAATAGCAAAGTAAAAATAAATATCTAAAACAGTAAAAAAAAAGCTGTGTTCGATACTTAAAGCATTTTGTTAGTATTTGCAAGAGCTTTGTCATCGATTTCGATTTTCGAATACTTTGCAAAATTGCCAAAAATTTTTCGTCTTTCTTTGTTTATTGTTTTATTATCCTAACGTTTACTTGTATATAGTTTCCTCAGATTTCTTCTAAATATTATACAAACGTTAGATTTAATTCAAAATATTTTGTATTAAAAACCGAAAACTGTAATATTCAGCCCAATTACAAATATTCTCACGGAATTTTTTTCCCACGGAAAAAAATTTCTCTAAAAAGTGGCATCATCGTAATTTGAAGGGACTTTTTTGTTTATTTACATACATATAATATTAATTTTATAATTCATAATACCTACTTTTTTACCCCAATTTTTTTTTTTTTACTTTCCGCAGTCAACCAAATGGTGAAAAATTTATAATGGAAGAAAAAGGAAAAGTGAAAAGAACTCTCACAAACTTTTTGTTTATAATTGGGCTGATTATGTATATTTTGTGCTGTGTGGTTGTAACAAATTTTAGCTGAAGATATTCGGTTTTGAAATTTAGTCTAGCAACGATGTGATGTAAATGTTTTCGTGGGAAGTGCTAATAAACACTTTCAATTTTAAGTATTTAATATTTATTAACTTGTTTTGTAAAACAGAACAAGAATCAGTTGTTCTGTTCTTGCCAGTAACAAAAGTAGTAACAAATTTATTAACATTCACATCTCAAACTCTTTTTTACTCTTTCGCTAATTCTTTTTAAGTACTGAAGGAAACACTTTCTAATAGCAATTAGTAACAACTTCTTGTTATTGAACAGAACTATATTCGACTGTCAAATTTTAATTGAGTAAATTAAATTGGATATGTGTGAACACCAAAATAATTTACTCAATTCAAATTTTAATTGTCTAAATTAAAACGTATGTCTGAACAGGGTATAAAGTTATTTTTTTTTTTTGTTTTTTAAAAAAAAATTATTTTACAAATGTTTACAAAAAAATTAAACTCCAATTTAATAAAAAATTAAATATTTAATATTTTTAAAATTCAACAGGGAGATAGCAGAACAAATTGATTATCAGCCCAATCATGAATATTGTCACGGAATTTCTTTCCCACGGAAAAAATTTTTCTCGAGAAAAGATTCCTCCAATTATGAATTTCGTGGGAACAAAATAATAAAAAAAAGTGGCATCATCGTAATTTGAAGGGAGTTATTTTGTTTATTTACATATAATTTTTCTTTTATAATTCATATACTTCCTTTTTTCCCCGAATGTGTTTTTTTTCTACTTTCCGCAGTCAGTCAAAAGAGGAAAAAAGGGAAAAGTGATTTATTGTTTATAATTGGACTATATGTCTTCGTGGACGTTTATATACATCTATATATATATATAAAGATGGTGTAAATAAATGTATAGTAATTCATAAAATGAGAACAGCTAGGCTGTTCTGTTCAGTAAAATTGTCAGTTATTCGTATTTTCGAGGAGAAGGTTTTTACAAAACAAAATTTTGGAAAATCCCTCCGAAAAGTCAGAATATTGGATAAATCCAAAATTGTTTTATTTTTTTAGGATATTTTATTTGTTTATTTACAATATACTTCAAAAAATTAATTTAAAAAGGCGCCGGGTGGCAAGATCATATGCGCGCATTTAAAAAGTAAACTTAAAAATACCAATGTCATTCAGACTGGGTTAAACTGTTTTGTTCAACAATAGCAAATGTTGAAATCCCGTCCTGAAAAGAATTATCCGTATACAACTTTGGACCAAAAGATGAAATTTTTTCTTACAAACTTTTTTTTTTTATCTAGAGGATTAAAGTTATTTTTTTACGGTACGAACATAAACTTGAAGTCTATTATTGCAAAGTTGTTGCCATTATTTGCAAGACAACCTTGATTGTATTTAATCAACCTGATATTGTGTTTAATTAAAAGGCTGACAATTTACGCTATATCAGATTGGGAGCAACTACTTCGATATTCATAACGACTCTAAAATTTATCGTGAAGTCCATCACTTGAAGTTTTAAAAGATCTTGACGCCAAACTAGATGCGCTTTTTTTCCTAAAATATACTGAAAATTTTGATATGGGGCTTCAAACCGAAGTAACTCCAAGGACGTTGCTCTTAATAAACCTGATGCTTTTCGGAGACAATTGTTTTTGAGCACTATCTAACTTATTCACGTTTCTTCTCGATGTCTAACCTTAAATTGTGGTACCCAAAACATATTTATTTTACTAGGTAGTGTCGTCCACCCAGCTGGTTCGTAGTTGGAAACGTCAAAAGTTATTTGTATTTTACTACGTTTGTTTACAAATATCAAAAAACACTAACAACAAGCATTTGCAAAACAAAGCAGGCACTTGTATTGTAAACAAAAAGCCTAGTATTTTTATTTGATTGGTAATATTAATTTCAAAACTATATATAATTGTTTATTTGACCTTTATAGTTAATTTTCTAAGCACTAGGTCATTTATAAATCAAATTATTGTTTATTATTATTTATTTTTTATATATTTTTTCAATATTTCGCCATATCGTTGGGTGGTATCTTCAGGAAATAAAAATATCAATATTTTTTTTTTAAACTAAGTAGAAAAGAAAATAATTTCAAAACTTCTAATGTTTGTTGTGTTAGCATAGCAACCTCCTTTTCGACAAACATGTATAACTTCCCAGAAATATTATTAATAGTCTTTGCTAAATAATTAACATGAGCCGTGAATAATACAACAGATAGAGAAAATCCCTACGGGAAAGCATTGTCCAGTGAAGAACCAGAGGAAAAAAAACCATTCACTTTAACTATCAGCCCAATTATAAACAAAAATTCCGTGTGAGTTTTTTAACTTTTCCCTTTTTTCCCATTATAAATTTTTTCCCCTTTTGATTGACTGCAGAAAGTAAAAAAAATTCGGGGAACAAAAGTATGTATTATAAATTGTAAAATAAAAATTATATGAAAATAAACAAAAATAATCTTTTCAAATTACGATGTGCCACTTTTTTATTATTTTATCCCCACGGAATTCATAATTGGAGGAATATTTTCACGAAAAAGATTTTTTCCGTGGGAAAGAAATTCCGTGAGAATATTCATAATTGGGCTATATAACTTTGCACGATGAATAAGAAATGATCTTAATAGGTCTAATATAGGTTAAGGAACTCCCCACTCATTTAATTCCAAAACAATTTCTTCGGAAATTACTAAGCTATGAACACGTCTTTTAAGGTTTAACCTTAATGTGTCAGCCAACTCATGACATATAGGGTGAATTCCAAAACGCCAGTAGCTTTGTGTTCGAACAATGATTGTGTTTCATAATGCCGAGGTAATAAATGCATCCCATTCCAAAATGTCATGTCAGACATGTATTAGAAATGTTGAACCCAGCAACTAGCACATCAGGGGGCTGATTCCGGGACTCCTGATCGAAATAAATTCGTATCGAAATTAATTTCGATCGTGCGAGTTTTTCTGATGATGGCACTCGTTACCTTGCGAATCGATTTTTTAATAAAGTGTTGTAAAAGATAAAAAAAAGCCTTAACCAACACTACTAATATGTAAACAAAAAACATATGCTTACAAAGAAAATTAAATAATTTATCAAATGAATTGCGAATTTGTTTTATAATTTTGAAAGTTTTTTCTTTTTTAATAGCGGTCATGGACGTAAATTTATTTTTTTATTATTCGTCATCAGAGTCTGAGAGTGAGTGGGATATAAATGCAAAATTTGTTTCCAAACTAAATGTTGTACTCTCAATTTATATAAGTTCCTATTTATAGAAAATAAAACAAAAAAATTTAAATAATAATTTAAAACTGATTCATTTATAATTATTGTATTACGAAAAAAAAAAAACAGAAAGGTAAACTTCAATACGATAAAAACAAAAAACAATTCTTAATAAATTAATACTTAAAAGAAGTCTGTTAGCAGTAGCTTTTCCTTGGCATGTATTTGGTAAAACGCCTTTGGCCAAATTGCTGTGCTCAGACATAAACTCAGCAAGAATTTGTTTTTGTCTGAAATTTATTTTTGTTATATTCGACTTAATATTAATTATTTAATTTGCATAAAAGTTATTAAAAGTTTAACTTACATTTTCTTGTTGTTTGCGTGTACCGAAATAAATAAAATGTGGTTAATTTTGAAAAACTGTTGTGGCACTTGTAAAGCGTTCAAACAAGAATAATTATTTTTTACTTTTTAACAAAAACAATAAACCGTTAAGTTACTCGTTAGAGTTTGTGTAAAAACTCCTGTACAAAGGTGAAAAAAAGGGGGTAATACAAAAAAGTACGAAAATCTATACGAATAATTAATATAACAATTAAAATCTTAAATAAACACTTGTTATCAAACGAACTATTTAAAAATGAAATTTCGACACCAAATTTGGTATCGAAAAAAACTCGCACGGTTACATTCGATCGTACACTCGCTATCGAGTGCCATCATAAGAAATTTCATTACAACTTACTCGATAGCGAGTGCGAGAATCCCAAAATTAAAAAAATCCAACTTCGAGTAAATTTCGCACGGTATCGACTGCGAGAATTAGCCCCCAGTTTCTAAGTTGATGCTTTGTTTCACAACTTTGTATATGTACAAGATCTAAATACCGCAGCAAAACTGTTTATAAACTTTGTATTAATACATTTTGGAAGTCAGTCATACTGTGCACACTATGCCAAAATTTTAGAGAAAAGAGGCAATAATAATAAAGGCCGGTAACCTAGCTGACTGGGGTCCTTTCCTTGCTTAGGTGTTCGTGTTAAAAATGCAATCTTCTAATCATGAGAAGAAACATCGTTTTCTAGTGTATTGCTATATACCTTGCAAAGGCGATATTTTATGTTATTTTATCCCGAGGTGGAGTGGAACCATTTTAAGTTTTCATAACGTCATCAAGTTCAGAAACTTTTATTTGGAATGCCATCATTTTAAACTGACTTTCTGGTTGCGATAAATTTTTGGTGTCAAGATTTCTCTTTGATCAAGCACAAAGTCGGAACTCATCGAGGTCCAAAATTCGGCAAATTTGTCAGCAATTTGCTTAGGATCCGAAATATTACTATTGTTGACAGATAAGGTTGGAAAGGAAGTTATCCCATCTGTTCTTACCTTGTTCCATAAGTGCCGAACATCCATTGTTGGATTCAGAGAATTGAAAAATTATCTCACGAACGCTTTTAAACAATTTTGCATTATATTTTTACCTTAGCGCTTGACTTCCTGTATTCCAACAAGTTTGCTTAATCGCATCTTCGAAAAATTGCCGAGGCCTGCTGTGTTCGTTTTATCAACTTAGAAATGGTAATTGAGATTAGTTACGTTCGGTCGCACTCAAAGTACTCGAGGCAAACATTGCTAGACTTTCGACACTATCGATAAAATGGGACAACACACCCCTAACTCCATATGGACTAGCATCTACCAGTATAATACTTGGCTTTTTAGGATTGCTGGAAATCAGCAAGATCAATCCATGTCCTTAGACGCAGCGGGAAAAATACCACGCCTACCTCTAATTCTTCCTGATTATTTGGAATAAGGAGGTTACTCCAATCAAAACAAGAAACAAATATATGGGGCGATAGAACATTAAAAAACATCAAGTAAAAAAATTGGCGCTCGCTCATATTCTCCGAGTTATGGACCCCTGAAAATTAAAAAAAAATTTTAAAAAGCCTTTAATGATATCTGTAAGAAAATGCCGATGACATTTTTATGTGAAATTTTGTATTCTCTGTCGCCCCAATATTTGCTTTTTTGATTGGAATTACTTCACCAAACTAGCTTTACATAGATGGTAAAGGGTATATAATATTCGGCATAGCCGAGTTGATGTTTGAACCCCATAAAGTATTTTGCGCATTAAGGTCTCCCAGCAAAAGATGATGAACACCATTGACCAGAGAAATATTTTCAACCATAGAATGAATATATATATATATATATATATATATATATATATATATATATATATATATATATATATATATATATATATATATAGAATGTGATTTAATATTAACGTCTGGTTGAAAATATTTCTTATGAAGCCAAAGGAAAGAAATTATGTAAAGCTGTATATGGAAGAAATAGTGCCCAATTACCGCGATGAGGAATTTCGAAGACATTTCCGAATATCGAGGCAACTGTTTGAAATCCTATGCGATCGGTTTTCAATTAAATTTTGCGTAATTCTTTTACTTTGTTATTTCAATTATTTACACACCGATCAGCTGTTTTCTTGCAAGATTTTACTAGATGCTGTCTGCGTACCTTTAGATATATTTTCAGCCGACAGAGTAAAATTGGTCTTGCTCTCCCAAAAAAAATTTACTGAGTATTAGCTACTGCATCTAAGTAATTGGGTTTGGCAGTTGTTTGTTTATTTCGTAGAAAACACGTTGGACTGTAAAAAAGTTTTGCCATTTTATTTAAACAACTATTAAATATTAAGAAAGTATAGTTTTATTTCAAGAAGATATGCTATCACAATTTTTTTACTGCAGAAAGGAGCAATACAACGAGCGCGCGTTATATTTATTGTTTACTTTTTATTATTTTGACAGTTGTTCAGGTGAAACTTCGATAAAAATTAGAGTTGACCAGTGTTGCCAGAACTTTTATCTGTAAAATCTGCGAAATCTAACAATCGGGGTTGTCATGGAATCCAATTTTATTGGAATTGGATTTAAAACCGACAAAAAAATCGCTTTGGTGTCATGAAATCCAAGTTATCGGTTTTGTGTTCGAACTTGAAATTTTATTGGTTTTAGGTGTCATAGAATCCAATATTATCGTTTTTTTTAATGGAAGTAAAACAAGAGGTTAATAGCTGACGGAATTAATTAATAAATTGTTTTTATTTATTACAGTTAAATAATTTGCAAAAATGTAAGTAAATAAAAATTTAAAAGTAACATACGAGTATTAATTTTACTTTTTACCCACTGCGGGCAAACGTAACGCTCGATAGCCACGAGCACATCGTGCAACACTGTTGATACAGTGCTTCTACCAAAACTTATACTGGATTCCTTGCCAACAGACCTCTGATAAGATCCTTCAACTAAAAAGCGTAATGTGGCTGCTAACTGCAACACAGGTGGTATATTTGAACGTTGAAAAAGTCCTTCAATAGTATTAAGCCTCTTATCGTTTAAGCAAAGAGGCTTTTCGAGAAGTTCTTAATACTATTGAAGGACATTTGCAACGTTCAAATATACCACCTCTATACCAACAAGTATAAAATTTGGATTTGGAAATAAACGGGTGTCCCATTAGTTGATATAATATGGTGGATGTGGCCGGACTTTTGAACCATTGTAGACAGACAGCTGAAATTTACAAGGGAGATGTTTTGCTAAGTCCGCTATAACAAGAAGCTTTGGATGTTCCCAAAATTAATGTAATTTGTTCTATATGGCCGCATTTTTTGAACCGTTGTGTACAAAAACATTAATTTTAGACAGAATGTCCACTACTTTATACCAAATAAAATGAACTATTGGTGCACCCTTTAATTTATAATTTTATGAACTGTTTTTAAAACGAGACCAATCTTTAAGCATAATCTATCATATCACGAAAAATTTTCAAAATCGGATCAGAAATGACTGAGTTCTGGAGGCACAAATATAAAAAAAGCAACATTAAGCCGAATTGTATAAACTCCTTCTATTTTTGAAGTCGGTTAAAAAACACAACTTTTAGCAATATTTAAGTATGTAAAAAAATGCACTTAAAATTGTAAACAAAAGAGCAAAAACAGAAAACACCTGATTCGAATATTGGTTTTATTTCCAATCGAAAATAACAAAACCGACATGTTTTCATGACACCAAATGAATCCAATATCGGATTTCAAAAGCGATAATTATCAAATCCGACTTGGATTTCATGACAACCCCGAATATTTCGAGAAAAAATCTTCAAAATCTGCACCTTTTTTCAAAGATCTTCAAATATCTCTCGACATTTGCTGATGAATGTGGTAAAGTCGGTATATTTTGGACGAACGCTAAAAGGGTTGGAAAAGCAGAATTAGAACATACGTACGTCTTATTTGGAATACTTTTTCAAAAAATTAACAAAAGTAATTTTTTTTATCATGTAGTTAATCTTTATCATGTAGTTTTTCTTTAAAAAAACTCTGAATAATTATCATTATATTATTAAAATTAATAATTCACTCATCAAATACTTCGTTTATATCACACTGGTTAAGACCTGTGCTTGCAGTTTGCGGTTGTGCGCTCTTGAGGGGCTCTTGTCGCTTTGCTTTGGAACATTTTATTAAATATATTAATAATACACAGAGTGTGCTTTAGAAAGATAAATATATTTTATTAGTATCATTAAGGTTATTTAATATGAATTCTGCATTTTCGATTTGACTAATATTAACAGCAAATGAAAATCAATTTTAAACATCAATATAATTCCAATAAGCGACTTACAACCGACTCTACGGAAAGCCAACGCGTTTGGAATGGGTGTAAAATCTAATAAACTTTGTATTTTATCGAATTAGTTAAATTGTTAATTGTTAAATGAGACTCAAGTTTACAACTAAAACAATATCTTCTAGTACAAGTGAAATGTCTATGATTTTCCTCGAAAATACATGTCCTTAAATGGTATTTACGTAGGGTTTTGTGAAGGGTTAACTTTATTGGAATACAATCCACGAAGTGTGCTTTTAGATATAATTCATAAATTTTTTTGTTTGTTCCTTAGGTGGCCACTCCTCACTTCCGTGACTTCCAAGTGATCTTTACTGATAAAATTAAGACTTCAAAAACATTATAAGCTGCCAAAAAAGGAACCGCATCAGGGGGCTTATTCTGAATTGCGATGCGAAAGTCAATGTGGCGCATCGCATTGATTTTCGCATCGCAATTCAGAATAAGACCCCTTAGGCTTTGTTGATATAGTAGACGCAACTAAATATCGGGGTAGATGTTGTTCTCCGAAGAAACTTCAGATAAAGCCAAAAATTTATCAGAACGCGGCCGTTTATTTCTTATTTTGCATTTACCGGCGAAAAAATCAAGTTCCCTGAACCGATGATAATTTGGGGGGTGAACCCCATTCATGTTGTTACGTATGTTTTTACAATAGAAAAAACTCTTTATTTTATACTAATTGTTTCAAAATCCAGAATTTTTTATGATTTCCATTTGATTTTACTGTTTACATCCTTCTATACGTTTTTTTAGCAACAAAAAAAATGATAATGGATGTAATTGAGAAAAAATGAAGCAAAAACAACACATACGCAATTATTCGGCTGTCAAGAAATTGTTTTTACAATTCATTTTTGTTGCAAAGTTTTCAACATTTTTGGATTGTTTATGGATATTTACCGTTACATATTAACATTGCATTCCTATTTAAAAAATTTAATTGATTCAGTCTGCAAATACAAGCGAAAACGGTTTTGGTAAAAAATGACTGTCAAACGAACGTCAAAGGATATAATCCA
Source organism: Gymnosoma rotundatum (assembly GCA_916610165.2). Taxonomy (NCBI): domain Eukaryota; kingdom Metazoa; phylum Arthropoda; class Insecta; order Diptera; family Tachinidae; genus Gymnosoma; species Gymnosoma rotundatum. Next base: position 89,385,939 of record OU744337.1, on the reverse strand, counting down.
ATTGGTTTAATATAACCGTAACATAGGTAAAAGTGTCCAAGAAATTGCAAATATGTTTTCTCCTTACAAAGGCAAACTATTCATAATATATTAAATCTGCTGAAATCTTCACCTGGTCGCCCGTATAAAATATCCGAAAGAGTAAAACGCTTAATTTTAATATTAAAGTTAAAAGAAATCCAAAAATATCTACCAGAGGCCTTGCGGAAGAACTTCAGAAGGAACTTGATGTTACTGTTTCCACGAAACAATAAGAAAAACGCTGGATAAAAACCAGTATACATCAAGAGCTGCTAGGAAGAAAACACTTCTTTCTGCACAAAATGTTGAAAAACAGTTGTCTTTCGCGGCAGAGCATGTATGTATGTATCAAGCCTGATGAGTGCTGGACCGATGTCATATTTTGTGACGAGAGTAAAATAATGCTTTATTATAATGATGGTCTAAACAGAGTATGGCGACAGCCTCGAAAAACCTTACAAACTGCTAACCAGCCGCAATTAAAACACATACTAAGATTTCACTTGCAAAATTTTAATTCTGCTCTATACATTTCACAGCCTAGCAACATTGAATTTAAAGATTTTGGAGATGTTTATACTTTTACAGGTATATATGTGCAGCATCCGGGTCGAAAGGGATAAAGTATATCAAGGACTTTTATTCAAAAAGTGCTATCTTCAAATTCACAATTTTACAGGAGAGAAAAAAGAAAAAGGGTTTTGTCGTCAACTATAAGATTAGTAACTAAATTTAGTTTGACAATATCATTAAAGAGGGGGCTTAAATTCTATATAAATTATTTTTTTAATAATTCCTTATATTTGCGCTTTAATGGTAGATAGCACATTTTGCAAGTTAAAATTTTATCGTTTCGAATATTAAAGCAAGCAAATAGCATTATTTGAACTAAAAATAAAAATCGGATGTAATGAAAACTAAATGAGGCTTGTTTTAAAATATCATGAAATTTTTTCAAATAATAAGCTTTTTAAACAAAACAAAGATTATTATAATTATATGAATAGAATTCAAGGTATTAAATAAACTACATAAAAAATCAATAACCAATTACTCTGTCTACACATGTATTAAATTATCATAAAAAGCATGATATTCTTCGGGAATAACAGTCTTTAGCGCCTGCAAATGCTTCCGCTTAGTTTGTTGAATTGGACGGGGACCAGATAGATTGTAAGGGTTTTGGCTCTATATGACAGCCGTATACTTTAATTCTAGACGGGAGGCTACTATACTCGTCATCAAAATTAACTTTATATTATATTTTATAGCACCACTAGAAAGGTAGATAAGGGATTTTAATAATTTTTTCCTTGTCCAGGTCTAATAAATGTGAACCGAATAAGTTTTTTGTCGGTATAATCTTTGAAAAAATTATAGTTTAGATAAAGAGCATCAAAAGGAATTTTTGCTATTTTACTATCTATTTTTACAGTCTTTCTGGATTCTTTTGTTACTCTTATATAATCATTCGACATATAAATTGTCTGATTTTTTAGTTTCCTTTTAATCTCATACCCTGTTTGACAGTAGAATATAGTTCTGTTCAATAACAAGAATTTGTTATTAATTGTTATTCGAAAGTGTTTACTTCAGGCTTAAAAAGAAGCAACGAAAGAGTAAAAGAGAGTGTAATATGTGAATGTTAATAAATTTGTTACCACTTTTGTTACTGGCAAGAACAGAAAAGCTGATTCTTATTCTGTTTTACAAAATAAATTAATAAATATTAAATACTTTGAATTGAAAGTGTTTAATAGAACTTCCCACGAAAATATTTACATCACATCGTTGCTAGACTAAAATGTTGTGGCTTTTTTGCTATAATTTGTATGGCGTTTTCAAAACCGAATAGCTACAGCTGAAATTTTTATAACCATACAGCAGAAAATATACATAACATTTAAAGTTTTAATACAAAATATTTTAAATTGAAGCTAACGTTTATATAATAGTTAGAAGAAAACTGAGAAAACTATATACAAGTAAACGCCAGGATAATAAAACAATAAACAAAAGAAATAGAATAAACTAAACTAAAAGTTTTACAAAAAAGACGGAAAAATGTTGGCAATTTTGCAAAGTATTCGAAAAAAGGTGTTCACGATCGATGACAAAGCTCTTGCAAATGCTTGATGTTGCAATACAGAATTCTTTAAGCATCGAACACCGCTTTTTTTACTGTTTTAGATATTTATTTTTATGGTTGTTTGTTATTATCGTCAGTTCGCCTTTACTTTGTTTTTTTCCCCAAAATGCATTTTTTTCTTTTTTCATTTAGAATAGTAATGTTGTAAATTTTTATTTTACTCTATCGTTGCTAGTTTCTGCTGGAAATTTATTGAAAGACCTAATTTTTACATTAGAAATTTGTGTTTGTAAATTTGGAAGAATGAAGAGAAGTTCGGCTTTAAAAAAAGTTTGCATTGTATAAAATTTTCTCTCACTGAACACACTTCACAAGGCTTGTATGAGGAAACTTAATCAATTAATGACTCAATCAGGTACTAATTGAAAAATTTATTAATTAATTTCTTATATGGCAAATTAAATTTAATTAGGGCCTTAATTGCGTAATTTCCTTTTTTGCGCAATTAAAACGTATGTCTTAACAGGGTATTAGCATGTGAGTGTGTTCCTTCTCTAAGTATTTTTGCTCAATTATTTTCTATAGAAAAAATTGACTGCATTTGCTAGAAGATGTTTACGACTTTGATAGCCACAACCATCGGAGTATATATACAGTACTGTTCGAAACCTAAGCAACTTCTCCCCAGTAAATACTCATGGTCGTATATGTTCTATTTAAATAGATTAATAAAAAATTTCCCTTTTATTTACTACTATACATATACAGCCCAATTATAAACATAAATTCCGTGCGAGTTCTTTCACTTTTCCCTTTTCTCTAATTATAAATTTTTTCCGCTTTTAATTGACTGCGGAAAGTGAAAAAATTCGGGGGAAAAAAGTAGGTATTATAAATTATAAAAAAAAAATTATCAGCCCAATTATAAACAAAAATTCCGTGCGAGTTTTTTCACTTTTCCCTTTCCTCCCATTATAAATTGTTTCCCCATTCAACTGACTGCGGAAAGTGAAAAAAAAAATCGGGAACAAAAGTAGGTATTATGAATTATACAACAAAAACAACATGTAAATAAACCAAATATCTCCCTTCAAATTACGATGATGCCACTTTTTTGTAATTTTATTCCCACGGAATTCATAATTGGAGGAATTTTTTCTCGAGAACAATTTTTTCCGTGGGAAAGAAATTCCGTGAGAATATTCATAATTGGGCTGATAGTCAACATACTAATAATAACAACAAAAAATAAGTTTTATGTCTTTGGAAGAATTTATAAAACAAAATTAACTTAAAAACTCGCTGTTCGAAACCTAAGCAACATTTACATTGTTGCATTTGTTGCGAAATATTAACTGAAACAACAACAAAAATTTTAAACAACAATTTTAGTCCCGTTATGATTGCTATTGAAAAAAACAATTTTGGTTGATTTTATGCATTTAAGTAGTACCAATGACCTGAACACGTTATGGATTAGCTTTTAAGCTAAAGATTATTGAACTTTTTAATAACGGTAAGTTCCAAATTGCTATAGCAAACCAATTGAATATTAATAAATCAATAGTTTTCCGACTTATAAGAAAGTATAAAGCTACTCGGAAAGTAGAGGAAGCCAATAGCGGTGGGCGACCTCGAAAAACTTCTGAGCGAACAGACCAGAAAACTTTCCGTCTAGTTAAAAAAAAAATTCATTTATTTCGTCGAAAGGCATAGTGAATGAGCTCGAACTTCAGGTTAGTTATTCCACAGTAAGAAAACGTTTATTGATACAAAACTTCAGGAGCTTCATGCCATCTAAGAAGCCTATGCTGACTAAGAAGCATTTAAAAAAGAGGTTTGTTTGATTGATTGCAAAGTAGTCTCTGATTTTCTCTGCTTTTTTAGTTGTTTTAGGTTGGATTTTGCTAGAGCGCATATATATTGGACTATATCCAAATGGAGAACTGTTTTGTTTAGTGATGCATCTAAATTTAACTTATTAAATTCAGATGGTCCTCGGTACTCAAAAGCCACAATAAAGCATAGGGGTGGAAATATGATGGTTTGGACTTGTTTTTCGACCAGTGGTGTTGGTCCCTTTGTAGAAGTTCAAACAAAAATGGACCGTTTTGTTTACAGAGACATTTTAGCTGAGTGGGAAATGCCACTTCAATGGGTGTTTTAACATAACAATGACCCAAAACACTCATGGAAGTTAGGCAAGGATTTGTTATCAGGTAATGGGGTTCAAGCTTTGGATTGGCCACCTCAATCGCCAGACTTGAACTCCATAGAGAACCTCTTTGGAATTTTAAAATGGAGAGTTGGAACTCCACGCTTTAAAAATAAACAGGAGTTAATGAACTGTCTAAAATCAAAGTGGGAAGCTATAACAACATCTATTCTATCGAATCTTATTGAATTTATGCCCAAAAGATGCGCTGAGGTCGTAAGAAACAAAGGATATCATACCAAATATTAAAAGTTGCTTAGGTTTTGAACAGCGAACTTTTAAGTTGATTTTGTTTTTATTTTATTATAACTTCCAAAGAAATGGAATTTAATTTTGGTTGTTATTTTTAGGTTATAGACACATTGTGTAGTAGTAAATAAAAAAATATTTTCTATAAATTTATTTAAAGAAAAGATATGAGTCTATTATTACTCAGTTGGAAAAAGTTGCTTAGGTTTCGAACAATACTGTACGAGTATGTATATATAATATGGCATGTGACAGTTAAGTCAGGAAACACGTTTCTATTAAAAACCATTTTGGTGAAAAGTACAGAAAGAACTTTTTGAATACAAACCCTCGATATTAATTTTGACTTCTTATGGATAGCGAAGTCGATTGAACGATGTCCGTGTTGGTGTTGAAAACTAAATATGTCAATCGATCAGATATAGTGTCGAAAGAGGTGCTATTAGAAATCAGCATGATCGGACCATGTAATTCGAGGCAGCAGGCAAAACACCACGCAATTTTCTCATGATTTAGTATATCTTTCGCTGTTCAATGTTTCTGACGCTATTAATGAAACAATTTAAATATGAAAATTAAATTGATATACACTTTTATCGCAAATTATTTTCCACATGAAGTTTTTTCACATTTCACTGAAAGCCATAATATATAAGTAAGTATTTTTCATCTAACAAGAAGTTTTAGGTTCATAAAAAATAATTTTAGGGTAAAATCGGTAAGTAATTTTTAAAGTGACATTCTTCTTAACCAGATCAGACCAAAAATTTTCACTGCACATTTTTTGCTTAAATTTGCATTTTATACTCCGTAAGCAAATTTTTGCTTTATTTTTTCAAATGCAATATTGTTATATTAATTTTCAATATGAGTGGGATAAAAATTTCACGTGAACAAAAATTTCACTTTTTATTCGCGACAGGGGTAATAATTTTAATTATGCTTATTACCAAATCCACATGTTGCTAAAATAAATATAATAGATTTCACTGGCAGCTGCTGTAAGTCAAATAGTATGTGACCAGACGAGGAGCTACAATACTAATTTTTTATACCATTCACCACAAAAAGTAGAAAAAGGGTATATCATCTAAGTTTGTCATTTCGTGTGTAATTTCTACAATATCCATTTCCGACCCCATAAAGTGTATAAATTCTGACTTGCTATGCATAGCGAAGTCAACTGAGCGATGTCCGTCTGTCTGTCCGTGTTAGTATTGAAATCAATTTTGCCTCGGAAAAAAAAATAATATGTAAATCGATCAGATATAGTGTCGAAAGAGGTGCTATTGGAATTCAGCATGATCGGTCCATGTCCTTCGAGGCAGCAGGCAAAACACCACGCCTATCTCTCATTTTTGCATGTCATTTAGAACATTAAAGTAACTCTAAGCAAAAAAATATATACGGTGATAGAGAATTAAAAAATAAGAAAAAAAACATCAAGTAAATAATTGGCAATCGCCCATATTTTCCGAAATTTTCAAATTTTTTAAAATATCAATATGGGTATCACTTTAAAGCTTTTGAAGATATCTTTAAGGAAATACTAAATTTTTTTTAAAATGCTTAACCCATTGAGAGCCGATGTCATTTTTATGTAAAATTATACATGTGCAGCATAATTTTCTTTTTTAATTCTCTGTCACCCCAATATTTGCTTTTTTGATTGGAATTACTTCACTAAACTAGATTTACATAGATGGTAAAGGGTATATAAGATTCGGCATAGCCGAATATAGCACTCTTACAGCCATACCTAAACAAGGGCGGAAAGCTTTTTTTGGTGTCAAAAGTTCTCATGCCTGTACATTTTGTATGTACGGTATGCTTCATACCGAAATAACGCAGCAGCAACGCAATTGGAAAATCCAATTTTGACAAGGTGTTTTATAATAAAAAAAAAATAAAATTTTCAATTTACACAACACAAACACCAGATTTGTTATTATTTTAGAAATATTAGGGAAGTTCTATATATTTTTGGAAAAAATCTAGTTCAAATGAAAAAAAATCGTAAGTGAAAATTTTGGCGCTGACCTTTAGTTTCGGAATAACGGACCTCCAACGTTTGTATGTATAATATGGCACATATCGAGTATTTTATGGCGCAATAAGAAAATATGGAAATCATAGGAAAGGCAATTCTTGCTTATATTTTCATTTACACCCCGTAGACAACTTTATTTCATTTTTGGGGTGCATCCGTTAACTAGTCTTAAGCCTTAATGATTTAATAACCCTAATTTTTATCATTTTGACAAACCGTTGCCGCGTTTGTTTAGGTATGGTAATTCAGCGTAAAAGCTATGCGGAAGAACACGTTTCGCTTTTATTTAGGTATGGCTGTTACTTGTTACTTGTTTTTTTTTTATTCTCTTTCACCCCAATATTTGCACCAATTAATTTACACCATTGCATGGGGTTTATTTTTTCTTAAAAAGCAACAGCAAAAGAAGAAACAAACATTAACTTACTACTTAAGCTTTGAACTAAAAAGACGTTTCGAATTAAACATTTAACTAGTTCATTTCCAAACTTAACAAGTAAGAGTGCTATATTCGGCTATGCCGAATCCATCTAGTTTAGTGAAGTAACTTCAAACCAAAAAGCATATATTGGGGGGACAGAGAATTAAAAATAAAAATTGGTACTGGATACACAAAATTTAATATAAAAATGACATCGGCTATTAATGGGTTAAGTATTTAAAAAAAATTTAGTACTTCCCTAAATATCTCTTCAAAAGCTTTAAAATCATACCTATATTGATATTTAGAAATATTTGAAAACTTTAGAGCCCCGTAACTCAGAAAGGAACAAATCTAGTTTACGGGCACCACGCCAAAATAAAAAAAAAGTTTACTACGGGGTGCAAAATGCAATTTTAAGCAGAAAATGTAAAGTGAAAAAATTGGCGGCAACCCTTAGTTTCGGAGTTACGGACCTCCGAAGTTTTTGTACCTAATAGGGCATATAGGGAGCATTCGATGGTAAAATGGAACAATATGGGTATCATTTGAAAGGGAATTCAAGGGCCTTCTCAATTAAATACGAAAAATGTAAAAAAAAAAAAAAATCAGATAAGGCAAAAAAAAACGATTTTTTCTATATAAATTTAACTTTACTTAAAATCTTTAATTTAATAGGAATACTTTACAAAAAAAAATTATTTAGAGAGTATGGAATATAATTTCAAGCAAAAAATATTGTATAATAATTTTCGCAGAAACCCTTACTTTCGTAGTTACGGACTTCAAAAATTTCGGAACAAATCTAGTTTACGGACGCAGCTTAAAAATTAAAAAAAGTTGCCTACGGGGTGTAAAATTTAATTTTAAGCAAAAAATGTAAAGTGACAAATTCGGGCCTGACCCTTGGTTTCCGAGTTACGGGCCTCCAAATTTTGTATGTACAATATGAAATATATGGAGTTTTTTTTAGTGGAATAAGACAATATGGGTATCATTGGAAAGGTAATTTAAATATCCATTCAATTTAAAAGGAATTTACTAAAAAAATTAGTTTAAGCTTCGCTTTCTAAAGGTTTCCTGCGTAGCCGGCCTTCGGCCGGGCGCAAAGATTTTCTCCTCTATGGTATAACCAACACCGGCTTCGCTTTCTAAAGGTTTCTTGCGTAGCCGGCCTTCGGCCGGACGAAAGGATTTTCTCCTCTGTGGTATAACCAACACCGGCTTCGCTTTCTAAAGGTTTCCTGCGTAGGCGGCCTTCGGCCGGGCGCAAAGATTTTCTCCTCTGTGATATAACCAACACCGGCTTCGCTTTCTAAAGGTTTCCTGCGTAGCCGGCCTTCGGCCGGGCGCAAAGATTTTCTCCTCTATGGTATAACCAACACCGGCTTCGCTTTCTAAAGGTTTCTTGCGTAGCCGGCCTTCGGCCGGACGAAAGGATTTTCTCCTCTATGGTATAACTAATAGCGGCTTCGCTTTCTAAAGTTTTCCTGCATAGCAAATATATTAAAATCATGGCGAAACACCATAGCATTCGAAAAATAATTCTAATCACCTTTCCAATGCTACCTATATTGTCTCATTACACCATAAAATACTCGTTTTAGAGCACGTTATTCATAAAAACTTTCAAGATTCGTAACTAGGAAATAAAGGGTTTCCCCAGATATTACCTGTTTACATTTTTTACTTAAAATTACATTTTACACCTTTATAAAACTTTTTTAATAAAGTATTCCGAATACCTTAATTTATTTTGTAAAAAATTAAGGTTTTCCTTACCAAATTTTTTAATTTTTTTTTTTTAATTTTTCCCGCTTCAATAAATAGGCTCTTAAATTCCCTTTCCAATGATACCCATATTGTCCCATTCCGCCATCGACTACTCGATATATGCCCTATTAGGTACAAAAACTTCGGAGGTCCGTAACTCCGAAACTAAGGGTTGCCGCCAATTTTTTCACTTTACATTTTCTGCTTAAAATTGCATTTTGCACCCCGTGGTAAACTTTTTTTTTATTTTGGCGTGGTGCCCGTAAACTAGATTTAAGCCCTCAGAAAATATGGGCGAGCGCCAAGTTTTTCACTTGATGTTTGTTTTTTATTTTTTAATTCTCTTTTGCCCCATATATATATATATATATATATATATATTATTGGAATTACTTTATTGTTCTAACTGACATGAAAAAATTAGAGGTAGGCGTGGTGTTTTGAATTTTGTTAAACAATTTAACTAGTTAAATTCGGTATTTTCGGGGATAAATTGTTTTTTGGGGAATTATGGGGATAAAATTTATCTATTTGGGAACCCTGCTAAAAGTATTTTCAAATTGTTTTTGTTTACGAACATTAACAAGCAAATTGTACGGTTTGTAACACAGATGTAAATAAAATCGTGAATGCAAGGCGAATTAAATACAAGGTGATAGCGGTGGCGAATTCAATTCTTTTACCATGTATTCTAACTGTCAAACTCCATATATAAAAAATTTATTTAACTGTTATACAGATTTTTTATATATGGAGTTTGACAGTTAGAATACCAGGGAAAAGAATTAAATTCGCCACCGCTATCACCTTGTATTTAATTCGCCTTGCGTGAATGCATTGAAGTATTTAAAGAACAATCCAAAAGAAATAATCATTCCAACAAGTTGTTAATTTTTCTCAAAGAAACATGCAATTGTTTATATTTTTAATTTGTGTTTGTCTTTTAATAAGCGTGGTTGAGTCGACCATATCTCCGGGAGATAAATTACAAAAAAAACCGAAACCACTAATAGTTAAAACAGGTCCTAGAAAGGAGAGCGTTTTTGACTTGGATCTTATAAATAAAGAACCATCGGCCAAAGAAATTCTCATTAATAGTGGCTCATATTATGAAAATACAGCAGCCCGACGTTTCAATGGAACTGTAATGGGTTTTGTGACACCAGTATGTTTTTGAGAAACAAATTGATTTGACTATTGATTATTTGCGTAAATTTTTTTAGTGGAATTCTCACGGTTATGAAATAGCAAAAACATTTGCCACTAAATTTAATATTATATCGCCGGTATGGTTTCAGATTGTTAAACAATCTGATAATTATAAAGTAAATGGACTCCACGATATTGATGCCAGATGGATGAAAGAGGTACTAACAAATGGAAATAGTAACCAGAGATCCATTCAATGTAAGTTTCTGAGTTACCTTCATCAGGTCATCTATTAAAATAATAATGAATTATTCCTTCTTACAAATTTTCAGTTCTTCCACGATTTTTATTTGAAAATTTTAGTGACAATGACTTTTCTCTTTTATTATCATCTGAACAAGAGATTAAGAAAATTTCGGAATTACTAACAAAAACATGTAAACATCACAAATTCGATGGAATTGTGCTCGAATACTGGCTGCAACTTGGTGGTCGAGTTGCAAATAAATTCTTACAAAAACTTGCCATTTCAATAAGTAAGGCCTTAGCTAAAGATAATTTGAAACTTATTTTGGTTATACCACCTTATCGTCCTCAATTGGTAAATATGTTCAGTGAATACCATATGGATAAATTATATCAGCATGTCTATGCTTTTTCGTTAATGACTTACGATTATTCCACGATTCAACGTCCTGGTGCCAATTCTCCTCTTCATTGGATTAAACAATCTATCGAGCATATAGCTCCCGACAACACAAACAATATGATTGAAAAACGTAAAAAGATTCTTATGGGTCTAAACATGTATGGCAATGACTATACGCCTGATGGTGGTGGTCCAATTGTTGCCGGTCAATATTTAGATTTACTTCGCCATGTAAAAAAACGTCTCCCATATGATGAAAACGACGTGGAAAACTATTTCGAAATAAAGTAAAGTAATTTTTTTTTCAATAATTGATAATTATTAATATTCTTTATCTTTTACAGAACAAATACTGGTCGCCATTATGTTTTTTATCCAACACTTTACTCCTTAAATGAACGTATTAAACTAGCACAAGAGATGAATGTTGGTTTATCAATATGGGAACTCGGGCAGGGCTTAGACTACTTTTATGACCTTTTTTAGGGAGCCGTAACACTTAAATTGTATGCGAAATAGCTATTGCAATATAATGATTGCTTTTTGCATTAAGTAAAAACATACGCTTTTATATATATAGATTTGTAAATAAAAAACCCTATTCTAGGCATCATAGAATTCGTGATGTTATGTTGATACAAAAATATCGGCGGTGGCTTATTTTATAATTGAAAGCAATGAAATAAAACAGTTCCAAATGGAGTGCGGGATTTATGTTATAAAGCTCCTGATACCGTTTTGGAATTATTAAAAATAAAACTAGTAGGACAATCTGGCGCTGTACGTTCTTAAGAAACTTCATTGTGGCTCAAGCTCTTGATTTTTGATTATTTTTGTTGCAGAATTAGTTCGATGGCAGACTTCACATTCTATTTTTCGAAAAGAAAAACAGATATTAAATTGAAATACCTAATATAGTTTTGAATTTGAAACATTGGCGATACACTGAAGTTATGGGAAAGAAGTTTCAAATTGTCACAGACTGTAATTCTCTGACGATGACTGTAGCCAAAATTAATAATTTGTCAGAATTGGGTCTAAAAGCATAAATAATTTGGGCGTAAATTCTAGAAATAAGAGTTTTAATGAGAGGCGTAATGCAGTGTTATATACAAAAGACACGTGGGGGTATCGGAGAATCTTATTTTGTACAAGTACCATGGAATATGTTGGGATTAATTAGAGCACTGAATTTTTTTTTAAAGTTAAGACAAAGGTTACTAGGCATGTAGAATATTGTTTAAATTGTAACGCGTATTCTTTAAGGCACACTGTGATCCAATTTTAATTGATCTAGTAGTACAAAATGGTAGGTCACTGAAGCACATTACTGTTATAATCGATGCCTAAATTTGTTAGACTTTATTCGCCAAGAACAGCCAGCGAAAAGAATTAATTACGTCATTGGGAATAAAGACGTGCACAGATATATCAGTTTATATCAGTTTTTGTGTGTCTACTCTTATGCAAGCCATACGCGTTGCGACCTGTTGTACAACTTGAAAAGGTTGTACAACAAATTGCAATGTTTGTGGTGTAGTTGTATTAAGTTGCGTGTTGGTTGTACGAAAGATCAAAAAGTTTTGATTTTTTGGCAAGTTGAACAGCTCGATCGCAACGTTAGTGGACATGTCGCACAACATTATTCTATTTTACTTTTCATTTTCGTAGTGGCACCATAGCAAAACACAGCACAAAAGTATTCTATACATTAAAAAAAAAATTAATATTTGAATAAGGATGAACGATTCAGGTGAAATGCGTGCATTTATAGAATTGTACAAATGTATGCCTGAACTGTAGAAATGAATATTACAAAAATAATAGTTTTTTTATAGCGGACTTAGCAATACAGGTTCCTGAGAAAATAAAATGAATTATTGGGGCACCCTTTAGTTTAAAATTTTGAAAATTTGTACTTGTTATTATAACGGTCATGGTAATCGGCATTTTAACCAATTTTTAAGCGTTAAAAAGACAGGCCCATATATGTCAATTTACATCACCTATGGGGACACCCTGTAGTTTTTAGACCTTTTTGCTATTGGGAGCCATGGTGATACTCAGTTTTTTTAAATTTTCGAGTGGTGCCCTTTGTATGTTGTATGGAGACACCCTCCAATTTTTAAGATTATGACCTGTTTTTAAAACGGAACTAATCTGGTAAGTATAATTTATCAAAATACAAAAAATTTTCAAAATCGGTTTAGAACTGAGTGAGTTCTGCAGGCACAAACAAATACCCAATTCACACAGGCAAAGTTTACTTTGGAAAGTTTTGATTTTATGTGAGAGAGAGGGAGATAGCATGATGAGCAATACAGACTTTGATGTACTCGCAAAGTCTGTACTGCTCATCATGCTTTCTCCCTCATGCTTTCTGCCCCCAAATATGGGGGTACCCTTTAATTTTAAGATTTATTTTTGTATAATTTTTTGTTTTTGGGAGCCATAGTAATACGCAGTCATTTTAAATTTTACACAATCGCCCTTTGCAGTTCATAATACACGAAAAAAAAAGTGTGTTTTATGGGGACACCCTTTAATTTTTAAGACTATGAACTGTTTTTAAAATGGGACTAATCTGTAAGCATAATCTGTCATATCAATGAAAATTTTCAAAATCGGATCAGAAATGACTGAGTTCTGGACCCTGGAAAAAGTTGAAAAAGTTGAAACAGATTGAACTTTTACGGCGTTGCAACGCGTTGAGATTAACTGCTCTCATACAATTTCATACGATTCAACTTTTTTTTTGACATTTGACGCCGTCAACGACGTCGACATTAACTCCAGGGGGAGGCATAAATATAAAAAAAGCAATATTCAGGCGAATTGTATAACCTCCTTCTTTTTTGAAGTCGGTTAAAAAGCAATACCTCTAGTGAAAAAAGTTGTCAACGAGTTAGTCTATCTAATTAATTGCTCCCGTTTATAATAAGAAACTTAAATTTTTTAAACATATATTTTTCAATCAGTTCATTATATATTCTAACTAGGGGTTGACAACGAATTGTTTACGTAACACTACCAAGAGGTGCACTATACTATTATAATTTATGTTTTCCGTTGTTAAGCTGACTGTCCTTTGGTAAGCAATTACAACGAGCCAGTCCATTTTACGCTTTAAATTTTTTTTTTATTAAACTTTTTAATAATTTTTAAATTTCGAATAAATTTTACTCTCTATTTATTTAAGCTGTAGGACTTTTCTTCAATGCAGAAAATAGATTTTTTTAGTACATATTAAAAATTTTAGAAATTTTGAGTGTACCAATAACATAAACAACAAATTATAACGCGTCTACTGATAATATCCCTTAAAGTGCATAGAAAATAAAACTTGCGTTATATAATATGTACATATATAACAGGGACAATATCATTACTGGGTGTATTTCTAGAAGTGTAAATGTTTTCCATTAATTAATTTTCAAAAATTCTTTTTTTTCCTTTGCTTTGACCCTCAATAATCAATATCGGTGATAATAATAAATCGGGAAAATAGCACGAAATAATAAATCGGGAAAATAGCACGAAAAAAAAGAATTTTTGAAAATTAGTTAATATAATTGAAAAAGAAAAAAATTCCGTTGTTTAAAATAATTTAATATTTACAAAGTGCCCGTGCATAAAATAAATTATCGTAGTGTTTTGTGATATTTTATTTTTCATCCTCTTTCTAAAAGAAAAATAGAATAACTATTGGTTATTGTCGTTTTTGCTTAAACTTTGATTTTTGTCTTTGTTTGTTGTTTGGACAAAAATCTTTAGTTTATTTAAAATGTTTCTCAGAAGTTTCCTGAAGAGTTAACGAAATGGCCATCGAGACGTTCTCTGACCTTCAATAATCAATATTGGTGATTTAAATAATAAATCGAAAAAATAACACGAAAAAAAAGAATTTTTGAAAATTAATTACTATAATTGAAAAAGAAAAAATGCCGTTGATTAAAATAATTTTAAATGTTTTCCTATTTTTTTTTTTTTTTTTTTTTTTGTTATTTAAACTTTTCGGAACTTCTATTTTTATGTACATATGCATGTACGAGTACAGATGTATGTAATAAACCTTTTTTTATGTATTAATTTATATTTTTATTTGAAAATCGCGTGACTAGACAACGATTTATTAACTTTTCAATTGTTTTTATAAAATAAAATTACCATTAATATTGAGAATTCTACCTTTAAAATCATATAAACTAATTACTAAAGCTGAACAATAATAATTACAATGCGGGTTATTACGTACGAAGTTATAATACTGCTTATTGGTTCTCGCCTTTATCATAAGCAGCACACAATTATCTATAATATCAGTTTCATAAACAGAAAATGTGACTGGATAATGTGAAAAACAAACAAAGTGAAAAATGTGCGTTCGTATACAATTTTATGTTCAATGAATTAGTGGTGTTAGTCGAAGATGCCTTCTTATTTATTTAAAATATATTTTATAAAGTTAATTTATAAAATACAAAGAAAAAGGCGCGGGTAGCTAGACCATAAGCGCTCGTAAAAGTTAAAAAGACTTCAATTTATATTTTTTGGAATATATGAGTTATAAAATGTATATTTATTTTCATTGTCACAATTTATATGAAAATTATAAACAATCGTGCTTAATTCTTTCAAATATAATTATTTTATGATATTCTTATGAAATATTTATTAACATTCGTATTCATAGAAAATCAAAATAGGTTTGAAATATATTTTAGGACAAATTTGTATGAAAAATTTGTCATAAAACATATTTCAAAGTTATTTTATTTTCTATGAATATGGCAGTATGTATTTAAAACTACCAAAACAATATGTGTTTTTATTAATAATTGAAACTTAATTCGAACTTGTTTCTATGCTAGTAAAATTCTAGGAATTTTCATAGGTCAAACAAACAAACAGCAAAGGTTTGAAAAAAATCCGGTTGTATATTTGAAAACAGTGTTGCCAAAATTATTGAACCAATTCCCGCTAGATATTACTTTAAAATACGCTAGAAACCAGCGTGCCCATTTTAGCACTTTCCGTGCTAGATTCAGCACTTCTTTTGTTGATTTAGCAGCAAAATTACCGTTTTAGCACTTAGCACTATTTTTAGCACTTTTAGTTAATATAATTTACAAAATGTTCCAAAAAAATTACTGCACCTTTTTGCAAAACACTAATTTTCGCGTTAACAATTGCAATAATAGCAACATAAGTTTGGTAACATAATTTAATAATTTATTTTTAACCTTTTGAAGCATTTTTTGATATTTCTGAATTAATAAGTTGTATATATTTAAATCTAGAATAATTTTGCCTAAGTACATAATATACGCGTATGTATGTACATATGTGCTTGTCAGGGTTTACATTGTTTGCTTAAAAATAGCAACAGCACTAAAACCTTTGCTTTGCTTACATGTTTTTCAAATAAAAAAACTAAATGTCTCAGCGTTTACAAAACACTTCAATATAAACAGAGCAACAGCAATAGGCAAATGCAAAAAAAGAGAAAGAAACCCACGTGCGCCAAGATAGCGTCGAAGAAATAGCGTCGATTTTGGGAATTAAAAACCGGGAAGTAAAATTCCCCGGGATTGGGTATTTTGAATTAAAAAATAAAATTTCAATAAATTTTGGCATCTAGAAGAAGAAAAATTGATTTATATTGTAAATAAATAAACAAAACATTTGTGTATTTAGAAAATAATTATAAAAAAGCGTTTTTAATGATCACAAAAACCGTTGCTGACTTTTCCCTTGGAAACTATTATACTCTCGCCCAAAATGGCCATACATTATTAAAATAGAGATATTAATGAACAAAAATTGCCAACCGTGCAACAATTCTGCCGAGCCGTTTTCGAGAAAAATGGCTTCATCCTGAGTGGGCCAAAAAAGCGTTGCTAATATTTTCCATGGAAACTATAACACTCTCGCCCAAAATGGCCATACATTATTAAAATAGAGATATTAATGAACAAAAATTGCCAACCGTGCAACAATTCCGCCGAGCCGTTTTCGAGAAAAATGGCTTCATCCTGACTGGGCCAAAAAAGCGTTGCTAATGTTTTCCATGGAAACTATAACACTCTCGCCCAAAATGGCCATACATTATTAAAATAGAGACATTAATGAACAAAAATTGCCAACCGTGCAACAATTCCGCCGAGCCGTTTTCGAGAAAAATGGCTTCATCCTGAGTGGGCCAAAAAAGCGTTGCTAATGTTTTCCATGGAAACTATAACACTCTCGCCCAAAATGGCCATACATTATTAAAATAGAGACATTAATGAACAAAAATTGCCAACCGTGCAACAATTCCTCCGAGCCGTTTTCGAGAAAAGTGGCTTCATCCTAAGTGGGCCAAGTATGGCCATTTTGGGCGAGAGTGTTATAGTTTCCATGGAAAACATTAGCAACGCTTTTTTGGCCCACTCAGGATGAAGCCAAATTTCTCGAAAACGGCTCGGCGGAATTGTTGCACGGTTGGCAATTTTTGTTCATTAATATCTCTATTTTAATAATGTATGACCATTTTGGGCGAGAGTGTTATAGTTTCCATGGAAAACATTAGCAACGCTTTTTTGGCCAACTTAGGATGAAGCCACTTTTCTCGAAAACGGCTCGGCGGAATTGTTGCACGGTTGGCAATTTTTGTTCATTAATATCTCTATTTTAATAATGTATGGCCATTTTGGGCGAGAGTGTTATAGTTTCCATGGAAAACATTAGCAACGCTTTTTCGGCCCAGTCAGGATGAAGCCATTTTTCTCGAAAACGGCTCGGCGGAATTGTTGCACGGTTGGCAATTTTTGTTCATTAATGTCTCTATTTTAATAATGTATGGCCATTTTGGGCGAGAGTGTTATAGTTTCCATGGAAAACATTAGCAACGCTTTTTTGGCCAACTTAGGATGAAGCCACTTTTCTCGAAAACGGCTCGGCGGAATTGTTGCACGGTTGGCAATTTTTGTTCATTAATATCTCTATTTTAATAATGTATGGCCATTTTGGGCGAGAGTGTTATAGTTTCCATGGAAAACATTAGCAACGCTTTTTCGGCCCAGTCAGGATGAAGCCATTTTTCTCGAAAACGGCTCGGCGGAATTGTTGCACGGTTGGCAATTTTTGTTCATTAATGTCTCTATTTTAATAATGTATGGCCATTTTGGGCGAGAGTGTTATAGTTTCCATGGAAAACATTAGCAACGCTTTTTTGGCCAACTTAGGATGAAGCCACTTTTCTCGAAAACGGCTCGGCGGAATTGTTGCACGGTTGGCAATTTTTGTTCATTAATGTCTCTATTTTAATAATGTATGGCCATTTTGGGCGAGAGTGTTATAGTTTCCATGGAAAACATTAGCAACGCTTTTTCGGCCCAGTCAGGATGAAGCCATTTTTCTCGAAAACGGCTCGGCGGAATTGTTGCACGGTTGGCAATTTTTGTTCATTAATGTCTCTATTTTAATAATGTATGGCCATTTTGGGCGAGAGTGTTATAGTTTCCATGGAAAACATTAGCAACGCTTTTTTGGCCAACTTAGGATGAAGCCACTTTTCTCGAAAACGGCTCGGCGGAATTGTTGCACGGTTGGCAATTTTTGTTCATTAATATCTCTATTTTAATAATGTATGGCCATTTTGGGCGAGAGTGTTATAGTTTCCATGGAAAACATTAGCAACGCTTTTTTGGCCCAGTCAGGATGAAGCCATTTTTCTCGAAAACGGCTCGGCGGAATTGTTGCACGGTTGGCAATTTTTGTTCATTAATGTCTCTATTTTAATAATGTATGGCCATTTTGGGCGAGAGTGTTATAGTTTCCATGGAAAACATTAGCAACGCTTTTTCGGCCCAGTCAGGATGAAGCCATTTTTCTCGAAAACGGCTCGGCGGAATTGTTGCACGGTTGGCAATTTTTGTTCATTAATGTCTCTATTTTAATAATGTATGGCCATTTTGGGCGAGAGTGTTATAGTTTCCATGGAAAACATTAGCAACGCTTTTTTGGCCAACTTAGGATGAAGCCAATTTTCTCGAAAACGGCTCGGCGGAATTGTTGCACGGTTGGCAATTTTTGTTCATTAATGTCTCTATTTTAATAGTGTATGGCCATTTTGGGCGAGAGTGTTATAGTTTCCAAGGGAAAAGTCAGCAGCGGTTTTTGTGATCATTAAAAACGCTTTTTTATAATGATTTTCTAAATACACAAATGTTTTGTTTATTTACTTACAATATAAATAAATTTTTCTTCTTCTAGATGCCAAAATTTATTCAAATTTTATTTTTTAATTCAAAATACCCAATCCCGGGGAATTTTACTTCCCGGTTTTTAATTCCCAAAGTCGACGCTATTTCTTCGACGCTATCTTGGCGCACGTAAGAAACCCATATGTTTAAGCCGACTATGTGTTTCTTTCTGCTGCAAAGCAATCAGCGAAGCGTTTATTTTGAAAAAGTTTGCTGTTGCTTCTTAAGAAAAAAAGACACCATTAAATGGCGTAATAAAAACAACCTTTTTAAAATGTATTTTCTTATCTATTGTTAGTAATAAAGACATAAATACGTTTCTAATGTTAAAAGGGATGAAAAACAGCGAGTTACAGAAAGTAACAGCAAGGAAAAGCAATCGTAGTCAGCCACAACTAAATAGTAAAGAGTTAAGCCATAGCAAAAATAAAAATAAATGACATCTAACTGCTTAAGCAACAGCAAACGTTTTCAAAGTAATTGCTTTGCTGCAGAAAGTCAGGTAAAGTAAATGCGTTTCTTTCTTTTTTTTGTTGGCATTTGCTTCTTGCTTTTGCTGCACACTTTTCCCCAGCAACAGTTAAGCAACTACATATGCATTGAAAATAGTCAAGCACTTTTAATCACTGGTGTATGCGATATTTAATTTAAAGACTGAATTATTATTTTTATTGTGTTTTTAAGACTTTTTATGTTAAATAAATGATTTATTGTTTCAAGAAATTTGTTTTTTTTTCAATGAAAATAAATATCTCTGAGGCAACATAAGCATAGATGATAAAACTATAAACTTTACAAGAAAATATTGGCTTAAAACTAAGACATTTAAATTTTGGCACTATTTTTTAGCACTTAAAATTTTTTTTTGCACTTTTTAGCACTTTTTTGGTGTCAATTTAGCTCCAAAAATTTTTTGGATCTAGTCACACTGCTAGCAACCGCTAACTTTTCAAAAAGAAAAAAACGCTGACATAAACCGCTGAAAAACTTTATGAACAATTTATATTTTAATACCGTTTTTTTAATACTAACTGCCATATTCATAAAATAAACTTATATTGTTTTATGAATATGGCAATAATTGTCCATCTCAAGATAAGACGTTGCTTATCTCTACATATGCATGAGTTCCGTTTCGAGAACTGGAATAAATATTAGAGGTTTCAATTAAGTTTACAAATTTTTTCGTAACCTTGTAATCGAAGCAGTATTTATTACGCCGACGGAGACCAATAATTGTATTTTTAATGCTAATGTATATTAACTTAAGAATTTGTGTGTACTATTTTGTATAGAACATTGCGAGGCACCTGTGCGATCAATTTGTTCCTTACTATTATTAACAAGCTTTCTTGCTGATAGTCCAAGTAGAAAAACTTTTCTCCACAAAATTTGCTCCTTTATTTGCTGATCTGCCAACTCTACCAGATAAAACACGTGTCTAAATTTTTTTTGAAATTTCAGGTAGGATGCATATCAGTCCAAATATTTGAAAATAAGTCAACAGTTCATTGCTTAGTCATACGCATACATGTGTAGACAGCAACTGTGTTACAGACGTAGTGACCAGTGAGGTTTCCGACTAGCTTTTCTGACGGTAAACATATCCCAGCGGATCCCAACCCTTCTCACTGGGTACGCCGCACAAAAAAAAAACTTAACAAAAAAAAACTCATATTACTTACAAAAAAAAAAACTAAATAGCACAAACACGTCCGCACAAAATGCACATTTTTTGGGCAGATATTATGCCTCGAACGCCCTCCCAACCGTGTCACAGAAAACAAACTCCACTTACGTATTATCCTTTTTTGTGATCCCATATCTTCTCTGACTCCTTTTTCCTTACTTTACCTTTATGCCATTTCCTTTAATTAAGTAAGCCAGAAACATTATTAATTTCAAATTCACACTGTTACAAACTCTAGCAAAAATAAAACAACAAATCACTTAAACGCAAACCGAAGGGAACAAAAAACTCTTTAATGACTATATTAATTTGTCTTATTATCTTTTTTTCTTTTCAGTATCTAGATCAAAACTTCTCTTAATATTTAAACAAAACTAATCCCTAACCGTAAGGAGCTTCCTAAGGCTAGTAGGCTGTTTTCTAAGTATTTTACTAAAAAAAAAAAACTATTCTTGGATTCTGAACTCAATAAATAAATAAAACAAATTAACAAAACAAAATTTCTTCCTGTTTTTTTAAGTTCCGGTCTGTAGTGGCAAAGTTTAAATGTATAAAAAAAACTTAATATAAAACTTCTGCTTTTAGGCGCTTTCTACAAAAAATATAATTACAAATAAAAATCACAATAACTTAATCTATGCTAATCTTACTTATTAGAAACCAAATTTTAATATTTTTACTTGTTCTAAATTCTTTTACTACTTAACTATTTATGATTTATATTGGAATATTCCTTTTTTTGGAATTCAGTCTTAATATCTTTGTTTTCTTTTACGTTATTTAAACTTTATATTATTCTTTTTATTATCTTCCTGCCAACTATTTTTTTTATTGTTCTGTGCATTGTTCAGGCGACGGGCACTTTTATAACAACAGATACAGAAACAGAAAATGGTTATCTGGCTAAACGGTGTAGAACGCTTTGCTCTCTGATCTGGACTCTTTTTTTATTTCTTTTACCAAGCGATGATACTCCAACTTTCACTTTCTTCACTTCACCCACGTCACTACACCTTGTGATTTAACCAGCTAAAAACAGAACACACCAACAAAAACAAATTTTTATTCGCATCAAAAATTATTAAAATTTAACTCCTTACGTTTTTTTTATTCGTGTTTTTTTAATTTTATTTATTCTGCGTAGAAAAACTCCAACGCAGTCAAAACTCTTCACTTATTTACTTTCTAATACAAAATTCACATTAATTAAAAAAAAAACAAAAATCAAATATTCTTTATATTACTAAAAATTTGTATTAAAATTACACTTTAAATTTATAATATTATTACAAAGATGGTTTATTAAAATCATAAAAAGATGTAAAAATAATTGAGGCCAAGAAAGTGAAACGAAATGGCCTATTGTGTTTGTTTTCAAAGCTAGAAGTTTCTACAAATCATCTTTATTACAAAACAAAAACAACTAACCCAAAGCGAGAATTAAACAAACACAATTCACAATCATACACACACCTGCGTTGTATAAAAACTAAATAAAAAATACCGAACATGTATTTTTAAATAATGATTGAAGGTTCTAGAAGTAAATAACAATGTTCACAAATGTGTCTGAGATAAAAGTGGCAACGCAGCATTTTCAACTACGCAGTAGATGGCGGTATAAATTCTGGAACATTCAAGAACGCCTAAAAATAGGGTATATAAAAGCAACGGCAATACGTGCTGATTCATTCGTATTGTGAGAGTCATCTAGTTAACATCTTGTGGTACAACAATTAAAGTTGCTAGCGTGTATTATTAATCGCGAATAGTTAAATCGTCAAATAATTGATTAAATAAAGTGTAATTTAGTTAAAACTCTAAAAGTTGTGTGTGTAATTATTTTGCAAAAAAAGAACTCATAAATAAAACGTTTATAATTTAAATAAACGTAACAATATTAATTTTTCTTCTGGATTTTAACTTTCCTGCTCTGTTGTTAATGCGAACACTTTGACTTTCTGAATCAG
The DNA here is from genome assembly GCA_916610165.2 of Gymnosoma rotundatum. Taxonomy (NCBI): domain Eukaryota; kingdom Metazoa; phylum Arthropoda; class Insecta; order Diptera; family Tachinidae; genus Gymnosoma; species Gymnosoma rotundatum. The sequence goes on along the minus strand of OU744337.1, from coordinate 89,363,417 downwards.
GTCTGAGAGTTGGCCTTTTATATAGCCCAAAAACCAATATAATATTCCAATTTGAGTTCAAACTTCTCTCAATTTCGAAAAATTTTCAAAACTTTCCACAAATCTCTTCCCGCCCAGTCGTCCATCTTTTTTCTTTTGATATTTTTTTGTTTCTAGGAACTCCTGCCTTCATTTTTAAGTTTTGTAAAATATTTTCCATTTGATGTTTTGCTTATTTATTATTTTACTTTACTATTTTCCCATCTTGCCTGTCCTTCAAACCTCCGCAATACTCCTAACCAAGCTAACGTTAGCCTTTACAGCTTTCTTTTGCACCAGAATTTTATATTAACAGCAAGGTATTTTTGCCATTCATTAAAATATTTTTAATTTTTTAAACGGCATAATTTTTCTCGCGGCGTTCTATAGCGTAATGAATGAAATATACAACCTTGTTTTTCTTTGGAGGCCCGTAACTCGGAAACTAAGGGTCAGCCCCAAATTTGTCACTTCACATTTTTTGCTTAAAATTGAATTTTACACCCCGTAGGTAACTTTTTTTTAATTTTCAAGCTACGTCCGTAAACTAGATTTAAGCAAATATTCTATCCCATCATTTTCAACAATTTCTAACTTATTCCATATTATTTTGCGGTTTGAAAAAAGAATGCCAAAAAAACAATGAATAAACTCCACTAACCGTACGAAAAAAAGTGTAAAAAAGAACATCCACAATAACACAAAAACAATCAAACCTGAACACATAGAAGAAAACTATAGGCAAAAAAAAAACACGAAAATAAAATACAAAACAACAGCAAAAGGTGGTCAACATAAAAAAATCAGAAAATCACACAGGTGGAAATTTTTCTTCTTTTTTCCTGCAGTTTTACACAAAAAGTTCAGCCACAACAACAATATCCTTGAGGAATTGACATACTTAACGTTTAAAAAACCATTTACAAATTGGTTTTCAATCGATTTCGTGCATATATTATTAAGCTGATTTAAAATTGTTTCGATTATTTCCGGGCTATAACCCAGATAGACATCCCATTTTTTTAAGTTATTAACTGATCAGTTTTTCTAAAATGTCCCGATTTTCTGGTAATTTGAAATGATTAAAATATATTTCGTTATTTACCTTTGGATTAATTTTTTTTAGAGTTTTAAAAAAACAAAGGAAAGAGATAATCTATATATGTATTTATATAAAAGGTTAGAAATACGCAGTTGAGCTTACTTTGTTACAAACAAAACTTTATGTAGCTTAAACAAACACTGAAAATCCGTCAAGTGGGTTTTTTTTAACACTACGTTTACATTAGACAATGCTATCATGACAATTAAATAATACGAATTAGTTGTCAAAAATGCCGACAATTGCTTCTGTAGTGTAGGCCACAGATAATAATTATGACAATTCATTATGAGCACGTTCTCCGAAAATTTAAAGTAGCTTTAGCGTTTCTTCCTGCTATTTTTCCATTTCTATTGTTATATGCAAAGAAAATTTTAGTAATTAAAATAATATATATTTAGTTATTTTAAATATATTTTATAAATCAATTTATAAAATATACGAAAGGCGCCGGGTAACTAGACCATATGCGCACACAAAGGAAAATACTATTTTAAAATTTATAAAAAATTATATACTTAAGGTTATGAATATTGAAACTAACTAAATATCTTGAATGCCATGGCTTCGAAGACTAAGCCTAATAAGAGGTAAATAACGCAAGTCATGCAGTCCAAAATTTTATCCAGTCGATCACTGATCTTAGAGATCGGACATTCGGACTAGATATAAGCCACCGATTAAACGACATCACAGATTAAAAAAAAATTATAATAATAATTTAATTAAAATTTCATTTACTTAAAGCAGTTATAAAAAAAATTGTCGGCATACGTCAAATCACTGTCTTATTTACTGTCTTTAAAATATTCAAGACAGTAATTCAGGCAATTGAAATGTGTACATGTATTAGTGAAGAACTGTGCATGTATTGTTATTGTCATGACAGCATTGTCTAATGTAAACAGAGGGTAACTTCCCGCTTTTGATAACTAAAAACCACCAGTTCTAGCGGGAAAACCACTGTTTTGGCAACACTGTTTGAAACAGAAGTATTTACAAAGAGCCAATTTACATTAAGGGCATTGTAGCTGAATTTTTTGTTTTCTTTTTGGAGTATCTCCGTAAGTCATCAGGCGTTTACATTATGACTCTTTTTTAGCAAGTGAGAGAATTTTATGATGTTTTAGCAACCAATTTTTCAAGTGTTGCCATAAACTAAACGTATCAATTTTTCAACAATTTTTGAACAATATAGGAAAAAATAGCCATTTGGTAACACCGCTTAAGCATAGAACTGCAAAAAACAAAAGAGAATAATAGAAATGAGAGAAAAAACTAAAAAGAGTCATGAATATTCATTTCGTGCTACTTTTGCTACCCTATAAGCTTCTCTACACCTCTTGCCTAAAAACTTCTGCATCATGACTTTTGTAGCTGATACAATGCCCATAATGTAAACTGCTTTAAAGGCTATAAATATACTAAGATTTTTCACTGCCGTACTTTCTACAGCAGTGCATATTTTGTCGATGGACGTACTGCTACTGCACATTAAAGCGGCTATTAGACGATCAAACTTCGCCTGTGAGGACGGCCTGATGAGAGAGAGTGTTTTGCTATTACACGATCATGCCAAGTTTGTCAAACATCAGTGCGCAAGCAGATTCTGAATAGTAAATTTCGTATTCGTGATAGCGCATAAAATAGTTGCAATATATTTATTTCATTTTATAACTTTGTTTATTGCATTTGTTTTAATTTTTCTGAAAGCTTTTGTTAAGTCTTTTGTTTTAAATTTCTACTATTAAAAACATCACTTTTTATTTGCCATAATTCAGGCAAATTTTCATGTACTTTAATAAATTAAATTCGTTTTCAGTTATTTCAAAAAGAAATCTATTATTTTATTGTTTATTTGTTTTATTTTTTATTTAAGATTTTATTTTGATATTAACAGAAGAAGATTAAACTTAAAGCTAAACTTAAAAATTAAATTATGTTTATTTATACTCAAACTTGCATTATTATAAAAAATTCATTCATTTGTTGTATTGCATTTTTGTTATAAGAACGTTAATGAAATTATAAAATACGAGTGCAATATCATTTATTTAAATTAAAGCAAGTTTTAAATTGTTAATTTTTTATTTTACTTTTAACCTAGCAATTAATAAGTATTTTAATTTAATATAATTTATCTATTACTTCTAATAATTTCTCAATACATATTATCTTTATTTACTTTATACTTAATTCGTGCGCTCTAGCCATGCCATCTTTACCGTTCGCTTGCAAAAACACGAATGAAATTTACACTGTGTTTGACAAACACGCTGTTAAACGAGTATGATGGCATGATGGCAAACACAAAATATCAAAAATTTTTGATTTTCATCCAGCGCCGCTGTCAAACACGAAATTTACCCTATTTCACGAGTTTGATGGCTTGTCATTAGGCCGTGCGCACAGGCGAAGTTTGATCGTCTAATAGCCGCTTAAGCATCACAAATTTAAGTAAATTAGACAAATAAGAAAACATTAAGGCAGTTCAAGTATCATAATTAAAAAATAATATAATAAAATAAATTATTCAAACAATACTCAATTTTTATGAGCGACATTCCCACCCCCGTAGATCGGCAACGATTCACTACTCCAAATCTAAAACAGCAAGCTTAGACACAGGGCGCTTCAGAACCCCACTATTTGTTAGGACATCAGCTCTTTTTATAACACCATCGCCTCCGGGATACAGTTGAACAAATCTTCCTCTTTTCCACTATCTTCTTGAAGCCGCTGGATATGTGACCCACAAGATCATCGGTGTTTATAGGTCTTGTATACTCACAACATTTAGAGCGTCTGATAAGCGTGGGCAATTATTTGACAATTCAACTTTTCCAAAAATAATCCCTTAATTGTCGAGCGATACGCCCCTGCTTCTTCAGGGCCCCTTTTGCAGTCTGAGCCGTATTTGCTTAACCCAACAAAAAATGATTAGACGTTAGCGGTTCCTCATCTTCATGGCTAACTGGTAAATGTATCAACGGACAGGAGTTCAAAATATTTTCACCAATGGTGGCTTTAAAGTTTTGATATTTCATTTTGTTCTGAATATGGGCAAATTTTGGTCGCAATTCTTCTTCACATATAAAATCAGTTCTACTTGAGGTATTTTTTCGCCAATCATCATCGTTCTTATGATGGAAACAGCGTGCTTCATTCGAAAAATTAATATTACTTTTATTTCTCGTAGTTTCATCTGCAACATTTAAGTTAGTAGGCAACCATCTCCAATCATTTGGGCGTGTAGAATCTAATATTTCTCTAATTCTGTGGGCAACAAAAGGCTTGTATCTTCTGCTCTCAGAATTTAGCCAACTGATGACAGTAGTAGAGTCGCTCCAACAAATTCGACGAGAAATATTAATCTCATGCTCCTCTATTATATTGCTCATCAACCGAGTCTCAAGAACGGCAGCTTGTAGTTCCAACCAGGGTATTGTCATAGATTTTAATGGGGCACATTTGTTTTCGAAGAAGCAAATGATACTCCAATACTTCCATCAGCTGTAATATTACGCCAATAAGCCACAGCACCAAACGCTTCCTCACTAGCATCAACGAAAATAAGGCAAGCCCTTTTCAAAATAATATCGTGGGACTTTTAAAAGGACAACGTTTTTCAACTCTTGGCGCCAATTGTTTCACATCTTTTTTAAAGGCTCAGGTAGCTTCTCATCCCACAGTAAGCCATATCTCCATACTTCTCTCAATAGGAGCTTAGCACTTATCATAAAATTGCCTGAAAGCCCAATTGGATCAAAAATAGACATCACATTTGCGGCTTCTAAAAATGCTGCTAAATTTTTCACCTTAATTGAATACAGTATAAGCTTGTCAACATCATTTTCCCCTATTGGCTGAATCTCCTTAATTTGCTGCAACTGGCATCTAATAAGCACCTCCGAGCGACCATACTGAAGTTTAAGTTGTTCAATGACTGTCGACACGTTATTTGGATGGATGAGCAACGACTTCACACATTCTTTGGCTTCATTCTTTAGCGCCTTTTGTAACCTTAAACAATTTTCAAAATTATTATAACAATAAACTGCAGTAGAATGTTCAAAGGCAGATACAAAAATAGGCCAGTACTTAGGAGTACCGTAGAATTCGGGCAAATCATAAATTTTACGTTGCGTATGCATAGACGGAACACATAATTGATTGTTAATGTTGTCAACAACTGCTGCTGGCCTTGGTAGCTTCATGTAAGGCGTTGGGTTACGACGTTCAATATTCGTATTTTCAACAGCTTTCAGGGCTCTTTGAGCATTAAAAAATTGCATTTGCAAAGTTTCAATTTGCCGTTGTAGGCTTTGCATATCGGTACTTACGTTGTTTGACAATGAATATTGCGGCTGAAACCTTACAATGGGACAAGGTACTAATGGCGGCAGATCATCTTGCATTTCGCCAGTTGCATTTAATATATTTTGTGGCGGCATGATTGTAGTGGTTTCCGCTGCGGCAACCGTTACATTTGACACAGTGTGGGCAGTTTGTTGTGGAACTGTTATTGATTCAGCAGACGTAGAACTAGAATTATCCTGACTAGCAGCAGCCTGCAGGCGAGGGCTTTTTCTTGGTGGTGAACGTTGTATCATGAACGAAAAAAAATTACACGTTAAACAATATAAACAAATATCAAATGAAAAATATTTTAATCGACACCAAATTACAAATAACTCCTTGTTTCGGCGGGCAACGTACAAAAACTTTCGTAAATATTTAATTTACTTTGCTCAGAATCACAAATTGTTCAACAGTTTTAACAAAGAGTAGTTTTTTTTTAATTTTAGTGGCAAGCGTTGAATTACAAATTAAGCAGACAATTAGGTTTATTTGTTTAAACTTTGTTCCAGCAGGCGTGGAACGACTCAGAGACAACAACAATTTCTTATATTAAACGGGAATTTTTTTATATTATTTAATTAAAAAAAAAAATTTTGTGCTATTTTACCGATTAATTATTTAAATCACCGATATTGATTATTGAGAGTAAAAGCACGTCTCGATGGCCATTTCGTTATCGCTTACATAACTCTTTAGGAAACTTCTGACAAACATTTTAAATAAACTAAAGATTTTTGTCCAAACAATAAAGCAAAGACAAAAATCAAAGTTAAGGCAAAAACAACAATAACCAACGGTAATTCTATTTTTCTTTCTCCGCTGTATACGGCTGAATTTTTTTCGGCTATTTTGTACAGTTAAAAAAGGCTGAAAAATAAAATATCACAAAACACTACTATAATTTATTTTTTTGCAAATATTAAATTATATTAAACAACGGGAATTTTTTTATTATATTGTTACGTTTATTTAAATTATAAACGTTTTATTTATGAGTTCTTTATTTGCAAAATAATTACACACACAACTTTTAGAGTTTTAATTAAATTACACTTTATTTAATTAATTATTTGACGATTTAACTATTCGCGATTAATAACACACGCTGGCAACTTTAATTGTTGTACCACAAGATTTTAACTAGATGACGCTTACAATACGAATGAATCAGCACGTATTGGCGTTGCTTTTATATACCCTATTTTTAGGCGTTCTTGAATATTCGAGAATTTCTACCGCCATCTATATATGCTCATCCCAATCCTTTTGGTGTGAACTGACCACTTTTCTGAGATATTCTTCTAGGGTACGATTGAATCTTTCCACCATTTCATCAGACTGTGGATGCAGCGGTGTAGTTCTCGTCTTTTTAATACCGTAAACGTCACACATCTCTTTGAATATAGCTGATTCAAAATTTCGTCCCTGGTCTGAATGTAGTTCTAGTGGAACACCGTGTCGATACACCCAATTGTTCACAAAGGCGTCTACTACTGTTTTAGATTCTTGGTTTGGAATGGCATACACTTCGGGCCATTTGCTAAAATAATCCATTACCACTAGTACATATCGGTTTCCAGCATCACTGACAGGAAATGGACCTGTGATATCAATAGCTATCCGCTCAAAGGGTGCACCTGCGTTGTACTGTTGAAGTTTGCCTCGAATTTTTCTTACAGGACCCTTGTCCTTTATGCACTCTTCGCAATTAGCTATCCAATCGGCTACGTACTGTTGCCAACCCACCCAGTAAAACCGCCGCTTTATCTCTTCCAGAGTTTTTGTTATACCCATATGGCTGCCGCTGGGACCATTATGGAGCTGCTTTAGTATCTCATTTCTTTGAGAAGTTGGCACGACAATTAAGTCCGTTGTAGTTTTGCCATCTGTACTTTCCCAAGATCGATATAAGCAGCCGTCTTCTACTTTCGGGCTATTCCACTGGGCCCAGTACGACTTGGCTAGTTGGCTCTCTGCCGATATTTCATTATGATTCGGTTTCCTGTTGTTTTGCTTAGCCAATATAATTTTTGCAAAAATTGGGTCGTCATTCTGGACCTTCGACCAATCTTCCCTTGACAAAATTTGGGTAAGCCGCACATCAATGACGCACTCCTTTTTCTCTACTTTTGTGCAGTGCTTGCACTCTACATTGCATGGCCGTATTAACAGGGCATCAGCATTATTGTGATTTCCTCCTTTTCTATGCACAATACTAAAGTCATAGCTCTGCAGACGTTCAACCCAGCGTGCAAGCTGGCCCTCAGGATTCTTAAATTGCATCAACCAACGTAATGCAGAATGGTCCGTCCTTAAGATGAAATGTTGACCATATAAGTACTTGTGGTAATATTTAACACACTCCAGCACTGCTAAAAGCTCCCTTCGTGTTACGCAGTAATTTCTTTCGGGCTTAGAGAGCACCCTGCTGTAATAGCCAATGACCTTTTCTATTCCATTTATCTCCCGAGAAAGCACTCCACCTATTCCATAGCCGCTTGCGTCCGTGTCCAATATGAATTTCAGTCCAGCTATTGGATAGGCAAGGACTGGTGCCGTACACAAAAGTTTCTTGAGCTCCTGGAACGCTTTTTCCGCTGCTTCACTCCAGTGGTATGGTTGCGACTTCCTGGTCAACTCGTGCAAGCTAGCAGCCACTTGAGTAATGTTTGGCACAAATCTACTGTAGTATGTGCAAAGCCCCAGGAAACTACGCAGCTCATGAAGATTTTGTGGGCGAGGCCAGGTCCTTACTTCCATTACTTTGTCTTCATCAGTTGACACGCCCTCTTGCGTTACACGATGCCCTAGGTATTTGACCTCCTTTTGAAACAAAGCACATTTCTTAACACTTAATTTCAATCCTGCAGCAGATATACGCTTAAAAACTTCATCCAGGTTTTTGAGATGTTCATCAAAAATCTTCCCCATCACTAAGCAGGTCTTCCAATTGATACTCTTAAGCACACGTTTCATTAAACGCTCAAAAGTAGCTGGAGCATTGCAGAGCCCGAATGGCATCACCTTGAACTGCTATAAACCACCACTTGCGCTAAAGGCAGGGTTCTCCTTGTCTTTATCAGCTATCTATACTTGCCAATAGCCGCTCTGCAAGTCCAAGGTAGATAACCTTTCCGTTCCAGCCAACGTGTCTAAGTTATCGTCAATTCTAGGCAACGGATAACTGTCTTTCTTGGTGACATCATTGAGCTTTCTGTAGTCAACTGTTACGAATTATTTTTTCCCCTGTTGCCTTCGCTTCCCATAAAACAAACATTATTTTACACAATAAACCAAGATTTAATCGCTATTTCACCCTGTATCAGTAAATAATTTTTGTATATACACGTACCCGTCAAAACTTCATACATTCATAAGCCATACATTTTGTTACACACATAACTAATCATACTATATGCACTTGTTCTTCTTATTTTTTTTTTTTTTTTTTTTTTTCTGTTGTACACTCAGCGTAGATGACAACAACCCCCCCTCAAAATTTTGCGATCGTAAGTGACGGCACTGACGATTGGAATTTACAATTTAGTTATTTCGTTTGTATTCTTCTGCATATGTACCATCACCTGACTTTACCGTTATTTAAACTGACCAATGATAAGACGACACATGCAATTCAAAATGCTTAAAAAGGGAGAAGAAGAAGAAAAACAGACAAGAAAAAGTTAGTTGACAAAAGAATAAAAAAGGAAAGATTTTAGTCAGTCTGTGTTGAGCCTTGGAATCGTAAAGTGTTATGCCAAAAAGATAAAAAAAAAAATATATATATATATATATATATATATATATATATATATATATATATATATATATATATATATATATATATATATATTTTGATTTGGCGATTAAAACTTTATTAAAAATAAATATGTGCTTTGCATGCAGATATGTATAAATATGACAATACCTATCAACGCTAAAAACAATGTTAATAATAAAATAGTGCGCGCGAGTACAGTCGTATTTTTCTTTCTAAACAAGCATTTTTTAAACTTAATGTAATTTATTAATTGAACTATTTAAGCGCGTCACAAATAAAAACATAAATTTTGGTGAACTCTATTAAAAACTATTGGGAAAATTGCTCACGTTGGAAAACGTTTTTGCCCATTCTTCCTATAATCGGGCATACTCGTGTGTTTTTTATAATTATTTAAAATACTTTTGCAGATTTATTAAGTTTTGTTAAAACTATAACATGCTGTAACTTTTTTTTGAAAAGACATGGCAATGACTTAAGAAGTGTGACGCGAGTGGAAATATAAATGTGCATATAAATACAATATATTGGAGTTAATTTTGCATTAACAATATATTTATGATTAACTGCAGTAATATTTGCCGGAAAATTTCAGTGGGAGTCACCAAAGACACCATTGTTGTAAAAAAAGCTCTTGACGCTTAATTAGTAAAATTATACACCAACAGCGTCAAGTTCGGCCGGGCCGGTGTGACTTTTACTAAAATTAATATAAAAAAGAAAAATTGAAGCTTAAAAAAGCATGGTGGATTCTGTTTGCAAATTAAGAGATTGGTTTTGTTTTATTTGTGGACATTTTACGCACCATCAAAACAGAAGAAAGATACTCCCTATCATTGAAGAACCATATTTTCTTTTCTTTGGAATACGATTTTTATCTGAAGCTTGGATACCAAAAACTGTATGCACTACTTGCGAAAGTAGTCTTTTGACCTGGTACAAAGGCGGTACTAAGGCGCTGCCATTTTCTGCGCCTATGACATGGATTGAACCTGAAGATCACAAATCAGATACATGCTATTTCTGGGTAAATTACAAATTTAGAAGCCAAAGGCACTACGCGATAATGACATACGAAGCAACAAATAATGTCATTTTACCAGAAGTGCGCTGCATGCTAATCGGTTTTAACATTTCAATTTTTTTAAAGAAAACCTGGGAGCGGTTTCACATGAACACGGTGAAAGGTTTCATCAGGATATAAAGGTATTGGAAGAAAGATTCAAAGGGAAATCCCAAAGTGTAATGCTTGCTGAATACGAATGGGGCTTGCACAGAGACCTTGACCCATCGGAACATTCACGTCAAGCTAAATACAGGAAAACATATTAAGTTTAATCTTTAATCCATTGTCATAATACTGCTATTTCCTAATTCCCTTTTATTCGAAAATTTGAAGAAAAAAAAAAAATAAATATTAACATACTAAATAAACCACTGTTAAAACAAAATTATAATTTTTTTATAGAAGTTGCCATGTAATTTTGCCAATTAATCGTAAAAAGCTTTTTTTACAACAATGCCGTCATTGGTGACCCCCACTGAAAATTTCTGGCAAACATTTTCGTACAATATTTTAATCCTTGAATGTCCTTTTTTAAAGGATATTTTTTGATTTTCTCGAAAAAAGGGTCAAATTTACCCATAAAGGGACCAGTTAGAGGGTTAAGATCTTCCAAAAAAATAATCCTCATACAATTCCACAATATAACTCAGACCATAAGAATTCTCTCAGACATTAACTTACAGCATTCTTTTCATACAGTATAATGCTCGCTTCGACCAAAAAATGAAAACTTTAACCCACTTTTAAAAAAAAAAAAAAAACTCAGACGTGCTGGACCATAAGTTTGTTCTTCAAAAATTATCTACTCAATATACCCTTTCAGAATTATGGGGTTGCTATTCTGTTCCATTCAAAAAGTCTTAATTTGTTGGACACTGTTTTTAGAAAATGTTAAATAAAAACATTGGCGGTCGCCTTTATTTTCCGAGTTATGGGCCTCTGAACTTTTCATATAAAACTGTTTTTTTACACTACATTTTAGAACGAATTGGGTCAACATGGGTAACAGTTTAAAGCTTTTGGACCAACAGCGGATTCGCTTACTTATGTTTTCCTGCAGAGATCTAAGGATTTTCTCCTTTTTGGTATGACCAACATCGGCTTCGCTTACTAAAGTGTTTCTGCATAGCCGACCTTCGGTCGGGCGCAAAAATTTTACTCTATGGTATGACTAACACCGGCTTTGCTTACTAAAGTTTTTCTGCATAGCCGGCTATCGGGCGAGCTAATATTAGTTGAAATTGATAAAAAATTAATGAAAATGAACGAGCTGCTAAAAATAGAAAAAGTTATTAAAGGACAATGAAACTTGACACATATGCATTTTTTGTTTGAATCAAGAAAAAAATTAAACAATAAAATGATCCGCTAACTTTTACGCTCACCTCCAATACAAAATGAAAAAAAAATTGACCTAAGACATTGTTTTTGGAACATAACATTTTTAAACACTCAGAACCATTTGTGTGAAATTTGAGAACTATCCATTCACTTTTACGCCAACTTCCTATACAGCTTGTATTGAAAAAGTGGCATCACTCCCTTGATTTTTAATGCATCAATTTTCACAAAAAATCAATAATTGTAGAGTGAGCTCCTGAAAATATTTACCTGATCTGCCCACTTTTACGCCCATCTCCCATAAAAATAAAAAATAAAAACAAATAGAAAAAAACATAAATAAATAATTTTAGCATAGTCTTTTAATTTGAATTTATTTTATACGTGCTTGATTCCTTCAAATATAAATGTTTCATGATATTCTCATGAAATATTTTTTATTTAAAACTACAAACTGAAATGTATTACTGTGGGGAAACCATATACATATGGCCATTTTACTACTGATCATATAGCACATCAAAGGATTTTACCCAAATTTTGTATAGAAAATCCGAAAGTCTTATATCAAAAGCCAAATTGATTAAATGAGAACTCCATTGAATCAATAAGACAAAAGACAACAACTTAAAATGTTTTATACAAAAACACAGCAAACATTTAGTAGCTATTTTTATTTTTTCTTTCACTTTTCTACATAAGGGATCCCATTGGGAACCATCCAAATGTATTTGAAAGATTCAATGAAAAAATAGAAATTGCTATAATTAATATGAAAATTTATTATTCGGAATCTTTTCAAATTTAATTTACTTTATTCGTGCTTGATTCCCTCAAATATAAATATTTGATCCCAATGGGATCCCTTATGTAGAAAAATGAAAGAAAAAAAATAGTTTCTGAATGTTTGCTGAGTTTTTTGTATAAAACATTTTTAGGTTGTTGTCTTTTGTCTTATTGATTCAATGGAGTTCTCATTTAATCAATTTGGCTTTTGATATAAGACTTTCTAGTTTTCTATACAAAATTTGGGTAAAATCCACTGATGAGCTATTTGAGCAGTAGTGAAATGGCCATATGGATATGCTTTCCCCGCAGTAATACATTTCATTTTTTAGTTTAGTTTAAAATAATAAATATTTCATGAGAATATCATGAAATATTTATATTTGAAGAAATCAAGCACGAATAAAGTAAATTAAATTGCTATAATTACTTCAATACCTTTACCTAATAGTCTATTGCATATGAACGTGCTTGATCTTCTATTGTTGTTATCAAACAGTATTAGTAAATAACAATTCAAATTCAGTTGAAGCTTATGCTTTTTTTTAACAATGAAATGTGTAACAATTAACACTATTGACTAGTATTTTTATTACATTATGCCAGAATTATGTCAACAACAACATACATGCACGAAAATTAATCAGCCCAATTATAAATATTCTCATGAAATTTCTTTCCCAAAATATTTTTTCTTTAAAAAAGATTCCTCCAATTGTGAATTCGGTGGGAAAAAAAATTAAAAAGTGGCATCATCCTAATTTGAAGGGAGTTATTTTGTTTTTTTGCATAAATTTTTTCTATTATAATTCATAATACCTACTTCTTCCCCAAATTTTTTTCCCTTTCCGCAATCAATCAAAAGGGCCAAAAATTTATAATGGGAGAGTTTTTGTTTTTAACTGAGCTGAATGTTTTGTTACTTTATCACTTAATAGTTTTTACTGATTTTTTTAAAGGAGCAGGTAGGTTAGGTTAGGCAGGCAGCTATGTTGCCACAGCCCACTTGAGTCCATTTATTGGTCCCTTTGTGTTACCAGGTGTCAGAAGGGAGAGAGAAGATTAAAGATAAGAGAAAATTAGTTTAAAACAAGATATAGAAAAAGAAATGAGGATAAGGTGAAGAGAAAGACAGAAAGAACCGCGGTTGTGAGAATACGGAGAGGGTCCGAGAAAAATGCAAAAAAGAGTCGACTAAATAAGAGCAGTCGGCCAAAGTGTTCGCTCATCCCCCTGAATGAGTCACGATGTCCGGTTGTGGGCTGGTAAACCACTCACTGTGCTCCAAAAAGGAACTTATCCTACCTGGACCCAATAACGATATATCAGGTAAGCCGCCGAAGTACCGCTGACAGAGATATCTCAGCCATATGCTGGCAGAAGAGGTATTCTACTGGGCCAGTCCGTAGATAGCAGCGTCGATGCGCTGTCCGCAAGCCACAGAAGATGTCAATAGCATCCTCGTCAAGAAATGTCCCCTTTTTTGCCAATTCATCGGCAACATGGTTGCGCAAAACGGTCCCATTTCCATGTGACAGTGACTTTGCTGTCGGTTCAGATGAAAATATTCCTGTTGGATATTTTATAGTACCTCATCCAGCACACAGCCTTTCTAATAGCAGATATCTCTGCCTGTAAATCCTTAAGATCAAGAATTACATCCGTGATCCGTAGGATGCTAGCATGTCCCCATGATCTATGGTCCCATGCACCTATAAAATTCAATCCGACTGCTGTCCTCAGCGCCAACTTTTTGGCTAGAAGATCCACGGGCAACCAGTTGAGAATGGCGAAAAGCGCCTTTGTGATCGTTGATCTAATGGCCCAGTCATTAAGATCGCCTGTAACGAGGGCGGCCCGAAATAAAAAAAAACTAAATACTGAATAAAAAGAAAAGCACTATCTGATGTTATTAGTAGCATTCTGAATTGATTAAATCAAAAATAATTTTTAAATAATATTAACTTTTAAAAAAGATATGATGATTTAAAGTTGAAGGTTGTAGTTAAGTATGCCATTATGTGAAAAAATTATGAAAAAGTTTACAAACTTCAAAGAATTGGTTTTAAAAACGTTTTTGATATGGTAGTAAAATTTAGTCCAAAATATAATTGTAACACAGGTATGTTATTAAAACAATACATATTTTTTAACAACTTGTAACTCATATACGATTTACCGTTACAAAGAAAGCAAACAAAAAGAAACAGATCAATTATGGTGAATATTACAATTTTAGTGGACAATAAAAAAAAAATACCAAAAAATACTTTTTGCATATTTTCATATAATACAATAATATAATAATTCTACAAATAAGTACATTTAAACAAAATTGGTTTCACTTTCAACTTCGTCCAACTTTGTAGTTGGTACAATACCCAAATTTTTACTGGCGTATCGGTCAGCTGTACACGATTCAACCTCACGTAGTCCAGCAAAAATCTTGTTTGGGACAAAACTAAAACTGCCAGCAGATTTAGAATTTGGTGTTAAACCTGGACAAGTATACGAAGGCAATGGAAACGTTCTCCAGGCACAAGAAGAACTGCATGAGCTTCATGAGTTTGTACGTAACCGCATTATAATGACCAGCGATAAGATTAAAGCCAGATATGATCGAGCAGCAAATACGGAGGGATTTATTTAACCCGCAACGCAAGAAAGGATTATCCCCTAAACTGCAAACCCACTGGGAGGGACCGTACAAGGTGGTAAAGAAATTAAATGACGTGGTTTACCGGATACAGAGATATCATAATCCGAGATCTAAAATGAAAGTGGTTCACCTAGAGCGGCTGGCTGAATATGGCAGAGGTAATGTTGAGCCTATTCGGGACGAAAAGGCTTAAGTGGGCGGCAGTGTTACAAAGATGCTTTATTATAATCATAAAAAGATGTTAAAATAATGGACGCCAAGAAAGTGAAACGAAATGACCTATTGTGTTTGTTTTCAAAGCTAGAAGTTTCTATAAAACATCTTTATTGCAAAGCAAAAACAACTAACACAAAGCGATGACTAAACAAACACAATACACAAACATACACACACCTTCATTGTATAACAACTAAATAAAAATACACAACATCTATTTTTAAATAATGATTGAAGGTTCTAGAAGTAAATAATAATGCTCACAAATGTGTCTGAGATAAAAGTGGCAACGCAGCATTTTCAACTACGCAATAGATGGCGGTAGAAATTCTCGAACATTCAAGAACGCCTAAAAATAGGGTATATAAAAGCAACGCCAATACGTGCTGATTCATTCGTATTGTGAGCGTCATCTAGTTAAGATCTTGTGGTACAACAATTAAAGTTGCCAGCGTGTGTTATTAATCGCGAATAGTTAAATCGTCAAATAATTAATTAAATAAAGTGTAATGTAATTAAAACTCTAAAACTTGTGTGTTTATTTATTTTGCAAATAAAAAACTCATAAATTAAACGTTTATAAATTTAAATAAACGTAACAATACTTTGAAAAACGATAAAACCATTTTTGATTATAAATATTCGCATTTTCAATATTAGGCCAGAAATATATAGAGCAGCCCTCGTAGAAACTAAATGGAAAAAGAATCATTATATTAAGAAAAAGTTTGAAGAAACAAATGGAACATGGCTGGATTCATATTTCTTTGCATGTGATAAAGACTTAGCCCTTGTAAGTAAAGAGATTATCTTATTTTTTATTTTAAGTAAAAACCTTTGAATTTATAGGCTCCTAGTACCAGTAAAAAAGGTAGGCCAATTATAGAGTTTAATGATTGTCCTGAACATACTAAAAGGAGAAAAGTTGCTGAACTGGTGTATTAACAAATCAAAATCTGTTAGAGAAAGCCTATAATAAACTTCTTACGAGGGAGAAGAACACATCTATTTCTTTGGACAAATCGTTAGCACTTTTATTAGATATGAACTTGTCATTTAGAAAATACGAAATTATGAAAACAGTTGTTAATTCTGCGCACAAAGACTGTTTTCTGTCTTATTAAGCGTTGAAAAACGCAAAAAAGAAAATAAATTCCGGAGGGAATCGTTGTAACATAAACGTCAGTAGAAATACCACTCCAAAATATGCTTAAACTTACGGTTAAAAGTTATTTAGACTTACTTAATTTTGATTTGAAAAATGATATAATTTGTGAAATTAAATAGGGATTCGATGGCAGCTCTGGTCATAGTACATATAAGCAAACGTATAGTAATTCAAATGATGAATTTCTATTTGTTGCTTCTTTTGTTGTAATTAGATTTCTAGATCAGGCAACTGAAAAAGTGTTGTGGAATAATTCCTCTACAAAACATTGCCGACCAATTTGTTTTTATTTTTAATTAAAAAAAATTGGAACCATTCAGCCATATTTCTAACACCATACCTGTTAACGTACACTTTAAGTTTAACTCAACGATGATAGATGGAGCAGTGGTAAATGTTTTAACAGAAAATTGCAGCAATTCTTCTTGTTTTATTTGTGGAGCAAAGCCAATAGATATGCATTCAATTGATGTTTTTGACCGAAAGGTAAAGCAAGAAGATTTTTAAAAATAGGGGCTATCAACATTGCACGCATTGATACATTTTTTTGAATGCTTGCTCCATATATCATATCGGTTACCAATTAAAAAGTAAAGAATTTCAAGCCCTGAGGACAAAAGAATAGTTACCAAGTAAATTCATTTGAATAAATTCAAAACTAATGAAAACTATCTAAAAAAAATATAATTTTGCATGTGGAACATCTATTATATTATGTAAGTTAATACCGGAAGACAATTGTAATTCAAAGAAATCAAACAAATTTTGAAAGAGATGTAAGTTTTCACCTGATCATTGTTGCAATTTCAGAAAAAATATGCATATAAATTGCTAATTTTTACGTGTATGATATTTGTAAATTTTTAAACTGTTTTCTTTATATGAATGTATAGAACAACATTTGTTTTAAGTACACCAGATGTGAGCGGTAGGCGCGTCTTTCGACCGATTATCCTAGAAATTTGTATTTTTCCTAATTTAAATACTCTACGAAAATGTACGAAATGTAAAAACTCTACGATAACTCCTTCTATTTTTTGCCGCTCGGTATATGAAATGGGTACACTGTGCATCGGCGCCTATGCCGATAGGTGTGCTTTTCGCCTTCGCTGCTCTGATCATCCTCCTGACCATTGAACCAGTTGGGGGACCCATCTGGTCGTACGGCATGTAGGTGGAAGAGATCCACACCGCAGATTCCTTTGCCTCCCATGCCACTGTCTCCGAATATTCATCACTGTAATCAGATAAAATGAAGATATTCAGTTGACTTTTCGTCAAAATACAGGCTCTAAAATATGGGTTATTATCTGAAGTTGCGACGTACAATAATTTGTAGCCTTTTGCATTGAGTCCACAGATTTCGCTGTTGTTTAACCACGGCTCTTGAACCATTGCGATGTCTTCTCCTTGTTCTGCCAGGCGAAGAATTAATGCAGCAGTCGCTGCTTTAGGGTGGTCGAGGTTAATCCGGATCAACCTTACCATCTTGGTCCGGATCATAAATGACGGTGACGTTGACGACGTCTGGATCAGAATCCAGAAGAGCGTCTTCGTCCTCCGCAATGTTCAGGCGCTCAAAGAGCTCTCCAACCAGATATGAGTCTGATTGGGAGCCCTCTGGCGTCTCCTAGTCAGCGGGTTCGTTTATATCCGTACTCGCTTTTATTAGTAAGTGGCAAACAACTACATCCTTGTTTTGCCATACATTCAATTTGTCGCTGGTGTTTTCAGGGTTGCGTTTGGCATCACATCGATAGATGCTCAGCTTGACACTGTCGAAACCGTAAAAGATTTTGCTTTGCTTCTTTCGAAGTGGTGACAACAATTCCTTATTAAGGACCACAACCGCCTTTCTTATCGATCACCCCGGTTCAGAGACCTTCACTACCTTCCAGTTACTGGTCGGCAGATCAGAATTTCCTCTCTGGATGATTGCAAAAATTGTCGCAGGGTCGTGTAGCTCCCTCTGTATAATCGCGATGGATCTCGGCTTGAGATCCAATCTTGCTCCAGGTCACGCTTCCCCGAGGGACGTGACTGCTTGATTAAGCTGCGGTGCCGAATTATCGTTTAAGCACGATAAAAGGTTTATGGGGCCTTGAAACCAACCAGCATCTTTATTTTGCGGCGCTGGTCCTGGGTTGGCTTCAAGGAATCTGAAGTACTCTTTCAGCAGCTTGATACGAATCATTTTCTATTTTTCACGAGTGATGGCTCTGACTCTGGGTTGAACTTGTTGCTGACTAAGTGTTTTTAAACGTTTACTGTCCGGTTTTTGGTGTTGCTGTTGCGACTTTTCCTTTCCCGACCGTTGCCTTTTGGGCGCAGTCAATGAAGTTGGTTTGTCTTCACCAACATCGGGTTTGGAGTTATTCGCAGTAAAAAGGTGAGCTTTTTGCCCAACTTAGAGAAGATTTCTCTTGTGTCGACAGCTTCGTGAAGTACCTCATTATTTTTGGCCTCAGTATCGTCAGTAGACTGGATAGCTGGGTCTAAACTGTTTTAGTTAGCTTGGGTTTCCCCTGATATTTGTATTTGCTATTTATTGTTTGGCATGCGATTCCCACGAGTAGGCACGTAAAGGGATCGACCATCCATGCAGTGACGGCTTTCATGGACTAGGGAACTAGCATTACAACCAACCCGTTCCTTGGCGTCGGAGGGGAGCTGTTCGTAACTAGTCATCTTTAACTACGAACTAGCCATTCAGGTTCTCGGCACTGCTACCAACCACCTTAACATTACAAGTGGAGCTAGTCATGGGTGGTTGTGTACATTACTTGGAGGATACCATAGTCAGAGATTGGTGGATCTCTCCAATGGCATACCACATCCTCAAGACCACTTGTGCAGTGTGTACTGTGATGTGATATACGCATAAGCAATTGTTCAGCCATGAGACCACCTGTGGTGTGGTGATGCCCTGACGGAACATTTGCCTGAAAGAAGCCACCGATCCTATAAACCTGGCATTGTCAGGCCGAGCGCGATCACATAGCAGAAAGCACAAGGACTAGACTATGCTCGAGCTATGTCAGACGCCTAAGACTATAATAGATATGTATCCGATGGAAGTCTAACAAAACTCTGCACGAAGCAGGCAGGAGCAGCTGATTTTTTATTAACTTTTAGCTCAAAATTCAAGCTGTAATTTGACATCATTCTTTAAACAACGCTCTACAGCGCTAAAAAGATGCAGTCCACTGAAGAAGATTGAAATTTTGATGTTGTTTATATGTTGTCTTTCCAATTTTTTTTTAATGAAAGCCTCA
Organism: Gymnosoma rotundatum; assembly: GCA_916610165.2. Taxonomy (NCBI): domain Eukaryota; kingdom Metazoa; phylum Arthropoda; class Insecta; order Diptera; family Tachinidae; genus Gymnosoma; species Gymnosoma rotundatum. The sequence goes on along the minus strand of OU744337.1, from coordinate 89,343,643 downwards.
TCTATGACAATTGTCGTTTACGAAAATATACCAAAAGGTTGAATATAGAGTCAATTTGCTTGCCATTTTAAACAAGCGACCATAAATGGCGTTCAAGCATGTCTGTCCAAACAAATAATAAATATATCAACCTAATATTACAAAATCATAATATTCAGATAGATGACAACAAAATACCAAAAAATTATTCAAATCGGCGAACATGAAAATAAAAGAATTTCGAACACTTTTCAACCTATGTGGGGCGCAAGGATTTTCTCTTCTGTGGTAAGACCAACACCGGCTTCGCTTACTAAAGTTTTCCTGCATAGTCGGCCTTCGGCCGCGCACAAGAACTTTCTCCTTTATGGTATAACCAACACCGGCTTCGCTTCACAAAGACTTTCTACGTACTATACACATGTTTCCATCAGAAAAAGTTTATGGTTGCTAATAGGCTAATTTAAAAAAAAATAAGCACCTCGTAATAATTTTTATATGAAAAGTTTAGAGGCCCATAACTCAGAAAATAACCCTGTGTAATTATGCAAAAAGTGGAAAAAGGGTATAACTAAGTTTATTTTAAGTTCTCCGAAACAAAAAGTATATATGTTCTAACGAAGTCGATTGAGTAATAGAAAATTCAAAAATTAGAAAAAAAAATCAAGTGAAAAAATTGGCGCTCGCCCGTATTTTCCGAGTTACGGGGCTTTAAAATGTTAAAATTTTTTTAAATATCAATATATGTATAATTTCAAAGCTTTTGAAGTACATACATTTACATAAGTATATAGTATATATAAGTATAAAGTGAAGGGTATATAAGATTCGGCATAGCCGAATACAGCACTCTTTGTTTATAAACAATTCGTTTTTAATTACAATAAAATGGAAACACCATTATCGATTTATAAAATATCAGAGCATTTTATTTATATATTATCAATAAGTTACTGAGAATAAAAAATTTATTAAAGTATTTTACAACAGTGATGTCAAAAAAATGTAGTTGTATTAATGCGTGCAAAAAAATGCACTGGGAGAAAAGTTTATTAGTTTTAGAGGTACTATTTGTTATTAATAGCACTAATTTAAAATATGGATTCGAAAAATAGTATTAAAAATAAATTTCAGAATTTATAATGTTAAAAATAAATTTTAAGAAAAATCAAAAGAAAACGGGTTTTCTTGTTTTTTTTTTATTTTAAATAGGTAACTGTTATGCTGTTGTAATGCGAAAATATTTTGTCCGCGACTTCGAATGATTTTTTAGTAAAAATTTTTTTCTTGTCCCTTTCCATTAAACTTATTCACATATATACATGATTTTTGTTCGGTGCACCTTGAAAAATTATTATGTTCGCTTGATAGAGTATGATATTAGCTAGCAGAATTGTGCTATAGATGGACATCATATTTTTACAATCATAGTTTAAAAATAAATTTGACAAAATTCAATTGTTTTTGTTGCTTTTATAAATAATAATTGATTTCTAAAGGGATTTGGTTTTACTTCTTCCTCCATTTTTTTAATAAAATTACAATAAAATTTTATATCGTCGCCGCCATTTAAAAGTATTATTTAAAATGATTACAAATACAAAATTAAGAAAAATATATATAGATATATGTATATTAACTGTATAATAACAACCGCTGTTTTAACAAACATTCTTTCTTATTTGATTTCTTAATCACCCACACTCAACCCTTTTCCAATGTATGCAAATATCAGTTATTGGTTGGGTGACTCGCGTTTAGCTGGGGCGATGTTGTAGAAATTTCATTTTTTGTTGAATCATTAGCTGATAAGATGCTGCTGTCGCCATAAAATTTAGGTTGATCATGTTGTTCAGTGCCTGCACTATTGGTCTCTTCATCTGAATCATCATCACCTGATGATTCGGCAGCATTGGGGTTTGAGAAGCTATGTGATTGCTGGCCAACCGCAGAATGAATTTTGGACGATTCCTGCTTTACAGCGTTACTAAGGCGTTCATAGCAAGTAGTACAAACTCTTTGTGGTTTGGAACTCTGCTGTGGTAATAAAAATTTTTTTGATGAACATGGTCCACACACCACAGCTCCGCAGTTGCGACAATGATGGCGTCTAACAATCAGTGTAAACTGCGTTTTTTTACAGTGCATGCAAACAGTTGCTTCAGCATCTGACACCCAAACGGCAGCGTGATTTTTCACTGGTTTCTTACCAGATTTACGAAGCAAATCTTCTACACACTTGTTGATATGAGCCATCCATTCTTGTTTTTCTGTTGCCGTTGCAGCGCAGACTACAAACGACTTGGTTGTTGTACGTATCAGCCAGCCATTGCGATATTGCGTGCAATCGTCGATATTCTCCAATGACACCTCCTCCAATGGCATTATGTGTTGTTTGTTGTATTTTTTCTTTCCTATGACAATATTTCCATACACTAAGATATCATTAAAAAGAAAAAATTGTCTAGACTTTGGCCGCTTCCGGCACATTTTTGTTAAAACACCTTCACCTACTAATACCCGACCTGGAATAGCCAAAGGTACACCCGAACTACCAAAACAATTTTCCACCATAGATATACGCCTAGAATTGGCTTCTGAATTAACTAAACGGTCAACCATTTCTTATTACAAAAAATTTTCCACCTGCAGTTTAATATAGATTTTATTTTTCTTTTTTTATTTTGTAGGCGTTTTTTTTATTAACAACTGAAGCAAGCAATGTCGTTTTAAAAATGAACAAAAACTATTTCACGTTGTTTTGTCTTTCTTCTGAACGGAAGTGATTTTTTGTTGGCTTTTAATAAAGTTTTTTGTTTTTACGTAGCACTGCTAAAAGAGACTTTCGCGTAAATTTTTAAATTCCAAATAATGCACATATGTACACATGTATATTTTATGAACTTTCCTAAATTTAAAAATATTTTAATAATTTTTAATCTCTTTGTACAACAATAAAATTAAATCACCAATTAGAGTTGAGTAGTTCGTGAAAGACCTAGTTCAGTTCAACAGTGCAGCCAATTAAATTCAATGAGGTTTCACCCACTGGTTCATTTTATCCCAAGGCATGTTGAACAGGTGACTGCATTAGCTCATACGATCAATATATGTTTGCTGTTTTCCGTTGCTAGTTCTCAAAATTGTTCTTTTTCTTATTGTATGTGTACATTGTGTATTGTGTGTGCATTTTTATTGTATGTATGTGTTCAATTGCTTATTTTTCACAAACACATACACACATATTGCCAGACGTTTTCACAGCTCAACAAGATTTTACAAAAACAAAATACACGCAACAGCTAAAGCAGTCACCTGGGGGATTATTATGTATTTCTATTCGAATCGGAAAATCATCGAATTCGTAAAAATGCGATTACGTAGTACGATTTTCGGAAATTTATTTCCGAACGTTCGTAAATTGAGGTAATTTTTTAATTCCATTCGGAAACCAAAAAAATCCCTTTCGAAATTGCCATTATGTAATACGAAAGCAAATATCAAATGTGTTATTAACGTATGTAGATTTTTCGAATGCCATTTTGATTGCGGAAACTTATATAGTTATTTTTTTTACATACATAAAAGAAATTAAGAATACACATTTGAAAATGTAGTTAATAAAAAAAAAAACGTTTATTAAATGCTTTGATTTTAAAATTATTTAAAAGGAGTTTACATACGTAGCTAAGGCAAAATTAAAAAATGGCGGAATTAATAAGATTGCATACAAATTTAACAAAAGGATACCTAAATGTTTCTAATGCCAAAAGCAAATGCAGGGGGTTATGGCAGAGACTATCGCAAGATTAAAGTGCTGCAGATTGTAAGCAACACATAAAGTTAAAGTCTCGCCGTAAAAAAATAATATTTCAGAAACTGGAGGTGGACCAAGATATTATTGTTTCCTTTCACCAGTAGAGCAAAAAGTTGCGGAACTGCTTGCAATTAATAATTATATTGAAGGAATCAGTAGTACGTGTAGATATGGAGCACAAATAAATATTCCTACTACAATAAGTATTAGAGATGATGAAGTAACGGAAGAAATTCAATACCTTGCAATAACTTAGGAGTAAACAATAGTGAGACAAACTTAAATACACCATATACTCCACATCGATATACCCGTGGTAGTATATCCAAATATCAGACATTATTATAAAAACAAATACACAATCAAATTAAATATTAAGAAAATTCGATACAACTTAAACACTTATTATTAAAAAAATAAAAAACATATTACCAGAATTAGGCGCGATAAATGTAAATATATCAACAGCCAAATAATACGGAGCAGTGCTACAATGGAGCGCATGTACATATTCAAAAAAGAGAAGTTTAGATTTTTCAAGAAAAAAGAAATGGAAAAATATCACGGGAGGAACGTTTGTTTGATATGGAAAAGGAGATTTTAGAATTAGTTGAGTTTTCCCTACTTCCCTTTAATTTTTTTACAATACTATTATGAATTATTTTGTGTTATGTTTGTTATGAATTATTTTTCTTTTTTTGTTTTGAATATGTATACAATGTACATACATACCTATATAATTACAAATATAAATGTTACGTAGCTCAAATGAATTAAAGTTTTTGTTCACGTTCCAAATAAATATTTATATTAGATTTATTTACAAAAATTTGACTTTTGTATCAAACAGTGCAAAGTCCTGCCAAGTTTTGTCACATAAAAAGTGCAATTATTTAAAATTTCCCTTAAAATTGCAAACACAACTCTGCAGGCCTTTCGAACGTAGTACATAATACGAATTTTCTATCGAGGAGAAGATAACAAACTTTTTGGCAAACTTTTTTTTTGTTTTGGCAAACTTTTTTCAGAGTTGCATGGAAAGTATTTTTTCCTATGCGTGTGAACATGTTGTTGTTTTTTTTTTGTAGGTGTATTAGTGCCACGTGCTTTCATGGTATACATAAAAAAATGTAAACAAACTAAAACAAAAAATAGCATTTTTCAACTCGATCGCAATTCGTTAATTAATTATTAATTTTAATGCAAAAAAACAACATCAAAAGCCTATAGATCATAGAATCAAATTTTGCAACTGTCACTTTTGATAATTAAGAAATAAAGGTGCTGCAAATCCAGCTATTTAGAGTAGTTTTTCATTCATAACTCGAAAACTGTTCCGCGTGCACATATACCACTATATACAATCAATAGAGGATTAAAATACGAATCGATCGTGGTACATCTTGTTTTCTGAAAGACTGTACGAAAAAAGTTATTAAGCGGCAAACTTTTCAAAATTAAAAAAATCGCTGAAATTAATAACTTTAGTTTTTCGCTTATATCTCGGAAACTATTCCGCGTGCACACATACTGCGCTATACGATAGAAAGAGGACAAAAATACGAATCGATCGTGGTATAGTTTGTTTTCTGAAAGACTGTACGAAAAAAGTTATTAAGCGGCAAACTTTTAAAATTTGAAAAAATCGCTGAAATTAATAAGTTTAGTTTTTTGCATATATCTCGGAAACCATTCCGCGTGCACATATACCACTATATACGATCGATAGAGGATAAAAATACGAATCGATCGTGGTATAGTTTGTTTTCTGAAAGACTGTACGAAAAAAGTTATTAAGCGGCAAACTTTTCAAATTTGAAAAAATCGCTGAAATTAATAAGTTTAGTTTTTTGCTTATATCTCGGAAACCATTCCGCGTGCACATATACCGCTATATACGATCGATAGAGGATAAAAATACGAATCGATCGTGGTATAGTTTGTTTTCTGAAAGACTGTACGAAAAAAGTTATTAAGCGGCAAACTTTTCAAATTTGAAAAAATCGCTGAAATTAATAAGTTTAGTTTTTTGCTTATATCTCGGAAACCATTCCGCGTGCACATATACCACTATATACGATCGATAGAGGATAAAAATACGAATCGATCGTGGTATAGTTTGTTTTCTGAAAGACTGTACGAAAAAAGTTATTAAGCGGCAAACTTTTCAAATTTGAAAAAATCGCTGAAATTAATAAGTTTAGTTTTTTGCTTATATCTCGGAAACCATTCCGCGTGCACATATACCGCTATATACGATCGATAGAGGATAAAAATACGAATCGATCGTGGTATAGTTTGTTTTCTGAAAGACTGTACGAAAAAAGTTATTAAGCGGCAAACTTTTCAAATTTGAAAAAATCGCTGAAATTAATATGTTTAGTTTTTTGCTTATATCTCGGAAACCATTCCGCGTGCACATATACCACTATATACGATCGATAGAGGATAAAAATACGAATCGATCGTGGTATAGTTTGTTTTCTGAAAGACTGTACGAAAAAAGTTATTAAGCGGCAAACTTTTAAAATTTGAAAAAATCGCTGAAATTAATAAGTTTTGTTTTTTGCCTATATCTCGGAAACCATTCCGCGTGCACATATACCACTATATACGATCGATAGAGGATAAAAATATGAATCGATCGTGGTATAGTTTGTTTTCTGAAAGACTGTACGAAAAAAGTTATTAAGCGGCAAACTTTTCAAATTTGAAAAAATCGCTGAAATTAATAAGTTTAGTTTTTTGCTTATATCTCGGAAACCATTCCGCGTGCACATATACCACTATATACGATCGATAGAGGATAAAAATACGAATCGATCGTGGTATAGTTTGTTTTCTGAAAGACTGTACGAAAAAAGTTATTAAGCGGCAAACTTTTCAAATTTGAAAAAATCGCTGAAATTAATAAGTTTAGTTTTTTGCTTATATTTCGGAAACTATTCCGCGTGCACATATACCGCTATATACGATCGATAGAGGATAAAAATACGAATCGATCGTGGTATAGTTTGTTTTCTGAAAGACTGTACGAAAAAAGTTATTAAGCGGCAAACTTTTCAAATTTGAAAAAATCGCTGAAATTAATAAGTTTAGTTTTTTGCTTATATCTCGAAAACCATTCTGCGTGCACATATACCGCTATATACGATCGATAGAGGATAAAAATACGAATCGATCGTGGTATAGTTTGTTTTCTGAAAGACTGTACGAAAAAAGTTATTAAGCGGCAAACTTTTCAAATTTGAAAAAATCGCTGAAATTAATAAGTTTAGTTTTTTGCTTATATCTCGGAAACCATTCCGCGTGCACATATACCACTATATACGATCGATAGAGGATAAAAATACGAATCGATCGTGGTATAGTTTGTTTTCTGAAAGACTGTACGAAAAAAGTTATTAAGCGGCAAACTTTTCAAATTTGAAAAAATCGCTGAAATTAATAAGTTTAGTTTTTTGCTTATATTTCGGAAACTATTCCGCGTGCACATATACCGCTATATATGATCGATAGAGGATAAAAATACGAATCGATCGTGGTATAGTTTGTTTTCTGAAAGACTGTACGAAAAAAGTTATTAAGCGGCAAACTTTTCAAATTTGAAAAAATCGCTGAAATTAATAAGTTTAGTTTTTTGCTTATATCTCGAAAACCATTCTGCGTGCACATATACCGCTATATACGATCGATAGAGGATAAAAATACGAATCGATCGTGGTATAGTTTGTTTTCTGAAAGACTGTACGAAAAAAGTTATTAAGCGGCAAACTTTTAAAATTTGAAAAAATCGCTGAAATTAATAAGTTTAGTTTTTTGCTTATATCTCGGAAACCATTCCGCGTGCACATATACCGCTATATACGATCGATAGAGGATAAAAATACGAATTGATTATTGTATAGTTTGTTTTCCGAAAGACTGTACGAAAAAAGTTATTAAGCAGCAAACTTTCAAAAATCGAAAAAATATCAAAAAATTGGTGAAAAGTTTTGAACTAATTAAAATTTACTTCTACTTAGTATTAAATAGTTGGTAATACTAATCAATAGAGATCGAAAATACCTTCCAGAATATGTGTGATTAAGTTTCTAAAACACTTGCATTTATAATATATACCGCAGCAAACTTTAGCTAATTAAAAAAAACACAAAGCCTTAAAATAACAGCGATGTCGGTAATAGTGTTTATACAAACACACATGGACAAATGTAAACAAACTTTTGAAAAAATATTTCGGTTTTAAATGTTGCAAGAATTCATCAATTTGTCATACATTTAAAAACGAAAGATGGTTTTTAGAAGCTGAAAGGCTGTAATATCAGATTTTCTGGTTGTCACTATCGCCATTATAGAAATAAAGATGCTGCACGTAAGATACTTTGTCCTTGATCGAGATAGTTATTGAGTAATAAAATCTCACACACCTACTAGTACGAGTTAACAAAGGACAATATTACCTTTTTAAATTGGTATACATTTGGTTTCAACTCCGCTTATGGGCATAACAAATAGTTTGTTAAATATTACAGCTAAGCTATTCGTTCTACCATACATCGACTAAGATATTCGTTATATTATACATCGACTAGTACCAATTAATGGAGGACAAAATTACCTTTCTGGATTGGTATAATATATTTAATAAATTTAGTAAAAAACGATATGGGTAAAACAGTTCATAAAAAATTAAGCAAATCTTTGATAATGCTGTGCAACCACTGTAGTATGATAACTGGAAGGACAACGCATACAAAATCCAAATAAAGTATGCCCATAAGCGGAGTTGAAACCAAATGTATACCAATTTAAAAAGGTAATATTGTCCTTTGTTAACTCGTACTAGTAGGTGTGTGATTTCACGAATAGCTTAGCTATAATATTTAACAAACTATTTGTATAATTTTAAGCCATTCGTCAAATTTTTCGAGTTATGTCTTCTAAACGTAAGTATTTCCGAAAATAATCTATATCAATATGGAATCGTATTTTTGTTCTATATCAATTGATACAAGTTGCTGTGTGGTACAGCTTTTAATTAAGATTTTATAACTCAATAACTATCTCGATCAAGGACAAAGTATCTTACGTGCAGCATCTTTACTTCTATAATGGCGATAGTGACAACCAGAAAATCTGATATTACAGCCTTTCAGCTTCTAAAAACCATCTTTCGTTTTTAAATGTATGACAAATTGATGAATTCTTGCAACATTTAAAAACGAAATATTTTTTCAAAAGTTTGTTTACATTTGTCCATGTGTGTTTGTATAAACACTATTACCGACATCGCTGTTATTTTAAGGCTTTGTGTTTTTTTTAATTAGCTAAAGTTTGCTGCGGTATATATTATAAATGCAAGTGTTTTAGAAACTTAATCACACATATTATGGAAGGTATTTTCGATCTCTATTGATTAGTATTACCAACTATTTAATACTAGGTAGAAGTAAATTTTAATTAGTTCAAAACTTTTCACCAATTTTTTGATATTTTTTCGATTTTTGAAAGTTTGCTGCTTAATAACTTTTTTCGTACAGTCTTTCGGAAAACAAACTATACAATAATCAATTCGTATTTTTATCCTCTATCGATCGTATATAGCGGTATATGTGCACGCAGAATGGTTTTCGAGATATAAGCAAAAAACTAAACTTATTAATTTCAGCGATTTTTTCAAATTTGAAAAGTTTGCCGCTTAATAACTTTTTTCGTACAGTCTTTCAGAAAACAAACTATACCACGATCGATTCGTATTTTTATCCTCTATCGATCATATATAGCGGTATATGTGCACGCGGAATAGTTTCCGAAATATAAGCAAAAAACTAAACTTATTAATTTCAGCGATTTTTTCAAATTTGAAAAGTTTGCCGCTTAATAACTTTTTTCGTACAGTCTTTCAGAAAACAAACTATACCACGATCGATTCGTATTTTTATCCTCTATCGATCGTATATAGCGGTATATGTGCACGCAGAATGGTTTTCGAGATATAAGCAAAAAACTAAACTTATTAATTTCAGCGATTTTTTCAAATTTGAAAAGTTTGCCGCTTAATAACTTTTTTCGTACAGTCTTTCAGAAAACAAACTATACCACGATCGATTCGTATTTTTATCCTCTATCGATCGTATATAGCGGTATATATGCACGCGGAATAGTTTCCGAAATATAAGCAAAAAACTAAACTTATTAATTTCAGCGATTTTTTCAAATTTGAAAAGTTTGCCGCTTAATAACTTTTTTCGTACAGTCTTTCAGAAAACAAACTATACCACGATCGATTCGTATTTTTATCCTCTATCGATCGTATATAGTGGTATATGTGCACGCGGAATGGTTTCCGAGATATAAGCAAAAAACTAAACTTATTAATTTCAGCGATTTTTTCAAATTTGAAAAGTTTGCCGCTTAATAACTTTTTTCGTACAGTCTTTCAGAAAACAAACTATACCACGATCGATTCGTATTTTTATCCTCTATCGATCGTATATAGTGGTATATGTGCACGCGGAATGGTTTCCGAGATATAGGCAAAAAACAAAACTTATTAATTTCAGCGATTTTTTCAAATTTTAAAAGTTTGCCGCTTAATAACTTTTTTCGTACAGTCTTTCAGAAAACAAACTATACCACGATCGATTCGTATTTTTATCCTCTATCGATCGTATATAGTGGTATATGTGCACGCGGAATGGTTTCCGAGATATAAGCAAAAAACTAAACTTATTAATTTCAGCGATTTTTTCAAATTTGAAAAGTTTGCCGCTTAATAACTTTTTTCGTACAGTCTTTCAGATAACAGACTATACCACGATCGATTCGTATTTTTATCCTCTATCGATCGTATATAGTGGTATATGTGCACGCGGAATGGTTTCCGAGATATAAGCAAAAAACTAAACTTATTAATTTCAGCGATTTTTTCAAATTTGAAAAGTTTGCCGCTTAATAACTTTTTTCGTACAGTCTTTCAGAAAACAAACCATACTTCGATCAATTCGTATTTTTATCCTCTTTCGATCGCATATAGCGGTATATGTGCACGCTAAATAGTTTTCGAGATATAAGCGAGAAACTTAACATATATTTTTGAGCGATTTTTTTGTACAATTTAAAAGTTTGCTGGCTTATAACTTTTTTCTTACAGTCTTGCAAGAAACGATATATACCACGATCGATTCGCATTTTAAGCCTCTATCGATTGGCGTCAGTCGCTATGATGCACGGCTTTTAGTTTTGTTTTTATAACTAAAAAACCATCACAATTAATGACTACATATTTTGGGTGTATCTCCTTCATTTTTAAAATGGCGAAAGTGACAACCTAAAAATCTGATTCTGCAAGCTTAGAGCTTTTTATTTCTAATTTTTATTTCAAAATCTATTAAAAATTGATGAATTGTGACCGTTTCTAAAAGGTCTTATTTTTTGTCAAATTTTGTTTACATTTTTGTTATGAATAACAATAATACTCCTTTTTTTACAACTCTGTAAAAAAAGTTTGCCGTTTCTCAGAGTTTGTTATCTTCTCCTACGTGAATTTTCTTTCGATTCGGAAATTCTTTTCGAAACTCTTTCCGATTCAAATAGAAATACATAATAACCCCCCTGCTTTATTCCATTTTTAATTTGTAATTTTTATTCGTTTAAATTTATAAAACGTATTTGCTGAAGAATTAAAATTAGCAATAGTTATGCAATTTTTCTTAAGTCGTATGAAAAAATTTGGACGAAATAAATCAAAAATATGTTGCAAAAGTTATACTCTGTTCATTTTGTGAAAAAGCACAAAATATTACTGCATACCAGAGTTGTAAATAAATCATTTTTTTATTTCAATTCATTACGAATTAGCTAAATTTTAAATTAATTCTTTATACCAAAAAAAGAGTTGAATGAAATTTTAATCATTTCAAATAAATTTGGAAAAATTAATTAAATTGACTTTGAATTAATTTAAATGAGTTAGAAAAAGAATAATATAATCAAAAAATTTAAGATTTTTAATGCTGACACGGTCTCTATCATCTATCCGAATGGAAATAAAGTCGTTAGAAAATTCGAAGAGTGTGACGTATTGTGGGCTGAGCTGGGTGATTCATCTGATGTTTGATTTATTAATCTATTGTTATTTTGATTACTTAATTAATTTGTGAGTATGTATTCTGCATTTAGCATTTATTATTTTATTTTTTATATTCCGCTGTGTATCTTGATAAGCTGTTGAATTTGATTTTAAATGAAATTATTTTTTATCGTTTACCTAACATTAAATTTTTTTACTTAATGATTCATATAATTCTAAGGTTCCCCACCGAGTTCATTTTATATGACATCTTTTGACATTAATCTTGGCCCTATTAGCAACAGTTCTTATATTAAAAATGCTTTTTTACCTTTTAGCAGTCAACTCAATGTGGCACACTTAAATTGTCAAAGCATCAGACCGTCTTCCGGGTTTTCAAAAATCGATGAACTAAAAACGATGTTAATTGAATCTAAATCAAGGCGAATTAATACAGGTGACCGCTGTTTCGCATAATAACCGACCATCACATTTTAATATGGCTTGATTACTGGTTGCTAAGTAACCATTCGTGTATGAATTTCTCTGATCAAATTCAATGTCCATCTTTTTCGCATCATGCTCTTATATTCGCATCTTTTTCTTTTAAAGTTGATCATTCTGCTGAATTTGTCGAGTTTTTAGACTATAAGTCCGTTGATTATGATGGTATTTTTACTTCCTTGTTTTGCTTTGACTTTTCTCCTTTTTATGCGGATAATGTTGATGTTCAGTGTTCTATTCTCGACTATATTTTTCAACAGCCGCTTTCCTTTATACACCTTAAAAAGATAAAGATTAAATTTGAAAATGATGCGTGGATGAAATCAAGGCTGGTAACCTCAGCTCGGGTTCTAAGGGATCTTGCTTTCTCAGCTTTTTTATCTGACTCTTCTGCTAATAACAGAAGAATCTAACCGGCTTAAAAGGATTGTGCGTATGGAAAAATGTAAATATTATGCTAACTTGTTTAAGGACCTTGATTGCTCGGCTACGTGGAAAGTCTTGAGATGTGCAGGCTGTGTAACTGATCGTGATTTATATTTTGATTATGATGTTAACCTGATTAATGATTTTTTTATTTGTGGGGATAGTGGTAGTGATGATGCCAATGATTTTGGTGAATCTTGGTAATGTTAAATCCAATGCTCTTGGGGTTGACAATATACCTATTGGGTTCATTAAAATGGTTTTTCCTTACATGTGCAATGAGATACTGTTTTTTGTTAACAACATTCTAACTACATCGGTCCTTCCTTTGGCCTGGAAGAAGGCGCGTGTTATTCCTATTCCAAAATCTAAAATGGTTCATGAACTCGCAGATCTAAGACCTATTTCTATATTGCCTGCACTTTCCAAAGTTGTGGAACACATCTTGAAATTACAATTACTTGAATTAGCTTCGCCATTTCTCTGTGAGTCTCAATTTGCCTTTCGACCTGGTCATAATACAACTGGTTTAATATTATCTTTGACCGAGAGTATAAGGACAGGTCTGAATAATAATGAGGTATGTGTACTCGTGTCTCTTTATATATCTAAGGCCTTTAACTCGATTAGTCACCCGAAAATGATTACCAAACTAAAAAAATTAATTTAATTTTTCTATGTCTGCTTGTAAACTTATGTGGTCTTACCTCAACGGTAGGTCGCAATTTGTGTCATTCAATGGAATCAATTCCGAAACTAGATTGCTTAGATCTTAGACCCCAGGGATCTGTTTTGGGACCTTTACTATTTATAATGTTTATGAATAGTTTTGCCTATTATGTAAACTCTTCCATTGCAGTACGATGTTTTCCTTTTGTTTAAATGTAATCGTGACTTCCCTCATGTATTGGAGAATAATATAAGTTTTGCGTTGGACTGTGTTCATCAATTGACTTCAGCAAATGCACTATCCTTGAATATTGCAATAACAAAAGCCATTAGTTTCTGCGGCTCTCACCGAACTTCTGGTGTGTTTAATGTTGCTCTTAATGGAGTTGTCATCGAACTTGTAGATTGCCTCAGAGTTTTGGGTGTTCTTATTGATAATAAGCTACCGTTTGTTCCTCATATTGATATTGTTCATGGTAAGACTTTCGGCATTTTGCGCCGCTTGTTTTCTACATATTTATATTTGCCACTTTTTATTAGGAAAAAACTATGTCATACTTTGCTCATGCCTCTTGTTTTATATGGGCTTGAAGTAATTTCGGGTACTAATGCTTTGCATATACTTAAAATTAAACGTTTAGTTAACATGATAGTTCGCTTTGCGTATAACCTTCGGTTTCGGGATCGTATTTCAGAATATGTTAGGCTATTTCTTGGATGCTCATTTGTTAGTTTTCTACAATTTAGAAATTTGGTTTTTTTTTTATGGTATTATGAAAAAAAAACATCCCTGTAACCCTTCGTAACAAATTTTTTTTTTCTAGATCAACGAGAAATACTCAAATCATTATTCCGCGGATTTCATATAATGTTTTTGAACACTCGTTTTTGGTTCGCATTGCTCGCTATTTTAACTGTTTGCCAAACTGCTTGAAAAACTTTTCTCTGTCTAGTAATTGCTATCGCAGAAAATTGTTTCATAACCTATCGAGTCTTTGATTTTGGAAAATGCTGTCTAGTAGGATTATTACTTAATGTCTTTCTTAATTTTCATTTATTACATCTTTTTCGGCTGAATTATTCAGTCATTGTTTTTTTCTTTATTGGAATTTAATTGGTATTTCTAGACCTAAGTTTTTTATTTTTTTCTTTTTCTAAAATTGAGAAAATATGTTATTTGGTTTTAGTTTAAACTCATTTTGTAAATTCTAAGTAATAAATTTATTGGCCATTAAGGCTTTGTTATTGCTTTTTGTGAAATAAATAAATAAATAAAAAGTGCATTGCAATTCATTTGAATTGATTACGAAATCACTAATTTGTTGTTAATGCATATTGCACTTCGATGACTGAAATATGTAGAAATAATAAAAAACGAAATTTTATGTATGTTGAAATTCAAATTTAGTCCAGATTCACACAATAAAATTTTTTGCGGCATTTTTTCTCAATTTTCTATTTAAGTTACAGCGTTACGCGTTATCTAAACGTAAACATTAGCGACAGTATCATCCACACAAAACTCAAGCAATACCATATTGCTTACTCCTCCTGCTTCACAAACAAACAAAAATTTCATGCTAGTTTCATGAAAAATTGCATAATGCAAATGCCGTATTACTAAAAACTTTAAAGGCTGGTTCACCCACAAAAATTTTGTTCCAATTATCCAATATTTCACCCAACTTTGTTGGTCATCTTCAGGGAGTTTTAAACTAAGACAATAAATACAAACATAATAAAACATTTTTTCACAACATAACAAACAAATTAACAATTACCTAACTGTTTACATATATTAGTGTCGTCTGTTATTTATTATTTCAGCTTATGTCACTGACTGTCTTTTTTGTTTTTCGTTTCTATGTTTGTTGATTGTGTATCGATATACATAAGCCAATTGTCCGTATCTGTTTTATAGTTAATTCTTTATTACATTACTTTATTGCATTACTCTCTTCAATTAATATTCTCACTTCTTTAAAATTTGGTTGATGTCCAGTTATTGCACAGTGGGTTGCAAGGGCAGTTTTTTTATTCGATTGTTTGTCAGTTTTTAAGTCGGATTTGTGCGATGATAGTCTTGTCTTTAATTTAGTTTTTGTTGTACCAACATATGTTGTATGGCATATGTTGGTTTCGTCACCATTGCATTTTATTTTATATATTAAATTAGATTTATCCATTTTGTCTAATTTACATTTTGTATTGGTAAAAAGTTTATTTGTCGTATTTATTGGTTTCATCGCTAGTGTATATTTTTCTTTATCATAAATGTCCGCACGTTTTAATCTGTCTAACAATCCGGGTATATAATCTGTTGATTTATAAATTTTTAATCTTTCTTGGTCTCGATTTTGAGCTGATGTGTTATTATTTTTATTTTTAGTCACATAATCAATTAATTTATTTACTCGTATTGTCTGAAGTGAGAAACTATTTTGACTCAGCATATTTCTAATATCTAATACTCGTTTTATAAAATTCGTTGCCGTGTTTATAATTTTATTCCTAGGGTGTTTTGAATAGAAATTTATGAGTCTCGATCGATCAATTTTTTAAATTCCAAATAGGTCGTCCACATATTTTGTCATCATTCTCGGTTTTGTGTTCATTTTTGCTAGAACTGTATTCAGTAATTCCTCCATAATTATATCTGCTATAACTGGTGATATTGGAGATCCCATTGGCATACCCTTCTTCTGGTCATAAAATATTTCATCAAATCTGAAGTACCTGCAATCTCTTATGCAAAACTTTACCATCTCCATAAATAGCAGTTTCGGAATTTTTGTTTGTTTTTTTAATATTTCCCATTTGCTTTCAATTGTGTTCAACGCCAAGTTAACCGGAATACTGGGAAATAATGAGATAACGTCAAAGGATACCAGTATCTCGTTGTCTTCAATTCGAATACTGTCTATCCTAGATCCTAATTCTTTTGCGTTACTTATATTATATGCTGAGTTTATTGTCAAGTTTGATAATATGTTTGTTATATATTTGCTTAGTCCTTATGAAGGGGATTTTTATTTTTCTTAAATTGATTTATGAGATTTAAGTTAAACAATTTTTTCACTAGAGCATTATTTTTATTTTGTAGACTTGAAGTAGGATCTCTCTTTAGTCGCCTGTATGAGCACATATCGTCTATGATACTTTTCATTTTTAACACATAGTCTTTTTTATTCATTGCAACAGTCTTATGCCCTTATCCTTGTTATTTCTTAAGTATTTTTTAGTTTGAACCACGTATTCAATATTAGTGAGTCTCTTGCATCTATTTTGATTCTGATCTTCCAATATAGTCACGAACTTAATTGTAGCTTTTTCTTATTTTTCTTTATCCCTTATTGTTTGTATACATTGTTCTCCGTCAGTTATACTACGAAACAATGGAAGAGTAGTTTTAGTAAATGGAAGTGCAAATTTAGGTCCAAGAGATAATAGCCATTCAATGTTGGAAGGTATTATTTTTTCAGTTGTATTAACAAACCAATCTTTGTTGAACTTCATGTTAATTTATTTTTGAAATAAAACAACTTCTTGAAGCAATCGAAAGGCGATATGAAGAGAGAATTAGAAAAATAGATAAAGCACAAAAAATATGTGAACAAAATGTATCAGAAATAAAGAAAGTTTGTGAAATTATAAATCAGTATGAAAATAAAAATAAACATTAGTGTAATAAAATACATGAAAGTAATAAGAAGATGGAAAATAATATAGCAAATTGTAATAAAAGAAACCAATGAAAAGCAACAAAAAATGTCATTTGCTGAAACCGTAAAAAAACAATAGTGATGCCACAATTAAAAAAACAAATGCCGCTTATAATAAAACCTAAAGAAAAACAAAGAACTGAAAAAACAAAGAAAGAATTAAATAATAAGGTAAAACAAATTGATCTGAAAATAACTAATGTGGAAAACAGGGCAATGGTACTCTAATAATACATAGTGAAAATAAAGAAGAGAATAGGAAAAATTCAATCAGCCATATAAAATAAAATGAGTGAAGGATATGAAATAAAAATTCCAAGTAATAATGAAATGAGCGTTACAATAACTGTTATGTCATTTAAATATTCTAATGAAGATTTAATTGAAAAAATAAAAAAACAAAAAGATATTATAAAAAATAGTAATATAACAATTATTAAAACATATGAAACAAAAAGAAACAATTATATTAAATACAACGCGAAAATTGATAAGGAATCGTACTCGAAATTACTGTTAACACAAAAAATTAATATTGGGTGAGAAAAATGTCGAGTATTTAATGGAACCGAAGTATTGATATGTTATAAATGCAGAGGATTTAATCACAAAGCTAGAGAATGCAGAAACCAAGAAGTATGTTATAAATGTCATGGTAACCATAAACCAAAAGAATGTGAACAGGAATTTAGAACAAAATGTATAAACTGTATAAGGTCAAATCAAAAGTTTAATCTTGGACTTGATGATAATCATAGCACTACAAGCAAAGAATGTCCAGTTTAACAATCAAAATGTATCAATGGTATATATACAAATGCTCAAGGATTACTGAACAACTTTAATAAAGTGGAGATAATTGTCGAATTAAAAAAGCCTGAATTTATAATACTATCGGAAACGCATTTAACAAACGATATTGAAGAGCGAGAATACCATTTATTAAATTATCAACATTATGAGACGTTTTCAAGTTCAACACGCACCGGTGGGGTAATAATCTATTTTAAAAAAGAATGGAATGTTAAAAAAATTTATCAGAAAGTAGTTGAACCAAAATACTGGATGTGCGCCTGTAAAGCAAAAAATAAAAGTACAAACTGAATAATGATTGCGGTATATAGATCACCAAGCTAGAGTGAAGTGGAATTTTGCAATGCATTTGAAGAAATAACAGAACTAATTACGGAAACAAATGTAGAAATAATTATAGCAATATAGACTGGAAAAAAAATAATACGTATAAAAATATGATACAATCAACGTTGAATGATAATGGACTCAGGCAAATAATTACTAAATATACGAGACTAACAGAAAATACAAAAACATTAATAGACTTTGTCATAAAACATAATATGAACATCATAGCCAAAACCAATTATGAAAATAAAATAGCGGATCATGAAGCAATAGATAAAATAATAAAAAATAAAAACTGTAACCAATCAACAAAGAAAGTTTAATAGAGAAATAAGATATAATATAAATCATTCCGAAAATAACAACGTTAATAATACAACTTATAATATCGAAAATTGCATTGAAAATACAATAAAAAATTTACAATAAAAAAACTATAAAGGAACAAAATAGCACAAAAAATGGTTCAATAGAGATCTGAAACAACTTAAAAAGTATCAGAATATAAAATACTATATTGCAAAAACGGTGAATACAAGTGAAGCCTGGAATAATTACAAACTAATAAGAAATAAATATGAAACGAAAATTAAAAATGAGAAAATCCAATTTATTAATAAGAGTATTAGTGAAGCCAAAGACCAGAAGCAAATGTGGAGAAAAATAAAAGAATTAGTTATGAATAAAAAACAAGATGTGATACAATCTGTGATATTTAATCAATTAGAATATAAGGAAGATCATGTAATAGCCAATTGTTTTATGGAGAGTATAAAGTCAATTATGAATTCAATTGAGAGTGTGCGGTACATTAACCAAATACCTGTGATAAATTTCAAATTTAAGTTTCACGCAATAAATCTAACAGAACTAAAAAATATATGGAAAAATTTTAATAATAAACCTGACTTTAACAAAGTGTCAATTAAATTAATATTGGATAATTGGAACACCATAGGAACCATTTTGTTAAATTTTATTAATATGTCGTTTGAAGAAGGAGAATTCCCGGAAAGCTGGAAAATATCATTAATAACACCAGTAGAAAAAATCAGCAAAACAAAAAAATGTGAAGAATTTAGGCCAATAAATACTTTAAAGACTTGTGAAAAAATTATTGAAAAAGTAATACAACAGCAACTTGAAGAATATTTTGAGAAAAACAATATATTTTCAAAATACCAATCTGGATTTAGAAAAAAATTTTCTTGTGAAACAACGTTAAATTATGTTATTTATAAATGAAAATATGTGAAACGGAGCAGGAGAATTATGGCTATTTTTTTGGACTTCAAAAGAGATTTCGCGACAATTGATCGTGACATTTTATTACAAAAACTTTATAATTACGGAATACGGGAATATGAACTAATGTGGTTTAAATCATGCTTAACGGGTAGAAAACAAATGGTGAAAGTGAATAACGTAAGGTCGGGACACGCAAATAACGAATACGGTGTACCTCAAGGATCAATACTAGGAGCATTGCTATTTATTATATATATATAAACGATATGCCAAAAATGCTTAAAAAAAAAGTGAAATAATATTGTATGCTGATGATACACTAATATTTACAGAAGGAGATACACATCAGCAATGTTATGACAATATGATACATGATATGAATAATGTTAATGAATGGTTCAGTCTTTCCAAAGTCTTCCGAATCCCGCCATGTGCAGACGTAATATCATCGTGAGCTTTTTCTATTAAAATATGGGTAATATCTTGGGTAATCCATAACCTCCAACCTACATCCCCAAAGTCTTCTAAACCAGTGCACGACGTTCTCTTATAAATTTTTCCATCCTCTACTCTCAAATCTGGTAATTTTTGTTGGTTTTCTTGAATATTTTGCGCTAATTGTATATAATCTTCAGACTCAAAAGCTGTAGTCTCAAAATCAAAAAAGTTCCCACCCTTTATCTCTGACACTTCTATCGGTAATCGCGACAACATATCTGCTACAATATTATCGACTCCCTTTTGATGTTCTATTGAGAAATCATATGCCTGCAGCTGCAGAGACCATCTGGCTAACCGTCCACTCAAGTCCTTTAGTGACATCAGCCACTTCAGGCTTGCGTGGTCCGTGATGATTGTGAATTTCATCATCTCCACGTAGGGCCTGAACCGCTTTACAGCTAACACCGCCGCAAAACATTCTTTCTCAGTAACCGTTTTGAGCATACCACCTCCAACTATAAAACCTAAGATCTTTGAAGCATAACCTCGACTTTTGTAAATCTATAGTCAAATTAGCGCTTTTCAGACACTCTGCGACCTGCTCTAGAATTTTTAAATGAGATGTAAACGTGTCCGAAATGATCAGAAGATCACATAGGTATACAAACACGTTCGGTTTTAATCTGGACGGTATCACCTGCTTTTGTTGTTGTTTCTAAAGCTGACGACATTCTATTGAGTTGTTTTTCCGGCGATTGTAAGTAACCTATTTCCGAACAATTTAACTCATTAAAAATTCTCTCATTAACTATTTTATACTTTTGTTCGCGTACTTCCAATGGTAAATAGTGGCGATATTTTGAAAAATTAGGCTTTGAAATAATATTATTTAAAGTTTCTTCGGGGCACCCTTGTTTGAGCGTGAATTCCCCGGTAAGGTCACGCTCCCCCTCGAGTTTTCCCGAGCTTAGAGGGATATAGGGCAGTTATCGTATTTGGTCTGACACACTTGTAACAAAACAAGGATCGTTGCTGAGACAGGCACTCTTTAAAAAAATGTCCCTGTTGTTGACAATTCCAGCATATCGGTATGCTGTTTACTGCTGCTTCTTCACAGCCTAACTCTTGATCTTTGTCTTCAATATCTAACACTGCCTCGCTAATGTACCGTTGTGGTCTCACAGATGATGGCGGCACATTCCGAGCGTCTTTGCGGGAAAAGGTCCGTTCAGCTTCGAGACACTCCATGCGTAGACGATCAACAGATGATAGCGCCATAGGGTAGACGATTCGAGCGATACTTTCCTTCAGATTCCTTTTGGCGATTCGAATCATCTCACCCTCGGCTACCGGCATTACTAGCTTTGCCCTTAACAGATTCAAACTATGGAAATAATCATCTGTTGATTCTCGCCGCATTTGCTTCCTCTCGACCAACTACTGCATCAGTTCCCAGTTTGACCTAACAGTTCTATATCTATTTGATAGAGCTAGGCGTAGGGTGTTCCAGTCCGAAATAACAGTCGTTTGCACGAGAGCCCAGTACCACTGCTTGACTGTACCAGTCACCAGTAGGTGAAAGTCCCTTAAAATTTCATGCCACGGGATTTAGTACTGCATCTGCATAAATTGCGTAATTTATTACTACTACAGTAACTAGTTAATTTATTTAAAATAATTAAAATAGTTTTAAAATAAACACAACATTCAATTTCACCAATAATTAGTAATCAAAGCAAAAAAGATGGGTATATATTAAAGAAAAAAAATTAATAAAAGTTAAAAATACAGATTAAAATTTGTTGGTATTCGAGAATACGTTTTTATAAAATATATTATTATTAAAACAGGTTTGGTTCTTATGATGCGAGTATAGCGGTGATGTGTGTAGAAAAAAATTAAAATACAAAAACAAACTAGTGCCATTAACGGCCTCTTAAAATGTTTCCAAAAATCAAATTCTACATAAAAAAATGTATTTGCTGACGAGTAATCGCTTCGTTAATAGTACTGCAGACCCTCTGTATAATAAGCCAGAGCGCCTACCACTAACTCAGCATTTCACTCATAGCTATTCCAGTTCTCCTCACGACACTTCAGGCCTCTGATACTATGATCAGAGCGGTTATCGCCAGGGTTATTAGTACTTACAAAGTTTCTTGTGCTAAGATATGGGTTCAAAATACCACAGGCCTCTTAAAAATATTTTAGAGCAGCTACCTCGATCCCATAGCTGCACTCAACAACATTAAACAGAAACTACAAAAAAAAAAATTAAATAAATATCTAAACCACTCCAATGAAATGTTTCTCTCAAACTCTCACGCTACCGGTTTAAGATATAATTTGTACAATGTGGATGAATGTCTGGTCCTGAATCCGCCATAACTCTTTCAAAACAGGCAACAAATCCTACAGCAATGCTAAGTTTTGTGGCCTATAGGTTTGGATTCCTATAGGTTACTGTTAAAAAAAAAAAAATCATGACTTCTTAAAAGCTCCACACTCATCACTTGGTCTATTGCGAAAATCTATTATTCTATTACTTGGTATATTTAGGTGACCTATACTCAAAAAAATTCCGTTTAGATTGGGCGCCATATTGTTACGTGCCTCATTTGGCACAACAGCTGTGATGCCAGCTAGCTCATCAGTACCACCAGGGCAGGTCCCAACCCACAGCTGTAGCCCAGAGACAAATAACAAATAAATAAAAAACAAGGGCTGCAAAAAAACTACAAACTTAAAGACACACAGGGAAACACAAAGAGGGAGAACAAGACGATGGTGTTCACCACTGTCCCACCCGACCTATGACTCCTGCTCCGGGTCCCCAAATGTTCCGGGTGCCCTAATCCACACACACACACTTACTTGGGCAACTTACCGCACATCAGGTCAAACCACCCCTAAAAAAAAATTACCAGGAATACATAATTGTTCAACACATAATACAAATTACATATTTATTTCTTAAAAAAAACTAAAACTAACAAAAAAAATGCAATTAATACAAAAAAAAAATATGCCTTTGTTTTTGTATTGTGCAGAAGTGTACACGGGTACTTATGCCTACAATATTGATCGAGTTTACCTTTTATTTAAAAGGGTTGTACGTTATGTGTCCCGTTAATCATTCTGGTTAGAACCATCATATCAAGTAAGAGTTGTACGATCGTTTAACTCATTACCATCTACATTAAGACACTTTAATAAAACATATGCTACCCACAAAAAGAAGCTTATAGAATATAGCTGCTTAAATAAACTTTATAGTATTTAACTTCTTACATAGGAAGGAAATGTAATTATTTCATATTCTTATATTCTATTTATTGTATCTATTGTGGTTAAATAATATTAAGTTAATTTATGTGTGAAATACTGTAATTAATTTACTGGCCAATTAGGCTTACAAATTACAAATAAAATAACGCAAATTAAATAAAATTAAAAAAAATATTTATATAAAAAAATGAGTTAAAAAAATTAAATATAAGAAAAAGTATTAATAAAAAATAAATAAAAAAACTAAAACAAATGCCTGAGTGCAAAACTCAGTTTTCATTGGACCAATGTAATTAACCGGAAATACAAAAAAAACTAATCAACGCCAAAAAACAGAAACAATTCGTTGCTGCGGAAAACACAGGGAAACAATAAAGAAAAAAATAATGTTACTCACTATTCCTTCCTAAATGAGCTCTTTTAGGGGGTTGGCAACACTTCCTAACTATCAAACTTATCGTTCCCTAATCTCTTCCGGTTTTACCGAACCGGGTCTATTGAGCACAGAAAACCTGTAGAACCGAACAACAAAAAATCCTCACGATTAATTTTGAACTTAAGGCACTGTTTTCACAAAAAAGACTTACAAAAAAATACACTTTTAAATACAAAAATAATAATACAAAAAAAACAAACACTAATATTATAAATTAATCAAAATAAAAATTTAATTTTCTCTTTCCATAAAAACTTTTAAATATGAGACCGAATACTTGTTGGTGTCCGACCGAATAAATTTTAGCGTCAAACCGAACGCTAATCAAAATGGCAATGACGACCGAGGCGGTCGTTTACTTAGGCCTTTGGGAACTGCCTGTACACAAAAACCATGAAAATACCCTGGATGCTAATTAGATTTAGCACCGTACGTTTTACTGTTCCAAGAAAAAACATGGCTGCTACAACTTTCTTTCACAATTATAAATTAGGCTTAAATCTAGTTTACGGGCACCGCTCCAAAATAAAAAAAAAAGTTGACTACGGGGTGCAAAATGCAATTTTAAGCAAGAAATGTAAAGTGAAAAATTTGACGGCAACCTTTAGTTTCGGAGTTACGGCCCTCCAAAGTTTTTATATATAATATGTTATTTATCGAGTAGTTGATGGCGGAATGGGACAATATGAGTATCATTGGAAAGGGAATATAAGAGGCTATTTATTGAAGCAGGAAAAATTGAAAAAATAATTAAATAAAAAAATCTGGTGCGGAAAAACATTTTTTTACAAAATAAATTAAGTTATTCGGAAACCTTTAGAAAGCGAGGCCGCTATTGGTTATACCATAGAGGAGAAAATCCTTTCGTCCGGCCAAAGGCCGGCTACGCAGAAAACCTTTAGAAAGCGAAGCCGGTGTTGGTTATACCACAGAGGAGAAAATCTTTGCGCCCGGCCGAAGGCCGGCTACGCAAAAGATCTTTAGAAAGAGAAGCCGCTGTTGGTTATACCATAGAGGAGGAAATCTTTGCGCCCGGCCGAAGGCCGGCTACGTAAGAAACCTTTAGAAAGCGAAGCCGCTGTTGGTTATACCATAGAGGAGAAAATCCTGTGGTCCGGCCGAAGGCCGGCCTCGCAAAAAACCTTTAGAAAACGAAGCCGCTGTTGGTTATACCATAGAGGAGAAAGCTGTTGCGCCCGGCCGAAGGCCGGCTACGCAAGAAACCTTTAGAAAGCGAAGCCGCTGTTGGTTATACCATAGAGGAGAAAATCCTGTGGTCCGGCCGAAGGCCGGCTACGCAAAAAACCTTTAGAAAGCGAAGCCGCTGTTGGTTATACCATAGAGGAGAAAATCTTTGCGCCCGGCCGAAGGCCGGCTACGCAAGAAACCTTTAGAAAGCGAAGCCGCTGTTGGTTATACCATAGAGGAGAAAATCCTGTGGTCCGGCCGAAGGTCAGCTAGGCAGGAAGCCTTTAGAAAGCAAAGCCGCTGTTGCTTATACCATAGAGGAGAAAATTCTTTCGTTTTTGAGTAAAGTAATGTTTATATGGAAAAAATAGTTTTTTTGGAGCCTTACCTGATTTTTTTATTTTATTTTTACTTTTTTTTATTTAATTGAATAGGCCCTTAAATTCCCTTTCCAATGATACCCATATTGTCCCATTCTACCATCGAATACTCGATATGTGCCTTATTAGATACAAAAACTTCGGAGGTCCGTAACTCCAAAACTAAGGGTTGCCGCCAATTTTTTCACTTTATATTTTTTGCTTAAAATTGCATTTTGCACCCCGTAGTCAACTTTTTTTTAATTTTGGTGCGGTGCCCGTAAACTAGATTTGTTCCATAAATTAATTTCTTTGTTACCTGTGATTGCTCATTCCCCTCTTACAGAGCGCTCCCCTAGTCTGTTAGATCCGGTGCAATATCCTACCGTGAGTGGATGGAGGACGCTCGATGCACTACTTCAATCCTGCTAAGACTTCGACTCGAATTTTGGTACAAAAAAACACCTGCACACATTTATCACAAAAAAACACCAACATATAAGGACTATCCCTTTTTTTTAGCAGTTAATATTTACACTCACTTTTTTTATTTTATTGAGAATATTATTAATATTGTTTTGAGAATATAACAAAAACTTTAATCGAATAAAAATTCCACTAATGTAAAACAAAATAGTTATTTGCTTAAATTAGATTAAAATTCACATTAATTAATCTAAAACACCCGTTCGAATTATTATTAAACACACACTCTTTTACTTAATCTGTTACAATGGCGAATTTTACTTCACTTGACTTCTATTTATAAATCTACCTTTTAATCGAAATTACTTGACGAATATTCTTAATCCCTACTTAAAAGCCCCTTCTCAATTCTGTCCGCACAACACAAAAACAACCATGACTGCATTCAAACAAGCAAATTTTACTTTGACAAAGTTTTGTTAATTTTCTTTTAAAGTTTGTTTGGTGTTCAGACACAAAACGTTTTCTTTTACAAATTTTTGTTTTCTTTTCTTTGAGGCTTTTCACACACGATTAATTTTTAATCCGCACAACTTTTGTTCTTTCGTATTTACATTAGACTAATTGTGCTGGCATAAAATTGTGCACGTATACACAGCTTTGTGTGTGTTAGTATTTTCTTTGTTTATTTCACGTTTGCCTTTCGTTCGTTAAACACATGCATAAATTGCGGAACAAGCTTTGCTAAAATAAGGCCCCTTTCACATTAGGCAAGTTTACTTGCGCAAGTCTTGTGTTTGTAGGCGTGAGAGGAAAGGTCGGTTTGAAGGGGAAAGACTTGCCGAGACTTGAGTACCGACTTGCTTGTACTTGGCAATTCTGCTTCTGCTGTCATTCTTGTCTTGGATTATTTATTAGTTTTTTACATTGTCTTTTATTTCTTCTTCGGCGTATTGATAGGCTACATTCCAAAACGGGAAGAAATTTATGGTTTACAAAAACGTCAACAAATTGAGAAAATTAGAGCATAAGAAAATTAAACTTGCTCAACAAACTTGCCGAATGTGAACATAAAAGCAAGTTCAAGATAAAATAAACAAAAGTGAAAATTATACTTGCGCAAGTAAACTTGCCTAATCTGAAAGGGGCCTAAGTTATGATAAATGGGCAATTAATTTTAGGAGGATTTTCTTAACTTATGCCACATTTCACAAGATTTCAATTAATATTTTATTCATATTTGAAAAAAAGTTCGTTTTCAAAGTTTTTCCCTGTAAAATACATATAAAAATCAACTCAATTAACTTTAAACTTAAGTGCTGTTTCTGTATTACAGGCGATTAACTCGTCTGAAAAAATTATATGAAAAGCACTCAGTTTTTTTATTTCCATATAAATTTTTCAGACGAGTTAATCGCCTGTAATATAGAAACAGCACATTAATTTCCCTTGATAAAATATAAGAAAAGTGAATTCAATCAAAACAAATCTCAATCATGTACATAATTAACATCATTTTCTTCATATTCATCTTTACTCGTCGATGGACAACTAAATACTAAAAATCGCTCTGCGAAAAAAAAAACGTTGAACCTGTGTTTTCATAAGTGTGTATGTGTTAGTTTTGTTCTGCTTGTGCGGGGTTGAAGCTGGTTGAAAAATTTTGCCAGCCAAAAACCACTCTCCTCACCGAAAATGCCTACAAACTGCGATTTTATGCCAGAACAATTATTCCAATGTGAAAAGGCTCTTTGATCGTTCCTTATTTTTGGACGTTTTGTATGTGGTGCTTATATGTATGTATATGTATGTAAATATATACAACTGTGTATAAGCAACGAAAGAAAACCAAAGCTATTTTGCGAGTACATCAAAGTCTGTACTGCTCATTATCCTTTCTCCCTCTCTCTCACATAAAATCAAAACTTTGCAAAGTAAAATTTGCCTGTGTGAATTGGGTACATGTATGATGCCATAATTATGCTCCCTTTATGGCATCTTATTCCTTGTAAGCAGAATCAACATCTCTGTATTTAAATTGGCAAACAAAAAAAAATATTTAAAAAAAACACCGTTTTCACAAAACAAAACAGCTGTACACACGGACTAACACAGATTACTCGCCCCACGCTAACCACCCGCCAAAAGAGACCAAACCCCCAACACAACAAGTTTCCAAAAAAATAAAACTAAATAACTAATTAAAAAAATTACCAATCACAAAATAAAATTAACAAACCATTTCAACAAGCATCAAAACAAATAAACAAAAGGTAACAAGCACTTAAAACTCTATAAAAAATACAACAAAAAGAACACAGCAAGCAACACACACAACAAAACAGAAAAACATAGATAAAGTCGAAACAAACAAAACATTAAAATACATTCTCAATCATCCTAAAACATTCATAAAAAAACACCCAAATCAAACCACATAAACAAAACAACATCTACCGCGAAAAGTGGTCACTGTCCTTCCGCCGGCAACAAAACCACCCTAAAGCGGCCAGTTAACAGGTAGGTTATTCCCACCGTAGTTCCCTCACCCCTTTTTCAAGCTGCCTTTTTCTTCCCTTTTCCAGCAGGACCCATATAACCCGCAACAAATCGTGTTTACATTGATACAAAAAAAAAAGAAGTTTGGAAACGAGAATGTATGAACACAAAGCAGACATAAATAAAAACCAAGAAAGCACTGCATTATCAAAGCACATAACACAAACAAAACATGTACCAGATTTTGACAACGTAAAAATATTGAACAAGGAAAGCAACGAAAGGAAACGATACACGACAGAAAGTTTACGAATACAAGAAAAAATAAACAAAACTATGAAAAAAGGAAGATACAGACAATCTTAGCGCGATATACAGTGTTGTTATTAGAAACAAATAAAATTCAAAAATTTCGTTAAAGTTTAAAACCAGGAACAATATTTTTCTAAAATCCTTAAGATTATGTCTACACTATAAGTAAAATGTAAGTTTTTACCTTATGTATAGATAATATTTTTAATAAACTGATGTTTTTTATTTATTTTTGTTCAAAAATAGACAAATCCCCTGAAGAAGTGAACAAAAATTCACGAAACGTCGGGAGAAAATATGTAATAAGAAGTGCATTTTTATTTTTGCATGGAGAATGTGGGGCCTAACAAGCTTAAAATAGAAACAGAAAAACATTGAATTTAATTGGCCAAAAAAAAAACGATCAAACAGAAGGAAAAAAAAATTGTAAAAGTAAACTTTTTGTGTCTCAACAACAAACAAAGTTTTAAAGTAAATCAGTCGCATGCTGTTATTGAAAGCATTCAAACGTGTTTTTTAATCAGCTGTTTATTTTTTCATAAAAAACTTCAATTAAATTAAATTTTCTTTGTGAATTCGTTAATAATATCTTTAAAACGTAAAAAATATTAGGGTAATAATTCTCGATTTAAAATGCAGAGATCTGTTAGTAATAATCGGTTCCAGATGCTCTCTGAACTAGGAGACGATGATGGTTCAAATGTTGAAAGTGAACTCGCCCACGAGGTTGTTAAAATTCCACCAATAGTTGTTGACAATTGTTTTAAATTTACTGAGGTTATAAATCTTATTGGTAAAATATGTAAATATAAAAGAATTTCCATCGGAACTAAATTAATACCGAACTCAAAAGCTGAGTATGATGAAACTGTAAATAAACTAAAGATTGCCCAGATGAAATTATTCTCTCATCCTATAAAAGACAACAAAAGTTTTAAGCTTATGCTGTTCGTTTTACCACAAATTAGCTTAGAAACCTTGAAATGTGAATTTAAAGATGCATTCAACATAGAATTGGTCAACGTAAAATAAATAACAACTACGCGCTCAAACACTGACGATGCATTTTATATGGTGGAGTTCAACCGAAGTCAGATAATAAAGCGGGAGGTTATTAAGATAAAATATGTTTTCGGTATCGTAGTACGCTGGAAAAATTCCCAACGTAGGGCAAGAGGTCCTGTATAGGATGCGGTGGAGCCCATGATTACGCAAACTGCCAACTTAATAAAACAACAGAAGATGGTCCTGTTATTTACAAATGTTTCAATTGCATTAATAATAAATTAAAAAATATTAATCACAGTGCTGACGACCCTCACTGTCCGTCAAGAAAAGAATATTTACAGCTCCGACAAAGAATTTCTAATAGCAGGCGACCAGTACGACAAGTACGTCATGATGACATTGTTTCTATTTCATCAGAAGATATGCAGCATGAGGCAAGGGGTTACGAGATGCCAGCCTCAGTTGCTGGTTCAAAACATAAAACTCAACAAGACGATAATTTGTCAAATGAACAAATTTTAGATATTTATTTCGAAGCCTTAGACGCATTAAAAAAATGCAAAACCAAGTACGATAAAATGAGAGTGCTTGGAAATATGCTTAGATATGTTATATAAAAAGTCAATATGGAGCCTAAATGTTATGAATTGGAATGCCCAGGGCATACCGACTCCAGCCTCGATAATAGAACTTGAACTCGTGTTACATCAAAAACAAATAGACATAGTTTGCATAAATGAAACATTCCTCAAAGCTAATCACAATTTCAAATTAAGAAACTTTAAAGCCTATAGAGAAGACCGTGCTACACATAGTACCCATGAACGCATTTCAAAATATCCAACAGCAAAAGTCGAAAATGTATCTATAATAGTTACCATAAATTATAGACCAATAAGATTTACTTCTGTTTATTGTCCAAATTATACAAAGGACTTTATTAATGATATAAACATTTTAACCACAACTACAACTGATTTTTTTATATTTGGAGATTTTAATGCTCACCATACAAACTGGAACTGTTTTAAAAACAACCGGCAGGCAAAAAAACTTTTCAATTATCAAATGACCCCTCGTTACTATATATATTCTTCAAATTCATTCATTCGTTTTGGTCAGTCGTCAAGTCCGACACGTCCATCTGTTGTTAATCTTCTCACCAATTCCAACTTAGATTTTTCACAACTGTAAACACACCCAGAAATTCTAAATTCAGATCATATACCAATGACTTGCACAATTTTTGGTTCTTTAACAGCAAACTCCATTAAAATTCCACTTTATTATAAAGCTAATTGGAAAGAAATAGGAAAATGGATAGAAAATGAGTTTAGAAAAATAACTTCCAAGGTATTGAATTATCGAACTCAAATGTGGAAGAAACACTTTATTACTTACCTGGTACAAGAAGCATCTAAACAAATTCCACTTGGTAATTCATAAGTCTGACATAGAAAGCTTTCCAGTCAAACTTTATTTTTAATTTCGCAAAGAAATAAATTTAGACGAAAACTTCAACATAATTACTTTCTTATTAAAACAGCTGACCACACTAATAAATTTGAACATAAACAATGATAGAAATAACAACTGGTACGAATATATACAAAAGCTGCCAACAGGTAATAAAAAGTTTTGGGTGTTGTCGAAAGCAATAAAAGGCAATAAAAAAACGTTTGTAGTTTAACAAAAGCATAACAATAAAGAAAAAGCTGAAATAATTTCGGAAGTTTTCGAAAATTGTCACAGAACAACATGCAATATAAATTTCCCAGTAGATAATATGGTAGAACAACACACAGACTGGTTGAATGCTCAAAGTATCACAGATGACATGCAGCAAGACTTGACGTCCGTGGAAGAAGTAAAATACTTCATAGGTACACTGAAAAACTCAAAAGCACCTGGATTGGATGGAATAAAGCCCATTGTGTTGAAAAATATAACAAATACTTTTTACACACTAATTACTCAAATTTTCAACTGGTGTTTGACAAAAGGTTATTTTCCAAAAATTTTTAAAACAGCCAAAGAAGTGCCAATTTTAAAACAGGGAAAGGACGCAAAATCACCTAAAAGTTATCGTCCAATAAGCATGCTGAATTGGTTAGATAAAGTTTTCAAAAAAATCGTGTTACAAAGAATAAATGAGTACACCGAAACTAATAGTATAATACAAAAAGAACTATTTAGTTTTCGAAAAAAACATTCAACTGTGCACCAAGTAAAGAGAATTGTAAACTTTATCTCAAATAACAAAAGTAACCGAAAAAGTACTGGAATAGTGCTGTTAGACGTAGAAAAAGCCTTTGATTCTATATGGCACAATGGCTTAATTTTTAAACTCCATAAATTTGGTTATCGAATTTACATACAAAAGATGGTACAAAGTTTTTTGAATGAGAGATTCTTTGTAGTGAATATTGATACTGAATACTCCACCCAGCGCAATATTCCTGCGAGAGTTCCCCAGGGCTCGGTGTTATCACCTGTTTTGTACTCAATATATACATCGGATTTTGAAATACTCAAAGATCAATCAGTTGCACTTACGCAGACGACACTGCCATCATAACAACAGGTAAAGTTTCAAACGCTATAGTCAAAAGAATGAAAAAAGGTCTTTTACATGCTCAAAAATATTTAAAAAATGGATAATTAAAATAAATAAAATAAAACTCAAACAATAATATTTCCCTTCAACAAATCACCGAAAAGAATACTCTCAATACCATTATCTGTGGATGGAGTTGAAATTCATCTCCTTGATACTATTAAATATTTTGGAATTGAATTAGATAAAAAACTAACTTTCAGACATCATGTTCTAAGAACTTGTGAAAAGGCAATTAAATATGGAAGAGACCTTTTCCCATTATTAAATCGAAAATCAACTTTGAATTATAAAAACAAAATATTACTGTATAAAATGTGCATACGGCCTATTATGACATATGGGTGTCAAATTTGGTCAAATAGATGTGCCAACCCTATCCAAAGAAGTTGCAAATAATTCAGAATAAAAATCATTTTAAATTTACCCAGAAGATACTCAACAAGTAGACTGCATCAAAATTTTCAACAAGATTTGCTTAAATCAGTAATATCTAATTTAACACAAAGATTTGAAGTTCGAAATAGAGCTTCAAATTATGATATAATAAGGAATATTAATTTTTTTCTTCAATTTCAGCAATGAAGCTGATAGAAGGATTAATTTAGAATTTCTTTAAATCTTTACTAGGTTTTTCCCTATCTTTTTTTCCTAACACTGCGTTAATGTAAATACTAAATTTAAGATATTTTTATACAATAAATTAAGTTCATATTTGTTGCAAT
This sequence comes from Gymnosoma rotundatum, assembly GCA_916610165.2. Classification (NCBI taxonomy): domain Eukaryota; kingdom Metazoa; phylum Arthropoda; class Insecta; order Diptera; family Tachinidae; genus Gymnosoma; species Gymnosoma rotundatum. Next base: position 89,310,762 of record OU744337.1, on the reverse strand, counting down.
ACTTAATTAAGTAAGATCTCGAAAAACGTTTTTATTGTAAATATTTTAAATGTATTAATGATAGTTATAATAAATAAAAAATAAAAAGAAGTTTAAAAAAAATTAACAAAACTTTGTAAAAGTAAATCTTGCGTGTCTAAATGCAGTCAAATTGTGGTTTTGATACAGAGGTGAAATCTTTGGCACATAGAAAACAATATAATCAGGTTTTCTGTAGTTTCTGAAGAGATATATATATAGTGTTTTTTTTTTTAATTATGAAGAAGGAAAAAAACAAAACAAAAACTAGATATTTAACAAGAAAAAAAATTCTTTTCCACAAAAAAAAAGAAATAATTATTATTATTACTCATGAAAATAAAGAATTTAATTATTAAATTGCTTAAAAATGTGATAGGCTGTAGCTTAACGAGATAATTCCAGCTCATTTTCTCTGTGCTATTTCTTTAGTTTACTTAAAAAACAATTTTTTATTTAAATATCAAATTTCCATTAAAAAAGTAAACTCTATAAAAAAAAAATTTTTATACAACAACTCCTTTTACTACACAAAAAATCAACTGAAATAAAAGGACATGCCACAAAGAAGAAAGGATACTATATATACCGTACACTATTGAACGAAAGGAGACTGTTAAATACATGGCTTATTTTGTTCAGCTGAGTCATCCGTTCAATTTAATCCGTACACTATTGAACAAATAGACCTGGGGGGTTACTCTCTATTGCGATGCGAAAGCAAGTTCGATGCGATAAGAGTACAATTTGATACTCTGCAATGTTTACGCAAACGCTTTCGCAAAATAATTTAAAAAAGAAGCAACTCTGGTACAACAAAATAAACAACAGAGAGGAATGACAAAATAAAATGTCAAAATTTTTAAACAAAAACATTTATTTTATTAAATAATACATAAATCTTCGCGTCCAATGCAAAATATTATTAATTACAAACATTTAATGTAGACTACAAAAAGATCTTTGACGAACAAAATGTTATAAATATAATTTTGTGTGTTTTTTTATTAAAAAATAATAAATAGTTATGGATTCAGTGGTATTATGGATTGAGACGGAAAATGAACATAACATTTAAAATGTAATTTTCATCTTGCGAATATAGCAAAACTTCTTCTGCAGGCTTTTTGTTTGCTGTAACATGTTGGGTAGCATGTTGTTGTAAGGTTTGTAAATGTTTTGTTAAAAATGTTGTATCTATAGTACTCTTGTTTTATTAAAGAGCCTTAGAGTAGAAGGCGGCTCTATATGATGGCAAAGTTAATTGCCGAAGTTTGTTGAGGAATAAAACAACTCTATTGCTTAAAGTCAGAATTATTTCTGATTTTATTTACAATTTTCCCTAGCTTATATACTATTTCTTATTCTATGTTTTCTTAAAGAATAATCATTTCTCCTATTCATAATTAATAATTTCTATGTTTATTATTTACATATATATTTATCTATTTCTCCTACTTATTGTTCATATATTTATTAAAAATCTTAAATTACAATATTTCATTCAACACTTGACTTTGCATTTTCTACCAACTGCATTTTTTGTCGGTCATTTACTTCTGATATTTATTTTATATTTTGGGTATGCATGTTAATACCACATGTTTGTTTGTTTGGGTATGCATGTTTATACCATATGCACTACACCCTTACCGTTTAAAAGAAAAAAAATTTTTATTGAATGAAAGAAAAAAAATTTTTTTTTTGTATTAAATTACAAGATAGTACTTAACATAATTTTATTCTATTCTTATGTATAGTCATAGGTTTATTATTTATTAAAATTGTGACATTTACGTCTTGTGTGTTTATTATTTCAAAAGGACCGGTATATTGATTTTCATTTTGCGGTTTCTTTTTTTAAAAATACTTTATCTCCTATTCTTAATTTGATATCGTTAATATTCTTATCTTTAATATTTTTTTGTTTTATTTTATTTTCTAACAGTTTTTTATTTGCCATTTCATGTGCATGTTTTAATTTTATTTTTAATTCTGTGATATAATCTTCATAATTGTAAAATTTATCGTTTGATATTGGTTCAGTTGGCATTGATGCTAATTTTCCAAATACAAGTTCAAATGGGGAAAACCCTGTGAATGAGTGTGGTGTTGTATTATACGCGAATGTATAATATGGAATCCATTCATCCCAATTGTATTGTTCCGTGAAAGAACGCATGTATTCGTTTAAAACTTTATGATTTCTTTCTATACTATCTAAGGTTTCATGGTGATATGAAGTTACATGTTTAGTTTTCATAAGTGTACATATCCTATTAAATAATTCATTTACGAATTCAGTTCCTCTGTCCGTTTTTATTGTATCAAAACATCCATATTTTAGTATAAATTTTTCTACTAATATCCTTCCTATCTCAGATGCTTCTTTAGTTTCTATCGGAAATGCATCAACATATTTTGTTAGTTCGCATTGTGCTGTTAATATGTATCTATATCCATTTGATATTCTTAATGGACCTACTGTGTCTAATTGTATAACTTGAAATGGTTTTGTTGGTGTATTCGTTATTTGGAGTGGTGCTTTGGTATGCCTAATGACTTTATTCTTTTTACAAGATTCGCAATGACTGATGAAATCTTTGATCATTTTATACATATTCTTCCAAATGTATTTTTGCTTTAATCTAATGACTGTTATACGTACTCCTGCATGACCTCCATGTGGGGTTTCATGATATTCTTTTATTATCTCTTTTTGTCTATCTTTTTCTAATATTCTTTCTGGTTGTTTAAATAATATTACCTCTATGGGTCTTTGTCTATGTTTATTTTTATTTTGCATGCTATTATATATTTTTCTCAATTTTGCCTCACGTATGAGTGTAAAAATCGTATCATCTTTCGCTAACGTTATTGTGAAAATTTGATTATCGCGTAAAACCTTAGTTAACTTCTGCAAAACTGAATCTGGATTCGAGTATGCATTTTCATTACAAGATACTGTTACGTGATTCCCAAAAATTTCAACTTTTGGTTTGCTTTTATTCATTTTATCTATAACAAAATTTAATCTTGGATATCCTTTAATTTGTGAAAACGAAATGCTCTCTATCACGGGCTTGTTAATTTCATGTTTATTTAAAGATCGGCTTGCATATGAGATCGGTAAATCGGTATTTATTTCACCTTGTGAAAGTACCGCTCCTAACGCGTAATCAGATGCGTCAGTAGTGAGTATAAATTCTTTTCCAAAATCTGGGTATTGTAATATTGGTGGATTTGAAACTATAGATTTTAACATTTCAAAAGATTTTTGGCAGTTTTCTGACCAATGAAATTGTTGATTTTTCTTTAATAATTCATTTAGAGGTTTAGCTATCTGTGCAAAATTTTTAACAAAGCGTCTATAATAATTACAAAAAGCTACGAATCTTCTTGTATCATCTGCATTCTTTGGGACTGGATAAATCTCAAATGCTTTACATTTATTTGGGTCTGTCATTATTCCTTTATCTGTAATAAGATGTCCTAAATAAACTACATCTGGTTTCAAAAAATTACATTTATTTGGATTTAATTTAAGGTTGTGACTTTTTAATCTTTGAAAAACTTTTATTAAATTATCATTATGGTGTTGTAGCGAACATCCGAAAACAATTATATCGTCTACGTATATAAATGCATTGGAATCTAACCCTGTTAATGCTATTGTCAACATTCTTTGGAAACTGTTTGATGATATCTTGAGACCAAAAGGTAATCTTTTGAATTGATAGTGTCCATTGCCTGTGGAAAATGCTGTAAGTGGTATAGGTGCTTGTTGTAATTCTATCTGGTGGAATGAGCTCGTCATATCTAGCGTTGAGAAATATTTTGCTCTTCCTATTTTGTCTAATACATCATCTAGTTGGGGTAATGGGAATTTGTCATTGACTAATTTTTTATTTAACTGACGATAATCGACAACTAATCTCCATTTCTTTTCACTGTTGTCACTTTTCTTAGGGACCAAAAGTAAAGCAGGGGGCCTACTGCGTATTTCGATTCGAAATGTAAAATTTGTCGAAAGCAAATTCCGAATCGAAAGTTAAATCGTACTGCGTAACTCGTTCGAAACGATGACAGGGTTGTATTTGTATAAGAATGGGAAAATATGATAAAATGTTGGTAGCACTGCAACTCAATTGTCAAACTTGGTGAAAATAACCCAAAACAAAATAAAATTGAAAATTAAAAAATACGTTTTTGGTGAAAAAAATTAAATAATGGATTGTGTTTATTTGTGGTTTGACGAAGTCGATTCAACTCCAGAAAGAGTTCAAAGAAAAATTGTAAGGGACTCATCAAATATAATGAGTCTTAATGATAAAAAGTAAGTAATCATAAAAATTATTTTTTTTTAATTGTATTAATAATATATATTGTTTAGTTTTGTAAAAAACTTTAGACTTAGTAAGGATGCTTTTACGTATGTTCTTACTAGCATAAAAGCCGAATTAAAAAGTGCACAAAGATCAACTGCCATAACACCTACTTTAAAACTGGCAGCCACTCTAAAATTTTTGGCACAAGGTGGGTACCAACACCAACTTGGACAAGATCGACACCTGGGAATTTCCCAGCAGTCAATGTCCAGTTGCTTGTCAGAAGTGTGCCATGCTATTGAAAAAATCCTCTGCCCCAAGCACATAGTTTTAAAAGCAACTGAAGAAAAACAAAAAGAGGCCAGAAGACATTTTTATAATGCAAGTGGAATACCTGGGGTAATTGGAGCAGTTGATGGCACCCACATTCAAATCATAAGGCCAATTGCTAATGAGCATTTATATTTTAATCGAAAATTAAAACACAGCATCAATGCTATGGTGGTAAAGTCTTAACACAATTTTTTTATATACAACGTATTTATAATTTAAAATTTTTACAGATATGCGATCACGAAATGTATGTAAGAGCTGTGAATGGACGTTTTGGTGGAGCTAGCCATGATTCCCATGTTTGGAACTTATCAAGCGAAAGACAATATATGAAAGAAGTTTTTGAAAATGGAAATAGATCAACTAGAATACTTGGTAGTTACAAATATACACAATTTTATTTTTAAAATCAGTAATATAAAATATTTTTTCATACGACTGCTTTAGGTGATTCAGGGTATCCCTTAGAGCCTTGGATTCTAACTCCTTACAGAAATGCTGCTGAAAATTCTACAGAATCATATTTTAATGAACGACATTCCAAAGCACGCTCTGTTGTAGAAAGAACTTTTGGACTCTTGAAATCAAGATTTCGTTGTCTCTTAGCTGCAAGAGAAATGCATTATGCTCCAGAAAAAGCAGCTCAAATTCTAAATGTTTGCTGTGCGTTGCACAACATTTGTTTAGAGTATAATGTTGAGCAATTCCCTATAGATACCGTTGAAGAAGATATTTTAACTTATGCTACAAGCTCCAGCACTGAAACGGAAAACAACAATTTTAGTGACGTAGCAAAAACTATTAGAGATGAAATTAAAAATAATTTGAGAAAAAACTAATAATGTTAAGTGTTTTTATTTGCAGAAAATAAAACTATTTCAATTCATACAAAATAATTAAAGGCACATATTTAAATATTCTTCTTAAATTAAAATAAAAAATAAGACAATTTTATATAGGTTTTTACAGAAAACAAATTCAGATCAAAATAAAAAAATAAAATTCAAAATAGAATAAAAACAATAAAACTAATACCAAAGTAATGATAAAAAATATAAATATAAATAAGTAATTAAAATTAAATTAATTTATTAAAGGATACGTTTTTCCATTTCAATATCTAAAATAGTTTTTTTCATTTGTAAATGTTGAAGTTTTCGTTTTGATTTTTCCAATTCATTGAGTTTTTTAAATTCAAATTTTTCTTTTTTTAACTGAAACTTTTCTTTTGCTAGCTCAAGTTTTTCTTTTTTTAGCTCAAACTTTTTAATGTCAAGTTTGTGTCGGCGTTCTTGAGTGTCAGAGCTTCTCTTTAAATACTTTTGGACACCAGCAAGATGTTCACTTACTTCCCTTAAAACTTTAATAGAATTCTCTTGGTAAGAAATTTGATTTTCCACCTGTTTTTCTAAGAGGTCATCTTTATTTAAAAGTTTTTTTAAAGGACGATGTGGAGTTGAGTTTTTATTGATCTCCTCGTTGCCAGTAAAATTGTAAATTACATCTACCTCATTTTATTTATTGACATTGGCTGCATTTACAGAAGTTTCAGTTGACGAGGGCATGGTGTTTAAATAAGTTTTTGCGCCAAAATCCAGGGTACCACTCATTCCACTAACTGCCTCTTCAATTGAAAGCAGATCACAAGTTTGCTGTTCCAATGCTGTAAGGGAACAATATCTGCTAGGCCCGCCACCTGTCCCCGAAATACTGCTTCGGTTTCGATGGCATTTACTTTTTATATGATTTTTATAGTCCGCCCACACCTAGAAATTTATTAAAATGTAATTCAATGTGGATATAGGCATATTTAAAAAAATTACCTTTTTCCAGCCTTTAACATCACGCTCAGGGGGGCCAAGTGTATTTAGATCAGAGCACAATTTCTGCCACAAATTATGTGATTTATTCTTAGCATCCGGAACATTAAGATGTCCTTTTGCTAAGTCTGAATGCCTAGACATAAACTGTACCATTTCTTCATATTGAGTTTTATTTGTATAGGTACTTTTTTTTGGAGTATTCCTTTAAAAGTTTAACGTAAATATTAATTAATTTCTAATAAAAAAAATTAAAAAACACTTTTGTTATACAAAACTAATAAGGTTTTATTTATTTTAAACTGCTATTTATAATAAAACGATTGAAAACTTACATATTTTATTTATTTATTTCTTTTTTTAATTTTTCACCAACAAGATTGCTTTCGATCTATTTTCTAACGATTTGTGCGTAACTGACGCTTGTTTTCGTACTACAGAGTTGACCTTTCGAAAGGGATTTTTGTTTTTCGTAATACAGAGTTGCTTTTTTTAATGGGATTTTTTTTTTTCGTTAGAGTGCAAAACACTTCCTCGTTTTCGTAACAAATAGTACGAAAATCGCAATACACAGTACAAACAGTTCGAAAGCGTAAATTTTTTCTTTCGAATCGAAATACGCAGTAGGCCCCCAGAATTATAAGGACTAACAGACTGTTCAACCAAATCTTCTTCTATCAATTTATTAACTTGTGTTTTAATTTCTTCCTGTTGTGACTGTGGTAATCTGTAATTTCGTGTGTACACCGGGGTATCGTCCACAGTTTGTAATCTTTGTCTATAGAAATTATTTGCTGTTAAATGGTCTCCTTCTAAATGAAAAATATCTTGGAATTCTTTACATATTTCCTCTGTGGTTTGTTTTGCGTTAATGTCGACTGTATCTATACTCAGTAATTTTCTTAATTTTTCCCATCTGTCCTTTTGTTTTCTATTTGCATTTTCTTTTTTATTATAGAGAATGTTATAATCTGATAAACGTTCGATTTGTAAATCAAATTGAGATATTGTAACTTCTTTGTCTGAAGCATTTAAAATTCTAATGTGCTTTGTTCCATGTTTTGGGATTATTGTATTACCAACAAAAATATTGTCACAAATTTGCTTTGCACATACCACGCTATCTTCTTCAATATATAATTTTACTGCTTGTATTATTTCAGTTCTTGGTGGTATAGTGATTTTATTGATATTTGTTGTCATTGGTAGAACATATTCAGTTTCATTTATTATAACAGCTAATGTGTATGTCTCATAATCTATTTTTGCCAAATATTTAGTGAAAAAATCTCTTCCTAAAATACCATCTGTTGCTATTGGAAATTCTGTACTTACTATTTGATATTCATGGTTTACTATATCCTCTGGAAGTACTAATTTCAGTATTGAAGTACCCATTGTTTGAATTGCATTGTTTTCAATACCCGTAATTTTGCAAGCGTTGTGTTCTTTTATTTCGTTATTTCCTATAAAATTTTCTTTACATATAGAAATGTCTGCACCTGTATCTATTAAAAATCTCACAAAATTTCCTTCACATGTTTTAAATGTTACAAAATGAGGTGCGTCTGTGTGCGAATTGTAAGTTTTTAATGCATATTCTTTTAATTGTTTTAACCTCCCTACATCTTCTGTCACATTTACTCTTGAGGATTGCAGGGGTCTATCTCGTTTCCCTGTTCCTGAGCAAAATATATCCTTCTTTGGTTCCTATTTCTAAAATCACCATTTCTCCTGTTATTATTGTTGTAATTACTACCATTTCTTTGATTATTATTGTGATTATTACCATTTCTTTGATTATTATTGTAATTACTATTATTTCTCTGGTTGTTGTAATTATTATTATTTCTTGGTAGGTTAGTACCGCGGAAATTATTATTCCTAAAATGATTACCAGAATTATTATTCCTATTATGAAATCTCCTGTTGTAAGAAAAATTTGTGTTCCTATTAAAATGCATTACAGAATTCGTTTGTGAAACTACTTCTGAAGCTATTTGGATTGCTTCATTTAAACTTTTGGGTCTAGCAGCCAAAACTGTGGATCTGTGTGGTTCATTTAAACCATTCTTAAAGGTTTTAAGAGCAACTTGATCATTCATTTTAATAATCGTTACTCTGCTTTGGGATCCTAGTTCTGAAATATGGAATTCATTGAGAGCAGCTACAAGAGATTCAACCCTGTTAGCGAATTGGGTTATTGTACTATTCCCTTGAATCTGTTTCGCTAATTCGGTATGCACTGAAGAGAGTGATTTCTTGGGAGAAAATATTTTCCTAAGGGTATTTTTGAAAGTTTCGAGCGAATTTGGAGTTTCTTCTGAAATCAACTTGTTCCTTACCTTATCTGTCAATTTAGTGGCTAAAACGAATTTTATTAATTTAGCAACTTCTGTTTCATCTTTGAGAGTGCTAGAATAGAACTCTATTATACCTAAAAAATTACTAATTTGTCCTAGGTCACCATTGAACTCTGGTATTATTTTCGATGCGTCAAGAATGCCAAACGATGCCATATTTGCTATTTCTTTATTTTCTTTTATTTTCAAATAATTTAAAATTTTATTTTCAATTTCACTTACTTCTTCTAGAGGATAGCCTTCATTATTCAATGCAATAGTTTTTAATTCTTCTATTAAATTTAAAGTCTCTATTACATAACTTTTTGTATAAAATCTATTTGGACTTTTCTTTAAATTTTTATATATATTTATTAATTTATCCATTTATTTATACATTTTCTAACTTATTGGCAAATCTAATTGCTTTTTTCTTCATATAATTTTTATAGTATTCATTAATTTTACTTATTACTAATGCTATTAAGAGGATTAGGATTACTATTTGTATATGGTCATGAGTCATCGTCATTACACCAGTGTTGTTTTCATTTACGATAATATCCTCCTTTGAAAACCATCCACCGATTATGGTTTTTAATTTTAGTTATTTTTGGAAAGAAAAAATTTTATTATTGGTTGTTCCTAATTTCTTTGATTTCTTTCAACAACCTTGATTTCTCGGCCTTGTTGCCGGTGAGATGAAATTGTCTATAGGTTTCGGCTATTAGTTTTCTCCTCTTAACTGCCTTTCCTCCTCTTTTCTTTTTTTGTCTTCCTTCGGACTTTCGGGCTTTGGAGTTTGTGTTGTTGTTTTTTGTAACCGTTTGAGATACTCTTGTATGGGTATCTTTTTATTTGGGGACCTGTGGACTCGACACTACTGGCTGGGGTATGTATTCTTCTTCCAATAATCGCTCCCACTTCTGAAACAGACTATCTATCTCCAACCTGGTTGCTTCTAACTCCTCCACGCTCATCTGGACACCAAGACTGTGAAGTATAGGTTTGTAGGGTCAATTTTTCTTAAAAACAAAATCTATTATGCCGTATATGTTTCTGTGTCCAGTTTGGCATGTCCAGTTTGGCATGTTCAGTTTGGCAGGATCGCCATGTAAGGTTTGTAAATGTTTTGTTAAAAATGTTGTATCTATAGTACTCTTGTTTTATTAAAGACCCTTAGAGTAGAAGGCGGCTCTATATGATGGCAAAGTTAATTGCCGAAGTTTGTTGAGGAATAAAACAACTCTATTGCTTAAAGTCAGAATTATTTCTGATTTTATTTACAATTTTCCCTAGCTTATATACTATTTCTTATTCTATGTTTTCTTAAAGAATAATCATTTCTCCTATTCATAATTAATAATTTCTATGTTTATTATTTACATATATATTTATCTATTTCTCCTACTTATTGTTCATATATTTATTAAAAATCTTAAATTACAATATTTCATTCAACACTTGACTTTGCATTTTCTACCAACTGCATTTTTTTGTCGGTCATTTACTTTTGATATTTATTTTATATTTTGGGTATGCATGTTTATACCACATGTTTGTTTGTTTGGGTATGCATGTTTATACCATATGCACTACATTCTTAGCATCCCGTTGTTGTTTTTTTTTTCATATGCAGAAGTTTGTTTATCTACTCCTTCATCGTGCAATGCAATATTGTGAATCCAACCACTCTTACTAGAAGTGCTTACCTTATTCTTCCGCATAAATAAATATTTACGCTGCGTGAGTTTCGTATTTATCAAAATACATTACTTGTTTCCTACCCTCTTTATCTCTTATAGGAAGTCCATTATAATTAAGGCCTTCCGTCAGTTTTTTGACGCGTTTTTTGGCTTCCCGCACTACAATTGCCCCTTGACCAAACCGCTGTGCTGCATTATAAAATCAAATTTCGAACTGCCTTTGCCGAGTCTGCAACCTTTTTGGCATTTCCCTAAAAAAAAATTAAAATTTAGATATAAATATAAAATTTTATTTATGCTTACTTACATGATTCGTTACTTTGCGTTTGCTATTTTGTTACCACAAGATATTTGCGTATAACGAACGATTTTGACATAAGCTTTCGTATTGCTGAGTGCAGTGATACCATATTTGCGAAAGAGAACAAAATTAGATGATAAAGAAAATACGAAAACGCAATATAGGGTACCAATTGTTTGTCAAAATTGGATTTTCCAATTGCTAAGCGATGACGCCGTGCTTAGGGGTAGAACGATACCACTATAGTATCGATATTTCTACTCAATACATTATCGATCGAAAAATATCGATAAGTACTCAATAACGAACAAAAAGTATCGATACCTACTCATATCGATCGACAATTTCATAAAATTAAGGCAAAGAAAAATAAAAATACATATCGCTGGTGTCATGCAGCGTGACGTGACCATCATTGCTATTAAAGTAGCAAATTGTTATTTTTTCGAATGCTTGACCCTTTTAGTGCCCCCTTTTTCAAAAGAGCTAAAGCTGCAAATTTTTGATATATTTTACCGTTTTCTGTTATATGGCACTTTTTGTTTGATTTTCAATTTAGATGGTTGTATTTTGAGTCTGTTGCAATAAGAACATTGGAGCAATGGTAAACTTTGCAACACTTTTTTGTTTGTAAAGAGTTTGAAGAAAAATTCCCCTCCAATATAAAAAACTACGTATCATTCAAGAAGGATTATCTCCTATAAATAAAATTTATTAAAATTTTTCGTTTATTCTTAAGAGCATGAACAAATTCAAAACAAATTTTCAAGTTGCGTCTTCTTAGATCATATATATCTTGTTTTTCCACCAAAATTGAAAATTGTTTAAACATTTTCTAAAAAATGAAATAAGAAACTCAAAAATAAAAAACATAGACTTTTTTTTAATTTTTTACTTTAAGGATATTGTTAACATACATACATACATATCGGTTGTGACGCTGAAAGTATTATATGTGCTGAAAAGTTTTCTAAAATTTTTATAATTGATATTAAAAGCAAAATATTTATATTTTATCAAAAACAGGTACTCGTGTGAGCGTTATATTCGGCTATGCTGAATCTTATATACCCTTCACCAACTCCAATCAAAACAGGCAATAGTGAAGTGACAGAGAATTGAAAAAAAGAACTGGTACTACATATCTATAATCTCTAAATGGGTCAAGCATTTTAAAAACATTTAAATATTTCCTTAACTCTTTTCAAAAGTATAAAATGATATTTCATATATCCATATTGATATTTTAAAAAATTTTAAAATTTGAGAGCCCCGTAAATCGGAAAATATGGGCGAGCGCCAATTTTTTAACTTAATGTTTTTTTTTATTTTTTAATTCTCTATCGTCCCATACATTCATTTTTTTTATTGGAGTTACTTTATTGTTCCTGCTGCCTGCTGCCTCGAAGAATATGACCGATCATGCTGATTTCCAATAGCACCTCTTTCGATACTATATCGGATCGGTTGACATATTTATTTTTTTTACCCTCTGATTTTTAATTCTAAAATAAATATATACTTATATACACAAGGCAAAAAAATGGGTCGTACCACTGCTAAATCATGTACCAGGCGGTGGAAGTGGCGAATTTATTCATTGCCGTCGTTGCAGGAAATGTCAGACTCCATACATAAAAAATCGGCGTCAAATTTTTTTATATGAGTTTTACATTTCCTGCAACGGCGAAAATGAATAATGCTATAAACATAATTAAGGGCTACCGACCATCGACTACCGACTACAAAAGTAGCTGGCTACAAAAATAGCCAAAACGCCAGCTACTTAATTCTTTTAACGACTATCGACCACTAACTACAAAAAATAAACATCTGTTTTGACATATGTATTAAAGTAAAACAAAACAAACTTGATTTTTTTAAGTGAATTTGTGTAAAAAAAAAATTTAAATGTCTCAAGAAAATTTACTTAACTTTATAAGTACTATTGCTAAAATAGTGAAAACAAAGACTTCAGTGTATGAAGTGTCTACGTCCATATTTGCATTTACATTAAACAATATAATAAATGTATAAACAGTAAAAATTACTATTATATACTTATCAATTTCAATAAAAACCCCCAAAAAAAAATACAAATGAAACAAATTAGAAATTGATGAAAAAAGAACTAAATGGAAACAAACGAACAGATGCTTAGTATTTTTTGTATTACGTTTTTAAAACCGCCATTTCATGCATTTATTGTATTGACAGTACTTGTCTGTTTTTTGTAGACAAAAAATATAGAAATTAGCCTAAGTTGGCTACGGGCAACAAAAGTAGCCGTGTAGTCGGTAGTCGTGTAGCGGCTAAAAGAATTATTCTCATAAGCACGCATGTATTCTATATTCACATCTTGTAGTCGACGGTCGGTGGTCATGTTTATGTTTAAAACTTAACGTAGGCTGCCAGACGCAAACTTTTTTATTCACATAACTATAGTTGCCAGAAACAAATTACAAACCAAAGTGTGGCCATTATATTAATAATATCGTCACATCAGGATTGTTTTAACCCTTTCGGGACTACTGGGATAATACGTCCCAGCAATTTTCAAACTGTCTTTTTTCTTTATTTTCAACGCAATCGCTAGGGAGGTAGAACTCCCAAACGCCCAAAAACGGATAGCATCAATATTGAAGACCACTTGCCAGTAGAGCAAGAGAAGCGTTGTCGCTGTGTCCGCTCTTCTTCACTTGGCATAGAAAAGCGAACAAAGATGATATGCTCAGGTTGTAACAACGCCTTATGTTACAAGTGTTTTGGGCCATTCCACAAATAAATACCTAATTGCATTCCTAAAATGTTAAAAATAAATGTTAACTTTTATCTAAATCTAATAATATTTATACTTTAGTTATCTTTTTAATTTCGAATCGCTCTTCGAGAACACTGATTGGGATTTTATGTCCCATGAAAATACTTGTTGGGATTATATGTCCCAGGATAAAAGGACGAATTTAAAATTTTTAAGTATGGAGAACATAATTCTTTTATTATACCTTTTAGAATATGAAAAAAAATTTACCATACATAATTTGGTTTGCAAAATAAAACTCCGTCCCGAAAGGGTTAAAGTATGTGTAAAAAAGCCAGTAACTGATCAATCTTCTTTATAAAAAATAAATTTCAGCACATATTTTTTACAAATAAGAACGTTTTAGTACATTTGGATATCAAAATTTTTTTTTAATTTACCTCTGTTTACATCCATATAAAGTTTAAACTTTATTTCTTGCTAAAATTATGACTAAAACGAAATGTTAATGTTATTTGGAGGAGAAAGGTCTGTAACAACTTCCCTTTAATTTTATTTATTAATTTATTAAAAAATTCACAAAGTCAACAGACCTACCATTATATTTTATTGCTTACTACATTTTATAATTGTACATACATATTTTCAAGTACATACTTAAAGAAATATAAAAAAGACACGTAAACACGCAAAAAATTTGTTTAACTTACAAGTTTTTAAATCACAAAAATTGACAGTCCTTCTGTTATGTTTTCTTTTTTGCACTTATTGTCAAAACATATACATAAATCAAACTCTTCTTAAAGGAACGATGTTCCACATAAATTAACTATTCCAAATAAAATAAGGATATTTTCGTTTCTAACTTAAATTTTATGTATGTAATAAGGCAAAATAATAAATATGTTTGTTATCATGTTTTCTTGTACAATAAAGAAAACTTAAGTCAGAAATAGTATATTCAAGTATATAATCCATAGCTAACTAATTTTTAAGTGGCTATTGGACCAAAACAATTCTGAGGTGTCGATGTAAAAAAATGGTAGCTTTGATATAATTAAGTACTGCCAGCAGGGGTGCCAGAGAATTTTGATAAGAAATCGGCACTTTTGCACCAAAAAATTGGCTTTATCGGCACTTTAATTTAAAAAATCGGCAAATAAACAGAAATTTAAAAAAATATTTTAGATACAATAAAACATAATTTTATTTAAAAAAAAAACATGATTTATATTAAGATTTATGTTCAAAATCAAAATGTTTTAATATTTGAATTGTAATTTCTAAATAAAAATTAATAGTTTTTTATTTATTTTGCTAAATGAATTTTTGGCTGGTCATTCAATATGTGTACATCAAAAAGCGCGCAGCACACGTACACGAACTTGACAGCCAGCCTTTTGATCGTGGATAGACCGCTTTAGAGATGCTACACATTATCAACGAACCTACAACAAAACGCTTAAATTACAAGACAGACACATAATTAATAAACACATAAAACAAAACAATTAGTTGACGAAAACTGATGAAACCAATAGAATGTACGATAGTTAAATATTAAATTGTTTCAACATTACAATGTATGTATTATTGAAATTTATAGTGTTTTCAAGTTATTGGCCTAAATTTATAGTTATAGAATAAAGTCGGCTCTTGCTAAAGTATACTCTGAAATAAAAAGCTCTTATTATCTTTTTTGCTTTCATAGTCAAGAATAAAGTATACTTTAAGTTTAGCCGCCTTCCACTGAGTGTCAACTGTAATTTGATAAAGTGTCTATGAATGAATTAGAGTCGACTCTAAAATAATACCGACTTTAGTTCCCTTAAAGTATACTTTATTTTGTATTTAAGAAAATGCATCTTTGTTCTGTATGTAAATTCCTATATAATGGTTAACGAAGTGAAACAAATTATTTTATTGTTTTTCACCTTTAATTTGACCTTAAGCCGAACAAAATATCTTCAAGTATATAAAGTTTTTGATCAATATAGAAAAAAAGCCATTTTGGTAACACCGCTCAAGCATGGAACTGCAAAAAACGAAATAATAAACAGGAATAAGAGAAAAAACTGAAACGAGTCATGAATATTCATTTCGTGCTACTTTTTCTACCCCGTAAGCTTCTATACACCTCTTGCCAAGGCGAATTAATTACCAGGTGGCAGCGTTAGAGAATTTATTATTTTTTGCTGGTAGAAACGAATGTCAAACTTCATATAAAAAAATGGTAAACAGACCTTTTATATATGGAGTTTGACAAGAATGTACACGGCAAAAATTAATGAATTTGCCTACGCTGCCACCTGGTAATTGATTCGCCTTGCCTCTTGCCAAGAAACTTCTTCATAATGACTTTTGTAGCTTACATATATTTTGTCAACAAATAATAATTATAGTAAAAGCAGTAGAGTTTATGGCCCATATTCATAGTTATAGACTAAAGTCGACTCTTGCTAAAGTATACTCTGCAATAAAAAGCTCTTATTATCTTTTTTACATTCATAGTCAAGAATAAAGTATACTTTTAAAAAAAGTAACCTTGTTTTTATTTTGTTCACTTTGGTATAAAAATCACATAAAGAGTATTGTGTTCTTAAGCCAAATGAAATAATTTTGGAAAAATGAATTAAAAACAGCTTTTGGTAGTTTTAAATTTAGAGTTGACTTTCTCGCCAAAAGTATATTTTAAATTGTCTATGAATGAATTATAGTCGACTCTAAAGGAAAACCGACTTTAGGTTCCTTAAAGTATACTTTATTTTAACTATGAATATGGGCCAATTACTTTATTTTGAAGGGGGAGCATCTGTGTACATGCAGATTTTCCTTTTTCAAAAAAGTGAGGTTATAATTAAAGACGCAACGCGCACGTCTTTTCTCAACTGGCTTTGCCATCGTGTTAAGAAATGCACAAATGCATTTGCTATTAAAAAGTACATATGATTTGCAAAACATGACGCTTGCTTGAGGTTATTTTAACAACGATGAACATGTTTTTTAGAACATCAAACACATTGAGTAACTATTGGTTGTACTCGACTGAGAGTGTGTTAGGTGAGAACATATTTGTAGTAAGACAAGTTGTCTGTTTGATGCTTATTTCACAACTGATTTATTTCTTTCTGTTCAACTTAAATCTACCTTATAACAACCAAGTAGGCTGTGCATACAATAAACATAAGTACTTATAAGAACATATACTGTATGTACGAGGGCTGCTATATATATTTCTGGCCTGGCAACACTGAGTGCTGCCAAGTGCAATCTGACATTTCCATTGGAAAGTTTGTCATTTTTAAGCATAATCGTACTCAAAACGTTTTGACGTACGTCCATTATTTGTGTTGTTTACAGTGACTTGAAAAAAATAATATAGAAAAAAATGGAATTAACTCGTGAACATTTTAGTGCCATCATTTTTCACAACTTTCGACGTGGATTATAACGACAAGAGTGCATTGATGAACTTAAATCTTTGTATAGCGATGAAGCACCATCCTATAGCACTGTGAAAAATTGGTTGATGAATTTAATCGTGGCCGAAGCTCGCTCAAAGACGAATTCCGTGAAGGTCGTCCAAAAACGGCTGTTGTGCCAGAGAACATTGATGCCGTGCGTGAACTCATAATGCAAGATCGACATGCGACATACCGAGAGATAGAGACATCCTTGGACATTTCTTCCACCAACATACATTCGATACTGCATGAACACCTGGCCGTAAAAAACGTTTGTTCTCGTTGTATCCCGCACAATTTGAAAGTCGCTCAAAAAAAGGCTCGTGTCGATTGGTGCAAAGAAATGTTACAAAAATACGATTGCGGTGCTTCAAAAGACGTTTATAAGATCGTCACAGGTGACGAATCATGGATCAATGCGTATGAGCCCGAAACGAAACAACAATCGACCGTGTGGGTCTTCAAAGACGAGCAAAATCCAACGAAAGTTGTTCGTGAAAGAAGCACTTCGAAGCAAATGGTCGCTTGTTTCTTCGCAAAACTGGTCGTGTGGCGACTGTTCCGCTTGAGCAACGTAGGACGGTCACTTCTGAGTGGTACACTACAATTTGTTTGCCTGAAGTCATCGGAGAAATTCGATAAACCAACAAGAGAAGACGAATCATTGTTCACCATGACAATGCGAGCTTTCACACATCGGCTCAAACCAGAGCGTTTTTGACCGGCCAAAACGTCGAATTAGTGGGTCATCCGCCGTACAGCCCTGACTTGGCACCTAACGACTTCTTCTTGTTTCCGCACATCAAGAAAAAAATGCGTGGTCAACGATTTTCGTCGCCAGAAGAAGCTGTTGAAGTGTTCAAAAACCATGTTTTAGAGGTGTCTCAATCGGAGTGGAAAAAGTGCTTCGACAACTGGTTTGAACGCATGCAAAAGTGTATACATCATGCTGGAGAATACTTTGAAAAACAATAAAATCATTTTTGATTATAAATATTCGCATTTTCACTATTAGGCCAGAAATATATATAGCAGCCCTCGTACAAGAACAACAATAATAGTAGTGTGTGAGTAGACGCTAACAAAGTAGCCCGAGCGCATGCGTGTATATGAAGTGTGTATACAAGAGAAAACATATGGTTGTGTGTTTTAGAATATAAGTTAGATTATATAATAACAATGCTTAGGTTGCTATGTTAACTAAGTAGGCCGCGCGCACATTATATGTATATGTTGGATACAGGGTGCCACACGAATACACTGACTATAACTCGGCCATCCTGACAATCGATATCACTCGATCTCGGTTCGAACAAGTATTACTTCTTCCCATAAACCACGGACGGACATTTCCGGCGGCCCATACACCTTTGTACGGGTTCCGCGATTGCTGAAAACCCTCTACATCTTCTATAAGATACCTATCATTCCTAAAAATCTTTGCCACACTGTAAGGTCCCTTAAACTTTGGAATTAATTTCCTCGAAACGCCCCCTTGTGAGTCGAAATTCCTTATCATAACATAATCACCCACAGAGTATTTGGTAGCCGGCTTTCTCCGTCTGTCGACATAACGTTTGTTGTAGTCCTGCAATGACTTCTGCTTCTCAGAAGCCACTTTTCTCACCTCATTATGGTCAGCCTGAGTCATTTGTTGAAAATTTTCTATTATACTTTCCCTTAGTGAGTCTACTACGGGGCCCCTTTGCGCGAATCCGAACAGCATGACGCTGGGATACTGTCCAACTGCTCTATGGAGGGTGTTGTTCAAAGCGTGCTCGACTCTTTCCAAGACTGAATCCCAGTATATGCCATCCTCAGGACGAACTAATTTTGCTATCATTGATCCTATGCACCTGTTAACTCTCTCCACTTGTCCATTAGCTTGTGGAGACCCAGTTGCAATCTTCACGTGTCGGATGTCCTGTCCGTATAGAAAATCTTGAAACTCGGAAGAAGTGAATGCAGTTCCCCTGTCGCTCACAATGCATTTCGGACGGCTGTAAGCTCTAAAGTAGTTTCTTAAATGTTCTATTACCTCCTGCGTCTTAGTGGTCTTAGTAGATAGAGTCTCACGAACTTCGTGCTCGCGTCGATAACGACCAAAATATATTTCAACAGCCTCCCTTTGTCCACAGGGCCATAATGATCAATATGGACAACATCGAAAGGAGCCGCTGACTTTGGGACACTATTCAAAAAACCTTCTTCTTTACCCTGTTTATCCGAGTAAGCAATGCACTTTAAGCAATTTTGAACATGTTCGGCAGCTTTCTTTTTCATTAGGGGAAACCAGTAGCTGCCCGATATGAGATCTGTCATCTTGTTGACTCCAACATGTCCCATTTCATCATGGTATCTATATAATACATGATTCTCCATTGCTTCTGGTACACAGAACAGCACTATATCATCTTTGTTAGTTTTCCTGTATAAAATGCGGTTCTCATTTCGAACATTTTACTCTGCTTTCCTTGAAGTTTCTCTTTTATCTTTAACAAATTGAGATCTCTATTCTGTCTAATAACCAGGTTTTCCTCAAAGCTATTACTTTCAATCGCCATCACATGTAAACTCCTACTTAATCCGTCGACATGCTGCATTCGTACTCCAGCCCTGTGCTCCAACTCAAAGTCGTAATCCTGAAATTCTAGTGCCCACCTGGCTATCCTAGGATTCATTTCCTTTCGGTTAAGTGTCATTGTCAAGGAATTACAATCGGTCACAATCTTAAACTTTCTCCCATGTAAGTAAACCCTGAATCGTCTTAGAGCGTAGAGAATAGCAAGTGTTTCTAGTTCAAAGCTGTGGTATTTCGACTCTGATTCGTTTGTTCTTTTGGAATAATAAAATACTGGGTGCATTTTTCCATCGCTCTTCCTCTGCAGCAATACAGCACCAAATCCCATACTGCTAGCGTCGGAGTGCAGCTCTGTGTCATCCTTTGGATCAAACAGCGCTAGTATGGGTGATTGAACCAACATTCCCTTTAATGTCTCAAAAGCTTCTAATTCATTCGGTCAAAGTTAAATACCTTATCCTTCCTCGTCAAGTCTGTCAACGGTTTAGCTATAGTGGCAAAATCTTTCACAAACCTTCTAAAATATGACGTGAGACCCAAGAAACTACGCACCGAATGTGTATTCGATGGGACAGGAAAATCCCTTACCGCCCTAACCCCATACTCATCTGCTCTAATTCCCTTTCCATCAATTTCGTATCCCAAATATTTGATATTAGTCCTCAGGAACTCACACTTGTCTAGCCGGAGCTCCAACTTGTTCTCTACTAAGCGTCTGAATACATTCCGGAGTATTCGGAAGTGTTCCTCAATAGTTCCGGTCGCTATCATAACGTCATCCATATACACTATTAACTCCCTGTCCCTCACCATGTCCGCAAAAACTCTGTTAACAAAACGTTGGAACACTGAGGGTGCATTCTTTAAACCAAACGGCATTCTAAGAAACTCATACTGTCCCAGTGGAGTTACTTTATATTCACTTAACAATAGAAATGAGTTGATCCCACTTCTGATATTGTAGTAAGACAAGTTGTCTGTTTGATGCTTATTTCACAACTGATTTATTTCTTTCTGTTCAACTTAAATCTACCTTATAACAACCAAGTAGGCTGTGCATACAATAAACATAAGTACTTATAAGAACATATACTGTATGTACAAGAACAACAATAATAGTAGTGTGTGAGTAGACGCTAAGAGTGGTTTTACATTAAGGGCATTGTAGCTGACCCTTTTATTGTTTTCTATTTTGGACTCTTTTGTAGCAAGTGAGTGATTATATATATATATAATCATTAATACTACAATATCCTGTTCAGCATTTACCACTTCCTATACGAAGGTATAGGTCGATATGCAGTTCCTGGAGATTATTTCTATCTGAAAACTTGTGGAATACCCTGGCGCTGTGATTATGTACCCCTGCCATTTTTAAATTCAGATTAAAAAAAAAGAAAACACTAAATTATACCAGAGAACTGCAAGAGTGTCTATTTTTAATACTCTAAGTATACTCATCTTAAATGCGGTTGCGGTGTGATCGCCACCGCATTTCTTTTGTGCGAGTATTTACTATACCCATTCCATTTTAGTATAAGGGCTGGTTCACCCACAAAAATTTTTTTCCGAAACATTTTTTTTATATGTAGTTCTCTCTCTCTCTCTCAAAAAATAAAGGCCGGTGAACCAGCCTTAAAGCCAGCATCGCAAACATTTTACTTGAGTATGCTAGACACTAAAGGCTGGTTCACCGGCAAAAATTTTGTTCCGAAACATTTTTTTTATATGTAGTTTGACGTTTTATTTTTTGAGAGAGAGAGAAACTACATATAAAAAAAACGTTTCGGAACAAAATTTTTGTTGTGAGAGAATTTTAGTTTTTTGAGAGTTTGTTCTGAAACGATTCAAGGCTGGTTCACCCACAAAAATTTTGTTCCGAAACATTTTTTTTATATGTAGTTTGACATTTTATTTTTTGAGAGAGATAGAAACTACATATAAAAAAAAAATGTTTCGGTACAAAATTTTTGTGGGTGAACCAGGGGGTTTATTCTGAATTGCGATGCGAAAATCAATGCGATGCGCAAATGAAATGCGATGCGAAAGAAAATTGGTATTTTGTTAGACTTTCGCAATTGCATTCGCAATTTATTTCAAATCGTTGGCAACGCTGCTCAAATAAACATCAGTATCAACAAACGTCAAATTAAAAATAAATAAATTGTTTGTGCTTCGCTGTGAAAATTGTTTGGTGTTTTTAAATGGGCTCTTGCCAAATGACTGTGCTTATTCATAAATTCTATTTTTATTTAAAGTTGACGCGGTTTGTTGGTATTATTGCTTACTTCCCTGAATTAAATAATAAATATATGATGAACACATAAATAAAATATTGTTTTTTACTTACATGTTTTTACTTTGCGAATGCTACTTTGTTGTCGAATAAATTTTGCGAATTTGACATGTGTTTTCGCAATTTAGAATACCGATTTACCACCTTTTCGCATTTGAAATGCGATTAAAATAGAACTTTGCGAATATCGCAATACAGAATAGCAATTGTTCGCATTTATGTATTTTCGCATCGCATTGACTTTCGCATCGCAATTCAGAATAAGCCTAACTAAAATTCTCTCACAACAAAAATTTTGTTCCGAAACAATGGGGAACCAGCCTTTACTTTATTCGTACTCATACTCACAACAAACACCAAGAGAGAGATTTTGACGTGTGTAGTGTGAGAAAAACAGAGTTATCAGATCAAAATTATTAAATCAAACACAATATCAAAAGTCGCCAATGTCTAAATGAGCTAACATACATACTTCTTTGAAATTATGAGAGTTTATTTAATATATAACAGAAAATAAATTGAACAGAACCCGTAAAATTCGCAATTTTTTTATTTATTAAAAACACAACAAAAATTTACTAATAACTCAAGAATAGTTCATTGTTTATTATTAGATTTTTAAAATTAATTAATAGGACCCATATTCATAGTTATAGAATAAAGTCGACTCTTGCTAAAGTATACTCTAAAATAAAAAGCTGTTATTATCTTTTTTGCTTTCATAGTCAAGAATAAAGTATACTTTAAGTTTAGACGCCTTCCACTGGGTGTTAACTGTAATTCAATAAATGTTTTCATACAATTTATAAACAAACATTTGAAAAAAGTAACCTTGTTTTTATTTTGTTCACTTTGGTATAAAAATCAGATAGAGTATTGTGTTCTTAAACCAAATAAAATAATTTTGGAAAAATGAGTTAAAAACAGCTTTGGGTAGTTTTAAATTTAGAGTTGACTTTCTCGCCAAAAATATATTTTAAATTGTCTATGAATGAATTAGAGTCGACTCTAAAATAAAACCGACTTTAGTTTCCTTAAAGTATACTTTATTTTAACTATGAATATGGGCCTAGGTATAAAAGCAATAATTTTATTTAACAAAATAAATTATGTAAACTAAAAACTTTATTGCAATTTATTATTTATGAGGTCTAATGAGATTCAGTCAATGCAATTTTACGTCTGCGTATATACAGTTTTGTTTAAAACTAAAAAATTAAATTATTCACGGATTCCAAAAATAAATTTATTTTATTTTTTAACATTATCATATCATAGCACGTTTATGACAACAAGGCGCATAAACTGAAAATATTTGTACATAAAAAACAGCAACAAAATAAGTATACCTGCTTTAAATAGTGTACAAAAGCTGTGCCTTTAAGCGGCTTTTATTGCATTTTATTCATTAAATATGTGTTGTATTTCATAAAAAT
This sequence comes from Gymnosoma rotundatum, assembly GCA_916610165.2. Classification (NCBI taxonomy): domain Eukaryota; kingdom Metazoa; phylum Arthropoda; class Insecta; order Diptera; family Tachinidae; genus Gymnosoma; species Gymnosoma rotundatum. Next base: position 89,287,376 of record OU744337.1, on the reverse strand, counting down.
GAAAACGGTTGTTGACAAATTTTTTTTTATTTTTTTATAAATAGATCTGCATACAATGCAGAATTTCATAAAACGGCAGTAAAAAACTTTAATAGGATAAAAATATGGCAACGCTGCTTACAAATAAAGAGAATTAAAAAATTCTCGCGTACAAGTATAGAAAATACTTAAAATTCTGATTGCGATATTTTTGAGACTCGTTTTTAGGCTCTTTGTTTTAAATATACCCACAATAAAAAACGCAACAATGGATAAAATAAACACCGCAACTCGAGTATGAAAAATATAGAGTAAGTATGCGGTATACTCATGGTAGCGGTGTACTCTTGCCGTTCTCTGAATTATACTTATTTGTGCAAAAAAAAATCATTTTAGAATAAATAAATAAGAAACTTGATTCCTCGATATCGAACGATATCATCCAAAATTACGATACTTTTTATTGGACACCGATGCCATAATACCAAAATAAAAATTAAGAGATTTTACTCGATATCGATTAGGGCGACCCCAGGCGATTCATCTTGCTTACAACTTTTAGCAAAATATAAAAGTTTCAAATATTCTTTGGGCATACATTTATTACAAATTTAAATTATTTATAAGAAAAATAGAATATTGGAACGAAAGATATGAGAATGTTTAAAGAAATCAAAATTTTGAATAAATATAGAATGGCATACAAAATACACTATACATAAAAAAGATCAAGTACAGAATCTAAAATTGTTTAAAGAATGCGGAAACGATAACGAGATTTGTAAAAAAAAAGTATTTGTAGATACGACGAAAAATAAACTAAAACCTAGAATAGGACATAAATAAGCATTAAAAAGGATAAGTTAATCAAGTTAATGTTTTTAAAGTGTTTGAAGATTTTATACCCATTTAGCGTGTTAGGGATATTCAAAGCATATCCGCCCGTTCAATACTATAGTAAGAAAATTAGCTTTTTTCAACATAAAAACTTAGCTTTTAATTTTTCCCTGACCAGGATTCGAACCATCGATTTTATAAATTAATGAAATTTTACTTTATTGTCGGCTTTGGTTCTTTTTAATTAATTTTCTAAACATTTTTAGAAAAAAAAAAATTATTTACAAATGTATGCGGACGTTTTCCAAAGAAAACCAGAAAAATTAGACGCTAGCAGAATGAAATGCAGCATTTTCTGGACCGCCACACCCTTCATCAGCATTCTTTGCATCTATCTACCTTATGTTATGTACGTCGTAAACATCGTCTATTTAACCAACTAATCTTAATGTTAATTTGGTGAGACGAAGTTCACACACAACTTAAAGCTTTTTTCCTTGTCGTTCTCTTTGTAACTCGTCTTGTACATTTGTTGTTGCTTTTTTGTGCTAGCAATTTGATACCCACAAATGCAACTTTTTTATTTTTAATTATTCATACTTGTTTGCTCACAACATTATAGACACTGTTTCAGTATCATATTGACTTTTATGAGTTAAGTATGAATGTGAGAAAAACAGAGTTATCAGATCAGAATTATTAAATCAAACACAATATCAAAAGTCGCCAATGTCTAAATTAGTTAACATACATACTTCTTTGAAATTATGAAAGTTTATTTAATATGTAACAGAAAATACATTGAATAGAACCCGTAAAATTCGCCATTTTTTCATTTATTAAAAACACAACAAAAACTCAAAAATAGTTCATTATTTATTATATTACGGTGCCTAGCGTTTGTTTTAATTTTTAATTTTTCCCTGACCAGGATTCATTAAAATTAGCTTTTTTCAACATAAATGTGGACGATAAATTAAATATAAAATGATACCAGTGCTTTATTTAAATCAAGGCCTCTTTTTTAATTTTTAGTTAAAAAAGAGCGATTAAAGCTTAAATTACTTAAAACTAATACAAAGAAGTAAATTTTTACTTTAAAATTATTGATTTGAATTATGTAAAATTATTGAATATTATTCTTCTGAATAACTACGCATAACAATAATTACTTAACAGCTTTAAATTTATTTAGACACAACATTTCAGCAAAGTTTTAACAGAGTAAAACTATTTTTGTTCAGACATAAAATTTATAAAATGCAAATAAATGAAAAATGAATGGAATGTGAAACTAAATTACTTAAAGACATAAATAGTAATCTCAAATGATTGTGTTGTAATAAATTTCATGGCAACTTCATATCAAATGAAATTTGTTTATATATATATGTATATTTATTTTGAAAAAAACAAAAAAATATATATATATATATAAATGGCGACGTATAAAACTAAATTAAGAGCTTAGCTTAAAAATACTTATTTTGGCAACATGAATGTGACATATAACGTTAACAATCGTTTTAAAAATAAAAAAAGAATATGATAAAACATATAAAATTGATTATCTTCTGGAGCGCTTGGAAGGTGGTTCAAGAAAATTTTCTTGATCTTCGGTTTCCATGGACTCAATATTCATAAGTTTGTGAGCAGTGCGCAACATGGCTGCATCCTTAAGCCAGTTACTTTGAAGAACAACATCTATGGTTGGTCTTTTTTGGGGATCAACATTAAGCATGCTTTTAATAAGAGAAGTTGCGCGCTGAGAAACTTGTTTCCAAGAGGGATGATTAAAACGGAACTGGCCTTTTTTAATTTGATCACAGGCAGGCGAACCGTAATCATCAGAAAATGGTAGTGTGCCACTCAAGCTGAAATTGTCAACAGAATAAAATGTTTCTATTTCACGTATTGTTTTTGTAAAAGTACATACCAAGTAAATAACACAACTCCTAAACTCCAAATATCAACCTTCTTAGTATACGCTCCTCGACCACCTGTTAACAACACCTCTGGTGCAACATACAGAGGTGTGCCACATAAGGTTCGCATTACAGAATCCTTCTGTACAAACTTACTTAATCCAAAATCAGAAACTTTTAACAATGTTTCTTCGTCTGATGTTTCAAGTAATACATTATCTGGCTTTAGATCCCGATGAGTTATGCCTAAATGAAAAAAAAAAAAATTATTAATACAACCTGCAGGCCTGATGTACATATATAAGGTAACAAACCTTTATCATGTAAATACTTAACAGCATGACACATCTGATAAAAATACAATTTTGATACTTTTTCAGATAAACGCTTGTTGCCGACAATGCGATTGAGTAAATCTCCACCTTTCATGAATTCCAAAACCATATATACCGAATCAGGCTTGTCAACAATGTCGTGCATTTTTATAACACAAGGCTAATAAAGATGTAATGTAAATGAAAATAAACACAATTTTATAGAATTAATTAAAAAAATAAAATAAGTAAATAATTTTAAAAATTAAAGGGTGTCCCCATCAAGATATATGTTTTTACGTGCTTTATGAGCAGTAAGGTGCACCGCTTTACAATTTAAAAAACTGCAAATCTGCAAAGCTCCCAACAGCAAAAAGTAATACAATAATAATTTAAAAATTAAAAGGTGTCCCCATAGAGACTGTTATAATAACACTACATTGACAACACCACTACGGCAACACAGGAGTTAGTTTTTCGACATAACTTGGAAGTCACATGTATTCTCTTTTTTCTATGATTTGAATTAGATTTTACCAGATGCTTCGGTCGTGATTATATTTTTCTTTTAATAGTTTTACTAAATATGTATACAGTACAACTTCGACAGTCCGGACATGCGCCAGTCCGGTCACTCCAATAATACGGACGCTTCTACATTTCGGACAATTTAAAATTTTTACCTCCGTACTTCGGATAAATTTTTTTTATGCAAGAATAGCTATTAAAATTCGGAGATTTCCCCTTTATTACTCGAACGTTTTGTTATTCATACTTCGATTTATTTCTTGCGCTATTATCACTTTAGTTTCGGTTCAGGTTTTCCGCTAATCGAAATGAATCGTTAGTGCTGCTTACCGAAGACGACTTTGTACTAACGGATGCAAAAACGAAGATCTCTCTAATGCTGCTGCTGCTGCTGCAAAGAAATCATTTTCAGTTTGCGTTCAGTAAGATTAATTTGGATATGCGCAAATCAACCTCCTCAAAAAGATTAGTCAGCACGTTTGTTTATAAATCATTTGATCAAAACGACGTGACCAGTAAATTTTAGAACATTTTTGTCCTTCTTAGATACTTATTAGAAAATATAAGATCTTAGTCAATATAAAATGTAAGTAAGATTATAAATCATTATTCGTAACGGTACGTGTCAGAAAAGATAGAATAAACATTTGTTAAAAATGGTGGTTTTGTTTTTTTGATCAAATATTTGACTTATCTGACTGCACCTTTAGATTACATATGTATTGTAATAATTTAATATAATAACTAAATATAATAATTTATTGTTTTAATAAATCTTAGTACAATGCATACACATACAATTAAATTCACTTAGATTATTTAATTTTTTTCACCTACTATAGTCCGGATAACTCGGTAATCCGGATAAGCCCAAAACTATATGTGTCCGGATTGTCGAAGTTGCACTGTAATTGATTTAATTTGTAGTTAATAATAATAGTTTGATTTGTTTACAAAAATAAAACAGATAGCCAAATTGACCTGTATATGCCTACCTTTAAACCATTAGAATAAACTTTTGAAAATTGGACAGAAAGTCGATTACTATGACCAGTCTAATAACAAGTATAAATATTCAAAATTATAAATTAAAGGGTGGTTCAATAATTCATTTAAGTTTATGTATATGGCCATACTTTTGTGCAGTTGTAGACAGACAGTTGAAATTTACAAAGAACCTGTATTGCTAACTCCGCTATAACAACAAGGATAATATTGGGTTTGGAAATTAAAGGGTGTCCCAATGGATTTAATGTATGTGACGAAACTTTTGAGCCGTTATAGACAGACTGCTGAAACTTACAAGAAACCTGTATGGCTTAGTCCGCTAAAACAACAAGTTTATAATTTGAATTTAGAAATTAAAGGGTGTTCCTAAAATTGATGTAATTTGACTCATATTAAAAATTAGACAGAATATCCACTACTTTGGTATCAAAAGAAGCATAAATATTTTAAATTATAAAATAAGGCAGTGATTAAAAATGCTTGACTATTTTCAATGCATATGTAGTTGCCTAACTGTTGCTGTGGAAAAATGTGCAGCAAAAAGCAAATCTAAACAAACAAAAAAAGAATGAAACGCATTTGCTTTAGCTGACTATTCGCAAAGCAATAATTTTAATAACGTTTGCTGTTGCTTAAGCAATCAGTTGTTCTTTATTTTTATGAACACAAAAATAATAATTCATTTAAACATAAAACATTTAAACAAATACAACGTTTGAAAAACATATGAAAAAAAGTACTAAGTGTTGTATCGCATGTTTGCATATAAATTACCAACAACACAGCTAGCACCGTTGTATTTTTATTTTTGCTATTGCTTAACCCTTTAGTATGAAGTTGTGTCTGACTACGATTGCTTTTTTTTACTCGTACTTTCTTTTCATCCCTTTTTACATTGGAAACGTATTTATGTATTTCTTACTTACAATACGTACAATACAATTGCCGTATTCACAAGCTCTGCTAAGGTGTAGGTAGTATTGCATACTACCTTTTGTTTACTTCTTTGTGAACAACCATTGTATCAGTGTGCCATTGTACATTGTACTTCATACGTCAAAAAGTAAATAAGAAGAAGAAAAGTGCTATTCATCATTTGTTATTTATAAGCCAAATGGGGGAGAAAACAGAAAAAAGTAAATGAATAAATTTTTTGTGTGAGGATGAAATTCAAGACATTTTTAGGATGAACCTAATGTACTTGCTCTCCAGTCGCAGAATTATACATTTAGGGCTACCAAAATCATCATTATGGCATAATCGGGTTTTAAGATATTTTGATGAAAACAGATTTCTTCATATGATACGACTACGGCCAGAGGAATTTGCCTATATATTCAACCTTATAAAAAATTACGATGTTTTCCACACAATTGGCGAAAGGCTCCAACTACGCATTGACTTACAGCTTAAAATTGTACTTTACTGCTTGGGATCTTTAGGAAATGGTGCTTGTGTTCGTAAGGTAGCATCTCTTTTTGGTATAGGTGATGGCGATACCATACAAAATAGTAGAAATCGAGTCATTAAAGCAATATTAAATCTTAAAGAACAGTTTTTATATTGGCAACTTTCAACTTTCAACTTCAACTTTCTAATAAATCAGTCAAATCAATAAATTAAATAAATAAAACTAATAAAAATATCTTCTAATTCAATTTAATTTAATATAATTCACACATGAACACAAAAATAATAATTCATTTAAACATAAAACATTTAAACAAATACAACGTTTGAAAAACATATGAAAAAAAGTACTAAGTGTTGTATCGCATGTTTGCATATAAATTACCAACAACACAGCTAGTACCGTTGTATTTTGTTAGCACTTAGCACGTACTAGGGGGCTTGTGAATAGGGCAAATATATTACAATATTAAATGGTGTTATTTTTTTTTCTTAAAAAGCAACAACAAAAGAAGAAACAAACATCAACTTGTTGCTGGAATAAAAGCAAGGAGGTGGGCGAAAAAAGAAGATAAGCCGACGTGCTAGGCGGTTCATTTTAAGAAAACTGGTTCAAAACCCAAAAATTACCACGCGACAAATAGCGACATAGCTAGAGGAAGAGCTTGGTGTTATTGTTTGCCACGAGACAGTGCGTCAGGCCATAATAAAAATTAAAAACTCATCAAGAGCAGCAAGAAAAAACCCTGCTATCAGAAGCATATATAGATAAGCGCTTTTCCTTCACTGTCCGGAACGTTTCGCGGCGGAATTTATATTGAGACGACGTGATATTTGGTAATTAAATGAAGATGATGTTATACTACAACGATGGACGGTCAAGGGTGTAGCGTTATCCTTTAACATCTCTGAAGCAGCAAAATATTAGTTCAACCGTTAAATTTGGGAAAATGTCTATAATGGTTTGGGGCTGCGTCTCAAGCCAATGAGTTGGTGATATTGCTTTTTTAGACTCAACGATGGAGGCGCGTCAATATTTGGACTTTTTGCGAATCCATTTAATTAATAGTGCGCAGAAATTTGGTTTCATAAGGGACAACAAACCAAGTTTTATATTTTATTAAGGCAATGACCGTAAGCATAAGTCGCACGTGGTAAGAATGTGGCTGCTATATAACTGCGTTCACGTCATCGATACACCCAAAGCCCCGTGTTGCTAAACGCCAGCAATTGCTTAAAAATGCAATTTTGGAAGAGTGGCAAAAAATACCACAGAATTATGACCTTAAGAAATTAATAGGATTAATGAAAACCCGTTTACAATGTGTGGTAGATGCTATAGGTTTCCATACTAAATGTCCGCTGAAACCAAAAGTGCAAGGAAATTTTTGTTTAAAGAGTTTATTGACAGGGTAAAATAAGTAAGGATTTGTTTTTGTTGTATTTCTTTCTTGTTTTGACCCTAATTTTTCGACACGATCTCAATAAATACATATAGATTTATGTAATATGTACATATACAATTTTTTTTGGTATAAAAACGTTATGAAATTAATAAAAACTTAAAATAAGTCGTGCTTGTTTTCAGTGTGCAAACTCAATGTTGACAAATTGTATATAAGTGGGTTTGATGATTAAATTTATGTGAGTGTATTTTTTTTTTTTTATTTATTTATTTAACCAATTATTCGAGCCCTTAAGGGCCATATATGAATAATGTAGCTCAGAAAATGAAAAGAATAAAATTAGATATGTACATTAGTATTCAATTAACATTTGAGATAACATTTTATATGTAATTAAAAAGTAATGTATATGTGTGTAACAATTTTGGAATTAAATAAAGTAATTGTATGTATGTAAATATATACATATAAGGTAACATTTTAGTTGATTATTTATCTATTTAATTTCCGTTCTTTTCCACTTTAATAATTTTCAAATAGATCAATTAATTTTGTTTTAAAAGTTGCCTTTGATAAATGAAATCTTTTTAAATTTAATGGCAAAGCATTCCCTAGTCTACAAGCCCTCACCCAAAAGGACCTCTCCATCGTTGAGTTGCTTATTCTAGGAAAAATTAGGTTCGGATTCCTAGTTGATCTGGAGAAGTGAAACAAATTTGATAAGTTTATAGGAGATTGTGTAAGCAGGACCTCTAGATTTAAAAAATGGAGGAATGAGCAATCTAAGAATATTTTAACGTGACGAGATACGTGCATATTTATGTTAAGATTGAAAATGAATCTGACAATACGGTTAACAACTAGATTCACCCGCTTGAGATTCTTTGCTGTAGTACCACTGTAAACAACCATACAGTAGCGAATATGAGGCATGAGGAGGGCATGTGCAAGCAAATGTTTGTTATTTCTTGGTAAATAACAGCTGGAACTATATAGGGTTTTTAGAAGGAAATTTATTCTAGAGCTAATTTTTATAATGTGTTTCTCAAAAAGCAGGTGTTTGTCAACTATAGCACCAAGGCAGTTAAGCGAGTCAACAAACGGTATGTGTACGCCTCCTAGTGTAATAGTGAAACCTCCATCCAAATAATTTCCTGGCTTAAATATAATCGCCTTAGATTTACTAGGATTAAAAAGCAGTTTATTCTGTGTAGCCCACTCACAAGCTAATTGTAACGTATGATTAATAGTTGCTACATGAGCATCCAGAAATTGGTATTCACTAGAAAACAATAAATTTGTGTCATCTGCGAATTGAAAACATTTACAGAAAGGTGAGCCAACCATTTTCACGAAATCATTGACATATATTAAAAATAGTAATGGACCCAAAATCGTTCCCTGTGGTACCCCGCTAACACAGTTTAAGTTTTGTTGAACTAACTATATTATTCCCAACAAATTGTTTCCGTCCACTTATGTATGAATACAATAACTTACACGCAAAGTAAGAGAAGTTAAATTCATTCGCTAGCTTAACAATCAAAATGCAATAGTTCACCGTGTCGAAAGCGTTACTTTGGTCTAATGATACCATGGTGGAGATTTTACCAATATTTATGTTCTGTCGAATCTCATCAGTTAGACTCAGTAGTAGAGAAGACGTACCTCTACCATTTCTAAATCCGAAATGACAATTACTCAACAGATTTTTCGAGTTAATGTATTCTAACATTTGATTTTTCATTATAAGTTCCAGGGTCTTAGATAAACTACATTGTATGCTTATAGGTCGATAATTGTGTATATCAAAGTTTTTATCTTTCTTTGGTATAGGTATAACTCTAGAAGTCTTCCATTGTAACGGATAGTGTGACGTTAAAATGATAGTGTTAAAAATGTGGAGAAGATAGTTTTCAATATGAGGAAAAATCAATTTTATAAATTTATGGGGCAATTGATCGGAACCTAAAGCGTTGGATTTAATAGAGTAAATAGCACAACATAGCTCATCCTTCTCAATTTTCCTAAAACCAAACCCTGATTGCGAAATTTTGTTAAAGTTTTTATAAGAATTATCGTATTTATTTTGAGATGTTACAAAGAAATTGTTAAACGCATCCGGATCATGATGATCAAATTGAGCGGAACTAGTAACCTGCTTATTGCTGATAGTTTTCCATATATCCTTGTAAGGGCAGTTTTGAAACCTTTTTTCCCAATATTGGACCTTTAGTTTTCTCAATAAGCTTTTAACTTTATTTCTATATTTACAATAGGTCACCCAATTTAATTGACAGTTATTCTCTTTGTATGCTTTAAATGCAAGGTCTCTCAAGTTCATAGCATCTCTGACATTTGGATTTTTGCAGAAGTTTGCATGGTTTTTATGTGTAATTATGCGTTTAACGGGCACTTCATCGTGAATAGAGTATAGAAATTGATATAACAATTTCAATTGTTCGTCAACTACATTCGTATTAAAAACTTCAAGCCAGTAAGTGGAAGAAAAAGTTTCATTTGCCCTATGCCAGTTAATGTTGCTGTAGTCCTTATATTCTGTTATAACTTCAGAATTTTCAGGTGGAATATCGAAGCAAATAAATATGCACGAATGACGTGATAAAGATGGAATCAAGAATTGACCCGAACATTTAACCAAATTATTATCGCTAACTAAAGAGAAGTCAATTAAAGAATTGCAGTTGTGGTGTATGTCATAGTGCGTGGACATGCAATTATGTACATAAAAAAGATTGTTCATATTGCATAAGTCTCTAATAAGTTCAGCTTTAGACTCGTTATAAAGATTGTTGTTGAAATTACCTAAAATGACTATATTTTCATAACGACAACATAAATCATAAATCTAAAACTTGTACGTTTCCATGTGGTGCATACACTACCCAAACTAGCGTTACAGAATTACGACATTTTACCTCAATAAATAGGCATTCTACACTGGATGGGTCAGAGTTTTTCAATATAACCTTAAATAATACACCATCGTGAACGAAGAGTGCAACGCCGCCGCCCCTCATACCATTACGATCATTCCTTATAATATTATAATTTTGCATTCTCAATGAATTGTCAGAATGCGAACAATTAGTGATGCAATTAAGTACTAATTGCTCAATTTATTAACTGACTTTTTATATGGTAAATTGAGCTCAATTAAGGCCTAAATTGCGTAAACTTCTTAATTGTGCAATTAAAGCGTATTTCTGAACAGGGTATTAAGCAAATGCGTTTTTTTCTCTTTTTTTGCATTTGCTTTTTGCCGTTGCTTCGTTTATAATGAAAAATTTTGTAAATGCTGAGACAATTAGTTTTTTTTATTTGCTGAAAAACATGTAAGCAAGGCAAAGATTTAAGTGCTGTTGCTATTTTTAAGCAAGAAATTTAAACCCTGTGTCCAAACAAGGTTTGGCAAAAAAAACCGAAGCTTCTTTAAAATAAAAATCAGTTACAATTACTTACTTACTTTTCAACTACAGTGAGCGCAACTACTTAACAGCTTTGTGCAAAACCTATTGAACTTCCAAAATGATGAGCATTGTAGCCCAATAAACATTTTATGAATATACAATTCTAAATTGTTTTTTACCTCTATTCCAACTAACCCCTATAATTGTAATTACTCTAATCTGAGTAATTATAATATATAACATTTCCATTTAGATTGGCGAATACTTTCAACCAGCAGTTTCCCCATCGTGGTATTTTTAAGAAGCTTTCTGTTGTCCACCAAACACAGAGCAACCAACAACTAATTTAAAGTAAATTACATTTACTTTCACCCTGAAATAAGGTTGTTACAATAGTTGATGTAAATTTAAGTATATGGCGAAACTCTTGAAATTTTTAAACATATGGTTGAAATTAACAAAGATTCTGTGTTGCTAAAGGTACGGCCAGATTAGCCAAATATTTAATCAAAAAGACAACAAGTAAATTATAGAAAAAATGTTTATCCTTCTCTAATACTTATTAAGAAATATAAGATCCTACTAAATATAAAAGGTGCGATATTACATTTATTATATTATAAATCGTCATTAGTAATGATACGGCTAAGGAAAGATTGAATAAACAGTTATAATAATATTGGTTATGCTTTTTTGGATCAAATATTTGACTAAGCTGACCGCACCTTAAGTCCGCTATAAGTGGCGCTTTTTAAAACGTAATAAAAATTAAAGCACTCTCCGGATTTCTTTATTGGGTATTAACAAAAACAAAATTATACATAACAAATGAGCTCAAATTAAATGTAAAATATATTTTGTGTTAATTAGCCTCATATTTAATTAATTATGATACTCGAAAAATTACAGTGGTGAGAAATATGTATTAAAACAAGTAAGAGTGCTATATTCGGCTATGCCGAATCTTATATACACTTCACCATCTATGTAAATCTAGTTTAGTGAAGTAGCTTCATTAAAAAAAGCAAATATTGGGACGACGGAAAATTAAAAAATAAAAAAAAAAACTTGCTACTGCATATGTATAATTTTACATAAAAATGCACACAAAAAGTGGAAAAAGGGTATATCTAAATTCCGTGTGTAATTTCTACAATATCCATTTTCGACCCCATAAAGTATATATATCTGACTTCTTATGCATAGCGAAGTTGATTGAGCGATGTCCGTCTGACCGTCCGTGTTAGTGTTGAAATTAAGTTTGCCGAGGCAATCGATCAGATATAGTGTCGAAAGAGGTGCTATTGGAAAGCAGCATGATCAGTCCATGTCCAAGCCTACCTCAAATTTTTTCATGTCATTTAGAACAATGACTCCAATAAAAAAAATAAAAATATGGGTCGATAGATAATTAAAAATGATTCCTTCAAAAAAAAAAGCATCAAGTGAAAAAATTGGCGCTGGCCCATATTTTCCGAGTCATGGGGTTCTGAAGTTTTAAAATTTTTTAAAATATCAATATGGGTATCATTTTAAAGCTTTTATAGAGATCTTTAAGGAAATACTAAAATTTTTTAAAAATGCTCAACCAATTAAAAGCCGATGTCATTTTTATGTAAAACATGCAGTACCAATTTTTTTTTTTTTAATTCTCTGTCACCACAATATCTGTTTTTTTTTTTTTATTGGATTTACTTCACTAAACTAGATTTACATAGATGGCATAGCCGAATATAGCACTCTTACTTGTTTATATAATAATCTTATAAAATATTACTTTCAGCCAGCTAATGCTACCGCCAATAGTCAATCGCAGTTGACGGTTTAAACTCGGCATAAATTATGTCTGTGAAGATAAATATGTCGAAGTTATATATGTATGTTTTTGACGTAACAACTTACAAAAACATACATATATATGTGTGAAGTTAAATATGTTTGACGTAACACCATACGAGAAAAAATACTAATTGTTTTACATTTATAAATATAATTAACAATAATTTTGTAGTAAATAATAAAATGTAAGAGATTTAAAAAAAACCTTCTAAATTACATCTACATAAAAATTATTATTATTTTTATTGAAATTCAGTGTAACAAAATTTGTCTCTAAAAGATTTAATTTTCATCAGTTTTTGAACATTAACAAACTCAATTTGGGAAAACTTTTAATAAGGGTCGATAATCTTTTTATTTGGCCACATTGGCCAAAATCCTTCACAGAAATCACACTTATGGCCCAAATTTATTTTTTTTACCATTTTTTCACTACTCACAAACTCAGTTTCAAAAAAGTGTTTATATGGGGCAATAGTATTGACCCTTGTAAACACTTTTCATAAGGTGGTATTGCATGCCATCTCTTCATTTGGCCACATTGGCCAAAATCCTTCCCAGAAATCACACATATGGCCCAAATTTATTTTCATCATTTTTTGACTAGTTACAAACTCAATTTGGAAAAAGTGTCTTGATCGTAGTAAATACTCTCCATAAGGTGGTATTGCGTGCCACCTCTCCATTTGGCCACATTAACTAAAATCCTTCCCAGATTTAATTTTCATCAGTTTTTCACTACTCACAAACTCAATTTGAAAAAAGTATTTGTGTTGGGCAATAGTATTGAACCTTTAGCCACTTTGGTCAAAATATCTTAGAGACAAAAATGTTATGCACTTACTTTCAATAAAGATAATTTTTATTTATGTAGATGTAATTCAGAAAGTTTTCAAGTCTATACATTAATAAAACTGTAACCGAGTTATTTCTATACATGAAATATTTTTTGAAAATTTTGATGTTGTTGTAGTACGTTATTATTGGTAGTATTAGTAGTAGTTAATACAAAACATCTAGAAATTACACACGGTCTAAGTCGTGGGCACTGCTGGTGTACTTATAAACGTAAAACAATTCGTGTTTTTGTTTGTATGATGTTACGTCAAACATATTTAACTTAACACGCGTGTTTTACGTAAGTCGTAACGTCAAAAACATATATAAGTCGACATATTTTTCTTCGCACAGATGCATAAATTTTTGACAACACTATTTATCATTATAAAATCAAATGGTAGGTAGGAACAAATTTAAACATGCTCTAACTAAAATTTTGTCAAATGACTGTACGACTTTTACATTGCAACATGAAACGTAAGCATTTTTAATGTATATTATATCGACCAGTCGTTGGTAGGTTGACACTTATGTTTTACAAGTCGCTAAGCCAAAAACATGTGTATGCATAACGCGACATTTTATTCTTCACAAACATAAAAATGTTAGATCTTTTACAAAGGTTTTTGTAAAAATTATTTTACCTTTTCCTTTTATAAAACAATTTTTATTTACAATTGTTTTAATGATTAAAAGTTACAAGTCAAAAACTCAAACAAAAGAAAACTATTCTTTTCTTTTCAACATACAAAATTATAACACAAACATTTCAAAGTGAACAAGATTAAAAATTTACATTGAAGCTAAAGTAAAATTTAGCAAAGTATTTCCTACAAACGCTCCCTCAATGTAAATTTCTTATTAGTACGTACATAAATATTTTACATTCAAATTTACAAATCAAATTTTGTGTTAATTTATAAAATAGAAAAATTAAATTTCTGTCTTTAAATTTAATAAATTACAACATTTCCAATGTTTAGTGCTTGACAAACATTTAGTTAAAATATCAGCTACATCATTCTCCGTTAGGACATATTTTAGATGTAATTCGTTGGCTTTTATTTATCTCTTATATAGTGATTTCTAATATCAATGTGTTTACTTCTTTTCATAGTCATTTGACTTTTGGTCAGGTATTGAGCTCCTTGGTTGTCACAATTTAAAACGGTTGGCGTTCTTATAAAATCTTGAAAACCCATTTCGTTTAACAAACTTCAATAAAAACTTATTTCCAAAGCAGCTTGACACATTGCGATGTATTCCGCTTCCACCGAACTTAATGCCACTATATTCTGTTTTTTCGATTCCCAGGATATTGGACCCCCTGCGAATAATAGAATAAAACCACTATAAGACTTACGGTCAATTATATTTGAACCCCAGTCTGCATCATCTACGATTTTTTCTTTCTATTTCTATTCCGAGGTAATAATTCACAGGACCTCCACTATTTCAACATGTAGCCTCAGAGTTTCCAATATGTTTTCCATTGTTTTGCTTGAAGAACAAGCTAACATGATATCATCTACATACAACGCTATAATATTTATCTCATTTTTAACAGAAGAAATGAACATACAGTTGTTTGTTTTACATTGAACAAATCCCATATTTCTCAAAATTTCGCTTATTTTGTGATTCCATTGCTTTCCAGACTGTTTAAGGCCGTATAAAGATTTTCTTAATTTGCATACCAGACTCTTTTCACCTTTTCTTATAAACATTTGTAGTTGCTTCATGTATACCTCTTCTTTCAAATCACCATTTAGATAAGCAGCTACAACATCAACATGTTTAATTAGCAATTCATATTTTACTGCCAAAGATAAAATAAGTCTAATCGTCGGGTGACGTATAACAGGAGCATAAGTTTCCGAATAATCTCGATTAAAATGCTGAATACAAACTTGAGCAAACAATCAAGCTTTGTATTTCTCAGTAGTACCGTCAGCCAAACGTTTTCTTGCGTATATCCATTTGCAACCGATCACGTTTTTGCAACTAGGTTTTTCAACAAGTTCCCACGTTCCATTTTTTTATCAATGATTCATATTCGTTTTTCATAGCCTGTTTTCATTTATCGGACTCTTTACTGTTTATTGCTTCTTTTACGTTTCTTGGATTAGTATTAAAATCCTTTATGATGTTTAATTCTTCGCTATTCAATCTATACATTTTGCGTGGTCCACCAGGGTTTCCTGTTTTTTGTGTAGATGGCTTACCTCTCTTACGTTTTCTATTAGTATTTGGAACTACTTCGTAAGTTTGATTATTTTCGGATTCGCTATGGGATAAACTTTCGAAACCAAGACATTCAGGCCCTTCATCACTAATATAATCAGATTCTTCTATTTCTACTTTGTTTTTAATATCAGGATTAACATTTATCATAGCTATACTTTTTGAGTTTGGACTCTCTGAACGAGTTTCACCCTTTTCTTTATTTGAATCTTGTATTATATTTTCATTGTAGATCATTGTTGAGCAATCGAAAATATCACAAAAATCACTATCACCTTCATTTCCACATCTTTCGATAACTAAAGCTTTAGTTTCGGTGTTATATAAACGATAACCTTTCGTATTAGGTTGGTAACCAACAAATGAATAAATGTTACCTTTTGGATCTAATTTAGAACGACCTGGTTTCATACTTAGAGCTACTGCCTTACTCCCAAATACTTTAAAATAGGAAACACAGGGCTTTTTTCCAGTCCATCGTTCATAAGGTGTAACTTTATCCAAAACTTTAGTTGGTGATCGATTTTTTATATGAACACTCGTGTTTATGGCTTCAGCCCATAACGACTTAGGTAATTTCGAATCTTCAAGCATATAACGAGTCATTTCAACCAGTGTCCTATTTGCTCTTTTAGAAACTCCATTCTGTTGTGGTGTATAACACACGTAGTTTCATGCACTATACCATTTTTCTTTAAAAAATCATTAAAATTTCGATTTATGTACTCACGACCATTATCGCTTCTGCATCCAGTTTGCTTCTCTGCCATTGCAAGGTATTTTTTAAGTGCGTCGAACGCATCAGATTTATTTTTCAAAACGTAAACTGTGATATATCGAGAGTAATCATCTATAAATGTTATAAAATGTGCTGCTTCCAATAAATTTTTTTTAACCTTTGTTCCGATTGGTTTAAATGGCTTAACAGAAATTTTACACAAAGAACATGTCACACAATTATTATCATTTGGTAAATTACCTTCCAATCCACGTACCGATTCATTTCTTTGCAATATCTTGAGATCATTAATGTTTAGATGTCCAAACCGCTTGTGCCACAAATTATTTTTAGATCTTTCTTCATTCAACATAAATTTATTAACCGACTTTGATTTTTCTTTGTAAATACCATTTGAAACAACTGCCTTGAATTGAAATTCCTCCTTTTTAAAAATATCTACCTTATTTTTGGAAAATATTAGTGAATAGGCTTTTTCAGACATCTTGCTTATTGAAAGAAAATTAGACTTCATATCCGGTATCTCCACAAACATGTGATGATGCACTGCTATCCAGAATCCACTCATCATAATTTTCTTTACTCATACATGAATTAATGTCGAGCATAGCACTGTTCACATTATTAGATTTATTTTTAGAGAAACACTGCGATCTGACATGACCCCTTTTCCCACATACAAAACATTTCAAATTTTTGGTTTTATTTTGATCGTTTGCGTATGATACAAATTTCTTAACATTTTTGTTCTTAATGGCGAACACTTGGCTCCTTACCACCACACACGTTCCATCAATCGCAAAACTTTCTAGTTCTTGCGGTAAACTGCATAACAAAAATATTGATAACAATTCATCTGGAAAGGTTGTTTCAACATTTTTTAAATCTTTAGCTAAATTTAAATCTTACAAATTGTTTAAATAAATTTACTTTCTTTGAAGGATTTTTTGCTCTATAAATATTTTCTAATTTACACCAAGCATCCTTTGCGGTCTTGCAATCCTTAATATGAATAAGCTCGGAAGTTCTCACCGCTAACGTAATTGCTACAAGGGCCTTATTATCCCTTATTTTCTACAAAGCCTTTTCTTGTTGAGATGCTGATTCACTTAATGTTGTTTCTAGGACAACCCATAAATCTTGAGTAAGAGGCTGCGCATCTGTATGCACCATTACGTATAATTGTCAGGATTTAATTTCTCAATTTGGTAATTTGAGCTTGACATTTTTGTACCATGCGTTTACCCGCTTTTCCTTTATTTCTATTTAAATATGCATCAAAATCCTTAACGTTGTTCTGGGTCGATAACTAATGTAAAAATTATTTTACCTTCTCCTTTTATAAAACAATTTTTATTTACAATTGTTTTAATGGCTAAAAGTTATAAGTCAAAAACTCAAAAAACTCAAACAAAACAAAACTATTCTTTTCTTTTCAACTTACACAATTATAACACAAATATTTCAAAGTGAACAAGATTAAAAATTTACATTGAAGCTAAAGTAAAATTTAGCAAAGTATTTCCTACAGTTTTAATTTTTGGAATTAATACAAAGATTAACTTACATGTTCTAAGCTTTTCATGATTTTAGCCTCGTTCATTACCCTGTTAGGATCGTTTAAATGATTTGGATTTGCGCTGGTTGCAAGCATATTTTTTTTAACAATTTTCATGGCATATTGCTGGCACGTACGACGATCGTAGACTAGACGAACCAACCCACAGGCACCAGAACCTAATTTTCGACTTACATAATAATTAGAAGTTATGTCTGCTGGTAGTCCCATTGCCTCATTCGGACTTAGGTCTTTGAAAACAAAAGCTAAAACAAGTTAAATAATTATTAAACTTGTTGTTTTAAGTGGGGACATTATGACATTATGATATGTCTGTCACTAATAAAAATAAAAATATATTTGCAAACCTTTATAAGTAGGATGTGAAAGTGATATAATATCATCGTTCTGCAAAATACGACGCCTGTTTGTTCCAATTCTTTCGCTGTTTACGAAGGTACCATTGCGAGACAAGTCCTAAAAAATTGGGTTAAAAAGTTTTTGAAATTAGTCTATTTCAGAGATTTCTGTATAAAATTAAGCACTTAAAAATGATCTTAGGTGATTATTGAGCTTTATAATAAGCTGTAAACATTTAAGTTATAAATTTATAAGTTTATTTTTATTTTAGATTTTATATTTATCTAGCAATTGATTCGCCTTAGCCATTGCTTTCACTGCTAATTGATTTCCCAAGGCTACGTTAAGACAAAATGCATGGTCAAATTAGTAAAATATTTGACTAAAATGACGTAGCCAATAAATTATGGAAAAAAATGTATCCTCAAATACTAAGACATGTTAGATCCTTTTCAATATTAAGGGTAGAATATCACATTTATTATATTATAAATCGCCATTCGTAATAACATGGGTCAGGAAAAATTTAATATACATTTGTAAAAATAGTGGTTATGCTTCCGTAAGTCTACTTTTACATTATGCAACTTTTGTCGCTGCAATTATTCTATTTTCTTCTTATGAATCGCATTTGCTAAAAGTGAACTTATCAAATATTTGCCTAATCTGACTGCACCTTAAATTGTAATTGCAATATGAAATGCAAATGTTTCTTCATATACATACATATAATTAGCTATGTCATCAGACAATTTAAAAACAAGTAATAGTGCTATATTCAGCTATGCCGAATCTTATATACCCTTCACCATATATGTATATCCAAATGTACCATATTGTAGATTTTCCACTAAATAGTTTAAATAAAAATCGGCTTAAGAAATACCTTCCTACCATAAAGTTTATGCATAAAAATGCTTAACCCATTAAGAAACGATATTTTTATGTAAAATTATAGATAAGTACTTAATTTCCTTTTTATTAGTTTTTTTAATTCTCTGTCACCCTAGTATTTGCTTTTTTGATTAGAGTTACTTTAAAATCGAATTGGTATGTTAAGAAAGGTTAATATGTTAAAGAGAGATTCTTAGCTCAAATAATGAAAGAAGTACTCTTTCAGTGATATTACTTTATTTCGTGTATTAAACAAAAGTTATGAAAATCTGGCCTAATATAACAAAATTATACATATTACGTGGAGCCTTCGGAAGTTACTCAAAGTTTTTACATATACAGTTGCGAACATTGAAATAGCCAGTAGTAGTATATTTTTTCGAAAAGGTATAGTGTGTTCTTAAAAATTTTTTTTAATACAATTTTAATCATAGTTGTAATCTGGCAAGTCTGTTTATTGTTTGTGATAAATTATTTTTTGAACATATTTGGTAATTCTAAAAATAACGGTAAATTATATTTGTAAACGACTGAGGTAGTTTTCTATTTCAATTTAAAAATATTAATTTTTTATAATAAAGTGAAAGTAAGTTAAAAAATATTAAATTACTGTGTATTAAATGTTAAATATATGTCTTTGCAACATTTTTTGCCTTGAGTGGGTCGCGCTAAACATTGCACTATTGAGCTACGAAAATTAATTTTACAACTAAGGAAAGAGGAAAAATCTTATTTAGATATCCAACGGCTTCTCTCATGCTCTGCAAAAATGATATCAAACGTAATAAAATATAGAGATAAAGCAGAAAATAGAGGCGGTAGCAAATAGTTTGTTTGCGCGAAATCCAAGAAAAAAGCCACTGCTTAAGAAAACACATAGAGATAACCGTTTGTAGTTCGCCAGAAATTACGTCGACTGGCCTGCAAGTAAGTGGCGAAACATTTTGTGGACAGATGAGTCTAAAATTGTTCTGTATGGAATTTCTGGGTGTATACAATATGTTCGCCGTCCACCATCTTCAGCATGTCAACCACAGTACACTGTCAAAACTGTTAAACACGGTGGATCAAAAATTATGATATGGAGTTGTTTTTAATTTTATGGCGCAGGCCCCATACATAAAATAACTGGCATTATGGGTCAAGACGATTATGTAGACATTCTGCAAAATGTAATGTTACTGTATAGTGATGAAGAAATGCCATCGAAATGGGTCTTCCAGCAGGACAACGAACCAAAATATACTAGTCAGGAAGTTAAGGATTGGTTTCGTCTCAACAACATTAAGGTTATGCAGTGGCCAGCGCAGTCCCCCGACCTAAACCCAATTGAGCATCTTTTGGGAGACATTAAAAAAGCTGAAAATGACTTAAAACCATCCAGTAGCGAGCACCTTTGGAAAGTTGTTAAAAAAGCGTGGAAAGAGATCCCAGTAAACCGATGTCAAGATTTAGTAAATTCCATGCCGGAACAAGTCCAGTTTACAGGCACCGCTCCAAATGAAAAAAAGTTGCCTACGGGGAAATCCTTCGCAGGAAATCTTTAGAAAGCGAAGCCGGTGTTGGACATACCATAGAGGAGAAAATTTTTGCGCCCGGTCGAAGACCGGCTACGCAGGAAATCTTTAGAAAGCGAAGCCGGTGTTGGACATACCATAGAGGAGAAAATCCTTGCGCCCGGCCGAAGGCCGGCTACGAAGGAAATCTTTAGAAAGCGAAGCCGGTGTTGGACATACCATAGAGGAGAAAATCCATGCTTCCGGGCGAAGGCCGGCTACGCAGAAAATCTATAGAAAGCGAAGCCGGTGTTGGTCATACCATAGAGGAGAAAATCTTTGCGCGCAGCCAAAGGCCGGCTACGCAGGAAACCTTTAGAAAGCGAAGCCGGCGTTGGTCATACCATAAAGGAGAAAATTCATGCTTAAATTACCTTTCCAATGATACTCATATTGTCCCATTCTGCCATCAAATACTCGATATATGCCATCTTAAACATAAAAACTTCGGAGGCCCGAAACTAAGGGTTGGCGCCAAATTTTTCATTTTACATTTTTTGCTTAGAATTGAATTTTACACTCCGTAGGCAACTTTTTTTTCTTTTGGAGCGGTGCCCGTAAACTGGACTTAGGCTATAAAATATACGAAAGGCGCCGGGTAACTAGACCATATGCGCACACAAGGGAAAATACTATTTTAAAATTTATAAAAAATTATATTCTAAATGTAATTAGGTTATGAATATTGAAACTAACTAAACATCTTGAATACCACGGCTTTGAAGACTACGCCTAATATGAGGCAAATACACGCAAGTCGTTCAGTCCAAAATTTCATATATGACTTGAAAAATATTTGAAACTGTAGATCCATCACCCATCAAAAAATGGTAAAGGTTTAATAATTTTATGCAGTTTTTTAAGGTTCTGCTTCATAAACAAAACAACTGTTATGGAACAAATCTAGTTTGCGGACTCAGCTTAAAGTGAAAAAAAGTTGTCTAAAGTGCACTTCACCTTCCAATGATTCTCATTTCGCCATAAAGTACTCGATAGGTGCCATATTATACATACAAACTTTAGAGGTGCGTACATTTTTTGCTTAGAATTGAATTTTACACCCCATTAGCTTTATTTTCATTTTTGAGCTGCGTCCATAAACTAGATTAAATTAAAATGTTCTATAGCACTAAATGGTAATTAAAACGAAAAATTCACAGGCATTTGCGTGTTCTGCCTGAAAGAAAGTTTCTTGTCGAAATCATTAGGAAGCATGTTCTTTAAAATCGACCACTTACCTCGATATATGCAGGATTTGAAAGATCACAACCTGCCCTCGTAATAGTGAAGTGCACTTTAGAAATTCGACATAAAATCTTCTCTGGTAAATCGTTTAGCGTCAATATCAAATCGTTGTTTTCTCCACGTCCTGCAGTAAATGTTTCAGCATTCAAGTCTATAAAAATTGCACATATCGTGAGAAAAGTAAATCAAAAATTAACTCTTTTAAAGACAAAAAAACATATGTACAACGTGTATACAACTACTACAAAATCACGCAACATGTTACCAACAGAAAAAGACGTATTCAGATAGATAATTTTATACGGTCTGATACTCGTACCCAATGATTTAACTTTAATATTCTTCCCATATAAACGGCCCCACACTATGTTGTCTATTGGCTGGCTCTCCAGTTGACTCCAAAGATTAGAAACCTGACTCTGCGTAGCACCTTGAGTTTGCGGTTGTTCTGAAGGATCACGATCGCGAACCATTTTTTTTTGTCCACTAATTTATTGAATTAAAATTCTCTTAATGAAATATAAATTTCAGCTTTTCCTACTTTGTTTAATTGAACAACCGACTTTTTTATGAAGATAAACTAACAAACATAACTGTTTACACAATTTCCAGTTATTCTTTTTTTATTTAGTTACTTTTCCAGTGTTGCTAAAAGTTTAAACTAATTTCTTAACAAAAGCAAAAAACGACGAGAGAAGCAATTGTTACACTAAAAACGTAGAAACCAAGGCGAATTAAATACAAGGTGATAGCGGTGGCGAATTCAATTCTTTTCCCTGGTATTCTAACTGTCAAACTCCATATACAAAAAATCTGTATAATAGTTAGATAAATTTTTTATATATGGAGTTTGACAGTTAGAATACATGGTAAAAGAATTGAATTCGCCACCGCTATCACCTTGTATTTAATTCGCCTTGGTAGAAACGTTGTTTTAAGTGACAAAACATATCCATAGATTGGCAGAATTTAATAATGTAAATAAAAAAGCCAGTTTCTCTACAAAACTACCTTATTTTTATTAGGTAACACCTCGAATAACGAAAATTTTTGCACACAATATGTAACAAGACACAATTAAGTTATAATGCATCTATGATTAACAGATAGTATTTTTATTGAAAATAAAAAAGCAAAAATAAAAGTAATATTAAAAAAAAAATGAAAAATGGAGTAAATTTTATAAATTATTTAAAAGAAAGTTAAAGTTATGCCATATCATTGTTTTGACAAAATCAGTACTAAGTAACTTAAAAACAAATTTAGGTATTTTAAATTGAAAATATACTTTTGATTATTTATTCAGATTCTATAAGGAAAATAATTACATTACTTATATAAAACATAAGGAATACACCTTAAATAAAAAACTATTTCTTAAATTTTAATTAATTCCTTTGAAATTTTATCAGCCCTTTAACTTTTGTTTATTTATAATTTCATCTACGACTGCCTCTAATGGCACAATATCCCCACCAGATCTTGCGGAAATCGCGGCTTTGGCAGTACTAAAGGTATATGGATTAATAGTCGGTATTCACAACTTTGTGTTTAGGAGTTTTTTTTAACAACAACGACATATTAATGGAATGTGTTGGAACTGAGAAAAACCCGCCATCGCATCGTTTGAGAATGAACCGAAAAACAAGATTGCGCACTCAGCCGTACTGTCAATCTACGTCATCATAGAATGAAAATTAGTATTTGTTGTAAAAAGCTAACTAAGTTAATTATCGGTACAGACAAAAAACCAGCAAAGAAGACGGTTTGCTCTTAAACAAAATTTTATTAAAGATTTAATAAAACAGCTTATCATATTAATATGCTGTTTCTGTACCACAAGCGATCAACACGTCCGAAAAATTTGTATGAAAATATTTCAACAACTAGAGTGTTTTCAATACAAATTTTTCACATATCCAGAAAAAGGAAATTTAATAAAATAAAGAAATTAACTTAATTTTTAACATGTCGGTTGTAATAGTATACTTAAAAACATATTTGCAGCATATTTCAGTTATTTAGCATTAATGTCGGTATATTTTCTTTATAGAAATAAATATAATAAATATAATATTTATCTTCACCATGTAAATTTAATTTAGTGAAGTAACTCCAATCAAAAAATAAATATTGGGGTGACAGAGAATTAAAAAATAAAAAATGGTACTGCAAATATATATTTTTTTATATAAAAGTGCCATCGGCTCTTTTTAGGTTAAAGATCTCTTCAAAAGCTTTAAAATGATACCCTTATTAATATTTAAAAAAATTTGAAAATTTCTGAGCCCAGTAACTCGGAAAATATGGGCGATCGCTAATTTTTTCAGGTAATATATCTTTCTTACTTTTTAATTCTCTATCTCCCGTTCATGCTGATTTCCAATAGCAGCTCTTTCGACACTATATCTTATTTAAGGCCAGGATTCACTATCATACTCAGTCGTACGATCTGTCAAAAATTTCATGTGTGCTCGAAAAGTATGATAGTGTGGATTAAAATTGTATGTGTGTGACAGAGTTTTTGACAGATCTGTATGATTTCATAATCTTTTGAAATAATTCATAAAATATTTTTCTCTATGCGATCAGGGTTAATTTTTTTAAGATGAGGAGAAAAACAACAAAATATTAAACCCATATGTTTTTGCATCTTTTTGTATAATAGTGTGGCACATACGACGCCATTTTGGAACGATTTTTAAAGTAGGACAGAATTCTATCAGATTTTTGTGTGATTAAATCGTACGATTGTGTATGATCCTGGCCTTTATTGATATATTGAATTTTTGTGATACCAAGTTTGCATCGGTGAAGGGTGTAATATAAATTGTTCAAGAAACTTTTTAGCGGTTTATGCCAGCGTTTTTTTTTCGAATAGTTAGCGGTTTCTGACCTTTTTTAAAGTAATATCTAGCGGGAATTGGTTCCATAGTTTTGGCAACACTGTTCAAATACAACTCACGAAAAAATATGTTTGCGGTTGATTTACATTATTATCGCTGAATTACCATCACTACTATTACTGCGGTTAAAAAATTCAGGGCATTGTATTTGACCAAATAAAATAAACCAAGCCGATCACATACACGCTTAATTTGCTTGCGTAGAAATTATTAGAATATTGTGAAATTGATTTAGTATAAATAATTTTTGACAAAGCATTAACTATAGGTAATTGCTTATATAATAAAAATGTTATTTTTACAATTAAAGGATCGCGGAATATTGTTTTTAGTGCTACTGTAGACATATATTCTAACCTCATTTTTAAAATGGCGTCTACCGGTGCACACACGAAGACAATATGTTAAAAGCCTCAGAAGTAATAATGAATATATTTTTCAGGTCAAATAGCGGCTTTGGAAATTTATCACAATATTTAAAATATAAAGATGGCTGATAATGATGATCTTTTAGACTACGAGGATGAGGAACAAACTGAGACCACTGTTGCCGAAACACAGGAGGCTCCTAAAAAAGATGTAAAAGGTACATATGTGTCTATACACAGTTCTGGTTTTCGTGATTTTCTGTTGAAACCAGAAATATTAAGAGCCATTGTTGATTGTGGTTTCGAACATCCATCGGAAGGTAAGCAGGATTTCTAAAAGTTAATGTTAGTCATAAATATATTATACATTATTGTTTTCAGTACAACATGAATGTATTCCCCAGGCTGTACTGGGCATGGATATTTTATGTCAGGCTAAATCAGGTATGGGTAAAACTGCCGTGTTTGTTCTTGCCACTTTGCAACAGTTAGAGCCCACTGAAAATGTTGTGTACGTATTAGTCATGTGTCACACTCGCGAACTTGCATTCCAAATCAGTAAGGAGTATGAACGCTTTTCCAAATATATGCCGACTGTTAAAGTATATTTACAACAGCTTTTCAATTTTCCTTTTTTGTGATTGTTTTCTTTATTTGCTTTTAGGTTGGAGTATTTTTCGGCGGTTTGTCTATACAAAAGGATGAAGAAACTTTAAAGAATGTTACTCCTCACATTGTTGTCGGTACACCTGGACGTATATTGGCGCTGATTCGCAATAAAAAGTTAAACTTAAAGCATTTGAAACATTTTATTCTTGATGAATGCGATAAAATGTTGGAACAACTAGGTAAATGTGGAAGAAAACTATTTAGCATACAATGCCTTTAATAGCTGAAAAATAACAGTATTATGTTACATTTCTTAAAAGTTTTAACTTTAAGTCTACATGATGTATTAGGAACTAAATGTAAAGCAACATTTACAAGTTGTAGAAAATATCAAATAGAATTGTATGCGTGTATGTCAAACTTATTTTTCCGTTTTTCTGTATTTTTAGATATGCGTCGCGATGTTCAGGAGATATTCCGCAGTACACCGCATGGAAAACAAGTTATGATGTTTTCCGCTACTCTAAGCAAAGAGATTCGACCGGTTTGCAAAAAATTTATGCAAGATGTAAATATCAACGAGTTTATAATTATATCAATACTTCTACCACTACTACTCCAATTAGTTGCTCTACAAAATACTAATATTGTAGTTATGCGCCCGCCACTCTAAGCAAATTCTCAAATCTTACCTCCTGGCATGCAATTTCAAAAATTTAAGGCGGTTATAACTGTGGAAATTGAAAAACATTTCTAAACGGTCACAACTTAAACGTTTATAGCACTTTGATGCTTATAATAACGAAAACTAATAGTCGGATGAACTTTATCATATGCGCGCATGCATTTACTTCTATGATAAAGTTATAAATTATAAATAGAAAACTAAACGTGGTAACTAAAACGATGTAAAGCATTGTTAATTTGATAAATACGTTATGAAACAATAAAATTTACAATTCATGATAATCAAATAGAAAATCACTATATAACCCGAAAAACATGTTAATATCGTCAATTAAAATATGTAACTGAATAAACAGAACGCATCAAAGGGAAGAAATTTATAAAAGTATCATTTCGTATTTTAAACGAACCTCTTGTCTTAACTTCAGTTTGGTGAATGAAGAATAAGTTCAGCTATTAAAATGTTTAATTCTATGTTGGAGTACATCCAATGATGAAGTCTCGTGCAATCACAATCTCACACATAAACACGTAAACATCTTTTGCTTCAGTCAACACTACTTACAGTGTTATTCCGTAATGTTTTATATCTGTGGCAGCATTTGCTTAACGAATCCACCTTTTCAAATGCGAAAGACTTGTTTTTGAGAATGTTTTGGTGGTAGTGTGGACGTATGTAGAATCAGATTAAGTTTAAACATTTGTAAAGACAATATTTGACGTTTAAAATTTACTTGAATAGAACGTTTATTTTGATTATTATGATAATTTAAATTGAATAATAATAATCCATATATTTTTTGACTTGTAGCCCATGGAAGTGTATGTTGATGATGAAGCAAAGTTGACGTTGCATGGTTTGCAACAGCATTATGTAAAATTGAAGGAAAACGAAAAGAACAAAAAGCTTTTTGAACTTTTAGATGTATTAGAATTTAATCAAGTGAGTTGAAAACACAGTTTTAAAAATATATTTCTAATATTCGTCTAATATTACATATATTTTTTCTTTATAAGGTGGTAATTTTTGTTAAATCTGTTCAACGTTGTATGGCCTTGGCACAATTACTTACTGAACAAAACTTCCCTGCTATTGGTATTCATCGGGGTATGACCCAGGAGGAGCGTTTAAATCGATATCAACAGTTTAAAGATTTTCAGAAACGCATATTGGTAGCCACCAATTTGTTTGGTCGTGGAATGGACATTGAGCGTGTTAATATTGTCTTTAATTATGATATGCCAGAAGATTCAGACACCTACTTGCATCGTGTGGCCCGTGCTGGTCGTTTTGGTACGAAAGGTTTAGCCATTACTTTTGTTTCAGATGAGGCTGACGCCAAGATTTTGAATGAAGTCCAGGACAGATTTGATGTTAATATCACTGAATTACCCGATGAGATTGATCTATCATCTTATAGTAAGTCCGGATTTTTTTTTCTATATAGAGAAATTTATTATTATTATTTGTTTACAGTTGAGGGACGATAAATTTAAACAACAAGACTCAATACCAATCTAAATCTTTCTTACAAAACTAATTTGCAATTTCTAAAAGATCAGCGATTGGCAGGCAAAATAAGAATTTTAAGAATATAAATCTTATTTAACTTACAACATGCTGAAGAAACTATCAATAAAAATATATTCAACTACAAGAATAATAACAGTAAAGACACTTCAAACAAAACAGTTTTTCTTATTTATTTTGATCATTTAATACGATATTTTGTCGTCATTTTAAGGTTTATTTGTTTATCTTTTAAGCAAATAAACATAGGAAAAATATTTTTTATTGTAGGCTTATACAAACTAAATAAACTACTGCTACAAGTCATATGTTTTGATGGCGAAAGTAGCGGGAAAAAAAACAGACTTATTAAATTTTAATAAGCTCAAACGATAGAAAACAACGCACAACTTAAACCAACCCCAACATATATTCTTGTTCGTAACAATTATGTGTTACGAAAAATAATAAATCCGTACACATCCACTTATGTGTTTTAGTTTAATATTTATTTGCGCACACGTACGTGAATGTACGAATTCTTTGTGTGCGGCTAAAAACAGACAAAGACAGAGAAGTTTCAGTGTTCTTTATTTTTGTTACGTGTACGGTAAAAATGTACATGAAAAAATGGAAATAAATTCGTGTACGGAAAAACCGTACATGAAAAAATGAAAATAACTTCGTGTACGGACGGCAAAAAAGTACATTTACAATACAACAAATTATCCATTAGCGATTGGAAAAACGGTCGACTTCCTAAACGCAAGTTGCAATGCATATTTACAATGCATACACTTCGTAAATGCATATGTAAACTTTTTGACAACGTACAATGTTCCTAATCGTTTGGCAACTCACTTTAATTAGTATCAGCAATCAAAATCACGCATCATTTTATTTTATTTATTGTATGCAAACATTTGAGCTGTAATGGCTAAGTATTTTCTTGTTTATTTTTAAAATGAAATGTGAATGAAAAATGTCATCATCCATTAATTTAATGAATTCTTAAAAAAAATATGTATTTATTTTTGATCACTTGTTCCTGGGATTTTTATTGTCCTTAACAAAGTTGTCTCTTCTTTTTCTTTTTAATAGGTTTTTATAGCAAATCAATATTTTTTGAAAGATTTGACCTGAGATAATTCCTCAGCACTTGCCAACAAAATGGATTAATAACACTGTGACACACCAAAATTATTCAGGGGTTCTCATATACCAATTTTGTTTTGTTGGAGTCCATGGAAAACGAAAATACCTTTGGTTTTTTTAGGTCACTTCGAAAAGAGGTTTTATAACGGTAAATGTAGAGAAAAACGCGTATTTTTATATTTTCAGATTTAAACAGGCATAACTTCTTCGTTTTACAACAGATTTCTATTATTTTTTCAATTTTTAGAAGGTGTGAGTATTATCTTTTAAACAAGATATACATTTTTAAAATCGATTGACAAATGGCTAAGTTACAGTGGTTGAAATGTGAAAAAAACGCATTAAAAAACAAAAAGTTTTTTTTTTTCACCGGGCTCTAGGCTGCTTATGAGATACCAAACAATATATTCTTTTATTATAATGCGAAAGGATAATTAATTAGCTTTCAGAAATGGGTAACAAGAATAAAATCGGTTAAAAAATGGATGATTTATGCAATTTTTTGTGTTTTAACCTTTTGGTTTTCATTTAGAAATTTCTTAAAATAAATGACTTATGCAATTTTGACCTGCACATTTTTTCTGAAAACCCACCAACCACAACAAGATTTAGCCTAAAAACAAATTCTAACTAACCCATTAATGTCCATTGTACCTGTTTAAGTACAGAAAGGGGAGTGTTAAAAGAGTATTTCATACAGTAAAAATAGCATACTAATTAGCCATTTCACCTGTTTAAGTCCGACTTAAAAAACACACATTCTAAAATTTTCTTTTTTTATGACTTACAAAAAATGTTAATTTTTTAACTAATGGGTTCAACAGGTAAAGACCAATACTGCCTACAATAGTACCAAAAATTTGGTATTAAAGACTGCGGTTGCGAAAATTACACAGTTTAATTTTTCTAAGTGAACAATAACCATCGGAGTGATTTTGGTGCAAATATACTTAATAAGTGATCTAATACAAAGTGTTATTATTAAAGTTTACATAAAAATGTGTAGTAAAAGGAACAACTTTTGTCTTATATATGGATTGTTTGTGGATAAACGACATAAAATAGATGTGCCGGTAAATAAGCATATTATTCCCCTTTATGAAGAATATTTTAGTCGTCCCTTAGAACAAGGAAAATGGTATATACCATCGGTTTGTTGGTCGTCTTGTTACGCAACACTAAGATCCTGGAAAAATTGTCCAGATGGCTCTTTTGTATTGCCATTCCTCGAACCGGTAAACTGGCTTCCACTACGTGTGCATAGACCAAATAATTGCTATTTCTGTTTAACGAAAACAAGAGGATATTATTTTAAAATAAGACAACATATGAAATACGCAAATGTTGTAATTAAGACTGTATCGCGTCAGAAAAACGATGTTGTTCCAGAAAGTATATCACCAGATTTAACTGAGTTTAAGTCATCTCCAAGCCATGTTGTAAGCCCCCAATCAGAATATGCTCCTTCCGAAAGACATTATTTTACCTCCGTGGCACATAAAGTTGGGCTTAATAAAGCAATTCGTGAAAGCCCTTGATAAAAATGGACCTGCATTCAAATACCTTGAACAGATTTTTCCCCGAATTACGAGCGGAAAATTAAAAGAAGGTAAAAAATATATTATGAACGCATGTATGATAAAAACTAATTTGTGTGTAATCAACAGGTATCTTTATTGGCCCCCAAATACGAAAATTGGTAAAAGATGACAATTTCATACAACAAATGTATCTTGAAGAAAAAAATGCATGGAATGGTTTTGTCTCAGTGTGCGAAAATTTTCTTGGAAACACAAAAAGTGAAAATTATGAGCAGATAGTAAATAATATGCTTTCTGTCTACCATGCAATGGGTTGCAAAATGTCAATAAAACTACACTATCTACATGCTCATTTAAAAAGATATCAATTAAATTTAGGACGGATGAGAGATGAGCAAGGTGAAAGATTTCACCAGGAAATATCTAAAATTGAACAGCGTTATATAGGAAAAAATAAAATCTGCATGCTTTCTAACTACTGCTGGTCTTTAAAGCGTGATACTGACAGCGAAGTTTATAAAAAGCAAAGAAATACATGTTATTTTTAAATAAAAAACCCAAAAGTTAAAACACAAAAAATTGCACTAGTCATCCATTTTTCAACCGATTTTATTGTTATTACCCATTTCTGAAAGCTAATTAATTATCCTTTCTTATTATAATAAAATAATATATTGTTTGGTATCTCATAAGCAGCCTAGAACCCGGTAAAAAAAAACTTTTTTGTTTTTTGATGCGTTTTTTTTTATATTTTAACCCCTATTACTTAGCCATTTCTTACCTGATTTTAAAAAGGTATATGCTGTTTGAAAGAGAATATTTGCACCTTCTAAAAATTGAAAAAATAATAGAAATCCGTTGTAAAAAAAAAGAAGTTATGCCCATTTAAAACAGAAAATCTAAGAAAACGCGTTTTTCTTCACATTTACCGTTATAAAGTCACTTTTCGAAGTGACTTAAAAAAACCAAACCTATTTTCGTTTTCCATGGACTCCAACAAAACAGAATTGGTGTATGAGAACCCCTGAATATATATTTTTTTAACATTTGTATCATAGTGTAATTTTGTGTAACCTCTATTTTTCTAAAAAAATTTATTCAATTTTATTTCATGTTTTAGACATTTGTTTTATGTGTAAGTTGCATAGCGACGTTCCTAAATGCCGATAAAATGCAAAGAATGTCTCTGCAACGCAAGTTTGCACTTAGGACGTGTTTAGCATTGCATACGCATTTTTTTCAACAGGCGTTTAGGAAGTCGGCTAATCTCTTATTTTTATTACACTAGCGGACCTGGCGAACTTCGCCTCGCTCCAATTTTAAGCCTTCAGACAAACTTTAGAGTAATAATACAACACAAATATTTAAATTTTCAATGTGATTTATTTGATGGAATCAGTAGAGAGCGATTTGATGCACAAAATTTCATATAAAAATCAATTTTCGATTTTTCCAATTTTCCGTAATTTTCCATGATTCACATTAAGAACTTTCTATTTTCTGATCTGGAAAGCTATTAAGGAATAATTTCACGCAATTCGGTTTTTCCGACTTTTCCGGAGGGGTTTTCCAAAATTTTCTTCCGTAAAGACCTCCTCGAAACAAAAATTTTTTACAGAAATCGGCCTAGCCGTTCTCATTTTATAAATTACTATACATTTTTTACACCTTATTTATATACATATATAGATTTATATAACAACTTAATCATTGTAATAATTTATTAATATTTATACAATATTAATAAAAATAAACAAAATATGTATGTGAATTTCTCCGTTTGGGACAAAGTTTAGCTCTTGTTACTCACTGTTTTTTATTTTAATGTTTGAGTAGTTGAGCAAGTCAAAATTTAATTTTGTTTTAATATATTAGAAATAGACAGTAAATGCACGTTCTGCATATACTTGTGTTGCAGGTAAAAATTGAGGGTAAAATATGTACATATTTTACACTTTTTCGTGCAACATATTTTCAAAAGAACATACTTTTAATTTACACTCGAACTTTTATTTAGAAAAGAACACAATGGTGTATAAAGTGTCGAACATATGTTACATTTTTGTCAGAAAAGAAAACGCCATATCCATTTCCTACCCCATGAAGTATGTATACATATTCTGAATTCTTATGCATAGCGATTGAGTGGTGTCTGTCTGTCCGTGTTAGTGTTGAAATCAAGTTTGTAAGACTAACTTGATTTCAACAAAAATCGATCAGACGCAGTGTCGAAAGAGATGATATTGGAAGTCCGCAAGATCGGCCCATGCCCTTACACGAAGCGGTCAAAGAACCACGCCTACCTCTAATTTTTTCATCTCATTTGGAACAATGAAGTAACTCTAATAAAAAAAAACATGGCGCGATAGAGTATTGAAAAATAAGAAAAAATGGAGCTCGCTCATATTTTCCGAGTTATGGGCCTCTGAACTTTTCATAGAAAAGTACGATTGTGCACCATATTTTTAAAGATATCAACATGGGTATCTTTTAAAAGCTTTGAAATAGATCCAATGGCATTTGTATGTAAAATTATATATATGTACATAGTTCCTCTAATTTTTTTATTATTTTTTAATTCTCTTTGCTATTTGCTTTTTTGTTTGGAGTTACTTCACCAAACTAGATTTATATAGATGAAGGGTTTATATAGGTGAAGGGTATATAAGATTCGGCATAGCCGAATATAGCACTCTTACTTGTTGTTATCATTATTGTTTTTTTTTCTTTTTTAGTTAAAATTTAAACCTTCCATTGCAGTTTGTTTTTGATTATTTTTAAGTAGTGGAGTTCGTTAAAAATTAAGCGAGTGTCATATGAATGACTTATTAATGAAAATGTGCAATAAGTATTGTTATTATTATTATTAATATGATATTAAACTTATATAAATACAAGATTAATATTTAGAATAGAAATTTCAGCACTAGCTACCAGGGCTTTCAGCTGTTTTGGTTATATTAGTTTATATTTTTAGATTTAAATATGTAATGTAGTTAAAAATTGCGTTGATATTTTCGGGTGATGGTTCCTTGAGTAGATTGAGACCTTTTTTGGAGAGGTATTTTGTTTGCGGTCCTATTAAACTGGGACACGTTGATAGAAGATGTTTTACTGATACTGTAGCTCCACAGTAGGAGCAGTTGTTGTTTAGATTTTTGTTAATTAAGTATTGATGAGTGGTGATCGTGTGCCCCATACGTAAACGGGCAAAAACTATTATTTTGTTTTTGTTAATATTTGTAGGGTATGTTGGAGTCACTATGTTTGGATTGATTTGGGAATATTGAGGATGGTAATAGTTTTTCATATCGGTGTTTCTTTGGTATTTTAGGTTGATAATTATGGAATTGAGTAAATCTAACCTTTCAGTCAAAGGGTCTTTGATCATGGGAGATAAACATGCGTGTTTTGCAGCTGCGTCTGCAAAATTGTTTCCTTGTATACCAACGTGGCCTGGTACCCAAAATAGTTTAATTTTGCTTTTATAGTTGATTAATAAGTCTCGGATTTTGTTTATTGAACGCCAGCTGTTATTGCCTAGTTTATCTACTGTCGTTATTACTGACAAGCTGTCAGAAAAGATTACAGTTTTTTCTTTGACTTGCTTGCAATAGATATAGCTTCTAAAATAGCCGCTGCTTCCGCAGTAAATATTGAGGAGAAGTATTCGAGTGCCTTTGAGGACAATGTGGTGCCATTACGGTCAACAACTGCATAAGCTACGCCATGATTGTCTTTAGAAGCGTCTGTAAAAAGGTGCTGCCATGCTGCAGTTTTGAAGGATGTTGTTGCCTGGTGAAATAGTTGTTTATACATATCGTTAGATGTGTTTTGTTTTTTATATACGGAAAGACTTGTGTCGCAGGAGTTGTAGTCATAAGTCCATATTGGGTGTTTGTAGACAAATTTAGAAATTTTCTGCTTGTAATTTATTACGTTGTGGTTAAGACATTTGTGGATAGCTGATTTAATTCTTTGAGGTTTGTTGGACGACAAAGCTTTTGTTATGTCGTCATCTATGATAGAGTTTTGGTAGGATAAGAGTTTAGGTAAAAATCGGTTTGTTGTTTCTGTAATTTTTTGTTCGAGAGATGGAAGGCCAGATTCTGCTATTAATATTTTTATTGGTGTTGTTCGGTAGGCATATGTACAAGCTCTTAGGGCTTGATGGTATACTGTTTTAATTTGTTTTAGATTGGTTTTAGATGCGCAGCCGTATAGAGCTAGGCCGTAGGCGATTTTGCTTAGTATAAGTGTTTTTACTATGTATTTTATTGTGTCAGTGTGTGCGTAGCTTCTAGAGGATAAGTACCTAACAAAATTTGTTTTAAAGGAAAGTGATTTTTTTAGGTTTAAAATATGCTTCTTCCAGTGGTAATTTTTTCGAATATGATTCCTAGTATTTTTTGTTCGGTTACATTAGGTATTGTGAAGTTATTGACTCTTAGATCTTTAGGATTGCAGTGATGTTTTCTGCATATATGGAGTATAGCCGATTTTTCAGGTGAAATTTTGGCACCAGATAGTTTGGCCCAATTTTCGATATCGATGACTACATTTTTAAATATTTCCTCAATTTTTGTGATATCATTAGTTTTACATAGTATGTAAAGGTCATCAGCATATAGGCAATGATCGACGTATCTATGGTTTTTAATTATGTTACTAATTTGGTTAAAGGCTATTTGAAAAAGTATGACAGACAAGGGAGAACCTTGTGGAATTCCGTTCTCGAGTGGAAAATCATTTGAGAACACGTTGTTTACTCTTGCCTTGATTTTTCTGCCAGTGAGAAATGCCTTTACGAAGTTAAAGACTTTTTGTCCAACGCCCCAATCTTTTAGGGTGTCGAGTATGACATGAATTCCTATGCGGTCGAACGCTTTTTCGAAGTCAATTCCTAAGATAGATGTGTGGTTTCTGGACGAGAGGCTTTTCGTGGCGTAGTAATCAATATGTAGTAAAGCATCTGAGCAACCACGTTTGGACTTAAATGCTGTTTGGTTAACAGCGACTAATTTTTTAGTTTCGATGTACTATGCAAGACGGTTAGCAATAATTTTTTCCATGAGTTTGGCTAGACATGATATCAGGGATATCGGTCGATAACCACTAAAATGCAGTAGGTTTCTGTTTGCTTTGGGTATGGCAACAGTGATCGCCGTTTTCCAGGAATGTGGAATATTTCCAGTATCGAAAATGTTATTGTAAAGCTGGAGAAGTGTTGTTTTAGAATGGGTCCTGTCTTGACCTGGTGTAGTACCTTTTACTTTCTTAATAGCCATAATTAACTCACACATAGTGAGCTGTTTTTCGATTTTTTCAGCGTAGGCGTTTTTGGCGTGAGTGATTGAGGATGTTAACACTTTTCTTTTGGCTAAATTAAAAGTTTGTGAAAAATTGGTGTCGGTAGAGCTGGCTGACCACTTACTTGCAAAGTAATTTGCAATAGTTTTTGGTTCTGAGATGGCTATGTTGTTTGTGTGAATTACTGTTATGGGTTTTGCTTTGCTACGGCTGGAGAACATATTAATTTTTTTCCAAAGAAGAGATAGTGGGGAGTCTCTTGATATAGTTTTAGTGAATTTTTTAAAACTTTCTGCTTTAGCTTTCTTACATTCTAACCTAAATTTTGCGTTGGATTTTTTGTATAAAATTAGGTTAATACATTGGGGATGCTTCTTAAAAGTTTGCCATTTTTTCTTTTTGTCTTCGCGAAGATTTGAAAGCGACGCACTCCACCAGGGAACAGATCGTTTTTGTGTGGGTGACGTTTGGGGTATGTGAACATTAGGAGCAGTTCTTATTGCTTTTGTGATCATAGCGTTGTCCCTGTTTGTATTGACTGAAGGGTTGTCCCACCTAGCTTTATTTAAGTTAAATTTTCTTGCTTTTGAGGTAACGTGATTGCTTGCTGTCATGGATAATATTGTCTTTATTGGGAAATGGTCACTATTGTGTAAGTCGTCTATAGTTTGACATGATATGATTGATAGTACAGAAGATGAACAGCTTGTGATATCGGTATGAGTTAATGTGCTATGGGTGGAGAGATGGGTGGGGTGACCATCGTTAACTATGCATAAATTGTTGATGTTCAAAGAGTGCTCTATAGCTAAACCACGCTTGTTGTTAGTTTGTGAACCCTATAGTTAGTAACAATTAAAGGTAACCACCCTTATAGCCTTTTTATACTTGCACACATCTTTCATCAACTTGCCAAGATGTTCCTATGTTATTTTGTTCCACTCAACATCTTTCGATAATTTTAGAGAATTGTTATTATAATATAAAAACGAAACACTTTTCAAAAAAAAAATACAATGAATAACATGAAAGAAACGCAAGGTTATAAATTTTAAATTCCCGTACTCATAAATAATAAAATTAAGTTTGAAATGTGTTTTATGACAAATTCTCCATAGAAATTCTCCAGAATTAAATTTTTTCATTTTTTAATACTAAAATAGATTACCTAAGAATTGCAAAAACTGAAAACTAAAAAAATATTTTTTTTAAATGGTTTTATATAAAAGCCGCTTTGACAAAACCATGAAAACGTTGTCTTATCTACGTGCAAACTCTACTTTAAAAAAAACTAAAACTACGATTTCTTCGTTCTCCAGCATAACTTCTGATAGTTCTTCAACAGCCATAATTAAACCAAATATTTTAGACTTTGTTAGCTCCATTTTATTCAATAGCTTAATATTTCGGTACACGCATAACAAAGTGTTTGTCAACGATGAAAAATGTTGCAAATGTAAACGACTTTTTTTCATTTTCAAGATCTTCCACGCGTTCCGCAAGTGTAAAAACCCTATTAATATTACAACCCTATTATTCTGTTTGGCGTCGTCAACATCGTCGTCAATTTTAAGACAACATCAACTTAAAACAACTTAAATACCAATTTGGTATTCCCTAACAAACTAATGTCGACGTTGACTATTTATCGATAATACAAAAAGATAAAACACACATATCTAATAAAGGTAGGATTTTGTCTACGTGATAAATAGCTTTGTATTATTAAAACTTCCAATTTTAACTGCAATTATTATCAATAATAATAATATTTAATGGATAAAAAAATAATAATAAGTGAAGTTTTTATAATGCAAATCCATTTATCGGCCCGACAAAATCCTGCCTTTTTTCATTGGGATGGATTCTTTCTAACTCTTCCACTAATTTTCCAAATTGGCAGAACTTGGTCATTTCAGTTTTTTCTATTACTTTTTTGTTATTTTGTATATTTCTTATTTTGTTATTTTAATATTGCTATATACTTTTTACTGTTTTTACAATTTTCCTTTGCACACAACACAACTCAACATCAAAAACGTCGACGACAAACTTAACGACAACATTAACATCAATCGTTCTTAGAAAATACATGTGTGGACAGTCATCGATTAATTACAATATTGACACCGATAAAATTTAAAGATGTTTATGTTTCTCTTTCGCTAATTTTGTTTACAGTTATAATAAAATTGCCATAATTTGAAACTAAAGAATTTGTGCCCGTTATAAAGTAACTGCCACTGATTCGCAAAATTTTGTCCACCTAGCTTTATGGTCAAGGAATCAAATAAACATTTCTTGCCGTTTTTTTTTGTACAAAACTAATGGGCACCATAAAAATAATATGTGTTTGAATAAAAGCTAGTCATATTCATTTTTTAAATATACTTACATACATACAGAAAAAAAGAAGAATTAGAATTAAAATGCCTTTATTATGGAAATCTTTTCTACAGATTTACAATTTATTACTTCAGATAATTTATAAAGAAACAAAATTAAATATAGATGGAAACATTTTTTTAAGCATTAGTTTCCCACACATCGAATTTAACTGAAGGTATCCCCAATAACCTACAAAATAATCAAACAAAACTATAATCAGTGCCTGTCTTCTAATTCATAAACGAGATTATTACCAATTGGTGTTTTAGAGAAAACTTCATTTAATGCAAATGCAGTAAAACATTTCTTTATTGCTTTAAGTAAAATGTTTAACATGCCTTCATTCATTTTATGAAAGATAAAAAAAGAAGACTTCATAAAAGAAATATTTACGTACCAAATGGCCGCACTGAAATTTTTAGGCATTTGTTTAAAAAACCTATATGTAGGTAATAAATGTGCAAAAAACTAACAGAAATCTTTTAACTTTGGGATTTTGTTAACAACAATCAATGGACCCAATTGGGCTGCGGTAACACGGCTGCCTGCCTGACCTAACACCTTTTGTTAACATCAGGTAGATTAATTTTGTATTGTTGTTATTGTTATATATAAACACTGCAGATGCTCAAAAAACATACAAGAGCAAAAACGGATTAATTTTCATACAGCAAAAGGGCTATGAAAAATCCTAGAATTTTGCTAGCATAGAAACAAATTCCAATTAAGTTTCAATTATTCACTCCTATTCTGCGTTTCGATTAAGTCTCCGCATTCAGTTCCGTTGCGATCGAAAATTGGTATTCTGCAGAAAAACGGAATCAAAAGAAAAAGAAGAAGACAACAATGTTTACACAATTAATAACATCACTGTGGAATGTGGAAATGAAATAGCAAAATAAGCAAGTTTGCTATCATTTTTGTAAACAAATGTCAAATTTAATACAAAAAGTTGTTTGTATTCCTAATTAAAAATAAAATCTTGATGAAATTTAATAAACAAATAAATAAATTAAATTATAAAAAGTAAAAACAAAATAAAAATTAGTTGTTCATAAATATATTACAGTGCAAAGAATCTTGTGAAGATAAAGGTATATAATTAAAAGTGTTGTTATTAAACATGGAAAGAAAAAGAGACAGTTGCAATCCATTTGTGAAAGTAAAATGTTAAAATATTGTAAAATCATTTTATTTTACAGATTTAAAAAGAAATTTCGTTTAAACAAAGACGCGTTCAAATATGTTTTAGACATTTTTGCTCATGAAGATTTTAATTTTGGGATGTCTGCTTTAGATGCCATTAAATTTGCCAGTTTTTCATACTGTTCTGGTGTTATTGTTTTTGACTTGTAATACAAAAATCAACAATTAAAAAAAAATTAATTTAATTAAAAAAATAATTGAAAATAATTTAAATTGTTTATTTAATCGTGTCTGAACATTTTATCTCATTTTCTATTTACTATTTTTTTCAATTTTTAACTTTTTAACTAAAAAATACAAATAAAGAAAACTCCTCCGTTAACAAAAAAAACAACGGAGAAAAACGGAGCTCCGATCGTAATGCAGAATACATACAATCGAAAGAAACTGAGCGGAATCGAAACGCAGAATACCAAAGTTGCTAGACGGAGAAAATTTCGATCCAAATCGAAACGCAGAATAGGGGTGATTAATAATAACACATTTTGGTTTTGTAGTTTTAAAAAAATATTTCATAAGAATATCATGAAATATTTTTATTTTAAGGAATTAAGCACGATTGTTTATAATTTAAAATTTTCGTATAAATTGTGATAATGAAAATAAATATACATTTTATAACTCAAATATTCAAAAAATATGAATTAAAGGCATTTTCGATTAACACCACTAATTCATTGAACATAAAATTGTATACGAACGCACATTTTCCACTTAGTTTAACCACCCAATTCACATTATCCAGTCACATTTTTAGTTGTGTTGCGTTACTAAAAAAAAACATAGTTATGTCTGCTAAACGCACATGCACTGGCTTTTCAGTTGCATGTCGTTGATGCTTTCCATAAGAATTTTTGTCCTACGACCCACCAAACATACTAGATCACTTCTTTACTTACCACTCCATCATTCCAAAAAGTAAAAAAAATCTTATCCAAATTCTTTTCACATATACAGTGTTGGACAATACATATTGGACTGGAAAAAAATAACTAATTTCTCACAAATATTTATAAAAATTATCAGTATCATATCTCATTATCATATTTCCGAAAACAAATCTTGACCTTCAGAAATAAAGTCAACAAAAACATATCACTTGGTATTTTGTTTTTGTTTTATCTTCCCAGAACAATGTCATATATATTATGCGGTGAAAAATGTCCGCGACATGTACTCAATACAATTTTTATAAAATCGAACGGTATATGCACCGTTATAATTTTAAATTAAAAATAATGTTGGAGGAGAATAACTGCGAGTTTCTCTTGTTTTAATAATCTAGTTAAAACTTGTCCAGCAACAGCAACGAGCAGAAGGTAAGGGCTTAAAAATTAGTAATAAAAAATTACTGATTTGTGTTTTTTAAAGCTAAATAAAAAATGGCTCGAACAAAATACAACGCAGAATGTAAAAAGGTATTAATTAAGAATTTTCAAAATGGTTTATCCCAAAAACAAATTTGTAAAAAGTTTTCATTGCCAAAAAAAACAGTCAGTTTTATAATAAAAACTTTTGTAACCTCGGGCAGAGTTGAAACCATCCACAGTGGTGGCCGACCAAAATGCACAACAGCCAAGGAAGACTCAAGAATTATAAGAGAACTAAAGAAGCATCCAGAAAAATCAGCAGTTGATGTTGTTAACGTACTTAACTTAAAAATAAGTAGTAGGACAGAAGGGCTTGTGATGCTGGACTAAAAAGTTACCGTGCTGCGAAAAAGCCCTTCATATTCAAGAAAAATCGAGTCGCACGCATAAAATTTGCTGAAGAGCACATCAACTGGTCCGTAAACAAATGGAAAACAGTTTTGTTTTCGGACGAATCGAAATTTTATTTAAAACATTCGAATGGAAATATTCGAATACGTAGACCAGTTAATAAAAGATTAGACCACTTGTACTGTAAGGGGACTGTAAAACACGGAGGCGGAAATGTAATGGTCTGTTTTTCTGGTGCAGGCGTCGGTCCACTCTATACAATTAATGGAATTATGGACAGGTTCATGTACCAAGACATTTTTCAAAACATCATGTTGCCATACGCTGAGTGGAATATGCCCCTCTCATGGCCCCGAAACACACTGCGAGATGTATAAAAGATTGGTTTCGAACGGAAGACATCAATGTTATGTAGTGGCCGGCACAGCCCCTGATCTTAACCCAATCGAGAATCTTTGGGGAATTGTAAACAAGAGGATAAATCGCGAAAGTGAGGGTGGAGATAAAAATAAACTATTCGGAATCATATCGGATGATTAGAAAAACATAGACACACAGATAATAGATAACCTTATTTCCTCTATGCCAAAAAGATGCAAGGACGTGCTTAAAAACAAAGGGTACTCCACAAAATATTAATAATTATATTTAGTCCAAAATGTTTTGTCATTTAAATTTTCGACTTTTGGTTTTTCTTTTAATAAATTTTGAGCTTAAAATAACTATAGAAGGCAAACTTGTTATTTTTTTAAACTCTGCTATATTATTACAATTTAAGTTAAACTGTTCATAGAAATCATTGAGACTTTCATAGATTACTGTGATTGATTAAATGTTAGAATTTAGTCCAATATGTATTGTCCGATACTGTATGTACAATCATACATATTTTATTTTATTGAAGGACAACATTAAACCTATACAATTTTGCAAATCTACAATTACTTCACAAAAAAAAACTTTAAGACTAGGTAACAAAAACGAGTAAGTTCATTAATTCTGAAAGAAGAAAGAAAAGAATTAATATTAGGTCAAGACAGATTTATTTTACCAGGTAGTAGCGGCTCTACAACAAATACAACATTGCAAAAACAATATGGCGTTTTATTGTTGTTTTGTGCGTTGGAAATGTCCAAAGCATAAAGAGAAATAGAAGATAATTGCTCTAAATACAAATGCTTGTTTGCTCTAAATACTATTGCTTTTTTTTTGTTTTGCAAATGCTTGTTGTACAAACAACTTTTGACAGTTCCAATTACAAACTAGCTGGGCGGACGACACTATCTAGTAAAATAATTCTGCCTTGTATCAGGTTATATATATATTGTTACAAAGATGATTTATTTTAATCATAAAAAAATGTTAAAAATAATTGAGGCCAAGAAAGTAAAACGAAATGGCCTATTGTGTTTGTTTTCAAAGCTAGAAGTTTCTATAAAACGTCTTTATTGCAAAACAAAAAAAACTAACACAAAGCTATGACTAAACAAACACAATACACAAACACACACACCTGCATTGTATAACAACTAAATAAAAATACACAACATGTATTTTTAAATAATGATTGAAGGTTCTAGAAGTAAATAATAATGCTCACTAATGTGTCTGAGATAAAAGTGGCAACGCAGCATTTTCAACTACGCAATAGATGGCGGTAGAAATTCTCGAACATTCAAGAACGCCTAAAAATAGGGTATATAAAAGCAACGCCAATACGTGATGATTCATTCGTATTGTGAGCGTCATCTAGTTAAGATCTTGTGGTATAACAATTAAAGTTGCCAGCGTGTATTATTAATCGCGAATAGTTTAATCGTCAAATAATTGATTAAATAAAGTGTAATTTATTTTAAACTCTAAAAGTTGTGTGTGTAATTATTTTACAAATAAAGAACTCATAAATAAAACGTTTATAATTTAAATAAACGTAACAACTGGTGTCAGAAGTGAAATTGCAAAATAAATAAATAGTTATAATGAAATTTGACGAGCTAAAAGTTGAGCAGCTAAAAATGGAGCTGAGCAAGTTAGATCTGCCGATAGCGGGCAATAAAGCGGAATTGCAAAAGCGGTTAATAGATGAATTTAAGCAGCGTGGTATCGATATTGGGACATACGAATTTGGAGAAAAAGACGAAAAGGAAGAGATTGAAGTATGTACCCCAGCAACAAGCAGCGTTATAGACTTAAATTCAATGTTTGCCGCTATAATGAAGAAAATAGAAGAAACCAACCAGAACCAGATGAAGAAAATAGAAGAAACCAACCAGAACCAGATGAAGAAAATAGAAGAAAACAACCAGAAGCAGGAAAACCAAAACCAGAAGCTTCAAGAAAGCTTTAAAGCAATGCAAGAAAGCTCTAGCGTCAACGGGGAAAGGCTTTTAGCGAAGTTAAATGAGAAATTTAAAGAAATATCAGAAGTCTTCGACAAACGAGTGAACATCGTAGAAGAGAGGGTCAGCGAGTTTGATGAAAAATTGAGCGGCCTA
This sequence comes from Gymnosoma rotundatum, assembly GCA_916610165.2. Classification (NCBI taxonomy): domain Eukaryota; kingdom Metazoa; phylum Arthropoda; class Insecta; order Diptera; family Tachinidae; genus Gymnosoma; species Gymnosoma rotundatum. The sequence continues at coordinate 89,243,367 of OU744337.1, read as the reverse complement.
AAGAGAGAAGTAGACGAAGAATTACGTGAATTAAAAGTGCAGATTGGCGATTTACAAATTAGAGAGGGACCGGTGAGAGTTATCTCTGAGCACGCCAGCAAGATTAACACGAGCTTTGACGGCATCACACCCTTTAATGTTTTTAAGTTCCAGTTTGAAACAGTGGCCAGCAAAAATAGATGGGACAACGAAGAAAAAGCTATAGAGCTAATTCTGGCCTTAAAGGGAGCAGCAGCACAGATACTCGAAAGCTTACCAGCTGGTTGCAGAAATAATTATGAGGAAATAATGGTAGCCTTACAACGCAAGTACGGTAGTGAGCACAAAAGAGAACTCTACAGAATGGAGTTACGAGGCAGGGTGCAGAAGGCAAATGAGACGCTGCAAGACTTCGCCATGGAAATTGAACGTTTGGTGCAGCTGACTTACCCAGGCGAACATCATCCGTTTTTAATTCAGTTTAAGATTGAAGCCTTTGTGAATGGCATACGGGATCCAGATGTTAAATATGCGGTTTGTGCCATGCAAAAATCATCCTTTGCAGAAACCATCTCTTACGGGCTAGCCCAGGAGACCGCAAAAGTTATCTCGAAGCCACAGGAGTACAAGGTGCGATGTCTTGAGACTGATGCGTGTTACCACGGAGACAAAAGGAGCAAAATAAAGGAGATACTTAAAGAAATAATGGGAGAGGAAAGGGGCAAATCTCGCGCCAAATGCTTTAAATGCGGTAAGGCCGGCCATTTTCAGCGCAACTGTAGATCTGCAAAGAGAAGATCAACATCTGCTTCGCCAGCAAGGGACAACAAGCAGGCCAATAACACCAAATCGCAAGAGTCTCCGTTAAACTAAATCGAGCTGGCACTAAGGGGCAAGTGCCAGCTCCCACAATCGATGGCCCCACAATCTCCATTTCCATTGTGCAACAGAAAAATAGCAACCTTACTGTTAGCGGTCTTATAAACGGAAGTAAGCAAGTCCTCACTATAGACACAGGAGCATCTCAGTCAATTATAAGGCCCGATTTAGTAAAAGGGGCATTGGAGCCGTTAAATAATGTACGACTGCGCACCGCTACTGGCGACGTAGCCACCGTCTATGGAAGAGCCAGGGTAAGACTGACTATTGCAAACATCAGCGCTGACTATGTATTTGTTGTTGCCGATATAGTGGATGAAGTTATCATTGGTGCAGACTTTATGATAGCCCACGGTATTAATCTGCACATGGGCGAGCAAATAATGATCTGGCGCAATGTAGAGATACCCTTGGATGTTGGATATGACAGCAAGACCACAGTAAGGAAGCTATTTGCCGTTGAACGTCAGAAATTACCACCTCACGTGTGGAGACAGATTGTGAGGATAATCGGTTGTGGGTGGTGGAATCAAAAGAACTAAAAGACGATATGATATCAGCAAAAGCCCTCGTGAAAATCTGCGACGATGGCAAAGTTCCTGTGAGAGTACTTAATCTGTCTAATAGCGAAAAAACTATTAACAGGAATTTTGAGATGGGTCGATGTGAGCCAGCAGAAGCCATAATTAATTGTGCAGTGAATACAGTATGTCCTAAAATAACAGCCAAAGAAAGAGATTTATTAGCAGAACAGGTGCAAAAATGGGTGGCAGGACTAAAACCTCCTGACAAAAACAAAGCAAAGCAGTTGCCGTCTTCGCCCTAAATAATAAAAGCCAAGGTAGAACGGCAGTTGTTAAACATGAAATTAATACTGGCGAAGCGAGGCCTATAAAACAAGCACCCAGAAGTGTTCCCCTAGCAAAGCGAAACGAGGTCAAAGAACTTGTCAGCGAAATGGAACGGAACGGAGTCATTGAGCCATCCTCGAGTTCGTGGAGTTCACCAATAGTTTTGGTAAAGAAGAAGGATGGAAGTACTAGGTTTTGCGTTGACTACAGGAAGCTTAACGACGTCACCAAGAAAGACAGTTATCCGTTGGCCGGAACGGAATGGTTCTCTACCTTGGAATTGTAGAGCGGTTATTGGCAAGTAGAGATAGCCGATAAAGACAAGAAAAAACTGCCTCTATGGCAGTTCAAGGTGATGAGTTTCCTGGGGCTTTGCACATACTACAGGAGATTTGTGCCAAACTTTGCTCAAGTGGCTGCTAGCTTCCATCAGTTGACCAGGAAGTCGCAACCATACCACTGGAGTGAAGCAGCGGAAAAAGCGTTCCAGGAGCTCAAGAAACTGTTGTGTACGGCATCAGTTCTCGCCTATCCAATAGCGAGATGAAAATTCATATTGGACACGGATGCAAGTGGCTTATATGGTCAACATTTCATTTTAAGGACGGACCATTCTGCATTACGTTGGTTGATGCAATTTAAGAATCCTGAGGGCCAGCTTGCACGCTGGGTTGAACGTCTGCAGAGCTATGACTTTAGTATTGTGCATAGAAAAGGTGGAAAGCACAATAATGCTGATGCCCTGTCAAGACGGCCATGCAATGTAGAGTGCAAGCACTGCACAAAAGTAGAGAAAAAGGAGTGCGTTATTGATGTGCGACTTATCCAAATTGGGTCAAGGGAAGACTGGTCGAAGGCAGAGAGCCAACTAGCCAAGTCGTACTGGGCTCAGTGGAATAGTCTGAAAGTAAAAAACGGCTGCTTATATCGATCTTTGGAAAGTACAGATGGCAAAACTACAACGGACTTAATTGTCGTGCCAACTTCTAAAAGAAATGAGATACTAAAGCAGCTCCATAATGGTCCCAGCGGCAGCCATATGGGTATAACAAAAACTCTGGAAAAGATAAAGCGGAGGTTTTACTGGGTGGGTTGGCAACAGTACGTAGCCGATTGGATAGCTAATTGCGAAGAGTGCATAAAGGACAAGGGTCCTGTAAGAAAAATTCGTGGCAAACTTCAACAGTACAACGCAGGTGCACCCTTTGAGCGGATAGCTATTGATATCACAGGTCCATTTCCTGTCAGTGATGCTGGAAACCGATATGTACTAGTGGTAATGGATTATTTTAGCAAATGGCCCGAAGTGTATGCCATTCCAAACCAAGAATCTAAAACAGTGGTAGACGCCTTTGTGAACAATTGGGTGTATCGACACGGTGTTCCACTAGAACTACATTCAGACCAGGGACGAAATTTTGAATCAGCTATATTCAAAGAGATGTGTGACGTTTACGGTATTAAAAAGACGAGAACTACGCCGCTGCATCCACAGTTTGATGGAATGGTGGAAAGATTCAATCGTACCCTAGAAGAATATATCGGAAAAGTGGTCAGTTCACACCAAAAGGATTGGGATGAGCATATACCCAAATTTTTACTGGCGTATCGGTCAGCTGTACATGATTCAACCTCACGTAGTCCAGCAAAAATCTTGTTTGGGACAGAACTAAAACTGCCAGCAGATTTAGAATTTGGTGTTAAACCTGGACAAGTGCACGAAGACAATGAGAACGTTCTCCAGGCACAAGAAGAACTGCATGAGATTCATGAGTTTGTACGTAACCGCATTAAAATGACAAGCGATAAGATGAAAGCCAGATATGATCGAGCAGCAAATACGGAGGGATTTACCGAAGGACAAATGGTTCTACTATATATCCCGCAACGCAAGAAAGGATTATCCCCTAAACTGCAAACCCACTGGGAGGGACCGTACAAGGTAATAAAGAAATTGAATGACGTGGTTTACCGGATTCAGAGATATCATAATCCGAGGTCCAAAATGAAGGTGGTCCACCTGGTGCGGTTGGCCAAATATGGCAGAGGTAATGTTGAGCCTATTCGGGACGAAAAGGCTTAAGTGGGCGGCAGTGTTACAAAGATTCTTTATTTAAATCATAAAAAAAATGTTAAAAATAATTCAGGCCAAGAAAGTAAAACGAAATGGCCTATTGTGTTTGTTTTCAAAGCTAGAAGTTTCTATAAAACGTCTTTATTGCAAAACAAACACAACTAACACAAAGCGATGACTAAACAAACACAATACACAAACATACACACACCTGCAATGTATAACAACTAAATAAAAATACACAACATGTATTTTTAAATAATGATTGAAGGTTCTAGAAGTAAATAATAATGCTCACTAATGTGTCTGAGATAAAAGTGGCAACGCAGCATTTTCAACTACGCAATAGATGGCGGTAGAAATTCTCGAACATTCAAGAACGGCTAAAAATAGGGTATATAAAAGCAACGCCAATACGTGATGATTCATTCGTATTGTGAGCGTCATCTAGTTAAGATCTTGTGGTATAACAATTAAAGTTGTCGCGAATAGTTAAATCGTCAAATAATTGATTAAATAAAGTGTAATTTAATTTAAACTCTAAAAGTTGTGTGTGTAATTATTTTGCAAATAAAGAACTCATAAATAAAACGTTTATAATTTAAATAAACGTAACAATATATTATTCCTACCACGAAGGAGCTCCCTAAGGCTAATGTATTTCCTTTTAATACTTTTTAGGAATTCTATACAAAAAAACTAATTACTTCGAGTAATAAAATTTCTATTAAAAAAACAAACTAAATGCTTTTTCGCGTCCTGTATTTTTTTTTTTTTTTTGTATAAAAATAATTTGGTAATTGGTAAATTTTATTGAGCCATTTTTAAAAAAAACATTATAATTATACAAATTAAAACTTAGAATGAAAACATAAGACTGTAAAGTAAGTAAAAACCATGAAATGAAATATCGCTAGCAAAGGCGCCAACTACACTTTTTAAAACTTTTCAGGAGAGATCAAAAACTGTATAAAAAAATTTACATTATATTTTGTATATTTTTTCAATGGAATTTTATTTGTTTTGTTGTTACATACATATACAGTAAGTAAAAAAAACAGTATCTTTTATTTAGAAGTATTTGGTCATTTAGCACCCTTTCTGTTCCATTTTTGATTTGTTCATATCATTTAGCACCTTTTCTATAAAAAACCATATGAAAAAAAAAGTTAACAAGTTTTTTTTATTAAACGATGTATTTTTTAATTATCTTTGGTTCTACATTAAAATCTCAATTTGTAAAAAAAGAAGTTAGCACCTTTGCACTCTAAGCTAGCGATAAAGCAACTTGCTTACAATAGTGTACGTAGTAATATTAAATTTAAAAAATTATTTTTTTTTGTAACATCGCCCTTGCTCCCGGGGCTTTCAGTAGTTTGAGAGAGGATCTCCTAGATTAGATAATTTACTTAAAGCTAGCTTAAGAACTACTTAAAAAAATGATAAAGAGAAAAGAAAAAACAAACAAAAGAGTAAAAAAATAATATAAACATAAGTACATACATATCTATATGTATGCATGTAATTATGTAATCAGCCTCTATGAGTTCCGGGAATAATTAGAATAAAAGTTATGTCTTATTGATAAGCTCGAGTTGAATGATTGTATTTTATTGATGTAACTGGTGATAAATAATTTGTATTTGACCAATTGAAACTTTTCTGACAGTTAAAAATATTTCAAATAAATTTATTTTCATGAAAGCCCGATCTAATTACAAACCTATCCAGTATATCGCAAACATATTGTTACAAAGATGCTTTATTAAAATCATAAAAAGATGTAAAAATAACTGAGGCAAAAAAAAAAAATGAAACGAAATGGCCTATTGTGTTTGTTTTCAAAGCTAGAAGTTTCTACGAAACATCTTTATTACAAAACAAAAACAACTAACACAAAGCGATAAATAAACAAACATAATACATAACCATACACGCACCTGCATTGTATAACAACTAAATAAAAATACACAACATGTATTTTTAAATAATAATTGAAGGTTCTAGAAGTAAATTATCTCTTTTATCTCAGACACATTAGTGAGCATTGACTAATGTGTCTGAGATAAAAGTGGCAATGCAGCATTTTCTACTACGCAGCAGATGGAGGTAGAAATTCTCGAATATTCTGATTGTGAGCGTCACCTAGTTAAGACCTTGTGGTACAATAAGTAAAGTTGCCAGCGTGTATTATTAATCGCGAATAGTTAAATCGTCAAATAATTGTAATTATTTTGCAAATAGAGAACTCATAAATAACAAGTTTATAATTTAAATAAACGTAAGAATATAAACCAATAGGTGTAACATTAGATTTTTTATAGATAAACAGATTTGAATAACGTTTTGAATAAGATTCAAAAGGTTTTCAATACAGCACCTTAAAATTTTTCGTTCTAAAATTTCTATTTCTTTTATTACTGTGGGAGATATATTAAACCAAACGGGAAAACCATACAGAAACACAGGTCTTACCCAAGTTTTATATTACAAAAGTTTCGAATTTTTAGATAAATTTTTATTATTGAGAATTTTACCAAAATAAATAATAAATAAATAAATAAATAAATAATTTTATATGATTTTGCTATTACCAATCTTGCGTGTTTATTAAGTTTAAAAAGTTTGTTGAAAGTTATACCTAGGTACTTTATTTGATCCTTGAAAGGTATTTTAACACATCCTAGGAAAAGTTTAAAATTTTTGCTTTCTGGCACTACGAACCCTCGACATTTCCCAGAGGCATTTCGTATGCATACGGCTTCACACTTTGAGGCATTAATCTTAATTCCCAAATAATCGTAAATAAAAATATTGAAAAGTCAATATTGAACCTGAGGAACTCTACAGTTAATGTTTTTAATACTGGTAAAATTTCGATTAAATTGTACACAGAATAATCTATTTGAGAAAAAAACTTTTAAAAATTTTGACAGTATAAGAGTCAAATCCTAATTCAATCATTTTATAAAGTATGCCATTATGATATGCATGATCGAATTCCTTTTTAACATCTAATGAAACTGCTACTGTACACTGCTTATTTCGTAGGTTTCTTATAACATCTTCTTCAAATTTAAGCATTGCATCGATTGTCGAATGTACTTTTTTAAATCCAAACTGTAAATCTGAAATGTATTGTTCATTAAGCCCTATATCCATTTTTATACGCGAAACTTTTTCAAACAGCTTTCCTATATTCGAAAGCATTGAAATTGGTCTTAAACTATTAATTTCGTAGTTGTTTTGTTTCTTTTGAATAGAAATAATTTTCGATACTTTCCAAGAATCAGATAAATACGAGTTAGTAATACAATTGTTAAATACTATGGTAAGGTATTCGAGTCCCTTCACTGGAAGCTTTTTAATAATAAAATTTAAAAATTTTTCAAAACCAAAAGACTTTTTATTATTAAATTTTTTACAATTTCTATAAGCTTATCTAAGCTCACAAGTATCGAACATTTTTGATTATTATTAGACATAAAACACTATCGAATATGTACAGATTATCGGGTACACTAGAATTGTTCTAGTTACAATATTCTATATACCAGATATATTTCGATTAGCTAATGAGCCGTTATAAATTTGGGAAAAATGTTCCTTCAAAAGATTTGATTTCTGGGTTTCATCCTCTAATATAACTCCATCCACAGATAGCTTGGTAACATATTTATTTTTTTTTTTTTGCCACCTAAACCATTTTGTGTGCAGTTGGTCCAGGTTTTATATATTTAAGCTTCTGGTAAAATATTTCCGCTTGTTCTAGTTCCACTTGTCTCTTTATAATAAGGCCAATGAACTGAATTTGTTTCGATAGCAAAATATAAGCAGGGTCGGCGCGATTTAGATTTCTTTTAAAATTTCGTTTTAAGTCCTTTTGCCAACTGTATTTAATTTTATATAATTTTCTAATTTTTTCAGAGATAACAAATTTTTGGGTTTTGAGAGTAACTTCTTCAGAGTTTACAATAGTTGCATAATTAACTGTTGTTGAAAATTGATCAATATAATAATCAATTTCAGAATTTGACAAGTTTCTACTTGCATCAGGAAAATGATTTATTTTTAAAAGATGTAAATGTCGAAGGTGGATTTAAAATAAATTAAAAATCACGAAACCGAAATTCTAATTTTAGAGGAAAATGATCAGAAAACGTGGAAGTGTGAAAATTTTGTAATGTTTGTTGATATCATCAATTAGATTTGAACTTACTAAAAAATAATCTAGAAAAGAACACCCATTTATAAATGAGGGAAATTAACAAATTATTTTGAATTTGTAGAATGAAATATTTCTGGAATTAAAATCTCCCCCAATAAATGTACCAAAAAAATTTTGTGAAGTTCTTGCAATTTGCGAAAGGCTTTACGAAATTATCGACTAAAATTTCTATATCTAAAAATATATTAGGAAACTCTATACCCGAAATAAAAAACTTGGAACATTTATAATTTTCTTTGACGGCAATAGCAATTCCCTGCGCACTACCATCTTTAAAAAAATGCTAGCCTTCTATATTTAGTCTATGTTGATTTTTCAAGTCAGTTTCTTGAATAAATGCAACATCAATGTAATTAAGGTTTAATAAATGTAATAAATCAACTCTACGACTCACGTCAACAAGTGATGTAACGTTAAATGTTAATAAATTAACTCCATTATGGACCATAGACTTTTTGTATTTCATCCATTATAACAGAACATTGTGTTCTAGCTTCATCTCTAGAAAGTGATTGATAATATCTCATAAATTGTTCCAATAAAATGGGTTCAGATTTAAATAAAGAAATAGCTGATTTTAAAAAATCTTGCACAAAAGCAGGTTTATTATCAGGCATTCTAGAATTACTAGGAGTAGAATTCTTAATCTGACTTGCAAAAGAAGAATTTGGTAAAATAAAACTTGATTGATTAATAGCATTTAAAATATTGTTAGTAGCCTTTGCCTTTCTTTCCCTAGCTGTATTTTTAATTTTTTCATTCAAATTCAGGTATTTTTTTAAAAGAAGGACACCCCCTAAAATTTGAAGAGTGGCCCTTCTTTCCACAATTAATGCAAAACGGCAAATCCTCGCTACCTTGTTTAAACAAACATTCTCCAGGCGCATGATTTTGGTCGAATTTAATACAAGCGTAAGCTCTATTGCAATTACGACACATATGACCCCACTGCTGACAATTCCAATATTGGATCTCTTTTAAATTAGTCTTAGAAGACTCCCAAGAAACTTTTTGATTTAAAATAAAACGCAAGTTTGTTATTTCGTTAGCCTTTCTTCCAATATTTAAAGTAACCAAAAATAAACCTGTATCTATATCATTTTTCCTTGAGAACACTGTTGAAAATTTGGAAACTGACTCTACTGCGTTGGGAACCAGAGCATCTAATTCAGTTTTTATTTCATTCAAATCTGTTTTATAATATAGACCACGTAAAACTACACTTATTTTATTGAATTCTTTTGGTGTATATGAATAAGACTCAATTTTCTTCTGTTTTAATAGTTGCATCATTTCGGAATGAGCAACAGCATCTTTTAAATATAATTTACTCTTGTGTTTGTTTTTACTTACTATTTTAAAAAATATTTTTTTTTTAATTCAATTGTTCAACTAATTTTTCAAAATCTACATTAAACAGAAATATCGGTGAGCAGAATGATTTATTATTAACAGAATTTATCTTACGAAAGTCTTTATCTGTGATTTGTTTAGATGTATTTGGTTCTTCTTCAATATTTAGTTCACCAAGGATTGCAAATCTATTGTGAGTAGAGTTTTTCTTTTCCCGGACTTATTCATTTCCCGGGAAAGCGGGATTCATTTTTGAATTTCCCGGGATCCCGGGAATTCCCGCTCCAAAAATAAAATAAATTAAAAACATTTTCTTATTAAGTAATTATATTTTATTTGAAAAAAAAATCACAAAAGCGATAAAATTCTTTTAAAAAGAATTTATGTTTAAACAAAAAGAACGTATTTAATACGTTTAAAAACAAAAAAAAAAAAAAAAAAATCAGTCCTTTTTTACATATATCGGGTAAAAACAATGTGTATACATATATAAATTAAATATAATAAAAAATATTCTTAGTTTTTAAAGTGTGTTTTTAAGACCGAAAGAGCATTAATGGACTCATCCGAAAGTCTATTTCTAATTTTAGTTACTAGCATTCCAGTAAGTGAAAAAACTCGTTCACTTTCAACAGAAGTGGGTCGTATTGTTAATAAAGCATCAAATAATATTTGAATGCTTTCAGTTTTTTTACCAGATCCTTCAAAAAATTTTAAATCTTTCTTTATTGAAAACGTTTGTGAGTTTGCAATTGGTTTATTATTATCATTTACATTGTTTATTGCAGCATTCAATTTCTCTTCAAATGTTTTGTCTAACTCAATATCACTATCAGCGCTGTTTTCAATTTCTTTAAGCTCAGTTTTGTCACCAAAAAGACGGTTATAAATATGTTCTGCATATAAAAAAACAGAGAACTTTGGAGCATTTAGAAACAAACTCACACCATTATCATTTTAAAATAAATCGGGATTTTTAAAATATCTTATATATATATTAAAATATCTTATATAATATATAATAACGTTTAAAAAAAATCCCGGGAATTCCCGCACTAATTCCCGGGATTTCGGGATTGAAAATCGTCGGGAATTCCCGGGAATTCCCGTCCCGGGAATTCCCGTGAAAAACTCTAATTGTGAGTGTTAATACCTGAATTATCTTGAAATTTACTTATATATTTGAGGCTTGATAAATCAATTTCAACATCGTGGTATCTTTTTCTCTTATTGTCGACAGCCCGAAATTTATTACTAGCAGACGAACCACACAGTATGGATTCAGCTAATTCCGTCGAATTATCTCCTTTCTGCGTATGGCTATTCCGGACATAACAATTGTCTTAAGCAGTTGCTCCTAGTTTATCTGGAGGCAGTTTATCGTCCATTTTTAAAATTTAAAAATATTTTATTTTATTAAATTTTATAATTTTTATATTTTTATTGAATTTTTATTTTATTTTTTGAGTTAAAATGCGTCTTTTCCATTTGACAAGAAATTCAAAACTCCTTGGATAAAAACAAAAAAAGGTAAGTATGCCCTCTAACGGGCTACAGTTAAAATATAAAAAACTACAATTAAAACTAGCTCCTTTTAAGCGGTTTTACAAGTACTAAGCAAAAAAATTTTTTTTTCGATTAACTGAATATACATATATAATAACTGATAATTTTAGAAATAATTCGTAAATAATTATACATTTAAATATAAAATATAATAATATGCTTATTGATAATAATACAATAAATAATTTTATCTACTATTTGAACAAAATTAAAAACATGAATTCTAATTACAAAATTATTCTTAACTTTTATTTTCGGTTTATTTTTATCCTATTTTTTGTCTTTAACTTTATAACTTTTTTATGTTAAACATAAGTGCAAATGATTATTATTTTCAATTTTTTCTTCTTAAGATGTTCTCTTTTGTGCGTAGCGGCGTAACCGTTTTTAAATAATTATAATACCACTATAATACGTGAGCAAAACTAAGTAAGAAAAAGAAAAAGCATTACCTGGCTATATTTAAGGTGTAGAAAGTTTTCATCATCTTAGGCCTGCCTATTTGCTTCCCAGGCTGAATATTCTAGACTATAGCACACACGAATTTCCTCCTTACAATTTTTACACAACGTACACTTCCCAGCCAGCTACAAAAATTTAACCCTTATACGATCTTTGGGTACAATTTCACCCATTGTGAATTTTGTAATATTTCTAGTTGGAATATAATATTAAAAAACCTAAGAAATTTTTTTACATGATCCGGTATTACGTAAATATTTAAACAGTTACATAAAAGTCCCTCGGGTGAAATTTCACCCATTAAGAAAAACATGCAATTATGACATGAGATTAACACTAAGTGGTAATCTTTGATTCAGAAGCACAATATTTCTGGCAGCGCATTTTAACTATTCGTTATTTTGTGGTTTTCAAGTATTGTAATCCCCGTAAAAATACGTGAAAAAACGATTTGTTTGTGTGAATTTTATTTTACAAAAAAAGAAAATTACTGTTTTATAAAAAACTATCGAAAATGTCGAAAAATAGAAAACTGATTAATATTTTCAGCGTCTGAAATTGAGCAAGTAATGGAAAGCTGGGAAGAAAGTGATGCAGCAGACGACTCTGTTTCAGATTCCGAAGAAAATGTTTTTGATTAAAAAAATGTTGCATTCTTGCAGTGATGACGCGATGAAGAATTAGATGAACCCATTCAAATAAGCAATGACAACTTATCTAAGGACAAAAAGGAAATGTGGTCTACTGGAGGCTTATTCTGAATTGCGATGCGAAAATACATAAATGCGAACAGTCGCTATTCTGTATTGCGATATTCGCAAAGTTCTTTTTTAATTTCATTTCAAATACGAAAAGTTGGCAAGTCAGTATTCTAAATTGCGAAAGCAAATGACAATTTTGCAAAATTTATTCGACAACAAAGTGTCATTTGCAAAGTACAAACTGTAAGGGAAAGATAATATTTTATTTATTTATTCATTATACATTTAATTTAGAAAAACAGGCAATAAAAGCACCAAACCGCGTCAATTTAAAATAAAGATAGAATTTATGAATAAGCACAGCCAATTGTGCACGTCAGTCGGCAAATACTTTGCGGCAAACGTTAACTAAAGATTTAAATATCAATGGAGCACCTATTAGAGAAGCTGCAGGATGGAAAAAAGTATTCACCCTTATTCTAGTTTTCGACGTCGTCACATATCAACGTTGATATGTGTCGACGCATTCGATTTGTTATTCTACTTGTCGTTATTGACACTTATCGATTACTGCTCAAAGATTTTTTGTATTCTAAAACAAATGTGACGACGATATTGTATTGACCTGACTCTGTTTTTTGTCGACGCCTTTTTGCATAACGACTGGAAGTGATTTAAACCAAACATAACATTGAAAATGTAAAAAAGTGAAGGTAACAAATGCAAATCCATTTGAAAAATTGGAGGAAGAATTGCAGAAGAATACATGTCTTGTACTGGGATTTAGCAGAGGCACTGCTGCATGCAATTTAAAAAAAAATTGGAAAAATTCTAAATTCTCTTGGTCCGCCTAGAAGACTAGCAGATAGATGGTAACAGGTAACAAAATAAAGAATCGAATAGGGATTTTTAAAAAAAGGTATTACTTTTAAGGTATGGCGAAATTTAAAATTCAAAGTGAAAAAAAGATGGTTGCTAATAAAGCAACCACTGGCAGCGGAATGTTTAAACAATTTTCACTTAGTCCGCTGGAAGAAGCTGTGGCAAACGTTCTTGAAGAAAATGGCCATGCAACAATCAAACTGATTTACTGCAGAAGTACAGCCAGGAACAGGCAAAACATATGTACATACTTGTGATCCGGCAAATTAAAAATATTGCAATTCTGCCTAAAAAGCACAAGTTTATGTTTTTTGAGCTTTTATCATCTATTTAATCAAAATTTTCTTCGCAAAAATAAAATTTAACAAAAAACTTGGAAATGTACATTTTCATTTCATAAAAATCGATAAAGCATCGACGTCGTCACAGGAATGTTATAGAATGTAACATTTTTATTGAATTGACGCCGACATTGATACGAAGTGATATTGATACAACGACGACGACGCCGACAACTAGAATAAGGGTGATTATATATTAACTCTTTCAGGTTTGGTGGTCAGTTAACAAACCACCTATTGTTGGGTGTTTAAAACATGTTTTCGTGCCATTTATTGAGAAAATGTAAATTAATTACTTTTTTAAAAGTCATCATAAAAAAATCAGTGCCAAAAGAATTACGTCTGGAAACAGTATGCAGAAGCCAGAGCGATCCCATCCCGAAGATGTACAAAATGCAGTACCAAAAAGAATCCAGTGCGTACAATATGGCAATGAAAATCCTGCAAGGACCCCCTCTGTATATAATCAAATAAGACTTGCTTCTCCGATTTTAATCAAAAGTAGTTTTGTGTTCTTAATTTGGCTGCAGATCCTAAATTTTGTTCGAATATTTTGATGCCAAGCGCCACGGTGGTTAGAAACTTACCACCTCATTACAAAAAAACCTAAAGTGCTAATTTGTATTTTTCTGTTTTTTTATAATAAGAATATGTTATTTTAACTGAAAATGCATTCGTTTTGTTTAAAAAGTTATAAATGCAAAACCGTGCCTTAAAGAGTTAAACCTGTTCAAAAATATTTGACTTCAACTTTAATAAGTTTGAGCCGATTTTAAAGTACACAACAAACAGAAGCTTAGACATTGGTGGCAGCCCATCAAGATATAATCCACTATATGTTAAACTTGACGGATTCCGTAAATAGATTACCGGACGCTCTTTTCTTCGGGGAACATTTGCTTCTAAGCAATCTTCTCTGTATCCTTTCATTTTGCTCACGCCCTTCTTCATCTACGAATCACAGAATCCTTTTTTTTTATTACAGAATTTCCTAAATAAATTTTATAAACAATTTTCACAGCCAAACACAAACATTTTATTTATTTTTAATTTGACGTTTGTTGACCCTGAGGTTTATTTGAGCAGCGTAGCCACGAAATGAAATAAATTGCGAATGCTATTGCGAAAGTCTAACAGAAAACCAAATTTCTTTCGCATCGCATTTCATTTGCGAATCGCATTAATTTTCGCATCGCAATTAAGAATAAGCCTTCTGAGCTAGAAAGTTTAACTGGACGAACACGTACAGAAAACATTATTCGTTATAGAATTGGAATCAGATCAACGATGTCGTTAAAACAGTTCAAAAAGCAATACCGAGTATAACATTTGATGATAAAAATATCAGAACTGAACGCCGAGCTCGTGGTAAGTTTGCTCTTATTAGAGAGCTATGGGATAAATGGGTTGACAACTAACAACGTATTTTTTTGCCACATGAAAACGTAACTATTGATGATCAAGTATAGGAATTTCGAGGAAGATGTCCATTTAAACGGTTAGTGCCTACAAATATGGTACAAAACTTTGGGTACTGTGTGACAGTGTCACAAATTTTGCGTGGAATTGCAGCATCTGAGAAAAATCAGGGGCAAAGAGTAGTTCTAGATCTGATAATTTTTTTACGTCATACGATCTTGAGCTTAAGTTGCTAAAACGAAATAATATTGTGCCGAGTACAGTTCTCTTTAATAAAACTTTTTTGCCGGAATCAACTTAACAAGAGCTTCTTAAGCGTTCAGTTTTCTTCAGCAAGTTTTTTTTTCAACAATAAAATTTTACTGGCGCAATACGTTCCAAAAATATGAAATTGTCAATGTTCATGACAAAACAGAATTGCCTGAAAGAAATAAAATGCCAGAGATTACATTATTTTATAAAAATAAAGCAGATGTAGATACTTTAGATCAGTTGGTGAGTACTAATACGGTAAAAAGAAAAAATAATCCCTGGCCCCATGCATTGCTCTCAATATTATTGACATATTAGTGGTTAATGCTTACGTCTTATGACAAGATATGAACATTACACAAGAAGATTATTTCTGCATAACTGGGAATAACAATAGTAAAACCAGCAAATCAACGGCGATCGTGTTTACCAAAGTAAGAATCTGCAATAACTTTGTTGAACACAATACGTCAGTCAAGTGGCAAAAAAAGAAATTTGACTTTGGGTTCTCGATGCGAACTTTGCCCGAAAAACGATAGAAAAGCTTATTCGACGTGTACGTCTTACCGCAATTGTGTTTGCGGACAGCATAAAATTGCATATTTTGTATGCGCAAATATCAATTAAAGTAGTTAGATTTTGTTATTTGGATTATGAGGTTTAAAAACAGGGTTTCGAAAAACTGCTATTAGCAGTCACGTTTTACTAAACAGTTCATCTTTTTTCAGTTACATGCTGAAAATAATCAACTGAATTTAGTTTTCTATTTTGCGCAAACTGAAAATAGTTGAACTGAGCACACACACAACTAAAAACCAACTGAATTCAGTCTACTATTTTCAGGAGCAAAACGAACACACAGAGACTGAGTTTTCAGTTTGTAAGATAACAGTACGCAACTGGGAAGCCAGTTCGTGTGCGTTTAGCAGACGTAGTTATGTTTTTTTAGTCTCGTAACAAAACTAGAAATATGACTGGATAATGTGAATGGGGTGGTTAAACAAAGTAGAAAAGTGAGAGTTCGTATACATTTTTTTGTTCAACAAATTAAAGAAAAATATATAAATGCATTACTAGTTTATGCTGTTTTGAATATTTGAGTAATAAAATTTAAATTTATTTTGATTGTAAAATTGATTATAAATTTTTTAACTAACAATATTAATAGTTTTTGAATAGTATTTTAGAGCAGTGCTTTAGAAGAAATATTCACATTTGAGTTTTAATTAACTATTAATTAATTTGTAGAAATTATAAGTGGAATTAAAACGTGAATGCTTCATTATTTTTAGAGGCATTTTGCTATGTGAAAAAACCGTTCTTGCTGTTGTATGTATAAATGTGCCCTTTTTAAGGAAACTGCAGCGTTTTAAAAATTATTAATATATTACAACAACAACAATACAAAATCAATCAATCTTACATAGTATGTTATTAATTTTACTTAAAGCGAAAACAATTTACTGCTTTTGCATTTAATGAATAATAAAGAGCTACCTCCATTTCGTGTAAGTTTCTTCGAAAACGCCTGTTGGTAATAATCTCATTTATTTATTAGAAGACATTAAATTTGTTCTTTATAATTATTTTAATTAATTCATTTTAAATCTGCACAAAAGTTTTTTCAGCCATAAAGTCATTTTAAATTCAAACGGTCGTATTCATGAAATATTAAAATAGATTTAAAATATATTTTAGGACAAATTTATATGGAAAACTTGTTATAAAAAACACTTCAAAGTTCTTTTATTTTTAATGAATATGACAGTTATTCTTTTCTGCTTTTATCTGTATGTATGTAAGTAAATTAAAAAATGAATTATGAAAAAAAACGGCAAAGAATATTTATTTGCTTGACCATTAAGCTAGGTAAGGTAGTAAAATTGCGGATCAGCAGCGGTTACTTTGTAACAGCCACAAATACTTTAAATTTTAATTTATGGGAATTTCGAATTTATTATTGTTGTAAACAAAATCGCGAAAGAAAAAACCTAGATATATTTAAATTCTATGGCTGTAAAAACCCCAAACAAATACCACCCAACTGAGACTTTTGTATAGAATAGGTTAGTAGACTACACATAACAGGCGTGCTAAAGCTAATTTTGACAGACTGCAAAAATCGGTTAGGCGATTTATTGGCTTAACTTAATTCTATACTTCTCGATGAATTTATTGACGATTTAATATGAATAGCGATGTTTTATTAATACATTTTAAGTTATATAGTAATTTACTAAGTTTATGGTTAATTTATTAATAAAGTTCTAAGTTAAAAACAAAGTCATGTAAACCAAAAATTAATTTTAAGTAAAATTATTCTAATCGTGTAGAAACATTTTAATATTTAAACAATTAAGAAAGAAATAAGCAGAAAATCTACTCTTTCAAAATTATTTACACGTGCATCTAACAAGACATTTGCAATCAAACTTTCATACAAACAATATGAAATGAAATTATTTTTATTATTTGTTAAAAAACTGTGTACAAACACACAATCAAACTATTCAGTCAGACTATCCACACACATTTTCAGTTGTGTTGCGTTACTAGAAAAACACAACTACGTCCGCTTAACGCACACGCACTGGCTTCTCGCTGTGTGTTCGTTTTGCTCCTAAAAATAGTAGACTAAATTCAGTTGGGTTTAAGTTGTGTGTGTGCTCAGTTTAACTATCTTAACCCTTTCGGGACTACTGGGATAATACGTCCCAGCAATTTTCAAACTGTCTTTTTTCTTTATTTTCAACGCAATCGCCAGGGAGGTAGAACTCCCAAACGTCCAAAAACGGATAGCATCAATATTAGAGACCACTTGCTAGTAGAGCAAGAGAAGCGTTGTCGCTGTGTCCGCTGTTCTTCACTTGGCATAGAAAAGCGAACAAAGATGATATGCTCAGGTTGTAACAACGCCTTATGTTACAAGTGTTTTGGGCCATTCCACAAATAAATACCTAATTGCATTCCTAAAATGTTAAAAATAAAGGTTAACTTTTATCTAAATCTAATAATATTTATATTTTAGTAATCTTTTTAATTTCGAAGCGCTCTTCGAGAACACTGATTGGGATTTTATGCTCCATAAAAATACTTATTGGGATTATATGTCCCAGGATAAAAGGACGAATTTAAAATTTTTGAGTATGGAGAACATAATACTTTTATCATACCTTTTAGAATATGAAAAAAATTTTGCCATACATAATTTGGTTTGCAAATTAAAACTCCGTCCCGAAAGGGTTAAGCAGTAAAATAGTTGAAAGTGAATATTCAAACTATTTTCAGTTCAGTCGCCAGTCAAAAAAAATTTTGTTGGTGCTGAATATTAAACCCTGAAATAAATGGCTCACATACCATAAATGTTTGTGTTTTGATGTGTGCTAGCTGTCAGTTTTTTTTTTATGTGGGCATGTGTGTGTATTTTTTTTTTTTTGTGGCGAAATAATACAGGTGATCGCACGGGCGAAAAAGCACATAAGCTGTGTATATTACAGTTGTCAAAAAATTTGTCAAAAATAAATAATTTGTTAAATTTTTTTAATTTAATTTTTTTTGATTGCTAATAGAAAACAAACAATTACATTCCTAGAGAAAACTACCACAACATGGAACCGTATTTGCAGTTCCTGATGTGTATAATGAAAATATGCGTAAAAAGATAGTGAAATTATTGTTAACACATTTATAATTCCTTGGTTTTTTTGTGGAAGATTATGTTAGTCATCAAATGGTCAACGTGCAAGAATGGAACGATGCATGTGATATGGGCAAACTAGTGGTACAAAATAATTATGGTCACTTATCCTGTATTTTTATTTTTAAGTAACTTAATTTTTATAATTTTCTTATTCTGATAATTTCAACCACTTTTTTTCATCAAATATATTTTTTTATTTTGTTTGTTTTTTTACAATATTTTTTTGACAACATACATAATTTTGTAGCAACAAATTGCCTGTTGTTTTTTGTGTTGTTGGATTGTTGTAGCCGTGCGGTCACCTGTATTAATTCGCCTTGCACATGTTACAGTTGCCAGTACTGTGTAGTAGACGTAATGTTTAGAATAAGGCAATGCGGAACGGAAGATACCCACGGTTGTACATTTCATTAAAATCTGCCTGAAACGCCGTGAGAAAAATTGTTAAATTTGAAAATTTAAAATTTATGAGTTATGAATGAACTTACAAGCCTTGCTGTATCGCATGAGATCCCAATAAAATGAAAAGCTTTGACAGTATAAGAAAGCATTATCAGGTGTTAGAATGGGATGGCGGATAGTAAAAACCAATTTAAAAGTTGAAAATTAATATAAAGGAAAAGATATAAATTTAAAAAAATAAATATTTTTTTTGCATAGAAATTTGAAGTAAGCCATATTATAAACAATGAAAGATGTATATTTAGCGGGCGTATAGAAGTGTCTAGAACATATAAGCAAAAAGATGGCTGGTTCGGCGCGAAGAATGGGCTGGAAATTTTGAACAGTTTATAAAAAAATTCACCACGAAAGTTGGGAAAATCTATAAGAAGTAAAAGAGGGAATTTGAAATTAAAATTTAATTGTAAAAAGTCAGTCGAAAGAAGGGGTCGCATGTAAATTATCAGTGAATAGTGAAAAGTGCAAAAAAAAAAACGGAAATAGGAAAGCTATAAGCTGAAAAAAGTGAATTTTAAATAAAGGAAAAGTTTCAGTGTTTATAGTTTTATTTCATATTTTTTTGCTGTTACTGCCATCCCTAAATTAGCGCGTAAAGCGCAAGATAACTGTCAAAATTTCTCATGTACATTCAAAATGTATGAAGCATCCCTAAATAGCTTGGCGTCAACGCTTAGCAATTGGAAAATCCAATTTTGACAGTGCGTTTGGAAGTGAAGTTTGCTGTTTGTTGGTTTGTTTTGTTTTGTTATGGTTGAAAAGTAGTGACAATTTAGTAATTTTCAAGGCAATCTAGCGGTTTTATCTCTTCTTTATTCTTATATAGCGGGTTTTATGAAATAAAATGAGTTAACATTACTTTTAACGACACGAAGTTAACGCTGTTATTTAGGGATAACATTTCAGCGCAAAAGCTATGAATTACATTGCTTTGCGTCTTACGCGCTAATTTAGGGATGGCAGTTAGATTGTTGAGGAAGGACTAAACTGTCAAGAGGAGCAAAAAAAAAAAATAAAACGTAAGAAATGAAAATTTATTGTTTTATTGCATGTAAAATTTTTAGTAAGAAATGTCCTTTTTGTGTTGTTTTCTTTGGAAAATAATAGCTGGCTGGTGAATAATGTGCTAGAGAGTCAAAGATCCGGAGTAGAAGTTGTGCCTGAGATACTTACCAAATTATCCAAAAAAAGGGGTAAAGACTTTCTGCACAGGATAACAGCCAGGTAAAATTTTATTATTCTGAGCTAAAATTATTTTATCCATGTATTGGGCATGCGAATGTAAATTAAAATGGGCAATTGAGCCACAGCACCAGGGTTATGAAGAAAATTTGAAGATTGGGAAAATATAGAAAATCCGCAAAATTAATAAGGAGTTAAAAGTTTTGTAAAATATAATAAAAGAAAAAAATTGTGCACTAAAATCGGCTATAGAATCTGCATTTAAAAAATTTATAAAACATAAAAAAGGAACAAATAAGAAATTAAAAAAAAAATGTTGAATTTTAAAAAAAAAACAATAATTTAGATCAGTTTAATTACAAAGTTAAAAAAGCGATATTTTCCATTTAAAAAATAATCGGAAGCGTGGTTTTGGTATTGATATATTTATTTTTATGTATATTTTTATTTTTTTTATCTATTACTTATTTATATATCTTTATTTTTATTTGTTTATTTACATTGTGATTATTTATATTAAATATGCGGTTTGTTTGTTATGTATATGGTTATTCGCTTTAGTTAGTACTTTTAAGATTAGCGCCTAAAAGCAGGAATTTTTAATTTTTTTATTAAATTTTCTTCTACAGTCCACAAGAGGGCAATAGTAGATTTTTAAATTCTTATTGGAATTCCGGTTAGATAAAAAGAACAGGAAACAAAAACTGTTTTACCATTTTATTAATGAAAATAATATTTTATTACAATAGCTATTTTTTAATATAATAATTGGAATTGATACCAGCTAATCTTAGGGAGCTCCTTAGGAGTAGGTGTAGTTCAGTTTGTTAATAAGTAATCTGAAATTAAAAGAAATAGAACCAATTAATTTTAAAAATCAAAACTCAGTTTTTGTTTGGCTGTATAGGATAATTAAAAAAACGGAAGATAGGCAATTATTATATTATTTATTTGTGTTTGCATTGTTATTCATATTCACTTTTTATGTGTATTTATATTAATTGTGTTTCATAAGTTTTTTTTTTGTTGTAGATATTAAATTCTGTTTGTTTTATATTAATAAATACGTATGAAATCATATGAAGTAAAAAAAAGATAATATAATGTATTGGGATTAATTTATTAGAGGAATTGGCGTGGAGGTAAGTTAGAAGCAGAGTGGGTTGAGAGAGGCTTATGGGATCGCAAAATAGAAGCATTTGGAGGAATAATTTGCGATAAGGTCGGGAGGGCAACGAAGGCATAACATCTGCTGGAGTATAACTGATTGTGTGTTCGTCTTTGTGATATGTTGTGTTGTTTTGTTTTATGTGCGGCGTACCCAGTGACTGTTCACCGGGTAAGCTAGTCGGAAACCTCACTGGTCACTGCGACCGTAACACACTTTCACCTCGAATGCTGATCTGCATTTATTACATTCATCCATATTACCGTTTCAAATCCAATAATAATTATTTTTATTGTTTTACTATCCTCTAATTATCAGTTTATTATTGTTTATTTTGGATATGATTATTTGTTATTATCATGGCGAAATAATACAGGTAGTCTTGATGGCGAATTTATCACTTTTGCCGTAAACGCTAAATGTCAAACTCCATACATAAACAAACGTGTACATATTTTTTATATGGTGTTTGACATTTCACGTTTGCGGCGAAAATTACTACGACCACCTAGTATATTTTCGCATTGGTTATTACAATTTTTTATATATTTTTAAATTTAAATTTTTTGAGAGCTTTAATATTTTGATTGTTTTTTCAACAGTGATGCACAAAAGTTAATTAAAAATTATTTTATTTAACAGATGTTTCCCGTGTTTTTTAATTTAATAATTTTGTTTTATATTAGCAATCAAAACAAGTTAAAAATTTTTAAAGAAATAGTTTATTTTTGAGAGCTATTTTTTTACAACTGCAACGTATACACTTGATTAACTCTTTTGCCCGTGCGTTCACCTGCATTATTTCGCCATAGGTTATTTGTTCAACATTTTAATGAATTCGCCTATAATAGATTCTCCTTGAGTTAATTTCGATTTTTAAAGTTAAAAATTATGTTGGTTTTCAAAATTTTGAGAAAAAAATTTATTATCACTTTTTATCTTTAATAATGAATTGAAAATTTATTATTCGGAATCATTTGATGAGAATTTACTTTATTCGTGCTTGATTCTCATGAAATATTTTTTATTTAAAACTACAAATTGAAATGTAGTACAATTCAATTTTAATTCAATATGTAGTTTAAAAAATATATTTATAATTGAAGGGATCAAGCACGGTTAAAGTAATTTAAAAGTTTAAATTTTCACTAATATTTCAAATTTGGATTACGGCAACTCTAAATTGTAAACTACAAATTAGTGATGCTCAAAGCATTCCCTCTGGTGCTGCCAATAAACATAAAATCGAGGCAAATATATAACGGAACTCACCAAAAAATAAACAGTCTTTGAATTTCTTTTTAATAAGTCTTTTTTAATTTCAAGCTTAACGACAATGGCTAACTTTTGTACCGGTTTCTAACAGTAGTAAAAGAATAAAACTTACAATGGCATCTACAAGAGAACAAATGTTTACGATTCACAACATGTGCTGGAAGGAATTTAATTTATTGAAAACGAACTTGGATAAATATATCCAGGATAGCGAGCGCTGTCAAAAAATTCTTTGTGAATTGAATTCCACCGATGGGGTTACAAATTTATTTGGGCTCATTGTTTTCGATCGTTACATGACTCAAATGGTGACAGTCTTAAATATGGTTCGTAAATGCAATATACAGCTGGAAATTAATAATTTAAATCAGAATGTTATCAATGCTTCGTCCAATGGCTGCTTAGATGATACGAATATTATGCAAACACGTCTTCTGAAGGATTTTATTGAGTGGAGAAATAGTAGTTTTGAGTCTGACTATGGTTTCCCTGGCGAAATTACCGCCGGTGCTGGTCGAATTAAAATGACTGATCAGATCTCCGAAATTAATGATGGTAATGTGCTCGGATATGGAAAAGGCAGGTTTAAATCATTAGAATTAAATAAGATTCAGAGAGCAAATAATAAATGTGATACGAGTAAAACGCATGATATATCAAATAAAATCGAAAATTTGTTAGATTTTTTATTACCAGCAAAAGATTTAAGCGAATTTGAAAATGGTTTTGAGTTCGAAGCCTGTATAGTTTTCATTCGCGACTATAAAAAACTTGAGTTTTTTATTTGCCTAAGCGATGATTACAAAACATTGTATGACTTAAGTAGCAACATCAGTTTTAAGCAAATTCCACTTGAGCTTTTGCCACCAGATGATGTGTTTTGCATTCTTGAAAAAGCAGATACAACCGTAAGGGAATGCTTATGGAGAGCTGTAATTGTTCCACAGGACCGTCCTGATGAGTACAAAAAATGTTTATATTTACTTGACTTTGGAGAAGTTATACCCTTAACAGATCATTGCAAAACTTATGAAGCTCCTCTACGTTATAGACAAATACCACCTTTAGCCATAAAGTGTATATTGGAAGGCGTTGAAGATTCATCCGCAAATAGTTTTACTGCAGATCAAGAAAAATGTGTGCAAACTTTGCAGAAAAATGAATTTCTAAAAACAAGTTTTCGTATAGTAAATAAAATAAACCGAGTTTTACATGTAGTATTGCTAAAAAAGTCAAAAACCAATAAGAGCTCTCCAAACAAAAACAATTTTCAAACAAATCCTTTTTTGAATGCAATAGAGGATGAAACCCATGACCCAAACTCAAGTCAAAATTCTGATGCATTACAGTTACCTAGATCGGTTATATATCAAGAGTCTTCAGTAAAAAAGCCGGTTTTAAATATTCTTTCTGAAGTAGGCAATAAAATACAAGTAATTGTTACACATGTTGTTAGTCCTATATCTTTTTATGGAATCATTCAAAATTACTGTGGGGACTATAAAACTTTTTCGTGGAATGATCATCAGATATTGAGTTCACAACGGCAGATTTCTCCTCCTCAAATAAATGACATTGTTTTGTCGCAGTATATCAAAGACGGTTATTGGTATCGTGCAAAAGTTATTAACATCGATTTAGATAAAGATTTGTATGAGGTAAGTATACAATTGCTTGTATTATTTTTAGGTAATTTGCTATAGATAAAACTAAAACTGTTCAATTTTAAGATTATATTTTATTCTAAGTTATTTTTAATTGTTTTCTTAAGTTCAGTGTTGTTATAACAGCTCTGTTGTTGTCCAGAGTTTTTTTTCTAAAAAAAAGATATAAAATTAATTATCTATCTTACTCATAGGTCTATATGGCGTAAATTTGTGAACCTATTAGGATAATTAAATACATATACTCTGTCTTGAGGACTATTCGTTTACTGTAGTAGTTGAGGATACCGAGGTGACAAGCCACTAAGAATTGATTAGTCACTCAATTTTTCATTCATCTTAAGTTTGATGTTGTTGTAACAGCTCTGCTGCTGTCGATAGTTTTTCCCTGTGGAAAAAACTTTAGGTTTGTACAGCAGTTGTTGGTTGACAATCTTTGGTCAAGATTGACTGGAGCGAAGATCCAATTGTCGTGGAACGTCTTAAGTTGGTTGTTGTTGTTGTAACAGCTCTGCTGTTGTCGAGACTTGTACAGCTGTTGCTGTTTTGACAATCTTTAGTCGAGATAGACTGGTGTCGTTCCGGAGCGTAGATCCAATTGTCGTGGGAAGTTGGTTGTTTATCGTTATTAATTGTAAAGAGAACGTTAAGTATAATTTTACATTTCTCTGTACAGTTAATCACGGCCAAAACTGAGAAATTACAATTAGTTGATTTTAAATAGTAAATTCAAAGCTTGAGAGTCTCATTGGAAGATCATTGTTACTACAAGACTTTTCAAATGTGGTGTTAATAATTTGAGGTATAATTTGCTGTTGATTACGAATTCTTCTGGTTAAACGATGTAGAGATCCTTAGGCATGGATTTGTATTGTATTTAATAATATTGTAAAGATTACATAAACTTTTTATTAAAAAAATCCTCAAATGAATTACCTAAGAATTTTTTGGCATATACAGAAAAATGATCAAAGATTCCTTAATTATAAATATACATTACTCCATTAACCGTTGGGCTTACCCGGCTAAATTTTTGTCGATGATCAGACACTGTAGATATCTAGGCCATATATCTGATTCTTAGTACACCTCTGGGTCAGTCCCTACTAAATCAACATGACCTTTTTAGAACTGCACACATTTTTGTACACATATTGTAGGCTATAAAATTAATTTACTTACGAAGTGAAGTTGGAAAAAAATCGAGGATTTTAGGAGAGCTTACCATCTTAAAATGATAATATCTCAGCTCCTGATTAAGATAGAGGCATGAAATTTGCGCCGTTATTATAGCTATTAAACAAGATTTAATAAGTTATGCATTATGCAAGTATTTGACTTTTGAAAATAAAAAGTTTTTTTTTACAAAAAATTAAAAAAAAAAAACAAATAGTTAAAAAAGTCACCTTTCAAAAATGAAAGAACACAAAAAATCACCCCTATCATGAATATGATTTCCCTCGAAATGTTTTCCCTTTTCCCCAAAATTGCAATCCTGAGTAATTCACGTAAACAATTTTTCAAAAATGCCCCTTATAGTGATCGCTTTTTTTCCCTCGAATTTTTTTCACTTTTTCCTCGGATTTGTTCACTTAAATTCTGCTGGGGAACTGCAGACATTATGCCAATTTTTATGTTTTAATTAGAATATTTACATCAATAACACATTTGTTACTTCAATATTAGTTACTGCAGTGCAGACTGCCATTATTCTCTTCAAGATTCAAAACAAAGACATCTATTGCTTGTAAATTTATGAAAATTTTTTATATAAAATATCCCCAGGCAGAAAAATGCAATCGGCACGACGCTGTTCCGACTTTTATGACAGTTCTTCAACATCAGTATAACATATACTGCATTTACACTATGCAATTTTGCATGAAACTAGCATGAAATTTTTGTTTGTGAAGCAGGAGGAGTAAGCATTATGGTATTGCTTGAGTTTTGAGGGGATGTTACTGTTATTACTGTTTACTTTAATATAACGCATAACGCTGTAACTTAAATAGAAAATTATGAAAAAAAATGCCTAAAAAATTCAATAGTGTAAATCTGGATATACTGTTTAACAAATTTATGGAATAGTCACAATGTTAAAATGAAAACATCAAATGAACGTCTTTCGACTCTTTTTTATGTTGGCACAGTACTGTAAATCTAAATTTACAGCGTTGTGTTTACAATTAAACAATGTTTCTGCAATGTTAAAATAAAAACCCAAAATTACCGTTTTCAATGTTATCACAACACCGTTAGTACAAATTTATTAAGTTGATTTAACAAGAAAAATGTTAAATAATAACCTTAATCTGATGATTATAAACTTAAAATTCTGAATATACACAATATTGTTTAAAGCTGTATTTTCGTATTTATAGTATTGGAGCAGTACATGGAAACCTGTTTCTATAAAAACGACATTTAAAAAGTTAGGTTGTATTTTTGTATTTTACAGTGGTGAACCATGGCGTTTCTTCGTTGTAACATAACAATGCAATAAAAAACAAAAAGTGGGCTTTTTATAATTTGTTTATTACTATTTCATATTTCATTTTTTTTTTTTGAGATCGCTTGACTGACTGATAAAAACATCGAGGTGATACGTTTTTCATCTTGTTTGGAAAGGTTAAAGAGTCTCCCTAATGGAACCAATAATATATCTGCCTTTGATGAAAATGTTAAATATATTGATAGTCCGTGGGCAGGAGGAACAAATTTTATAGCCAAAAATTAACTTATCTGATCCTGTTGACAGCCTTTAACAGGTTGCAAATGTTTGCTTACTTTGCTATGGTACACTGACACTCAATGTTCTTAATTGTTAATAACTTAAAAATTGCTTAGATTGCTAGATTGAAATTTTGCATGTATTTTAAGCTGACATTAAGCAATAATATATTTTTTTAATATTTTAAAAAGGTAGCTTTTTTCAAAATTGTCAAAAAAAAAAACATTTTCAAGGCAGATTTATTTTACTAGGTAGTGTCGACCGGCCAAATGGTTTGTAGTTGGAAATGTCAAAAGTTTTTGTATTTTCCTTTGTTTGTTTACGAATTTCAAAAAACACTAACAACAACCGTTTGCGAGACAAAGCAAGCATGTGTATGGAGAGCAATTTTCTTTTATTTCTCTTTGTGTTTTTGACGTTTCCAACGCACAAAACAACAATAAAAAGGCATGTTGTTTTTGTAAATGTTGTATTTGTTGTATTACCGCTACTACTTAGTAAAGTAAATCTGCCTTGAACATTTTTTTAAAAACTTTTTATTTCGAAAAGTATTTGAAATGCATATCATATTAAAGCCTATTTAAAAATATAGGCCGACTTCCTAAACGTAAGTTGCAATGCATATTTACAATGCATAAACGCATATCTAAACTTTTTGGCAACGTACAATGTTCCTTATCGTTTGGCAACTCACTTTAATGAGTATCAGAAGTCAAAATCACGCATCATTTTTATTTTGTATGCAAACATTTAAAAATGTTATTTTTAAAATCAAATGTGAATAAAAAATGCCATCATCCAATAATTCAATGAATTCTTAAAAAAAAATATTTCTTTTTGATCACTTGTTTCCGGGATTTTCATTGTCCTTAACAAAGTTGTCTCTTCTTTTTAATAGGTTTCTATAGCAAATCAATATTTTTTGGAAGATTCGATCTTAGATAATTCCTCAGCACTTGCCAACAAACTGGATAAATAATTTTGTGTAACCTCTATTTTTCCAAAAAAAATTATTCAATTTTATACCATGTTTTTGACATTTGCTTTACATATGAGTTGCATAGCGACGTCTGCAACGCAAGTTTGCATTTAAAACATGTTAAGCATTGCATACGCATTTTTTTAAATTATGCATTGCAACAGGCGTTTAGGAAGTCGGTCATAATTCTCTATCTTAATCAGGAGCTGAAAAAATCTAAACCATAATTTCTGCGTTGATTCCATATTAATAATAATAGTAACATGGAAGGATATAAATCTGTATATTTCTTAGAAAATGTAATTCATTCTGGCAACGCAATGGCTAATCTATTTGAATACATTTAGGTATGTATTTATTAAAGGGCTGCACAAGCATAAGAAAAATGTCTTATAAGCAATCACGTAAATTTCAAGTAGTGTGTGTATAGAACACTCTCATTTTCAAACACATACTTCCAAAAAACAACCTGTAATGAAAAAACAAATTTGTGTGTTTACATATCATTTTTGCACATTTTTTTTTAAATTCTGTTTAAAACTTTTTAAAATGAGACAAAAAATTTTTTTCTTGATAGTTGTTAACTTTAAAATTTTAAAGCACTTAAAGCAGTTACTGCCATCCCTAAATTAGCGCGTAAGACGCAAAGCAATGTAATTCATAGCTTTTGCGCTGATATGTTATCCCTAAATAACAGCGTTAACTTCGTGTCGTTAAAAGTAATGTTAACTCATTTTATTTCATAAAACCCGCTGTATAAGAATAAAGAAGAGATAAAACCGCTAGATTGCCTTGAAAATTACTAAATTGTCACTACTTTTCAACCATAACAAAACAAAACAAACCAACAAACAGCAAACTTCACTTCCTAACGCACTGTCAAAATTGGATTTTCCAATTGCTAAGCGTTGACGCCAAGCTATTTAGGGATGCTTCATACATTTTGTATGTACATGAGAAATTTTGACAGTTATCTTGCGCTTTACGCGCTAATTTAGGGATGGAAGTAAAATTTAATCGCAAAAAACCGATTGTTTTTTTTTTTTTTGGTTAATTGAGTTGGTTTACGCTTCAAATAGCATTTTATTTAATTCGAGCTAAGCCGAGTTAACAATTTTGTTATTATTTATTAGCACAGAATTATAAAAGGAGCATTTCAAAATGTTACTATTATATAAAAACTTAACTAATTCAAATAGCTTAAATATATAAATAGCATATGCGTACAAAAATTGCTTGTATAAAAGTATTTTCTTTCAACAGCCTTAAATCGCATTATTTAACAACACTGCTTTATTATCGTGAGCATTTTTGTATATGTTCTAGTACACTCGATGTTTCTACTATGATTTACCGTTTTTTTACTTCATTTTCGCCTTTTGTTTTGATGTTTTACTCTGTTTTAAAACACAAGCACTAACAAAGCTGTAAAGAGAAACTTTTCAAATGGTGCTTGTTTTGTTTTAGTGAGAGCCATGTTTTGTTATGCTTGTTTTGATATTTATATTTACACTGAAATTCTGTGTTTGGAAGTAGTGTACACTAGAACATAGAACTTTCAAAACATTTTGTGCAGCTCTTTAGTATTTATAAACTCGCATACGAGCAGACCTAAATTTCTTAAATTTTTGCCAAGTAAGATAAATTTACTCATTCTATGGACCTAATCTAATAGACTTTTTAATTGTGTGTTTTTGCTTCCTCTTCTGTAACATATACAGTAAGGTTTTTGGTGTCTTAAATTTAATGGGAATGATACCGATTAAATATTTAATGGAAATACAACTGATCTATATTATATGTATTTATTCGCAATGCTCTAAAGCCATTATGGTTAAAATATAGGATTTATATAACACGAATAAATATTCTAAATATGAGTTTGTTTCAACGCTGCGCAACTACGAGACGGCATGTGTTTAAAGTTGCATGCGTCGAGTCAAATATGTGTTTACAAAATAGTGCCTGTAAAAAATTTTCCCTCCATACAAATTTTACAGTAAATTTTGTTTATACGCAAAGAATTCTGTTATTGTGACCAATGCATTTTTTGATCTAGGATAACCACACTTGTTGGCAATCAAGTCTACATATCGCTCAAAAAAATTCATTTCGACATAATCGCAGTTGAAGTTTTTGATTCGTTCTCACCATCGATAAAAATATCAGACTGCTTAAGTTCCCACTACAATTAGTAAAGTGATTCATAATTAAAAAACCCATTTAAGAAAACGTTCATCAATTATATATTAAAGGGGAGGTCTTGGACAAACTATGTGGGATGTTTGAATTATGACATTATTGCTGTAAAAATATATCCAATACTGTGTCGTAAACTAAATTATTTGTGAAAAGAAAAATTGAGTTTCACTTAATATTTTTCGTCATCACAGCTAAAAGTCGATACATTTTAAAAACATATTTTTTCATATATACAGTCACAAAACGAAATGTGACAATGTTTTAGAAAGTTTTGCGTTA
Organism: Gymnosoma rotundatum; assembly: GCA_916610165.2. Classification (NCBI taxonomy): domain Eukaryota; kingdom Metazoa; phylum Arthropoda; class Insecta; order Diptera; family Tachinidae; genus Gymnosoma; species Gymnosoma rotundatum. The sequence continues at coordinate 89,212,741 of OU744337.1, read as the reverse complement.
TAAAGTTTACTCCACAACTCCAAATGTGTTGTTCATATTGACAAAGTTTCCAAATATGAATTGAAATAACGACTTATTCTCTTAAAACGTCAGAAGTACAAAAGATGAAACTTATACACAATATAAAGCATGAAATGGCGAACAATTCTGTATGATTAACTCCAAAATTTGAAATTTTGAGTTATTACGCTTTTGCAGTAAATGACTATCCACAAGTGTCTGGCGGACACATTTTTGAATTCCTTTGCCCATAAAAGCTAAAATATTTATTTTTGCGAAACCCCATTTTACCTATTCTACCCCGATAGTCTTGAGAATAGAAATGCGCAATAAAAATATTTGTATCATAAATAGTTTATTATTTATTTTCAATAAACAAAAATAGTAGCGCATAAGCCCACAAGTGTCCAATAGACACATTAATATATTATTTGAAACGAGTCGGCTAAGTTTTATACAATTGATCGCCGACAAGTGGGGTATAAACATTTGGTGGATCTGTGATAGCAAAACCAGTTACCCTCTGTTTGGTTTACAATATCTTGGAAAAGAAGTAGCAAATAGATCGGAAAATTTGGCATACAATGCAGTCAACCAACTATGTGAGCCATACTTCCGTACCAACAGAAATGTTACCTTTTACAATTATTTTACAAGCCTTAACCCTTTCGGGACGGAGTTTTATTTTGAAAACCATATTATGTATGGTAAAATTTTTTTCATATTCTAAAAGGTATGATAAAAGTATTATGTTCTCCATACTTAAAAATTTTTATTTCGTCCTTTTATCCTGGGACATATAATCCCAACAAGTATTTTCATGGGACATAAAATCCCAATCAGTGTTCTCGAAGAGCGATTCGAAATTAAAAAGATAACTGAAATAAAAATATTATTAGATTTAGATAAAAGTTTACATTTATTTTTAACATTTTAGGAATGCAATTAGGTATTTATTTGTGGAATGGCCCAAAACACTTGTAACATAAGGTGTGGTTACAACCTAAGCATATCATCTTTGTTCGCTTTTCTATGCCAAGTGAAGAACAGCGGACACAGCGACAACACTTCTCTTGCTCTACTGGCAAGTGGTCTCCAATATTGAGGCTATCCGTTTTTGAACGTTTGGGAGTTCTACCTCCCTGGCGATTGCATTGAAAATAAAGAAAAAAAGACAGTTTGAAAATTGCTGGGACGTATTATCCCAGTAGTCCCGAAAGGGTTAAAGTTACAAAACACTTAGCACAAAATGGTCTCGCAGTAGTTGGAACCATAAGAAAAAACAAGACTTGCATACCACCACTATTTCAACCCAACCGAAATCGCGACATCGAATCTCACGTCTTTAGTTTTTCTAATAATATGACTTTGATGTCGTATGTACCGAAGACAAATCGTGCTGTTATTTTTTTGTCTTCGATGCATTATAGTAATTTATACTATAAGCGCGGTGTTGATACCCTTGATCAAATGGTTCATGAGTATACAGTTCGACGCAAAACAAATAGATGGGCTGTTGAATTTTTTCAAAATGTAGTAGATGTTGTGGGAGTCGCATCACTTGTAATATGGAAAAACATATATCCAACTTGAAACCAACATAAAAATAACATGCAAAGAAAACTCTTTTTGCGAGAAGTAGCACTTGAGTTGGTAACGCCTCATATACGGACACGGAACATGAAAGAACTAACAAGTTATCACTTAGCAGCCGTCAAAGATGTGCTATCATCTGATCCTGCCATTGATCAAGGAGCTGGTCAAGCATCTGAACCTGATTCGAAAAGGAGGAAGCGTTGTCACATTTGCCCCTCAAAAATATCTAGAACTTCCAAGCAGTGCTGCGAGAAATGCAAAGGGAATGTATGTTCTGAACACTATAAAAAATATTATTTGTAATGTTTGTTAAAAAAATAAGTAATTAAAGTTAAATATATTAAATACGTAAGTAAACAATATCAATAAAATATTTTTCTAATGTATACTTTCATTGGTTTTCTTTAAGTGTCATTAATTGCTTTAACGAGTCCGTTGGACACTACTGCTCAGTTACGTTACAAAAGCATGCTGGGTAGTTAAGGGTTAATAAAACATTGGCCCATATTCATAGTTATAGACTAAAGTCGACTCTTGCTAAAGTATACTCTAAAATAAAAAGCTCTTATTATCTTTTTTGCTTTCATAGTCAAGAATAAAGTACACTTTAAGTTTAGCCACCTTCCACTGGGTGTCGACTGTAATTTGATAAATGTTTTCATACAATTTCTAAATAAACATTAGAAAAAAGTAACCTTGTTTTTATTTTGTTGACTTTGGTATACAAATCAGATATAGAGTATTGTGTTCCTAAACCAAATAAAATAATTTTGGAAAAATGAGTTAAAAACAGCTTTAGGTAGTTTTAAAATTTAAAGTTGACTGTCTCGCCAAAAGTATATTTCAATTTCTCTATGAATGAATTAGAGTCGACTCTAAAGTAAAACCGACTTTAGTTCCCTTAAAGTATACTTTATTTTAACTATGAATATGGGCCATTGTTTTTATGAAAAATAAATTTATGATACCAAAACCCTCAAAAAGAACTCCGTATAAACAAATAAACTTCACCCTTTTGTAAATAGATCTATACTTGAAAATTTTCATAGTTTATTAACTTTAACTGAGATAGGTGTAAAACTTAATGTCTAATATGCCGTTCACGCTTATGAGTTTACAACGTGTTTAAGCGAGATGTTTAACTACACTGTTATTATAGCGTTTTAATTTGACATTTGGTCACCTGTTTAAACAGATGGTACATATTCAATTAAAGCATATAATTTTCATAAAAGTGTTATAAGTTTTAAATTGCAGATTACATAAATAATGCAGTGATATATTTTTTGCACTTAATAAAACTTGCTTAACACATAAGTGTAAACGCCATATAAGATCTAAAGTTACCTATCACTTAACTTAACACGATAGAATAAGAATACTTTACAAAATTTTTTATGATAAAAATACACAAAATATATAATGCACAAGTGTATTTTTTACGAAAATTTCAGAGGCTCATAACTCGGAAAATGTGGGAAAATATTTATCACTTAATTTTTCTTCTTATTTTTTAACTCTCTGTCACCATGTGTATTTGTTTTTTTTTATTGGAGTTTAACAAATTTGAATTTAGCCAAAAATTCTATCAAATATTTTTTTATAACTAAATAATAAATTTAATTTTTATTAAATTGGGATTCGAACTGTGGATATTAAAAATGAATCGAAATTAATTTTGGATTTAGTTCATGGGATATAGAGTTAAGAATCATTACATGTTTTTAAAAAATTTTAAAATTCACCCCACAGTCGAAAACATGACATTAAATAAATGTATGACATTAAATAAATGTATCAATAGTATTTGCTAAAATATCTATTTAAAAATTATTAAGTAATAAAACAAGGAATGTTGAACTATTAAACAATTATCATCATTAATTTTTTATTTTCAAAGATGAACTTATAAAATTGTATAATTTAATTCCAGGTTTTCTACGTTGATTTTGGAAATACTGATGTTGTACCTTTGAGTAAATTGGCAAAATGTTCTCCAGAACAACTCAAAGATCCTTTGCGTGCCATCCTTTTTCACTTGTCTAATCTAGCCATTGTCTCGGATAAACAAACTATAGACTCTTCGGAGAAAACTAATTTAAAAAGTGTAATTGAAAATATGGTTGTGTTGATTCTGGATCAAATTATAAATGTTGAAATCATTGAACGTAGAAAAGACGACTTAGTTGTGCGTTTAATTGATTCCCAGTATGCCGATATTCCAAAGATGCTGGTTGATACGGGCGCTGTTAAGGAAATAAAAATCTAAAATTTATTTTCGATCTTTCTTATTCTTATTTTAGTTTTATGCTTATTAATTTATGATTAAAAATGTTTTTGATTTTTGTTTTAAAAAACTTATTTCTCGCTGCAAGTAACCGTAGGAAAGGGACTGTAAAAAGATTTTAAGATAAAATTCGTAGTAAAATTTGCAAATAACTACGAAACGTCGTCAAAACACTGCTATAAGGCAGTTTATATATAAAAGTATATAAAAGTAATGTACATATTATGAATTACCTTATAATTTTCTTTTAATAGTTATGTTTTATGTTTTTTTTTATTTTATTAACTTTTGAATAATTTTTTTTAATTGTCTTTTCTTTTTTTGTTACTCAACTAAAACCAAAATTTATAACAAACTTTATACTTTAAACGCTTTTACTTAAAATATCCGTAATTTTTAACCACATGCGTGCATACATTTTTCAACATAATCTCCTATGTCTGTATAAATTAATAACTAGATTTCGAAAACAAGTTTTGTGCACTAGAGTATTTTATTTGAATCTCTCAACATACTTCAGATAAGGATTTAACAAATAAAATTTGGAAAACTGGTATCAGTATAAGTACACTCCTGTTCAGTAGATTAAACCCACATAAAATTTGTTGCTTAACTTTTGAAATTGGGCTCATCACTATATAAAAAATAGGGTGTGTGAAGGAATTTTGATAATTTGTTTGCATACATTTTCAAATATGCTTGCTTCAGTTTTAAACTCGATCGAAGCTTGGGCTTGTTCGGAAATGTATTACTGTGGAAATTATTATTTGCTTACAACTTCGCACATTTAAACATTATAAATGAATAAATAAATTAGTTTTTTGTTTTGTTTGTGTTATTTTGTTTTTTTTATTGTTCCTCTCAGATGTCTGTTACCAGTGCACCGGCTTCTTCCTTTCTCCTGTAAATACCTTTTCCATGTCCAATCGAACTCTTATTAAAAGTTTGAAAAATTTGACGTCTAATTCAATTCTAGAAATATATAAACAAATGTAATTTAACAAAATAAAATAATAAATCTATACATCGCACTTGATCAACAATAGGGTATTAACTCAAAATTTTTGAAATATCACTTTTTTCAAGAAATGAGCTAACAACATCAATATGGCCGACTTCCTCAACGCAAGTTGCAATGCATATTTACAATGCATACACTTCGTAAACGCATATCTAAACTTTTTGACAACGTACAATGTTCCTAATCGTTTGGCAACTCACTTTAATGAGTATCAGAAGTCAAAATCACGCATCATTTTTATTTTGTATGCAAACATTTTAAAAATGGTATTTTTAAAATGAAATGTGAATAAAAAAATGCCATTAATTCAATGAATTCTTAAAAAGATATTTATTTTTGATCACTTGTTTCCCGAATTTTTATTGTCGTTAATAAAGTTGTCTCTTCTTTTTTTCTTTTTCATAGGTTTCTATAGCAAACCAATATTTTTTGGAAGATTTGACCTGAGATAATTCCGCAGCACTTGCCAACAAAATGGATAAATAATTTTGTGTAACCTCTATTTTTCCAAAAAAATTATTAAATTTTATACCATGTTTTTGACATTTGCTTTACGTATGCATAGCGACGTTCCTAAATGCCGATAAAATGCAAAAAATGTGTCTGCAACGCAAGTTTGCGTTCAAAACATGTTTAGCATTGCATACGCATTTTTTAAAATTATGCATTGCAACAGGCGTTTAGGAAGTCGGCCTATCTATCTACTATAAAAATTTCAACGTATTCCTTTTACTCTTTCATCTCGAAAACCACTTTTGAGACCATATTCATGATAATGTAGTGATTACCTTTATTTCAACAAAAAGGTATTATTTCGAGTTAATGCAAAAGTTAACATGGAACTGATTCGTAAATTTTCATAAAAAAGGTATTATTTTGAGTTGAGTCTCTTTTCAATTTGGTTTTATTTTGAGTTGATACTTTCTTGTTGATAAAATTTGTTTCATTTATGATCGAAAAATTTCAGAAAAATGGTGTTAACTCAAAAAAATTTATTTTTTTGCAATACTTGCACAGATTTCTAGAAAAAACGATGTAAATATATTTTTTAAATGGCATTTGCTTCCTATGGTATATTTGAATTTTTAAATTTTGTTAAAATGTGGCCACAAACAGTTTTTTGACTACTGAAAATTTTAAAATTTTGAGTTAATACCCTCTTGTTGATCAAGTGCGATATGTATGTGTATAAAAAATTGTTTCAAGTGTGTTGTGACTCACGACCGGACGAAGCGTCTTCGATAATTTTTAGGGCTTGTTCGTATGGTCGTGTAAACGGTTTACCTAAAGTTTCCACTAAATCGGTCGACGCGTTCGTGAGTTATGACTTTTCATGACATGTAATTTTGTCCATAAAAAAACAACAAAAACTACGAAGGCGCATAAGAGCGTATTCGGTATTCAATGTTAATATTCATGCATTGCGAAGCACACCGGGATCCGCTATAATCAAATAAAGTACTTATTAATCCATCAGCACCAGCCATTTTTGTTATGCGTGCTTGATGTTTGATTACGCATGATAAATTTCTGTGATGCATTTTAGAACATGATGTTTTAGAACGTAATGATGCAGCGCCATGATGCATTTCCAAACAAGACCTTTATCACATCCTTTAAAAACTTTAACATTTCAAAGGTAATGTGTAATGTAGCGATCTGCAAAATGCTGCATTACACTCTGCTGATGTCTAATTTTTTCTGTCGTCTTTGGAAAGCGTCCATACCGTTGTGAATATTTTTCTTTCCTAAAAATGCTTAGAAATTAAAATAAAAATAGAGCCAATGTCCCTAGCAGCTAGAGCTTGTAGTTCTTCGGTAACTTTTAATAATTTACCGGATAGTTCTGAATCAAAATGTTGCATATCGCTGTCTAAAGTAATTTTTTGGTACGTATTTTGGGAGTTAAACATTTGAAGCATTTCTAAAGATGGAAAAGAAGTGTCACAACAAATTGAATTATTTTTGAAATCTGTATTAATTATCAATTAACAGTCCAACTGTGAATATTCTCACGGAATTTCTTTACCACGGAAAAGTTTTTTACTCGAGAAAATTCCTACAATTATGAATCCGTGGGAATAAATATAATATAAATAATAAAAAAAGTGGCATCATCGTAATTTGAAGGTGGTTACTTTGTTTATTTACATATAATATATTTATTTTTTTGATTGGAGTAATTTTATTGTTACAAATGACATGAAAAAATTAGAGGCAGGCGTGGATGGTGTTTTGCCTGCTACCTCGAAGGACATGGAACGATCAAGCTGATATCCAATAGCACCTCTTTCGACACTATATCTGATCGATTGACATATTTACTTTTTTATTTTCCGAGGCAAACTTGATTTCAACACTTACACGGACAGACATACGGACATCGCTCATTCGACTTCGCTATGCACTAGAAGTCAGAATATATACACTTTATGGGGTCGGAAATGGAGCAGGTCTCGATGGCCATTTTTTTTATCGCTTACTTAATTCTTCTGCAAACTTCTGACAAACATAAACTAAAGATTTTTGTCAAAACAATCAAGCAAAGAAAAAAAATCAAAGTTTAAGCAAAAATAACAATAACCAACAGTAATTCTACTTTTCTTTCTCTCCTGTATACGGCTGATTTTTTTTTTTCAGCTCTTTTATACAGTTGAAACAGTATGAAAAATAAAATATCAAAAACACTACGATAATTTATTTCTATGCACAGGTACTTTGCAATTTATTTAAATAAAAATTAAATAACAATATGAAAATTTATTATTCGGAATCTTTTAAAATTTAATTAATTGACTTTATTCGTGCTTGATTCCTTAAAATATAAATATTTCATGATATTCTCATGAAATATTTATTATTTTAAACTAAACTAAAAATGAAATGTATTACTGCGGGGAAAGCATATCCATATGGCCATTTCACTACTGCTCAAATAGCTCATCAGTGAATTTTACCCAAATATTTTATAGAAAACTAGAAAGTCTTATATCAAAGTCCAAATTGATTAAATGAGAACTCCATTGAATCAATAAGACAAAAGACAACAACAACTCAAAAATGTTTTATATAAAACATAGCAAACATTCAGTAACTATTTTTACTTTTTCTTTCATTTTTGTACAAAAGGGATCCCATTGGGAACCATTCATATGTATTTGAAAGATTCAATGAAAAAATAAAAATTCCCCTTCTCTGGAACCTCGCCATGAACACATTGCTGACAGAAATGGACTGCAAGGGGTTCAGGACTGGCATATGCGGATGACATTGCGGTTGCAGTGTCAGGAAAGTATCCGGACACGCTATCCAATGTCTGCAATCGGCGCTGGGTTGCGTCAGTAGGTGGTGTACCGAGAGCGGGCTTAGCGCAAATGCTCGGAAAACGGAACTTGTGCTCTTCACGAGAAGAAACAAGATTCCAATTTTTCCGCTACCACTCCTTAATAGAGTGGAGCTTGGGTTGTCTGACAGGGCGAAGTACCTCGGTATCATCCTGGACTCTAAACTGTCGTGGACCCCCAATGTCCGATTTCGGGCGGATAGGGCCTCAGTGGCTTTGTATGTGTGTAGAAAGGCCATAGGCAGACACTGGGGTATCAATCCCAGCTCGTCGTACTGGCTCTTTGACACGGTGATAAAACCCATACTAATGTATGGGGTTCTCGTATGGTGGTCCGCACTGGGCAGACTGGCGAACTGCAGTGTACTGAACAGGATACTGCTTACCTCGGCCTTAATGGTCACCGGTGCAATGCGCACCACTCCGTCGCAGGCCCTTTTTACAATGCTGCACTGGCTACCGGTCGATCTCATGGTCAAGCAACTGTCAATGAACTCGGCGGTTAGACTGAATGCAGCGGTGACGTGGAGGTCAGGGGACTTTGGACATGGATCAGATTTCAGGGGACAGATTTCGGATCAGGATGAAGTTTAGGCTTCATGATCAATGTAGCGTGGTACAGGCTGAGATCTCAGCCATTAGAAGGGCGGCTTGCTGGATGAGGTACCACGGTAAATACGGAGAGAATATCCGGATCTGTATTACCAGCAAGGCCGCGATTAACTCCTTATCGGGCGTCTATACGACATCCATATTGGTTCGTGAATGCGGACATCTCTTAACGAAATGGCGAGACATTCCAACCTGGAACTATTTTGGGTGCCAGCTGACTCGGGCATACCCGGAAAAATAGTCGCGGACGAACTCGCCAGATTTGGAACCCGGTTGGGAGACCGGGAGACAGATCCATTTGTGGAAGTCCCATTAAGCTGCTGTAATGCTTTATTTCACTTTTTAGGGCTGCGCAGTCTCGATGGTCTGAAGAGGTTACCTGCAGGGTCTCGAGGACATTATGGCCTCAGTACGATAGTGGGAGATCCGCAAATCTACTGAGGTTTCCTCGAGGGCAGCTGGGTACACTGGTGGCTGTGCTGACGGGGCACTGTGTCATTGGTACCCATGCTAGGAGGCTGAAACTTCCGCATGACTACTGTAGAAGTTGTCAAGATGAGGAAGAGGAGGAAACGGTGGAGCATCTGCTCTGCCACTGCCCAGCTCTTTCTAGGAATAGAGCGGCCATTTTCAGCAAAACTGCATGGTCTTGCAGACTTAACTATCTGCGATGTTACTAGGATAAACTTGTTTATCCCGTCTCCGGGGTGGTTTGGATTTGGATCTTTGATGGTGCCGTAGGGACCTGAATCTGATTCCTGCACATCCTGTGACACAACGGGAACTTTGGCCCCAAGTGACTCGGTCTTATTATGCCGACAGCCTGTGCAACCTAACCTAAAATGTAGACCCCAAATTGTTTCTTTATCCACATTTTGGCTTCACTCGTTTGGAGAATATCATTCTTTAGGAAAATTGTAAAGGGATACAGCTTTTTCAAAATATAAATGATTTTTAAAAATGCTCGAAATATAAGGTTTTAATATAAAATTTTTACCTCTTTTTCTCTTTCCTTTTTTTTAGTTTAACAGCTTTTTCGCAATCAAATTAACACAATTTTTATATAACGTTAATTATTTTAATGTTATTTTATGTTATATATGTGTGTAACAAAACTTAATGTTATTCAAGTCGATTGAAAATTTTTGGTTTGAGTATATTAAATAAAGGATTTCCAAGTCTTGCATAAAAAGTACCTTTTTCAACAGGAAAATTAAAATTTTTCGTTTAAAATATATTTGGCAATCTCTTCGAGGGAACAACAGCGTTATCAAACGGAAAATCATGCGCAAGACGTAATCTTTATTTTATCATTCTTGGTACTACACGTATATTATTTTACATAAAAATGTCATAATGGGCTAAGCATTTTTAAAAATTTTTAGTATTTCCTTAAAGATCTCTTTAAAAGCTTTAAAATGATATCCACATTAAAAAAAAAAATAAATTTTAAAATCCCGTAACTCGGAAAATAAGGGCGAGCGCCAAATTTTTCACTTGATGTTTTTTCTTATTTTTAAAAAGTTACATTATTGTTCCAATTGATATGGAAAAATTAGAGGTAGGCGTAGTGTTTTGCCCGCTGAGTCGAAGGACATGGACCGATCTTGCTGATTTCCAATAGCACCACTTTCGACATTATGTCTGATCGATTAGCACATTGTAATTTTCTCAAGTTGATCTAGTGCCTTGGCAAATTTGATTTCAACACTAACACGGACGGACAGACGGACATCGCTTAATCGACTTCGCTATGCATAAGGACTCAGAATATATGTACTTTATGGGGTCGGAAATTGATATTGTAGAAATTACAAACAGAATGACAAACTTAGTTATACCCTTTTTCCATTTTTTGTGGTGAAGGGTATAATTAAATCCATTGGCCCATATTTATAGTTATAGACTAAAGTGGACTCTTGTTAAATAAAATAGAAGGCTCTTATTATATTTTTTGCTTTCATAGTCAAGAATAAAGAATACTTTAAGTTTAACCGACTTCCACTTGGTGTCAACTGTAATTTGATAAATGTTTTCATACAATTTCTAAACAAACATTAGAAAAAAGTAACCTTGCTTTTATTTGGTTCACTTTGGTATAAAAATCAGATATAGAGTATTATGTTCTTAAACCAAATAAAATTTATTTATTTATTTTATACATACTTTATAAACCTATCATAGTAATGCTTCGTAGTAAACAGTGTTTTTCCCAAAATCAGTTAAAAAAGCTTTAGGTAGTTTTAAATTTAGAGTTGACTTTAACGCTGAAAGTATATTTTAAATTTTCTATGAATGAGTTAGAGTCGACTCTAAATTAATACCGACTTTAGTTCCCTTAAAGTATACTTTATTTTAACTATGAATATGGGCCATTATCTTTAAGAATTATAACGGCGAAATTTCAAAGCTGCACTTTTGAAGAACGGGGCTCTATTTTTAAACTGCTTAAGGCTGCGTAAATCATATAGGAAAATATCGGAAGGGCTCCAGTGTTCAAAAAATATGGTTTTTCACGCGCTATAGCATATAAAAAATATAACACCACGGCCAACGTTCCTAGACATAAAAGCCCCGCAAACTCATGATAAGGCGAATCTCCAAAGTAGATCCGAAGAAGTCGTCCCATGATATCGAGCGTAATATTTGTGAAAAATTAAATATCACGATATCCAAAAGGACTATTGTTGGGAAATAAAGGTTGATTTATTGAAGATTGACACTACTTTTTATTATATACTTTAACATAAACTTATATGTAATATGTGGCAACACTTTATCATTTTTTAATAAAATTTTTCTTCACTTTTTTACACTTGTAAAGGCAACAAGTTTTTTACTTAGCAAGGTTTAAGGATTTACAAGTGAGGTTTTTTAGCAGTAAAACGCTATGGAGAAAATTATAGAAATTGAGAAGCTTACTGGGAGGGAGAATTATCATATATGAAACTCCAAGACTATTGGAAGGTGGTACTTGGAACAGAAGTAAAAGAAGATATAATGGAAAAGGCCACAGCAAGATTGGTGCCATATATTTCTCCAAGTTTGTATGTGCATTTACAAAGTGAGACTACAGCAGAAGGTATTTGGAGTAAATTAGAGACGTTATATAAAGATTCTGGTTTAGCTCGTCGTTGCGGTCTGTTAAGAAAATTAACAACTACATAGCTTATAAATTGTGAAGTTAAATCAAATTGGAATGAAGTTGGATGATGAATGGGTTGGAAGTTTACTGCTAAGTGGTTTGCCAGATCATTTCGCTCCAATGATAATAGCTATTGAGAGCAGTAACATTAAGGTTTCAGCTGACAATATAAAAACAAAATTATTGCAAGATTTCGACACATATAGTGATTTTTCGTCAGCCGAATCAGCGTTTTATGGTAAGTCCAAGATGAAAACATCTTTTGATAAAGCAAGGAAAATTGTATGCTACAATTGCAAGAAGGAAGGCCAAAAAAGAACAAAATGGCGTACGTACTCAAAAGACACTTGCGTCAGGTTTGGTGGTAAAGTTTGAAAATAATTGGTTGATCGATTCAGGCTCAGCTGCTTACATGGTAAACGATAAAAATTTGTTTGTGAATCTTAAACTGTATGAAGATTCAAAGTATGTAACAATTGCAAATAACGATAGTCTTGAGTCACTGGCAAGGGAACTATTCGTGTTCAACAATTATTAAACAACAGAATATATTAAAATATATAAATATATTAAAATTACTGACGTTTTGTGTGTACCAGATATATGTGCAAATTTGATTTCGGTTAGTCAACTCACGAAAAAAGGGCATCATTTTATGTTTGATGCTGATAAATGTCTAGTAAAGACAATGTAGTTTTCTTGAGAGCTGTTTTGGACAATGGAATGTTTACTATTTTTTTCGGAACGAAATACAAAATTTGCCTTGTAGCAACCCAGGCGACCTGGCATAAGCGTTAGGTCACCCTTGTGACGAAAACATAAAGCATTTGTTACGCAATGAAGCATCAGGTAATGATTTTTCTGAATCAGAGGTTTGTACATCATGTTTGCAAGGCAAACAGTCACTTCAACGTATAAGTCATCAGCTACAAGAACAAAAGGAATTTTAGAACTCATACACACAGATGTGTGTGGACCAATGGGGCAAAAGTCAATAGGTGGCGCTGTCTATTATGTACTGTTTCTCGATGATTTTTCTAATAAAATATTTGTTTATATGATGAAAGCCAAATCTATTCGTAAATTTAAAATTCTAGTGGAAAATCAGATGGGAAAAAGGATTAAAATACTTCGTTCTGATAATGGTTTGGAGTATTGCAACCGGCAACTAGAACAAATCTGTAAGGAATGTGGAATAGTTCATCAAACTTCTGCCTCGTATAGCCCCCAACAAAACGGCAAAGCCGAGAGAATGAACAGAACTTTGACTGGTAAGGCTCGATCAATGCTGTTTGGTGTAAATTTGAGTAAAATGTACTGGGCAGAAGCCACAAGTACTGCAGCGTATTTGTTAAACATTACCCCAAGAAAAGTTTTTAATAATATGTCACCAAAGGATAAATGGACTGGCAATACGCAAAAAATTGACCATTTACGCGTATTTAGTTGCGTTGGAATGGTATTAGTACCCAAAGAACTGAGGAAAAAGTGGGACCCGAGGTCAATTAAATGTATTACGCTTGGATATAGCGAGAACAGTAAGGCGTACAGAATGTATGAACCTGAAAAGAGAAAGTTACATGTAAGTCGAAATGTAAAATGTTTGGAGAGTAAAATGTTTTTTTAAAAAATCTACAAACAATATTACATTGGTACGAGATAAAGAATGAGTGAGGACTTCTTATGACGATGCAGATGAAGATGAAATTGAATTCAAATCAGCTAAAAATTCTACAGATGATGAGAGCGAACCGCAAATGCAACATGATGCTACGAAAAGTAAAAAAGTTAAACCAACACAAAATTTAAATATGGAAAATCCCACGGTACGAAAATCAACCAGCAAAGTAAAGCCTCCAGATATGACAGATTATATCACATACATGATCAGTTCTCTTTGCAATAAGCCCACAAATTACGAAGATGCAGTCAGCAGTGAGGACAAAGAGAAATGGTTACAGGCTATTCAAAGCGAAGTCGATTCTTTGTTGGAAAATAACACGTGGAGCATTGTTGAGGATAGTAAGTGTAAAAAAAGGCTGTCTACGAAATGGCTGTTTAAGAAAAAGAAAGAAGAAGATGGCATGCGATATAAGGCCATATTAGTTGCTAGAGGTTTTGAGCAAAGGAGTGGCATAGATTACACGGAAAGCTATTCTCCGGTAATGAGGTACGATACATTGCGCTATCAGACTCCCGAAGGCATAGCAGTACCAGAAGGTTACATTTTAAAATTAAATAGACCACTCTATGGCCTGAAACAGGCATCCTGAATGTGGAATGAGAAACTGGATGAAAGATTAAGAGGCCTTGGTATGCGGCAGTTAACCTGTTAACTGATTATGTCGTATATATGCGTCAATTTCAAAAGTTCATTTTTTATTTAATGTCGCATATGTGCGTCTGCTCATGTCGTAAATACGCGTCTTTGCTTGATTCAGCAGATTAAATCGGACTTGCAAAGAAAAACTAATCAGTTAACAGGTTAAAGACTGACCAGTGTGTTTACATAATTAATGAAAATACAGACAATGTAATTATTATAGCAGTATACGTAGATGACATGCTTGTGATTTGGAAGAACGAAAAAGTTAAAGAGTCAATAGTAAGTAGTTTAAAGGAATCATTTAAAATGAAAGATCTAGGTGCTGCTAAATATTTCCTCGGAATGAGAATTACTTACAACTTGGGGGAAAATATAGCCATTGATCAGTCAGCATACTTGCAAATGTTGCTTGAGAGATTTGATATGACGTCCTGTAACCCAGTTTTGACACCAATTGAACCTGGTATGAAATTATTACACAACAATCAAATCGATAGAAATTTTTCCATGGAAAAATACCCATGCCAAGCATTAATCGGCAGTCTTGTTTTTGCGGCTCAAATTACTAGGCCGGATATAAGTTTTGGAGTTAACCTACTCAGCCGCTTTAACCAGAATTTCCATACGAATCATTGGACAGCAGCAAAACGAATATTGCGTTACCTGAAAGGAACCATTGATTTTAAGCTAACGTTTGAAAAAAGGCAAGTTTTGAAACAACATGTTTAAGCGATGCAGCTGAGCCAGACTCAATCTGTAAACGGATACGTAATTATTAAAAAAGGGGGAGCTATATCTTGGGGCCCTAAAAAAAAACAAACTACAGCTTTATCGACCTGTGAAGCTGAATACATGGCCATGGGCTTGGCTATACAGGAATTACTTTGGATGAGAGCATTGGAAGAAGAGTTATTTAAAAATTGGTTAAAACCTACGATATTGTTTTGCGACAACCAAAGTGCCATTCAACTTGCCCAAAACCAGTCATACCATGCTAGAACGAAACACATAGACATCAGATATCACTTCATAAGGGACAACATACTTGCTAAGAATGTGGAATTGAAAACTACAAGCTCTGCAGAAATAGTGGCAGATATTCTGACCAAACCACTTGGTAACGTGAAAATAAAAGAATTTATTTATTCCATGGGCCTAAAGTAACAAGAAAATAAACCTTTAGTGAGGATGTTGGGAAATAAAGGTTAATTTATTGAAGATTGGCATTACTTTTTATTATATACTTTAACATAAACTTATATGTAACATGTGGCAACACTTTATCATTTTTAAATAAAATGTTTCTTCTCTTTTGCTGGCAAGGTTTAAGGATTTACAAGTGAGTTTTTTTAACAACTATTTCATGACGTTTGATTAAAGCTAGGCTACATGGCAAAGCAGCACGCAAGAAGCCACTTGTGAGTAAAATTCAAAGTATCTGTCGTGTAGAATTTGCAAAGTCTCATTGGAATTACGCAGCAAGTCTGTAAAAATAAGTGCTTTGGAGCGATGAAACAAAGATAAATCGCCTGTGTCCTGATGGTCGGAGGATCTATTATGGTGTAGAGATGCTTTTCTTGAAACAGTGTTGAGCTAATAATATGTCGACATATTAAACAACGTGATGTTGCCTTGGGCTGAGGAGAATTTACCAGACAATGACCCAAAGCACACGGCTAAAGTTACAAAAAGGTTGTTTGAAGAAAATTCCATTAATATTTTGGATTGGCCATTATCAAGTTCAGACCTGAACTCTATCGAACACCTTGTCAAGAAAGCAATAAGTCTGAAAAATATTGAAAATATAACAACTCTTTCGAGGAAGTAAAGATGACATGGAAAACAGTACCAGTGGTGCGCGATGTACAAGCCTTATAAAATCAATGCTCAGTCGATGTGAAGCTGGTGTTAAAGCAAAAGAGTTTTGCAATAAAATATTAAAAATAAGTAAGAACTTAAACTCATAACCATACATTTTTAGAAAAGTACGTAAAAGTTTCTAATTAGGTAGGTTTACGTTTACGCGTGCCATTATATTATGCCATTTTTTTCAATTCTGTTCAAAATTTTCATTTTTTACAATTAAATTTTTCATGGCATCAGAATTAACACATTTCGTTATGTTTACGAAAAAAAAGTTTTTTATATTAGAATCAAGGTTCTAAGGGCCCTCCCTCCTCACATCCTCCATCCTGTAGTTTTTACGTGATATGAAGGGACAACAGAAAGGGAGACAGACAAAAATTCTAAAAATAGGTGTTTTAATTCCATATCTATAACTATCTACACCAACTTAAAAATTTTCAAAAAGTATTTCATGTACAGAAATGACCCCGTTACATTTTTATTATATGTACAGATCTTAGCATTTTTTGGTGCGTATTTTTGGAGTGGCATTTTCGAAGATAGACACTTTTGTGTCGCAACAAATTTTATTATTTTTAAAATGTGTATTTATTCTCTTATATCTTATTTTTGTTTTCATTGAGTTTATTGATGCAGAAAAGCTAAATTCAATTTTTAAATTTACATAGAGACTTACCTGTCATAATTTTTACAATATTTTTTGTTACCTTACTAGGAAACTTTTACGTAGCACAAAAGTAATATATATTTAAAATTAGTAAAATTACAATAACCAAAAGCATAATTAAAAAAATCCCCAAAAAAACCTTTTTAACCCTTTGAAACGGGAATTAATTTCGGCCGTTGAAAATATCTATATATTATTTTTATAGCTTAAATAGGCTTTAAAGAACATATGTAAAAAATTATGGTGAAAAATTTTTATTCTAAAGTGGGTTTTGAAGATGTACGAGGGCTGCTCTATATATTTTAAAGACGTGCACTAGTATATCCAACAGTATGGCAAAAACAGATATATCATATACATAACAAGTAAAACAGATACAAAAGAAGGAATGAGTGTAGTTGATATTGTATGCTTTTGCTTGTGCGTACTCACACTATGGATATAAACACATACAGTTGTTTATGGTATTGCATAGAGTAAGCAAATTATCAGTTTTTTACTCTCAAATATCTGTTGTACCATCAGCGTTGCCAGAAGCTTTGAGAAGAAAATCATCATATGCAGAAAAAAAAAATCATATTTAACTGAAAAAAATCATAATTTTTCAATACAAAATTTTATTTAAAAATTATTATTAAGATACATTGTATATATTTAAATTACTACTGTTTAAAGTGTACGAAGTTTTACGAAGTACTATTACTATAATGCTCGTATATATAGGATTTCATACTTTAAATAATATCTTGGTTAGTTTTTAAATTAAAGGAGTAACAGTTTCTTATTGCTGAGTAATATTTTGCGTATAAGATACCTTCGAGAGTGCTGTTGTCTAATCTATTTCTGTATTTAGTTCTGTTTAAATTGACTTTTGAGAATATTCGTTCGACAATTGCTGAAGAAGTGGGAAGACTTAATAAGTTTTGAACAAACTTTGACAACACCGGAAAAGCTGGAATGTTGTCAGCACGAGTTATTTTTAAAATTCCTCTAGAGTTGTAAAATGATCACTTAATTTTATAAAACGGAGTTCTCTAAATTCGTTATCTAAATTTTAAATATCCCTTTCACTAATTAAATTTGAAAAATTGTGTATTAAGACTTTCAAAGAATTTATTATTCTATTTATAATTTTCAAAGGCTCAAGACATGAGAGCTCTTTTAAAAACGTGTCGTTAAAATCAAATCAATGTAAAATGCTATATAATTTTCACTAATTTCATTTTTTATTTGCAGTGAGCTTTGAGCTAGAAATTTTTTGTTTAACAAAAAACACCCAGATAGACTTTTTCGTTGTGTAGAACTAGACTTTTTTTTTTAAATTTAAGGTCGTTATTGACACTCATGTTCACAAATTCTGTTTGTATAAAATTGTCTGAATTTTTAAGTAAAGGCGTTGCAGTTCCTATACATTCTATGTATTTGAGAAGATGAGCTTTGAAAAATTTTGTTTTGTTTACAACAATCAGTATTTATAAATTAGAAATCATAATTTAGGAAAAAAAATCATCAAATCATATTTTGGTTCAAAAATCATCATTTTGGCAACGCTGTGTACCATGAGTATTTGGATATATCTGTTTATGAAACAGATATTATTGATACTTGTGTGCTGCTTATGATAGATGCGAGAACTAGTAAGCAGTATTTTAACTTCGTAGTAATAACCCGAATTGTAATTATTATTGTTTAGCTTTAGTAATTAGTTAATATGATTTTAAATGTAGAATTAGCAATATTTATAATATTAATGATAATTTTATTTTATAAAAACAAATGGAAAATTAATAAATTGTTGTCTAGTTGCGCGTTGAGTTATAAGAATAGAATTAATTCAATTAAGAAATTTTATTGTATGTTTATTTAAAAATATTAATTCTTCTTTGATAAAAACTAGTAAATAGTTAAAATTAATATATAAAAACATATGTACATAAAAATAGAAGTTCCGAAAAATTTCAATAAAAAAAAAATAAGGGAAAACATTTACATTTCTAGAATACACCCAATATGTACGTTTTAACATTAGGCACTATAAGAATATATTTAGTTTTCTAGTAAGTAATAAGATTTGGTAGCTGGAGTTTGAGTTAAATTTAGATATCAGACATCAAGTTTTATTCCTATCTCGTTTAAATTTAATAAGTTATTAAAATTTTCGAATGCATATTCATCAACGAAAAGGTTAAGGTCGTAATTCCATTTCATTACCATTATTAAAACAATTATAATTAAAATAAAATTATTAGCATGATAACGTAGTTATTTTTTTCCTATTTCATTATTTCAACTATGCCAATGCAATTTTAATGGTAATAAAAATTTATTTTTATTTTTGCTAAAAATGTGTAAATATTCATACTACATTTTAAAATTTTAAAAATAATTTGGATTCAATAGGTATTTTAAAGCAAACTTAACTTAAAAATATTTTTTAATTGATTTAAAATTATCAGGCTTTTCGTCTCTCTAAATATAGAAACATGCATACATATATTTATTTAGTTATTGTATCCTTAGAACTGTTGTAATTGTTGTTAAAAGTTGTTAAAAAACATAAAAGTAATTTAAATACAATTATACGCATTAAATTCATAAATTTTTGTTAAAGAATTCTGTTTTGTATATTCAACTTCAATAAAACACAATAAAACAATTAAAAATATTGATCATGTTTAGAAACAATAATTTTATTTTTTAATTTTAATAAACCAATGCATATGTACGTATGAATGGATATTAATTCGCAGCACACAATAAGTACTTATGGTACAACCATCAATATCTGTTTATACCCGTTTGTGCAAAACATAGGAGAACAGATATGTTTATCTCATTCTCTCTTTACTCATTCGTATCCATCCAAAGAAAAAAAGTAACAATATCAACTTATATCAGAAACACAAATGTACTTATCTATACGCACTCATAAGAGTAGCCACACAAAAACTAATATAAACAGATATATCTGTGCACGTCTTTAATATATTTCTGGCCTAATAGTGAAAATGCGAATATTTATAATCAAAAATGGTTTTTATTGTTTTTTAAAGTATTCTCCAGCATGATTTATACACTTTTGCATGCGCTCAAACCAGTTGTCGAAGCACTTTTTCCACTCCGATTGAGACACCTCTAAAACAAGGTTTTTGAACACTTCAACAGCTTCTTCTGGCGACGAAAATCGTTGACCACGGATTTTTTTCTTGATGTGCGGAAACAAGAAGAAGTCATTAGGTGCCAAGTCAGGGCTGTACGGCGGATGACCCATTAATTTGACGTTTTTGCCGGTCAAAAAAGCTCTGGTTTGAACCGATGCGTGAGAGCTCGCATTGTCATGGTGAACAATGATTCGTCTTTTCTTGTTGGTTTTTCGAATTTCTCCGATGACTTCATGCAAACAAATTGTAGTGTACCACTCTCAGAAGTGACCATCCTACGTTGCTCAAGCGGAACAGTCGCCACATGACCAGTTTTGCCGAAGAAACAGGCGTCCATTTGCTTTGAAGTGCTTCTTCCACGAACAACTTTCGTTGGATTTTGCTCGTCTTTGAAGACCCACACGGTCGATTGTCGTTTCGTTTCGGGCTCATACGCATAGATCCATGATTCGTCACCTGTGACGATCTTATAAACATCTTTTGAAGCACCGTAATCGTATTTTTGCAACATTTCTTTGCACCAATCGACACGAGCCTTTTTATTAGCGACTTTCATATTGTGCGGGATCCAACGAGAACAAAACTTTTTTACGGCCAGGTGTTCATACAGTATCGAATGTATGCTGGTGGAAGAAATGTCCAAGGATGTCTCTATCTCTCTGTATGTCGCATGTCGATCTTGCATTCTGAGTTCACTCACGGCATCAATGTTCTCTGGCACAACAGCCGTTTTTGGACGACCTTCACGGAATTCGTCTTTGAGCGAGCTTCGGCCACGATTAAATTCATTATACCAATTTTTCACAGTGCTATAGGATACAAAGATTTAAGTTCATCCTGCATTGATGAATTGTCGTGATAATCCACGTCGAAAGTTGTGAAAAAGATGGCACGAAAATGTTCACAAGTAAATTCCATTTTTTTCTATATTAATTTTTTCAAGTCACTGTAAACAACACAAATAATGGCCGTACGTCAAAACGTTTTGAGTACGATTATGCTTAAAAATGACAAACTTTCCAATGGAAATGTCAGATTGCACTTGGCAGCACTCAGTGTTGCCAATTATTTTATTATTGATTTTAAATTTCTAAATACACATATGTACATAAATAAAAGAAACATTTAAAAATTCATCAAAAAAATACCCGAGAAAATTAAATTTTTGTTTTTTTTTATTGGAAAATAAAATTTCACATGTAAGGGGCTGCGTCGGTGATGACTAGAAAAAATATATAAAAGTGATCTCAAGTTGTATTGAAATCTTACAGCCTCTTCAGAAATTAAAAAATAACATCACAACGAACCTGTAACTGCAATTTAACTGCATATATACTAAAATTTCAACCAGATACGGGTTGATAAAACCGACGTACATTATTATGTACGACACGCGTCAAAGGGTTAAATCCCTAAAACGAAAAATATATCATTAAAAAATCCCTTCATCCCCATACTGAAATTTTCATCTGCATTTTAAAAATAAATTCGCCGATTTGGGGATAAATCCCCTAATCTGACAACAATGTGTGTTATTTCGTATGTTTTGTGTTTGTGTTTTTATTGTTAGAAAAACTGTTGGCAGAAATGCAGATTTATCTGCATTTTGCAAATTTTAGCTTCTCAAATTGGCAAAAACCAGATTTGAAGATTTCCTTTCGCTCCTATGTATCCATATGGATACAGCCGACTTTGAGGGCGTCTCACAGCATCGATTTGCTAATACTGGTTGAAATTTTAATCAGCTATGATTTTTTGAAGTCTTGGCTATTAAAAAAAACGTTTATTTTATTTTTTTATTTCTTGAAAAAATCATTTTTAAATACATATACTTTCGGATACATTTTTAGTAAATAAGTGAATCCTAGATCAAGATAAACGTTTGTTGCGTTGATCTCAATTATTATTTTTTCATTTAAGAATTAGTATAGTCGCCAGGAATTTTTTGAAAATTGTAGGTATCCATATGGATGCAAACTTGAGTTGTGTATGTAAAGAGGGAAGAAAATAAACCATTTTACTGTTGATGCTGTTGTAATGCAGATGTAAACTTTAGTTCTGCTAAGTTACAAGTCGAAAAATTAAAAATGCCTAGAAAAATAAAGGATCCTGAGATTGAAAGAATTCTTACGAATTTTTCAGATTCAGACGTTTCCGATACAGACGAACCGGAACAATCTGAAGTTGTTAATAATCAACATTAATGAGATAGATGTTCATGATGATGATGACGATGATTATGTTGATAGTGGCACAGTTACTAAGAGTATTAATTGTTTGAATGAGGGTGATAGGAATATTGTTAAGATTGTAGGAGAAGGGGCATGTGTAATAGAAGCCGGACGCTCAGGTGAAGAGACGTACGTAGGAGGAGAAACAGAGGAAAATAGTATCCCAATTCAAATAAACAAAATTATAATAAAAAAAATGGATAAATTTCGTTGGAAAAAAGATTCTTTGACATTTCCGGAGGCCAATTTTACTGAAGAGTACCCAAAAAAAATTGTTAAATTACCAGTTCAGTATTTTTTGGAGTACTTTCTGTCTGTCAATATGACCAAAGAAGAACTGTTGAAATTCTCAGGTTTGGAAATATTTATTGGCACCATTGGTTATCCACGCCTAGATATGTACTGCGAAATTAACTTTGTAATACCATTGTTTCCAAAATATATGTCTAGAAATAGATTCCACTTATTACGTAACAATTTAAAATTTACAACAGAATCGACAGGTAATAACAAGCTGTTCAAGGTACGGCCTTTAATAAATATTTTTCTTAAAAAATCCTATTCTATTCCAAAAGATGAAAATCTTTGCGTAGATGAGATGATGGTTCCATTTAAAGGAAGAACTACTATGAAGCAATATATGCCAAAAAGCCCATCAAATGGGAAATAAAATTTTTTGTCTATGTAGCTCAAAAGAAATGGTTTGCGATATTGAGATTTATCAGGGAAAAAGCACATTGTTAGGTGGTGCAAAGTTAGGATTTTGCTTCGATATTGTAGTTCACCTTTCAATGACAATTCCAGAAGAAAAAATTATAAAATCTATTTTGATAATTATTTTTCCACTCTTAATTTAAAATTGAATTTACGTCAACGAGGATTTTGGGCAACAGGTACAATTAGAGGAAATAGATATGGTAAAATAAATTTTAAATCTGATAAGGTGTTAAAAAAGGAAGGCCGTGGAAGCTTCGACTACCGTGTAGAAAGATCCGATAATAAATTTCTCCTGAGATGGTTTGATGGCGGAATTTTCCAAATAGTATCATCAATCCATGAACATGAACCCCATCAACTTGTACCCCGATTCAATGCGGAAGAAAAGAATAATGTGGAAATAATATAGCCAAATATAATAAAAGAATATAACAAGAACATGGGTGGCGTTGATAAGATGGATTTTCTGCTTTCTTTGTACAGAATCTTCATTGGATCTCGAAAATGGACGCTTAAGATATTTGACCACCTCATTGACCCAGCAATTTGTAATTCGTGGTTGGAATATAGAATGGATCATGAAAGCAATAACTGTACAAAGAAACATATGGATTTGCTAAGCTTTCGTAATGATGTTGCGAATGGACTTTAAGCTCTTTCTGATGAACAGGCTTGTTCTCGGAAACGAGAACGCCCAGCGTTGTCTTAAAATGAGAAAATTCCCGAAAGTCCATCGACTTCAAAAAAAAGACAAAAATAAACTCCACCACTATCTGTTCGATATGATGGGAATCAACGTTGGCCGGAACACACGCAAAATAAAGGCAGATGATAATTTAAAGGATGTAAGGGACAAACTAGATATAAGTGCTCAAAGTGCGATACTTTCTTATGCATTGCAAACGGATCTAGGAACTGCTTCAAGGATTTTCATTACGTTTCAAATAAATAAACTTGTAGTAAGTATATGAATATTTTTTTATTTCAGTTTCAGCTTTATTTTTATTCTTGTTTTTTATTAAAAAAATTTATTCCTATGTAAAAAAAATTAAAAACTTAAAAGAAATAAAAAAAAGTTCTATATATGAAGGAAAAACAAAATTCTTGCATTTTTCTTTACCATTAGATAATTTTGTATCCATATGGATACATTCCAAAAAACACATTTAGGGTAATAATTTTTAAAAACCGGTTGTTAAATGTTGTTCCCGGACTTAATAATAGTAAAAATCCAATTTTTCTTTCTAAAAAAAATGTTTAAAAAAAAAAAAATAACTTAAACTATCAATTTTAATTCATTTATAATATCTACAGTTTAACTCCTAATTATCATAAAAATTTAAATTGATTGTTTAAAATTTTATCGAAAAAATACGTTGACTATAAAGAGAACATGGTTAGATTTGCATGACAGGCAAAAAACATTCTGTTGTCCAAATTTTAAAAAGACAAATATCAGATTTATTTATTATAAAATTCATAAATATGCCACTCACAGGTATTATGTTCGTCGTATGCATTATACAATTATTTGTCGAACAGTCTAAAACAACATAACCAATTTGATAAAATACAAATTTCATTAGATATTAAACCCAAAACGATGTGTTGGCTTTCCGTAGAGTAGTTTGTAAGTCGCTTATTAGAATTATGTGAGTGGTGAAAAATTTATTTTTCATTTGCTGTTAATATAAATCAAATCGATAATGCTAAGTTCATATTAAATACTTTTAAAGTACATTTATGATGTTATTAATAATTTTTATAAAATGTTTGAAAGCAAAGCGACAGATATTCACATTTTATATAATCAGATGACAAGACTAAAAAAAATTGTATTTAAAACAACATTTAATAAAAACTACTGATGTTTTTGCTGTAGATTACAAGAGCCCTAGGCATCCATGCGGCCACACAACACCATAATTTTAATGGTGGTGTGGGTGCAATTTTTTATGACTTTTCAAAGGCCTTTGATCTTGTTGATCACGAAATCCTATTTCAAAACCTTGTGTATTATGGTTTACAAGAAAGTGCATTAAATTTGATTAAAAGTTACCTATCCAATAGATTACAATATGTAGAAATAAATAACGCGAAAGGAAATGTAAGAACTGTTGAATATGGCGTGCCTCAGGGAAGTGTTCTAAGTCCCTTATTATTCACAATATTTTTAAATGACATATCAAACCTCAAAATATATGGGAAGCTAGTAATGTACGCGGATGACATAAGCCTTTTTTATCCGTACAAGATGCTATTGTGCTGCTGGAATATGTACGTCTTAACAGGTTGTCGCTAAACAGAGATAAAACTAAATTAATAAGGGTTAGACCTTACACATCAAGAAATACTCCGGCCTTCAGTGTTTCTGTTGGTGATGTAAAAATTCAAGAATGTGACTCTTTAAAATACTTGGGGATTAACTTCCAGAATAATTTATCATGGAATAAGCAGATCCAAATTTTAAAAAGGAAAATAGCTCCAGCAATTGGAATTCTACACAAATTTAAAAACCAATTTGATAAAAAGACTAAGCTTTTACTATACAACGCACTAATCCATAGCCACTTGACCTACTTGCCTGTGATCTATGCATATAAAAAGACATCAGAGCTCAAAGCACTTCAAATCTCTCAAAACAAAGCATTAAAAGCTGTGTTCAACCTACCGGTTTTATATTTAACGTTATCTTTATACAAAGAAATTGCTAAAACTGTTTTACCAATTTATGGCCTGTACAAAATGCAAATACTAATGTACATGTTCAAGGCTGTACATGAAATGGGATGTCATGCTATAGAATTTAGAACAAATCAAACTAACCTTAATACTAGATCCAGCTCCGATCTCCTGGTGAAAAGATGTCGACTAGAAACTACTAAACAAAAGATCGAACATGCTG
Source organism: Gymnosoma rotundatum (assembly GCA_916610165.2). Lineage (NCBI taxonomy): Eukaryota > Metazoa > Arthropoda > Insecta > Diptera > Tachinidae > Gymnosoma > Gymnosoma rotundatum. Next base: position 89,186,864 of record OU744337.1, on the reverse strand, counting down.
GTTGTTCTGAGATTAATCACCTCCCATCCAATTTGAAAAATATACAACAAATCTCATTGTTTAAAGTTGCCTTGAAACATTATTTACTTCAAGATATTGAAATGCTTCTATGTAATTGAAACATTTTAATGTATCCTCATAAATTATGTAATAGATAAATACTTATACGTTTATTCATATTGAAATTTTTCTTTTCTTATATGCTTCTTTTTTTCAACAATTGTTAAATAGTTTAAAAGTCTTTGTACTTAATGCTATTGCCCACTGGCCCCTTTAATGCCCTATGGGCGCTGGGGCAATCATATTATTAAACTGAATATTTAAATTTTTTAATGAAAAGCTAATAATAATAATAAAAAAGCTAATAATAACAATAAAAAATAATAAAAAAAGTAGCTTTAAAAACAAGTCTTGATTATGATAATTGTATTAAATTTTATGTTAAATTATTCGATGAGGTCTTAAAAAGATTTAAATTTATTAATAAAATGAAATCGCTAGGCGTAATTAATCCAAATTTAATAATAAATGGTGATAAAGAATCAATTTAGGACTTAAGCTCTGTACAGACGGTTGTCAGGTCTTACAATATTGTCGAGGAAAAATTGTAATCACAATTTAGATTGCCAGTTCACACGATTGCAAGGCATTTGTCAGACAACTGACAATTCCATTGTAAGACAATTATCTGACAAAAAATGTATCTGACAATATTGCCAGACAACAAATTGTTAGTTCACACGGTGGTTAGAATTGCCAAGTGACAGAATTAAAAATTCAAAAGACAATTTTTTTTTTTTGTAAATTATTATAAAAGGTACAAGTTAATATTATAAATCTTTATCAAAACAAATAGATATTAATCAAAATGAAGAAACTGCAACGATTCTAACATCTTACGTTTTTAGCGAGGATCAAAAGGAATAATTCTTGCAAAACAAAACCGACTTCAAAAGAGATTTTAGCTATTTGTTTCAAAAGGTTCAAAAGTTTGGACACATACATCAACTATAAGGACACCCCTTAATTTTTAGTTTTAACTATTTATTTTTGTTAATATGCCATACAAATTAGTGGACATTTTGTCTAATTTTCAAGTGTTTGAATAAACCGGTTCAAAAGATAAAATATATCAGGTATGAGCAGAACCTTTAATTTTTAAATTCAAATTGTATACTTGCTCTTTTAGCGGACTTAGATTGCTAAGTTCCCTGTAAATTTCAGTTGTCTGTCTATAACCGATCAAGGGTTTGGTCACATACACCAAATTACATCAATTATTATTATTAAATTTCTAAATCCAAATTTTATTCTTCCTATTATAAAGGACTAAGCAATACAGGTTCTTTGTAAATATCAATCGTCTTTTTATAACCACCATATATGTGCATATTATTAAAGATCTCTTTATTGAATATTTACACTTGTTACTACAACGGTAACAGTTATCTACACTCTGTCCAATTTTCAAGCGTTTATTTATGACGGTTCAAAAGATAGGACCATGTAATTAAATTTACAACATGAAAAATTCCGGTCACTAGAATACTTGTTCCGTATTCCAGTTTTAACTATTCGAGCTTTGTTCCTGAAAAACTATATGCCATTTGCAAAGTGCTGGAAACAGGCAAGTTTTTTCCCACCATCAACACCATTCAGTGAAATACCGTCGCTGTCCATTTTTTTAACTATCTTTTTTCTGCTTTAATTTTAATTTTATTTCTTAATTTAAGTTTTTTTAAGTAATTTTTTAACTTTTTTTCATTTACTTTTACCTGACAATGATATCGTTGTCAAATTTTTAAAATTTCCAATGCCTGACAATGTTCTGACAATGCAAATAAAATCGTTCACACAATTGTAAGATGTCTAACAATATTATTGTCGGAAACTTTCTGACAGTGGTATTTCTGACAATATTGTCAGACAACAATTGTAAGTTCACACTATTGTTGGGCGTTTTCTGTATATTTTTCTGACAATGTTGTAAGATCTGACAGCCGTCTGTACAGAGCTTTAGATAAAAATTTTCCGAGATTTTTTAAAGAAAATCAAAAAACCGGACTTTGACTCGGAGTTTAGAGTTTTAAAATTATTGAATTGTAAAGATATACTAAATGAAAAAGAAATCACTTAGGTTAATTTTTAGAAAAAAAATTTTCAAATTCGAACTTTTCAAACTCTTTCAGCGTTCGTCCAAAACATATCAACCTTCCACATTCATCGGCAAATGTCAGGTAAATTTAAATAAAAAAAAATTTGCAATCACTTAGAAAATTAATCTTTAGTAGTAATATCGCTTACGACTGATATTTATAAACAAAACTAAGCAAAATTTAAATTAATTTTTGTATAACGTTTATAACATCTAATAGAACTTTTACATATGTAAGTAAGTAAGTAACTTTAATATAATTTATTTAATTTATAAGCAAATACAATTCATTTTAAATAATAAATAATATTTTTGGTTTTTTTATTAGTTTCATTGGAGATTTATTGAAGTTTTTAAAAATAAAGCGCAGATTTCACACATGAAAGTTCTGGCAACACTGGTTAGAAAGTAATTCAAATTTAGTTATTTTTAGGACAATCTAGCAGTTTTATCGCATTTTTATTTCAATGAGTTTTATAAAATAAAATGATTTAACATTACTGTTCAAGACATAAAGTTAATGCTATTATTTAGTTACAGAATTTCAGCGCAGAAGTTCTGCCATTCGTAGGGCTTATAGCCTATGGCTCTTTGCAGATGGTGGATATCGGAAAAGGTAGCTTAGGTTAGTAAACAGACGAATATAATGTAAATTGAACATGTGACCTAAGGACACAACTATAGGTAAAAGCCTTAGAGCTGTAGCTTTAACGCCATGCAATGACGGACTTAATAAAATCAGCTAATCAGCTTATAAGGATAAATACCTAACTACTGCTTAGCGCATTCGTAATCGCTTTGTGCACTCCCTATAAATATCATTTAATTTTATGTTTCATTTATCAACATATACATATATGTATATTGCCATTCCCCAAACGAAACCGGAAATCTTAAAAAATTGCGAGATAAAAATTATTCATGGCCAGATATATTTTACGTGAATCTTACTCGGAGAACTTATTCACGATTGCAAACTTAGGCAAGAGAAAATATTTCGAGGGAAATGGTATTTATTTATTATTTTTTTTACAGATTTAACATTATTTTTGTTGATTTTCCTCGATAGCCATGTAAAGTTTAAATAAAATCAGACTACGGGCCAATTTTTGAAATCTTATTTAAATACGCATTTAGTTAATTTTCATTTAAATTTAAGTTGTATTTAAATGCAGTTTCATTTTTTCAGTTCTTATTTAAGTTCTCATTTAAACATCACAAAAATATGGTAGCATTACGAAATATCAAAATAAATCTCCATTGTTTATGAAAAACAGCTGCTAACAAACACAATGAATTGCAAATTTTGTGAAAAATATTTTAAATATTTTAAAAAATGTCAGCGATACTCATGTATTCACCACCTAAACTTATTTTATTTATTGATTTAACTTTTTAATTAATATTTTCATTAAGAAATGTATGCCTAACATAAAATATTGTTCTATCAATGGCAAAAATGTTTGTTTACTTTTGTTTAGTTTTGGAAACAACAACAAAAAATGCCATAACCATATGGTAAAACTGTATTATTTAAATGGACTTTAAGGGCCAATTTTTGAGTTCGTATTTAAATACGCATTTAGTTAATTTTCATTTAAATTTAAGTTGTATTTAAATGTAGTTTCATTTTTTCAGTTCTTATTTAAGTTCTTATTTAAACATCACAAAAATATGGTAGCATTACGAAATATCAAAATAAATCTCCATTGTTTATGAAAAACAGCTGCTAACAAACACAATGAATTGCAAATTTTGTGAAAAATATTTTAAATATTTTAAAAAATGTCAGCGATACTCATGTATTCACCACCTAAACTTATTTTATTTATTGATTTAACTTTTTAATTAATATTTTTATTAAGAAATGTATGCCTAACATAAAATATTGTTCTATCAATGGCAAAAATGTTTGTTTACTTTTGTTTAGTTTTGGAAACAACAACAAAAAATGCCATAACCATATGGTAAAACTGTATTATTTAAATGGACTTTAAATGCGCAAGATTGGTCATTTAAGTTTCATTTAAGTGTGCATTGAAAAATTCAATTTTGTACTTAAATAGAACTTAAATTTAAATGACATTTAAATACGAAGTCAAAAACTGGCCCTAAGAATTTATTCTTAAAAACTTGTTATAAAACACCACGTTTACCTTATACATAGTTTGAAGCATAATAAAAACCAAATACAGTAATTTGTATCAGTTTGGCGGCGCCTTTAACCTGTTGCCAGCTGAATTATTTTACCTAATGTGGCCACAAAGCAAACCTTTATTTGTTTAAACCGTTAAATTATAAATTATAATCAAATATATGAAGACGTTTTTGTTTAAATTTGTTTCTCTTTGACATCAGTTAACGAGTGAAGCAAAACTAAAAGCTTTTGCCATCATTTCCACTAGCAGAAATTAACAAGCTCTTATTTTAGTTGATTAGTTGAACGAAATCACACACTTTATGGAAATAAACTCAATCGCCTGCAACGTACAATCGAAAATACAGACAATATTTTTCTTTGGCCGCCGCTCTCTGATCAGTGCAAATTTAAACTTGTAAACAAGAGGTCGTTAAACACTAAACGGCAATATTTGTGAGTATTTTTTATTAAAAAGATGTGTGGAATTATGTATATCAAAAAAATTAAAAGCGAATACGAATGTGTTACGGTATAAAAAAAAATAAATTTTCTGCTTCTAATGCTAAACATCACTTCTTGCTGAATCTTTAAATTTTTGTGAAGTGCTTGTGCTGTACAAACAATAACATTTATTTATATTATGATAATGTTAAAAATAAGTTTATTTACATATCTATTTTTAAATTAACATAATTTATTCGTCGCTCAATTAAAAAAACTGATTGATTTTATTGTCAATAAAACATACGACATCTAGCCGAAATTATTTATTGAAAAAATACATTAATCGCTTGAAAGAATATGTATGTATTTCTTTATATCAAAGTTCATACAAACAACTGAAAACAAAATATAAAAAGAATTATTTAAAGAAGACTGAAAAGTGTTACTTGTGCGTTTTGCAATCATATTGTTTTTTAGTGTATAGTGTCTAACATAAGTTTAAAAATTTTACTATTCAACAAAAACTGATACAATTTTACTGAAGGTAAGAACTTCGAACGACCTTCTTTTTTAATTAAAAAAATCTTTTATTAAATTTATAAATATTTACTTGCCAATTCTTAAATGATATTTTTTAAATAGACGACAAAAAGCAAGCCAACAACTAAACATAAAAAAGTAAAAAGGCCTTCTAAAAAACTTTCCTATAAGAATTATGGGTATTCAACATGTTTTAACGTGTAATCGGCAAGAAAAAAAATATACGATGAGCAGTGTTTAATATGAGCTGTTTTTTTGTAATTGGTATAAGTCTATTGAGATATTCAAGGGATTGCTTTTGAATCAGTTTCAAAATATTGGTCAACTTAATGAATTTGAGTGTTTTTTACATTTTTACACTATACACTTTTTAAATTTTATTATGAAATAATAGTTACTAAAATTATTTGAAAAAATAATCGAATTTTTTGGCTCCACGTGAACTTGTACCACCTTCAAAAATAACATTTTAGAAAAAAACAGGAGCAAATTTAAGTCCATTTTTTATAGACACTAATTTAAATAAAATAAATTTTTACGTAAAAGGTAACAGTTAAAATAAACATGAATACCCAAATATATTATGAGGTTTTTCAGTTACGTTAAAAATATAAAAATGCAAATTACTTCGTCTTTAAATAAGAAAATGATACTTTATATTAAGTTTTCTTTAACATTAGCATATTGAAGTACATATTTATTCTGAGTAGGCGGCATATAAGGTGATAACCTTATCATATCGTTTTATTGCTCTCTTGTTATGTTCCGTGAAGTTTTATAAAGCTGTAACATATTAATGTTGTAGAGGTGTTTTGGTCTTCCCTTTTTTCTAAACAAAAAATTTGTTTTAAATCGAGCATTTTCTTCCACACAAATTTTATAAACATTTTTGTATGGTTTATACTTTTTAAACCTCATCCAACATATTTTAAGGCAGTTTAAATTTCTTTGTCCGTATTTTTATACCCTTCACAATTAAAAGTGGAAAAAGGTATATCTAAGTTTGTCATTTCATATGTTATTTCTACAATATCCGTTTCCGACCCTATAAAGTATATATATTCAGCTTCTTATGCATAGCGAGGTCGATTGATCAATGTCCGTCTATCCGTCCGTGTCAAAGTTAAAACCAAGTTTGCCGAGCAAACAAAAAAAAAAAAAAAATATATGTCAATTGATCAGATATATATGTCGAAAGAGGTGCTATTGGAAATCCACACGATCGGTCCATGTCCTTCGAGGCAACACGCAAAACACCACGCCTACCTCTAATTTTTTCATGTCATTTGGAACAATAAAGTAAAACCAATCAAAAGATAAAAATAAATATGTGTGGCGATAGAGAATTAAAAACTAAGAAAAAAACATTAAATAAAAAATTTGCGCTCGCCCATATATTCTGAGTTACGGGGCTCTAAAATTTTCAAATTTTTAAAAGTTTCGAAGAGATATTCAAGGGAATACTAAATATTAAGAGCCAATGTCATTTTTATGGAAATTTATACATGTGTCGTACCAAAATTTTTTTATTTTTTAATTATCTGTCACCCGAATATTTGATTTTTTGATTGGAGTTACTTCACTAAACTAGATTTACATAGATGGTGGAGTCTACATAAAATTCGGCATAGCCGAATATAGCATGCTTACTTGTTTTTTTTTCTGTTTATTATTGCATTTTATAGAGATTTAGTTGAGACAAAATCTTCTGTTTTCATTTCCTACAAATTAAAAAATTGAAGCTGTTTTTTTTCGGCAATTGCATTATAATAGTCGTGGCAGTATATAATTGGTCCCTTTCTTTAATGCGATTTCTACAACCGCAAAATATTTGTCGTTTGGAATAAATTAATGATAGGCGTTTCAATAAAACCTATTAGGAATGGACTTATTCCAATTTCAAAAGAAATATTTGTGCTCTAAAGTTGAACAGTAAAATTGTGTTTGTTTATTTTATTTTAAAAAGAAGTCTATAGCTATTTAATATTGCCGCTAACTTAGTTTTTTGGAAAATTGGACTTAAACCACTTTCAAAAAAACCAGCTCATATGTACATATGAGCGTCATAACTTTAAACAGATTTTAAACATAATCTAAATTTTTTCAGGGGTGTTTTGTAATTCAGAGACTTTACTTGGTGTTCTGTAAACCGAATAACTTATTTTCTAAAGATATGTTTTAATAAACAGTTTTTAACGTCTAAAATATAGTAAAAACCATGATATAATATTAGAAGGTACTTTCATTACAAATATTTTTGAAGTTTGCCTAAATTATTTGTAATATATATTTTTTTACAACAAATTATGCGTTGTCACACATATAAATAAGAAAAATTATGGATACATTTACAAAAAATGTGTCTCCTGTGTAATAAAGCTAAAAATGTATAAAAAATGTAAATTAAATTTTAACAGTAGAATTCATAAACGTACCTTAAGACTTTATAAGCCTTAAATAAGCAGTTTTTTATCGTAGCCTCTACCCCACTTTAAACAAAAACAAGTAAGAGTGCTATATTCGGCTATGACGAATCTTATATACCCTTCATCATCTATGTAAATCTAGTTTAGTAAAGTAACTCAAAACAAAAAAAGTAAATATTGTGGTAACAGAGAATTAAAAAGTATAAACAATTTTGGTATTGCTTTTATTTAATTTTACATAAACATGCCATCGGTTCTTAAAGGGTTAAGCATTAAAAAAAAAAATTGTTTTTCCTTAAAGATCTCTTCAAAAGCTTTAAAATGATACCCATATTGTTATTTTAAATAATTTGAAAATTTTCGAGCCCCGTAGCTCGGAAAATATGGGCGAGCGGCATACTGAAAAAATTAGAGGTAGGCGTGGTGTTTTTCCCGCTGCATCGAAGTTCATGAACCGATCATGCTGATTTCCAAAAGCATCTCTTTCGACACTATTTCTGATCGATTGCCATATTAATTTTTTTTGTTAAATCAAATTTACTTCGGCAAACTCTAACACGGACGGACAGACGGACATCGCTGTGAAGGGTATAATGAAACAAAATTCGTTATTCAGATATTTTTTAAAAAAATTAAAGTTTATCCTAAAGTAGAAAAAGTATTTACCGGTATATTGGTACTAAAACATTATTAACACCATTTACAGAATTTTCCAATAAATATTTTAAAACACATTTTTCTAAATTAAAAAATAAAAATTAGAAGAAGTCATGCTAATTAAAAATGCTAATTAAAAATAACAGCTATGCCGAATATTATATACCCTTCACCGTATGTGAAAATCAGCGATTTAAAAAAAATGGGGAAAAATATAATTACTATATATAATTTTACATAAAAATGTCATCGGCTCTTAGTAGGTTAAGCATCTCTTTTTTAAATTTTAGTATATCCTGGAAGGTCTCTTAAAAAGCTATTAAACGATGCCCATATTGATATCTTAAAAAATATGGTGCACAATCGTAATGTTCTATGAAAAGTCCATAACGGAAAACTAATAATAGTTCTTGAATAGACTCTTTAGGATGAAAAGCTATGATCTTGTATATTTTAGAACAGTTGTTTATGTTTAGAATTTATTTCAGATCCCGAGATATATAAAGTTAAAAATGTTATTATTAAAGTATTGCAAAATTTTTTCATTTTTTTTTTTTATTTTATAATTCTCTATCGTCTCATATATTTTTTTATTTTTATTGAATTTTCCTCGTTGTTCCAAATGATATAGAAAAATTAGAGGCAGCCGTGGTGTTTTTCCCAATACTACGAATGACATGGACCGATCTTGCTAATATTCATATACATTTTTGTAAATACGTCTGATCGAGTGGCGTATTTAAATTTTCTCTAGCTCATCTAGTACCTTGGCAAAATTGATTGCAACCCGAACACGGACGGACAGGCGGACATCGTTCAATCGACTTCGCTATGCACGAGAACTCATAAAACATATATACTTTATGGGGTCAGAAATGAGTGTTGTAGAAATTACAAACGGAATGACAAACTTAGTTACAACCTTTTTCCACTTTTTGTGGTGAAGGGTATAAATACCCTGTAAGTTTTTATGATAAACTTCGGAAGAAAAATTAAAGTAAATTAAAGACGGCAACCAATTCTATATTTCGTGCTGTTTTTATAACATATATATGTATTTCTCTCTTTTTTAGTGTTTTATAACATAAAAGAGATTTATGCCGCCAAAAGCATTTTCAATCATAAAATACTTTATTTTTTAAATGCCATACTTCGCTTTTTTGCTGTAAAAAATTTTTTCTTTCAGTGTGTCAAAAGAAAAAGTTCATACATCCGTTCACATGTGCGTTCGTCGATGTTTCATTGATGACTAAACAAAAGAGCATAAGCAGTGTTGCCAAAACTATTGAACCAAACCGCTAACTAGTCGAAAAAAAACACTGACATAAACCGCTAAAAAATTTCTTGAACGAATTATTTTTATACTCTTCACCGAGGCAAACTTTGTTTCACAAAAAAAAAAAAAAAAATGTGAAAGGTATATAAAATTCGGCATAGCCGAAAATAGACCTCTTACTTGTTTAATACTGTTTTTTAGTACTAACTGCCGTATTCATAAAATAAACTTATATTATTATTTATGATTATGGCAATAATTGTAATTCTCTACTTAAAATTTTGATTATCTATACATATAAGTTTCGTTTTGAGATCTGAAATAAATATTACAGGTTGCGATTAAGTTTTCAAAAGTTTTCGTAGCAGTATTTGTTATGCCGACGGAGATCATATCTAAAGCAACAAAGTAATTATAAAGAGGCAAATAAAAAGAATGAGGAATTGACATATTTAACGGTTTAAATAGCATCAACCATGTTGGGTTGTCCTCTTTCACACACGTCAAGTTTACTTGATCAGTTTTTGATTAGTTTTTTTTAATCTACATTTGTGTTCACACACATCGTCAAGTTTGTTTCATCAAGTTTCGTTTTCTTTGCTTTCAACTTCTGCAACTTCTATTCTGCAGCCAACTTCAAGTATAAAATTTTCTTAAACTTGATGGTACAGTCAGGCTTGTACTTCTTTCTATTCTCTTCTCCTCTTTCCCAAAAAGTCAAGACTTGACGAGTCAAACTTAATGTATGTGAAAAGGGACTTTGCAATCGATTTAGCTCTATTAAGCTGACTAAAAACTCGTTGCACTTCTGCATTAGACCATTTATGTCTTTTTTATGAAATGTCCCGATTTTCCAGTAATCTGAAGTGACAGTATACATTAGCTAAAAAAATTTTTATTGGCCCATTTAAAATATATTGTGTTATTTACTTTTGGATTAATTGTTTTAACAGTTAAAAAAAACAAGGCAGAGACGGATAATCTATATATTATATAAAAGGTTACAAATACATAGTTGAGCTTACTTTGTAACAAACAAAACTTATTGTAGCTTTAAAAACGCTAAAAATCCGCCAATTTAAATTTTCCCAGCTGAAAAAACCAGTTTTTTTCTAACTTTCCGCTTTTAATAGCAAAAAACCACTAGATATAGCGGGAAAACCGCCGTTTTGGCAACACTGCTTGCGCATCACAGCAAGATGTTTCTAGCAACAATTCTTTTCGACTGTGAAGTAATATGAGCTGCATTTCGTGCGGAAAACTAAACATTCTTTTTAAACTTGCAAAAAAATTGTTAGCAACTTCAGTTATGTCGCTTGAAAAATTTGACAACCGTACCAATGCCCCGATTTTAAGTGCCGGACTATATGTTGAAGTTTTAAGCAAATAAGGCTCAAATTTGTCTTTAATAACGGCATTTTTAAAATAATTAGTGTAGTAAATTCTATCGAAGCTAAATCTTTCAAAGAAAAAGTTAAAATGGATTTATTACAAAAATCGTACTTTAACTATTTTATTGAACGTCGAGTCCTAATTTAAATCCTTATGAATAGAATATCAATGGTATGAAATTTTTTCACATGTTTTTTCTTTATTTTTTTTTTCGTTTTGTTTTTGTTCAGTAAATGAATTTGTTGCCTTCTTATTTTTCCTGAAATATGTAAAAAAAACTATTTATTATATTTTGTATAATGTAACTTTTGAAGGAAAAGCGTAACTTTTTCCTGGCTTTTTCTAGCAAGACTGAATGATACAGAATTTACATAATTGTTTTCAAATAGTTAAAAGCAATTTCAGATTTTGGTCACATGATATATTACCATCAGCCGGCTAATGCTACTGTCAATGGTCAACCGCCGTTGATTGTTTTCATGCGGCATAGGTCTTTGGCAATACTTTTTAAAATTATAACAGCTAATGTCAGATGATTTGTCAGATCAAAATAGAACACGTTCTAAACGAAATTTTGTCAGATGACTTTTCACATGTATTTTACAGAAGCATTGTTTCAACAGCCCTACACGACATGTATGTGCAGTGTTCGAAAAAAAACTCTAAAGTACGCAACGTTTATATACTGTACTGATCGTCTTATACAAAGAACGCAAACACATTCACTACAACAAGAACAAAACACTTCGTTTCTCTTTAAGTGTTTACGAACATGTACACCAGCGTTGCCACACAAGAAATTGACTTCCTACCAATAATTTTCAAAAATCCTACCAAAATCGTTCACAGCCTACCAAAAATTTAAAAATGCGTTTCTTGCACATAAACTCTGTTATACTCACTTGGTTTTTTTCCGTAATTGTTAAGGTGGAAATTTATCTTTTGGTGATTATTAAGATGGATGTTATGATTTAAAATAGTTTTAGAGCATGCTATGCAGAATGAACACCCATCCCTTTACTGGAGCCAATCAAATTCGCTCAACCATTCGGTTCTAATTTTTTTTCTGTTTCTTTACATGCAATATTAGTAAATATTTATGTAATTAATAGGTACATATATACAATTAAAAAAGTTTACTTACTTTTCCATTTGGTCTGTTAATTTTTTTAATACAAACATTTGTAAATAAGCCTTTACTCAAAAATATTGTTAACTTCAATTTCATAATATTGTTCGCGTTTCTTAAACCAGAGATGGCTACAGCTTTAATCATCTTTACGCAAAAAAGCAGAGATGTTTTTATTACACCTAAAACAGTTTTTGAAAACAGTGGTAAAACTATTCACAGTTATTGTTTATTTAATTCAAAGTTACATTTTTTTATTTTATGTTCTGAATTTTTAAGGTAAAAAATTTACTATTGCTAAAAAATTGCTACAGGAGGAAAACCTACCAAAAATTTAAAAAAATGCAACAAACCAACCAAACTACCAAACTGTTTTTTAAAAACGAAAAACTACCAAGTTTGGTCCGATTGGACCAAAGCGGCAACGCTGATGTACACAAACTCTAACAAAACGTACTGAACAAAGTTCACAAACACTATTTCTTAGTGTTTGTGTACAAAGTACGCTAAAATGATCAGTACAAAACGAAAAAATTGCGTTTTAGTGAACTTTCTTGCGTACACTAACTTTTTTTTTAGTGTACGTGAGGTTTTTTATTTATTGTTGTTTGTAATAATCGAAATATTTCGCCTATTATGAATAATAACAAATGTCGTTTAGTGAAATGCAAATAAATGTCATATATATTCTAAAAATTAATTTTTTTTATTTGTAGTATTCTTAAATAAAGATTAAAAAAAGAGACATTTAGGAAATCAATTTCAATTTTTTATGATGAGTATTAAGGGTTAATTAAGAATTAAAGGGATTAATTCGTTCTTTTTTGCGCAAGCAGCAAAAAAGAGCGAAAAGAAAGACCCTGTATTTTCCAATTATATACTATTGAACATTAAAAACAGTATATTTGGCTTTTGTATATCAATTTATTTCCCAATAAAGAAAGTTTTTAATTTTCAATCAAAATATACTATAAATAATGTTGCAATTTATTATATCAAAAAAGTTATAAATAATATATTAAGGTATATACATACATATATACACTAATATATGTATACATATCTATGGATAAGTAAATACTATACTATATATTACTATGCTTAAATTGCTATCCTTTTAGGCGAAATATTTCTATTATTACATACAACAACAAATTAAAAATCTCGCGTACACTAAAAAAATGTTAGTGTACGCAAAAAAGTTCACTAAAACCCAATTTTTTCGTTTTGTACTGATCATTTTAGCGTACTTTGTATACAAACACTAAAAAATAGTGTTTGTGAACTTTGTTCAGTGCGTTTTGTTAGAGTTTGCGTTCTTCTTTTTGTAGACGTTGTGTACGAAATGGGTGCACATACAAGTTCACAAACACTAAAATGGAATTTTAAAGTATTTTATCAGTGCCGTACGCTATGGTTTGTGTACAGTTTTTTTTCGAACACTGTGTATGGGTTTAAAGACCGGGGCACATAGAATCCGTCATACGTTGTACTTTGACATATTCTCCTGAGTTCAAAGTAACGACGGATGAGGTTGGCACAATGAGTATTTTGCTGACGGATTTTTAATCAGCTGATAATTTTTTTATTAGTGTTGCCAGGAAAAGGCAGGAAAACAGATGAATTTTTCAATAAAAGTTACATTTTGAAATTTTCCTTTAAAAAATAGTATGCAATTTAATGTAATTTGTGTAAAATCATGGCGAATTAAATATAAGGTGGTTACACGGCTACAAATACAAAAACCCAATATAATTTTGTTCTTGCACAGCACCATGTTGATAGCAAAAGTAGCTGGCTGAACAGAAGGAAGCAGAATTTAATTTATCCTTTTATCATCATTCGATACTTTAAATAAAGTTGTACCAGTTGGTTTCTTTCTCCTGCATATGCAGCAATATTTCATATTTCTCTTTTTGGTTTTGAAATTTAGTTTTATAAAATTTTTAAAACTATTTGAAAATTTTTTAATTTCTTAATTATCTTAAAATTTTGAAAACGTCGAACATAAACAAAGATTAGCTGGGCTATTAAGACCACCTGTAAATTAATGCGTCTTGGTATAAAATATAGTAAAAAGTTTTATTCTATCTGTCAGAGAAAATAACAAAGCAATAAATTCATTTACTAAACAAAAACAAAACGAAAACAAAAAAAGAATAGCGTATGAAATAAAATTTCATAACGATAATACTCATGAGGATTTAAATTAGGACCCAATACTAATACTTCGGTATGGAAAAGTGCATGCTCTAATCCTTTAATAAAATTATTTAAAGAATTAAAAATAAATTTGAGACTGATTTGCTTAAAACTTCAACACAAAATTACTGACAGTTTTTCTGTAATATAATCCGGCACTTCCTGAAGGAAACTAAAGGACAACTTTTTTCTAAATCGAGATAATGCTATGATTGCCAAATTTTTCAAGCGGAATAAATGAAGTTACTACCAATTTTCGCAGAACGCACGAAATTAAGCTCATATTATTTCCCAGTTGGGAAAAAATTGTTGTTTTTAAACTTGAAACAAGAAACATTTCCTGATTTCTCACTAACAGAAGAGAGTAAAACTTAAGCAATGTTATTTTTTGTTTATTTCAAATTAATTTTTTATATGGAATTTTGATTGCATTTGCAGATAACCTTTGTAATTAAAACCGAATTGATATATGTATAAAGAAAGGTTAAGTGAGATTTTGACATCAAACAGTGGAACAAGTAATCTTTCAGTGATATTTATTTCGTGTTTGTATCAAAAGTTACAAAAATGGGACCTAATATAACAAAATTTTACAATAAATAAATATTTATTTCAAAAGTTGCAAAAATGTTAAAATTGTATCCAAACGGCAATACTGCTTTTAATGTTTGTGCTAAAAAAAAAAAAATATGTGCAAAGACAGAGTAAAAAGCACAGCAGACAACAAAGAAGAAGAAGCAATTGATAGTTGTCAAAGTATTCAAAAAACGCAAAAATTAAAAGTTGCTCAACTTTCATACTTTGCATTGACGGAGACGTACTGATTGTGACAACACTCAAAAGAAAACATGTATTTTAACTGAGTTGTCAGTTGAATAAGTTGAAGTTTAACGTATGACGGATTCTATGTGCCCTGCCCTTAACAGTAAGAAGTTTGACATGACATGAAACATGCTATGTATGGCAGCTTAATAGTGAGAAAAACTATTAAGATAAATCATATTTTCTGGCGTCACATGGCTGACGATATAATAAAAAAAAAAATTTAAGAAAATACAAGTTAAAATAAATGATTTGCAACCGACAAATATTAGTTGCTAGTGTTTGTTTTAAACAGAGTCTCTTTGAATTTGATCATAAAAAATAGAGCCACATGTGTTTATTTTTCCCAAGTTAAGTAAAACGATAAAAAAACGTAAAAAACATGCATATGTATTACAAAAAAGATAAAAGAATTATGACCAAAACATGCAAAATTTCACTCACTAAAAACAGAGACTGCAATATCTTAATTAAAAGTACGAAATGTTTATATTACTCCAAAGATGTTTAATTTTTTTTTCCTTTAAACAGTCCATTAAATTCAAAAAGTACGTAAGAAATATGAATTTTAATCATTGAAAAAGCAGCTGTTTTGCAAATCAATTAAGAGCAATGAAGCTGTGAAATTGTTTTTAAAATATTAAGATCTCCGACAGTAGTTATTGCTCTTGAACCGGTTGATTTAAAACTCAAAGAACACCATTGCTTAAATATTAAAAAAAAATCTTGAAATAAAAATGTATCGAAGACTTTTTATTCAGAAACACATGCCGAAATTTCTTTCTTCATAGTCAACGATGGCACTTAGCGTCATCTTGCTGAAGCCACATTTTGTCCGGATCAATGTCAAATTTTCAATAAAAAAAAAAAAAAATCATTAATCATGATGCGGTAACGATCTCCATTGAACGTAACGTGAGATCCGGCCTCAGTTTTGAAGAAATGAGGTCCGATGATGCCACCAGCGTGTAAACCAAACAAAACGGTGTATTTTTCTTGATGCAATGGTGGTTGCGGGGTATGTTGTGGATCGGTCTCACTCCGTATGAGCAAATTCGCTTATTAACAATTTGGCGATAAAACAACGGGTCAATTACTAACTGCTCTTGAGTGGCTTTAATTCCTGCGCTAGCTACATCTTATACGGGTGTAGGCCAAGATCTTTGCGCAAAATTTTCCACGTAGTGTACGGACAGAGCCCCAATTCCTGCGACTGATGACGAATCGGTAAATTTGGATATTCTTCCACTCTTTCGTTTACAGAAGCGATATTCTTTTCAGCACGCACATTCCTTCGAAGTCCTGGTGTTATTGCATCCTCTAGAGAGTATGTGGTAAAAAATCTATCCACAGTATGACGAATGGCTTGCTCAGACGGACGGTGTGCACCATAAAAATCACGAGGTCGGTGAAGCGTGAGTCTACACACAATGACTTGCCAGAGTTTACTGAAAATAATAACAAACAAAAAAAATTTGTTCATCAAAATTTAAATTTTAGTGTTATTTTTTATCATGCCTAAAAAACACCCGTTACAAACGCTTGAAAATAAGACAGAATGTCTAATATACTAAATCGGCAATAACAACAAGTAAAATATTGAGATTTGGAAATTAAAGAGTTCCCCTATAGTTCATGTAATTTGATGTATAAGACAAACTATTAATTAGTTGCTAAGTCCGGTATAAAGATTGAATTTTATAATTTAAGGGTGTCCCAATACTTAATGTAATTTGATGCATGTTGCCAGCTAAAATCTGTGTTGGAAGTCGATTGTTTTTTACAAGAATTATTTTCTTAACTTTATCATTAACAAGAACCACTTTCACGAGTACAAACAAAAGTAGACTTGAGTAAATCACAAACGAACTAGTTCCATTGCGTGATTTAGATAAACTAGTTCAAATTTGTATGTCTACCAAGTTCACTTTTGAACTATGCTTTGTATGAACAATAACATGGTGGATTAAATTGCATGTATATCTTTCGTTGTTCACTGTTTCTGACACTGTTTATGAAATAATTTAATTAAAATTTGAAACGATAGTGACTTAACTTTTGCCTTTATTCCTGATATATAGAAAATAATACATTAGAAATTAAATGAATATAAATTTTATCATACTTATTTCCTAATCAATATGCTGCTTGTAATATAGATAGAATAGATTTCACTGGCACCTAATCTAAGTCAAATAGAATGTTCCCAATGCAGGAGCTATAATAGTATTTAATTTTAATTTAGATTTGAACTAAACTGCGAAAGAAGGTTTGAACTATACGAGCCTTGAACTGAAGTTATTTCGAACTAAAAGATAATTTGAACTAAAAAGTAAAAAGATATTTTGAACAAGTTGATTTTTAAGCTTTGAAGTAAAACGAGCGAACATTATAATGAACTAAATGGCACAAGTCTAAACGAAAGTTAAAAGAAATGGAAAAATTAGAGGCAGGCTTGGCGTTTTGCCCACTGCCTCGAAGGAAAATGGCCGATTTTGCTGATTTTCGAAACTATGTCTGATCGATTGGCGTATTTAAATTGCCTCGAAGGTCATGGACCGATCAAGCTGATTTCCATAAGCACCTCTTTCGACACTATATCTGATCGATTGACATATTTTTTTTTTTTTTGCGAAATCAAGTTTGCCGAGGATTTCTACACTAACACGGACGGACAGACGGACATCGCTCAATCGACTTCGCTATGCATGAGAAGTCAGAATATATACACATTATGGGGTCGGAAATGGATATTGTGGAAATAACACACGGCATGACAAACTTAGTTATACCCCTTTTTCAATTATTGTTGTGAAGGGTATAAATTACCTTCGTACTTTTAAAATGATTTCCTCTCTTCCAAACCCTTCACCACAAAAAGTACTTAGTTTTTTTTTTTATTATTTTTTAAATCTCGGTCTGCCCAATATTTGTTTTTTTTATTGGAGTTACTTCACTAAACTTATTTGTTTTAGTTGTGTTATTATTAAAAAAAAAAACACAGGCACGTATGGGTTGTTATGAGTTTGGAAAATTCAAATGCTTGATTGATGCTTTGATTTTCCTACCTGTTCTGCAGAAGCAGAAATTTGAACCTAGTTGATTCCTAAGTACTTCAAATATTATTTTTAGTTTATTATTATTTTATTTATTCTTTTTTTTTGGGTGACACAGTGTGAAAAAATTTATGAATAAAGTTGATTTTAGTATTTATCAAAGTTTATTGATGTTTGCTTGTTTTATGGCAAGTTAAATGAAATAAATAAAGTAATAAAAATCTGTTTTTTCTGTATTTTAATTGCATGCGCAAATTCAACATTCGAGTACTTCATTCATATTATTCAAAAACAAGAATAGTGATATATTCGGCTATGCCGAATTTTATATACCCTTCACCATCTAATATCTTAAATAAAATGGTTTTATTTCATTTTTTAATTATCTATCGTTAAATATATTTGTTTTTTGTTAGAGTGGTGTCTTTCCCGTTTCCTTAAAGGACATTGGCAGATCTTGCTGATTTTTAATAAATCGTTATTTTAAAGCCCGTTCTTCTTTTTTTTTTTTTGCTGAGATAACTTACAAGATTTTGTTCGTTAAATTTTATAATTTGCAAATTTTCTGCTTTTGTTACATTTTGCTTAACATTTAGGCGGTTTTTATACGATAATTTTTTTATGTAATTTTAATATTCTTCTTATTAACAATGGAATAGAAGGTACATACTTTGGGAAAATTAATCATTTCTAAACGGTTGGAGTATTGAAACAAAATTGCAATTTCCAAACCTTTATGTAGTGTCCTAAAGAAGGGTACCTCAGACATTTTAAATTTTGCAAGGCCTGCCATCCTTTTGTTTTTCAATAAGCAATTTTTTATTATAAACAACGTGCACATGAAAATACAGCAATTTAGAAACTACATTATGTTAATCTAGTCAAGGTGGTAAGCATATTCGCCGATGAAGTAAAATAATTAATAAAATGGCTATATCTATCTCCTTTCACCACCTGTCTATCTCTTATTCATCCCTTTCCTAAAGAATGTAGTACGGTTACTAGTAACTAAATAGGTTATGCCTGAAATGCTAATTCTCTTAAAAAAAGAGGGTTTAGACGGTACGACTTTTCGTACGTAAAATCTAAGAGAAAATAATATAAAATTCCATCCGTGTTTAAAAACCTGAGAGTGAAAATCTTACGACAGATTTTTTTTAGCGTTTACACAATTGGTATGGGTAAAACACACCGAAACTAAAATAGCGGTTTGCAGAAAAATGCATCCCTGATCTAATGATTCGTAATTGTCTTTTGAAAATTTCCAAAAAAGCAAAATTTTCATCCGTATTTACTCTCAATTTGTGCATATTCTTTACGTATTTTGTTTAGATGCTCCCACTGGTACTATTCTGCACAAAAATTTGACATGTCGTAAGACTTCTCTGACCATGTAAACAACCCTTTAAGTTTGCTTGATTCCTTAAAATGTAAACGTTTCTCGATATTCTCATGAAATGTTTATTATTTGAAACTAAAAAATGAAATGAATTACTGCGAGGTAAGCATATCCATAAAACAGTTTCTTGCTTTGGATGGAATGACAAGTATATAACATAATGTTACGAATAATAAAATCTGGCAACCCCTGTAGTTGTATCCGTATAAGCGTGGTGAATAAGCTAATTCAACTAATGGAGTGTGTATAAAATAAAAACTACAATTAAGCTAAAAAAAGCTGAGCAGCCTCAATGGGTGTGTTGGTAGAGGTGCGTACTGCAAAACAGTGGGTCCTGAGTTCGATACCGCATTCGGACATGCGTGCAACGAAAAAATAGTAATTGTTATAATGCAATTAAAATTAATAAACAGCAG
The DNA here is from genome assembly GCA_916610165.2 of Gymnosoma rotundatum. Lineage (NCBI taxonomy): Eukaryota > Metazoa > Arthropoda > Insecta > Diptera > Tachinidae > Gymnosoma > Gymnosoma rotundatum. The sequence continues at coordinate 89,166,810 of OU744337.1, read as the reverse complement.
TACAAACCTCCCGAGAGGCAAAAGACAATTATTGTGTGAAGCCGTGGCAGATAATTTAGTGGAGACGTCCAACTTAATATAAGAGCAACAGATAATTGTCAAGGAGCCCTTTATAATAAAAAGTAAGAGCAAAACCAGTTAGCGTAGGAAAGTGTCACAGCATAACAACATAGTGTAGCGAGGATGGCTGCGTTTGTGGTGATAACGCATGTTTAGTAAATACGAGACCAAGGGTTCACAAGACCGGTAGGAGCGAGAAGTATAGCTAGTTAAAACCATAAAGTTCGAAGACAGAATTTAGCCACAGTGGTATTTGCAATCAAAAGAATCCGTACGTTTGTTCTGCTAAAAAGGGAAAAACGTAACAATATTTATTAGTGATAATATTCAAATGAAATTGTGTATTTATCAAGAAAAAATTAAGGTTTAGACAAATCGAATGCTGAGATTCCGAAATCTTACGTCATAGATCCCAAAAATTAAGTTTTTATTTGCGGTCTTAGAACTTTTAATTTTAATTCAAAATTTCAAGGAAATCCTGGAGAAGTAGAAAATGCTAACCGCAGAAAAATAGAAAAAAAGTTCTACGCTCGTCAAAAAATTTTCGTTTCCTGGGGGATAAATTGAGTGTTTTTTCTTGTATATTTTTTTTTTCATAAAAAAATGTTTTTTCAATATTTCAGTTTTGCCAAGACACTGAACTGATTTTTTTCTTTTTTTTCAATTTCGGTAAATTTGATAGAAATTGTGGACTACGGTCTTAAAAATGCACTCTAATACTGAAAAATTTTAACTCTGATAAAAACAAAAACTTACATGAAAGAGGTTTGGTGTCACACTGTGCCGCTCCTGTAAGGTCTGAAGACCTTAAACGAAAAACAGGCTAAGGTTTCATCGCTCTAGCTGTTTAGAAACTGAAAATTCATTTCAAAAATATATATTTAATTTGGCCCAGAGTGCAGCGTACAGCAGTGAAAGTAAAATGTATGTACGTTTTTTGTTTTGAATGATTTTCTTTTTGTATTCTTGGTATTACTTATTTGCTATTTTTTTCATTTTGTTTTTTAATTTTATTATTTGTTGTGGTTTTAAGGTGGTTTGTTTAGATATTTTTGCTTAAATTTCTTTGAAATAATCAGTATGCGAAGTGGGTGTTTGCAATGTTTATGCGAATATCTTTCACAAATAATTAAGAGAACTTAACGATTAAAAAAATCAAATCGATCACGACGTAAGTATGTATATACATACGTACATACATACATGCGTACATACATATATTGAAGACCTTTTATATTTTCTCATGCAGCAATCTTAAATTTTTGATATAATCTAAGACTTTTAAAGCGATATTACATTAAACTGCGATACAATTATATTATTTTCATTAAACTTCATTTCAAGGCTGTCGTGAGGAGAAAAGAACGTATTTTTGTTGGTTATATAATATGTCGATATTTTTTTTCTTGTTGTTGTACTTTATTTCTTTTTTAATTTTTTGTGTAATATAAATGAAGAAGCTGATTGTTGAATTGGCGCATGCAATTAAAAAGTAAAAAAAACAGATTTTTATTACTTTATTAATTTTATTCAACTTGCCATAAAAAAGCAAATAACAATAAACATAGATAAATTCTACAATGAATTTTATTCATAAAGTTTTTAATACTGTGTCACTGAAAAGAAATTAAACCAGAAATAATAATTTCTGCTTCTGCAGAACAGATAGTGAAAATCAAGGCATCAAATCAAGCATTAGATTTCTTAAAACTCATAATAACACACGTGCGAGTTTTTTAATAAAACAACAAAAAAAAAAAAAAAAAAAACAAAGAGTTTAAAAGAGAGAAAGTCATTTTAAAAGTGCGACTTAGCTTTGTTTTAAACTTAAAACCAACCAAAGTTGTTTTTTATTTATAGACTTTAGTTTAAAATTATAATTACAAGACTTATAACGTTTCTAATTAAAAAAAAAATAAAATAAAACATATTAAGCGTGAAAAACATACCGTATAAGTTTAACATACTGTTTAAATTGTTTTTATTTGCTTAAATGTATAAAAATTTTGCACAAATGTGTAAAAATTTTCATTTACGTTTTTCTATTTTCACCTTTATGAAAAAGGTTACATCCAAGTTTGTCATTGCGTTTGTAATTTCTGCAATATCTGTTCCGTCTTCATAAAGTATATATATATATATATATATATATATATATTGAGTTATATGCATAGCGAACTCGATTAGCATTATGAGCTAGAGAAAATTAAAATAGGCCAATTAATCAGACATAGTTTCAAAAATTAGCTATGTCGGCCAATGTCCTTCGAGACAGTGAGCAAAACACCACGCCTGCCTTTAATTTTTCCATTTCTTTGTACTACTGCAGCTCGTTGTTTTTTTTACGGCAAAAGGTAAGAAAACTTAATAGCACTTACGAAGCTGGTTGCTGTTTATGTTGACAGGTATATAAGATTCGAATATAGCACTCTTACTTTATTTGTCTTACGTTTTACTGAAAATTATTTTCGGAATGCATGATTGGGTAAAAGAGAGTGATTTTGAGAGAAAAACATTTCTTTTCCTTTCTTCTTACCAAAAACCAATTTCAACTATCCTCAGAAATCCTCAGTACAAATAATATTATTAATTTTTAATTTCCATTTAAGTATTAACATACGTTTTATAATAGCAGTGACCAGCGTGTCATTTCTTATTTATGGGGTCGGAAATGGATGTTATAGAACACACGGAATGACAAACTTATTGTCAAAACATTACAAAATATTGTTTTTTGTGCAATTTAAATCAAAAGACTTTTGATTTTGTTCAATATATTGTGCAAAGTACAATTTTTGCACAATTATATTGCAAGTGTATGGGTACCTTTAGATATTTTTTATTCTTTATTACGTATTGTTACTTTTAATGATTAGTTTATAATTAGACATAGTTATAACTACACATTGTACCCTTAAGATCAAATATGCATGGTTCTGGTTTTAAGCAAAAAGAAAAAATAATTTATTTAATAAAAGTAATCAAAACTCTATTACTAATTGAAAATGTTTTACACATTTCTAATAATACTGTGACGGTTTAAATTTTTGTTGTATACTACGAATTTTTGAGTTTTAGCACAACCGTTTGTTAACTAACAAATAATATTGAGTATATAAAATATCCTCCGTTTAACGTTTGCAGATGAACAAGGGATACATATCAAATTTAATGCAAACGTCGACAAAGGTGGAAACATTGAGGGCCAGTTATTGACTTTGTATTTAAATGTCATTTATATTTGAGTACAAAATTCAATTTTTCAATGCACACTTGAATGAAACATAAATGACCAATCTTGTGCATTCAAAGTCCATTTAAATAATACAGTTTTACCATATGGTTATGGCATTTTTTGATGTTTTGCAAAACTAAACAAAAGTAAACAAACATTTTAGCCATTGATAGAACAATATTTTATGTTTTGCACACATTTCTTTATTAAAATACTAATTAAAAAGTTAAAGAAATAAACAAAATAAGTTTAGGTAGTAAATACATGAGTATCGCGGGCATTTTTTAAAATATTTCAAATATTTTTAACAAAATTTACATTTCATTGTGTTTGTTAACTTTCATAAACTATTGAAAATTATTTTGTTATTTCGTAATGCCGCCGTATTTTATCATAGTTAAATAAGATCGAGCATAGATGACTAAAAAACTGAAACTCTACTTACATACAATACAACTTAAATTTAAATGCAAATAACTAAATGTGTATTTAAATATCAAGTCAAAAACTGGCCATAACTCACTATCCGTTCTAGAAAATTTTTATATTGTGTGCTTAAACTGTTCATCTGTAGCATTTTCTAAATTTTAAAAATATTTATTAAAGTCCATTTAGCCGAGTTCCCTAAATTTATCATCAAAATTGTTATTTCACTGTCTTAAATTAAATTTGTAAGAAGTGCTTGTCACTATAACAAAGCTTGTTGAAGGTTGTACCGCTAAAGTCAAATCGTTTTGTTATTTGTTTACAAAACTCAATGCAAAAGGCAACACAATAATCAAGGAGTTCACTTAATTCAGTAGCATTAAACTTTGCATCGAAAATTTTGGTTTTTACAAATATATGTACATAGGTAAACGTCATCAGTTTTTACATATTTATCCATTAGCGGCAGTAAAAAAATTTTTTGTTTTAGAGTATTAATTCACAACTAAATTGTTTCACATGTGTTAAATAAATTTTAACAATAAGTTGAAAAAAATCTAAATTTTTAGGAAAAAGATCTTCAAATCTTACTTTGATTAAAAAATCTTTAAAATTAAGGTAAAAGACTTTATTAACTGCAAAACATTTAGCTGGTTGAAGAGTACAAAATGTTTCATGCTCACAAAAGTTCACAACAAGTGTTATTTAAAAACTTTATTACAAAAAATTAATGTTAATAAACTCTAAAAATATTTAGAAATATAAAAACATACAAAATATTTGGCCCAAATTCATAGTTATAGAAACAAGTCGACTCTTGCTAAAGTATACTCTAAAATAAAAATCTCTTATTATCTTTTTTGCTTTCATAGTCAAGAATAAAGTATACTTTAAGTTTAGACGCCTTCCACTGGGTGCCAACTGTAATTTGATAAATGTTTTCATACAATTTCTACACAAACATTTGAAAAAAGTAACCTTGTGTTTATTTTGTTCACTTTGGTATAAAAATCAGATAAAGAGTATTGTGTTCTTAAACCAAATAAAATAATTTTGTAAAAATGAGTTAAAAACAGCTTTAGGTAGTTTTAAAATTTAGAGTTGACTTTCTCTCCAAAAGTATATTTTAAATTGTCTATGAATGAATTAGAGTCGACTCTAAAGTAAAACCGACTTTAGTTCCCTTAAAGTATACTTTATTTTAACTGTGAATATGGGCCTTTGTGTTTTTATTTACTTTAACTGTGTCATCTACTTTTGGGATAGAACGTTAATTTTAGTGTAAGCGCCACACAACGATTACAAAATGAAGATTTTACCTTAATTTTAAGGATTTTGTAACAAAAATTAAGATTTTTTTGATTTTTTGCACCTAATATTGCAACTTCTTGTTCAAATTTTTTAAACATAAGTATGTTAAAGTTTTAATTGTAAATTAATACCCTAAAACAAAAAATTTTTTTACTGCCGCTAATGGATAAATGGGTAAAAAAATGATGACGTTTACGTACATATGTATATTTGAAAAGCTAAAATTTACGATACAAAGTTTAATGATGCAGGTTTAAATGAATTTATTATATTATAAAAGCTCTTGTTTTATATTGACCCGCAAAGCGTTATTAACAAAAAAAAAAAAAAAAAAAAAAAAAAAAAATAAATAATAATAATAATAGTAAGACTTTTTCCAAATTTAATTGAAGACAATAATATATAAAATTTAGATGAAGAATTTAGGGAACTCCGCCACATAAACTTTAAAGATATCGTAAAAATTTAGAAAAAGTTACAGTGAAAGAGTTTGGGCACACAACCTCAAATATTTCTAGACCTGATAGTGAGGTAATGTTTTCAACTTTATCGAAGTTTGCATTTAACTTGATATATACAACTTGTTTATCAGCAAACGTTGAACGTATATTTATAAAAGTAAACTTAAATATTACTAAATACAGGAGTAGATTATTTAACGCCACGCTGGAGGTAATTTTAAATTTTCAAGACTATTTGTTAACAAATTTTGAAACGTTTACAGCAGTGTTTCCTAACGTTTGGCCCAGGCCCCCACACGTGGGCAATTTTATATTAAGGAGGGAAATTTAACAACTAAATTAACACGACTTTAACCCCTTGCTTTGGGTTATTTAAATGCAATGCTAAATATCGCTGACGAATTAAAAAAAAGGCAAATTAAAAAAAAAATACTGCAAATAATTATTAGGTATAATTTCGTTTGACATTACCAAAATATCAACTGTTAATAAGAGTCGTCAGGTAAACTTCCAAAGATTATATATAATAAACTAAAAAAAATTCTGAAGAAATTGGGATTAAATGCTCAAATGCAACCAAATGTGCAAGAACACTTTTACTACTGTTTCCATCTTTATATTTAGCTAACTGTGGATTCCTGCTGTAAATAATTTACTAATAAAAATTAAGTAGACTTGATATAATACAACTGGGAGACTTTAGATAAAAGCTTAGTAAACTGGATCCTAATATAAAATCTCTGTGCAGCAAGCATCAAGCGCAAGAATCGCACTAAATGAATATAGAAAAATCAATATTAAATTTTTTTTGAATTTGAGTTTTGCATTATGTGTTTTAAAATTTTAATTACAAGTTTAAAGTGATTTCTTCCTAAAAATTATCATTTGGATTTCTTAAAAGAACAATACAACTTTTAAAGCTTAAAAGTTATGTATGGGGGGCATAAAAAATTTTAGAAATGTGAAAGTGGGGCATAGCTTAAACAAGTTTGGGAAATACTGCCTTACAAAGAAATATGTGAAATATTTTCAACTACTAACAGAGTTTTGATTACTTGCATAAAATAAATAATTTTTTTACTTGTAGCCTAAAACCAGAAGAATACATATTTGATCTCAAAGGAACAATGTATAGTTACAATTATGTTTAATAATATTAAAAATCAAATAAAAGTACTATATTCGGCTATGCCGAATCTTATATACCCTTCACAATCTATGTAAATCTAGTTTAGTGAAGTAAGAGAATCAAAAAATAAATAAAAAATTTGGAACTTCATATATAATTTTACATAAAAATGACATCGGCTCTTAATGGGTTCAGCATTTTCAAAAAATTTTAGTATAAAATACCCATATTGATACCCATGGCGAAATAATACCAGGTGGCCGCAATGGCGAATTCATTAGTTTTGCCGTAAACGCTAAATGTCAAACTCCATACATAAAAAATATGTATAACAGTTTATTATATGGTGTTTGACATTTCACGTATATTTTCGCCATGTTGATACCCATATTGTTATTTTAAAAACTTGAAAATATAGGCGAGCGACAATTTTTTCACTTCATGTTTTTTTCCTTATTTTTTAATTCTCTATCAACCCAAATATTTATTTTTTAATGAAGTTACTTTTTTGTTCTAAATGACATAAAAAAATTAGAGGTGGGCGTAGTGTTTTGCCTGCTGCCTCACATGGAGTCACAGACTTATATATACCGGTTTTTTACTTATTTTGGTGTAGGGTATAAAAAAATAACCACTATTTAATGCTAATTATTTTATTTTAATTATAATTATTTTTACTAATGGTAATGAAATTTTAATGAAATCGTTTAATCACTAATGACAAAAATATTTGTGATTATGAAACACAAATTTTTGATCGCAGAAACTTAAAAAATATGCATAAAATAAATAAACCTTAACATGAATAAATCTTTATTTAAAAACCTTAATACATAAATTTGAATAAACTTGACGTCTGAGATGTGAAGTCAGATATCACCCCAGCTAAATAAAATATGTTCCGATAGTGTCTCATTCTAAAAACAGTATACCAAATTCTTTCTCAGGGAAAATATTGGGTGGAACATGGTAAATTACCAAAAGTCTACAAGTTCTTCACAGCATATTCGCCGGCGAAGTAAAATAATTAATAAAATGGCTACTTCTATCTCCTTTCACCACCTGTCTTCTCTCTCATCAATCCCTTTCCCAAAGATTGTATCACTGTTACAAACTAAGAAGGAAGTAGCACTTCAGAAGTAAAATGTAATATGGTAAAAACGGAATATGAATATTTGTTTCTCAGGGAAACTTTTATAAGGGATGGAATATGAAGAAAAATTTACTCTAAATCTGCCGGAATTCAATGTACTTTAATGGGCCATTTAGAAACAACCTGAATAAGGTTGTAGCACATACCGGAAAGTTCGTTGGGAGTACTGAATACCGAATATACCTTTGTTTTTAGGGAAAATTTTATAAGGTGTGGAATATAAAAATTAAACATGAAAATTAACCCAAAGAAGATCTTAAGTTAAAAAAAATACATTTTTGTTGAATAAGTTAGAGAATTGTAGATTCTGGCTGTGGTGTGGCATTTTACTTTAAAGTGATACAAATGTTTTGTTTTTTTATTAGAACTTTTTCTCAATCTACTAAAATTGTATATTGAGTGGTTTATTTTATGAAGCTGCTAACATAACATGTTTGCTCATTTTTATACTTTTCATATATATATATGCCGTATTCACAAGCTCTGCTAAGGTGTAGGTAGTATTGCATACTACCTTTTGTTTACTTCTTTGTGAACAACCATTGTATCAGTGTGCCATTGTACATTGTACTTCATACGTCAAAAAGTAAATAAGAAGAAGAAAAGTGCTATTCATCATTTGTTATTTATAAGCCAAATGGGGGAGAAAACAGAAAAAAGTAAATGAATAAATTTTTTGTGTGAGGATGAAATTCAAGACATTTTTAGGATGAACCTAATGTACTTGCTCTCCAGTCGCAGAATTATACATTTAGGGCTACCAAAATCATCATTATGGCATAATCGGGTTTTAAGATATTTTGATGAAAACAGATTTCTTCATATGATACTACTACGGCCAGAGGAATTTGCCTATATATTTAACCTTATAAAAAATGACGATGTTTTTCACACAATTGGCGAAAGGCTCCAACTACGCATTGACTTGCAGCTTAAAATTGTACTTTACTGCTTTGGATCTTCAGGAAATGGTGCTTGTGTTCGTAAGGTAGCATCTCTTTTTGGTATAGGTGATGGCGATACCATACAAAATAGTAGAAATCGAGTCATTAAAGCAATATTAAATCTTAAAGAACAGTTTTTATATTGGCAACTTTCAACTTTCTAATAAATCAGTCAAATCAATAAATTAAATAAATAAAACTAATTACAAATATCTTTTAATTCAATTTAATTTAATATAATTCACACATGAACACAAAAATAATAATTCATTTAAACATAAAACATTTAAACAAATACAACGTTTGAAAAACATATGAAAAAAAGTACTAAGTGTTGTATCGCATGTTTGCATGAAAATTACCAACAACACAGCTAGCACCGTTGTATTTTGTTAGCACTTAGCACGTACTAGGGGGCTTGTGAATAGGGCAATATATATATATATATATATAAATAACATGTGTTCATATGTATTTATTTTTTGTTTTTATTACAGATGACGGAATACCAAACTTTTCAAAAGTTTCACTTTCATTGGGCAGATTATGTAGTTTTTGTATTAATGACCATTTTATCAACCGGCATTGGCATTTATTATGGATATTACAGGTAAATTTTAAAATTTTATAAACTTTTAAATAGGTATTGACATTTGATGTGAAATAAAAAATTACCTTTTGTAAACTAAGAGAAATTCTTAATCCGAATAAGTAAGTTAACATTTACTTAAAAAACTTTGGTACTGCACATTGGAAATTCATTAAACCCCAAGAATTCGAGGAAAATAATTTATCGTGGTGTTTTGTGATGTTTTATTTTTTAAAAGAGCATAAAAAGTCAGCTGTATATAGTAAATAAAGAAAAATAAAAAACAACAAATGTTTTTATACCTTTCACCACAAAAAGTGGAAAAGGAGGATATCTAAGTTTGTCATTTAGTTTGTAATTTATACAATATTCTTTTCCGACCGACCCCATAAAGTTTATGCATATATTCTGACTTCATATTCCGTCTGTCCGTCTGTGTTAGTTTTGAAATCAACTTTGCCAAGGCACTAGGCGAGCTAGAGAAAATTTAAATACGCAAATACATTAGACATAGTTTTGAAAATTTTGCTATTACAAATCAGCAAGATCGGTCCACTTCCTTCAAGGCACCGGGCAAAACATGCCTAACCTAAAGCCTGCCTGTAATTTTTGCATACCATTTGCAACAATGAAGTATTTCGAATTTAAAAACAAATATGTGGGGCGACAGAAATTTAAATTTTTTCTAGCTCGTCTAGTGCCTTGGCAAACTTGGTTTCAACACTAACACGGACGTGAGATCGGACACGGAGATCGCTCAATCAACTTCGCTATGCATAAGAACTCGAATATACATATATACTTTATGGGGCCGTACATGGATATTGTAGAAATTACGAACGGAATGACAAACTAAGATATACCCTTTTTACGACTTAATTGATTTGAATAACCAGTAACAGATTGTAGATATACTCTGCATAAATTAGGAATGAATTTTTGTTTCCTTGCAAAGAAAGCAATTTTTATGCCAATTTTTACAACATTTTATACATGTGATCTTTTGGATCTTGTTTCTACAGTTCACCTCTAGGGACCTTAAAACTTGAAACGTCTTATAGTGCGTTTCCATTGACGTGATTTTGTCTAAAACACTTGATTTGCTCAAATTACGTGCGTTTCTACTTGATTTTCCATAAATTTTTCATGCTACCAAAACCACTTAAATCACTTGATTTATTTCAAATCATGTCGATAATGTATTTTTTCGAACTAATATTGCCTTTGCAACACTGTGTTGTGTCTAGAATATTCAAGTTCAACTCCGTTCTATCTATTCATATTGGATGTTTTTCATATTGATGTTTTTAAATTTTCAAGACAAAAAAAAAAAAAAATGATAAGAATATATAAAAGAAAACTATGTAAAAACACAAATTAAATTAACAATAAAAACGAATTTTTTCAAAAAAAGAGAATAGTTTTTTATTTTTTTACGCAGAAAATGTCAGTGTAATGCCAGTCAGTGTAAAAACTAGTTGATTTTAAGTCAATGGAAAGGAAGTATTACTTGCAATATTTTTTATCGAATTCTACATATTCAGACCATTCTGCCCCAATTTTTAAAATCATATTTCAGAGAATAACTCTTTTGTTGTGTTAATCTAAAGGAGGCCATTTCGATGGTCGATGACCGTACATTCACGTACGTGTACGCAAATAAATATTTTAATAAAACACATTCATGGATGTGTAAGAAAAATTTCAAAATTTACGAGACACACAGAATTTATATGAGAAGAAAAATATGTGTGGATTGGTTTAAGTTGTGTGTTTTCCATTTATGTACGAGTTTTCTGAACTCTGCATTAAATGACTATTTAAAAGTAATTGAGATTATTTTAGCAAAACTTGACTCAAGAAGTTTTACGAAAAGAATATTTTTTTTTAAATTTCAATTAAATAATTTAAAATCTAAATGTATCGTTACTTTGTAAATGTCACTATTTTATTAAAATTTTCATTACAGAAAGGAAAAAATTGTCGAAGAAATTTGCCAAGAGGAGGTCGAGAGTAAAGATAGAAGAAAAATAAATTTCGGTTCACCAAAAATGAGTGAATATTTGTTGGGCTCAAGAAAACTAAAAATATTTCCGGTTGCAATGAGTTTAGTTGCCAGGTAAGTGAGTGAACGTTTTTCAGTAAGATTCTCATAAAATATTTCTATATTTTTAAACACTTTTTTTCTTCAAAAGCTATGTTTCTGGTGTAACAATTTTGGGAACCGTATCTGAAATCTATAACTTTGGTACTCAATATTGGTTAATTCTAGTATCTATATTTTTAATGTCAATCACTGTTATTAAAGTGTATTTACCTGTTTTCATAGCGCTGCATGTTGGATCTTCTTATGAAGTAAGTTTTTAAAACACCCCCGTTATATGTATTTAACAGAAGTAATCACGAAAAAAAAATACATGGACAGTAATTTGCACAAATAAGAAAAAAAATCATCAAGTAAAAAAAAAAAAATAAAATTTAATTTAACGAAACCTTAATATTTAGTAAACATACACGGGCATACTGCATCATTTAAATAATGCAGTAAAAATTTGGATTTTACACTTTGTAAGGTCGGAAATGGATATTGTCGAAATGACAAACGCAATGACAAACTTTTTCCCACTTTTTGCAGTGAAGGGTATAAAAATAAAATGTTATGTGGACGAATTGATGAACCATTAAAATTGTTTTTCGTTTTACTCAATCAGCATTATTTGTGAGTATTAGATTGCATTTACAGTAGATATGCGCTGTATAACGTTCTCACTTGTGTCATGTCTTAAATGCTGTAAACTTACAACAAACAGCTCATGATGGTTCATACGCAAAGTGTAAAAAAGTTACCCTATCGTTTTCGTCACAGTGTCTGTCCGTCCCTTACAGTCCTAATAGGTAGACTCTTTAAATTTTCACAGAAGATGTATTACTATAGCTGCTATAACGAAACAATGTAAATATTAAAGTGCGTTCCGAAAGTGGCACTGGAAGATGCGTCAAATTTCCAAAGTGTCAGTAAAATTATGTGCGCTATAGGAACAAGTAGAAAAAATTAAAATTTAAATTAAAAGGTGTCCCAATATTGACGTTATTATCAATTATATGGCTTTTGTTTTTCAACCGTATTATTTACACGGAGTATGTGCAAATATATCCACTATAAAAATAAATTGTATACAAATAAATTTTAACATTACAGGGTGTTTACCAAAGCCCCTGAAGTTGATGAATATGGCCTCAGTTTTTGAAACGCTATAACCATATGCTTTAAAGTTTTAAAGAGGATGTACTGATACGTCTGATATAGGAATATTGCACAAATAAAAGATATCCAGATAGTAACGTGATTTTCACATGCATGGCTTTATTTTTATGAGGCTAAAACTATAAATTTTCGCAGGATTTGATTGCTAAGTTGCTATAAAAGAATTATCAAAAATAAAGTGTTTTAATATTGTGGTGATGTTTTAATATTGACGTCATTTTCATAAGGCATTATTTTAACTTTTACTTTAGTATGTTTTACTATGTTCAGTCAGTTATACGTGGTACGTAACTAGGCTTGCCAGATCCCAAAAGCCTGAAAACTGAAAAACGTAAAATTTGCGCCTGGATTTTAGAAAAAAAACTGAACCTGTTTAAGATGCACTTGTTGTTCCAAAAAGTGAAATTTTATTAAAAATTAAAAAACAACACGGTAACATAACAATTTATTTCAATCTTACGTTATATTAAGTACATATTTTTACATAGGTACATAGTATATGTCATTTTCCACATATATTTTGAATTTTTATTTACAGAATTTACTAACTCTTTTGCTTTATTAGTATGCAAAAAATTTGAAATTTTTTGCAATTTCATCAAAGTTTAATCTTATTATAATTTCAGCCTTTATTAAGTCGAAAGACATTCTATGTCTCTCCTGAGAGTATAAATTATTTAAAATACTAAAGATCCTTTCGCAAAAAACATCGCTTATTGGAATGGAAAGAACGAATGAGACCAATTTATACAGATTTTGTACTTTATTTTAATCACATTTTTGAAAAAAGACGAACCATATCTTATCGTTTGGAATATTTTTTGGCAAATTATTAAATTTCCCTCGCAGGCAGCAGAAGTAATATGGTAATAATTGGAATTAGAAAAAGATAAAATCTAAATATTTGCAAATATAGTTGTAATTTCATTGTATTTAGAACGCAATTTTTCTGTACAAAATATTAATTTCATTATAAAAGAATATAAAATATGAAAAAACTGGACTGATTGCATTTTTCCTGGAAACTGGACCAGACATAAAAACTGGAAAATTCAGGCGAATCTAGGCCATCTGGCAAGCCTATACGTAACCCTTCGTGTGCGACTTACAAAAGTACCTATCGCCTATTTAATTTTATCTGCGGTTATGAGATTAGCATCTAAGTTTCTACTTCTCTGCGTTTATTCTTATACACTCCCCATTTACCGTCTTTACTTATTTTTCTTGCAGCATTTAAAAGCTTCTTTAGTGATAACTTTAGTGTTTGTAGCTCCTTCTGCCACCATTTCGGATTTGCTACTGCGAGGGCAAGATACATTGAAGGCATCCTCAAACGCATGTTCAAGTGTGTCAGCTATACTTATGTTAAATGTCGACAGAATTTTAGCATATATTTTATACCGACGTAAATAATTAGCTACCCTACTTTCAAATGTGCCTCAATTCATATTCCAGGTACTTATGGTCATTTCCTTGAATGCTTTGCATTTTAACACCTTTAGGCCGTTAATTTGTGTGAAAAGTGTTAGAACAAAAACATCGCTTCAGTTCTTAGTTTTAAATGTAGGTCAGTTTTTAGAAATTTTAAATTCAACTAAAAATATCAGGTTGAATTAATTGAACGAAATTTATTCAATACAACTAAATACATTTTGTTCAATTCTCAAAAGAATTTTAGTTTCAAAAACAAAGTAAGTTTTATATTGGCAACGTACTTGCCAATTGTATTTAATTGTAAACAATAAAAAATTCTATAAGATAAACAATAAATTACAGTGTTAAAGTTCAAATGAAATTTCTCATGTGGACTTTGTTCGATTGGTATTTTAAAAATGATATTGTTTCTAGTAGACAATGCCTACCCTTACATCGTCTGCAAGGTCCCTCTTTAATCGTTCACAACAGTTTGAAATCAAAATGTTTAAGCTAAATATTCATAAAAAAAATTATTAACTCATTTGTTTTGTTTTATTTCATTACAATTCAATCAATCAAAAACACAAATTTGTTTAGAAAACTTTTTATTTAAAATTCTTAATTTTTGATAATTTCTTTTCCACAGTTTTGCATTAAAAAAAAAGAATAATAAAAGTTATTCTTGAGGCAAGCATACGTCAAAAAGTTTCTGTGGTTTAGTCTACTATTGTTACTTTTTTTTACAAATAGAAGAAAAAGAATGCTGTCATAGGACAACAAACATCTAGAAAAAATAAATAAAAATCCTTAACCCCTTAAGCGCCGATGACATTTTTATGAAAAATTAAGTATATGTATACTTAATATTTTTTTCTATTTCTTAATTCTGTCAGCCAAATATTTGCTTTTTTGACTGGAGCTACTTCGCCAAACTAGATTAACATCTAAGGTGAAGGGTATATAAGATTCGACATAGCCGAGTATAATACTCTTACTTGTTAATAATACTCTTGGGATGCGGCTCTTGGTTAGGCAAAATAAATTTAAAAAATATTTTTACAGGGACGTCTTGGTGTTGGAATTGGAGGGATACCTCCCCCTGCTCATAAAAATTAATTTTTTTGGTTTTAAGGCGTATGTAATCCATTTCCTTTAATAATTACATTATTTTTTTCAAATAATATTTTATTTTGCCGCTCATTATAAATGGCAGGGCTAAAAATGGCATTTTCCAA
Organism: Gymnosoma rotundatum; assembly: GCA_916610165.2. NCBI lineage: Eukaryota > Metazoa > Arthropoda > Insecta > Diptera > Tachinidae > Gymnosoma > Gymnosoma rotundatum. The sequence continues at coordinate 89,151,586 of OU744337.1, read as the reverse complement.
TTTCTGGAGTCCAACTTTAAGTTTTTAAACATTCTTCGACCTTAAAAATTGTAGTTGGTTAACAAAATGACGGGAAATTAAAAAAAAAATACTTGCATTTTTTAAAAGTATGATTAGTTTTTCTAAGGAGAACTTTTTTTCCTTGGTCAAGTTTTTTTTTTTAGTGGCTATGACCATAACAGATTTTTCTGCAAAGTTTCGTTAATTTTTTGGGCACTCAGTAAATTTTGTGAGACACAATAAGCAAAAAAAACAAAAAAAAGTAATGTCTGGCTATATTGGCAAAATACCCCACTATTGCGACACCCTTTTAATTACAAATCCAAATTTTATAATCGTTGTTATAGCGGAGTTAGCAAAACATGTTCTTTGTAAATTTCAAGCGTCTGTCTACAACTGTTTAAAAGTATGGCCATATACATCAAATTAAATGCACTATTGGGGCACAATGTAGTTTATGATTTTGAATACCAAGGAATACTTTAAATAACATGTTTTATTCGGTGCTCTTTATATTATTTTAAATAGAAGAACTTCCTTACTGAATTGAAAATCAGTATCATTTTCTGGGTCGCTACATCCGTCATCAGCATTCTTCGCATCTATTTTTCTTAGGTTCTGTACATTGTAAACATTTTCGATTTAATCAGCTAATTTCGTAAATAAGAATACAATCAATATTAATTCGGTTAGACGAAGTTCAGTAGTTGCTGATTTTGCACGTGGAAACTATGACACTCTTACCTAAAATGGTCATACATCGTGAAAGCTTAGACCGAAAAAAAATTTTTTTTCCTATCACGCAAAATATCCGCCGAAACGTTTTTGAGAAAAGTGCTGCATCCCAAGTGGCACAAAAAAGCATAAATTCCTTTTTTACATTTTCAGTAAAACATTAACAAGTAAGAGAGCTACATTCGGCTATGCCGAATGTTATATACCCTTCACCATCTATGTAAATCTCGAAGTAACTCCAATCAAAAAAAGCAAATAGTTGGGTGACAGAGAATTAAAAAATAAGAAAAAATTAAGTATGCATAATTTTACATAAAAATGTCATCGGCTCTTAATGGGTTAAACATTTTTAAAAATTATTAGTACATCCTTAAAGAGATATTTTAAATTTTAGAGGCCTGTACCTCAGAAAATATGGGCGATCGCCAATTTTTTCACTAAATGTTTTTTTTATTTTTTAATTCTCTATCGCCACATATATTTGTTTTTTTTTTTTTTTTTTTGGAGTTACTTCATTGTTCCAAACGATATGTAAGATTACAAAGTAGACGTAGTGTTTTGCCCGCTAATCGATTTGCAAAGGCAAACTCGATTTCAACACTAACACGGACGGATAGACGGACATCGCTCAATCGATTCCCAAAGCATAAGAAATTGTAGAAATTACAAACGGAATGACAAACTTAGTTATACCCTTTTTCCACTTTTTGTGGTGAAGGGTATAAAAACAATAGCACTTGCTCTTGTTGTATTGAGTGTAAAAGGCAAGTTGCCTTTAAAGCTATTAGGCAAGTTTACTTGGGCAAGTATAATTTCCATTTTTATTTATTTTCTTTTGAACTTGCTTTTATATTCACATTCAGCAAATTGGTTGAGCAAGTTTAATTTCCTTATGCTCGAATTTTATTAATTAGTTGACGTTTTGTTTAATTAACAAATATAAAATTTTCTAAATACAAAATTAGACAACACACCGAAGAAGAAATAAAAGACAATGTGAGAAACAAATAAATATCCCAAGACAAGAACGACAGCAGAAACAGACTTGCCAAGTACAACAAGCAAGTCTGTACTCAAATTTCGGCAATTATTTTTCCTTCAAACCGACCTTTCCTCTCACACACACAAACACAAGGCTTGCGCAAGTACAGTTGCCTAATCTGAAAGGGGAAACAATTTTTATTTAGCTACAGTTTCCCGTTATGAGTTGCGAGTTTGGAAAAAGTTTAAGTTTCATAGTTAAAGTTAAAATTTAATTTGAAAAAGTATTATCCTAACATAAAATAAATTAACACAATGTTAGGTTATACAATTGAATTTTTGTGTGATTAATAACATCGTTTATTATAGTCTTATTTTTTAATGAAAAGTTTTTCTAACTTTTCCTTTCAGTATTTAGAGTTGCGCTTTAGTCGTACAATAAGGAGTATTGCATCAATCATGTTTGTCATAGATGAGGTAAGACCTGCTTTTTAAAAAAAAAATTTTATTATCTCTCTTATTTTTAGATAATATTCTTGCCAATTATTCTATATGTACCAGCGATATCATTAAACCAAGGTATGTTTTATTGGTTTTATAAATCAATTTAAATTCTGTCATATGCTACATAATCCACCCTTATTCTATTTGGCGTCATCAACATCGTTGTCAATTTTGAGACAACATCAACTTAACACAACATCAATACTAATTTGGTATTCCGTAACAAACTAACGACGACGTTGACTGTTTATCGATAATATAAAAAACACACATATATAATATTTGAGTCAGTTGATGAAATTTGTTTTCTATTGTGTTAGGTGGTGTCGAAAATTTAAATTTAAAAACAGAAAGATAAAAAACCTATAACAATAAAATAAGCAAAACTATTACAAACTATTACCACAACTTGCCGTTAGCTAACGGCAGGATTTTGTCTGCCTGATAAATAGCTTTGTATTATTAAAACTTCCATTTTTTATTGCAATTATAATAATAATAATAATAATAATAATAATAATAATAGTATTTAATGATTAAAAAAAAAATAATAATAAGTGAAGTTTTTATAATGCAAATCCATTTATCGGTCCGACAAAATCCTGCCTCCACTATTTTTCCAAATTGGCAGAAATTTGTAATTTTAGTTTTTTCCATTTCTTATTTTGTTATTTTAATATTGCTGTATACTTTTTCATGTTTTTAAAATTTTCCTTTGCATACAACACAACTTAACATCAAAAATGGCGACGTCAATTCTTCTTAGAAAATACCAAACATATGTCGACAGTCATCGAAGAAAAAGGATGTCGTCTTGTGTTGACGACGCCAAACAGAATATGGTTGAATATTATAGTATACTACCTTCTGTTTATGCCAATTTTGCTTTGTTTACAAAATCCCATAAAAAAAGTTAAGGGCGGGAAATCTAAATATGCTTTGCGAGTTATATCGGTATTATTAGCTTAATACAAAAATGGTTTGGAATATTTGGTTTAATCTTAAAACCTCGCCCTTAAATCAAGTAAATTACTCGGTTCTTCATTTACGTTTCGTAGCCAGATTGATCAAACCTGAGTCACAACATCTTAACAACACACATAAGAAATACGTTGATATAGCGTTAAATTTTTATGATTTGGCAAGCACCATTGCAAGTTATATTTATTTTACTAGGTAGCAGCTCCTTTACAACAACTAAACATTGCGGTGGAAATATCAAGAGAAATAAAAGAAAATAAAAGATATTGCTCTAAAAATAAACGATTGTTTTCTTTTTAAAATGCTTGTTGTTGGTGTTTTCTCAAATTCGTAAACAAACGTAGTAAAGTATGTTGTATGTACCCAGTTGCTAATATTTCGAGTACTCGGAATTGTAATCGAAAAGGTAACACAGAGTTTGCTTTCGATTACTTCATATAGTACAACGTAAGTAAGTAAGCTAGATGTGATATAGAATTGAGAGTCATTTACGCAGAAGTACTTTTGCTTACCTTAAAATGTACAAAGTGAAGGTATGTGTGTTGTTGAAAAATAAAAATTATACCGTATTAAAAACCAACATTATAATGGAGGGAATCAGCAAGCGTTATCTGTGACGATTGGCGGTACAGGAGAGGAAAAAATGTGTTTCTATACACAATAAAAAAGGATCAAGAATCCTCTAATACCTTACTTGAAAAAGTGCTGGATAACCAAGACAAAATTCTGGTGTATTTAACGCAAACATTCAGAAAGTGCATTTCGGAGTATCATACTATGTTTCCTGTTGAAAAGGAAGAGCAAATACAAGCTGTAGAGCGTCTCTCAGAAAAAGAAGAAGCCGAAATGGTAGGTTATCTTTTTTTAACAAATTGTGCTATGTATATATTTTCGCAATTGCTCTTTTTAATTATTACTGTTCTTTCTTTTAGGTAACTGTTATAAAGGGAATTTAAAATCCTGGTAGATTACGTGTGAATTTCCATCGGACCATCGAAAAAAACAATATTTTCGTACAACTATGATGGTGTGAATGACAAGAAAGCTTTTAAAGTCTATAAATGTTGCAATTTTCGGTAGGTGGCAGTGAGTGTATGTTATAAAAAGTGCTTCAGTTTCATATTTTTTCTTTGCATAGAAGCGGTTAAAACTGAAGACTACACGAATACCGAATACGTCAAAGATATTCGTGAATCCTCTCAAAAACAAAATTCACAAAAGAAAATATTTCGCACCACCTTTTTATATTATTAATTTTTTTTTATTAAAATACATATGTTGTTATCATGAAATTAAAAAATAATGAAACATAATTAAATTTTTTAATTTACCTTTTGGTATACTTTGTATATCAACAAGTACTTTATGTTAATTACAGCACCATATACTAAGTATATGAGAAAATATTTTATTTTGACTACAAAACGATTAAACCAAATATATAGAATGTTATGATGGATGGATACTTTTTCGTACACTTTGTGGGTTGGTGGTAATCAATGAAGAAGCGGCCATGTTCTATATAAAAGTAAAGTAAAAACGTATATAGAGTTCCGAGTACTCTTTGTACACAAAGTATGCCACACGTATTTCAGAACGTGTAACACACGTTCGTTACTGGGTCGTTAACATACCAGCTGGAAGGACAACACTACCTAGTAAAATAAATGTACATCGCACCATTGCCTCGTTTCATACATAGCGTTTACAACTGTGATTTAATCGACCTCAAAAAAATAAAAATATTTTTAATAAAAGTTAAATGTGTTTAATATCCCAATAATAATAATCCATAATAATAATATAATACATAATAAATTGGGTGGATTCAGTATACGTGAAGCCATCAGCTTTAACCGCTTCTATTTAAAGAAAAAGGATGAAACTGAAGAATCTTTTTTTAAAGTACACTTTCTGTAACTTACCGAAAATTTCAGAATTTAAGATGATAAGTCTAACTTTAAAAGCTTTCTTGTCATTCACGTCATTGTAGTTGTACGAAGATATTATATTTTTGTCGATGATCCAATGGATATCCACACGTTATCCCCCAGAACTTAAAATTCGTTTTATATTAGTTACTTGGAAAAAATAAACAGCAATAATTAAAAAGAGCAAATGCGAAATTTGTTTCTTCTGAAAGATAGTTTACAGCTTGTATTTGCTCATTTTCAAGAAGAAACATTCCGAAATCCTTTTTAAATGTTTCCTCTCCTGCACCGCCAATCGTCACAGATAACGCTTGCTGAAACCATCCATTTTTTATAAAAATTAATTTTTATTTTATTTTTCAACACACCAGCACACACTTTGTATATCGCACATCACACTTTTAAAGGAGTTTATTTGAAATACATTAAATGGTTTTAATAAAATTTCTTTAGAAAGCGCTGTCATCACAATCGATAGTACCATCGATAATATCGAGTTTTATTTTTGGCCAACTATAGATATTTTGTTGTTTTCGATAGTGATAGTATCGGATAGTAATAGTTGCCAAAGTAAGCACTTAAAAAATTAGAGAGTATCGATATTTTTCTTAAAAACTATTATTGTGTCGTGACCCTCTTCAAAAATATTATAGTATTGCAAACACATTAATAAATGGTCTACACGTAACAAAACTATGTATCTTTTTAGTATTCTATATATCTCGTTATTTATCCCAGCTGTATGAGTTGTACTAAAAACAAAGTCTTGGCAAAATATAAATTTGTACTTTTCACTTAAATACTTTTATTTATTGTATTCTTTAAAATACAACTATAAATTACACAAATATATATTATATTTGATTAACAAGTTTATACATATATAATTTTTATATATTAACATTAGGTACTTCAATTTAAATAATAAACCTTACCCTATTTGTGTAATAACAATAATAACAACAATTAACAACTTTGCATTGCCAAACATATTTAAACGTTAATAGTCGTTATCTACGGTTAGGTAAGTCTTTTTGTTTCATTCATATCATCTAATAAGCATATTGTTAAAGTAATTATATAAGTCGGTTTAATTATTGTCACTATAAGTTGGATAGTTGGTAGTTTATCATGGATACAATCGTTTCTTATGAACCATGGTGGTGTAGTAAAGAGTCTTAAAGTTTTCGCTTGGTATCATTGTATTATTTCGATATTTGAATTACTAGCCCTACTCCAAAGTTGGATTCTAAAGTCCAAACGGGTTTTAATATTGCTTTGTATATCCTTACTTTGTTTGCAATATTTAGTTGCGACTGGTAGCTTTTATGTGCTCTTTATAGGTGACAAATTCCACTTTTTAAACCAGAGTTCTAACATACATATTAAGATTATTTTCAACAATGTTTGTTGCCAAATATTCGGTGTCGTCCGCGTATCTGCAATGTAAACTTTATGTAATACTGGGCTGAGTACGCTGCCTAGAAGCACGCCTGTTCTGATTTCATAGATTGACCATATTTCATTATTTATTTTAACAAAATAAGTTCGGCTTTCTAAATATGCTTTTGTAATAAAGAAAAATGGGGCTGCGAGAAGAGATTTAATTTTTTAAAACAGTCTAACATGCCATTCTTTATCAAATGCTTGTTCCTTATCTAAGAAGACTTTTTTTTCTTCAAAAGATCTGCGAATTGTATCCTCTACTCTGTGTGTTTGTTTCGGTGTTCCATGTTTATACTTAAAAAAATCTTTTCAAACATTTTAGAAAAAATACAGAGCAGGCCTATTGGCTTATAATTTTATATTTCGGACTCTGTTTTGTTTGGCATTTCCATTAGGGAGGAAAGTGGTTTATTCGAAGAATTGCGTTGAAAATGTTGGGTAAAAATATAACGGCTTTATTTGGTAAACTTTTCATAACAATTACATCAATATTATCATGAACTGAGGATTTTTTGTTGTTTATTTTTAATATTTATAATTTAACTTCTCTAGTTAAGAAATGTTAAGATATTTTTTATATCTTTTTAGAAAGTCAGCCGTATACAGTTGAGAAAGAAAAATAAAATTATCGTTGGTTGTTGTTTTTGCTTAAACTTTGATTTTTGTCTTTACTTTATTGTTTGGACAACAATTTTTAGTTTATTTAAAATATTTGTTTTATTTAAAATGTTTGTTTGCCATCAAGACGTGCTTTGACCCTCAATAATCAATATCGGTAATTAATTTAATCCGGATAATTTTCATAAAATAGCACAAATTTTTTTAAATTAAATAATTAATTTAACTTATAAAAACAGTCAAAATGCTTTGAGTTTTTATTTTGTATTTTATATTTAGATTTTGTGTTCCAGAAATTTTATATAATTTTGTCTCTTTATAAGAAAAAAAACAATGCTTGCCCTCATTTTCACGAACTTTACCCAAAAAGTAAAGAAACAGACATATTAATGGTATCGTTGAATTTTTATTATTTAGTTAAAATAATCCATTCGCTGTATGTCAGATTAATTAATTTATAAATTTATCATCACAGATATTTGTACCGAAATGATCGTATACTTAGGAATCGTCCACTTAATTTAGTGGATTAAAAAAAAATTTGTTTAATACAGATAAATTACTTCTCTTTCTAGTTACTGACATTAACATTCACATTGTGAGCAGTATAATGTGTGTGATCTGTGTAATTTACACACTAATCGTAGGTATTTTTAATTTGTAACGATTCTAAATTTAATTCAACATCTTGTATTGCAGGGTGGTATTAAAGGGGTTGTTCATACCGATGCTTGGCAAATTCTTGTGATGTTTTTATCGGTGATAATTGTGGTCATTTTCGGTATTATATATGCTAATGGTTTTAGTCCAATTTTTAAAAGTGCTTCCGAAGGTGGCCGTTTTATATTTGCCAAGTCAGTCAACTTATTGCACAAAAGGTTTTTAATGTTGTACATAAATTTTGATTTCGTATCTGTTTTTGCAGCACTAATCCATCACCATACGATCGTCAGACATTATGGGGTGTTTTGATTGGGGGATTTTTCTATTGGACCTCATTTAATTCAGTTAACCAAACAATGGTCCAGCGTTACATGTCTTTGCCATCACTAAAGAAAGCAAAATGGTCTGTTGCCATTTTTACGATTGGCGTTTTACTATTTGTATCTGTGTGTTGTTTTGCCGGTTTACTTGTATACGATTTTTATAAAAACTGCGATCCGTTGTTGTCTGGTTTAATTACGGTAAGTTATTTATTTTGTTTTATTATTTTTTTATATTAAATATACATACATACATACATACATACATATATGAAAATAGGAAACACGCAAATACAAATAAGTATATATGTAAAAAGTAAAATGTATGCAAATTAATTTAGAATTGTTCTAAATCATTAATTCGTTTGTTTGCCTCAATTTGATTTTTACAATTTGCAAATTCCTCTTTAATTGCCTTCAAGCTATAAGACATTTCATAGATAGCTGACTCAAATGTTTTAAGGCAATTTTGAAATGGACAAATTCAGTACGTATTTCGTTTACTAAACATACCTTACACGTAAAGAACAAGTGCAACGTAAAAACTGAAAAAATATGTACTTAAGATCTTTGGTGACAGACTTGATGTATTGACCCAATCGACTCCTTTCATATAAAATTTTTCCTGGAGTGCTTAGCGTTAAATTCTAGGGTGAAAAATGCTATTATAACCCAGCAAAAATTTTTTGAGAAGGTAATCGAGTGTGGAATTAGGCATTTTTGGTGGAAGTACTTGCCAACTAGATTGCCAACTTAATGATTTTAACAAGGCATGAGACTTTTATAATCAATCGAGAATCGATTACATTAATTACTGTAGGAAATAATTAGAACCATTAGTAAGTATTTTAAGGTAATCCCTTTTAACATAAGGAACTAGTTCCATTACTACTTCCTTTTTTGGAAACTATACATTAATTTTTGTGTTTTGTAAGCGATTAGCAAAATATGGCAATCACAAAAGTCATTATATGGCAAGTACTTTTTATAAGCTAATGTCTAATTTTTTGCTGGGAAAAGGTTATTCATTTTAAGCAGAACCTGAAAAGACACAAAAAGTACACCTAGGCAAGGCCTGGTACAGTAAGTAATTCCGAAATAAATTTAACCAATATTTGTTAACAAATGTCGTAAATTTTACGTTTACGTTCTGATCAAATAGCAGTCACATTATGACTTTTAAGTGATATACAAAATATAAAAAGGAAAACATTTTATGCGAATGTATCCAACCGTTTTTTTTTTGTTAAATTTTCAAATTTATATTTATTAGCAAAAGCCATTTTATGAAATAAAGGATTATTTAATGTTTAATGTGTTAGGTCAGGCAGGCAGTCGTGTTGCCATAGCCCACTTGGGTCCATTGATTGGTCCCTTTGTGTTAAATAACTAATAAAAAATTTTATTTGAATTTTTCAGCATGATGACCAACTCTTACCTGTTTATGTGATGCAGACTGTTGGAAGCTTACATGGTATCCCCGGCCTATTTATTGCTGGAGTGTTCGGCGCAGCACTCAGTTCTTTATCTGTAGTTTTAAATTCAACGGCATTGGTTGTTTTCGAGGATATTACTAAAGGTTGTTTCAACTTAAAGTTGTCGGAAAAGGCTTCCAGTATTCTGGTAAAGAGTTGTGTTGTTGTACTTGGATGTGCCGCTGTATCTCTTGTTTTTGTCTTAGAACAATTAAGCGGAATTTTAAGTGTCGCTGTCTCTTTAACAGCTATTGCTGCTGGAACAACATGTGGTCTGTTTTCATTGGGCATGTTAGTGCCTTGGAGTAATAGTAAAGGAGCCTTGGCTGGTGCTCTTGCTGGTGCCGCTATTACCGGCTGGATTTCTTTTGGCTCACAAATAGCTTACGCTCTTGGCCAAATTGAGGCGAAAAAACTTCCAGTTTCTGTGAAAGACTGTCCTAATGTAGGTTATGCGTCAACTTTTCTAAATTATACTTCTAGTCCAGTAGATGCCTCTGATGTTTTTCCACTATATCGACTGTCGTTCCACTGGATAAATCCAATTGGTGTAATTACAACCGTTTTAGTGGGTACTCTAGTTTCATTTTTAACGGGTCCCACAATTGTTAAGACACTGGATGCAAATGTTTTATCACCAGTAATCCACAGGTAGGTATTTCTTATAAATATTACATTAATTACATTTTAGATTAGTCGTAAAATTTAAATTATTATTATTATTATTATTCACCTTTACTGATATATGTATGTACTTTTCAATAGTATATAAGTCTCTCTCTTAGTTTTTTTTATTTGTTTGTTTGTGCGTGCGTCAGTTACCGCTAAATGATTGAAAAAGGTTGCAAGTAGGGTATGAATTTTTACCGTTATACAGCTGTGTTATCGGAACGCATCAATACAATACATCAGTACATAAAGTATTATACAGCATCAGTACAATACAAGTGCCCGCAAGGAGTTACATACCTATTGTCATCCAAAAATTTGGTATTTTACACTATAAAATATACTGGGCTCGATTCTCCTTTATTTACGTCAACGATTGGTCTTATTAAAGCTTTTTGTGCTAATAACCCATACCATTTTATAATATCAAATATTGATTGAAAAACCTGGTATCTGCACGTATTTCGCTGGTTGATTAAGCCACCTAATCAGAAAACCTTTATTCAAATTTTCAGAAAACCAAGAACACTGTTCTTTAAGCACAGAAAATTAATAAACAACTTGTGAGTTATTTTTGTATTCCACGCCAGAAATTTAAGACTTTAACATAAATCACCAATAACCACGTTTCTATTTCTTCTTACATTCCTTTCTGCCTTAGGTTTGTTACATTCCAACTCTTAATGCACTCGTAAAGCGTATTAAAAATAAATGCAATACAGTTATATTTGATCTCACAACAATGTGAACAACAGTTTTCGCAAGCAATTACATGATTTTTATTATTTGAGCTGTCATCGAACTTTAAAATAAAAACGCCTTAAACAAGTAACTGCCATCCCTAAATTAGCGCGTAAGACGCAAAGCAATATAATTCATAGCTTTTGCGGTGGAAAGTCATCCCTAAATAACAGCGTCAACTTTGTGTCTTTAACAGTAATGTTAACTCATTTTATTTTATAATACCCGCTGTATAAGAATAAAGAAGAGATAAAACCGCTAGATTGCCTTGAAAATAACTAAATTGTCATTACTTTTCAACCATAACAAAACAAACCAACAAGCAGCCAACTTCACTTCCTAACGCACTGTCAAAATTTGATTTTTCAATTGCTAATCGTTGACGCCGTGCTATTTAGGGATGCTTCATACACTTTGTATGTACATGAGAAATTATGACAGTTATCTTGCGCTATACGCGCTAATTTAGGGATGGCAGTAAGAATGCTATATTTGGCTATGCTGAATCTTACATACCCTTCACTATATATGTATAACCATATGTACGTATAAGTTGGAATACGAAATTCTCTCCTACCATTAAATTTTTCTGTTCAAAACAAGCGTCGAAAATTGGTTGTTGTGCCAGATAGTAAAATTGTAGTTATTTTAAAGGCAAGGATTCACTATCATATTCAGTCGTACGACCTGTCAAAAATTGCATGTGTGCTCAAAATGTATAATAGTGTGGACTAAAAGTGTATGTGTGTGATAGACATTTTGACAGATCTGTACAAATTTATAATCTTTTAAATAAATTCATAAAATATTTTTTTTCTATGCTATCAGTGTTGAATTTTTTTAAGATGAGAAAAAAAAACAACAAAATATTAAAATAATATGTTTTTTGGTACGGACGACGTAATTTTGAAACGATTTTTAAAGTAGGACAGAATTCTGTCAGATTTTTGTGTGATTAAATCGTACGATTGTGTATGATAGTGAGTCCTGGCCTTAGGATGTAAATAAGTAGCAGGAATACAAACAAAAATAAAAAAAAAATTGCAAAATTAGAGGCAAGCGAGGTGGTGGCGTTTCGAAATGTCTAAGCAATTAGCGATTTAAATTTTCTCTAGCTCAGCTAGTGGCGTTTCAAAGTTGATTTCAACACGAACTCGGACGGGCTGACGGACATCGCTCAATCGACTTTGCTATGCATAAAACTCAGAATATATACTTTATGCGGTTGAAAACTTAGACTTAAACACCCTCTCCTACCTGTGGTGAAGAATATATCTAAAACAATCATCTAATACATTCACCTGTAACGGATTCGCTTTGGGTTCATGTTTGAAATTGTGAATGACAAAAATAATGCAACAAAAGTTTAGGAGTAGAGGAAAGTCTTTACTTCTCTGTATAAATTATTTCTTCAGATTAACTTGGGGAAAGAAAATATTCTAACTTCAGACGCCTGCCTCTTATTTTTCCATATCATTTGGAAAAATGAAGTAACACCAATCAAAAAACAAATATATGGGGCGATAGAGAATTAAAAAAAATATCAAGTGAAAAACTTGGCGCTCGCCCATATTTTCCGAATTATGGCCTCTGAACTTTTCATAGAAAAGTACGATTGTGGACCATTTTTTTAAGATATAAACATTGGTATCATTTAAAAGCTATTGAAGAGGCCTTTACGGAAATACTAAAATATTCATTCAGAGCCGATGACATTTTCATGTAAAACTATACATAGTACTCATTTTTTTTCTTGTTTTTCAATTCTCAGTCACCCCAATATATGTTTTTTTTTTTTTGATGGGGTTTATTTCACTAAACTAGATTCACATATATGGTAAAAGGTATATCAGATTCGACATAGCCGCATATAGCACTCTTACTTGTTTAGAGTCTTTTCGTTTTTAGGTTCGATGGCAGCTCAAATAATAAAAAACATGTAACACAACTGTATTGTTTTTATTTTTAATACGTCTTACGTCTGCATAAAGAGTCGTCTTACTTGTTTTATATTAGAGCTAATAGGCTTAGCATTAGTCCGCTAGAGATTCTAGACTTTTTATGTAAAATATTTAATTAATTATAGGTATTATAAAGAACAATAATAATAATAGCAAAAACATATTTTACACATTTAATACAATGCACATTTAAAATGCAATGCGTAGACTTTATGTAAAATATTTAATTAATTATAGTTATTATAAAGAACAATAATAATAGCAATAATATATTTTATCACTTAATACAATGCATAGCATGCATCATAGCATTTGCAAAATTGTGTAGCATATTTTACTCATTACAATATGTTTTGTTGGTGTAAACTAAAAGTATGCTACACAATTTGGTGTAGCAAATTGGTATAGTATATTTTTACAATACACTAACGAAATATTTAAAAATGCACATGCTACATGTTTGCAAATATGTTTCAGTATAAACCTAAGTTTTTATATGCACTGAATATACAATGCTTCATTTCAAATCAATTTCGTGTTTGTTATTTTTGCTATTCTATATTCTAACTTCGTTTTTTGTCGTTTTAAATTAAATGTTTAAATAACTTAAGTCGTAAATTTTTTAATTTTCATTGCTTTTACAGTTTTTAACTGTTTAAAATAAAGTAATAATTCTGCTTATGCTTACGAAAAAAAACGCAGTTGTAATTAAAGCAGAAGCAGTCGATGTTAAAAGTTTTTTTATTGTGCTTTTGAATGCGGTTAGTAACTGCCATCGCTAAAGTAGCGCGTAAAGCGCAAGATATCTGTCAAAATTTCTCAGGTACATACAAAATGTATGAAGCATCCCTAAATAACACGGCGTCAACGCTTAGTCGCCGTTTATACTTGGAAACATTTGGAAGGGAAACATTTAGTTTGATAGAAAATTACGGGTGGGGAAAAGAGAATCGTTGTTGCGTTCGGTACTCAGCGATACGCTTTGTAGACATTTACTTTGCATACATTTTAAAGCGAACAATAACAACACTAATGAAATGTTTCCGACAACATGTTCGCCTATGTGAACGCGAATGAAAAAACAAAAGAGAATTTAAAATGTTTTTCTTCCAATTGTTCGCCCGTCTAAATTTGGACTTAGCAATTGGAAAATCCAATTTTGACAGTTCGTTAGGAAGTGAAGTTAGCTGGTTGTTGGTTTGTTTTGTTATAGTCGAAAAGTAATGACAATTTAGTTATTTTAAAGGCAATATAGCGGTTTTATCTTTTCTTTATTCTTATACAACGGGTTTTATAAAATAAAATGAGTAAACATTAGTGTTGAAGCCACGAAGTTGACGCTCCTATTTAGGGATGACATTTCAGCGCAAAAGCTAAGAATTACAATGCTTTGCGTCTTACGCGCTAATTTAGGGATGGCAGTAAGAAAGAAAAACACACAAGCAATGTCTTTGGTTTAACAAGTTTTCAGCAGTCGCAGCCCGATTTCGACTTTCAAAAGCAAAAAAAAAAAAAAAAAATCCAAACCGAAAGTGCTTCTTGTTTTTTCATAAATTGTTTTTTGATTTTGCTTTGACTGAACTGTCATATTTTTCAGAAGCATAAGCAGAAGCAAAACCAAATAAAATGAAACTTATTTTAATTTTTAAACACTGCTTAAAATTAACTATTTTTCTCCACAGATTTCTACCAAGAGAATGTTTTTCGCCATATCGAACTGATAGTGCAATCACAAGGGAAAATACGGCGCAAACGTTAGCACATCTTTTAAATGATGTCACTAAGAGAACTGATTGAAAAACATGTAAATAAAATAAAGAAACAATAAAAAATTATGCAAATAATACTGGCCAAATTAGATATAAGAAAAATAAGCAAAAAAGTTATCTGTACAAAAATTGTAAAAAAAAACTTTGTAAATTGCATGAATATTTTATATACATACATACATATATTTATGGATAGTAAAATTATATCAAGTTAAAACTGGGTCATGTTTATATAAATAAACAAACTTAATTATTTAAAATTGTTAAATACATACGTAGGTGCAATAATTGTGTTTCAAAACTCTAGTTCTTAAGCTATAATTTGTTATTAGTAATTAATTATAATTTGATTAAGCTTTATAAAACTTAGTGCCCGATTTACAGTCGAACTAATGACAATTGTAAACATTTTCAAAACAAAACAAATGCAAATAATAATTTTCAAAGCATCAACACTATACAACTAATTGGAGAAAAATGGGTTTTGGGGAGTTGACTGATAGCAAGGAAGGTACTAAGGAAGTAATTATTGGTTAATCCAGACACGAATTTGTTTTTCAATTCAATGTGATTACTTTGACAGTCGATAACAAAAGGCAACAAATGAATGAAACATCCCTATTTTCAGCATTCTTTTAGCTTTTTATGTTAAGTTAACAGTAAATAAAAACTATTTAAAACAATTTTAGTTTGATAATAACGCTTTTACTGCGTTTTCGGTAGAATGTGCCGTTACATCCATTATTTTAAGTTACTAAGGGAAGTATTTTATGAAGCAATTGTGGCTATCCGCTACAATTTAAACGAAAATTAAGCAACAAGTCAATAGCTTGATTGATCTTTAGCTCATCTTTTATATTTAGCTATTTGAAAATTATAATAATGGGCCTTAGATAGTTTATATTGTTATATGTTAAAAGCTTTCACGTATCGATTGAATCATTTAAAAAAAATATATGAGTATGCTTATTCATGTGCACTTATAAAAATGAACAAGTATCAATATTAAATCAGAACCGATAATAGATGGTATCCAAAGTTATATAATAAAAAATGTTATGCAAAACTTTTAGTTTTTTGTTTTAAATTGTAAACGCCAAGGTTTTGTTTTATGTAGATCATTAAGCTCTATATAAAATTGCTACACATATATTTTTGAATTAGATGATAAAATTTTATTTTATTCACATTTCGTTTAAAGTAAGTGGTTCTGAAAAAAGTTTGGAATTATTATGTTCGTTATAATAAGTTTGGACACCATCTATTATCGTTTTTAATTTAATCTTAATACATGTACACTTTTATAAGTTGTAAGTGCACATAAATAAGCATTCGCATAAATTTTGTTTAAATGATTCCCTGGTTTATGTAAATAAAAACTCTGTATGAATTGGGGCTCGCCCATATTTTCCGATTTATGGCCTCTGAATTTTTCATAGAAAAGTACGATTTTGCACCATATTTTTTTAAATATCAATATGGATATCATTTAAAAGCTTATGAAGAGATTTTTAAGGAAATGCTAAATTATTATAAAAATTCTTAAACCATTAAGAGCCGATGACATTTTTTTCTAAAATTTTATATATGTAGTAATGAATGTTTTTTCTAATTTTTAATTCTCTGTCAGCCAAACATTTGTTTTTTGTGTTGGAGTTACTTCACTAAAATAGATATACATATATGGTGAAGGGTATTTAAAATTCAGGATAGACGAATATAGCACTCTTACTTGTTTTTTAAATTCTTCTAAAAAACTCTCAATGTTAAAAATACTGGGAAGTTAATTTGTGTTCACTTCTTTTTTAATGTGCTATATAATAAAGTTAGACAAAAGATTCTCATATTACGCTAAAAATTGAGGAAAAGGTCTAAATTTAATAAATTTATGCAAAGGCATAAAATAAATAATTTTACTGCCCATCGGCCCATAGTACATGTTCAAAGTTTAGTTTATTAATAATTATTCAGATTCCATTCCATATACATAGGTTAGACTTATAAAATCGAATATATCAAAAATAATGTAGTTTAAACTAATTTATACAAAATAAGATGCATTTTAAAATTTTATGTATTTTTTTAAATGACAAATATAACTTGTGCATGACATAAAATTTTTATAAATTTTTTTTTTATTAAACCCATTAGGTTTAAATAATAGATTGTGAAAAATGTAATTTTTTTATTTAAGAGATATAAAATACTAGCTATGCAAATTGTTTCAAAACCTTAAAACATTTACAAAAATATAAAAAAAAAAACATAGAAACCAAAAGCTAACAATAATAAATATATTTTAATAAAAATAAAGTAATATTTTAATAAATTTACGTGTATAACAATTAGTTTGCTATAAAATAAATAAGATGATATACAATTAAATAAATGCAATACAATTCAAGTTTTAATATCTTCAATTATTTTTGGTATCTTCAACTTAACTAAACCAATAATAAGTATTCATGTTTAAATATCGTACATAATTAGGTTAAGGTATGATTAGTTGTTGCTTTCATTTGCGATTTCTTTTTTGTTTAATTTAAAAATCGTATAAACTAACAAGGTACAAAGTTATACGATTTTTCTTACAAGTACTACAGCAATTAAATCTTATAATTGAACAAGTTAGTATATACCCTTCACCATATGTGTAAATCTAGTTTAGTAAAGTAACTCGAACTAAAAATTCTGGGGTGACAGAGAATTAATAAGTAGGAAAAAAACATCAAGTAAATTTTTTTAAATATCTGCCGCGTTCACAAACTATTAAAATAGATTTGAAATATATTTTAGTACAAATTTGTATGGAAAGTTTTTCATAAAACGTATTTCAAATTTAGTTTCTTTTTTATAAATATGGCGGTAATAATTTTACATAAAAATGTTTTAAAATTTTTAATATTTTCTTGAGGATATCTTCAAAAGCTTTTAAATGATATCTTAAAAAATATGGTGTAACAACAAAGTTTGTCATTCCGTGGTCGTTTCTACAATATGCATTTCCGAAGCCATAAAGTATATATATTCTGAGTGCTTATAGCAAAGTCGATAGAAAAATGTGGTATTGGAAATCAGCATGATCGGTCCATGTCCTTCGAGGCAGCAGGCAAAACACCACACCTACCTCTAGTTTTTTCGTTTCATTTGGAAAAATAAAGCAACTCCAGTAAAATACATACATATATATATATATATATGGGGCGAAAAGCTTTTAAGAAATCTTTAAGGAAATACTAAATTTAATAAAAATGCTTAACTCATTTTATGTAAAATATACATATGTGGTACTTAATTTTTGTTTCTTGTTTTTTAATTCTCTGTCACCACAATATTTGCTTTTTTGGTTGGAGTTACTTCACACAACTAGATTTACATATGTAGATGGTAAAAGGCATTTAACTCTTACTTGTTTCACTGTTGAAGTGGCAACTCATTTTGATGGCAATGCAACACTTTCAAGCTTCACACATATACATAAGTATTCGGGTTTTCCCCTTTATTTTAACTTTCTTGTTACTTTGAATAATCTCAAACAACGCACTTGTAAACTAAACTCTGAACAATAAAGATCTTTTAATTATAACTGCGTGTTGAATTATTTCCTTTTCGCTGGAATACTAAAAGGGCTTTTACAATAGGTTATGGGCCAAGATATTAAAGAAATAATAGTGTATTTTTTATGAAAGGATGAGTGGTTCAATGTTTAATATTGAAAAGTTGGATGAGTCCAATTACGATTCATGTACCAGTTTCCAAAATACTTGTTGATGTCAGTTGATGCTAAACCAGAAGATGTGGCAGAAAATGCTGCTGCACTTGCAACGTGGAAGAACAAAGACGAAAAAGCGATGGCAACAATAATTTTGAGTATAACGCCAATACAGATTGTTCATGTCAAGCATTGTACCACAGCCAAAGACGCCTGGATTAATCGCCCAAAGGGGCCAGCTCGTTAAGTTACGCTATTTAAACAATTATTAAATATCGCTGATCTCATGTGGAAAGGCCCTAACTCGAATTTTTATGAAAATTAGTTTTTTCGTAATTCCATTGCATTTCATGCAAATACCCTTCATCACAAAATTTGAATATAATAGTATCAAAAATAACGATATTACAAGCAATTGCATTTTAAATATTACATTTGATAAATACAGTTTCTGTTATGTTTTTACCTTCTCCTGTAAAATCACAATTATGCGAGTTAGGGCCTTTCTACATGAGACCAGATATGCATATGGCAGATGGTGAGTGCGTGCAACGTTATAGTTGTAAAATTTCTTCAGTTGTTAAGAAGTTGGCGGAGACAGGACTTGCGCTCCAGGATGAACTATTTGTTATAATGCTCCTTGCTATTTTACCGAAAGCGTATGAGCCACTTTTAGTTGTTATAGAGTCCCGTGATGAACTTCCCTCCCTTTCAACGCTAAAAATAAAATAAATAGAAGAAGGTGAGCGAAAAAAGGCTAATAACAAGAATGAAGAAGGTACAGTTCAGGCATTTATGGTTCGTTATTTTTAACACTAAGCAACAGTGATTTGCATGCAAATGCATGGTGTAATGACAGCGGAGCGTCGTCGCATTTGTGCTGTAATCGCGACATGTTTCAAGAGTTCCAACAACATAATGAAACAATTGTTCTAGCTGGTGAAAACTGCATGAAGGCCGAAGGTATCGGCACAGTACGGTTAACTGTCGAGAAGACTTATCTTACATTGGTTTATGTTTTGTTTGTGCCCGGATAGCAATGCAATTGTATTTCTGTTTCCAATACTCTTGATTTCGGCAATACTGTGGTGTTTGGCAACAAGCACGTTTTGGTTAAGGATACGCACGGAGGAATCATTCTACGCGCACCTAAGCAAATAATAATAAATTATATTTCACGAGAAACTCATTTAATGAAGCATGAAATGGCATTGTCGATGTGGTCACCTCAATTTTGGCAGTATGAGAGAAATTCTTGATAAACAATTGGTACGTGGTATCCATCTCTCTATACCATCCAGCATTCAATGCTCGATTTGCATGAAAAGTAAATGCACAGATAAATAACCAGATAAGACACGAAAAATTCAGTGTGGCCAGATTCCAGCTTTCGTTAGAGAGGGATAGTAACAGTTCTTCCTTTTTTTATATTACTACTTTTTTCTGATTATAGCTGAAATTTGACATTTTATTTCTTTACAAAAATTGTAAAGATATTGTGTCTAAAGTTTGATGATTTATCTATAATTAAAGTGATTAATTTCATTTTAATGCTGATAATAAATCTAAAATTAAAGTAATTAATTTTATTTGAAGATTTTTATTTGTGTGCTCTCAAAATCATTAAAATAAGGGTTGAAAAATCAACACAACAAAGCAAAAAATCTAACGGGAAAGATGTAAGTTGAACAAAGTTGTTTTTAATATAAATTAGATTTTAATGAAATTATTTGGTTTCTTTCAGGAGTCGCCGCTGCATAATGGGTTGTGCCGAAGGAGAGAAGCTGCACCAGTTCCCGAAAAATCCGGCCAAGTAAGTTTGTATATAAGTTTCATTAGTGCCATGCTTGCGGCAGGTTTTGTATATTAGAGGAACTATGTTCCTTTTCAATGTACAAAATCTTATTTAATTTAGTTTAATTTGGCCTGATGTCAGAACTTTACAGCGTTTTGTAAAGGATTGGCCAAAGGAGCCGAGTAATTTTAACGGAAGTATTTTAATTGTGTTGTAGGTTTAAAAGTTACATTTTAACGTTGTTTGCTGGGATGGCATCTAGGACAGTTTGAAAAAGTCAAACAAAAATCCAGGAGTAAAAGTAGCGAACATTTAGAGCTTCCCCTTACTCAAGACCGTCATGCGTGGTGAAGAGCCACACCCTTCACGAGGTGATGCTGTTTTTAACAACACATGACGGATATACACCAGATAAGGTCGAAAAAAATCAACTGCTAAAATTCAGTAGTCTAAAATAGAAATAAGATCGCACTCTTCCAGTTTTCAAATATTTTTATTTTTTGTTTTAAATTACTGAACACTGGAAGTATGTAGATCGATGAAATTATGTTTATTAAAATTAAAGGTATATTAAAATCTTCCTTTTTATATTTCAACACAGATTGTAGCGATGCATTGCTAATTACCCTGAGATGGAAATCAATAATTGCTGGAATTATTTTAAAACTGCTGAAATAAAACATAAAATTTTGCTTATTATAAATTGTTTCTTTTTTTTATTATATACTTAAATAAAAACCGTAAAAGTTATCATTAAGGCTAACAAATACGAGGGCTGCTATATATATTTCTGGCCTGGCAATCTGACATTTCCATTGGAGAGTTTGTCATTTTTAAGCATAATCGTACTCAAAACGTTTTGACATACGACCATTATTTGTGTTGTTAACAGTGACTTGAAAAAATTAATATAGAAAAAAATTAAATTAACTCGTGTACATTTTCGTGCCATCATTTTTCACAACTTTCGACGTGGATTATCACGACAAGAGTGCATTGATGAACTTAAATCTTTGTATGGGGATGAAGCACCATCCTATAGCACTGTGAAAAATTGGTATAATGAATTTAATCGTGGCCGAAGCTCGCTCAAAGACGAATTCCGTGAAGGTCGTCCAAAAACGGCTGTTGTGCCAGAGAACATTGATGCGTGCGTGAACTCATAATGCAAGATCGACATGCGACATACCGAGAGGTAGAGACATCCTTGGACATTCATTACATTCGATACTGCATGAACACCTGGCCGTAAAAAAGGTTTGTTCTCGTTGGATCCCGCACAATTTGAAAGTCGCTCAAAAAAAGGCTCGTGTCGATTGGTGCAAAGAATTGTTGCAAAAATACGATTGCGGTGCTTCAAAAGATGCTTATAAACATCGTCACAGGTAACGAATCATGGATCTATGCGTATGAGCCCGAAACGAAAAGACAATCGACCGTGTGGGTCTTCAAAGACGAGCAAAATCCAACGAAAGTTGTTAGTGGAAGAAGCACTTAGAAGCAAATGGTCGCCTGTTTTTTCGGCAAAACTGGTCATGTGGCGACTGTTCCGCTTGAGCAACGTAGGACGGTCACTTCTGAGTGGTACACTACAATTTGTTTGCCTGAAGTCATCGGAGAAATTCGAAAATCCAACAAGAGAATCATTGTTCACCATGAGAATGCGAGTTCCCACACATCGGCTCAAACCAGAGCGTTTTCGACCGGCCAAAACGTCGAATAAATGGGTCGTCCGCCGTACAGCCCTGACTTGGCACCTAATGACTTCTTCTTGTTTCCGCACATCAAGAAAGAAATGCGTGGTCAGCGATTTTCGTCGCCAGAAGAAGCTGTTGAAGTGTTCAAAAACCATGTT
Organism: Gymnosoma rotundatum; assembly: GCA_916610165.2. Taxonomy (NCBI): domain Eukaryota; kingdom Metazoa; phylum Arthropoda; class Insecta; order Diptera; family Tachinidae; genus Gymnosoma; species Gymnosoma rotundatum. Next base: position 89,129,430 of record OU744337.1, on the reverse strand, counting down.
TTAGAGGTGTCTCAATCGGAGTGGAAAAAGTCCTTCGACAACTGGTTTCAACGCATGCAAAAGTGTATAAATCATGCTGGAGAATGCTTTGAAAAACAATAAAACCATTTTTGATTATAAATATTCGCATTTTCACTATTAGGCCAGAAATATATAGAGCAGCCCTCGTATTATAACATAAATTGTATGTTTTAGTTTCTTTATATCAGATTTTTGAAATATAAAAGTAAGTATTATTATTATTGATTAAAACTTTCACTTTTATTCACATCTTTGGAATCTGTTAATTTAGTGGCTAAAGCATGAATCTCTGACTACATTTTTGCCCTCTGCGAATAGTCATCATAACGTTCTAAGAGCATCTTACCGGCTTCTTCGTTTAGAGCCGATTCAGCACTGGGTACAATGAGTAAACATTTAATGGTAAGTAGTATGTTTTATACCCAAATCAGGTTTCTAATCTTATTTCAAAGTGTTTACACAAATTTCACCATTTGCGACTACATTTGGATAAAATATTAAAAGTTTCAGTTTGAAATTCATAAATTACCAAAAAGATGGGAAAAAATAATCTTTCGATGTGTAATAATTTAAATAAATCATTTTTTTTCAACTTCACCACCGTGCAACGTGAAGAGCCAAATTACAAATTTATATTTAAATGTAAAAATATTTCACTCAGTGTATTTGTAAAAAAATTCCACTTGTCTTTTTGTAACATTGCGTCATTTAAATAAGGTGTATTTGGAATAACTTGCGTCTTAAGGCCTCGTTACTCTCACGTAAACGTACACGTTGCGGATCAGCTGATCCGTTTTCCTTACCTAGGTTATATGTAAATAGGTACTCTTTCGTAAACGTTACGTTGCGTTGCGGACGAACCTGATAAAATTAAAAAATTTTTACGTATCAGCTTATACAGATATTTGTGTATTTTCATAAGCAATGCTGCCAACAAACTTTTAAATGGAACTTTTTTAGCGTATTATACTTGATGTTTTTTTTAATAAAAGTTGATATATGTATATGACAAATGAAAGGAAAGTCGAATACTTACTTTTATACTATTGTAATATAATCTCTGACATCATATAATATAATATAACATATAATCTATTTTCTATCTATATCTATAAAAATGTTGTAACAAATGTATAGTAATTCATAAAATGAGAACGGCTACGCCAATTTCTGTACATTTTTTTTTCAGTTATTCGAGGAGAAGGTCTTTACGGAGGAAAATTTTGGAAAATCCTTCTGGAAAAGTCCGAAAATTGATTTTTTGTACGAAATTTTGTGTGAAATTATTCCCTAATGGCTTTCCAAATGAATTGCGTTTTTGTATTGCTCTAAAGTTTGTCTGAAGGCTTAAAATTGGAGCTACGCGAAGTTCGCCGGGTCTGCTAGTATAATATATATTATGCGGGAAAAAAATTCTGTGAAAATAATTATGTTATTATAAGTATAAAAAATAATAATAAGAAGAATAACATAAATGATATTTATATATACCTATACATAATTATGAAATAAGCGTTTTTATCGTAATGCATTGGTTAACAACATTGTTTTAATCAACCCTTCTTAAAAATCAAAACAATTCATTTTTAACTTTTTAAATTTAAACAATGGACGACGAGAAGCTAATTATTTTAGTTCAAGAGAAGGAATGTTTATATAATAAATTCCATCAATTATATAAAAATCCTGAAAAAAAGAAAGGAGCATGGAAGGAGATTGGAACAGCCATTTGATTTCCGGGTAAATATATTCACAATTTTTGTGTTTAATGTGTAATAGGAAATACTTTGTTTTTAAAACGAGTTGTGTATAAAGAGATGGACATCGCTACGGGACCGCTACGCAAGGGAGAAGAGGTTGAGCACCACTCCATCTGGAAGTGCATTTAAATACAGACCCCAAAGGCAGCTTTTTAGCGCAGTGGAGTTCCTAGCTCCATACATAACTCCACGTCCGTAAGTATTTATAAAGTATTCTTTTTAGTGTGTTTACTTTATGGTATTTTTCGTATTTTTCAATGTAGAATGAGATCATCAACAAATATATTAGTAGATCTAACATCTCAGTCATCGTCATCTGCCCACTCATCATCAGAGTCGCCTCTGCCATCTCCAAAATGTTTAAATCTTGCAGGCGAAGACTACACTTCGGTATATTTAACTTCCGAGGAGGCAAATGACCAAGCTAGTTCTCCGTTCACCAACCTATCGCCACCACCGATGTTAAAAAAAAAAAACGAAAGAAAAATCCCGGTGTTGACGAAGTACACAACATTTTTGCTGAAGCGGTAGAGGCTTTTAAAAAGGTATGCCAAAATGAAGAAAAAGTTGCGTCACCAATAGGCGAATCATTGCAGGGTTTCGGTAAAACGATTGTATCAACCATCGCCGAAATGAGCCCTACAAAGCAAGTAAAAGCAATGCAAAAAGTGACCGATATAGCCATGGCAATCAAGCTGGAGCCCAAAAGTTAAATAGAAATTAATATATGTGGTGTGGACTACTGACTAGATTATTTAAATAATATTATAGATAACTTACCGCTCTTTTAATGAAAAAAGCAAACGCTAACTCTCAAATGTATTAGTTACTAAATTGTTCTTTTAAAATTATTTTATACTTTCATAACACATATTACTTAAATATATTATTACTTTAAACTTTAAACTATTATTACTTATATTGTGTTATGAAAGTATAAAATAATTTTAGAACAATTTAATAACTATTAAATTTTAGATTTTGCGGTTTGTTTCAGTAAAAAATAGAGTTATCTATAAAATTAAATTAAAAAAATCAAGTTGAATTAGTTTTTCAAATGCATTTAAAGTACAAATTTATTTAACCTTGCCAATCTTTTGAAATACCAATTACATTGGAATTTTTTGTTAAAATATAGCTATAATTTTGTTTTTTATTAACTATTACATAAATGTTTTTTAATAGTAAATAATGGTTTATAATGTAAACTGTAATAAATTAAAATGAATTTTATTAAAAACTTTTATTTTCAATATATATATCAAATGTATGTACATAGCTTGTTTTAACTACATTTATCATTCTTATCAGGTGGGTAGGCAGATTAAAAAGTAACATATCATCATCTAAAGCGTGTATTAATTTTGATGAAACATTATTTTATTAATTACTAAAAAAAAATATGGTTGGATGCGGTTATTCGAAAACAATTCTAGTTCAACATTCTATCTTGAAATGGTATTGCACCTTCATTTAGAAAATAATTGGCTAATATTTCTCTTAAACGTGTTGCCCTATCCGAACATCTACGTGAGAGACAAGAATGAATAGATCGCAGTGGTTCATCCCCTCGAACTCTGACCACCATGCGCCACGTACCATCTTGTATACTTTTGTCTTGCCCCTCATGGTAAATAAAGTTATAAGGACAGTACCAACGTTGATGATCGTTAAGCATGATGAAGTTGTGCAGTAAAATGCAAGCCAACAAAATTTTGTCACACTTCAATTGTTGTAAGGAGTACTCTCCACCGAGCGGATAAGATCCCAAAAGTATTTACAATTACTCTGCGGGCACGTGAAAGCCGATAATTAAAAATAGTTTTTTTTCTTTCTAAATTTGATCCTGCAAAAGGACGCATTAAGTTTTGTCTTAACGGAAAGGCAGCATACTCGATAAAAAAAATGGGGGAATTCAGTACGAGATTTTCGTGGCAGTTTCTTACTTGGAGGTATTGGAATTGTTCCATTTAATATTGCCTCTCCGAATGGCGACAAGCGAAATACAACGAATATAGAATTAAAAGCATGTATGTCTGTTTTAATAAATTATTTAATATTACCTCCATCGCTTTGGCTGCCATTGCTTCCAACACTAACGGCTGTAAATGTGTATTTGGCATCACAGACCGCCATTAAAACAACACTAAAAAAAATTTTATAATTAAAGAACATCGAACTGGAGTTTGGCGGGCATTTAATGGCGATATGCTTGCCATCTATAGCACCAACACAATTTGGAACATTCCACATTTGAGAGAAATCTCTTTCAATGTTTTTGTATTGCTTCGTTGTTGGCTCACTCATATATATTGGCGAAAGTAATATCCACAAGGCATCACATGTCTGAAAAATTATTTTTCTCACAGTGGATTTGCCGACGTCAACATTTGTATTTATTTTCGTTAATACTTTTGATTTTTGTTTGCGGAGCCTCCAATGGAATTGTAGTACAATCTAAAATTATAAGGGAAAACAATATTTTTTTAGTTGTTCTTATACACTGTAATATTATTGAAACATTTTATAATTTTTTTTATTAATTTCTTTTTCTGATATTTATACTTTTTTTAATTTTTCTTAAGAAACTAAATTTTTACCCCAATTATGTTATACATTTTTGGTTGATTAAATGAAAACATATGTTTGCAATAGGTATGTGTAGTGGTTTCTTCCCACTCATTGCGGTGGTTTCTTCCCACGAAAGCTGGAAGAAAATATAACTCACTTTTTTAAACGTCACTAGTGAGTTATCTGATTATCTGTGAGTAAATGCACACAGAGGCCATTCAGTACTTCTAAAACACGTGCTAACGACATTTTAGAAATCATCCATACAGACGTTTGTGGCCCAATGAATAAGTCATCCATTAGTGGGGCCAGATATCTGCTGACATTTATTGACGATAAGTCACGTTACGTATATCTTTATTTTTTGAAAAGCAAGGATGAAGTTTTCAGCAAATTTCAAGTATTTTAAATAATGGTTGAGAGTCAAACAGAGAGGAAGATAAAAATTCTCAGAAGTGACAATGGAACCGAATTCGTGAACAAAGCTTTCGACAATTATCTTAAGGACAAAGGTATATTACGTCAATTAACTGTTCCATATACTCCACAAAAAATGGGGTTGCCGAAAGGTTTAACCGGACGTTAATTGCCCTAGATGGTGCCACACCTTATGAAATTTTTCACGGTAGTAAACCGTTTGTGGGTCACTTGAGGATTTTTGGTTCAATAGTCATTGTTTTGGATAAGCGTCAGAAGAGTAAATTTGGACCTAGGGGTAAGGATATTCTGAAAGTTCCAAAGCTTACCGATTGTATAACAGAGAGACTTGACAGCTGGTCGTAGGCCGTGACGTATGTTTGGTTGAACCAGCTGAAAAGCAATTTGTAGAAATGAACACTCCCTTGATACCCGATGCGCCTAATATCAATAAATTAGTTAACGATATAGAACCATCCAAATCTGAAGAAGGAGATTAGAGTGAGAGAGACTTTGAAGGATTTGAATCAGCTGAGGAAGGAATTGAAGATGTGGGAAAAGAACCAAAGGGTTCAGGTAGACCACGGATTGTTCGCTTAGGTGGTCCAGGCAGGCCTAAAAAAGGAGTATAATGTTCTAAGCCTGGTACGTACAAATGGAAATATAAAAATTGCTGACACATTTGGTGAGGCCTTAAATAGCGAGTATGGTTCTGAATGGTGAAAGGCGATGCAAACCGAGTACGATGCATGCCGAATATGAATTACACCTCCACCAAATGGATGTTTCATCTGCCTACTTATACAGCGAGTTAGATGATGATATCTTCTTGACTCAACCAGAAAATTTTATAGATTCGAAATATCCACACCTGTTTCTGAAATTGAAAAAGGCGCTTTAAAGTTTAAAGCAGTCAGGATGACAATGGAATTTGAAATTAGACAACATTTTAAAAAGAATTGGTTTCCAATCTTGTAATAGTGAACCGTGTGTATATACAAAAACATAACGGTAATTCCATAAATATAATTGCAGTTCACGTCGACGACTTGCTGATTGCCTGTTCAAAAAAGAAGAAATGAATGGAATAAAAGGTTTGATTGCTGATAAGCTTACTGTAATAGATAAAGGTCCAGTAAAATATTTCCTAAGCCTTGAAGTGGATCAGGTTGGCGATAAAAGAAGTTTGTCGATCAGTCAGAAATCCCAAATAAGAAAGCTCTTAAAAGAGTTTAATATGACAACATGTAGGCCTATAGCAACACCTCTAGATCCAAAACATTAAGCAAAGTGCGATAAGCAAAATTGCGAAAAGCCTGACGAATCTCAATATCAATCCTTAATCGGTTCGCTAATGTACACAGCAATAAACGCAAGACCCGATATATTGCACTCTGTGAGCAAACTTTCCCAGAGAAATAAAGATCCACATGTGGAACACTTGTTAGCTGGTAGGAGAATATTAAGATACTTATCTACAACACTAGATGAGCAACTTACATATCACAAGACTGGAAAGCCAATTAAAAGTTACACCGATGCTGACTGGGGTAGTGACGCCACTGACCGAAAATAGTACACTGGGACTATTTTTTCATATGAGTCTAGGAAACAACAAACAGTAGCGGTTAGCAGCATAGAGGCTAAGTATATGGCGCTCTCGTCTACTTCCAAAGAGGCTACTTTAAAAAAAAAAAACTATTAAATGAAATGCAACTTCAATGTCCAAAATCAATTGTAATCAATGCCGATACATAAGCGCTGTAAATCTGGTTAAGAATCCAATTTATCATCAGAGGAGCATTGATTTTAAATATCATTATATAAGAGATGTGTTTCGGAAGGGAGATATTGAATTGAAATATTGTTGCAGTTCCGAAAATTTGGCAGATGTCTTCCCGAAGATCTTGCCTAATCCCAGTCGTAAGAAATTTGTAAAGATGATTGGGCTATTATAAAACATTTTTTTTAGTAAAATTTGAAAATGTTCATTGAGGAGGAGTCTTGAAGTGGCAACTCATTTTGATGGCAATGCACCACTCTCAAGCTTCACGCACATACATAAGTATTCGGGTTTTCCCTTTATTTTAACTTTCTTGTTACTTTGAATAATCTTAAATAACTTACTTGTAAACTAAACTCTGAACAATAAAGATCGTTTAATTATAACTGCGTGTTGAATTATTTACTATAGGATTATTATTATTTATTTATGGGATTAATTAGATAGACTAATTATTTGCATTAGCATTGAATGATAAATAACGTTAATGATTTTTTAGAATTATAATTTTCAATATGTAATGATAAGGCTATCAAATGAAAAGATTCTATTGATTAATGAAAAAACAATATCATTATCACTAACTAATAAACGTCATTCTTTGCCTTTCTAAACTAATAAAAATAAAAAAAATTTTAGTTTATTACTTTATCCGTAAAGTAGATACGGACGCAGCTTAAAAATAAAAAAAAATTACATTTTTGACAAAATTGGGGCTGACGCTTGGTTTTTTTTTTTAATTTTCCGAGCAGCTCTTAGTTTTAGAGCTACGGACCTTTAAAGTTTCTACGTATAATATGGCATACCTACATCAAACAATTTATGGCAAAGTGAGGTATAAAAGGCGTCGTACAAATAGTATTATAACATTTATTTTCTTAAACAAAAATTAATAAAAAAATGCAAGTGAAAAAATAAAAAAAAATTTGATTTATAATAACTTAAATTAACTAATTATTTTATCTATAAAAAAAATACAATTAAAAACTATTTTATTAACAAGTGTCACTATTTTCTTCTTCACTGTTATTTTTAATTTTTTTTTTACTTGTAAATTTTCATTCGGGTGAAGAGAATCATACATTTTACCCGCAAACTTTAAAAATTTAATATATTTATTTTTGTTCTCGGCTTTACACCACCTCAAAAAAATAAATTTTTGGACGTAGCAATTAAAAAACTTTTTCCTCCTATTATATTCCGGTACAGACCGCTTTAAATGCCTCCACAAATCCTCTATCGTATTTGTATACCAAAGGCAACGGAATGGTTTACTTCATGGTGAATATATCCCTCGTTTCCGATATTGTCATAGGCCTAAAAATCCAAATAAATATAATTTACAAAAGAAAGTTAGAGTTTATGTTCTTACCTTCCAACAATCTGAGACTACTATAGTGCCAGGCAAAATATACCTTTTGATTAGCGGTATTTATGTCTCACTATTCCTAGATTCTACAAGAACCAATAAACATTTGCCGCTAATTCGCTCCACACCTCCAAAAAAAACACTGGCTTCAACAGCATGCCCTCTATTATGTTTTCTTCTGAATATTTTGCTTTCATTAATTTCTACATTTGTTTCAGGCCCATCAATTGCTAAATTTGGTTGAAAGCTCCCATAAATCACCACATCCCTGCAGAAGCTGTTCCAATCGACTGCAGTCTGCAAACCTTCAATTTCCGCCTCTTTCATTATGTACCTTATATTTAAGTTTTCTAACCTAAGGTAACTAAACATTAAATTTGACAAATACTTAAATGCGATTTGTCGAAAAACGTTCCTTTTCGTTGCACCTTTTTCCACCCTTCTTAGAATGCGTTAGTTTATCCCAGCAGCTAAAATTTAAAATAATTTGAACATTAAAATAAATTATTCTACTAACCGCCATACCCAATATATTCACTTTCTTTTGGTATTACTCCCCAGTCTACCAAAATAGCAATAACTTCCTTTGAAACACTACCTTTTAAATTATTTTTAAAAATGCCATAAATTTCCGTCGATCTATTAATATTCATTTTTTACTTCATAATATTAATATTCATTTATACTTCAATATCCTGTTCAAGATTTACGACTTCCTATACGAAGGTATAGGTCGATGTGCAGTTCCTGGAGAGACTGTTTATATCTGAAATCTTGTGGAATACCCTGGCGCTGTGGTTAAGTACCCCTGCCATTATTAAGTTCATATTAAAAAAAAAAATAAAAAAATTTGTTGAACTATATGTATTTGTTTTAACATTCTTGTGAAAAATTAAACAATAAGAGAACATATTTAAGTTTTCCGATAAGTAATAACAACTGCTAGTTTCGGTTTTAGGAGACTTCAAATCTCAGGCATCAAGTTTTTAGAAATACCTCACTAAAATTTTTTATATTTATTAAATGTTGAAATATAGATCCACTCACAAGATGGTTAAGATTTCTGTTTTTAATGCATAGTTTTTTAAGCTTCTGTGATAATAAAATTGTGTTTCATAAAAACAATTATTTTTTTATCCAATTATAATTAGTAATTAAAAGATTTTATTATAATTTCATTGCAATTAGTACAAACAATTATAGTAAAAAAAATCATTAGCATTAAATGTTATCTAAGTTTTATTTCTGCGTCATTATTTCAAACAATAACAATAGAATTTTAAAGGTAATACAAAAATACAATGTATGATATATATATATATATATATATATATATATATATATATATATATATATATATATATATATATATATATATATAAGAAATACACTAGCTGTTCCCGGGTTACTTCGCTACCCCAATAGGAATAATCGTACCACGACGAATTTTCTAAGCAAGTTTTTGTTTGATTAATATATGACCTTATAATCAGAACTTATTTAACTTTCAAGTATGCTTATAATTGTTTTTTGTTAAAACCGATTCCGCGCATTTTTCCTCTTTCCCACTTACCCGTCCTATGTTTTAAAAATTTGTTTAATCGGTGCAGCCATAAATGATTGTTTTAGTCATAACTCACGAATTCGTGCAAACTTTAGATAAACCATCCACACGACAATACAAACAAACCCAAATATTTAATGGAATTTGGTTTGACCTTTGGTGAGTTAAGACACAACATACTTGCAACAATTATATATTTAAAATAGTAAACTATTCATTGAAATTAATTGTATAATGTGCTATTATAAAATATTTTTTTAGTAAAATTTGAAAATGTTCAGTCAGGAGGAGTGTTGAAGTGGCAACTCATTTTGATGGCAATGCAACACTTTCAAGCTTTACACACATACATAAGTATTCGGGGTTTCCCCTTTACTTTAACTTTCTTGTTACTTGGAATAATCTCAAATAACTCAAGGCCGGGGCACATAGAATCCGTCATACGTTTAACATCAACTTATTCAACTGATAACTCAGTTAAAATACATGTTTTCTTATTAGTGTTGTCACAACCAGTACGTCTCCGTCAACCCAAAGTATGAAAGTTGAGCAACTTTTAACTTTTCACGTATATTGAATACTTTGACAGCTATCAATTGCTTCTTCTTCTTCTTTGTTATCTTGCTGTGCTCTTTACTCTCTCTTTGTACATATTTTTTTTTTGCACATACATTAAACGCAGTATTGCCATTTGGTTACAATTTTAACTTTCTTGCAACTTTTGAAAATTTATTTATTCATTGTAAAATTTTGTTATATTAAGTAAAATTTTTCTAACTTTTGATACAAACACAAAATAAAGTAATATCACTGAAAGATTACTTGTTTCATTATTTGATGTAAAAATCCCACTTAACATATCTACCTTTCTTAACATTTCAATTCGGTTTTAATTACAAAGGTTACCTGCAAATGCAATCAAAATCCCATATAAAAAATTAGTTTGAAATAAACAAAAAATAATATTGCTTAAGTTTAACTCTCTTCTGTTAGTGAGAAATCACGAAATGTTTCCTGTTTCAAGTTTAGACGCGACAATTTTTTCCCAACTTGGAAATAATATGAGCTGCATTTCGTGCGTCCTGTTCAAACTTGCGAAAATTGGTAGCAACTTCAGTTATTCTGCTTGAAAGATTTGACAATCATAGCAATATCTCGATTTAGAAAAAAATTACCCTTTAGATTCCTTCAGGAAGTGCCGGATTATATTACAGAAAAATTGTCAGTAATTTTGTGTTGAAATTTTAAGAAAATAAGTGTGTAAATTTAGTGTAGTAAATTTCATGGAAGCTCAATCTTTTAAAGAAAAATGTACTTTATATAATTTTATTAAACGGTGAGAGCATGCACTTTTCACTACCGAAGTATTAGTATTGGTTCCTAATTTAAATTCTCATGAGTAGCATCGGTATGCAATTTTATTTCATACGTTATTATTTTTTTGTTTTCGTTTTGTTTTTGTTTAGTAAATGAATTTGTTTCCTTGTTATTTTCACTGACATATGGAATAAAACTTTTTACTATATTTTATACCAAGGCGCATTAATTTACAGGTGGTCTTAATAGCCCAAGTAATTTTTGTTTATGTTCGACGTCTTTAGAATTTAAAATTTTTCAAATAATTTTACAAATTTTATAAAACTAAATTTCAAAACCAAAAGTGAAATATAAAATGAAATATTGCTGCATATGCAGGAGAAAGAAAACAACTGGTACAACTTTATTTAAAGTATCAATTGATGATAAAAGGATAAACTAAATTCGGCTTCCTTCTGTTCAGCCAGCTACTTTTGACATCAACATGGTGCTGTGCAGCAACAAAATTACATTGGGTTTTTGTTTTTGTAGCCGTGCGGCCACCTCATATTTAATTCGCGTTGATTTTACACAAATTACATTAAATTACTATTTTTTTAAAGGAAAATTTCAAAATGTAACTTTTATTGAAGAAATTCATCTTTTTTCCTGCCTTTCCCTGGCAACACTAATGAAAAGATTCACAGCTGATTTAAAATCCGTCGGCAAAGTACTCAAGGCCCAACTATAATGTGCATTAACTAGCTTATGCCAGCTTATACAACTGTGCAAATACATTAAATTATATGTGGTAAACTATAATGTGATTAAGATAACTTTTCGTCAAGTTTCGGTAAATCTCATTTCTTTATGTAAGGTACGAAACTGATCGCACTTTCCGTACGGAAACAGCTGATTGTGCTTTGGTTTATACATTAATAAAGAAATTTTCTAATTAAGACCTAAATTGTTAAATTTTTTAGTTTTAAATTCAATAAAAAATGTAGAAAAAAACAACATATTTCTTTATGGCCAATTTTTTACAATTATAATATATTTAAATTAAATTTGTATTTATACACACATATGTATACCATATAAACGATGAACATCGTTGCATATTTTAGTACGGTTGGCCACAAACACAAAACAGAAAATAATTTGTAATAATTTTTTTTTACATTTTCTTAGAACATAAACCAAAATATGTAAATGTGTTTGTGAATGTTATTAAATATATAAAATATTTTCTTTAAAGCCTTATAGTTTTAAAATTTTGTTGATTTATATAGAAATTATTTTTGCAACTGTGGCAAATAAGTTACTAAATTTATATATGTACATTGTAGCCACATAAATTTCTTTGATAAGTTACCTAAGCATTTGACAGGCTTTTCGTTGAATTTTTGACATAAGCTAAAGCTAGCTTATGCACATTATAATTGGGCCTTCATTGTGCCAACCTCATCCGTCGTTACTTTGACTTCAGGCGAATATGTCAAAGTTCAACGTATGACGGATTCTATGTGCCCCGGCCTTCACTTGTAAACTAAACTCTGATGATGCAATAAACACAATCATGTCCACCGACCATCCACTACAAGATGTCAAAAATAGAATACATGCGTGCTTATGAGAATAATTTTTTTAGCCGCTACACGTCTACCGACTACACGGCTACTTTTGTAGCCCGTAGCCAACTTAGGCTAATTTCTATTTTTCTTGGCTACAAAAAACAGATCAGTGCTGCCAATACAATAAATGCATGCAATGGTGGTTTTAAAAACGCATCACATTAAATATCGCTTTTACAGTGGCACCATTGAAAAATAATAATCATCTGTTCATTTGTTTACATTATTCATTTACTATTTATATGGCGCATTTTTCATTTGCTTTTTGTTTGTGAAATTTTCCATTTAGTTCTTTTTTCATCAATTTCTAATTTGTTTTATTTATATTTATTTTTGGGTTTTTTTTGAAATTGGTAAGTATATAATAGTCATTCTTACTGTTTATATGTATTTATTATATTGTTTAATGTAAATGCGCCATATAAATAGTAAATGAAAAATGTAAACAAATGAACAGATGATTATTATTTTTCAATGGTGCCACTATAAAAGTTTTTCGCCTTTTTAATAGCGATATTTAATGTATTGCGTTTTTAAAACCACCATTTCATGCATTTATTGTATTGGCAGCACTAATCTGTTTTTTGTAGCCAAGAAAAATAGAAATTAGCCTAACTGCCATCCCTAAATTAGCGCGTAAAGCGCAAGATAACTGTCAAAATTTCTCATGTACATACAAAATGTATGAAGCATCCCTAAATAGCTTGGCGTCAACGCTTAGCAATTGGAAAATCCAATTTTGACAGTGCGTTAGGAAGTGAAGTTTGCTGTTTGTTGGTTTGTTTTGTTTTGTTATGGTTGAAAAGTAGTGACAATTTAGTAATTTTCAAGGCAATCTAGCGGTTTTATCTCTTCTTTATTCTTATACAGCGGGTTTTATGAAATAAAATGAGTTAACATTACTTTTAACGACACGAAGTTAACGCTGTTATTTAGGGATAACATTTCAGCGCAAAAGCTATGAATTACATTGCATTGCGTCTTACGCGCTAATTTAGGGATGGCAGTAAGTTGGCTGCGGGCTACAAGAGTAGCCGTGTAGCGGCTAAGAGAATTATTCTCATAGCACGCATGTATTCTATTTTTGACATGATTGTGTTTATCGCATGAACAACAAAGATCGTTTAATTATAACTGCGTGTTGAATTATTTACTATGGGATTATTATTATTTATTTATGGGATTTATTAGATAGACTAATTATTTGCCAATTTCATTAGCATTGAATGATTAATAATGTTAATGATTTTTTTGAAGTATAATTTTAATATGTAATAATAAGACTATCAAATGAAAATATTCTATATTTAGTTTATTACTTTATCTCGAAGGGGGAACGTCTGTGTGCGAGCAGATTTTCCCTTTTCAAAAAAGGGAACAAATCTAGTTTACGGACGCAGCTTAAAAATTAAAAAAAGTTGCCTAATTTAATTTTAAGCAAAAAATTACATTTTTGACAAATTTGGGGCTGACGCTTGGTTTTTTTTTAATTTTCCGAGGAGCTCTTAGTTTTGGAGCTACGGACCTTTAAAGTTTCTACGTATAATATGCAATGCCTACATCAAACAATTTATGGCAAAGTGAGGTATAAAAGGCATCGTACAAATAGTATTAAAACATTTATTTTCTTAAACAAAAATTAACAAAAAAATTCAAGTGAAAAAATAAAAAAACATTTGATTTATAATAACTTAAATTAACTAATTCATTTTATCTATAAAAAAAATACAATTAAAAACTATTTTATTAACAAGTGTCACTATTTTCTTCTTCATTCGGGTGAAGAGGATCATACATTTTACCCGAAAACTTTAAAAATTTAACATATTTATTTTTGTTCCCGGGCTACTTCGCTACCCCAATAGGAATATTCGTACCACAACCAAGCAAGTTTTTGTTTGATTAATATATGACCTTATAATCAGAACTTATTTACCTTTTAAGTATACTTATAATTGTTTTTTGTTAAAACCGATTCCGCGCATTTTTCCTCTTCCCCACTTACCCGTCTTATTTTTTTAAATAAGCATTCCCTCTTGGAAGTTTTAAATGTGTTTTATTTTTTTTTAAATCGGTGCAGCAATAAATGGCCGGTTTAGTTATAACTCACGAATTCGTGCAAACTTTAGATAAACCATCCACACGACAATACAAACAAACCCAAAAAATTTAATCGAATTCGGTTTGACCCTTGGTGAGTTAAAGACACAACAAACTTGCAACAATTATGTATTTAAAATAGTAAACTATTCATTGAAATTAATTGTATAATGTGAGAAATTTGGGAACAATAAATTGACTTGCCTAAGATTTATTTTGTCTGAAATCGAACATCGGGATTTGCTTCGATTTTTTTACAAAAAATGTTGAACAATAGAAAAAATTAATTAAATTTATGTTAATTATTTTATATACGTACTGCAATATTTTTTTTTAATGATATGTTTAGTTTGTAACTCTAAATCTTAAAATTAAATATTTTATGGTTTTAATGCAGTCCCAAAAAAATATGGTTACCAAAACTGCAAAGGAAGCTTTATACGTATTATAAACTAATTGCTGCTGTAACATTGAACATTTGTACACTTTATGGGATGTTGGAGTTAAAGAAACCTGTAAAGCTTTGATTAAGTTAGATGAAAAGAATAAGAATGTTTCGCTATTACCAAAAGAAAACTTGGATTTATTTTATTACGCCAACTAAAAGAAGCCACTGTGTACTCCTCAATGCCCCAACGGTTGATGGTATAACAATAATGATGAGTATGACCGGCAAATAGTAGACGGGGATTTAAAAGCTTTCCTAGGTTAACAAGACGTTAAATTCTTTTTATTTGCTCTCGTAAATTATAATTAAAAATGTGAACTTAAATTTGTTTAATTATTTAAAATAATTGTTGTTTTTTAAATTTTTACATAATGAATTTAGTTGTTATCTTACCCAACCAATCGGTAGCATTCTTTGATATAACTTCCCACTTTTCACGATATTCCTCGATGTGTGGAGCATCATGTTGTCTACATGACTTATCTGATGTTCTATATGTCGGAAAATGCTGTAGCACTATAGGACGGCTATAAAGCCTATGATCTTGAAGAGTTTTGGAATCCTTACACTCTTCTGGTTTCTTTAGACAGTTTAACTTGTCTACAATTTATCATAGAAAAAATTTTTCGTTTCTGATATTATATTTATTTTTACTTATAATATTCCTATAGTTTGTTAACTTAAAATGTAAAAGCGCACCTGATACTTTTTGTAATTCATTTATTGCATTTTGACAGAATAAGCAACCATCATTTTCCATAGCCATTGAGTTGATAAATACGAAGTGGTTTCCACGAATTGTGTACAAATCAACGCCAGTGTTATTAAAATATTTCTGAAAACGATCCACAAAATAAGGATGCATTCTAAAATTTAAGTTAACTTAACACCCTGCATTTTAAACAAGCAATACAAATTAACTCAATCACTTACTTATAATGGAAACCAACGTCATGATTCCCCACCGCACTAATGACCGGTATAGAAGGCGGTGTGTGAAAATGACTGTGAAATCTTCGAACATATTCCTTGAATTCATCATGATCTACCAAGTCGCCTTCATCAAAAAGGTCACCCAAAACAAAAACTACATCAGGTTTATGCAGAAACATTGCTGCTTGGAATGCCCTTCTCATGTGCCATTCACGATATAGTTTATCCAACCAATGACCTCTAAAAGGACCCAGTAGATGTGTGTCGGAAAGCACCAAAGCATAAATCGTATTATATTTAAGATCATTTTGATCTGAAGGTTTTGAATTAGCTGATGGCCATTGACAATTCCAAAGTGTAATATAATCTCCAAGAAACTCACAAAAACCAACAGTTAGTACAATACCAATTATGTACCACCGCCACAGCATTATATAAATTTGTCTCTTTTTGACACAAATGTTGCCAGACAAACGTATTAAGGAGTTCTTTTGGTTGCAAAACAATAACGTAAGTTTGTTTTTCTTTCTAGTTTGTTGACGCAGCTCAAAAGTGAAAAAAATGTCTACGTGGTGTAAAATGCGATTATGGACCTCCAAAGTTTGTATGTTTAATATGATATCATTAGAAAAGTGATTTCAATTCCTGTTTAATTAAAAAGGCGAAGAGTTGTTGCGGGAGAAGAATGTCATAAGTTTGATGTCACTTCAAATTAAATATTGCAACTGCTGAAGGGAATGGAAAATTACTTACACATGTTAAAATAATTTTTTGTTGTAATGTGATCAAATGTGTAAGTTTATGTTTGGTGCCCACAGTACCTTAAACAATATAAATATCAAAGTATAATTATATTAACAGGTTCCCTGTCCCCATACAAAAATTATTTTTTAATGGTATACGTTCCACATATATTTTTGTAATTTTAATGTTATAGGTATTTTTCGAGGTTACTAATGTGTTTTTTAATTAGCCATACGAATCTTTACTGGATTTATAACGGTAAAAATATATGTATCAAATATGCTACATGAACTTGTCGTTTCGAAATTAGATCCCATACGTTGCATGTATCATAAGTGATATGTATCACTAATGATTCATTGAGGGTATCATGTATCATATATATACATGGACTTTGTAATCATGGTACAAAAAAATATTTTTGTATCACATTTGATACATCGGACAGGGAACCTGTTAAGACGGCAAAGTGGGTAATATTTTATAATTTTTCTAACTAAAAAAATAATATTAATTTTACTTAATTATTATAAAAAAAGTAAGAGAATGACCTATTAACGACTATATCAATGTAAATTTAAACAAGAATTCAATAACAAGATGCTAAATGCAACTTGAGTTGGAAAAGTGTAATTGAAATATTTCGTTTACCATCCCTGATAGAACAGGTAAAAAACAAGAGAAATGTATAGTAAAATAAAAATTAAAATAAATGTAAACACATTTTAACACAAAACATGATACACACGCAAACCAATAAAACTATCAGCTTAACTCCAGCATGTACTTGTTATAGATATACTTTGGTACATATCAAAGTATATCTATATTAAGTACATGCAAGTCTACAACAAATACAACATTAGAACAACAACAGGCATTTTGTTTGTGTAAAATCAAGGCAGATTTATTTTACTAGGTAGTGTCGTCCGCCCAGCTGGTTTGTAGTTGGAAATGTCAAAAGTTTTTGTATTTTCCTTTGTTTGTTTACGAATTTCAAAAAAAAACACTAACAACAAGCGTTTGCGAGACAAAGCAAGCATGTGTATTGAGAGCAATTATCTTTTATTTTTCTTTGTGTTTTTGACGTTTCCAACCCACAAAACAACAATAAAAAGGCATGTTGTTTTTATCAATGTTGTATTTGTTGTACAGCCGCTATTACCTAGTAAAATAAATCTGGTATGTATTATGTCAAAAAACAGTTCAGAGACGGCAAAGTGGGTAACATTTTATCATTTTTCTAACTAAAAAATTAATATGAATTTTTCTTAATTATTATAAAAAAAAGTAAGAGAATGACCTTTTAACGACTATATCAATGTATATTTAAACAAGAATTCAATAAAAGGATGTTCAACGCAACTTGATTTGGAAAATTGTAATTTGAATATTTCGTTTACCATCCCTGATAGAACATAATAAAAATGAAAAGAAACACGTAAAAAACAAGAGCAAAATAAAAATTAAAATAATTGTAAACAAAATTTGACACAAAACATGATAAACACGCACACCACATGCAGTACATATGTACTTTGGTACATATGTTGGCTAAATAAATGTTATTTATTGGTATCATTTATTTTGCTTGAATTTATTTTGAGTTTTTTTCTAGGATTGTGACTTACATTCTTTATGCTTTTTGTGTTTGGGTTTTTTAGATGTTTGTTTTTTTTTTTGATGTTCTTATATTTTTGGTGAGCTTAAGTACTGGTAGGAGGATGCTTGTCTGTCCGGCTGTTAGTTTGGTTTCCTTGTTGTGGGTTGTAAACTGCGTTCCTCTGTGTTTTCGTATCTGAAAGTTTAATATTAAAATTTAAAAGAATTATTAAAGTTTTATTACAAATAAATTAAAATTCTTCTTACCGTGTGTGTGTCTTTTTTTGTTCTGCCTGCTGTCAATTTTTGGTTTCTGTATGTATGCTTGTGTGTGTATATTTTTTGTCTTATACACATGATACAGTTGCCAGTACTGTTTGGTAGTAGTCAAGGCAAATTGATAACAGGTATACTCACGGCGAAAATGAATACAACACTGCGATAGAAACATGTACATTTTGTTTTTGTACAAATAGTTTTCGGCTGTCAAAAGCAAAGGAGAATATAACTTTTGACACTCGAAGAAGGAAAAATCACAATAGTCACCTGGGCTGTTAAGGCCACCTGTTGTTAATTCGCCTTGGGTAGTAGTTTATGTTTAGAACAGGGTAATGCCAGAACAAATAAAAATAAAAAAATGTTCACTATGGCATAGAATACGGCGAGGGAAGTTAGGAAATTTCAAGTTAAAAATTAATTATGAATGAAAAATATAATTATGCTGTTTAATATGCGGTCCTGGTATAAGAACAAGCATTGACTGCATTTAAAACCTTAATAAGAGAAGGAAAAAACATAGATATAACGAAACAAAATATTAAAAATTGAAATTCAAATAAGAAAAATTAAGAAAATTATTGTTATTAAAATATGGTCATTTGGAGGGAAGGCAGAATGTTCTAGAAAGATCAGCAAGAAAAGATGGACGGCTGCGCGGGAAAGATTTTTGGAAAATATTGGAAAATTAAAGAAATTCACCACATAAGTTGGGAAGCAAGTGAGGCAACAAGTAAGGGAAAATCATAGAGGATTCGCAGAAGGTTATTGTACTTTAAAGTGAAAGCATATAAAAAAAAATAGTGCGAGAAAACATTGAAGTTAAAAAACAAAAAAAAAAAGTTAAACAAAAGTTGGTAGTTTAGAAATTTTCAAATAAATCCTTTGGGGGGAAAGGATAGTTATTTTAAATAAGGAAAAAAAATAACCAAAAAAGATATTTTAAACGTAATCTTAATTTTATTTTGTTTGAAGTGCATTTTGTGATATTTATATTTGTTTTGTGTTTCGAAATTTGTAGCTGGCTAGGAAGTTGTATGGTGTAGGGAAGTTGGGTAAAAAGGGAAGTAACGGTTCGTGGGCAGGAAAATTATCACCCAGAATCTAGTGGAGATGAAAAAATGCTGAAGATGATTAGAACTTTCCATACCGAGATCTAGCCAGGTAATCCCTTTTTCCTTAATATATTTTACGCAATGCAAGTGTGTGAAACAAAAGAAAATTCGACGCAAAGATACATTATGCAAAAGGAGAAATATTATGAAATTAGTTTTTGAATTGGTGAAAAAAAGGATAAAAAAATTATAAAGACTTTAAATCAAAACAATCAAATTTAAAGGAAAAAATTTAAAAATAGAAAATAAATTATTAAGAAGAAAAACAAGGTAGATTTATTTTATTTATTTATTTAAATTTATAATTACTTAATTATGAAGATTATTTAAAAGGATATCTGTTTAGATATTATCATTTATTATTGATTTAAACTATTCTAAGTTTGGTGTATGTTGTTAGTACCCTTTCATCAATACGCCTAAAAGCAGCCAAATATATATTTGTTTTATTTGTTGTTAGCTATTGCCCGTTGGAGGGCCTACTTACTTTTGTTGTTGTGATACTATCTATGCAAAAGAGTGAGAAACAGGAAATGAAAATCGTTTAGTTTGTTTTATTTACAAAACAAAAAGAGAAATATATACAAATTGCAGCTCTTATCAATTAGTTATTTTTTAGTGTAAAATTCCTGTGAAATCTTGTATCCTTAGGGAGCTCCTTCAGGGTAGGATTTAGAGTCGTAAAATTAGAGATTGAAATTAGTAATTGGTTGAAAACAAATTAACGATATTAGAGATAGTTTATTTTTGATAATAGATAATACCTACATACATATATATTTCGCTGTGGAAAAAAATTATAGGTTTGTTAAATATAAGATAATTTGTATTTTAGTAGTAAATTTATATTTTCAATTTTGTATTGGATTAAGTTTTTGTGTTTAAATAAAATTTGTATGTAATATGTGAAGTTGAAATAATTATGTTTTTGACCTAATTTGAGAGGAAAAATGGCATGAAGGTGAGTTAAGGAAAGAGGAATCTGAGAGCATACGGGTTCACAAAAGGAAGTTGAATGTGGATAAGAATTTTTGTGACAAGTTTGGGAGGGCAGTCTAGTGGTGAAACATCTGCCACGATTGTTACTGCTTGTGTGGACGTTTTGCATTGTTTAAGTTTTATTGTGTGAGTTTTTTTTTTGGTAAGTTTGTTTAGCTTTTTGTGGAATATGTTTTATGTGCGGCGTACCCAATTAGAAGGGTTGGAACCTCGCTGAGATGTGTTTCCCGTCCTCATAGAGCTAGTCGGAAACCTCATTGGCCCCTACGGTCGTAACAGAGTAAAAAAAATCAAGTATGGACAATAAACGCTCAGGCTAAAATATTCGGCAGTTAATATTGATTAATTGATAAGTCAACGGATGTATCATAGTTTAATGGATGGTAGCTGGCATTCAGTATTTTAACAAAGAAGAGGTGATAATAATAGCAGTTTTTTAGTTGTAGCCGAGGCAGCAGAAAAAAAAAGATTTTCTGATTTCGTTTTAGTTATAATTTAGAGGCAAATCAAAGAGCAAATTAAAAAAAAAACAAAATTTGATATGGAGCACAAAGTTAGCGTTTTACTCGTTACTGACTTTTTGGCATATACGTTAAAATTACAAAACTTTGGTTTGTAATTTTCTTCTGGCAACAATAGTTAGTGAATAAAAAAGTTTGCGTCTGGCAGCCTACATAAGGAAAAAGAGTTAGACGTTTTGTTACACTAAAGGTACATTTAGCCCACCGTAAATGTAGTAATGTAAATGTAGATGTGTCAGCTGATCATTTTTGTTATACGAAGAGCTATGCAAATGCCTAGCCAACTAAAATGTCACTTAGTCGTAACGTTTCAACCTACTGAAAATAGGATTAAGGCAGAATTAGTCTTTACTTTCTGTTCCGTTACGAATTAGCTGAGCAGTTTCTGTTAAATGGAAATGTGTATCTGTGGTTTGTTATTACTTTGACGTTCTGTTCTGTTCAACGTTAAGTTACTTGAAAGCAGCGTTTAAAAAGCTACTCTAAAAGTAGCCGTAGCGACAAAAAAAGGCCTACTTTTTAAGACACAAATTTGTTAAAAATAGTAGCCAATATCCAGCTACTTCTACTGCTGAAGTCACATTTAAAGAGCAAACCATAACATACAGCTACAGCTCCAACTTTTTCAAGTAGAAGTAGCGGTAGATGCTGTTTTTTTCCGAAGCATTAAAATTTTTGAGCTACAGCTACTTTTCAAAATAATAAAGCGGTAAGTAGAAGTAGCCTCTTTGCTACTTCAGTTAAAGTATTGGTAGGAGTACAAAAAGCTATTATTTGAAAAAAAAGCTGCTATTTGAAAAGTAGCCAAAAACGAAAACATTTTTTCTGGCTACTTTGTGTTGATAATGAACATACTTTTTGGCTACTTTATATGAATACTTTATGCTTGGAGCTACGCAATACAAATATTTGCTTCTGGCTACTTACCGACAATAAGAAGAACGAAGAAAGAACGTGTGTTATTTTGTTTGGTTTTTTCTTTTGGAATTTGTTTCACACTCTCGACAATGGGGCAAAATAAAGTAAATTCGTAAACAATTAAAATAACATGTAATACTATAACAGTTTTTTTTAATTTAAAATAAAAAAATTTTTTAATTTAAAACCGAATTCAAAATAGATTTTATCTGTCTGCCTATAACAGTTCAAGTGTATGGCCACATAAATTAGTTTACATTAACTATTGGGACACCCTTATATCTGCAAACTTTATACTAGTTTAACTGTTCAATAGATTGGCAATATACATCAAATTCCAACAATTTCAAATTATATACTTGCTGTTGTAGTAGATTTAGCAATCATGTTCTGTGTAAATTTCAACCATCCATCTGTAACGGTTCAACACTTTGCCCATATACATCAGATTATATTAACTATTTAATTTATAATATAACGTTTTTATACTTTTTATTATACCAAATAAAGTAGTGGACATTCTATCTTAAATTAAGGTGTTTGTATACAACGATTCAAAAAATACGGCCACACAGAACAATTTACATTAACTTTGGAAACACCCCTTAAATTTCTCAATTCAAATTATAAGCTTCTTGTTATAGCGGACTTAGCAAAACATGTCCCTTTTAAGTTTCAGCGTTTTGTCTATAACGGTACAAAAGTTTGGTCACATACACAAAATTACATTAACTATTGGAACACCCTTTAACTTCCAAATCCAAATTTTTGTTGTTGTAGCAGATTAGCAATACAGGTTCGTTGTAAATTTTAAGCGTCTGTCTTCAACTGTTCAAAAGTATGGCCATACACATCAAATTTAATGAACTATTGACGCACCCTTTAATTTTAAATTTGTAACAGTGATGGAAAAGTTGTTACGATCGTACTTTTTTATACTATTTGATTTAAAAAAATACTGTGTTATTCCTCTGTAACAGTTGATACTTTCAGTGATACGTCTACAATTTAAAACGATTGATTTTCTTAAATTAATCTGTTTTAGCATTTCCCTTTCATCACTTATAGTTTACGAATATTGCAACTCTAGTTCTTATCGTGTCTTATTATTTGGTTTTACATATTCGTTTTGTTTTTTCACAATGTACATAGGGTAGCTACAAAAAAACAACTGTTACGTTTTTTGTATATCTTTTGATAGAATTGTCAATCTTAATACAAACAAGTAAGAGTACTAATTCGGCTATGTCGAATCTTATACTTACTTCACCATCTATGTTAATTTAGTTTAGTGAAGTAACTCCAATCAAAGAAGCAAACATTAGGGTGACAGGGAATTAAAAAATAATAAAATTTCGTGCTGCATTTCAGTGATGGGAAATGATATTTTCATTTGGTGTAGATTTGGGCTTATTTGACTTTAATGTGATGAAGAAAGTTTTTTATTGGAAATGTTCTTAAAATGTAAGAGAAAATTGCTTTTGAAATAAGCCCAAATCCATTCTATTGGCGCTATTCATCTAGGGGCTATTTCAGTTTAAAGTGATATACCTTAAAAAGTACAAAATAAATTAAAAACATTTGTTGTTTATAGGTAAAAAACTTTTTATATATCGTCAAAAGGGCGTAGCAACGCTTCATGATATTAAAAGAGTGTAAAACAATTTTCAAAAGAAAAATCCAAAAAAAAATAACATACGTTCTTTCTTCGTTCTTCTTATTGTCGGTAAGTAGTCAGAAGCAAATATTTGTATTGCGTAGCTCCAAGCATAAAGTATTCATATAAAGTAGCCAAAAAGTATGTTCATTATCAACACAAAGTAGCCAGAAATAATGTTTTCGTTTTTGGCTACTTTTCAAATAGCAGCAAAAAATGAAGTAGAATATTTTTGCTTTTTGTACTCCTACCAATAATTTAACTGAAGTAGCAAAGAGGCTACTTCTACATACCGCTTTATTTTGTTGAAAAGTAGCTGTAGCTCATAAACTTTAATGCTTCGGAAAAAAACAGTGTCTACTGCTACTTCTACTTGAAAAAGTTGGAGCTGTAGCCGTAGCTGTATTTAAAAAAAAGGTAGGTAAAGTAGGAATTCAAACACTGCTTGAAAGTTGTTTGATAGTGTGTGTGTGCAAAATGTAAAAAAACCCATGAATCAAATAAAAAGATTACGCAAACAGCAGTCCCGTTATTTTTTTTTTAAACCGTGAAAGTAAAATTCTCTCTCGTGACGTCATAAAAATATATTTCAAATAGCACCACACCTAAGAAAAAAAACACGTATTTTTCCAAAGAATCACTAAAATTAAAATACGGTTATTTTTTTCATTATAGTAAATTGTGCTTGAAAGTAGTAAAGTTAAATATTATTGAAGTTAAAAAAAAAGTGTAAAAATGAAATGTGCAGTGTATAATTGTGGAAATACTAAAAATAAATACTCAAGGTTAAGTTTTTTTATTTCCCAAAAGAAAAAAAAACTTAGAAAAGAATGGTTAATATTTTGTCGTTTAGATGAAAAAAAAAATTGAATGGGGAAAATTTAATGATCTCTACTAATTACATAAAAAAACATTTATGCGCTGTTTTTGACTTCATATTTAAATACGCATTTAGTTAATTTGCATTTAAATTTAAATAGTTTTTAAATACAGTTTTAGTTTTTCAGTCATTTATGATCGTTCATATTTAACTACGACAAAAATATGGCAGCATTACGAAATATTAACATACCAGGTCTGCAAGTTTAAAATGTCGTTTTAATTCCAATAGAATGCGCTCTTAGCCTATTGAAGGATTTGCTTATCTCTAAACGCTATTTTGTTTGTTAGTCATTTGTTTACAAAAGTCAGTTGTTTTTAAGTTGTTTACGTGGACGTATCATACCTTTCTTTGGTGTTAAAAATGTCTAATTTTAAGCCAAATAAAGAGCATTTGCGGCATGTGTGCGAAATGCTGCTTTTACGCCACGAAAGAAAGGGGTTTTTGCATCGAGTTGTAACTGGCGATGAAAAATGGATTTATTTTCAGAATCCCAAACGAATAAAATCATGGGTAACGCCAGGACAACCATCCAGATCGAGTGCAAGACCGGATCGTTTTGGGAAGAAGACAATGCTGTGTGTGTGGTGGGATCAGAAGGGAGTAGTCTACTACGAGCTTCTCAAACCCGGCGAAACAGTCAATACCGACCGCTACCGACAACAAATGATCAATTTGAGTCACGCATTGATCGAAAAACGCCCAGAATGGGCTCACAGGCACGCCAAAGTCATTCTTCAGCATGATAACGCTCCTGCACATTCAGCCAGATTGACTAAGGAAACGATCTTTTCGCTTGGTTGGGAACTCCTACCCCACCCGCCGTATTCACCTGACCTGGCGCCTTCTGATTATCACCTCTTCTCATCGATGGAACACTCATTGGCTGAGCAACACTTTAGCAATTTGGAGGATGTAAGAAAATGGCTCGATGAATGGATTTCAAATAAAGATGAAGCATTCTTTTGGAATGGTATCCACAAATTGCCAGAGAGATGGACAAAATGTGTACAAAGCGAGGGCCAGTACTTTGAATAAAATATATTATACTTTTTTTTAAATTACTGTGTATATATTTTAAGAAATAAACGACATTTTAAACTTGCAGACCTGGTAAATCTCCGTTGTTTATTAAAAACTGCTGCTAAAAAACGCAATGAGTTGCAAATTTTGTGAAAAATGTTTTAAATATATTAAAAAATGTCAGCGATACCTATCTATTCACCATCTAAACTAATTTAATTTATTAACTTAGTTTTATAATTAATATTTTCATTAAGAAATGTGTGCAAAACATAAAATATTCACCCTTATTGTGTTTGGCGTTTTCGTAGCAAAAACTCGGCGTTTTTTTCAAGTTTTGCAATAGATTAAAGATAGCTCGTAACACTTGTCATTAATCTATTACAAAATTGTCGTAGTCGAAATACGCCTACGCCAAACAATAAGGGTGATTGTTCTATCAGTGGCTTAAATGTTTGTTTACTTTTGTTCAGTTTTGCGAAACAACAACAAAAAATGCCATAACTATATGGTAAAACTGTATTATTTAAATTAACTTTATATGCGCAAGATTGGTTATTTAAGTTTCATTTAAGTGTGCATCGAAAAATTAAATTTCTTACTGAAATAGAACTTAAATATAAATGACATTTAAATACGAAGTCAAAAACTGGCCCTTAGACGAGTCAAATTTAATAAATGTGGACGTTAAGGGAAAAACACTTCTTCCGTGCGCGAATGTTTTTCCAAATAAGAAAGCTTAACCGTTATATTCAAAAATAATTGTATAATATAAATATGCATATTAATGTGCTGTTTCTGTATTACAAGCGAGCGATTCGTCTAGAAAATTTGTATAGGAATCACTATCATAAATTGAAGTGAACAATACCCCATTTCAAGTACTTTTTTGTTCCTTTTTACTTAAACTTTAAAGTTGTTAAATTTTATGACACACAATATAATTTTAAATAAATTATGAAGTTTTCTTTTCTAAATTAAATATGTTATACATGTAATGCTTTGTAAAATTGTTACACAAAATTGCAATTTCCCATCATTGTTTATTTATAAACTAAAATATAGAAAAAAAAGTGAACGATGAAAAATTAATAATTCCTGTTCAGGCGAATGAATGCCTTTACAATAAACATTCTCTTGGATATAGGAATCCAGAAGAAAAGACGAAAGTTTACATGAATGCAAGAAGTTTAAACTAATAAACAAATCTTCTTCTAAATTAAAAGCACATACAAAATAAGACAAAACACAACACAATTTTATTTCACAGATTAATGTGGATCGTTGTTTAGATATTCTAAAGCAATACAAGGAATTTCAATTAACAAAATTGATGCTTTTACGCAAACCCGATTGTGTCGATAACAATGGAAACTTTCAGAAGAAGAGGAAACCGCTTTTAAAGCTAAAGCAGAAATCATACGTTATGAAGCTGTTCTAATATACAACAATTTCAAGAAAATCTTTGGCCCCAACTCATCTACACACTTTTGGGAAGAATTCTGCAACCAAGTTCAAGCCTATAAAGAGAATACTAAGCATGTGTGTCAAAATGGTTATTTGTTTTCTTAAGATCATTGTGAATGTCTGCAATATTTTAATTTCTTTCACGCAACCTTCATCCTAAAACAGCGAGGGCGAGAAACAGGCTCTTAATCTAGAGGTATTTGCGTGTTAAACCGCTAAATAACCGGTTTGAATGAGAGAGGGTATAAAACATATACATACATATGCTTTAGCCACTAAATTAACAGATTTCAAATATGTGAATAAAAGTGAAAGTCTTAATCAATAATAATAATACTTACTTTTATATATCAAAAATCTTACATAAAGAAAAAAACATAAAATTTTTGTTATAATAAATATAAATCTTCCAATAAAATCAATTACTTTAATTTTAGATTTCTTATCTACATTAAAATGAAATTAATCACTTTAATTATTGATAAATTATTACACTTTAGACACAATATCTTTGCAATTTTTGTAAATAAATAAAATGTCAAATTCCAGCTATAATCAGAAAGAGGTAGTAATAGAAAACAAAGCAAGAACGGTTACTATCCCTCTCTAACGAAAGCTGGAACCTGGCCACACTGAATTTTTCGTGTCATATCTGGTATTTTATTTATCTGTATTTTATTTTATGTCTTGCTTATATCAAAAACACGTGACACGTTT
Source organism: Gymnosoma rotundatum (assembly GCA_916610165.2). Classification (NCBI taxonomy): domain Eukaryota; kingdom Metazoa; phylum Arthropoda; class Insecta; order Diptera; family Tachinidae; genus Gymnosoma; species Gymnosoma rotundatum. Next base: position 89,101,615 of record OU744337.1, on the reverse strand, counting down.
TTAGACATTCTATAAGCACAACTACATTTACTGTACAGCTTCATTTACTTTACATTTACGATTTCAACGGTCGGCTAAATGTACCTTAAGAACTTTAAATTTTTTTCATTTGGAAAGGCATTAAGGAATAATTGCACACAAAATTTCATACGAAAAAACAATTTTCGATTTTTCCAATTTTCCGCAATTTTCCTTGATTTACACTAAGAACTTTCTATTTTCTGATTTGGAAAGCCATTAAGGTATAATTTCACGCGAAATTTCATACAACAACTTGATTTTGAATTTTTCTAATTTCCGACATTTCCGGAGGGGTTTTCCAAAATTTTCTTCTGTAAAGACCTTCTTCTCGAAAAAACCAATAACTGGCAAAAAATTTTACAGAAATCGGCTTAGCCGTTCTCATTTTATGAATTACTATACATTTTTTACACCATTTTTATATACATAATATAGATATGTATAGTAAAAAGTTTTATTTCTTACTTCAGGGAAAATAACAAGGCAACAAATTCATTTGCTGAACAAAAACAAAACGAAAATAAACAAGTAAGAGTGCTATATTCGGCTGTGCCGAATCTTATATACCCTTCACTATCTATGTGAATCTAGTTAAGTAACCGCAATCAAAAAAGCAAATATTGGGGTGACTGCATATATATAATTTAAAAAAAAATGACATCGGCTTTTAATGGGTTAAGCATTTTTAAAATATTTTAGTATATTCTTAAAGATCTCCTTAAAGCTTTAATATGATAATTTGAAAATTTAGACGCCCGTAACTCGGAAAATATGAGCGAGCGCCAATTTTTTCACTTATTTTTTTCATATTTTTTTATTCTCTATCGCTCCATATATTTATTTTTATATGTTATATTTTTGTCATTTCGTGTGTAATTTCAACAATATCTATTTTCGACCCCATAAAGTATATATCTTCTGACTTCTTACGCATAGCGAAGTCGATTGAGCAATGTCTGTCTGTCAGTCCGTGTTAAAGTTGAATTTAGTGTGCCGAGCAAAAAAAAAAAATAAATATGTCAATCGATCAGATATAGTGTCGAAAGAGGTACTATTGGAAATCCCTATGATCGGTCCATGTCCTTGGAGACAGCAGGCAAAACACCACGTCTATCTTTATTTTTTTCATGTCATTTGCAATAATAAAGTAACTCCAACCAAAAAAATATATATAAATAGGGCGATACAGAATTAAAAATTAAGAAAAAAGAGACAGTGAATTGGTGGTCGCCCATATTTTCCGAGTTACGGGAGGATGAATTTTCATATTTTTTAAAATATCAATATCATATCAATATCAATATCATTTTTAGCTTTTGAAGAGATCACATTTTTATGTAAAATTCTATATATGCAGTACAAAATTTTGTTTTTTTGATTTGTGTTACGTCACTAAACAAGATTTACATAGATGTGAAGGGTATATAATATTCGGCATTGCCGAATATAACACACTTACTTGTTAAACCCTTTACCACAAAAAGTGGAAAAAGGGTATACCTAAGTTTGTCATACCGTGTGTAATTTCTACAATATCTATTTTCGACCCCATAAAGTATATATATTCTGACTTCTTGTGCATAGCGAAGTCGATTGAGCGATGTCCGTCTGTCCGCAAAAAGCAAACGTAAAAAAGAGAAAGAAACGCATTTGCCTTAGCTGACTGTTTTTTTTTTCTGCAGCAAAGCAATCAGAACAGCATTTACTTTGAAAACGTTTGCTGTTGCTTAAGCAATAAGTTGATGCTTGTTTCTTCTTTTGCTGTTGCTTAAAAAAAACATAATTTAATGTTGTAAGAAAAACAACGTTTTTAAAATGTCTTTTCTTACGTATTGTAAGTAATAAATATATAAAAACGTTTCCAATGTTAAAAGTGGTGAAAAGCACCGTAGTCAGCCACAACTTCATTGTAAAGAGTTAAGCAAAAGCATAAATAAAAATAAAGAAGAACTGATTGCTTACGTAACAGTAAAGGTTTTCAAAGTAATTGCTTTGCTGCAGAAAGAAACACATAGTCAGCTTAAAAATGCGTTTCTTTCTTTTTTTGCGTTTCCTTTTTGATTTTGCTACATATTTTTCCTAAGCAATATTAAAGCAACTACATATGCGTTGAAAATAGTCAGGCATTTTTAATCACTGTATACAGTATGAGATTTGAAATTAAAAAGGTGTTCCCAAAGTTAATGTAATTTGACCTATATGGCCCTATCTTTTGAACCGTCATATACAAATATTTGGAAGTTAGAATGAAGTCCGTTTCCTTGTCTGATATAATCAGAAGTATAATATTTAAAATTTTTAATTAATTACAAAAGTTAATGTAATTTGGTATAACTGACAAACCGTTATATACAGATGGTTGAAAAAACCACATGTATTGTAAGATTCGCTACAACAAGAATATTAAAATTTGGATTTGCAAATTAAAGGGTGTCCGAATAGGTAATGTAATTTTATGTATGTTGCCAAACTTTTTAACCGTTATACACAGACAGTTGAAATCCCTTTTGATGTTGTTGTTTTTGCAAAAATTACTTGAACTGTAAAAGGCAGTGGGCAGACATTTAGAATTAAATATTAAATATTTTAAACAATAAATAAGGAAATTAAAGGATGTTTCCCAAAGACAGTGAATTTAATGAATATTGCCTTATTTTTTAGTTGTTATACGGTTATACTTTATACGCTTGCAGCCTGTACAGGAGATATGTTGTTATTTCTGCTATAAAAATAAATAATTCTTGCGAAAAAAAACCGGCTTCAAAACAGGTTTCATCTGTAGATTACTTTAACTATTGGGACACCCTTATATCTCCAAACTTTATACTAGTTCAACTGTTCAATAGTTTGGCAATATACATCAAATTACAGCAACTATCGGGTCAACCTTTTACTTCCAAATTCAAATTATATACTTGCTGTTGTAGTAGATTTAGCAATCAGGTTCTGTGTAAATTTCAACCGTCTGTCTGTAACGGTTGAACAGTTTGCCCATATACATCCGATTATATCAACTATTTAATTTATAATATAACATTTTTATGTTTTTTATTATAATAAATAATACCATTCTGTCTAAAATTAAGGTGTTTGTATACAACGGTTCAAAAAATACAGCCACATAGAACAAATTACATTAATTTTGGGAACACCCTTTAATTTCTAAATTAAAATTTTAAGCTTCTTGTTATAGCGGACTAAGAAAAACATGTCCCTTGTAAATTTCAGCTGTCTGTCTATAACGGTTCAAAAGTCCGCCCACATACACCATATTATAACACTGGGACACCCGCTTTTTTCCAAATCCAAATTTTATACATGTTGTTATAGAGAAGTTAGTAATACAGGTTCTTTGTAAATTTCAATCGTCTGTCTACAACTGTTTAAAAGTATGGCCATATACCAAATTAAATGAACTATTGGCACACCCTTTAATTTATAATTTGTAATATTAATACTTGTTACTATTACGCCCGTAGCAATTGACATTCTGTCCAATTTACAAGCGTTTGTCTATAACGGTTCAAAAGATAGGCTCATATAAGTAAATTAACATCAATTATGGGGCACCCTTTAATTTTTAGATTTATTTTTGTATAACTTTTTGTTATTATTTTAAATTTTACAGAATCGCCCTTTACAGTTCATAATACACATAAAAAATATGTGTGTTGTATGGGTACACCCTTTAATTTTTAAGATTATGAACTGTTTTTAAAACGGGACCAATCTGTAAGCATAATCTATCATATCACCAATAATTTTCAAAATCGGATCAGAAATGACTGAGTTCTGGAGGCACAAATATAAAAAAAGCAACTTTCAGCCGAATTGTACAACCTCCTTCTTCTTTTGAAGTCGGTTAAAAAATTAAAATTGTATTAAACTGAAATGACTGCTATCCCGATAGTATTGTGATTTCGACAAGTGTGGCCTCATTTTTTTAAACTGTAATAGACTGAGAATATAAATTTATGGGTCGTTTGTATTGCTTATTTGCTATTATAACAAGTAAAAGAAATTAATTGGTGGCCAAATAGTAAAGTCGTTTTTCACAGGTCCTATGTGCGCTGTAAAAAGTTACTAAAAATAAAATTAAAGGGTAACCCGTACATTGTGCGGACACTTCGTGTGTGACTCACAATCACACTTATGTTTCAAAATTTAGAGCTAATATTTCTGGCCATGTAATGCTTGCTTATATATGAAGTCGAAAATAATGATGAAAAATTCAAAATTTTTCGATCACTTCTGTTGTGTTTTCTTCTTTTAAAAAGACACATTTTTAATTTAAGATGCCTATTATCAGCAACTTTTGATCTTCGACTGTAGTCGAAAAAGCTATTCTTACGAAATTTCATTTGGTATTATGGTGCACAGTCGATAAAAATAGTGGTATTGCGAAATTTACTCCATTAAAAAAAACAGAAAATTCATAAATACTTACATTTTGAACAAGTTCTACAAACTGCCAGAAACCATCGAAAACAAAATTTTAATCGATTGAAAATTCGTTGCACAACGAAATTTTTGACAGTGCTACCAACTCATAATACGAATTTGACTATCGATTTTTGTTAGCCAGCGAAGATCGAAAATCGAATACAACTCATAATAAGGGCCTTAAATGCTTATTTTTTATTTGCAACAACTGTGTTCAAAAAGAAACAGGGACAAAGGTTAAGAGAAAAATAATTAATGGAAAAAATGGGTAAGCAGATTGCCATAAGCACCGACTACAAAAACTAAAGTGATCTTGCTATGACAGCTTCCAAGCCTTGAGTAAGAAACCGAAGAAGCATGACGAAACCGATGAATTTTATAATAGAATATAAAGATTTGATGGAGAGAAAGCTTTACCCAGAAAGCAATATTATAAGAATAAAATCATAGTAATTATACAAAAAGAAGAATAAGAACTGATACCAAAAACGTTGTAAGATCAGAATATTTTATGGACCATTCTAAAAAGTGTTCGATTTGTCCATTAATTTATTTTTAATTGTAAAGAGTGTGGTGTGTGCAACTGTTGATTTTTTTTTTTAGAATTTTGTTGTTATTTTGTTCTGAAAGATAAACTATTGACAATGTATTAATAAATGCATTGATGATATTTATCCGTCTCCAAGAATTAGTTATTGTTATTATAATTTGTATAAATGTAGTAATCGATATACTTTGGGAATCGCTTTCATTACTATATCACATTCAAAACAATCAAAATTTAATTTTGTGTTGAAGCAGAGAAAAAATTATTTATATGTACATAATTTAAAAAAAAGTGAAAATTGTTAAATTTCACACAACACACGAGGGTTTTTCATAAATCCTCGATACTAGTGAGAAAGAAAACAAAAATTAAGATAAATCATATTTTCTGGCATCTCCTGGGCGAAGGAATAATACAAGCAAATGTAAGAAAACAAAATTTAAAACAAGTAATCTGCAAGTGACAAATATTAGTGTTTGTGCAACAATTCTAGTTTAAGGAAGCGACTCAAATTTTCCATTGAAATTACCTTTCCAATCATGTCAATATTGTGTCATTCCGCTATAAAATACGCGACATACATACAGTGGCTCACAGCTTATTTTGTGCACTGCATAATGTAACAATAAAACCAGTAGGAACTAAAAAAAAATTTGGTATCACTTAATAGAGAAAAGGGCTTAATACTTTGTCTGGTACACTTTATTGTCTATAACAGACTTGAGACGGTTTGGTATAGATGCAACTAGTTTTCGCGTTGAATTGGGCGATATATTCTACTCGTAACACTCCAATTCTTTTAGGCCATTTTTGCTTGAAAACTCGTGTTGCCTTATGTTTCTTCTAAAATAGACCATAAATTTTTAATGACATTGAGGCTTGGTGACTGAGGTGGCGTATTCATCATTTGAGGGCAGTTATAAATTGACCAAGACTACAATTCCTGATTTATGTTTCGGATCGTTATCCTGATAAAATCGAAAGTTTGATCTTATACCCAGATTCTCTGCATTCTGCAACAAATTGTCCTTTAAAATTCGAAGATACTTATTTTTGTCAATGGTTGTTTCAATAAACTCTAAACTCCCAGTACCAGCAGTCGACATACAGGCCTAAATCATGACGCTGCCACCACTATGCTTAACTGTTGCCTTTAAATATTCTTTATTAAGCTCGGTGTTAGCTTTTCGCCATACGTAGAACTTACCATCCGAGCGGAATTTATTAAATTTGGATTCATCGGTTAAGATAACTGCATTCCAATTTGATGCGTCCTTGGAATCGAAGTTGAGCCTGCATATTTTGGTTTTGGCGCTAATGAAAGGCATCTTACGTGCAAGTCGACCATTAAAATCATGGTGACGAAAAACACACCGAGAAGTTTCCATGCAGCATTGTTTGCCCAGGTCATATTGAATATCGAAAGCCAGTTTGGGAGCAAGAGCCCTGTATTTGCTTTAATATTTCTCACAATATAACGCTCGTCATGTTTATTAAAAATTTTATTTGGTGCTTTTCTACATTTGTTAATTAAACGGTTTTCACGAACAAAACACTCGATAATTTTTTGCGACGTCTAAGTTTTTTATTCATCATTTCAACTATTTTCCGCAGCGTGGACCCATTTTAAAATTTCTCGAAATTAACCAAATTACTGACAAAATATGACCATAAATTAAGTCCAATCATATCGAAAAGTAAAATAAGGTAGAATAAAAACTAAATTTCCGCTAGACAACGCATTCTAAAAGTATGGTTACCAAAAGAAGTAAATGCATAAAATAAGCTGTTAGATGAAAAAGCTGTATATATTACTTTTCTTGCTTTTTAATTATGTTAATATTAATTTTTTAAATAAATAAAAATTTCTTGTTAAACTAGACCCTTTTCTCTATTTAATGATACCACTTTTTTTTATTCCTACTGGTATTATTGTTATAGGACTTAAAAGATAAAATTATGCAGTGCATAAAATAAGCTGTGAGCCACTGTATTTATGTAAGCCATATGATACAAAATTTGAAGGTCCATAACTTCTAAACTTAGGGTTGCATTTTACACCCCGTAAACAACTTTTTTTAACTTTTGAGCTGCGCCCGCGAACAAAATTAAAGCCGTGTTTGGTTTTAACAGAGTCGCTTTAAAGTCTAATAAATTCATGTAATGTATGTAATGAATACATACGTATTTTAATTATTTAAAAAGCAGATGTTTTGCAATTGGTTTGCAAAAGCAATATACATAGAGGTAAAATTATTTTTAAAGTACTGTGGTAAAATCAAATATAAACATCTCCGGCAGTATATATTGCATTTGATCTGGTTGATTTTACACTCATAGCACACCATTGTTGAAATATTAAAAACGTTTAATAAAAATGTATTGCCGAACAATTTTTCTTCATAGTCTACAAATAGGATTGTGTAAAAAATTACCCATTTTCAATATTTGTCGAACAGGAATTATAACAAGTAAGAATGGCCAATCTTGCATACCCCTCACTATATATGTATAACCAGATGTACTATACTGCAGATTTCCCATTGAATAGTTTAAAAAATAACCCAGTGAACTTTTTGCGACATACATCTTCGATTTGAGACCAATGACAATGTAAGCACAACCCATCCAATGTCTGTATACAATGTCTATTTACCAATTATCAATTTTAAGCCTTCAGACAAACTTTAGAATAATAATACAACACAAATATTTAAATTTTCAATGCGATTTATCTGATGGAATCAGTAGAGAGCTATTTGATATACAAAATTTCATACAAAAAAACAATTTATATTTTTACAATTTTCCATGATTTACACTAAGAACTTTCTATTTTCTGATTTGGAAAGCCATTAAGAAATAACTTTACGCAAAATTTCAATAAAAAATGTTGACAATTTTAACGTAAGCATCAGATATTATACAGTCTTGCGAACACACAGCAGGAGCATTCCATGAAAAAGGGGAACTCTGAACTGTTTTACAAATATGCATTTTTTATATATTATTGCACGTACATAGTGAGATAATGTTCTCATCTAAAATAATTTACAAAAGTTGTAGTGAGTATGTCTCATTTTTTCTAAATACCGTTATTTATTGAGAGTAACAACAAGTCGGATTTTTTCATTAGTCTTTACACAACTGTTTGCGAGGTCGCTGCTGCTATTGTTTATCAGATAGAAACTAGATTTCTGTTCTAAGTTATAGTCTATGGTCCGCTGTATTTAACTGCATACTCATTTTTTTGGGTTAAGTGTTTTTTGATAAGAAATTAATCATACCGGAAAGGTAAGTTTCGATGTCCCATACGTTACGCTTAATTCCTTATTCTATTAATAATTGTAAAACAAGTTGACTATACAAATTGAAATTTTCTGTTAACAGCTAACTTTTAGCGGTCTAAAAACTGGTGAAACAATTTTGTTTGAAATCGCTTTGCTTACAATATATTCTTGGTGATAATAAAGTGTCTGTACGTTACGCCGAAGAATAAGTTATCTGACATCTTCAACTTTTACTGGCGTTTGTAATAAACAAAGCCCTTTTTTGTACTGCAAATCTCAATAACGCAAAAATGAGCGACCAGCAACCATCAGCCAGTGCTAGCCGCATGCGAAAATTTCGAGAAAAGAAAAAAAAGGAAGATCCTAATTTTACCGCTAATGAGGCTAAAAGATTGCGTGAGCTTCGTAAACGAAAAGCAGAAAATCTTTCTGAAGGTGACTTAAAAGCAATTGCACTTAAGGAAAGGGATAGGAAGAGATTGCAAAGGGCAAAAAAGCGGGTGGAACGTAAAAATCCTACTGATTCTCCTGTAAGTACTGAATCTCCGTACAAGACGAAGCAGACTTTATCCAAAGCTGTTCAAAAGGCTCTAAAAGCACTGCCTCAATCACCAAGGAAGAAAAAAGCGGTTGTTACAGAACTAGCGCATAAAATGAACATTGCTCTAGCAGAAAGCCCAAACATTAGCACATCAGGTGATCATACACGTTATGACGATGTGAAAGCATTTTGCTATCGTCCGGATATTGTGTATACCTGCCCAGGCGCAAATGATTTCATCGTTGTTTGGGAAAACGGCATCAAGAAGAAGTGTCAAAAGCTTTATTTGACTTTGTACCTACGAGAAGCCTTTTGCATTTTTAAAGAATTTTTTCCTAATATCGAAATTGGATTTTCAAAATTTTGTAGTCTAAGACCGAAAAATGTTTTGCTAATGAAAGACACACCTTCAGACCAGTGCAAATGTTTAACTCATGAAAATTTTATCTTCAAATTGAAAGGTTTGAAACAAAATTATTGTAACGACTGGTGGACTATGATTTTATGTGATCCTTCTTTGGATTCGAAGTGCTGGAAAAATGAATGTGATACTTGTTCTGATGGCAAAAAAATATTAATTTCTATGGATTTAAGTACAATGTGTGTATGGAAAGAATGGGAAAAAAACTCAGAAAATAAACTACGTTTAGTAAACCACGAAACAAGTTCAGGTGAACTTAAAGACAAATTGATTGATTCTACCCATATTATGATGAAGCATGTTAATTTAAAACGAGTTCAAGCCAATGAATTTCAAAAAGACCAACGCAATGAAAATGTGCGAATCCTTCAAGTTGATTTTGCGATGTCTTTTGGCTGTGAATACCAGAATGAAGTTCAAAGCGCACTCTGGTCACGAACAAGTGTTCTTTTATTTACTGCTGCAAGTTTTTACAAAGGCAATTGCCAAACATATCTTATATGCTCAGATGCAAATTCGAAAGACAAGGATACAGTTTTTGTTTTCATCAATAAGTTGCTTGACTTGATGCATAAAGAAAATGCAGACTTACCTTCAGCGGAAATTATTTGGAGTGACGGCCCTTCATCGGAATTTAAGAACCGTTATATGGTTAAACTAACATCAATGTTGAGTGAAAAGTATAAAATGCCCATTTATTGGAAATATTTTGCTACATCGCATGGAAAAGGTGTGATAGACGGAGTTGGCGGAAATATCAAAAGACTGGTAAGAGAGAAAATGATGAGCCAAAATGAACATGTTGTTGTCCAATCAGCCAAGGACTTTTCTGATTTAGCTTCTCAATTAGTCACAAAAACCCGTGTGATTTATGTGCCATCCTCTGAAATTTATGAAAGGATTAATAGTGCATCGCCGTGGGACAATGCCAAAGCGATAACTGGAATTTCCAACTTCCATTTTATTAAAACTGAGGAGAAAGTTGTGGAGTGCAGAAAACATTGCCTTTCCCAAGAGAAAACTGTATTTACCTATTGATTTTTACATATATTATAGATTTAAGTTGAACTATGTCCCGTACGTTACGCGACTTGTCCGTACGTTGCAAATATAAAAAAATGGTTTTGAATTATAAATAGGTGTTTTAATTAATTTTTTTTTTCGCTAGTAGCAAGCATGATTCTTAGTTATAATTTCCTTCGAAGACACTTTTTATGCACCTGTAATATATTCGCTGAAATCTGAATAAAACTATAACGATTTCGAATGTTGGTTGACTTGATGTGTCCCGTACGTAACGTGGGTTGTTTGCATTTTTCTTCAGTATCTCATGACTTTTTTTAAATGTTTCTGCGCACTATTAAAGACTAGTATATAATCTATTAAATTAGAGAAAAAAAGTATATATCAGATAAAACAATTAAGTTCTATATGTAATATAAACCGTAAAATTAGTTGAACTAGTCTGTACGTAACAGTGGAATGCTCCAGCATTGATTTTACCTGGTTTTTTAAATTTGCTAAGTTTTCCTCTGCGTATGAAATTAGACATTTTATTTCATCGACGAGCTGTTTAGAAATTAAAATAAATTCAAAAAAAATTTTATTTTGTACCAGAGTGCAGCCAAACTGTTGAACAATTGTAGACAGATAGTCAAAAATTAACAAGGAGCTGAAGTGCTAAGTCTGCTAAAACAAATATAAAGTTTGAAAGCGGAATACAAGAGTTCCAATAGTTAATGTAATTTGAGTGACCATACTTTTGAACCGTTATAGACAGACAAATGAAATTTGTTTTGAAGCATAATTAAAAAAATATATTTAACACATCAAGGTGTAAAATTTTCACTAAACTTTATTTCAAAGTTGTCTTGAGGAAGAAAGAACGTATTTTTGTCATACTCGTACGTTGCTGTTTTTAATGCCGTTCACTACAGGTAGGAAAAGGGTATACCTTAGTTTGCCATTCCGTTTGTAATTTCTACAATATTCATTTCCGACCACTTAAAGTACATATATTCAGAGCTCTAATACATAGCGAAATCGATTAAGTGATGATTGTCTGTCCGTCCGTGTTCGGGTCAACTTCTTTTTTATTTTTTACTTTTTTCTCACCCCAATATTTGTTTTATCTTTCTATTTTTTTGAAGCATATCAAATATGTATATGGTGAAGGGTATATAAGATTCGGCATAGCCTTATGTATCACTCTTTTTTGTTTTTAATACTATGAATTAATTACCTAAAAGGCACATGCAATTAAAAAGCAGAAAAAAACATATTTCTATTACTTTATTAATTTTATTTAACTGGTCATAAAACAAGCAAACAACAATAAACTTTGATAACTTCTAAAATAAAATGTTTTCATAAATTTTTTTACACTGTGTGTCCGAAAAAAAATTAAACCAAAAATTATATTTATCAAACTCACAATAGCCCGTACGTGAAAAATCTTTTCTTTTGGAAGAGAGGAAGTCACTTTAAAAGTACGATTTTGTTTTGTTTCAAATTTTAAACCATCAAAACTTGTTTTTAAAATAATAATGTGCTGTAAGTCTTCTAACTTTTCTAATTAAACAAAAAAATTATATACAGGGTCCACCATCTAACGTTTTTTTTTCAACTAGAGCTTATTTCGTGAATGGTAACACTTAGCTCATGTCTGATTTGACAGATAATTAGTTTTATCCTTCCGCTGAACGATTGAACAATGCTGGGAAATATTGCGACATTACCTTGAAAATTAGGATAATATTGCAGAATGTGTGCGAAAATTGCGTACGGATTTTGGAAGAAGAGAGCACCGGCAGTTTCGTATGTTCGATATCTTGAGAAAAAAGTGAAAGAAACTGGCATCTACTGTGGCAGAAAGTGTACGTGAAGCGCCATCAACATCAATTCACCGCCGCACAGTGGTCAATTTCGCGAGATAGCGGTTAAAACTCTATAACTTTTGACCGGATTGGTATTTTTTACGCAATTTGTTTTGTTCAATAGGAGGGACTTTAAGCTTAAAGTTGCATGTTCAAACGTAAAAATCGACCGATAGGAACGTAAGTAATGTGGAGTTAAAAATGCATTTTAATTTTTTGTTGAGTTTCCATGTAAAAGTTGAATATTTTTACATTTTAAATAGGTATTTTTTTATAATTTCTTATTTTCCTCAATCGTATTTTACAACCAATACTTATTTATTATTCCTAAACTTAATTTTGGTCAGAAAATGCCAACATTTGGCCCCTGACATTTATTTAGTCTCAATATTCACAAGGGCCAAAGGTAGGTTTTTTTGGAAGAAAGCTAATTCTTGTGAGGATTAAACTGAAAAATAACACTGAAATTCCCAACAATATCAATACCATTTGGATATATTATATACAGAACACAACATCGATAAAATTTTTAGTAAACTTTTACTATTGATTTAAAGTGCACATATATTTTATTTAAATGTATTAATAAAAATTTATACTGAAATTAGAAACAAATTATAATCTTTAAACTAGTATTAATTAAACAATATTAGTAAAAATTTCTTTCAAATAGCTTTGATTTTCATTTTGCAGTAGTTGTTTAGCTTCTTTATCTAACTCTAATGAGGTTGATTTCCATTTTTGTCGAATACTGGACATAAACGGGTCTGATGTGCACAACAAATTATTAATAAGATCTTCATTAGTACAATATCTGGAAATTTTTCTTGTATTGTGCTCGCGAAAGAATCTGTAGTCTTTGTTCCTTTTTTCTTGCGCTTCTTCTGAGAGATCTCCAATTGGAAGCATATTGTGCTGAATTATTTGTTCCCCATGGAACAAAATTTTGTGAACTGTGGTTGGCATATGTCTCCAAGAATATTTTTGGTTATAAAGGGTTGCTGTCTCATTAGCATACTGACCAAATTTTTTTGCATCTATCTTTTTGCTACATGCTATAACTTCTAATATGATTTGGAATCGTCGTATTAAATCATAATCTACTCCAGTTATAAAAGCTGCAGTTTCTGGATCGGAAAAAAATCTCCTTGCTGTGTTTCCATCATTACAATTTCCTTCTCCTTGCTTTGGCTGGTCAATTATAAGGCCTATCTCACGGTATTTTTCTTGAATATCTTTTTTTTTTGCTTTCTTTTTTCCAAATTTTCTTTGTTGTTTCTCACTGTTTCCCCTAACGGGCCAAATTCCAAATCGTATCCCAATTTAAGATTATGCTCCTTAAAACGAATTCTAGCATGACGAGGTGACATTCCAAATTCATATGCTTCATTAAAACTATCGTCTTGTGTTGGTGGTTGGCTCAATTGACTTGATGTTTTTTGGCATATGGTGCAGCTTGACGAAGACTTTGTTTCGGTTAACGCTTGTGCAACTTTTCCATCGATCATTGTAAGTGACATTTTAAAGTTAACTTTTATGCATTGGTCATTAAATTCAAATATCACTGGTTGAAGTTCTTTAATTTTATCTCTTATTTTGCCAACTTCTTCAGTGAAGACATCTTTAGTTTCTTTTTTGTAAGCAAACTTTGTTGACGAGGGAATTTTATTCTTCCATACATCTATCTCTGCAGCTCTACTAGTTGACGGCTCTGAACCAATAAATGTTTTTGTTAAACGTAATGGAACGAAAGAAATCATGAATAAATTGGCATCTGATGAATTTTCCGCATTACATTGTTTGTATTGTTTCTGGCCAGAGGACCCATCACATCCCCATTTAGAAATTAAAGTCATGCTGCAATTTTTAAACTTCTTTAAATAGTCAGCATCAAATGTCTTTAGTAATCATTCTGCAGTGTGTTCAAGAAGATCCTGCAATTTTATTTCTGCTGAACTTGAAGTTACACTAATAGCAGTTGGTGAAGGTAAGCAATCTTTTTTGGCAGAAACTATATCTCGATATGATGGAAAAATTCCACAATTTTTTCATTGGTTCGCTTCCGCAATTCTGTATATTGGTTTTTAGTCATTTTCAAATCCAAAAATAGTGCAAATGCTTCTTCTGGAGTAAATTTATTTTCTTCAGTTGGTGTCGGCATACTTTTTAAAATCCTTTTTGTGCGTCTGGAGCTTGCTTCCACTATTTTTTTAATGATAGCAATTTTACTCTTTTTAGTTTTCGATGGTTGAATTTGATGCAGAAATGAATTCTTTATGATGCTACAAGAAACTTCTTCATTGATATGTTTAAGCTTGCGTCTTTGTGATCTTTCACTACAATTATCAATTGGCTTTGCTGGTCGACCACCTTTTCCAGTTTCCGTGGTAGTTACTGATGGCTTTTTAAAAATAAGTTTATTTCTTAGCCATTCTTGGTTGCGTGAGTAAAACAATTTCTTGTTTCTGGAACATTGATTGTACCGTTTTCTTAAACTATTTAAAAAGTTTTTTATTTTTAAGTTATGAATTTTAATTTCTTGTTTGTCGCATATTTTGAAGAATGGATTATTCATTATATGTAAAATAATGTCGTTTTCATCTTTCCGTTCAAAATATATATCAGATAGAACACTATAACTGAATTTAGCCATTGTTGAAACAATCATGAAGAAAAAAAATGAATGCATGGATTAATATACTATTGCTCGAAGTTTCAACATGATCTTTTTTTCCTCTTTGAAACATAATATAACAGGTACTTGGTTTTACCAGTTATTTCCATTGGTTTTAAATTTATTTGCAAGTTTCAGGTATTTAAGTTATGTAATATTAGATGGCAATAAAATCATTTTTTACCTTTTCCAAATTAATTGCTAGATACCACATAATTTGGGAGTTCTGTTGTCATTTTTGTCAAAATTTTGATACACCCTTCTATGTGGACTAGGTCCAAATATGGGCCAACTTCTCCTAATTTCAACAGAATTATTTTTTGGATCAATAAGAACTCTTGTACAAAATTTCATCAAAATATATGCATAATAGCCACTTTCACATACAAATAACTTCTCAAAAAATATGACGTTTATTTGTACCGAATATCTTACCTTGGGTCAGAAAAATTGCTGTAGCTCAAAAAGTGCAGTCCCGATGCATGGACATGTATATATAGGAATGTAGGGGAGAGTTAGGACTACAAAATAGTAAATTTGTGTTTTGACTCAGCTTGACTCACAGGAGTTGTGCTCTATGAAGTAGGAAATTTCCGAGAAATTTGACCTTTTTAAAAAGAAATATTTAAATTATTCTGAAAACAGTAGAGCTTCAATATTTTTTACCAGTAATAGGAAATAAGTTAAGTTACATCACAAAATTTATTTCGTCCAAAAATCTTGAAAAACAAAAAAGTTATGATCATTTAAACTTTAAAAATTAACTAAAAATATCATAAATTTACTAAATTCTGAAAAAGCCCATTTTGTACCACCCTGTTCTCAGTGAAATAGTTGATATAGAGTTCTAATTTTTTGGCTCCCGAGGTTTACTACTGTCTACTTTCATATGAGTCTAATAACTTTAAAATCGGAGAACAAAAACCAAAAGTAGTTTTGGCCGCTATCTCAAAATATTGACCACAGTGCGCCGTTTTCAATAATTGAAAATTTCGGAGACGTCATTGATAGGAATTTTGAATAAAGACCTTGGTATCACACCAAACAAGATTCAATTGGTTCAAGAGTTGAAGCCAACTGACCATCCAATGCGTCTTTTTTATAGCATTTTCAAAAAAGAAGTTATTTGACGGACCCTTTATTAAGCGTAACAAACATACCGTATAAATTTAACGCACTGTTTAAATTGATTTTTATTTGCTTAAATGTATAAGAAATTTTTATTTAAGTTTTTCTATTTCTACTTTTTTAATTATCGAAACCAGGTGTTTTTATGCCTTTCACCACAGGTGGAAAAAGATTATTTCTAAATGTTATACCTAAATAAAAGCGTAAACTTTGTGTTAACTTATTTCAATTAATAAAACCCACTGTATAAGAATAAAGAAGACCGCTAGATTGCCTTGAAAATAACTAAATTGTCATTACTTTTCAACCATAACAAAACAAACCAACAAGCAGCCAACTTCACTTCCAAGGCATTGTTAAAATTGGATTTTCCAATTGCTAAGCGTTGACACTGTGCTATTTAGAGATGCTTCATACATTTTGTATGTACATGAGAAATTTTGACAGATATCTTGCGCTTTACCCGCTAATTTAGGGATGGCAGTAAGTTGTCATTCCGTTTGTAATTTCTCTCCGTTTTTAACCCCATAAAGTATATATATTCTGAGTTCTTATGCATAGCGACGTCGATTGAGCGATGTCCGTATGTCCGTCCGTGTTCGGGTTGTAATCTTTGCCAAGGTACTAGCTAAGCTACAGAAAATTTAAAAATGCCAATCGATCAGACATATTGTCGAAAATTAGCAAATCGGCCAATGTCCTTCGAGCCAGTAGGCAAAACGCTTGATTCTAATTTTTCCGCAGCTGGTTTTTTTATGACAAAAGGTAGCACTTACGAAGCTGGTTGTTGTTTGTGATTAAAAATTAATGAAAAAGGCTTTTTTTGCAAAAAAAAAACTTCATGGTAGAAAAGAAATTCCGATTTTTATTTAAACTATTCAAAGGGAAATCTGCAGTAAAAGATAAATATAAGATTCGGCACAGCCTTATTTCTTTATTTTTTTTCGTACTGCAAGTTTTTGTAAAAGAGATTTTAAGAAAATAACATTCCTTTTCCTTTCTACTTGCACAAAAAAAGCCCAGAAGTGGTGACAGAAATGTTCATAGAAGAATCTTCATTTGTCGAAAATATTCATTTTAGAAAAAAATCTTCGATATTTTTTATTCTTTATTACGTGTTGTTACTGTTAATGAATATTTTATATTAAGACATACATAGTTGTAATATTACATGGTACCCTTTAGATCAAATATGCATGGTTCTGGTTTTAAGCCAACAAATAAGAAAAAATGATTTATTTTAAAAAAGTAATTAAAACTCAATTGAAAATATTTCACACGTTTCTAATTATAGAACTGTGAAGGTTTCAATTTTCTGTGCAGCACAAATTTTAGAATTATAGCACAAGCATTTGTTATCCAACAAATAATATTGAGTATATAAAATATCCTCGAATGTGGCGTTGGCTAACAGAGAACGGTTTGATTGGTGTTTTTATGGTTTTGAATACAATCACAAAAATACCGCCTCATGTTGATACTACCAATCCATTCTGCAAAGCAATACATGACATTATTCAGAAAACGAAATGCAGCGAATACTGATGCATGCATTGCATGTCTTTTTTTAATGTTAAATAACAATTCCAAAAGCAGCGAATACCTAACTAATGCAGAGATTGTTTTTATGCATAATAGAATAAATGTCTTTTAACCGACTTCAAAAAAAGAAGGAGGTTGTACAATTCGGCTGAATGTTGTTTTTTTATATTTGTGCCTGCAGAACTCAGTCATTTCTGATCCGATTTTTGGTAATATGATAGATTATGCTTAAAGATTGGTCCCGTTTTAAAAACAGTTCGTAATCTTAAAAATTAAAGGGTGTCCCCATACAACATACATATTTTTTACGTACAATTCTGTAAAATTTAAAATGACTGCGTATTACTATAGCTCCCAAACACAAGAAGTTATACAAAAATAAATCTAAAAATTAAAGGGTGCCCCCATAATTGATGTAAATTTACTTATATGACACTATCTTTTGAACCGTTATAGACAAACGCTTGTAAATTGGACAGAATATCAGTTGCTACGGGCGTAATAGTAACAAGTTTTAATATTAAAAATATAAATTAAAAGGTGCGCCAATAATTCATTTAACTTGATGTACATGGCCATACTTTTGAACAGTCGTAGACAGAGGCTTGAAATTTAACTCGAACCTGTATTGCTAAGCTATAACAACAAGTATAATAATTGATGTAATAATTGATGTAATTTCAAGTTTGTGACTAAACGGAAAGAATATAGACAGTATGCAGAAACTTAAAAGGGAACTGTATGGCTAAGCCCGCTATATCAACGAGTTTATAATATGAATTTAGAAATTAAAGGGTGTCCAATAATTGATGTAGATTTACTTACGTGGGCCTCTCTTTTGAACCGTTATTGACAAACGCCTGCAAATTGGACAGAGTGTCGTTTGCTATGGCAGTTATAGTAATAAGTTTTAATATTTAAAATTATAAATTAAAGGGTGCCCAAATATTTCATTTAATTTGATATATATGGCCATACTTTTAAACAGTTGTAGACAAACGATTGAAATTTACAAAGAACCTGCATTACTAACACCACTATAAAAACAAATATTAAATTTGATTTTGAAATAAACAGGTGCCCCAATAGTTGATGTAATTTTGTGTATATGGCCGAACTTTTAAACCGCGACAGAACGCTTAAATTTACAAGGGACCTGTTTTGCTAAGTCCGCTATAAAAAGAAGCTTATAATTTAAATTTATAAACTAAAGGGTGTTCCCAAAATTAATGTAATTTGTTCGATATGGCCGTATTTTTTTAACCGTTGGACACAAACACCTAAATTTTTTACTTTGGTGTAATATGAAGTATAAAAATTATAAATTAAAGGGTTTTACAATAGTTGATATAATCTAATGTATATGGGCAAACTGTTGAACCGTTACAGAGAGACGGTTGAAATTTACACAGAACCTGATTGCAACAGCAACAGCAAGTATATAATTTGAATTTAGAAATTAAAGAGTGACCCTATAGTTGCTGCAATTTGATGTATATTGCGAAACTATCAAACAGTTGAACAAGTGTAAGTTTGGAGGTGGTAGAAAAGTGAATGTAATCTAATTTATTTGGCGGTATTCTTGAACCGTTATAGGCAGAAAGATGAAGTCTATTTTGTAGTTGGTTTTTTTTCAAGAATTATTCGTTTTGCTTTTGCTTAACTTTTTACTATGAAGTTGTGGCTGACTACGATTGCTGTTTGTTGCTGTAACTCGCTGCTTTTCATCCCTTTTAACATTGGAAACGTTTTTATGTATTAATTACTTACAATACGTAAGAAAATATATTTTAAAAACGTTGGCCCATATTCATAGTTAAAATGAAGTATACTTTAAGGGAACTAAAGTCGGTTTTGCTTTAGAGTCGACTCTAACTCATTCATAGACAATTTAAAATATACTTTTAGCGTTAAAGTCAACTCTAAATTTAAAACTACCTAAAGCTGTTTTTAACTCAGTTTTCCAAAACTATTTTATTTGGTTCAAGAACACAAAACTCCATATCTGATTTTTATACTAAAGTGAACAAAATAAAACATGGTTACTTTTTTCTAATGATTATTTAGAAATTGCATGAAAACATTTATCAAATTATAGTTGACACCCAGTGGAAGTCGGCTAAACTCAAAGTATACTTTATTCTTGACTATGAAAGCGAAAAAGATAATAAGAGCCTTTTCCCTTAGATTATACTTTAATAAGAGGCTATAACTACGATTATGGGCCAATGTTTATAAAAACATACAAAATACTTGTGTTTTTATTTTTATTTACTTTAACTTTATCATCTGCTTATGGGATAGAAAGTTGGTTTTAAGTTTAATCCTCGAAAATGGTAAAAAATAAAAATATAGTTGTGTTGGTGAGAAGAACAAAGTTGTACTGTTACGAGAGTTGAGTAATTTAAGAGAAATACTATTCGTTACTCTTGGTATTATTTATTTTCTAATAAATAATCATTATATTAAATTAGAGCAAAAACTGCAAAAAAAAAAAAAATTCAAAATTTATGTGTAATATTGCGAATAACTTTTATTGCAAAGCAAAACCGAACTTTTTTAGTAACAAATATTTTTGAAGTTTGAAATTACTTGGCATCAAAATATAAAAATGAAAGTTCAAAATAGAAATGGAGAAATACATATATTCAAAAGGGGTATCTTTTTACAAAATTCTTCAGAAATTTAATTATGGCACAATTTAAAGTTTAATGTAGTTATATTAATTTATTTATTGAAAAAAAGCAAAAGATTTTAAATAATGCAAAATTTTCTGTTATTGTTATTAAAAAGTTTGCTTAAGTTGTGCTCTATTCGACGACTAAACAAAAAAGCAGTTCCTGGCTTACGACACATAATTTGACGCCTTTATAAAAAATAAACTTGCTTTCGTCCGATAATATAACTTGTTTCCAAAATTCTGGTGTCTTATTTTTGTAATTAAGAGTAAATTCAATGCGCTTTAGTCCGTTCCAACTTTATAATGTCGAACAACTCCAACTTTATGTGCAGCTTTATGCAATATATTTTTAGCGGTCTTGGCAGAAATAGACTTTTAAAATTGTTGCTTTAGGTTTCCAATTATCTTAGAAGATGTTATCGGAGGATCAACCATTACCATATGGACAACTGTGCGCTCTTCCCGGGTTAACGCAAAATGTTTTTGCACCACAATATATATATTATTCTTCGTTTTGGAACAATAATTTATTTACCTCTGCCTTCCAGTTAGAACTTAAAAATTAAATTCGCAAATGAACTCGTGTTGTGTCTGTGCCTGTGTTTTTATGTACCTTTAATTCTAAGGACAAACGTAGACTTTATGGGCTATATGTAAGTTTTCTTTTATTTCCGTGAAAAAAGACAAATAACTAGCATGTAAGTATGTAAGCAACAAACATACTAGTTGCTTCTAACTATAGATTTTAACAATAGTATATCATTCATTTATACATAGTTTTATACAACTTATTGTAATCTAGTGTGTCTTATAGTTCTTTTATAGTTTTATTTTCGTTTTTTCTAAACTAGTTTTAAATTAGTTGGCTTCCTTACGATTTTATACCAGTCTATTCTGTACCAGTTTCTGACTATGTACCTTTTTTATAGTTGTATATTAGTTATTTTTACATTGGATTCTTTTAGTTAAAAATAATATTTTGCATTTTTATAAAAGCAAAAAGTAATAAGCACCTTGACTACAAATCTGGTTGCCTAGGGTTCAACCACTGCAGCAACCTAAAAAATAAAACCGTTTTTTCTGTTGAATGGTATAAATACATATTCATAATATACATTACAGCACGCAGCCCCATCGTCGGTACTTCCTTATAGTATATTCGCCGGCGAAATAAAATTGTTAAAAATAATGTTGTTTGTATAATAATTATTTGTTCTTCCACTTGTTCTTAAAAACACTTGTTACATTTGTAATTAAAATAATTTTGTAAATTGTATTTTTATTTTTAATCAAATTGAAAATAAAAATTAAATTACTTTTGCATAAAACAGAAAACGAGCAACACGAAATTTTTTTTCTGCTAACAAAAATAACTAAGAAAATTGCTATACCTATCTTTCTCCTTTCACCACCTCTCTTATCCCTCATCTATTCCTTTCCGAAAGAATATATCACGGTTACAAAAATTGTTGTCTAAAGAGCTACTTAAAAATAAAAAAAACTGCTTCCAATATTCCAATTATTGATTTATCTATAAAAACCAAACTTCTTTGTGTAAAACAAGTATTAGACCTGTATTGTTATATGCCTTTCCAATTTGGTTTAATATTTCTCCTACTGCAATTAAAGAGTTTGAGATTTTTGAAAAGAAGATTTTAAGATGTTGTATCGGGAAATACTACGTTTCGCCAAATAAAATGTATACTAATGTAATTGTGATTTGATAAAACGATTTGCGTTTAGAGTCTTGAACCATGATAATGTTTGCATAAAAAGAATATACAGCACCCAATCTAGTTTTAATTGGTCTAATGTTAATTATTTATCACCTTTAGGTTACATAAATGAGCTTCCTCCTTCTTTTAATATAAATGAATCGTTTCGATGTGAATTTTATGATAGGGCTACTCCTGTCACTCATAGGGGTTGACAGTGTTTTTTTTTCAATTTCGATTAAATTCGTTTTTTTTTTCGTTTATTGTTGTTGTTTTTTTCCTTTTTTCAACTAGTTTTCAAGTTTAGTTTTAAGTTATTTTTAGGAATATTTTAAAGTTATTTATAATTATACCTTCGTATATAAAAGCTTTGGGAGCAAAAGCGAATTAATTTTTTAACACATCTTTTGATTCAATTTTTATTTAAGTACTTTCTGGAAAGCTTGGTGCTATTTCCATTTCTGTTAATTAAGATATTACTTTTTAGTCTTAAGTTTTTCTCCTAATAATGTAAAATTATATTTTGTACATATAAAGAAATGAAAAAAGGCTCAATAAATTTAATTTGAATTTGAATTAAGTTTAGCAACTACATTGATACAACTTATCGGAAACTATAAAAAATGTTCCTTTTTCAATGTCGCACGCGACACTGAAATATACGGTAAGAAAAAAAAAACAAGAAAAAATTTACCGTAATTGGCAATCATATGTTCATTTTTAATTTTTATTTTATTCTTTATACACAAACAAAAAATTTAATGTTACTTAGCAGGAACATTAATCAAAACAAAACGAGCAATAGAAATGATCAAAACGGAACTTTTTCGCTTGTTCGACTTTGCGTTTGTATATTTTAAAATATGTTATGAATAAATATAATTTTTTTACATTAGGTAAACTTCACATATTTTCCATAAAAGTATGTTAAAACAACATAATTTTATGGACTTTGAATTTTTTTGGTTGCGGTTGACATTTCTGTGGAAATGCCCATATACATTTGAATTTAGGAAAAATTTTATAGCGAATATAAAAATTAAACATAAAAATTAACCCAAAGAAGATCTTAATTTTAATTTTGTTTTTATAAAATAGAGTTATTTGTCTAATTAAGTAACGAGAAAATGACATTTTTATACTTTTCACCCCAGGTGGAAAGGGTATACATCTAAGTTTTCCATTCCGTATGTAATGTTTACAATATCATTTTCGAAACCATAAAGTATACTTATACTAAGTTTGTTAAGGCACTAGATCAGATAGACAAAATTTAAATACGCCAATCGATCAGACATAGTTTCGAAAGAGTTGCTATTGAAAATAAGCAAGATCGCGGGAAAAACACCACGCCTGCCTCTAATTTTTCCATATCATTTATGTATGGATGATAGAGAATTAAAAATTAAAGAAAAATTTCAAGCGGAAAAATTGACGCTCGCCCATATTTCCCGAGTTGTGGGCCTCTGAAATTTTCGTAGAAAATTATGATTGTGCACCATATTACAAAAAAAATATGTCCATCCGTCAGAATAGTGTCGAAAGAGGTGCTATTGGAAACCAGCATGATCGGTCCATGTCCTTAAAGGCAGCAGGCAAAACACCACGCCTGCCTCTAATTTTTTACTATCACTTATATATGGGTGATAGAGAATTAAAAAATAAAAGAAAAATATCAAGCGGAAAAATTGACGTTCGCCCATATTTTCCGAGTTGTGGGCCTCTGAAATGTTGGTAGAAAATTACGATTGTGCACCATATTACAAAAAAAAAAGTATGTCCATCCATCAGAATAGTGTCGAAAGAGGTGCTATTGGAAACCAGCATGATCGGTCCATGTCCTTAAAGGCAGCAGGCAAAACACCACGCCTACCTCTAATTAGTTCATGTCATTTGCAACAACAAAGTAACTCTAATCAAAAAAATAAATATATATGGTGATAGAGAATAAAAAATAAGAAAAAAATGTCGCTCACTCATATTTTCCGAGTTACGGGGCTCTGAAATTTTCCTATTTTTTAAAATATCATTATAGGTATCAATTTAAAGCTTTTGAAGAGATCTTTCAGCAAATACTAAACATTTAAAAAAATGCTTAACCCGTTAATGTAATACTTAATTTTTTTCTAAATTTTTAATTCTCTTTCACCTCAATATTTGCTTTTTTGATTGCAGTTACTTCATTAAACTAGATTTACATAGATGGTGAAGGGTATATGAGATTCGGCATAGCCGAATATAGCACTCTAACTTGTTTTCGTTAAAATCGGTTCAGGCGTGATTGACGCACGTACAAACAAACTTGCGAAGAGATTTATAATATGTATTAGATGTGTTCATATGTATTTATTCTTTGTTTTTATTACAGATGAAGGAATACCAAACTTTTCAAAAGTTTCAATTTCATTGGGAAGATTATGCAGTTTTTCTATTAACGACTATTTTATCAACCGGCATTGGCATTTTTTATGCTTATTACAGGTAAATTTTAAAATTTATAATATTGAAATTTGACGTCAAATAATAAATTATCTTTTGTAAACTAAGAGAAATTCTTAATCCCAATATTAGTTAACATTTATTTAAAAACCTTTTTGTCTATGAATGTGACACATTTAGTAGAAAGACCTCAATCCTTTCAAATTTTATTATCTCTTTGAAGGTGGCCCTCTTTATTTCAAAGTCCGAAACCATTGGGCTGGTTTGCTTCTAGATGTTAGTACTGGACATTGAAAACTCGGTAAACCCCAAAAGTTCAAGGAAAAGGAAACAATGTTATTTTTTTCTTTAGCTAGAATCTTATATACCCTTCAGTTCACATCACGTTCACTGTACATATAAATGTGCATTGTACATAATATGTACATTCACTGTACATCACGTACATATAAATCGGCTTAAGAAATTCCTTCCTGCTATTAAGTTCCTCTGTCCAAAAACAGAGTAAAAAATTTTAATTTTTGCTTGGGGTTGTTGTCAGCTAGTATTATTGTGGTAAATAATAGTGGTTGTCTTTACTACTTTCTAAAGACGAATTATACTAGCTGGTAATACCCTAAACAAAACATACAATTTTAAGTAGTAATGATACAAATATAAATTGATAAAAAAAATGTGGAAAACTTGGATGCAGGTGTTGTGTTTTGCCCGCTGCTTCGAATGACATGGACCGATATTTCCGATTTTTTTGTTCATCTAGTGCCCTAGCAAAGTTGATATCATCACGAACACGGACGAACAAGCAGACAGCGCTCAATCGGCTTCGTTATGCATAAGACCTCGGGAATATATATATATATTTAGATATACCCTTTTTCCATCTGCGTTGAAGGTTATAAAAAAGTCTTCATAGCTGCTGTAATTATTTTGAATTCAATTCTAATGTGCGCCAAAAACTCAAAATATCATTTCTATTACGCATTTCTGTATGTTTCACGAATTCGGATTGAATCCTTGAGTGCTGTGAATAAACGCTACAGAGGTGCAAATGAAACCTAAGGCGGGAAACTTATCGGCCCAATCTGTTGTGAAAAAGGATATATCTAAGTTTGTCATTCCATTTGTAATTTCTACAATATCCATTTCTGTAGTGCGATTCACTAACTTTTAACACTTTAAAAGGTGGTTAACTTTAACCACACATTTTATTGTTTGCACTAACTACTATATGATTCACTAACTTATTTATAACCATGGTAAACAGTTTTATATTTTTCTCTCTCTCTCTCTCTGCCAAGCGAAATGTCAAAATAGGAGAAAATAAAGAAGAATACAAAAAAACAAAACAAAAACCTTGTGATTAATAAATTTTATATAGTTTTCATAAATATGTATACATATACGTGTATTTTTAATTTTTGGTTTTTGTGTTTTATTTTTTTTAATATTAATTGCTGTTATTATTTCAATTATTTGTCTAATAAATTTTTTTGCTTTGTACCTTATTATTTTTATTAATATTATTATTATTTTAATTTCATTGAGTGGTTTATCTTTTTATTTAATTTTTATTTTTTTTTCAATAATATTAAAATAAATTAATAAAGTCGTTTTATTTTACAAAATCATTAAAAAGGGTTTTATTTAATAAAATAAATAAATCGTACACTAAATACTTCAAAGCAATGGATTATTAGGTACACGGTAAAGAAACACTTTTTTAAACGGATTAAACCACACAAAAAATACTGCTGTTAATAAACCACAGTTTGTTTTGCTAAAAATAACAGCTGACTGAAGCAGCTTGCTTTAAACACCAGTAGATATCGTTTAAAGTGTTAGTGAATAGCAAAATGGTTAATTTTGTGGTTAACATTTTTAAACGAAACAATTGTGGTTTAAAAAGCATAGTGAATCGCACTACTGATCCCATAAGTCAGAATATATATACTTATATATTCGGAATTCTAATGCGTAGCGAAGTCGATTGAGCGATGTCCGTCTGTCCGTCTATGTTATTATTGAAAGTTTGCCAAAGCACTAGATCACTAGAGAAAATGTCAGACATAGTTTCAAAAGATTTGTTATTGAAAATCAGCAAGATCGGTCCATATCCTTTGAGTCAGGGGGCAACACACAACGCCTACTTCTAATTTTTCTATATCACTTGGAACAATGAAGGAACTCTAATAAAAAAACAAATATATGGGGTGATATAGAATTAAATAATAAAAAAAAACTTCAGGTGAAGAAATTGGCGGTCGCCCATATTTTCGGAGTTATGGGCCACTGAACTGTTCATAGAAAAGTACGATTGTGCACTATATTTTGTAAGATATCAATATGAGTATCATTTAAAAGCTTTTAGAGAGATATTTAAGAAAATACTAAAAATGCTTAACCCATTAAAAGCCGATGACATTTTTATGTAAAATTATATATATGTAGTCCTTAATTTTTTTTTTATTTTTTTTTATTCTTTTTCACTCCAATATTTTATTTTTTATTGGACTTACTTCGCTAAACTAGATTTACGTAGATGGCCGGCCTAAGGTGTATAATGAAAACCCGCGAATTTTTTAAACACTAAATGACTATTGAAAAGTAATTGAGATTATTTCAGCAAAACATAACTTAAGAAGTTTTACGAAGAAAATATTTTTTTATTTGAATAATATGTATAATATTGATATATCGTTGCTTTGGAATGGTCTCTATTTTAGTAAAATTTTAATTACAGAAAGGAAAAAATTGTGGAAGAAATCGTCCAAGATAGAAAAAAAGTCAATTTCGGCTCACGAAGAATGAGTGAATATTTGTTGGGCTCAAGAAAATTAAAAATATTTCCAGTTGCAATGAGTTTAGTTGGCAGGTAAGCGAGTAAACGTTTCTTAGTAAAATTCTCATAAAGTAATTTTATATTCTGACACTTTTACTTCCTTCAAAAGCTATATTTCTGGTGTAACAATTTTGGGAACCGTATCTGAAATCTATAACTTTGGCACT
This sequence comes from Gymnosoma rotundatum, assembly GCA_916610165.2. Taxonomy (NCBI): domain Eukaryota; kingdom Metazoa; phylum Arthropoda; class Insecta; order Diptera; family Tachinidae; genus Gymnosoma; species Gymnosoma rotundatum. The sequence continues at coordinate 89,074,292 of OU744337.1, read as the reverse complement.
CAATATTGGCTAATTGTTGTACCTATATTTTTAATGGCAATCGCTGTTAACAAAGTGTATATACCTGTTTTCTTAGCTCTACATGTTGGATCTTCTTATGAGGTAAGTTTTTAAAACAAAAACATTATATACAACAAACGTAACCAAATAATAAGTTTTTGCATGTGTGCGAATACGCCTGTTAATCTAATAATTGTTGCAAGTGTGTTGTGACTTTATAACACACGAACGGTCAAACCGAATTCGATTAAGGGTTTCTTCGTATGGTCGCAATGATACTTTACCTAAAGTTTACACAAATCGGTAGACGCGTTCGTGAGTTTTAAGAATATTTGAAAGACAAATAAGTTCTAATTCATTAGGTCTAATAGACAGAAGGCAATCTGTTATAACTACAATATTAATCAAATAAAAAACATGCTTGGAAGAGTGTCATTTGTATACCTCCATACTTGTGAAGCATAAAACATTATTGACTTTGAGGACTCTTGAAATATTTTAAGTTTATTATGAGTGGCTATTGTATTATGTATTTCAACCAAGTAGAATTAACTGCCAGTTTGGCGTTCGACAATTTATTCTTCAAATGTTTTTTAATGACATGTTAGACGTAATTTCAACTCCAATTTTCATCATATTTCCAATTCATATTTGAAGAAATCCTTGTACAGTTATGAAAAACAAATTTTTTTAATTTTTCAAGGTTAACTCTTAAACGCCAAGTGTAACAGCAGCTACAAAGTTTGTCTATTATGGTTCGTAAGCCGCAAAAAGAGTCGGAAAGAATAACAATATCATCAGCATATAAAAGTATTTTGACATTGACGCCAGCAACGTTAACACCTCCAAGTTGTTCAACTAGGTCATTAGTGTATAAAGAAAACAATAATGGGCTCAGGATGCACCCCTGTTTTACTCCAATTTCTACATAAAATGAGTCAGAAAAAAATGCCATATAGGATTTTCCTTTCAGTTGTTTCATACAAGCCCTGCAGCAACCTAACTATTTTGGTTGGAAGTCCTAGGCGAGACAGTTTAAAAAATAAACAGTCCCGAGGGATAGTATCAAATTCAAATGTAATGCCATCATTACCTGGAGCTTTTTTCGTCTTCAATGTTTTAATAACCGTTAAGAGTTCATAGTACTCAATTGGCGAGTCTTATATGGGATCCATGTAGTAAGGCATACACCAGCTAATTGTTGAAGGCTCATCATTTCTTTTTAACATACAGCTAAAGTACGAATAAAAGTCACCAACACATAAGTTAGAGTAAGATACGAAAGTAGGAGTTTTCATTGTATTTAATAGTTTCTACCAATCACTAGAAGCTTTTACTATATTAAGTAGCTCTAAACTTTTGTTGAGTAATTGTAGTTTTTTAGTTTTGCAAACCGTGAGGTATTTACGTCTAGAGACTATGTAACGATTTTTTTTCCATACTGTGGTTCCTTCTTTAACATTTTAGGTTCTTTTTTATAACTGTATGTAATTTAGCATACTTCCAATCAAACCGTTTTGGCTTGTGTTAAAAAAACAAGAGCTATTAGGAGATTTAATATTAGCTTGCTTGATCATAATAGTTAGATTTGAGACATAATCATCAGTCGGTGCATCTGTATTGTAATTATATTTAGAGTTAGTAACTATGGCATTCAATTTTTCTGCATATTTATGTGCATTATTTTTGGGCCAGCATAACTTGTTTGAAACAGTTCTATCTCCACAATTATCTCTGCCAGGTATTAAAATTTTTAGACATATGGGCATATGATCCAAGTATATCTTATTGCCAACATAAAACTCTTCAATGTATTGCAGAGAGCTATAAGAACATATACAGTAATTAATAACAGAATTGCCCTTCCCATCATGTAAACTAAATTCGCCTTCGGCGTCATTCAGGTTTCTTCCATTAAGAATAATTTCACCAACATTTTCCACCCAATTTATTAATTTCCGACCTTCAGTATTAAAAGTTTTGTTCTTAGAATGTCGTGCTTCCCGGATATGTATCCAGTTCTTCAATTACTCGGCTCCTCGGATACTCTAGCATTAAAATCTCCTATTCATAAGTAGTTTGTAGGGCTTAAACTCTCCATAAATTGCTGAAATAATTCAAAATCATTGTTTCAGTTTGTCCAGTTCAGATACCTTGGTATAACATAAAATAGTGTGTTGTCGATTCTTAGGGTTAACACAATATTACCCAAAATATTTGTAAATTTTAATAAATTCGTTTGTTTCAGCACTTTTTTGAACCCATATATATCCACTGCAAAATATAATCTTTAAAAGAGATTTCAAATGATTTTGGTTTATCCTCTAACACATGTGTTTCAAATAAGAAAAATATAATAAAATTACGTATTTATGCTATAAAATTGCCAAAATTTATTGCTTTTAAAAGATTTGCCACATTATATGATATTAAGTTAAGGAAAATGTGTTGGTATTGGGATTCAGTAGTAAACATCTCATTACCGTTATATAAAAATAATAACCGTTATATAAAAAAATAATAATAAGCACCCACATTCCGTCATAAGGTTACAGAAAAGACAAGTCATCATTAGAATAAGCCACGATTTTGCCATTTACCCATGTACTCGTAAATTTCCTGGTATTCACGTGTACACAAATCTCTCCAAGTCGAACCTTGACACTTTTATTTTTATTTCTCCTGCTTATCTGTCGTAGGTTGTATCGCATGCATTGTTCATCATCCGTGAAATCTTTTTGAATATATATAAAGCCATATTCAATTTCAAATTAAATTAAAAACAAAATGTTTTCCTCTATTCAACATACGCGTTGATGAAATATTCACATATTCTAAAATGGTTATTGCTCCTCTCCGCTACGTCCACTGGTTCTTTGGCTTCAGTTGCGTTCATAAGCAGCATTTTTGATCAATTTATATGTGTAAGTCCTCATTATTTCCTCTGTAAGGATTACTTGTATCCTGGTATTGTAAGTTATTGTGAGTTAAAATAATTGACTGCGCGTCTGGCTGCCATCTTGGGTGCAATTATTGTAGTTTGCCTAATAATAGAGGTAGGACACTTTTTCATGTCTAAGTCATTTATAAACCAAATAATTATATAGCAATTCTCGCGTCTGATAGAATAAACCGGAGCCACGAATAGACAGGCTCTTGGCTTCTTTTTCTATAAGTATCCAGAAAAAATATACGAAAAGAACTTGGGTTAAGATTTGTAATTTCACAAGACCATAGTTAATCCTAGTGACTCCTCTAATTTTCTCCATCATCAGCGGTTCTCTCAGGCAGTATATTTCATAGTTTGCTAGAGTTTACACCTTTCAAGTCCTCTATATTCTGAAAGAGAAAAGAACCTAAACATTTATTACGACTGTATGATAATGCAGGCCGTTGCTAAACATAGTAATATGTGTCTGTACTCTTCTTCGCTACACAATCAGCAGATATTGTCATCAAAAAGTCGCATCTTTTTTAAAAAAATTCCTGAGACCATTGTGTCTTTTTCAATAATTGCATACTTTTTCTATTCAGACTTACAAAAGTGTAACAATCTAAAGAAAACTATATTAATTTACTCCTCCGGCAAGGATTTAGTCTGTACACATCCTGATGCATTAGTCCACGTTGTGTCGATATCGCGTCCAGATCTGTGCCAATTCCTTCCGACTGAAACTTATATCTAAGCCAATTCGTACGCAACTTCATTTCCTACCATGTTGTAATGACAGGGTACCCACAAAATTTAAAAAAATTTTTTCATTATTTCGTGAGCCCCTTAGAGAAGAATGTCTATAGCCAATAATATCCAACTGTCCACTATGTTTTAGTCTTATTTGTGTTCTCAAGGGACATTTTCTAATGTGTAACCTTAGTGGATCGAACCAAGTATTTTACATAGTGCGTCCGTTCAATTCTACGTCGCTATTAATTGATTTACTCTTTCTACGAAAGACAAATGTTTGCTTGCTTCTTTAATTAGCCACCATATAAGTGCACCATGAGTAAAAATTGGTCTAACTATTGCGGTGTACACAATAGAGCTTGGCAGGAGTACATTACGGCATATCGTTGGCTTAGTCGGCAAACCTGTCAAGTCCAATTTTTATGCAATTTGAGTTTTTGTTGTAGTATGCTAGTATAACTAAAAAAACACATCATTTACAAAAAACAAAATGCCGTTATGTTGTTTTCTCTTGTTATTATGCAGTAATAAGAAATTCTGCCAAGTTAAAAAAAAAAACAAAACATCAAAAGCCACGTGCTAAGACCAGCTGAAAGCAGCACATTTTGTTTTTCTTCTATAGATTTAAATTCAACGTTTGTTTATTTCTAAAAAGACAAAATATTATTTAGTTATTTTAAATTTTCAGGTAACTATTATTTATAAATTGTTTCAGAAAGAACATTGTTAAAGTATAATTTTATTAGGCGATTGTCATGGGTTCTGCAGGAACAAATAACTTTAATATTGACGATTACGGGATTGAATCGGATGACGGAGTTCTTCGACTTGTTCCCTATGAGTATAGTAATGATTCCGATGATTCTTACGAGTTACCAATGGCATCTAAAGGAAGCAAGAAGAGACCTTGTACACAAAAAAAAAATCAATAAAAATGTTATTAAAAAAATCTGCTAAGTTGAAAGAAAATCTACTTTATTTTATAAATTCTATGATTTTTTAAGGTTAAATAAATTGAGCTAAAAAAGAAAACTGCGTTTACAGATTTAAAAAAAGTTAACCCAAAAAAAGTTAAGATAGTTTTGTGTCTCTCCTGAAAAATTAAAAAAAGGACTTGACAGGTTTGCCGACTAAGCCAACGATATGCCTCTTTAACCTGTTCATGCAAAGGAAATCTCCATTTTAGATTTTAGTCATGGATTACACCTAAATAAACTATAGTCACTGACATTTAGGGGAAGGAATATGTAAATATGACGTATCAATAGATATGGTTATACTCTTTATAAATTATTCACAATTATGTACTTCATTTAAAACTTATGACGTTCGATGCATGCTGCCTGTGCCACATGGTATTATTGAAATTCAAAGTTTAAATTATTCATTTCATTAACTATACACAGAGAAAAGAAATTCGTTATTTATTTATTTATTTACAACTTAGTCTATGGATATCTAATCCTTACAGACAATTAATCTATAAAATAATATAAAATAAACATAATTAAACTACAAAATTATTAATTATTTAAGAAGATGATAATTTTACGTTTAATAACATTTGCATCTGTTGAGAAATCTAAAATATTATAAAATTTATTAAATTGACTACACATCCTTCTAAATGGATCAGCATTCGCATAGTTCGATCTGTAGTATTTAATTAAAAGTAATTGAAAGTGTCGAGATGGACGAAGAGGAACATTAAATAAAATATTATCAAGCAGGAAATTAGAAGAAATATTGCCATTTATAATGTTTAAAATAAACGATACATTCAACATAGTCCTTCGGCTTTTAAGAGTTCGAAGTTTGATTAGAGCAAGGCGACATGTGTAAGGTGGAAGATCAGATGGGTTCCACTGTAGACTACGAAGGCAGAATAATAAAAAATTTTTTTGTACAGATTCGATATCATTGTTGTGAGTCATATATATAGGATCCCAAACTACGGATGCATATTCTAGGACAGGTCTCACAAGGGAAACATAAAGTTGCTTTGTAACATATGGGTCTTTAAATTCTTTTGCCCATCGCTTGATAAAACCCAGCATCCGTCGTGCTTTATTTATAGTTATGGAAATATGCTTTATAAAGTTCAACTTAGTGTCCAACAAAACTCCAAGATCTAATATAGTAACAACATTTTCAAGCTGATAGTTCCCCAAAGAATAATTTACATTTATATGGTTTCCTCTATAAAAAGACATATGTTTACATTTTTGCAAGTTTAGCTCCATTAAATTTAAATTACACCATGACTGAAATGAGTGCAAGTCTTGTTGAAGTAGATTGTGATCAGCATATTGTTTGAAACTTAGAAAAATTTTTACATCATCAGCATACATTAAAACGTTGGAGAATTTAATTACGTTGGGAAGATCATTGATAAAAAGAGTAAACAGCAATGGTCCAAGATGACTGCCTTGTGGGACTCCAGATAAAACATCAATGGATTTAGATGAGATGTTTTTAAAACAAACACATTGTGTTCGACGTTTTAAATAAGACTCAATCCATTTAAGAGAGTTATATGAAAACCCGATTGAGTTTAGTTTCACCAAGAGCAGTTTGTGATTTACTTTGTCAAAGGCCTTGGTAAAATCCGTGTATACAATGTCCGTTTGTTTTCTTTGCACAAAACCCCGGTTAATAATGGTTGTTAGTTGTAAAAGATTAGTTGTAGTAGAGCAACCTTTTCGAAAGCCATGTTGAGCAGGCGACAATATAGACGATATATGATGAGAAATGTGTTCAGTTATCATTTTTTCAAAAAGTTTTGGAATAATACTTAGTTTAGCAATTCCTCTATAATTACAAATGTCAGACTTATTACCAGATTTATACAACGGAATAATAAACGATTTTTTCCAGATATTAGGGAAATATCCACATTTTACTGACATGTTAAAAATGTGAGTTAACGGTACAGCGAGAACTTCAGCACAGTTTATCAATATACTGCTAGGAACGTTATCAGGACCACTTCAGTGAGAAAATTTAAGTTTTTTTAAATTATATAAGACTGTAGAAATATCAAAGAATGGAATTAATATATTTAGATTAGCTGCTTGAGAACTTGATGGAATACTAGAGCCATTATATTCAGCATCAGAATAGGTTGTAGAAAAGAAATCCGCAAACATGTTACTAATGTACAGATCATCGAAGGATTCACTGTCCTGGAACTTCATTACTGAAGGAAATACGGTTGACTTCCTTTTAGAGTTTACAAAATTATAGAATGATTTAGGATTATTCTTGAAATTATTATTATTATTATTATTTTGCGTAGATAATTAGAGTAGCAGGATATGTTTAATGCGTTATACTCGGCACGAGCTGTTACATATTTAGAATAATCCATTAGCCTACCAGTTTTTTTGTAATTTTTGTACAGCTTATTTTTTCTATTTTTGGCTGCTGACAGATGTTTCGTGGACCAGGGAGGACCACAAGGTTTACGTAAAGATAGCTTGGGGGTACACAATTCAATAAGAGAATAAATTTTAGTATAAAAATGTTCTACTATTTCATCCAAAGCAGTACCTAAGGGTAAAAATAATTCATTCCAGTTTATATTACTCAAAAGGTTATTGAGAAGATAAAAGTTTGTATTTTTAAAAACCAGAACCTTATCCTTTACCTCAGTAGATTGTAGATTTGAGGTAACATAAATTGGTAAATATACTTCAATTGTAGGGTGGTATCGATCTTCTGGAGTGGTAATCGGCTCAGAGCGTTTAACATTGATGTCCATGTACTCATTAATAAACATTAAGTCCAATAGCTTCCCATAATCATTAAGTATACCATTCAGCTGATAAAGTGACAAATCCATAACACGGTTCAGAAATTCTGTACATACTGAATTATTTGTAGCCGTAACTGGTGTAAGTAATCCATCATCGGGTAAGAAATTCCATGCAACTAAAGGCATGTTAAAGTCGCCAACTGAAATAACTAAATCATTTTGTTTGGCATTTAGACACACAGATACAATTGCGTTAGCATGTTCAATATATACTGACTGAGGTGATGACGGAGGAACATAGGAGCAAGTAATGTATATGTTTTTATGTTTCAGTTTTATTGCCACTCCAGTAAATTCAATGTTCGAAGGAAAATCATAAATTAATGCTTCAGATGGAATAATGTTTGAAACAGCAATAAGAACGCCTCCAGACTTTCTGTTATTTTCGCGATCACATCTGTATATTTGGAAATTATCACACATGATCTCTGAGTTTGGTACGTTATCAGTAAGCCATGTTTCGGTAAAAATTATAATTTGATGATTAAAATTAAAACTATTAACAAAAAGAGATGAAAGTTTAGTGTTAAGACCTCTTACATTTTGATAAACTAACGAAATAGATATTTTCTCCCCAGTAACAGCACTTAGTTTTTTGACAAGTTTGTGTTATCTGACGGAAGACGAGCAAATGTGCTGTTATCGGCCAGAAGTCAGGGTTATGAATTTTATTGAAGTATTTATCAGGAACAATAATTTTAAAAGATGATATTTCTCGTGGTTGAGAAAAATTGAATTTAAACGTAGATATTTCAGCATTAGATCCAATTTTGGATTTTATGAAAAATTCAACATCAGCAATAGTTGTGTCAAAAGCTAAGCGCGACACAAAAACAGCCCTTTTGGGCGGAATAGCTCTTAATGAATTGTGTACTACTTGGTAGTCTACTGAGGATGGAACATAAGGGATTGACATACTAGCATCCTTATTTTGTGTAACATCCAGCGAGACTGAGGCCACTATATTATTATTTTGATTTGTTGAAAGTTCATTATTAACAACTGAGGCCATGGCAGTATCAGCATTTGAGGTGGACGGGATATCATTAGGCAAAGAAGCAGGGATATTCACACCAGAAGTCTTTAAAACCGAATTCACTGTTGATTTGACACCATGTTGCTCTTTACTCTTATTAGATGATGGAAGTTTTAATTCAACAGCAGGAAACTCATCGCATTTATCTTTATTAAAATTTCTTGGCGACTTACGGCGTTTAGGAGAAGGTTGAGAAGGAGATTTAAAATTATCCAATGATCCGAAATCATCAAACAACTTTCCATAAGCTGATACGCGATCAACCAACTTAGCCACATCATTTTGCAGTTCAAGATATTTAGATTTAGTATTTTGAAAGAAACGATAAAAATTTTCGCCAATATTACTACAGTAATCGCAACACCAGTGCAAACCTTTATTCTTAGGTATAACGTCAGCAACTGATCCAGAAAGTCCACTGCATTTAAAATGACAGCATTTGTGACAAAGCCAACAGACAATCATTCTGTCATCTTCGCCTGTTATGGTACAATTTTTAGCTAAGCAAACCATAATAATATTTATAATCAAAACAAATAAAAGCAATTAGAACCGAATTGAATTCGGTTGTAATAACTGAATGAATATAGCACTCACAACTATTTAAAAAAATTATTCTTGGCTGAGTTCAAAGTATTATTGTGAATTAAATAATACGAAATATTTTAATATTTACTTTTATTTTAAAAAGAAATTTTAGAAATAAGATTATAAATTATGAATTTTATGTTTCGGCCATTCGAATTCAGCCTACTCATTTCTTTACATCGTTATTCTTTTTTTCCACATAGGTTCTTCAACTTTCCGTCCCATACCGCACGTTTTGCTGCTGCAAAGTGTATTAAACATTTTAGAATTTTTTAATTTACAAACATCTTTCTGAGATTAAGTTTGTACTTACCTTTCAACAATATTAGAGAACTAACAATATATTCTTATTTTTTTTTAAAGAAAAAATTATACTTCAGCTCCACCCAAAAAAATAGGTCGCAAAATGTGTTTGAAACTCGCAAAGTTTGGCGAGAAATTGCTATATCTGACATCCCTGATACTGTTTGTTATGAAGGAAGTATGAATGCGCATTGTGTGGTTTATTTAAATTTTATAAAATTATTAGATATTTATAAATTTCTAAAAATTTTCTGAAAGAAAAAATATTTACATATGTATGCGGTTGTCTTCCTAAAAAAACAAAAAAAAATTAGCAACTAGCATTTTCTGGATTATCCGTCGTCAGCATACTTCTCATCTATTTACCTCAGGTTGTGTAAATTGTAAACATTTTATATTTAATCAACTAATTTTGTAATTAAGATATTAATTTGGTTAGACAAAATTCACACGTTGCTAGTTTTTCCCATATAAACTATGTAAACATTATCAAGATAAAGACCGAGACTAAAAAATTTTCCAACTGCGCAAAATATCCGTCGTAACGTTTCCGAGAAAAGTGGCTTCATCCTTAGTGGCACAAAAAAACTAAATGTGCGGTTTCTGTATTACAAGCGAGCGACTCGTCTAGAAAATTTGTAAAAAAAAGCACTAAATTTTTTGAGTGATTCCTATACAAATTTTCTAGACGAGTTGCTCTCTTTCAATACAGAAACTAGACATAAACTCCCGTTTTCACATTTCTAATATAAATATTTATAATTCTTGCAAAAAAAACCCCTTTAAAATAGATTTTAGCGGTCTATCTTAGCAATACAGCTCCTTGTAAATTTAAACCGTCTGTCTACAATTTTAAACAGTTTGGCCATATACATAAAATTAAGTAAACAATTGGGGCACCCTTTAATTTATAATTTTGAATATTAATACTTGTTACGGTCATAGCAATCGGCATACTGTCTAACTTACAAGCCTTTTTTTACAACGGTTCAAGAATAGGCCTATATAGGTCAATTTAAGTCACCTATGGCGGCACCCTTCAATTTATAAATGCAAATTACATTCTTGTTGTTATAGCGGACTTAGCAACATAGGTTCGTTTTAAATTTCAGCTGCCTGTCAAAAAGTGTACAAAAGTTTGGCCACAGACATTAAATTACGTCAACTATTGGGAAACATTTTTATTTCCAATTTTATACTTGCTGTTATAGCGGGCTTTGTAATACAGGTTCTTTGTAAATAACATCCGCCTGTTTTTATTAGACACTCTGTCTAATTTTCAAACGTTTGTATATAACGGTTCAAAAAATAGGGCCATATAGATCAAACTACATTAATTATAGGACAACCCTTTAATTACTAAATTTTAATTGTATACCTGCTGTTATAGCGGACATAGCAATATGGGTTCTTATTAATTGCAACTACATATCTATTGATAACGGTTCAAGAGTTCTGTCACATGAATCAATTTTGCTATTGGGACTCCCTTTTATTTCCAAATTCAAATTTTATACTTGTTGTTATAGCGGAGTAAGCAGTACAGGATCTATGTAATTTTCAACCGTCTTCTACAATTGTTCAAAAGTATGGCCATATACATACATCAAATTAAATGTACTATTGGCGCACCCTTAAACTTATAAATTTGATAATTTATACTTGTTTTATTAATCAGCATTTTGTCCAACTTTCAAGCGTTTGTCGATAACGGCCAATTTGCGTCACCTATCGGGAAACCCTTAAGTTTATTTCGATTTATTTGTTTATTATTTTTTGCTATTGGGAGCTATAGTGATACTTAGTTCTTAAAATTTTAGAGTGGTGATATTTACGGTTCATAATACACTTTAAAAACGTTTATGTTGTATGGGGACACTCTTTAATTTTTAAAATTATGAACTGCTTTAAAACGGGCCCAATCTGTAAGTATAACCTTTCAAATAAAGAAATAATTTAATGAAAATTGACTTATTTTCGGCCTTTGGTTCATTTTTAATTTAATCTCTAAACATTTTTAAAAAGAAAACAAATTTATGTGGACGTTTTCCAAAGAAAACAAGAAAAATTAGACGCTTGCAGAATGAAATGCAACATTTTCTGGTGAGACCAAATTAACATTAAGATTAGTTGGTTAAAAAGATGATGTTTACAACGTACATAACATAAGGTAGATAGATGCGAAGAATTCTGATGAAGGATGTGGCGGTCCAGAAATGCTCGATGGTTCAAATCCTGATTGGGAAAAATTAAAGAAATAATTTTCAAAATCTGTTTAGAAATGACTGAGTTTTTCAGGACAAACATACAAAAAACAACATTTAGTCGAATTGATAACCTATTTCTTTTTTTGAAGTCGGTTGACAGATGATCACTTTTTGTAAGTTTCAGTTGACTAAATATTTTCTCCCTTCACTCATTGAAAAATGGAAGTACAATATTAAACTAAGAAGTATAAATAAACATTTTTGAACAAAGTGTTGTCCGCAGCATTATTTAGATTAAAAACTTTTTCCAATACTTATGGCGTTTTCTTTTCTGACAAAAATGTTGCATATGTTTAACACTTTTTACACCTTTGTGTTCTTTTCTAAAAAATGTTCGATAGGGTAAATTAAAAGTATGTTCTTTTGAAAATATGTTGCACGAAAAAGTGTAAGATATGTTACATATTTTACCCTCAATTTTATGTAAGGGTAGTATGCTACATTTTTATTTAGTAGTTTTTACTCTTGATAAGTGATGTTTGCTTTTGTTGCTAAACCCAGTGTTATATTACTTTATGTTTGAAAAGCTAATTAAACATTACTGACATGTAAAGGAAGTTAGAAAAATTCAATAACAGTTTTTGTTCTATTGTGCTATAAAATGTGTAGCAAATTTTCGGGGTTAAGGCAACATGCAAAACATTTTATGTGATTGTTGGGTAACATTTATTTTCAGAAAAGAAAACGCCATTAGTATTTAAATCAAAACCCCAATATTCCGTGCTTGACAAATGCGTGCTCTCGCCATTCAATAAAATTTTTTAATATTGTCAATAATTTTCTAATGCAGTTTTAAAGCAAATATGATTGTTAAAATAGTAATTTTTTTCGAAGCTAAATTTGACTAAAGTTAGAGATTCAACCAGTTTATCAAAAAAAATGTCGTATTTTTATATTCAAATGTGACGTTTTGCAGAATTTTAATAACAGTAAGCAATGTTATACATATGTATGTACATATGTTTCAAGACAATAAAACGAGAGCTTCTAAACTGTAGTACTGGCACCACAAGATAGTTCTAACATTTTTAAGGCGGAATAAGTAAAGTTGCTAGCAATTTTCGAAAGTTTGAAGAAAGCAATTAGCTTTCCACACCTTATAAGTGCAGCTCTATTATTTAGCAGTTGGAAAAAATTGTTGCCAGAAACATTTTGTTGTTATTAAACTTTTTTCTCATTGAACTGACTACGACTTTAAAAACATTACTTTTTTGTTTATATCGATCTTATTTTCAAATTGGATTTTGACTTCATTTGACACCCTTATTAGTAAAACCGAAAAAATTGTTCGGGGTTGTCATGGAATCCAATTTTATTGGAATTGGATTAAAAACCGACAAAAAAAATCGTGTTGGTGTCATGAAATCCTAGTTATCGGTTTTGTGTTCGAACTTGAAATTTTATCGGTTTTATGTGTCATAGAATCCAATATTATTGTTTTTTTGTTGGAAATAAAACAAGAAGTTAACAGCTGAAGGAATTAATTAATTAATTGTTTTTATTTATTATAGTTAAATAATTTGCAAAAATGTAAGTAAGTAAAAAAGTTAAAAGTAACATACGAGTGTATATTTTACTTTATAAATCTTTAATAAGAGAAAACACAAAAACAAAACACAAAACGGCTTTCTGGAATTTATGGAGAAGGAACCTTGATTTGTCAAAAGGGTTCACAAAACGTAATAAGCCAATTGCGGATTCCATCTGGCAAAAACTGTCTGAGCAACTAAATAGTGCTGGCCCGCCGCAAAAGGATATGAATGGCTGGAAAAAGGTAAGCGTTGTTTTGCAGCAATACAATGTATTGTTTTGTTAAACTTTGCTGTTTTTTAGACATGGACTGAGTGGAAGAGTGATGTCAAAAGAAAGCTTGCTTAAAACAAAGCCGAGTCGAGGGCCACTGGTGGGTGACCTTTTTACAATACAAATTGACACAGACAGAGGAAAACATAGTGCGGTTATGTGGTATTGTCATCTGTTGAAGGCGTGGCGGGTATTGCCATTGGAGTTACAGAGGAACTAGGCGATACAAGTGACAACGAAATGCCAACTACCTCAAAACGTCCATTGTCTCCGATTTCAGCGCACTACACTCCAAAAAGGCAAAGAACGGAAAACATTAATGAAAGTCTGAAAAAATTTTTTTGACGAGTACAGTGAAAAGAAGTCTAAAATAACTGAGCACTTGGAAGAGGTAGTAAAAGCAGAAAAAGAAAACGCTAGCAGTTTGAAACGGATTTACAGGACTATCGAGAAAAAAAATGTAAATATTGTAAGTGCCCTAAATGAAACAAAAAACGAGTTCGCCCGTACAATTAGAACTAGAGTATGAAAGCAAATCTTCAAAGTATTTTTTTTTTTATTTAGTTTTATAACTTAGTTTTAGTTACACATACATGTGATCTCTAGATTTAATAGACTGAATTGTTAAATTTTGTTTTTGTTTTTATGAATTAAAAACTACTAGACAGATAAAAGCAAAACTTCGGAATAATAATCTATTACTTACTAAAGCAGACAAGGGGAACACAACTGTAATAATGCACAAGAAAGACTATATAGAGAAAACACAACAATTCATTCAGCAAGTAAAATGCACAAAATTCAAGAATGACCCAACCGATTCATTCCAAAAGGAAATACGAAGCCTACTAAAACGCTGCAAAACGTTCACTGACGGAAAGTTATACATATTCATGAACATGAACCCAGGACCCCCTACACTCAGAGCACAACCCAAAATTCATAAAGAAAATATTCCAATCAGACCTGTAGTAAATTACAAACCTGCGCCTGCATATAACTTGGCCAAACACCTTGCCACATTCTTAAAAGAGAAAATAAATTTGCAGAACACATACATGTTACGAAATACACAAGACCTCATAAACAAAATTAAGGACATCAAAATCACTGATAATACGAGACTCGTTTCCTTCGACATAAAGGATCTATATACATCAATACCCACACACGAAACTTTGACTATCCTACGTAACATACTTTCCAACATATACGACAATCAATATATCAACGAAATAATGGATATTGCAAAGACGATATTAAAACAAAACTACTTTAGATTCAACAATAACTTCTATAAACTACCTGATGGACTCGGCATGGGAAACCCAACATCCGCAATCTTCACAGAGATTTTCATGCAACACTTAGAACAACTACACATCAAAAAACTGATGGAAAAACATAAAATAACCCATTACTACAGATACGTAGACGACATTATATGCATCCTAGAAAGAGACAACGCCGAACAAATTCTTATAGACTTAAACATAATACACAACAAAATCACATACACAATGGAAAAAGAGCAAAACAGAACTTTACATTATCTTGACATATCAATAATACGAGGAATTGATACCTTAAACTTTGACATTTATAGAAAACCAACCATGACAGACACAACTATCCACAGCTCCTCAAACCATCCTACTCAACATAAACTCGCAGCGTTTAGACACATGATTCACAGACTTAAAATAGTCCCACTCGCTCCAGATAAATACAACAAAGAACTCGATACAATTTACACTATAGCTAAAAATAACGGTTACAACCACACAACCATCGACAAACTATTCAGACAATACAACAACAAAAACAAGAAGAAAGAAGACAAGGAAACAATCGACACAACACGACGACACATCTTTACTTACACAGGACCAGAAATATATAGATTAACCAACCTTTTCCGAAAAGAAGGTTTACACACAACATTAAAAACGAGCAACACTCTACGTAACAATCTCAAGACATCAATAGAAACAACGGATAAATTTAGCACCAGCGGAGTATACAGACTTACTTGTACTTGCAACCATACATACATCGGACAAACT
Organism: Gymnosoma rotundatum; assembly: GCA_916610165.2. Taxonomy (NCBI): domain Eukaryota; kingdom Metazoa; phylum Arthropoda; class Insecta; order Diptera; family Tachinidae; genus Gymnosoma; species Gymnosoma rotundatum. The sequence continues at coordinate 89,058,727 of OU744337.1, read as the reverse complement.
GGACGAACATTAAAAACAAGGTTTACAGAACACATACGATCATACAAAAGGAAAAGGGAAGACTCCAATTTCGCAAAACACCTCAACACACATGGACACGAACCAAAGGAAATAGATGAATGTATGACAGTATTACACCCAAGTAAAAAAGGACGAAGACTAAACATTCTTGAAAACATGGAAATTTACAAAACACGAACGTTTAACAGAGACATTATTAACGAACAGGTAAACACAACCTCTGACACGATTTTTACACCACTAAAATTACTAAAACACTCTTACAAAGGAAAAACACCCACAGACGGTCACACTTACCTATCCAATAATAAAAGGCCCAAATATTAACTATTTACCCTAATAAACAAGACAGATATCAAGGAATCTACCTGCATAATACTATTTAAACGGACAAAAATTACCTAAACCCACCACCTTTTATTCTTAAGACTATCTATTTTTAACACTATCTCTTCAGTTTTAATAAAAACGCGGCTTGAAAATGATGTTATCACATCGAAAGCGCTCGCCGAACATCCAAAGTACACAGCCAGTGACGACGGTTATTACCGAAAATTATAACAACAATTAAAATATACTTTATTTTTCAATATTTTATTAATTTTATGTTGAATTAATTCTACAAACTATTAGCTATCTCATTCCTGATTCTCCGGCCTTCACTTAGCAAAGTTGCATTGTGTGATGATACTTTTTCTTCAGCCTCATCTGAACAAAATGATATAGTCACATTATCCTCATTATATTCCACATTGTGATGTCTGCATATGTTGTGTAATGTACAACAAACATTTATAATTTTGAATACTTTTTTTGGGCGATAATACAAGGTACAAAGTAAACAGCGAAACCGACTTTTTAATACTCCTATTGTTCGTTCTACAATGTTTCTAGCCGAAGAATGCGCTTTGTTAAATTTGTATTCCACGGAATTATAAGACGGATCTCTATACGGCGTTAATAGAAAACGTTCTATGCCATACCCACAGTCCCCTAATAATATTGATGTTCTGTCGCCTACCTCATAATTTCGAAGGAAGTGTTGCCTTGCGCTACTTATACTCCATACAAAAGAGTCATGGCTGGAGCCGGGGTACCATGCATCTACAGCCCGAATTTTCATTTCACCATCGCAAATCTAAATAAAAAAATTATACATACATATATTGTTTAAATAAAAATGTAAATGCGATGGCCAATTTAGAATTATGATTTACTTACAATCATTGCATTCATACTGAAATATCTTTTTCGATTGTAATACAAATGCTCGTCAATACTGGGCTTAACAATCTTGACATTGGTACCATCGATGCAGCCAATTGTTGATGGAACCTTGGAATTTGGAATTTGCTATAAAAATAGTTTCTTGATCTGCATTTCTCATTTGAGCCAATTTTAATTTTTACCCACTGCGGGCAAACGCAACGCTCGATAGCTACAAACACTTCAGTCCCTCAAAATTTTTCTTGCCACCTTTTCAGAGTGTCGTTCTTTCAATAACAAAAATGTTGCAATGCCGGATGCCATTTTATTTATTAATGAAATTTAGTCACTTTTTTCATTGTTTTTATTTAGAAAAAACACAACTTTTACCAATATTTTAGTACAATTTGGAAAATTTTGTAAAAAAAAATACACTTAAAATTGTAAACAAAAAAGCAAAAACAGAAAACACCTGATTCGAATATTGGTTTTATTTCCAATCGAAAATAACAAAACCGACATGTTTTCATGACACCAAATGAATCCAATATCGGATTTCAAAAGCGATAATTATCAAATTTGACTTGGATTTCATGACAACCCCGGTTATGTTAAAAAACGGCTTAAAGAGAGGGTGCTTGTCTGAAAAAATAAAAAGTATTTTTCCTGTAATATTACTTTAATTTGAGTCTGTCAGGTATGTTCTGAAATCAACATGAAATTTTCACTTTCGTATTTATAAGGCATTTCCAGCAAAAAATTCCACGAAAGCTAATCGAGTAGATAATTAAGCATATTTCAAGGAACTGGTTACTAATTGCATTACCTAATCGATTATTTTTACAAGGAGTGAGACTAAAGTAATATGTTTTTTGCAATGAAGCAATCAAGTAGTTACTTTTATTTTTTTTGGAATTAGTTTTTTTTTCAATTAAAAGAACTAGTTTTTAAATTTGAACCAAAAGCTATTCCTGTCGCTTTTGTAAGAACTAGTTTTAAAATAAGACTATGAATTAATTCTATCTTTATATTTGGAACTAGTTCTAAAAACAAAAAAAGAAGTAATTAAATTTTTGAATTAAGCAAAAATTCTTTTTTTTTATTTAGAACTGGTTACAATTACGTTTTAAGAACTAATTTCCCACTACAATTTGGAACTAGTTATAATTTTAATATAAGAATTAATTTTTTAATTGGAAATAAGTGTTAATAGTTTTAAAATTTATTTACATTTTTTACACACATAGATAGATACATACATAATTTACATACTTTTTATTAAACATATAAAAAAGACATAAAATAAATATAAGAAAGAAATTTCATTTTTATAAAACATAATAACCAAAATGTATTTATATATATATGTTCAGATTTTTAGTTGCTTATTAAGGAGTTTTAACTAAATTACTACAAATTGAAAAGAAAACTACAAAGAAGTGGAAACCTAATAAAGAAAGAAATTTATTTATTAGGTTCTAGAAAGGGGTTGTCTAACTGGACAATTGGGTTTAGCTTATTGCTCTCCCAAGAGATATTGCATTGGGAACTTACACTAGTTGTTTTATTCAATATAAAATGATTGTGTGGGGAAATCTTTGGGTTGATAGTTGGTGCTTAATAACTTCTGCTTTCACTAAGAATAAAAATTGATGTTAAGCCGATGACGGTTGAATAACAAAAGGGACGAGATCGATCCTCTAAAAAACGAATACCGCGCATTAAGCATGGCCCTGTCATTCCGAAGACCTAGAGTATGTACTAAATAATTCAAAATAATATAATTCACAGAGCTGGAAAAACCAACTTTTAAATTTAAAGAAAAAAAAAAAGGAGTATAAAAAATATGTTTAAAGTAACTTAAACAATATATATATATATATATATATATATATATATATATATATATATATATATATACATATATATTTACCTTTGTATCTACATAAGTAGAAATTAACATTATTTATAAAAATTCAAAAAAGATTGTAGGGAAAAATCAGTTTGAGGAATCGCTTTCATTTTCTAACTTTTTGCGTTTTAAGCATTCAGATTAAAAATGTTTCTTTTTTGAAGCTTTAATTGCTTTGGGCAGCTCTCCATAAAAGTCAATCTCTGTACTACCTCCTGAAGACGTTGCAACTAAAATCCAAAAATTATATATAAACATGTTAATTTTACATTTGTTTGTTGCTTACTTTTTATTTCCAAAATTGATTCCATATCATCTTCTTGTTTTTGTTGTGACTTTCATTTATTTATAGCTATAAGAGAAGTAAATATGTATGTGCGTTTGTATTTTTAAATAAGAGATGAAAATGTGACTGAATTTTATTATTTTTTTATAACAAATTAAACTTATGTTACTTAGTTAACAATAAAAATAAATAACAAAAGTTTTACAAAATATAACAACAATTAATTTATTATAATTTATATTAATAATAATAATAATTAATAACCATTTAAATTAATAGAACAACAATAATAACAATAAGTATGTTGTTGGGTGTTAACTTATTATTTCACTTCTCACAATAATAAGCATTGTAATAACACATATTTTTATATTTGACACTATTTTTGTACATTCACCACTTAAATTTGATCTTTTCTTTAAATCAAACAATAAAATACTATGTATTCGTACCAAAAACAAAATTAAGATTACCGTTTTGATTTCGCCGTTTTTTTTTTATTATAAAAATAAATTTGAGAAAAAACGCAGTTTGGATTTCAAATTGAATTCTTTTTTATAAAAATGCAATTGGGTTCATAGACTTGCAGGAATCTTTAAATTCCTCTTTAGTTTTTTTTTGGTCGAATGTAAGTAAGTAGGTAGAAAAAAAGAGAGATGATGCAACACGGTTTCGTTTTTAATTTTATTTATTTTTTACTGGCTTATTTCAATTTGCCATCAAGCTTCTTAATTTTTGAAAAGGAAGTGCGTTTGTGTGCAAACAAAATTATTATGGTTTTTAAGTGTTTCTCATTTATTTTTAAAGTAATAAAGTAATATTGTTTTTCACTTACGTTTTAGTAAAAACAGAATTTAGTGAAAAAACCCTAATGAAAACAACTGTAAGTAAAATAACCGTGTTTATAGTTTATCCTATTTATTGTTAGCTGGAAACACACTTATAAATAATTTTTTTTTTAAGCTACAAATATGTTTTTTTTTGCTGACCATAAATAGATATTTTCTCTACTGCCATTTGCTAATGCAGCAAAACAACTCGGTAATCAAAAAAGTAATGGGAGTGTGCTCTAAATGTAATGTCCGATTTTTTTTTACCGGAAATAGACAACCTAGTGTTTTAAATTTAAAACACACAAGTTTGGCAAAGAAAAAAAAATATTCTTCTACCGCTATAACCAAAAATTTATGGGCACAATTTTAAAAGTTTGTTAATTGAGATACGAAATGTAATCTCACCTAATATGCTTTTAATTGTCAATACAACAGAGGCTTAGATTAGATTACCAACTCAATGAACAACACGCAAAGAAAAAACATTGTTGAGGTAACCATAATAACACAATGGTACCTTTGGGACCCAAGTGAGTCGGTCTTTCTTTTTGCGCCGACGGCCTGTAAAACCTAACCATAATCTAAGAGCAACATGTTGTGGTTGTATTATATGGTTGTTAACCAAACATAGTATTGTTACATTAAATAATAATAAAGCTGGTCTTGCAACCATATTGTTGTCTAGTATGGTAAAATCTAAAAATAAATATGTTAAAATGTAAACATTAAATGGTTAAATTAAAACATCATAACATGATTGAAAATGTCATGTTATATAAATGAATTATTATTATTGATTTGTTACATAAATTCACAAAAAAAAAACAATTCTTTGCCTATTTTATATAATTATTTGTTTTGATATTTTGTAAATATTTTTATAATTATTTATTGTGTACATAAATAATTTTTTTCATTGAATCTTTCAAATACATATGAATGGTTCCCAATGGGATCCCTTATGTAGAAAAATGAAAGAAAAAAAAAATGTGTTTTTGTGTAGAACATTTTTGAGTTGTTATTGTCTTCTGTCTTATTGATTCAATGGAGTTCTCATTTAATCAATTTGGCTTTTGATATAAGACTTTCTGTTTTTCTATACAAAATTTGGGTAAAATCCACTGATGAGCTATTTGAGCAGTAGTGAAATGGCCATATGGATATGCTTTCCCCGCAGTAATACATTTCATTTTGTAGTTTAGTTTAAAATAATAAATATTTCATGAGAATATCATGAAATATTTATGTTTGAAGGAATCAAGCACGAATAAAGTAATTTAATTAAATTTTAAAAGATTCCGAATAATCAATTTTTCATTTTTTTCATTTTCTTTAACAATAAAAACAATTTCAAGTTTAAGGTAACAAGAAATTACTAAACTGATTGAAAAGCATTCTGTCAAGATCTAGAACAATATAATTTTAAGTGCAAACATTATTTTGTTTGCTTTTACTCTGATTAGTGAAACTATATTATGGTTAAATATATTATATTATTTTTAATAAACTATACAATTTAGGTCGTAGTTCAAATTTTTTTACATCAAGCCAACCATGTTGTATTTTTGTGCACAGTAACTATATAATCGTTAAATATCAATAAAAATGTGTGTTTATCGTGACTGAAGTATTGCTGAAAACAACTATAATTTGCTGTCTGCAACTTTACAATGTTCCAAAGAACATATTATGGTTATTGTGACCATATCACAACCATGTTTTTCTTTGCGTGAAGGCATGAGACTGTTATAAACAATTACTGAGAATTGATTACATTAATTATTGTAGGAAATAATAAAAATCATTGGTACGTATTTTGAAGTATTCTCTTTTAACTTAAAGAACTAGTTCATTTTCTACCTCCTTTTCTTGCGAAGTAACGTAATGTGTTTTGTAAGCGAGTAATAAAATATGGTAATCAAAAAAGGAAGTTATTATATGGCAAGTTCTTTTTACGGTAATGTTCATGGCGAAATAATATAGGTGGTCTCGATAGCGAATTCATTAATTTCGCCGTAAATTCTAAATGTCAAACTCCATATATAAAAAATTTATCTAACTGTTATACAGATTTTTTATATATGGAGTTTGACAGTTAGAATACCAGGGAAAAGAATTGAATTCGTCACCGCTATCACCTTGTATTTAATTCGCCTTGTCCCATGTATTCTAACTGTCAAACTCCATATATAAAAAATTTATCTAACTGTTATACAGATTTTTTATATATGGAGTTTGACAGTTAGAATATCAGGGAAAAGAATTGAATTCGCCACCGCTATCACCTTGTATTTAATTCGCCTTGGTGATAGCGGTGGCGAATTCGATTCTTTTCCCCGGTATTCTAACTGTCAAACTCCATATATAAAAAATTTATCTAACTGTTATACAGATTTTTTATATATGGAGTTTGACAGTTAGAATACCAGGGAAAAGAATTGAATTCGCCACCGCTATCACTTTGTATTTAATTCGCCTTGATTGTAGCTATTTGCCAGCAGTTTAGTTTTTTTTTTTTTTGTCTGAAAACGTCAAAATTTGAAGTTTGTCCAAATTTTCAAACATTTTAAAAAATAAGCGGTAAAAAGTTGTTTATATTTATTTTCAAATTTGATGACTAATTTTTGGCTTAATTTTTTTTTCTTTCGCCGAGGATACACCCAAGGCTTATTATAGATTTGTACTCGAAATAGACAACTTTCTTCTTATCTTATCTAATATAATACTTTATTTTTTATTTGTTGCGAGTTTAGAAAAAGTTGATGGTCTTTGTTAGAAAGTTTCGTAATTAAAGATAAAATTTAATTTGAAAAATAATTGTACTAACCATAAATAAATTGACACAATGTTAGGCTATACAATCGAATTATTGTGTTATTAATAACGCCATTTATTATAGTCTAATTTTTTAATGTAAAGTTTTCCTTTCAGTATTTAGAGTTGCGATTTAATCGAACAATAAGAAGTATTGCATCAATCATCTTTGTCCTAGATGAGGTAAGGCCTACTTAAAAAAAATTTTTTTATTATGTTTTTTATTTTTAGATAATATTCTTACCATTTGTTCTATATGTACCAGCGATATCATTAAACCAAGGTTTGTTTTATTAGTTTTATAAATTATTTTAAATTCTATCATATGCTATATAATATTACAGGATATTTTTTGCTTATGTGTTGTCCATTTTAAGTATGTATGTATTTATTTATTTATTATTTGTCTCTTTTTAAGTTAAGTATGTTTAAAATTATGTTTAAATTAATAAATTCTGCGTTGTTTACAAAATCCCATGTTATAAAAGTTAAGGACGGCGATTTAAAATCTACATTGCGAGATATATTGATACACTAATTAAACAATTAGTCTAACACGAAAACGGTTTGGCCTATTTGGTTTATATTGAAAACTTAAATTTAAAATCCAGTAAATTACTCGGTTCTTCATTTACATTTCGTAGCCGGATTGATCACATCTCAAGCATGGGGTCTGCTTTAACAGGACACATAAGAAATATCTTGAAATAGAGTAAAATTTTAAACATAGCGTTTACAACTGTGATTTACTATGACATTATATGTTTGGGGACGTCAGCATAATCAATCTTAAAAAAATGAAATAGGGCCATTGGCCCTATTCACGATCTTGTTCAAATGGTCGTGCATCATAGCATTTGCATATTTTACTCATTACTATATGTTTTGTTGGTGTAGACCAAAAGTATACTACACAATTTTGCACGTGCTATGATGCAAGACTATTTGGACAAAATCGTAATATATTTTCTAATGGAATTTGCTTACAGTGATGTATTCGGATTTTAAAATGTAACGACAGTTTTTCACCTCTACTGAAAACTTTAGAGTTAATACGAAACCATTGTAGCGATGTGTGTTTTTTGCATGTGTAGTGGTAGCAACTTAATTTATTTCTTAAATGCTGAACAGATTTAAATGAGATAAAAACGGTGCACTCTAGATCGACAATATCTGCAAATATGTGAAAGAATAAACAAAATCGGTTAACAAACAGAGGAGAAAAAGGATCCCGAAGTTTCGTTTACGTGTCATTTCTAATTTTCTTAAAATTTAAATGAATGTATGTATGTACGTATTACTCGTAGCATCGATCAAGTAAAGGCCAGGATTCACTATCATACTCAGTCGTATATAATTCTTGCGAAAAAAAAACAGACTTCAACACAGATTTCATCTGTCTGCCTATAACAGCTCAAGTGTATGACCACATAAAATAGGTTACCTTAACTATTGGGACACGCTTATATCTCCAAACTTTATACTTTTTCAACTGTTCAATAGTTTGGCAATATACATCAAATTGCAGCAACTATAGGGTAACCTTTAATTCCCAAATTCAAATTATATACTTGCTGTTGTTTTTGCAATCAGGTTCTGTGTAAATTTCAACCGTCTGTCTGTAACGGTTCAACAGTTTTCCCATATACATCAGATTATATCAACTAGTTAATTTATAATATAACATTTTTACACTTCTTATTATACCAAATAAAGTAGTGGACATTCTGTCTGTCGCTAAATGGCTCATAAATTTGAGTATAATTTGTTAAATTTATTTTTATTATATTATTTTTTTTTAATTATTATAATTGAACAACCTTAATGTTTTCTTATTTGTCTTATTTACTTAAATTTGTGATGCTTATGTAAAAGATGTTGTTGCATTAATCTTACTGCAGTGCTTTATTTCGTTAAGTTGTACCGTTGTTCTTAATGTGTTAAGGCCCAACTATAATGTGCATAAGCTAGCTTTAGCTTATATCAAAAATTCATCGAAAAGCCTGTCAAATGCTTAGGTAACTTATCAAAGAAATTTATGTGGCTACAATGTACATATATAAATTTAGTTACTTATTTGCCACAGTTGCACATTTATGTTTATTTCGTACTTTTGCCAAAAATAATTTCTATATAAATCAACAAAATTTTAAAACTAAAAGGCTTCAAAGAAAATATTTTATATATTTAATAACATTCACAAACACATTTACATATTTTGGTTTATGTTCTAAGAAAATGTAAAAAAAAAATTATTACAAATTATTTTCTGTTTTGTGTTTGTGACCAACCGTACTAAAAAATGCAACGATGTTCATCGTTTATATGGTATACATATGTGTGTATAAATACAAATTTAATTTAAATATATTATAATTGTAAAAAATTGGCCATAAAGAAATATGTTGGTTTTTTATACATTTTTTATTGAATTTAAAACTAAAAAATTTAACAATTTAGGTCTTAATTAGAAAATTTCTTTATTAATGTATAAACCAAAGCACAATCAGCTGTTTCCGTACGGAAAGTGCGATCAGTTTCGTACCTTGCATAAAGAAATTAAATTTAACGAAACTTGACGAAAAGTTATCTTAATCACATTATAGTTTACCACATATAATTTAATGTATTTGCACAGTTGTATAAGTTGGCATAAGCTAGTTTATGCACATTATAGTTGGGCCTTTTACACATGTATAAACAAGTAGTTGTCCATAAGAACATACCCTGCAAACATTTTTGAGATTTTTTGGCGATGGTTTGTTTGGCGATGATTACGCGATTTTGCTCAGAGAATACAAATCGCTAATCATCTCCTATGCGATGAATACGCGAGCATACACAAGTAAGTCATTTTTTGTTCTAAAAACACTTAAATCTGAAAACAATTTTGATTACGTTTACGATATGAATCGCGTGCCATCGCCTATGCCTTACAACCAGCGATGAATACGCGAGCGTACACCGGTAACGGGAAATATTTCTAACAACGTATTTTTGCATTCTTTATCAATTTGAGTTGAGTCATCTGCGTTTTTTCACAACTTTCGATGGAATTTTTTATTTTATGTTGTTTTCTAAAGTTAACGAAAAAATAAATATTTGCTTTCAAAAGCAATTAGCAAAATTTTCAATTCAGTTGGACAAGTGATCTGTTAAAAAGACAATAAGAATACATCGGAAATATAACATATCAAAAAGAAATAAATAAATAAGTAGTGATCAGCGAAAGGTGTGGTGTGTAAAAGTAATATATTGATAAAAATGTTGTCAAACAAAGCACTGCGGTTGAAAAGTAAGAGAGAAGCCGCTAAATTAATAGTGAGAAATCGTAATTTAAATGCAGTTGAAAATACTTTTGCAGAAAGAAGTGAAAGTCGCTATTTGTGATTCGCCTGCGAGTCGTTAATTGCGAATCGCCGGCGGATGTCTATTCGCGAATCGCGACAGGCACACAAGCGAGCGTTTTAGCGAATCGCTTAAGGGTAATTTTTAACTCGCACGCGATTACTCGCCGCGATTGTACACAACTTGCCGGCGATTCACGGGCGAAGATTCGGCGATTGAAAATGTTTGTTTGATTGTTTGAAGGAAAAGCACTGCGGTAAGTTGTTAGTTTTATTTGTCTTTATTTTTTATTAATAACTTAATTTTTTTAGAAATAAACGCACCCTATTATACATTTAAAATATTGGTGTTGTTAAATTCGGCCCTTCACAAGACTGACGTCGCAGCCAGCGACACTATCTAAAATACAGGTGTTTGTATACAACGGTTCAAAAAGTACGGCCATATAGAACAAATTACATTAATTTTGGGAACACCCTTTACTTTCTAAATTCAAATTATAAGCTTCTTGTTGTAGCGGACTTAGCAAAACATGACCTTGTACATTTTAGCTGCCTGCCTATAATGGTTCAAAAGTCCGGCCACATACACCGTATTATATAAACTATTGGGACACCCATATATTTCCAAATCCAAATTTTATATTTGTTGTTATAGCGGACTTAGCAATACAGGTTCGTTGTAAATTTCAAGTGTCTGTCTACAACTGTTCAAAAGTATGGCCATATACATCAAATCAAATGAACTATTGGCGCACAATTTAGTTTATAATTTTTAATAATAAAATATGTTGCTATAACGGCATAATAGCAATCGACATTCTGTCCAATTTGCAAGCGTTTGTCTATAACGTTTCAAAAGATAGGCCCATATAAGTAAATTTACATCAATTATGGGGGCACCCTTTAATTTTTAGATTTATTTTTGTATAACTTTTTATTATTGGGAGCTATAGCAATACGCAGCCCTTTACAACTCATTGTACACGTACAAAATATGTATGTTGTATGGGGACACCCTTTAATTTTTAAAATTATGAACTGTAATCTGCAAGCATAATCTATCATATTACCAAAAATTTACAAAATCGGGTCAGAAATGACTGAGTTCTAGAGGCACAAACATAAAAAAGCAATATTCAGCCGAAGTGTATATCCTCCTTATTTTTTTTGAAGTCGGTTAAAAAACAAAAACAATTTGTAAAATACCCTATATACGCCGGCGGTAGAACAATAAAAAATGAGGGTATATACACACATGCGAACGATTAATAAAAAAATTTTTTTACGATCTTTTCATTTATGAAAAACTATTAAAATTGTAAATTCTTAAGCGTGAAAAAAATATTTTCTCATTTTTTCACTTTTGAATAGAAAGAAAACAATTAATTATCACATTCATAAATGAAAAAACCAATTTATTTTCTAGCCTCTCACACATTTATGAAAGGAAGCAGTGTTGCCAAAACTATCGAACCATTTCCCGCTACTAGTCGAAAAAAACGCTGACATAAACCGCTAAAAAATTTCTTGAACAATTTATTTTTATACCCTTCACTGAGGCAAACTTGGTTACACGAAAAAATTAAATATGTCAATCGATTAGATATAAATTAATATATAGGGTGATAGAGAATTAAAGGTAAGAAATAAACATTAAGTGATTAAATTGGCGGTTACCCATATTTTCCGAGTTACGGGGCTTTGAAATTTTCAAATTGTTTCTAATATCAATATGGGTATCATTTTAAAGCTTTTGAAGAGATCTTTAACCCATAAAGAGCCGATGGCATTTTTATTTAAAATAATATGTACGCATTTTTTTATATTTTTTAATTCTCTGTAACCCCAATATTTGTTTTTTTTATTGGAGTTACTCCACTAAGCTAAATTTACATGGTGAAGGGTATAAAAGATTCGGCGTAGCCGAAATTAGCACCCTGCCGTATTCATAAAATAAACTCTTATTATTTTTTATGAATATGGCAACAATTGTTCATCTCTAGTTAAGATTTTGATTATCTATACAAATGAGTTTCGTTTTGAGAACTGAAATAAATATTACAGGCTCCGATTAAGTGTAAAACCTTGTAATCGTAGCAGTATTTGTTATGCCAACCGAGACCATATCTAAAGCAACAAAGTAATTTTAAAGAAGCAAAAATATAAAAAAATTGAAGAATTGACATACTTAACGGTTAAAATAGCATTAACTATATTGGTTTTCAATCGATTTCTGAGCTTTGATTTGGCAATATTAAGTTGACTAAAAACTCGTTGCACTTCTGCATTAGACCACCGCATGCAAAATAATCGCAAGGCTATCTCAGCTAGCTCTTTAAAAATTTTATTTCCAGCCGAATTTTGATATTCAAAAACTTCGTAAGAAAAATATCCCAGCAAAAAAATAGACTTTACCTTAAAAAGTACTTGCCATTATATGACTTACTTTTGTGATTGCCATATTTTGTTACTCGCTTACAAAACACATTACATTAGTTTCCAAAAAGGAAGTAGCAATGGAACTAGTTCTTTATATTAAAAGAGACTAACGTACTAATGGTACTGATTATTTCCTACAATAATTAATGTAATCAATTCTTGGTAATTGATTATAAAACTCTCATGCCTTGTTAAAATCACTAAGTTGGCAATCTAGTTGGGAAGTACTTCTGCCAAAAATGATAAATTCCACACTCGATTACCTTTTCAAAAATTTGTTGCTGGGATGTAGCATCCATTAGATTATTCCATATTATACCGTTTATATTATCAAGTTGATTTAAAATTGTTTCGATTATTTCTGGCCTATAATCCAGTTATTCCAAATATTGAGAGGTATTCTCTTTTCTTATAAATACGTTATTTGCTTATAATTTATCAGTTTTTTCTAAAATGTCTCAAATTTCTGGTAATCTAAAATGACAGTTTCCATAAGTTAGAAAAAGTTTTTATTGGCCTAATTAAAATAAATTTCGTTATTTACTATTGGATTAATTGTTTAAACAGTTTAAAAATAACAAGGCAGAGATGGAAAATCTATATATTTAAATAAAAGGTTACAAATACATAGTTGAACTTACTTTCTAACAAACAAAACATGTGTAGCTTAAAAACCCTAAAAACCCGATAACTAAAAATTTTCCAGTTAAAAAAACCACTTAGCGTGTTTTTTTCAAACTTCCCGCTTTTAAGAGCAAAAAACCACCAGATCTAGCGGGAAAACCGCCGCTTTGGCAACACTGAAAGGAAGCAACAAAAACTAAAATGCCTCACTGCTCTCTCATGTGTGAGAATTGAGAGAGCATTTCGATACTCTAGATCCCGTTACATTTTATTATATGCATATATTAGTACAACTTAACTTAATTTCTGAAAATTTCAAGAAAGAAAAAAATATTAATGTATGCGGACATTTTTGCAAAAGGAACTGGAAAAATTAGACACCTACAAAGAGTAATGCTGCATTTTTTGGATCGCTACATTCTTCATCAGTATTCTTCGCATCTATCTAACTTAGGTTGCGTACATTGTAAACTTTATCTATATAGGGTAAGTGTACTAGTAGTCGGCAGTTTAAGACTTTTGGTTAATTTATGCTAACACCCTTGCATGTGCAAATTTGCTATATCACTGATAACTGGTAATTGCTATTTATTAATTTGTATTGTTTCAGATTAATTAAGTTGAATTTCAATATGTTTTTAATAAAATTAAGAAATCTACAGACTTTTTAAAAAAGTACATATTTGCCTATGTTCGGCACCAATTTTCCAATTTTCGGCATGTTATGGTCCTTTTGTCGGCATGTCATATTAATTAAACAAATTATAAAACGAGAAGGGATTTAAACTAAAATTTATTTATATTTTATTAAGTTTATACATATTTAATGAGATAATGTAGGTACAACTTAGTAATTCACAATAAAAATAAGAAAAAAATTAAATAAAAATATAAAAAAATTAATACTTTTCAAGTAAATTCATTTTTTGTACATGGGTATGTAGGTCCATCTTAAAGATGTAAACTTAAAAAAAATGTTAATAACTAGGTATTTTATACCTATTTGTACATTAGTAAACTATTAAATATATCTAAGGCAGTTCAAAAACAGCAAAAGTAAATCACATTAAAAGTTTTAGTTAGTATTATTTTTGCACGCTTGGCATACGAAGTCTAAACCAACGAAATCGTCATACTGAAAATTTTTGAATTCAGTACATTTTAGATGATACCACTGAGGACAAGAATCACACCCAACGTTTTTTAGGTCGTCATCTTCAGCGTCGGTATCTAAGTCTTCATCACAAGCAGTACATACTTGCTTCTTCTTTCCTTTTTTATTTTTTGCTACCTTGTTTTCTTTTTCACTTCTTATTTTTTGGCGTTCTAGTTTTCGCTTCTTAACCGCGTCAGCTTTTGCAATCTTTTCGTTTTCAATTCTTTGTATGTGTTCCCTCCAAGAAAGAGCGGAAATTGCACTTGGGGCCTTGATTTTTGTTTTCGGTTGTACGGAAGGTGACGGCTTTGGAAAATAAAGATGATTTTCGAAGGACGGTGACATCGACACCTCACGGTTTATTATTAGTGTTCTTGATCCTAAGAGGTTTCAATTAAAGAAATAATAAATAGGTAGGTACATACTCACTTAAGGTACAATTTAAATATATATTTGTGCCTTAATTACCTGTAAGCGAAGGGCTGGCGGGATTAAATAAAACGTTTTTTATTATAGCGCTACAAATTGAAGAGCTAGGAGAGGGACAGTCGGCAGTCGGTTGACCGGTAGGAGATGAACATGCTGATGAAGCTTGGAATAAAGTATTCGATATGTCTTTGTTTACTGAAGACGTTGGCGTTGAACAGTACACCGTTCCCAGAGAATTCTTTTGCTTAGATGGAATAGGCGATTGTCTTTTTTCCATTTCCAAAACTCCATCCTCATTAATAAGATATGTACCGGACTGTAAAGAAACATTGCCTGGAATTTCAACGGTTTGCAAGTCCTCACCATTTTTCAAACCTCGGATCTCTTCAACAACTACGTTTGGATCGATTCCCCGTTCATTCAATTTACAACTTATAAGGTTGATAATTTCAACGGCTTTATAGTAATCTGTTTCCGTTAAATTTTGATCTTTTTCGTTGCTATTACACGTAAAATCTTCCAAGCGATTTCTTACACACTTAGTGTAATCTACATTGTCGGCGTTAAATGGATAAAGGCCACATTTTCGAAATCCATTCTTAATAGTGTTCTCTAGATTGAGGTCGGAAAGAACCATGTGGAGTAGAGGACAAAAAGTGGATTTTGATAGCACTTTGTTTACATTTTCCGGATTAGTTTGCCATTTTCTTACGGTTTTTTTCCATTCTGTTTTTAAGGGTTTAAAAACGCTAACATCGGCGGGTTGCATAATATGGGTGGTATTTGGAGGTAATGCATACAAAATTATTTGGTTGTTCTCACAAAACTGACTTAATTCTAACGTCATATGAGATTTGTGGCCATTCACAAATAGTAAAATCGGACGTTGTACATTGTGTTCGTTAAGCCGGTTGTGAACGCAATTTGCAACGTATTCGTAAAACGTTTCACTTACCATCCATCCTGATTCAGATTTTCCTAGAAACCATCTGTCTGGAAGGCTGCTTACAATATCCTTGGGAACTCGCACAAACGGAAAGACAACCATTGGATCGACTGTTTTGCCGTTTGCAGAAAATACTAACAGCACTGTCACGGTCTCTTTTTCATTTCCCCTTTGAATCGAATATACATTTCGATATCCTTTGGGCGCTAACACTCTTCCAGTTTTAGGACACATGCAAAAGCTAGTTTCATCGCCATTAAAAATTCGATCTGGATTATCCAAAATATTAAGAGCATTTTGTTCTATTAAAAAGTTCTTTAATTCGGCAAACCATTTTCGAATATTTTCTTCCGTTATTATTGCTCGCCCTTTACTTATACCTTCAGCTTCTCTAACAGCTAAGTCAGGATGGCGTTTCATAAAACTGGTAAACCACTTTCTACCTGGACGGTCATTTGCAAATGGTGTGACACGTTTTTCTTTTTTAATAATTGTTTGAACTGTATTCAACAAATCATCAATCTTTAGTGGAAAACCAGATTTTGCCAAGCCATGACACCACTTTTCTAAGCGGTCCTCTTCAGATTTTGTCAAAACTGTGGGTGGACCCATTCTTCTCGTACCTTCAGCAACGCGACCATGAAGTCTGTCCTGGATGGTAGAACGTGGAACACCATATTTAACGCTGGCCCCTAATATAGATATTCCACCTTCCCTTATTGCACTCAGTGCGCCTTGTAGTGATTCTTCGGAGTAGTTATGGAACGTTCTTTTTCCTTTTGTGGTCATACCTATTTTATTGTAACTTGTGAACCTTAGTTAGGCTTGCCAGAACCAATTTGCCAAAAAGCTTGACATTGCCCAAAAAAAACTTGATTTTGAAAAAAAAACTTGACAAATAAAAACACTCATACTATTGGTTTTTATTTAATTTTTTTATTTTTTTTTTGTTTTCATAAAAATTACGAGTATTAGAATAAAAACAAAAATATCATAAAAAGTAAAAATAACAGAAACAATGTAAAAGAAACAAAAAACAATATAAGAATAAAAATTCAGTCGTTATATATTTTAGAGAAAACTTAGGCGTTATTTAAAAAAAATATAGGTACTATATTAAGAAAAAAAATATAGGTCCTATTTATTTTGCCACATATATTTCGTATTCTTAGATACAGAATTAGTTAATTCTCTACCATCGGGTGTTGTTAAAAAATTTTGAAAGTTTTTGCAATCCTCATTAAAATTTATTCTTCGGCTTTTATTAGATCGAAGGACATTCTATTCCTATCTTTGGTATATAAAAAATATGTATCATATTAGTCCTTAGTTGTATTGATAGTAAAAATATGCTCCTTCGATGTGTTTTTTAGAAATATAAACTTACTTTTTTAAGTATTATTACATATGTAGCTAGAATAAATTTGAGAAAGAAAGTTAACTTACAAAAAACATTGACAAAACACTTTTTCACTTGACACTTGACGCGCATTAAAAAACTTGACAATCAGGCCAAATCAGGCCCGTCTGGCAACCCTAACCTTAGTAGTGCAGAACAAGAAATAAAAACTGCTGCCGACCTTAAGACAACAATTGTCCTATTGTCGGCAGGTCGTTACAAACCATGCCGACTACTGGGTAAACTTGTTTTAAACTCTCTGTTTAAATGTTCAGTGGCATGTTAATGGATTAAAGAATAATTTTCTCAAATTTGATCTAAATTGAGATAAAATGCCTTTACTGAAACATTTAAAAAAAATTTTTGCATATTGTTTTATCACAAGTTTCCTGACATCTATGGACGTTTGTCTACCCATAACAAATTTCTTTCTGCAATGAAGTTATAGTCCGAAAATCGCGTCTGTCTACTATAAAACAGTAATAGTGATTTAAAAGAATGCAAGAAAGTAAATAAACCACAAAACATAACGGTATTTTATGCGGTTCTACTTCGCTAAAATGCTACAAAAAAGATGTACACTTTATTTTGACGCGTGAAATATGAAATAGATTTTGTTTTTGTTTTATAACTTTTGTTGTTGTAAATTTTTTTCGTTGTTTTTTTAAGTTTAAGTAGAGAACTGCATAACAATAAAAAAACATTAATTGTTAAATAAAATAGTATTTTTAAGGACTGAAATAAAAACTAATTCAAAGAAAATGTTTGTGTACACTTTAGGTTTTATGAAAATTTATAAAATTAAGAAAAAGTGATATTATATGTTTTTATTTGATCAAGTTATATTTATATTAATCATTTAACGAAAAAGTTAAAGTTTTTAAACATTTTAAACAACGGGATTTTTTTTTAATAATATTAATTAATTCTCAAATTTCAAAAAAATTCTTTTTTTTAATTTTAACACGTCCACAAAAAATGACACTGCATTTCTGCCACAAATCACAATTTCTGCATTCAAAAAACACTGCAGATTTAAAGACTTTTTCACTTATAAATTTATAAATTTATGCCTTAATAATCGTTTGCTTAGGAATCGCCTACTTAATTACTTAATTTAGTGGATTAAAGTAAATTTGGGGTAATTCACATAAATTACTTCTATTTCTAGTTACTGATATTAACGTTCATATTGTGAGCAGTATGATGTGCTTGTTCTGTGTTATTTACACTTTAATGGTAGGTATTTTTCATTTGTAACAATTTTAAATTTAACTCAACATCTTGTATTGCAGGGCGGCATGAAAGCCGTTGTACATACCGATGCTTGGCAAATTCTGCTGATGTTTTTATCGGTGATAGTTGTGGTCGTTTTCGGTATAATGTATGCTAATGGTTTTAGTCCAATTTTTAAAAGTGCTTTCGAAGGTGGCCGTTTAATATTTGACAAGTCAGTCAATTTATTAAACAAAAGGTTTTTAGTGTTGTGCTTAAATTTTGATTTCGTATCTGTTTTTGCAGCACTAACCCATCACTATACGATCGTCAAACATTATGGGGTGTTTTGATTGGGGGATTTTTCTATTGGACCTCCTTTAATTCAGTTAACCAAACAATGGTCCAGCGTTACATGTCTTTGCCATCACTAAAGGACGCAGAATGGTCTGTTTTCATTTTTGCTATTGGCGTTTCACTATTCGTATCTATGTGTTGTTTTGCCGGTTTACTTGTATACGATTATTATAAACACTGCGATCCCCTGTTATCTGGCTTAATTACGGTAAGTTATTTTATTTATTAATTTAACGTTGTAAGTTTTTTATTATTTTCATATTAAATACATAGGCCCATAATCAGTCAGTAATAAAATATGCTTTACGAGTTTTAAAATACAGTTTTCTTTAAACTGCACATTTTGTGTACTATAGACACGTAAAAGTATATTTTATAGGTAAAAGTCGGTTTTTAATTAAAAACCACCTGAAGTTGTTTTAAAGTAAAACAATTCTATGACATAAACTTACATTTCAAGTTGATCTTTTGAAATCAATTCATTTCACATTCAATTTCACAATAATAACTTTCACATAAACAATTTTACACAAATTTCCTTTTTTAATTTGTTTTTATTTTTACCATAGCGAAATAATACAGTGGTCTCGATGGCAAATTCATTAATTTCGCCGTAAACGCTAAATATCAAAATGTAAAAATGTATGTATACTTTTTTACTACTTTTTTTATATGGAGTTTGACATTTAGCGTTTACGGCGAAATTAACGAATTCGCCATCGAGACCACCTTGTATATTTTCGCCATGACCTGTATTATTTCGCCAAGAGTTTCTACAAAAAATACTAGTAGCTGACCGGAGATGGATAATCTATTTAACTATATTTTGTTACATATTATAGGGGAACCTTTTCTTTATTTCATGTGTCACCCAGTTAAAGCCGGTTCAACCTAAACTATACTTTATTTTTAACCGACTTCAAAAAAAAGAAGAAGGTTATACAATTCGGCTGAATGTTGCTTTTTTTATATTTGTGCCTCCAAAACTTAGTCATTTCTGATCCGATTTTAAAAATTGTTGGTAACATGATAGATTATGCTCACAGATTGGTCCCGTTTTAAAAACAGTTCATAATCTGAAAAATTAAAAGGTGTCCCCGTACAACATACATATTCTTTAGGTATATTGTGAACTGTAAAGGGCGATTCTGTAACATTTAAAATGACCGCGTATTACTATGGCTTCCAAAAACAAAAAATATACAAAAATAAATCTGAAAATTAAAGGGTGCTCCCATAATTAATGTAAATTTACTTATATGGGCCTATCTTTTGAACCGTTATAGACAAACGCTTGCAAATTGGACAGATTGTCGATTGCTATGGTCGTTATAGTAACAACTGTTAATATTACAAAATATAAATTAAAGGGTGCGCCAATAGTTCATTAAATTTTAGGTATATGGCCATGCTGTTGAACAGTTGTGGACACACGTTTAAAATTTACATCAAATCGGTATTACTAAGTTCGCTATAACAACAAGTATAAAATTTGGATTTGGAAGTCAAAGGGTGTTCGAATAGTTAATGTGATTTTTGTATGTGACCAAACTTTTGAAGCGTTATAGACAGAACGCTGAAACTTAAAAGGGACCTGTTGTGCTAAATCTGCTATATCAGCGAGTTTATAGTTTGAATTTAGAAATTAAAGGGTGTCCCATAATTGATGAAGATTTACTTATATGAGCCTATCTTTTCAACCGTTGTAGACAAACGCTTGCAAATTGGACAGAATGTCGATTGCTATGGCCGTTATAGTAACAAGTATTACTATTAAGAATTATAAATTAAAGGGTGCGCCAATAGTTCATTTAATTTTATGTATATTGCCATACTTTTTAACAGTTATAGGCAGACGCTTGCAATTTACAACGAACCTGTATTGGTATGTCCGCTATAACAACAGATATAAAATATGGATTTAGAAGTTAAAGGGTGTTCCAATAGCTTATGTAATTTCAAGTGTGTGGACGTACTTGTGAACCGTTCTAGTCACGACGCTGAAACTTAAAAGGAACCTGTATTTCTAAGTCCGCTATATCAACGAGTTTATAATTTGAATTTAGAAATTAAAGGGTGTTCCATAATTGACGAAGATTTACTTATATGAGCCTATCTTTTGAACCGTTATAGACAAACGCTTGCAAATTGGACAGAATGTCGATTGCTATGGCCGTTATAGTAACAAGTATTAACATTACAAATTATAAATTAAAGGGTGCGCCAACAGTTCATTAAATTTGATGTGTGGCCTTACTTTTGAACAGTTGTAGACAGACGCTTGAAATTTACAACGAACCTGTATTGCTAAGTCCGCTACAACAACAAGTATAAAATGTGGATTTGGAAGTTAAAGGGTGTTCCAATAGTTAATATAATTTAGTGTATTTCACTAAACTTTTGAACCGCTATAGACAGAACGCTGAAACTTAAAAGGGACCTGCATTGCTAAGTCCGCTATGTCAACGAATTTATAATTTGAATTTAGAAATTAAAGGGTGTCCCATAATTGATGAAAATTTACTTATATGAGCCTATCTTTTCAACCGTTATAGACAAAATCTTGCAAATTGGACAGAATGTCGATTGCTATGGCCGTTATAGTAACAAGTATTAATATTAAGAATTATAAATTAAAGGGTGCGCCAATAGTTCATTTAATTTGATGTATATTGCCATACTTTTTAATAGTTATAGACAGACGCTATGGCCATACACTTGAGCTGCTATTGGCAGACAGATGAAACTTGTTTTGAAGTTGGTTTTTTTCGCAAATATTATTTACTATAGTACCAAAAAATTTTAAAACAAGTCTCAAAATTAAAATCGTTTTTAAAAGAAACCGACTTTAGTGTGTGACTATGATTATGGGCCATACTTTTATATTTTGAATATTAATTGTACATAAAAATAGGAAAAACACACTAACAAACCAGACCTAAGGGATATCAATTACATTTTGTAATTAATTACACATACAATTACATTTAATATTTGTAATTGTAATAAAATTTTTTTATTTATGCATTACATGTTATTTGTAACTGAAAA
The DNA here is from genome assembly GCA_916610165.2 of Gymnosoma rotundatum. Classification (NCBI taxonomy): domain Eukaryota; kingdom Metazoa; phylum Arthropoda; class Insecta; order Diptera; family Tachinidae; genus Gymnosoma; species Gymnosoma rotundatum. The sequence continues at coordinate 89,036,689 of OU744337.1, read as the reverse complement.
ATTACAATTATACATTACATGTAATTGAAATGGGAAAAGTTCAATTAAATAATTATGTAATGAATACTTTTTTAGTTATTTATAGTCAAAAAATATTTAATTACAAAAATTATGAATAACTAATTAACATAGCAAACATGTCAAAATAATAACGATTCTAGATAAAGGAATTAAGCGTTATATTAAAAAAAATACCCAGTGAAGCAAATATTATAACGAAAGATATAAAACACAACATGGATATGTATATACATTAGTATTGTAGGATATTTCTTGAGGCACTTAAGAGATAAATTCAGCAGCCTTATTCTTTTTTAAAAGTTATTTTAAAGTTCATATTAAAATTTTCTCTTTTTAACCGACTTCAAAGAAAGGAGGAGATTATCAATTTGACTGAATGTCGCTTTTTTATGTTTGTGCTTGCATAAATCAGTCACTTTTGAACCGATTTAAAAAAATTTTTTTAAAACTGTAAAACAGTTTAAAAATTAAAGGGAGTCTCCATACAACATATGTATTTTTTAAGTGTATTATGAACCGTAAAGGGCACCACTCTAAAATTAAAAAAAAAATTGAGTATCACTACAGCTCCCAAAAGCAAAAAGTAATAGAAAAATAAATCTAGAAATTATAGGGTGTCCTCATGGTTGAAGCAAATTAAACTAAATAGGCCTATCTTTAGACAAACGCTTGAATCTGGACAAGATTCCGATTACTATGACCGTCATGAAAACAAGTATACATTTTCAAAACTATAAATTAAAGGCTACCCTAAGCGTTCATATAATTTTATGTATATGGTCATACTTTTGAATAGTTGAAGACAGACGGCTGAAATTTACAAAAAACGGTATTTCTTAGTCCGCTATAACAACAAGTATAAAATTTAGATTTGTAAATTAAAGGGTGCCCCTATAGTTTACCCAATTTGATGCATGTTGTCAAATTTTTAAGCCGTTATAGATAGACAGCTAAAATCAGTTTTGAAGTCGGTTGTTTTTTGCAAGAATTATTTCAACATACTTCACATAGACATGTATTTTAAGAAAAATTTATAAGTTAAACAATAAGTTAAACATGAAACAATCAAGCGCTGGAATCATAGGCACCGGATTTTTAAGTCCGGTGGAATAAAAAAGCATATTTGCTTTACTTACATTTTAGCACCACAAAATAATTGTTGCTAAAAATAAGAATTTTTTTGGAATATAAAATCGCTTATTTGAAGTAGAGAATACAAAATTAGAAGAAACGCTACATTTACGGCAAATTGAATTTCAAAACCATGCCAAATTTAAAGAAAAAGTTTTACAGAATTGCATTTCCAGCCAAAAATCGCTAAATAGACTTTTTAGGTTTTTAGCGATGGAGATTTGGCTTTAGCAATTTACAGAATAAGACTGCAGATCACGCAAGTAAAGGTTAAGTTAAAATTTTAAACTACTTTCTTGTTACAATCAGGTGTACTAATGAGTATGAATATAAAATGAAAAAATATATGAACGGCTTTAAAGTTTTTAATTTTTCGATAATTACCTTCATTAACGTCCCCTCCGTAATCAAAGATGGAAGCAGTTTTAAATTGCTTGCTGAAACAATGCTGTTAGGTGTAACTAATTTAAACTTTTCGCAGTACTTAATAAAAATGCTTTCCATATTTTCTTTAGTCTTATTTGATGTAAAACTAATTGCTTTAAATCATTTCAAATATCTACAATTGCTTTGTTTAAAAAGACTTTCTTGAAGCAACTTTGTAGCTTGCAAGACCTCGCCATGGAAATTGAACGTTTCGTGCAGCTGACTTACCCAGGCAACCGTCATCTGTTTCTGAATCAGTTTATTATTATTTTTTACTGTGAATGGTATATGCGATTCAAATTTAAATACGCGGTTTGTGCTATGCACGCTATCCCAGGAGACCGCAAAAGCCATATCCAAGCAACAGGTGTACAAGGTGTCATGTCTTGATACTGATACGTATAACCACGGAGACAAAGGAGATAATTAAACGAATAATGAAGGAGAAAAGGAGTAAGTCTCGCTGCAAATGCTTACGCTGCGGTAAAGCCAGCAATCTCTAGCGGAACTGCAGATTCACAAAGAGAAGATCTAGATCTGCTTCGGCAGCGAGGGACAACAAGCGGGAGAACAATGCCAAATCGCTTGAGTCACCGTTAAAATAGGTCGAGCTAGCACTAAGGGGCAAGTTCTGGCTCTCGCAGCTGATGGCTCCATAAAACGTACGACTGAGCACCGCTAAAGGGGACTCAGCGTGACTATCACAAACATCAGCACTGACCATATATTTGTTGTCGCCGACATTGTGAATGAAGTTATTATCGGTGCAGACTTCATGATAGCTCACGGTATTAATCTGCACATGACCGAGCAAATAATGATCTGACGCAATGTCGAGATATTCCTGAATAGTATGAGAGCAGAACCGCAATAAGGAAGCTACTTGCCGTTAAATTACCACCTCAGGCAGAAGCTATATATAGCCATGTGTGGAAGCAAATTGTGGGTGGTGGAACCAAAAGAACTAAAAGACAATATCATAACAGCAAAAGCCCTCGTGAAAACCTGCGATGATGGGAGATTTCCTGTGAAAGCACTAATCTGTCAAATAAAGAAAAGACTATTAACAGAAATTTTTAAAATCGGTCGATGTGAGCCTGCAGAAGCTATAATCAATTGTGCGGCGAATTCAGTATTCCCCAAAATAGTAGTTGGCAGAAGTGAAATCTCCTCACAGAAACAAAGCAAAGTAGTCGCAAAGAAAAACACGCTTCCGTCTTTTTCCTAAATAATAAAAACACGAAATGAATACTGGCGAAGCGAGGCCTATTAAACAAGCACCCAGGAGTGTTCCCTTAGCAAAGCGAAACGAGATTCAGCTACTTGTCAGCGAAATGGAGTCATTGAGCTATTCTCAAGTTGGTGGAGTTTGCTAACTGTTTTAGTAAAGCAGAGAGACGACAGTACCAGGTTATGCGTTGACTACAGGAAACTCTATGCCATCACCAAGAAAAACACTTAACCGCTGCCTAAAATTGACAATACCTTTCAAATGGAGTGGAGCCGATATTGGCAAGTAGAGATAGTCGATAAGGTCAAGGAGAAAATTGTTCAAAGTGATACCATTCGGGCTCTGCAACGCTCCAGTTACTTTTGAGCGTTTATTGGAACGTGTGCTTAAGGGTCTAAATTGGATGACGTGCTTGGTATTTCTAGATGACATAATTGTGATGTGGAAGATGGGTGAAATATTAAAGGATATAACAGCTGCAGGACTAAAATTAAGTGTTAGGAAATGTGCTTTGTTTCAAAATGAGGTCAAATATTTGAGTCATCGTGTAATAGCAGAAGCGTATGAACTGATGAAGACAAAGTTCTGGCAATGAATACCTGGCCTCAGAATTATAATGAGCTGCGTTGTTTTATGGCGCTGGGTTTAACGTCTGCAGAGCTATGATTTTAGTATAGTAGATACAAAATGCGGAAGACACAATAATGCTGATGCCCTTTTAAGACGGCCTTGCAATGTAAAGTGCCAGTACTGCACAAATGTTGGGTAAAAGGAGTGAGAAGGACGACCAAATGTTGGCAAAAATGAAATATCGGCAGAGAGCCTACTAGCAAAATCTTCCTGGTCTATGAATGGATAGCTAATTGTGAGCATTGCAATGCGACTAAAGGTCTGAAATCAAAAAGTTGTGCAATACAATGCAGGTGCCCCTGCAGTGAAGATGAAAACCGATATGTACTAGTGGTAATGGATTATTTTAGCAAAGGGCCCGAAATGTATTTCATTCCAAACCAAGAATCAAAAACGGCGGTGGACACCCTTGTGAAAAATTGAATGTGTCGGTACGGTGTTTCGTTTTGAAAAGTTTGGTAAAGAGTAAAGCTGCGCTTTAAGCTTTGGCAGTCCACGAAAATGTAAATATTAAGGCAACAATTAAATCAGCATTACTTTGTGAGGATTTTTGAACCATACTTAACTTCAATTTAAAACTATTACCACCAATGTCTCAATGGATAACTGTATTAGAGTCCAATCAATATAATATTTATCGAGTCTATTTTGCTTTTAAGGATATACGAAGTACATTACAAGATACCCTTGAAATGATATACGAAATTCACAATACTGAAAACAGCAGTTATTAACTTCGTTCGATTCTAGGATGGAAAAATCTGTAAAATCGATATATTTGGCTGCAACTTTCTTTGAAGCAAATAGTCAAGGACACGACTTATGTCCATCCGACTATTTAACTGCGATGCAGTTCATTTACGAAATGGTAGCGAATTTAAATATTAATCCTATGATTGATATAGCAAACTACAAAGCAAGGGAGGGTATGTAGGCCAAAAATTTTGCATGGAGTTGCATAGAAGGAATATCTCTTTCTACGTGGTGGAAAAGCATTTGCGTCTCAACGGGATTATATAAAATTGCTATACGAGTATTGACCGCCCTATGCACTTCGGTTGCTACCGAATGTTCCTTTAGCACACCAAGCTAAATTCATTTCAAAAAGCGCAATAGACTAACCACAGAAAATGCCGGAAAGCTATCCTTTATATTACATAATTGTAATCTCCAAAATATTAATATACTTAAAAATAACGTCAATATTAAAGCAGATGAAACTTTATTTGAAGAATCACCTTCCACCTCGTCCGGAATCACTAATTTTCAATTCCAATTCTCTTTTTTATTTGAAATGAATGACAGTGACAGCGATTAAAGCCTATTCTTATTTATTTACATACAGTAGCTCCAAGCGAAACTCGTACGCTTTAGACTAATTTTTAAACTATCTTATAACATTAAGTAAGAAGCTCTTAACAAATAAAACTGTATTTATTTTATTAGTTCATTTTATAACAAATTTGAAAAAACATAAAAACTTGAAATTATTATTCAATAAAAATTTTTTTTTAATAAAAATATAAAATAATAGTAATTTCTGTGACAAAGCCAAACTCGTACCCCATACTTTAACCCAATATAGGCCAGCGTCCTATTTATAGGACATTACAAAATATGAATCTTTTTGGCCTTTATATAGATTTTATTCTTAAAGTATTTTTTTAATAGTTAGTTGTAATCACAATGAGCATTCTTACATATGTTTGACCTTATGTAATTTGCAATCGTGAAACGATTTTTTGATGGTTATGTATAAACCCAAAAAGCGTTTTTTACAAATTTATATATATGTTTGTAAATCAAATATCAAAAACTTTAATTAGCTTTTATGGTAATATTCAATTGAAAAACTGTCCACTAAAACCGTTCTCAAGTTTATTTTTAAAAAATTATTTACAAACTTAGAAATACGGATGGTCTATTGTGACTGTCCTATTTATATGACACTGGGACTTGCCGTTATTAAATGTACATTTTTTTCTTTATTAGTATTACGAGTTTTTCTGTTGTCAAGCGCTATTTTTTGCTTTCTATATTGTGACTTGTTGTTAAAAAATATTTACAGTTATATGTTTTAGTACATTCTATTTTGTCTGTTGCTTAGCATACTTCAGTATTTTTTTAATACTACTCGTGTGTGCATGTAAATAAATTCTTATTGTGTGGTATTGCATTTACTAAAGATGTATCGAAGACCATTGTCGTTGCGTGAAGTCGAGGATATTGTAAATGATCCTACTTTTATGACGTCTGAAGATGTCAATATAGTTATTCTTCCTCCAGAACCAGATGAACTGACTGATGAAGATGATGTCGATGATAACAACTTAGGAAATCTAGAAGTCAGTGATGTACCAGGAGAACTTATAGTGCAATTTAAACTGCCTGACTTTTCTGAGTCACAAGAAACACATGAGGGATAGGAATTTAATTCACCAGGTTGTTCATCTGTAGAAAATACACATATGAGCGTAAAAAGACCAAAGACGAAGCGTTGCCTTGCTCAAGAAACTTTTTTATAGAAAAAAACAAAACCTGTTTGTATGAAATTGCCTGCGAATCTGCAAACGGCCAGTACAAACAGAGATAATCTTAAAAACCACCTAGCGGGAAAATCATGTGTGGAAATTTTTAAAGAGTATTTTACTGTATAGATATGGCCGTAGTAAACTCATTGATCGTTTACAAGCTAGTAAATAAAAATAACATTAGTTTGCTAGAATAAAGAAGATCTGTTGCCGTCCCCTATATGAAAATAACTCAAAAACCGTCTATTGGTAGGCCAAAAACATCCTCTTCGAAAGTTTTCTCAGATGTACGATTTGTTAATAAGGGACATTTTATGAAAAAAGGAGACAAACAACGAAGCGGAGAAAATTGTGGATCAAAACCAACTTCATTTCGCGCCAAATGCGATGTGACACTCTGCAAAGAATGCTTTATTCCTTACCATACGAAATAATTTTTCTTATATTTGAATAACAAAATAAACAAAATATTTATTGGCCCCAAGGGCATAAACATGTTTTTAATTTATAAATAAAAAAAAATATTTACATATGTTTTGCTTTTATTTACGGTTGATATGTCTAAGGCCCAGTGTCCTATTTATAGGACAGCCTATATTTCCGTTATGTATATAAAAAATAAATAAATTTTTGTATGATTTTATCCCAATTAAACACTTTCTGCCAAAAAAAAAACTTTTTTGTTGGATTTTTTAAAAGTTGGGCGCTAATGGGTTAATCAAATATTATTTTGTGCTTCAATTATTGAACACATAGCCATGTAAAAAATTGGCAAAAAATTTGGTTCTTTAAAACGATTAAAATATAAAATTGTTAGGTCAATTGAATTAAATATATATAACATATTAGTTAAACCGCATTTTGAATATGCGATGCGCATAATCTAAGTGCAACCGTTATACATATATAAGAATATACTGGAGAATCCAGTCGATGGATATTTAACAGAGATTACAATTCACCACTCTACAATTTATTAGAAAATTGAAAAATGGAGATGCACTATAATATTTGAGTAAGCAGAAATGATATGTGGGAGGATGCCAACAATATCGATTAAGAAATGCTTATGATTTTTGGACTGAACGAGTTAATTCAAAACAAATGCAGCGATCGTTATTCTACTAGGGCTTGAGACTGTTTAATGAATTACCGAACAACATAAAAATGAAAGATGTAATAACGTATTTAGAGAAAAATATGTAATTTTTATAAGATTCAAAAAATACAAATGCATAATTTTATGTAAAACAAGCTGTATTGGAAATCTGAAAGTATTTTAATACTACTAAAATAAATTATATAAATAAACAAGAAAAGTGCTATATTTAGCTATCTTCTATACCCTTCACCATCTATGTAAATCTAGTTTAGTGAAGTAACTCCAATCAAAAAAGCAAATATTGGGGCACACAGAATTAAAAAATAAAAAATTAAGTATATGTATAATTTTTCATAAAAGTGTCATTGGCTCTTAATGGGTTAAGCATTTTTAAAAAAAATTAGCATTTCCTTACAGATCACTTTAAAAGCTTTTATTGATTGGAGTTACTTCATTCTTCTAAATGAGGAAAAAATTGAAGGTAGGAATGGTGTTTTTCCCGCTGCCACGAAGGGCATGTACCGAACATTCTGATTACCAATAGCATCTTTTTCGACTCTATGTCTGATCGATTGGCGTATTAAAATTTTCTCTAGTTGATCTAGTGCCTCGGCAAACTTGATATCAACACTAACACGGACGGACAGACGGACATCGCTCAATCGTATATATTCTGAATTCTTATGCATAGAAATTCAGAATATATACACTTTACATGGTCGGAAACGGATATTGTAGAAATTACAAACGGAATGACATAATTAGTTATACCCGTTTTCCACTTTTTTGATGAAGGGTATTATAAAATGTTCAAAATTCCCCCGCTAGGGGTTTATCAAATAGTAATTACATTATCACTTTCAAGTGATGTACGAAATACATAATTCTTGTAAAAACACCGAATTCAGAACCGATCTCATCTGTCTGTCTATAACGGTTCAAAAGTATGGCCACGTACATCAAATTACATTAACTTTTGGGACACCTTATATTTAATCTCTAAACTTGTTATTGTGGACTTACCACCACATCTCCTTCTTAATTCAACCGTCTGCAAACAATGGTTCTACATTTTGGCAAAATATACATAAATTAAATCAACTATAGGGGCACCCTTTAATTTCCAAATTCAAATTTCATACTTGTTATTATAATAGACTTAGCAATCAGATTCTTTGTAAATTTAACTGCCTGTCTATAACAGTTCAACAGTTTGGCCATAAACAAAAAATTACATCAACTATATTAACACCCTTTAATTTAAAATTGAAAGTAGTTTTACTTCTTATTTTATGGATCTTAAAATAGTAGACATTCTATCTAATTTTTAAGTGTTTGTAAAAAACGGCTTAAAAGATACAGCCTTTAGGCCAAATTACTTTAAGTTTGGGAACACCCTTCAATTTCAAAATTCAAGTTGTATACATTCTGTTGTAGCGGACTAAGCAATGCAGGTCACTTGTACGTTTTAGCTGTCTGTCTATAACTGTTTAAGTACAAATTGTTAGTTTCTCTAAGTGTCGGATTGATACATTTTTTCTCATCCTTGTTGGAAGGCCTTTTTGTTCTTTTCAACGAGTAAACCGTTAACGGTACTTAAATATTGTTTTGCCACTATTAGTTAAGTTTGTGAGACATTTTGTTTTTTAATCGATGATTGAATCTCTGCCAAGCATTACGTGCTTTTGTAAAAACTCCATAAAAAAGGTAAATTTGAAATTTGAATAAAATATTAGAAATTTGATTTAAAAGTAAATTAATCCGTGTTGTTTCATTTTATATACATTGAAAAAATCATTGCTTTTTGTACGTCGGATATACGCCGAAACATTGGTCCAAACGAACCGGATAAAAGAACATTCAAGGAATCCTCTACGGGAACTTAAAATCAAATTTCACCTTTCTTCAATCAAAGGATAAATTCAGGTTAGTAAAATTGATTTAGAAAAGAAGTGAATTGTGTTAAAACATAAAGAAGATTATTATATTTATAAACATACATACATACACATGGGTGTACATATATGTATGTGTGTAAAATAAACAAGAAATTGGTTATTGTGTACGACAGAGGATAAAACAGTGCGTTAATTGTGTATGATCGCCTGCATTTATTATCAGTACCGATTTTATCAAAGCTGAGTAGACGGACAGTCTCAAATTTAATAGAAATTAAATAAAAATAAATAAAATAAATATAAATTGAATAAATATAAATTAATTAAATATAAATTGAAAAAAAAGAAAAATTAAGAGTTAATATCGATATTGCGTGAATAAAATTTTATACAGTGCGGTATACTTTCCGAGAAATTAATTGTAAATTAAAGAAATTTTCGCAAAAATACGGGTGTAAAATACAATTAATATTATTTGAAAACACTCGTTTTTATTAATTTATATTATTGTATTTTTATAGCACATTATATTTACAGTGATTTCAATTATCCTAACACTTTGATTCATTTTTATTTATCCAGTGAGATTTGTGTAAATTAATACGAGAGTTAACTTTTTGTTTTGTTAGTATTCTTCTTCTACTTATTTCATTGGTCACCCTACTGTTGGTCGAATTGACTCCTTTTGAATTCGTTTAGTTAATTTTTTATTGAATTTTATTTCTTTTGTGAATTTATCAAAGCCTTCCTCCCTGAAAGTTAAGGCAAAATTAAATTTATTTAAAAATGTCGGAAAAATATTTTGAAAGTTTTACTCGTGCTTCAGATGCCATATTTAAATTTGAAGTAAATTTTAACAAAATTCGCGATGAAGATTATCAGGGCTATACTAGTAAGATATTGAGTGGTGAATTAGATAAGCTTTGGGACAAGGTCAAAATATAATACGAGCAATGTTTAATTGATTTGGAAGCGTCCCCGAAAGTAAAATCGGGCGTGTTAAAAGTCGCGGAAGGGAAATATGCGAGCACCCTTAATGCATATGTTCGGTGTATGAATGCGATCAAAACGAAACGTGATGAACTAGGGGCAAAGGCGGAACCGAAACGTTTTAAAAGTTTTGAAGATTCGGCTGGCGGTAATTCTTGCCATAATCTACCTCTTCCACCATGTGATACCGATATCTTTTATGGTGATTATCTTTCGTGGCCAACCCTTGGGGATCTTTTTACAGCCTTATATATAAACAATAGCCGTCTCAGTAATATTGAAAGATTGTGTTAATTGGTCAAGAGAACTGGGAAAGAGGCAAAGGAGATCGTTTCGAAGTGTCCGTTAACTAATGCTGGATTTGATATCGCGTGGAAAAACTTAAAAGATACATATGAGAATCCGCGAATGTTGGTTAATAATCAACTAAAGAGTCTTTTTAGCCTAGAGACTATGACAAGAGAAACTAGTTCGGGCCTAAAAAATTTACAACGCGGTATTAATAGTTTTTTAACTGCTATGTCGGTTTACGAAATAGATACTCATAATTGGGATCCAAGTATGGTTTTTATTTGCCTTCAACGATTGCCAAATCAAACAGTCACATTTTGGGAGCAAAGTATTAAGGACAAAACTGCTTTGTCGCTTTGGAAAGACTTAGATATTTTCTTAGCAGAGCGAATTCAAACTTTAGATTGTATATGCGATCTCACAAGTTTGGAAACAGAGAAAAATTGTTGAACGTAAAGTTAAGTCGCATATGTCTAATACAGCTTCTTCTAATTACTGTGTTTTATGTCCTAAGCAATCGCATTTGCTTCGATTTTGTCGTCGGTTCAAACAATTGTCAATATCTGAGCGTTTTTCTACCGTGAAAAAATTTCATTGCTGCGTTAACTGCTTATTAAAATCCCATGAAGTCAAAGATTGCAAAAGTGAACACAATTGCTTCATTTGTAATGAGAGACATCACACCTTACTTCATCGCAATTCGCCAACGGAAAATTCTGTCAATAATAATAACAATGGTGATAATGATAACAATTTAAGTGCTAGACAGAGGGTAAATGCTGTGCAAATGGAACCACAATTGCCATCCACGTCAGCCACTACTCGTGCTAACTTGAATCGTCAAGTTTTTCACATATCACAGAATTCGTCTGTTTTATTGGGGACTGCTATGGTATCCGTACTTTGTCATGATACTAAGTATCCGGCACGGGCCTTAATTGACCCAGCTTCAGAAGCTTCGTTTATTTCAGAACGTTCGCGAAATCAATTACGAATTCCTTCACATTCTACGAATGTAAAGATTTCCGGCGTTAACAAAGAAGCTTCATCGACTTTAAAGAAAATTTGCACAATTAGAGTGGGTTCTCCATTGAGTAAAAGAATTGAGTTAGAAACTCTTGCACTTGTTTTACCATCAATTTCGGGAAATTTACCTACGTTTAATTGTCCTTCCGATATTAGGTGTGAATTATCTGGAATTCAATTAGCCGATACAAACTTTTACAAGAGCAGGCCAGTTGATCTTTTGCTTGGCGCTGATTTTTACCCAAAAATAATTCTTGGCGAAATTCGCAAAAATATTTTTGGATCTCTAATGGCTCAGAAGACTGTTTTTGGATGGATTCTGACAGGTCCAATTGAAACTTCAGTTAATAATTCTATTAACGTTTTTTCGACTGTTGTTACCCTTTCCGAAGAAGATAATTTAAATCAAAATCTTTTGAGATTTTGGGAATTAGAAGAAACCCCAAAAAAGAAGGTTATGACTCCTTCTGACAAGATTTGCGAGGAGATTTCTAAGAATACCACTATCCGGGATTCTGCTGGTAGATACATCGTTTCGCTACCTTTTAAGCCTGAATTTCCTCGTGAGATTAATTTGGGCATATCCCGGTCGAGTGCTTTGAAGCAATTTATAAGTATAGAGGCTTCCCTTTCTCGTAAACCTGAAATTAGGAGCATGTATGATGACGTGATAAACGATTATTTAGAATTGGGTCATTTACAACGGGTAAGATTCTATGATCAAGCTGTCACGAGTACATGCTATTTGCCACATCACCCAGTGATTAAGCCGGAGAGGAAAACCACAAAACTGAGGGTCGTTTTTAACGCATCGAATAAAACCTCCAATGGCAATAGCTTGAACGATTGTCTTCTCGTAGGGCCTACTTTGCAGGCTGATTTGGTAAATTTGATACTGCGTTGGAGATTATTCGAGTTTGTATTTAATTGTGATATCTCGAAAATGTATAGGCAGATTCGGGTGCATTCTTCTCATACCCCTTTTCAGAGAATCCTTTATAGGTCGACAACCGATCATCAGATGATTATGAGTTACAGACAGTAACTTTTGGATTAAATTGCGCACCTTATCTGGCAATTAGGTCTTTACTGCTGATTGTGAGGATGAATTTCCTCTAGCGTCAGAAATTTTAAGGAAAGGTATGTACGTCGATGATGTTTTGACTGGGTCGCATGAGATCTCAGGTGCTTTGCTGGCCAGGGCTCAGTTGACTGCGGCATTGTTATCTGCGGGTTTCGAGCTAAGGAGTGGACATCGAATGAGAGATCTATTTTGAGTGAATTGCCTTCAGATCACTTGGTGGATGCAAAGGTTTTGGCGTTTGAAGAGTCTAGTTGTTCCAAAACTTTAGGAATTTTGTGGAATGCTCAATTAGATAAGTTCTTTTTCAAAGTGTGTCCTCTGCAGGTTAAATCAGGCTACACAAAAAGAGAGGTATTATAAACTATAGCTAGTTTTTTTGATCCAGTTGGTGGTTAAGCCCGATAATTGTCATGGCAAAAATAATTATGCAACACATTTGGTTTGATAATATCGGTTGGGATGATGTGTTGATGCCTTCTACGGAAAGGGAATGGTTAAAATTTGTTGAATTTTTTCACCAAGTTAACTTCATTCAAGTGCCAAGATGGGTAAACTATTACAAAAACTCGGCTGCCGAACTTCATGTTTTTTCAGATGCCTCGGAAAAGGCATACGCGGGGGTAATTTATATCCGAACTGAGTCACCAGATGGGGAAATTCATACTCATTTATTATCCTCTAAGACAAAAGTGGCACCACTTAAATCAGTTTCGTTACCTCGCCTTGAATTATGCGGAGCAGTTTTAGCATCAGAATTGTTAAAGAATATACTGAGGGAAATTGAAATTGCTGTTGGGCGTGTTTATTGTTGGACAGATTTCACGATTGTGCTGGCATGGCTTCGCAAACCTCCTTGCTCTTGGACCACCTTTGTCGCAAATAGGGTTTGTCGCATTCAGGAGAACACAGGAAACCATAATTGGTTTCATGTTCGTTCAGAGGATAATCCTGCCGACATGGGCAGCCGGGGGGTGGCACGGCCCAACATGGTTAAGGCAGAACAAAAACCGTTGGCATACACCAACTTTGGGAAATCTCGATACTGACATAGAAAGTCGAAGCGTAAAAGTTCATGCATCATTTTTTTCGAAATTTGAGGACATCTTAGAAAGGTTCTCATCACTGGACAGGGCTATGCGGGTCATTGCTTATATTTTTCGATTTTTTCACTCAACGCACCCAGCCCATAAAAGTCACTTTAGCTATGGGGATGCTTTCGTGTCTAGTGATGAGCTTAAAATGGTAAAGGTACGCTTAGCGGTTATTGCTCAGAGGGTCTATTACGCTGAGGATTATAGGAATCTTTTGGATAAGAAGCCCTTGTCGCCGAAAAGTTCTTTAGTACCTTTAAATCCCTTTCTTGACGAATAAGGATTGATGCGAATTAATCGGCGACTTGTTAAATCACCTTCACTATCGTATCGTGAACAGTATCCTATTATTCTACAATATGACTGTCGGTTCGCGAAACTTATGGCAGAATTTATACACTTGATGTCTATTCACGGTGGAAACCAATTAATGCTGCGGATATACCGTTGTGAGTATTGGATACCACGATTGCGGAATTTGGTTCGCACGGTAATTCGACGATGCAAGCGGTGTATAATTGATAGACAGCGTTCTTGCAGTCAAATAATGGCTGCCCTTCCTCCAGAACGCACTACCCTCGATCGGCCGTTTACAACCACCGGAGTTGATTTCGCTGGACCCTTTGATGTAAAAAATCATAATGGCAAATCGTGTCGAATTACGAAAGGGTATGTTTGTATCTTTGTATGCTTTTCTACGAAAGCGATACACTAAGAAGCTGCGTCTGACGTTTCCAGCGGCCTTCAACCGATTTATTTCCAGAAGAGGTTGTCCTAAGACCATGTTTTCCGACAATGGTACGAATTTTGTTGGCGCTTCAAACGAAATTGCAAGGGACTTTCGAACCTTTTTAAAAGAATGTCAGGCAAGAATGTGTTCCATTTTTGGCCACATGGGCTTGACATGGCGTTTTATACCGGCTGGAGCTCCTCATATGTGCGGCCTTTGGGAAGCCGGGGTAAAAAATTTTAAATTACATTTTCGAAAAGAGGTGCAATCTTGCCGTTACACATTTCAAGAATTGTCAACAATTTTGGCTAGAATAGAAGCTTGTCTAAATTTTCGTCCCTTATGTCCTATGCTTGATAATCCTAGTGAACCGATTGCCTTAACACCAGGACATTTTTTGGTTTGCTCGGCCATTTTGGCACCGCTGGAACCGACGATATATGACAGTCCCATCAGTATAGTAAATCGATATCGTAAAGTAAAGGCTTTGATTCATGAATTTCGTAAAAGATGGAAAGAGGAGTATCTCGTAGGTTTACACAAACGTTACAAATGGCAACATCCCCAAAGGGAAGTTGCAGTAAATGACCTGGTAGTAATAAAAAATTAACAATTACCGGCAACATCGTGGAAGTTAGGAATAGTGGTAAAGATTTATACTGGTACTGACGGCCATGTTCGTGTTGCCGATATTCGCACACAAAAGGGGATAATAAATCGTCCAATAACCAAACTTGTTGTATTGAACGAATAATAGTTTTAGCTTCACTTTTTTGATAAATTTTACATATACTAACCTTTCTTGTCCTAGCGTCATGGACTCTATCAAGAATGCCCTGCAAGCCGACTTTTTTGATAATGGTTTGCTTGATTACGAAGAGGCGATGGAAACAAGCGATCCGGTACCAATTTGTGATGCGGTTCCAGTTGATCCCTCCGTCAAGATGCCATCTACAGGCATTGAAGAGCCTTTGACAGTGGCACCTTCTGTGTCAAATACAAATCGGGAAACTATTTCCGATCCACCCGAAAATAACCCAGCAATCGAAGAAACTGAGGTCCTCACCTTGAAGGCTGTGGTGCAGGCTCATGACGCAGATTCAAGCCCTGCCATTCCACACCCTAATGCAAGTCGTAGACGATCGAAATGTCCGATTTGTGGGAAAAATCATCCTCTGCGATTTTGCTATAAGTTTAGGGACATGAGCCTGGAACGCAGACTTCGAATGGTGGCGGTACACAGAATTTGTTTTCGCTGCTTGTCGAGTGGGCATGTTGGCAAAAATTGTAAGAGTGTGGCAACTTGCAAGCATTGCAAACAAACCCACAATTCTTTGCTTCATGAGCATAAAACTTCATCGACAAGAGTGAAAGCCAAACAACAGAAATCGGTAACGCTTCAGACAATTTTACCGCTACGTCAGTCCGTTTCCTTTTCGCCTACACTTCGGCTGAGTATACGACAGGGTCGTTCGCGGCTTTCGTTGCGTGCCGTGTTAGATGTGTGCTGCCAAAGTAGCTACATTTGCAAGGACTTTGCAAAAAGTTTGCGAATACCACTTTTCAATGTGGACGGTGTGCAATATTGCCGAATCGAAGTCGAGTCGATTCATGATACGGCGCAAAAAATTAGCATCACGGCTCGCTTACATCAGATGCAGGGTATAAAAACTCCGTCTGCATCTGTTGCTGACTCAATTTTAGAGTCCTTTCAGGGGTTTCAACTAGCTGACCCTAATTTTAATCATTCGGGCAGTGTGGCCTTGGTCTTAGGACCTGAAGTTATGCCACTGATCATGAAAGGTCGCATACATGCCAGTCCTGGGCTGCCATTGGCGCAATACACTATCTTCGGGTGGGTTATTTCGGGGTTATCGCCGTTTTAAACTCGTAATACAGTCCACAGGAGTCCTTAATGACTCAATTCAACAAAATAAAATCAACAGGAGTCCTTAATGGCTCATTACATAAATTTTTTTCATCAGGAGTCCTTAATAGCTCATTTAAAATTAAATAAAAAAAAAATGTTATTTCAACAGGAGTTCTTCATGACTCAATAACAAAAAAAATGTATTATTTTTACTTAACAGGAGTCCTTACTTGCTCATTTATTGAAACGTATGTGCTTGTTTGCAACATCCCTTATCGTTGCAAGGTGGTCGGCAATGTTTAAGTACAAATTGTTAGTTTCTCTAAGTGTCGGATTGATACATTTTTTCTCATCCTTGTTGGAAGGCCTTTTTGTTCTTTTCAACGAGTAAACCGTTAACGGTACTTAAATATTGTTTTGCCACTATTAGTTAAGTTTGTGAGACATTTTGTTTTTTAATCGATGATTGAATCTCTGCCAAGCATTACGTGCTTTTGTAAAAACTCCATAAAAAAGGTAAATTTGAAATTTGAATAAAATATTAGAAATTTGATTTAAAAGTAAATTAATCCTTGTTGTTTCATTTTATATACATTGAAAAATCATTGCTTTTTGTACGTCGGATATACGTCGAAACAATAACAGCTCAAAAGTTGGGCCACGTATATCAAATCAGATCAACTATTGGGAGAATTTCTAAATCTAAATTTTTTACTTGTTGTTGTAGAGGAGCTAACAATACTGGTTCTTTGTAAATTTTAAGCGTCTATCTGACACTATTCAAAAGTATTATTTATTATCTTTTACTAGGGAGCACTTTAATTTATAATTTTGAGTATTAATGCTAAAAAAAGTCATAGTATTTGACGTTCTGTCCAATTTTCAAGCGTTTGTCTATAACGGTTTAAAAGACAGGTCCATATAGCTCAAATTACGTCACCTATGGGAGCTGCAATGATACACAGTTTTTTTTTTTTTTAATTTTAAAGTGGTGCCCTTTACGGTTCCTAATGCTCGTAAAAAACAAGGATGTTGTATGGGTTCACCCTGTAATTTTAAAAATCGGTTCAGAAATGGCTGAGTTCTGCGGGCACAAACATAAAAAGCATTCGGAAGAATTGAAAACTTATTTTTTT
The DNA here is from genome assembly GCA_916610165.2 of Gymnosoma rotundatum. Lineage (NCBI taxonomy): Eukaryota > Metazoa > Arthropoda > Insecta > Diptera > Tachinidae > Gymnosoma > Gymnosoma rotundatum. Next base: position 89,019,501 of record OU744337.1, on the reverse strand, counting down.
TAAAGTCGGTTAAAAGGAAATTATTTAATATGCGAATGTATCTAAGCATTCTTTTTGTTAAATTCCAAAATTTAACTTTATTAGCAAAAACCATTCTATGAAATAATCCTAATAATGTTTAATGGCTTAAATAACTAATAAAAAATTTTATTTGAATTTTTCAGCATGATGACCAACTCTTACCTGTTTATGTGATGCAGACTGTTGGAAGCTTACATGGTGTTCCCGGCCTATTTATTGCTGGAGTATTCGGAGCAGCACTCAGTTCTTTATCTGTAGTTTTACATTCAACGGCTTTGGTTGTTTTCGAGGATATTGCTAAAGGTGTTTTCAAAGTAAAGTTGTCGGAAACGGCTTCCAGTGTTCTGGTGAAGAGTTGTGTTGCTGTACTTGGTTGTGTTGCTGTATCTCTTGTTTTTGTCTTAGAACAATTAAGCGGAATTTTAGGTGTTGCTCTCGCTTTAACAGCTATTGCTTCTGGAACAACATGTGGCCTGTTTACATTAGGCATGTTAGTGCCTTGGAGTAATAGTAAAGGAGCTTTGGCTGGTGCTATTGCTGGTGCCTCTATTACCGGCTGGATTGCTTTTGGCTCACAAATAGCTTACGCTCTTGGCCAAATTGAGTCTAAAAAACTTCCAGTTTCTGTAAAAGACTGCCCTAATCCAGATTATGCGTCAACTTTTTTAAATTACACTTCTAGCCCAGTTGATGCCTCAGATGTTTTTCCACTGTATCGGCTGTCGTTTCACTGGGTAAATCCAATTGGTGTAATTACAACCGTTTTAGTGGGTACTCTAGTTTCATTTTTGACGGGTCCCACAATTGTTAAGACACTAGATGCAAATGTTTTATCACCAGTTATCCACAGGTAAGATAGTCGTTCTAAATATTACATTTGCGTCAATTACGTACATTTTATATTAGTCCTAAAAATTAAATTATTATTATTATTCTTTATTGAATATCAGCTTTAAATATATGTGTGTATGTGATAAAACAAAAATAATGCAACAAAAATATTTTACGAATACAAGAATGTACTTACTTGTACTTACGTCAAGTGGTGTAACCAAGGCATATTTACTAGGCAGTGTCGTCAGCCCAGCTGGTTTGTAGTTGGAAATGTCAAAAGTTGTTTGTATTTTACTTTGTTTGTTTACGTTTCAAAAACCACTAACAACAAGCATTTGCAAGACAAAGCAAGCATTTGTATTTAGAACAATTATCTTTTATTTCTCTTTACGCTTTTGACATTTCTAACGCACAAAACAACAATAAAAAGCAATGTTGTTTTTGCCAATGTTGTATTTGTTGTAGAGCCGCTACTACCTAGTAAAATAAATACATATACGCACAAAAGTATTGGGACAGCAAACTTTCTTGAATTCATTCCAGCTTCACGGCCATTGGAAAACTACAAGAAGTAAATTAAATGCTTTTGATGTTAGCTAATTCAATGAATTAACATTGGTTTTATATCAACATTTATTTTTTTAATTAATTAATAGAAAACTATATAAAAAATAAGCGCGACTTCATCGAACAAAAGTATTGGCACAAGTAGTTTAAAAGCTTATAAAATACAGATTTTTTTCTAAAATATTTCTTATTTAATACTTGGTTGGTAAGTCTTTTTGCTTAATTACTTCATTCAAGCGTTTAGGCATAGAATGCACCAGATTTTTGGTTACTTCTTGCCCAATAGTTAACCACTCTTTCTTCAAGGCCTGCTGGAGCTGCGATTTTGTCGAAATTGATCGCTTTTTGACCCGTCGGTCAAGTTCCTCACACAAATTTTCAATATGATTGAGATCTAGGGATTGTGGTGGGTGTGGAAGAACAGCCACGTTGTACACTAACCACATACGCACATCATGAGCGGAATGTTTTGGGTCATTGTCGTGTTGGAATGTAAATGATGTTGGCAAAATTTAGTTTCTCGGCACTTTTTTTAAGGTTTTCTTTTAGGATATTTAGATAAACGGATTTATCCATGATTCCTTCAATAAATACCAACTCACCAACACCCACAGATGACATGTAACCCCACACCATTACAACACCACTACCATGTTTAATTGTAGGAAAAATATTTTTTTTTTCGTATGCCGTATTTGACTTTCTTCATACGGTAATACGGCCATCAGAGCGAAAAATATGAAATTTACTCTCGTCCGAGAGGAGTACTTCATCCCAAAAACTGACGGGTTTGCTCTGAAATTCACTTGCGTAGTCTAATCTCTTTTTTTGGTTGATTCAAGAAACAAGGGGTTCACACCTAGCAACTCTTGATGTGTAATCAGCTTTGTGAAGCACTTTTCGAACGATCATGGGATGAAGATCCTTACCAAATTCCTGTTTAACTTCAACAGCAAGTTCAGTCGATATTTTCTTGGGATTTTATTTTATATTTCTTACTATTTGTTTGCTTTCGCGGTCACTTAAAGCTCAAGGACGGCCTGTTCGATGAGCATTATTGAAGATTGTCCCCTTTAAAATGTTTAATGATGCATTTAATTGTGAAACGACTTCTCTTCATTATTTCACATATTTCAGCGTACGATTTGCCTTGGCTATGCAAGTTCAGCACTATTTTGCGCCAAGATTCGTTGGTATCTTTCTGTTTTGAGCTCATTTTGGTATTCATTAATTATTTTTTAAATATTTTCTTCAAGAAAACTTCAAAAGAACTGAAGTAACGGCTCAATTAATATTTATAGAAAATGCATGTATGACTTTATTTTAACATCCTTGCCAGATCTCGAAAACTTCGGCCTGAAGCCAGATTTCTTTCTGGGTGTGCCAAATCTTTTGTGCATCAAAATTATGACTTTCTACTAAATATGTTATAACAAAACTGTTAAATGCATTTAAATTAAAAATAAAAAACAATGATATGAGCTTAGCCAGTGTAGGAAATATTTATTATCAAATAGTTTTGCATAATAATGTCTTTTAAATTACTTTAAAACAGTGAAATACCAAAAAGTGTTGCTGTGCCAATAGTTTTGTGCGGGTCTGTATGTCTTGGGTGTAATCAAAACCGCCGTATTCATTGCTTTATAGGAAAGACGAAAGAAAATCGGTCTTATGCCCTTTCATTTTGTCAGTGTTTTAAGCAATATGTAATCCTCTTTTAGTAAATGCAATATAATCAGCAAGTAGAAGCGTGCTTAATGTGTTTATTTACAAGTTTCTTAAACTTCATTTTTCGATTAGATTTTGATGTGATAGCAATAGTTTTTTCGGTGACACCGTGCTACAAATTGATAAAAAAAAAAGTTTTATTTTGAATTTACGTTAAGTTCACCGTGGCTTGGCAAGATAAATGCAAGAAGAACCAAAATTAAGGCAGATGAAGCTGCTAAATTCGCGAATACTCCATTGTAAAGCAAAGTACTCTGTTCATCATTTCGTGCGAACTATTGAAAAAGTCCATATAAAAAAACTACAGCGAAATAACGCATGTTGCTCAACATTTTTCGCAAAATCGAACAGAGTACTAGGCTTAATGGAATATCATACTGAAAAGGTTGATAATAAATATTTAATACAGAACCTGTTCGTAAATGCATCACTGCGGTGCATAATATTATTATCCTGCACTGCCACTGCTAATTAAGTAGCTGTTGCGTATGCTTGGATTTACTCATTTTAGTTTGCATTTGCGAACCAAGAAATACTGCGAGAATAAAAAAATTAATAATAAACTGGAATTGTAAACTACATAATACATAAATTGATGGAAATTTATGTAAAAATAATAAAAATAAAAAATATCAAACAAAAAGAAATAAAAAAGCTTATCAAAATTTATACTCACACGTTTATTACACTTGCAGTGCTGCCACCTTTTGCATTTACGAACGTACTGCTCATCACATGCAGAGCAGTGATGCATGCACGAACAGGCCCTCTGCCAAAAAAATTTTCGAATTTTACATTATTAATAGGGACTATACCTAAGCTTTTAAAAATGTGGAATTAATCCGTTACTCATATGCGGCCTGAAGTCATTTCAAAAATCTATTTTGTGTTTTTTAAGCGCAAGGGAAGTTTTTAATGTTACAAATGTATAACTAAATAAATATATTAATACATTATGAACTAAATTCATCATTAAATGTTGCAACTTTATTTTATTTAATAATTTGTATAATTTTACTTTCATTACCTTTAATTATAATTGTTAGTTGTTGTTTTTAGTTATTTTTCTGTTTTATCAATTATTACTTTATATTAGAGCTATAATATATCTTACACACTTTAATACAATGTATACTTTAATTGACTATTTATTTCCACAGATGTCTACCAAGAGAATGTTTTTCGCCATTTCGAACTGATGATGAAATCGCAAGGGAAAATACAGCTCAAATATTAACAAATCGTTTTAACAATGAAACTGAGAGAACTGAATGAAAAACATATAAATAAAATATAGAAGAATTGTACAAATTGTACAAATAATACTGGCCAAATTAACTCAAAATTAGTCAAAAAGTATATCGGTACAAAAATTGTAAAAAACCTTTGTAAACTACGTGAATATTGTACATATATTTCTAGATAGTAACATACTATAATGTTAATAACATTAGTCCTGGGTCATATTTGTCTAAATAAACAAATTTTTATTTAAAATACAACAAGAGGGTACTAATTCAAAATTTTAAAATTTTTAGTAAACGTGAAAACTGTTTGTGGTTATTTTTTTAAAATTCTTTTTTTCATGCTATTCTCCCGAATTATTATTTAAATCACCGATATTGATTATTGAGGGTCAAAGCACGTCTCGATAGCCATTTCGTTATCGCTTACTTAACTCTTCAGGAAACTTCTGACAAATATTTTAAATAAACTAAAGATTTTTTTGTGGTTATATTTTAAGAAAATTTGAAAATCCGAATTCATCATAGTAAGTAAATTCCATTAGAAAATATATTTACATTGTTTTGTCCTTTAATGGGTTAAGCATTTTTCAAAAAAAAAAAAAAAAAAAAAAAAAATTAAGTGTTTCCTTAAATATCTCTTCAAAAGCTTTAAATGATACTCATATTGATATTTAATTGAAAATTTTACAGCCCCATAACTCGGAAAATATGGGCGAGCACCAACTTTTTAACAAAAAATAAATATAAAAACTGTTTTACAAACCAAATTAAAAAATTACAAAAGCATTTCAAAGTTGTTAAATAAGTGTTGTTTAAAAGACGATTTAAATAGCGAAATTCGATTAATTGATTTCAAATTTGCATGTAAAATTTAATTTTACAGCACCCACGTAATTAATGCGTTGCTTGGTAGTTTGTAGTCTACATCGAAGAATTCTTAAATTTGTTCTGTTTCGTGTGTTAAAACTAAATTGCTGTTGAGAAAATGTTATGCTTTGGTGACCAATATGGTTAATGCATTTAAAAACAAACATTAACACCTGATACTCATGCAATTCATAAATTGGTAAAATTGTTTTGCTTATATCTTTGTACAATGTGACAGTTGTTATTTTTATTGTAAGCATATATAATTGCTAAGTAATTCAAATGCAATTGAATCAAAGATTGAAATATTATCATCTTTGATTTAACATCCAGTTTATTTTTTAATTTATATAAAATTCCAATTGCTGGAGCTATTTTCCTTTTCAAATCGGTTATATGTAATTCCCATGATAAGTTACCCTGCAATGTGATTCCCAAATACTTAACGGAATGGGTTTCATAAACAGCTGTTCCATTAATAAACACGTTGAAATCACTGTTCATTCTTAAAGCATGTGGTCTAAAACGTATTAATTTGGTTTTATCAGGGTTAAGAACTAATCGATTTAATCGTGCAAATTCAATTATCAAAGCAGCATCTCTTTCAATTCTTGGTTTAAGTGATAAATCGTACTTGTAGGGGCAAAACAAGCACACATCATCGGCAAACATAAAAAGTTAAGATTTTTTAAATCATTTAAATATATAGAAAACAAAAGAGGGCCCAATCCACTACCCTGCGGTATACCACAATCAACAGAACTGCACTACATTCAACACAGCATCTTCAGTACTACAATACCTACGAAATCCAAATTGATAATTGTATAAAAAAGTATTTTCCTCCATATAAAATAAAAGTTTATCATAAAGAATCTTCTCAAAAATTTTATCAATTGTAGAAAGAACAGCAATAGAACAGCATAAATTTGTTGCATTAACTTCTTTCGGAATTGGAACTATTTTGTGCACTTTTAAGATGTCAGGGTACTCTGAATTGTTAACGATTTTATTAAAAATATCTTTTAATATCGGGATGTTTCTTTTCTTATTTTTGAATTCTCTATCCCCCCATACATTTGTTTTAACTTCATTGTTCCAAATGATAAAAAAATTAGAAGTAGGCGTGGTGTTTTGCCCGCTGCCTCGAAGGACACTATGAAATTACAAACGGAATGACAAACTTAGTTATACCCTTTTTCCACTTTTTGTGGTGAAGGGTATAAAAAAGAAATTTATTACTGATTATTTTCATATTATTCAAAAATATCCAGAAGATATATTATTTTATCATTTTCGGATAAAACGATTGACATATCAAGTAAATATTGTAATATTTTATATATGCATACGAGGGCTGCTATATATATTTCTGGCCTGGCAAGACTGAGTGCTGTCAAGTGCAATCTGACATTTCCATTGGAAAGTTTGTCATTTTTAAGCATAATCGTACTCAAAACGTTTTGACGTACGACCATTATTTGTGTTGTTTACAGTGACTGGAAAAAATTAATATAGAAAAAAAATGGAATTAACTCGTGAACATTTTCGTGCCATCATTTTTCACAACTTTCGACGTGGATTATCACGACAAGAGTGCACTGATGAACTTAAATCTTTGTATGACGATGAAGCACCATCCTATAGCACTGTGAAAAATTGGTATAATGAATTTAATCGTGGCCGAAGCTCGCTCAAAGACGGCTGTTGTTGTCGTCCAAAAACGGCTGTTGTGCCAAAGAACATTGATGCCGTGCGTGAACTCATAATTCAAGATCGACATGCGACATACCGAGAGATAGAGACATCCTTGGACATTTCTTCCACCAGCATACATTCGATACTGCATGAACACCTGGCCGTAAAATAGGTTTGTTCTCGTTGGGTCCCGCACAATTTGAAAGTCGCTCAAAAAAAGGCTCGTGTCGATTGGTGCAAAGAAATGTTGCAAAAATACGATTGCGGTGCTTCAAAAGACGTTTATAAGATCGTCACAGGTGACGAATCATGGATCTATGCGTATGAGCCCGAAACAAAACAACAATCGACCGTGTGGGTCTTTAAAGACGAGCGAAATCCAACGAAAGTTGTTCGTAGAAGAAGCACTTCGAAGCAAATGGTCGCCTGTTTCTTCGGCAAAGCTGGTCATGTGGCGACTATTCCGCTTGAGCAACATAGGACGGTCACTTCTGAGTGGTACACTACAATTTGTTTGCCTAAAGTCATCGGAGAAATTCGAAAAACCAACAAGAGAAGACGAATTATTGTTCACCATGACAATGCGAGCTCTCACACATCGGCTCAAACCAGAGCGTTTTTGACCGGCCAAAACGTCGTACAGCCCTGACTTGGCACCTAATGACTTCTTCTTGTTTCCGCACATCAAGAAAAAAATGCGTGGTCATCGATTTTCGTCGCCAGAAGAAGCTGTTGAAGTGTTCAAAAACCATGTTTTAGAGGTGTCTCAATCGGAGTGGAAAAAGTGCTTCGACAACTGGTTTGAGCGCATGGAAAAGTGTATAAATCATGCTGGAGAATACTTTGAAAAACAATAAAACCATTTTTGATTATAAATATTCGCATTTTCACTATTAGGCCAGAAATATATAGAGCAGCCCTCGTACATATATTACATATGTATACAAAAAGATTAATAACAAATAAAATATATAATTAAATAAAAAATTTAAGACTTACAGCCAAACCTAAATTAAAGTCTAGAGTGCAACGTAATCTGGCCCATAGCTTTTGGCCTAAAATATCATACCTAAAGGCCAGGATTCACTAAAATATTCAGTCGCTGGATCTGTCAAAAATTGCATGTGCGCTCAAAAAGTATAATAGTGTGGATTAAAAGATTTTAACAGATCTGTACGATTTTATAATCTTTTGATTCATAAAATAGTTTTCTCTATGCGATCAGAGCTACCTTTTTTATGATGAGGAGTAGAAAACAACAAAATATTAACACCATATCGCTCATTTGTTTCTAGAACATCATAACTCAAAATTTTGAACTTTGGAGTTAATCATACAGAATTGTTCACAAGTTCATATGTATTTTATATTGCATATACGTTTCATCTTTGTGACTTTTGTACTTTCCACGTTTTAAGAGAATAAGTCGTGATTTCACTTCATGTTTAGAAATTTTGTTTGTCAATAAGAACGACACATTTTATGTTGTGAAGTAAACTTCATAACGTATCATCATAACATCGTCACATTTCGTTTTGTGACTGTGTATATGAAAAAGTTATCTTTCTAAATTGAATCGAATTTAGACACATAATGTATTTTTTTGAGTTATGGCTGTGTTGATGAAAAATATCATTAAGTAAAACTCCGTTTTTTTCTTTCACAAATAACGATTCATTTTAGTTTACGACACAGAACCGAATATATTTTTACAGGAATAATGTCATAATTCAAACATCTCACATAGCTTTTCCAAGACCTCCCTTTAATATATAATTGATGAAAGTTTTTTTTAAATGGATGTTTTATTTATAAATCATTTTACTAATTATATTTGGAACTTAAGCAGTCCGATATTTTTCTCGATGGTGAGAACGAGTCGAAAACATAAACTGCGATTACCTCGAAATTAATTTTTTTGAGATATGACGTTCTAGAACTAAATGAGCGATATGTTTTCTGCATCTTTTCTTAATAATAGTGTGGCACCTACGACGCCATTTTGGAACGATTTTTAAAATAGGGCAGAATTCTGTCAGATTTGTGTGATTAAATCGTACGATTATGTATGATAGCGAATCCTATCCTTAAATTAAAGCGTCAACTTTGTGTCTTGAATAGTAATGTTAACTCATTAATTTTATAAAATTCAATGTATAGAAATAAAACAGAGCTAAAACAGCTAGATTGGCCTGAAAATTACAAAATTGTCATTAATTTTGATTAATTATAATACAAAAACTAAGAAGCAGCCAATGGGTAGAGTGAATAAAAAGGCAGTTTATACTACATAGTACTAGCAATAGCTTAAACTTTTCAGTATTAGCAAGGCTGAAAAGTATAAACTACAAAAAGTGTGAATAAATCTTTGCTACTACTAGCTAGCTAGTACTGAAAAGTGATAGCTTGCCCTGGAACCGAATACATAAAAACTTTTGAAAATTGCCTCTGTAAAATTATATCTAACTCGGAAAATATGGGCGAGCGCATTTTTCTTTACTTGATATTTTTTGCTTATTTTTCAATTCTTTATCGCCCCATATATTTGTTTTTTTCATTGGAATCTAGTTTAGTGAAGTACTTAACTAGATTTGATCCAAATGATATGACAAAAAAAAAAAAAGAACCTAGTATTTTGCCCACTTTCTCGAAGAATACGGACTATGCATATTTTAGCAAAATTTTCGAAACGATGCACAGAGGAGTATTTGACCCAAAAAGCTGGCCAAAATTATTAAGCGTGGTTTTTGTTTTAAAAGTTTAACTTTTTTGATAGTTTTAGCTTTAGTTTGATAAAAAAAAGGTAGTGGCAGATTATTATTGGCTTAGTGTTATTTTTGACACCCCCACCCACCAACCACCCACCCAACCACTATTTAGAACTTTGTTTTTTTTTCATTTTGAAGAGAATTTATTTTTATATATTTGTTGTGTATTTTTAGAAAAATTATTTATTATTACGTATGCCGTTCTCCCCCTCGCATTCCGCCTAAATTTGATTTGCAACTGTACTTTATTCTAAGAGCAAGTCAAATTAAATTTAGATAGTCGAACTATTGTAGTTATGTAGATATAGGGAAATAAAACAAAGCTTTTTATGGATGTTACAATGTCTCCTTTCTCAAAATTATAATATATCCAATATTAAATACAAATCTTTAAAATCTTTACTCATCCTGCTTTAGAAAATGTACGACTTATAGTTTTGAATGGCTTTTTTCTATTTTTTCAAGTCTGCATTGCTCTAATACAATAGGGGAATATGAAGCTTGATATGCATATGTATAAAAAATGAGGATTTTAGTGATATATACAAAAAATGGTTGGGTATTGAGAAAATAAAAAAACTGAAAAATGGAAGGAGAACAAAAAAAGAATGAAAATATTATTATTTCTGTTAATGACCCAAGACCCCTTCCTTTATTAAATATCGAATCGTTAATAGTAAACAAGCAAATAGCAGGTTGTTTTTAATTAAATAAATACATAAATATAATAATGAAAATAATTATGAATATATTGGCTCTGGTGAGAATAATGTAATTAAAAAATATTTAATTTTATTGTGTTCAGGGTACCGAAAGACAATCTACACCATAATAAAAAGAAATCCCTTAATTGCGTTTCTCACTCGAAAGTTATTCTTAACTAAACACAAGTCACATTCAGTTGAAAATATATAAAAATTATAAAAATTGGTCTCGTAGCTTGGCTTCCTATAAGGAATAAACAACCAAATAAGCAAAAACATGTTCCCTTCTAATATTTATTTTATATTATTAAATACAATGGATATACAATTTTGTTGGCATTGTATAAAATTTCATATTGGTTTTTCGGGAGTTCAGCATTTATAAACAATGCTAAAGCACCCTCCGTTGAAAACTTATTGACTGTGTTGACTTCGTAAGTTGTTAACGATCACTTGTAAATTTTTGCTTTTCTTGGAGATCGTGTTATATCCATTATTAATTTAGCCGCATCTGGCTCATTGATGCAGTAAATGTGATCTCCTCTGTTGTTAATTGCTGACGAATTTCTTCTCTTTCAGTTGCTTCATTAAATAATTTTTTTGGTCGCCCTGAAGATGAACTGCCAAATACTGGTATTGTCACAGTTCCTTCCAGCCATTTAGCATACGTGCTTAAAAATCGGTCCTCTTTTCGTTGTGCTAAACCCCAATATCTTTTGAAACAATTTTTGAAATTTATAACACACTGCATTACTGCTTGTATATCCCCATCTCCCTGGCATTCTGAAATCGCACACAATTTACTAGCTAAAAACTGCAACTTCTCGTCAATGATTCTAGCATTAGATTCCTGTACTATTTGGAATAACTCAAATCTTGTGTAATTTTTTCCATGTTATCTCTCAAAGTTGCAAAACTCTTAAGGCCGGGGCACATAGAATCCGTCATACGTTGAACTTTGAGAAATTCAACTGACAAGTGAGTTAAAATACATGTTTTCTTATGAGTGTTGTCACAATCAGTACTTGTCCTTAAATGTAAAGTACGAAAGTTGGCCAACTTTTAACTTTTGACGTACTATAAATACTTTGACAGCTATTATTTGCTTCTTCTTCTTGTTTTGTTTTCGCTCTTGCTGTGAAAAATAAGTGCTTAAAATAACATAAAATAATATACTTACATTAAATAAATAAATAAATAAATAAATTACATTCTATAAAATGGAAGAAAAATTAATAGAGGCCGTGCAAATGTTTCCTTGCTTGTATGATAAAAGCAAGCAAGAATATAGGAACAAATTAAAAAAAGAAAAGTCGTGGGCAGCTGTAGCTGCTGCAACAGGCACAACAGGTAAGCAATGTTTTGGAACAAATCTAGTTTACGGACGCATCTTAAAAATGAAAAAGAAGTTGTCTACGGAGAAGGTAAAATTAATACCTATTTATTTTTGAGCTGCTTTCGTAAACTAGATTTAAGCCAATGTTTTTATGGTACATATGTACATTGAATTGCTGCTTTTAATTTAACAAATTTTCAGTTGAACTTTGTCAAAGTCGATGGCGATCACTACGCGACAGATATGTCCGTGAAATGGTGTCGGCGAAGCCAAAATCTGGAGCTGCTGCGGAGGAGAAAAAAAAGTGGTGCTATTTGGATGCATTGTCATTCCTGCAAAAGCACGTTACACCACGCAGGTTAGTTAAAAATTTGTTTGTTAGTTTAAAATTTGTTATAAAATACATTTTAAGTGCATTTTATTTTTTGGAATATAGCATAAAAACTATACACAATTATTTAAGAGTATGTTTGGTTAATATTATATTTATCTTACAGAACGTTTTCGAATATGCAGTGGGCATCGTCAGAGCTACTAAATTTAGTTGAAGTTGAAGACTCAGAAGTAATTGAGGTAAGTCCGTGCTCCCCAAATGCTTCGAGTATATCTTTTAATTTTGACGAAAGCGCCACTGCTTCAACAGAGGAAGAACTACCTCGCAGCAGCTCAACGCGAGTGGAAAAGCGGCGCAAAATTCAAGAAGAAGCGCATCAAAAATTTGATCAGCTTTGTGGAGCTGTGACAGACTTAATTGCCGCAAAAAAAGATCACGAAAAAAGCCGGAATGCTGATTTTTTTAAAGTTTTAGATTCCTACTTGCACAAGTATTCAGAAGAGGAGCAGGACAGCCTAAAAATAGAAATTTTATTATTAGTAAATAAAAGAAAATAGTTATATTTTATTTTATCTATTTTTTTTATTTTTTAACTTACTATTAACTGCAATTAAAGCATTTTGATAAGAATCTAGTTGTTGATCTAGTAATGAATTGATTTGTTTTTTTATTTTTGTTACTTTATTTTATTCATTTTATTTAAATATGTATTTTAATATGAATTTTTAACTGCAATTGAATTTTCGTAAAACGAAATCTTTTATGAAATGCTTTCTAGTCATGAATTGATTTTTTTTATTTTTGTTACTTTATTTTATTCATTTTATTTAAATATGTATTTTAATATGAATTTTTAACTGCAATTGAATTTTTGTAAAACGAAATCTTTTATGAAATGCTTTCTAGTCATGAATTGATTTTTTTTATTTTTTTTTACTTTATTTTATTACTTACTTACTTTATAATAACTAATAAATGAATTTTTATACATACTTTTATTGGTTTCATTTAGAGCTAAACTTTTTATATTTTTTATTCAACTTCTCCAAAACTATAGGAACAAGTTCAATATAATAAATAATACATTTGAAACGTAAATTAAATTGGATGTGAGGAGATGTATCTCATTAACTCATCTCTAACTTTGAATGCGTCTCTCGACGCGTTATTAGACAATATTCGCCCATGCTTTTGTAACGGAGCAGAAATTTCTCTTCGCCACAATCCATTAATTATCAAATCACCTTCGTATTGGTCAACATAGTCAGGTGGACAATAGGTGCCATCGTTCATTTTCAAAAAGTTATGTAAAAGTACTGCGGCTTTTACTACTTTTTCTGCGGATGATTCGTGCATTTGCAAAGGTGACAAAAGAATTCTCCAGCGGGCTACCAAGATCCCAAAAGCATTTTCAATAACACGGCGAGCTCGTGATAAACGTTTATTGAATATTTCGCGTTCAAGTGGCAGATTTGCACCTAAAAACAAAAAGTTTTAAAATAAGAGTTGGGAGATAATTTTCGGTTCACAAACCTGGATATGGTCGCATTAAACATCTTTTCAAAGGAAACGCTGCATCTCCAACCATAAAATAGGGGAATTTTAAATTTGATCCCGGCAAAAAGTCGTCTTCAGGCAAATCCAATTGCCCACTAAAAAGCTTCTGCCCAAAGCCTGAGTGAGACAACACACCTCCATCACTCTGGGAGCCATATGCACCAATATCGACAGCTGTAAAAGTATAATTGGCATCGCAAGCTGCTAAAAGTACTATTGAGTATGTGCCTTTATAATTAAAAAATTGCGAGCCGGAATTTGGCGGACATGTCAAAGTAATGTGTTTGCCGTCAATTGCTCCTACACAGTTTGGAAAATTCCACATAGCGTTGAAATCATTCGCAATGCGTTTCCACTCGTCTTTTTGAGGCACTGACAAATAAACAAAACCAAGCGTGTCCCAAAGCACATCACATGTTTCTAAGACAATCTTTCTTACTGTAGTACGCCCCATCTTAAACACTGATGAAAACAACTGATTACTGCCTCCATGAGCCAAATAACTATAAAAATGCAAAAATAGGTGACTACATAAGGGTCAAAATATAAAAAAATTATCCTTACACTAGCGTAAGAAAAAGCCTACACTTTGCAGGTATTGCAGGTCTATTAGAGTTTTTAGTAAGACCTTCCTTCACTAAATTAAAAAGCGTCTCGAATACATCCCTCTCCATTCTTACAGTTTTTTTGAATTGTTCGGGATCACTGAAAAACATTCTTTCAAAATTTACCGCGAAAAATCCATTAATGTCTCGGTCTTGATAAAGCGGCCTGACCCAAAATCTTCGACCTCTGTTCATTACGTCAAGACACTCCCGAGCTTTAAATATTAAAATTATAATTAAAAGAAAGTCTAAAATATCGTCCAATTCCATCTTGAATGTGTACTTAAATATTTTTTTTACAAAAAGATGAAAAGAAAAACAGCTGATTTAAAATCCGTCAGCAAAGTACTCATTGTGACAACCTCATCCGTCGTTACTTTGACTTCAGGCGAATATGTCAAAGTTCAACGTATGACGGATTCTATGTGCCCCGGCCTTTATAATAAGAATTTTGCGCAATAAGCCATATACGTATATTTTTCAAAGTGCATTTTTCCGTTAATTAGTTAATAACCTGATACTTGGGTGCATTTTTTATATACCTGCACCGTTTTTAAATGTAATTTTGATTTGTAACCCTTTTAAATTAGGTATGTTTATAGCTAACCATATTTTCAGAAGAAATAAAGTATCCTGAAGACGATGAAGTGTTATATAGACCGCTGGTAAACAAAAACAGTTTAATAGGTGTGTATGCCTGGGTTGACTTACAGTTAGTAAATTTGAATTTATAAAGTAAGAACTGAATTGTAAGAAATTGCTCTTTAAAGGCAGGTAATCCATCATGTTGGTAGTTGTTAAAAGTGATTAAATAATATTTCACATCAATAATTCGAAAAACACAAAAGTTTATGACGACAATAAAGTATAAGAAAAAGTGCCTTATGAGCAAAAATAGAAAAAATTTAAATTTTCAAAAAATCACCAAAAATAATGGCGCAAACTTGCGCAAACTTTTTTTCTTTTTTCTTAAATTAGAGATTTCATATTTTATTGTGGTATATAACATTATTTGTACAACAGCTACCTTCACTTTCAAAAAGCTTTTCCTTTTTTGTTTTTGGTAAGAATTAATATATTTAAATACATAGTTTTTTTTTATAATTAAAATTTTAAAAATAGATATTTAAGATAAATTTTTCTTTTTAAATACTGAAAATAGCTGCTGATGAAATCTTTCAGGCAAAAAAAAAATCAATGTAATACCTCTATTCGTTTAGCCATAAAAAAATATCATATAAATATCTTGAAATCGAAAAAATTCAATAAAAACGCATGCAATTTTCTTCACTTTCCTGACTTTAACAGGGTCCCACAACTGCAAATCTTAACTTACACCCTTTAAATTGCACGATATGATGTAGAATTTTGTTCTCTATCGATCTGCGTAATTTTTTCTTAGGATTTCATCAAATAAATTTTTGCCTTTTTGGCCAGCTTTTTGGGTCAAATACTCCTCTGTGCGATGTCTGATCTATTATCGTATTTAAATTTTCTCTAGCTCATCTAGTGCCTTGGCTAAGTTGATGTCAACACTAACACGGACGGACAGACGGACATTGCTTAATAGACTTCGCTATGCATAAGAACTCAGCATATATATACTTTATGGGGTTAAAAATGGATATTATAGAAATTACAGACAGAATGACAAACTAAGATATACTCTTTCTCCACCTGTGCTGAAGGGTATAACAAACGACCATGCACTTTTTGAAGAATAAACCAAGAATAAATATATTTCCAGCACTTTAATAACATGCTTACAAAAATGTAAGTTTAAACTAGTAATTTTAAGTACTTACTAGTTTTTATTGACACATATTTTCAGCAAACGCTGGATAAACTAGCTTGAACTAGGCGACAAAAATCAGTAGCTTTATCTGAAAATTTTATTCACCTCAAAACTAGTTTAAACTTAAGATTTGCTAGTTTTAACTAGAACTATATTTTTAGTCACACCGCCCATTATTATCTCTTCGTAACGCACTGTCAAAATCGGTTCTTCCAATTGCTAAGCTTTGACGCCGTTTGCTTCATACATTTTGTATATACATGAGAATTGTTGACAGATACATTGCGCGTTATGTAGGAACACTACTGGGACGAACGACAAATTTTTTGTCGCGAATCTACTATTCAAAGATAAAACATATTTGTGTATATGAAAATAGGCATAATTATGACGTCGGACGAAATTCGTCGTACGCGGCAAACCTTGCAATAGAATTATTTCTATTTCTTACGCCGACGAACGACGAACAAATCAGTACAACGTGACCATGTTTGACTTTAGATTCAAAGTATTTTAGTAAATAATGTTATTTTACTTACAAAATGTATATATTTTTATTTTGCAGCATTTATATTAAGTGTACAGATTATAAGTTAAATATAAAAATAGCTTTTAATTGTATTTTTGCTAATGTTTAACTTTTTATATATTATTTTGTTTTGATCTTTAGCTATTTGCAAATTATAATAACGATCCTTAGATAGTTTATATTTTTATATCTTGAAAGCTTTTTACACGAATTTTAACACGGTAAACACTTTGATATATAAATCTTAAATTTTATACAAAGATTTTATTTACAAAAACCAGGGAATCTATATGATGATTATAGTTGGCCAATAATTTTATGTGTATTTATAGATTCTATTATCCTCGAGCTATTAAGGCTAACAGTTGTCAAGTAATTAAAAATCCAATTTTATAACTGTTTTTTTTCCAAAGTTTCGTCGATTTGTCGAATTTATCAAGGGCGTCTATTTTTTTATTTAAATAAATCATAACGTTAAATTACAATTACATTATAATTGAAAACAAAAACTTTAGAAATACATACTTACAAAATAAAACGTTAGTACATTAAAACAAAATAAAAATAAACACATCAAATATTAACACAAAACATCTGAACAATTTCAACAGGTTTAAACAATAAACACATCTTAGCTTAAATGCAGATTAGCTAATAGCGACTCTATAGCTGCCGTTAATGTTGTCAGTTTCCTCTTTCAGGTTCATTGTGATCCCTATTTTCTTCTGTATATGTAGACTTTCTTTTGTATATCTCTTTTTTATAATTTTTTCTTTGTCCAATATTTTGATGTTATTAAAGTTAGCTGTGTGACCTGTTTTTATTATGTGTTGTGCCAATGCAGTTGTCTCCTTTCTTTTACTAATGTCCATTTTATGCTCAGCTATTCTTGTCGCTAAGCTTCTCTTTGTTGTTCCAATGTATATTTTATTGCATTTTGTTGCTTCATTCCCCATGCATGGTATTTCGTAAACAACGTTGTTTTGTTGTTGCTTTTGAATAGGCGCTTTAATTTTTGTAAACATTGTGTTTAATGCATTATGCTATAAACATAATCATGTCCACCGACCATCGACTACAAGATATCAAAAATAGAATACATGCGTGCTTATGAGAATAAATCTTTTAGCAGCTACACGACTTCCGACTACACGGCTACTTTTGTAGCCCGTAGCCAACTTAGGCTAATTTCTATTTTTCTTGGCTACAAAAAACAGATTAGTGGTGCCAATACAATAAATGCATGAAATGGTGTTTTTAAAAACGCAATACATTAAATATCGCTATTAAAAACGCGAAAAACTTTTATAGTGGCACCATTGAAAAATAATAATCATCTGTTAATTTGTTTACATTTTTCATCAGTTTATTACTTTATCTCGAAGGGAGAACATCTGCGCGCGAGCAGATTTAAAAAAAAAAAGTGAAGTTATAATTGAAGTCGCAACGCGCACAGTTTTATTCAACAAGATTTTCCACTTCCTATACGAAGGTATAGGTTTATGTGCAGTTCCTGGAGAGACTAGTAATATCAAAATACTTGTGTATCCCTGGCGCTGTAGTTATATACCCCTGCCATTATTAAATTAAGATTAAAAAAAATACATTTTTCATTTACTTTTTGTTTGTGAAATTTTCCATTTAGTTCTTTTTTCATAAATTTCTAATTTGTTTCATTTATATTTATTTTTTGGGTTTTTTATTGAAATTGATAAGTATATAATAGTAATTTTTACTGTTTATATACATTTATTATATTGTTTAATGTAAATGTTTAGTTCAATTTACATGCAAATATAGACGTGGACACTTCATACACTGAAGTCTTTGTTTCCACTATTTTAGCAATAGTATTTATAAAGTTAATTAAATTTTCTTGAGACATTTAAATTTTTTTTTACACAAATTCACTTAAAAAAATCAAGTTTGTTTTGTTTTGGTTAACTTAAATACATACATGTATGTCAAAACAGATGTTTATTTTTTGTAGTTAGTGGTCGATGGTCTTTAAAAGAATTAAGTAGCTGGCAACTTGGCTATTTTTGTAGCCAGCTACTTTTGTAGTCGGTAGTCGATGGTCGGTAGCCTTTGATTGTGTTTATAGCATTAGTTGGTTTGTAAGCAAAGCCTATCTTGTTGCTTTTTATTATTTTCCGCATTTTTTTTTTTTTAAATTTGAATTTAAAAATGGCAGGGGTACATAACCACAGCGCCAGGGTATCCCACAAATTTTCAGAAATATATAATTAGTCTCTCCAGGAACGGCACATCGACCTATACCTTCATATAGGAAGTGATAAATCCTGAACAGGATATTATAGTATAAATGATTATATTAATTTTATTTTATTTATTAAACACGATAGCATTTTAGTAAGCTAGTTGAAAAACGTGCGCGATGCGTCCTTGATTATAACCTCACTTTTTTGTTTTACTGCTTCTATTAAAGTTTTAGTAACATTTCTTGGAAAACTATTGTTGCTAAGTGTGTTATATATTTTTTGTATATTAATGTTGTGGAAACGTTCATCGCTAATTTTTTCTAATATATTTCTAGGTTGTGTTGCGTTGTAGTTCATTAATCTTCTGGGTGCAGTTTCTTTAGAATACCAGTCAAAAATATATTTTTTTCTGAAGATCTAATTAACTTTGCATCCAAGTATGTAATTGTTTTGTCCTGTTCAATTTTCATTGTGAATTTTAACTTTGGGTGGTGGGTGTTGTATGTTTTCAAAATTTCATCTTTATCGTCGAATTTTATAATAGCAAAAATGTCATCTACATGTTTAGCTATGTATTTAATTTTTATGTTCTTATTTTTTAATTCTATTGTAGCATCGTCAAGTAAACTATCAAGAACTATATCAGCTATAGTTGGTGAAAGATTTCCCATTGGCATGCCGTAAATTTGATTATATACTTTGTCCTTGTAAATAAAATAATTATTGTCATTTAGGCAAAAACGGAGAATTTCTAAAAATTTTGGCTTAGTTACTGCTGTCAACGTTTTTATTATGATCCATTTACTCATGATTTTTTTGATGGCGTTGTGAACTAGAATATTAGTAAAAAGGGATATAACGTCAAACGATACTAATATGTTATTTTCTTCAATCTTTATATCACGAGTTTTTGTTTTTAATTCAATAGAATTTTTATATTATACTCCTTACAGATTAAATGCTTTAAAATTTGACATATTTTGATAAATTGTAGCATGGTACTTGGGTTGAAGATATAATAGGCCTGAGTGGGATCCCTATTTTGTGGATTTTCGGTCAACCATATATCCTTGGCGCAATGGCTGAGAAGAGCATATCAACTTGTGTTTTTGCCAGTTATCAATAATGCCATTTTTTTAAGGTCTGAGACTATATTATTGTTAATTCTCTGTAATTTTTCTGTTGGGTCAACTCTAATCACTCTATAAGTTTGTTTGTCCTCTAGAATTGTTTCTATTTTTTGTTCATATTCACTTTTAAATATCGCCACAGTTTTGTTTCCTTTGCCTGCTTGTTAAATTACAATGTCATTATGACTTTTGAGAAATTCGCTTGTCACTTTAAAAAATTTTTAATATTAGATTTTCTTTGGTAGTTATGTTGTTTTTCCTTTTATACGATATTGTGTTGTTTGCTAATTTGGTCCTTCCGGTGTCCTTCTCTTTGTTGTAATTTTCATCAATTGCTTGTATACATTGTTCAACGTCAGCTATAACATCTATAGGGGAAAAACTACGTTCTTCTACCGGTAGTGCACATTTTTTACCTAGAGTCAGCATCCATTTACACTCCATAGGTATTTCATATGTGGTTTTATTTTCAAACCAACTGTCATTGTAAATGAATCCGAACTGTTTTAACATTTTTTCTTTCAGTGTATTTACTTTTCTTATGTGTGTTTCGTTTACTTTACTTCAAGGCATATTAATTTTACAGGTAATAGCAGTTCTAAAACAACTACAACAATAGGTAAACAACATGTATTTTGTTTTTGTAAAATATATTTTCAGATGTCAAGTCAACTGACGCACAGTGGCTTGAAAACGATTTTTTTTTACAAAATTCGGTATCATATGAACCGCTGAATATATCTCAACAAAATTTTACAGAGGCAGGGCAGAGGTGCCTTTCAGTGAATCTACGGGCGGTTAGGCTCCTAGGGTGAAGGAGAGATGCCCCAAATTTAGGTTCCTCGGATATATAATTTATTTTAAATGTCATAAAAAGTTTTTCTTTTTAACTCAAATGTTAAGATTTTTAAAATTTCATCAAACCTTAAAAATATCTATAAAAATATGTTTAAATGTGGCTAATTGTAACTTAGTGTTTTTGTCGTAGTACGCCTATTGATTATCGGATTATTACTTTAAGACATTTGCTATATTATTAATAAAATTTAAAATAAACAAGTTTAAAGTTTTGTTTTGATAGCGCTTTTCGTTAAAGAGTTACAAGCCTCTTAATTGAGAAAATGTAAAAAATGTCGTTTTTTAAGGACTTTCCGCAAAAGGTGGTATTCTTTTTTTTTTGTTTTTGCTTATGTAGTTTAAATTTACTTCAGTGCTAGCATATTTGTTTAAGCAATTTTAAAGACAAACTAAGCAAATGCGAATAAAAGCAAAATTAGGTCAACAATTATAGCGGTTCCCCCTCCAGCCCTTGCAAAACATTGCAAATTTTGGAAGAAAATTTTAAAATTATTATAAAATTTCTCAGAGTGCAAAGCAAAGATTAAAAAAAGGTAAACGGTAAGTCTCCAAATTTTAGCTACAAACTCCAAAAAGGATTTGACAGCCCCGTGATTAATTAAGGAATCTTTTGTAAAAAAAAAAATTTGGGACATTTTCCCCCTTTCCGGAAATTTATATGTTAAAACAAAACAAAAAAATAGATTTTATTTCACCGTTTGATTAAAAACTTTATTAGCTCTATCACTTAAAAATTTTGTAGGAATAGCCCGATGCGTTGTGATATTTAATTTCTTAAAAAAAACCTCCTTAACATGATTTTTTCATGATGACGCTACTTACATGCATATATTTAAGAAGCTTCCTAAACGTCGTGATTATGTCAGCTTGTTTTTTTATATGTAAAAACTAAAAATGTGTATAAACACATTTTGTACCAAACTTCTTGGTTTTAACATATAAAATGAGCAAAAAAAATCATGAGGAGGCGAAGCCTACAGTTTGTAAATAAAATTCAGTTTCAAAAAGTGTGTGAAACATTTCTGTTTTATGAAAATTTTAAATATATTACCACAACACCACTGTAAGAAAAAAAAAAAATTTGTGTAAAGAAAATTTGACATCTGAATACATAAACAAGAAAGTCAACTGATCTACTGCCACTACCTAGTATATTAATCTGCCTTGGTAGTTCCGAAGGCAGATTTATTTTACTAGGTAATAGCGGTTCTACAACAAATACAACATTGACAAAAACAACATGTGTTTTTATTGTTATTTTGTGCGTTGGAAACGTCTAAAACACAAAGAGAAGTAAAAAATAATTACTCTAAATACAAATGCTTGCTTTGTTACGCGCACGTTTGTTGTTAGTGTTTTTTGAAATTCGTAAACAAACAATGGATAATACAAACAATTTTTGACTTTTCCAACTACAAAACAGCTGGGCAGACGACACTACCTAGTAAAATAAATCTGCCTTGGTAGTTCCACTTGAAAAATTTTGACGTTTGCGGGATTTATTTGAAATATATTTTTTGTAAGCAAATAAATTTGCGTTGCCACAGGTATAAATAAGAAAAAAAATATTTTTGAACTATTTAACAAAATATGTGTAATGTGTATAATAAACTTATGTACATAAATAATATTTATTAAATATAAATGAAAATTGCACAGAAATAAATCTTTAACTCTTAAAGACAATTTTATATACACGAGTTTATATTAAAAATTCGCCGTTTAAAAAACTTATTAAAAATACAATTGTAGAGTATGAGTTTTACTTAGTTAATTAAAACTGCGAAAAATTTGATTTTTATTTTCTCGTTGTTAATTAATAATCACAAGTACATTAAGCAAATTGGTTTTCAAACCGTTTTATACTGATATCCATATTGTTTATATAAGTTTTTTACGTCCTTAGCATTTTAGAATTACCAAGGACAAGTTTTTTCCATTAATTGAAAACGACAATACAAGATTTTTATAATTACTTTTATTAACAAACCATTTTTTCATCTTTTTATTTGCATACAAAATTTTTTAATTTTTCTGTTTAAAAACGAATACGAAAAAATGTTCTTCCCAAAAAAAAATCTTTTCTTAATACTACTATCTAATTTTGAATTTGAATTGCACAACAAATATTGCATATAATTGGGACCATTATACATATCATTTCCATTAACTTTGAGAAAAGTTAAATTTAGTTTTTCTATTTCTTCCATAAATTCTTTGTTTGGCTTATAAAGACCACCTTCAGATAAAACATTCACATATGTATAATTTTGGTCTTTTTCTTCAAATGTATGAAAACCAAATTCCTTCAACCCCTTTTTTGAAATAATATATCCCGAAAAGTTTTCAAGACCATCATATTTTATTTCACTTAAAAGATTTATTTGCTCCCAAAGTTTTTCGGTTTCTTGTTGTTCTTTAAGCTAGTGATATAATATAAATTTTGCTGAAAAAGAAATTAAATAATTTACCTCCATTTGTTATTCTTCACCAAGTGGCATTTTGTCTATATTTGGCAACTCGATCAATTTATCTTGACAATCTATCACAATTGTTTCATTACCTAAAATATTATCGTTGCGTCCTGTGCAAGTAAACTTTAATTAAGAAGTTACATTCAAAAATGTATATATTTTATTTAACCTAACAAATAATACCGAAACCTGTACTTGAACTCAAGAAAAGATGGATGGTCATGCAGCCCTCACTTTGACCGGCTCAAGCTAAAAATATTTTCTAAGCAGTCTTGATTCAACTTTCCATTCAATATAAAATGCATATTGTACTGCTCCTGGAGGTTTTTAAAAAACAGTGACAAGGCATTATTATTTTGCAAAATTCCGCGTTGAAAAGGTAAAAGAACACCATTTGCGCGATTTGGAAAAAACTTGAATGTAGCATCACTCATAGACTTTAAAACTCGATCTTGCTCAGGAAGTGATAGTCCATAAGCTTTGATTAAAGGGCGAGAATCTTTCTGAGGCATTTTGAATTAAAGATATCAAACCAGTCATTAATAATTTGAAATACCTCAGAACATAGTAAAAAGTATTCGACATCGGAGCAAATTCCTAGTTGTGCACACCTTAGAAATGCGGAGGCTGTTGTATGAGAAAATAACTTTGTGGCGTGTTTTACTTTTTGTCGTGCTATGAAAATGTTATTACTTTAAATTATAAGATGGTTGTAATATATTAAAAGTATAAACATACCAGCTCCTTTTACGTTCAACATTTCAAAAGTTAATGTTTTTGATATACTTAAATCAAAGTTGCATAATGACAAAAGATCTTCTACCATATACATACTTTGACAACAGTTTATTTTTAAAAACGAACCCATTGTCTACGAAATGATTCCGTAGTAGCTTGACTAAATGAGGTACATCAGCAAAAACGTATACGTTTTTCGTATCATCGAAAGGATGATTAAAAAATGGGTTTTGTGGTGATATATTCATAGACTTCCATAATTGCGTATTTTTCAGGACCTAAGTCACTCACGGCTGCAATCACAGTGGAGCCATTTTTAAAAAGTTCTGCAATTATTTGTAGCAGTGTTTCACGAACCATTTTAAAATCGAAATTGTAAAAAACAGGTTGCTTCCAACAACCCC
The DNA here is from genome assembly GCA_916610165.2 of Gymnosoma rotundatum. Lineage (NCBI taxonomy): Eukaryota > Metazoa > Arthropoda > Insecta > Diptera > Tachinidae > Gymnosoma > Gymnosoma rotundatum. Next base: position 88,995,085 of record OU744337.1, on the reverse strand, counting down.
TTAACCCGCGTACCATTGCAACTTGGACCATTCTTCGTGGCTCCATTACAACATCATTTTTGCGGTCGTATGCCCATTCCTCTCTACATTTCATTTCGTCGAAAGAGATAACACACAATTTTCCTTAAGGTGGCATTTCTAAAGATCTCACTTGACTTAATAAATGAGCTTGTATTCCAGGCTCTACACATAATAAAGAAGCCCATCTTCGGAGGGTTGATGGAGATGGCAGTGGCAAAAATTCTTTTTTCCTCAATAACTTGTAGCAACGAGGTCCTGCTGAGTATAAACAAACGGCTTGAAAAATTTCATCCACGTTGTACCTTTTTTGTTGACTGGCAATGTAGTTAGGTTTCATTTTTCAAAAATGAGTTTAGCTTTAACTCTAAAGCAGCAATTTTTTCTTTAAGAGTTTCTATTTCTGTATCTGCTAAAACGTTTTTAACTCGATAGTCTTCCAAAGAAATACTATTTAATCAAGTTATTAAATTAGTACCTATTCAAATCTTACTTATAATAAAAGCAAAACGAAACTTACTCAGTTTGAGTACCTATGCTTGTAAAAGCTTCCGTACAATTTTTCTTGACACACCAGATAGATCAGCGTGCAATCTAAATTATTAACTAAATGTTTGGTTATATATTTATATTATTTTGTTATATTGTTATCTATCATAAACACCTTTCCACACATCCTGTATAATCTTCTTGAACATGGTAGTTGTTTGTTTTTTGTCCTGAAAGCGGTAGTTTTAACTGAAAATAATACTAGAAATTCTATTCCGTATTTACCTTTCGTAGTCTTGAAAAGCACTTTTCTTCAATTGTACATTTCTCTTGCCCATAATAATATCATCTTTTCCAAAATGCAATGAACACACTAAAGGTGTTTTAGGCAAGTTGGACTCAGTGACTTTACAGGCACTAAGCCGTTTTTCTCTTATATATGAATTGTTGGAAATTTGAAAAATCTTACACCAGAATTCTTACAAAAATGTCTTGTATTGCCGCAGTCAGGAAAAAGGCAACTCATCGTATTTTTTTTTTGGTAAATTTTAAGATGCATAACAAAATAGTCCGGACTTTTGAGAGTAAAAAGGAAATTACTCTCTGAATGCGACAAAGTTGTCCGAAATTGCTGGAACGCAAAAAACCATAATTAAACATCCTAAAATACTAATGGTGCTCACTTACTTAAATAAATTTTATATTAGCGATTTTAGACGCTTAAAATGAAAAATATTTTAAAAGCAAAGCATTTGCATCATTGCCCACAGCTGTAAAACCTGATTGAATACAAAAGGTATAAAACGTTATTATTTAAAAAGTTTATTTATAATGTTTTGCAAAATGGAGAGCCAGGGAATTATTGTATGTTCTCTTTTCTTTACTTTCTTCAAATATTTTACATACATAAATTAAATTTGTCGTCTGTCACCACATCCTCTAAATATTTATTAATGCTTTTTCTTAAATGAATAGAAATTATTTTGGCTTAAGTTCATTTAGTTTTAATTTCTAAAAATCTTTTTTAGAAAGAAAATTTATTTTACAAATGTATGCGGAAGGTTTCTAAAGAAAACAAGAAAAATAAAATGCTGCACTTTCTGGACCGGTTCGTCCTTCATCAGTATTCTTCGCATCAATCTACCTTAGTTGTGTAATTTATAAAAATCATCTATTAAATCAACTAACTTTGTAAATAAGAATAGGAGATATATTCATATTAATTTAGTTAGACGAAATTTACACACAAACCAACATATTTCTTTACTGTTCTCTCTGTATTTCGTGCTGTACATTTGTTTTTGCTTTTTGTTTCAATCATCGATTGAACACGAATGCAAATTTTGTTTCTAGTCATTCTTACTGCCATCCCTAAATTAGCGCGTAAAGCGCAAGATAACTGTCAAAATTTCTCATGTACATACAAAATGTATGAAGCATCCCTAAATAGCATGGCGTCAACGCTTAGCAATTGGAAAATCCAATTTTGACAGTGCGTTAGGAAGTGAAGTTTGCTGTTTGTTGGTTTGTTTTGTTTTGTTATGGTTGAAAAGTAATGACAATTTAGTAATTTTCAAGGCAATCTAGCGTTTTTATCTCTTCTTTATGCTTATGCAACGGGTTTTATAAAATAAAACGAGTTAACATTGCTGTTAAAGACACAAAGTTGACGTTCTTATTTAGGGATTACATTCCAGCGCAAAAGCTATGAATTACATTGCATTGCGTCTTACGCGCTAATTTAGGGATGGCAGTAATTCATAGATTAATAAAATATATTTTAAATATACATACTTTAGGACAAATTTGTATGGGAAATTTGTCATAAAACACATTTCAAACTCATTTTATTTATTTATTTAAAATTTATTTGATTTTTAAAGTAAACAGAAAACAGCTAAAATTTAATTCTAGTCTGAACTTACCCAAAGAAAAAGTTCGTACAAATTTGTACAGGAAATTTAAAATTCTCTCTCATTTTCTCTCAAAATTGTACAAAAATTGTTATCTGGAACGCTTTTGGACAAATTTGTAAGAGTTCGGACTGCTTTGTTATGCATCTGGAACAGACGTAATATGAGTGCTACCAAATATTCCTCAAAATATAAATAAACTGCCGTATTCATAGAAAATCAAAATATATTTGAAATACATCTTAGGACAAATTTGTATGAAAATTTTGTCACAAAACATATTTCAAAGTTTTAAAACAAAATCCGTCAAACGGCAATGTATGACATTTATGGAAAAAATCGTCGTTTTAGTAACAATTAGCAATAATTATTAAAAAGAAATTTAGTTACTAAACAGAGCTAAAATTTCCTTAATGGTTTTTATTTATTTATGTTTTTTGCAAGGTTTTAAAAGGTGTCTTTATGGTGGATTAACATTTTTATAACATTCTTTTGGATGATGACCGTCATTTGATTAAAATCGTATATAATGAGACTTCTTGCAACAATTTTCACATTTATTCTCTGTGTTAAAGTTGTTAAATTTATGGGATCTGCCTTCATAGAGGACATCAGAGTTTATTGTAGGTATTTTAAAACTTTTAGAAAATGTATGCTTCTTATTTCCAGGTACAAGTAAACTATATAGCGGTGGAAATGTAACAAACTGGAATAGCTCTCCATTTACAACCGGTACATGCAGTAAATATGCAAAAATTCTTAGACCACTTGCGCTGTCTAATTCGTCCACGATTTTAACCGCAAAAACCGAAAACTTTGGGCTATGGTATCTGTATAGAACCTTGTCCTATTGTATATCGTTTCTATAATCCTATTTCTTTATTATGGAAGTTGCTGTTTGAGGTTGGTTGCTAAGAAAAATAGATTCGCAAACGCTCTCTTCGATAGGTAGGATTTATTTTTAGTACAGTTTCTATTATGTCTATATTTTAATTGTTCAATATAAAAACTTTACCAAGCGGCTCCGTTATTGCTTTTTCTTTTTGCATAGAGTAGATTCTTATTCAAAAGTATTCCGATAGAATTGTCCATTGAAATGAAACTCAAAATCGTTAACTAACGACTTAATAACTTTAAAACAAAACAAACAGAAAAAAAAAGGAAATCGAAAATCGTTTTCTTTTAACTCGATATTTATAAATACGAAATAAATGTATTTTCATAGAATAAAATGAAAAAAGAATTCAACTTTAATCATAATTTTGTTCGTTTGTTTCAAGGCAGATTTATTTTACTAGGTAGTGTCGTCCGCCCAACTGGTTTGTAGTTGGAAAAGTCAAAAGTTGTTTGTATTTTCCTTTGTTTTTTTACGAATTTCAAAAAACACTAACAACACTACCTAGTAAAATAAATCTGCCTTGAAAGCAAGCATTTGTATTGAGAGCAATTATTTTTTGCTTCTCTTTGTGTTATTGACGTTTCCAACGCACAAAATAACAATAAAAAGACATGTTGTTTTTTAAATGTTGTATTTGTTGTATTACCGCTATTACCTAGTACAAGGCGAATTAATACAGGTGAACGCACGGCTACAACAATCCAACACTAAAAACAACAGGCAATTTGTTGCTACAAAATTATGTATGTTGTCAAAAAAAGTTATTTTCAAAATTAAGCAAAATAAAAAAAAAAAAACAAATTTTACATATTTTTAAAAAATGGTTTAACGTTCGAAGTAAACAAGAAATAATTTATACAAAAATAAAAAGAGTAATCAAAATACACTATTGTGGTAGAAAAGAAATATTTCCTGGAGGATATTTGGTTATAGGGCTTTTCTTGTGAACCTGTTTATATTTTGAAACAGCAAACCAATAAAAGGGCCGATGTAATAGTCCATTAAGCATATACATACATATGTATAAAAGATGAGTTACAGATGGATTTAGAAGAACGTGTTAATTCAACAGAATTACCAATTTACGTTTTATAGTATATTCGAGATGGAAAATTGTTGGAATATATGAGGTGCCTTTGTATAAAACTTATTCCTTATTAGAAGTGTTATATACAAAGCATTCTTCCAGCATAATAATAATATCTACACTAAATTTTTGAAAGATTCTTGCAACTCAATCTTTGGATTTTAAGTGGAAATGCATAGTAGTACTCCTGTAAGTTATTTAATTTGAAGTTCATCTCCAACTAAATAATCTAATGTGCAATTTAATTTTTCTTCAAAGTTAATGATTTGTATGTTTTATACCACAATCTACAAAAGGAAGCGTAAAGGCCCGGGGAACTATTGAAAATATATATCTGTTTCGAATTATAATGTATTTCAAACATTTGTTATTAAAAATTTCTCGTACATAAATATATATTCAAACTCTTTTTTTAAATCTGCGTCTTAATCGCTTTAATGCATTCTATTAAAAATATATTTTATAAGATGAAATAATTTACAGATAAAATGTGTCGTTAATTAATATGATAGAGAATAGATTTTTGCATGTATTTTCAGGAGCAATTAGCTTGAAAAAAATAAGAATAAGTAATACAATTATCGCCAATAAACACACAAACAAAAACACATGTAAATTTATCTGATATTTGTTGTCAGTTTTTAAGCATTTGGATAGCAGGCCTTCGATCGTACGCTAGTATTTTTTCCCGTGGTATAACATACGCTGGATTTTCTTATAAAAGACTTCCTGCTTAGCTGGGTACAAAATAAAATATTTTAATCACCCTTATTCTAATTGTCGGCGTCGTCACTTATCAATGTTGATATGTGTCGACGCATTCGATTTGTTATTCTACTTGTCGTTATTGACACTTATCGATTACTGCTCAAAGATTTTTTGTATTCTATAACAAATGTGACGACGATATTGTATTGACGTGACTTTGTTTTTTGTCGACGCCTTTTTCCATAACGACTGGAAGTGATTTAAACCAAACAAAACATTGAAAATGTAAAAAATTGAAAGTTATAAGTGCAAATCAATTTGAAAAAAAAAAAATTATCGTAGAGGCACTGCTTAATGCAATTTTAAAGAAAAATGGGAAAAAATTAGAAAAATTCTAAATTCTCTTGGTCCGCCTAGAAGATTAGCAGATGAATAGCAAAAAGTAACAAAGTAAAGGATTGAATAGGGATTTAAAAAAAAGTTTGTAAAAATTACTTCTAAGGTATGGCGAAATATAAAATAAAAGTGAAAAAAAGATGGTTGCTAATAAAGCAGAATGTAAAGCCACTGGCGGCGGAATTTTTAAACAATTTTCACTCAGTCCGCTGAAAGAAGCTGTGGCAAACCTTCTTAACTTCCAGAAGCATTTGAAGCTGAGGGAGCAGTTCAAGGAGTATAAATGGTTGACATGGGAAACGATTCTAATGACATGGATCTTGCTGAAGTCAAATTTGTCGTTGAAAGCACAGCCAGGAGCAGGCAAAACATAAGTACATACTTGTGATACGGCATATTAAAAATAATGCAATTCTGCCTAAGAAGTTTTCTTTTCAACACAAGTTTTTGTTTTTCAAGCCTTCATCATCAATTAAATCAAAATTTTCTTCACTTATAGAAAACATTTTACCATAAAAGTGTCAAACACAAATAAAATTTAATAAAAAACTTGGGGATGTGCATTTTTATTTCATAAAAATCGATAAACCGTCGACGTCGTCACAGGAATGTTATAGAATGCAAAATTTTTATTGAATTGACGCCGACATTGATACGAAGTGATATTGATACTAAAACGACGACGATGACGACGCCGACAACTAGAATAAGGGTGAATATATTTTATTGTAGCTCACTTTTTATTTTTCAAACTTTTCCATTAATTTTTACTTTGTACCTTTAATCACCATTGGCAGCAACAGAGGCCACATGATCCTAATCAAGAAAACAAGCACAAAATTATAACGCGTTAATAATGTCACTATTTCTTTAAAAATACCTCGATTATACAGATCAGGAACTGTGAATACGGCTTTATATTGTTATTATTTTCTTATGAATTTAAATATTTATTTGTTTTTATATACAATAAACACATTAAAACTTTTGTATATTTCAAAAATCAATTTAATTTTGACAAATTTTTTTAACAAGCTGAATTCGCCTTGACAACTGCAATGTTATCAGTTGATAAGCTTTTTCGCCCGTGCGTTCACCTGTATTTTTTCGCCATGACCTAGTAAAATAAATCTGCCTTGGTTTGTTTTCTTGTCAAAACTAAATGAATAATTATTAAATAATATACTTTTTATATTTTATAAAACCTGTAATAATCAGATGAAATTTTAACTTCTGTTATAAATTATTTTGTTTTAAATATTTACTTTTAGTTAACCAACACAGGACTTTTTGAAAACACCTCTTACCGACAACCCTAATGACCGTTGGTAACTTAGCAACTTCAATTGTTTTTGTTTTTTTTTTAACATACATAAATAAGTTTATTATTATTATAAAAAGTTCGAACATAATCATGGATTTAATAAAAGAAATAAACGAAAAATATTTAGCGCTTGAAGCTGAAGTAGACAGTAAACTGGAAAAGATGTAAGAAGTTTCAAAATTTATTATCTTTATACATATGTACATTCGTATATAAAAATATTAGTTTGAAATGTGTGTTCATATTTACATACATACATGCATAATTATTACGTTGTATTTAAATCTGCCTTGGTTGTATACAAACAAACAAACAAATTGAACAATTTTTTCAGAAAAATAATTTTTTAAACATAATTTGTCAAGAAACACAACAAATTGAGCAATTTTTGTATGTACAGGCATGTTCTGAAAATCACTTTTTGTGAAAGTGATTTAAAATCACAAGAAAGCTGTTCTGCATACAAAACTTTTAAAATTTTTGTGATTTTAAACCAGTCAGCTAAATGTCTGCCGATTTAATATCACTTGGTTATTTTTTCAACCACTTTATTTTGAACTTCGCAGTAAATTAATAATATGAATACCTTAAAATGTTTTTTATTGATTTTTATAGCAAAATTAGCAATTGGCACCAAAGAATTTACAAAATTATGAAAAAATTAAAGACACTTTCTATTGCAAGAAATATTGTTATTTGCTTTGTGATTTTGCATTTACGTTTTTGTTATGAGTTTTTTTTAGTTTTTTATAAAAACAATACTTTTAACTTATTTTCACTTTATATTTTAAGAAAAACACTAATAATTTTCAATACATAAAAAATTTGTCAAACTAAAACAAAATACCAGCTGTTTTCTTGTGGTATCGAAGAGGTGAAATCACAACGAAAAGTTAAAACTTTTGTGGTTTTCAGAACACCATCAAACCACAATTGTGATTTTAAAATCACATGTGATTTGAAATCTTGTGATTTTCAGAACATGCCTGATAATAATATTTTATTAAGCATTGTTATAAAATGCTTGTGATAAATATTAATATAAGCGAAATTACGAAAAGATTGAAAAAAATATTTTATATAAGTCCCAGTTTACATTAGACAATTTTTGTCGCTGCAATTCTTAGTTTATGGGCGAGAAGAGTGAGAGAGGAATTAAAGGTGGTACACATATGCGTGTACTCTTGCAATTCGTTTCGTCTCCTCATTCGTTTTCAAATATGAAGTTAGCACATGTATACATACGTGTGTACTTCTATAAAAATTGCTGCAATAAAAATTGTACAATGTAGAAGCAAATGCGATTTTAAAGAAGAAACGAGAAAAATTGCAACGATAAAAATTGTCCATTCTAAACTGGCACTAAGCTTATTCACGAGTTGTGTTGTAGTTTGATTGCTAGTTGGTATGTTGGGACTAATTTGTACATACATATGTATGTAGTTTGTATTTATGTATCCACGTTTGTATGTATGTATATTCATGTGGTCAAATACACTAATAGCTTTTTCTCTTCCTTCTAATTGCAGCAAGCGTGATGAACTTAGTTTTCAAAAATTCCATCCTGTTGTAACAGAAAAATCAGAAATGAATCAAAACAACAAAATACTTACCTACGAGGAGTCCATGGCAAGAAATGCAAATCTTTTAAAGGTATGAAATGAGACGTGCTTTCACCCTTAATAATTAATAATCATCAATAACGGTGATAATAATAATAAAAATTTGTAAAGTGTGCGTGGATAGAAAGAAAATAAAGGCCCCGATTATGGTTCACAACACTTAAATGTTGTGTTGTCTCTGCTACAACACAACATTTAAATTTGTTTCGATTATGGTTTACAACATCTATAACAAGGCAGATTTATTTTACTAGGTAGTGTCGTCCGCCCAGCTGGTTTGTAGTTGGAAATGTCAAAAGTTTTTGTATTTTCCTTTGTTTGTTTACGAATTTTAAAAAACACTAACAACAAGCGTTTGCGAGACAAAGCAAGCATGTGTATGGAGAGCAATAATCTTTTATTTCTCTTTGTGTTTTTGACGTTTCCAACACACAAAACAACAATAAAAAGGCATGTTGTTTTTGTAAATGTTGTGTTTGTTGTATTACCGCTACTACCTAGTAAAATAAATCTGCCTTGATCTATAACATATATAGTATGTCACAGGGTTGTATTTTATTGTAGCATACATTATCCGTAAAATTACATCTCTTCATATGAAAAACTATCAAAATTAAAACAATTAAACAAATACTCGCGCATATTTAAAATTATTTTTAAATAATGGTGTAATGAAGAAACACACATGTTGCGCATGAGAAGAAAATCCGGTACAGTACGAGTATGTACAATTTATTTAAATGGCCAACAGTTTAGTAGCATTATATCTTTTAGTTTCATTAAATTTTTCGCATAAACAAATATGGTTTTTTGCTTTTGCTGCAAGAACTGGGTCAACCTGCGACTGCATCGGCACCAGTTCAATATTCGTCTGCTCTAAAGAACTCAGGTTTTTTTCAATGTATGGACCACCACCAGTAGTTTGAAAGTTCCTTTTATTGGCAGCTAAGTAGCTTTCTTTTTAAATTTACCTTAAAATTAGTCTATACCTATTAAATGTGGATCCATAGTATTTAATTTTCTGGTAAACTGATCCCATTTGCCCTTTAACTGTATTTTATTAGATCTAAATGAGGGCTTGCCACGACTAATATTAGGATTTTTGGTTATAAGCTCTACCAGCATTTCCATTTGCTTTTTGTTCGTAATTTATCTGAAAAATTGTAGTTATAGATATTTGCAATTAACAAAAAAAAAAAATTACAAATTTCAACTTGCCTTGGCAACAAGACAACCAATAATAAACAGTTATACATTTTTGCCACTTCTCACAAAACATACTAGCAAATGTTGCGAACGACAATCGCTGTAAATTGACATAGACAACTAAACCATAATCACAATTTAAAATTTATAGCATTAAAATAATAACTGTTGTGAACCATAATCAAGGGCAAATTCTCTTAGTCTTTTGTAATATTTTAATTTTCATCATCTTTTAACTGTATAAAAGAGTAAAAAAAAATTAAGCCGTATACAATTTCTTATTTTTTAATTCTTTGTCACCTCAATATATATTTTTTTATTGAAGTTACTTCACTAAACTAGATTTACCTAAATAATGATGGGTATATGAGATTCGGTATGGCCGAATATAGCACCCTCAACTGTTTTTTTTTTCTCAAAATTGGCCCGCTTTTATTAGAAAATATTGTCTTTACTACAAGGGCATGTTGAGGATGTTCTTCAGTGATATTCCTAGGCTGTATAAATTTTAGAGATAAACATGTATTTGTGGCCTAAAAAGAGCTTAAACAATATTTAAAACTTTAATCGCATATTTTTGAGATATGACACTCTGTAGTAAAAGCTCGAGTTTTGATAATATAATTGTCTGTTAGCTTTTTATCTAATTTTAAATAGTTGAAAAATTTGAGAAGGTTAATAACTTTAAATATATATTATTCCTTTTTCATAACTCTGCCAGTCTCTGGAAATGACAAAAGCACGCCTACGTTCACGTTCCACCTTCTCGCCAGTTGAAAACATTTTGGAAAAAGCTTTGCACAACTATAAAATGGATTTGGAATTGTCACAAAATGAAGAGAACACACGACGTCATCATACAACTACTGAAAACATTTACGATACAGTCTGCTAAATTTATCTTTAACAATAAGTATTTACTTTTGTTGCAACAAATATAATTTTTATTGCTAAAAATATTAAACTTAAAGCTTAAATTTCAGTTAAAATAGGTAAAAAAAATCTATAGTATATGTACGTCCTGAATTTTTAGGACAATAATAATTTAATCGCTAGTAATCCAGACACTGAACCCATTACTTTTTACTTTACTGTTTTTTGTTTGGGTTATTAACAATTTTTATATTATTTATTGAGGCTTAAAACAAAAAGAAATATTATTGAAAAGATATGGTTTTTTAAACACCAGAAATTATGTGGGTCTAAACAAATTTATTTATGTATTTTAAGCGCAAATTAACACAAGAAATATTTTCAACTGATATTTTTTTAGATCATTTGTGTCAGTTTTAACTTTATTTTTATGTAAGTTATTTCTCTATAACACTTGTTACATCAAAATGTGGATCAATGTCAAATTGATATCAAAAGAATTTAATGCTTTTTATATGTTTCTTTTAACAAAAGTATACAACGCCCTTTAAGATGTTATTTGTCTAATATACGAGGTGCATTTAAAATTATTAAAGTAAAAATTAAATAGTGTGAATTCGGCTTATATATATAATAAATTTCTAGGTTCATTAAGAAGGCAAAATTATATGTTAATTTTTGTATTGGTTTACAGGAAAACAGAACAGAATTTTTAACAAAATATCCTAGCAGCTGATCAGAGATGGATAATTTATTACATTACATTTTTTTACATATTGTATGCAAACGTTTTTTTATTTGTGGTGTCACCCTATTAAAGCCGTTTCAACTTAAAATATATGCATGTACTTTATATTTGACTATAGTATCGACAAGTAATCAAAAAACAAATATTTGGAATCAAAAAATAAGAAAAAAGTAAGAACTACATTTATATAATTTTACATAAAATTACCATCGGCACTTAATTGGTTAAGCATTTTTAAAATTTTTAGATTTCCTTTTAGGTCTCTTCAAAAGCTTTAAAAGGATACCCTTATCGATATTTTAAAAAATTTGAAAATTGCAGAGCCCCGTAACTCGGAAAATATGAACGAGGGTCAATGTTTGGTATTTTCACTTTATTATAAAAACATAAAATTTTCGGTATTTTCCTTTTACATTGATAACGCTAATGCATCCGATACGTTTAACTTGTGATTTGAGTTTATGCAGTTAATTCAAGAAAAATAACATATAAAACAACAATAAAAGACCTGTAAATAGGCGCATAGGAAACAGTACTAAATGCTTGCGATATTTGTAATGTCTGAGTAAATCTGTTCTTCCGGAAGAAAGTTGTAAAACCCTGATTTTTCTTTAGTGTTTTATATATAGATTTGTATATTCAATCGCTATGAATGTTAAAACGATGTAAGTAATTTAATAAAGTCGTTAGAACGTTTTAAAATAAAACTTTAAGAAGAATTCGTCCAAATGACGGAGACTCGTCATGTCAAGTACCCCTGTTACTACCTGAGGTCACAAACACCAAGGAACATAATTTCTTTTACAGAATGGTTGATCAAAGTAGAAAAGCAAAAAAGCATCAAGCTAAATAACTGTTGACTTTTGTCCCGTAGGGTCAAGTTTTGAAAAATCCCACTTTGACCCATTTAGAGTGCCCCAATGGAGTCCAAATGTATCATCTTGATTTAAATATTCTTTCAAAGTATCGTATGAAATGCTTCGCGTGAATGGTGATTCAAATACGTCATTTATGTCATTCATATTGATCATTTCCGTGTAACTTGTGCAATAAAATATTATATCTGGTTTTTTATAAGCTCTAAGTCCCGTTGCGTCGTCAACATCGGTTCGATAGCGTAGAATTATCTTGATAGCACAGTCGCGCTTTTCTTTGCTATCATCAAACAACATTGATAACAAGATATTTTCCGAATGCGCATAATATGAATTATCTGTAATTACTTTATTGACAATTTTGCGTAAACGAGGTTCTAGAAATCTTGACCAAGTAATGAATTTGAAAAATAATCTACTACCGTACTCGACAGAGCTGTAATACTTGTAATGTTAGCCAGATCCACTGAAACCACGCCGCTAGAAATTACATGGGCCATGTCGTATAAGTACTTGGAATCGGTGGAAAATTAAATTTTTTCTGGAGCAGGGGGCATATTTTTCAACTCAATTTTCTGAAAGCCGTCCACAACCTGAAAATATATAAAAATGAATAAATTAAAAACAGTTGACAATTATAATAAATGAGTGATAGCAATAACTTACCGGAGAGTTTCACAAGTTTCGATTTCACGGCTCAATTTTCCGGTTGCCGATCTTGATCCAATGCTGGTTGATTTATCCAAAGCTTCAAACAAATGCCGAAACGGAAGTTCGTTGAAGTGTAGAAGGCAAACGAACCAATGCAATGGTCTTTTTAAGAGCAATTTGAATCGTCGTATAATTCCACCGTGTGGGCCAGTGTTTGTGCCAATTGTACATATGCCAATTAATGCATCCAGTGATATATTTTTATCATTAAAAAAATCATTTAATTTGGTTGTTTTGTATTCAGCGGTTTCATGTTCCAGTCTTACGTAACCAATCAATTCAGAATTCGGTTCTCTCAAAATAACAAGATAAGATTCTTTTACCATCCTAGTATGATACTTCTCATCAATTTTATCTCTCGTTAAAGTATCATCTTTTCTGCCATCAAATAAAAATGCTAACAACTGGTATTATCTAACCGTTTGCGAAGCAATTCTTGTCTGCATTTCCTTTTTTCTCCGCGAACTTTCGATTTATCAATAATGAGAGGTTCGCCATGGATATCTTTCATTTTAAAATCTTGGAAAAGAGCGGTTCCCATTGCGGATGCTACTCTATCAGGCACACCAAATCTGTCACATACCAAGTCAAAGTTAAAACAATCGTATCTCTGTGAGTATTGTGAACTTGTGCTTATATCCAAATCTTCTTGAACCGGTGGCAGTGCGTATGTTGAATCATCGGGATCTTGGTATGTTGGCATGGATGACATAGCCGTTGCTCCTTGCTATTCAATTTCTATCGGAAATCCATCTATTGTTAGTCTTCTCTGATTACGTTGATCGTGCGTAAACTCTTTGAGGCGTTCGGGAACCAAACCGCATGCACATGGAGCTGCCTTCAAATCGCGTTTACATGTTCCAATGAAAGAAATTGTTTCCAGAGATTTTACATACTCTGTAAATGGTTGGGGTTTGTTTCTTCTCTTGATTTGCTCTTGATATTTGTCAAGCAATCTATTCAATTTATTACATACACTTTTTGTCAGCATTATTTTCATACCAAGTGGTTCCCAAATTCCAATCAACATATATTGTACTTGAATAGTGAATGCTTTATAGGAACACTTTTTTTGTTCGCTTAAGTAAAAATAATATCTCAAGATATCCAGATGGGTTGGTAAATTAAGATCAGTCAAATCAGTAGACACACCAGAAACAGTAACATCATGCCTGGATATGTGACTCATTGGGGTTTCGATAGTTGTTGATGTTGTTATTGCTTCACCTTGTGGTGTAGAGGATGGTGGATTCATTGTAAACTTTTTTATTTGGAATGATTTTTTTTTATATGTTTTTATCTGAAATTAGCACTTCACACTTTGAGTTCTTCACAACGACTTAATGCATTCACAAAAACTGTTGCGTTATATATGGTCTACGAGACGAGGTAACAAGAATGAAATGGTAATTTCAATTCTACCTGTAACCAATTTTGTTATCAAAACTGCTCATAAAGTACTTACATACATGTAAAGTAAACGGTTACCTGACCACAAATTCTGTTAAGCAAGTGCGCCTTTTATTACTTCTGGGAAAAGAAAAAAAAGAAAAGACATATCCATTTCGCTGATTTTTTCATGTAAAGTGCAAAAAATGGTGATTTTTTTAAATGTTTGTATGATGAACCTCCTAGGGGAGTTCCAGGGGTTGTGCCACTGGCATGAGTGGATCGGCCCTCCATAGTTAGTGGGGGTCGGTGATGCATTTTGACTCGATTGGGGCACTCTAAATAGGTCAAAGTGGGATTTTTCAAAACTTGATCCTCCATGGGTCAGTTGGGGGGTAGTAGTGTTCGTTTTAGAGGTATAGTTCCTCGGGCAAAGTTTCTTATTTTGATCCCTAGAATACGGGGGAGTTCCTCCAGTATCAAGCGACATGGTGGGTACCTGGAAATTTTTGGAATTTGAGCTATTAAAGCCAAGCTATTTTACGAATTAAAACACTGTATTTCTATACATTTGCAAATGTTTTTGAATAGCAAATTTGAGAAGGAAAGTAAAGAAGTGCCTACATTAAAATGTAAAGAGAATTTATTTTAAAATACATAAATCTTTATATTATTATTTGATTAAATAAATGCTTTCACAGTCCTTCAATTGCACACTACTCTTTATCTGTGCCGCATCCATTGTACAGTAACTGCAGTCGTCTTGGGTGTTTTTGTGCGAACTTGTCAATTACCTATGACACTTTTATTAAATAAAGTTAAGACTATAAGAATTACCTGTAAGGGATCGATGTTGATTGTATTCTTGTGAATATTCATTAGCGCAAGGCCATAAGTCTGTCTTCCCGCATTGTTGTTCTGAGGTAGGTTTTTATTAGTTTCATACTTGAAAAACTTTTTTCTCCTGGGCAGGACACAAAGCAAGTGCAGAAGTTTTTTTATATTAGGATAAAAGCTAACTGAAGTATCACAAAAAGCATCGATAGCTGTTCATGGGGCCACATTGATATTTCATTGTACAATTGAAATGTACTAGATTCCTCACAAAAGTTTTTTGCTGCATTCACAACCTCATCATCATATTCAGCTGGTTTAAAAATGCCGGGACAAGACTGAAAAGTTTGGTGTTTTCACAAATAAGCGTATTTAAAAACGGGTTGAAAACATTTATCCTATAATAGTCACGTGGATTGGAGGCCTCAGCATTTGCTTGATGAATCTGAGTCCTGACACTTCGAGGACTTACCACCTCAATGTCATGTTGGGTTACCACTTTTACTGCTGTGGCAAAAATCCTGTTATAGATAATACCATCTTAACGATATCTTTGGAATATAACAATTGTAGTATTAGCCATCGTATAACATTCTTGAAGTTCAACATTTGGACTTTGAAGATCCTCAGATAACTTGGTCGTTAAATCCAGGTAATTGCATCATGTCGCTCAACAAGACGAGTTTCGCACAAACTTATCAGTTTGTGTCGCTTTTCTTCTGGATGTTGCTTAATTAAGATATTCTCCATTTTCTGCACTCTTTGAGCAGAATCTTTTATGAAACTTTTTACTTCTCTGATTGTACCACTAGCATTTCTGATACTTGGTTAAGAACATGCATAACTTAAAACCAAATTAAATTGGTGTGATGCACAATGTACATACACTGCAAGAGGATTTAAATGTTTATTTCTCGCTCGCACTTCTTGAAAATTGCCTGACATGTTGGAGCATCCATCATACGCTTGACCTCTTAAATAAGCAATATCGAGCCCTAGTTCTTGAAGTTTGTCTATTAAAAGTATTGTTAATTTTTCCCCAGTAAGGCCGCCCTTCGCTTCTGCAAACCCAGTAAACATTTCCTTAATCTGACCTTGATCGATGTCCAGATATCTAAGGCATACAGTCATCTGCTTAATAGAGCTAGTGTCCCGGGTTTCATCTGCAATAAATGAGAAATAATGTGATTTTTTTACTTCTTCTACAATTTGTTCTACAATAACATCTCCACAGCATTCAATTAGGTCGTTCTGCGTGGTTTTGCTGATGAAAGTAGCATTTTTGGGAGCATTTTTAAGATGATTCTTTAGATACGTATCGCCAGCGTCAACCCGAAGCGTTGCAAGGCTCTGAATTATCCCTCGTGTTCAATCTGATGTTGCAAATCTAAAATTTTGATGCCCACGCAAAGCTATATTCTCAGTCCCACATATAGTAATAGTCTTTACTATGGGCACCAATCGTTTTCTATTTGCTTTAGATTCCAACAAAACGTCAATTTTGTTTTCTGGGTTTTCATACCTTTTCAAAAATTCGGTGCTTTCTAAAAGTAACACTTTGTGATATTCATTATTGTTATGGTCCTTAAATAACTCTAGGATGTGTTTATATTTTTTGAGTGATGTCCTCACTAAACGCCCTAGAGGCGTTTTATTTTTCATACCAGCCTCTTTGGGCCCAAATATAACACATACACGGCAAAACACGCCTTCTTCTTTTTTACTATATGACAACCATGGGTTTTCGCACAGGCACTTAAATTTAATTTCCTTTTTTTGTCCAGATTCTAAATTAGTTGGAAAAACATATGGGCTATCTGGGACCCAAGTTTTAGTTAAAATGCTATACGTTTCTTTATCAGCCATTTTCATTTGTAAAATTAGTGGGTCTACTTGCCTGTGGGAGCTCCACCTGAGGACACGCATGACTTGTTGATGATTTCTTAAGTTATTAAATGTTTTGTTTTATTTATTGATTTATTTATTTTTTGAACGTTAAGTAAAAAAAACAAACAACGTGCACAAACATGTTACACTCTTAATATTTGGATATTATAATTGTATAAACAAAGTTGAAAACTATAAGAGTAAAGGAAAGATATGCTGCTACAAAATTTTAAGCATAAACTCGTAGAGCAACATCTTACGACACCATGAAGAAGGGTATATAAGATTTTTAAGTTGTCGCAAACTTAAAGTTTTCCTAACTTAGCACTATAATGGACAACAGTACTACCTGAACACTTTAATTCACCACAAAAAGTGGAAAAGTTTGTCATTTCGTTTTATGGAATGAGCGAATTTCGTCTGTCCGTTTTAATGTTGCCTTTGCAAACTGGATACAACAAAAATCTAAATACGCCAATCGATCAGACATAGTGTCGAAAGAGGTGCTATTAGAAATCAGCAAGATTGGTCCATATTCTTAGACGCAACAGGCAAAACACCACGCCTACCTCTAATTTTTTCATATTATGTGAAACAGTGAAGTAACTCCAATAAAAAAAAAAAACAAATATATGGGGCGATATAAATTTAAAAAATAAGAAAAACACATCAAGTGAAAAAATTGGCGCTCCCTCATCCGAGTTACAGGCCTCTGAAATTCAGACATTTTTATGTAAAATTATATATTTGTTTGTGGGCAATTCAGCGAATAAAAATAAGATTCATAATTTTAGTTTAAAAAAGCATAATGTGAAGTATTTTCTAACTAAAAACAAAGTGAGTAGCAAGAAGAACATCTACTTTAAGTTTTGTTTATGTAGATTTTTGTTCGATTATGATTCAATGATCAGTACATAAAAATAAGTACAATAATTAGACTATTTTTAAGAGAAAAACTAAAAATTGCACTTCACTTTGGTAGAGCGCGAGTTGTAGATTTGCGTGAAAAGTATCGCTTAAGAAAATCGACGGTACGTACGTATTCATAAAAAATCAAAATAGATTTAAAATTTATTTTAGGACAAATTTGTTTAAAAAATTTGCTATAAAACACAAAGTACAAACTTTGGATTTAAAATAGGAAACGACACACATACAGGCCTGTTTCTGGTGCAGCCCTTCAATTTAAAGTTAAAAAATTCATAGAAAGCTTTGCAGTGGAGATTTCAATGCAAGTCACTGTTGTTTGTCTAGATTCAAAAAACTTTTTGGCATACGTCTTTCAAAACATAGTGGAAGAAACCTTTCATCAAAGACGTTGAACATTTTAAGACAAAACTGTAGCAAGTTATCTAAGAACATAACTTACCATTGGATGTTATTTTTATTGCCGATGTAACTGGTATTATTTAGAAACCATTGCCTGAAAAAAACTTGCAGAAAGCCTTTTATTATGATGCAAAAGAAATATTTAAATTTATTATTTGAAGATCAAAACCGTCTTTTGCATTTTTAAAGAACAAATATTACAATTTAAACTCAGCACCAATTATTTTATGGTAAAAAATGAATTGAAGTTTGACTTTTTACCCTTATTACCATCTTATAATTCATACTTTTTCTCAGCGGAAGTGTACTCCAAAAATCATATTCACTTTTTTTTGTACGGCGACTATTTGAAAATTCTATTAAATATTCCTGTGTATATACGTAAAAAAATAATAATGGTGACATTTTTTAATTAATTAGTTTTTATGCATTTGTAATAAATATATGTAGGTTTTTTAAGAGTTTACATTTTTTCCAGTGTGTTAGGGTTTTTTTTTAAGATAAAGGTGTTTGTGCCCCTTACAGGTAGCGAAAAATTGAAAAAAAGCATGCCAAAAACAAATTTGCGTACATTTTTTTTGCAACGGAAATTTTTAAAATGTGCTTCTTTTTTACAATTTATACACAACACTTGCATATTATTATTTTGCGTGTACAATAAGCAAGACTTGTACATTAATTGCTTTATTAGGGCAACTAACAACTTCAAATGTAAAAAGAAGTAACAATAAATATGCCGAGTATCTTTATTTTAAGTTTCTAGCATGTACTTCATGCGAACTTCGCCAAGTACCTGAAAAGAAAGTGCAGTTTGGAGCTTGCGATGTGTTCTTATAAGTACCTAAGTGACATTTTATATTATCCCTTAATAGATCCTTTTGGGTTTGAAAAGTTGTTAAAATTACTAGGCGCAAAGTCTTAGAATTAAATACACATATATGTATATGTATATATATATATATATATATATATATATCCCAGCAAAAAATTTTTGAAAAGGTAATCGAGTGTGGAATTAAGCATTTTTGGCAGAAGTACTTCCCTACTAGATTGCCAACTTAATGATTTTAACAAGGCATGAGACTTTTATAATCAATTACTGAGAATCGATTACATTAATTATTGTAGGAAGTAATGAGTACAATTAGTACGGTAGTCCCTTTTAACATAAAGAACTAGTTCCATTACTACTTCCTTTTTTGGAAGCAAATGTAATGTGTTTTGTAATCGAGTAACAAAATATGGTAATCACAAAAGTAAGTCATTATATGGCAAGTACTTTTAAAGGTAATGTCTAATTTTTTGCTGGGTATATATTATTATTGATAATTAATGTGGTTATAGAGCACTATCAAGTAGTGGTCCCACACAGGAACCACTGCCCTAGACACCTCTCGCATTACTTCAGTGTAGCGTTTATGCAGTGTTACAGCTTATCCCTCTACTAACTCTCCATCCTCTTATCAACTGCATAAACGCTACCCTGAAGTAATGCGAGAGGTGTCTAGGGCAGTGGTTCCTGTGTGGGACCACTACTTAATAGTGCTCTATAACCACGTTAATTATCAATAATAATTCTTGCGAATTAAATTAATAATAATTGTCTGTAAAGGGACAAACATTTTATTACAAAATTTAAATGTTATAAATACTTTTGTTGTTATATCGGAGTTAGCAATACAGGTTCGTTGTAAATTTTAAGCGTCTGTCTACAACTGCTTGAAAGTATGGCCATATAATTGAAATTAAATAAACTATTGCGGCACCTTTTAATTTAAAGTTTTGAATATTAGTATTTGTTACTATAAAGGTCATAGCAATCGACATTAGTTCCAATTTGCATGCATTTGTCTATGGAGACACCCTTTAATTTTTGAATTTACTTTTGTATTACTTTTTGCTCTTGACAGCTATAGTGATACGCTGTTTTTTTATTTTAAAGTGCTGATCTTTACGGTTCATAATACACCTAAAAAAAATGTATGTTTTATGGAGACGCCCTTTAATCTGTAAGCATCACCTTTTAAATAAAAAAAAATTTCAAAATCGATCCCGATGTGACTGGAGGTGATGGAGGCCCAAACGTAAATGGTAACATTCAGTCGAATTGATAACCTCCTTCTTCGGTTCGGTTAAAAAAAAAACGTTTTCTTATAAACACATACATTCGTGCATATGTACATAAAAAACTGTGAAGTTTTTTAGGGTAGAAATATTAAATGTCCATCGCTTATTGAAAACACGAAACAAAACACAAACACACTTGTATTTTTATTAAACACAAGTGGTTTATTTTTATTATTGTTTGCTATTTAATTTTTCATTACCTTGATGTGTAGGCGCACTTTATCTTTCATTTCGAATTCTACTTTGTTTTTAAAAACTCGATCGGTGTCAACGTTGTCAATGTCATTATAATAGATTTCTTCAAGTTGCGAACAAACAACCAAACAAATAGAAACAAAGAAATTTGTGATAAAAAATATTTAAACAAATTGCTTTTTCCCATTGTTCAAATAAAATTGTGTGTCTGCTCGTAGCGACTTGTATTCTGTTATTTTGTGATATGATTGTCATTTCTATAACATTTGAGTAGTGGCTCGAAAATTTAAGTATAACAAACTTACATTTAAGTATTGCAATAAAAACCTTTTAACGAACTGTATTTATTAAAATTATTTCTCTTTTCTTCAAAACCTAAGTTAAAGTAGAACCAAAGAAAATACGATCAGTTCCTACAAATGCAATTAGGAAAAATAAAAAACATCAAGATAGAAAAAAAAAACAAAAACAGTAAAATACTGGTAACAAGTCGTTAAAAGTGATTTTCAACCCAACAAGTGTTTTTACATAAATTCGAATTTAGAAACACTACAATGTTTGCCCATCTTTTAGTCTGTGACAGGCCTTAATTTCTGAAAAACTAATAAATAAACTCAGAAATTAAATACTTCTTCTTCTAGGCTATTACTGGGTAATCAATTGCAAATACGACATTAATTAGCTCACAATAAATTTATTTTATTAATTTTTATTAATCAAAGTACGATCGTTTAATACATTTATTTGTGAAAACCAAAAGTTACCTGAAAACAATAATGTCGTCTTATTTTTTTAAGTAAATAAAATTAAAATTTGTTTCTAAACCCTACTTAATATTATTTATTTCAGTTATTGTTTGACATTGTATCTTCATATCATTGTAATCGTAGTTATTTTGAAAATTATGGAATCCAATGTTAATTTAATACGATTAAAGGCTCAAACTTAATGTGAATAAGCTAGCTTAAGACAACTTAAGCAACTGTGCTAAGTAAATGTGAGACAATTTTAATGTACTCAAATGTGCCTTTATACGATGTGTTTTTTTTTTTAAATATGACTTGTCAGATTTCTTTTAATTAAAAACATACGTATCTGAAAGTCATATAACAAAAGGTGTGTTCATTTACTTTACTAGTAAAAATTTGCAACGAGAGAGTAACAAGAAATTTTCCAAAATTACTCTCAAAAATGTGAAAAAGTAAATGAACACTTTACTAGCTAAAATTTGCAAGTTAAAATAGTGTTGTAATGTATAGGTACATATGAATACTCAATAACTACCCCTATATTTTTGGAAAAATTATAGATATATATATATATATATATATATTATAAAAATGATGTGATTATGGTCATTTATATTCAGCATTGTCGTGACTGGCGTTTTTCGAGTACGGCTTGTTAAAGAATAATGAAAAGTTTTGAAATTTTGTTTAATCTAGTACCTGATGTAGTCGAAATACGCTATATACGATAAAGGTGATTAACTACTTTTGAATAAAATTAATGAATAAAATATCTATTTTTAATTAGTTTATACGTTATAACAGCCTGCCTACACATCGAATTTTTATATATCGGAAATAACGACAGAATGAGGTCGCAGAAATGTTTATTTCCAACTTTGTGATTTGTTTTTCAAGCGATTTTCATAAAATGGTGTTTTTAATGCGTGGTTTAATAAGTATGCGTTAATAGATATTATTTTGACACCTTTTGTGTTATTTTTATTATAATTATATAATATTAAGTATTTTGTAATGTGATTTTATGAAGAACTATTTATGTAAATAAACACCAATAAGAAACTACATTAAGACACAAACAAATGTGAGTTGAAAAGGAGAATTTTTGTTCGTTATTGTCTAACGTTAATGCTCCGCTTTTGCAATCGTTTCCTAAATATAATAATAATAATAAACAGCCGGCGAAAAACGGGTTAAATATATTTTTTAAAGAAAACAAATTTAAGCAATTTTCATTTTCATTGTAATAAAAAGCTTTATCCACATATCAGAAGCAGTAGAAAATTAATTTAATAAATTATGTGTTAATTTAAATTTATTTGCAAATATATATTTGAACTGAATGAATTATTTGCCTACTTAGTGTAAATTACCGAGTAGCTACCTACTCATAATATTTACAACACTAAGATTAACAGCCGGCCTGTGAAAATTAAAGAAAAAATTTCAATTCAATGCAATTTCATTAGACATCTTATTTTGCTTCAGTTGTTCCTAAAATAAACAAAAATAAATTTATCTTTTAAATACTTTTTATCGTTTTAAAAATTTACATTTACAGTTTCTTAAATTTTTTTAAAATATTTTCATTTTTAACTTAATTTTGAAATATTTTTTTGTAAACACAAACGCAAAACAGCTGTTTGAATAATTATTGCAAGTTAAAATTTTACTTGTAAAAACTTGCAAGAATTTGTCTGTCTCTCAATTTTTTACGCTCTTTGAACGCTCTCTCGTTGCAAATTTTTTGGGTTAATGAACGCTTTCTAGTAACAATTGTTACAAATTTGTACAAATTTTTAGTAAATGAACACACCTAAATTTTCATTTATTATGTCCTTTTCTTATACGACAAAGCATCTGACTGTAAGGACCAGTTTCACGATGTCGCAATCGTTCGTTCGCACAATTACATTTAAAACAAAAACTAATTCTGAAAAATTGTTTTTGTTCTATATGTAATTACGCGAACGAGAGAACGATTGCGACATCGAGAAATTGGCCCTAAATGATGCAACTTATTCTTTGTTCACTTTTAGCGTTATTGAAGCATCAAAAACTGAGAAAAGCACTAAAATCTATTAAAACAGAACAGAGTTATCATCTTTGTTGGCATCAGATGTAGGATGTTCAATAAATAGAAAAGAATTAAAAACATAATTATAAAAAATACAAGTAGGAACTATTTCCTTTATTTAAAATGTTTGTCGAAAAAACACGCAATAAAATAACAACTGTACACAATGATTTACATCATTGCAATTACCAGTATGTTAATTATTTTTTTACCTTTCTGTGGCACTTTATTTATTATCTATCTATTTGTTCTATTGGTAACACTGTGGCTCTGGCTAGATTTGTTCCTCTACGATTTCTTGGTTACTAGACATGCGCCTTTGCCATTCAACTCCCATTAAGGTAGACTATGATTTTCTAGCTTTAACTTTATTGACGCCTTACCATCTCATATACTGCGGCCGCACAATAACTGTTTTGCTTTTTCTAATTTAGTCGAGACGCTAGAGGCCTAAACTCTTTATCTGCGATCTTCAGTTTTACAATCAGTAGACACCTCTACCAACGTAACCACCGCAGTGGCTCCAACTTACACAGACATTATTTAGCACTCTTTCCTTAAGATTGGACACAATCATTACTCTTTACGAACACATTAACTTTTCTTTTTACGGACATCTAAGGATCTCTCAAATCTTATTTTTGAAAAAGTACCACTTATAAGAATTTATAACGCTGGCAACACAGCCAGTTATTGCCCCGGCACAACTAGTAATAAAAAATAAAATAAAAACACACTAAATTCTTTGATAATGCCAAAATTAATTTAATAACTTAACGAAGTTCAACAGAATTTAAATTTTCAGCAATTGGTCTGTTTACTTAAAAGTTTTAAAAAATATTGGAGTTTATGATCACTTTTATATTCAAAAAGAACAGACGAAAAATGTTTGCTACCCTTAACTGTTAATAGGTGCTTCGATATGCTTACATGTGTTCATACCTATACATACATTCATTTACATATGAATAAACATTCGTCATATTGTTACACACAGGTTTACTAATTTTTCATTTGTCGATCAATAGGATGATTGCGAGCGGCTGCGTTCTGACGTGTAAAAGGCTGCTCGCATGCAAGTGAGTGAACGTAAGCAAGTATGTGCTTGTGCACTTTTTACTCGACATGTTTTTTATTTTCTATTAATTTTTCTATTGTTGATATTCTTATTGTTAATGTTTGTTTGCTATTTGTACATTAATGGCTTTTTTTCTTTCATTTTATTACTGTTGCTGTTGTTTTAAGTACAAATATTGAAATTTTTGTACACGTAAGTATGTTTGTTATAATAATTTTTATGTATGTGTGTATATGTGTGCGTGTGTCGTTATGTTAACTGATATTCATTTTGAAGTGTTTTAAACTTCATCAAGAAATTCTACCATTCAGTTACGGTTTAATACGCGACAGGTGAATGTTGACAACTGATAATTGTGTCACAACCCACTCAACAGTTGTTGTCAACGGATCGTGGTACTACAACCAATAACTGGAACAAGATATCGTATTGTTTTTCAAAAGAAAATTGTTAAAGAATAATTGCCACGAAGCAACTACTAAAAATACTTAATCGAATACTTTTTTGTTTATTGTTTAAATGTTGATTTGTGGCGAGGAATTTGTTATCGACAATTGTTAAAATAATTATGCACGGATATTTTAATGTATTCATAAGATCCATAGCAAAATAGTCCGGACTTTTGAGAGTAAAAAGGAAATTACTCTCTGAATGCGACAAAGTTGTCCGAAATTGCTGGAACACAAAAAACCATAATTAAACATCCTAAAATACTAATGGTGCTTACTTACTTAAATAAATTTTATATTAGTGATTTTAGACGCTTAAAATGAAAAATATTTTAAAAGCAAAGCATTTGCATCATTGCCAACAGCTGTAAAACCTGATTGAATACAAAAGGTATAACACGTTATTATTTAAAAAATTTATTTATAATGTTTTGCAAAATGGAAAGCCAGGGAATTATTGTATGTTCTCTTTTCTTTACTTTCTTCAAATATTTTACATACATAAATTAAATTCGTCGTCTGTCACCACATCCTCTAAATATTTATTAATGCTTTTTCTTAAATGAATAGAAATTATTTTGGCTTAAGTTCATTTATTTTTAATTTCTAAAAATCTTTTTTAGAAAGAAAATTTATTTTACAAATGTATGCGGAAGTTTTCTAAAGAAAACAAGAAAAATTAGATGCTAGCAGAATAAAATGCTGCACTTTCTGGACCGGTTCGTCCTTCATCAGTATTCTTCGCATCTATCTACCTTAAATGTTTATTTTATAAAAATCATCTATTAAACCAACTAACTTTGTAAATAAGAATAGGAGATATATTCATATTAATTTAGTTAGACGAAATTTACACACAAACCAACATATTTCTTTACTGTTCTCTCTGTATTTCGTGTTGTACATTTGTTTTTGCTTTTTGTTTCAATCATCGATTGAACACGAATGCAAATTTTGTTTCTAGTCATTCTTATACCATGTTTCCACGGCTACTTAAAACACTTGTTTCGCTCTCTTTAACAAGATTGCGAATCATGCTGTTTATACGACACATTCCTGTTTCTATTTGAAAGCACTGTTTGGAAGCATACATGCATACATATTTATGTATATACATGTAAATCTTTCTGAGTAGAGAGACATATTAAGATGATGAAGCTGGTTCAAAACATTACCATGTCGCCTTTGTACATCTTTCAGCGCCTCGAAACACTCCATAATAATATTTTTTTTTTATAGCGTGATCTTTTTGCATTTTAAAAGTTGGCACAATAGAAATTTATACTTTTGTTTGTTTTAAAAAATGGTTTAACGTTCGAAGTAAACAAGAAATAATTTATACAAAAATAAAAAGAGTAATCAAAATACACTATTGTGGTAGAAAAGAAATATTTCCTGGAGGATATTTGGTTATAGGGCTTTTCTTGTGAACCTGTTTATATTTTGAAACAGCAAACCAATAAAAGGGCCGATGTAATAGTCCATTAAGCATATACATGCATATGTATCAAAGATGAGTTACAGATGGATTTAGAAGAACCTGTTAATTCAACAGAATTAGCAATTTACGTTTTATAGTATATTCGAGATGGAAAATTGTTGGAATATATGAGGTGCCTTTGTATTAAACTTATTCCTTATTAGAAGTGTTATATACAAAGCATTCATCCAGCATAATAATAATATCTACACTAAATTTTTGAAAGATTCTTGCAACTCAATCTTTGGATTTTAAGTGGAAATGCATAGTAGTACTCCTGTAAGTTATTTAATTTGAAGTTCAACTCCAACTAAATAATCTAATGTGCAATTTAATTTTTCTTCAAAGTTAATGATTTGTATGGTTTTATACCACAATCTACAAAAGGAAGCGTAAAGGCCCGGGGAACTATTGAAAATATATATCTGTTTCGAATTATAATGTATTTCAAACATTTGTTATTAAAAATTTCTCGTACATAAATATATATTCAAACTCTTTTTTTAAATCTGCGTCTTAATCGCTTTAATGCATTCTATTAAAAATATATTTTATAAGATGAAATAATTTACAGATAAAATGTATCGTTAATTAATATGATAGAGAATAGATTTTTGCATGTATTTTCAGGAGCAATTAGCTTGAAAAAAATAAGAATAAGTAATACAATTATCGCCAATAAACACACAAACAAAAACACATGTAAATTTATCTGATATTTGTTGTCAGTTTTTAAGCATTTGGATAGCAGGCCTTCGATCGTACGCTAGTATTTTTTCCCGTGGTATAACATACGCTGGATTTTCTTATAAAAGACTTCCTGCTTAGCTGGGTACAAAATAAAATATTTTAATATATTTTATTGTAGCTCACTTTTTATTTTTCAAACTTTTCCATTAATTTTTACTTTGTATCTTTAATCACCATTGGCAGCAACAGAGGCCACATGATCCTAATCAAGAAAACAAGCACAAAATTATAACGCGTTAATAATGTCACTATTTCTTTAAAAATACCTCGATTATACAGATCAGGAACTGTGAATACGGCTTTATATTGTTATTATTTTCTTATGAATTTAAATATTTATTTGTTTTTATATACAATAAACACATTAAAACTTTTGTATATTTCAAAAATCAATTTAATTTTGACAAATTTTTTTAACAAGCTGAATTCGCCTTGACAACTGCAATGTTATCAGTTGATAAGCTTTTTCGCCCGTGCGTTCACCTGTATTTTTTCGCCATGACCTAGTAAAATAAATCTGCCTTGGTTTGTTTTCTTGTCAAAACTAAATGAATAATTATTAAATAATATACTTTTTATATTTTATAAAACCTGTAATAATCAGATGAAATTTTAACTTCTGTTATAAATTATTTTGTTTTAAATATTTACTTTTAGTTAACCAACACAGGACTTTTTGAAAACACCTCTTACCGACAACCCTAATGACCGTTGGTAACTTAGCAACTTCAATTGTTTTTGTTTTTTTTTTTAACATACATAAATAAGTTTATTATTATTATAAAAAGTTCGAACATAATCATGGATTTAATAAAAGAAATAAACGAAAAATATTTAGCGCTTGAAGCTGAAGTAGACAGTAAACTGGAAAAGATGTAAGAAGCTTCAAAATTTATTATCTTTATACATATGTACATTCGTATATAAAAATATTAGTTTGAAATGTGTGTTCATATTTACATTCATACATGCATAATTATAACGTTGTATATAAATCTGCCTTGGTTGTATTCAAACAAACAAACAAATTGAACAATTTTTTCAGAAAAATAATTTTTTAAACATAATTTGTCAAGAAACACAACAAATTGAGCAATTTTTGTATGTACAGGCATGTTCTGAAAATCACTTTTTGTGAAAGTGATTTAAAATCACAAGAAAGCTGTTCTGCATACAAAACTTTTAAAATTTTTGTGATTTTAAACCAGTCAGCTAAATGTCTGCCGATTTAATATCACTTGGTTATTTTTTCAACCACTTTATTTTGAACTTCGCAGTAAATTAATAATATGAATACCTTAAAATGTTTTTTATTGATTTTTATAGCAAAATTAGCAATTGGCACCAAAGAATTTACAAAATTATGAAAAAATTAAAGACACTTTCTATTGCAAGAAATATTGTTATTTGCTTTGTGATTTTGCATTTACGTTTTTGTTATGAGTTTTTTTTAGTTTTTTATAAAAACAATACTTTTAACTTATTTTCACTTTATATTTTAAGAAAAACACTAATAATTTTCAATACATAAAAAATTTGTCAAACTAAAACAAAATACCAGCTGTTTTCTTGTGGTATCGAAGAGGTGAAATCACAACGAAAAGTTAAAACTTTTGTGGTTTTCAGAACACCATTAAACCACAATTGTGATTTTAAAATCACATGTGATTTGAAATCTTGTGATTTTCAGAACATGCCTGATAATAATATTTTATTAAGCATTGTTATAAAATGCTTGTGATAAATATTAATATAAGCGAAATTACGAAAAGATTGAAAAAACTATTTTATATAAGTCCCAGTTTTCATTAGACAATTTTTGTCGCTGCAATTCTTAGTTTATGGGCGAGAAGAGTGAGAGAGGAATTAAAGGTGGTACACATATGCGTGTACTCTTGCAATTCGTTTCGTCTCCTCATTCGTTTTCAAATATGAAGTTAGCACATGTATACATACGTGTGTACTTCTATAAAAATTGCTGCAATAAAAATTGTACAATGTAGAAGCAAATGCGATTTTAAAGAAGAAACGAGAAAAATTGCAACGATAAAAATTGTCCATTCTAAACTGGCACTAAGCTTATTCACGAGTTGTGTTGTAGTTTGATTGCTAGTTGGTATGTTGGGACTAATTTGTACATACATATGTATGTAGTTTGTATTTATGTATCCACGTTTGTATGTATGTATATTCATGTGGTCAAATACACTAATAGCTTTTTCTCTTCCTTCTAATTGCAGCAAGCGTGATGAACTTAGTTTTCAAAAATTCCATCCTGTTGTAACAGAAAAATCAGAAATGAATCAAAACAACAAAATACTTACCTACGAGGAGTCCATGGCAAGAAATGCAAATCTTTTAAAGGTATGAAATGAGACGTGCTTTCACCCTTAATAATTAATAATCATCAATAACGGTGATAATAATAATAAAAATTTGTAAAGTGTGCGTGGATAGAAAGAAAATAAAGGCCCCGATTATGGTTCACAACACTTAAATGTTGTGTTGTCTCTGCTACAACACAACATTTAAATTTGTTTCGATTATGGTTTACAACACCTATAACAAGGCAGATTTATTTTACTAGGTAGTGTCGTCCGCCCAGCTGGTTTGTAGTTGGAAATGTCAAAAGTTTTTGTATTTTCCTTTGTTTGTTTACGAATTTTAAAAAACACTAACAACAAGCGTTTGCGAGACAAAGCAAGCATGTGTATGGAGAGCAATAATCTTTTATTTCTCTTTGTGTTTTTGACGTTTCCAACACACAAAACAACAATAAAAAGGCATGTTGTTTTTGTAAATGTTGTGTTTGTTGTATTACCGCTACTACCTAGTAAAATAAATCTGCCTTGATCTATAACATATATAGTATGTCACAGGGTTGTATTTTATTGTAGCATACATTATCCGTAAAATTACATCTCCTCATATGGAAAACTATCAAAATTAAAACAATTAAACAAATACACGCGGATTTTTAAAATTATTTTTAAATAATGGTGTAATGAAGAAACACACATGTTGCGCATGAGAAGAAAATCCGGTACAGTACGAGTATGTACAATTTATTTAAATGGCCAACAGTTTAGTAGCATTATATCTTTTAGTTTCATAAAATTTTTTCGCATAAACAAATATGGTTTTTTGTTTTTGCTGCAAGAACTGGGTCAACCTGCGACTGCATCGGCACCAGTTCAATATTCGTCTGCTCTAAAGAACTCAGGTTTTTTTCAATGTATGGACCACCACCAGTAGTTTGAAAGTTCCTTTTATTGGCAGCTAAGTAGCTTTCTTTTTAAATTTACCTTAAAATTAGTCTATACCTATTAAATGTGGATCCATAGTATTTAATTTTCTGGTAAACTGATCCCATTTGCCCTTTAACTGTATTTTATTAGATTTAAATGAGGGCTTGCCACGACTAATATTAGGATTTTTGGTTATAAGCTCTACCAGCATTTCCATTTGCTTTTTGTTCGTAATTTATCTGAAAAATTGTAGTTATAGATATTTGGCAACAAGACAACCAATAATAAGCAGTTATACATTTTTGCCACTTCTCACAAAACATACTAGCAAATGTTGCGAACGACAATCGCTGTAAATTGACATAGACAACTAAACCATAATCACAATTTAAAATTTATAGCATTAAAATAATAACTGTTGTGAACCATAATCAAGGGCAAATTCTCTTAGTCTTTTGTAATATTTTAATTTTCATCATCTTTTAACTGTATAAAAGAGTAAAAAAAAATTAAGCCGTATACAATTTCTTATTTTTTAATTCTTTGTCACCTCAATATATATTTTTTTATTGAAGTTACTTCACTAAACTAGATTTACCTAAATAATGATGGGTATATGAGATTCGGTATGGCCGAATATAGCACCCTCAACTGTTTTTTTTTTTCTCAAAATTGGCCCGCTTTTATTAGAAAATATTGTCTTTACTACAAGGGCATGTTGAGGATGTTCTTCAGTGATATTCCTAGGCTGTATAAATTTTAGAGATAAACATGTATTTGTGGCCTAAAAAGAGCTTAAACAATATTTAAAACTTTAATCGCATATTTTTGAGATATGACACTCTGTAGTAAAAGCTCGAGTTTTGATAATATAATTGTCTGTTAGCTTTTTATCTAATTTTAAATAGTTGAAAAATTTGAGAAGGTTAATAACTTTAAATATATATTATTCCTTTTTCATAACTCTGCCAGTCTCTGGAAATGACAAAAGCACGCCTACGTTCACGTTCCACCTTCTCGCCAGTTGAAAACATTTTGGAAAAAGCTTTGCACAACTATAAAATGGATTTGGAATTGTCACAAAATGAAGAGAACACACGACGTCATCATACAACTACTGAAAACATTTACGATACAGTCTGCTAAATTTATCTTTAACAATAAGTATTTACTTTTGTTGCAACAAATATAATTTTTATTGCTAAAAATATTAAACTTAAAGCTTAAATTTCAGTTAAAATAGGTAAAAAAAATCTATAGTATATGTACGTCCTGAATTTTTAGGACAATAATAATTTAATCGCTAGTAATCCAGACACTGAACCCATTACTTTTTACTTTACTGTTTTTTGTTTGGGTTATTAACAATTTTTATATTATTTATTGAGGCTTAAAACAAAAAGAAATATTATTGAAAAGATATGGTTTTTTAAACACCAGAAATTATGTGGGTCTAAACAAATTTATTTATGTATTTTAAGCGCAAATTAACACAAGAAATATTTTCAACTGATATTTTTTTAGATCATTTGTGTCAGTTTTAACTTTATTTTTATGTAAGTTATTTCTCTATAACACTTGTTACATCAAAATGTGGATCAATGTCAAATTGATATCAAAAGAATTTAATGCTTTTTATATGTTTCTTTTAACAAAAATATACAACGCCCTTTAAGATGTTATTTGTCTAATATACGAGGTGCATTTAAAATTATTAAAGTAAAAATTAAATAGTGTGAATTCGGCTTATATATATAATAAATTTCTAGGTTCATTAAGAAGGCAAAATTATATGTTAATTTTTGTATTGGTTTACAGGAAAACAGAACAGAATTTTTAACAAAATATCCTAGCAGCTGATCAGAGATGGATAATTTATTACATTACATTTTTTTACATATTGTATGCAAACGTTTTTTTATTTGTGGTGTCACCCTATTAAAGCCGTTTCAACTTAAAATATATGCATGTACTTTATATTTGACTATAGTATCGACAAGTAATCAAAAAACAAATATTTGGAATCAAAAAATAAGAAAAAAGTAAGAACTACATTTATATAATTTTACATAAAATTACCATCGGCACTTAATTGGTTAAGCATTTTTAAAATTTTTAGATTTCCTTTTAGGTCTCTTCAAAAGCTTTAAAAGGATACCCTTATCGATATTTTAAAAAATTTGAAAATTGCAGAGCCCCGTAACTCGGAAAATATGAACGAGGGTCAATGTTTGGTATTTTCACTTTATTATAAAAACATAAAATTTTCGGTATTTTCCTTTTACATTGATAACGCTAATGCATCCGATACGTTTAACTTGTGATTTGAGTTTATGCAGTTAATTCAAGAAAAATAACATATAAAACAACAATAAAAGACCTGTAAATAGGCGCATAGGAAACAGTACTAAATGCTTGCGATATTTGTAATGTCTGAGTAAATCTGTTCTTCCGGAAGAAAGTTGTAAAACCCTGATTTTTCTTTAGTGTTTTATATATAGATTTGTATATTCAATCGCTATGAATGTTAAAACGATGTAAGTAATTTAATAAAGTCGTTAGAACGTTTTAAAATAAAACTTTAAGAAGAATTCGTCCAAATGACGGAGACTCGTCATGTCAAGTACCCCTGTTACTACCTGAGGTCACAAACACCAAGGAACATAATTTCTTTTACAGAATGGTTGATCAAAGTAGAAAAGCAAAAAAGCATCAAGCTAAATAACTGTTGACTTTTGTCCCGTAGGGTCAAGTTTTGAAAAATCCCACTTTGACCCATTTAGAGTGCCCCAATGGAGTCCAAATGTATCATCTTGATTTAAATATTCTTTCAAAGTATCGTATGAAATGCTTCGCGTGAATGGTGATTCAAATACGTCATTTATGTCATTCATATTGATCATTTCCGTGTAACTTGTGCAATAAAATATTATATCTGGTTTTTTATAAGCTCTAAGTCCCGTTGCGTCGTCAACATCGGTTCGATAGCGTAGAATTATCTTGATAGCACAGTCGCGCTTTTCTTTGCTATCATCAAACAACATTGATAACAAGATATTTTCCGAATGCGCATAATATGAATTATCTGTAATTACTTTATTGACAATTTTGCGTAAACGAGGTTCTAGAAATCTTGACCAAGTAATGAATTTGAAAAATAATCTACTACCGTACTCGACAGAGCTGTAATACTTGTAATGTTAGCCAGATCCACTGAAACCACGCCGCTAGAAATTACATGGGCCATGTCGTATAAGTACTTGGAATCGGTGGAAAATTAAATTTTTTCTGGAGCAGGGGGCATATTTTTCAACTCAATTTTCTGAAAGCCGTCCACAACCTGAAAATATATAAAAATGAATAAATTAAAAACAGTTGACAATTATAATAAATGAGTGATAGCAATAACTTACCGGAGAGTTTCACAAGTTTCGATTTCACGGCTCAATTTTCCGGTTGCCGATCTTGATCCAATGCTGGTTGATTTATCCAAAGCTTCAAACAAATGCCGAAACGGAAGTTCGTTGAAGTGTAGAAGGCAAACGAACCAATGCAATGGTCTTTTTAAGAGCAATTTGAATCGTCGTATAATTCCACCGTGTGGGCCAGTGTTTGTGCCAATTGTACATATGCCAATTAATGCATCCAGTGATATATTTTTATCATTAAAAAAATCATTTAATTTGGTTGTTTTGTATTCAGCGGTTTCATGTTCCAGTCTTACGTAACCAATCAATTCAGAATTCGGTTCTCTCAAAATAACAAGATAAGATTCTTTTACCATCCTAGTATGATACTTTTCATCAATTTTATCTCTCGTTAAAGTATCATCTTTTCTGCCATCAAATAAAAATGCTAACAAACTGGTATTATCTAACCGTTTGCGAAGCAATTCTTGTCTGCATTTCCTTTTTTCTCCGCGAACTTTCGATTTATCAATAATGAGAGGTTCGCCATGGATATCTTTCATTTTAAAATCTTGGAAAAGAGCGGTTCCCATTGCGGATGCTACTCTATCAGGCACACCAAATCTGTCACATACCAAGTCAAAGTTAAAACAATCGTATCTCTGTGAGTATTGTGAACTTGTGCTTATATCCAAATCTTCTTGAACCGGTGGCAGTGCGTATGTTGAATCATCGGGATCTTGGTATGTTGGCATGGATGACATAGCCGTTGCTCCTTGCTATTCAATTTCTATCGGAAATCCATCTATTGTTAGTCTTCTCTGATTACGTTGATCGTGCGTAAACTCTTTGAGGCGTTCGGGAACCAAACCGCATGCACATGGAGCTGCCTTCAAATCGCGTTTACATGTTCCAATGAAAGAAATTGTTTCCAGAGATTTTACATACTCTGTAAATGGTTGGGGTTTGTTTCTTCTCTTGATTTGCTCTTGATATTTGTCAAGCAATCTATTCAATTTATTACATACACTTTTTGTCAGCATTATTTTCATACCAAGTGGTTCCCAAATTCCAATCAACATATATTGTACT
This sequence comes from Gymnosoma rotundatum, assembly GCA_916610165.2. NCBI lineage: Eukaryota > Metazoa > Arthropoda > Insecta > Diptera > Tachinidae > Gymnosoma > Gymnosoma rotundatum. Next base: position 88,960,126 of record OU744337.1, on the reverse strand, counting down.
TGAATAGTGAATGCTTTATAGGAACACTTTTTTTGTTCGCTTAAGTAAAAATAATATCTCAAGATATCCAGATGGGTTGGTAAATTAAGATCAGTCAAATCAGTAGACACACCAGAAACAGTAACATCATGCCTGGATATGTGACTCATTGGGGTTTCGATAGTTGTTGATGTTGTTATTGCTTCACCTTGTGGTGTAGAGGATGGTGGATTCATTGTAAACTTTTTTATTTGGAATGATTTTTTTTATATGTTTTTATCTGAAATTAGCACTTCACACTTTGAGTTCTTCACAACGACTTAATGCATTCACAAAAACTGTTGCGTTATATATGGTCTACGAGACGAGGTAACAAGAATGAAATGGTAATTTCAATTCTACCTGTAACCAATTTTGTTATCAAAACTGCTCATAAAGTACTTACATACATGTAAAGTAAACGGTTACCTGACCACAAATTCTGTTAAGCAAGTGCGCCTTTTATTACTTCTGGGAAAAGAAAAAAAAGAAAAGACATATCCATTTCGCTGATTTTTTCATGTAAAGTGCAAAAAATGGTGATTTTTTTAAATGTTTGTATGATGAACCTCCTAGGGGAGTTCCAGGGGTTGTGCCACTGGCATGAGTGGATCGGCCCTCCATAGTTAGTGGGGGTCGGTGATGCATTTTGACTCGATTGGGGCACTCTAAATAGGTCAAAGTGGGATTTTTCAAAACTTGATCCTCCATGGGTCAGTTGGGGGGTAGTAGTGTTCGTTTTAGAGGTATAGTTCCTCGGGCAAAGTTTCTTATTTTGATCCCTAGAATACGGGGGAGTTCCTCCAGTATCAAGCGACATGGTGGGTACCTGGAAATTTTTGGAATTTGAGCTATTAAAGCCAAGCTATTTTACGAATTAAAACACTGTATTTCTATACATTTGCAAATGTTTTTGAATAGCAAATTTGAGAAGGAAAGTAAAGAAGTGCCTACATTAAAATGTAAAGAGAATTTATTTTAAAATACATAAATCTTTATATTATTATTTGATTAAATAAATGCTTTCACAGTCCTTCAATTGCACACTACTCTTTATCTGTGCCGCATCCATTGTACAGTAACTGCAGTCGTCTTGGGTGTTTTTGTGCGAACTTGTCAATTACCTATGACACTTTTATTAAATAAAGTTAAGACTATAAGAATTACCTGTAAGGGATCGATGTTGATTGTATTCTTGTGAATATTCATTAGCGCAAGGCCATAAGTCTGTCTTCCCGCATTGTTGTTCTGAGGTAGGTTTTTATTAGTTTCATACTTGAAAAACTTTTTTCTCCTGGGCAGGACACAAAGCAAGTGCAGAAGTTTTTTTATATTAGGATAAAAGCTAACTGAAGTATCACAAAAAGCATCGATAGCTGTTCATGGGGCCACATTGATATTTCATTGTACAATTGAAATGTACTAGATTCCTCACAAAAGTTTTTTGCTGCATTCACAACCTCATCATCATATTCAGCTGGTTTAAAAATGCCGGGACAAGACTGAAAAGTTTGGTGTTTTCACAAATAAGCGTATTTAAAAACGGGTTGAAAACATTTATCCTATAATAGTCACGTGGATTGGAGGCCTCAGCATTTGCTTGATGAATCTGAGTCCTGACACTTCGAGGACTTACCACCTCAATGTCATGTTGGGTTACCACTTTTACTGCTGTGGCAAAAATCCTGTTATAGATAATACCATCTTAACGATATCTTTGGAATATAACAATTGTAGTATTAGCCATCGTATAACATTCTTGAAGTTCAACATTTGGACTTTGAAGATCCTCAGATAACTTGGTCGTTAAATCCAGGTAATTGCATCATGTCGCTCAACAAGACGAGTTTCGCACAAACTTATCAGTTTGTGTCGCTTTTCTTCTGGATGTTGCTTAATTAAGATATTCTCCATTTTCTGCACTCTTTGAGCAGAATCTTTTATGAAACTTTTTACTTCTCTGATTGTACCACTAGCATTTCTGATACTTGGTTAAGAACATGCATAGCTTAAAACCAAATTAAATTGGTGTGATGCACAATGTACATACACTGCAAGAGGATTTAAATGTTTATTTCTCGCTCGCACTTCTTGAAAATTGCCTGACATGTTGGAGCATCCATCATACGCTTGACCTCTTAAATAAGCAATATCGAGCCCTAGTTCTTGAAGTTTGTCTATTAAAAGTATTGTTAATTTTTCCCCAGTAAGGCCGCCCTTCGCTTCTGCAAACCCAATAAACATTTCCTTAATCTGACCTTGATCGATGTCCAGATATCTAAGGCATACAGTCATCTGCTTAATAGAGCTAGTGTCCCGGGTTTCATCTGCAATAAATGAGAAATAATGTGATTTTTTTACTTCTTCTACAATTTGTTCTACAATAACATCTCCACAGCATTCAATTAGGTCGTTCTGCGTGGTTTTGCTGATGAAAGTAGCATTTTTGGGAGCATTTTTAAGATGATTCTTTAGATACGTATCGCCAGCGTCAACCCGAAGCGTTGCAAGGCTCTGAATTATCCCTCGTGTTCAATCTGATGTTGCAAATCTAAAATTTTGATGCCCACGCAAAGCTATATTCTCAGTCCCACATATAGTAATAGTCTTTACTATGGGCACCAATCGTTTTCTATTTGCTTTAGATTCCAACAAAACGTCAATTTTGTTTTCTGGGTTTTCATACCTTTTAAAAAATTCGGTGCTTTCTAAAAGTAACACTTTGTGATATTCATTATTGTTATGGTCCTTAAATAACTCTAGGATGTGTTTATATTTTTTGAGTGATGTCCTCACTAAACGCCCTAGAGGCGTTTTATTTTTCATACCAGCCTCTTTGGGCCCAAATATAACACATACACGGCAAAACACGCCTTCTTCTTTTTTACTATATGACAACCATGGGTTTTCGCACAGGCACTTAAATTTAATTTCCTTTTTTTGTCCAGATTCTAAATTAGTTGGAAAAACATATGGGCTATCTGGGACCCAAGTTTTAGTTAAAATGCTATACGTTTCTTTATCAGCCATTTTCATTTGTAAAATTAGTGGGTCTACTTGCCTGTGGGAGCTCCACCTGAGGACACGCATGACTTGTTGATGATTTCTTAAGTTATTAAATGTTTTGTTTTATTTATTGATTTATTTATTTTTTGAACGTTAAGTAAAAAAAACAAACAACGTGCACAAACATGTTACACTCTTAATATTTGGATATTATAATTGTATAAACAAAGTTGAAAACTATAAGAGTAAAGGAAAGATATGCTGCTACAAAATTTTAAGCATAAACTCGTAGAGCAACATCTTACGACACCATGAAGAAGGGTATATAAGATTTTTAAGTTGTCGCAAACTTAAAGTTTTCCTAACTTAGCACTATAATGGACAACAGTACTACCTGAACACTTTAATTCACCACAAAAAGTGGAAAAGTTTGTCATTTCGTTTTATGGAATGAGCGAATTTCGTCTGTCCGTTTTAATGTTGCCTTTGCAAACTGGATACAACAAAAATCTAAATACGCCAATCGATCAGACATAGTGTCGAAAGAGGTGCTATTAGAAATCAGCAAGATTGGTCCATATTCTTAGACGCAACAGGCAAAACACCACGCCTACCTCTAATTTTTTCATATTATGTGAAACAGTGAAGTAACTCCAATAAAAAAAAAAACAAATATATGGGGCGATATAAATTTAAAAAATAAGAAAAACACATCAAGTGAAAAAATTGGCGCTCCCTCATACGAGTTACAGGCCTCTGAAATTCAGACATTTTTATGTAAAATTATATATTTGTTTGTGGGCAATTCAGCGAATAAAAATAAGATTCATAATTTTAGTTTAAAAAAGCATAATGTGAAGTATTTTCTAACTAAAAACAAAGTGAGTAGCAAGAAGAACATCTACTTTAAGTTTTGTTTATGTAGATTTTTGTTCGATTATGATTCAATGATCAGTACATAAAAATAAGTACAATAATTAGACTATTTTTAAGAGAAAAACTAAAAATTGCACTTCACTTTGGTAGAGCGCGAGTTGTAGATTTGCGTGAAAAGTATCGCTTAAGAAAATCGACGGTACGTACGTATTCATAAAAAATCAAAATAGATTTAAAATTTATTTTAGGACAAATTTGTTTAAAAAATTTGCTATAAAACACAAAGTACAAACTTTGGATTTAAAATAGGAAACGACACACATACAGGCCTGTTTCTGGTGCAGCCCTTTAATTTAAAGTTAAAAAATTCATAGAAAGCTTTGCAGTGGAGATTTCAATGCAAGTCACTGTTGTTTGTCTAGATTCAAAAAACTTTTTGGCATACGTCTTTCAAAACATAGTGGAAGAAACCTTTCATCAAAGACGTTGAACATTTTAAGACAAAACTGTAGCAAGTTATCTAAGAACATAACTTACCATTGGATGTTATATTTATTGCCGATGTAACTGGTATTATTTAGAAACCATTGCCTGAAAAAAACTTGCAGAAAGCCTTTTATTATGATGCAAAAGAAATATTTAAATTTATTATTTGAAGATCAAAACCGTCTTTTGCATTTTTAAAGAACAAATATTACAATTTAAACTCAGCACCAATTATTTTATGGTAAAAAATGAATTGAAGTTTGACTTTTTACCCTTATTACCATCTTATAATTCATACTTTTTCTCAGCGGAAGTGTACTCCAAAAATCATATTCACTTTTTTTTGTACGGCGACTATTTGAAAATTCTATTAAATATTCCTGTGTATATACGTAAAAAAATAATAATGGTGACATTTTTTAATTAATTAGTTTTTATGCATTTGTAATAAATATATGTAGGTTTTTTAAGAGTTTACATTTTTTCCAGTGTGTTAGGGTTTTTTTTTAAGATAAAGGTGTTTGTGCCCCTTACAGGTAGCGAAAAATTGAAAAAAAGCATGCCAAAAACAAATTTGCGTACATTTTTTTTTGCAACGGAAATTTTTAAAATGTGCTTCTTTTTTACAATTTATACACAACACTTGCATATTATTATTTTGCGTGTACAATAAGCAAGACTTGTACATTAATTGCTTTATTAGGGCAACTAACAACTTCAAATGTAAAAAGAAGTAACAATAAATATGCCGAGTATCTTTATTTTAAGTTTCTAGCATGTACTTCATGCGAACTTCGCCAAGTACCTGAAAAGAAAGTGCAGTTTGGAGCTTGCGATGTGTTCTTATAAGTACCTAAGTGACATTTTATATTATCCCTTAATAGATCCTTTTGGGTTTGAAAAGTTGTTAAAATTACTAGGCGCAAAGTCTTAGAATTAAATACACATATATGTATATGTATATATATATATATATATATATATATATATATATATATATATATATATATCCCAGCAAAAAATTTTTGAAAAGGTAATCGAGTGTGGAATTAAGCATTTTTGGCAGAAGTACTTCCCTACTAGATTGCCAACGTAATGATTTTAACAAGGCATGAGACTTTTATAATCAATTACTGAGAATCGATTACATTAATTATTGTAGGAAGTAATGAGTACAATTAGTACGGTAGTCCCTTTTAACATAAAGAACTAGTTCCATTACTACTTCCTTTTTTGGAAGCAAATGTAATGTGTTTTGTAATCGAGTAACAAAATATGGTAATCACAAAAGTAAGTCATTATATGGCAAGTACTTTTAAAGGTAATGTCTAATTTTTTGCTGGGTATATATTATTATTGATAATTAATGTGGTTATAGAGCACTATCAAGTAGTGGTCCCACACAGGAACCACTGCCCTAGACACCTCTCGCATTACTTCAGTGTAGCGTTTATGCAGTGTTACAGCTTATCCCTCTACTAACTCTCCATCCTCTTATCAACTGCATAAACGCTACCCTGAAGTAATGCGAGAGGTGTCTAGGGCAGTGGTTCCTGTGTGGGACCACTACTTAATAGTGCTCTATAACCACGTTAATTATCAATAATAATTCTTGCGAATTAAATTAATAATAATTGTCTGTAAAGGGACAAACATTTTATTACAAAATTTAAATGTTATAAATACTTTTGTTGTTATATCGGAGTTAGCAATACAGGTTCGTTGTAAATTTTAAGCGTCTGTCTACAACTGCTTGAAAGTATGGCCATATAATTGAAATTAAATAAACTATTGCGGCACCTTTTAATTTAAAGTTTTGAATATTAGTATTTGTTACTATAAAGGTCATAGCAATCGACATTAGTTCCAATTTGCATGCATTTGTCTATGGAGACACCCTTTAATTTTTGAATTTACTTTTGTATTACTTTTTGCTCTTGACAGCTATAGTGATACGCTGTTTTTTTATTTTAAAGTGCTGATCTTTACGGTTCATAATACACCTAAAAAAAATGTATGTTTTATGGAGACGCCCTTTAATCTGTAAGCATCACCTTTTAAATAAAAAAAAATTTCAAAATCGATCCCGATGTGACTGGAGGTGATGGAGGCCCAAACGTAAATGGTAACATTCAGTCGAATTGATAACCTCCTTCTTCGGTTCGGTTAAAAAAAAAAACGTTTTCTTATAAACACATACATTCGTGCATATGTACATAAAAAACTGTGAAGTTTTTTAGGGTAGAAATATTAAATGTCCATCGCTTATTGAAAACACGAAACAAAACACAAACACACTTGTATTTTTATTAAACACAAGTGGTTTATTTTTATTATTGTTTGCTATTTAATTTTTCATTACCTTGATGTGTAGGCGCACTTTATCTTTCATTTCGAATTCTACTTTGTTTTTAAAAACTCGATCGGTGTCAACGTTGTCAATGTCATTATAATAGATTTCTTCAAGTTGCGAACAAACAACCAAACAAATAGAAACAAAGAAATTTGTGATAAAAAATATTTAAACAAATTGCTTTTTCCCATTGTTCAAATAAAATTGTGTGTCTGCTCGTAGCGACTTGTATTCTGTTATTTTGTGATATGATTGTCATTTCTATAACATTTGAGTAGTGGCTCGAAAATTTAAGTATAACAAACTTACATTTAAGTATTGCAATAAAAACCTTTTAACGAACTGTATTTATTAAAATTATTTCTCTTTTCTTCAAAACCTAAGTTAAAGTAGAACCAAAGAAAATACGATCAGTTCCTACAAATGCAATTAGGAAAAATAAAAAACATCAAAATAGAAAAAAAACAAAAACAGTAAAATACTGGTAACAAGTCGTTAAAAGTGATTTTCAACCCAACAAGTGTTTTTACATAAATTCGAATTTAGAAACACTACAATGTTTGCTCATCTTTTAGTCTGTGATTAAATACTTCTTCTTCTAGGCTATTACTGGGTAATCAATTGCAATAAATTTATTTTATTAATTTTAATTAATCAAAGTACGATCGTTTAATACATTTATTCGTAAAAACCAAAAGTTACCTGAAAACATGAATGTCGTCTTATTTTTTTAAGTAAAAAAAATTAAAATTTGTTTCTAAACCCTACTTAATATTATTTATTTCAGTTATTGGTTGACATTGTATCTTCATATCATTGTAATCGTAGTTATTATTTTAAAAATTATGGAATCCAATGTTTATTTAATATGATAAAAGGCTCAAACTTAATGTGAATAAGCTAGCTTAAGACAACATAAGCAACTGTGCTAAGTAAATGTGAGACAATTTTAATGTACTCAAATGTGCCTTTATACGATGTGTTTTTTTTTTTTTAAATATGACTTGTCAGATTTCTTTTAATTAAAAACATACGTATCTGAAAGTCATATAACAAAAGGTGTGTTCATTTACTTTACTAGTAAAAATTTGCAACGAGAGAGTAACAAGAAATTTTCCAAAATTACTCTCAAAAATGTGAAAAAGTAGATGAACACTTTACTAGCTAAAATTTGCAAGTTAAAATAGAGTTGTAATGTATAGGTACATATGAATACTCAATAACTACCCCTATATTTTTGGAAAAATTATAGATATATATATATATATATATATATATATATTATAAAAATGATGTGATTATGGTCATTTATATTCAGCATTGTCGTGACTGGCGTTTTTCGAGTACGGCTTGTTAAAGAATAATGAAAAGTTTTGAAATTTTGTTTAATCTAGTACCTGATGTAGTCGAAATACGCTATATACGATAAAGGTGATTAACTACTTTTGAATAAAATTAATGAATAAAATATCTATTTTTAATTAGTTTATACGTTATAACAGCCTGCCTACACATCGAATTTTTATATATCGGAAATAACGACAGAATGAGGTCGCAGAAATGTTTATTTCCAACTTTGTGATTTGTTTTTCAAGCGATTTTCATAAAATGGTGTTTTTAATGCGTGGTTTAATAAGTATGCGTTAATAGATATTATTTTGACACCTTTTGTGTTATTTTTATTATAATTATATAATATTAAGTATTTTGTAATGTGATTTTATGAAGAACTATTTATGTAAATAAACACCAATAAGAAACTACATTAAGACACAAACAAATGTGAGTTGAAAAGGAGAATTTTTGTTCGTTATTGTCTAACGTTAATGCTCCGCTTTTGCAATCGTTTCCTAAATATAATAATAATAATAAACAGCCGGCGAAAAACGGGTTAAATATATTTTTTAAAGAAAACAAATTTAAGCAATTTTCATTTTCATTGTAATAAAAAGCTTTATCCACATATCAGAAGCAGTAGAAAATTAATTTAATAAATTATGTGTTAATTTAAATTTATTTGCAAATATATATTTCAACTAAATGAATTATTTGCCTACTTAGTGTAAATTACCGAGTAGCTACCTACTCATAATATTTACAACACTAAGATTAACAGCCGGCCTGTGAAAATTAAAGAAAAAATTTCAATTCAATGCAATTTCATTAGACATCTTATTTTGCTTCAGTTGTTCCTAAAATAAACAAAAATAAATTTATCTTTTAAATACTTTTTATCGTTTTAAAAATTTACATTTACAGTTTCTTAAATTTTTTTAAAATATTTTCATTTTTAACTTAATTTTGAAATATTTTTTTGTAAACACAAACGCAAAACAGCTGTTTGAATAATTATTGCAAGTTAAAATTTTACTTGTAAAAACTTGCAAGAATTTGTCTGTCTCTCAATTTTTTACGCTCTTTGAACGCTCTCTCGTTGCAAATTTTTTGGGTTAATGAACGCTTTCTAGTAACAATTGTTACAAATTTGTACAAATTTTTAGTAAATGAACACACCTAAATTTTCATTTATTATGTCCTTTTCTTATACGACAAAGCATCTGACTGTAAGGACCAGTTTCACGATGTCGCAATCGTTCGTTCGCACAATTACATTTAAAACAAAAACTAATTCTGAAAAATTGTTTTTGTTCTATATGTAATTACGCGAACGAGAGAACGATTGCGACATCGAGAAATTGGCCCTAAATGATGCAACTTATTCTTTGTTCACTTTTAGCGTTATTGAAGCATCAAAAACTGAGAAAAGCACTAAAATCTATTAAAACAGAACAGAGTTATCATCTTTGTTGGCATCAGATGTAGGATGTTCAATAAATAGAAAAGAATTAAAAACATAATTATAAAAAATACAAGTAGGAACTATTTCCTTTATTTAAAATGTTTGTCGAAAAAACACGCAATAAAATAACAACTGTACACAATGATTTACATCATTGCAATTACCAGTATGTTAATTATTTTTTTACCTTTCTGTGGCACTTTATTTATTATCTATCTATTTGTTCTATTGGTAACACTGTGGCTCTGGCTAGATTTGTTCCTCTACGATTTCTTGGTTACTAGACATGCGCCTTTGCCATTCAACTCCCATTAAGGTAGACTATGATTTTCTAGCTTTAACTTTATTGACGCCTTACCATCTCATATACTGCGGCCGCACAATAACTGTTTTGCTTTTTCTAATTTAGTCGAGACGCTAGAGGCCTAAACTCTTTATCTGCGATCTTCAGTTTTACAATCAGTAGACACCTCTACCAACGTAACCACCGCAGTGGCTCCAACTTACACAGACATTATTTAGCACTCTTTCCTTAAGATTGGACACAATCATTACTCTTTACGAACACATTAACTTTTCTTTTTACGGACATCTAAGGATCTCTCAAATCTTATTTTTGAAAAAGTACCACTTATAAGAATTTATAACGCTGGCAACACAGCCAGTTATTGCCCCGGCACAACTAGAAAATAAAATAAAAACACACTAAATTCTTTGATAATGCCAAAAATAATTTAATAACTTAACGAAGTTCAACAGAATTTAAATTTTCAGCAATTGGTCTGTTTACTTAAAAGTTTTAAAAAATATTGGAGTTTATGATCACTTTTATATTCAAAAAGAACAGACGAAAAATGTTTGCTACCCTTAACTGTTAATAGGTGCTTCGATATGCTTACATGTGTTCATACCTATACATACATTCATTTACATATGAATAAACATTCGTCATATTGTTACACACAGGTTTACTAATTTTTCATTTGTCGATCAATAGGATGATTGCGAGCGGCTGCGTTCTGACGTGTAAAAGGCTGCTCGCATGCAAGTGAGTGAACGTAAGCAAGTATGTGCTCGTGCACTTTTTACTCGACATGTTTTTTATTTTCTATTAATTTTTCTATTGTTGATATTCTTATTGTTAATGTTTGTTTGCTATTTGTACATTAATGGCTTTTTTTCTTTCATTTTATTACTGTTGCTGTTGTTTTAAGTACAAATATTGAAATTTTTGTACACGTAAGTATGTTTGTTATAATAATTTTTATGTATGTGTGTATATGTGTGCGTGTGTCGTTATGTTAACTGATATTCATTTTGAAGTGTTTTAAACTTCATCAAGAAATTCTACCATTCAGTTACGGTTTAATACGCGACAGGTGAATGTTGACAACTGATAATTGTGTCACAACCCACTCAACAGTTGTTGTCAACGGATCGTGGTACTACAACCAATAACTGGAACAAGATATCGTATTGTTTTTCAAAAGAAAATTGTTAAAGAATAATTGCCACGAAGCAACTACTAAAAATACTTAATCGAATACTTTTTTGTTTATTGTTTAAATGTTGATTTGTGGCGAGGAATTTGTTATCGACAATTGTTAAAATAATTATGCACGGATATTTTAATGTATTCATATTATCGATTTATTAAGCAGCAGATTACTTAAGCCAAGTGAATGCAAACATAATAAAATATTTTCAATAAGTTTGTTCGTTTGGCTTAAGTTATTTTCAAGCTTAAGTTTCATCTGTGACGTTTGCTGCTTTACTTAAAAATTATTTTATTAAAGTGGTTGGCACAACTATCCGGTACGTATGTGTAGATATGTAGTATTCGCAATGGATAAATTCTAAAAAGTCGATAATTTGATATTTCAGCCTTTTTAACGCATATTTTTGTCAACGCACGTTTACGTGGCAAGAGTGAAAATGTTATATTAATAAAGTGACGCATGTTTTTCAATTTTCTACTTTTTAACGCCTTAACAGTAAATGAATTTAAAAGTTTTTAAGTAAATCATATTTTCAACTGTACAAAAATTTGTTAAGCTTTCAAAGGTATTTCTTGAAAGGTAGTAGAAAATTAAATTGTTGTCTGGGTATTTTTGGCAAGAGATCTTGTTAAAGCAAGAATATTTTTTTTTGGCCTGAAGATGTTCCTAAAGCCTGTTACACACTACAATACTGAGTATTAAGATTTGTCAAATAACTAAGCACTATGAGAAAGTGTGATAGTAAGAAAGCAAATGTCAAATAGTACGGAAATAAATTTGACGTCCCATAATAGAAATTAATTAAAAAAACTATGATTTTTCATTTTATCAGGGTTGTTTTTCTAGTCATAACTTTCATCTTGTCAGGCATATCAATCAATTTGCTCGTACATTTCAATTGAATTTAGAATTCAAATAGTAAATTTACAGAAGTATATTTATTATGTTGCCAAAATGTGTTAGTTCCATAATTTAAAGTATACCCTCTATAAGTTCTTATTAAATTAATTAACGATTTTAATAAATATGATTATGCTGATAATTAAGATGTTTATACGAAATTTTTTTATCATGGAAATAGTACATTTTGATTTGAATAAACAACATAAAAATTATGCTCTTGTAAATTTACACGTAGCATGCTTGCTGCCAGTGTTAAAATTGCTTGATTAAAAATAGCAACACCACTAGCATTTACAAAATATTTCATTATAAATGAAGCAAGAGCAAAAAAAGAGAAAGAAACGCATATGCTTTAGCTGACTATGTATTTTTTCCGCAGCAAACTGATTGCTTTGCATTTATTTTAAAAACGTTTGGTGATGCTTAAGCAATAAGTTGATGTTTGGGTCTTCTTTTGCTGTTGCTTTTTAAGAAAAAAAAAACACCATTTATTGGTGTAATAAAAACAACGTTTTAAAAACGTATTTTATTACGTATTGTAAGTAATAAATACATAAATACGTTTCCAATGTTAAAAGCGATGAAAAGCAGCGAGTTACAGCAAGTAACAGCAAGAAAAACTAATCGTAGTCAGCCACAACTTTATAGTAAAGAGTTAAGCAATAGCAAAAATAAAAAAAGAACAACTGCAAACGGTTTTAAAATAAATGCTTTGCTGATTGCTTTGCTGCAGAAAGAATCACATACAGCCATACCTAAACAAGGGCGGAAAGCGTTTTTTTTTCCTGTCAATAGCTCTCATGCCTGTACATTTTGTATGGAGCATAACGAAATAACCCGGCGGCAACGCTTTGCAATTGGAAAATCCGATTCTGACAAGGCGTTTAATAATAAAAATAATAAAAAATAAACAAAAACAAAACATATTTTGGTTTATTTTTATAAAATTTTCAATTTACACAACACAAGCACCAGAATTGTTATTCTTTTTAAAATAATTAGGGAAGTTATATTAATTTTTGAAAAAAATCTTGTTCAGAAATGATAAAAATTGTGTCCGGGGTGTAAAATTTTAAGTGAAAATTTTGGGGCTGACCTTAAAGGCTGGTTCACCCACAAAAATTTTGTTCCGAAACATTTTTTTTTATATGTAGTTTCTCTCTCTCTCAAAAAATAAAATGTCAAATTACATATAAAAAAAAAAAAATGTTTCGGAACAAAATTTTTGTGGGTGAACCAGCCTTTAGTTTCGGAGTTACGAAGTATTTTATGGCGGAATGAGACAGTATGGGAATCATAGGAAAGGTAATTTTTTGCTCAGATTTTCATTTACATCTCGTAAACAACTTTATTTCATTTTTGAGGTGCGTCCGTTAACTAGACTTAAGCCTTAATGTTTTTAATAACTCTGTTTTTTATCATTTTGACAAACCGTTGCCGCTTTTGCTTAGGTATGGCATTTCAGCGTAAAAGCTATGCGGAAGAACACGTTCCGCGTTTTTTTGTTTTTGCATTTGCTTTTTGATTTCGCTGCACATTTTTCCACAGCAACACAGCAAGTACCTATACATTGAAAATAGTCAACACAAGTCGCTGTGAAAAGATCAGTTTATAAAAATCAAGGTGATTTTTTTCGGATGTGTTGATCCCATGTAATACAGAAACAACACATTAGATTGGTCTATGGTCTATAAATTATTTATTATGTCTTTAGTGGAAATTTAAAATTATCTTCAACATGAAGACTAGACACTAGTTTGTATAGCTGACACAGTGTAAGGTTTTAAGCAAAAACTACTCTTTCTTTTTGCATTACAAGTTGAACTGTTCCATTTTTTCAAAGAAAAACAGATCTGTTCCATAAAGCCGATTTGTCATTATCAGAATCATTAAAACGTGCAACTGAAAAAATATAATTTAAAATGTAAATACTGTTTTCGTTGTAAACTTATAACATCTAAGTTACAGTGCCTTATTTCTTGATTTTTGTAATGCAGCTGTGCTAAGGCCCAACTATAATGTGCGTATGCTAGCTTTAGCTTATGTCAAAAATCCAACGAAAAGCCTGTCAAATGCTTAGTAGTAACTTATTAAAGAAATTTATGTGGCTACAATGTACATACATAAATTTATTAACTTATTTGCCACAGTTGCACATTTATGTTAAATTCGTACTTTTGCCACAAATAATTTCTAAACAAAATATTAAAACGAAAAGGCTTTAAAGAAGATATTTTATATATTTAATAACATTTACATACACATTTACATATTTTGGTTCATGATCTAAGAAAGAGCAAAAAAAATATTACAAGTTATTTTCTGTAATGTTATTTTTTTTCATTTTATATTGAATTTAAAACTAAAAATTTAACAATTTAGGTTTTAATTAAATTTTTTCTTTATCAATGTATAACACAAAGCACAATCAGCTGTTTCCGTACGGAAAGTGCGATCGGTTTCGTACCTTGCATAAAGAAATTAAATTTAACGAAACTTGACGAAAAGTTATCTTATGTACATTATAGTTTACCCCATATAATTTAATGTATTTGCACAGTTGTATAAGCTTGCTTAAGCTGTTTTATGCACATTATAGTGGGGCCTTTAGTTTTCATCGTATAAGTATAATGACTGATAATGTTGTAAAAATACACAAGATTTTACTGCAGTATTGAAGTGCTTCTCACTTGTTTTAGAAGAAAATAAAATCGGAAAAAAAAACTTTTTTGTTTGTTTGTTAGACAAAGGTGACAACATTCTGTTACAATGTTATATAATAAAGGTTTTACTTTGTTTGTTATCACATTTTTTAAGGTGCAAATAACATATTTTGTCTTATCTAAAATAATGTTACGTTTTTGTTTCCTTCTAGAGAAACGCATGGATTCTTTTTGATTGCAAATGCACCTGTAGCACATTAGAAATTCTCTATTTCTTCCTCTGTGGCCCTATCTCTGGCTATACTTCTTGATCCTACGGTCTCTTGCTTACTTAACATGCGTTATTCTAGCGTAGCACACTACACTACTGTGTTGCTCCGGCACTATTCGATGCCTTATTTAGTAAACTAAACAATCATCCTCAGGCCACTTACGCTGTACTTCTAAGCCTCTATCCCCTTTTATCCAATAGCCACAATACACGTCTGCCATACAATATTTTGTTATGTTGTTACGCCCTGCGCTAATAGCTAGAGCCCTTTCTCTTTATTATAAAGGGCGCCTCGAAAATTATTTGCTGCTCTAATATTAAATTAAACGTCTTCACTAAATTATTTGCCATGTCTTCCACACAATAATTGTCTTTTTCTTTCCGGAAGGTTTGTACTGCTGTTGCTTATTTTTAATTACGTTTATCTACAATTATTATTTTTCCTTTGTACGCATGTTCGAAGGTGAGCTAGAACTCATGTACTTGGTGATCTTTTATATTACAGCAAGCACGTACCTCTACGAACACACCTCTATCAGATAATGGTTATATAATTCTCTACACACCACTGGTGGAAGTAACTTATACGCCTCTGTTTTTATCACGCACATTTGGAAAACAACAACAAGGGTTGCCAGACCAGTACCTCGTTTCTGTATTTCTCGAATCGTAAAAGTTTTCGCATGAAACAACTGAATTTTTAGAAAAACGATGTAAATTGAAACAAAAAATGCGATTTCTCACACAAGTGTTTCTGTATCTTTAAAATGCGAGAACTATATGTCATTTAAGTTATTTTCCAACAGTTATTGGAAGTATGCGAGAAAAAGTGTTTCTGTATCAATATTTTGTGAAAAGTTTTACCCAAGAACTGTCAAAACAACTCACATTTAAAAACAGTGCGAAAACGAGTAAGATTAAAAATATATTTTTAAATTTGTCTAAACATGGAGTCTAATTCAGACGAAAAGGTAAAAGCAATTTAACTTAATAATAAAAAAAAGTATTATCAATAAGTATTCATGCATTTATTTATGTTTTGTATCTTTTTATTTACAAAATAGAAAATTTAATAATATTTCGCCGATCATTCTCTTCAGCTATTATTAAGACCACACTCTACATTTTTTTCGCTATATTATCTAAAACTTATTTTATTTATTAAGTTTTATATTGTTTGATAATTTATTTCTTTATTTTGACGTTTTGTTTTTATTTGACACTAGTACTGGAATTATTCCAGTAAAAACAGAATCAATGTTGTCTGTTTTCGCATTAAGAACCAGAAACACTTTACGATGCGAGAAATACTGAAACGAGGTACAGATTATCGTAACAATATAATTTTTATCTTATCATAGGGAACGCAGAGTCATAGAAACTTGTTGAAGAAGAGAACCTATAAATACTACTTCCGGACTTCTTCTATTACTTCCAATTTCAAATTGATAGACAGAAAACTTATCCATGAGAAAATACCCCACTTTTTTCAGTTTTTCTCGATTTTTGGGACAACCAAGCGCCTCGGTTAAAATCCTGTTCATAATTTAGAAGTTTAGGTTAGAGGCTAACAAACTAGTGAGTCATTCAGCTTGTCAGTCAGCCATTAAAGTTTCTCTTTTATATTGTAGATATCAAAACTAAATTTATAAGAAAGAATAATTTCCAATATCAAATATCACCACTGTGTAGAATATTTTTTTATTTATATTTCACGAAATGCACAGAAAGATAAGATTATTTTTAAATCACACTTTTTTCATAAACAAAGATACGCTTGTTGTCGTATCTTGACTAATAGGAGAAATCTTCAACATTGCCCCACACCGAGTCACATAATATTTTCAAAGTTCAAGAATTGCTTATCGGTAAATATTCGTTTATAAACAGTCGTAAAGTTTCAAAAGTTAAATATATTTAAACTATAAGAGAGAACGATAATTGTGCCGAGTTTTGTATTTTAACTAAATCAACTAAATAGAATGAATAGGAAAGCACCATTTGCTTACTTTGACACATAACTGCGAGTACTTTTTGATTTCCTTACGTTTTGCAGAAACAGAAACGTTTCACGTTTATGCTCATGCTGTTTGCTATTATAATTTACGAACGCTTAGTTAAGAGTGCGTGCTGTAATCGAATACATGCTACAAATTATTACACAACTTGCTATAAGCACATACTCGATTACATTTTTTTTTTTTTTTGTTTACTCTAACATAATTCAATTTATCAAAAGTAATTGTTTGTAACTCATTGTCGCGTATTTTTTTTTTTGTTTGTTTTTCTGTAAACAGCAGCAACTGACTAAAATGAGATGTATGCGAATGGAAAAGTTTTAAAGCTGATTGTAAACTTACGAAGCATTAGCAACTCTTTAATAATAACTCTTTTTCTTGGTGGTGCTAAATAAAACAACATTTAAAAAAAATAATGCATCCTTTCCCAAATAATTTTAATTTATAACCGACTTCAAAAAAAGAAGGAGGAGGTTGGTTCTCAACTCGACTGAATGTTGCTTTTTTATATTTGTGTGTCCTTAACTCAGTCATTTGTGGATCGATTTTGAATTTTTTTATTTAAAAGATGATGCTCACCTATTGGTCATGTTTTAATAACAGTTCATAATCTAAAAAATTAAAGGGTGTCCCCATACAACATACAAAACGGCGTATCAGTATAGCTCCATTGGGCATAAAGTAATACAAAAATAAATCCTAAAATTTAAAGGATGTAAATCGTCTTAGATGGGCCTGTCTTTAGAACCGTTATGGACAAATGCTTTCAAATTGCACAAAATGTCGAGTACTATGACAGGTGTACTAACAGATATTAATATTTAAAATTATAAATTAAAGAGTCACCCAATAGTTTACTTAGTTTCATGTATATGCCCATACTTTTGAACAGTTGCAGACAGACGATTGAAATTTACAACGAACCTGTATTGCTAACTCCACTTTAACAACAGGTATAAAATTTTAATTTTGAAATTAAAGGGTGTGCAAATAGTTAATGTAATTTGATGTATGTGTCCATACTTTTGAACTGTTCTGTTTTTAAGTAGTTTTTTTTTCAGAATTATATTTTCAGTTCAGTTAATTTTATTATTATTTTTTGTACTCTACTATTAATTTAAATTTAAATCATTTAATTCTAATAAAAAATTGTTTATAATTTATATTTTATTTTTATTTTTGTTTCAGCTCAGCTTTTTTCGGCAGTTATTTTTTTTTTTTTTTTTTTTTTTTTTTTTTGAAACCTGTATACTTTTGTTAGTTTGAAGAAAAAGCAGTCGAACTGTCTCTAAATGTGTAAATAAAAGCATCGAGGAAAATCCAGTAAGAAATAGTAAATTTTAAGATATCAGCTCTTGTAGCGACCACTTTAACATCAGGCATCCATTTGAAGGGCTCGTTATTTAAATGCTTTATTTTTTATTATTTTACTGATAAAAAAATAAAATCAAATCAGTGTTTCCAGCAGTAAATCTAACAAGTTATACAAAAGTGGGAAAAAATAATACTAAACCAATGAAGAACTACAAACCATTGAAATAAAATTTTTTATATTCATCAAAACATATTTGTTCATATCACAACCTCTTTGCTCACAGCCTATTTGCTATGTCGTCGGATTCTACACTCGTCGTACGCAATTAAATTTTATTATTTTTTTATGACTTTTTCAGAACCCTAACAACAGCAACGTAGAAGTGCATATTCACAACTGCCCTGATTGTATTTGGTACAACAACATATAATTTACAATAAGCTGTGAGTTAAGGAATTTTTTTTTGTTTTTGTTTAAAATTCATAAAAAAAAAAATAAATACCCTGCAGGATGATAAGCGTTAATTGTCTTTAAGCTACTGGTACAATTACTAGTAGAAAAGGTGATAGAATATATATTGGAAAAGTACTAGTACTTCAAGTAGTTTATTTGTAGATTGATTTGACTTGTAGAATTTCATATTAGTTTTTGATGATGTTTTAACGCGATTTGCTAATTCGCATTTTCATTTATTTTATTTTAAATTGTTATAACCATTTTTAAACAAATTCAAATTTCAAACATTTATATATGTAAGTAAACCTCGGTTTTATTGTGTGTTAAAAAAGTGACACAAAAATTAAATTAAATTAAAAAGTAATTATACAATCAAGGCACATTAAATTTACAGGTAATATCAGTTCTAAAACAGCTACAACAATAAGTAAACAACATGTATTTTGTTTTTGTAAAATATATTTTCAGATGTCAAATCAACTGACGCACAGTGGTTTAAAAACGATTTTTTTAAAAAATTCAGTATCTTATGAACTACTCAAAATATCTTAACGAAAAATCAGAGGTGTTTCGCAGTGATTCTACGGACGGTCAGGCTCCTAGGGTGAAGGAGGGCTTCTGGGTAGGGCCCCAACCTGAGGTATCTCGGAAATTTAATTTTTTGAAAAAGTCATAAAAAGTTTATTTTTAACTCAAATGTTAAGATTTTTTATTTTTAATCAAACCTTGAAAACATCTATAAAAATATGCTTAAATGTGCAGGTAGAAAATTGGCTTACAATTTTTTTTTTTTGTTTTGTTAATTTGGGCAATCTTAACTTAGTATTTTTAACTAGTACGCTTAATAATTTTTGCTATATTTTTAATAAAATTTAAAATAAAAAATTTTTAAGTTTTGTTCTGATAGCGCTTTTTGGTAAAAAGTTACAAGCCTGCGAATTGAGAAAATGTAAAAAATATCGTTTTTTTAACGATTTTTCCCCAAAAAAGTGATATTCTTTTTTTTTGCTTATGTAATTTAAATTTACTGCAGTACTAGCAAATTTCTTTAAACCATTTTAAAGAGAAACTATATTAAATGCGAATAAAAGCAAAATTAGGTCAACAATTATAATGGTTTTCCCTCCAGCCCTTTCCATCATTGCCAATTTTGGAATAAAATTTTAAAATTATTGTAAAATTCCTCGGAGTGCAAAGCACCGATTAAAAAAAGGTAAACGGTAAGTCACAAAATTTTTGCTACATACTCTAAAATAGATTTGAAAGCCCCATGACTAATTAAGGCATATTTTGTAAAAAAAAAACAATTGTTTGGGATATTTTTTCCAGTTCCGGGAATTTACATGTTA
Source organism: Gymnosoma rotundatum (assembly GCA_916610165.2). Lineage (NCBI taxonomy): Eukaryota > Metazoa > Arthropoda > Insecta > Diptera > Tachinidae > Gymnosoma > Gymnosoma rotundatum. The sequence continues at coordinate 88,940,113 of OU744337.1, read as the reverse complement.
AAACAAAAAATTAAAATTTTATTTCACCATTTGGTTAAAAATTCTTTTAGCTATCTCACTTCAAAAATTTGTAGGAATAGCCCGATGAGCTATGAGATTTAAACCACATTAACATAAATTTTTCAGTTTTTGAAAACGTGGCGCAAAAAAAATTAATTACAATATTATTAATCTAGATGTCATAAGCCTTCCTTTGATGCTACTTATGTACATGTATATCGAGCATATATATAAGCTAGAGGAGCTTCCTAAACTTCGCCTCCTCGTGATTTTGTTTGCTTGTTTTATATGTAAAAACCAAAAATGTGTGTAAACACATTTTGTACCAAAGTGAAAAACATAAACAGCTAACAAAATGAGCTTATACACATTTTTGATTTTTAAATAATGAGCAAAAAAAAAAAATCATGAGAAGGCTAGGTCTACAATTTTTAAATAAAATCCAGTTTCAAAAAGTGTGTGAAATTTTTTGTATTATGAAAATTTTAAATATATTTCCACAACACCACTGTAAGAAAAAAATGTTTGTAGGAAATAAAACTTAATAAGTGTAAACAAAATTTGACATCTGAAAACGTAAACAAGAAAGTCAACTGATCTACTGCCACTACCTAGTACATTAATCTGCCTTGTATACAATATTTTAAATGTGTTTTTTGTTTAATATTGATGGTCATATGTATAATCAGCGCTCTATTTTAAAATATTGATAGAATTTTTCGATGTTGAGCGAAGTAAAACAATCAAATACCTGCATGTATTTAAAATTTTGGAAACCAATAATACTGTGGAATTTTTCAAGACCTTTGTATTTTCTTCTTAAAATACGGAAACGAAATTTTACACATATTTTATATTTTCAAATAAATTAAAAAATAAATTACTGTGTATAACAAGTAAGAGTACTATATTCGGCTATGCCGAATCTTATATACCCTACACCATTTATGTAAATCTATTTTAGCGAAGTAACTCCAATCAAAAAAGCAAATATTGAGGTGACAGAGAATTAAAAATAAAAGAAATTTAGTAGTGCCTATACATAGTTTTACATAAAAATATTATTTCCTTAAAGATATTTTCAAAACCTTTAAAATGATATCCATATTGATATTTTATAATAATTTCAGAGCCCCGTTACTCGGAAAATATGAGCGAGAGCCAATATTTTTACTTGATGTTTTACACTTATTTTTTAATTCACTCTCGCCGATTGGAGTTACTTTATTGTTCCAAATGATGTTAAAAAAAATTAGAGGTAGGCGTGGTGTTTTGTCTTATGCCTCGAAGGACATGTACCGATTATGCTGATTTCCAATAGCACCTCTTTCGACTGACATATAATTTTTTTTTGTGATGCAAACTTGATTTCAACACTAACACGGACGGACAGACGGACATTGCTCAATAAAGAGTATATATACTTTATGTTATCGGAAATAGATATTGTAGAAATTACACACGGAATGAAAAACTTTTTCCAGTTTTCGCAGTGAAGGGTAAAAATCCTCTAAAAAAATTGAATTTGTGAAGAAATTGTACATCGACTTAGAAAAAAAAGTTAGTGATAAAATTAAACGACCGACAAAAGATTGCGAATTATCAAATCAGTTATTGAAAGAAAAGCTTAAGAATGGTTTTTGAAAAACAAACGCACAAATAGTTATGCCGAAAACTTGTTGCCAATTTTGTCTGAGGAAGGCTTAAATGTTTCGCTATCTCTAGAAGGTGTGCTCAGAAAAACGAACAAAATTGAAATCGGAAGTGATTCATTAGACAGTTTTCACAATCGAAAATGTTTTCGGAAAACCAAATTGCATAGGAAATTACGAGTATTTAAAAAATGAAAAAACTGGAAAAGAAAGTGAAAGATTTCAAGAAGAAATAGAAACATTAAGCAAATAAAAATGTTATCACACACGTTTTAAAATATGTATTTTATTATAATTCTTTCCTTTTTTGGGCTTTAGATTGAAATGTACGAAAATCAAAACGAAAATCAATGTCGATTATACGAAACACTGCACAAATTTCTTTATATTTTCTATTTCCTTTTACAAATTCTAGATGAACCAAAAATTACTTTTTAAAAAATTTCATTGGGTTTAATCAATTTAACAATTTAAACGATTTTTTTTATGTGTAAACCAGTTCTTAATGCAGAACTATAGTACAATTAGTTCTGCATTAAGAAGTAGTAGACGAAATGGCACTGACATCTACCTAGATCTATTCGTTTTAGTTCTTATCTAGTACCGATAGTACTAGTTAATCATGTCAAATTTATTGTAGTAGTTTCTACCTGAAATAAATTATACTAGTACTAAAAGTTCTATTATCCGCCCAGTACCATTGGTACTAGTAATTTTCCTAACAAACTCAACGTTAATTTAAGCATTAAGATGATATAGGAAAGTTTATAGTTGGGAACTAGTACTGGTGATTTTTGTATTAGTACAATATTAGTTTGATACTACACGCAGAAAAAAAACATGGTTGTGATATGGTCCCAATAACCATATTATGTTCTTTGTAATAATGTATAGTTACGAAGAAAAAACTATAGTTGTTTTTAACAAAACTTCAGTCACGACAAATATTTTTTACTTAACATTTAACCATTAAATGGTTACTGCGCACAATAATGCAGCATGATTGGTTTTAACTTTAAAAAATTCGAACCACAACCAAAGTTGTTTACTTATTAAAAATAAGATAATATATTTAACCATAATATATTATTATTAATCAAAATGTGATTAAAGGCAAATAATATTATGTTTGCGTTTTGTTCTAGGTTTTGACAGAATGCTTTTCTATCAGTTTAGACATTTTTTTTTTGTTACCCTGGAGTTAATGTCGACGTCGTTGACGGCGTCAAATGTCAAAAAAAAAAAGTTGAATCGTATGAAATTGTATGAGAGCAGTTAATCTCAACGCGTTGCAACGCCGTAAAAGTTCAATCTGTTTCAACTTTTTGAAACGCCGTCAACGACGTCGACATTAACTCCAGGGTTAGCTAAACGTTGAAAACGTTTTTTACTGTTAGAGAAAATAAAAAATTAAAAATTTATGTATAAAATATATAATAAAAAATAATGCAAAAAATATGAAACAAATCATAGGTACTCGTAAGCAAAACATTTCAAAATAGTTGAAATAAATATATGTACTCGTAATTCTTTATATTTGAGTTTTAGGCACAATTGTTAAATCATAAAAATATATTTTAAAACTGTCATATTATACATCGATAATAATTGCTACTATGTTACAACATATATCACCGCAGATTCCAGATTAACGTGTTAGAAGTTATGGATAAATATGGAGTCAGTATATTATCTTCAATATGAGATTTCATCGGTAACTCCATAAGTGGATGTTCACATAGGAAAGTATGAAGATAAGATGACATTATTTGGGCTTATAAACTATATTTCCGAAATAGATTTTTCTTAAAGCTTATGCGTCAAAGCCTTTTAATTATTACTCACTAATAACAAACAAATAAATAATTTTTTTATGAATTTATGTAAATGTTAAGGAACCAATAAATAATAATTAGTCTATTATATCAGTTAATATTTGCATTTAATTATATAACATGGCATATTCTACCATATTATGATTTTAATTTACATGTCTACACTTTACCATGTTATTGTTAAGCTAGGCAACAATATGGTTGCAAGATCAGTAATATTATTATTAAATGTAATAATACTTCTTCTCCAATAACCTTGGACTAAAACTCTCCCTTAGACTCCCTGACTAATGCAGCGTCTTTCAAGCCGAGGTAATGGCCATTCAGAAAACATCCGATAAAGCGCTTAGGGACGATATTTCTGGCCTTGCCATTCGGATATTTTCGGACAGTCAGGCGGTAATCACGGCGCTTGCTGGTGCATACAGTACATCTAAGCTAGTCCTGAGATGTCGCTCTTTACTAAACACACTATTGGAGAGATCACAGATTGACCTGTTTTGGGTTCCTGGTCACAGGGATATCCAGGGAAACTGTATGTTATCTCGCCAAACGGGGCACATTGATTCCTAACGTCTCCTCGCTACCAGACGTTGGAATTCCTCTGGCAACGGTGAAAATGGCTATAACGAACGACTACCTCAATTTGGCTCGCAAATTATGGGTAGAGCAAAGTTCCTGTTGTGTCTCCAGACAACTGTGGATTACACTGGACCTCAAGCGGACAATGCAGCTGCTCGGACTGGACAGGAAATCTATAAGTATCACGGTCTTGGTACTTACTGGTTACTGTCTATCGGCAGGCATGCTGAAAGACTCGGTCTGCCCTTTAATGATTTCTGTCACAGCTGTGGCTCGGAGGATGAGGAAGAGACCGTACTGCACCTCCTGTGCCATTGTCCATCCCTGGCTCGAAGAAGATTAAGAATTCTGCGCTCTCCTTTCTACGGAACTCTTACGGAGCTATCATCTCACTCTATAGGGGACATAGCTAAGTTCATCCGGGAATCTTCATGGTTCTCGGCTGGGTAAGGGGAGTCGCGCCGTCTTCCTTGTGGTACCACAACGGGCAATTCGATTGTGCTCAAGTGAGCTTCGTCGTGAGAGGTTGCCACTCCTAAGTAACTAACTAACAATACTATGTTTCGCTAACAACTAAATAACACGCCCATAGTATATTGCTCTTAGATTATGGTTAACTCAACCATGTTTTTTCTTTGCGTGCAGTTCGATCTCCTGCAAGGCATGTATATTTTACCTATGTATATTATATTTAACAAATACTTACATGTGCACATATGTTTGTCTGTATTTATGTGTTAGTTTTGATATAAAATAGAAATTTATATATATTTGTATTACCGGTATAATAGTCTGTGAATGGAACAACAACTTTTTCTCTGCACACTGTTTCGATATATGTACATTAGGGTGACAGCCAAAATTTTTTTCGCGAATTTTAAAGCTTTTTCAACGGAATATTGTACCAATAGGTCCAAAAGTTTTGTGACGAAAATTTGAGCCAAATCGGACAACGTTTTCTGGACGCGCATCCAGGTCAAACGACAGGTATTTTCATATTTTACAATACGAGGGCTGCTATATATATTTCTGGCCTGGCAACACTGAGTGCTGCCATGTGCAATCTGACATTTCCATTGGAAAGTTTGTCATTTTTAAGCATAATCGTACTCAAAACGTTTTGACGTACGACCATTATTTGTGTTGTTTACAGTGACTTGAAAAAATTAATATAGAAAAAAATGGAATTAACTCGTGAACATTTTCGTGCCATCATTTTTCACAACTTTCGACGTGGATTATCACGACAAGAGTGCATTGATGAACTTAATGAATTTAATCGTGGCCGAAGCTCGCTCAAAGACGAATTCCGTGAAGGTCGTCCAAAAACGGCTGTTGTGCCAGAGAGCATTGATGCCGTGCGTGAACTCATAATGCAAGATCGACATGCGACATACCGAGAGGTAGAAACATCCTTGGACATTTCTTCCACCGGCATACATTCGATACTGCATGAACACCTGGCCGTAAAAAAGGTTTGTTCTCGTTGGATCCCGCACAATTTGAAAGTCGTTAAAAAAAAGGCTCGTGTCGATTGGTGCAAAGAAATGTTGCAAAAATACGATTGCGGGGCTTCAAAAGACGTTTATAAGATCGTCACAGGTGACGAATCATGGATCTATGCGTATGAGCCCGAAACGAAACAACAATCGACCGTGTGGGTCTTCAAAGACGAGCAAAATCCAACGAAACTTGTTCGTGGAAGAAGCACTTCGAAGCAAATGGTCGCCTGTTTCTTCGGCAAAACTGGTCATGTGGCGACTGTTCCGCTTGAGCAACGTAGGACGGTCACTTCTGAGTGGTACACTACAATTTGTTTGCCTGAAGTCATCGGAGGAATTCGAAAAACCAACAAGAGAAGACGAATCATTGTTCACCATGACAATGCGAGCTCTCACACATCGGCTCAAACCAGAGCTTTTTGGCCCGCAAAAACGTCAAATTAATGGGTCATCCGCCGTACAGCCCTGACTTGGCACCTAATGACTTCTTCTTGTTTCCGAACATCAAGAAAAAAATGCGTGGTCAACGATTTTCGTCGCCAGAAGAAGCTGTTGAAGTGTTCAAAAACCAAGTTTTATAGGTGTCTCAATCGGAGTGGAAAAAGTGCTCGACAACTGGTTTGAGCGCATGCAAAAGTGTATAAATTATGGTGGAGAATACTTTGAAAAACAATAAAACCATTTTTGATTATAAATATTCGCATTTTCACTATTAGGCCAGAAATATATAGAGCAGACCTCGTATATACGAAATAAATTTTTTGAACTCGTTTATTTTTTTTCAATATTTAATGAAAAAATGTGGATTTATATATTTTCGTGAAAAAAATAGTAAAAAGAACTTTTTTGGTAATTAACCTTTCCTTTATGTCAGGAAATTAATAGATGCTTTTATTCAAAAACGCTAATTTCCTAGACAACAACCATTATTTTTAACGGATTCTAATGATAAATTTCAAGGCCTACTAGATTTTTAAAATACGACTGAATTATGTATTTCCCCAAAAATTATATAAATTGCATTCAGTCGTGTGAATTACTTGTGTAAAGTGCTTTTGGTTAGAGATTTTTTGTGAATTTGGTAAAAATATATAACAATGCCCTCGTTAAGGGAAGAAATATTTTTAATAGGCTATTCAAAACACCAAATTGTTGGTTCTAAACTTCCCTCGAAGGGGGACTGCCTCAAAGTTTTTTTTTCATAATATGAGGACAACGAAATTAACTGCAAAAGATAGTGCTGATCTTGTGGTAAGAGAGTGTATAATTTTTTGGGAAAAGACCCGTATTCCTGTTCACGATTTGCACTGGTGTACAAAAAAAATGTTGCGTCTGTATGAGGAATGGAAAGATTTAAAAAAAATATATCTAGAGTGTCCGATATTCATAAAAACAGAAGAAAACTGTGGAGCGATAATTTAGGCGATCTCTTCGATATTGCTCGTACCGATCCACTGGAACTAATAGATTTAGAAGAAGACAAGCAATTTTTAATTAAACAAAGAATGAAAGGTCGCGAAGGTTGTATGTTGGGAGTCGACTGTAATCTAAAAAAAAAAGAGGAAAGAAAAAGAAATCGCAAAAAACAAGAAGAGTTGCGTAAAAAATTAAGTGACGAATTACCATCAACTTCATTAGGTAAAAATTTAATTAAATGTTAAATAACGTTGTTTTAAATTTTTGTTGCAAGTACTGAACTGTCACAAAATTTATTTCAGCCTGCAATATGATTGAATTTTCCGCGTCTGAAGATGCTGCAACATCAGAGGAAGAATATTCTGAATGTTCGATTGAGGCAAAACGTTTTCGCAGTACTTCTTGTACGAAAAAGCAAAGTGTCTGAACGTCAAGACTAGCTGCAGTTTTCGACAAGTTAAAAATAAGTCAGAGAGATGCTATACACTTATTGGTTGCAGTTATTGACGCCGTCGGACTTAATACATCCGATTATATTTAAAATCGAACCTCCATAAGTCGGGAAAGAGCGCAATTAAGATTAACGCAAAGTGAAAAAATTATAGAAAAGTTTACTGCAAGTGATCAACCTTTGACCATCCATTGGGACACTAAACTGTTATCGACAATAACTGGAAAATCAGAAGACCGTTTGGCTATAAATGCTACGGCTCCAGGCCTAGAGCAAGTTATAGATATGCCTGATATTCCCTCTGGAACTGGAGCGGAAATTTCTTCTGCAGTTTATGATGCATTAGAAGACAAACATATTTTGGAACGAACGGAAGCGTTTGTTTTTGATACAACATCATCCAACACTGGTAGATTGAAAGGTGCATGTGTGCTTTTGGAGAGATCATTTGGAAGAGAAATTCTATTTCTAGGCTGCAGAAACCATATTTTCGAAATTGTTTGGCAGCAGTTTTTACGGAGGCCAATGTTGGAGTGTCTTCTGGACCGGACATAACGATTTTTAAAAAATTCAAAAAACATTGGCCAGAAATAAATACAGATAGTTTTGTGCCAGGAATAGCTCATCCACGAATTATGGAAATTATAGGCGATAATGTTGGTGAACTTTTAGATTTTGCTTTAGGAAAAATGAACGATTCATTCCCGAGAAATGATTATAAAGAATTTTTGGAGTTAGTAATTATATTCCTTGGTGGCAATCCTCCTTTAGGAATAAAATTCAGAAAACCCGGTGCACTGCACTACGCAAGATGGATGGCCAAGGCAATATACTCTTTAAAGATAGTGATTTTTCGCAATCAATTTCCTGAAGTGACAGATTTTGAAATCAGTGCTTTGATAGAAGTAACAGGTTTCATTGTAAGTTGTTATTCAAATTTTTGGTTTGATTCAAATAAAGCGGATAAAGCTGCATTAAATGATATTATGTTTTTGAGAAAATTGGAAAACTTCAAAAGAGTCAATCAAAATATTGCGGACAAAGCCATTTCAAAGGTATTAAATCATCTGTATTACTTAAGCGAAGAATGTGTGGGCTTTTCTTTGTTTGACGAAAGGATAGACAACATAACAAAAAGCAAGCTAGTAGCGAAGATGTCTGTAGATATATCTGGAAATGAGGATGAAGAGATAGCAAAGAAGCTAATAATAAAGAAGGAAAACTTAAAAAGTTTTATTTTCAGAGACAACTCTGATATTTTACAAGATTTGTTTTCAAAAAATACCAAAAAAGTTTTCAAGAGATTTGGAATTTCAATAGAGTTTTTCAGCAACGATCCACGTTCTTGGATTGTTACAGGAGAGTACCTAAGAGCGAAACAAATTATTCAAAACTTGGCTGTTGTTAATGATTGTGCTGAAAGAGGCATTCAGTTAATTCAAGAATACCATGACAAAATAACAAAAGATGAGGAACAGAAACAACATTTAATGAAAGTAACTATCATATATTATAACTTTTTTAATTTTTTTTCTCTTGACATGGTTTAATATTTTACAGGTGGTACAAAAATATAGGCAGCTGTATTCAAAAAATGCTAATCTATATTCTCTGCAAAAAGATTTTGATCTGTAGATTTTAAAAGAAAAAAAACCTACCAAATCACCGATCATAATTTTTGTTTTTAGAAAAAGTAGTAGATTGACCATTGAATGCAGTCGACGCTGGTAGCGCAGCAGAAAATATATGCATATTCCATCCTGCTTTGTGTCAATTGTTTTTCTAATATTTCTTTGCAATTATTGCATTTTCAATTTACAAAATTTGTCTAATATGGAGAAATTTAAAAAATATAAGAAGCTAAGGTTGGAAAAAAACGTATCATATTGAAATGTAAAAACTTTATGTTAATTGAAAATTTGTATCTTAGCTTTTTCCTGCAATATTTTTAAGTTATTTTATCAAAAGTACACAGAATTTATATACATTGCCAATAATGGCATACATATATTAAACATTTCTGAAATAAAATAGTTTGTGGATCACTTTGACGCAAGGGAAATTTGAGAGTTAGTTCCCAAAAAAACTATTTGAGTGTCCTCTTTATTAAAAGTCTACAGAATCCAGATGGTTTTTGTAAAATAAAGTAGAAAATATATGAGTTTCTCAACTTTATTTCATACTAGCTGTGAAATATGAAAATACCTGACCTTTGACCTGGATGCGCGTCCAGAAAACGTTGTCCGATTTGGCTCAAATTTTCGGCACTAAACTCTTTGGCACAATATTCCGTTGAAAAAACTTTAAAATTCGAACAAAAATTTTTTTACATACAAACCATTGTCACGCTAATGTACATATTTCAAAAAAAAAATTAGCTAAGTGCGAGTGCGACTAGGACACGCAGAGTTCCGCATTATGCATATTTATATTAAGTTTTAAATTTTATGTTTTATTATTTGCTGCTGAAAATTTAAATTTATATAAAAATCAGGTCTTCTATGGGACTGTCATTCCTCTTTAAATTTATTCTTACACCTCCTTTCGCAGAGGGCACACAATATGTGTTAATATCAAAATTCTGCTTATATCGGCTTAAAATACACTCTGTGTAAATTATATGTGTCGGCCTGAAACGGGTTAAAAAATAAGCCTATTTGCATTTAATTAATGTCCTTATTTAGGACACCCTTTTTATTGTAGTATTGTAAAGGTTAATAAAACCGGTTTATATTTTTGGATGCCTGCTTTAGAATTCAAAAACATATGGGCTACACTAGAAATTTCGATAATGATTAGGTACAACCCATAAAAGTTAGTGGCTTTTGGAAAAAAGGAAACAAACTTAAATGTTTCCTTAAGAATACATATGTAATTAAAAATAATCTATTAATTCTTGTATATGACTTAGTATTAAATAAACTAAGTTATTACAGCGAATTTATTAATTAATTCTTCTTGTAAAACTCCGTTTAGATCTTTCTTGTAAGATTTTTTATTTTTTCAGACCTGTCCAACTGATTCGTGTCAGGTGAATAGGCAGAAGAATGCAATCATTTGGGATCATTATTAAGTTTCAATTGCTTTAAAATGTGTTATGTGTATTTCGGATCGTTGGTCTGATGAAAGATCCATTTGCTTGAGGGCCCCATTTATAGAGGGTCTTAATATTGGCGTCCAAAACAATCAGGCGAAAAATCATTTTTAAATTTCCTTAAATGTTGTTATGAACAGAGATCAACAATTAACGAATTGGTCGGAGGATTAAGCTTCAGCACTAATAATCAATTTCGGTAATTTTTTTATAAGTAACACAACTGTGGTTGTATTGGTGAAATGGCTGGCTGCTTGCACATTAGAATAGCAGCTAAAATATTTAAAGAAGGAAATAAAGACATGGAAATTGAAGAATTGGGTCATTGTGTGTTCTTTTAATATTTTTAAATGAAAATTTGTGTTAATAAGAGAATCAAATCGTTAAGCTATTGCAAATATTGTTAAATTTTTTAAAATCATTATTTGTTTTTAGAACGTTGAACATAAATAAATTCCGTAATTATTGTATTTTTACCCATACAGTGACATTGAGTAAACGAATATTTCTTAGCACAATCACTTAAGGGGAATTTCAAATGGTGGTTTAACAGACGGTTAGCATGCAGCAATTCGTAAATGGCTTACTTTATGTGCAGGAACTTCTTCAAGTGTTTTGCTAAAAGTCGTTGCACACAATGTCTTACAATACCAAATTGAGTACATCGTCTTCTTTCTTTTTTACAGGTAAAAGCAGATTTTTTCAGTCGCCTATGCGACTAAAAGAAACTTTACTTAACCAAAGGAAAACGTTTCATTTTGCTCTGCGGTGTTAGTCATCAGCTGCTCCCCGGAGAAGTAATATCATGTCACTGGGAATAAAGTTTTTGGTCGAGTCTCTTAAGTCCTCTTCGCTGTTTTTTATTAAACTCAGTTGAGATCGGGTTTGGGTCAACTACTCTTTCGTTTCACAGACCAACATGAATCCTTTAGTAACAAGGCCACATCCAACCGTAAAATTTATAATTAACTGTGTGTCAGAATAAATATTTTTTTATATAAATATAAGGCTAAATAGGAGAAGAGTTGGCATGTAACCAACCTAACGCAAAAGGGAATGTAAGATAAAATAAAAACATGGTTTGTTTGTTGGTAATTTTTGTTAACCCCTTAACATTTTTGTATGTGAGGTTTTTATACTTAAAGAAATGTTTTTGGCTTTTCTAAAAATTTGGATAAAAGTTTCCTGATGATGGCTTAAGCAACCAGCGAAATACGTATAGATACCTGATTTTCCAAACCAACAAATAAATTTCATCTTTATTTAAAAATATCACATTATTAGCATAATACAATAAATAATATTATAAAAATTTTCAAAATAATTTTGTAAATATAAAGGTTATTTCGTGTACGAAAATATTCCCAACTAATCCTAGATTACAGTAGATATTATAATATTAAGTTATTTTTTGCTCAATAATAGTAAATATAAAGTTAATATTAATTGATTACTTAACTACAGAAGTTTAGTACAATAGCTGCCGTGGCTACAGAGGGGTGCGGGTGCCACTAATAAAGATTGAAAGCAAAACTTTCGTATTATATAGTGATGTAGAATATTAAGTTTTATGAATTAAGCACGCAACCAAGTTGGTCATGTTTTTAATGAAAGGCGATTTATTCCTTTGCTTCTTCTCGTATACGCTTAAGAGAAGCCACATTGAATCGCTTTCCGATCTATGCTGAAATAACCCCTAATATGCATGTGCTATCGCATAACCGATCATAAGCAATTAAAGGTAATGCGCTACACAGTTTCTAGCTCCTCATTCTCCACGCACATCCTCCAACAAATCGGAGTGCTATTCTTCGATAAAAATTTCCTGCTCTTACTGAACAACATCTCGTTACTATACCCTGTCTTACTTACAATGTTCAGTATCGGCCCTAACCCTCTTGAAACCCTAAAATTACTCCACCTCTCCAGGACATTGTATTGAAGGCTGTTTTCCTTTTTCCTGTCAGCCTTAATTTGATTCTGTGAACCAACCAAGCCTTCAGCACTATAGTTTCGTGCTCAGACTATAATACAACTGCCTTTAGGAGAACTCGATTTCACGGTTTGGAACACAAAAACGCTCATAGGAAAGCCTATATTACCTCTGTAAGTAAACAAGGTAGTTACACAAATTCATATTCTCAAACAGTCCGCGGGACCTGACCACAAGACCCCATGAAGCGGACTTCTTTTATAAAAAATTAAAAAATGCAATATCGTGCAGCAATGCTTGGCTAACTGGGATGTGCTAACATTTGTATGTGAAAATTGATGGTTGGAATGCACTCGACTTAAGACATTGATGGCTGCCCTTTATTTTGTTATGCGGTGTCATATATATCGCCTAGAATTATTTTAGGAAACATTCTTAAAAGTAGTTAATATTTCATCCGTCAAAATGACTCCTGAAATAGCGAAAATTAGCACATAACGAGCAAATTTTACAGAGTTAAATGTTCAATAACAAAATAAAAGAAAACATACAATAATAACAATATTTGTGTTGCCGTTTTACACATGCTAAAAACTTTATAGGGTAATCTATCGTATACATTCCGAAAATAAACGCTTATAAAGATTAAAAGATAAAGATTTAACAAAGTTTCGTCTAATCAATTTTAATAGAACTCAAAACAGTAATAGGTACTGATTTATACCTGTTTGCAGAGTTAGGACTTGGATGAGAGAAAAAGGTGATAAATGGGCATTTACATCTGAACCGATAAATATTTAAAAACAGATATTTATGTAAAGGGAAGAATGGTCTTTGTTTGTTTAAAAAAGAGAATAGGGTAAAAATGTGGGGGGGTGGGGGGTAGGACAAATGCCGAATTTTAGTCTCAACAAAACCAGATCCTAAAGATATTTGAAATATAGATATCGCCTGATCTATAAAACCCAAATTGATTTGATCGATTTCTCACGTGTTCTCATTAGAGCCCCATAAAAAAGAAGGCTATAATATATTATACAGTGCCTAGATAAGCCCTAAGATTAAGCCTAGGTAATGCTGGGTACAATAAACTAGCATTTAACAAAAACGAAAAGTTTATTTGATATGCTGATATGCATACATATGTATACATATCGCTCCTTTATTGCAACATAGTCATATCTCAAAAAATCAAAAATTTGTAGTTACTTAAGCAAAACTGCTCTTTGAGACCTTCTGTACATGTTGAAAAAAAAATCAGTTTTATATCCCAAGCTGAACCGAAGTTATAGCGATTGCAATTGCGGCAATTAGATCATAGGACTTATGTCTTGAAAACTTAAATCGCATTTTGCCAAAATCAAGTTTTTTTGAGATATGACTATGTTGCAATAAAGGAGCGATATGTAAACTAGAGAGATACTAAAAACTAACAAGACGCTAAAATGTCACAAATTATTGTAGGCCATTGTGAAAATAAACCTGAAACTTCACATTGGTTTTCCTGATTATTCTTAATTATAAAATAAATTTTTTTTTTATTTAAATAAAAACGAAAACTGAATCAAACATGAGTTGCTTATTCTTTTGCAAAAGTGATCAGAATTCGATGACATGTTTTTGTGCGATGAGGCACCGTAAAGTAAAGGTTTGCCTTAGAAAAACCTTGAAAGAGATATTTAACTGAAATCTTGGTTTAACAGTGGCATGGATTGCTTAGAAAAACATATGTAATACAACAACGACACGAATCAAGTAACTTACCACCTTGATCAAGCTAATAAAATTGCTTTTGATGGGCGAAACGTGTCTATTTAGAATCCCTAATTTTATGCATTTAATAAGTTTTTACTATTTTAAGGCGATCAATAGTTTAGTACAAATGTCATTAAAGTGGTTTGCCGAGAGTGGCCCTACAAAATGGATAACCCTTTGTTTTATTCTTTATTAAGTTTTTCTTTGACATTGTTAAGTGGGTGGAAAGGAAGGCAAATACAAAAACTATATAAAGTCATGGAATCAAATTAAATTTTCATGGCAGAAAGTTCTTTTAATTTAACAACTTATAAGTGATGGCCTTTTACCTTGGTACAGAAGAAAGCACGCAACAGTCTTAAAATAAATAAAGAAAAACAAGTTTGTGTGCCCATGAAACAAGAAACAAAAACTATGACAGTTATGTATTTCAAATGTAATAAAGTTTCGAAACAAAAAGGATTGAATTCTCATAAAAATAGTTTAGTAAACAGTGGAGCAGAATAAGTTACACAGATCGACAGAATTAAACTTTATGAGAGATGTTTTTATTTTGAAAACTGATTTTACATAATTTTGGTAGGCTGGTGCAAGGTTTTTCGTGCAAACACTAAAGTAAAGAAATAAGAGTGCTATATTTGGCTATGCCGAATCGTATACAACCATCTATGTAAATCTAGTTTATTGAAGTAGCTCCTATCAAAAAAGCAAATATTGGGATAAAAATTAAAAAAAAATATATAAGAATTTTAGAGCCCAGTAACTTGAAAATATGGGCGACCGCCAATTTTCTCACTTCATGTGTTTTTCTTATTTTTTAATTATCGATCACCCCATATATTTATTATTTATTTTTTTATTAAAGTTACTTCATTGTTCCAAATGACACGAAAAAATTAGAGGTAAGCGTGGTGTTTTGCTTGCTGCCTCGAAGGACGTGGACCGGTCATGGTGATTTCCAATAGCATCTCCTTCGATACAATATCTGAACGATTGACATACTTATTGTTTTTGTGAAATTAACACTAACACGGACGGACAGACGCACAGACGGACATCGCTGAATGGACTTCGCTATGGATAATAAGTCAGAATAAATATACTTATAATATGGGGTTGGAAATGGATATTGTAGAAATTACACACGGAATGACAAACTTAGTTATACCCCTTTTCCACTTTTTGTGGTGAAGGGTATACAAAAACGATATTTCTAAAAAATATAATTTGTTTATGTAGTAAAAAGGTAAAATGCAAGTTAGAAAATTGTAAAACACTACACTAAGTCTTTTTAAGTGAATTCTTCGTGTTTCTACCAGAAAGCCGCGCTTTCCGGACATTTGGCCGTGTGTTTTAAGGAACATATCCAGTTTTAACATCCAGCAGTACTCCGCTATTATGATTATGCTCCATTTTCTTAATGTCTTAGTGAAACTTCGCTCCCTGTTCTTCGGTAACTGCTTCAAGATTTTAAGAAAATACATACATACATAGTTCAAGGATGAAAATATACAAACTCATATTAAAACCTTGGCGTAAAAATGTCGCAAGATATTTTAAACAATATTTTTGTAGTTTTCGACTTTATAGTCCCCAAAAAACTTATCAATGCGGTCCCTTTTTGTTTGGGTCTTTATAAAACTGCTTCATCAAGCTAAGTTTGACATGAAGAGGGAGGGAGTTGTAAAACTTTTTTGCGGACAACTAAGCTGTCTCTTGATATATTTCTGCTATCAGCTGCAACACTTTTTCTAGAGGCCCAATCTATTTGAGAAAAATGTCTATTCCTTGCTCGGCTATTTCCCTCACAAAGAAAGCTATGAAATTTTATATAACCTCCTTGTCGTTCTAGTAGGATGCACAACACTTTAAGGTCACCACGCGCAGACACACTAGCACACGAATAATACAGCCTAGCTGTACATAAGCAGGTTTCAGCGTCAATACGCTACTGCGCCGACTTGTTGCTTTGCTAAGAATTCTAATAATAACCAGTGTTGCCAAATCACATGTAGTTTCGAAACAATCATGCCGAACGTGGAACACACATATTGATGTCATAGGAATGTGTATTATTAAAATAAAATGTTTAATATATGGAGCGTGAAAGAGCAAAAATATGGCGTTTTTTGTAATAAGGGCTCCCAAACACACTATACAAATTCTCAAACAGCTTTTCAGCATTAAATTCACTGTAGAGTTGTGTTATTTGTAAAACGATTATTATTTGCTGTTCATAACATATTTTATTTCGTTTTTAAATTACATATCGTTGGCTTAGTCGGCAAACCTGTCAAGTCCATATTTTTAAATTTTTCAGGAGAGACAAAAAACTGTCTAACTTTTTTTTGGGTTAATTTTTTTTTAATCAGTTTTATTCTTCTGTTTATCTTATTTAATTTAAATCTATAAATTAAATGAATTTAAATCTATAGAAGAAAAACAAAATGTGTTGTTTTCAGCTGGACTTAGCACGTGGCTTTTGATGTTTTGTTTTTTTTTTTGGACTTGACAGAATTTCTACCACTGCATAACAACAAGAAAAAACAACATAACGGCATTTTGTTTTTTGTTTCAAAAACTCAATTTGCATAAAAATTGGACTTGACAGGTTTGCCGACTAAGCCAACGATATGTATTTGCACATTTATTCGAGCATAGGCTTATAGTATAAACACAATTCCAACAAACAACGAATTTCGCACGTAACGATAAATTCGTAATCAAGAAATCGATGAAAAAATACGTTGACTAAAATTCAATTAGAACGAAAAACTTATAAATAAATTAAGAAAGAGTGTAAAAATGTGAGCGACAAAAAATATATAAGTTACTAGTTTTACCATCGATTATGAGCGTCTTTGCCCGTATACTATGCAAAGTACATAAGCCTACCTAACAGAGATATGTAATGGAATGCCCATGGCAGGTCCATCAAGTTTACTCCAAGAAATTAAAGTTTTGAAGGTTCAGCCAAAGTAACGCATCCAGTGACGGGAGAGCCGACTTACTCGTACTATACAAAATAAATACAGATAGTCTCTTTAACATTCCTATTAAAAAGAACTCTGTAAGCTTTCCTGATAGCCAGAATCTCAACGCTGCATCAAAAAGACGATATGAATAGCAAACTGTTCCAAAAAAATTCTAGCACATTTTAAATCTATTAGTGTATACCCTGGATTTATAGTCATTTAAACTTAAAAAGCTTTCAAAGTCCAGCTGAAATTTAAAAAAGTTTGACGGTACCTTCAATTTCAAGGCAGCCATATAAAAAATTATCATGTCTTTACGAATAAGATGCAGAAAATCTAGCTGCACTATTGGTAGATATGGTCATCAACTGAAGATAAATTTTGATTAAGTACAGTACAGCATCAGTTTAGAATAGTACTCTGAACCTTGCTAAGTTGGTCCACATATTTTTTACTAGATGCGTTCAATCATACCAGAGAGAGTTTTCTCTACTGGATAGATTTAAATATAGGATTAATCGCAGATATTTTTCACTAAGGGATAAAAATAGTTCATGGCTGTGTATTTGTGGAAGTTTAAAGCTTTAAACCTTGCACTTTGTGTAAAACCGTAAGGTTCCGTTCCCAGCCCACAATATGTTGTCTATATCTTTAACACAGCCTCGGTGGCTGCAATGACAAAGGTGTGTACTTGCTGTAAAACAGAAGATCGGAAAGTTCATAAGTTCGAGTACACCACTGTACATGCAGTAAGTAGGTAATTTAATTGAAAACAGAAGTAAAAACTTCCCGGAGTCTATAAGAGAATAGATTATTGTGTAAAGCAGGTAAATGGTTGAAGACGTCAAGAGCTCCAGTTGTTAGCGAAAGGAAGTGACAACAAAAGAACAGAAGATGTGTGGCTAAGTTGTATAAAAAGGGGGTCGTGTATTAGAGCCTCCGCCAATGCGAAAATGTTTTAATGGTGTTTATTAGTTTACTAAAACAACTAATTGAGTGTTTTTGTGTCTCACCGGAGAAACATATGCCGTATTCACAAGCTCTGCTAAGGTGTAGGTAGTATTGCATACTACCTTTTGTTTACTTCTTTGTGAACAACCATTGTATCAATGTGCCATTGTACATTGTACTTCATACGTCAAAAACTGAATAAAAAGAAGAAAGGTGCTATTCATCGTTTGTTATTTATAGGCCAAATGGGGGAGACAACAGAAAAAGTAAATTAATAAATTTTTTGTGTGAAAAATATAGTTTCGATATATTAATGGTTGACTCAAGTAAGTTATATTACTAAAGGAAAAGTTTGGAAGCTTAAAAGAACTTAAGTTTAGAATGCTATCAGCACAAAATAAGAAAATATGCAATGATTGGATAATGGCTTGCTGCATTCTTCATTACATTATTAATAAATATAATTTAGAACAAGGTGGCAGAGAACAAACCTTAAGATATGTTTCCAATATACCCACTCCTACTATATACAACAGAAATGACTTATTCCACTTTCTAATAAATCAGTCAAATCAATAAATTAAGTAAATAAAACTAATAAAAATATCTTTTAACTCAATTTAATTTAATATAATTCACACATGAACACAAAAATAATAATTTATTTAAACATAAACCATTTAAACATAAAAAAAAAAAACATAAAACAAAAATCACATTAAAAAATAAGGCACTATACAACGTTTGAAAAACATATGAAAAAAAGTACTAAGTGTTGTATCGCATGTTTGCATGAAAATTACCAACAACACAGCTAGCACCGTTGTATTTTGTTAGCACTTACTAGGGGGCTTGTGAATAGGGCAATAGTGTATCATGGCTTTATAATAGCGCATGTATTGCCAGAGCCACCGAAAAAGAAATATAGAATTTAGGTTGCTCTACAGTAAAGTAAAATAAACAATTCCTTGTTGGTAATCTTGCAATCGAAAGAACCCGTAAGTTTGTTTAAAGTGAAAAACGTAACAATGTTTATACTAAATATATGTAGAATTAACCGTAAATAAAGCTCACAATTATATATGTACTTAAGGTACGGACGGATTAGTTAAATATTTGACCAAAAAAAACGTAACGTAACCACTACTTTAAAAATCAATCTTTTCTAATACGTATCATTACAAATGACGATTTATAATATAATAAATTGTGATATCGAACTTCTTATATTGAGTAAGATCTTATGTTTCTTAATAAAAATTGGAACTTACAAAAAATTTTCTTCTATAATTTAGTGGTTACGTCTTTTTGATCAAATATTTTGCTAATCTAATCGTAACTTTTCGTTTAGTAAATAAAATATTATATTTAGGAAGTAGTTTAATAATAAAATCATTTTAATTATTAGAAATAATTGTCCAAACCATAAGTCCCTGTATTCATGTTATAGGGTTTATCGTTAACTTTTTTTTACAATAAATTACGTCTGTTTTTTACATTTTCTCTCATAAAGATACAAAATTATAAAAGAGTACGGGAACACAAAATCTAAATTTCAAAAACAAAATAAAAACTCAAAGTATTGCGACTGTTTTATTATGAAAAATTAATTTTAATAAATCAGCAAAAATAAATAATAATTTATTTTGTATTCTGTGTGTGTTATAAAGCTGCTTCATAAATTTAAATAACTTGCACAAAGAAAAAGTTTGAGGCTGTTTCGTGTAAGAAGAAGAAGAACTTTATGCTTTCAAAATGCTATTATTTACCCACTTTTAAAGTATTGGTAGGGAAGTACATATTCGATACTTTCCTCTCGATACTTTTAGCATCGATACTTTACCACCGAGTACCAAGTAGGTATCGGTCAAAAATACTCGTTGCATATTGAGTTTATGTTGAACGTGACGCATTACAGTCTTTATGAAAAGTGCATAAATTAGTTATCTGTGGTAGTGCGGCTAAAAATTAACAGGCCAGAACTTTTGGTACTTTATTATCCAAATATTGAGTCTAACTTGTGTTTTATAAGTACCAAGAGGGTCTGTAAATCTTTAAAAAACTTCTTCAACTGCAGAAATTTTTAATTTGCGATACCTCCAGAGTTACAGCATTATGAAATTGAAAATTGACAATAAACTTCGAATATAGACTTGTTTTCTGGAAGGCGATCAAGCCTTTTTGTTAACAACTGTTTTAAATATAGAAAACAACTTTCTTGTAAAATAAATTTATCAGTTATATTTATTTTTATGTTTATTACATAAATAAATTATATATAAATATAAAATAAATTTGAAGCTGATTTTTTATGTATGGAGTTTGACATCTCCTGCAACGACGGTAATGAATAAATTCGCCACCAACTGGTACATGATTTTTTTTTTGCCTTGTATTAATCGATCAGACAGTGTAGAAAGAGGTGCTATTAGAAATCAACATGATCGGTCCATGTTCTTCGGGACAGCAGACAAAACACCACGCCTACCTCCAACTTTTTCATATCATTTGGAACAATAAAGCAACTCCACCAAAAAAAATTAATATATAGGACGATAGAGAACTAAAAAATAAGAAAAAAACATCAGGAGAAAAAATTGGCGCTCGCCCATATTTTCCGAGTTACGGGGCTCTGACATTTTCAAATTTTTTGAAATATCAAATTCGGTATCATTTTAAAGCTTTTGAAGAGTTTTAAGAAAATATTAAAATGTTTTTAAAATTCTGAACCGATTTAGAGCCGATGACATATTTAAGTAAAATTATAGATATGCAGTACTATTTTTTTTAATTTTTAATTACCTGATTGGAGTTACTTCACTAAACTAGATTTATCTAGATAGTGGGTATATAAGCACTCTTACTTGTTTTTGATAAAATATTAATATTTTACTTTTAATATCAATTATAAGAATTTTACAAATCTTTTCAGCACATACTACACTTTCAGCTTCATAACCGATATGTATGTATATTAACAATATCCTTAAAGAACAAAAAAATTTATTAAACAAGATATGTATATATGATATTAGAAACGGTCACGCTGCATGCGACCAGCAATTATATTTTTATTATTATTTGCCTTAATTTTATGAAATAGTCGACCGATACGAGTAGTTACCGATACTTTTTGTTCGATATTGAGTAAATATTGATATTTTTCGATCGATACTATATCGAGTAAAAATATCGATACCCTAGTGGTATCGTTCTATTCCTAAGTATGGGAACAATGAAAAATTTGTTATAAAACACAATTTCACTTTGCGTGTTTTAAAATATTGAATGGAGGCCATACTTGGAACTTTCTAACTTAATAGCTTAACATATAATATAGGTTTGTGTATATATGTATAATTACCGTGCGTTCAAGTAAAATTGCTGTTGTCTAAAATTATTTTTACATTGTTTTTATTTAAAAGTTTTCACACCTGATTTAGATTTTTTGACAACTAATAAATCAAAATTGACTGTTGACAACCACATACATACATACTCGTACATGCAAACATAAAAACTCTATTATAATAGATGATACACAAGACAAGGGAAGCTTTTGAATTCAGGAAATATTCTTCCAAAAATTGTACATTTCTCTTAAGTTAAACAAATTTTTGGAATATATTCTCATTTTTAATTTTTAGTTCGCTCATTAAATATTTCAATTTGATATTGTTATTTTGGGTTAATTTCTGCCGTTCTGTAAGTGAAATATTAAAACCAGAAATTAAACGTGAACAATATAAACTGATCGAAAGCTTAAATAACTAATTTAAAAATTTAAATATGATTTTAAGAGCAAGAACAATCCTAGAATCGTTGTCCTACTAATTTATTAAAACCTAGATTATTTTTTCGTACATATATCATGGAATAAAATCAAAATCATTAGTTTCTTCAAATCGCTAGTCTGATCACGAAAAAACTCAATTTTGTTCAAATTCGAATCAGGGCATTTCTACATGAGACCATCGATATGTAAGTCAATAAACTACGTTTTAAATTTGCCATTACTATTCTGATGCTTTCTAAGCTTAAAAGTTTGTGCGATTTCACTTTAAGCTGAAAATAAAAAATTGCGCTCTTTTCCCACTGTTGTAAACAGAAATATGCATAAATAGTTGTTTATTTTGTTTTATTCACTATAAATTTATTAAAAAAAAAAACTAAATAAAAATAAAAACAAGAGTCTTTTTACATAATCACAAAGACAAAGGTAATGCTTTTTATAATATTTAAGCATTTTTCACAACTACATGCTATGATATACACGAGTGAAGAACAACTACAAACAAACATCATACAATCAAAATCTTGAAAAATAAGTCCTCAGAGGGCAAACATAATTCGAACATACATTTTTAGATGATTTAGTTAAACACGAGAACTCACAGCGAAATGAACATTTGGAAAGGAAAAATTATAACTGATGTACCATTCGGTCATGTTTTAATATTTAGTGGAAAAATTAAACCGAATCCAATTAAGTAAAATTTAAATAAACAAAAAAAAAAAAAAATACAAAAAGTATTACTAAATTCAGTTAAGGCTTAAATTTGTATTTTTAACTCTTTTAGAATTACGTTGGATTTGACAGATAAAATCAATGCCAACAATGAAAGTGAAACGGTTTATCTTAAATTGGAAACAAATTTTCGAGAGAATCAAATAATACGTTCCATGTTTCAACCAGGAGAAGGTTGGCAGCAGGAAGAAATTTCAAAGAATTGGAAAAGTGACGGACAAAAAAATCCTCTAAGGCCAGGTTTGTGACATTTAATATCCACTGAAAACAAAACTATGCAAATGTTTTTTATTTTATATTTAAAAAAAAATTTTAAAATATGTGTTACATTAATACATATGTATGTATATGTATGTCGTTGCATGTATTATCTTGAGAATATTTTAGAAAAAAACATAGCCTTACTTAAAATTTACTTTAAAAAAAATATGCTTTTTAAAAAAAATATGTATTTAGATTCGATATATAAAGTTTTTAATTACATCAAACAATTTTCTTTCCGATTTTAATCATATTTCGGAAGCAAAGCAGAAGAGTAGAAGAAGTAGTAGAAGCAAAATAGAAGAGAGAATTAAAAGCCAAATAAATTATAACATTATATTGAAAAAAAGGAAATCTGTTAAAAAGGTCATCAATTTCAAACTTTTATTAGAGACACCAATATTTTTGTAATTAACAAACTATTTTAAATAAAGTAGATTAATTTTTGCAATATTTTTTTAGAGTAACAAACAACTGCTAAACGCAATTACGAATAACGTTATATAAACACCCAAAACGTCTGATGTAATTCAGAGAGCGAATAGCGTCATAGGGATGTGCGATATTTCACTACCTGGAATTTATTCACTGTAATTGCAAAATCAGAGATCACCACAGTAATTAAGAGCCAACTTACACCATGAAATTATTCATGAAACTAATTGCAGGTTAAGCAAAATGAATTTTGTTATTGTGTGGTGTTTGTAATAACGCAAACAACTACAATAATGAATAACAAATTTAAAGCGAACTGTACAATTTCCGATGGCATACAAAATTTCACTGCTAAGGCGCACGATTAAAGTCGCTGAAATTTTAAGAGAGAACTGAAAAAATGTTCATTTTAAAATTGTATTAATTCTCTCTAATTATGAAAGCAAATTTATTTGGGATCTCACAGAATCCAATCTTATCAGAATTGGATTTAAAAGTGACATAAAAAATTATGTCATGAATTCCGATTAAAATAAATATTGATTTTAAAAATCAAAGAAACCAACTCGTTTTATAATAAAACAGCTGTAAGATTTTGTTGGCGCGAGAATTTTCTTTATAGAGGTTGGATATCTTTTCAAAGTTTTATAAATAAATTAAAAAATTAAATATTATTCAATTAAACTAATTAATTAACCAATATGAAAAATTTATTATTCGAAATCTTTTTGATTACAATTTACTTTAAACGTGCTTGATTCCTTCAAATATAAATATTTTATGATATTCTCATGAAATACGAGGGTTGCTCTATATATTTCTGGCCTAATAGTGAAAATGCGAATATTTATAATCAAAAATTGTTTTATTGTTTTTCAAAGTATTCTCCAGCATGATTTATACACTTTTGCATGCGCTCAAACCAGTTGTCGAAGCACTTTTTCCACTCCGATTGAGACACCTCTAAAACATGGTTTTTGAACACTTCAACAGCTTCTTCTGGCGACGAAAATCGTTGACCACGCATTTTTTTCATGATGTGCGGAAACAAGAAGAAGTCATAAGGTGCCAAGTCAGGGCTGTACGGCGGATGACCCATTAATTCGACGTTTTGGCCGGTCAAAAACGCTCTGGTTTGAGCCGATGTGTGAGAGCTCGCATTGTCATGGTGAACAATGATTCGTCTTCTCTTGTTGGTTTTTCGAATTTCTCCGATGACTTCAGGCAAACAAATTGTAGTGTACCACTCGGAAGTGACCGTCCTACGTTACTCAAGCGGAACAGTCGCCACATGACCAGTTTTGCCGAAGAAACAGGCGACCATTTGCTTCGAAGTGCTTCTTCCACGAACAACTTTCGTTGGATTTTGCTCGTCTTTGAAGACCCACACGGTCGATTGTTGTTTCGTTTCGGGCTCATACGCATAGATCCATGATTCGTCACCTGTGACGATTTTATAAACGTCTTTTGAAGCACCGCAATCGTATTTTTGCAACATTTCTTTGCATCAATCGACACGAGCCTTTTTTTGAGCGACTTTCAAATTGTGCGAGATCCAACGAGAACAAACCTTTTTTACGGCCAGGTATTCATCAGTATCGAATGTATGCTGGTGGAAGAAATGTACAAGGATGTCTCTATCTCTCGATATGTCGCATGTCGATCTTGCATTATGAGTTCACGCACGGCATCAATGTTCTCTGGCACAACAGCCGTTTTTGGACGACCTTCACGGAATTCGTCTTTGAGCGAGCTTCGGCCACGATTAAATTCATTATACCAATTTTTCACAGTGCTATAGGATGGTGCTTCATCGCCATACAAAGATTTAACTTCATCAATGCACTCTTGTCGTGATAATCCACGTCGAAAGTTGTGAAAAATGGTGGCACGAAAATGTTCACGAGTTAATTCCATTTTTTGCTATATTAATTTTTTCAAGTCACTGTAAACAACACAAATAATGGTCGTATGTCAAAACGTTTTGAGTACGATTATGCTCAAAATTGACAAACTTTCCAATGGAAATAACAGATTGCACTTGGCAGCACTCAGTGTTGCCAGGCCAGATATATATATATATATATCAGCCCTCGTATTTTTTATTTAAAAACTACAAACTGAAATGTATTACTGCAGGGAAAGTTTATTCATATGCCCATTTTTCTACTGCTCATTATCACAATAAATTTAAAGTTTAATTTATATTATTTAATGTTCCCGTGTTTTTAATTTTTAATTATGAATCGATCTTGCTGATTGTAAACAGCATAATTTTCGAAACTATGTCTGATCGATTTTCTCCAGCTCATCTAGTGCCCTGACAAAGTTGATTTGAAACCAAACACGGACGGACAAACGGACTTCGCTTAATCAACTTAGCTATGCACAAGAACTCAGAATATATAATTTTATCGGATCGGAAATGGATATTGTAGAAATTACAAACGGAATGACAAACTTAGATATACCCTTTTTTAATTTTTTGTGGTGAAGGGTATAACAAGAAAAAAAAAAGAATTGTGCAGCTGATTCGAATATCGGTTTTTTTTGCACTCGAAAAGACAAAAACGCCTTGATTTCATGATATCAAATATTGGTTTGCAAAACCTGCTTGGATTCTGTAACACCTCCGGTACTGCAGTTTTTGTATCCAGGTTATAATCCGTGTTACCATTCTGGCTAATTTCTAACCAAGAATATATTAATTATTATTTTAATGGGTAGATAGATGTGAGAGCCCTTTTTTATCTTCGTTACTGCTTTCAAGAAAATGTTAAGAGTTTAAATTTATATATATTTGTGTACGAAAATTTTGTACACGTTATTAGTCAAAATGTGAAAATTGATTTTTCAATTAACCTTTTGTATTATTTTCTTTGGGATTATTTAAAGTCAATAGTTTAGTTTAGCATTTCACAAATTGGAATATGTATGTAAAGTTGTTATCACTATTGGTGCAATACTTTACAACCGAGCTAGCAGAGGAGTCCACATGCCGCACATCATATTCAAACACTAATTTCATAAAATTATCCTTCTAATAAACTTAAGATTTTATTTATTAATTAAATATTATTAGTGTGTACGGCGGTCAACTTATTCAAACGAAGTTTAAGCAAAAATATTATAAAACTCTAGAAATATAATTTTCAAATGTATAAAACATCAAATGTTTGCTGGGTAATGTGTATTATTTGCCAATGTCTTAGCGTCAACCTTATTCTCTTTAAAAATTCCTAAATACCAGACCGATTTAAATAAAAAGTATATTTTGCAACAGTGATGGAAAAGTTGTTACGATCGTACTTTTTTTTGATACTATTTGATTTGAAAAAATACCGTGTTACTTCTCTGTAACTTTTGATACTCTCAGTGATACGTCTACAATTTAAGACCATTGATTTTCTTAAATTTATCTGTTTTAGCATTTCCCCTTTATCACTTATAGTTTACGAAAATGGCAACTCGATTCGAACGCTATCAAATGCCGCAATCCCGTTATTCGATACGTCACCAAATTTTACTCGATAGGATACCTCTCTCGATCACGAATGCGACAATTTGGCCCCAGCTGTTACGTTTTTTGTGTTTCTTTTGATAGAATTGTACATCTTAATACAATCAAGTAAGAGTGCTATATTCGGTTATGCCAAATCTTATATACCCTTCACCATCTACATATGTATGTAAATCTAGTTTAGTAAAGTAACTCCAATCATAAAAGCAAATATTAGGATGACAGATAATTAAAAAATAATAAAATGTGGTACTGCATTTCGGTGATGGTAAATGATATTTTCATTTGATATAGATTTGGGCTTATTTGAAGGATAATACCCAATGACTTTGACATTAATGTGATGAAGGAAGTTTTTTTGGAAATGGTCTCAAAATGTAAGAGAAAATTATTTTTGAAATGGCGCTATTTCAGTTTAAAGCGATATACCTTAAAAAGTACAAAGTAAATTTAAAAACTTTTTTTGTTTATAGGTAAAATGAACTTTTAATATATTGATTTATGGTTTTTGTTAACTTTTCTTTTTCATTAAGATTTTTTTGGTGTTTAATAAAAATTAAAAAAATTACCGATTTATTACTCTTGAGGTTAAAAAAGTACTCTCGGAAAAATTTTTTGATACCGAAATGAAAATACCATTTCCCTTCACTGGTTTGCACATTTGCAACTAAATATCATCAAAATTTTTCATCAAAGTCGTTCGTATAATGTGAGCACAAAAAAAATCGTCCTTCCTATTAGTTGTATAGATTTTTAATTATTTTTTTTTTTTAATAAATTATTTTCTATTTAATTAAGCTTTGGGTCCTTATATTTTTTTATTAATATTTTATTTCAATATTTCGGTACTTTCTGCGTACCTTCTTCAGGAAACAAAATTAATATTGATATTGAATCAAAAAAAACAAAAAAAAAAGGGTCAAATAATCATTATTAAACTAGTTTTTAATTATTTATTTTAAATTATTTAGTTAGTTAATTTAGTTAGTTTTTGATGTGTGAATTTCGATTGATTTCAAAACATTAACAAGAAACGAAAATTTTATTTTTTTTCCCCCAGTCAGGGTTTGAACCGTGGATATTATAAATGAATTAAAATATACTTTTTAATTTAATTTCTAAAAATTTACTGTTTTTCGGCTTAAGTTCCTTTTTAATTTAATTTCTAAAATTTTTTATTAATTAACACAGGCATGTCATAGAACTCAATTCCGATCGAAAGTGGTTTCAATTTCGCAAATTGGTTCTTCAGAAAACGAAAAACGAAAAATTTTTTCGGAATAAAACCACTTTTAAATTTCAAAGTGGAATTTGAAATTTTTTATTAGCGGTTTACAAATTTACTTTTATTATGTGTCCTTATTTAGATTAGCCTTTGTGTGCGCAATATAACTACATTTAAATAAAAACGTGGAGTTTAAGTTTATTTTTAGAAATAAGCAAAATTGATCAAAATCTGAAGAAGGTAAAACTAAATCGATCGGAATTGTTAATAAGAAATCAAAACCATTCCGAACGGAATTTGTGACATACCTGATAATATCCACGGTTCATATCTCAACGCCTATTGAAAAAATATGCTGTCTGTTTCAAAATGTGTATGTAATAAATATAATATTCCTTTGTTTTTTTTTTAATTCAAGGTCAAACATTTAATTTTCGTATTGCCAGTTTAAAAAAATGTTTTGAGATTTATGTTAACGACAACATCTATGGCACGTTTGAATTTATAACGTTTCCAAAACAAATTCAGTACGCAATTATTTATGGCGATTTTGAAAAGATAACACAATTTCATCATCGTATGTTATATCCTTTAGTCTTTCCAAAAGGACTTGTGTGCCCCGAAAGAATTGCATTTCAAAGTGATGTCCCTAAAAAGTATGAAGCAGGTAAGATTTGTTTTTTGTTTAAAACATAAGAGATGACTGTTAAAAAAATAAAAATTCCAAAGCCTCAATATGATTACTAATTTAAATGTTTTTTTTTTCTTTTTAATCAAGGAACTGTTGTTGCTATGGAATGCATTGCCAAAGGACCTCCAAATACTGAGTTTTCTATAAATTTCCAATGCAATGACAGTGGACGCATTGTTCTGAAATTCTTAGTTAATTTTGAGAAGACCACAGTTGTACGCAGCTATCAAAGGGAGGATAACAGGTTGGTTGGCATATGATCGTAAATTACCTTGATATCATATTTATAACGTCCATTTTATTTCTAAAGCTTCTGCTCAGACGATGAAGAAACAGATGGCGAATTTCCTTTTCAACGTGGAAAATTATTCAAAATTGCTTTTGGCGTTAGTGACAGAGCATTTATTATTGCGGTTAACGGTCAATATTTTACATATTACAATTATCCCTTTCCCTCTTTTTCTATTTCGACCCTTAAATGTACAACTAACAGTTTTGGTGATTTTACAGTTAAATGTATTGAATACCATTCGGATTCTAATTTATTAGATCGGGTGGCAAAATTATCCTTGATGTGAGAAATAAAAATGTATTAATCTTTCTTTTTCTGTTTTTTATTCCCCTCATTCTATTATATTTTTATTATATTCTGATGTTCGAAACACTTTTAAAGAAACTGTTTTAATAATAAATTAAAAATATGATTGTTATAACTGGAGCACTTTTAAATAAAAAATCTTAGTAAACGAAATATTATGTAATTTTATTTACAATTTGAAAAAACAAACCATAAGCAGCACTTAACTTAAATACAATTACAAAAAACTTGTTGAATTCCAACTCACAAAGTCGTTCATAAAAATCTTAAAAGTTGATACCTCCGAAACCCTGCTCAAACAAATGATGTGTTAGCAAACGAATTAAGGATTAAATTCTAGTGATTTTAGTTGGACAAATGCAATAACTTGAATTTAGAGGCGAGCTTATTAATTATTTTCAAAGCACTTGTTAAGTAAGGACTAGTTAAGGAGGTTTTCTCCAAAACTGGACTATTCCACTTCCACTAGAACTGGTTTTTAGCATTATTATTATTTTTTATATTTTTGATAACATTGAAATAAAAATCCGCGCGTTAATAGTTATGAAGATGTACCGCCAGTACAGGATTTGATCCTTTAAGACTTTCAAGCATTTTCGATAAAATATTAAGATAATAAATTTATTTAATCTTATATGTATTAAAAATTATCTGATATAAAAAATAATCTCTCTTTAAGTTCGTTTATTTATGCATAAACGGCGGCTAATCGAATGTACCGCTATAAATGAAATTTGAGCGAAGACGGTGTTTGTTGTACCACAGAGGAGAAAATCCTTGCGCACTCCTTCTCAAAACTTACGTTGAATATGTTTTTCTTAAAATTACATTTTACGTCTCCTGTATAGTATTCCCGCTAAACTTAATTTATTTCTTCAAGTTATGTTTATATGAAAAAAGCCGTTTTTTGTTGTTAACTAAGTTTTTAATATTTTAATTTCTCAGTTAAATTACCTCTCCAATGATACCGATATTGTTTATTCAGTCATAAAATACTTATTATATGCAATTTTACACATACAAGCATTGGAGATCCTTAACTCCGAATCTTAGGATCAGCCCCAAATTTTACACTTTTCACATTTTTTGCTTGAATTTGCATTTTATACCAACTTTTTTTTCCATTTTTGGAAAAGCAATGATAACACTGTTAAAGTTGTGGAAAAAATTGTTCACATAAAACTCCCGATACCAATTTTCATTGCGGGTGAAATAAAAATTTCAAGTAAACAAGTATTTCACTCCCTATTCACGATAGGAGTTTGGGGTTTCTTTGTTCGAAATTTAAACCTACTGGAGAGAAAAGAGCGAAGGCCGGGATTTTTTCCACACAACTGATTTAAACGAAATGTCAGTTATCTCTGATTTTTTTTAAAAACTACGCCCCACGGGTGGGTATGGTGAAGTTGAAATGGGAAAAACCCATAATTCTTTACGACTGAAAAAATTTTAACCGTGGAGTTAATGTTGACGTAGTCGACGGCGTCAAATATCAAAAAAAAGTTGAATCGTATAAAATTGTATGAGAGCAGTTAATCTCAACGCGTTGCAACGCCGTAAGAGTTCAATCTGTTTCAACTTTTTCGGCGTTGAAACGCCGTCAACGACGTCGACATTAACTCCAGGGTAATACAATTTGAAGTATAAATAGATCCGTATCTATAAGTTGTAATATTAAATAAATGATTCTCAAGCTCATATCTATGAGAAATAAAATGAGAAAAATAAACAGTACATGTATTAAAATCTCAAGCGCTCTATTTCCTGATGTTGTTCTTTTAAAGTTCCTGTGATTTATAAATTAGGCCAAATAAAAGCTGCGAATTTTAAAATATAAAATTCTTTCATGTGAAAATTTCAAAAATTGGATCTGCTGTTTGAAGTGTATAAAATTGAAAAATATAACCATAATTATGTTTAAATATCTGTGTTACACATAAAATACTATGATCATAA
This sequence comes from Gymnosoma rotundatum, assembly GCA_916610165.2. Classification (NCBI taxonomy): domain Eukaryota; kingdom Metazoa; phylum Arthropoda; class Insecta; order Diptera; family Tachinidae; genus Gymnosoma; species Gymnosoma rotundatum. Next base: position 88,908,753 of record OU744337.1, on the reverse strand, counting down.
TATTGTTAAGAAAATAAGATCTAATTAACCCCTAGATAACAGAACACAATAGCGTTGTCCGTGTGTGCGTGGAAAAACAAGAGAGGTGAATAAAATTACTTCCACCATGAGGAGTGTATGTGTATAGAATGATACGACAATTGGCTAACACAAGTTAAGCAATTTGTTAATAAGTATGGCGGAGCAGATGTGGCTAAGTTGAATAAAAGGCGACTGGATAGGATGTAAACGAGAAAAAAGGTGGGGTTATCAGTTGTCTTGTTGCCGGGGCATAAGCATAAGTGATTTGTCTGGATGGGTTAAATTTACTAAATTAAGGCATCGAGTAGTTCATGTCTTGCTGAAGAAACATACAATAATAGTGTTGTAGCGTTGATGACTGCATTTAAATAGCGCATGTTTTCAGTAATCAAGAAAAGACCTTAGGGTAGGATCAACTTTTACCCAGAACCGCAGAATAAAATATACAGGATTTATAAATCTGGCAAAAGGGATAATGCTTTAACTCTAAAAAATGTCAATGTGGCTCTGGCGAGGGCAACTAAAATTTAAAAAAAAAGAAATAATAATAATGCACTGTCAAAGGAACCAATATCGTATACAATTTTAGGAGGCATTTCGTATGTGTATCGAAAGCAAATTTTTTACAGACATTTTAAATACAATCCGTATTGGTGCTTAGATGCGTAATACCGATACCTTTCTACCATATCGTAGAATTTTGGAAGCCGAAGAAAAGTGCTACCCACATCTCCTGAGTGCCGTAGAAGGGCCATCCTACTTAATTCGAATAAAAATACAGACATTGAAAAAGATTATCAGGTATGTCACAGAACTCAATTCCGATCGAAAGTGGTTTAAATTCCGCAAATTGGTTCTTCGGAAAACGAAAACATTTTTAGAAATGAAAATACTTTTGAATTATAAATTTAGTTTCTTTGAAATTTTGTTTTCTGCAGTTTTCAAATTTACTTTCATTTTGTATCCTTATTTAGATTAGTCTTGTTGTTTACTTTGGTGTGCGCAATATAGCTTCATTAAAACAAAAAGGTAGAGAAATAATCAATCGGAATCTAAAGAAGGTAAAACAAAATCGATCCGAATTGTTAATATGGAATTCAAACCATTCCGATAGGAATTTGTGACATGCCTGTGTGTTCTTCATTTAACTTTATAAAGGGGCAGCCTAAACACTCGTCCGATTTAATTTATGCGCATATTCTTACGTCACTCTAAAAGTAGTTAAAATGGTCACAGAGGACCTACAATTGTAGAAATCCGTTTAAATTTTAAAATGGAAAATATTGTTGTTATGCAATTGTTTGCACAGATAATTTTGTTAATAAAAAATATAAAATTTAAAGAAAAGTTAATCCTTTCTTTCAGCTAGATTTGGGTGTCGGAATATTGTACACTCTATTTTATTCTGCAATTATTATTTTTAAATTAGTCATAGTCTCCCAAATATGCACACGTTCATTTCCAAAGTTCACTAAATTGTATGACATATAACAGCATAATTTCTCCTTTTTTGTTAAAAGAACTATATAATCAACACAATTCCATGGCTTAATTTTCAGCGTTTTTTTAATTTCTTAATTTTTTTAAGAAAAAAAAATGATTTACAAATTAAACGTTAGTTTTTCAAGAAAACACCGAAAAATAGTCACTAGTACAATACAATAACGGTACATCCGTCATTATCATTCTTCATATTTGCAAAGTAAAATATCAGCAGCAAAGAAGTATATTTCTAAGGTTTTTTTATTTTACATTTGTTCTTATATTCAATCTTATCGTAAATAAGAAGAGAAATTTATGTTTCCATATAATTTTCATTTCCCACGAAGGGAAAATTGGATTCACGGATTTTCCGTGAAATATTTGTTCCATTCATTAAACAGCAATAGATAAATCTCTTTTTTCTTTTTTGCATGTTGTCAAGCAAAATGCCACTCTGTAGTGCAATTCACTAACTTTAAACAATACGACAATATTTGTCGACATTTTCTCTTGTTTGTTGTTAGACACAAGTTGAAATTGAGTGGCATCTCAGTCAACAATTAAACGAAAAGCACAAAAGAGGATGTGAAAAGAATTTAAATTCATAGATGTCAATTTACACATGAATACATATTTTCTAATATGCATGTTTACAGTATGGCAATAAGAAAAGCATAATAATTGTTTTGTTTGTGGAGTTGCGACTACGTTTTCTTAAATACTGTCAAAACATATCGCTCATTTGCTTCTAGAATATCATAACTCAAAAAAAAAAAAAATTCATAATGAGATAATGGCAGTTTCAATTTTTGAATCTTTCTTAACATCAAGAAATATATCAGACTGCTTAAGTTCCAACTAACTACAATAAGTGATATGATTTATAAATAAAACATCTATTTAAGAAAACTTTCGTCAAATATAGAATAAAGGGGAGGTCTTGGACAAACTATGTAGGATACCCGATGCTGTTTCATTAACTAAAATGTGTCGTTATTTATGAAAAGCAAAACGGAGTTTTACTTAATAATATTTTTCATCAACACAGCCATAACTAAAAAAAAAAAATACATTATGTGCCTAAATTAGATACATTTTAGAAAGATAACGAAATGTGACGATATTTTAGAAAGCGATATGAGGCATGTTTTAAATTTTGTAAAAAAAAATTTTGTCAGCTCATATTTGAAAGAAATTTTATAGTTGTTTTTTATTTCTGGCCATAAACTAAGGGCTACCATTCACACAAGTTTTGTTTCCTCCAGTTTTACACCTTAAATAAAAAAAAACATTGATTTATAATTCATAGTGTTTGTTAGTTTTATTCTTTCTTTTAATCCAATAGACAATAATCTCAGTTATTTTTTTATTTCTTTTTTTTTATTAAATATTAATATTTTTTATCTTTTGTAATTAAAATGTTTTAATTTGTATTTTATATTTATCTGTTTCTTTGACTCATAACGTTTTGAATTTTTAATATGACTAATAATTTACAAATCCATGTTTATTTTATTAGATTGGCCAAATTTTTTCGTTTTCTTTTCCAAAAATGGTTTCTTTATTAAAAAACTATTTTAAATTGGTTATTTTATGTTTATAAATCTTTTTATTTTTTATTCACTTTTTTTGACTTGTGTAAAATAATTTTGGATTAATTTTATTTTGTTTTTTTTTTTTGTTTTTAGTTGTTCATTTAGAATTCTAATAAGGTATCAGTTTATCAATATGTTTTTAATTGTTTCATGTTTTTAAAATTTATTTAAAGAGAAAATTATCCAAAACATTTTAAATTAATCAAGTTGAATTAAGGATTAAGAAATAAACATAAATTTATAAATCTTTTCGAGAAATAAGATTTTTATTTATACATGTATATTTTTTTTGTGTTTTATCACAATTTGTTGGTTGTTTAATTTTTTTTATTTAATCATAAAGAATAAATAATAGTTTCAAATATATTGTTTTTGAAAAAAGGGACGGTTAAACAAGTTATTTTTAAAATATTAAAGTTTAAGTTTAGTTTTTTTTTTATATTTACACACATTATTAGTTTACTTAAATATTTTATGTTTTAGTTTGTTTGATTTTTTTTTTTGTTTTTAAATCACTTTTTATAAAATTTTAGTGATAAAAGATTCAAAACAAAAATATTGTTAAATAAAATTCGTTGATTTCGGAGTAGTATGGTATGGAATTGAATGTAATGGATGAATCAATTATTATTTTTTTTTAAGAAAATAAATTAATAAATGTTTTGATGGCTCGGTAGTTTTTTAACTTTCCAATTAAATTTAAATTAGCGATAAATAATAAAATTGTTCTTCTTGCATAAGTAGCTATAAGTTTTATTTTTAATATAGTTATTTAATGTTATCTAATTGTTTATTTGTTAATTTATAAACCACTACTTTACTCAACTGTTGCTTGGTTGTTGGTTATTTAATTTTGCTTTCTACTGTTTAATGTACTATTTGCATACTTTTAGGCAGCCTAGAAAAATAATGCTAATTTGTGAATAAGGTTTGGTTTCTATTTGCATATTTTCTCAATAATTATAAATTTTATACTTTAAAATTTTACTTCTTAATTCAATAGAGGCAATGGCAAAATTTAAATGTAATTTATTTTGTCAAAACTTTACCGTAGATGCAAGAAAACGCAAAACTTTACTTTGACCAAAGATTGTCAACTCTCCACTTCAACTTGCTACGCTATATAAAATCTTGAGAGCGAAGCATGTTATTTTGAGACGATTCAGTTTGAATTTACTTGCGAAGCATGAAACATATATGTCTTCCCTAATTTTAATCGCAAGGTTACCTGAACTAGCTGTATATAAATGTAAACAAAAAAGTACACCAATAATAAAAGTGTTGTGTGAATATGTGTTAATATTAAAACAAATAATATATTATAATTTAAAATTTAATTAACTACAAACACAAATTCTAAAAATGGTGCCAATTTTTATCTATTCGTATTCAGCGCTGCATCTGGTGCGCAGTACGTTTGAAAATGCATCAGTTGGCATCACTGCAAATGTCATGTGTTCATCATGCATCAATGAAATATATGATGCGCAAACAAACGTCAAACACGCATCACAAAAATGGCTGATGCATTTGATCTTTATTAATTTCATTTTGTTAAATTGCGTTTGTTTATACACTTTTAGAAACGAATTTGATAGTTCTTTACTATCTTAACATAATCCAGAATTTTTGGGATTCGTCTGTTGTTGGCACTCATTTTTAAAATTTTTAATTTTGTTTTCTCATCTAAACCAAGAAACAAATTTATTATTATGTATCTTCTCCATTAGTAATGTTTAACCCTCCGATGTTCGGTGACTTATGATACGTTAAGTGCATCATAAGGGTCTGGCCAGACCAATAAAAATAATGTTAGAAATAAAGTTTTACATATAATTTTATTTATTTATTTAAGCACTTTAATATGCATTACAAAGAGCAATTGGGTTTGCAATTATGTAATGGCATGGAATGTTCATCAAACCATTTACATGCAAAGCTTATATGGGTCTGCGCAGACCCATGTGAGCTTAATTAACGAAAGTACCTTTCAATAATTTTGTTGTACAACAAATATGCTAAAAAAATTTTACTACTTCACTGTGTAAATCACTCTATATTTTAGGAAGTCATGGACTAAGAAGCCCCAGCTATTTTTTAAAAAAGAACTACAGACATTTAACCCTTTCGGGACGGAGTTTTATTTTGCAAACCAAATTATGTATGGTAAAATTTTTTTCATATTCTAAAAGGTACGATAAAAGTATTATGTTCTCCATACTTAAAAATTTTAAATTTGTCCTTTTATCCTGGGACATATAATCCCAACAAGTATTTTCATGGGGCATAAAATCCCAATCAGTGTTCTCGAAGAGCGATTCGAAATTAAAAAGATAACTAAAATGTAAATATTATTAGATTTCGATAAAAGTTTACATTTATTTGTGGAATGGCCCAAAACACTTGTAACATAAGGCGTTGTTACAACCTGAGCATATCATCTTTCTTCGCTTTTCTATGCCAAGTGAAGAACAGCGGACACAGCGACAACGCTTCTCTTGCTCTACTGGCAAGTGGTCTCCAATATTGATGCTATCCGTTTTTCGACGTTTGGCAGTTCTACCTCCCTGACGATTGCGTTGAAAATAAAGAAAAAAGACAGTTTGAAAATTGCTGGGACGTATTATCCCAGTAGTCCCGAAAGGGTTAAAGATCGAATGGGTCTGGCCAGACCCTTATGAACATCGAAGGGTTAAGTATTTGAAATTTTAAAACAAATGATAGTTTATTTTTGTTTGCGCATCAAGTTAGTAGCAGCATCAGCTGTTTTGTATCGGCATCGCAAACTAATGACACATAAGCCTTAGATGCAGTGCAGTGATACATTTCCGAACAACCTTATATTTCAATTCCAATTTTAGGTGAGCATAAAACTTCTAGGTAAGAAAATTAGAGTTATTTTTTTTTATTTTTCGAGTAAAAAACAAGATATATTGTTCAACTAAATTTATGTAATCTGAGTATCAGGGGGGTTATTATGTATTTCTATTCGAATCGAAAAGAGTTTCGAAAAGAATTTCCGAATCGAAAGAAAATTCGTATTATGTAGTACGTTCGAAAGGCCTGCAGAGTTGTGTTTGCAATTTTAAGGGAAATTTTAAATAATTGCACTTTTTTATGTGACAAAACTTGGCAGGACTTTGCACTGTTTGATACAAAAGTCAAATTTGTAAATAAATCTAATATAAATATTTATTTGGAACGTGAACAAAAACTTTAATTCATTTGAGCTACGTAACATTTATATTTGTAATTATATAGGTATGTATGTACATTGTATACATATTCAAGACAAAAGAAAAATAATTCATAACAAACATAACACAAAATAATTCATAATAGTATTGTAAAAAAATTAAAGGGAAGTAGGGAAAACTCAACTAATTCTAAAATCTCCTTTTTCATATCAAACAAACGTTCCTCCCGTGATATTTTTCCATTTCTTTTTTCTTGAAAAATCTAAACTTCTCTTTTTTGAATATGTACATGCGCTCCATTGTAGCACTGCTCCGTTTTAAGTATTATTTGGCTGTTGATATATTTATATTTATCGCGCCTAATTCTGTTAATATGTTTTTTATTTTTTTAATAATAAGTTTTTAAGTTGTATCGAATTTTCTTAATATTTAATTTGATTGTGTATTTGTTTTTATAATAATGTCTGATATTTGGATATACTACCACGGGTATATCGATGTGGAGTATATGGTGTATTTAAGTTTGTCTCACTATTGTTTACTCCTAAGTTATTGCAAGGTATTGAATTTCTTCCGTTACTTCATCATCTCTAATACTTATTGTAGTAGGAATATTTATTTGTGCTCCATATCTACACGTACTACTGATTCCTTCAATATAATTATTAATTGCAAGCAGTTCCGCAACTTTTTGCTCTACTGGTGAAAGGAAACAATAATATCTTGGTCCACCTCCAATTTCTGAAATATTATTTTTTTCGGCGAGACTTTAACTTTATGTGTTGCTTACAATCTGCAGCACTTTAATCTTGCGATAGTCTCTGCCATAACCCCCTGCATTTGCTTTTGGCATTAGAAAGATTTAGGTATCCTTTTGTTAAATTTGTATGCAATGTTATTAATTCCACCATTATTTCATTTTGCCTTAGCTATGTATGTAAACTCCTTTTAAATAATTTTAAAATCAAAGCATTTAATAAACGTTTTTTTTATTAACTACATTTTCAAATGTGTATTCTTAATTTCTTTTATGTATGTAAAAAATAACTATAAAGTTTCCGCAATCAAAATGGCATTCGAAAAATCTACATACGTTAATAACACATTTGATATTTGCTTTCTTACTACATAATGGCAATTTCGAAATGGATTTTTTTGGTTTCCGAATGGAATTAAAAAATTACCTCAATTTACGAACGTTCGGAAATAAATTTCCGAAAATCGTACTACGTAATCGCATTTTTACGAATTCGATGATTTTCCGATTCGAATAGAAATACATAATAACCCCCCAGTAATCTGAGTTATCAGTTTTTTTTTCATTTTTAATTAAAACTTAAGACAAAACACAAAAAAGTAAATAAAAAATTAAGGACGTAATATCAGAAATAAAATTTAAATTTATTTTTAAATATTAAATATTTTTTTTATTAATTTCATGTATCTATTTATTTTTTCAAATTAAACTACAATTAAATTAAACAACTTAAGAATATAAAATAAATTAAAATAGAAAATTTAAAGTCATCATAAGTAACCAGGGCTGGGGATTACTGCGTATTTCAATGCACAAGTTAAACAAATTCAAATATATTTCTTTTTGAATTGAAATAGACATTAACCATCCATGATACACCAGCTGCAAAGTTTAATTTAAAAAATAAACTAAAAAATAATAAGAAAATGGTGACACAGGAATACTTTGAAAAGTTTAATGAGATGTTTTTGCATTTCAAGAATTTTTAAATCGCACAAATCTCTTAATAAAAATTACAAACAAGTAAATTTTATCTCCCATATTCATAAAAAATAAAATAACATTAAAATATGTTGTATAACTAACTTTCAAACAAATTTTTCCTAAAATACATTTTAAATCTTTTTTAATATTTTATGAATACGGCAGTATGTTTTGCTGTTTTTTAAAAAATAAGTTCTTTTTTAAAAAAAGAAAACAATAATCAATTCTAGTAGGAAAGTATTTTGCATACGGCTTAAACTCAAAAAATTACATTTTATATTTTGCCATTTATAAAAATATTTGTTACATTTCTGCATTAGGAAAATTTAAATGTTGAGCTGTTGCTCTAAAGTTTATAATTTTATAACTAAGTTCTATTAGTTGGATTTATTTATTAAATATTCAATACAAAAACTAATCTGTGTTTGTTTTTAAAATTAAACTGCGGTAGGTGCGAATCGTCTCTAAAATTCCTAGTTGTCAAAAGTGACAGTATTTACCCACAAGAATAATTATATACTTAAGCACACAATATTTTGTTAGTTGCAAAATTTTATGTATTGGCATGAAATCGCAAATAAAATAATTTTTTTCATTTACATCAGGATCAGGTTGCCGAGATTAGGTTCAAAGTTAACTTTTCAAAATCAGTAAAAAACGTAACAAGTTTTACTAACGTAAATCTAAAAATTTATATATTTTTTTACATACATTACGATGATTGTACACAATACACTAAAGGGCTTTTTAAAGATTCTTAAGTTTTTCAATAAGTCATTTCCTAAGAGCAATATTTCTAAACAATATTTTTATTATTTAATGAGAATGTATGATGTGGAAGCAATTGAATTGTCTCTCAATCTTAAAATATAACTACGACGATTTATGAAGAAAAAAGTGCGTATCTTTTTTTGTAAATAACTTGGAAATTAATTTGAATTTAAACAAAAATAAATCTATGGAATCTCGTCACAAAGCTGGAGACAATTTGCGACACAAGAAGTCGATCTACATGGATATTTCAATTAAGATATCTACTGCTGGAATTTAGTCACAGATTATAACGTGCGACAAAAGTAAGGTCATGCAGTAGTAGTATTAAATTCTAGTTATCCGAGACGATAAAAATGTGTTTTAATACTGTCGCATTATAACAGCCTCCAAAGCCTCAAGGTTATGGTTCTATATCATAGAACTTGAATACTGGAAACACTTTTTATGTTGGTATCATTTCTGTCGTTGCCGAAAGATCTTTTGTAGAAAAAATGCGGTTAATATAGCTGAGCTGCCAGTTTTTGGCTAAAAGTGACTAGGGTTGATCCAGAGCGATGAATCAGCATGCAGTTTCATATAATAATTTTTTTTTAAAGCTGCAATTTGAAATTATTTCAGCTTGATTAATATTTAACATAAACACAGATTAGATTTTATTTTTTTGAACATCTACCATTTTTTGTTGTTACTACTTTGTTTTATAAGAAGAACTAAATTTAATTTTATTTTATTTAAAGTGTAAATTTTTATCCAATTTTATAATTTCATAAAAATATACTTTTTTTAATTTATCTTTTTTCTCTCAAATTTATATCAAAAAACACCAAAAAATTTGTTTATTTTTTTTTATTTAAAAAATAATTTTATTAATATTTTCTCGTTTTACTTTTGCGTACAGCGTTTATCGAATGTTTCTTTTTGTAATTGTATATTAAAAAATAACAAAAATTCTATATTTTTTATTGAGAAAGAAAAAACGCATATTTGTACGATAAAAAATGACAAAAAATTATTGAATTACAATTTCTTTAACATTTAACTAAATACAATTTAATTGATTTTCTGTGAATAAAATTTAACAGAACGAAAATAAATAATTTAACAATATTTAATTTTATAATTATAGTCACAGCTGTTCTAGTTTTATACAGGAATTTTTGGTTTATTAAATTTAAAATAAACTTTTTTGCAACTAGAACACACTTAATTTATAATGACTTTTTTTAATTTAGTTTTTTATTTAAATTTCAATTTAAAGAAAATAAAATACAATTATTCTTTAAGAAAATTTGTATAATTTCTTGTTTTGAATGGGACTGATGATGATAAATTTTTCAATTGCATTAAATGGACGTGTATAGAGTGTGTAAGTAACAAACCGTATTATTTTGCAAAATAATTTAATTATTGTTATTGCAATACAACAATAATTTATTTGTGTAAATTAATACATATTTATGTAAATATATATAAATATTTCTTTTACTATCATTAATAATGTTTTTTTAGATTTTCAAATATAATTACAGTGGCGGACAATTTGAACGAATTACTTTTAAATAAATGCTTTTATACAGATAATTTGAAAGAAGATTTAACAATGGCTCTACTAAATAGCAGAATCAGTTTGAGAAGAACACAATTTCACATTTGTTTTTCATAGCGTTGTAAATCATAATGACAAGAGCATTTTATATGAAATTTAACAATCGAAGTCTGCGCTTTAGAGGCCGAAAGTGTTAAATCCCTTATGAAAAACATATCAATGTGTTTCCCATTTCCATTTTCTCTCTATTGCGAAATATGCCTTGTTAATAAAAAATATTTTTTTGCCAAATCGATTAATTTCATTTAAAATCATTAAAAAAAAAACTTTAAACCTTTATAAATATATATATTTAAATAATTAATTTAAATGAAATGAACAATTTTTTAAACAAAATAAAAGAGGAGTTAATCGATTTGGCAGTTGATTCTTATAGTTTTTAACTGTTTAAATTAATTTGGAATTTGTATAAATTTAAAACATTCTCTAATATTATAAATTTTTATTCAGAGATTCTATTATTATTGAAAATAATTTTTTTTTTTAGAATTTTTTATCAACAACATGTTATTGCTTTGACTTTAGTTTTGTTAGTTTTAAGTACATAATCATTTATTTTAAATTAAATTCAATTTCCACATAATTGTCCGCCAATGAAAATAAATGAAATAAATTAAGATTAAGAGATAAAGAAAATAGTTATAATAATAAATAGTTATAAACAAAAAGAAAAATAGTACTGTATAATTTGACATGATAAGAATACATGAAGGTAATAATTTCTTTTAAACAATATTTTTGTTTAAAGCTGTTTTTTTTTTTAATTTATTAAAATTCAATTTAAAAGTAATAATAAATGTTTTTAATACCCATTACCGTAATGAAAAAGAAGAAAATAAAAATTTTATAAAAGAAGAAAATAAATACTTTAGAAAGAAAAATAATTTAATAAATTTAATCGATTTCGATCATTTAACTATAAAGGCTTTCTTTGAAATCAGTTTAGGTGTGTATGTATGTGTTGTTTTGTTTTTAACAATGTAAATAATTTATAACTTAAGTAGGGTGTAAACTAAAGCTAAAAGTTTACGCTGCACGCTTATTTTATGTTAGAAGTTATTTTGATTATTGTTCGGTTGATTTCTTGCCGATGGTCGTGATGAAAACGATGACTTACCGCCAGTACCTCGTTGTGGTGGCAGCGAGCGACGTGCCGTGCGCATTTCTCTAAAAAATAATAGCAAATAAAGACAAGAATATTTAAATTATCGTGTCAACTTTAAAATAAAAATATTTCAAAACAACAACCATTTTTAAAAAGGTTTTCTTAAAGGGAAGGGCAACATGCTTGTTAGTAGCGCAATGTTTTGCTGTGGTTAATAAGCCAAAATGTTTAGATTTTATATTATAAAAGTTAAAGTCTTCGACTACACGTTTGAATTCTCGGCTTGACGTACGGTAAAATTTTTGCAATTTAAATAATTTTGGGCTTCAAAAAATGAATTTATACTAAAACATCATTTTTTTTAATGTAAATAAAATTAAGACAAAATGTTTATGCAAGGAAAATTAAAAATTAGTAAAACTCACAAAGGCGAGTTTCTAATATAAGAAAAAAAAAATTTGTTTTATTGTCTTTAATAAAAATTAGATTTTTTTATTAAAACATTAAAATGGTTGATAAAGTGTAGTCATTTAAGAAATTGGAAAATGAATCACTCATTACTTCGCAAGTTTTTTATAGTAGATGCTAAAATTGTTCAAGGAAAGTAGTTTCGTAGAAAAATTGCACCTGGGAGAGGAGTTTAAAAATAGAATACTTCTGGTCCATTTTTTGTTCCTATTTGTTCAACTTCATCATAATTCTATAAGGAAAAGTTCATTCCAAAATCTGAAACCATGCAAAATACATGTTTGCGAGCTATACCCATTTGAGAATATAAAATTTTCTTTTTTATAACTTTCAAATCTGTTTTCGAATATAACTTTAAAAGGGCTGCTTAGTTTAGAATAAAATTTAAATGCAATATTTTACATAACAATGAGTGCTGCGACAATCTATGGGTCTACTGGACCTGTCAATTTGCTGGTAAAGTTTCTGAAGAGCAACGTAAAATTTCCCAGAGTTGGATAGCATATGTAAAGACCGGATTTATTATAGCCTCTTATTTAACTTTCAGTAACCATTATTTTTTTACAGGTTTCTATGTCAAATTATATTTTCTTTGTTAACAAAATGCAATTTTTATTGTTTTTGTTTATGCAATTAGATATCCATACCCATTTGCGAAAACATCCGCATGTGATACATTGTTAGATTTTTTTAATATTATTGCTTATTTTTTAATTTCGAACTTCAGAATAAATAAATTTAAAACTTTTATTTTTTTTTTTGTTTAAAAAATTAAATTAAAAATGAACCAAAAGCCGAAAATAAGTCAATTTGCATTCATTTCAATTTAAAACTTTTATACTGTATGGCCAAAAAAGTACTCACCTTTCCTTAAACAAAAAATAGAAAGGAACCATAATTTTAGGGGAAAAATATAATCTAACACATGTTTTAAGAAGGAGTTTGGGTAACTCAATTTTTTTGTGTATTAAATAACAAAGGGGACAGCTCTGAATATTCATATAAAGCGGGTTACACACACAGTCATAATAGAATTAAAATTTTTACAGCAAAAATTTTAGTTAATATGTACATACACGCCTTATCAGCCCCAGGTTTAAACATAGATTTCATACACAATATTTATTAGAGTTCGGGCTTAACTTTCTTTCTCAAAAGTTGGAAAATTCAAATGGTTATTTTTAATGTAATAAATTTGTTTAAGATAGTGATCACAAATAATAAATTGAATGGGTATTAAACACTTATAGCAGAAATTCAGCCCCGAAGTTATACCATAATCAAATTGGACATGTACTTAATCATCCGCCAACAAAAGGTAATTGAGAAACCACGGTTTGAAGCAACATCTGATATTAAATAAAATTCCAATAACAGATAAAAACCAACAAAATGGCAAGCGTTTTTGAAAGTATTTCATATGTATATGTTTGACTTGAACTTGTTTGAACGCCCTTACGCCATCGCTTCAAAAACGTTTTAGTTTCCTCTTCTGAACCATGGCTAAATTATTCCAAAGTTTTTTGGTTCTGCTTCTGCTTTAGCCACGCGTACTCACTTCTGGGGGCTTATTCTGAATTGCGATGCGAAAGTCAATGCGTTGCGAAAATACATAAATGCAAACTTTTGCTATTCTGTATTGCGATATTCGCAAAGTTTTTTTTTTATAAAAAATAAGTGTCAAATTCGCAAAATTTATTCGACAAAATAGCATTCGTAAAGTACAAACATGTAAGTGAAAGATAATATTTAATTTAATTATTTATCATATATTTATTAATTAATTCAGGGAAGCAAGCAATAAGACCACTAAACCTCGTAAATTTTAAATAAAAATAGAATTAATGAATAAGCACAGCCATTTGGCAAGAGGCCTTTGGAAAACACCAAATGCACTTCAGTTGGCATATATTTTGTGGCAAACGTTAACTGAAGAACTAAATATCAACGGACCACCTATTAGAGAAGCTGCAGGATGGAAAAAAGTATGAAATATATAAACCAGTTCAAAAATATTTGACTTCAACTTTAATTTTAATAGGTTTGGGCCGATTTTAAAGTACACACCAAACAGAAGCTTAGACGAAATTAAACCGACATTGGCAGTCTCCTTAATTGGAGGAGAGTGGTGAAACTATTAAACTTGACGGATTCCGTAAATGGATTACCGGGCGCACTTTCCTTAGGGGCAACAATTGCTTTTAAGGAATCTTCTCTGTATCCTTTCATTTTGCTCATGCCCTTCTCCGTCGTCGAACAATTTTCACAGCCAAGCACAAACATTTTTTTTAATTTTAATTTGACTTTTGTTGATACTGACGTTTATTTGAGCAGCAGGATTTGAAATAAATTGCGAATGCTATTGCGAAAGTCGAACAGAATATCAATTTTCTTTCGCATCGCAATTCAGAATAAGCCCCCTGATTATTGAAATTAGTGAGTTCACAATGAAAAATTGGCTCAAAGTCAAAACAAAAACTGAATTTCATGGCTTGTTGAAACTAAATGTAATCAAATTAACATTATATAATTTAGGCAGAAAACTGTACTATCATGTCGACACATTAAGTATCAGAAATTATCACTACTTGACCAGGTTCGGCTTCATATTGTGAATGCATTTAAGTCCCAAAGTCAACATCATTGATGATTAAAGAAATGTCATGGTGAAAATAATGTTTCATTATATAGCACGAAGTTTTTATAAAAATATTCCCGTGTCTTTAATTAAATTAATTGCAAAGTACATGTGCATAGAAATAAATTTTCATAGTGTTTTTGATACGAGGGCTGCTATATATATTTCTGGCCTGTCAACACTGAGTGCTGCCAAGTGCAATCTGACATTTCCATTGGAAAGTTTGTCATTTTTAAGCATAATCGTACTCAAAACGTTTTGACGTACGACCATTGTTTGTGTTGTTTACAGTGACTTGAAAAAATTAATATAGAAAAAAATGGAATAACCTCGTGAACATTTTCGTGCCATCATTTTTCACAACTTTCGACGTGGATTATCACGACAAGAGTGCATTGATGAACTTAAATCTTTGTATGGCGATGAAGCACCATCCCAAACTACTGTGAAAAATTGGTATAATGAATTTAATCGTGGCCGAAGCTCGCTCAAAGACGAATTCCTTGAAGATCGTCCAAAAACGGCTGTTGTGCCAGAGAACATTGATGCCGTGTGTGAACTCATAACGCAAGATCAACATGCGACATACCGAGAGATAGAGACATCCTTGGACATTTCTTCCACCAGCATACATTCGATACTGCATGAACACCTGGCCGTAAAAAAGGTTTGTTTTCGTTTGTTTTCGTTGAAAGTCGCTCAAAAAAAGGCTCGTGTCGATTGGTGCAAAGAAATGTTGCAAAAATACGATTGCGGTGCTTCAATAGACATTTATAAGATCGTCACAGGTGACGAATCATGGATCTATGGGTACAAGCCCGAAACGAAACAACAATAGACCGTGCGGGTCTTCAAATACGAGCAAAATCCAACGGAAGTTGTTCGTGAAAGAAGCACTTCGAAGCAAATGGTCGCCAGTTTCTTCGACAAAACTGGTCATGTGGCGACTGTTCCGCTTGAGTAACGTAGGACGGTCACTTCTGAGTGGTACACTACAATTTGTTTGCCTGAAGTCATCGGAGAAATTCGAAAAATCAACAAGAGAAGACGAATCATTGTTAACCATGACAATGCGAGCTCTCACACATCGGCTCAAACCAGAGCGATTTTGACCGGCCAAAACGTCGAATTAATGGGTCATCCGCCGTACAGCCCTGACTTGGCACCTAATGACTTCTTCTTGTTTCCGCACATCAAGAAAAAATGCGTGGTCAACGATTTTCGTCGCCAGAAGAAGCTGTTGAAGTGTTCAAAAATCATGTTTTAGAGGTGTCTCAATCGGAGTGGAAAAAGTGCTTCGACAACTGGTTTGAGCGCATGCAAAAGTTTATAAATCATGCTGGAGAATACTTTGAAAAACAATAAAACCATATTTGATTATAAATATTCGCATTTTCACTACTAGGCCAGAAATATATAGAGCAGCCCTCGTATTTTATTTTTCATCCTCTTTTAACTGTATAAAAGAGCCGAAAAAATTATGCCGTATACAGGGGAGAAAGAAAAAGAAAATTACTGTTAGTTATTGTTCTTTTTGCTTAAACTTTGCTTTTTGTCTTTGCTTTATTGTTTGGACCAAAATCTTTAGTTTATTTAAAATGTTTGTCAGAAGTTTCCTGAAGAGTAAAGTAAGCGATAACGAAATGGCCATCGAGATGTGCTTTGACCCCCAATAATCAATATCGGTAATTAATTAATCGGGATAATTAAATTAAAAAATAGCACGAAGTTTTTATAAAAATTAAATATTTAAAAAAACATTCCCGTGTCTTTAATTAAACCTTTTCTAATGTTTATAAAAACAAACAAAATTTTATATCTATAAAACGCAAACAAAAATTTAATATTTTTAAAGTAAAATCAAACTATAAACAAAATCATAAACTTTAAAAAAAAGTTACAAAGAGCATTTGGTTGATTACATATCTGTACATATTTCATTCATTCGTTACTTTTTCAACAAGTTTATATTGATTAAAGTTCATGACTTTATTGATAGTCCGATTGATTGATTGATTAAATGTGTGTGAAATGGATGGCAATGGAAATATTTACAAATTGACAAATGTTTAAAGAATGTCAGTCTTGAAAGTTTTTTTTTGTTTGCTTGTTTTTCCGTAAGTAGCTGTAGGATATGTGTTGTGTATTATTGGCTTTGAAATCTATTTTTACAGGTGTTAAAAATATATAAAAAAAGAAATTTAATGCATAATAAAAATATGTAGGAATGGAGAGAAGGATGTAAACAAATATATATTTAAAAAAAGAATTGCTAATAAATGGTATACGCTTACCGATGATATAAATAATCGCAGCAATATACACACACGTTAAATGTAAAACAAAAAGAAAAAACTATAAAATGTATACAAATCACACACGCACACACACACCAAATGCCGAGCGAAGGGAAGATAACTCAAATGGTGGACATGATGTGAAAAGAGCAACTCACAAACCGTAACTCAAATGAAAAAAAAAAATATTTATGAAGAAATGAAACATATAAATCAATAAAGACTAGATGTTTTAGTTGTGGCTAAAAACAAAAAAATTAATATCGAAATTTTAAGGATACTTAAAGAACTTGTTTAGATTTTGTTTGTTTTGTATGATAAAAGGGATTAAAGTAAAAGAGTTTAAGGTGGGGTTTATTTTTTGCTAACGACCCAAATGAACCCACCGATCCATTTCAATTTCTTCCAATTTTTGGGTTAAATTTAACTTCTGTTGTACGGCTAAACGTAGCAGTTGGTTAAGAGTCTTCTTTTCTTCTTCGGCAGCTTCTAATTGGCGAGTAAGGTCGTCAACTTGTGTGACGTATTCTTCGCAACGAGCAGCAAACATTGCACGTAAACCTTAAAAATTAAAAAAGTAAATAAAATTATAATGAAGTTTCACAAGTATATAAAATTTTGCATATATATTTGTCATTTAAAAGAAAAATGTAGAGAAAACATACTTGAGAATGTAGCAGCATCTTCTTTGAGAATCTTTAATTCATTTCTCAATTTGGACATTGTTTCACTTACGACCATTTTCTCATTTTCATATTTTGATTTGAGATTTGTAAGTGCGACTTCGGCTGTTTGTTTATTGGATTTGAGCACAGTTCGTAAGGTGGCGATTTGCTCGCGCTTTGTGGACAAGAGACTCTTGAGTTTGATAATTTGCTCCTGCAGTTCTTCAACTTCTTCACGATTATATTTATCGGCTGGAAATTGAAATTTAAATGGAATTATAAAAAATTATTTTTGCTTGTATTAAATTTTTTTCGTTTACCTTGTGAGCCGTCTCCGCGAACTTTATTCTTATTAATCTCAATGGTGTGTTCAACGGCAGTTTTAAGATGTTTTATTTGATCCGAGACGGTATCAACATATTTTTTAATTTCCACCGAATCTGCCAGACCTTGAAGATCTTCGACAATTTGAGGTTTTGATATAAAGACATCTGATTTGAATTGGGATTGTATAGCGGTCAGTGAATCGTTTTCAAAGCTTTTAAACAAAAATTGTAAAGTTAATTATTAATAAAATTCGATTTTAAACTTTGAAATATTGAGAAAGTTTTTCACCCACCTCATATCATCCGTTTTATGATCTAACAAAACACGCGTTGGCATCTCACCATTTACTGTACAAACTAAGTGATAGAGTTGAGCCAAATCATCACTCAATGCCACCAATGTGGATCGTGCCGAACCCAAACTTTGACCAGCATTTTGTGAAATATTTGTAAGAGTTTGAACATCGCTTTTTAAATCCAAAGATTTCTGTTCGGTATTCATTAACTTGTTTTTCAAATTCGTGATTTCATTACGCAATGAAGTCATAGCATCAGTATAGTTCAAACCTTTTTGTAACTCACTCAAATCCGTCTTAAGGCCATCAATCTCTTTTGATGACAAAGTGAACCAATTGCCGTACTGAGTCAGTGTGTCATGCAATTGCTGCTTCAGATTGTCCTCGTTTTGTTTCTGTTTAATAGCCTCTTGTGAGAACTCGTTATGATCGTATTGTTTCTTCAGTTGCATCAAAGCATCCACATGGGCTGCTAAAACTGCTAGGCGGGCCATAAAGTTTTGCAATTCATTTTGTGACTTATCTAGATTCGTTTGAGCTTCACGCAAATTGGCAGTCAAATGGGTCTTTTCATTTTCCATTGATTCTAATTGCTTTTCTAGTTTTTTCAGTTCGTTCAAATGAATTTCTGAGAAGAGATCACATTTAGTGCCATCCGGAGATTTTAGTTCAGTTGACAAATTGGCCTCGAAGCGTTTCAGAGCCAAGTTGTCTTCCTCGCCGTCGCTGTTCGTACTCGTGTTGTCATCGCATATTGTTCCGCGTATGTTGTAGGCCATGTTGGTAATGTGATACATTGACTCACGATTTAAGTGACTATCGAGCTCTTTTTTGAGAGCATATTTTGTTTCACGCTCTCCCTAAATAAAAGTAGAAAGAAAAATTGAATACGTATTATTTAAATTTAAAAATTAAATTCTTCTTAACATTAAGTATTCTTAACTATTTAACAAATTGCTTCACATACCTGCAATGCTTCCAGAGCTTCTTCCATTTGCTTTTCAGCAATTTTTTTAAGATTTGTTAATTCATCGACTTGTTGGTTTAACAATTCTAATTCCTCAGTAAGACGTCTTATTTCATGTTTGGCACCTTCAAACTCAACCTGTTAAATTATTTCAATATTAAAAGAAAGAAAAAAATGGTGAAAAGTTCTATTTTATATTTAAAATTACATACCTGTGAACTTCTCAAACTTGAGACCTGTTTTTGTAACGATATGTTTTCCTCTTCCAACTCTGAGTATTCCGTAAGCATACGAGTTTCACGAAACTTGAGTTCTTTAAGCTCAGCTTTAAGACGCAGTTTCTCTGCCTCATTATCAGATTTATCACGACCGATGTCAGAGTTTTCTTGCAGCATACGATCGCGTTCGTTACGCACACGTTCCAATTCATGACGCAGCTGTTTAACTTCATTTTCTAAATCAAGTATTTGTAGATTTAGCGAAGTTTCTCTAGCAGCCGATTCATTTAGAAGAGTCTCCTCTTGTTCTATGCCCGTTTTAGTTGTGACTTTCTGTGAGGTTTGATATTTGGTAAGAGCCTGCAAAATTAAGTTATAGGAAAAATGAAAAAAATTGATTAATTATTTTTACAAAACAATGATTTATTTGTAAATGTAAAGCATATAAAGATAAATGGAAAAGTAGTGTGCAATAACAACAAAAAAGAAGTTATTCTAAAAGCGAATCGTAATGACTATGTTAGCGTTGTCGTCATCGCACACATACAGCTGAACTTTAACTTTAAAAGCATTTCCGTTTTTAATTACCCTTTGAATTGGACTTTTGTTTCGTTATTCATTTATACGGAAAAACACAACTAAATATAATAAACACAAAAACATAAAGTGCAAATTATTATGAAATTTTACCCAACCCCGAGACAACAGTTAGGAAAGAATAAAAGCTGGTTTCAACATCATAAACACTTACAGCAACTGCAAAGAAAAAAAAAAAAGAACAAAACACAAAAAACAAAGTGCCCACAACAAACTGAATATGAAATAAAAAAAATATGAAGTATCCTGGCATGAATAACGACCGAAGAAGGAAAAATTCATGAGAAGAATAAAATGAATGCTTAAAAATATACAGCATTCTCAACAACACTTTACATACCGTCAGTATTTTAAAGGATTGCTGAAGGAATAACTCGGTGGAAATGCGTTTCGATAGAATGTTTAATTTTATTTAAGAATTTAAATTTAAACAATTAAGAGTGCTATATTTGGCTATGACGAATCTTATACACCCTTCATCATACATGTATAAATACATGCTCCCTACTGCAGATGTCCCATTCAATTGTTTAAATAAAAATCGGCTAAAAAATTCTCTCCAACCCTAAAATTTTTTTTGGCCCACAGAAGCTTAGTTTTTTTTTTTTTTTTTTTTGAAAATTTAAAGTTTTGCTTATGGTTGTTGTCCTAACTTAATTTCATTAGTTTCGTAAGTGCTACCAAGTTTTCTCAACTTTTATCATAAAAAATAACCAGCTGCTGTAATACAAACGAAAGTTAAAAAGAAAGTTATGGATAAATTTAAAGCCCCAGCCTCAAACGAGAATGACCGATCTTGCTGATTTTTAATAGCAAAATAAATATAACCTATGAAACCATTGTGTTTTTGCTCATAAAATCAATATTTGGCAAACAATCAAGAAATACATTTAAGAATAACTTAATGGATTAAGAACTTCTTGAAACCGATTTAAGTTTCTTGATCCCAGCATTAAAATTTTAGAAGATATGATTCAAAACCGAAATTTTTTACAAAAATAAATTCTCGGTCAGATGACTAGAACCACTTAAATGTGTCTTCTAAGTTAAACATAATTAAAAAAAAACAGCTAAAAGTTCATATATCAGAAGGTGCACTTTCTTAAGATCACAAATAAATTGATAAAAAAAAATATGTTGGTTTCTACAGTAATTAAAAGTATCATTTATTTTAGGGAATGATTGCAATATACTCTTGTAAGTGTCTCTAGTAAATGTTTACACTTTAAAATTGTAAAAATATTGTATCGTAATACTTACTGATGCGATGGCGATTTAAGAATAGTTCATCTATTCTCTTACCGAAAAAATAATAATTATAGCCATTTGAACCATTCAATTTAAATTAATTATTTATTGATCTCTTACGTAAAAGTCCACCATCATATGCTCTCTAGAAATTGTAATCGAGTTTCTTGTCGTGTATTATTCAGAGGCGTTTTCTCATCAGTTTTTTGTTTCAGGTATTTACAAATTACAATAGCTTTTTTTACCATTAAGATATTGGCAGTATACAGCTTGAGACCAGATTTTTAGTGTTGAAAAATAAAGATCGTCTAACGCAATTCTTTTCCTTTTCTTTAATGTTATTGCTCTCACTTTTCTAATCTTAAGAAAATGCCCTTTCCAAAGGTAGTAAAGTTTTACCTGTCGATAAAGGAACTTAAAAGATATTGCCTACAAAAACATAAATTTAAGTGATTCTAATCACCTGGACGAGAGTGTATTTGAAAAATTTATATTGTTAAATTTGCAGTCCCTGGTATAAAAACCCAGGCCACCAGACCAATCACATGCCTAACACTCAACAATTAGTAATTTGAAAAGCAATAATCTCGAAGGAGGTTCCTAAAAAAATTTTCTTTAAATGTGAAAGGGATTCATAAGAAACATTTCTGCACCAAAAATATTTAAACACCAACAAGTTATCTCTGTAATGCATCATGCAATTAACTAATCTGGCCAAAAACGGCTGGGCGCTTAGTATTATGCCTTTTGTATGCAAAAACGGATGCTGGTGTCCTGATTTTTTGAAAGCTTCTTCGACTTTGGTATCAGTGAAGTAATGATATAATAATATTCAAGTTGAATAAACAGGCCGTTTCTGAAACAAGAACTAATTGAAACGACCTTATACCCTGTTCAGATATGTTTTTTTAATTGAGTCAAATTAGTTTTAATTGCGCAATTTAATTTGGTGTTCACACATGCTCAATTAAGCTTATTCACTTAACACAAGGCATATTTATTTTACTATGTAGTGTCGTCCGCTCAGCTGATTTCTTTTTTCATTACAAAAATAACATGGCTTTTTGTTATTGCTTTGAAGTTGGAAGTGTCAAAAGCCATTTTCGTATGACCCGCCAATTTTCTTTTTATTTATTTATTTATATTTTTTATTTACGGCTTGTCAATTTTATGAATTTTTTCTTCTCACTGAACATAGTTCTCATTAAACATATTTGTTGGCAAGGGCTTCATTTCGCAGCTTATTCAATTAGTGATGCAATTAAGTACTAATTGCTCAATTCTTCTTATATGGTAAATTGAGCCTTAATTGCGTAAATTCCTTAATTCCGCAATTAAAGCGTAAGTTTGATCAGGGTATTAGAATAGTTGAAGAATCGCTTGATGAAAAAAGAGCGTTTTTCCAAACTGAAAACTTCTCCTTTTTCGTAAACAATAAAAAAACGAAGCAGTATTTAATTTTTACTATTATAATTTTTTTCTCTAAGTAGTAATTACATGAAGATCATTAGGCACCATAGAAAAGTGAAGATCGACAGATATAGATAAGAAGATGCCGTATATCGTTTTTATTGTGTTTTAAAATTCTTAAAATTGGTACAGCCATAAATGCTCGTTTTAGTCATAACGCGGCGACTGATTTTGTGCAAACTTTAGATAAACCGTACATACGGCCATACGAACAAACCCTAAAAATTTAGTTAATTTGGTTTGACCGTTATATATATAGAAGATAACTTAATAATAAAACGTTCACGAGTTGAGGTTTATTTAAGAATGAAAGTAAATTATAATAAAATGTATTTGCTATGAAAATTACTTCAATTTTATTTTGTTTCAGACTTATAATGACACTATAATTACAAACAGAAAATTAAGCCTGTAGTTTTGAATTTAATAATAAAAAAAAAAAAAAACAAAAAGAAATTTGCGGCTGAACCTTTTTCCCCTCTTTTAAACTCCTTGAAAATTACATTCTTTATATTCATTTAAGCAAAACAAGGACACGCGTTAATTCCAGCATATTGAAGTGAATGTTTCTTTGTTTGTTTGTTCTCCTCTATTCTATAGTAAAGTGTTGTGCTTCATGTAGAGATTTATTTTAGATGCAGCACAGGTTCATGCAATTTGCATGCATAAAAAATGAAGTCAGTATCTAGCCAGCCGCCACTCAACCAAGCAACAGACAAACTACAGCAATTTATGAGAACGACAGCAATGAAAAGCAAAACTAACATCCCTTGTATTTTGTGCGTCGTTTAAAGTCGTTTAGGGAATTTTGGAATCTTTGCTTTTCCCTTGAATTCGTATTTCTTCATACAGGAGAAGTTTTTGCATTTGAATGTCGTATGGGTGGGTGAGTTGTAATAGTTTTAAAAAATATGAAAACAAGCGTTATTGGATAGTGTGCTGGATGGAACGTTGCTTTTTTTCTAATCAACCGGTGTTTTTTGTTGGAGCAATAACAAATCCAACGAAAAACAACTACAGTTTTTATTATTATTATTTTTTTTTTGTATTTTTGCCTGTAGTAAAAATAAAACCATTTTTCTTTCGCTTTTTATTATTTTTTTAGTTTTAACAGATTGCACGGATTTTGCAAGTTCATTTCTATTCTGGTTTTTTGTTCGTTGCCATCTCATTCGCACTATAATTTATTGGATTTTATGGTTAACGATTTAATGGTGGAAACGGATGTTTTAGAGAAATAAAGATGACAAGGAAAGGGAGAATTTTAATATTGTCGAAATGTTCTACAA
This sequence comes from Gymnosoma rotundatum, assembly GCA_916610165.2. Classification (NCBI taxonomy): domain Eukaryota; kingdom Metazoa; phylum Arthropoda; class Insecta; order Diptera; family Tachinidae; genus Gymnosoma; species Gymnosoma rotundatum. The sequence goes on along the minus strand of OU744337.1, from coordinate 88,884,753 downwards.
AGTTGAACGGAATATTAATTGTTCATGTTAATTTTATTAAAATGAATTTGCGGATTGTGTTACAGAAGACGGAATAAATTTCAAGCTTGTTATCAGGGCGATTAGGAAACTTTATGAATAAAATTAATTCAAATATTAATTTTGCGGAAGGGAATAAAAAACAAAAGTAAATATAAATTCAAGATGTCATTGGAATTTTCATTAAAAAATGTTATTTTAGCCGCTTTATCTCTGTTTCTTAAACCGAGGGACTACTAAAAAGGATGTTAAGAATAATGTTTTAACAATAATTAGTACCAAAAAAATAAATAATATTAACAAAGTATTTTAATTACCCAAAATGACCTTAAGTCGAACAAGGGATTTAAATCATTTATTAATAATTAGTACCGTCACCTCACATTTATTTGTTGGATTAAAATCAAAATAAATAATTGGCCACACTGTACACGCGCAATAATTTTAGCAATATCTACTTTTTGGCGTATGCTTATATCGCATAAAAAACACAGAAAACTAATGTTTATTTGAATGTCTCTTTGTGTAGTTGCCACGTCTGTACGGAAAAAGAAATGCGGTTTCATTTAATATTTCCTAATGTAGATCTAGCATAATATTTTACTTTGTTTCTTCGCCATCAAAATCATTAGAGAAAAATTTCTAAAAATTATGTTTTACGAGGGCTGCTCTATATATTTCTGGCCTAATAGTGAAAATGCGTATATTTATAATCAAAAAGAGTTTTATTGGTTTTCAAAGTATTCTCCAGCATAATTTATACACTTTTGCATGCGCTCAAACCAGTTGTCAAAGCACTTTTTCCACTCCGATTGAGACACCTCTAACACATGGTTTTTGAACACTTCAACAGCTTCTTCTGGCGACGAAAATCGTTGACCACGCATTTTTTTCTTGATGTGTGGAAACAAGAAGAAGTCATTAGGTGCCAAGTCAGGGCTGTACGGCGGATGACCCATTAATTCGACGTTTTGGCCGGTCAAAAACGCTCTGGTTTGAGGCGATGTGTGAGAGCTCGCATTGTCATGGTGAACAATGATTCGTCTTCTCTTGTTGGTTTTTCGAATTTCTCCGATGTCTCAGGCAAACAAATTGTAGTGTACCACTGCAAAAGGTCCTACGTTGCTCAAGCGGAACAGTCGCCACATGACTAGTTTTGCCGAAGAAACAGGCGACCATTTGCTTCGAAGTGCTTCTTCCACGAACAACTTTCGTTGGATTTTGCTCGTCTTTGAAGACCCACACGGTCGATTGTTGTTTCGTTTCGGGCTCATACGCACAGATCCATGATTCGTCACCTGTGACGATCTTATAAACGTCTTTTGAAGCACCGCAATCGTATTTTTGCAACATTTCTTTGCACCAATCGACACGAGCCTTTTTTTGAGCGACTTTCAAATTGTGCGGGATCCAACGACAACAAACCTTTTTTACGGCCAGGTGTTCATGCAGTATCGAATGTATGCTGGTGGAAGAAATGTCCAAGGATGTCTCTATCTCTCGATATGTCGCATGTCGATCTTGCATTATGAGTTCACGAACGGCATCAATGTTCTCTGGCACAACAGCCGTTTTTGGACGACCTTCACGGAATTCGTCTTTGAGCGAGCTTCGGCCACGATTAAAATCATTATACCAATTTTTCACAGTGCTATAGGATGGTGCTTCATCGCCATACAAAGATTTAAGTTCATCAATGCACTCTTGTCGTGATAATCCACATCGAAATTTGTGAAAAATGATGGCACGAAAATGTTCACGAGTTAATTCCATTTTTTTCTATATTAATTTTTTCAAGTCACTGTTAACAACACAAATAAAGGTCGTACGTCAAAACGTTTTGAGTACGATTATGCTCAAAAATGACAAACTTTCCAATGGAAATGTCAGATTGCACTTGGAAGCACTCAGTGTTGCCAGGCCAGAAATATATATAGCAGCCCTCGTATTATGGAATTTAACATTTCTTCCCGTATATATATTAACAAAATATTTGCTTTCACAAATATCAAAGCAAGACAAATTGTACACACTTTTCATAAAACTTAACTAGATATTTGACAAATCGTAATAATCAGAATTTCTTCGTGAACAATTCTTTGCATAAAGGTTAAATTAGACGTGCCCTATCAAAGCGCCATAGCCGTAACCATGACCATAACCGTAGCCATATCTACTGCCAGCGAATAGCGGTGCTATAGCCATAAGCAACTCTTATTTGTGTTGTCGTTTGTTAAAAAAGAAGCGCAACGAAAAATGTAAACTAATACTTACCAATACGATTCACCGAACGTAAAAAAGAGCAAAATAAAAAAACAAACAGTTAATACCTAAATTCAATAGTCAACTGTATATGGTTATGATAAAAATCAAATCAAAATTCAAATAATATCTATGGTTACGGTTATGGCTACGGAATTATGGCATGTCACCAATAATTAAATACAGTGTTTCCCATAAGTTTGGTTTAAGCAGTTGTTTTATATGGTTATGGTTATGGCACGTCTAATTGAACCTTAAGTTTAGTCAGCGAGGGGTTACCGTTGTGGGTGGCATCTTGTATCATCAATTAACATGAAACTGGTTTTACACATTTTTTAAATAAAATTGTTTTTAAAAACTTTGTCGGCAGAAGGAACTTGTAAACAGAGTGTTGTGTTTTTGAATTGCCAAAATTTCTGCCTCTGCGACGGCAATAATTTTAGTTATTTCAAAGGTGACGAAAAATTTGAACTTATTTTATTTGCAGTCTGCTTAAACTTAACTGTAATATGTTGAATATTAACTGGTAAACGGTTTTTAAAGAGAGAACTAGAAATAAAGTGAGTTTGCACTCTATTTTCTTCCACAAAAAATCACATTTGCTACAAAAAATATTGACGTGTATTGACCCGGTTTAACACTACGCCTTTACGCGACAATGCTTGCAGAGCAACGCTATCGAACAGAACTTTTTTATGAAGATTTTAAGAGTTCAAGGTTTGAATTTTTGACACTACTTATGCAATGCTTGCAGTATTTAAAAGAAAAATTAATTTAAAAAAAAGAAAAATTAATTAAAAGAACATCTCACATTTTTTTTTTAATTTTAAGATTGAGTGATACAAATTCGTATTTGTAAGCGAAGTTCAAATTTTTATTCATTTTAACTTTGTTTATTTTGTCTTGCTGGTAAGTTTTATTTTATAAAAAAAAACGGTTTTATTTATATCGAAAACAAAAAGAAACTTAAATTTTAATTGTTGCTTTCGATATAAATTCTTACACGGTTCGAAAAAAAGTTTTCACAAAATTTTGTATTAAAAATTAAATAAGAATGGACTTATTTTCGGCTTTTTGGTTAATTTTTAATTTAATTTCTTAACATTTCTAGAAAGAAAAATTATTAACAAATGTATGCGCATGTTTTCCAAAGAAAACAAGAAAAAATTAGACGCTAGGCAGAATGAAATGCAGCATTTTCTGGACCGCCACTTCCTTCATCAGCATTCTTCGCATTTATCTACCTTATGTTATGTACGTCGTAAAAATAGTGTTTTTAATTAGTTGATTAATCATCATTAATGATCATCATTATTTCCTACAATAATCAATGTAATCAATTTTTAGGAATTGATTATAAAAGTTTTATGCCTTGTTAAAATCATTAGGTTGGTAATCTCGTTGGGATACCCTTCCGCCAAAAATGCTTAATTCCACACTCGATTACCTTTTCTAAAATTTTTTGCTGGGTTACAACCCTGTTACAAATTTTGGTAGCCGCTACATTCAAATACTTAAATTCTTGTTATAATAACTTTGCGATTTTACCATAAATTTCGTATGCTGTTCACAAATTTTACCTTTGTAAACATTTAAGAAGATTTTTAGATACTATCTACGCAGAGTATTTTAAACATAACATTGACTTTAACCATTTTTGGCCACCCTTGTGACACATGCGGCGTCGGGATATCCGCGCTTATATAAGGCATGTAAAAGGTTTCTTGACAACTTGCGAGTATCGCGAGTTCGAGACTCGCTGTATTCACGGAGTGTTGAGGCGTGACGGACTGCGTAAGATTGTAAAAGTGCATGAATTATTTTTAATGTGTAAAGTTGTTCTAGGCATACTATTTGTTTTTTGCCTTAGATATTACTTTCTACCTTTTTTACAGCATTATTATAAAAAAAATCAATTTAAGCTCATTCAGTTCTTATTTATAATAATAGTAACATGCCTTAATCGGTTCAAAGGCAATACACAAGTTAATTTTTTTAATTGAGCAGATTTACATGGCGAATGTAAACAGAATATAAACGCTGAAAAAAGCCATTAAGAATAATAGAAAATTAAAATTTGGGCATAACTCGATTAAAAAAAATTAATTTTTTTGAAAATAAAAAAAAACTATTGATAATGCGAGTAAAACTAAAGGAAATTGTTGCGCTATTTGTTTTTTCTTAACAATTTTTTTGTTTAAATTGTAGCAAATAAAAGAAGTCCACTGTGTTACGTAAATATAAAATAATGTGATTCAAAAATCACTGCTAACAACAAAGAATCGCAATAAAAACAACAATTAAAAAAAAACAACAACTCATCACTCCCCACTAATTATACGTATTATTTTCATAAATGTAAAAAAGAAAATGAAAGGAAAATGTGCATTAAAAAGAACTAAGCGTCATATTAAAAGTATGAATGTAATGAAAATAATACATTTTCCGTTTTCCCTAACCAACCTTCTTCACCCTTTCTCCACTAACATTTCTTATTAAATATCAACATCTCGGTGGAATTCTTTATAACAAAATTTTTCTTGTTTTTGTTTTGTTTGCTTTAATAAAAGCAATTTCATCTCTTGCCTTCTCCAGCTTTCCTTCTATCACCACCGTCGTCATCATCATTCATTTTAATATCATTTTGTTTGGCGGGGTAAAATAAAAATATGAATGAAGATGAAAAAAAAAACAAGTTTAAAAGCAAAATAACTCATAATAACAAGTTTGTTGGCATTATTTTAATTACAATTTAAAACGATGTCGTAACTAATTGCGGCAACAATTAAAACAATAAGAAGTTTTACAATGTTAATTTCTTTAGGCCAAGGATACGAATGCTTGTGAATGATAAATTAAATACTCGCATTTTACTACAAATGACTACGTCTTTTGCCTTTCAGCCATGACTCCAGAAATTTGAGAAATTAAAGAACTCTTTTCGTATTCTAACTATTTGATATTAAATTCTATAGTTTTCCTAAAGACAAAATATTTTATTAAAAAGCAGACGGAATTTCGTTTTATTATTTGGTGTCAAAAATACAATAGAGAAATAAACATCTCAGAGTTCGTTATGCATGACGAACTTTGTGCGACGCACTAATTGTGTTTGTATATGCACAAATGTGTTGTATTTTTTTTCTACGAATTTTCGCGACGAAAAATTCGTTGGTCGTCCCAAACGTGCTGCATATTTAAGAAGGTCAAAAAATTTATATCTTACCCGTTTTTGCAAAAAGGCGAAATTTCATTAACATATATCAATGTCGACCTCACATACTTTAAAAATCATATAAATAAATTTTACCTCCTGCGCTAAAATTGTGTTACATTGTTAAGGAGTTAATCTTTGACGCTTGTTTTTTACTTTAAACGGATTATTATTATTTTTTTTTTTTCTAAGGGTATAATTTTATATCCTGTTTTAGTGAGATTATCCTATTAAAATTATTACATACGTATTATATATTGCATATTCCGAAATTTTGTATTCTCTTAAAAGACATTAAATTTTTAGGAAATTAAGATTTTTAGAAGTGTTTTTGCGAAAACGGGAAAAAATTTTTTAATTGTGTTTTTGCCGATATTAAATTTATTTTTAATAATATTTTTTAAATTTTTTTAACCTTTTTTTAATTAATTAATAATTAATTTTTCGGCTTGACGTCCACCTAATAAAAATATATGATTATTATTGTAAAAAGATGAAGATGACCAACAAAGTTGACCAAAATATCGGATTAATAAATTAACCGGTTTTTAATTTATTAAGTGGACCTTAAGCCGGGAAATTAACTATTAATTTATTTTTAATCTAATGTAATTAAATTTTGGAATTTTATAGAATTATGTTTTCCTAAGGCAAGTCCCACAACTCCCAGAAAAGTTTTAAAAATTTCGAAAAATAGGTATTTTCAGTTTTTCTGCTGTGTTAATCATAAAACAAGCTGGAGCAAAAATTTAATTTGCACAGTATGAAGGCACATATATTGCAATATTTAAACCAAGTCTTAATCTTGTGATTCCGTTTAATCCATGAGAGAAAATGTGACTTAAAGTTTTTATTTATTTTTTCCACTTCCCAATATTTTTCATTTTCAGGGAAGTATTATTTTATTAATTATATTATGATAATGTCTTATAAGATTTTTAAATAAAAATGCAATTGTTTTGTTGGTTGAAAAGTGTATTTCGCCGGTTGCTTAAGCCAGCTCATAAGGAAACCTTTATCCAAATTTTAAGAAACAACTGTTGTTTTAAAGGCAATACACAAATGTCAAGGCTTTAACAAATGGCTTCAGCAGCCAGCATTGTTATTTTAAAATTTTGTGAGATATAAGTATAATATAATAAATAATATTTCAAAAATTCCCAAAATAATTTTAATTATTTTCAGCGTGGTCTATTGTTTATGTTTGAAAGGACCTCCGGGCGCACAACATTATCATAATTTAATATTATTCATAAATATTATAACAAATTTCCACACAAAATTTTCACTTTATATTTTCCAAAGCATGTTGCTATAAAATAAGTTTTAACAAAAACAATGCCCTGAAAATTACAAAGTAAAAATTTCGTGTGGAATTCAGAACATACCTGAATTTTTATCGGATTTACTTTCAGGGTTTCAAAAATACTGAAAACAATTACTAAATTTCCCACCCCTGTTACATTTCACAATGAATAAAGCATCTGTTTCTGTTTTTTTTTAACTCGAAAAAATATTAAAAGAAATATTTTTTTAATTAATACTTAAGTTTCTTTATTTTCAATAGAGAATAAATTCTTATTGTTAAAGTTTCTAATGGGGGGAAAAGAAGAAAAAAAAACTATTAGAGTAATTTTAAACATTCTTTTACAAGTGTATTATTTGTATTCTTTGTGTTTGTGTTTAACAACTACATAAATATTTATTTGGTTTTCCCTACTTTGTATGCTCCTTTTTGTTTTGATATGATGAATAAAACAAATTTATTTTATTTCAGCAATTTTTATATTTACTGTATATTTTTATGGCGAATATGTTCATTTTATACATTGTTTTTTTTTTTTTCATTCGATCTGTTGTTTTTTACAATACAGACTTCTGAAATACGGACATTTTACTATAATTGAACGGTAGTAAAAATATCATCGCACATTGTACAGAACGTAATTTGTCTATGACGAACCCGTTTTTTTTTTTATTTTTTTGAAAAGCGGGTTTTCAGTTTTTTCCGACTTAATCGCCAAATAATTTTTTAATTTGTGTGTATATACATACATATTTATACATTATCACATAGGACACAAAAAAAATTTTAATAGAAATGGTTAAATTTCGCTAAAATTCGAAAAAAAAAAAATCTCCAAGTTTTTTTTATAAACGCACACATATCGTTAGCTAAAATTTAAATCTGCTTGGTTTTTGTGTTTCTATTGAAATATGTGTCTTCCTGTGGGAGTTATTTTCATTTTAATTTTTTCTATTTACATGGTTTTTTATTTTAGCTAACGATATGTAATTAATTTTTTATTTAAAAACAAAGTAAATGTATGATTAGGGAACATAAAAATAGGCACAATGGTTACTTAAGTAAAAAAAAATAAATTGAGATTTTAAATTAATCTTTTATTAAATGAAGGTATTAGTTAGTCGTCCTCTTTAGAGCGTTTCTTAAAGTACGAAAGTAGTGCATCATGTGCTATTTATATTCATATATTTATTAAAATTAATAAAACGCAATAAGCCGGCAAGTATTTCATACAATACTGCATTCTATTTCGGCGACGCACAGTGGTTCAGAAACGTTTTTCATTGGCCAAAACTCTGTAACTTTTTAACTAATAAAGATTTTTTAGTAGTTTTTTTTTAGTCAATAGACAACATCTTAAGCTTTTACCGAGTTTGGGCCTTATTAAAATCGGTTCAGCGGTTGCTGAGAAATTCAAGCCTAAAGTTGAACTTTCGATTTGCTTTTCCTAATTCTTGTTTGAAATTCCGTTTCAAATGTGACAACTCATTTTTTACCCACTTTTCCTCAAACAATGTGGCTCAAATTTGGTCCACGGGTCAATCTTGGATGACAATACAATATTTTGCTATCCTTAGGGTGGCCCCTATTTTCACTGAGGTATTTTCCGTATTTTCATTAGGATTGTCCAAATTTCAACTTTATGCCTAACAATACTTACATATTTCCTAGTTTTTGGTAAATTTTAAAACAAAACAGTGTAATTTAATTTTTCTTTAATTATATACATATTTATTTATAGTTATAAATAGATTCTAGGTAAATAAAATAACATTTAATATTAATGTCTGTATACTTTATTTTATTCAAATACTAAATTCAAATTATAATTATTATTCATTTGGCTGGAATATTTCCTGTAAATATTCTATATTCTGCTCTGTATTACCTGTGTCCTGTAGCAGTGCCTTAGCTTCGGCATTTAGTTCCGAATGATTCAATTTCCATTGACTTCGAATGCTAGAGATGAAGGGATCTGAAGTTGCCAATAATATATGAAATAAATCTTCATTTGTAGAAATTCGTGATATTTTTCTGGTATTATGTTCTCTGTAAAACCTGTAATCCTTGTTTCTTTTTTCCTGGGCTTCCTCTGACAAATCTCCAATTGGTAATAAATGGTGCTTAATGACCTCTTCTCCATGATAAAGAACTTTATGCACTGTTGCTGACATATTTCTATATTTGTATTTGGATGTATATATAGCAGCGGTTTCGTTGGCGTAATCACCAAATTTTTTAGCATTAATTAGTTCATTGCACGCAAGTACCTTAGTAATTGTTTTAAATCTTGAAATAACATCTATATCAACACCTGTTATATCAGATGTAGTTTCGGGATCCAAAAAAAATCTTCTTGCGGTGTTGCCATCGTTTGTGTTACCTGATCCTTGTTTTGGTTGATCTATAATCAACCCGTGCTTGAGAAATGCATCTTGAACTTGTTTCTTTTTCAATTTTCTTATCTCTTTGTTGGTATCATTATTTCTTACTGATCCTGAAGCTCCGAAGTCCAAATCATAGCTTATTTTCAGTATGTGTTCCATAAATTTTATCCTCGTATGTAGCGGTGATAATCCAAATTCAAATGCATCAATACTATCCTCCGACTTTGTCGGTTCTTGGTTTAACTGACTTGATGTTGCTTTACATATAATACAGCTGGATGAAGCTTTTGTATCAGTCAAAACCTGGGCAGTTTTTCCGTCTATCATAGATAGTATTAATTGGTAATTCAATTTAATAGCCTGTTCCTCTATCTCTAACTCTAATGGCCTTAGTGTTGAAATTTGAGCTCTAATGGCACTTACTTCATTCTTAATAGTATCATGAGTTTCCTTTTTAAATTAAAATTTTATTGGTCTGCAGTATTTTGTAGACGATGGAGTTTGGTTTTTCCAAATATAACTTGTTTTCACTGTGCTGGACGAAGGTTCCGAGTCCTCTAAGTTTTTTATCAATCGCAATGGTACAAATGACACCATGAACATATCTGTGTCAGAAATATCCTCATATAAAAATTGTTTATATTGTCTTTGTCCAGAAGACCCATCGCATCCCCATTTACAAAAAAAGAGTTAAATTGCAGTTTCCATATTTTTTCAACTCACTTACTTTAAGTGATTTTAGCAACCTTTCGGCATTCTTAAGACAACACTACCATAATAAAATCCATCTTAAGACTTTATTGAAAAATTATTGTAGGCCCACCAAACCTTGCGTTGTTTTTCAATTATAATTTATGTCGTAGCCTTATTCTATAAATTGCTAAAGCTAAATCTCCATTGCTAAAAATCTAAAAAAAAGTATTTAGCGATTTTTAGCTACAAATAAATCCTATTCTGTAACACTTTTTGCCTTAATTTACGAACAAGAATAAGATTTGGCTACGTGAAATACAGAATAGGACTGCTGTTTGCACCAAACAGTGTATAAACACTGCAACAAATATTGGCAGCAAGATTAAAATTCCCTTCTAATAGTTTTCTAAGCAACAATCTTACAAGGAGGTGGATGAGTGCGAAAGAACAACTTTGCCTAAGACCTGGATATTTTCTAAAAATTATTTCTTACTGGTTCTAACAAGAAACCAAACAATGGGCTTTTTTTTAATGTTCTTTATGTTATCTACGTTAATTGTGCCTGATTTCTTCAAATAGATTTAAAACTAAAAATTTAAATGTATTACTGCGGAAAAAACATTTCCATATTGTCATTTCGCTACTGCGCATATAGTTCACCAAATTTTTTTAGGCCATATGGATATGCTTTCCCCGCAGTAAGATACTTTGCTGTAACAACTAAAAGTTAAAAGTTAACAGATTATTTCCTCATACTGACATTTGGTAAAACACATGTTGGAAAACGATTTTGTAACATTAAGTGATATTTGCTTTTTTTTCATAAACCCAACGCGCTTCATTACCCAGGGGTATTTTAAAATTTCATAACGATCGGTATTGCAGTTTTGAGGTGAAAGTGAAACAAACAAACTGACATATGTTGAGATTGTAAATGTCATTGATTTAGAAAAACCTTTTTAAATCTGATATTGCATTTATTACTTATCTTTTGTAAAAAGAATTTTAAATTAATACTTGAAAAAAAAAAAAACTGCGAAAAAAATACGAATCTGTTTTCCACATTTATGATTATGTGTTAAATGTATTGTTAAATGTTAAATGCTGCATGACTGGGTTACCAAAAACAATTCACTTTACATTTATACCAGGAATGGAAAACTTGGACTTAAAAATGCTGGTGTTGCAGCAATATGTATGGTGTCAAAGTTGACATTAAGCAGAAGAAATTTAAGTTGAAAAGTAAAATCACTGTTAAGTTAAATAAAAATTACAAAAATTAAATAAATATTGAATTTAATTAATTAATTTTTAAAAATATCGTAATATTTTTTTATTTTTATCCCGATTAAACTATTAAATCACCGATATTGATTATTGAGGGTGAAGTACGTTTCGTTTTTCATCACATCTTAACTGTATAAAAGAGTCAAAGAAAAGTCAGCCGTATACAGTAGATAAAGAAAAATAAAATTAGTGTTGATTATTGTTGTTTTTGTTTTGTTTAAACTATGATTTTTGTCTTTGCTCTATTGTTTGGACTAAAATCTTTAGCTTATTAAAAATGTTTGTGAAAAGTTTCCTGATTTTAAAAATCCTCAATAATTTGATGAAATTCCGCGTTTCGGTAACCGCGCATAAAACTTTAGAAATTATTATTATTTTTCAAATACGAAAATCTTTATCAAAATTTATTTATAGTATAGTTCATTCATATAAACTTTCCTGTTAAATTAATACACTTAGAAAATAAAATCACTGTAACCATTCTTTTATAAATTTAACTTACTTAACTCATAAAAGTCAATATGATACTGAAACAGTGTCTATAATGTTGTGAGCAAACAAGTATGAATAATTAAAAATAAAAAAGTTGCATTTGTGGCTATCAAATTGCTAGCACAAAAAGCAACAACAAATGTTAAAGACGAGTTACAAAGAGAACGACAAAGAAAAAAGCTTTAAGTTGTGTGTGAACTTCGTCTCACCAAATTAACATTAGGCTTAGTTGGTTAAATAGATGATGTTTACGATGTACATAACATAAGGTAGATAGATGCAAAGAATGCTGATGAAGGATGTGGCGGTCCAGAAAATGCTGCATTTCATTCTGCTAGCGTCTAATTTTTCTTGTTTTCTTTGGAAAACGTCGGCATACATTTGTAAATAATTTTTCTTTCTAAAAATGTTTAGAAAATTAATTAAAAAGAACCAAAAAGCCGAAAATTAAGTAAAATTTCATTAATTTAAATTATTATTTTTGTTTGAGAGAAACAGAAAGGTACAGATTTTCCCATTCCTGTTTAAAATATACATTCTTCCTCCGCTCTATTTCGTTTGAACAGAAACAATAAAAAAAACAACATTAAATAATAAAAAAAAAATAGAACGTCTGGTGCAATATTTAAACACTTGAAAAAGGCCACAACAACAAACTCTACATGTTGTAGTGGTTTATGCCAACTTCTAAAATATTTGTTTGTAACACTATATCAAATAATTATGCGACTAAAATTTGTTAAATTAAGTTCTTGTCTTGGAGCTGACCTTTCACATACACAGCTTTCAGGTGAGTGCGAATTGAGTTTTTATTTGGTGCACATACCGTTACATACTTGGCGTTATAAATTTAAACACTGAAAAATATTTGAAGTAAAGTAAAATAATTATTTTGTTCATTGGACTGAAATCATTCTCAGCCAAGATATTTAAAAACAAAAAAACATCGCTCGGTTCATGTGTTAATAATTTAATTTATCTTTAGCCGAACTAACTCGTGATAGTGCATTTGCAAATATCCTCAATTTGCTCCAATACATTGCAATGCATTGCTACAACGATTGAGTGAGTACCTGTATCAAGCGTGTACAATTTTTATGAGTCATAAGAAACGAGAATTACTTCTTTTGTAACTTAAAAACTTGAGTTAAATAATAAATTATTATTTTAGTCTTTCTAGTTTTTATTAAAAAATTGAATGGTCTAGAATCTTATATCCCAGTGCAAATTGAATCGTAACAGATGAGAGTTCTGCGAATCGTGCATTCGAAGCTTAATTTTATTAAAATATTTTGATCATAAAAAATATTGGACTAAACTAAAGTAACTTTGGACTAGGTTATATACTCAAAACAAAAGTAACAATATCATTGAGAAGGAAATTATTTCAAGAAAAAACTCATGTATAGAAAAACTTTTTTATTTTGTTCTCTCTAAAAATATATCATCTTAATTTTTTGGATTTTAAATTGGTTCTTCCGGATAAATTTCAACCGAAAGAAATAATAAAAGTTCAATTTGGATTACAGAAGATGCGCATAACATTTAATAATAAATAATAATCTATTCCCTTTTCCTATTCCCTTTTCCTAGGCAGGTCATATTTGCGCAAGAAGTTAACTTAGTCCTCAATTGACTTGACGTGTAACTTGACTTTGGCTTAAAAAAAATTATATATACAGTGACTCAAAAAACCGTCTCAATGTTATGCTAGTGTTAACATATATAAGTACAACAACAAAACTACAGTCTCAATCTTTTTGATATTTTCTCCATTTGCTTATTGCTCTTTTGTTTATAATTACAATTCAATATATTTGTTATCTAAAAATAAGCAAAACAAATTTAGAAGTCATTGGGATAGTTTTTTGAGTTTACTTTATTTAACTAATTTTTTGAATTTATAAAGGCTTAGTATTTTGTATAGCCCCCTTTGGCTTTAATAACAGCATCAATTCGGCGAGGCATACTGTCGACTAAATTTTTGCAAATGTTTGCGTCAATACCAATCCACGCTTCTCGCACATGTGCCCACAATTCTTCCGGATTTCCAGGCGTACCGACAACACCTCTTTTGAGAACACCCCAGAGATGTTCGATGGGGTTAAGATCGGGTGACTGGGGCGGCCAATCGAGAACATTATAGCGGTTGTCACTGAGCCATTTTTTTGTAAGTTTTGCGGTATGTTTCGGGTCATTATCCTGTTGGAAAACGATATCCTCCTTCTGTAATCCGAATTTTTCTGCAGCTGTAGGTAAGTTAGTGCTTAAAATATTTACGTAGGTTTGAGCAGTCATCGTACCAACTATTCTGTGGACTGTTCCAACACCCTTAGCTGTCATGCAACCCCATACCATCACGGATCCACCGCCAAACTTTAAGGTCGGTCTGACATCTTTCGCTTGCAAAGTTTGTCCTGACTTTCGCCAACACCATTCCTTACCATCTGACCCAAGACGATTAATTTTGGTCTCATCTGACCAAATAACATTTTCCCAGTCCTCGGCTGTCCACGAAGCATATTTTTTTGCAAAATCCAAACGGATTTTTTGATGCCTTTTTGTGAGCATTGGCTTTTTCACTTTGGCACGTCCTTTCAAGCCAGCTGCTCGCAAAGTATTTCTAACTGTTTCAACCGATACATGAATATTTTCATTTTCTGCTAGTTGCTTTTGGATTTGAACTGCATTTTCAACTTTTTGCTGCCGAAGATCTCTTAAAATGCGCCGTTCTGTAGTCTCGGATAAAATCTTTTTTCTGCCTCCTCGTGATGGAAGTGGTAAATTTGGCAACGACTTCCGTACTCTACCCACGCTGGATATGGAAATATTAAGAAGCAACGAAATTTCACTACAACTTTTACCTTGACGTAAAAAATGGTGAATTTCGTTGACTTTTGAGGACAGCAATGGACGAACCATACTAAACTTAAAAATTTTTTAAAAAAGAATAAAGCAATAAATTTAAGTTTGTCTTACTTATTTAATTATACTATTCAGCCAAGAAAAATAAATTCCTAAAATTTTAAATTTTTTTTACGAAAAAACACGTGTAGCTTCCTCAAGTAATTAAACTCAAAAAACCATCAAAATGACTTATTAAACTTGTTTTGCTTATTTTTAGATAACGGTAAATATTACAACAAATATATTGAATTGTAATTATAAACAAAAGAGCAATAAGCAAATGGTGAAAATGTCAGAATGATTGAGACTGTAGTTTTGTTGTTGTACTTATATATGTTAACACTAGCATAACATTGAGACGGTTTCTTGAGTCACTGTATATAAAGTTTTGGTGATTAAATCAATCAGATACTAAACCATTAAAATAGTTTTTTAATCCATTAAATAATAAATAGTGAACACTGCAAAACAATTTATTTTAAAATGATGACGAAGAGATGCTGCACAAAAAATGTTCAACACAATATGAGAGCAATGAAAAAGCCATGAAAACTGTGACGATCAGATAGAATCTTAGTAGCAGTAAGCAAATTTTGCTTTTATCTATTCATGCATGTGCGTGATTTCATGTAGATAATGAATATTTCATTCGCCGAAAGCTAAACGGAAGTTTTGTTGTCATATTTAATGCAGCAAAACATTCAACAAACTCACACACATTCACATAATAAATACACGCACACACCTACGATGCAAAGCACGAAAAAAAAACATTCATTTGTTTTTAACTTTTTCCAGAATTTTAAACGGATGACTTTTTGTCATTTGCAAATGCAAATGCATAACGAAAAATGACAACTGCAGTCAGTCTCGCAGTCATTAGGAAATGAGTGTCAAGAGGGAGATTATTTTTATTTTAATTTAAATGAATTTGTATAAATATTTTTATAATTTGTAGTATTTTTGTATTAAAATGAAATTGTTGCGAAAAACAAATAAAGAGGCGTTAATGTGATAAACAACTGTCTGTTTAAGTGGGGCGTATAAAGCGTTTACATATTGAAGTTGTCATGGCTTCGAGTAGAGATAAAATTGTGTTGAAATTTAAAATATAGAAAAGAAACGTAACAATTATTTATTGTTAACTTTTTAAACCATTCATAAATTTTAAAACGTAACTCATACAACATAAAAACCACACAACATTTTTAAAACTATACTTTGAAAAACTAAATACATATGTACATACAGTATGCAAAATCCATATTTGTACACCATAAATTTTTACAAAAAGCACTACCATATAACAAAATAAATATGTTTTTACTGCCTAATTTTCAATTAAACGTTTTGTTTAAGAAAACAAAAAAAAATGTATTTCAATATTTTTAAAGAACTGAAGTCACTATTTTTAACCCCTTGTAGTTTTAGTTGTTTAAATATATTGTAAATGTTGAAATGATTATTTATTTATAAATTATGTTGTTGTTAGAGAAATGTGCTGTGGAAAATGTGCCCATTGCTTAGCTTGGAGTCTAAGAGGTGTATCGCCTTGTGATTGTCTTCCACGTTTTTTATAGTTTGGAATCGTCAAGGTTTTTAGCAGTCTTTCTGCGATATCCAGGCGATAAAAAAATTTATATAAATTTCGTAGTGAAATAAAGTAGATTAATTTATTTATATTGTTATCACAAAGTTAATTTATATTTATACGAGCAGTACTCGTCATTGTTTCACAAAGTAAAAATAAGTTTATACGAGTCAGACTCGTGATTAATGCACAAGGGGTTAAAAACAAAATTCATATTCGTACTCTTAAATAATATCTAAAATCATCTTAAAATTTAAAATTTGCTTTAATTTTGGATTTTTTTTTCTATTCTGTAGTTAAAGCTTTTTAAATCCTGAATGCTTTCTTATTTCATAATACCTCAACTGTTTTTTTTTTAATAGACCAGAGGTTTTCAATTGGGAGGATGTCAGGACTCTGTGGTGGCGTTTTAAGATATTTTGGACAGTTATACAATGTCCAAAGGTGAGTGTGTAGTGCGGAGTGTTTGGGGTCGTTATCTTATTGGAAGATAAAATTGTCTTTGCAACTCAAATTTACTTCAGTTTGTCATAAATTTGTTTTTAGAATGCGAATATATTTTTTCGGAGTTCATAATTTATAAAATGCAGTCTTTTAATCCCTGCTGCACTTAAACATTCTAACCCCAGCCAGATAGCCTAGTGTTGACCTCCCGTCAAATTTTTACATATCGGAGACTTTAATGTTAAATTTACACTAATCCAAAAAAAATAACTCTTTTCGTGAGTGTAATCCTCCCCTCTTATTTACATGTTGCTTAGCAAGGGTAATTCGCTTCTTCCTTTTTACTTTACTTACAAATGGTTTTTTAGCTCCAGTTCCACTTCTAAGCCAATCCTTCGAATATAATTTCTAACTGTTTAAGATGATCACACAAATATTAAGATGTTTAAAAGGAATTGCTTGAAGTTTTACAGCACTAATCGTGTTATCCTTTCTTATCTGCAACAAAAGAAATTATTGTGATCTTCTGTCCAGTTAAAATCTATTTTAATGTCGTCGTTGTTAATTCAAGTGTTAATTTCCTTTGTATTTCTTTATAACATATTGTACTGTAAAATTACTTCTTTTAATAATTTTTCTAAAATCTCTTAGAGATTTTTAAATCAAACGGATTTAGGTTATGTTTGTGAAGAACAAATTCAAACATTAAAACAATTTGTTCGATACAAACAACAAATAATTTGAGCATATTTTGAACCCACTTTTACACATGTCAAAATGTCGCTGATTTATGACCATTTGAAGTGCTGACCGAATTGTTGTTGTTTATACGTTTTGTGGATTTAATGCTTGTGCAGAAGGACTTTTTTTTTTGACAATGAACGCAATGCGGACCAACATTAGGATAAAATTTAGAATTACGAGGACGAAAATCTCGCACGCGAAAAAAAATTTACACAAATGTGGCATATCGTTGTTCCAAAGTTATCATCACGTTTATCGCAAAATCCAAAAAAACTAGATAAGACCGCTTCCTGCAGTAACATTTATAGATCTTATTTTTCAATTCTCTGTCACCCCAATATTTGCTTTTTTGATTGAAGTTACTTCACTAAATTGGATTTACTTGTTTGTATTAATCTTTAATGGTAATTTTGTGTTAATATAAACCGAAACTAGATGATTAGGGTGTGTATGGCTATTGTGCTTAAATAAAATTTATTTCAATTAAGTTAAAAAACAATTTAAAAGTCTTTACTTGATTAATTGAAAAAACTGAAACACATAGGTATCAATCGGGCATAATTTTTCGTACTGAAAATTTAGTTGAACATACTTTTTACAAACTTAAACGAATAAACTCGAAAAGAATTTCACATTACTTTGTGGAAGATTAGTGTATAAGCTTAAATCATCTTTTATTTTTTACTATGTACTATCTCTATCTATCTCTATCTTTTGGGTTTGTTTATAAACTGTTTGTAGTGAAAACGAGATTTTAGGTCAAATATCGATTTTATTACATTTCGTTTAAAAATCAGTTTGTTTCTTTTTTCGAAAATTTTGAATTTTAGGCAAAATATCGATTTAAAAAAATAGGTATTTTGGTAAAAATTAATGAATATCAAATGGGGCTTTTGATAAAACTTTACTCAAAAAATAATTTAAATTTTTTTTCAATTTATCAATTAATGGAATCAATCGTAAAATGTAAATTTTTTTAATGAAATTGAGATTTTCCACTACTAGTGAAATTCATAGCGAATTGGTGGAAATTCTGTTTCAAAATTTTTGGATTTAAGTAAAATTGAAATTTTAAATGAAGTTTTGGGAAATTGACATATTTCTTTTTTGATGAACATAAATTTTTTGAGCTTCTGAATTTTTATGAAGTGTTTGGCCTTTTTATTTTTTGTAAAAGCATAAATTTTGGTTGAAGTATCTCTTTTTTATGAATGATGCACGGCGCATTCTTTATTTTCGAATTTTTATGGCATACTACAATTTTTTTTTTTTTGTAAATCGAAGAGTAATCTTTTTCGGGTTCAAATAAACTTCAAGGTTTTACTTATGTGCTTTAAAGCAATGTGGCTGTTTATCAACTGCCCCTTTTATAGCCATGAAGAAATTTTAGTACAATCAGACTACTCGTTTAGAAACAACAGTTTTATTTTCATTTAATGTGTGAAATTGCCCACTGTTCCGCGGAATATCGTTATTGGCTAAAATTCCAATGTATAATTCTCAAAAAATAATAATAACAGACATGAGCAGCACCAAAAAAATCAATAAAGAACGCACAGGACTTACAGCGTCACGAGTAACTACAAAAAGTGTAAGTAAGGTGTTCCGGTTACAATTTGTTTTATTTATTTTTACTTGCTTTTATTCGAGTGTAGGAATGCGTGCTTTCCATTAAATTTTGCCAAGTTGACTCTGACAATGAGAACAAGAATAAAAAAAAAACAAAAGCAACAAATGACAGCAATATTGCTGCTGCCTAATTGTCTGCTTCAATATAAAAATATTGGCTTGAGATGTGCGGCAACAACTAACTAGTGCAACACTTGACACGATGGATGACAGTGTCACCAACGCCTGTAGGCCTGCAATAATTATTTGCACAAAGCCAGACAGCCAACAAACAATCTGTTCTGTTCTTCTGTTCTTTTTCTATTACTGATTTTTGTCGTGATGATCTTCTGACTGTTTTTTAATTTTACATTTGTTATTTTGCTGTTATGTCGTGTTTGTTGCTTCTGGGTATTGTAAATATTGTTGAGAATTTTTATTTTTAATTTGTTGTTGCTTTTTTGTTGTTGTAGTATTTTATTCCTGTTATACATTTATTATTTTTTAACATTATTATTCATGACACATTGTAAAATTACACACCCAATTCTTAAATAACTGAAGCTTTATTTCTTCTTTTACGCCGCGCCCTTATTTTTCCCTAAAAACATTCGTCAATCAGTTAGTCTGTCCCTTGCAGCCCCTACTCCTTTACATTTTTCATAGCTTTACGTTTACCATTGCCATTGGAAATTGGTTTTACAGTCTTGGATAAACGTGCTTGTATCTGTGTATTTTAATCATCGCCCTTTTTCATTACTATTGCCACAATCTTTTATTCACTCATTAGTGGGTTGATACCCTTGCTGGTTTTCTGTTTGCCTGCCAGTCTGGCTGCCGGTGTGGCTGTCTGTCACTCATTTTGCTTGGTAATTTTGTTTTGGTACGAGCAATATGTATGAGTATTTTGAGTAATTTTTGAGTAGGGGTGACTAATTGGTTGCTTCACTTTCTTTGCTGGAAGAAGTTTGATTGTGTTAAAATGTCAGTTGTTGTGCCATTAACTAGACCATATGACTATTATTTAAGATAAGGGATTAAAATTAAAATTGCATACTTTTGGGCTGTTACACTGACAGAAATGGCTAAAACGATTGTCAGATCTTTAAAAAAATTCATTCAAAATGTTAAAAGAAAAAAATGGTAAAAGCAGGGTGTGCATTTTTTTTTAGCAATTAAAAATAATTTTATAATATGCAAGAGGAAATCTTTATGTTAAAGGTAATTTTCAATTGTTTATCACGTATCACGAATGCACTTCAATTTTGGTTCACACAACATTTTCAAGCCCTCCATAAAAGAAGAAGTTATTAGCTTTCTTTAAAAACTAGCATTACATTATGCATGAAAATAATTTCATTTCTTGACTAAAATCGTCTATCCACATATATACACACACTAATATATATATATACATATATATGAAAATATATGAAAGCGAAAAGGGCTGCCTACAACAGTGGAGCGATCTTCCAGGGAATTTTCATAGTTTGTTATCAGAAATACGGTTGGTGAAATGAGGTAAGGTAAGGTTTTTTCAATTTCCATAGGCGTGGCATTACCCATACAAAGTAAATTTTTATCATCGTGTCACCCTCAGTTTTATTCAAATAACTCTCTTATTAATATGCATATTGCAGCGAAAATTTGCTGGATTGTAATAATGGGTGTGGTACCTCCCACACAAAATTAAAAATTACTATCGTGTACGTAGAGGACTGCGCAATAGGTAGAGTCATAAATATTTCTGCTGTTAATGTGCATAGCCGGAGGAAAAATTGTCTGGATTGAAACACTAGGCGTTGTACCTCCTATTCAAAGTGAGAAATTATCATCCAGTACTTAGAGAATTAAAGCACGTAGAACCATGAATTTTTTTTTTACTAGAAACTTCCTAAGTAATATGCATAGTGTAGCAAAATACTGGATGGACTGAAATGGTAGGAGTGGTACTTTCTATACAAAGTGAAAAGTCATTGTTGTTTACTTAGTGAACTGACTGTAGTGGAAGAGTGCTCATGATACGACTAATACCTTTGTGGTAGCGAAGTAGCGAAACCCACCGGGAAAAGTCAGTTAAAAATAAAAAATGCATAAACTTTATCAACGCATAATTTTAAACATTTCAAAAACAGGACAAAAGCGAGTTGAAAAGTGTAGA
Organism: Gymnosoma rotundatum; assembly: GCA_916610165.2. Classification (NCBI taxonomy): domain Eukaryota; kingdom Metazoa; phylum Arthropoda; class Insecta; order Diptera; family Tachinidae; genus Gymnosoma; species Gymnosoma rotundatum. Next base: position 88,863,639 of record OU744337.1, on the reverse strand, counting down.
TGTTATAGAGAAATAAAAAGTGTAATAACCTCGCCCTGGAAGTCTGGTAACATTAATTATGATTTGTTATAATTTGATTGAATTATTTAAAGATATCTTATCCTTTGAAATAAGTTTATAAAACGTTTTTTTATTTTTATTTAAGTTTTTAGATAACAGTGAATGATAATTTAAAATTAGACAATTAATAATAAACTAAATCTGGGTTACCGGATTAAAACATTTACCATATTAATTGAATCATGTGGTGCGTACAAAATGAACCAAATATTAAGTTTCTAAAAAAATAATTCAATAAAGTTGTTGACCTTAAAGCAAATAGCTAAAGATATTTAGAAATAATTGTAAAATGTCTGAATGAAACATTCCTCTTAATTAAGTTTTTTTCTTAGTTTAAGTTTTACTGGTTTGAGGTTCAATTTGCCAATTTGCGTTAAGTAAGAATTATTTCTAAAGCATTTTTTAAGTTTATTTGGTTACGTTTTACCATTAAAAATAAATAAAATAAATAATAAAATGTATATTAAAAAAATTTTAACATTAACTGTTTGACGTTTATTTAGGAAGTTTTCAGTAAAGTTAAAAATAAATGAAAATGTGGTTGTTTTAGGAAGAAAATTTTTATTTAACTTTTTTCGCCTGTTGTTAGAAAAACAAACGACAAAAAAATACTGATTTTCGGTGCAGTCAAAATTATTAATTAATTTTTGCCTTGTTTCAGTAAAAATTAAATTCTTAATTAAAAAAACAGTTCGTCAGTAGAAAAGTACTATTTTACAATAGCTTTAAAATATAAAATAAAAAACATAAACTGTTGGAAAATATGTCAGTTATAAAAAATATATTTAGAACAAAATAATTTATGAAAGAAAAACATCAAAAAAATATTGGTAAGTTTCTTACATAGTATTTAAAATTTGCATTATGTTTTAAAAAATAATGTTCCCTTTTTGCAGGTATTCTCTTCTAAATTCTGTAGTCTTTAGGCTGGCAGCCGTGTTTCCACAGCCCAATTCGGTCCATTGGTTGGTCTTAAACAAAGGTATGTCATTTAAATTTTTTAATTACAAATATATCGCTCATTTAGTAATACAACGTTATAACCCAAAAAATAAAATTTTTTATAACGTGAAGATCATATCGCTTTTTAAAACATCGTCATATTTCGTTTTGTGTCTGTATATACATTTGAAAAGACGATCTTTTTAAAATGTATCGACCTTTTATAAGATGAAAACGTTAACTGTGATTATCTTGAAATGATTTTTTGTTTGAGTTAAGGCGTTCTATTTCTAAATGAGCGATATGTACTTTAACCCTTATCGGACGCGACTTTTCACACGTTTGATTCTCACCAGGTTGTAGTTATTTTTAACAAATATGAAAAAAAAAACAATAGTATGTTATTATACATTTATATTCATTTCTTTTCAGTTTTGTTACAAATTATTTATTTTTTGTACAACTACTACATGTCTGAGTTTCTGATAATTATTTATATACTTATTATATACTTATTTATATACTTGTAAGGTATGGTATGTATAGGAACTATAACTCTTCTTTTCATAGAAAGTAACGAAGCGTTATTGCTAAACTCATCACTAGAGCTAAAATCACTTTCAGAAATTTCTTTGATATTTATAATATTTTCTTTATTCATTTTATGGGCAACAAATAAATTCAGACATTAAAAAAAAGAATTGAAAGTTTATTGCACAAGTTAAATGCTCTGCTGATAACGACAAACTGAAAAGATTCTTATGCTCAAACGGTAACGGTAAATACGTATTTTCAAATGGTAACGGTAAATTGAAGAAATGAATGCATTTTAAAAACAAATCTCATCAATAGACAGTATGTTTCGACATAATTCGCCTTGTCACTTCACACGTGCCATACGACCGTTGCAGAAAAGTACTGTTGTCACGTCAGAGGTGACTTACGACCGATAAGGGTTAATTATTGGTTGCAAAAACATAAACAATTTTGTAAAAGTACATTATTTTTTCAGCATAGAACTATCCTGAAATCCTTGGACTTTCAAGGAAGAACAACAATTTAAGCAAATAAAAACAAGAAGAATTTGTGTATCAAAATAGTATAAATAATCAATAAATAAATTAAATCTTTTGACTTTCAAAATAAATAAGAAAGCTGTAGTTTTTATTGTTTTGGTAGGTTACTTTTAGAGAGTTGGAATAAAAGAAAAAAGCAGTTAATTTTACTGTTTTAGTAGGTTAAATTTTATAAATTAAAATAAATACATAAACAGTTATTATTAATGTTTTGCTAGGTTATATTTTGTTAGTTGAAATAAATGAAAAAACAGTAGTTTTTACTTTTCTGGTAGGTTGTTTTTTCGTGCGTTGGAATAAAAGAAAAATTACTTGTTTTTGCATATTTTGTTAGTTATAAAATCAACATTCAAAAACAATTGTAAATTACATTTAATTTAAATGAAATGTAAGTGGACCGTTTTTTAAATGAAAAAGTAGTTGTTTAAAGTGTTTTTTCATTTAAATTTACCTACATAATAGTTTGAGTGTACATAATTATATTTTATTGGCATTAAAGACGCTCCATATCTTGGATTTTGTCTTTGGCCAACGAAATCCTTGAATTTGAAACCTTTAGTCACCTTCACTATACATAACAACATCATAACAACGATTTCAGGATGACGATAACAATTTTGAAACTTAAAAAAATGTTGTTAGCAGTTAGAACTTTTAAGATAAAGTTTTTCCATTTAGCTTTTCTAAATATCTTCTTATTTATTTGTCAAGCACTTGGTCTTTTCAGTTTTTTTACTTTTCTTTTGTTTGCTTGTTCATAAAACGATTGAAATTTTAAATCTGTTGCTTTTGTTTTCTTTATTTTTTCTTTATTTTAAGTGTGATTTTCAGGTGAAATGGCATGATGGGGTTTATAGTAGAACAATAACAACAACCAACTTGGAAATAAAAGAAGAATGCGGTACTCAAGTTATTTAGTTAAGTTACACATTTCTAAACATTGATGTGCTTCGTTTTTATTTTATCTCTTATCTAAGATGTCACTGCTTTTCCAGAGATGGCAAGCTGTATGTTTATTAAATTGTAATTAATTTTTATTTTGAAACAGATTCAATTTAACGTGACCCTCGATCTCGATATGAATTTTCTAAATTAAATATTGTTATAACATGTTGTTGTCCATAAAAGGCGAATAATTAAAAACATCAGTTTAAACCTCCCAAGGTATAGATTAGAAAAACAAAATAATTGTGGTGTAGCCCCGCAATTACAGAAACTCTAACTTAGTAAACAGAAAACCTTGGGAAATTATTATCCATAAATTAAAAAAAATCATGGCAAAGCTAGTCCAGCCTTTAGGTATTTCTCCAATTCGGAAAAAGAAATTTATGTATGGATATGTAACTCGGAAATATTCGAAAAAAAAGCAACGTATAGGTTTAAGAAACCGACAAGTTTAAGTGTGCCATGGTATTCACCAAATTTTATCGCAAGCTGCTTTTTTCCTCTTTCGAAATCTAAATTAATGGCTTAGCAAAAAAATCGAACTGACTAAAAATAATTTTTGATTTATAAACTTTTTATTAAATTATAAACTTTTTATAAGTCATATCAACTTTTTATAAGTAAAAAAAAAAGAAAAAAAAACAAGCACGTTCTGAATTCCACACGAATTTTCATTTCAAAATTTTCAAAGCATTGTTGCTATAAAATTGTTTTTTACAAACACAATGCCTTGCGAAATACAAAATTTCGTGTGGAATTCATAACGTGTCTCACTATTTTCACTATTTTAGCCCATTCTTAAATAAATGGGCGAAAAAAGTGCAGAAAATAAAACATACGATAATTTTTCTTCCTATACATGTAGTTAAAGTTGCAAAGTAAATTCCGGGCTTTTTGAACAAAACCCTTCGATCTCGAGAAATAAAACCTATTGGAGAAACTAGGTTACATATCGTGCTACAAAACGCAGTTTATTCAAATTGAATTTATGAAATTTTTTATATAAACTGTAGACAGTTTATTTAAATAAACTTACTTCATAACCGTGTATTTACAAGACATCATTAGCAATTAATAACTGCCATGGCTGTTTTTATGAATTTGTTTCAAAGAACATGTTTTTGGTTACATTTTGTGGGTTAGTGTTTACTTAAGTTAATTAAAAGTTTTTATCTGTTCTTTTTCACCTGAGGTTACAAAGGAAGACTTTGGTAAACTTGTGAATTTGTTTTTTCATGCGGATTAAAAACCATATTTAGGTAAAAGTAAACTAATGTCTGTATGTATGTAGTTTCAAATACACTAGCATTGTTTCAGTGAGTCAGTAGAGTTGCAAACTCTTCCCTCATAATATATTTGCCCAATTCTATAAATGGTCTGGTAGCTGGAAAAAAATGCCTTTTTAATCTTGTATTGTACTATTTTTGTCCAGATAAAAGTGAATAATATTATATTAACAGATTGGGTGAACTATCTTTTTATAGCATTTTAAAGTTTTTGTCCATTAAATTACACGCCGAATTATAATACCAAGAACATCCAACTTAGAAAAGTTAATATCAGATACATGCAAAGAATGCTGATGACGGGTGTAGCGATCAAAAATAATCTGCATTAGATTCTGCTGTAGTCCTTTTTCTTTCTTAATAAGTTTAGAAATTTAAATGGATTGAATTAAGATTGTTTATTTGTTACTTAAGAAAATGCATTGTTCTTGTTCTTATCAGCAACCTTATGCTACTTGCAAATTTCGGCACAAAGTGTTAAAAGCGGATGGAATATGGACGTGCTATCGCTCAACAACAAGAAAAAAATTTCTGGATAGTAATATGGTGGCGGCGGCAACTGAACCCGTTTATTTGTGAACTAAAAAGGGATGTTTTGTGTTGATTATATTCTGATTTTATTGTTTTCCACAAAGTCAATATAGATAAGAAGCCACTTAAACTATTTGTGCTTTCTTTGTTGCGAATTCATATGGCGAAACCCATTTCATTTTATCTGTATTTCGCTTCGAAAGAAAAACCTTCGAAACACACGTAGCCATAACCATATGAATGATTTTCCTTTCGAAACGAAATACCAAGTAACCCTCTGGACTGCAGCAGAAAAGCTTTAACAACTTGCTTATCTATTTTTAAGTTTATCCTGTATGTCAAACTAAATTTTCTGGAGTTTAAGAAGTTTTTAAAAGATAAGAAGACCCTAATTACGCACTTGTTACTTATGAAACACAGTCGGGAAATTTTTTTTTATTAATTGGACTCAATATTTCCATTGTAAAGTATGTTAGTTGGTTCCACAACTTTCTTAAGTTAAAGGAAGTAAATTAAATAGAAATGTTTTTATACCCTTCACCACAAAAAGTGGGAAAATAGGTATATATATTTTGACTTCAATCGATCAGATATACATAGTGTCGAAAGAGGAACTATTGGAAATCAGCACGATCGGTCCAAGTCCTTCGAGGCAGCAGGCAAATCACTACGCCTACCTCTAATTTTTTCATGTCATTTGGAACAATAAAGTAACTTCAATTAAAAAAATAAACATATGGGTCGATAGAGAAATAAAAATAAGAAAAAATAGCGCTCGCCCATATTTTCCGAGTTACGGGGCTCTGAAATTTTCAAAATTTTTAAAATATCAATACGGATATCATTTTAAAGCTTTTGAAAAAATATTTAAGGAAATACTTACATTTTGCTTAACCCATAAAGAACCGATGTAATTTTTATGTAAAATTATATGTATGCAGTACCCTTAAGATCTCTTAAAAAGCTTTAAAATGATTCCCATATTGATATTTTAAAAAATTTTAAAATTTTGGAGCCCCGTAACTCGGAAAATATGCGCGAGCACCACATAAATTTATTTTTTTTTTGTTTGGTGTTACTTTATTGCTCCAAATGACATGAGCAAATTAGAGGTAGGCGTGGTCTTTAGCTTGCTGCCTCGAAGGAAGGGGTCGGAAATGGATATTGTAGAAATTACACTCTTCCACTTTTTGTGGTGAAGGGTATAAAATAATAAATAAAGCATCGCCAATTTGGTCTATGAGCTAAAGGGCAAATTGATTTTGATTTTTTATGCAAATTTTTGTTTAGCGATGGGTACGTTAGCAAACATATTCACCATGAACTTCATAAGTTTTCTTTAAATTCTTATTAATTTTTGGAAATCGCTATATAACAGCAAATTATGCGCGCGTTTAATAATTTCACAAAAATGAACTGATTTACTCCAGCCCCTCAAGACTTGCATTTGAACACCTTTTTACAATGGAACGTTTAATTGAATTGATTTCGTACTTTTAGTTCTTTTCATAACCTATGATTTTATTTTATTCTATTATGTTTAGTTTAATTTAGTTGTGTTATAATTTCAGGCTTTAGTTTCACAACAAGTGTAAAGAACTTAAACGATGTAAGTAATCAAATTCTTATCAGATGAACCAAAACGATTCGAATACTCTTATCAAATATTAAAGGAAACTCTGAACCTAAATAAATTAACGTTAAATAATTAATTTAATAATTTGAACATTAAAAGTTCATGATTTTTTAATTCAACATCCTTTTGTAAGAACTTTTACATTTTACATAAAAGTTCTATTATTCCTTTATATAAAAACTGCTTTTTATTCAATTAAAATCAATAGAAAATCAGAGATTATTTTTACTTCATGTCATGACACACAGGAATTTCATTTTTTTATGGTCACAAAAAAAACCTTTGATTAAACTGAATTCTTTATGTATAGAAAAAAAGTTTGTCAAGCTCTTTATAGAAATTTAATTTAAAAAAGTAAAAGTTTTCCTTTTCCGTTAAAAAGTAATTTTGTTTTTTTTTTTCTTATTCAATTTTTCTTTTTATTTGCAGTTAAATAGATGAAATTTTTTTAGGATTCTTCATGTAAAGAAATTTAGTTTTTATGGGTTTTTGATTCATGGTATAAATATGATTACGTAAGTATGTATACAAAGCCAAAAGCATGTACAGTGGGAAAAAAATTTTTTTTTCTTTGAACAATGTTTTATTTTAGTTTGTTTTATGCCCTCAAACAAGAGCATCAAACATTAATTCATATGCTTTTTAATATGGTCCCAATGTTAGATTCCAAATATATAACGGCAATGGAAAAAACTCTGAAAACTTTAACAAGAATCATCAATGCATGCATAACCGATTGGCTAGGCTGTTCTGGCACTTAGGCTTCTTTAACTTACAAGAATATTTTATAATAGCGTGCAAATCAAATTTTTCGATGTACAAATTTCCGTAGGTTCACAGTAAGCTGTAGGTCAAGTGATTAAGCAGGCCACTTTAAAACAAAAGCTCCACGGATGAAAGCGGCACTCAGTTTTTACTTGTTATTATGCACACATAGAAAAGATATTAGCTACTAATTGTACCTTAACTATTAAGTATATTTGCTACAACTGTCAAGAAAGTTTACTTGAACAATACTAAAATTGGGAGATATTACAAAGCTCGAGATCATTACTTCCAAAAATAAAAATAATACTGACATAATAAAAATAAAATTTAAACACAAAAAATTTATTTTATTTAGTTATTATTTAAAATTCGAGCCAAAAGAGGCCAATTACAATTACGATTAATAGTAGAAAAGCAATACAAGATAAGTTAATATACATACATATGTATGTATTAATAAAAGAAAGGATGAATGTACAATAATGATACTAATTACTAATAAGTGATCAATAAATAAATTAATTAAACATTATTATAAGTAATCCTTTTAGTAAAGATGGGCAATGATCCTAGTCCAGAAGTAACAAATAGTAACACAATTTAACAAAGTTATCATATAACAAGTGAAATATTGAGTTATTAATTTTAGGAATAAAATTTAACACAACATTTTGGTTTCTAAATAATAAAAAAATATTTAAGGGAGCAAAAATTGTCCAATTTTGTCGAAAGGTATATTCACTAATAATTAGAAAACATATTTTTGAAATATTTCATTTTTTATTTTTTTCTCATTTGCAGAACATGGGGTGTTACGAAATAGCAATTCAAGCAAAAATACTAATTTAGTTTTTTTGTAACCGTCTACATTTCTTAGGAAAGTAATGGAGAAGAGATAAGACAGGTGGTAAAAGAAGAAAGCTATAGCCATTTTATTATTTTTTTTTTTACTTCGCCGGGGAATATGTTATGAAGAAGTACTGACTAAGGAGGCTGCATGCTGTTTGTTCATTCTGAATATGTTTTATACTATTAAACAGAAAAAACATTTTTATTTTTTGATTGCCTTAGGGGTTCAACCCCTGGCCAACCAGATTTGTATTCAACGTGCTTACTACTATGACAACAGCAGCCTGTAAATCATATTTTTGTAATTTAATTTTATAAATGAAAGCATATAGTTTATATTGAGAGTTCTCTTTCTCTTCATACAGTCATGTTAACCGAAATGCACAATCGACAAGACATAATTGTCAACAAAATCGGTTGTCATAATGAATCTGTGTACTTTCATGCTCATGGTCTTATCCGCATGTAGATAGAAAACGTATTTAAATAATTTTTACTTTTAAATACACAAGACCGGAAAAAAAATAGAGCCCATATTCATTACATTGTATTATGGAATCCCTATTTCCATTTAATATATCTTAATAACGCTTTATAATCTTACTTGTAAAATTGAATTAAGATTTGTTAAAAAGGAATGATTTACAAAAAACAAAAAAAAAACATCACTCTGGCAATAAGAACTAAGAACTGGATCATGCGATCTTCGGCACACAGTTGTCACATCTTCAGACCTGAGTCATATTTGTGACAACTTTCGGAACTCCTTTGCAAACATTCTCTCTTGTCGTTACTTTATTATTCCCGTAGACACCGTTAAGAGTTTTTCAAAATGAAAATTTACTATTTGGAATCTTTTTTATGTTAATTTACTTGATTCCTTCTAATATAAATATTTCATGATATTTTCATGAAATGTTTATTATTTAAAACTAAAAAATGAAATGTATTACTGCGGATGGATTCTACCTAAATTTTATATAGAAAACCTAAGAGTCTTATATTAAAAGCCAAATAGATAAAATAAATAAGAACTTCATTAAATCAATAAAGCAAAAAGAACAATAAAAAAACTTAAAAAACCTTTATAAAAAATCAAAAAAAAAAAAAAAAAAATACATTATTTCACGATACCATAACTTATTATTTTAATATGACTTTGTTTTTAAATATTCAAATTGAATTTATAGCGAATTCGTGTTCCATTATATTTATCCCGTCTCTTTTTAATAACACACACTTAATATTTTCAAAACAAATTTAAATACTTGCAGCAGCAGACCTGAGTTATCCTGACCTTGCAGAAGTGGCGAAATAAGATTTCGTTACATGTATATTTTCAGGAGACTTGCTAGAATTTTTGCTTTTTTCAGATTTAAATTTTATACTAATGATTAAAAGCCATTAACAAGGCCACTTTAAGTTTTTTTCTTTTTTAAGTAGGAGTTTTAAACAGAGAAATTAAAGAAAGCCAATAAAAAAAATAATAATTTTCTAATCTAAATATTAACGTTGGGCGCTGTATATTTATTCGAATTCAAAGAAAGAGATTATTATTAAATTCAAAAAAAATATGAATGAATAAATGATTGAAGGCATGTTACGAATGTTGCAACTTCAAAAAAGATGCATGTTTTCTATTCTAAATTCTAAAATTCAAACTAAACGAAATTCTTGGTAACAGCAATTTGAATTCAAGCCAAATCTAAAGATGTTTTTACAAAACCATGAGTATAAAAAAAAAGTAAAACAGGAAAACATAAGCAAAAAGAAATAAGGAGGGGTGAATATTTTTGCTCCACAAGAAATTCATTTGAAATTCTTATGCGATTAAACGAAAAGAAGAGATACAAAATTCTTCCTTCCTGAATTTTGTGGCAAAAGTTAAGTTGCATAAACGTACAAAACCACAAATGCCTGTCGTATATATTTTGTAGTTAAATTTTTACAACAAGATAAAAATATATTTCTGCTTGAGTTTCCAAAAGAAAGTGTATGTATGTTTGTGTGTGTGAATGCAGGTTTATTGAAAATAAATATCAATTTTTTCGATTGTGTGGACGGACACATACTCATAACATACATTCGCAACAGTTGGAACAGAAGTCATTGCTGCTCTTAATATTGTGTTTATAGGAAGTTTAATGTGATCGTGATTGTCTGTCTATAACACTTTATAAGTCGTTACTAATACTGTTTTGTTATTGATTTCTGAGTGATTTTTATATTTTATTATTTTTTTTATTCAAATAATTTGTTTAGTATTAAAATCAATTTAAGAATATATTAAGCAAAAATATGTATAATAAAATAAATTTACTTTAATTTACTTTATTCGTGCTTGATTCCTTCAAATATAAATAGTTCATAATATTCTCATAAAATATTTATTATTTTAAACAAAACTAAAAAATGAAATGTATTACTGCGGGGAAGCATATCCATTTCACTATCGCTCAAACAGCTCATCAGTGGATTTTACCCAAATTTTGTATAGAAAACTAGAAAGTCTTATATCATATTCATATTGAAAATAAATTTACTTTATTTAATTTTTACCTTGTTTAGACATGCACTTTAACTGCCCAATTAGGAAAGTTACGCAATTAAGTCATTAATTAAACTCGATTTATCATATAAGGAATCAATAAATTGAGAAATTAGCGATTTTTTGCACTATATTGATTAAATTTCCTCATGCAACGCTTGTAAAGTCTGCTCTGTGAGAGGTAATTTGACAAAATGACAAAATTAAATGTCGCCCAATTCTAAAATAATATACCCAACACAAAAAATAATTCTTATTTTGTTATATCTTGTACACAAGGTTTTAAAAAATAAAAACCACAGTAGTTCTATGTAAAAGAAATTTAGAGACACAATGCATTTATGCATTTTGATCTCTTATAACGACTCTGAAGCACGGTGGCGGCAAAGTTATAATTTGGGGTTGCATGGCGGCATCTGGAGTGGGATAAATGAACAAGCACTTTTATTTAAATATTTTAAAGGAAAATTTATATATATATATGACCCACAACATGCTTCATATCTTGTGCAGGAATGGCTTATTACCACTGCAAACAGTTAAAAACCCCTTCTCAATCGTCCGACACAACTTCTATAGAGCATATCTGGCACCTACTGGCAAAAAAGATACGGAACCATCGCTTAGATTGGGAAAACATTACTTCTGATGATACCTAACCTAGTAAAAAGTATAAGTCGACGATTAGAAGCAATTATCCAAGCTAACAACAAAAAAATTATCAATCGCTAATACAAAATTGTTAAACCAATTGCAACCTTTTACAGCTCATTCTCTTACAAACTTGCTTAGTTAACTACTGGAGTGGACACGAATACACAAATTACAAAGTTTTCAAATAGATTCTTGTAAAGTTTCCACTCAAATTCTTTTTTTGTATTAAAATATAAAATTTTACTCATAAAGGAACTGCGCTACTATGTTCTTATGTTTTTAATTTAGCCAATTTTATTTTCCTACGAAAATTTACATCTTTTTCGCAAATTCAGAAGTTACGGTTTTAATGCTCATGGCGCTTTTTAAATTTATACTGTCATTGTTGTTGTAAAATGCAACACAAAAAAATATCTCTCTATCAAATAATTTCCATCCACTTGAGTTTTCATCATCAGCATCATTCTGGATTGTTGAAATTCTATCTACAAAATAAAAAACCATCACACCTGAGTTGAACAATGCCAGCACAAACCCTGTTACACTATAAAAAAGAGTCAGAAGAGTCCACAGAATGGGGTGGAAAGAAATGAAGGAATTAATAATAAAGTAGCAAGAGATAATCACATGAAAGGTATGATGGCAATTGGGGAATGTCGAATTGTGGAGGTCATGGAGAATACGGTTTTTTAAGTGTATCAACCAACTTAAAAGACAACTAACCCAAAACACAAAAAAAAACAGAAATTAAAAAAAAATGCTGTCAAAGTTTAGTCATTAAATTATTTCCACCTCTACCATCGTCAGCACTGGCATTGTCGCCATAATATTTTATACTGGTAAGAGTGCGGCTGTTTGTTATGCTGTTGACACACTGTTGCTTTGCTATTTCCTCCACAAATTGTTGAAAGTACTGCTGCAATATGGTTTCATACGACAAAAGTGCTTGAAGCAAGTGGACGAACAAATTGTAAGAAATTCAAGATAAAGCTGGGGAGGAAAAGCGGTAAAAAGTTGTCATTATTTAAAATTCATTTGAAACGATTTTTCCTTCTTGCAGTGTCTGTGTATTATTTTTTTTAATAAGTTTTGGGTTTAATAGCCAAAAGTTTGTAAATTAACGTAAAAAATTGTCTTTTTCTCGTTATTAGGAAGGTAGAAAAAAGAATGAGAAAAAATTATAATCCATAACAAAAAAAGTGATACAAAAATAAACGGGGGAAAAAGCTACACAAACTGCATCCTAAGTTGCTGTCATTTCGACTTTCTTTTATAAACAACAATTATTAAATTTGTGCTGAAATAAGCATCATTTTTTGAACGCTTTAATGATTTTTATTTAATTAAAAAAGTTATTTGTAAACTGCTAATATTGACATAAAAAATTTAATCAGACATAAATCCAGAGGCAATTATTTTACATAAAATTTTTTTATGTAGGCCGCATGTTTACTTTTCTGTGAATGTGTGTGGCAAAGGAATTTATTTTTTGGACACATGTTTTTGTTAGGTAAATAAAAGAGTTTTTAATTATTCGACTTTAATTTTTAGTTACATAAATAAACAAAAAAAAAGGAAAAAATGTATGAAAAATAAAAAATGTCCTCGTCCAGACATGCAATTTTTGCGTCTCCAATTTTTTTAAATTTACTTTTGTAATTGCATTCGTATCCACACATTTTAATTTTGTTTCTGCAGTTTCACTCTTGATTGCTTAGATTTTTTTTTTGTAAAAACTACTAATGACAAAACAAAATTGCACGCACATCTACAAACTCAAGAATTGCGCAACAAAAGTTGCAAAGTGTGAACGGTGACAATGGAAATGTAAAAATTTTGTTATAGCTACACTAAATTGAAATCAACGAAATATGCAGTATTTTCTATATAAAAAAGACATTAGCGAATTAGTTTTTAATAAACTTAACAATGGCTATGATTCCTGTAAAAGCAATAGATGTATTTTGTTGATAAAACTTAAACTTTTTATTTTAAGTGACAGATGACAAATAGTGACAATAATGACAAATAAATATACCTCATGGTTACAAATACAACCATGTCAAACCTCAGTGAAAGCGGGCTAACAGTTTAAGAACTAAGCACTTAATTCCTTTTTTTTCCAAACTCCCCTTTGTCCTAGAAAATCTATTCATTTATTGATAGTCAAGCAAAACTTTAATTTGTTTTTGTTCTACGAATTTTCTTCGAGAACTTTTGTTTCTCGAAAGTCATTTAAACTAAACAGATTCGAGTACTCGTTTATTCGCAACCCACTTTTTTAACTGAATATCAACGCTAATAAACCTGCATAACAACTGTTAACAATCAACGAGGGTCATTTAAGGAATTTAGGACAGCACAACTATACTAATTCTTTATTGAGAAAATACACAATTAAAAAATAATAAGCAAAAATTAATATTGCAAGAATAGAGTACAAGTTGAAGAAAGAAAGATACTTTTAAAGAAAAAATTATTGTATACATCTATAAAGTGGCGGCCGCCAAATTTATTATCAGCCGACCCCGATTTACGACATTATGCACCATTTCTGCCGGAACTTAGGGCCTTAGTTCTCAAATTTGTAGCGAATGTTTTTTCTTGAGGGATTCAAGAGTCAAGGGTCTGCTGGCGTAGAATCGTGCCTTCAGAAAGTACAATCCGTTTTTCCTTCCAGCGTAAGTCGCCAAAAAATAAAACGAACCCAGTATACAGACGTTACATTTTCAAGGTGACTTTTGCCGTACACGCAGTTATTTTATTTAGATTGCCGAATTTTGCCTTGTGCAGTGTCATGTCTTTTAATTGACATTATGGTTCCACTAAGACAGCCGCAAACTTTAAAATTCCACATTTCTACAAAATATTCTTTGGAAGATGAATTTCACTAATGCTACGCAGTTTTGAAATACAAAAAGTGAAGCTAAACTCTTAACAAAAAGCACATAGTGCCGTTCAAATCAATTTCATTCAATTTGTTCAGAAAGCACACAGCAATACTGTTGAGATATCGAGCACCATTCAATGCTTTACCAGCCTTATTACTGAAGAAGTGACACTCAGTAATGCCACTAGTCTAAACTATGCAAAAAAAGTGACAACGTTTCCTTTTGTGGTTTATTGGGTGGGTTTTATTCATCCTAAATGCTACAGATATAACAATCACCGAGGCGTCAGGGTTATATATGCTAAGGGTTATTTTTTGAGGAAAACAAAGCATCCAAACCTTTAATACTTTTGAAAATGATGTTTAACAAGGAACATTAGTTGCTAAATCCCAGAAACTCTCCAGTTTCTAGTAACGACTAGTATGGATCGAAAAGCTGAAAGGTTCCCCTTTAATTTCCTTTTTTTTTTTTGCAGACGACTATTAATTTTTTAAACAACCGTCGCTTCCACATTTTTAAAGTTTGCAAACATTTACATTTCGAAGGCAATAAATTGACTTTTTTGGGGGTTATTTTCACCCTTTAAACACTTTTCTTTTTTGCATTTTATTTATTGCGTCGAGTTTTTGTTTGCATTGTGTTTAACGAAACAATGCAATATCCTGTGTAGATAAAATGGCCTTAAAACGATAATATCGAATGCAACAATGTTATACATTGTATTGTTAGCCATTTTTATTATTATTTTATCTGGCCAGTTTTTTCCTTTTTATTCTTCGACCAAACAGACCAGAACTAATTGTTGCATAAAATCTGTGCAACACCAGAAACTATAAATCGAATTGTATGAGTTTGTAAGCTGTCGTGTTAGCAAAATAAATTTTATTGGGCCCACTCCCCTTTACAAGTTGCTCATCCAGTTAAAAATATTTATTAATGAATTCATTAAGGTTTCTATACTCTTGGCTTTCTCTTTTGACTTGCAGAAGACATTGACGCATTAAAAATAGGAATTTATTATTTAAAATATGCAGTCCAGTGTTTTCATGACGATAACATTATTTTAAATTATTGCGATAAAACTACTGAGATTCACTTGTAGAAATAAACATGCTATAAACTTTTAACACCCTGAATGACGTGTATGTTTGTGTGAAATATTATTGTGAATATTTCAGGGAACGAAAAGTTGTGCCATTTAGTTTTGCTTTGTTTTTTCTCGTGAGTACAAAATTAAATACATGCAGGAAAAAGAGAAAACAATGATAATAAAACAACAAAAAGCAATTTTGCGGTTGTATTGGTATATCAAAAAATGTTAATTACCGAAAAGCCAATTGTCTCGTCATTCGAAAAAATGTTTGTTTGCTTTCCCGCACTAAAATATATATATATATATATATATATATATATATATATATATATATATATATATATATATATATTATTTTTCACAAATGTTATAATCATGCGCTGTTTTTCATGAATATACGCTTACAACACAAATATTGATTATAAGTATTGATTCGCGGACCATGTACTCGCTTTACCTTTGGGGAATATTCCAAACTTATTTCCAAAGTGAGTGCTGAGTTGCTTAAACTTTGCGTTTTTAAAAAAGGAGTTGTGGCCGAATTGAAGCTTTACACAAGTTTCTGCAAAAAGTACGTGAAACCTGGTTGCTACTTGACAATACTCCATATTTCCAAAGAGAACGCAACTGCTGTAGCCAAAAGTGTACAACTTAATCCAAAAAACTTTTACTTAAGCCGATAGCCTTTGTTGCTAGTGCTGTATAATTTAAGATTTATTATAATTTTAATTGTAATAATATCTAAGTAAATAAAAAAAAACTCGACAATTTATGTACCAATATGATGAGAGCTTTGAACAACAACTTCGGATCATTTCCCTGCTGACGAGAAGTGTCCCAACTTACTCAGCCATTAAAGGCAAACGACGATCCATTTGGTCACGGTTTTTGCTTACAGAAGCTGCAATCGAACATCAAATTTAACTAAACATGTCATTTTTACCAAAGCGGCCTCAACTGAAGATTGGAACCCCGGCACGAACGACAGTTGAGAATAGATTTTTTTCTACTTTTTTGAAAATTTTGCTGAAAAAGCGACCTCAGTCAACGGAGAGTGCCGAAGAGTCACAATTAAAGACTTTTTATGACCTTAAATGAAAAGCATAAACTTAGATACGCTTTGGTTTCACCAAGATGGCGCACCATTTCATTCGGCTCGTCAAACAATTGACCTTTTGCGGTGCGATCAGATAAGTCAAATATTTGACTGAGAAAGCAGAACCACTATTTTTGCAAATGTTTATTCAATATTTCCTGACACGTATCATTACCAATGACGATTTATAATATAATAAATGTGATTTCTTTTATATAGGATCTTATATTTCTTAATAAATATTTGAGAAGGACAAATATATCTTTTTATGATTTAGTAGTTACGTCTTTTTGGGCAAATATTTGATTAAACTGACCATATCTTTAGTAGTATTATTAGCCATTTTGGCGATATCAGTTGGCCATTTCAGAGCGGTGTTGAGTGTTGTTGAAGACCGAAACTCTACTAGTAATCCAAAAACGATTAAAACCCTTCACATGAACCCTTTGTGATATACAATCAAAAACCGTGAGAATCCAACAAATACAAACTGGAATATCTATTGTTAATAAAGGAATAAGGTAAAAGAACCTATAAAATAAGAACGCAAAAATCTGCTTTCTTGGATCTGGAGATTCTAAATCGCTTTAGAACAGACAAAGAAATATTAGGTGTATGGCAAATGATTATAGTTCTTTTAATTCGATTGATGTTGAATCTTTAAATAATACTTTTTAAAACAATTTTCAAGAAAGTACAACATAAAACTTTAATTTTAATGAGACCATTACTGAATTTGAATCTTTTTCGTTTCGTATTATTACGGAACATGAGTTTGTTTTTGCTATAAAAAGATTATTAAATTGAATGCCACTGGTCATGATGCGATTCCTTAAATATTTAAAAAGCTGATTTACCCTCTCATTTCAAGTTTATTGTTGCACTTTTTAACCTTTCCATAATGTAGCTGGCGATAGTAGTAAATTTTGCAAAAAGTGGTTGCTACGAGTATTATTTCCGGAATTTAATACCTAAAGGTATACTCCCGTCTTTATCTAATATTGTTAAGTATTTAATTGAGTTGCAAACTTTTCCATACGTTAATCAGTCTAGATTATTACATCCAACTATTATGCTTTTCGTAAGAATTATAATACAATCTCGTTGTTAATTGATTTAACTAATTCAATTAGAAAAAATCTCTCTGAACGCAAGCCTTGTATTTTAGTGTCATTAAATCTTAGTAGAGTATTTTGTAGAGAGAGTTGTATTGTATTGTACGAATTCTCCTTGTCTGCTTGTAAACTTTTTTTTCCTATCTGAACGATAGATCACAATTTACATCGTAAATGGTACTATTTATAGTATTGGTGCTGTGATATCAGACGTACCCAAAGGCTCTACCTTAGGACCCTTTTTATAATTTTTTTAATGAATGTAATGAAATAAACAATTCTGTAACTCATGCGAAAAATTTATAAAAACACATCTTGGAACAATTTGTAATTGTATGTCGCCTCATAATCTATATATAAATCCCAAAAAAAAAAAAAAAAAAAAAAAAAAAAAAAAAAAAAAAAAAAAAAAAAAAAAAAAAAAAAAAAAAAAAAACATTTGCATTGAGTTGCCAAATAACGCAAAGTCAGTTGGTTGATCATTTAAAATGTCCATTTATTTAGATCAGTATCTGTGTTTTGAGCGACATTTCCCTTAGTTCCTACATATATAAATACATACTCACTGTTGGTGACAAATACACACTACTGCTTGAAGTTATTTCTGGTTCATCTAGTGGCACTATGAATAGACTAAAGAGAATCTTCAAAGGAATTTTAAGATTTATTTATAGTCACAGGATAAGTGGTAATGTTAACATTTTCGCAGTTAATTTAATTTGTTTTACTTTTGATAATAATGTTTTTTCTGCACATTATTGTGTTCCTTCAAAACTTTTTAATATGGCGTTCCCACTGATTTAATTTTATTCACTTATCAACTTTAAATCACATCATCTCGACCATATCAAATCAAAGTCGTTACTCACTAAACAGGAACTAAACAAGTAAGAGTGCTATATTCGGCAAAGCCGAATCTTATATACCCTTCACCATAAATGTAAATCTAGTTTAGTGAAGAAACTCCAATCAAAAAAGCAAATATTGGGGTGACAGAGAATTAAAAATTAAGAAAAAAAAAGTAAGTACTACATATATTTAATTTTACATAAAACTGTCATCGGATCTTAATGGGTTAAGCATTTTTGAATTATTTAAGTATTTCCTTAAAGATCTCTTCAAAGGCTTTGTGTATATCAAAAATATGCAAATTGATCACCAGATAACCACTTCAGAAATTGTTAAATGAAATAAATCAGCTTATATATTTGAATGTATTAGTTAATTGGCATTTAGTTACAGCTTTACCTTGAATTAAGTGATAACTTATTTTGCTAAAAGTAACTAACTGTAAATAACTTTAGTAGGTACTTAAAGAAGTTAACACTTAGTAATGATTTCTAAATATGCGCCTCTGACATTGTAACCGAGTGGCATCTAACTTGAGATGCCTTAGAGAATTTACAAGGTCCCAAACTACGGGTCAAAATAACACAAATTAATTTCATCTGATAAAATGTATAAAATCTCAAGGGAAAAACAATCCAATGGATATTAGTGAAACAAACTATTGAATACATAACATAATATTGATGTTAATATCTACAAAATTTATATTCCATATTCTAACTAACGTCGCACGTAGGAGTATTTTACCAATCTAGCCGGACATTACTTTTTTTAGCTTATATTGGCTCTAAAAATTTATTGAGTGCACCAAGATTAATGAAACTTGGCAGAAAAATCTGTCATAGATAGAAAACAAGCAAAATCAGACGAAGGAGAAAAAAGTTTCCCTTAGAAGAACTAATCCTAGCTCTTAAAGAAGCAAGTTTTTTTAATTTTCAAGTCATTTTGTTTAGCAATTAAAACTTTTAATGTCAATAAATGTTAAAAAACTTAAAGTTGGACTCAAGAGATTCTAAAATGCCATTTTTGACCCGCCCCTTTTTGAAAAAAGAATATAGTTATTAAATGAAATGGATTACATAATTTATATGGGTAGGGGGCGGTATCCCTCCAATCCCAACTCAAAAACGTTACTGTGGGAAAAATTTATTTTTTCATTTTTTTTTTTGCCAATTTCCTAAAAATATTTATTTTTAATCTTTCCCCGCCTCCCAAGAATATTATTAAAACGAAGTTTTTTAATTTGTTACTTAGTATTTTATTTATCTGAAAATAATAAAATTATTCATAATGTAACTTATTTATGATTGTGACGGTAAATTTTATTTAAAATTGTTACAATTAATTTTTTTAAAAGAACTTCTGCTTTGCACTAAGATGATAATGAGTGAGTGCCATGGTCCTTCTTCGTCTAATTCTTCAAAGACCTCTTCTGAATCTGAATCCTCTTCAGCGTTAAGTACATGTGGAAGCATGGAGTGGGTCTTATACTAGTAAATAGTGGGTTAGGGTCAAAAATCGCGCAGCGTTTTCTTTCTACGGTATAAAAATAAAGATCGTAAATTTTATAGTTATATATAACATTTTTACGGCCGCGATCGAGATCACTCTCAAAAACCTATTCACTTTTTTTATAAGAAAATCATTTTTTAACTGTCTTTATGTTTTTCTTAAGCTAATTTGGCCTATTGAAGGATAAATGTAATAAAACCAAATTTGTTACATTTTTTAACCCCGACGTTTCGTAAATTTTTTGTAAAGACAATTAATACTATATTGGCCGATAAACACATAAACAATAAAATCTTTTTTTAACTTCGAAGGAAAAAATTTAAAACAAAATTTCATGGGAAATAAATCAATACAAAATCTTTATTCGTTTAGACACAAGAAAATATATTGCAACCTCTCTAAATCGTACAAAGTCAATAAAACGTATGCGATTCATCCAACTTTCCTGACTTTAATAGTGTCCCAAAACGACAAACCTCAAGCAAAAGCCTTACGATGAATTTTTTTTATCTATCCAGCTGCCTACTTAAATTTTAACATTTCTAAAAATTAATGTTTGCCCTACATTTGCCAAAGATTGCCCTCTTTGCGTCGTCTCCAGATTTGTTGTGGTTTTATATTATTGAATAATTGTGATATATTTTATCGATTGAGTGCACAACGCAAAAATAAATAGTATAAAGTTTCCATTAACATATCGCCCATAATGTTTACTTTTAGATAACGCATAACGATGTAACTTCAACAGAAAATTGACAAAAAAATGCTTCAAAAAATTGCATAGTGTAAGTCTGGAATTAGTCGAAATATGCTAAATATTGCACATAAACGATTCGTTTAATTTAATTTGTTTAATATTGCAAATCACAATCTTTCTTCATATGTGTGAATATTTTTATTAGAAAAAAGCATACCCACATTTAAATAATATTATTTTTGAAAAAGAGTGCAACTTAATCGTTCGTAATTATTTGAATGCATGTATGACTTTAGAATAAAAATAATAAATGTTTATTCGAATTTTAATAGCAACAAATATTTGAAGTATGTTTTTGGCAAAATTAACTCGTACAAAATAGTATAATAGTAGACAAATCTGATTTATAACAATAGCAAGAAATTACTGCTTTTAAGTTATTTTAAATAATCGTTCGGCACTTCTGTTTTTTATTAAAAATTCGCATTTTTTAACGCTTTATAAAAAATAAGTTTAAAAAACTGATTGAACAAAATATTCTTCACCACATACACTTGGGAGTGGAAATGAATAAATTTGAATTTATAAAAAAAGATCGAGTTTTGACAGCAGTCAGATGTTAACACTGTCAGATCCTGCGTAAAAAGAAAATCTACAATTAATAAATGAGTTCAAATTTGGCCAAAAAAGAAGCGTCGACTAAAGTCCACTTCGAAAACAATAGTTCAATTTCAGGCAGTACTGCACTAAATGGCGGATTGTCCAATCATTTAAATTGACCAATTCAACATGGTAAAGAACTGAAGAGGTTAAAAACTTATCAACCAAGCGGCGCTTATAGCATTTGGGGCTGTCTAAAACTGAATCCATCAAAAGAATTTGTCATTTATTATGTTATTTGTTTATAATATAGTTAACAATTTATATATTTTTAAAAATAATTTTAATACGTTTTTTTTATTTTATTATTTTTGCTGTTATTTAGAGACAGCATTTATTTTTTTATATTTAATAATTTTTCTTACAAAAAATAATTATTTTGTACTTTGACACAGTCACAAATATAAAACTGAACTTATTTAACAGCAAACATATTATATTTTATATGTGAAATTATTAGTCCAACTATTTTTTATTTTAACAAATGAACAATCTTCATTTGGCTTAATTTCAGGTAAATTTTTATACAGTGTGAAAAAGAAAAAAAAGGTAAAATTGGCTTCGTGGTTAAACCGACGATAAACAAGTAAGAGTGCTATATTCGGTTCTGCCGAATCTTACATACCCTTCACCAGCTATGTAAATCTAGTTTAGTGAAATAACTCTAATCAAATAAGCAAATATTGGGGCGACAGAGAATCAAAAAAAAAAATTGGTCTGCATATATTTTATTTTACATAAAAACGCCATCCGGCTCCTAATGGGTTAAACATTTTTAAAAATTTAAGTTCTTACTTAAAGATCTCTTCAAAAGCTTTTAATTGATACCCATATTGATATTTTAAAAAGTTGGAAAATTTCAGAGACCCGTAACTCGAAAAATTGGGTGATCGCCAATTTTTCACTTGATGTTTTTTTCTTATTTTTTAATACTCTATCTCCCCATATATTAATTTTTTAATTGGACTTGCGTTATTGTTCCAAATGACACGAAAAAATTAGAGGTTGGCGTAGTCTTTTGCCTGCTGCCTCGAAGGACATGGACCGGTCATGCTGACTCCAATAGCACCTCTTTCGACACTATATCTGATCGATTGACATATTTATTTTTTTTTTTATTTTTTATTTCAACACTAACACGGACGGACATACGTACATCGATCAATCGACTTCGGAATGCATAAGAAATCAGAATAGAGATACTTTATGTGGTCGGAAATGGATATTGTAAAAATTACACATGGAATGTCAAACTTACCTTTTTCTACTTTTTGTGGTGTGGTTTAAAAACAAGAACAAATATATGTAACGATTTATAAAGAGAACAACGAAACAGGCTTTGGGTTGTGTATGGACTTCGTCAAATCAAATTAGTATTGATCGAATATAAATATTTTTCGTGTTCTTATTTACTAAACTAGTTGCTTCAATAGATTTTGTTTATAAACAGATGCAAAGAATACTGAAGACGGATTTAGCAATCCATCCGTATATTCTGCCAGTGTCTAACATTTCTTGTTTAAAGATTATTCATCTGTTATCCTTTTATAGTAATTTGTGGTAAAACTTGTTTTCAAACCATCCATGTTTCTCTATTTAACAACTATCTTACAAAAGAAAATATTTTACTAATTCTAACTGTAACTGCAGCATCAAGAAATATTTCAGATATTACACACAGAAAAATCAGTAGGCCCTTGCAAAAACAGTTTGTTTTTTTTATTTCTCAGCACTGTCTCCTTATCGCTTGATACAACTTATGCACCGATTTTCTTTAACTTCCAATGCACCTATATTCCACGAAAAATTTTTTTTGCTTATTTGACCATACTGCTCTTAGATTATGGTTAGCTCAACCATGTTTTTTTCTTTGCACTAAACCTACTATTTTATAAAATACACATTTAGGTGAATAAGTTATTTGCTTCACATATTGATCTGTCCTCGTACAAAGTATAAAAACATGTTAAAAGCATAAGGACAACTTTTTTATTGCCACAATGGCAATATTTACAGAAAATAAAAAAATAACAGAACATTTGTACATTTGTACATACATATGTATGTCTGTGTTTGATGAATCCACAAGGACACAGTAATGTTTGTATGAACGAGTAAATAATTTTAAATTCATAGGAAAATCAAAATAATTTCATGCTGAGATTTATTTAATGAATAACGAAATGAATGTGTGCTTGAGAACTATTTTAGCAAAACATATTAAGGATTCTTATAAACATAAATTTAATGAATAAAATATTAATATTAAAAAAAAACCTTAAAAAGCTGTATACGATAATTACTGTTTATAATATAAATAACATAAATAACTTGTTATCCGTCATTGAAATTTGATTTTTTATACTTTTCTTATGGTGGTATTTGTGAAAATGTCTAACTAAATGTTACTCAGACAATGCTGGATGAAAAATCAAAAATATTTTCATTTTTGGCATGCTGGATGTCACCCTTTGATGTTTGTTTTATGTTTATTTTCAAGCATGTAAAAATTTTTCATTTTACGTGAGATTTCAAGTTGTGCGGTTGTCAAAAAATGTTGGAAAAAAAAAAGAAACCTTGGAATTAATCGAAGTTTACCAGCAATTTAGAACGTAATAAGTGATGAATATAGTAAATATATAGTGAATGAATAAAAAAAACAACCTCCGGAGGGAACCTTTGAGATTTATTTAAAATAATAATTTTTAAGAAAAAGTTTAAAAGGAAAAACAAATTATCACTCTTTTATTCATAAAATTTTTTCCACTGCTTTTTATTTTCTTTCTCTTTGTTTTGTAAATAGTAGCTCAGTTTATTGTTTGTAAGTATGTTTTATTGCTTGTGCCATTTTCGCAATACTGAAAGCGCGATGTTGAGAGCGCAAAGTCAAATTAAAAATAAATTATTGATGATCATCCAGCACGTGATCATCAAAGTATCTCGCAAAAATACATCACTTTTACATCCAGCATTTTAATCGCGTATAGATAGACTGCGTAAAACAGTGACGAGAGCACATTAAAGCGAATTTCTGCACTTGTTTCGGGTATGGGCGGATATGTTTATTTGGCTTTGGCGTATAATTTGTCTATTAATTGCTAAAATATTTTCCACCTATTTGTTTTTTTCTTTCTTTTTTAATGTTGTGAATACTAAAAAGAATGTATTTATTGCATTTATAGTCGATCTTACCTTTTACTAATCGATGTTTAAAGGTTTGCTTGCCGGCAGTAAAATTAATTTGAATTGCAACAAAAATTGAATTCTAAATCAGTGATGTCCTAAAAAATCTGTTCACATTGATTAGTGAGGACAATAATGTCGCACAAGGAGTTAGGAAATTGAAGAAAGTTAAGAAATTTAAATGAATAACTATGGGTTTTTCATCATAAGAAGAATTATGTTTATATAAGTTTAAGGCAAAAACTCTAGATAAAAGAAAACTTTAGAACTTCCGTGTGTGTTGTGAGTAACTTTAATGATAAAAAGAAAAACAAAACAAACATCCTTTTAGTTTCTGTAAAAAAAAGTATTACTCATATAATTTATAAACATAGTACATATTAGAAATTTATTATTTATATTAATTTATTGATATTGTTATGAAAAGGCTTGAAATAATTTTTTTTTTAAGACTGTTAATAATGAAAAACTTTTCGTTTATTATCAGAAATTTCGTTCAGTGCATCTTAAAAATATTCGCTCAAAACGATGTTTTAAAGGCGACTGAACAAAAGAGCATATAAATGTATGCGTGTGCCCTTAGCTACCTATAGCTGGATATCAAGGTGCTAAATTGACTGACGTTGGCCTCTCGTTGATACTAATTTTCAATAGCAAAATATTGGCCAGGAAAAAGAAATCCTTTTAGATTTGTATTCAAATGAGCAAAAGTTTTACAATTACGTATTTTAAACATTTCCATACAAATTAAAAATAACTTACTGTATTTTAATTAGCCAAGTGAAGCAAGAACTAAGATTTTAACAAAGGGAAAAGGAAAAGTAAATATATAACCAAAGAACAAGCTTTTATTTTCAACACGTTATTTTTTGTATTTAAAAGCAATTAGTTATTTTTTACTCTTAATGTAATTTCTGTTGCTTTCTTTAATGACTAATTAGAAAATTTGTCAGTAACACTCTCTACCTGTAAACAGGAACATAATAAATACACTGCAATACAAGCAAGTAAAGAATGTGAACGAAAAAAATTTTACAATTTTAATTGCGAATACTGCGATGTAGGATTTAATATGTTTTTGTGAGAAATAAAATTGATGCCGTGGTTTTAGTTATAAGTCATATTTTGAGCAATAAAATACCAGGCTGAAGAAACAAAGTAACAATATTTTGGAAAATCAAGGATCTCAATTTTATTTAGCACTTACGAGGGAAGCTGTAAAGGATATTTATAAATAAAGAAAATTTCCAAATATAGCAAGCAGCTGGTAGCTTCGGACAATCAAGTTCACCGTTTGTTTCAAGTGCAAATTTGAACAAGCTAATGTACATTGAACAGTGTTTGAAAATGCGTTCTTTGCCTGACTTGAAAACCATTCGTATCCTGCAAAACCCGTCAATTGGTTCAGAAGTTATAATATGTGATTTTTCAAATAGGCTGGTATAAAATTCAAGCAGTGGAACGATTTAAGCCAAGAAATTACATTACAAGTTCAAAAAATATTTAAAATTTAAAAACTTTAATGCTTCGAACATATCAGAGTATTAAAAAAAAAAATGGCAGGAATGGCGTCCAAGATGTTCTTAGTTTGTTAAAGTGTTGTTGTTGTTTAGTGTTAAATAACTAGTAATAAATATATTAAAACATTTTCAGTTACATGCTATACTTTATGCCGCTAATGTCATGTACAAGTTCATATTTGGCTGAGTTCCCACAAAATTGTCAGATATGCCGATTTTTAACCAAACTTAACAATCTTTTAAATGTTGACGTTAAATTTTTGTCTTGGTAACACATAAAACTGGTGCTCTAAACCTCTTGAGCATAGGAAGGACTCCGAGATTTGTATTTTGTTTACAAACTTCGTCTAAATGTATTCGTATACTAAGAAATTATTTCCATGATTAAGTAGCCATCTACGAAATCGTATTTAGAAAGGCTTTCCAAACAAAAATTGTGTTCTTTTAGATTTGAAACTAAAACCCGCAAAAAGTCGCAACATGCGCGTGATCTATAATAAAGCTAAGACTTCGAAGGGTCAAAAACATTATGGAAGGAACAACCATTTTAAATTTCTGTACATGTCGTTCATGATTTTTATGGATTTAGATTATTGCATCGGTTTTTAAAACAGCTTTTTAAAGACACTTCACTTTAAATATCCTGTGCTAAGACAGAGTTTGAAAAGGCCTTTGGTAGCAGAATAGTACATTAAATATTATGTTGCTTTGTTTTCAGGAAAGTTTTTCAGCGTCTTGTGTTGCTACCTAATTGATTTTGGCAGGTGGACACTACGTTCGGAAATATTCGCGAAATTCACTGTCATTATCTTCGCCCTTCAAGCCACAAGGCTCCTATAACTATACGTTTTGAGTTTTGGTGAACTTTTTTCTTCTTTTTTTATTTAAATTTTTGTTATTTTCTGTTTTTTAACATTTAACTTCAACTTGAATTGGCTAACTGATTCAAGAGAAAAAGTTAAAAGATATTCGACAACCCTGAGTGTAATATTTGTATTGCCGAATGAAATGTAGTTGTGTATACAAAAAATGTGCTTGAAGCGAAACAACATTAAAAAGTAAAAACCACAAGAACTATGAGCATGATTTATTTCAGAATGGCGAAAATGTTAAAACTCTCTTGCTTTTTTTTTTTTTTTTTTTTTTTTTTGCTTTTATTTTATTGAAGAAAAAGGTGCTGGTGTCACGAAAGATTGTTTAATTGAAAAAACGAAATCTCTTGGCAATTAAAACAACAAAATTTCAATTTATTTTCGTTTTTTAATTGTAGTACTGATTTTTTTACAACTTAAAATTAATATAAAGCATATAAAAGTAGAGAACACTAGCAGTATGTATTTGTTGAAAGAAAGGTGTTCTGCATACAATGGCTTAGTGTAGAAAAATCGTATCTCGTTTTTCAAATCGGGTTTTTACATATTCTTCATTAAAAAAGCCCTAAATTATTTCAAAAATTGTTTGAAAGAAAAAGCCCTAAATCATTTATAATTGAATGTGTATTTTTTTCTTATTCTTTAATTCTCTGTCGCCTCATATTTTAATTTCTTTGATTGAGATTACGTGCCTGCTGCCTCGAAGGACGTGGGCCGATCATGATAATTTCCATCCATTCTTCTTTCGACACTATATGTGCTCGATTGACATATTTATTTTTTTGTGAAATTTCAAAAAAAAAAACAAATATTGTGGTGCACAATGTCACTTTTCTATGGATTCACACACAAAGCTTATTTTACGTTGTTCACAATTGCTAATGAAAATTTTAAGTGTCTGGCTATTACGGCTCAAAAGAAGAGACAAGATGCGTAGAAATAAATTAGTTTGACTTTGGGAATACTCCCTAATTTTGTATTTAATTTTTATCTTTATTTTTTAAGCAGGCCAAGGTAGTCTTGTATAAGTTTCAAATGTTAGCCTACAACAGTTTAAGAGATGAAAGCTTATTTGTCAAAACCACTCCGTATCATATATGAACTCCTTTTAATTTTAAGATTTTATGTTTCTTTTTTTGTTGTTGAAAATTGAAAGCGTTTGCCTATTACGGTTCAAAAATACGTAATCAAACATCAGGACTTCTAAAGGAATACCCTTTATTATTTAATTTTATTTTTTTATATTTGTTTCTTTAAGCGCCACACCTTTCCATTTGCGATAAGTTTCAAAGGTTGTCATAACCACTTAAAAGATGAGGTCTTATAAATGAAGATCACGTCTCTATGGCAACACCCACCAATTCCCTTGTAATTTTCACTATGGCGGAAGTAATACTACATACTGTCTGCTTATAAAGGTATAAGAGACAAAGTCTTAAACGGTCTTAAAACGTGTATAGCGCTACATACCCTGTGTGATTCTGAGTAATCTACCAGTAGTAGTTTAGAAGATACGCAATAATTAAAACATTATTAGGGGCCCACTGCTTTATTTTTAAAATTCTACTTATTACGGTTCCAAAGAAAGAGGCCTGTAACAAACGGAACGTAAATAAAAAGGGTAAAGGTACAATTATGCGAACGTTCACTTAAGCTTACCTAACGGCCGTTTGTTTTTAAATATACTAAAACAATGCAAACGCTTACCGAAATTAACTGTCACGTTTCCGGAACGCTTCAACCTGTATAAAATAGATTTTGACGGCATTGTTACGTGACATTCGTAAGACAGTGCTGGAATTCTATGTGTTAAGTAACATTGCGGCACATTTGCCTGTTTTAAGTACTTTTGAAGTAATTGATAATAATTGTATCATTCATCAGTTTTATTATTTTGCTTAATAAAAGTATAATAAATAAATATTTACATTAAATACATAATAATATTTTTTAAAACAGATAATTAAATTTGTCAATACATTGCACATATTGCAATTTCAAATATCTTTCGAAGCTAATTTAGTACTTTTTCCAAATTTACATGTACGGAACAGTGCCCGCAACTATGCTACAATTTTCAACACTGTTCTGAACAGCTGCAGCAAATTAAAAATTGTGTTGGGTTCTGTAATTTAATATGTAAGCTTTTATAGTTTTTTTTTGCAAAACATCTATACTTATTTCATGGACATCAGGAAATAAATCCTCAATATCCATTTTAAAATTCTTTTAGGGCTTTTGAAATTAAAATTACAAACAAAATTATATACAAATTGTGCTGCACAATGTTTTGTTTATTTTATTGACATGCGTCACATTTGTAAAGTTTCTATAAGTACATACACGACCGTACGTTAAAATACGTTAAGTTTTTCTTACATCAACGTTCGCATAACGATGCCTTAACAAAAAATTTTAACGTTAATTGATTGAATTCAGACTACTTTTATACTACTTTCATCTTTTCTTTATTTTCATATAGGTTTTTTTTTCTATTTTTTCCCTACAGTTAATACTGATTTGGGTATTTATATTAAAAAGTTTTATAATCATTCATTTAAGCTGTAAAAGAATATTTCTCGAACACTTCAAAATTAATTTTATATAAAAATATAAATAATAATAATGTGTTAATTTCATTTATAAATA
Source organism: Gymnosoma rotundatum (assembly GCA_916610165.2). NCBI lineage: Eukaryota > Metazoa > Arthropoda > Insecta > Diptera > Tachinidae > Gymnosoma > Gymnosoma rotundatum. Next base: position 88,834,207 of record OU744337.1, on the reverse strand, counting down.
AATGAATGAATGAAAAACACAAAAATAATCTTTGAGCTGAAGTATTTGTTTGCAAAAGAAAACAACAGGTCGGCTTTAATAGTGTGATCACGAAATAATAGAACTACAAACCTCTAAATTATTTAAAAACTGGTTTAACGAACTAAGCTTATAGCTATTGCACATGTGTGTTTGTCTCTGCTCGTACGTGGTTATTTTATCTACCAATTGTTTAACAATTAATATTTTAATTCATACTTTTTTATATATTAAACTATAAAATATTTGTGCATAATTTTAAGACATTTTAATAACAAGATCGCCACGTGATCTAAAAAAAATAAAAATACACCTGATAAAATAAACCATTATTAGCTGTACAAAACAATGGAAACTTTTCATTTTGTTTTGTATTTTCTTAGATGCTAAAAAAAACTACGATAAAACAAGATAGAGAAAACCTTCATTATTAACGTTTTCATTTTTAGCTTTTGATAAGAAATAATGTTAACAATAGTTCGGAAAAGAAGAAGAATTAACTTTTCTCTTTATTACGTTTCTATACCATTTGTTATGGTTCATAAAGAATAGATATTTCATATAAAAATAAAACAACAACAATATCAACAATAAATTAATCGAAATAGCAACAGCTGTAGTTTTTCAATATAAAAGACTATTTGCAAAAAAAAAAAAACAACAAAAAAGTTAATAAATTATTTAGTGATTTTGCTTTTGTTGAAACAACTTTTTGGTTTAATCACAGTTACCACCACAATTGGCAAAATGATTACGTGTAACTTTTTTTCTTTATTTTTTAATTTTTGCAAATTGGCAAAGTTTAAACCTAACAAGAAACAAGAGTAGGCAAAGGAAAAGAAACTTTGTAGTGTTAAAATGGCTAAAAAAAGAGTAAACTGTATTGATTTTGTGTATTTTTACAATCCATTCATAACAAAAAAAAAATCAATAATATTTTAATATGCACAAAAATACCTACTTCTCAATAATCAAGGTTGTATTCCCGCTATTGGAAACATTCAGGTATTCATGAAATTTTTGAAGAAAATCAAAATGTTCCTAACATTTTTATAAGTAAGAATTTTTGTTACCAGTTAACAGTAGAATGTGTCAGAAAATTTTAAAAATTTCAAAAAATATTATATGTAACAAGGCCAATTTATACCAGGTGGCAGCACCGCTACAACAACACAACGAAAAGAAAACCAGGCACTTAAGTGCATTGGAAACTTCAAAACATAATTAATTATTTCATTTTTTACCCTTTTTAATAACGTTTTCAATATGCTTTGGTTTTTAAATTGATTCAAAACTCTTGTTACAATTCTATTTTAAAGAATATAAATAAAAAACGTTTGTAATATAAAATGATACACTTATGACAGTGTGCCGCAACGATGCCACCTGATAAATTTAATTCGCCCTGATATATTTATTATTATTATAATTTTATATTGAGATACGTTCTTAAGGATATGTTCAAGGCTAATCAATTACTTGGTGGTGGCGTAGGCGAATTCATTCATTTTCGCCGAAATCATATAAAGAAATATTTAAAAAATTTAAGCTAATATCTTATATATGGGGTTTGACATTTCCAGCAACAGCCAAAATTAATGAACTCGCCACTGTCATCACCTGGTGCTTCTTCCATTAATACTTTTATATTGTTTAAACAAGAACACAGAAAGAGGTGTCAAAGCAACAAATCGTTATAAATTACTACGTTTTCGCTTCGAAAACAAAAAAAAAAAACCTGTTGTAAAGCACAAAAAGTAAATGAGAGAGAATAAAGTTAGTTTAAATCTAAAAATATTTAAATATCTTAACACTTCGGCAAAAAGAAAAAATGAAAAATTGGCACCTGAAGATAATTTGAAATACCCCGATAGTAACTATTTCAAGCGGCGTATTTTATTGTATTATCAATTCTATAAGAAATGTGTTCTTTTAACATCTAAGAATTTGAGTGTGAAACGCACAACATTTTGCACTTTTCTCTTTTAGTTAGGTTCGTCTCCTGACAACTGGTCTAAGTTAAAGAAAAACTCAAAGAACACAACACAGATATATTTTGTTTGTTTGCAGAAAGATGGCTTATTTCGAGCGAAGTTTGCGATCTATTATTATTATTATCATTTGTTTATTTATTAGTATTTAAAGTACTTTAAATAACAGATTTTTTATTTAATAATAATTTACAAATTAAGTTTTACAAAATTAACAACAAGTCTTCTAAATTGATTTATTTTAATTCAGTTTTAATGTGATTAGGCACAGTGTTGTAAAGTTGAAGACCCTTATTAAACACTGATCGTTGCATAGCACTTGTGTATACCCTTTCGATCCTAAAATGTTTAGTATTCCTTAGATTATATGGTTGAACCTCTTTTACGTAGGATATTTGCTCTGTTAAATATTCTGGCGCTTGTCCTCTTTTGATTTTCTGCATATAGATTATAGTATTTAGCTGAAGCCTTTATTTTATGTTAAGCCATTTAAGAGTTTCCAGCATAAAGTTTACTGAAATGTATCTGTTAAATTTCAATATTATTCGCATTGCTTTGTTCTGTAACTTTTAAAGTCTATAAATTTGGTGTGCCGTGCGGCATGAGTATAAAATGGTTGAACCGAATTCGTAGTGAGGTTTTATTGTCGTATTATAAATATTAAATGCAGTTATAGTAGATATTTGTTTTCTTATTCGCTTAAAAAAGCTAACATTTTTACCGATTTTTTTTTACAGATATGGTCTAAGTGACTGTTTAATTTTAAATCTTTATCAATAACGAAGCCTAGATATTTTAACTTTTAAAGGGTGCACCAAGAGTTCTTTTAATTTGTTGTATATGGCCATACTTTTTAACAGTTAAAGACAGACGCTTGGAATTTACAACGAACCTGTATTGGTAAATCCGCTATAACAAAAAGTATAAAATTTGGATTTGGAAGTTAAAGGGTGTTCCAATAGTTGAAGTAATTTTGTGTATTTGAACAAACTTTTGAACCGTTATAGACAGAACGCTGAAACTTAAAAGGGACCTGTATTGCTAAGTCCGCTATATCAACGAGTGTCTCATAATTGATGAAAATTTACTTATATGAGCCTATCTTTTGAACCGTTTTAGACAAACGCTTGCAAATTGGACAGAATGTCGATTGCTATGGCCGTTATAGTAACAAGTATTAATATTAAAAATTATAAATTAAAGGGTGCGCCAATAGTTTATTTAATTTGATGTATATTGCTATACTTTTTAACAGTTCAAGACAGACGCTTGGAATTTACAACGAACCTGTATTGGTAAGTCCGCTATAACAACAAATATAAAATTGGGTTTGGAGGGTGCTCCAATAGTTGATATATGGTGTGAGTGGCCGGACTTTTGACCCATTATAGACAGACATCTGAAATTTACAAAGGACATGTTTTGCTAAGTCCGCTATAACAAGAAGCTTATAATTTGAATTTAGAAAGTAAAGGGTGTTCCCAAAATTAATGTAATTTGTTCTATATGGCCGTATTTTTTGAACTGTTGTATACAAACACCTTTATTTTAGACAGAATGTCAACTACTTTATTTGGTATAACAAGAAGTACAAAAATGTTATATTATAAATTAAATAGTTGATATAATCGGATGTATATATGTTAACACAGAACCTGATTGCTAAATCTACTACAACAGCAAGTATATAATTTAAATTTCGAAATTAGAGAGTGACCCTATAGTTGCTGCAATTTGATGTACAGTTAGGGACAAAATTGTTCACAAAAAGTAAGATTAAAGACATATCTAGAAAAAAATTTGTACAAACTTAGGTCTGGCAACCAATTTTGTGTTATATAATCTGGCACAATGTTGCTTATTGTATGGCAACATTTTTTTGGAGTACCGTTACTTTTTCACTAAAAACAAATTAAACAACTATATCCACGTGTGTGAACATTTTTGACCCTCAATTTTTAAAAAATAAAAAAAACAAAATTCTTAATTTATCTTAATAACGTAAGTAAAGGACATTATTTAAAGTTATTTATATAAAATACTACTCTTTTAAATAATTTATTTAGCCTTTTATAATGGGAAAAGCTAAGACTCCGCTATTGAAACAAAATGTGGCAAAGGACATAATGGAAGGTGTCCCATATCGCGAAATCGCTAAAAAATATAATATTTCAATCGGATTAGTAAATAAAATAAAGAATCAGAATAGTTTAGACTGCACGGGAAATAAACATGGTCTTCCCAAAAGACTTTCGCTTGCCGATGCTCGAGAAGCTCGTCGGTTGATTGTGTCTGGTGAGGCTAATACAGCTGTTGAGGTCACACAAATACTCAACCAAGAGTATAGTTTAAACATAAGTTCTAAAACAGTTCGAAGATGTTTAAAATCCAGCGGCTTAGTGCCAAGAGCAAAACTTAAAAAACCTTACTTAAGTGAACAAAATCAAAAAAATCGGTTGGCTTTTGCAAAAAAGTGCGAGCATTTTACGACAGACGACTGAATGAAGGTAACTTGGTTAGATGAGACAAAAATTTACCGTATTGGGTCTGATGGGCGCCAATGGACATGGGTTGATAAAAGAATTGGAGTCCAAAAGCGAAAGCGAGTTGGGTGTACTACGCCGTATAACTGGCAGAATGTGTGCCAAAGATTATATAACAATCCTTGAAGACTCATACATGTCAAGTTTAGATAATAAGAAAGAATAGATCGGTTTTTAACGCGAAATTGAAAATTGACAATGAAACATACCCAAAACTATTAGCCGCACAGAGAGTTAATATTGGATGGGAGAAATGTAGAGTCTTTGATGGTACGGAAATAATACAGTGTTTTAAATGCAGAGGTTTTAATCATAAAGCTGTGGATTGTACAAATGAAGAAATATGTTTTAAGTGTCATGGAAAACACAAATCAGGAGAATGTAATAAAGAACAAATTAATAAATGCATTAACTGTATAAGACCGAATGAAAAGTTCAATTTAGGCCTTGACGATAATCATATTACTTCAAGCAAAGAGTGTCCTGTGTATAAAAACAAGTTAAAGTTAAAAAAAGAAGAATGGGCTTATTCGATTAACAACTAAAGACAATACATGGCATTTATACAAACATACAAGGTTTAACTAACAACTTTAATCAGCTTGAGGCAATCGCTAGTATCGATAAACCAGACTTTATAATTCTCACTGAAACTCATGTAACTGACAGAATAGATGAAAGTGAAATATATATAGAAGGTTACCGTCAGTGTATTACGCTTTCCAATTCTCTAAGAACTGGTGGCTTAGTAATATATTTCAATAAAGACTGGCAAGTAAGTTTGATGTGTGAGAAAGTGAGAGATTTTAAATACTGGATAAGTGCATATTTTATCAAATATCGAGAAATGTCCTTTATTATAACAGCAATATATCGATCACCAAGCAGTCAGGAACCAGAATTTTATGAAGTTTTTGAGAATATACTTGAAGAATTAAGTGAAAAAAATACAGATATTATTATCGCTGGAGACTTTAATGTAGATTGGGCTAAAGATAGCATCTATAGGAGCAAATTGGAACAAATTATTAATGATAATGGACTAAAACAATTAGTGAAAAACTATACCAGAATTACACGCGATACAAAAACTATAATTGATTATGTTATAACAAATAATGTCAATATTAGTGTAAATATTAGTAATTCAAATAAAATATCCGATCATGAAATTATAGATATTAATGTCGATAATACTAATCAAAATACTCAACATGAAAATGGAAAGACAATCGATTTTTTTAAATATGATAAAAATAAATTCCAAAGAATAATTAGCCAAACACTTAAGTTTGATGAAGGCCTAGAGTTAAACACTAACGTGTATAATTTTGATAAAGCTATTGAAAACACTATAAAAAGGCTAACAATTACGAAAAAAATTTATACAAAAAGCATTAAAAACAAATGGTTCAATAGACAATTGCAAACACTTAAAACCGAAAAAATTATAAAGTACAACATAGCCAAATATGAAAACACTTACGCAGCATGGTATAATTACAGAATAACAAGAAATAAATATAAAGTTAAACTTGAAAGTGAAAAAAATGCATATATAAATAAAAAAATTACTAATACCAAAGACCAAAGACAAATGTGGAATAATTTAAAAAATTTAGTGCTAAAGAAACCCAGGTCTGTGATACAAAATGTGATATTTAACAATGTAGAATATAATAACAATCTTGAAATAGCAAACCAATTTAACGAATATTTTGTTAAAAGTATTGAAGAAATCAGAAATAATATAGAAAATGTGCAATATATTAATCATATAAATATGAAAAATACTATATTTAAATTTCATTCAATTAATATAACAGAATTAAAGAATACGTGTAAAAGTATCAAAAAGAAACCGGACTATAATAATGTAAATATTAATTTGATACTGGAAAATTGGAACTTTATTGGTGATAAACTTTTAAATATCATTAATAAATCTTTAGATTCTGGAGTTTTTCCTGAAAATTGGAAAACGTCTATGGTAACACCAATTCATAAAATAGCAAAGACAAATAAGTGCGAAGAATTTCGGCCAATAAATACGTTAAAAATATGTGAGAAAGTTATTGAAAAAATTGTAAAACAACAGCTAGAAGAATACTTGAAAAAAATAATATTTTATCTAAATACCAATCGGGTTTTCGAAAAACTTTTTCATGTGAAACAGCTGTGAATTACGTTATAAATAGGTGGAAAAAACTTGAAAAAAATAAGAAAATTATGGCAATTTTTCTAGACTTTAAACGGGCATTTGAAACCATAGATAGAGAAATATTACTGCAAAAATTATTTTTTTACGGAATACAGAATAAAGAGTTAAATTGGTTTAAATCATACCTTAAAAATAGAATACAGATAACGAAAGTTAACAATGTCAAATCTGCCACGATCAATAATGGATATGGTGTACCACAGGGATCGATATTAGGTGCTCTATTATTTATTATTTATATAAATGATATGCCCACTATAATTAAAAACTGCGAAATAGTGTTATACGCGGATGATACTCTTATATTTAGTGAATCAGAATCAGACGATCAGTGTCACAGAAATTTAACACAGGATATTGAAAATGTAAATTATTGGTTAAAAATGAACAAACTTAAGCTTAACGAAAATAAAACAAAGATAATGGAAATAAATATGGACAAAAGTTCTGTTTTTAAAATTAATAATACGGTAATAGAAAAAGTCGAAAAAATTAAATACTTGGGATTTATAATAGACAAGAAAATTAATTTAAAAGAACACATAGACTATATATGCAAGAAAATTGGCAAAAAGATTGGATTCTTTAAAAGAATAAGAAATAGGGTATCCATATTGACAGCAATTAATATATATAATACCATAATAAAACCTCATTTTGAATTCGGTTCAACCATACTATATACATGCTGCACAAACCTACAAATAGAAAGACTGCAAAAACTGCAAAACAGAGCTATGAGATCAATAATAAAATGCAATAGACTTACACCAATACAATTTATGCTAGACACTTTAAAATGGCTAAATATAAAACAGAGGCTTCAACTTAATACTTTTACTTTTATCCATAAGATGAAAACAGGGAACGCACCGGAATATTTAACGGAACAACTTAGATATGTAAACGAAACTCAACCATATAATCTTCGCAATGCATATGATTTTAGAATACCCAGGGCTATTAACAACACAACAAAGAGATGTCTACTATATAAAGGACTACAATTATTTAATCAGCTGCCACTTTATATAAAGAATGAAAATAATATCGATATATTTAGAAGGAATTGTGTATTTTTTATTAAGAACACTACTTCTCAGAGCTTATAAAAAAGAAACTGTAAAGAAAACTAAAATTTTTTTATTATTGTAATTATAAAGTATTTTTAATACTACTTTAATTAATAAATAAATAAATAAAAATAAAATAAATTTGGTTTAGAGCCGGGTCAGAATGACATCTTCATGCAAGACAACGACCCGAAGCATACTGCCGGTATTACTAAAAAGTGGTTTGAAGAAAATGGGATTAAACTTTTAGATTGGCCACCCCAGTTTCCGGATTTAAATCCGATTGAACACCTTTGGTCAATATTGAAAAGAAAAATATTGGCTAAAAAAGACACAGCGAAAACCATCAATGAGCTTTGGGAGCGTTCTATCAAAGCGTGGGTAGATAGTAACCCACAAGTGATAATAAATCTTGTAAATAGTATGCCAAAACGAATAAAAGCTTTTAAACCTGCCAGAGGGGGCACACGAAATATTAATACCCAAAAACGTAAGGATTTTCGTCAAGGGTCATAATTGTTCACAGCTAACATGTGAAAACTTTTTAAATTTAAGAAGTGAATTAAATATTTTTTGTAAGTTTTATCTTTTTTTTATTAAAGCATAATGTAAAGATTAAAATCAATTTAAAAAATTTCAATAAAAACAACGAATAAGAAAAAGCAAGTTATTTATATTTATTATATATTATATTATATATATTATATTATTTATATTGGTTGTTTTTTTGAACAATTTAATACCGGATACAGCTAGTCAAGCTAAGGTACTATTAACACAGCCAGTGACGACGGTTATTACCGAAAATTATAACAACAATTTTGTCTCTAACTGTATATTGCCAAACTATTGAATAGTTGAAAATGTATTAAGTTTGGAGATATAAATGGCCATACACTTGAGCTGTTATAGGCAGACAGATGAAATCTGGTTTGAAGTCGGTTTTTTTCGCAAGAATTATTTTTTGTTTGTTTCAATTTTTTCTATAAATAATTTTTTTTAATTATCAATAAAAAATTGTTTTGAATACTAAATTCGCGAAATCTCTTTAAGGAATGGATAAGATACGTCTCACCAGAGGAATTACTAACAGAACATATCAAGCTACCTTGAGTGATTAGTTACCGGCACTTTACGACACAGTGCAGTTATTTGATTATTCCAATGGGTCCACGGACCAACAGCTAAGACCGATAAAAATTGCGCAATTTCTACTGCTCAAAGTACCATCTGGTGACACCTAAACATATAATTAATATTATATCTTTTCAGGAAAAAGCTCTCGACAACAGCAGAGCTGTTACAGCAACCACCAATTAAAAAGTGCATTACATATCCAAAGATGATTCATTATTGTTATTGTTGTGATATATCAACAAAGTTAACAAATTGCAACTCATAACTTATCAAAAGATTACACAGATTAAGACAGTTAATACACTCATACTGTAATGTTGCTGTTCAATTGCTTTTAGGTTTATTAATATTATTATAAATACATGTGTTTGAAATAATAACGATAAAATGTGTCACGAAAAAGTATATTCTATTAAACTTGGAATAAAAGTTGCTTTAAGACAAATATATAAAACTCCGCAGTATCAATGTTAATTAAGCAGTATTAAAATAATAAATATTTGTTTAGTAGATTGACAAAATGGCAGAATCGTTGTGTTTAAAATTTCTTGCTCAACATGGTTCGCACTTTCAAAACCTTTGGTCATGTGGTTTTTTATACTATAAAAAGTATTTCCCACTTGAACTACAAGAGGGTATTATTTAAAAATTTTTAGTAGAGGTAAAAAACTATTTGTGGTTACATTTTAAGAGAATCTGAAAATCCGAAGACATCATAGTACACAAAGTCCATTGGCAAATATATGTACATCGAACATAAATGAAACAAACTTTTTCAAGAAAACAGCATCAAAATAAAATAAACAAAATTAAGTAAAACAATTCGATTATTTTTATTCTGAAAAAAGGCGCAACTAAATACCCTTTTTATGAAAATATACGATGCATTTCTATTTAAACTTTTGTATTAACTCAAAATAATACCATTTTGTTGATATAAAGATAGTCACTAAATAATCACGATAATGGTCTCAAATGTTTTTTTAGAAATGAAATAGTTATCGGAATGCGTTGAAATATTCACAATAAATAGATACTGGTGTTGTAAGTGAATTTCTTACAAAAAGTGAATTAAAAAAAAAACTTCAATTCATTTGCTCATGATTTTAAATTTCTTTTTTTTTAATTCTGAGTTAATTATTATTTTGAATTTTCTAAAGTTACATAAATAACTTGTATAAATAAATTGAAAATATTAACTTTGGGATTTTAATTATTACAGCGAAAAAATAATTTTTTAGACGATTTGTTTTTTTTTTTTATACAAAAATAGCATATTAGCCTTTTTTTGAATCAAAATTTATATGAAATAAAAATTAAATTTCTTGTTTTATTTGGAAAACGGCCGCATACATTTTTTAAAAAAAAATGTTCTTTTTAAAAATGTTTAGAAATTAAATTAAAAATGAACCAAAAAGCCGAAAATAAGTCTCTTTTCATTAATCAATATTAACTGTAAATGAAAAATTTCTTCAAAGAATTCCTCACTTAAATTTTTTATTATGAATGGAAATATTTTTTTAAGTTTTAAATAAAGTAAAAATATCTTTGGAACCGATTACTAATTTTTATAAAATGCTAATATTTATTTTTAAGTTTCAACCTTAAAATCTTATTGAGCGAAAAATACTACATGCAAAGATCATAATTGAAATTTTTTTGAACATTCGGCCGATTATTTTTTTCGTATTCAAAAAAAGAAATTATAATAATAAAAATAAAAATAATTTATAATCGCATAGCTCGAAATTTATATTATTTTTACTTTTGTTGATTTAGGAATCAGCATATTGGCGTCACCAGGAATAAACTCTTTAATTAAATTGTAAACACTTATTGAAACTAAATATATATTGCACGTATGGTTTTAGGCGTAAAATGGGTTTCATGATCAAAGAGAAACTTGCAAATCAAAGAACTATTTAGATGTACATGCTTACGTTACACATCCCATTGGTTCTGTTTGGGGCCCCTTATTGTTTTTGTTGTATATAAATGATATATTTGATAGAATTAATTTTGTAAATGGGATCACTTATGCCACTTGTGATTTGACTTGCTTACATGTCGCTTGCAGGAGGATAAATGCAGAACTTAGGAAAGTTGAGAAGTGGTCACACGAAAATTATTTACAATTAAATCTGGATTAGAGCAAGGTTACGATTTTTTCTAGGCAGCCTACCACACTAAATATATTTATTGCAGACATATTGGTGAAAGTTGCTTCTTACTGTAAAGTTCTTCGTGTTATCTTAGATGACAAACTAACGTTAAACACCCATATAAATATTGTTATTGCGCGTATTGCATGGATTTTCTGTAGGTTGTACAGTATGGCTTACTACCTGCCGTTTGGTGTTAGGCGTATGGTCGCCATATCTTTATGTTTATCGAATATGAGTTAAGGTATTGAAGTTTATTCTCTTACCTTTGCTTTGAACAAGGAAAGGTTGAGCATCTGTTTCAATAGGATCGTTCGACATATATTTAAAATTCGTCTGATTGCATCACGCAAGTATACTTGGCTGTGGCTTTACTTATTAAATTAAGCTTAGACAAGTTCTGTTTTTTTATAAAACAAATATGGCTGCCCTAATTACATCGTGAACATTTTTGAATTCAGTGTCATTTATACAACGTATTCTTAAATTTTTCCTGCACATGCGTCGCTAATAATGTAGAGATCGTTTTGTGTTAGAATTTGTAAAGAGTGGAATTCAGTAATTCCATACCAGAATCGTCGCTTTTCATATTCTCTGTCTACTTTTAAGAAAATTTTTATATCCCACATTTAGTCCCTATAGAAGCTTTTGTTTTGTTGTCAGTGGTCATCGGGGTAACTGATCCCGCCTACTGCTAACTTCATTTATCTATTGTTTTTATAGATATACTTCCATGTTAGGTGCGTGAGCAATAAGCAGTTTTTTTGCGGGGGTTTATTTCTTCATTTTATAACATAAATTTTTTTTTTTAATTATTTTATAAAAAAAAATTAAGAAAAAAACATATATTTATATTTATTTATTTATTTATTATATTTGTAAAGAAATTGTAAGGTATATATGATTTTTTTTCTCCTTTTGAAAACGAGCTAGTAAATATTAACTAAGTAGGTATTTCGAATGTGTATTTGTAGTTTTACGATTTTCATTTCACGATTTTCCTAGTCAATTTCGCCCTATGGGCTTGCGACATCGAATGAAATAAATAAATAAAGTAATAAGTTCGTTATAGCAATAAAATATTGCACAATGCAATTGCAAAGTTTTTACCAATACTGTACCTCGTTTCTGTATTTCTCGCATCGTAAAAGTTTTCGCATGAAACAAGTGAATTTTTAGGAAAACGATGTAAATTGAAACAAAAAATGGGTTTTCTCACACAAGTGTTTCTGTATCTTTAAAATGTGAGAACTATATGTCATTTAAGTTATTTTCCAACAGTTATTGGAAGTTTGCGAGAAAAAGTGTTTCTGTACCAATGTTTTGTGAAAAGTTTTACGCAAGAACTGTCAAAATAACTCACATTTCAAAACAGCGCGAGAACAAGTAAGATTTAAAATATATATTTAAATTTGTCTAAACATGGAGTCTAAATCAGCCGAAAGGTAAAAAGCAATTTAAATTAATAATAAACAAGTATTATCAATAAGTATTTATGCATTTATTTATGTTTTATATCTTTTTATTTAGAAAATAGAAAGAATTTCCAAACAGCAAAAGCTAATTGATTACATGTCCTCCACACTGTATTATACATTTTTTTCGCTATATTATTTAAAACTTATTTTATTTATTAACTCTTTTCTACACTTTCACTATTTTTCTATATTGGTTGATAATTTATTTCTTTATTTTGACGTTTTGTTTTTATTTGACACTAGTACTGGAATTATTCCAGTAAAAACAGAATCAGTGCTGTCTGTTTTCGCATTAAGAACCAGAAACACTTTTTACTCGCATATCGAGAAACGATGAAATTTTTTGTTTCACTCTTGATGTGAAAACTTTTACGATGCGAGAAATACAGAAACGAGGTACTGGGTTATTCAACAGATATTTATCGAAAATTTTTTATACTAATCCCTAAAAAATTTATCAAATTGAAAAAAAATCTTTGAATAACTAAAAAAATATAAAAATCCGCATTAAACCTACCTTTAAGTTATACTCAACATATTTTTTAAAATGCTGAGCAGTTTCAGATATACTAAGGTAGATATGTCAAAAAATGTAATTCTATTCGTTTTCTAATTTTAGGATTTTTTTTTAACAAACAACAATATACTAATTTTACATAAATATTATCGGTTTTTTCACCAATCAAAACAGAACAGACCGTTCCCGTTTTATGCCAATATATATCGTAAAACTTCTTTTAATTATAACGCTTTCGAAAATATCAGTGTCCCAAATAACCTACGAACTAAAACTCGGTTGCTCCAGTCCAAGTCCTTGAATATTTGGGTTAATTTTTATTGCTTGTATACAAAATGAACATTTATTTTAAAAGAAACAAATCATATTTTTTACACATCTTCTGTATAAACATTTAAATTTTAACGTCTGTAGTTAATGAACTCGCTCAGGAATAGAAAATTTGACGTTAGATTAATTCACTCAGGTGTTTTTTTTTATCAGCTTTTCAATAGGAATATTTTAATTAACTTGAAGCGCCGTCACATTTAAGGAATTTATCACACAATATAAAAAAAAATAAATGGATCTCTGCTTTTTTATGTTAATTGCACCGGAAATACACATAATTCTATTAATAAAGTTGAATTAAAAGAAGAAAAAAAAATACAAACACTTAACAGGCAGCCACCTACAGGCTTTTTACATCATTTCAATGAGGGAAGCAAATAATTGCATTGGTGAGTGGGTAACAAAGGCAAAAATTTCATAGAAACCACAAAAAAAGCTCACAATTTATAATTAAAAATATATTTTAAATTGACCACTATGCTGGTGTACACTAGTGCGATCTTAAAATAATTGTGAAATTATAAGAGAAACATTGAGTTTGTGTACTCACTTCATGTGTTATTTCCAGTTCATGTTTTGCATTGTCGTACAATGTTTCCAACTCTTCGAGTCTTTGTTCCAGGCTCGATTTTTCTTCTAACAATGAGAGACCGTATTGGGCGGACTGAGCACGTTCACTAGTGGCTTGATCGAGTTCGCGCGTCAAACGTTCAACTTCCATATTTAGTTCTTCAACGGTTTTTGGTGTGGCGTTAATACCGCTAACGCCTCCACCAGCACCTGAATCCAAAGACATGTTTGAAAAGACTGCTGCTTGTCACAGCTACTTTTGTTTTTGTTTATGAATTTATGATGTTGTTGCGTTGACAGGACTTGAATCTCAGAGCGTGTTTTTTAATACAGATTTGGAGTTTAGTTTCTCGTGTTTGTTTTGGCGTAAATGGACAAAAATACAAAGTAAATAATATTATTGAGGGTGGATTCTTTTTATCGGAATTTTATTCTTCCTCTTTTTGTTTTCAATGGACGGGTTCACAAATCAAAGGGAAGGATGGAATATATTTTGTTATTTAACGAAAGGATTTTTGCAAAACTTTAGTAGCGGTATCAACCTGTTTAAAAATTTTTAATTTCTTTTTATTGTGGGCGGAATTGCGATGATTTTTATTATTTAATTATGCTGCAAAATTTATAGTTGATTTTTTAACTCGTTGTAATAATTGGAGGGTTTTTTCACAATTTAATAATTTCACATATTTGGTTTTATTAATATTTTATGATATTTTTGCTTTTTTGGACGTATTTATTTAAAATGTTATTTTTCTGTAGTTATTTTTTCGACCTTTTCTTCTTTAAAACCAAATTTGAGACCAAAAGAGACCTTTTGCTTTTACTTTTGATTTGTTTTTCACACTCTCTTCGTTTGTTTAATTAAGCGCTCTCTTCCGTTCGTTGCTTTTGTTCTGCAAATCTGAATAAATGGAGAAAATGGAATTCTTCTTGTATATTTTTTCCGTCTTTCTAATTTTAAATTTTCTTATTCGAAAACATATTAATTGGAAAATAAATTAATTATAATTTGCTTTAGCCGCACAAACATAACAATACGTTCATCGTCTGTTCTAATAATTAGAAAAATGCAACTTTAAATACAAAAACAAAATATACTAAAAACTTGAGTTTTCAAAGCAGCAGCAGCAGCAGTGACATCACGATTTCCTTCCTTTTTTCTTTTCAAGTTTTACACTACACTGATTTTGCTTTATTCAACACACACTTTCTTTTTTATTTAGTTAACGTTAATCATTTATAGAATTTTTTGGCAACTTAATTGTTAGTTTTAAAGCATAATAAAAAATTAAATACTGCTTGAAAATGTATACTTTATTACAAATTATTTTTTAATTTGTGTTTTCTTTTAAAAGAAATAATTCAACTTTTTCCACACAGTCACGTCTCTGCTCGACGAGAGTGAGTGAAGGAATGCGCACAAAAGAAACATTAAAAAAATTAAAAGCCAATTCGCACAAACAGTGATGAAAGAATCCAGACATTCTATAAATTCATGATTTGTCTAATTAGTACTTTTTGTAAGTGTTACGAAATACTGGAATTCTATGTATTTTCTTTAATGGTTAATAAGATTATTTTACAAAAATATTTTTAATAAACCAGCAGTAACAATTGATTTCGAGGTGTGGAAAGCTTGAAAAGTAATGTTTTTGTCTAAATTAAGTCTAACACTATAATTTCTAATTAAGTAAGTGCTATGGAAAACATTTTTAGTTTCTTGTTTAGTTTTTACGGTATTAACTGTGAAAAATATTTAAAATATAATGAAAATTGTTTACAGATTTTTTTTAAGTACAAGGAAGAATAAAAGTTCCATCACTATTGATAACCCGATTATGCAAAAAGATGGGAATTCCAACATAATACAATTTTACAACACTGTAAAAAATTAATAAGTGCTGCCATCGCCTAATTATTTGAACTTTTTCAACATCAATTCAAATATTATGCTTACACGGCAAAATGCAGCACTTTCATCGCTCTCTGAATCATGATTGCGAAGCAAATTCACTCACCACTTTTAATATTGTTTTACTTTTTTTCTTTACATTTAAACACAACTAGTTCAGATAAGCTAGCGTTAAAAATAAGGGGAAAACAGAATTTTTTTCCGCTTCTAGAGTAGATTTAAACTGAATTCGTTTCAACATACTTCGCTCTCAAGATTTTATATGGCGAGGCACGCTGATTCGCTAATGATTATGCTCTCAGTCATGAATAAAAGAGCGAAGCAAGAATAATAAGCTCTGTGTAAACATAGTACAAGTCCCCTACAAACTCACGAATTGCGCAACAAAAGTTGCAAAGTGTGGATGAGGACTAACAGATAATTTAATTACATTTTAAAACTTAAAATAAAATTGTTCAACTCTCATATGGTACGTTGTATGTCGCTTCTCCTCATTTCTCTTGATAGTAAAATTTGTAAATGAATCGGTCTAGGCTAAAAAAATTATTTTATTAGCAGGATTGCCAATAATAATAATAATGATAAAAATAATAATAACTCAACTTTATTTGTCTATTATTTAAGAGCAATAAATAATTTTCAGAGCAGACTTTGTAAATGTGTCGAATTTACATCACTTTGACGAATTTATCCACTTATAATTGTATCAAATATTGTCGTTTCACGTTTTTTGTTTTAAAACTACTTATATCTTATACAAGTTTCACTCATATCTTATATCAATTGTTTAAACGAACTAAAAATGAACTTACTTTTTTGCTGCTAGATTCAATGACATTAGAACTTAAAAAATTTAAATGATATCAATTTAATTTTTTTCAGTTTAAAACATAGAACTTATCAAAGTGAAGATTTTAGTTCAAAAACATAATTTGTAGTATAATATGACACTACATTATAAACTTTCTTTGCGAATTTATTAAAAATAACTGTATAAAAAAATCCAATATAAGATATTAATTTTTAATAACAAGTAAATTAAGTAGTTTGGCTTTAGTTCTAGTTTTTATTTTATTTTCTAAATATTCTTCATATTCTTATTTACAAAATCTTTTATTTAATAAAAATAATGTTTCAATCAATGTACACAACGTAAAGTAGATAAGTGCGCTCATATTAATACTACTAAAAAAAAGTGAGAGAACTTCTATATACATTTCTTGTTTATATCAGTTATTGCGCTGCTTGCTGCCCTAATATTTTTAAAGTAATTTGTCTTTTACCGGTAACAATTGATTTTTGCCCAATATTTTTTATCCATTAAAATAGTGTAATAACATTAGAAAAAAAAATTTATTAACGAAACTACTATAAATTTCCGAAACTATTCTAAACTTTACAAATATAGGCGGAATGATGACAGAAAAACTAAACAGCTTTGGAATGTGTTTTATGACAAATTTTTCATACAAATTTGTCCTGATATACATTTCAAATCTATTTTAATATTTTGTTAATACGGCAGTAAAATATAAGTTTCTGTACCTTAATACACTTTTTCTTGCGATTTTTCTAAGTAGTACAGTCTTCCATTAGATTTTCTTGTAAACGAATCGTAGGATTGTGTAAGATAGCCAGCTGTGGCATTATGATTGTTAAGTATAAAAATTTTGCAAGTGTATCTTTTATGCAGTAGTACTTCACATTCATACACAAAAATGCAACTCTGACATTGTTTTGTTTTTGACATTTACTTTTACTTTTTTTCCTTGCAATCAGCTGTCTTTAAAATTTTGTTTGTTTTATGTTTTTTCTGCTTTGAACAGATATCAGTCAAATAAATAAGAATTAAATAAAAGTAAAATAAACATGTTTAAATACAAAGAGTTATAAACAATTAATGACATTAAAGCATAAGAGTGCTTAAAATCATACATAAAATATTTACTTTTGGAATCTTTTAACATCACAAACTCAAATTGCGTTATTGAAGAAAAAAAGTTGACAGACAATAATAGAAAAAAATCAGTCTTGGTTTAGGGAAAAATAAAGTATCATTAAGGTGTGACTCCTTCAAAGAAGATTAAGTAATTTAAAGAGGTTCTCTGCAGCTTAGCAGACTTTTTAAAATTTTAAATGTTTCATTAATAGCTGATTTAAAATATTACAGGTGCTACTACAAAAAACAACGAGTGGGTGTTAAGAAGTGACTAATTTTTATTTCATCCATATTTTTGTTGGGTCATCTTCAGCATCTGTTGCATTTTGTGGTGCCAGAATGGAAATGAAAGAAGTTATGGGCCGAGAAGGTCGAGATGCTAAAAATGTGTTGGTGTATCAAATACGCGACGATAAACCTTTGGCTTTAGGTGCTAATTTTGAGAGTAAGTTTAATGTATATCATTAAGTGCATCAAGTTACAAATCCCTAACATTATGCTCGAATCCTGATCATATATTTTTATAGAATTGGTTTTTCAAATGCAACAACTTAAAATAATTTTAACTCTTATTTAAAAATAATACCTATTGACTACAATTATTTTATACTTCAACAACAACTCTTACTACTTTTTTATAAAATATAGTTAAATATAGTTAGTTATAGTGTTAAAACACTACATATAATTCCAGTTTCCAATGTGTTTTGAAACCAAGATAGATAATTTTAAGATTTTATGCCAAATTACTGGTATCTGTTGGATATTTCCATTTAAATTAAAAAAACTAACAAGAATTACATTATATTTTCTTATGGGAGTTTTTCTTATCTAATCAGAAAAAAGCAAGGGCCAGTTATCCCTATCCGTGTTAATCCGGCTTTGATAGTTTTCTATCTTTTATTCTTGTATTGATTAAAATTTAAACTTTGCTAAACTGTTTTGCTTTTTAAATCAAAGTATAACAAATACAAAAGAATAAGACCCTGTAATTGGTCTTGAAGACATTTTTAAAACTAACGCTTTTTTTTCGTAAAGAGTGAATAAAATGTAATAGTATATCGTCGTGCGGGAGTTTATTTGCTCTATGTGCCAAAAGTGTATTTTGAGAAGATCAATCTTCAAGTTTTAACATAATTTTTCTTAAAAACTATACGATAGAATTTTAAAATTTTTACACCATATATTTGTTTTGAAAATATGATTCTGACGAAATGTATTTTTATTTTCTCAGGGGCATTTATAACGGGATATTTTCTAAAGTTAATAAAAGTCCTGTTTGCTCCATACGCCATCTTAAACAAATTTTGTTGCAAATACATACACGTAGAGCTGAACGACATTCGTCATAGCTTGAAAGTAATTCAAAGTTGGTGGTTGATGTATATCCCATTATGTCGAAATCTTGATCGTGAAGCACGTCATCTACAAAGTAACAAAAATTATAATTTTAATAAAATTATGTGTGTAATGTATACATAATATGTATATATTACCACTAGAAAAATCCAATTCAATATCAGAATTGTCTGTCAAAGCTTAAGAAGCTATTTCAGCAGTTGCGTTTTTACTTGGCTGTTTTGGTCTGCTTTCAACAAAAAACTCTCATCTAAAAAATGGTTTATTATGAGACATATTTATAGATAAGTATGTTGTAAAGAAATCAAAAAATATTATTTTAATTTATGATTTATAATATCTCCAATAGTTTCTTTAAGACGTCCAGCAATTTCCAAATGGATTTTGAATAAAACGCAAATGCAAATAAAACACTTGATTAATGCAAATGTGTTTTTATTAAAATTCCTTTAAAAATACAACAATTCATTAGGAATAATTCAGTTAAATATAATGAAAATAATTACATTACCAAGAAGTGGTTTTGAAAACTACTGGAAAGTATTAAAATATAAAAAATTATTATTCTCAAGAATTTTCAAGTGAAAATGGCGAAGGCGTCAGAACTTAACTTAAGCTATGTACAGACAGTTGTAAGGTCTTACAATATTGTCAGACCTAACAATGTACTGACTATGATAAGGCAAATAAAAATTGTAAACACAATTTAGATTGTCAGTTCACACGATTGCAAGGCATTTGTAAGAAAACTAACAATTCCATTGTAAGAAAATTATCTGACAATAAATTTTTCTGACAACATTGTCAGACAACAAATTGGTAGTTCACACGGTGGTAAGAATTGCCAAGTGTCAGAATTAAAAAATTCAATAGATTTTTTTTTAAATTAATTTTAATGTAAATTATTTTAAAAGGTACAAATTAATATTATAAATTTTTATCAAAACAAATAGATATTAATCAAAATGAAGAAACTGCAACGATTCTAACATTTTACATTTTTAGCGAATATAAAAAAAACCGACTTCAAAACAGATTTTAGCTATTTTTCTAAAAAGGTTCAAAAGTTTGGCCACATACATCAACTATTGGGACGCCCCTTATTTTTAGTTTTAAATTTATATTTCTTAATATACTACACAAATTAGTGGACACTTTGTCAAGTTTTTGTATAAACCGGTTCACACCCTTTCATTTATAAATTCAAATTGGATACTTGCTCTTTTAGCGGACTTATCAATACAAGTTCCCTGTAAATTTCAGTTGTCTATCTATAACAGTTCAAAGTTTTGGTCACATACACCAAATTATCAAATTTTATTCTTGCGATTATGGAGGACTTAGCTATACAGATTCTTTGTAAATATCACAGCTCTTTTTACAACCATCATATATGTTCATAAAATAAAATGATCTATATTGAATATTTATACTTGTTATTACAAAGGTAATAGCTATCCACATTTTGTCCAATTTTCAAGCGTTTGTTTATGACGGTTGTAACGACAAAAGTCGCCTCCTCGTTTTTGTCAACACATGAATATTGTTTTTGTTATGTATTATTGCTCGAATAAATTATATTTCCTTTTATTATTACCTTTCGAATTAAGACTTTATATAATGAATTATATTTTCTTTCATATATAATTTTAATGAATTATAATTTTTATGTATTATTGCTTTACTGAAATAATTTCTCTTATTGTAAACTTTAGAATTAAGCCTTTATAGAATGAATTATATTTAGATCATGATAAGTTTTCTACCCGAGGATAGTTTGAATTAACGGTCGGGTGACACAGTACGCCCTCTTGAAGATAATACCTGCAGACTAAACAGACAGCTGTAACAGCCAACAATGTCACAACTGTCACGAACTAAAATACAACGCTCGGCTGTGTTTGCCGACTAAACACAACCGAATAAGACATGTGTGTGAATGAATGTGTGTGCCCACGCACAAGTATAAAAAGGCGAACATTGAGTTGGAAAAGATCAGTTTGTAAGCAGCTGGCCTGCAGGTAAGAAGTTGCTTGGTGAGGAATTTACAATTCCCCAAATTATTTCTTATCTTCAGAAAAACTGCATTTGTGGGTAACTCGACTAGCGGAGATAGTCTTGGCGAGGAATTATACAATTCCCCAGGTTTAGTCTTGCGCTGCCTAGCTCTCCCATAGTGGTTGCCATTCATCGCGACTGTGCGACAGTTGCTACGCCTGTTGGTAAAACAACGCCACAGAAGTTACACTTCTACCGGCGTTCGTTCGGCCTTGTCGCTTACCTTGGCGAGGAATTATACAATTCCCCAGGGTTAGGCTGCGCGGTCGGGCACTACCACTAGGCGCTGCCAGGAGCACGTCCGGCGTAAAGCCCGGGTGTTGCCGCTGAACGTCGCTATCGCCCGAGACAAGTGTCGCTGAGTCTTCAAGCGCTACCTGCGCCATCGCGGAAGAAGCGCTACCTACGCCATCGCTGTTTGCGCCGCTGCCCGTGCCATTGCCGCCCGGTAGCGTCGCCGTATCTTCAAGCGCTACCTGCGCCATCGCTGTTGTCGCCGCTGCCCGTGCCATTGCCGCCCGGTAGCGTCGCCGTATCTTCAAGCGCTACCTGCGCCATCGCTGTTGCGCCGCTGCCCGTGCCATTGCCGCCCGGTAGCGTCGCCGTATCTCCAAGCGCTACCTGCGCCATCGCTGGTCAAGCGCTACCTGCGCCATCGCTGTTGCGCCGCTGCCCGTGCCATTGCCGCCCGGTAGCGTCGCCGTATCGTCAAGCGCTACCTGCGCCATCGTGATTGAAGCGCTACCTGCGCCATCGCTGTTGCGCCGCTGCCCGTGCCACTGCCGCCCGGTAGCGTCGCCATATCTCCAAGCGCTACCTGCGCCATCGCTGGTCAAGCGCTACCTGCGCCATCGTGATTGAAGAGCCACTTACGCCATCGCTGTTTTCGCCGCTGCCCGTGCCAGTGCCGCCCGGTAGCGTCGCCGTATCTTTAAGCGCTACCTGCGCCATCGCTGGTCCAGCGCTACCTGCGCCATCGTTGTTTGCGCCGCTGCCCGTGCCATTGCCGCCCGGTAGCGTCGCCGTATCTTCAAGCGCTACCTGAGCCCGCGCTGTTTTACCACTAGCCCGGGTCAACTCCCACAACAAACGTAAACGCATCGCCGTAACGCGGACGCTGATCAACCGCGCTGTCACCTCCGACGACGTCACCCGACCATCATCCTGTAGCAACCCATCGTTGTAATATTTACCACAGAGTAAAAATAAAACCTGGATTTAAGTTTTATAACGTTTTTTGAAACAAGAGTTGTTTTATTCCCTTTCCGTCGTGAGACGAAAGACAAAAACATCAACGACCCTGGACTCCGCTGTAGCTATCCCAGCAACCAGCGTAGAACGTGTCGTTACATTGGCGCCCGAGCAGGGACACTAATAGTGTTCAATTAATTAAAAAAAAAAAAAAAAAAAAAAAAAGGAAAAAAAACCCCCCCACAAGAACTTGCTATCAAGGCTACCACGATGCTACGAACCTCCTGGGTGTACTCCTTAAAGAAGGAGGAGCTAGTAAAGTACCTTGGACAATATGACCAGGACCACACTGGAAATGTGGAAGAGTTACGAAAACGTTTTGCCAAATTTCTTGCAACCGAACACCAGGAAACTCAAATGAGGGAGCTCCTGGCCTTACAAGGTAAACATGAAGCTACCCTCAAGATTCCAGCAACCACCGAAAGCGGACACAGTCGACCAGCCTCGCCGCTCAAACTAGAAGACCAAAAAACTAGTGCTGAAGGTACGGAGTCCCCCGAGAAACGGCCAGAACCATCCGTCCCACCTAACCTAGTGACCTTACCCTCGTCTCACGTGACGCCACTTCACGAAGATCACACTATTGGAGTCATCGAGATCGTCAGGAAATGGGGCTTGAAGTATACCGGGGGCAGAGACCCATTAGAGTTCATAGAACGAATGGAAGAGCTTGCCGAAATGTACCATGTAGACACGAATCAGCTACCGCAAATAATGCCAGAAGTACTACGGGAACGAGCCTTGATTTGGTTGCGGAACAACAATCGTCACTGGAAGTTGTGGAGTCACTTCAAGGAGGATTTTTACCGGTTTTTCCTCCCTCCACGCTATTTCGAAAAACTGGAGGATGAAATACGTAAGCGTACCCAACGTCCCAAGGAGGCGTTTAAAGACTATTTATTAGCACTACAAAACTTGATGCGACCCACTAACATGACTGAACAACAAAAGCTGGAAAGGATTTTCCGAAACTCCCAACCAGACTATCAATGGTACATCCGACGCAAAGATTTTTCAACGCTCGCCGAACTGCTACAGCTAGCTGATGAGCTGGAATGTATTCCGGCGACCTCACAGCCCAATCGGGGGGAGCATCACCGCATGATACGAGGAAGAAAAGCGAAAAAGAAATTGGAGGCCACCTGCCGAACGAGCAACAGAGAGAAAAACCAAACCTGTATTGTGTGGGAAGAGGAAAGACTTAAGGCGACCGTCAAAATAAAGGGGCAACTGATTAGTACAATCATCGATACAGGTGCTACCAAAAGTTTTATCTCACCGGCTCAACTCAACCGGCTGGCGACATCCCTCAAGCGGATTACGGTAAATACTGAAGTATTTCTAGCAGATGGGTCAAAGAAACTCATCACCGAGGCGGTGCGGCTCCAGGTTGCTCTCGGTAATAGGACCATGCCGTGTGAATTCCTGGTAATGCAGGAGGCCATGGAAGACCTCATTCTAGGGCTGGACTCACTGCGGATGTTTAAAGCCACGTTCAGTTGTGCCGGTCTAGTAGCAAGAGGCCGCCCGCGATCCTCGAGACGCCCGGACCACAATAGGCACAGCCCAAACAAAGCCAAGGTAAGCACTGTGACTAACTCTTTAGGTACCCCAACGGACAGCCATAAAATCGGGCCGAGTATAAACCAGATCCCACAAGAGCAGGAAAGAATTTCCAGGTTTTTGGAAAAAGAACTCGCGATGTTCGAACAAATCAAGGGAGTGTCGAATATTGCCCAACACAAAATTGTCATGAAAGACGAGCGGCCCATCAAGCTGAGATATGCGCCACGTAACCCAGCCATGCAGGCCATCATCGACAATGAAATTAACAAATTAATTGCCCGTGGATGTATAGAACCCTCGCGAAGTCCATACAGCTTTCCGATCACATTGGTGAAAAAGAAAAACGGAACATGGCGAACATGCATGGATTTCCGTCAACTTAATGCTCGATCGGTTCCCGATGCATACCCACTGCCCCGCATTGACACCATATTGGACAGGCTACGTAATGCTAAGTTTATAAGTAGTTTGGACCTGAAAGATGGCTATTGGCAGATCCCTCTTGAAGCAAGCAGTAAAAAATACACAGCGTTTGCTGTCACCGGACGAGGATTATACCAGTGGCGTGTGATGCCGTTTGGATTACACTCCGCCCCCGCAACATTCCAACGGGCGTTAGATAGTGTAATTGGACCAGAGATGGAACCACACGCCTTCGCGTATTTGGATGACATCATCGTAATTGGGGCCTCGTTTGAAGAACACCTATCTAATTTAAGGGAGGTTTTCAGGAGACTGCGGGCAGCCAAACTAAAAATCAACGCCGAAAAATGCCAATTTTTTAAACGGGAAACAAAATACTTAGGCCACGTGATCAATCAAGATGGGATCCAAACTGACCCGGACAAGATTGCCGCCATCACTGGTATGCCCCCGCCAGGTAATGTCAAAGAGATCCGACGTTTTCTGGGCGTCACATCGTGGTACCGGCGTTTTGTACCCGATTTCGCCACCATCTCTAAACCGTTGACACAATTACTGAAAAAGGGAAAACATTGGAAATGGGGACCGGAGCAACAAGACGCCTTCACTGCCTTAAAAACCAGGCTGACCAAGGCCCCAGTACTTGCCTGTCCGAGTTTTTCCAACACGTTTGTTCTACAAACTGATGCCAGTGAGCATGGATTGGGCGCGGTGTTAACCCAAACAATCGACGGGGCAGAGCGGGTAATCGCTTATGCAAGTCGTCATCTAACGGGGGCAGAAAGAAATTACTCGGCCACGGAGAAGGAGTGCCTGGCGATTATTTGGGGAATCCGTAAAATGAGACCATATTTAGAGGGGTACCAATTTGTGGTCATAACCGACCATTTGTCCTTGAAGTGGCTAAACAGCATCGACAACCCCACAGGCAGACTGGCACGCTGGGCGTTAGAACTTCAACAATACCAATTCACAGTACAGTATAGAAAGGGTAAGCAAAATGTCGTAGCGGATGCCCTATCACGCCAACCGGTAGAAAAGCTCAGCCTCGCACAAACACCTACCACATGCTCTTGGTTAAAGCGGCGAATGGCTGAGGTACGGCAGAACCCGGAAAAATTTCCTAATTTTGTGATTATAAATAATCAACTGTATAAGCACACGACGAGAAGCGTGAATGACGAGGACTGCACACCATGGAAGTTATGCGTCCCCGAACCCTTACGCAACCAGGTCATTCGAGAAAACCATGATTGTATCACAGGCGGACACCTCGGTACCAGGAAAACTGTGAATAAAGTCGCAAATCGATACTTCTGGCCCGGATTGGCTAAACAGGTTACTCGTTACGTGCGCCGGTGTGATTCCTGCCAAAAGTATAAGATCGAACACCAAATGCCAGCTGGAAAAATGCTGACACGAATTCCCGAAGAACCGTGGGCTACTGTCTGTGCGGATTTTATAGGTCCCCTGCCGCGGACCAAGCATGGCAACAGCGTATTGCTCGTATTTTTCGATAGATTCTCGAAATGGTGCGAATTGGTGCCACAACGGAAAGCCACTGCCGAGGGCGTAGTAAAGGCCTTCCGAGAGCGAATATTGGCCCGATACGGGGTTCCCAAGAAAATAATTACCGACAACGGCACACAATTCACGTCACGCATATTCCGGAAATGGGTGGAAGACGTTGGGACACAGCAGGAATTGACTGCACCCTATACACCTCAAGAAAACCCGACGGAGCGAGCCAACCGTACGATCAAAACGATCATCGCACAGTTCTCGGGCCGAAACCATAATTCGTGGGACGATTGGTTACCCGAAATTATGTTAGCCATCAACACCAGTATCGCGGAATCAACCGGTTACTCCCCGGCATATCTCACCCAAGGGCGAGAACCACGTCTGCCGAAGGCACTCTATGATGAAGTTACGGTCGGAACCGGGGCACGTAACCCAACTCCTACTGAGCGTGCGAGCGAATTACAGGAAGTCTTCACCATTGTAAAGAGGAACCTAGAGGCGGCATCCCAAAAGCAACAACGCCACTATAACTTGAGGCGACGTTCTTGGAAACCCCGACGTGGAACGTGGGTCCTAGCCAGGCAACATCCACTCTCAAAAGCAAGTGAAAATTTCGCAGCGAAACTCGCGCCAAAATATGGCGGGCCGTACATTGTCAAGGAGTTTATATCCCCGGTAATCGTGAAAATTCGGGACCAGGCAAATAACGACGAACGCACGGCACACATTAGCGAACTAAAGGCCTATCATCATTAAAATTCTAATTCAACCATTACCTGTCTTTATTTCCAGATTCCTTTTCATTTACGCAAGATCCGTATCCTTCGGGCACAGTAAGTGGAGCCCTAAGCCGTATCGGAGGGAGGCAGTGTAACGACAAAAGTCGCCTCCTCGTTTTTGTCAACACATGAATATTGTTTTTGTTATGTATTATTGCTCGAATAAATTATATTTCCTTTTATTATTACCTTTCGAATTAAGACTTTATATAATGAATTATATTTTCTTTCATATATAATTTTAATGAATTATAATTTTTATGTATTATTGCTTTACTGAAATAATTTCTCTTATTGTAAACTTTAGAATTAAGCCTTTATAGAATGAATTATATTTAGATCATGATAAGTTTTCTACCCGAGGATAGTTTGAATTAACGGTCGGGTGACACAGTACGCCCTCTTGAAGATAATACCTGCAGACTAAACAGACAGCTGTAACAGCCAACAATGTCACAACTGTCACGAACTAAAATACAACGCTCGGCTGTGTTTGCCGACTAAACACAACCGAATAAGACATGTGTGTGAATGAATGTGTGTGCCCACGCACAAGTATAAAAAGGCGAACATTGAGTTGGAAAAGAACAGTTTGTAAGCAGCTGGCCTGCAGGTAAGAAGTTGCTTGGTGAGGAATTTACAATTCCCCAAATTATTTCTTATCTTCAGAAAAACTGCATTTGTGGGTAACTCGACTAGCGGAGATAGTCTTGGCGAGGAATTATACAATTCCCCAGGTTTAGTCTTGCGCTGCCTAGCTCTCCCATAGTGGTTGCCATTCATCGCGACTGTGCGACAGTTGCTACGCCTGTTGGTAAAACAACGCCACAGAAGTTACACTTCTACCGGCGTTCGTTCGGCCTTGTCGCTTACCTTGGCGAGGAATTATACAATTCCCCAGGGTTAGGCTGCGCGGTCGGGCACTACCACTAGGCGCTGCCAGGAGCACGTCCGGCGTAAAGCCCGGGTGTTGCCGCTGAACGTCGCTATCGCCCGAGACAAGTGTCGCTGAGTCTTCAAGCGCTACCTGCGCCATCGCGGAAGAAGCGCTACCTACGCCATCGCTGTTTGCGCCGCTGCCCGTGCCATTGCCGCCCGGTAGCGTCGCCGTATCTTCAAGCGCTACCTGCGCCATCGCTGTTGTCGCCGCTGCCCGTGCCATTGCCGCCCGGTAGCGTCGCCGTATCTTCAAGCGCTACCTGCGCCATCGCTGTTGCGCCGCTGCCCGTGCCATTGCCGCCCGGTAGCGTCGCCGTATCTCCAAGCGCTACCTGCGCCATCGCTGGTCAAGCGCTACCTGCGCCATCGCTGTTGCGCCGCTGCCCGTGCCATTGCCGCCCGGTAGCGTCGCCGTATCGTCAAGCGCTACCTGCGCCATCGTGATTGAAGCGCTACCTGCGCCATCGCTGTTGCGCCGCTGCCCGTGCCATTGCCGCCCGGTAGCGTCGCCGTATCTCCAAGCGCTACCTGCGCCATCGCTGGTCAAGCGCTACCTGCGCCATCGTGATTGAAGAGCCACTTACGCCATCGCTGTTTTCGCCGCTGCCCGTGCCAGTGCCGCCCGGTAGCGTCGCCGTATCTTTAAGCGCTACCTGCGCCATCGCTGGTCCAGCGCTACCTGCGCCATCGTTGTTTGCGCCGCTGCCCGTGCCATTGCCGCCCGGTAGCGTCGCCGTATCTTCAAGCGCTACCTGAGCCCGCGCTGTTTTCACCACTAGCCCGGGTCAACTCCCACAACAAACGTAAACGCATCGCCGTAACGCGGACGCTGATCAACCGCGCTGTCACCTCCGACGACGTCACCCGACCATCATCCTCTAGCAACCCATCGTTGTAATATTTACCACAGAGTAAAAATAAAACCTGGATTTAAGTTTTATAACGTTTTTTGAAACAAGAGTTGTTTTATTCCCTTTCCGTCGTGAGACGAAAGACAAAAACATCAACGACCCTGGACTCCGCTGTAGCTATCCCAGCAACCAGCGTAGAACGTGTCGTTACACGGTTCAAAAGATAGTACATGAAAAATGTCGGTCACTACAATACTTGTTCCGTATTCCAGTTTGAACTATTCGAGCTTTGTTCCTGAAGAGCTATATGCCATTTTCAAAGTGCTTGAAAAAGGCAAGTTTTCCCCACCATTAAAATCATCCCGTGAAATACCGTCGCTGTCCATTTTTTAACTCTCTTTTTCCTGCTTTAATTTAAATTTTTATTTTAAGTTTGTTTTTAAAGAATTTTTCATTTTTTCATTAACTTTTATCTGACAATGATATCGTTGTCAGATGTTTAAAATTTCCAACATGTTACAATTTATTTTATACTGACAATGCCTGACAATGTTCTGACAATGCAAATAAATGCGTTCACACAATTGGAAGATATCTAACAATTTATTGTCAGGTAGAAGTCTGACAATTTTCCGACAATGGTTTTTCTGACAATATTGTCAGACAACAATTGTAAGTTCACACGATCAAGGCAAATTGAATACTAGGTAAAACTAGTAGCGCAGGTGATCGAATTCGCTTTACACATTTCTCCGAGCTAACGTCAAAATTTATTTACATTTTTGTGACGCGCCATTTAAAAAAACTAAAAAATAATGAACTTGAAAATAAAATTCAATAATTAATTTGAAAGAAATTGAATGTGCAAAAAAACGTTGTTTAAAATGTGAAAAGTGTGTGTGCCAAAAAGTGCTGTAGGAATATAAAAAAAGAACAAAAATCTTAACTAAAAAAGAAAACGTTTCTTTATAAAACATTTGTAAATTAAAAACATTTCAAACAAAATATACATTTTAAAAAATGTGTTATTGTGCGGTTGGCAAGAAAAAGTACGAACGCGGGTGTGGAACTTTGTTCGATATGCCAAAGGACACTAAAAGAAAAGTGAAATGGAGTAGCATTTGTGGAAACAATTTTTCTGCAGCGGCGCGTATATGTCTAACATGCCAGTGATAATAAACAACTTACCTCCATATTTTTCATTTCATTGGACACCACAGTGTACAAATATATACGCCTTAAATCTAGTTTACGGACGCAGCTTAAAAATTAAAGAAAAAAATCTACGGGGTGTAAAATTTAATTTTAAGCAAAAAATGTTAAGCGACAAATTTGGGTTTGACCCTTAGTTACCGAGTTACGGGCCTCCAAAGTTCGTATGTACAATATGGAATATATCGAGTATTTTTTGGTGAAATAAGACAATCAGCCTTATTACGGTTGTCGTTCTCGTGTCGAAAATCCTACGTTTTTTTTAAATGGTACTACGCACGTCGTTATTGTTAAAAATGTTACTCGAAAAACAAATCTATTACAAAAATCGGTACTACGTTTGTCGCATTCGAATGATAATTTGTTCAAATATTGTCGTTGAAATTTATGTCCACGACAAACAATTTTTTTTCGTGAATTTTTAAAACGAACGCTAACAAAAGATAAGTTTACTTTTGATTTTTACATTGTGCTTATTTTAATTTACTTTTTGCATGCTGTTTTTATACCATCACAAAAAGTGAAAAAAGGGCAAGTTTGTCATTCTGGGTGTAATTTCCACAATATCCATTTCTGACCCCATAAAGTATATATGTATATTCTGACTTCTTATGCATAGCGAAGTCAATGGAGCAATGTCCGTCTGTCCGTCCGCGTTGATGTTGAAATCAACTTTGCAAAAAAACAAATATGTCAATCGATCAGATATAGAGTCGAAAGAGCTACTATTAGAAATCAGCATGATGGGTTCATGTCCTTCGAGGCAGCAGGCAAAACACCACGCCTACATCTAATTTGTTCATGTCATTTTGAATAATAAAGTAATTCCAACCAAAAACCTAAATATATAAGGAGATAGCGAATTAAAAAATGAGAAAAAAACATCAATTAAATAATTGGCGCTCGCCCATATTTTCTGAGCTACGGGACTCTAAAATTTAAAAATTTTTTTAAATATCAATATGGGCATCATTTAAAAGTTTTGAAGAGGTCTTTAAGGAAATACAAAAATTTTTTAGAAGAACTGATAGGCAGAGTACGTTTTATTCTACAATAACTTCAAGTTTTTTCTTAATTTTACAAATTTTTTGTGTCTGTGTTCACATCATGTAAAAACTGCTGTATGGATTTGCACAAAATTTTGTAAGTAGGTCCCTCAGAACCTTGAGTCCAATATAGAATACATTTTTTTCATAAAAATAAGATATTTTGTATAGAAAAAAGAGTTACAAGTGTAAGAGCACCCAATTTTACCTGTATAATCGTACTAAAACTGTTGTCTGCACATTTTATTTTTGTATGTGGAAAATTTTTTTTATTTAAAAACACATCTTTCTAAATTTGAATTTTAAGAAAATTGCAAATGAAATACAAAAGTTTTCAAATTGAATTAAGAGCTAGTCCTTTTGTTTTTTATTGTTATTTTTAAGTGTTAATTTAACGCCTAAAATGCTACTGCAAAAATTTTTTATTAAAATTTTATGTTTTGATCTATTACAAAATATTTTATTGTCGATAATTTTACATAGTACCAAAAAAACTAACTATCGACAGCGACTTCGACTATTCTCGAATATCGTTTTCGACAACCGTAATAAGGCCGAATATCTTTTCAATTGAAAAGGAAAATAGTAAAAAATACAATAAAAACAGATAACGACCAAAAAATATATATATTAAATAAATTAAGTTTAGTGACAATACCATAAGAAAAGAGATAAAAAAATCTTTAGCAAGCGAAGCCGGTGTTGTTCATACCATAGAGGAGAAAAGTTTTGCGCCCGGTCGAAGGCCGGCTACGCAGAAAATCTTTAGTAAGCGAAGCTAAAACTAAGAGCTGTCCAAAAAACTTTTATATACAAATTTTTTTTACTAGTTTCCTTTTAAATTGAAAAGATATTGAAATTACCTTTCCAATGATACCCATATTGTCTTATTTCACCAAAAAATACTCGATATATTTCATATTGTACATACAAACTTTGGAGGCCCGTAACTCGAAAACTAAGGGTCAGCCTCAAATTTATCACTTAACATTTTTTGCTTAAAATTAAATTCTATACCCCGTAGGCAACCTTTTTTTAATTTAAAGTTGCGTCCGTAAACTAGATTTGTTCCATATATACAAACACTTTTTAATAAATTTGTTTTTATTTTTTGTTTTTTTATATTTTTCGTCAGTTGTTAACTGACAAGTACAAGTAAATTTACACAAACAAAATACATGCGTTTTTTGTTTTTGTCCTCATGCCAAGGCAAATTGAATACTAGGTAAAACTAATAGCGCTGGTGATCGAATTCGCTTTACACATTTTTTCGAACAAACGTCTAAGTTTGTTTACATTTTGTTGACGCGCCATTTTAAAAACTCAAAAAATTTTCAATATTAAAATTGAAAATATATTTTTAAATAATTAATTTGTTTATAAAATAGTGAAAGTGCGAAAAAGCCGTTGTGTGAAAAGTAAAAAGAATGTGTGTGCCCAAGTAGTGCAGCTAAGATATAAAGTAAAACAAAAGAAAAACACATTTAAAGAAGAAAAAGAGTCTTTGAGAAACATTTTTCAAAATGTTTTATTTTTTCAACAAAATATACATTTTATAAAATACATTTGAATACATATGAAGAAATATTAATCCGGTTTGCAAAAAAAGACGAGCGCGGGAGTAAAACTTTGTTTGATATGCTAAAAGACTAAAGGAAAAATTAAATGAAGTAGCATTTGTTTATAAATTTCTTTTTCTTCTGAGTTTTTTTTATATTATTCGTCACTGCTTATTGAAACATACACTTAAAATTTACACTAACAAAATACACGCGTTTTTTGTTTTTGTCCTCATGCGATTACCTGGTATTCAATTTGCCTTGCCTCATGCAATTACCTAGTATTCAATTCGCCTTGCACACGATTGTTAGACATTTTCTGAATATTTTTCTGAAAATATTGTTAGATCTGACAACCGTCTGTACATAGCTTTAGCAATTACAAGCTCCGTTAAATAAAATATGTATAAATTATATTGACAGGTTCAAGGCGAATTGATAACCAGGTGGTATCATCAGCATGAAGTACTGTTCGAAATAACGTCAAAGTTTGTTTTGTTTTTTTCAATTCGGTTTGTTTTTCGTTTCATGTATTTTCTTTATTTGTTTATATATGTACATAGGTACATACACTCTCGATCAAATGTTTAGAACCACTTGAATTTCCATTTTCACTACGCCATTTCTTTCTTTCCAGAGCTAAATTTTACTACCATCGGAAACAGAATTTTTTTAAGATTCCAAAAATAACAACAACAAACAAACAAAAATAACAACAACAAACACACACACACACACAAAGTATACGAATTGTTCCCTTTATATGACCCACATTGAACCCACTTTTGGTTTTTTTAAAATTATTTCCAGTTATGTAGTTGCGTTTAATTTAAACATTAAACTACTAGAAAAAAACTACTTTCCACTAAGATTAGTGGAAAATGCGCAAGAACAGTATATAATAGTTAATGACCTATCAGGACATTGCGCATGAAATTGGGCAAAGTCTCAAAACTGTGCTCGGAAACTTAAAGAAAAAATTTAAAACTATGGAAAGAAATACAAGGTGTTGCTATGTAAAAATAAATTTATATGTATTTTTAAGTGGTTCTAATCAACTGATCCAGAGTGTATATAAGCACGTATATATAAACACAATAAATAAAAAAAGTAAAATTTTTAAATTATTCCAGCGAAAATGTGTTTTTGAATCCAGTGTTAAGAAAGTCCCACAACATGTTGTTATTTTATTTCTTTGTTGAAATTTTATTTTTATTCAAAAAATAGATGCGCCTTGGACAGGTTATTACATGTCAATTTGTACTAAAAAAATGATGCCAACTTATAAAAAAAATTATGGAGCTTTTGGGAGTTTTGCTAACAGTTCTTTTTTTTTTTAAATAGAATGTTTTGTTACTGAATTAATTAGAACTTTTATTTAGTATGTAAATTCACATCAAAAATTAATCAGTCTATGTAAAATTATTCTTGCAATGGTTATTACTAATGCCAGTTTTTAATTTTTAACTGTAAAACAAAGTACTTAAGAGATAATTTTTTAAAATTCTTTGGCGGTACTCTTTCCCTCTCTTAATGAGAAAGAGAGAGTATAGTTTACAACAGTATTCTGTT
Source organism: Gymnosoma rotundatum (assembly GCA_916610165.2). Lineage (NCBI taxonomy): Eukaryota > Metazoa > Arthropoda > Insecta > Diptera > Tachinidae > Gymnosoma > Gymnosoma rotundatum. Next base: position 88,800,177 of record OU744337.1, on the reverse strand, counting down.
GGGAAGGAAAAACCTCTTACAAATTCTTTATAAGAGAAAATTATTTTGAAAAATATTTTTATTCAGCAATCTTAATTATACGTAGAGCAAAATGATAATAAAAAATCAATTTCAACTTTTTACATTAAAATTTTGATCTATATGCCACTGAATGACATATAGAGCAAAAAAACACAAAAAAATCTGGTTTGAAGGATATAGACAAAACAGATACTATTTATGTCAGAAACTACATGAGATAGCCGAAAACGTATTACAGATTTGAAAAATTTGGCGTCGAAAACCTAAAGTGGCATCATTAACTCAAAATGTGTTAAATGGCGGATAGCGCACATAAACTCCCGCACGACGATATGCTAAATATCACAAAACTATTTTTTAATAATTAACAAATGACAATTTGGGTTGTTACGGAATCAATTTTTATGTTTGAACAGTTTTAGTTAAACCGAATATGCTTGGTCTAAGGGATCAAACGTTGAGTGTGGTATACCACTAGCTTTGCTAGTGGAGAGGTCCAGACAGTAGCAGAAAGGTTTCTACCTCTTCGTCAAGAAAAGTTAAAAATTGAGTGCGTTGTAGATCATATAAAAAAATTTGTAATTTTTCGGCGCAATGGACAATATTATAAAAGATATTTCACTTTTTATGAAACTTTTCAGATTAGTTTTTACTGATATAAGCACATTCCCATAAAAAGGAAAACTCTGGGAGTGCAGGTGCTTAACTTATTATGGTTGTGGCCTAGTCCTCCCCAGAAAGGTTTATTACCTGCGCCAATGTTTGTATTTCCTGAGTTACGAATCTCCAAAGTTCTGATTATTCTAATTTGTGCCGTCCTGGCCAATAAACTAAAAAAGTAGTAAATGGAAAAGCTTATAAAAATTCTTCTTAGATGGCTACATTATCTATTATCCATCACTATCCATCAGTATCCATTATCGATTTTTGTTTTTTAGCAAATTGGTTAATATGATTATTTTCGAGCTTGTTACAGCAATATAATTTATGAAAGGAAAACGCGATTTATTTATCCGTAATATTAAACAGGTTTATTGAATTTCGAGCAAAAGAATCTAAATCGAGGAAGTATGTACATTTTACTCAAATGGTTTCGCTTTGCATCAAATCAACTGAAGTAATATGTCTGGATATTGCGAAATATAAAGGCATTCTTTTGCGACATTTATATTTATGTGGTCGCAAGTGTTTTTAACAAGACTGTGTCGCATGCTATGTAACACTTGAAACAATGCAACAATTGCCCTGAACATTTCCTGGTCTTATACTCATTTCTGATTTTATCTGAAGTCAAAGATTTCAACAAGTCCACTATCATCTCAGCACCACGTATGCAAAATTGCGGTTCTTCTATATTTTTGGATTAAATAAAAATAATTTGTAGCCAAAATCGTCGCTTTCTATTTGATTAAAGTATTTATTTTTGGGTCAAATAATATTGAGTGGTTTAGAAGCTTAAACTACTGATGTATTAATGCTATATGTCTATGCTGAGCTGAAACTATTTAATAATGAGATGAAACTTTTACTTTCAGAATCTGTGCCCTCACCTTTATCGCATCGCAAACCACCAAAATCTCCAAATGCCTTATTGCCTTCAACAGTGTTAACGCCCAAAAAGTCACACTCTCCATCGCGTCACTCGAATAAGCAATCAACTGGCCCAAGGGTGAGAAGTGCGTCTACAGGTCGCGATAAAAAGTCAGAACTGCAGGCTCGCTACTGGGCTCTACTCTTCGGAAATTTGCAACGTGCAGTTAATGAAATTTATCAGACAGTTGAATGTTATGAAAACATATCGTCATGTCAAGAAGCTATATTAGTTTTAGAGAACTATGTGCGCGATTTTAAGGCCTTGAGCGAGTGGTTCAAGGTTTCATGGGACTATGAATCGCGACCACTGCAACAAAGACCTAACTCTTTGGCGTGGGAAGTCCGAAAGAGTAACCCGGTGCCTAGAGTTCGAGCAAAGTCCTTGTCAAGTCCAACAGTATCGGGCAAATCTAGCCCATGTCCCTGTAACTCTGGCAAAAGTTCACCATGTTTGGGTAACTTAGAGCAACATTCTCCTCGTAAAGGCTACCGAGTGAACGTTCGAGAACTTTTTGCTTCGTCAAAGAGACATCACACTGACATTGCAAAGGAATTCGAACAACATATAAATGAACAAAACGCTGACTCGCCAAGGATTGATGATCACGAAGAAGAGGAAGCACCTCATTTAATTTTGGAAAATCGTAGCCATCAATATTCTCAAACCGATTTGGAAGATGATCACTTGACATTGGCTGGAATACGAGAAAAAATTCAAAGAGAAAAGGAAGAAAGAGAGGCTCAACTTAAACAGGAGGAGGAAATGAAAAGGCAGCAAGATATGGAGAAGGAAAGATTAGAGGAAGAGAAGAAACAAGCAGCAGCTAAACATCAAGAGGAAGCTGAACAAAAATCGCCAGAAATTGCAAAGGAACCATCCGCCGTTGAAATGACCATACAAAAATTGAATGATATGGAAAATATTTTCCTTTCTGAGAATACCAACAAGGATCCTACTCCACCCGAAACAGTTTTAAAAAAGTTAGGGGAAAAGGTTGTAAAAGCAGAAAGTACTAAATCAGATGGAAACAAAAAAGTACCGACCTTACCGACAGCTACTCAAAATAGTCCCTTAAAATATTCCAGTGTTTTAAATAGACCAGCGACACAAGTAAACGTTAATACAAATCCAACAAAGCCAACAACTGCAGCAAATGTTTTCAGCAATCAGAATTCAATAAAAACAGTTGTTAATACTAAATCTTCTACTTTAAGAGCAACGGCTGGTAAGCCCAATTCTTCGACAGCAGCGCCTAAATTTGGCGTTACCACCATCCTAAAACGATCAGCTACAACTGCTTCAACAATCGCTCAAAAGCCGCCATTTTCAGGTGGAAAAGCAATAGCTAGAAACATCAAAAATTCTCTTCCGCCACGATCGGTAAATATTAAAACTGATAATTATGGGCCACCCACAAATGTTGCCTCTCGATTATCGGCACGTTCGAGAACTATGCTTGAAATGCATCAGAACAGTGGAGCGCAAAAAGTAGCAACTGGCTTAAAACGTCAAACATCTATAACTTCTAGATCTCTTAATAGCAACAACTTGACTTCCCATAAATCCTCCAAAGACGATATTGGCAGCTCAACTTCAACACTGAAGGCAAGTAATGAAAAAATTTCTTCATCACGATCCAACATCAATCAGCACCACACAACAGCAGACGCTCGCAAGTCTGAACCGAAACAAATGCCTAGTAACATTAATGACAACAATGATGGATGGCTGACAGTGAAAAATAGAAGACGATCAAGTATGCATTGGGCTTCTAGGTTTAATCAGCCAACGGGTTATGCAAGCTTACCTACTCTGGCCTTACTGGATGAAAAGCAGAGCGATGAGGATCAGGAGACTAAAACTGTATCCGATAAAACTAAACCCCAAACTAATGGCAGTGCAAACAAACCATCTAAAGTGGTAAAACAAACGCAAAAGGTGGCACCAGACAAAAGTAATAAAATATCTTCCTCAACAAGACCCGAGATTAAAAATGCCAAAGCCAAGGTCAATTCCTTGCCGGCTCAGAAGAAAAACGCACCTAATCCTGCAGCCCTACATATTAAAAAAGAAACGCCTCCTCCCCTAAATGAAAAAAGCACCCCAGCTGTAACTTCTCTCAGACAAACCAACATAAAGCGACAAAAGTCTGATCTTACAGGACTTAAAATGACATCCTTGCACAAGGAATACATGCGCAGTGAAAAGTTGGCTTTACGAAAACAAAACAGTAGTTTGAATGGTGCTGCTAAATCATCCGAGCTATTGAGTCACTACCATTTGGGTTCTGGTGATTCGTTGGATATCAATTCTTCAGCTGAAACAATAGTTGAGGCCCAAACCAGCCTTTTGCCGGAACTAACGAACTCAGATTTGGGTTGCGGTGATCACAATAAAATCGATATTAAAATACAAACCAATCGCGATTTTTCAAAAACTATTGGGGACCTTTACAAAAGTATAGCAAACAGAGCAGAAAATTCGCTTACAATTTTGTCAACCTCAGTGCCAGGTGCTCTTTCGAGTTGTGACGAAAACGATGAATGCGATGAACACCAGCGTTTACTTGTTGAGGAACAGGAATCTTTAGAGAGACAAATACGTGAATTGGAATCGACAGAAATAGACGTTGATACCGAAACAGATGAGACAGACTGTGAAGTGGGAATTCTAGAAACAGATCGAGATGATGAAGATGAACATGGCTTCCATGGTAATTTAGATACTTCCTCTGTGGTGTTTGTTCCCATTAATGGCCAGGACGACGATTCTAATCTCAGTCTTGAAACACGCTATCAAGCATTGTTGTCCGAAATGTCTTGGGGTGAACGCGAAGAAGCTTTGGCTACATTACAGGCTTACGTTTCCCGACATCCGGGCAGAGCTCAAGAGTTACATCAAAAACTCTCATCTCCTTCTAGGCGACGCTCACTGCAAGAAACTCTAAAGAAATATCAAGCAAAACAAGCGAGAGCACAACAGAAACGTGAAAATCTAAAGAAGGAAAAAGCCATTAAGATACAACAGCTTTTGGCTAGAGTCGAGGACGTCAAGGCTGCCAAAAGGCAACTGATCGAAGACAAGCGCGTGAAAATGGAGGGCAGACTACAAAGAGCAGCCGAAAATCGTGAACAGTATTTAAGACAAATAATTGAGAAAGCTCATGACGAAGAAAAAAAGCTCAAAGAAATTAATTTCATCAAAAACATAGAGGCACAAAACAAACGATTGGACCTTATTGAGTCTTCTAAGGAAACTGAAGGTCGCTTACAGGACTTGGAACAAGAGAGACAAAAACGTCTAGAAGAAAAGGCAGCTAAGGAGGCAGCAGTTGAAAGACGTCGTCAAGAGCTGGAAAGGGAAAGGCAACGCAAATTAGAGAAAATGAATGAAACGCGATTAGAGAAAGAACAACGAATTGGCAAAATGCAAGAACAAAAAGAAAAACAACGTCAAGCATTGGCTCGAGAGAAAGCTCGTGATCGTGAAGAACGTTTGTTGGCACTACAAGTACAGCAACAACAAACCACCGAGGAGCTTCAACGAAAAATATTGCTGAAACAAAAAGAATCAGCCAGACGCCATGAAGAAAATATCGAACACATAAGACAAAGAGCTCTAGAACTAACAATACCCTCCAGAAATGTTGAAGAAAATGGCATCATACGTTCCGAAAGTGATGAAAAACAACCAGAAGATTGTGATCTCTCTTCAACTGTGTCAGACGTTGGAAGTCGAGAGCACACGCGTGGCTACAAAAAGAAAATGAAGAAACTTAAGCAAAGAATGGCTCAAGGGTAAGTACATTTCGCTTTGAATTGTTCACGTATCTATTAAAAATTATTTTGTGCTTCCAGAGCCGAAGAGTATATGAAGGAACAACAACCTGTCCCTCTCCATATGAAACGAGAATCTCAGGTTCCCAAATATCTTAATTTAGTTAACAAAGGTGGGGGTTCCCAAGGCTTAGAACGTGCCTTGGGACAATTACTACGTATTATGGCCAAAGCTCAGGTTTTTGATTTTCAATGTTTCCTTTTAATGGATGGCTTGGGAACGATTTCAACCAATGTTATTACTAGGGGCATGCAGGAAGATTCAGAAGTATCAAAAAAGTGTGTTTAGATCTTCAAATGCTTACGTAGATGTAAATATTAAATTAAAATAATTGTTTAATATTTCAGGGCCGTTGTTCTTGCAGTGCAATTGTATCGTAATGCCTGTACTTTATGCCCACAAATAGCACGTCATGCAATTTTAGGAAATTCCGTTGTCGTTTTATTCGATGCTTTGTTCCAAAGTTTACAGGTGAGTGCATTCAAATATTTAAATTTATTTAATTTATTATAATGCCCGACGATGGTCATCTGTCTAATTCGTGCAAACTTTAGACGCTGATATAAAATTATAGCAACATCTTAGTTCAAATGTTTGCTGAGTAGATGTTTGTATGTTATTTTCCAAAACTCTAAAATACTGAACCAATCAAATGAAACATTGGTTATGAACATCTGCAAAAAATATAATTACTTTTAAAATGTTTATTTGCAATAAAAACTACATTTCATTTAAAAAGGAAGAAAGTTTTTATTAGTTACGACCTTGAGCCAGAATAAAAAACGTAAAACATATTTATTAGCAAAAAATAGGTCAACTATTCAAAAAGATATATATGTCACAAAATCAGTCTTGTATGATCCATCCCATTTTAAGGTTGTGTACGCGTATATAGACTAAAAGAAATGTTTGATGTCGAATGTTGATATGATTTTTTATTTTCCGAACAGTTTTTTGTAATCCTGAATGTTTAGTATGTCGACGAGTGTTAGGTCGCACACAAGAATTTTATTAAGAAAGGCATTTCGCCTATGTCATATTGAATGTTTGATATCGTCTAGCCCTAAAAAAATTAGGTAATTTTAGAATTAAAGAAAGCTTTTAAGAAAAGAAGGAATAATAATTTTGTAAAAATCGTGAAGATATATCTACTGAACGTTCTTTAAAAAGAAAGGCATTGTTTGTTGTTGCTTCTGCTGTACCTGCGAAACATTGCAATCTTTTTGAATGTGATAAGTTACACAAGGAGCTAAACAATACTTTGGTATAAAAAATGTAGAAATACGTGAACTAATTAATTAATTTTTCTTCTGTCTTCTCAGGCGGTAGCCTCTCGTACAGAAAATATAAGAAAATTTAATTATTCAGGTGTAAAAGTAAAATCATTAACTGAAAATATTTTTAAATAAATATTCCTTCGTTCACGTTTTTAGTAAATTCATTTTTTTCGTCTGGCTACTTTTAGTTTTTATTGTAGGAAATACTGTTTTGAGTAATGCTTTTTTTTAATAAATTTCTGCAGTAGTAGTTATTTCACATACGGTACTCGTATGATATTTATAAATTATACATTTTCAACAATAATAATAATTTCAAAATAACTGTGTTGTTTTTATTTTTAATACGCCTTACGTCTGCATTAAGAGTTGGCATATAACCAACCTAACGCAGAAGGAAATGTAAGCAAAAATAAAAACGTGGTTTGTTTGTTGGTAATTTTTGTTAAAGCCCTAACACTTCTGTATTGGCTTCTTAAATAACTCTCATGTTGTTTTTGAAGTTTTTATACTTAAAGGAAATGTTTTTGGTTTTTCTAAAAATTTGGATAAAGGTTTCCTGATGAGCTGGCTTAAGCAACCGGCGAAATACGTATAGATACCTGCTTTTCCAACCAACGAATAAATTGCATTTTTATTTAAAAATGTTATGGGATATTAGCATAATATAATAAATAATATTATAAAAATTCCCCAAATAATTTTTAAAATATAATGTGTTTTTTATTTTTTAGTTTCTTTTCTAATTAAAAAAATCAAAGAATCAGAAAATTAACACAAATTTCTTCCAGTGCAATTATAGAAAATAAGCTAATGCTCTCCACAAAAGCAAGAAATGTGATTGTACGTGATTGCCGGGCTCTGCTTTAAAAGGTCTAAAAAAAAATAATAAGTGTGCGAGTGAAACATACATAACACATATGTATGTGTGTGCGTGCATAATGTGTTTTTGCATATTAAGTGGTTCTAATAGGGCTTTCAAAAAGCCTACTCAGTTTTTCAACAGAACCAGCAGAAAAAAACAAAAACTTAACCTGAAACGAAAAATCAAAAAGATATTTCTCATCGAACTAGATAACAAATTATAGCTTATAAGGTGCTCAGACGCCTTAGGCGTACGAATCTTTACATGATAAAGACAATGACGTTCATAAAATGTACCTGTCAGAAGCCCTAGACTTAGGAACAGCAAAAAATATTAAGCATTTCCTCCTCCTCCTCGAAAAAAATACAAATCAGATAACGTTTCAATGAATCTGAAAAACTACATCTTCCGGGTTGCGATATAACTAGAATAAATTCGTTTATTTGTGCTACGGATTGGTTTGCACTTGGCCGAGTGTAGCTTTGAGGAACCCCAGGCATCTCCGCCCACCCTCCTACTTTGGGCATCACAATTGGTTCATTAGGTTCCAAGTGAGCCAGTCTTGTATACAGTGAACAGGCAAAGTGGGTAAATTTGCTTCTTGATAATAAAACGTTTTTTTTTTTAATTTTTGCCGAAAATAGAAAAATAACTTAATATCGTCACCAGAAATAAAAGAACAACAAATAATTTAAAAAACAAATAATAACGGCTCTTATACTAAACCATTCGTAACTGTTTACGACAGTTTTTGTTTACTACGGCACGCTGGTTCCTTTCATTTAAAATTTATGCTATAAAGGTTTAGATGTCCGAAAGATATTAAAACATCTTTCTCGAAGTATAACATACAGTTGGTTTTATCTAAAAAAAAACTGACTCACATAATTGCAGTTTTACAGGAGATGATAAAAATATAATAGAGACTTTTATTATCAAATAACTTTTTTGAAATGTACTGGAATCACTAAAAAATCAATCGATTTCGAAAAGATGCGAGTTAGGCTCTTTCCACATGACACCAACGATATATACCGTCAGGTAATAGCAGAATTTTATTCATTTTTTTGTCCCTGAATCCTTCTTCAGCATTTTGCGTAGGTACCAATTGCAAACTTTTTTTCTTTTTAAGCAACTCTGTATTTTGGAGAAATATAATAAGAAAATTACCTATTTTCACATCCACCCCTATCATGAGTATATTTTTCCTCGAAAATGGCAATCTTTAATAATTAACGCGAGCAATTAAGTACAATTAAGTACTACATATAATTTTACATATAAATGTCATCGACTCCTAATGGGTTAAGCATATTGACATCTTAAAAAATAACTCGGAAAATATGGGCGAGCACCAATATTTTCACTTGATATTTTTTATAATTTTTTTAATTCTCATATATTTGATTGGAGTTACTTCACTAAGCTAGATTTGTTTTAAATAATATGGAAAAATTGGTGTATTCCCGTTGCCTCAAAGTACATGTACCGATCTTGCTGATTTTTAATAACGAAATTTTTAAAGCTATGTTTGATCGATTGGCGTATTCATCTAGTGCCTTGACAAAGTTGATTTCAATACTAACACGGACGGACAGACGGACACCGCTCAATCGACTTCGCTATGCATAAGAACTGAGAATATACGTACTTTATGGGGTCTTAGTTATACCACTTTATATGGTGGAGGGTATATTAATGCCAGTCCGAAGGAAGCAAAAATTTAAGGTGCTGCAAATGCTATAATTTCTTTTTAGAAATTTTTTTTATTGTTTATAGTTATAAGTATTTATTTTATAATGTATACTTTGTTAAGTGTTATTTACATTCTTACATCTTTATTATCGATAATTTGTTTCTTATTATTTTCTCATTCTCCTATTTTGACATTCTTTTGTAACTTCCTTTTTTGTTGCCCTCGTGAAAGCATCGAACTTGTAAATTTATTTAATAAAACCACATAAAATTATAACCTTGAATTAAATAAATAATTACAATTAATTATAACAAATAAAGTCTTTTGATTAAATAAAAACGAGGTGTAAATATGGCTGAATTAAATGGAAATTTTCAAGTTCCAAAATTAACATCCACCAACTATTTTAATTGGCGATTTAAAATTGCGATGTTTTTGAAGCGAGAGGAGTTATGGGCAACAATTATCGATGAAGCGAAGCATGGTGATGCTGCTTGGATAAAAGCTAATCAGCGGGCGCATTCCACTATGTATTGGCGATGACCAAATCCTTCACATACGCAGTAAGACCAGTGTAAAAGATGCGTGGAATGCGCTTAAGGAATTTTATGAGCGTGATTCTCCAGGTGTAAAGGTGAGACTGCTTCGACAGGTAATGTCTAAAAGAGCTAATGAAGATACCGACATGGAGATGCATGTCAGCCAAATGAACAAAGAAGCTGATGCTGAAGGCGCTGATGTGCTACGTGTATCAAATTTTACACGCAAGAGTGGTAGTGGCATTACGTGTTTCTTTTGTAAAAAGAAAGGCCATATTAAAAGTAAATGCCTAGAGTACTCTGCGTGGAAAACTAAAAAAGGTAATCAAAGGCCGAAAGCTAATGTTGTTGAGCTAGACGAATTTTCTGAGCATCTATTTTTTGTCGGTACAAATAGTAATAAAGACTGGATTGTGGACTCAGGGGCTACTTGTCATATATCTTGCGATCGGGATTTGTTTGATGAATTTGACAGTTCCCACAATGAAAGTATTTATTTTATGATAGCTGCATCCGAAATAGCAGTATCCTGATATACCCTTTGAATGAAGTCGGAGAATTCACCAAGGTTCGCATTGATAATGTGTTGTATGTTCCTGAAATCGGAGGCAATTTAATTTCGGTGAAGAGATTGTCCGAAAGGAATATAAAAGTTAAGTTTTGTAAGAATATCTGTGACATACGGCTACCAAATATTAACAAGTAGCAGTTGGCGATTTGAAAAATAATCTATACAGGCTACGTACCAAAAATTCCTTGAACTGTGTTGCAACTGGAAAGCCTGTTTGCATACATACATGGCATCGTATTTTAGGACATCGCTGTACGGATGCAATTCGAAAAATGGTGAAAGATGATGTAGTTTCGGGTTTAAGATTGGCAGAATGCACTGAAAACTGCAAATACTCTAGCGATTGTGATGTTTGTATCAAAGGAAAATCAACACGTTTACCTTTCCCTAAGGAGTCTAACTACCGGTCAACGAAGCTGCTGCAGCAGATTCATAGCGACCTGTGTGGGCCTATGCAAACTTCAACTCCATCAGGTAAGCGCTATGTATTGACCTTCATTGACGATTTTTAGGTTACACCACTATTTTCCTTCTTAAAGAAAAATCCGAGGCCCTACAAAAGTTTATAGAGTTCAAATTTGGCCGTGCAATACAACATATTAGAACAGATCGTGGAGGCGAATATGTCAATAAGGACTTCATAGAATACCTACATAAAAATGGTGTGAAAATTCAGCGTACTGCACCATACACGCCGCAGCAAAACGGGGTCGCTGAACGGAAAAACAGAACACTGATTGAAATGACCCGCTGTATGTTATTGGATGCTCAAATGGAAAACAAGTTTTGGGGCGAAGCCGTTTCAACAGCGAACTACATACAAAACTTGCTGGCATGGAAGTCGATGAAAGGAACACCATTTGAAATTTGGCATGGACGTAAACCTCATTATTTCGGTTCGAAATGTTTTATTCATGTTCAAGATGCACAGCGAAGAAAACTGGATGCAAAGGCAAACGAAGGCATATTCATCGGTTTTGATGCACATTTGAAAGCCTATAGATGCTTTATACCAGAGAAAGAAAAGGTTGTTATATCCCGTGATGTAAGATTTGTTAAAGAGCCTTGCAAAACGAAAGATCTTGTGAATGGTAACAGCACAATCGGAATAAGAAGTGAGAATCACAATAACGACAATTCCTGTAGTCATGATAAAAATGAACGAAGCGATGTCAACATTCAACCGATTGAAAGCACTGACAACCCTCGTAAATCTCAGCGATCAAATAAGGGCGTTGCTCCCACACGTTTAATAGAAGAAATTGATATTGTTGTAAATAGTGAACCAACGAACTATAATGAAGCAGTACAATGTGAAAATAAAAGTAAATGGGTTGCTGCTATGGAGGAGGAGTATACATCACTCACAAAAAATGAAACTTGGAGTCTAGTCGACTTACCACAAGGTAAGAACTTAATCGGTTGTAAATGGGTTTTCAAACTAAAGACTAATGCAGACGGAAATGTTAAGTAATATAAGAGCTTAGTTGCCCAAGGCTTTAGCCAAAAGTATGGGGTCGATTATGACCAAGTGTTCGCTCGTGTAGCTAAGCATGCTACTCTCAGAATTCTTTTATCAATAGCCGCCTCTAAAAAGATGGATGTATTCCACTTTGACGCAAAGACCGCTTTTCGTAACGGCGAATTACAGGAAGAAATTTATATGCGGCAGCCTCCTGGATTCGTCGACGAAGAAAATCCTTACAAGATCTGTTTGCTAAATAAGAGCATATACGGACTGAAGAAGTCAGCACGCGTATGGAATTAAACATTAGACAATATACTTGTTAAATCAAATTTTAAGCAAAGTAAAGCAGACTGTTGCTTATACACGTATGAAAACACTTTGTTTATATTGGTTTATGTCGACGATTTACTAATCGTTACAAAAGATAAACATGAAGTTGATCGTATTCATAACATACTCCAAAAACATTTCACTCTTAAAAACTTAGGTTTGGTATCAAGTTATCTTGGTATTCACATTTTAAAGGAAAACAACATTTACCTATTGGACCAAACCAAATATATTTTAGAAGTAGTCAATAAATTTGATTTACAAAATGCGAAAAATTCGGAAACGCCAATAAGTCCTTCTTACTATAAGCAACCGGAGGATGATAAACAGCCAAATAATGAACAATACCGTGCTGCAATTGGCTCCCTGTTATATATGTTCAACGAATACGCGTCCCGACATTTCGGCAACTGCAAATATACTTTCCCAGAATATTGAGAAACCAACCCAAGCAGACTGGATAGAAGTGAAAAGACTCATAAGATATCTGAAAGGAACTTCCAACTTCCAATTGAGACTTGGAGATATGTCAACAAATGGTATACTAGTTGATTATGCCGACGCAAACTGGGCTGAGGATCGTCAAACACGTAAGTCAAACTCTGGCTTTGTTTTCTTGTTAAATGGTCTCATCAGTGTATATTACAAGACCTTAACTAGCCTTACAACCAACCCACGACTATATACGAGGACAATCAAAGTGCCATTAAATTAACAGCAGAAAAAAACTTAGTAACCGATCTAAACACATCGATACAAAAACACATTTTGTGAAGGACTATATCAATAAAGGACTGGTCCAAATACGTTTTTGCCTTACTGAAGATATGCTTGCTGACTTATTCACCAAACCACTTCCAAAGGATAGGTTTATTTTATTAAGAAGCAAATTGAATTTTAAAATATCGTGAAAATGTAAATTAAGGAGGAGATTGTTAAGTGTCATTTACATTCTCACATCTTTATCTTTATTATCGATAATTTGTTTCTTATTATTTTCTCATTCTCCAATTTTGACATTCTTTTGTATTTTCCTTTTTTGTTGCCCTCGTGAAAGCATCGAACTTGTAAATTTATTTAATAAAACCACATAAAATTATAACCTGAATTAAATAAATAATTACAATTAATTATAACAAATAAAGTCTTTTGATTCTCGGCTCCAACATACTTTACCTGGTCAAGTCCATGATAATTGTTAAGAAAAAGCTTCATAATCAAGAACACAATAATGTTTAAGGTGATGAACATTAAGAAAAAATGGGAATTTATTTTGTTTGTAATTTTTTCTTTGTTGAATAAGAGAGTGAGTCGAATCATACTCCATTTGTATGTGCCCTGCGATTAATGTTATGTTCAATAGTGATTTTTTCCAACACTTAAAGGAAAGCATCCGTCTAAATATATAATTAAATGATGGAAATTTGGCTTAATGAGGATTTCGTTTCTTAAATATTTTATGAGTATAGTAGTTTGCTTGCTTTTTTTATTTAAAAATTCTTAAATTTTATTTCAATTTCTTGCCCCAAATTTGATGATACGTTAATTTGACTTGTGAAAATAATGCACATGTTGATACGTTATTTTGAATTATTTATATGAAAACTATATTTTTGATCGCAAAAATCTTAAAATCGGTAGAGACATGTAAGATAACCAAAAGAATTATAATCAATCAAAAACTCGATTTTGATCTTGTTGTTGACAAGTACTTTTGGATTTTCGACGACGATAAACATTATATAAACAAGTAATAAAGAGTGCTATCTATATGCTATCTTATATACCTTTCACCAAAAAAAAAATTGTGTATTTATTTTCTTCTTATTATTTATTTACATGCTATTAAGACTTTATTAATTAAGCATTGGCTACTTTGGCCATCAACTAACATTTGTATTAATTTTGAAACTATCTTAAACTTTAATTTTTTGTTTGGAAAAAAATTTAAATATTGTATTTATATTGCTTTCTGATGAATCGATGAGTTGAATAATTCCTTTGTTTAAAATATATTTATCATTGCACTCTTTTAACTTAGGGCAAGCAAGGAGAATATCTGCCTGTTTATAAAACACGTCAAGAGCGAAATTAAATCGGATGGCATATGGACGAATACGTAGTAATTAGCGTCCGTGTAACACGTTCCGGTTTTTTCGTTTAACTTACGTTGTGTTTAACTTATGTTGTGTCAAATCGTAGTATTGCCAATGTATTAATAAACGTTTTTTGTTTACTTTTTTCCTATACATTTTTTGTTTTTGCCTTAAATGATGGCAACCCTGCTTCGTCGCTTCAAATGAAACAACTGAGTTAAATAAACAAAACAAATTGCAAAACAAAAATTTGTGAAAATAAAAAGTTTAAACAACAGTTATAAAAGTAAACTATAATTTTTAAATGTATGTATAATACTAATAAATGTTTTTATAAGTGAAAGTGTTATGATGGGCAGTTGCCCAACAATATTAACTCCTGACGAATGGTTTTTTTCAGTGCGCGATACATAAACCAGAAACAATTGCCATTTGTTACGTTTTTTCAAAAACAAAATGACATTTGCATTAAAAAAAAACAAAGATGGGACACGGTAAGGCGCCTTTCAGATTAGGCAAGTTTACTTGCGCAAGTCTTGTGTTTGTGGGTGTGAGAGGAAAGGTCGGTTTGAAGGGGGAAGACTTGCCGAGATTTGTGTAGCGACTTGCTTGTACTTGACAATTCTGCTTCTGCTGTCATTCTTGTCTTGAATTATTTATTAGTTTTTTACATTTTCTTGTATTTCTTTTTCGGCGTGTTGTTAAGCTATATTGGCAAATCTTCTTTATCACTGTCGTCAGAATCTATATTAACCGCTTCTCCGATGCATTTAGTATATCTTTAACTAAATTATTTTTTTCTTGAACTTATATTTTATACACGAAATTTTAATCACTTTCACAATTACAATTAAAAAAAAAAACGTCAACAAATTAAGAAAATTCGAGCATAAGAAAATTAAACTTGCTCAACAAAGTTGCCAAATTTGAACATAAAAGCAAGGTCAAAAAAATATAAACAAAAGTGAAAATTGTACTTGCGCAAGTAAACTTGCCTAATCTGAAAGGGGCCTAACGTTTTTGTGCGTCTAAACGGCAAATTGTGTTCTGTAAACTGGCTGTATGATTTACGAAGTTGATTTATCCACAATACACACATAAGTTGGTAAAATGATTGTTAAGTAGGTGCAAATGAGTTGTGATAGTGTGTCCGATACGTAACCTTGAAAAATCTATTATTTTAATATATGCAAATATTATATTTGTTGGATTTTTTAAGGGTGTGTTATTAATTGTTATTATTTGTGGTGTGTGATTTATTTAAGAAAAATGGGGATGATGATATTCTTTAAGTTGGATTTGAAGATTAGTTATAATTGTGTTGCGAAGATCATTCTCTTCAGTTGTTGCATCCACTAAATTTGGCGCACGGCATCCAACTTTTGCAGCAGTATCAGCATAATTATTACCCTTACCCGACATGGCCTGAAATTTATATTATTTTTATTTTATTATTATTGTCAACTAATAGATCGCAAATTTTATTAACCGATTGCCATGTGGTACTAGATGGGTTGGAAATACATACGTTGTTAAGACTGAAATGCTATCTGAGAAAATAAGGGAGTTCTTTTTAGATTTTGATCGCTATATATAATGCTTGCAGCATTTCTGCAGCTTCTGCTGTAAAAATTAAAGAGATATTGGACAAATATTTGGTTGAGAGTATATTTCCATTTGATCTATCACAGCCTACACTACATTTTCTTTATCTTTAGAGCATCTGTAAAAATATGCTGCCATTTTGTTCTCCAAATGTTGATATTAATTCATTATACAAACGTAAATATACATCATTAGGTGTAATTTGTTTCTTGATAACAGAAAGAGACAAGTCACACGATTTATTCTTAAAAAACGAACTGGGATAATTAATTTTGAACCTTGGAAGTTTGGTTGAACTTTGGTTTTTTTTTGTTGATGAAAAAACACATCAGCGTCTATAATAGAATTACAGAACGATAGAATTTTGGGGAGGAGTCTGTTTAACGATTCAGAAATCTTATCTTCTAACGAAGGAAGTCCTGATTCAATTAATAAAATTGAAATGGGTGTTGCTCTGATAGCGTATGTGCTAGCCCTAATTACTTGATGATATAATTTTTGATGATGATAATATTTAATTTCGCTTCTGAGATGTTAGCAAAAAGAAGAAGAAAAGTTGACAATGGTGTTTTCGGCATACATGCAGCACGGATGATTTTTCAGGGGAAACTTTTGCTCCAGAAACGGTATTCCAAGATTCAATGTCAGCAACTACTGTTTTAAGTATGTCAATGGTTTTTGAGTTATCATTATTTTTGCACAAAATATAAAGATCATAAGCATAGAGCCAAATATCCACATATTTATACTTTTTGATGATATTACTTAGTGGATTAAATGCAATTTGAAACAAAACAACAGATAGCGGTGAGCCTTGTGGTATCCCGTAATTTAGAAGAAATTTATTTGATATATGTTGGTTAATTGTCACATGTATTGATCTACCGGTTAAAAAGAATTTTACATAATTGAAAACTTTTGGGCCAATATCCCACGTCCTTAATGCGTCCAATAATTTGTGTATACCAATTCGATCAAAAGCTTTTTCAAAATCAATACTTTATATTGATGTATTATTACGAGATGATAATGTTTTAGAAATATAATGATCAATATGCAACAAAACGTCTGCATAGCTTTTGTTAGATTTAAACCCAATTTGATTTACAGCAATAAGATTACTCTTTTTAATATACCATTGAATTCGATTAGCAATTATCCTTTTCATTATTTTAGATAGACATGGTAAAAGAAAAATAGGTCTATATCCGGTAAATGAAGCTGGGGTTTTGTTGGGTTTGGGTATAGTTAGGCCCCTTTCAGATTAGGCAAGTTTACTTGCGCAAGTATAAGTTTCACTTTTGTTTATTTTTTCTTGAAATTGCTTTTATGTTCATATTCGGCAACTTTTTTGAGCAAGTTTAATTTTCTTAATTTGTTGACGTTTTTGTAAACCATAAATTTCTCCCCGTTTTGGAATGTAGCTTAACAAGAAATAAAAGACAATGTAAAAAACTAATAAATAATCCAAGACAAGAATGGCAGCAGAAGCAGAATTGCCAAGTACAAGCAAGTCGCTACTCAAATCTCGGCAAGTCTTTCCCCTCCAAACCGACCTTTCCTCTGACACCTACAAACACAAGACTTGCGCAAGTAAACTTGCCTTACAATAAATGCAGTTTTCAATGAATGTTGAGTAGTGAAATTTTTCTCTTTCTGGATAAATGTTTTTAGAGTTATAAGCAGTTCAGACATAGTTAGTTTAGAATTAATAATACGAGCATTGTAGTTTCTTGTTTCTGCGGCTTTGTACATTATTGAATTTTTCTTAGCTCCAATAAATTGCAAAAAAAAAATTGCAATTTCAATCGGGTGTGTAATTGTTGCTATTGGTTTATGTGTATTGTGACTAGATATAGCTTTTCTTTTTTTCCATAAACGAGAAAGTGAAGAGTCCCTTTTATAGTTTTACTGAAATTTTCGAAGCAAAGTGCTTTGCCCTTTTTGGATTTAAATCTGAATTTTGAGGTGGCTTTCTTCATTAAAGGTTGTTTTTTTTTAAAGTTTTGCCACTTTTTCATTTTATCATTGCGGAAATGTGTTAATAAAGTGCTCCACCATGGGACAAAGTGTTCTTGGCGTGGTGAAGTTTCCTGGATATAACAATTGGCTGCACTTCTTACATTCTTTATAAATGTTGCGTTGTCTTTATTAGTGTTACCTGATGATATTTCAACATGCTCCAGAGTGTTATCAATCCTTAACCCAAATTGTTTTCAGTTAGCTTTCTTAACCCTTTGATGCGTGGCGTACGTTATAATGTACATCGATTTTATCAACCCGTCTCTTGTTCAAATTTTAGCATACATGCAATAAATTTGCAGTTATAGGTTCGTTGTGATGTTATTTTTTAAATTCTAAAGAGGCTGTAAGATTTAAAGACAACTTGAGATAATTTTTATATATTTGGTGTACTCATCATCGACGCAGCCACTAATATGTCAAAGTTTATTTTCAAATTAAAAAAGAAAAAATAGATTTTCTCGCGTATTTTTTTGATGAATTTTTAAATGTTTCTTTAATTTATGTACATATGGGTTAAAGAAATTTAAAATCAATAAAAAAAATAAAATAAATTGAAAAAGTTTTTAGATTGAAGCAGATTTTATATTAAAATGTACAGCTTCAAAACCCGCCTTATATTAAAAATTTGTCCCCATAATTTTTTACACATGCTCTTTGAAGCCTTTTTAAGCTATACAAACCATATATAGAACTTTTCAACGGTCGAAATTAATTCCCGTGTCAAAGGGTTAAGGTTGAATTTACGTGCAGGAATTTTGTTAGGACAACTTTTTTCTATAGAAATGGAAGTTTTAATGGGAAAATAGTCATTATGTTGTAAATCATCAAGTGTATTGCAACAGACTGATGGAAGCAAAGATGGTGAACAAGCAGTTATATCTACGTGTGTAAAAAAGCTATGGGACGAGAAGTGGGTAGGATTTCCATCTTTAATAAAACATAAGTTGTTGTGCATAAGAGCATTTTCAATAATATAGCCTCGTGAGTTATTACAGTTATTACTGATTTTTGGAAAATCAAAGAAGTTATTTATATTAAAACTGCTGTTTGTTTTTTACGCTTGATGGGTGGATCCGGATCCAAAAGAGAGTAATAATTTCCCCCTGAAAAGGATTCCATGGTTAAAAAAAGTTTTCACCAATAAAGGAAAGCAAAGAATTACGATAAGTTTTTAAAAAAAAATTTCTTTATATTAAACGCGAATTAAAAACTTTGTATTTGTATTCTAATGCACTTAAAATGAATGATTTTTAAATGAAATCAAAATTATTTTTTCAAATATTTTTCTTTTTTTATAAATATACAGTGGCTCACAGCTTATTTTATGCACCGCATATTTTAATTTTTAAGTCCTGTAACAATAAAACCAGTAAGAATTAAAAAAAGAAATTGGTATCATTTAATAGATAAAAGGGCTTAATTTAACAAGAAAACTTTAATTTTTAAAAAATTAAGATTTAATTATCCTAAAAGTAAAACAAATAAAAAATACAGCTTTTTTCATATCACAGCTTATTTTATGCGGTAACCTTAAGTATTGAAAACTTTCAAGTTGTGTTTGCTAATTTATATTTTTAATACTTTGTCTGATACACTTTATTGTCTATAACAGGCTTAAGACGGTTTGGTATAGATGCAACTAGTTTTCGCGTTGAATTGGGCGATATATTCTACTCGTAACACTCCAATTCTTTTAGGCTATTTTTGCTTAAAAACTCGTGTTGCCTTATGTTTCTTCCAAAATGGACCATAGATTTTTATTGACATTGAGGCTTGGTGGCTGAGGTGGCGTAATCATCAAGTAAGGGTTATAAATTGACCAAAACTTTACAATTCCCGATTTATGTTTCGGATCGTTATCCTGATAAAATCGAAAATTTGATCTTATACCCAGATTCTTTGCATTTTGCAACAAATTGTCCTTTAAAATTTGAAGATACTTATTTTGTCAATGGTTGTTTCAATAAACTCTAAACTCTCAGTACCAACAGTCGACATACAGGCCCAAATCATGACGCTGCCACCACCATGCTTACCTGTTGCCTTTAAATATTCTTTATTAAGCTCAGTGTTAGGTTTTTTCCATACGTAGGACTTATCATCGGAGCGGAATTTATTAAATTTGGATTTATCGGTTAAGATAACTGCATTCCAAATCGATGCGTCTTTGGAATCGTGTTCTACAGTGAAGTTGAGACTGCATATTTTGATTTTTGCGCTAATGGAAGGCTGCTTACGTGCAACTGGAGCATTAGAATCATGGTGACGAAGAACACACTGAAAAGTTTCAACGCAGCAATGTTTGCCTATGTCATATTGAATATCGAAAGTCAATATAATAAACCGCTCATCATGTTTATTAAAAATTTTATTTGGTGCTTATCTACATTTGTTAATTAAACGGTTTTCACGAACGAAGCACTCGATAATTTGTTGCGACGTCCAAGTTTTTTTTATTCATCATTTCAACTATTTTCCGCTGCGAGTGACCGTTTTTAAAATGATTTACTACCAATTCTTTCTGTACTAATGTTGTGCGTGGACCCATTTTAAATTTCCCGAAATTAACCAAATTATTGACAAAATAAGACCATTAATTAAGTGCCAATCATATCGAAAAGTACAATAGGGTAGAATTAAAAATAAATTTCCGCTAGACAACGCATTCTGAAAGTATCGTTACCAAAAGAAGTAAATGCATAAAATAAGCTGTTAGATGAAAAAGCTGTATATATTACTTTTCTTGCTTTTTAATTATGTTAATATTAATTTTCTAAATAAATAAAGTTTTCTTGTTAAACTAGACCCTTTTCTTTATTTATTGATAACAATTTCTTTTTTTAATTCCTACTGGTATTATTGTTATAGGACTTAAAGGATAAAATTATGCAGTGCATAAAATAAGCTGTGAGCCACTGTATTTTCACAAGAAAACGACCGCTCACTTCGATTGAATGTTATATAATATTTTATTTTCTTAAAATGTAGTTTTTTTAATATTTGGGGCGAACTTGAGTTGTTTTATTTGTCAGCTTGAGGTTTACTCTACGCCCACTAGAGGCCGCCTGGGTTTCTGTCGCTCTTTTAAGATATTTCGTTTTCAGCTTCACTTGTACGATTGTAATATAAATAAAAAATGACTCAATTGCGTAGATGTGTTTTTTTTTTGCGAAAGTGAGGCTTTTTTAAAAAACTTTTAAATTGTTGTTAGTTTTTATTTAATCTTTGTGCCTTTTATGTGTTAAATAAAATTTCAAGTAAAATTTAATAACGACAACTTTACATTAAATTAATTAATTTTCAAAGAAAAAAAATCTTTTTGTTTTCGCGCTATTTTTTTTATTATTTCGATTTAATAATATGCACGTCCTGATGGCCATTTCGCTACCGCTTACTAAGCTCTTTAGGAAACTTCTCAAAAACATTTTTAATAACGAAAAAAAGATTTGTCCAAACAATAAAGTAAAGACAAAATTCAAAGTTTAAGCAAAAACAACAATAACCAAAAACGATTCTATTTTTCTTTCTCCACGGTATACGGCAAACTTTTTTTCGGCTCTTTGAAACAGTTAAATAATTTTTAATTTTTATTCCCCATATTTCGAATAGCATCCCTATTTTTATTCCCCGTATTTCGAATAGCATCGCTATTCATCTTCAAGGCAAAATTTTGAAATTAAAAAAAAAAGATCTCTTAAAGAATGTTTAAAATTTTTTTACTTTATTTTTGCTTAAGCTAAGTATATGTGTAACTAAATTTCGTATAAAATTAAAAAAAATCTTATAGAAGGTGAAGGTCCTTCAATTTGACCTATTTTACAGCGAAATTTTGACTTTACCCTATGTTTTCTAAGATACCAAAGCTGGGTTTGGAAAAAGAAGACTACTATAAAAAAGTTATATATACTCCAAATTTTTACTGATAGTATTTTATGAGCCCTAGTCCATATGAGGACTTTATAGGCAAAAGAGCCAAAATTCCAATTTTGAAATTGTGAGATTTCCGTTACTTTGCAGATTTTTTGCCATTTGCTTTAGAAACTACACATGCACAGAAAATTTTATTTGTTATATTGTATTTTACTTTCCTCAAATGGGACTGTTTTTACTATAATTTTTCAAAATTTTCGGAGATCAGCAACAAATTTTAAAATTTTGTTCTAATGTCTTATTTTTTATGTCAATGAAAAAAGATTCACCTTAACGCAAAACTGTGCGTTTTTAAATATGAGTGTGCCAATATGTATCTATCTCAATTTTATAAATTTACAATACAAATTTGTACGCGCCTGTAAAAAAGTTTGTAACAAGTTTCCACTTTTTGTGGTGAAGGGTAAAAAGCGCGAAATTTTCTAGGTTTAAAAATAAATAACTTTGCCGCATTTAGGGTTGAGTAAACCATAATGTAATGAATACATGTTAAATGCTATCAAAATATGTTATTGCTTTCCGCGAATTACACATTAGAAACTTCAGTGGGCTTCTCCAAAAATGAAGCAGATCGAGCAGTAGGTGCAACTGGTATTTAATATCGTTGCATGGAATCGGAATTTTAATCCTAAACTTTACTGTATTGATATTGAGACATATGATTGGAACACTACTGTCGAATCGTTCTGAAAAATCTCTCACATGAATATGTTATAGTCGTCTTGTTTGACACAGTGTGAGCTCGAGTACAAACTAAATTTTTAAAGATTACATGTGCAAGTTAAGCAGTGAAGCCCATATATCCGCTGTACTATTTCATACATAATCTTATCCGGTGCATTATATATTTTATTTAGTTAAAGAAAAACTTCCATTTCTATTTAATTTCGAACTTTCCTAAATTTGGGTCACTTTTATTTATTTTATTAAACTTTTAAATATATTAATTGTTCTTCATGTTAATTGCAAGTTTTGCTAGATATTGTTGTAATTATAAATAAAAATATTTCTCCCATCCGAAATCACGTCAGTCAGTGCTAAAGTGACATTATTTTCTATATAAACATTAAAAAAAAAAAAGATTACTTCAAACTATTTTTCAGCACCTACTTAAAACAAAATAAGATTTAAATCTTATTCCTTGAATGAAGACATTTTTATATTCATCTGATGATTGTATGATGATGCGTAAGCAACCAAGTGTAGTGGTTAATTTATTACTCCAACGCCATTTATGTCAATGAAGGCGCCAGTTGTTAAAAAATCCCCAACCACACAGTAAACCGCCACACACATACAAAAACTTAAAATTTGTTCTAAACATTTATGCGTAAAGTCACAGCAAGACAATGTTGCCAGTTTCTTAAAACTTTGTCCCAAAACAATAAGAATGCTCTAAAAATAACTGCTAATTAATAAAAAATCAATTAAACAAGTCAAATAAATTATATTTAACAATTTGAATATATTAGACCGAATAAAAAGAATAAAGTATAATTTCTTTTGTGTGTGCTTTTTAAAACTTTTATTGGGAATGCCTTTAATTTACTTTTTTAATAGTTAAATCCTAAAAAAGGAATAAAAATTTATTTGCTGGTTATACAATCTGGTAAACTGACGGTAACTTCAAAATTCAGCTGCTACATGTTGTGAACGAGAATAGCTTTGGCGAAAGGTGTGGTGCAAGAGAGACTGACAATTGACGAATATTAGGAGATAGCTACATGCAGACAGTCTCAAGTGACGCTCAAAAAGTACTTGGTAGGGACGTTATTGCTTCTAGCGTTTTAGGTGGCATAAGTCGCTCATGCTTGCAGGGGCCTATTGCTGGTGCCAGGAGAATTGTTAGCCCCTAGGGGCCGCGCTGACTGTCTCAGTTATTGATAAGATCCTTTAGGAAGTAACGTTGGCTTAGACACGAATCGCGAGGATAGCACTTCTTCAGCATAGAGAATTAGCATTGCCCTGTTAACGTGTTGCTAAAAAATGTTACTCCGGGAATCGCTATGCGTTCCGAAGGCGCTGGTGTTTGCATTGTTTACACCCATTGATAAGAATACCGTCCAGATGGAGCCAACACGAGCAGACAGTAACGGTAATCTTTATTCCAGTAGGACGCTTAATTCCTGGAAATGATACTCTAGGGTTCCATCAGCGACGTAACTCGATTACTGAATTTTATTAAAAAATAAAATGAACTATATTTCGTTGTTTGTTTGGATATATTTAAAGAATATGAGATCTCACTTTCAAGCATTGTTGCCAGATTTGTTGATTTTCTTTTCCAAAATGAAAATTGTGGAAACCTTTTTGATTAAATCTAAAAAATTCTTCAAATATTGGATTTTTTGTGAAAATGTGTATTTATTTAACGCAAGGTTAGCAGTAGCTGCATAATTTATACCGATATTTATTAACTACCGTTCATAAGTACAACCAGTATCGGAAGAAACGAAACTATTTTCGGTTGTTAAGTATTAACATTCCAAAACAGTTTACTTCAAACTAGTTGTATACCGGTGCCATCGAGTTTGATTAAAATTCTTTAAAAAGCAGGCTTAAAAATTCGAGTTTTATGCAAAAATTATTGTTTTTTTATTTTTTCAGTACACTTACGTAAATACCATTCCAAGTGCTTTTGAAAACTTGTCGGTCATATGTCAGTAAAAATATTTTTGTAATTCTCAAATGGATTATAGTAAGCAACTTTGGCACCAGAATTCGATGAACATTAAAGAATGCACCTATTATACTATACTATTTGATAGCAACATAAAATTGTCTAGACCTTTAGAAAAATGTAATAGATAAATGCTAATGCCGAAATACCAATTTTATATCAAACTTAATATTATATCTCAAGCTTTTTTTGTGAAATATTATGTACCATTATTTTATTTAAACTAACCCTTTTAAGAACGTTTTTTTGTGTCACTTAAAAGTAAATTTTGGGTAAGTGTAAAATGAAGCTTTAAATAAAAATTAAGTTTGGATTTTAAACATTGGTATATTTAGAGGGTTGTAATAAAATTTTATGACAAATATATTTGTGAAACATTTGAAACTCATCTGCTAGACTTTTAAGGACGTTTTGGTATTTTTGTTACAAAAGAGGCAAAAAAGACCCACATGGGTTAAAATGCTTTTCGCAGTACTTTAAATAAACCGACTAAAAAGATCTTGTATCTTAAATGCAAGGATAAAATTATTTTCTTTGCGATTCACTATAAGAATACATGGATTAAATACATTAATTAAATAGTCTAATTATTTGCCAATTTCATCAGCATTGAATGATAAACAATAATAGCATTACCATTATTTTTACCAATGAGAAGGTTTAATTGATATTTAGTTGTCATCAATGACTTATGATTAAATGGTTTCAAAGCATTACCAATAACAAACGCCACTCCTTAAAGTATAGTAGAGCAATTTTAAAATAGCATTTTGATCGCAAAAATTTGGCGAAACATGTTTTACTTAACATTGTTAAGAAAATGAGAAAAAATATAGGAACATAGTTTTTGGCTTTGTGTAGTTATAAGATATGCTAGCACAAGTAAAATGTGACTTTAGAACTCAGACATCAAGCTGAACACCCATTTCTCTTAAAATTGATAAATTAATAAAATTTTCAAATGAAGATCCATCTACAACAGTGATGGTTTATTTGTTTTATGTATAAGTTCTTTCTAAGCTTCTGTGATTATAAATTTGTATTTCATAAAAAAATATATTTTTTATTCATTTGTAATTATTACCACATGTAATTAAAATAAAATCGTTAGCACTTAATGGTAGTTAAATTTTTTTCATTGTCATTATTTCAAACAATGCCAATGAAATTTTAATGGTAATGAAAAAGTTCTAAATATGACTATAAGAACCTTTTACAAGTAAACTTGCAAAACGCCCTCTACCAAAGTCCGTTAAACTTTTAAGGAAAGTTTAATTTTGCTAGTTTGTGTTAATAGTTCAATATTGTGCTTTTCAGTTATCATCACAAAGGTCTTCTTTAAAACGGTGTATACGAATAGGGTAAGTTTTATTATACACAGAAAGAAAACATTCATTTTAGTTTAAATTAAAGTGTTCTAAAAGCCATTAAAAATTTCTTAAAAGTAGAATAAATTAAGATTTAGTAACCAGACTTAAAGCTAAAAATTTTTTGAAACTGCTTTTGTTTTATTAATTAAGGTTCGAATTTTTAGTGTCTACTGTTATTTTTGTGTCAGGTATATTCGAAGCTTATTTAAAAAATTCTGCTGGCAACACTGATTCAGGGTAAACATATCTGATATTGTTTGCTTTGTGATAAAACCAATTTATTGAGCTCAGTGCTTTTCTCCAAATTTTTGTATGTGTTGTTCAGGTATGTATAAGTATTTGAATTATAAACTCTAAAGAAAAACTGTTCACTTGAATTCGGAAACTGAAGCATTTAGTGTGATAAAATAATACTTATTTATCATTATTTAAAAAAAACTTAAGCCTTCTTGCATAGTTAATTTGCTTTATATTTCTCAAGTCAACTAATTTGGTGAATAATATGTTTTGGTATTATATTTATATTGATATTTTCGTACGAGGTCTTTTTGAAAATTCCCTGGCTTTTCAATAAAATAACTATAGTCTTGTTTAAGCCCGCTGCAGTTTTCTCACTTTTTGTGTACTTTTATTTTGTTTTTCAAGATCCTCAAAATAGATGTTTGCTTCAGTGGTGACTTCTTCATTAATTCCTTTTAATGTCGTACCATTTTCTTCCTTTGATGCAATGTGAACCATATGCAGAGAAGAGTATGAGATCGTAGCCAAATTTAAGACTTATTTTCACACATGTAGGCGCTCGATCTTCAAAAACTTTGCAAAAGATGTAAATAAATTTTCTGGTGAGTCGGTGATTACTAGTGTTAATCGATATAAATGGCATAGCCTGCATCCCAAAAAATGCTGGATGACAGACCCTCCGAAATACCGATTGTGAAAGTTTACGAACAGCTAATTCTAGTTAAATATTGACAAGGAATTCCTTGGAGTTGTCCTTCGTTTGCCTTAATGGTATCGCCCGTAAACACCTGTTCAGTCAAGATACTTGTAGGCTCTGCAATCTCACAGATTTTCATTTTCTGATAGTTATATATTATTTTATAGATTTTATTGGGCTGGCATTAGGATTTATATTTTGATCACATGAACGTGATTGTGTTTACTAGTTTGATGCTATCACAGCTGAAAAAGAACAACTTTTTTTGCTAAATATAGAATCAAATTAAAGTCTATTCATAGTTTTAGTGATGTTTTTTTCAATTTTTAAACCCTAATTACCTTTTTAATTAAACTGAGCATATTTGCATACATTCGTTAACGTCTATACAAATCTTAGAACCATCATCTTTTCGGGGTTTCAAAGCCGTACTTTGGCATTTCAACGCGAACACATATTAAAGCTCCTTCTTCATGAAGTGTATTACACTACTTCTTCACGCGCCATCGATTTGATAATGATGTGAACATGTATGTGGTGAATACGAATTGATTTTCATGTTCTGCTTGAGCATTATTTCTTTTTTTTATTAGAGTTATTTCAATGCTTTTAACATAGCAGAAAGTATTTGTTCGGTTCATCAACAGATGGCGCTAAGTTGATACCAAACATGATTATTCAGCTAAATGTTCGGTCAACGATGGCTGGGCGTGACAATCTTCACTAACCTAATTTCCTAGTTCTGGCACAATGCGTTTCATAAGTAGGAGCTATCCCCTGAGTGCTGGTTCTAAGTAAAAAAAAACAAAATTTATGTGGGACATATTTATGTCTTGTTTAATGTTATACCAAGTTGATGGCTGCTTGGATAGTGGAGAAGGCTTGTGATGTCATACAAAAATTTCATCATAAAATTTAATCAAATTAAGCGCTACATCTGTGTTGTATATGAAAAGCTATGTGTATCCTAATTTTACAATAGCCCTTTTTTTGTGCTGAGCAAATGAACTTCATCGACAATTATAGCAGCCAAATAAAAAAGTCCAATAATTGCGTATGAATAAATAAACAAAATCTACAAACAGAATTTTGTATTATCAACTAAAGAAATGTCAAAAAGTTTTTTAACCAAATAAAATCATCTTAAGTGTGAAGCGAATAAATTTGTGTAGTAGAAATAAAAGTGTAAATTTATAAGAATTCAATAACTTATTAAATAAACAAATTCAAAAAAAGCTTAAGTTTCAATACATCTCCCTGAGAGGAGTAGAGTAAACATATTTCGTGTGAAATTTTTCAAAACATATTTCACCACCTTTAAATTTCAATTCTATTGGCACTTGAGAGTCTACGCTGTTGTGGAAAAAAGCGACAATGGTAATAGAATGACAACTACAACAGCAACAATAGGAAACAGTAAAATTTACAATCACTTTCAAAACAATTCCTAAAGGTAATAAATTCTTAAGCTGTTTTTTTCCTTCTTCTTCTTCTTCTCGTCTCTTAACTCCTCCTCGACTTTGTAAAAGTCATCCACATTGGATTATATTATTTTTTTAAGAGAAGTATACCGTGTCTATTCGTTGTTGCTATGGTCGATTTAAAGCAGATTTACTTTTACTTCTTTCTAATAATCTCATCGCTATTGACTATTTAGCACGACTTACTTTAGCACGATGTAATCAGCTGTTACCGTTACTTCAGTAAATTACACGTGCAAAACGTTCGTTATTCAGGTTGTCCCATCTATTCCTGGCCGATAAGCAAGCGAATCGTACAACGCACTACAGAGACAGACAAACAGTTCGTTTGTTGGTTAAAGTCACTTTTTTATGTATCCTTAAGTGTGGAAATGTTCAAATCGAATGTAAACAAATATTATTTGCTATTTCTTCCGTTCTATACCCTATCATTTGATTGCGGCGAAATATATCTTATACTTAGGGTTTATTCCCTGAGCGTTGTTCTAAATAAAAACAGAAAAAGTAGAATGTCTAAACTGGATGGTGACGCTCAGAATTGAAAACATCCGGCTAGAGTCGAACTACCACAAGCACGAGGGCTTCGTTGATGTTTACATTACGACCTCCCTGTTTTTTAACCGCTGTTCACCAACTTATCTAAAATTAACGCCAACTACAACTTTATTAGCACATGTGCACTCTATCTGGCGTAAATATGTCAGATCTTTGCAAATGCATGGTTGCTGTGTGATTATTGACTAAGATACAGATACTTGGATGCTTGAATTAAAGTAACCTCATAAAAAGAAATCCGATGGTGTTGTCACAAGATCGGGTGAGGTGAGCCTTACAACATGTTGCGCAGTCTTCTTCGAATCGCATGCCGTCCACATCAATATTTTTTAATTAAGGTTAACGGAACATTGCTATTGTATTGCGAGCGTTTTAAATTATGTGCACACGCATGTACCTGGAGTTTAGTACAAAGAAAAACTTATTTCATTTATAACCAAACGATAAATATATCGTCAGGATCTATTTTATTAGTTTTTTACGCCTTTTATTTTTATACCCTTCATCACAAAAAGTGGATTGAGCGATGTTCGTCGGTCCGTCCGTGTAGTACTAGTAGTCACAAACAAAAATTAAATTAAATTAGGTATAATATCGAAATAGGTGCTTTGGGAAATCAGCATGATCGGTCCATGTCCTTCGAGGCAACAGGCAAAACACCGCATGTCATTTGGAACAATAAAGAAACTTCAATTAAAAAAATAAATATATGGGGCGATAGAGAATTAAAAAATAAGAGACAAACATCCAGGAAAAAAATTGTCGCTCGTCCATATTTTCCGAGTGACGGGGCTCTGAAATATTCAAATTTTTAAAAATATCAATATGATTATTATTTGATGCAATCTTTAAGGAAATATTAATAATTTACAAAAATGCTTAACCCCTTAATAGCCGATGTCATTTTTATGAAAAATTATACATATCGCACTTGATCAAGAATAGGGTATTAACTCGAAATTTTTGAAATATCACTTTTTTCAAGAAATCAGCTTACAACATCAATATCTATCTACTGTAAAAATTTCAACGTATTCCGTTTACTCTTTCATCTCGAAAACCACTTTTGAGACCATATTCATGATAATGTAGTGATTACCTTTATTTCAACAAAAAGGTATTATTTCGAATTAATACAAAAGTTGAAATAGGTATGAGTCGTATATTTTCATAAAAAATGTATTATTTTGATTTGAGCCTTTATTAATGTTAAAAATAATCAAACTGTTTTACTTATATTTGGTTGTATTTCGAGTTACTACCTTTTTGTTGAAATAAAATATTTTTAAATTTTATTAAAATTTCAACTTAAGCGTCATAATTCAAAATAATACCAAAAAAAATATCGATAAATTTCAAAAAAATGGTGTTAACTCAAAAAATTGATTTTTTTTTGCAATGATTGGTAAAATTTAAAACAAAAACAATGTATATATATTTTCAAATGGAATTTGCTTCCTATGGTATTTTTGAATTTTTAAAATCTGTTAAAATGTGGCCACAAACAGTTTTTTGACTCTACTGAAAATTTTAAAATTTTGAGTTAATACCCTCTTGTTGATCAAGTGCGATATATATGCAGTACAAATTTTTTTATTTTTTAACTCTCTGTCATCTCAATATTTGCTTTTTTGATTGGAGTTATTTCACTAAACTAGATAAATAAATAGTTTGTATTTAGAGCGTATACAACTTAAGGACATTCAGCTTGTGTCTAATTTTTCCTAGTTTCAAAAAAAAGGAAAAAAAGAAAAAAATTAAAAATGAACTAAAACTGAATAAAAATTTATCATATAATTTTACGAGTATAAAGCATGTAAACAAAGTTTTGTTGACATATATTTACCTCTTAGTTACTTAACAATTAAAAGCAAAAAAAATTATTTTTTCACTTTTACAAACCAAAACTATAAAAAATTATAATTCTTGGACACCATTTTTGTAATTTTTGATATTAAAAAAAGTATAAATTTCTCCTAATATTGAAGTAATTTGAGCCCAAAATCTTCCCACTGAAAGAATGTCTGGCCAACGTAGTCGACAAATCGTATATTATATATTATTATTTCTGCACCAATTGACCATTTGCAGCAAAACTGGATGGCTTCCAAGTCAGATCTGAATATTAGCGATCTATAAAGAAATTTAATTAAAGGCAAATTTACTATTTTATAAAAATTTGCTTGTTTAACGTACCACTTAAAGCAAACTGATCAGTCTATTGCCTGAAGCTACAAAATTACTTGCCATATTAGATGATTTTCCCTTTTTAGATATTTTATTTACAGATTTCTTTTAGAAGTGCTGTATTAAATTGGGAGCCGGATTTTTTTTTGTTAATTTTCTGTTAAGAAATACTTTTCGTCGTCCAGAAACATGCGGTCTGAAAAAAGTTCCAAAAAGGGAATTAAAAAGTACCATTACTTATATTTAAATTTTAAAATCTTTTTCGATAACATCCTTTTTAAAATAGTTAGTCTATTAACTAATTTCAAGATTAAAAGTATTACAAATACCATTTTTTGTTCATTCTTAACACATCTTCTGTTCGAGCGATTTTTGGTTGATGACCTGAAAAAAGGAAGAAAACCTTTAATGTTTTGGCAGTTGACAACATAAAATCGATTTATATCCGCAAATAACAAAATAAAAGTCAGTACTCCTTCCCATTTGTCATTTTTTCTGCTCTGCAGCACAGTCATGATTTGATCAATAATAATTGTATAGTAGACATGTGCCCGGTCGTTTCAGTGACCGGTCTTTTTCGGTGAATTACCAAAAACTGATTCGTTCGTTCAATTCGTTCAATCGGTCAGTTTGCACGAAAGGAGCCGTTTAAATATCTGGCTCATTTCGTTCAATTTAACCCGTACACTATTGAACGAAAAGACCGGATTTAAATGACCGGATCACTCCGTTCACTTGATTGATTCGGTCAATTTAACCCGTTCGTTCGCGAACGACACAGCTCTATTGTATAGTCGCTTTTTAAGCAAGAAAAAATATTTTATTTCTTTCTCCTGTTGCAATAATCAATTATTTGTTAATTTTAGAAATTTTTAAATGCATTAAATTGGGGGAATGCTTCTCTTAATTGCTTGCATTTTGGGGCTTAAATTAAAAATAGTAGATCCCAAAAAGTCTTCTACTTTATGGTTGCTGCTCTTTAACAATTTTTGTTGGATGTTGGATGGCGCTGAAAAAGATTAGCCATTTTAGATCTTAGGTTTTTGTTGTTCCTGTTTCTGTTTGATTCTTAGTTGGTGTTTTATGGTTTTGAAAATCTTGTTGTTGCTGCTTTTCTGTGTTTGTTAGTCGTCTTACTGTAGTAGTTTTTGTTCTCGTTCGTCTGCTAGATTACATACACACACATTAATACAACAATACATACCCACATACACATACATACAATTCAAACAGTTTAATTTAAAGGGCTCACAAAGTCGAAGTTTATTTCGTTTTGGTGTTGTTTTTATTAAAGATTTGGCTTTTACTTTAATGGTGTGTTTTTTTGTTGTTGCTTATGCTCTTAAGACTACAACAATGACATTTATCGCAGTCGTCGTTTAAATAAGAAAAAAAGTTGCGTAAGTATTCTGGCGCCATCAGTGACACTTTTATTGTGCGTTAATTTGTTCAGCGGCAAAACAATTATTTCCAAATTAAATTCTCTTTAAATATAATATTTCCAAACATACAGAGTCGGATTTCTTAAATTCGAAGGCAGCCTCTAAATGTCTTTCATAGATTTTTCAGAAGTATTCTTTATGTTTTTTACTTAAGAAATCAATCGTTTTTGAAAATTTTTTGTTTGACAGGTTGAGCTTCTTGATTAGTTCTGCTGTTGATGCATTTACACAAATAAACTTAAAAATTAAGGGATTCCTATAAAAGACGAGTTTTCAGGATAATAGCTGTATAGCTTGCACCGTTAAATAAAGATACCTTAAATAAGTAAGGCCCGTGTACAATAATGGCGGCTTAAAACGTAAGTTATCAAAACAAAGGTAAACATTATAGAATCTCCCATACCAGACTTGTTTCCGCCACACACTGGGTATGATTTTCTACGGCTACTAAAGCAACAAGTTATAAAAAATAAAAATTAAGGAGTGACCCATATAACATGTTTATCTCCTAATTCGTAACATGCGATTGGTTGGTTACAGACAGCGACAGTCAAGTTGAGCTCAGTGTATGCCTATCCTGTAGCCGTCACATATCTCAGAAGGATATTTAAGTTTTGATCCATGTGTCTCATAAATGTCAGCCAGTATGCAGTTGTCCAGGAATATGTATCTCTTAATGGATAGGGCGGGAAATTCGCAGACTGCCTCCTAATTTTTCTTTGAGAATGTCGACACGTCGACTAATAGTGCGAACAACTGTAAAAACCTAGGATACTGTGTTTTTCATTAAATTTTATTTATTTCAGCTTATGAAGTTCCACACACAAGACCTTAGGTCTTATATTAGGCTGATGACAGAGTGCGCGCTATAATATCGAGTTACAAACATCTGCTTGTGTTTTCTTACGTCAATGCTCAAAAGATGTCAGAGTCAAAGCGAAGCTACAAGAGAGCCAAAGCGATAAAGCAGGTTGTAATTTGATTTATAGCATGGCATGGCATCGCTTCGTTATTCTTTTTGTTGTTTGTTTACATTGTAGTTTAACATTTTTCATTTTTTTATTTTATCTGTGCGTGTTTAAATTTTCCATTGATTTTAAAATATATTCCTTAAAATAATGGATATTGATATTGAAAAATTTATAACAGAAGTGTTCTCACTTTCTTGGTACAAATTATGAAATTCGCCTTTTTCCTTGCGACTTTTATTTATATCGTGGATTCCTCTCTTTTTACTAAAAAACAAATTATATGTATAATTTGAAATAAAAAATTCTTCATCTGAATCCATTTTTAACAAAAAAAGATTGTCGGAATTAAAAAAGTATTTTAAAAACACAACAAGTTGCTTTGTTTAATATAGCATCCACTCTGACATCCTGTAGTATAAGTATAGCATGAATATTATAGCTTCTAGCATCGCATCGCTTATAGCGCGCACTCTGACATCAGGCTTACAGAGTGGACCTGAGTGTTACAGTATTAAATTAAAATTAACTTTCAACTTAAGAAATAATTATACAACATATAATATACATAAATATATTATATATACCAATACACATAGAATATATTTATACATAAAATATACACAGAGAAAAGAGATTCGTTACGACAACCGAATTTGTTTCCAATCGAATTTGGGCGGTTGTAAGTATTATTTGAAATTCGGTTATGATGAATGAATAAATATGGTACTCACAACTTTTTCAAAAATTTGTTCGACAGTCGATATTAAATATTATTGTGTGGCGAGTAAAACAACTTTAACAACTTTCATATGTACTTTTATTTAAAAAAATAAGTTACAGAAAATTTCATGATTCGAACCATACGAATCAACAACGCCACTCTATGTTCTTCCGATTTCTTTCTTTCCACCTACTTTCTTTCATTTTACTTTCTATTTGCAAATACCGATATTCTTGTCGCTAGGAAGTAAATAAAACATTTTATTTTTATTTGCAAATGTCTTTTTAAGACAATTTATAACTTATCTTTTAAGGATCTTGCGGAACTTTGCGCTATTTTCTTTAAATTTTTTATTTTTGAAACCTAAATATCACTTACATTTTTTATTATAATTATTTTTTTTTATTATGTCAAACACGTTTTTGAAGAAGTAAAGCAAACGATTTATATAATTCTGACTACCAAAATTCGGTTTTCAGTAGTAATGTGCTGAATTAGTTTGGTTGCCTCTCTCAATTAATAGAATTAATTTGAGTAAAGCCATAAATCAGTAAGGTGAACTTTCTAAACAGTTGCAGCTAACCTTTAGTAATAAATATTATTTTTTAGTTTTTAATATAAAAAGTATGTCATTATTATATTTTATTAATAACAAGAAATAAATTGTGATAGTAGGAGTTAAATTTTTAATATATCAACCGAATGTTTACAAATCATTTTTTTTGTGTGTACCTATTAATAAATAACAGATTGGAATAATATTTAATATAGAAACAGACTATCCTTGATGTACGTGCGTTACTTAAAATTTGTGTGATATGGGGAATGGAATTCCAAAGAGTTATTGCAAATACATCAAAATGCCATTAAGAAACAAGGCTTTTAAATCCAAATGATCTGATTCTTTTACCTCTACAATAAGATGCGAAAAGAAGTCTAGTGTAAAGGTGATCCGGATGTTGTGTATAAATTATCTTATGTAAAAAAAATCAAAACTCTAAGGTTTAGTAAGTTTATAAGGGAAACCCCATATAACTTTTACGAAAACATTGATACCCCAGAGCGTCGCCTTAGGCCATACACATACCGGGTAATGTTATTAAAAGCAATATTTAGCTTTCTCATAAAAGGAAACTTTCTGGAAACGCTTTCTATTTCCTCCCGATTTCCTGCATTCTATTTAATTTCTTCTATTTTTTATTCCATACCACATGTTTTGCCACTGCAAAGGAATTAAAACTTTTAAGGACCGTTATTACAAGTTACTAATAGCTAAACTTAAGATTTTGTAGATCATAGAATAAGCTTTTCCTTAAACCTTAGACGCCAATAAGCTAAGGTCCAAACGAATTAAGGTTTTCATTTTAATTATACTCGTACTTTTGTTGCAATCAATCTTTAGTCACAAATATCAAATATATGAAGATAATTATTAATAACACAAATTTAATTTTAAATACTACAATCGATTTTTGACCAACCTATGGAAAAAACAATGTCTAAAACTTGTGTTATTTAATGCTAACGATCTTATTTTAATTGCTTTTAGTAATGGTAATTAAATTCTAATGAAACTGTTTAGTTAATAATTACAATTGAATTTGCTTTTATAAAAAAAATAAATTTATGATAGTAGAACAAACCTTAACACCTTTGTAGATGGATCTATATTTGAAAATTTTAATAATTTATCAACTTTAAGTAAGATATGTGTAAAACTTAATGTCTGAGATCTGAAGTCAACTAATATCCCAGCTAGCCGATCTTATTACTTATAGGAAAACAAAAATGAAAATATTAAAATAATGCTCTACTATATATTTAGTGTTTATTTAGTGTGACAAGGAGTGACGTATATTAATGGTAATGCTTGGAAATCATTTAATCATTAGTCAATATGAATAACTTTGTCTTATAACTTATTATCAATAAAACCATTTCATTAGAAAGCATTACCATTACTGAAAATATCGGTAATGCTAAAAAATTCAGTAGCATTATTTATCATTTAATGCTAACGAAATTGTCACTTAGTTTAATTTAAAAAACGCCATTCATGGTCTTGTGTAAAATATTGTTTCGGCACCCTTGAACTTGATCAAAGTTTAATACGCAGATACTGATCTATAACTAAATCCCTTAATGCCGTATTGGTTTTAGAATCGGATTATGATGCTAACCGTCTCCGGTTACTTGCAAACAATTAAACAACAATTATTGTAAAAATAAATTTCGATATTTTTACAATAATAAGAACTTTTTTAGGCATTAATTTGTCGCCTAGCAAGTCTCTAAATGTCTTCCATTAATTAAAGATTATATAAACTTGCCAATCATTGTAGAGGAAACATTCCATGTTCCTAAAACCGAATCTTAGTTAGGTACCGTGAAATAACTCTCAAATGAAATAACTTAAAAAAAAAAAAATTAAAAAATTACATAAAATTTTTTGGAAGTTATTTCATAACTTTTCATTGGGAGTTATTTCATAATGAAATTACTCCTAACTGGATTCTGTTGGGAGTTGTTTTATTCATTCATTTTGATAATTTGGAGCTATTTCATTTGACTAAAATTGCATTTCCAAAAATATTTATTTGAAAGTTATTTAATTCAATTTTTTTTAATTTCTTCTCCATGGTATATTAAGCATCAGTTTCGCTTACAAACTTTTTCTGTATAGCCGGCCTTCGGTTGGGCTGTAAGATTTTCAACTTTATGTGGTATTTCGAACACCGGCTTCGCTAACAAAATATTTTCCGTATTTTCTGTATAGCCGGCCGTTGGTCATGTATGTATCTATGATATATGGTATGATATCAAAGTTAAGCACCTCTTTCATCGCGAGGAACCTGTTATACTATAGAGGTTAAAACAGCAAAATAGTACCCGGCTGCAAATATAATTTGTATTGGAAGTTATTTAATTTTTGTTGGGACTTATTTCATTTGGGAATAAATTAATTTTTTTTTTATAAAAATATTTTTATTTTGAACTAGGGGATCCCGGCGTGCTTCGCTACGCATGAGTATTAACATTAAATTAAATTCATACGCTCACAGGCGCCTACGTATTTGTTGATAAAAGTTAAAAAAAAAATCAATTTTCGCAATTTTCAATGATTTACACTAAGAATTTTCTATTTTCTGATTTGGAAAGCCATTAAGGAATAATACCACGCAAAATTTCCTGCAAAAACTCGATTTTGGATATTTCCAATTTTCCGACTTTTCAGGAAGGGTTTTCCAAAATTTTCTTCCGTAAAGACCTACTCCTCGAAAATACGAATAACTGACTAAAAATTTTACAGAAATCGGCCTAGACGTTCTCTTTTTATGAATTACTATACATTTTTACACCATTTTTATATATATAAATTAGCGGTTAAATTTTTAGGTCTTTTTTCATTTTGGCGTTGGGAGTTATTTTGTTTATTATTATTTAATTTTTGTTGGGACTTATTTCATTTGGAGTCATTGCATTGGGATTTATTTTATTTGGAAGTTATTTCACGGTACCTCTTAGTTAATCTGTTTAGATTGGTTGTAGCACATCGTTTTCCGCCGAAACTCGTTAAATAAATCACTAAACCGGAAAATCTACCAAAGTGGCAACACTGATGAAAATATGGTATGAAGTATATATATATATATACGACTTATTTGAAAATAAAAATTTTAAATATTTATAAAACAATCAATAAACTCATGAAAACAATTGGTCATTAAGAAAGCTATTTGCCAATAAAAGTGTGATGTTGCTAGTTAGTTAGGAGTAGCAGCCTCTCACGACGAAGCTCACTTGAGCACAATCGAATGGCCCGTTGTGATACCACAAGGAAGACCAAGCCGAGAACCATGAAGATTCCCGGATGAACTTCGCTATGTCCCCTATAGAGTGAGATGATAGCTCCGTAAGAGTTCCGAAGAAAGGAGAGCCCAGAATTCTTAATCTTCTTCTAGCCAGGGTTGGGCAATGGCACAGGAGGTGCAGTACGATCTCTTCCTCATCCTCCGAGTCACAGCTGTGACAGAAATCATTAAAGTGTAGACCGAGTCTTGCAGCATGAACGCCGATTAGACAGTGACCAGTAAGTACCGAGACCGTGATACTAATGTAATTCCTGTCCAGTCCGAGCAGTTGCCTGGTCCGCTTGAGGTCCAGTGTATTCCACAGTTGTCTAGAGACACAACAGGAACTTTCCTCTACCCATAATTTGCGAGCCAAATTGAGGTAGTGATTCTTTATGGCCATTTTCACCATTGCCAGAGGAATTCCAACGTCTGGTAGCAAGGAGACGTTAGAAAGCAATGTGCCCCGTTTGGCTAGATCATCAGCCTCACAGTTTTCCTGGATATCCCTGTTACCAGAGACCCAAAACAGGTCAATCTGTGATCGCTCCGATACTGTGTTTAGTAATGAGCGACATCTCAGGACTAGCTTAGATGTACTGTGTGCACCAGCAAGCGCCCTGATTGCCGCCTGAC
This sequence comes from Gymnosoma rotundatum, assembly GCA_916610165.2. Classification (NCBI taxonomy): domain Eukaryota; kingdom Metazoa; phylum Arthropoda; class Insecta; order Diptera; family Tachinidae; genus Gymnosoma; species Gymnosoma rotundatum. The sequence continues at coordinate 88,761,492 of OU744337.1, read as the reverse complement.
TGTCCGAAAATATCCGAATGGCAAGGCCAGAAAGATCGTCCCTAAGCGCTATTTCGGATGTTTTCATAATGGCCATTATCTCGGCTTGAAAGACGCTGCAGTAGTCAGGAAGTCTAAGGGAGAGTCTTAGTCTAAGGTTATTGAAGAAAATTCCGCAACCGACTCTGTCGTCCAGTTTCGAGCCATCGGTGTAGATGTCGACAGTATTACTCGCAAACACTTCGTTACAGACGCATTCCTTCCTACTCGGAATATGGATCTGAAACCCGTGGTTCAGAGCAGAAGTAGAAGAGATGTAATCCACCATTGATGGCATGGGCACATCCCGAACGATAATCTCAGAGTGCGCTATGTCCGGCCTAAGCCAGCCTAAGGCATTAAGTCTGGCTGCACAGCATTTGGCCTGTTGCAATAACAGGAGTTTGGTGGGAAGCCAGTGGAGAAGGGCATACAGAGCCTTTGTCGAAGTAGTTCGGAGAGCCTCAGTAATCAAAATGGCGGCTGTTCTCCTGACTTTAACAAGAGCCTTTTGGTTGACCGTCTTCTCGAGAGCGGGCCACCAGAACCATAGAGAATATTCGGCTCGATAACTGCCTTATAGAGCCAGGAGGTGATCCGAGGCTGAAGCCCCCATCTTGGTCCTAGAGCTCTCTAGCAGAGATAAAGCGCACAGGTCGCCTTCCGAGCTCTTTCGGCAATGTTTGGCTTTCATTGAAGTTTAAGTATCACCCCAAGGTATTTCACACTTTTACTTACACTGAGCACAGTGCCGTTCAGCTTAGGTGCAGTAAAGATCGGGATCTTGGATCTCCGTGTAAAGAGGATAACCTGCGTTTTGCCGGGGTTAACATCGAGATAAAATTCAGAGCACCATTGAGACAGAACATTGAGCGAATAGTTCACCCGTTTTGTAAGTGTTGTTAGGTATTTTCAAGAGACCTCGATAGCAATGTCATCAGCATAAGCTATCACCCTATTACCCGTTTGCTCCAGTCGCCGTAGCAGCGTGTTGACTGCCAGATTCCAGACGAGGGGAGACAATACACCACCTTGTGATCATTTCCCAAAGTGGACGTTATGATACGTGTCTTCAGTAGTTGCGCAATGAATCCCACCAGATTTGCATCAAGATCAAGATCCAAGAGGGCCTTTATAACGGCATTGGGGCAGACGTTATTGAAAGTTCCTACTACGTCAAGAAACACTGCAAGCGTAAATTCCTTATTTGAAAGAAACTTTTCAACATCAGATATTAACACGTGCAGCGCTGTTTCCACAGATTTCCCTTACGTGTAGGCGTGCTGTGAGCTAGAGATAAGCGCGGGATTTATGAAGTTTCTGATCTGAAGATCAAGAATCCTTTCCAGCGTTTTAAGTATGAAGGACGACAGGCTTTGGGCCTAAAGTCTTTGGGTTTAATATAAGATATCTTTCCCGCTTTAGGGATGAAAACAACTCGGGCTACACGCCAACCTATCGGCATGTAACTATTTTCCAGGCAAGCATTGTAGATTCGCAATAGCCATGGTTTTATGAAGTCCACGCCAGGTTGCAAGACCGCTGGGATGATATTGTCAATTCCAGGAGACTTGAAGGCATCAAACGACATGATGGCCCACTCTATGTGAGCATTGGCCACCCGGAAAGTGGGTGGACAAACCGACGCGGAATTCACAGTCCCCTTCACTTCCCCAATCCCTTCACTACCAGGGAAGTGAGTATCGAGCAGCGTCTCCAAGAAATCGATTACAGAGTCCGTCCATTGACCGTCCGGCTTATGAATACTCTCAATAAGTCTCGGGGACGCGCTAAGAATCCTTCGTAGCCTGCTGGTTTCGGACGAGCTTTCTATGTTGCCACAGAAAGTTTTCCACGAGGCTCTTTTGGATCTTCGTATGGCATACTTAAACCCCCTTTGTTTATCCTTATAGGGCAGCCGGATTCCACCATTTTTGGCTCTATTAAAGAGTTTTCTACATTCCCTACGTAGCTCTGCAATCTCCGTATTCCACCAAGGAGGTTTTGGTTTACCCATTGGCTTCGGTGGATTGCAGGCCGCTTTCGCTGCAGAGCATAATTGCAAGGTCAAGAATTCAACCGCCCGGTCAATATCGCAGTGGTCACTAATCTCGAAGGGAGCAGGCCTTAGGCCAAACTTTAAAATGGACCGAAATTTATTCCAGTCCGTTTGTTTCCTATTTATGTAGGAGCGGGACGCTCCGGAATCTACTGATTCTAGATGTAAGTTATAAGGTAAATACCTATGGTCAGAAAAGGAGCACTCTTGAGAGACACTCCAATTTCTGACAATATCAGGCCAGCCACCACCTGTCAGGGTAAGATCGAGGACCCCCCTTCTACTCGAAGTGACGAAGGTAGGCTCGTTTCCCCTTTTGATAATACTTAAATCATAAGATAATACAAAATCAAAAATGATGATGCTACCTTCTAAGACATTTTTAGTAGCAAATATGTAGGCGGTTTTCTCTTCCATATTAGTTTCGAATACTTGCGCAGTTTATGGTGTTTTTTATTAAGCAGAAACAACAATCCCGTGTTCTTAATTGGTTGTTGTAAACTAACTGTCTCTCTGCACGCAATATGTTCTTTGTAAAAGTGTATAGTTGCGGAGACCTAATTATAGATATTTTCACCATTCCGTATTTTCTGTATAGCCGGCCGTTGGTCATGTATGTATCTATGATATATGGTATGATATCAAAGTTAAGCACCTCTTTCATCGCGAGGAACCTGTTATACTATAGAGGTTAAAACAGCAAAATAGTACCCGGCTGCAAATATAATTTGTATTGGAAGTTATTTAATTTTTGTTGGGACTTATTTCATTTGGGAATAAATTAATTTTTTTTTTATAAAAATATTTTTATTTTGAACTAGGGGATCCCGGCGTGCTTCGCTACGCATGAGTATTAACATTAAATTAAATTCATACGCTCACAGGCGCCTACGTATTTGTTGATAAAAGTTAAAAAAAAAATCAATTTTCGCAATTTTCAATGATTTACACTAAGAATTTTCTATTTTCTGATTTGGAAAGCCATTAAGGAATAATACCACGCAAAATTTCCTGCAAAAACTCGATTTTGGATATTTCCAATTTTCCGACTTTTCAGGAAGGGTTTTCCAAAATTTTCTTCCGTAAAGACCTACTCCTCGAAAATACGAATAACTGACTAAAAATTTTACAGAAATCGGCCTAGACGTTCTCTTTTTATGAATTACTATACATTTTTACACCATTTTTATATATATAAATTAGCGGTTAAATTTTTAGGTCTTTTTTCATTTTGGCGTTGGGAGTTATTTTGTTTATTATTATTTAATTTTTGTTGGGACTTATTTCATTTGGAGTCATTGCATTGGGATTTATTTTATTTGGAAGTTATTTCACGGTACCTCTTAGTTAATCTGTTTAGATTGGTTGTAGCACATCGTTTTCCGCCGAAACTCGTTAAATAAATCACTAAACTGGAAAATCTACCAAAGTGGCAACACTGATGAAAATATGGAATGAAGTATATATATATATATACGACTTATTTGAAAATAAAAATTTTAAATATTTATAAAACAATAAAAAAACTCATGAAAGCAATTCGTCATTAAGAAAGCTATTTGCCAATAAAAGTGTGATGTTGCTAGTTAGTTAGGAGTAGCAGCCTCTCACGACGAAGCTCACTTGAGCACAATCGAATGGCCCGTTGTGACACCACAAGGAAGACCAAGCCGAGAACCATGAAGATTCCCGGATGAACTTCGCTATGTCCCCTATAGAGTGAGATGATAGCTCCGTAAGAGTTCCGAAGAAAGGAGAGCCCAGAATTCTTAATCTTCTTCTAGCCAGGGTTGGGCAATGGCACAGGAGGTGCAGTACGATCTCTTCCTCATCCTCCGAGTCACAGCTGTGACAGAAATCATTAAAGTGCAGACCGAGTCTTGCAGCATGAACGCCGATTAGACAGTGACCAGTAAGTACCGAGACCGTGATACTAATGTAGTTCCTGTCCAGTCCGAGCGGTTGCCTGGTCCGCTTGAGGTCCAGTGTATTCCACAGTTGTCTAGAGACACAACAGGAACTTTCCTCTACCCATAATTTGCGAGCCAAATTGAGGTAGTGATTCTTTATGGCCATTTTCACCATTGCCAGAGGAATTCCAACGTCTGGTAGCAAGGAGACGTTAGAAAGCAATGTGCCCCGTTTGGCTAGATCATCAGCCTCACAGTTTTCCTGGATATCCCTGTGACCAGAGACCCAAAACAGGTCAATCTGTGATCGCTCCGATACTGTGTTTAGTAATGAGCGACATCTCAGGACTAGCTTAGATGTACTGTGTGCACCAGCAAGCGCCCTGATTGCCGCCTGACTGTCCGAAAATATCCGAATGGCAAGGCCAGAAAGATCGTCCCTAAGCGCTATTTCGGATGTTTTCATAATGGCCATTATCTCGGCTTGAAAGACGCTGCAGTAGTCAGGAAGTCTAAGGGAGAGTCTTAGTCTAAGGTTATTGAAGAAAATTCCGCAACCGACTCTGTCGTCCAGTTTCGAGCCATCGGTGTAGATGTCGACAGTATTACTCGCAAACACTTCGTTACAGACCCATTCCTTCCTACTCGGAATATGGATCTGAAACCCGTGGTTCAGAGCAGAAGTAGAAGAGATGTAATCCACCATTGATGGCATGGGCACATCCCGAACGATAATCTCAGAGTGCCCTATGTCCGGCCTAAGCCAGCCTAAGGCATTAAGTCTGGCTGCACAGCATTTGGCCTGTTGCAATAACAGGAGTTTGGTGGGAAGCCAGTGGAGAAGGGCATACAGAGCCTTTGTCGAAGTAGTTCGGAGAGCCTCAGTAATCAAAATGGCAGCTGTTCTCCTGACTTTAACAAGAGCCTTTTGGTTGACCGTCTTCTCGAGAGCGGGCCACCAGAACCATAGAGAATATTCGGCTCGATAACTGCCTTATAGAGCCAGGAGGTGATCCGAGGCTGAAGCCCCCATCTTGGTCCTAGAGCTCTCTAGCAGAGATAAAGCGCACAGGTCGCCTTCCGAGCTCTTTCGGCAATGTTTGCCTTTCATTGAAGTTTAAGTATCACCCCAAGGTATTTCACACTTTTACTTACACTGAGCACAGTGCCGTTCAGCTTAGGTGCAGTAAAGATCGGGATCTTGGATCTCCGTGTAAAGAGGATAACCTGCGTTTTGCCGGGGTTAACATCGAGATAAAATTCAGAGCACCATTGAGACAGAACATTGAGCGAATAGTTCACCCGTTTTGTAAGTGTTGTTAGGTATTTTCAAGAGACCTCGATAGCAATGTCATCAGCATAAGCTATCACCCTATTACCCGTTTGCTCCAGTCGCCGTAGCAGCGTGTTGACTGCCAGATTCCAGACGAGGGGAGACAATACACCACCTTGTGATCATTTCCCAAAGTGGACGTTATGATACGTGTCTTCAGTAGTTGCGCAATGAATCCCACCAGATTTGCATCAAGATCAAGATCCAAGAGGGCCTTTATAACGGCATTGGGGCAGACGTTATTGAAAGTTCCTACTACGTCAAGAAACACTGCAAGCGTAAATTCCTTATTTGAAAGAAACTTTTCAACATCAGATATTAACACGTGCAGCGCTGTTTCCACAGATTTCCCTTACGTGTAGGCGTGCTGTGAGCTAGAGATAAGCGCGGGATTTATGAAGTTTCTGATCTGAAGATCAAGAATCCTTTCCAGCGTTTTAGGTATGAAGGACGACAGGCTTATGGGCCTAAAGTCTTTGGGTTTAATATGAGATATCTTTCCCGCTTTAGGGATGAAAACAACTCGGGCTACACGCCAACCTATCGGCATGTAACTATTTTCCAGGCAAGCATTGTAGATTCGCAATAGCCATGGTTTTATGAAGTCCACGCCAGGTTGCAAGACCGCTGGGATGATATTGTCAATTCCAGGAGACTTGAAGGCATCAAACGACATGATGGCCCACTCTATGTGAGCATTGGTCACCCGGAAAGTGGGTGGACAAACCGACGCGGAATTCACGGTCCCCTTCACTTCCCCAATCCCTTCACTACCAGGGAAGTGAGTATCGAGCAGCGTCTCCAAGAAATCGATTACAGAGTCCGTCCATTGACCGTCCGGCTTATGAATACTCTCAATAAGTCTCGGGGACGCGCTAAGAATCCTTCGTAGCCTGCTGGTTTCGGACGAGCTTTCTATGTTGCCACAGAAAGTTTTCCACGAGGCTCTTTTGGATCTTCGTATGGCATACTTAAACCCCCTTTGTTTATCCTTATAGGGCAGCCGGATTCCACCATTTTTGGCTCTATTAAAGAGTTTTCTACATTCCCTACGTAGCTCTGCAATCTCCGTATTCCACCAAGGAGGTTTTGGTTTACCCATTGGCTTCGGTGGATTGCAGGCCGCTTTCGCTGCAGAGCATAATTGCAAGGTCAAGAATTTAACCGCCCGGTCAATATCGCAGTGGTCACTAATCTCGAAGGGAGCAGGCCTTAGGCCAAGCTTTAAAATGGACCGAAATTTATTCCAGTCCGTTTGTTTCCTATTTATGTAGGAGCGGGACGCTCCGGAATCTACTGATTCTAGATGTAAGTTATAAGGTAAATACCTATGGTCAGAAAAGGAGCACTCTTGAGAGACATTCCAATTTCTGACAATATCAGGCCAGCCTCCACCTGTCAGGGTAAGATCGAGCACCCCCCTTCTACTCGAAGTGACGAAGGTAGGCTCGTTTCCCCTTTTGATAATACTTAAATCATAAGATAATACAAAATCAAAAATGATGATGCTACCTTCTAAGACATTTTTAGTAGCAAATATGTAGGCGGTTTTCTCTTCCATATTAGTTTCGAATACTTGCGCAGTTTATGGTGTTTTTTATTAAGCAGAAATAACAATCCCGTGTTCTTAATTGGTTGTTGTAAACTAACTGTCTCTCTGCACGCAATATGTTCTTTGTAAAAGTGTATAGTTGCGGAGACCTAATTTTAGATATTTTCACCAAAACTTTAGTCACGACAAACTTTTTTTGTTAACTTTTAACACAACCAAAGTTTTACAACTTATTAAAAATAATATAAAATTTTAACAATAATATATTATTATTATTAATCAACGTATCGTTAAAAGCAAACAGAATAATGTTTGCGTTAAAAAATATTTTGTTCTAGCTCTTGACAGTTTAGTATTTTTTTGGTAACTAAAATTTGATATTGTTTTTTATTGTTAGAAAAAGTAAAAAAAAAAAAAAAATAAAAACTTATGTACAAAATAAAAATTTAAAAATAATATGCAAAACATGAAAACAAACAAAAAACATTTAAAAAATAGTTGAAATAAATACATATGTATGTATGTGTTTAAGTACATAAATCTTTATATTTGTGTTTGAAGCACAATTGTGAAATCATTTATTTGGGCTTATAAATTATATTTTTTATAACTGATTCATGTAGCCTATGATCTAAGCGTTATTATAAGCAAATAATTGATTTTTTTTTGTGAATTAATTGCCGTATTCACAAGCCCTGCTAAGGTGTAGGTAGTATTGCATACTACCTTTTGTTTACTTTTTTGTGAACAACCATTGTATCAATGTGCCATTGTACATTGTACTTCATACGTCAAAAAATAAATAAGAAGAAGAAAAGTGCTATTCATCATTTGTTATTTATAAGCCAAATGGGGGAGAAAACAGAAAAAAGTAAATTAATGAATTTTTTGTGTGAAAAATATAGTTTCGATATAATAATGGTTGACTCAAGTAAGTTATAGACGTTTTCCTTATTTTGTTTTCATATTTTAAATGAAAAAAATTAATACAGGTGATGAAGAAGATGAGGATGAAATTCAAGACATATTTAGGATGAACCTAATGTACCTGCTCTCCAGTCGCAGAAGTATACATTTAGAGCTACCAAAATCATCATTATGGCATAATCGATACGACTACGGCCAGAGGAATTTGCCTATATATTCAACCTTATAAAAAATGACGATGTTTTTGACACAACCGGCAAAAGGCTCCAACTACGCATTGACTTGCAGCTTAAAATTGTACTTTACTGCTTGAGATCTTCAGGAAATGGTGCAATATTAAATCTTAAAGAACAATATACCCACTCCTACTATATACAACAGAAATGACTTATTCCACTTTCTAATAAATCAGTCAAATCAATAAATTAAATAAATAAAACTAATAAAAATATCTTTTAATTAAATTAAATTTAATATAATTCACACATGAACACAAAAATAATAATTCATTTAAACATAAAACATTTAAACAAATACAACGTTTGAAAAACATATGAAAAAAAGTACTAAGTGTTGTATCGCATGTTTGCATGAAAATTACCAACAAGACAGCTAGCACCGTTGTATTTTGTTAGCACTTAGCACGTACTACGGGGCTTGTGAATAGGGCAAATGTTTTTAATAATTTTTATGACTAATCGTTAATGAATAAAACAATAAAAACTAAGCTTCTTATATTAGGAAAATTTTGCACTTACGAGACTACGTTATAATTCAATTATGTAACATGACATTTTCAGCCATATTTAATATTTTAATTTAACCATTTAATGTTTATATTTGAACATAATTATGTTTATACTTTAGCATGTTATTGTTTTGCTAGACAACAATATGGTTGCAAATGTAACAAATATATAATGCAACCATAATATGTTGCTCATAGATTATGGTTACCTTAACCATGTTTTTTCTTTGCGTGTGTTTTCAACATACAAAGATGTTAAAGCTCAACGATATTTACCCAATATGACCAGCGTTCCCAGATTTTTTCGCTTTGTATCCCCAATTTTAGAAATTATATCCCCACAATTTACACCTCACTCCACGCAAAAAAAAAACAATTTCAACTATTCCCACTGCAAATAAATAGCATTTTATTTTTTAAATTCAATTTAAGTATTAACATATTGTATTTATATTATATTGTATTATATACTAGCCATATTTTGTTTTCTAAACGAAATGCCATATTTTTTTTTTTTTTACAAAAAAAGTATTCCATATTTGAACCAAGGTTCAAAGAGACTTTTTCCCAAAACTTTACTCAAATCCATCCGGCAGTTTTTATGTGGTGCGAACACAGACAGACTACCTACATCAACAACAAAATTTATAAAAAATATTTTATAAACAGAAATGATTGAAAAGTTCTGAACCAAAATGCTCTATCTCGTAGTCTAAAGCAAATTTTTGTTATACGTATATTTTTGGAGTTTAAAATTTTACGCATTTCTGAAGATGGAACAAGTGTCACAACAAATTATTTTGTTTTTAAAATATGTGTTAATTCTCATTAAAGATTCGAGCAGCTCGTATTACATCTTATTTCTTAATTTAGTTTTTATTGAGTTCATTGCTATTGCTGAAAAAAGGTGAATTCATTTTTTAAATTTGTGGAGAGACTTACCGGTCATAATTTTTAACAATGTTTTTTGTTACCATACTACAATAACCAAAAATATAATTTAAAAAAATAAAAAAACCTCTCTTAATCCTCAAAACGCAAAATACCTATATCATCAAAGAATTCCTCAATCATCAAACCGAAAATTTCATCGCCATTTTAAAAATGAAATCCCCGAATTGGGGATAAATCCCATAATCTGATAACACTGATTATTAAGACATTACTTTTACGCCACTCTTTATAATAGACTCATGTACATATTAAATATTTTTTCAATGTAGGGTAAACGTCCCTAAGTAGTCGCCATTTTTTTATTTAAAATCCAAATAATTAAAAAACATGGTGATTATATGCATAAATATGATTTAGCTTTAATAAAAAATACACTCAGTTTTCTCTATTTAATATTAAGATTAGACTGAGATGAGTATTTATATCTATTGTTGACCTCAGTGACCACCTTTCAACTTATGTCGTAGGTGCCTGTTTTTTAAAAAAATATTTAGTGGTAAAGCTAACTTTAACAATTAAGTAAACATAGTAATTAAATAAATTTTTTTACCATCGCAGTTTTTAGTGGAAGAAATATATTTAAACTTTGATTGTAAAGTGCTATTTTTCATAAAAAATTCTTTTTGTGGTCATTTTATTGGCTGCTGACATTAGGAACAAAACCTGCCTTGTTTTTCTGTAGTCGGCATGGGGGTGTCAACTTGTAAAAAAAAATATTTTCTAATGTTAAACTCAAATTCTACAATATTATTTGTTGCTCACCTCTCTTAGCATTAGTTATAAAGAAAATAAGTTTAAAATGAGTTAACCAGTACTCGGCACACGTTTAATTGAGTATTAAAGGACCTGCCGACTATGAAATAAAGTGTTCTGAAATCGGCAGGAAGTTGTGTTTAAATGAAAATGAGATTTTGCTACAAATACTCTTAATGACTTTTCTGGATCAAAAAATATTAGCATTTAAATATCCTTTAAGCCTTTAATTTGCTCAAGTCCTATACCAGCTGTGTACCTACTCATGTAGATATAAACCAAACGACTATTGTCTCATCAATTAACAGCACGTGAATTAAAAATAACTTCTTTAAATCTTTTCTGGATATTTTTTTTACACGAAGGAATTTAAATAGCTCTTATTTTAAATAAAAAAAGTAAAATTTTTGAACGGGTTTTTTTCTTTCTCTTATAAAAAATACAATGCCGACAATAGGGACAGCAAATGCCGGATTTAGGGAAATGTATGCCGACTATAGGCACAAATGGTATATTTAAGAAAATACTCAAATTACTCAAACTTAATACAAATATATTTAAAAACTGTTAATTGAGCATAAAACCAAGTAATTTTTGGACAGTAATAAATAGTTGATACACCAATACATGTTTTACACTCAAAACAGCACCAGTTCAAACACAAAAAAAAAGTTAAACTGCCGACTACTGGTACATTTACCCTATATGAGAAATTGATGTGAAAGTATTACAGTTTTTGTTTTGCCAGCATGATAAAAAATGCACAAACTATTTTAATCCGAATTCCAACCAAAATAAAAATTTATACGTTCATACATACATACATACATAGTAATGTATATATGACTGTACATATATTCATAATTGAAATGTTTTTTCAATAGGTATGCACCAGTTGTATGAACCAAACAGGACCAAATCTATATCTAAATAAAATGAACAATTAAAGTCAAAAGCCAATAAATACATCAAACAATAAAAAATGAAAAATAACAGGAAGGAAACAAATGACAAAAATTTAAAGCACGTGATTATTTGCATGATTCATGACAAATAAATACTTAAATCACAACACCATCAACGTAAGCACGAAACTGAGCTGCCAGATTCGACGACTTTTTCTCATATTGACCACGCATTTTAACGATTTTTGCCTTTAATATCAAAAGCAATTAAAATACACATTCAGGTTTCAATAGGTATACGGTTCAAGAGCCAAGAAGTGACCGTCCATTTAAAGTAGCTCTTTGTGTTAAATAACATATTCTTGTGGAAAAATCTACGAACTAAATCGTTTTCTTACTGCCGAGAAGAGTTCGTCAACAAAGTCAACTGTTTGCTCCTGTAAGCAATTAGACTCTTACTCTGTCTATACATCATTTTATTTATTTATTTTTTGGTGTAAATATTTTGGAGCAAAGTTTCTTTTGCTTTTGAAACACAAGGAATGTGTTCAACTTACTGCACATCACACTGAATTATTATACGCAGAATAGCAAAAGCTTCCGATTCTTTTTATCTCCATCAACAATGGTTATAGATGAATACAAAACTTTGTTATAAAACAACCTAGTTGAAGCGTTTCCCTCTAAATTATTTTCTGCAAGATTGTGATAAACCGTACCATTCATTATGAACAAAAACTGATGATATAATCTGCAAAAGAATATATATCCTTTGACGTAAGACAAGAAATCCTTGAGAAACAATAAAAATTTAGCTGGGGAAAGAACGTAACCCTATACTACTACTAAATTAATGTTGAACTCGATAGATGTAATACCAAGGTTTGGAAAAATGCAGTACTTTTACAGGCAGGCGCTAGAAATCCATCCCAACTATGATATCAGCTTAAGTACTCATAGGCATAGGTACTCATGCTCTGTTAAACACGGACTGTGATTGATAGCTTACCGGCACGCAAAAATTACTTATTATTACTTTAGCCAGACACAAAATGAACTTTATTAAACGAAACGCTAAATATATGATAACTACCTAAAAGAGATGAAATTTAAGAATAAGCATTATTTTCTACTTTTTTTTTTACAAATGACCAAAAGCTTTTTAAGTTTCTTTTAAAATACATATGTATCGAGTCATTTCTTGTATTAATTACAATTTTCAGGTTGACTTTTGGCAGCTCTGTAGATTTTTGTATTTAAAAATATTAAAATTTTGTGTTCCCGTCTTTAAAACTTTTAATGAAACTACTTTAATGAAATTTTGTTTTGTTTGAATTTTGAGGGGAAGTTTTTATACCTGCTCTATGTACGTTCGCTGCATACGTTTTCTTGTTTGTGTATTATTTGAAATAGCAGAAAATACTACAATAACATACATCTAGACAATTAAAAGCGAAATGTGCAAGTTCCGGTTCATGGTACAGAAACGCGATTATACTCGGTGGAGCTTTAAAAGGGAATTGAAAGAAAAGACATTAAAAATCGCATATTTTAAATCTGGAAGTAGTTAACATCTACGATATTGGTTATTTTTTGGGTAATTGGTTATTGAGCAAAATAAAACATACAATTGAAATTGCTATTATTATGATTTTTTAATCTTTTTTGCGAAAATTAAAATGCAATTAAATGATGTGTTTTTAGTTTTAACAAATCTTATATGAGGTAAAATAGAAAGCTTCGGGCAAAAGACGTTTGCTTTACAGGGTATATTGAACAAGCAAATGTTTATAAAAAAGTGTTTAAAAACATGTGTGTGTGTTGCCGTTATTTTAACTTTATTATACACCGCCAATAATGAGGCCTGATTTGGAAGCCATTCGAAATTCCTGCAAAACGGTGAAGCTGTTTAGAAATAATAAAAACTGGTGATTAGAGAGTAAATATTAAAAACTTTTTCTTGATGTTGTTGCAATTCCATTTAGATACAGTGTTTATTATACTGTCACAACTGTTTATAATTTTAAGACGCTGCGTTGGACAATTTTGAGAGTTTTTCAAAGCGATATTCCAAATAACAAAAACTGGTCTTTACATTTGTGATTTTACGTTTTTATTAATTGCAATTTGCTTCGTGCTTTTATAATTTAAATATTGGCTCATTAATTAAAATTTAACAATTCATTATTTGTAAAAATGAATTTGTGGTTGTTCTTAGCATACAGCTGCGGTCAGTATAATAGCACCACGCACAAATTTATAATGACTTCGTTTACATCTGTTTAACTGTTGGGCAGTTTCAACTCAAAACAAAATAATAAATTCATTGATGTTAATGGTTTATTATCATCAAGAAAATTTTTCGGTTTTTTCAATAGTTTATAGTGCGCTTATTAATATAAACAAAAAACTTAAAAACTACAAAGTCAAAATAATAGCACTTCAGTTCATTTTCAACAAAAATTAGTGGTCTTTCTTAAAATACATAAAAAATTTCACTCAGATATCTTTTAGATAAATTAATTGTATGGTTTTATTACTTTGTCGTGTGCCCTTTGTTTGCTATTACCGTGGCACAACGCCTTCCCATGGAATCCACTAAATGCCGGCATCTCTCAACTTTGATGGAACTCCAAGTTTTCTGCACAGCCTCCTAGAGCACTTCAACCCTTGTTGGTTTTAATGTAGACCCAACTTCTTTTATGTCCGTTCATAGATTTTTGATAGGAATCAAATCTGGGGACTGTGCAGGCCACACCATTACATTGGTGGAGTTATCGTTGAAGTAGGAAGCATATGGCAGCATAATTTTATCAAGAATTTTTATATAAACCGATAGAGAAGCATCCCGAAACCATAATACAATGACCTTTAAGTCTGATAGTTTTTCATGTGAATTGTGGGTTGTATTCGCTACGAACAAAACATCTTGAACCCTTTCCACCAAAAGGAACACATTTGGATTCCTCAGTTCATAGTACATTTCTCCACTTTTTCTTTGGCCAATTTAGATGTGCTTTAGCAAAAGATATCCGTTTAGCAACGTGCTTAGAGGAAAGGAGTGTCACTTTACGAGGACTACAGGCATTTCTGCTCTTGTTTTGAAAGCTGCGACGAATAGTTTCCTGGCTTGCCGGCACATCCGGCTGGCATAAAAGGATTTGCTATAGTCGTCCGTACTAACTGTTTTACTGTTAAGGCAGACAAAACTCGCTTTCAACCACGGGATTCATCTTTTTGCTTATATTTTAGGGCATTAATTATCTTTTAATTGGAAAAGCCCAGCAATGCCTTTATTTGGAAAGACGATTTACCCTCGGATGCAATTTTTTTTTATTAGTTCACGTTTTTCTTGCGAACAATGCTTCTGCGACCCATAACTACACAATTTTTATAAATTTATTACACGATTTTATAGAAAGTATATTAAAAATTTTTCATAACCTTCCGTTTTCACTTATTTTTCACAAAATTTTGCAAAACAAATTTAAATAAGCCTACTGGTAAAATTTTTACATCTTTCGAATTAAAATATTGCAGCTAGTGCTCTTATATTGATCGGCACTGTATATGTATATATTTTTTTTTCGTTAACATGCTCTATTTCGAATTTCAGTTTGGCTAAAGTTCATTTTTTAATTGTGAAGTAAAATTTCGACACCAGCAGAATAAAATACACTTTATACTTCGCTAAAATCTTCGTCAGCATCTTCGTATCACTCTACGAGGTGGCAGTTAATTGTAAATTGTTTAATTTATACAACTTTTTAGAAGAAATCAAATACCAAAAGTAATTCAAATTTTTTCATTTGTTATTTTTAATAGTTAATGTTTCTCTGACGATTTTTCATTTGCCTGGTTTTTACGATTTTATCTGGCAACTTTGCTCAACACAAGATGAATAAACAATTAAAAAAAATATTAAAAAGAATGCCTTAAGTCGTACAGCATTGGTATTATATAAGAACAAGCGAGAAGAAGAGATAAATTAAATTATACACCCACGCATAAACATGGGGTAGGTATATTTATTTACCCAAGCACACATCTGCATGTGTATGGATGTACCTATATAGTATGAGGAAAATGTTGAAAATGTTAATCAAAAGAAAATACTTCGTTATTTTTTAAGTCAAGGATTATAAACAAAAAATAATGAGAAAACTTATTTTATAAAAAAAGTTCCCTTGTTATGAAAAAAGACCAAAAAGAAAAACTGTAATAAATTCATGACGTGACCAAAATTGTTTTTCAAATTCTTTTTTACTTTTCAATTGGTTTTTTCAAATAAAACATGTTCTCCAACTAATTCAAAACAAAAATAATGTTAAAGAAGTTTAACAAACTCAAACGCAATTGATAAAAAATGAAATTATCATGACAAACGTTTTCTAACCCTTTTTTTATTTTATTCTTCACTTTTGCCGCTCTCTTTAGCTATTGTTTTTATAATTTTTCTTTTTGTTTTCAATTGTCATTAACTTTGTATATATTTGTGTTGCTTTTGTTTTTCTTTTTTAAGCTTCCCGAAGAAAAATCACCACAACATCCTGTCGAGTTATCCACCGAGTTAATGCTGGCATGCACGGTGGCTCTATCACCATCCTATACAAAAAAGCACACCCACCCCAAAGTCTTGGAACGCCTACCAGATTTAATAAGGTGAGTTGTTATAAAACTTTAAATGACTTTCACAGATTTCTTTACTCACAACAATCGAAGGAGACTTCAAAAAAGAGTGCATACTCTCTGTATTTAATTTGTAAATAAGGGGTAATTCGATTTTATAAGGAGAAATTCGAAGGAGAAGGAAGAAAGAGACTAACATATATACTTGTAGGATATCTGATGAGCAGGAGAGAGAGAGAGAGAGAGAGAGAGAAGATAATTATTTGCAGTTTTTAGGCGTGGTACTAAAATTGTGTTACTTCTCCTTTTTTATTTCTTGTGTTACCGTGTAGGAAAGAATAAAACATCTACAGAAGTTCTTATTGTTCTTTCACATTATTAATATTATATAAACGATTTAAGAGACACCACTATATCAGTTTCAATAAATAAAGAGTGTGTGATGCCACAAAATATTAATAGTTAAATATCGCATGAATAACAAACAGCAGCAACCATTTATTCCTTGATTGCCATCTACGTCGTCGTCCTCATCAATGCTTTGGCCACTACTATTGCCGTCGTTTACCTTGGATTAAAAAACATCAACAACAAATACCATTTTTTTTTTACCGATTTGTTGGCGTGTGTTTCCGTTTTCTTGCGTCAACACTGTGTGTTAATTGTAATATTCCTTGTATAACTACTTATATAATTATGTTATGCATACATATATAATCGCAGTATGTCAGGATTGATTTTATACCTTAAAAATATTTTAAGATTTCCATTCTATTCTGTAAAGTAATATTGCATTCCCAACAAAAAAGGACCTACTTTGGTATTTAACGTAAAAACATAAATTTTCTATTTGCAAAAGAAAATGTTTTAAATAAAAACCTTAGATCAGAACAAAATAATTATTTCTCTGTTATGTTAGTGTCAAATAATAATTTGACATTTGACATTAAAAATTTAAAGTTTATTTCTCTAAACGTTTTACTTTATAAAATGAATCCGAAACTAGGATTACCACCTTTAAATAATTTTATCTTTCTTTTATTCTAAAACATAATTCGTTAAGAGTTACAGAAAAGTTGAGTTTTTACTAACCGACGAAAATTCATTGCTGATTGAACTTAATTAAACAAATAATTAAATATTCAGTTTTTGTATCTGAAATAAGATTAGGTACCTACATGTGGTTTTAGTTTTTGAAAAGTCATACGATGTACATATATCAATCGATTTACTGCACCCATAATCTAGAGGCGAGTGTTCCAGAGCTATTGAAAAAGTGTTTGGAGACAATCGAACTGAAAACAAGTAAGAGTGCTTAATTCGGCTATGCTGAATCTTACATACCCTTCACCAATCATAATTATTCTCACGGAATTTCCCACGGAAAAAATTTTTCTCGAGATAAAATTCCTCCAATTATGAATTCCGTGGGAAAAAACGATAAAAAAGTGGCATCATCTTAATTTGAAGGGAGATATTTTGTTTATTTACATGTTGTTTTTGAATACCTACTTTTTTCCCCGAATTTGTTTTCACTTTCCGCAGTCAATATGAAGGAGAAAAAATTTATAATGGGAGAAAAGGGAAAAGTGAAAAAAACTGACAAAAGTGTTTAAGCTTTGATGCTTGTGTTTATTAATTTTTTGTCCACTTCTCAGTTGGTTTAAAAAAATTTTTAAATGTAATAGGCAGCTTTAGCTTATCTAAAATATGGTAGAAGGTTCCCTGATGAGTTGAGTTGAGCAGTCAACGAAATGGCCATAGGAACTAGCTTTACCACTAATAATCAATATTTGATTTTATTTAAAATATTTGGGATATTAGCACACTGAAAAGTGAAAAAATATATTTGATTTTTGTAATGCGTAAAAATTTTATTAATGTTGTGTCAAACATATTTCGATTTCAGAATATACAATCGAGTTTTATGATTCTTACTTCCAAAATTTGGTTTTTAGTAGTAATGTACTGAATAAGTTTAGTTGCATTTTCCATTTAATAGAATACGTTTTAGTAAAGACACAAATTGGTTAAGTTAACTTTTCTACAGGTGCTACAACTAACATTTAGAAGCAAATATAATTTGTTAGCTTTTAATTTAAAAAAATAAATCAAGACTATAAATTATAAATAATAAAAATCAAATTATTATATTAGTAATTGAATTTTTAACGTATCAAGCGAATTGTTACCAATCTTTTTTCTGTGTGCAGGATAATAATAATTTATATAATTGTTCTTTAAACTTATCGCTACGGCTCTGTAAATGGGGAAATGTTATTGATACATCTGAATAAGGGCTGGATATAAAGCCAAATCAGATTTTTGTATGACCTGAGTAATTATTTATTATCCATTCTATACAAAAGTAATGGTAGATGAAAATAGCGGCCAAACGCTTGCGATAAAAAATCGACTTAATGTAAAATTTAAAAGATTTCCAGTTGGTATTGTGAAACGTTTCGCAAAAACGGACTTGAAATGTAGGTATTATTGCTTTTGCCGCATTTTTTTTTTTTTTTTTTTTTAGAAAAAATGACTCCCAATTTACTTTGACTAATTTTTACAAAGTACTTTCAAAACGAGTAAAAGGATGTGATTTTGATTAACAGAATACAAATCAACAAAAGCTGCATTCGTTTTAAAATCGAAAAAAGTTACTTGCATTCGGTTCGAAAATAGATTCTTGGCAAAAATAAATATAAATTTGATTGCTGATTCAAATAATTATTATTAAAATAAATATATATTTTTTTATGAAATTATATGATATTGTTTCATTGCGTAAAGTCCGTGTTAACATACTGTATTTTTTTTTGTGGTTTGTTACAATCTTTGTTTATGTTTTACGCAATTTTAGAAGAGTTATTCTTTTTCCGTATTGCATCAATTTTCTGCAAAAAATCAAAATTCTTAGTAAAAATATATTTTCTTGATCTGTCTGGGGAGGGCTAATACACTCCCAGAACCAGCTTGGCACCATGACTCCAAAAGTTAAAAAGAAATGTAGTAAAAAAGAATGGACCCATTTATTTGTTCATTTTGACCATAGATAATAAAAAAAGTATTCGATAAATTTGTTTTACTTATTCAGCTCTATAGTGAAATCTTTTCATAAAAAAGTGCAGGAAAACATTTTTTTTCACGCAAAATTCCATTTAATATTGTCCAGCGGAGTCTTAGCTACATTGTTGCCAGATGTTATTAAGCGCTACTTAAAATGAAGCCTTTACTGGGCAGATGCAAAAGTATCTTGATCGCTACCCGGGGCCTTATTAGAGTTTAAATCAGTCACAACGAAAACAAGTAATTTTAAAATTTCAATACTTGAAAT
This sequence comes from Gymnosoma rotundatum, assembly GCA_916610165.2. Taxonomy (NCBI): domain Eukaryota; kingdom Metazoa; phylum Arthropoda; class Insecta; order Diptera; family Tachinidae; genus Gymnosoma; species Gymnosoma rotundatum. The sequence goes on along the minus strand of OU744337.1, from coordinate 88,742,370 downwards.
TTAAATAACTTAAAATTAAATTAAATGCAAGCAGAATAATATTTGCTTAAAAAATATATAATATACCTATTTAATTTAATGATAAAAAATAAAGATTTTAATAACTTTTAAACAAAAAGTGCCCATGGTGCACTGTGCCTTTGGGATGGCATGAAAACACTTTTCAATTCATGTCAAAATTTTAATTCTTCTTTTATTTGAGTTTAAAGTTTAAGTGAACAACAACCAGTGTTGATTGGTAGTTCTGTTTGTTTTTTTGTTGCTACTGTTGTTTTTCACAACAAAACTAATAATTTCCATTGTTTACTTTACGCTGGAAAACTTTACAACGAGTTAGATTTGTTTCGTTTAAGTTTGTATGTTCTTATGTATCTTTGGCCATTCATTTTTTTTTTTTTGAATTTTAAAAAGTTTTTGTTTTTAGATTTAGCTGAAATTTTACAATTTTCAATTAAACTTCTGTAGATTTTAATTGATTTTTTTTTTATTTGTTTGTTGCGAGTGTGATGCCGCATGATGTAGGGTGGAATGCGTTTATTTAACTTATACGGAGCTATAATTTTCTTTTTTTTTTTGTTCCAAGACCATTTTGCTCTTTGGCAACATTGTTGGGATCTTCCTATGTATGTAGACCTCGTATATTCATCAAACAAATTACTATGACATGTCGTAACATCCAAGGAAATAATTTCCCTCAACGAAGAATAATGACGTCCATGAAAGATGCAGCGTTTTTATAAAGTGGCTTGAAGAAAATCTTTGGTAAGCGAAGCCTGTGTTTGTTATACCATAGAGGAACAAATTTGTGGGCCCAGCCGAAGGTCGGCTATGCAGGAAATCTTTGGTTGGCGAAGCCGTTGTTGTTCTAAAAGTTTTTAAAAGCGACACAATGTCTATTGAAGTTAAGTCACTTTCAAGTGCGACATAAAGTCCATGAACATTATGACCTTGGACACTATGACATGGCACCTTGTTTTAACCAGACAAACAAGATGCATAAATGGCATCTCTATAATTTGGCAACTTTTTACACTTTTAAATGACAAAACAAAATCAAAATTAATTTAATTTTGATGAAACATTATTTTTCTCATTGTTGCCATTTGCCTTTAATGCAGCCATTATTTTCAAACTTTTACATTTTTCCTTTTTTTTTTGCTTTTAATTGCTATTTGTTTTGAATTTCTCTAGTTGTTCGAGTTAATAATTAAATTTTGGATGGTTTTATTTGCTTAAAATAATAAAAGTTTTATAATTGAGTAATTTTAAATTTTCATTCCTTCTATTGTAGTTGACCATTATTTATTTATTTGTTATTGTTTTTTGTTAATAAAAATGTTTTTCATTCGATTCTTTTTCTTCGTGCTGTTTAATTCAATTTGATTTGTTTTGCTTCTAAAAAAAATTTATACATAAATCTGCAAAATATTTTTTTTTTACTAATTAACATAAAACATTTTTAATGAACAATTAAACAAAAAGGATTGAATTATAATTAAATTATTTCAATGATTTTTATGATACATTTTCATGTCATAATATTGTCGGTCATCAATAAATTATATAATAATTATAATTCTCATTTCGTTTGTAATTTTAATAATAATTATTTGCGAACAAATTAAGTATATTCTCTTAGTGCTTTGTTTCTGTAACTTAGATGAGAAATTTTTCACACGAAATGCTATAGTCATCTTGTTTCATACAGGGTCAGCTAGAGCTCATCATGAATTTTATAATATAAAATAATGAAGAAGTGCATGATTAACTCTGAATCATTCGAAAATTTTCTCACTCTAGTTGCAAATAATTTCTAAAAAATTGTTAGAATATTGATCTTTTAGTTATATGTATATTCTTAAATGATAAATAAAAAAATCAAAATGGCAAGTCTGTTTTTGTTTTTTCTATTGTTTTTTCCATGATGTTGCTGCTTTTTTTTGTTGTTTTGTTGTTTAAAAAATCTACACTTCACAAGTAAATAGCGGAGAACTGATCAAAAATGTGAATTACATAAATAAAAAACTTTATCTCTAATTAATAATTAAGTTAAAAAGATGAAAACAAAAATAAAAATGAAGAATTTGTAGACTTATTACAATGTACAACAAAATGAATATTTTTTTCAGAAAAACAATGATTTTTGTAGAAGGGACTAAAAAAAACAGACGTACGCGTTTTGGCGTTTTAAAAGCTTACATCTAACACTCACGTTACGGCCTATTTAAAGTTGATCCTTGTGTAGTAAAAGAAAAATGTAAAAAGTCTTGTTTTACTAAGGTTCTTGACAACATGTTGTTCTGGAAATTGGTCCTTCTTGTAATTAAAAAAAAATTAAATTGCCTTTAAAACAGGGATGTATGAAGTTGAAAAAATTTTGCAAAAAAATTTGTCATGAAATTCTACTTTAGGTCTTAGAAAATACTTAATTTGAAAATTCAATTTAAGGGCCAACATGGCGATAACGATTTCAGAAATATTGTGTCAACAAAACTAAAGGCTAAAAAAGGAAATTAAAACCAAAAGTTCAGGGTGTCCGCTGGGAAGGTATATTACTTTGTTTTGCCACCAGTCGTAAAGTAGACATGTGGCAAATTTATTGTGAACAATTATTCGATTAACCAACGTGTTTTAATCGTTAAAACATTTTTTCAAAATCAATCATTGATTATTGTGACGATGAGAAAAATACAACGTAATGCGAGGTCGGCAAAACATAACTGTTGCTCAAGAAAGTGTTAAAAACATTCCATCAACCTCAATTTAACGCCGATCTCAGGAGCTTGATCTTAAAAGAACAACTTTGGCCACGTTTTTGAACAAGGATTTGCATTTTTTTCTTCCACAAAACCATCATAATCATAATGAGTGACGAGGCTCATTTACATTTGGATGAATATGTGAATAAATGGATTAGTCGACTCTAGGCAATGGAACACCCTCAAATTATTCATCAGTGTCTTTTGCATACAATTAAAGTGACAGTCTGGTGTGTAATTTGGTCAGGACCTTAATTCTTCGAAAATGAAAACAGCGTAACGGTAACTGTGAATAGGGAGCGATATCGAGATTCGGGCTTGATTAACGTGTGGTATGAATAAGGCGGTACCACATACATTCTGGATTACAATGGAATTGCTGCGATACATCTTTCTATAACAAGTTATTTAAAAAAATTGTGATATTGATCGGCCTCTACGATTGCTTGATTTGACAGCTCCGGACTTCTTTTTGTGGGGAAATCTGAAAAGCAAGATTTATGCAACCAAACCAGAAACGCTTGAGCAACTCAAACAAAATATTCGTGTTAAAATAATGAAATACCGCGTGACATTTGTGAGAGTGTAATAAAAAAATTGGTCAAAAGGGATCGCATTTGTGAGGCTAAGAAAGCAGTATACCTTTCCGGCCGACACTCTGAAAAAAATATTCTGCTCTTAACTCCACCCCTACAGAAACGCAAGGTTTGACGCTTTCAAAAACCAATTTAACCATTTTCTTAATCAAGGAATTTTTATTTATGACTTAAAACATGTCAAGCCATTTTGAGTATCCATATTTTTCTGTGCTGATTCACTAACCTGTTTTAAACATTTAAAAAATGTTAATAAATTATCAATTTTAATATTCATAACATTTGTTTTAAATAACTTTTAATGAATATTTAATATTGTATTATTAACTGAAACGACTACAGGCAGCTCTTTAACTGCGGAATTTTTCTTTTGGCAACAAGAAATTTGTAAATTTCTTTTTAAAAAATTGCATGTTGAATATCGAGCAAAAATAAGACCGTGTTAAAATTTAATAATAAAAAGAATCTATTTTCAATTTTTTTTTTATGGTAAAAACGATCTTATTTTCCCTCCTATTTAATCAGGAAAATCATTTGAAGAAAAAAATAAGTGACCTTTACCTTTCATTTTAAATAAGTTAAATGTGAGTATAATTTTAAAAGAGACTGAAGGAACTGAATATTATATAATAGTTATCCACATTGAATTAATAGTTGACTTTCAAAGATTGGTTTTTATTTTCTAGCATTTTTTAGTTCTAATTAATTTTAAATCAAATTGTAGTGGAATTGTGCCGAAGTCTATAAATAAATAAAATTTTTATTTAAAAATCTTGATGTGTGATCCCAACATATAAACATCAAATGTAATTCAATACTATTTAATTTGAAAAACAAATAAAAGAAAAAAATATATAAAATAAAAAACAACTGTCAGTAGAATGTTTTCATAAAAGGGGAATGCTTATGCGAATGCTAAATCAAAACAGAAGCGCAATACGTGGTGCGTGGTAGGTACTTTAGAACACCCAACCTCAAACTCAATCATAGAAAATTAAAGTGTTAATATTCGTTTTAGGGTTTCAAGAACTTAAATTTTCGGGAAAGAAGAAGTCATCATACCGGAGTTTTGTGTATATATTTTTTTTGGGGAAAAATAACTTTTATGTATCCATTATGCAATATTTATATTTAATTTGATTGATTTAAACAAATACAAGTAACACTTCAGTTTCAAATTTAAATGCAAAAGAGAAAAGTACATTTAATGCAAACATCACTAAAATGAAATATATTTTATCAACTTTATCAAATGTAAATATTGTCATAAGACTATTTCCTTCACAAAGACCAACCGGCATTTTAATAAACCAGACACATTAATTTGTTGGTATCTGAAAGATATTTACAACTGACAAATTACCGCTTCTTGTAGGGCTCTTATCATTAATACTTACACGGTAAAGAATGTTGCTTTATAAATAAACACAATCTATGGACATTTCGAGAAGGTACCCAAATTGTAAAACTGGTACGCTCTTCTCTAGAGAGCTAAAGAATATCTTTCAAGAGTCATGGAAATTTACAAGCGCTTTAACAGAACGTGTGTACAACTATTTAATACTCAACCTGTGTTGGTACACCTTATTTGTGGTGGAGACAGATTTACATATTTGTATTACATATTAAGAGACCCCTTCTCTAGTTAGGCTTATGACCATGTCGAATACAGAATATTGCATTTTCAGAATGAGGAAAACAATGCCGCCATATTTGATAGCAACTATGAATTGCCAACCGTTTTCGACACATTGGGATGCGCTGTTAAATAAAAGAAAACCTTAAACAAGACTAAAAGTCAAATATTTGACCAAAAAGACATTTAGTGGTACTAAGTTACAGAAAAAATGTTTGTTATAAAAAAATGTTTTTCTTTTACTTTTTAGGAGATATAACATCCTACTCAGTGTTGAAGGTAAGAAATCACATTAATTGTAGTATAAATCGTCATTCGTAATGCTACGTGTCAGGAAATATTGATCAGACATTTTTAAAAATAGTGGTTACCCTTTTTTTTTTAGTAAAATCTAATCTGACCGCACCTTAAGTAAAATATTGTGTAACAATTTCTAAATGATTTTGAAATAACTTGTTATTATTTAAATTCTTTTCAAGATTTTGTAATTGGCGTGACAATAAATCCCTTTTTTAAAATTTACAAGTGCACAATTTATAAAACTTTAATTTATAAGTTTGTCTTAAGAATTAAGTAGGGACAAGAAAGAATTCTATTGAAATTGTGATTGTAACTATGGAGATAGGTGGCCTGTCATAGTGTCCAAGGACATAATGTTCATGGACTTTATTTCGCACACAAAAGTGACATAATTTCCATGAACCTTAACGACATTGTGTCGTTTTAAAACACATAAAACAACAACGGCTTCGCTTGCCAAAGATTTTCTGCATAGCCTGACCTTCGCTCGGGCGCAAGAATTATCTCCTCTGTGGCATAACTAACACCGGCTTCGCTTGTCAAAAAATTTTTTTAAGCCAGTTTATAAAAATGTTGCATTTTTCTTACATAGAACACCATAAAATATACCTGCAATATTAATGGACGTTGTGATTCTACATTGCTCGACATTATGTCGCATAGTTTTAATTTTTATTGAGTAATTCTGTTTTAAGTATTATAAGTATTCAAACTAAAATTTAGCGAAAACCAACAATTTTCAGAAAGTATGAAATAAAAAAAATTGCTTTTTCACCAATATCTCTGCAAAAATCGCAGTAATTAAATTAATAAATAAATAAAAACAATTCAATTTTATTAAATCTCGAATTATTAACAAAGTACATTAACAAATTTACAAAAACACCTCAAAGAATTATATTACATGTAAAATCGAAAATTCGTGATGTCATATTTTACGGTTTTAAATGAAATTTAATTTCTTTACAAAGTTTTTGATAAAATGATATTGTAAAATTCCTATTTTTTGTAATTTATTTTTTTTTCTGAATTTTCGGTTTTGAATAGAATATCATATAAGGAAAATAGAGGTTATCACCATGCGGATGCTGCTGAATGTCAATAGTAATTATTTTGAAGGTACATTACCAGTTTGATGGTTTATGGGGCATTCGCAACCTCCAATTCAACACGAACACGTCTGAGGATACAAAAACTAAAAATCCAAAAAAATTCAAAAAGAAACTAATTTTTTCTCTCATGTGTCGTTGCTATTAAATATAAATATTAAAATTCAGATACATAAGAGGGTAGATCTCTTTAGTGTAGAGTATATAAATCAGTGAATAAAAATGCTTGACTATTTTCAATGCATATGTAGTTGCTTAACTGTTGCTGTGGAAAAATGTGCAGCAAAAGCAAATAAAAAAGAAACGCATTTGCTTCAGCTGACTATGTGTTTATTTGTGCAGCAAAGCAATTATTTTAAAAACGTTTGATGTTGCTTAAGCAATCAGTTTTTATTTTTTTTTTTAATAACTTTTTACTATGAAGTTGTGGCTGACTACGATTACTGTTTCTTGCTGTAACTCGCTGCTCTTCATGCCGTTTTACCTTGGAAACGTATTTCTGTATTTATTACCTACAATAAGAAAATAGATACAATACAAATACAAACGTTGTTTTTTTACACCACTAAATGCTGTTTATTTTTTCTTAAAAAGCAACAGCAAAAAAAGAAACAAACATCATCTTATTGCTTAAGCAACAGCTAACGTTTTTAAAATAAATGCTTTGCTGATTGCTTTGCTGCATAGTCAGCTGAAGCAAATGCATTTCTTTCTCTTTTTATAATGAAATGTTTTGTAAATGCTGAGACATTTAGTTTTTTTATTTGCTGAAAAACATGTAAGCAAATTAAAGATTTTAGTGCTGTTGCTATTTTTAAGCAAGCAATTTAAACACTGATATAGATTTCGACACGACCGAATAAAACACTTTTACTATTTTTATTGTTCTTAGAATTATTTTGTTTTCTCTTTTTCATTTAAAAATTAATGTTAATCAGGTATGTGATATTAATCGATCGTTTTAAAAATGATGGTTAATTTCGATCGACTTTGAAACAAAAACCAAAAATTTTGTTCTTGTGGAGATGCCTGAACAGGAATTTTTGTTGCGTTTCTGGGAAAGTCTTGTGAATCTAAAACTCTACTCCTCCACAAGTGTGCTCAAGAACTTGCGTGCGCGCACAAACAAATACATTTAGAAGCGCGGATATTGCAATCAAAGATTCTGTCAGGGAATAAATGAGATTTCGTCATGTGTCATGAAATGAAGGCGATAGTTGTCGTCATACATTTTTCTCTCTAATACAATTTTATTTTCTTAAGAGCTTGTTGTTGTTTTTATTATTCTTGCTTTTCACTTGTCGTTTGTTTTTGTCTATTTGCGTCTATTGTTGTTGTTGTTTTCATTGTTGTTCATTTAAATTTTGAATGTTGTTTGTTTTAGGAAAAATGTTTTTATTTTGTTTGGAACACATTTAAATTTTTTACTTGAAAGTTTTTTCACTTCATGGTTTTGCCACCCAACGAGTTGTTGTACATATTTTATTCAAGGAACATTTTTCTTTTATAATAATTTGTTGAAGAAACTTTGATGTTGGTAATCAAATGTTATAGGAATCAAATTTGGTATTGAATTTGGCCGTGCAAATAAAATTTTTAAATTAAAAAGTTATTTGTAAATGTCAGAAGAAACCCATATAAATGAATTGAAAAAGAAAATGGCTTTATATAGTTTCGTTAAGAAGTGTTTCAAAATTTGAATTTATTTAAAACGAAATACTAATTGAAGGATAAACTACATGAAATTGGGTTTTTATAGAACTGCACAGTGGGAAATTAGCTTAAATAGCTTTGCCTCAAAATCGTGATGCAAAAAAAAATATATATAACTGAATTGTTGTAATGCTTTGTAGAAGCAGTAATTGAAGTATTTAAAAAGTAGTAAAATCGTGTTGAAAGCTTCTTGTCATCTTCATCAGCATCATTAGCGATATCCAGCATTAATGGGAATCACAGAGTGGTTCGTATATAAATTTATTTATCAAATTATATGTAGGTTGTTATAAGAACGTAATTATTTTTATCGACTTGCGTAGTTTATTTTTCTAAATGCCATTTTGGCTTGAAGTGTAATATAGTTTTTTCGAGCCTCCATATTAAATTAAATTTCTCAAAAACTCTGATTGACTTGTTTTTCTGTATTAAAATAAATTTAAGCAGCTTTTTCTTTGTATGCATTTTTAACAAGTTTTTGTTATTGTTTTTAAACGAAATGTTGGCATTCCCTACAATTGGAATGTAAAAGAAAATAAATAAAAAGCACAATGATGCTGCTGCCAGAATATTCAGCTTTTCTTTTTTTTTTTTGTACTGATCTGAATGTGTGTCTTTTAATATTCTGTTCTTTTGACTGACTTAATGACATCTAACGAAATCTTTTGCCAAGTTTTCATTTCTTGTATTTTTTCCTGTTTTATATTTCTTTATGTTGTTTTTCTTTTTGTCAAAATGTTTAGTTTTGATGAATAATGAGACATTTTGACGGCAAACACATTGTCAGTTAGTTTGTCAAATTGTTTTTTAGTCTAGTTTTTTTTATTTTTATCCATAAAAATATTAAAAATTATTGAAATGCTCTTTTCTTTAAATAATTCTGTTATTAACAGAACATTTGATTGCTGCCTTCGAATTTGTAGCGCTGCTCCTTAATTTTTTTAAATTTAATTAATCGTGTCCTAACAAGAATTACTTCAATTAAGTATCACATCTCATTTTCTCTGCTTTCTGTTAGACAAGATATGATTTGCCAGTTTTAATATTTTTTTTTGCGTAAGATTTGCTTCAACTTAACACCTACTAGAATGAATGGAAAGAAACTTAATGGTTGTGTATCGTCGGGGTATAATGCGTAATAAAGGTGGAGCGTTACGTTTATCTTCTTACAGCAAAATGCAAAAACAAACGCACAAAGCTGTATTATTTCTTTGGCATACGACTGTTATTGTATTGTAATTGTGTGGAAAGAGATACAAAAGCGAACCACTACAACTTTTTTCATTTTATCGGCTGCTAAATTTTTTCTGCTTCTTAATTAATAGTTCGCAAAAAATCTGCTCGTTACATATATATATATATATATATATTTAATGAAAAAGCGATTAAATATTTTAGAATCCCAAATGTATATTCATTTATTAATATTTATACGACTTGGTGGATCGTGATTCTTAAAAATAAATGGCGTATAATAGGGAATTTTGGTTTATATGGTACACTATAACAACAAATACAGAAGTAAAATTAATATTAAAGGGTGTCCTTATAGAGACGTACTTTTTATCGAAACTTTAAATTAACACAGAGGGCATTTTGCTACGGCCGTTTTAGCAAAAAGTACTAAAAACAAAATTTAAATTAATTGGAGGCAGACATTTTATTTACACAAGCTGTATATTACTTTGTTTACAACGCACAGTGGCGTGAAATACAAAAAAAAAAAAAAAGGAATAAAAGTCTGGAACTTCTAAACTACTTACCCGATTTTCATAAAACAAACTGCGGTTTATAGAAGAGGTCATAAGCTTTACGCCTATTGCATTTGGGTACACCTTGTGTCAGTACAGGGTAGTATCACAGGGCGTCAAAATAGGTAACCTTGAATTTAAAAAATGTTTCACAGCTTATACGAGGGCTGCTCTATATATTTCTGGCCTAATAGAGAAAATGCGAATATTTATAATCAAAAATGGTTTTATTGTTTTTCAAAGTATTCTCCAGCATGATTTATACACTTTTGCATGCGCTCAAACCAGTTGTCGAAGCACTTTTTCCACTCCGATTGAGACACCTCTAAAACATGGTTTTTGAACACTTCAACAGCTTCTTCTGGCGACGAAAATCGTTGACCACGCATTTTTTTCTCGATGTGCGGAAACAAGAAGAAGTCATTAGGTGCCAAGTCAGGGCTGTACGGCGGATGACCCATTAATTCGACGTTTTGGCCGGTCAAAAACGCTCTGGTTTGCGCCGATGTGTGAGAGCTCGCATTGTTATGGTGAACAATGATTCGTCTTCTCTTGTTGGTTTTTCGAATTTCTCCGATGACTTCAGGCAAACAAATTGTAGTGTACCACTCAGAAGTGACCGTCCTACGTTGCTCAAGAGGAACAGTCGCCACATGACCAGTTTTGCCGAAGAAATAGGCGACCATTTGCTTCGAAGTGCTTCTTCCTCGAACAACTTTCGTTGGATTTTGCTCGTCTTTGAAGACCCAAACGGTCGATTGTTGTTTCGTTTCGGGCTCATACGCTTAGATCCATGATTTGTCACCTGTGACGATCTTATAAACGTCTTTTGAAGCACCGCAATCGTATTTTTGCAACATTTCTTTGTACCAATCGACACGAGCCTCTTTTTGAGCGACTTTCAAATTTTGCGGGATCCAACGAGAACAAACCTTTTTTACGGCCAGGTGTTCATGCAGTATCGAATGTATGCTGGTGGAAGAAATGTCCAAGGATGTCTCTATCTCTCGGTATGTCGCATGTCGATCTTGCATTATGAGTTCACGCACGGCATCAATGTTCTCTGACACAACAGCCGTTTTTGGACGACCTTCATGGAATTCGTATTTGAGCGAGCTTCGGCCACGATTAAATTCATTATACCAATTTTTCACAGTGCTATGGGATGGTGCTTCATCGCCATACAAAAATTTAAGTTCATCAATGCACTCTTGTCGTGATAATCCACGTTGAAAGTTGTGAAAAATGATGGCATGAAAATGTTCACGAGTTAATTCCATTTTTTTCTATATTAATTTTTTCAAGTCACTGTAAACAACACAAATAATGGTCGTACGTCAAAACGTTTTGAGTACGATTGTGCTTAAAAATGACAAACTTTCCAATGGAAATGTCAGATTGCACTTGGTAGCACTCAGTGTTGCCAGGCCAGAAATATATATAGCAGCCCTCGTAACTTTATCAAAAGTGAAGCGATTTTACTTGGAATTTGCATGGTATCTCTTTTACTTTTAGCGAAATTTGACTTTTAAATTAAAAATACAAAATTTTGGCATTTTTTAGTTTTTAACCTGTAGTTTTTTAAAAATACAAGACAGAACTATTTTAAAACAGAACTTTTTTCTTTGACTTCTTATTTTAGTGGTAATAATTTTTTAATTTGTAAATTCATAAAAAGTCTTTTTCAATTCTTTAAGTATATTTTTAACGTTTTTTGGTATATTTATAAAATATTTAACTCTTTTTTTAAAACAAGGCCTTGTGTAATTCATCTGATGAGTTTTTATGGAATTTTTGTGAAGCACCCTACAGTCAGCATTGTTCGAATATGGGCAATTTTTTAACATAAATCTAAATGTTCGAGACTGTAAAAAAACTGCACGCGGATTTTCATTATTTTCGTAGCCAACTATTCTATTACGGTTGGTTTTCAGTAGTTTTACAAATTTTGTAGACATCCTGCGCATAAATGGGGACTAGGGAGGCGATTGAAGAAAAAAAATAAAATTTTCGAGAAAAAATTTTTTATCTACACAAAAATAACATTTTAATATATTGTTTGCCAACATTTTTATTGATTTTAGTTATGTACATATTGATCTTTAATGGGATGAAAACTTGATTAAATATCTTTAATCTGTTCGGAGATATTCAAGGTAAAATTTTGTATTTTAAACTTAAAAGTATAAGAGATACCATGCAAATTCCAAGTTTTAAAAAGTTTTTGAAATCGGTTCACTTTTGATAAAGTTATAAGTTCCGAAACATTTTTACTACCTGTACTGAGACAGGGTGTATCCAAATGCAATAGGGGAAAAGCTTATGACCTCCTCTATAAATCGCAGTTTATTTCATGAAAATGGGGCAAGTAGTTTAGAAGTTGCAGACTTTTATTCCTTTTATTTTGTATTTCACGCCACTGTGCAATGTTTGCTTAGAGATTAGTCCCATTTAAATTTTTATTTCAGCCAGTCGCATGCTGTTATTGAAAGCATTGAAATGTGTTTTTAAATCAGCTGTTTAATTTTTAATAAAAAACTTCAATTAAATTAAATTTTTTTGTGAATTCATTAATAATGTCTTCAAAACGTAAAAAATATTGGGGTAATAATCCTCGATTTAAAATGCAGAGATCTGTTAGTAATAATCGGTTCCAGATGCTCTCTGCTCTAGGAGACGATGATGGTTCAAGCGTTGAAAGTGAAGTCGCCCACGAGGTTGTTAAAATTCCACCAATAGTTGTTGACAATTGTTATAAATTTACTGAGGTTATAAATCTTATTGGTAAAATATGTAAATATAAAAGAATTTCCATCCGAACTCGAAAGCTGAGTATGATGAAACAATAAATAAACTTAAGATTGCCCAGATAAAATTTTTCACTCATCCTATAAAAGACAATAAAAGTTTTAAGTTTATGCTGTTCGGTTTACTACAAATTAGCTTAGAAACCTTGAAAAGTGAATTTAAAGATGCATTCAACATAGAATTGGTCAACGTAAAAGAAATAACAACTTCGCGCTCAAACACTGATGATGCATTATATATGGTAGAGTTCAACCGAAGTCAGATAACGAAGCGGGAGGGTATTGAGGTAAAATATGTTTACGGTATTGTAGTACATATCATATACCAATGACTTGCACAATATTTGGTTCTTTAACAGAAAACTCCATTAAAATTTAACTTTATCATAAAGCTAATTGGAAAGAAATAGGGAAATGGATAAATAATGAGTTTAGAAAAAATAACTTCCAAGGTATTGAATTATCGAACTGAAATGTGGAAGAAACACATTCATAAATTACTTACCTGGTACAAGAAGCATCTAAACAAATTCCACTTGGTAATTCACAAGTCTGGCATAGAAAGCTTTCTAGTCAAATAAATTTAGACGAAAACTTCAACATTAAAATAATTACTCAGAGAGAAACATAATTACTTTTTTTATTAAAACAGCTGACCACACTAATAAATTTGAACATAAACAATGACAGAAATAACAGCTGGTACGAGGGCTGCTCTATATATTTCTGGCCTAATAGTGAAAATGCGAATATTTATAATCAAAAATAGTTTTATTGTTTTCAAAGTATTCTCCAGCATGATTTATACACTTTTGCATGCGCTCAAACCAGTTGTCGAAGCACTTTCTCCACTCCGATTGAGACACCTCTAAAACATGGTTTTTGAACACTTCAACAGCTTCTTCTGGCGACAAAAATCGTTGACCACGCATTTTTTTCTCGATGTGCGGTAACAAGAAGAAGTCATTAGGTGCCTAGTCAGGGCTGTACTGCGGATGACACATTAATTCGACGTTTTGGCCGGTCAAAACGCTCTGGTTTGAGCCGATGTGTGAGAGCTCGCATTGTCATGGTGAACAATAATTCATCTTCTCTTGTTGGTTTTTCGAATTTCTCCGATGACTTCAGGCAAACAAATTGTAGTGTACCACTCAGAAGTGACCGTCCTACGTTGCTCAAGCGGAACAGTCGCCACATGACCAGTTTTGCCGAAGAAACAGGCGACCATTTGCTTCGAAGTGCTTCTTCCACGAACAACTTTCGTTGGATTTTGCTCGTCTTTGAAGACCCACACGGTCGATTGTTGTTTCGTTTCGGGATCATACGCTTAGATCCATGATTCGTCACCTGTGACGAGCTTATAAACGTCTTTTGAAGCACCGCAATCGTAATTTTGCAACATTTTTTTGCACCAATCGACACGAGTTTTTTTTTGAGCGATTTTCAAATTGTGCGGGATCCAACGAGAACAAACCTTCATGCAGTATCGAATGTATGCTGGTGGAAGAAATATCCAAGGATGTCTCTATCTCTCGGTATGTCACATGTTGATCTTGCATTATGAGTTCACGCACGGCATCATTGTTCTCTGGCACAACAGCCGTTTTTGGACAACCTTCACGTAATTCGTCTTTGAGCGAGCTTCGGCCACGATTAAATTCATTATACCAATTTTTCACAGTGCCATAGGATGGTCCTTAATCGCCATACAAAGATTTAAGTTCATCAATGCACTCTTGTCGTGATAATCCACGTCAAAAGTTGTAAAAAATGTTCACGAGTTAATTCCATTTTTTCCTATATCAATTTTTTCAAGTCACTGTTAACAACACCAATAATGGTCGTACGTCAAAACGTTTTGAGTACGATTTTGCTTAAAAATGACAAACTTTCCAATGGAAATGTCAGATTGCACTTGGCAGCACTCAGTGTTGCCAGGCCAGAAATATATATAGCAACCCTCGTACAAATATATACAAAAGCTGCCAACAGGTAATAAAAAGTTTTGGATGTTGACGAAAGCAATAAAAGGCAATAAAAAAATCGTTTGTAGTTTAACAATAGATGGCGTTGTAAAGCATAACAATAAAGAAAAAGCTGAAATAATTTCGGAAGTTTTCGAAAATTGTTACAGAACAACATGCAATATGACTTCTCCATGAGATAATATGTTAGAAAAACACACAGACTGGTTAAATGCTCAAAGTATCGCAGGTGACATGCAGCAAAACTTGACGTCAGTGAAAGAAGTAAAATTCTTCATAGGTACACTGAAAAACTCAAAAGCACCTGAATTGCACGGAATAAAGCCGTTTGTATTGAAAAATATGACAAATAATTTTTACACACTAATTACTTAAATTTTCAACTGGTGTTTGACAAAAGGTTATTTCCCAAAAATTTTGAAAACAGCCAAAGTAGTCCCAATTTTAAAACAGAGAAGGGACGCAAAATCACCTAAAAGTTATCGTCCAATAAGCATGCTGAATTGCTTAGATAAAGTTTTCGAAAAAAAATCGTGTTACAGAGAATAAATGAATACACCGAAACTAAAAGTATAATAATGCAAAAAGATCAATTTGGTTTTCGAAAAGAATATTCAACTGTTCACCAAGTAAAGAGAATTGTAAACTTTATCTCAAATAACAAAAGTAACCGAAAAATATAAAATTAAAATAAATGAAAATAAAACTCAAATAATATTTCCCATCAATAAATCGCCGAAAAGAATACCCTCAATATCACTATCTGTGGAAGGAGTTGAAATTCCTCTCCTTGATACCATTAAATATCTTGGAATTGAATTAAATAAAAAACTGACTTTCAGACATCATATTCTAAGAACCTGTGAAAAGGCAATTAAATGTGGAAGAGCTCTTTTTCCATTATTAAATCGAAAATCAACTTTGAATTATAAAAACAAAATCTTACTGTATAAAATGTGCATACGGCCTATTATGACATATAGGTGTCAAATTTGGTCAAATAGATGTGCCAAGACCTATCTAAAGAAGTTGCAAATAATCCAGAATAAAAATTTAAAATTCATTTTTAATTTACCCAGAAGATACTCAACAAGTAGACTGCATCAAAATTTTCAACAAGATTTGCTTAAATCAGTCATATCAAAATTTAACACAAAGATTTGAAGTGCGAAATAGAGCTCAAATTATAATATAATAAGGAATTTGTAATATTAATTTTTTCTTCAACTTCAGCAATGAAGCTGATAGAAGGATTAATTCAGAATTTCTTTAAATCTTTACTAGGTTTTTCCTTATCTTTTTTGCCCTAACACTGCGTTAATGTAAATACTAAATTATAGATATTTTTACACAATAAATTAGGTTTATATTTGTTGCAGTACTTAAATAAGTAAGATCTCGAAAAATGTAATTATTGTAATTATTTAAATGTATTAATGATAGTTATAATAAATAAAAAAAAAAAATTGTAATTTATATTCCATGACCATATGTCTGTCTATCTGTTTAAATTAAAATAAAACAAAGAAAAATATTCTTAATGTCTCTAAAACTTTTTTTATACCATTTATCTCCATTTGCAATAATTTCAGCCGATTTCAACAATAACTCGCCGAATGTTATGTTTCATGTTTTGAATCGGTTGTAGTTTATTAGCGTAAACAAAGAATATAATCTCTCTGGGTTAAGTCGCACGATCTTGATGGGCATTAGTAAAACTTATCATTTATTAAATGTTTTTTTTGAGAGAATTTATTATCGCGTGCTGTGTGCCACGTACATCCGTCCTTGAAGAAATTAATACTTTTGTCTCCACACTGAACACCGTCGACTGTAAAATCCTGTCCAGCACCGTTTTAAAAGATACCTTTAATGAAACGGTGTCGTTAGGAAAACATACCCATTTGATTACAGCAGCACCATTACAGTTATTAGTGCGATCTGCAGAATGGGTCCAAGGACCGTATTCTTCATGCGGAACACCTTTCATCGTCGAAAACGTTGTGATTTTGCTTTATCGAACGAAGAATCTTTGTAAACTGCAGGTATCCATAACCTTCTTTGCTTTCTTTGGTTTATAATTTGTGCTTCAGACGTTTAATTGTATCGTTGTTTTTCAGATTTTTAGTTCTTTTTTTTGCCATTCTGAACCCAACATTATGAATTTCTGAAAAAAAATTATTTTTTTTTTATAATTTTTCATTGCTCAGCACGATTAAATTTAACTTCAAAAATAAAAAAAGAAATTTTAAAAATTATATGAAGTTCTAAAGTTATTTCTCATACAGGTGTTTTTAATTCAAAATTCTTCGGTGATACAAGAAAAATTTAAAAATTATACGGTTTTTAATTAATCTATAAGATTTTTTTTCAACTTGTTCTTAACCGTCCTTCGCTCATTGTAGAGAAAGCTTTATGTAAAAACTATATTTTATTGTTTGCAAAATTGAGTGTTTTGACTTTTTCATGTTCAATAACAAAAATCGCCAAATTTACTAAGATACGTCTGCCAAAAGAACGAGTTAAAAATAGGAAAAAAAATATTGGTAACTTCTGTAAGACAACACTTGTATTAACGAAACATTCCCAATTTTAGTGTACGCCGCTGCAGAGTTTGAAGTCATCTTTTATTCAACAAACCAGTTTTACTTTCTTTATATCCTTTGGTGTGCAAGGCAGCTGGATAAAGAATTCTTCTGTAAAAATAACGCTTATTTTATCACATGAAATTTATTTCTGATATAATTGATAAAAGAATTTCAAATGTAAATGTCTCATGCCAAAAAAAAAAAAAAACAACATAAAAAATCAGTCCTGAAAATGTAAGAAAATTTAAGACTTTTCTAATTATCTGATGCTGCCTCTATTCTTCTTAATTTGCCTCCTTGGGTCTGAATTCTTGTCTAATCAAGAACAAAAGCACATGCGTAGAATCTTGCACCGATTTGTTTCTATTTTGCTCATCACTTCTGCTTCTGTGGGCGTTTGCTTTTATTTTGGTGAAATCTTAAGATTTGTTGTAAAACAGGCAGGCAGACATGTTTGAAGATTAGACAAACGAAAAACCATGTGCAACAATAAATCTGAAACAAATTTCAAGCAAAATAAATCCAGCTTTAATTTTATTTTCTTCAGCGCCATGGGTACAAAAGAAAAAAGCAAAAAGTTAAAAATGCGACCAAGCAAGTTTTCTTTGCGTACGAACAAAGCTTCTGGACACAGAGTCAGAGTCTAATCAGTGGATATATTGCTGGCAGAAACAAAGTGCGTTGCAGAAATAGAAATAGACAAAGTATCTGTAGTACTCGTGGTAAGTATCTGGTGTGGTTTAAGTATCTGAGGCGCGTCATGTACTCATCTCATATAAAATATCTTAATGCACAAACTCGCACAAATAATAATTTGCTTAAACACACACACACACGTAAATGCAACATCATTTTGGCCAAGAAAATCAACAAATCTATAAAATGTTAAGAAGTCGAAAAATTATTACACCAAAAAAATTCAAGCTGCGTCTGTCTGTCTTTTGGTTAAACGATTAATGAAGTACAAAATAATGTTTAAATATAAAAACAAGATGTTTTTATAAAATTATTTAAACATTAACCGATAGAAGTTGTCAGATACCGCAAACCAGTAAAAATTGAAAAATAATTTTTTTTCATACTTACCTCATAACAATCAAAATGATACTGAAACAGCATCTATAATGTTGTGAGTAAACAAGTAAGAATGACTTAAAATAAAATGTGCATTCGTGTTCAATCAATGATTGAAACAAAAGCAAAAACAAATGTACAAAACGAAATACAGAGAGAACGGTAAAGAAATACGTTGGTTTGTGTGTAAATTTCGTCTAACCAAATTATAGTTGATATTAATATTCTCCTATTCTTATTTACAAAGTTAGTTGGTTAAATAGATGATGTTTATAAAATACACAACGAAGTAAGATAGATGTGAAGAATGCTGATGAAGGTCGTAGCGGCCTAGAAAGTGCAGCATTTCATTCTGCTAGCGTTTAATTTTTCTTGTTTTCTTTGGAAAACGTCCGCATACATTTGTAAAATAAATTTTCTTTCTAAAAAAGATTTTTAGAAATTAAAAATAAAATGAACTTAAGCCAAAATAATTTCAATTCAAATAATGTTTTCTTCAACGAACATAAGCTTTTGAATATAATCTTAAAATAAAATTGACTAAAAAATTGTTGTGCTAGTTTTTACTTTAATTGTTATTCGATCGAGAATGGCATTTTCGGCTTTATCATCGAAAGCAAAGAAGACGTGATTTTACTCTTAAAAAGTTTATTGCATCAAATATTAAAAGGTTTCCCTTCAAATCATATTATTTTTACTTTTCTAATTTATTAAGCACTAGGTCAGTTTTATAAATAATAAAAAATTTTTATTTATATTTTCAATATTTCGCCACACCTTTGGGTGGCATCATCAGGAAACAGGAAACAAAAAATTAAATTTTCTTTTTCCAAAAATAACAAAAATTAAAATGAAATTATTTTTTCAAACAAAAACAGAAAAATTAAAAATCAAACGACAAAAAACTCAAATATTTAAACATTTACATTTTTATAAATTTAAAACTCAAAAAACATTCAAGTAAAATAACTCAATAATTTTAAACATTTACATTCTTATAAAAATTTTAAAAACAGAAAACATTCAAATTACTTTAAAATTTTAAAAAACTTAATACAAATACATTAACATAAACTTTCACGATAGAAATGTTACAAGCAATCATATACTCTCAAACGTTAATTAATTTTTATGCACTAAATGTCTATAACATTGCGCAACATTATCAGTATCAGCCTTAAAGTTTATTCTTTTTGTTGCTGGTATTTTAATTATTTGTAACATCTCTAACATATACCGACGCTTATAATTATTTTCTATATTTAAAACAGATGCATCTTCAAAGTTAGGATAATGATTAAATCTGGCACAATGGGAAGATAATGCAGTTTTTTGTGAATTATTAACGTCCCTGTATCTTTGATCAGACTTATGTCCAGCTATTCTAGTTTTTAGTTTATTTTTTGTCGTACCTACATATTCCTTATTACAATTCTCACTATCATTACCACTACAAGGTATTTTGTAAACTACATTTGACATGTCCCATTTTTTAATCTTATCTTTTGTTTTACTAAATAATCTATTTAAAGTATTATAAGTTTTGTATGCCATTTTATATTTATCCCCATCAAAAATTTTTGATTTTTCAATCCTTTCTGCTATTTCTGGTACATAAATTAAAGACTTGTAAACTTTAGTTTCTGTAACATCTCTTGTATTATTAGCTCTTCTAAACCTTAACTGTTTAAACAAACTATTTATCACTCTCATTGGAAAATTATTATCAATTAATATCTTTTTAACTTTATCTTTATTGCTTTTGTGAAATTCCTTATCACTTAGCTTAAGTACTTTTTCTATCAAATTTTTCCCCGTATTAATAATTATTCTTTTATTATGCTTTGAATAATAATTAATAATTCTCCCGGAAGCTGTTGGCTTTTGATACCAATCCATTTTTAGTTTATTCCCTCTCCTTACTACTAACGTATCTAAATAGGGCAATTTAAAATTATTTTCTATTTCTATTGTAAATTTTATACAACTATTGAAATTATTTAATGTTTCTAACATATTTTCAATACCAGATGCAGAAATAATACAAAACAAATCATCAACATATTTTGACAAAATATGTTGATGATTTGTTTTGTATTATTTCTGCATCTGGTATTGAAAATATGTTAGAAACATTAAATAATTTCAATAGTTGTATAAAATTTACAATAGAAATAGAAAATAATTTTAAATTGCCCTATTTAGATACGTTAGTAGTAAGGAGAGGGAATAAACTAAAAATGGATTGGTATCAAAAGCCAACAGCTTCCGGGAGAATTATTAATTATTATTCAAAGCATAATAAAAGAATAATTATTAATACGGGGAAAAATTTGATAGAAAAAGTACTTAAGCTAAGTGATAAGGAATTTCACAAAAGCAATAAAGATAAAGTTAAAAAGATATTAATTGATAATAATTTTCCAATGAGAGTGATAAATAGTTTGTTTAAACAGTTAAGGTTTAGAAGAGCTAATAATACAAGAGATGTTACAGAAACTAAAGTTTACAAGTCTTTAATTTATGTACCAGAAATAGCAGAAAGGATTGAAAAATCAAAAATTTTTGATGGGGATAAATATAAAATGGCATACAAAACTTATAATACTTTAAATAGATTATTTAGTAAAACAAAAGATAAGATTAAAAAATGGGACATGTCAAATGTAGTTTACAAAATACCTTGTAGTGGTAATGATAGTGAGAATTGTAATAAGGAATATGTAGGTACGACAAAAAATAAACTAAAAACTAGAATAGCTGGACATAAGTCTGATCAAAGATACAGGGACGTTAATAATTCACAAAAAACTGCATTATCTTCCCATTGTGCCAGATTTAATCATTATCCTAACTTTGAAGATGCATCTGTTTTAAATATAGAAAATAATTATAAGCGTCGGTATATGTTAGAGATGTTACAAATAATTAAAATACCAGCAACAAAAAGAATAAACTTTAAGGCTGATACTGATAATGTTGCGCAATGTTATAGACATTTAGTGCATAAAAATTAATTAACGTTTGAGAGTATATGATTGCTTGTAACATTTCTATCGTGAAAGTTTATGTTAATGTATTTGTATTAAGTTTTTTAAAATTTTAAAGTAATTTGAATGTTTTCTGTTTTTAAAATTTTTATAAGAATGTAAATGTTTAAAATTATTGAGTTATTTTACTTGAATGTTTTTTGAGTTTTAAATTTATAAAAATGTAAATGTTTAAATATTTGAGTTTTTTGTCGTTTGATTTTTAATTTTTCTGTTTTTGTTTGAAAAAATAATTTCATTTTAATTTTTGTTATTTTTGGAAAAAGAAAATTTAATTTTTTGTTTCCTGTTTCCTGATGATGCCACCCAAAGGTGTGGCGAAATATTGAAAATATAAATAAAAATTTTTTATTATTTATAAAACTGACCTAGTGCTTAATAAATTAGAAAAGAAAAATTATTTAAAAAGGTCAAAGAAACATTTACATACATATTATTTTTAAACAAACAAAAAATTTGCGTTAATTAAATGCTTGAATTCAAACAAAAATTAACTTTGAAAACATCACTATTCTGCTAAATCAAGACCAGTTGAAAACCTGGCAGAATTAATGATCAAACTACTTTGTGTGGCTGCGAGCTAAAACATGTATTTGAAGAGCTTTTTCAGCGATGAACTCAATTTTTACAATAATTAAAAATAAAATGGAAATTAATACACACTAACAATAAAAATGATTCTATTTAATGTAAAATGTTTGATTTACCTCGAGAAATGTTAACAGTTTTTAAATTTAAAAATGTATACAACAAAATTGAGGTTTAGATAAAAAAGGCGAAGGTTTAGAATATGAAAATATTAATTCAATTACAGTACAAGTTAAGTATTCCATTACTATGGTAATACCTAAATGGGGGGAGGACTTCTGACTATAAAAATGTTTTATTTGGAACTTGACTCTTAAAAGCATGTAGGAATACTGTCTCTGCTGTACGCTGTGATCTTATAGCGAGTTGAAGATATTGTTTTAAGATGTTATGTCTTGTTATCCGATGTTCCGCGTATTTATGTATTGTGGATCTTGGTTGGTGTCTTAAATTTTATTTTACCCAGAAATCTTTGCATCCATTTGTTTGATAAAGCCAAATTTATTTTGACACAAAGCTACAAGCAGTGCCGAGAAATTTAGAAAATGTAAAAGTATTTCCTTTCAGAAGCGCTTTAATTATAATGTTCCATATGTCTTTCTTGCCTCGTTTTCGCTATTTGTCTTCGGTTTTAATTCTAGAGCTCAATTTACTTTGATTAACTTCAGTTTTCCCTACAATCAACTGTTAACTAGAAGAGAATAAATAAGCGTATAAACGCAGAAAAAAAATATGGTTGTGATATGGTCACAATAACCATATTAAGTTCTTTGTAACAATTTATAGTTGCGGAGAAACAATTATAGTTGTTTTCACCAAAACTTTAGTCACGATAAACAATGTTTGTTATCTTTTAACGATTATATGGTTACTGTGCACAAAAAATGCAACACGGTTGGTTTTAACTTAAAAAAATTTTAACCACAACCAAAGTTTTATAACTTATTAAAAATAATATAATATATTTAACCATAATATATTATTATTAATCAAAGTATGGTTAAAAGCAACAGGATAACGTTTGCGCTAAAAATTATTTTGTTCTAGTTCTTGACAGTTTAGTAATTTTTCTGGTAGATAAAATCTGAAATTGTTTTTCATTGTTGGAGAAAGTGAAAAAAAAAAATAAAAATTTATGTACAAAATAAATAATTAAAAATAATATGCAAAACATTAAAACAAATAAAAAGGAATCCAAAACAGTTAAAAAGTTGAAGTAAATATGTAGGTATTGTAAATGTTTATTTTTGTGTTTGATGCACAATTGTGAAATCATTTATTTGAGCTTACAAACTATATTGATATATAACTGATTGTTGTAGCCTATGATCTAAGCGTTATTATAAGCAAATCGTTTATGAATAAAACAATAATAAGTCTTTTATATCAGGAAAATTTTGCACTTACGCTACTTTATTATAATTCAATTATATAACATGACATTTTCTGCCATATTATCATATTTTAATTTAACCATTTAATGTTTACATATGAACATAATTATGTTTATACTTTAGACAATAATATGGTTGCAAATGTAACAATACTATGTTTTGTTAGCAACCATATAATGCAACCATAATATGTTGCTCTTAGATTATGGTTACCTCAACCATGTTTTTTCTTTGCGTGTACTAAAAGTTATTTTTATTAAAATGCACTAGTGTTACATAAAATAGTTCTAATTCGAAAAGTACCAGGCTCAAAGAAATTTGATAAATTCAGACCGATTTCAATAGAAAAACTTATTTATAATCAGTTATCCGCATATCTCGTACGAAACAATATAACGTTTAATCAACAATTTGATTTTCAGAAGCAGTGGTCGTCAACATTGCATAATATATATCCAGTGGTTGGCTTTAGGGTTTTGTGGTGTCGTAGTAATGTTTTATGATGATCAAAGCTTTTGATTTAGCTGATCGTGACATTCTGTTAAAAAAAAGCTACACACGCAAAGAAAAAATATGGTTGAGGTAACCATAATCTAAGAGCAACATATTATGGTTGCAAACAAAATATAGTATTGTTACATTTGCAACCATATTGTTGTTGTTCAAATATAAACATTATATGGTTAAAATTTTCCAGATATTAAAGACTTAGTTTTTATTGTTTTATTCATTTACGATTTGTCATAAAAATTATTTAGAAAGATAAATTCACAAAAAATCAATTATTTGCTTATAATAACGCTTGGATCATAAGCTACAAGAAACAGCTATATAAAAATATAGTTTAAATAAATGATTTCACAATTGTGCTTCAAACACAAAAATAAAAGTGTATATGCTTACAATACATACATACATATATATTTATTTCAACTTTTTTTAATTTTTTTGGTTCCCTTTTTATTTCTTTTTATATTTTGCTGTTTTTTTAATTATTTATTTTGTACATAAATTTTTATTTTTTTCACTTTCTCTATCAATAAAAAACAATTTCAAATTTTAGCTACCAGAAAAATTACTGAACTGTCAATAACTTGAACAAAATATTTTTTAGAGCAAACATTATTCTGTTGCTTTAAACCATACTTTGATTAATAATAATATATTATGGTTAAATATTTTATATTATTTTTAAAAAGTTATAAAACTTTGGTTGTGGTTGAAATTTTTTTAAACTAAAACCAACCATGTTGCTTTTTTGTGCACAGTAACCATATAATCGTTGAAATTTAACACAAAATGTTTATCGTGACTAAAGTTTTGGTGAAAATAACTATAATTTGTTCTCCGCAACTATACATTGTTACAAAGAACATAATATGGTTATTGTGACCATATCACAACCATGTTTTTTTTCTGCGTGCAAGCAATTGGTATGACAGATAAAAAGCTTATAATTTTTCAGTAGTATCTGAAAAATAGAATGCAACTTGTAGTGGTAGGAAGTACTAGGATGTTATAAGTGAAGAGTGGTGTTTCACAAGGCAGTGTCTTAGGACCTCTCTCGTTTAAAGTTTTTATATTTAACATTGAAAACATTAATTTAATCAAAGAATCAATAAGTCCGTGATTTTTCGCACTTCCCTTGTAGTTATATGACATGCAACACTTTTCTTTATTAAGTACTATCTGTTAATATCTTACTGTCAAATTTTCAGCAAGTGCCAAAGTGCCTTTTTTCTAAAAACGAAAAAAAGTGAATTTCGAGTGCTCATTAAACATTATTTTTTGCGAAAAAAATCCATCAATCAAACCAAGAAAAAGCTTGATAAATAGTATGGGGACTCTGCACCATCGATTTCAATGGTAAACAAGTAAGAGTGCTTTATTCGGCTATGTCGAATCTTATATACCCTTCACCATAAATGTAAATCTAGTTTAGTGAAGTTATCAAAAAGGCCAATATTGAGGTGACAGAGAATAGAAAACAAAAAAAAAAAGTAAAAATTGATATTAGCGATCGCCAATTTTTTCACTATATGTGTTTTTTCTTATTTTTTAATTCTCTATCGCTCCATATATTTGTGTTCGGAAATGGTTATTGTAGAAATTACAAACGGAATGACTTTTTGTGGTGAAGGGTATAAAAATTTGTTTGTTACAAAAAGTAGCAAATTTTGTTCAAATTTTGTTTCTTTTGGTGAAAATATTTGTAAACTGTAGTTTTTTGGGTAGTGACTTAATTATATTAAAACTCGTGTTGACTGTAGCTCCGTTATTTTTAAAACCTTTTTTGGTCCAGAAAATTCTAGATTCGTCTTCTGTGATTTTTGGATCTACTTTTATATTCGATAAGAGGAAGATTTTAATTTTTGTGACGACTATATCAAGGTGTAGTGGGTGGCTCACTGGCCTGTATACTGGTTACTGCGACTCAATCACGGACATTTTGACCAGAGGGCCTGGTCCAGCAGGTTCTCTTTTGCATCTATCGCTCCGACTCTTCTCTCTTAACCATTCTTTATCCCTTATCTTTATCTTCTTATACCTCTTGATTTTCTCTCTCTGTTCTTCTTTCGTTTTCTTTTTTTTTCTAATCGCAAGTGATACAAAGGGACTAAAAATAGATCCAAGAGGGCTAAGGCAACACGGATGCCTGATAAACCTAACCTTATTAATCGTTCGTCTGTCTTATGTGCAACCGGTTGGAATTTTTGCTTGTGAAACCATTTCTATTCTAATTGGTCACTTTCGACCCAGCATACACTCCAGCATTGTATATATGTAAGATTATCATTGTCCCCCTTTAATGCTGCTCCGACCTAAATTTTTTTTATCACTTCAGTTGCATTTTACGTCTATTTCTCACCTGCAGAGCGTGTCTATTTTGAAATTGGAGGACGGCAAGAATCTGAAATTCGCATACTAGAAAACAATCCAACTGACCCCGCTATGCTAGTGTATGCTTATACACCTTTCATTTCGGTATTACTTTAAGTTGTCCAAGTCTTGTTACCCGACTTAATTAGGTTGTAGACCTAGCAGAGACATAACCTGAAAGGAGATAGCATTCGCAGTCTTGCAAACGCCAGCTTAAAGTCCTTTATCCTCTTTTAAATTTGTGAAATAAAATAAATAATAGTTGGCAATTGAAATCTTCTTTGTTTTGAAATTAATTTAGTATTGAAATTTGTTGTATATAAAAAACCTTTGAGAACACAAAAACTGCTGTGATTAATGAATGTTCCACTAATAAATTTAAATCAGTAAATAAAAGCAAAAATAATAAAAATACAAAACTTAAGGACGATAGCGCGTAATCTTTTAGCTAACTACTTTGTAAAGAAGAAATGATGACGATGTTATTGTTGTTAATGGGGTAATAGTTTTATTGTCCAAACGAGAATTACTTCCGCAACATTGAAGGCCATCAAGTACTTATCGTGTTAATTTACCAGCAGGAGAGAGCCACTCACTCACAATCATAAAAATAACTTTGTAAAGGGAGAGTTCACAATTCCCCAGAGTCATAGAAACCAAACAGCTCTTTCTACAGTATTGTCGTGTCCTGATCATACAAAGAAATAATCAAATAGGGTTATAAGAAATTCATAGTGAGTGTTACAGGGTGGTGGATTGTTATCGTGACTCTAGGCACAAAAGCAATAATTGAATGACTTTGCGAGTGCGCATCCTAAAACAAAAGTATAAAGGGAGGGGATGAAGCAGGACAAAGTTGATAGTCAATGACAGTTGGCCGTGAAAAACAACAGCAACATTAAAAACCTCTTTGCTTTTGTTTTTCTTTTTTGACGTTGCTTCAAAGTAGAGGCAGTTTTATATTTATGGCACGCTAAACAGCCTGAGGTTTAATGTTTTTTTTTTCTAAATTGAATTTAATGTTCGTGTGTGTGTCTTGTAAACCCCTTAAAATTGCGATTTGATTGACTACTGATCCCTTTTGTTTATTTGTTTGTTTGCTTTTTTGTCCGTCTGTCCGTCTATCTGTTCACTTGCCCAGGATGACAACAACCTTAATAAAGATGATGATGATGACTACGATAATGACTATTGAAGTAATATGAACTTTTTGTACGAGTATTAAATTAAAATTCTTTCCTGCGCTTCTACTACTTTTGGAAAGTGTTTGTTTGGTGGGCGAATGTGTACAATGTGGTAAAGATTTTGAGTGACATTCATGATGGTGGTGGCATGTTGTTATAATGATTATAAGTGTAACCAAAACGTATTTAAAACTTGAACTTCCAACTGTTATTGTTACTGTTACAAGTGCCATATGATGAGCATTAAATTATGTTGCCATTTGGATGCATTTCATTCTTTTGATACACATTTTCCATATGTCAACTCGATGTTTTTAAACTTGTTTTTTTTTCTCCGCAAAATTTACTCCTGCATATTTTAGGATAGAAAAAATCCTGAATGATTTAATTATATATTTTGGTACTTTGTTGTCGTTGTAATAAAAAAGATATTTTATTTTAAAATTTTTTTTAATGGCAATGATACGAAGTGGATGATTGTTGCACGAGGTCAGTTGAGTATGAAAAGTCATGGTTAAGATAAACATAACCTTCAAACAAAATAAGTAGTCAAATCTTATTTAATATTATTATGGCAACTATATTGTTGTAAAAAATAATAATAACATGTTAAAAGGTTCCCAGCAAAAAATTACCTTAAAAAGTACTTGCCATATAATGACTTACTTTTGTGATTGCCATATTTTGTTACTCGCTTACAAAACACATTACATTAGTTTCCAAAAACGGAAGTATTAATGGAACTAGTTCTTTATGTTAAAAGAGACTACCGTACTGATGGTACTCAGTATTTCCTACAATAATTAATGTAATCGATTCTCAGGAACTGATTATAAAATCATTAAGTGGTTTCATCCGAATTATGTACTAAGTACCATCAGTAATGTATCCGTGTTATCTATAGGGATTTATAAATGAATTGAAATTTACTTTAGCTCGAGTTAATTTTTTTTTTTTAATTTCAAAACATTTTTTTCAGAAAAAAAAAATATTTTGCAAATGTATGCGGACTTTTTTCAAAGAAAAGAAGAAAAATTAGACACCAGCAGAATGCTGCATTTTCTGGATCGCATCTATTTACCTTAGGTTGTGTACATTGTAAACATCATCTATTTATCCAACTAATTTTGTAAATAAGAATACGAAGAGTATTCATATCGATATTAATTTGGTTAGACAAAGTCCACACACAAACCAAAGTAATTCTTCACTGTTCTCTCTTTAACTCGTCTTGTACATTTGTTTTTGCTTAGTACCAACTATCGCTTGGTTACTAATTAGCAGCCAGTCCTACGATGTAGCAATCGTTTGTTCACTCGCATAATTACATTTAAAGCAAAAACAATTTTTTAGGATTTGTTTTTGTTTTTTTATTTTTTTTATTTTTAATTATTCCTACTTGTTTCCTCACAACATTATAGATGCTGTTTAATGAGTTAAGCATGAAAGTACATGCGCTGTGCCGTGCGTTTTTTAATTCAATTTGCTATGAAATTAAAATTGGAACTGTGGATATAATAAATTAATTGAAATTGGTTTTGGCTTAAATTCATTTTTTTATTGGAAAGAAATTCCGATCACAATCACCTTTCAGACAGATTATTTAAACAAAATCTGAAATAAAATTAGTTTGGCAGGAACATTAGGAGCGCACGATTTGCCTGAAATTTAAAATTAAAAGTACACGGCTTTAGAGTTAAAACCAGGGACGAATATTGCAGATGTGTTTGCTTAAGATAGTCTTCAAGTCCTCAACAATGATAAAGTTCTAAGCAAGAGCCTTAAGTCATTACCTGTGTGCTGAGAAACACTTAGAGGCGATGGACAGTATAGAATATTATCGTTGCAAATTTCATTCAGTTTGTTTTTTCACGACGCTTAACAAGTGGAAAAAAAGCTCTCATCATTTGAAACACGATTTATTTAAACGTTGTTGCCCTTGCAGAAGCAAATAATAATAACACAAGATATAACCGCCAAGACCATTCGAGGATAAAATAAAACATGAGATCAAGCCGCTCGGCCACAACGTTACTGATGTTCAGAAGAATATTTTGTTCTACAAGACATTGCTTAGAACTTTCACTTCTTCAATTACGGTGCCAATCAGAAAGTTGATGTTTAGCAAAGTTTTGTCAGAGAAAGCGGAAAATTCTAAACTTAAAATACAAAAATTAAAATGATGATAAAACCTGTTGATTTGTATTCCAGTTAACTTCAATCGATAAATCCATGCAAAAGATGTTTTGTTAAAGCTTTTAAATTCGCTGTCAAAACAACCCACGATTCATATAAATCCATAAGATACAGAGATTTTAGAAGTAGCAAACAAATAGAAACAAAAACATGGAAATCATAAAAGAGCGAAAATATTCCCAACGGTCACAAATCAAAGGTAATTCAATAGTCAGTCAAAAACATTTTAAAAGGGCAAATATTTATTCACAATCACTTCCATTCATGCTGACTGAAATGACAAACAGAGGGCAAGAAACATATCAAAGAATGACGAGACTTGTTCTCTCTCTCGTTGTCTGTCTGTTTGTAATGCATATTTTTCATTTGCATTATCAGAACAAAAATAGTTGAAATGGAATTGAAGGTTTTTGCAACCAGGAATAATCAGCACATATGGCATCATATTAAAAACAAAAATAAAAAAACTAAAACTGGGAAAAAAGTTACTTTTCTCCTTGTGGCAGTAAAGCAGTTTTTCTTTTGAAAATTTTCCGGGGACAAGTGCATTTAATGCAAAATAATAAGTGTCCTTTTGCAGGGAGAGTTGCCTGGTTGATTGGTTAGTTTTCTTGAGTGGCTTTTTGGCTGGTTGGCTGATGGTACATTCGTTTGTTAAAATCTCCCTTTTGATTTTGTTTTCATCTTCTTGTTTTTTGTAACTGCTGGTGTTGTCGCTTTAATTGAAGCTGACTTTGTGACAATTCAAATGATGCAGATGAAGCAACAACGCTTCAATCATTTTTATTCTTGCTCGAGTTTCATGTTTGTGTTTAGGTTTCTATGCATTTTGTTTAAAAATGTCACATTTGATTTGTTTTTTTATTCGTGTTTGTGACGTTTTTGACTTAAATTTAATTTTGTCATTTTATTTGACATGCAATTGACAGAGAAACATTTTTTAAGTGAATAAAAGTGAAGTCTCCTCAACAACAAAAAATAATAATAAAAATAAAAAAGTAACTCTTTGGTTCTTTGTGTTGTTTCTAATTTATAGTGTAGAAGTTTTATTTCCATTTCAATTCCATAAAGGCGTTATATATGATCATAACAACTTTTGATGCAATATTCTGTTTGAAATTTTGAAGCAATTTCATATTTTTCTTCAATTTATAAATTAAAAAGAAAAATGCATTAAATTTTGAAAAAGAAATATTTGTTTTTTTACCTGCGTATGCGAGCTTGTTTATTCTGCTGCAATTAAAGCATTTAACACCCGAAAAATTAATTTTGCACTTTGTTTTGCAGGCAGAACATATCAACAATTTTATTTAGAACATTTGCAATATCTTTGGTTCTAGGTAAACGATTATTTGGCAGCTGGTGCAGCCTTTATCAATTTCGCCAAAGATTTAATATTGTAGGGCATGCATGGCTTGGTTTACGAAAGATTTTCTGCATTCCAGTTTATAAAAACGTTGCATCTTTCTTATATAGAATACCCTAATATCCGTGGATGTTATGACTCTATGTTTATGTCACTTACTAGTGGGACATAATGTCCATAGCAAAGGCTATCATTTTGCTAAAATTTAAATTGTTGATCGAACACTTAAAACAGCAGAATCAGCAGCTCGTACTAAACGTTCTAAAGGCGGTTTATCATTTTTAAATTGGCTGGTTGTTTTTTTTCATTCCGTTGATTTTTAAATAATGAATTTTTCAAGTTTCTATCGAATTTCAAAACTTATAAATAGACAGAAAATGATTTTTCATAATTGGCATTCTTATATGGATTTAAACTCTCTGATGCTCATTCAAGTAAATTTACATCAGATCTTCCACTTATAAAAAGTTGCGAAATGTGCTGGCAGTTATACTAGGAGTTTAGGAAAACTTAGTACTTCAGAGTCTCTGAACCTCGTTCCTGTGTATCCTCTACTAACAGAACAAGGACAGTGACTGTCGTGCGAGAATTTAAAATCCTTTGCCTACGCATTTTACTATGCGTAAATGATACAGGGTAACCTTGTGAATGGTTACGACATCAGCATATATGTTAATAGACATATCACACTTAGATGAATTGCAATGGGATGTGTTGGAGTTTCCAATAATGATGAATGAAGAAACATATTTGCATCTTGTCTATAAATGCTCAGTCATGAGCGTCGCAAGGCAAACTTAAACTTAAAAACGTTTCTCATATTGAAATTTAGTTTGGGAGTAGCACTTCATTAATTGGCACTTAGATCATCTGATACCTAAGTCTCCACTTGATTGCTGACATGGAGTAAGCTAGTGCGGTAACCTACTATTCGCCTGGGACTGGCGAAAACATATTCATCTTTACGCATTTACTAATTCCTCAATCGAAAGGCTTTTATCTTCAAACTGCAGCGCGTTTCTGTTATTTGATGCTTCTATTTCTTCTAAATATTAAATTAAGTACCTATTTAATGGAAATATTTATATACTCGTATAGAGCATGTTACAATAGAATTAAATATCCTAGTTTAGTTACTAATGGACCATTTGGCTTTAAAAACCCAATCAGGCAGCCAACACCACCAGCCATTATTTTGGATGGAATAGTAAAAGCCATCCCATTTCAAATTATGGCTTCGTTTACAACCCTCCTGTATAACGCAATTTATTACTATTAAAAGCAGTTATGATGTCTTGATGTGTCTTAATAAATTCTAATTTCATTTTACACCAAAGTGCCATGAGAGTAAAGAAACAAAAGGAAAACGTTTACGTTCGTGTATTTATTTGTGTTTTAACAACTACGAGTACATGAGCACTCTTGTGACCAAAAACAAAGCAAAAAATTGATATTAAATAGAGGGAACAGTATTCATGTTATTTGAATAAATCGCACATCTTTAAGGTACCAGGTTTATTTTGTTTCGAAATGTCGCTTCAATGTGGCAACATATTTGACGAACTTTGGATCATATCGAAATTTGAAAACCCGTAAAATCTTAAATAATGTGAAATAATCTAGTAAGAAGCCTGCCTTGATCTTGAAAAATATAAATCTTTTTTATAGTTCAGCTTTTCTTATAGCGTCACAGTGTTTGTATTATTACGGATGCTGCAACAGCAAATTATAAAAAAGTTAAACATTAAAGGGTGTGTGAATTGATACGAAATTTTTAATTATTATCAGCAGACAATTGAAGTTTACAAATAGTATGCGGTTTGTACTAATCAAAGGGCGAATGAAATCGGTAGTTTGGTACGCCAGTGCGGCACAAAAGCAGATTCGGGTCGCAAAGTTCTCACTTCTCTTTTGAATCACACACAGCTACAAAAATAAAAACTACATGTAATTTTATTGTTGCAGAGGGCCAAGTTGATGTCAAAATAGATGACTGAACAAAAGCAAGCCTCATTCAATGTATCCTTCTATAAATATATGGTACCTTAAGTTAAGTTGTACAAGTTGGTTTCTTTTTCCTGTATATGCAGCAATACTTCATATTTAATTTTTTGGTTTAGAAATTTATTTTGATCAAAATTTTTTACTTTTTCAAATTATTTAAAAGTTTTATATTTTTTAATTTATTTTAAAATTTTCACAACAACGTTGAACATCAACAAAATCAGCTGGGCTGTTAAGACAACCTGTAAATTAATTCGCGTTGTGCCAGCTATAAAATTGATTTTTCTTTGTGTTGCAAACTCTAGTGATTTTTTCCTAAAGGGTTAATAAAACGTTGTTCTTATCATAATTTTAAACCGCTTCAATTTTGTTAGTAGTTTTACTACTGTTGCCGGATTATTTTTAAATTCCAGAATACGAAATTACTATTTTACCAATCTAATACCTGGTTACCCACAGATTGCACATACTCGTATTGTTTCACAAATAGTCTGGCCATTTTTATTGGCAGTCGACAAGTTAGAACAACCTTTAAGTAACTTTCTGCTGGGAAGACGAGTAAAAGAAGCCAATAAAAGAAAACTTTTGTCACCAAAGTTTAGCCCAAATACAAGTTCAACGTAATGTTTTCATTTCTTTAGAAGCGAGGGTAAAAGCCGTTAGTTATAAATTCGTTTATAATGGCAATTTTATAGTAAAAAATCATATTTGAAAGTATAAAACTTAACGCCATTTGGCAAAACAGCCATTTCAGGACGCTCATGTTATAAAAAAATCATTGTAAGAAGTTCTGTGTTTTTTGTTGTTTTTTGATGCACATTGAAGTTATATGTGATTTAGTTTGTTTTTTATGACATCACAAGTTCTCTTTGTTTTTATTAAACATAAAATCTGTTTAATTTTTTTTTTTGTTTAAACGTGGCGCCAGCTTCATTGCCTTTTTTGCAATGTGACCGGCATATTTATTTTACAAGTTTTCTTAATGCAAAAATTGTAAGAAGCGGGAATGTGCATTTGGGTTTTACTATTTATTGAATAACTTTCATATTTGCAATTGATTTTCTTTCAATATATATTTTCTTTTTGCATACTCCTGTACTTATGCTTAAGTGTTTCTCGTAAAAAATTTAACTAAATTTAAAATATTTCTTGGATCTTTTCAAGAAATAAATTGGAACGTATAAACTGAATTTTTGTTTTTTCTTTTTATTATTTAAACAACCTTTAATAAATCAGAAAAAATAATGAAAGAAAATTCGATTAAAATATAAAAGCCTCCTTTAGTTTTCAATAACTCAACAACATCTTAAACTCTCGTTACACTGTGAGAAATTTTCAGTTGTTTTCAATTGTGTTTGTTATCTGCATTGTCAAGAAGTAATTTTCGTCAAGTGTAACTTTATTGGTTCGAGTAAAAGAGGTTTACATTTTCCAATTTTATACCTACAAGACACTATTAAACAATCTTTGCAGACAATAAGAGCTTCGGACATATTTCGGACATTTTAACAGTAGAAATCCTGAGTTCTATACAGCTTCATGACGCTACTTTTTAAATAAAGCTCAGCATGGGTTATTGTTCACGTGCCATATATTAGATATAGATGGGGTTACGCTTGTCAGTGCTGCAGCCTCACTTCGGTTAAGCTCAAAAGTCTGAGCTTGAGCACTTCCTCTGTACGTGAGGATTATTACTTTAATAAGATTAAAGCAGGACAGAGATACATGGGTTATTACCCATTAATTCTTATTCTCGTTTTTCTCATATCTGCAGCCTTATTCTGTAAGTTGCTAAAGCTAAAACTCCATCGCTAAAAATCTAAAAAATCCATTTAGCGATTTTTAGCTGTAAAGGCAATTCTGTAATGTATATTGCTTAATTTGGCGATGTCTAAAAATCCAATTCGCCGTAAATTTGTCGTCATCGCTAAAATTTTCTAATATTGTATTCTCTATTTCAAATAAGCGATTTTAAATAAAAAATAAATAAAATTTTTAGCAACGAATATTTTTGAGTGCTAAAATTTGGGTAAAACATATACATTTTCTATTTGCGTTTTTTATGTAAATTTTATTAATTTTAGCAATGAAAGAGCAGGAATATATGCTAATTCACCATATATTCGCCAATTTAAATAATCAAAATCGGTGATTTTAATAATTTGTTCGGGATAATTAGCACAATTTTTTTGAAAGTAATAAATTTAATTTAAAATACGCGTAATTTAATTTTAAATGCTTATTATTTTTAATTTAAATCTATTTTTTCTTCAAAAATGTGTTGTGTTAACTTTTTGTACAAAATATTAGTGTAAAATAGTGTTGCATCTTGAAAATATGTTTCCATAATTGCGGCGGTTAATAATTCCATGGCTAACCGCAACATTTAATTTACACATTTTTTTATTCAAGTACATACGTTTTAAGTGAGTATAATCGGAAGACTTAAAAAATTTTCTATAAATTTAAAATAATTTTTATAAATACATCATATACATATATTGAAAACTTTTTGTGGGTAAACGCTAATCATTGTAAGGAAAGCGAATCATAAAGTAAGGTAACTCTAATACGAAGCTGTCAATATATTTGTCTCTTTTCAACAGCGATTTATCAAAGTAGAGTAAAAGGATAATTATAGTGATAGGAAATTAATGTCAAGAGCTACCACATTATATTTGTCTCTTTTTTACAGCAATTTATAAAAGTAGAGGGAAAGGGTAAGTATAGTGATAGCAAATTAGCTACGGCGAAAATATAAAATTTTAGCTAAGCGATTATAGATACAGAATACAAATTTGGAGATATAGCTAAAATATTTGCCGTAATTTATTTTTAGCTTTTTAGCGATAGCGAATAAGATTTAGCTACGAGAATTACAGAATAAGGCTGCTGGAGTAGTCACCACGCTTACTTACCAAGAAATTGCTTCGATATACATTTTCAGCTCAGGCAGGATTTATTGTTCGCCTTTTTCGGATTTCACATGTCCACTCGAGGATATTTTTTACTTTCGTTGTAGGACTAAGAGTGTTAAATTTTATAATTTCTTTTCCTATTTCCTTTCCACCCGCTTCTGAGGCTGTATTCTAGCATATTTCCGCCTAAGTTAGCTCAGCTCGGTTCGCGCCAGATTTCTATGTAGTCAACAGTCCATAGCTTACTGTTCCGCAGTTAAGGGTGTATTAAAAGTGGAGGTCGACTGGCGGCCAAACTTATTTATTCAGCAACCTTACCAGAAAACAATTTTGCAGGACCGTGGCCTAAGATGTATAACTGGAATAACCCTATGTTGGAGTTTGGATAACTAATTCTCACCTATTGCTTAGATTTCTATGCATGGACACACAAATCAAAAAGAAAAAAATTTTTCTGTTTAACGGTATTCAGAATGTACATTATAGAACGCAGCCTCCTTCGTCGGTAATTCTTCATAGCATATTCGCCGTCGAAGTAAAATAACTAATGAAATGGCTTTCCTTTCACCACCTGCTTTATCTCCGATCTATCCCTCACCTAAATAATGTAGCACGGTTATAAAAATAACTAAGTAAGTATTGTTGCTTGAAGTACTAATAATCTTAAAAAAAATCAGTCCCAGCTTAAGATCATCGTCACATGTCTCATGACAGCCCATCAAAGTTTTGACATTACTGATCTTTATTAAAAATAAATGTATTTAATATTTTTGGACTCCCCCTTTTTCCAACTGTATTGCGACTGTCTCTAAGAATTGTTATAAGTTTTCTGTCCCAACGGTAACTTAAAAGAATAGTACATTCAACTGTTTAGATGTAAACAACCTTATATTGCCTTATCAATCAAGATTTCGAAGAGGTCGTCCGGTACTAGAAAGAATAAGGAAAAATATAGATGATAGCAAGCCATCGGTGACGGTTCTTCTAGAATCGAATCGTTAATACATAATTTGAATTCTCATTATATGTCTGTAAACTCATGTTATCTTTTGTAAATGGAATTTACAAATTTATAAATGCTGAGTGTATTCTTGTACCTCAGGGCTCGGTTATGGTACATTTTGAATAGTAAATTTTGCCATATAAACAGTGAGTTAAATAATTGGAGATAATTTTTATTTGCAAATATGGTACTTATAAACGTAGTAAATTGTATATTTCAAAAAACTATTGTTTTGTAGTGCTTATGTTTTTTCATTGTTTTAGCTCTAAAATTCCTTTAATGGAGATATATCATTTTTTAGTTTTTGTTACGTTTAACAGACGTTTGAGGGATATTTTTGATTGGTCCATTGATATCGGATTAATATTGAATCCCCAGAAAACGTTATTTGGTGGAAATATTAAAAATTTCTCTTGCTAAGGGCTTATGGGCTTAATGATGCTAATATTGTTTATATTCATAATGTAAATGATAAATTAAAGTTTGACAAGCATACTAATACTATCATTGCTTGAGTTTCCTTTAATCTACGTAAAATAAATAATTTGGGAGATTATTTCCTTCTGCATATGAGGAAACTTATTGCGAAAACAATAACACAGCTTTACAAATTTTTAATTTGGAAAAATAGCACGAACACCACATGGCTAGATAAGTTAATTGGGACCTCCCGAACACAAAAAAGTTGTAATTATTTTTTTCTAAGTACCGTTTTATAGATAACGGTGTTTTTCTGTATATGGTCCCACTCAAACCATTGTGGAGCCCACCCGAAAAGTCCGATCGAGATAAATGGAAAGGCAAATGAATGCCTTTTCGGTCGATAGCTTCAACTTTCTATCTGCCAAGAAATGGCTGAGTTATGGCACCTTAAATTTCAAAATTTGCCTATTTTTTTACGTTTTTTTTTTTTAATTTTATTTTCATTTGGTTTTTTTCTACGTTATAGTAAAGATCTGGAATGTTTTATTCTTTTACCAATATTTATTATGACCAATATTTTAAGCGTAATTTAAAAAAAAAAAACGGATGAAAAATAAAGTTTTTATTAAGGATTTTGTGGAACGATAATATTTTCACACAAAAGTACCGTTATCTAAAAAACGGTATTTAGAAAAAAAATAACTACAGCGTTTTTTGTGTTCAAAAGATCTTAATTAACTTATCTAGCCATAAGGTGTTCTTGTTATTATTGGCTGTAAACCAGTGTAATAGTGCCCATATTTATGAAATAGAAATTTATTCATCAACTTTAGCGGGTGACTGCAGTTGGCTAAAAAAGTGTTTTAACAGAGTTATGCGCTGTGTATAACGGGGAAAGACACATGATCTCTAGAACCATTGACTTCCTGGGAATAAACTTTTATAAAACTAAAAGCGATTACATTATTCTACAAAATAATAAAATTCGGTAAGCCGAAATACATCCTTGGGTTATTTCAATTTTCACATTCTAGTCGAACATCTTTTATCAATTGATAAAGAATCAATAGCCTGTACTTGCATAGTTCATTTGTAATCAAAATATCTGGATTATAGAAGGGCATACTACTGTGTACTACCTTCGTAATTTTTCATTAAATTTAAAAGATTTAAAAATGCTTTTGCAAAAGATCTGCACGGATATTGTTGGCAGGTGCCATTTTCGCTATTTTCGAACAAAATTTAAGCAAAACTGATTTACACGACTGCGCGGCTTACAACAGACGAAGTTTACAAATGTATAAAAATACAAATGTATAAATAATAATTATTGCTTATAATACTTAGAGTTAATTATGTTGTATTAAACCTACTCAAATTAACTGTTTCGTTAAGCCAATAGCCATTCGCACAAACGCTACGTGGCTACTAATTCACGAGGACCTACAATTTTTGAGGAGAGTAATAATGTCAACTGCGCCGCATGTTTCCAGAAACAAACGATAAACTGTATTCACATCGAATCATCTTAGAGCTATGTGATATTAACGTGTTATGTGACGCCTATCTGTAAAATAATGATACCAGGAATTACGAATTGCTTCCATGAATGCCTTTAAGGCTCGATTGAGAACAAACTAACACTCTAGTGTACAAGAAGAAAAGCTTCAAGTTCTAGAAGAAGTGCATTGAGTTTATGACAACTCTCTTAGTGAGTTATAGTGACTTTATATGGACTAGACAAAATTGAGAATTGCGCTCGGCTTTCATGGAGTGTTTGGTTGTAAATTTTATAACACAAAATAATTAAAGTTGTATTTTGATTTTGCAACGCAATTTATATAAAACATTTTCTATTCGTTAAATATAACTTTTAAAGGGAGTATATTTGGAAGGTAACAATATTTGGAATGTCATTTTTTCCAGTGTAGCAATATCTTGAAACTTAATTAAATTTCCTTAAAGAAGAAATATGAACGAGAAACAACAATTTATTGGTAGAAATTTCTTTTTGAAGAACGACACGAATAGCAGTAATGTAGAAGTGGTTAAAAAAGAGAGACATGTTTTTTTTTTTGTATTGTTGGCATGATTCTAAACTGTAGTTTGGCTTCTTGATGACAAGATAAGTTAGCAATTAAATTATAAGGTTAAAGGTAAAAAAACATGAAATATGACAACAAAAATTTATTAAAAGATGTTTTATTAAATCAGAAACTGATGCGAGGGTATGTCAGTAAGTCCTGATACTAATGTGCACAATTTCTTAGCTCGAATTATTCCATAAAGCGCCCTCTGAAATGAAGGATTTTGGTTGAAGCCAAAATAATACTTAGCTGCATAGAGAGTCTTTTTAATCGATCGAAGCTTTTGAAAATTATCTGAGAAACAACTCTCATATTTTTGAAATCTAAAGTGCACAAGCATTGTTTTGGAGTAAATTGCTTCCTTCTGGTTTGATTAGTAGAAAAGACCGTTAGAATATCTGTGCCACGTCTAAATTATTTAAGATCCTACAGATAAATAAATTGAGAGAAGTAGCTCAATGGGCATTTAAGAAGGTTTATTATTTTAACTGAGGCAAAACCTGCCGGATATATTAGAACGCCATTCACTACTTGAACGTTTATTAGAATGAGATTCGTTGAGTTCACTTCAGTTTATTGGAACGGAAATAGTCAACTAATCGACATGCAGACGAAACAGCGTTTCTGAAGAAAGCACTCAAATAGCATCTGATTATTAAAGAATTTAAAGTTTTCTGTTATTGTTCACATTGAGTAAAAACACTTACGTTCTGTTTAGACAAGCAAATCATTTTTTATTTTAGTGCAGGCTAAAACTATCGACGCACCCTCGCAATTTTTAAAGGACACAAAAAGCCAAGAAACGTTTAACATTCTTCAGAAAGGTCTTTACAGGACCTTTGTGTTAAAAGCATTTTGTAAAGTATCTTCCAAAATATAAAAAATAAATAATTAAATTATTTATTGTTAAAGTACAAAAATAAGAGAAAAATTAAATTTTCTTACTGATGATGGGTTCCTTTAATTTTAGTGGTTGTTTGGTGTAAAAAAATGTAGATTGGTAAAAATTATAAATTTTTTGCATTTAAAGACAATTTAAAAATTTGCTTTGCCAAAGTGTAACAAAATTATCCTACAGGCTTTCGAATCAATAAATTGCTCCTAGTATCCTGTTTTTTATTATTGTTCTTGAGTAGCTCTTGTGTTGCTGTTGGGTTTGTTTTTGTCGTTTTGAAAATAATATTAAATGAAAAAAATATGGTGGCTTTTTTTGGTCCACAAGAAAACAAAAACTAAATAAAGGACAATAAAGGACATCTATCTTTACAAAATGATGGAACAAAAGGAAATTAAATGATATCTCTTATTTTATTCTTGTTGTTGTTTTTCCATAGTTAACATTTGTTTTCAGTAGTTTTAATTTATATTGTTCTTGTTGTTAAAATTGTCGAAGCGGCAGAAGCAACAGCAGTTGCAGCAAATAACACATCACATGTATTTCTTCTTCTATTCAAAAATATTTTATTTCGTTAAAAAAAAATTTTTTTGGCAGATTTTCCTTTTGTTCAGCTTTTGTTTGCTTAAAAGTAAAAATAACAAAACGAGTATAAAGAGAACGAATTAGGAAAAATAATACTTTATTTTCTTTTTTGTTCGTTCATTGGCAAACACACAAAGTGATAGACTTTACTCCTCATATCCGCTTATTTATATACAGTGGGTTCATAATATTTAAACTCTGTACGAGTAAATATTTTTCTCTTGAATTTTCAAATTATACTTTTTCAATATTTCCAAAACAATTTAAATAGTTATCTTTTTAACTTTATTGAAAATTTAACTTGGACTTTGTTGGCCGAAAGACAAATTTATGTTATTGCTTAGTTTCTTTGCAGACGGCTTTTTTCGCTGCTAGGCTTTAAGGTTCAACCACGAACAGTACGGTAGGTTGAGTACACATATACCAGGTGCCCGTCGTGAAGGTACTACTACTTTGTTTCCATTGTAATCCTGCCTGTATGCGATGTGGCACTGTTTTGTTGATACCACATGTTAATATAGCCCAAAGCATGCCTTTGTGGCGTTAAAAAGTTTTCGATCCTATCACGAAATCGCTCCCCAGTCACAGTTACCGTTACACAGTTTTCATTTTAAAAGAAATAAGGTCCAATGAGTCCTCCTGACCAAATAACATACCAGACTGTCACTTTTAATGGATGCAAAGGTGTTCTTGAAAATCGGGGCGGGCTGTAACATCCTATTGGCATATGTACGGCGGCGTAAAGGGTCTTGTGGAAGAAGGTCTTATATCAACTGAATCCTAAATGAAAACAAATACAAATCCTTGCGCAAAAATGTGGCCAATGTTGTTCTTAGAAGTCTAAGCTCCAGAGCAAGGCTTCGAATTGAGGTTGATGGATTGTATTAAAAACTTTATTAACCAGCACTAATGTTTTCAGCCGATCTTGCAGTACGATGTGGTCCATGTTTGGGCTTATCACCTACATACCCTATTTTTTGAAATCACTCACTACACTTTAAATAGTTCGGTTTGTTGGCATGTTGTTTCTCGTAAAAATTTCACGTAACTTTCTCATCGTCACAGTAATCGATGAATTATTTTGGTAAAGTATTTTAACGATTAAAACACGTTGGTTTATCGAATATTTGTCCATAATAAATTCGCCTCGTGTTTACTTTACGACTGCTAAATATGAACTGTCAAGACTAATGGTTAACAATTTGGCGGCAAAACAAAGCAGTATACCTTCCCGGCGGACGTCCTGTATATATTTGCTCGGTATATTTATAAAAAGTACTTTTGGCAAAGCTACTTTGCAATCAAGCACCAAGTAGGTATGTGTAATCGGTTTTAAATACTCAGTGACTAAACTTGACTTTAATCTATGAAACTAATATTTTTTATAAGAGTTTAAGAAAGCAACTGATTTAGTAAATTTGAGAAAATAGATAAAAAATATCAAAAATTCAGCAACTTTCGAATTTTATAGTTTGAAATCGCAATTTGTTGATATAAGAATATATCAATCAATTTATAAGAAAACGCTTTTAAATTTTTAAAAATTTGTTTTGTTAAAGTCTGCTTTTGGCCAGAGTTTTAAAATAGATCGAAATTAATCACACCCCTTAAAAACGATTGCTTTTAAATCGATTAATTTATAACATATACTTTAATTGTTATGAGACTTTAATTTAGCTGCATTTGATACCAGCCGAAAATTATATTTGAATTTTATTGAATTTTCGTTGGAGTGGCTTAATTTGCTTCTGAACTAAGGTACAGAAATTTAGAATTTTAAATTTTAAGCACGTATATCTCCTTAACTATAGAAAATAAATTCATCATTTTTACTTGATTTTAAAAGCCCTGCGTTGTTTTTCTCTAACCGAAAATAAGAAATTGTCGACTAATTTTCAGGTATTTTTTTCTGTTCTACTGCTATCATTTTATTCCAATTCTACATAAACATTTCGTCCATTTTTCCTTTCGTTGTGGCCAACAATACTAAAATAACAACCATTACAATGTCTGAGTGCAATACAGGTTAATGTCAGTTCCGAGCTATAAGTAATACTTCCTGACGATGCAGCAACCTCGGATCGCATAGCATCTTCAAGAATAC
Organism: Gymnosoma rotundatum; assembly: GCA_916610165.2. Lineage (NCBI taxonomy): Eukaryota > Metazoa > Arthropoda > Insecta > Diptera > Tachinidae > Gymnosoma > Gymnosoma rotundatum. The sequence goes on along the minus strand of OU744337.1, from coordinate 88,699,375 downwards.
AGCTAAAATGTTTAGAAATTAAATTAAAAATGAACCAAAAGCCGAAAATAAGTCAATTTTCATTCATTTAGTAAAAAACTTAAGAAATAAATAATTGGTTTTACAAGTAATTGGTTTGATAAGTAATTGGCTTAACAAATAATTGGTACTTGATCGACAGTGTCGGTAACATCCTCCTGCAGTATGGAAAGAAGTACATCCTCAGCCTTACCTCTAACCTTGAACCACATCGAGTTCAGCTAACTTTTCCTCTTGGCCACATATTTGTGGATTCGACGGGTCAACGTAAGAGCTTTGCTTTTTCGAGCAGAACTGTGACCCTATTCCTTACTTAAAAGCTGGAGCTGTTTAAACTCACCGTATCCTTGGGGGCATTATGTTGAACATACAAAAGCATGTAAGAAAAAATCATCCTTCTTGCCGTTTAAGATTAAACGTTACTCATTAAAGGTTCTCACCAGAAACCGGTACAGGGATCTTAATCCTTACAAGCCACCAGACCCCTGTACAATTAGTTTAGCCACTAATCGGATTTTGCCTTTTCTTCTAGATTCAGGCTTCTGCAAGTCCAGGCGACTGGTGCCGACTTAAAGTCCCTATTCGTCAAGTCGACCGAGATAAGTCTAAAACGGTTTAAAGAAATACACTTAACTGTAAACATACCAACTGACATTTTCTTAGATCAGCGATTATAGGAAATTGTTTTGTATACGGGATTCCACTGGCAAAGGTTTGCTTTGCTTTGATGAATTAGCTTAAAATCGTACAGAAAGTACATCCGTCCGTGTTGTCATTGATTTTAAGTCAATTATTGCCACGCGTATTCGCACAAAAAACGAGAGCCTCTATTTTGTCCTGTTGCAGTTATAACAAAAAAAAAAAAAAAAATAAACTTTACCAAACAATACAATTTTCAAATTAAAAGTTTTCAAAGAAAATGACATAATTAGCAAAATTTAGTTTGCCGTTAAATAGTCCGTAATTCATAATTTCATCAAATAATTGAAATTTCGCCAAAAAAAAAACTGCCCAAAAATGTTCAAATCATCGTATTTCTACAAACAATTCACCAATGCTCGATAGACTGCTGGCATAACTCTTCAACATGAATTTACCCCATACAAAGAAATTTAAAGATGTGCGCTGGCAACACATATGGGGCTAATTCTGATTACCGATCAAAGCTTCTAGAGACAACAAGCTATAAAAAGCATTTGACTATAAAAAGGTGGGCAAGCGAAGGAAGCGGTTGTAGACACCTTGCACCATAGCAAAGTTAAAACAATAGGTGCTAAAGCCTGATATTATATTCCTTTGCAAATATTTGGAGTTACTTCTCGCTATTTATTTTTCTATTACTGGCATAAGACTTCTCTAAATATTTGTTTAATTTAATTCATGAGTGGCATTTTAGTTCAGAGGTATTTTGGCACTACGAAAATTTTCAAGCCGTTTACATAAATATTTTTATTTTATTACTTTTTAGTAGTTTTTTAAAGAAGAAAACAAAGACAATAAGTTGGTGGTTGGTGTTTAAATATATAAAAAGAAATATATATAAGAAGAAAAGAACCCTGCTGTAAGTCTGTTCTAATAAAAACTACTGATCTGAGACAGTTAACAGCATTAAAATGCAAATTTGCAAAAAATATTGTGTTAAGAAATTATCAAGTGATTAACAATTTATCTCAGTACCAATTACAGAATATATAATATATATTTTTTTGATAAGTGTTCATGTCAAAAAATCATCACTTCCTTAAATACTTTTCATTTTAAACTCTCTTTATAGTCACTGTGCCATAAATAGTAGTTTGTATAGTCTTTTAGTTTTCATTTTCCCAGTCAACAAATAAATACACGATGCACATGACAACAATACATTGTTGGCATTGTTTGCATTTTCTCCAACGATATTTTGCAATTGTTGTTGCTGCCATTATTTGTGTAGTTTTATTCATCGCTACCAAAGAATGAACATTGGGAGCAGTCAATGCAGCCAACACTCGATATCATTGTATAAACATTAACGTTGTTGTGTTTCTGTTTTCTTGTTTAATCAGAGTCAGTTGTTTTATTTTTGTATTTATATATTTATGTGTGTGTGCGTGTTAGTGAGTGTCCTTAAAAACGCACATATTCTTACATCTACATTTATAAAAATGAAACAGAAGACAGCCCCTGAATGTTGGCAAAATCGCACCCTTCTTTTCATCATTAACTATAACAAGGACTGTGCTGTCTTCGTTTGTACAGGGTTACCCATTTTGTTATTTCGTAAGTTAATTAAATTTAATAAACTTATAATTTCGATCTTTTTCATTTTTATACCCTTCACCAGAGTTGGAAAAGGGTATGTCTAAGTTTGTCATTCCGTGTGTAATTTTTACAATATCCATTTCCCATAAAGTGTTCCGAGTTCTTATGCTTGAGCGATGCCCGTCTCTTCATGTTGATATCAACTTTGCCAAGGCACTAAACAAGCTAGAGAAATTTTAACATTAAAAATCAAAATGAATATTGAAAACACTACAACTGCCTCCAATTTGTCCATGTCTTTTTTCAAGTTTCGTTTTATTACTGCAGCTTGTTATTTTTGATGATAAAAAGTAAGAAAACTTTGTAAACAAAATAATGAAATTAAGTTGGAAGAACAACCCGAAGATGAACTTATAATTTTCGGAAAAAGGCTTTCTTGAACAGAAAAACTTTTTGGTAGGAAAAAATTTTTTAAACCGATTCTTTTAAACTATTCAATGGGAAATCTGCAGTACGGTACGGAATATAGCACTCCTACTTGTTGTTAAATATTTTGCTTGATCCTGATCAGTAATCGTCAAATATGATCTAAATTTTCTTTCTGGAATATTTTATAGAGAAAGAATTTGGTTTAAAATCGGCAGAAGTTAGATAGAGAGACAACAAGTAGCACGTTCTTGGTGGGCAATTCACATTTGCATTCTGGTTAATTCTTCTCTTAGCAGACCAAAATAGTACGTCTTAAATTGTATTTTTTTTCACAGTTTTGCGGAAATGATCTGAAGCTAATCAGGCGCATGGGCCGCTACAAATGAGATAGAATTAATGTGGCAGAAAAAATAGAATTTGCATTAAAAGCGGTCGGCTGCTAGTTGTAGTGATTGAGAACTCAGATAAGATTTGGGATTCGTTATGGTGCAAACCAAGGTCTCACCGTGGTTGTTTTCCGCAAATACGATATAAGAGACGGGAATAAAAATTGCTAAAGAAATTTATTATCAAAATGTTGCATATAAAATTTTGCTAGATACAATTCGTTCTACACTAAGCTGGATAACTGCTTTGGTGATAGGTCGTAGAAACTTCTGTAGCCCTATAGTTTTTCGATTTCGAAACGAATTCGATTAAACAATTCCGTTCAAAATTAAATAGAGTACAATATTGTCTATTAAAAATTTTATTATTTTTTCTCTGCCTCAATATAAGATTTAATATTTGTGCTTTCTTTACGTTTTCAATGTTTAAAAATTAATTTACGAACTCAAGCCGTTTCACATTATACCGCAAGACTGCGACAAATATTTTCACTCTGTATTATAGTGTGAAACGTTATAAAGTTTCTTCTCCATTAACTCGCTTTATAGTTCTAAGTTCTACAGAGCAGCTTTGATAATCTGGTTAAAATGAAAATTAAAAATAATTTTTCATTTTAAACAGCTGCGCCTAAAAGATGCTGACACGACATTGCTCATTACAGGCGAATGTCCAGCATTTGGTAGCATTATAATGAGGATCATGAGGAATGTAGCGTATAGAATGACAACACCAGAGACGTTACAGTCTAATAAAGACACGTGAAAATTTCTCCCTAGCAAACGGTTTTAGTACCTCCCTTATACCATTATTTTAATTTCTTAACACTGGCCTTAAAGACCGTCCCAGTTTACACTTTTCATTCACCACATCGCGAAACGAAAACCCTACATTTAAAATTGCAGCATTGTAAAAGTTTTCCCTCTGCTGTTTGTTCTTATATATTATGTTGTTTTGCCACTATTTTTTTTGTCATTGTTGTAGTAGTTGATTTGCACTAAATATTGGCTTAAGCAAACAAAAAAGAAAATATCCAATTGCATTTCCTTAAGAAGGCACAAACAATAACAAACACACTAAAAACTCAATAGACAAAGTCTCTGTACATAGTGGCCGCAAAAATTATTAAACAATTTATTTATTTATGATCAGGTGAAAATAAAAACGAGAGGAGTGTGTATCATCTACACAAAGTTAGTTGGTAATTTAATATGACTGGAGTTTATTTTTTGTTTATAAAAGAAAAAAATATAATTTCCGTTTCCTATTTATTCTTTTGACGAGCTGCGACTTTTGAAAAGAAAAAATGTCAATACGATAATCAAAATGACATTTTAATCAATACACTCGGATATAATTTCTTTCAATAATAAGAGAAATAAAAAACAGGGAACTTAATTGCATGTTGTGTTTAACTCTTAACATATGGTATAGAACGAGGAATCTAATAAATCTCAAACTCTGAGCGCAACTAAATTTCTATGATTGAAATTCATACATTTGGGGCATAAAACTTTCCTAAGAAATCATTTAACGCAATATAATTTTGGTCCACAATGGAGACTTTTTGGTTTCAGTAAAAAGGTCAATTGATTTTTTTAAGAATTAATTGACTTTATTTCTTAGCTAAATTGGCTTAATAATCTATACATATAACAGTTGGTGCAGATAGTAATTTAATTGGAATTGTCTGTCTATCTGTAGTCTGTATTCGCATCACCTAAATCCTGGTGGATGGATTTGAATCATATTTTAGAACCTTGGTTCAAATGCAGAATACTTTTTTTGATCGTAAAAATAAGACATTTCGTGGAGAAAATAGAGGAATAAATTTGAAAGCACCTAATTCTATTTGCATAATCGTACTAAGCAGCTGTCAGTACATTTATTTTTGTAGTTGGAAACTTTTTAATACACACTTCTAAATTTGAAGTTTAGGACAATTATAAATGCCAAGCAGACGAAGGTGTGGGCCTGCAAGTAACAAATAATAATAAGCTTTTACACGAAAGCTGTGTGTATCCCAGAAACTTTAATTCTAACCCCTTCAGCCTAATTTTAAAGCCTTTTGCGTTCAAATTTAAAATCATTTTACCATGTGATACGTCTGTGACTTCGCCTTATAGTACACTTTAAATCGTTAGTGGAAACTATATCGTAGATAAGTTAACGTTTTCAGGAATCTTTTTTAGTTTAATAAATTTATACTCAGTACCCCTCTTACAGTGTGAAGTTTAATTACTAGCTCAAAAGGTGATTGTACATAGAGCGAGTGATTGTGTGTAAAGTAAGAGTAGAAATACAACCTCACGGTTGCGGATGCGGTTATTTTTTTATATGGAGTTTTGACAATAAAAAACGTTCAACGAATCCGCATGAAATTAGAATCTATTTTAATTTGAGCGCGTTTTCTCTCAAGCTCTCAATTTTAAATATTTTCTCTTTCAGCATGTTGCCACAGTTTTAATGTTTTTCTAACAAAAAATACTATTTGTTAATATATTTTGTGAATGACTACGAAAAAAGAAGGGAAAGAAAATGTAAAAAGTCATTGAAAATCAACAATAATTTTGAAATTTTTCAATTTATTGTTTATTTATATTTTCGAAAAAATTTTTAAATATATTTCAATAAAAAATAATAAAAGAATTAGTAAAAAATAATAAAAAATGACAATAAAATCCGCATCCGTCGCCGCAACTCATTTTATTTGTTTTTTCACTGACATGCGGAATCCGTCGCCGCAACCGTAAGGTTGTATTTCTACTCTAAGTCAACATAAAGTATCATACGAGAGAACGGTACGATGCGAATGGCACATACGAACAGTGGTTTTAGACTTTTTTCTAGTAAAATCGTCAGAAATTTGAAAACAAACCGTTAAAATCGTTATAAAATTTAAAAACTATCGTCAAAAAATCGTCACAGACTAAAAATTTTAAAGTGTATTATTATAGTATCAGCCTTTTGATTTGTTTCGCTTGTGGAAATAAAATATTAGTCTATTTAATTTAAAATGTGAGTTTATTCGAATTAAATTAGATGTTAATTATAACGGTAAAACATAGTTCTTTTCATGTTTTTTAATCAAACTTTTAGTAATGTTTACACTTAAACATTCTTAGCAAATAAAATTCCATTTTTTTATTTATAAAATACTAAACTTTAAATTTATTTAGCTTCAATTGATAAATTTAGATTAGAATACCAGATGAAATTATTAGACTTATTTATAACAGAGTTTACAAAATTTAATCTTGTTTACTTGAAATATATTTTAATTTATTAAAACCGTTTAAAACTTCAGGATTAATTTTACATTGAGAATTTTTCTTGTTTTTATAGACCTCAAGCTAAAATCAATCCTCTGACAACAATCTATTGCGATATTAAACTTTAATTTATATATATATTTTTTAATTATTATTAAAACTGTTTGTGTTTTTATAACAAATAAATTAATTACTCTGGCTTTAGTTATTTTTTTTATTGTTTATTAAGAAAAATAATCACAAATATCTGCAGGAAAAACAGGAAAAATAGGCATCATAAGCATTCTGCAATCGAACTACCTTAGGTTGTGTACATTGTAAATATCTTCTATTTAACCAAAGAATTTTGTAAATAAAAATATAAGAAAATATAAAAATATAGAAATATAGAAATAGAAACTAATAACATATAATGGGTTATTTTATATATAATTACTTTTAAAAAATTTGCCAAGAAAGTATTTATTTGAACGAAAATCTTCACATCGATAAGATTTACACTTAAATTTTGGTGTTATTTATATTTTCTAATTATCTTTTGCCGTATCGGTGTCGTCGGATAAGTCTTTTATTCGAACAACTACCTTGTGTTTCTTAGACTAAGAGTAACCAAAGTAAATCTGTTCTTCTGAAAGGAATTTCAGAAGATTGATGAATACCTTGACTCTTTCTGTAGAGTAATATTATCATTATTTTCAACTTCAAAAATACTAATATGTGCAGAACAAAATGAGTGATACAGCATAATCGTCAAGATATAAGGAGTTTTAAAACGAAAATCGTCAAATAAGGCGATTGACAGAACTTTTATTTATTCTGTAGAGAGAATAAAAAGCCAGTTTATACGACATATAAGCTAGTACTAGTACTAGCACTAGCTTAAACTTTTCAGTACTAGCAAGGCTGAAAAGTATAAACTACAAAAAGTGTGAATAAATCTTTGCTACTACTAGGTAGCTAGTACTGTAAAGTGATAGCTTGTACTGGAAACTTAAAACATATGCAGCTGATAAAAACTATTTGAGAGTTGCCTCTGTTTCAAAAAAACATTTTTTTTCTTATAAATTCTAAGCATAACTTGTAGTAAAATATTTTGGTAACACTACAGGTTTGTTTTGATTATCTACTCGTATATATATAAAAATGAATGTCTGTCTGTTTGTTTGTGCTTTATAGGAGGCCAAACCCTTGGACCGATCTTCCTGAAATTTTCACAGCATGTTACTGTGACTCTGAAAGGAATAAAAGGCTATATGAAGTTTTAATTGGACAAAGGGGCGTGGCACCGCCCATATAACCCAAAAATTTAAATCGCCATATTTTGGCCATTTTTTGACCTACGTCGACGATATTTGGTACATATGGTATTGGCATAATTAGGAATACGTAGCAGGAGAAAAGTGGGTGGGACCCCGCCCCTTTTTAGAAAAATTAAAAATCGTAATATAGTCTTAACTACTGGACCAATCGTCATTAAATTTTCGCAATAGGATATTCTTGACTATATAAAGTTGGGAGTGGACAAAGGGGCGTGGACTCGCCCATATAACCCAAAATTTAATATCGTCATATCTTGGGCATTTTTTGAAGTAAATATATAAATACTTTTAATTTTATTTAATAACGAGGGGGTAGCGAAGCACACCGGGTTCATCTAGTTTATTATATAAATAAGTTATATATTATATAAGTTTGTTTTGATTATTTATTATCACGATGGGTGACAAAAATAGTGCAAATATTTTTGATATGCTTCAAAAGCATAAAATTATTTTTAACTCGGAAATAGGAGAGCACCAATTTCCTACTTGATGTTTTTTTTTTATTTTTCAATTATTTATCGCCCCATATATATATATACATTTTTCTTTTTATAAGAATCTTTACTTAACTAGATTTTTTCCAAATGATATGGCAAAAAAAAAGGCATAGTGTTTTGCCCGCTCTCTTAAAGGACATGGATTATGCTAATTTTCAATAACAAAATTTTCTAAACGATGTCTGATCGATTGTCGTATTTAAATTTTCTCAAGCTCATCTAGTGCTTTGGTTAAGTTGATTTCAACACTAACACGGACGGACAGATGGACATTGCACAATAGACTTCGCTATGCATAAGAAATCAGAATACATAAGCTTTATGGGATCGGAAATGGATATTGTACATTTTACAAACGGAATTAAATTTAGATATACCTCTTTTTCACCTATGGTGAAGGGTATAACGAACGACAATTCACTTCTTGACGAATAAACCAAGAATAAATTTATTTCCATCACCTCAATAACATGCTTACAAAAGTTTAAGTTAAAACTAGTAATTTTAAGTACTTACTAGTTTTTATTCACACATATTTTCAGCAAACACTGCATAAACTCGCTTGAACTAGGCAACAAAAATCACTAGCTTTATCTGAAAATTTTATTCACCTCAAAACTAGTTTAAACATAAGTTTTGTTAGTTTTAGCTAGAATTATATTTTTATTCACACCGCCCATTGTTTTTCGATGCCTTCCCAACATGTTACTCTTTGACGAGACAAGTACCAAATGCTGTACAACCTGTTTAAAAACTCAATTCTGTATGAGACTTTTACACTTTCCTGCCCTTAATTGTAGCTGGAAACCACTGGATTTTTTGATGAAGCTATTTAAACCCAAACCTCTAAGTCATCAAGCCTACACCACTCAAAACATACATAATTTTTGCGAAAAAAACGACTTTAAAACAGATTTCATCTGTCTGCCTAAAACAGCTCAAGTGTATGGCCACATAAATTACGTTACATTAACTATTGGAACACACTTATATCTCCAAACTTTATACTTTTTCTACTGTTCAATAGTTTGGCAATATACATCAAATTGCAGCAACTATAGGGTCACCTTAATTTCCAAATTCAATTTAAATACTTGCTGTTGTAGTAGATTTAGCTGTCAGGTTCTGTGGAAATTTCAACCGTCTGTCTGAAACGGTTCAACAGTTTGCCCTACACATCAGATTATATCAACTTTAATTTCTAAATTCAAATTTTAAACTTCTTGTTAAAGCGTACTTAGCAAAACATGTCCATTGTAAATTTCACCTGTTCGGCAACATACACCATATTATATCAACTATTGGGACACCCGTTTATTCCCAAACCCAAATTTTATACTTGTTGTTATAGAGGAGTTAGTAATACAGCTTCTTTGTAAATTTCAATCGTCTTCTTAAAAGAATGGCGATATAATTTTAAATATTATCAGCTACTATTATAGCGGCCATAGCAATTGATATTGCGTCAAATTTGCAAGCGTTTGTCTATAACATTTCAAAAGATAGGCCTATATAAGTAAATCTGCAGTAATTATGGGACACCCTTTAATTTCTTAATTCAAATTATAAACTCGTTGATATAGCGGACTTAGAAATACATTTCCCTTTTAAGTTTCAGCGTTCTATCTATAATGGTTCAAAAGTACGGCCACACACTTGAAATTACATCAACTATTGGAACACCCTTTGACTTCCAAATCCACGTTTTATACTTGTTGTTATAGCGGACTTACCAATATAGGTTCGTTGTAAATTCCAAGCGTCTGTCTATAACTGTTAAAAAGTATGGCAATATACATAAAATTAAATGAACTATTGGCGCACCCATTAATTTATAATTCTTAATATTAATACTTGTTACTATAACGGCCATAGCAATTGACATTCTGTCTAATTTGCAAGCATTTGTCCATAACGGTTCAAAAGGTAGGCCCCATTATGGGGGCACCCTATAATTTTTAGATTTTTTTTTGTATAATTTTTTGTTTTTGGGAGCTATAGTAATACGCAGTCATTTTAAATTTTACAGAATCGCCCTTTAGAGTTCATAATACACGTAAAAAATATGTACGTTGTATAGGGACACCCTTAAATTTTTAAGATGAACTGTTTTTAAAACGGGACCAATCTTAAGCATAATCTATTATATTACCAAAAATTTTCAAAATCGGATCAGAAATGACTTAGTTCTGGAGGCACAAATATAAAAAAAGCAACATTCAGCCGAATTGTATAACCTCCTTCTTTTTTTTAAGTCGGTTAAAAATCATATTAACCATTGCATTCAAGAAATTTTAACAAATTTATGTAAAGTTATCAAGAAAGATTCTGACAAAAAACTCGTGGCATGCAAGTAAAGCTTTGGAGGATTTTTTGCGATAGCTGTGTTCTTTATGAATTAATAAAAATTTCAATTATATAAAATAAACTGTTCATTCCATTCAATTCATTTTACAATTTTTCATTATTTTTCGTTATTTTTCTTAAATTTTTGCTTTTCGGTATTCAGAATGTTTCACACATATTTTCTATCAGCCCTTAACTTTATAAATATATATTTTTTTATCCTTAAAATTTACTACTTTTCAAAAAACGTTCTTCTTCATATTAGATGAAGTCTACGAAAACTCGTAAAATATTAAAGGCCTTATTCACAATCAATTTTTATTTTGATAATAGGTTTATAAAACAAAATTTCAATCCAAAATTGGTTTTATAAACCTGTAATAAATTTAAAAGTTCACAAAAAAATCAAATATCAACAAAATTTTAACAAAAACATAATTTTTACAACAAAAACTTAAATATTGTTACGAATAATAAAATCTGGCAACCCCCGTTGTTTTTTCCGTAAGAGCGTGGTGAATAAGCTAAATTCAACTAGTGGTGTGTTTATAGAATAAAAACCACAATTAGCTAACAAAAGCTGAGCAGCCTCAATGGCAGCGTTGGTAGAGGTGCGTGCTGCTAAACAGGAGGTCCTGAGTTCGATCCCGCGGTCATAATGCAATTAAAAAACGTGTGTTGTGGCTATTGGATTAAAGGAGATGACTGGCTTGGATAAAAGGAGTAGTGGAGATGTCTGTGGATGGTTAAGGTTACTAAACAAGGCATCGAGTAGTTCATGTCTCGCCGGAGTAGCACAGTAGTGTAGCGTGGATGGCTGCGTTTGTAGTAATTCCGCATGTTTAGTAAATACGAGACCAAGGGTTCACAAGACCGGTAGGATCAAGAAGAAGCCAGAGAAAGCCATAAAGTAAAAGAATATAGAAAATTATAATGAGCCACAGTGGTATTTGAAATCAAAAGAATCCGTACGTTTGTTCTAAAAAGGGAAAAACGTAACAATATTATAAAACAGAAAGCAGTGATTATTATTGATGTTTATTTTCATTCCACAATATCTCAATATTTTAATTGTTAAAATAAAAATTTGATAGAAAGGATACTTATGATAAGTGATATTGAGTTTCATAAAAAGAATAAGGAAAATATTAGAAATAAATTGAGTAATAATAATTTTCCAATTCACCTTACAAATAGAGAAAATATGATTGAACCAAAAATTTATAAGTTTTTGATTTATGTACCTGAAATATCAGAACGGTTAGAGAAATCAAAAATTTTTGAATGCAATAAATATAGAATGGCATACAAAACGCACTACATATTAAAAAGGTTATTTAGCAAAACTAAAGATAGAATACCAAATCAAGAATTATCAAATTTAGTCTATAAGATTCCATGTGGCGGAAACGGTAATGAGGTTTGTAATAAAGTATTATAGGAACAACAAAAAATAAACTAAAAACTAGAATTGCTGGTCATAAATCTGATCAAAGATATAGAAATATTAATTCACGAAAAACTGCATTATCATCTAATCTAGTCCTAGATTAAATCGCTATCCTAATTTTATAAATGTTTAAGTAATTAGTACAGAAAATTATTATAAACGGCGTTATATGTTAGAAATGTTACATATAATTAATACACCAATAGTACACAGAATTAATTTTAAGGCAGACACAGATAATGTAGCTCAGATTTATAGACACTTGATAAATAAGAAATAATTTTGTACTTTATATTTGTTTCAAAAATTTTTTATATGACAAAATAATTTTTTGTTTTATGTTAGTTTGAAAAAAATTTTTATTACTTTTTTGTTGTTGTTTTATATTATGTTCAAATAAGTATTTGTTTTTCCTGATGAACGGAGTAGCGAAATACACAACGGAGTAGCGAAATGTTGAAAAAATAAAAATAAAAAGACCTTGTGCTTGAAAATTAATAAATATATAAAATCTGAAACATTTGTTTATAAGTTAATATCTAAATTAAATTTATTAAACAGTTATTTCTTATAAGGCGTGACACGGTCCGTCTCGCGTAGTTTTTATTGAAATTTTCCCATTTTCGTTGCTAAATCCTATAGTTCCCTCATGTTTATTTTTTACATAATTATTTCTTAAATTAGCAAAAAATTATATTATGCTTTAATTAAAAACATTTTTATATATTTTCAGGTAAAATTAATACTAAAACAGGTAAAATTCCAAATTATTGCTTTTAAAATTTCCGAAAATTAAATAAATTTTTTAATACTCTGTGACAAAGTAATTTAAATTTGTTTTTAATCACTGAAACGATGCGCTGTGTATAGAGACTTTAAATTGTTATGATTTAAAACTGTTAATCTATAACAAAATAGTTTTGTAAAGAAATTGTTATGTGGACACTGTGACGAAATGCCCTATTGTATTTACTACCATGCGTTAGAGCGTTCCATCTAAATCTGTTCTCCTGAGCAGTCTCAAGAGTGTCCTCGACTATAATATTAACAGTTTTACATCTGCTAGTACGTGCTTTCCTATCTTGTTGGTGTGTATCCTAAAGCGTCGTAATTTTTAGAAGATTCTCTTATACGTCATCGTTTGTTCGCAAACTCTATAACGGCTTCCACATTATAATAATATTTCGCAGAATGTTGAACGTCGTGTCTCTCGCTAAAACTCCTTGAATCTGATTCTTGATCTGAGGTTCTTTTTTGTAAGTTAAGTAAAAAACCTATCAATCAGAGTGACCTCGAGTTAAATATAACTTTTTTTATTACTTTATATTATAGAATTTAGGATCCACTTCAACGCATCCTGTTTTGAAAAAGATGGCATTAAAATTTGTGTGTGAGAAGTTTCTCACTTAAGTTACAAAAACAAGGTACTGTTTGCTTAATAGCTCAGATCAGCAGCTAGGTGAATAATTCTAAGCGTAGAGCGCTTTGCTTTATTCTTTAATACTTTTTATATTGACTTCCCTTCGTTTATCAAGTTTAGAATGGAACACTTCTGAAGTCTGATCCAAATCTTTAGGTGGATAATAATTTTTACGTTTACTTAAATTGTAATTAAAAGATCATTATATATAATTCAACCTGGTTAAAGGACACGGTTTGCAACAGCAAAATAAATAGATGTTAATGATGACGGCGGCAATTTGATGATGACAATGATTTTGAAGGCTACGCTTTTTTTTCTTAAGAATGACAGTAATAACTTCAATAGATTTGTATCAACACGGTATATTAGGGGTATTGTTTTTTTTATCAAACGCATGTTGTTGATGCATCACAGCGGGATGTATAATTTTTTTTAACGCGCCTTAAAACAGTAGAGCACCACCACACGCCACGAATACAAAAAAAAAAACAAAACAAAAAACTGAAAAAAATTATTTTCTTAACGCAGGCAATTTCTTAGTTTTAAGGTCAGTGGTAGGTTTTTTATGTGGCTGCCTTAACTTATGCGAGTAGCAGAATTATACAAATGGACGGGTGAATAAATATCCCCCAACAAATAATTTCCAATAACAGAAATAATTAATTGTAGTAACAACAACGGAAAAGAAGAAGAAGGTGTTTGTTGAAGTCAACTCATAAATTTTATTTTAATTTCCTTGTTTCTTTTTATTGTCATTTTTTACGTGGCCTCTTTTGTATCCTTCTAATGTTTATTTATGTATTTGATTTTAAATTTACCTCATTTTAATTTTATGCAGAGTAAAGTTCGTCTTTTTGCTTCTTTCGTCTTTTTTTGTTCTTTATTCTCTATTTATAACGAGTCATTTGTTCGCGCGCCATATCGCGTGTCGAATCATCGTAATTTTTTATTTATTAAAAATTAATGATCATCGAATGATATAAAATATTTTTATTCATTAATAATCATCATAAGCAGTTAAAAAAAAAACTGAGAACAGAGAAAAAAAAATAAGAAATAATTTTGAAATTATTTGAGTTTCAATAATTATGATGATTAATTGAAATTGCATGATTTTCTAATTAGACTGATATGTTTTTTATTTAGTAACAACAAGCAATAAAGCAAGACCTTAAGTTCGTTAGTGATAAGCAAAGAATATTACTTCCGAAATGGTAAAATCAACTCATTGTTACGTGCTGAGTCACTTAACGAGCTTTTACTTTTACTATTGATTTGGTTCCACCTAGTGGTAATTGTCGACTCCCTATTTTGTCACTCTTGCAGGCACAGTTTAAGAACTTCTTGAGTACCTTCACATCTGCATGTAGTAGTCTCCCGCCTTCTTTTCAGACACGTGAAAACCAACCATTAGGTGGCCTCCATAACAGTGTGTACGACAGTTTACACAGTACTAGTTACTGCCCCGTGATTGATCCCATATTGCAGGTGTTTGCTAGGCCACAAGACATCTATGCGTCTACACTACCCTTCTTTGCAAATGCGAACTCTTACGACTAAGAGTCGTTATCTATTCATATGTTAATCATTTTGAGTATCATTTCATATTTTTAAAACAGTTGAAACAGTCGTACCTTTTTGATTTTTCTCTCTTAGTCGTTGTGATTATGAAGCTCTGCACCCCTCGAAAAGTGTCATTGTCCTTTTACTGTACGTGGGTATTAACTAACCCAAAGCATACTCGTATAACCATGCAATACTGACAATCTGGAAACAGTTTATTCCTTCATCACCTTGTTTTCTTGATAAGGAAGAATAATTTCGTCCTTTCATATTGAAATCAGAAATACACATTCACTAATACACACATTCATTGCTTTGTGTGTGTAACGGAAATTGTTGTGAGCAAAGTGGCAAAATGCACGTTAACTCATGGTTCATAGAGCTACTTAACCGTGGTTTGCCCCAAAATCTTTTAAACCATTATGAAGAGTTATACTTACGAGTCTTTTAGGTCTTGTTAGATTATTAATTTTTGTCTTAATTTCCTACCTAAAAATCATATTTTTTGCCAGTCAATTAATAGAAAAAATATGTATATATTAAACAAACTAAAAATAAAACCGATTTCCTTCTATACTTTGCTGACACATCTTTTAAATCATTCAAATGAAATTTGTTATAAAATTTGCATCAATAAAAACGCACACAATAGAGAAGATAAACCCATCAAACGGAGATGATGATTAACAAATGATTATCAACTTATTTAAGACTTAACAGGGATTTTATGGTCGAAATTAGGTAAAACTCCCCGCAGTTATTTTGATTTATTTAATATTAATGAATTCACTGAATGCAGTGACTTAAAATTACAAATAATAATATTCAGTTTCGTCAAAAAGTGGACGGAGTGAACAACGAAAAAATAATAATAATCCACCACTGAAATGAGCAACCGTTGTTTTGTGTATGTAACAGATGTTTGCACATCCTTTCAACAAAAACAACAACAGCAAGTTTTTGTTATTCTAAATTCCTTTTTTTACAGTCGTTCTTGTTGTTGTTTTTATATGAACCCTACTTTTACACCAGATCTGCTTAAATTATTGCAGTTGGTTGAATAAATGAATGACGACTGACTGTGTTTTACGAATATTTATTTTTTAACATTTTAATTTATTCATAAGCAATTCAATTCAAGCACTTTCGAGGGGGGTTTAAGAAGGATTTATGTCATGCAACAAACATTTTTATATTCTCATAAGCAAATAAAAAAGGGGTTGAGCTTTTGCATACACTGAACTGCTTGCTGACTAGAGAAACTAAATACAAACTATTCGATCATTATTCATGTTGCAACAATGTCATGGGGTTTCATTCTGTTCCTTTGCATCTTTGTATGTTTTTGTTTGTATTTAAGGCATGACAGGCCCACATTGCCAAATGTGGTGTAATTTTTCATTATAAACCATCATCGCAACAGCCAAACAACAAATATAATCATGTGCCTACAATTACCTTTTTTTTAGTTTTGTGGGATCCTGTAGTCCTTGTTGTTGTGTGTGCAAAGGTTTTTGAAAAATTTTAAATTCGAAAAAATCCAATATTGCTCTTTAATGTCTGGCTGGGTTTAAGTTATTGAAGGGATGTTTTCCTCCGTAAGAACCCTTAATAGATTTGACTGCAGTTAAGATGTTTGCAGATTTTTGTGTGTAAGTGTGTGTGTTTGCTAAGTACATAATATTTTTCGTAATAAAAAGAAAATTTGCTTGCTGTTAGTTTTTTTGTTTTCTAAATTTGAATTTTGGTTTCATTTACGCTTTGCCATTTTTTTATGGCGATTATAATAATGTAACAATTCTTTTTAGCTCATTCATAACTGATATAAAGTCACGCATATGACTGGTGCAAAACTGCACTGCCAAACCTTGGGCACGTACACCCAATTTGTAATGCAAAATATTAAAAAGTTACAAATTAAATTTTAACAAATGAATGTATTCGTGCATAAATAAGTAACAATTTTGGAGATGTATAAGAGTATAACAGGCGAATATTTGGGACAGTATTGCCGTTTGGTTAAATTTGTTTACATTTTTTGTAACTATAAAAGTACAAAGTGCCTTTTGCATTATTTGAGGTAAGAACCGACCGACCGAACAATAAATGGTACACACTTGCAAATGCTATCAAAATTCAACATAAAAAATTAGTTCGAAACAAACAAAAAATAACGTTACCGATGTTGCACATTGTTTTATTAAGCATAGTACTCTGTTTATTATTTCGTGCGAAATGTTAAAAAAGTCTATATAGAAAAAATTACTACGAATTAAATAAGAAATATTGTTGCTGAAGTAGTACTCTGTATATTTTTGAAATAGTCACGAAATGTTTTTCTCAGCATGTTTTCCAACTAAAAAATGTTCTTGGCAACATTATTTTTCAACTACGAAATAACATAAGCGTGCTGCTCTTCTTCGTACGGATTTTTTTAAAAACATTTTTTCAGCAGAGAATCGTTTGTTCATTAGTTCAATTAAAAAATAAAAACAAATATGTACTCGTATCGGATAAATTTTATAAGTTTGAATGAGGTAAATAAGTATTTATTTCTTATCGGCTTTAGTAAAGTTTAAATTATTTCCAGACACTGTGGAATTCTTGAAGACATAAAAATGATAATTACTTTCTAGAACGCTGTGTTGGCATTAGTAGTTAATTGTCAAATTTTTCAAGCGAAATAATGCATGTTGCTCAACATTTTTTGTATAATCGAACAGAGTTTTTGGCTTTAGTAAGAAATCTTGCTTCATGTTTAAAACAGCAAAATGTTTCTGGCAACATTACAATTTAGTTAGTATTATTAAATTAATATTTATTCAAGGATAATTTTAAAATAAAACATTTAATGAAAAAATTTGACTTTTTGGAAGAAAAAGCGTAATTTTTTCCTGCCCTTCCCTGGAAACACTGATTTGGAAATTAGTTTTAAACTCTCGTATTACGTAGAGACTTTCCCCTATGTTTGTTTTTGTTAAATATAAAATACCTCAATATTAGTAATTGGCTTAAAATTCCTCAAGAATCTTTTTCTGTAGTAGTTTTTTCCTTTTCCATGTTTATCCCCATTCTAAAAATCCATTCTAAAAATCCGCTCTAACGGCGAAAGTCGTGCCCTTGTTTTCCCCTACACAGTATGTTATAGTTAAGTTATGAATTATACAAATTTTTCTATTATTATTATTTTTTCATGTTTAATTAAAATTGAATTGTTTTGCTATTTTAAGTTTAAGTAAATTTAAATTAACGGTCGGGAAATTCAGCGCCACCTAGCAGTCGAGCACAAACAAACCAACCAAACAGTCAGCTGTTACCTACAAGAAAATACACCGCTGGTGGCTGTCAAACAACGAAAAAAAAATCGTTTGTGTGTGTGAGTGTGTGTGCCCACGCACAAGTATAAAAGGCCGAACATTTTCAAAAACGAGTTAATTAGCAAGCAGCTCGCCTGCAGGTAAGAGATCAGTTGGTGAGTAATTGTAAATTCCCCAATATATTTCTAATCGACAGAACGACTGAAATTGTTTGGTAAAAACACCCTTCAGAAGTTAAACTTCTACTGGTGTTGGCACAAGCCTGTGGCTAGTGCTGGTGAGGAATTGTAAATTCCCCAGTACTATTCCACACGGTCGAGTGGCCCCAACAATTGTTGCGCCCACCCAAGTACCGCGTTTTTTCAACGTCGTTGCGCCGGCGCTGTTCGAGCGCTACCTGCGCCATCGTTGTTTTGCCGCTGCCCGTGCCATTGTCGCCCGGCAGCGTCGCTGCTTGTTCGAGCGCTACCCGCGCCATCGCTGTCTGAGCGCTACCTGCGCCATCGCTGTCTGCGCCGCTGTTTTGCCGCTGCCCGTGCCATTGTGGCCCGGCAGCGTCGCTGCTTGTTCGAGCGCCATCGCTGTCTGAGCGCTACCTATGCCATCGCTGTCTGCGCCCCTGTTTTGCTGCCATTGTCGCCCGGCAGCGCCACTGCTTGCTCAAGCGCTACCTGCTCCATCGTTGTTTTGCTCCGCTGTTTGAACGCTGCCTACGTCATCACTGCTTGCGCCGCCCGTTTGAGCGCTATCAGCGCTGCCTGTTTGGCCGCTACCCGTGCAGTTGCCGCTACCCATTAGCAGAACGGCCAGCTCCACATCCTGCGCCATTCACCGGCTGAATTCCGTTGTTGTCGCTGACTGTTTTACCGCAGCTCGCTTACTCCAACCGCTGTTGTCATTTGTGGCTTCGTTCCCGACCGTTGATTAGCCGACGCTTTAGTCTTAAGAAATAGAATAATAAAACGTAACTTGAAGTTTTATAACGTTTTCAGAACAAGAATTGTTTCATTTTATCTTCGTCTTAGGACGATAAATCAAAATTGCAACGACCCTGGACTCCGCTGCAGCTATCCCAGCAACCAGCGTAGAACGTGTCGTTACAACATTATGGCCGACTTAACTTTCTTTGCCGTCTTCGGGAAAAATTATTTGCATTTATAAATTGTTTCAGCAACTTGTATAATATACATGTTTTAGTATCATTTGTGCATATTTGAACAAATTTTTAAAAATTGTCATTAGGGCTTTAAATGAGTTATTAATTCCGTTACTCCATAGTTTTTATTCTTAGTAATGAGCAAACGTGACACCAGTCTTACCGATAGCTTTTTTATTATATTTTTTTTTTTATAAAATACCCAAATAAAACTTTTATATACATAAATAATTATAAAAATTTTTAGGTAAAAGGTTAAAATAAAACAATATAGTTTTTTATTTGACCTTTTAATTAATTATATTTTAATTTATTTATCAAGCACAAGGTCTTTATCTTTTTTTTATTTATACAATTATTCGCTACTCTTTTGTGTAGCATCAGGAAAAACAAATATTTATAAATATAACTTTTAATGTTTTATTTATAAATATTTGTTTTCCTGATGATGCTACACAAAGGAGTAGCAAAATATTGAAAAAATAAGAATAAAAGATAAAGACAAAGACCTTGTACTTGATAAATAAATTAAAATATGGTTAAAATAAAACTTCTGAGGTTGCTCCCGCTTAGATAGTTAGCATGCTGGCAACAAAGCCTACGATTGATTTGTTACGTGGGTTCGTATCCCAGTCTCTGTCACACAATATATCGCCTTCCTTCGCGAGCATAAATTTAAAGCGAAAAAAAAACGGGGAACAATATGTACAAACACCATTACATGTGATCTGCATACTAAATTGCCCGTGCCCACATTCTGTCAAGGAAAATCTTTATTAAAAATTGCAAATGCGAAAAAGAACAAACTATTTTAAATAAATTTATATTATTAGAAAACAAATGCGCACATACACACATATTAATTGGATAATAATAAAATTATAGAAATTTTCAATGCTTAACATGAGAGGCTTTTGTTAATTGAAACAAGAAAATATTTTCTATTCACTGGCCCTCTATTTAATAAGTGATTGGCATTCCCTTCAATAATTAATTAAAGGCTTGATTTATGAATGATAATGTGGTCTGTCAGCCAAATGGGCGGGGGATATTAATAAAACATTATTTATGTTTTTTGTTTAATTTATTTTTACTTTTTATCATTTACAAACACACATACACGCGTTTTTTGCAACATATGACAGCAATCTCTTAATTTGCATTAATAGATACAACAAAAAGTACAAAATAATAATAATAATAATAATAAAGAAAGAACAGAGTGTAAAAAGGATACTAGAATACGATAATAATTTCAACAATGACAATTTTATTTACGCTACAATTGTTGCTTTCCATTGGAGTGACTGAACCCTCTGTCTGTGTATCGCCGTTCATTAGACACGTCCCATGAAAGGTTAATGAGGCGTGCAGCATAAAACAACTGTT
This sequence comes from Gymnosoma rotundatum, assembly GCA_916610165.2. Classification (NCBI taxonomy): domain Eukaryota; kingdom Metazoa; phylum Arthropoda; class Insecta; order Diptera; family Tachinidae; genus Gymnosoma; species Gymnosoma rotundatum. The sequence continues at coordinate 88,678,568 of OU744337.1, read as the reverse complement.
CAGAATTCAAATTGAAAAAAAAAGAAAAAATGGTAAATTAACAACAAATATAAAAAGATTTTATGGTTTTAATGGATTTTAAAGAATCCAATGATAATTTTTATTTAAATTTATTCCATAGAATCATAAAGTTTTAATTAGTACCTGTATCAGCCTGTAATGAGTCATTCAGCCTGTGTGGTTAACTTACTGGCTGGTATCATCAGGCAGTTTTGTTATCAAAATATTTAATTTTATTTGTTGCACTTGGTTTCGAAAAAATCGAAAAATACATCATCGCTGTTTACTGCCTTTTAATGCCTTTTTCATTTTAATTTTTATTTGCCATACTGTTGATATGCCTTTTTTTATTTTTGTTAATTTCCAAAATGATTGCGTAAATAAATGAATCACTTTAGTTTTAAAGTGTTTTTTTTAACTTGATAATCCTTTCAGAAGTTTTATTATACATTTGAGTTAAAAAATTGAAGATTTAACAAACCGATACATGGTATCAACTTTTTATTTATCATTAGAAAAGCATTTCTTTAAAAGCGTTTGTCTATTTCAAAAAATCTATTTTTATTCGATTACAGGGCAAAAGTTTTTTTCGTTTTAATATTCTTTATTAATTATTATAAATTTTATTTCATTTTATTTATAAAAATTATCTACATAAAGTATAAACATTCTTGATCTTGTAGATTTAGCGATGTCCGTTTTTTAGTTGGAATCAGTTTTGCCACAGAAAATGTATGACAAGCGAGCGCCTCTATTTTCTTTACGTTTTGCAGATTTAATTTGCTTTTTTATTGGTTATTGTTGTTTTTTGCTTTGTTGTATTAAAAACCGTTATTTCAATAAAAACAAAAAACTATAAATTGCTCGGTAATTCGAATGTCACTAAACTATTTAAATTTCACTTGGCCCAAAATTCAGCAAAATAAAACTCTAGATTGGAGTTTAACTAAACGATTTAAATTTTACCAAAAATCGTATTTTTTCCAAAAAAAATATACTTATAAAATAATATAACAATTTATAGAATTTTTAATTTCATTCAAAACAGAAAATGCACAAAAAATAACTGAAAACTATCAACAATTTAAAAGTTTTCTTAAAAATGTCAATTTTGAAAAAAAGGAACATAATTACAATATTGACTAATTTTAAGACATTTATTAGTCGATCTAATTAATTGCTAATCCCAGGTACGACCTTGCACAAGTACGAACACTATCTTCTGTACTTTAGCGAATGCGAAACATTAAAACGGAATTTCATATTTCGCACCAGAAGGCCTTTTTTTATCGTTATCATTTTTAACGAAGCTCAAAAATATTTTAGTTTTATAATTTATTAAATTAAATTTTTTAAATGCTAAGTTTAAAATTTGCATAAATGAATAAATTCAAGTCTTTAAAATAAAATGTCGCATAAAAACGCGAAACAACTAAAAATAAACATTGGCATTTGGGTTAGAGGGTTCATTTTGATACACAATTGGTTTGATTTAATTTGTTTGCGTTGCTTAATTAAATCATAAAAATAATTAAAACAAATTAATTTTTTATTATCAAAAAAAAAAAACTGTCGTTAAATTATTAATGTCTCCACATTTTTATTAAAAATGCTGTTTATTATGCTGCTTACCCAGCGCACACACAAGTTTAATCTTCATTTAAGAATGACTTGAGCTGAAACTATTTTATAAATTACTGCGGCCTTTATAATGATTTTAAAACAAGAAAGAGTGCCGAATCTCATAAACCCTTCATTATTCATTTATAACCACATGTGCATAAAAATCGGGAGATGAAATTCTTGTGTGCCTTTAAAATTTTGTGTTAAAAAAAAGCGACGAAAGATTTTAGTTTTGTTTAGAGTTGTTGTCCCATCAACTTTGTTTGTATTCCTGTTTGGCAACATACTTCAGTTTACACTATATATTTGGACACCCTTTAATTTCCAAAATTGTATGCTTGTTGTCATAGCGGTCTTAAAAATACAGCTCTTTGTAAATTTCAACCGTCTGTCGAAAAATGTTCAACAGTTTGGCCATATTAATCAAATTACATCAACAATAGGGGGCCAATTAATTTCCGAATTCAAACTTTATACTTGCTGTGTAGTGTGGACTTAACCATCAGATTCTTTGTAAATTTCCTCATGACGATTCATCAGTTTGGGCATATCAGTATCATATCAGTTTTGGGCATCAACTACGAGGGCAAATCTATATATTTCTGGCCTAATAGTGAAAATGCGAGTATTTATAATCAAAAATGGTTTTATTGTTTTTCAAAGTATTCTCCAGCATGATTTATACACTTTTGCATGCGCTTAAACCAGTTGTCGAAGCACTTTTTCCACTCCGATTGAGACACCTCTAAAACATGATTTTTGACCACTTCAACAGCTTCTTCTGGTGACGAAAATCGTTGACCACGCATTTTTTTCTTGATGTGCGGAAACAAGAAGAAGTCATTAGGTGCCAAGTCAGGGCTGTACGGCGGATGACCCATTAATTCGACGTTTTGGGTGGTCAAAAACGCTCTGGTTTGAGTCGATGTGTGAGAGCTCGCATTGTCATGGTGAACAATGATTCGTCTTCTCTTGTTGATTTTTCGAATTTCTCCGATGACTTCAGGCAAACAAATTGTAGTGTACCACTCAGAAGTGACCGTCCTACGTTGCTCAAGCGGAACAGTCGCCACATGACCAGTTTTGCCGAAGAAACAGGCGACCATTTGCTTCGAAGTGCTTCTTCCAGGAACAACTTTCGTTGGATTTTGCTCGTCTTTGAAGACCCACACGGTCGATTGTTGTTTCGTTTCGGGCTCATACGCACAGATCTACGATTCGTCACCTGTGACGATCTTATAAACGTCTTTTGAAGCACCGCAATCGTATTTTTGCAACATTTCTTTGCACCAATCGACACGAGCCTTTTTTTGAGCGACTTTCAAATTGTGCGGGATCCAACGAGAACAAACCTTTTTTACGGACAGGTGTTCATGCAGTATCGAATGTATGCTGGTGGATGAAATGTCCAAGGATGTCTCTATCTCTCGATATGCCGCATGTCGATCTTGCATTATGAGTTCACGCACGGCATCAATGTTCTCTGGCACAACAGGCGTTTTTGGACGACCTTCACGGAATTTGTCTTTGAGCGAGCTTCTGCCACGATTATTCATGATACCAATTTTCCACAGTGCTATAGGATGGTGCTTCATCGCCATACAAAGATTTAAGTTCATCAATGCACTCTTGTCGTGATAATCCACGTCGAAAGTTGTGAAAAATGATGGCACGAAAATGTTCACGAGTTAATTCCATTTTTTTCTATATTAATTTTTTCAAGTCACTGTAAACAACACAAATAATGGTCGTACGTCAAAACGTTTTGAGTACGATTATGCTTAAAAATGACAAACTTTCCAATGGAAATGTCAGATTGCACTTGGCAGCACTAAGTGTTGCCAGGCCAGAAATATATATAGCAGCCCTCGTATTTTAACACACTTTAATTTATAATTTTAGATATTTATACTTTTTATTATACCAGACAAGGTGGTGGGCATTCTGTCTAATTTTTAAGTGTTTATATATAATGGTTTAAAGGATAGCCCTATGAAGGTCAAAGTATGGCCGTATTTATACTTGTTATTATAACGGTTGTAGTAATCGACAAGCGTTTTTCTATACCGGTTATAAAAGTAGGCCCATATAAGTTAATTTATGTCACCTATTATGGCACCGATTAATTTTAAAGCTTATTTTTATACCCTTCACCACAGGTGGAAAATTGTATATCTTTGTGATTTCGTGTGTAATTTCTACAATATCCATGTCCGACCCCAAAAAGTGTATATATTCTGTGTTCTTGTGCACCATATTTTTAAAGATAAAAATAACCCATTAAGAGCCGATGCCATTTTTCTGTAAAATTATATATAAAACTTTATTTTATATTTTGTTATTTCTTAATTCTTTTTCACACCAATATTTGTTTTTTTTTTCTTGGAGTTACTTCACTAAACTAGATTTATATATATGGTAAAGGGTATATAAGATTCGTCATAGCCGAATAGAGCACTCTTTCTTGTTATAATTTTAAAGTTCATAATTCATGCCAGTTATGGAAAAGTTGTTACGATCATACTTTTTTTGATACTATTTGCTTTAAAAAAATACCGTGTTACTCCTCTGTAACATTTGATACTCTCAGTGATACGTCTACAATTTAAAACCATTGATTTTCTTAGATTCATCTGTTTTAGCATTTCCCCTTGATCACTTATAGTTTACGAAAATGGCAACTCGATTCGAACGCTATCGAATGGCACAATCCGGTTATTCGATACGTCACGAAATTTTAGTCGATACAAACCTCTCCCGATCACGAATGCGACAATTTGGCCCCAGCTGTTACGTTTTTTGTGTTTCTTTTGATAGAATTGTACATCTTAATACAAACAAGTAAGAGTGCTATATTCGGCTATGCCAAATCTTATATACCCTTCACCACCTACATATGTAAATCTAGTTTAGTGAAGTAACTCCAATCATAAAAGCAAATATTAGGGTGACAGATAATTAAATTAACGATTTGTTAAAAATTAACGATTTGTTACTCTTCAGGTTAAAAAAGTACTCTCAGAAAAATTTTTTGGTACCGAAATGAAAATATCATTTCCCTTCACTGATTCATGCTCTTTAATTTTAGGGATTATGAACTGTTTTTAAAACGGGACCAATCTTTAAGCATCACCTTTTAAATTAAAATTAAATTTTCAAAATCGATCCAGAAATAACTGAGTTGTAGAGGCATAAAAAAACCAACATTCAGTCGAATGGATAACCTCCCTCCTTTATTGAAGTCGGTTAAAAAAACAAGAAAATCTTGTCCGAAGCCTTAGTAGAAGAATAAAGTAACAACACAACAGCTTGTGGCACTTGTAGCAAGCATAACTAATTTTATTTAATTAGTTGATACTCCTGCGGTCTAAACTATTTTTTTTTTTGCATTGGTCACTGAAGTAATTGCCTCGACTAAATTTTTGTACAATATTCTTTCATGATTTCCGATTTTTAGTAGTCTTTAAGGCAGATGCAGGTGGGCCGGGAACTTAGTTTAACTTTTATTTAATCTTCTCAAGTGTTCAGTTTTCAGTTTTAAAAAATTTTAAAAGTTTTCTCAGCTCATTAATTGTTAACATAATTTGCTTGAAAACTTTTGCTCTTCTGTGTGCTTTTACAAAAAAATATTAACGTTTAATCATTGTTTCGGATTAGATAAAATATTCGCAAGAAATGTATTTTGCAAACAACACTGTTCGTAACGTATCCTTAATCTCGTGAGACCAGTTGTCAAAATTCACATCCAAGTCCTCTTTTATTTTTAACAAAACAAAATAAAGTTGTCAATAATAATTTACCATTTAAATAATGTTTAAAACTAAATAATAATCAATTTCTTATAACGCAAAAGTCCAGTTTCATTCACACATTGTTACTGTCCATCAGCCTCGCCATACGCTTGCTGTTCATTAGTTTTTATGTGAATTCATTATTTGTTTAAATGAAAATCACAGTTGGACACCTTGAAACAATGACCAATAATGTAAAATAACCACAACTGTACCATCAATAGAAACACAATAATAAAAATAAACAATTGCACAAACTGCGATTCCTTGACACATTATGGCAAAATGGAGACGATTACATGTTGTGATGGGCGATTAATTTTCGTAACGCTCATTATGGATTTTATTGTTTCATAATTTTCAATAAAATTTTTTATTTATTTAAAATAAAAATTTCTAAACTAAATTCAGAGGGTGGTTGCAAAAATCAAGAGCATTGGGTGCAACTCTGACTGTATGCCAATTTAGGACTCGTGTGCTATAAATGTCGACTGCTGAAAAGCATGACAGGAACATTAATTATTAATGTGGGTTTGTGTTTTGTTTGTGCGAATATTTATATTCTGTTACTGGGTTTTAATAATATTTTGCGCTCAATTGTTTAACGTCATCAAAATTCGAAAATAATTTTTTTATTTTTCAAAATTTTATGGACATTAAAATTTTAAACGCGTGCCCCTGCCAATTGCTTTAAATTCAAATGGGTCATTCAATTTGGTTCATTTATTATGGATTTCAATCATTTGCGGTTTGATTGTGTACAAAATATTTTGATTCGTTATGAGTTTATCGTCACTCCCGCAGAGTTAATTATTGTTATAGAGCATTTAAAAATTTTTTTAGGATTTGAAACGCCCATATCGATTGATATGTTAAAATAAAATATTATTTAGTCGTTGTTATTAAAAAAAAGCATTTTGGTTTATGGAAAATATTTTTCTACAACATCTGCTGTAAATACTTTTAGTGTTTAGAACGTAATTATATTTTTAAATGTTTTTCACAGCAACTTCTTCTTTTAAAAGGAAATTAGTTGTTTATCAATTATTTTTTAATAAAATAAAAAACTTAATATTGTTGGAATCGGGATAACTTCATTTTCGTAGAATAAAGATAACTTCATATTCGTAGGATAATATTAATCATGACGAAACCGTGAATCCGGTGACAGCAATGGCGAACTCATTCATTTCCGCCGTCGTAAACTTCGCAAGTCCAATTCTTACAAGTGCTGATGAATTGTGTTTCATTAACATTTTCATAACATTTGTAGTTTTTTTTTCACTTGTAAACTACAATTTCTACAATTACAAGTCTTTTTATACGAGGGCTGCTATATATATATTTCTGGCCTGGCAACACTGAGTGCTGCCAAGTGCAATCTGACATTTCCATTCGAAAGTTTGTAATTTTTAAGCATAATCGCACTCAAATCGTTTCGACGTACGACCATTATTTGTGTTGTTTACAGTGACTTGAAAAAATTAATATAGAAAAAAATGGAATTAACTCGTGAACATTTTCGTGCCACCATTTTTCACAACTTTCGACGTGGATTATAACGACAAGAGTGCATTGATGAACTTAAATCTTTGTATGGCGATGAAGCACCATCCTATAGCACTGTGAAAAATTGGTATAATGAATTTATTCGTTGCCGAAGCTCGCTCAAAGACGAATTCCCTGAAGGTCATCCAAAAACGGCTGTTGTGCCAGAGAACATTGATGCCGTGCGTGAACTCATAATGCAAGATGCACATGCGACATACCGAGAGATAGAGACACCCTTGGACATTTCTTCCACCAGCATACATTCGATACTGCATGAACACCTGGCCGTAAAAAAGGTTTGTTCTCGTTGGATCCCGCACAATTTGAAAGTCGCTCAAAAAAAGGCTCGTGTCGATTGGTGCAAAGAAATGTTGCAAAAATACGATTGTGGTGCTTCAAAAGACGTTTATAAGATCGTCACAGGTGACGAATCATGGATCTATGCGTATACATCGGCTCAAACCAGAGCGTTTTTGACCGGCCAAAACGTCAAATTAATGGGTCATCCGCCGTACAACCCTGACTTGGCACCTAATGACTTCTTTTTGTTTCATGCTGGAGAATACTTTGAAAAACAATAAAACCATTTTTGATTATAAATATTCGCATTTTCACTATTAGGCCAGAAATATATAGAGCAGCCCTCGTATGTATATTGTGATATTAATTTTACAATTCTTATTTATTATTACTCAAAATGATCAATTATCATATAAAAACGCAATACAATGAAACATAAGCGGAATTCACTCTTCGTAGCATATCTGCATGTCTAGCATATTTACAACGATTTTTGCTACGAAGCGTGAGTACCGTTTTTTAAACGTATAGCAAATTATTTTAACAACTGAACATTAATTAGTTAATTTAAAGTTATATTTAAATATCGTAAAAATTTTTATAAAACAACAACTAAATTACAATGCCTAAGGAATTAGAAAAAACAAAACCAAAAATTTTTTGCTTGAAAATATTTGCAAAAGTTTGCTCTAGAAAGTATGCAATACTATTTAGCGTTGTAAATGTGCTATGGTGTAACAAATTTCAATTCTATATATTTTGTTGTTGTGGTGTTGCAGGGTTTGCAATAGCAGTTTGCTACGAAGCGTGAGTTCCGCTATAATAAATAAAAATGCAGTACGTACTACGTAGTAAAAGCACTAGCTTAAACTTTTCACTACTAGCAAGGCTACTACTAGGTAGCTAGTACTGAAAAGTGATAGCTTGTACTGGAAAATTAAAACATATGCAGCTGATAAAAACTATTTAACAGTTGCCTCTGTTCAAAAATAAAAAAAAACATATTTTTCATATAAATTCTAAGCAAAACTTGCAGTAAAATATTTTGGCAACACTATAAGTTTTTTGATTATTTATTATCACGATGGATGACAAAAATAGTGTAAATTTCTTAATATGCTCCAAAAGCATAAAAATTATATTTAACTCGGAAAATATGGACGAGCGCCAATTTTTTCACTTGATGTTTTTTTTCTTATTTTTAATTCACTATCGCCCCATATATTTGTTTTTTGATTGGAATTACTTCACTTAACTAGACTTGTTTCAAATGATATGGCAAAAAGGGCCTGGCTGCCCCGAAGGACAGGGATCTTGCTGATTTTCAATAGCAAAATTTTTGAACCTATGTCTGATCGATTGGGGAATTCTTTAGCTCATCTAGCGGCTAGGCAAAGTTGATTTCAACACTAACACGGACGGACAAGCGGACATTGCTCAATAGACTTCGATATGCATAAGAACTGAGAATATATAAAGTTTATGGGGTCGGAATTACATATTTTAAAAATTGCAAACGGCCTATCTTTTGAACCGTTATAGACAAACATTTGCTTTGGCCGTTATAGCAACAAGTATTAATTAAAGTGTGCCTCAAAAGTTTACAGAATTTCATGTATATGGCCATACATTTGAGCAGTTGTAGACAGACGCTTGAAATTTACAACGAACCGTTATTGGTTAGGCCGCTATAACAGTAATTATAAAATTTGGTCTTGGGAATTAAAGGTTGCTCTAACAGTTAATGTAATTTGATATGTGTGTCTAAACTTTTGAACCGTTATAGACAGATAACCGAAACTTACAATGAACCTATATTGGCATGTCTGCTATAGACACAAGTAAGGGTGTGTTAAAGGGTGTGCCCATAATTTATACACACGCAAGTTCTGAATTCTACACGAAATTTTCACTTTATATATTCAAAGCATTGTTGCTGTAAAATAATTTTTTACAAAAAAAAAATGGCTTTGTGTTATTTCTTTCAATACTTTAATTCAAAATAACCTGAAAAAAATTTACAAGCTAAATTCGAAATAATATTTTTATTAAATCTCAAAACATCAAGTTAAACAGGGGTGGCATGTATTTGATTTCATTGGCGGTCTAAGAAATCAATTTTACATTAATTTCTTTGAAGTTTATAAATTTTTTTAAAATTTTCTTGAAAAAGAATTTAGATGATCTCCGGCTTGCTTTATTTCTTATTGTATTTGACTTTAAAACTGAAAATAGGAATAGGTCTGTACGAATTATTTTTTCAAAGAACATTTTACATGTTCAAGTTGTATATAATTGGATTTATGTGTTATTGGAGTGTCACCGAAGTAAATTCCGTTTGATAAGATACCAAATACATTTATTATTGCTATTTCTGTTTTTTCTTTGTTAGTTATTAATTTTTTTCTCTGCATTGTGTGTTTTGAATTAATGAAACAAATTCATGTTTTTGTTGTTTTTTTGCTTCTTATTTGAGGAACATTTTTATTAAACAAGCATGAACACTTTCGCAGAAATAAAAAACGGATAGAGGGAAAAGTACATGCAATGTTAATGTTATAATAGTAATAACAACAATAATAAACATTTCCTAAGTCCTCTGCCCATTAGCGTGAACCATATGAGGGATTATTACGACAAAAATCCAACGAACGACAGCCTCCACACTGTTTGTTTAAAGCAGCTGTACGGGAGCAAAATAATGACAACAAAAAATAAATAATGACAGAAAATGAAGTTAGTAGAAGTATAACAATTTTAACGAGGATTATACACTTGTGCAACATTATCAACACAGCAGGATATAAAACAAATACACACACACACGAACAAAAGTTGTACCTCTTTGGAGAATCTTGAACGAATGAGGCGCTTGGTGAAAATGTTTTACTTAGTGTTACGAAAATTACTCTTGTTCGCAGTGGCAACAATCTTATGTATCTAACAATAGTGTTACCGAATATATGGCTTTGGGTGTATGTTTATATGTGAATGTGTGAAACATATACATACATACCTTTTCCTATTATTGCTTTAAAAAATGATTCATGTCCTGCCATGCTGTGTTTTCGTTCTCATTTTAATCCACTTGGTTCCGGTAAAAGTTTATTGCACACATATGTTTTTTAATAAACTTCTTCGTATCCTTTGATACCCCACAATAAACCACTAACTGAGCATTTGTTTGTCCTGAGTTTTCTCCATGGTATTTCTAAAAAGAGCTCGTACGAACGCTTGGCACTGAGCTGGCTGCTCAATTGAAAATTATTGTAGGAATTTGTCTTTGTTGAAATAAGATTGAGTTGTTGTTGTCCGCCACAGGTTGCGGATGTTAGACAGGATAAATTATGAGTTTGTGGGTTAGAAAGATTGTTGAAACTCTACAATGTAAATTAAGGACAAACATTAATTGTTTTATTCATTATATGCAGTGATTCGAAATCCTTTTTTACAGATCTTCTTAAATAGTAAAGATTTCAAGTATTTTTTACACATGCATAATTAAATTGTTGACTTTAACAACAAAAAAAGTGTCCGGGTAAGCTGTAAACCTACAAATATTTTTTAAGTTTATTACATTAGCTCAAGAAGGCTTTTATGAATTTAAATGTATTTTTTGATTTCAGTTAGATACATTAACTATTAGACATACTCCCCTTTAACTTTCACACAACTTCAGTTTGAATGCCTTTAAAAGACTTGAAAATTAGAAATATCAAGCAATTATTCCTTTTTAACTTTAGAGCTTATAAATACATTTGAAGTTCTCATTATGGGATGATATTCTCACTACACCATTAGCGTGCTTTAAATTCAAGAATTTGGCGTCCTTCTCATCTGTAGATGCAAATATGACAGAAATCGTTTCAAAAGGTTCCTATTAATGAGATTTTGCCCCTGGTCAGTCAAGTAACTGGCTTTCGTAACGTGGGTTGACCCCGTGATTGCGGCATCTTTTTTGTAGACTGTTTGAATAGTCCCTTATATTTTTACAGTAGCTCAATTAAGGCAACATACAGTTCAATAAATGATTTCTTCTATTAAAATCAATCAATATTGTATTATTGTATTGTATGAAATATCTTTATTGGAAAAAGAACAGAATCGTAAAATTTTTTTAAATGAAGTAATATAAATAAAGAATAAACTTTAACCTCGAAAAAAAAGAAAAAACAAATTATCAGAAAAACGTGTACATACAGACAACTTTAGACTTTATTTTGTAATATATTGTTTAATAAAAAGCCTCTTCTAAAATCTATTAGTGTTCATTAATGGCTTGTCTTTGGGAAAAAAAAAGATTTGTGCACATAATTCATTGTATCCATATAGTCAAACCCTGATTAGATCTTATTTGCTCTATATTTTTTCAGATAGGCCTGTATTCAATTGGTTTTTACTAGGAGTTACGTCCGGTGATTAGGAAATAGGATGAAATTGTTTGGGAACATTATTAAGTATCTATCTACTAAAAGATTATGACACATTTAACGACACATGGCAGTATCAAAGAAGATCAGAGCCGGATCCAGATCAATACCTCCATCATGCTGTTGGTATCTGGGTTTTTTTTAATAGACTTTTGTTGCAGAGCTACCATAAAAACAAAAAAATACTCTGATACTTGCACTCTAAACGTGGTTGGGTAAACAGTAGAGCGATCTTTTTGCAGTTGAAACATTTTTTTTCTCTTAAATTTAAATTATGAAATAATAATGGCATACTCTTAAATCTAGCAAAGATATTGCGCTAATTTTTTTAAGATTTATATGTTTTGCATGAAAGCCAAAAAAATAAAAAATATTTGCGTCAACTTTTTTACACCCTTCACCACAGGTTAAAAAAGGTAGTAAAAAGTTTGTAATTCTACAATATCAATTTCCAATCCCATTAAATATATATACTCCGAGTTCTTATGAACAGCGAAGTCGATTGAGCGATGTCCGTCTGTCCGTCCATGCCTTTGCTAAGGCACTGGATGAGCTAGAAAAGATTTAAATACGCGAATCGATCACACTTAGTTTCGAAAATTGTGCTGTCGCTCCATGGCCTTTGAGGCAGTGGGCAAAACACCACGCCCGCCTTTATTTTTCCAATCATTTGGGAAAAATCTGGTTTAGTGAAGTAACTCCAATCAAAAAAACAAATATATGGGGCAATAGTGAATTAAAAAAATAAGAAAAAACATCAAGTGAAATAATTGGCGTTCGGACATATTTCCCGAGTTATGGTCCTCTGAACTTTTCGTACAAAAGTATTATTGTTCAGCATATTATTTAAGATATCAATGTGTGGACAATTTTACTGCTTTTTAAGAGATCTTTAAGAAAATACTAAAATTAAAAAATATGTTCAACCCATTAAAAGCCAATGACATTTTTATGTAAAACTTAATATAGATATTATTTTTTTTTATATTCTCTGTCAACCCAGTATTTGCTTTTTTTGATCGGAGCTACTTCACTAAACTAGATTTATAAAAGTAAGGTGAAGGGTATATAAGATTCGGCATAGCCGAATATAGCACTCTGGCTTGTTTACTGAAAAATTTTGAATTTCCAATTTTTTAGATTTCAAACCTTCGTTAACTACAGACGATAACTTTACGGCATAGAATTGTTTCGGAAGGCATTTAAAAATAAATGAAAGTTTTTTAAATCTCTTAATTTATGTTAAGTCTAAAACGATCTGACTCAAATATTAAGCTTTTGTCTTATCTGCTACCTTCAACTGAAATTGCAATTATGCTTCATTCTGATTTGAGCAAAAGTTGTATCTTCATATATTGAATGCAGGTAAAGTAGCAAATTAAGATTTTTTGTAATTTGATTCCGATTTTAGAACAATTTTTTGTTATAAATCAAATTGTGCTGCAGTTTCATTGGCAATGGGATGGTAGTTTGTTTCCTGCAAAGCTTAATCTCAGTGGTAAAATGTTTAAGGTGCTTACGTCGAATCTGAAGCATTTGTATTTAAAGAACATAGTTTTTGTTGTTGCAAATATCAATAACCTACACCCGTCGTTGGTAACTCGTCTACTGACCTTTGTTGCCTTGGTATTAAGAAGTCCTTGATTGCCGCTCATATTGAAACTCTACGCAGGCCGACTCTATTTCCTTTTTGTTTAACTTCCTTTGAAATTCTGAGGTAAAAAAAAATAAATTCCAATTGAAATTTTCATTCTCATTATTTCAATTTTTGCTACAAATTTGCAGTAAGTTAAAGTGACACTGATGATGTTGTAAATTCAATGGTCTCCTAAACATAAACAATTTTATGGCCTTAGAGCGTCATCTGAGAAAGTGAGCGAAGTAGTCACTATAACAACCAACATTCACTTGCTGAAACTCATTAAACTGCTTTTTACTTTAAATGATGCTGATGGTCGTTTCTCCTGATGCAATTTTAGCTGAAACACCTGATGATAGTTAATGATACATATTTCACTATTTACTGACTTACGGGGTTTTGTTTTTTACCTTTTATGTCTTTTTTTTTTTTTTTGTATCATCATAATCATTTTATTTTTAGCTTTGACACAATAAAGTTTGTCGACGATAATTTTCACTGGCTGTCTGTCTTTTGCATGGATGGTGGCATTTTTTATGTTGACTTTTAAGCGATTTTAATGACTGCAATAATAATTTTGCCAAATGATGATGCTCTGCTTTTTAGTTCTTCTAATGCTCGTAAAATTGTATTCATTTGTTTTTTGCCACATGCACCAAGATGTAATATCTGTTATTTATGTACAGGGAAAAGAATAATTTGCAAATACAATTAATTTAAATATATAACATTTGTATAAAATTCATACGGTTGTAATATCTTCAATATTCGTAAGTGACCGGATAATGTTTAAAAACGCACAGAAAAAAGATTTGTAACAATTTGCTTGATATGTTAAAAATTCAATTACTAATATAATAATTTGATTTTTATTATTAATAATTTAGTCTTAATTTATTTTTTATATTAAAAGCTAACAAATGATATTTGCTTCTAAATATTAGTTGTAACACCTCTTAGAAAAGTTAACCTGACCGCTTTGTGTCTTTACTAAAACTTATTCTATTAAATGGAAGATGCATAAATTTATTCAGTACATTACTACTGAAAACCAAATTTTGGTCGTAAAAATAATAAAACTCAATTTTATATTCTGAAATCGAAAATTGTTTGACACAATTAAAATAAAATTTGTAAACATTACAAAAATCAAGAATAGTTTAGTTCAAAAATACAAAGATTTATTAAAAGTGGTGAAAAGTTTTCCAATATTGGTAAATGGTAAGTTGAAAATTATCTCAGAAAGACAACTATATAAATAAATTTAAATTTTATATAATTTTAAAATATTTAATATTTCACAGCAGCAAAACGTACCGTATGGAATGGCAAGTTGAAGAAACTATATAGAAAAAGAGAAATCATGATGTAAAAGAAGGAATCATTAAATGTAGAATGTATAATCTTATTCTTACAATTAATTTTTAAAATAAAAGTCAATATTTAATTATTATATTGTTTTGTTTAATTAACAATAATATTTTAGAGTCACCCAAGAATTATTTTTTAAAATAGTTGTGACTGCTATATTCATACAGCTACGACAACCGAATTCAATATAATACACACAACCGACACCATCCAATTGGCAATAAATTTGGTTCTTATAACGAATTTCTTTTCTCTGTGTATGTTCTTGGGAAACCAATTACAAAATATTTGCCTTTTCATCCGTTTGTGTTAAAGTTGAAATAGATTCTATAAGGACTCTATTTAACTATCTATTAATGGGAGATATACTAGAAAAAAAGGGCACATCTTTTCAATGTTGCTCTTGAGGTCATTTTTTGATTTTTATTTTTCATTACAAAATAAAAATAATATTTTTGGATTTAATATGTCACTTACAAAATAAAAGTTATTTTGGAATAAAAGCAAAATGGAAATAAAAGATGTTTACAGTGCATAGAGGAACAGAATCAAAATATCTTGGAAATAACTCGGCCATTTTTAAAGGGCCATTCTTCTTTATCAAAAATTAAATATAAGCCTAGCAGATGAGCTTATGCTTTGAAGCTGGGTACCATTCAGTTCCAGGCATAACGCTATTTAGTATTAAAGTTGGGTACCTCACATCTGCAGATTTTTCTAATATCCATTTCTACTATTTTAAAAATTATATAGGGTTGTAAAAGCGCAGTTAAGATCTTCGAAATTTTTATTAATCTGCACGATTAAGTTTTAAAAATGATGAAGGTTTAAGCATTTTTAAAATATATTTTTTTTTTGATACCCTGGTCCAGTTATTTTAAAATAATGGGTACAATTTTCAGCGAACTTATTTAAATCTTCTATCACAGCTAGCAAACAAAATTTAAAATATTTAAAAAAAAATGGCTGAGATATTTCCAAAATATTTGGATTTTACCCCACTGTGCAGCTTACATTACCTAAGGGCCGTATATATATATATATATATATATATATATATATATATATATATATATATATATATATATATATATATGAAGAATCCTGATTACGGATACAGCGATCCAGAAAATGCTGCATTACATTTCTGGTCCTGTTACGAGGGCTGCTATATATATTTCTGGCCTGGCAACACTGAGTGCTGCCAAGTGCAATCTGACATTTCTATTGGAAGGTTTGTCATTTTTAAGCATAATCGTACTCAAAACGTTTTGACGTGCGACCATTATTTGTGTTGTTTACAGTGACTTGAAAAAATTAATATAGAAAAAAATGGAATTAAATCTTTGTATGGCGATGTAGCACCATCCTATAGCACTGTGAAAAATTGGTATAATGAATTTAATCATGGCCGGAGCTCGCTCAAAGACGAATTCCGTCAAGATCGTCCAAAAACGGCTGTTGTGCCAGAGAACATTGATGCCGTGCATGAACTCATAATGCAAGATCGACATGCGACATACCGAGAGATAGAGACATCCTTGGACATTTCTTCCACCAGCATACATTGGATACTGCATTAGCACCTGGCCGTAAAAAAGGTTTGTTCTCGTTGGATCCCGCAAAATTTGAAAGTCGCTCAAAAAAAGGCTCGTGTCGATTGGTGCAAAGAAATGTTGCAAAAATACGACTGCGGTGCTTCAAAAGACGTTTATAAGATCGTCACAGGTGACGAATCATGGATCTATGCGTATGAGCCCGAAACGAAACAACAATCGACCATGTGGGTCTTCAAAGACGAGCAAAATCCAACGAAAGTTGTTCGTGGAAGAAGCACTTCGAAGCAAATGGTCGCCTGTTTCTTCGGCAAAACTGGTCATGTTGCGACTGTTCCGCTTGAGCAACGTAGGACGGTCACTTCTGAGTAGTACACTACAATTTGTTTGCCTGAAGTTATCGGAGAAATTCGAAAAACCAACAAGAGCAGACCATGACAATGCGAGCTCTTACACATCGGCTCAAACCAGAGCGTTTTTGACCGACCAAAACGTCGAATTAATGGGTCATCCGCGGTACAGCCCTGACTTGGCACCTAATGACTTCTTCTTGTTTCCGCACATCAAGAAAAAAAATGCGTGGTCAACGATTATCGTCGCCAGAAGAAGCTATTGAAGTGTTCAAAAACCATGTTTTAGAGGTGTCTCAATCGGAGTGGAAAAAGTGCTTCGACAAGTGGTTTGAGCGCATGCAAAAGTGTATAAATCATGACATTGCAGAATATTTTGAAAAACAATAAATCATTTTTGATTATAAATATTCGCATTTTCACTATTAGGCCAGAAATATATAGAGCAGCCCTCGTAATAAATCGCATATTTAGCAACTATTGGAAATTTTTCTACATAGTTCTCCACTCAAGCAAATAAAATTGTAAAGGTCATCTGGTCGTTTCTACTTTATGTATCAAAAGAAGAACCACTTGCAAGAATGTGTTTTCAAAGAACGCGTTAATATGGTGAAATCTTCTAAAATAAAATTGAATTTCTAATATTTTTTAAGTGCACCTAATATCTTTATGTATTGTGTTTTGTTTTTTAAATCAAAAGAAAATAATTTAGAAACAAAACCGTGAAATGTTTTTATTTTCATTTTTTAAAGTCAATCTCCTTAATGTTTGTTCATCTTTAATCCATACACAAGGGCTTAACAAATCTGCCCTTTGCCAGTTTAATAAATTCTTTCAATATTATTCTTAAATATTTACAACGAGTATTAATACGATTTTCTGTTTTGACCAGGTGTAATATTTCAAAATACCATTCAAAATCTAATTCATTGTCATCGCAGCACAAAACAAAAAGAAAAAAATAATAATCTTTGAAAAAGAACCCCTGTCAATTTTGACGATTGTGAAGTTATTTTTGTCTTTTTTTCGAGAAGAGAAAACATAAAATGAAATTATTTCAAGTACATGATCGATTTTAATCTGCATAGATCTTTTTGTTATTGCTGTTGTAAGTGTGTATTATTTTCGTATTTAAGCAGCATATTGTTTTGTCCTCTGTCATTTTTAATTCAATTTTAAGGATTCAAATTTCATACAATTTCAAAAAAAGCAACAAAAAAATATATAGACTCAACAGCTCTTGTGGCCAATTCACGACTACTGTCTGCACTTTATATGCAAAATTAAAAAAAAAAAAAACTTTAGGGTTGATTTAAATGCAAACGTATGTGTTTTAAATTCGGTTTGTGTACAGAAAAGGACAAAACCCCTCTGGATTTGTTACATTTTGTTGCATGTTTTGAGTGTTTCGTTAAATGTACGAAATGTATAAAATTTCATTGTTTTGACATAAAAGACATGTGCGCTCGTGCTCATGCGCACAATACTCGCAACTCGACGAAACAATTCGATTGTCGACGAGTGAGTGCTACTACACTTTTACATTCATTCAAAAGCCAATCAACTGCAGTGTCAGGATGGTTGAAATTACAAAAATTATAAAAAAATTATATTTTATTTTAATGAAGTGGCAGTGTTATTGTTTGCAATTGTTATCCATTCGAATGCTCATTATTTTAATGAATTCTTGTTTCACCAAATTTGAATCAATTGTAGCACACAATTTTTTTCTGCCGCGAATATTTTTTATCAGTAATAACAGCCCCTTAAAATTTTGAAGTCTTTCACTACTTTTGAATTTTTTGCCAAAACGGCCAAAAAATTTAGAAACCGTTTGAAATAGGGTTTCTGGTAAAAAAAAAAGAAAGCGGAACTCGTTTTTGCTAAGTTTTCTTGCCTAATTGCTTTACCTATCAAATACGAAGCAGTAGTGTGAAAAAGGATATATTTACCAAACAAGATCCTGCCTTTTTTCTTTAGTAAATAGTTTTTGCTTTTTAGAAATTCATGATACAAATTATTTCATTTTTTCTTGAAAGAAGAAGAAGAATTTTGTCTGTAGACGTGCTGGAAAGATTTTACTACGAGGGTAAATTTAAAAGTTAGGTATATGTACGTAGCATTAAGAACACAGAAAATATGCGCAATTTCTGTTATTTAGTTTTGTTTAACAATTGTCATCAACTGCTTGGTCTCAAATGTGAGTTTAGGTTTTAAACTTTTCATTCCGTTTCATTAAAATAAAATGACTAAAAGTGACATTTATTAGCTTTGTCCGATTGTTTTTACTTTATTGAGATGATGTTTTTTAAGGATAGTAATTTATCTGAGTTATTTTTGAATTATATTTATGACATCTACAAGCGTTACCGGATCTACTCTTTTAGGGCGCCACTATTTGGGCGCAATCTATAAGACCCTGAGCAAAGGTACGCAAAGACAACGATTTTGTTAAAGCCGTGTGTGCACTTGCTGAGAGAATAACAAGAAGATGTCACATGAGATTTATATACGTTAAACGCCCCTTTCCGCATTTTTTCCCTTGTAGATCCAAGTTTCAAAATCAGGCATTGAAATTGTACTATCGATACAATGATCGATGAATTACATTTCATTGAAACTAGTTTAGCTGTATGCAAATGCCTTTTTTGTTCATTAAATTGATTTTACAAAAAAGTGACTTATGCCACTTTCAAAATAAACGGCCCACATACGATCTCCACCCCATTTAGTGATGACTCGAAGTTTTCCATTGGACAAACTAAAGTTTTTTTTTTAAGTTTTTTTAAACGAATTTTTATTTTTATATCGTGAGTTGCCTCTGTTCTTCACAGTACTGTTTACAAATGAAGAGTGGCAAATAGATTGAGATGTTTAAAATTTTTCATGTAATTTCTGTGGATTTTTTTTTCTCTGTTAAATCTGTGTTGTTTTTCCTGAAATGCGTGTAATTAATTTCATATGCTTGCAAGTCGTTTTCGCCAAACCAAAGTGAATGATTTTCAAATAAAATGCGAGGGGATGTATAAAAAAGGGGTTGTAGTTAGTGGTTTGTTTTTCTTTCTAGTTTTGTTGCTGTTGGTTTGTTATGTGACTTTCAACAGAATTTAGTTTGTTTTTCATTAACACCTTTTGAAATGTTTACATTTCAAAATACAAACGTTTTTCAGCTTTCTTCGAATGTTTTTGTTATTTTAGGTGTTCTGAACTAAAGCGAAGCTATAACTATTTGTATACGTAAATGTGTGTGTTTATGTGTGTGCGGAAAGACTGGTTGAATATTTATATCTTTTGCCTAGTTTGCTACCATTGAACGAATATATCTTTCTTGTATTGTTTTTATGTCAGTTTTCCGATTTTTAAACAGACTCGTTCTTTTATGCAGCCATATGTATCGCGTCTCCTTTGATACTCACTCGTATCCCTTTTCACCAGCTTTATATAAAATCAACATTTGTGGCAAGTGTTTGCCTTCCTCGTTTCGGTTTTAGAATTGTTGTTGTAGTTATTACTTTGTTTCTTTAGATATTAATTTTTTTTGTTGGTTGCGCTTTCAAATTGTTTTGTTTTAATTTTCAAATGTTATTTTATCTTCTTGCAACAACATTATCAGCCATATTACGATTTTAGTACTTTATTTCTCTGCCTATTGTTGACTTTAGTTCATAGGATTTATTAACTTTTAAACTTTCCATACCAAAAGTTGTTCATTTCATTGAATTCGAAAATAAAATGCAAATATTTGATTATCATAGGCAAAGATATAAGTTCAAGTATAAGTTTGATGAATAAAAAAAAAAAATGATTATTTTACTGTTTTGCATGAATATTATTTGAATGTGATTGAAAAACTGTTTGCTTGTTATATTTAAAAAATACGTTTTTAGTAAATTAAAAATACAAAATAGTAATTTAAGTTTTAAGAATAACTCGTAGGAGAATACTGCTCCAATTAGTGCTGATAGTGAGAGAAAACTCGAGAGTAACTAAATTTTCATTTAAAAGTCTTAAGAGAAGCACTAGTAAATTTAAACAAACAACCCTTTTGAAAACTGTCAACTTGCAAAAGATGGATTTTAGTTTTCTATTCTTGTTTTGCCAATCGATTTATTAAGACGAATTGTGATAATTTTAAAATATTAAATAAATAAATTTATGTCTTAAAAAAAAAGTTCATTACACCAACGCATCAGAGTTTGATATTTTAAGAATATCTGAAATTGGGATAGTGCATTTAAACATGAAATGATCAACATTCTTGCTGTGGCAAAAAGCTTTAAAATTTAAAAATAGTTATAGAGAAAACCAAGATAAAAGTCGCGAGATAAATTGCCATAAATTACACTGTTCTGCACGAAAATCCTCCATTAAACCAAAACATGCTTTCTTACTGTTTTCAAATGTGCTGAACACGAATTTGAAGTCAGATTCTGTCACGCACAGTTTCTTGAGAAAATCTAGTTTTTTTTTTCCAAAAATGTGAGTTTTTTGTAAATTTGACGAATTTTTTTGGCATCAAAACATAGTGAAAAAAATTCAAAAGCCCGATGATTTTGAGCGCAATGAAGTATATTTGAACAAAAAAAAATTATGAGAATATTACAAGTGGTTGAAGAAATATGGCTAAAAGTTTTTTTGTTTTTCTTTTTTTATGGTGGTATCCTTTTCATTCAAATCCCTACCTGCCCCCCTTTTACCCTCTATGACCCAACTCCCCCCTCCCACTCAGCCGCTCTCTTGTCACTATTTTCTTCTAGGATTTTATCAGTACTCTCGAGGCTTTCACTCCAAGTTTCTCCTCTTTTCTCTCCAAATTAGAGGGCGATAGAATTTTTCTGAGTTCAGATTCGGACTCAGCACACCTGAAAACATGGGAAACAGGCAAAATTGTTCAAGGGAGGGGAGAAAAGTTTTTTTTTTTTTGCAGAACAGTGTTATCAATCTAATTAAAATTTTAGTTTTTAATCTGATGATCGGTTAAAAACCTCTAAACTTTATATATTGCTAAAAGAGTTCAAAACTTTCAGGCTGAGGCTGACGGTGACATAAAATAAGAAAAAACTTGCAACACTATATTTATTATTATATTTATTTATTTATTTATAAACTATATTTTAATAGAATTAATTAAATGTTTTGTAAGTATACAAACATTCCCAACAAAAAAGTCATGTAAAAGAAGTAGGTAATTCATGCGTTCTACTTAGAATGAACTGGTTTAATTTAGGGGAAAGACGTATGATTTTAACTTTAGCTTGTCATTGGCGAGAATGAGTTCACATTACCAAAACGCCTTGGCTTTAAAATGATTTCTTAAAATAAATGTAAGCAATTCGTAAATATTATTATATAGCTTGAATAGTTTTATTAATATTTATTTGTTGTAATAAAATGGAACTAAATTTTTAAACTTTATTGGCACGTACATATTATTTTATATTATTTAGTTTTAAAACCATTTCTTAATAACTGAATTTTCATGAGTTCAAAAATTATAACTTACCTAGAATGATCGAACTTATTAAAAGTGCATTGCTTTCTGCAAGTGCAAGAGTAGCCATGAAAACACCCGTGATTTTTGAACTCCTTCATATGTTTTTGCTGGGTTATAATTAATAGAAAATTATTAATGCCTTTTAGAATTTGAATACACGCAGAGAAAAGTTATGATTTGTTATGGTCACAAGACGTATATAATGTTCTCATGTTATATATCTGCAGTGAACAAATTATACATAATTTTGTTTTAAAAATTGATCACAATTTTTTTATGTTTGGTCATTAAGTGATTATTATGCACAATAAGTGCAACATGTTTGATATAAATTAAATAACCAAAATTTTAACAAGTTTCCAAAATTATATAGCGTTAATACATACAATATGTCATATGTAAACAAAAACAAACAAACAAACAAAAAAATATATAAATTTTTGATATAGTAACACTTCTATTTTACCAGCTGCCAGGCTGCCAGCATAAGAAACCGATTCACTTTGGCCCTAGATAATTCCTTTGTGATACCAGAAAAGGAATATACAAAGAATCCAGAATTCAGGTCTCTACATTACCGTAATATCACAGCCCTAGGACTGCCTAGAAGAGCCTACCTAAGTTGGACGTTACGAGTTCCATGACAATTTGGAGTCTAGGATGACATCTATGTATTTTTTTGTGGCAGCAGGAAGATGGAAATTTTGGTCAATCATGTAAAGAGAAAAAAAGCACACCATCGCCCCTCCATGTACTGTTACAATTTAGCGCTGATTGGAAACATTGCGATAGAATGTTAGGGTAATTTCCTGACACTGCAACTGTAACGACATCTGCCACAGTCCTGAACATCTTAGTGTCCATTTTTGTTAGCAATGAGTTTATGGCAAGCTTCCAAAGAAGTGGTGATAAAAACCCCCTTTTGGTGCACCATTTTACTGTATAGATGGTATAAAATAATACCGACTTTCTTAAAGATGGGTAGCAAGTCTTCCTTAGAGAATCCGTGGCAGAAATCGTAGTGGTGGTCGCTAAGTAATCTGTGGGTCTCTAGATACCTTACAGCAGAAGATTTTCCAATTTTTCCATGATTTAGTTTAGTGCAATAGAAAATACAATTGGGAGTTGAATTTCCAGCATTTTTTTTTTTTTTTTTTTTTGGCGATTAGCAAGCTTCTTTAGCTGCAATCTTGTGACAAATTTAATATAAATTAATGTTCATGTCAATAGACTTAATTAAATTGAAAATCTATTTATTTGCAACATATGTGTGGCAGTGTTAAGCTGTCATTAGGGTTTAATTTTTTGTAATAAAACTTGCGCTTCCAGGCTCTTAAAACATCAAATGTATGCCAATGATAATTGTTTGGGACAATAATTGTCAACCCTTTCTTTTTTTCAACTATTTATTTCTATTTTGGTAGATTTATTGTGTCTTAATAAAGGTTAAGGGCAATCATTAATACACCGAAAGAAATCTGTCGTTATAGTTTAATTTAATTTAATTTGTTGGTTTCCTTTTCTCGCTTAAAATAAAAAGCTCTTATCGGTCTAAAATATTAATACTCATAAACTCGTTCTGTGTTTTCTTTTAAGAATTTTGAAAATTTTCATACTTTTCCGTTTTTATTAGTGTATTTAGCTTAAAATAAAGCAGAAGGACTTGTTACTGGTTCGTATCAGCGACAAGGTGTTTTAGTTCCCAATGTTCTTAACTTAATCATAAACATCATCATTGTCATTATAAAAAGATCTACTTCTGCTTCCACCAAAACTGTTAGACCAGAATAAATCCTACTTAATACTGCACAAATTCACATGCAAACACACACACACACACATACATATTAATATAACTCCATCAAGGAAATAGAAACATTTAAGAAGGATTATTACAACATTTTGAACATTCATGACTCATGAGTGTGTGTTAAAGAGAATAGAAAAACAAAATAAAGACAAATATTTAAGTGTGAGTGAATAAATCTGTTTTGATTTTAATCCTCATTATTCACCGACTGCACATTTAAACACAAGTTGTTTAGATGTACTCTTGTGCATTGACGTGTTTCTGTTTAGCTGTTGTTGTATCGTTCTTGATTTTTTTTCATTGTTAGCTATTACTGATGTTGTTGGCTAAGTTGTATTCTTGATCGTTTGTCGGCATATCAACTATAATAAATATTGAATTTATTAAAATGAAATAAAAATTCTTTTGTTAATGTGTTTGTTTTCTTGTGTTTGCTATTGCTCCGGCTGTTAAAGTTCACTGCGCATTTGTTTGCCTTCAAGCTACTACTACAAATGACATTTGATTGGCTATCCACCGTTGATAAATAAAAATTTTTTAAAAACAAAATACAAAATATAGCAAAAAATATGAAGTCTTGGATTCAAAATCGCGACACGGTGGTTTAGTTAAAAAAATAAATTAAAGTGCATCTTTATTTCTTAAGATTGGTACAAAAAATATTATTTATCTACAAAACAAAATGGCCGCTTAGAAATTACAAAATTATTTCAATTTTTTTCAAATCCAAATCTCCGCCAATAGTTTTTTAATGTAAAAGAAATTCAGTATTTTTCCTGTAGTAATACCGTTTCGAAATAAGATTTCATACCTTCATACAACTGAGTGGGTAAGTGGCTCATGCCAGCCAGCACTTCATAAAAACAAGTATAAAATAAGCAACTTATACAAGCGGCCAGCTCTGTTCACACTAGTACCATTTAGACGTTTTTACTCGCCATTAGTAGTGTTTAAGCAAAAATTTGATCAGAGGAAATGCATGTGGTTAAGAGTGTGTTGCTAAACAGTGTTGTCAACAAGTCTATACAGCGCTTGTATTCAAAATTTGTCTTTCAATAGTTCTTAAAATTGTGTTCTTATCTGACACTCTTCTGCTAATTCTAATTAGTTCTAATTAAAGATTTAGTGGCACCTTATTTTTAACAGTATCACTCTATAATCATATATCCGGATAACAAATTATGTGCTACTTTCCTAATATTCCTTTTTCAAGCGAATTACTCTTAAATGAAAATTATATTTAATTAAATTAAACAACGGGAATTTTCTATTATATTAATTTATTTTCAAAAAAATATTTTTTCTTCGTGCTATTTTCTATCAATTATTTAAATCACTGATATTGATTATTGAGGGTGAATGCACGTCTTGATGGCAATTTCGCTACCGCTTACTTAGCTCTTCAGGAAAATTCTCAAAAAAATTAAAAAAATTATATTAATTTTCTTATTTAAACTTTTACGATATCCAATTTGTTGTTAGTTTTATTCCTTTAAATTTAGACAAATTTAATTTCTTATTTCAGCGAATTCACGCTTTAGTTTGTTTGTCGCAACAATATGTAAACTTGCCTGGATGTTGTTTAAGCTTGTGTTATTGTGTGTGTGTGTGTGTGTACGTGCTTGTGAGTCCTTAGTGCTGTTTTTCTTTGCATTTATTATAAAGAATTGTTTGCTTAACAGACACATTTACGTGAGTAATTGATGCTTTTTAGGTTTTGTTTATTATTTTATTCCTATTGTTGTACTTTTATTGTTGTTACTTTGTCCTTTTATGCCACAAACTAAATAAATGTTGACCACTTTCCTAAATGTTCGATATAAAAAAAATTAAGAAACGGAAAAAAGTGAAAGAAAATAAAAGGGGTCACAAACTGAAAGCTCTTAATTCATACAATAACACATTTATGGAATTGTTCAAACAAGGAATTTTCTAAAGCATTCAAGTGACTTTTCTTTTTAACTCTATTGTCATTATTTCGAATCCATCACTCATGCAGTCATAATAACTCACAATGGCCCCAAACTACAAAAAAGAAGCAACACATTTGAAATGATTTCATTCGCATAGATTAAGATTTTATATACACTAGCAAAAACACACACATGCATGCATACAACAAACAAAATTAAGTGTAATTTATTAAGACATAATTACATACGTACGTGCACTAATTCATGTCAATACTTACACATCACAACTGATATAAAGTGTGCTCATTTTCAAGCATTAGCTGACCACTTCTTTTCGTTAGTAGAGTATTATTTTTCAGCAGCTGTCAAAGTTACCGTGAAGATAAATCGTCGAACTGTCGCTTGCCGAGCGTGTAAATTTTTTTTAAAAAAATTACCAAAATTAACATAATCGGGCTATCGTTATCGATTTAATAGGCAAGAATTTCGTTGCCCCGTGAGAAAGTTAGGGGAGAGTGCATTCTTTTGAACTACCAACCAGACATAGATCAATGCGGGTTATTTATTTATTTATTTATTTCGCCAATTTGAAAAAAAAACTTACAGGCTAGCAAAATATCAGCTTAACAAAATATGTTGTAGTATTTTATTTTCTAAACTTAACTTAAAATTATCCTTAGATAAAGCAGAATCTAAATTAAAACTATAATTTATCTTATGGGTTAGGAGCCCATAGCTGCCATAGCGATCAATCGAATAAATATCTAACAGTTAAAGAAAGAAAATCTTTGTAAATCTCTCTGGTCAGAGAAAAGCTTCGGAACGAAACTGAAGTAGAACAAACGTGTTTTTTAAGAGAATAGGACCACCGGAATTTGCGAAATTTCATAACATTGCTGTAAATAGTAAATGAATCATACTTGGGATTTTTTTTACCATTAAAGATTCATTAGCATTGTTTCCAATAATGACCATAAAAATATTTAAATACCATTTAATGCTGATCAAATTTGTGTTAAATATATTGTTTTTACTAATGGTAATGCAATTTTAATTAAATCGTTTAATTACCATTTACAAATGATTAAAGAAATTGTTTTTATCAAACACTTATTTTTGATCGTAGGCACTTAAAAAATCTATGAACAAAATAAATATATATTTGAGAATTTTAATAATTTATCAATTTTCACCCCAGCTAGCAGATCTTATTTCTTCGACGAAAACTAAAATATGTTCCCATAGTGTTTAATTTTTCCTGAGAAAGTTAAAAAATAAATATATTTCACAAATTTTTGTAATAACAATGCCATTATAAAATAATGCATACATTCTTTAATGATAATGCTTTAAAACCATTTAATCATTAGTCAATGGTAATGATTTTGTTGTTTACCTAATTAGCGATAAAATCTTTTCGTTAAGAAGTATTACCATTAGTGAAAATAATGATAATGCTAAAGAAATCAGTGATCAATTCAATGCTAATGGAATCGTTAATAAATTAGTCCATCTAACTAATTACTCCCATGTATGAAGTAAATAGAGAATTGTTTAGATTATGTAGTCTCAGTCATGTTATGGAGTATGTGGAGTTACATTGTACGTGTAAAATTTATTTAATTGCTAAAATCCTTTGCGTCTGATCTGCTGCCTCTAAATTTACAAACAATAGTGTATTTGTTACACAGCTGCCGTCCCTGGTACTTGCAAATCTTAATATCATTAATACAAATTTCCATACTTTAAGATTTATTCCTTCTCTAATAATTGATTTGTCATACAATTTGTTTCATGTTAAAATAATTGTTTTCTTTTGATCAACATTAATACTTTCTGCTCTTTAAAAACAAAATACAATTAAATCTATTTTGCATGTCGCATGTCTATGAAATCGAATCTTGTGCGTGATCGTTTTACCGTTAGTTCTTGCCAAAACGAAATAAATGAATGTCTTTTTTCAACTATTAAATATTTTTTAATTAAAAATATATTTAACTTCATAAAGTGATGAGGTGTTAAATTTGGTAAAAGTGAAACATGTTACTGGTGGCTGATGTGTGCTTATTATATCAAGTAAACTATTATTGCAGAGTAAGCTCATCAAAACCACAAAAATATCCTTTTTGTTTGCCTGTAAACTTCCTTTCTTCAGCAAAATTACAATAAAATACGCACAAACATTCAATTGCAAATGAAGCAAATTTGAAAAAAAGTAACTTCCTTCTTAGAAACTCTGCCATGTTAATGAATGGACGAATATTTCTGCATCGTCTACTTGTGCTTACATTCTGGCCTTTTCATGGGACGCAATCACTCAAACGTTGGAATTCAAATGTAGACATTTTAAAGCAAACACAACGAACGATAACAAAGATAATGCTGACATTTGCAGCATTTGAGTTTATGTCACATACGAGTACTTCTTGCCCCTAAATATTGTTTATCGCTTGCCTTACAGCAACAAGGATGTATCAAATATATCTGCTGTTAAGTAGTCATAAACATTAGATATTTGTAAGGGTTTCCTAAAGAAAAGCAAAATAATACAAAAAAAAGCATTTATACATGTAGATGCCACCAACATAAAGCTCTTCTTCATCTCTATCAATCCATACAGCGGACACTACTTGCACATTGGTTGATTGTCGTTTTGATGGTTGATGGTGGTTTGTGTCCTGTTTGTCCAGTAGGAATAATTTTTGTGAATGTTATGTTTGTTGTCCCATTAAAATGTTTGTTTCACAACATTCAGTATTTAGTGCCAATATCACGGATGTCTAAGAGGTTTTTTTTTAATCTCTCCCTTTTATGTGATATTTAAGCATGTCTCTTGACTAACTCTGTATTGGGGAATACATTATGTTGATGACATCCTTAAGTGAGATGTGTTTATTCAGAAAGAAATAAAGAAAAATAAAAATAAACTCTTAAAATAAAAATAAAGTGTAAATTAACACTTTGGTTAACTATGAAAACAAGTTGGTCTGTCCAATTGTGTGTTACTGATTCTGATTTTGGTTCTTCTTCTTTTTCCTAAATATTAAAACAACTTTGTATTGGAGTGGTAAAAAAGACACTTATTGTGAAAATAAAATTAAAAAATTAAAGTTTTTGTCACAGTATATCTTTTATTGAAAAAAGGTAACGTAGCTTAACGTAGAGATTTGTTTAAAATGGCGTGGCAGTTATGACTCCTTAGTATACTTTACCTTAACTCGAGAATGGTTTCATAGATTTACATAAACGAAAAAGAAAATTGCCTTCAATTAATTTAAACAGTATTTTTTATCTGCTGAACAGCTTCTGCATTGTCTGGAAGCAAAATTAAAAATGTATGTTTTAGATATTTTGTTTTCGCTATTAGTTCTGCAGAATTTAGTAACTGGTATCTGATAAGAAGTAGAAAAACAATTTTTATGATTCGTTTGAAGAAAACACCTGCCAAGATATTAAAAAATAGTTTCAAAGAAGGTTTAGTGCAGCGGGAATTTTTATAAAGTATATCATTTATAAATAACATCATTTTCAAAATTTGAAACACGTTTCAATCATATCTGATTCAGGACTTGTAATCGCCTTATATGAACCACAACGTTGATTATTTATCTTTAAAGGACGATATCGTTTAGGCTTTTGTTGACTGAGGTATCATAAGATATACAATTTTTACTTGGGGAAGTCAATTACTTGTTGCGATATCTTGTGAAAAGCATTAAAAATTTGAAACAAAATTTCTGAAAAGTATCAGAAAGTATCACCACGCGTAAGTTTTGTTGTAACAACCAAAACTAAATGCTCTCATTTAGCGCTTCTTCTAAAATAGTTTAAACACTTAGGAAACTAAAAAAAGATGGGAAGAAGCCATGGAAAAATACTTTACCCATTTGACATCCATCCAAAGTTATCCTCAAACAACTGCAGGGTGCACGCCAGGAAGGTACACTTTTTTGTTTTGCCGCCATTTTGGTAAACCTTAGTCTTGCCAGTCGTGAAGAAGGCAGGCGCAAAATTTATTATAGCAAACATTCGATAAACCAACGTTTTCTAATCGTTAAATTAATTTACCAAAATCAATCATCGATTACTGTGACGATGAGAAAGTGACGTGAAATTTTGAGGAGAACCAACTTGCCAACCAAACGCACTATTTATCATGTAGTGAATGATTTCGAAGAAAGAGGGTTTGTAGGGCCAGGCATGGATCATAACGTACTGCAACATCGGCCGAAAACATTACTGCTGCGTTCAAAACAATCCACCAACCTTTTTAGAAAGCAAAACGGAAACTGTAAGTGGGGAGCGATATCGTGATATGATATGAAAACTTTTTACCGCCAAAACTGCATCCGAGCAAAAAATTTTTGAAAATGTAATCGAGCGTGGAATTAATCATTTTTGGCAGAAGTACTTCCCAACTAGATTGCCAACTTAATGATTTTAACAAGGCATGAGACTTTTATTATCAATTACTGAGAATCGATTACATTAATTATTTTAGGAAATAATACAATTAGTACAGTAGTCTCTTTTAACATAAAGAACTAGTTTCATTGCTACTTCCTTTTTTGGAAACTAATGTAATGTGTTTTGTAAGCGAGTAACAAAATATGGCAATCACAAAAGTAAGTCATTATATGGCAAGTACTTTTTAAGGTAATGTCTAATTTTTTGCTGGGATGCTTTGCGCTTGATTAGCAAGTGGTATTAACAAGACGGTGCCACATCGCTTACAGCCAGGTTTAAAATGAAAACAAACAAAGTAGTATACCTTCGCGGCGGACATCCTGAATTTAGAACATGGTGCTGCTGCAAAGCGTATGATAAAAAAAGGCTACTTAAGTTGTCGCTTTGCGCTTTCAAGGCTTTAGTAGAGGCATTGCATACAATCAATGGTAAGACTATTGACAACACAACCTGGTTGGTACTGACGTTAATCTATATCAGACATACTTAAATTTATATTTAACGCCCTGAACTATTTTGCACCAATTCTAGATTATTCACCATTTCAACAATAAATATTTCTTTAAATGTATCGCTATTAATATTATCAACAAAATTAAATGACGGAATCTTACTTCTTCACTTCTATTAAACTAAAAGGGTGGTCGTTGTCCATACACTAATATTGAGATTTAAGTTGATGCACAATTTTTTAACTGTTTAAAGTTTGAGAATGATTTTGCTGCAGAAATTGATTATTTCCCCGACCTTATTTTTTTCGCCAAACCAAACGAACCACCCACACATTGTTGTAAAGTTTGTTGGCTGTGTCCTAATTTTTTTTTTAACATTTTCAATTGTGTGAGTGTTTTGTACACTGTTTCTTTTTGCTCTTTTTTTCTAAAGCTGCTTCTGTTTTTATTTATTTAATTTTTTATTTAGTCACCCTCTATTTTGCACCATTAAGCGTCATAGTGTTGTTTCTCTTGCAATTTGTTGGCAGGCACATCGCAAAACGAACACTTGAATTTAGTTCTTAAGTAAATATCAACTAAATACTCTTTTCAGAACGCCATGTTGTTGTCGTTGTTGTCAAATAAATGAAAGGACAAAATTTAAAGAAAAGCTTTGAAAAAAAGGATAACAAGGATGCCTAAAGTACAAATATTTTAACAAGTGTCAAATACACACGCTACTCTTGTTTAACACGCTTTTAAAAATATACACACCAACAAACATACATACACTTTGAAAATGCACAAACATTCTGGCAGTCGTATGTTGTAAAATAACACGTTTCATATGTATGCAAGCATTTCATGTATTTTTAGTGTTGCCAAGGAATCATGAGAAATATAAACCACACCATTTCTATATGGTTTAACAAGAAAAAAATTCATTAAAAGAAACTTTCAATGTTAATTTATTCGCCTGCAAAGCCATTAAAGCAGCACCGAGAAATGACTTCCAAGCAATTTTTTGAAAAATGTAAAGTTTGAAATGATGACAGCCGAGTTGGACTGTTTTTATAAGGGTTAATTAATTTAAACAAATTATGAATGTCAAACAAAGCGGCATGTCCAAGGACATAATGTCCATGTTCATAGACGTTATGTCGCTTTGAAAAGCTTCATAATGTCCATGGACATTTTAGTCATTGCATAGCCGGCCATCGACCCGGCGCAAAGACTTTTTCCTCTATGGTATAACCAACACCGGCTTCACTCACAAAAAATTTTCTGCATAGCGCAAGACTCTCTTACATAGAATACCATAAAACATACCTATGACTTTACGGTGATGGACATTATGTCCGATGACTCTACGTTGGACATTATGTCACGTTGGACTAGACGTCCTGTAAAACAGTTATTTTGCAAACAATGAAATCCAACATGGAGAAATCCTTAACCGCTGAATTCAATATGGTCAGCTGACAGTTTGTCGATACCTGGTAGAATTGTTTGACAAGAATTTAAAGCCAGAATAATGGCGATGTCTCACGCATTGAAAACAAATGTATTTGATTTGAAATTGTGGAGGTCCTCGTAAATGAAACGTGACACCAGACAATCTAATGGACAAAGTGGTCAAGAGAGGTCGAAAATGGCCACAAGTGCAGGGAAAGGCGAATACCTAAATTAACTGTAAATATCGAAAATAATTTTGTTTTTACTTTCTAAGTCTTATTATTTCTTAAAAAAATGTTAATACAATCGATTTCACTTTTTAAATTTTAAATGTAAAAAAAATTACAAAATTTTGAGAAAGATAAGCAGAAGTTCAACAACGCTTCGGAAACAGTGTATTATTTTTAAGTTTATTTCTGCCTGTACTTTATTCTAAATTCGTTGTTTATATTTTTTTAAGATGCATTTGTTTTGCGTGTTTCAAGCAGCACTATTTGTTCTATTTATTTTTATTTTTTCTCTATTCTATGCCAAGTGTTAAGGTTCTCGCAGTTCTTGAGATTTGTTTACATTTTTGTTGTTTAAGTTATTTTTTTTTTCTTTTTTATACGTTTGTTATAGCTGTTGTCGTCACTGTTAATCTTTAACAAATGTCATAAAAACTATTTTTTTCTGATTTGAAACAATTTTTTTTCTTTCTATCAGAGCAATTTTTTATTTGTTATGCGTTTGCATGAATTGTTCGTGATGCCAGAGAAGGTTGCAGATTTTAAATTTAAATATTATTGTTTTCACTGACACGTATTATTTGAATTACCAAATTAAATATATGCTTTAAGAGTTTGAAATGTAAAAAATTGTAATACCCAGTAGGTGGAGACAAGAAATGATAATCGTTTTTTTGACAAAACAAAAAAAAAAAAAAAAAAAAAAATACGAAAAGAATTTTTGTTTTTCGAATATGTCACAAATTAAAAAATTTTTTTGTTCTTCGACTTTTGAATGCAGTAAAATAATTACTGTGACTTGGCGATTTCGTAGTGTTGCCGCGACTAAGTCTTTTCTTAGCCTGTCTATCTAAACAAATAATAGGAACGTCATGTTGGAAGGCTGCATCAGTGATTAAAAATATAAAAAGCTAAAAACAGTGTGCGTTACCCTCTCCAATCATAGTTAATATTTGCCATGGTATATCTAGAATATTAAATGGCTAAGAGTCTCCAAATACTGTACCGTAAGAGAAACAAGACTACATTGGAATAGTGAGCAAAGCCCCTTTCCTTCAAACTTTAAAGTGATTATCGTGTATAGGTAAACTATAATGCGGCGGTTATTAAACCAAAATAGTCAAAATTTAGAACAGTAGGTGTGACTCTTCCCAAATACAGGATTTTAAGTCACAGAATTGGTACTTTGTTTACGCAACCCTATAAGTAATTCGCATAGTTTTACCAATGAAACCGGTAACAAATCAACAATAAAGAATACATGTTAAAATAAAAAAAAGCATTGAAAAAAATGTGTCAAAAAAAATAAAACTATAAAAAATTATAGTTTTATTTTTTCAATATTTCTATACAACGTTGGATGGCCTCTTCAGAAAAAAGGATGAAAAATATTTGAATTTGGTTTTTCTTATCTTCTGTTTCCTGAAGATGCCACCCAACGGTATGGTGTGGCTTAATACTATAAAGAAATAAAAAAAAAACAATTTATTTATCTAGTTGGTATTTTGCTATTATCGCCTTCGTTACACTACCGCTAACAATGTTTCGGATTCGTATTTGTGGGTCCAGAATCAAACCATCTTAGTATTAAAGATCTTATGTCATAAAATGTCAAGAATATATTCCTTGATTACACGTTCCATTGTACACCAACTTTAAAGTTGTAAATGGAAATGGAAATATCTATCTGAGCAAAATCTTCAGGCGCGCTTCCATTCAGCTTATGATTTAGGTTTTTTTCTGTTTAAAATACCTAAAGGAGTACATTACATTTTCATATATCCATAAAAGTATTTTAAAAACCTAAAACATGTTCACATTAAGCGACGAACACTCTGATCAGATAATAAGAACTGATTTTTTATTATTATTTATTTTAAAATTTTAGTAGAATAAAAATATTACTTTGCAATAAACATCAGTGAACAATGGGTACAAACAACATTTTACATATAGCGAAAGGTAAAGATAAAGATATTGAAAACTTGGCAAAGAATTACAAAGAAACGATTCACACCGCGTCAAACTCCTCTTTTTGATACCAAAAATCAAGTCTCACGCTGGTGTCTCAACGGCAAATAGAGACATAGCAATTTGCACGGTCCCGATTGCTACAACTATGGCATCAGCTTTCCCCAAAGTAAATGATATTTAAAGACAGATTGCATGGATTCTACAACATGATTATGCTCTTATACAATGCCAGAGTTATAAAAAAATTTATTTGAAACTAAATGTTCTTTGTCTTAATTACTGCGTTTGCACGGTTTATAAAGCAAGGAAGACAATTCGACGATGGAATGGGAAATTTTTAAATTGTTGACAGTTGCTTTATGATTAAATAAAAAAAAGGTTTATAAAAAGCGAGCTAGCACTCACTATTAAACTGCCGAAAACATCAACAAAATTAATGTTAACGGTTTTTATGGTTAAACTGGGGGTTTTTTTCTGGAAAAGTGACTTTAAAATGCTGTTAAATAAAACTTTAATGTTCTTGGTCTTATTTTTTTTTTTTTTTTGTTTTGATGGTAGTAATAGTTTAGCTCCCGATACAAAATTTAGAATGATAGGGCCTACTGAATCCAAAAGTAAAACGGCTTTAATCATCTGACCGTGAGTGTATCAGTGTAAACTTTCTGAATATTATCTAGTTTTATAGTCTGTCCTTTAATAAAAACTTCGCCAAAAATAAAAACAATTGTTTTCTTTATCTTGCAGCTATGCGGTAATAACGGGACTAATTGAAATATTATCGCGAAGATGCATGAAAATACGCGAATCAATTGAAAACCATCAGAGTGTAGTTTTGTCATTGTTGGCTACACTTGGTTTCATTACAAGGTTCATTGATGTCTGTCCACCAGGTGAGTTGCTCAACATGAAAATAAAGTTCTTAACACTTTTTTAATTTATATTTTGTGAATGAAATTGTTACTATGAGATGGTTTGTCGATAAAATAGAAACGGAAATAACAGAAACTACTGTTGTTTTTTAAAATCCACGTTATTAAATGGCCGTACTAATGTTCACACTTTGCAGCTAATTTTTCATTAATTTTCACTTTTTACTGTCTTTAACTTTGAGTTTTATTGACTTCCTTTTCTGTTGTTTTTAATTGTTTTTTTTCCTCTTCTTCTTACAGGACCTTCAGATCCTACACGTTTTCTTGGTGCGGCAAAATCTACAGAACTCTTTGGTTCCATATCGATGCTCTATGCCAGTGTGGTGCCAATTGGTAAGCTAAATTTGTGCAACATGCCGTTGTAGTTTGTAAATAGAATCAATTAGAATTTTTAGTTCTCTTTTTCTTTGTTGGCGGTTTGAATTTAAAATTATGACTCACACCTTTATGATCTTTTGTTGTTATTTTATTGTATTTTTGTCTAATCACGTGTTAAGTGCATTTTTTGGATGATTTATTTTCAGGTTTGTTATTTTTCGATTTGTTTCAATTTCTTTAAATGGCGACGTGTCTTTTCTGTAAAAATAAAAATTAAAGAGTTTTTCTTTTAAACTGGATGAACATCCCTTTAATTTATGACTGACTTATGATTTCGCATCCGTTTTTTACATCTTGCGTCTTTTTTTAGAATTTGTTTTCAATACAACTGATTTTGTTGTTTTGTAATTTTATTGCAGGTGAATGCATTCCACCGAGAACGATTTCGTTAGCGGCTGCAACATTTAATCTCTTAGTTTCAATGGCTGTGTTGGATTTATCTACTTTCCAGGTAAGATTTTTTTATTTTTCTATTAACGAAAAACAAATGAGTGGTAGGGAATTAAATTAATACATTTTTGTTTTACTAGAAATATACCAAAATATTTTCGAATTAAAAACAAAATCTTTCTTCAGTTGCTTCAAATAAAAAAACAAACCAAAATCATATTGTGTTAAATGAATATTAAGTATTTAAGGAGGGTCCGTTTGCTAATTCTAAAGACACTCGCAGACATAAAAAAGTTTTAAACTTTGTGCACCAAACCAGCTCGTTTATCTAAATATTTTAAATCTAAACCGATGTTAGTTAAATTCGTACAAAATTTAATATTTGAATATCGTAACATCTAAATGTTCATTCAATATAATTTCACTTCTTGACACAAGTCCCAAGACAACAAAACAGGCAAAACCTAATTCTAAAAGTACTTTGAGTGCTTAAACATAAAAATATCTCATAACATTTTGTTGTGGGACAAACTCTGATATCTATCTGTACATATCTGGTTGCTCAGAATAGATCGAAAGCTAAAACACATTTCAGTTAGTATTTAAACATTGAGGACAAAATAGAAATGCCAACAAATTTTTCAAAAGTCTTGCTATTACTGTTCTAAAAATAAGACAAAATATGTAAAAGTCAGGTCTACTACAGCAACACCATTTCACTTTTAATTTCGTTTCGTAAACTTTCTTAGGTGGCATGTCATAGTGTCCAAGTACATAAAGTCTATGGACTTCGTGTCGCAATTAAAAATGACATAATGTCGTTTTTAATACGGATATAGTGTCACTTATGAAAGTTTCATAATGTCCACATAATGACTGCAAGCCAGTGTATAAAAACGTTGCATATTTCTTACATATAATAACATGAAATAAACCTATAATATCCATGTACGTTATGGTACTACATTGATGGACATTATGTCGCATCGTAGTGTGACATGTACATGAGCCTTATGTCACTTTCTGGTACGACATAAAGTCCATGGACATTATGCCTCCTTTTTTTAGAAGGTGCACAATTAAATGTCTGCCTATAAGACTAGATTTACACGATGCCCGTTTTTCAATTTTCTTCTAAAGTTGAGACAAGTTTCATCGTGTGCTTAAACAATGAAATTTTACATGCCATCGTCGTTTTTTTTAATTTGATATTTGTTTTTGTTGCTGCAATCTCTAAACAATGAAACGTATTTAAAACAAGTACCAAAAAATTTCCTCAAAACTTTAGCCATGTTATTGTCGTCAAACAAACAAACAATGCAACTAGTTCCCTGAACAATTTTCTGTTTTCACCTGGGTGTAAGATTTTAAAGTACGAGCCCATATGTATATATATACTTACATACATACGTACGTACATATAATACCTACATGTATCAAACATACATACACACACAAACATACGTAAAAATCACGTGTCATAAATTTATGCGAAGTGCTGCAAGAACTGCAGAGTGTCTGTATTTAATACTCTAAGTATACTCATCTTAAATGCGGTTGCGGTGTGATCGCCACAGCATGTCTTAAGAGCGAGTATTTACTATACCCATTCCATTTGAGTATAAGTGTCTAGCATACTCAAGTAAAATGTTTGCGATGCTGGCTTTACTTTATTCGTACTCATACTCACAACAAACACCAAGAGAGATATTTTAACGTGTGTAGTGAGAGGAAAACAGAGTTATCAGATCAGAATTATTAAATTAAACACAATATCAAAAGTCGCCAATGTCTAAATTAGCTAACATACATACTTCTTTGAAATTATGAAAGTTTATTTAATATATAACAGAAAATAACTTTAATAGAACCCGTAAAATTCGCCATATTTTCATTTATTAAAAACACAACAAAAGTTTACTAATAACTCAAGAATAGTTCATTGTTTATTATATTACGATTTTGTTATGGGTTTTTTTTAAGTCACTCAGGATAGAAATTTAAAACTTCTATTCGTTAAGCAAATAGATTTTTAAAATTAATAAATAGGTATAAAAGCAATAATTATATTTAACAAAATAAAATATGTAAACTAAAAACTTTATTTTATTTATTATTATTTATGAGGAAGTAATATATTACATCAGCGTATATACAGTTTTGTTAAAACTAAAAAAATTAAGTAATTTTCCTTTTATTCACGGATTCATTTTATCATTTTGTTTTCCTAAATACCGTTAGTAGCACGTTAATGAGAACAAGGCGCATAAGCTGAAAATAATTGTTCATAAAAAACAGCAACAAAATAAGTATACCTGCTTTAAATAGTGTACAAAAGCTGTGCCTTTAAGCGGGTTTTATTGCATTTTATTTATTAAATATGTGTTGTATTTCATACCTATGAAAATGGTTGTGTTCTGTTTTTCTGTTTATAATGTTTAAGCAATAGATTTGATCAAATTTTGTTTTTTTTATTGTTTATAAATACATACAATGCAGTATTTCACAAAACGGCAGTAAAAAAACTTTAATAGGGTAAAAATGTGGCAACGTTGCTTACAAATAAAGAGAATTAAAAAATTCTCGCGTACGAGTATAAAAAATACTTAAAATTCTGATTGCGATATTTTTGATACTCGTTTTTGCAGGAATGGGTAAAATAAACACCGCAACTTTTTATTGCGGTGTTTAAAATACTCGAGTATGAAAAGTATAGAGTAAGTATAGAGTAAGTATGCGGTGTACTCATGAGTTGCGGTGTACTCGTGCAGTTCTCTGGTGCTTAGGAACAAATTTTAGAAAAGTGTACCGTGTGCCAGTATCAGGATAGCCGCGAATCTTTCCCTAAGAATGAATTGTTGTTATTAGTCCTGAAAAACATAAAGAATGAATGTATCGAATTTTGTATAAACGCGTCTATATATTCATTTGGTTTGTTTAAGGGGTTTTCGTCTGCATTGTTGTCAAGTTAATGATATCCAAATAAGGAAAAAAATTCAGGCACTCTATATATAATTAAATCTTCATTAAAATTCTATTGCAATTTCGATAAATGTCAAACGCCGCGAGTTCCAATCGCAATCATAAAAAGCTACTATTAAAAATTAATGCGGCCAACTCATGTGTTTTTGTTTCCCTTTTCGTTTGTGTATTTTTGTTTGTTATTGGTTGGTGTGAACATCCTTCCACGCGTTTTTAATTAAAAGAAATGTTATAATTTGAATTAAATGTTTTCCTTTTCTTACGAACTTCTGTTTGCAATATTGAGTTAAAATAAAATTATTTGAAAATACCAGTTTGTAGTCTTTACAATCCTTACAATCTTTCAATTTAAATCTTTATTTACTTTGTCTATAACTTGATTAAAAAATGAAAACGTTATACAAAATTGTAATGAGAAGCAACCCCTTGTGTAAAATCATAAATTATACTTCAAAGAAAGATTTTTAAAAAAAGTTAGTTATAAATACAATATATTTGTATAATAAATAATTGTTGGGTAAAATACAGGAGTATATGAGAAGTGTTTGAATCTTCTACTCAAGTATTACAGTGGTTTATTACTTGAGTTCGTTTATTTTCATTACAAAGTTGCTCTGCCTGACTCGTTTGCAAGGACTACTGAAAAACAAATCACTTTTAATTTGATTGCAGAGATGCCATGAGTAATAAACCAAATGTAAATATTTTCCTAAGCAATTTTCCTTTAATTTTAGAACAAAAAAAAAAAACAATACAACATATAAAAATCAGAGGAACATACAAAAAAACACAGTTGAGAGTAGGGTTGCCAGACGGGCCTGATTTGGCCTGATTGTCAAGTTTTTTAATGCGCGTCAAGTGTCAAGTGAAAAAGTGATTTGTCAATGTTTTTTGTAAGTTAACTTTTTTTCTCAAATTTATTCTAGCTACATATGTAATAATACTTAAAAAAGTAAGTTTATATTTCTAAAAAACACATCGATAGAGCATATTTTTACTATCTATATTTCTTAAGATAGTACCTATATTTTTTTAAATAATGCCTAAGTTTTCTCTAAAACATATAACGACTGAATTTTTATTCTTATATTGTTTTTTGTTTCTTTCACATTGTTTCTGTTATTTTTACTTTTAACGATATTTTTGTTTTTATTCTAATAATTTTTATGAAAAAAAATAATAAAAAAAATTAAATAAAAACCAATAGTATGAGTGTTTTTATTTGTCAAGTTTTTTTTTCAAAATCAAGTTTTTTTTTGGGCAATGTCAAGCTTTTTGGCAAATTGGATCTGGCAAGCCTAGTTGAGAGGCTAAAAACGAAGAAGAAAGTGGTTTCAAACCACCCTCAGCATCACTTTTGTTTAAAAGTATTTTTAACCAAAAGATAAGTTGCATCCTTTAAAGTAGCCTACACTGAGAAAAATATTAATTAAAGTATTTACATTTGAAGTTTGAGACATTTGGGACATAAAAGATATACACATTTCCCTGTCTCTTTCAAGGGTCCTTAATTTAGTATAAAATGATTTTACAAGGAATCAAACTTAACAACAAAGAGTCTAATTGATTTCTTAGTTGTATTTTTATATTAGGACCAGCACTCAGGGGATGACCCGTACTGTAGCAATATATTGTGCCAGAACTACGACAGTGACTGGGAAGACCTCCGCGGCGAGTTTATTCCTAAAAAACGAATTTTCTCTGTGATAAGTAGATCTATTCATTAGCCAATCGATCACAAAGGGACACGCTTTTGATGAAGAACGAACAAATTCCTTTATTTCGTTAGAGTACATTTCGTTGTAGTGACGATCGTCGTCAATGGATGTTTCAGTGAGTCAATATTGCTAGTTACCCTACTGTCACAGATGAGCTTCTTCGCCCTCTCCTCTAAAATAGTCTTTGAAGCACCGGCCCATAAATGAGAATTGTATTCCGTTTTCAATCTGATAAATTTGACATAGATAGCGAGGAGATCTGATGGAGTGAAGTATTTCTTACATCGTTTCAGAAAACCAAGGCACTTGAATACTTTTTTCGACTTGCAAAATTTGCTTGATACTCTGAGTTTTAATTTACTCCCTATTTCGATATTTTTCTTTTCAGTGTTTTAAAAACTCCTAACGAAAATTCATGTTTAATATGATTTTTTTACATTTTTATTTCATATTTTACAAGTACGAAAAATATTTCTTTCCTTTTATTCAATTTAAACAAATAAAATGGTAATAAAATACAAATATTTTATTAATTTATGTATGCAAAACTACTAAAATATTCACAAAGGATAAATTTCTCTCATTCCTCGCTGCGCTGTTTTTCAATCGGAAAACTTCTTTCTTCTGCACTTTCTTTCTTCTTCAAACTTTAATAAGGAAAACTTTGTGTTGAACTTAAACAAAAAACATTTAAAAAAATAACAAACTAGAAAACATAAATCTATTAGAATTATTAAGTGTGCTGCAAATACTCGAGTATAAAACGCAACCAATATGCGCGTATCAGAAGCAAAACACTTCCAAAAGAAGAGTTCAACGACGGACTTGAAAGAATAATGCCGACATTTATTTTGTAAAGTGGCTGTGTTGTTTTGAAAAGAATTTTTGTCTCCCCCCACCTCATTCTTGATTTGTTTGTAGAGTTTGTTAAATGTTCATTTCTTGTGTCAATATTTGTTGTTAAGCAAATAAACTGAAACTCACAATTGAGTTGTGTTCATGATTAAAACCCAATAATTTTATTTACTTTAAGCATATTTTTTTTAATTTTGTCGGCATTAGTACAGCAGCCAGAAAAAAATCATTGTGGAGATTTTATAAATAAATGTAAACTGAACTTTGGCTAAATCAGACCTCACTCTACGATAATACAGAAACTGTTAAATTTACAGAATACAGTCTGCAATACAAAACACGAGGTTAAGTTAAAAAATCTTTACAAACACATTTTATACATTCCAATATGCTCTCTTTTTATCTCGATTAAATTCATTCGGCAATTCTTACACCAATTAAAAGCTCTTCACAATAAATGTCCAGTGGGTATTTTTACACCAAATCATTTATTTAAACTCAGACTTCATCTCAGCATTATCGGGATGAAAAATGACCTCTTGCTATGTTCCTGTGTTGCTGTGTTGCTTTAAAAGACATTCAACCCTCTCGGAGTTTTTATTAGAAAAGAAAAACCATTGCAGTGCATACGTGGTAGATAAGTAAGTTATTACCAGGATAGTCAGATTAATGAAATTCTTGAAACAAACCGCGCCGGTGTTTTGTGCAAAGAGAAAAGTAATAATATAAAATGTAAGTGTGTATAAGTCGTTGCTGAGTTGGTTGAAGGTCCTGGCAGCTACAGCTTTTATTAGTTTGTTTAAACTTCATATTTAGTACTCAAAAGGTCATGTAAAAATTTGACCTGAGACTTACGAGGGAGAAACTTAAGATAAGAAATTAAAAAGAAAAATAAACGAAAAAATCAAAATTGACGTCTTGCCCTTGAATTGAGGAGAAAAGTGAAAAACGTTACAATTTGTAAGTCATTTGATTATGAATAGTAATTTTTTTCGCGTGAAAGCCATTATTAAATCTGACATATTTGTAAAATATATTAGGAAATAAAACAAGTAAGAGTTCTATATTCTATACACATGTACTGAAAAATTCAAATTGAATTGCCAAAATTGCTAGTTCTACTTCGGGTTGTTGTATTAAATTAAATTAATTGCATTTCATTTTTATCATAACCAACAACCAACTGCAGAATACAAACGAAATTGATCGCATACAGTATATACATACATTCTGAGTATTTATACATGGCAAAGTCTATTGAGCGATGATCGTCTGTCCGTCCGTTTTCGGGTTGAAATCAACTTTGCCAAGGCACTAGATGAGCTAGAGAAATTTAAATACGTCAATCGATCGACTTAGTATCGACAGAACTGCTATTAAAAATCAGTTTAAAAAGTCGGTTCATGTCCTTCGAGGCAGCGGGCAAAACACTACTCCTTCCTCTAACCATTTACAAAAATGAAGTATCTCCAATCCAAAAAAAAAAAAAAACAAAAATTAATACAAACAATTATATGGGGCAAAAGAGAATTAAAAATTGAAATAATAAAAAAACAAATAAAAAAATTGGCGCTCAACCATATTTTCCGAGTTATAGGCTCTGAACTTTTTTTAGAAAAGCACGATTGTGCACCATACTTTTTGATATATCCATATGGGTACCATTTAAAAGCTTTTGAAGAGATCTATAAAGAAATACTAAAATTTTGTAATAATTCTTAACCCATTA
This sequence comes from Gymnosoma rotundatum, assembly GCA_916610165.2. Taxonomy (NCBI): domain Eukaryota; kingdom Metazoa; phylum Arthropoda; class Insecta; order Diptera; family Tachinidae; genus Gymnosoma; species Gymnosoma rotundatum. Next base: position 88,635,202 of record OU744337.1, on the reverse strand, counting down.
AGAACCGATGATATTTTTATGTAAAATTGTATATTTGTAGTACTTAATTTTTTTTCTTGTTTCTTAATTCTCTGTCAACCCAATATTAGTTTTTTTGATTAGATTTATTTTTAATTTACTTGTGTTTTCTTAAAAATTTGTTACACCATCCAAATAAAGTCCTTATAAAATTGCACACGCGCTGACTGTTTCTGTTTCTATTTGATTTTAATTTTTTTACTTATGATACGAGATTTTATTTATTTAAGCCAACAATTGGTTTTTGCGCTTCGCTAATTCATGAATTGTTCAACACACATACATAATTACTCATGGAACTACATATACAGCACATCCACTAATACACTGTTGCATAGATATCCTTATTTTGTGTTTACAACCATAATTAGTTTACATACTTGGCCAATACGAACGAGCAGCAGCATCCTCAACATCATCATCAATATATTTTTGTAACGGAGATTACGTTGGGTTGCAAATTTTGGCTTGAAGTCCATAAAGGGGAGACAAAACAAAGTAAAATGAAATAAAAAAAAAATTAAAAAGAAGAAATAAACGATGATGATGATACGTAAATAAACATTTGGCCTAACAAGCAAATATAGCAAATGTAAATATTGACAAGGGACATACAGCAACCGCAAATAACAACAGCAACAAAAGTCGATAATTATTTATATTCGACTATGTGTGTGAATATGTGTGTGCGTGTGTGAATGCATCATTGCCAACAGATGTAGAAATGCAATCTTCTAATCTATAGATTTGTGTTACAGACCAAAGGCGTCCATAGACAACGGCATTATTTGTTAAAGTTATATTCCAATCAATTTAAGAGGAGTGTGCCCGAATTTTTGGTAAATTGATGTTGGGAGGTATTTGTAAAGAAAACTATAACAATTTCTCAAAGAACTCATGAAAAGCTTAAACTTCTCATGGTTTTGTATATTTTACCGTAATTATTTGCATTTGGCTGTAGAACAGCGGAACTTTCATCGCCGTTTTTGGGTCATAGAAGTTCTAATAAAAGGACAATTCGTTCATAATATCTAAATGTTTACTATATACTAAAAGTACAATTCGTCCTATTCAGAATACGTAAACGGTTTACTATACAGTAAAAGGAAAGTTTGTTCTGTTCAGGATATCTAGTTAGTTATTCATTTAGTTATTTATTGCCAGTGAAAGTAGAAAGCGATTAATATGTTCTTATTCCATCATATGTTTACTTTACTTTTTCTGTAGACGTTGGAACGTCTCTAGGGAAACAATTATCCAAAGTTCAGAATTATTACATAGCTAAACTCTAAAAGTAGCTCAATATAAGGAAGGAACCTCCAACGAACCTGTATTGCTAAGTCCGCTAAAACAATAGGTTATAATTTTAGAAATTATAGGGTGCTCCCAAAATTAATGTAATTTGACCTATATGGCCGTATCTATTGAACCGTTATATATGAACTCCTGCAAATAAGACGGAATGTCCACTACTTTATTTGGTATGAGAAGAAGTGTAAATATTTTAAATTGTAAATTAAACGGTGTTACAATAGTTGATGTAATTTGATGTATATGGCCAAACTGTTGAACAGTTATAGACAGACGGTTGAAAATAACAAGGAGCTGTAGTGCTAAGTCTGCTATAACAAGTAAAAGGTTTCGATATGAAATAGAAGGGGGTCGAAATAGTTGATGTAAGTTGACGTATGTGGCCATACTTTTAGACCATTATACACAGACAGTTGAAATCTCTTTTGTAGTCGGTTTTTTTTTGGCAAGAATTATGGTTATAGCACTGTGTTATTAGTGACAGAAAAGGTACAACGTCCACTACAAGGCGCTTATACTTTACTTAAAGTAATAAAAATATAACAAATTAAATTGGGTTAAAGTTACCAGCGTATAAAAAACATCAAAAGAAAGTTCTTAAAATTTGTACATATCTGCAGCATCCTTATAATTGTAATCATTTGGAATATCATGATTAATAATCCAATGGTAAAATAGGATTCAAACCAAAATTCTTAAATATTTTTTGACAGCAGCGAATTTTGTTTGTTTTTCAAAAATTGCGACACTGCAACAGAAAAATTTTCATATTTTCAGGAAGTTTATTTTTTATTCTTTTATCGTTAAGCTTGAATATTTTCATTATCAATTTCAACATTACTTAATTCAAATGTTGACCCATAGTAGTCAACGGCAGTCTATAGGAGAAATATGCTTGACGCATTAATGACTATGGTTACATTCCTTATAAATTATTCAGTATCATGTGTTTCCGTAAAATAATTTCTTTGATGCTTACCGCCTGTATCCATCCATATTATCTGACTGATGTTCTGAATTTAAGTCGTTCATCTTATAATAAAGTGAAATATTAAAATTGTCCATATGCATCAAATTACATCAACTATTGTAACACCCTTTAAATAACAATTTAAAATATTTACACTTCTTTTTAAACCAAACAAAGTAGTGGACATTCTGTCTAATTTTCAAGTGTTCATATATAACGGTTCAATAGATACGGCCATATTGGTGAAATAACATTAATTTTGGAAAAATTTGATAAAATATACCAAGTGAGCCAATAATGTACTCTTTTACTTTTTACTTTTAAAAAGTATCACAAAATAAAAGAGTTCTACATTTACCATTCCTGATACATATGTTTGCTGTAATAGCATAATATAAAATAAAAGGGAAAGTTGCCAGATTGTAATACTGACAAAATGAATATAATTAAATGTTCGTAAGAGACGGTTGTTGATTTTTTCATATCGACATTTGCTAATACAGATTTATGCTCATTAAAGTTTATGTAATAATTAGTTAGAAAAACGCCAATTATTTTTTTACTCGTCAAGTCAAAATAGGTATAGATGTCGCTACGAGAAATTGACATATCTAACAATGCGGTGTATTGGCACCACACCTCATCTTGTACCTTCAAGTGTAGTGTCTAAAAGGCACTTCTCATTAATTGTGTTATTATTGACTACACAGAGAAAAGAAATTCGTTATAAGAACCGAAATTATAATTTTAATGTTTCGGCCATTCGAATGCAGCCAACTCCTTTCTTTACATCATTATTCTTCTTTTCCACATAGGTTTTTCAACTTTCCATCCCATACCGCACGTTTCGCTGCTGCAAAGTGTATTAGAATTTTTTTAATTTACAAACGTCTTTCTGAGATTGATTTTGTACTTACCTTTCAACAATATTGGAGAACTTTTCACCACTAACAATATATTCTTGGTTTTTTTTAACTGAAATATTGATGATTAATTTTTTTTTCTTTTTTTGTAATGTGTACATATTCATTTTTATTATGTCAAACATTTTTCGATATTATAAGACACAATCGATTTTGATGATTCTAACTACCAAACTTTGGTTTTCAGTAGTAATGTGCTGAATAAGTTTAGTTTCATCATCCATTAAATAGAATAATTTTAGTAAAGGCACAATTCGATCAGGATAACTTTTTTAAGTAGGTAAGTAAGGCGTAACAACTAACATTTGGACGGTAATATCATTTGTTAGCTTTTAATATTTAAAATAAGTTAAAATTATAATTTATTTATATTAAAAATCAAATAATTATATTAGTAATACAATTTTGAACATATTAAACGAATTTTAACCAATCTTTTTTCTGTGTGTAAAAACCTCCTCATAGGATGACGCATGAATCAGATGTGAATTTTGTATTAGGTTCTGGTTGTTAAGTAGAAAAAGTGGAGCGGAATGAAACACGTAAAGTGAGAAAAATAATGTTTCTGCACAGATAATAAATTTATATAGAAAAATCTGTAATTTAAGTGTGTAAAAAACCAACTTTGTGTTTTACAAATGCCTTTTAATTTAATAAATGATACAACCTCAAACGACGAAGTAAGTTGCTTTTCAAAGATAAAATTACAAATATGTATTCTTTCATTGTTCTCGAATGTTTGCACGAAGATGTTAAGCATTGAGAAAATGTTAAAATTAAAAATTGATAACTGTCAATAGTAGTTTCCAAATTGAATTTGTTTTCAAACAAAGCCAAACGAAAACATTTTTACTTTATCACGGAACTCGCTCTTGCAATGGAGTGTTGGGTAGTGGAAAGGGATCTGATTGGAATGTTATAGATTTTAAGTCGCGTTAAATTATTCACATTATCATTCGTCAAATGACAGATTCGGTAAATATTTTGACACTTTGCTTTCGTATCTGAAATTCTTAACACAAAAAAAAACAACTTTGTATACACGGTTACATTTGTGCTCTCACAAACAAACAAACAATAACCGAAGACAAATGTTTAACTCACACATTTCATTTATAATCAAATGGTTATAGATATTTGAATGAATTGCAGAACGGTTGAGTAGGGAGTGAGAGACTTGAGAGAGTGGGTGGTGTAAATGCTGAAGGTTGTGCTTGATTGTATGACGCGTCTAAGTACTTTCGAAAACATTAACGCATCAAAGGAGCGATAAATGAAAATTTTGCATTGATAATTGTTTTTGTTTTGTTTTGAAACTACTAATGAAAAATTAAATACTTATACACTGGGAAAAATTGTGAATTTATATGTTCAATTAGAATTTAAAATTTTTTTTACCACTATTCACCTTAAAGAAGGAATTTATGATGCATAGAAGGCAGTAATAAAAGAATTTAGAACAAATCTATTGCCATCCAAATGAAAGAAATAATATTATTTGTAGTTTAAACCATTTTTTCCTTCAAACTATATAGCACAAGCGTGGTTATGAAATTCAGGGCAGAGTGTGGGAATTGCCAATGATGCTGTTGATTTTTAAATGTAAAACCAATATTGCTTTCAATCACAAAAAATCGTGAGTGGTTAATTTCTAATTCAAAATAGAAAAGGAAACGTGTGTGTATTAGATTTATACATGTTGCAGACAATAAATAAACTTAGAATAAACATTTGCTACTCCTTTACTCACTCACACACATGAACAACCACATAAATCCATTCGTATAATGACAAACAAAATCAGCAACAGTGTTTTTTTTTTCTTTATTTGCTCGTTGGAGGGTGTGTGTGGAATGTCTTGTGTCAATAATTTATTATTTATTATCGGGTTGGAGTTCGAGGCACCACCAACAAGAAATGATGCCAAATTTGACTTATTTGGCATCCATAGACACAGGCAACCAAATACACGTTCAGCTCTAGTCAATACATCTTGTCTTTCGGTCGTTGTTTGTATCGTTATATCTTTCAGTACTTGTTGTCTAAAGAGAATTTCTTTTTTCTTTGTTTATTAAAGCATGATGACTTTTGAGGTTTTTCTGCCACATTAGAAGGCATGAATGTGCAAAACCAAAAGTTTTTGGTTTGAAGCGTAAATAGTTAGCAAACATATTTATGTATTTTATTAAATATATGTACCAGTTACATTAAATATATTTTATTATGTACAAAATAACAACAAACAGACGTATAATTGTGATTTATGTTCAAAATTTGCTTCTATTCCTAATTTTATAACAATGTTTAAGAATAACATTGTTTTTTTTTATTTAGAAAAATCTAGTTATGCTAAACCCTTTGTCAACCGACTTCAAAATAATCATCAATTGCCTGAATGCTGCTTTTACATGTTTGTGCCTGCAGAACTCAGGCATTTCTGAACCGATTTTGAAAAAATTTTCTTTATTTGAAAGGATACGCTTACAGATTAGTTCCGTTTTAAAAACAGTTCATAGTTTTAAAAGTGAAAGGGTGTCCACATACAACATACATGTTTTTTTGTGTATTATTATGGACCGTAAAGGGAGCCACTTTAAAATTAAAAAAAATTGCGTATCACTATAGATCCAAAAAGCACAAAGTAATATAAAAAATCAAAAAATTGAAAGGCGTCCCTATAGGTGGTGCAAATTTACCTATATGGCGCTATCTTTTAAGCCGCAATAGACAACCCAAGTTTCATTTAAAACAAAGGTTGAGAACCTATAAAATGATCGTCGATATAATTAAAAGGGTGCCCCATCAGTATATTTAATTTGATTTATATAGTTAAACTTTTGAAGCGTTATAGACAGCTAAAATTTAGGAGCAGCATGTATTGCCAAGTCCACTAACAAAACAAGTAAACAATTTTAATTTAGAAATTAAAGGGTGTTCCCATAATTGATGTAATTTGACTAATATGACCGTATCTATTGAACCGTTATATACAAACACTGGAAATGAACCACTACTTAGCCTGGTATAATAAAAATCACAAATTTTAAAAATTATAAATTAAAGGGTGTAACAATATGGCCAAGCTGTTAATTCGTTACAGACAGACGGTTGAAATTTACAAAGAAGCTGAAATGCCAAGTCCGCTACAACCGCAAGTATTAGATTTAAATTTTAAAATTAAAAGGTGTCCCAATAGTTAATGTAATTTTATGTATATGGCCAGACTTTTAACCCGTTATAGGCAGATAGCCTGAATCTAAACTATTTTTAATTTGATATCGTCGTATTTGCTGAAATCACTACAATTGAAGCGGATTATTTTGCACGTAGACAACGAATAATAAAAGTTGTATCTTTAATTTTTTATTTGTCTTCGGCAATTTTCAGATTTTTTGCTTTTAACATTAATGCATTTTGCCCGTCATACTATCAAAGTAATAAATAAAAGTATGAAATAAAACAATTACCCGGACAATAGGATGCGGCACATTTTGGCCGCTCGTGGCGCTTTCGTCGTTTTTTCCTATATAAATTTAATTTACATCTTTTCTAATAATAAAAGGATATCCAAATGGTAAGAGTTATACTTAAAGGCTGTATATTTCCTTAACCTTAACTTTATTTACGGGCGAGCATTTGTGTAGAATACAATTTTGCCAATTTACACTTTTTGGGCCAAAAACTTCGTCCATTAGTTATAGACGAACGGACTTTAAAACATTATTTTAGATGCCTACCGAATAATTTTACTCATGTTTAAATTAAAGAAACTTTTTTTCACTAATTGAAAACTTTCTAATATGAAATCCTTATTTTATTTTTTTTAAGGGTACACCAAAATCTATGGTCGTGTGTTTCTTGCAATCTCCATATTATTAATGTGCACAAACAAACAAACAGCTAAAATTAAAATAAAAAACGATTTAACAAATAAAAAAAAACTGTAGAAAGTTTTCTAACTTTGATTCTTTACTTTACTCTTGCAAAATTGTTCAAACGTAAAAAATCCGTTCAAATTAAAAAAATCTCAAGTGTATTTATTCACTTTTGTGTATTTAGACACTGAAAGAAAAAAAACAACAAAAATTATTGAAATAAAATAGAAAAATGTGAAAATGTTGATAAAATTAACAAAAAAGTTTATTAAATTTCTCTACAAAATATTTTTTTTTCCTAAAAAGATTTACATAAATTTCTTTTATTTTGAGAGTGTAATAGAATTGCAGCACATATGAAAGCGATTGTTTGTATTTCCTTTACTGGCATTTGTTTATTTAGCTTTTTTCTAAGTTCACATAAGTTGGTGGTAAAATTTAGAATTTTAGATTTATTTGTCATCAATTTTTTTGAGAAAGAGCTATTTAAAAAAAAAGAAATATAGAGAAATAAAACTAAATAAAAATAAATAATCCAAAATGAAATTAATAAATAAAATGACACCATACAAATCAAAGTAATGAAACTCTTTCTCTATCCCTTTTTAAATTGTTTTGACGGGACTTTAAAATGCAAAAGATAAATCGTTGCGCATAAAATTGGAATAATTTTTAGATTTTATTGTTGCTGTTTTAAATTGTTCGAATAAAATTTACTAGTTCAGCTGTTAGTTTAAATATTCGATTAACTATTGATATAATATCAATAACTTTAATAAAGATTAATAATCGATAGCTCTAGTAGAGCAATAAATAATTTTAAAGAATTTCATGTTTTGTGGATGTGACTGATGAAATTATTGATGTAAAAAAGTTACTTTTTCCTTATATTGGGAGCTTATATTCTTTTATTAGTTCACATGTAAACATGCTTTAATTTCGGATTATTAAAATTCACTAAAATTAATTGATGTTGCGATGAGGAAGTTCTTTTCGCCGTTTTATTGACTTTTAATAACTTCTCTCATGAGGGAACCTTTATTACAAAAAAAAAAAAAAAAAAAAAAAAAAAAAAAAAAATTCTTTTCTATTTTATTAAGCTTTGGGTCCTTATATTTTTTATTAATATTATATTTCGATATTTCGGTACTTTCTGCGTACCTTCTTCAGGAAACAAAATTAATATTAAAATAACAAAATTAATTAACACTTGAAACAAATTTTTTGTCATAATAAAATTAAAAAACAATGTTTCAACAAATTTTCAAAAAACAAAAATATAAAAAAGTGTTTTGTGTTACATACATATATTAAGAACAAAACATTTATGTTATTTTGTGAATTAAATGTCTGTATATATGAGCGACATTATCTGTATCTGCTTTAAAATTAATTCTTTTAGTCAATGGAGTACTTACAATGTGTAACATTTCCAAAATATACCGTCTCTTATAATTTTTTTCAATACTAAGAACTGATGCATTTTCAAAGTTAGGATAGTGACGTAAGTCAAAACAATGAGTGGATAATGCTGTTTTTTGTGAATTAACATATCTCAAGTCAGACTTATGTCCAGCAATTCTAGTCTTAAGTTTTTTTTTTCTTGTACCAATATATACCTTATTGTTATTTTAATATTAATTTTGTTTCCTGAAGAAGGTACGCAGAAAGTACCGAAATATCGAAATATAATATTAATAAAAAATATAAGGACCGAAAGCTTAATAAAATAGAAAATAATTTAATAAAAAAAGGGTCAAATAATCATTATTAAACTAAAAAAAAAAAATATAAATATTGACCAACTGATAAATTTGGGCAAATAAACACAAACATAAACGCCGAAACAAAAAACCAATTATTAACCTCGATAGCGTGTAAGTAAAGGTTCCCTGATGACATATCACGTCATACCAATCCAACCAGTCAATTAATTTGTTTTCATTTGTCTACGCAAATTTGCTACTTTTTAGTTTTGGAAAAAATAGGCAACCTCCTTCATTAATACTACAACTTTCCAGAAATCGTCCTTCTTATCCTTATTTAAAAGCTTGCCGTGATTCACATGCATTTAGGTGGTTAACAACGTAGTAACACCCACCTCTTCAATTTCCCAGTTAGCATTTTTTTGAATTATTGATCATATTCGAGTCTTTTTTGACTCCTCGACACGATTAAAATAATCGTTTATGCGCTCGTTTTAGAGTCGAAAATGAATGTTTTGTCGGTAGAAAATGGTACCCTAGCCGCGACTCTTCTGAACGAGTCCCTTATGACTCGCGTTTTCGACTCATTTTCGATACTGTTTTCAATCGTACTTATAATCAAATACGATACTTTTTCGAGTCAATTTTTGATCATATTACTAGCCGTATGCGAGTCTTCTTCGAAACATATTATACGAATATTTCTTATTATATTTTCCCAAAATTAAACATTGCAAACTCAGTTTTGCTTATTGCTTATTACACGCTGTCTTGACGAACCATTGATTTGTTCAAACATTTAACAATTTCATGTGCGCACATTAAAATGGCTTGTGTAGACCATCGTTGTCGATGTCATGTCGTTTTCAAACAACGAGAAATCGAAGCATTAACTTCGCCAAGTTTCCTCCACGCTGAAAAACATGAACAAATGTTTGAAACCTATTCTGCTGACGTTTTGTTCATGTGCGAACCAATCAATTGCTCGTCAAGACGTAGTGTTATTCTGTTGCATGTTATTCGTAATTTTCTTAAAATTCAAATAAATTAATTTAAAAAAAATTTATTTTACATATGTGTCTCTATTTTCTTTACGAAGTGACATAAAAATAAAATATGTATTTGAATCATTTTTTCATCGTCTCTAAAAAATTCTAAAAACAGTCGAATTTCAAACATTTGCTTTTTGTACTTTTTGTTTTTAAACAAGTCGCTTTCTTTGCGATTGTCGGAATGATATTCGAGTCTCTTTTAAAACGCACAACTGATTAATCAGTTTTAAGTCATCTTGGGTAGTCTTAAATGACTCACTTTGGTGATTTTTGTAAAAACAATCTTCCAAATGCTAACTGGGTTTTGTTTTATTTCAAAGTTTTTTTTTTTTAAATTATTTCGGATCAAATTTCACGATTCCTTCCAATTTTTCGAGGTGTCTGCATGTAAAAGTCTAATATTTTAGACTATTTTTCAACATCTAAATTCGAGCTGTAGAAAGAGTTTCAGTGATTTCTGCAAAACTTTTCACTCCATTGTGCAGGTTTAATTTTCTTTGGTCTCGGTACGAATTTTGGAACCGATCTAATTATGTTCTCTCGTTTCAAATCTAGGAAAGTTTAAGGTTAAAATAAAATGAAAATTTTATTTCTTAACAAAAATAATTTTAGTTCCAACGCTTGAAATTTGTTTTGTACCCATTACATCCCCTTTATATTAAAAAAAAATTCTCCACTTTTTCTAAATTTGATCCGAATCGGTTTGGACGTTTAGACGTGATTGAGCAACAATCATTTAAACATTTAGATTTTTTTGCATTTTTAGGGGGCTAAAAAAATACGAGTACACAGCAGACTAATTGTTGATTTAATTAGTATTAAATGATAAATAATTAAATGATAAATATAAAAAATAACCATTATTGATGACAAAGGTAAATCTTCTTAGTTAAGAGTTTCATTATTAATCAGCTAAAAACCAAAATCATTATTTTTACCTACTAAAAAAGTGGTTTCGAAGCATTAACGTTAAAACAATAATTTCCCGAAGCTGCTGATTGGTCAAACCAGCCAATCGATGTGCAAGGTTTGTAGTTAGTTTGAAGTTAAGGTTTGTTTATTTTGCGCATAGATCTTGAAGTCAAACTCCAATACTTCCTAGTGTTTTTACAAATGCCATGAGCGCTCAATTCATCAAGGCCGAATCAAGTTTTACAAATATCTGCCTCGGAGACTTTAATCGAGACTTTGTTACTTCTTAAGCTTATACCCTTTCCTCTAAGAACCAATACTGTGAATTCTTCAAATGGCAAGGAATCTTTATAGTGGCTGGCAAACATATGTATATTCTGGGATCACGTTTTATAACTTTAGAAGATCATGATTTGTTTGATGATATCTCTAAAATGCGTGATATTCAGTGACCAAAAATCGTACTACTTGCTGACCGGCAAAAAAACACCTGATGTCATTGATATTGTTCGTTCTAAAAGTTATTCTAAGAGAAGCGTTGTAAACTAAAGCCTCGATAGAATTATAATCAGATCACTAACTCATTTCGTAAACTTATGGAACGTCCAGCAATAACAGCGTAGGAGGCTACTTCTTTAAATTGCCTGAAGTATAAAAAATATCCAGGTACTCATTGCAAGGAAAACAAACCGTTGCTTACGCAGGAAGATGTTGACCTAGCTGTTGCTAATTGGCTGTACAAAACGCAACCATGTAAGAGCCATTTTACACCACAGCATTTTGCATGAAACGAGTTTCATAAAATTTTTGTTTCTCGGCAAGAGTTGTAGAGACGCAAGCGGAGTAGAAAAAATGGCATGGCTTGAATTTTGGGGCGATGTTTTACACTTGCTTTGGGCATGTTCGCTGCATATAGTTTATTGTTTGTGTATTATTTGAAATAACACAAACAACTACAGTAACGAATATAAATTTAAAAGCGATATGTAGAAATTCCGATGCCATGAAAAATTTCATAGTATAGGGATGCGATGAAACTCGCTTAAACTTTTAAACAGAATTAAAAAAATGGCATAAAATAACGGCACGTGTAAATCTGCGCTAAATTAATGTAACATATTTTATTTTGCAGATGATTATACAGAAATCCTTAACATAATACCGATTAAAAGAGTGCGCACAAAATCTGAAAAGATGTGTCGTTTGTAGGCCTCCTTTGCGAACATCGACTGGAAGGTGGGCAAAAAATAACACTGTTGAGCATTTAATAATGGTTTTTATTCCGAACATCTCAACTGACACAACTTTAAATGTTGAAGCAGCAGTCCCACTTAGGTTTCATCTTGAAGAGATTTAAAAGGCTGAGTTAAACTTAGGAAAGTCCCTGGCATTACTAGGATCAGTAATATGCTAATACAGCTGCTGCACGACTTATTAGTCCTTATGGACTTATGGAATAAAAAAAAAACTAAAACTTATATTTACTGATTTAAAACTTACAGAAATATTTTAATTTGTATAACTTTTTTAAATACTAAAAATGTTGATTATGCATAAGTGTGTCGATTACACAACTTTAGTTGGATAATCGGCATGAGTTGGAGTTGTCTTTGATGTAACTCACGTGACCGCCTTAAATACTTCTCATTAATTACCATGATCACACTAAGGTTGAATCATATAGATCAATTAGCCTCAAAACCATACGAGAAACTGACTAAACTTTAATGCAATTGTTGAGTTCACGGTTATTGATTGTTGAGGGTAAGGGCATATCTCCTTAGTCATTTCGCTAACGCTTAATTAGCTCTTCAGGAAACTTTTCACAAACATTTTAAATAATCTAAAGATTTATGTCTAAACAATAACGTAAACAAAAAATAATAAAAGTTCAAGCAAAAACAGCAATGATCAAGAAATTATTACATTTTTGTTTTCTTTATTGAGAATGTTTAACGAAGGAAATTTCTTTGCCAGTTGAAGCAAGAGTTCCCTAAAAAATATTTTGTTTTATATTTGATGTATACATCTTACATCCCAACTAGCAATCGTTTCCATTCATCGACATTCGCTGATGACACAGTTTATTCACTCATTCATCTATTGTCATTAAGAAGAGTGTCACAAAATGTGTGTTGAGGGTTATTGCGAAAAAATGTATACTTAAAACATTCATTCATCTTAAGCAGGGAAACAGGCGCTCCTATTGGGATAAACAACGAAATAATATTCCAACAGTCAGAAGTTAAATACCTTGGTATACATTTTGATAGGCGCTTAAGTTGAAGTGAAGAAGTGAAGCTGACGCTGACGAAATTAAAAGCAGCATAAATGATGTGACTCATTAGCATAAACTCGACTCTTAACCTAGACTGCTTATAATGTGATTCCATAATGTATTAATATACTTCAACGGCACCGAAATAAAATTCCACGAATGATCTCTACAGCACCCTGGTATATAAAAAATTCTAAGCTCTGCAAACCTGTCATTGGTAAAACCGAAATTGTAAAACTTTGCATTTGTGACTATCAAATTGCTAGTACAAAAAAAGCAACAACAAATGTACAAGACGAGTTACAAAGAGAATGACAAAGAAAAGCTTTAAGTTGTGTGTGAACTTCGTCTCACCAAATTAACATTAAGATTAGTTGGTTAAATAGATGATGTTTACGATGTACATAACATAAGGTAGATAGATGCAAAGAATGCTGATGAAGGATGTGGCGGTCCAGAAAATGCTGCATTTCATTCTGCTAGCGTCTAATTTTTCTTGTTTTCTTTGGGAAACGTCCGCATACATTTGTAAATAATTTTTCTTTCTAAAAATGTTTAGAAAATTAATTAAAAAGAACCAAAAAGCCGAAAATAAATTAAAATTTCATTAATTTGAAGCAACATATTTATAAAAACTTTTAATACATCCCAATCGCCTAAAACGTAAGATACTAAACCATTGCGATTACATTTGACAAAAGTAAAAGAGATTGTCTTTTTGGTCGAACATTGGAGAAATAAAAATCTAATGATGCAGCCCCTATGTAAAATAATTTTTCTTTTGTTTAGCCACTGGCTGGACTTAATTGAGTATTATTCTTAGATTTAATATTCGAAACTTTTTGTTAGTTAAATTATTTTGAACATTCAATAAACAATTTGAAAAAAAAACGAATGCTTCTTAAAGTTATAAAAATAACCATTATCATTAAATAATGGCAGTTGAGATTTTTGTGAGGGTAATTATTGTTAAAAATGTCAATTTCATTTTAATGGCACATAAAATGAAAAATCCCTAGCATACTATCCATTTAGAAGAGTTAAGTATCTGGGTTGAGGATTATGTAGTGTCCGTTGTGTTTTACTTTTTAGGCGAATTTGTACTAAAATTGGAAGATAACAGTTCCAGAAGATGTGAATTTACGTTTATTATTAAGAAAGAAAATTTAAATCGATTCTCTGAGGAAGATTTCAAAAGCAATAATTTTATATAAAAATACTTGCTTTAAGTGAGCAAATCGGTCTACTTGACAAGATAGGAAATTTGTAATTTAAATTATAATTTTCAAGGTTATCAATGCACGATAAGAGCCTTTGGCAGTAATGCACTGGGATTTTTCATTCTAGAAAAATTATAACTAATTTCGCCACGAAAAAATCACACTAAACACTACATTTCCCACATAAATAGAAATATTATTTCAGGCTAAAGTACTGAACATCATTTTTAGCGCTAGTCGGGTGTAAAGTTTTCAATGTCTGACATTGGAGCGTTACAACTAAAAGGTCAGTAATATTACGCTAAAAAAAATCAGCAGATAATTTAAAAAATAATGATGATTTTAAATAAATGCAGTTTCGAAAAAATATTATAAACATTGTGAATGTAAAATTATCTAAATGTATGGATTTTCTAATATGGGTGGGTCAGTTCTATCTAAATCGGTTGTCAACTTACTTGTATACGTAATCACCATGCTCAGCAGCATTTTCAAATAATAAACCTTTATTATCAAGACAAGTGTTTACTAGTGCCAACAATTTCAGTCGGATATTTTTTTTTGTGACGATGATCACTTTTTTACCAAATTACATTCGCTAGGGGGTTACACATTTACAAAATGTTGTTAGTAAGTGCAGATTTTGGACACGGAGCGCTATGGTTCAGTGACAACCGATCTCGTCTCTCTCTCTCTCTCTCTTTTATTATTACGTCAGGAATGTGCTCAGCGTCATACAGCGAGAGCACGAATGGACATTAGTTATCTGCAGAAGTAACGTCAGTATCCACTTAGACTCCTAATCTGCAAGTTAGAAGTCATTAAATCTTATCTGTCTTAACTCAATTCTTATTATTTCGTTTTATTTATCAATTTAAAACAATTCTTTTATACGCTTGCGAGTAAAATGTTTCCAATCAAGATGTCATGAAAATCAAATGTGTAAACTTTTTTGTTCCCAACGAACTCAAATCCAAAGAGATCAATTGAACTGACTTAAAGTAAAAAACAAACACTTAAAAGTTTCAGCACAAAGTTTGTTTTGAATTTTCTTTAAAAAATAATAATATTTATTATTGGTTTCGAGTTAAATTTATTTATTTTTTTCTTATTTCTTTTATTTCAATGCAGGAGGTGATGTCGAGCGAAGCGATCTCATTGAAGTTTCTTGATGTGGTGCAAATTTTACTCAAATATTGTGGCAATCAAACGATGGCAGCTAAGAACAGTGAAACCCAGGCGGTTTTAATTGACTTAATTGCCACAGTGGGTTTCTTTTGTGCAAATAATAAACAAAATCAGGTTTCTCATTTTTAAAATATTTTACAAATACAAATATTTTACTTAACAATTTTTTTTTTTGGCTTTTTTCTTTGCAGGACCTTTTAACCTCTGAACAATGTTCGAATATAATTAAGAATTTAACTAAACTACCGGAACATTTGAATGTGGTTGTGTATCCGTGTCTAGTAACTGTAACGTTCCAAAATCAGGAAGCTCGTAATGTGATATCCCGTGATTTTAATTTAGAGGTCAGTCAGTCAGTCTTGGAATTAAACATTCAATAAATTTGTGTATTTTTTCAATTCCTTTTCCTTGTCTCTTTTAGTTTTTGGATGAATATAGTAAATCAGATAAGGCCAAAAAGAATCATTTGGTTGCTTTGCTCAAGGAAAAAAATTAAACAAGCTGTTGTGACTATTTTTATTTTCAATTTTGAAAGTGATTGAAACATCTTT
Source organism: Gymnosoma rotundatum (assembly GCA_916610165.2). NCBI lineage: Eukaryota > Metazoa > Arthropoda > Insecta > Diptera > Tachinidae > Gymnosoma > Gymnosoma rotundatum. Next base: position 88,619,198 of record OU744337.1, on the reverse strand, counting down.
TAAAAAGGTGCTGGATTTTATTTTATTCTTCTCTTAATGAATAAATGCTGACTGCCTTTTTTTATTTTACTACAATACCTTCAAATTAGTTTTAATTTTTTTTATTTACTAAATTATTTTACTTTTTTTTCATGAGCAATTGATGATTTAAAATGTGAGTTAATAACTTCCATAATAATAAAATATTTATTAATTATTGTATTTTGTTCTATTGAATGCCAATAATTATGAGTCGTGATCCTCTACATTCTGAAACGATTTTTATACTCTTTAATTAAAAACCTACATAAATGTTGTATAACTATTTATTTGATATTAAACAAACAAATTTAAATATTTTTTAGCTTTTTTATATCCTTAATTTCCTTATTTTACAAGTATTACTATTATTTCCTATTAAATATTAATGTTGATCTTTACTTGATCTTTATAATTAATTTTCTTTTCTTATTTATCAAGCACTAAATTATTTTTTAAAATAAAAATGTTGTTGATTATTTTTTATTTTTTCTATAATTTGAATATTCTTTGAGTATTGAAACCATGGCGAAATAATACAGGTGGTCGCAATGGCGAATTCATTAATTTCGCCGTAAACGCTTAATGTATAATTTTTTATATGGGGTTTGACATTTAGGGTTTACGGCAAAAATTAATGAATTCGCCATCGAGACCACCTGTATTATTTCGCCATGATTGAAACTTTATGGGAATGTATGTATACATATGTTAGAATATTTGAATTTTTCTCTTTGGTTTTTTTTTTTAATTTTTTGACATTGTTTGGAAAAACTTAATGATCATACTTTTGTTTTCTGTTTCCTGAAGATGCCACCCAACCAATGGTGTGGCGAAATATTGAAAAAGTAAAAATAGTAAATAATAATTTTATTTTTATTTTATAAATAAGAAAAGGAAATTTTTTATATCCTACGTGTTTTATTTTTTTTTTCTTTTTATAATTATTTTTTATATTTTTTATTAAAAATAACAAATTGTTTACTATCTTTAAGTACTGTTATTATATATTGTTTTTTTCTATCACTCTTGGCTTTTTAAGCAATTTACTTAATGGAACTAATCTAGTTGTAGACGCTGAACTGATTGATATTATTAAATACACATTTTATAATTACAAATATGTAGCTGTAAGTTACTACAAACAGGAAATTAACAAAGAGAAATATTTTGGAATAAGCAATTTAAAAATTTTATCAATCAAATTTTTTCACTGAATAAAGAAATATTAACATCATTTTTTATACCCAAAATAAAAATACTTGTTTCTTTTCGGATTTTTTCGATAATGTGTTTTTAACAGATTTCTTGTGTCTGAAAAAAAATAAAAAATTTTTTGCAAAAAAACTGCTTTTTAAACAGACAAAAAGAAATTAATGTAGAATCAATAAAAATCACGGCACTATGGGCAAGCCCTTCAGTTGGTAACTCTGTCACATTGTTTATTTTTGGTTTTTTATCTGACCACAGCGATTTATACTTTATATTTAAGGGTTAGTGTTTTCATGTTTAATTCTTGAAAATCTTACTGCTCCATAATGGGTTAACAATTTGCTTGTGATATACAGTGTTGGACAATACATATTGGACTGGAAAAAATAACCAATTTCTCACAAATATTGATTAAAATTATCAGTATTTTATCTCATTATCATATTTCCGACAACAAATCTTGACCTTCAGAAATAACGTCAACAAAAACATATCGCTTGGTATTTTGTTACTGTTTTGTCTTCCCAAAACAATGTCATACATATTATGCGGAGAAAAATGACCGCGACAAAACATTTTGTACTCAATTCAATCTTTATAAAATCAAACAGTATACTTTGAAATTAAAAGAGGAGAATAATTCCGACTTTCTCTTTTCTTATAATCCAGTTAAAACTTGTCCAGAAACAGCCACGAGCAGAAGGTGAGTGCTTAAAAATTAGTAATAAAAAATTACTGATTTGTGTTCTTTTTAAAGGTATTAAAAAAATGGATCGAACAAAATACAAAGCAGAATTAAAAAAATTATTAAATATTTTCAAAATGGTTTATCCCAAAAACAAATTTGTAAAAAGTGTTCATTGCCAAAGCAAACCGTCAGCTTTATAATAAAAACTTTTGTAACCTCAGGTAGAGTTTAAGCAATCCACAGTGTTGGCCGACCAAAATACACAACAGCCAAAGAAGACTCAAGAATTATAAGAGAACTAAAGAAGCATCCAGAAAAATCGGCAGTTGATGTTGTTAATCCACCTAACCTTAAAATAAGTAGTAGGACAGTTTAAAGAAGGGCTAGTGACGGAAGCGGAAATGTAATGGTCTGAGAATGTTTTTCTGGTGCAGGCGTCGATCCACTTTATAAAATAAATAGAATAATGGACAGGTTCATGTACGAAGACATTTTGCAAAACATCATGTTGCAATACGATGAGTGGAATATGTCTCTCTAGTGGCAATTTCACCAAGATAATGATCCGAAACACACTACGAGGTGTATCAAAGATAGGCTTCGAACAGAAGACATCAATGTTATGGAGTGGTCAGCACAGTCCCCTGATCTTAACCCAATCGAGAATCTTTGGGGAATTGTTAACAAGAGGATAAATCTCGAAAGCGTGGGTGGAGATAAAAATAAACTATTCGAAGCCATATCGGAAGCTTGGAAAAACATAGACACAAAGATATTAGATAACCTTATTGCCTCTATGCCAAAAAGATGGACTAAACAGTATTGTTTAGTTTTGTCATTTGAATTTTCGACTTTTGGTTTTTCTTTAAATAAATTTTGAGCTTAAAATAACTGTAGAAGACAAACTTGTTATTTTTTTAAACTCTGCTCTTTTTTTACAATTTAAGTTAGACTGTTGATAGAAATCATTAGATTTCTGTGATTGATTAAAGATTAAAATTTAGGCCAATATGTTTTGTTCAATAAAGTAAATGGCGCCTGATAGGAAATTTAATAAGATCTTCTATGATATTGTCCCATTTTGCCACAAAGTGCTTGAGATATCACGAAATATTCATAAACACTTTGGGGAAACGTAATCTTGTCATTTTACATTTTCTTTTTAAAATTTCTTTTTTACCCAAAGAGAAATGAATTAATTTCAAAAATTAAAAATAAATTATTAATTTTCGTAAGACATAGGAATTCTGGCGTAATATTGCTTTTATAAAATGGCAATTTTATGAGTGTTTTTGCTTAGTAGATGTCGGATGGAGTTCAAAGCTTGCTGAAATGATTTTTATACAAATCAAGGCAGCAACTTGGCCACCTAATACTTTTAGGCATCCCGTGAAATTCATTGCACCTTTAAAATTAATTGGCAACCACCTTAAATGCCTCTTATTGTTGCCCTATTATTTTTTGTCAACCTATTTTCCCACCCCGAAGACTTTCATCTATGTTCGAGCACAGTAAAGTGAAAAGCACATTCAATATTGTCTTTCAGAGATACCTGTACCTGCCTACACACACTGGGCATCTTTGTTGGTCCATTGCCTCTCCGGGGTTTATTAAATGCCACCTTAGTTTATGTTATTGTCCACTGATCATCCCTAGCTGCCATTATCCACCTACATAGACCATTGTTCGCCCACTAGGACTATTTACCCATTTTAGAAGGGATTGTACAAATTTTCATTTTAAACCATCTCAAAAGTATTTTTAGGTCCTTTGCAAATTCCATTTCAATATGAATACCGATAGACAAAACGATAGACTAATGGACATCGTTTAATCGACCATTTGAATATGGATAAATTGCATAGAAAAATAAATAAATATTAAAAAATTTACATACGAAATAGCAAACATGACAAAAACTTTGTCAAAAGAGCCTCAGGATAACCAAAAACTCCTACTTAATTTGTTCAAAAAATTTATTGAAACTTTCATTTTAAATCTTCTAAACGAAAACTGTGTTCTCGAAATTATTTTATTTATAAAAAAATATTAAAGATATTTTTGTGCAATAAAATCAAACAAAAAAAAATGGCAAAAATCCTCACGACTTTAAAAATATGAATTTCGCTCTTTTCTGTTTAACTAAAAATATTTCCAGTTTTTAATGCTGGCATATGGACTTCAATTTTTACCAACAACAACAAGATATTTAAAACAAAAACAAATTCTGGAGGGTGAAATCAAGCATAAAAGAACCAAAAGTAGTTGAGGAAAAACAATACTCAGTACAACTCACTAATGCTGATTTGTTGTAACTGCTTCTGGTTTATACTTTTTTGCATTTATTTACTCATATTATTGTTGTTGTAGCTGTTGCCTGCTCATGTTCATCATGTGACAGATTGAAATCACTCAACTTGAATAAATTGTGACAGTGATAATGAAAGTATTTTTTCCAGTTTTGTTCTAAGGAAACACACTTACACTTGATAACGAAACGCATTGCAAAGTTAAGTTACGCAACATAAAAAACACAAAAACAACAACTTCATGTCTGCCGTGTACTAAGATTTTTTATAAAAGATTTCCCCTAAAGAATACAAATTTCTTTTTTATATTTTTGTTTTTTTTCCCAATTTTTTTGAAACAATAATCAGGAGCAATTCATTGTCAACGATAAATTATTTATTTGTATTCTTAAAGATTAAATCTTTGCAATTTTTTTTTTGTTATATTTTTATGTGCGCCCTATTTTAAGCGGTATTTTATATATGACTGGAAGGCTTTAGTGACCTTTGCATGAAAATCGAAATCTTGCAACCGTACTATTTACCCAACAAACTGTTTTTTCGGTACTAAAATGCAAAATATTTAAGAAGTATTTTTAAAATCGATATTGACTCCAATTAAAGAATATTTATTAAATTATAAAAGTGAATAAACTGGATTTATATTTCTTTTTTTGAAAAGCAAATCCATCAAGTTTATTACCTTCCTATAAAATTACTTTTCATACTAAGTTACGGCTGTTAATAGAGCGCTGGAGAAGGAGACAGTAGATATAAAAAGAAGCTGATTTACTTCAGGGAAAAATTCAAATAATTTGATTTATTTTTTAATAATTGTACTGTTTAATGTCTGTTAGTTGATTGCATACAACATTATACATAAACTATAAAGGGGAACCCCATCGATGATCTACGGAACTTCCTCAGTTTGACGACCAGGACGAAAATCATAATTTGCAGCTTTTCGACCTTGAAGTTCTGCTATGAAGTTTGTCTTATCCTTAGTTTTTGGCTTTTTAATGCCAGCACGTTATCACTTTTACCAGAAATCCGCAAAGCTGTCTAAGAAATCAAAGTATTTCAAATAAATAAAAAAAAAAAACATTTTTTAGCTTAAAATTCTTTGTTCTTTTGAAAGCAATGCTTTGTTCTACCATTTGTGTCGACATTATATAATAGATTTAGAAGAAAAACAAACCATTTTTAAAGTGTTTTGTTTTTAAGATTTATTTTTATACCCTTCACCACAGGTAGAAAGAGCAAATATAAGTTTGTCATTCCGTTTGCCATTTCTACAATATTCATTTTCGAATCCTTACATACTATATACATAGGAATGTCTATTTAGCATTGTGCGTCTGTCCGTTCGCCTTTTAGTAATCGGGTTTTGCGAAGTCCCCAGACGAGTTGCAAAAATTTATGACTACAATTTTCTCAGACGTAGTTCCCAAAGAGGTGCATTTAAATTTAGAAAATCAGCCCATAAATGGGGGAGATATTAAAAAAAAAGTCGAGCGCCTCTATTTTCTATTTGCTTCTTTTTTCTATTGAAGTCGAAATAATAGAAAAAAAAAACTGTAAATTAGCATATAATTGGAATATCACTAAATCATCTTAAATTCCCCAAAACATTACATTTTCACCAACATTTCATCAAAAATATGAAACAAATAAAAAAATGGAAGTTTTATTAAAAACCGTACATTAACCAAAGCTTTGGAATTTTACTAAACAATTAAAATTTCACCAAAATATTCGTTTTTTTGAAAATTTCACCAAATATTTTAATTTTCCAAAAAATTAAACCTATCAACAGTTTAAAAGTTTCCTAAAAAATTACAAGTGAAAACGAGATATCTGGCATCTTATTTCTTATATTTCTTCCAGCAAAAGCTCGGTTTACTAAGAGTCTTGCTTTTCGCGCTTATATTTTAAGAGATTCTTTACTGAAGGAAAGTACAAGTCAGACTCCAGGAGAGAAATAAACAACTGAAGTTCACCCCAATTATTTTCTTTATATACCAAATATACACACACAATTATTTTGGTGAAGGGTAGATAAGAGTCGGCACAACCAAATATAGCATAGCATTCTTAATTGTTTTATATACATCGGTTCAGTATTTTAAAAGTTATTATGATACATTGGAAAATAATATATAATTTTCCATTTTAAAAAATATTGTTCGAGTTAGTCTATCGCCGGAAACACTATGCACATGATTTAGTGTATGCTTATTGATTTCCCACTGTAATTATGTGTTGCGTAGGGCATTTGCAGGTTTAAAGAGATGTTTGCTCATGATTTTATTGAATAGCGAACCAATTTAAAATTTCTGTAGAATACAGTGAAGAATAAATTTTACTGATGACCTGCGATTACAAACTTTTGCAAATATTTACTGACATCAACATTTTTTTTTTAAATATCTACAGAAGAAACAAAAACATTTCAGGGCCACTTTTATAACTTTGGAAGATAATTTTTCTTACTCTGCACGGTTTATTAAATTTGCACTAAATTGTACCAAAACTTCTTACCGTGGGACAATAAATCACCAGTTAAGTTGAGTAGCTATTTTAACATTCATATTTTTTTTATTTGTAGTTTGACATTTAATATTAAAAATATTCAAATTAAGTCATTCTAACTTCCGAAAGAATAACAAAATATAAAAAAGCGATAAGTTTAACAAACAATAAAATGTTCAATTGTGAAAACATTAAAATAAAATTAAGGTAATGAAGTGCAAAAGCTTTTGAGTTAGACAAACAGAATCCTAAATTTTCTAAATCGTGCATAAAAAGTCCCAAAATTTAATTTTCTTTCGAGTGACATTCGGCTGTGGGTCTTAAAGCATATAAACATTTTTAAAACCGGTTTCAGTTTTTGGATGCCAGCTTTGGACTTTTGTAATATGGGCTAAATTAGAAATTCAAGAAGGTCCAGGGGTTATACATTTCGAAAGTTGGTTAAAATTTCCGAAAAGTAGAAAGAAATTTTCATAGTTGAAATTAATGCAATTGCCAATTTAAATAAAATTCAACGTGTTACAGCTTTTGTATAAATATTTTTATTAAATAACTAATTTTTTTTTCAAATAGGTAATATTGTTGCCGCTTGCATTGGCCTTCCACCATTAGCTTAATATATGCATTTTATATATATATACAAAAAAAAGGATAGGTTAATTTTAAATATCTCAGTGACATTTTGTCTGAAAGAGATATTTAATTTCTTTTTCAAGCAATTTTTATTGTTGTTGCTATTTTTGAAGTATTTCCGAATGAAAACGGAAAAATAACAAATTAAACAAGTAAGAGTGCTATATTCGGTTATACCGAATCTTATATACCCTTCACTATTAATGTTAATCTAGTTAAATGAACTAACTCCAATCAAAAAGGCAAATAAATATTAGGGTGACAGAGAATTAAAAACTGAGAAAGATAATTTTACATAAAAAGGTCATCTTAGCATTTCCTCACAGCTCTCTTCTAAAACTTTTAAATGATACCAGTACCCATATTAATATCTTAAAAAATATAGTGCACAATCGTTCATTTCTGTGAAATGCCCATAACTCGCAAAATATGGGCGAGCGCCAATTTTTTTAATTCTCTATCGCCCAAAATGAGTATTTGTTTTTCTTTTTTTTATACATTTACTTCACTAAACTAGATTTGTGCCAAATGATATGGAAATTTAGAGGCAGGCGTAGTGTTCTCCTTAGTCCTGTTGCATCAGCTGATAGTATTTAAAAATTTTGGCATCTTATTTCACAAAAGTATCCACTGTGCCTGTTTTGGTTTATGACGTTGTACCCTTGTGAAAAGCCAAGTGTTTTTACCACCCGTATTTATTTTTAAGTTTTCTACATCAATTTTAAAATAATGATTATTATTATAACTTATTGCTATTATTGTTGTCTGATACAAATAAACGCAGCACACTTCCTTAACAAAATCGGCATCAACATTTGCAACCTTCCTTTATTTTTATGAACTTTTTTTTCGTCCTTATTCCGTTAATGAAAATGGGGGAGATTATGATTTAAACTGACATGTTTATTAAAGAAAAGTAAAGTATAAAATTAAAAAAAAAAAACACACTCTTCACACAATCACAATTTCAATCATAATCAGTCACCAACTCCTGGTCCCTTAAAGTTTTGAATTTCTTTTTGTTCTGTTGTTTCCGATTCACCTTTTGTGTGTCTCGCTTTTTTAAATTGAATTGTCGTTGTACGCTGAAAGAGAAAAACTCTGCGTGGGAGAGAAATCCCCGCAATAAATTGCAGTTCGCCAATTTTTTTTTATATTTTTGTTCCATAATAAAGTGAACAAAAAGTGTTTAAGAAATTAATTTTCGTGTCGCTTGAATGTAAAATGGGAACGACATTTATTATACAAGTCAATGGTAATTTTCATCACCAAATTGCTTTTTATTGTCCTGAAATGAATGTGACATTCTTTGCAAAGGGTTGTGGAAACATTTTATTGTCATTAACTGTAGAAGACTGAATGGTTCTTTATGGTTGAAGTAACGCTTCCAGATGGGTGGTAGAGTAATTACAACAAGTATTTACAGATGATTACAAGTCATTGATATTTTATCAAAATGCATGCTGATATTCTAATAATAAAAATACGAGTAAACATATCATTATTGTTAAGATGGTTATTATAAATACTTAGAAAAGCCTGAGTTTATTCTTAAAATTTGGGACGATTAAGTGAACTTCTGCCCTCGTTTTGAGACACATTCAACGTTAACGAAAAGTGACTGTTAATGGTTGGAAAGAAATATTCAATCGAGCACTAAGAAATACTCATGTTTTATAACTGAAACATGTGTATATACAATTTTCTCTTATCTTTATCATATTCAAAAACAATCTCTTGCCTTAAATCCCTATAATAAATTTTTTCGTAGGACAAAAACAACAAATAGTCTAAAATACATAGAACTAAAACAAAATTATAATTCAGGCCAAATTGTAGAATGTTAAGCACGAAAGCAATTTCATAAGAATTTATCACTTGGAGTCATCGTAAGGTCATCCTTGCACGCAAGAAACCAACAACAAAAAAGGACTAAAACAATATTTAATAAAAAGTCGTAAAATCATTGTATAAAATGCAATGTTTTTTATGTTTTATATTTGAACACGTCATACCCCTAGAGAAATCCACCCACAACAGCAGAATAAAAGAAATACACGAACAAAAAATACACGTGATGGAAAATAAAATGAAAAAAACAACAAAAACAAGGAAAAATTGAAACATATAAAACGTGAAAAACTACAATTGACTTCCGTTTGGCTTTAGCCCAGATATCCTGTCTTATCGTGGCGTGCTAAATAAAAATGTTGCATAAATGTAGGCGAAATTAAAAACAAAAAGCAAAAACATATCGTTCGTAAAAAAAGGAGGGAAAATAAAAATAATATTGTTGTGTAAACAATCTAACGAAGCATGTATTTATCATGTTGGCTCATCTGCATGAAGTTATTCCGCTGATGGTCATTTAACGTTTTTTTAATATCTTTGTGTCACGTCATATCCTCCCTGGAATAACAAAAGCATAGAAAGTATTCGCAATTTTTAGCTATAATTTACGAAAAATAATAAAACAAAAACAAAATAATAACAGTAATAATTAAGAAGCTGAGTGACCAATCATTACGTTCAGACAGTAAACTATTCTATAACTTTATTTTTCTATTTTTGCCGCTGTTTTTTCTTAGGGATTCTCCACTATAAAAACATAATGAAATCTGTTTAATTGCAGGAAGTTTTAATAGCTGAACTTAAAGCTGCCACAATTATGTTTCTAGATCGTTAACCATGCAAGCCAGCACAAAAATCGACTAAAATATTTTTTATAACGCTCAGTTTTGGGTTTCAACCAACAAAAAGTACACGAATACCTCGATTTGCGTCGCTTCGAAGTTGCGTCTTTTTTAAGTTTCTGGAATTTCAATGTTGCGTCGTTTTTGTTTCAGTTTGCAACGCATGGCTTGGAAGTTGCGTCGTAAATGCTTCGATTTGCGTCGTTGATATGTTTTTGAAAATGTTTTTACAAAGCTAAAGCAGAAAAAGGGGATTTCCCGTTTAGTAGAAAGCAAATTTGCAGGTGTGTGTTGTTTACATATATGTCGTGGAGTGAAATTCAGTCTGAAAGATAAAAAAATGAGCCAAAGAAGAAAGCAAATAACTTAAGAACAAAAGCTGGATATCTTAAATCGTTTTAAATTAGGGGAAAAGGCTATTGATATCGGGAGAAACCTTGGACTAGCCCCTTCTACAATTAAATCCATTTGCTCTCGAGATGCTGAAAAAATTAAAAAATTTTCTGAAACTGCAACATAAACAAGTTACAAAAATTAGAAGTAATGTAATGAAAAAAATGGAGTCACATCATCATAGAACATCAAAATCAGCGAAGAGTGCCATTAAGTCAGATGGTAATTCAAAAGAAGATTTGAAAGAAAATTGTCCATTATCAAGTGCCGAAAGTGCGGAGGAATTTGAAGGAAGCAGAGGTTGGTTTGACGGTTTCAGAAACCGTGCAAATTTGCATATCATTGCACTAAAAGGAGAAGCTGCTAGTGCAGACTATTTAGCTGCTGAAAAGTTTAAACTTGAGTTTAAAGCGGTTATTAAGGAAGGTTGATGCAACGGGACTTTTCTGGAAGCGTTTGCTGAAAAGAACGTACATTTCTCAATCGGAAAAATCAGCGCCTGGCCATAAATGTGGCAAAGACAGACTTACACTTCTTTTAGTAGGAAATGCAGCGGGCGATTTTAAATTTAAGCCATTTTTAATTTATCACTCTGAAAACCCAAGAGCTTTTAAAAATGTCGAAAAAAGGCAACTTTCAGTTTATTGGTGTGCGATTAAAAAAGCATGGATGACTGCAGCCTTATTTCGAGATTGGATGGGAACGTGTGCTACTCCCGAAATAAAGGCTTATTGTTCTCCAAAAAATATTAAGTTTAAAGTGCTGCTGTTACTTGACAATGCGCCAGGTCACCCTGTTTTTTCAGACGATTATTCTGAAAATATTAAGGAATACAACATCTGTACTTCAACAAATGGCTCAAGGTGTTCTATCCAACTTCAAGTTATACTATCTACAACGAACTTTTCTTCAGCTTTTAAAAGCAACTGATGGAGATAATTTGCCTTCCATGAATCAATTTTGGAAAAGTTACAATATCATGATGGCTATTGAAAATATAAATCGTTCTTGGAAAGAAGTAAAAGAATCGTGCATGAATGGAACTTGGCGTCAGTTGTGGCCCGAATGTATTCTCAAAGATATGGAAGACATTAACGATAGTCCACAAATATATAAAGAGCTTACGGAAGTAGCCAATAATGTAAATTTTTCTGGTATGAAGGAACAAGACATTCATGATCTTAAATTATATGACGAGGAGATGAATAATAAAAGTTTGATTGGAATTCAAAGTAAAAATGCCTTAAATGATGAAGCAGTTCCACTTGAGGTTGAATTGGAAGAAAAAAGCTTACAGCTGCTAAAATTTCTGAAGCGAAGCAGTTAATATCAAGCAATAGATATTCTTGAAAATAATGACCCAGACGAAGATCGCAGTTCAAAAGTGGCTAGAAGTGTGGCTGACGCTATGAATTGCTATGAAGAAATTTATTTGAAGAAAAGCTGTTACAATCCAAAAAACTTTAGATAATTTTATCCAAAAATCTTCAAGATTAACAAATCTAACCAAAGAATTTGTAATCGATTTAGATGGTTCAAGCTCAGAATAAAAGATTAACACACCTATATAGACTTTTGCTTTAATTCTATGAATTTATTACTTTTAAATTTAATATGCATGAATTTTTGTTATGTTTTTTAAGTTTTTTATGAATTGTTATATATATTTTTTTTAATAAAATCTGTTATTCAAAAAATAATAAGAAAATATTTTGATTTAAAAACCCTTTTTCTAAGCTAAAATGTTTAAAACCTGTATTGACTAAACGAAAATCAAATACATACGTAAACAATTGAAAATTCTGCTTCAGTTTGCGTCTTAATTTTTAGTCCTAATTAGCGACGCGAACCGGGATATTTGTGTATAGAGCATCTAAATAGTTTATCAACAACACTAACACAAGTTCAATATTTCCTACGACCAACGCGGTCCTCCGCAGTAGATTGTAATCGCCGGTTTGGCTACAATTTATTCACACTGTGACTTTTAGTTTTGCCGTTATTGCAACACTTGGGAACACGGCGCTTAAGGACATCACGGAAAACGAATTCTGTTAATGATGAATCCTTGTTTTGCAGTAACGCAAGTAACGCATTACATTACTTTGTTTCTTCCGGTGCAATGCCTGCATTTAACGAAAGATACTTACGTTGATGACAGACCGTTCACGAGATGTAAATTCCTAATATCTCACTCTGATTAGTAATTAAAAGAAGGAATGAAAATGTATTTATAGAAAAAAACACAGAAAAGTGTTTGTGCGCTTATCAGCGGTCTTGTTGTTTTACAGATTGATTTCCGATTAAGTTTTCAATCGTTTCAACCGTTTTTTATTTAATAAATATTTAAATCAATTACAATTAGTTGAATTTCAAAACATTAAACCAAATAAAACCTTTGATAGTTTCAGGAGAGCATTGCATTGTAACTAGCGTTGGATAGGAAGTCCAGTTGATGCAAATAAGAAATTTAAAGGAAAATTAAAAGACTCTTTCCTTGGCAAAGCCAATGAAATTAGTTACATTCAAATAATTTATTCTTTATTGAAAGTTTTACTTACTTTTTAATTCCCTGGGCACAGAAAGAATTATTCCGCGAGAAAAATTTTAGATTTTTTTCGCAGCTTAAAAGTGAGCAATTGATATGTGGACCTAATTTATATATGTAAGCATTGAATAAATTTATCTTTGTTTTCAAAAATTCTTTCCCGCTTAACTGGTTCAGTTGTATTCTTTGATTGGAAGTTTTGGAACATTTACTGATGTCATGTATACATTTCTACAAGGCCATTGATGAGATAAATAAAAATCTTTTACAATTCACAATTCCTATCTAATGGGAAAAGGCTTATTTGGAAAGTAAAAAGGTATACTTAAATTTCGGAAGCACATATTTCGAACAGAGCTAAGCCGGTCAAGAGGATCCGCGAATCAATCTGTTGTGAGATAGAAGACCATGCGGTTTTCGAGATGTTAAAAAAAATACTTTAAGGCAATTTTCTGATGTCCTAATTTAATATTTGGATAAAATTTAGGGAAGGTGACAGGAATGGGTAGAAACTGAACGCAAGAAATTAGAGCAACAGGCAACATAATGGAAAGTGCAGACAAAGTTATGGGCAAACAAAAAATTTAAGAATAAAGTAAAAAATTAATAACATTTTATAAAGCGAAGGATATTGATTTGCAGTCACCAACATTTAAAAATAAAAGCCAACATTTAAAATTTAAATATTATTTTATATTAAAGTTCTCATACAACACGTATGTGTATGTATAACAGAACATATATACACACAATGTTTTATAACTGTAAAAAGTTTAATGTAAATATTATACCTTCTTCCATATTTAAACAAACAAAAACAAATAAAAGCACAACGTCTAAACGGAAACCGGAAAAAGGTGCGAAGTTACAACAACGTTGTTTTAAAATTGACTAAAAAAACAGAATCTTGTGCAAACAAAAAATATTTAATTATAAGCCTCACCTTTAAAAGTAGTAAAAGAACAATAACAACAACAACAACAAAACTATCAAGGAATGAACATGGATAAAAAATACATGTATTTATGGGTGAGTGTTCGTCAATGGTGTTTATTTACAGCAGGTCATTTTAACTTACTTTTATCGACGTTGTTAAACAACAAAATTTCAGTTTTTTATTTCAAACTAAACAGATTTTTTATATTATTTTTCGTCCTAAAATTGTGAACCCTTTTTTTAGATTTGTTTATCGTCCTTTTTTTGTTGTATTGAGTCTAATTATTTTGACTAATGTTTTTAGATGAGAGTAATTAACTTTTTTACTTTTTATTTGAGGAATTAATTTTAACCAAACACTTTCCTGTCGTTGTAAATTAATATACTTTTTGTTATACAACGTTGTATTGTGAGGGTGGTTTAATTTTCACCGATATTCACAGAATGACTTTACGGATATGATGATTTTGTTCTTGTTCTCGTATAAGTTGTTGTGTTTTTCGTTTTTCATTTGTCATTAGCATTTACCATCTAATATTGTCGTTGTAGATATTTAGTGAATGAGTTCATTGCACGCAATTCCACATTTTGTTTTTGTTTTTGTTTTTATTTTAAATGTTGTAAAAGGACGTCCTTTTCGTTGATTTATTTGTGTTCGTATTCTATAGCTGTTTGGAATGACATTCAATTGTCGCATAATTACACGTTTCTTAGTTGTAAACTTCATTTAATCATTTATTCTGTTCTTTCATATATTTTGGCAGTCATTCATACATTAAATATAAAAAAAGAAAGACTTAAGCAGGTTTCTGTATGTGTGTGGATGATTAAACTAATTTTCCAAACAAGAGGTGGTGTGATTAGTAAAAATACGTATTCATTTGTACGCACAAAATAATTTTCATAAAGAAAAAATCTTTTATTATTGATCATTTTAAATGTGTATGTGATATTTGTGTATGTGATATTTCATATATTTTATCTTCTAAAGAGATACGAATAATTCTGAATAAACTGTTAGAGTACCATAGAAGGAATTTTATTTTATTGGGGTCTAAATTTTACTGTTCTCTTTATTAACTGAAAAATAAAGTTTAGTTAGTAATAAAAGTATAATTAATAAAAAAAAATCTGAAATGACTACTAGGGAATAAGTACATAAAGATCTTCTAATTACTTGCTAATTTCATTAGCATTGGATAATAAAAAATGCTAGTGATTTTTTAGCAATATTTTCACTACTGGAAATGCTTTTTAATGAAAAGCTTTTATCGACAATTAGTTAAGAAAGAAACTCAGTATTATTGGATAATGATTAAGTAGTTTTACAGCATTACCATTAATAAACGTATTTCCTTATCTCTGTACAATAAATAAACACTCTACAGTATACTGCAGCATTATTTTAAAATGGATTTTTTTAATAAAAATTTTGTGAAATATACATGTTTTAACAGTTTCAGGAAAAATCAGTCGCTATGGGAACATATTTTTATTTTCATGTAAGTAATAGGGCCTGCTAGCTGTGGTGTTACGTGGCTGAAGATCTCGGACATCCAGTTTTAAAACACTCAAATATAAATTCATTTATAAGTAATTAAACATTTTTGTTAAAACTTCATTATTATTTGTAAAAACAATTTGAATTAAAATAAAATATTAATCTTTAAATAATAGTTACACTTTTCATTGTCGTTATATAAAACAATGCCAATGAAATTTTAATGGAAGTGAAATAAAAAAATATATATAAGTACATACATATATATACTCGTAATTGCTAAAACAAAGGACATTTAGTTAACATAAATAACATGTATTTTGTCTAGTTTAAAAAATAAAACAAATTATATAATCAAGCTAAGATACTATTAAAAAATATAACACGAGTATTTCTTTCTTTTACGTTGAATAAAAAAATGGTGGACCACAGAGCTGAAAGTATCAGTCATGAACCTAGACTCTGCAACTGAAAGAGTCTACTTGCCACGAAATTTTAGTGGATGTTGCGTGTTATATGTACTACAGCTACATCGGAATCAGATAAAAAATCTAGATGCGGAGACTGAAGTTTCATGATTGCGATTCTGGACCAACTTTTTTCAACAAAAAAGTGTATGAAGTATGTCGGTAAAAACGACGACAGCTGCAAAAAATGTAGGCATTTTGAAAGATTCTGTCAATGTCTGGTACCTACGAAGTACACCAAAATATAGAAACTAAACTGTCAAGTATTTAAACCCCGTATTTAAGGAACAATCTGGAAATAATTTTAGAAAGTCACAAATTTTAATTCAATCTCTAATACAGAGAAAGGGAAACGAAAAGTAAATCCCAATGCAGGAATGTTACGAAAAGAAAAGCAAGTACTAAAGTTTAGCCATTAAAAACCAACGTTTATGGACTGGACATAGACGAAGTGATAGTAGTGCCAATAAAAATATCAACTAAAAATATCGACTAAAAATGTTACAAAGTCAATAATAAAAAAATTCATTAAGTGTGAGTTTTACTCACACACGAAGACTTCCCTACCATGTAAAGTTAATTTTTTTTTTTTAATTTCTTAAAGCGGACATAGTAATATACTCTTTGGGTAAGACAAGAGGAACTTGAAAAGGACTCAGATTTCAAAGAGATCTTTGATGAAACAGACGAAAAAGTACCATGCCATCATCATCATCGTAGTGCAAAAAAACAAATTTACTGTTATTATAAATCAGTTTTTATTGTGAATAAATAAATTATCATCAAAGAAAATAAATTCTATGAAATAATATTTTACAAAAATTTATTTTTATTAATATTTTCATTAAATTTCGTGGCATGGGTGGCATTGTGCAGATACCTCAACTTCGAAATAAAAGCTTTAAAATAATATTTTTTGGAAGAATACCTCCGCCTGCCTATAAAAATTAAAAAAATTTAATTTAAGTGGTATTATGACGTGTGTTTTCCATTTCTTTTAATAATAACATTATTTTTAAATCAGAATTTTATGTCATCGCCCACAAAAGGACGCGAGACTTTTGCTGACCTTAAAAGCTATATTTGCTTAAAAAAAGTATGGAAAGCTTTAGAGGTAAGATTAGGTCCCCAAAAGGGAACTTTTTCTCTTTTGTGAAATTTTTTTATTTTCAAGCTTTAACACCCTATGACCACAAGTCATATTTTTGCCAAGTTTTATTGCATTAGATACATTCATAATTTTTCAGAGCCAATAAAAACAAAAAACATAAGTTATTTCCGGCTAGATTGCCCAAATTACCAATGGACGCCGCTTACATTAACGTATATCTACAGGCGTTTCTGCCTTTCAAATAAATGTGGAATTTGATGACAGTACTCACAGAAAAAAAGATGAAAAATCGCTTAGTATATTTAAAACTGAACTACTATTATCATAATTTAATTTATATTAGAAATAAAATATAACCGTGACACATTTTTTATCTTAAGAACTGACAAGCGATTTTGGATATTTAAAGTTGGTCGCAATAACTGTTGACAAAGTTTACTTGACGTATTTGGTGCCTTTACAAAAATATTGTTACGTTTTTCCCTTCTAGATCAAGCAAACGTACGGATTTTTTTGATTGCAAATACCACTGTGGCTAAATTCTGTCTTCGAACTTTATGGCTTTCTCTGGCTATACTTCTCGCTCCTACCGGTCTTGTGAACCCTTGGTCTCGTATTTACTAAACATGCGTTATCACCACAAACGCAGCCATCCACGCTACACTAATGTGTTACTCCGGCGAGACATGAACTACTCGATGCCTTGTTTAGTAACCTTAACCATCCACAGATATCTCCACTACTCCTTTTATCCAAGCCAGTCATCTCCTTTAATCCAGTAGCCACAACACACGTCTGCCATACACTGTTGTTATGATGTTACACTTCCCCGCGCTAACCGCTAGTGCTCTTACTTTTTATTATAAAGGGCTTCTTGACAATTATCTGTTGCTCTTATATTAAGTTGGACGTCTCCACTAAATTATCTGCCATGGCTTCACACAATAATTGCTTTTTGCCTCTCGGGTGGTTTGTACTGCTGTTTATTAATTTTAATTGCTTATAACAATTATTATTTTTTTCGTTGCACGCATGCCCGCATGCGGTATCGAACTCGGACCCCCTGGTTTGTAGTACGCACCTCTACCAACGCAGCCATTGAGGCTGCTCAGCTTTTGTTAGCTAACTTGTGGTATTATTATTTTATAAACACACCACTGGTTGAATTTAGCTTATTCACCACGCTCATACGGAAACAACTACAGGGGTTGCCAGATTTTATTATTCGTAACAATATATTCTGTCAATTGGGAGATGCAAGCAACTCAACTAATTCAACATATTTCTAATAATACCAGACCGTATTACTTCTGAAAATCAAAATAGTTATAAAATATATAATAAAAATAAAATTTCTACATTTAAGGTTAAAAAATATTTTAGTTTTAAAATAAAAAATTTTATGGGAGCAAAAATTCGTCAGTTGTTCCGAAAGGTAAGTTTACGACTTACTAAAAGACTTTTGGAAACAAAAATATTTGAAAAACGTTTCATTTCTTAAGGATTTGCGAAAATGTCGTACTTTCGATTGAATGTAAAGGGGATGGTTTTAAGTGAAAAGTAAGAAATTCAGATGAAATAAGGTGGCGTAGTGGTGAGGCTGAAATTTACGTTTTGTATTATGAAATTTATTAAACATAATCATATTCTTGTAACTTTAAATTAAATGTAAAAATAAAATCATTTTTTTTTTTAATTTACAATAATATTTTATATTTTTCCTCCTTCTCGATTTTTTTTAAAACAGTTTGGAGTACCAAATTAATTCAGTTAACCGATTTCCCAAAAATGCCGACAAAATTCTGAATAAAAATTCGTTCTTAAAAACACGCCAGTTAGTTGAAACATCTTCTGAAGGTCATTCTGTTTTAAAAGCATTGTTTTTATTTTATTAAGGATTTGCAAAAAAACCTATCTTGGGCTAGAAGCTGAGAAACATGGGCCTATAATTAAAAGTAGAATGTTATTAAAAAAATAATTGGATTTTCGCTACTTTAAGTTCACTTTGAGCCAAAACTAAACGTAAGTTAAGTTTGAAGTTGTTCTATTTAGAATAAAAAACCATTTTTAATAAAAAAAAATTTTGCTAATTATTAATTGTAATATTTCACTCAAAGCCACAATATTAGTAAATTTTTGTTGTGTAAGCGATTAAATTTGTCAAAAACATTAGTTTTGTTTTTTTCATTTTAAGTGAGCTTTTATCAGCAGACCTGTAAAGGCAAAGTATATTGATGGTTGAGCATTAATTGCAAACAAAAATTTTAATGATTAAATCTAATCTGTCAAAATATATCAGTTGATTGATTCATAACAAGTTTATATGAGAAATTTATTCATACATGTGTTTAAATAATTACGTCATTGAAAGTCACACTCGTGCTGGCGTATGTATTTTGGATTTTTAGTTCGATTTTTTTTAATGTCATACACAATTATTTAAGTTTTAATATTTCCTTGTAGTAAAGGTTGGGGGAACATATTTTCTCTGTAGTTTCTGCTGCTCGCATATAGTTTCTGTATTTTTGTTTTATTTTGACATAATTTTGATCGAGCACACGTCGAATTGATATTCATGTAATGTATCGCATTTGACTAAAAGACTTATTTTTTGTTGTGTCATTTAATAACTTTGTTTCGTGTCATTTAGTCACTTTGTTTCGTATTTGTGGCCTACTTATACATTGACTCACACAAAGATCCCAAAAGGGGTAAAATAAAAAAAAACTTTAATTTAGTAAATGACATTATTTTGGGGTGGTATAAAGTAAAACGACAACAGCGTCATTGTTTTTTACATAAAGACTTTTATCGAATATTGGTTTAGTATTTGATACAAATATATTTTATATAAAATACTTTTAAGGATGGTTGCCACTGTTATTTTTTATTCAAAACTTTTTTTTAGTAAATACTGTAAGAGAGCGTAATACAAAAATTAGGTAAATTATTAAAACCACTAAGAAGATAATTTTCTTTTTTTATTATTTAAAATTTAAATATTGAATTGAATAATTTTCCCTTTCTTAAAATTTTTATAAAGTAAAATACACAAGTAAGAGTGCTATATTTATTCGGCTAAGCCGAATCTTTTTTAATAGTGAAAATGCGAATATTTTATAATCAAAAATGGTTTTATTTTTTTTCAAGGTATTCTCCAGCATGATTTATACACTTTTGCATGCGCTCAAACCAGTTGTCGAAGCACTTTTTCTTCTCCGATTGAGACACCTCTAAAACATGGTTTTTGAACACTTCAACAGCTTCTTCTGGCGACAAAAATCTTTGACCACACATTTTTTTCTTGATCTGCGGAAACAAGAAGAAGTCATTAGGTGTCAAGTCAGGGCTGTACGGCGGATGACCCATTATTTAGACGTTTTGGCCGATGTGTGAGAGCTCGCAATGATTCGTCTTCTATTGTTGGTTTTTCGAATTTCTCCGATGACTTCAGGCAAACAAATTGTAGTGTACCACTCAGAAGTGACCATCCTACGTTGCTCAAACGGAACAGTAGCCACATGACCAGTTTTGCCGAAGAAACAGGCGACCATTTGCTTCGAAGTGCTTCTTCCACGAACAACTTTCGTTGGGTTTTTCTCGTCTTTGAAGACCCACACGGTCGATTGTTGTTTCGTTTCGGACTCACGCGCATAGATTCATGATTCGTCACCTGTGACGATCTTATAAACGTCTTTTGAAGCACCGCAATCGTATTTTTGCAACATTTCTTTGCACCAATCGACACGAGACTTTTTTTGAGCGACTTTCAAATTGTGCGGGATCCAACGAGAACAAACCTTTTTTACGGCCAGGTGTTCATGCAGTATCGAATGTATGCTGGTGGAAGAAATGTCCAAGGATGTGTCTACCTCTCGGTATGTCGCATGTCGATCTTGCATTATGAGTTCACGCACGGCATCAACGTTCTCTGGCACAACAGCCGTTTTTGGACGGCCTTCACGGAATTCGTCTTTGAGCGAGCTTCGGCCACGATTAAATTCATTATACCAATTTTTCACAGTGCTATAGGATGGTGCTTCATCGCCATAGAAAGGATTAAGTTCATGTCGTGATAATCCACGTCGAAAGTTGTGAAAAATGATGGCACGAAAATGTTCACGAGTTAATCCCATTTTTTTCTATATTAAGAAAGAAGAAGAAAATGAAAAGACGCAAAATTCCTTTTTAATACGTTCATGTTTTATAATACGCGATGCAATAAAAATTACCAAACATTTGTAAAATTAAAAACATTTTCCTGTATCATCTTTCAGTATTTTTCAGTGCACCGTGGAATATTTTTTCTGCCCGTAACAAGTGGTATGAAAAAGCTTGTTAAATATGTCGAGTTCTCGCCAACCGACTCAAATTTGTTTGTTGTACATATATATTTTTTATTTGGCAATACGGTGAGTTTTTGTTTTACAAATGTTTTTTTGTTCCCACTGCTCTTATTCTTGTTTATAAAATGTAAAAAGCGTTAAAATAAGACTCTATTGGATTCATTCGTCTCCGAAGGGTATTCTAAATAAGAAGATGCCGAAGAACGTCTTGAGCCATTGAATTTAAATCATATTAGAAACATAATGAAAAATAATAAATAAAACTCAATATATTATTTTTTTATTACTTTAAGGGCAATTATTAAATAATAATAGCAATAAAAAAATGAAAGTATCAATAATGTAAAGCAATTAATCAAGCAGACAAAATCCTATCTTTAACTATCGTCAAGTTGCAATAATGGTTCTGAATAAACTTGATCCATTTTATAGTAAATGTCATACCTATTTTGTGTTCACTTATTATATATTGTTTTGTTTTAAGTTAAAAATATCCTCTCTGATTTTTTTACTTTTGGAAAATTTTAGTCATTTCGATTAAATTCAGTTTCTTGTGTTGTCTAAAAAAATATCTTATAATTAAAAAATATATATTTTTTGGCGATTTTTGAAATTTATTTTGACAAATTCAGTGAAAAAAAGTCTGACTCAAGGCAGATTAATATCCATATTAGGTATGTTTTATGTTTTCAGATGTCAAATTTTGTTTACACTTATTATTTTTATTCCTACCAAAAATTTTTTTATACAGTTTTTATCCAGTTTCTGGATTTTATTACAAAATTATAGGCCTTAACTTCTTATGATTTTGTTTACTCATTTTTTATGTTAAAAACCAGAATTTTGGTACAAAATGTGTTTATACACATTTTTGATTTTTACATATAAAAAAATAAGGTAACATATTCACGTGATGCGAGGTTTAGGAAGCTCTTCTAGCTTAAATATATGTATGTACGTAGCATCAAAGGTAGGCGTATGACATCTATTAATAATATTGTAATTATTTTTTTTTGCGCTACATTTTCAAAAACTAAAAAATTAATGTTAAGGTGGTTTTTTGAGAAATTAAATATCAGAACGCATCGGGCTATTCCTACAAACTTTTGAAGTAATACAGCTTAAAGAGTTTTTAATCAAACGGTGAAATAAAATTAATTTTTTTTGTTTTTACATATAAATACCCGGAAAGGGGAAAAATGTCGTAATTTTTGTTTTATTACAAAAGAGGCCTTAGTTAATCACGGGACGTATGTAGCCAAAATTTGGAGATTTACTGTTAACCTTTTGTAATCGGTGCATTGCACTCCGAGGAATTTTACAATAATTTTAAAATTTTGTTCCAAAATTGTCAACGTTGAAAACGTTATAATTGTTGACCTAATTTTGCTTTTATTCGCATTTGCTATAGTTTGGCTTTTAAATTACACAAAAAAAAAAAAAAAAAAAAAAAAAAAAGAATACCACCTTTTTGTGGAAAATCCTTAATAAAAACGATATTTTTTACATTTTCTCAATTTAGAGGCTTGTAACTTTTAAACGAAAAGCGCTATCAGAACAAAACTTTAAACTTATTTTTTTTAATTTTATTATTATTTATTATTAGCAAATGTCTTAAAGTAATAATCCGATAATTAATGGCGTACTACGCCAAAACCACTAAGTTAAGATTGGCCAAAATTAATGAAACAAAAGAAAAAAAATTTTAAGCAAATTTTCTTTCTGCACATTTAAACATATTTTTATAGATAATTTCAAGATCTGATTAGTTTTTAAAAATCTTAACATTTGAGTTAAAAATAAACTTTTTATGACATTTTCACAAAATTATATGTCCGAGGTACCTAAATTTGGGACCCTACCCAGAAGCCCTTCTTCACCTAAGAGCCTAACCGTCTGTAGATTCACTGAGAAACACCTCTGCCCTGCCTCTGTAAAATTTCGTTGAGATATATTGAGTGGTTGTAAAAAAAAATCGTTTTCAAACCACTGTGCATCGGTTGATTTGATGTCTGAAAATATATTTTACAAAAACAAAATAAATGTTTACTTATTGTTGTACTCGTTTTAGAACTGCTATTACCTGTAAAATTAATGTGCCTTGGTCTGACTTCTCCCTGTGTGACTTAAGTTAGCTCAATTGTGATATGAATGAACATCATCCAAAGATAGTTTGCTAAAACTCACGGTTTGGTTTTAAAAATACATGTATTATTTAAAGCAAATGACTGATTTCGGACAATTAAAAAAAAATTAAAATAATTAGTAACTAAATTGAAAAATTAGGAAAGCAATTAAATTTTAGAAATGTTCTTAGTTATGTGCAAACGTTTCCTTTGACAGAAAAAGCTCTTGAATATACAGTAGATGAAGACTTATTTGTTTTCTATTACATATTGGAGCATTTTCTTCTTTTTTTTGATAAAAGTAAATTCTTGGCTTTTGTAATATTAATATTGGATCGGCATATAGCCTCTTTAAAAATTTCATTAAATTAAATACTTATTGTAACTAGAAATGCAAATATGGTAACACTTGCAAACTTATGCGAGTGAATGGCTTTAAAGCGATAGTCTTTTAAGATCTAGAACAATTAACAGCCATTTAATTTGGGAGTATAGAGTTAAATTTTTGAACTTGGTATTTTTAAAATACTGAACAGCTTTTAACAGCTTCCAGATTCACATTAAATGAGCAACTGGTGCGTCTTGAAAAAGTTGATAACTGAAAGATACTATTTTTTGTAGGCTCCGGCCTTAATCGACTGGAGTAAACTTATAAAATCGCCTTCTACTAACTAGCAGTACTTTTGGGAAAAGGCTTTTGTTACCACATTTATTTACATGTGTGAGTGTGTTACCTCGATAGTGAAGTGTTATCTTTAGAAATCCAATTGATCGTTCAGAATAAAAAGTTTCTCTAATGGTTTGATAAAAAGATTTTACTTTACTACATACCTTCTCTGTAGTGTTCGTACTTTAAGTATAAACTTATATGTCCTTTAATTAAGAAGTCTGCTACAAAATTCATGATTTTTATTATGCTGTTTTTACTTTACGATACATAGTATAGGTAAAATATAGTAATTGTGAAATCAACCGCCGTCGGGATTTAAACAAGTTTCAAAGTTTTGAGAACTCCTGAGACCATATTTACTTTCCTGTCGATGTTGTCTGTGGGTAAGTGTGTATGTGAACGCTCTACATGTCATACCGTTTTACAAATCAAAATGAAATTCTGTATGTGCTTTTGCTATGAGGAAATGAAGAGCTGCATAAGTTTTTGGGAATAACCGCGAAGGGGCAGGGGAAGTATACTTGACACTCCAAGCGATAATTGTAAAATTTTTTGAACATGATTTAACATATTTGATTTAACGTAACTTGTATTTAAATGGCATTTGCATTTTAAGTACGATATTTCCACAATAGTTTAAAAAAAACCAAATTCAGTTTGGCCATGTAACTAACATCAATTACTTTAACACCCTTTAATTTAAACTTCAAATAGAAATACTTCTTATTCCATCAAAACAAAACAAGTCATAAAACGAATACAAATATATAAGTTCTAAAAGAGATATGAGTTTTATGATTATATCTTTATCTTTCGAACCTTTACAGGCACACGCCTAAAACCAACACATAGGATGTGCTTTCTGTAGTCACAAGTATAAATAGTTAAATGGAAAATGAAAGGGTGTTACCATAGTTTAATGTATATATATTTTCTTTAAAATTAAAGGATGGCCTATACATAAGACGGAACCCTATGCATATAAATGTATATTTGGCACTGGCCTGTCACCTCAGCGTATCCTTAAATATGAGCAAAATGGGTATAATTTTAAAATATTGGAAACATTTTTGCTTTTTATCATATAGAAATAATGTCGTAAATAAATTCATAAAGACATTTCATTTGCTTATCCTTAAAAAATAAAATATTACCTTCTTTCTCAGGATATTTTATTTTTATACCAGAACTTTTTGAATTTAAATTCGTGTACGAGTAAAAATCTAAAATATTTAAAAAAGAACATGTGAATAAATATAAAAGAAAAAAAAAGAGAAAACATGAAATGTTAAATAATATTAAAAATTTATCATACATCTGTACGTACCGATGGATTATAAAACCAAATATCATTTTATTAATGCTACAAGTGAAAATATTCATACACTCACACTGCACAATAAAGCAAATGTAGAGAAAAAATATATCAAACGCAAAAAAAAACATTTATGTACCAGCATCGAAATGTTAATAAATATTTGTAAGTTATCATATGAAAACCCGTCCAGAATGAAAACATACATTAATAGTACATCGATATGAATGCGGTACGAGATCTGTAGAAAATATGCAAATGTTGTTGAAAGTTCATTCTTATCTGTTTATGAATAAATCAAGAAATTTATTGGATAAGATGAAAATTTTTTTCGTATAAAAATCGATGAGTTTAGATCCTTAATTTGGTATCGGTTCTATATTTTTATACCACTCACCACAAAAAGTGGAAAAACGTTGTAAATAAGTTTGTCATTACGTTTGTAATTTCTGCTATTGAGCGATGTCCGTCAGTCCGTCTGTGTTAGTGTTGAAATCAATTTTGCCAAGGCGCTAGATGAGCTAAAGAAAGAAAACTTTGTTAATTAAAATTAGCAAGATTTACGTTGGCGGACATTATGTCGTCGGATGTTATGACATGCCACCTTTTTAAACATAAAAAATTACTTTAAAGTATACGTAAAGTTAGTTTTATATTTTTTAAATTTACGGGTTTTAAAGCCACTAGTTCGGTTGTCTTGAAAAGCATTTACACATCGATAAATGGATTCCATTTATCAGAAACAATTAAAAAGGATGATTTGATAAATGCTTTATGTGATAATGCGACCAACAGGAGTGCGTTTGAAAACAGCTTCTGTGCCCCTTGCAAAAAATGTACATTAAGGGAATTTTTATGGGATCAATTTATTGTACTCACGTGATTGTTGTGTAAGGAAACTCTAAAGTACCACAAAGCATCTTCGCATCTTCCTAGCAAAACCAGAATCCTGGGACCACTATATATATATATTTTACAATGAAAATTAAAACGAAATCCAGCTCACAAAATGTTTCATGTTTATTTCCTCCGAGGAATAAGCAATTTTTAATACGAAGTAAAATGCGGCATTTACACTATGCAATTTTTCATGAAACTAGCATAACAGTTTTGTTTGTTTGTGAAGCAGGAGAGTAGGTAATATGGTATTGCTTAAGTTTTGAGGGGATGTTAGTGTTGCTAATATCTTCTTGTAGATAATGCATAATGGTGTAACTTAAATAGAAAATTTAGAAAAAATGCCTTAATAAATTGCATAGTGTAAATCTCGACAGACTGTACTAAAATGTTAATGTCTAGTAGAAAAAACAAAATAACAACATAAATTATATAATAAATTTTTATTGAGTCTGGTACTTATTAAACGTAGCATTCTCTAAAATATATCCCTGGTTCGAGAGATTAAGTTTCATAATAAGACAATGTTTCTCGTCTTCCTATCTAAAAATTTTATTACGAGCAATACAAATTGAGATATGGTCCATGGCATTGGAGCCAATAAATAAAAATGTCATGCCGCTTAATTGGTAGCATTAGTACTTGAAGTATTAAAATTGCCGTATGTGATTACTACCGCCTAAAATTTTAATCACGTAGATCTTATTCTCTTGAACTTGCCAGATGAAAAAAACATTGAGAGAACTCATAGGGGAATTTCATACATCCAAAAACCACTTTTTGCGTAAAAGCTACATTTATAATCCCTGTCAAAAAGGTACAAAATATATTTAAATACAGGATGAATTCTACTTTTTTAGAGGTACTTTCTTAAAAGTAATTTTTGAACAGCAAATTTTTAAAACATTATATTTTAAGATAATTATTAGTGCTATTTTATTGTTTATTTTGCAGAAGGTACTTCTTAAAATTTTTGTGTATTGTGAAACACAATTTCTTTTTTAAATTATTTTTTTTTTTTTGTTAAATTTTTTAAATGTATATTCGCAAAAGGTTGCTTCTTCAAGGTACTTTTTAAAATAAAATTTTGAAAATGTATATTTTTAAAATAAACACATAGTAAAATGCACTTTAAAAGGTACTTTTTTAAAATAAACTGTTGGTACGTTCATTGTTATTGGAAGTTTGAAATGTGTTTTAAGCGAACTTTTATTTACCAATTACAGTAGGTACGGTAAAAATTTATTTGTAAATATTTATGTTTAACCAATGGCACACAAAAATTATAAGCGAAAATTAATAAAATGAATTTAATGCTGCAATAGGTGAAAATTGAGCGGTAATGAAACTAATTCTCATTATCAGTAAAAGTTACTGATTACTGCAGTATTGGATGCAGTTAAAATATTATGCAGTTTACTCGTGCATGCGAAAAATATAATTTTTTCTCACATCTAAAAACTTTGTGTTAAACTGGGCCAGTTTTAAAAATTTATGCAATACTGTGTTTGTGTGTTGGTATCGGTTTGTGCGTGAGTTTATATATCAACTTGTTTGTACGAGTGTTTATACAATTTAATGATAAAATATGTTCAACAGAAGTTTGTTTATAAATAAATAAGTTGAATTCAAGAGAATAAAGAAATGAGAACTGTGCATATATAGACTTACAACCCTTAACAGTAAAACATTCAAACATACAGTTAGAAATTTATATACATATTTTCATACTTTTTATACTTTGGAAAATATTAAAATATATTGTTGATTTATTATTAAATATTTGCCGTACAATAATGGTTAAAAGTATAAAAATAATCTGTTTCAAATACACCCACACATATGCAAACACTCATTCAATTGTATAAGAAATTGTTATTATTAATGTTGCAAATGTTGTAGCTGTAGTTGTTGTTTCTACTGTTGCTTTTATTAACAATAACGTGTTTATGCATACGAAATTAATATAAAATCATTCTTTGTTGAATTTTTTGGTTCCGTTTTGTTTGATTTCGTAATTAAATCGAAACCATATTGTATGTCTGTCACTCACTCACTACAATTTCAGTGTTCATGTCAAGTGTTTTATTTTTATTTTATTTGCTAAAGAATTTGTCAGAAATTTATGTCTTTTTTAGGGAGCTTTTGATTTAATTTTATGCATAACATTTTTGTTAACGTGCGTGCAAACACTTGAGATTTTATTGTATTAGTTTTAATATTAATTTACCTTAAAAATAATAAAATCGCTTAAGGTGATGGGGCCTGCATTTTTTTTTGTCAGATTCTGCTATAATGTGAAAGCGACGTTGCCTAAAGCAAGAAATTTACTACAATTAAATAATGCTGCAGCAATACTATTGTTTTTTTTTTGAGTTACTGGTACTTTTTCGAAATTCCAGAATAATTTCGAGTATATCCAAAGGAATGAGAACATGTTGTAACTCCTATTTCCGAAACTCATCTAAATTCAAAAAACTTATTTAAAATAAATTTGGTGCGATTGCTCGGTAGTAACGATCAAGGTCCGTCCTTTGACGCCATTTAATATGAGATCTTCCTGAAATTTGTATTAAAGCGAAAACTGTCTGCATTAAAAAGGTTCTTTAAAACTTCAAGAAATCATCAATTTATTATTCAGCCCGAAGAAATAATGGTATTCACTTGAACACGACCGACATTTCCGAAGTTTGATTTTTCAGTATTTGACGCAAATAAAAAACTAAAAAGGGATTGCAGATCCCGCCTTCAAAATCTAATAAATTTTTCTCCCTCGGATAAATAGTACCTTCACGTAAATTACGGTATAGATACAAATTCGCTAGATGTGCGATATTCACAGAGATCCTATGAAGTATAAAAGCCGGCCCTCGACAAATATACCACAGGAATAGAGAATTTTATACAAATTTATTAGACCATAATGGTGCAATACAAGAGATAGATGAATTGCAAGTTATATCAGCAGTAGTAATAATAATAATAAATAATTAAATACACATTTTTCTTTTCCTTATTTGCATTTTGATCAAAAATAGCCGGATTCGGAACATGGTTGCTGTAAATCAGCCTCTATTTAATTTTATTTGCTTGGATTGGAATTTAGGCTTCCAGCCTAGTGACTACTTAGGTAGTCTAGTCAAATTAAGACATGATTCCTCAAAAACGACAAGTTGCAGCGCGCGTACAGGCGAGCCTACTAAAGTTAAATAACCCAATGGCTCTTGTCTGAGTACTCATCTCAGGAAACATTCCGCTGGTCTACTGCTTACGGCATGCCCTACGCAACAGGGCATAATTAAATACATTTAAGGAGTATTTCATACCCTAAAGGCGCCTCTACCAATCAAATCCGTTTTTTTTTTATAAGCGGGTAGATGATTGATTGGGTTTGTAATTTAGTGTTTTAATGTAGTTAAACGATGAAATAAAAATGCTATTCACCAAAAACAATTTGATAAAGTTATTGATAAAATGGCAATAAAAACTAACATATTCTAAAAAATACACACATACATGCATACACAAACAACAGAAGTTACAATGGTTATAACAATCAAGTTCGATGAATTTATTGCTAAACTAACTTTAATAAAATTGCTCGTATCTAAAAGTACGTAAATATGTATTTCAAAATAAAAATTAATGCGCGGATATATTTTCATTTTTGCTTAGAATATGTGGAACTCAAACAGTTATGAAAATGATTGATGGCTAAACTAAAGTTGTGCGTCATATTTTATAGGACCCCACAAAACAACCAGAAAAATTCTTAATGTAAAATGGGATATTTTTCACTAAGTTTACTTGACCTTTTTTATTCTAATATAATTTTAAATAATTTTTGAGCTTGCAGGTCTTTGTTGTAACATATGTTTTATTTTTCGATATTTCACCAACCTCCACACAGAACAGAAATATAATGAGAGATTTACCTTGAAAATGCTACATATTATCAACATACCACAGAACAAGAGAATTAATTATAAAACAAAAAATAAGAAATCAAATCTGAGAAATAACAAACGTTAATTCATATTGTATTTTTATACATTGTTGTTGTAATCAGCAACTTTTGCGTATGCAGTGGTAATTTTTCTTAAGATTTCGTAAATATGCCAACAGTATTTTGGCGAAATATCGGAAAATAAAGTATATTTACAAAAAAGACCTTCAAGCTAAAAAATTATTTAAAATTACGTTAAGCGCCTTTGCATGATCCGATAGCTAGGAAACCAATAATTCAACCTATTGAAAAGCATTCTATCAAGCCCTAAAACAAAACAGTTTTAAAAGCACACAGAATCTGTCTGCTTTTAGTCATACTTTAAATGATATTTATATGCGTTTTTGCCTGGGTGTATACTTGTATACATCTGATGTGCCAATTAGATTTAGTTCCCTCACATCTACTTTTGGTGACGAATACATGTTTTATTAGTGTCAACAAAAACCTCCACGAATAATCCAAATATTTAAACTTCTCCAAAATATTAGTATTTCATTAAAATTTCACCAAAAACGAATCGATCGAAATTTCACATAAGTAATTATTTTTCACAAAATTTCAGAAGAAAAATTTTTTCTTTTTTTATACCCTTCACCATGAAAAATGAAAAGTGGAAAAGGGTATATCTAAGTTTATCACTCCGCTTGTTGTTTCTACAATATCCATTTCCGATCTCATAACGTATATATATATTCCGAGCTCTTGTGCTTAGCGAAGTCGATTGAGCGATGTCCCTTTGTGCGTCCGTGTTGAAATCAAGTTTGCCAATTCATGAGGTCTGCTAGAGAAAATTTAAACACGCCAATCGATCAGACGTAGTGTCAAAAGAGGTGCTATTAAAAATCTGCAACATCGGTTTATGTACTTCGAGACCACGCCTTTTTCTAATTTTTCAGTATCATTTGGAACAATGAAGCAACTGCAACAAAGAAAGAAAATATGTAAAGCGTTTGAGAATTACAAATAAGAAAAAAAAATCATCAAGTAAAAAAATTGGTACTCGCCCATATTTTTCGAGCAACGGGGCTCTGTAATTTTCAAATTTTTAAAAATATCAATTTGAACGCAATTTTGAAGCTTTTGAAGAGATCTTTAAGGAAATACTACAATTTTTAAAAATTCTTAACCCATTAAGAGTCGAAGTCATTTTTATGTAAAATTATATATATGCAGTACAAAAATTTTGTTTTATTTTTCAATTTCTGTCATCCCAATATTTACTTTTTTGATTGAATTTACTTCACTAAACTAGATTTACATAGATGGTGAAGGATACGAGGGCTGCTCTATATATTTCTGGCCTAATAGTGAAAATGTGAATATTTATAATCAAAAATGGTTTTATTATTTTTCAAAGTATTCTCCAGCATGATTTATACACTTTTGCATGCGCTCAAACCAGTTGTCGAAGCACTTTTTCCACTCCGATTGAGACACCTCTAAAACATGGTTTTTGAACACTTCAACAGCTTCTTCTGGCGGCGAAAATCGTTGACCACGCATTTTTTTCTTAATGTGCGCAAACAAGAAGAAGTCATTAGGTACCAAATCAGGGCTGTACGGCGGATGACATATTAATTCGACGTTTTGGCAGGTCAAAATCGCTCTGGTTTGAGCCGATGTGTGAGAGCTCGCATTGTCATGGTGAAAAATGATTCGTCTTCTCTTGTTGGTTTTTCGAATTTCTCCGATGACTTCAGGCAAACAAATAGTAGTGTACCACTCAGAAGTGACCGTCCTACGTTGCTCAAGCGGAACAGTCGCTACATGATCAGTTTTGCCGAAGAAACAGGCGACCATTTGCTTCGAAGTGCTTCTTCCACGAACAACTTTCGTTGGATTTTGCTCGTCTTTGAAGACCCACATGGTCGATTGTTGTATCGTTTCGGGCTCATACGCATAGATCCATGATTCGTCACCTGTGACGATCTTATAAACGTCTTTTGAAGCACCGCAATCGTATTTTTGCAACATTTCTTTGCACCAATCGGCACGAGCCTTTTTTTGAGCGACTTTCAAATTGTGCGGGATCCAACGAGAACAAACCTTTTTTGCGGCCAGGTGTTCATGCAGTATCGAATGTATCCTGGTGGAAGAAATGTCCAAGGATGTCTCTATCTCCCAGTATGTCGCATGTCGATCTTGCATTATGAGTTCACGCACGGCATCAACGTTCTCTGGCACAACAGCCGTTTTTGGACGGCCTTCACGGAATTCGTCTTTGAGCGAGCTTCGGCCACGATTAAATTCATTATACCAATTTTTCACAGTGCTATAGGATGGTGCTTCATCGCCATAGAAAGGATTAAGTTCATGTCGTGATAATCCACGTCGAAAGTTGTGAAAAATTATGGCACGAAAATGTTCACGAGTTAATTCCATTTTTTTCTATATTAATTTTTTCAAGTCACTGTAAACAACACAAATAATGGTCGTACGTCAAAACGTTTTGAGTACGATTATGCTTAAAAATTACAAACTTCCAATGGAAATGTCAGATTGCACTTGCCGCACTCAGTGTTGCCAGGCCAGAAATATATATAGCAGCCCTCGTAACATTTATAGTTTTCGGTTTTAAATACAAAATACTTTGAATTGAAGCTAACGTTTGAATAATGGTTAGAAGAAAGCTGAGAAAACTATGTACAAGTAAGCGCCAGGATAATAAAACAATAAACAAAAGAAGTAGAACAAAATAAGTTTTACAAAAAAAAAAAAAACAGAAACAATTTTGGCAATTTTGCAAAGTATTCGAAAAAAGGTGCTCACAATCTATGACAAAGCTCTTGCAAATGCTAACTGTTGCAATACAAAATGCTTTAAACACCGAATACCGCTTTTTTGCTGTTTCAGATTTTTACTTTTATAGTTGTTTGTTATAATCATCAGTTCGCCTTTACTTTGCTTTTTTTTACATTTGGAATAGTTATGTTGTAAATTTTTATTCTACATTATCGTTGCTAGTTTCTACCGGAAATTTATTGAACAGACTTAATTTTTACATCAAAAATTTATGTTTGTAAATTTGGAAGAATGAAGAGAAGTTCGGCTTTATAAGAAACTTTGCTTGTTTTTATTTAAAATATAGAACTGTTCAGTCAGTACGATCAAGTTCTGACTGCACGCTAGCTTTGAATCTCCATCAAAAATTGTTCATTTCATTTAATTTAAAAATATTTTATTTTTCATTTTTATGGCATTTAGTTTTGTCATTGTAAAAATTTTCTCTCACTGAAGACACTTCACAAAGTTTGTATGAAGAAAACTTAATCAGTTAATGATTCAATTAAGTACTAACTGATCAATTTATTAATTGATTTCTTATATGGTAAATTAAGTTCAATTAGGGCATTAATAGCGTAAATTCCTTTATTGCGCAATTAAAACGTATGTCTGAACAGGGTATTAGTCATTTAATTCTTTCTGTAAATTTGTTTTCTAAACGTTACTATATTAATTGGCGATCCCTAAGATGATACTCTTAATATAAGAGATAAATTGTCTATAAGCCGTTGGCCAATACAAGTGACTTTGGCTGAGATGTATTTCCATTGTTGATATTGCCGAAACAACACAAAACTTTATTTTCTCATTTAGAATTCTTGTTTTATTTACCAAAAATTTAATTTTATTTGAATTTCCTATCTGCTAAGAATTAACGGCTATGAAGAGTAGAAAGTATTTGTAGTTGTCGGCATTTTCTGTTTTTGATAAATTTATAATATTCATCTCAGTTGGAGTAGCATAACAAATGAATGTATCGCAAATCTGTCGCTAAGTCTCTTGAGGTTTTGTTTTTATTAATAGTAGCGATTGTTCAAATTTAGCTGTTATTTTAATTTTTTTTAATCTTAATACTTTATACTTACATTAATGTAATATCTTCCGTAAACTTATCAGCAATAATTATTGCTTACCCCAATTTATGTTATAAAAGTAACGGTAAGTAGTATGGGAGGGACAACGCATAGTGCACCGCGCAGTCTGATCTTCATATTTTAGAAAGTATTAAAATTAACTCCTCTTTCTGACATTTTCAAATTAATTAATCTTGCAATTCGAGAGCTGATCGGACACATTGCATTATTACAAACCAAAAGTTTGTAAGTCCATCCAGAAACCTGTCGCTTTGGGTCCCGTGACTTCTGTAAAAAAAATCAGCAGACACAATCAACCGAACACAACATCTACCACTCAAAGGCCTTTTAGCTTTCTATACTCATTTGAGGTTCTTTGGTGATGTTCAATTATTCCATTGGGTTCCACCTTTAGATACAGTATCACCTAACTATAACCTTTTATTAAAATAAAAAAAGGTATCACCAAGTAACATTGATTGCCTATTGATGTCCTTTACTTATTTTCTTTCATTCATTTCGAAGCAATATAACGTAAAAATATAAATAAAAAGAATTTGGGATTAGTCCACTAAGGGGTCATATTTTTATGTTAGCACCACCTGCGACCACAACTGATGCTCTTGTATATCAAAGCATAAGAAGCAACTCTCTATCATTGCCGGCTTTTACTTTCATTGTTTTCAGCTTCACTTGGACAATTTTAATATAAAATAAATAAGAGTTCTATATTCGGCTATGCTGAATCTTATATACGAGGGCTGCTATATATATATCTGGCCTGGCAAAACTGAGTGCTGCCAAGTGCAATCTGACATTTCCATTGGAAAGTTTGTCATTTTTAAGCATAATCGTACTCAAAACGTTTTGACGTACGACCATTATTTGTGTTGTTTACAGTGACTTGAAGAAATTAATATAGAAAAAAATGGAATTAACTCGTGAACATTTTCGTGCCATCATTTTTCACAACTTTCGACGTGGATTATCACGACAAGAGTGCATTGATGAACTTAAATCTTTGTATGGCGATGAAGCACCATACTATAAACTGTGAAAAATTGGTATAATGAATTTAATCGTGGCCGAAGCTCGCTCAAAGACGAATTCCGTGAAGGTCGTCCAAAAACGGCTGTTGTGCCAGAGAACATTGATGCCGTGCGTGAACTCATAATGCAAGATCGACATGCGACATACCGAGAGATAGAGACACCCTTGGACATTTCTTCCACCAGCATACATTCGATACTGCATGAACACCTGGCCGCAAAAAAGGTTTGTTCTCGTTGGATCCCGCACAATTTGAAAGTCGCTCAAAAAAAGGCTCGTGCCGATTGGTGCAAAGAAATGTTGCAAAAATACGATTGCGGTGCTTCAAAAGACGTTTATAAGATCGTCACAGGTGACGAATCATGGATCTATGCGTATGAGCCCGAAACGATACAACAATCGACCGTGTGGGTCTTCAAAGACGAGCAAAATCCAACGAAAGTTGTTCGTGGAAGAAGCACTTCGAAGCAAATGGTCGCCTGTTTCTTCGGCAAAACTGATCATGTAGCGACTGTTCCGCTTGAGCAACGTAGGACGGTCACTTCTGAGTGGTACACTACTATTTGTTTGCCTGAAGTCATCGGAGAAATTCGAAAAACCAACAAGAGAAGACGAATCATTTTTCACCATGACAATGCGAGCTCTCACACATCGGCTCAAACCAGAGCGATTTTGACCTGCCAAAACGTCGAATTAATATGTCATCCGCCGTACAGCCCTGATTTGGTACCTAATGACTTCTTCTTGTTTGCGCACATTAAGAAAAAAATGCGTGGTCAACGATTTTCGCCGCCAGAAGAAGCTGTTGAAGTGTTCAAAAACCATGTTTTAGAGGTGTCTCAATCGGAGTGGAAAAAGTGCTTCGACAACTGGTTTGAGCGCATGCAAAAGTGTATAAATCATGCTGGAGAATACTTTGAAAAACAATGAAACCATTTTTGATTATAAATATTCGCATTTTCACTATTAGGCCAGAAATATATAGAGCAGCCCTCGTATGTATATTTTCTACTGTGTGGTTGTAAAAAATTTCAGCTGTAGGTATTCGGTTTTGAAATCGCCCTACAAATTATGGAAAAAAAGCCACACCATTTTAGTCTAGCAACGAAGTAATATAAATATTTTCGTGGGAAGTGCTAATAAACACTTTCAATTTAAAGTATAATATTTATTAATTTATTTTGAAAACAGAACAAGAATTAGATCTTCTGTTCTTGCCAGTAACAAAAGTAGTAACAAATTTATTAACATTCACATCTTATACTCTTTTTACTCTTTTGCAGCTTCTTTTGAAGTACTAAAGCAAACAATTTCCAATAACAACTAGTAACGACTTCTTCTAATCGAACAGAAACATATTTTACTGTCAAATTTTAATTGAGTAAATTAAATTGAATATGTGTGAACACCAAAATTAATTACTAATTTTAAATTTTAATTGTCTAAATTAAAGAGTAGGCCTGAACAGGATATAACACTTTCTAAAAGACTTTATTTAATGGTTGTGTAGTTTAATTTAGTAAAAGGTATTTAAAAACATAAAAAGGAAATTAAACGTTTCTAACTTCCAAAACACTTTTCAGGATGTTTACCAGAAAAATCATTAGAAACAAACAACAAAAATACTAGAAACTCGCGTATATCTCACGCACGAAACACAATCGAAGAACTTCAGAACCAACGCTATCATCGATAAGACTCATCTCAAGGATTCTTTCTTATCTTGATAAATATATAAAACCTGCAGAAAACGAGAAGAATTCGACTGAAAACTGATTTTCAGAAGAATAAATTTTTATCTTAAATATACATCTATGAAATATTTCCTTTTACCTATTTTAATCTGTTTATCTACGGTGTCTCCTACTCTATGGAACCGATGCGTTGCGGGCGAGTGGCAATGGTTTTGATCGTAAATCGTATGTTCGAGTCTCACTGGAGTCATAGAATAACGATTCTTGTTTAAGAGAACATTTTAAAGCAATCTTTCATTTAGTGTTTATGTGTAACAATATATTAATTGTTTCTGTTCTCACATTTGTCACTTCTCTTTAAGCTAAGGGTTTTTGCTGGCCATGACATAATTTTTTTTTTAAATAAATAAAATTGTGTACACGAAAATCATCATTATGGAAGCAGCTCTTAGCTGATGTACCTGCCAAATTATATTTATCTCTAAAAGTATATAGACGAATCCTCTGCTAAAATTGTTTTGTTATTTTAAATGTTAGCTTTGATTTCTTTTTAATATAACTGCAATAAACATTTTTTTAAACGTAATGATTTTACTCTAAAACTTTGATGTTTAGTAAGTCTCTGGCTGAATTTTAGCAACAGTTTTTAAAGTTTCTAAAGGAAAAATATTAAAAATCTTTTTAGTTTTTAACACGGATATAAATGTATTGTACTCGTATTCACAACACATGCACATTTGCGATTTTTATCCGCTTAAGACTGAATGTTTTAGGAATAAGTAATGTGTGTTACTCTATACATTTCCTTTTGAATAGACAAATACATATTTGTGTGGATATATTTTATCCTCGCTTTATGTATATAAAACGTAGAATATGTAGGATGTTTTTAACTTTCTTTTTACTTCTGTGCGCGTTTTTTTTTTTCTTTATTTTTGAAAGCCTGATTTAGGACAGAAATGCCTTTAGATTGTGTGTGTATGTGCGTGTTCTTTTTTATATTAATCCGATTGAGATTGTTGTTCATTTGCACGTAGGGATAATAAACGCCTCAATAAACTTTAAGTATTTAATGCGTTGCGATGTTCAGTTATTGTGTGTGTCGTGAGGGGTTTTATTGTACGTTTGCACTCTTAAGTCGCATTAACAAGACATGCATGCATGAACTTATTTTTCTCCATGCTTTTTTATTTATTTGCTTTTATTTCTCCAATTATTTTCATTTTCATACTCGAGTATACTTCAATTTAATTTTTGGATATTTCGCTAAATATTTAAATAAAAATTGTTTACCGAATTTTTTAATGTAATTTTAAGCGACATAATTTCCACGGTGCCTTGAACATAGCTAAGTTTTTTTAATACATAATTAGCCGAATTAATTTAATTAATTCTTCGGCTCAAATTAATGTAATAAACCTTTCTTTATTGACTTTTATTCTAAGACTCATTTTTTAGTTGTTGATTTTTTAGTTGTTGTTTTTTAGTTGTTGATTTGACGAGCTTATTCCAAATTATATTTGATTTACGTGTATGAGTTTGAAATGTGTTCGTTTTGTGAAAATAAGAAGAGTTATTAATCGAAAAAATTTCCGGAACAAGTTGACAAGAACGAAGGACCTATGAAGCTTTTCTTAAAAACCAACGATTTCAATATAGCCTCCCGCAACTACTGGTAAATAAGAAACAAACAGCGGAAAATATAATTTAGTGGACTTTTAGATTAGGTAAAAATCTTTTTATATGGCCCAAGTAGTGAGCACTTTGATCCAAAGTAAATAAAGATTTTGGGCAAGCTCGCGAGGTGTAGGACGTTTCTTTGTATGGGGCGTGGACCATCGTGAACAGCGGACAACAACCGCGGTGTTGGTACTTGCAATCACCGGACTTGAACCTGAAAAAAAACCTCGAAGTTGTTGGGTGAAATTAAATTTAAACTTTCAA
Source organism: Gymnosoma rotundatum (assembly GCA_916610165.2). Lineage (NCBI taxonomy): Eukaryota > Metazoa > Arthropoda > Insecta > Diptera > Tachinidae > Gymnosoma > Gymnosoma rotundatum. The sequence continues at coordinate 88,580,270 of OU744337.1, read as the reverse complement.
ATATTAATAACCACAAAAATGAAAGAAAGAACATAAAAGTATTCAAATAATATTAGAATTTGTTGGTTACACAGAATATAAGCATTTTCCTTTACTTCTGAATAATAAGATTATTCACGAACAAGACAGGACTGTTGTTGTGTTTTTAGGTCAACAGTTTTAATTTAATTAACGTATTGTATGTAATAAATTTTACTAAAGTGAAAATATAAAAATATTTATAACACTTAAATGTATTATTGGATTCTTAACGATTTCGGCTTTAACCAAATATGCTGTCATTTGCGGGATTTCATTACGGCGCGTTTGCATAGCACCACACAGGTTTAAGAACCGCATTAATATTAATTTGCAAACTAATCTAAGTGAAGCGTTTCTGTCAATGATCCAGTTGATAAGTGTTGCTTTCAACTTCATTTGTGTCGGCTTCAATTTTATATGAGCTATTATTTGGATATTTATAACGATAAAAGTATATGATTCGCTGCGCCAAGTGACGGTTATAAACGTATTTTTTGCTCATTTCTCTTTATTTTCCATTCTATCAGCTACTTTTACAAGTGGAACATTTTTCTTGAAAGCTCCGTCAATCCTAAAATAAAACTCTGTCGATAAAGTTTTGTTTTAGTTCTGTTCGGCATATCACATATATACGTCACGTATAAAAAGCGTCTCAAAATGCATTTTCGAAGAACTCGATTTGTTTTTTTTTATAAAAAATTTGTTTTTCCTTAAATATTTTAATTATTTTATTTTTTCTTTCAATATTTCGAATTTATGAAAAAGGCCGAACAAAATATTCTCAGCCCAATCATAAATATTCTCGAGAAAAGAATCCTCCAATTATGAATTCCATGGGAACAAAATAATAAAAAAGTGGTATCATCGTAATTTGAAGGGAGTTATTTTTTATTTACACATAAATGTTCTTTTATAATTTATAATACCTAATTTGTTCCCCGCATTTTTTTTTTTAACTTTCCGCAGTCAATCAAAACGGGACGAATTTATAATGGAAGAAAAGGAAAAGTGAAAAAAGTCGCACGGAATTTTTATTTAAAATTTGGTTGTATATATTATTCAACTGATAATAATATTATAATTATTATTTTTTTTTTTAATTTATATATATTTATATATATTCAGAAAAAATATGTTAATTTTTGAACTGTAAAAAGCAGACCCTATAGGAACAAGTATAAACAAAGAATGCCCTAATATTAACGTGATGTTCAATTATATGGCTTTCAGTAGCAGGGAGACGTTTAAAATTCAAACATAGTTTGTGCAAATATTTCCACTAAAAAATAAATTTTTAATTGAAAGTGTGGTTAACCGTTATTAACGGACGCACCAAATTTGTTCAGACTAGAAACTGCTATGTCTGCTTAAAGAATAAGTACAAAAAATTAAACTTAAAATTAAACAAATGGTTACGTAATTTTCACATATGTGTACAACTTATATTTTTGAGGTGTAAAAGGCTGAGACTATAAATTTACGCCCAATGTTAACCACTTTTTTACAGGGGCTTATTTTTTATTTACCCAATTTTTTTTACATCCTGTGTGAGACAAACTCAAACTTGACGCATTTGTTTATCCTGATTTCTGTGTTTAATTAACTTATTCGGATAAAAATCTTTAGTTTATTTAAAAATTTGTGAGAAGTTTCCTAAAAAGCTAAACCGTCCAAGATCCTTTGCCCGAACCCCGGCAGATCCTTCCACTCTGGATGAAATTCTGGATCTTATTAAACTCAGCAACAAAGAGCTGCCTACGGCCGACTGGAAAGTCGCTTAAGTAAGCGAACCAAAGGGCCACTTCCGCGACGCTGTCGCCCCCTGTAAGGGGGAGACCAACTACAGTTTCGATTCGATCTGTCTCAGGATCTATAAAAGTAACATAGAAGAGAGTTATAAACCTCCTATTGGACCTTTACCAGAGGCTACCGCGGGACAAACTGAACCCATACAGACGGCCCCGGCCTCTACATGCGGTTCAGATACGTCGGGCGACACAAGAAAAGTCATTTCTTCATCAGGGTTTGCCGTTGACTTTTTCCGGCAAATGAGGCTCGAACCCGAACATTTCGCAGAAAGCGAGGGGTCACTCCTGTCTAACGAGGGTGACTCCGACGCAACCCTTACGACCAAAAACAATGATGATGAAGGTTGTGCAAATTAACCTTCATCATTCCATTGCTGCTTCGGCGGCCCTATTCCTCCGCCTGTCACAAAAAGGAGAGGATATTGTTCTGGTCCAGGAACCATGGGTCGTCAATAATCGGGTTTCTAGACTATCTATGGACGGCTACAAAACTGTCTACGTCTCAAGTAAAGGTAAGCCCAGAACTTGCATTACGATAAAGTACAATATTAACCCTTAAATGCATAGTGATGTAGATCTACATCGCGTTTTAAAACCTCCATATCTCTTGATGTGGCAACATTTGCAACATTTTTTTTATACGTATGAAATTTCGAAGAACTGATTTACCGTTATCGTGTGCAAATAGAAGCTCAACAAGTTTATTTTATTATTTGTGACAGTTCTAATAGGAACAATTCAGTTCGTGTATAATTTCATTTTGTGATTATTTATATAAAAATAATATAAAATATAACAAAAAAATTGTTTTTGGATAAAAAAAGGTAAGTAAAATTAATTTTATCTTCAGGTTTTTACCTGCTGCTGAATTTGTGTATGAAAAGCTGTATTTTGTATGTGATGTAGAAATACATCAGTATGCAAAATCCGTTCTGTATATTTTCTGTTTTAATTTTTGAATTTTCTTTTTGAAACGACATTTTTAATATAACAGTATGTCTCGATCGCTAAAAACTAAAGACATTGAGCAAATTCTGGCTGATCTAGAAGACGGTAACATTTCGGATGATGGATTAGAAAATGAAAATGATGACGAAGATCAATTTTACTCAATCGCTAGGGATGTTTTTCAAAATTTGGAGGAAGAAGTCGACCCTTTAGGTGAAGGCGTACAAAATGATCCACTTTTTACTGAGTATGAATCTGGTCCATCGGAACAAAATGAATTTCAAGATAACTCAATGAATTTGTTTGATAAGCGCAGCCTTATTTGGAAAAAAGATCACTTATGTTTTGATGACTCTAAATTTTTTAACGAACCTGTCACATTAGGAGAAGATATAGCCATGTTAGATACTCCATATAAGTGTTTTACCCACTTTTTTACTCCAGAGTTCCTCCAAAAGATTGTGGACGAAACTAATCTTTATGCCACTCAAACCAACCCTTCAACCTCTTTCGTGACAACTGTTGAAGAATTAAAAAAATTTATTGGAGTGTTGGTCTTTATGTCGGTTCAACATTTTCCGAGTGTTCGCTCTTGTTGGGACGGAAAGTTTGGTTTTGAACCAATAAATAGTGCTATGCCGGTTAACCGTTTTGAAACTTTAAGGAGTGTGTTGCACTTTAACAACAATGAAAAACATTTGCCACGGGATCACCCAAATCACGATCGCTTACATAAGATCAGACCTGTTCTAGACCATTTAAATGCAACATTTTCATCTATTCCTATCGAGCAACGCCTGTCTATAGACGAACAGATGTGTTCAACTAAAATAGGCCATTTCCTAAAACAATACTTGCCAAACAAGCCCCATAAGTGGGGCTACAAGCTGTTTGTACTCTGCAATCTCGCTGGATATGCTTACCGGTTTGAAGTTTACTCCGGCCAAGAAGATAAAAGGAATAGACTTCCAGATGAGCCAGACTTAGGAGCCACGAATAATGTTGTTTTACGGTTAGCCCGAGTGATACCGCGAATGAAAAATCACATAGTCTATTTTGATAATTTTTATACCTCATTGCCGCTGGCATATTATTTATCGAAGCAAGGTATCCATTGCGTTGGAACAGTTCAACAAAACAAATTGCCCAATTGTCGGCTTCCGGATAAGAAGGATCTTATGAAAACTGCGATTCCTAGGGGAACGTATGAAGAAAGAACTACTCACTACAATGGGGTTGATTTTACAGCGACTGTGTGGAAAGACAACAAGGTGGTAACCTTATTGTCCACTTATATTGGATCTCAGCCCGTAAGCAGTATAAGTCGGTATGATAAGCGCCTAAAACAAAATGTTAATATACCTTATCCAAAAGTTGTGCAAGAATATAACATGCATATGGGTGGAGTTGACCTTATGGATAGCTACTTAGGTCGCTATCGTATAAAGGTCAAAACCCGAAAGTGGTACCTTCGCTTATTTTATCACATATTGAACCTTGCAGTAATAAACTCTTGGCAACTCATGAAGAAAAACGCTATTGCAAGGGGTGGCTCCAGTAAACAGTTACCAAATCTTGGTCAGTTTCGAAATGAATTGGCTGATTCTCTCTGCAAAATAGGATCAGAGACAAGCGGAACCAAAAGAGGTCGACCTAGCAATAGTTCGCTTGAAACCAGCTTACAGGCAAAAAAAAAAAAAACGAAAGGAGCACCTCACCCTATGCCATCCATAGATGTAAGAAAAGACGGCGTGGATCACTGGCCTATATTTGCAAACAGATTGCATTGCAAAATACCGGAGTGTACGGGAACAACCCAGTGGGCATGCCGAAAATGCAATGTGCCTTTATGCTTAAATGCAAAAAATAACTGTTTCTTAAAATTTCATACTTCATAATTTATTACAAATATGTTTATAGTTCATTGAGGAATTCAAGGAATGATTTTGCATGCTGATGTAGATATACATCAGTATGTTTTTTGTTAAATAAAAAGAAAATACGAATGTTGGTTGTTATTTTATTTTTTCCTTTAATTACATTAATTTTCTAGATGATTAAAAATTTTTTTAACAAAATATAAAAAATCATGCATTTAAGGGTTAACGCTCTTTTTCTTTGCAGTTTCAGTAATGGAGACAGCATTGTCATAGCAGTGGAGACGGGCTCGAAAAATGTCTGCGTGGTCTCCAATTATATGGCCCACTATCATGGAGATTCGCCACTACATGACCTGCTGAAGCTTCTGGTTGCACAGGCTTACAACCCTTAAATGCCGGTCATCATTGAGGCCGATGCCAACACTCATCACCATATGTGAGGCAGCAAGGACTTCAATGAACGGAGTGAGTCACTTCAATTAGAAGGGAGGTCCTCGATCTTACCCGGACAAACGGGGGCTTGTCTGATATTTTCAGAAATTGGAGTATCTCTCAAGAGTGCTCCTTTTCTGACCACAGGTATTTAACTTATAATTTACATCTGGAATCAATAGATACCGGAGTATCCCACTTCTACATAAATAGGAAAAAACAGACTGGAATATATTTCGGTCCAATTTAGAGCTTGGCCTAAGGCCTGCTTCCTTTAAGATTAATGACGACTGCGATATTGCTCGGCTGGTTGAATTCTTAACCTTGCAGATCTGCGAAAGTGGCCTGCAATCCACCGAACCCAAGGATTAAGCCGAAACCCCCTTAGTGGAATACGAGGATCGCGGAATTACGCAAAAAATGCAGAAAACTCTTCTGCATTTTTTATAATTATAAACAAAGGGAGTTTAAGTATGCCATACGAAGATCCAAAAGAGCCTCACGGAAAAATTTCTGTGGTAACATAGAAAGCTCGTCCGAAAGCAGCAAGCTACGCACGATTCTCAGCACGTCCCTGAGAGTTATTGTGAGTATTCTGAAGCCGGACGATCAATAAACGGACTCTTTAATCGATACCTTGGAGACGCTGCTCGATACTCATTTTCCTGGTAGTGACTGGATTAGCGAAGTGAGAGGAACTGTAAATTCCGCGTCGGTTTGCCCATTCACTTTCCAGGTGACCAATGCTCACACAGATTTAATACCTTCAAGTCTCCTGGATTTGACAATATCATCCCAGCGGACTTGCAACATGGCATGGACTTCATAAAACTACGACTATTGGGGATCTACAATTCTTGCCTGGAAAAAACTTACATGCCAGAAAGTTGGCGTGTGGCTCGAGTTGTTTTCATCCCTAAAGCGAGAAAGAACTCTCATATTAAACCCAAAGACTTTAGGCTAATAAGCCTGTCGTCTTTCTTACTAAAAACGCTGGAAAGGATTCTCGATCTTCAGATCAGAAACTCCATAAATCCGGCGCATATTTCCAGCTCGCAGCACGCTTACACGAAAGGAAAATCTGTCGAAACGGCGCTGCACGTGTTTATATCCCATGTTGAAAAGTCCCTTTCAAATAAGGAATTTAGCCTTGCAGTGTTTCTTGACATAGAAGGAGCTTTCAATAACGACTGTCCCAATGCCGTTATAAAGGCCCTCTTGTATCTTGATCTGGTGGGATTCATTGCGCTACTACGAAAGACCAAACGGGTAATAGGGTGATAGCTTATGCTGATGACATTGCTATCGCCGTCTCGGGAAAATACCTTACAACACTTACAAAACGGGTGAACTATTCGCTCAATATTCTGTCTCAATGGTGCCGTGAATTTGATCTCGATGTTAACCTCGTCAAAACGGATGTTATGCTCTTCACACGGAGATACAAAGTTCCGATTTTTACCTTGGGGTGATGCTTGACCCCAAACTTCAAAGAAAGGCGAACATTGGCGAAAGAGCTCGGAAGGCGACCTGCGCGCTCTACCTATGCCAGAGAGCTCTAGGGCCAAGATGAGAACGTCAGCCTCGAATCACCTCCTGGCTCTATAAGGAAGTAATCGAGCCGAATATTCTCAATAGTGCTGCTTTTTGGTGTCCCGTTTCGAGAAAGCGGTTAACCAAAAGCCTCTTGATAGAGTCAGGAGAACAGCTGCCATTTTGATTACTGGGGCTCTCCGAACTACTTCGACACAGGCTCTGTATGCCCTTCTCCATTGGTTACCCACCAAACTCCTGGTGTTGCAATAGGCCAAATGTTGTGCAGCCATACTTAATGACCTCTCACGCTGGCTTAGGCCGGACATAGGTGACTCGAGGATTATCGTTCGGGATGTGCCCATATCATCAATGGTGGACTTTATCTCTTCTACACCTGCTCAAGACCACGGGTTACAGATACATATTCCAAGTAGGGAGGAATGGGTCTGTAAGAAAGTGGTTGTGTGCAATACTGTTGACATCTACACCGATGGCTCGAAACTGGACTGAGACTCTCCTTTAGACTTCCTGACTACTGCAGCGTCTTTCAAGTCGAGGTAATGGCCATTCTGAAAACATCCGAAATAGTGCTTAGGGACAACCTTTTTGTCTTTGCCATAGAGAACCACTACCTCAATTTGGCTCGCAAATTATGGGTGGAGGAAAGTTCCTTTTGTATCTCAAGACAACTGTGGACTACAGCGGACCAGGTAGCCGCTCGGACTGGACAGAAAATCCATAAGTATTACGGTCTCCGTATTTACTGGTCACTACCTAATCGGCAGGCATGCTGAAAGACTTGGTCTCCCCAGCTGCTATATAAAACAAGCAAAAAAACTTTTTCTCATGGAAAGTACACATACGCAAGTCTTTTAAGATTTTATCGTTCATTACGCCACACAGTGCTTTGTTCCCATATAATGATGGGACAGAAATAGAAAGAGTTGACGCAGACTTTTGGAACTTTGCAGGGAAGTTATATTTAGCCTAGTTAAGAAAAATTTTAATTTTTGGACAAATCAGAACAAGGAAACGCCTAACGCCCAAATTCAAAAGGCAAATATATTAATTTTAAAATGTTGTCAAATATCCTTTATGGAAAAAATGCAATAAGTCCTACAAAAGTTATCCGTAATTTATAAAATTTGGTTTATATGTGACTATTTGTTTTAACTCAGGATCATTCATAGTCATGAAAAGAATATTTTTACCAACTTATTATTTTACCAACCAATTTAATTAATTTAATTATAATTATTTAATTATTATTCACCATCATTAAATATTCTTTCGATTTCTACATATTCAGAAATATTTTCAAAAACTATATCGTTTTTCATTTTAATAATCCTTCTTGAAGATATAAGTGAATCTAAAGCTTTTAACGAGTGAGTGATAAAAATCCTTATGCGTGTCTATTCGAGAGGTTTTTCTGGTATGGGACAACCGTACGTTTTTAGATTTGCTTTTAGTGCTTCTTTCGAATTGTAGAACGATTTTTTCATTTCATTATTACTTGAATTACAGAAAGTCACATATACCTATTGGCATATTAATATATTTTATAATGTCACATTCGTGGAATAAACTTGTATATACAGTACAGAAAGGTCCTAAGTCGAATTTTTACGAAATTGAGTTTTTCGTGATTCCATACATTATACACGGATACATCTAGTGTAGTGTTTAAACAATTTGTTTATTTATTTTTAGCTTTAGTGCTCCGCGATTAGAGCTACTTAGCGATGTTTATTTAATTCTTAACTATTCTAACAAATTGTTCTTCTTATATACTATTTGGTTGAGTATTTTTACAAATTACACTCAACCTCTTATTTCTATACTTAACCTAATTTATCCATATCTTAACTTCAGTAAAATACCAGGCAATCATGAATTTTGAGTAATTTACAAAATTCAGGTTTGAGTGGAATTATTAAATTCTTATTTTTTCTATTTTTACAAATTTACTTAAATAGAACAAATGCAATGAGAAAATGCTGATCGTTGCATTATTTTGCAAACCACTTGTCTGTTGGTTTACTCAACTGCATGTGTACAGTGTAACATGAGCTTATTGTTGTGAATGCCAGTGTGTCGGCAATTTAGACTGTTTATTACAGTACTTATGTGATAGTAACATTGACCGATCAGTCACACTACACTAGCCCCAAAATTTGAATCCAATATCATTTGAGTTTTTAATATTATATTGTGAAAGATACAGTATCTATTATGTTTTACTTTCACCTGTATTTTTACAAATATATGAGTCAGGGTCTGTATACGTTTTACCAGCGATATTTAAAATGGGTTAATTACATCTCTCCTGTTAGTGCTAAACGGTACTTTATGTTTATTGGCAAACCACATGATAGTAAAATATAAGAATTGTTAGCCGCTACACCAAAGTGCAGTATTTCTTTCATTATTGTTGCTGTTATTGTGTGTTTAACCAGACAAGGTATTTTTGTCCAAATAACTTGTTATTTTTGCTTTGTTTCAATTTTCTAATAAAGATGGTTCACCAATTATACACACATAATTATACATTTCCAATTGTTTGAAAATTGAACTTGCGCGTACCCAACAGTCAATAAAATAATTCTTGCAAAAAAAAACCGACTTCAAAACAGATTACATCTGTCTGCCTATAACAGCTCAAGTGTATGGCCAGATAAATTAGGTTACATTAACTATTCGGACACACTTATATCTCCAAACTTTATATTTTTTCAACTGTTCACTAGTTTGGCAATATACATCAAATTGCAGGAACTATAGGGTCACTCTTTAATTTCCTAATACAAATTATATACTTGCTGTTGCAGTAGATTTAGCATTCAGGTTCTGTTAAAATTTAACCGTCTGTCTGTAACGGTTGAACACTTTGCCCATATGCATCAGATTATATCCGCTATTTAATTTATAATATAACATTTTTATACTTCTTATTATACCAAATAAAATAGTGGACATTCTGCCTAAAATTAAGGTGATTGCATACAACGGTCTCTTTTAAGTTTCAGCGTTCTGTCTATAACGATTCGAAAGGTTGGTCACATACACAAAATTACATTACCTATTGGAACACCCTTTAACTTCCAAATACAAATTTTATACTTGTTGTTATAGCAGACATAGCTATACAGTTTCGGTTGTAAATTTCAAGCGTCTGTCTACAACTGTTCAAAAGTATGGCCATATACATTAAATTTAATGAACTATTGGCGCACCCTTTAGTTTATAATTTGTATTATTATACTTGTTACTATAATATTCATAGCAATCGACATTCTGTCCAATTTGCAAGCGTTTGTCTATAATGAGTCAAAAGATAGGCCCACATAAGTAAATTTACATTAATTATGCGGGCACCCTTTAATTTTTAGATTTATTTTTGTATAATTTTTTGCTTTTGGGAGCCATAGTAATACGGATTCATTTTAAATTTTACAGAATCGCCCTTTAGAGTTCAAAATACACGTAAAAAGTTGGTATGTTGTATGGTGTCACCCTTTAATTTTTAAGATTATGAGCTGTTTTTAAAACAGGACCAATCTGTGAGCATAATCTTTCATATTACCTAAAATTTGGAAAATCGGATCAGAAATGACTGAGTTCTGCGGGCACAAATGTAAAAAAAAAAACAAATCAAAATTTTAAATCACAGATTTTTTAAATTGACGTTCTTTCCAAGTTTCGGTGCGATTTTTATATTTTTTTAGGTACATTTATAGAGGACATTATCAGAGTACAAAAACCGAAAAAACTAGAACACCATCTTTTGTTTTGTAATGTTTAAGAAAATTTTAGCATTTTTAAATCTTCAATTTAAAAAATTTGATCTTTATAACAATTAAAAATATATTACAAACGAACTTAATATATTAAAATTTATACCACTTTTATAGGAAATATACTTTTACTTCTTATAGAAAAAAATAAACTTTTAAATAATAATAATTTAATAAATTTTAAAGTTTTTTTTGTGAAAAAAGAAAAAAAAACTACTTAATTTGTGACTTCAGCGCCCCCTTTCAGCAAAGAAAAAAGAGAAAATTTCAGTACTTTTTTCTTTCAGCATTTTACCGAAAACAATACAATACAGCTAATATTTTAAAACGTTTGAAGTTTTTTTTATTAAAAACCTAAAAACGAGAGCAATTACGGTCAAAATTAAAAAAAATGGACATAAAAAAACTTAATTTTTTTTACAGTTCCAAAAGTTTTCATATTTTTCTTTATCATACTGTTAGAAAATTAGCGAAAACAAGAAAAAACAAGAAACCATATTTTCTTCTTATATGTTTAATGTTCCATCGAACTTGAAAGTTATTTCAATTTTAATTTGAATAATATAAGTTTTTACGTGCAACAAAAAGTCAATTTAACAAAATATTTGCAAAACGTTCCACTAATGAAATTGTTGCAATACCAAAATTATTAGGATTTTGTTTTATTTTCAATAATAATAGGTCTCATTTTTATATTAGTTTAAAGCAAACGTCTGGTAGTTTTAAAGCAATTGTTTTTTCTAATAATTGAGCTTAAAATTGTCGTGTAAAATCGACCAATTCTCCATTATCATTTTTTTGTTTTGAGTCCGTATTTTTCACTCGGTCCGTTTTTTAGGCGTCAAATATATTTGTTTTATGTTGTATTAGAAAATATATTTTATTTTCACTCCACTGTCATGATTTTTTCCTAAAACTGCAAATCTATTCTTTATGTACAATTTTTAAGGTCTATAGTAAAATGATGTGAAATGAATTATATTTAACCAACCTGCCTACATTGTTGTTCTGTAGCAGTAAATAATCATAACGGTTATTTAGTAGGGCTTAACGAATAATAAATTATATAATTTTTTCGATGGTTTTCATATTGTTTTTTTAATAATTTTTTTCATTAATAAATAATTTCGAGAATTAAGGCAAGTAATGATATTAATTCATTTGCATGATAAAAATATAAATTATACACAAAGGAATATTTTTGGTTTCAGTAGGCAATAAATAAAGTATTAAAAATCCATAAATAAAGTGTTGTTTGTTTATCTGCATATTTTATGAATATTTAATTGTATAAGCTGTGCAAGTGTGTAAGTTGTGGATTGTTAAAACCTAATGTACATTATATAAATACTGGCTTAAAGCATTGAAAATAAATCTCTTATCTTTTTAATGTTTCTGTTCAGTTTTCCTTTTACTTACGATCATTATATTTTAAATAACTTTATTATATTGTCGATATTTAGAATTCTAGAATCAGCATTATGTTTCTTCAGTTGTTGATAACTTTTTGTAGTTGAAATATTATTTTGTAAATATCCCAGGTAAAATATAATCAGATGTAAGTTACAACAACAACCAGCAATGAGCAACTGTTCTTAAGTTTCCAAAGGGTTTTCCATTATGCGAAAATTGCTCTAAAATAAAAGGTAAAACTAGAGCTTGATCTTTTATAACCAAAGAAAAAATTTTGCTCAAATTTTTCACAGATTACTTAGAATCGGAAGATTGACAAAACATACCAATTTTAAATGATTCTATGAAAAGAGCTACAAAATACTGCATTCGTAAGTAAGAGAATTAAGTTTCTAAATATCAAATAAACTCAAGAATATATTTTTCATTAAACTTGATTTTTTATTATTCTTTTTTTACTTAATTGTTTGGACAAAATTCTTCTATTTGTTTAAATTTTTGTGAGAAGTTTTCTGAAAAGCTTAGTAAACGTTAGTTAGTTAGGAGTGGCAGCCTCTCGCGACGAAGCTCACTTGAGCACAATCGAATGGCCCGTTGTGATACCACAAGGAAAGCGGCGCGACTCACCTTACCCAGCCGAGAACCATGAGGATTCACGGATGAACTTCGCTATGTCCCCTATAGAGTGAGATGATAGCTCCGTAACAGTTCCAAAGAAAGGAGAGCCCAGAATTCTTAGTCTTCTTCGAGCCAGGGATGGGCAGTGGCACAGGAGGTGCAGTACGGTCTCTTCCTCTTCCTCCGAGCCACAGCTGCGACAGAAATCATTAAAGGGCTCACCGAGTCTTTCAGCATGCCTGCCGATTAGACAGTGTCCAGTAAGTACCGAGACCGTGATACTTATGGATTTTCTGTCTAGTCTGAGCAGCTGCCTGGTCCGCTTGAGGTCCAGTGTAGTCCACAGTAGCCTAGAGACATAAAAGGAACTTTCTTCTACCCTTAATTTGCCAGCCAAATTGAGGTAGTGGTTCTTTATGGCTATTTTTACCGTTGCCAGAGGAATTCCAACATGTGGTAGCGAGGAGACGTTTGGAAGCAATGTGCCCCGTTTGGCAAGATCATCGGCCTCACAGTTACCCTGGATATTCCTGTGACCAGGGACCCAAATAAGGTCAATCTGTGATCGCTCCGATAGAGTGTTAAGTAATGAGCGACAACGCAGGACTAGCTTTGATGTACTCTATGCACCAGCATAGAGGGTCTGAAATCCGTGGTCCAGAGCGGGAGTAGAAGAGATGTAATCCACCATAGATGGCCTGAGCCAGTGTGAGAGGGCATTAAGTCTGGCTGCACAGCATTTAGCCTGTTGCAATACCAGAAGTTTAGCTGGTAACCAGTGGAGAAGAGCATAAAGAGCCTTTGTCGAAGTAGTTCGGAGAGCCCCAGTAATCAAAATGCCGGCTGTTCTCCTGACTTTATCAAGAGGCTTTTGGTTGACCGTTTTTTCGAGAGCGGGCCACTAAAAAACAGCACCATTTGGCTCTATAACTGCCTTGTAGAGCCAGGAGATGATCCGCGGCTGAAGGCGCCATCTTGGTCCTAGAGCTCTCTGGCAGAGATAGAGCGCGCAGGTCGCCTTCCGAGATCTTTCGGCAATGTTTGCCTTCCATTGAAGTTTAGGGTCAAGTATCACCCCAAGGTATTCCATACTTTTATTTACACTTAGCACAGTACCGTTCAGCTTAGGTGCAGTAAAAATCGGGATATTGTATCTCCGTGTGAAGAGCATAACCTCCGTTTTGCCGGGGTTAACATCATGACCAAACTCGCAGCACCATTGAGACAGAATATTGAGCGAATAGTTCACCCGTTCTGTAAGTGTTGTCAGGTATTTTCAAGAGACAGCGATAGCAATGTCATCAGCATAAGCTATCACCCTATTACCCGTTTGGTCCAGTCGCCATAGCAGCGTGTTGACTGCCAGATTCCAGACGAGGGGAGACAAAACACCTGGAGTGCCTCTTTTCACTAATCTTACAACGTGATCATTTCCCAAGGTTGACGTGATGATACGTGTCCTCAGTAGTTGCGCAATGAATCCCACCAGATTTGCATCAAGATGGCGATCCAAGAGGGCCTTTATAACGGCATTGGGGCAGACGTTATTGAAAGCTTCTTCTATGTCAAGAAACACTGCAAGCGTAAATTCCTTATTTGAAAAGGACTTTTCAACATCGGATATTAACACGTGCAACGCTGTTTCCACAGATTTCCCTTTCGTATAGGCGTGCTGCGTGCTAGAGATATGCGCGAGATTTATGGAACGTTTTAAGTAAGAAAGACGACAGGCTTATTGGTCTAAAGCCTTTGGGTTTAAGATGAGATGTCTTTCCCGCTTTAGGGATGAAAACAACTCGGGCTACGCGCCAACCTATCGGCATGTAAGTATTTTCCAGGCAAGCATTGTAGATAGGCAATAGCCATGGTTTTATGAGGTCCATGCCATGTTTCAAGTCCGCTGGAATGATATTGTCAATTCCAAGAGACTTAAAGGCATCAAATTACATGATGGCCCACTTTATGTGGGCATTGGTCACCCGGAAAGTGGGGGGAAAAACCGACGCTAAATACCAAGTCCCCATCGCTTCGTCAATCCCTTCACTACCAGGGAAGTGAGTACTGAGCAGCGTCTCCAAGGTATCGATTACAGAGTCCGTCCATTGGCCGTCCGGCTTCTCAATACTCTCAATAATTCTCGGGGACGGTCTAAGAGTCCTTCGTAGCCTGCTGGTTTCGGACGAGCTTTCTCTGTTGTCACAGAAAATTTTCCACGAGGCTCTTTTGAATCTTCGTATGGTATACATAAACTCTATTTGTTTATCCTTATAGGGCAGCCGGTTTCCACCATTTTTGAATCTATTAAAGAGTTTTCTCTTCTCCGCTTTCGCTGCCGAGCATAATTGCAAGGTCAAGAATTCAACCGCCCGATCAATATCGCAGTGGTCACTAATCTCGAAGGAAGCAGGCCTTAGGCCAAGCTTTAAAATAGACCGAAATTTATTCCAGTCCGTTTGTTTCCTATTTATGTAGGAGCGGGACGCTCCGGAATCTACTGATTCTAGATGTAAGTTATAAGGTAAATACCTATGGTCAGAAAAGGAGCACTCTTGAGAGGCACTCCAATTTCTGACAATATCAGACCAGCCACAACTGTCACTGAATCTGCGAAGAAAGAAAGCGTTAATATTATACTTAACCATAATACAGGCCCTTGGTTTACCTTGACCCGTGACGTAGACAGGTTTGTAGCCGTCCATAGATAGTCCAAAAACCCGATCATTGATAACCCATGGTTCCTGGACCAGAACAATATCCTCTCCTTTCTGTGACAGGCGGACGAGTAGGGCCGCAGAAGCAGCGATGGAATGATGAAGGTTAATTTGCACAACCCTCATCATCATTATTTTTGGCCGTAAGGGTAGCGTCGGAATCGCCCTCGGTAGACAGGAGTGATTCCTCGCTTTCTACCAAATATTCGGATCCGAGCCTGATTTGCCGGAAAAAGTCACCGGCAAACTCGGATGAAGAGATGAAACTTCTAGTGTCATCCGACGTATCTGAACCGCACATGGAGGCCGAAGCCGTTTGTGTAGGTTCAGTTTGTCCTGCGTCAACCTCTGGTACCAGAGGTTCTATGGGAGGTTTAGAATTTTCCCCTGTATTGTCACCCTTATATATTCTGAGAGAGATCGAGTCGAAACCGTAGTTGATCTCGCCCTTACAGGCGTTAAGTGCGGCGAGGGACTCGTCGTTAATGACGATGATAGCGTCGCGGAAATGGCCCTTTGGTTCGCTTACTTTAGCGACCTTCCAGTCGGCCGTAGCAGCTCTTTGTTGCTGAGCTTAATCAGCTCCAGAATTTCATCCGGAGTAGAGGGATCTGCCGGGATTCGGGCGAAGGATCCTGGCCCGTTCGGAATCTGATCTTTGGATACAGCTGAGAGCTTAGCACCCGACCAGATTTCACCTAGGCTGTCAATTGCCTGCTTGTACAGATCCGCTGAGCGTTGATCAGCACAAGCGATCAATTTAACATGCCCCTGTAGTAAGCGTAAGGTAGCGAAATGGCCATTGAGACGTGTTTTCGCCCTAAATAATCAATATCGGTGAATTAAAAATTTTTAATCAGGATAAAACCTCGATTTCATTAAAATTTAATAAATTTCAAATAATTGTTTAATTCACAACCTGCTTAATTTGGTTAATGGTTTGTATTATTGCATTGCAACAGGTGAACTTGTGAGTAGTTTTCATTTAAAATGTATTTGCGTTTTTATTTAATCTGTGTTAGACAAAAAAAAGATAATAAAAAAAACAATTTTTTTTTAAATGACTCTTCAATTTAAAAATTTTAGTTAAGCGAGTAAGTCTATAATTTTTAAAAAAATTTATGATGCTCTTTCTCAAGCTTAAGAATACAAGTTGTTTTTTAAATAAGTTAAAATTTTTATTTGAACTAATGGAAGAATATAAATTTTGTATAAAAAATAAATGAATAATAACTAGATGACCCGTGCGTATATTTCGCAGCGCTAGTTCTCATTTTTGTAAGATAAAATGAAAATAATTAATAAAAATTTTAGTAACTTCAATACATTTTATTTAAAGTATAAAAATTAGAAATCATAATATATCATATATATTTACATACATACATACATACATGCATATGTTTAAATGCTTTTATTATACTTCTTTGAATACAATGTTAGAGGTAATGACATGATCATCGTTAACTTTTTGCCCGTACGAATCCTTAATATAAACAAAAATATCTTTTAATAAACGGCATTATAGTAAATAGCGGTATTGCACGAATGGATTTTAATACATACAGTATTCTGTAGCACTGCAATTCTATTAAGCGAACCCGTATTATCACGCTTGAACAAAAACATATAATCATAATGACAACAATATTATTATGCAAAAGTGACCCTGCATTACCACACTTGCACAAAAGCATAAAATCACTGCATTATCATGCAGTTCTATATAAAATATAATTTTTATCAATGAAAATATTAATTTTTCAATTTCTAATTATTTTTCGTCATTAGTGTTAGAAATAAGCTTTAAAATGAGATATCATTCATTAAATTTGATGCGGTAGTATGTGAGATATTTGCAACCGACAAAAAAAAGTGCTTTAGAAATAATATATATAATAATAAATAATGACTTTTATAGGAAAATACATGTTTCAAATTTCAGTTACTCTTAAGTTAAATAAGTACATGAACACTAGTTAGATGAGGTTTTACTAGATGTACAATTTAATTAAGAAAATTAAAGAATGCGCCTCCCGCAGAAAGTTGCACATGAAAAATCAGTGGCATATCAGAGTGTTCAAAGACATAATTTCGATGGACTTAAGTCGCATTCAAAATGTCGCTTTGAAAAACTTCATAATGTCCTATGGGCATTGAGCTGTTTTTATTATAGACATAGTGCTGCTTATGAAAGCGTCATAATGTCCGCACCTCAAACAATAACGGCTTCACTTACCAAAGACTTTCTAAATAGCAGGCCTTCGGCCGGCCGCAAGGATTTTTTCCTCCATAGCATAACTAACACCGGCTTTGCTTGTTTATTGTTCAGTTTATGAAAATGTTCTTTCTTGCATGGCATTTAAGAAAATAGTCAAATAATTGAAAATTTTAAGCATTGATTTGTATCGATGTACATACACATTAGAGATGCTCGTTAAGGTTTCGTCTCCGACCAGTTACAAAGTATCGAAATAATGTCAATTGACTCTCTCCCATGTCAATGTTATGTTAAGGTGGCAGGTCCTTTTCATATTAAGCGAACAGTTTTGTATCGGTTTTGTTCCCTTTAGGAAGTCTTAAGTTTTATAGTGGAAAGAAAATAGTTTTGTCGATTTGTGATTAAAAAATTGTTTTTTGTTTGCATAACAGTACATCTTGGAGAATTTTATGATTGCAAATTATTTCAAAATAGACTTTTGCTACTTTCGAAGTTGTCTGAAAGTCAACCACAAAAAGTTTAAAACTGGCGTCATCTTCCCATAGTGGAAACATAGTCAGCAAAACAAGTAAGAGTGCTATATTTAGTTATGCCGAATCCTATAAACCCTTAAATAACTATGTAAATCTGGTTTAGTGAAATAACTCCAATCAAAAAATCAAATATTGGGGTGGCAGAGAATTAAAAAATAAGAAAAATAATTTAACTACTACATATAATTTTACATAAAAATGGCATCGGCCCTTAATGGGTTAAGCATTTTGAAAAAAATTTAGTATTTCCGTAAAGATCTCTTCAAAAGCTATTGAATGATATCCATATTGATATTTAAAAAAATTGAACATTTCAGAACCCCGTAACTCGGAAAATATGGGCGAGCGCCAATTTTTTCACTTGATATTTTTTTCTTATTTTTTCATTCTCTATCGTCTCATATATATTTAATTTTTTGAGGTTACTTTATTATTGCAAATGACTTGAAAAAATTAGATGTAGGCGTGGTGTTTGGCCTGCTGCCTCGAAGAACATGGACCGCTCATGCTGATTTCCAATAGCACGTTACGGGGCGTAACTCGAAAAATATGGGCGAGCGCCAATTTTTTCTTTTGATGTTTTTTTTTTATTGTTTTTTAATTCTTTATCGCCATACATATATATTTAGTTTTTTTTTTTTTATTGGAGTTACTTTATTGTTCCAAATGACATGCCTCGAGGACATGGACCAATCATGCTGGTTTCCAATAGCATCTCTTTCGACACTATATCTGATCGATTGAGGTATTTATTTTTTTGTGAAATATAAATTAATTTTAAAACTAACACGATTGGACATACGGACAATCGACTTCGCTATATATAAGAAGTCAGAATATATATCGCTGGACTAATGTAGAAAGGCCTTAACTCGAATTTTTATGAAATTCAGTTTTTTCATGATTCCATTACATTTCATGCAAATACCCCTCCTCACAAAATTTGAATACAATAGTATCAAAAATAACGATATTACAAGCAATTGCATTTTAAATATTACATTGTGATAAATACAGTTTCTGTTATGTTTTTACCTTCTCCTGTAAAATCACAATTATGCGAGTTAGGGCCTTTCTGCATGAGACCAGCGATATACTTTATAGGGTCGGAAATAGATATTGTAGAAATTTCACACGTAATGACAAACGTAGATATATTCTTTTTCCACTTTTTGTGGTGAAGGGTAAGAAATCCATGTTTTGCTTGACTTGTAAAAGCTCCAAAAGGGGCCTAGATAAGAGCAGTAATCAAAGTTTTAAGTACTTTTTAACCACCAGGTTTTTTTTATGCTAACAGGTCAGTCTTAAGTTTAATTAATTTAAATTAACATCTTCTTGGTTTGCTTTTAATTATTAATTTTAAAGTGTCCTTGCAAAAACAAGAAAAAAATCCTAGTGTTTTGTGATATTCTATTAATTGTTTTAATTATATTTTTTATCATATTTTAACTGTATAAAAAGCCGAAATAAAATCAGCCGCATAAACAAAAATAAAATCATGGATGATTGTTGTTGTTTTTGCTTTAAACATTTTGTTGTTTGGACTAAAAACTTTAGTTTATTAAAAATGTTTATAAAAAGTTTCCTAAAGAGCTAAGTGAGCGGTAGCTAAATGGCCATCGAAATGTGCTTTCACCTTCAATAATGAATAATAATTTAATATTCCCGTAGTTTACTTTTAGTTTTATCAATTGTTGACAACTTTTAAGACGACACACATGTTTTTGTAGGCTGTTTAATTCTTTGGTCAAGATTTATCGACGAAACGAGTAAGTGCGGTTTGACGGGCATCGTCTTCGTGATACCACATACTTTGTAGATAAATATTTGTTATTCAGCTTAGCTACAGGGTTTTTTTTTCACATGTGACGATAGCCATCATCAATATCAGCCACTGCTGAAGCCCTATTTTCGAAGAGGTGTCATCCAGTTATGCCTTCAGCGTGTCGTTTGCATAGAAAAGTTGAGAATGCATTTGTTTTTCGAAAAACAATTTAGGTTGTCGAATCCAAAAATGTTATTATTAAAATTATTAAAATTTACCAATTGAAAAGATTTATAATTTCTATTATTTCCTTACAACGTTCGAATTTAAAAGAAATCCTAGATTTGATTGATTAAAGTGTTTGAATTAAGCAATTTTTGGAATTAGCAGCATCTCATTTAAATTGCATTAAGAAATTTTAATAGTACACAACCCGTTTGTCATTTAAGGATTTGTCACTTTTCTGTTTTGTTGTTGTTGTTTTGTTTGGTTGGTCAAATTGCAAAGAGAGTTTTGTGACATCAACACGTAACTGGGTGTTAATCCCTTTTGACACTTTTGAGCTTGACCAACACGCGACTTACAAAAGTGTTATAATTTGATGATTAATAAATTCGCACTCAAGCGCCTTTGAATCTGTTAATATGTTTGAGTATGTGTAAATTACACATTCACACATCTATTTGCATCCCAACATTTGGATGGTGATACTTTGTTCTAAAGTGTCACTATTCATAATCCCTTTCAGAGAATAGAGGCTTAATATTTCACACCTTGTTTTATTTAATCACACAAACACAAGCAAACAGTTTGCAATGAATAACTAAGTAACTCGTGTGCGAGTGCATTCGTTCTTATACGAATGTTTATATGACTCTGTGCATGTTTTTGTTCACCTACAATTTTAATGTTGAAATTGATTTAAAAATAAAAATATACTTCACTTTTTTCTTTGGATTAAATATTACAGCAAATAATCATACACATGTCCACTGCGGATCAAAGGATTATTTGTCGTATTTTATAACATTTACTTTTTTATTTACACTCGCTGAAAATTTTCCATTCCATCTGTAATGTATGATTTAGCATGGACCCCATTTAACCTCGTTTATTTGCAATTAACTTGTTTCTTTATGAGACACTGCAACAATTAACATGTCACACATGTCTGCGGCTCCGGCTCTGTTTGTAGCCGATATATTGTAAGTGCCAAAAAAAAGGAAGAGAAAAAAAGAACAAAATGCAACCAGACTCACAAGAGATGACACATGAGACTCATAGCGTTTCACTTCAAAAGGATACATTCGGCGCAAATATAAAGAGACAAACATAAATTGCGGCACAAATTGCTTGACGCTGAAACACTGCTATTTTCTATGCTCATGATGCTTCAGATGTGAGCAGATGATGTTAATATTAATTAGTTTATACAATATTAAAGTCAATGTTGAAACTATTAGGTATAATTTTTGCCAAAGATCTTTTTGGAAAACATCTCTTTTTTCTAGCTGGACTATGGCTGACTTTGTTCAAAAACTTAAACTAAAGCGGGTTATGTGGCAACAATGCCTCGACTAATTTATAAATAATATTAATAATAATATGCAAAATAGACTTCGATAACGGCAAGATAATTTTGGGAGAGAGTGTATTCGTATTCTTATGAAAAATAATTCGACTGGTATAAAATAATTCGGTTGTGATGATAAATGCGACAAATACAATTTCAAGCAATAACAGGACGAATAAGAGAATACCGATGCCTTCCAACTATAGCTTTCATAGACTAAGAACAGAGATCGGTAAAGAAATTCGTTATGAGAACCGAATTTGTTGCAAACCGAATATTGCTGGTTGTACGTATTGTGTAAAATTTGGTTGTAATGACTAAATGAATATCGTTCTCGCAGGCTGAATTTGTGTAATAAGTTACATAATATATATTTCATACCACTTCTATTAGTCACACCACTAAAGGTACGGTCACATTTGACAAACATTTGCTTAAAATCATCAAATATTTGTTTGCAGTGGTCTGACCACAAAATATTTATTAGAAGCAAACAACATAACAGCTGATTTCGGGCAAATAAAATTATTTTCCAGCAAACAAAAATGCTTCTAATGTGAACATAGTGTGACCACTCAACGGCAAATATTTGACTCATTTTTAGACAAATAAATATTTGTTCTTACAAAGTTTTTGTAAGAACAAACAAAGACAAATAACAGCTGTATCAACAATGTTGCCCAGTATTTAAACTAAATTATTAACAGCCTGTTTATAGAACACGTTAAAATCGAAACGAAACCGGATGGCACATGGGCGAATACGTAATGTTTAGCGTCTGTGTAACACGTTCCGGTTTTTTCGTTTGACTTACGTTGTGTGTCGTATAAATCTACTTCGAGTCAAATTATAATACTGCCAACATGTTTATTAATATATTTTCGTTACTTTTCTATACATAATATTATTTTTAGCTATAAACGACGATCACTCTGGTTCGGAGCTTCAAAAACAAAAATGTATATAAAAACAATAAAAAAAATTTTAAGTATTTATAATATAATATATAATATAAATAAATAAAATAAAATAGTTATTACTGAGAAGTTTGTATCTCTTTTAAATGACTTTCTAAAAGAAATACGCAACAATTAAAACATAAAATTTATTTATTAATTTTTTTAATAAAAATAAGTTTAAAAGGTTTCCTTCAAATTTCAAATTGTTTTATTTAAGAATTTACATTGGTTCATTGGTAACGATTTGCCCACTGCTTGTATGTCAACTAAGTTTATTGACCTTTTAGTTGACTTATTTAACTGTTGAGCCATCTGTAGGCGTATTTGGTCGGACCTTGTGCCAGCCTTCTCTGAAGATCCCATTTTATCCATCTAAGTGCCGCATCAATTGCCACCAAACACGAAACCTGTTTCAGGGCGAACTCCAATTTAATTGTTAAAGCCATAGTCTGTCATATAAGCATCAATTTCATATCCAGCATTTCTTTTACAATATTGTAACCCTTGAAATAACGCCTCTTGCATAAAATCAAACAAACCTTGATTGAATTGATCAGAAGTATGGGGTTTGGAATCATCATAGAGAAATATACGTGAAACTCTGTCTTGTAAAATATCTTTGCAGTAAGGGGCCTCATATACGATATCCAAAATGATATCTTAAAAGGAATAATTATATTGTACTTGAATTCCACATTGAAAATAGACTTACCCATCATCTAGTTACCACTACGTAAGTTGTTACACAATTGATGACCCAAGCATTTTACTAGTTTGTTGAATTGCGCATCCATTGTCAACTTTATGCTGGAATGGCTTTTTTTTCAATTAAATATTTTCAAATATTTACCTTTTTTTTTCAGAAAATTCCATTTTGATAATGTAATTTTATAAAATTATTTTGTTTCAAAATACATATGTACATACAAATAAATGAAACACGAAATGTTTTTTTCAATCGTCTAATTTTGACGCACAATATATTAATAAACCTGATATATAAACCAAAAAAATCGTCAATTGTTACGTTTTTTCGTTTCGAATGTGTCATTCGCTTTTCAAAAACGCAAAAATGGAAAACGTTAACGTTTTTGTGCGTTTTAACGTTAAATTGTGTTCTATAAACAGGCTGTAAGTTTCGAAAAAACTCGCTGATAATTTTAAACTTATATGTGTATTAAATAAAAACATAATACTGTAAGCAATTAAAAATAAAATTATAGAAAAAAAGTAATAAAGTATAATTTTTGGAAGAAATAGTAAATTAAAAAAGTTGTCGGCCCACATATTTTTCGAGTTATATATCATTTAAAGTATTTTATATATAATTTGGTATATTTCGACATTTTCGCCTCAGAATGGTGCAGTTTCAAAATTGTATGTAAAAAAGATGTGGCATTAGGGATTATTAAATCTTTATAAATTTTTAGTTAAGTATTGGTTTAAAGTAAAATCGCAAGAAATTATATAACTTGAAAATTTGAGTTGCCGCCAAGTTAAAGTTTAAAGTTGTAAATTATAAACTGTTATATATCTGCACATAAACCTATGATAAGGTTAAGATGCATTTTGTTTTAAAATGCTTATAGATAACTTTTAAATGAAGTTGTATATGACAACAAGCAACATGCATTTACTTTAAGAATCAATATCGATTAATTTATATTAAACAAGAAACACAGTGCCCACGCATTTTAACTGCTTAAAGAGACGAAAAAAGTCGGCTATGTGCAGAACAAAACCAAAATATTTCTTCCGCCCTACTCGAAGCGTAGGAATAGAGCTAAGAGTCATTAGTGAATATCCATTTTAAGCACTCAAACTGTATAAGTACTAAGCTGAAAGATTATTTTTGCAATTAATGTAAACAGATTTTTTTTTATATAAATATATTCGTTTGACAAGAGTTTTTCCCCTATTTCCCGAAATCTGAAACATTAAAATTTCTTAAAAATTGTAGAACTTTGTATCCCAATAATAATTTTGCATACTTGTAGTTTGATTCTTTGTGAAATAGTCTTTTTAATTTAAGCGACTTTTTATTTCAACATATTATTTGTCTACACTTATATTAAGTAAACAAATAAACAGCTGTAGTTTGAAAAATATATTAAATACATTAAAAGTTTTTAGAAATTTTAATCAAAAAAATGTAATGAATGAATATTAAAATTTATTGTTAAGAAGTGGAATCTAATTCCTATTTAGCTTCATCCTCTTATTGTGCTCCTTCTTTAGAACACCTTTTGGAGCTTCTTTATAGCATAGAATATGAAAAATTTGATGTTGTTGCTTAGCTTTGTTTATTTGGAACTTTCATACATGGGAGTTATTCATTATAAACTTTCTTCTCACATTGCCATTATGTGTAATATTTATTTTAATGGAATCTGTATAAATAATACATGCGGGTGCATAAATATAATATGAGCCACCATTATTTGACCAACTTTTATAGTTTATGGCTATCAGCGGTGGATATTTTATTTTTATATTAAAAACTGGGATTTATTTTCTTGTACAAGGTATAGGAAAAGTATTGTTACGAATAATAAAATCTGGCAACCCCTGTAGTTGTTTCCGTATGAGCGTGGTGAATAAGCTAATTCAACTAATGGTGTGTTTATAGAATAACAAAACCACAAGTTAGCCAACAAAAGCTGAGCAACCCCAATGGTTGCATTGGTAGAGGTGCGTGCTGTAAAACAGAAGATTGTGGGTTCAATCCCCCGTCGGATATGCACACAACGAAAAATAAAAATTGTTATAATGCAATAAAAAATTACTAAACAGCAGTACAAACCTCCCGAGAGGCAAAAGACAATTATTGTGTTGTGAAGCCATGGCAGATAATTTACTGGAGACGTCCAATTTAATAATAAGAGCTACAGATAATTGTCAAGAAGCCCTCTATAATAAAAAGCGGCTAGCGCAGGGAAGTGTTACACCATAACAACAGTGTATGGCAGACGTGTGTTGTGGCTACTGGATTAAAGAGGATGATTGGCTTGGACAAAAGGAGTAGTGGAGATGTCTGTGGATGGTTAAGGTTACTAAACAAGGCATCCAATAGTTCATGTCTCGCCGGAGTAAAACAGTAGTGCAGCGTGAATGGCTGCGTTTGTAGTAATAACGCATGTTTAGTAAATACGAGACCAAGGGTTCACAAGACCGGTAGGATCGAGAAGTATAGCCAGAGAAAGCCATAAAGTAAGAATACAGAATTAAGCCACAGTAGTATTTGCAATCAAAAGAATCCGTACGTTTTTCTAAAAAGGATAAAACGTAACAGTATATTATAGAAAGAGAATAAACACTTCATTTTAGACTTTTAAAAAGATGCGCCCAGAGTGCCTAGATGGAAAAAAATTTTCTACAGTTGTATATTTTTGTGCCGACAACAAATGGTTATTGTTTGTTTGTTTTGAACTTATGTATATTGTACTGCAGTTAAATATTTAAGAGTAGCAACTATTTTTCATCATTTGTAATTAGTATTTAATAATATTTTACACGTTTTCTTTGCAATAACTTTGAAATAATGCCGAAGAAATTGAATGGCAGTGAAGACATCCCATGCGCAGCAGTTTGTGAGCAAATAAATTTATGTTTTTTTTTCGGTTTGATCGAATATATTTTTAAGGCAAATATTATTTTAAATGTGACCGCACATAAAACATGTTTGGCTGTATTTTATTTGACATTACTTCATAGCTGTTTCAACAAATAAAAATAGACAAATAAATGTGCGTAGTGTGACCACAAAACAAATTTTGTATTGTTCTGAAAAAATTTAGGCCAAACAATAGCAAACAAATTTTAGGCAAATGTTTGTCATATGTGACCGTACCTTAAGTCTTTTTGTTGCCTTCCGATTTCTTTTCTCGTCGTTTCTTTCATTTTTCATTTAGTTCGGAAATACCCAACGCTTTGTTGGGACTTAATAAATAAAACGTTGAAATATTACGTTCGTTAAAAAAAAACCCTTTTAACTTACCTTTTAATAATATGGGCAATTTGTCATCACTTTTACCATTTCCTTATATATATGTGCATATAAATTAAAATATTGTTTCAATTCTTTTATTTTATGTCAAAATTTTAATGATTCTAACTACAAATATTAGAATTTCATTTGATTGCAAGATTTCAAATTACCAGGAGTAACAAGTAAACCCTTATAAACCCTTCACCATCTATCTTAACCCTTTCGGGACTACTGGGATAATACGTCCCAGCAATTTTCAAACTGTCGTATTTTCCTTATTTTCAATGCAATCGCCAGGGAGGTAGAACTCCCAAACATCCAAAAACGGATAGCCTCAATATTGGAGACCATTTGCCAGTAGAGCAAGAGAAGCGTTGTCGCTGTGTCCGCTGTTCTTCACTTGGCATAGAAAAGCAAACAAAGATGATATGCTCAGGTTGTAACAACGCCTTATGTTACAAGTGTTTTGGGCCATTCCACAAATAAATACTTAGTTGCATTCCTAAAATGTTAAAAATAAATGTAAACTTTTATCTAAATCTAATAATATTTATATATTAGTTATGTTTTTAATTTCGAATCGCTCTTGAGAACACTGATTGAGATTTTATGTCCCATGAATAAACTTGTTGGGATTATATGTCCCAGGATAAAAGGACGAATTTAAAATTTTTAAGTATGTAGAACATAATATTTTTATCATACCTTTTAGAATATGAAAAAAATTTTACCATACATAATTTGGTTTTCAAAATAAAACTCCGTCCCGAAAGGGTTAATATAGTTTAGTAAGGTACCTCCAATCAAAAAGCAAATATTAGGGTGAGAAGGAGTTAAAAATAAGATAAAGATTAAGTGCTTCATATAATTTTACATAAATTACAACCGATCCTAATGGGTTAAGCACTTTCGAAAATTTTAGTATTTCCTTAAAGATCTCTTCAAAAGCTTTAAAATGAAATCCATATTGATATTTGAAAAAATTAATGAAATTTTACTTTATTTTCGTCCTGGTCAGGGAATAAATTGAAAAATTTTAAAAAATTATAATATTTTCAGAGTTCCGTAACTCTTTATTCACTGCATTGTTTTTTCTTGTTTTTTAATTCTCATATATTTACTTTTTTGATTGCAGTTACTTTATTATTCCAAATGACATGAAAAAATTAGAGGTAGGCGTGGCACCTCTCTTGACACTATATCTGATCGATGGACATATTTGTTTTTTTTTTGTGAAATCAAGCTTGCCTCGGCAAACTACATTCTCTGTGTACATTTGAAGTGTTTGCCTCTAACAGTTCAAAAAATGATGTCTTGTACTTGTGAAATGGTAACTCTGTATGCGTAGAATAACTTTACGAGGCTCCAAACTCACATAAGCTTGATTGCCCGCATCTTCTAAAATACATTTATTTAACTAGTCGAATAGATAGCATAATCCTATAAAATTAAAAATTTTCTGGTGCAGCTCTGTGTGTACCTGATGTCGATAAGGGAGGTACTATACTGTAATTTAACAATAGTAATTTCGACCTATCAGCTGTAGTTTACCTTTCGGGATAGTTTCAAGAGGACTTAACAAATTATTATATGCTAACATATTTTCCTCTTTAAATGTCTATCGATATCAATGCAACCGACAAATATTTTGAAGACAAGTTATATTTGTTCCTTATATGAAAGATCATTCGTATAAATTTGGCTAAATTTTTTAACACGTGACCAAATATTACGTAATTTGTAATTTGAATGCACATTTTAACAGACAAATATTTCTGTGTACACCTAATATAATACATGCATTCCAGATTTAATTATAAATGAAAATTAAATTGATTTTCTAGTATAAAATCGCACAAAGCACTTTCTAACGCTGTTTCTTTTAAAGGAAATTAAATTTTTCGTTTTCTTTAGTTGCAGAAATTTATTTCCTGATTTATTAGAAAAAATTATAGTGGAAACACACAAATACTTTTAAGGTGATGCTGACAACAGCAGCAACAACAAAAATATTAACAAATCGATAAAAATCTGTCAACATTAACAATTCCGAGTCCATTAATGGCATGTGTGAGATGTTGAGTTTAAGGCACACGCTTGTCAGAATGCACATTAGCCCAGGCATGTTAACAAGATCCATTAATAGACTTTGATTTATTTTGACATAAATGTCAGTTTTAAAATCTTTAAAAATTTTCATGATTTTTGTTAAAATCTCTTAAATTAAAAGTAAGAAATCCGAAATAAAAACAAAAATTGTATTTAGCGCGAAATCAATTATCAAGTTCAATATCGATATGAGGTTTATAATGAAAATACCGCCTCTCTATTAATTGGCTGATAACATCCTTAATATACATACATATGTATGTATTTATTGTGATAAGATCATCTACATGAGTGCCTTAAAATTCGTTGTGGCTAATAATGATTTTTGATAAGTTGATGCAACTTTTTTATTTGATGGCGGCAATCGTTTGAATTTAAAGCAGAGGACTGAGTTCCTCTTGCTGTTATTTTTTTCAGTTTTCATTTTCTTTTCTCTTAATGATGACAATTGTTTTGCTGACTTACACACACATGTATTTATGTTTATTTTAATCATTTCCTTGCGTGCATTTCGGCGCTACGAGCGGTGTTTTGAAGTGTTGCCATCATAGTACCAATAAATTATATACTTGAGTTGTTGCAACAACATCTTCATATATTACAAACATATAAATAATATGTTTATGTTAAGATGTTGTTGCATCTATTTACTTACATGTGTGTAATAAACAGCGTGTTTGTTGTGCGTCTTTTTTATTTAATTTATTTCTGAAGCACTTAAAGTAAGTGGCTCCATTTATGATGAGACAAGCATTAAATTCTTCAATTCATAGATGAAATTTTAAAATTAAATGTATCATTATTTCAAGTTGTTTCCATCAAAATTCTTTTATTCTCACAATCATGAACTTGTTTTCTCGATTAAATTTTTAGATTTTTGAAAATTTAAATGCATCTAAAAAAATTAATTTAAAACGGAAATGTTTGGTATAGATTGAGAATTTAATTTTGTTCGCTTCTTTGAACAAAATTAATGTCGTAAAATACATAAGGTATGATTTAACGCCAACAAAAATAATTCTTACAATTAGTTTTCTTGGATAGAATTCGTTTAAGTAATACTTTTTCAGTTATAAGTTTTATTTTCTTTAGATATATTTTTAAGTTTGTAACTTAATTATCTACTAATTTGTTTTCATTTTATTTCCAAAATTTCGTTATTCCAAAGGATTTATCAGATTATCTTTATTATAATTGTTTTTTTTTTTGGGTTTACTAAGAAATCTCGAATTTGCGAATTATTGGTATTAAAAAAAGCAAAATTATGAAACCTCAACCTCAAATAATTATCAACAATTCAATAGCGTTACATCACATTTGCTAGTTACAGTAGATCATAGGTTTCTTAAGCCAAACTTTGTGGCTTTCCGCTTTGATTTTTGAAGTAAAACAAGAATTTCATCCGATTTTAATCGACGAAAAAGTTTTTAATATCATAGCAGAGTCATCAGCACTGGCTTGTGGAATTTGTGGTGCGACACTAAATTTGATCCATAATCTAAATTTAGTTTAACTGACGCAGCCACAAAACCATTTGTACGAATATGGATTGTCGACACTTGATGCCAGGATACGGTGCTTTGAGCGTATAATTCGTATCGCCTACAGAATACGAGGGCTGCTATATATATTTCTTGCCTGGTAACACTGAGTGCTGCCAAGTGCAATCTGACATTTCCATTGGAAAGTTTGTCATTTTTAAGCATAATCGTACTCAAAACGTTTTGACGTACGACCATTATTTGTGTTGTTTACAGTGACTTGAAGAAATTAATATAGAAAAAATGGAATTAACTCGTGAACATTTTCGTGCCATCATTTTTCACAACTTTCGACGTGGATTATCACGACAAGAGTGCATTGATGAACTTAAATCTTTGTATGGCGATGAAGCACCATCCTATAGCACTGTGAAAAATTGGTATAATGAATTTAATCGTGGCCGAAGCTCGCTCAAAGACGAATTCCGGGAAGGTCGTCCAAAAACGGCTGTTGTGCCAGAGAACATTGATGCCGTGCGTGAACTCATAATGCAAGATCGACATGCGACATACCGAGAGATAGAGACATCCTTGGACATTTCTTCCACCAGGATACATTCGATACTGCATGAACACCTGGCCGCAAAAAAGGTTTGTTCTCGTTGGATCCCGCACAATTTGAAAGTCGCTCAAAAAAAGGCTCGTGCCGATTGGTGCAAAGAAATGTTGCAAAAATACGATTGCGGTGCTTCAAAAGACGTTTATAAGATCTTCACAGGTGACGAATAATGGATCTATGCGTATGAGCCCGAAACGAAACAACAATCGACCGTGTGGGTCTTCAAAGACGATCAAAATCCAACGAAAGTTGTTCGTGGAAGAAGCACTTCGAAGCAAATGGTCGCCTGTTTCTTCGGCAAAACTGGTCATGTGCCGTCTGTTCCGCTTGAATAACGTAGGACGGTCCCTTTTGAGTGGTACACTACAATTTGTTTGCCTGAAGTCATCGGAGAAATTCGAAAAAACAACAAGAGAAGACGAATCATTGTTCACCATGACAATGCGAGCTCTCACACATCGGCTCAAACCAGAGCGTTTTTGACCGGCCAAAACGTTGAATTAATGGGTCATCCGCCGTACAGATCTGACTTGGCACCTAATGACTTCTTCTTGTTTCCGGACAGCAAGAAAAAAATGCGTGGTCAACGATTTTCGTCGCCAGAAGAAGCTGTTGAAGTGTTCAAAAACCATGTTTTAGAGGTGTCTCAATCGGAGTGGAAAAAGTGCTTCGACAACTGGTTTGAGCGCATGCAAAAGTGTATATATCATGCTGAAGAATACTTTGAAAAACAATAAAACCATTTTTGATTATAAATATTCGCATTTTCACTATTAGGCCAGAAATATATAGAGCAGCCCTCGTACCGATAAAAAAAAATTGGAAAATTCTGAAAGAAAGTGATATTGCTTAGCAAACAAAAGAAGAAGTTCAACATGAACTAAGGGAACAAATGGGTACATTGGTGGACATTCCAATGGGTATACAAATACTAAGAATACCACCAGATTTTTTTTTTCAGCAGCCAATCTAAGCTTCTCAAATAATTGGCGTTCAAAAAGAACTTATAAAATGGTTTGGTGTTAGGGTGGAGGCTTTTCGGATATAAGCCTGGGAAAACAGCAAATTTATTTTTTCCAAATACCATCTGTTCACAAAATACTTACTCGTATACATATAGCAAATATTCAAAAATTTCGCTTCCTATAGGAATGATGTCAGCGGAGGATAAAAGATTTTCA
Source organism: Gymnosoma rotundatum (assembly GCA_916610165.2). Taxonomy (NCBI): domain Eukaryota; kingdom Metazoa; phylum Arthropoda; class Insecta; order Diptera; family Tachinidae; genus Gymnosoma; species Gymnosoma rotundatum. The sequence continues at coordinate 88,548,677 of OU744337.1, read as the reverse complement.
CAGTTATAGGTTAAATCGCACTCGAACAGACTCGAGATTATATGAAATGAAAGACATGCTGTATGCTCTATTGGTTTCATCGGATTCTTTTATTACATCTAAATATAAAAGATATATTCCAAAAAACGCATAAAAATATATGATGAGGTCAAGCAACTCCTTCTAAATGACCTAACTGAAAGCCTAAATTCTGAAAGCTCCGACTGTAAAGACTTTTTTTTATTTCCTTGTAAACCGCTAAAACTTGAAACATTAGCCAATTTAAAAAACAAAAAAGTACTTGTGTAATGAAAAAATTTTTCAACGTGTTTTTTTTTATTTTTACATTTTGCACAGAACTAAAATATTATTATTAAAAAAATTCAAAAAAATTCAAATATGTTAAATTTAATTAATTACTTACATTAAAATATATATAAATTAAAAAAAAAAAGAAAAACCATTCACAGTTTTGTGTGTCTTTGAGGATATTAACAAAGCGCCGCTAGATTAGCCATTTCTCCCACTGTGGCTCGGTGTCCTGCGGAATTATATTAAAAGCGTAAGTTCTAACAAATTTCGATCACTTTTAAAAAATGCATTTAAGTAGTAATTGTTGTTGCTGTAATTAATATTATTATTATTATTTTCTTTTTGACGGGTGAGGTAGGGTTAAAAATGCCTTCGCACTTACAGTGACCGTTGTCAGCTGCGTTGAGTGGTGTTTCCACTAAAACATTCCCTCCTCCTTTTCTGGTGAGATTACCTTCCCGGAACTGCTTTCTATATTTCCTCGGGAAGGCCCGGAAATTAAGATATCCTAATAAGGACTATTCTCTATTTACCCACGTCTGGGTCCATCATGTCTGTTGATGACTTGTCATTGCCGTCTGATCCTGAGTCTGTGCTTGTGGGGACTCGCTTTGCCGTAAAGCAACGAGGTGCACACAGAAAAAAGATCGGTAAAAAATCAGTTAAAATATTCAAAATTCAATTACTAACATCATAATTTAATTTGTATAATAAATAAAACATAATCTTGACAGATTTTTTGTACTATAAAATAACAAACTATATTAGATTTTAAATGTTGGTCGCAACAACAGTTAAAAAAGTTTTCCTGCCCAATTTGTGTCTGTACTAAAACCTATTCTGGTTATTGGGTGATGCAACGAAACTTATTCAGCACTTTAGTACCGAAACCCGAATATTGGAAGTTAGAATTACAAATATCGATTGCGTTATTTCTTCTTAGTTTTTTGACATAATAAAAATAAAATTTATATACAAAATATTAAAATTTGAAATATATTAAAATTTAAAAAAAAAAATATGCAATAAGATTTATTGAAAGTTGTGAAAATTTCTCCAATAACGTTAAGAGGTGAGTTCAAGACATGTGTAAATAAAATAGGTTTTTAAAAGTTGTATTTACTTTGCAGTAGAAAAGCGTGTAGAGTGGAATGTAAGACAGAAGACAATGGAGTCAAAAGTGTAAAGCATGAAAGCGTGAGGAAGTGGGAGTACTTAGGTAAAAGTTATTGTTACAGTCAAGAAATGTTTTATTTATTTTCTTTTTTTATCCTAAATAAAGACAAATGTAAAAAATATCGTTGTTTATTTTAATTCACAATAATACTTTTTATTGACTATCGAATTAATTTTTAAAATAATTGGAAGTACCGTATTTATTCAGTCCTCTTAACCGAATTTCAGATAATAACCACAACCGACCAAATTCGATTGGCAACAAATTCGGTTCTCACGACGAATCTCTTTTCTCTGTGTGGGTTTTCTTTGCTCTGAGGATACGCTCGACGCTCGATATTTTCCGACAGAGCTCCATTTATGGGCGGATTAAAGCATTTTATCAACCACGTTTACCGGAGTAAAATCGCCAACCTGCTCGATCAATATTCTCCTCTCGCTATGCTATCTGTTGCAGTCGAAAAAAGTATGCTCAGCATCGACGTTCGGCGCACGCAGTAGATACAGCTAGATTCTCCTGTTTTACGCATGCGGTACAGATATTTCTGAAAATATCCATGGCCCGAAAGAAACTGGGTCAGAAAGTAGTTAACCTCTCCGAATTGCCTTTGCGTCCACTTTTCTATGTTTGAGATTAATCTTGCCGTCCATCTGCCGGTCGTTTCAGCGCTCCATCTACGTTGCCATCGCTGAATGGTTTAAGATCTCAGCTCTGCAGCACTCATGCTAGAGCCCTCTCCCTTACAGTCATATGCTTCTTTCTGCTCACGTGCCAAGAGTTCAACGGGTATCTCTCCGCTTATAACGAAAACTGCCGCACTCTACACTGTGCGATAGGCAAAAGCGACTCTAAGTGCCGCTGTGCGCTAAACCGCCTCTATCGCTTTGCGTTTTGTTTTGGGCTTTAGCGCATCTCCCCAGATTTCACTGCCATATAGCAGTATTGAATTAGTGTTTGCCATGATTACACTTCTACTGTGTGTTGGCCCACCGATGTTCGCCATCAGCCTACTTAGCATGCCCGTGACTTTAGCTGCTTTGGTGACTACTATTTGAGCCCAATAAGTGAGTCTACTGTCGAGTTGGACGCCCAGGCATTTTATCGCCTTTTTAGTGACTAGCGGGGTGTCGTCTATTTGGATGCTGATTTCAAGCGGCATATGGCCCCTTGTCATCAGCATAATCTCTGTCTTGTGTTTAGCAAGCTTTAGCCCATGGTCCTGTAGCTATCTCTTGCTGAGATAACCCCCGCTATATCGTCTGCATATCCTACCAGGTATGTGTCTTGATGCATCTCTATACTGAGTATTTCGTCGTTGCTCAGGTTCCGCAGGTCAGGGCCCAAGATAGATCCCTGAGCTGCTCCGGACGTGATTGTTTGCACTCTTTGGCCCTCTGGCGTATCATAAAGGAGTCTACGATCTCCCATATAATTTTGGAGAATCTTCATCAGGTATCCGCGGATGCGGAATCTTTCTCGTAGTGACTTCCTAATATCCACCATTCCTAATAGCCAATATGATTGTGCGTTTTTTTTCCGGTTCGGAATCCATGTTATCTCTCTGATAAACCTCCGGCCATCTCAATAGATTCTGCCAATCTGGGTTGCAGTAGCTTCTTTAGTAGCTTTCCGGCACTGTCCAGCATACAAAGTGGGCGATTTGCTGCCGGTAGCGTTGGGTCGCGTTTTTATTATTATTATTAATTTTATTATTATTATTATTATTAATATTATTATTGTTATTATTATTATTTAAAATGCATATATGAAGATTTTTAATATATAATCAATGTGTGTGATTTATATCACCGTATACGAGTATTCTATAATGTATACATATTTAAACAAATTGAATAAATTATAGTATAATACAAAATTTATTACAACTTCCTTAATAAACACTCAGTTGGGTTTTTTTTAAAGGAATTTTACTTTAAATAAACATAAATTTTAATAATAAATTTTTAACTGGAAAAAAGATTTTTTTATAGCTTAAAAATATTTTTAATTTGCAATTATAAACATTCCGGGTTTAAAAAAAATTGCTTTAATAAATCTGTCTAATTTCAAGCGGTTGACTGTGTTTTCTGTAAAAATAATAACTTCTAGAACTCTGCTTAATTCGTTGTAAATCTAACACTTTACACTAAAAGTTGTAATAAATAATTTTATTATCGTAAAATGCTATCAAAGTAAATGTACACTAAATCTAAAAAAAGGTTTCCCAAATCAATGAAATCTCAGTATTAAAGTGTATTAAAAATATACATTTCCATCACTAAAAAATAAATTATGGTTGAGAAAAGCGCACGGGTTACTTAAAATAATCTAATGCATTACGAATGAATTAAAATAAAATATAAAATCATCTTCGAAATATCTTTGGATTGCATGACAACGAGGCATTCGCCAATAATTTTTGTTTCACTTTTGATGTGAGTTTCTTTTAAGTGAAAAAAAGTATTAAATACTTTTACTTGTTCAATCGTACATATTTTCTGCTTATCAGAAGCAAAATAAATTTGTCTTTAATAACTCATATACTTTACGAGCTGTATGTTCTTCTTTTAGATAACAAGTAATTTAAATGAGTAAACCAAGACGAAGAATGTTTCACTTTAAATGAAATTATCATTTAATGAACGAAAAATTCCAGTTTGTTTAAGTATGGGAGACCATAACATGTATATTGTTCATGAGCTTTTAGCCACTTTTGTAGAAAATGCTTTAAATGGGAGACTTAAATACATTAAAATATTTTCATACTCTTTAACGAAGATAATGCTGTAGCATGTGCTGCAGGATATTATGCCCACATTTTTTGGCCGCATAATGAAGCTCATTATTTGACGTTTTTAAACATAAATTTGCAAATTTATGACAAATTACAAAAGTATGACTTACGAATTAATGACATGACAAGAAAAGGAAAAATAAAAAAGATAATGAATTTACCTTCAATTTCACGATGTTTAAAAATGAAAAATATATTTTTTCTTGCTGGCCTTCATTGAAATATTTCTCCCTAGCAATTGTTACAATAGGAGGGTCACTTGTTTCCTAAAAGCTTGATGGCGTTGAAGACAGTACGATTTCAAAGTCTGCCGTTAAAAGTACATGAGTATCTCGCAGGTAAAAGAACCCAATAACGTCTGTTAATACGCTTTAAATAAATCTTTAAGTTAAAAGTTACTAAAATGGCATTGTTTCGATGCAAAACAAAATGCCACAAGACCTGCATCAAAATGGCTTTTGTTGCTATTGTTTAAACTGAATACAAATAAAAATTCTCTTTATAAAACTACGCCCAATAGAAACAATACAAATTAGCACCACGTCTGACTGCCAATTCCTTTGTAAATACCTAGTGTGAATGTTTGAGAACATTTTGCACACACAGGCGCACACACACAGTCTATGAAGTACCAACAAATAAAAAAGGAGTCTTTTGTTTAAGCCATTATGTTGTCGGCACCCATTTTAATGCTCCAGCGCTTAATGTGAATAACAACACAGGAGAACAGTCAGGCATCCCATAACAAAAACATACTTTAACAAATCTATAGGACAGTGGTTTCAATAGTAGCAGAACTGTTACTTCCAGTGAATTGCTCTGGATGGGAATTTACGTTTTAGTAATTTTTAGTTCGATATATGATTTTGTAATTTACTTTCTGCGCCAGTATTAATACCAACTAAGTTGGCGTTAGTTTTCAATACAAAGTTTCGTTCAGAGCACTTGAAAAACAGCATTCGACCAGTTATAGACGAAATTATTACTTCGAAAACTGTATAAAATTGGACATTAAGAGTTCAATATATGACAGAAATCATATATAAAAATTAATGGCGCAAAATTCTTATTGCAAGTTTCATTGACATAAACAAATTTTTTCTTTCTTAAAATTAAATATTGCAACGAAAATGTAAAATGTGTCAAATCCTTTCATTTATTATCAAGTGAAATTGATAAAAGTTTCCTAATTGATTATTTTTTACTTCAAAAGTTAGTTCCGAAATATAACGGTAATTTTTAAAAATTGTTGTAGTTAATTTAACTTAAATTATTTCTAAGTTTCTTGGGAATAATATTTTTATACTGGATTATTTGTTAGCTTTTTAAAAACGCATTTGTAATTTTTAAGTAAATTACTGGAATTGATTATTGGTAGAAGACCATTTAGTTGTTTGCTCAACTCAACTCATCACGGAGCCTTTAGTCATATTTTTGATGCACTAAAGCTGTAGATTATGTTTAAAAATTAAATTAATAAATGAGAAGTGAGTAAAGGATTCAATAATCACAGTCATCAAAGCTTCAACAAAATGCCAGCAATTAATAGTGACAGTTTTGCTCAGACTCATACACTTTTTACTGATTTATATTTCGATACTAATTTATGTAGCGAATATTAATTATGAAAGATATATAAGATAATATTAACTATCCAAATTTAGCTTATAAAATTACCGGAAGACCGCCAAATCGATGCCCAATTTACTACTGCACCTATCCCATAGTGAAAGACAGCAAAATCATCGATAGTCCAGAAAGACCGGCTTAACATACAGAAACCATAAACTCCTCAGAAGGCAACCACTATCGAATTTTTCCTTACAAGCCATATAACTATGCAAAGATTTAATTAAAGCGGCCCTATATATCCGATAATTATAGAGTGCTTTGAATTCCAGAAGTTAAAACAAAATAAAAACTTAATATCGATACATGGAATGTTCTTAGCACCTGAAGATAAACTGATTATAATTTTCATACTTTGCAATTACTGATAATAAAAGTAACGGTGAAACTGAAGATTGATATACTTAAGTTAACAACTTGATTAAAAATACGAAATTCCACCATATAGCTGTAATATTAGGCGATCTATTCACTACAATATGAGATAAATAGGTCGCAACGGATTATAATAAAGGGAACAAGAGGCAAACTACTCATCCAGTTTTGACAGGAATACATGAAAATAATCAGCACGATATTTCCCCAGAGTAAAGAAAGAAATGCCATAAGATCTTTCATTGACTAGATATTGATCACCACACTATTAGCTACAACCGTAATGAAAACTTCAACATGCCAGTTGCAGATGTACCATCACACCAAAACTGAGAAAACGATGCAGAAAACTTAATGTTGAAAATCTTGGTTATTCGGTTTTATGGAGAACGTTAATTGAGAAATTGTTTAAACAATATGCAATAAAGAATATCCTTACTCCAATACAAGATAATGAAATGGGTAAGAGAGAAAGACATCAAATGAGGGGGTGCATGACGAACGGAATGTGAAAGAACGTCTTAGATATGAATAAACGTTAACTACGCTTAGATTAAGAGATTGCAACATATACACGACAATGTTAACCTCTATAAAAAATCTAATAAAAGAAGCCTTCGGAATATACAGTGAGAAGTGCTGTACAACAACACTACACCTGTATTCGACACTGAAGAAAAGTGAAAGTTCTATTCATTCTACTACAAAAATTGATTTTAGCGCAGAGTTGATAGAAAATCATTAAAACACAGCAAGAGCGAAAAAAACAAGAAGAAGAGGCAAATAATAGCAATCAAAGTATTAAACGTAAGTCAAAGTAAGAAGTTGCCCAAATTTCGTACTTTACGTTGACGGAAGAAGTACTGATTGAGAAAACACTCATAAGAAAACATATATTTTAACTTACTTGTCAGTTGAAAAAGATAGAGTATAACATCTTAATGGCGGATTAACAATTAAAAGAACGAACACAATATTTAAAGCTGTAAGTAAAATAATTGTATCAACACTGCATATTGAAGATTATAAGAATTCGAGTGAAGTTAAGATACCGTACATAAATGACATGAAATTTTTTAAGAACGAAAGTACACATCAGTCTTCAAACTATGTTTGGAAGAAACAAATATAAAAAGATTAAAAGCCTTCGAGATCCGGATCTATAAAGGGATAACAAAAACATTGAAAGAATGCATAATTCTAAAGTACTAATACCCGCTATAAAGAGGGCATCATTCTTGCGACCTTATTAGGTCCTTGCCAATATTTATCGATGGCCAGCTAAATGAAGAAGAGAGAAAAGAAACATCTGAAAAAATAATGACTTATGCAGAGGTGTTTAAAAACTTATAACTTATAAAATTTTTTGAAACATTGATCTTTTTGACAGTTTGTTTTATAAAATACTGTCATAAATGTTATTTTGAATGATAACCTATTATGTTTGAAGGAAATGAATATATTGGGGTTCTTCTAATAAATGCCACATTTGGAAAAGGATTTCAAGTTTTCATATGCCTTAGTGATCGCTTTGTTTGTAATTAAAAACTCTCTACCGCTATTAGATTTCTTGCTCTCTATGAGTAGAATCAAACTATTCCGATTTAACAAATAAATACCACTCTAATAAATGTTACTATGCCACTCTATTTCATTGAAACATGGTCTCTGATAACTCAGATAGGTCGTTCATCATATTTGCACCAAGAAGTTTTTGTCGGGAAGAGTGGAATTACAGAATATAAATCTTGCAGATCGATTGATGATATTCTGAAAAGTCCACCTGAAAGACCAAACTTAGGAGACGTCAGCTTGATAGTCCAACCTGGATATCATAATAAGATCATTTTCAAACTCTTGCTTTTGCTTGCCATTTCCCTTAAAAATTTGCTCTTTATTTCATTCAGGTGGAAATTTTCCTGGTCAATATCAAAGACTACTAAATTCACCATATTTTAACCTTAAAAACCAATGTAACAAATTTTACTACATATTCTGCCATGTATTCATAAAAACAACAAAGAATCCTTTGGGATTTACACTCCAAACATTGAATTCTTTAATAATGGATATAAAAATGTATGTTTAGAATAATTTACAAACACAAACATTCTCATTCATATCGGTATATTTATATGAAATGCAAACAATATGGCGTCGGCCGTCCTTATTCGCATTTAACTGAACAAGATCTCAGTTCAATGGGTACAGGATACATTTGGAGAAATATTATTTTGGGTGTTTTATGTGGGTACATCACAGGTAGGTCGTACTAAGAAATATTTGCTAAATTTTCATTTTTTATTTTTTAATGCTAAAAGTTTTGTTGTTTCTTATTTTTCTTTAAATTTGTTAACGATAGTTTAAAGGTAAAATTGCTACTATGAGCTGTTTAGGGTTCACACTTTTCAGTTTTTTGTTTGCTCTTTTACGATTCCTAGACTTTTTTCAACACTGAAGTTACTTAAACAGTACTTAGTGCTGTTCGTTTTATGTATTTGCTGGCAACTTATTGTTGCAAATGTGTGAAAAATATGACAAAAGTTACAAAAAAATTTGTTGTTCGTGTTTTGTTAAGGTCTTCGATTTAATCATGTTTTTTACCAGATTTGCTTTATTCTATTTCTGTTTATGTTTCTCTCATTCCTTACTATTTTCGTCATTTCGATTTGAAATGTTGTACGTGAATCTATTCTTTTCTTAAAAGTTTGTACAAAGTTTTCTTAAGAAATTTTTGTTTCTTGTAGCCGTTTACTTTTTCTCTAGAAAGCGTTTTCTTCTTCTTTTTTAATATTCTTTTATGCTTGAAATTCACGTGTGTATTCTTTAGAGTATAATTACATGAAGCTGAAGCTTTTATTTCTATTTATAATTTTCCACCACCCCCTGCCTGTAAGTTAGAGGTTTTATTCTTTTCATTGTGAGCATCATCTTGTTATTTATAATAACAGCCGAAAGGAATCTTTTCACATCCACTTGCAGCTTTATTTTCGTTCCGGAAATCAAACAATGGAGTGGAAACACTTGTACATGCATTTTCATAAGGATTTGCTTTGCGTGACTGTGAAGTAGTAAAATAATTTTAGTTCCTTTTTATTTTGCACGAAAATTATCTTGTAAGGATTTTTTGTAAAATTTTTACAAGAATTACGAAAATTTAATTTAGAGTTTAAAATATAACTTTTAAAATGTAAAACGGATGTAGTTCTAGGTTTTTGTAAAATTTTGTATATGTTATAAATTTCTATATGCCAACCGAGGGAACTCGCAATTTTTATATATCATGAACGTTTTAACTTAAGGAGACCGCTGCTCTTACAATAGATGACAAATCAGCTGTACCAAACAAAATATTTACAACAAATTTGCAAATGTCTAAGATTTTATGTTTCCTTTGTAGTTCTTCCTTACTACAAGGCTTACATTATATTTTTAACCGGCTTGAAAAAAACGTGGAGGTTATCAATTCGGCTGAATATTGCTTTTTTATGCTTGTGCCTACATAACTCAGGCATTTCCGAACTGATTTTGAAAATTTTTTTCTTCACTTGAAAGGTCATACTTACATATTGTTTCCGTTTTATAAAAGTCATAATTTTAAAAAAATAAATGGAGTCCCTATAAACATACATGTTTTTTAAGTGTATTATGAACCTTAAGGGGCACCACTTTAAAATAAAAAATAAACTGCGTAAAGCTATAGCTCAGTATTGCGAAAAGTAATACAAAAATAAATCTAAAAATTAAAGAGTGTCGCCATAGGTAACGCAAACTGACTTATACGAGTGTATCTTTTGAACCGTTACAAACAAACGCTTGAAAATTTGACAAAGTTCCGTTTAATCCCAATTGTTCATTTAATTTTATGAATACGGCCATACTTTTACAACGGTCAAAATTTACAAAAAACCGATATTGCTAAGTCTGCTATTACAACAAGTATAATATTTGGATTTGGAAATTAAACGGTGCCCCTATAGTTTATGTAATTTGATGCTTATTACCAAACTGTAGAGCAGGTCTAGACAAACGATTTAAACTTACAAGAAGCTGTATTGCTAAGTCCGCTATAATAGCAGGTAACAACTTTAGATTTGGAAATTAAAGAGAGTCCCAATAGCAAATTTTGATGTATGATGCCAAACTATTAAACCGTTATAAAAAGACGGTTTTTTTTTTGCAAGAATTACGTATATTGCATTTTTTGTTTGTTTAAAATTTTTGATTAAATGAAGGAGAATGGATCTTATATTGATAAATGTTTTATTTAATGTCGGCAATTATGTATAGAATAGTCCATTTCTCATCATCACAGTAATCATTCATTGCTTTTGATAAGATGTTTTAACGATTAAAACACGATGGTTTATCGAATATTTTTTTATAATAAAATTTTTGATATGATTTTTGAACAAATATGTATAAAAAATTTGTCATAAAACACATTTCAAAGTTATATTTTTTTTATGAATATGTGAGCATTGATATAAATCTTTACAGATCGGCAAAGAAATTAATAATAAACTTATTTACAACGATAATTTAATAATTTAGGTGTAAGCATTTAAAAACAAAATAATATTACGTTAAACAGCATTAACAATTAGGGAAAAGTCTTGACTAAATAGTTCATTAAACTGTTTGCACATTCTTCTAAACGAATCAGCATCTGTGTAATTTGTATGGAAAACTTGAAGATGCAACCGCATGCAGTAGAAATATTTACTATATTTTAACTTTTTTTCAAAGCGACATCTACGAACCCTTCCCTACAAAGAGAAAATTGTTTACACAAAACAGTAAACCATTAACTTTACAATTGTGTTGCTTCAAGTAAATTTAATTTATTTTGCATAAAAACCCGGAGACGATTAGTTTAAAGTCAAAATATGTGCCAGAAATACGGAACTCCAACGAATGTCTTTCGGATTTGTCTTTGCTGAGTAAGCAAAAGGATAACAAAATGTTTAAAAATAAGTCGACCACATATAAACTATTGATCTGTCAACAAGTTATTTATGCTTATATTCAAATCCAAAAATTTTCTACTTTTTAAATCAAAAGCCAATTATTTCCTTTTTTATACGACATACGTTTTACAATTTTTAATTTAATCTTTTATTTTATTATTACTTTAAGTTTTGTAACAAGTTGTATATGTAAAATAGATATAACGTTGTTTTAAATTCAATCATATTTTGTGAAAAATGCACTCATTTAATAGATGCACTGGTGCAAGTACTTTATGTTTTGTTACATTTTTGTTATTTTGTTTTTTCTTTGTGGAAGACTATAATTACATCATTTATATAGAAACTTATTATAAATGTGCAGTTATGCTCCTCTTCCAGAATACAATTTTACATGAAAGAGAATACATACTTGTAAATATTGCAGTTACTACTGTCTGGCTGCGTTTCGTTGTCTTTGCTGTTAATATTTTTGCTACAAAAAGCTATAATCATAATTTCATAAAACATTTTACAAAAGCTTTCAACACTCTCAGATATGCAATGTAATTATGGTTGTTATTTAAGCGGGTGTGCATTTGTGTAAATCCTTGAATGTGTTTTAAGAATTTATGTTTGTGGATGTGTAAAACAACATTGAAAGTCTGAAGTTTAACCTTTTCTATTTTTATACCTGGAGGAGGCCAAACTCTTTTAAAACTTATAGCTGCACGGCTACTGAGAGGACACTTGAAAATGGTTAGAGCAATCGCTATCACACTCGTCATACTGGTGTGGAGTATTATCTTAAAGAATATTGTTGAAATTATTTAATTTTCATAAAAAACTTTGTACTTTTTTTAATTATCCCGATTATTAATTACCGATATTGATTATTGAGGATCAAAGCATGTCTCGATGGCCATTGCGTTACCGCTTATTTAACTCTTCAGGAAACTTCTGACAAACTTCAAAGTTTGAGCAAAAACAACAATAACCAACAGTGATTCTATTTTTCTTTTTCCACTGTATACGGCTAACTTTTTTTCGGCTCTTTTATACAGTTGAAAGAGGATGAAAAATGAAATATCAAAAAACACTACGATATTAAATTAAAGACACTGGAATATATTTGAAGATTTAAGTAAGCGGTAACGAAATGGAGACGTGCTTTGGCCCTCAGTAATCAATATCGGTAATTAATTTAATTGGGATAATTTAAAAAATAGTGGAGTATTGTCACTGTAAGGTTGTTTTTTCGACTTTGATATCGATATGCCAAGTTGCATACTAAAGCTCAATATAAGCTAAATTAGTAAGTGTTTTAAAAATGTATCATTCTGGGAACACGCAGTGGGTCAGAGAAAAAAATGCTAAGATCACCAATACGGCAGCCACGGCCATAACATATTTTTAAATGCTGGTAGCAGAGGATAATTTGAGCTTTCCAGACTTTTTAGGAGGCTTGTTGTTATCAGATTATAGAAATCTAACAGTTGAGAAGCCCTTGCCAAAGCCTTCAACAGAACATACAAACCAATTAGTTAAAATCTTCATTTAGCGGGTTATTTACATTTGCGCCCCTTCTAAAAGTTCTAGAATGATCAAACTTTACATCGAATGCAACTGCTTTAAGGTCCTTTTGTTTACAAATTTCTAATTTGTTTTCAAATTAATTTATTTCGCCTCCACTGTGAATTATTACATTAAAGGAAATGTAATCGTGTGTGGAAATGTATTAGTGAATACTTTTAACGACTATAGTAGTACAACGGCCAATCACATGGGCCTTTTCATACATTTCATATATTTGCCTTGTGAATAGACGAACATAAAAAAAATTCTTGTGATAAATGACACAGACATATTTCTATATGATAGATTAAAAAACTAAAGGAGATATGAAGGTGTAGATCTTTAATCGTGATGCTAATTATATTGAACTCAAAATAAAATAAACTCTATATTAAAAACAATATCTCTGTATATAAATGATGTCGCAGTCACTTAAAACAAATTATTTCTACAAACAAAATTAAAAAATTTAAACAAATTTATTGCAATCTTCACTTAAATTAAAAAACTTAATATTTATATTATATATTTCCCTATTTGTAGTATTATCTATTGAATAGCTTCTACAGTCCGTTTGAAATAATATTTCAGCAAGTTTAATGCCTAATGTGTACGAATAGTGTTGCAGTTGCCAATCAACACAATTTATTTTCTCGCTTCGCTAAAACAATTAAAATCATCAAAAATATTCTGCAATTCATTTTGCAATATATTTAAAAGTAGATTTCACTATAACGATATTTTGCCAAGTAATTATTATTTTAAATAAGTTTTTTTCAAAACAGCTTCTATTATTTAACTTGCTTTTTTTCAACACTTTTAATTTGGAGGAAAAACACAATTACAACAAAAAAGATTAAAAAAAATATAGACTAGTTTACAATACATTCGTGAACAAAAAAAAATTAACTAAAATCTATTGATGGAAAATACTGGTTGACATGATGCTGTGTATTATTATAAAAAAGACAGGAAAAAATTTAAAATGCTGTGTTAAAAAAATCGAAAAAATATAGTTCGCTTAAATAAATAAATAAATTAAAAAGAAAATGTGAAATAAAAAGTACAAAATAAACCATATTGTGGAGAAGATGTTACAGGCCAGACATGGAACAACTGGGGCGGTAGACATATGTAAATTGAAATGGGGCACAGTAAATATTTAAATTATATTTGTTTGCTTATGTTTGCTTCTTCAACACCATTTCTTAATTATAATATGGATTTAATTTAAGATGTATAATGCATTTCTTAGATTTCTTATATAAATTCATTATTTTAAGAAAATAATTTTTCCAGGAGCAAAAAGGCGCGTTTATCATGTTATACGGAGTTATATCGATAACAATTGAATGAGGAGAATAAAATTTTATTTTGCTTTAAATCAGCTGAAAAAGGTTGTAGCGAATCAAAAAACGCATTTTTTATATTAACAATTTAACTAGAGCGAATGTAAAACATTTAAAAATAAACAAGGACAATTTTGTAGAAACAATAAATAAACAAAATATAACAAATTTAACTCCGTTTTTTAAATAAGAAAGTATATATCTCTGCTGTGTTTTTTACGTGTAGAATAAAAAGTGTTTATCAGAATCAGATTTGTGGAAATCTTATTAATCATAAAATAGTTTAAAGTACAACCATATTTGATCCTTTTGTTCTTACAAGAACCTTAATATTAGAACACTTCATTTTCTGACTTAGTTCTTACTTTTGAGCGCATACAATGGGAATTTGATCCTTTTTATACCCTTCACCACAAAAGGTGGAAAAAGGGTATATCTTACTTTCTCATTCCGTTTGTAAGTTCCATTTCTAACCCATAAAAGTATATATAATCTGAGTTCTTATACATGGCGAAGTTGATTTAAAGACGTCAGTCTGACCGTATGTCCGTCCGTGTTAGTGATGAAATTAACTTTGCCAAGGTATTAGATGAGCTAGAGAAAATTTAAATACGCTAATCGATCAGACATAGCTTCGAAAACTTTTCTATTGAAAATTAGAAAGATCGGTGTATGTCCTTCGAGGCAGCAGGCAAAACATCACACCTACCTCTAATTTTTCATATCATTTTGAACAATGAAGTAATTCCAATCACATTAAGTAGAGTGCTATATTCGGCTATGCCCTTCACCATATATGTGAATCTAGTGCGGTAACTCGAATCAACGAAAAAATTTTCTTCATCAATTTTTCAGGTTAACGACGGCTGGTCATCAAATGACAACAATAAGATATTAAAAACTGGGGTCCCCATAAAAATGTTAATTATTATTTTTTGGAAATAAACATTTTCTTAAATTAAATATGACAGTGGCTGCTACAACAATAGAGTTAGGAATTAAAAGGTTATTCCCCTCAGTAAGGCGATTTACACATACAGGTCTGTGGCGGACATTAACAGATTTTGGCGGCGACTAAAATCGACTGCAATTTGGAATATAATTAAGAAAAGGGTATCACTACGGAAAACATCTTCGTCAAGTATGCATGTGGTCTTATCTATTAAACCTTAATAACCAGAAACTGAACAACAAATTAATTTTAAATCACTTCCCGTGTGTCTCTTTTTATACCATTTATCACAAATGTAACACACTTCCACTTGTTTTTTCTACAATATTTTTTTCCGACTACATGAAGTATTTATATTTCGGATATTTGTATATATGTACATATATGGAAGTCGATTTAGCAAGCGGATTGAAATCAATTTTGCCAAGGACCAAAAAAAGCTTGAAGAAATTTACGAACATATTAAAGGCAAAGTTTCGAATCTGATGCTCTTAAAATGTAGCAACATGTTGTTGAGGGTGTTTTTCTACGTTATTATTGTTTTTTGTTTTATTGTATTGAAAACCGAAAATCGGAAATGCGCTTACGATCGAAATTTTAGTAAAATATCACATTTTCACCAAAATTTTACTTCTAATTTAAATATTACGAAAATTTTCTATTTAGCAAAACCAAAAAGAGGGACAATTAAACAACACAAGTACACCAAATATATCTTCATTATATTAAAAAGATTTTGCCAAAAAAAATCTTTATTTTAAGAAAATATTTAATACGATTCTTGCGGCGAAGAGTAAATAAGATTCGGTTTAATGGAATATAGTACTGTTACTTGTTAAAATATATTTTTCTAGAAATGTAGTCTTGTTCCTTTTAAGAATATTGTTTACTATGTTAGAAAGATCAAATCGATTATTATGTCATGTACCTAGGGTTGCCAGATACTTATCCAGTTCGAAATGCGCTTTTAGTTAAAAAATCAAAATTTTATAATTTTTTTTTATAAAAATAGAAAACTCGCGGAAAAAATTTTTCTCGAGAAAAGATTCCTCTAATTATGAATTCCGTAGGGAAAAGATTTTTTTTGTTTATTTACATATAATTTTTCAATATGAAAATTTCATATGTATTTGAAAGATTGACTGATTGATTGAAAAACAATTTTTATTAATGAGCAATGTCCACATGCAAATATATCAATATGAAAGTTTATTTTTCGGAATCTTATTGATTTTAATTTCCTTTAATCGTGCTTGATTCCTTCATATATAAATATTTCATGATATTCTCATGAAATATTTTTTATTTAAAGCTACAAATTGAAATGTTTTACTGCGGGGAAAGCATATCCATATGGCAATTTTACTACTGCTCATATAGCTCATCAGTGGATTTTACCCAAATTTTGTATGGAGAACTTGAAAGTCTTATATCAAAAGCCAAATTGATTAAATGAGAACTCCATTTAATCAATAAGATTAAAAGACAATAACAACTCAAAAATGTTTTAAACAAAAACACAGCAAACATTCAGTAACTATTTGTATTTTTTCTTTGCCGATGGGGTCCCTTATGTAGATGAGTTGTTATACATTCGCAAGCACAATTGTACAAGTAAACAAAATATTTCGTTTTCTTCTATTAAGTATAGATTTTCTGTAGATAATTATAATTTAGTTAATTAAAAATTATATTAAACAAAAACAAAATATTTTTCAAAATTAAAGAAAGTCTTTTAAACAACGGGATTTTTTTTAAATAATTATATTAATTCTCAAATTTCAAAAAATTCCTTTTTTTCCATGCTATTCTCCCGATTTATTATTTAAATCACCGATATTGATTATTGAGGGTCAAAGCACGTCTCGATGGCCATTTCGTTATCGCTTACTTAACTCGTCAGGAGACTTCTGACAAATATTTTAAATAAACTAAAGATTTTTGTCCAAACAATAAAGCAAAGACAAAAATCAAAGTTTAAGCAAAAACAACAATAACCAATTGTAATTCTATTTTTCTTTCTCTGCTGTATAAGGCAGAGTTTTTTTCTGCTCTTTTATACAGTTGAAAGAGGATGAAAAATAAAATATCACAAAACAAAAGTCTTTTTTTACTGGGCAAATTGTAATTTAACTGGTAACTAGGAACTCAAACCAGAACTAGATAATCCAGTCCATTCCAGGCCATCTAGCACCCCTACGTGTACCGTATAATAGTTATAACATTTTACCTCCTAGTCTGTATTATTATTAGTAGAGGGAATATAAATTTTAACATCTTGTTTCTTGTTCTTAGATAAAGATTATTTTTGATTAAGAAAATTAATATAAGCTTCTCTCTCTCTCTCTCTCTCTCTGCACATTATCATGTAATTTATGCTAGATATACATTTCGGAAGGAAATGGTGTCAATATAAAACACTTAATAATGGTCTAACAAAAAAATATTCATAAATATCACACGAACTAAAAGATGCTTTCACCTTGGTTACTCCGCTAATGGATGCAGCTAATTTTTTTATGCTTTACAAAGAAAAAACGGCCGATGTTCTTTGCAGATGCCATTTACTACTTGCAGCACATGCGAACACACTACTCAAATGTAAATGTACAAGTTAAGATTTTGCTAATTGCAAAATCTAAAAAAAAACACAATTTATTTTATTTTCGGTCTTTACGACCTTTTATTAAAGAGTTCAAATTAAAAAACTAAAAACTAAATTTACAAATTATTGATTTTATAGTATTGTAAATGACCTAATTAATGAAGTGGCGTGATAATATTTCCTGTTAAACTTAACAAACAAATTTAGTGAGAATTGCAGTTGTCGCAATTGCAATATTGCAGACGTTGAACTTGCAGTTCTTACCAAAGTAGGTTATCAAAATATAAGAAGGGAAATTGCGAAATATTTATTGTGTTAACTAAGGGAAATTACAAAAATGTTTATTGTGTTAACTCTTCCCCTCTTAAGTCGATTGTCCTCAATCGGGGAGGTTTACAAGGTGTGTTGGTGAGTTGAGATGATACCAATTGAAGATATGGCCCATCTGAGCATGCGTTACTAGCAACATTATCCCGTAGTTGAGATGAAATATAAACTTTTTGCTTATAATTAACAATATAATAAAAAATTAATATAGTTATAATAATAATAGTCACAATTACCATGTCTGAGCTTAAACTTATTAAGTGTGTATTTTTATTCTTATCAATTAACAATTTTATGTTGTCTTGAGTGCTTAATTGGTTTACATATAGGCTTTCTAATTTTAAATCTAGTTTATTGACAGTTTTCTTTTCCTTAATTTTGGTTATTAGGTTAGGCAAAATAAAGGTTTCATGGATTCTAATTTTCGTGTTTGTGTAAGTTACATTTAGTATTCTAATTTTACAATTTTCAAACTTAATGAGGAATGTTCCTTTAGGACTTACTTTTAATTGGTTACAATTTTGGTTAATATTTTCATAAAAATTTTTGAATATTAGTATTCCAGGCATCACTTCTACTACAGTGGATACTTGCACTGTCTCTAATTCACAATGTGCCTCTTGGAACTTCAAAATACTTTCAATACATTTGTTTTCTATTTTCACTAAATTTTTTTCCAAATCATCTTTTACATTCTTGCTAAAAATATTAGTGCTATTATCCATCAATACTTCATATTGGTTTAAGATTAAAGATTTATTCATTGCATTAGGGATTGGAACAAATTTTATTTGAGATAGAGTATTAGTGGAAAATCGGGGTATTAATAAGGTTAGAATAATATTATTATCTTCGAAAACAACCGCGATTTTCATTCTGCTGTAGCTGTCAAAATCACTGATTAAGTTAAGTTCTTTATCTGTTAGTATGTCAGAAGGAATAATTCCCAATTTACAAGAAAATATGATCTGTCCAATGGCGTCGATATGGTTTTGTAAGAGGGTTATATCGTTGTCGATTCTGTAGGTCTGTTCGATAAATCCCACTTCGTCTTCTAAGGTTCTTATCCTGTTTAGAGATTCGTCCTTAAATTTGTTTATGTAACTGCTAATAAATGTCTGTTGTTTATTAATGTGGGTAGTGATATTTCTAATCTCCTCAGCCATGCCATTATTAATATGTATTAAACTGTTTAGTGTCATGTTGTTACCTTGTTCGTTATTTCGAATGTCTGCTATTGCTTCATTTATTGCTATCTCGTCGTCACTGTCCATCGATCCCGCTATGTATTTTAGTCCCTTTCCCAAAACGTTAATCAGTCCGCGCTTTTGCTTTGAGTGTACATGCAGGCTGTTTATTTTCGCTTTTAATAGAATGAGGTTTTTATTAATAGTCTCCAAAAGTCGTTTGTCCTCATATGTCGTGGTCTTCAGGGTCTTTATGTTTTCAGAAATTAGGAGTAGAGTCTCGTCGTATAGCGTCATGTTAATAAAATGCAGCACCTTGTCATAACTTCCTATTGTCCTTACCTCTCCTACTTTTATAGGAATGTATCCGTTGTTGTTATTGAGGTCGTGTATATGAAACTGTTGCGTATTTATTACAGTGGCCCAGGCTAAGATAAACATTATAGTCCGCATTTTGCCCTGCAGGGAAATAGTTAGAAAAAAAAATGCAATATTACTAAGTCTGCCTAATATTATTTTTGTGCACAATTCTTCCAGATTGTGTTTTAACAGTCGTATTATAGTTTTCTGCTACAATCTCTTTCCTATATCTAGCAGATAGCTTATCTCCTATTCTCCTATTTACTTTAATAAAAATTTCTTCTCCTTGCTTGTATTCCTTTGGCGGTTGTCGATGTGCATTATGATAAGTAAGGTCGGCTCTCTGTTTTTCTGAAAGTTTTTTAATTGTCTCGTTCCTAAATTTTTCCAATAGTTGGGGATCACTACTTACACGCCGACCAAAAAATATTTCTATGGGCTTCTTTCCTGTAACTGAGTGAACGGAGAAATTGTATTCTTTCACCGATCTATCCAAAAGTTCCTGAAATGAGTGGTGGGTTTTGTCATTTTGAAGGCAACGCATTATCTCTTGCAATGTGGAATGAAATCGTTCCACCTGCCCATTAGAACAACTCGTATATGGAGGGGTTCTATAAACAGAGATGCCTAATTCATTTTCTATCATGAAATTTATTGAATCAGAATTAAAAGCTTTCTCATTATCAAATACTATAGATTCAGGTATCATGGCAAAAAGGATGTCCCTTAGTGGTTGCCTTATGTCAACTGTTGCTCTTGAATTAATTAGTTTTGCCATACCATATTTTGAAAACTTATCTACAGCTGTCAGTACTAATGTTTTTCCCATCAATAGTATATCCAAATGGACCAGTTGTCCTGGATATTGAGGAATAGGCGTTGATTGTATTTGCATTTTTGGTGGGTGCCGATCATACTTGTTAAGTTTACAAATTTTACAACTTTTTATAATTTTTTTTAACTTGTTTGCCATTGCGGGAAAATAATATTTTTCTAAGATTTGGGTTCTATTTTCTTTTGCGTTTCTATGAGCTCTATTATGGAACCTAACCATTATATCCTCCTGGTGTTGATTGTCTACTATATCTTCGACTTCAACCTGAGTGAACCTTATCTTGTATCTGCTAAAATGCAAGGGGTACACCTCCTGTATTTTTCCCATTGTTCCCTCATCGGTTTTGATACAGTTTATAACCGAGGGATTAAGGTAACGCCTTAAGATTGTTGTTATTATTTCTTCTGAATAGTCTGGCTCGGTAATCACATGCCGATGATACGTTGGAAACACGATTTTAAATTGATATGTTGAAGCTACGTCCGTTTTCAAAAATATCTGATTTTTAAATGCATTTATAGGAGCTTCTACGCTAAGTATCAATCCATGGGATGAGCTCTCATCCGAGTGTGTGGCTATTGATAACGTATGCAAGGGTGATTCTTGCGAGGGCATCCTGGACAAAGCATCAGCAACAACGTTTGTTTTACCAGGTTTATAAAACAATGTGTAGTTGTACTCTTCCAGAATCGCCTTCCATCTTTTCATTTTACTGTTATGATTTTTGTTACTGAGCGCATACGTAAGCGGCTGGTGATCCGTGAAGATCTTAACATTAGCCGATCCGTACAGATAATTTCTAAATGAGTTTAAGGCCCATATTATGGCCAACATTTCTTTTTCGTTGGCGGCGTAATGTTCTTCCGCTTTATTTAACGTTCTAGATATGAACGCTATAGGCCTGTCGTTTTGAGAGAGAACAGCACCAATTGCAAAATTAGAGGCGTCAGTTACCAGTTCGAAATCTTTATCAAAATCTGGGTAGGCGAGAATAACGTCCTCGGATATAAGAGAATTTTTTATTTTCTTGAATGCTTCTACTGCGTCTGTGTTTAAAGAAACTTTAATATTTGACGACTTTGTTTTTGGGACACGTCCCCCTTCCCCTCTTAAAAGGGATGTCAAGGGTTTTGCTATCTTTGCGTAATCCTTAATGAAGCGCCGGTAATACCCTGACATACCTAAAAAGCTTCTAAGTTGTTTTAACGTACCAGGCTGGGGAAAGTTTGCAATCGCATCCACTTTTGCGCGATTGGTTTTTACACCATCTCGGGATATTACATAGCCCAAAAATTCTACGCTTTCTTCAAAAAATTTGCACTTATCAAGTTGTATCTTCATATTTGCATCTTCTAAAGTTTTAAAAATTTTCCTAATATGTTTGAAATGATCCTCTTCCGTTTGGCTAAATATTATAATGTCATCAATGTAGACATAACAACATACCCCGATAAATTCTCTTAAAATGTCGTCGAGAGCGCGTTGGAAGATTGACGGGGCGTTTTTTAGGCCGAACGGTAAGCGAGTGAATTCATACTTACCGTTATTAATTGAAAAAGCTGTCTTCTCAATATCAGATTTTTTTAGTGGAATCTGATGGAATCCACTTTTTAAGTCTAGTACCGAAAAAAACTTGCTGTTTCCAAGATGCGATATTACTTCCGTTATCTCCGGAATCGGATATCTATCCGCGATTGTAACCGCATTTAGTTTCCTATAGTCGATTACCAGGCGGTATTGCTTGTTTCCCGCAGAATCTGGCTTTTTCGGTACGATCCACACCGGTGAATTGTACGGCGATCTAGATGGTCTTATAATCCCATCGTGGAAAAGTGCCTTCACTTGCTTTTCAACCTCCGCTTTCAATGATGAAGGGTATGGGTAAAATCTCGTGTAAACCGGAGTATTCGTTGTAGTTCTGATTTCCCCAGTAATTTTTGTTGTGTAAGTGAGTTTCTCATTTGGGTCTGAGAAAAGATTCGAATGTTCTTTTGCAATTAATTTCATTTCTCCCTTTTGGAAGTTAGTAAGATTATCTAATTTTATATCTATATTATTCACCGATTTTGAAGGCAATTGTTTCAGGCCTATTTTCTTGCCATTGTTCAGTATCATATAATTTTCTCCCGTATGAATTATCGCTTGTAGTTCCCTAAGTGTATCGTTGCCTAAAATCCCGTCAAAGGTTTTTAGGGAAGGCATTAAAAAAAATTTTATTTTATTTTCTATATTAAAAAGTTTAACATAAGTATGTTCTATTATTTCTATATCTCCCTTTATTGACTTAGCAAAAAATGGTGTTTCATTTTTTATTCTTTTCTTCGCCAGATGCGATTGCAAGTAATTTTTACTAGATCCTGTGTCAACCAGGAATTTAAGAATATTACCGCCCTCCGCTCTCACCTCAAAGAAAGGGAGTGAAGAGCTCATTATCCTAAAAAATAAATATCAGTTGGTTCCGAGTACCCTTCGTTATCGACTTCCCATCCTGCTGAATTTTTAACTTGGTATTGCTGTGGAGGAGCACCAGTGTCAATGTGGAATGTTCGTTGCGCTTTTCTTTGCTGATTTTGCACCGAATGTGGCCTTTTCCCTTGCCAGTTACCCTGGCTTGGCCTATTCATATAGTTTATGCGACGAGAGTGCATGCTCTGGTCCACGTCCATTGGTTCCGGACGATTCTGAGGCTTTGGAGGCCTTGGCGGGATATTAAATTGATGTTGTTGTCCCCTATTAAAATTAAAATTTGGTCTATGCTGCCATGTTGGCTGAATTGCATGTGGCATGTAGGTTAATTGCGGGTAAAAAGGGTGTTTTCTCTGCCCTATATTTTCTCTTTGTGTCGTTTGCGGTTTTCTATGACTATGCGACGTTCGCCATTGCTGATTTTCCAGCTTCATACAGAGCTGTAATGCTTGTGGGAGATCCACAGGTTCTTTAATTCCGAGCAACTTTGGTAATTCACCGTTAAGACCCCTAATAAAAGTATCGAGAGCCTTGTTACGGTATGACTCGGTTAACATGTGTAATGCCTCGTTGCTCATTTGCGAACAACCTAGCTTGTTTAACATTAGGGATAGATGTGTATAGACCCGTTGATAAAATTCTGGGATTGAGCTACTTCCCTGTACCATCGTTGTCATTTGGTGTTCCAATGTGGATAAATCGCGCTTGTCAGCGTAGTGCATTGCCAAACATTTTGATATTGCTGGCCAGTCGAGTGGCGTGTTATATGACTCTAGCGCTATATCTGCGTTCCCTACAATTTTGTTTCTTATCACGCTCAGTATACCGTAGTATTTTGGTGTGCCTTTTAATGTTTCATAAATTGATAATATCCTATCTACGCTCTTCTTCCAAGAGCTAAATTCCCCTATTTGTCCTGAAAATTCTTTAAGACATTTAACAATGTCAGGAATTTTGTCTAAGTCGGTTAAATTGTTCCTGTGTCTATCTTCTATTACCTGATCTGTCACATTGAGGAAGTTAGTATTAGGATTTAAAACTTCTTGTATGATTTGTGGTCCTTGCTGTCTTAACAGATTTGAAGCTACAGAGTTTATTAAAGAGGTTAAGTCCTCTATGCTTAGCTGCCTGTTTGCATTTGCTACAGGAGCAGCCGGGTCGTTAAGGACCGCCGGTCGAACTAAATTGCTAGGGTTTGACATTATGAAATATTTATGGAATTTCTACACTTTTATTATTTATAACAATTTTTCCAATAACAAAATATCTTAAACTAAGGTAAAGTATTACAAATATCTTTTGGAAATACCGTATAAAAGAGAAAAAGTATTAATCTACCTTATTTTATTTGTAGATTGGGTTACGGCTTCAACTCAGTTTCTTCAGGGGTGATAGGTTTCTTCTACAAGTCACTTCACTATTCACAGCTTCTTCGAGATATTTGTAGCAGTTTCTTCAATATAGTTATTCCAGTTTCCTCAAGGGTGATAGGTTTCTTCTACAAGTCACTTCACTATTCACAGCTTCTTCGAAATATTTATAGCAGTTTCTTCAATATAGTTGTTCCAGTTTCCTCAAGGGTGATAATGAATTTCATAGCCACGGATAAATATTAATTTCAAAGTTTCTTGAATATAATTATTTACGCCACAGTTTTTCAAAGATAAACATTAATTTCACAGTTTCTTATTTAAAAAGGATTTCTTGAACAATTATTTTTATTTAATGTTATTGTCACTAGCTTTTATTTATTAATATCCTTCATGGATTCACTGTTTATTGTTATCCTTAACGGATTCACTTTTTATTTTTATCCTTTACGGATTCACTGTTTATTATTATCCTTTACGGATTCACTTTTTATTTTTATCCTTTACGGATTCACTGTTTATTATTATCCTTTACGGATTCACTGTTTTTTATTATCCTTTACGGATTCACTTTTTATTTTTATCCTTTACGGATTCACTGTTTATTATTATCCTTTACGGATTCACTGTTTTTAGAGCCGTCGGACAGGCTGGCACATAATACCCCCGTTTTGTTTAACACTACTCCGGAGCCTAGTTACCGAAACAGGCTTTTAAAAATTTGCTCGGGCGCCAGTTAAGATTTTGCTAATTGCAAAATCTAAAAAAAAACACAATTTATTTTATTTTCGGTCTTTACGACCTTTTATTAAAGAGTTCAAATTAAAAAACTAAAAACTAAATTTACAAATTATTGATTTTATAGTATTGTAAATGACCTAATTAATGAAGTGGCGTGATAATATTTCCTGTTAAACTTAACAAACAAATTTAGTGAGAATTGCAGTTGTCGCAATTGCAATATTGCAGACGTTGAACTTGCAGTTCTTACCAAAGTAGGTTATCAAAATATAAGAAGGGAAATTGCGAAATATTTATTGTGTTAACTAAGGGAAATTACAAAAATGTTTATTGTGTTAACTTACATGAGTGTTTAAGCGAGTGAGAGGGTGAATTTTGATGTTTAGTTTCTTAATAGATTTTTCGTATTGTTTTATTTATGATCATCTTTGATAGACAAATCCATTTAGTTTGTGAAAGTTTTTGTTGTTTTCATAATTTCTAAAGCAAATAAACAAAATGTATGGATAAATGTTTGTAGTTTTTTTTTTTTGGTGTTTTTAATCCGTGGCCGCTAAATATATTTTTTTTATATTTAATTGTCTGATATGTATGGAATTTTAAAAGGTTCACATGTTTAAAAGCGACAACCAGCACACGTCAAAATTACAAATAGACAATCAGACAGACATCATTAAATTTAGCTTCCGATTTATGAATGCTGATGCACATAATGCTTTCTATAAAGATGTATGTGTGTGTTTTGTATTTAGTGGTAAAAACATCATCGTGTCAGATCAATAATGCATTCTGTGTTCGTAAATTTAAAATGCATTTGAAGTCAGTTGTTAATTTCCAAAGGTCGTTTGTAAAATTGTATGCTCAATCAGACTCCGGCGTTAATTGAATTTAAAAGTTCTACTGACAGTTGCAGCCCATTAGATTTATTTTTTTTTAAAATGCTTTAACAAATGCGTATAAATGAAAAATTAAACTAAAGTCTGGAAGTTAATAAAGAAATATTGTATATGAAACAAAGAAAAATAAAAGGGGAAAAAGAAATATTGCCAAAAAAAATCAAAAATTTAAATGTTTCAAGAGTAAATTTCTATAAAAAAAATTGTTTCGCAAATTCCAAATTAGTTTTTAGTTTTACTAAAAGGTAAATTTTTTAGAATTATAATTTATTAGGAACATAAATCCTCTGTCCTTAATCAATCAAATAGGGGCTCAGAGGCCTTTTGCAGGAAGCTAACTAAAAAACAAGTAGGAGTACTATATTCGGCTATGCCGAATCTTATATACCCCTTACAATCTATGTAAATCTAGTTTAGTGAAGTAACTCCAATTTAAAAAAGCAAATATTGGGGTGACAGAGAATTAAAAAATAAAAAAATTTGGTACTGCATATATATAATTTTACATAAAAATGTCAGCGGCTCTTAATGGGTTAAGCATTTTTAAAAAAATTTAGTATTTTTAAAAAATCTCTTTAAAAGCTTTAAAATGATACCCATTTTGATATTTAAAAAATTTGAAAATTTCAGACCCCCGTAACTCGGAAAATATGGGCGAGTGCCAATTTTTTCACTTGATATTTTTTTCCAATTTTTTGATTGGAGTTACTTGATTGTTCCAAATGACATGTAAATGTTAAAGAAAGCCGTAGTGTTTTGCCTGCTGCCTCGAAGGACATGGACGTGTCATGCTGATTTCCAACTTCCACCTCTTTTGACACTATATCTGATCGATTAACAAAATTATTTTTTTGTGAAATCAAGTTTGCCTCGGAAAACTTAATTTCAACACCAACACGGACAGACAGACGAACAAAAGAACAAAGCTCAATCGACTTCTCTATGCATAAGAAGTCAGAATATATATAATTTATGGGGTCAGAAATGGATATTGTAGAAATTGCACACGGTTGATTAAAATGGACAGTTAATTTACTTTAAATGTGCTTTATTCCTTCATATATTTCCAATAACTCTGAAAATATTGACGAGCGCCAATTTTTCATTGGTGTCTCCATAACCCAGTCATTTCTGTATTAAATTTGTTTTATTTTAAAGGTTATGCTTACTGATTGCTCCAATTTTAAAAACAGCTCATAATTTTCAAAATTAAAGTGTGTCCCCATAGGTGACGTAAATTGGCTTATATGGAACTCTCTTTCGAAAAAACTATTGAAAAGTTGACAAAATGCCGATTACTATGACCGTTTTAATAACAAGTAAAAATTTTCAAAATCATAAATTAAAGTTTGCTCCAATAGTTTATTTAATTTTACGAGTATGTATGTATATGGCTATACTTTGCAAATGTAGACAAGCGATAGAAATTTACAAAAAAAAAATGTTTTGCTTGGTCAAACTAAGGGTTACCTAATAGTTGATGTAATTTCATGTATGTAGCCAAACTTTTGAACCGTGGTAGACACACAGCTAAAATTTACTTGGAACCTGTGTTGCTATGTCAGCTATAACAAGATGCTTATAATTTTAATTTACAAATTAAAGGGTGTTTCAATAATTAATGTTATTTGAGCTATATGGCTCTATCTTTTTAACCGTTCTGTACAAACACTGAAAATTAGAAATGTCCACTACTTTGTCAGGTACTTATATAAAGAAGTATAAATATTTAAATCTATAGATTAAAGGGTGTTACAATAGTTGATGTAATTTGATGTATATTGCCAAAGTTTTGAAGCTGTATTTCTAAATCAGATATAACAACAAGTTCAAAAGGTGGATTTGGAAATTAAAGGGTGTCCCAATAGCTTATACAATTTGATGTATGTGGCCAAACTTTAACCATACTAGACCAGCAGCTGAAATTTATAAGGACCCTGTATTGCTTAGTCCGCTATAACAACATCTATAATAATTGAATATAGAATTAAAGGGGTTTTCCATTATTTATACAATTTGACCTACATATATGGAACTATAGTTTTAACCGTTATAAACAAACACCTGAAAACTAACCAGAATGTCTACTACTTTGTCGGGTTTAATAATGTATAAATGTTTAAAATTATTAATTAAAGGGGTTTTTTTAAAGAGAAGTAGCACTTCAGGCATTAATACGTACTTAGTTTGCAACCGTTCTACATTCTTTAGGAAAGGGATAGATTAGAGAGAAGACAGGTGGTGAAAGGAGATAGATATAGCCATTTTATTAATTATTTTACTTCGCCAGCGAATATGCTATGAAGAAGTACTGACGTAGGAGGCTGCCACAAGGGTTAAACCCAGGTCATCCAGATTTGTATTCAACGTGCTTACCACGATACGATACGATAATTGATGTAAGCAAATATTAGGGTGACATAGAATTAAAAAAAAATTTGGTACTGCATATATATAATTATACATAAAAATGACTTCGGCTCTTCACGGCTTAAGCATTTTTAAAAATTTTAGAATGTCCTTAAAGATCTCTTCAAAAGCTTTTAAATGATATCCATATTGACATTTTTAAATATTTGAAAATTTCAGAACCCCGTAACTCGGAGTTACTTTATTGTTCCAAATGACATGAAAAAATTAGAGGTAGGTGTGGGGCTTTGCCCGTTGGTTTGAAGGACAAGGACCAATCATGCTGATTTTCAATTAACCTATTTCGACATATATCTGATCGATTGGCATATCTTTTTTTTATTTAAACACTAACTCGGACGGACAGACCGACATTACACACTATACTTTATGGGGTCGGAAATGGATATTGTAGATATTACACACAGAATGAAAAACTTATACATACCCTTTTTCCACTTTTTGTGATGAAGGTTATAATAAAAGAAGAATAATTTATAATACTTCGTTGTTATTTTTAAAATTATTTAATAAAAAAATACTCCTTTTCTTCATGTCTTAATCTCACATTCTGCCCTTTCAAAGACGGCAACAAGTATTTTAAAATCATTTAAAAATCCGCTTTAAGCATTTAACATTTCAGTAAACAGTACGCTTGGCCTGACGCCAGTCATTTCCACAAAAATAAAAATGAGAGAAAGAAACAAAGAAAAATAAATTCAATAACAAATATTTTCGTTCTACTCACAAATAAGGAAAAGTCATCAAAGCTTTAAGAAAACGAGACAAGATGACTACAACTGATAGTGTAAATTATTGAGATTAGCTGCACAAATTAGTCTGAAGCCATACAAAATATTTAACGTTTATCTGACATTTGGCTGCGAAGGCAAATGTCGATCAAACGGTCAGACAGTTACCATTCTTGTGCGTGCGTGTTTGCAGCGTTAAAACACTGACTTGACTGACTGCTATTACCACCGCATTATTTAATATTTTTTTTTCTTTTATTTCTTTTCATTATGGCCAGCCATATTAACATGTCTAAATTGAAAACATTTAAAAGTGTTTCAGTGTGATCGTATATAACAGCAAAAAGTAGGCGCATTTAAACGCCAATTTTTTATAACAATTAATGGCGTTTGGAATGGCTAATAATGGAGTTGTAGTCGTTTGTGTAAAATATTGTAATAATATAATATTTTGGGTTTTTTATTTTTGTTAAGTCATTTAAAAGGCAATCTAACCGCATCAGCCAGTCAATCATTCAGACTTAAAAAACCCAACAACTAGTACAAGTCAGTCTCTGAATAACAATCACTTTTTGTATTTTACCCTTTTTGGAAGACAGACGGAATCTTCAAAAGGCCCACAAGTGGGCGTAAGTCAAGAATATCAAACTTTTTTTTCTATTTGCATGACTTGCTGTTTTACAACATCTTTTTTCATTATGAACATAATCGGGGTTTAAGGATAATTATGGCGATAATAAAGACATTGAACGAAATTAAAACTATTTTTTGTATTTTATTAAAATGCAAGCACCAGATCAATCGAAAAAAAACTCAACGAATGAGTGACAGAAACCCAGGCAACAGCATTGTATGACATGGAAGAAATATTAAGAAAGAAAACAATAAAATAAGCATTTAGTCAATCAGTCAGTCAGTCAGTCATTCAGTATGTCCAACAGTCAGTTAAAAACTTTTAAATAAAGTCTTGCAAAATCACTTAAGCATGGCTAATTACAAACGCCCTCACAATAAATTCAAAATCTTTCTGTATTACAAATCTAAGTTGATGTTTTTTCTTCGATGGAATATAAAATGTGTTTCTTAGTGGCGTTAAAGTATTGTTCAGTGGTTCCACACATTTCAAATAAAAGTAATTAACTCCACATCAGAAAGTGGGTGATTAAAAAAATGGAAATGCAAATGGTAGTTCCTTGTAATTGTAGTTCCCCGTTCGATTTAATTGCGAAAGAGGTGCAGTTTTACGTTTAGGACTTAAAGCCATATAAAGGTAAGTGCCACAATAATACAAAGTAGGGTACTTCTGGCATATGCAAATTTAAACCGATTCTTAAGTTTAGACCGATTTCGAAATTGATCACAATTTTTTAGAATTTTACAACAAATACTGTGCCTCAATTAGCTTCACATATTCGGATACATGAAATTTAAAAAAAAAAAAATGTTTATAAGAAGTTTCTAAAAACAAGAACAAATGAACCATCTTTTGTGTCAAAAGTAAATAAATTTCTTTAAATTTAAATTTACTGTGCTATTTTCCCGGTGTTGATTATTGATAAATAAATAAATTTCAATAGCCAAAAGATGTGATTTTGTAAGTTTGGAAAAATTAGCAGGTCTATGCTTATTTAGTTATAATATTTAAATTGAGAATATTTAGTTTTCACCCAGGTTTTCGTATTGAAAATTCTGATAACACTATTTTTGGGAATTTTATTAATCTTACTTTTTTTTATTTTGTAAAAGTTTTCAAAAATGTGTAAATTCATTATAGATTATTATGAAAATAATATTTGGAAGCCCTTCATATATGTCACATCTAATGTTGGTCGCATATTT
Organism: Gymnosoma rotundatum; assembly: GCA_916610165.2. NCBI lineage: Eukaryota > Metazoa > Arthropoda > Insecta > Diptera > Tachinidae > Gymnosoma > Gymnosoma rotundatum. The sequence goes on along the minus strand of OU744337.1, from coordinate 88,517,799 downwards.
GTTGTTTATGTGCAACCGATGAGATGGTATAAGTCCATGAATCATTGCGGAGGACCTATAGTTTGTTGCGCAGGACTCATAGTTCGCTGTGCAGCGAACTCTTGTTTGTGTGACGTGGACATAGAACTTTTTTTTTGTAAACAAAGTACATTTGTGTAGTGAAAGGTCAACAAATTAAAGTAAAAACCATGAAAAATATAAAAGGAATATAATGAAATGTCCAGTTAATATAAAAAACAAGAAGCATGTAAATTACACATTTTCAAGAGGTTTTCACTAAACGAACATTTGAAACGATTAAATTAAACCGGCTCATCATATTGAATGTGATGAATAAATTAAAAAAAAATTAGAACAAAAATTTATTTTTATATTCGGGCGTAAAAGACAACTACAACATGTCCCAAAAAAGAAAATGATTCCTAAATAAGACATCGAGTAGTTCCAGCCTCAGTGTACTATTATATGCGAACCGCACATATTAGGTAAATAAAACATGGTAAGTATAAATCTGCCCTCAGCCACAGGGAAAGAAATTGATAACAAATACATAACAAAAGAATTCTATTAATAGTCACACAAAAGATTGTATTTGTAATTAATAAAACTCATTCGTTTAACAAAGGGAGCAGCAAAGAAATAAAGTTGTTTTGCAAATTGAAATTACATATTGTAAAATTGGTTTTCCCATGTATTTTTTTTTTTTTATTTTAACGATGTACACGTTTTCTTAAAACTAATTTTAATTAATTATTTATTCCTTACACACTAGCGTATTTTTTAAGGACTTGCCAAGATATTCTATAAAAGTATTTGCAGCATGGCCGCTTATAATAATATTAAAGTTAACTTTACTGTAGGTACAACATTTGTTTTAAAATTTTCCCAAAGAAGGTAAATAGGGAGGCATTTGTGCTTAATTCTAATATTAAACTAAACCTAATAGTAAGGCGAGAAAGAAGAAAAAAATAGCGTTATATACAAAAGAAATTAAAGCTTTTACAAAAGTTTATGAATGGCCTATTGGGCGGTGTTATACACCACCTTTTTTATATCTAAGGTATGTATTCTCCTGTGGTAATATAAGAGGTTTGCGCTGTCATATAGGAGGCCAGCTTCGTTCAGTGTCAAAAGGTCTACCGGTGATAAGTAATTAGACAATCGTATGGTCCTCAGATTGTTCGCGCTTTCGAAGCACTGTCCAACAAGACTGTTTTCAAGGGATTGAGCCCTCCCAAGAAATTTTATAGCCGACCCTACCATATAAGAGTCAACTCTATCGAAGCCTATTGCTTCGTATATAGATTTGCAAGATGGCCTGTGGTAGATGCCATCAGGCCCCTGCCTACACCATAGGCCAAGGCAAGTGACCATAATTTTTCTCTCCCACATCCTTAGCCTCTCCATCTGAGCAGAAGAAATTCTGGACCAAACTGGGAAGGCATAGGATATGAGAGGTCGAATTATCTGGCAATAAACCAAGAATCGAATTTTCCTATCGAGGCACCCCCCCCCCCCTCCTCTATATCAAAGAATAGATCGATATGAGGCATATGCAAGCCTGCCGCGCTCCAAGACAAGGTCTATGTGGCGATAAAACACAAAATTTTCATGGAAAATTACACCAAGGTATTTCATCCTGTCCGAAACCCTGATCAGTTCGCTGCCTATACTAAGAGTTGGTATGAAAGATATTGGGAAAGGCTGCTCTGCCTTGGGTCAGATTTGGGTTTTAATATTGGAACTATTAATGTCCTTTCCCTTCATCTCGGAAATTGTCCCAATTTTTTACAGTGGTTCATTACAATTGCCAGAAATCCGCAGGTATGCCGACAAGTTCTCTTAAGTACTAGATCAGGAATTTTATCCCAACCACTCGAGTCTTTATTTGGTTCCTTAAAGTGTTGCCAATGGCTTTCGCTCTAATCAGCTGGTGTGGTTCTATCAAAAACCATCATAGGTGTTCTATCCTGTAAAGTGGAGACTCTACTTGCGACGGTTATCGCAAAAGGATCGGAAACTATTCCCGTTCATACTGCTGCACGCTGTAGAAGTGGTCTGCCAGTAGATTAGCCTTCCCTAAGTCATCAGATACTACTGAACCATCCGGAGTGATCAGATCATGGATGACAATCTTTTTACTTAAACCAGCCGCAGACTTTAAAGATCTATACGTCCTATCATTCAGCCTAATTTTGCCTTATTTTCTCGTCCAGTTTTAAAAACAGTTGATAATATTAAACATTAAAGGGTGTCCCCATACAACACACATATTTTTAAAGTGTATTATGAATTGAAAAGGGCGATTCTGTAAAATTTAAAATGATTGCGTATTACTTTGGCTCCCAAAAACAAAAAATTATACAAAAATAAAACTTAAAATTAAAGGGTGCCCCCACAATTGATGTAAATTTACTTATATGGGCTTATCTTTTGAACCGTTATAGACAAACGCTTGCAAATTAAACAGAATGTCGATTGCTATTGCCGTTGTAGTAACAATTATAATGATTACAAATTATAAATTAAAGGGTGCGTCAATAGTTCATTAAATTATATATCAAATGGCCATACTTTTGAACAGTTGTAAACAGACGCTTGAAATTTAAAACGAACCTGTATTGCTAAGTCCGCTATAACAAAACGTATAAAAATTGGATTTGGAAGTTAAAGGACGTTCCAATACTTAATGTAAATTTGTGTATGTGACCAAACTTTTAAACTGTTATAGACAGAACGCTGAAGCTTAAAAGGGACCTGTGTTTCTAAATCCGCTATATCAACGAGTTTATAATTTCAATTTTGAAATTAAAGGGTGGCCCATAATTGATGACGATTTACTTATATGAGCCTATCTTTTGAACCGTCTTAAACAAACGCTTGCAAATTAGACAGAATGTCGATTGCAATGGCCGTTATAGTAACAAGTATTAATATTACAAATTATAAATTAAAGGGTGCGCCAATAGTTCATTAAATTTGATGTATATGGTCATACTTTTTAACAGTTAAAGACAGACGCTTGGAATTTACAACGAACCTGTATTGGTAAGTCCGCTATAACTACAAGTATAAAATATGGATTTAGAAGTTAAAGGGTGTTCCAATAGTATATGTAATTTCAAGTGTGTGGCCGTATTTTTGAACCGTTATAGACAAAATGCTGAAACTTAAAAGGGACCTGTATTGCTAAATCCGCTATATCAACGAGTTTATAATTTGAATTAAGAAATTAAAGGGTGTCCCATAATTGATGAAGACTTACTTATATGAGCCTATCTTTTGAACCGTTTTAGACAAACGCTTGCAAATTGGACAGAATGTCGATTGCTAAGGCTGATAATATTTTAAATTATAAATTAAAGGGTGCACCAATAGTTCATTTAATTTGTTATGGCCATACTATTGAACAGTTGCAGATAGACGTTTGAAATTTACAAAGAACCTGTATTACTAACTTCTCTATAACAACAAGTATAAAATTTGGATTTGGAAATAAACGGGTGTCCCAATAGTTGATGTAATACGGTGTATGTGGCCGGATCTTTGAACCGATATAGACAGAAAGCTGAACTTTACAAGGGACCTGTTTTGCTAAGTCCGCTATAACAAGAAGCTTATAATTTGAATTTAGAAATAAAAGGGTATTCCCAAAATTAATGTAATTTGTTCGATATGGCCGTATTTTTTGAACCGTTGTATACAAACGCTTTAATTTTTAACAGAATGTCCACTACATTATTTGGAATAATAAGAAGTAAAAAAATGTTATATTATAAATTAAATAGTTGATATAATCTGATATATGGGCAAACTGTTGAACCGTTACAGACAGATGGTTGAAATTTACACAGAACCTGATTGCTAAATCTACTACAACAGCAAGTATGTAATTTGAATTTGGAAATTAAAGAGTGACCCTATAGTTGCTGCAATTTAATGTATATTGCCAAACTATTGAACAGTTGAAAAAATATAAAATTTGGAGATATAAGTGTGACCCAATAGTTAATTTATGTGGCCATACACTTGAGCTGTTATAGGCAGACAGATTAAATCTGTTTTGAAGTCGGTTTTTTTTCCCAAGAATTATCTTGTTTTAACACAGATAAGGTAGACTGCACTTTATAAAAATCCAGTTTTTAACGACATTCTTCTGAATTTTTCAAAAATTTGACTAACGCGACTAGAAAATGCGTCGTTCTTTTAGAATGTGAACGAGAAAAAAAAGACATCCAAAAGAAGTAGGTAGGTAATTCATGCGTTCTCCTTAAAATGAACAAGTTCATTCTAGGTGGAAAACGTGTGATTTTAATATTATCTTGTCTTTGGCGAGCATGGGTTCACATTAACAAAACGTTTGGCATTTAAATAAATGCTTAAAACCAATGAAAATTCGATGATTAGAATACGTTTTTTTAATATTTTTTTTATTATTTTTCGCAACTTAATCACGGGTGAAAACAACTACTGCTTACTTAGCTGTTCACAAAACTTCTCACAAACATTTTAAATAAAATAAAGATTTTAGTCCAAATAATAGATTAAAAATAAAAATCCAAGTTTAAGATAAAAACAAGAAAAATCAGCAATGATTTTATTTTTCTTGATCCACTGTTTACCGCTGACTTTTTTTATTATATTAAAATAAACCACGAGAACATTTAATTAAGTTAATTAATTTTTAAAAATATCGTGCCATTTTTTTAATCCAGATTAAATTTCAAAATTACCGTTATTGATTACTGAAGGCACGTCTCCCTGGCCATTTCGCTACCGCTTCCTTAGCTCTTCTTCTTTAATACTTTTCATTAACATTGATTTGTTGAAAGAAAATGGAACAACATTTTTAAACGTTTTATTGGGACGGTTAATACATCTTATTTTATTTTTCTTTTCCTTTCATAAATTTTCATAAGTTTTTCATGAGTTCTTGAATTATAACTTAACTGAAAGCATATGAAAATACCAATTATTTTTGAAATACTTAATTTTTTTTTTCGGTATCCATAAAATCAACTGATAGAATAATGACTCCAGCTCGAAAGACTGTTTGCACTTAAAATTAATTTTTTTTAGCTTCAAACTGAAATTTAAATACATTTTTAATGATTAAATTTTTTATTAAATAAGAAAATATTTTTTTTCTTTTTTAATTAATATTAAAGACGTTTTGTTGGCATTCGGTGTAAATTTTTTTCATTTTAATAAACGATGCTGATATTAAAATGTGAGCGTCTTATTTATAAGTCCGGCAGTGGGTTAGCCTTTCCCAATTGATTCAGTTTCCCAAAATTTTTCGTTTTTCAGTCCGAAACGGATGAAGCCGAATTAATACTCAGGCTATTTTTTACCAACCTTTTATTAAATACTGCGATCAATAACGTGGCAAAGATTCTTTTTAGATTAGCATTAGCAATTGAAAGGGAATAAAAATAGCGTTTTGGGAGTGTGGAACATTGGGAGAAAGAAATAATAAAAAAATCCTACTCTGGAATGTTAATCTCCATAACAAAAATCTAGCTTATTTTTATTAAAAAATTTATCTTTAATCGTAATTTTTAGTTTTAATGGTGTTGTCGACATTTTTATTGTTCAAATGCAATTTTTGTTTTAAAACCTTTAGGCATTTGTATTTTTGCTTTTTTTATTTGAGATCAAGTATCTTAATGTGAGTTTTTGAATAAAAAATAAAAAACAATTTTCTCATAAAAACAAACTGCCCGCATTTAAACTGAACAACAGTTTTTACAGCACTTTGCAAAAGAAAGAGTCACTAAAGTTTAATTGCAAAGTTTATTGTCATTTTGCACCTTCATTAAAAGCATGCGAGTGAGTAAATAAAAATAACGAACTTCCAGACAGACAGACGGATGCACGTACAATGATTAACTGACCCGTGATCATATAAATTGTTTTTAACAGTTTTTTAAGTCATGAAAAAGAAATAATTCGGTTTTTTATTTTAAATAATCTTAATACATGATTTAATGTGGGATAATTGAAATACTTAGTGACGATAATTTCATTATTGTTGAAATTATTTCTTAAAATCAAATCGACTTTTTTAAATATTTTTTTTTAATTTTTCAAATAATATGTAACAATATTTAAAAGATAGTAGACGCAAGATTTAATTTAAACAAACGAATTCGAGTTAAGAATATAATAAAATATCGGCCTAATCCGCCTTGACTGCACAGATACCTACGTTTTTTGACTGGTTGCCTTTATTTGCTACATCTTAAAAATTTTCCTCTAATGCTGAGGGGTTGTGGTCCTGCTTGATTTGAAAACTGGGAAAAAAATATTTTAATAATTGTGGCTGAAAATTGTTATTTTTATAGTGGAAGATTATTCGATCAGATAATATTTCATGTAGTTCCAGAAATTTCTCGGTACTAGAACTGCTTTATTATTTTCGAATTGCTTATGATTTTGAATATAAAAAATCTCTACGAACCATTAGAATGTTTTGAAATATTTTTGGACAGTAATCTCTTGCATAGATACAAGACGTTTTGCAATAAACGCAACATTTTGTTTGCATCTCGAATAAATTCTACGAGTGAATTTTATTTTTATAAAGAAATCTCACTTAAAAGTGAATCGCACCTCTATCTTTAAGCATGAGTTCGCCAAGAAGTGATAAAAATTAACTAAGATTCAAATAGAGAGTTTTTTTCTGCTGTATACTCGTATAAAACACATTCACCACAAATAAATATTTACCTATACGCAACTGCAGAGGAATCCCTTTAAAATAAAAAATTTGATACCAGAAATTTGAATCAATATGGCTTGTCCGACTTAAATATGGATACAGTACGATAAATAAGAAAATAAGAAGTTTTCAAATTTATCTTCAAACTCATATAAAAATTTAAACAGTTTAATACAAATAATCAAGCGGACTAAACTAAAGTTGAAGTTTTAAAAGTTTAAATAACTGACCACCATAAAAATACAGAGGAACAAAAATAAATGCTTTTATGTCGAAAAACTTAATTAATAAAGTTAAATTCCGGCTGGCTGACAACAAATTGACATAATGTGGCGTTAAACAAAGTTTAAGAAAAAAAACACGCTCACCGCTCTTTAAACAATGAACAATGCACATTAAACTACGAAACGCAAGAATATAAAAACTGAATTTAGAAGAGATTCATCAAGTTGACATGTAGAACAACATTAAAAATATACTGGCAACATTTGTTTACAAATGCAACCACACGATTACAAACCAAATGGGCACACAAAAAGTAAAAAAAATATCATGAAAATATATTTATTAGAAAGAAAAGAAAACAAAAATACAAAAGCTGTTTGTTTTTAACTCTCATTGAAGTCGTATTAGCCTGGCTTAAAAAGTAAATTTTATTAAAAAAAAAAAAAGACAAACAAACAGCCAGTCAATTTTACCGACAAATTTTATGCCTCTTAAGAAAATCCCAACAGATGAGATGAAACATTAAAGATAAACTTCAAACGACAAAAAATACACACTCATTATGGTATAAAATGAAATAATATCCCTCTTGAAATGCCTGAAGGTGAGATGCCGATACAAATGTTTGAATTAGAACACCGAATGAATAAGCTAATCATTTAGGCAGATAAAGGTGCAACTAGTCGTATTGGGTTGTCGCTTTAAGAAAAAAAAAAAAATAGCCAACTAAACCTTCTAACAAAGAGATCAACAGATCAAGGCAGAGACTCTTAAATAAAGAAGGCCTAATAGTAACTGTGGCAATGTAAATAACAACAACAACAAAGCAAATATATAAAAAAAATAAAAGGAGGCAAATACACAAACCATATCTTAACCGTAACATCTTGATGTTTCTTACACTTTTTTTTTTTTTTGATATTTAAGATCTTAAAGGGCGAGTTTGTATGTGTGTTATTACATGCAACACACAAGTACAGAGTTTTGTCTCTGAATAACGCCTACGTACAACAACAACAGCAACATGAATATTGACAAATGTGAACAACTAAGCGGCGTTAAATGACACATAATCCGCTTTTAGTTTTATTTTATAACAATGACAGAAAAGAAGTGAAAAAGAAAGAATGGAAAAAAAATTTTGTTAATAATAAGAAAATATATGTCTATCCGAACTATGACTAAGCTGCCAAAGCTGCCAAAGCATATTAATATAATACGCCCTTCTTATAGGCTTAAATTTTCGTAAATAAAAAAATGTCGAAATAGTAAATTCTTAATGTTGACATTCTTTTTAAAGGATACAAACATGAATAGTTTGCTGCTCAAAGTACTATAACGAATAAAATATGCAGAGTAAATTTTTAAACTGTTTTATTCGATTTGAATTTACTTAAAACCAAAAATTACGAGTAATGAAAGCAAATTATTTATTTTTATTTATGTTAATTTTATATTATTCGTGCTTGATTCCTGCAAATATAACTATTTTATGATATTCTCATGAAATATTTATTATTTAAAACTAAACTAAAAAATGAAATGTATACTGCATATCCATATGGCCATTTCGCTACTGCTCATATATAGCTCATCAGTGGATTTGACCAAAATTTTGTATAGAAAACTAAAAAGTATTATATCAAAAGGAAAATTGATTAAATGAGAACTCCATTGAATCAAAAAGACAAAAAGACAACAACAACTCAAAAATGTTTTGAAGGAATCAAGCACGACTAAAGTACATTAAAATAAAAAAGAATCCGAATAATAAATTTTCATATTGAAATTTTTATTTATTTTTTTTATTTGTTTAATGTTCCGTACACAAGATTTAGGGTCTCATATTGCAGTATAATCAAATTGTTAAAAACATAAAACATAAAACATAAGGCAAAAACCAAAAGTATTATTAAAATAATCTTTCAATTTTCAATCGTTCATAAAAATGCTATGGCTGTTGAGTATAAAAAATATTATGCAAGAATAGTAAAACTCTAGTTTTAAGGAGACCGTGAAATCTCATCAAATCGTTTCAAACAATCGTTCAATATAACGAGAGATATTATTATCACAACTACGAAATATTTCACACCCATACGAAAGAATAGGTATTAAATAAGTTTTAGCAAGGAGAATCCTAATAGTGATTGAAGTGGATTACTGTCTTTGCCAAAGTGTTCTCAACATAGAATAAGTACGACCACAAGCATAATTGATATGGTCAGACCACGTGAGAGTATTGTTGAAATATACTCTCAAATTCTTCGCGGAGTCAACTATTTCAATGGTTGATCATTAAGAGTTATGACAGGTACAGAAACTGTGAGTGTTGAACGCTTTCTAATTACTAGGCATTTAGATTTTCTTGGATTTATGCTAAGACCATTTGCCGAAGCCCATATTAAAATTCGATGCAATTCACGATTCAGATTGTAAACGTATAAATCAATAGAAGTCACCTTACAACTAAAATGAAGTTGGACATTATCCGCATACATCCTAGATTTTCATAGCTTAAGTGTATCAGGAAGACCATTTAAATAAACTGAGAAAAGAGAGGTTGTGGTACACCCCAACTTACTGGGAGAGAGTTGGATTTGACATTTGATGACTCAACACATTAAAATCTACCTCCGAGATATTTTGATATTAAATTTGTGGCAGTTTGGGAGAAATTAAACATTCTACTTAATTTGAAACATAAAACGCCGTGATCGACAGTATCGAACGTTTTTTAATGATCCAAAAGTACTAGAAAAGTGATATTCGTACTATCAATCTCTTGTCTGATTTCCTCAGCAACATCTACCGGAGCAGTTGTGGAAATATGTTTTTTACGAAAGCCGAATTGTCGATCAGTTAACAAATAATTATTATCGAAGAATATACTTATTTGGGTATGTATAAGCCTTTTAAAAACTATAGAAAGATATGGAAAATTCGCGATTGGAGGGTACTTAAATTTCGTTTTGGAATAGAAATTGTCTTAGCACTCTTCCATCTGGTAGGACATAAGTTGGAGGTAAGAATATTTAGAAAATTAATGTAGTAAAAGGAAGTAGACTAGGAAGCAGAATCTTGGATGCAATGAATCTTGGATGCAATGAATCTTGGATGCATGTCACCATCGCCAACAGCGTTGTTCTCAATAGATAAACAACTAGATAGTACATTACATTGGTCCATGACATTAAACACAAGTTCGTCGTTTCCATGAACGAAATTATAGTCATGGTAGTAGCTACAATTCTCATTAACTGAATCAACATCAATAGAAGGCGGATTATGGCTAATGATTTTTCTAATACCAATTTCACGAATAGTTTGCCATGTTCTTCTACAACCTAGAAGGCGGAAGAGAATTTGGCAGAATAAAAATTTTCAACTTCAAGCCTTAATATGCCATCATTATTAAAAGATTGTTTAATTTAAAAAACTAGAAATTCTCACGTTTTATTAACTCTTCTCTTCATGATCTTCATAAAAATTAACTTTTTATTGATATTCAATTATTAACACCAAACCCACCCATATTGAGACAGACCTAACAGTGACAGACAAGTGCACCACATGCTGTTTTCCTAAAACACCCACAGAGAAAAAGACACAAACTGTTAAAACAAATACACATTGACAAAAAAGGACATCTGCCCCCTTAAAAATAAAAAAAAATTAATTCAGCTTTAAGCGCAAACAACTTGTAATAAAATTGTACAACATACAAAAACAACGTTGATAAATAGAGGAAATATTAGCCGCAATACGATGGCATACAGTCATACACGCCTTTTAGTCCCAACAACAAACGAATAAAAAAGTTTTCTTTACAAAAAAATAATAATAATAAACTAACAGATATTCACACATAAATAATAAAAATAAGGCTTTCGGTGGAAAAGCGTAAAAAACAATTTCCCAGAACGAATTCTTAACGACATTTTAAAAGTGTTGAGTTGGCGGCAACAGTGGTTTTCCTCATTACAACGGCAGAACGAATTTTTTTCTGCAGCGCATAAAGTCAAAGGATAAATTTAACGAACACTTAATAGTCACGTGTGTAAATATGTGAAACAGTGTCCTAAAAGTGGCAATAATCAAAACATAATAATAATCTGTTTTTTTTTTTTTGTTTCAAATTAAAAAATAGAAATAATGAATTCAAAGTCAACTAACATTGAGAAAGTTACTCGCAGCAACCCCTGGTAGGGTGGAACAAAAACTTTTTTTTTTTCTTTCCTTCTATTCAGGGAACAAATGACAAAGTCACGTGCTTGTGAGGCCAATGTATGCCATTTAGACACGTGACCTAAAACAATTGCAACAATCTCGTGGCAACATTCAAACAAAATTAATGCGTTTGTGTGTCATCTTGTGTTCAATGATGGAATGTAAACATTTATGAAAATCCTTTTCCCTGCCACTTGGCGGTCACATCATGTGCATAAAAATTGTAAAAGATGTATGCATGTATGTGTATGAATGTATGAATGTGCAATGCACACTCGTATGAGCTCATTTTTAGTTTAACGAACTGCTCGAATTAGAAAGAGAGAGTGAACGGAAACCGGGTCGTGCAGCATGAGTAGACAGACTCCCCATGGGATTGAAGTGTGCTGACTGCCGCCGCACATATTTTTAATTTCTGTTTTCCTTAATAAAGATGCGCCAACCAAAGAACCGTCACATTTATACGAGCAACAAAGAAAATGAGTAAATTTTTAGTGTTTCCTTAACTAATAAATAGCTTAGTGAAAATACTCATCGTGTCCGTATGCCAGCACAAATTGTTTGGATAAACAACAATTGTGCCAACACGTGTCTGCAACATTTACGACTTTTGTTGCATTCTGTTCTCACTACGTGTGTATGAATATGAATGATGATGAAACGTTAAGCTGAAAAATAGAATAACAAGTGCATTTGCAAGTACGGCAACGTTATTTACACAATCTTAATAATAAACTTCAGTTCCAACAATACGATTCATTCATGGCGGAAACGAAAGAATGCCATTTCTCTTATTTTTGCGGCTGAATGTCAACCCACCGACTATCAGATGTGTCTTCATTTGTAACGAGGTGGATTTTGTGGGTGTTATCGTTTTCAAAATAACCGTTTATCTTGTTCTCTTGACTTAAGGCGGTAATTTTTTTAATGCGTCCTTTATTTCGGATGTTGGAAATAAATGTCAATGAGTTGCTGTTGTTAAACTCTAGAATCCAATTGCGTTTCTTTTATTTCTTTGAGGAGTCACGTGTGTTTATAGCGCAGTTAATTGTTTTAATTCCTGCCCCAAATCTTTTGATTATCGATGTGAGATTGTAACGTAATAATTTGTATCGTATTTGTTTTTAATTATAAATCAATTCTAATTAACTTTAGTAAAATAATTGAATTAAACACTTTATTTAAGTACTCTAGAGTAGCGTTCAGCAAGTTTTTTTTCGGAAGGGAAGGGAAGGGTAGTCGTAGTAGCTTCAAAAAGAAAATTATGCAAATATTGGTCGGTTTTTAGATAAACTTTAAAAAAGTTAAACTTAAAGAATTAAATTTAAAAAATATATGTTTATGTTTTTTATTTGCAAGTACTAAAATTTGATTTTAAATTGAAATTTATTAAAAGTATGTATTACGAAAAAGGTAAAACAAAATTGAAGTCGTAATTTTTCATTTATCGAAACAAAAAAATAGTTAAACTTGAACGTTTAAACTCGAAGTTGCAATTCGTAAGACCGCATCGCAAGCAAGTGTAAATCTATATTTTTTGTTCGAAAAATATTTTATGTTGTTTTATTAATTTTTCGACCTTTTTAATTATACTACTACAAATATTTATAATTCATTGTATATAAATTATACTTCCTTTCAAGTAAATAAAAGATTATTTATTTCATAATGATCTGACGTTTCGTTGGTATTTTCCAACTTCCTCAGGGATAATTTAATAAAAATATATAATTTTTTGTTATTTTAAATTAATTTAATGTAAAGTAAACAAAAAACAAAACACAATAATAATAAATTGAATAATATAAACTATGGAATAAATATCGCAGGCAATTTTTATTTACATCTCAATATCTTCTATTATACTGAATGAAAAAATCATATATATTATTTTTAAAGCACTTTTTTTGTCGGTTGCAAATATCTTCCAAACCACCGCATCAAATTTAATGAATGATATCTCATTTTAAAGCTTATTTCTAACACTAATAACGAAAAATAATTAGAAATTGAAAAATTAATATTTTCATTGATAAAAATTATATTTTATATAGAACTGCATGATAATACAGTGATTATACGAGTATGTTTTTTTCAAGTGTGGTAATACAGGGTCGCTTAATAGTAATGCAGTTCTACATAATACAGTATGTATCAAAATCCATTCGTGCAATACCGCTATTTACTATAATGCCGTTTATTGAAAGATATTTTTGTTTGTATAAAGGATTCGTACGGGCAAAAAAATAACTATGATCATCTCTTTACCTCTTTAGTGAAGGAAAGAAGAATGAACATATCATTTCGTTAAAGATCAATAAAGTTAATTATAAACGTGTTTTGAAAAATTGGATTTTTTTTTTTAATTCTTGTGAAAACCTGTAAATCTATCTGCAAATACATATTGCAGTTTTTCATATTTACTGACATGTATTCAAGAATTTACATAATCCTTTAAAATAGTTTGATAGAATGGTAAATGATTGGCTTCCTCACGTGTAACGTCATACTTTAACACAACAAATTTAGTGAGCAAACTGGTCTTTACCTAGAACCTTCAAAGTTACTTTGTTCAAAGTTCCAAAAGTCAGCTTGTAGCTGATAGTTCAACTATTTTCTTTTTTTTTCATCAAAAATGTATGAACTGCCTTATTAAATTAAAAAATCTTTTTAATATATTCCTACTGCTAGGCCATCTTATTTCAATACAGTAAATAATGTCACCATATCACTGTGGATTATTGATAATAATCTTAATTTTATAAATATAATAAATTTTGCTGTCTTTTTTTTGGAGATCTAATGGGGATGCTTGTATTCCATATATTGTGATTTCATAGTCATAAAAAAACTTAAGTTTATTTAAAAAAAATTATTATGGCAAAAGTCTCCAAAATCTATACAAACATTTAATTTTAATCTTTTTTTACGAAATGAAATAATAAGAGCTGCAAAAAAATAAGCAAATTAAAAAAAAAATCTAGAAAGAATTTGAATTCTAAAAAAAACAATCTGGTTTCAGGAAGGACAGAAGTTGTTTAACAGCTTTAGCAGATGTTATCCGAGCTTTTAGGTCCAAACTTGACATTAATGTGGTGGCACTTTTGGTTCTTTTAATCATGCAACCTTGTTGTAAAAACTTCAAACTTTATTTTTCGCGAAGGGTCTGCAATCTAATATCGTACTACCTAGAAAACAGATCTCAAATAATAGAGATTAATAACCATGCGTCTTGGCCCTCTTGGCCCTCATCTGTCCATGACTTTTTATACATCCAATTAAAGATCTTTTTTCTCTCTTTAAATTAAAAAATATTTTGACTGCAGTTTTTTGCATATTTTCGAATATAAATATGATTAACATAGTCATAATGTATATAAATGTGATAATAAAAACAATTCAAAAGCATGTAAAATTTTCTAAAAGAGTCAATTAAATAGGCTCATCTATGAAACGTGATGAAAAAGTAAAAAATTGTCTTCAGAGCAAAAATGTGTTTTTTTAACTTTTTAGATTCGAAAAGTTAGTTCTGATTTTAATTTTATTTCGAAAAACAAATCTTCTGCATGAAAAGTGTTATTTTACTGTGAGGTATTTAGCATTAAGGGCGGTAATAATTATCATAAATTTCCTTAGAAGAAATTTTAATTAAAAAAAACTTCTGAAATAAATTAGTTTTTATAACAACTTTAATATAAGCCAATATTTAAAACTTTGGTAGTCCGAAATAGGTCCTCTTTAGATAGCTTAGGTAGCTTTAAGCCGAAACTTACCCATTTTCATTCCATTTAAAATTTAGTTCAAATCGATGCACCCGCTTAGAAGTTATGTAGTTGTTATTAGTTTTGCGCCAAAAATCTCTTGAATTTTTTACAGCAAAACAAAAATTAGCATTCTATGATGACGTAGAGATGCAGTAGAAAATTTTTTTGTATAGTTGAATGCGCAGGCCCTACCATTTTTAGTTCGGAGTTATAGATTGTTTACCTCTTCTTCATGTACATATTAAAGTTCTTCTATGCAACTAAACTCATTCAAGCTTTGTCTTTTTATAAAGTTTGAAATTTTTAAAACTACATCCATAACCATTACCAGCTTATTTTAAAGTTTTGATGCTAAGGGCATGCATATTATATTTAAAATAAATAAAATTTCAGGTAATCCACCCGACTCGACTACTTTGCAACACAAACAGCCACACCGTTCAAGACCAAGCATATTCCGTGCTCTATCTTAAATAATACCTCTTAATCTTTTCCAATTCAAACCTTTCAATTGTTTTCTTAACTTTTATGAATTCGCCTTTTGCTGTGGTTGTTCCTTTGAAAATGCAAGGACAAACTATTTCTTCGTATATTTCCAAGCTTTGATGGGCACGACGAAGCTGTGCTGTAAATACAAGAAAGGAAATCCTAATCATAAATTATCTTAAGGTAATTTTCATCAAAACTGGTAATCAAAAACATGAGCAATGTAATAATCTGTATCCATGGTACCAGTAGTTGGCTACTGGTTAGACCTCGAAAGTACTTATCTTATCTTCTTAAAGATTACAAAAATTTTTTTTTATTAATTCCTAAAATAAATTTATAAATAAAAACCTTTTATAAATTTTAAAAATATAGATTTTATGTTTTAATCATTCTAAAGAAAGAAATAACTTTTTTTTAAACGGAACAAAAAAAAGGAATTTTAATTTTTAATCATAACAAAATACATATTTTTTAAAATAAATCTAACATATTTTATGTGCATGAACTAAAAAAATATTAGTTGCTGACAGTTGCACAGGAAATAAATTTCTAATATTGTGGCCATTTTCAACAATAATTTTTCCTTTCAGTGAACACAATTTCAAGTGTGATTTATGAATTTGAAGTTAATGTAAGAAGAAAATATAAAAATAAAAAATTATAATAAAAGGAGGAGGCCGCTTATTCAACTTGAAACAGGAACTTCCCATTTTTTCCAATCACTAAACACAAAATAACTTTTATTTAGTTTTAAGTGCAGCCAGCCGTACATGACACCAACAATGGATGAACATCATACCACGTACACTCAAACAAAAAGACAACATAAATATGAATAGATCAAACGATTACACACAAATCACAACAGAAGCAAAGGACCACCTCCTTTTTTCTATTTCATCATTTTATGACTTCTCTTCTTTAGTTCATTCATTACAATAAAAACAAAAACAATATTAAAGACTATAAAAGATGGAAACAAAACACAATAAAAATTCAGTAAAGTTTAATTAAAACTCTCACTAAAATTTTTTTTAATGTTTTAACATCTTAGAACTTGTATTTTGTCTGTTTAATGTTTTTTGAGTGAGAAAATAAACCCAGCAAAAGTTGGCAATCACCCATCAAAAACTTCTAAGTGTTTGTTTGTATGTGTGTGTGCGAATCCACAGTTATAGGTAATTTTGAACTTTAAACGAAACGATCCAAATATTTATTACTCTGCCGAATTTATATGTAAAATATTGTATGTTTATGGGACAAATTTTAAAAGTGTAGTTGTATGATGGACTGTAAAACGGATTCGTCTTATTTAAAAAAGTTTGTGTAGTTTCTAAGTAAAAATAGTAACTGTTTGTAAATCTTTGTCGAAAAAATTAGTTTAAAGCCGTACTCTAAGAAAATAAATTCTTAGCAATCGCAATTTTCGAAAAAAAAAAACGTTTTTGAACAGAAAAACTTTATAGTAGGAAAGAATTTCTTATGGCGATTTTTTATTTATTTCTTTAATATCAATTCAAAGGAAGCCCAAACGATGTTTCAATAAAATTAGTTTATTTTTCGCCACTTTCATTAGTTCCTTTTGTTTTTTAACTCAAATATCGTATAACTTTTTTTCTTTCTTTCTTTTTTACAATGTGTTTAACATTAGCTTTCGTTTTCAAAAGTAACATAATCGGTTGTTTGATGCTAACAACTTAGATTTGAATATCCGTATTAATGTTCCGGATTAATTTTGTTGCATTTGCCAGTTAACAGAAATGGATATAGTAAAGACACAAATCAGCCGAACTAACTTTCTTCACGGTTTTTAACTAGAGCCCGAAGGTAAAAATATAAATTTCAATCGATTTTATACCAATCTGTGCTCTGTCTGTAATCTTCAAACAAATGTTGATCTTTGTTTCGTCTTACTTTCGCTCAAATTTTAAGAGTATTCACCGATAAAAAAAAACACCATAATTTTCATGTATAGAAACCTCGTAATGAAAGGAACTCTGAAAGGTATTTTAATTCGCACTGGTTACAAATAAGATTACGGCTGCACCTATTTTTCTAAGGTTATAGAACAGATAATGTATTATTTTTTATAATAGACAAGATGAAATAAAACGGTCTTAACCTTCCAATAAAGCTTTCCGAAAGAAATATCATCTCAAAACTAGATGTTCGTTAAATACAAAATGTAATCAAACAACAGTTGTTAAGACCAATGAAAATAAATCGATTGACTGTTCTTGTATTTAGACCTTATTGTTTTTCAAATAATATTTGTTTTAAAAACCATTAAATACAGGATGTTTTAAAGCACCTTTTTAAGTACTGCTGGCCATATGTCACGAATAACATGAAAAATGTTGGCCTCCAAAGCATCAATTATTGCTGTTATTGCTGTTCGAGTGCTGTCAAATCCCGCGGCCTTGGAGGCTAATTGGCAGATTCATTTCTCGAAATTAACTTATCGCCAAATAACTCGATGGTTGTTGAAACCACATTTCGATCGGATCAATGTCTTCCATTTTTTAAAACGAAATATCATTAATCATGGTACGGTAACGATCTCCATTGACTGTAATGTGAGATCCGGCGATATTTTTGAAGAAATAAGGTCCGATCTTGCCACCAAGGTGTAAATCACACTAAACGGTGCATTTTTCTGGATTCAATGGAGTGTGTAGGGTATCTTATGGATTATTCTTACTCCATATTCGGCAATTTTGCTTATTTACAAACCCAGGCGGAGGGCTCAGACGGACGATTATGGGCACCATAAAAATCACGAAGTCGTCTATAAGTTGATCGAATTGATGACTGATTTTCAAAGTAAATTTAAATAATTCGATAGCGTTGTTTAAGTGTAAATCTATTCATAATGATTTGCCAGAGTTTTCTGAAAATAATAAGAAAAAATTTTTCATCAAATTTTAATTTTTAGTGTTATTTTTTTATAATTTAAAATTCTATAGGGCTTAAGAACACCCGATACCAAATGTGCCATTTATTGCGAGTATATTAAAAAGTTTATAATCCAAAATAATTTTTTTCATTTGGGAAAAATTTTCTTATAATTTATAAAGGTAATCCTCATTACTCGTGTAAATTATGAATAAGTTTTATAGTAACAGGAATATATTTAAAAAACCCATTCAATGTTCAGTTTATAATCACCCCTATCGTGAATAAGAAGTGAAATGTTTGTTCAGTGACATTTTTATCCCACCCGAACAGAAAATTGGTAGCGGGAATTTTACGTGAACAATTTTTTCTACAACTTGAACATCTGTCAAACGCTTGTGTGTTATCATTGGGTGGATAAATATAATTAAAAGAAAGTTTTATTTTGATTTAGAATTATAATTTTAATTAAATTACAATAAGTTAAATCTTAAGAATCGGCTGAATAGTTTTGCTGATAGAGGAGGCAAATACGGACACACGAATTGTTCCTATAGAGCTGCCGGACGCATCTTTGGAATTACCCAGCAAATAATAAGTAATTTTTATAAATATGAAAAGTATTTTCTTAACTTAAATTTTTTTTATTAGATTTACCAAGCATCAAGGAATTTACAAAACTGCCCTTTTGTACATTTTGGATGTGCGCACTACCGCCTACATACAAATCATTTGGAATTCAGTCAATTATCAAGAAAACTGCCTTTTTATGATTTTTACAACGACAGAGATGCCATGTTAGATTCTAGAGAACAATTTTGTTAGAATTTGCCCCCTGGTGTTTCTCTTTGGTTTTTCATATTCGCTGCATCTTTCATACGAAAATACCAATTCTTATCTAAACAAACCTACTAAATTGAAAACAAATATATGAAAAAAGTATAAAATATTTACAACAATATTGCTACTTTTGCTTTCGGTGACACTTTTAACGGGAGTACCAGCACTATAAAACTTTTATGCTAAACATTTTCAAAAGCCTGCCACCACGTCCTTCGAAATCTTAACAAATCCATATTTTTTGTCGATTTTGTCCTTAAATTACCTTTTATCAACCTAAAATTTTTGATTAGGTTAAAAATATTTTCATAAATGATATATATCAATTCCACCATCAAGATCAAATTGAACAGAAGAATGAAAAAATTACACATTTGGCGCAAAATCAAAACATTCACAATAAGGAGAATTTTGTTTTAAGTGGTTTTTTTTCGGGGGAAATTATCCACAATTGCAAAATCGGGTAATGTGATAAATTTAAGAAGGAACATAATAATCTGATGGGTATGTATATATTTATCACAAAATTAATAATTTATATGAAAACATTTTGGGAAAAAAGTCATGTTCGATTCATATTATTTATGAACAAATAGTTGAATTTGAATATTATTATTATTTTTTTGTGTTACTTTTATTGTACTTTACTTTTTATGTTATAATTATTCAAAACACAAGCTGACTTTGCATCGTGTACTGTTTATTAAGCATCACTTTTCATGGTTTAGATGGTGAACAGTCAATTTTACTTTGTTCAAATTCATAGAATATGAATGGTCACGATACAACATTTTCAAAACACATGAAATGAAGTTTTTAATTGGCATGCAAGCGTTACTATTCTTTGACTAAAGTCGCAATTTGACCCTTTTTTGGACATCTGTGTGTTCTTGTGCAAGTTTTTTTAATCTCAGATAATTTTGCAATTCTTTTTATTTTGTTGCGACTTTCCCCTTTTGGTGAGTTTACTTACAAAAACAAATTTTATTATGAACGCATTGGAAATTTCCATTTTATTCTCTTGTACAAAAAAAAAAAAAAAAATAATCGTTGAGAAGGCGAACATCGATCTATAGGCTGCCATAGTTGCCATATATATTAATAAAAGCATTCAATATTATTTTTTTTATTTTGCAACTTCTTTAAAGTTTGTTTTTTTTTTGCAACATTAACATAAAGAAATACTATAATGCTTTGAAAAATATCTCTTTGGAAAATTTCCAGCCTTAACACTGCACTAACATGATAACAGGCACTTTTAAATTAAACATTTTATAAATAAAGTTTTCATAAGAATATTTGAAGTTAGTTTTGAAATCAACTTTTGTGCGCAATTTGTGTTTTAGTAATGCTAAACAATAAAATGTGTCAATATTTGATGAGTACATCAAGTATGAGACGTAATAAATCTATTTCAAAAATGATGCCGTTTACTTAGAAACGATCAAAAGTTATTTAAAACTACGTAAAAAAAGTAGAAAATTCTTTTAAATCTGCTAATAAATACAAAAGTGCAAACAAAAAAAAATCATTTTATAGCAGATATACTTTATTTTGGCCTACTGTAGCGTAATGCATGCTTCACCTTTACATCTTTGTATATATTTTTCTAAATACCCTGTTTCTCATCTATGAGTGTTTCAAATTACATGCAAATCCAACTTCTTCCTGAAAACTTTGTACGCTTTTTATCATTTACTTTGCGATGCACACTACTGTGTCCGTAAGAGAAAAAGGTTTTTTGGTCAATAACACGAAAACCTTATTTGTGACATTTAACTTTTGTAAAATTCAGTTTCGAATTCTTATTTCCCAGAACAATGAAATATTACTCTTTGCGCTGTAGCTTTTGTGTTTTTTTTTTTCTAAGGGTTTTTTGCATTTACTTTCTTGTTTGAGTAACTTTTTTGTATTTTTGTACGTTACGAAAATTCACTAAAACTTGTTTTTAGAATGTTTCGCCTAAAGCAAATTTTTATTTAACGTTTTGAAGTGTATTTTTTATTGTTTAATGAATTACCGCTACTAAACAAACGCATCTAAAAGTGTTAGCACGCGTATGTGACACCACTTTTTCTAGAAATTAAAAAAACAAATCTCTTCTGCTTGATTTGATGCCAATTCATATGTACAATCCTTTTGTTGCTAAAAGCGGGGTGTTGATAAAACAACAATTTTCATTTCCTTTAGAAATTAAGTTTCTTTTATTATTCAACGTACGTGCATTGAATTCAAGCACAAAAAATAGTGACGGGGAAACGTACACAGCTCAGAAATTTGGCAAACAGACACTATGACTTTGTGTTCAATATTTTGAAGTGTTAAAGAGTTTAATCGATGACATGCGTACCGAATTTTGGCAATTATTGTGATTAACTTTTTTACACAGATTTTCTTGTTTTGCAGTTGAACGAAAAAAATAATAAAATTTGATTTTTTCTATTTCCATTTATTCATTACTTCCAATCAATTTAAGAGAATTGTTACATTTGCAGTCTTCTTTAGCTATTATTGCTCTTAATGATGTACAATTTGATATGCCCAGAAAGGATTAATAGGGTTTATTTTTATTGATTTTATTTGTTTTATTAGAAAAATATGTTCACAACTGTAAACTGGTTACCGTTTTCAAAACAACTACCCTTCCAAAGATGAGGTGAATAAATTACGTTTTTATTGCATTTTGCAATGGCCAACATATTATCGGATACTCATCTTATTCCTAACGAACTCTCTCCGTTTGGTCCTATGTAAAGCAGGATATTTGAGGTCGCTGCTGCTAATGCCAATTTCAGTAATTTCTGATTGAAGTTGGTGTTACAGCCGTGCAATGAGCGCCTAAACCTTCCTTGTGTTATTAACTAGGATCTTTATTAACAGCATTCACTGTTGTATCGTTATGTATCTGCGGAGCGTAAGATTAATTCTATGTTATCTTAAATTAATACTCTAGATGTGGATTGGGCTTCGACGAAGGAAAAAATATTTTATAATTGAATTAAAAATGCTGGCCGTAATCTGCCAGTACAGTTTACGTACTAGTCCTTCAGAGGCTCTAAATGCTATAGCGCATCTCTTTCCAATAGACCCATATCGGCTAGCTGTGCGGCTAGATTGTCTACATCCAGATGGTGCAATTGCAGAACGATTTAAGATCGGTTGCCTTTAGTCTTGAAAGTTGCATCTGGCTACTTAATACCACAAATGACTTTCAATAGGATATTGTCTTCTTAGTGGCACCAACAGGATGTTGGTGCAAAGACGGCCTGTGGTGTTGGCACTAATAACTTGTCAGAAGAACTTCATTAACTACCAACTTATCCCCTCCCCAACGCACTTTAGGAAATTTTACCCATTTTTTTTTTCTTTTGGCCAAAATTAAAATCAAAATTTTTTCCACGTGTATTCCTTTTTGCTTTAATATAAAAAAAAAATAAAAAAAGAGTACCTATTTACACACAACCTAGGTAAGGAAAACAGAACAGCTGATCCACAACGTGTTCGTAAGACGTACCGACGAAGATGAAAGTACTTTTAATTAATACTTAGTATTCTGTTTCAAGGTTTGACTAGATAATTAACATGCAAACGCTTCATTATTATAATCGCCACAGAATATTTTTTTTCGAGATTTTACTTAAAAAACCCCTGCTTTAAAAGTTGTCGCAAACTCCTTTGTGCTAAGTTTTGATTCTACACCATCATTCAAAACCTCAAAGGCAGTTTATTGTCATCTTTGATTTAAGTAAATCTTTTATTAAAAGCAATGATACTCAAGTTATTTTATTAGACGCTTGTTCTTAAACATACAATTTTCTTAAGAATTGGTAATTCCCTGTGATTATCACAGAGATTTCATTTAGAATACCAGAAGCCTTTATGATTGATAAATTAACTAAATGCTTTCATACCATACAAACTCTAAATATTTTCCAAATATGCAGTTATGTGTTTTTCTTCTCAAACCCAGGGTTTCTTTTTATTGCAGGCTCTTTAACCAGGCCCTTTTAATATTTTTATCCAGTTATTCGCAGTCAAGGTTACAAATATAAAAAAAAATATAAAACAACCAAATTTAGTCACGTTATGGATAAACTCGACAAATAAGAGCATTTGATAAAGTGAATATGTAGAGATAATTTGCCCAATGTTTCTTTTCCATTCTGTGCACTTGTTGATTCAAGAAACTAACAATAATCTACATATAGCGTTTCTCGTTTCAGGCAACATTTGTGATACCCTTCATATAAAAAAACATTTTAAAAATTTTAAACTCCTTAATAATCTTACTTTAAGACTTCATAGTGTTTAAGAAAAACAATGTTCTGTTTTTACAGGGTGTCCGCGGGAAAGGTATACTAATTCGTTTTACCGCCATTTTGGTAAACTTTACTCTTGATATTTCATATTTGGCAGTCGTGATAAGCCAACGTGTTTTAATCGTTAAAACATTTTAAAAAAATCAATAATCGATTAGTTTCCCACTAATCGTGCCAACAAATCGCACTATTTATCGTGTAGTGAATGATGTTGAAGAAAAAGGGTCTGTAGGTAATAGACTCAAGCATGAACCACAACGTACTGCAAGATTGGTTGAATATATTACTGCTGCTTAAGAAAGTGTTCAAAAAGACCTCAATACGACGCCGCGGTCAGGAGCTTGGTATTCAAAGAACAACTTTGGCCACAATTTTGCACATGGACTTGCATTTGTTTCCACTTAGGATTCAAATCACACAAGAGCTGTTTCGAGCGAGGTTTCAGCTCGCCCATATCAACCCCGACTTTAATGAAAAAATCATAATGAATTAGAAGGCACATTTTCATTTGGATGAATATGTAACAGAATAGTCAGTTCTGTGCAATTAAAAATCCTCAAATAATTCATCAATCACTTTTGCAACCATTGGTTCAATTTGGAGGAATCATTGGACCTCACTTCTTTGAAAATGAAGACGGCGTAACGTTAACTATAAATTGCCAACGATATCTTGATATGAAAGAAACTTTTTAACACCACAACTGCATGCTTTGGGCTTTATTAAAATGTGGTATCAACAAGACGGACATACAGCCAGGATTACAATGGATTACCCTGTACTTCAGACTAAAAGAACTTCAGTGTAAAAAAATAATAATTGTTGTAAAAAGGGTTAAAAAAAATGAAAATATTAATTTTATCTTCAAAAATATTTAAAGAAACCTCTTAAAAATTAAATCTATAATGATTTTAATATAATAGAATTAATACTTAAAGAATTAGTGTCTGTTCATTTAATTCAAAACTAATGAAAGTGTGTGATGGTAACTGACTTTGGTGAATGGAGTTGCGTTCATGTTTTGTACCATGACATCTGTGCAATGTTTGGAAGTTCCTAGTATTTTAAGATACAAATGAAATATAAATACTTTCAAAATTGAACCATCACCCCTTTTAAAGTGAAAATATATTGCAAGGAAACAGAAACATTAAAATATTGAGTAAAACAAATGCATCATCAACTTAAAAATACAAGAAGACCTCTTGAAATCCATTAATTTTTTGTTAAAAATGAACAAAAATTGTATCAAAAACACTTTTGTACTTTGTGTTCTGTTCAATAGCATTGTATTTGTTGTTTTTTTATTTTATTTGTGTTAAGTGCGATAATATAAGCAAAAATCTCATAAAACATGGATATAAATGAATATTTGGGCTTGCACTTGGTGTGTACAATCATTTGATTGGTGAGATGTATTTCTCAGTTGTAGCACTCACTACTCGTTGAAGAGTATTTTTAATACATGTACAAAATACACTAGAGAAAAAATATCAGTAAAAGATTTATTTTTTTTTCTATGTTCGGGAACTTCTATTAAAAAACAAAATATGCTTAAGTCACGATATTTACAGGATCAATATTTAAAATTTTACAATTGGGGAATCATGCCACGTACTCATCTGTCTCCAACAAATTAATAAATGATTATTACACTGGACAACACAACTTTTCGTTATTAATTTATATTTTTCACCTCTTTTTTCCAACGACAAAATGAATAAAAATAAAACTTTTATTATTTTGAAATATTTACACATCATGATTTCAATATTTAACTGAATATCTTATGACCATTTGGAGCTATTTAACGATTAACAGCTTTTTTGTACCTTATTTGGATGGCATTTGGCTCCGGTGTTAGGAATCATACAGTGAGCAATACAATAAATTTTCTCAAAGAAAATATTCAACGAACGATTGATTTCGCGAATAGTCGTTTTTGTTGGCCACCTAGACCACGTTATCTAAATCTATTAAAATATTTTTTAGTGACATGTCTATGACGATAAATCAGAGAATAATTGCAACTCAGTATATGTAAATACTGAGAAAAATGTATAAAAATTAGACGTCAGAATCGTATAATCAATTCGACCCTCGGCCACATGTCCTAATTTATTCGAAATCATGCACTAAACTACAAGAGAATATAATAATAGAGACCTCTTTAGGAGAGTTTTTTCGGGGAAATTAAACGCCAATTCACCTTTTTAATGAAACAAATTATATTTTACGTTATCATTGATATGTGAAAATACCTCTTAATGTGTGGGTTTATTAATATCAATCAGATACAGGCTGAGAAAATCTTCTTCGTTGCTTTTTAAGATGGCCTTAGTAATAAACACTAAACAAACAAAATTTTTTACAGAGTTTTTAAGATTTAATTTACAAATTTCTTCGAGTGCTGTATTGTTATTGTGATCTGAATTTTTATTATTATTGTGTTGTATTTTTAAGAATGTACTACAACTGCTACTTGTAACGTTACTCAACTTAAACACTTATAAGTCGTCATCAATACTACTTCATATAAATGCAAACACACGTTGTGAATATGTTCGTGTGTTTGTGCGTTCGCTTTATTTAAATCAACAACAGCAACCACAAAAACATCAGCTTGCACTAAAAGGATAACACGCGTCTTCCTCTATCGAGGATTTCTGTTACCAGCAATAGCAATTATTTATGGATGGTGGTTTAATATTCTTCTTCCTATCTTCGCTTTCATGCACATCCTTAAATGCAGCCTCTTAATGAAATCAAAAGTGTTGAAATGGTAATAAATTTAAAACCCAAAAATAAATATGTTCTCTGGCTCTTATTACTTCTTTTGTTTTTAACTCGTTATAGTTGTAGTTGTGACATACAAATAAATAAAAAGGCTGTTTTAAAATAGGATACGAATAAGCCTTTTGCTTTTGAACACATCAAGACTTACTGCTGCTGCATTAATGCTTTTGCTGATTGATATCCACTTGAGATTTTATCCAATTGTAATTGTCAACAACTTTCCCAACAAAAATGTTGTGTAGGCTCATTTTCGTAATGGTGATCTTTAGGATAAAACAGTAGCATGACTAATAACTGACCACATGGCTCTTCAGTTAGCATCAATGTATTGGTTTCAAATTACCGACACTCGACAGATTATTATCAGCATTTACTCATTCATACTTGCTTGTGTAGCGATTGGCGCCAGTTTAAATGCTGTCACAGATTTTCTTAACGAGCTATAAAATTATATTCGATTACAAATCTATATTTAGTAAAAGTTAAATATAATTTGAAAAATAATTATTAAATAATTTCATGCTTCTCAAAACACCAATCGATGAAATATGTCAACAAATGGCTTATGTTTGTATTAAGGTACATAAATACGAAGTCAATAAGTCTTTACAAAAACACATATAAAACAAATTTTTCGTAATTTCTGTTATATTTTACAATCCTTGATGCAAATTTTAAAAATAACTCAGAGAAAGCAAGATTCTTGAAAGACCTTAAAAGGCTGTTAATAGAGATATGACGTCCCCACAATTTAAATTACATTTAAATTTAATACATTTGACCAATTCCATATATATCTCAACCACTCCTGAGAAAACAAAAATCCTTGAAACTATTTTCAAAATGATTTAAAGAAAAACAAATAAAAGTGCTATATTCGGCTATGCCGCCGCTTATATACCCTTCACCATATATGTAAATCTAGTTTAGTGAATTAACTCCAATAAAAAAAAAAACAAATATTGGGGTGACAGAAAAAAATAAAAAAAGCAAAATTAAGTAAAAAAAATAGTACTTCCTTAAAGATCTCTTCAAAAGCTTTAAAATGATACCCGTATTGATATTTTGAAAATTTTAAAATTTCAGAGGCACGAAACTCGGAAAACCTAGGCGAGCGCCACTTTTTTCAATTGGAACTTTTTCTTATTTTTTATATTTGTCTTTTGATTGGAATTACTTCTCTAAGCTAGATTTGTTTCAAAATATGGAAAAATTAGTGGCACACTGATAGAAAAAATCATCGTTGGTTTGATGACGCCATAACATCAAAATTTAAACATCAATGTTATGAAAGATGTCATCAATAAGGTATAAAATGGCATCAATGCAATGACAGACATCATCATAGATTTTTGTCATATTTTAGATGTCATCTAAGTTATGACTACAATGTCATCAACTTGATGCAATATTTCGTATACGATTATTTCGTAAAATATAAATTTAAGAAAAAAGTAAATAGAGTTTTTATAATTCCAGTTAGCATTTTAATTCCAACTTGATTATTTTTTTTTTCATAATGTTTATTTTTAAAAGCGTTTTTATGAATTCAAAAAATAAAATCACATTGATGTAAGTTCATCATCATTATTATGACCAAACAAATATATAACGCCAACGTAAAAAGTAATGAGAGGAAAGTGCTAAACAGAGAGAATTTTCTCAGATTGATGAACTTTTAGCATCATATTGTTGACACAAGAGATGACAAAATAAGCAAATACTGACATGGTTGACATCACAACAATGACAAGTGTCACGGGGTCAAAAACGAAGACATTTGTCATTGAATTGATGTTAAATTACTTTAGGGTTATGATGATTTTTCTATCAGTGCAGGTATGGTGTTTTGCCCGCTGTCTCGAAAGCCATGGACTGATCTTGCTAATTTTCAACACCAAAATTTTCGAAAATATGTCTGATCGTTTAGCGTATTCAAATTTTCTCTAGGTCATCTAGTGCCTTGGAAAAGTTGATTTCAACACTAACATGGACGGGTAGACGGACAGCACTTAATCGACTTCGCTATGCATAAGCACTCAGAATATACATATACACTTTAAAGGGTCCCAAATAGATATCGTAGAAATTACGAACAGAATGACAAACCAAGATATACTCTTCTTTTAACTTGTGGTTAAAGAGATCCTTAAGGAAGTACTTAAATTCTTTTGAAATGTTTAACCCAGTAAGAGCCGATGGCATTTTTATATAAAATTTTTATAGGGTATTTTTTTCTTATGTTTTAAATCTCTGTAACCCCAATATATCTCTTTTTTATTGGAGTTACTTTACTAACTCATTATATGGTGAAGGGTATATAAGATTCGCCATAGCCCAATATAAAACTCTTGCTTATTAATATTTCCAAAGCAAGTTACAACAACAATAAACATTCCAGGGGAAGGGAACAAATGGGGTTCAGTTAGTTAGTTCTATTTTTAATTTGCCTTAGATTTTAAAATAGTATTACATACATATATACGCCGTGTAGAACAATATTTTTCTATATCATTTGTATTTGTATCACGAACGTAACTGAACTTTATTAAATACAAAATATAGAAAAATATTTAGCAAAGGGCAAGAATATAAAAAAAAACAAATTACACCTCCTTCCACCTCTTATGCTCGGTTTTTTGGACCACAATATATTGAATTTGCATAATAATACCCTGTAAATGTAAGACAAGTTCCCTATTATATTTCGAATAATTGTTTACTTGCAATATTCATTCAACTCATAGGCGTGAAAATGTCACGTACGGTTAGACGGAAACGCTGATTTTTCAAGTTTTATGAAAATGAGACCAAAAGACTTAGAAAAAGTGTGTTTTTACGTATTCACTCTTTAGAAGCAAATATTTTTCTCGAAGTAGTAGCTAATTCATATTCCATCTAATGTATGTTACAAGTATTTGTTAAGGAAAAATCTGGTAACCCCTTACATAACAAAGATGAAATATTATTGAAATGTGAAACAGCAGTACGAAACCTCTAGGAGTCTAAAACAGAAATAAGAAAAAACAATTATTGTGTGAGAACCCATGGCAGATAAGTTGTTGGAGGCGTCTATTTAATGTTAGAGTGGCAAATTAAGGATCGAGGCGGCGTCTTTATAATAAGAAAAAGAGCTCATAATGTTGGTAAAAGCTTTTCAAATTATTTTGCAAAAAAAAAAGAGTAAAACACTAATTTTCAAAATTATTTCTTAATTTAATTATTTATTAACTTAATAATAAAAAATTATTACAAAGTTATCAAATAGAGCACTAGCTACTAAGGCCATCAGCTCAAAATTATTATTCTAAAAGTAAATAAAAGCTTTACTAGCAAACAATATCAGGTAAATTGTTCTGGTGTTGGGAATGATGTATAACTGTATCGACTGACAATTAAATAGTACCATTTTTAAAGTAAATATAGAATAAAAAATACATAAATCAATAGACCACTTTAAGTCACCAAACTGATGTCAACCACAAGGAAAACTCAAAAGTACTCTAAGAACCAAGTAGAAAAAATATATGTACATATGTTTAGTATTTAATATGTTTATATTTTTTTAATTATTAGGTAATTTTCACAAGCATTTTTGATGTCTAAGCGCATCATTAATATAATTTTAATGTATTATTATTGGTTACTTTGTACCAAAAAAAAAAAAAAGTACATTGTATTGAGGGTTTCATCTCTGGCTTGTTTACGTTTAATTCTTAAAAAGCCAAAAACACCTGCAAAGCTAGATGATTCTAAAACAAAATCCTGGGAGCTAATTCTGGGACTCGTGATCGAAATAAATTCGTATCGAAATTATTTCGATCGTGCGAGTTTTTCTGATGATGGCACTCGTTACCTTGCGAATCGATTTTTTAACAAAGTGTTGCAAAATATAAAAAAAAAAGCCTTAACCAACACTCCAAATATGTAAACAAAAAACATATGCTTACACAGAAAATTAAATAATTTATCAATAGAATTGGGAATTTGTTTTATAATTTTGAAAGTTTTTCCTTTTTTAATCGCGGTCATGGACGAAAATTACAAAAGTCTTTATCTGCAGCATGTTAATGTGGAAAACAATTAATAATTTACCTTGCGCCAAGTTTTTACATCTTTTTAAATGTGGTGAATTTTAAAAAACTCGTAAAGCGTTCAAACAAGAATAATTATTTTTTACTTTTTAACAAAAGCAATAAACCGTCAAGTTAGTAGTTAGAGTTTGTGTAAAAACTCCTTTACAAAGGTGCAAAAAAAGGAAAAATACAAAAAAGTACGAAAATCCATACGAATAATTAACTAATATAACAATTAAAATCTTAAATATACACTTGTTATCCAACGAACTATTAAAAAATAAAATTTCGACACCAAACGAGAATCCCAAAAATTAAAAAAAATCCATCTTCGAGTAAATTTCGCACGGTATCGACTGCGAGAATTAGCCCCTTGTTGTTATAAACTTCTTTGCTGTATACTTCCGTAGCTAAATTAAGGAAAAACAAGTAAGAGTGCTATATTCGAATATTGGGGATCTTATATACCTTTCACTCTATACATATGTAAATGTAGTTTAGTGAAGTTACTATAATCAAAAAACTGAGAAAAAAATAAGAAAAAGAAATTAAGTACTATATATAATTTCACACAAAAATATCATCGGCTCTTAATGGGTGAAGCATTTAAAAAAAAAAAATTTTGTATTTCCTTAAAAATCTTTTGAAAAGCTTTTAAACGCCAAATTTTTCACTTCATGTTTTTTTTCTTGTTTTTTAATTCTCTATCGCCCTATATACTTGTTTTCTTGATTGGAGTTATTTCTTTTAGAGGCACGCTTAATTTAGAGGCTTGCTGCCTCGATCGATCTTGTGGATTTTCAATAGCACTATTTTCAACATTGTGTCTGATCGATTGGCGTATTTAAATATTCTCTAGCTAATCTAGTGCCTTGGCAAATTTGATTTCGACACAACACGGACGGGCAGAAGGATAGATGGACAGACGGTCATCGCTCAATCGACTTCGCTATGCATAAGAACTCAGAATCTTTATGGGGTCGGAAATGGATATTGTTGAAATAATAAACTGAATGACAAAACTAGATATACCCTTTTTCCACTTTTTGTGGTGAAGGGCTCTACTTGCGTAAATAGTTTAGTTTTAACAACTACTTAGAATACTTTAACTCATTTAAAAGTCCAATTTGCAAACAAAACAAAATTTATTAACAAAAATTATTGTATTGTATGCATTCACTTTAACTCACTGCAGTTAATTTAAAGAATCTATCTTAAATTTTTACTTACACTTTAATCGTATAAGTTAAATACTACTGGTCACATAATATTAAACATTACAAAATGGAAAAACAGTTAAATATTACTGGTCACATAATATTAAACATTACAAAATGGAAAAACAGGAACAAAGTCATCATCTGGCTTAATCACTATAAAAAGTAGTTTGTAGTCATCATATGGCAGTAAAACTGGTCAAATATTAATGTAACTTAGAATGACATTACATTGGCTCCCTTTCTAAATGATTTTAAATATACAAAAACAAAGTAAGGACAAAAAGCAAGCCCAAACAAAAATTAAGGATAATGAAAACCATGTTTAGCTTTGAGAAAAACATTAAAATCCTTGTGCGTTTTAGCAACAACAGGCTCTGTTTGTAGTCAGACGTCGCGTCGTATCAGGAGAGAGTTGTAGTCAATAATTTATTCATGTGTGATTACATGTCGGAATGTTGCAACCACAGACGATTTATAACCTTTTGAAACAACAACAAACGTTACTGGTTTTTTTACTATTAAATTGTTGTTTTATTTTTTCTATTATAAGTTTACGCAAAAATAATCATGCGATGTTTCAAAGCAAAAGTAAACTTGTTCATTCCTTCTCGTAAAATCATAAAATTAAACTTTTTTTAATTTTATATTTTGCATTAAAATCCAGTCAAGCTTAAATTTTTTTAGGAATGTCTTTAAGCTTTTTTTTTTTTTTTTTGTTTTTTGTTGCTCAGTCCATAAGCACCTTATAAAAAGTTAAATTTTTGAAATTTCTTGTTTCTGATGTCATCGCAATGACCACCCATTGAAGATTGAGCGTCGAAAAAGAAACAAATACTATTAATGCCTTTAAATGACACAATAACAAAAAGGGTAAGAAGAAAATAACTCAGTTTAAAACTCATATTAGTTGACACACAAAAATTATGATTCTGTTATCTTAAGCTGGAGCAGATGTATTTTTGTGTTGTTTTTATGGCATAAAGTATTCCTTCACTGTTCAGACTATATTTACTGGACAGCAATCACTAGGCGTTAACCTATATTCAGAATAAATACAAACAAAAAATATTTTGTAGTTATATGCTCTCGCTAATCGCCATAACTGAGGCCAATTAAATCGTGAGAAGGAAGATTTTCCTTTAAATTATAATTTACTTAGCCATTGTATCGTGACATACAGTTTTCTATTTAGTATTTTTTCCGTGTATATGGTTATCTTGAGTATAAAAGGAAAGTACTTTACTTCCGTCTCATCCTAATTTGATACAACTTTATACAAAATTTCGAATCTCTCATTTATTTTTTTAAATTTCACAAACATGATTTTAGAATTCAAAATATTCTTGATTTTTTAATAAAAACATAAATGTCATGTGGTCGTCCGTACGTATAACGACGATTTACATTAAACGAATAAAAGTCAGGATTTAGTTTTGAGTGTTTGACGAATTAAACGCGCAAACTTCTTGACGCATGTCCATGTCACATTAAGAAAAAACGCGTTCCGTAGGCTAACAATCGGAAATAACTTAGAGTCAGACTAAATAAACTTTCAAGATGAGCGCCTAATACTTAGTTATAAATCAGAGGTGAAGTTACAGCCAAACACAATAAATATTTTAGTGGAATTTGCTCTAAAACTGCAATGAGGAAATAAAGTCGGCTGCTAATATTTGGAATGGAACAAATTGTAAGATAAGCAAAGAAATCCTTCTTTAAGTCATGCAAAAATATTATTTCATTAAAATTTTGTAAAAAATACGATTTGGTTACATTTTTATTCTCTACCCTCTAAATTTGGCTTCCAGCGATTACTTTTCTATTTATAAATTTTTAAAAATTCTACATTTAAATAAAAACTTCGGCGGAAGAAATTCAGAGTATGACAAGATAGAATATGAAATTATGTCTATTGTGAGTACTTTCCAAAATCTCACTTTGCTGGAAATAAAAGCCAAAGCCATTTCAAAGAACTAACTGAAATGTAAAAAAAAGTCACCAGCTATCGGTATTATCATCTCGAATATACACAATTTATTTCTTGTTATTAATAAAATATAATAATGACATACTTTTTATATTTAAAACTAACAAATAAATGATAATAATTTATTACTAAAAGTTAGCTGCAACAACTTTTAAGAAAGTTTACCTGACTGATTTATGGCTTTACTCAAATTAAGTCTATTAATTGGGAGAGGCAACCAAACTAATTCAGCTCATTACTACTGAAAACAGAATTTTGGTAGTCAGAATTATATAAATCGTTTGCTTTACTTCTTCAAAAAAGTTTTCGAAAAAATAAAAAATAATAATAATAAAAAATATAATAAAAAAAATGTGATATTTTGTTTAAAAAAAAACATAAAGTTTTAAAGAAAATATCGCAAGATCCTAAAAAGGTAAGTTTAAAATTGTCTAAAAAAGACATTTGCAAGTAAAAATACAATGTTTTATTTACTTTGTAGTGACAACAATTTCGGTATTTGCAAATAGAGCGTAAAATGAAAGAAAGAAATCGGAGGAACATAGAGTGGCGTTGTGCTAAGACTATTTGGATTTGTATGGTTCGAATCATAAAATTTAAAGTTATCTTAATTCTGTCACTTATTTTTTTAAATCAAAGTACATATGAAAGTTGTTAAAATTGTTTTATTCATCACAAAATAATATATAATATCGACTGTCGAATACATTTTTGAAAAAGTTGTGAATACCATATTGATTCAGTCATCATAACCGAATTCCAAATAAAACTGACAACCGCCCAAATTCGTTAGGAAACAAATTCGGTTGTCGTATCGAATCTCTTTTCTCTGTGCATAAATAGCTGTGTATTTATCCATAATATCTATCATTTTTATCTATAGTATCCTTGAATTTTTAATTTAATTTTATTTTTTGGTATTATTAATGATGGACCGGCAAAATTAATGAATCCACTTATATTAGAGCGACAAAACAAATTAAAATGTATGGCATCAAATTCGAAGCAACTTTTTGAATGCAGACGAACCATTTGGCTTCGTATTCTTCTTTGTATTAACTATTGTAAAATAAGAAGTAAGAATCTTTTATACCCTTCACCATTTATGTAAATCTAGTTTAGTGAAGTAACTCCAACCTAAATAGTAAATAGTGGGTTGGCAGAGAATTAGAAAATAAGAAAAAAATTTAAAAAAATTATATAATTTTACATAAAAATGTCATCGGCTCTTAATGGGTTAAACATTTTTTAAAAATTTTAGTATTTCCTTGAAGATCTCTTTAAAAGCTTTTAACTGATACCCATATTGATATTTTAAAAAATTTGAAAAGTTCAGAGGCCCGTAACTCGAAAAATAGGGGCGAGCTCCAATTTTTTCAGTTGATGTTTTTTCTTATTTTTAAATTTTCTATCGCCCCATATATTTGTTTCTTTGATTTAGATGTTTTGCCCACTGCATTAGCAATCAATCGACTCCCAGCAAAAAATTTTTGAAAAGGCAATCGAGTATGGAATTAAGCATTTTTGGCGGAAATATTTCCCAACTAGATTGGCAATCTAATGATTTTAACAAGCAATGAGGCTTTTATAATCAATTCCTGATAATCGATTACATTGTTTATTGCTGGAAATTATGGCGACCATTCGCAAATATTTAAAGATATTCTCTTTTTACATAAAGAACTAGTTCCATTACTCCTTCTTTTTTGGGAACTAATGTAATGTGTTTTGTAAGCGCGTAAAAAATAATGCCAATCACAAAGGTAAGTCATTATGTGTCAAGTACTTCTTAAGGTAATGTCTAATTTTTTGCTGGGCTCCGCTATGCATACGAACTCTGAATATACATATATACATTATAGGGTTGGAAATGGATATTGTAGAAATTGAAAACGGAATGACAATCTTAGTTATACCCTTTTTGCAATTTTTGTGGTGCAGAGTATAAAAAATATAATAAATATTCGAGAGCTACAAGCAAAAATTTATTTTACCCTGGATAAAAAGTTAATTTTTCCCAATATTTATACAATAAAAAAAGTGGCAATTATTTAAATGTTTTGTTGAAATCGTGATCGTTTCTGCATACAGCTCGCTTTTGTTAAGTGTCCCTCTACAAGCAATTGTCTTGAGTTTTTGCTGGTTTAAAGCACTTTGTGCAATTTGGCAAACTAATAATTTCCATAAGGTGAGTCCCTGGCATGATTGGTTTGAGCATTATAATTGCAACTGGACTTTTTATTGGTGTCAAAAAAATAAGCTGTAGATGGGAGCCCGGTACCACCAATTTCCTGTTATGCTTGTGTGTTTTGCATATTATTATTTATTATTACTATTTTTTATATTTAATTTTTCTTGTCTTACTTCGTAGTTATGTGTTGGATCTTACTCTGAAAGTGCATATGAGTTGGATGGCATTATATTGCGGCATACAAAAGGACACATACCACTTCTTATAATAATTAATTTTCATGTTGAAACTCAAATTTGTATCTTTAAGTTTATATTCTTTAATAACAGGTCTTAAACTTACTAATAGGTTTAACTTCAAAAGATAGATCTTACAAATTGGTGTAATAAAAACGATGTGAATAAAAAGCATTTCAATGTTCGGGCTCTAACTTCATTTTGTACACACAGAAAAAAGATTGGTAAAAATTCGATTGATATGTTTAAAATTTAGTTACAAGTATAATAATTGGTGTTTACTATTAATTAGTTATAATATTGCTTAATTTTTTATATTAAAAGCCAACAAATGCTATTTTCTACTAAATGTTGGTTGTAACACCGCTTGATATATTAATCCTGACCAATTTGTGTCTTTACTAAAATCTATTCGGTTAAATGGAAAATGCAACCAAACTTTTTCAGCACATTATTACTGAAAACCAAATTGTGTTAGTTAGAATCATAAAAATCGAAAATATTAAATTGGTATAAATTATACAAAATACATTTGTAAATAAAAATAATTTTAATATGTTTAATACACTTCGCAGCAGCAAAACGTACGGTATGGCATGACAAGTTGAAAAAGCTCTGTGGAAAAGGAGGAATCATGATATAAAGGAAGGACTGAATTCACTGGTTCGAATCATGAAATTAATGAAGTATAATCTTATTCCTCTAATTTATTTTTTTAATAAAAAAATATTATATTGTTTTTTTAATTTACAATTATATTTAATAGTCACTTTAGAATCATATTTTTAAACAGCTGTGAGTGCCATACTCGTTCAGTTATTACAGCCGAATTCAAAATAATACACACAGCCGATAAAATTCGATTGGCAACAAATTCGGTTCTCATAAAAAATTTCTTTTCTCTGTATAACGTTATTATTGTTCGCTAGACTGTGCATGTTAATAACGAAGCTTCTAGTAGAAAAATTGAGGATGATAATTTTTATCGGATACATTATGCATATTAATAAGAGTGTTTTTTAACAACACGATTATAAATATTTACATTTACTACGCCCAAAAAAGGATGTACCCTATTTCACCAGCGGAATATCTGCTAAGAAACTGAAAATTCCAAGAAGATCGCTGCACTGATGTATGCAGCCACACGTTTTGGCAAACATACAAATAAATGTTGTTGTGCTTTATATATAAAAATTTCTTTAAGTGTACTCAATATGTTTTCCATATGTCAAGCAATCAATGTCTAAATGATAACGAGTTCTTAGTCGTCATAATGAAACTGTATTAAGTAGCCATTGAATCCCATCAGTCAACATTTTAACTGTCAATTCTAAAACAGAAACAGAAATGCATAAGCAACGAAGTGCTTGTTGTATTCTCCTTTGTTGGAAATTATCAGACCATTTGAATTTAATACAAGTCGTAACACGAACACATGAAAACTGAAATGATGTCGCCACGTAATAAATCATAACATTAAAAACAAGACAACTGACTGCGTAAAATGTCAAATAACGATACAATTGTATGTTAAAAAAAAACTTTTCAAGGTTTAATATCTGAAATTTTAAAGCTTCTGCTTACTCGTATTAATACAAGCAAAATTGTCAAACCGTCTTCCATTTAGTACTCAAGTTTGTATTGATTTCTACCGAGACATGAATCTGATTTGGTGAGCGAGACTGTTAGTGCAATAATACACTTTTTACTACCTGAGACACAAATGACCAAATAAAATAATATTTTTCACCAGTGTCAGAATCTTAAAGGTATAAAATCATTTTAGTCCGTAAAAAATTTATTAAATATACGAACCAAACACGCACGAGTAAGCAAAGAAAAGTTGCATATAGTTTTTATATCAATACTGAGTTTCTGGATGAACAGGTTTCATCCAACTTTCCAATCATAGAATGCACCTAAACGAGAAGGATTTCAAATCATATTTTTAAAATGCTTATCGCAGTCCACCTCTTAAGAAACATTATTTTAAAACCTTAAGGCGAAAAAAAGTTTGCTCCAAATAAAAGCCAACAAAAAAATAGATAAATTTTATTGACATTTTAATTTAATGAAAACAAATTACTTTAAAAGTTATGTTCCAAATTTATGATTACACTCTTTAACAGTATTGTCATAATGCAATGCATCCTTCTCAAATTTCTATCAAATTTGTACACAAACATACCCTCTCACTGATAGTGATGGCGACAAGTGTAAATGCTTCGCCTGCGTCATAAAGCAATTCCAGAAGCCTCAATCAGTTATGTTTTCTCTCATCGTTCATCTTACATTTTGCTTTCGGTTTATTTTACTCAAATTTAACAACTATGCAGCAGGGCTGTTTTACCGCACTGTGGGTCAGCAAGGATATAAAACGAAGTAGTTGATTGTTACTTTTAAAGAGGAACTCTCTTAATTTAGGAGTTTCAAAAGAGAACTCTCGAATTATAAAATATTAAAAGATTAAAACAATATTAAACATTGCACAGATCATGTATGCGGCTGCTGCATTGTTGGTCGAGTAAAACCCGTTAGAAGGTTTTATTCAACTTTATACTCATTACTTTGAATCTGCAATTGCAACTCGCAGACGGTGTCTATTAAAATCTTCCGTAACATCTTAAAATGTTTTTTATTAAACGTTTTATGGTTTTGTATTTTTCTTAAGCGAGCAAAAATTTTTGTTTCAAAAATATTCTGTTTCTGTCCCACTGTGGTGTGTCTTAGTTTTCAATCGATTCACTGACGCGACGCAAAAACACGCGAAGCTGTTTAATTGTTTGTGTTTGTTTGTCTTGCAGTCCTTTTATATTTTAGTATTCATTTGAGAATATTTTGCATAATGAGCCCTTCGGTTTGGTGGCAAAGAGGCGAGTCTTGTCAACCACAATCTTCGTTAACATGGTAGGCTTATGATATTAATATTTACTTCCTTGTCTCATTTACTTTAAATAAATTTCCTGCAACAGAAAAAACCATTATTATGACAAGTACCTGTCAAAAACTCTTAAATTGCAATAGGATCAGCCGGCAAGATGTAAATTGTGGAACAATAGTCGCGACGAGTTACATCATGATGATTCATACTCAATAATAAAAGTACCTGTTTCTGGTAATTAAGGTCTAAAGCGTCTAAAGTATTTGAAGCAATAAATAAATAAACATACAGACAGTGTGAATATATATTTTTTTTTAACGGAAGGAAGTCAACAAAAAGAGATGTTTTTTTTTTGTCTATTGCTGATCATTACATTTATTTTTAAATCAAACAATTAATTTTTGTACTTAAAATTATCATTGGAAAAACATGACCCAACTGATGAAAATAAAATAGTTTTTTTTTTATTTCATTCTGTAATGTATATTTAAAATAAAGTTTTAATAACTGAATGCTAAACTACATTTTCTACGCTAATGATTGAACTTTTTATTTGCAAATAGCTTACTCACGATAATATGATGCGTGATTAACGACATTTTTTTGCAAACAAGGTGTAATATGCTGCCACTTTTTAAACTTTTTACGGTC
Source organism: Gymnosoma rotundatum (assembly GCA_916610165.2). Taxonomy (NCBI): domain Eukaryota; kingdom Metazoa; phylum Arthropoda; class Insecta; order Diptera; family Tachinidae; genus Gymnosoma; species Gymnosoma rotundatum. The sequence goes on along the minus strand of OU744337.1, from coordinate 88,478,272 downwards.
TTTGCCTAATTAAAAAAAATAAAATTAGCATGGAAATTAGAGATGAGCGATATTTTAGTACCTGTGATTAAATCACTGCGATTAAAAAATCACTGGTCACTACAGTAACTGACTTGATCAAATAACAGTTCCGCGTAAGAACGTTCTTTTACATTTGCACACCTACAAACTTAAATTTAATTTTACTTTGTGAAAGAGATACGTAAGTACTTTTGGCTCTTTCATTCTTTCATATGTATATCAAAACAGCTTCTTTGCTGTGTAGCTTTTTCTTGTTTATACTTATTAACAACTATTCTTTTTCCCTAACTTTACACAAACATACATATGTAGCAAAAAAAAAATGTTGTGTGCTTTTTTATTTGATTATTCTTATATTTCTGGGCACATTTATTTACAACTGTTTTTAATGTAGAGATCAAAATACCTTTTTCCTTATGATTACTGTTTGAATAAAATATTATTTAGTATTATAAACTTCCTATATAAACATGAGTGTTTAAATAAAAAAGAACTACAAACGGTGATCACGGTAACTATTTAAATAAACGATGATTTGAAAATCACGTTTACTGGTAACGATGTTTCTCAAAAATCACGGGATCGCTCATCCCTAATGGAAATTTATTTAATTTAAAAACGACAATCCGTGGCTAATATATTTCTGGATATAAAAAAAGAAAGAGAAAGATTTTAGCGGATAAAATTATAATATGCTTAAATGTTTTCTGTATAAATGTTACCAGTTAATTTAAAAATTGCTATCCGGTAACACTAATTGTCAAAAACATTGTTGTAGTATAAACAGTGAGGTAAATAATTAGTAAATAATTTTTATTTGCAAATATTGTGCGTGTAAACATGGTAAGTCTCTGTTACAATAATGTAATATTGTATAAAATTTATTTGTAAATCTGGTTGGCCAAACTAAATAGAAACACATACATTCATACATTTATCACGGGCAAAAGAAAGCCTAATTAAATGAACTCAAGATGTGTAATCAATATTAATAGCGACACCCATCAAACAATTATCCTTTTATTAAAGGAGTACGAATCAATCCTTCTAAATATAAACAAAGAAACAGAAATACACGTGCACAGCACAAGTCTACGTTCAACCCATTAATGAAGAAACACAAGAAGAAACTACATAAATAGTGAAAATTGACAACAGCAACAAAAACTCTATTCAATGTACAAATAAATAAAAGCAGAAATAATAAACACTTACATCATTCTCACAGGTAAATACATGTTAAATTTTATAAATACAGTAATAAACAAAACAAGTAAGAGTGCTATATTCGGCTATGCCGAATCTTATGTACCCTTCACCATCTATGTAAATCTAGTTTAGTGAAGTAACTCCAATCAAAAAAGCAAATATTGGGGTGATGGAGAATTAAAAAATAAAAAAAAATTTGGTAGTGCATATATAATTTTACATATTGACAATGGCTCTTAATGTGTTAAGCTTTTTTTTTTAATTTTAGTATTTCCTTAAAGATCTTTGATATTTTAAAAAATTTGAAAATTTTAGAGCCCCGTAACTCGGAAAATATGGGCGAGCGCCAATTTTGTCATTTGATATTTTTTCATTTCATTTCATTGTGTCAAACAATTTGCAATAAATAGTCTCAGATGCCATAATACTTATATTACATAACAGCAATAAAACCTAAGTATACAAAGTGATAAAGAATATCATAATACAATTACCAGCTCTCCAGCTGAAAATAATTTAAAAGAAAGCAATTTAAGCAGAGTACTAAAAAGGTCTCAATCAGTAGCAAAAACAAATTCCGAAACGTGCTTCTCAAGAAGGCGAGAAAGAAAGCATAAGTTTCAGTCGAAAAACATTTTTAGAATGTGAAAACACACGTAAAGAAAACGGCAGTAGTTTCCACACAATTTCTCAAAAAATAACAAGATATCCTTGGAATTAGAAGTTGCGGGTTTCTATTAAAACGTAAAAATGTAAGAGATTGATATAAATGAAAAGGAGTGCGATTCTTGATAATCTTAAAAACAAGAACTAGATTACGAATCATAACGAAATTAGCAAAATCACAGCCCCTCAAAACGGTGGAAAAAAGGCGAGATATGCTCACGAACATTGTAAACAAAACGGACTACCTTATTTAAAAGCCGGCGAATTCTGTTTAAGTACATACAGCTAGTGCCAGAAAAAAACTTCGAAATCGTATAAGATCCTCGAAATTAGTAAAGACCACGCAATTTGTGGGGAAAAAAATATTAGCCGAGTAGATTTTTCGAAAAGTGCCGAAAACTTTGCCACTGAGAATATCAATGTAGTACGAAAAGGACAGTTTGGTATCAAGGATTATTCCCAAACATTTTACATGATCGGATAATTTAATGAGTATTCAAATCAAAACTATATTAAGATCAAGAAGAAAGCGATTACTATGTCCACACATTAAAGCCGTTGACTTAGCAGTATTAATGCTTAATGAACTATTCGACATCCATTCCATAAACAGCAAAAAAAGACATCGTCCGCAAAAAATTAGGTATCGCATATTGTAGAGTTAATAGAACGGGGCAAACTATTGGTATGCATAGTAAACAACAGGGGACCCAAAACAGTATCCTGGGGAACACCCGAAGACAGAGTGTGTAGCCCAGAACTAATCCCATTTAGATTACGACCCACCAGTCAAATATGAATAAATCATTTTGCAAGCAGATCTGGAAAATTCGAAGTCATTACTAAGCTTTATAATGTTATAATCAATTAATTAATTAATGGAGTTGAAAGCCTTTGATAAATCCAGGGAGACAAGCGTGCTAAGGTTCCCGTTATTAACGTTCTGTCGAATGCAGCTAGTCATAGAAAGGAGCAAAGAAGTGGTATTAAAACCTCTACGAAAGGCAAACTGCTTCTCATATATTTCACTGGAAACTATGTCAAGTATCTGGTCTTTCATAATGTGTTCAACTACTTTAGATAAGGCTGGAAGTATGGAATTATGGCAAAGATCTTCAAAACTCTGAACCACCGTAGACTTAGGAATCGCAATAACTCTAGCAGTTTACCAAAGGAATGGCAAATCGGAAGAAATTAAAATGTTATTGGTTTAAAAAAAGAATATACTCAGAAACAAGCGGATACATTCTTTTGATAAGCAACAGATCGTAATTTAACCTTGCACAACGAACCGAGCAATTCCGTTCATTGACGCAACGAAACGAAAAAGTACCAGCAACATTATTTAAAAGATCAAATATAATAGCATCACCACTTTCCGAAGTGCCACCTGAAACAAAGGAATCGGTCAACTGTACCACATCCTCATCAAAGGAAGCAAAATCTTCACCAACACAGGATGGACCCTTCAAAATCCTCCATACTCCACCTGAATCCAAACCACGGAACAACCTAGAAAAATAATTTCGCTTACACTTGCGAATAGTATTTTTCGCCTTTTTCCGAAGCCTACAAAAAATACGCCAATTTTCAGCAGAGCGGTCAGATTTATACACCCAAAAAGACAGATCTCTAAGAAAGCAAGCAAATAAAATCTCTCTGGGAGACATCAAACGTTCATTCTTGAGAGGAATCACTTTCCTAATTATAGTTAAATAAGAATAAAGGAGGCTCAAAAAAGAGCTAAGCAATAAAATCTGACAAACAAGAATGTAGACCATCCCAGTCAATGGAGTTAAGAACATGATATTTAAAATAATCAAACAGATGATGAACCCTTAATCGAAAAGACAAAAAACTCAAATTATGATGAGCAATGGAAGGCCATGACATTTGATCAGAGAACTCATTAACCAAACAAAAGTCAATTAATGAAGTCGAGCCATAAGTGACATCAAAAAACGATGGGCGAGAATTATAAACAACAGATTTTATTTACTGATGTCAAACATATTACAACTGAAATCTCCAACAACCACAATATTAGCAACGCGAGAAAATAGCTGGTAATGTAGATTTTCAGACGATAAAATGTCCCCACGCAAATATACAACGCCGAAAAGAGTGACACACGGAATGACAAACTTATTTATATCCTTTTTCTACTTTTTGTGGTGAAGGGTTTAAAAAGATTAACATAAAACTTTGAGCATGCGTTTCATTCTGGATTAAAAAAAATATAAGTTTTCGGTTGTCGATATTATCAACATTTTTCTAGATTTTTTTTTTTACTTTCAAGGTTGTTTTGCCCAACTTGGGATTTTTGCCTTATATGAACACAGGTTTTGTTCTACTATTAGCTTTTGTACTCTAAACCTAAAGTTGCAGTGCTATGAAATTTTTTTAAAAATAATATTAGAAACCGCATGGCTTTAATTCATACAAAATATTGCTTACAACGGTGTTATGGCTGCTGTTCATTCGTGATTAACCACCAAAAGTGATTTTAAAAAAATAAATTAAAATTTTTCAAATTTATAAAAGCGCACATAAAGCTTTTATCCTTCGACGTTCAAAGCAATATTTTTTCAAATGATTCATAAAAAAAGACTATTTTATTTGCAAGAATTTTAAAATCGATGCGAAAGCAAGTTCGTTTCGATAGATAGATGCGTGAAGAGTGTGTTTTGTTTTATTAAAAATAAAATTATACAAAGTAGTGTTGGATTCAGTGGCATTATGGATGGATGCGAAAAATGATCATAACATATAAAATGTTATTTTCATTTTACGAAGATAACAAAATTACTGCAGGCTCTTTATTTGCTGTAACATCGTTTGTAAAATTAATAATTGCGCCAAAACATTTTGATGTTACCATTCCGTTGTCCGCTTCATCCATATGCAGAAGTTTTATAATCCGCTCCTCCATAGGGGAAAGCAGGCTATATTGTGAATCACAATCATCCGTACCATAAATGTTCACCTTATTCTTCCGGATTCTTAAATATTTATACTGCGTTAGTATCACATTTGATATACAAACATACATAATATCGAAGTCCATTGGCGCGTTGTCATTTCCGCACTGCAATCTTTCCTTGCACAAACCGCTGTGATGCACCAGAAAATCAAATATTGAACTGCCGTTGCTGAGTGTGTAACTTTTTTAGCTTTTCCCCAACAAATAGATGTATGTAAATACAATTTTTTTTGCTTATTTATATGATTCGTTACTTTTGCGTTTGATATTTTGCTAGCGCAAGATATTTGGTCATAAAGAACGATTTTGACATAAGCTTTCGTATTACTGAGTGCGGTGATATCATATTTGCGAAAGAGAATAAACTAGATGCGAAAGGAAAATACGAAAACGCAATAGAGGGTACCAGTTGTCCGAAAAAGCAACTCCCCATATCTAGAAATTCAGGACATGATAATGATGCCTCTAGTTTGTCGGCAGTCTAGCTTCGCATTTATATAGGCCCGCTAATATGTAAACGCCGCTTTTACTCGGAGCATCTACAACGGACAAGGCCTTTATTAAGAAGTGATTATTAAAAAGACTTCCGTTTAAAATTTATCTTCCGAGAAGTTTACAATTTAAACATAAGCCTCGTTCCCGTACTTTTTGGCTAAAGTTCGGTAAAATGAGGGCAAACATAATTATTCTCTACCGAAGAAAAAATACACAAAAGTACGGGAACTACAATCACTAAACTTCCAATTCCCATAACAAGATGTCAAACAAAATATACGTACATGCAGTTGTTCATAGTAAACATAAAAACATAAATGTTTTGTATGTTCTTAAATTTATTTTATTGTTTTTTAAGGATAAACCTTTTTAATAACTCTTTTGGTAGGCATTCGCGTGCAAAAAGCATACAATTTTTTGATTTACTACCGTTTACTGTTTAACCAGCTGATTGTTTTTCAGTTTACACAATCTACCTAAGAAAAAAGTTTGGGGCGTTTCGTGCAGAAAGAAAAAGAATTTTATTCTCTCAAAAGCTCTCTCTTTTATCCAGTTTTTTCGGCTCTTTTAAGGCAGAATTTGTCTTAGATTTTCGTTTCTTGATGAATCAGCTGATCGGTTTCTATTAAATGGAAATAATGTTTGTTTTTACCTTGACGTTCTGTTCTGTACCGTTCGAAACAGTAGTAAATAAAATTCAACGTTGAGTGGTAGTGTGAGTTCAAAGTTGTAAACAAATCCATTTTCTCAAGTTTTAAATTTAAAATTTTGCACAACTTGCACAAATTAAAACAGTTTTACACTATTAGTGTACCATCGATATTTAAGTCAAACTCAGAATCTGATACGCTATTTGGTTTTATTTTTTTTTTTTTTCTGAAAAAAATTTTATTTTCTAACAACAGAAAGTAAAGACTAATAAGGCCTTTACACAGTTAAGAGTTTTTTGCTATTATTAAGCTTTTAAGCGGTTTCAATCAAAAAGTTTCTTTCATTTTTATGTAAGAATTACTTTACTTCCATAAACTGTAAAAATTTTTAGTGGGTGAATTAAAACTATAATCTGCTATATTTTACAAAAATGAGCGTCAATCGAAGAGCTGTGTGACTATTTGATGAAATGAGTGCATATATAATATTTAAACTTCCTCGACGGCTGACAGTCAGTTGTCACTGTCAGAAATAAGACCGATCGAAATAAACTTAAGTCCAGAGTAGACCAGTATACGTTAATGGATGTATAGACAAAGCTGGTCTGGTTGCCGATATGCTATCTCTCAACCTCTACCGAGATTTTGACTAAACTGCTTAATGAAATTAAAAAGATTTGGGAGAGATCTTCGGGGAGGGTAGAAAAAAGCTTAAAGGCTGTGAAGAATAGAAATTCCTCTGAGATTTACTTAGAAATATCTCTCCGATAGAAATGCACGAAGTAATTGCTCTTAATGTAAGAAAACCAGCAAGTGACAACTTCACCACACTAAATACCAGCTGATAAGATTAAAATGAACAAGTAAGAGTAATGTCTTCGGCTATGCCGAATATGTGTATGCATAATCACATGTACTAAACTTCAGATTTCCCATTGAATAGTTCAAATAAAAATCGGCATAAGAAATTCTTTCTGTTCAAAAAAAGCGTCAAAAATTGTAGGAGTTGCTTACGGTTGTTGAACCAACTAGTATAATTGTGGTGAAGAGGTGAATAAGTAGTAAACGCAGCCACCTGCAGGCACTAAAGTTGAAAATAAGATATGGAAAAATTAGAGGCGGGCGTCGTGGTTGCACCACTGCCTCGAAGGATGGTATGTCACGGATGGACAGACGCATAGAGGGACATCATCCAGTTGCCTTCGCTATGCATAAAAACCGAGAATATATATACTGTATGGGGTCGGAAATGGATACTGTAGAAATTACAAACGGAATGACAAACTTAGATATACCCTCTTCCAACTGTGGTGAAGAGTATAAAAATAATTATATTATTTGTCTTTTCCTAATTATATGAGTTCCTTTTATATAAATGAAATAAATTTATATTTAAGGCGCATTTTAGGCGTATGTATTTCAGAATCCAAAAAGAGTGACAAGCAAAATGACTTTTAAATAACTTTTTAACAATATTTTAAAAAATATTTTGGGAAACTAATGTTTATTAAAATAGCATATTTCTAGTTTTTTGTGTTTAAAGAAACTTAACATTTTTGTTTGACACTGTGACGACTTTTGTGATACTCATTAAATCATCACAATTCACATTAGGTATGACGATATGTACTCGTATGTGTCTAAAATAATCGTGCTAATAGTAGTAAATAATCTACTTTTAATTAGAGTTACTGAAAGACGAGATGAGCAAGTTATACCACGAAGCCGAAAAAGAAACAAACCCAAAGGGCAATCATTTGTAATCAATGCCAAAAATTAACAACAAAGAATACCAAAGAAAAACGAGTAGCTGAGATTACTTTCATTAGTTTTGGTAGACTAAAACATATTAAATATTATGTGCTCTTATTTCTGCTTATTTTTTTAACTTACACGTATTTAAGTTTTAAATTTATTTAGCGTTAAATGTTCTTTTTTTTGGAATGTTTTTCATTGTTCCTTTAAGACAAACTTTAATTGTGTTTGTTAAATGATGACTTTGCATGTTTAGGATGCGTAAGCATTTTAAACAAATGGTAACCAAAAAAATATTTATAATCTACTATAAAATTCCTTTTACTTTTTTGTTCGATTTTGGCTAAAAACATGTTAAATATTGACTACTGCAATACTGAGGCATAAACACACACACACGTACCCAGATTCATAAAGACCATTTCTTATCATATTGGTTTCATGTCCAGTCCATCAATTAGGAAAAATATTAAAGAAAATAAAACAAAGAGAGAGCACAATCAATTTGATGGTAATAAATTGATATTTGTTTAACAGGGAGGTCCAAACTTTCAATCGTTTTAACTTACAACAAATTTGTATCATCTTAAAACGTAATCTTTACGAAAAAGATTTTTAATTAAATTAAAATTCAATTCAATTAAGTGTATGAACAAATATCAAGTTTCTAGTCAGATTTTAGTTCATTTAATTCAAATTAAAAAATAATATACTTTATTCGTGCTTGATTCCTTCAAATATAAACATTTCATGAATCAACATTTCAAGGAATCAAGCACGAATAAAGTATATTAAAATTAAAAGATTCCGAATAATAAATTTTTATATTGAAATTAAGAAATTTTTAAAAGAAATAGGAACTATTAACTCTCAGCTGAATGTAATGTTTTTTTCTCGATCACTTTGTAGCATGTTTTTACCGGCGATCAACACTTAACTTTACAAACAAAAATTTATTATTTAAGTGTGTAATTAGACCAACGTTGACCTATGCAAGTCCCATCTGGTATAATGCAGTAAAAACTCATTTGAAGAAATTACAAATTATACAAAATAAATGTCTATAGATCATAAACAACAAAAATTGGATATATTCAACTGAACTTTTTCACAATGAAACTGGTTATGAGCGAATTATCGACTTCATAAAAAAACTTAACAATAAATACCATGAATCAGTTCAAAATTCTTCATATCAAATGATACGGGAATGCATGCAATCGGCATAATGGCAGCTCTAAAATAAAATTTACTAAATGATAGATAGTTTTATTGTATACATATATATTTTCTAACCATATTTAAATTTGTTTCTAACCAGATAAAGGTTTTTCCTATATTCCTTTGCATAATGTTATAATTAAAAAAATGAATAATCAAGATCTGTCATTATCAGTATAATTCGTTGCAATATCTAAAGATAAAATCTCGAAAATTGTAATTTTATATTAAAACATAAGATGTAAATAAAAATGTATTTATAAATGAATGATGAAAAGGTTTTTACCGGCAGCGATCAATATTGATGAATTTTAATAATTTAACCTGGGTTTCAATGCCCTTTTATTTAATTGAGTTTTTTTTGTAATATAAAATAAATCAAACTGTCGCATTTTGTTTACCCTTCACCATATAATTTAAGGTATTACCTCCCGATTTTTTGCTTCCTAATTTTATAGCAGTATATCTACGGTTTTTATTCTTATGCTTTGCAATTTCGTTTTTACAATTGTGAAATTAAAGGGTAAAAATAACTTAGTAAATTAGTAAATTCAACATGCAATAACCTAAAATAGAAACTTAATCCAGAGGCAAGGCTCGAATCAGCACTAACCAAGAAATTCCTTGTTTAATAGAGATTTTTTGTACTTGTATTTTCTTTTTTTTTTGTATTTTGCCAAAAATATATGTATTCTGCTCCTTGTCAAAACTTTGATTTTTAGTGACATTTTGAATTTTAAAATTCTGTTTTTAGTTTTTTCTTTTTTTTTTTTTTTTGTTAATTATCGGTTTTTAATGAGATTTTATTTTTTTATTGCAATTAAAATATTTTGATTTGGTTTTCTTTATCGCCAACTTTTATCAAGAATTTGGAAATATTTAAAGGACATATTTTACGGAAGTTTGTAGGAAGAAATTATGAAACGTGTTTGAAAAGATTTTCAATGATTTCATCTACGAAAAGGCTTCGGTAATACCAATCTCTGAATACGCACTTAATTTAATGAAACGATTAATTGATAAACTAACTTATTTTGAAGGCAATGTAATGCAAGATATTTTAACTGATCAAATACAAATTATCTATCTGCAAGTGGTATTTTGCGGGAGTGACCGGGGAATATTTTTGGTCAATATTTTTATAAAAGCGTTACTCCAGGTATCCATAGAGGATAACATATCATTTAGTTTTGTTTTTAGTTTTAAGGTCTAGTTCTAAGTTTACCATATTTAAGATAAATTTTAAGTTTATTTTTCATAGATATAACTCAATAATTAAATGTAAGTGTCGGGAGCAAGAACTGTTTTATTTCTTTTTATAATTTAATTGCAAATTATTGTAATTTACGACTCTTATTTATTTATGCATGTTGCTTTTTGTCATCGTTATATTAATTAAAACATTACTTTGTAATTTTAAGTTTTCAAATTTATGTGTTATTCAAATCTTTCTATTATTATTATTATTTTTTTTTTTTTTTTTGAAATCTCAATAAATAATAACAATAATTTGTCTAGAAGGTTCGGCTGAAGGTCTTATTTTACAAATTAAAACAATACTCAAGTTTCTTTTATAAAATAATTTATTTATCCGATATTCTTTTTAAAGAGAAGAAGCATTGCAGGCATAACCTGTTTAGTTATTTTTCGTACCCGTGCTACATTCCTTGGGAAAGGGATATATAATAGATAAGACAGGATAAAGATATAGCCATTTTATTAGTTATTTTACTTCACCGGCGAAAATGCTGTCAAGAAAAATCAACGAAGGAAGCTGCATGTTGTAATGTTAATCCTTAATATGTATTTATACCATTAAACAGAAAGCAACATTTTATTTATTGATTGTCACGTTAAGGGGTAGGAAGTGCCACCGCGACTCGGCAACACCCAAACAACTCTTGTCTTGTATAACATAATGCGTCCCATTGATTTTCACTTTACAGGCGGCCTCACCAACTCACCTAACTCTTTTACACAGCAATTGCTTGTCATTACCAATTCAGACTCTGACTTCTTTCTGTACTTTCCTTTCTGGTACTTTCGGTTTTATTAGGATTTGAACTTCTATTAAACAAATACACAGATATCTTTACCAACACAGCCACAGCGATTTCTCAGAGCGTGATAGGTAATGTTCTTCACCATTCTTTACTCCTTAGTTCTTAAGTCGACAAGAGCTTTTTCTTTTACATTAATTCCAAACTTTATCTCTTCTTTTCTTTCTGAAATTAATGCATTAATTAACAAGAATTTTAACCTCTAACCTGATGATACTGACGTATTTTAATCTTCACAATTTTGATATTTAGACATTTAAGAAAAGTACGGAATGAGCCATTAATTTATTTAGGATATATTTCGTTATTATATGTGATAAAATATAAAGAGAACAGCAAGAGCCAGATATTAGCATTATATAACACATTTTCTAGATCGCTATATCCTTCTTCAGCATTCAAATTAATTTCGTCTTTAAAAACTATTAAGAATAGATGGGGTACGGGAAAATAGTAATTGTTAATAATTGTACCCTAAAAAATATATTTACTTTTGAATACAATGAATTTTCTATACCCACTACTGCTTTAGATTTTAAATTAAACAATAAAAAGAAAATTTACTCTCTCGAATGTTTCACTTCCATAATAAATAACAGAAACTATTCTCTTCTTGCACATATTGACAATCCAACTTACTTTTCTGCACCTATTTCTAGTTTGATTGTAATAATTACCAATCGACAATTTTCGGAGCTCAAGCTCTGTTTCTTTGAACAACAAGAATGACCCGATTTCTATGAAAGATGTCGAAAATTTTGTGAAGTTTCATTTTCATAATCAGTCAATATTTATTGATGATCTGCAGTGCGATTCACTAACTTTAAACAATACGATAATCGTTATATTTGTCGACTTTTTCTGTTGTTTGCAGCAGCAATTAAGTTATTCACTAACTTCAGCTTAAGGATAACGGACATGTTTGTTTTTCTTCAAAAGATAAATCAAAAACGTGTGAGTTCAAGCATTTGTTTATTTCCCAGATGTCAATTTACACACATGAAGACGCATTATCTAATACCCTTCTAATAGGATATTACGGATTATGACAATATGAAAAGCATAATATTTATTTTGGTTGTGCATTTTTTTGTTTTTACAACAAATTTTTTTTTTAAAATAATTTGTTCATTAAAATTAAATTTTGTCGACAGATTTAACAACTCAAAAATTATAGTCGCTTATTTAACGATGAGCAATATGCTAACCATAACAGCTGGCTTTTAGCAACAGCGAATATCGTTAAAAATGTTAGTTATCAGCAAAATCGACAATTTTCTTGTTAAGTCAATTTAACCAACCAATAATCGTTAAATAAATGTAGTAAATCGCACTGCTGACTACCAAATATGACTCCACTTTATTGCTATCGTTCAATGTACAATAGAGTAAGACTATCATTAAGACCTCTCCTTGGCAAAGGTTGGTCAGCATGTCGAAGGTATCATTTGTACAAATGCTACTTAATGTCGCACCTCTGACTCACACACACAAGACTGACTAAAAGACCAATCATGTGGAAAATTTAATAAAGATTCTTTTGCATACAATTATTTAAAATGTTGCCACAATGCTTCTCACTCACTCTCATACATATCTTGACATACAGTGTTTGAGTTGCACCACAGTACAAATGCGTATGATCTGCTGCTAAAAAGCCGTTTGTTTCTGTGTTCTTTTTTTTTTTTTTTGTCATTTTGTTGTATGTTTTGTGGTGGCGTTATCAGTGCAGGTTTAACCGAAACTATAAACAACCGCGTGGAATGTCATGCATAATGTCCCCAAATTAGATAAACTTGGCGCCAATGCAGTCGGCAATATGCTTACTTTTATATATCATTAAACTGACTGACATACACACACACATACTCGCAAACTTACTCATTTATTGTATTTACATATAAATGTTTACGCGTAGGGAACAGTCGTCATACGGTCAAGCATTTATCGAGCTTAAAGACATTGTTAAAATAACAAATAAAAGAATATTTACATTACAATTTTTAAAACAAAACAAATTTTTACTTTGTAGAATTAAATTTTTTTTTGCTTTCATGTCTCAGTGTGGATGGCAGTATTTGGAGAAAAATCAGATCGCTCGTTTAATGCAACATAGTCATATCTCAAAAATCAAAGTTTGTTATTATTTTGTCCCATTGATTTGTTATTGTAATAATTTAAAAAAATTTAATTGCGTTTTGACAAATTTGTTAATTTAAGAGAAGCCCTTTCGCTGTTTTTTTTCAAATGTGTGTAAATAGATGGTGTGAAATTAATTAAATCTTTAAGCAAATCTTTTGCAATATTTTTATGTTAATTATGCAGTAACGAAAATCTTATTCTATTTTATTTATAAAATATTTTTTAACTTAAAAATTCCACCAGGCAAAAACTTACATTATTTTCTGTTCGTTGGTATATTCCCTACTTTTTTTGAAATCGTGAATCGAAAGTTCACTGGAAGTTGTTGTCGTTATAAAGCGGTAATTAGTGCAAAATTTACGCAAAAAGGCTATTGGGACTGGAGAAGCTGTTTGTTCTAAACAGAAATACTCGATAAGTGAAATACACCGTTGTAAACAAAATATGACAGAACTTTTCACATTAGAGACAAAAATTTATGCTTTATGTAAAAATTAAAAAAAAAAAGAATAATAACATTTACTACGAGACAAAAAGTCATCTAGTGAAATACAAATTTTTTCTTATACAGGGGGTTACTCTCTGATGAGATGCGAAAGAAAAATATCTTCTAGAAAAATAGTCAGAAATTCGAAAATCAATCATCAAAATCGTCATAAGAACTAGAAACTAACGTCTATAAATCGTCACATATTAAAATTTCTTAATATATATCTTAAGTTTTGGAATGAAAACATAGTAATTCTCGTGTTTTTTAATTAAACGTTATGTAACATTTACATTTGAACATTCTCAAGAATTCTTTGTCAAATAATTCTTGGCAAAGAAAATTGGATTCCTTTTTTTGTTTTTTCTAAAAATGCTACACTATAAATTTGTTCAGCTTTAAATGAGGAATTTTGTTTGTCATTTACTGAGTTACAGAAAACATTGAAATCAAAAGCATATTTGTAAGAACTTAAAAATATCAGTTCTCTCACTGCATTTTCAATTAAATATCTCAGTCAGTAAGATAGTTTTTCTGTTTAAAACAACAGGTGAAATTATTAGACTTAAATTATTTATAACTCGTTATATTATGAAACGAAATTATTATTAAATTCATTTTGATCTTCAGATTTAATCTTACGTTAAGAGTTTTTTTTCTTTTTATACACAAGGTAAAATTTATCATCTGTCAAAATTTTTTGTTTGGGTGGCTTTAGCTCATGTTTCTATTTTAATTTCTTAATTTATTAAGAAAGAAAAATTACAAATATATGCGGTTGTTTTCTAAAGAAAACAGTACAAATTATTCTCCAGCATAATGTAATGCAGCATTTTTTGGATCACAATGTTGATGTTGCATATTTTTAAACTCAAAGCAAAGTCCGTTGTTCAATGTGATTATTACTAGCAGCAAAAGTAAATATGTAAATCTTTAGAGCTTTGGAGAATTCTGTCTATGTGTTTCTTAGATTTTAAATATCGAAGTAATTCTGGTCTTCCTGAAGAAAATTTTAGAAAACTTTTAAACACCTGACTCTTTCTTTAGTGTAATTACATCACAATTTTTGACTACTAATACTACTATGTATAGAATACTATAAGTGCTACCAAATAATCGTTAAAATATAAGAAGTTTTTAAACAAAAATCGTCAAACTTCCATGTGTGATATTTACATCTAACAATTTCTGGTGAAATTGTAATACTTTAGTGAAATTAATTACAATAAAACAAGCGAAAAACAATAACTACTAACAAAAAAGCACAATTAAATCTGAGGCGCTCCACTTTTTTAAACATTTACGGAACGATGTTGCTAAATATCAATGCACCTCTTCCGAAAGTTTGCCTGAGAGAATGGTGGTTTTTAATTTTCTCTAGCTCATCTGAAAAAACGGACGGACATACGAGCACCGATAAATCGATGCACCTATGCATAAGGATCAACAATCGGCAAAAAAAAAGTTGGAGTGCGACAGTAATACCTGATACGCTATTAGGAAACAATTAATCTGGATGAAAGCCTAAAAATAATATTGGAGATTTTTAGGATTGGCACATCCAATTTAAAATGGTCACGGTCGCATCATGGGACCCGTCCACCTTTGTTGTATATTTCTGATATGCAAACCAGCATTCGCGTGTATACATCGACGCTTCTTGAGGATACAGCTTTTAAAGTATACTATCAGGGGGCTAATATTGTAGGTCGTGCTCGAAATAATTTCGTCTCGTAAATAATTTCAAAATGCAAGTTTTTGGAATGATATTAGTGGATACAATAACGAAGAGAAATGATAAATAAGTATTGGAAAGCAAAAAGTTTGCTACAAAAACAGTAAAAGAAAAAATAAAGTAAAAGATTAATGAAAAAAGTAAACAAAAAAATTATGACTTAAAATGAAGGCATTAAAAATGTTTATTCATTTAAAAGGTTGTAACATACATCCATACAATATATTGTACATACATATGCACATACATATGCACATATTAATATTAATTAAACAAACAAAACGAAAGACATAAAAGTAAAAATAATCATATATATATTATATAATTTTTTTCTCACATTTGCCGGCTGAGAGAAGAACCATCTTTATGAAAATCCCAAACACGGCTTTGAACATATTGCGGTGGCATGTCTGTTTATGAGCCATATGAAATTACTGCGACTTATCCATCGAAAATTATTGCAGTGCCAGCTGCTTCCTAAACTTATTCCTGTAAAGAATTTAAATTTTTTTCTCATACTGGTCTCCTCCGGCTCAAAATGCTACTTATACAATTCATCAGTTGCGAAGAAACAAAATGTATATTTAGCCGACGCCAAACACATTTTGACTAAAAAAAGAAGAACCCGGAGAGAATGGCAGCGTTATAGATCTCCTCAGCTAAAAAGTAGGCTGAAGGAATGCACGAGACAGCTACAAAATATATTAGAAACACAAAAAGCGGCTCTACAATCTTTCCTAGTACGACTGGATACAACACCACTATTAGACTATTCGTCATAGCAAGCAGTCCGGGGATTCAAATGGCCCATAAAAAACAAATCACCGATGCTAACTTTGAACGGGGATTAAGCAAAAACTGATGCGGAAAAAGGAACCCTTCTTGTTACACACTTAAAAAAAGTCTTCATTCACTCCAAACACAACTACTAATATAGTTCAAATACCTCTTGTTACTGCCAGAACCACCACTCCACTAAGATTTAATCAGCAACAATAATTGCGCATCGTTAAAGGTTAAGAAGTTCCAAAGTTAAAATTTTTTTTTTTTTTCTAAACATGTGACAACTTAAGTTTATAAAGAAATTTGAGTTACAAACTAACTCAACAGTCCGTAACATTCTAAATTATAGATGCCACACTCGGCTGAGAAGTAACGACACTCTTGCTCTCAGCCAAGCACGAGATGTTTTGTCTCCTTAAGTACAAAAAAATTGATAAGAAATACAGTTTTCAGATTGTTTAACAAAATCTTTCTTTCCGCACTTTATTTTTACAAAATCTTGTTTTTTTGTTATACAAATTTTTCAAACTACGCGAAAAAGATTAAGCTTTCCGCCTAGAAATAAAGGGATGCATTTAATTTACTTGTCAAGGTTTGATAATACTCTGTCTTATGGAGAGTTTGAATCAGTATGACCATCTAAAAACACCCAAAATTTGTTTGCTGTAACGCATTTGCCCTTATATGAATTTAAACCATACATTATTTTTGAGAAATAAAGACACATACAGGCATGTCACAGAACTAAATTCCGATCTAAAGTGGTTTCAATTCCGTAATTTGGTTCTTTAGAAAACGAAAGTCAAAAAAATTCTTCGGAGTTATTGGAATTAAGATTCTTTGAAATTTTGTTTCTAACGGTTTTTAAATTTACTTTCATTATGTGTCCTTATTTAGATTAGCTTTGTTGTTTACTCAGGTATACGCAATATTGCAACATTTAAATAAAAAGGTGGAGCCTATGTATTTCTTTGAAATGAGCAAAAAATCGTTCGGAATCTGAAGAATGTAAAACAAAATCGATCGGAATTGTTAAAAGGAATTAAAACCATTCCGATCAGAATTTGTGATATGCCTGATAATATGCTTTCATTTTATTATTTCTATATTTATGTACATACATACATATATATGTATGTAGAATGTCAAAAATAAAACTTTTTTATACAAATTACAGCCATACCTAAATAAAAACGGAAAGCGGAACGTTTTCTTCCGCATAGCTTTTACGCTGAAATGCCATACCTAAACAAAAGCGGCAACGGTTTGTCAAAATGATAAATGGCATGGTTATTAAAAACATAAAGGCTTAAGTGTAGTTAACGGATGCACCTCAAAAATGATACTTTTCCTATGATTCCCATATTGTCTCATTCTGCCATACAATACTCGATATGTGCCATATTATACTTACAAACGTTGGAGGTCCGTAACTCCGAAACTAAAGGTCAAGCCCAAAATTTTCACTTAAAATTGACACAATTTTTTTTCATTTCTGAACTAGATTTTTTCCAAAAAAATATATAAATTGCCTAAATATTTTAAAAAGAATAACAATTCTGGTGTTTATGTTGTGTAAATTGAAAATTTTATAAAAAAAACACAAATTGTTTTGTTTTTGTTTATTTTTAATTTTTTTATTATTAACCCTTTCGGGACTACTGGGATAATACGTCCCAGCAATTTTCAAACTGTCGTATTTTCCTTATATTCAACGGAATCGCCAGGAAGGTAGAACTCCCAAACGTCCAAAAAGGGATAGCCTCAATATTAGAGACCACTTGCCAGTAGAGCAAAAGAAGCGTTGTCGCTGTGTCCGCTGTTCTTCACTTGGCATAGAAAAGCGAACAAAGATGATATGCTCAGGGTGTAACAACGCCTTATCTTACAAGTGTTTTGGGCCATTCCTCAAATAAATACCTAATTACATTCCTAAAATGTTAAAAATAAATGTAAACTTTTATCTAAATCTAATAATATTTATATTTTAGTTATTTTTTTAATTTCGAATCGCTCTTCGGGAACACTGATTGGGGTTTTATGTCCCATGAAAATACTTGTTGGGATTATATGTCCCAGGAAAAAAGGACGAATTTAAAATTTTTAAGTATGGAGAACATAATACTTTTATCATACCTTTTAGAATATGAAAAAAACCATATATAATTTGCTTTTCAAAATAAAACTCCGTCCCGAAAGGGTTAAACGCCTTGTCAAAATTGGATTTTCCAATTGCAAAGCGTTGCCGCCGCGTTATTTCGGTATGCTCCATACAAAATGTACAGGCATGAGAACTTTTGACAGCAAAAAAAACACTTTCCGCCCTTATTTAGGTATGGCTGTTACCTACTTATTACTAACAAGTAGTTTTTTTTTTTTTTTCAAAAAATTTGAAAAATCCAAACAAATATTAACCTTAATCGGCTTATTTTTTTAAAATGTGTTTGTTTTAAATAAAGTTAATTAAATTATTTAAAGATGGAATAAAAACAGTATTAAACAGTATAAATCAAAATACTATACTGTCATTTTAAAAAACGTAAATAATCGATTGATTAAATTTCATTTATCTTGGTAGACGCCTTATTTGGAACATAAAAGTGAACCTACGGCAGTTTTAAGTAATGAGTTACAAATAAATTTGTTCACTGGCTGAAACTATATTCTTTACAAAGGCTGCAATCCTCTACTTTTTTATTCGAGTATAAATCCAGTGTGGTATTATGAAACTTAGTAGTTTAGTAGGGGATGATTTTTTTCAATTTTAGACAAATTTTCAAGGAAGAAAATTGTTCTTTTATAAAGATCGAGATATATATCACCTGTTCAGTATTGAACGTAAGTGTTTCAAGCTCATTTCTTAATTTCTTTCTTACACCGTTTTAAAAATTTTAAACAATAACTGTAACTATGTAACTGTCTGATGGGGAAACTAAAGCGAAAAATTGTTTCCAACCAACGAAAGATACCGTAAACAGGAACGAAATTGGTTCAGTTCTAGATAAATTAACGAAGGCCATACGGTTCAAAATATGTCGATTTGGTTTAAAAATCGGGGTCAAAACAGCTATTTGTAAGATAACTGTAAGAGTAAGATACTATCGAATATTCGATTCTGAAGTTTTAACTAAATAAGTACATAGTAGAAACGAACGATGATTACATATTTATATTCAACGAAGAAATTACTACAAATGAAGGGCAGTACGGATAACTCTTCAATGATCTTTGATCAAGATGTATAATACAAAAAATGAAAATTACCTGCAAGAAAAGTTTTTATATAAAATAAAATTTTATTATCAATACAGCATTTGAACTGCAGATGCATGCACCCTTTCCATTTGTATTTATTTATTTTTTTTTTTCTTGTAGTTAATGTACCTTAATATTTGATTTTCTTTAGCTTCTTAATCCTTATACATACTGCTTTTGAATAAAAGGTAATCCTCCTTTTTTTTAATTCGATGCAATTTTGTTTGAGTTTTTATCTTAAAATGTTCCTAATTTCTTTTACGATAAATGCTAACAGACCCAGTACTACGTACGAATAAAATTATCTTTTTTTCTTCTGCTTTGTTTGGAATTCATTACAAATTCTGTAACTTTTTTTTGTTGTATCATCATTACAATAAACACAAATTTGTAACTTTGGTTGTTATCTTTAAGCCACACAGCTAAAACTCATGTACATTCAGACACACACACACACACATGCAGATAAAATATTCAACTTTACATCTTTAGACCATGAAAATTAAATGCCCGTCATTCTCGTAGGAAAAGAAAAATGTTGAAATATAAAATAAAAAATTTTAAGAACACATCTGAAATATTGTTATCGGTCTGTGACGACAACAATTTGGACGGACGATAACACATGCAATGTGGTTTTAAGCTGGTGCCATCTTTATTATTATTGCTCTATTTTTATTACACAAATTTAGGAGACTTTTTTACTTCTTTTGAGTAAATAAAATTGTTTTTACGAATTGCATTTTTTAATGGAAACTTCTTTTATTCCAATGACATACGAAATTCTAAAGTGCTGGCAAATATAAAAAAATAATTTAAATACGATTTTTGTTGGTAATAGAGGTCGGTTAAATATTAATTGCAAATCAATCACATCTAGTGATTAAAAATGTTCAATGCACAGGTCAAATAAAGAGTCGCCATACGACAATAATAATTGGAGATAAATAAAACAAATTTAAAGATCACTGCCCACTTACTTTTAAATTCTCTAGAAAATATCGGCAAATAGTTGTTACTTGAGATGCGAAAGACCTTAAAAATTGTGGTTTTACTAGAGCACAGAGGGGTATTTTGCCAATCTAGCCGGACATTTAGCTAAAAATTAATATTAAGAAATGTAAAAATATAATCGTACTTACTTGGCAGATAACAAAATTCTGCATCGTATAGTAAATTTTCTAGGCTTTGGCTTGAGATTTGTTGTTTTGGAACACTGTTAATTTTAGAAAAGTTGGATAAATCGCAAACATTGTTATTGAGTTTAAACGATTCTAAGAGATTTGCTATAAATTTTTTGTGGCTAGACGAATAAAAATTTTCAATTCATTTTTTTGTGAAAGGATACATTAGTTTTAAATTTTTATAAAAACAAAATTTGTACGAAATTAATAAAAGGATTTTTTGTTTGTTAAAAGTTTTGTCAATACTAAAATGAGAAGATTTTTGAAATTGATTCCATTGCGATCCTATCATATCGATCATATCATTTTTAAAAATATATAAAATCTATTAACCTTTTCGGGACTACTGGGATAATACGTCCCAGCAATTTTCAAACTGACTTTTTTTCTTTATTTTCAATGCAATCGCCAGGGAGGTAGAACTCCCAAACGTCTAAAACGGATAGCCTCAATATTGGAGACCACTGCCAGTAGAGCAAGAGAAGCGTTGTCGCTGTGTCCGCTGTTCTTCACTTGGCATAGAAAAGCGAACAAAGATGATATGCTCAGGTTGTAACAACGCCTTATGTTACAAGTGTTTTGGGCTATCCACAAATAAATACTTAGTTGCATTCCTAAAATGTTAAAAATAAATGTAAACTTTTATCTTAATCTAATAATATTTATATTTTAGTTATCTTTTTAATTTTGAATCGCTCTTCGAGAACACTGATTGGGGTTTTATGTCCCGTAAAAATACTTGTTGGGATTATATGTCCCAGGATAAAAGGACGAATTTAAAATTTTTAAGTATGGAGAACATAATACTTTTATCATATCTTTTAGAATATGAAAAAAATTTCACCATATATAATTTGGTTTTGAAAATAAAACTCCGTCCCGAAAGGGTTAAAACACTACATCTACTGCTGTTACAAACAAACATTTTTGGTTTTATACGCAGAACTTTTTTTGAAAGTTTTCAAGGGTTCAGTGTAATATAGAAATTATTAATAGGCTTTTGCTAAGTTCTGACCCACTAGTTACTAGTATAAGACCCACTCCAAAATAGATTTTCTTTCATGATTCCACCTGTACTTAACGCTGAAGATGATTTACATACGGAACATGTTATTGAAGAATCAGACGGATCAGAACTCTTTATCATCTTAGTGCAAAGTAGAGGTTGTTTTAAATAAATTAATTGTTATAATTTTAAATAAAATTTGTGGTTACAATCATAAATAAGTTATTACTACAAAAATTAATTATTTTTAGATAAATAAAATACTATAAAGTAATAACAAAAAAACTTTTTAATTATATTCTTGGAACGCGGGGATTGGCTACGCAGTCTAAAAATGAATATTTTTAAGAAAATTGGCCAAAAAAATATATAACATTTTTTTTTCACACGAACCTTTTGGGGGTCAGATTGGTGGGATACCTCCGCCTGCTCATAAAAATTATTTTTTATGGTTTTAAGACACATGTAATCTATTTCTTTTAATAATTACATAATTTTCTCAAATAATATTTTATTTCACCGCCCACAAAAGGGGGACAAAAATGTCATTTTTTAATCTGTTGAGTCCAACTTTAAAATTTGACCTTAAAAGTTGTAGTTGCTAAATACTTTTTTAATTAAATTTTTTCCAAAATTTGCATTACATTTTATCTACTAAGAATTTGAAACAAACTTTTTTCTACGCGACGATCGGTATTTCTATCGTCAGTAATTGTCAAATGAATGATCAAATTACTGCCATTGAAAACTTTTTTTAACTAACGGAAACTGTAATTTCAGAGTACCAGAAAATCGGGACATTTTAGAAAAAACTGATGAATTATCAGTAAATAACGTATTTATAACAAAAAATAAGAGGATGTCTGTCTATATTTGGAACAACTGGGTTATAGCCCGGAAATAATAGAAACAATTTTAAATCAGCTTAATAATATAAATACTATAAAATAGAGTAATCTAATATATTTGTTACGAAGCTTTATAATATCAAAATTCGGCTGGAAATAAAATTCTCAAAGAGCTAACTAAGTTTGCCTTGCGATTATTATGCATGTCATGGTCTAATGCGAAAGTGGAACGAGTTTTTTGTCAACTTAATATAGCTAAATCAAAGATCAGAAATCGATTGCAAACCAATATTGTAAATGCTATTTTAACCGTTAAGTATATCAATTCCTCAAGGATATAACAATAGTACTCTATGTTCCAAAAAAAAATACGTGCTCTTCACACGTTATCTTCATTATTTAGCCTATGAAAGAAATGATGGCAAAACAACTGAAATAAAAAAAATTATTACAACCAAAAGAAAGCTAGAGTTAATGCGCTTGACCAACCAGTTGCTATCTACACATGTATGCGCATTACTAAGCGATGAACTGTTGCCTTATTTTGAAATACGATAGACGTATCAGCAAGTAACTCCAGCGTTATTTAGACTGATATGCATCCTACCTGTAATTTAAAAAGATTTCAGACACAGGCTTTATCTGGTAGAGTTGACAGATCAGTCAACTGAGGAGCATATTTTGTGAAGGAAAGTTTTTTTACTTGGACTATCAGCAAGAAATCTTGTTAAAAATATTAAGGGTCAACTTGATCGCGCAGGTGCTTCGCAATGTTATATTCAAAATAGTACAAGTTCAACATTGTCAAGTAATTAAATTTGTAATCTTAATTGGAATCTCTCATATTTATTTTAGTTCTCAAAACAAATATGTAGAGATAAGCAAAATCTTAACTAGAGATGGACAATTATTGCCATATTCATAAAATAATATAAGTTTAGTATTAAAAATAGTATTAATTTATATAAATTGTTTATAACATTTTTTTGCGGTTTATGTCAGCGTTTTTTAAGACTAGTTAAAGGTTTCTAGCTTTTTTAAAATAACAACTAGATGGAATTGGCTCAATAGTTTTGGCAACACAGTTTAGCGTAGATATTTTTATTTTGGAAAATGTCACCACAGAAATCCGCTCAAGCTCGCCTAAGCGGATCTCAATATCTTCATCCTTAATAAAGCTTTTTGATGTTTAATGAGTCTCAGAAATTACAATTACGTCAATCCGTCGATTCTTAGTGAAGTATTCGATTTATTCATATAAATTTTCTGTTCAAAAGAAAATTTGTTGTAAATAAGCAAAAATGCTTTAGAGTTACCATCTACGGCCTCGAAATGCAGAACAGGGAGTTAACATTTGCACTTTTTACAATTGAATTCCCATTGAAAGGTTTGATTTACTTTGCTTTTGGCGTTACAGATATCGAATAAATGTGTGTCGATGTGCACTTTGAGAGCTCTCAATTTAAAGCGAATTTTCAAACACGCGAATGAACAGGGATGTTAAAATTGTGTGATATATATAAAAATTAAATAGACTTATTATTTTTCGGTCAATCTTCCAAAAAAATGTATACTTAAATAAAGATTATTAACAATTTTATGCAAATCAGGTCGTCTGAATAATTTTCGTGTACACTCAACAACACAACAACAACACATGATCAACATGATCTGAAATCTGAGAGCTATATTTATAGCATTATCGCAAATCAGTTTTGTTATACCTAATTTTCTCAAATTCATTGTCAAAAAATTGTCAACATACTTTTTTTAATTTAAAGTAATATGCTGTTGTTGTGAGTTCAAGTATTCACAAAAAAATAAGATTAAGGTTTCAGTTAATTGATTTTTGCTTTAGTTTGAACGTATCAAGTCCGCTTAAAACAGCTTGTTCTTTACATTGCACATTCCAGGTCAAGTTAAAATTTTACAGTCGAGTGTTTAAAATTGAAAAGTTGTTCCAAACATTTCGATGCTGCATTTGTAAAAAGCTTATTAAATCTAGGTATATTTTTTAAAGTTACACAACTTATAAAAGTACATTTTAAACAAGTTTCCACGTGCGGTAATATATGATGAGAATTTCTTTGATAACAATTACGGAAACTAATGTCAAAGACAAAGTGAATAGATTTTTAGTTAAGAGAGCTCCATTTTTCTTACTTCTATTAGTTCATGATAAATATATTTCTATGTAAAAAATATCGGCGACATTAATAAAGCTTAGACCACACTTTACTAATTACGAGGGCTGCTATATATATTTCTGGCCTGGCAACACTGAGTGCTGCCAAGTGCAATCTGACATTTCCATTGGAAAGTTGGTCATTTTTAAGCATAATCGTACTCAAAACGTTTTACGTACGACCATTATTTGTGTTGTTAACAGTGACCTGAAAAAATTAATATAGAAAAAAATGGAATTAACTCGTGAACATTTTCGTGCCATCATTTTTCACAACTTTCGACGTGGATTATCACGACAAGAGTGCATTGATAAACTTAAATCATTGTATGGCGATGAAGCACCATCCTATAGCACTGTGAAAAATTGGTATAATGAATTTAATCGTGGCCGTAGCTCGCTCAAAGACGAATTCCTTGAAGGTCGTCCAAAAACGGCTGTTGTGCCAGAGAACATTGATGCCGTGCGTGAACTCATAATGCAAGATCGACATGCGACACACCGAGAGATAGAGACATCCTTGGACATTTCTTCCACCAGCATATATTCGATACTGCATGAACACCTGGCCGTAAAAAAGGTTTGTTCTCGTTGGATCCCGCACAATTTGAAAGTCGCTCAAAAAAAGGCTCGTGTCGATTGGTGCAAAGAAATGTTGCAAAAATACGATTGTGGTGCTTCAAAAGACGTTTATAAGATCGTCACAGGGGACGAATCATAGATCTATGCGTATGGGCCCGAAACGAAACAACAATCGACCGTGTGGGTCTTCAAAGACGATCAAAATCCAACGAAAGTTGTTCGTGGAAGAAGCACTTCGAAGCAAATGGTCGCCTGTTTCTTCGGCAAAACTGGTCATGTGGCGTCTGTTCCGCTTGAATAACGTAGGACGGTCCCTTCTGAGTGGTACACTACAATTTGTTTGCCTGAAGTCATCGGAGAAATTCGAAAAAACAACAAGAGAAGACGAATCATTGTTCACCATGACAATGCGAGCTCTCACACATCGGCTCAAACCAGAGCGTTTTTGACCAGCCAAAACGTCGAATTAATGGGTCATCCGCCGTACAGCCCTGACTTGGCACCTAATGACTTCTTCTTGTTTCCGCACATCAAGAAAAAAATACGTGGTCAAGAAAAAATTTCGTCGCCAGAAGAAGCTGTTGAAGTGTTCAAAAACCATGTTTTAGAGGTGTCTCAATCGGATTGGAAAAAGTGCTTCGACAGCTGGTTTGAGCACATGCAAAAGTGTATAAATCATGCTGGAGAATACTTTGAAAAACATTAAAACCATTTTTGATAATAAATATTCACATTTTCACTATTAGGCCAGAAATATATAGAGCAGCCCTCGTATCATTTCTTATCTCCTCCCCAATTTTGTTATTTTTATAAGAAACTTTATTACTTTGTTACGGTTTTCAATCAAAAGTTACAGATCTTGTCTTTTTGACAAAAAGCAAATTGGTAGGGAAGGTAAATAGATATATTTTTTACCGCAGTAAGCAGTTTTGGTATTTATTTGCTGATGATTAATACAATGCAAGAATATCAGAAAAAAAAGAATCACATACGATAAAGGTTACGAACATACACACATTATTAAATTGATTCCCCTTCCTAGAATATTAATATTTTAAATAAATGCCGAAAAGACTTTTAGAAATTGGCGAAACTCACATCCTTTCACTTCACAGAAAAAAAAAAATATTTTGCGTATCAAGTTTTTTTTAGATGTCCAACTAAGATTTGAATCATATTCTATGATAATTATATAAACACATGTCTTGCCCTTAAATAGGAAACTTGTTATTCCCGTATAAATATCCCTTATATCGAATAAATACAATAAAATAATTATATTCAAAATCTCTCAAATTCGTTATTTTGTGACATGTGTTACGGTCACGATAGCATCAGTGACAATATATTCGTGCACAAACCATACTACAACTCCTTAAAGTGCAGAGAGTTAAAATTAAAAGGCAAAGTGGATTATTGAACCTGTAATAAAAAGCAAATATTTGAAAACTTTAATCAACCCCACAAACAACCAAAACTAGTCAGATTTGTGAAAGAAATTCACTTGAACAAATGCACTTTCCGCACAAAATCTAAAAACAAAAACGATAACAACACTAAAACATGACAAATGCTCAAAATATTACGCGTTAAATTGATTTTTTTTTTTTAATATAAAAACAGATTACATTTATACCAATCGTCTGATTTCGAAAAGTATAAAATTATTTTTTTTAAACACCCCCTTTTCAATAAACGTTGAGAGCGACTCAATAACAGCAGACAGAAAAGAAACAACATGAGCCTTATTAGTTGATTACAGGACACATTATCATGATTATCAAAAACTAAAATACATTTAATAAAATTACACACACAAAATTACATGTACCATAACAAGGAGGATGATGAATCCGAAAAATGTTTTTGCACATAAAGCAAACAGAGGGCTTAAAACACTGCAAAACATTTGGAGAATCAGTGAATGAATCCTGTGAACAGTAGACTGTAGAACAGAAGTACATTTATAAACGCATTGGGTACTTTACGCCTTGGAACTCATAGATACCATCATCCTTATCATCAACTATATGAAATTTAACGAATTTAACTGTTTTTTATTTGCAAATACATTAAGATTTTATGCTTGGGATCATACAGATGTAATCAAAAAAATAGCAATGATATATTTGATCCTAAAACGTATGTAAAAGTGTTTAAGTTTACTTAAGAAGATCAAGATAGATTAAATAATAATAAATTTGAAACGTAATCCAAACAGATCCACTAGCGAACAACACTTTAATCGCTTACAATTCTGTAGTCAGTGTAGTCGTAACATTTATTCACTGGATATATACTCGTCTTTACTACATTTAACATTCCTTTCCTGTCTAATTTTCGTAGGTTAAGGTTGTCGATGCTTAAATTACACCGTTATACATACGATGGGACACCATACGCCATGGTTGAGTAGCCAGGAGGAAGATTGGTATCTAGAAGTCGGACTCTGATTAACTATCGTCCTCCAGTATAATGAAAACGCTATGGCCACTAAGCTGGTTTGCGGGGGCAAAAAAACACCAACGATACCATGCAAGAGGTGGATCTTCGAAGTCGCAACGTACATGAATTATAATAGTGGAAAAGAGTGACTTAGCAATTAGGGCTAGATTTAAGATCCCACTGCTTTTACGATTTGATTTTGATTGCTATTGAACTTTTTCTAAATCGACGCAGCAAAATAAAAATTCGGGTTGGACTTAATCCTTTTTACAGTACGGTCTTTTCTTAAACCATAAACAATTTTTATTTGATCAAGGTTTACATACAGACCAGACCAGTGGGTTTAATTTAGTCTTGCGGTATTCAGAGTATCTTGTAGATTTTTCTAGACAGTATAGAACTTTTTCAAGTGCTTGCTCTTGTTCTACATGATAAACACAATCCATCACCTTCGCATTTGATCAATCTACTCACTTAGCGCCCGGTCGGTTTGGAGCAAGATTGAATAATTATCGCTCGCTCATTATTGACTGCAATTGTGTACAAGGTAACTCTAAGGCATTTCTTTATGTTGCGTAATACTGCATAAAAGAAGCAGAAAAAAAGACGAAGAACTTAGTATAAGAACAGTTTTTGGCTATTACAAAACAGCTTCCACAAAATATTTCCCTGTAGAGATACAATTTATATATTTTGAATAAATGAAAAAAGTCACAGAAAAGTGAAAAAACTCCAATCTATTCAACTGAAATAAAACAACTCCTAATTAAATAAGTGGTAGCAAAAATGAAATAATTTTAATTCGATAATGTGCAACAGTTTTTACTTTTACATAGCACTGAATGCATCCAAAAATAATTTTATGACAAAGAGATTTCTTGTGTTGCTAGATTTCGCTACGTCGCACAGTGGGGAATTGAGTAAACAGTGGAAAAAGTTCTATGGTTTCACATTCTTTTGTTGTTTCGTAATAAACTGACGTCTAAATCAAGAGTTGGCATGTAACCAACCTAAATCAGAAAGGTAAGACCTGAACAATTTTTTATAGGCTTTTGAAACAACTTTTAAATTTTTTATAAAGAAATCACAGAAAAATGGTTTTGGCCAACTAACAAATAAATAGCATTTTTATTGTATAATATTATGGGTTATTAGCAATTTATTTAGAAGTAATATTATTAAAATCCCAAAATAATATTTTTTAAAGACAAAAGATTTGTTTTGCAAAGCTTTTTATAGCTTGACAAGATATGTCGTCGGCATTTCCATAATCCGAGCAAAAATAAGAATTTGGAACGGATGCAATTTTTTGTGGTGCCGGCTTCCTAAGCAGTATAACGTCCACTTTTAGAGCATACTAGTTCATATTAAAGCAAGAGGGGACTAAGAATCGTCTGTAATTTCTTCGCAGTTTTCAGATGTTTGGCCTTTAGAAAGTTAAATTTAGATTCTCGCTCAAATTGAATGGCAGACCCGGTGCTAAAAATATTTTTTATTTTGATCCAAATGGCACCAAAGCTTGTGTCAAAACAAATTCGCTTTAATGTGTTGTTTTTTTCAAAATATTTTCTCATGTTTTTCTTTTTTTTTTTTTGTTGTTTTTTCGTTTGTTTTATGCAATCTTCACCAGAAGAATTGTTTTTGTTTTGTCAGCCCTGAAAAATACAAAATGTTAAAAAACAAAAGCTTAATGTCTATTTGGTTAAAAAATATTTCACTTCAATTTAAAAGTGCTACTATTATCAACTTAGCTGTAAAAGAGTCTAAATATGTTTGTATACGAATCGTGCTAAATGTTTTATGTCTATAAGGGCCGTAAAATTCAATAAATATAAAAATTACAACAACAGAAACAGTAACAATAATAATAATCTTTAATCTTTAGCAAGTCTCTTGCAAAATGAAAGAAAAAAGTAACAAAATTTAAATGCAGTCTATTAGAGTCACAGCAAGAGTGGTACGCAAAAAGGAGGAGTGTCGTGACTGTGCTGACAAATATAAATTGTAAGGAAAAACAAAAAAAAAAACAAAGAAGAAGAAGAAGAAGAAAATACTGAACACTAATAGTTTGATTAATGGCTTATGTTTCAATGTTGCTCGCCCCATATTTAGAGATTCTGTTGTTATTGTTGGTGTCGTCCTGTTGCTATAAAATGAGCAGTAAGTATTTTTTCACTAGTGACAGTTGTTTTATTAATATTGGTGTGGTTTATTTTAAGCATTAAGAGCTTTAAAAGATCTCGTTCATTATTTGTGATTGAATTACAGTCATAATTCGCCACACGGGATAAAAAGCTAAAATCATTGAATTTGATGTGATTTTTTGTATAATTTTTAAGCATGTTATTCTTTTGTAGAGATACTTTGGAAATAAATGACTTGAAGCAACGCCGAACTACAATTTATTGCAACAGTTTATATCATATATACGAGGGTTGTTGAAAACGGCATTTGTCGCACAATTGATTTCTGTTTGTCAACAAAATTTCTCTTACATCATGCTGTGATCTATATTTAAGGCACTAATATATTCCAATACTTGGACACAAGTTCAACACATGACTAACTAAACCCCATTATTTTTCAAAAAAGCTGCAGTTATTGTTCACACAATGTCTTGTTAACTGAACATTCGCCTTAAATTAAGTAACCATATTGACCACGACACACCACGGTGGTATGATTTGATTTAACAATACATTTCACAGAACACATGCTTCCTAACGAAGGAATCTGCCGAACCTACGACCTCATAGTCGTTAAATAATATTTAAGGTTTAATATATAAATTCCCGAAACGGGGAAAAAATATCTAAAAAAAAATTTTTTTACAAAAGGGGCTACAATTGGGATTCCAAAAGTCCGTTTACGTTTTTTTTTCAAACACTGCTTTGTACTCCGAGGTAATTTACAATAACTTATAAATTTTGTTTTAAGATTGGCTATGTTTCGATAAAGCTGCAGAGAGAACCGTTATAATTTTTGAGCTAATTTTTTATTTATTCATGTTTGCTATAGGTTGTCTTTAAAATGCTTAAAAAAATTTGGTAATACATAAGTAAATTAAAATTACATAAGCAAAAAAAAAATACTTAAAAACCGGTATTTTTTACATTTTCTCAATTTAGAGGCTTTTAACTTTCTAACGAAAAGTGCTAACAAAATGAAGCTGTAAACTTGTTTTATATTAATTTCATTAGGATAAAATGAGTACACTACAAAATACAAAGTTAAGGTCGGCTAAACTAAAAAAAAAATATAATTTTCTCTTAAACTAAAAGAGATAACCAGCACAGTTTTTGTAAATATTTTTAAGGTCTAATTAAATTTAATAATATGTTTTTTATGACATGCCCGCGGTCCCAAATTTAGTGACCTACCCAGAAGCCCCCTTTACAATAGACCATTCACAGTTCCACTCAGAAACACCTCTGATTTGCCTCTGTGAAGTTTTAGTGGTTCATGAGATACCGAATTGTGTCCAAAATAAATTGTTTTCAAACAACTGACCGGTATTTTGCTATTGACTATACATGCACGTTAACGATCTGTCACTGCTGTTTATAGACAACTTTTTCTTTGTTATCAAATCTGAATTACTTGAGGAGCAACACTTTTTTTATAAAGTATTTTAAACTGCGCAATAAAGATTTTTTCTTGTCTTTAAGGATGATTTTTTTTAAATTCTTGAAAATTTCTTTCAGTTCTTTTGTTTAATTCACAACATATCATAAATTGTGTGTTGTGTCAAATACAATTAGAGTAGTTGTTAGTTACCATTTACAAAAATTTATGAATTTTTTAAATGCACCTCGTATGACCATTTTTTTTTTTTTTTTGCTAAATATCCAGGGCGTTATGTGTGTATTTATTTCGCTGACCTTCTCCATTTAGTCAGTTATTTATTTAGGATAAAAAAACATCGTAAATACATGTGAAATTTTGTCATGGCTTCTGCAATAGTGGAATATTGTGTAGCTGCCCGCCTGGTCAACCGATGATGTTGCATTTATGATCATAATGATTATTTATTGCTCTTACCACAACTCACACTATTATGATTTTCCTTTTCCCCATCGTCATTCTTTTGTTCTTATTATTCCAAACACAAAAACAAACACCAACTCATCTCACTTCTAACACATTTACATGAATCATTTTTGGCAAAAGGATGTGTATGTGTGTGAGTGTGTGTGTTGCAAGCGATGTTTGATATGGTGAGTATGATTATCATGCTGTTAATTGATGATTATTATTTTCTATTTTATAAAGTTGGTGTTTTAGCACAATCGCAACATATTGGACATTAGATTGTGTAAATAGATTATGAATAAATTACTCACGACAAAATATGTCAACATTAAAAAAAAATACGTATTTATAAATTTATAGATTTGAGACCATACAAAAAATCAATATTAGGCATTAGGCTTCTGAAGTTTAAAAATCTTTAAATAAAAATGGGTTCGCAGAATTTAACAAAAATTATGATTTATATGTTTAGTAATTGAAGAGAAACAAAACATGGTTGCAATATAATCACGACAACTATAATATTGTATATTTTCTGCAACTAAATTATAGGTTTTTAAATGGTTTATAACTTTGCGATAGCAAGATTTTTTATATTCATAAACAGTTGCCTCAAGTTCAAAGGAAGTAACAGGTTGTGCAAAAGAAATATTTTCGTTTGGTTAACGGCATTTCAAACTGTTGCTTGCAAAACATTTGCCTACAGACTCCAGATTTCTTGTTCAATATCTTCTTTTAAGACTTTGTGGTAAAAGTAAGATTTCCAAACGTTTAATGCCCGAAGTCTGGCGCGACGGCGAGATTTTTACTTTTTTAAACCAACAAATAAAAAATTTGGCAATAATTCTTCGCTATCCAGATGCATTTCGTTCTTTGGCTTGTTCCCCTCCGGGGGCATGTTGTCTTGGTGTGCCTTAAAACCCTAAAATGAATGTTTCTGGTGATATAAGTGATATAGGCTGGCAGAGTCTTGAAACTGACAGATAAACTTTTGAAGACCGACCAGTTAAAAAAATAGTGGAACTAGCTTGTAGGGGTTAGGATCTCTGTACCGGTTATTAATGAGACCCTTCGGGGAGTAACATGATGGATGTAGCTTATGTGTTGTCGAATGCTCAGATTAATGTCAACGGCAGTGCGGTAGAACTTACTGCCGGTTTCTCCCATTGCAAGCGAAAATTTCTTTTGCATATTAATATTGAAAACAAATGCATACAAATGGATTAGTAATTCTGCGCTTATGAATTTTAACTTATAAAAGGCATATTGTTTATATTTATGGCGTAAGAACTTGAATAAAAAACCTAATAAAAAAATAAAAAAATATTTGGTAAAGTGCAATTATACTACGATTCGATAAATAATTGTCATTTTTGTTGTCATAATAACCACAATGAAGTAAAAATGTTGATCATAAGACTTTTATGTGGAATCCAAGTATGATGATAATAAAACAATTTAAAGTCTTTACGACGTTCTGTAGTCGTTTAACTAAAAGCTGACGTGACTACAATAAGACTAAGAAAAATGCATTCTTATATTTTATCGGCGTATAAGCGACGACTGCACTTTTCATTTTCTTTTTTTTTTACTGACTTTTTGAAACAGAAACAGAACCCAGTCGTTGGCTTCTAATCATAAAGTCCTTATTGCAAAGAAAAAACATGCTTGAAGTAACCGTAATCTAAGAGCAACATATATGGTTGCTAACAAAACATAGTATTGTTACATTTGCAACCATATTGTTGTCTTGCAAAAAAGTAACATTCTAAAGTATAAACATAATTATGTTCAAATATAAACATTAAATCGTTAAAATTTTCCAGATATAAAAGACTTAGTTATTATTGTTTTATTCATTAACGATTTGTCACAAAAATTATTTAGAAACATAAATTCCGAAAAAAAATCAATTATTTACTTAAAATAACGCTTATCAGTTATATATAAAAGTATACTGCCGTATTCACAGAAAATCAAAATAGATTTTAAATACATATATTGTATGACAAATTTTTATGGGAAAACTTGTCATAAAATATGTATATTTCAAAGTTATTTTATTTTCTATGAATACGGCAGATTGTATATAAGCCCAAAATAAATGATTTCACACTTGTGCTTGAAACACAAAAATAAAGATGAATATGCTTACAATACATACATACATATTTGTTTCAACTATTTTTTAAATATTTTTGTTACCTTTTTATTTGTTTTTATATAATTGATTATTATTTTTAATTTTTTATTTTGTGCATAATTTTTTTTGTTTTACTTTCTCTAACAATAAATTTTCAATTTTAGCTACCAGAAAAATTACTAACTGTCAAAAACTGTAAGAAAATATTTTTTAGCGCAAACATTATTCTATTGCTTAAAGCCGTACTTTGATTAATAATAATATATTATGGCTAAATATTTTATGTATACTTTTATAAAAAGTTATAAAAATTAGTTTTTGGTTGAAATTTTTTAAAGTTAAAACCAACCATGTTGCATTTTTGTGCACAGTAACCATATAATTATTAAAATTTAAAAATAATGCTTATCGTGACTACATTATTGGTAAAAATAACTATATATGGTTCTCCGCAACTATATATTTTTACAAAGAACATATTGTGGTTACTGTGAAAATATCACAACCATGTTTTTTTCCTGCGTGTAGTTTTTTGCTTTATCTGGTATTAGACTGTTGAGCATAATTAAAACTCCCTTTCCGCTGATGGATTGGGTTCCTGTTTTCAGAAATGTCACTTCTAAGGCCCATTATTCTAAGCTATCAATAGTTTAAGTCAGGTTTTTGTGGGACAAATAATTCGTTTTCACCTGTACCAATTTTGCACGTCACTGTACTGAAATTTAATATCTTACTATCTGTAAACGCCAGCATAATTCGTGGGAAATTATTATTTGCAAATTTATGTTGACTAGAATTATTTTTAGTATATAATTTGGCAATTTATTTAATGAAGCTTAAAATTAATTAGACTATCAAAGAAACATTTTTGCCTTGGACTTTTAGTTTTCATCAAATGTGTGCATTCTGATGCTCTTTTGAAACGGCTGAAGGGCTTAGAACGAAACTAATCAAGTTACACAGACATACATACTTCAAACTAAAATTGAGCGGCAATTTATCAAATCTCTAGCCTATTGGTGTCTTCTTTATTCAAGTCTAACCAAAAGTCTACAAAATCTTAACTTTAATTGTTTTGACTTATAGTAACGAGCGCAAGACTTTTCTCTTCTTTCCAATTTCGAAATGTCCACAGTGCTTATTCCATCTAAAATTGCATTCTAAATTCAGCTCTCCATCGTTAACAAAGGTTTTTTTGGTCGTTTTGTTTAGTTACCCTTTCTTCTGCCTTCTTTTTCGATTTCACTGGATCATCATCCGACATGTACGACTAAATTCTCCTAATTTGAATGCCACACCTTCGCAAATCTTTTAACTCCGTTTACCTTAGGGTGTTATATTTGGTGTATAAATGTATAAATAATTCAATATTAAAACTCGACATTGTTGGACCTCCAGATTCTGCTTTACTTATTTTACGCAACACACCCAACAGAGAAAGTCATATACACAATGCGGCAGTCCATTGAAGCATACGATATGAGACCTTGTTTAAAATTAAACAATTTATGATCTTCTGTATAAAAATTAAACATTTATAAATTCTTAAATAATAAAAAATACATTCAAAACCAACATTTTAAGTCACTCATAAAAAACCCTCAACACATTTATACGCACACATATCCAAAGCATTTGCATAATACGTACGTACGTGTGCATAAAATTAGAAATAAACTTGGGTTCTACTTTCGTACAAACACTCCTACATCTATGAACATTTCTAACTAAACCCTCCCAAAAACCCAAAACGAATGTTTTTTTTTCGACATTACGAATTCACTTGAGCATAATTTTTGCGGTCCCCTTTTAAGTTTGCATATCAATCGAAAACTTATGTGTGGAAGCCACATATTGCAGAAGAAGAAAAAAAGTACAAAATACCATCCAACTCTTCGATATAAATTTACAGCAAATATTTTTAAAGTAAATAGATTTATGTAGGTGTACATGGAATTCAAAGTGGACAGCACAATATGGACGCTTTAAGTATCTTCAAATTGAAAAAATGCAAATAATTGCGACAAGTACAGTCTTGATTATCAGTTCATAACAGTAAAACATAACACTTACATTCCCGCAAGACTTTACGTAAGTGTCTTATGACACGTAGCTTTGGCGTTTTGATTCGATTCAAAAAGATATATGATGCAAATATGCGACTGTGACTAAATTTATTTTCAAAATATCCCCTAATTCCACAAAATATCGTCTTATGGCTACAAAGTTTTTTCACCTGAGTCCAAGCCCCATCAATCCAAAGTATTAAAATTGGTTGTTAACATGAGTTACTATTTTCTCAACATACGTTTCTGAATGAAGGTTTTATTGTTTAAATGGAATAACTCTATATTTTGCCTCTGTTCAAATTTTTATTTCAGGGATCCCAACTAACGGTTATTTAACAAATATGAACCAAAAAATAGTAATGAAGGAGAAATGCTACATTATGACGAACAATGGCGTCTAATAAAAAAATAAAATAAAAGTCTGGAACTTCTAAACTATTTAACCAATTTTTCATAAAAAAAACTGCGATTTATAAGCTAAGCTTTTCGACTACCGTGCGTCAAAATAGGCAACCTCGAAATTTGAAAATGTTTTAAAGCTTATAACTTTATCAAAAGCGAACCGAGTTGAAAAATTTTTTATTTCCAGTAATTTACATAGACAGATAACGAAAAAACGTGCTTGGAATTTGCATGGTATATACTTATACTTTTAGAGGAATACGAAATTTTAATTTGAAACACAAAATTTTTACCTTGGTATTTTTTCCTTTTTCAACTGATTTTTTTTTTTTTTTTAACAAGATAGAACTATTTAAAAAACAGATATATAATACCATAAGAAAAATTATAATACTATAAGAAAAATAATCAAAATCATCATCAAAATTATCTCCAGAGTCCGTACATAAGCATTTATTTGTTGAAATAAATTAAAAATATTTTTATTAATTTCTAAGTAAAAAATTAAACTTAAAAAACAACTTTAACTTTTCTAAACAGAAAACGAAGCTCGAAATAAATAGTTTTGTTCAAACCAGAGAACTGCAAGAGGGTCTGTTTTTAATACTCTAAGTATACTCATCTTAAATGCGGTTGCGGTGTGATCGCCACCGCATTTCTTAAGTGCGAGTATTTACTATACCCATTCCATTTGAGTATAAGTGTCTAGCATACTCAAGTAAAATGTTTGCGATGCTGGCTTTACTTTATTCGTACTCATACTCATAACAACCACCAAGAGAGAGATTTTAACGTGTGTAGTGAGAGGAAAACAGAGTTATCAGATCAGAATTATTAAATTAAACACAATATCAAAAGTCGCCAATGTCTAAATTAGCTAACATACATACTTCTTTGAAATTATGACAGCTTATTTAATACATAACAGAAAATAAATTAAATAGAACCCGTAAAATTCGCCATATTTTCATTTATTAAAAGCACAACAAAAGTTTACTAATAACTTAAGAATAGTTCTTTCTTTATTATATTACGTTTTTCTTAGGGTTTTTTTTTAAGTCACACAGGATAGAAATTTAAAAATTCTATTCGTTAAGCAAATAGATTTTTAAAATTAATAAATAGGTATAAAAGCAAAATTATATTTAACAAAATAAAATATGTAAACTAAAAACTTTATTTTATTTATTATTATTTATGAGGAATTAATATATTACATCAGCGTATATACAGTTTTGTTAAAACTAAAAAAATTAAGTAATTTTCCTTTTGTTCACGGATTCATTTTACCATTTTGTTTTCCTAAATACCGTTAGTCCCAATTTTCACCAAGCAATTCTTATTAATAAACTTATCACTCTTTCTTCTTTGAACTTGCCTTGTCGTTTTCACAATTCTTAGCTTATTAGCTTATTGTTTTAGCGGTTCAACAACAAACAACAATAACAAATTTCAATTTGTGTATAAAAACATATAACATTTAATCAGCTAAAAATTACGAATAAGAAAGCAAAACGAATTGAACGAGTACATCAGCTTCTGTACTCGTTTCTTTTCCTCTTGTCGCCCTCACCTACAAGCAAAACGGATAAGCCGATAAGAATTGCCTAGTGAAAATTGGGACTTAGTAGCACTTTTATGACAACAAGGCGCATAAACTGAAAATAATTGTTCATAAAAAACCAACAAAATAAGTATACCTGCCTTAAATAGTGTACAAAACCCGTGCCTTTAAGCGGTTTTTATTGCATTTTATTCATTTGTTGTATTTCATACCTATGAAAACGGTTGTTGTCTGTTTTTCTGTTTATAATGTTTAAGCAATAGATTTGATCAAATTTTGTTTTTTTTTTTGGTGGTTATAAATAGATCTGCATACAATGCAGTATTTCACAAAACGGCAGTAAAAAACTTTAATAGGGTAAAAATGTGGCAACGTTGCTTACAAATAAAGAGAATTAAAAAATTCTCGCGTACGAGTATAAAAAATACTTAAAATTCTGATTGCGATATTTTTGATACTCGTTTTTGCAGGAATGGGTAAAATAAACACCGCAACTTTTTATTGCGGTGTTTAAAATACTCGAGTATGAAAAGTATAGTATATAAAACGTCAAACTACATATAAAAAAAAAATGTTTCGAAACAAAATTTTTGTGGGTGAACCAACCTTAAGTATAGAGTAAGTATGCGGTGTACTCATGAGTTGCGGTGTACTCGTGCAGTTCTCTGGTTCAAACAAAACATACAATTTAAAACAAACAATTATTTATTATTAAATTGTAATTGCTTACATAAAATTTATAACCGATTCTATCCACTGTTGTTATACGGGGCTCTTGTCTCGTGGAAGGCACTGGACTCTGCAGTGAATGTCTCTATCTTAGAGAAAGTGCTGCGTAGTTTGGCTATCTTAATGACTGGGGCCATTAGATCAACGCTTACAAAGACGATTTTCGCCATTCTCAACTGGCTGCCTGTGGATCTTCTAGGCAACAGGGTGGCGCTGAGGACGGCAGTCAGACTGAATGTTATAGGCGCATGGACCCATAGATCATGGGGACATTCTAGCGTACTAAAAATCACGAATGTAATTCCTTATCTTGTGGATTACTGCACCCCAGAACAAAGATATTTTTCTTTGACCTGACAGAGGGCCACTTTCTTCCATCTCGAGCACTCTGTGTATACACGGGTGGCTCCAAGAGAGGGAATTTGCGAAAAGGATGATTTTCAGACTCCCAAATGACTGTATTGTTTTACAAACGGAAATTTCTTCTATTAGAAGGGCGGTGTGCTGGTTGAGGTACTACAACATCTGCAGCAGAGATATTTTCATCTGTACCCGCACCAAAGCAGCAATTACGTCCCTGAAAGATGTGTTAACCACATTTAAACTTGTATCTAAATGCCGGACATCTCTTAACGGGTTGGCGGAAGTTTCAACAGTCACTCTAACGTGGGTAAAGGGACATGGGACCGTTTTGTGCAACCTCGTTGCCGGTGAACTGGTGAAGAAGGGCACAATGCTTGACGTGGGCAAACCCCTCTCTGCTTGCGGACAGCGCTTCGACGCCGATCTCTACGAACTGGACCAGACCAGATGGTCTAACGAGTCCACATGTTCGACCGCTATAACAATCTAGACCTCTTTGGATCGGGGAAGGGCGGCTGCACTACTGCAGTTACCGAGATATTTATTACGTGACTTGGTGGCTGCGACTTCTGTTGAAGTTGTCAGGAATGTATACAGTTGAGATATCTCGGACATCGGTATTATGAGTGCCTATCTGATATATCGTCAATAGGTCCAGGTAGGATTAGTTCCTTCTTAAGTTACAGT
Source organism: Gymnosoma rotundatum (assembly GCA_916610165.2). Classification (NCBI taxonomy): domain Eukaryota; kingdom Metazoa; phylum Arthropoda; class Insecta; order Diptera; family Tachinidae; genus Gymnosoma; species Gymnosoma rotundatum. Next base: position 88,438,571 of record OU744337.1, on the reverse strand, counting down.
GGATGGTTTACCGGTCCACCATTGGACATCGTGACTCATGCAAGGGGATAAGCGCACATTTTGGTCAACTGGCCTCATTGAACGAATTCTTCTCTGCATTTTTCGGTTCCTTCTGTTTTTCCCTCTCTGTCTCTCATATCTAGTCAACCCTATTTCCTTTTTTTTCTAATTACTGCCTTGATCTTCTCTCTCTGTTTTTCCTCTTTTTCCCTTTTGACAGCACATAACACAAAGGAATTAATCAATGGACCCAATTGGGCTGTGGTAACACGGCTGCCTGCCTAACCTAACCATCCCCAGTTTATTTTGTTGTTAAAACAGGTCACATGCAATTGGTAAATTAAGCTTGACCTTGAAAGCCTAACTATAGGAAACTATAGAGAAAAAACATTAAATTAAATATAGAAATGCTGACGCTGCGGTAACGCCTTCGCTTTACAAAGGATTAAGAACACATAGGGCCAACAAAACTGCCAAAAAGTGTTCGATTGCAGCTATTTGATTTAAAAAATACCGCTAATGATTCTTGCAAAAACAAAACCGACTTTAACTGTCAATCTATAACGGTTAAAAATTTTGGCAACTTTCATCAAATTACATTAACTATTGGAACAACCTTTAATTTCTAAATGCAAATTCTATAGTTTTTATTTTAGCGGACTTAGCAATACAGGTTGTTTGTAAATTTCAACTGTCTATCTACAACTGTTTAAAGGTATGCTCATATACATTAAATTAAACCAACTATTGGGATACCCTCTGTTATTAAAATGGTCAATGTAATCAGCATTCTGTCCAATTCTCAATTGTTTGTCTATAACGGTTCAAAAGATAAGCCCACATACTTAAATTTGCGTCAACTATGGAGACACGCTTTAATTTTTGATTTATTTTTCTATTACTATTTGCTAGAGCAATGCGCAGTCACTTTAAATTTTAAAGAAGTTTCCTTTACAGTCTATAATACAATTAAAAAAAAACGTGTATGTTGTATGTGAACACCCTTAAATTTTAAAAATTATGAACTTTTTTAAAAACGGGACCAATCTGTAAGTATAACCTTTCAAGTGCAGAATTTTCAAAATCGGTTCAGAAATGACTGAGTTAGCAGGCGCAAACATAAAAAGCAAAATTTAATTTAATTGATAACCTCCTTCTTTTTTTGAAGTCGGTTAAATATTTATATTTTCTCAAACGAAAAATTGTTCAACTCGCATGGCTTGTTTCAAACAAAATATAACCCTGCTGTTTTCGTCACAATGCCTGTCAGTCTGTCACAGCCTTCTATCTTTAAAACTATAATCAATAGACTCTTGAAACTTTCACAGAAGTTCTACTGCTAAGGCCGCTATAACAACAATTACTAAAAATTGAAGGGTGTTCCGAAAGCAACGTGATATTCATTAAAGTATTGTTATATTTTTAACTATGATAGGCATACACTTCAAGTTTTGCACAGTGTCAGTAAAATTATTTGCGCTTTAGCAACAAGTAGAAAAAATAAAACTTGAAATTAAGAGGCGTCTAAATATTGTCGTGATTTTTATTTATAAAACTTTAGTTCTTCAACCATTGTAAGCAGAAATTTCAGTCATGTCTGCTTTTAAAATTAGTACAACAAATTTAAATGAATTGAAGAACATCTCTATAGTAACGCGATTTTTACATATTTGGCATTATTTTCTTGGAACCGTTATTGTTACCATAAATTCACGCAGCATGTGTGTGGTACCAAGTATGGTGACTTGCAAGTAGAAAAAATAAAAAAATAATATAAAAGCTGTACAAAATTTAACGTCAGTATTACAGGGTCTTATTTTAAATTTCCCTAAAGAAATTTGTTTTTTTTTTACTATGCCCGGTGTAACAAATTTTAAACATAAATATAAAAATTTAATGCTGACCAATACATGATATCTGGCGGACTTACTAAAAGCTTTTTTCATGTAGAAGGTTTTCTATTAAGTTACATTTCAGAAAACTATTCATATGTCACATTAATTTAAACAATCTTATACAATTTTGCTGTTTTGTTTTTGCTATCAAAGATAAGTCAAAAAGTGATACCCCCTACTTCCGCTATATTTTTGACAGATCTTATAAAACATTGATGTTGAAAATGTATGGCACAAGTTTTAAGTTTTTTAACTCGGAGACCAGTTTTAAAGGCTTCAGGTAGCTCACTACTACATGTATTATTTCCTAATTGGAAACTTATACTCCACTACATCTCTTTTATAGTTAAATTTCATGTAAATCGGTTAACTGGTTAAATCGATTTTTCAAAATCACCCACTGTGCAACGGCAGTGCCATCTAGAGTGGCTAGATTCGCGTGGTTAAAATTCAGAACTTGCATTAGGGCTATTGTGGTCATATCTACTTTTGATTTTTAAAGTGTTCATATCAGTCCACATTTTTTTGGCTACACGTTGCTTTCATATATACTTTGTATGTATGTGTGTGCACGGAACATATTTGTGTTTGAACGTGTGTTAGTTAGTTGGTTGGTTGGGTTACGTGCGATTTTAGGAAAACACCAACAGACTGTTTTTAATGCTGAAAATGTTGTTTGCGCAAAAGGCAAAGCCATTTGTCAGCGGTGAGTGTGTTTTTATAAGAGAAAAATATAAATGCAAATGTACGTATGCATGTAAATTTGTGAATACAAATGTGATTGTAAAATATTAAATACAAGCAGATTCGTAACAACACCAAAAAGTCTTCTAAAAATAAGACATGGTTTTAAAAATATGTTTTTAACTATAAGAAAATTAAAAAGGATTAAAGTGCAAATGATAATATATAAAATGATAAAAATAATAACAATAATAGTAACTGTACAAATATTTAACTACAATTCATAATTTTTTTATTTGATATGGAAACCCTGTTGTTTGTGTTCCACCTTATTTAGCTAAACGATACTAATTTTTACAAATACAATTTATACATTGATAGATTTTATAACAATTACCTGAACACAATCAAATTAATTTTAAACAAAAACCTAGATTACAAATGAGAAATTATTGACCTCTAGCTGAATTAATATCTCTTTTGGAACTTAACAACATACAGGTCGAATAAATAAACTCAATAATTCATAAAATAATTCCTTAATCCTGAATCGTTTTTTAGATTGAAAGCTTTCCATCTGCTACGAAATTTGATCAAAAGGAATCTACTGATGACAATTAATGTCATGTTCAATGTATTTGCGGATTTCTTTTCGACAACTTATTCGGATGCAACTTATATTGACCTATCAATCAAATCAAGCAATATCAATACCGTGACATATATTTCTAAAATCGCTACTAAATTGAAATTTCTCAAACATTCATGCAACTCTGGCCCGACCGTATCTGGTTATTTCCCTGGCGTGGTGAAAGTTTCGTTCATTGTTCCATTGTTTAAATTTAAAATAAATGGATTTCAACAAGAACATGAAACTTATGTTATCTGCACTGACTTTAGTAAAGCTTTCGATCAACTCACCCACTTGCTTTTAAAACAAAAACTACATTTATCGTACTTTACAGATAACAACATAAACTGAATATATTCATTCGTTATAAAAACAGCCGGTCTAGATGCAGTAAAGTTATCTCTAGCGCATTGCAGGGAGCCTATTTGAACCGCTTCTTTTTGAATTATTTATTAATCACATCTTATATTATTTGTTCGTCCAAAGTGCAGATGGTGTTAAGGGTTTTCTAAAATTCGTCTTACACTCAGTGCAAAGTAAAACAAGTTAGAGTGCTATATTCGGCTATGTCAAATCTTATATATCCTTCACTATATATGTAAATCTAGTTTAGTGAAGTAACTAAAATTAAAAAGACAAATATTGGGGTGACAGAGAATTTAAAAATAAATATTCAGTACTATATAAAATTGTATATAAAAATGTCATCGGGCTTTAATTAAGCATTTTTTAAAAACTTTAGTATTTCCTCAATTGGCGACCGCCAATTTTTCACTTATTTTTTTAATACTTTTTAATTTTTTTTTTTATTGGAGTTGCTTCAGGAAACTAGATTTGTTCCAAATTTGATTTCAACGCAAGCCCGGACGGAAAGACGAATATCGCTAAGGTCGCAATTGGATATTGTAGAAATTACACACAGAATTCCAAACTTAGATATACAGTTTTCCCACCTGTGGTGAAGTGTATAAAAAATAATACTCTTGTTAAAAATATTTAAAAAACTATTCTATTTTCAGTGTAACTCAGATTTGTCAGAGTGAGAATAAAATTTCAAAATAAGTTTCAATATCTCAACTCGAATGATTTTATTTTAAAAATTTTCGATTCTTGCAATTTAATTGGCTTAAAAGACTTTTTGGCTTGCTCTCGTACATAAATATGTTTGAAATTGTATCAGATATGTTGACAGGCGCACATACATATGTACCTGTGTACTACGAGGAGTGTATGTACTTTTGTCGGTTTATGTATTTTGGAAATTATACTCGTAGTAAATGCGCATACAAGTGCACAAGTGAATAATAAAAATACTCCAGTAACAGAAACAACAAAAGTTAGGTTGGTTGGTTGGTTACATATAAAAACACAAAAGAAAATTACATCCAACAACAACTACATATAACGAACACTGTACCAGCCCAGCAATAATAGCAACGGTTTTAACAAAAATGGTTAAAAAGAAAAATAAAGGAAGGAGACCAGCAAAGATTTTTTTCCTATTTTGCATTTTATGCCTTTATTAATGCTTTATTCAAACCGGCACACACACACCCACACACATAAAATAAATGAAAAATTTACATACTTTCACAAACCCACACACACACACACACGTCCACAACAATTTTATGACAACAACATAAAGGGTTGCCATGTAAAACATGGCGGACAAAAAAAGGATTGAAATATTTAACAAAAACAAAAAGATAAAAGAATGATGGCATGTGGTTGGTTTTGGTGCCAAACTACAAAAACAAATAATAAAAGTAACTTTGTCTGTTTGTTCGGCTGGGTGTCAGTTTGTTAGTCTGTCTATATCTTTACATTGTCTTCTATTGTTCTTGTTATCTCGCATGCTCAACACACATTCAAATTTCAAAATATGTCCGCAAGGTAAAATTTATACACTTTTCTTCATATTTCTCCTAAGAGATTTTACGTTTTCACTGGTGCTCTGTTATTTTTTATATATTTTTTTCTTACTTTGCTCCTTGTCTTATGAGCGTTGCCATGCAACTCCCACTCCTTGCTTTATCTTTTTATGCTTCAGTTTAATATAATAAAAAAAAACACCTTTAGCGAAAAATTTAAATTTTTTCTACGACTACAAATACAAAATGTTGAATAAAAATTCATTGTTTCATTAAATTGAAGGAAATTGTTGGTAAAAGTGTTAAATTTTCAATATAAAAAATAAAAATTTGAGAATTTTTAATAGTAGTTTTTATTATTAAAAAAAGAAGAAAGGAAAACTCTGAGACCATCTTACAAAAAATTATTTTATCAAAAGGCTGCAAACGACAAATAAAATAAATTTGTCCTCATTTAAATTAACGAACAAAATAAACTGTATGGATGCACTATTTTACAGTGACGGTTTTAGTTGATATCCAGCTTAAATTTTAATATCCCACTTTCAAACCGATACTGTAAATTATTATTTCTGTCCATTTCCCTTGCTGGTTACTAGCAAAGCAAGCGCAAAAAATTGCATTTGAGACTTTTTGGCATTTCCGGGAAAAATTATATAAATACATATTAATAAATTTTAATATTTATTTTTATATTCTTAGAATTCTTAATTACAAAATTACATGCGACAAATAGTTTTAGAAATTAAATTAAAAATAAACTAAAATCGAATCAATTAATTTTTTGGTTATTTATTATAATCCATGCGGCAAAAATACTCTATAGGACCTCTAAAAGATGAAGTGGGGACAAAGAGGTTGGTACCAGCCGCTTTGCAAACGAACAATTTAAGCAGACTAGGGCTCCTGCTGGCTACTCTGCACGTAAAAAATTAATTTAACAGCCTGAAGATGTTAGATGTTCTAAATGCCTTCGCGAAAAACTTTATCTTTTAAAAGTACCTCAGTACTTTTATACTACGAAGGAGGTTTGCTAGAAGTTTGTACGCATTCTCGGTGGCAGCACAGAGATCCATGCTGGTACCTCATCTCTAGAATGCTACCTACCATAACAAGATGAGAATACATCCTTAGTTGAATGTGTGGACGATATCGCATCTGACATAAAAATTAGACACTCAGCGGGCGCACAACGAAAACTGCAACAATTCAACCAAGAGCTACACAACATCATATTTCAACTAGCAGTCCAAAAAACGAATGTCCTCCTGCACATTAGGCAACGATATTCTGTAAAGAGAGAATACGGTTAGGTGACATAGTACTTATTAAAAAAAGGTCGACATTGGATTAAAACTAAACTATTCTAACCAGATCTAGCATGCAACAGCAAGAGCAGCAGGTGTAAAAGCATCGAATCGTCCTTGAAGATTAATTCTAATGTCCGGCGACAAACTGTGGAAGAGTATAAACTTTACCAATCGATTTTTTCTATTTAATACAAGCACTAGGTCAGTTTTAAAATATTAATGTTGGGTGGCATCTTAGGGAAACAGGAAATAAAAATAATGGCCCAAATTCATAGTTAAAATAAAGTATACTTTAAGGGAACTAAAGCCGGTTTTATTTTAGAGTCGACTCTAATTCATTCATAGACAATTTAAAAGATATTTTTGGCGAGAAAGTCAATTCTAAATTTAAAACTACCCAAAGCTGTTTTTAACTCATTTTTCCAAAATTATTTTATTTGGTTTAAGAACACAATACTCTTTATCTGATTTTTATACCAAAGTGAACAAAATAAAAACAAGGTTACTTTTTTCAAATGTTTGTTTAGAAATTGTATGAAAACATTTATCAAATTACAGCTGACACCCAGTGGAAGGTGGCTAAACTTAATGTATACTTTATTCTTGACTATGAAAGCAAAAGAGATAATAAGAGCTTTTTAATTTAGAGTATACTTTAGCAAGAGTCTACTTTATTCTACAACTATGAATATGGGCCATTAATAGTAAGTTTTTTCAAACATAAACTTAAATTGAAAAACATTTTTGTCAATCAAACTCAAACAAATTCAAAAACCAAAAAACAAACAGTTCAAAAATAAAAAACAAATACATATTTTCATAAATTTAACTAAAACTTAGAAAACATTCAACCCAGTTAGCATTTGGAAGATTGTTTTTACAAAAATCACCAAAGTGAGTCTTTTAAGACTACCCAAGATGACTTAAAACTAATTAATCAGTTGTGCGTTTAAAAAGCGACTCGAATATAATTTCGACACACGCAAAGAAAGCGACTTGTTTAAAACACAAAAATTACAAAAAGCAAATGCTTGAAATTCGACTGTTTATTTTAGAGACATATTTAGCGCAGCCTAAAGATGAAAAAATGATTCAAATATTTTATTTTTTAATTTTCATAAAAATATGTCAATTCCTTAAGAAAACAGAGATACAAATGTCAAATGAATTTTTTTCCAAATTTAGAAAAGATTTTTCATTTTCTAAAATTGACCTTGAAAGCCCGAAAGTTCAAAAAGAACTTAAAACAACAGAAATTTAGAAAAATGCATTTGAAGAAAATTAGAAATAAAACGCTATTGAATGTAGTAAAAAATGAACATTATTTTATTTTCCATGTTTGGCTTTGCGAAAAGACAATTAGAAATGTCCGTATAATATGATAGAAAACGACTCGCATACGCCTTGTAATATGATTAAAAAATAACTAATAAAAGTTTCGTATTTGATTATAAGTACGATTGAAAACAAAAACAAAAATGACTCGTAAGGGACTCGTTCAGAAGAGTCGCGGCTAGGGTACCATTTACTCCCGACAAAACAATTATTTTCGACTCTAAAATGAGCGCATAAACGATTATTTTAACCGTGTAGAAAAGTCAAAAAGGACTCGAATATGAATATTTAATTTTAATATTTTTAATTTTTTGGCCAGCGAATTATAAAATTCATTATTATTATCAATGCATTACGGTATTCATGCATTAATAATTCGTTTTATTATAAATTAAACAATATGTATTTTTATTATTTGCGTTTATGGTATTCATATACGTAGGCATGTATGTATGTACATTTTTATACCCTTCACCACAAAAAGTGAATAATTGGTATATTTAAATTTGTTATTCCGATTGTAATTTCTACAATATCCGTTTCCAACCAAATAAGGACTCAGAATATATGCCCTTTATGGGGTCCGAAATGTGGTGAAGGGTATAAAAATAATATAAAATGATAAATTATAAATTTAATTCATTTTATTTATTATTATTTATCATTGTGCGCCACTTTCAAAAATACCCCTTCGATTCTTGCGGTTAAGTCTTTTTCATTGTACCATACACTCTTGAAATATTCTAAGTGTATACATGTACAACAAAAACGTAAAAGACGTACAATCATAATGTCCACCGAAATAATTTTGGATCATTTTTGTTAAGACCATAGGATATCCAATATTTTAATAAATGGTCACTATAAAGGTAAAAGTTACTTTCTATCGATAAAATTTTATGATTAAATTTTAATTCGTAACTTAGAAATGAATAAAAGTTTTTTTCATGCCTTTATCTATAGAAACATATGAAACTTATCATTGAATTTATATAAAAATGTCTTTAATTAAATTACCTTTTCGATTCCAAAGGAATAAATAATTGTATAGTTAGTTACTACTCTCCTTTTGGGCTGGCACCCAAATGGCGCGCAAACTGTACTTTATCGACTTACACCGTAGGGGAATGGATTATTGATGCTTTAACCGACATTTAGCCGCAGTAAATATATTAACTTCTGTCCACCAGGTTTAAATATCCTGCAATGATCAAGAAGTCCGTTGTGGATACATCCGTGAAACGCCCCAAGAGAATCTACAACAAGGAGTTCTATAACAACAAGTCAATAAAAATGGTACAAAAAAATAAACTGAATTTTAGAGACGGGAAATTGTAGAATTTCAAGGTACTTTGTGAAATTTCCAACCATCCAAATCGGCTAATTACCCTGCAAAATATTATGAAGTTCTTTATTTAAAAAAATTAAACACCAATTCCCATCCGTCTGAGTGGCAACATGGCAACAGTTGTGAACTCAACATTCAGTCCAGGTAATAAAATAACACTTAGATCGCACCACACATTTAAGTGACGCCTGTAGTTTTTCTTTTAATAGACAGGCCAGTAAATAAAATGTAAAGAGCCATGACTTAAAATAGAAAAAACATAACGAAAAAATTAGCATAATTCATATCTTTTACATTTACATCAAAACAGTTTCTGCATCACCATTATATTAATAACTAGAGTTTGCCTTGTGATCGAAATTCGATCAAGTTTATTTTTAAACACCTTTTTCTTTGTTTATTTTATGTACTCAGTCATGTGTGGAATACATGTGAAATATTTGCATGTGTAGTGGAAACAATTTAAAAACAATTTAAATGCTGAAGTGATCTCGACAATATTTGTGAATGAATAACCAAAATCAGTTGACAAACAGAAGAGAAAAAGGATCTAGAAGTTTTGTGTTTGCCTGTTTTCATGTAGATAACATACAAAAAAAGGTTTTGATAGGACAAATGAGTTATGACAAAATTATATCCTGCTGCAGTGATAAGGCAGCTTACTTGGTTTTTTTCTAGCTATTATTAAGAGTATTCTAAGATTGGTTTTTTTTAAATTACTCAGGAAATTCTTATATATTTAAAAGCACCATGGATTTAATGACGCATTAATGTATCTGAAATTCGATAATGAAGTGCCATGTGACATATGGCACTGTATTGCTTAAAACAAACACCGCCCCCATCAACATCCTCACATTAAGCCTTATTTTCGATGATGTAGGGTCCAATGAGCCCTTCAGCTCGAAAATTGCTCCAAGCAGTAAAGCATTCACTTGTGAATTTAGGGTGTATATATTGCTGAGATGATGAAAATGTTTTTATTTTCTTCCTTAAATATTTTTTTACATTTTTAAGAATTATATCTTTTGCTCCCAAAAGCTGCGTTATTTTAAAACGCGAGTAGTTAAAATTTATATATTTTGGCAAATTCAATTTAAATGGAACATTTTTTATTATTAAGGGATCGCGACTTTTTTTTAATAAAAAATAATAAACAATAAAAAAAATTTGACGTAGTGCTTAAAAAATTAGAAAAGAAAATATAATTAATTAATGAAAGATACTAGACAATTGACAAATTCTGTTATCAGTTGCATTTGCTATTTCATCTGTAACCAAATATTTTTCTAGGAATTAGAATTTAAGCACAATAACAAATAAAACAATTTCATCTCCTAAATTTACCTCCTACTTTGTATTTCCTTCTTTATATATTTAATCCTTCATTTTTACATTGGCCCTTAGCTTGATAACAAAATGTTATATGTATTACTATATACGGTGGTTAACGAATGACCACGAACAAATTTTTACAATTTAAAAATGGTAACAGAAATAAATTCAAATCAATTCTTCATCTAGCAATCAAATCAAATTCTTCATCTAGCAATATCTTTGTATTGGATACCAAAAAAAACTCAAACTAAGTTGCTGATTGATTTGAAGAGAATTCATAAAGAATCTGTTACACACAAAACACTGCTTTAACATCTTCAATGCTGATCAGATATGAAAGTATCTAACTTTATATCATAATAAAAAGATTTTCACTTAAATGAATAAAGAAATTTTTCGTAAACACCTTTTAAATTTCGTAAGCTGTTTCGATGGTCTACATCGACGTTGCTATCTACACCATTTTATACGAATGACAAGTGTGTCTGAAATTGTGCAATATGACGTGAATTGTTCGTGTGTTCGTGTAGGACCAAAAGAACTTATTTGTATGTCAGTCGTACACAATACTATCAGCAATAGAAGCAAAATAAAACATGACAACAAAAAAATGTTTATAGTCCAAACATACTTTCACACACACACAGACATGCATGTATGTATTTACTTTGGTTGGGATACAAGTTGACTTTTTATATAGTCGCAATCACTATAAAGGAGTCTATTATCCTTTTGCATTTTATTATTTCTCATTGTTTGTTTTGTTATTTTCCTTTTGTTTTCATTTCTTTTTTTTCTTGTTGTTGTTTTTTTTTTTGTTTTGCTGTTGTTCTTATTACTTTTTTCGGAAGGATCGATATCCATTAGGAAAATTAAAATTGTGGCAGAGGCAATGAACGTAAAACGGAAACGACCGCCATTGTATCAGCGCAGTCACATGCAAACAGACTTCTACAAACATACATACAGAGTAATATTAAATTGAATACATCAAACAACAGAAGCAGACGACGACTCGTCAATAAACGAAAGAAAAGCAAGTGGCAACAAAACAATTTATAACAACAAGAACAACAATAATAATATTGTAGACGCAACATTAAATGACACACTCGCATGAAACCATTTACCTTTAGTTAAATTTAAACAAGTGTATTTTTATAAAGGAGTATGTGCGTGTACAAAATACCTTCGATATACGAGGATAATGCATAAAGGTTTTGAGTTTGATAAATATAATTATGGAATTTCTTTCTCTTAGCTGAGATATACTTACCGTGTAATTAACTGCCCAGACTTTAACGAATCCATGGGAAAATAAAATCTGTTTACGCTTAATATGGGAGTTGAAGGGCACGGTCGTAAAACAAGATCTAACACTCTGCTACTCGTCTCCCTTTTGACCGAGATACAAATTAGGGGATATCGTTGCGTTAAAAGATAAACTGCAAAATAACAATATGTTTTTAAAACGAATATTATTAGCTCTAGCTGCTTTTGTTGAAATGAATTTGCTTTTTCCTATGCTATAGAGCGCGCGAGTTTAATATTTTCACATCGTAAGGTGCGAAGGGTCTGATAACATTAACTCAGTTCAACCATGAAATCAAAAGAATCGTAAGGTAAACTGGAGACAATCGATTGCAACGGAACTCACCGCCAATACAATAAGTCACAATTATAGATGGGAAATAACCCATTTGATGGTAAGTTTACAGAAGGAGCTAACAACCTTAAGTGGGACTGACAAATTTATTAGATAGGAAGTCAAGAGTAGAACTGTAGAGGCAAATGATATACCTGCTGGATAGTAGAACTTTAATTCAGTTCCAACACCAAAATTGAACTGATTTGGTACAATTTCAGGGAAGTAAAAATGGTTGACGGAAACTAATCCATATGAAATTTTTACACTAACAGATTTGCAACAACTTAACATTGAACGGCGTTGCCGTTGTAACGTCTTTGGTCCTAAATTGGCATGGTTCTTTTAAGTAAACTATATCTTGTTTTCGCTTGTGTTTAAAGATAATTTTTCAGCAAATTTCTAAATGCAGCTTATAAAACGTATATTAATTATAAATTTTCCAAAGATCAAACAAAATTTCTTGTAAAAACCAGTGTATTTAAAGGAAATTCGGTCTTTCTTTAGAAAGAAAAAAAATTAGGAGATTTTTCTTGTCAATTTCAACAATGTTTTCTACAAACAAAAGAACATCCAAAGACAGAAGGAAATCAGAACCCAGCTTGGAAAATTTAAGTAAAACGTACGTATGTAAAAAATATAAAATCATAATTTATTTTAAATTAAAAAGAATTTCTCTTCATATGGCCCGCAATGTTTTATTAAACTCCTTATTTCTTGATAGGGAACTGAAATTAATGTTTAAAGTACATACAGTACTGTTCGAAACCTAAGCAACTTTTTTCCACTAAGTAATAATAGACTCATATCTTTTCTTTAAATAAATTTATAGAAAATATTTTTTTATTTACTACTGCACAATGGATTTATAGCCTAAAAATAACAACAAAAAATAAAATCCATTTCTTTGGATGTTATGATAAAATAAAAACAAAATTAACTTAAAAATTGGCTGTTCGAAACCTAAGCAACTTTTTATATTTGCTATGATATCCTTTGTTTCTTACGACCTCAGCGCATCTTTTGGGCATAGATTCAATAAGATTCGGTAGAATAGATGTTGTTATAGCTTCCCGCTCCGATTTTAGACAGTTCTTCAACTCCTGTTTATTTTTAGAGCGTCGAGTTCCAACTCCGTTTAAAAATTTCAAAGAGGTTCTCTATGGGATTCGAGTCTGGCGATTGAGGTGACCAATCCAAAACGTGAACCCCATTAGCTGATAACCAATCCTTGACTAACTTCGATGAGTGTTTTGGGTCATTGTCATGTTGAAACACCCATCGAAGTGGCATTTCCCACTCAGCATAGTTAAGCATGTGAGTTGCTAAAATGTCTCTGTAAACAAAAAGGTCCATTTTTGTTTGAATTTCTACAAAGGGACCAACACCTATTGCCGAAAAACAACTCCAAGCCATCACATTTCCACCTCCATGCTTTATTGTGGCTTTTGAGTACCGAGGATGTAGCCGCTTTCTTTTTGGTCTTCTCACGTGGCAAACTCCATCTGAATTTAGTAAGTTAAATTTAGATTCATCACTAAATAAAAGAGTTCTACATTTGGATTAGTCCAATGCATATGTGCTCTAGCAAAATCCAACGTAAAACTACCGAAAAGCTGAGAAAATCAGAGATTACGTTGCAATCAATCAAACAAACCTCTTTTTTAGATGCTTCTTAGTCAGCTTAGGCTTTTTAGATGGCATGAAGTTCCTTAAGGTTTGTTCCAATAAACGTTTTTTTACTGTGGAAGAACTAATCTGAAGTTCAAGCTCATTCACTATGTCTTTCGACGAAATAAATGGATTTTTTTTAACTAGACGGAAAATTTTCTGGTATGTTCGCTCAGAAGTTTTTCGAGGTCGCCCACCGCTATTGGCCTTCTCTACTTTCCCAGTAGCTTTATACTTTTTTATAAGTCGGGAAACTATTGATTTATTAATATCTAATTGGTTTGCTATAGAAATTTGGGGCTTACCGTTATTAAAAAGTTTAATAATCTTTAGCTTAAAGGCTGATCCATAACGTGTTCGCGTCATGGTTGCACTTCTAAAGAATTGGTACTACTTAAATGCATAAAATCAACCAAAATTACTTTTTTCAATAGCAATCATAACGGGAAAGAATTTTTTGTTTAAAATTTTTGTTGTTGTTTTAGTTAATATTTCGCAACAAATGCAACAATGTAAAAGTTGCTTAGGTTTCGAACAGGGAATTTTTAAGTTAATTTTGTTTTTGTTTTATATTTTCTTGCAAAGACATAAAATGCAATTTTTGTTGTTATTATTAGTATGTAGACAATATGTATAATAATAAATAAAAACGAAATTTTTTAATAATCTATTTAAAGAGAACATATACGACCATGAGTATTTATTGGGGAAAAGTTGCTTAGGTTTCGAACAGTACTGTATATACATATATTAATTACATTTTAATTTTCCGCAGACATCGCAATTGCATAGGATGAAGGTGACATTGCAATCTTTGCGAATGATCTCTAGAGACAATAATTGGGATCGAAGTCATCGCATACTTCTTGTGAAGTAATAAGATTTTGTAAAAGATTTTACTAAACAGGCTCATCATATTATATGTGATGAAAAAGTAAAAATGCTATTTTTAATATCAAAAATGTATTTTAAAATATGAAAACTTAATGCGGAGCTTAAAGACTACAGAATGACCAAAAACATAAAATATTAACTAATTTTTAAATATTTTGGTTTTAATTTTATTTTAAAAACAAATTTATTTTACTTTTACTTATTTGGCATTAAGGTCATTAATAATTGTTATATAGTTGTTTCCTTTATAAAAAGATTAATTTAGATTAAGTAATGAAATAACTTCTGAAATTAATACTTTTTTATAAGAATTTTCATATAAGCAAAAATTTCAAACTTTGGTAGCCCAAAATAGCTCTTCTTCTTCTCGGGAATCGAGCGCAAATAAAACATTTTTACTCTACTATATCTTTTTTCTTCCCATTTAAAATTTTGTTAAAATCGATGCACCCGTTTAGAAGTTATGCAATTATTTCCAGTTTTGCGCCAAAAATCCCCTACACTTTTTACAAAAAACACTCATTTTCATTCTATTGTGACGTAGATGCGCAGTAGAAAAATATTTTGAATGTCTGAATGCTCAATCTTGCTTTCTTGATTCATGGTTTGTACTAAACACACACGAACTGGCTTTTAAGTTCCGAACTGTTTATTTGTAAACTCAAAACTCATCGGATGTGTGTTCGTTTTGCTGCTGAAAATAGTAAAATGAATTCAGTTGGTTTCAGTTCTGTGTGTGCTCAGTTTAATTATTTTAAGCAGTCAATTTGTTGAAAATAAAAACTGAAACTATTTTCAGTTCAGTTGCCAGTCAAAAAATTGTTTGGTGGTGCTGAATTTTAAACCCTGGTTTGTAGTTGGAAATGACAAAAGTTGCTTGTATTTTACTTTGTTTATTTACGAATTTAAAAAAAAAAACACTAACAACAAGCATTTGCGAAACAAAGCATTTGTATTGAGAGCAGTTATTTTTTATTTCTCTTTCTATTTTTGACATTTCCAAATATACAAAACAAGAATAAAAAGGCATGGTGTTTTTGCAATAATGTATTTGTTGTAGCGCCGCTACTACCTAGTAAAATAAATGTACCTTGGCTGCCACCGGGTAATTGATTAATCTTGGGCGAATTTTACTTAACAAATTTAATTACAATTTTTTAGCTTTAGATTCCTTTTTTTACACTCTCAATCCAACAAGAGACAATGATTTCACCTTGCATAAACCTTATTTAATAGACCTTGCTGCATATTATAAAAAAAATTACAAATATAGTATATGACATTCCGGGCAACCACAAAAATAAATCAATTCGCTATTGCTATCACCGGGTACTTGAGACTCGGCTTGACGTTGATGGTTTTAAAAAAACTCAAATCATCGAACTTTTTAACCGACTACAATTCGTCTGACTGTTGATTTTTTAATGTCTATGTCTGCAGAACTATGTCATTTTTGAACCGATTTACAAAGTTTACAGATTAGTCCCGTTTTAAAAGCAGTTCATAATCATAAAAATAAAGGGTGTCCCCATACCACATATACATATTCTTTTTACATGTATTATGAACTGTAAAGAGTACTTATTTTAAAAACTTGAAATGACTTCGTATTACTATAGCCCTCAATAACAAAAAGCAATACATAAATAAATGTCAATATAAAAGGGTGCCACCATAGGTGACGTAAATTGACCTATATGGCCTATCTTTTGAACCGTTATTGACAAGCGCTTGAAAATTGGATCGCATATAGATTACAATTATAAATTAAAGGGTGTCTCAATAGTCTATGTAATTTGATGTATGTGGCCAAAGTTTTGAACAGTTTTAGCCAGATAGTTTAAATTTACAAAGGTCTTTTATTGATAAATCGGCTATAAGAACAAGTATACAATTTTAATTTAAAAATTAAAAGGTGCTACCATAACTGATGGATCTCCCTATCTTTTGTCCACTTCTTTGAAAAGTGGAGAAGCATAAATATATAAAGTTATAAATTAAAGGGTGATGTAATTTGATATATGTATGTGGCCAAACTGTTGAACCTTTATAGACAGACGGTTGAAATTTACAAAAAACCTTTATTGCTTAGGGCCAGTTTTTGACTTCATATTTAAATGTCATTTAAATTTAAGTTCTATTTAAGTACAAAATTCAGTTTTTCAATTCACACTTAAATGAAACTTAAATGACCAATCTTGCGCATTTAATGTCCATTTAAATAATACAGTTTTACCATATGGTTATGGCATTTTTTGTTGTTGTTTCGCAAAACTAAACATAAGTAAACAAACATTTTAGCCATTGATAGAACAATATTTTATGTTTTGCATACATTTCTTAATGAAAATATTAATTAAAAAGTTAAACCAATAAATAAAATAAGTTTAGGTGATGAAAACATGAGTATCGCTGACATTTTTTAATATATTTAAAATATTTTTCACAAAATTTGCAATTCATTGTGTTTGTTAGCAGCTGTTTTTCATAAACAATGGAGATTTATTTTGATATTTCGTAATGCTGCCATATTTTTGTGATATTTAAATGAGAACTTAAATAAGAACTGAAAAAATTAAACTGCATTTAAATACAACTTAAATTTAAATGAAAATTAACTAAATGCGTATTTAAATACGAACTCAAAAATTGGCCCTTAGTCTGCTACAACAGCAAGTATAAAATTTCAATTTGGAAATTAAAGGGTGTGCCTAAAATTGATGTAATTCAATTAATGTGTCCCATCTTTTGACCTGTTGTAGTCAGATATTTGAAATTTATAAAGAACATTTAGTTTAATAATTATTATTTGACCCTTTTTTATTAAATTATTTTCTATTTTATTAAGCTTTGGGTCCTTATATTTTTTTATTAATATTATATTTCAATATTTCGGTACTTTCTGCGTACCTTCTTCAGGAAGAAGAAATATTGAAATATAATATTAATTAAAAAATATAAGGCCCCAAAGCTTAATAAAATAGAAAATAATTTAAAGAACATTTATTGCTAAGTGCGAGATAACAATAAGTGTAAAATTTGTATTCCGAAATTAAAGGGTGTTTTAAATTTTTAAACCGTTATAGATACACAGCTAAAATCTGTTTTGAAGTCGGTTTTTTTTTGCAAGAATTATTTTGAAATATTTTTAAAATATTCATTTGTTTGCTGCCATTTGGTGATATAAAATTTAATTTTCTGTACAAAAGTGTTTATGTGTTGAGTTGTGCAGTTAAATTATTATTCCTACTTGGGGTTATTACTCTTTTTTCTTTTTTTTTCCTTGTAATTTGAAATAAAAAATCTTTCTTTTGGTGCCATTGTTGAAAACAACACAATTGTTGTTATTGTTATTTCATTGTTTTTGTTTTGTCTTTCAAACATACACACAGGCTAACGTTCATACATATTTACTTCTCATGCAAACCCCACGTTTCGTTAGTCTATCTCTTTTCTTCGTTATTAATTTATCCTTTCATCCGTTTAGTATTTCCAACTCTTCAATTCATTCTGTCATGCAAATTTAACTTTTTGATTTTTATTTGTCTGAATGTTTTTCAATCGATTTTCATTTTAATTTGATCACCTGTATTTCGTGCTACAAAACCTTTATGCGCTCGTCTGAAGTCTGTATGAATTTAGTGTGTATTTAATTTTCATTGCATTTAATATGCCACCATCAAAATCAAATTTTAAAACCGTGTTGTATGTCAGTTAGTCAGTCATATATGCAGCCCGCCAACTGTGATTGTCTGCTTCTAATCCATCAATCCAAATATTGCATTTTGCTGCCTTTTTTTGTCTTTTTTTTTCTTATGTTCTTGCTAAATGCTGCAGTTGTTTTAATTAGAAAACTGTCACAACGTTTGACGGTTTTGCAGAATTTTTAATACAAACATTTTAAGCACAAAAAACGAGAGGATTCTCTAATAAATCAAATAATTTAAAAATTATGCTTTTTATGATATACTACACAGTAAAAATGCTTGTTTTAGAAAAAATCATGCTTTAGATTTTTAACCTCAAAAAATTTACGCGGCAATAAAGTTAAAATATATGCCGAAATTAATCAAAAAGCTGTAAGAATCAAGTTTCTTAAACGAAACACTTCATGAACACTTCATACATTTTCACGTGTTTTAGTTTTCATCCTGGAATAATAGAAATGTTTATTTACTTACATTCAGCTTACATACAGGGTTGGTACACAAATACATGCACACATAAATTATAAAACATACCTAAATACTTTATTACACTTATTTAAAAATGTATGTACTTTTACCTTTAATATATTATTTTACAACTAAAAATTAGAACAGCAACGAACAGAACAGAACTTCAATTAACCCAATTAATGGATGGATATAAAATGGACGAAGAGAAACCTAATTAAGTTTTTGGAAGCGCATGAACAGCTGATATGCAACATGGTTGAATAGACGGATTGATGGTTGGATGAAATGCTGAAATGTTTGCTTAGACGGTTAGACAGTCAGTCCAGACGACAGTCGCTTCTTATGTAAGTATGTCTGTTCATTGGACTCTCAGCCGTCGTTTGGTCACTCTTGAATTTTGTTTATCTGTCTGCTGTGTTTGTTTGGTCACTCAGTTTAATGGTTCGTTGGTTTGTTGAGTTTTGATTTGTTAGTTGCTGGCAACTAAATTCAATGCATAACGGAAGGAAGTAAGTAAAACACATGCAAACAACAGTAACTGGATTTAAAAAAAGTTCGAGCGACTAAAATGAAAATTTTAGCAACAATAACAACATTAATGACAGTCTATAGGGAGACACAGACTGAAGGGAAATTTAATTAATTATTTACATTTTAATGACCTTGAAAAACGTGAAGACAAACTGAAATAAATCATTGAAAAATTAAATGGGGGAATTTTGTGAAAAATTGAAAAAATTAAAAAAAACAAATTTTTTTAAATCAATAAAAAAAAAACGTTACTTAAAGGGAAGTAACTAAACAAAATTTAATAAAAATGTGACTTTAAAAATGGTAAGCAGCTATAATTTGGAGAAGCACTAAACAAAAGTCATTGAACTGGTAAATTAGTAGCAAAACAACAACAACAAA
The DNA here is from genome assembly GCA_916610165.2 of Gymnosoma rotundatum. Lineage (NCBI taxonomy): Eukaryota > Metazoa > Arthropoda > Insecta > Diptera > Tachinidae > Gymnosoma > Gymnosoma rotundatum. The sequence goes on along the minus strand of OU744337.1, from coordinate 88,418,856 downwards.
AAAATAACTTTAACATGAATTTTCGAACAACAAATTTATTTAGTTAAAGAAACTTCATATAAAAATTACTAGTTTAACTTAAATGGCGTAGTGTTGGCACAGTGAGTTCCCTTAATGCTAAAAATTGTCTAGTTAATATAATATCAGCTGCCTTTCTGAAATAAGCCGAAAAAAATTTCAATTAAAAACTAAATTCTGCAATCTTAACAACAAAGAAATTAATGCCATTATCGAGTGATTTAGTCGCCATCACAAAGCGCAGAGGGGTTTTTCTTAGGACGAGTGACTCTACGAAGAAGAGATTTTTGGATTTTAAATCGGGGTTGGCAAAGTCGATTCAGTAGTAGTTTTTTGGAAACATTTCTAACTTGAAAAGTACGTTATTACACCAAAGACGCCTGTGATACGGTTCACAAATTTTAAAAGTTTTACGTTGCAGTTTTTTATTTCAACACTGCTCTGCTTACAGGTACTTTGTATTACCCTGTTTTATTATATTTCATGTAAATATCAAAATTCCATAAGAATACCTCAAATAATTAAGATTAACAGGAATCTTTGAAGCATGAATGGGTTTGCTTATCAGTTGAAAGAATTCTTCGATGTAGTGTAGGATAGTTAAGAAACACATTAAAAAAGTGATAGAGAAGTAGCGCTATAACGATCGTGAGTGCTATTGAAATATAAAAAGAACCAGTTACAACTCCTGGTGAAAAGTCTTTACCAATCGTTACAAATTGCGATTAGTTAGTTATTTGTATACAAACGCCACAAAGTTTTAATTACAATTAGCAGTCAAAAAGGTACTTATTTTAAAATATGATCAGTTGAGGGGTTTATAAGTCGCCCTTAAATTTTATGTTAATATTTATATTGAAATAAATTTTACCTAAAATTAAAAATCTTTACAAGTTATTAATTTTTCTGTCGATATGAATAAATAAATATGTTAAAAAATAACAAATGTGTATCCCTGACTTTATTGTTTACGTTTTAAAAAGAATGAAATAGGGAGTCACAAATTGTTTTTTAAATGTAAAGAGCAATTATTGTTGTAATACACCAAGAGGGCAGTAAGGTAATTTTTGTAATGTTTTTGTACCATTTATAGTTTTGGAAAAATGTTGTTATAAAATAAAAACATATGTATATAATTCTTAGAAAAAAGCAGATCTTCACATACCAAATTTTTAGAGTTTTAATTGCATTTTTTGGTGTTTTGGGTGATAATCGAGGTATATAAATCTGGGTATATAAAAATAAGAAAAAGTTGAGTGATTTATATGTTAAAGTTTTTGTTATTATGACATTTATATTTTTTATCTGATATCGGTCCATAATATCTCAAAATTCTTGAAAAAACAGACTATATAAGAAAATTATAACACTATTGTTTTTTTATCATTTGTTGAAAAATCAGCTTCTGATACGAAACAATCGGCGAAAATCTTTAATGAAAATTTCATGAAAATTAATATTCGATTCACTAGAACTAAGTCTTTTTTATTCGATCAAAACAAATTAGCATACAGTCAGCGCATAGTTTTTGTTACTAATCTACTTTATTTGAACCTTTGTTTTGCTAATATAAATTTTTCCTATAATTTGTTTTTTTTTTTTTCAGTTAGAAAATTTTGAAACAGTTATTGAACCAGTTGCAAGAAAGTAACAATTTGTCTTGTAAGTCTTTCAACAGTAAAGTACCTACGTAATATTACTTGTCAAGGCAAAATAATAACTTTTTTTAGTCCGTTGGTTTAGTTATAATCTACATTAACCTCTTCAGGAACATTTATACATATGTGTACGTTTAGCTTTTTTTTATTTAAATTATTTTAAGAGAAATTAGGTAAAATTTTATCGAAGAATATTTTACTACAGAATCCCTCAACTAAAAAAAAAACGAATTCGTTAAACATGGCAGCACTGATAATGGAAAATTCTATTATATTTGCGGTGCTGTGAAAACATTATAACGATAACTTCTGGTTCATAAAGTGTTTGCATTTATCCCAAAACTATTATTATTTTTTGCCAAATAAAATATCAGGTAAGTAAAATATAATCCCTTCAATTATTATAATAGTTTAGAAAACCAAATTTGTATTATTAGTTGCCTTATAATGCTAATTATAAACGTACACAAATGTGTACAGTTATCGGTTCAAGAAGTATACCAAGTAGTAGTTGCGTAAATCATTTTGAGTAACATTTTTCTCCGAATCGTGTATACATTTGTGTAAGTCTATTATAAACAATAAATGCTTGTTCTAATGGATTGAATTTAATACCCAGATTACAAAGAAGGAAAAAAGAGAATACAATAAGGAGCAAATTATTGTAGAAAGACAAAATAATGTTAGCTCAGATATTGAAGAATCAGAAGATATGACGGTTGAGCCCCGGGAACCAAATGGATCTTTCATGAATGAGAAAGACTCTTCCGACTCTGATGGAAGTATTTATTTCCGCAATTCTAGAAAACGTAGACGGATTTTAGAAAGTGATAATAGTGACGAGGAAGACCTATTAGATATAAGACAATATCAACGGTCCCCGATTTGGTAAAAAGTTGTCTCTTTTAGAGTTCAAAGCCTCACTGGCGAACGGACTAATACAGATAGGTGAATGTAACAAAAAACGAGGTAGACCCTGTACAATTTCTTGACCATCTAAAAAATGCAAAAGCTGGATTAAAGTTATTTCAGAAATTAGACTAGATTCTATAGGGCAATATCCTTTAAAAGTTGAGCATAAAAACCCCCCTCGATGTCATGACAAAAATTGTACGAGACGGACTCGTTATATTTGCGAAAAGTGTAAGGAACCCGTATGCCCTGATTGTATGAAATCTTTTCATTCATAGATGAAATCTACGCTAAATGGCCACATATGTGGACATTATTTTTTTTTTTGTAAAATATTACTATTTTTTATTTTTTTCTTATATTATTGAATTGTTTTAAATATAAGGTGAATAACTCAAAATAAAATTAAAAATAAATTCAATGTTTTTTCATTTAAAAAAATTCGTCCCTGAAGAGGTTAAGCAATTTACAATTTCCCAAAAATCCAAATCATTAAAGAGAAGAGAAGTCACTCAAGTAAAAATGTCAAGGTGCGATCATTCATTGGTATGCTAAAAGCTCGATATCAGAAGAACATTCACTTCGAGTAAAGTATATTTGAGTTCTGAAGAATGTTTTTTAATCTGATATTTTCAACTCGTGATATTTATTAAAAGTTTAACGATGAAATATTCTAAACAACTGCCTTATCCAATAATTCTTGACAGATTGCACATTTAAGCTTTTCCAGATATGCTCAGCGATTTAGAGTTTTCCTAAATGCATTCAGGCAAAGATTATTTTAACCTTATGAAGTTATTATTTATTATAAATTTAACTGTTAAATTTAATACTTTTTTATTCTTGTGTTTTTTTATTTTTATTCTTGAACTCTATCTGTTCTTAAGTAAACTCGAATGGACAACAAGGCACGAAACTGTAGTTAATTATGTAGTTTTTAAAAATACCAAAAACTTATAGCTAATACCTACGATGCCGATTCCTAAATCGTTATTTTAAAAAATGTATCTAACAGCAGTAATAACAAACAGAAAGCAAATCTTGAAAAATTATTAAATTTACTAATAACTAAATTGCTTTAACATATTGCCCACTGTGAGTACCTATATGTATAAAAGTATCATCTGTGCCGCAACAGTCATGCCCCATTCTATAAAAAGAAAATGTATTGGAGCTTATTTAACAAACACACACACAACTACAGACGCAAATGTTCATTAAAATTTTAAACAAAACGTACGACAAAAGCAACGATAATAAACAACAAGCTAACACAGGACCTGTACGCAGACAGCAGGACAGACATTCGAATAAACAGGCACAAAATCAAAAGATCAATGATTATAAAAAATGTGAGATTGTTGCTGGTTGCAAGCCAGTGTTGTATAATTGCAAATGTTTGCTTTTGAAATACATAATAGCAAATCGAGTCCTTGTGGTATGAAAGGAGAACAATAGCAACAACAATAGGAGAACGCTATAGCTGTAAATGCAACAGCAACACTTGATGTTACAAATAACAAACTCATAGGCTTACAAGTTTACAACAACAAAAGAACAACCCACAATTTGGTGGCAACATGCAAATTCAAGACAATTTCCTTTCTTTTTTATTTAATTTTTTTTTAAATTGTATAAAATAGGTGGTGTGTGAACAAGTGCAACCAAAGTTTTTTTTCGGAAAAAATGGAGAAAACAAACATGAACAAAAATCAAAGCCACTGGAGAAAAATACAATTTCCACAAGGTATATGCGGTTTTCTTTACTTTTTATTTATTTTTTTTTTTTTTCAAAAACGTTTAACAATTTTAAACAGCAGCATTTAAAGCTTTTATGAAGCAAAAACAAAAAATTTAATACAGCCAGAATCTTTAAATTCAACTGATATGACCGTTAATAAACACAACTTTTGGAAAATTTAAAAGATACAACATTTTTACACAGTGCTTTCTGCTACAAAAATGTAACTATTCAAAAATTTAAAATCTACACAAGATAAAAACAACTACCAGGAAATACCAACCAAATAAACACTGTTTGGAAGGTGGGGCACACATAGTGGCATGAAATAAGAACCAAAAACAAAACACAGAAAAAACATTTGGAGAATATCCATAAAAGTTAACGCATGCTCACTGCAAAGAGACGATTGGTCGGTTAAGACGCCATTTACAAACAATTTAAAGAAAAACAGGATTGCAAGTAGCAGCTATTGCACATAATAATGCCTTTAATCATTAAAGTTTATTGTTAATAACTTTTTGTACCAAAATCCACTAGTCGAAATGAGACAACCTGTGTTCATCATGCGAAAAGACACCTGTTTAATAAAATGTATTCGAACTTAAGCCTTTAAAACATACACACTAAAATTACTTCCCCTTTCGAAAACTAAATAATAAAATCGTTATTAACAATAATTTCATACTCTTCACTCCTAAGTGTAAATGAATAAGAATTTACAACTAAAAAGAGGGTGGTTTCACACAAATGCTTTGTATACAAAATATGAATACACCATCTACCAGGCAAATATTTATGTGATTTATTTGTTTTTTTTTTTTTTTTTTGATGCAAAGGGGAAGAGACAAAGCTAGTAACACCAGTTTTCAATACTCAGCCCTGACGGGAACATATGACCGGTTTAGTTGTACGTGAGACTTTGCTGCGTTAACGTTGTCTAGTTGACGGTATATGCTGTTGTTAAATGTTATACAAAAAATACAACCCTGGTTGTCTGGATACCGTAAATAAAACCGTGTAACCACGCGCTTAAATTTTTTTCCAACAAGCCTGGAAGAAAAAAATAATTTTTATTACTTTTTTGTTTTTTATAAATTCACTATAAAAACACGCCAGTTTGGAATAAATAAAAAAATATTTTATATAAGAGTGACATTACAAAAGAAAATTTTTATTTAAAAAAAAAAGATAAAAAAAACTACCTACCAAAAAGTGTTAAAAAAAACCCTAAATTTAAGATAAATTAAATTACAAAAAGGAAAATATTTAGTGCCTTAGAAAAATATTTATTCAATACAAAAAGCTTAAAATAAGTCACTTACAAATTGCTCCAAAATTAAAACACAGTTCAGCATTAATCGCTATTGCATAAAAAATAAAATTATTAAACAAAATTTAATACAACGCCCTTAACAACTGTTGAAACTAAGAAAATAAATTTCAAAAATTTTCTTACAAAACGCCCGTGTTAAACATAATATATGGTAATGGCAGAGATTGGTGGCCATTTGGCTCACCAGCTTCCCTTGCACAGTCACAATCAAACTGGATTACAACCTTCGCTGGTGATGAACCATCACCTAGATTTAGATTGTCATGGACATGATGTTATAAGTGAGTACACATTCCAATCTTTCAATAGCAATCAACAAAAAATCACAGTAATGACAACATTTAAAAAACACATTTATCATAAGCAAAACAACGATATGAATTTGCCGACGGTACTTCGATAAGTTTTCTTTTTAATCTTCGTTTTTATATTTTTTAAATAACATTATGGTGGAAAAAAACGGCGTTTATTTTAATTTAAATCTTTTAAATTAGTTCATGAAATATGTTGTAAACCTGTGATTTTCGCTCAGCAGGCAATTTTGTAGTTATAAAAAAATTAGTAAAACAACTTTCAGTGTGATCAGAAGACTATTAAGCCGAAGTTCATTAAATATTAGAATTGTTTTGAAGTTAAATATCTACACATAAGTATGAATTTAAATATTATAAAATCTTTACCCCACATCTTTAATTTTTATTTTTGCAAACCCTCAAAGAGCCTTAAATTCACTATGATTATAGGTATTAATGGTTTAGAAAGTTCAACCCTTTAACGAGATACTGGTAGTTGTTTGGATTAGGGTTACAAATTTTGTCCTCTAAAATCCAACATACAGCAGCTGTGAACAAGAGATTAAAAATTCTAGCAACATGATGACAGATTTTATAAGCTGCAGGTAAAAACTTTACCTTAAAAGAGTAAAACGCAATGATTAAATTAAATAAAATTAAATTCTGCTCGAGGTAACCATAATCTAAGAGCAACATATTGTGTTTGTATTATATATTTGTAAACAAATCATAGTATTGTTACATTTAATATTAATAAAGCTGTCTTGCAAACATATTGTTGTCTAGCACAACAATAATATGATAAAATCTAAAAATAATTATGTTAAAATATAGACAAAAAACCAAAAACACAAAAATAAAAATGTAAATGCTTAAATACATACAATATTTACATATATATCAACTATTTTTTAAATGTTTTGCTTGACTTTTTATTTGTTTACATTTATTGTATTTTATTTTCAATTATTTAGTTTGTACATAAATTTTTATTTTTTATTTAGTTTGTACATAATTTTTAAGCTAACAAAAAGTTACTAAATGATAGAAATTATATTACTTTTAATAAGTTATAAAACTCTGGTTGCGGATTAAATATTTTTACGTTAAACCAACCATGTTGTATTTTTTGTGCACAGTAACCGTATAATTGTTAAATATCAACAGAAACGTGTTTATCGTGACTGAATTACGGTTGAAAACAACTATATTTTCTTCTCGGCAAATTTACAAAAAATTTTATGTTTATTGTGACCATATCACAACCATGTTTTTTCTTTGCGTGCAGATAATTTATTTTTCGCTAGTTTCCTTATATAATTAAAAAAAACGAACTAAAGCCAACAATATTCAACTATATCATGTGGAAAATTTTATATCTAAAATGTGGTGTCTATCTCGCGATTTGGAAGAATTTCAAGTTTTTATTGAATGCTAGCAGTGCCCACGATTTCGTCTGAGTGTCATTCCCAAAATTTCTTAAAATTCAAATTTAGAAAACTGTGTTTTTAAATATTTATTGCACAAATCTATCCAGTAGTTTTTACGTGATGCGAACACAGACAGACATACAAAAATTCCAAAAATAGGGGTTTTGTATTCTATATCGATTACTATCTACACCAACAACAAAATTTAAAAAAAATTTCATGTACGGAAACGACCCCGTTACAGTTTTATTAAATGTGTAGATTTTAAAAACGTAAACAAAAGTTACTTAAAATGATAATTTTTTTTAAACAATTCATTTAATAATTGTATTTAGATATTTGAACTTTATTGGCAGCTCCCAATCTATTTTAACACCAAGAACTTAAAATGAACAAGAGTTGGACTGTTGTTTAAAAACTCCGCTTAAAACTTTTAGAAAATATTCCGAAAGAAATATAATTTTTTTCACAACATTAACAAAGTTCTACTCCTGCAACAATTTATCATGCATAATTCATACATATTTTTATGTACATAAATATGAAGTGTAACAGTAAAATACAGCTCACTATCCTAGTTCCTTCACTTAACCTGTAGTTACACAGAAAAAAAATCAGTATTTTTTGATAGGAAATAAAATCCGTTACAGAAATAGAAAATTAAATACACAAATTCTTAATTTTCCTACTGTTAGAAAAATCGTTTTTATAGCAACGAAAAATTAATGGAAAAGTTAACAAAACATTAATAGCAGCAATTAAAACAATAATAAAACTTAAAATTAACTTCAAACAAATGTTTGTTCAAATGAGAACCACTCATAATTTTTTTTGTAAATCTAATAAAATGTTCTATATCGTTTAATAAAACATTTTTTAAATAAAATTCAAATTTAGATTTGGAAGGATTTTCTAATATAAATGTTTCTTCCAATATATTTAGAAAACTGATAGCATTCAAGCCTTTTTACATAACATTAGAGGAACGTGTAAAAGTTGCAGAAAATGCAAACTCGTACGTATTTGCATTCACCATAGTTGAAGGTGGGTGGTAAACTAAACGTGCAGTTTCCACTCACAGCTAGCGGCTGTTCAATTTTTCAGATTTAATCACTTCCACTCAAGTAACTGTAGTAAAACGAATATCCTGTATCACTTCAACTTAAAAATGGTAATGAATAAATTGTTCAACATAACTAAGCTGGTTGTAAATACAAAAATATAATTTTTTTTCATTATAGTGACGTAATGAAATGCTTGATGACATTTGCAGCATCTTTCATAATACAATTTTATATTATTTTATTCTTATAAGTGGAAAAAGGGTATATCCTTCTCTGTCATTTCGTCTGTAATTTCTGCAATATCCACTCGCGACCCCATAAAGTATATATATTCAATTGAGCGATGTTTGACTGTCCGTCTGTCCGTCTGTGCTAGTGTTGAAATCATCGTGTGTCTTTCCCAAGACACACGATGAGCTAGAGCAAAAGTTAAATACGCCAATCGATCAGACATAGTTTCGAAAATTTCGCTTTTGAAAATCAGCAAATCATATCATTTTAAAAAATAAATAGAGATGGCGAATAAATAGATATAGAGAATTTAAAAATAAGAAGAAAAAAATCAAGTGAAAAAATTGGTGCTCGCCAATTATGGGCCTCTAAACTTTTCATAGAAAAGTACGATTATGGTATTATTTAAATGCTTTTGAAGAGATCTTTTAAGAAATAATAAAATTTTTGAAAAATAATTCAAATTGTACTAATTTTTTTAATGGAATAAATTAAAATAGATTTACATAAATCGTGAAGGATATATAGGATTCGGCACTCTTACTTTTTTAAAAACAAAATTAATTTAAATAATTAAAATGAATAAAATTAATGACAGGAATGAACTCCTTTAATTTTCCAGCATTTTATTTACATTTTTCAAAGAACACACTTATTGTAAACACATTATGCTATAGTTTAAATATGGTCAACTATTTAAAATCAAACGGAAAATTTATGATTCAAATACCTTGTTTACAATGCTTATTTAAACGCTTTTCTTACATTCATGGTATTTTCCTTACTTCGATAATAAAAAGTTTTGAACACCTTGTAACTTTCAAAAAATTGTGTTTAACGTCTTGTTACGAATAGGATGAGAATCTTCGAAAGAAAAAAAGAAATATTATCAATTACGTTTTTAAATGTTAAATTTATATAAAAAGTCAAAAAGTTAAATGAATTTAAAATTATTTGTTGTTTACATTTTACTTTTTTGTAAAAAAGACGCATATTTGGCTTAAATGTTCTAAAACAGCATTTTTCTAAATTTATTGTTTATCTCTGTTAAAAAAATAATCTTATAGACATACGGATAAATTAATATTTTTTAAAAATTTTTGTGTAGATAGTAATCGATATGGAATATAAAACGCCTATTTTTTTTTGGAAATTTTGCCAATCTAGCCGGACAATAGGCCAAAAACTAATTTTAAGAAATTTTCAAGGCTTTTGCTTAAGATTTGTGGTTTTGGGACACTGTTAAAGTCAGAAAAGTTGGATAAATCGCATACGTTTTTAGTGACTTTTACGGCATTTACACTATGCAATTTTTCATGAAACTAGCATGAAATTTTTGTTTGTTTGCGAAGCAGGAGGAGTTAGCAATATGGTGTTGCTTAAGTTTTGAGGGAATGTTACTGTTGCTAATGTTTACTTTTAGATAACGCATAACGCTGTAACTTAAATAGAAAATTGAGAAAAAAAAGGCGTCAAAAATTGCATAGTGTAAATCTGGACTTTATGTGATTTTGAGAGGTTTGCAATATATTTTCTTGTGGGTAAACGAATAAAGATTTTGCATAGAATTTTTTTTAAAGGATATATTAGCAGCCACTTATAATAATTTTTAGAAAAAATTTTGTTTTAAATTTTTAAGATAAAAAATTTCCTTCGAAATTAAAAAAAGGATTTTTTTGTTAAATTTTTTGTAAAAAAAAGTGAAAAAGTTTTTAAGAGTGATCAGCGATCATAAAAATGTTATATATGACTATAAAATGTACGATCTCTACTTTTACACTGTAAAGAAATAAGTTGCGCGTTTTTGAGCCTTAACGCTGAAGAGGATTTAGATTCGGAAGAATTATCATTATCATCTTAGTGCAGAGGAGAAGTTTATTAAATAAATTAATTAGAAAAATTTTAAATAAAGTTTATAGTGACAATAAATAATAAATAAGTTTTATTATGAATAAATTATTTTCAGATAAACAAAATACTATTAAGTAACAAATTACAAAAAGTATCGTTTTATTAATATTCTTGGGAGGCGGGGATTGGTCAGGCATTGGAAACATTAAAAATAAATATTTTTAGAAAAATGGCTAAAAAAAATTGAAAAATTTTTTTTTTCACATGGACGTTTTTGAGGCTGGGATTGGAGGGATACCTCCCCCTGCACATATAAATTAATTTCTATGGTTTTAAAGCGTAAATAATCCATTTCATTTAAAAATAACATTCATTTTTAAAATATTTTATTTTACCGCCCACAAAAAGGGGAGGAAATAAATGGCAGTCTAAAGTCTAAGTTTTAAACATTCCTTGACATTAAAAGCTGTAATTGTTAAACAAAATGACTTGAAAAATATAAAAAAAATATTGAATTTTTTGGAGGTAGGATTCGTTCTTTTAAGGGTAACTTTTTTCACCTTGGTCCGATTTTTCTTGCTTTCTAGCTTTAATAGTCTATAACCATAATAGATTTTTTTGCCAAGTTTCATTAATTTAGATACCAATATGAGCTAAAAAAAAGTAATATCCGGCTATATTGGCAAAATACCCCCCTGTGCGTCTGTCTGTGTTCGCATCACATAAAAACTGCTAGATGGATTTGAATTAAATTTTATGAGAAAGTGCCTTAGGACCTTAGTTCAATTATAGAAACTTTTTTTCGTCAAAATATGTCATTTCGTAGAAAAACTAGAGATACAAATGTGAAAGGACCCAATTCGCCGGTATAATGGTACTAAAACAGTTGTCAGCACTTTTCTTTAATGGAAAATTTTTAATTATTCAATTTGTCTACAGAACTCTGGAACACATATTTAAAACCACATTTTTCTTAATTTGAATTTTAAGAAAATTAGATATGACAAGCAGACAAAGTCTTGGGCACTGCTAGTATTTGATACGTTTTGAGAAGGAAACAAAACTGTTGCTAGAGTTTTGTCCAAAAATATTTTAAATAAATGTTGTGAAGCTTAAAATTAATTGTTATTAATTTTTATTTTTTAATGTATCATGTGTCCTATTAAAAATTAATAAAAAATAATACTCGTGAAATATTCTAAATATTTAATATGTCAATGTTAGAAACATAAATGACAGGAAAATCTCCACAAAGATTCATTTATAAATAATTTTTTTAATAATTCTCAAATAGTACATACTTAATTTGTGCGTTAATCGAAAATCGGAATTTTCTTTTTAACTCACTAATTAATGAATTACAAATGCAAAAGATAACTTTTATTTATATGATTTATTTAAATATAGTTTTGTTATTAATCACATCTTTTTTACGATTTTAATTCTTTATCGACCTTTTGTTGTTTTATATAATGTTTATTCTCTATAGTTTCCTACAGTTAGGCTTTCAAGGTTAAGCTTAAATAAAAAGACTATTTATTTAACATACTTTTTTCCGACGTTTCGTTGGCGGTTTTTTCCAACATCATGAGGGAAATTTTTTTTATTAAATATATATTCTTTTTTCGTCAAATTAACATTATTTTTATTGCAGTTTTTGTTTTGTAAAGGTTGGACAATACTGCACAAAACTTAAATCAATCAAAAAGATTGTAAAATAAACTTAAAATAATATATCACAGTAAAAAAAATTTTTTGTTTAATTTTAATCGATCACAGTTGTTTTTATACTCTATACTATAGAGAGCAAACATATATTTTTTTTTGTTTGCAAATTTTATGTGTTTTACTTTTTGCCTAAATTTAATTAATTTAACACGAATTAAAAAATTTTCTCGATATGTTATAATACAAAAGTATAGAAATTAATAAAAACTTACTGGTAATAAAATAGTAAACCATATTTTATTAGATTCTTTTACAAGGCAACGTTGCTTTGACATCAGGAAACTAATGCTTACGCTAATTATGCATGATATAAGTATTTTTGACATAAGATTTTTGTTAAAATTAATATTCCAAAACTTAGATATGCCGCCTAAACTCTTTGAAATATTAATTAAATTCAACAGAATTTCAATTAGAGCGTGTTCTTGTTCTAGTATTCTATTTTTGTCGTATTATTTAAACGTATCACCTGTTTTGACATAACAAAATTTTAAATTGTGTGTGGCGGTAAAAACATTAAAGGCTGCGACAGACGTATGTAGCTGAACATGTGGATATGTACGCGTTTAACGTAAATATTATAAACTTTAAAAAGTTAATCAATACATATGTCAATATGTCATGTTAAAGTAGTTAAAGAAGTATTGTTTAGTTGGTTCATAACGTTTACGTAAAAGTAATCTGCTACAATCACAGGTTTCGTTTGCAAGCAAGTTTTTAGTATCAAGAAGATTTAAAAATAAAAATTTTCTGAAATAAAATTTTATTTTAGAAAAACCCATTGCAACCTTATTAGACGGCTATTAGGCGGTCAACGTGGCATGTGAGAACGGCTTGATGAAATGCCATCATAATCGTGCAAAAGAGTTAAGCTCGTGTTTGTCAGCGGTGCTGGATGCTTTTCAAAATTATTTGATATTTAAACTCTCTTTCCCATCACACGAATCTTACATGCAAAGTTTGACCGTCTAATAGCCGCTTTACTTTTGTTAAGTCAGATGACAACATTTAAATTAGCGAGCTTTTGTACGCTGCAGGCGAAAATTAAAACTTATCAGTAAATTGAAAATTTTTACAGGCATAAATAATATGGACAAGTCAATGGTAAAAATCAGATCGTGTAAAATCAGTTATAATAAACCGTATGTGATTTTCTATTGAGTCCAAACATTCTTTAAACTTATAGTACGGTTTCACATCGCTAATGTTAAAAGTAAATTCATCTCCATTTTTTATTCCAAGCGTTTCAATAAACAAAAAAATTCTCGTTTACATTAATTAAAACAACAATTTATTTAGTGTAATTTTCTTATTCAAAAAAAAAAAACTTCAAAGCCTCCTCTTTTAATCCAAAGCCATAAAAGTAAAAATAAAATCTTGATAAAAATTTTTTATGCTAAATACTTTGTAATTATTGACTAATTAGTTCAACCCGATGCATTCGAATGTTATTCAACCTTAAAAAATTCAACAAAAAATAAAAAATAAATATATTTAAATGACTAACGAAAAAATGCTTAGTCGAAACAAAAATGCAATTAAAAAAAAAAATACAAATAAACTTCTATATTTAAAAAGTTTGTTTTTGTTCAATATAATTAATTTGTGATCTGCGCTTTGTTTAAAAAGTCTTGTAATAAATTTATGGTTTTGGTTTTGTCGAGCAATCATTCAGGTAAATAATCCAAACATTTTAGTTTTTAAACCTCGAATTAAACTAAAACTTTTATCCAAAACAAACATCATTGCTGTTGTTAATAATTTTTTTTACAAAATTAATTGTTTAATTTTGCTGAATTTATGGTGGCAGAAAAAATATTCTTTTTGTTTAATATTTAAATTGTTTTATTACTCATCTGCTGATGCATAAATTTTAGTTAATAAAATACAAACAATGATTTCTTGTTGTTGTTTTTTCATATTTGTGTTATAATTTTAATTTTATTGCAATGAACTTTGATGGTTTTTGGCTCATTCTACACAGTTTCAATGAATTACTCGTTTTTAATTAGTTTTTTTAATTTTTGAAAAGATTTATAAAATTCTAGGAGCAAAAAATAAATCGACTTTAGCAACCGATTGTTTCATAGGTATTTCAAAAAGACATCCATTGTTTAATTTTCTCAGTGACGGACCGATAAAAAGTTCAGCTCCCGGTTCATGCTTAAAGCGCTTCGCTTTGGTTCCTGGTTTGTAGTCATTTGAGTAGCAGAAACAACATAGCAACAGAACATTTATTGTATATTTTGTGTGCTGTGAATTTTATTTGTTAAGTCACAAATAATATTGCAATTCTCCCAACTTAAATAATAAATAATCTGACTTTGACAAAAAATAAAAAATTTAAAAAATGCTAAAATAATTACTTGATTGAAATAAATATAAAAAATTACAAATTTATCACAAATAACAGGTCGATACACGTCTATTTTTTTTTTTTGTTTGTAGGAGAGAAACAGTAAAATAAAAGAAGTCTAAGCCAACTCCTTTCTTTTCCACATACATAAATTAAACTGGCTGCAGGAAGACTTTTGAAACCATAAAAAATTATTTTTGTATAACATTAGTCTGCCGAATGATTAAAAGTACATTCGCTTATTTAAAACGGATTTGTGGGAAAAGTTCCCACAAAGTTTTTTTGCGTTTAAGATATCAGCGAGTTTTGAATTTTAAAACTTTGAAAAATCAAAGAATTTATAGAAACTAGAGTAGAAAAATATTTATTGTGAAAATTGAATGACCTCCCATCCGTGCTAAATTTAAATTTATTTTTTTCTATTAAAATGCGTACAGATAGATCACTGGTGCATTCTAGGATAATGCATTTCTTAATTTAATCTCACATCTTTAGGCATATATCCATACGTATAGAATTATTTTTGTTTTTGTCTTAAAATATTTTTTTTTAATATTTCTATGTATGAGCAAAAGCGAAATGGCCATATGTATATGCTTTCCCCGCAGTAATACATTTCATTTTTTAGCTTAGTTTAAAAAATAAATATTTCATGAGAATATCATGAAATATTTATATTTGAAGGAATCAAGCATAATTAAAGTAAATTATTATAAAAAAGATTCCAAATAATAAAATTTCTTATTAAATTTCTAAACAAAATTATAAAATTTTGAGGAAGTCGCAGAGAAACTTAAGCTTTCAGGTAAGGCTTTACAACTCATTACTTACCCTGGCAAGATTCCAAATATTTATAATTACATTTTAAGTTTAACTATCAAGGCGAAAGAATTTGTCAAAAACGAAGATGTAGATCCTAACAATTAATACATGCAATTTTACCCTTTTTCTAGTTCAATTTAAGCCAAGAAGTAGAATTGACGTTAACAACTCTTGTGGTACCATTTAAAATTTTTCATTAGTTATATGTTGGACACTGATGAGATTCATGTCAACTGATAATCTTAATTTCTTTTTCAAACTTTGAGGCTTTTCCTATTAGCAGGCCGTTCGTTATACGAGGTGCATCAAATAACAAATTTTTAATAAAAATTTATTACACTACTCGAAACTTAGCAATTGTAACGAAAAAAAAAAACTAAAATGCCATATATGTGCAAACAAGAATTAAAATCAGTATTACTGAAATTTATGAAGATGAAGATTGTACAATAAGAGTTAAAAATAATATATACCATTTTTGCTTAAAAGCATTTAAAACTTGAGTCTATTGAATTTAAAGTAAAGAGTTATGAGACCCTTTTTAATTAACAGTTGAAAAATATAAATCTCACGGATTGTATTTACTGACTGAGAATTATATTTTTAACTAAAAGTAAAATTTTTTTTTCAAAATCTTAATTGAATTACAATGAACCAAAAATCTAACTAAATACTGCAAAATAGAGTGTAGAATTGAAGTAAAATAGGTTTATTACACAACAACAAACTTTTTGGTTTATTCTACAGATGTTTTTCGTAAAAAAAATTTTTTTTTGAAAATTAAATAGAATCTGTAAAGAACGAAAATATGTTCAAAAATTTTTTAAATAAAATTTTTATAAATTTTAGTTATTTTTTAATATACTCGTAAATTATCTATTAGATAAAAAGCTTAAACGAAATTTTAAAACAAATTTATTTAAATAATTTTCTATTACTGATTTGTAAAATATTCCTGTTTCTAATAGATTATAGTTAAAGGATTGCAATAAAAAATTATTTGTTTGCTTAAAATTTAGAAGAACGCGCCAAAAAATAACTGTAAAAATATTTAAATTATTGTCCAATTTCAAGGGTTCTTAATTATTAAATGTATAAATTGTGATAAAGGAATAATAAAAGAAAAAATTCAAAATTTTTACTGTGTCTCCTCAAATTATTGTTATCATTATTTTTTAATAAAATAAGATCATTTCAATGAAATTTCTTCAACTTTACAGTCTTTAGTAAAATCTACATTTCTTTATTCAGTTTAAAACATCATATTAAATTTTAGTAAAAAAGACTTTGTTAATTTCTTTAGAATTTCTTTGAGTTTACATGCTTTACGAAAAGTGAAAAGATTTAGTAGAAGAAAAATCAAGTCAAATCAACAGAGAAGTTATTTACTTTAACTTCCTTTTGGGTTATTGGTTAAACTAATTTTATGGGCCATTTTTCTTATGATGCTTTACTACTGTTTTCTTTAAAAATTTGTAGATTTAATTAATTTCTAGTCAAATTAACAGATTTTTTTTAACAATATTTTTTCCAAGTAAAATTTCAGTTAGTTTGAATAAAAATTATTCATTTGAATAAATTGTGAATAAACTTGTACGAAAATTAACTTGATTTAAATATTTTTTTCGTTAACGTTTTACAAAGTTTGTTCGTTAATATTTTCTATGAAATTTGGTTTAGTGGATTTAAAAGAAATAATTTATTTAAATAGCGTCGTTATGGAATATAATTAACAAGAAAATATAAGTTCATGTTCCAGATAATTAGTTCTTAATTGACTCGAACTAATAATAAAATCTTTTATCAATCCATAGAGCAAAATAAAATGTTCTCTTCCAATTGCCTTCAAAGTTGTAGTTTAGCCTCGAAATATAACCATATTATAATTATAATCTGTTCATTAATGTGACTCTTGATAAAAACAGGTACTATTTGAGGTAAAAGAAGTTGTACCATTTTACAGAGAATTCCATTTCAATTTTAATTATTATTTTTTGATCAATATCATCCAATCTCTAGTGCAAAAATCGATCCAATTGTTTTCTGTCTTAATATTCCATAAATTGTTATAATTTTTAAATTAAAAATGTAATTTAAATACTCTCGGTAATAAATTTTATATAATTTTATTAACTTTAATTAAGCAAAGAAGTTACAATATAAAAGAGTATTTAATAAAAGTTGAATAATCATATTATATTTCAAATATCCTATTATTTCCACAACTTAAAACATAAACTTAGTTTGAAATAATTTCTTTTTTTAAATATTTAAATTTCGTCATTATT
Source organism: Gymnosoma rotundatum (assembly GCA_916610165.2). Classification (NCBI taxonomy): domain Eukaryota; kingdom Metazoa; phylum Arthropoda; class Insecta; order Diptera; family Tachinidae; genus Gymnosoma; species Gymnosoma rotundatum. The sequence goes on along the minus strand of OU744337.1, from coordinate 88,401,128 downwards.
TTATTACGAAAAACTTTTTGATGCTATCTGAATCAAATTGTTATTTAACATCCAGATAAACAGAAGCCCAACACATGTTTCGGTAATTACAGTGATTAGAATTAAAGCCTAATGTAGCAAAAAAAAAGTTGTATGTTTAATTCAAAACTTGAATTTAAGTTATATGAAAAGCAAACTTAAGAGTGAATATAAACTTTTAGGAAAACTTTATTTTTTTGACCAATTTAAGATATTTTATTTAACAATGACAAAAATATAAAATCTAACTTTTTAATTTTTACATAAAAAGAAAAAAACTATGTATGTATATTATTGTTATAAATTTAAGTTTGTCGACTACAAGCAACGACCAAATATTTTTGTAAAATACTTATTATATAAATTTGTACAATAAATAAAAACAATTTTCTAATTTATTTAATTAATAATAAAAATAAAAGCAAAAAACTACTTGAGAAGTTAAGGAATTATTTTTGGCCGGCAAGCCAGCAGACAGACAAACAGACAACTAGTCAAATTTTTATGAGTGTGGAAAAGTACATAGTTGCCAGATTAAATGGATATTAAATCGTCAAATTTTATCAAATCGTCAAAATTCAATTTTATACATTAAAAAATCTTTAGTGTAGGCTTTGAGCTGATGACAATTAAGACAAAAATCACATGTTGCAATTGTTTTTTTTTTTACTTTTGCAGAACATTCTGTAAAATAATTTTAAAGCTCTGCAATTTTTTTAAAGCTAGATTTAGAGTTGTAAGTGCCTATGAAGTTGTTTTCAAAATAATTTGTTGAATAAAAGGTTATTTAATAACTTTTTAATTTTTTTATTACAAATGAAATTCCATTGGCGTGTTAGAAATAATGACAATCAAAAAATTTAAAATACCATTTAATGCTAATGATTTTTAATTTTTTAGATTATAATTTTTTTTCTAATGGAAGTGATATACAAATTTCGTATAAAAATTTGTTTTAATAAATTAAAGTTTTATTACAATACCGTCACCTTCAAAGAAGAAAGTGTTGTTTACGCTACATTAAAAATCTAAAGTTGAAAAAAAAAAATATTTTACAATAAGAATCGCCAGTAATGTTCAATTTCATATTAATTTTTGATCAGTTGAAAATTTTCAAAATTTCCAAAAGTTCGTAATTTTTTTTTACAGAAATTTAGTTATAATTAACATCTATTTTTTGTGTGTTACACAGGAACCAAAAGTTAAAGCTTTGAAATATTAATTGTAATCAAGTGAAATAGTATTTTTTGAAGTTTACAAATGCTAACTATACTCGGAGCTAATATAAAACGGGTGTTTTAAATTTTCACGGAAACTTAAGTGCTTCATTACTTAGAAATTATTTGTTCTAAATCTAACCCAACCCAATTTTATGACTAAATTTTAGTTTAAGTTTAAATTAGGTTGCAGATTTTATAATATTGCTAGGAGAGACATGCGCCGATCGGCTGTAAGCCGGCTTAGTCACGCTGCTGATAATTTTTCCTAACAGCCGTCGCCGCCGAAATATTGTCGGCTCTTATCGGCTGAGGCACGCCGCCAAAAAATTAAAAATTAGTCCAGATTTATACGTGCGATTATTTCATGCCATTTTTTTTTTCAATTGTCTTTTAATGGCACCGGCATTTGTTCACAAAACAAAAACAACATGAAACTAGTTAAAAGAGAATTGATAAAAATGGCATGAAATAATCGCACGTCTAAATCTGGGCTAATTTTTCACGACGACATTTTGCGAAACTGAAATTTTTGTTTGATAGCAAGAGATGTTAAGACGCAAGCAGGGTAGACAAAATGGGGAGGCTTGAATTTTGAGGGAGTTTTTTCACACTTGCTTTGTGCACGTTTGCTGCACGAATATGAAATTAAAAGCGAAATGTACACATTCCGATGTCATGAAAAATTTCATAGTATAGGGACGCGAGGAAACTCGCTGATGCTTTTGAACAGAATTGGGAAAAAAGGCACGTGTATATTTGGACTTATTTAAACTATAAAAATATAGGGATAAGTTCGGATTCAGACAGTGATACAGTGGAAAAAATTAATACGAGAAAGACATAAATAAATATGAAAACATATTAAAAACGAAAGTATAAGGTTAAGAAAAAACAAAAATTGTGTTAACTAAAATGAAGTGTTGGATCTTAGGTTTGAAACTATTTTGGGCAAATGGTCATTGCCAACAAACCTACATTAAAAAATTTCCTATTCTGTTAAGAGTGTTTTGAAGAAACACCCATGCGTTTGAAAGGGTAAGTGGAGTGAAACGAATTGAAATAAACTATATGTTTACTGAAACAATTAAATAAAAGGGTTACTTCATAGATGACTTGATTTTTACACACATGACCTTATTTATTGAAACGTTAAAACAAACGCTTTAAAAAATTAATCAAAAAGTTTTTAAATTCTTAAAAACTTTTAAAGATGGAACAAAATACTTGCAAGGCCGTAAGTACCCTACAATTAATACAAATATATTATTTTTTTTAAAAATTGATGACACTTGAAAAAAAAGTGAAAACCACAAGCTTTGAAGTAACTTAAATCTCACCTGAGGAAAAAACACATAAAATATGTAAATCACTTAAATTAACTTTAAGCATCTATGAGAAAATTCCTATTCACCTCAAGTTATGAGGAGTGATTTGAAAGCTTAATTTTTTATAACCCATTTATTTCTCTATTTGTAGGAGGCAACAACGTGGCTAAACTAGCATCATCAATATAAAGCATTCCAACAACTAGTGCCTCCTCTGAAGAAGCTTTTTTTAGTGCAAGGTCACTAACAAGCGCACAAAGATCAAAATTAAATGCCTTCACAATAACAAAGAATTGTTTCTGCATGATAACTATAAACTATTTAACCAGTCTGCTTCTTAGACCCAATGATTAAAGATACAAATACTGTAAAAAAAATTGTGATCAAATTTAATGAGAAAAAATCTTGTTCATTTAAACGTACTTAACACACAAACCAAAAACAAAACTATAAAAACTAAAATAAAAATTAAAAAACGACTGTTTTTAAGCCGATCGATTTTCATCATATACGTGATAGTTATTTAATAAGAAATTAAAGGTTAACACATATGTATATTCATACATACATAGGAATGTATGTTCTACTTTGTATTTTCAGCCGGCTTTGGCCAAAAGTTTTTTGTACAAGCCGTCGCATCCGATAAAATCGGTCAGCGCAGGTGTCTGATTGCTAGTTAGTTTTCTACCGCTACGCTTGCTAGAGAACTGAATTCGGAAGGTCTAATACATATTACTTCTTTTATCTTCGTTAAAGAGTTAGTTATGATTACGAAAGAGAAATACATCTTCTGGAATGTTACCCACTTGTTTGGCATTTTTTCGTAAATTAAAAAAAAAAACAAATTTACATAAAATAATTAAACTAACGAGAAAACCGATTCCAAATTCTATCCTAACAAAGACGTATTTCATTTTGGGATTTTTATAACATAAACATTTGGTTTTTATGACCTTATGCTTATGAATTCCATGAATGTTTAAATAATAGAAGATAGTTTTTTTTTTTGCAACAACATATGAGGTTTGAAAATATACAATTTTACAAGGCTGCTGTGAATATTTACATTCCTGCTATTCTCAAATTTGAATTAAAAAGGGAAATCTTAAACGAAATGCATTTTGTACTTGTTAAAAATTTTTGAATTCCAAATCTAAAATTGATATCTTTTCGTTCAATTTCGCTTAACGTAATTTTATTGCTTTCCTTTTAATTTCAAGTACTAAATTACCAAATTAAAATCTTTGAAAACAAATGTTCTTTAGCTTTGAGTTTAGACCGCCAGTCTGGCAGCTCTGATTTTGCCATGGTTGAATCGTTTGCTTGTTCACAAAAAATACGTAAACTTTTTTAACGTTTTGTTGCGAAAACAATTTACATGAAAAACACATTAAAAGTGTTTACTGACATACAAAACTTTAACTTTTTTCGTTTTTTTTTCGTCACAAAAATAAACAACAACAAAACACACCATCTCCAAATAAATGAACTTCTAAATACATAAAAACTAATGAAAATGTTTAATTTAATAAAAATAATTTGTTTGTTGTTAGTTTTTCTTCATCTTTAGCAGAAAAATATAAAAAAAATTTCTCAAGTTTTTTTTAGTTTTGTTAAAAATTAAATAAAGTTGTATTTTAATCTCGATTTGGTTTTAATTGCGTTTTAAAAGTCATACCGGCCAATGGACAGACAGTGGGGATGTCCGAAAAAAACGACGCTGAAAGCTTCATTGGAAACCTTAAACTTTTGAACATAAAAATTAAATATCACATTATTTAAAAATTCCATTCACTTTTACCAACCCACATCTGTTGAAAATAATCCGTAAGAAAATTCATATTTTCAATAATTAGAACTGAATGCCCTTAATAAGCGATTGACTAAAAATGTTGATATTTTTGTATGACCAAATGAATTTTAGTTTTCAACTATAAACAATTTGTTTTCTAAAGATTTAAATTTGTTGTTATTTATTTTTACAAATTTAATTAAAACAACTTTTCCATTTTCATCAGTGTTTTTTGTTTGTTTTTTTACTCAGTCACTTGTTTGATGTTTTCGTTTGGCAGTTTGTTGCAAAAAAAAAAAACGTACAAAACTAAACTGAAACAAAAACAAGATTTATGTTGATCAATTTATTTATGTCATAAATAATTAATGAAAACATGCGTTAGAAAATATTTTAAATAATTAATGCAGGTTGTGATATTAAATTGGAAATTAATCATAAATATTTTTTCTAAATGTCTGCTTAAATTTTGCAAATTTATTTATATTTTTTAATGAACAAAAAATTTTCTGTTTCTCAGATGCTGTAGAATTATTTTCGTTTATATGTATGAGCTTGTGTTTGTGTTCTACGATGCCAACAAAAAAATAAAAATTTTGAAATTATGTAACTGGCAGTCATTCAAAAGCCAATAATAATTATTTGTTTACAAAAGTTTCACAAAAATAATTAAAATATAAACTACCAACGATGGTCATATTAAATAAGTCAAGTAATAGAATTTAGATTTAATTTTAAACCACATTTAAATTTATTCTTTTTAGTAACCAAAACTTCATAATTATTTTTTTTTTTTGTATTTAATTAATGCTATTATGTAATTGCTTTAGAAAAAGGTATATTCGTTAATCTTTTAAAGAGTCAAAATTATCGTGCTATTTTTATCCCGATTAAATTATTTAGCTATTGATTATTGAGGATGAAAGCACGTCTCGATGGTCATTTCGCTACCGCTTACTTAGCTCTTCAGGAAACTTCTCAGAAATATTTTAAACAAACTAAGAAATTTTGTCCAAATCATAAAGACAAAAATCAAAGTTTAAGCAAAAAACAACAATAAACAACAATGATTTTTTTTCTTTATCTACTGTATACGGCTGACTTTTTTCGGCTCTTTTATACTGCTAAAAAATATGAAAAATAAAATATCACAAAGCACTACGATTATTTATTTTTTTTTTTCTTTGTACGGGCACTTGAAAATTATTTAATGGAAATAAACTAAGGGAATATTAAAGTAGATTAATTAATTTTCAAAAATTAATTTAATATTCCGTGTTTAATGCGCCAAATTAAAAAAATTGTCCACTTCGCGACTGACGTTGTAAATGTCAAAAATAGCAAAAACCAGTAGCTAATTTCTTATCTTCACATAGACAATAGAACGTAAAATTAATTAAACCGAACCCTAGGACGAATCCGTCAAATACACCCAACTTTTTTTGGGTTATCTATCTTAGAACACTCTAACCCAAAAGACATTGCTTTCACCACAATTAAGCAATAAAATATAAAGGTCTCAAATTTATCTTTCGCTAATATTCCACGCGCACGTAAACCTCTATTCTAAGTTAACAATAAAATTTTGAATTCTTTGTATAAAAACAAAAAAGTCTGAAAATAATTAAAACACTTGCTAAAAAATAATACATTGTGTTTAAAAACTTACAACTGGGCGAATATGGAAAGCAACACAAAACCACGAAAACTCAAAATGTCTTTTTAGTTGTAAAAAAAAAAGACTACCAAAAATTTATCGGAATTATCAAGTTTAAAATTGCACTAAAACGTCGCCAAATTGGCCACTTATTCTACTTTGCAACGTCTACTTCTATTTCAGTTAGTTTTTCTTCTTATATTCAGTAGTTTCAGGAAAAAATATCTATTACGATTCTATATTCAATATCATTGCTCCTCCTCGACTATTAAAAGTGTATACATGTACTCGTACATGTGTATGTATCTGTAAAAACGTTTTTAAAAGTCCTTTATTTTTTAAGAAATCGCAAGTTTGGCGGCTCCTTATTTATTTATTGCAGTCCTTGCTGATTCCTTTCGCTGATATAAACAAAAACCGCTTACTTTCTTTTCTTTATAATGTTTTTCATATATTTTATGTAAAGAACTGCTTTTCAACCGAAATTGCATATAATCAATTAAAAATAGTGTTTATAATTAAACAAGATGTTGTAGGTGTTTTTTACATAATCCAACAGAGTTTCAAATTCATTTTCAAGTGACAAAACAATTTCACACCCTAAAATTCTATTTTAACGTGTCTTAAATTAAATTTTGCCACTTAATTACACCAACATAACCACAAAAATTGTTTTCTTCTCTTTTCTGGAAACAGCATCAACATGAAATGCAATCGAAGTATCTTCTCAAGAGGCTCACAGTCATTTGATTGAGTAGCAAGACACTAAATTCATTTATAATTTAAATTTACGTTGTTACACTACGACAAAAATCAAAATCTTATTTTGACTATTTTCTGAGAAATTTTCTTGTGATGCCGTTCAAACAATAATTCATTCAATAGTTTTTATATTTTTGGCACATGTTAGTTATTTAAATCCTTGAGACACTTGTAGTCCTTTCAGGATGGGAGGTGGCTTGCAGTTTGGTGTCGTTAAATTTATGTTGCAAATCAAACCGCATGTTTATGTAAAATACATTTAACATTTTCTTTCCTTCAATCTAAAATGCCACACACCGTTGTATGATGATTGTATGTCAGTTTGGAATAAATGCGACTCTACTTGTTGTTGCATGTTTTATTTACACGTATATTTAATACATGAATGCTGACAAAAATATCTGCAGGCATGATTTATGATCTTTGTCTAAAAAAGCGCAAAAACTGAAAAAACAGTTTGGCTGGAGAGGGAGCGATTTGCATGTGGCATGTATTATTCTACAAATTTTTAAACTTAAATTAATTTTCCTACATCTTTGACTTACCACGCCGGCTTTAAAGTAAAAAACAGAACAAATACGGGTTTTTTAAACCTAAAATTGCATGTTTTTATATAAAAATTTTTTTTTATTTTTTTTTATTAAAATTAAATAGGTGTCTTTAACATTGTAGCAGTGGCACCATTAGAGCACCATTAGCAACACCGTTGTAAGAAGTGCGAGGGTATTTCTTTGACTCGTCTTTTGTTTAATAAGTTACATAATAAATGTTTCAACCCAGCAAAAAATTAGACATTACCTTAAGAACTACTTGCCATATAATGACTTACTTTTGTGATTGCCACATTTCGCTTACAAAACACATTACAAGAGTTGGCAAAAAAGAAAGAAGTAATTGAACTAGTTAAAAGAGAATGATTTAAAATTATAACTAATGATCATTATTATTTCCTGAATAATCAATGTAATCAATTCTCAGTAATTGATTATAAAAGTTGGTAGTCTAGTTTAAAAGTTTTTCACCCACAAATGCTTAATTCCACACTTGATTACCTTTTCAAAAATTTTTTGCTGGAAATTGATGGATGGCTAACAACTAAAAAAAAAACAAAGAAAAAACGAAAAATTAGACCAAAGTTCTTGCTCAAGCTAGGATTATTTATTACACGTCTCCACTAGCCATCAAATTGGTATGAACATAATGTCGCACATGAATTCGGTTAATATAGACTTCTAATGTCCATATTTCGTTAATGTGCAACCATCGTTGCCCGAACATTTGTCTGAGCAATGATGTTCACCATCAAATACGAGTTTTAGTATGATTTCTCAAATACGAACTAGCGCCATCTGTCGATCAACAGTGCGAAAATTCTCTTCCTTGTAAAAATCTGAAAATTATGCTCAAACAGAAGATTAACATCAACACAATTTCGCCATATACAGGAACATTGACAAGTTGATACCGTTGTTCTGCCCACGTTAATAAGAAAAAGAAATTTGTAGAAAATGGAAAAAAAAATTTTTTAGTGGAAATATATTGATAAACCTGAGAAATTTTGTCTGTTATAGAAAATTCTTTTATTGAGCTGGCATAATTTGTTATCAAATTATTTAGCCATCTGTTTTTCAAATGCAAGAGAAGAGAGATCTTTTAGAGTGATAAATTACTTTAAGAAGAAAATAGGATATAAAATGTCACTCAACACCGTCTATACTTTTTAACACATTAAATATGACTCTCAAAGCTCTCTTTTGAAACTTCTAATTTTCCATAAATTGTGTGTGCGTGTGTGCAAATTAAATTCAAATAATACTTATAACAACTCTAAGTATTATATTAAATCAGTTTAGTGGCCGGGAGACGAACCCATCTGTACTTGTCTAACGAATTTTTTAATTTTATAAAAAAGTTCCTTATTGATGTTTTTATCAGTAAGATATTAAAAGTTTAATACTAAATAAAAAAAGTAAGAGTGCTATATTCGACTATGCCGAATCTTATATACCCTTTACTATAAATGTAAATCTAGTTGAGTGAAATAACTGCAGTCAAAAAAGAGAATTAAAAAATATATAATTTATAATTTTCCATAAATATATCATCGGCTCTTAATAGGTTTGGCATTATTAAAAAAAATTTGGTATTTCATTAAGGATCTCTTCAAAAGCTTTTAATTGATACCCATATTGATATCTTAGAAAATATGGTGCACAATCGTTCTTTTTTAGAGAGGCCCAAAACTCGGAAAATATGAGCGAGCGTAAATTTTTTCACTTGATGTTTTTTCTTATTTTTTAATTCTCTATCGATTTTCTTATTGGAGTTACTTCACTACACTAAATTTGTTCCAAATGATATGGAAAAATTAAAGACTTGCGCGGTGTTTTGCCTCGAAGGACATGGACTGTCAATAGCAAAATTTTCGAAACTATGTAAAATCGATTGGTAACTAGTGCCTTAGCAAAGTAGATTTTAACCCAAACGCTGACGAACAGACGGACATCGCTCAATCGAGTTCGCTATGCATAAGAACTCGGAATATATATACATACCGTATAAGGTCGGAAATGGATATTGTAGAAATAACAAACGGAATGACAAACTTAGGTGAATGGTTTTTCCACTTTTTGTGGTGAAGGTTATGAAGAGGCTGATTTAATATTTGACCGATTTTCAATGTTTCTACATACTATTTTATGTAAAACATCTAAATTTGTATGCTTTTGTTATGGTTATGTTACATATAAGTTATAAGTTGAATGAATTTTGAAAACAATCACATACTTATGTAGACCGTTATTTATTTTCCTTCCATCAAAATTGGCTTTTTTCTTATACGTATATGAATCGACTTTTATTCAAATTAATTTAGCCCATTTTTTTATAAAAAGCAGACAACACTGATAACGAAAGTAGTATTTACAACCTTTACACAACTCAAACAGGAGGCAACAAGAACAAGCTTCCAGATCTCTCTATATTAGAAAAATGTTAATGTTTTAACTCGCCTATAAATAGAAATCGCTAACAGTATAGAACGTCGAGCAGAGAAGTTGCATGTTGTTTAGCAGTGTTGTTAACAAGATTTATACAGATCTTATGATTGATTTTCTAATACAACAAGACATATATCTTATAAATTAAAGTATTAGAATCAGATTAGTCAAATTAATTTAAGACAGAGATAAATCTTGATAATATTGCTTAGAAAAATTAAATTAAAATAAAATAATAAAATAATCGTAAAGTAATTTTCTAAATTTTATTGCGTTGTCGGTGCGTTGAATATAATTAGGAAGTTGATTCCAGAGACGTATGCTCAGGATGAAAAATTGGCATTCGGATCCATGGATCATGGATCTTCAAGATCTTATGAAATAAAGTGACATTAAAGAAACTTAATATTGACGTGCTAAAACGTAAGTAAAACGTAACAATATTAGACAAATATCGGTTTTAATATCACAACATTGAGTAAACGTAGCAAGCATATTTTCAATGAAGTATGTATTTACCATTCACATTTTTACAAATCACAAATTTTGAGGGCTAAAGAAATCAAAATGATTTCGCTATGATGCTCGTTTGGTAATAACAAGATTTAATCTTACAATTAAGAAATTTCATGTAATTTACGTTAAAATTTTAAACCTTATAAATTACATGAAAAAAATGTCATTTGGTCATAATAAAGCGATGTAAAGGGACTAAAATCTTTTTTCCTCTAAGCGAGTTACCAGACAAGATTTAGTGAATCTCGTGAGTAAATAATTTTATGCAAATATTAAGGAAAATCTACTTTGAGTAGATTGTTAACCGAATCTTAAAATTAAAGACATAATCATATCGTTTGAAGTCATACAAATACGTAATTAAATTCTACAAGTGTAGTCAACTTTTCATAATTTTTGTTTGTAAAAACGATGTATAAAGTATAATGTGTTTGTTTTTGTATTACAAGCGATCAGCTCGCTGGAAAAATTTTTATGAAAAGCACTCAGTTTTTTGAGTTATTTGATCAATACAGACAAGAACAGCAGATAAATCTTTATAACATATTTCTATATACATATTATACCTTTTGTTGTCTTTGAGGCAAAATTTTATATAAAACAATTTAGTACTTCTTCATTCAGGAAAAAAATTGATTTTTGCCGTTTTTTCGATATTAGTTTCGTGTTTATGGTTACTCATGTGTGAGTATGTCATTCATATTATGGTTAAAGTTTTACCTTTGTTTCCTGAATGTACATATGTATGTTTCTTGTTGTTGTTAAAATGCCTCACGCAATATACGGGCGTGGCATGTCGTAAAATTATACAAAAAACTCACACTTTTTAATTTTTATGTTTTTATGGACATAAATATTTTAAGAATCGCTTTTTTGTAGACGATTTTCTTTCCTTAAATTCGAGTTGTTGTTGTTTAGTATTATTTTTATTGTATGAGTGATTTTTTTAAAGTTAAACGCTGTTGGCGGTTTTCAGTTGTATTGTTGAGGCTTTTGCTGAATATAAGTTGATTTATTAATGTACAAACGTTTTTACTTTTCCTACGGTTGTTATGTTATGCACAATTTCCTTATATTATTTCATGTGGCTTTTTTGTTTTTGTTAAAACAAAATTTGAAATGATAAGCGCAGATATATACAATATGTTGAATAAATAAAATGTGGTAGCAAAATATCTGGCAACCGCTGACACTTAATGTTGCCACTCATACCAAAATTTTAAGTTTAATATAACAAGTGTAATATTCACGCATCCCTACATGAAATTGTGCAGGATGGCGCGTAGAGAATGTGTGAAAAAACTCTAAATAATTATTATACCTTTCATCTGTCTATTCGTGTTAGTGTTGAAATCAAGTTTGCTGAGGCTTTAATTTTTTCGTGTCATTTGGAACAATAAAGTAACTCCAATTAAAAAATATTTATATATAGGGCGATAGAGAATTAAAAAATAAAAAACATCAAGTGAAAAATTTGGCGCTCGTTCATATATTCCTAGTTACGGGGCTCTGAAATTTTCAAATTTTTAAAAATATCAATATGGGTATCAGTTTAAAGCTTTTGAAGAGATATTTATGGAAATATTAAAATTTTTTAAAAATGCTTAACCCATTTAGAGCCGATATCATTTTTATGTAAAATTATATATGCAGTACAAAATTATTTTTTATTTTTTAATTCTCTGTCACCCCAACATTTGCTTATTTGATTGTAGTTACTTTACTAAACTAGACTTACGTAGATGGTGAAGGGTTTATAAGATTCGGCATAGCCGAATATAGCACTCTTACTTGTTTTTATTTGGGTTTGTTGTGTCAAATATCGGTGGGTGAAAGACTTAATATTTTTAAATTTTGGCTTTAAAATATCTTTATTCTAAGGCATTCCTGTTAATGCCATTTCATATCAAAAAATCATTAGTGACACGTTTTATTTAAATGTTTTATTGTCTTTGAATTTTATAAGTTTACTATATTACTTTTGGATATACCGATATTTTGGATTAGCTGATGTCTTTTTATTTTGTAAACAGTCATTCTACAAGTTTTTGAAGCGTAAAACTCTTCTTATTTGACTCTTGTCTTTTTTCATTGAGCCAAAAACTGAACGTGGAAAGCGTTGGAATTTTAAATAATATGTGTTTCTGCAAGGTTGGACTGTTTAAAAATTATTTAATTAAATAGTTTTTTTGGTTAATTGCAGAAAAATTTAAAACATTCTTTGCCTAAGAGTCTCAATTATGAAGAATTTTCTTCTCTATTTATTGCTCTTTCCCAGATTATGTTATATACATACACATATAAGAAACTCACTCGCCGATATAGCGGACTTTTCATTCTCTGGGGTCGGTCACATATGATTGTTAGTAAAATAATGTTGTGAGTTTTACGGGTGAAATTTTAACATTACTGCCTCAACTGGGCGTCCAGAGTAAAGTCTAGATGTCCGGCAACACAAATCCGTTTATTAAAATGCAGACCGACCGTTTATTAAAAAAAATATCGTTTTTTCCTTTAAATTATCCAGTCATCTGTTTAAAATTTACAGTTTTCAAAAATATTTAGTTTGAATTCTTTGCTCGACTTTTATACTTTTTACGGTTAAGTGAATTAAATTCTGCAGCCTTAAAATTTTGCCAAAATATTTTTCCAATAGAATTTATGAACCTGTCTTGAAAGTATTTTAGTTTTATAAACAACATCCGGTATTTTTTGACAAAAACTGTGAGCATTATGTGTGACCCTTTTTTAAGAGATAAAGATATTTCAAGGCACATCATAAATTCTTTAAGATTCATATCTAATTTTGCACCTTTTATTTCTCACTGTTCCAAATCTACCTTCCATAAAAATAGAAATAAATCTAAAAAAAATTCCTTATTTCTTGCTTACTTTCATTAACGTTAGCTGGCTGAAAATATTTAATTTAAATTTTGTTGATCCCACATAAATATTTTTGTTTGCATGCTTTTTTGTTTTGCTTTTTTTTTCTTTTGCTGGAGCACGAATGTATGGGACGATCATAAAAACCTTTCCAAATTTGAACCTTTTAGTTTATGTCTAATCAATAATGTTGTTGATGTTCTCTAACATTTGTTTTTTGGTTTCAAAATTTGAATTTTATTTGAATTTTAAAATGTTTCTATCCACTAAAACTGTTTAAATGTGTTGGCGTTCTAAACAAATCTTCTATTCACTTTAATTTTTTTTATTGGGGTTTCACAATATCCTCAACTCAATATTAATTTGTACTGGCTTTTCTACGTCTAACATCTGTGTTGTTTTAATTAGACAACTATTAATTGTTGTTTAATTTTTTATTTAAATTTTATTTATAATAATTATTTAAATATAACTTTTTTTTTAATTGTTACAAATAAATTGAGATTAAATGCAATTATTTCTGTATTAAATGATATAAAAATGTCATAAATAATTAAAACCTGGTTTTGAACTTTCGATTAATTACTTACTTGCGACTTTAAGTGTTTAGGTGTTTAAAATAAAAAATTAAATTAAAATTCTATTTATTGAAAACAAGGCAACACAAATAAAGTAAATACGAATTTATAAAGGCGTCAATTATCCAACTTTAACTTGCATAACAATTTCTATTTTGCGGCTAATTGATTCAAGCATAAAGCTTTTATGACTTATGATAGATAATTCTAGTAAATGCCGACAATTTTAAAAATAAATAAAACACCAGGGGCTCATAATATCGGTTGGAATTTTTATAGAATTTAAGTAAAAAATTAAAAAAATAGATATATAAATATATATAGAAAATAATCTTAATCTTAGTTTATACAATCTTTCTTCTCCTTTTAAGTGGCTACTGAAGCTTAAGTGGATTTGAACAATGACGTTTCATAAGCCAGATTTTATTTCAATTACATTTAATTTCAACAAGTTATTCATCGGCTAAAATAAGTTTTAGAACAATAAAATATAGATACAAGTTTAGCTCAAATAAGGGTTTTATAGGATTATTAATGCGATAGGTTAAACTAAACCTGTTTGTTTGCAGTAAAATTTGTTAATTTTCACATATTAACTGGCTCTAATTTTGCGTCCTTTTTCTACCTGTATAAAATATTTTTTTTGCTTCAATTGTAACTACGTTTAAGGTTATTTGATAATGCTAAAGTGATTTCTGTTAGACAAGAATATTAAGGCGATTTCTTAAAATATCGTGGACTCGTGAAAAATGTATAAAAAGTGCTTTTAAAATAAAAAAAGACTTGAAAGCATATAATTATTTTATATATTATATAGCGAGGCTGAGGCAGCTATTATTCTGATAATGTAAGATCTAATAAATAAATCGAGTCACATTTTATAGCGAGAAAGATCATAAACATTTATAAAAAAAATATTCTTTAAGATCTAAGGACAGGGCAGTCGTATAGCAGTTGTTTCATGGTCTTATTAATTCATTGGCAGAATCCTTATCGTCCCAATTCATCGTAGCCTATTGTGAATTGATGATATCTAACACTACAATAAACTCTCAGCCATCCAATGACTATTTTAGGGTGCTGGCAGTAGCTTTTGTGATGCATACTGAAATGACACAATAAAAGCTTTTACCTATTTAGAGGTTTCCAACAACGTAAACACCTCGACCCGACACAAGAATCAATCTTCTTCCGGCTATAGCCAATGCTACAGATAGACGACAGTACCTGGCCGTGTGGCCCTAGCGTGACGATGGTCTTATCGTCTAATGCCCTTCACCGGTGTAGTCAATGAAGTTTCAAATCTAAGAACATGATTTTCAGGACCATGAACTATTCCTTACTTGAGGGTTGGAGAGTGTCTGTTGAGAGTGCACAGCACACTTCGGTCTGTTCCGCACCATCCCTTTAGACTTACAGTCTTTTTCACAAAAACTTTAAACTGTTTAATAAGAGGTTGATAAGAAATATCGCTAAAGTAGTATTCACAAACGCTTAATAGCACTATTACGCTGTTATTAATCATTAATAAATTTCAAATATTTAATGTAGCAGTTACCCTTCTTTAAACCTTTAATAAGTTTTGAAAAGAATTTTTCCCGTAGAATTTTTTACTGTAAAAGCGTGAAAAACTATTAAAAAAATATAACGAATATAATAAATTAAATTTCTACAATAGGTAAGTATTTAAAACATACTTAAATAAAAATTACAACTATATGTATTTATTTACACCATTTAAGACCACAAAATGCAAATGAAATCAAACACAATAACTCCCAAATTTTTTTGGGGTTTTGAAGCAGCGTTTTCGTAGTTTATTAGATGGACTTACAATTGGTTTTTCAAATGCAAAAAATTTAGTTATCACTTTATCTGTTCTGCAATTAAAGAAAACGATACGTTTCCAGGTAATAAATACCAAATTAACTATTAATATTTGTGGAAAATGTGTTTAGAATAGAGAAAATATCATAATTTAATTAATTGTTCTTTCATAATTAAAGCATTGTATTTTATTGATTTGAAAATAAAAATAATAAATAAAAAATTCACAAATTTGTATCATAAATAAACAAAATAATATAGTGATGTACAAACAGTAATGCCAAGCTCGGCATTTGGATACTTTTTTGTACTCGTTCAGTGAATCATTTTATAAAAAAAGGTTAAAAACCATTTTTTATTACTTTAAAATTTTTTCTGATATAAAACAATAAATAATAAAAAATAATGATAATTTAAGTTATGACAAATAATGTTATTGCTGATTTCATTATTCTTTTTTAATTGTATTTGGTTCATTGTTGTATGCATCACTAAACGTAAATTTACATATAATATGACATGATGTTGCCAACATAAAACTACAATACTATAAAAACCGTTTAATAGTTAATTTTGCGTTATTAAACGTTTGTGAATAAAAATTGTTATTAATGGT
Organism: Gymnosoma rotundatum; assembly: GCA_916610165.2. Classification (NCBI taxonomy): domain Eukaryota; kingdom Metazoa; phylum Arthropoda; class Insecta; order Diptera; family Tachinidae; genus Gymnosoma; species Gymnosoma rotundatum. Next base: position 88,384,935 of record OU744337.1, on the reverse strand, counting down.
TAATAAAACAAAAAATGTTTAATAACTAAAGTACACATTAAGCTTACAATAAGAAATTTTTATGAATAAGACTGTTAGACTTTAACCACTGCCACCACCCGTACCATGAAGGGACCTCACCAATAACCGGTTACAGAGATGGGCGGATCTCAGTATGGGCTACTGGTTCCCGTGGTGCCATTAAAACTAAGGACACTGGTCAGTCCTTCGACAAGTACCCCGCTTGCTTATGCAGATTTGGAGAACATTCACACCGGGGAACAGGTACCCCCTATACCACGGAAGCACTTCCTCTGACCTAGCTGACTTCAGCCAGACTCTTAGTGCCGCCTGGCGGAAGCAAATAGGTATTTCAGTAAAAGTAAAAGCCCTTATTATAGGTTGGATAGCTTACAATTATTTTTTTTCTGAAAGATCGTTAAGAATTTACCGCCGGGATAACCTATTGAGAGTTTGAGTGTTGCCATTTTCCAGTAAACTAGACCTCAGTTACCCGCTTAAGCCTTCAAGTCTGGTCATTCCATCGATAATTGGCAGGAATAAAAACCGATTTATCGCTTTTATTCTTTTTAGAGCTTGATTCAAGGACGGCTGCTTCAAGTAACAGTTCATCATAAGTGCCATTTTAAATCTGCTTTTTCGAATGTTTATTGAAAGAAAATGTTTTTCGTCTCTTGCTATATATTTTACAATTGGTCCTATAAAAATAATTTTATCATAAATATAAAACCAATTTTATGTAATTTACATTTTTTAGCAAAAATTTTTCTTCTTTTCAATTTTGTCGAAGAAAGTTTTGTTAACGAATGACAATTCGTAAAAAACCAACGACTATACGTAGGTTTTCGATAACGTAAGTTTACATGTCCAGTATTGTGAATTACCATCAGTTAAAGCATGTCATTATCGAAAAATAATAAACTTCTGCTCAAAATCTCAATTATCAGCTCAAGTCTCTAATTTTGAAATTTTTAAATTGTGTAAAAAATTGAAAACATGGTTTTCTTCGACTTTTAAGTCGGAACATTTTTAGCAATTTAAGATAAACACACATAAAAAATTAAGAAAAAATTTAAACAACACCAAGGGTTGTTTACGTCTGGCAATATCCTTTTGTAATCTAAAAAATTAAAGGAAAAATGTCTGGTGTGCATTAATATTTATTTCATATTTCTTAATAAATTGTTAATTTATTATAAATTACGCACATCAGATAACTAAATATTTTCCAAACAATAAAAGAGTTGTTGAAGGATATACATCTTCTTTTAACTAATTTATATTAAATACATTTCAAAATATTTGCCAAAGTCTCATATTAAACAGGTACCAACTTAAGAAAGATACTGAAAAAAAAAAACAAATAATTCTAACCATAAAAAGTAATTATAAACCCATACGCCCACTAAAACCAAAGTCCTTATAAACAAAGACTTTATTGATATATTGACTCAATGGCAACTAAAGAAAAACAGCAACAAAAAACGAGACTCTTTAACGACAGCAAGAAACAAGGACTCATAAAAGGATACAGAAACGAATGCGAATGGCGAGACAGACAACACCCAAAACGCTACAAAACATTGAGAGACGTCATCAAGTTGGTGAGAATCATTAAGTAGGAGCTCAACCAAACACTATTGACTGTCTGTAGTAGTTATTTAGTAATAAAACCAATATTTAACGGTGCGTTTGTATGCGAAGCACATGTATAGATGTGTAAATAAAGAGAGTTAAATCTAACATTTTGTTGTTATGTCTGCGTTGAGTAATTGTAAATTTTGCTTTCCAACGTTGTTGGGTTATTTAGGGTACCAGTGTTTGGTTTAATATTTTCATGAATGAAACTCTCTGCTGGTTTAAGTGTGCCTTCTTTTTAAGTTGCCCTTTAGAAAATTTTGTAAAACTCAGCTGGACGTCTTAAGATTTATTGGCCTGCTAACAGGAGCTCTAAGATCACGCTGTTAAATCAAGATCAATGTCACAGCGTTAACGACAGACAGACAGTCAGCCTCTTGCTGTTGTTGACAGTTTCAAATACAATTGGAAAATTAACTTATTTTCTTTTTTAAATACAACAATACGCGCATTTAAAGTGCTCAGATTTCAATAAAATTCTTAGTGAGACTGTAAGTGTTTTTTAAGGGCCACTGCAATTTGTATAAATCAATGTGACATTTTTAAAAATATTAGACAGATTTGCGTCGCCTCTCTCAAGTGGTGTGGCCAGTTCTTCATATTTCTGAGTTTATTAAGCGGCCGATTAAGATTTTTTCTAATTTAGTAAGTACTGTTTTGATGAGGCAAAAAAAAAACTCAACTCGTATGCAGCAGTATTTTTGTATAAAAAATTTTTTGGTTAAGTGTCGGCTTAAAATATATAAATATTTTCTAATGAAACCCTTTTTTTCTTTTTGGGCTTTCTTTAAACTCTTTTCTTACAAACAAATAAACATCAAGTAATAAATCTACATGAAATGACCACGTACAACAAAAACAAGTCTTTTTATCTAAACTGTCTAAGCGCCGCTTACGGCTGTTGGAAGAATAATAAATAAAATAAATAAAAAACTAAAAGCAAACCCAACATAATAAAGCAAATAAATCAAAGTGATCTTTTAGTTGCCTGATAACAACTACTTATCCCAAACACTGAGTTAAAGCATAGAAAATACTTTAAACCGCTCATTTATCGGTTTGCAGTTGCATAATTTTGCTTAGAATGTGACTTCAACATGTCTCTTGTTGTAACTTGTTTTCTGTGTTATGTCATGAAGAAAAATCGTATTTCATCTTTCTAATACTGCTCCGGCATTTAATTCGAGTGCCCAGAATATTTTTATAGCGCTTAGAAAACTGCTGTTGTTTTTATTAGATTTTATTTTATTTATTTTTTTTTTTTTTTTTGTTTTGATGCACCGACTGCTGGACAAACAATCATAATTATTGACATTGTTAAATGAAAGATACTTGCAGCATCCTAGACTTTGTAATATTAGCTACTCAATACTGTCACTTTGGCTTTAGTCAAACTAAGACAGTAAACACCATTAACATTAACCGACGGTTCTTGAAAAAGTTATGTATTTCAGCTTATTTAAGATGACTCTCACAGATACATAATCATTTTTTTTTTTCATTTTATTGGTGTTGGCATTTATTTGTTTTGTAAGAAAGAAAAAATAACAACAACAACAATTGTCAACAGTGCGGTTGCAATATTTGTTTTCTTTTTTATTATTGTTGTTGTTTGACTTTTAAATAAATAATAAATTGTCAACAATAAAGGATGGGATAAGTGTCATAAAAAAAACTGGGAACAATTTTTTTAAGTTGTTATAAAATGTACTTAAATTCCCTAAATTAAAACGTTTACCAACTTATTTATGAAGAGGCCAAGTTAATTAGTCATAACGTTGGATAATAAATCACGTAATAAACAGTTTATTTATTTAATTTTAAACACTAAAAAAGCCATTACAAGGAAAAGATTATGATTTTTTTTTATTTAATACTTCTTTGTAAAAGCCACTTTTATTTATAAAAAATATATTTTACTTCCCGGTTTGTTAAAATTCATAACAAAAAAAAATTAATTGCGTGTACAGGTTGATAATTTAACGCGGCAAAACATCTTCTGAAATGATGCCAGACTGTATTTAAAAAATCTTTTATGTCTCACTTTTACGTGAGAGCATTAGGACTGTTTTGCTAACTTCAACTTGGTGATCTTTACAGTGGGGCTTAAATATTTCTCGTCTTGCCAAACGTTTTGTACATAAAATTTAATAATTGTAGCAAGACCACTGAAAAAGCCGACTACTTTTGACAAGTTATCTTAAAATCGTGTCAACTTTAAAAGGTAAGGAAAAGAAACACATGTATTTCGCACCTACATAATTATAAAGCTTTGTAGCCGCTTCATTTTGAGGCCGAGAATTTTCTAAATATGCTCCACTTTTCAATTAATACTATTTATTTCAAAATAAGTTGAATTTATTTTCCTATGGCAACTCCAAATAAATAAATAAAAATTAAATGTTAAAAAAAGTCTATCTCTCCAATAAAATGCCACCTTCGGCAATTTTTAAGTCCTCAATCAATTAAAAATCAAAAAATCAAAATCAGGAAAACGCTGTAAAAAGCGTAAAATAATAATATCATTGTTAATGTAGCAGACCACTTATGTATTACATATAGAAACTTTGCTATAACAAAGTCAAATTTCGTAAAATCTTAAACTGAAATAAATGCTTTTAAAGTTAAAAAAAAAAATCTTTCACATGTCTTAAAATAAAGTCAGAGAGGTATCAGTAAAGACAATTTCAGCTTTTACGTAATCACCCTGTTGCAAGGCTTGATATGTGCTCTTCCTATCATTCTTTGTCGACTAATCACCTTACTAATGACTTATTATTTATTCTTCATAATTGTAAACCTCTTTCTTGACCTTGATCAGTTATGGCATTAACATTCACTATATGAGTCCTTAGTCAAATATTTGTCGGGGCTGAACATTTAAACGCTGCAGCGCGCTGTGCTACGGCCACATTCTCTCCTAACACAAAGTTCCGTCTTCCTCGATTTTAATGCCGATCCAATGATACTTTAAGTGTTCGTGTTCTGTCTGTGATCCAGTCAACATTTAGGTACTCTGACTGTATGTAAATATCTTATTCTCTATTATTGCCCTTCAACCATTGCTATCTGTCTTATATACTTTTAGCTTCGTTTCTTAGGCCAAGAACACGAAAAATGGAATGATTTTTGATATTGAAAAAGAGAGACTGCTTTTTGAAACGTAAAACTTTGAAATACAATATTTAAGGAATGTGTTTTATTTTTTACTTTTTACTACAGATACATACCTTGATGTCTTGCGTTACGACCTTGTTTGTTGTTCAATCTTAAATCACAAATTCTCTATTCAGGTTTTAAATTCAACAATCTTCCACACAAAAAATAGATAAAATTTTTATGTACTTTTTTAATATTTCCGTACTTATGAGTATACACACACACACACACATGAGTAAAAATTTTAATCACGTCGAAAACAAAAGACTTGGACAAACATCAAGAGCCTTCGTTGTATGTAAAGATACAAATTTTATTTAACAATAAGCAATCATTCATTATTTTAATAACGGTTTAAATAAATTTTAAATTCTCACAAATTAATAAAAAAAAAAAAATATTATAAGAAGATGGATTGACGTCAAATAATAGCAAATAGTAATTTAAGCAACAGAGCTACAAGGCTGGAAAAATATGAAAGATAACATTATTTAAATATCAAATTTACTTAACATTTACGAAAATTAAGAGGGAAGTTAATTCTAATTGTTTTTCTCCCAATCAGGATTTAAACCGTAGATGAATAAAATTTACTTTCCTCGGCTTAAGTTCCTTTCTATCTGAACCGTGTCTAATTTTTCTTGTCTTCTTTGTAGTTTTTCTTTCTAAAAATTTAATTAAAAAGGAACCTAAGCCGAGGAAAGTTAATTTTAAAATTGGAGGATCATATTGCTACCACTATGATTTTCTTATTTTTATTTATAGAGTCCTCGTTTTCGAATAAAATTCTATGCATGTACTGTTCGAATATAAATATTCCATGCTTTTTGTTATAAAACTTTTCCTAATATTGATATCAAACCGAAGGCTATATTATGTAATTCCCTTAGCTAAAACTTAAGCTAAATTGCTTAAATGTTGAACTAATCCATGTACATTTTTTTTAATTCATCAGTATCTGTGAGTCTAACTCAAAATATAAGGCAGTGTTAAGTATAGGATTAAATGTTGCAATGTCATATTTGTAACAAAAAACTGCTTTGTTAAAATTTAATTATTTTAGAGATGGCGATTTAGCTTTAGCAACTTACAGAATAAGGCTGCGAAATTACAATAAACTGTTAGCTGATTTTTTTTTAATGAATTAGATGAAAACATTCCAAAAAGTGTGTTTTTTTATCGAAGACACTGTGACATTCTTTTATAATTAAAATATATTAAATGCCAATTAAAATTACAGATGTTAAAAATTTTACGAAAAAGGAAATTAATTGCGCATTTTGTTGCAAATGAAATAAATGTAAATGCAAGCAATAAAACAAGTTTTGTAATAAATTTAGAAAAATAACAATTTAAATGCTTTTGGAATTTTACAAATTCATGATCAAAAGGTTTTTCTTCTCGTTTTATTTTGTAAAACACGCATACGCACACACATACCAAATGCTCACATATCGTCATCCAACCCAAACCGGCCTGTCCATCTATGAGAGCAATTTTCCAGTAATTTATGATCAAATCGCCTTAACAATTTGACCATACGCCAGATGAGGCACAAACAAGTCAACTGGATAACATTTTGCATACCGCAAACGTAAAATATCTTCGTTCGTAGGTATTAAGCATGTAACAAAAGCAAAAACAATAACAACAGTTCCAACAACAACAACAACAACAACAACAACACAAATGCCGCCATTACAACAATAAAGTAAAAGAGCCAACAGAGACAGCAAAGCCAGCAGCATCAAGAAAACCACAGTGTTGCATCTTAAACAACAAAATATACAGAATTTTAACTGACTGTTACTCTGGGTCTGTGTTATTCTAAAGTCTGTGTCTTTTACTCCTTTCTGGTGCATTTGCTTTTTTTTTGTAGTTTTTTCATTTGGCATGAGTTTTGTTCAACTTTTATTTATTTTATTTTGCGGGTAATTAATACAACAGAAATGGAACTTCAAAAGAGAAGCTTTTGTGAAAACGAAACCAAACTTGAACCGAAAGTGCAAACAAAAAATATAAATAAACGTGGTATGCATTTCTGTATGTGTGGTGTCGTACAGTGTTTTACATTTTGTAGCAACAAAAAAAATGTAACTCATTATGTCACAAATTGAAATGTTGCAGTAAATAAATGGCCAGCATGCCACATTAGACAGGCCAACAAAACAGTCTTAACACAAGGCGGCTTTATGCAAAATATATTAAAAAAAGCAAAACAAAAACCAGATGGAAAAAAGAATAGGCAATCAGATAAAATAAAAGTTACATATATATGTATGTAAGCAATTATATTAATGCAGTTTAAATATTGTACGGAAGATATACGTAAATGTACATAAAACAAACAATTAGAAACAAACTTTTTTCTCAGTTCTGGTTATTTTCTTATTGCTGTTGATTCTGTATTTTATCCCTGTTCAGCAACTTTCCAGTCACTTTGATCGAAGGCCCCTGATATACTGTCGACATTGCCCCATAAAACATTGATATAGTGGCGATTTAGGAAACGAGTCGCCAGAATTTTTGCGTCTGGAGTTCTGTTATTTTATATATTGGAGTTTTAATTTTTCGCGTTTAGTTTTTCTTTAAAATAAAATTTTGCATTCTTGTTTTTTTGCCACCCTCCCATACAAAAAGTATATCCCTATTCATAACAATACGGTTGTGTAAATAAAACTTTGCTTTCTTATATTATAAAATATAAAACTTTTGTGCTTCACTGCCCAGATCAATCCCCTTTTTCCACTCCGCTGATCACGCAGTAGATGGCATGGGTCGAACCCCAGGCGCTACTCCCTTCTTTTGCATCAAATGGTCGATAAAATACAAAATAAACAAAATGAGTGTACCAGGTCTAAAAATAGTAATGCCTTTAATATTAATTTACATTCTCGATCAGATGATTAGAATAACTAAAAATTTTGCTACCATTGGAAGGATCATCTTCTTAAGATTATAAAAATATCAACGACCAAAAATAAAGTGTTTTTTTTAAGTATTTTAAGGTGCATTTTCCAGAAAAATAGAAAAATATAAAAAATTTAAATTAATTAATTAATAGCATAAGAACCATTAATAAATATTAACCTTATTAATAATATTTAGACATTTTAATAGCGAGTTTAAAATAACTTCAAATATGCAGGTTTATTAATTCATAAATTAGTTTCCAAAAATTCAGATTTATCCAATTTCAGAAATCATTAATGGGTTGAATAAGTGATTCCTTGTCGTAAAAAGTCTTGTGCCTTCATAAAAAAAACAAAACCTTAACTTTTTTAATAATGTTTATTTTGGAGGAACGAGTTGACCAATCAACATGATGTATGGAAGCATTATACTGTTACAGAATTCAGGGAATAGGTCTAAAGTCATATGAGTTATTCTAATAATTTTTGCACCTCCAAGTTCTAAATATCGATTGCGCCGAGACCGTAACGTATCGTAAAAATAATAATTGTAGCTGTTCAAATTAAATTAATTTTCGTTAATAAAAACAACAGTGCATCAATTATTTATATGACCTCCTTTGAAATGTCTTATTCAATATGCCCTCTAGAACATTTTTAAAGTTATATCTGTCGGCGAAAAATTTAAAAAAATAAGGCCGAGTAAAAACTGAAATTTATGTGGTTCTAATCATCTGACCGAAAATGTAATTACATATTTTTAAGAAATTACGCCTGATTAACGAAAATAATATTAAATATGTAACAACACTGTTTAAAAAATATATATGAAGGATTAGGCTCTAAAATTAAAATTATGGGTTCATACACCTTTAAAATCGGAAGTTGTCGATAATATTATATTTTTTTAGGTTCATGAATAAGCAAATTTACAACTAAGTTATTTTTTTTACCGATTTTTCACATTAAATTGGTCAAGTAAATTTTTAATCTTGTTCGATTTTTCCAACTTTTTGCAAATTTATTTACTCGTAAATGGTGTATTTGTTAAATTGAGTAAAATAGGACCCATTTTGTAAAGTTGTCCTACTGTAAAGCTTTATTTGCTTTTCGCCAGTTCTTATTACTATTATCGATTTATTTATTTATTGAAAATTAATTTTACAATTAATATCAACGTAATCTAAAAAGCTAAGAATAGTGCTGGAACTGAAAGATAAAAAGCTATGATCTTGTAGAATTGATTTCTGACCGGAGATATATGAAGTTGAAAAATGTTATTATTAACATATTGCATATATTATATAAAACTACTGCATTTAAAAGATATTAAAAATAATAGTTTCTCTAATCGTTCTCCACATTGATTTGAATTTCAATTCGATATTCTATCAGGAACACGAATAAAGGATATTTTAAACATTGTTAAGTTAACCAGAACATCATCGCTATTGAAAGTATGAATTATTTAATTCTCTATCGCCCCATATATTTTTTTTTATTGTAGTTACTTCACTAAAGCTACCTATATGCGACATGTTTTTTACATCTGAATTTTTAACTGTGGGAGCCATATGTAATTCTGCCTGTGTCTCTAAATTGGTATTTTACAGTAGACTTTTAATATTTGGTCACAAACGTACATGTATAATTATGTTCGACATAATTATTATTCGTTTACAACAGCTGATCTGCTTGCAAATTTACAGATATCCAAGCTGTCCGGTTCCAAATGGCTTGTAATCTTTTTAAAATATTTTTTGGTGCGTTACGGAATTACTGAAACTTGTAAATTTTAATTATGTTCTTTTTACTCTAAATATGAAAAATATCAGTTTGCATTGAATAGTAATACAGAATTCACATAAATGTTATCAAATAGTTAAAAGCAATTTCAGATTTTGGTCATTATAAAATACTACCGTCAGCCGGCTAATGCTACCGCCAATGCTAAAACGCCATTGATCGTTTTCATACGGCATAGGTTTTTTGGCAATACTTTTAACAATTATAAAAACAGCTGATGTCAAATGGTTTGTCAAATCAAAATAGAACACGTTCTAAACGAAATTTTGTCAGATGACTTTTCACATGTATTTAACAGAAGCAATGGTTCAACAGCCCTACACGACATACATATATGTGTTTAACAGTGGGAAACTTGACATGTCAGATGTAAAAAACATGTCGTGTATGGGGAGCTTAATTTAGATTTGTTACAACTGATATAGAGGCCCGATGCCTCGAAGGACATAGACCGACCTTTCTGATTTTAAGTAACAAAATTTTCGAAACTATGTCTGATCGATTGGTGATTGTTATTTTTTCTATTTATTTCACCATGAACACGGACGGACAGACGAACATCGTTTAGTCGACTTCGCTATGCATAAGACCTCAGAATATATATACTTTATGGGATCGGAAATTGATACTGTAAAAATTACAAGCTGAATGACAAGCATAAATAAACCTTTTTCCGCCTGCGGTAAAGCGTATACAAACAATTAAATCGCAATTTTTATAAAATTGCAAATAGGGCTTTAATGATATTAAAAAGCAAATACTTGATTCGGGAATGAAACCATTTAGCATTTTTTTTCTTTCAAATATTTGTTCATTTTTTAATAGGTCCACTTTACACAAACACTGATAGAATAGAACAATTCCAGGTGATATACAACTTAAATTGCAGCTGATTGCAACTTAAATTATATTTACGAAGTACTTTTTTATTAAATGTTTCAAATTTGATTACTATTTAACCAACTTTTGCTACTTTGATCTAAGAACACCCAAGTTGTTGTACAATTGACTAAAACAAACTAACAAACAAACAAGAAAAAAAAGCATGATAAAATTCAACCTAGGTAAACATTTTATTTGTGGCAAATAATTTTTACTCTTGTAGCTTAAAATCATCAGTGTCGACTTACTACACTTGCACACACACACACAGATACGCACACACATTACAAACAAGCAATACTTTTCTTAAAGAGTTATCAAAGTTATAAACTTCAACATACTTAAGTTGCCATAAAAACAAAGATTTTATTTGACCATCATCGTCATCTTCATTTCTAGTGTGGAAAGTCCATCGCTTTGTGTTGTCTACTTCAGATGAGCATACGGCTAGTAGTTAAAATTTAAAACTTCAACACGACCAAGAAATATAAAACAAAACAAACAAAAAAGAAACACGACAAAAAGTTATTTAAAACAACCGGTGCATCATCGCCAGCCAGCCATCCAAGCATCCAACCAACCATCATTATTAAATGCAACACCAACTTTATTATGAACAACTTGGAAAGAACAAAAATAAGTAGAAGAAGACAAAGGGAAAAAATTAAACAAATACAAACACTGATTTAAACTCGCAATCAAATCGGGTTAACAAACCAAAGAGAAAAAAAAAGACACAAAAATTCATGTCATTTTTAACATTTATAGTGAAGTTATGCGGTATTTTCCTCTTGAAATTCAAATTTTATGGAAGCTCATTAAATATAAATTTGTCGTTTATTATACAGCCAGCCAGCCAGCCAGGGAGTCAACCCCGTTGTTGGAGGGACAACAAAAGAAACCTTTAAACATTTTGTTGCTGGAAAAAAAAGAAACAAAAGAAAAAAGTGATGGTCAGTGCAAGTGCATCAAAAACAGCATCATTGCCATGACCACCATTATATGGATACGTTATAAACGTTGATGTTACAATAAAATAATATAAATTAATTAACCTAAAATGCAGTCATTCATTTATTAACTTTACTTTTGGAGAGTGTCTTTCGTTTTTGCCCATTTTTTGATAGCAGCCTGCATTCTTTTTGTAAAGGTGTGCAATCGTAAAAATTTGCATTTCTTTGTTTTAAACCGGCTTTGCGTGTCAAGAAATCAATAAGATTTCATGCCGCAAAACAAACTGTAAGAATAAAGGGATGGAATATGCCTTTTTTAACAATAATAATTTTCATTAGTATCATAAATATTTCTGTTGATATTATTGTTTTGCCATTGCCATTGCCATAACCACTGTCATTACCATTGTCACTGATGTGTGCGTGCAGGCAACCATCTCAATATTAACAGAAATAAGAAAAATAAAAATAAACTTTTTATGAAAACAATTTCAGATTAAGCTTTTCTTTGTTTCGATCAAAGTTTTTAACAACAATCAAGTTTAAACCATGAAAAAATAAAATATTTGCAAGTGGACAATAATGCAAAAATTAAATTTAGAACTTTTTTAATTTGTTTTTTAAAATTCTTAATGTGAACTATTAAGAGACACTTTTAAAATATTTACACCAGACTGTGGATACTATTTATGGCTTGTGCTTAACAGAAGCCTTCAACACAATTTTCGAACTATTTTTTGTATCTCCACAATACAAAAGCGTTTTGTGAGTACAAAAGAAAAAACAAATTTAATTAATTTTTGACTTCATTCGATCTTGTTATATTTTCGTTTTTACACATTTTATGGAGAATTTGTCCATTTTGATGCCCTTCAAAAAGCAGGATTTCTAAAGATCCCCGAAAAAGTTTTTATTGCACAAATGACTTAGTCCTTAACTTTATTGAGATGAAAAGTGCTGGGAGCATTCCCAAATAAAATCGTTGTCGCCATTGAAACTGTACATTGTAACTGATACTATAGTGATGAATTACTTTCTCCCGTTTTATTTCTTAAGAGGAGTAGTAAGTAGCACTTCAGATATTTAAACCTGTTTAGTTAGTGTTGTAACCGTGTTACATTCTTTAGGAAAGTAATAGATGAGAGATAAGATAAGGTGGTGAAAGGAGGATAAAATGGCTAACATTTTTTTAGTTATTGTATTTTGCCAGCGAATATGCTATGAAAAAGTGTACCGACGAAAGAGGCTACACAGTGTAATGCTAATTCTGAATTTATATTTATTTTTGATTGAAGCAGGGGTTAAACCCTGGCCAACCCGATTTATAGTAAACGTGCTTACGTTCTGACTACAGTAGCCTCTGATGATCTGAGTTTGAATATCAGTCACTTCTTAATTTTCGGTAATAACCGTCGTCACTGGCTGTGTACTTTGGATGTTCGGCGAGCGCTTTCGATGTGATAACATCATTTTTAAGCCACGTATTTGTTAAAACTGAAGAGATAGTATTAAGAATAGATAGTGTTAAGAATAAAAGGTGGTGGGTTTAGGTAATTTTTGTCCGTTTAAATGGTATTATGCAGGTAGATTGCCCGATATCTGTCCTGTTTATTGGGGTAAATAGTTTAATATTTGGGTCTTTTATTATTGGATAGGTAAGTGTGACCGTCTGTGTACAGAGTACACAGCCAGTGACGACGGTTATTACCGAAAATTATAACAACAGTTTAATATATACTGGCGGAATCAACTCAATTAATTTAATACACTTCTTAGTTAACAAAGGTAATATTTCTAATATGCAATAAATTCTTTTCACACTGCAAATAAAAATACAAATAAAGAAAGTAACACAACCGCTTTGAAGACATTATTCACTAAGTGCTACTCGCTTTCTTGGAGGCGGATTCATCTGGTAAAATCTCTTGAATTTAGTCCTGCTTCATTTATGAAACTCATCAAGATAATTTGTAAACAATTGCTTCTCCCAAGTAAAATTTAAGTAGCTAATGGTCTCCAAATGTTAGCGAATGGAATATTTTTGAAATGTCACTGGTTCATTTTCGAAATGTTTCATATGATTTTAAATCACAATCTAGAACTTATCTCTTATTTTAATGACATCATACTACAGCACCAGAAGCTAATAGACATTGAAAGCGAAAATCGAGCTGTGCGTACTCTGACATAATGATGAGCAATCCCGTGATTTTTGAGAAACGTCGTTACCAGTGAACGTGATTTTTAAATCACCAAACTTTTAAAAAGTTACCGTGATCACCGTTTGCAGTTCTTTTTTATTTAGGCGTACATGTTTCTATAGGATGTATATGGTAAATATATTAAATAATATATTGTCCAAACAGTAACCATAATCCAAAAGGTATTTTGATCTCTACGTTCGAAGCAGCAGTAATTACATTTGGCCGGCCAGAAATATAAAATCGGTAGCAATGAATATTGGTTCAAATTAAAAAAGCCTACAACATTTTTTGTATTACTTCGATACATATTTTTGTGCGAAGTTTAGAAAAACAGAATAGCTGTTGTTAATTAGTATAAGCAAGAAAAACCTACACAGCAATGAAGTCACTTTGACTTACGAAAGAAAGAACTAATATTTCTCTACACAAAGTAAAATCAAATTTAAGTTTGTACGTGTGAAAATATAAAAGAACTTTCATACAGGGAACTGTTGTTTGTTAAACTCAGTTATCTCTACTCCGACATCAGACCTATAAATAGTTATAGACCAGGTAATGATAATGAAATTAGTATTACAGCGCCCGTTTTAACAATTTATTTTTAAAATAAGCGTGGTACAAAGTACTCAGAACATAGTGAGACGAAATTATCAAACAACGAAGAGTTACTTTTAGGAACCACCACCTGGGCCAGAGCATCTTTAAAAACTTTATTCTTTTTTCATTAGATTACATAACACACATACAGTAAAAGTTATTCGCCAAGGAATATTTAGAACATATTAAATCGAAACTAAAGCATATTTCCAAATAAAGTAAAAGTTCAGTAAAACAAAAAAAAATCAGAAAAAACTCGAAACACATCATATCGTACGACTTACAAAAACAAAACCAAATATTTACAAAAGTGATTGTGCTTAGTTGCGAGTAGTTGTGTCTGGTGGAATTACTCACTACAATTTATAAAGTATTTAGACACAATATTTCCTACCAAGAACCCCCAGTAACACGAAATATCTCACCTTATTTTCGCAAGGTTTTTGGGACACTTACAAACAGACGTACACTCACACACATGATTATACAACTAAAACAGCAGACTTAAAGGCTCTCGCCAAATAAGTAAATTTTTTTTCAAAGTCCAGTTAAGTTTGTTTTTATTTGCTGCAAGAAAAATGATGCAAAATTCATTTTGAACAACTACAACACGAAGCAGAGTTGGTATATTGTTGTTGTTGTTGGCAATTTTTGTTCGGTGTTGGCAAGTTATTGTAGGTATTTTGTGAATAACTCAAGCTAACAGGAGGGTCCACACATCTGGTCATGATGTTGATACAGCAAGAACTATCATCGTCATCATCATCATTATCGCCATCACCTTTTGCAGTCTACAAAACCAAACATTTCATGTCGGTATTTTTGTAGGAATTTATCGTGTTGGTTGCTTTTTTTGTAAATCTCTTTGCAACATAACAGATATTCTAACACGTAGCGGTGTTTATTGAACTTTTTTCGGTGCATGTTTAAGAAAAATGAATAAAACATTAAAAAAGAAATCCGAATGTTAAAAATAGTAAAATCCTAAGTCGTATGCTTTTTCTGAACTCATTTTGTGTTTTAATAAATGATTTTAAAAATGAGTGTCAAAATTACAATTTTAAGTTTACAAAGAATAAAAAGAAAACTTGTTGTTTTATGTAATAAATCTCAGTTGTTAAATTTATCGCCGAATGCTTGTGAGTACTTCAAGTGAGACAGCTTGATTTTTATGCTGAACATTGGCTCGAAGATGGAAAAGAGAATATTTGAAGTGAATGATCTTAATGATCTTAGCGTTCGAGGTATGAAAAATTTGTTTTCTGTTGAAAAGTCTATTGGCAGGTAAAAAACTTAACGGACATCTAAGCCATGCTTTTATGCGCACAAACCAGCAAAATAATTGTGACTACTCGATTATGCTCTCTATTTGGTAGGCTTAGCTTGACGTTCTTCAAAAAAGTTAAGCAGTAAACATAAGGAATACAACCGATCCCATGCTATGACAAGACACAACTTAGACTTTAAACAATAAAGCTGTCCATCGTATTACTTTATTAGTCCTGAAATTATGCCTTTTAAGCTGTGATCGGGCGGTTTAGCTAAATATTTATCCTAAATTTATATTTATATTTATATTTATCCTAAATTATGAATAAAATATTGATAAATTTTTATCTGAATAAAGGGTGATTAATAAGACCACAGATTTTGTTGTTATAAATAAATTATAGTTTTTTTATTTCAACCGTTTATTCGTCACGACGACTACTAGGCCAATACAAGGTGCGCGTATCAAAGTCGTTCAGAACTTCGGATTGTATTTAAAATGATGTCGAATCAATCCAATGATTGTTGAATAAATCAACAGTTACCCCACCGTCTATCCAGATTTAGTGCCTGCACACCGGAGGACTGGTTCCCACTATACCCCGAAGATATCTGTGTCAAAGCATACCTGTTCTCTCAGCCAGAATCGAAGTACCCCCCTCATCAGCACATACAGTTCGACTCATCTTATTTAAGGCATAAAAATGTTGTTTTAATGACATAAATATGTTCACTGTAGCAGCGTTACCAACATAATTTTCAAAGAAGTACGATCCGATGACTTCCTCAGGCCAAAAGTAGCAACTTTTAAGAGATTAGCAAATAAGACAGATCTGTCAAAAAATCAGATCACTGAACATAGTGCCTTTTTAAACAGATCTAATGACTGATTCACGTAGTGTCTCATGGACTTTTACCACAGCTTTCTTCTTCGCTATAGGACTACATGTTTAATAAATTCATCTAGCCCAGAGGCGCCAGAGTACTGCTTTTTATTATCTATTTGAAATCTTCTATCGTCTGTACTATTTTCTCTTCTAAAGAAAGTAAGTGTTGAATCGTTCTTTTAGATTTAACATTTAAAACAAGTCAATTTGCTCAAAACGTTATTTCTTTTAACACTTCACTTAAACCTACCTTCGCCTCAAATAATTGAGAGCAAACTTAAAAAAAAATTTAAGTACTTAACAAGTGACTAATCAAGCACCAACGATTGATGTAGAGAAAGAAAACAATTGCATTAAAAATAAACACTTCATTTTAAAATTCTTGCGAATAGCTGAATGTCTGTTTAAGCTTCCTTTCAGTTTATATTTCTTTTTAACCGACCGAAAAAAAAAAACAAAAAAATTTAAATATCGTAGCTTTAAATCAAACTTCTAACAATTTTACACGTTTTATGATCTTTCGCACGATCATAAAGTCCACTAAAAACTATACAAAAGAAACAATTTATTATAACATGAATCATCGTCATCGTCATCACCACGATCATGATCACAATCGTAATCATTATTTACAATATCAACTACGTCAGCAGCAGCAATATCAGCATCATAGATAATATTGAAATAAATTTGTATCTTTATAAAAAATCTATGTAAAGATTAAAATTTTGCTAAAATTTGTTAACTCTTTTAGTTGGTGTTTGTTGTTTATTGCTTTTGTTTTGTTTTCCTTTAACAATTTTCATCAACCATCTTTTAACTTTTGTGTGCTGAACAAAATCAATGTCCAGCCATCTAAATGGAATACTCGTACATATCTTTCGTCTTAATAACCAGTAGTAAGTTTTAAATTAAATAACGTGCACAATTTTGAAGCTTCCATGAGTTTTAAACTTGTTTCTGATGTTCCTGCCAGTCTGAATGGCCATCATTGGTTCATACAAGACCTAAATCAAAAACAAATACCTCATAATGTTACTACATTCATTTTTTTGTTTCATTTGTTTAATAGTTAGATCCAGCGATGGAGTTTTTCATCTCCTGGGTTTACTTGTTTGTTTTCTTACTGTTTTTGTAATCTTATCGATTGTTGTTTTTGTCCATTTTTTAACGATTTCTGCATTTTGTGAGGCAAAAACTGCATGCTGCAAGATGGTGTGTTGCCTTCTGTATTTTTTTTTTTTAACTTAAAGCTATAGAAATTAACTTATGTATGTACTTGGATCCAATGCATCCATCTAAGTGTGCATTTAAGTCGCTAAATATACAAACATTCAATATAAATATTTCTTTTTATTCATGCCACTTATATTCAACATTAAGAGTGAAACATACATGCAATACAACCAACCTATTAGAAATGTAGAGTGTGTGTTTGTGTGTTGTTTTTTTGTTGCTCTGTAAGAAACTTTGTTTTGTTTTTCTCTCTCTCTCTCTCTGATTTTGTTATTGTTTTATTTAAATTTATTCAGTTCTTCATGTTCAATCTTTATACATTTTTGTATTGGCCTTTGATAGATTTCCGACCTGATAAGCATTTTAAAATTGCTGTATGTACAACTACACACATATATATTCAAAAACCCAGCAAACACAAAATCAGACATTTGAAAAACGATGTTTTTTTATTTAACAATAAACGAAATTCCGAAAACTTTATTGAGCAGAGTATTGAGTGCAATACTTGAGCTGAATTTTGAAAACATATATCTGAACTGAGTTTCAAAAATTTTAAAATAGTATTGTGTTAACAAAAATTTATTTTTTAAACGGTGAAAAAAAGGCCTGTGGTCGAATTTCAGAATTTAATGTTAAGCTCAAATTTTTAAATTATCGCTAATTTTGTCTTCAGAAGAAAATCAAATGTAAATGATGAGAAATTAAATAAAATTATAAAAGTTTTTTTTCGCCCTTTTTATATTCGTTTTTCCGTATTTTGCTACTCCTTTAAAAAAATACTTGAGCCTTAAATATAAAGATAATAAAATAGCATTTAAATGTTTTGTATTTATAATGTTTGTGTTATTTTTCCCATATTTTTATACAATTTACAATCCTCTCTAAAATGTTTGGGACTATGGAATTTTTAACCTTTTATCAATTATTTAATTTCAGATTCAACTAAGGTTATCGCTAACCCAACAAGCAATTCTTATTGTTTTTGGACAAAAAAAATTTTGTTTTAAAACGAAAGCAAAGTATTTTCAGCGCAGTTGCATAATCGATTGTTCAGTACCGAAGAGTTAGAGAAAACAATGCCAAAAAAATAATGATTTCATGCATGTCCTACAAAACTGAATATCTTGACAGGTTATTTTATGCTTTCTTTCATCATAATAATTTCAAATGTTTATTTTTGAAGGAAACTCAATTTTTTCCTAAAAACCGATAACTGGATTTTGAAAAATTTCGAATAATCGATCACCCCTATAAGTACTTCTTACGGCTTTTTATCATAAAATTTACTTCTTGGTTGTTTAAGTGTTCTGATGAATGCAACTATAAGAAATGATGAACTTTAAATATACTTTTTAATTGCTGTTTTTGCGGCAATGATCTTCACGAGGCATCAAACGGACTCTAGGAAGAGGCCAGCTATTTCTATGCAAGTGGATTGCTAATGCATTCCAGAGGTGTGCAATGAAACTTATGTGAATACCAGTGTATTGCAAGGTGTCAAATAGTTAAAGAAGATTTGTTGTGTTCCTTTTCTCAGGTTGTTATGCATCTCTGAGCGCCGCCCAGTGGATCACAGTTGTCAAAACGTCGATCCAACACCACATTCTATTCATTTTAATTTATTATAATTTTTGCACGTTTTATATTTCTCTTTGTTCTTGCTCATTTTTATCAATTTAGCGATAAAGTATTAATAATATGTCAAAAATGTTCTTTCATGGGCCACATTTTAATATGTAGTGACCACACTGGTGTTAGATCTGGCATCACCGCGGTTGCAACATTGACGTTCATCAGGCATTGACAGAGTTTTAAATTTAACGTAGTTTTCAGTCAAGAAAGAGACGCGTAAAAGAGTTAGTGTGTATACGAGTAGAACATTCTTGATGAATATAATAAAACTCTTAATTAATTAGTTAAATAAAAGCGCATTTTATTTAACACACTAAAAATATAACAATATGAGATTTGGTAATATCTTGTTTGCTTTAAAAGTTAATTTGTTTATTGGGTGATGTATTCAGTAATAAATAAGTTTCTTTTTTATTTATATCTTTGTGACTTAATATGTTTGTAGATCGTAGCAAATAGTTGTTAAATTAATAAAATATAGAAATTATTTGAGGTAATTTTATTTCAGTTAAAAAATTTTAAAATAAATTAAACTAAAGTCTATTAAACCTAATTTAAAAATCTAAAATACTCGTAAAATATAAATTGCATGCGGTACGCGAAGGCAAGTCGACGGGTATGTCTCAAAAAACTATAAAAAAAACTAGGGACTTAAAAAAAAAAATTAAAACATTTCGAGTTTCCACAAATGACTGCCATTTTTTGAGAAAAACTCGTCTTTCAGTTTTATTCGCAAACGATTAGCAGAGATAACTTTTGCTATTGGATTTTATTATTCGCTAGTAGTTAATGTTACAGGTCCTTCCAGTGATTCAGTGATTATTAGAATCACTGTATAAAAAAATTTGCCACATTGTATTTAAAGTTTTTGATTAAAGCCGAAATTAAGTAAGAGTCAATGCAATGATAATATTCGTAAGCAGAAAGAAAATATTTTCTATCAAGATAAAACTCGAAAACTCACTTTTTCAGTTTCGATCTCAAAAATATACGATTTGTTTTATCTTTTTCGTCAAATTATGTTTCAGACAGTTTTTTCCCGTTTTAGATTTTAACAAAATGGTTTTAATGTAGAAGGTTTGACGGTAATAAGAAGTTCATGTCTACAACAAGAATTTATTTTAAGGATCTTCAAAATCTTACTTTGGGGAGGGCTTAATCAAGTTATTGACGGTGCTGTATGAATTTGATGACCTGGTTTCTCAACCCAGCCACATTCAATTTAACTAAATAGTTTAAATTTTCAAAATACATATTCTTCTTTGACTTTAGTACTCTACAGCAAATCGTCGGTGAAATAAAACATATATGAATGGCTGTAAAAATGTAATGCATCTGTTAACAATAGAGGCGCTGCAACGTTGTTCTAAAAATAAATATAAAGTGTAATTACAATGTTAATTGCAAATGAAGCATTCTATTTACTTTTCTTCTTCATCACCTACATTCTGTTCACCATCCCTTTCCAATTAATAAGTAGACATTATTGCCTGAGTGTTACTTCTCTTAAAAAAAAGAAGTTAAGAATTGCTGGCTGAAGGGTATCGAACTACTTAAACTTTTGGTTTTCTTGTAGTAACTGTAATTTTTATTTCTTTAAATTAAGTTACCGATAATAGAGTTCACATAAAAAATTACTGTTAAAAATTAAATATCTTAGAAATTAAATGCCCAACTGTTAATTGACAGTTTGTTTGAATTGAATTTATTTCGTTAAAATTTTTTTTAATCCTTCACCTGATTAACTGTCGTAATCTATTCGCTAATATGCAAGCAAATTCCACTGGCTTTTTGATTTTAGCAAATATATTTATAAAATTACTTTATTGATATTATTTATGCCACCACCAGGAGTGAGTGTCAGTTTTTTGTTCTTTTTTTTTAATTCTACTTGAAATTATTTTAGCCAAATAAATGTTTTATTAGAAAAATTATTAAGAAGCCAATTATTGTAAATTAAATACCCCTTTGGGTAGATATTAATATCGGATTAATATATTTAAAAAAAATATTATTCTTATAAAAAGCTGCAAAAACAAATCTTGGGAATTCCCTCAACGCCCTTTTAACAAGTTTTGTATTCCAATCAAAGTCGTTTTTTAAGTTTCTGGGAAAATGCATTAATTTTCCAAGAATATGTTTTCTAAAATTAAATATCCCCGATTAAAACATTGATGATGACAACATTAATGCGTATTTTTTTAATTTTGATTTTTGGTTTTTTACCTGAATTCGTTTTATGTTTTTCACTCCTTCTGGTGGCAAACAAATGACGTTCACCTTAAGCTATCCATCCTAAAACCCAACAGACAACATTAACACAAAACAAAATAAAATTATTAAATCTTTTAATAAAAAAAAAAAAACGAATAAAAAACACAAAAAAGATCAGTTCTGTATTGAAAAAATAAAAATACAAATAAAGTTCGTAACGACGCCTGAACACGTGCCTAAATTAATACGCACACAGTTGGCTTGCTGGCTGGCTGGCAGAGAAGACTCATCAATTTTGTAGATAAAACTGGAGACACTTTTGACTGTCAGTAGTATTTTATGTTTAAGCGAACGACTCTGACTGTTGGAATTTTGTGGCACTAAAAAAGTGTTTTTGCTTTTTATAATTTTGGGTTTTAGATTTTATTGTTTCGAAATTCACACACATGTTTTTTTTCTTTAGCAGAAAGGATTTTTTTAATGGGTTAAATTTAAAATATTTATTATTTGGGGTGTTTGAAAATTAAAAAGGAATGTTTAGTTGTTTTTTAATCTAACGGAAATACTTGAAATACCTTTGATAACATTATTGTCTATGTGTATGTGTATATGTGTATGTGTATTAATATGCATGTGTGTAAAGATCTTGGATGAATATTTAAATAATCCTTAAGAAATAAAAAACTCATTTATTAATTAACTTTTATGAGGAAGAGTGTAGTGTGAGCAGCAGAAAGAGTAAAGAAAAACAATAAAAAGAAAAACAAATCAATAACTACATTTATTTGAACATCTAAGCGGTCAAGTCTGTGAAATTCGCCGTCTTTGTTACAAAACCAGGCTAAAACAAAGAAGCCGCTTTCAAGTGTTTATTGGCCACATTTGAATAAAACACGACAATGGGTCCACAAAATCACATCAACATACACAGCCACACACACACACACACACACACACATATTGTCAAACATCTTTAAGTACGAATAATTTAAATCTTGGCCAACAGATGATGGAACAACAGCTAACAAATAAACGACCAGTGATACAGCAGAATACAAATACAACGACAAGATTAAACAAAAAACGTAACTCTTCATGATATTGTTGTCATGGTTATTGTCATTGTCGCTTTAACTTTGAAGCTACTGCACACAGAAATTCATACTAACAACCAGACACAATCATTTAGCTAAACAGTATAGTGCAACAATTTATGTTGTATGCAACCTCAAACATCCTTGATGACAAGATGTACATCAGCTTTCTGCCAAAAGAAAATTAAGGCAAAAAAAACCCCAACAACAAAATCAGGGCTGTTCATTTGAAATAGAAATTCGTTTTAAATTAAAAATGTCAGTTGTACCATTAGAGTCATAAGGCAACTCTAGCCATGATAAGTCGTCAACAGTGAAATACAAGGCCTTATGCCCTTTTTTTACATCAAGTTAGAATAACGGAATAAATTTCGTAACAAAATTTTTCATACCTCAAAGATTTCTAGTTAATGACCTCCTACATTTTCTTACTCCCAGCTCTTCAAGCACTGTCCCAAAAAAGCTCTGCCCCACCATCTCTAAGGTTTTATACCATCACCAAGGACGCATCTTGGTTCAAAAGCCTCTACAGATCACTTTTTGCAGATTCGTCCCTATACAAGGCCTGGTTCAAATAGCTCAGAATTTTTAGAATAGGGCTGTGGCAAAGATGGTTGGCTGGCACATCGACTGATAAGTTACAACAATTCGTATGCTCTTCAGCAGCAAATCACCGGCAAAGTAAAACGTAAGAAAATCGATGCACCAACTTCAATAACTTTTAAAAAAAAAAAACATAACGTGCAATTGCAGTGTTGTTTTATTTATCACTATTCTTCATCACTTATCTGCTCTACCCTATCCTCTTCCAAAGAAGGTAACACGATTATTTAGAAGGCCTTATTGTCTGAGTTTTACTTCTATTTAACAAAAAAAATTATCTTTTTCCGCAGCCGTTCTTTCGTTTATCTGATCCGAGTACTCTTTATCCTTTTTCGTATATTTATTTTCGTAATTTAATTATCTTTTATCTTTTTTCAAACGAAGAGACACTTTTTAACAAAACAAAAAAAAACGATGTTCACTCCCTCGAGTTTTAGACGCTGGCATTTTTGAAACCGACACTAGGAAAACTATTACAATCAATAGCTAGCGCTGTAGATTAACAGAGATAATTACTCAAGATTGTTAGCTTAGCTCTGAATGGACCAACCTCCTAACAGTCAACAACCAGCCCGAATTTTTTCCCTGGATATGGATATGGAATTAGTCTGATGTTATAACAATCTTTGAAGTCCTAACACTATTTTCGAACTAAAAATCTAAATCGTGAACACTGTTATCATTTTTATTTAACTGCAGGTTAAATGTCATTGAAAAAACACAACAACAACAATGGAGAGAAGAAAAAAAATAACATACAACAAGTGGTGTTCATTGGTAAAATCAACAAAATTTAAATTTTACATTTGTGTCATCTTCGTCATTAGCACCATCATACTCATCGTCGTATACTTTGTTTGTTTAACAGCGGAAATCATCAGAGACAATAAACTTCATCATCAACCATGTCATCCTAATATTAACTCCTTCAATTTTAGTTTTTTTGTGCTGTTCAATTTGATTCTTTGTACATTTAGTTCTTCAGATTTTAAGGCGAAGACAAATCGTCTACGTTTTCACTTCTTATATTCTTCGCGTATGAATTTGTGTGTGAGTGTGTCTTTTGTGATATCAGGACCAACCTAAGAAGTTGTCATCGGAGCCCAGATGACAATATTGATAATATTTTTTTTTTCATTTTTTTTTTTTTTTCATTACTATATTTTGGATTTCATTGTTTTGGTTTCATCCATATGATCTGTCTTTTGGTTGAAAGGAAATGTGTGAATGTTGGTTCAAGTTTTTTTTTTGAGGGTACAACGCAACAAGCATCAATGATCGTTAAAATGGATGAACAAATGAATGAAGAACTTAAAATAATTTTGATTCTTTGTAGGTTTGTAGAGTGTGTCGTATACTTTATTATATTGTTTAATAAAAAATTATACATAAAACAAAGGAAATATAAAATCAATTTTAAGGTGCGGTCACTTTTTTGTTTCTTCTGGGGTTTATTTATGGTTTAGATAAATATTGGGACAAAAATCGAATTTATGGTTTCTTGGCGCCAATAAGTGAAATAAAATTTTTAGACTTATTTTTTTTTTTTATTGTTGTATCTGTTAATGGTGTTTCCTTATTTAGTACTCCTGAACTTTATTTATTTTTTGCTACTAAAGAAAAAATATTTATTTAACAAAAAAAAAAAACAACAATTTAATTTCCGTATTTAAATTAGGCACGATGCTTTTTATAAACAAATAGAAGATGCTTTATTCAAGTTTATAAAAGTTATTTTCTCAAAATAAGCATTCTTCTTGCAAATAAATTCTTTGCAAAATGTTTTGTAAATAAAAAGAAATTGACTAAAAAAGCCTTTTAAGAATAATTATTTTAATTAATGTTTTGTTATATTATACTTAAAGCATTTCTACAGAACATTTCATATATTATTTTTTTAACTTGGAAGCCAACTTTTTCAAAAACTTCTAAATTAATCAAATTTACACTCGCGTTAAAAAATCGATTTCGATAAAAAAAAATATACCATCTTAAAGATATTTTTTTGCAGATGAGCATAAATTATATGCATTTAAATTTGACACTAATGCGCTACAAAAAATTAAATAATTCATGTACATACCAACCTAATAAACATATGAAACATATTTTGAAATCTTGTATTTATTTCCTCTGCATACACATATTCAGAAAAGCCATTCCTCATAACTTGGCTCTTAATACTTTTTTTATTTGACATTTATTGTGTCACTTTTGCTTTTAAAAGAATTTCATTTGTATTTAAAAAAGTTAATAAAAAATATTTGACCATGTCGAGTTTTGTACATATATTCTCTGGATGTCAATACATGAGTACATCCATCATTGTAACTGAAAATGAAAAATAAATTTACATACAAATCACACCGTAGCGTCCAGTTTAAGAAAATTTTTCCGAAAAAAAAACTTTAAACAAAACGTATGCTTAACACTTGGAATTAAACAAGAAAAAATAAATATAAAGAGGGAGTAGTAGCAGAAAAGACATCTAGTAGACGAAGAACAAATAAAAATGCAAGAACAAAAGAAGTAAAATTAATGCAAAAACAAGACGAAATTCATGTAATTAGATAAAAACATTTAAGCTCATCGAGATATGATCAGGTTTTTTTCTTTAATTTGTTGTTATTGTGTTTCTTGTTCAAACTAAACAACAAAAAGAGTAGACAAGATTTTTTTTTGTGTAGATAGAAATTTAAATAAAAAACAAAAGAAAACGTTAAAAAATGCTGCTGTTTCTAGTCTATGAGTGTATTGGGAATCCACAGAACAAAAAAACTATTATATTTTAATATTATATAAAATAAAAAAATTTCAATATGCTGAAAATAAATACAATTAAATTTTACGAAAAGCGACTTTTAATAAAAAAAAATAATAATAAACCAAATAAGCGCAAAAGCCACAAAAGCAACATGGTGTATCAAACATTTTACGTATTGAAAAATATATGTAGAGTGGTAGATGTGTGTTATAAATTTATGTCTATACGTATTTCAAATAAAGCACATGGCGGCGTCTCTTAAAAATGAACAAAATACCAACCATAAAAAAAATAAATAAATGAAAATCCCTATAAAAAAACAGGCAGTGAATTTTTGAAACGCAAAGTTTGTTAACCAAAAACACCACAACATGGCATGAAATCCTACAAAAAACAAATTTGGCAACACATACAAATACTTCATTCAACATGCTCTTATTTATTAAAACACCAATACTAAGAAGCTATTTGAAATTTAACAAAATGGCACAAAAAAAAAAAAAACATTCACACACATTCACTTAAGTGCAAAAAAATAGTATTTGCCACAAAATGTTGAACGAAATTCACAACATCAACGAGTGGAAAAAAGTTCTGAAGCACTGCAATAAAAAGTTCAAATCTCCATTATATTTATAATGGGGCTGTTAAAGTGTATCCAATACCAAACACCACCACAAAAACAGTAACACGCAATACGAAAACGGATACTGAATAGAGAAAAATGAAAACTTTCATACCCCTCCTCTTGCTTGCCCTTCTTGCAGTGGAAAGCAATTATTTAGCAGCACGCAATGCGCAGGTCATTTGAAGTCGATGAATTTTTCTTACTTTTTTTTAAGTTTTTCTTTATTAATAAATATTGTTGTTAAAATAACAAATGCTTTCAATAAGGTTTGATTTTATATATATATATATTTTAATTTATAAAAAATACAAATATTTCATAAAATATGTTTTATTAAGCTTCAGACAAAAAATAAATAAAAGAACCTCACATTTTCATCGAATTTATTGATTACTAATTTTTTTCATCAACTCCCTCTCAGCTTGTTATATTTTGTTTTTATATTTTCATGATTTAAAAATATCACCGTTATGACTTTATCAATTTTAATATATATAACTTTATTTCATACGCCCTATTTGATCCCTTATTTGGTTGTATTATGGACCTGATTCACATTCGATTCACCATTATTTATTTTGAATTTTGTATTTTTTATTATTGGTACTAAATTGTTGGTACTAAATTTTTGGTACTAAATTAGCACTACATAATATTTTCATATTAAAGCAAAAACGCAAAATAATTAGAAAATACAAAAATGTTGTTTAATATACAAATGTTACGCATTTCCCAGCTTATTCTTTAGCATCTATCTGTATCTTATAAAAATGGACCATTAATTCTTGGGCAGCCGTGATATCGTGGTCTCATGGATGGCTTAGTTAGATAAGTAATAACATAATAATCGCGTTCCAGTCGGTCCGAGTTATGTAAACATGTTCTGGTTCGTCTTGTACCGGATGATACATTTTTGAAAACTAGAAAAAATTAAGTATTTGTTAGAAACAATAAGCCTTTCTATTATTCTTGTAACTGCTGCGGATGGGCTCACAAGTTTAATTTTTCAAGTCTTTATTGGATGTCAGAATATTAGACTTAAGCATATAGTTCGTATCTGGAGCTTTTGGTCTTGAACGGCACTCCGCACGAAATGTGGATAGGTGTTATATCGCAGCTTGACATCTCCAAGTTGCAAAGCGATTAGCGATTTTAGCGTACACGTTATCCTGCTGAAATCAAAAATTATTCAAGTTCATATCTTTCATTTTACACCATAAAAAGTCTTGTGAGCTTCTGCGTAAATTGTCGACTTTAGGAGATCGATTGCGAGCCGATAACCTTGGATTAAGTTGCACACTTTTGGCTACCGCAGCTATATATTTTTGTCGGTACGCATTATATAGCGACGAGGACCATGAGCGTTGTCCACTAGCAAACTAGTCTCACGAACTTTTTGCATTAACTTGTGTGCAATACTCACATTGAGTGCTTATTCCGGCCAAAACTTCTTTTTAAACAAACGCACTATTTAGCGCCGCTGCACTCACTTTGGAAATAAGTTTACAATGTTGTCAATGCTATTTAAGCGTAAGGCGACTCATTTTAGTCGGTGGAGGTATAATTCAGACTGATAATATTTCAGACAAATTATGTAATAAAAAACAAATCTAACGAATAAGATAAACAATAAAAAATCTATTGAGTTTAAAAAATAAATTATTTATGTTTTTTTACGTTAATTGTGATTTATTGTTTCATGTTTCTCATGAAATATTTTTTCGTTAAAACTGAAATACGAAATTCTTAAGAGTTATTGATTTTATGAGAAAACGTTCAAAATGAAAAAGTAGTCGATAAGTAAAAAAGATGTATGAATACATTAATGGTATTTTTTAAAAAAGAGTGTACTTTTTGTTTATTGTAATTTACAGCTTTTTGATAGAATTTATTAAATGTTTTCTTGTAAAAAATTTTTATCGCCGAGCGAAATTTACCGAGCTCCAGCTATTTTCGGGCACTGGGCTTAAAAAACTATAAACGTCTATTTCCCCATTATACTTATCTTAAAAAGTAACTAAAGTTAAAGCTAGAATTTTAATGATAAGAACAGGTTTTTATATATTTTAACCTCAAGCTTTTTTTGTAAAATATATTACTTTGCCATTTTGCATTTTAAAGGAGAACAGCCAGAGGAAGCCTAAAAGCTTCTATTTTCTTTATGAAAAAAGTCAAAATGGAGGGTAAAAACAACAACAGTTGTGTGTAGGTAAAACAATTCTAATTCCCCTCCTCCTAAAAGTATCCAGAAATCATCCACACAAAAATAATAAAAAAAAAACACTAAAAACATTTAAGATTGCGTGCGCGTAAACATAACGAAAGGAAGGAAAAATGCAAGAACTTCATTATGAAGAAATGAAGAAGAAACCTTTTTAACTTCTGTATCTCTTCTAACCATTTGTATGTATCTGAATCTTGTTCGTATAAATGTTTTTTTTTATATTCTTGTATCTTATTAAACGTAGCCATCATGTTCTTTTGCGACCGACTATGAAGCAATGGAGGCCAAAAGATTAAAAAAAGTAACTGAACAAAACAGAAAACCAGCAGGCTTAAAGCTTTAACATTTAATAGCCACGACTACCAACAGCAACATCATCACAAATACAAAATAATGTTGACTGTTGGATTTAGTATATAAAAAATGTATATTTATTTTGCTTCATCTTGTTTGTATCCACCATACGAGTACAGCAAATACGTGCGTACATTTATACAAATCTACATGCGATAAATATATATAATCTTGTCTGCTCCGCCTTTATAAATAATTCATGATATCTACACCAAAATGTTGATGATGCTAAAGATACTTTCATATAAACATACATACGTAAGTCTGTTTGTAGATAAGTTTGAAAGCACAAATCTAAACTCGTATATACACATGTATGAATGTATATTCATACTAAAGAGAATGATAATATTACATACTCTACTTTGCTGTATTTACTTTATCCACTTGCAATTTCAAATACTCGCCTCGCCAGTATTTGCCACTAAAGACAAGAGAAGAAAACAAAAAGAAAAAAATATGAAAAAGTTTAAAAAAGTGTGTGCAGAGTATGAATACAAAAAAAAAAATCTATGAAGCAAAACGTTTTTTAAACATCACTAAATACGTCAAAGTTTGTTTTTAAAGATGAAAAACAAAAAGTTTTCAAAGTTTTTTATGTCAGGTTTTTTTCAGACTCTCTTTTTATTCACCCTAAATATTGCACTTGACAAAAAAACAGTTTATAAAAATTAACAACAAAAAAAAAAAAAAAAAGTAAAACGACAAGAAGATCTCTGGAAAAAACTTTTTCAACGATGTTCTTTACACTTTGTTGTTTAAAAAGTTGTTCAAGAACATGAACATGATTTTTTTTTTTAGCTATTTTTATATTTCTGTTAAACATTTACAAATAAAACAGAAACATATTTTTGTTACCTTCTTTGTTGCAAAAAAAAAAAAAACATATTTAGTATTAAAGTTACTTTAAATAGACAAAAAACGGCATGATTTAAATACTAATTAAAGATGCAGTGGAATAACCAGCAACATGTTTCTAAGCAAGACAATAGGATAATGAAACATGTTGCTTGATAAAATTAAGATGGAAATTTGACTGGGTTTGTCAATAACAGGAACCAATTCTAGTTCTAATTTTTTATAAATGAAGACTTACGATTGAAATTTCATAGAATAGAGTCAAATTAAAAGCAATAGTATTATCAATTCTTCCTTTTTTCAGTCATGCAATGTGTTGTCTGTCCTCTTTTCAAAGATTGTGTACGTTTCCAAAAGTGTCACAATTAAAAAAAAAAGATTTAGTAAGAACAATTGTGATTTAGCTTTTTAAAAACTTTACACTTTTGAGGAGAAATTATTCTTAGTTGCAAATTACAAACACTTAATTTGTAAATAAATTTAATTGAGTAACAATTGTATTTAGCATTTTTAAATGCATGATTGGGAGTAGTGCACTAAACTTGCTGATTTCACTTACAGCTAGTGATATATTATCCTCATTAAACACTAGTGACAGTGATGTTAAACATTTTTCCTTCAAATAGTGTAAAGAAACAAATCATCACTAATGTATGCAAGTTACTGCACAAAATTGCGCTGTTTGAGTGCAGTGTAGCTTTCTTCACTAACACTCAATTTAGTTATAGCAAAAAAATAAAAATAAAATAAATGCTTTGCTGCACAGTGGAGCAGAATCAAAATATTTTGAAAATAAATCAGCAATTTGTAAACAGCTAGGCCGATTAAACCAAAATTTTACATGAGTATAACAGAGGAGTATTTGAACTTAGGTTTTAAAGCTGGGTACCATCGATTTCCCAGGGATGGCGCTATATGGTCTCAAAGTTGGGTACTTCCCACCTGCCAATTTTTCTAAAGCTTGGCATGTCTTTAATTTTTGTCTGATTTTTTTAAAATTAAACATGGTCTTAAAGACCTAATCAATACCTACAAAACGGTGGTTAAATCTGCATGTTTATGTTTTGAAATGATCGAGTTGTAAGCATTTGAAATTAAAATTTTTGGTTTTTCGATACCCTGGAAAAATTTGACGATTATATCTCTTCTGACTTAAAAGTATGCGATTTTAAAGTAAAAATTCCTAAATATTGCATTTTTGTTCAATTGATCTATCCGTAG
The DNA here is from genome assembly GCA_916610165.2 of Gymnosoma rotundatum. Classification (NCBI taxonomy): domain Eukaryota; kingdom Metazoa; phylum Arthropoda; class Insecta; order Diptera; family Tachinidae; genus Gymnosoma; species Gymnosoma rotundatum. Next base: position 88,353,797 of record OU744337.1, on the reverse strand, counting down.
ATCCAAAATTATTTCACTATAGTGAGTAGTAGCAAAATGCTTAGTGTTTTTAAAAGTTCTTGCATTAACATTAACTGTAACTAAGTGAAAGCAAAATTGTCACATTGATTACATTTTCAAATGTGTTATTTTATAAAAGTTCTTAAAATAATGAGAATGATTTACAGTTACTACAGTACCAAACAGACCCATTAGCAAAAGCAAAGATGGTGCCTAAAATGAATCTATTGGAAAGCGAATGATTTTTTGGCTTAAAAACATATAAAAATTAGTCTTGGTCATTTTGACAATGCCTTGTTCCATTGAACGGTTCCCTAGAAGAAACTCTTAGGATTATTTTTTATTTATTTATTTTTTTTTTATAAAAAAAAACATTTCGAATTTTTAAATTATTTTTGTTTTTTATGTAGTTGGCGAGAAATAATAATAAACAATAATGTGACATAAAAAACATTAATTCTTAAATTTTTGTAGTTTGTAGTTCTCTCCTTCTTCGCTCATTTACTGTTCAAAGTAAAGAATGGAACGATGAACGAAAAGAACGATTTTGCCCAACTAAAAATTAGAAATGTTCTTTCATGGTATAATTCAAGTATAAAAAGTTCAAAGATACATTAACGACACCTTTGGTACAATTCACCAATATTTTTAATTTAATGTTTTAAATAAGTTCTTATGATAAATTTTGTTGTTCTGCCATTGGCTTTTTTACCCCTCTAATCACTAATTACACAAATGTACCAATTTCCAAAAAAAAAAATATAATTCAAAAACGTTACGTTATCCGTAAGGAAAATATCAAAAAACTGTGGGGTTTATAAGAAAGATTAAAATGTAAAAAAACTGTTTAGATTACACCTTCCGTTTATCAGCCATTAGTGATGAAAATAAAAAATACTTAAAAATTATAATTTGATCAAATTTATATGATTTTAAGATTTTTTTTGTTCAAAAACTAAGTATCTAAAAATATATTTTAAATATTCGTAAACTGCGGAAGCCATAATACTTTTTTCTAGTAAAAATAAATAAAAACTGAGTGTTTAAATTGACAATGAGAATTGGTTTTTACAGTAAGACCAAAAAAAACTTAAAAGCAACATTGAAAACTTTTAAATTTTGTCAACCATCACCGATATAAATATATCTGGTGTATTTAATGCGCATCGATTAATGGAAATCAATTTCCATCATAAAACTTTATTTATAAAACTCTTAATGTTAAGCTTTTTAAACGACTAATTATATAAATTTATGTTTTTTTTTTATTTTTTCTTATTTGCAGAAAAACAACGCCTTTCATTATGTGTGGGTTGTGGTGGGCAAATTCATGATCAGTATATCCTGCGTGTAGCACCCGATTTAGAATGGCATGCAGCCTGTCTCAAATGCCAGGAATGTCGGCAATTTTTAGATGAAAGTTGTACGTGTTTTGTGCGTGATGGCAAGACATACTGCAAACGCGATTATGTTAGGTAAGTTGCAAAAAGAAAACGAAAACTAATGTTTAAGAAAATATAATTTTTTATTTATATCACTGCTGGCATATGGTGTTTGTGTTCATGTATAGAGCATGATAATTTTTAGACACATGCATATTTTTTCTGCATCAAACCACGCATTTTAGTTCGACTACAATTTTTAATGTTTGTAGAACAAAATCATCATAAAATACAAGCAACCCACACTTGTATATGAAGCTTGAAACCACAAAAAAAAACTTTATCTAGAGAAAAAGTATCATCCATCAGTCATGAGACTATTTTTTTTTTTGCAAATACATGCTGTGTGTTTATTTAACAAATTAGTTTAGTTGTAGTAACTACTTAAATAAGCAACACTTTATTTTTTGTTTGTTTTCGTTTCGTTGTAATAACAATTTTGCTTTAAATGCAAATAAAAATAATATTAATCTTTTATTGGACAAATATTAGCATGTTATAAAAAAACCTTTAATTATTTCGGTAAATTAATAACAAAAGTTGTTATTAGTAATTGTCACTTCGTTTTGGATGTGCGTTTCATATTCACACAAAATCCACATTTAAATTTTTAATTCCAAAAATGAAATGGTAACAACTTGAAAATAGTAATTAAGGAAAGTGCATTGTCTGAAATCATTTAACGGATTTAACACAACAAATTCGAAATTTTTGTGACAACTTTCGAAAGCTTGTTTGGTTTTTTGAAAACGATGTCTTGGGATATGACTTATTTTTCTATTGTAAAAGTAAAGAAATGACTCCTTAAATGCTTAAATAGCGGATTTTAACAGTCATTTTTTATCCACAGCGAGTTAAAACGTCTATATTCTGTTGATATGAAAATATCTGGCAAGCTTGTCTAGTTGTTTCTTTTATACTTATATTTATGAACGTATGGGTGTATAAGCCTTTTAAAAGAATTCTGCAATAACAATTAAAAACGGACTTAACCACTTTGTTAATACAGTAGAGACTTAAAAAAAAATTATTGGCCATCGTATTGATAATAATATATTTTTATAACAAAATTATTATGATCACAAAATCGTATACTGTTTTTGCTATTTATTTGTGTAAGTTGACTTGTGACTAATATTAAACCTCTCAGACATAAGCTGGAAAATGACCACAGTGCTGTTAAGCATTTTTATACAATGTTGCCAACTTATTTTCTATTTTGTTATCTTTCAAAAACAAGCTCAAATTAAACTTAATATATAAAAAAATAAATAAATAAAAAACTACAACACAATTAAATATTTATTTAATTTTTAATATATACGAGGGCGAAACAATTTGACTTCTCTTAATGCTATATAAAAAGCTCGAAGAATGTTTCATAAATTAAGCTCTTAACAAGTGGTTCAACATACTCAATAGAATTCTGGCACATTTTTGTTAGAATAATCCACTTGGCTCATCCGCAGCAGTATTTCAAATTATATCGAACTGAGTTACTAAATTTAAACGAGGACATACATCCAGTTAAATCGGAAATCCTCGGTAAAGTTCACGACATAAATTTTATTAACGTTCGAAAATTAGTTGATGCATGAAAGTCTTGGTTAGAAAAAACCTTTTGGCAAAATGGGTGCCAAGTTTGTACAGAACCAAAATTGTACGCAGTCATATCACTGAATTAGAAGCTTTTGAAACTTCTTCAAATTCTAACAGCTTTCTTTGTCGCTACATAACTTTAATTCAAACACCAATCAATACAATGGGTAGAGTGAATAAAAATGCAGTTTATACTATATAGTATCTAATACTAGCACTAACTCAAACTTTTCAGTACTAGCAAGGCTTCCAAAAGCGTCAATAAATATTTGGTAATACTACGTAGCTAGTACTGGAAACTGATAGCTTGTACTGGAAGATTAAAAAAATATTCAGGTGATAAAAACTACCTGAGAGTTGCCTCTGTTACAAAAAAAAAAAACATTTTTCTTATAAATTCTAAGGAAAACTTGTAGCAAAATATTTTGGTAACACTAAAAGTTTCTTTTGATTATTTTTTATCACGATGGGTGACAAAAATAGTGACAATTTTTTGATATGCTCTAAAAGCATAAAATTTTATTTAACTCGGAAAATATGGGCGAGCGCCAATTTCTTTACTTATCATCCCATATGTTTGCTTTTTTGATTGAAATTACTTCACTTAACTAGATTTGTTCCAAATGATATGGAAGAAATATGCCTGGTGTTTTGCCCGCTGTCTCGAAGGACATGGACAGATCTTGCTGATTTCCAATTTTTGAAACTATGTCTGATCGATTGGCGTATTAAATTGTTCTCCAGCTCATCTAGTGCCTTGAAAAAGTTGATTTCAATACTTACACGGACGTACATTGCTCAATAGACTTCGCTATGCCCAAGAACTCAGAATATAAAGACTTTATGGGGTCGGAAATAGATATTGTAGAAATTACAAACAGCATGACAAACTTAGATATAACCTTTTTCTACCTGTAGTGAAGGGTATAACAAACGACAATGCGCTTTTTGAAGAATAAATCAATAATAAATTTATTTACAGCACCTCAATGACATGTTTACAAAAATTTAAGTTAAAACTAGTAATTTTAAGTTTTTACTAGTTTTTATTGATACATATTTTCAGCAAACACTGGATAAACTAACTTGAACGAGGCAACAAAAATCACTAGCTTTATCTAAAAATTTTATTCACCTCAAAACTAGTTTAAACTTAAGATTTCCTTAAGCTAGAATTATATTTTTATTCACACTACCCAATAGCTTTTTACAGGTAAACCTGCTGATAGTAAACTCGGCTGGAGAGCTTGCGCGAAACGTAAATACTTGAAAAATAAAAAACACAGACAGAGAATTTTGCTTGTTGCTGCACCAACCTTTTTTAGATCTGTAGCTCTTTTATATTCTAAGTTTATTAAATTAAAAAACGGCTTGGCAAACAAAAAAGATAATAGACAGATAACAGAATAAAGCTCACGTTTCGAATAAAAACACTATTTTGTAGACCTTCTGAAATTTTACTTTCACAAGAGAGATTTCTAAACAAAATGCATCGAGCTAAAAGGAGACCAATGAGACTTTTAACAAAATAAAAAATTCAAAAATGTTATTGCAATTTTTATAAGGACTTATTGACTTCCCCTCGTATTTATGCAGCAAGAATTGTAGTTGAAAGTAACGACAAACTATAAGAGCAGCGAGCTAGCAAATATTGTTTTGTATTTATTTTTAATGCAAATGTTTAAACATTTTATTAACATCTTTACTATAAAACTAATAAATTAACACTTTGGTTTATGATTGGATATTTTACATTAACAAAACAGTTTTTGTTTGTGTGTATGTACGACTAACTATTGTTTGTTGAATATTAAATCAACAAAGAAGAAAAAAATCAAGACCCCTGCAAAAAATCAATATTAAAATAAAATTTAAAAAAACACATGTTTCATTGAACTTGAAATATTATACAACATTTTATTATTTTATTTATGTGCGTGTGATAATTTTTGTTAAAATATTATTAAAATTTTTCAGATTATTTGGTACTAAATGTGATAAATGCGGTAATTCCTTTAGTAAAAATGACTTTGTGATGCGCGCTAAAACGAAAATATTTCATATAGAATGCTTTCGCTGTTCAGCATGTGCGAGACAATTACTGCCAGGTACTTAAATTAATTTCAATAATTGATTACACTGACAAAATCAAGTAATTTCTCTTTTTTTTCTATTCGTTCATTTTCAGGTGATGAATTTGCGTTAAGAGATGGTGGCATTTTGTATTGTAAAGAAGATCATGATGTATTAGAAAAAACCTCCCAAAGTAGTTTAACTTCATCGTCTATAGAGAGCAACAATAATATTAGTTGTAGCAATAATAACAATCATTCAAGTCTTAGTAATAATAATCATTCCAGCGAATTAGGTTCAATGTCAGGTGAGTCTCCAATCAATGATTGAAACCGTTTTAAGAAATACATGTAACATTTCAACAGTTCACTAAGCATTTAGTATATAAGTTTAGAAGAGTTGGCAACACCTTACAATGCGTTAATGAATACTTAACCATATAAGACTTAACATATCTTCAAACAGAAGGATTAGAAATCATTGTATTTCTTGCGTAAAGAACACGTTTCACAAAAAAAAACATACATGTCTTAAAATTTTAGGACAACTTTTACTTACTTTTATTAAGTGAAGCACAGTGGCAACAAAAAAAATGGAAATAAATGTGTAGTTATAAATCGAATAGTCTAATTTCGTAACTATATAACTATATTATACAAAAAATTCAAACTGATACGAAATAAGTATTGTAGAGGCAATTTTGGACATATCTATTTTTATTTATTCTGGTAACTCTAAAATAAATTGGTTAAAACACAATATTGAGAAAGAACTTGGCAACGAAAATTATCTTTTTGTGCAATACAGAAATAAAGCAATGGCTTTTGGCTAGATGTAACGAATGTAGCAATTGCAAAAAACAAAAGATTCCAATCGAAGTATGAGAATCCTAATTAAGGCGGTTACTTCTTTGAGCTAAATTTTCCCATTCATTATTTGATTGTTTAAAATCACATTCATTTAACTTTTTCGTATCCTACCATATGCATCCATCAAAAAATTAAAATCAGTGTGTACTTTTATTTGGGGAGTAGCAAAGCATTTGAGAGCCAAAATTTTCAATTTATTTTATAAATTTTTTAAGAATAAAAAAGGTCTATTTTTGCGAAAACTGTTTTTTTTATTTGCTCAAAAATATTTACACGACAGCTAAAACAAAAAAAATATCGCTTAAAAAGCTTCGTATGTAACTTATAATGCAGAAAAGTATAAAAATTGTAGAATGTATGAAATGCACTGATGCTGATGTTTTTTTTTAATTTTTAATTAAGGGTTGGAGTTAAACTGTCATGTGGTTGATAGATCATGCCATTCCATCAGCATTTTATTATTTTTATAACTGTGGTAAAGTTCAAGAACGTTTCATTGTAGTATTTGCCTTAAGAAATTCGCTAGATATACTCTAGGCGTCACTGCATCCACACTGCGCACTATTTAGTGAGCATTATGTGTCGGTTAAGTTAGTTTACCATCAACCAAGACCAATGATTTTTAAATCTTTCGGCGCCCAATTTCAAGAGTTTTTTTTAATCAAATTTTATTAACAGTTCAGCGCAACATACAACACAACTCTTTGAACAGTCGACTTACTAAAGTAAACATTGTCGGCACATATTTTACGCAATTCTCCATTTATTTAGCCGCCAATATCATGCGTCTTAGTATCTTTAGGTTGTTTTCTCTAGGGTATTACGTAATTATGCAACGATTTTATAAGAATGTGTGACATCAAAGCTTACATGCCCGAAATCAAGCACTTATTGTTTACTATTATTTTTTACATAAATGTTTGTTCTTCGTCTTATTGTTAAATTTATTGCATTCCTGGTTCTAATTTTCTTATACTTTCCAAACCGAAAGGCAATAAAAATCAGTGAGACGAGAGTGTTTTTTCGCATGGAAAACCTATTTCTGTATTCTTGATCCGTTCTATTCTAATTGAAAATATTTTTTTACTCCAATAATTTATTTTTCTGCATTTGCCATTTGGTTTTGCTACATTTTTAACATATGAATACTGTTTTGCAACTTTTAAATATTTTAGGCATTAAAGTTATCGTGCTGTCAATTTTCGGCTTCAATTCCCATGTTTATACCCTTCACCACAGATGGAAAGGGTATACCAAAATTTGTCATTCAATTTGTGATTTTTACAACATCCATACTCGACCCCATCTGTCTGCCTGACCCTGTTCGAATTCAAATTATCTTTGTCAAGGCACTAGATGGGCTAGAGAAAGGTAAAATGCACCAATCGATTAGACTTAGCTTCTACAATATTTTTATTGAAAATCAGTAGGTGGCAGGAGGCAAAACACCACGCCTGCCTAAAATTTTTCCATTTTTTTTTTCAACTTTCGTTCGTATTCCTGAAGGTGGTTGTGTTAAATCAATGAAGGAGGTAAGAACAATTAATGAACTTTTCACCACTGGCTACTTATTCATCGCTAAATTACACTACACTGATAGAAAAAATCATCGTTGGACTGATGACGCTATAACATCAAAATTATAACATCAATGTTATGAAAGATGTCACCAATAAGGTATAAAATGGCATCAATGCAATGACAGACATCATCATAGATTTTCGTCATATTTTAGATGTCATCTAAGTTATGACTATAATGTCATCAACTGGATGCAATATGCCGTATACGATTACTTCGTAAAATATATATTACAGAAAAAAGTAAATAGAGTTTTAATAATTCCAGTTAGCATTTTAATTGCAATAAATATTTTTGTATTATAAAAATTAAATTATACTCGTAAAAAGAATTTTTAGTTTTATTATTATATAAACCATATTCCAGTTTGAAATTTAAAAGTGGTTTCATTCCGAAAAAAATTTCGTTTTTCGTTTTCTGAAGAACCAATTTGCGAAATTAAAACCTTTTTCGATCGGAATTGAGTTCTGTGACATGCCTGATAATATGACATAAAAATTGAAGTTCTTAAGTTTTCTGTTTTGTAAAATATATACATACATATTATAAATAAAAATTATATCTTTATTGTTATAAAAACACATGGTTTTGAAACCTTTATTGCTTCCGTATTATATCAATGACAGATTGTTGCTTCGGTGATATTCTGTCATTAAGTTTATATTATATATACATATATTGAAATGCTGATATTTTTCATTAAATCAACAAGTTTGATCATTGCATTGATGACATTTTTTTATTAAATCATGAAGTTACGTCATTGCATTGATGACATGTTTTCATTGAATAGAAAAGTTTCGTCATTACATTAATGACATTTTTTCATTAAATCGAAATATTTTCTCATTGCGTTAATGACATTTTTTTATTCATTTTCATTTAAAATTTTTACATTCCGTTTACGTCTGCGTGTCATTGAACTAATGACAGAATTGTGATCCTTGGCATTGGTGACAAAATAAGCAAATAATGACATGGTTGACATCACAACAATGACAAATGTCACGGGGTCAAAGACGAAGACCTTTTCATTTACTAAGCTGTAAGCAAAAAGCTTCAATCTGTAATAATTAAAAAGTTTTGTGAAAGAATTTCTTATGCTGATTTTTTATTTAAACTATTCAATGGGAAATCTGCAGTGTGGTTCATGTGGTTAAACATGTATGGTGAAGGTAACACAAGATTTGGCTTAGCCGAATACATATAGCACTCTTGCTTGTTCTACTTTTATTTGAATAAACATCATGATTGAAATCTCATTTTCTTTTAATATAGAATGTAGCCCATAGTTACAGACACATAGCTAATTTTAAAACTTAAATAGATTTCTCTTACGCAAAAACCAAAAAAGTGGCAAAAAAAAATATTGTGATCGACTTTTACTATTTTTTCCAATCTTCTTATTTATAAAAAAAAAGAGTTTCTTTAGTTTGTTAACATGCAGAATTTTCTAAGAAAATTACAAATTAACTAATAAACAAGGAATAAATGTCACTACAAACAAAACAAGCCGAAAACTTTGTACTCGTAAAATTAACAAAACAAAAAAAATGTAATACATGCGATAATAATACAATCTGGCAACAAATAAATATAGTGTTTTTTTGTTGTTGTTTTTTTTTTGTGTACTGTGACATATTGTGCTGCATATGTCGCACAACAAATGTCGCACAATATCGCCGATATAATCTATTTGTTTTTATCTATTTCATCGTCACCATTGCAATCAGCAATAACAACAACAACTTAAACATCAAATGACAGCAAAGGTGTTTAGAACAACACTAAATAGAAAAAAGGGGGGAAAGAAAAAAAAAACAAAAGGCAATACCGACAAACCAGGTATTTATTGCAAAATGTTAAATATGACAGAATCAGAAAGATAGATATCACAGACTTATTGGCAGACTTCGAATAAAATTCTACACAGTCGAATTTGTTTTACCCTAAATTTGCGACAATTTTTTAGCAACTTTACTTATTCCATTTTAAAAATTTGCCAGTTACTAAGCGTTGTCAATACTACAGTTTAGAAAAAAAAACCTTTAAGTATGCAACATTGTTTGCTGTTTTTTGAATTCACTCTCGAAATAAATGCCAATCATCTTATTTCGCAGTTGGAATAAATTGTTGCCAGAAACATTTTGTTGGAAATAATATTTATTTCCCAACAATTTTATTTTTGCACTGTTTCACACGAAATGCTTAAAGTAACAAAAAAATATGAAATGGGATTCGTAAGATGGTAAATTGTTTACAAACTGGGGAACAGTATGCGGCAGCATAACACAGTTTTAAATTGCCATCTGTAATATTTTTTAAATTTTGTCACAAGCATGATGACCTACTTAGTACACTGCATATACATTCTTAGTTTTACTTTTGCTTAATTTTTTTCTTTTTTGTTTGTTAAACAAACTAAATAATATTTGCCAATAATCTAACTACTCAAGCACAGCACCATTTCATTTTTAATACGCAAATGAAGATCGCGATAAAAGCCAAAGCTAATCATTATCATCATTAGCAAAACAAATGACAATGACGATGAGAAGGAAACAAACAGAGAGGAGTCTTCAGTGGACTTAAGCGCAAGTAAACACTAAAACAAAACAAAAAACGCTTTAATTCAACAATCATATTTCGTAGTCATACAATAAATGTTTACGTTTTGCATTCAAGCATTTTTCAGCAATGTTTTAAAATGCCAACAAAAACCACAACAGCTTTATGAGAAATTCATTCTTTACAAACAAACCACAATAATAAATATATGCGCGAACAACGCGACAAAAAGAAACTTACTGATCGGATCAGAAAAAGTATTTTAAAATTGTCTTACGGACGCACAACAAAAAATATGATGAGTAAACTCATTCAATCATCTTATTAGATCGTTGATACAGGGGAAAGTCAATTAATCTTTCTAAACCAAAGTTTTTGAATTGGTTTCTTTTGTCAGCATCGTCTCATTAAACCTTCTCTATTTGTTGTGACGGCCTCTGTTACGTAAGTTCTTTTATGGTACCTTGGGATCTTTTATTTCACAGATATCCTCCTTATTCAACTGGAAAATCTTATTTTATCTTATTTTTTTCAGAGAGTTAAGGATTTCTCATTCGAAATTTTACATTTTTTAAGGCGCTTAATATTTTAAATTCTCATTGCTCTCATTGAATGATATTAATGCACAAAACTTACATTTGTTTGTTTGTTTGTGTGCATATTTGTTTGATTTCTATTTTTGGTGTTTTAATAAAGCTCATTGCCATTTAGACATAAAAATATGTAGTTGTTGGTAGTATTTGATTTTCAATCTGCATTTATTTGTTAAACTATTGAAATTTATTCAAAATATTTTCTAGTGATTGATTTTTCCCAATTTGACGGTATTATTTTGTCAAATATTAAAAAAAAAAAGCGGCAAGTTTTCTTTGATGTTTTTTATCATTTTGTTTTCAATCACTCAAGTAAATATAAACGAGGTACAAGTTTACGAGATGATGTAGAATTAAAAACATTTTTTCTAATTTTATAATTCATTAAAAATAATTAAATAGTTAAAGTTTTGAAAAGTTTTTAATTTAATTATCACAGTTTCTGAGATGAGTTAGAGTTCGCTATTTTAGAATGTTATACAAAATCAAGCATAGCCTCCAAGCAAGTACTATAAATTACTGTCACTCGAAAAATGCCATCTCGGGTTATTAACTGGAGGGCTCTCCAGATGCTGTAAAGCAGGATTTAAAAGTAAGAAATTTCTTGGAGGAGTTTTAATTACTCCAAGAAAAATATACGCAAAAGATCCCCTGGTCGGTGGCCTAAAATATTTACAGTCTATATAACTGCGTTAAACTTTATTACGGCAATATAAGAGGGTTAGGATAATAAAATAATAATATTTGTATGGTTAGTACCAACTTACGTAACGCCAACTTCTTACTTCCCTTTCATGTAAGCCGATAGATGTCCCATAGCTTTTGCGCTGAAATGTAATATCTAAACAAGAGCGTCGACTCATCAATAAAAAAACAAAACCAAATAAGAAGAAGCTAACTTCACTTCTTAACGAACTGTCAAAATCAAATTTTCCATACATTCATTGTGACAGATAGATTGCGCGTTACGCGCTAATTTATGTTTAGGTGTAAGACTTTACAATTACCACAATGAATTTTTAATAAAGTAAAAAGATAACAATAAAACATTTTTTTAATCCTTCCCTTTTATTGGTTCAAATAACTGATGAAATTTTTTAAAACCTTAATTCAGTCGAAGTCTATGCCTGCGAAGTCTATATATCTGCTGCAGCTGCTTTTGAAGATGCACAAATTTTGTACTGTAAAACGCCTAAATGAGGTACTGTAATATGAATACAAACTCTGAAATGAAAAGAAAAAAACTTGTATTCAAGAAACAGTGCAGCCAACCAAACAAAACAATTTTTACCTATCGACCTTAAGTGTTGCAAGCTTAAGAAACTGCTGTAATTTAATGTACCAAAGAAAGAAATAACGTTTAATATTTGATTAAATTATTTAAATAACCGATATTGATTATTGGAAACGTCTTACAATTATTTTAAATGAACTAAAGATTTTTGTCCAAACAATAAAGTAAAGACAAAAATTACAGTTCAAGCAAAAACAACAATAATCCACTTTGATTTTACTTTTCTTTAGACACTGTATACGGCTGAATTTTTTTCGGCTCTTTTATACAGTTAAAAGATGTTGAAAAATAAAATAAAAACATTACAAAACACTACGATAATTTATTTTTGCTTTATGCACGGGCATTTGCAATTTAATAATTCAAATTGAAAACATGGGAATATTAAAAATAATTTTGTAATTTGTGGTGGTCATAGAATATTTGGGAAAAGAGGATATTTTGCTTTTTTGTCGTGTTATTACTGAGTGACTAGGACACGAAAATCTTCTTAGCGGCGAGCGCCTAATATCTTTGTATTTATCCGGCGGAGATACGCCAATTAGTCAGCGTCTAGCGCTTATTTACCTTTATGTTTATACCGCCAAGGGCTGCCAATTGTGTTTGAGCTTTCAGAAAATATACGTAGTGATTGCGAGCAAGGTTTTCCAAAAAGTTCTTGTCGAAGATCTTTCTTTATTTATATAAAAAATCTTCAGCTTAAAATTAAAAACTAAAGGTAAATGTTGCTAATTTAGCATTTCTTGTCATGGTCAATAATTGTATTCAACTGTTGTGTAATTTAACAGTTTTGTTGACAAAGAATCCAATAATCGATAGGCAAAAAACGTACTTGTGTATTATTGCGATGCATGATAAATTAAATAAAAAAAGAACATTTGAAAGTATGATGTTTGCTACATTCTAAACTTATAGTGTATTTAAATATGTAAAGCATATATATATATATATATATATATATATATACATATATATATATATATATATATATATATATATATATATATATATATATATATATACATATATATATATATATATATATATATATATATATATATATACAAATTAACTTTAAAATTAATTTGGTCATAGAATATTGAATATTGTGGGTGAAACTCCATAATCAATATTTGTGATTTAAATAATTTATTCTGGAAAGTAGCACATTAATTTTAAATTCAATTTATTTAATTTAATATTCCCGTGTTTTTATTTTTAATGATAATGATTTTGATTTTTAACTAAATATGAATCAAATCTCTTCATTCAGCAGCATTATCATTATTAAAATAATAAAGCATTAACATTAATTATTATTCAGTTATTCAATATAACGGAAATACTCATATAATTATTTGGAGCTTTACGGAATTCTAAAAAACTTCTTTACGAACATTGATTTACCAATATATTCTAGAAATGTGATAACACTTAGTGCAATGTACCTGAACCTCCTCAAATAAATCAAGGACATACAGATACCGTTATGAAAACGATTTTTGAGATGTTCAAAAAGAAAAATAATAAACTGAGAAAATCAGTCAATATTTTAAAAACAGAAACATTTTTCGCCTTTCATGATTATATTTTCTCCTGCAGGCTTCACAGATTTGAGTTTAATCTCTGTGATCAGAGGCCAACATAAACAAGAAAACGTGATACTTATTGACTTCCCTTCGTTTATAAAACGTTAAACTGTTCCTTTCTAGTTTTTTGTTTCTTATTTTAATTAAAAGCTTAATAAATATTGTGAATTTACATTTAAGGTTTCCTCTCTAAAACCTTTGCAAAGAGTCTTATTAAAAGCCCAAACAAAAACTTTAAGATTGACTAAAAAAGAATATCTAAACTTTGGTTTTTTTCTTTTGTTTTGTTATTTTATCTCATAGTTGATTTTTCTGTTTAACTTTGATCATGTTTCCAGATTTCCAGATAAAAAAAGACTAAAGAAAAAGTCCGCAATTAGATAACAGCATGTAATTACCTTGTGAAACGAGACTTAATTAACAACGTTTTTGTTTTATTCTTTGAAAAGCAAAAAACAAAGTAAAATATGGAACAATTAATAACTTTTAGCAAAGTATGACTAGTAATGGGAGATGCGACTGTAGTTGTACCTTAAATTAGCAATCTATTAAAAATTAATTATTAAGACAATGTTTTGGAAACAAAAAGAAAAGAAAATATTCTAAAGTAGTTGCCTAAAAAATATAAAGAAGAACGAATTGAATTATGTAAAAGAAGTTGCCTGAATTGATTTTTTTAAACAAAATTCCGTATATTTACTTGTTAAACTGACAATTTGGAATTTACTTTGATGTTGACTGTTAAAAGTGCTAAGAACATTGCAAAACATATGTGTGCTCGTACCGGCGTCAGAAAAAGAAAAACAATTTATCAACATGTGTTGTTGATACCTCAGACAATGGGTCTCGCTTTGATATTAAGGCAGCTACAAACGCATAAAAAATTAAAATTGATGCAATTCATTGATTGATTTTTTTCTTTTTGTATAATTTTTTTTACTCTTTGATTGCTTTGTTGTTGTTGTTATGTATATACAGCTAAAATAGTTGGTTAAAAGCCAGCATGATTAAAATGTAGAATTTTTTGGTTTTTGATTTTTTATAGATTCTGGCAGCGAATCGGGCTCACATAAAAGCATAAGGGATAAAAGACCATCGGGACCCTCAGATGGCAAACCAACAAGAGTAAGAACGGTGCTCAATGAAAAGCAATTACATACATTAAGGTGATAAAAAAAATAAAAGACAAAATTGCAACTCTATTAATTTACTAATTATTATGATTTCTTTTCACTTACTTTAGAACCTGCTATAATGCTAACCCGCGACCTGATGCGCTCATGAAAGAGCAACTAGTAGAAATGACTGGTCTTTCGCCACGCGTCATACGAGTGTGGTTTCAAAACAAACGTTGTAAAGACAAAAAGAAAACTATACAAATGAAATTGCAAATGCAACAGGAAAAGGTACATAAATCAACTGAAAACTTTCTACAAATAGAAATTGGAAATGGCCATAGTGCTAAAAACATTTGGAAAGAGTTTTAATAAATTGTGTTTTGTACTTTTTTTTGTAGGAGGGCCGCAAACTTGGCTATGGTGCTATGCAGGGCATTCCTATGATAGCCAGCTCACCAGTTAGACATGATTCTCCTTTAAATCTGCAGGGTATCGATGTGCAAACATATCAACCGCCATGGAAAGCTTTGTCCGACTTTGCCCTTCATGCTGATCTCGATAGCAATGGTGCCATTAACACACACACACCAGCATTTCAACAACTAGTCAATCAGGTAGGTTTTCTTTAACTGAACTGCTAAGGGCTGCTTTACTTAAAATATAAATAGATACATCTACCATAACTAGCTGTTACATTTGTGTTTATCGGAATTAATCGATTTATTCAGTTCGGTCTTTCGTTTCATTTTAAAGTAAAGGTTCATCTTTTATTTGTGCTACTTAAAAAGACTAATAGTCGTGGTTCGAAAGACCTTATGAACAGTGTTGCCATATATATATTTTTTTTCCATTTTATTATAAAAATACAAGAAGTAAAATTATTTAGAAAATATATAAGTATGGATTTGTTTTAAAAAATTGAAATAATAACGCTGGTAAATATGTGCACATTTTGAAATATGTTACTTAAAAAAAGAAATCGTGATAAAGTCAACACTCTTGAAACCTCCAGTGCAAATAAAAAATATCTTCAAACTTTTCCATTGTCGCATGTAAGCAATCAAATGCTAAAATCAGCCTGTCTTCTGTGACAACTCCTCTTTTATTCTTTTCTTTCTTTTTATTCTTTGGCTCTAGATTAAATTATTCCAAACATTATCTAGTTTAGTATATATGCGCTTTTAAAAACTTACGCAACCTTCCACTCTACACCACTATGCTACATCAGCGAGGCCCAAACTACTCGATTGCTGGTGTAGCAAACATGCTTATGCTTTTCTATTTTAGCAACCAGGAGTTTTGAGTTTGAGTTTGTGGAACCATCAGTTACGTATGAAGTTAATGTTGTCTTGAAATAAATATAGCACAAAAAGTTGCAAAAGTTCCATGAATAAAAGATTAATATGGGCGCGTTAAAATAAAAATTCGCGTATTACAGTTGAGCATAAAAAATGCTTGTCGGCGTCTAGCCTGAACGAAGGCATCTTGAAGAGAAAATTGGCTGCAAGCAACGGCCTTTGTGACAGCTATTAATTAACATCAGTTTTGACAGGCAGCATGTGCGATCAACTTAAAAGCAAAATGGTGCATGTGTAAAAAAAAGTAAATTAAAAATTCAAATATTTTGTTTGACGGTGCAGTCTCCAATCGGCTATCAATGATAAATCACACAATTTTCCAAACGAGTGTACAACAAGAATATAACATTAAAACATAAAGTGTAACTTATATGTTAATATTAAATAAAAAATTCTCAACGAAGGTAATTTATACTACAAAGGGATATTATAGTGGCATCCCACCCGCAGGTATTATTTTCTTATAATCCATTCATCCTTCCATATTTTCACTCCACGTCAATTGTTTTCATTATATGTTCCATAAGGGCCATATTACTTTTGTTCGTTTTACTTCCAGCTTCACAAATGGCGTAATAATTTAAAATGTTGAAGAGAAAAATTTTTGAAAATGCATTACATTAAGGGAAGATTCGAAACTATTGACCAGTTAAGCTTTTTTGCAACAATATATTGTAAATGCGTATTCAAATACGTTTTAGTATAAATTTATATACAAATTAAATTTTTCAAAGTGACAACTAAAATATCTACGAATGTTTGCTGGGTAGGTATATTCATGAATAGTGTATTGTTTTTCAATAGATTAGTGTCACTCTTAAACTCCAAAATACTGAACCGAATTGAACAAAAAAACTAGGTTATGTACATCAGCAAAACAAAAATCTTTAAAATGGTTAATTTTTCATTAGAATCGATTTTATATTGTGGGCGTAAATGATAGTACAAAAAATCATCTTGTGTATTAATTTTATAGAAAATATTTAATTATTAATAATATTGAAATCAATAATGAAATCTCTTTTCATTACAGATGCATGGTTATGATTTAAATGGAATGCCTCCCTTGCAGCCTCACCAACAGGGACCACATCCGCCACCACCAGGTCATCAAATGAATGGACCACCAGGTGGTAGTATGGATTCAGGAATTACCTCACACCATCATCCGGATAGTACAGATTCCTATGTGACCTATTTGGAGAGCGATGACAGTATGCCAGGCAGTCCGTAGAAAAACGAATGCAAAAGTATCTAATCTGCTTCTTTTGTTGCTTCATAAACAGAAACCAAACTTATGTTGACGCCTTCATCATCATCATCATCCACCTCATTTTCCTCTAACTGTGCATCATCTGGAGTGTCAGCATCAACTTCAGCCGCCTCATCAACATCATCACCTCCAGCAACTTCTTTGGGACTTGCAGTTACAAACAACACCAACAACAACAACAGCCGTTATGGAACTATAACTACTGATACTTCTACCAATTCAACATCAGTTCAAATACCTTCTGCTACAGAACAGCTGTTGCACATGCTACAAAGAGTTACTGGCGCATTTACCCCACCTCCAGCATCACAACAAATATATCCGTTAGGCCCCATGCGACGACCAGCAGGAATTCTGTGAAGACAATTTACTATGTACAATGTCGGTCAAAATCAGGGACTGTGCAATACAACCAACAAGTTTCAAAATGAATAATTTTAGAACGAAACATCCACCACCACTTTCCCCCTTTTCCGATCTTTTTAAAAAAAAAAACTTGTTTATTTTCAGTTGTACGAAAAATTAAACATTTGAATTACTAAAATAAATTAAAAATGGTGGCATGTCATAACGTTCAGGGATATAATGTCCGTAAACATAATGTCGAAACAGAAAGTGACATAAGGTTCATGGACATTATTTCATACTACGATGCGACAAAATGTCCAACAACGTAGAGTCATAACGCCCATGGATATTATATTTATATTTTATGGTATTCTATGTAAGAAAGATGCAAATTTTTGGCTTGCAGAAAATCTTTGGAAAGCGAAGCCGTTATTGTTTTAAGTGTGGACATTATGACACTTTCACAAGTGTCACTATGTCCATACTAAAAACGACACAATGTCCATGGAGGCTATGACATTCCACTTAAAAAATGGTTGATCAGTTAAACCAAAAGAAAAGCAAAAGGAATACAAATATTAGAAATATTAGGAAATTAGACTTGAATTGTTGTTGTTTTAGCATTTTAATGAACGCATTTGTAAAAAGAACTGTTCAAAGGAAAGGCAGAGTCACTTAAGATTTAAGTTCGTGATGCGAATTATTCGCCTTGAGTTTTTCTGCACACCAAAAACAGACATCGGCCATTTGCTGAACAAATTCTGTGTTTGTATGAAGTATAATTGATTGCTTATTGCACAGCAGTTAAAGGCACATTACGTAACTTAATTGCGGTACTTGTTTTATTGTTAAAAATGAAAAGGACAAATGTGAAGAAGTGTTGTATTTTTAAAGAACAATGCTAAAATTACTTCTGTTTGGCGTTCGATCAAAAATGTTAAGACAGCTTCCAGTGATTAAAAAGAAACGATTTGTTTCGTATATTAGAAATTTGTGAGATATAAAAAGCTTATGAGTCCGAGTCCGTGCTTGGGATCAGCACACACAAAAAACTACAGCAGCATTTAAAATGCATTTAGGAGAGACAGACAAGCCGAAAAGTTGAAGAATAAAATGTTTAAACAAACCTTTTTAAATACTAAAATCATTTTGATTAAAAAAAAAACAACAAAAAATAAATAAACAAATTATGAAAAATTTAAAACCAAAATGCTCACTTACTTCAAAAGTTAAACATTTATTTTATTTTTCAAAACATAAATGAATTTTAAAATCTTTGATTAAGTCTTAATAAAAAAAAAATAATATTTAAGTGTAAATATATTTAAAGATTTGTTTTTCTGTTTAATGCATTCATTCAGTGTTTTTGTTTATTTATTCAATAATAAATACTCAAAGTTTAAAGTAACTTCTGCCATTCTTCGGATTTGTCATAAAATGAAAATTTTTGAATATAAATTATTTAAACCAAATTCAAACCAAACAGAAAACATGCGACAAACATGCACACATACAAACATATGTATTATATCGTCGTATTCACAGTAAGAAAATAATAAATAATTGTGTATTGTATATAAATTAAAAAAAAACAAAACGACATACTAGACTCAACATATAAAATTAATTTTAAACTAATTAATATTAAAGAAACTAAATCAATAAAAATTGTAATATAGTATTATATAAAATTATTATTGTTTATCTGTCTTGAGTTTTTTAGTTATTTTAATTGATTTATTATAACTATTTTTATTATAATTATTAATTTCATTATAGATTTTATTTAATAAGTACTTCACAAAAAAAAATTAAAACAAATGTTTATATATTCATAGTTATTAAAAAAGAAAACAGAAAAAATAAATGAAATAAAAAACTCTAAATCCTCTGTATTTTAACTCTTTCTCAAAAATGAAACACAAAAAAATATTTTTAGTCTTCATAGAAAATGTTTAAATATTGAAACAAAAAATAAAAAAATACCTACATTTAATTAAAACTTTTGAGACTTTTATTTTAGAGAAAGTTGGAGTCAACAATTTAAAAATCTATTATGTTAAATGAAGTTGTGTGTCAGTGTTCGTACTTTTTAATAACAAATGAATTATTAATTGTCTGTTAAATTTAGTTTCAGTAAAACTAAAATACTAGAATGTTAAAACGTTATTTCTGGACCGCCACATCCTTCTTTAGCATCTATCTTGTATAAGCTACGTCATACAGGCAGATAAGAAGAGAGACTCTTAAGGATAAAGGCGTAAAATATGCATTAACGTCAGTTTATTCTTTGAGTGTGGGTGACGGTAAACACTATAGTGTAACTACAATCCTAAAAATAGACCAAATTGTAATTTTCAGTTAAGACAACTCTTTCTAATTATTATTCGCACACAAAGAAAAGAAATTCATTATGAAAATCGAATTTATTGCCAATCGAATTCTGTCATTTATTTTGCGTATTATGTGGTGAAGAAGGTACCCGCAATTATTTTAAAAAAATGAATCGAGAGACACTATAAAACATTATTGAGAATTATATAAAACAATTAATACTTTCTCATACACTTTTATTAAAAAAAACCCCCTAGAATGAAGTTGTAAAGAATTAAATGATTCGTACAACTAGTCCAGTCTTAACACTTTATTTTCCTTCTGATATTTTTGTAAAAATTTTTTAACTTTAATTTAAACTTATATTTTAACAATCAGGGTTGTTATGGAAACCAAGACAGAATTGTCATTTATCAGAATTGAAAATCGATTCTGATTGCAATTGGTGTTATGAAATCGTCTTGGTTTTGTCTTGATTCGATAATAAACAAAACCCATGTTCGAATAAGCTGTTTTGCTTTGTTTACATTTTTGCCGGCATTTTTAGCTCAAATTGAATAGTTTATTAAAAAGTGAGACATTTTAACAATTTTTTTTTTATTCACTTATTTATTTCATTTTCTTAGACAAAAATTTAAATTACATTGTGCGCCAATTTTTAACAGCTTAAAGCAAGAAAAAACACAAAACAAAAATGTAATTCTGGCGGCTGCTAGCAGATCGGATTATTTCTGACAACAAAAACGATAACATTGGATTCTGTAACACCTAATTCTGACACAATTCTGATTCGAACATAAAATCGATTTCTGTAACACCAAATGCATTTTATTGTTGATTTTAATTCTGATTCTGACAGCAATCAGATTCCATAACAACCTTGAGTATTTGCTATCTTTTCGTTACTTTTCTTTTCTTTGTTTTTAAACTTAAAGATAATTTTAATATTTTTTTTAAATTGTATTTTTATATGTCAAGACGTTTTTCTTTCTCATAAGAATAGAGTTTCTATTCCTAAACCTACATTCAGATTAGTCAAATAATTGACCAAAAAGACGTAACTACTATTTATACAAATATTTATTAAATCTTTGCTGTTACGTATTATTAAAAATAAATGGTAGTTCAGTATGTAAAACAAAAAAATAATCGGCCCATACACCTTACGATCAAATTGTAGAATCATTTTAAGTTGGGCTTAAGTTTTAATAGCTGGCAATAAAGTCCGGGCATTAGATCGGAAAATATTTCCTTTATAGAGTCTTTTCCTGTTTTTCTTTTTTCAAGAAATTGATTTACTTAAAAGGTCCAAGAGCCCATATACATAGGTATGTTTTTAATTCTACTAAAAGCAATAAAAAATCAACATTTAAGGGCTACATCCATAAAAAGCGTTTTAAATTCGATCAGAATTAATGCATTTTAATTCGTAGAAAACCAAATTATTTATGATTATGTATGTTTGGTGTTCACACTATTAAACGAACACGAAAAGTCCAGCAAACACAATGTACAATCATTGAAGTACGTTCGTGATTAAAAACAAAACGTCGTATTAATCAAACGATTGCTCACACACAAACACTGAGGTAGAAATTCCAGTTGAATAATGCGAAAAACCGATTCATTAGCCCTTAACCCTTTCAATACGATTTTTTTCTGATGTGGTTAGTTGATAATGGCCCAAAATATGTTTTTAGGGTGCGTTTAAGTTAAGGATGACCAGGATACAAAAAAATGTCCTGGGACAGGATTATCCGATTAGTAAATTACTATGTGACACCTACGTCTTAATAGTAACAATAAGGAAAATATAATAGATATAAATTCTGATCGTGTAATTTAGAAAATAGCAACAACAACAACAACTAACAGGAATAGATGGTAATATATCTCTTTGAGTTACCCCTCTAGTACCCAAGACCGCCTGTAGACGGGCTAAATTCGTTACTCACTTATTCGCTTTCAAATACCGTTTTTTTTTTTTGCATTTTGTCTAATTCGGAGAAGTCCAAAAATTGCTTTTAATATATTATTATATATTTTGAACTCATATTTTTAACTTATGGTGGCATCTTGGGTAGCTAACACGATCGTTTAAATTTAGAAAGTTGTGAAATGCGGACGAAAAATTTGGGTACTAGAGGGTTAATTAGGAACATCCAGTGAGACACATGTGTCCCGCCAGTATTTAAAGGGTTAAGTCATCTGGGAGAAGCTTCATTTTTTATTATCATTATTATTAATATTAATTTAAATCTTCTTGTTTGCTGGGAAGTATATTTGGCATTGACAACACACATATATAAAGAGTGCTCGTATGTATAGAAGAAAAGTCCACACCAAAATTTACTACTGGTACTACTGGGTAAGAAAGTGCAACCTCTTTATAAATTAAGTGTCTTTGCTATGATCTTATCACAGACACACATCAAATTTATACAATCATTCTTTTCTCTTTATAATCGATGCATTTGAAAAGCTATAAAACAATAATACCTAAAATAGAATTATAACTTCGTAACTCTAAATTCTAGCCAACAAAAGGAAATATATAGAATACTGACTGTAAATGTAGAGTATACTTTTAGGGCAGACAAGTTTTTATCAAAATACAACAAAGTGCCATCTGTTAATGAAAATGTTCAAGGCTTGCAAATTAACTAGATGTAATAAGACCGAGGTGAAAATTTGCAAACGTTCTGTTTTTGCACAAGATTAAAGGGCAATCAGTTTTATTATCAAACTCTCAATCCTAACTCTACTGTTTATTCTGAATAAAAAAGTTTGTAGAATTATCGGTAGAAAATATTATAACCCTTGTAAAAATTATGCTTTCGTTGAAATTACCAAGGTGTCGAAATTAGCTAAATGGAATAAGGCAGTGATAAAACACTGTTACCGCCGTTCAGTGAACATTTTGATTTATCATACATTCTATAGGCACTGGGCGGTGTGAATAATAATATAGTTCTAGCTAAAACAAATCTTAAGTTTAAACTAGTTTTGAGGTGAATACAATTTTCAAATAGAGCTACTGACTTTTGTAGCCTAGTTCAAGTTAGTTTATCCAGTGTTTGCTGAAAATATGTGTGAATAAAAACAAGTAAACACTTAAAATTACTATTTTTAACTTAAATTTTTGTAAGCATGTTATTGAGGTGCTGTAAATAAATTTATTATTGATTTATTCTTCAAAAAGTGCATTGTCGTTTGTGTACCAGAAAATTACCGAAAATTAGCTAAAAATCTAATGACAAAATGTTTTGGTGGCTACCAAAATAAAGTTTTTCGATTTCTTTTTTTTTACCCCTTGTCTCTTGATTTTTATGTTTTAGTTTTTTTTTTTTTTTTGTTGCTGATATAAAAATAATGTTTTTGTAACTTTTCATTATGATATATTATATAAAAAACTTATACTAAATTTGTGTTAATATATAAACATTGTTATTTTTTTGTTAAAAGCAGTTATTATATATATGTTACTTTATAATACTAGAGCGCTCGATTTAGAGACATTGTATGAATGAATTTGTTATTGTTAACTAGTGTTTATAATAGTTTAAACTTAATTATTTAATATAGTTTAAAGTTAAATATTTAAATAAATTTAAATAAAGAAAAAAAATATTTAATCGTACAAACAAACTTTAAATTTAAAAATACAAAAAGTTGTTTTTAAAAAAGAAAACAATGTTCTGCCATTTAAAATGTTTGTGTTGATAACAAATTTTAATTTTAATTTTTTTGTAACAGCTAAATAAAAAGCATCAGACTGAAAATAAAGTATTGTTACGTTACGAAAGTAAGACCTGGCAGCCCCTGTTGTTGTTAACAGAATGAGAATGGTGAATAAGTTAATTATTTAACTAATGGTGTGTGTATAGAATAATACCACAATTAGCCAACAAAAGCCGAGCAACCTCAATGGTTGCGTTGGTAGAGGTGCGTGCTGCAAAACGGAATCCCGCATTCAGACATGCGTACAACAGAAAATAATAATTGTTGTAAAGCAATTTAAAATTAATAAAACAGCAGTCCGAGAGGCAAAAGACAATTATTGTGTAAATCTATGGCAGATAATTTAGTGGAGACGTCCAATTTAATATAAGAGCTACAAATAATTGTCAAGAAGCTCTTTATAAACAAAAAGTAAGAATGGTAGCGGTTAGCGCGGGGAAGCATAACATTAAAGGAAGAATTAAAAGAATATGACTGGCTTGGATAAAAGGAGTAGTGGAGATGTCTGTGGATGGTTAAGGTTACTAAACAAGGCAGTTCAAGTCTCGCCGGAGTAAAAGAGTATTGTAGCGTGGATCGCTGCGTTTGTAGTAATTACGCATGATTAGTAAATGCGAGACCAAGGGTTCACAAGACCGGTAGGATCAAGAAGTATAGCCAGAGAAAGCCATAAAGTAAAAGAATACAGAAATTATAATGAGCCACAGTGGTATTTGCAATCAAAAGAATTCGTACGTTTGTTATAAAAGGGAAAAACATAACAGTATGTATTATTTATAACTAAAATTAAAAGAAATAATTTGAGTTCTTTATACAGGTGTATAAAAAATGCTTCCTTATAAAAATAACAACAAGGATTTTCAAACTTTTGAAGATTTAAGTAAAGAAATCAAGGGCAAAGTATAGAAAGAAAGATTTACAAATTTTGGTTTGAATGATGAGGAATTCTTTTCAAGATATAGGTTCGACAAAATTACAACTTGCTTTTTAATAAGCTTGCTTAACACTAAAGCACCAAGAAACGCTAATCAAAGTGATATTTCCAGCGAATGTGCATGAAATGTCTCAGCAAACGGTAGGAAGAGTAATTAAAAGTATTTGCAAAAGAATCGCTATGTTGCTTCCCGATTTTATTAGATTTGCGAGTAATAATGAAGTGAAAATGAGATTTTATCAGGTAGCTAGGTTCATGACAGTAATTGAAGCTGTAGACTGCACGCACGTTCGGATAAAATGTCCAGCAAAAATAGTTGGCGCAGAAACGGCTGGCCGCTACGTTAACAGAAAAGCTTTTTATTCATTAAATGTTCAAGTAAGTTCAATTCAATTCTTGTTTATAGTTTTTATGGATCGAATTATTTTTATTCCTTTCAAACATAATTGTTTTATTCATCAGATTGTATGCGATGCAGACTGGAAAATAATTGAAATTGTAGCACGGTCTAAAGGCTCGAAACACGACGATTAGGTCTGAATGTCGTCTTAATAATACGTTAGAACTCAGTACAAATGAGCACAATGGCGTGCATCTGGGAGATGTAGGTTACCCTTTATCAACAATTTTATTGAAACCTGTTAGAAATCCCCCTTCATCCAAAGAAGAGAGGTAAATTTCTGAAAAAATTAAATCAATAAAAATTAAATCAATAGCAATGTTAATAAATTGCAGGTACAACAAAAGTCACTTCGATACCAGAAGTAAAATTAAAAGTTTAAATGGATAGTTAAAGTCGATTTTAATTTTTAGCTTTTACAGTTTTAGATTGCTTTTATTAACACTAATTTTTAAATACTGAGAGACTACTCATCTTTTACGTAGATGCAATTCAGTGATATTAAAAAATAAAATTGGGAAAACAATTCGACCTACTATAATCTCCGAAGTTCCGATAGAGAAGCTGGAGCCGCAATATATCACTGAGAAGGTGCATGAACTATAATAGTAAATCTTAATAATAACTAAAAATTAAATAAACAAAATTAAAGGCTAATTTGCCTTTATAATTTTTACAAAATTTTAACAAATTTTAATTACTTACTTGAGGATATTTAGTTACAAAAATTACTACAGTTGTTACAAAGTTTTTTGCGAAGAATGTCTACTTTTAAAGCATGTAATTCTTCACCCTGTTCAATTTGTCTTTGAATACGTTGCACTTGAAGAGAGCGACGGTCCTTTTCGTTGGTTTCTTTTATTTTGTTCATCTTTTCTAAATGCTCTATTTCCGTTTTTTATTGTTTTATTTGGAGCCTGTTCACTTCTCTGGAGTAAAGATTTGACGCTCACGCAAGAATTCCTTCTCGCCAGCACTACAGTTTGCCTCACGGACTCGCAGTTTCTTCTGTTCCTTAAAAATTCCTAATTCAATATATGAGTCATATACATATATTTAAGTAATAAAATGTACCTTTTCCATTCTTTTGTATTCTATGTATTTAGTTGTTATTTTTTAAAATTCAAATTTTTTGTTTTTGTTTATCAACTATTTAGAGATGACACTATAATATTTTGTTATAAGTTGTATGCAAACATTTTCTAAATTTAAGGTTGCACCCAGTTAAAACCGATTCGATTTGAAAAATACTTATTTTCTTTTATAGTAGTAAAACAAATTATAACGACTTTAAAATTTAAACTGAACTTTAAAACAAACAGACTTTAGAGTTTGACTACGATTATGGGCCACTGTTTGTAATAAATTGTTAATTCTTATAGAGTATTGACAAAATTAGTTTGGTTTTGACGCAATTGATTTGCGTCTGAGGATTAATTTCAAAATTTAACTTAGCTTAGACGCAATTGGTTTGTGCCTGAGGTTTGAATTTAGAAATTTTGCGTTACACACATCTTGCGCAATAAATTATAGAGATTTTGTATGCAATATTGAGCTCAATAATGTCCGTCCTCGGCAAACTTTGCATACTTTAGAACAATAAGTCCCAGTTTATACGGGTGAACAATTGGAAGAAAAACATTTCGAATTCTCTTTTGTTTTTTCATTCGCGTTCACACAGGCGAACAATTTGTCGGAAACATTTCATTAGTGTTGTTATTGTTCGCTTTAAAATGTATGCAAAGAAAATGTCTACAAAGCGTATCGCCGAGTACCGAACACAAAAACGATTCTCTCTTCCCCACCCGTAATTTGCTATCAAACTAAATGTTTCCCTTCCAAATGTTTCCACGTATAAACGGCGACTAACTGATAGTTGCTGCTTTGTTTACATTCTTAGTTTTTCATAATTAAAAACGATATCTAAAAATAAAAACGAAAAAGCAAATTATTTTGTCGCGTTAAGCCGAGATTTGTGGGTTTTCATAAAAACCACAAAAATTACTTCGGATTTAATGCGTTTTTTAAATATTTAAATCGGGTATTTAAGTAATCGTTGAAGATTATGAATAAGGTCTCTTGTGACGCGATCATACAAAGCAAAACATTTATCTGTTTTCTCATGGTTTGTAATATAGCTATAGAGAACAAAATTCTAAAGGCCTCATAACTCTTACATACACGTACACGTTGCGGATCAGCTGTTCCGTTTAACTTAACTAGCTAGTGTGCAAATAAAATAAATTCATAGATTATTTTGCTTAATGTCATTTTTAGATTTAATCAGTAAATTTGATAAATGTTAAAACTATATGCAAACTCGTACACTGACTTGTTTTTATCAATAATTTTGCGATTATTATTATTACTATATTTCTTATTATATTATACTTTAAAGTCTATTCAGACATTACTAAATATTCAGTTTTTCTCAATAAAAGCCATTATTGAGCTCAATATTCCATACAAAATGTCAATAACTTATTGCTCAATAAGTACGATATTGTTATAATATCATATATATTATTTCTAAAGCATTTTTTTGTCAGTTGCAAATATCTTCCATACCACAGCATCAAATTTAATGAATGATATCTCATTTTAAAGGTTATTTCTAACACTAATGACGAAAAATAATTAGAAATTGAAAAATTAATATTTTCATTGATAAAAGTTATATTTTATATTGAACTGCATGATAATGCAGTGTTTATGTTTTTTTAATGGTAATGCAGGGTAGCTTATGCATAATATTACTATTGTCATTATGATTTTATGTTTTTGTTCAAGTGTGGTAATACAAGGTCGCTTAATAGTAACCAAGTTCTACATAATAAAGAATGTTTTAAAAGCCATTCTGGCAATGCCGCCATATATTTTTGTTTGTATTAAGGATTCGTACGGGCAAAAAGTTAACGATGATCATGTCATTAACTCTAACTTTGTATTCAAAAGAGTATTATAAAAGCATTTAAACATATGTATGTATGTATTAAAGTTACTAAAATTTCCATTAATTATTTTTATTTCATCTTACAAAAATGACAACTAACGCTGCGAAATATTCGCACGGGTCAGTCTAGTTGAGTAGAAATTAAAATACAATATTGTTCAGAAGATAACCTTAGACACAAACCGTTTACGCCTAAACTAGGCTAAATTTTGAAATTCAAACCTTAGATACAAACCAATTGCATCGAAACTAACTGCCATCCATAAATTAGCGCGTAAAGCGCAAGATAACTGTAAAAATTTCTCATGTTCATACAAAATGTATGAAGCATCCCTAAATAGCACGGCGTCAACGCTTAGCAATTGGTAAATCCAATTTTGACATTGCGTTAGGAAGTGAAGTTGGCTGCTTGTTGGTTTGTTTTGTTTTGTCATGGCTGAAAAGTATTGACAATTTAGTTATTTTTAAGGCAATCTAGCAGTTTTATCTCTGTTTTTATTTTTATACAGCGGGTTTTATAAAATAAAATTAGTTAACATTACTGTTAAAGACACAAAGATGACGCTGTTATTTAGGGATGACATTCTAGCGCAAAAGCTATGAATTTCATTGCTTTGCGTCTTACGCGCTAATTTAGGGATGGCAGTAAGTTTAATTATAAATTAATCCTCAGACACAAACCAGTTACATCTAAACCAAACTCATTTTTTCAATATACAGAATATACAATATTGTTCAGAACATAACCTCGGACACAAACCAATTCCGTCTAAACTAAGCTAATTTTTTAAAATTCAAACCTTAGTTACAAACCAATTGCATCGAGACTAAGTTAAATTTTAAAATTAATCCTCAGACACAAACCAGTTACATCTAAACCAAACTCATTTTTTCAATATACAGAATATTGCCTAAATAAAAGAGCATATATGAACACACTATTATTTATAACTCTTATTAAAATTGGTATTTTTAAAATCCGTTCTTGTAGAAAACAAAGTATATTTATTTACAATATTTTAATAATTACATTTTTACCGGTTTAGTATTTTTTAGTTACTTGCAACTATATACGGAAAATAAAGACGTCTTATTTAGTGATGCTACTAAAATAGAAAATACCTGTATTATTGTTTTTCATAAAGAAGGGCTCATAGCAAGAGACTGCATTGCCTTCAAAAGCAATTCGCGTTTCAAAATTTGTAGTGCGATTCAGTACTCTTTTTTCACTATTATCGGCTTATTAAATTCATTCATTCACAACAATTTTGTCAACTTTGTTAGTAGGGATTAGCGATCCCGTGATTATTGAGGAACATCGTTACCAGTGAACGTGATTTTCAAATCACCGTTCTTTTAAATAGTTATCGTGATCACCGTTTGCAGTTCATTTTTATTTAAACATTCATGTTTATATAGGAAGTATATTACACTAAATAATATTTTATGCAAACAGTAATCATAAGAAAAAAGGTATTTTGATCTATACATTAAAAGCAGGTGTATTAAATTTGCTTAGAAATATAGAATTTGGAACACTGATTGATTATAGTTTCAAATAAAAAAAGCTTATATTTTATTTTTGCTTCATATGTATTATGTATGTATGTGTGAAGTTTGGAAAAAAGAATAGTTCTTGTTTATAAGTAGAAGCAAGAAAAAAGTACACAGCAAAGAAGCTGCTTTGATATACATAGGAAAGAATGAAAGAGTCAAAAGTCTTATATTTCTCTTTCACAAAGTAAAATTAAATTTAAGTTTGTATGTGTGCAAATGTAAAAGAACGTTCTTACGAGGAACTGTTATTTGATCAACGTAGTCACAGTAGTCACCAGTGATTTTTCAATCACAGTGATTTAATCACAGGTACTAAAATATCGCTCATCTCTATTTGCTAGTCAGTAACACTTTTGACGATATTCTCAATTGTTAAACACTAGTTAAAAAAGTTAACAAGCTGCTTATCGTTAAGTAAGCGACTATAATCTTTGCCTTGTTAACTATATACATGTACTTATTCCTTAGATGTCAATTTATTTTTCTTTATGCATGACAATAAGAAAAGCATTATAATAGTTTTAGTTGTAGAGTTGCGATTACATCTTCTTAAATTCGGTCGAAACATATGTTCATGTGCACTATTTTTTAACAAGAAACATAAACACAAGTTCTACGTCGTTTATTTTATAGACAGATTTAACACCGCAAAAATTATACTCGCTTTTTTAACGATGAGCAGTTTGCTAATTTTATGAGCTGGATTTTAACAATTGAGAATATTGTTAAAATTTTACTGAAATTGACAAGTTTGCTGTTAAGTTAATTTAACAAGCCGATAACTATTTAAAAAAAAGAGTAGTGAATCGCACTACTGGGCTACCCTTTATAAACAATTTATATAATTTAGCTGTGAAATATGATTTTTCCAAGACAAATTAACAAAGGGTGTCCTTAACAGCCCAGGTAACTATTGTAATTGTTCATTATTCGAGTGTCAACAGTTATAATCTTCTTTGCTTTTGACAGCAGAAAACTATTTGTACAAAAACATATGCACATGTTTCTATTGCAGTGTTGTATTTATTTTCGCCGTGAGTATACATGTAATGAATTCGCCTTGAGATTTTTCTTAGTGTACGGATCAATTCGCCTTGTTAGGAATATTTTTTTAAAACTTGCTGGCAACGCTGGTGTTGACTTTTAGATAGAAGTGTGTTAATTAAATTAGAAATCAAATAATAATTTTTTTTTTGAATAACTTACTTCTCACGAGCTGAAATGTCCATTGTGAAACGCGTGCAGGTAAACGAAAACCACAAAATATAAATTTTTTTGATAACTCAATTATTGTTTACAACTTGCAGCAATGGGCTACATTTGCTAGAACATGGCATATTTATGACTGCACTTGGCAAAATCCGTTTGACTCTGCTAAAGTAATATCCCGACACTTACAAGGCTTGCATAAACCCATCTACCACCCAATGAGTAAGTTGTTTATAAGGATAAATAAATTATGGATAAAGTCTTATTTAAAAAGTTTTTAACAGTGCTACATAAGTTACATAAAAAAATACTTGAAAAGTTCATGACAGTAATTGAAGCTGTAGACTGCACGCACGTTCGGATAAAATGTCCAGCAAAAATAGTTGGCGCAGAAATGGCTGGCCGCTACGTACACATTAACACGTACACGTTAACAGAAAAGCTTTTTATTCATTAAATGTTCAAGTAAGTTCAATTCAATTCTTGTTTATAGTTTTTATGGATCGAATTATTTTTATTCCTTTCAAACATAATTGTTTTATTCATCAGATTGTATGCGATGCAGACTGGAAAATAATTGAAATTGTAGCACGGTCTAAAGGCTCGAAACACGACGATTTGGTCTGAATGTCGTCTTAATAATACGTTAGAACTCAGTACAAATGAGCACAATGGCGTGCATCTGGGAGATGTAGGTTACCCTTTATCAACAATTTTATTGAAACCTGTTAGAAATCCCTCTTCATCCAAAGAAGAGAGGTAAATTTCTGAAAAAAATTAAATCAATAAAAATTAAATCAATAGCAATGTTAATAAATTGCAGGTACAACAAAAGTCACTTCGATACCAGAAGTAAAATTAAAAGTTTAAATGGATAGTTAAAGTCGATTTTAATTTTTAGCTTTTACAGTTTTAGATTTGTGTCCTGTTGAGCCGAAATCACATAGGGTTAAGTTCTTATGCAGATACTAGTGGTTCAATACCTGCTTCTGGAAATTCATACAGGATTGCTTTTATTAACACTAATTTTTAAATACTGAGAGACTACTTATCTTTTACGTAGATGCAATTCAGTGATATTAAAAAATAAACTTGGGAAAACAATTCGACCTACTATAATCTCCGAAGTTCCGATAGAGAAGCTGGAGCCGCAATATATCACTGAGAAGGTGCATGAACTATAATAGTAAATCTTAATAATAACTAAAAATTAAATAAACAAAATTAAAGGCTAATTTGCCTTTATAATTTTTACAAAATTTTAACAAATTTTAATTACTTACTTGAGGATATTTAGTTACAAAAATTACTACAGTTGTTACAAAGTTTTTTGCGAAGAATGTCTACTTTTAAAGCATGTAATTCTTCACCCTGTTCAATTTGTCTTTGAATACGTTGCACTTGAAGAGAGCGACGGTCCTTTTCGTTGGTTTCTTTTATTTTGTTCATCTTTTCTAAATGCTCTATTTCCGTTTTTTATTGTTTTATTTGGAGCCTGTTCACTTCTCTGGAGTAAAGATTTGACGCTCACGCAAGAATTCCTTCTCGCCAGCACTACAGTTTGCCTCACGGACTCGCAGTTTCTTCTGTTCCTTAAAAATTCCTAATTCAATATATGAGTCATATACATATATTTAAGTAATAAAATGTACCTTTTCCATTCTTTTGTATTCTATGTATTTAGTTGTTATTTTTTAAAATTCAAATTTTTTGTTTTTGTTTATCAACTATTTAGAGATGACACTATAATATTTTGTTATAAGTTGTATGCAAACATTTTCTAAATTTAAGGTTGCACCCAGTTAAAACCGATTCGATTTGAAAAATACTTATTTTCTTTTATAGTAGTAAAACAAATTATAACGACTTTAAAATTTAAACTGAACTTTAAAACAAACAGACTTTAGAGTTTGACTACGATTATGGGCCACTGTTTGTAATAAATTGTTAATTCTTATAGAGTATTGACAAAATTAGTTTGGTTTTGACGCAATTGATTTGCGTCTGAGGATTAATTTCAAAATTTAACTTAGCTTAGACGCAATTGGTTTGTGCCTGAGGTTTGAATTTAGAAATTTTGCGTTACACACATCTTGCGCAATAAATTATAGAGATTTTGTATGCAATATTGAGCTCAATAATGTCCGTCCTCGGCAAACTTTGCATACTTTAGAACAATAAGTCCCAGTTTATACGGGCGAACAATTGGAAGAAAAACATTTCGAATTCTCTTTTGTTTTTTCATTCGCGTTCACACAGGCGAACAATTTGTCGGAAACATTTCATTAGTGTTGTTATTGTTCGCTTTAAAATGTATGCAAAGAAAATGTCTACAAAGCGTATCGCCGAGTACCGAACACAAAAACGATTCTCTCTTCCCCACCCGTAATTTGCTATCAAACTAAATGTTTCCCTTCCAAATGTTTCCACGTATAAACGGCGACTAACTGATAGTTGCTGCTTTGTTTACATTCTTAGTTTTTCATAATTAAAAACGATATCTAAAAATAAAAACGAAAAAGCAAATTATTTTGTCGCGTTAAGCCGAG
This sequence comes from Gymnosoma rotundatum, assembly GCA_916610165.2. Lineage (NCBI taxonomy): Eukaryota > Metazoa > Arthropoda > Insecta > Diptera > Tachinidae > Gymnosoma > Gymnosoma rotundatum. The sequence goes on along the minus strand of OU744337.1, from coordinate 88,320,415 downwards.
ATTTGTGGGTTTTCATAAAAACCACAAAAATTACTTCGGATTTAATGCGTTTTTTAAATATTTAAATCGGGTATTTAAGTAATCGTTGAAGATTATGAATAAGGTCTCTTGTGACGCGATCATACAAAGCAAAACATTTATCTGTTTTCTCATGGTTTGTAATATAGCTATAGAGAACAAAATTCTAAAGGCCTCATAACTCTTACATACACGTACACGTTGCGGATCAGCTGTTCCGTTTAACTTAACTAGCTAGTGTGCAAATAAAATAAATTCATAGATTATTTTGCTTAATGTCATTTTTAGATTTAATCAGTAAATTTGATAAATGTTAAAACTATATGCAAACTCGTACACTGACTTGTTTTTATCAATAATTTTGCGATTATTATTATTACTATATTTCTTATTATATTATACTTTAAAGTCTATTCAGACATTACTAAATATTCAGTTTTTCTCAATAAAAGCCATTATTGAGCTCAATATTCCATACAAAATGTCAATAACTTATTGCTCAATAAGTACGATATTGTTATAATATCATATATATTATTTCTAAAGCATTTTTTTGTCAGTTGCAAATATCTTCCATACCACAGCATCAAATTTAATGAATGATATCTCATTTTAAAGGTTATTTCTAACACTAATGACGAAAAATAATTAGAAATTGAAAAATTAATATTTTCATTGATAAAAGTTATATTTTATATTGAACTGCATGATAATGCAGTGTTTATGTTTTTTAATGGTAATGCAGGGTAGCTTATGCATAATATTACTATTGTCATTATGATTTTATGTTTTTGTTCAAGTGTGGTAATACAAGGTCGCTTAATAGTAACCAAGTTCTACATAATAAAGAATGTTTTAAAAGCCATTCTGGCAATGCCGCCATATAGTTTTGTTTGTATTAAGGATTCGTACGGGCAAAAAGTTAACGATGATCATGTCATTAACTCTAACTTTGTATTCAAAAGAGTATTATAAAAGCATTTAAACATATGTATGTATGTATTAAAGTTACTAAAATTTCCATTAATTATTTTTATTTCATCTTACAAAAATGACAACTAACGCTGCGAAATATTCGCACGGGTCAGTCTAGTTGAGTAGAAATTAAAATACAATATTGTTCAGAAGATAACCTTAGACACAAACCGTTTACGCCTAAACTAGGCTAAATTTTGAAATTCAAACCTTAGATACAAACCAATTGCATCGAAACTAACTGCCATCCATAAATTAGCGCGTAAAGCGCAAGATAACTGTAAAAATTTCTCATGTTCATACAAAATGTATAAAGCATCCCTAAATAGCACGGCGTCAACGCTTAGCAATTGGTAAATCCAATTTTGACATTGCGTTAGGAAGTGAAGTTGGCTGCTTGTTGGTTTGTTTTGTTTTGTCATGGCTGAAAAGTATTGACAATTTAGTTATTTTTAAGGCAATCTAGCAGTTTTATCTCTGTTTTTATTTTTATACAGCGGGTTTTATAAAATAAAATTAGTTAACATTACTGTTAAAGACACAAAGATGACGCTGTTATTTAGGGATGACATTCTAGCGCAAAAGCTATGAATTTCATTGCTTTGCGTCTTACGCGCTAATTTAGGGATGGCAGTAAGTTTAATTATAAATTAATCCTCAGACACAAACCAGTTACATCTAAACCAAACTCATTTTTTCAATATACAGAATATACAATATTGTTCAGAACATAACCTCGGACACAAACCAATTCCGTCTAAACTAAGCTAATTTTTTAAAATTCAAACCTTAGTTACAAACCAATTGCATCGAGACTAAGTTAAATTTTAAAATTAATCCTCAGACACAAACCAGTTACATCTAAACCAAACTCATTTTTTCAATATACAGAATATTGCCTAAATAAAAGAGCATATATGAACACACTATTATTTATAACTCTTATTAAAATTGGTATTTTTAAAATCCGTTCTTGTAGAAAACAAAGTATATTTATTTACAATATTTTAATAATTACATTTTTACCGGTTTAGTATTTTTTAGTTACTTGCAACTATATACGGAAAATAAAGACGTCTTATTTAGTGATGCTACTAAAATAGAAAATACCTGTATTATTGTTTTTCATAAAGAAGGGCTCATAGCAAGAGACTGCATTGCCTTCAAAAGCAATTTGCGTTTCAAAATTTGTAGTGCGATTCAGTACTCTTTTTTCACTATTATCGGCTTATTAAATTCATTCATTCACAACAATTTTGTCAACTTTGTTAGTAGGGATTAGCGATCCCGTGATTATTGAGGAACATCGTTACCAGTGAACGTGATTTTCAAATCACCGTTCTTTTAAATAGTTATCGTGATCACCGTTTGCAGTTCATTTTTATTTAAACATTCATGTTTATATAGGAAGTATATTACACTAAATAATATTTTATGCAAACAGTAATCATAAGAAAAAAGGTATTTTGATCTATACATTAAAAGCAGGTGTATTAAATTTGCCCAGAAATATAGAATTTGGAACACTGATTGATTATAGTTTCAAATAAAAAAAGCTTATATTTTATTTTTGCTTCATATGTATTATGTATGTATGTGTGAAGTTTGGAAAAAAGAATAGTTCTTGTTTATAAGTAGAAGCAAGAAAAAAGTACACAGCAAAGAAGCTGCTTTGATATACATAGGAAAGAATGAAAGAGTCAAAAGTCTTATATTTCTCTTTCACAAAGTAAAATTAAATTTAAGTTTGTATGTGTGCAAATGTAAAAGAACGTTCTTACGAGGAACTGTTATTTGATCAACGTAGTCACTGTAGTCACCAGTGATTTTTCAATCACAGGTACTAAAATATCGCTCATCTCTATTTGCTAGTCAGTAACACTTTTGACGATATTCTCAATTGTTAAACACTAGTTAAAAAAGTTAACAAGCTGCTTATCGTTAAGTAAGCGACTATAATCTTTGCCTTGTTAACTATATACATGTACTTATTCCTTAGATGTCAATTTATTTTTCTTTATGCATGACAATAAGAAAAGCATTATAATAGTTTTAGTTGTAGAGTTGCGATTACATCTTCTTAAATTCGGTCGAAACATATGTTCATGTGCACTATTTTTTAACAAGAAACATAAACACAAGTTCTACGTCGTTTATTTTATAGACAGATTTAACACCGCAAAAATTATACTCGCTTTTTTAACGATGAGCAGTTTGCTAATTTTATGAGCTGGATTTTAACAATTGAGAATATTGTTAAAATTTTACTGAAATTGACAAGTTTGCTGTTAAGTTAATTTAACAAGCCGATAACTATTTAAAAAAAAGAGTAGTGAATCGCACTACTGGGCTACCCTTTATAAACAATTTATATAATTTAGCTGTGAAATATGATTTTTCCAAGACAAATTAACAACGGGTGTCCTTAACAGCCCAGGTAACTATTGTAATTGTTCATTATTCGAGTGTCAACAGTTATAATCTTCTTTGCTTTTGACAGCAGAAAACTATTTGTACAAAAACATATGCACATGTTTCTATTGCAGTGTTGTATTTATTTTCGCCGTGAGTATACATGTTATGAATTCGCCTTGAGATTTTTCTTAATGTACGGATCAATTCGCCTTGTTAGGAATATTTTTTTAAAACTTGCTGGCAACGCTGGTGTTGACTTTTAGATAGAAGTGTGTTAAATAATTAAATTAGAAATCAAATAATAATTTTTTTTTGAATAACTTACTTCTCACGAGCTGAAATGTCCATTGTGAAACGCGTGCAGGTAAACGAAAACCACAAAATATAAATTTTTTTGATAACTCAATTATTGTTTACAACTTGCAGCAATGGGCTACATTTGCTAGAACATGGCATATTTATGACTGCACTTGGCAAAATCCGTTTGACTCTGCTAAAGTAATATCCCGACACTTACAAGGCTTGCATAAACCCATCTACCACCCAATGAGTAAGTTGTTTATAAGGATAAATAAATTATGGATAAAGTCTTATTTAAAAAGTTTTCAATAGTGCTACATAAGTTACATAAAAAAATACTTGAAAAAAGTTGTTTAGCGGTAAATACAATTAAAGCATAATTTAAATTCTTTATATTATGTTCTGCTTATTCCAGATGATTGTGGAGATCATGTCGTTGTTATAAACACAAAAGAAATTGCATTACCAGGTGATGAGTGGGTGAAACGAGTTTACTTTCATCACACTGGCTACCCAGGAGGTGCTAGCTGGACTCTTGCATGGCAATTACACGAAAAGGATCCAACTATGGTTATGCATAAAGCAGTGTACAATTCAATGAAAGGCAATCTACAACGCCGTTATACTATGCAGCGACTTCATTTATTTGCTGACGATAAAGTGCCAGAGCAAATGTTGGGAAATGTTACAAACCAAATAAGATCACTACGAGAAGTTCCTAAACGCTTAGATCATATCGACAAGGAAACTTTAGAAAACTTTCCCGCAATTATGGATTATCCGAAAGATTACATCTTACGTTAAACTGAAATAAATTTGTTAAGTCTTAACGCGAAAACCAACAAAATCTTTATTTAATTTAGTATTACGATTGATAAATGCGCCTTTTTTGTAAATCGAGTTATTATTTTTTTTATTAAATGCTTATCAAAAGCGAAAATCGACAAAAAATTGTAGTGCAAATAAGTTAAAACCCTTCACCAAAAAAGTGGAAAAAGGGTATATATAACCAAGTTTGTCATTCCGTGCATAATTTCTGACTTCTTATGCAAAGCTAAGTCGATTGAGCAATATCCGTCCTCGGCAAACTTGATTTCACAAAAAAAATAAATATGTCAATCGATCAGATGTATGTCGAAAGAGGTGCTATTAGAAATCAGCATAATCGATCCATGTCCTTCGAAGCATCAGGCAAAACCCCACGCCTACCTCTAATTTTTCTATGTCATTTGGAACAATAAACTAACTCCAATAAAAAAAAAAATAAATGGAGCAATAGAGAAAAATATGGCGCTCGCCCACATGAAGAGGAAAGAAGCAGAAATACTAATAAGTTGTAACCTTTGTGAATAACAAGCTACTAAATATTTGTTTCACAGGTTGTGAGATATTCCTGTTTGTCAATGTTATTCGACTCGATACTTTAAATTTACAATTTATGATATCGCTTAAAAGTTTTACAATTATTATTTTTGATATTAGTGTATTTTGCACTATTTCTTCCACCTAATATTGGAAGATAAAATAAGTGAATAAAAAGGATTCGGGGCAACACATCAAATTTCTCATCCAAACATGGTTTTTTATTGTTTGAAGTCAAAAACACAAACGATACTTTTCGTTTTCACTGCCTGATCAGCAAAAATATGAAGCAAATTAAGTTTATTTTTTGTCATTAGTTCTGGAATTTATTGAAGTTTGCATAACATTAAGCAAGATTCATGGTAACATAAATTAAATAAATGTGGTTTTCTTCTTTTAATTTGCTTGCGCCTGTGAAATGGATATGAAACAATTATCAGCTTCATTCATACTACTAACTAAAAAAAGAGACAATTTTCAAAACAACTGAAGTTGAAATTTTGCTGTGAAAAGCAAAAGATAGCCAATGCAATTTTACGAAGCAGTCTGATGTTTTATCATAGCGCCTAATATATTTTTATGCACAAATTTTTAAATGAACTGCAGTGTAATATGGCAGCACAATTTTTGCAATTATTTTTTTACAGTGTTGCCATTTTAAAATAGTTATTTACGTTATTGTTTTTTGTTGATGTCATTATTAACATATTCAGTAGATATTTTAGCAGCAACTTAACTAAATTATTTACCGGTAATATATAAGGCGGATATTGCAAGCATATAAATAATTTTCATATTATAAAGTTTTTGATAACCTGCATAGTAAACATACTATTGACTTTCCATTAACTAGAATAAGGAACCATAGGTTATTTAACTTTCTACTTGAGGTGATTTGTACATTTTCCTGTGATAAGATAATCAAGTTTGTGTGTTCGTTCATAAATTATTTGATATCAGTATCAAAGCTCTTGTATAAATACATATATGCAGATGGTAACTTATTTTTTTCCATTTTACTTCAGTTCTAAATCGTACCCTGAGTACAGAACAACTATCGTCATCAACAACAATTCCATTGTATTCTATAGAAAGCAACAGTAAAATGGTTCGTCTTGGTAAAATTGACCCAAGCTCCTTCTCTCAGCCAGAATTGATAACTACTCAAAACAGTGTCTTCAGATGGAAGGTCGATTTTCAAAATACTATGTTAAAGGGAACGGTCACACATCGTTTTAACGTTTTAGAGAAAAATTTGCCAGCAATTGTGAGTGCTTTAATTTCATATAGATTTTTAAGTTGAAACATATTTTTTAGCTGTTGGATGTTCGCGATGTCAAAGTTTTAAAGGCTGAAATTGTTTCTGGAAATTCTGCAATACCTCTGAATTATTTTGTAAGTGATGCTGTGGATGATATTGGTGCTAAACTTACTTTGGAATTGCCACAAGGCACAGCTACTGGAGAGTAAGTATTTAGTTGACACAACAATTTAACAATTGTTATCTGAACAATATCAGCCAAAAACGATTTAAATTGTAAATGAGTTCTTTTGTTATGTACTCAAACATTATTATCTTTTAGAATATCTTAATACCAGAGATTAGTCAAAATAAAAAACGGTTGCAGTATAAATGCCGGTTTCTCTACTAATATTTAATTCGGTATCTGTACTATAATTTACCAGAAAAAAGCATCGAAAATTCCATATAATATAATTTCTTGCACTTATAAACTTCTTAAAAACGCGCGTTTTCAAATCGCAAAACACAAACCTTGTTTTAGGTTTTCGTTTCATCAGTACTTCTCAGTATATACTTGCGGGTTGATACCGCTAGATTTCTTGCGAGAGCGATTTACAGACGCCATTTGTTTTTTTTTTTTACAATTTGTAATTTTTACAATGGTCTGCAAAGACCACGATATCGAAATCGTTCATTCGTTCGCATAGAGTCATTTGAAACAAAAACAGTTTTTCAGATTTTGTTTTAAATGTAATTGTGCGAACGGACAAACGATTGCGACATCGTGGGACTGGCAGTAAGTTTTGAAAAGCACAATTAACGAAGATTAACATAAAAAATATTCAAAGTAATAAATTTTGGTATAGAATTAAATGGTAAATTTAGAAAATATTAAATAACATAATTAAGTTGCTTCGTTAACTAAATTTTTTATAAATGATGAATCATAATCAAAACGAAAATATAACAATATCATAGGAGAAAGTTTAATGAATACTTTATGAAGTCAGCAATATTGCTTTTTGTAATTCGAATATTTTAAACTGTTGGCCGAATATCAAATCATTTTAGGGATTTTGCCACGTAGTGTCCAATCGTTTTAAAATATTTTGACATTTACAGAAGTCTTGAATAAGGTTACAGTTTTGATAATTTGTCATAAATTTCTTATACAATTTAAAATTAATTTCGGTAAAAACCAAAATACAACAATTTTATCTTATTTAAACTTACGCCACCGTCACCACAAACGGATCTAATTCGCAAAGAAATAGAAATGAAATCAATTTTATAAATATATGTACTTAGTATGTTTTCGGCCTGTATATTTTAGAATTAATTATTTTTTAAGGCAGTAACATATGAATATGCATTTGATGTATGTACAAATCACTGATCTCTTTTAAAGTATATTGCTGGCAGATACATATATTCCATTAGTTCGAACGAAAAATATCATCTTATAATTAAAATTTTACCTACAAAATTTCAGTTTGTTGGTACGTATTGATTATGAAACTGCGAGCAACGCTAGTGGTCTTCAGTGGTTGAATCCTCAACAAACTTTAGGAAAACAGCATCCCTATATGTTTAGTCAATGTCAACCTATTCATGCACGTTCAGTTGTACCCTGTCAGGATACACCAGCTGTAAAATTTACCTACGAAGCAACTGTAGAACATCCCAAAGAGCTAACAGCTCTCATGAGTGCTTTAGTGACGAAGAAAGAGGATGGTGTAACCACATTTAAACAGGAAGTGCCCATTCCTGCTTATCTCCTAGCAATTGCTATTGGAAATTTGGTATCAAAATCTTTGGGCCCCAACTCAAACGTGTGGGCAGAACAGGGTATAATTGAAGCTTGCGCTGAAGAGTTTTCTCAGACGCCAGAAATGTTGAAAACTGCCTCTGACATTTGTGGTCCGTATGTATGGAAACAGTACGATCTTTTAGTAATGCCGCCATCATTTCCATTTGGCGGCATGGAAAATCCATGTCTGACTTTTGTTACACCTACACTGTTGGCTGGAGACAAATCATTGGCCGACGTAGTGGCTCATGAAATCGCACACAGCTGGACTGGAAATTTAGTGACAAATAAAAACTTTGAGCACTTTTGGTTGAATGAAGGTTTTACTGTATTTGTAGAGGCTAAAATCGTTGGTCGCATGAAAGGTTCAAAGGAACGAGACTTTCATATGATACGCAACTTGACAGAGCTGCAAGAATGTGTAAGTAATTTGTAAAAACAAACGAGATAATTGTTAGTAATTTTATTTAAAGATACGAACTCAACTGGCTAATAGTCCTGAACTAACAAAACTTGTAGTAGATCTATCCAATTGTGGCCCAGATGATGCATTTTCCAGTGTGCCTTATATCAAAGGTTCTACCTTTTTACGTTACATTGAGGATTTGTTGGGAGGGCCAGAAGTATTTGAGCCGTTCTTGCAATCTTACCTACAAAAGTATGCTTACAAATCTGTTGTCACTGACGATTTTAAATCATCCTTGTATGATTATTTTATTGAAACTGATAAAAAGGATAAACTTAATGAAATTGATTGGGATCTTTGGTTAAAAGCTGAGGGTATGCCACCAATAATACCCAAGTAAGTTAACAAAAAAAAAATTGTTAAATAGCTTAATTCTTTGTGATTTATTTTTAAGATTTGATGAAACCCTAGCAATTGTTTCGCAACAATTAGCTGAGCTGTGGAGTACCAAAACCACAAAAGAACTAGAAAGTATTGCCGAAGTGAAACAAACAATTTCAACACATCAATTAATCAATTTCTTGGGTAAATTAATTGAATGTAAAGAAATCGTTGATTTATCAGAAAAAAAGATTGAACTGCTAGAATCCATTTATAAGTTGAAAAGTACACAAAATGCTGAAGTACGATTTCGCGTAATGCGTTTGTGTATTATGGCCAAACTGATGAACCGCTTAGACGAGATTCTTGCTTTCGCCAATTCCAACTTCCGTATGAAATTTTGCCGCCCTATTTACCGTGATTTGTCTAAATGGCCTGAAGCCAAACCTATAGCTGTAGCAAACTTTGAGCGTGTTAAGAACGAAATGATGGCTGTTTGTTCCCATGGTGTTGAAAAAGATTTAGGTTTAAAATAATTTCTTTTTTATTTGAACTTTAAAAAGCAGATTTATAAAAAAATTGTTTTGTATTGAAAAAAAAATTTGTTTACATTTATGAATAAATAAAATAAATAAATATTTTTTATAAATCGTAGTTGTATCCCATTTTCGGTCTGATAAGGGTAATATCAAAGACAATAAATTTATAAAGATGTTGCACTTTGAACATTTAAAAAATCAAAAATTATGAGCAGTTTCTTGGTAGCGGGGGTAAGAGATAAGAGGGAAGAAATTTCTGTGAGCGCAACCAAAACTCAAAAGAGCACAATATTAGTTTTGTAAACAAGACAGATTCATACACACATGCGTTTAAAAATGTGTGTGGATGTTCATAAGAAATGTTTTGTTAAAGTAAAGTATTGAGTGACAAAAACACACATTTAACATATAGAAACGTACATACATACTTTCATATCTACATATAAAGAGGAATGTGCTTCATAAAATTTTATTTTTGAATTCTATTTTTCCTACTTATTTAAAAATTGTTTGTAAAATAAGCTTAAAAACGAAACTATATGACTGCTCTTGTTATTGTAGGGTAACTATACATTTTTATTTGTGCATTTTTAAAAATGTGCGTAATCGCACCGAACTAATCATACCCTAAATTATGTAGTAATTTTTTTTAGCATTTATTCTTGTGGATACTTAATATGTGTTTTAAGAAATTTCAAACAATGGTAATAAAATAAGGCACTAATTTATCTATACTTATTATTAAATATTTTGTTAAGTATATTTAGCCTGCATATAGGTTCAATATATATAAACCTCAATATGAATTTGATAGCTAAATTTATATATTTAAATTGCCAAACAAAATAAATTACTGGCGCTTTAAAATTGAGACTTTCCAAGTACTTGTTACTTTGCACTCATGTGTTTCCCATGAGCAATGTTTTCTTAGCAATATTAGTATAAGTAAAATTAAGACAACAAATAAAATATCACAACACACCACGATAATTTATTTATGCCTTTTATATAGGCACTTGCAAGTTAATAATTAAAATTAAATTGCGGGAATTTTAAATTAAATTATTTATCTTTAAAAAATATATTGTGCTAATTATCCCGAACAAATTATTAAAATCACCAATGTTTTGATTTTTCCAATTTTCCGACTTTTCTGGAGGGATTTTCAAAAATTTTCTTCTGTAAAAACCTTCTCATTGAAAATACGAACAACTGACAAAAAATGTTACAGAAATCGGCACAGCTGTTCTCATTTTATGAATTACTATACATTTTTTGTACCATTTTTATATATAAGATTCAAGCACTATGTTCACTACAACTGAGACGCTAGAATAGTGTGTTCTTCTTAAAATAGTGATAAAAGTTAATAAAATAAATGTTAATAAATGTTATTGAAACAAATTAATTAATGTTAATAATTATGGTATTTAATTTATATGTATGTAGTAATTAAATTTAGATAATAAATGAATTTAATTTACATTATTTGTGCTTGATTGCTTCAAATATAAATATTTTATGATATTCTCAAGAAACAATTTTTTATTTAAAAGTAGAAATTGAAATATGTTACTGCGTAGAAAGTATATTCATATGGCCATTTCACTACGGCTATTTTAGCTCATTAGTGGATTTTATCCAAATTTTGTATAGAAAACTTGAAAGTCTTAAGCCAAATTGATTAAATAAGAACTCTATTGAATCAATAAGAGAAAAAGACAGGAACAAAATTCATTCAGTAACTAAAAAAGTAAAGTAAATTAAAATCGAAAAGGTTCCGAATAATAAAATTGCATATTGATAATAAATGAATTTAATATTCGGTGTAAATCCATGTTATTTCTATTATACAACAACAAAACACATGTTGTTACCATACAAATACACAATCGGTAACATTGGTTTACGTTGAATATTTTATAATGTAAATATATACACATTCGTATGCAAGTATATACAAATGAATTAATGTGAGATGAGAGTAACAAGTTTGCTGAGAATAATAATCTCTCTTTGTAAATTACTCAAAGTGGCAGTAGCAGTACGTCCATCAACAAAATATGCACTGGATGTAGAATGTACGGCAGTGAAACATCTTAGTATATTTATAGTCTTTGGTAATATAGACAAAAAGAAGCTAAATCGAGTGAAATCTCTTGCCCGGCTTGGAAAACCAAGGCACTTGAATGCTTCGTTTGCGACCTAAAAATTTGTTCCACGAAACAACGCATTGAATTTTCCAAAAGATCAACTCTCTTCGTAATGTACGTTAATCTGAATGCCGCTTATTTTGAAATATAAATAAGTTGCTTTTTCAAAAGAATGTAATTTTATAAAAAGAGTCGTCGTCTAACTTAGGATATATTGATTAAAAGATTAAATTCTTTTTTTTTTTTTAATAAAGATTGAAATCCTAAAAGTAGACCTACTAACGCCGAGTATAATAAGTTAAAACATTTTATAAAATAAAATTTGTTTGTCCATTTGGCATTTGCTTAATTAAACTTTTAAACATAACGATTTTCTTTTTATTCGTTCAGACAATTGTACAAGTAAATTTGAAATTTGATCTTTTAATTAGGGTTTTGCGAGTCAGTTTGACGATCCTTAGAAGAGAGTCTTAGACGCATTTTTTACAAGCATTGGAAGATTGTTCAAAAATAGTCAGCGATCATATTTAACCTTATTAGTGATGCTTTAAGGATTTTACAGTCGTCAAACTTCCTGACGATAGTTAGGCACACTATTTAATTTTTAAATTATTTATGCAACTTTCATTTTCTTTTAGTTTAGCATTTCCTGTAAATTTTTTTATTGCAATATGTTGATTTATTAGAACGTTCTTTTAGTTGCTATCAATTTAAAAAAATGTATCGCGGTCATTATTATTTAAAAACAAGGTATAGATTAATAAAGTTGACTATTTCAAGATCGTTCGAAGGGGAGTGCCACATAATCCCCAAAATCAAAATCCCACACACACAAAATCCCTAAACACCAAATCCCCAAACATAAAATCCACATACTTTTTTGGATTATGTGGTACTCTCCGTTGGAAGTAGGAATAAAAGAGTCTTATAAAGGTTTCATTGATAATTAGTTAAAAAACAAAGCCTATTTCTACAAAAGGGTAAGGTTTATGTAAAGCTCTCTTCGACGTTTCTGATATCATGACTTTGTTGTTCACAAAAAAATTTTTTTTGCAATTGTAAATCAACTGTTTCATTAAAATCGCCTTAGCATTAGTAAAAACAATTATAATTAAAATAAAATCATTAGCATTAAATGGTAGTTTATTTTTTTATACCCTTCTCCACAAAAAGTGGAAAAAGGATATATATAAGTTTGTCATTCTGTGTGTAATTCCTACAATATCCATTTCCGACCCCATAAAGTGTATATATTCTGACTTCTTATGCATAGCAAAGTCGATTGAGCGATGTCCGTCCGTGTTAGTGTTCAAATCAAGTTTGCGTCGGCAAAAAAATCGATCAGATATAGGGTCGAAAGAAGTGCTATTGGAAAACAGCATGATCGGTCCATTTTCTTCGATGCAGCAGGCAAAACACCACGCCTACCTCCAATTTTTTCATGTCATTAGAACAATTGAGAGAAAAAGAGAGAATTTAAAAATAAGAAGAAAAAAAGTGGAAAAATTGGCGCTCGCCAATATTTTCCGAGTTGCGGGCCTCTAAAATTTTAAAATTTTTTACAATATCAATCATTTTAAAAATGTTTCACTCGTTAAGAGCCGATGACATTTTTATGTAAAATTATGTACATATATGTAGTACTTAATTTTTTTTTTCTTACTTTTTTACTCCCTGTCACCCCAATATTTGCTTTTTTGATTGGAGTTACTTCACTAAACTAGATTTACATAGATGGTGAAGGGTGTATAAGATCCGGCATATCCGAATATAGCACTCTTACTTGTTTATTTTAAAGTATTATGTCTTATTTGGATCTCATTTTCAATATCACTGTCAATTTGGTTGTTTAAAATAGCAAAAGCTCCAGAAGTAGTAGGCTCTGTATGTTTCTGGTTCTTGCTCTTCGGTAGTATCCTCTTCATCGGTTGTTCTCTGAACTAACTAGGAAAAATTACCTAAAGTATAGTCTAGTTTCTTTCCTCTCTACCTAGTTTCCATGGTTAAAGCTACGTGGTGGAAACGTTGACCTTGCTCATCAGATAGATTCGGTGGATAGTTGGTCTTCAAACCAATCAATATTGTGGTGGCAAAAAGAAATGAATTTTTAATGAAGTATTCACACTAAGCTCCTCAAAGGCAGTTAAGAGACGTTTAACTTTTTGTGCATTATCTACCTCTCGTTTTTATCAAGAACATTCTCGATTACGTTTTTATCCCTTATGTGATCGACAAAAAAGCTACTTGTTTTGTATGACAAGGTGCCCGGGTACCTTCCTACAAATCTTATGAAATATAAATGATTGCAACAAAAACTCGTTTATCGCGTGCCATTTCCGATAAAGCTGCATCATTTTAAGATACCTGGATCATGCTTTGCTTGCGTATGCCAATGCTAACGTTCTTTCCTAAAAAAAATAAAACTATTATTGTTTTTTCGGCTTAAGCCTGACTAGAGTTTTTATTCTTTTTTATGTGAAGTATAAAGTTTGTTAGAAGTGCGTGTTACACGTGTTCAGCAAGAAAAATTAAAAAGACAATGGCTGACGTGTCTTTTTTACATCGCTCGGCTTTTCAGGGGTGTTGTTACGCGGTTGCATATTTAAGTAGGTAAAATCAACTCGATGTATTAGGGTGCCGCCACAATCAGCCCCCTCCAGTCTTTGGCTATAGGCAAAGACGTTGTGGAAATCGCAATCTTGTCATGGCTATAGCCAAAGACGTTTTGGAAATCTCACCTTTCGTCCTGTTCTTGTAGTGATGGTTACTGGTTGTCGGCTTATGGTAGTTGTAGCCTTTTTTTTTGGTATATTTTGGCCGGCTTTTTTTAATATGTTGAGTGGCTGGTCGTTGGCTGCATGGACAGGTATATCCTTTGATGTGTTTGCGGATACGTTGGTTTCTAAAAACGCTGCCTTTAATCGGTCGACGGAAATAGTTTTATTTTTCCCATTGACGTTAACGTTGAAGAACTTGGGAATTCGTTTGATGACTTCAAATGGCCCATCGTAGGGCTGTTGCAGCGGTGCAACTACGGTGTCGTTCCGTACAAACACGTGGCTGCAACTGTGCAGTTCCTTTTGTATAAATACTTTGGGCTTGCAGTGTTGGGATGTGGGTGTATAACGTATATCTCTCATTGATTCTCTAAATGCTTTGATAAACTCACAGTCGTTACCCTTTCCTTTCGGAGCAATGAAAAATTCTGCTGGTAAGCGTAGCGATTTACCGTATACTAACTCGGCGGGCGTCGCTTTGATGTCCTCTTTGTATGTTGATCGAAGCCCCAGCATTACCATAGGAAGTTCTGTTGCCCAATTGCCTGAATCCTTGCATTTTATCGCTGCCTTTAAGCTTCGATGTAGACGCTCGATTAGTCCATTTGCTTGCGGGTGGAATGATGTGGTTCTAATATGATTTATTCCTAACCGCCTAGTAAGTTCATGGAAAAGCTGACATTCGAATTGCCTTCCTTGGTCGGTTGTGATTCTCGATGGTACGCCGAAGCGGGATATCCACGCAGCTATTAAAGCGTGTGCTACTGTTTCACTTTGAATATTTCGTATGGGTACTGCTTCTGGCCATCGTGTAAACCTATCTATAATGGTAAGTATGTACCTAAATTCGTTTGATGGTGGCAGCGGCCCCACAATGTCTACGTTAATATGGTCGAATCGTACTTCATCGCAAACATAGCTTTGCAGTTCGGCTTTATTGTGTCTATGAATTTTTGATTTTTGGCACTCTTCGCAGCTTCTTGCCCATTTCGTAATATCTAACGTCATCGATGGCCACACAAATCGTTCTTTTATAAGCTTGACTGTCCCACGAATTCCGGAGTGCGACAGTTTCTGCAAGGCATTAAATACTACTCTGCGAAATTGCTTAGGGACAAACGGTTTTGCTTTGTTGTTTTGGATGTTGCACCACATCAACTCTTTTGTATTTGGGACTTCGATAGCTGTAAGGCACAAACTCGTTTTGTTGAACTAAAAGCAATCTTAAGTAGATTGCTTTTAGTTCTGCATCGGTCTTCTGCGATTTCGGGTTTGTCTATTTTCTCAATACGTGATAAAAAATCTGAGACGACGTTGTCGGTGCCTTTTATGTACCGAATATCTGTAGAAAATTGGCTAATGTAATGCAGTTGTCTGAGGTGACGAGGGTCTGCTTTTTCTGACTTCTGCCTGAAAGCGAATGTTAGCGGCTTATGATCGGTGTATATGATTAATTGCCTCCCCTCGATCTGTTCCTGAAAATGTTTCACGCTCTTATAAACAGCTAATAGTTCGCGGGAGTATGCGCTCCATTTTTTTTGTGACTCAGTGAGTTTTTTTGAGAAAAAACCAAGTGGCTGGATGTTGTTATTAACTATTTGATTTAAAACACCTCCTATACTGTTATTGGAAGCGTCAACGGATAGGCTTAAGGTACAATTATGCGAACGTCCACGTAAGCTAACCTAACGGCCGTTTGTTTTTAAATATACTAAAACAATGCAAACGCTTACCGAAATTAACTGTCACGTTTCCGGAACGCTTCAACCTGTATAAAATAGGTTTTGACGGCATTGTTACGTGACATTCGTAAGATAGTGCTGGAATTATATGTGATAAGTACCATTGCAGCACATTTGCCCTTTTTAGGTACTTTTTAAGTATTGATAATAATTGTATCATTCATCAGTTTTTATTATTTTGCTTAATAAAAGTATAATAAATAAATAGTTACATTAAATACATAGTAATATTTTTTAAAACAGATAATTAAATTTGTCAATACATTGCACATATTGCAAATAAAATATTTTTCGAAGCGAAATTAGTACTTTTTCTAAATTTACATGTACGGAACAGTGCCCGTAACTATGCCACAAATCTCAACACTGTTCTGAACAGCTGCAGCAAATGGAAAATTGTGTTAGGTTTTGTAATTTAATATTTTGGCTTTATAGTTTTTTTTTGCAAAACAATTGTACTTATTTTATGGACATCAGTAAATTAATCCTCAATATCCATTTTTAAATTCTTTTCGGGCTTTTGAAATTAATATTACAAACACATTGTGCTGCACAATGTTTTGTTTTTGTTTATTTTATTGACATTCGTCACATTTGTAAAGTTTCTATAAGTACATAAACGACCGTACGTTAAAATACGTTAAGTTTTTCTTACATCAACGTTCGCATAACGAGGCCTTTAGGGGTGCGTTTTCGTGTGGGTGAGCTAATAGTGTGGCAGACGATAAATCTGTTTTAAATTAGTTGAACGCTTTTCTTGCTTCTTCTGTCCAGACTATTCTGCGTTTATCATTTCGGGTATTTCCTGGTATGAACTTCTGAAGGACGTCTTGCGTTTTTGCAGCGGCTGGAATGAATCTTCTATAAAAGTTAATCATCGCGATGAAGCGTCTTAAATCTTTCGCAACGAAAGGTTCTTTAAAATTACTAATGATTTCTATTTTATCTGGCAGTGGGAGTATGCCATCGGGCGTAACTAAGTGGCCAAGATACCTCACCTGCGGCCGGCCAAAAACACTTGCTTAAGTTGATAGTCATATTATGGTTCAATTAATTACTTTACTTTATTCGTGCTTGATTCCTTCAAATATAAATATTTCATGATATTCTCATGAATTATTTATTATTTTAAACTAAACTACAAAATGAAATGTATTACTGCGGGGAAAGCATATCCATATGGCCATTTCACTACTGCTCAAATAGCTCATCAGTGGATTTTACCCAAATTTTGTATAGAAAAACAGAAAGTCTTATATCAAAAGCCAAATTGATTAAATGAGAATTTCATTGAATCAATAAGACAGAAGACAATAACAACTCAAAAATGTTCTACACAAAAAACACAGCAAACATTTAATAACTATTTTTATTTTTTCTTTCATTTTTCTACATAAGGGATCCCATTGGGAACCATTCATATGTATTTGAAAGATTCAATGAAAAAATAAAAATTGAAAAACAATTTTTATTAATAAGCACGAATAAAGTAAAGTAATTAAATTTTAAAAGATTCCGAATAATAAATTATTCATTTTGATATATTTGCATGTGCACCTTGCTTATTAATAAAAATTGTTTTTCAATTTTTATTTTTATTTTTTCATTGAATCTTTCAAATACATATGAATGGTTCCCAATGGGATCCCTTATGTAGAAAAATGAAAGAAAAAATAAAAATAGTTATTAAATGTTTGCTGTGTTTTTTGTGTAGAACATTTTTGAGTTGTTATTGTCTTCTGTCTTATTGATTCAATGAAATTCTCATTTAATCAATTTGGCTTTTGATATAAGACTTTCTGTTTTTCTATATAAAATTTGGGTAAAATCCACTGATGAGCTATTTGAGCAGTAGTGAAATGGCCATATGGATATGCTTTCCCCGCAGTAATACATTTCATTTTGTAGTTTAGTTTAAAATAATAAATAATTCATGAGAATATCATGAAATATTTATATTTGAAGGAATCAAGCACGAATAAAGTAAAGTAATTAAATTTTAAAAGATTCCGAATAATAAATTATTCATTTTGACATATTATGGTTCTGTAAACTTCCTTTAAATGTATTTCGTGCTCCTCTTCATCGTTTGACGCAACACAAATATCATCTAAGTACGGTACGACGAAATCCAGGCCCCTGAGGACAGAATCAATATGTCTCTGAAAGGTTTGGCCAGCGTTGCAGAGGCCGAACGTCATATAGCGAAATTCGTACAACCCAAAAGGAGTTGTAATGGCTGTTTTTGGTATGTCCTCGGGGTGGATCGGTATTTGATGGTACGCTCTCTCTAAGTCGATGGTAGAGAAAACGTTTTTGTTTGCCAAGATGTGATGAAATGTTTGTATGTTAGGTATCGGGTACCTATCTCTTTCAGTAATTGCGTTCAGGGCGCGGTAATCACCGCATGGACGCCACGTTCCGTTTTTTTTGGGTGCCATGTGTAGTGGTGATGCCCATGGACTTTTCGAAGGTTGACAGATGCCCTTCTTTAATAAGTACTCAAATTCACTCTTGGCAATGTTAAATTTTCCGGGCATTAACCGACGTGGCTTGGCGTGGACTGCTGGGCCGTGGGTGACGATGTGATGAATGGTTGTTGCGTTTGTTCTGATATTTATTTTTTTATTTATTACCGTAATCGATGGTGAATTGTTCGTTGTTTTTGTTCCAAATGTTTTGATGTTTGTTGTGCTATCCGTCAGTTTGCCCTTTGCTAAGTTCACGCTGAGCTTAAAATGTTGTAAAAAATCTGCGCCAATTATTGCGGTATTTACTTTTGCCACCAGGAATGTCGATACGAATTCACGTCGTAAATTGAGGTTAAGTTTTATTGTTTTTTTTCCATACACTCGTATCGGTGAACCATTTGCTGCAAAGAGCATTCCTGTAACCGGAAGTTGTTGTATATCTAGTGTTGATGTCGGTACGATGGAAATATCGGCACCAGTGTCGATTAAAAAACGCTGGTCGGTGTTGCTGTCGGTGACAAATAGGCGCGTTGTTTTTTTTCTGCCGGGCACACTAATTTTTTCGTGGGCCCGGACGACTAGTTTTTTCCTTTTACTTACATGGTGGCCTACATCTTTTGGCTTCATTCCCAAATTTGTGGTGATAATAGCATGTGTCATACTTTTTGAATGACGAAGAACTGCTTCTACCTGGAGTCGCGGTACGGTAATTTTGCCTTCTACTTTTTGACTGCGATCGTGAATTGTGAAGGCTTTTGATTTGTCTTGAGAGTTCGTTGATTTGATACTGTAAACGCTCGAAAACGTTGGCATTTATTTGCGATACCTCGTTGTCAACACCACATACGTTCATGGTGCTGGTTTTCATCGCCTCCATCACTCTGTCTGCCATTGTAGCAGCTGTTGTTAGGTCTATCTTGTCGTCGGCAGATATAAAAGCTCTTATTTGCTGGGGAAGGTTACGTAGCCATAGTTGCATCAATAGCTCGTTTGTTACGGGAGTTTCGGCGGCTCTGCTTCGCATTTCAGCTAACAATTGCGATGGCTTCCTATCTCCTAGTGCCAGCTCGCTAAGCAACTTTGTTATATTAGTGGGCGTGCTGCCTTTTACCGGCGGATCCGTACGTAAGTCGGCTAGTTTATACATGACCCGAGTGGGGAGCTGGCCAATTATGGTGAAATATTTCTTTTTATCTGAAGTTATGCCGGCAGACTCAAAAGCCGCTTCCACTTGCCAAAACCATAAGTCCGTGTACTCCTCAGTAAAATCAGGCAACTTGTATTTGGATGTTTCCGAAACGATAGTCGCTTGCGCACCTAGACTGTCGCCCGTTAAGTTATCGCTTTTAGACATTTTACTTGCGTCGGTGTCACCAGTTTTTGGTTGCGTATGCCAATGCTAACGTTCTTTCCTAAAAAAATATTATTGTTTTTTCGGCTTAAGCCTGACTGGAGTTTTTATTCTTTTTTATGTGAAGTATAAAGTTTGTTAGAAGTGCGTGTTACACGTGTTCAGCAAGAAAAATTAAAAAGACAATGGCTGACGTGTCTTTTTTACATCGCTCGGCTTTTCAGGGGTGTTGTTACGCGGTTGCATATTTAAGTAGGTAAAATCAACTCGATGTATTAGGGTGCCGCCACAATGCTTAATTCTAATTTACGCCAAAGTTACAAGCCCGGTAAGTGTATAACTGTAGATGAGCAATTATAAGTTAAAAGGACGTTCTCACTTTACACCGGCAAAGCCCGAAAAGTATAGGAAAAATTTATTTTGGGATTGCAATGCTTCTAACTCTTTTCCCTTACATGGCCAATTGTATACTGGTAAACCAACAGAATCGCCAGACAAATATGCGAGAAAATACCTTAAATACCTTAAATCTTGTTAGTCTATATAAGAACTCAGTAAGGAATGTCACAACCAATAATTTTTTTATGCAAAAGCATAAGTTTGTGGAATCTCATTGGAATAGTGAGAAAAAATAAACGTTTCATAGCAGCTGCATAAAAACAAATCTTAGAGCTTATTCTACAAATTTTGTATTTCACAAAGAGACGACGTTGTGCTCTTACGTGTCAAAAAAAAAACTCTAATAATGTTATTAATCATCAGTCGAAAGCAGTTTGACTGCTAAGCTCGAAATTATTAAGTATTACAATAAAATCAAAGGAGGTGTCGAAAATATTCACAAGCTGTTGGTGGAATATACTTGTAAGCGTAGAGTAACTCGGTTGCCCCTATCCTTTTTTTAATGCTATAGATGTAGCAGCATTGGTTCATAATATGACTTCATATATTATTTATCTGAAACGAAATACACACCTCACTTCTACTGACCGCCGTAGAAAATTTTTAAAAGATCGCAAAGTGCAATTGTCTATTGAAACAAAGCAGCGTGCTAAAAACCCTAAGGTGATGGCAAAAACTTACACACGAGCTGTAATAGATATTATACTTGAAAAAGAGTTTGATACTACTGTGCATCCATATACTTTAAAAGCCCAAAGAGAAAAAATGGCCGAAGTTGCAAAATCTGTCTGAATCTTCGTCTGAAGCAGAGGAAAACATTCAAATTCCAATTTGCAACTCGTATTCACTAAATTGACCAATGAGCACAAACTACATATTTACAGAATGATAAAGCTAAAGAAGTTTATAATCATTCATATGTATGTATATACTTATGTATGTACATGAACATATAATCACATCAAATATATATATATTTTTTTTTTTTTTTTTTGTAAATATGTAACTGTATTTTTCCTTAAAAAAAATATAGTGCATTTTTTCATAATTTCGTATAAAGGTACCTGGGTAACTTGTCGAACAGTTAACAGTGTGTGAAGAAATTTGGGGTAATACTCCTATCTGAATTTATTATTTTTTTTTTTTAAAGCTCTGAAAATGAATAAAATATCAAAAGTTAGGAGCTCTTAAGAAGTTTCAGGTACGACGGTTGTCAATTTCTAAAAAAAAATAATTTCAAAGCGCAAAAGGTGCCCGGGTACCTTGTCAATCACATAAGGGTTATTTACATTTCATGCAATTAATTGATTTTGATCCAAAGAATTATTCAAATCATTATTTTTCATCACTCTTCTAATGTCTGATCCAAGGCAGATTTATTTTACTAGGTAGTGTCGTCCGCCCAGCTGGTTTGTAGTTGTTTGTCAAAAGTTGTTTCTATTTTTCTTTGTTTGTTTACGAATTTCAAAAAACACTAACAACACGCGTTTGCGAGACAAAGCAAGCATGTGTATTGAGAACAATTATCTTTTATTTTTCTTTGTGTTTTTGACGTTTCCAACGCACAAAACAACAATAAAAAGGCATGTTGTTTTTGTCAATGTTGTATTTGTTGTATTACCGCTACTACCTAGTAAAATAAATCTGCCTTGGTCTGATCCATTAAACATACATACCTATAAAATTAAATAAAAATATTTTGAATTGATTTCTTAAAATCATTTATTTTATTTTTACATAATACCTTCTTTAGCTTTGCTAGCATTGAGTCATGAAAATGTGGATCCTAAAATAGTAAAAGCTGCTCCACTTACAGAAAACACTTTAAAATTTTTTTGTAAAAAGACCCAATTTAATATGAAGTGGAGGAAGCAATACTTTATCTGATGGTACAAAAGTTTTACACACACTTTTGATATTGATTTCCTTGGTAACGTGTGTTCCTCGAGCATATAAAGCAAATGTTTTTCGTATAGCCACCTTATAAACCACAAAGTAAGGCCACCATTTTCAAATCATTGCATATACGCCATTTATGGTTTTTATAATTCACTGATTTCCGTAGATAATTTACTGGTTCTTAGCTTTTAGAGTGTTTAAATTGTATGCTATTGGAAGCTTAATTTTTGGTTATTGTATTATTGTGGATGATGTTTACAATGTACCCAACCTAAGGTAGATAGATGCGAAGAATGCTGATGAAGGATGTAGCCATCTAGAAAATGCAGCATTATATTCTGCTGGTGTCTAATTTTACTGTTTTCTTTGGAAAACGTTCGAATACATTTGTAAATAATTTTTCTTTCTTAAAAATTTTTAGAAACAAAATGGAATTGAACTTAAGCCAAAATAATTTATTTAATTTGTTATTGTATTGCAATTAAACTGCTTTATACTGGTTTTTAAAAAATCTATTTATCTTTCTGGTTTTGTATTGAATTTGAGCGTTACTGAGTTTTATTGTCTTATTGGCTATTATTATTATTTTTTTTTTTAATTTCTTTAAGGGCTCAAATATTATGTCTAAAACAGTGAAGCAGTAACTACGCCGTTATTTTTTTTTTTTTATTAAAAATATTGAAATAGCACCATTTTTATGATAGAGCCATCTAGCATTTTTGTAGGTGAGACCCCAAAAACAGTTAGATACCACAACTGTCTAGGATAATAATAATAAAAAAGCATTTTATCAAATTATCTCTCAAATTATCTTGCACCGAACTAAAAAACTCTTCATGGTTTTTTATTTCTAATGTAAACTTTCATTTGCAGTTGGTTTCATCATATATCCATTTTAGTTGTTGCATTGTGTTACTTAAGCTATTATTTGAATAGCTTCCTGTTTGGACAGACATGTTTGAATGTATAAATTTTTAAACATGAAATTTATGGCTCGATTATGGATTGCAACTGAACTTCAGTGGAGTTGACTACAAGCAACGCAACTGGTGGCCAAAATGTTATTATGTACGGAACTTCAGTGGAGTTGACTACAAGCAACGCAACTGGTGGCCAAAATGTTATTATGTACGGCAACCTTATTTAGTTGCCTAAAGTTATTGTTTTTTGCACATCTCTAATTACAAAAAGTAAAAACAAACAATTTGGAGTTCTTTTTCTAGTATTTGGAGTTTTTTTTTTCCTTAATTTCTGTATTAAGGGTCCGTTCTTTTAACAAGTCATTATATTTTTTTTGTTTCAATTCCTTGTCTTCTTTTAAGACCTCATATTTCTTGATTTTTAAATTTTTTATTTCCTTTAAAATTTCGTTTTTTTTCATAGTTGTTTTTTAATTTTATTTATATTTTTAACCATTTCACTTTGGGCATTAATTTGTGCCTGGAGAAGATTGAATCTTTGTTCTTCTATTTTTCTTTAGTGGCTCTTTCTTTCTTCTTTTTTTCTTTTGAGGCTCATCAATCCGTTGCTGCTGTTCGTTACACTTTTCGGGATGAAATTCCAGTTCTGGGGTATTTTCTTTTTGCCTTACACCAAAGATATTACCATTAGGATTAACAACGAGATCAATTTGTAAGAGATCTGCAACGGTCTGCTCCAATGGCGATAAGGTTAGTTCTTCTGACGGACCAGCACCAGTCATATGAAGATTTCTTTTGTTTTTAGCCATCTTTTAGTTTAGCTTTATAGTGAATCCATACTCTCGGCCATTCTTCGGAAGTACGCACTGGCTATTTAATTTGTTGGACACTTCAGTCCATACTAATTCGGCACTGGCTTTTGTTTCTCCAAAGGCACGTATTCCTCGGCCAATATTTAGATTTAATTCCATTTGTCGAACCAATTACTCAAATTGTTTTTTTGGTTGTACATTTAAACATTTTTGATATACATATTTATTTGCGAAAAAAATATTTTGCAACAACTTTTGATCATAAACCACCACAAAAAATTGGTTGCCGGTATTGCAACTGAAATTATCAGCTGATAGTTGCAAGTTGCCATCTGTAATGCAATATTGGCAACTAGCAACTCCACTGAAGTTTAGTTGCAATCGATAATCGAGCCATTAATTGTTATGCCCTAAACACACTACACAGCTCTTCATCTCCATATACCAAAGGCACGTATTGAATTTCATTTTGATTTGTCAAAAGGTATGACCAATAGTGTTCACAAAAACAGTGGCATACAGAACCAACCACCCACTCACAGACATCATTACGAAAATAGTTAAAATGGATTCAGGAGACCTAAAAATTTAAAAATCCCTTTACACTACGTATGAAAAAGTAAAAAGCTAACTTGTTTTATATTTTTAATAGTTAATTAAAAATATATATTTTTTTCATCGGTACAACACAACTGCTTTAAAGTAAAAACAGTTTTCAATGATTGATATAGATTTTCATTTACGTATTTTATTTTTTGGTTTTTCCTTTATTAAAAAATAAGCAAAACTACGTTTTTAACAAGATGATTTCATTTTCTTCTCATGCTTAGTTAATTAGTTTATTTTCTGTTTACATTTGTGTTTTACCAAAAAACAAAAATAAAATATCTTGTTTCAATTTCGATTACAAGTATTACAAGGTTCTTGTTTTTACTGATGATTTTCTTTAATATGTATTTTTATGTGGATCATGTTCATTCATGCTTTTGTTTATTTTCAAAAAATGTGGCATAAATGCATATGTACATACATACATAAAATTTTTTCAATTTAATTACCTTTTTATGAATATAATTTTTATTCGCTCTATTTCATTGTTTTTGACTAAAGTTATTTTAATTGATATCTTTCGTTTAAATTTTCTTTTTCTTTGATCAAATATAATTTTTTTCTTTTTTTTTGTGTACACTATTCTCATTATGGCTGGATAGAATTTGAATTAAATACAATTACTTAAAAAAAGGCTTATAAAGAAATACCCAGTTTGTATGTATGTATCCTTTTTTTGATGTGTACATGTGTAATTGAGAAAGAGTATTTTTTATCTGATTGGTTGAGTGTGTGATTGATTAGTAACAAATTATAAGAGAAAAGAAAAAAAATAATCTCTTTCTCTTCTTATAGCAAAATGGTTGGTTTTTATTTCCGTTAAAAATAACAATTTCCTTTATATGTATTTACCATTTTTGTAAGTGTTGTTTGTTAAGTAATACCTATGTTATCATTACCTTTTTATTAATTAATTTTCTTTACAATTTATTGCAGAAAACGTTGGATTGTGTTTTCCAATTAAATTCTATTATAAAAAAACTTACAAATACAATAGTTTTGCTTTAATTAATTCTAATAATAAACTAATAAATAATGTCAAATCATACAAATTATAATGTTGGGCGTGTTTTAGATGAATGTTAGGGGTATTTGTGGTTGCATTTATTTCATGTTAGTTTTTGCTTTATTTTCCATTCAAAATTAGTTTTTCAGTACTGTTTCTTTATTTTTTTTTTTTTTTTCGTATTTAATAGTAAGTTTTTTATATCTATAGTTTTTGCTTGTTTGTCCTAAATATGTTTGGATTTTAATTCAATGGTTGTTGTTTTATTATTATTATTTTTTTGTAAATTCATGAATTTCCAGTTATACCTACTAATTTTAGTTTTTTTTTTTATTTAATTTAATTTTACACAGATACAAATTTAACATTATTATTGTTTTAATCATTTCGTTCTTAATTTAGTTCAAAGTTAATTTAAGTTTTTAGGTTTCCAATTAATTTATTGTTTTTTTAACTAATTTCATTACAATTACATTACCAATTTCTTAATATTATTACTAATTTTTGGTTGTTATTATTAGTGTTTATTTTCAATATGATTAAAAAATGTGTTGCTTTCATTTTCTAATATCCGTGGAGTGTCCAATGCATTTATTTGTTTGTCTTTTAAAATGTAATATATTTTAATTATTTTATGAGGAATAAAAACTATCACGCGCTAGAATTATCATTGGATCGGGATGTGGATGGACCGGCCCCAATATCATCGCCTAAGACGAATGTGGGACTCTGGCGGGACGTAGACGCAACAGGTTGATAGTGATAACCCTCACGATAACGTTGATTCGGTTTACGGGTTGTTTGAGTGTGACCCAGTGTTGGTCTTTGATTATTTAATTCATTGGGTCGTTTGGCTACAATTAAAGTTAAAAATAACAAACATTAATAACATTTATAATTTAATTTGTCGTTCAAAGTCATTAAAGCAGCATCAACAAATACGTTTTTTTTATATGTATGTATTCAAACGATAAAACTTGTCTATGTGAATCTTCTTTAAAGTTACGAATGACTTCGAGTGAGCGAGCGGTGCTATAAGCTTCTTCCAAAGTCGATGATATCAATATTTCGTAAAAATTGCGTATAAGGAGCCATCTAGTTACTGACTTAGAATTTTTCTTTCGTGATTATGTTCATTTTTCAACGATTTAAAACCGTTGATGAAAAATTGCTTTCCACAATACGACAGAAATATAAAAACCATCAAGGCGAAGCTCTTTAACAGAAAAAGAAGAAATGCGGCAAATTATACGAAAAAATAAAAAATGCTTCTATTTGATCTTTTAAACTGCTGTTTTTGAACTTAATTTGTTATTTTTAACAAAGCAATTTTTTGTTTTTGAAATGGAGAGATTTTATTCTGACTACAGCAATGTAGAGAATGAAGTACATTTTATATGGAGTTTGGTATCAAATAAAAAAGTTTAGCCTGTGAATTAAAATTATCTCATAAGTAAACTTTTTATTATTATTTTTTTTTTTGAAATCGAATCGTAAACGAGATAGACATCTAGTTATTATTTTTATTAATGTAAGTTGACTATTATTTTTAATTTATTGCCGCATTCGTTTTCCACTGGAAAGTTGATTTTAATTAAACTCTTTAAAAATACTGTTGTATTAACTTTTAGTGTTGGACCTTTAAATATTGTCCCTTCCGATTGGAGTAAAATTTTAGCATTCGACAAACTTAAAACTGAAATTTCAGTGGTTCCAATTATTTGGTCGAGAGAGATTTCAAAGTTAACAAAAAACGGCTGGGTGGGAAATATAGCCCAGCCATCTCTTACAGCGCTTTTCTGATTAATGAACAACCTACCGTGCTATTCTAGATTTCAAATAAAATGTCCTTTTGTTCAAGTTTCACAATGAAACAAACAAAAGAAAAGACTTGCCTGATATGAAGAAATGGTGAGGTCAAGGAGAATTAGTTGGCAGGGTAAAGCGATAGTGAATTCAATAATTTTTTACTGTTACCCTCTATGTCAAACTCCATATAAAATATATTTTTAGCTTATTGGCGAACATGTATGAATTTGCCAGCGCCACCTTTTGGTACTTACGTGTAGTTTTTTTTTTAAAAATTATGTATATTTTTATGACATACCAGGTATATAAGGCTTTTGATTATTATAGGACGTTGGTGATGATATTGTACGATTTTGTTGATTGTGGTGATTTGTTTCACTGTGCGTTGTTACGCTATTATTACAATTATTGTGGTTTTGTGGTCGCTGTTGTGGTAATTGATGGTGATTATTCGGCACATCAGTACTATCAATTGGACTCATGGGTGTCATCTCGCGATCCTCAATATACATTTCGCTACCGTCATCTGGAACATGACGATATTGTGACCATGGCCATGAGGCAATACCTGACAAAATAATGGATTCTACAGCACAAATGTAACCAATTATCTACAAAGTAAATTTAAAAAGGAATTATGTTTTAGTAAAAAGCTAAAATAATAATAAGTTTACCGCTGATGCAAACAAGGTGTCCTTTGTGTATTTTGGCACCCAAGTGTACTCCTCTGCAAAGAGAACCATGTGCATAATAAGTGTAGAGCTCAAAATCAATATTAAACCAATACTCAGGTACATCCATGTATTCTGCAAATAAATAAAATTTATTTTTATTTTTTGTCTTTTCTAAAATTTGTTTATTAAGCGAGTTTTTGGCCTTTAATAAACCCAAATCTTGATTAGCATTATTTCATATTATATTTGTATTTTTTCGATTTACCAGCGTTTTTCAAATGTGAACTAAATTGAACAATCCATAGATGTTTAATCAAAGATTATGGGCGGATTAACGGCTAAAACTTTTACTGAAGGAAAACTCATTTTTAATATTTAATTTTGATTTCTATTTATTGCTAAAATAAAACAAATTAAAAGTTATTTTACTAAGAAAATAAGAGATATTAGGTCTGTTTAGTAACTTTACTTGCAAAAACTAGCAACGAGAGAGTAAAACAAAAATATTAAAAAAATGCAAAACGCAATAGACCGTCTTTAAAAATATGGTGCACAATCGTACTTTACTATAAAAAGTTCAGAGGCTCATAACTCAAAAAATATGGACGAGTGCCAATTTTTTCACTTGATGTTTTTTTTTTCTTTTTTTTTAATTCTCCATCACGTCATATATTTAATTTTTTGGATTGGAGTTACTTCACTAAATTATTTTTGTTCCAAATGATATGGAAAAATTAGAGGCAGGCGTGGTGTTTTGTCCGCTGCCTCGAAGGACTTGCTAATTTTCTGTAACCAATTCTGTAGCTCATCTAGTACTTTGGCAAAGTCGATTTCAAACTGAATACGGACGAACAGACGGACATCGCTCAATCGACTTCGCTATGCATAAGAACTCAGAATGTATATACTTTATAGGATCAGAAAGGGATATTGTAGAAGTTGCACGCGGAATGACAAACCTATATATCCCCTATTTACATTTTTTGTGGTGAAGGGTATCACAAAGACCCAGTGAAGCAAATATTATGTTTGGCTAATTCTGGCAAGTAAAAATTTTACTAGCCAAAACTTGCTAAACTCATTTATTTTTGTGCGATAAATAAATCAATATACAAAAAAAAATGATAATTTAAGCCGAAATTTAAAAAAAACCGACTTTAACACGTTGACTGCCACGCGTGTTTACAACAAAATCCCCGTCAGGCCACCCGTGCCACTGTAAGATGCGTGCTCTGCTACCGCATGTCTGTTTACATTTCTTTCGGTACTCTCACCCCGATATCTATTACGATCCTCATTTATCACGTTATTACTCTGCACGAGCAGTTGTAATCTTTGCCGTGTACACGCAAAGAAAAAATATGGTTGAGGTAACCATAATCTAAGAGCAACATACTATGGTTGCGTTATATGGTTGCTAACAAAACATAGTATTGTTACATTTGCAACCATATTGTTGTCCAAAGTAAAAATTTTAATTTCAATTAAGTTTATAAATTATTTTCAAATTTAAACATTAAATGCTGTAAGCATACATACATACATAGATGCATATTTACTTCAACTTTTTTTAAATGTTGTAGTTCCCTTTTTTTTTTGTTTTCATTTTTGATTATTTATTTTGTATATAAACTTTTATTTTTTTTTCACTTTCTTCAACAATAAAAAACAATTTCAAATTTTAGCTACCAGAAAAATGACTAAACTGTCAAGTATTAGAACAAAATATTTTTTAGCGCAAACATTATTCTGTTGCTTTTAAACATACTTTGATTAATTATAATATATTATGGTTAAATATTTTATATTATTTTTAATAAGTTATAAAGCTTTGGTTGTGGTTGGAATTTTTTTTTAAATAAAACCAACCATGTTGCATTTTTGGTGCACAGTAACCATATAATCGTTAAAAGTTAACAAAAAATGTTTATCGTGACTAAACTTTTGTTGAAAACAACTATAATTGGTTCTCCGCAACCATACATTGTTACAAAGAACATAATATGGTTATTGTGACCATATCACAACCATGTTTTTTTTCTGCGTGTACTGAGTAGTACAACTAATATCTCTGCCCAACTAATATCTCAACCGCAACTTTGCAGTGAATGCTTCAA
The DNA here is from genome assembly GCA_916610165.2 of Gymnosoma rotundatum. Lineage (NCBI taxonomy): Eukaryota > Metazoa > Arthropoda > Insecta > Diptera > Tachinidae > Gymnosoma > Gymnosoma rotundatum. The sequence continues at coordinate 88,290,227 of OU744337.1, read as the reverse complement.
TATTTTGCACTGTAAATAATTTTGTTAATAAACGATTTTTAAAAAAATTCAACAGTATTATTATCTCCTGTCATATATATTTATCTAAATATGTTCGGAAATCCTTTGGAAGGAGTCACCCGACGTGGCCTGATGAGAACTCTTGCTGTCACCCGAATACGGGTGACACGGCAGTTAACGTGTTAAAACAGAAGACGGGCAGAGGGTTTTTGAATATGAAATGAAAATTGTGATACAAACTTTGTTTAAACTTCAATTATCCGTCTATAATGGTTCAAAAGATAAGATAACAAAAAGATAAGATCAAGTTACATCACCTATGAAGACACTCCTCAACTTTATACTTGTTATAAGTAGTTTTTAAGTGTATGACTATAACTATTCTGCGGGCGCAAACCACATCTAGATTAAACGAACAACTATGACTTTATTTAATATTAACCGATTCGACTGATAAAGCTAACTTGATGGTTGTAATTACTTCTCACTCAGAATAAATAAGTCTTCTAGGATGGATAGGATCAGTGTTGCCGTTTGGTTACATTTTTTGTAACTTTTAAGGGCTCCACGTTACATGTAAATATTTGTTATATTTAGCCAAATTTTCTTAAATTTTGGTGCAGACACGAAATAAAGTAACATTGCTAAAATATTACTTGTTAAATTATTTGAGGCAAGAATCTTTCTGATGGCCGTTTTTCTTAACATATTAATTCTATTTTAATAAGAAACGTTACGCACTTGCAAATGCTATAAAATTTCCACATAAAAAAATAGTTCGAAATAAACAAAAAATAACGGTGCTTAAGTCTACTCTCTTCAATTAAGCATGGTACTCTGTTAAACTACATACATTAAAAATTGTATGAAAAAATCATGAAAAATGTTGCAGAAGTAGTACTCTGTTTTTACTGTGGAAAAACATTATATGTTTCTGGCAACATTTTATCAATGCTGTGAAATAAAGAAAGTACGCATTTTTCAAACAACAGATGACCATATGTCTTTTGATTACATTTTTAAAACAATGTAGTACACGTGAAAACAATTAAACGTTAAAGTATTCCAAATAGCGAATCAAACATCAAATTTTAAATGTCAAATTTTCTACATTATATAATCAATGTTGCTCAAAAATTTTCACTAGGCTTTAAGCCTATCACTCCGTTCGATATTATGTAAATTTAATGAAAAAATGTAACTTTTTTGGAGGAACCTTTTCTTGTCTTTGCCTGGCAACACTGGATAGGAGGATACAAGCCATAGCCATAAGCAATATTTTTTTTTAGCATTTTGTCATTTGTTGGTGAATTCTCAATGTGCTGGAATATTGCATATGTAACGCCAAACCCTGGCAACCTTAAAAATTACTGCAATTTGCTCTGCACCTTTTCTTGTCTTTGCCTGGCAACACTGGATAGGAGGATACAAGCCATAGCCATAAGCAATATTTTTTTTTTAGCATTTTGTCATTTGTTGGTGAATTCTCAATGTGCTGGAATATTGCATATGTAACGCCAAACCCTGGCAACCTTAAAAATTACTACAATTTGCTCTGCACCTTACAAAGTAATGGAAAGTATGCTCAACTTTCATCTTGTGGAGTATCTGGAGTCCAACACGAGTCAATCGAAGTAAGGCTAAAAGCCCAGATATTTTTAAGCCGTTTAAAAGAGTGTCGCACCGTGCACCTCCATCAAAAGTGATTGCTGTTGATGTAGGAGATATGTTCTTTAACTCTTTAATCCCAGGAAAAGGAATCACACTTCCGAGTTGTTATACTTATATACGATCTCAATAAACGATTCCATTTTATTTTCCGACTTTTAATCGGTGTACGTAAGATTAAGATCAGAAAACACTCTTTCCACAGCGTCTACAGGCACGCTATTTAAGAATTTTGCCAATCAGATGCCGGGCTTGAGGAGAAGAAGACAAAGGCGATAAGCAAAACCGGCAATTATATCCGCATCTGCATTCAAGTCAATAGGCTTTAAATTAAAATCATCGATTTCTTTTCCTCTTTAAGCTCGCCATCTAAGTTTTCATTAATGGAGTCTTAAAATTTTTAAAAAATTTTCCCAAAGTAGTTTTTACTGGAATACAAAAAATATCTTTTGTACTTTGTAACGAAATTTGGCTTTAAAAATTAAAATTATGTTTCCATTTATTATTGTAATTAATTTATTTTAATTTTTTGTTTTTTAATTTTTCTAAAAGTTGTTTTAAAGTGATTATTTAAAAGGACCAACAATTTGTTTCGTTAACTTCAATAGTTAAGCAAAAAAGAAAAACGTGGTTTGTAAAATATTATTTGATTTTTGAAAAATGAAAAAGCTATTATCTTCTTTCTAAATTATTGAAATCGCTTCACGTTACAAAAGTTATGCGTTCTGAAATATTTTTAACACACGTGGATGTCAAATTAGATGTCCTTGTACTAAAATACGGTGCCTTTAAAAAAAAGTTACAATAGAAATGTTATAAAATGCGAAACTCAAAACACAAAAATTAAAATACGTAAACAAAAGTTGCATATTCGGGGATATTAAAATAACTCTATTAAGGATTATAAATTTCAAAGTTCAATAAAAAAATTTAAATTCGTCTGTTGCTGTCCCCGACAAATTCGTTTTAGTAATTTATACGGCGGTCTAACTAGAATAATGTTGTTCGAGTTCTGAGCGAAAACGTGAATCTTAACTTTTATTTATTGAAATGTATTGAGTTTAATATAAAAGATCGCTGTAATGATTTATTTTTTCGATACCACTTGTGTGTTTAAAATTAAAAGAATTCGTTAAATATTTTGTGTAAAAGTGAAAATTGTTATTACTCACAACTTTTGTCCAATTGAAGGGAAACATTAGAGCTATATGAGAAATGTCAAGAAAAATCATAAGACATGTGATTAAAAGTGAAAATAATGCACAAAACACCATCAATCTGAGGCGTCCGATGAGTGGCAGTAGAAAGAGACCGACTTGAACGGTACCCGCTGAACATTCGCAGGCAAGACAAGCGGCTGAGGACAACTGGAAATATAAAACAAAAGGTTAATAATAGTTTCAAGTATATTTGAGAGAAATCACAATAGTTTTACCACCAAAAGTATTCGCACAATCCCTGTAGGCGTTTTTAAATGTTGCGGATCACAGTGTAGGGCAACACCCCATGGCAGTGGCGTTTGATTAGTACGCTGCTTATAATTAGCGTGGGAATCCCACGATGTGCACGTACCTAGCGGCGATTCCAAGGATAATGATAGCTCTCCGGCTCTGCTGCCAGCTATTTCAAAATCCTGTTCATCGTCCAGCTGACAGCAGACCGGCTCTAGTTCACGTATTTCGTCCAGTAGAAGTTCTATCTCGTCCGTTCCATATAGATCAGATACAGACGGTATGTAACGTTGGGGTTGTTGCATTTCCCGCTGCGGGGGTTGTCCCACATCACCGGATCTTGTGCGAAAAAATGTTTAATATTTGAAAATCTTTTTAGCCTTCGACTACCACCAAAACTCAATCACGCAGTGGAACAGCGATTTATTCTTTCTATATCCCTTTTTTCTTTTAGCACTTTCTCCGTGTGGTACTTTATTTGTTTTTCTTTTAGCTTAGTTCTGTTGTTATCTTTATTCTTTCTTCTTGGATGGATGGACGATTTTTCTTAAACTCTTGGTTATATTTTCTTGTTGTACGTTTAAAGGAAGTTTTAAGGTGTTTAGTTTAGTTTAGATTATTCTGCTTCTTTTACCTTTCTTAGTTTAATTGCAGACGTTTTAAAAATGTTATCTAAAAAGAGAAAGAAAACATCAAAGTCAAAATTTATAATCTGTTGCATATTTGTTGCAATTAAGGTTGGCCTCTTTCCAGGCTGAACTCTTAAATTTCTTTTCAAAAACTTTGAAAAATAAATATTGATTCATTGTTGTCCTAAAATAATTATATCGATAAGATTAATATAGATGTGACAGATGCGATTGAATACGCAATTGAAAATAATTGATATTGAATACCTAATTGATATTTTACCTGTATTCACCATTGTAATACTGTTCCTAAAAACGTAATCGTTCATCAAAATAATACTTCTTTTTTTTTATTAATTTTTATTAACATTTATTTGCTTCCCAAAACTTTACCCTTTATTGTTTCGTATTCAGTTCATTAAATTCAATAATAAATTATTTTTTCGAATAAGCTCTTACACCTAAACGTACATACGTACGAACGTTCGAAAAAACACTCTCCAAATCGTCAATTATGATTTTTTGTTGTTCAATAAAATAAAATGCATGAATTCGCTTCCGTAATGTCGCGTGTTCATATTATACTTTAAATTTATAAAACGGAAATGAAAACTATTCTCAGTTTAGTTTTTATACAGTTTTTTTGTACAATCTTTTTTATACAGTACGACTTACTTATAACAACAACAACAACAATAACAAATAACATTTTTATTTTTTGTGTTATTAGTGACCGACTTTTATTTTAGTATTTTTTCATGCGGAATTTAACTTTAGTAACAAACAAGAAACATTCAAAATTGTTTCCATAAATTATGAAAACAATCACTGCATTTTTACCACATTTACAGATATAAAACAATTACAAATTGCTCAACACATTACATTGTGTTGGCCTTTTAGGCATTTTGTACACAAACAATAACAAATATTTGCATTTAAGTGTGAGTCTTTGCGGTTAATTTAAATATTTTAAATGTTAAAAATAAAGGACGCAAGCAGTTTGTGTCTGAATAATCCTAATTGTTTATAATGTCTAGAATAAAATAAATATATAAATAAAAACACAAAAAATAGGTCGTCTGTCTGTCTCCCATCTGCAAGGCTTATTGACCAGATGAGATTAAAGGAATGAAGTAAACTATTTAGATGGTCTAGTATACCCCATTACATATTAAGTAAACAGCGTAGCTAGTATGTGCTAGTATGGAGAATATTAAACTTGTTTTCACCATACCCGCATATTTAAGTAAATCATATAAGACGGACAACGAAATTTTTAGGTCACAGGGGAAAAAATTATGAATTTAACTCCAGTACAAATAAACAAGGTGATTGTACCTGAAGAAGGAGAATCGAAAGAGATATTGTTAAGTTTTCCCTTTTAGAACAACCGTACGGATTCTTTAAAATGCAAACACAACAATGGCGGCACATCATAAATTTTCTTGATCCTACGTTCTCGTATTTAGTAAATATGCTTTATTACAAACGCAACCCGGCGAGACATGAACTACTCGATGCCTTGTTGGTAACCTAAACCGTCCACAGACCACTTCACTACATCTTACATCCAAGCCAGTCATTCTCTTTAATCCAATGGCCACAACACACATCTGCCGTACACTGTTGTTATGCTGTATGTTACTTTCTTGCGCTGACAGCTATAGCTAGCGCACTTTCTCTTATTATAAATGGCGCCTTGACAATTATCTGTTGCTATAATATTAAATAGACATCTTTACTAAATTATCTACCTTAGCTTCACACAGAAAAATTTCTTTCTGGGAGACTCGTACTGCTGCTTTTTAATTTTTAATTGCATTCTACTACTAGAATTATTATTTCTCCTGTGCATGCATAATCTTCTGTTTTACAGCACGCAATTCTACCAACGCATTGAGGTGGCTCAACATTTGTTAGCTGATTGTCCTGTTATTCAATACACACATTACTGGTGAAAGTAACTTCTTCAACTCTATTTTTACCACGCACATGCGGACAGCAACAACAGAAGTTGTCAGATCTTATTTTCGTTACACTACCCCTCACTCAAGCGTGTTCGTGTCGGATAGGCACCATTTTAATTAAGATCATTTTCTTGTCATTTACAAAAATCTGCTTTTAACTATTTTTATACAAAAGTGGCCTACACGAATTCAAAATCACATTCATAAACCTCTAGGTTTATACCCGTTAGAACCTGTATGCTTAAATTCAAAATCTGATCATAAAAAAAGTTTTCGTTGACAAACAATTTTTCAGCAGTTTTCATCGATGTTTTTCTAAGCATTTGATAACGGATTATCATATAAGGAATTATTATATAAATTGAAATAAGACTTGCCCTAAAAGTAGTACAAGGTTTTAAAAGTATATTTAATTGGTACAAAGTTCATACTATAAGAAGGAGACTTTTTCAGTTCTCGTCAGCCAATTAAAAAAAAAATAAGTAAATAAAGATTAATATAACTTAACAACTCATTGGGACTATCAAGCCGAATAAGGTGAGACCCATATTCAACTTTAGTACGAATGGTTTATTTAAGTCAACTAGAGTAATATTGAATTGCCAAATAGACATCGTTGGCAACAAATCAATTAATATGTATGTATGTATGTATGTACGAGTTTGTATGAACATAAGAAGAATTAGTGCAAGGATTGAGTTGTATTTAATTAATAAATACTAAATAAAAACAAAATTAAAGAAAATTAAAGATAATAAATATTTTTGATCCATAAAAATTAAAAAAAGTTTTATAAAATTTTGTTGATGTCAAAAATAGCTGACGAATTCAAATAATCCTTCTATCATTATTTGGAACTTTGAAAAAAATTTACGAGTTTGTTTCTTTCTCCTGCATTTTATCCATTTAGTTTATAAATTTTTATAAAACTACGAAATTTCATTACATAAGATTGTAAAGTAAGAGAAGATAAATATATTTCCTCCAAAAACTTCAGCAAAAATAAAAAAATTGCAAAAGGGCTTCTAAAAATGTTTAAAAAAGTAAAAATTGTAAATGCCTCTCAAAAGAAGGCAAAATATCTTAGACATTGGTATGCAGTATATCAGATTTCATTTATTTTAATAGTCAAATTAATGTATTAAATGTATATTAAATATATTATTATTATTAAAATGTCGTACAAAAGTTGTGTAACATTTGCTCACCTTGTATCGATTATCGTCTATGGAAATACAATTTTCCAGTACATGGTTGTGATCAGTCAATATTATTAGTTGTAAACAAGTAAGATTGCTATATTCGGCTATGCCGAATCTTATATACACTTCACCATCTATGTAAATCTAGTTTAGTGAAGTATCTTCAATCGAAAAAGCAAACATTAGGGTGACAGAGAATTAAAAACTTAGAAATAAAAGTGAAGTACTACATATACATTATTTTACATAAAAATGTCATCGGCTCTTAATGGGTTAAGCAGTTTTAAAATTTTTTAGTATTTTCTTAAAGATCTCATCAAAAGCTTTAAAATGATACCAATATTAATATTTAAAAAATATTGAAAATTTCAGAGCCCCGTAAATGCCGACACCTGGTACATGATTTCGCTATGGACTCCAACAAAAGAGTTGCCATGGCAAACTCGTGTACCAGGTGGTGGAAGCAGCTAATTCATTCATTTTTATCGTTGCGAGAAATGTCAAAATCGATATATAGACATTAGACCTGGTAGATGATTTTGGCATGTTCGAGTCCGCGTGTTTGCGGCGACATTTCCAGTACCAGTAAAGTTTTATTTGTAAGAAATTTGGTACAAATCTCCAACAGTGATGTACATTTAAGCAGAAATATTGACGTAGGAATTATTTTAATATACATATCGCCGGTCTCATGTAGAAAGGCCCTAACTCGTACACATGTAACTTTACAGGAGAAGATAAAAACATAATGGAAACTGTAATATTAAAAATGCAAATGCTTAGAAAACCGTTTTTTTATACTATTGCATTCAAATTTTGTGACAAGGTGTATCTCTATGAAATGTATTGGAATCAATTCGTAAAAGTTCCAGTTGGGGCCTTTCTACATGAGACCAGCGATATGTAGGCACGTAAATTAAAAAGAACACGTTATATGCAGTTTGCATGTTTTTATGTTTAATAAAAAAAAACTTAGAAAAAAGAATTCTAATCTCCACAAAAGCAAAATCTTGACAAATCCAAAAATTTGGAACGTTAAAAATATTGAACTAAAATACAACTCACTATAGAAAGAATAGCATTTTAATACGAGGTTACGTGACAAATGTAGCCAGTGATGGTAAATATTATAAAAATTGAAGTGAAGAACAAATCCTCTTTTAAGTAGTTATTTGTCCTTGTTGCTTAAACTTTTAAGTTGTTAAATTTTATCACACACAATATAATTTTAAATAAATTATGAAGTTTTCTTTCCTAAATTAAATATGTTATAACCACAATGTTTTATAAAATAGTTAGGCTAAGTATAACTTAAGCAAATATTATATTTTTCATTATTACAAAACAAAATTATTTTTAGTACCATGGAAATATTTAAGTACTTTTTGCTAAATTCTAACTTCCTTTAAATTGGTGATATCTAGAACCAACCATACATCATCTGCTTTGTAGATGACTTTTTAAACTAATATTTTTCTTTACTTGTTTCGCAAACAGTGTTGCCAAAACGGCGGTTTCCCGCTAGAACTGGTAGTTTTTTGCTAATAAAAGCGGGAAGTTAGAAAAAAAAAAAACGCTAAGTGGTTTTTTCAGCTGGGATTAGGCTACAATAAGTTTTCTTAGTTACAAAGTTAGCTAAACTATCAGGAATGTTCTGAATCCCACATTAAATGTTCGCTTCAATTTTTTCAAAGCATTGTTGCTATAAAATTATTTTTTAGAAAAACAATGCCTTGAAAAAGACAAAATGTGAAAATTTCGTGTGGAATTAAGAACATGCCTGTATGTACTTGTAACCTTTTATATAAATATATAGATTATCCGCCTCAGCAGAGTTTTTTTTTAACTGTTAAAACAAATAACCAAAAGGTAAATAACGAAATATATTTTAAGTGGGCCAATAAAAACTTTTTTACCTAATGGAAACTGTGATACCCATATTGATATTTCAAAAAATTTGAAAATTTCAGAGTCCCGTAACTCGGAAAATATGGGTGAGCGCCAATTTTTCACCCCATACATTTTTTTTTATTGGAGTTACTTTATTGTTCCAAATGACATGAAAAAATTAGAGGTAAAAATTAGATTTCCAATACGAGTAGCACCTTTTTGGACACTATATCTGATTTATTCACATATTTATATTTTTGTGAAACCAGGTTTGCCTAGTGAAGGGTATAAAAATAAATTGTTCAATAAATTTTTTAGCGGTTTATGTCAGCGTTTTTTTCGATTTTTTAGCGGCCAAGTTTTCCCAAGGCAGATTTATTTTACTAGGTAGTGTCGTCCGCCCAGCTGGTTTGTAGTTGGAAACGTCAAAAGTTGTTTGTATTTTCCTTTCTTTGTTCACGAATTTCAAAAAACACTAACAACAAGCGTTTGGGAAAAAGAGCAAGCATTTGTATTAAGAGCAATTATCTTTTATATCTCTTTGTGTTTTCGACGTTTTCAACAATAAAATGGATGTTGTATTTGTTGTAAAGCCGCTACTACCTAGTAAAATGAATGTGCCTTAAGTTTTCCTAAATCAAGGAGAAAGCAGTGCAGACCAGTGATGGAAAAGTTGTTACGATCGTACTTTTTTTGATTCTATTTGATTTGAAAAAATACCGTGTTACTCCTCTGTTACATTTGATACTCTGACTGATACGTCTAAGTTGATTTCTATTTAAATACATACGATGTGGAATAAGACTGATAAATACGTTTAAAGAAAATTGTAAACAATTTTACATTAAATTTTGTGAATTTCTAATAAAAAAAGTTGACTTTGACAGTGAAATGTTAATTTGGTTTAGTAAATTTTCCCCTGAAAATGTTTTGTCTGGTAGAACTAATAGTTATATACCACTTCTGTTAAAAATGTTTCCAAATGAAAGGCAAAATTTCGAAAATATAAACTCTCAGTACAGGGCATTGGCGGATGTTGAAGAGCTTAAGCCTATGGTCAATGAAAATATTTGTAGTTTTTGGTCTAAAGTGGCTAAAACTAAAAACTCTTTGGGCGCGTATATGTTTTCCGATATTTCGAAAATTGCAAATATAATTTTATCTATTCCTCACTCCTCTGCAAATGTAGAGAGGACTTTTTCGTGTCAAAATATAATAAAAATCAAACAAAGAAATAGACTTAATGTTGAAACCGTATCAAGTCTTATTCAGACCAAGGATTTATTGAAATCTAAAAACTCATGTTGTTATAACTTTGACATATTTAATAAAATAATGTCAAACAAATTGTAATTGCTATAAACTTTATTACTATTGATCTCGTATTATAATTATTTACTTATGTTCGTTCCTTTTAACACATCCACATTTAAGTACAAATATTTTTTAAACATAGATACTTGTAAAGTACAGCTAATGCTTGTTTTTTAATACTATTATTTAAAATAGATTGTTTAGTTATTATAATTTAAACATACATACATATTTATGATCTCTGTTAATTATTTTTAAATATGTAAAATTTTATTTTGGTTAAGATACAAAACTTTAATTTAAAATAAATCCTAGGCGAATAACGCTACTGATATATATTTGGGCTTATTTTAAGGACAATACTCAATGATTTTGACTTTAATGTGATGGAGGAAGTTTTTTTTTGGAAATGGTCTTAAACAGTAAGAGAAAATTATTTTTGAAATAAGCCCAAATCCATTCAATTGGCGCTATTTATCTAGGGGATATTTCGGTTTAAAGTGATATACCTTAAAAAGTACAAAATAAATTTAAAAAAATGTTTTGTTTGTAGATTAAATGAACTTTTTATGTATTGATTTACGGTTTTTGTTAACTTTTTGTTTTCATAAAGATTTTTTTACTGTTTAATAAAAATTAAAAAAAAAAATAACGATTTGTTACTCTTGAGGGTAAAAAAGTACTCTCAGAAAAATTTTTTGATACCGAAATGAAAATCTCATTTTCCATCACTGGTGCAGACTTATTTTATTTCTCTTTTCTCTCTTCCACAAAAATCAGACTTGCTTGGGAAATTTTGCCTTGAGTAAGCCAGGTGGTGACATGTCATAACGTCCAAGGAAATAATGTCCATCAACGTAGAGTCATAACGTCCATGGATATTATAAGTATATTTTATGGTATTTTATGTAAGAATGATTTAACGTTTTTATAAAATGGCTTGTAGAAAATCTTTTGTAAGAGAAGACGGTGTTGTTATATCATAGAGAAGAAATTTTTGGCATCTGGCCGAAGGCCGGCTATGCAGAAACTCCATAGAGGAGAAATTCTTGCGCCCGGTCGAAGGCCAGCTATACAGAAAGCTTTCATACGTGACATTATGTCTTTGCTTAAAACGACACAATATCCATCGACATTATGAACTTTTTCAAAGCGACACACGTTGGGTTGAAATTCCCAATAATGGCTATTAATTGAAAACTTATATTTAAAAAAAATAGTCTATTTCAGATGAGAGTAAACAAAATTGTGTATCACTAATTATCTTTTTTATTTTTCTATGTTATGTACTTTTCGAGTTGTGCGTTGTCAGAGTTGAAGTTTTTTTATGCTAGGAACACAACTGGGACGAACGACGAATTTTTGGTCGCGAATATTTGTCGTCAAAAATAAAATACATTTGTGTATATGAACATGCGCACAGTTATGACGTACATATGACGAAATTCGTCATACGCAGCGAAGTATGCAATAGAATTATTTTTATTTCATACGTCGGCGAACGACGAACAAATCAGTACAAAGTGGCCATGTTTGACTTTAGATTCGAAGTATTTTAGTAAATAAAGTTGCTTTACTTAAAAAATTATGTATTTTTATTTTGAAGCATTTTAAATAAGCGTACAGGTTATTAGTTAAATATAAAAATAGTTTTTTGTTGCATTTTTTGCTAATTTTTAACTTTAAAAATTTTTTTTTTTTTTTGACGAGGTATTCGTTGTGTTGGACGAAATTCGTCGTACGTCCCATTTGTGTTACTTGCATTAGGTTTTTGAAAACAGTGGTAAAAACTGAAAAAAAATTTTTTAATTAAATTTTTGTATTTTCCTAGCATAAAAGTAATATTTTTTCAATGGAACCTTCAACTTCAAGTATCTGGAAACTCAAATGTGAATCTCAGTTAAATATTTTTGTTTAAGAAATATTTTTAGTATTTTTTTTTAAATTGGTGTAAAAACAATCATTTTTCACTTTCAAGTAGAAATTTAAATCCGGTTTGGGCAAGCTTAGGTAAAAAAATTTTTTTTGGTAAGTATTAGAATCAGATTAGTGTTATATTTGTGGTGCCACGAGTAAAGAGTTCAATTCAATTAAAAGCATGATCCAACGAAAAATTGAGAATAATACTTTGCAGTTCGGTTTATCTATTCTGCATGGTTGTATAAGATTTTTTGAGTGCCTTTTTCACTTGTCATATAAAATTACAATAAAATAAATGGCAAGCAAGATCCGAAACAGAAAAAAGCAGTGAATAAAATCAGACCAAAAATACAGATTGAGTTCAGACAAAAAACCGGACTTATAGTTGACCAACCAAAACCAGGATTTGGAAACTCAAATGATGGGAATTTTTTCAAAAACCCAAAGTTTCTGCGGAAAGTACATAAATAGTCGTTGAACTAATCAAAAAGTTACATACTATTTCAGATGGTGTATCGTGAGGTCATCAGATTAATATTGAAAAATTTAGAAAATTTACTTTATCGACTGGAAAATACTTAAAAATACCAATGGTATAACATGTCTCCCACTTTACATAAATTTTTAATAAATGGTCCGCAGATTATTACTTATGCACTTTAACCTATTGGCCAGATATCGGGGGAAGCACAGGAAGCTCGTAATAAAGATTTTAAATCATACAGAAAAAAATTTTACGGACATGCAGTCGTGAAAAGTCCAATGAAGATATTTTCAATAGATTTTTAATAATCTCTGATCCTATTATTAGTAATATGAGCAAATATTACAAAAAGAAAATTAGCGTGTTACCACAGCAGGTATTGGACTTTCCATTACTACCTAAAACTTCCAGAACAAATATGAATTTATATTAATAAAAGCTTTTTAATAAATATAAATTAGTACGGCCTATTTCCGGGAAAATTTTGTATGGGGGATATACAAAATCATTTACCGATCTCGTTGACTTTTTGTAAGATGCGTTACTAACCTAAAAAAATCAAATTGCCCAAATTTCTTTCATTTATCTTTAAAAATGGAGTTTCCAAAGCAATTTAAATATTCATTCGAGCTGACAAACGAACACCACTGTCGTTTTTTTAAGTAGTAATGACCAACTTAATACTACGAAACGAAAAAATAAAATAAGTGCTATCTCTAACGCCTGAATTAAGAGCCCTTTTTTAGCAATTTCAATTTCAACTAATTGTGTGACATAATGTTCATGGGCATTATGTCCGGGTAGACTATGATATGCCACCAACCAGGTAATCTAATATGGAAAGAATCAAATACGCAGGTGAAAAAAAAAATTTGTCAATTATCAATCAATACACTTTACAAGATGTACGAAAATAAACGAAGTTGCAGGACAGATTTCAGAACATTTTGTTGTCATTTACCATTAACTTAAAATTCGAAAATCCACAAACGAATTGTTTTAAAAAATGTACTTCAGCTAAATATCTGCAATGAATGTCTTAAATGGCATACCAAGACATTCACTTTAATAGTGAATGCTACCAATAAAACAAACTAGTACTTCTACGATCATTCATTTCCAAACAAAACATCAAGACATCAAAACATTTTATAAGCAAAACAAAAGTAATACCTTTCAGAGTATACTGAAATGAGTACTCATTGCTGTTTCAAATGAAAAAAACTCTTTGGTTATGTTTGTGTGTGAATAGGCTAGTTGCGTACATATGTACATTAGGGCGCCTCACACAAATTGAAAGTACTTAGTTCTACATGGATCTGCAGCACAAATTTTAGAAAACCTTTCAATTTTTTTTGATATGAAATATATTAACTGGCCAGAAGCAAAAGAAATTAATTAAACTTTTTGCAACAAAAAAATATTTATTTTTCAATACATCATCTATATAAACGTAAAATATATCCATGAAGAAAAACAGAATTAAATACAATCTATATAAATTAACTCCTAATTAGTTTTCAATTTTCCCAAAAATGTTCCACACATTGCTCCTCCCTCTTTTGTTATTAAATTTACTCTTCCCAGTCAAAAGCCTAGATTTAATAGTGGAATTACTAAACAAGCATAAATTTGATTCATCCGCGTCAGTAGAACTGTTTATTGATACCTGTTCAAATAAATACATATTATACATATGCAAGGTAACGCAATTTTTGTGCACTGCCCTAATAAAAGTTTTTTTTTTATCTCAAAAGAAAAAAAAAGTTACGATGTATTATGGTTGCCGTTTGAACAATGGCAAGCAGTGACGATGCAATGAAATAAAAAAAATATATTTGGCTTGGTGTACTTCAAAACATTTTCAGAAAGCAAACAGTCTTTATAATTCATTGCGAAATAGCAGGTCGAGTATTGTGTTGGTTTGCTATATATCAAGTGGAGTATTGTGCTTGGTTTTCTTGTTAGAATACTCATTCTCTTATTAGTCATTGCAAAAAGCACTACGTAATAGAGTGCAATGAAATAAAACAAATGCGGAGATGCATAAATGAATGTCTTGATGCAGCCATTTAACTTCAGCTTTAAAAATACCGCGGAACTTGTGTAGACAAAAATATTTAAACAAAATTGAGAAATTTGCAGTTATTCACAGCAAAATGACACAATTTCGAGCGAAATACGATATGCTAATGAGTATAGAAACTCTAAAGTACTAAGCTTTCAAGTCCTAGAGCAAAATACTTTTAAAGGCAAAAATAATTTATTTGCTGCATTACAAATACTATTTATGTGCTACGTTACAATTTTTGTGCATTGTTACCATATAATGATTAAGTATTAACAAAAATTTTATTTAAGTATTAATTATAATTTTTTGTTACATAGGACATAATATGGTTATTGTGATTATATCACAATCATATGAAATTATAGTTAGAAAAGGAGGACCCACGGTATTCTATTATTCCATGTGATGGCACTTTTTTAGATTTGTTTCTATTATGTTGTTTTATAATCAGAGTCCGTACCATAAAAAAAATAATAATTTTTAGTTACTCCATTTCAAAACCGTAAATTGCGTGTTATATATAAATATGATCTTGTTGCAGATATGATAAAAAATAAATAAACAATTTTTCTCAGCATTATTTAAAAACTAATTTCAAAAATAGTAGATGTTTGGAATGAGTCACTTGTAAACTTTTCAAGGTTCAGAAGTGAATATAATTTATTTCCCATCTTGCAGAAGCAATTTTTCTATTGCTAAATTATTTTTTATAGTTTCGTACCCAAACGATAAAAAGGTAACCCTATTGTTTTCTGCTGTGCGTCTGTTACAGCCTTCTGTTTCTGGAACCGTTTTAGGTATAGTCTTAAAATATTTACAGAAGATTTATTACTATAGTCGCTATAACAAAAACTAAAGAATGTTCTGAAAATGAACTGATATTCGTAAAAATAATGTTACTTTCTTAACTGTTATAGGCAGACAGCACAGGTTTTATAAAACTATATCCGTTTTAGCACGAATACAAAAACTAAAACTGTGAATTAAAGCCTGTCGCATTGATGATTTGATTTTCACATACGTGGTCTTGCTTTTAAACTGCAATAGGCAGACACTTTCTGCCGTATTCATGGAAAATCAAAAAAAGATTTGAAATATATTAAAGGACAAATTTGTATGAAAAATTTCTCATAAAACAAATTTCAAAGTTATTTTATTTTCTATGAATACGGCAGTTTACTTTAAGTATTTTTATGTCCTCTGTAAGCACAGGTGTACAAACTAAAAATAAATAAAATTAAATTAAAGCATAAAGGATGGTTCTATAGCCGCGTGATTTAACAGTAGTAGGCAGGCAGGCAGGCAGGCAGATATTTAGAATATAAACAGACTAAGTACAAATATATCCATTATAGAATAATTACGAATAATATATTAAAAAAATTGACGGGTGCTTTCATAAAGACTGTAATTTTAACGCATATGGTCCTTTTAACCGCTATAGATAGACTCTTGAAATTTGTCATGTCCGCTATAGGAACATAAAAATATAAAATTAAATTGAATGAAGGTTGTACCGATAGCAATGTGATTTCAACATTTATTTTCCTCTCTTTTAAGTACTAAAGCAAGACGTTGATATCTACTGCCGTACTCATAAAATAAAATACTCATGAAGAAAATTTGAATTGTATTTAAGGACAAATTTAGTCATCAATTCGCCTAGAAAGTATGAATATGGCAATTAAAATTTTCATGAACTATAATAATACAAGGGCTGCTCTATATATTTCTGGCCTAATAGTGAAAATGCGAAAATTTATAATCAAAAATGGTTTTATTGTTTTTCAAAGTATTCTCCAGCATGATTTATACACTTTTGCATGCGCCGATTGAGACACCTCTAAAACATGGTTTTTGAACACTTCAACAGCTTCTTCTGGCGAAGAAAATCGTTGACCACGCATTTTTTTCTTGATGTGCGGAAACAAGAAGAAGTCATTAGGTGCCAAGTCAGGGCTGTACGGCGGATGACCCATTAATTCGACGTTTTGGCCGGTCAAAAACGCTCTGGTTTGAGCCGATGTGTGAGAGCTCGCATTGTCATAGTGAACAATGATTCGTCTTCTCTTGTTGGTTTTTCGAATTTCTCCGATGACTTCAGGCAAACAAATTGTAGTGTACCACTCAGAAGTGACCGTCCTACATTGCTCAAGCGGAACAGTCGCCACATGACCAGTTTTGCCAAAGAAACAGGCGACCATTTGCTTCGAAGTGCTTCTTCCACGAACAACTTTCGTTGCATTTTGCTCGTTTTTGAAGACCCACACGATTGATTGTTGTTTCGTTTCGGGCTCATACGCATAGATCCATGATTCGTCACCTGTGACGATCTTATAATCGTCTTTTGAAGCACCGCAACCGTATTTTTGTAAGATTTCTTTGCACCAATCGACACGAGCCTTTTTTTTAACGACTTTCAAATTGTACGGGATCCAACAAGAACAAACCTTTTTTACGGCCAGGCGTTCATGCAGTATCGATTGTATGCTGGTGTAAGAAATGTCCAAGGATGTCTCTGTCTCTCGGTATGTCGCATGTCGATCTTGCATTATGAGTTCACGCACGGCATCAATGTTCTCTGGCACAACAGCCGTTTTTGGACGACCTTCACGGAATTCCTCTTTGAGCGAGCTTCGGCCACGATTAAATTCATTATACCAATTTTTCACAGTGCTATAGGATGGTGCTTCATCGCCATACAAAGAAAGTTGTGAAAAATGATGGCACGAAAATGTTCACGAGTTCGTGAATTTCGGTGTGTCACAAAATAGTTGGAATGAATCGACTTCCAAAATCCTGCACTCCAAATTATTGAGCTATTTCAGGCAGGAAATGAAGTAATATTTAATAAGATTTTTTTTATGACAAAATTAATTTAAAAATTCATTTTTAAAACTAAGTAATCGTCACTAAGTATTTTTTATTAATCTTCTTCTACAACAAAAACTACTTTAAAACTATGACAACATTAAGATTTCTTGACTTATTATTTTTTTATACATTATCAGGCATGTCACAAATTTTTAATTCCTTCTTTAGATTCCGATCGATTTTACTCATTAAAAAAATGCTTAATCTCCACCTTTTTATATAAATGTGGCAGTATTGCGCACACCTAAGTAAAAAACCTAAGCTAATGTAAATAAGGATGCATAATAAAAGTAAATTTGAAAACCGCAAATAGCAAATTTCAAAGAAACTTAATTCCACTTTATAATTTTAAAGTGGTTTCATTCCGAAGAAATTTTTCGTTTTTCGAATTCTGAAGAACTAATATGCGGAATTGAATTTAGTTCTGTGGCATGACTGTATATATTATTTTTATTAATATTAATACCAATAAAAAATTAAATATTAATAATGCAAAACTATTTATCAGGCAGATAAAATCCTATCCTTAACTAGTTGTAATAATGGCCCTTAAAATCTGCTGTTAAATAATCTTGAAAAAAGCTCATGCTTAAGTAAATAGTTTAAAGCCAGTTTCAATACACAAAGTCCAAGTCTACTTTTAAATTATTTTTTATAACTCATTTTTTTGCATTTATTTAAAAATATAGTAAAATAATATTTCATAAAATTTATAATATAATAATCAAAATAATAATGATTGATAAAATTCTCTTGTATGGAAGACCAATAGAAGTGGAAATGAGTCGAGTAAACGTTTATTGGACCACATGAAAATGGTAATTAATGCAGTCAATCGACCCAAGGATCTTACTTGATTTTATTTTTCAAAAAAACTTGGCTTTTTTTTCTAAAATAAGGTATTTTATAGAACTGGTGGGGTAGCGTTATCATAATGTATTTATATCTCTTGAATGAAAAAGACATTTTATGTTTATGTATGAAAAAAATTTTTGAAGCAGCAATTCGTTTTGATGGGACAAAGTCATGCATTTAAGCCATTGCTAACATTTTTGGAGTGCTTGCATTCATGAAAACCTGATTGTGGTACAAGCAAAGATTTTCCGGATATAGAACTCCATCTGCCACCTGCAGCTTTCATCTCATGCAGGATTAATAGCTCTCAAACTCTCTTAGTATATACAAAACAGATATGGCATAAGCCACATATTGGTTGAAACACCACTAAAGACAAATTAAATGCGAAACACAACGTGAGTTTAGAAATAATTTTCATTCATTAGAAATAATTTTCATACTTCAAAACAGACACAGGGGCATAGTCATCGAATGTGAAAAAAAGTTGTAAAAACACTTTGCTTAAATTTTAATTATTTATCTATAATGTTTTTTTTTTTTTTTTTTTTTATTGTTTATTTTACGCAAAAAAAGAATTATAGCTAAAAACTATAAATAAACAAATAGTAATTATAATTGTTATTATATACGTAGTCCCATAAACGGGCTCTCAAGTACATTCATGTATGGTTTTTATTATTATTTTTCATAAATAAATATAATCTATTTTTACTTTTATTAAAATATAATATAATTTCATGTAATAAAAAAATGCGAAAAAGATACTTCAATATTTGTATTATTAAAAAAATATGTCAAGGGGTAAAAAATGAAAACGGGAGTTTTTAGCTTAACCACCAAAATTTAGTTTTGTTTATGTTTGGCCTTATGTTCCTATCATTCTCATAAATATTTGTATCAAATCTGGTATTATTGATTGTGATTTGATTACAATTAATAGCTTTATTATTGGCCCTTCTATATATATGATAAAAAATAGGTATGCCTAGCTCATTTTGGATAAATCCTTTCTTGTCGAGGTATACAAAAGCCTCAGGTGGTACATAGCCGGTTTGCATGGTCTTGAGTATGTATTCTTCGTTGCTATAATATGGTGCCATAATTAAGTTGTTGTCATAGCATTCCAAGGTTTTAAAAATATGATTTCTAATAAGATGTATAATACAATTATCTATTCTGTTTATTTTTGAAGCGTTATACAATTTTTTGTTTGAAATGTATTTAGCATACCCACTTTCTTGAGACCTATAGAGCGATGTGCAAGCTCTAAGACATTTTCTTTCGAAAACACGAACTTTTTCCATATATGATGGAGAAATGTTAAACCATATTTGGCATCCGTATGTTAAAATAGGCCTTATTAAAGATTGATACAACATAACTTTAACCGAACTATTTATATACTGAGAAAAGAAAAGCTTTTTGTACATGTAAAAAACATTTCTTGCTTTTTTTATTTGTGAATTTATGTGAAAGTTATAGTATAAAAACTTATCCAAGTTAATTCCCAAGTATTTAACAACTTGTCTGCTAGGAATGCATATGTTATTGTACGATTTTATACTAAACTCTTTCCACTTAGTTTTCACATTGTAATTACATTTTCCTACTGGAGGGCGGAATAGAATGGTTTCGCATTTGTCGACATTAATTTTCATATTCCAATCTAACGCGTATTTTTCAACGATTCTTAAGTATTTTTGTAATTCTTTATTAATGTCTTCAATTTTTTTATCAGCGTGATAGATTATAATATCATCTGCAAACGCAATGATATTTTCTACTTTTGTTAACAGGTCATGCAAAAATAAATTAAATAGAATCGGAGAATTTACTGTACCTTGTTGGATTCCATTAACTATTATAAATTTTTTAGTACTCATGTGCTTTCTATTACAGACAAGAGGGATTTGTTTTCCAGCATATTGTGTATCAGTATAATTAGGAATATTGGCATTTTATAATTCAATAATTTGTAAATAAGGGCTGGTATCCATATGTTATCAAACGCCTTTTCAAAGTCTATTAGACATGCACCTGTACAACAGGATTTATTCAAATTCCAATGTATGTTTGAAACAAGCAAATGTGTTGCGTGAATTGTAGAATGTTTGTATTTAAATCCAAATTGTCTCTCGCTTTTTAAATTATTTTTTTCACAAAATCTTACTAAACTATTGTTAATGCAGACTTCGAAAATTTTACTAATATTTGGAAGCAAACTTATAGCACGGAGATTTTTTGGGTTACTTATATCCTTATCTTTTTTGGGCAAAATTACAACTTTTGCTATTTTCCATGCTCGAGGAAAATATGAGTTGTTGAGCATGTTATTAAAAAGAGTGCAATATTCACTGACCATAACATCTGGAATATGTTTTAATACAATAATTGGTATATTGTCTAATCCCGACGAACATTTGTTTTTCAAGTTCTTGAAAATGTATAACAACGACTCCTTTGTTATGAAATAAGTCTCATTGATAGACTCTCTTATGTCATTAGCCTTGTTATAGTCTGTAAATGTTATAAGGGATGATTGATTATTTTCAAATTCACTTTTTGTTTCCAAAAAGTTTTTGAAGGAGCATCGACCATCCTATGTACGTTATTTTCAGGATTGATCTCCTTATAAGCGTGAATAGACTCTAAATAAGCCCCAATAGTGTTCAGTATTTGAGTTTGATCTCTGATTATAAAGTCATTTGTTTGTTCATTTATTTCCAAATCATCAGGTACTAAACCTGCCCTTCTAACTAGAAATTCCTCATTTTGTGGGATTTGAAGCTTATTAATACTGACTGGTTGTACTGCTCTAAATTGTTTTTTGGCTTCGCTAAATATATCAGAGGAGTTCTTACGGTCAATATTTTTAAGTTTCTCTCGCACGACCTTATTGACTGCTATGGTAAAATTATCATTAATGAGCTTTCTGATCAACTTAATTTTACATTTCAGTAAATTTAGTTCGTTTGTGGACAATAAATGTTCTAATCTGTTATGTTTTTTAATAGACGTTAAAATTTTACTTTTTTCCGAATGTAATTTTTTTATAACTGAATTAGTATATTTTTTTATTGAATCAGTGACCTGAAATTTTGGAACCGTTTTTTCAACAGAGTGATTAATTATTCCATTTAACTTAGTAAGATAAAAATCTATTTCTGAATTGGTGAGGTTTCTCTGGTTTGGTATAGCTTCGTTAGTGTTAAGCTCGTTTATAATATTATTCGCAAACTTTTTCCAATTCGTTTGTTTGTAATTAAGTTGAGAATCAGGCCTTTCTTTAAAAAGGGTTATTGGGTGATCACTTTTATCTTGTAAAATCAGCATTTGGATTGCATTATGATCGCTATCATAATCAAGGTTTTTGAGGCAGTTTATTGTGTTATTTTCCTTGTATAGAAACAAGCGAGAGTCAGCTATACACAGGTCTATGTATGAACCACAACGCGGGTACGATGGTAAAACTGAGGCATATAAACAACACCTAAATTCGATTTCGTTACAGTAAAGCCAATCTTTTAACATATTACCTTTAACATTATTTGAATCATTTCCCCAATCAATATGTTTACAATTGAGATCTCCCGCCAATATATAAAAGTTATTGGTGTTTTGTAAATTTAGGGATTGGAAAAGTTGTAATAATTCTGTTTTAAAGTTATTGTTATTATTACCTGATGGGTAATAAGCCGATATAACAAACAAAGTTTTATTTGCAACCAAAGGTATTTTTAAGATGCAAGTTTCCAATATTTTAAAAGAATTTATAATATTATTGGTAAAGTGTTGATATTTTATATCTTGTTTGATTAATACTCCCGTACCACCTCCCCTAGTTGAATTGACTCTGTCTTTGCGTATAAAGTGATAGTCTTTAAAGCTTAATTTATGTCGATAATTTAATTTTGTTTCATTTAGAAGTACTAAATCTGGGCTAAATTTATTTATGAAATTACACAATTCAAATCTTCTACTTAATCTAATAAGTGAACTAACGTTAATATGAATAATATTAAGACTTTTTACAATACTCTCAACCATTATAATACCTTAATTTTCCAACATTGAAAATATTGAATCTATTCTAGATGCTTGTATCTGTAGTTGCTTATGAAGGTTAGTTATTTGATTGGAAAGATTTTGCATTGAGTTTTTGAATTCTTCTAGGGCCATTTGTATTGGGGTCATATTGTTTTGGTTTTGAAGATTGTTTATTTTTAAAGCATCAGCAAAGCTCATATTAGGGTTGGTATTAAATGTTGTTACATTCGAGGTTCTATTTTGTTTTAAAATATTTTTTTTTTCACGCAGTCTCTGTTGGATTTCTTTGTATTTTTCACATCCTTTATATGATGCTGGGTGACCATGTTTGCCACAAAGCACACAAAAAAGTTTGTCCCTCTCATCATTGGGTACGTTATTCAGGTGACATGCGCCAATATCATGGCTTTCATTACATTTGACACATCTTCTCGGCAAATAGCAATTAGATGCGCTATGAAAGAAGCTCTGACAATTTCTACATTGTGGGATTACAGGTTTTCTCAAAGGTTCCCAGCGAATACAACGATGCTGCAAACCCTTGATTCCATTAAGCTCGTTAGCTTTACTCTCACTACTTATTTGCACTAAATAAATTGGCAGAGAACGTTTCTCATTTATTGATTTTTTGGTTGTAAATTCTCTTACATTTACAAATTTAAGGTTATCATTCTCAAAAATACGAAGATCATTTAAAATATCATTACAAGGCAAGTTTGCACTGAGACCTTTCATTAAAAATGTTTTTGTTTTTAAATGTTTTGGTGTAAAGGTAACAAAATTTGTTTTGGTTTTTTGTAAATATGCTTTCACTCTGTTGTAATCATCAATTGAGGCCATATAAAGAGATATTTTTTTGTTAAAAAATTCTCTTATTTTAAAGTCTGTTATGTTAAGCCCTTTTTTTATAAACTTGATCAGTTCATTGGGATCCACACCAACAATGTTAAGAGGTGGGATTTTTTTATTTTTGTTGAGATTGTTTGTTGTTTTTTCATTTAGCATATTAATATTTGAATTATTATTATTATTTGTGGAGCTACTAGATGTTGTTGGTAAATCTTGCTCTTGCACATGCTTTTCAAATATTTCTAAATATTCTTTATCACATTCTTGATCATTATCAAGAATAGCGAAATAGTTATTTTTTTGTTGTTTTGCCATTGTCACACTCACTGCTTCACTTTTTCTTTCATTGTCTGATTTGTTATTTTTTGTTGCTGATTTATTTAAATTGTTTATGTCATTGCTTAAAGAATTTAGAGCATTAAGCACTGGCATATTTTTTTTTAAATCTATTGTTTTTAATTTGTTGTTTAAGAGTCTCTGTCTTATCTATAATGGTTCAATAGATAATAATACATAATCAAATTACATCACCTAAGGAAACGCTAAGTCACCTTCTTGGTCAGCCTTTATCTCTAACTTTTATTTTAATGTTATGTACTTACAGTTATATTGGACATAGAAATACACATTTTGTGTAAATAAAATAATCTATGGGTTCACCCTATAATTTCAATTAATATAAAATTAAACTTTGTTGCTATAGCCAACTCAATTATACACGTTTGTGTAAGTTTAAAAAATTAATGCTATTTGCAACAAATTACATCACCTCTAGGGACATCATTTAATTTCTTATTTTAAATGTTTACATTATGTGTACTTTAGGTAAGGTTCAAATCATGGGATCTATAAATATACCTATAACATTTTATGTGCCTATCTAATACACATGTTATTAATCTTTTCTAAATTAGACCAATCTGTAAGAGTTACGTTTTAACCAAAAAAAAAAAAAAAAAAAATCAAAATCGGTTCAAAAATGATTGATAGCGGTCCCAAATATAAGAACGATAAAATCTGACGAATTTATAACCATTTAATTACTTGAAGTCGGTTAAAAACGAAAACTACGATGAATTATAGGCGCACGGAATTGTCGAAAAATTCACGCAGAAAAAAACATAGTTGTGATATGGTTATAATAACCATATTAAGTTTAGTTTAGATGAACAAATTATAGTTGTTTTCAACAATACTTGAGTTCCGATAAAAATGTTTTTTTTTACATTTTAGCATTATATGGTTACTATGCGCATAAAATGCAACATGGTTGGTTTTAACTACAAAAAGTAAGAAATTCGGACCACAATTGAAGTTTTATAACTTATTAAAAATAACATAACATATTTATCCATAATATATTATTCTTAATCAAGCTATGATTTGTTATAAGACTCAATAGAATGATTTTTATCAGTTATGTGATTGGCTTGTTAGCTTTCAGTTCAAGCGAGAACCCTTAAAATTGAAAATATAATACGTTTATACGCACGACTTAATCGCAAACAAAAATGTTGTAAATAGGAAATATTGCCGCATATACGGTTCATTAGTTTTTTAATTCGCAAATAGCTTACTCACGAAAAAATACCTGATTAAAGACATTTTAAAAATTAATCAAAATGTTTTATTTACATTAAAGAAGTTGTCCTGGACTACCTTTTTAAAATCACTTTACTGTTTTGAAAACAAATTTTTCAAAACTTATATTTAGCCAATATTTTTCTGTTGAAAATGTGTAAATCTTTAAAAAAATATTTTATTTTCAAGTGTTTATATTTTACCATGTTATTTTTTTTTTTTTGCTACACAACTATATGTTTCCTAGACTAACTTTACTATTATATATTTTGCTTACAACCATAATACATTATTTTTAGATTATAGTTCGCTCAACCATATATTTTCTTTGTTGGATTTAGCTAGCGGCACCAAAAGCCGCTATAAAATCCATATCAAATTTAAAAAACTAATAGAATTAATGAAATTTGACTTTATTTTCGGCTTTTTGGTTCTTTTTAATTAATTTCTAAACATTTTTAGAAAGAAAAATTATTTACAATTGTATGAGGACTTTTTTCAAAGAAAACAAGAAAATTTAGTCGCTAGCAGAATGAAAATAAAGTCAAATTTCATTAATTTATAAAATCGATGGTTCAAATCCTGGTCAGGAAAAAATTAAAAATTAAAACTAATAGAATTTTATGAGAAAAATCGACTACTTGAGCAAATCTTTGAAACTGCTTTATGTAACAATACTGGGTGAATTAAATTTTACCTAAATTTTTCACAAATCTTGTAGTTTCAGTTTACATTTTATCGTTGCAAAAGGACCATGA
The DNA here is from genome assembly GCA_916610165.2 of Gymnosoma rotundatum. NCBI lineage: Eukaryota > Metazoa > Arthropoda > Insecta > Diptera > Tachinidae > Gymnosoma > Gymnosoma rotundatum. The sequence goes on along the minus strand of OU744337.1, from coordinate 88,264,661 downwards.
AATGATGTTACAATTTTTTATTTCTTTCTATAATGCAATACTTCTTAAATACCAATGTTTGTACATTTGTTAAGGAGTTGTTCTTTGCTGCTGTTACCTTTTTTAAATTGTTTTACTTTTCAAGCCCATGTTTATCGTTGTAGCAGCTGAAAGGATGTTTTAGTTGAAATGCAATGAACAACACACACATACCACTTTTGCACACACATTGTTGTAGAAAACATTTGGTCATGACACATCCCCGTAAACAATTTTTATTTTAGAAATTAATTTGAGAAATATATTTTTTTCTTGGACGATATTTTCCGCTGGAATAATAAGAATCCCCAAATATCTGCACAATTTATAATTACATTAGAAGTAACTTTTCCATTTTTGCTCTATCACTTGGCCGTAGAACTATGTGCTGAAAATGTGTGCGACACTACAAAAGATCAACATCATAATTATAAATATAACAAGTAAGAGTGCTAAAATCCGCTGTGCCAAATCATAAACTCCCTTTACCATACATGTTAATCTAGTTTAGTTAACAGAGAATTTAAAAATAAAAATTCAGTACTACGTGTAATTTTACAAAAAAATGTTATCGGCTCTACAGCAAAAAATTGTAGTATTTCCTTAAAGATCTCTTCAAAAGCTTCAAAATAATACCCATATTCACATCTTAAGAAGTATGGTGTACAATTGTACTTTTCTATGAAATGTTCAGAGGCCCATAGCTCGGAATATATGGGCGAGCGCCAATTTTTTTACTTGATATATTTTTTTTATTTATTTATACTCTATCAGCCCATATATTTGTTTTTTTTTTTTTTTTTTGATTGGAGTTTTTTCGCTAAACCAGACTTGTTCCAAATGATATGGAAAAATAAAAGGATGGCGTGGTGTTTTGCCTGTAACCTAGAAATATGTGGTTGCTGTTGATTTCTAATATTAAAGTTTTTGAAACTATGTCTGATCGATTAGCGTATTTAAATTTTCTCTAGCTCATCTAGTGCCTTTGGAAAGTTGATTTCCACTCGAACACGGACCGACTTCGCTCTTCGCTGTGTATAAGAACTCAGAATATATATACATACTTTATGGGGTCGGAAATGGATATTGTAGAAATTACACACGGTGTGACAAACTTGGATTTTTTCAGCTACGATGATGGGTATAAAAGCATTAAATAAAAACAATATAAATTGTTTTCAATTATTTTGCAAAATATTATTAATAATGGCCTTTTTTAAATGCGTTATGACAGTTTTGCAGATGTGATTTTTTTGAGGGTTAAGCTGGTTAACTTTTAGCTGTTTGCCCTGTTGAGATTATGTTTAAAACTTTGCAAACAAATCATAACTTAAGGAATGGAATACAAAATACTACAGCTTAGGCCAAAAAAAAAAAAAAAATACTAATAAGCTCACCTCGCCTTAAGAGCGTGTTAAAAATTGTGAACCCTAGTATGTAGTCCTAAAATATACAACTTAAAACGAATTACTAACTTGAGATTTTGAGTTATAGTAGCCAGTAACATCCGACCAGAGAACCTGGATAATCTTTGTAATGCATTTTTGTTAATAAAGGCCAGGATTTTCTGTCATACACAATCGTACGATTTAAGGCCGGGGCACATAGAATCCGTCATACGTTAAACTTTAACGTATTCAACTGACAAGTCAGTTAAAATACATGTTTTCTTACGAGTGTTGTCACAATCAGTACGTTTCCGTCAAGGCAAAGTATGAAAGTTGGTCAACTTTTAACTTTTGAAGTACATTCAATACTTTGACAGCTATCAATTGCTTCTTCTTTTTCTTTGTTGTCTTGTAACTCTCTCTGTGTTTCAATTGTACTCTTTTTTTTTGTACATACATGAAAAGCAGTATTGCCGTTTGGTTACATTTTTAACTTCTTTGTAACTTTTGAATATTTATCTATTTATTTATCGTAAACTTTTGTTATATTAGGCCAAATTTTCGTAACTTTTGATACAAACACGAAATTAAGTAATATCACTAAAAGAGTATTTGTTTCATTATTTGATGTAAAAATCTCACTTAACATATCAACCTTTCTTAATATTTCAATTCGGTTTTAATGACAAAGGTTACCTGCAAATGCAACCAAAATCCCATATAAAAAATTAGTTTGAAATAAAGAAAAAATAACATTGCTTCAGTTTTACTCTCTTCTATTAGTGAGAAATCACGAAATGGTTTTTGTTTCAAGTTTAGAAACAACAAAATGTTTAAGGCAACAATGTTTTCCCAACTGGGAAATAATATGAGCTGCATTTCGTGCGTAAAACTAAGCATTCTGTTCAAACTTGTGAAAATTGGTAGCAACTTCAGTTCTTTCGATTGAAAAATTTGACAATCGTAGCAATACCTCGATTTAGAAAAAAATTGTCCTTTAATTTCCTTCAGGAAGTGCCGGATTATATTACAGAAAAATTTTCAGTAATATTATGTTGAAGTTTTAAGGAAATAAGTCCTAAATTTATTTTTAATAACGGTATTTTTAAAATAACTAGTGTAGTGAATTTCATGAAAGCTCAATCTTTCAAAGAAAAATGTACTTTAACTAATTTTATTAAACGGTGAGAGCAAGCACTTTTCCATATCGAAGTATTAGTATTGGGTTCTAATTTAAATCCTCATGATCGGGATAAAATTTTGTTTCATACGTTATTTTTTTTTTTGTTTTCGTTTTGTTTTTGTTCAGTAAATGAATGAATGTTGCTTTGTCATTTTATATACCAAGGAGCAATAATTTATTGGTGGTCTTAAAAATTAAATTTCAAAACCAAAAATGAAATGATATATGAAATATAACTGCATATGTAGGAGAAAGAAACCAACTGGTACAACTTTGTTTAAAGTATCGATAGATGATAAAAGGATAAATTAAATTCGACTTCCTTCTGTTCAGCCAGCAACTTTTGACATCAATATGTTTTTTGTTTTTGTAGCCATGCGGCCACCTAATATTTAATTCTCCTTGATTTTATACAAATTACATTAAATTACTAATTTTTATGGAAAATATCAAAATGTAACTTTTAATGAAAAAATTCATAAATTTTCCTGTCTTTCTCTGGCAACACTTATGAAAAGATTAACAGCTGATTTAAAATCCGTCAGCAAAGGACTCATTGCGCCAACCTCATCCGTCGTTACTTTGATTTCAGGCGAATATGTCAAAGTTCAACGTATGACGGATTCTATATGCCCCGGCCTTTAATCATACAAAAATCTGAAATAATTCTATACTACTTTAACTGCCGTATTCATAGAAAATTAAATAAATGTGTTTTATGACAAATTTTTGATACAAATATATTTCAAATCTACTTTGATTTTCAATGATAACGGCGGTAAAAATCGTTTCAAAATGGCGTCGTATGTGTATATGAGGTAAAAAACATATGGTTTAGTATTTTGTTTGTTTTTTTTTGCTGACCGTAAATAAATATTTTATGAATTATTTCAAAAGATTATATCGTACAGATCTGTCAAAAAGTCACCTTATCATACTTTTTTACACACATGCAATTTTTGATAGATCGTACGTCTGAATATGATAATGAATCCTGGCCTTTATGAATTATTTCAATTGATTATAAATTCGTACAGATCTGTCAAAAAGTCTGTCACACACATACTTTTTGATCACATACGTAATTTTTAACACATCGTACGACAGAATATGATAGTTAATCCTGGTTTTAAAACATACCGCAGTGAAAAGTTATCCCAAATATTTTGCATTCGAAACAAGAAAAGATTGACTAGTGATTTGCTAAACGCGCTAACAATTTAAATTTTTTGAAAAAAAAAAAAATAAATTAATTACTTTTTGTATGAATAAATATTTTTCCATCATATTTATTTTATTTTTATTTTCTCATGATAGGATTTATGTATTTTTTTTTTTGAAGATTAAATTATTTTTATTTTTCTAACAGTATTTAAAGCTATGATTAAGAATGTTAAACTTTTAATAACATTTAATTTCCTAAAATAGTTTAATAAACAATGGCGATTCTTTTATTTTTGTCTAGGACAGACTTGTATGAATTAGAAATTATAAATCTGACAACTTTAGGATCCAGCAGATTCTTTATGTATTTCAACGAAAAATCTTAGAAAATAATAATAAAAATTAGCGTAAAATGATTGAGAGTTTGAAATATATTGTAAATGTACATTCGCCAACATAAAACAATAATAAAAACACATGCATGAATATTTATGTTGTAAATCATTTGCTAGAGTGCAACTAAAGCAACCCAGCAAACGTTTCGATTGATATAATATTTGTTGGGTTAACACACAAAAACACACATCCATACATATATAGCAATTGTCCTTGCTCTAGTTTTATGGTAGAAAACCATTTACACATGGAATAAAATTTGGGACACTAGTATTTGCAGCTAACATGCAGACAAATGTTTGTTGTATATACATACATACACACATATTGTTTGTGTAGCTAAACAGTCAAAGAAACGCTACTTTATACAAATAAAATACATATGCAGGTTACAATTGCAAAGTTTCGCAACCCTTTTGTCAGTGCAGTAGTGCACACAATTTTATAACTTTTTATTGTTTTTTTTTTTTTTTTTGTATTTTTATGCGATGTAGCAAAATGCTGGTTTTTATGATGAATACATTCATGGTTGAACACATTAATATAAGAATAATAATAAAAACCTGGATTTTGTGAGTGTTTAATTTAAACGTTATTCTTTTCAATAATATTGTAAATTTTTGCACTCCTTTTAATTTTCAAGTGGAAAGCAAAGATATCGTGTTATATTCGTATATTGAATTTATTAAAATTTTATTTTCGTAAATAATTTTTTAAAAAGTATTAATATGACATTTTCCATGTCTTTAAAAATAATGCCAGTAGAAAAATTTTAAAGCCAAAATGCTTGATTTTTTAAAGTTATTTTCTTTTAAATGGTGAATAATTTAATGCTAGCGATGCTCAATATCCGAATCAAATTTACTTTTAATTAAATATTATTTTTTAAACTGTTTTAAATTATCGACACATAGTATTTAGGTGGTTTTGAAAAGTAAAGATTTATTTCTCTAATAAACAACGTTTTAATGTAGCTTACACGTTTTTATCACAACGTACTTCTAAAGGCTTTTTAAAACGCTTTCTCTGCACTTTGTTGAAACTTAAAACAATACACTACCGCTAGGGAACAAATTATTTCTTAAAGAAAAATGAAGAAAAATATCCTTTGTTCTACATATCTTTATATATAAATACATACACACAAGCGTACATACATACATTCATACATACATGTTATCTAACGTAATAATACAAGTTGCACTTTGGAGTAGAAAATTATTTTCATCTTAAGAAACCACTCAATAACACTTTATATTTTTATTCGTGTTTAATCTATTTATCTCTTAAAATTACTTCCTTAGTATATTTTTAAGATCTTAACGAGAGGGTAACAAGTTTTAATATAAGAACTTCCGCCATCGTAAGGGTTCATTGTTCTGGTATTTGTTAATTTCCGGATAGACAAGATCTCAGATTATGATAAGAAGCTTTAAAAACTGTAGAAAACCTGCATCTAGGATTCTTGATAAGATAGCAACACCAGCGGAAAGGACTTTTTACTATAAAGTTAGTTCGTCTTAACGTACTTGCAGTTAAGGCAGACAATTCACGATTAATCTAAAAAATCAAACAGCCCCTATAGAATGTATCACATATTATTTGAATGATTTATTCACCCACATTGAGTACGTCACAGTACTGTCGCATTTCGCAAATGGCAATTATATACTTAAAAATGGACTAGAAATCAAAATGTTCTTTTATTTTACATTTTCTATTAAATTAAAAACTTCAAATTTAACACTGCATGTCTTAATTGCGTTTTACTATGTGAATGGGTTAACATAAAGGACAATTAGCTGTTTCCGTACCTTGCTTGAAAAATGACATTTAAAGAAACTTGACAAAAAGTTTTCTTAAGTACATTATAGTAACCCACACATAATTCAAGTATATGCACAGTTTAAAGACCCAACTATAATGTACATAAGCTAGCTTTAGCTTAAGGAAAAAAAAAATTAACGAAAGGTCTATCAAATGCTTAGGTACTATATTAAAGAAATGTAGGTGACTACAACGTGCTTACATAAATTAAGTAACTAATTTGCCACAGTTGCACATTTATATTTAATTCGAACTATTGCCAAAAATAATTTCTTTATAAATAAACGAAGGCATTTAAAGAACATATTTTATATATTTAATAACATTCAACTACACATTTACATTTTTTGGTTCATGTTTTAAGATAAATTTTCATAAAAAATATTGCAAGTTATTTTCTGTTTTGTTTTCGTGGCCAACCATACTAAAAAATGCAACGATGTTCATCACTTGTATCGAATACATATGTGTGTACAAATAAAAATTTAATTTAATTTATAATATTTGTTAAAAATTGGGCAGAAACAAAAACGTTTTTTCTACATTTTGTATTAATTTAAAACTAAAAAATTAACACTGTAGGTCTTAATTAAAATTTTTCTTTATAAATGTATAACACAAAGCACAATCAGCTGTTGCTTCAAGAAATGACATTTAACGAAACTTGACGAAATGTTATCTTATGTACATTATAGTTTACCATATATAATTTAATGTATTTACACAGTTGTTTAAGTTTGCTTTAGTTATTGTATGCACATTATAGTTGGGCCTAAAGTTTGCCTAAGTTTATATTTATTGATTGCTTAAAAATCTGCTGTAAATCCCAAGACGTGTTTTGGTGTGAAAAGGGCTTAATTTAACTCAATTTGTGATATAAGAAATCAATTAATAAATCGATCAATCGTGAAATATGTTTAATGAGAGAACCTTTTGGACAAATTTAAAATTAAATGTCATAAAAATGAAAAATATTGAAAAATCAAGTGTATTAGGAAAGCTAGTTTTTCTAGCTAGCTACCGCTAACAGAAAGCCGAATTTCGCCCCATTTTACAAAATTTACAAATAAAAACAGAAAAGAAGAGAAAATTTTCAGGTATGCAATGAGTAGATATCGTATTTTTCGTACAAGAAAGATTCCGTTTAATGAAAAACTAATAAAAAGAGTAAAATATAGCTAAAAAAATATTTGAGTACAGTGTTTTATTTAATTAATTAATTATAAATTAATAGGAATGAGACACAGACTTATTTTTCGAAGTAATATTTTCTTTAGTTGATTTAGCTCAAGTTGTTTTTGTTTTATTTCTTAGTTAACTTTTTTAAGCTTATTTTTTTAGTTATAGCTTTCTCCATCTCTTTGTGATGTTGTTTAAGCTCGCTGGTGAGATTAGTTGTTAAGTTCTCTGTAGATTTATAAACACGTCAAACATTTTGGCCAATTATATTCAAAATTGTATTAATTTTGTAAAATAATTCAAAAAGTTTTCAAAGAATCTGATCCTTTTTCTCCATTCCTAGTTTCAGTTCAATTGAACTCTTTTAAATGGTATTTTCACAGTCATATCTAATCTGTCTGTGTCTTCCCTCTTTGTCTTGGATCCTGCAGGAACCCTTTTTGGTGTAGTTGGCTCTGCGTTAAAAATTTCCTCCAATGATGACGGTCCAAAAATGATGCTTTTTAAATCTAAATAACATGCGTATTTTATGCCATCGACACGTGCGTAAAATCCTGATATTTGCAAGAGCTTTTTTCTTATTGCTAGAAATTTTGTTTTTATTGTTGCTTTCACATTTCAAATAGAATAATTTTTTACCAACTAGTTATGTCTTGTATTGTGGGATCCAAACTATTCAGTTCAGCAACTAAATCCTTCCAATAATTTTTAACATCAGTCTTACCAACTCTTGAGAATCCTCTAGCTATATGCCAATGAGATTGCATAAACTCAATTAATCGTTTTTCGGGTATTGTCCCGTCGTGAGTTTTTATGTTTTCCTCATAAAGCAGACTTTTTTTTAAGTTATTCAAAATTTTTACAATTAAAATTATACTTACATTTTTAAATTTCTTAGCTGAAAATTAAGAAAACAAGCATATAACGCCAAGTTGTTTTTAAAGAAAATTAAACTGATGTTATCGTATTACATCGCAAAGACAAATAGCAATTTTTTGTTTGAAACAAAATAAAATTTGAAATTGATATGACAAAACGATTTAAAAAAACTCATCGTAACTTTTAATGTTTTCAAATCGTTTTTGTGTCTAAATCGTTTTTCATCACATACCTGATTATATATGTATGTACTTATATACGTCTGCCTTGAGCAGAAACTAGCAATGAGAGAGTAAGGACAAAAATTTATTAAGTTTCTCTCCCAAATGTGAAAAATAATTGAACATTTTGTAACAAAAATTACCAAATAAATTGCAGCGGATCATACTTATATAAGACTTAAGCAGCGTGCCTATTTTAGCACTTTCGGAGCTAGATTCAGCATTTCTTTTGTTGATTAACAGCAAAATTACCAATTTAGCACTTATCATTATTTTTAGCACTTTTCAACTCTTTATTTAGCATTTTTAGCACTTTTAATTTACATAAGTTACAAAATGTTCCAAAAAATAATTAATGCAATTTTCTGCAAAACACTACTTTTCGCTTGTAACAATTGCAATAATACCAATATAATTTAATAATTTATTTTTAACCCCTTAATCACTTTTGATCTCTAAATTAAAAAGTTGTATACTCAAATCTTACTGCGAATACCTAGAATAAATTTGCTTAAGTACAACTATACGCATATGTATGTATATAAGTGTATGTCAGGGTTTAAGTTACTTGCTAAGAAATAGCAACAGCACTAAAATCTTTGCTTTGCTTATATGTTTTTCAGCAAATAAGAGAACTAAATGTCTCAGCATATCCAAAACATTTCATTATAAAAAAAGCAAAAGTAGAAGGCAAATGCATATGCAAAAAAAGAGAAAGAAACGAATTTGCTTTTGATGTTTGTTTCTTCTTTTCCTGTTGCTTTTTAAGAAAAAAAAAACACCATTAAATGGTGTAAAAAACAACGTTTTTAAAATGTATTTTCTTATGTATTGTATGTAATAAATACATAAATACGTTTTCAATGTTAAAAGGGATGAAGAGCAGCCAGTTCCAGCAAGAAATAGCAATCGTAGTTAGCCACAACATCATAGTAAAGAGTTAAGCAATAGCAAAAATAAAAATAAAGAACAACTGACTGACAACAGCAAACGTTTTTAAAGTAATTGCTTTGCATTGCAGAAAGAAACATATAGTCAGCTAAACCAAATGCGTTGTTTTGCATTTGCTTTTTGCTTTTCCTGCACATTTTTCCACAGCAACAGTTAAGCAACTACATATTCATAGAAAATAGTCAAGACAGAATTATTAATTTTATTGTGTTTTTTAAAGACTTTTAATGTTTAATAAATAATTTATTGTTTTAAGAAATTTTTTTTTTCAGTAGAAACAAATATTTCTAAGGCAACATAAGCATAAATGATAAACCTATGAAGTCTCCAAGAAAATATTTGCCTAAAACTAAGACATTTAAATTCTGGCACTATGTTTTAGCACTTACAAAAATTTTTTAGCAATTTTCTGATGCCAATTCAGCTCCAAAATTTTTTTGGATTTGGTCACACTGGACTTAATACTAATAAATTGTAATGATTTGAGGATTACGTAGTATATGTTAAAAGTAACTGTACTATAAAAATTTGAATAAAAAGTATACAATAGCTATTAAGGCCCAAAAATAATGTGCATGAGATAACTTAAGCTAACTTAAATAGTTGTGCAAATACAATCAATTATATTTGGCAAACTATAATGTACTTAAGAACACTTTTCCTCAAGTTTCGTCAAATGTAATTTCTTTAAGCAAAGCACGAAACTGAGCGCACTTTTCGTAAATTTCAACAGTCTTATTCACAAAAATTTCTTATTGTAAGCTTAATGTGTACTTTAGTTACTAAACACTTTTTGTTTTATTAACAATTAATAAGAATTTTTATTCACAAACGTTTAATAACGCAGAATTAACTATTAAACGAGTTTAATAGTATTGTAGTTTTATGTTGGCAACATCATGTGATGTTATATGTCAATTTACGTTTAGTGATGCAAACAACAATGAACCAAATACCTGAATAATGTTTTTATAATTAAAAAAGAATAATTAAATCAGCAATAATATTATTTGACATAACTTAAATGATCATTATTTGATTATTATTTATTGTTTTATATCAGAAAAAATTTTAAAATAATATAAAAAATTAATAATTTTTTCTCATTTATTAATATAGTTAATTTTTTATTTAATGGAAACGTATCGTTTTCTCTATTTGCAATATTGTAATAACTAAATTTTTGCATTTGAAAAACTAATTGTAAGTCCATCTAATAAACCACGAAAACGCTGCATCCAAACCCCAAAATAATTTGGGCGTTATTGTATTTGATTTCATTTGCATTTTGTGGTCTTAAATGGTGTAAGTAAATACATATAGTTGTAATTTATACCCGGAGTTACCTAACAAGTGTCCTCTTAAATCGCCATATTTAAAACGTTGCTTGACAACTGACTTATTAAAGATTCGGCAATCATACGGACTGCCTCTCCATCTTGCCACTGAACCTAAAATATGTTTCGTAAGCATCTATAACTATTCGCCTCGCATACTAACCTCCAACAACGCAAAGCCACCAAAACCTGTAACTTGGCTGAAGCTCCACAGCCTCTTTTATCTAATTCCATCTCATGCTTGGCCATGTTTATAATTCTTTGAGCCGTTTCCTTATTAAAGCTGTATCTTGAATTAAATAGATGATTAGGTAGTTGAAACGGATCACTTCTCTTATTAAAAGTTTTAGGACGTTTTGACATTTTGGGCAAGAGTATCTGCAATAATTTTTCGTTTTATGAAATATTTGCATTTATGTATATTTAAGTATGTTTTAAAAACTTTCCTATCGTAGAAATTAAATTTATTATATTCGTTGTATTTTTTTATTAATAGTTTTTCACAGTTTACGGGAAAAATGCTTTTCAAAATTTATTAAAGGTTTAAAGAAGGTTAACTGCTACATAAAATATTTAAAATTTATTAATGATTAATAACAGCGTAATAGTGCTATTAAGCATTTGTGAATACTACTTTAACAATTTTTTCTTATTAACCTCTTATTAAGCAGTTTAAAATGTTTGTGAATAAGACTTTAAGTTTGTAATTGAATAGAAAATATAGAAGAAAAACGAACATTTTAATTTCTGGCCAATTTTTAACAAACACAATAAAATAAAATTTAATTTATAATATCAAATTTTGGAGTTAACCATACAGAATAGTTCGCCATTTCATGCTTTATATTGTGTATAAGTTTCATCTTTATGTCTTTAAAGGCTGGTTCACCGGCAAAAATTTTGTTCCGAAACATTTTTTTTTTATATGTAGTTTCTCTCTCTCTCTCAAAAAATAAAATGTCAAACTACATATAAAAAAAAAATGTTTCGGAACAAAATTTTTGCCGGTGAACCAGCCTTTATACTTTCCACGTTTTAAGAGAATAAGTTGTTATTTCATTTCATGTTTGGAAACTTTGTTTGTCGATAAGAACGACACATTTTGAGTTGCGAAGTAAACTTCATAACGTAAAGATCATATCGCTTTCTAAAACATTGTCACATTTCGTTTTGTGACTGAATATATGAAAAAACTATATTTTTAAAATGATGAAAAATATTAAGTAAAACTCCATTATTCTATTCACAAATAACGACATATTTTAGTTTACGACTTAGTATCGGATATATCTTTACAGCAATATTGTCAAAATTCAAACCTTTAATATATAATTGATGAAATTTTTCTTAAATGGTTTTTTAATTATGAATCATTTTACTAATTGTAGCGGAACTTAAGCAGTGTGATATTTTTATCGATGGTGAGAACGAGTCAAAAACTTAAACTGCGATTATCTCGAAATTAATTTTTTTGAGTTATGACGTTCTTGAAGTAAATGAGCAATATGTATTTGATTTAAGCGTTGCATTTTTTAGTATGGTTGGCCACAAATACAAAAACAGACAAAATAGCTTAATATTTTTTATGAAATTTTATTTTAGAACATGAACCAAAAATTTTAATGTGCATGTGAATGTTATTAAATATATAAAATTTGTTGCCATTTCGTTTCAAAATTTTGTTTATTTATAAAGACCCAATTATTATGTGCAAAAAACAACTTAAGCAAGCTTATACAACTGTGTAAATACATTTAAACATATGTGGTAAACTATAATGTACATAAGATAACTTTTCGCCAAGTTTCGTTAAATTTTATTTCTTTATGCAAGGTACCAAACTGATCGCACTTTCCGTATGGAAACAGCTGATTGTACTTTGTGTTATACATTGATAAAGAAAAATATTAATTAAGACCTAAATTATTTAATTTTTAGTTTTTAATTCAATAGAAAATGTTTTTCTACAACATTTTTCTTTATGGAAAATTTTTTACAAATATAATCTATTTAACACATATGTTAACGATATAAGCGATGAACATCGTTGCATTTTTTAGTACGGTTGGCCACAAACACAAGGCAGAAAATAACTTTTAATAATTTTTTTTTTACTTTTTCTTAGAACATGAACCAAAATATGTACATGTGTATGTGAATATTTCGTTTTAAAATTTTGTTTATTCATATAGAAATTATTTTTGGCAAAAGTATGAATTAAACATAAATGTGCAACTATGGCAAATAAGTTACTAAATTAATGTAAGTACATTGTAGCCACATAAATTTCGTTAATAAGTTACCTAAGCATTTGACAGGCTTTTCGTTGGATTTCTGACATAAGCTAAAGCTAACTTATGCACATTATAGTAGGACCTTTAACAATGAATATTTTAAGAAATTGGGAAAAAAATTTGAAAAAAAAAATTTTTCACAGGGACGTTTTGGTGCTGGGATTAGACGGTTACCTTCCCCTTCTATGGTTTCAGTGCGTATGTAATCCATTTCATTTAATATTACATTATTTTTTCAAATAATATTTCCGCTCACAAAAAGGGGCGGAGCAAAAATGGAATTTAAGAATTTCTTGAGCCCAACTATAAATTTTTAAACATTCCTTGACATTAAAAGTTGTAACTGCTAAACAAAATGACTTGAAAATTAAAAAAAAAACTTATATTTTTCAGAGGTAGTATTAGTTCTTCTAAGGGGAACTTTTTCTTCTTGGTCCGATTTTTTTAGTTTTCTAGCTTTAACAGCCTATGAACATAACAGATTTTCTTGCCGTTTCACTGATTTAGATACACTTAGAAAATTTTTAGAGCTAAAAAAGGTAATGTCTGGCTAGATTGGCTAGATATGCGTCGGCGGAATGATTTTGGGCACTTCTTCACATCTGTGTGCTGAATATAGTTAAAGCCTATAGCTGCGAGATTTTTGTTCTGTTTTTAACTAGACTTCTAATATAAGACCAGAGCTTTTTTGAGTTAACTATACATTGGTTAAGATGTTCTAACCATTTGCGGCACGGATGTTCATTAGTGACCCAATGGGAATGTGGACCTAGTTAAGTGTAACTTGGGTTTCCCAGCTTGCATATGCAAGTAGCGATGAGCAGGCAATAGAAATGTCTGGTGAGCTTGCACATCTGGCAGTAACTCCTGTTGGGAAGTCTTCGTTTATTGCAACAAAATCCGATTCGTCTATCTGTTCTGCAAATAGTACGCCGCGAAGATCTTCTGGTAGTTGGGTATATGAGCGTCAAAATCACAAAGTACTCTTCAATTATCACCCTGCAAAATATTGGATATGCTCGGATAATATTTAGCTTCAATGCTGTTAACGGGCGAGATATAAACATTGATGATTTCTATTTCAGTACTTTCAGTGTCCACTGAAATACTCATAACCTCTAGGCAAGAGTTTGGAACGGGTCGAGTAAGTGGGACTGTCGGTTTATAGCTGATATTTCGTTCTATAATGAACGCCATTCCTCAGCCATGTGTAAATGTGGTAGTTCCCAGAAGCAGAAAGCGTACAATTACCAGTCAGCTTTGTTTTCTGGATAGCGGCCATGAGTATATTCTAATCGTGCATGTATTTTGTGATTTCCGAGACCTTATTCCTGAGACCATTACAATTTAATAGCAAGATCTAAAATGTTCTGCTGGACATAACATAGAGTCTACACCTAATATAAAGATGTCTAGACTTAAATTAATAAAAGTATAGCCTTTTAATTCGCAAAGTACGGCCTTACTCGTAGTACATATAGGTATGGAATGTAACAAGGAAATGAAAAAAAAATTCACAAAAAAAAGTTTCTCACAAGTGAAAAATGTGTAACATTTTGCATTTTGGCCGTACGCTTCCAAAATCTTTAACTGTTATTATTAAAGTGAACACGTTTCATTTAAAGAATTAAATTTTATAAGATTATCTTACTCATTGCAAGCACATGCGAATATTTTCATCGCGTGTAGCAACTACGAAATTAGTCCGCAGACAACCAAATAATCTACTTTCACAGCATGTTAAATTGTATGAAGTAAAGTATGCAAGTGTATGTATATAATTCCCAATGACCTTGTTCTCTTTAATAACCAAAATAGAGTGTGAATGTCAAATCAATATTTAGTTGATATTTTGAATTAGAGAAATCATTTTAAGTTTTAAATCTATCAAATCTCCGTGTTGCTTTTACTATGTAAAAAGGAAACATTGCAAATAGTAATACATATTGATATAAAATTACGCCAAAAATTTTTCTTAAACAGAGAAAACATTTTGTTGAGTTGATTGTTTTAAACTTTTAAACTAAATCATCTTCAACCAGAAGTTCTCTCTGTTAGCCCTACGAAATGTAAGATTGCGTCGCACAGTGGCGCCCGTAGAGCAAACGAGGTTGCAAAAACCAAAATTTTTATGAGCGCCCACGAAGTTTTGAATAAACCCATGTTATAGAAAACTTTTCAATGATTTCAAATATCACATTTTTAGTTTAGAAGTTATAACCGTTCAAAAGTGAACGACTTTCGTTTTTCAAAAAAACACACAATTTTTAGTCAATTTGTTGCGATTTTAGGTATAATATCACGAAAAATAGGTAACGAATCGCCATATTTTTTGTTTGTATTGATTGATGTATTTATTAAATGTATAATGGTAAAAAAATTACCTGTTTGCTTTGTGTTTCTCCTGGTAAATCACTATTTAAAAACTATCCGTTTTTTCACTATTTTTCAACTTTGACGGAAAATAAAAAAATCTATATTTGCCATATTTGCAAAACCTGTTCTTTGATTATTTCTTTACATAATTCAAAAGGTTTTATCTGCCCATACGTGCCCGTTTGGCTTCTAGAGGTAAAAAAGGTTAAAAAGACATGGTTGCAGAAATTGTATGGCGTCCATCCCTTATATGTTTTGACTGACAGTAGTTTTTTTTAGTAGTAAATTTTTGTTTAATTTTTTTTTTTTTTTGTAGTAGTAAATTTTTATGCATGGTAGCATAAACCTATATATTGCAAAATAAGCACAATTCCTGGATTAGTCTACGACTCAAAGTTGGCCCAACAATTACTGAAACCATTAAAGAATTTAAGTACTGAAAACATGGCGTTGAACAATTTAAAATTATTTGAATTGTTTAGAAAGTCAACCACACCAAAGTTTTCACGGAAGCTGCTTTAGAAGAACTTGATAGCTTATGCGGAAATATTGAGAGAAACGAAATTACAAAAAAAATAATGTTTATCTGATATATGCAAATATTAAGGCAAAATGGGTGAAATCTAATCGAACCATTCAGAACTTGAACTCCAAATACGAGGACTGGCTTAATGAAGACAATATCCTGGCTATAATGGCAGTAGATAAGCCCACCACATCAAACAGAGGAGCAAAAGGAAGGCCAAAAAAAGTATTGAGGAGTGTTCAATTTTCACAAGAAAGAGGAAACTTGCCGATGCCACCAATGACTTGACCACGAAGCATTTATCGGACGCGCTAGCTATTAAATGTGCAAAGGATAGTGAAAGAGTTAAGTCTCAGATAACCAAATCTGTTGCTGATGCAAGCCCACTGCGACTAAAAAGGATTAAGGAAAGCATTCCCACGCCCACAAACTCACACATTAAAAAGTATGGTTTCGAAGAAGCCTTGGCCTTGTTTATGGACTTAGAACTTTCCAAAGAGAAATATGAGAAACTACGGGCATCTTTAACGCGACACGGTGATGACGATTTACCTGAATACAAGCATATTACGAAAGCCAAAATAAATTCTCGACCACTGCATACGGAGTTTACGGAAGTCTCTGCGAAAGCCAATCTGCAGGACCTCATGGGCCATACAGTGAAACGGTTTGGAGAGTCTTCCTGAAAATGAGGTGAAAATTCTTCCTGAGAAGTTGACATTGATCAGCAAATGGGGCTGCGATGGATCATCCGGACAAAGCGTTTATAAGCAAAGGATATCTTCTGATGACGCTACAATATCGGACGGAAATATGTTTATGGCATCTGTTGTTCCTTTGCGGCTAAAATCTGATGTTTCCCTACACTGAAAAAATCCACGTCCGTCATCAGTGCATTATTGCCGACCAATAATGTTTCAGTTTGCAAGGGAATCGGCAGAATTCATAAGGGCCACGGTGAAGGACATTGAAGAACAAATAAGCAAGATTAAGCCTACAAAGCTGCCAATTGGAGAAGGAAAATATATTGAATGCAATTACGAGTTCCACCTGAACATGGTTGACGGAAAAGTCGCAAACGAACTGACAGGAACAAAATCAACCACAAGAGGAGGAAAACTTCGATGAAAATACATCAATAAAGGATAAGGAAAAGATCAGAAAGAAGAAAATACAGGATGCTTTTTTTAAACAAGTTGGAATAAAAGTAGACTGTCCCAAGCACGGATATGGTAACTTAAACGATGGAAACACTTCTAGGAGATTTTTTGAAAATGATGAGGCAGTAACTAAAATCACTAGAATTGATAATTAAATCGTGAAAAGATTGGGAACGATCTTGGATGTTTTAAACTGCAAAGAAAATGTCAATTCTACAAAAAATTGAGAATATGCGTCGAAAACTGCATCTCTTTTAGCAGAAATGTATCCACAGAAGAAGTTGATCCCGACCGTCCATAAAATATTGGCGCATGGCAAAGATATAATTGAGTTCCAGTCTTTGCCAATTGGAGAGCTTTCTGAAGAAGCACAGGAGTCTCTTAACAAATTTTATAAAAAATATAGATTGCAGAACACATTCAAAACATCAAGAGTAAGGCAAAATGAGGACCTCTTCAACATGTTGGCAGCATTTTCCGATCCACATTATTTCGTGAAGTCACGAAAAGAGCTAGAAAATAATTATAGTTTAGAAATGCTTAGTCTTTTAGATATACCTTCTCTTACGATTTGTGATGAATATTTTACAGAAAATTTAAAAAATTAATTTTAAAAAAATAATATTTTTTAATTTGTTGGGTAATAATTTAAAACATAAAACCCTAAAGAAAAAAAAAGAAAAACTATTTAAAAATGTAAAAAAATTTTTTTTAGTTACCATAAAATTGATTTTTCTACTAATTTTAACTTTGATAACCCATAAGTAGGCCCCTACAAAGCGTAGCCCCCTTTCTAAACGCTCATTTCATAGGCTGAACAGTTTTCTATCACATGCTGTTTAAACTTTTTAATTATCTTATTCGGTTCAAAAGATATGATTTTTGCAACGAAAAAACTCAAATGGCGCCACTATGCGTCGTTATAACTGTTATTGTATTTTATTACAGTGAATTAAGAATTAAATTTTAATTCGCAGAAAGAGCAAAATAATAGAATTTTTACTCTAAAATTGCGCATCTCAAATTGGACATTAATGGACTATCTCAGCCGACAATAAAATCACGTCTTACATTATATTATTTCATATCAAGTGTAAAGAAAGTCATTTAGTACTCGTAAAGTATTTATATTAAGCATTTTAATTAATTCCAATTTTATTACTTTTTTTTCCCAAGTTGTTATGATTATTAAGTACCCATGAAAAGGAAATACTTGAAACCCTTCAAGTTATTAAAAGGCATTATCGTTTCAATTTATATAAGCATGTGAAGTAGCAAAATAGCTCTCAAATAAAGTACTTCAGCAGTACATCATCATAAATCTGTGCATGAACATTTAATCTTTTTATGTATTAAGAAGAAATATGTAGACAAATGCTCATAAACATAGAACTGCGTAAACATCCATTAATTCTATCCCTTGAGTCAATATACTTATGTATAAATGTTGGGTGGGTAATTATAAGTCTCAAAAGCCTACCGACTGCAACAATTAACTGTTAAAATGTCTACTTAAACAAATAATCCCACACGCGCTCTTTCTCGTTTTCTTCGTGTGTGTTTCAAAATAAAGAGTAAAATTAAAACCTGATGGCAGAAAATTTGGCCAATTACATTTAATATCAAGTGTAAGTTTTTCCAAAGCAACAAAAGTAAAAGGAGTTTAAACATCTATAAAAAATTGGTGCATGCAGGTATGTGGCCTTTAGATGTATCCGAACAAAAATCACTAAAAAAAAAACATGAAAATCAAAAAATATCTTAGATAAGAGTGTGTTTTAATATGATAAATCTCTACTCTGGAAGTAAGCAAAATACTTCGAAGTTTAAAACAGAAATTTTTAATACAAAACGTTAAAAATATTTTCTCAAAAGTGAGAAAAGAGGTGAATATGAAAGTCAAATTTTATCATGAATCAAGAAAACAAGATTGCGCATTGCACAGGTCCGTTAGTTTGTTGTCTCTTTTGTGTGACGTAGAAATAGACTATTTGTATGGAAAGTTAAAGTAAGAGAGCCAAAAATCTCATATATTTTTACAACAAACACACGTTATAGGTCTATTGTGACGTAGATGCGCAGTAGAAATAGTTTTTGAACGGCTGAATGCGCAATCTTGTTTTCTTGATTCATGAAATTTTATTTAAAGAAAGCTTTTCACCATTACCTCTAATGTTAAAAGAGAAAAAATAAAAAGTAGAAGAGCAAGGAAAAAGGGAGATAGGAACACAGCCATATAAAGTAGCATATTTGTGTTTTACGTAGTAAGAGGTTGCCATATTTTTAACAAGATTAGGGGTTTTGTGTAATGTTTTAACCATTCTTGAATTTATTTTTTACCCCTCACCACAAAAAGCGGGAAAAGGGTACATCTAAGTTTATCATTCCGTTCGTAATTTCTACAATATCCATTTCCATTTCCGACCCCATAAAGTATGTATATTCTGAGTTCTTATGCATAGCGAAGACGATTGAGCGCTGTCCGTCTGTTTTTGTCTATGGTTGCCGCGATTTATGCTTTAACTGTCGACAGAGTAAATAATCTAGTTGCGGATTTGCGACGAGGGCTTCTATTATGGAACTCTATTTTTAAGCCAGAGAGACCTATGTTATTGGCACTCAACTTTTCGTTTTAAGTAAAGTGTTTATCAACAACTACAAAAGGAAGTTTTTATATCTGATTTGTGAATTAGTGTGGGTTAATTTATTCATATAATTTATTCATATAAAGCCGTATGCCTAACAAAAACTTATGTGCTGTTTCTGTATTACAGGCGATCCACTCGTCTGAAAAATTTTTATAAAAAGCACTCAGTCTCTTGAACTTTAAAATTTCTAGACGAGTTGATCGCCTATAATACAGAAACAGCACATTAGAACGAGTTAATGAAGGAATTAAGTCGGGTTTCAGATTATTTCGCCGTACGGGATGGCACTTAAAATGATTGTAAATTGTTGTCGTGACCCATAACTATATTTTGTGATTATTTTAAAATTTTCTGGAGAGCTTTGCAGAGACACTGCATTCTTTCGTGATAATTTGAGTACGTTTTGTTTTTTATTTTTTGATGATGTTTAATGTTTGATTTACCTAAAACTATTTTTAAACCGTTGAAGTTTTAAAAATGCTGGTTGCAATAGCTTCTAATATCTGCATCGTGTTATTAAAATTAATTAACGACTGTTTGGAAATCTCCATTTTTACTTCAATAGGATTGTAGGTGAAGATTAGAATTTGTTCGCTTTATTACGATTGTATAATTTGATTGAGATTTCTTACCGGTGGCATGTTTCGTATTAAGTACGAAAAAATTCCTTATAAGAGTGTTGCCATTTTTTTTTACTTTCATAGCCAATGTATAAAAATATTTAATACCAGCAGTGCCCACGAACTCGTCAGTGTATCATTTCTAAATTTGTTAGAATTAAATTTAGAAAAATGTGTTTTTAAATATTTGTTGTAGCGTTTTGTAAGCAGTGTTAAAAATTTTCCATCAACAAGAATAAAATATGCTGACAGCTGTTTTAGTATTATTATATAAGTAAAATTATGTGCTTTCACATTTGTAGCTCATATTTTATACGAAATGACATATGTTTATGCAAAAAGTATTCTGTATTTGAACCAAGGTTCCAAGGGATCTCCTTTTAAATCTTTATTCAAATCCTTCCAGTAGTTTGTACGTGATGCGAGCATAGATAGGCCGACAAACAGACAGATCGAAATTCCAAAAATAGGTGTTTTGCATTTCATATCGATAATATCTACACCAACAACAAAAAAATGTTCAAAAACTATTTCATGTATTTCTACAATATTATTAAATGTACAGGTTTTTTTGTTATCAATCATAATACATTTATTATAAGATATAAAAATTGCATTATTTATAACAATATAAAACAAGTAAGAGTGCTATATTCGGCTATGACGAATCTTCACTATCTGTGTAAATCTAGTTTATTGATTACTTCAAAGAAGCAAATATTGGCGTTACAGAGAATTAAAAAACAAGAAATAAATTAAGTACTACATGCTATATATAATTTTACAAAAATGTTATCGGCTCTTAATGGAATAAGCATTTTTTTTTAATTTTAGTATTTTCTTAAAGATCTCTAAAAGCTTTAATGATATCCATATTGAATCTTTAAAAAATTAAAAAATTTCAAAAGCCCGTAACTCGGAAAACATGGGCAAGCGCAAATTTTTTACTTGATGTTTCTTCTTATTTTTTAATTTTCTATCACCTTACATATTTGTTTTTTTTTGGGGGGGTTTTTGATTGAGGTTACTTGATTGTTCCAAATGATATGAAAAAAATAGAGGTAGGCGTGGTGTTTTATCCGCTACCTCCAAGGACATGGACCGATCATGCTGATTTCCAATTGAACCTCTTTCGACACTATGTCTGATCGATTGGTGCATTTAAATTTTTTCAGACAGACGGACATCGCTCAATTGACGTCGTCATGCATAAGAACTCAAAATATATATACATACTTTATATGGTCAGAAATAGATATTGTAGAAATTACAAAAGGAATGACAAACGTAGTTATACCCTTTTTCTACTTTTGGTGGTGAAGGGTACATATAATGAGATTTCAAATAAACAGTGAAAATCGTTTGTAAAAGATACATTGATTTCATATAACAGTAAAAATAAAATACAAAAATAAAAATTTATTTAATTAAAAAATTTAAGATCAAGTGTATCAAATCTATTAGACATATCTTGTGTAGGAACGAAAATACATACATATGTTGTTTATATTAATTAATTATATTACTATCATCAAGATGTGAGATGTATTATCTGCGACAACAACAAACATAATGAGAACGGTTATCGACAACTCCTATAACATTGTATTTGTACAAGCTTTATGTAATATGTACTAGCAGTGCCCCATTCGTAAACGTGTCATTTCTAATTTTCTTAAAATTCAAATGTAGAACAATACGTTTTTAAATATTAATTGTAGATTTCTTTAAACTGTTTAAAAAAATTGCCATCTAATAAAATAAAATATGCTCTATTTCTTTTATTAAATAATCAATTTTTACGAAAAAATCCATCTAACAGTTTTTACGTGACGCGAACACAGGGAGACAGATAGACAGACAGACAATAATTCCAAAAATAGGTTTTTTGTATTTCATATCGATTACTGCCTACATCAAAAACAAAATTTACAAAAAATATTTCATGTACATAAATGATCTTGTGCCAGTTTTATTATATAAATATTAGTTGATAAACAAAATCGAAAAGTTCTGAAACAAAATGTTCTTTCTCGTTGTGTAAAGGATTTTTTTTGCTACATATTTTTGGAGTTATGCATTTGAAGCACATCATGGCAACAACTTTTATTACATTTAAAATGTTTATTAATTCTCAATAAAGATTCGAGTATTGCATTTTATTTCTTAATATGATTTTTATTGAGTTCATTGCTGAGAGTCTTGCTACTCATAATATTTAACAATGTTTTTTGTTACCATAATAGGAAACTTATACTTAGTAAAAAATAAAACTTATTTAAAAAACAAAGAAACAATAGTAAAATTGCAATAATCAAAAAATAATTTAAAAAAAATCCCCAAAACGAAAAATATATACCCACACTGACATTTTCATCCCCATTTCAAAAATAAAATCCCCGATTTGGAGATAAATCCACTCATCTGACAGCACTGTTTACAGGTTTCGTTAACACATAAATAAAAGAAGGTGAGCATACTTTTGGTGAAATGCAGAATTTAAGGATGTAAAATAATAAAATATTTTTATCGATTTTTAATGGCAACTTGTCTGACACGAAAACTTTACTAAGACGGGTAATTTATTTCCTATTTAGTGACAGAAATTGACAGCTATAAGTAGTCAGTTTAGGTCAAGTTTCCCAACATGAAATGAAATAACGACTTATTCTCTTAAAACGTGGAAAGTATAAAACACATAAGGATGAAACTTATACACAATATAAAGCATGAAATGGCGAACAATTCTGTATGATTAGCTACAAAATTTGAAATTTTGAGTTATGACGTTCTTAAAGTAAATGAGCGATATACTCTTTTAATTTAGGTAATTTGACAGTGGTGAACCTTATATGTCCTTAAGCTGCACTTTGGGATGGTTAGGACTAGGTAACATGAACTTAAGACTCAAAAGTATGGAATTTTTGGCAATGACCACCACGTTGGCAACGAACTGGCGCAGATTATGTAGTCAACAAAGGTGCTCAGCGCAACTTCTTAAGATTGGACCTCCACTTTGGTGTATCATTGTCTGCACTAGAGCCTGTTCTTGGATTCTTGGTTTCAGTCGGAGTATTTTCGTAATTGGAAATATATTTTTCGAATCATGAACGAAATGCACACGCAACGTAAAGCTTGTTTTCTTCGTTTTTCCTATCGATCTTCAAGTACATTTGTTTTTGCCTCAAACAAACCGTCGCGACGGCTGCCACCGAATTCAATTTTTATTTTCCATACAGACATCTTCTATTGTTTGTGGTGTCGCAAATTATTATTGTACAAGTTAGAATTGAAATTATAAACTTACACACACACATTCCTTTCACCTATGGTGAAGGGAGCCGCTATTGGATAATTTTTAAATAACATTTTCCAAGTTTTCGTCAATGCCATAAAGTATATTTGAAAAAGATACCAATAAGTGAGCATTTGAATTTCCTTTACATAATAATAATTTCAGTTTGCACAAACTAAACTGCTACGATACGTGCAAAATAATACTTAAAACAGAAAGTCTATTCATAAAAAGGCTGCAAGTAAATATGCCAGGCTTACGAGAGTATTTGTTAGGAAAACTTTTGCCAACAAAAGTACTAAAGCCGAGTCAGTTTGGTTAACTATCCTCAACAACGAAATATATTACAGTCAGCGTTGCCAGAAGCTTTGAGAAGAAAATCAGCATATGCAGAAAAAAAATCATATTTTACGGAATAAAATCATCATTTTTTCAATAAAAAATTTTATTTAAAAATTATAATTAAAATACATATATTAACATACATTGTACGCGATATACAGGGTTTCATATTTTTAATAATATCTTGGTAAATTTTTAATTTAAAGCAGGAACAGTTTCTTATTGCTAAGTAATCTTTTTCTTATACTCGTAAGGTACCTTCGAGAGTGCTCTTGTCTAATCTATTTCTATATTTAGTTTTGTTTAAATTGACTGTTGAGAATATTCGTTCGACATTTGCTGAACAAATGGGAAGACTTATTAAGTTTTAAACAAATTTTAGCAACACCGGAAAAGCTGGAATGTTGTCAGCCAAAATTCCTCATAGCTAAGATTATCTAGAGTTGTAAAATGATCACTGAATTTTATAAAACGGAGTTCTTTAAATTCGTTATCTAAGTTTTCAATATCCTTTTCACTAATTAAATTCGGAAAATTGTGTTTTAAAAAACGTATCGTAAAAATCAACTCAATGTAAAATGCCACACAATTTTTAATAAATTCTTTTTTTTTCATTTCCAGTGAGCTTTGAGAAATAAATCTTTTGTTTAACAAAAACACCCAGATAGACTTCCTCGTTGTGTAGAAATAGACTTTTGTTTGTATAAAATTTTTAAGTAAAGGCGTTGCAGTTTCTCATACATTCTGTCTATTTGACAGGAGCAGCTTTGAAAAATTTTGTTTTGTTTACAACAAGCTGATACAAAACTTAACTTCACTATGTAGCACAATTACAATGAAAGTACTACACACTTGAAATAAAAAATCATAGTTTTTATAAATTAAAAATCATAATTTAAGAAAAAAAATCATCAAATCATATTTTGTTTCAAAAATCATCAAAAATATGATAAAATCATCATTTTGGCAACGCTGATTACAGTATATATTGTTACGAATAATAAAAACTGACAACCCCTGTAGTTGTTTCCGTATGAGTGTGGTGAATAAAGTTAATTCAACAACCAATGGTGTGTTTACGGAATAACAAAACCACAAGTTAGCCAACAAAAGCCGAGCAGCCTCAATGGCTGCGTTGGTAGAGGTGCGTACTACAAACCAGGGGGTCCGAATTCGATACCGCATGCGTGCAACGAAAAAAATAATAATTGTTATGAGGAATTAAAATTAATAAAACAGCAGTACAAACCTCCCGAGAGGCAAAAGACAATTATTGTGTAAAGCCATGGCAGATAATTTAGTGGAGACGTCCAACTTAATATAAGAGCAACAGATAATTGTCAAGAAGCCCTTTATAATAAAAAAAAGTAAGAGCAATAGCGGTTAGCGCGGGGAAATGTAACAGCATAACAACAGTGTATGGCAGACGTGTGTTGTGGCTACTGGATTAAAGGAGATGACTGGCTTGGAAAAAAGGAGTAGTGGAAATGTCTGTGGATGGTTAAGGTTACTAAACAAGGCATCGAGTAGTTCATGTCTCGCCGGAGTAACACAGTAGTGTAGCGTGGATGGCTGCGTTTGTGGTGATAACGCATGTTTAGTAAATACGAGACCAAGGGTTCACAAAACCGATAGGATCGAGAAGTATAGCCAGAGAAAGCCATAAAGTTCGAAGACAGAATTTAGCCACAGTGGTATTTGCAATCAAAAGAATCCGTACGTTTGCCTGCTAAAAAGGGTAAAACGTAACAATATTTTACTTTTGAGGATCAGAGTACAGAATAATGCACAACATGTATGCAAAACTTGTACATAAATGCAAACAAAAACAGCTCAAAGAAACATAGATTTTCTTACATATTAATTAAATTTTGTATGTTGCCGAACACACAAATATGTTTGTGTTGGTTTTGAATATTTGGTTGCTACACAAACACGTGCTTGGCAAGAAAGAGCATGAATCGTGTATGGAAAAAACATACATAAAACATATAGTTCGCATAGGTGTATCGAACACACGATTAATTGTATATAAAATTGTATATAAAATTTGGAGGAAGAAGTCGAACCTTTAGGTGAAGAAGAAACCACTGACCACGAACTTGGCGAAGAAAGTGATCCACGTCTTACTGAGTATGAACCAGGTCCATCGGCACAAAAAGATGTCCAAGATAACTCCATAAATTTGTTTAATAAGCGCAGCCTTATTTGGAAAAATATCACTTATGTTATGATGACTCTAAAATTTTTATCGAACCTGGTACATTAGGCGAAGATAGAGCCATGTTAGATACTCCATATAAGTGTTTTACCCAGTTTTTTACTCCAGAGTTCCTTCAAAACATTGTGGATGAAACTAATCTTTATGTCACTCAAACCAACCCTTCAACATCTTTCGTGACAACTGTTGAAGAATAACAAAAAAATTCATGGGAGTATTGGTCTTTATGTCGATTCAACATTTTTCGAGTGTTCGCTCTTGTTGGGACGGAAAGTATAGTTTTGAACCAATAAATAGTGCTATGCCGGTTAACCGTTTTGAAACTATAAGGAGTGTGTTGCACTATAACAACAATGAAATGAATGAATGAAAATCACGATCGCTTATATAAGATCAGACCTGTCGTAGACCATTTAAATGCAACATTTTCATCTATGCCTATCGATCAACGCCTGTCTATAGACGAACAGATGTGTTCAACTAAAATAGGCTATTTCCTAAAACAATACTTTATTACAAATATGTTTGAAATGTATAACTACTTTTTATTGTAGTTCATTATAAGAATTCAAAGAATGAGAATGAAATTCTGATGTAGATATACAATATGTCAAAATTTTATACATTAACTGATAGAATGCCCTCTGAATTTTCATTATTTAAGCCTGTATAATAATATACCAACTTAAAAAACTTCAAGTATACTTAAGTTCTTATATATTACATTATGGCTAAGAAAATATAGAACTGTCAAAAATACATAGCATTATAGAATGCCTTTTCATTTTTTTATTGCCTTTTTCAGCGTTCGCTACTACATTATAAAAAAATTACGGTTTTCAAGATACGCCTATTTTTAAATATTTTATTGTTAAAACTACATTTACTGACAGAATACTCTTCAATTTTTATTTTGTATAATTTACAGTGTTATTTGGTGTGGTCTGGATAGTAATACTGTCATGTATTTTTAGTTGAAGAGCCAAAAGCTTTAATTTTATATACATACAATCAATCGTGTAAATTGCACACCTATAGTGTGTACACCTACACGAATTTAAAAATCACGTTTAATGTATTTTTCTTACACCACACATGTTCTTTCTTTGCGAACAGGTATTCGTGTAACAACCAAATTACATTGCTTTCGAACAGTACGTGTTGTGTATTATGTATATATTTTCTAAACTCTAAGGCGAATCAATAATAGGTAATCGCGATGGCAAATAACAAATATTTTTTGCACGCAAGGCGAATTAATAACCAGATGGTAGCGATGGCGAATTTAAAAATTTTTGTCCAAACCTTAAATGTCAAACACCATATGAAGAAATATTATACATATTTTTTATGTTTGGAGTTTGGCAGTAAAGATACCGGAAGAAATTAATGAATTCGCCCTTGCTACCGCTTGCAAATTAACGCGCCTTGGTTGCACGCAAGGTATATCTATATCAAGTACATGCAAGTCTACAATAAATACAACATTAAAACAACAACAGGCAAATTGTTTGTGTAAAATCATGTATTATGTCAAAAGCCAGCTGATTACAAAAGCAAGTCCAAGGATGGTAAAGTGGGTATACAGTTATTTTCTTGTTAACATAAATTTGTAATTAAATTGTGGTAAATAATAACAAAAGAAATCATAACAAATTGATTTTTTCTTATTAAAAACAATGTAAATTACAAGAATTGAGCAAGAATTCATAAAAAATGTGTTGAGTGCAACGTAAGATCCAAATACCCCTTTTGAAAAATTCGTTTACCATCCCTAATACAACATAAGGAAATGTAAAACAATTATATAAAAAAAAAGTAAAAAAATTTTTAAATATTAATTAAAATTTAATGGAAATAACGTGAAAATGGCACAGACTAAAACTTCATTACTGCTTTTTTATTTAAATCACTTTTTAATGCAGTTTATTCACAACAAATTTTGCTTGAGAGCATACATAAAAGGTATTCTTTTATTTAAAAAAAGTGGCGATAAAGAAAACATAAACAAAATTTGACATATGTATACGAAGGTAAAAACGAAACCAAAACTAACAGCTGACCTCCTATATATACTTGATATAGATATCAATACATACTTTGGTTGCACGCATATAAAGTTTAATAAAACGCCAAGTTACGATTTTGCTTTTAGTTAACACAATTCTTAAGTAATTTTAATTTTTTATGTTCTTTTTTTTTAATTTAAAATTGTAACTACGTGAAATTCAAAAATTGTTTGGAAAGAAATAATGTATAATTTGTGCACCAATTTCATTATTATGTACCTACTTAAAAAAAAATATCAACAAAAAACTTAAGTACTAAGAAAATTGTGTCAAACAGAGTGAGGAAGTGGGATGTTTCCCAAATGGTTTGTTGACATATGACAATTCATACATTTTAATGCAATATTCATACATAATAAATATACAAATGCATAAATGTATGGTGTGTGTGAGTAGCTTTAGAAATTTACATGGATACTACGTATTTCCTTTTAAAGCTAAAATTGAATTTCCTAACCACTAGATGACTTCCGCAATGTTGACATTTCAATGTAATGAAAATTGTTTTTATGGTTTTATGGACTTCAATGCAAATGAAGATGATAAGAACGATGATAGCACCATGGTGAGTTAACATTTTATTCTACATAAAAGTAGTAACGAAGGTATGTATGTATTTCATTTCATAATTAAAGAGGTAATAGTTTCTTAAGAATACTTTAAGACGTTTTTATATAAAAATAAGTTTGTGGTTATACATTTTTATTTGATTGCATACGTTGTACTTCCTTAAGCCATGTGTGGTAATACATATACTAAACATACATACATATCTATTTTTATTGAATGTGTGGTGTGATTGTAGCTTTTTTATCTATTTCAAATTTACTCTTGACCCACCTTTTTAATATTCTGCTTCTACTCCTTTAAATTGTTCCTTCTGTAGTTTTCATTTGCGACTTTCTCTCTCTCTTTTATTTTTCCTTTATTATTCTCTTAAAGAGAGTTGTTTGCATTTATGTTTATTCTCCATAGAAGTAGAGCACGTTTATTTTTACGAATATTTCTTATATTTATTATTTATACTACTTTTCTTTTTGAGTGTAGCAGTAAAAACAAATTGTTAGTAAAAATTAGCAAAGAATGTGACGTTTTATAAGTGTCGTTGTTTTTATTTCGTTTCTTGTATAGTTGAGTTATTTTCCCAGTTTTATTTTATTAGCTTCAAAATGAATGTAAAATTGCATTTAAAACACACGTGTGTATATTTTATAATACAGACCCACACAACCGCACTTACAGTTATTAATATAGGTACCTTTATCAGTTTTGCCAGTGAAAGACAGAAAAAAAAGTTGCGGTTTTCCTTCAACAAAGTTACATTTTCTCATTTAAATTTACATTTTGAATTTTTCCTTAAATAAATGCAATTTGTATAAAAATACTATATTTTATATAAATTGCATTCAAGTTTCATTCCATGTTTCAGAGAGAAAAAAAAAACAAAAATAATACCTACTAAAATAAAAAAGAAAAATAGAAAAAACATATGGAAAAAATCCAACCCGCTGATTAACTGGAGTATTAAATAAAAACTCAACACTAATATTTCGTGCACTAAAGTGCATGCTCTCGCCATTCAATAAAATTAGTCGAAGTAGGAGTTTTTTTTATAAATACGTTTAACGTTTTTCTTTGAAAGAATGAGCTCAAATAGAATTTACTATTAATTAATTTTAAAAATACCATTATTAAAGACAAACTTAATTAAGCCTTTTTTGCTTAAACCTTCAACATAAAATTACTGACAGTTTTTCCGTATTATAACGGTATTATCACGGCAATTAAAAGACAACTTCCTTCTAAAGTTGCTAACGATTTTTGCAAGTTTGAACAAAGTTTTCTGCACGAAATAAGTGCAGCTCATGTATTTCACAGTTGGATAAAATTGTTGCCAGGAACATGAAGCAAGAAACTTTTCTTGAACAGAGTACAACTTTAACAAATTTTTTTTTTTGTTTTTTTATGAATTGAAATTATTTTGGCTTAAAATCATTTTTTTGTTTATTTCTAAAAATCTTTTTTAGAAAGAAAATTTATTTTACAAATGTATGCGGACGTTTTCCAAAGAAAACAAGAAAAATTAGACGATAGCAGAATGAAATGCTGCGCTTTCTGGACCGCTACGACCTTCATCAGCATTCTTCGCACCTATTTGCCTTAGTTGTGTATTTTATAAACATCATATATTTAACCAACGAACTTTGTAAATAAGAATACGAGATATATTCATATTAACATTAATTTGGTTAGACGCAATTTACCCACAAACAAGACGAGTATATCTTTACTCGTCTTTCTGTATTTCATCATGTACATTTGTTTTTGCTTTTTGTTTCAATCATCGATTGAACACGAATGAAAATTTTGTTTTAAGTCATGCTTTCTTGTTTCATTCTGCTAGCGTCTAATTTTTTTTGGAAAACGTCAGCATACATTTGTAAAATAAATTTTCTTTCTAAAAAAGATTTTTAGAAATTAAAAATAAAATGAAATTAAGCCAAAATAATTTCAATTCATTTATAATATTCACAGTTCAAATAATTATTTAACGAAAAAATTAAATGTTTTTGTTTACTTCGAACTAGTTTTTATGTGAGATTTTGATAGCATTTGCAAGTGTGTAAGCTTCGTTCTTAAAATCGAATTGATATGCTAAGAGAAACAGCTGTCAGAGAGGTTCTTACCTCAAATAATGAAAAAAACACTTTTTTTTAATAATATTACTTTATTTCGTGTCTGTACCACAAGTAACAAAAATTTTGCCAAATGAAACAGAATTATACATGTTACGTGGACACTTTAAAAGTTACACAAAACTGTAACTAAGCGGCAACACTTATTTAAATAAATAAATGTTTAACATAAATGAGTGACTGTGTTATTAATGCTCTCATATAAACATCACGAAGAGATATAAAAATACGTCAAAGCAAACAAAATAACAGTAAAAAACTAAAACGACGGAAACCGAACATAAAGAGTATAAAAAATGATGTATGTATGAATATTTCTTTCTTTATAAAGTGCCCTGCCAGCATTTTGTTGAGCATTTTTCGATAGAAGTATCTTCTTCGTTGCTTCTTTAAAATAAAAACTTTATTTTACAAAAATAAATAATATTATTGTCGAATTAATATCTTCTAACAAACACTATTTTGTATCTTCCAGAATTTAATTCGACAAAAAGACCCGTTATATAAATACAAAATCATTTCATTTAACTACCGGATGATCGAATTTTAGTCCAAATTTACACAGGCGATTATTTCATGCCATTTTTTTCAATTCTCTTTTAATGGCATCGGCATTCGTACACAAAACAAAAACAACATGAAACTAACTAACTAGTTAAAAGAGAATTTAAAAAAATGGCATGAAATAATCGTACGTATAAATCTGGACTTAATCTTTTATTGGTCACAACTTCGACACTCTTATGAGTGAATTAATTTTAATTCAATTTGTGCAGTGTTCGATTGTGTTAAATGTTTGTGATTTATAAAAAATGTTAAGACAAATTACAAAAAAAAATATATATTAATTGATAAAAATAAAATAAAAAATTAATTGTAGCTGTAAGTAGATTTATGTTAGCAAATTAGTTGTTTATACATAAATTTGAACACAAAATATATTTTTTTCCCAACTAGTTTCACAAATACTCAAAATTTGAATTAAACCTTTTTATTATGTTAAGATTTAGCGTTTTGATTTATCAGAATTTCGTTACTTGTAGAAGTTACATATATATTCGATAGGCTCCCTTTTTACACACATATTCGACACTATCAGAATACTGAATTTCAATCCTTCTTAGAGACGTTAAATAGTTTTTCAATAGAAAATGTTTGCAGGGTGTACATAAGTATATACATACATATACATATGTTTGACCATATGATTGCATATATATGAGTTTCTTTTCCCATCAAAAATCACACATAGATTTTACAACAGCTTTAATTTGTGATTTTACTTATTATTTATGTATGTAGAAAAAGATGATGATTTTTTTTTTATTTTTGCTGCAAATGGCAAGCTTAATGAAAACAGAACTAATAAATAAATTCACATGCAAACAAAAATGAAGAGTTGAAGGAGCGAATGTCATTGGTAAAAGATTTCGTGTACTGTTTTGTTGTGGGTGAAGGGGTGGTTAACGAAAAAATGAACGTATTATCCCTTTTCATTCATATTCTCAGCCATTGCACACAACTGTCCAAACATGTTAACTATTTACCTTACTCGCTAACTAACTAACACCATCAAAAATTCACGTAATCACGCACACACACAGCACTGTTGACACGAACATCTATCAAAACATTTTGATAATTGTTATATTTAGACGCCTCATCTTAGTCTCTTCTGGAAGAAAGTTTGTAATTTACAAAATCAAATCTCATAGTTTCTTCTGCCTTCCAGATTTGAGTCAGTAGAAGAAAAAGTTGCTAATTCTTGCAAAAACAAAATGGTTAACCATGTACTCGAAATTATTTCCTAAAGGTTGATTATACACTTTTCAAGTAAAACCCAATAGAGCTTTATTTTATATTATTGTTAACAAACAGCGGGGCGGAGTAAAAATATTTCTGAAATAACTCAGCTATTTTCAAAGGGCTGGGCCGATTGATCCAACATTTGTTACAAGCATAGCAGAGGAGTGTCTGAGCTTAAATTTTGAAGCTGGGTCTACTTTTCAGGAATGAATTTATGTAGTCTTGGGTAGCACGCACTTCAATTTTTTTTTTCCGATTTTTAAAAATTATAAATGATCGGAATGATGCTTCTCGAGTTATGATATCTAATGGAATCATGCGGATATTTGTATGAGTATTCAGGTCATAAACAATTTTGGAACGTAAATATTAAAAGCAGCAAAATAATTTTAGCCTTTTTTATGTGCGTACAAATTTTTATTTTCCGTAACATAAACTTATAAAAGTGAGATACATTTTGGAACACTCATATTTACGAACGCATAGGAAATTTGTCATCTAAACTCATATACATAAAAATATAATATCATAGAACAAAAATTAATATTTGTTACTGATCTCCGAAAATTTCGAAAAATTTTGATAAAATCGGTTCAAATTAAGAAAAGAAAAAATAATGAATATTCAATTAAACTTTTATAAATCAACCAAATCAAATCAAATTTTTGTTCATGTATAGTTGATCAACTAAAATCTAACTGAAAATTCTACAATTCCCAAAGCAATCCTAAAATGGCAAATTTTTACTCTTTTGCCTATAAAGTCCACATATGGACTAGGGCTTAAGAAATCTTCAATAGGTCACATCGAAGGACCTCCATCTTTAAAAAATCATCAATTTTATACCAAATTTGGTTAAAACAAAAATAAAAAAATGTACATTCCTTAAGAAAGGCTAAGATACTCACAAATTCAATAATATTGGATTTTTTTAAATTAAAAACGTTAAATTTTTAAGCCAGGAAAGATCCATCCTTCAAATTTTTCACAATATTTTAGATTTTAGATTTTGCTCGTTAACCACCGAAAAAATTCAAACAAATTTGCTGAAAACTGTATCCACTATTTAAAAAAAAAAAACTGGATCAGGGTATAGAAAAGTCAAAAACTTTAATTTTTAAATGCTTATTCTCGATCATTTTTAAACATGAACAGGCACAATTTATAATTTTTTCATATATTTATTAATGGCTGATTTATTTTCAAAATATATTGATATTTCTGAGTTTGTCGTTGAGTTTTAATTTTTCGCAATATCCATTTTCGACCCTATAAAGCATAAATATTCTGAGGTCTTATGCATAGCGAAGTCGATTGAGCGATATCCGTCTGTCCGTCCGTGTTAGTGTTCTAGTTTGCCACTGCACTATATCAGCTAGAGAACATTTATATACGCCAGTCGATTAAACATAGCGTTGAAAGAGTTGCTATTGAAAATTTCAAGATTGGCCCATGTCCTACGAGGCAGCAGGCAAAACACCACGCCTACCTCTAATTTTTTTAAGTCATTTTGAACAATAAAGTAACTCCAATCAAAAAAATAAATGTATGGAGCGATAGAGAATTAAAAATAAGAAAAAAAACACACTGTCGCTCGCCCATATTTTTCGAGTTACACGGCTCTAAAATTTTTAACTTTTTTTAAAATATTAATGTGGGTATCATTTAAAAGCTTTTGAAGAGATCTTTAAGGAAATACTAAATTTTTTTAAAAATGCTTAACCCTTTAAGAGTCGATGGCATTTTTATCTAAAATTAAATGTATGCAGTACCATTTTAAATTTGTTAAGTCTCGGTCACCCCAATATTTGCTTTTTTCATTCGCTAAACTAGATTTACATAGATGGTGAAGAGTGTATAAGATTCGGCATAGCCTTACTGGTTTTATATCGTGTAAGCAGTTTAAAGCACAACGGTTGGAATTGCAATTTTTTTTAATTTTAAAATACAAAGAAATTGTGATTTAGTACTCTGAAAAAAGTACTATTTGAAAATATTTTTGATACAAAACTAATTTCCATTCCTGTACTCAAGTGTTTAAGTTCCCTCTGTGTCTTTTTCACCTTAGTACCTAAAAATTTGTAGACGCGCCATTTCAATAAAACGTAAGTACAGATTACAATAAGCCAATTTTTTCAATTCTTCTTTAATGCTTCAGCGAGTTTTATCCCGCCCTTTTGCGATGAAATTTTTCGGGGCATCGGAAATCGTACATTTCCCCAGCGAGCATTTATTTTGGAAACGTCACTACATCGTTTCTTAATGGCGTTGAAATATGTCGCAAATAATATCGAATTCTGATCTACTTAGTATCCCCAGTCGGGAAGGAACGTACAACTACAGTGTATGGGAAACTGTTTAGCGTCTGTAAGAAGGTAGCTTGGAATATTTTTTTGTTAGAAATGTAAAAAGGTGTCGTCTTAAAGTTTTGACTATACAACATTTTGAAGGGGGAAAATTCTGTTTTATGCAAATAAAAATATTTATTTTAACATAACAGAAAAGTTAAAAGATTTAAAATAAAATTCAAAAGTTTGTAATACTATGATGCATTTGCTTGCTAGATATTCATGCCTTAAACATTGTTTTAAAAGTATTATGTGTTCAAATTTATAAATAACTATCTTGTTAACATTACTTTACACTTTTTTTTATAAATTTGTTGTTTTGTAATTTTTTACATTTTATATAAAACACGCTTATTTAACTTAGCCGATCACCGCACAAGTCGAACTAAAAGATATTCATGGTTTTGTTTATCTGTAACACAGTAAAGGCGAAGTTATGACCTATAAAAGATCAATATCCAATACTTCTGTAATTTGTTGTTGTAAATTTATAAACTTTCAACTAATTATCGTTTGGTAGTTGAGAAAAAGTTTCTCTTTAAATGACAAATTGATGGGGAAGTGATTTTGTATAAATATAAAGGGTATTTTTCCAAGTTACTTCTGCTAGAGAAAACACAAGGCGAATCAAATACCACGTGATAGCACTGGCGAATTCACTGATTTTCTCCACTGCCCTGAATAACATACTATATATCAAGGCGTACCAATACCAAGTGGTCGCGATGGCGTATTCATTAAGTTAAGATCATACATGTTGTATATATACGGAGTTTGACATTTAGGGTTTCGGCGAAAATTAATAAATTCGCCATCGCGACTTCCTACTATTGATTCGCCTTGCTATATATAAAATCCATGCGTCAAATTTTATTTATGAATGAATGGATTCGCATCAACTTGTCACTTAATATGGACAGCATTGATTTCGGCACAAAATTTCAAAACAAACTGAACAAGACTTTTTAAACGCGTTTGGAAACAGCGCGTTTTGCGTATAAATAAATTCCAACACTATAGGCCTACCTCGTATTCAATTTGCTTGTTTGAAAACTATTTTTTTTTTCAAAACATTCGGTTGTTTATTGTACTATATCGATTTTTTTTTTGTTTATTTACTTTAATCGTGCGAAATTCCTTCGAAAATTTAAATATTTATTGTATATTTATTTATTATTTTTTATTTATTTTATTTATTTATTTTTTCTTTTCTTAGAAAAAAAGTTTTTTAATAAATCAAATAACCAATTTGAAACGAAATATCTTTTACTAAGTATTAAAACAATATGTTTTGAATTCATCTTACAAAGGCAAGTTTAAAAAACTTTCTCAAGTCAATAGATGCTACAAATTTTAGTGTCAAATATTTGATATTAAGAATCCAAAATCAGAAAAAGATGTTTTTTTGTTTTCGTTTTCTAAAAAAAAAGAAGCCTGCAGCCTTGATTACTTTAATCATTAAGTGTAACATTTAAGTGACTTCTGCAATTGAAAATGTTTGCTGGTATATACCACTTTTTTCTTGTTTAAAAATATGCATTTGTGTAAGAATTGATGTATACATTCGCATGTGAATGAATGACAGTCAGTATGAGGTGGCCTGGCTGGCTCGATGGCTAATAGGCTTGACTGTCTGCCAAAACGTCTATTGGGCAACTTGTCCAAACCATTTTAACTGAATAGCATGTGTGAACAACATTCCTAACTTCAAAAGCTAAAAGAGAGTGTGTTGTTTTTGTTCTATTTTTCCTTATATCTCTGGGTGCTTTCCTTCATCGGTAAGAACAAGAGTAAGGATAACTGTGCGCCTTGTTATTGTGTGTACGTGTTTGTAAACGTGTTTCAGATGTTTTCAACTTTTTTTCATTTGAAAGTACATTTATATACATAGTAATATTTTTGTAGCAGATTTTTAGGAGCGACAAAATATATCACTTCTATTTTTAAAATTACTGCTACACTCACACTCTTTCTGTAGTATACACAACTAATTTCACATTAAAAACTTGATAATTATTCTTTTTTTTTTAATTATTACATTTTTAAACATAACTTTTACTTTTTACTGATTTGTCTTCGTTTTGTGCACAATTTATTTTAAAACAACATAAATATTTCAATTAGCTGTTATTTTCATTTCAATTTACATCTTTATAATTTAGGAATTAAGTGGAAATGGTTGTTTACTTTAATTTTTTTTATTTGTATTTTAGAATATTTAACTTTTTGTTTAAAGCATTATTTTACTTTCGTTTTGTACATTTAATAAATTAATTTTTTAATTAGGTATATGAATCGTTGTCGTGTCACTGGCACATTTTTTCATTTCTTGTTTTAATTGGGGTTTCTTTTGAATAAAAATAGTATAGTTTGTAACTGTGTACGTATATTATACAATATTGAACTCCTACAGCTTATGATTGTAGTAAAGAACGAGAACAAGGACTGAATATTTTTCTTCCTCTTTTTTTCACTTTTTTTCAGAATATAATATATTCGCTTTGTTTCTTAAAATTCTTTTACAGGAATTATTTAATTATAATTATTGACTAAAAGGTTGCTTTATTATAAACACATTTAATTTATTTTATTCATTTTTTATAATAAGGTAGAAAAATCATTACTTTAATGAGCTAGCAACACTTTTTTCACAACAGCACCATCAGCAGCAGCAGCAGTAGTAGTAATACTTGTAGTATGTGACAATAGTAGCAAATATTTACCGCAGCACACCAAATTGCCAAACGACCACAACGCACGAACAGCAGCCACAATACTCATCTGGATAACTATTGTACACTTTTTCTATTCCTCAATAATAAACTGTAATAAAACGAAAAGCTTATTGTTTGAGTTTGGTGAGCAAATGATAGTGGTGAAAAGAAAAGTGCAAGAAAACATGCGCAACAAATATTTTTCTTCCGTTTGATTTTTTTACAATACCAAGAGACAAGTTAATCGCTTATGTTTAACTTTATTCAAGTAAGAGTGTCATAAAACATGTTTTAAAACTGCAAGTATTTGTTAAATCCAGATCCATTACCCAACAAACAAACTTTTGAAATATGATACGAAGATAATGTGACCAGTGTTACCGTTTGTCGACTAAAGTCGCAATTTGACGCTTTGCTGGCGGTGTCTGACTTTTTGTGAGCTTTACTAAATGCAGATAATTTTTCGACGCATTGCAAAATTTGCGTATTCTTATTTTTTTACAAGACATCGTCGGGAAATCGAATAGATCTAGTAGACTGGTATAGTTGTCGTAATATAAAAATATTTTTTATTTAGCAACTTCTTCCTACTTTTTTTGCAACATTGACATGAAGAAATACTAGATAGCTTTCAACATATTTCTTACGAAGTAAAGTATACAATCTTTTTAAAAAATGATTTAAACTTTTTAAAAATTCAATCTACAGTTTTTTTATAAAAAATACATCAATCAAAAAATAATCTGAAAATTAGATGGAAAAAAGTTGTGGTCACAGCCAGAAAAAAAACCTTGAGTTCAAGTTGGAAAATGCAGCAGCGCTACATATTCTTCCATGAAAGGTTATGCTTCGATGAAACGTTGTATTTAGTTTTATTTTCTCAAACAATTTTTGTGCGAACTATTTATGACATAATATGTAAGATAATTTTTTTTTACCAATTTCTTTGATCTCCAAATACTTCTGCAGCATTCTCCGCACCTACACAGGTAGTTTACAGTTTTTAAAATTATCTATTTTAGCACATACCATTTGGAAAAAAAGAATTTGAAAAATTATAAAATTTGCGGCTTTAATATTTTCTTATTTGTGTAAATAACCAAAATATTCCTTTTTTTCCAAAGACTTTACTAGTTGGTGCCCCAATTAACAGTTAGCCTAAAATACACTGCATTTAAGTTAACATTTGGCTAGCAATTATATTAAATTTATTTTTTTTTTTTTTAGATATGAACACTAATAATTATTCTGTAATAATAACTTGAATGGAACAAGTTTAAAATTAACAATTAATTCCATATAACAGCTAACTTAAATCTGAGTTTTTAGAAATTTAATATAGAATTTTTACAATATCAAATTATCTGATCTGCGCAAACTTAATTTGGCATATTTAACTGGTCGTGATAATACAATGTTTATTTTAATTTTTAATATAAACTACATATTTATTTAGATTCCAGTACAACGAAACTGAAAGTCTTTTAATTAAAGTACAGGATCAATTTACAAAAATTTTAAAAAATTGTGAAATTTTAAGAAAAATACATTTAGTATTTACAAAAAAAAATTAAAAGTAATTTAAATTAAGTATAATAATAAAGCGAAGTCTGGGCCCAAATCGTCGCATTCGTGATCGAGTGAGGTTTCGTATCGAGTAAAATTTCGTGACGTATCGAATAACCGGATTGCGGCATTCGATAGCGTTCGAATCGAAATTTGTTTAAAAATGTAAAAGATTTTTTTGCTTTGTAGTAGAATAAAAACATATGATTCTTATAAAATGTAAACAAAGAAATAAAAAATTAAGGTAAGTAAACGTAAATCTTAAAAAATATTTTTTTTTATTTTTAATTATATTTTTTAGAAATGGATTCCCTGTTTTTATTTTATTTGTCTTCATCTGATGAAGAAGATGAAAGTGTCATGCGCATCCGAAGACAAATACGGAACAAAAGCGATCCCCTATCATTGTCCGACACAGCGTATGGAATGTTTAAATTATACCTATTGAGTAAATAAATTACTAATGTATATAAATCTATGTGAATGCTTTTAGGTTTAAAAAACGATTTAGGTTGACAAAGGAAGCTTTTAGCTTTGTATTGTCTCAACTAGACTTAACAAGCGGCATGTCAACAGCAGTACCGCCAAAACTTCAGTTAGCAGCTACACTGTCACTTTTAGCCAGTGGAAGAAGGCTTTTGGGACTCATTACATATGTATGTTTTCATTTGGGCTTTTTGGTTTACCAAATGTCTTAATACCAGATACGCCTTCAACAGCAGCTGCAATTCCTGCAGCTTGAATAATTTGCTCTTCTGCTGGTGATAAAAGCATTTCTTCGTACGGTCCACCACCGGTTTTTCTTTTAATTTCCTTGTTAAAAGAAGTTTCTTTTTAGCATTGTGTTTTTGATCTGCGAACACCTATAAATTAAAAAATTGGTTGAAGTTTATAATGAGATTACAAAGTGTAATAAAAATAAACACACTTTTCGCCAAACCGACACAGTTTTCACAGGTGGTCCGTACGTATTCAATTTGTTTGCAAGTTCGTCCCATAGCTTTTTAGCGACTGTTTTACCTTCTCCACAATTTGGTATTAAATTTTTTGCCAAGCTCGGGTGGTCCACCATAAATTGTGCCATGAGCTCTTTTTGTTTGCAATTTATTTTATTTACATTTGTTCTTAACAAAAAAGTAATGATTTCGATATTATTATTCTTGAAAATAAAGTTTAATATTTAAATACTTACATTTCTTGTTATTTATTTAAAGTAAAACTATTTATTAATTACAATGCAATTTTTATTTTGTTTAAAAAAAACATATGATTATGTTTACGATAGCTTTTAGCCTATCGAATAACATTTCGAGTGAAGGTATTCAATCGACTACTCGTTATCGAATGCCATGATCTCAAATTTCGATGCAAGCTATTCGATATCGATTACGGCGATCCCAAAATGTAAAATTTCGATCAAAGTCATTCGATCACGAATGCGACGATTTGGGCCCTGACTAAAAAAATTAAAGGCGGCTTTCCTAACTGCTAGGCCTTATTGTATGACTGTATTAATTACAGAAGTGAATTGAATTGTATTTTTATGAACATGCATCAAATGTAGTGTGAATAAAAATTATTTTTTTAAGAAGATTTAAAATAAACGGGATATATAAATTTTTATGATTTAATCCTACCTTTTAGGACAAATGATTTCAGGATAGTGGATGAATCAGGGCATGAATTCTCTTAAGGACAAGGGCTAAAGTTGTTTGTTTTTGCATGTTTTTATTATTTTTTTTTTTTTGTTTTGCTTTGATCTAAGGTTGAGGACTAATTAATGCAAGAAGGGTTAACGGGATTTGGGCTGTTGTTGTTTTTTTTTTGCTAGTGTGTCGTTGTTTTTCTGTGTCATTATAACTTAAAATTTAATTTGGTAAAGGGTACATATATAAAATTCGGCATTGTCGAATTTACCATTTTTACTTATTTTTTTTAATAGTTTTCGTGTTTTTCATTAAATTTAGTTTTTAGTGAAGAATATAATTATATTATATATGTAAATAATTTATGAATGTTATATAAGACCATCCATAAATTCAAATGTGTTATTTCCCTCCCGCGCATTTTCTGTTATGTTGGGGTTAAGTAATACGATGTGCATAAAAATTTTGTTTTGAAGCTAAACGGCCACAGACCCTCGCATTTTAGTGGTTTAAATTAACCTAAAAAGCCGTTAAAAATATTTTTGGCTTAATTTGTCAGCTATAATAGTTTTTGTCATTTAGTTATATAAACTTTTTTTCATTACCATTCAAAGTTTACCTTTAAACTGAAATTCGAATGGCTCTCCTTTAAATTTTAACGCTTATAACAAGGTATAACGCGTTACAACCAAATCTAAATTAGCGCAAAGCGTTAGACTCTCATACCTAAATAAGAGCAAGAGCGTCAACACACACAGTAATGTGAATTCATTTTACTTTATAAGACCCGTTGTTTATATATAAAGAAGAGATAAAATCGCTAGATTACCCTCATTACCCTGTCATACCTAAATAAGAGCAAGAGCGTCAACACACACAGTAATGTGAACTCATTTCACTTTATAAGACCCGCTGTATATAAATAAAGAAGAGATAAAATCGCTAGATTGCCCTCAAAATAACTTAATTGTCACTGCTTTTCAACAATATCAAAAAAGCTTTCTAACGCACTGTCAAAATCGGATCATCCAATTGCTAAGCTTTGACGTCGCACTATTATGGCTTGCTTCATACATTCTATATGTACATGAGAATTTTTGACAGATAGATTGCACTTTACGCGCTAATTTTGGTTTAGCTGTTAAATAATTTTGTGTTTGTTATTATTAATTTTGAATTTATTGAGTGAATTTTTTCAATATTTTCTCCATTTAATGACTAAAAGCTTAGTCAGGACTACACTATTTTTAAATATTAAATATATACTTAAAATACGCAATGTGATTATTTTCACTATGAAAGCTTCAGTGAGTCAGCTGAACAGTTACCTAACATTATATTTTATCGAATAAAACTCTAAAAAATAATCGATTTATCAAATAAATTTTTGTTTAAGATTTATTAAAGTTTAAAATAATTAAAACTTAAACCAAATAATGCTTGAGACTAGTAAAAGTAAAGAAGTTACATGTTTTGAAAAATAAATATTTATGAAATTCATTTAATTTTTTAAAATATATTATTTTTGTTGTTAAAGTTATTTCTATAAAATTTTAGAATGAATACTTTTATAATACTGCTCCATTATATGTATTATGCTTTTGTGTTCTTTAAATACAAACGTACAACAAAAACATTAAAACGATAAATATTTGCTACTATTGACACTGTATTTTTCTTCTTGTACTAAGGAAAGCAGCCTTTTCAATATCTCTCAACTTTCTTGAAGTTTTTCCTACAAAAAAATTATATTCCTTAAAAAACTGATAAGAGTTAAAAAATTTTAGATATTTACCCAATAAATAGGAACTATGAAATTTTTGCATATGTATTTGACTTTCAAATTATTCTGAAAAGGCTTTTTACATTTTTCTAATATCTAATGAAAAATGAATAAATAAAACTTGAACCCACTGAAAAAACTTTATTAAAAACTTTAATTAAAATTTATGTGAATATTTGATAAATATTTAACGGAGGGTACTCCAGCGTCATGAATGACCAACTCGCTCGCTATTGTATTTCAAGGGGTTTTAGATTTTAAGATCAAACCTTTTGGTCTACCATTTGTTAAATAAGTCAATTTTTAAAAAAGTACAAATAAAATTTATTTTAAAAAAGTATAAAAACCAATCGATTCATCCAATACTTTTTAAAGATTTATTCGATTATTCCGTATAATATAATGTTTTATAGCCATCCAATTGACTCACTAACATTTCCAAAGTGAAAATAATCAATTTGCGTTTAGTTATTAATAATAAGAAAAATATAATGAACCTGAGTCAGGTTTTAATCATTTAGTCGTAAAATGAAAGAAATAATAAAAAAAATTTCTTAACCTAATACATTTGCACAAAAATATCTATCGTGCGATAATATTATTATCTTTATATGGATTTAATAAGCTTTAATAAAATTAAGTACCATAAAGTTCTTTGGGCCGCTGATTATGAATCTGATATCTGTTTTTAAAAATTAAAAATGGCGGATACAATATGACGGACAATTATTAAAAAATTCATCAAATTCGATTAAAACTTATTACATGCGATTTTTTAGGTTGCTGAATACGAATCTGATGTCAGTTTTCAAAAATTTTAAATGCTGGATCCAATATGGCAGGCAATTTGCAAATAATTGAACGAATTCGTTTAAAATCTATTTCATCTTTTTTTAAAGCACAGACTTCAGTACACCGAATGTAGTTCCGAAATTCCCCTTTCTAATAAGTATATTTTTGTGCACACAAGTACTTTGTGAGAAGATTGCACTGAATGAAAAATTTAGCGATATAAAAAATGACATTTGCCGGTGGGATTTTCAGAATTAGAAGGCGAAAACGGGGGGATCTCCAATTGACTTTTTTACACTTATTAGTGTCTGTTTTCTTTATCTTATAATGACAAGCCGTAAAACTGTTTGGAACTTTTTTTTATAGCTCTAGCTCTAGGTAAAGTTAAATTTTCAATATATTTCATAATAAAAAGAGCATACTAAAACTACACTACATATTATTGTTATTTAAATAACAACTGCAAATTAAATTATACACGCCCGATGCTTTAAAATATATTTAAAAGCTTTAAACTGCAAATTAGCAAAAAAAAATGTCGAGTGTAGTAACAATAAACGCTATAGATGCTGCTGTTAAGTATAAGTGCGTGTAACAGATAATAATATTTTGCATGCGGGTACAGATTAAAATGTGATGCGTTAAAAACGAAAATACTTAAAGGTTGATTACATAAGGCCAGGATTCACTATCATACACAATCGTACGATTTAATCACACAAAAATCTGACAGAATTCTCTCCTACATTAAACATCGTTCCAAAATGGCGTCGTTTGTGCCACACTATTATACAAAAAAAGATGCAGAAACATATGGTTTTAATATTTTGTTAGTTTTTTATCCTTATCATCTTAAAAAAATTCAACCCTGATCGCATAGAGAAAAATATTTTATGAATTATTTCAAAAGATTATAAAATCGTACATATCTCTCAAAAAGTCTGTCACACACATACACTTGTAATCCACACTTTCATACTTTTTGAGCACACATGCAATTTTTGAAATATAGAACATATTTTTGGTATATAGAACATATTTTTGGTATATAGAACATATTAAGTGCAATAGTAGTTATATTTAACAAAATAAAAAATTCTGTTTTTGTCGTCGTAATTTGGATACTTGTCCCTACGTGCGCATGATGAATGAAAGGTATTTAAACTTGAAGA
The DNA here is from genome assembly GCA_916610165.2 of Gymnosoma rotundatum. Classification (NCBI taxonomy): domain Eukaryota; kingdom Metazoa; phylum Arthropoda; class Insecta; order Diptera; family Tachinidae; genus Gymnosoma; species Gymnosoma rotundatum. The sequence continues at coordinate 88,220,044 of OU744337.1, read as the reverse complement.
GGAGCAACTCGAAGTCCACTTTTAAGGTAAACTTTGAAGTGGGCCGCTAAAAACACTATTAACGATCTTTCTTAGGTTAAAAGTTTGTCTGAACAAAATATTTGTGATTTGCAGCGAAAAAACGTTAATATAACTAAATCGCTAGGATCCTGGCCGGATTACAATTTAGAAACGAAATTTTGATGCCTTACATAATTTTAATTTCGTAGATAACCAACCGAAATTCAGCGGGAAGTAGAAAAAATAGAATCTTTGCAAATCCTATATATTACATGGGTGTTTTAATATATATGCATGTGTATACTTACTGAAATCATAATTTTTTATTGGAACTTCAACATATACCTATTTGGCCTATAAAATCCCAACTTAAGTCTGAATGGTTGTATTAAAAGAAGTTTATATAAAAAGTTTTAACTAAAGGAATTTTGAATTTTTGTAAACCCAAAACTTGAATTAAAGTTTCTATCGATGTACATATGTATGTATTTAATGATTTTTGTCATCATGTTGTTTGTTTCCTTGATCTTCATGGCATCTCAAATGTAGATTTAAATATTTTGAAATCAACATGCAAACCTATTTGTTGTTTTTGTTAACATATTGCAGTCAAGGATATCCCAAGAGTTTTTGTAAACACCTCAACCATGACATGCAGACAGTAAAGAGAATACGTGATATAAAATAATAAACGTGCAAAAAAGGGAATGCAAAACTATTTATCGCTAACTAAAATCTTAAGGGGCGTAACTGTATAAAAATTTAAACTTGACTCTTTAATTAATTTTAAGTTAATTACTGACAAAAATATTGATTTGAAGACAATATGGGAATAAACTATTCTTGTCTGCATAACCAATCCATGTTTTAAACTTAATCTTCATAACCCAATGAAGTCCTTAAGGAGTGTGCATTTAAGTTTTTTGAAAAATTCAAATTGAGAGTGTTAAAGTATACACAGAAAAAAAATTGTAAAAAATCGATTTAAACGTTCAAAATTCAACTCCTAACATCATAATTCAATATCTTTTATTAATAAGATACTAACTTGACATATCTTTTATTACAAAAACTAACAAAAGATATTTGCTATTAAAGAAAGTTTACCTGAGCGACTTGTGCTCATATAAATTGTGTGCATTAATTCTTCCGGAAATAAAAATAATTTTGGCATAACAAAAATAATTATAGATATAAATTTAAACAATATCTAAGCTTCAAAATAAAATGATTCATTCAAGAGAGCGAAAATTTAACCAATTTTTCCAAAAGGTGAGTTTGCAATTAATTAAACGAAATATCTATGTATAGAATAAAACGGTAACGGGGTCATTTATTTATATGAATTTTTTTTTTTCTTTTTTTTGAAAATTTAATCGACATAAAATACAGAAGACCTATTTTTGGAATTTTTGTTTGTCCGTCTGTGTTCGCATAACGTAAAAACTGCTGGATGAATTTGAATAACATTTTGTGAGGAGGTCCCTCAGAACCTTGGTTCAAATATTGGATTTGAATGAAAATAGAACGTATCAAGTGAAAACCAAGAAATCGGGACTAAATAGAAAGACGAAGTGGTGAGCCTGAAGTTTATGTTTTGTATCATAAAATTTATTATACGTAATCATATTCTTTTAATTTAATTTTTATATAATATAAATGTAAAAATGAAACTATCAAGTTTGTTTTTTAAATTTAATAAATAAATTTATATTTTGTGTTTTCTGTGTATTAAAATGCGTTGTTTGCCTTTATATTCAATACTAGCTTATTGTACCCGCCGTTGACTGAGTCTAATGTTAGGGCCTTTTTAGTTACTGTAAAATATATTAAAGCCTGGGGTTTAACTCCAAACATGGGAGAAACAATATTTTGATATCGAATGTCGGAGATAATATATTAAAAATTTCATAAGTTACGTAACCTCTTATAGATCAGTACATATCGCTCATTTACTAATAGAACGACATAACTCAAAAAAATTAATTTCGAGATAATCGCAGTTTAAGTTTTTGGCTCGTTCTCACCATCTGAAAAAAAATCTGACTGCTTAAGAAAACTTTCATCAATTATATGTACATTAAAGGGGAGGTCTTGGACAAACTATGTTGGATGTATGAATTATTACACTATTGCTGTAAATATATATTTGCTACTCTGACAAAAACTAAAATGTGTCGTTATTTATGAAAAGAAGAACGGAGTTTTACTTAATAAATTTTTCATTAACACAGCCATAACTCGAAAAATACATTATATGTTATATGATATGACAATATGATATGATCTTTACATTATGAAGTTTATTCCACAACTCAAATGTGTTATTCTTATTGATAAAGTTTCCTAAAATAAAAAGAATTAACGACTTATTTTCCTAAAACGTGGAAAGTACAAAAGACATAAAGATGAAACGGATACACAATACAAAGCATAATTCTGTATGATTAACTCCAAAATTTGAAATTTTGAGTTATGACGATTCTGATTTTAATAATTTTTAATTTTAAGATATAAAAATTTGCACGCTTGTCCTTTTTCCCACTCCCTCTCCTGTTCCCTTTTTTTAAATTTTATTGTAATCGGTTCCAGCTCTGAAATAAGATACATATGAGTATCTACATATTTATGTATCTATGTTTTGTATTTCATTAATACCAATTAGCCAAAACTTTGTTAGAATTGATTCATACGCCTAAAGATGCCGCTTCCCTTTTTCTTCCCTCCTGGTCAGCTATTTAAAAAATATAAATATTCTATTTTACAATGAGGACAAAGATGCACTTATTGTACACATTAAAATGGCTGTAGTCATTTAACAGTGATTGACGCAACAACAAACAAACAAACTTACGAAAAGACTTAGAATATATATTAGATAAATACTATTCAGTGGTGGTATTTGGTGTGATAATGTTATGGATTGTTAGTATTAAGATATCGATACGCTAGAACTCGCAATTTTATTTATGAGTTTCTAGATAAAATTTCTCTTGGAATGCTAACAAATAGCACCGCATTGGCGTAGAGAAAGGAAAAAGAAGACGAAGATAACGGCATAGTTGATCCACTACCTCGGCTTCGAAAAAAATTCATTAAAAAATAAATCAAGCTGTTATTATTACGTTTATACTCATGTCTTATTCTTAAATAACAATATTGTAAACTAGCAGTGTCCAAGATTTCGTCAGCGTATCATTTCTAATTTTCTTAAAATTCAAATTTAGAAAAATGTGATTTTAAATATGATTTTAAATATTAATATTCATTTTCCATCTATTTTCCCTACGAAATGACTTATTTTTACAAAAAAAAAAGATTATTCTATATTGAATTGAGGGTTCTAGGGACCTCCTCACAAAATTTTGTTCAAATCGATCCAGTAGTTTTTACGTGATGCGAATACAGACATACAGACAAAAATTCCAAAAATAGGTATTTTGTATTCCATATCGATTACCTACTGCAACAACATCAAGATATTTAAAAAATATTTCATGTACAGAAATTACACGATTACAGTTTTGTTATATATATGTACTAGCATTGCCCACGACTTTGTTTGTGCGCATTTCTAATTTTCTTAAAATTTAACTTTAACTATTTATTCTAAAGCTCTGTAGACAGTGTTAAAAACTGTTCCATCTACAAAATGTGCTGGCTTCTGTTTTGGTACCATTATACCGGTAAAATTGGGTGCTTTCACAATTGTAGCTCTATTTTGTCCACGAAATGACCTATTTTTACGAAAAAAAAATTATTCTATATTGGAACCCAGGTTCTAAAGCACCTTCTTACAAAATTTTGTTCAAATCCATCCAGTAGTTTTTATGTGATGCGAACACAGACAGAGAGACAAAAATTCCATATCGATTACCAACTACGACAACATCAAAGTTTTCAAAAAATATTTCATGAACAGAAATAACGCCGTTATAGTTTTATTATATGTATGTACATATATATAGATAGAAAAGTTTTCCGGTAAACGGTGAATTAATTTGTTTATTACGATTAGCTTTCTCACAAAAACAATTCCTGATTCCTATTTGCAAATAATGTGTAAAATGCTGCGACATTTTTTAATTTTTGCCTTGGGCCTTATAAAAATTTATAACGTAAAATTTTGAGGAAAAAATTTATTGTTTAAAAACAAAAAATGTGCATTAATAATTTTTGAATAAAAAAAAATTGATCGATTGAGTGGATATAATTATAAAATGGTCAAATGTTTTCTGTCGAGATTTAACCAGTTAAATATAAAATTGCTATCCGGTACAACTAAAGTGTCAAAAATATTCTTGTGTAAAACTTGCCGTATAAAAAGTGAATTATTTGCAAATGGAGTGCGTATAAACAGAGTATATGGGGTGCGACTGCATGCTTCGGACTGACAATAGACTTTATAGTTACCGGTTCAGAAACTGGGAAATAGTGCAGTGATGCACTAAATATAAAATGTATTTGTATTGGTGAGAAAAGCTGTTTAATAAAAAACGGTGTTAGTTAGTAATATTATAAAATATTGCACATAAGCAAATAATATAAATGTAAAGTATTTTAAATTTAGGTAAAAAAATTTTAGTTAAAACAAAATTTAGCAGAATTATGTTATAAAATAATTTTCATCTCTTAAACGTAAAAAAATTGATTAATGAAAAAAATGCTGTTACTTGGTAACATTATAAAATAGTGCACATAAGCAATTAAATTAAAGGTTAATTTAAATTCAAGTAAAAATTCTAATTCTTAATTCTAATTCGTACTTCTAATTCTTACTTGGTAACAGTAAAAAACTAAAGTATTTTAAATTTATACTTACTGAAATCATAATTTTTTATTGGAACTTCAACATATACCTATTTGGCCTATAAAATCCCAACTTAAGTCTGAATGGTTGTATTAAAAGAAGTTTATATAAAAAGTTTTAACTAAAGGAATTTTGAATTTTTGTAAACCCAAAACTTGAATTAAAGTTTCTATCGATGTACATATGTATGTATTTAATGATTTTTGTCATCATGTTGTTTGTTTCCTTGATCTTCATGGCATCTCAAATGTAGATTTAAATATTTTGAAATCAACATGCAAACCTATTTGTTGTTTTTGTTAACATATTGCAGTCAAGGATATCCCAAGAGTTTTTGTAAACACCTCAACCATGACATGCAGACAGTAAAGAGAATACGTGATATAAAATAATAAACGTGCAAAAAAGGGAATGCAAAACTATTTATCGCTAACTAAAATCTTAAGGGGCGTAACTGTATAAAAATTTAAACTTGACTCTTTAATTAATTTTAAGTTAATTACTGACAAAAATATTGATTTGAAGACAATATGGGAATAAACTATTCTTGTCTGCATAACCAATCCATGTTTTAAACTTAATCTTCATAACCCAATGAAGTCCTTAAGGAGTGTGCATTTAAGTTTTTTGAAAAATTCAAATTGAGAGTGTTAAAGTATACACAGAAAAAAAATTGTAAAAAATCGATTTAAACGTTCAAAATTCAACTCCTAACATCATAATTCAATATCTTTTATTAATAAGATACTAACTTGACATATCTTTTATTACAAAAACTAACAAAAGATATTTGCTATTAAAGAAAGTTTACCTGAGCGACTTGTGCTCATATAAATTGTGTGCATTAATTCTTCCGGAAATAAAAATAATTTTGGCATAACAAAAATAATTATAGATATAAATTTAAACAATATCTAAGCTTCAAAATAAAATGATTCATTCAAGAGAGCGAAAATTTAACCAATTTTTCCAAAAGGTGAGTTTGCAATTAATTAAACGAAATATCTATGTATAGAATAAAACGGTAACGGGGTCATTTATTTATATGAATTTTTTTTTTTCTTTTTTTTGAAAATTTAATCGACATAAAATACAGAAGACCTATTTTTGGAATTTTTGTTTGTCCGTCTGTGTTCGCATAACGTAAAAACTGCTGGATGAATTTGAATAACATTTTGTGAGGAGGTCCCTCAGAACCTTGGTTCAAATATTGGATTTGAATGAAAATAGAACGTATCAAGTGAAAACCAAGAAATCGGGACTAAATAGAAAGACGAAGTGGTGAGCCTGAAGTTTATGTTTTGTATCATAAAATTTATTATACGTAATCATATTCTTTTAATTTAATTTTTATATAATATAAATGTAAAAATGAAACTATCAAGTTTGTTTTTTAAATTTAATAAATAAATTTATATTTTGTGTTTTCTGTGTATTAAAATGCGTTGTTTGCCTTTATATTCAATACTAGCTTATTGTACCCGCCGTTGACTGAGTCTAATGTTAGGGCCTTTTTAGTTACTGTAAAATATATTAAAGCCTGGGGTTTAACTCCAAACATGGGAGAAACAATATTTTGATATCGAATGTCGGAGATAATATATTAAAAATTTCATAAGTTACGTAACCTCTTATAGATCAGTACATATCGCTCATTTACTAATAGAACGACATAACTCAAAAAAATTAATTTCGAGATAATCGCAGTTTAAGTTTTTGGCTCGTTCTCACCATCTGAAAAAAAATCTGACTGCTTAAGAAAACTTTCATCAATTATATGTACATTAAAGGGGAGGTCTTGGACAAACTATGTTGGATGTATGAATTATTACACTATTGCTGTAAATATATATTTGCTACTCTGACAAAAACTAAAATGTGTCGTTATTTATGAAAAGAAGAACGGAGTTTTACTTAATAAATTTTTCATTAACACAGCCATAACTCGAAAAATACATTATATGTTATATGATATGACAATATGATATGATCTTTACATTATGAAGTTTATTCCACAACTCAAATGTGTTATTCTTATTGATAAAGTTTCCTAAAATAAAAAGAATTAACGACTTATTTTCCTAAAACGTGGAAAGTACAAAAGACATAAAGATGAAACGGATACACAATACAAAGCATAATTCTGTATGATTAACTCCAAAATTTGAAATTTTGAGTTATGACGATTCTGATTTTAATAATTTTTAATTTTAAGATATAAAAATTTGCACGCTTGTCCTTTTTCCCACTCCCTCTCCTGTTCCCTTTTTTTAAATTTTATTGTAATCGGTTCCAGCTCTGAAATAAGATACATATGAGTATCTACATATTTATGTATCTATGTTTTGTATTTCATTAATACCAATTAGCCAAAACTTTGTTAGAATTGATTCATACGCCTAAAGATGCCGCTTCCCTTTTTCTTCCCTCCTGGTCAGCTATTTAAAAAATATAAATATTCTATTTTACAATGAGGACAAAGATGCACTTATTGTACACATTAAAATGGCTGTAGTCATTTAACAGTGATTGACGCAACAACAAACAAACAAACTTACGAAAAGACTTAGAATATATATTAGATAAATACTATTCAGTGGTGGTATTTGGTGTGATAATGTTATGGATTGTTAGTATTAAGATATCGATACGCTAGAACTCGCAATTTTATTTATGAGTTTCTAGATAAAATTTCTCTTGGAATGCTAACAAATAGCACCGCATTGGCGTAGAGAAAGGAAAAAGAAGACGAAGATAACGGCATAGTTGATCCACTACCTCGGCTTCGAAAAAAATTCATTAAAAAATAAATCAAGCTGTTATTATTACGTTTATACTCATGTCTTATTCTTAAATAACAATATTGTAAACTAGCAGTGTCCAAGATTTCGTCAGCGTATCATTTCTAATTTTCTTAAAATTCAAATTTAGAAAAATGTGATTTTAAATATGATTTTAAATATTAATATTCATTTTCCATCTATTTTCCCTACGAAATGACTTATTTTTACAAAAAAAAAAGATTATTCTATATTGAATTGAGGGTTCTAGGGACCTCCTCACAAAATTTTGTTCAAATCGATCCAGTAGTTTTTACGTGATGCGAATACAGACATACAGACAAAAATTCCAAAAATAGGTATTTTGTATTCCATATCGATTACCTACTGCAACAACATCAAGATATTTAAAAAATATTTCATGTACAGAAATTACACGATTACAGTTTTGTTATATATATGTACTAGCATTGCCCACGACTTTGTTTGTGCGCATTTCTAATTTTCTTAAAATTTAACTTTAACTATTTATTCTAAAGCTCTGTAGACAGTGTTAAAAACTGTTCCATCTACAAAATGTGCTGGCTTCTGTTTTGGTACCATTATACCGGTAAAATTGGGTGCTTTCACAATTGTAGCTCTATTTTGTCCACGAAATGACCTATTTTTACGAAAAAAAAATTATTCTATATTGGAACCCAGGTTCTAAAGCACCTTCTTACAAAATTTTGTTCAAATCCATCCAGTAGTTTTTATGTGATGCGAACACAGACAGAGAGACAAAAATTCCATATCGATTACCAACTACGACAACATCAAAGTTTTCAAAAAATATTTCATGAACAGAAATAACGCCGTTATAGTTTTATTATATGTATGTACATATATATAGATAGAAAAGTTTTCCGGTAAACGGTGAATTAATTTGTTTATTACGATTAGCTTTCTCACAAAAACAATTCCTGATTCCTATTTGCAAATAATGTGTAAAATGCTGCGACATTTTTTAATTTTTGCCTTGGGCCTTATAAAAATTTATAACGTAAAATTTTGAGGAAAAAATTTATTGTTTAAAAACAAAAAATGTGCATTAATAATTTTTGAATAAAAAAAAATTGATCGATTGAGTGGATATAATTATAAAATGGTCAAATGTTTTCTGTCGAGATTTAACCAGTTAAATATAAAATTGCTATCCGGTACAACTAAAGTGTCAAAAATATTCTTGTGTAAAACTTGCCGTATAAAAAGTGAATTATTTGCAAATGGAGTGCGTATAAACAGAGTATATGGGGTGCGACTGCATGCTTCGGACTGACAATAGACTTTATAGTTACCGGTTCAGAAACTGGGAAATAGTGCAGTGATGCACTAAATATAAAATGTATTTGTATTGGTGAGAAAAGCTGTTTAATAAAAAACGGTGTTAGTTAGTAATATTATAAAATATTGCACATAAGCAAATAATATAAATGTAAAGTATTTTAAATTTAGGTAAAAAAATTTTAGTTAAAACAAAATTTAGCAGAATTATGTTATAAAATAATTTTCATCTCTTAAACGTAAAAAAATTGATTAATGAAAAAAATGCTGTTACTTGGTAACATTATAAAATAGTGCACATAAGCAATTAAATTAAAGGTTAATTTAAATTCAAGTAAAAATTCTAATTCTTAATTCTAATTCGTACTTCTAATTCTTACTTGGTAACAGTAAAAAACTAAAGTATTTTAAATTCAAGTAAAAATTCTTATTAAAAAAAATTATAATAAAAAAAATCTTATAAAAATTATATGTGAAATTGTCTATTTTCAGGTTTTTTTTGCAATTTCAAATGAGCATAATATTTTTTTAATTAACCGAGTTAACTCTGTTCCTTCGTACTTTGAAGTTATAAATTCAATTTATTTTAAATAGCGGCTAAATCAGCTAAAGTTGCAAGATCTTAGATAAATTTTTTTTTTATTTCTTTAATATTAAATGTATAATGAAAAGTTTCAAAATGCCTTTTTAAAGTATCCTCTCTCCTTTTTTTAATGTTTTATAACATAAAATGCATTGTATACCGCCAAAAGCATTTTCAATCCTGAAGTATTTTTTGCTGTAAAAAATTAAAATTTTTTTCTTTCAGTGTGTCAAAAAAAATTCATACATCCGCGCACGTGTGCATTCGTCGATGTTAAATCCACCGAGCTTAGTGGTTAAATCGACGACTAAACAAAAGAGCATAAGATTGTGTTTAAATTTTTTTTTTTTTACAATTTTGGTATGGCTTGCGCATCACTGAAATAGTGCAAAAACTATCTGCATGCGCCGAAAGAAGTGATCTAAAAAAAATCTCGGACTAAAAAAAATATTTTATCGTACCGAAATCAATGCGCTGACGTATCATAAGATAAAATTTGTTTGATACCTAGATATTAAAAAATGTTATCTCAATATACATACATTTGTACCTTAAATTGCCTTCAAAATCAACGTGAAAATTTTCAATAAATATCGCATGCGATTATTACACCGCGGGTAAAACTTCTTTTTCTATGATTTTTTTTAGAATTTTTAAGCCTTATTTTAAAATTTGATCCCAAAATTTATGCTGTTATTAATGTAATTTAGTTTTTTGCTTTTCCTCTATCTTTTATCTGATTTTCATGAAATTGTTACAATTGCAATTTTTCATGATACTAGTATGAAGTGTTTGTTTGGAAAGAGGGGTAAGAAATATGGCATGGCTTAAATTTTGAGGGGATGTTATTGTTGCTTGCGTTTTATTTCAAATTATACAGTTCCCTGCAACTTAGAAAGAGAATTATTAAAAATTGCATAAAAAATGCCATGCCATAATTAAGAATTATTTTATATGGCGTCTATTCGTCCAGCTTATCCTTTACTAACAAGCTTTTACTCAAAAACTTGTATTAATTTATGTTCTCTAGATACAAGATAATTAACATTTACTTTTTAAGGAGCACACAACCTCACGTTTTATACCGCGAAGTTTTACTCGAAACGCACATTAGTCCTAGAAAAAGCCCTAGAAAATTTAGAAATTGCCACTGTCTTACTTCTCTAGTTATATGTTAATTACTAGTCGAATCCCACCTATCCGTCTTTAGCCTTCTAGACTTTGGGCAAAATATAATTATTTTGTGTGAGGAGTGCACGCCCTATAGCACTAAGAACTTAACCGACAACTCAAGTTACTCTTTTGTAGTTCTGTGAATATAGAATATTTAATAATTTAATTAGCCTAATCCTTAGTCATCAGTAACCCGAGTACAGTACATGTTGCTAGACCTGTAGCTACATTACTAATGAAACATTAGTAATTTATTTTTATAGTTTTTTTTTTTAATATTATTAAATTCAAAAAAGGGTACATCTAAGTTTGTCATTCCGCTTGTAATTTCTACAATGTGAGATTCCGACCCCATAAAGTATATCAATTTTGAGTTCTTATGCATAGCGATGTCCGTATTCGGGTTGAAATTAACTTTGCCAAGGCACTAGATGAGCTAGAGAAAATTTAAATACGCCAATGGATCGGACAGATTTACAAATATGGTGATTTAAACAAAACTATGTATGATGGAGTAGATCAGTGACAATTTGCAGTGCTACATTCAAAATAGTGATGAATAAAAATGAAAATTATTTGGTGTGTTTTAAAACACAGACAAGTTTGCGATTTTTTTTTATTTTGTTGCGTCTTTCATCTCTTTTTGTTAGCTTACCCACAAACACAGATTTTTTTTTTGCAATACATTGCGAATATCCATATCTTATTTTTTTACGCCAGTCGAGAAAACGAACATCGACCAAGATTTATATTTTTATTTTGCAATATTGACATGAAAAAATACTCCACAACTTCCAACAATATTTCTTCAGCAATAAAGTACATATATAATATTTTCCAACAAGTGATTTAAATGTTTCGAAAATTTAAGCAATAATCTTTTAATTTGGCAGTGTTTCCAGAATAATACATCAACAAAGCAAATCTGAAAAGAGAATAAAAAAAGCTTTTAATATGTTGTCACAGTCATAGAAAAGCAATGAGTTCGAGACGGGAAATTGAACAACGTTACATATTTTCCTAGCAACGTAATACTTCGCTGTTTTATTTTAGAGAATATGGGAATTTCAGCGGCCTTTTTCATTTCCAAATTTTATTTTCGCTACTTTATTTGTGCTACTTTATTTTGCTACTTTATTTATGTATATAAAACAACCTTTTGTGCCACTTTTGGAAAATTGCTAGCGGTAACACCGGTTATTGAAAAAGGGCTAGAAGCAGATCTCAAAAATGTAGTAAAAGTACGATTGTTCCATACCACAAAAACAGCTCGAATAAACGCACCTAAAGATTTGATGACTCACTTGTTAATACCATCAGATTCACATTAATCTTTAAAGGTAGGTCACAGAAGTCTTACGACATGTCAAATTTTTGTGCAGAATAGTACCAGTGGGATCGTCTACACAAATGCGTAATGAATCTGCACAAATTAAGAGCAAATACGGATAAAAATTTGACAGTCGTATGGCTCTCTTTGCTTTTTGGGAATTTTCAAAAGACAATTACGAATCATTAGATCAGGGATGCATTTTTCTGAAAACTGTTATTTTAGTTTTGGTGTGTTTTACCCATACGAATTGTGTAAACGCAAAAAAAATCTGTAGTAAGATTTTTACTCTCAGTTTTAAAACACTGATGGAATTTTATATTATTTTCTCTTGGATTTTACGTACATAAAATCGTACCGTCTAAACCCCCCTTAAGAAAAAATATTAAGACGAAAAATAATTCTTGCAAAAAAAAACCGACTTCAAAACAGACTTCATCTGTCGGTCTATGACGGCTGAAGAATATGGCAACATACATCAATTTACATTAATGATTGAGACGCCCTCATTTTCCAACTCCGAACTTTGTACTTGTTCAACTGTTTAATAGCCTTTAGTTTCCAAATTCAAATTATATACTTGCTGTTGCAGTAGACTTAGTAATCAGGTTCATTGTAAATTTCAACCGTCTGTCTATAACGGTTCAAATGTTCGGCCACATAAACAAAATTACATCAACAATTGGGACACCTTTGTATTTTAAAATCTTGTTTTTATAGCGGAGTTAGCAATACAGATTCGTTAAAAAATTTTAAGCGTCTGTCTAAAACTGTTCAAAAGTATGGCCATATATATCAAACTAAATTAACTATTAGGGCACTCTTTAATTTATAATTTTAAATATTAACACTTGTTGCTAAAACGATCATCGTCGATGTCAATTTACATTAATTATGGAAACATCCTCTAATTTTTAAATTCAAATTATAAACTTTTTGTTAAAGCGGACTTAGCAATACAGCTCCTTGATAAGTTTCCGCTGTCTGTCTATAACGGTTTAAAAGTTCGGTCACATAGATCAAATTACATCAACTATTGAGACACCCTTTAATTTCCAAATCCGAGTTTTATATTTGTTATTATAGCAGATTTATCAATACAGGTTCCTTGTAATTTTCAGCTCTTCAGTAGCAGTTGTTTCAAATTAAATTAATTTAAAAAAATGGAAAGCAGGTAGGTAAAGTTTATTTTTTAAATTTGTCTTCAAATACTTAATCATTCATAGGCCAAAAAATAATCTATAAAAGATAATTCCAATATTAAGCAATGCAGTATAAGGTAAAAATATTAAACTTAAGCTCGGCTTTGTGAAAAGTAAAGGTTTATGTTATTTTCTAACGAACATTGCAATCTATCTTAACGAGAAATATTCATTTATTTTTTTTTTAAAGCTGATGTTAAAATAGAGTTCATTATTAACTGTTTGAAGTGTTTTCATATCCTACTTGTGATTTAATAAATAAAAATAAATAAATAAGTATGCAGCCAATGAAGCAGTTTCTTAAAACTTATATAGATTTTCTTAGTATTACAGCATTTATTAGATTTAACAATTTTACACCAATTTTATGTAGCAGTTGTGATGCCAGACCATTGAAAACGTTTCTTCAGAGCTTCAGAAAAGCGAAAAAGAAATAATTTATATATAAACCGTTTATAATTATTAAGAAAAATAAGAGACTTAATATAATAATGAGTAAAAACACAGAAACAATCTTGCTTAAACTTTTAAACAAATTTCATAAAAATTTTTATATTAAAAGAAAATTTAGTCTGATTTGATAAGAACCTCGTAGCAAAATGTACTTATGCTCTCAACAGACAGCCAAAATATAGTAAAAAGTAAAAAAAAACATTACTCAGGAACCGAACTCTCAAACATAAACAACGCGATCTCATTTAGTTCATAAACACGCTTCAATAAAAACAAACGCTGATTATTCGCAAAAGAAGAAAATTGTAAAAAACAACAATAAACTTATTTAATCAATTATTAACAATTATTGAACAATTTAATTTTATAATATGGAAAAGTAATATTAGATTATATTATTTAATTTCTGCAAACAGTTGACTTAATATAATATTGTTTTATTTCTTTTTTAGAATTGTAAATGAAATAACTTATTTTCTTAAGACATTGGCTTGTTTTTTGGCGGCTTGTCTTCTAGTACCGATACTTCTAATAACATTCGTGTGTAAGTAAACTTATTGTTTTTTTTTTTTTTTTAGCCAATACAAATGCATTTTTTATACCCCTCACCACAAAAAGTGGAAAAAGGGTATATCTAAGTTTGTCACTCCGTCTGTAATTTCTAAAATATCCATTTTCGACCCCATAAAGTATAAATTATTCTGAGTTCTTATGCATATCGAAGTCGATTGAGCGATGTCCGTCTGTCCGTCCGTGTTACTGTTGAAATCAAGTTTGCCGAGCAAAAAAAAATATGTCAATCGATCAGATATGGTGTCAAAAGGGACAGAAGGCAAAATACCACGCCTACCTCTTAATATTTTCATGTCGTTTGGAACAATAAAGTAACTTTAATCGAAAAAATAAATATATATGGCGATAGAGAATTAAGAAATAAGAAAAAAAAAACATGAAGTGAAAAAATTGGCGCTCGCCCATATTTTCCGAGTTACGGGACTCTGAAATTTTCAAAACTTTTTAAAATATCAATATAGGTTACATTTTAAAAAGAGATCTTTAAGAATTTTATATTTTTTATTTTAAATTTCTTTTAAACCAATAATTGTGTTTTTTGATTAGATTTACTTAACTAAACTAGATTTGCATAGATGGTGAATATAGCACTCTTACTTGTTAAACTTATCTTTGTATTGCATGCATATTTCCTGTGGAATACGAATCAATAAGTTCAATCTATTGAACTGATAGCATTGCAATGATTTTCTTAATTTTCAATATTTGCATTATTGTACCCTTCACCACACCATTTGAAACTTTTCCGTTTCCGTTGATAATATCCTTAGCAGTATAGTTTTGAAAATTTTGCTATTAAAACTTATGTTATTGTTTTTTGCTTTCTGTTACTATTAGAGTTTTCTGCTTTGTTATAGTGAAAACCAAAAATTCTGAAAAAAAAACTCTAGAATATTAAGAAATCGAAATTTTACTTAACAATCGAAAAGTCACCAAAGTACATCATATTCTCCCCAAAATGATTGCAAAACATTTTAACTTCAATTGAAAAATATCGGTAGTTCCAGTTGATTAAAAATTTAGGTTTCAACAAAAACATAAAAATCACCGAACATTAAAATAAATATGAATATTATTTATTTTTTGATTTATTTTTCATTTAAATATACTTATTTTTTAATGATTATTTTTATCAGTTCTAAATCGGTGAGTAATACGTAAATTCAAACTTTGAGCTCGTCAATTCTATTATTAAGAAAGAATAAATTCATGAAATATTGTTTATGATAAAACAAGAATATACATATATGTACATACATAAATGCGTTACACTACATTGTGCTATCTCTCACTTTCACAGCTTTATTAATTAAAAAACCGTTCATATGGAAACCTATGAATCAAAGAAGTAAAAACAAAGAAGTTTTGCAGATAGTTTGTAAACGATTGGAATTAAATCGGTCATTTAGTTCTTTAACAATAACTCTTGAACTTAATTATCAAGCAAAAAGAATGAATGAATGAATGAACGAACACACACACCAACATTATTAAAAAATAATATGACAAAGAATTATTTCAATTATTTTAAAATGTTTTTTACCCTTTTACTTGCTTTGATATATTTTGTATAAAAAATGGTTAAATTATTTTAAATTAATTTAAGAAATATTTTATATTTTTAATCTTCACGCCGACAAACAATTGACAAAGCACATAGAAAAACATAAGATAACCCAAAATATTTTAAAACTTAAACAATATTTATTTATCTTGCTGTATGTCCGTCTGAAAGAGTCCTCTATCATGGGAACCGTAATTGCTAGACACTTGAACATATGATATTATTACATAAAAATGCCATCGGTAGTAAATGAGTCGACGATTATTAAAAAATTTTAGCATTTCCTTAAGGATCTCATCAAAAGCTTTTTAATGATACCCATATTGATATTTAAAAAAATTTTTAATTTCAGAGGCCCGTAACTCGTAAAATATGGGCGAGCGCAATTTTTTCGTTGAAATTTTTTTCTTATGTCTTAATTCTCTATAGCAACATATATTTGTTTTTTTATTGGAGTTACATCACTAAACTAAATTTGTTTCAAATCATATGGACAAATTAAAGGAAGGTCGAAGGACATGGACCGATCTTGCTGATTTTCTATAGCCAAATGTTCGAAATTATGTCTGATCGATTAGGGTATTTAAATTTTCTCTAGCTCATTAGTGCCTCGGCAAAGTTGATTTCGACCCGAACACGGAAGGATATCGCGATAATGAATATTGTAGAAATCACAAACGAAATGACAAACAAATATATTCTTTTTCACTATTTGTGGTGTGGTGTGTATAAAAAAAGAAAGTTAAAAAAAGTTATTATTAAGACTTGGATGTCACGTACATACATATGTATATAGCGTTATGTGTTGAAACCGTTATAGGCAGACCGCTATGCAGGTACTCTCTATAAATACAAATATAAAAAAAAAATAAAGTTAAAAGAATATCCCTATAGAGGACTTTATTTTTACGTATCATGTCTACACTCAAAATATATTTATTACGAAGGTAAAAGGTATTTAAAAATGGCTGCTTACATTTCATGTAAACTAATTCAATTGTTTTTGAATGTAAATTTTGTAACTGACAAAATATATAGAAACAAATAATAATAAATATTCTTTTATTTTAACGCGCAAAAACTCGCAAGACAATCAAAAGTACTGCTTTTTTATTTATTTCAACCCACAAAAAACAACCTACCAAAACTTTAAACTTAAGCGATTACGGCAAAAATTAATGAATTCGCCATCGCGACCACCTGATATTGATACGCCGTTGTATAATTTATTCCTCAGTTCTTTTATTACAACCCTTAAAAATAACCTTACAAACTGAAAACCAGTATCTATTTCTATTTGACATTAAAAAGTTAGAGTTTATTTGTAATTATATATTTTATTTTAATTCACAAATGGAATTTTTCTCCTTCTTTTTGTTTTGCTTTAAATTTGTGTTCTTACTGGCCGCCTACTTGAATTAAATTTTTTCTCACGTCGCACAGCAAAGTAAAATACAAAATAAAAATGGAATACAAGTTTTGAACTTTAAACTATTTACCCGATTTTCATAAAACGAACTGCATAAGCTTTTCGTTTACTACACCTTTTTAAGTACAGGGTAGTACAACAGCGAGTCGAATTTGAAAAAGGTGAAACGATTTCAAAAAAATTTTGTATTTCTTGTAATCTACATAGGTAGATAAAGAAACTCGAAAGACTTCTTTTTAATGATTTTATCTTCCAGGCTTTTGCTCTCCCTTCACTATCTTTCAACTCTTAATTGTCATCGGGACAACGATAGTTAAAAGGTTAGCTGTTTTATTAGATCCATCCTTGAAGAATACTTTTTTTGACTATATAGTTGGGTCGAGATTTTCCTCAACTATGCAAATTTTCTACAAGTCGCTGAATATATTATTTATTTATTTTTAAGTTGAAGCTGAAACAGACTTATTAACTTTCTTTGGATGTTTGGTTTTCAAAAAGGTATAAAACTCAGATTAAAATTAAAAATTCTTGATATGCCAATAACATGTTCACTTGAATCAGTTTTTCAGGTGATTAATAAACTGTAAAAACTTTCAATGATTTGAAGTTATAGTCCTAAAAAAATAATCTCAACACGTCAAAATTTTATTTAAGTTTTATTTTGCTATTTATAGTATTTTTAATCTTCAATCAATGCAGGTCATTGTTATATGAATACCCACTTTTAGTTTTAAATTAATGTTGATTAGTAGGTAGTTCTACAGATAAGATTCTATCATTCACACATGCAAAACTATTAAAAGAATCTTACTTTAAAACCAAAGTTCATATTATACTTAAAAGACTCATAGAGTGAGTTTGATTAATATTTCAAATTGTTTATTTTTTTTTTTTTTTAATATCAATGTATGAATATAAATTTTATTTTTAAATATTTAAGTATAATCATAATGAAATAAAAAAAAATGTACCGATGAGGAATGAAAAAAGTAAATTTGATCTTTGATTACTTTTAGTCACACATTGGTTTCTGTGTTTTTGATAAGACTTTCAAGTTTGCATTGTTTTCATTATTAGACGATAACTTTAATATTCGTCTGGTATCAAAAGCATTTTTCTTTATTTTTGTGAAAAAGTTATATGTATTGTTTTCTATCTTTTACTACAGGCTGAAATGTTATATAATTAAGTTTTTCATTTTGTTTGTTATTTCTACAATACTCGATTAGTCGACTTAGCGATGGTCCACTTTACCGCCTATTTGTGAATAGAATTTTATATTTCCGTACTTTTTGGGCAAAGTTCGATAAAATGAGAGTGTTTACTAAATAAATTATTCTCACTTGAAGGCAAAAATGCCCAAAAGTACGGGAACACAAAAATCAAACTTCTATCCCAAAGTTGAGCACGGGAACGCACCTGATATATAAATTGATATGCTTGTCTGCTTTAGCATAAGTATTTCGAAGCCTGTCTTGTAATAGATGTTCTTCTCTGTAACGCAGTAAACGCTGAGATCTCCCATTGGTTTTGGCAACTTGACATCACTAAGCATCTTGACATTGACATTGACTTCGGCTTTAACTTTTTAATTTTACAGTGATTCGCACGACTCTTTTTTAAATATTTTTTCCTGTTTTTATTAAAATATATTTAATTTATAAAAGGTTTGTTGAACAAATATTGTATGGAAATAGTAGCCTTCAATAAATCAAAAATATTTTTTATGAATATTTCCAAGGCGAATTAATTTACAAGTGATTTTATAAGCCCAGCTGATATTTCTTTATGTTAAACGTTTTTGTCAAAATTTGAAAATAATTTTAAAACTAAAACATTTTCAAATAATTTGAAAAAGTAAAAAATTGTAAATTTTATATAATTTTATGATGCATATGCTGAAGAAAGAATAAAGAAGCTTGTACTATTTGCTTTAAAGTAGCAACTGATGAATGAAAAATAAATTGAATTTGGCTTCCTTTTGTTAAGTTAGCTTTTTTTTGGCATCAACGTTGTGCTCTGTGACAACTAAATTACATTAGTTTTTGTTTTTGTAGAAGTGCGATCACCTATTTTTTAATTTGCCTTGAATATATTTATTTTTTTGGTTAGAAAACTGACATTTAAAAAAAAACTGTTCGAAACTAACGGTTATTATTCTACTAAATTATTATTTTTGTAATTTAGCGTTGATACTATTTTTTATGCAGCGTTGTCAGGTAAATATTTGAAAGACAATGGAAATTTAGTAGAAACTATTTTAAATATTATTTTTTGGCAGATTATTCTCTTCACACACATACATATTTACTTGATGGATTTTCTATACGTCTAAATAAAATATATAATTTTTTAAAGAAAACTGTTTAAAGAAGATTTATTTATTTTTTAGTTGTGCATTACAGCAATGAATTAGTAAATTATGTTCTTTCAATAAAATATCCTGATATAATAATTTCAAAAACGAAAAAAATTCGATCTCTCATTGACACTCCTCGAAATGCTGGAATTTTCAACTTTTTAATACAAGTGAAGGGACCATGCGATTTCGATAAAATAAAGCGATATTATGATGAACACTTAACGAGTGCTCGAGATAAAATGGGACATTTTAAATTTCTTAAGTTGCGGCAGCAGCTTGTGAACTGTTGGGGCCATTACGGATGGGTAAAGGATACAAGGTAAGAAAAATTTTAAGGCATTTTTTAAATTTTTAATTTGAAGATGTCATTGTTGTAGTTCGTTTAATTTAAACAACCACATTTTACTAAACACCTCACCACATCGAGGATACGCTGTTAGTGACGCCAATATTCAGGATTTTGTTAGTGATTTAGTCACCAAATATATACCTTCCGATGTGCCGCAATGGCAAGTCATAGTAATACCGGTTGCAACAAAGGCTGCCTCAACTCAGAATGTAAATGAAGATGAATCTAATCAAGTGAGAATTTTATATTTTTTTCTGGCTTTTTTTATTAACAGTTTAAATGTTATTCTTTTTATGTCATAATTGTAGGAAGAGCATTATTACATTCTTTTGAAAATTCATCATTTAATCATAGCCGAAGAAGATGATATTCACATTAGCGAAATGTTAATGTTAAAAGATGAAAGTGATAAGCCAATTGTAGAAATTGGTGGCATTAGCAAGCGAAACTCTAAATTAAATAACATGTCGTCTTTCATACGTAAGCCAGAACACATAGAAAATCTTTTAAAACACATCGGCCTTCTTATTGTCAACCAGTGGAATAAGTTTATTTACGAGTTTGAATCCTTGGAAACACCCGATGGCACAATGAGCTTAAAAATCACAAATATATCGCAGTTACTTTCAGTTATGCTTATTATAGCTGTGAATGTTATGGTTGACTATTGCAAGATTATGACACTAAAACAGAAAAACAAATTGTTGCAAAAAAGTCAGGCAGAAGAAGGAAGATATAAGACTATAACCAGATTAATGGCAAACGAAGTCCGAAAACGACAATTGTCATGGAAAGTAGCTAAAGATGCAGTTCACTCTTCCCTACAGCTGTCAAACTTAACAAAAACATGCGCCAAAATATTGTGGCGGGCAAATGTCAATAGTGTAATGGGAATTCCCTATCACATTTATGTTGAACTTTTAGCTTTAAAGGACCTTTTCTTTAAAGGTGAAACAGTTCGTAAAAATACATATTGCAACCGTTTGTCTGTTTATATGCCACTAGTAATTTATGCTCAAGTGGAATTCATTAAAATTTGCTATGAAATATACAAGGCTCCGGTCAATATATTTGAAGAACTTTTTCAATATCCTTCAAAGGAGGAGAATAAATTACAAAAAATGTCCTATTCTGGAAGAAAAATCGTTTCGTTTTCCAAGTCTATTGATGGCAAGATTTTACGAACACGTTTGAATTTTAGCCAAGAAATTTGTGAATCGGATTTTACGCTTTCCTGTTTATCTGCAGCAATTAACGATTACTTTGAATACTACGCCAAAGAAGTACCAGTCCCAAAACTTCTCAATACCACTTGTCGTACAATGGCCAAGGGTTATTTAACTGATAATTTAGGTGATAAAACTGATTTTATTGGTGGTGTTGTCTTTTTAAAGCTGCCATTAAAAGTACCGGATCAAGAACACGTGAAACAAATACATTCTATAATAGAACAGATACGACGCAAACAGATTATGATTTATTTAGCATCAATTGGTCAAATCAAATTTGATATGTTGACATCTATTTTTCCAAGCGTAATGACAAAAATTTGCATTAATTATTTCTCATCGAATTTTCCAGTTACCATAACAGAAATACATGGTGCAACTTCTGAATTTCAAACTTTGTGGGGTCAAACGGTTGAAGATGTTTTACTCTTCCGACCGCCTCAATCAAAAACCTGTGAGTATTAACCCATTTTTCGCCGCACATAGTTCCTGTTGACTAATTTGCATAAAATATTATTTTTTCCGGAATCACCACCGGCGAAAAATGTAAACACATGAAACTTTTGAGGAACAAAAAAAAACATTTTATATATCAGTAAAAATGATTTATTATCGTAAGCATCAAAACATGTCGTATGTAGGTGATACTCACGCATGTTGCACATAAATAGTGCATGACTGTGTCATTGCTTGCACTGACTTTTTTCCTCTTTTTCTGTTTTTTCATTATTACACAAAAAACAGTGCAACTTTTAGACATTTACAATAGCGGAATCCACAGCGTTGGAAGTAAAAGTCGACCACCACTTCTTACCTATTACATATATACGATAGTTCGATATGGCATTGTCTGCCAAAGCAACTCACTGCATGTGGAAGTTATTATTTTTTATCACATTAGGTTCTTTAACACTAACATACTTATGACACTTTCGGTTATAACGTAAGAGGATCGATTGCATCAACATTGGTCGCTAATGTAACAATAGCGTTATCATGCCAATTTACAATGAATATTTCATTTAAGTGATCATACATAAAATTTTATTCACCTTTTTTTTTAAGTTTTGTAATTTTTTATGCCCATACTTCTTGGTACTCGAATTTTGCGCACTCGTATACTCGTCAGTAGAAGCGAGAACCCACAACTTGAAACCAAAACGTATGGCTTATGTACATTTTGCTTGAATACCTTCCAAAGTATGGCACCATTTATTTATCGATTGATACATACTCATTTGAAACTCCAAAATGCAAAAACATTTTGTTTAGTTTAGTAGTAAGGGTCTAATTTTCGGAAAATGCCCTTTTTGATATATTTATAATGCTGTTATAACGGGCATCCACCGAAATTATGTTATGCCTTGCTTTACAATTGAAATCCCAAATCTGGCTGCTGACGCCAATAATTTTAATATTGCAGAAATATTATTCATATATATTTTGCAATTTTTCTTAAAGACTATATGAACTGTTTTCGTATCTCATTAAAGAAATAATATGTTTACATTTATACTTTTCAAACGTAGGGGTCTCTTCTTTTCACTGCGTGCGTAAGTAGCCTTTAACGAACTCATTACTCAAGCATCCTCCGGCGAGATTTGTGCAGATGAGTTAAAGTAACTGCACTATAGAAACTACTCAATTATTTTCTAACTGCTCGAGGCAGCGTTGTGATTTGAACTTATGAATTTCTTTTCGACATTACTTCCAGTGTAGGCAAGTAGGCTGCTCTTAACAATTGTTAGTTATTTTGCTACCAAGCACAATTCAATTTTTAACGGACAAAATTAGCTTGCTGTTGCTACAGATACGTATGGGTTTTAAATCACAACAAATATTTATGGAATAATAGCAAAGTGGTAAAAAATTAAAAAGCAGAAGAAACTTTAAATAGCAAAAGGTATATTGGGTACATGCAGGTCATAACTGAAAGGCACTCAAATTTTCATAGATTATGCATCCGTACTCGTAAAAAATAAAATAAAAATATAAGAGTGTACCGTTTATGACCTTATCTTCTGAAAAGACGCTTGTAACAACAAGTAACAAACGTTATTTTTAAATGCCCTATTAACAATGATTTTGAAATAAACGGGCTTACCTGTTAAACGTTAGATGTAGAATCTAAAAAATTACGCAAAGTATATATTACTTAACACGCTATAATGACAGTAATAGAAAACAAAATTAGTAATCATAGGGTGTTTCCATAGAAATTTTATCGCAGCTAAACGTCTGAACTGATTTTTGTAAAACTTAAAACTTAGATCTTTATCTGGAAGTTGAGATATGCTATACCTGATATGGTAAATTGTGCAACTTATACATATATAAAAATAAGTATTGTCCAACAGATTCTATGATCTATGATTTCTATCTGTGTGTATCTTCGGACATGGTAAATTAGACCTTATCTCTACTCTTTATTACTGGCTCGATTTTATTAATAGGTTTTGCCCCGTTAAGAGTGGAGCCAAAAGCTATAAAGGATATCAATTTCATCATTGAAAGAAATACAGTAAAAGTAAAGCCAGGCAATGCCTGTTACAAAAAACTTGAATTTGTGGGTTTTGTGACGTTGTTTTATTTGAAAGCTATTTTATGTCTACTATATATTTTTGACGTTAATAATCTCGGGGTTTTGATTTACAGAACATCAAGTTATTATTCATTATTTTATATTACATCAAAAAGATATTTAAGTTCTTTAAAACAAATATTTTTAAATAAATTAATTTTTAAAAATTATTGTGCTAATTTCTAAATATCCCGATTTGAATTATAAATCACCGATATTGATTATTGAATGTGAAAGCACGTCTCATCGGTGATTTATAACTCAAATCGGGATATTTAGAAATTAGCACAACATTTTTTTTAAATTAATTTATTTAATAAATGTTTCCCGTGTTTTTTTTTAATTAAATAATTTAATTGCAAAGTGCCTGTGCATAGAAATAAATTATCGTGGTGTTTTATGATATTTAATTTTTGATCCTCTTTCAACTGTATAAAAGAGCCGAAATAAAGTCAGACATATACAGTGGAGAAATAAAAATAGAATCGTTGTTAGTTATTGTTGTTTTTGCTTAAGCTTTGATTTTTGTCTTTACTTTATTGTTTGGACAGAAATCTTTAGTTTATTTCAATTGTTTGTGAGAAGTTTCCTGACGAGCTAAGTAAGCGGTACCAAAATGGCTATCAAAACGTGCTTTCACCTTCAATAATTCAAATCGGGATATTAAGAAATAGCACAATATTTTTTTTTCTAATTTATTTATTTGATTAATGTTTACCGTGTTTTTTAATTTAAAAATTTTTTAAATTTAATGACAGTAATATTTTTTTCTATAGGCTTATTCATACCATGACGAAAAATTCTAAGTGGTCGCATTGGCATGGCGAAATAATACCAGGTGGCCGCAATGGCGAATTCATTAGTTTTCGCCGCATATGCTAAATGTCAAACACCATATAAAAAAATGTATACATATTTTTTATATATGGAGTTTGACATTTATCGTCTACGGCGAAATTAATGAATTCGCTGTCGAGACAACCTGTATTATCATAGCGAAAATATACTAGGTGGTCGCAATGGCGAATTCATAATTTTCGCCGCAAACGTGAAATGTCAAACACCATATAAAAAAAATATATACACATTTTGTTATGTATGGCGCCATCGAGACCACCTGTATTATTTCGCCATGTGTATTATTTTACCATGTGCGATAGCGAATTCTATAATTTTCACCGTAAACGTTAAATGTCAAATTACATATATAAAAAATATACATACATTTTTTATATGCTGTTTGACATACAGCGTCTACGGCGAAAAAAATTAATTCCACCACCTGTATTATTTCGCCATGATTCATACATTCGATTTCATAAAATTTCTACATACATATGTATGTATATGTACATTGATACCTAGAAGCAAACATATATGAACAAATTTTTTTTGCTTTTCAGGTCTGTCTCTGAATATCCATCGCTTTGGTGATAAATATCGTTTGGCCGTTATGGCAGATACTCAACTTGGTCCAGAACATGCGATTATAACACGTTCATTTGAAAAATATATGGAGGCTGCTACATTTTAAAATTAGTCCTTGTTAAAATATTTTATTAAAATCGAATTAATGCCAAGTCAATGTTTTTTTAATAATAATTTTTTACCGCTTTTTCGCTCTCTCTTTCTTATTTAGTACTAGAAAAACATTTTCAAAGAACTGTGAATATAAATCTAAAATTTTCCGTAGTGTAGTTTTTTAAATGTATATATTTCTATTTTTTCCAGTTAACAACAAAAATGTTAAATATACAGGCATGTCACAAATTCCGATCGGAATGGTTTTAATTCCGTATTAACCATTCCGATCGATTTTGATTTACCTTCTTCAGATTGCGATATTATTATTATTATTTTAAAAAAATGCTTAGGCTACATCTTTTTATTTAAATGTTGCAATATTGCGCACACCTAAGTAAACAACAAAGCTAATCTAAATAAAGACACATAATAAAAGTAAATTTATAAAATTTCAAAGAATCTTAATTCCACCTTGAAATTTATAAGTGGTTTCATTCCGAAGAAATTTTTCGTTTTCTAAAGAACCAATTTACGGAATTGAAACCAATTTCGATCGTAATTGAGTTCTGTGACATGACTGAATATTTCAAATCATCCCAAGATGTAATTGATAACGTTTTACACCCTTGTTTTGCTGCCTCTTATTTATTTTTAGAAAAACATTTTAATAGTGGCATTACATTTTATTTATTATTTTTTAAATAATAACTGCCAGTAAATATTTAATAAGAATATAGAGATAATATTTCAAAGTATCTCAAGATAAAGTAAAGAAATGTTAGAATATGATTTAGTTTAGATCTTGCTTTCGAAAATCAGATACATAATTATAAACCTTGGACTAGTTTTTATATATCCAAACTTTAGGGTCTGAATAAAAAAAATTATTACAGCGGTTGCGATAAATTTTTCTAAAACGTGCATCAGAATCATTAAAATTGCTAGAAATTTAACCCATTAAAAACCATTGTCCTCTCTTATAACAAATAATTTATATTAAAACTTCTCCCACTAAGTGACCCCTCCAATACAAACGAAAAGTTGGCCAGATTCTCGACAGCGTTCATTGCAATAGATTATTATGGAGGGGTGCAAATCAGTACACGCAAAGAAAAAACATGGTGAGGTTACCATAATCTAACAGCAACAGATTATGGTTGTATTTAATGGTTGTAAGCAAAACATATTGTTACATTTAATAATAATAAAGTTGGTCTGGGAACTATACTGTTGTCTAAAATAACAATAACATGGTAAAGTAAAAACATAATTATGTTTAAAATGTAAATATGTTAAAATTAAAAGTATTAATATTATGTTCAAATATAAACATTCAATGTTTTAATTAAAATATCATAATATGGTTGAAAATTTCATGTAATGTAATTGACTTAATTATTTAATATTTTGTTTATTAATGATATAGAAATAATCTATTATTTCTTCATTATATGCAATTTAATAATTAAATTTGTACATAAATTCACAAACGCATACGTATGTATCTCGTAAAATCAAATTCTAGAAACTTACCGTGAATAGCAAGTAAAATTCTTCGTATTTTATTTGAAACGCATGTTAATGTAGATCATCTGCATTTTGGTAAATAATAACAAGTGTTGTTAAATTATAATATGACAGGTTTAATTTAAAAGCCAGTAAATGGTAAAAATTTTATATAGTTACATATGCATATATAAATATACATAAATTCATATTTATTTAAACTATTTTTGAAATGTTCTGCTTACCGTTTTATTTGTTTTGATATTTTATATATTATTTTTAGTTATTTATTTTGTTACTTGAATTTTTATTTTTTATTTTCTCCAACAACAAATTAAAATTTTAAATTTAAGTTTTTAATATTTAAAAATTTTAGGTGTTTTCACATGCATCGATAGCTAACAAACAAATCACTAAGCTGATAAAATAAAAAACATTCTGTCATTCTTTCCTAAAACAAATATCATAATAATAACAATAATAATAATAATAAGTTATCAAACTTTGGTTGTGGTTTGAATTTTTTGGTTAAAACCAACCATATTGCATTTTTTGTGCATGGTAACCACTAAATGATGAAATGTTAATTTATTCGCCCCAACTATACATGTTTTCAGATAACATAATATGGTTATTTTGAAATATCAAAACCATTTTTTTCTTTGCGTGTAGTAACAAATATTAACTGTATTAAAAACAACATTTACAAAAAGTAAAAGTAGTGGATATGCAAAGAAAATGTTTAATATCTTAAAAACTATAAAACTTTTCAAAATTTAAATTTCAGTGATATTATTTAAAAATAAAATTTGGGTTATAAGCATGCCGAAAGTGAACTAATACAAACATCTACAAAAGGCTGTAAATAGTAAATAGATGTGGACAAGCTAGAACTCACAATTTTGTGAGGCTCGAAGGTGTAGCGTCGAAATAAGCGAATAAAGATAATATGAATGAAGGTTTAAGCCATGATATCACATCACAGCCACAAAAATTTTTTGCACTCTTCGGATTGTTAACAGATTTCCAGAGAGCTCGTTTTCGATGCTGCTGAAAGAGATGTTGATTATTAGAAAACAATACATTTGTGTTGTGCCGAAACGAAGAAGAAAACATATTTTAGCTTTATGTCTTCACCCCAAATGGGAAGAAATATTTATCACATGACATACAATAACTAAATTGAATTAGATTAATTTTTAAACTGTGAAGTATTTTTCCTTCCAAATAATTAAGACTTCAATTACACTAAAAATTACAGTCATAAACGTATCATTCAATTTCATAAAAATATTAGTAGCCGGTTGTACACTTTATTTTGCTACGGGCGGTCTTAAGCAAATTTAAAAAATGTCACTTTTTGGCCTGCAACATTTTCACCCCAAACATTTTTATTTCCAACCCAACAACTTAAAGGCTTTTAGCGTATCGAAATCGTGCACCATCTCGTTCTTAATGTATCCAGTTTTTTGCTTAAATAAACACCAAAATTGAATCCCAATAAAATAAATTGGTTCTTTATACATATTTTGTTGTATGGTATTATCTCCTAAAACTTTTTCGATTAATAGTTTGTCTCTTGCATGATACATAGACTGGACTGTCATACTAATAACATCAAAAAGTCAGTAGTAACTCCAAGGTTCAATTCGGTTGTGCCAGGCTTGGGTACATCCATTCAAAGAACTGGAGGATCCATAAAAATTCTTTTCAAAAAGATAACACAAAAACTCTTAACCATACACCAGCGTCTTACTAACCTCCACTTTTCCATCATAATAAAGCTGACTTGGCTCTGGCTGGCACCTTAAGGTATAAGATAAGGGATCGTACAATATTTTTCCTAGCCACCGAAACATTTGACTTCGTAATACCGGACAGCGACAATCAATGTGGTAGCGGTTTCTATTTCTAATTTCTTTACGTCTATGTACATTTTACAGAAATCTAAAACCCTAATTAAGAGTCTACTGCCAAGTGGAAACTCTTCCCGGTGGTGCAAACATTTGAGCTTATGCAAGATATAAAGACGCCCTTTTTGACAATTAATACCATAATGGATTGCTTTTATGAGCTTTTCATCTTACAGTTTTAAAGCATAATTAAAAAAAACGATATCTCCTTAATTTGAGTTTGTGGCAGCTTCTTTGTTGGTAAAAGTTGTTCCATTTCTTTTGATCAAAGAAAGCGATTGTTTTATAAATGGAATCGATGTTCAAGATACCAAAGAGTAAAATCTGAAAGTCGTAATTAAAGAAAAAAGATATTTGAATATAACTGAGGTTACAGTTTTTTAGGCTATAAAAAAGTTTAGGGATCGTTAGCTTCGAAAATATAAATTAGCTTCACTTTTTCCACTTAACATATTTAAAACCCCTTATAAAGCTTTTTTTAATTACTGCACTGAAGTAGATTTGTTTCAGAAGCATTTTAAATAAACGTAAAAGCAGGTTCATAGTGGAATTTATGTTAATTACCGAAGCGAAACTTACGGTATTTAATCCGAGACATGGGCTTAGAAAGGGTTAAAAGTTTTGGTAACATTTAAAAAGTTTTCAACTCACCTTTGGTATAAAAATCATTTAAATAAAACTTCATTCATAATTTTTAAAAAGAAAAAAAAAAACAAAATAAATACATCATATTTTTGTAGTTACAATTTATTTAAAATCCTCATCGTTCTTAACGAAAATCATTAAAAACAATTTTTGTCGTTAAATAAGTCTAGGAATGTCTTCAAAGCCCGAGTGTACAATGAATGACGAACTGTACCGTCATCAAGTTAGACACCATTTTATGGGTCAAGTTAAAAATCCACAAATACAAGTAATTCTTTTTTTTTAATATTTTCTAAACTAAGATTTAAGAAAAACAATAATGTTGCCTATTTTCAGCAAAAATTTCGACAAGCTTATATGGCCGAACCTAGTCAACATTTGAAAGAACATTCGTATAAGCCTCAGCAAAAAATTTACGAAGCAACTTTACACGCGAAGCAAAGAATTTGTAATCTAGCCCCTACGAGTGGTGGTGACGCTGATAGAATGTTATTTCTTTCTACACATACTACAAATCCCAGTGGAGACTCTTGCAGAATGCGTAGTAATTATGATAATTTTTCTGCAAAACAATTGCATCCCATAGGCAAACCATCAGCACCTGGTGCAACACCAAATGCTAACTCGTCTTCCCGTAAATATCAAACACCAGGCGTTGAAGACTTCGCTGGCGAACATCCGTATCTGTATGAAAACGATTCAAATTTATGTGGTCTTGATAATGTATCGCAAGAAGATAGTGCCAAAAGTCAAAAGTCGTCAAAAACGGTTGTAAGTCGTAAAAGCTCGCAGGACTTGCGAAAATTAGTTACGTCTCAATGTAAATTGCACGAAGTTATTGGTGAAACTCTTAAAGAAATGTGTAACACAGAAGTAGAAAACACAGGGGATAACGCCTGTAGCCTGCAAGGAGAATTAAGCAATCAATACCCCTTATCACTGAGCCAATGCAAACGTTGTAGTGACCGAATACATTCAACACAACCACAAAAAGATGTCACAACTGAAATTGGCAAAGGTGATTTTTTGGACTGTAAAAATACTAGCACATTGACCATATCCGTAGATGATGTGATTAATTCAAGAGTTGTTAATCCCATGATCCATAAATTACATCGCATGTACTTAAACAATCTCAAAGAAGAAATGTCTCTTATGGAAGATTTAGAACGACTGCCAAACAAAGTTAATGAAGTATACAAATCTATCATATTTAAACCAAAGGAATAATACAATTATCTCGGAAATCAATAGACGTTTGAAAATTTTAATAAAACATTTTTTTCTTTTTGCAATGTATATTTGCCTAATGGATCTAGCACGGCTTTTATCCGAACATAATTTAAATTGTAGCAAATTATATTTTTATAGATCTTGAAAAATACAATATGTATTAAATATTTTATTTTATTCGTTTGTGTAATTTGGAAACTACTTTTGCTTCGGGTTGTAAGTTTTTGTGTACTCGTACCGCTCCAAACGATTTTAAACGATTTTGAACTTTGAATTTTTAAGAACGTTTTTTTTATTAAATGAACCTTTATTATTGAATGGTGGTATGTGTGGGACTTACACTGCAGCATAAACATTTTTGAGGGATGGGTTGATCTCCGTTAACCCAAGTAAGACGCAGGCTTTAACAACCATTCCGTTTAAGTCATTTGTTGCTAGATAATTTAGTGGTATCTTACGACGTGTCAAATTTTTGTGCAGAATATTACATGGCGGGATCGTCTAAACAAAATATGTAATGAATCTGCACAAAGCGAGAGCAAATATGGATGAAAGTTTGACAATCGTGTAGCTATCTTTGTTTTCTTGAAAATTTTCAAGACAATTACGAACCATTAGATCTGGGGGCAAATCGTCGCATTCGTGATCGAGTGAGGATTCGTATCGAGTAAAATTTCGTGACGTATCGAATAACTGGGGTCTAATCGCCGCTTTCGATAACGAGTTAAATTGTTCGAGTTTTTTTAAATTGAGATTACCGCACTCGTTATCGAACAGCACAAACGAATAATTGAGATCATAGCATACGTTAACGAACAATCGATCGAATGCAATCTTTAAAAATTTCATTCGATACCTGTCATGCTAACGTAAAAATAAAAAAATATTATTTCAAAGAGTTTTAGACAACTTTTGTTTCCAAATATTAAAAATGTAAGTAAAATAAGGTATTTGTTTACAAAAATATCAATTTTTTTACAATTTTTTTAAGGACAAGTATTAAAAACATTAACGGTGTGCAAAAAGAAATTTTGGCAAATTTTATGACCGAGCATCCCGATTTGGCCAAAAGCCGCTTATCAAATTGTGGCCAAGGAAAAGCAGTTTCAAACAGGCTATGGGAGTCACTTACTGTGAAATTAAACGCGGCTGGGCCACCCATTAAAAACTCGAAGCTTTGGCGAAAGGTATGTTTGCTTTTATGTTCTATTGTTGATACATTCAGTAATTCATTTGTTACTTTAAAATTTATAGGTTTATGCAGATCAAAAATTTCAAGTTAAGAAAAAATTGTCTTTTAACAAAGCTTCCAAAAAGAAAACAGGTGGCGGCCCGTTCGAAGTACTTCCGTTATCATCGGTCGAGGAGCTTTTTCTCGAGGCTGCTGGAATTGAAGCTTCTGTTGAAGGCCTTTCGTCAGTGCAATCGTTTCCTGTAAGTTTCAAAGCTAGCGAGACTAATGCAGAAGAAATTTTAGAAGATAGTTCAGCAGAGGATCAAAGCTTAAATGAAATTGAAAATGATAAAATTGTCAAACGATCTAAAAAGCCTACTGCTTCAGAAACCAAAATAAATCTTTTGAAATCAAACTTAAAAAAAATCGAGGAATCTAAACTGGATATAAGCTCCAAGCTTGACCGTTTATTGCAGTTGAAGGAACGTTCGATGAAAATGAAAATGGAACAACATGATGCAAAAATGAAAAGATTAAAAGTTGATTTAGAAATAAAGTCTATCGAATTGGAAATGTTAAAAAAGAATCAAGAAATGCTTAGTTATAATATTTAATTGTTTATTGATTTTAAAATGGTGGAATTAATATAATTTTTTTTTTTTTGTTTTTAATGTGGTTTAAGTACCATTAGACTGAAGTACAAATTTATGTTCCTTATAAAATTAAATTATTATACATATATTAATAAAAATTAAAAAAAAAAAAACTATACATTGTTTAAAAGCGAAATTTTTAAATGGTCCCTAATTTTGTTTGCAACTCTCGTCAAATGTGTTTCCGAACCAGTGTCGACATCAATTTGAATAGATTCAGTGACAGAAATCGCTGTGTATTGTTCAACATTATATTTAATACACACGTTATGTAATGCTGCACATACATTTCCGAAAAGTGCAATTTTTTCAGGACTGTAGCGGCTTCTTTTTTCGTTCGATAAAATTTTCCACCGTCCTTTTAATATGCCAATTGATCTTTCTACCGTGCTTCTTGCTTTTGAATGGACTTCGTTAAAATGAGCTTCTAACGACCCTTCCACTGGATTCCTGTAAGGTGTAATACACCACGGTTCTAGTGGATAACCAGAATCACCTTAACAAATAATATTTAAAAATAAAACTATACATATAAAAAGTCAATTAAAAACTTTTTCTACCTAACTTACCTAAAAGCCAAGCGTTTTTTAGAGTGTTGTTATTATACATTTCCTCCAAGATATCTCTTGCATTTGAATGCTTCCAGACGAAAGAATCATGCGCTGCACCTCCATATTTTGAGTTTATAGTCAATATTTTATATTCATGATCGCAAATCTAAACAAAAAAACTTACAAAAGTTACTTTTTATTGCAAAAAATATTTGTACATACGATCATAGAATTAAGGCTATGAAATCCTTTTCTGTTAAAAAACATATGCTCGTTAGTGGAGGGTTTCTGTAAGCCAATGTGTGTACCATCTACACATCCAATTACTGAAAAATCAATTAATATTTATGCGATATACTTTTTTTTTATTCAACAAGTTAAAAAACATACCTCCAGGAATTTTAAACTTCCTCATGAACTCTTCCATACATTTGGTTGATTCTTGAGGTTTAAATACTATTAATTTAGGACACATTTTTAACTCTATTTCTTTTGCGACATGTGAAACACATTTGTTGACTGTACTTTGACACATGCCTAATAAGTAATCGTTTCCAATAACATATTGGAAACTTCCATTTGCCAAAAGTGACAGTGTTGCTGCAAGCTGAAGATGTGGTGGAACTGCTGTGGACATGTGGCCATTAAATACAAGCTGGGAAAGTATATAATTAAAGGCTTCTTTTGATACCCGAAACCGTTGCTTAAAACTACAAAAACGTTAAAATAATTTAAAAATTAGTATCAATTATTTTCACATTTACTTACATTGTATCCGGCAAGGATAATGGGTTACTTTTATCACGAAGTTGTCTCCTAAGGCGCATTGTGTTATTTTCATCCTCTGAGTCAGATGATGACATAATTGTTATAAACAACAATTCTTCACTCATTTTCTTAAAAATAAAAATGTTATTAACAACAAAATTTGTAATTTTATAAGAAATAATTAATACTTACGTTGTTAGATTTTTCTTTTTTACTTTTATTTTGTTTACATTTTAAGAAACATATGTTTTGGTTCTTTTACAAAACAAAAATAATCTAGTACATTTTTTTAAAATTTACGATTCGATAGCAATCGAATGCCATGATTAGGTCATTCGAAAGGTAACGTAAATTTATTCGATACGTTACTTTGTTCGATCACGTATGCGGCGATTAGACCCCTGGATTGCGGCATTCGATAGCGTTCGAATCGAAATTTGTTTAAAAATGTAAAAGATTTTGAGTGAAGGTATTCGATCGACTACTCGTTATCGAATGCCATGATCTCAAAATTCGATGCAAGCTATTCGATATCGAGTACGGCGATCCCAAAATGTAAAATTTCTATCAAAGTCATTCGATCACGAATGCGACGATTTGGGCCCAGGGATGCATTTTCTGCAAGACGCCCAGTTGCGTAAGATTTTTCCTCTCATTTTTAAAACACGAATGGAATTTTGTTTTTTTTTTTCTCCTGGATTTTACGTGCGTAAAGTTGTACCTCCTAAGCCGCCCTTAAGCTACATTTGAAATTTACACTTAAAATATTGTAATTCCTATCGCTATAGAATGCCGTATTTTGCAATGTACAAATGATGTAGCAATTAAAAAGTATGTTACCTCCGAATTTTTATGCATAGCGAAGTCGATTGAGCGATGTCTGTCTGCCCGTCCATGTAAGTGTTGAAATCAAGTTTGCCAAGGCAGCATATCAACTAAAGAAAATTTAAATACGCCTATCGATCAGACATAGTGTCGAAAGAGGTGCAATTGGAAATCAGCAATATCCATATTATTTGGAAGAATGAACTAACTCCAATAAAAAAAAGAACAAATATACGGAGCGATAACGAATTAAAAAATAAGAAAAAAAACATCAAGTAAAAAAGTTGGTGCTCGTCCATAAAATCCTTTTCAAATTTTTAAATATCAATATGGGTATCATTTAAAAGCTTTTAAAGAGATCTTTAACCCTTTCGGGACGGAGTTTTGTTTTGCAAACCAAATTATGTATCGTCAAATTTTTTTCATATTCTAAAAGGTATGGTAAAAGTATTATGTTCTCCATACTTAAAAATTTTAAATTCGTCCTTTTATGCTGGGACATATAATCCCAACAAGTGTTTTCATCGGGCATAAAATCACAATCAGTGTTCTCGAAGAGCGATTCGAAATTAAAAAGACAACTAAAATATATATATTATTAGGTTGAGATAAAAGTTTACATTTATTTTTAACATTTTAGGAATGTAATTAGGTATTTATTTGTGGAATGGCCCAAAACACTTTTAACATAAGGCGTTGTTATAATCTGAGCATATCATCTTTGTTCGCTTTTCTATGCCAAATGAAGAACAGCGGACACAGCGACAACGCTTCTCTTGCTCTACTGGCAAGTGGTCTCCAATATTGATGCTATCCGTTTTTGGACGTTTGGCAGTTCTACCTCCCTGGCGATTGCGTTGAAAATAAAGCAAAAACACAGTTTGAAAATTGCTGGGACGTATTATCCCAGTAGTCCCGAAAGGGTTAAGGAACTAGTAAACATTTTTTTTTAAATTCCGATGACATTTTTATGTATAATTATATACGTGTAGTACTTAATTTTTTTCTTATTTTTTAATTCTCTATCACTCCAATATTTGCTTTTGTGATTGGAGTTACTTAACTATACTAGATTTACATATATGGTAATAGTATTAACTGATGATGTTAAAGTAAAATCATACAAAATTTAGATACCAAACCAAGGCGCTTAAACTCATAATAGTTCAATATCCGGGGTACCTAACAAACAAACAAATTCGTAATTACCTTGAAGTTCAAACAGTTGAAGGAGCAATTAAATCGTACAGCGAAAATATGTGATTATGCATAATAAGTGATTATGAGATACAAAGACTAAAAAGATATCATACTCTACAAATAGGCATATTTTTTTGCATTTTCCTTGTTTTTATTTTATTTTTTGATAACACTTAAAATTTAGTTCGTAAAAATTTAAATTTCTATTGAACAAATATTTTTTTGTTAGCTTTAGATTCTTGTTTTATATGTTCAATATTTTACAAATAATTAAAATTTCAACAAATATTCAATTAAAATTTTTTCAATTTCAATATATATATGCAGCTTTAACGCTAGTAAATCAAACAAGAAATATTCTTCGCACATATTAGCATTTTCCAAATCCTTTCATATTAATATAAAAATTGTACCTTTCCAATGCACATCTCTTACATTAAATATAACAAAAAATTAAAAACTATTTCCCCAAAAAGAAAGCTCTTAGAATTTATTTACAAAGAAATTAAAATAACTTACAAACTAATAAGTTAAAACTACTAAACAAAAAAGGTACAAAACAAAAACAAAGAGAAAAGGTAACAAATTCATATTAACCAAAAACACCCAAATATGAAAACTATTAGGCAGTGTTATATACTGTATTCTGACAAGCTACCAAAACTAATCTCTCCCATCTCTGTAGCCTTTTCATCTGGTGCGATGTAATGCCGAACCAAGCCGAAAAGGCTTAAGAGATGATTGGGCGGTTAATGTGGCGGTATACTAAAAGATGCACTTTCCTATCATGACCCTCCATACGTTTGTGGTGGCGATGTGGCGATAGATCTCAAAGTTCTCATCGAAGGTGACACCCATGTACTTAAGCCTTCCTGAAGTCCAAAACGGTTCTCGTCCGATAGTCAAACATGGTATGTATTGTCTATAATTCGGGTAAATATATTTGCGCCTACCCTTGAACATTACAACTACAGTCAACAAATATTCGAAATACAACAAAAATTTTATGTTTCTCCTAAGAATTACGGCTTTCACAAAAAATCGTAATAACTTCGAAAAAAAAATAATGGTGGAATTCTGTAATATGCGCCGATAAAGTGAAACTTTGAAAGCAAAAAAATTTTGTTTGCGTCTCACATGTAAAGTTTCATTTCGTCGATGCGTGTTACAAGATAGTCACCATAATCTGTGCATATAATAAAACTGTAACGGAATTATTTCTGTATATAAAATATTTCTTGGAAATTGTTGTAGATAAAATTTTAAACTGTGTACAAGTTCGTGTTTTCAGATTTTGCGCTCTCCTTATGTTTTTTCAGGACAGTATAATTTATTACTTTTTATACCCTTCACCACAAAAAGTGGAAAAAGGATATAACTGAGTTTGTCATTCCGTTAGTAATTTCTAAAATATCCATTTACGATCCCAAAAGTATATATATTCTGACTTCTTATGTACAGCGAAGTCGATTGAGCGATGTACGTCTGTCCGTCCGTATTAAGGCAGAATTAGTCTTTACTTTCCGTTCCGTGAAGAATCAGCTGATCAGTTTCTGTTAAATGGGAACGTTTATTTGTGGTTTGTTATTACTTTGACGTTCTGTTCCGTTCTAATCAGTTAAAAAAAGAATTCAAGGTTAAGTTAATTGAAAGTTGTTTGGTAGTGTGAGTGTAAAATGTAAACAAACCTATCCAGTAAAAAATATATGGATTAATCCATAATCGAGCAATAAAGGAGTAATGACTTGTTCATCCATTTGGAGTAACTACAATTACAATAACAAACTATAGTTTGTTATTGTAATTGTAGTTTTTTTTTGTATTGTGTTTTCTTTGTTTGCTACATAGTTGTTACAGAAAAACTAATCACAATTATTTAAAAAGTAGAACGGCTCGAAACAAAACAGCAACAGAAAGTAAAGTCTAATGAGGCCTTAAGTGTTAAAACAAGTTTGCCAAATTACTAGATCAGCTAGAGAAAAAGTAAATACACCAATCGATCAGACATAATGTCGAAAGAGGTGCCATTTTTGTGTAAAATTATATATATGTATGTAGGTCTTAATTTTTTCCTTATTTTTTAATTCTGTATCACCCCAATATTTGCTTTTTTGATTGAAGATACTTCACTAAACCAGATTTACATACAAGATGGTGAAGGGTACAAAAGATTCGGCATAGCACTTCTTTCGGCATTATGTCCGATGGATTGGAGTATTTAAATTTTTTCTGCTGATATACTGCCTTGGCTACTTGACTTCAACACAAACACGGACGGACATCGCTCAATCTACTTCGCTATGCATAAGAACTCATAGTATATGTATATCCTTTATGAGGTTGGAAATGGATATTGAAGGAATTACAAAAGTTTTATTACAAAAGTTAATAAATAATTATAAATTTTACAAATTAGTTGAATTTTATTATATTGCAAGTAATGATTATTTCC
Organism: Gymnosoma rotundatum; assembly: GCA_916610165.2. Taxonomy (NCBI): domain Eukaryota; kingdom Metazoa; phylum Arthropoda; class Insecta; order Diptera; family Tachinidae; genus Gymnosoma; species Gymnosoma rotundatum. The sequence goes on along the minus strand of OU744337.1, from coordinate 88,181,859 downwards.
CATAGTTCAGAAAATACATACATCACACACAACAGGTACTGTTCGAACCCAGTAAAAAATAGGATCATCCAAATAGTAATCTTGGAGCGTTCCTTTGCGAGTAATGGATTACTCCATAAAACTCCGAACCACATTGGATTTTTAACAAAGCATGTCCGCAGATACGAGTACTCCTTTTAAGCTCCTTATGGAGTACTCTCTTTGATCTTGAAAATGATGACAGAGGGAGTAATCTTTTTTGTCTCCTGAAAGAGCATAAAGGGAGTAATCGCTTTTGTCTCCTAATAGAATATAAATGGAGTAAACATCTATATAAAATACAATTTTTTTTATTTTTTACAAAAACAAGAAAATATTCATTTATTTAAATTTTTTTTAATGTAGCATTTTTTTTTTTTGCATTCGATGAGGTCGTAGTTCTTGTCAAGTAGGTCTGTTGGTAAACAGTTGCTTTACATTTACGAAATGCTACCTTGAAAGATTTTTCATAATCCGGGTATGTTGGATACGTGTCTTTTAGTGCTTCTGCAAGAAAATTGATGAAAAAATTACACGTAATATATTATTCAAGATATAATCAGGCATGTTCTGATACTCGCATGCGATTTCAAAAACGCCAACTTTTGTTTTACATGTTCTGAAACTCACGCGTTTTGCTTGCGATTTGCTATTTTTCAAACTTATGTTCGAAAAAAAACATATGTTTTTACGGTGCAAAACATAAATAAACAAAAGAAAATTACAACAAAATGCCTGCAGCTGCCTAGCTTAGTTTCATTTCTTAAAAAAAAACATGCAATTAAAAAAAGAACGAATTAAAAAACGGACGCTTAGAGATTGTAACAGTTCAATTGATACTTCAATCCAATGTATATTTAATTATTTAAAAAATAACCAAAGCCAAGAAATGTTTTGGCGACAAATGGATTTTCTATTGGTGATATTGCATTTAGCATCTTTGATGTAAAAGGTTACTTACGTTGTAAGTAATCAGTACTTAATAAGTATTTTTGTTTATTTTGTTAATTATAACTTGCACGTTCGGAACTCATATCGTCCAAAGAGTAATTTAAATAAATTTTTTAATGTTCCTTAACACTTTAATCGGGCATTTAAAAGCAACGAATATTTTATAAGAATTGAAAATTAAAATAATCACATATTTTTTGACTACCGACTATCCGTTCAACCGCACTAATACAAGTATATTTTCGAACATCAATTAAAACAGCTGTTTCTATGAAATCGCCAATACTCAAGAAAACAATCAAAACAAACAATTGATAGAACAAATAACAGGTTTTAAATTAATTATTTGCGGCTTTAATTGTGTAAAAATTAAAATAATTTCTGTTAAAAATTAAAGAGAACATATTAATTTTCATTTGTGTATAATTTTATTGTTGCTTTAAAGTTTATTTTAAGTAAAATTCGCAACTTCACTTCAGTATGTGTTTGCGATTTGAAGCCGCCAAATTTCTTGCGATTGTGAACTACAGAAAACCTTTCATGCGATTTCAACTCGCATCGCCAGTTTTAAGCGATTTGCGATTGTCAGAACATGCCTGAATATTAAAAATTCAGCTATTTGTTATTTTTTTTTAAGAGAAGTAGCACTTCAGGCATTAAATACCTGCTTAGTTTGTAACCGTGCTACATTCTTTAGGAAAGGGATAGATGAGAGAGAAGACAGGTGGTGAAAGGAGATAGATATAGCCATTTTATTAATTATTTTACTTCGCCGGCGAATATGCTATAAGGAAGTACCGACGAAGGAGGCTGCATGTTTAGTGTTAATTCTAAATATGTATTTACCGAAATAAAAAAAGTTAAACAATTTGTATTTGTTTGTTTTGATCCATGCTAATTTAATTTGACCAGTATATTTCGCCGATCATTTTGCGTATAGCTTTTTTGATTTTGTCAAACCGCGGTTAAATATACGAAATTTAAAATAAATTAAAATAAAAAACAAAGAATTTTGAATACTTGTTTAACTGATTGTATTAAAACAAAACTCAGTCTTACTCCTTCTGAATCAGGCTCGGTTTTAATCAGCTGTTCTACCGAATTTAATTCCTTCAAAGAATCAATTTGGAAAATTTTTATTCTTTAATTTGATGCATTCCTCCACAAACCTTAATGACTTTGATGAGCTTTTATAAAGCATCGTTCTATCCACAAATATATCGATCAGTAGTTCGGCATTTGCATTAGGTGATATGTATTGGCCGTGCATCATCAGTGCTTTTTCTAAACCACAATGAAAGTATTCACCTGGTCTATTATTTCTGGGCTCACTGTGAAGCAGCGTGGGTTTTCTGCATGCACTGCTTTTAACAATGTTTCTCTGTATAGTAGAATGTCCATGCCTTCACTTTTTAAAATGTAGAGTAGTGAATTATAGCGTTCGTTAGAAACGCGATTTTCAATTACCCAAGAAGCGAGCTCCTTTTAAATTTTTCATGATATTGTTTGAATTGATATCATAATGAACATCAAAGTTTTCCGTTTGGCTATGTTCATTTGATAATTCATTGACTTTGTTAGGTACTAATGCCTCTTGTTCACTTTAAGTCTCCCGTTTACAATTTGAGAATTTTTCAATTTCTTTTTTAACTAGTCGCTTAGAAACTAAATATTTACATATTTTTTACAAATTTGTTACTATACCCGTACCTTTTCGCTTTTTTTAAAACCACGTCTTTCACTTTTTAAAACTAAACTGACTAAATACAAAAACAAAACGAAAACATCAACCATTAACAGTTATGTCAAAGAAAAAAAAAACAAAAACGAACTGATACATCCCCCATTGATCCATTTGGAGTATTAAGCGAGGCATAAACAATAAAACAAAAAATAGTTTCGATAGCTCGCTTATTACTCCAAACGGATGAAAAAGTCATTACTCCTTTATTGTTCGATTATGGATTAATCCATATAATTTTAATGAGAAAGCAACACACATATTTTTTACATATCAATTATGCGTGTTTCTAAATTTTGTATGTTGCTGACAAGGCACATTAATTTTACAGGTAATAGCAGTTCTAAAACAACTACAACAATTAGTAAACAACATGTCAAATTCAAATAAAGCACAGTAATTTGAAAAAGTTTTTTTTTTGGCAAAATTGGGTATCATATAAACCACTTAATATATCTCAACGAAATTCTATAGAGGCAGAGCAGTATTTTTAAAATGTCTAACGTACCCAAATGTGATAAGAACTCAAATGTTAAGATTTTTTAAATTTAATCAAACCTTGAAAATGTCTATAAAAATATGTTAAAATGTAGCTAATCTTAACTTAGTGTTTTTGGCGTAGTACGCTTATTAATTATCGGAATATTACTCTAAGACATTTGCTATATTATTAATAAAATTTAAAATAAACAAGTTTAAAGTTATGATTGAGAAAATGTAAAAAAATATCGTTTTTTAAGGACTTTCCGCAAAAAGGTGGTATTCTTTTCATTGCTTATGTAATTTAAATTTACTTCAGTAGTAGCAAATTTATTTTAACAATTTTAAAGACAAACTAAAGCAAAATTACGTCAACAATTATAACGGTTCCCCTCCAGCCCTTTCCAACATTGCCAATTTTGGAACAAAATTTTAAAATTATTGTAAAATTCCTCGGAGTGCAAAGCACCGATTAAAAAAGGTAAACGGTAAGTCTCCAAATTTTGGCTACATACCCTAAAAAACCATTTGACAGCCCCGTGATTATCTAAGGCCTCTTAAAAAAAAAAACAAATTTTTGGGACATTTTCTCCTTTCCGGGAATTTATATGGTAAAACAAAAAAAAATTAAATTTTATTTTACTATTTGATTACAATCACTTTTAGCTGTATTACTTAAAAATTTTGTAGGAATAGCCCGATATTTAATTTCTAAAAAACCCATCTTAACATGATTTTTTCAGTTTTTGAAAATGTAGCTCGAAAAAAATAATTAGAATATTATTAATCTAGACGTCATAAGCTTTCCTTTGATGCTACTTGCATGCATATATTCAAGGAGCATCCTAAGCCTCGTGATTATGTCAGCTTATTTTTTTTTATGTAAAAATGTGTATAAACACATTTTGTACCAAACTTCTTGGGTTTAACATACAAAATGAGCAAACAAAATCATGAAGAGGCGAAGCCTACAATTTGTAAATAAAATTCAGTTTCAAAAAGTGTGTGAAACAATTTTGTTTTATGAAAATTTTAAAAATATTTCCACAACACCACTGTAAGAAAAAAAAATAATAAGTGTAAACAAAATATGACATCTGAAAACATAAACAAGAAAGTCAACTGATCTACTGCCACTACCTAGTATATTAATCTGCCTCGGTTGGTGAGCAGTTTTTCTTTGGGCTGATTTGGTAAAATTGTAAGTCAATCAGCTGTTGCATAAAGGAAACAATTTAAATTATCACTAAACAAATTTTCAAAAATTAAATAAGTAAAAAAATCTTCCTTATAAATAATTATTTTAACTTACCATTTTTTACGCAATTGTTAATGCCTGTAGAATAACATATTTCCAAATTTTCCATTTTTAAATATTTTTATAACGTTTTTAATTTTAACTTTGTTGGCGCCTTTTTTATACAAAATGGTTTTTTGTCATAAAAAAAGTAAAAAAATTTGAAAATTTCTTTCGGGTTAAAAATTTGGTTTTTAGTGTTTCCGTACTTTTAAACATTTTAGTCCCTAATTGAGAGTAATTTTTCATTACTCTCGTTTGCCCCAACTTTACCTAAAAAGTAAGGGAACACAGCTAATATTTGGTTGTTACCAGTGTTGCCGTTGGTTACGTTTTTCAATTTTTTCGTAACTTTTTAAGGCCCCACGTAACATGAATAATTTTGTTATATTTGGCCCAATTTTCGTAAAGACACGAAATAACAAAAAATTACTGAACCAGTACTTGTTTTATTATTTGAGGTAGAAACCTGTTTGACAGCCCACTTAAAAAAAGAAGTTTTAAAAACACAGTTTTATGGAAAAGTTTCTTTAAAAAAAACCTTATAGAAACTCAATAGTGCGCTTCCATTGACGTGATTTTGTCTAAAACACTTGATTTGCTCAAATCAAGTGCTGTGCTACTTGATTTTCCATACATTTTTCATGCTACCAAAACCATTTAAATCACTTGATTTATTTCAAATCATGTCTAAAATGTATTTTTTCGAACTAAATTTGCCTTTGCAACACTGTTTTGTCTAGGATATTCAAGTTCAACTCCGCTCCGTGACAATTACCAAATCTAGTAAGGTTCCAAAAACAATTTTTTTAGACCGGACATAAAGGTTTCCTCCTCTATGGTATGACCAACAGCGGCTTCGCGTTCTAAAAATTTCTTGCATAGCCGGACTTCTGCCGGACGCAAAGTTTTTCTCCTCTATGGTACGACTAAAAATTCACTTTCTAAAGATTTCCTGTATTACAAGTTACCAAAACTATTTAAGTGCTTCTACAACACAGCATTATAATTCCCAATATATTAAAATCTCGGCGAGACAACCGTAGAAATTGAAAAACAACTTAATTTAATTCACCTTTCCAATACTAGCCATATTTTCTCGTTATATACATTTTGTATACATAAAAACTTTTGAGGTCTGTAACTCGGAAACAAAGGGTTTTCACAGAAATTACCTATTTACATTTTTTGCTTAAAATTACATTTTACACCCTTTATGTATTTTTTCATGAAGTATTCCGATTAACTTAATTTACTTAGTAAAGCTGTTTACGGGGGAAATTATTTTTTTACAATTTTTTTTTAACTTTTCCCTGCTTTAACAAATAAGCTCTTAAATTCCCTTTCCAATATACCCGTATTGTCCCATTCCGCCATCAAACACTCTACATATGCTTTATTAAATAAAAAAACTTGAGAGGTCCGTAACTCCTAAAGTAAAAGTTGCCGCCGAATTCTTCACGTTGCATTTTTTGCTTAAATGGCATTTTTCACCCTGTAGACTTTTTTTATTTTGAAGCGGTGCCCGTAAACTAGATTAAAGCCAATTAAATTGTATAAAATGTAACACTATTAACTATTAAAGGTTTTACAGCACCATATTCCTTACGGTGGTATAGACCAAGCAAAAGCATTTCTTAAATAAAAAAAAACATTTAAATAATATATTTAAAAGATCATCAACCATGACGATAGATTTCTTTACAATTGTTCATAAACGATACCATCATGTTATACGCTTCTTTGTCAAAGTCTATATTTTCCCCGCCAAACAAAATAGCCTGAAATATGAAAATTTTAACTCAAAGTACAAATTTTGAAAACAGGTTATGCAGTATACCAACCTCACTAGCTCTTATGGCAGTAGGACCAGCAGCTTTTCCTATAACTTCTATCCAATCGCCTTTAGCCGCTCCCACTGAGTCGGATAGACTAACGGTAATTCTTTGCTCATCCGTGGAAGTACCCGTTAAATTTGTGCCAGACTCATCTTCTACACACAACATAATGCTTATGTTTTGGCCAATAGTTGCTCTTAACATATTTCCATTGACAAGCGTACGAGGTTCAAATGTTCCAACCATGTTTCATTAATTGTTGACAAGTTTTTGAATAATTTTAATATGATGGTAAAAAAACACAGATAAATCTATGGAAAAAAACGAATAAACGCGCGAAATAATCACACAAATGTCGACAGCCGGAATTCGAAGGTGCCATACTCAAAAAATATTTTCAATGTATATAAATGCTGCTGGTTACAAGATGCTATTTTAGAATTTTTTTGGCTTTAGTACAATAAAAGAAAAAACAGTTATTTATATGGTGAATAATATTAATTAAATAAATTCTAAGAACTCCAGAAAAAATAATATTTGTACACTATCATATTTGTTACTACATTTAAAAATCAAATCACGGTTACTCTTATATTAAAACAAATTTCTTAAAAATATAAAGAACGATAAAATAGCCAATATATTCAGTTGCATAGCAATCTACTTCTTAAGGAATCAAAATTATTGATTGTTGGTTTGAATTTTAAGTTACTCCATTAATAGCAAGACCACTATATATATATACACCTGTTACTGTTCATTACAGGTATATATATATACATATACCTGTAATGAATTCGCCTTGCTGCCAAAGAAATATATACATTTTGTTTTTGTACAAATAGTCTTTGGCTGTCAATAACAAAGAAGTATAATAGAAGATATTCGAAGAAGGAAAAATCACAAGCGTAAAAAATAGTCACCTGGGTTGTAATGGCCACCTGTTATTAATTCACCTTGAATGTGATTTGCCAAGGCGAATCAATTACCAGGTGGCAGCGTTAGAGAATTTATTATTTTTTGCAGGTAGAAACAAATGTCAAACTTCATATATAAAAAATAGTACACAGATTTGTGTTCATGGCGAAAATTAATGGATTCGCCTACTCTGCGACCTGGTAATTGATTCGCCTTGTGATTTTCTAAATCTTGTTATTGTTTTTGCCACAGATGAATAACTGTGGTTTTTGCAATATTAGCAAAATAAAAAAAATCAGATGTGAGGACATTACCTAGTAAAATATATGTGCTTTAGTCAGTAAAACTACTATAAAAGAAAAACCGCTAGACTATCATCACTGTTATGCTGTCATTCAATGCAAAAAATCAATTTAAACAACAAAAATATATTCTGCTACTGCTTTTTTGAAAAAATTCTGCGGCGAAGGCACGCAAAAGTTAAAAACAAAATTTTAAATTGAAAATTTTATTAGTTTTTCTTGTTGCGATATAAAAATCGAAAATGTTTAAGTGTAAAGTTAAAAAAACAGCGTTGAACCTTATAATAAATATAAAATGTTTAATATAGAATTGAAAGAAAAACACAAATTTAAACAGCCAAAGTACGCTGTCTGCAGTCGAGAAAAAAAAAACTCCAAACAAAAGGACGAGAATTGATTTTTCAATTACTATACCAAAAAGCACCAGCTAAGAAATTTTTTATAAATTCTAACTCCTATGATATATATATTGATAAATTTTTAACAGCATTTAACCATGAGTAAGTTGGATAAAATACCTATGCACATATTTATATATGCTGAACAAAAAATCAATGCGGCAGGATTTTGTGAATTTGGTTCAATTTAGATAGCATTAAATGATATATAAATAGGGTGTGTGTGTGTGCTCTTTTACTTATTACATGAATTCCTATACTTGAATTGAGCATTTCCCATTTGCTTATTATAAAATCATATCAAGTACTTGAAATGTTTAACTTTAGCCTACGTTTGCAGTTAAATTTAACAAAGAATAATTTGTATAGAATATCACGTCACATACTAACGCTTCTTTGCGCCTTACGGCTAAAAAAACACCTTATTTCTTAAATATTTAAAATAAAAAACAATAACTCATATTGTGTCACCTATAAACTTTAATGATTTTTTGTTGTATCGTAATTTTTCTTGGCTTAGGTGCAGAGGAAAATGAAAAGGTTATATTGGACTTGTCTCGCAAGCAATTAAAAAAGGTACCCAAACAAGAAGACGCTCAAAATGTTCGTACTTTGCTTTTGGATGAAAACGAACTGCAAAAAATTGATAATATTGATTCATATCTTAAAATTGAAAAGGTAAATGCACTACTACATAAATTGAAAATAATCAGATTTAAAGACATGTACAGTGACTTACATAGTATGTTTGTGAATTACTGGATCCCAGATTCCAGCAAATACATGTTTGTAATCTGTAAAATTATTTTTCTTTGTAGCAGCTTACGTTAGACTCTATCACTTTTTCACTGATTTCTTTGCAGTTGTCTTTGAGTAAAAATCAATTATTACGCATGTATGGCGTTTGTCGACTTCATTGTCTGCGAGAACTAAATCTCTCTTTCAATGGTATACTGTCTATTGAAGGTCTAAAGGAATGTGTTCATCTGCGTTATTTAAACTTGGAGGGAAATAACATAAAGACAATTGAGCATTTAAATACTAATGTTAAATTGGAGTACTTAAATTTGGCTGAAAATAGTATTGGTAATATATCGGATATAACGTTTTTAAAAAGCCTTAAGGTATGTTATAATTTCTTTTAAATAATTTTTATCAGCTTAGTCATTTTATTTTCAATAGAAAAGAAGCTTTTAGTTACGATTATAAAAAGTAAAAATAACTTAGGGTTATTTAGAAAGTAAAAAAGGTTTATTATATCTAAATCTGGGCAAGCAATTCTGACCGCTCAAACGAGTGATATCGAGCTTCGGTATGAATTACTGCTAACCACACCAACAAAATTCTTGGGCAATTCTTCTAACTTACATTGTTGTTTTTAATAAGAAACAAATCAATTTGTTATAATTTCTTTTATTATTTACCAAGTTTATGTTAATAAGAAAGTACAAGTATGCCTACTTTACCATCCTGGGACTGTAGTCAGCTGACTCCATGGTGTAGACTTGCATCTACTTGATATACAGGCATGTCACACATTCCGATCGGAATAGTTTTAATTCCATATTATTCATTCCGATTGATTTTGTTTTAGCTTCTTCAGATTCCGATCGATTTTGCTTTTTACTAAAAAATGCTGAATCTCCACTTTTTATTAAATGTTGCAAAAATGCAGACACCAAAGTTAACAACAAGGCTAATTCGTTCCCACGACAATTGGATCTATGGTCAGGAACGACCCAGAACAAAACCCAGGTTCTTCATTGAGCGAAATGTCAGCTACAAACTGACAATCCCTCCTGTCCCTTACCCCAACCTGGAGGTTATGAGCATTTCTTTGGACACTGACGGCACAGAAATAGAAATCATCAAAGTTTATATCCCGCCCGTTAACAGCATTGGGGATAATTATCACCCGAGCATATCCCATCTCTTGCAAGGTGATAATAGAATACTACTAGGTGATTTCAATGCTCATCATGAGAGTTGGTATTCTCAACTACCAGAAGACCCCCGGTATTCAATTTGCAGAACAGATAGACGATTCGGACTTTGCCCCAATAAACGAAGACTTCCCAACAAGAGTTACTGCAGGATGTGTAAGTTCACCAGACATCTCCATTGCCTGTTCATCACTACTTGCCTTTACAAGCTGGCAAAGCCATGTTGCATTTAAATGAGACCACATCCCCATTGTGGTCACTGTTGAGAAACCAAGTGACTTCGTTGAGCCTGATAAGCGAACTTATATTAACTATAATAAAGCCAACTGGCAGGGTTTTTCAGAATTTATTGATGACTCCCTTCGTCAATTACCCCACCCCACTTGTGCCAGGAAGGGAGAGAAAGTTTTCAGGCAAACTCTTCTCAGGGCAGCCGGGCGCTTCATACCAGCAGGCAGAGTCCCAAATACTAGAACACATTTTCCAACTAGTGCAGCGCGCATAGCTCAAAAACGCGATCGTTTACGCGCCTGCAACCCAGCAGACGAGCGAATTGAACTGCCAATGGGCGAGATAAATACACTCATCAATGAACATCGCCGCAGCAAATGGTTGGAACATCTTAACAATTGTTCAACTAGCTCCAAAAAACTCTGGTCTACTATTAAAAGTCTATCTGGCTAAAACTGCGACAAAAACCTCGCCGCTATAGGATTTCAGGACACTCAGCATACAAATGCAAAGAAATGCGCTAAATTATTCTGCCGACAGTTTGTCGAACACCCCACATTGCAGAATAGGGATAAATGAGCCATAGTACGGAGAACCAAGAATATAAAACCAGATTCGGTGCCCATTTCCTTAATACTGATGAAGTAAAAAATATCTCCAAATCAAAACCCTCAAAAGCTCTTGGTCCTGATGGCATCTCAATGCTAATGTTGAAGAGAATTTGCCCAGTATCGCTTGAATATCTGACGCGCCTTCTAGAAATCTCGATTCGCCAATTGGTGATTCCGGATATCTGGAAGGTTGCCCGGATAATTCCCTTACTAAAACCGAAAAAACCCGCTACAATGGGAGAGTCTTACCGACCGATCTCCCTTTTATCACCCGTAGCTAAGGTCTTGGAGGCGTTACTACTGCCAACCTTTGAACAACATTTCTTACCCGCCACACACCAACGCGGCTTCAGGTAATTCTGTATCACCACAACGGCTTTAAATATGATAGCTACCCAAATCGCAGACGGCCTTAATCAGCAAAGACCATGCCAACGCACAGTTGTTGCCGCCTTGGACTTATCTAAGGCCTTTGACACGGTCGATCACTCTGTGCTGATAAATGACATCACGAACTCTTCTCTTTCTAACGATGTCAAACGCTGGATTGCCAACTACTTTAGTGGTAGACATGCGTTTGTTGAGTTCAGAGGCCAGAAGTCAAAACTCCGCAAGATAAAAATGGGTGTGCCACAAGGAGGAGTAGTGTCACTTATACTCTTTAATACTTATCTTTCGAAACTTCCTGAACCACCCCAAGATGGTGTCGTACTGAGATGACTGCATAATCTTCTCATCTGGTGTTAAAATTGACGACATAAGTGCCAGAATAATTGTTATCTTATATACAACGCTTTAAAAACTAAAAAACTCAGTAAGTCTATGTAAAAAAAATTAGAGACATACTGCATTTATGCACTTTGATCGCTTGTATAACGGTAAATTTACACTTGTTTAATTCACTTCATGTTTCTGCATGTTTAAATTCTCATGAGCAGGGAAAATCGTATAGCGAAATTTGTATTATTGTACAGAGGCCCTATATTAGTGTAAGAATCGTCATAAAACATTTTGAAAAAACTAACAATTTAGAGGGTTAATTTAATCTTTAATTTTTAATAATACGAGCGCATATGGTCTGGTTACCGGCGCCCTTATGTATATATTTTATAAATTTATTTGTAAAATATATTGTGAATAAATAAATAATAATAATATCTTGTGCAGGAGTGGTTTATATACCACTGCAAACAGTTGAAAACCCCTCTGCAATCGCAAAACACAAATCCTATAGAGCATATTTGGCACCTACTGGTGAAAAAGATACGGAACCATCGCATTACATCTAAAGAATCACTTAACGTCTAACCTAGTAAAAAGCTCAAGGAGATGCAACCAAATACATTTTCACTTGTGTGCCTTAAATTTTTTTGCATAGACTAACTTTGTTTTTTAGTTTTATAGCGTTGTATAGTAGAAATAAAACGGTGAGATTTATGTTAAATGGTAAATAAAGCCATCTATCTTTAAAACGGCATCATTATTAGTTAATCAAGTTGAGAAGATCCAAAATTGTTGAGGGATCACTTTGAATATCATGGTGTGCCTTTACTTTTTTCTTTAGCGTCAGTTACATCGTTCAGAGACAGTTTTTCTAAAGTTGCCAAATTGATAAAGTCTTAAAACCTCGTGTAATATTTATCTAATTTATGCTTATGTTTTTAATTAAAGATAAAACTAAAATTTTAAAAATTAATAATAGTCTTAATTTAGAAAAAAAAAACAAGTGGAAGTGTAAGCAAATTTTATCAGTGAAAACAGTTGCAACTTCGTAAATCGCATGATTTTCAAAACAGGCAGAAAATAAAAATTCAATTGATGTAATGATAAGTAACGAATACAAAATAGCCTAAGACTAGTTTGAAAAGCAAAACAGTTCTAGTAAGTAATTTTGGTATACAGAACCACAGTAAATTAAGCACTTTTTAGACTTTATTTTCTTAAAAATACTCAACGCACCTTCAACGTTCGCTTTGGGCTCGGACGACGCGACCCTATTTCCGACAAGAAAACAATTTATTCTTGAGATTCTAATTTTGTGAGACAGATTCCTCATTAAAATAAAAATCCACCGTTCGCCTACGGACTGCATCAGGCCCAGGAATTGTTGATATAGTTAGAACTTTAATTTTTAACTAACTATTGGTTACGTATTCTTAAACGGCACGATATTTACTTTTAGGTATTAAAAATAAAAACTTCCAATCTTAATGAAATAAGATTTGTTTAAGCTTCTCTAATAGGGGAGGTTGTTCTGCCGGAGCCAGTATAACTATTAAATTTTGTAGTTCGTGACGTTGCTTATTAATTTAGAAGCGAAATATTTCGAATAAAAATAAAAGGAATTTTTTATTACAAACAGAACCTTAACCTTCAAATAACTTTTATAAAATCAAACAAAAAATCTATAAAATAAAATTGTTCAATTCGCAAGTTGCTATAAATCAAATAAAAATGGAATGGTTGTAAACACGCTGTTGTAAAATCTATTGTTAAACTTTTAAAATTTAAATAATAGTTAATTATTCGCATTAAGGTCCACTTAATAATTTAAAAACTTTTTTAGGTTTTAAATTTTTTTTTCATCCGATATTTTGACTAACTTTTTTTGTCATCTTCAGGGATTATTCTAAAAGAAACAATTTTTACAACAATAATCATAGTAAAAACACAAATCACAATTAATATTTACATAAAAAAAACTCGGTTATGTCGTCACTAAATTTTGTCACTTACTGTTTTACTTATGATTTAATTAATTTCCTTATTTCAGTTTTGTGGTTGTTTATTGTATGTCGATGTATGTGTGCACAATTGTCTGTGTCTGTCTTGTAGTTTATTCGTTTCTCTGTTGGGATATTTATTATGTGGAGCATCTCTTTGCATAGTTATTCTCTCTTTCCAGAACTTTCACTTATCGTAATTTTGGTTAGTGTCCAGTTGTTGCACAGTGGGCCGCAAGTGAAGTTTCTTTGATATGAAGGTTTACCACTTGTTTCCATATCAGACTTACGTAATGCCAATCTTGCCTTCAATTTTGTTTATCAATAACATTTGTACAACTATTCCACATCCATACAACAGGATGTGAATTTAACAAATATTTTTCATTTTATTTATGCGAATTGCTTTTAATTTCAATTGAATTGTTACCCACGGTTATCTTTACAATATTTAATGATTAACTTTTTTAATTGAAAAGAAAAAGTTGAAAAAAATCAATAATAGTTAACTTTAATTTTAGGAGTTGTATTTGCACGGTAACCGTTTAACACATTTAAGACAATGTGATAAATATTTACCAACTTCATTGGAAACTCTTACTTTGGCAAAGAACAATATAAGTGATCTTAATGAGATTTGTTCATTGACAAATCTAATTAACTTAAATAGTTTGACGATTAATGATAATCCATGTGTTTCAATGACGGCTGGACCAGAGTAAGAAAACATTATGAAATTTAACGTTACAAATAAAATAAAAACAATGATAATATGTAATTTGCAGTGGTTTCGATCATCGACCATTCGTATTGAACTGGTGTTTAAGTTTAAAAATTATTGACGGATTTGTTGTAGACCCAATTGAAAGGTTTGTATTCTTCTGCTTATAATTAACAAAAATAAATTATCAAATTATTATCTTCAAGTCTAAAAGCCGAATGGTTATACAGTCAGGGTCGTGGTCGTAGTTTTCGTTTGGGCGAGCAGGCGGCCTTAGCAAAGTATTTGAGTTCTGTTTGTCCGCTTATAGGTAAAGCATTAGAAAATGAGAATGAAAGGAAATTACGACTTATTCTTAGCAAGGCCCAACATCACCAGCGACAACTGCAAGAGGAAATATCTGAAAACTCAAATCCATCTGCCAATAATTCACCATCGTCGGGTCGTAAAAAACCAGCAAGTCGCATACAGTCACCCAGATGTAAGATTTTTTTTTACCACAATAAACATTTAAAAATTAAAAATTTCTATTTCAACAGTTTCTCGGTTAAGCGGACGTCAAGGCTCGCCAGATTCAATGGTAAATAGTTATCATGGCAATACAACTAGCGAGCAAGGTATTCTCCATTTACCTTATTATCTGTTGATTTTTTTATTTAAATAAATTTCTTTACATTTAAGTGGCCAACGCAAATCATTTAGTTCAGATGACTACATCTTTAATAGAGAACATAAAAAATTATGATACTTTGATGTCACAGAGTACAGATGATTCCAATGTCAGCAGTTTAAATTCTAAACTGAATAACTCACAAGATTCAACACCTCGCACTATAACGCCAAATCCCCATAACGGTATACAGATAAACAAGATATATGTATATATATATATGTTCCTGCTAACAATTTATTGTTTTGTAGGAGGCCCTTTAAATGCTGCCTCAAAAATGGTTCCAGTGCCAGAAACGTTAATGAGTCCAGATGTGTGCCCAGTCTCGGTGGCACAAAGAGTTACAGTCTCTGCTATTAACACCCAAATACAGCAGTCAAAAATAAATAAAAACAAAGGTAGCATAGTAAAAAAAAGAAAAACAAAAAATGAACAATGCTTTATTTTGAAATTTACTTTTAAAATTACTTTAATACTTTGACAGATAATCGTTTAAATTCTCCTAAAGTGCGAAGTCCCCATTTGAAACGTAATACAGCTGAACGGAGTCCCACAATAAGTCCAAGGAAATTAAATTCAAATTCCAATATCACAAATACTGCCCAACACCAGCAGACAAATACAAAAAATGTAGGAAATCAACAACAAACTTCACATATGGATAATCAAATTAAATCAAAACAATTTACAAGCAACTCAATGCACGTAGCTGCTCCGGACGATTGCTCGGGCGGTGCAAGTTCCGATGATGATAGTGACAATATTAATATCGATAAACTGAAAACAATACATAACAAAGCAGCTCAAAGGTGATCAATAAACTTATTTTCCGTTTTAATTATTTTAATATATGTCCATATCTAAATATATGTAACTCCACAGATGTCAGCAACTTAAGGAAAATATCGAAAATTCTAGTCTAAGCCCAGACACTGAGAACTCGGCAGTAGTTATACAAAAAATATGGCGCGGTTATAGAACACGGAAAAAAACAAAAGATATTGCAGAAAAATTATTAAAGAAAAGAACAAATGAATATATAGAGTAAGTAACTTTTATGTTAATTCTTGTATTTTATCCTCTAATCCCAAAAGGCCCTTAAAACTTGGCACCTTCAGTTTGTTTTAGCTGCTCTTGAATTCATTTGTTCCTCAAAAGGTACATTGGACCCAGAAAGAAGCCATTTGTTCCAATATTCACAAAGTCAAAGAACTTGACTTTTTGCCATTCGAATGGTTCGTTGATCTCTCCCAAGACCATTTCCTTTTAAAATTCATTGGTTCCTTTTGGTTCATTAGCCGCTAAGGCGTCTTTTGGTCTCTCAAAATTTCCATAAAGACATCAGAGTTGTAAATGAATCATTTTTTTATTTTTTATTTTTATTTATTACGAATTAGCTAAATTTTGAATTCTTTACACCAAAACAAAAAAAAAAAAAGAATTGAATGAAATTTGAATCAGTTCGTTTGAATTTAGCCATCATAAATTGCAATTCATTTTTCATTCAAATGAATTAGGAAAAATTAGAAATAGAAAAAATATACAGTGCCTTTGAATTCCGACCGACAATATGCTTCGGCCTAATAAGCACAGGTTCCACGTCGGGCTCCGTGTCACGTAACAGGTGCGCATCAAAACATTGTTTTCGGACCACGTACCCATACAAAGTATCGTAAAACATGATCATATTTCGTCTTTGCCACACAACGTATACGCACAACAGCTGCTTCCGCCAAATGTTTATCTTGCCAACCCCTACGGTAATGTGAAGAATATGATTGCTATTTTACCCGAATTCAACCCTTCTGTCGAAGAGTCACTGAATTCTACACAATTCTTAAGACATGTTAATACTTTAAAGGGAGCATATGGATGATCAGAAGCTTGTATTTGCAGTCCAACAGAAAATGTTGGAGCCTGCAAAATACTGGGTCGATTCTTTGCAAACTGTTTTCTTATCATGGGAAGAGTTTGTGGAGAAATTTATGAAAGATTTTCCTCATGTAAATAACGCAGCCGATATGCACATAAAAATGTCTCACATAAAACGTCACTTAAATGAAACACCACAGGAATACTATTTTAAAATGTTAGCCATCGGTACCAAAGGCAGTTTGTCAGAATCAGCTATCGCCAGGCATATTGTAAACGGTATAATCAGATCAGAATCTAAAACGTAAGATTTCCAATGACTTCGACACTTGTAACTAATTGTTTCGTTACATAAACAGTTACTGCAATTACAATGACGTCACCACCTCGGGTAGTGTGGTACATAGTAAGTCAAAATCAACGCCGACAATTAAAAGACCATTAAATACTGCCACCGGGAAGAAAGAAAGGGATAACAATAACAAGAAGGTTGTAAAACGCTATAATTGTTTTGGATATGGACACTATGCCGTAAAATGCCCGGAACCACAGAAAAAGGAGCGATGCGAAAATTGTCAACGCACAACAAACCGTACGGTCGATTGTAATGTAAATAAGAGTGGCGGTCCAAAGAAAAAGAGCAACGTAAACAAGATTAGTGACATGAGTAAAGCAGCCGACCTTACGAATAAAGTTATCGTAAATGGTATCGAGACCAATGCTTTAATTGATTCTGGCAGCACTAAAAACTTAGTACGAAAATCGTTTGCTGCTAAAGTCGGTGAAAATGAAACTTGCATGGTCGTTTTAAATGGATTTGCTGGTGGGAAATTTGTATGCACAAATAAAATAAGTATGTCGATGGGAATCAACGGTAACATTTTTGACACCGACAAGTATGTAGTCGATGATGGTTTTATTGCTGAAGATATTCTCATTGGCCGTGACGTATTGTGCCGTAAAGGAAATCGTACGATAATTAAAGGTGATGAATGCTGGATTCAGGATGTAAACGTAATACATTCAGGTAAAATTATGACGCCATCTGAGAACGACCAACTCCAAACTGTTTTGAAAGATCATTGAGCAAGTTTTGCCGAAAACATTTCTGAACTTGGTAGATGGAATCTGGTCCAAATGAAAATACAGTTAAACACCGATGTGCCCATATGCTGCCGACCATATATTATTGCTTTTGCCAAACGCCCAATTGTAAATGGTATCGTCAATGAATAATAATTCGCCTTTCAGATTTACCTTATGCATCTGGAATAGTACTGTTTACGAAGAAAAAGAATGAACATCGTTTATGCGTGGCTTATAGGCAATTGAATCAGATCACATTGAAGACACCATACCCGATGCCAATAATTGACGAACAGTTTGCACAGCTCGCTGGTAATTGTTACTTTACAGCGCTTGATCTGCGTATGGGATATCATCAGATAGAAATTGATGAAAATACAAAGAAATATACCGCTTCTGTAACATCTGAGGCCTTTCGGCCTAGTTAATGCCCCCGCTGTTTTCCAGTCGGTGATGAATCAGCTTTCTAAAAGAATGGGTCCTGGTAAAGTCCTAACTTACCTCGATGACGTTATAATACCGAGCAGAACCATTGAAGACGGTATCGACCGACTAGATCGTTTTTAACTATTTAAGAGGCAAATTCCTTACCGACGAAAATTCCTATCTTGGTCATAGAATTTGAAAAAATGGTATCACACCCGGTGACAATAAGGTAAGCGCCATTCGGAATTTTAAAGTTCCTGCAAACGTGACGGAGGTCCGCCGTTTCTTGGGTCTCACCAGATTTTTTAGAAAACTTGTCGAAAATTATTCACTGATTCCTCGTCCTCTGACTATTCTGCTACCAAAACCGATGATCCCAAATTTTTGTGGGACAAACCGCAACAAGAATCGTTCGATAAGCTTGTAGAAATATTATGCAGTAAAATGGTACTGATGATATATGACCCCAACGCCGAAAATTAAGTTCATACGGATGCCAGTTGCTCCAATCGACTGGTAATGGTGACATGAAGCCTGTGTTTTATTTTAGCCGTCACTGCACCGAAATAGAAAACAAATACCACAGCTACGATTTGGAGGTGCTGGCTGTTGTAGAGACCCTTGATCGATTCCGAATATACCTGTTAGGAAAACCTCTCCGTGTTTTGACCGACTGCGCAGTCATAACAAGGGCCAAGACTACAAAAGAATTACTGCCGAAGATGAGCAATCAGATGAGCGAGCAGCTGGTTGATGAAACTACTTGAATATGATTGCCAGGTTGTTCACCGTGAAGGGTCGCGTATGGCCCATGTAGATGCACTAAGTAGATCGCCAGTTTTACCATCAGCGGAGCCAGAACCCGCTGGCTTTATTATGAGCGACAACTGGTTATATACTATGCAGCTGCAAGATAAAAATTTGAATCATATTAAAAATGTTATTAACGGCATTCAAAAACCTGACCGGTTTTCACAAATAAGATCCGAATTTTGTTTACACAATAACCGTCTGTATAGAATAACCGATGAAGAGCTTAAGTTCGTTATTCCAAGCTCAGAAGGATGGAGAATCGCCAAGCTCTGTCATCATGACGTAGGCCATTTTGGTCTCGATAAAGCTAAGATCACACGATTGCCGTAATGCACCAATTTTTACAATTTTTTGTATGCCAATCGTGTGATTACACAATAAATTGGTTCATGCGGCAATCGCGGTCAATATTGTGCTTGTTTTTACCAACCAAATGCAACCCTGATGCGGCAATCGTGTGACTACTTGATATGCAACTGTGCGGCAATAAAACTTCCAAAAATGTACCAATATTTATTGTGATTTTTTGCGGCAATCAAAGTATCCAATACGCGTCAATATTTTCATTTTGTTGAGTGCCTTCAAGTTGTTTGTGTACATTT
Source organism: Gymnosoma rotundatum (assembly GCA_916610165.2). NCBI lineage: Eukaryota > Metazoa > Arthropoda > Insecta > Diptera > Tachinidae > Gymnosoma > Gymnosoma rotundatum. Next base: position 88,162,218 of record OU744337.1, on the reverse strand, counting down.
ATATACCTTTATTAACCGATTTAAAAAAAGAAGGAGTTTATACAATTCGGCTGAATGTTGCTTTTTTTTATATTTGTGCCTCCAGAACTCAGTCATTTCTGATTCGATTGTGAAAATTTTTGGTAATATGATAGATTGATTACAGATTGGTCCGGTTTAAAAAACAGTTCATAATCTTAAAAATTAAAGGGTGTCCTCATACAACATACATATTTTTTACGTGTATTATGAACTGTAAAGAGCGATTCTGTTTAAAATGACTGCGTATTACTATGGCTCCCAAAAACAAAAAATTATACAAAAATAAATCTAAAAATTAAAGGGAGCCTCCATAATTGATGTAAATTTACTTATATGGGCTTATCTTTTGAACCCTTTTAGACAAACGCTTGCAAATTGGACAGAATGTCGATTGCTAAATCCGCTATAACAACAAGTATAAACTATGGATTTGGAAATAAACGGGTGTCCCAATAGTTGATATAATATGGTGTATGTGGCCGGACTTTTTAACGTTATAGACAGACAGCTGCAATTTACAAGGGACATGTCTTGCTAAGGCCACTATAACAAGAGGCTTATAATTTGAATTTAGAAATTAAAGGGTGTTCCCAAATAATGTAGTTTGTTCTATATAGCCGTTTTTTTTTTTTGAACCGTTGTATACAAACACCTTAATTTTAGACAGAATGCCCACTACTTTGTTTGGTATAATAAGAAGTATAAAAATTTTAATTTATAAATTAAAAAGTTGATATAATCGGATGTATATGGGCAAACTGTTGAACCGTTACAGACAGATTGTTGAAATTTACACAGAACCTGATTGCTAAATCTACTACAACAGCAAGTATATAATTTGAATTTAAAAATTAAAGAGTGACCCTATAGTTGCTGCAATTTGATGTATATTGCCAAACTATTGAACAATTGAAAAAGTTTGGAGATATAAGTGTGTCCCAACAGTTAATGTAACCTAATTTATGTATACACTTGAGCTGTTATAGGCAGGCAGATGAAATCTGTTTTGAAGTTGGTTTTTTTCGCAAGAATTATATTTATATATTTTTATATATATTATATATATATATATTGGTTGTCTACTTCTTGGAATTTTTTTAGAGTCTTCTGGAATGCACCATCAGTAGCCCGTTTTTCAGCCAATCTCGGACCCATACTGTTCGTTTTTTAAAAATTCTTTTATATTTTATATTTTTTTTGTATTTTAAGTATATAAGACACTAAAAGCAGCCGCTAGCTTTTTTTAAATACAACAAACATAATACAAAGTTTGCAAATTAAATATTTATATTTGCCCGAAACTACAACTGCTGATTTTTGGTGTTGCCGCATTGTTTAACAATCGTGTGAACGACAGGCACAATTTATTGCCACAAAATTACTATTCACCAACTTGTACCAATAAAATTTTCATAAAATGGGGCAATCGTGTGACTGCAGAAAATTTGATTGGAACAATTTTAGTATTGTGCACAATATTTACACAATAAAAATTGGGCCAATTTGGTGCATTACGGCAATCGTGTGATCTTAGCTTAAGACGTTGGAACGAATTAAGCAGACGTTTTGATTTAACCGTATGGGGAAATACGTGAAAGAATATCTTGCGGCTTGTACCGAATGCTGCTATAATAAAGCCAAGGGAGCTAAGCAGGAAGGAGTTCTTCATTATGGTGGCTTGGAGCCCATCCCGTTCCGCCAAATACACATCGCCCATTTGGGTCCAAAAAATACTTGCTTTATCCGATGCGTTCACGAAATATATCATTATTAAAGCTGTGAAAAATACGAAAACCGCACCGGTTCTACATGTTCTGAACGAGCTAACAGGTTACTTCGGACTGCCAAAACGAATCATTTCTGTCCGTGGAACTGCTTTCACCGCAAAATTGTTTGAGGAGTAATCGTAATAATATTCAACACATAAAGAACGCCGTAAGGACTGCGAGGGCTAACGGTCAAGTGGAGCGGGCCAATCAGAACATTTTGAACTATCTTCGAATTACAACTGATGAACCGAAAGATAGGGATCTTCAATTACACGAGCTACTGTGGTCAATTAACTTCCAAAAGAACGCAACTTCAAAATTTTGTTCGAATGCATTAATTTTCGATTACAAGCCTATTGATTTGGTGCAGAATCGTGTTCTGGCCGCCATTCAAGATGATTTAGCAACAGACGACAAACGCAAATTAGCCGCATTACATATAGAAAAGGAACGTGAAAAATCGAAAAAGCGTTTCGATGGTAGGCACGGCGCTCCTACCGCCTGTAAGGAAAATGATTTCATAGTATTGGAAAATGAACCAAAAGCTACTGGCGAATCTCGAAAACTGGAGCTAAGGTAGAGAGGTCCATATATGATCAAACGATCAGGATTGGCCGAACTATCAAGTGTAGTTTTGCCGAACCCTGATTGAACGACTTTGTTTTGTTTGACGTTTCTGCTTTGTATCATCACTTTTCATAGAGGGAGTTTACATAAAGCGACTTTTTTTGGGAATTACCATGTTTTAACTTAAAAACTTTAAAATAAAACTAATTAATTGTCTTAACGTGTTGAATTTAATAAATCCACAATCGGTGGTTGAATTATCGACAGATAATATTGAATTCAGCTGACACAGGTAACGGCAGAATATGACATGAAATATTGGGAAGCTGCGAAATTCCTATCAGCATGAGCATTAATTCATATATGTTCATTTGCTTAAAACAAAACTTTAAAACATTTTTTTCAGTCAGTGCAATATGCAATAACAACAAGAGAGTGATTTCGTAAGAATGTGAATAGATAAAAGATAACAATGCATTCTAATTCATTTGAATTATTTCAAAATTAATTCATCTCAATTGGAAATGTATTGCAACTCATTTTTTCTAACTTTGTTATTTTATTAATTTGTTTTTAATAACCTAGCCTCTTGGCCATAATCGGTTACAATATTATGCTTAAATATTATTAATAATTAACAATTATTAAAGTTTATGATTAAGAAAAATTAATAAAAAAGAAAAGTATTTAAATTAATTGCAATACTAAAAGCAATTACAGTAGAAAAAATACATATGTAATAATTTTTTTTTCAATTCAAATGAATTGCAAGTCATTTTACCAATTCATGTTTACTAAATGTGAATGACTTGATTAAAATTTCATTAAATTTTTTGACAAAAAGAATTAATTCAAAATTTTGCCAATTCAGTGCATGAATGAGTCGTTTACAACTCTGGAAGACATTAATAACTACTTCCATCAGTTAAAAAATTAACAATTAAACTTTATATCTTCGATGGATCATTTTAAATTTAATTCAAGAGTAATTAAATCTTATAGAGCAACTCTCTCCAAACTCTGGACCCGCCGATTTACATCAAATAGTAAATACGTTAACATTATATATTTTCAGCAAGTTAACCAAAGATATGGAGATGACAAAAGCTCAGTTAGAAAATGAACGTAAAATCCAGCAATTGCAAATGCAGGCCATTAATGCATTATGGAAAAAAGTCTCCTCCATGCAAAATGCAACCTCAACTAATACCAACACTACAGATGAGGGTCAACAAAGTGTTGAAAATACCAGTTCAACGTCATCCAAATGTCATCAAAATACGTTAAGCCTTGATAATAGTTCGACAACAGTCGTAAATGATTTGGCCAAAACCTGCACGATGCTAACAAATCAGGTAAATTAAAATTATCTTAAATATTACTAATTTTAATTCAATATATTCGATGGCAAGGTTCAGCAATTACAAGGATCTATGAGAGATATATTAAATTGCCTTGCTTTGTTTTGCAATTTGCCACAAGAAAATGTCAAACGCCTTTTAACAGCAGGAGTAGCTGAAGCCTTGTCAACTACTCCTAACAATTCTTTAAACGCTTCCAGCACTAGTACCAGTGAAACTTCAATAGAAAAAAGAGATTCTGCTGCTACTCAAACTGAAATTGTAGCTGTTCATACTCCCCAATTGGAAAGTCAATCCAATTTTCCTTTTATAAAAATACGACCTTCAACGCTGCCCTTAGTTGAATCACAAAATCCACATGCACCACTTAATTCCAACAGCCATAGTTCACCTAACAATATTTCTACTACCACAACAGATGTCGAGAACAACACAGTCACCCCAATCAACAAAATGACTTTTTCAAAAGAAAGTGATATTGCTAGCATTGACGACGTCCCCAGTTCTAACGATTCCGTATCAATTTTCGAAAAAGAAGATGAGAATGAGAAACATGCTTTAGACTTGAACACCTCATTAAGTGGCTAAAAAAATTTTACAATATAAAGAAAAAACGAAGTGATCGATATTTGTATTAAAAATATATTTTTTCACATTGAAATAAGTTTAAAATTGTGACTATAAATCATACAACATGCAAAATAAGAACTTAAAACAATTAAAGCACCTCTTTTTGCAAGACTTGCTTGAAGAAATCATCGATTATTGAAATATGCCATTCTTAAGTGAGCTTATTTAGATAGTTTTTCAACTCAATGCAGCAGTTCTTATTCCTCAACACACTCTTTCTCAGGCTAGTAGTCGTTTTTTTTTTTTTTTTATTTTTGTAAATGAATAAATGTGAATATATATTTTTTCTCATAAGACGGCTTATAAAAACAAAAGATCTCAAATATTTTTACAGTACGTAAGCATTTATCGTATATTATCTTGTAGCTTTTGCATAATAATATAAAAATCAAATAAACTTAATAAAAATTAAAATTAGGAAAAACTGACCACCAGTTTAACAAATTTATAATGTATAAATAATAATGCCACCACTTTTTAAAGCATTTCTAAATCCCACTCTTTCACCATGTATTTAATTTTTTTTACAATCACCAAAAAAAAGTCAAAAGATGAAACTATTAAAAACAAGATTTTTTAATAACTTTCAAAGACGTAGTTTTAAAGTTTTATATATTACTTTGCATGTACATACCATACGTATGTACATTTTTATAATTTTTTACCAGTACGTCGAACAATATAAAAAACACAATTTGAACAACGAAATAATTTCAAGTTTTATTATTATTTTAATAATTACTTTTTTATAATTTTATCTTCTACCTTTTGCTCTTCGTGTAGCTGTAAGAAAAATATGTAGAATTTCCAAAAATAAATAAAACATGTTTTACTTTAAAAATGCAATAAAATTGAAAAATAAAAGCTTAAAATAAAAACTTTAATGTATGTTTTTTCAATTCTTAACAACAGGTCACATAAGTAGCAAAATTTACTTGCTGAATATGTACAATGCTAGAATTTGATCAATTGATGTTTGAGTTCAAAATTGTTAATGAATATGGATAAGAATACACTTATGTGATGGAAAGCGACTCTTTTAAAAATGATGGCTTCCAACGGATGTAATAAATTTCGATCAATTTCAAGACACAAACTAAAAACATAAATTATTTAAAATGTATTTAAATTTAATTCTTAAAAATTGTTTTTTTAATGAATAACTTAGAAATAATAAATTATTAATAAGTTACAGAAAGAGAATGTGCTAAGGCCATCGGTTAATAAACAAAGTGCTAAGCCAATTCTTATGCTTCAACAAGCAGCATATCATTAGTTTATTCTCTTATGGCTTTAAACTTCTTTTATACAATTAACATTAATGTCACCGTCGTCGTTTTTATAATAAATAATTTCCAAAGTATATCTATTACAAGTACATGCAGGAGTTCAGCTGATAGTTTTATTGGTGTGCGTGTTTATCATGTTTTGTGTCAAAATTTGTCTACATTTATTTTAATTTTTATTTTGTTTTTTTTTACGTGTTTCTTTTCATTTTTATTATGTTCTATCAGGGATGGTAAACGAAATATTCAAATTATGCTTTTCATTACATTTTACATTAATATAGTCGTTAAAAGGTCATTCTCTTACTTTTTTATAATAATTAAGTAAAATTAATATTAATTTTTTAGTTAGAAAAATTATAAAATGTTACCCACTTTGCCGTCTCTGGACTGTTTTTTGACATAATACATGATTTTACACAAATGTTGTATTGGTTGTAGACTTGCATGTACTTAATATAAATATACTTTTTCTGTTTCTTAACTTTTTGGGTAAAGTTCGTGAAAATGAGCGAAAGCATTGTTTTCTCTCTTAAAGAGACAAAATTATATAAAACTAGCAGACCCGGCGAACTTTGCCTCGCCCCAATTTGTGGAAAGCCATTAAGGAATAATTTCACACAAAATTGTGTACAAAAAAATCAATTATCCAGGGGTGTCATAGAAATCAAGTCGGTTTTGAAAACCAATATTGGTTTCATTTGGTGTAAAAACCAATATTCGTATCAGCTGTTATTTAAATTTGTATAATTGTTTACAATTCAATTATAATTTTTTGAATGAAATATAAAGTGTGTTTATTGAAAATATCGAAAACTTCAGTGTTTTTAAATAAATAAAAAAAATATATAAAATGAGCAATACTGTTGTTCTGTATTTGTAATTGGAGGAAGAGCGTTCGGAAAAGTTAAGAAGAAAAACATTGCGAGATTGTAGCAATCCGCTTAAGCTGCCGGATACAGCGTAAATATAATTTTTAATATGCGCCTTCAAATTTAAAGCTGCTTTGCAGGTTCATAGGATACTACCGACTAAACAAAGAAGTTTTACGGATGGTCCTAGACGCAATTAAAGAGCGTCTTTCCCGTTCTAAGATTCAGACAGTTGTTCCCAAAAAGAGTCTATGGTTAATTTATCCCTCGTTGTAAAGCCCCTCGCAAGGTCTGGATTTTTGTCCATAAATTCTACGATCATGGAGCTTCGCGTTTTATTATTATGGTTTCCCCTACATATGTAAACAAAAGTTAGAAAAGTCTATAAGTATGTATGTATTTACTTTTTTAATATAAAGGTACAATTATGCGAACGTCCACTTAAGCAAACCTAACGGCCGTTTGTTTTTAAATATACTAAAACAATGCAAACGCTTACCGAAATTAACTGTCACGTTTCCGGAACGCTTCAACCTATATAAAATAGGATTTGACGGCATTGTTACGTGTCATTCGTAAGACAGTGCTGGAATTCTATGTGTTAAGTACCATTGCGGCACATTTGCCCGTTTTAGGTACTTTTGAAGTAATTGATAATAATTGTATCATTCATCAGTTTTTATCATTTTGCTTAATAAAAGTATAATAAATAAATAGTTATATTAAATATACATATAATAATATTTTTAAAAATAGATGATTAAATAAGTCAATACATTGCACATATTGCAATGTAAAATATCTTTCGAAGCTAATTTAGTACTTTTTCCAAATTTACATGTACGAAACAGTGCCCGCAACTATGCCAGAAATCTCAACAGCTGCAGCAAATTAAAAATTGTGTTAGGTTTTGTAATTTTATATTTTAGCTTTTATAGTTTTTTTTTGCAAAACAATTGTACTTGTTTTTTTTTTTTGGGGTTTTTGAAATTAAAATTACAAACAAAATTATAATCACACGCGAACAAATTGTGCTGCACAATATTTTATTTTTGTTTATTTTATTGACATGCGTCACATTTGAAAAGTTTCTATAAGTACATAAACGACCGTACGTTAAAATACGTTAAGTTTTTCTTACATCAACGTTCGCATAACGAGGCCCTAAAGTTTACTTACATTACGTTACAAAATATCAAATTGAAAGACAAAAAAGCGCAAATCAAATCTGTCAGCGGTTAGCTGCTTGGTTAAGGGTAAAACCGATAATATTGGTATCTATGATATCTTAAACCAACAATAATTTTAGCTCGAATATGAAACCGATAACATTGAAATTCATGACACCAAGTTAATTTTATTGTCGTTTTCAAAACCAATTCCAATAATAGTAATTTCTACGACACCCCTGATCCATTTTATCTAATTTTTTACTTTTCCGGAGGGATTTTTGAAAATTTTCTTGCGTAAAAACTTTCTTGAAAATACGAACTGACAAAAAATTTTACAGCAGAAATCGGCACAGTCATTCTCATTTTATGAATTACTATAAATTTTTTTGTCATGGAATCCAATTTTATTGGAATTGAATTTAAACCGACAAAAAAATCGCGTTGGTGTCATGAAATCCAAGCTATCGGTTTTGTGTTCGAACTTGAAATTTTATCGGTTATAGCTGTCATAGAATCCAATATTATCGTTTTTTTTATTGGAAATAAAACAAGAGGTTAAAAGCTGACGGGGTTAATTGTTTTTATTTGTTGTTATACAGGTATGTGATGGGAATCGATCGATTTGAAAACGATTCGTTTTGAGATACTTTTGTAAACAATAATAAAGAAGTTACCCCAAAGTAATTGTAGAAATTGAATCGAAAGTTATTGAAAACTATATTGTAGGTATTTAAAAGACGAATATAACAAGCATATCGCAACCATTTTCGGTTTTAAATCGTTTCGATGTCGAAATCGATTTCCATCACATATGTTATAGTTAAATAATTTGCAAAAATATAAGTAAATAAAAAAGTTAAAAGTAACATATGAGTGTTAATTTTACTTTTTTCCCAATGCGGGCAAACGTTACGCTCGATAGCCACAAGCACATCGTGCAACACTATTGATACAGTGATAGTGGAGTCCTTGCCAACAGACCTCTGATAAGATCCTTCAGCTAAAAAGCATAACGTGGCTGCAAACTGCAACACAGGTGGTATTTTTGAACGTTTCAAGTGTCCTTCAATAGTATTAAGTACTTCTCGATATAGTTACCATCAAAATATACTTACGCTGTCTCCGGCACTTCAAAGGGATTGCTGCAGTCCCTCAAAATTTTTCTTGCCACCTTTTCAGAGTATCCTTCTTTAAATAACAAAAATGCTGCAATGCCGGATGCCATTTTATTTATTTATGAAATTTAATCACTTTTTTCTTTGTGTTTATTTAGAAAAAAAAACACAACTTTTAGCAATATTTTAGTACAATTTGGAAAATACTGTAAAAAAATACACTTAAAATTGTAAAAAAGAGCAAAAACAGAAAACACCTGATTCGAATATTGGTTTTATTTCCAATCGTAAATAAAAAAACCGACATGTTTCCAAATGAATCCAATATCGGAATTCAAAAGCGATAATTATCAAACCCAAATTGGATTTCATGACAACCTCCATTATTATTTTTTTTTAATTTGAATTAGTAGATGGCAAGGGTACAAAATCACAGCGCCAGGGTATCCCACAAGTTTTTAAATATTTGTAAAACTTCTCCAGGAACTGCACATCGACCTATATCTTTATATAGGAAGTGAGAAATCCTGAAAGTGGTATAGTAATGGGTTATCGAAGTATAGACAATTGTTCTAATCCAAAATTTGTTTACACGGTGGGCATTGCGTACTTCCAATGTTATTATAGCAAATTAGCCAATTTGGCTTCATGAATAAAATTCGCTAGTTCAGCAAAGATAACAATGTTGTGTGTGTTGAGCAAGGAAAATAAGTCTATAATTTCACCTATAACAGGATGCTTCTGTCGAACAGAAGTGTATTCCTGGCATTGAAAGATAACATGTTCAGAATTAGCGACCGTATTACAAGAAGGTCACAGATTGGAATCCTTCCTGCCAATCATATGAAAATTACTATTATGTTTTTTAACAACTTTTACGAACAATTACAACAGTTCTATGGATACAATAACTAAATAATTATATCTGATAATTTAAAATGAATTAAAAAATATTTCTATGTTAAGTTTGTTTTCAAATGGCATTAGTTAAAATAATGAAATAGGAAAAAAAATAACTACGATATTATGCTAATAATTTTATTTTAATTATAATTGTTTTAATAATGGTAATGAAATGGAATTACAACTGGAAAAATATAATTGTTTTTATGAAAAATAAAATTATAATAGCAAAACCTTAAAAAGATCTATGCATAAAAAATAAACCTTAACCCTTTCGTTGATGGATATGCATTCGACAATTTTAATAATTTATTAAATTTAGACGAGATAGGAATAAAACTTGATGTCTGATATCTGAATTTAACTCAAAACCCAGCTAGTAAAATCTTATTACTTACTCGAAAACAAAAATATTTTCTTATAGTGCCTAATGTTAAAACGTACATATTTTTGTTGGATTATTCTAATTAACATTTTCAATATATTGTATATATCAGTTCCCTGTCTCTGGTTTAAATCGATAACAACTAATACAATGTTAAATAGTTATCTAAAAATTATGATCTCTTACTTCCTTTATAATTTCTCTTCCCTTTTTTGTAAATCGTTTTTACAGAGTACAACGTTTTTAAAGCAATCTAGATATTTTAAATAAATAAACTGTACTTCAATTAAAATATAAAGTGTTTAATATAGAGCAAAGTTTTTTCAGGCATTTATTGCTAAGAAAAAGGTTATGGGCCCAGGCATTGCCAAGATTTTTAAAGATTAAAGTTTTTTTTGTTCAAGTAATAAAATGGCTGATTCATATGCAAATTATCAAATGCCCAAACTGACTTCCACAAATTATTTCAACTGGCGGTTTAAAGTTGAAATGCTTCTGAAGCGAGAAGGTTTGTGGACAGCTATCACAGATAGTAGACCTGCAGAAAATTTTTCCAACTGGGATAAGGCTGATCAAAAGGCACATGCGACTATTGCCCTTTGCATTGGAGATGATCAAATCCATCATATACGTAACAAAATAAATGCAAAGTGTAGGTACACTTAATGTATATCCTTCTCTTTTAATTTAACTTTGTTAATTTGTTTTTTATTTAATTAAATTGGCTTTTGAAAGTTTGTTTTGGTTTTATGTATTTTGGAATTGTTTTTTGTAATTATTCAGATTTAAATTTCAAACTGAAAACATTAATTATTAAACTTGTAAAATAAAAACCTAATTATAAAACCTTCAGAATGGAAGCAAATTAATTTGAAGTATTTGGGTGATCTTGTTTTTTTGTTGGATTGATTGGAGGGACCTACAATTGGCGATCCTGCCCTTTTTAAGAAAAACGAAAAAAAGGAAATTCTTTGAAAAGGAGGAGAGGCAACGTCAATTCCATTGAGAGTTTTTTTTTTTTTTGTGGACAATTTTTATAACTGGCTTAAAAATAAGTTTTCATCAAAACATTTTTGAAAGAGTTCTTGCAAGCTTATATTGGATACTCATTGGAGATTTCAGCACGCACACGGATTTTCAACTACATACGTTAAATAAGTATCTCTAAGTTATTCTTTATTTTTTTTTTAGTATATTGCATAAAAAACACTACATTTTTAATCAAATACACTCTTGTACGTAACTTATTATTTATTTATTGTCAATTGTAAACTCCTTGCTCCAGAGGTGAAATGTTGTTACACTCGACTAGTTTAGATCGTCGCAATTCTGTGATGCAGTCTACCGCAGAAATTGATACGAATGCTCAGCCCTCGGCTGAATCCAATGTTCGTTCTGTTTTTACAAATCCTGAACCTAGTGTTGAAATTTGTTCCACGACGGTTAAGCTCCCTCAATTTTGGACGAGCTGTCCAGAAGCGTGGTTTATTCACGCTGAGATGCAATTTGCTTCCAAAAGAGTTACACAAGATTTGACTAAATACGAATACATTGTCACAGCTCTACCTCAAGATGTTATTGTGACTGTTCTTGATGTCATTCAAAAACCACCTTTAAGTGATCGGTATAATAATTTAAAGAAAATACTTATTGATAGACATTCTATGAGTGAAAGCAGGAGATTGGATAAAATCTTATCTGATTCTGAGATCGGAGACAGTAAGCCGTCGGAATTTTGTCGGTCTTTAGCTTTGCTGGCTGACTCAAGTTTTAGCTCTGATATGCTAAAGAAGCTTTGGTTAAGGAAATTACCAAAAAGTTTGAATGTTGCTTTGACTGGCTCAAATTTGACGGATATTGGTGAGCTAACAAATTTAGCAAATAATATTTGGGAGGTGTTACGTGGTAATGAGATATTGTGTGTTGGGGAACCTGCCTCAACACGTGGTAGTTCCTCTAATCTTGAAAAAGTGGTCGAGAATCTTGTTGAAGCTACAACGAATATTTGTAATAGTTTTAAAAATCTTTCACTGGATGTTGCCTCAATGAGAAAGCAGTTGGAGGAATATCAATATAGGTCTTTAAATGGACGTTTTAACAGGAGTAGGCCTAGGACTAGGTCGGCTGTTAGAAATTGGGTCTGCAGATTTCACTATAGATTTGGCAGTAAAGCCAGACAGTGTGAGCAACCCTGTGCTTATTCTACTCAAAAAGAAAATTCGACAAACTAATTCGACCCATTATTGAAGCGACGGATAATGGTAGTCAAAATTTATCAACACGTCGCCTTTTTATATTTGATAAAACTAAAAAATTAAAATTTCTAGTCGACAGTGGGGCAGATATATCTGTTCTTCCGGCTTCAAAGTTTAAAGAACAGAAAAGAGTTTCTGACATAATCCTTACGGCAGCGAATGGTTCAACAATTTTAACTTTCGGTAAAAAGATGCTGAATGTAAATTTAGGATTACGTCGCGACTTTCCATTTGTGTTCGTCATAGCAAACATAGAGAAACCAATACTCGGCGCTGATTTCTTGCACAAGTATGGGCTTTTAATTGATATTAAACATAAAACATTAATTGACCCATTAACTAAGTTGTCTATTAATGTTTTGTCTCAGTTTTGTAGGATTACTCTATCTAAGATCTATACTGTGAATAATCAGTACACAGATTTGTTAAAGCGATATCCATCCTTAATATCGGAACCAGATTATACAAAACCAGTTAAGCACACAACGGTGCATAGATTAGTTACAAATGGTTCTTTACCCTTCACTAATCCAAGGCGTTTAGACCCTGTTAAATATAAAGTAGCTAAAGCTGAGTTTGATTTTCTAGTCAAATCCGGCATTTGTAGGCCTTCCAATTCTTGTGTGGCTTCAGCGTTACATTTGGTCCCAAAGAAAGATCTAAATGATTGGCGTCCATGTGGGGATTTCAGGCGGTTAAATGTTATTACAGTTCCTGACAGATATCCCTTGCCACATATGCATGACTTTAATATTAACTTGGCAAACAAAAAAAATATTTTCAAAAATTGATTTAGTTCGAGCGTATCATCAGATTCCAATGGCTAAAGAAGACATTTTCAAAACTGCAATAACAACGCCTTTTGGTTTGTTTGAATTTATACGTATGCCATTTGGATTAAGGAACTCGGCTCAGACTTTCCAGAGGTTTATTAATGAAGTTGTTGACGGGCTAGACTTTGTCTTTGTTTATATTGACGATGTTCTTATTGCAAGCGAAAATGAAGGTGAGCATTTGGATCATTTGAAGTTAGTTTTTGACCGTTTAGAGGAATATGGCTTGAACATTAAACCAGGGAAATGTATCTTTGGAGTAACAGATATTGACTTTCTTAGCCACAACATATCAGTAGAAGGAATAAGACCGTCAGAAGACAAAGTCTTAGCGATTCGAAATTTTGAGCGACCTACTACGGTTAAGCAGTTGCAGAAATTTTTGGGAATGGTGAATTATTATCATAGATATATATATAGGTTGGCAGAATTATCGAGTCCGATTCATTCAATGATTACCCGATCTCTGAGAAGTAAGACAAAGTCCTTGGAATGGGATAATAAAACTTCTGATTGTTTTGAGAACATTAAGGATAGATTTGCCTCAAGCATTTTGTTAACACATTTTAATAGCGGAGCTAAGTTAAGATTAACCGTTGACGCATCGAACATTGCAGTTGGGGGCGTATTACAACAAGTTTATAACGGGAAAACTACACCTTTAGCTTTCTTTTCAAGGAAATTGTCTTCATCTGAAGCAAAGTACAGTTCTTTTGATCGTGAATTGTTGGCGATTTATTTGAATATTAAGCATTTTAGGCATATGTTGGAAGGCCGATTATTCACGGTGTATACTGACCACAAGCCACTGGTTTTTGCGCTTAATTCTAAAACAGAAAGAAGTCCTCGACAAACGAGACATTTAGAGTATATCTCACAGTTTACTAGTGATATTAAATATGTTCGTGGGGATTCAAATATAGTAGCTGATACGCTATCTAGGGCTTTTGACGTAGATGAGTTTCAGAATTCACAATTTAATTTAGAGGTTTTATATAAAGAGCAACAGAGAGATAGTGAGCTCAAAGAAGTTCTACAAAACAAAGATGAGCATCTTAATTTAAAACTAATTAAGCTGCCATTTTCTGATATAGGTTTATGGTGTGAAATTTCTCAGCATATGCACAGACCTTTTGTGCCGAAGGTTTTACGTAAAACGATATTTCAAAAGCTACACACAATTTCCCATCCAGGTGTGAGAGCGACCCGCCGTCTTATTTCTCATCGGTATTTTTGGCCAGGGATGAGCAAGGAACTAAATCTGTGGTCTAAGCAGTGTATGAGCTGTCAAAAAGCTAAGGTAAATCGGCACACAAAGTCTCCAATAGTGAAGATTGACATACCAAAAGGTAGGTTTGAGCACGTTCACCTAGATATAGTTGGTCCTCTTCCTCCTTCGCGTAATCATAGGTATATTTTAACTATCATTGATCGATTTACACGTTGGCCTGAAGCTTATCCTCTTGAGGATATCTCAGCATTAGCAATTGCGGAAGTTTTTTTTAAAAATTATATTTATCGATTTGGAATACCACTTAAAATTACAAGTGATAAAGGGGTTCAGTTCACTTCAAAAATATTTAGGGAATTAACGAGGTTTTTAGGGAGTCACAAAATAACGACTTCACCTTACCATCCACAGTCTAATGGGATGGTAGAGAGGTTTCACCGACAGTTAAAGGCAACAATTCTGGCAAGTGAGAATTCAGAAAATTGGTATGATGTTCTTCCGGTGGCTTTGCTCGGTCTCAGGTCGGTTTTTAAAGAGGATTTGAAATCGTCTCCTGCCGAAATGGTTTATGGTCAAAGCATAAGATTACCAGGGGAGATTGTGGTTGCGAATTCAGAAGAAAGTTCCTTTAATTTCTTAAATAAATTAAGGGAATATTTCAAGAATGTTCGTTCGAATATGTCTCATCACAAATCTTCTAATGGTAAGTTTTATGTGCCAAAAGATCTTTCTGATTGCAAGTGTGTATTCGTACGTGTTGAACAAAAGAAAGCTTTACAGCAGCCTTTTGAGGGGCCATACCCGGTTTTGGAGAGAAACGAAAAATTCTTCAGACTAGATATGGGTGGTAAGACAAGAACAGTTTCGGTTGATAGGTTAAAACCTGCATACATTGAGAACACGAATGCTGAGTATTGTTCGCGGAGAACTAAAAAAAGCGTGACCTTTAACTTGTTGGACATACATTTTTCTGGAGGGGGAATATTGTAGGTACACTTAATGTATATCCTTCTCTTTTAATTTAACTTTGTTAATTTGTTTTTTATTTAATTGAATTGGCTTTTGAAAGTTTGTTTTGGTTTTATGTATTTTGGAATTGTTTTTTTGTAATTATTCAGATTTAAATTTCAAACTGAAAACATTAATTATTAAACTTGCAAAATAAAAACCTAATTATAAAACCTTCAGAATGGAAGCAAATTAATTTGAAGTATTTGGGTGATCTTGTTTTTTTGTTGGATTGATTGGAGAGACCTACAAAAGGATGCATGGAATGCTCTTAAAGAGTATTATGAACGTGATTCTCCAGGGGTGAAAGTAAGGCTACTACGTGAGGTGATGGCAAAAAGGGCGAATGATGACACTGATATGGAGGCTCACATTAATCAAATAAACGAGTTATTTCAAAAACTATTGGCATTCGGTGAATCAATAACGTGGGAATTCCTAACGACTGCTACTATGTTAGGGTCACTCCCAAGTAGTTACAATGGTATCATAACAGCAATGGAAGCATACAAGGAAAAGAACCTAACACCGTCATTGGTTAGTGCGAAAGTTATAGAAGAGTACCGGCGTAGGCAAGAACGTGATAAAGTTGTTGATATAACTGGAGGAGTGGACGCTCTAAGGGTCTCAAATTTTAAACGTAAGAATGGTGATGGCATTACTTGTTTCTTTTGTAAAAAGAAGGTTCACATTCGAAGTAAATGCAGAGAGTATTCTACGTGGAAGACAAACAAAGCAAAAGAGGAGCGCAAACCCAGAGTGAATGTTGTAGAACAAGACGATATTCTTGAACATTTATTTTTTGTTGGCTCGGGAAGTGGTGACGATGGATTGTAGACTCTGGTGCTACATGTCACATTGCAAGTAATCGAGATTTGTTTCATAGCTTTGATGCATCGTACATTGAAAACGTGTCTGTGGCAAATGGTCAAATTTTAGCTGCATCCGGCAGGGGTAGCATCAATATACAACCAATTAATATGAACGGAGTCTCCTCTAAAGTTAAAATTGAAAATGTTTTATATGTGCCTGAAATAGGTGGAAATTTAATATCTGTTAAAAGGCTGACTAAAAATGATATAAAGGTCACATTTAAAGGTAATATATGTGACATACGATCGGCAGATGGTAAGCAAATTGGCGTGGCAGATGTAACAAATAACTTATATAAGTTGCGAACGAGAAATTATATTAACTGCGTGTCAAGTAAAAGTGTTTTTTGTATTCACGACTGGCATCGTATTTTGGGTCACCGTAGCATGGACGCAATATACAGAATCCAAAAGGAAAATTTAGCTGATGGTATAAATTTGGCTACGTGTGGAAAAGGTTGTGAAGGTGTAACCAGTTGCGAAATATGCGTTAAGGGCAAATTAACACGCCTACCTTTCCCAAAGGAATCCAAATTACGCTCAACCGAAGTACTGCAGCAAATTCATAGCGACCTGTGTGGACCCATGCAGTCGAAAACACCATCAGGTAAGCGCTATGTATTAACTTTTATCGATGACTTTTCACGATTCACGATAATTTATTTGCTTAAAGAGAAGTCCGAGGTTTTTGGAAAATTCAAGGAGTATTTTGAATACACGTCAAATAAATTTGGTCGAAGAATCCAATATCTGAGAACCGATCGTGGTGGAGAGTATACTGATGCAAATTTTGTTAACTACCTTAATCAGAAAGGCATAATCATCAACCGTACTGCGCCGTATTCCCCACAACAAAACGGAGTGGCGGAACGTAAAAACCGAACCTTGATCGAAATGACGCGCTGTATGTTGATAGATGCTAAGCTGGATAATAGTTTTTGGGGTGAAGCAGTAGTAACTGCAAACAATTTACAAAATTTGTTACCATGGAAATCTGTAAATAGAACTCCTTTCGAAATTTGGCATGATCGAAAACCGTTTTATGGAAACTTAAAGCGTTTTGGAGCAAAGTGTTTTGCCCGCATTCAGGATGTCCAACGTCGAAAGTTAGATCCCAAAGCAGAAGAAGCCATATTCGTTGGGTATGACGCGCAGTCAAAAGCATATAGATGTTTCTTACCAGCAAGGGGTAAAACTGTTATATCTCGCGACGTAAAATTTTTGGATGACAACAACCCCGCACAATGTTCCAACGCTAGTGATAATAACGTTGAATTGAGACTTGAACGCGGCAGTGATGAAAGTGTTAGCGAAACAGTTGAAGTACGTGAAAGCGATTCACAAGTACGAAAGTCTGATCGATCAAATAAAGGTATCGCACCAAAGCGTTTAATACACGAAATTGATATCGTCGTGAATACTGAGCCGTCAAATTACAATGAAGCTAAAGAATGCAAGAATAGTGACCATTGGGTGGCCGCTATGAGAGAGGAATATAAATCACTTATAGATAATAATACATGGAGTCTGGTAGCTTTGCCTGAAGACAAAAACTTAATCGGCATCAAGTGGGTGTACAAAATGAAAACTGATGCAGACGGAAAAATTCAGAAATATAAAGCTCGTTTAGTCGCCCAAGGCTTTAGCCAGAAATACGGGGTTGACTATGATCAGGTGTTTGCACCTGTTGCTAAACACGCTACTTTTCGCATTCTTCTCTCCATAGCTGCAAACAGAAATATGCATATCTTTCATTTTGACGCAAAAACAGCTTTTTTGAACGGAGAATTAGAGGAGGAAATTTACATGCGGCAGCACCCCGGTTTTGTTGATGTAAAGAACCCTAAAAAGGTATGTTTACTAAAAAGAAGTATTTATGGACTGAAACAATCAGCCCGTGTCTGGAATCAGACGTTGCACCGGGTACTAACAAAAGCAAATTTGCAGCAAAGCAAAGCTGATAATTGCCTCTATACTTACGATAATATTTTATTTATATTAGTATACGTCGATGACATTTTGGTCATTTCAAATAACAGCAATGAAATCGAACGTATTCAGAAAATACTTAAAAATGATTTCGACATTGAAAATTTGGGATTGATATCAAGTTATTTGGGTATTAAAGTTGTAAAAGATAAGTACAGTTATCTAATAAACCAAACCAAATACATTTCGGAGGTCATAGAAAAATTCGATCTTCAAAGTTCAAAGGTTTCCGACATACCTATAAGCTCTACCTATCACAAGCAACCAGAAAGTGAACTATTGTCTACAAACGAAAAATACAGAGCAGCGATTGGATGTTTGCTATACATTTCCACAAACACGCGACCGGATATATCAGCTGCGGTTAATATACTTTCTCAAAAAAATTGAAAATCCATCTGAAGGAGATTGGAAAGAGGTCAAAAGGGTGTTCAAATATCTTAAAGGAACGGCAAACTTACAATTGAGACTTGGATACAATTCAAGCGCTTCTGAACTTATTGGATATGCAGACGCCAATTGGGCAGAAGACAGACAAACACGTAAATCTAATTCTGGTTACATTTTCTTATTAAACGGAGCTATAAGTTGGTCATGCAAACGTCAAGATTGTGTTGCCCTCTCGTCAACTGAGGCAGAATTTATCGCTTTGTAAGAAGCATGTAAAGAGGCCATATGGATACAACGAATCCTCAAAGATCTTGGAATTAATTTTAATCAACCCACAACACTATTTGAGGACAACCAAAGCGTGATAAAACTA
Source organism: Gymnosoma rotundatum (assembly GCA_916610165.2). Lineage (NCBI taxonomy): Eukaryota > Metazoa > Arthropoda > Insecta > Diptera > Tachinidae > Gymnosoma > Gymnosoma rotundatum. The sequence goes on along the minus strand of OU744337.1, from coordinate 88,143,186 downwards.
ATTACCTGTGAAAACTTAAGCAATCGCTCAAAACATATCGACACAAAAACCTACTTTGTAAAAGACCATGTGGAAAATGGATCAGTTATTGTTAAATTTTGCCCCACTGAAAGAATGTTAGCCGATTTATTTACAAAACGTCTACCTAAGGAAAAATTTCTCATTTTAACAGGCATGTTCTGAAAATCACAAGATTTCAAATCACTTGTGATTTTAAAACCACAATTGTGGTTTGATGGTGTTCTGAAAACCACACAAGTTTTAACTTTTCGTTGTGATTTCACCTCTTCGAAAACACAAGAAAACAGCTGGTATTTTGTTTTAGTTTGACGAAATTTTTTATGTATTGAAAATTATTAGTGTTTTTCTTAAAATATAAAGTGAAAATAAGTTAAAAGTAGTGTTTTTATAAAAAAACTAAAAAAAATGATAACAAAAAAGTAAATGCAAAATCACAAAGCAAATAACAATATTTCTTGCAATAGAAAGTGTCTTCAATTTTTTCATAATTTTATAAATTCTTTGGTGCCAATTGCTAATTTTGCTATAAAAATCAATAAAAAACATTTTAAGGTATTCATATTATTAATTTACTGCGAAGTTCAAAATAAAGTGGTTGAAAAAATAACCAAGTGATACTAAATCGGCAGGCATTTAGCTGAGTGGTTTAAAATCACAAAAATTTTAAAAGTTTTGTGTGCAGAACAGCTTTCTGGTGATTTGAAATCACTTTCACAAAAAGTGATTTTCAGAACATGCCTGTAAGAAACAAATTAAACTTATGTTGAAAACGTGAATTAAGGAGGAGTTTGTTGGATTATTCTAATTAACATTTTCAATATATTGTATATATCAGTTCCCTATCTCTGGTTTAAATCGATAACAACTAATACAATGTCAAATAGTTATCTAAAAATTATGATCTTTTACTTCCTTTATAATTTCTCTTCCCTTTTTTGTAAATCGTTTTTACAGAGTACAACGTTTTTAAAGCAATCTAGATATTTTAAATAAATAAACTGTACTTCAATTAAAATATAAAGTGTTTAATATAGAGCAAAGTTTATTCATGCATTTATTGCTAAGAATTTTACCAGATTTTTGTGATAAAAATTTCACTTTTTAAATTCAAATAAATTTTACTCACTATTTATTTAAGCTAGAGAATTTAGAAATTTTGAAAATAACATAACGATAATATCCTTCTAAGTACATAAAAAATAAAAATTGTGTTATTTAATAGGTACATATATAAAAGGGACAATATTATTACTGGATGTATTTCTAGAAGTGTAAATTTTTTTTTTGAAATTTTTCGGAACTTCTATTTTTATGTACATATGCATGTACAGACGCATGCAATAAACCTTTTTTACATATTAATTTTACTCTTTGCTAGTTTTTATTAAAAAGGAATTAATTTTTTTTAATAAACATATACAGGCATGTTCTGAAAATCACAAGATTTCAAATCACATGTAATTTTAAAATCACAATTGTGGTTTGATGGTGTTCTGAAAACCACAAAAGTTTTGACTTTTCGTTGTGATTTCACCTCTTCGAAAACACAAGAAAACAGCTGGTATTTTGTTTTAGTTTGACAAATTTTTTATGTATTGAAAATTATTAGTGTTTTTCTTAAAATATAAAGTGAAAATAAGTTAAAAGTATTGTTTTTATAAAAAACTAAAAAAAACTGATAACAAAAAAGTAAATGCAAAATCACAAAGCAAATAACAATATTTCTTGCAATAGAAAGTGTTTAATTTTTTCATAAATTTATAAATTCTGTGGTGCCAATTGCTAATTTTGCTATAAAAATCAATAAAAAACATTTTAAGGTATTCATATTATTAATTTACTGCGAAGTTCAAAATAAAGTGGTTGAAAAAATAACCAAGTGATATTAAATCGGCAGACATTTAGCTGACTGGTTTAAAATCACAAAAATTTTAAAAGTTTTGTATGCAGAACAGCTTTCTTGTGATTTTAAATCACTTTCACAAAAAGTGATTTTCAGAACATGCCTGATAATAAAATTCCTTAATTGAATTCATTCTATCCTCATAACTCAACGCGCGATTAGACAAAAATTTATTAGTTTTTATAAAATAAAATTATCATTAATATTATAAATTTTGCTAATTCTCCATTTAAAATCATATAAACTAATTACTAAAAAACAATAATAAGTACAATTCGGGTTATTACTACGAATTTGAAATACTGCTTAATAGTTCTCGCCTCTATCATAAGCAGCACACAAGTATCAAAAATATCAGTTTTATAAACAGATATATCCAAATGCTCATGGTACAACAGATATTTGAGAGTAAAAACCTGATAATGTTCTCACTCTATGCAAAACCATAAACAACTGTATGTGTTTATATCCATAGTGTGAGTACACACAAGCGAAAGCATACAATATCAACTACACTCATGCGTTCTTTTGTATCTGTTGTAACTGGTATGTACATGGTATATCTGTTTTTGCCATACTGTTGTATATACTAGTGCACGTCTTTAATCTAAACATGTATGGAAGAACCATGGTTTCGTTGGTATGTCTGGGAATAGTAAAAAAAGAAAGCACCTTTTGTGCGTGACTGATCAGCAAAGTGCTCTTTCCATTGATTTTTCAGTTTATTTTTAAATTCCTTTACCGCCTCAGTATTTGTCACCAATGCGTCTTCAAAAATGCCTATGTCAATAGCCCGTTTGGCTATATGATCAACTTTCTCATTGAAATTAACTCCTATATGCACAGGTATCCAGACAATATGAACGTCCAGGATAGATGACGAATCAACTAAAGAGTTAATCTCATGAACCAAATAATTGAGCGAGTTCAGCTGACTAAGAACAAGACATGAATTATAACTGTCCGTATAAATGACCAAACGGTATATGTTGCTATCAATGGCAATATTTATCTCTTTTTTAATAGCAAGAAGTTTACCAGTTAGTGAAGAAAAATTGTGCGGATATTTAAAAAGGTAGAAGCGATCTTTTATAATATGAAAAACAGCGCAACCAGTAGTAGAGCCTGATATGGAAGTATTTGTAATATATTCATCAACTTCTGAGTAGTAATGAGCCCTGATGTACTCAAGAGGGGTACCATCTGTTTTACCAGATATAAATTTTCTCTTGAATTTGATTTTACTGGACAATTTATGGGGAATAATAGGAGCAACCTTATCAAAAATAGACTTAAATTTGTGATAGATAAATGAGTAACTGTTTACTAGAGATGGGGTAGAAAGCTTTATTTCCTGTAGTAGATTAAGGTGGAAAAGGGCAATTTTAAGAATCTCCTTAGCTACTAAAAAGAACTGCTCTCAAGTCAGGAGGAAGTTCATTTGCCAGTACATATATGGTATGAACAGGTGTGGAAGGATTAAGTCCAAGGCACCGCCGGATGCTAGCATTTTGAAAAGTTCTGATTTTCTGATAGGGGCATGTGCCGTAACAGCTCTCGCATATTCTAATTTACTCCTGATAAAACTTCTATAAAAATTCAGAGCAACATTCGGTATAAGTCCAACTCTAATTGTTGTCAATCTTTACAGAAGATTTACAACAGGGGTTGCTTCTCTTATAATTCGTTGATAGTGATCACCAATAGAGTGTGTTTTTAATGGTCATTCCCAGAAACTTGACAGATCTAGTCATTTCAATGGGATTTCCATCTACAGCAATGGAAATCTTTTTAGAGGGAGCTGTACTAATGAACATGGTTTTAGATTTAATGACATTTATTGACAAATTAAGTCCAAGCAAAGAGATTTAAAACAGTTAAGCTTAGACCTTAAGTTTTCAACAGCTGAGCCAAAATAGGTGTGGTAAGACATCAAGATAAAATCATCTGCATATTGAAATAGGTAAGTATACGGATCCTCTATTTCATGCCAAGAAGCAGTGTACAAATTAAAAAGAATTGGACTTAGACAACTACCCTGAAGAATGCCATTAAACACACGAACAGAACTGTTTCCAAGACAGAGTTCACGATCAGATAAAAAACATGTTACCCAGTCAATAATTTCATTAGAGAAACTCATGTTTCTTAAAATGTCGCTCAGAAGGACAACATTGACACAGTCATATGCACTACTAATGTCAACTGAAGCTATTACTATATTGATGCCGCTTAATTTTAGCGAGGAAACTCTAAACACAAATTCATTAAGGCATGTAGAGAACGACATTCTTTTTTGATACGCATAGGAGTGGGAAGGTAAAAGGTTAAAAGTCTCAGCATGTTCCATAATATGTTCCTTGACCATGAGATTAATTAATTTAATTAAAACTGAAATGAGTGAAATTGGTCTAAAATTCCTAAAGTCTTCGAGAGGCTTGTCCCTTTTAGGGATGGGAACTATTTTGATTTTCCTCCATAAGGGACGTATGCTGCAAGAGACATAATAATGATTTAAAACTGCTAAAATAGACTGCTTTGATTCAGTATACAGAGACTGAATCATGCGATATATGACACGATCACTCCCACCATCAGACGAAGCACGTTTAGCATTTAGAATACTCATGAACTGAGTAAAAGAAAAACCCTGGGTCGGATAGTTGAGAGCCTGACAAAGTCAATAGGGACATTATTAATCGCTTAAATATTGCAGAAAAAGGAGATTATTGTCATCATTCCATGCAGAGGGAGGATTTCGACCTCTTACATTTTTTACAAAACGCCAAGCTTCTTTAGTGTTGGAACACCGATTCAGTTCATTAATTCTAGCTTTGTAATCCTGACTCTTCGCTCTTCGTACAGAGTTCTTCCAGTCGTCATAAGCATTAATTGCACTTTCTAAGTTGTCGGGAGAAGGGTATTACCTTGCCCTTCTACGAGCCGCTACATATTTACGAAATAACACTGTAAGCTACGGGCCTCCGAATTAGTATGGCATATATCGAGTATTTAATGGCAGAATGGGACAATATGGATATCATTGGAAAGGTAATTAAAGAGGCTATATAATTAAATAGGAAAAAAGTAAAAAAAAAATATAAAAAATCTGCTAAAGACCAAAATATGATTTTTTTTCGTTTAAACGTAACTTTACTTAAAATTATTAAGAGTAGAAAATCTCTGCGGACGGCTACACAGGAAATCTTTAGAAAGCTAAGCCGACGTTGGTCATACCATAGAGGACAAAATCTTTGCGTCCGACCGAAGGAAGGCTGTGCAGGAAATCTTTAGAGAGCGAAGCCGGTGAGAGAAGAGAAGAAAATCTTTGTGCACTAAAAAAAACTTTAAAAAGCGAAGCCGATGTAGCTCACACCATAGAGAAAATCTTTACGTTTAAATGAAAAAATCTCATTTTTGGTCTTAAGCAGATTTTTTAATCTTTTTCCAGTTTAATTAGATAGCCGCTTAAATTACCTTTCCAATGATATCCAGATTGTCCAAATCTGCCATCAAATATTCGATATATATTAAACATAACAACTTTGGAGGGCCGTAACTCCGGAACTAAGGGTTGGCGCCAAATTGTTCACTTTATATTTTTTGCTTAGAATTTAATTTTATATACCGTAGGCAACTTTATATGTACCTTTTAAAAAAATTAAGATGTGGCTTTCAATAGTAAAATTAACTTCTTTCTATTATAAAATACCTGTTACTTTTTGCTATTATAAAAGTTTGTTTCAAGCAAAATTACACTTATATTGAGGGCAAAAAACTAGTTTTATTATGGATATCTAATTATCTTCTGAACTAAAGTATTCATCATCATCACCATCGTCTTCATCGCTATCATCGATATTATTCATTGTCGATATGGGTCTATTCATATTTGGTTTTAAATCGTCAAAGTCACTGTCACTATCAACGTAATTTTGTTTTTCAACTTCTTTTTCAATACTTTCGTTATTCTTCTTGGCAAAACGCTCTGGCCAAATGTTGGCCTTTTTGTATTCCTTAATATGTTCAGGCGTTAAAATTTTACAAATTTCTGCTTTAACTTTATCGCCCTCTTTAATGGGTTCCACCAAAATGCAGTCACCTCGCTTTACCCAAACATTCTTGCGGAACTTCGTAGGCATAGTAACTATGAAAATAGTAACACTAAATTAGAAAAATAAGCAGAGATTATACAGTTTGGATGACCTCACCAAGAAAATGTTCGGCATCTTCACTGGCGGTTTCCACCTCATGAAGATTATTTCCTCGACTGCAAACAACCCTTACGATCTGTTGCTTTTCTGTGGGTAGTTCATAGTCATCTTCCATCATCTCCTTGAGCACATGTTTGCACCGTGTCACGCGAGACATTGTTTCTGTCTGCAGGAAAATATATTACATATAGGATAAAAAAAATCATAAACTACACATGTATAAATTCTCTTATACTTATAAATGGTTTCAAGAATTTAGCTGCTTCCTTTTAATTTCAAAATAATTTAAAAACTTCTTAAATTTAAAATGCATTTAAATTCGAAAGTGAAAATCCTTAGTGCAGCTTTTCTAGCCACAAATGCGTGCTGTTCCTCTTGTGTTGAACGAATGTTACATATGAGCTTATCACAGAACTGAACGAAATGATCCAGTCACTTTGCTGAGCGCAAGGCGAATTATAACAGGTTTATTCGTGTCGAAAATTAATACAACATTGCATGGCGAAATAAAAGACTGCATTCAAACAACTGCATTATTTGACAGTTTTGTTACTTTTCTTTAAAATTTTGGTGTTCAGACACAAAAAGTTTTCTTTTACAAATTTTTGTTTTCTTCTCTTTGATCGTTCCTTATATTTGGACGTTTTGTCTGTGGTGCTTATATGTATATGTAAATATATACAACTGTGTATAAGCAACGAAAGAAAACCAAAGCAACCGAGCAAGGCGAATCAATTACCAGGTGGCAGGGTTAGTAATTTATTATTTTTTGTTGGTAGAAATGAATGTCAAACTTCATATATAAAAAATAGTACACAGATTTTTTATATATGGAGTTTGACAGTAGCAAGGCGAATCAATTATCAGGTGGCAGCGTTAGAGAATTTATTATTTTTTGCTGGTAGAAACGAATGTCAAACTTCATATAAAAAAAATTGTAAACAGATATTTTATATATGGAGTTTGACAGTAGTGTACACGGCGAAAATAAATGAATTCGCCTACGCTGCCACCTGGTAATTGATTCGCCTTGGACAGTAGTGTTCACGGCAAAAATTATTGAATTCGCTTACGCTTACTACAAGGTGGTCGCGATGGCGAATTCACTAATTTCGCTGTAAACTCTAACAGTGCAGTCACACGGCCAAGTTTTTGTTCAATTCTCTTTCAAGAAATTTACACATACTGCTTGTCAAAATTCACAAAAATTGAAAGCTGTGACATAGGCTGCACGCAATTTCAATTCAACTTTTTAAGCAAGATGTCGTAAAGAAAACAAAAAAAATTTTTTGAAGGAAAAAACTTCAATCTATCAATCTTGTTTTGTGCTTCTTATCAATTTTTTTTTAATTTAGCTCTGTTCACATCCATATAAAGTTTAAATTTTTTTCCTTTCTAAAATTATGACTTAAATGAAATGTTAATGTTATTTGGAGGAGAAAGTGCAGTGTAGCAACTTCCATTAATTTTTATTTATTACTTTATTAAAAAAATGCATAAAGTCAAGAGACTTACTATTATATTTTATTGCTTAATACATTTTATAATTGTACATACATATGAACGAGTACATACTTAAAGAAACATAAAAATACATAATACTAAAACATAAAAATAGTAAACACCTAAAAACGTTTTTAACTTACATTTTTTTAAATCACAAAAATTTGCAGTCCTTCTCTTATATATTCTTTTTTGCACTTATTGTCAAAACATATACATAAATCAAACTTTTTCTTAAAGAAACGATGTTCGACATAAAATAACCATTCCAAATAAAATAAGGATATTTGCAGTTCTAACTTATATTTTATGTATGTAATAAGGCAAAATAATAATTTTGTTTATTATCATGTTTTCTTGTACGATATTGCCTTATACTCTAATCATTGCTTTTAGGGGCAAAACAATATTAAACTAACTTAAGTCAGAAATAGTATATTCAAGTATATATTCCATACCTTACTAATTTTTTAAGTGGCTATTGGACCAAAACAATTCTGAGGTGTCGATATAAAAAATGGGAGCTTTGATATAATTAAGTGCTGCCAGCAGGGGTGCCAGGGAATTTTGATAAGAAATCGGCAATTTTGCACACAAAAATCGGCTTTAGCGGCACTTTAATTTTAAAAAATCGGCAAATAATTAAAAAGTTAAAAAAAAAACATTTTGGATACAATAAAACATAATTTTATTTAAAATAAACATAATTTATATTAAGATTTATGTTCAAAATCAAAATCTTTTTAATATTTGAATTGTAAGTTCTAAATAAAAATTAATACACTTTTTTATTTATTTTGCTTATTTCGTTTTTGTTATGTTCTGATTCTTATATTAACTCTTTATCCAATGAGACCAAATACGCCTCATCAAATTTCCAAAATTCCACTAAATAAATTTCATCGATTTTTTAAATTACTAAGTACAGTTCTTAGAAGCCTTTCCATTTGGCTGCTTAAGTTTTGTAAATCATTTGACTCACTCAAGAATATATTTTAAGAGGATATATATATTTTATTTGGTTGGTTTAAACTTTTTATCATTGTTTTCGCTGTATCGATTTGATCAACATAACCAGCAAATGAATACAAATCTAGTATTCAAACAACTACTGCTTCACGCGCCAGCCATCTGGTTTTTGAATATTATTAAAATTAATAAAGTCTTTCTGGACTATTTGATACGTAATTGTAAATATCTCTAAGAGAGTTTTAAATTCGGAATTTAATTAAAGACAAGTATTTAATGCACGTTATGAAAGTGAGTGCCAAACACATTTTCTAACAGATAAATTTGGAATATCATTATTAGAGCCCGTAATAACGGCAGCGCCTAATCCTATCAAATTGGACTTGTAGTTCTTGTGATTTTGTATACAATTTGTAGAAACCTTTGGCATAGCATTAATCTTTTTCAACTTTTTTACTTTTAACAATCGGATGAAATAGTCTTATATTTTAAATTTACGTACAACCAAACACAATGACTTGGTGTTGCATAGATCTGTTGATCATTCACAAGAGCGAGACCTTTTATAACAGCAAATAGAAGTGCTGACTTATTGTTGTCTCTTTCTAATGTTACAAGTTTTCTAGTGTTGCCCAAGTAATAAATAAAGTTATAAATTATTGCAAAACAATAAAGTTACCTTGTTCCGGTGTTTATCAAAAAATCGGCATTTTTAGAGCCAAAATCGGCGAATCGGCACTTTGATAAATTTAAAGCTAAAAATCGGCAAAATACCGATAAATCGTCAAATATGGCATGCCTGGCTGCCAGGTTTTAATTCACCAAAAGGTAGCTAATTTTATAAATTATATGGCAACTTGTATTGCGAAATAATTAATGAATATCAGCTCTTCTTCTTTTTTTATTTTGAGAGAGGATTTTCAAGTTAACAAACTAACTTAACAAACCGGAAATAAAAAGTTTTATAATATTTGACAATGTTAATAAATTATTCAAAAGTTAAAGCAATAAATTAAATAAAAATCTATATTTTATAAACAAAAAAAGGTTTTATAAAAAAGACTAAAATACTTTACAACTACTATATATGGGCTTTCCCGCGTACTACATATACGCTTATATCCCGAAAACTAAGAGTTGTTCCTGGATGGGACCAATTGTGGTTGAAAGCTACATATATTGCCTATAATTTGGTATATATGTGATATTCGTTGAGCATATTTTTTTGAACCAAGTATTAAAAAAAAGAAATTTTCAACTTTCACTCATACTACATATGGGCTTATATCCCGAAAACTAAGAGTTGTTCCTGGATGGGACCAATTGTGGATGAAAGCCGCGTATATTGCCTATAATTTGGTATATATGTGTTATTCGTTGAGCATATTTTTTTGAACCAAGTTTTAAAAAAAAGAAATTTTGAACTTTCACTCATACTACATATGGCCTTATATCCCGAAAACTAAGAGGTGTTCCTGGATGGGACCAATTGTGGATGAAAGCCACATATATTGCCTATAATTTGGCATATATGTGTTATTCGTTGAGCATATTTTCTTGAACCAAGTTTAAAAAAAAAAGAAATTTTCAACTTTCACTCATACTACATATGGCCTTATATTCCGAAAACTAAGAGTTGCTCCTGGATGGGACCAATTGTCGATGAAAGCCACATATATTGCCTATAATTTAGCATATATGTGTTATTCGTTAAGCATATTTTCTTGAACCAAGTTTAAAAAAAAAAGAAATTTTGAACTTTCACTCATACTACATATGGCCTTATATCCCGAATTTGCATTAAACCCACAATTTGCATTAAATACAATCTAAGAGAAAAAAAAAGATTAAAATTAGAAAAAAAAAACAAAAACTCTTAGTTTTCGAGATATAAGGCCATATGTAGTATGAGTGAAAGTTGAAAATTTCTTTTTTTTTAAAACTTGGTTCAAGAAAATATGCTCAACGAATAACACATATATGCCAAATTATAGGCAATATATGTGGCTTTGATCCACAATTGGTCCCATCCAGGAACAACTCTTAGTTTTCGGGATATAAGGCCATATGTAGTATGAGTGAAAGTTGAAAATTTCTTTTTTTTTAAAACTTGGTTCAAGAAAATATGCTCAACGAATAACACATATATGCCAAATTATAGGCAATATATGTGGCTTTGATCCACAATTGGTCCCATCCAGGAACAACTCTTAGTTTTCGGGATATAAGGCCATATGTAGTATGAGTGAAAGTTGAAAATTTCTTTTTTTTTAAAACTTGGTTCAAGAAAATATGCTCAACGAATAACACATATATGCCAAATTATAGGCAATATATGTGGCTTTCATCCACAATTGGTCCCATCCAGGAACAACTCTTAGTTTTCGGGATATAAGGCCATATGTAGTATGAGTGAAAGTTGAAAATTTCTTTTTTTTTTTTAAACTTGGTTCAAGAAAATATGCTCAACGAATAACACATATATGCCAAATTATAGGCAATATATGTGGCTTTCATCCAGAATTGGTCCCATCCAGGAACAACTCTTAGTTTTAGGGATATAAGGCCATATGTAGTATGAGTGAAAGTTGAAAATTTCTTTTTTTTTAAAACTTGGTTCAAGAAAATATGCTCAACGAATAACACATATATGCCAAATTATAGGCAATATATGTGGCTTTCATCCACAATTGGTCCCATCCAGGACCAACTCTTAGTTTTCGAGATATAATCCCATATGTATTATAAGTGAAAGTTGAAAATTTCTTTTTTTTTAAAACTTGGTTCAAGAAAATATGCTCAACGAATAACACATATATACCAAATTATAGGCAATATATGTGGCTTTCATCCACAATTGGTCCCATCCAGGAACAACTCTTAGTTTTCGAGATATAAGCCCATATGTAGTATGAGAGATAGCGCAAGTAGTAGTTGCAGTTGTAACGTATTTTTATTTTTTTTTTACAAAAGGTTTGTTTTTGTTCATAAAATATCGATTTTTATTTAATTTATTGCTTTAAAATTTGAATAATTTATTAAATTTGTTTAATTGATAAAACTTTTCATTTCCGGTTTGTTAAGTTACTACCATCCCTAAATTAGCGCGTAAGACGCAAAGCAATGTATTTCATAGCTTTTGCGCTGAAATGTTATCCCTAAATACCAGCGTTAACTTCGTGTCGTTAAAAGTAATGTTAACTCATTTTATTTCATAAAACCCGCTGTATAAGAATAAAGAAGAGATAAAACCGCTAGATTGCCTTGAAAATTACTAAATTGTCACTACTTTTCAACCATAACAAAACAAAAAAAAAAACAACAAACAGCAAACTTCACTTCCTAACGCACTGTCAAAATTGGATTTTCCAATTGCTAAGCGTTGACGCCAAGCTATTTAGGGATGCTTCATACGTTTTGTATGTACATGAGAAATTTTGACAGTTATCTTGCGCTTTACGCGCTAATTTAGGGATGGCAGTTAGTTTGTTAACTTAAAAATCCTCTCCCATGAAAAATAAAAGAAGAAGAGCTCTGATATTCATTGTTAAGTGCGTACTTTATGTAGATGTTGCCATATAATTTATAAAATCTAAGTACATTTTGTTGGATTTCAACTTGGTAGCACTCAATTTAATGTAAAGCACTCATTTTTCTATGCGTGTGAGAGACTAAGGAAGCCATATTTAATTTTCCTCTCTTTGATTTGAGTGAAACAAGTTTAGTTTGTTATTTTAGTTTGTTATCTTCACGGAGATAACTTTTTGGTACGAGTCCGTGTCAAAAATCAGTGGTTGAGGCGAATTAAATTTAAATTTGCTTTGCAAAATATAAAGCAAACAGTCAAAAAATTCAAAAAAACAAGAATAACAATACGTAAAAAATAAACAACACAAAATAAATTCTGTGTTTTTTATAATTATTTTTCATTTTTAATAAAAATAAAATTTAAACAAAGAAACAAAATTTCAACATGTTGTAGGACTTTCTTAATACTGGAACCAAAAACACATTTTTGCTGGAATAATTTCAAAATTTTTCTTTTTTATTTATTGTGTTTATATATACGTACTTATATACACTCTGGATCAGTTGATTAGCACCACTTAAAAATACATACATATAATTTTTTTTTACATAGCAACACTTTGTATTTCTTTCCATAGTTTTAAATTTTGTTTTTAAGTTTCCGAGCACAGTGTTGAGTCATTGCCCAAGTTCATGCGCAATAGGTCCCATTTTCCACTGATATTAGTGGAAAGTAGTTTTTTTTCTAGTAGTTTGATGTTTAAATTAAATGCGACTACATAATTGGAAATAATTTAAAAAAAGAAAAGTGGGTTCAAAGTGGGTCATATAAAGGAAACAAAATTGTATATTTTGTTTTTTTTTTCTTTGAAAAAATAGTTGCCTCAAACTCTGATCTTGTTGTTGTTATTTTTGGAATCGTACTCTTTCACACCGAAGGCGCTTAAAAAGAAAACTATTATTCTTCGTGGTATTTACTATAAGACAGATATAGCTGATATTAAGAAAAAACTTGATGTGGTCATACCAAATATTGTAGAAAAGGTTGCAAAATTTCAGACCAAATTTTCAAGAAAGTCTAATGTGGATACAAGTTTATTTTTAATTACATTGCTTCCCGGTAAAAATGCAAATGAGTTTACACATTTCAGGTACTTGCTAAGTCAGTCAGTTAGTTGAGAATCCCTAAGGCGAACTCAAGAGAGATTCAGTGCTGGCGTTGCCAACAGTGGGGTAATTACTCCCGTAATTGTAATAGGCCTCAAGCATGTGTTAAGTGTTCTGAGAAACATAGCCAGGGTGAGTGTAAATTGGTACTTAGTGATAGTTCTAAGCCCTTTTGTGTTAATTGTAAAAATTTGGGACATCCAGCGAATTGGCGAGGTTGTCCTTACTTTTTGCAATACAAGGAACGTAAGAAGGAATTGGCAAATGAAATAACAGAAAGAAATTTTTTAGCGGTTAAAAACTTTAAAAATGCTAATATTAGCTCTAGTTTTATCGAGTCTAATAAAACATTTGCAAATTGCTTTGCTAATTCTCAGAGGGTTGTTAAGCAATCAAAGAAACCGCAGTTTATTGAAGAGTTTTTGTGCATTGCTAAAGAGTTGCGTAAAGAGGAGACAATGTCTTTGGAAGACAAAATCAGAAGTTTTATTAGTAATTATAAAAGTTGCTCTAAATCGCAAGCTAAATCTGATTGTTTGAAGCTTCTCAAAGGAATTGAATTTATTTATGGTAAATAGAGCTATGGAAATTTTAACTTTTTATGTTCGTTCCCTAATTAGCCCTAGTAGAAGAATAGATTTATTAAATTCTCTAAAATGTAATAAGATAGATGTTGCCTTTTTTGCAGAAGACACATTTTCGTTCAGCGCAACGAATTGGCTTGGAAAATTACACATTTGTGAAGGATAATAGCTCTGTGGGCGGTGCTATTGCCATGAAAGAAAATTATTCTTTTTGTCATATTACTTTTGACTTAATTACATTTCTAAATATTTTTGTTGAAATTCTTTTATTAATTGATGGCTTGCCTAAAATAATATTATCTGGTTCTGTATATATTCTGTGTAACTTGAATTACAATTTAATTTATAATGGGTTGTCTGCTATCCAAGTAGTTTCATCTAACTATGACGGCGTGATTATAGGAGGGGATTTTAACGCAAAACACATTTCGTGGGGCGATGTAGTGAGTAACTGCAACGGTATTGCTTTTTTCAACTGGTTAACAGATTTCTGTGCAGATTTTATCAGAATTTCTGATTCTATTCCTTCTTTTCCAAAAGGTAATTCTTTTCTGGATCACTTCGTAATTAGCTCAACTTTGGTTGACACATTTAATCCAAATTTCATGATAAAATCTCTTCCTACAAAAATTTAGATGGCAAAAAGAACTCCGACGGATTTTTAGGAGAACTTTAGATAGGAAACGATCAGATTATATTTTGTTGTCAAAACAGATTTATCTGTTAAAAATTATTATAAAGGAGTTGGTTGAAATTGAGCAAGCCGAAATTTTCAGAAATCGTCTTGCAAATATTAAACCTGGCCCTACGACATTCAGGAAAACTTATAATATTTTAGGTGGGTCAAAAAAATTTACCTTTACGAAAATAATTGCAAATGGTACAGAGATAACGGATAATAATCAAAAGTTATCATATCTCCACAGTTATTTTTCAGCTATTTATTCTGGTACAGTTCCTTATCGGGATGTTTCAGATATTGAAAACCTAATAGAATCTCATTTGTCTCAGATACCAAACCCTCAGTTTAATTTCGATAACCATTTTCCATCAACTAATATTCAATATAATTCTTTGTTAATTAGAATTGATCAGCTTTTGTCTATTTCTAAAACATTAAATAATAAAAAATCGTCTGGTTTGGATTGTATTTCAAATTACATTATACGAAAGCTTCCTACCATAGCTTTTGATTATTTAGGGATTATTTTCAATAACTGCATTAGCAATGGATATTTTCCATATTCTTGGAGATTAGCAAAAATTGTACCGATTTTAAAAAAGCCTTATAATTTTGAATTAGACAATGTTAGACCAATTTTACTTCTATCGCACTTAGGCAAACTTCTTGAAAAAGCTATCCGGTGTAAAATGGACGTAAATTAAGGACTTCTTATATTCCAATTTTTCAGTTTGGTTTCAAAAAATTTCACTCGACAAGCCATGCTTTACTAAAATTTCAAAATGATGTTGTAAACAATTTAAGAGATCAGCGTTGCCCGATAGCAGTTTCTCTTGATGTTGAAAAGGCTTTTGATCGTGCCTATCATGATATCATTATATTCATAATTAACATAATTAAGCTTATTTATAATTTTTAAAAAAATAGAAAATTTTGGCGCCACAATTGTACATCATTTTTATCTATGACTTTCCACATCAGTTTGATGGTTCAACTGGTATCCTTTACGCGGATGATTCACTGATTTACTCGCATGGAATTTCTCCTATTGATACGTTGATGTCTATTTCGAGATATTTAAATGAGGCTAATAATTTTAAAAATATTGGGACATAAAGATAAATACAACAGAAAGTAAAGCCATTTGTTTAAGAAATGCTTCCGGGAAGTGCAAATACTTTGTTGTTCCTGAAAGTAAGAATCTTAATTTGTATCTTGATGGTCAAGAAATTCCTTTTGTAGAAAATCTTAAATATTTGGGGATTAATTTTAACAAGCTTCTAAAATTTAACCATCACGCTAGAGTTTTGCTAAACAGAGTTAAAAGGATTAAAATTTCTTTTGGAAGATTGTTTGGTAGTAAGTATTTGCGAGATAAGACAAAATTGTTGATTTATAAAGTATGCATAAGGCCAATTCTTTTATACGGCTTCCCGATATGGTTTACAATTTCGCCATCGATTATGAAAGAAATGCAAGTTTTTGAGCGCAAAGTTCTAAGACTGTGTGTTAACAAACATTTTGAACAAAGTTATAACAAATTTTCTAATGAATATATATACAATTTGGCAAATTGGCTCAATACCAAATACTACTCACCCTTAGGTTATGTAGAATTTGAAACTAATTGTGTAAGTAACGTTATACCAAAATTTTACTTGCTAAAAATTCCACGTGCCCATAGGGGATAATTTCCTAATAAATTGTATTTAAATTTAAGTTTAGTTTTTAAGTACACTTTTTATATATTTTACTTTTTCAATAATGTTGCGCCGGGAGCAAGCACTACGAACTAACGTTATAATTCTTCTGCAATTAAGCGATAAGTTTGTTACTGTTATACAATAATATTTATTAAAACAAAACATTATAGTTTTAAGTTTTCTGTGTAATTTTTCTTTTAGTATTATTCTTTTTATGTATTCTGTTTTAAAGTCTCAAATAAACCTTAAACCTATTTTTGGAATCTTAAAAAAATTCTGTTTCCGATGGTAGTAAGATTTAGCTCTGTACAGAAAGAAATGGCATACTAAAACTGGAAATTTAAGTGGTTCTAATCATTTGGTCGAAAGTGTATGTATATATGTATATAAACAAATAAAGAAAATACTAGAAACGAAAAACAAACCGAATTGAAAAAAAAAACAAAACAAACTTTGACGTTATTTCAAACAGTACTTCACATGGCGAAATAATACAAGTGGTCTCGATGGCGAATTTATCTTTTCGCCGTAAACGCTAAATGTCAAACTCCATACATAAAAAATGTGTATACATTTTTCTATATGGAGTTTGATATTTAACGTTTGCGGCGAAAATTATGAATTCGCCATTGCGGCCACCTGGTATTATTTCGCCATGGTACTTCATGCTGATGATACCACCTGGTTATCAATTCGCCTTGGACATAATGTTCATACCCAAGGCAAATTGAATACTAGGTAAAACTCATGGCGAAATAATACAGGTGGTCTCGATGGCGAATTTATCACTTTTGCCGTAAACGCTAAATGTCAAAATCCATACATAAAAAATGTGTATATTTTTTTTTTATATGGCGTTTGACATTTCACGTTTGGGGCGAAAATTATGAATTCGCCATTGCGACCACCTAGTATATTTTCGCCATGGTAAAACTAATAGCGCAGGTGATCGAATTCGCTTTACACATTTTTTTGAACAAACGTCTGTTTCATGGCGAAATAATACAAGGTGGTCTCGATGGCGAATTCATTACTTTCGCCGTAAACGCTAACTGTCAAACTCCATACAATAAACTGTTATACATATTTTTTATGTATGGAGTTTGACATTTAGAGTTTACGGCGAAATTAATGAATTCGCCATCGCGACCACCTTGTATTATTTCGCCATGGTCTGTTTGTTTAAATTTTGTTGACGCGCCATTTTAAAAACTTAAAAAATTTTCAATATTAAAATTGAAAATATATTTTTTAATAATTAATTTGTTTAAAAAATAGTGAAAGTGCGAAAAAGCCGTTGTGTGAAAAGTAAAAAGAATGTGTGTGCCCAAGTAGTGCAGCTAAAATATAAAGTAAAACAAAATAAAAACACATTTAAAGAAGAAAGAGTCTTTGAGAAACATTTTTGAAAATGTTTTATTTTTTCAACAAAATACACATTTAATAAAATACATTTGAATGCATATGAAGAAATATTAATCCGGTTTGCAAAAAAAGACGAGCGCGGAAGTGAAATTTTGTTTGATATGCTAAAAAACTAAAGGAAAAATTAAATAAAGTAGCATTTGTTTATAAATTTCTTTTTCTTCTCAGTTTTTTTTATATTATTCGTCACTGCTTATTGAAACATACCCTTAAAATTTACACTAACAAAATACACGCGTTTTTTTTTTTTGTCCTCATGCGAATACCTAGTATTCAATTTGCCTTGGGTCATACCAAGGCGAATTAATTATAAGGTGATAGCGTAGGGGAATTCATTAATTTTCGCCGTGAACACTACTGTCAAACTCCATATATAAAAAATCTGTGTATATTTCTCAAGGCAAATTGATAACAGGTATACTCACGGCGAAAATAAATACAACACTGCGATAGAAACATGTACATTTTGTTTTTGTACAAATAGTTTTCGGCTGTCAAAATCAAAGGAGATTTTAACTTTTGACACTCGAAGAAGGAAAAAAATTTTCGCCGTGAGTATACCTGTTATCAATTTGCCTTGTATATTTCTTATATATGAAGTTAGACAGCAGTTTCTACCAGCAAAAAAGAATGAATTCGCCACCGCTGCCACCTGGTAATTGAGTCGTCTTGGTTTATACCATGGCGAAATAATACCAGGTGGCTGCAATGGCGAACTCATTAGTTTTTACCGCATATGCTAAATGTCAAACATCATATAAAAATATATACACATATTTTTTATATATGGAGTTTGACATATAGTAAATTACCAAAAAGAGCAAAAAAAATTCTTTAGTTAAAGACAAAATTACTTGGATTCAGGGCTACGAATAAAACATATCTGTTAAGTTTCTGTTTCTGTATACATATTTTGATATAACCTCTATTAACCGTATATTTCGATTATGCGTGCTGGTACCACGAGAGCCGGATAATAGAGGTCACAGATTAATAATTAGTTATCTGTGTTTAGAGCAAGCAAACATTTGTATCAAGGTACATTCATTTTACCAAGGCGAATCAATTACCAGGTGGCATCGTAGGCGAATATATAAAAAATCTGTTTATAATTTTTTATATATGAAGCTTGACAGTATTTTTACTAGCAAAAAATAATGAATTCGCCTACGCTTCCACTTGGTAATTGATTCGCCTTGACACTACCTAATAAAATAAATATACCTTTATTTGTGTTTAGAGCAATTATCTTCTATTTCTCTTTAAGCTTTTGACATTTCCAACGCACAAAACAATAAGAAAAAGCCATGTTGTTTTTTGTAGAGCCGCTATTACCTAGTAAAATAAATGTGCCTTGGTCGGTAACACTGAAATGATATTGAAATGAGAAAAATTATATGAAGCAACAATATGTCGAAAAGAGAAAGAAAAATTGTCTATTACAGATGGTCGTGTACTACAAACTCTACCTCTTAAGCCACTGGCCAGCAAACTTCGTCTGTCTACCTATCAATTGTTGCGGGGGTTGTCGCACACTCACATCTCATCTAATTTAAAATTTGTCTTTTCACACCTTAGGCACAGTCTGGATGTATTGGATATCTAATGTATGTCAATTTTTCGGAGATTGTAAAAAGTGATTGTCCTAAATCCCCCTTTCGATTTCAACAGTTTTGTTGTTGTTTGCATAATGTAAATCAACTGCAGAATGGTTATGAAGTTGGCAAAGTTTTAGTAGGACGATTTGAAGGACATATTGTCTTGGGAGGATGTCGCTTACAGCAAGACTGCTTAAGACGGGAGAATAACGTGAATACAGCGATTTACAAGTGGAATACATTCCTTTGGCATGTGAAAATATGAACGGCTTTAATCTGATTACACTGTAAATCCGGATACTAGAGGTAGTGTCGACCCAAAATTATTGCCGGTCTCAAGATTTTTGTTTGCATTTAAAAGCCCTAATATGGTACCGCCATTAAGTTAGGATGTTCTGACACAAGGCATATTAGATCATGCAGTCTACATATGTTTGCTGTTTTCCTTTGCGAGTTGTCAAAATTGTTGCTCTTTTTCTTATTGTATGTTTATATTACCCAATAAGCATTTTGGCTGGAATTCAAGTGGAATTACATTTGAAATTCAGTCACAATTTCCAGTGTTGAATTACAGTTGAAACACAGTTGATTTCAATAGCGAATCTAGCAAAATTAACCATTGAATTACAGTCGAACAAAACAGTACCTTTACAGTGTAATTCCAGCCTTGAATGACAGTGTGATTCAAGTTGAACCGAACCTGTTTTTACACTTGAAGTCAAACATGGAATTGCAGTGGAATTCAAGTCGAACCGAACCTGTTTTTACCGTTGAATTCAAGCATGGCATTTCAGTGTTATTCAAGCAATGTTACAACAGTATATAAATAGTGTTAAACATTATTTTAACAATAATTTTCAAACCATTATCCGTCACATTTTTTACCCCATTTCCTCTTGTAAAAATAAAACATTTTATAAAAATAGGTACATATTATTATTTACATAGTTTATAGTTTGATAATATAAAAAAAAAATTCTATTTCTAGTTGTGATGACCTGGATCGACTCTTGATCGAAATTCAAGGTCTGTTCGCTTCGCTTCAAATATATATTTGAAAATCATTTTACTATACCCTGTATGTCCTTTGATCCCTTTCACGAATGCTCGGGCTGGATCATCACAGATAAATGATCTACACGATATTGTGAAATGCGTCCCTTGAAATTCAAGTCCTTGGCATAGCAATTTATTCAACTCTGCGACAAATCGTTTTAAAAGCATGTCAGCAGTCGATGGTTTTTTCACTCCACAAAATGCAGCAACTGTATATATATCAGTGTAACCATTTACGTTACATAAAATTGGCCAAACTTGCCTATTTGAACTTTTGCTAAGGGCAAGCCGTCTGTGTTAAAGTTCAGCTCTAAGGTTTTAGTCTCCATTCCGTTTTTTAGCAAAAAATCTGTCATCGAATCCTTAAGGTCATAATAAATTAACTCACCCGAACCCATTGCTTCAATATCTGGACATTTCGGAGTGCTCTTTAAAGTTCGAGCATCCAATGACAAATCCTTATGATGCTGGTTAAGGATTTGCAGCAAACTGTTTATTGCAGCTGTATTTTTAAGTCCCTGTCTCCCACAGAATTAATTTTAGTATCAGATATACCATCTTCTTTTATAATTGTGTCCTCACAGACAG
The DNA here is from genome assembly GCA_916610165.2 of Gymnosoma rotundatum. Taxonomy (NCBI): domain Eukaryota; kingdom Metazoa; phylum Arthropoda; class Insecta; order Diptera; family Tachinidae; genus Gymnosoma; species Gymnosoma rotundatum. Next base: position 88,122,245 of record OU744337.1, on the reverse strand, counting down.
ACGGTTCATCGTTCAAAGCGACGTGGAGATCGTTGGAAGCCATTCCCATTAGTTGTTCATTTCCCAGAATATCCTGATTCTGAGAAGGCAGTGCAAAAATTTTACTAGCATCTGCTTTTGCCTTTGAATACATACCTTTATATTTATTTATTCAAAATTTCTTTATATTGCTTTATTTTCTATTCTTTATTTCCACTTTTAAAACTTTAGGACTTTCGCGTTGTAAAATTGTTCACCATTAATATTTTATGATTGACATTTAGAGTACATAACTGACTCGATTTGATGCCGACGTTGTTTTTCAGCAACGTTCTTTAGGTGGCAGTATTTCGTATCCAATCGCCGGTATAATGTATGTAATGTAAATATAATTCAATATAAATAAAAACAATTTTTTCACAACAGATAAAATATGCTTCAAATAATTTGTTGCTTTTTATCAAACTTTAAACAGACTGGAAAGAGAATGGATTTCCAATGTTATTCAAGCTTGAATTCACACTGGAATTCCAATATTGGAATTCTCAAAAAATTTATGTTTATTGGGTATGCATTGTGTGTGCATGTGTATTATATGTATGTGTTCAATTGCTTGCTTATTTTTCACAAATACATACACACATATTAGTTATATTATTTTATATTAGTTATATTATTTATTTTAGTTCACATTAAACTTTAAAACAATCATTAAATAAAAATGCAACTTTTATTTTTAAAGTTTTAACCAAACGCTTTGATCGCAATTCAAAGACTGAATTTTTATTTTCTTTCTTTAATTTCTTAAACTTAGCGACACAAAGTACTCTTAAAAATTAACCGTTAATTTAAAAACTTAAATACTAACAAAATATAAGAATTAAAAATGGAATGCAATTGCAATATTTACTTTAGAGGAGAAATGAAGGTGAGCATCAAGGACGTAGACATAAATAAATAATAAATAACTTAATATTAAAGTAATAAAGATAATAGAGAAAATATTAAAATTAGGAGTTCATAAGTAAGATTAGTCCAACACTCGTAGTAATTAAAATAAAGAAAACCTTAATAATATATAACTTATTGCCAGACTTTTATACAGCTCCCCAAAATTTTACAAAAACAAAATACACGCATAAGCTAATGCAGTCACCTGTATCAATGTGCCTTGTTCTGACAAATCCATAACATATATGTGCGTAAAGATGCAGGGAACGAAGCCGATCGGCTCATAGTCGACTAATAGCCGCCGCCGACATATAATTCAATTATTGAGCCGCCGCCGAAGTAGACGGCTAACATCGGCTAAAAATGTTAGCCGACTGTGTCAGCTAAGCCCCCAAATAAAGAACAATTCCTCATTAAAATTGTTTGAAACTACTTCCTTTTTTACTTTTTTGTCTAAAAAATCATGGGTAATGTTAAACTTTTAGCTGTTTTAAGTTTTGTTGTTCGTTAACACTGATGGGTTTACCTTCTGTATGCTTTTTCAAGTATTTAAATAGCAGAACGTTTTGAAAACACTAAATTTCATATAAATCGAAAATTTGGCGTTCTGGCTACACAGCTTTTAAGAAAAATTGTTGCTATTTATTACTTTATTATTAAAATAAAGCAAAGTTCTACCAGATTAAATTCAACAGTTGTTAATATTTTTAAAATTTTGTTTTATTTAACATGATTTTTTAATGAAAGGTTTAACGTACTGTGCTTGATTTTTAAAAAAGAAAATAAATAAATATTTCATGATATTCTCATAAAATATTTTTATAATTAACAAAAAAAAAATATTTATAATCAACAAAAAATTTTGAATGTATTAGTACAGTTAAACCATGTCCATAAGGTCTTTTCGCTACTGCCTATATTGAATCCATTGATTAACTACATATATAGTCAGCAGCGAAATGGCCATATGTATATGATTTCATCGCACTAATACAATTAAAATTTTTGGTTGATTATAAATATTTTTCATGAAAATATTTATTTATTTATTTTAAAAAGCCGTAAAAATCAAAATAAAATTATTATTTTTTAATTTATATTTTTTTTTCTAAAATAAATTGAATGAAAATATATATATATTTTGAATTTTATTGATAACCGTCACCGGCTTAGTCGTCTTTGAGTCGCCGCTGAATTAATATTTACTTAGCCGCCGCCGCCGAAAATATGTCGACTTCAGTCGACTTTGAGCCGCCGCCGTAAATTTTTTGCTTAGCCGCCGCCGATAGCAATTTGACATCGGCTTCGTTCCCTGTAAAGATGTTAAATTCCCTTCAATTTCTGTTCGTTTTTCGTGTTCGCTGGTTGTTTAACGTAGGAGAAGATAACAAACTCTGTAAACGGCAAACTTTTTTTACAGAGTTGTAAAAAAAGGAGTATTATTGTTATTCATAACAAAAATGTAAACAAAATTTGACAAAAAATAAGACCTTTTAGAAACGGTCACAATTCGTCAATTTTTAATAGATTTTGAAATAAAAATTAGAAATAAAAAGCTCTAAGCTTGCAGAATCAGATTTTTAGGTTGTTACTTTCGCCATTTTAAAAATGAAGGAGCTACAGCCAAAATATGTAGTCATTAATTGTGATGGTTTTTTAGTTATAAAAACAAAACTAAAAACCGTGCATCATAGCGACTGACGCCAATCGATAGATGCGAATCGATCGTGGTATATATCGTTTCTTGCAAGACTGTAAGAAAAAAGTTATAAGCCAGCAAACTTTTAAATTGTACAAAAAAATCGCTCAAAAATATATGTTAAGTTTCTCGCTTATATCTCGAAAACTATTTAGCGTGCACATATACCGCTATATGCGATCGAAAGAGGATAAAAATACGAATCGATCGTAGTATGGTTTGTTTTCTGAAAGACTGTACGAAAAAAGTTATTAAAAAATATACGTTTAGTTTTTCGCTTATATCTCAAAAACTATTCCGCGTGCACATATACCGCTATATACGATCGATAAAGGATAAAAATACGAGTCGATCGTGGTATAGTCTGTTATCTGAAAGACTGTACGAAAAAAATTATTAAGCGGCGAACTTTTAAAATTTGAAAAAATCACTCAAAAATATAAGTTTTGTTTTTTGCTTATATCTCGGAAACTATTCCGCGTGCACATATACAGCTATATACAATCAATAGAGGATTAAAATACGAATCGATCGTGGTACATCTTGTTTTCTGAAAGACTGTACGAAAAAAGTTATTAAGCGGCAAACTTTTCAAAATTAAGAAAATCGCTGAAATTAATAACTTTAGTTTTTCGCTTATATCTCGGAAACTATTCCGCGTGCACACATACTGCTATATACGATCGAAAGAGGACAAAAATACGAATCGATCGTGGTATAGCTTGTTTTCTGAAAGACTGTACGAAAAAAGTTATTAAGCGGCAAACTTTTCAAAATTAAAAAAATCGCTGAAATTAATAAGTTTAGTTTTTTGCTTATATCTCGGAAACCATTCCGCGTGCACATATACCACTATATACGATCGATAGAGGATAAAAATACGAATCGATCGTGGTATAGTTTGTTTTCTGAAAGACTGTACGAAAAAAGTTATTAAGCGGCAAACTTTTCAAATTTGAAAAAATTGCTGAAATTAATAAGTTTAGTTTTTGTTTTTATCTCGGAAACCATTCCGCGTGCACATATACCGCTATATACGATCGATAGAGGATAAAAATACGAATCGATCGTGGTATAGTTTGTTTTCTGAAAGACTGTACGAAAAAAGTTATTAAGCGGCAAACTTTTCAAATTTGAAAAAATCGCTGAAATTAATAAGTTTAGTTTTTTGCTTTTATCTCGGAAACCATTCCGCGTGCACATATACCGCTATATACGATCGATAGAGGATAAAAATACGAATCGATCGTGGTATAGTTTGTTTTCTGAAAGACTGTACGAAAAAAGTTATTAAGCGGCAAACTTTTCAAATTTGAAAAAATCGCTGAAATTAATAAGCTTATATCCCGAAAACTAAGAGTTTTTGTTTTTTTTTGTTTTCTAATTTTAATCTTTTTTTTCTCTTAGATTGTATTTAATGCAAATTGTGGGTTTAATGCAAATTCGGGATATAAGGCCATATGTAGTATGAGTGAAAGTTCAAAATTTCTTTTTTTTTAAACTTGGTTCAAGAAAATATGCTTAACGAATAACACATATATGCTAAATTATAGGCAATATATGTGGCTTTCATCGACAATTGGTCCCATCCAGGAGCAACTCTTAGTTTTCGGGATATAAGGCCATATGTAGTATGAGTGAAAGTTGAAAATTTCTTTTTTTTTTAAACTTGGTTCAAGAAAATATGCTCAACGAATAACACATATATGCCAAATTATAGGCAATATAAGTGGCTTTCATCCACAATTGGTCCCATCCAGGAACACCTCTTAGTTTTCGGGATATAAGGCCATATGTAGTATGAGTGAAAGTTCAAAATTTCTTTTTTTTAAAACTTGGTTCAAGAAAATATGCTCAACGAATAACACATATATACCAAATTATAGGCAATATACGCGGCTTTCATCCACAATTGGTCCCATCCAGGAACAACTCTTAGTTTTCGGGATATAAGCCCATATGTAGTATGAGTGAAAGTTGAAAATTTCTTTTTTTTAATACTTGGTTCAAAAAAATATGCTCAACGAATATCACATATATACCAAATTATAGGCAATATATGTAGCTTTCAACCACAATTGGTCCCATCCAGGAACAACTCTTAGTTTTCGGGATATAAGCGTATATGTAGTACGCGGGAAAGCCCATATATAGTAGTTGTAAAGTATTTTAGTCTTTTTTATAAAACCTTTTTTTGTTTATAAAATATAGATTTTTATTTAATTTATTGCTTTAACTTTTGAATAATTTATTAACATTGTCAAATATTATAAAACTTTTTATTTCCGGTTTGTTAAGTTAGTTTGTTAACTTGAAAATCCTCTCTCAAAATAAAAAAAGAAGAAGAGCTGATATTCATTAATTATTTCGCAATACAAGTTGCCATATAATTTATAAAATTAGCTACCTTTTGGTGAATTAAAACCTGGCAGCCAGGCATGCCATATTTGACGATTTATCGGTATTTTGCCGATTTTTAGCTTTAAATTTATCAAAGTGCCGATTCGCCGATTTTGGCTCTAAAAATGCCGATTTTTTGATAAACACCGGAACAAGGTAACTTTATTGTTTTGCAATAATTTATAACTTATAACCAGCAAATGAATACAAATCTAGTATTCAAACAACTACTGCTTCACGCGCCAGCCATCTGGTTTTTGAATATTATTAAAATTAATAAAGTCTTTCTGGACTATTTGATACGTAATTGTAAATATCTCTAAGAGAGTTTTAAATTCGGAATTTAATTAAAGACAAGTATTTAATGCACGTTATGAAAGTGAGTGCCAAACACATTTTCTAACAGATAAATTTGGAATATCATTATTAGAGCCCGTAATAACGGCAGCGCCTAATCCTATCAAATTGGACTTGTAGTTCTTGTGATTTTGTATACAATTTGTAGAAACCTTTGGCATAGCATTAATCTTTTTCAACTTTTTTACTTTTAACAATCGGATGAAATAGTCTTATATTTTAAATTTACGTACAACCAAACACAATGACTTGGTGTTGCATAGATCTGTTGATCATTCACAAGAGCGAGACCTTTTATAACAGCAAATAGAAGTGCTGACTTATTGTTGTCTCTTTCTAATGTTACAAGTTTTCTAGTGTTGCCCAAGTAATAAATAAAGTATAATTATTTTGAAGACAGCAACAACAGCTGTGTACTTTAGCAATACAAATTTAAGGGATACCGCATACATATATTTTATAATGAATAAAATTTAAGTTATTGATAAAAAATGTATTAATATCATGAAAAACTATAAAAACACATAAATTTATTTCCTTATTGTATTTTTGTAATGTTCTTTTATGTTTAATATTAAAAAAAATGTTTTTGTTTTTATTTCTCCAATTTATATGTATAATGGCAACATTATATTTGTTTATTGCTGCCCGTCAAAATAGAAAATAGCCTAAGTTGGCAGCAGCAGCAAATGCTGTCGTGTAGTCGTGCTGTTGTGAAGTCGTCAAAATAATCGTTTTCATTTAAACACATGTATTTTATTTTTGACAGTTTGCTGTCTGCTGTCGTCTAAGTGTTTAGGGCTTAAGCCCTTTGTTCAGTTACTGAGAGCCTTTTATAGTTCATCATTAATTATATGAAAACAAGTAAAAAATTACAACTTGAGTGAAACCTTAAAACTTATTTTGGTACAAGTTAAGGAAAAGCATCCCTTTGCAATCAGAAAATATATTATTATGAACCAATATTCTTTTTTCATTAGTATGTGTGGATATGTTTTTAATTTCTGATAAATTCATCACAGGACACTAAAAATTGTGTGAGCTAAACGAATCAACTGGATTCGCTCAACTGTTTTCCTCTCACTGATTGAGCCTTTGAACTAAAAACAATTGAGCTAAACGTGTAAATGAAATCGATCATTTGTATGGGCTCACTACGTGAGCTTGAACTAAATGAACGAACTAGTTCGTTAAAATGAGCTGTGCTAAAAAAGAGAGGTCACTTTTAGGAGCTGATAAACCCAACTCTACTGAGCAATCAAAGACTGCATTCAAACAAGGAAATTTTACTTTGACAAAGTTTTGTTAATTTTCTTTTAAACTTTGTTTGGTGTTCAGGCACGAAAAGTTTTCTTTTACAAATTTTTGTTTTTTTCTCTTTGATCGCTCCTTATTTTTGGACGTTTTGTTTGTATTGCTTATATGTATATGTAAATATATACAACTGTGTATAAGCAACGAAATAAAACCAAAGAAAATTTGCGAGTACACAAGGCGAATTAATACAGGTGACCGCACGGCTACAACAATCCAACAACACAAAAAACAACAGGCAATTTGTTGCTACAAAATTATGTATGTTGTCAAAAAAATATTGTAAAAAAAAAAAAACAAAATAAAAAAATATATTTGATGAAAAAAAGTGGTTGTAATTATCAAAATAAGAAAATTATAAAAATTAAGTTACATAAAAATACAGAACCAAAATTCTTTTGTACCACTAGTTTGCCCAAATCACAGCCATCGTTGCATTCTTGCACGTTGACCATTTAAAGACTAAACCACAAAAAAACCAAGGAATTATAAATGTGTTAACAATAATTTCACTATATTTTTAGGCATATTTTGATTATACACATCAGGAACTGCAAATACGGTTCCATGTTGTGGTAGTTTTCTCTAGGTATTTCAATTGTTTGTTTTAAAAAAAAATTAAATTAAAAAAAATTTAACAAATTATTTATTTTTGACAAATTTTTTTGACAACTGTAATGTATACAGCTGATGGGCTTTTTCGCCCGTGCGTTCACCTGTATTATTTCGCCATGCGAGTACATCAAAGTCTGCACTGCTCATCATGCTTTCTCCCTCTCTCTCACATAAAATCAAAACTTTGCAAAGTAAAATTTGCCTGTGTGAATGGGGTAAAATATAACTTTTTTGTAGGAGAAGATAACTAACTCTGAGAAACGTAAAACTGCTTTACAGAGTTGTAAAAAAGGAGTATTATTGTTGTACATAACCAAAATGTAAACAAAATTTGACAAAAATAGACCTTTTAGAAACGGTCACAATTCGTCAATTTTTAATACATTTTAAAATAAAAATTAGAAATAAAAATCTCTAAGCTTGCAGAATCAGATTTTCAGGTTGTCACTTTCGCCATTTTAAAAATGAAGGAGCTACACCTAAACATGTAGTCATTAATTGTGATGGTTTTTTAGTTATAAAAACAAAACTAAAAGCCACGCATCATAGAGACTATTGTTTTGCCTTATAATTTCAGATTGTACTACAATTGCAATGGAGGCTACGCGAACAAAAATCAAAACAGCTTACGTAGTTTTATTGGTGAGTAAAAATAGATTGGCCATTAAATGTGTTTACGCCAAATTTATTTTATTTTAGCTCCCGGTCAAGATAATGAAAATACCTTCATACAACTGGTCTAGACGTGGCCAGCCGTTACAGCGTACACAATAAATTATAATCGCGTCTTAATCATTCAAAATGCGATTATACGTGTACGAAACTCACGTTCCGAATCACATGAAAAGTGAACATATACAGTCAATAGAACACGATTGGGTCAATGACATTGTTCTATGCTGTAATGGTAGAAATTGTATGTTAAGTTCTACTTTTGTTTATGCACACGTACTAAGTTATTCTCTGTTTTTTAGTGCTAGCGTGATACTACTGTTAAGGTAATGAACGCTCACAAAGGCCGTTGGCTGTCGATTTTGCGAACACATCGTTATTATGTTCAACCATTAGCATTAGATCGTGAGCAAGTGGCCAGTGCTGATTTGGATAAGGCCAAAATGGGTCAAAAGATTCCATTCATAGTTCAGCAATGAATTCAGCCGGCACAGTTATTGTGAGTGGCTCAACAAAAAATTTTAAGAGTATGGGACCCCCGTACCTACATTCGAAATATAAAACTTCGGGGTCATAGGGAAAATGTACGGGCTTTAGTAGTATCACCGGATGGAAATCAGGTTGTATCAGGCAGTTCAGAGAGGACTATAAAAATATGGAATCTAGGGCAACAGCGATGTGTGCAAACAAGTCACGTCCATAAAAAAGGCGGAGGAAAAAAAAACACTTGATTAACACACACACACTTTCTGAAAAATTTAAAATTTTATATGTTTGCTAAAACAAAATCCAATTGACTAAATTAAATAAGATTTTGTACATTGAAAAAGAACATACCTACGAGGGTTGCTCTATATATTTCTGGCCTAATAGTGAAAATGCGAATATTTATAATCAAAAATGGTTTTATTGTTTTTTAAAGTATTCTCCAACATGATTTATACACTTTTGCATGCGCTCAAACCAGTTGTCGAAGCAATTTTTCCACTCCGATTGAGACACCTCTAAAACATGGTTTTTGAACACTTCAACAGTTTCTTCTGGCGACGAAAATCGTTGACCACGCAGTTTTTTCTTGATGTGTGGAAACAAGAAGAAGTCATTAATTCGACGTTTTGGCCGGTCAAAAACGCTCTGGTTTGAGCTGATGTGTGAGAGCTCACATTGTCATGGTGAACAATAATTCGTCTTCTCTTGTTGGTTTTTCGAATTTCTCCGATAACTTCAGGCAAACAAATTGTAGTGTACCACTCAGAAGTGACCGTCCTACGTTGCTCAAGCGGAACAGCCGCCACATGACCAGTTTTGCCGAAGAAAACGGCGATCATTTGCTTCAAAGTGCTTCTTCCACAAACAACTTTCGTTGGATTTTGCTCGTCTTTGAAGACCCACACGGTCGATTGTTGTTTCGTTTCGGGCTAATACGCATAGATCCATGATTCGTCACCTATGACGATCTTATAAACGTCTTTTGAAGCACCGCAATCGTATTTTTGCAACATTTCTTTGCACCAATCGACACGAGCCTTTTTTTGAGCGACTTTCAAATTGTGTGGGATCCAACGAGAACAAACCTTTTTTACGGCCAGGTGTTCATGCAGTATCGAATGTATGCTGGTGGAAGAAATGTCCAAGGATGTCTCTATCTCTCGGTATGTCGTATGTCGATCTTGCATTATGAGTTCACGCACGGCATCAATGTTCTCTGGCACAACAGCCGTTTTTGGACGACCTTCACGAAATTCGTCTTTGAGCGAGCTTCGGCCACGATTAGATTCATTATACCAATTTTTCACTGTGCTATAGGATGGTTCTTCATCGCCATACAAAGATTTAAATTCATCAATGCACTCTTGTCGTGATAATCCACGTCGAAAGTTGTGAAAAATGATGGCACGAAAATGTTCACGAGTAAATACCATTTTTTTCTATATTAATTTTTTCAAGTCACTGTTAACAACACAAATAATGGTCGTACGTCAAAACGTTTTGAGTACGATTATGCTTAAAAATGACAAACTTTCCAATGGAAATGTCAGATTGCACTTGGTAGCACTATAGCAGCACTGCGAGGGCTGCTATATATATTTCTGGCCTGGCAACACTGAGTGCTACCAAGTGCAATCTGACATTTCCATCCTATATAGGCTTGCCAGATGGCCTGGATTCGCCTGAATTTTCCAGTTTTTTATGTCTGGTCCAGTTTTCAGGAAAAATGCAATCAGTCCAGTTTTTCATATTTTATATTCTTTTATAACGAAATTAATATTTTGTACAGAAAAATTGCATTCTAAATACAATAAAATTACAAGTATATTTGCAAATGTTTAGATTTTATGTTTTTCTAACTCCAATTAGTACCATTTTACTTCTGCTGCATGCGAGGGATATTTGATAATTGTGATAAAAAGAAAGTACAAAATCTGTATAAATTGGTCTCATTCGTTCTTTCCATTCCAATAAGCAATGCTTTTTGCTAAAGAACCTTTAGTATTTTAAACAATATATACTCACAGGAGAGACATAGAATGTCTTTCGACTTAATAAAGGCTAATAAGATAAAACTTTGATGAAAGTTGCAAAAATTTTCAAACTTTTTTGCATACTAATAAAGCAAAAAGTTAGTAAATTCTGTAAAAAAAAATTCAATATATATGTGGCAAAAGACATATACTATGTACCTATGCATAAATATGTACTTAAAATAACGTAATGAATTAAATTATGTTAACGTGTTTTTTTTTTGTTTAATTTTTTATAAAATTTTACTTTTTGGAACAACAAGTGCATTTTAAACAGGTTCAGTTTTTTTTTCTAAAATCCAGGCGCAAATTTTACGTTTTTCAGTTTTCAGGCTTTTGGGATCTGGCAAGCCTAATCCTATAGCACAGTGAAAAATTGGTATAATGAATTTAATCGTGGCCGAAGCTCGCTCAAAGACGAATTTCGTGAAGGTCGTCCAAAAACGGCTGTTGTGTCAGAGAACATTGATGCCGTGCGTGAACTTATAATGCAAGATCGACATGCGACATACCGAGAGATAGAGACATCCTTGGACATTTCTTCCACCAGCATACATTCGATACTGCATGAACACCTGGCCGTAAAAAAGGTTTGTTCTCGTTGGATCCCACACAATTTGAAAGTCGCTCAAAAAAAGGCTCGTGTCGATTGGTGCAAAGAAATGTTGCAAAAATACGATTGCGGTGCTTCAAAAGACGTTTATAAGATCGTCACAGGTGACGAATCATGGATCTATGCGTATGAGCCCGAAGCGAAACAACAATCGACCGTGTGGGTCTTCAAAGACGAGCAAAATCCAACGAAAGTTGTTCGTGGAAGAAGCACTTCGAAGCAAATGGTCGCCTGTTTCTTCGGCAAAACTGGTCATGTGGCGACTGTTCCGCTTGAGCAACGTAGGACGGTCACTTCTGAGTGGTACACTACAATTTGTTTGCCTGAAGTTATCGGAGAAATTCGAAAAACCAACAAGAGAAGACGAATTATTGTTCACCATGACAATGTGAGCTCTCACACATCGGCTCAAACCAGAGCGTTTTTGAGCGGCCAAAACGTCGAATTAATGGGACATCCGCCATACAGCCCTGACTTGGCACCTAATGACTTCTTCTTGTTTCCGCACATCAAGAAAAAAATGCGTGGTCAACGATTTTCGTCGCCAGAAGAAGCTGTTGAAGAGTTCAAAAACCATGTCAATCAACCGGAGTGGAAAAAGTGCTTCGGCAACTGGTTTGATCGCATGCAAAAGTGTATAAATCATGCTGGAGAATACTTTGAAAAACAATAAAACCATTTTTGATTATAAATATTCGCATTTTCTCTATTAGGCCAGAAATATATAGAGCAGCCCTCGTACAACTGAAAATATAATTAAAAATTTTGAAATGGTAGTTAGTATAATTTAAATAATTTAATTTAATCACAATAGAAAACCAAAATATGTGTTATAATATATGACTGAAATGTTTATGGTACTTAACTACTAAGAATTCAATATTGGGTCTACCAAGTGATGATTGTCGTGAATAAACAGTTTTTTTTAACTGTGATGGGGTTTAGACGACTAAGTTTTGCGGTTATGCACGTACCGGCAACGGAAAACGCTTCTTCTGAAGAAGCAGAAGTGGCGGGAATTCCAAAACAAAATTCTGAAAGTTTTGCTACTCTAGGAAACATCTAATAATGAGAATATTAATATCTATAAAATTAAGTTTTACATTCATTATATTAACCTCATATTTCCTTTCCCACCATTCTAAGCACTCTGTTTCTTCATGTGGTGCTTCAAAATATGATTTTATTTCGCTATTAAGGCCATCATCATCATCATCGTTTTCACGAGCAGTTGTGGATGCGAGAAATTCAAGCATATTTTTGTGTGTTGAGGAAAGTTTCTAAAAAGTAAATCACTTTTTGTGAAAAAAATTAACGAATAACAAATAATAATTATTTACTTGTTTTTTTTTTGAAGGTCCGGGGTTTTCAGTTGTTGGTATTGAAGGTGGCGTTTTTTGAATTCCAAACAGTTTTGTAATTTCCGTTTTAATTAGTTCCTCCTTTGTAATAGACTCACTATAATTTTGGCCCAAAATAGCATTCATGGAAAATTTGTTATTTTTTGGTATTTTTTGAATCCATTTTTTTAAAACAGGCAAACTTCGTTGGCATGGATCCATTAAAGCCGAAACTAGATGAATTTTTTTATTTTTAACCTCTTAGGAAATTGTTCTTTGGCAAAGTTATATGAATGTATTAATAATTCGAATTCCGCTTCATCTTCATTTTCTTTTAGATTATTCATTATATTTTCATAAAAACAAATTACACTACAAATTGTAGGATAATTTCTTCCTTGGAAGTAAATGGTTGCCTTTTCAAAAATTGTTAAAAACTTAAAATTTTTGTATAATGAGCTTTTCCATTTCTAAAAATAAATAAGTTTCTTTCTGAGCCCTTAATAATGCCATATTTATTGCTTCAAATTTTGTGAAAAGCTTCTGAACTTGACGAGTAGTGTGTTCCAACGTGTGTCATTTGAGTTTTTTACAGTTTCAAATTGTTTTTTTTTTGTAAACCTTCCGCAATCGTGGTATCTTCACACACAGTATTTCCATACTCTTCTTCTAATTGAAGCGATTCGTTAATTTCATTTGTTTGCAAAACTAATTAAAGAATTTCGTTCTGATGTGAAGCAGTTGTAATTCTTGTGAGCTCTTCTGTTGAATATGCCAACGTTCCGTATATTGCTTTCAATTTTGCAATTATGACTTTTATGGACATAAACTGATTATCTTATAAAATGTCGTGGATTAAAAACCGGTGCAGCGAGTGCGCCATACATTCGATATTTGTTAATCGCAATGCTGAGCAGAGGGCTGCATCAAGACATTCATTTATGCATCTCCCCATTTGTTTTATTTCATTGCACTCTATTACGTAGTACTTTTTGCAATGACTAATAAGAGAATGAGTATTCTAACAAGAAAACCAAGTACAATACTCCACTTGATATGTAGCAAACCAACACAATACTCTACCTGCTATTTCGCAATGAATTATAAACACTATTTATTTTCTGAAAATGTTTTGAAGTACACCAAGTACACCAAGCCAAATATATATTTTTTTTATTTCATTGCGTCGTCACTGCATAGTCATTGTTCAAACGGCAACCATAATACATCGTAACTTTTTTTCTTTTGAGATAAAAAAAAAACTTTTATTAGGACAGTGCACAAAAATTGCGTTATCTTGCACATGTATAATATGTATTTATTTAAACAGGTATCAATAAACGGTTCTACTGACATGGATGAATCAAATGTATGCTTGTTTAGTAATTCCAAGAAAAGAGGGAGGAGCAATGTGTGGAACATTTTTGGGAAAATTTAAAACTAATTAGGAGTTAATTTATATAGATTGTATTTAATTCTGTTTTTCTTCATGGATATATTTTACGTTTATATAGATGATGTATTGAAAAATAAATATTTTTTTGTTGCAAAAAGTTTAATTAATTTCTTTTGCTTCTGGCCAGTTAATATATTTCATATCAAAAAAAAATTGAAAGGTTTTCTAAAATTTGTGCTACAGATCCATGTAGACCTAAGTACTTTCAATTTGTGTGAGGCGCCCTATTGTATGTACGCAACTAGCCTATTCACACACAAACATAACCAAAGAGTTTTTTTCATTTGAAACAGCAATGAGTACTCATTTCAGTATACTCTGAAAGGTAGTACTTTTGTTTTGCTTATAAAATGTTTTGATGGCTTGATGTTTTGTTTGGAAATGAATGATCGTAGAAGTACTAGTTTGTTTTATTGGTAGTGAATGTAATATTTTAGGCATTCACTATTAAAGTGAATGTCTTGGTATGCCATTCAAAACATTCATTGCAGATGTCTAATGCTGAGGGTTGCAATTACGTTGTCAGCTATATTTTTTCCAGTGTGAGGGTGCGGAAAATACTCAGTTTTCAGTGAAGCTGATATTAATTTAAAATTTTGGCAAAAATTAACTTTTTGTTTACATACGATAAACGTTTAAAGTTGTCCGTCCATAGGTCCAATACAAGAGCCATATTTTTTGAAGCAGTACTCAGTATTTCCTTTACAATTCGTTCATATAAAACATAAACGTCATGCAATGCCGCAGTCGCAACTGTGCGCTTAGTGGGAAATTTAATATTTGGTTTTAGCAGCGAAAGATAATTTTGAAAACCTTTGCGCTCAACAATACCGAATGCCTGCAGATCTGTACAGCACGTTTCTGCTATTCTCCTGGCATTTGCAAAATTGGTTTCTAATTTATTTTTTAAAAACACATGAAGTAGTTGATAGCGCTTTGCTTGTTATGCTCATATTAGTTTTTGAATTTTTAGTTGATGTTCGGCAAGTTGATGTTTCAATACTAACCCTTAAAATTTTTTTAAATACATACATATATATATATATATATGTATGTATTTAAAAAAATGTTAAATATATATATATATATATATATATATATATATATACCAATCAAAATAGAAATTATACAGGGTGATAGATAATTAAAAAATAATAAAAAAAAAATTCCGAGAAATGGGCCTCTGAACTTTTCATATAAAATTGTGATTGTGCACTACATCACAAAAGTAAATCATTATATGGCAAGTACTTTTTAAGGTAATGTCTAATTTTTTGCTGGGAAGTTTCCATCACAAAAATTTATTGGTTCCTAATAGGTTCATTTTTTTAAATTTAAGCACAATGTATATCACATAATTCCAAAAAGCTTTATAATGATACCCGTATTGACCCAACTTGTTAAAAAAAGTAGTTTTTTATTTTACATTTTGTTATTTTTTGAGTCATCATCCTTTGATTGGTGAAGGAAGCTTCCCTAAACTAGCCTTAACCAAATATTTTCATTAAATGAAAATTCGGTGCCAGTTAAAAATCCAAAGTGAGGTTATAACTTTTCAAAAAAGTTGAAAACCATGCGGGTAGCAACAAAAACAATTAAAAATTACTCAAAAGTTAAAGCTGAATACCGTTATTTTACTAATAATCGAAGTTAAACAAAATTACTACTTAATTAAATGAAATATTTTTAGTATAATTTTTATTTATTCATTTAAATTTTACCAAATTACATACATACATAAATTAAATCTTGAATATAGCAAAATATTAAAAAAAAAAAAAAAAAAAATATGTGCTTACCCTTTTAAAACAGTGAGCTCGGCTTCAAAACACAGTTTGCAAAAACGTTGCTGTAGAAGAGTAGCCTTTCCTCTGAGAGTAAGGGTGCAAAAATACTCCCATACACTATTTTCTGAATTTTGGAAATAACTTTCTATATTTCTTTCCATTTTTTTTAGTTTTTCTATTGTTTCTCACTTCAAACACTAAACCACTTAAAATTCAATTTTTCACCTTTTCACGACGATAACGCTTTTCGGAATGATTTAAATCTTTGATGCTGAATACAGATAGTTGTTTTTTTGTATACTCGTAACCATTATTCAGTACTTTAAGTTTGGCGTTTTTTTTTATAAATTTCTACATAAAGATCATACATGGGAATAATTTATTCTATTGGCTAGATATTTGTTCATGTTATTAACCACAGATCTGTGTTATTAACATTGATATAAATGTTGCCAGTACATATTTTGTCATCACCATTGTTTTTAATAATGATTACGAATTTTACAAAACTTCTTTTATTAGTAATATAAGATAATCTATACATATAATAACAATGTTACGGGGTCATTTTTATACATGAAAATTTTTTGAAAATTAAGATGTTGTAGATAATGATCGATATGGAATTCAAAAGAATTAGTTTTGGAATTTTTATCTGTCTGTCCATCTTTCTCTTTGCATTTCTGTATTTAGTGTTTAGTTTTCTTTCTTAGAAATATGTATTTTCTTAAAGAAAGCAAAGATACAAATGTGAAAGCACCTAATTTAAACGGTATAGCGAACTAGAAGATTTAAAAGCATATTTTTCTAATAGTAATTTTTTTTACTGTCTGCAAAACTATTGAATAAATAGTTAAAACCACTTTTTTCTACATTTGAATTTTAGGAAAATTATAAATGACACGCAGACGAATTCGTAGGCGCTACTGTATATGTATATTTTAAATGTAAAATTGTTTCTTTATTTGTGCGACAATCACGGCTCAGCAGCTGCAACGAAAGAAATTTGTTAAACTAAAAAAATATATATCAAAAGAAATATTAACTACTCAAAAACTTTCTTAATCGTCTTGTCTTTCCAATATCTTTCATATAAATATAAAAAATGAAATTCTTTTATTTGTTTTTGACATTGTCTTTTATTTCTTCTTCGGTGTGTTGTTTTATTTTGTGTTAAGAAAATTTTATATTTGTTAACGAAACAAAACGTCAACAAATTAAGAAAATTCCAGCATAAGCAAATTAAACTTGCTCAACCAAGTTGCTGAATGTGAACATAAAAGCAAGTTCAAAAGAAAATAAATAAAAATGAAAATTATACTTGCGCAAGTAAACTTGCCTAATCTGAAAGGGGCCTAAGTAATCAATACCGAGTTCTCATATTTCTTTTTAAAATTAACCAAAAAATCCTCGAATAAGAAGCTGACTATCCACGTTAAACGGCTGATATTTGAGCCGTCGACAAGCCGACAAATACGGCGGCGGCGCGACTCATGATATTTATTCAGCGGCGCGGCTAGCCGCCAGTCGCGCCGATACGACTCTCCTCTCTGCTTGCAGCTTCTAAAAAACATCTTTTGTTTTTAAATGTATGACAAATTGATGAATTCTTGTAACATTTAAAAACGCAATATTTTTTCAAAAGTTTGTTTACATTTTTACATGTGTGTTTGTATAAACACTATTACCGACATCGCTGTTATTTTAAAGCTTTATTATTACCGACTGTTTAATAGTAAGTAGAAGTAAACTTTAGTTAGTTTAAAACTTTTAACCAATTTTTTGAGATTTTTTGATTTTTTAAAGTTTGCCGCTTAATAACTTTTTTCGTACAGTCTTTCAGAAAACAAACTATACCACGATCGATTCGTACTTTTTTTTTTAATAGTTTTCGAGATATAAGCGAAAAACTAAACATATTTTTAAGCGATTTTTTCCAATTTGAAAAGTTTGCTTCTTTATAATTTTTTTCGTACAGTGTTTCAGAAAACAAACTATGCCACGATCGATTCGGACTTGTATCCTCGTATCGATCATATATAGCGGTATTTATGCACGCGGAATAGTTTTCGAGATAAAGTCGAAAAACTAAATTTATATTCTTGAGCGATTTTTTCAAATTTGAAAAGTTTGCCGCTTAATAACTTTTTTCGTACAGTCTTTCAGAAAACAAACTATGCCACGATCGATTTATATCTTTATCCTTTTTCGACCATATATAGCGGTATATGTGCACACGGAGTAGTTTTCGAGATACAAGCGAAAAACTAAACTTATATTTTTGAACGATTTTTTCAAATTTGAAAAGTTTGCCGCTTAATAACTTTTTTCGTACAGTCTTTTAGAAAACAAACTATACCACGATCGATCCGTACTTTTATCCTCTATCGATCATATATAACGGTATATGTGCACGCGGAATAGTTTTCGAGATATAAGCGAAAAACTAAACTTATATTTTTGAGCGATTTTTTCAAATTTAAAAAGTTTACCGCTTAATAACTTTTTTCGAACAGTCTTTCAGAAAACAGACTATGGTTCAATTGTTTGCTTATTTTTCACAAATATATACGCCTAACGTTTTTGACAGCTCAACAAGATTTTACAAAATCAAAATATAAGTAAAAACCTAATGCAGTCTTGTATGTGGCGAAAACGTTTTAAGTTAATGTTCTGTCTGAACATAATTTAACATTTGTCGTCGATGGTATAACGAGAGACTATTCGCACTGTTGATCAATAGATGGTGTTATACCATGTTCACATTACAATTCGAATGACGATATTCGCTCTCTGAATGACTTGTGCTATTTTGAGTGTTCACATTGCATCTAAGTAATTGGGTTTGGCAGTTGTTTGTTTATTTCGTAGACAACACGTTGGACTGTAAAAAAGTTTTGCCATTTTTTTTTAAACAACAACAACCATTTTATTTTAAAACAACTATTTTGTTTATTATTTTCGTCTCTTCCAGTACTCTAGCCGTACCCAGAAGGCACCATGACATTACAATTTTTTTATGATATACATTTCTCTACCAAATGTTTGGCCCACGAGAGTACATTACTCGAATTCATGCGCGACATAATGTTCATGTCAAGTTCATTGATAGTGGTGACGTGGGTAATATTTCTCTGAAGGAAAGTTCTATTAAGGTTGGTAAATAACTTAAAATTTTGAAGGTAAAAGCCAATTTAAAAAACATCCCATATTAGTAGACAGCACAGAGTTGAACCTTCTTATCCAAGACACAAAACCAGTTCGAAAACACTGCTTGGACTTAAATGAATGAATAAAATGAATGGCAAATCATGTACCTATTTCAAGAAAACATGCCTGTGAAAAATACTATTAGCATCAGTGTTGACAGGAAAAAGACAAGAAGCAGTAACGCTTTTCCTTCAAAAAGTTACATTTTTTCATTAAAAGTTACTTTATGAAATTTTTCTTAAATAAATACTAATTTAATGTAATTTATAAAAAAAATATAGTAAATAGTTTTATTTCATAATTTTGTGAAAATAACAAGGCAACAAATTCATATACTGATCAAAAGCAAAACTAAAATAAAAAAATAGAAAAACCTATGAAAACTAAAATTTAAAAATAATAAATTTAAAATTATAATAATTTAATTTAAAAATTTTCTCTTCGAATCAAAATACCAAAAAGGCCCTTATTTCGGGAAAATTCCCGTATAATCGGGGTCTTCTTCAAGGCAATAAAGCAAAGTAATGAAACGGTACTACTAGCTAGTTGTAACATTTTTCTATCGGAATAACTAAAGTTACTACAACTTTAGCAAGTTAAAACAGAGTTCTTGGTTTTCGGCACGAAATAAGTGCAGCTCATATTCAGTCTTATTATACCCTTTACCTTAAAAGGTGGAAATTGTCATTCCGTGTGTAATTTTTACAATATCCATTTCCGACCCCATTATCTGCATATATCTGACTTTTTATGCATATCGAAGTCGATTTAGCGATGTCCGTCTCTCCGTCCGTGTTAAAATCAAATTTGCCGCGGCAAAATCGTACGTTTTTTTAATGGTATTACGCACGTCGTTATCGTTAAATATATTACAAAAAAAATCAATTACTAAATCGGTATTATGTATGTCGCAGTCAAATGTTAATTTTTCAAATATTATCGTTGAAATTTATGTACGCAACAACTTGTTTCTTTTTTGTAAAATTTTAAAAATTAACGCTAACAAAAGAAAGTTTACTTATGATTTTTACATTATGCTTATTTAAATATATTTTTTGCACGCTGTTTTTCTTTTTAGGTATAAAAATAACAACCATAAGCTAGAGGCTTAAGTTCAACGTCAATAATATTGAGGCTAAAGAAGAGTTAAAATTAGCAACAAAATTAATCGTTCAAACAGAACTGTATACTGATGTTATGAAGTCGTTAAAAGAAATTGAATCAAAAGAAACATCTTCTAAAAATTACGTCCGATGAAATCGAATTGAAAAACGTAAAATTGAATTGGAAGAACTGAAAGGCAGTTAGTTTCTATTAGTTATAAAAGTTCATTTTATTTTACACTAATTATTATTTTCATATCTTATACATAAGTTTGCAAATGGAATTAAAAGCTAATCGTTTTGTTTATTATTTTTATTTTTCGCTGTTAATTTATCACCTAGAAAGCTACTGCAAATAAATTAATGACATTTTATTTTTTGATCTATTACACAAGATTTTACGGTCGAAAATTTTACATACATATGTAACAGTGTTGCCGGTTGGTTACATATTTTACATTTTCGTAACTTTTCAACATGTATAATTTTGCTATAATTGGGAAAATTTTCGTTAATTTTGGTAGAGACCCTAAGTAAAGTAATATTTTTTGAGGGAAGATTCTCTCTGATGGCCGTTTTTCTAAACATATCAATTCGATTTTAATAACAAACAGTACATACTTGCAAATGCTATCAAAGTCCCACATAAAAAATTAGTTTGAAATGAACAAAAAATACCGTTGCTGAAGTTGTACTCTGTTCAATTAGAAATTACGAAATGTTTCTTGCCCCATGTGTAGAAACAGCAAATTGTTTTTGGCAACAAATTTTCCCAACTGTGAAATAATATATGCGCTGCAGTTTGCGCGGAAAACTATTTACCCTCTTTAAACTTGCAACTTTAGTTATTCCGCTTGATTGAAATTTGACAACTAGCTAGTGGTATCGTACCAACACCTCGCTTTAAAAGAAAGTTGTTTTGTAATTGCCCTGAAGAAGTGCCAGTAACTTTATGTTAAAATCTTAAGGAAAAAAGATTCAACCTTGTCTTTAGAACTTACACTTACACTCATTATGTAGTATATGATATTTGATAGTCATCTTATAAAGTTTTGTATCGCATGTTGATGTTTGGTTTTAAAATTAAAGTACTGCTTTCATGCCTCGATATGTCAGTGGTTTTGTAAATGTAACCCTGAGTTGTGACTAGGACATTGAAGTTCAACTCTGTGCTATTTATTTATGTTCAATGTTTTGATTTAAAACGTGACATTTAATTTAATTTTTTGGTACCAATAAACATTCAGCCCAATTACAAATATTCCGTAAGAGTTTTTTTCTCTTTCCCTTTTTCTCCAAATTTAAATTTGTTTCCCCTTTTTATTGACTGGGGAAAGTGAAAAATATTCGGGGAAAAAATTAGGTATTATAAATTATAAATAAAATGGCTCCCTTAAAGTTACGATCGAGCCAATTTTTTATTATTTTGTTCCCTGAAATTCATAATTGTAGGAATGTTTTCTCGAGAAAAAAATTTTCCGTGAGAAAGAAATTTCCTGAGAATATTTATGATTGGGCTGATAATTTTTATTTTATAATTTATAAAACCTTCTTTTTTCCCCGAATTTTTTCACTTTACGCAGTCAATCAAAAGGGAAAAATTTATAATCGGGGAAAAGGGAATAATTGACAGAACTTGCACGGAATTTTTGTTTATAATTTGGCTGATTTTTAATTATTTTGTTACGAAAATTATGTTTAAAAAATTAATCAAATATGTACCAGAGCAAAAAACAAAAAAAAAAAAAAAAAAGACGCTTTAAATCTCAAAAGTCTTTTTGGAACAAATCTATTTAAGTTGCAATGCTTAAAAAATGCCGCTTTAAGCAGAAAATGTAAAGTATAAAATTTCGTAGCAACCTTCAGTTTTAAAGTTGTCGATTATTTTATAACGGAATGGGACAATGTGGAAATGGTAATTAAAAGACCTCGAAAGAGGTGCAATTGGAAATCAGCATAATCGTTCCATGTCCTTCGAGGGAGCAGGCAGAACACCACGCCTACCTCTAATTTTTTGATCTCATTTGGAACATATAAGCAAATCCAATAAAAAAAAAAATTAAATTGGGCGATAGAGAATTAAAATATAAGAAAAAAAAAATCAAGTGAAAAAATTGGCGCTTGCCCATATTTATACATGAATATGAGTATCATTTTAAAGCTTTTGAAGATATATTTAAGGAAATACTAAATTTTTTTTAAAAATGCTTAACGCATTAAAAGCCGAAGTCATTTCTATGTAAGATTATATATATGCAGGACCAATTTTTATTTTTTAATTCTCTATCACCCCAATATTTGCTTTTTTGGTTGGAGTTACTTCACTTAACTAGATTTACTTAGAAGGTGACGGGTATATAACATTCGGCATAGCAGAATATAGCACTCTTAAAGTCATACCTAAATAATAGCGGAAAGCGTTTTTTTACTGTCAAAAATTCTTATGACCGTATATTTTTTATGTACCATACCGAAATAATGCGGCGGCAACGCTTTGGAATTGGAAAATCCGATTTTACAAGGCGTTTTATAATAATAATTAAAAATTTATTTTTGTTTCTTTATAACAATTTAATTTGTAAAACACAAACTTCAAAATTGTTTTTCTTGTTAACATTATCAGGAAAGTTATATTCAATTTTTTTAATAACCCAGTGTTTATCATTTTGACGTATCATTGACGCCTTTGTTTAACTACGACATTTCAGCGTAAAAGCTCTGCGGAAGAAAACGTTCCGCTTTCCATTTTTAGAGTAGAAATACAACCTCACGGTTGCGGATGCGGTTATTTTTTTTATATGGAGTTTTGACAATAAAAAACGTTCAACGAATCCGCAAGAAATTCGAATCAGAGACCTGCGCCGATGGGTTTTGATCGGCGGCGGCGGCTTAATGAAAAATGGGCGGCGGCGGCTCGAAGCCGGCTATTAGCCAATGTTTTATCAGCTAGCCTTTTTTTGTACGGCTCATACAAATAATCGGCTAAAATGAACCCCCAAAATTTATTTATTTTATTAAGTAAAGAAAGGCAATTATCGATCACAAATAAGGTTTTATTAGTTCATTAACTAAATCATAGTTATCATGAAAAAAGAACTCGTTTACCAGTTAGAAAACGTAAATTAAACCTCCTTACACTAGAAGAAGCTTTTTTGGCAGCTGCACTTGTCGACGATGTATACAGTATGTGGGTAGCAACCTTTGCAATATTCATACAAAAAAAAAAAAAAAAAAATAAAATTGCTCGTATTTGTGAACTAGGTAGTAGTGTCTAATAATACTTAATTTAAACTTTAATAAAAAATACATTTTTATTCCCTTTACCACAAAAGGTAGAAAAAAAGGGTACATATATCTAAGTTTGTCATTCCGTTTGTAGTTTCTACAATATGCATTTCCAACCCCATAAAGTATATATATTCAGAGTTCTTATGCATAGCAGAGTCGATTGAGCGATGTCCGCCTGACCTCTTGTGATAGTGTTGAAATCAATTTTGCCGAGACACTAGATCAGACATGGTTTCGAAAGAGTTGCTATTGGATGTCAGCAAGATCGGTCCATGCCCTTAGACGCAGCGGGCAAAACACCACGCCTACCTCTAATTTTTTTATGTTATATGGCACAATAAAGTAATTCCAATCAATAGGCGATAGAGAATTAAAAAAGTTAGAAAAATAATCAAATGTAAAAATTGGAGCTCGCCTATATTTTCCGAGCTATTGGCTTTGAACTTTTTTAAATACTAACATTTTTTAAAAAATGCTTTACCCATTAGGAGCCGATTACATTTTTGTGAAAATTATGTATAGTGATAAATTATTTCTTATTTTTAATTTTGTAACTAACTAACTAACTAACTGTCTCCCAAATATTTGTTTTTTTGATTGAAGTTACTTCGCTGAAGTAAAATATATATATACATATATGGTGAAGGGTATATTGGATTCGGTATAGCTGAATATCACACTCTTACTTGTTATTGATGAAAATTACAGATTACGACTAAGTCATATATCAAAAAATCTAGTTTATTAAAATAAACTACTTGTAAAAAGTCCAAACTCTGATATGATTTGGATATTGAATTTTGATTAAATTCATTTCATGTATTTGTTCTATTATAAACACCTAGCCAAGGGGCCAAAATCGGTCGGAGAAAGGAAATATTCTTGAAAAAACGATTTCGAAGCAGAGAGTCACTAAATATCAATTAAGAATGTAATATTATTTAGTATAATCACCGACATACGGATAAATTGATACAGCGGTAACACAAGTGAAAATAACATCTTATTGTATGTGTTATCTTTTAATTAAAGCGGGGATAAAAGTATACACTTCCGTTTATTATCTGGCTTATAGTTTTGCCATATAAATTATAATTCAGTTATAAACCTGTTTATAAAATTATTCAGTTTATAAAAGCAGTATGAGTGCTATAGTCGGCTATGCCAAATCTTATATACCCTTCACTATCTATGTAAATCTAGTTTAGTGACTGAGACTTAAATGAAAAATATTGTTACTGTATATATATAATTTTTAAAATTTTGAGTATTTTCTTAAAGATCTCTTCAAAAGCTTTTAATGGATACCTTATTGATATTTTAAAAAATTTTAAAATTTCAGAGGCCCTTTTCTCGGAAAATATTGACGAGCGCCAATCTTTTCACTGGATGTTTTTCTTTTCTTAATTTTTAAGTCTGTATTGCCTTCTATTTTTGGTTTTTTGATTGGAGTTACTTCACTGTTCAAAATAATGTGGAAAAACAAGAGGTACGCGTGGTGTGTTGCTATCTGCGACTAATGATATGGACCGATCTTGCTGATTTCCAACAGCACCTCTTTCAGCACTATGTCTGATCAATTGGTGAATTTTAACGGACATCGCTCAATCTACTTCGCTATGCATTAGAAATTGATATTGTAGAAATTTCACACGGAATGAGAAACTAAGATATACCCTTTTCTACTTTTTGTGGTGAAGAGTATAAAAAATATCGTAGAGATTTTTTTTTGCAATCTGTTTTATTACATTATTCTGGCAATCCTAGTAATGTACGAATTTGATTGTTGTATACACTAGTTTCACGAAACTTCATGCAAAATAGTTATCAGTCAGTTATTTATCCTTATATTAAAATTTGTCAAACATAAACCGCATACATGCCAAAATTTAAATTGTAAACGGTAAGGTTTATAAAATTTGTTACAACATTGATTTATATTATACTATTAAATTAAATTAAAAATTATACTATTAAATTTTTAATGCATCGGAATTTGTACATTTCGCTTTTAATTTCATATTCGTTACTGTGGTCGTTTGTGTTATTTCAAACAATACACAAACAACAAACCATATGTAGCGAACGTACACAAAGCAAGTGTAACAAAATCCCCCCAAATTAGTTTCATACAAAATGCCGTCGTGTAAAATACGTATATCATAAAAAATTTCTTGATACCTTTCTTAATTTTTTGAAGTCCAGTAAAAAGTGCAACTAAACGTCGGCGGCTAAATTTTAGCTGAAAAAATGTCGGCGGCGGCGGCTATTGAAAATCTTCGGCGGCTGCTGTAAGCCGGCTATTAGCCGTTCGGCGCAGGTCTCTGATTAGAATCTTTTTTAGTTTGAGTGCGTTTTCTCTTAACCTCTCAAATTTTAATTTTTTCTTTTTCTATATGTTGCCACAGTTTTATTGTTTTTCTAACAAAAAATTCTATTTGTTAATATTTTTTGTGAATGACTACGAAGAAAGAAGAGAAAGAAAATGTAAAAAGTATTTGAAAATCAGCAATAATTTTGAAATTTTTCAATTTATTGCTTATTTACATTAAAAAAATTTTTTTTAATATATTTCAATAAAAAAATAATTAACAAATAATAAAAATGACAATAAAATCCGCATCCGTCGCCGCAACTCATTTTATTTATTTTTTTTCTCTGACATGCGGAATCCATCGCCGCAACCATAAGGTTGTATTTCTACTCTTACTCTACTCTTTTTTGTTTATTTCAGAGTAGAAATACAACATCACGATTGCGGCGACGAATTCCGCATGTCAGAGAAAAAACAAATAAAATGAGTTGCGGCGACGGATGCGGTTTTTATTGTCATTTTTATTATTTATTTACTAATTTTTTTATTCTTTTTTATTAAAATATATTTAAAAAAATTTATTTAAATGTAAATAACCAATAAACTGAAAAATTTCAAAATTATTGTTGATTTTCAATGACTTTTTACACTTTCTTTTTCTTCTTTTTTCGTAATCATTCACAAAAAATATTAACAAATAGTATTTTTTGTTAGAAAAACATTAAAACTGTGGCAACATGCTGAAAGAGAAAATATTTAAAATTGAGAGCTTCAGAGAAAGCGCACTCAAATTAAAATAGATTCTAATTTCGTGCGGACTCGTTGAACGTTTTTTATTGTCAAAACTCCATATAAAAAAAATAACCGCATCCGCAACCGTGAGGTTGTATTTCTACTCTCAAACTAATTTTATGTGGGATTTTGATAGTATTTGTAAGCAACCTTTGTTATTAAAATCAAATTGATATATTAAGTAAGGTTGATATGTTAAGAATAATAATAATTAAAATTAAACCGACTTCAAATTAAAATGAAGGTTATCAATTCGACTGAATGTTGCTTTTTTATGGTTGTGCCCAAGGCATATTATTTTGTAGGTAATAGCAGTTTTAAAACCACTACAACAATAAGTAAACAACATGTATTTTGTTTTTGTAAAATATTTTTTCAGATGTCAAATCAACTGACGCACAGTGGTTTGAAAACGATTTTTTCTTTTGGGAAAATTCGGTATGTTATGAACCACTCAATATATCTCAAAGAAATTTTACAGAAGCAGGGCAGAGGTATTTCTCAGTAAATCTACGGACGGTCAGACCCCTAAGGTGAAGGGGGCTTCTGGGTAGGACACCAAATTTAGACATATAATTTTTTTTAAAAGTGTGATAAAAAGTTTATTTTTAACTCAAATGTTAAGATGTTTTTATTTAATCAGACCTTGAAAATATCTATAAAAATGTGCTTAAATGTGCAGGGAGAAAATTGGCTTACAAGTGTTTTTGTTTGTTTTGTTATATTTGGCCGACCTAAATTTAGTTATCGTATTATTACTTTAAGACACTTGCTCGTCGGTACATCTTCATCTCCTTTCACCACCTGTCTTCTCTCTTATCTATCCTTTTCCTAAAGAATGTAGCACGGTTACAAACTAAGTAGGTATTAATGCCTGAAGTGCTACTTCTCTTAAAAAATATAACTTTATTGTTTTTATTTTTCAATATTCCAATATTTCGACCAACTTTGTTGGTCATCTTCAGGGAAATATGACCTCAAGCCAAACTTTACAATTCAACTTAAGAGTAAAAAGGTCTAATAACAAACAACTTATTTAAAAAAAAAACAATTTTTTTGGGACATTTTTCGTTATGTTAAACAACAAAAAAAAAAAAAAAATTAAATTTATTTCACCATTTGATTAAAAACTCTTTTAGCTATATAACTTCAAGATTTTGAGGAATAGCTCGATACGTTATGAATTTGTGGCAATTTTAAGTCCATATTAATTTTTTAAAAAACTACCTTAACATGATTTTTTCAGTTTTTGAAAATGTAGCGCGAAAAAAATAATATTATTAATCTAGCTGTCACAGCTAGAGCAGCTTCCTAAACTTCGCCTCCTCGTGGTTTTGTTTTCTTTCTTTTGGTTTTTACATTTAAAATGAGCAAATAAATTATGAGGAGGCGAGTTCTAAAATTTTTTAATAAAATCAGTTTCAAAAAAGTGTGTGAAACTTTTCTGTTTTATGAAAATTTTAAATATATTTCCACAACACACACTGTGAGAAAAAAAAAATTTGTAGGAAAAAAAAAAAAACAATAAGGGTACACAAAATTTGACATCTGAAAACGTAAATAAGAAATTCAGCTGATCGACTGCCACTGTGCCTTGGTTGTGCCCGTAGAACTCAGTAATTTCTGAACCGAGCTTGCATATTTTTTCTTTATTTGAAAGGTATTGATTACAGATTTGTTCCAATACAGCATACAAAGTTTTTCCACGTACCAACGCGACCAAACTTTTGAACCTTTGTAGACAGACTGCTGAAATTTATAAGGAAACAATTTTAATTTAGAAATTAAAGGGTGTTACCATAATTGATGTAATTTTATTTAAGTGGGCCTATCTTTTGAACCGTTAAATAAAACACTACTGCTAAGTCAGCTATAACAGCAAGTATAAAAATTGAATTCGGAAATTAAAGGGTGTTCCAATGGTTGATATATTTTGATGTATATGACCAAACTTTTAAACCGTTATAAACTGATAACGAAAATCTGTTTTGAAGACGTTTGTTAGTTTCACGAATTATTACATAAAATGATCTGTGCTAAATAAAGAAACAGTAAAATTTTTTTTTTCGTTTTCTGACAAACGCCTGTAGAATGTTCTCAAAAGATTTATAATTGACATTAAATACTCTATAACTCTTTCTAAACTAATGGTCTGAAATAATATTTAAGTTATCAGTTAAAGGTGTTGGAAAATGATTTAACCATAGAATTTATGCTCCTATTGCGGTTGACAACTTTTCAAATAATTTGGTCGTCGTTTATAAATTCGCATTGCCATTCTCAACTCAAATCATGGTTGAATTCTTAGTCGTGTTTACTGTTTTTTTTTTTTTTTTTTGTATTGTCATTTTCAACTGCATACAAGTTTGGTTGACAAAATCGATTAATATACACAACTGCATATTAATAGTTGGTTTCTGGTACGTTGCAGTTAAATTCAATATCCATTTGAAATTATTTGCATATTTGACAAAATATGCCAAACTGGATATTTTATGTTGGTAACGCCATAACAGTTTCAACTAAAAACAGTTGTGTTTCACAATACCACAAAACAGCTTGATGGTGTTAAAGTTGGGTCGACTCGTAGACAACCAAATGAGTTGAGAACGATAATAGGGGCTTTAATTAAATATCAATAAAAAAGTAAAATGGCTTTTAATGACAGGTTTCTTACTTTTGGAATCTCCTGTGGTATTCATAAGACAAAAACATAACAACGAACTATACATAAAGCCTTACATTTTATGGCAGAGAAAATATCTTTCTGTTCCTGAGGGTGGAAAGAATTTTAAGAGAATATCGACGAAACAATAACTAAAGGAATTAATAAAAATGCGTTGACACCATCTGTGGGTGTGAGCGCTTACATGAATATACATATATTTTAAACTTTCCGTTTTTTACATCAAACTGAAATTGGAAAATAAAACGTTTTACCCTTTTAACTTAAATATTTTTTTATTTCATCGAAACATTTATATAAAGAGTAAAGCAATAGAAATACATAAATACAAAATTTCAATTTTAGGGGAATAACAACCATTAAATGCTTTAAATAAACAAATAGAAAATTATAATGTTTTATTTTGATGTAATTTAATAGAAAACTATCGAAACTAGTTTAGCTTAAATATTAATAACGCAGTTTCATTGATTCAAACTCAGCTCTCATCCTCCATTCATCTATTAAAAAGGGCAAATAAAATGTGCTTTCGTTTTCAAGGCAATTAATTAATATAAAATGTTTTTAAAATACTTAGTATCAAATGAAATGAACAACAGTTGTATCATTTTTTGTTAAGACGCATAATGCGTTCTTTTAGGCCACCCGGTTTCACTTTTGTAGTTTTAACTGTTTTGCGCGTTTGTACATCTTTTGATTTTTTTAGTCTGTAACGAAAAAAAGATCATTAAAACGTTTCAATGTGCTGCTAAAAAACAAATTAGCACGTACAATTCACTCCATAATAAAGCAATTTCCTTCTTCATTATGTCTTTGAAATCATTTGAAAAATTCGTCCATTGTTCGAAGAATGTTTCGGGCTTACATTCTTCTATGGTACCAGACTTGGGAATGTAATGATAAAATTTCATAGCTTCTATAAATATATGACGACAGTCATCCAGTTCTTTAAGAAGTTTATCAATTTCTTTGGAAGCATTTTCCATAAATTTCTCCATTTTTGATTTGAATGGTTCCATAGTTTGCGCAGTTGAGTGTGCGATAACTTTGTCTGTAGTTAGTTTTATAGCTAAACAAGTAAATACTAGCTGATAAAAAGACCACATCTATAAATACATAAATAACTCACCTTTTACTTGATCATTTAATTTTTTAATTTGTTTTTTGATTTCGTCAAAATCTACTTGAGTCGCTCTTTCCACGTCCGATGGATCAGGTATTGGCAAGGGTATTTCTAACAATTGCACGCCTTCTTTTCGTTTTCTACTAATATATGTTCGCACTATAAAATGCAGTAGAGTTATTTGAGAGTCCTTAGACTTCACATCTTTTAATTTACTTAAGATTTCTAAAGTGAAACCATCAGCTTGGCCGCGCTGACGATTGCCACCGTTCATATAATTGCCCAAAGTTAATATGATCGCAAATGTTAATTTAAGCTCTTCACTTTCCATTAGAAATTGTGACAATTGTATGACCACCTCCAGTTTTCGTTCTATAACAGTAACTGTTTCTTCAAATTCGGGTATGAAAACCATACATGATATGCGTTCGGTAAATAAAGATATCTGTGATATTTTTAATAAGAACTGCTCGGGTTCATCGAGAGGTGTGTCTGCCTGCTTTTTGATGAGTTCCAACTCTTCATCCGTAGCCTTATTTTTATTGATTTGTTGCAGAGTTTCTAAACTAACAACCGAAGTGTCAACATGGTATATAGCGTGCTCGATTTCGCAAAAGTCTACATGACAACTACGAAGTAAAATTCCAACATTTTGAGATCTTTTGCTGTCGAGTACTTTGATCGGTCTTGTGCGCACTTGTTTTTTAACTTTGGGAACTTCTTTTGGTACGACAGCTACTCGTGAGAAAAGTTCGGTGAATTCATCAATATTGTCAAGCTTTGTTTCATCAATTTCTTGCCAAATCTCCTTTGGAGCTGGAGGATTTTCGGAAGCATCCAGTTCATCTGGAGAAGTACTGGGTGTTGAAGAGTCTGTAGTGTCGCCAGTTCCATAAGCTACTGAAGCAATTGGTATTACAGGTTTTGGTGGTGGTGGCTGGGTAACAATTCGTGTCCAGTATAGAGGTTTCATAGGTTTTGGAGGATTCACGGCAATTTTACGTAGTGCTAAAGTAGAGGCATTTGGATCAATTACTAATGGTAAGTTTAGCTAGGGATCTTACAGAAATATACTCACTGGTTGTTTGATTAAACCATCCTCCTTCTGCGGGATTTGGCAAAGGTAGTGGCGTTGACGTCGAAGAAACTTTTGTTGCAGACGTCGATGGATTTGTCGTATTAAGCACCGAGGCCGTACTTGTTAATGATGAACTTGGCGGTAAAGCAAGTTGTTGTCCAACAATAATAGGGGGAGGTGGAGGTGGTGGTGGCAAACGTGACCCTGAAATATACGGAGGTGGTGGTGGTGGCGGTGGTGGTGGTTTTATAATAGATGTTAATGGAGACGATGGTGTCTGAAGAGGTGGCCACAACTGTACAAGACAATCAGTTGATGGTTGTGACGGTACTGCAGTCTTATCTTTATTTTGGTTATTTTCTATGCTTTCACCATTAAGTGAAACCTGAACTTCTTTATCGAATTTTCGTATCCCTTCTCGATCCAGATACTTCCTATCCCCTTTGCAGTTGCTGCACACAAATTCTTCCACCTGCGATAGATCTTCGGTTTGCATTTCTGCCTCTTGAACACCTCTGCAGTAACCGGTATTAGCTTCTGCGTTAGCTTTGTCGTACTGATACAAAGTTGCTTCACTGGCATTTATAAGATCTGTCAAAAGCACACAACGTGTTGAAGGTCGTCTTAACAAATCTCCCACTGGCAACATGTCATTGACCAAAGCATGGACCTCTGCTATACACGAACAAGTAAGTAGTTTTTTTCTAAGCAATTGTAAAAATTCAGTCTCTTTTTCAGATTGTGGCGTGTCGACTTGAACGGCTTTTGGTATCCGTGATTTTCCCGAAGCTGGTGTACTACAGTACGGCCACGAAGTAACTTTATCCAATTTACCAGGTGTGTAAGGCTGTGAAGTGGTGGGTGCTTCTGTATGTGTCCATTGATACATTTGAAATGGCTATGAAAAATTATGTTTATAAATTAATTAAGTATTTAATAAATAAAGTCTCATATAGTTTTTAAATGAGCAATTATAATTATTCGAAATGTTTGTAGCAATCGTGTAAATAAAACTTGATTATATTTACGCATTATCCAAAAATATAAATGTCTTTTTGTAAAACCCTGATTTAAAAGTCTTTGTCGTTATTAAAGGAAAGTCAATAAGTGCAACTGCTAATGTTATAAACTTCTGTGGATTTTTTAAAAGTTAAATTATTTATGAATTTCTATTCAAAGTTGTAGTCACTGACTTAGCAATGACCAGGATGGTTCCTGCGCAAGCAGCAGCAGTATTCCCCGTATAATCTCCATGTGCCATCCGCTTCTTAGGATAGCATTTTAATCAAAATTATATACGGTTAGGACTCTTCAGAAGAAAAAAGAAAGCCCCGGTGATGTCAGATGCTTAGTACTTCACATAGTAAGCTGACTGACCTTTTTCTAATACAAAGTAACCCCTACTGGAATTAAACATGTTTTGAGTTCAATAGAAAACAAACCCCAGGGAATGCGGTGACAAATTAACTGTTGATATCTGAACTATTTACCATACGCATAGGCTTTCTAACCTTAAAAGAACAACACTTGACCTTCAGTGTCAGATTTGCATAGTTTGAGGGACTAAGAACTAAATCTTAGAAGCACACCAAGATGACACACTGGGATAAAATTGAAAAGGGGCATGGGGATATTTTACCCCCTTTCTATACATATAATTCAACGCTTTTCTATAACATTCAAAATGGCGGTAAGAAGACAAAAATCATTAGAAATTATTATGATGTGTATTAGATGAAGTATCCTGTTTTTCTTTTAGCTTTGTGGAAAACTAAACTTCCCTAAAATAAATTTCTTTTCTCATGGTAGCTTGAGGGCTTTTTATATCCTGGGGCAACTGGGGGAACTTTTCTTTTAAGTTTTAACAAATATATAAATAAATCTATTGTGCTGTAACTGTGTTTCCACAACAAATTTCGGAACTATGAAAAAAATTGCCTTAGCTATACGCCTTACATATGGGTTCCAATTTATTTTAGTATAGTTAAACAATTACGTTATTAAATTTTCAAGACATTCTGATTTAATATGGAAAAAGAATCATAAAAATATTGAAAATCTATTATTATTATTCAAAGATTACTTACAACAAAAACAGTACTAAATGCGAATAAAAGGCCTCATATTGCAAAACTGTTTTATATTTTGTTGTTTACACATTTAGTTTCTAATCAAGTTTGACAAGGCACTGGATCAGCTAGAGAAAACTTAAATACATCAATCGATCAGAGGTGCTTTTGGGAATCAGCAAGATCAGCATCCCCTTCGAGGCAAAACACCACGCCAACCTCTAATTTTTCTAGATCATTTGGAACAATAAAGTAACTCCAATAAATATAGTACATCCGACTCTGCTATGCATAAGAACTCAGAATATATGTACTTTATGGGGTCGGAAATGGATATTGTAGAAATTACAAACGGAATGACAAAGTTACAGCCTGTCAAGAGCGAAACGAAACCGGATGGCATATGGACGAATACGTAATATTTAGCGTCCGTGTAACACGTTCCGGTTTTTTTGGTTTAACTTACGTTGTGTTTTGTATAAAAATCGTAGTATTGATAATGTTTTTATTTACTTTTTTTCTTATACATTTTTTGTTTTTGCCTTAAATGATGGTAACCCTACTTCGGCGCTTAAAAAGAAACAGCTGAGTTAAATAAACAAAACAAAATTATTAAACAATCAATCTGTTTAAGCAATACTTGTAAAAATAAACATTAATTTTTAAATTGTTATATATTTCTGGCCTAATAGTGAAAATGCGAATATTTATAATCAAAAATGGTTTTATTGTATTTCAAAGTATTTTCCAGCATGATTTATACACTTTTACATGCGCTCAAACCAGTTGTCGAAGCACTTTTTCCACTCCGATTGAGACACCTCTAAAACATGGTTTTTGAACACTTCAACAGCTTCTTCTGGCGACGAAAATCATTGACCAGCCATTTTTTTCTTGATGTGCGGAAACAAGGAGAAGTCATTAGGTGCCAAGTCAAGGCTGTACGGCGGATGACCCATTAATTCGACGTTTTGGCCGGTCAAAAACGCTCTGGTTTGAGCGGATGTGTGAGCCCTCGTATTCTTTTGTATGTATAATATTAATAGTTGTTTTTATTAGGGAAAGTGTTATGATGGGCAGTTGCCCAACAATATGAACTCCTGACGAATGGTTTTTTTTATCTTCGCTCAGTTTTGACGTGTTTGACACTACAATGTGCGATACATAAACCAGAAACAATTGCCATTTGTTCCGTTTTTTCAAAAACAAAATGACATTTGTGTTTTAAAAACCCGAACATGGGAAATGGTAACGTTTTTGTGCGTCTTTACGGCAAATTGAGTTCTGAAAACTGGCTGTAAGATATACCCTTTCTCCTCTTTTTGAAGTGAAGGATATTAAAATGTTAAAATACGCACAATTTGTCTGTTTAGTTAAATAAATATGTAAATTTTTTTATTAATTGTATGTTCGTTTATATGTATAAGTTTTGTATTTATGTGTAAGTGCATGTATGAATGAACATACATAAGCACATTTTGTATACGTCTACTTTGTCGGAAAATTTAACAACATAAAAAATGTAGTTGTTTTCTTAACGACGATCAACCTTCTAACAGTAATAGCTAGTTTTTAATGCAGCGAATATCTTTAAAAAGTATTTCTGAATAGTAAAATCCACAATATTGTTGTTAAGTTAATTTAACAATAATCGATAGTCATAAAAACAGAATAGTGTAATGCACTCCTGATTTACTATATGTTCATAAAAGTATCGACAAGGCAAAATCGTCATTAAGTATACTAAGCCAAATTTGGCACAGTACCAAAATCATTTTCAATACAAAAATTACGAGTTCTAATTTTCTTAAAATTCAAATTTTGAAAAATGTCTTTTTAACTATTTATTCCAGAGTTCTGTAGACAGTGTGAAAATTTTTCCATTAAAAAAAAAAAACAAAATTGCTGACAACTGTTTTAGTACCATTATATTGGTAAAACTGGGTCCTTTCACATTTGTATCTCTAGTTTTTCTAGGCAATGAATTATTTTTACGAAAAAAAAGTATTCTATATTTGAACCAGACAGGCAGACAGACAAAAATTGCATATATATATATATATATATATATATGTTACTGAGTTTAGTTTATTAACAAAATCAAAAAGTTCTGAAACAAAATGTTCTATCTCGTTGTCTGAAGCAATATTTTTGATTCATATTTTAAGAGTTAAGCATTTAAAGCACTTGTTAAGATGGAACAAAAGTTGTATAACAATTTGTGTATTAATTAGCATTTTATTTCTTAGTTTTGTTGTCATTGAGTTCTTTGCAGAAAAAGGCAGTATTTTCTAAATTACCAGTCATAATATTTAACAATGTTTTTTGTTACCATATTAGAAAACTTATACGTAGCAAAAAAGGAAAAATTATTTAATAGTAACAAAATTACAATTACAAAAAACGTAGAGGCATGTTCTGAATTCCACACAAA
This sequence comes from Gymnosoma rotundatum, assembly GCA_916610165.2. Taxonomy (NCBI): domain Eukaryota; kingdom Metazoa; phylum Arthropoda; class Insecta; order Diptera; family Tachinidae; genus Gymnosoma; species Gymnosoma rotundatum. Next base: position 88,086,443 of record OU744337.1, on the reverse strand, counting down.
ATTTTCACTTAAAATTTTTCAAAGCATTGTTGCTATAAAATTATTTTTTACAAAAACAATGCTTTGAAAAATACGAAAGTGAAAATTTCGTGTGGATTTCAGAACATGTCTGATAATTTAAAAAAAATCCCCAAAGAACTCTGAATCCCTAAACGCAAAATGTGTCCTCAAAGAATTCCTCAGTCACCAAACTGAAATTTTCATTCCCATTTTAAATAAAAGTCCTCGATTTGAGGATAAATCCCTTAATCTGACAACACTGATTCCATATGACTTGAACACGTAGTTAAAACACACCTTTAGTAAATAAACCTAACAGTAGAACATCTTAAATATAAGGAAAACTTAGTTAATTCACACTTATAAGTTGTTTAAAACTTTAAAATGTGCATGTCTTTATAACAAACTAATTGCAATGAGTTCTTGCGGCATGAATAATATCAGCACATCCAAGTATAATTTACTTGCGAAGCAATCGTAGTTATGATTAATAATGTTTTCTAATTGTACAGTATAAATTATGGATGTATGTACATGCTTCAAAACGATGCTTATATAACAGGGTTTAACTTTCAAAAAAAGATATGTTGGTAAGTTTTTAAAACTAGCGAGGTAGTTATGTATATAACTCCATGTAAAGCCAAAACAATTTCATAATCTTTTAGCAGTTCTTATATTATAAGATAATAAAAGACACTGTCTATTTCTAATTACAAAAGTCAAAGCATTTGACTTCATATGTATGTACGTATATGTATGTATATTAGGGATATAATTTTCCCATTTTTTGCAAATATGAAAATGGCCCTAGAATAGCCGAATAGTCCATTGAAAACTATTAAAAGAATTAAATTAATTATTCGCAGTTTTCAAAAAAGGTCACCAATAAAACGCGGTAAAGTTGGACATTTTTTTTGTTTATTTTTATTTGTACTTTACATTTAGCAAAAAACTCACAGTTTTTTTATGATTTTTATTGGCAAAGATCTATTAAAAAATATAATTATTATTTTTTGTTAAATATTGTATAATAACGTGTTATTGATATTCCGTATTTGTGTTTAATACTTCAAAATAATGGGTGTTAAAAGAAATCGTTTAAGTGTTTTTAAAAATGCTAAAAAGTTTTGATGGGGATAAATATTCCAGATATGGTCATTCCGCTACATCAATTAGGCAAAATGCTAATCCAACATTTAATAATTGGAAGATTTCATGCTTTAGCTGCTTCGGAAATATCAAATTAACTTTAACGATCTGTGTAGTAAAATGAAAGTACAAACAATTCAAATGAAATCAATAAATTGAAAAGTTAACTTAAACAGAATGGAACATGTGATAAATACCTTAAAACAGCACGAAGCTATAATTTTGAAAATATCTTCAATAAAACTAGTGAAAATGTATCTATAAAGTCCGAATTAACTTAAAAAAAGTTGTGACAGACGAAAATTCGGTATCAGAGAATGAGAGCCACTACTCTTCCGATGAATACAATTTTTTCTATATATTTGCCTTTTAAGCCATCGATTTATGAACGCGTATAAACTTTTAAAAGACACTGCTATTAAAGTGGTACAGGATATTTACCCATTTTGCAAAACAACACGTACATTAAATTTTAAATTCATGGCCTTTAATACTTAAAAAACTTTTTCTTCATTAATTAATAGAATATTTGAAATTTTTTTTTTAGAGATTTTAGAAAACCGCTTTTGTGGGTGAGGTTTTTAATTTCAAACGACACAAATTATTTTCTTATATAACGCAATATTCGCTATCGGCCAAAATTTGGTTATGACCCTAATGTATATGCAGACGTGAAATAGACTTTCATTTAAAATTTATAATCGTACATTAAAAGTTTCCTAACTATTATTTGAAAGCTCGGAAGTTTATTGAAGTACATATTTCTTTTCTATATTTTTGCTTTTTTCGTAGCACAGCCTGTTTTTAATTCTTTTTCTAACGTTTAATTTAACACACCACAAAATGCACTTGTCACTTTAGCAAATCCACAAAAGCGAAGAAAGTCAAAACAAGAAGAACCTTGTCGTATATATTTTTTATAAAACAAAGTTGACATAAGGAAATTTACATGCAATTCTATACAAAATACAAATAAATTAGAATAGTACCAAAAAGTTTTTGTAAATCATTTCTACTAAACTAAACTAACAGTTGAGATTGATTGTCTAGCTAGTTTGAAAATTAAATAGTATTTTTTCTTATTAATTAAATAGTCGATATTTTACGGAAATTCAGTTTAAGCTTTGTAGAGCCTTTCTTCTTTTTATTATGTAAACAATCTTATAGATATCACGATAGTAAAAGAAGAGAAACTTAAGACTAGAATGTTATGCCTTAATTTACACAAAATTTAAAAGCATCAAATTTACGGAAATATAGACAAATTTGTGATATCATATACGATCAAGAAATTAAAAAAAAAACATTTTTAAAAATAATTAAATTTTACAATACGAATCGTAATACGAGGGCTGCTCTATATATTTCTGGCCTAATAGTGAAAATGCAAATATTTTTAATCAAAAATGGTTTTATTGTTTTTCAAAGTATTCTCCAGCATGATTTATACACTTTTGCATGCGCTCAAACCAGTTGTCGAAGCACTTTTTCCACTCCGATTGAGACACCTCTAAAACATGGTTTTTGAACACTTCAACAGCTTCTTCTGGCGACGAATATCGTTGACCACGCATTTTTTTCTTGATGTGCGGAAACAAGAAGTCATTAGGTGCCAAGTCAGGGCTGTACGGCGGATGACCCATTAATTCGACGTTTTGGCCGGTCAAAAACGCTCTGATTTGAGCCGATGTGTGAGAGCTCGCATTGTCATGGTGAACAATGATTCGTTTTCTCTTGTTGGTTTTTCGAATTTCTCCGATAACTTCAGGCAAACAAATTGTAGTGTACCACTCAGAAGTGACCGTCCTACGTTGCTCAAGCGGAACAGTCGCCACATAACCAGTTTTGCCGAAGAAACAGGCGACCATTTGCTTCGAAGTGCTTCTTCCACGCACAACTTTCGTTGGATTTTGCTCGTCTTTGAAGACCCACACGGTCGATTGTTGTTTCGTTTCGGGCTCATACGCATAGATCCATGATTCGTCACTTGTGACGATCTTATAAACGTCTTTTGAAGCACCGCAATCGTATTTTTGCAACATTTCTTTGCACCAATCGACACGAGCCTTTTTTTGAGCGACTTTCAAATTGTGTGGGATCCAACGAGAACAAACCTTTTTTACGGCCAGGTGTTCATGCAGTATCGAATGTATGCTGGTGGAAGAAATGTCCAAAGATGTCTCTATCTCTCGGTATGTCGCATGTCGATCTTGCATTATGAGTTCACGCACGGCATCGATGTTCTCTGGCACAACAGCCGTTTTTGGACGACCTTCACGAAATTCGTCTTTGAGCGAGTTTCGGCCACGATTAAATTCATTATACCAATTTTTCACAGTGCTATAGGATGGTTCTTCATCGCCATACAAAGATTTAAGTTCATCAATGCACTCTTGTCGTGATAATCCACGTCGAAAGTTGTGAAAAATGATGGCACTAAAATGTTCATGAGTTAATTCCATTTTTTTCTATATTAATTTTTTCAAGTCACTGTAAACAACACAAATAATGGTCGTACGTCAAAACGTTTTGGGTACGATTATGCTTAAAAATGATAAACTTTCCAATGGAAATGCCAGATTGCACTTGGCAGCACTCAGTGTTGCCAGGCCAGATATATATATATATATATATATATATATATATATCAGCCCTCGTATTAGCAAAAAACAAATAGTCCTATTTATTCTGAGATGGTTAATAATTGTCCATCGATTCGTAGTTTTCGAATTACATTTTAGTTCATTATTGAGTCTGAGTTATAGCAAGCGTTTATTTTAGACTGACATTTTCTACGGCGCACCCGTTAATGTATATCTATAAGTGCTTTTGAGTTCAATACAAGTTATGGCTGGGCCATTATCACGTGCGGTGCTATTATACAACTTACAGGCAGGCACAGCCTACACACATCATTTTCTCTGATCTACATATACTCGTATCTAAAAAACTGTTTGTGAAAAGTAACGACTGTAGCTCAAGTGGCTGTAGGGTTGCCATATACAAAATCTCGAATAAGTGGATAATAACTGGTCAGTGATAAAACATATTGTTTTAAATTTAAAACGGACTTTTTTTGGTTATAAATTGTTAGTGATGTGCAAAAAAGGGTACTATTCAGTGTTAGAAAAATAATTAAAACGATTGTTTTCTTGCTATTCAGCATAACTTTCCTTCTGTTAAAAATATTAATTGATTTGATTACAAACTATATATGAAAAATATTTTTCTAGGCCATATGGCAACCCTAACAGGCTGCTAGGATATCTGATTTCTCTACTCTATTTCTTTCTATCGGTTTTATCGCTCTAATTAAGACAGCAGTTAGTCCGTTTGCCGATTTGAAAGTAATATATTTAATAAAAGAAAGTATTTCATTACAGGAAAGCTTTCGTAAGAAACCATCATACTCCCTTCCCTGTATGTATGTGAAAAAATTGTTAATGGTAAAATTAATCCGTCCGAATGGTAATAAGTAGACATAAAATAGTATGGCTTTTATTAAGGGCTTCTATTATTCTATATTGTCAGATATGCCAAAAAAAAATTTGAGATATCAGGTCTGTATCTCCGAAAATGTAGTGTGGTTTTACACTTAACGTGTTCTTCTTAAAAATAATTTTTCCGCATTTCCGCATCACGTCGATTTAATAAGAGAATAAAATCTTTGACAACTCCTTCAACTTTATAGGATTAAGACCATCCTAATGCAGCAACACACATATGTACATATGTATGGACATGTGTATTGTATTCTCTTGCAAATATATGTACACTTTCTACACCAGAAGAATTCAAAGGCAGGCTCAAATACATTCACTCACCCATTTCTCCCACTTAATAGACCTTTTTAATCCACTTGAATTGTTTTAATAAAAAAACTTCGATATTTTTTCATTGTTCTTGTTGAGTTTTTCATTTTAGTGGATCAATACAGATTAGAGTTTATGAAGTAAAAAAACACAACTGCTGTGAAAATAGCAACAACAAAACGATATTTAACTTTCAAAGTTTGCGTAACTGCAGGTAAGGGAAAAATGAAAAAAAAATGTTTTTTTATTCAAAGATAAAGAGATTTGTGTTACAAAAAGTTTGTTTTTTTTAATCAATTAATATCATTTTAGAATTGACGTGAATTACTCAAATTTCGATTTGTTTTTAATGTTGATAGCAGCAAATACTTCTTGATTAGTTCGGCAATTGCTTCCTAAATTTCTTAACTTTTACCCGTTTTACGGAAATAGAATAATTTCTTCACAGGAATTCCTACCCACAACAGAGACTAATTTAGAACCATATTATATTTTTTTGTACCTTTTTTTAACTTCAAGTTAATAACTTGAAAAGTGCAAACCTCTAAAATTGAAAAAGAAACATTGAATTTTAAATCATCTCAAGGTGTAAGACTCTCCTTTAGTTCGAAATTCTGTTTTAGTTTGAGAATCCATTAACTTAAAACTGAAAAAAATTGGAATAATATTTTAGTTACATTTGGAAATGAATAAGATTTCACACTGTCTTCTTCTAGTGTTTTAAAAAAAAAATATTTTTCAATTACGAGTAAGTATGATATCTTTCAAGATTCATTTTTATACCCTTCACCACCAAAAGTGGAAAAAGGGTATATATAACTAAGTTTGTCCTTCCGTGTGTAATTTTTACAATATCCATTTCCGACCCCATATGCTTATACATTCCGACTTCTTATGCTTAGCAAAGTCGATTGAGCGATCTCCGTTTGTCCTTCTATCCGTTTACCGAGACAAACTTGACTTTACGAAAAATAAATAAGTCAATCGGTCAGATATATAGAGGTGCTATTGGAAATCAGCATGATCGGTCCATGTCCTTCAAGGCAGCAGCCAAAGGACCACGCCTACCTCTAATTTTTTAATGTCATTTGGAACAATAAAAAACTCTAATCAAAAAAATAGATATGTGGGGCGATAGAGAATTAAAAAAAAAGAAAAAAAAGTGAAAAAATTTACGCTCGCCCATATTTTCCGAGTTACGGGTTTTTAAAATTTTCGAATTTTCGAAAATATCAAGAAGAGATCCTTGAAAAAATACTAAAATTTTTTAAAAATGCTTAACCCACTAAGAGCCGAAGTCATTTTTATGTAACCTTATATATATGCAGAACCAAATTTTTTTTATTTTTCATTCTTTGTCATCCCAATATTTGCTTTTTTGATTGGAGTTACTACACTAAACTACATTTGCATAGATGGTGAAGGGTATATAAAATTCAGCATAACTAAATATAGCACTCTTACTTGTTAATTTTTTCGGTTTCTAATTGTAACGTCAATTAGGAAGAAATTTTTTTGTATTTCATTACATACATATTTAAGATTAAGAGCTTCTTTCAATTAAAAATATTTTACCAAGCCCAAAAAAGACTTGAGAGAATTACTCATTCAATAGTGTTTACAAAAAAGAACAAAAGTGGTCGCTGAAATCAACAGCCAACTAAATTAGAAATATTGTGAGGATTTAAATTGGTTATTCTGGTTAAACAAGTAACAACACTACAGAATGTAAATAAAATATAAAAATTAAGTTTCACTGCAACGTTTCAACTAAGTTTCTTATTTTTGCATTTGGGTTTTTCAATATTTTTTACGAAACTTTCTTTATTAAATCGGTTTTGCAGATTTAAAGCAATATTAATTTGTTTCATACAAAAGCAAACATTTTCAAATGACCGTCAATTTTCTTGGCTAACGACATTGTTCCTTTTTGTTGTTGCTGTTACTGCGAAATCTCCATACATTTCATTTCCGTTTTGTCCGCATCCTTTGGCTGGTTATTGCATAATTTCCGTTTTACGAACATACGCAAAGAAATGACTCTTCTCTCTGTTTCATTTTTAAAGTTTGGATGTGTAGTAAAAATACCGATGCCGACAATTTGTTGCAATGACAGCAACAACTGCATCATTGGAAATTTAATTTATTTCTTTTTAAACAACCAGAAATTATTGTAGATTGACAAATAGATTGTTCTCTACTTTTACCCCCTTGGCATTGATTGTTCGTGCTTGCATTTGTTTTGATCTTCTTATGTTTTTCGTTTGTTCGCTAGATTTTTTGTTCAGCCATCTTCGCATTTGAATTTCATTAAAAAAGACCATCGTTTTTGAGACCATGCTATAAATAGCTTTTTTGTTTGAAATGGTTAAGAACAACAACGTTTGGTATAGTGGGATAGTTAATCATTAATTCTTCGTTAAAAATTATCTTTCGTGTCACCAAAATATTTTAATATTAAATATCCTTGTTTAATAATGATGATTGTCTTCATTACATTTTTTTTATTTAAACGTTTTGATTAATAAATTCTAAGAGAGAAACTACCAAGCTTAAATATAATGTGATCTTAGAGAACCGTCTAATTCTGTAGTTTTTTTGGACGTTTGGCGAAAGCTAAAATCTTGATATAACAAAACGCGGATTCGCTACTTTTCTTTCGGAAAGTGTCTTCTTTTGCAAATAAAATAAATAAAAATCAGCAAAAATAAATTATACTTATATTTTTTCAAGTAAAAAACCTTAAGAAATAATATCAAAAAAACACCTTAAATACGAGCATATACGAGTATCCAACAAATATTTTAGAAATAAAATTGAAGAAATAAATTTCAAAAAATAGTTTTGATTGTTCAAGAAGCTAAGTATTGTTCAATTTTGCGGTGAAAGACGAATTCGCAAGTCTGTTTGAACAATGCTTGTAGTAAAAAATAGTCGGTATTAAATTAATTGGGTTAATTCCGCCAGTTTATATTAAACTGTTGTTATAATTTCCGTTAATAACCTTCGTCTTGGCCAAACGTTCGAAGTACACAGCCAGAGACAACGGTTATTACCGGAAATTATAACAACAGTAAAATATAGTCTCTCAGATACGATAGAGTTTATTTGAAAATAATACTACTGCATCGTCATCTTTTTTTAAATTTGTGTATACAGGTACGGTCAGATTAGTCAAATATTTGACCAAAGGGACGTTACCAGTAAATTATGGAAAAACCTTTTTATCTTTCTCAAATACTTATTGAGAAATATAAGATCCTACTCAATATAAAAGGTAAGATATCACATTTATTATATTATAAACCGTCATTCGTAATGACGCGAGTCAGGAAAAGTTGAACAAGCATTTGTAAAAATAGTGCTTGTTTTTTTTTTGTTAAATACTTGACTAATCTGACCGCACCTTCAGACGTTATTGCACTAGAAAACAAGTGGATGTGAGACTCTTCCTATTTAATAGAATTACACTCAGAAGGGAAAAATGCTTATCTTTCTCGGATGCTGCAAAGTCCAGCAATTATATCATATTCTTATGTCTCATTTTCAATAGCTGATTTTGTGCATCTCACATGCAGGGTTGCTTCCATCATCACACATATTTGTATAACAAGAGCTTCCATCCGTTTTCTAGACAAGACACAACTAATAACTTGGAGTTGATTTTTACGTGCTTACTTATGTATATGTATTACATTTAAAATCATCAGTAGGAGAATATATTTAAAACAAAATACTTAAAAAATAATTCCACCTAGGACACTGTTTTAACGTTAACGATTTTTATATCCATTTTATAAAATAATAGGTTGATACTTTCACTTTTTTAAAATAGAAATTGCTGATTAATTACAAAATGTTACGTTTCGTACGTAATATATGTATATAATTATAATTGTTGTTTTCTTGTTACGGCTTTGAGCCCTGTCCTAACAATTTTGTTATGCCTAAGACAGCTGAAGATAAATCGAATAGAATAGAAAATTTTCGTCTAAAGCAGTTTAGCTATTGGTAGTCAATAATCAATTCGTATAAATTTTGTGAAAATCACTTGTAACTTAAATGTTACAAATCACATCAACAAATAATTTTATCTCACTTAGTACTATTACATACAAATTACAAAAAAATGCTGGTGTGCACATTCCTTCTTTCTGTTTTTTGCCAATAAAATTCAAATAAAGAGTGCAATGACCCTACAGCTTATGACTGCTTCTTCCGAAATCGATTTGAAAAGGAAATTAAAAAGGAAGACTATTTGCAAATTGTTCGTTGCGTTCAATTAAAAAAAAATTATTTAAGTGACTTATAAATTACATAAATTATAAAGACAATTAAACTTAATGAGAAAGCCAAGCGATTTAAAAATATTTACATAATAAACAAATTCTAACTATAAATTTTAATAGACAATATAAATACGACTGTTTAAATTAAATACTCAACACTTGTGTAAACAAATTTAACTCTGTATTTATTTACTTTAATATAGAAGTAAATAAACATCTTATAAGGGTGGCCCAAGATCTTCAGTGTTTCTTAGTAATATTGTTTTGTAGTTTAAGCATAAGCTATTATGCGTTTGATATTTTGGTATTGAGGTACATACATACATACATATGATTTTGTTTTGCAATGCGAAACATCAGATTTTAAATTTGTCACTAATTGTTGTTAATTGTTACTACAACGTGTTTACGTACTCGAAAATCTTGCAAGAAGAAAGTGTAAAGAAGTGAGAGAAATTTTTTTTTGCAAGATTTAGTTAGCAAGAATTAGCCAGCTGTTATTACTTTTGTTTACAAAACAGTTTGCGTAAAAAAATTTCTAATAAAAGAAATTTTTGCAACATTGAAGAAAATGCAAGTATTTAGCAAGAAAAAGAATATAAAAATATTACTTTGTTGTTTTTCTTCAATTTTGCTAGGGGAGTATAAAGCAAAAAAGTTTAAAACAACAGAAATTTGGTTTAGAATCATCTAGATTTGGAAGTGGTTTTTGTTTTTGTTTTTTTTTTTATAAAAGTAAACAAGCCTGTTTTTAAACATTCATTGTAATGTACATTTTGCGTTACAAATTTAATACGAATAGTAGAATTTTAATGTATATATGTATATACATGCCACATGTATAAAGTTTACAATATTTTTAATTTAATTTTTTTATTAAATTAGTATTTGAACTGTTAATATTATAATGAATTGAAATTATTTTGGCTTTAGTTCATTTTTTTTAATTGCTAAAAATCTTTTTAGAAAGAAATATTATTTTACAAATGTATGCGGATGTTTTTTAAAGAAAACAAGAAAAATTAGACGCTAGAAGAATGTAATGCTGCACTTTCTGGACCGCTACGTCCTTCATCAGCATTCTTCGCATCTATCTACCTCAGTTGTGTAGATATAAACATCATATATTTAACCAACTAATTTTGTAAATAAGAATACAAGATATATTCATATCAATATTAATTTGGTTAGATAAAATTTACACACAAACCAACGTATTTCTTCACTTTTCCCTCTGTATTTCGTCTTGTACATTTGTTCCAATCATCGATTGAACACGAATGCAAAATTTTTGTTTTAAGTCATTCTAAATCACATTAAGAATGTTAAAAAAAAAATTGCCTAATAACAAAAAAAGAAAAAAAAAAAAGAATTAAAAACTTTTATGTACATATGTACATATTTTTGCCATTTTTTTACTTAGAGTCATAGCAAAATAATACAGGTATAAAATGTGTATATACACGTATTTTTATATGGTGTTTGGCATTTAACGTATGCGGCGAAAATTATGAATTCGCAATTGCAACCACTTAGTATTATTTCGCCATGCTTAGAGTATTATTTTTATTTTTCCTTGCTTAAAGTTAAATGTATAAAACATTTTTTCACTTAGTCCATTTACTTTAAAAATTGTACAATTTAATGGTCATAGTGTACAGTTTTTAAGTCTTACATATATTCCCAAAGCCACAACAATTTCTTACCTAATTTTTGCTAGTAAAGCGTTAATTTACCTTTTTACATTTTTTTTTTAAATTTTTGTTTTACTTTCTCGTTGCTTGTTTTTGCTAGAAAAATTACAGAACAGACCTTTATTACAAAAATTATAAGTAATTTCTTGGTGCATTAAAAGCAGCCCATCCTAATACGTATAAAGGTATGTATTGTACTATAATGTATTACTAAATTAAAGAAAACTTTATTATCATTATAAAATACAAGTTAAATGGCAACTGTCTAAAATAATAAGAGAAAATTTTGCCCAAGGTATATTTAAGTCTCAATTATTCTAACGTGCATAGAAATAAAGTATGGAAGAAAATAATATCAGCACACAACTCTTGAATATATAAATGTGCAATTTTTTGTATATATAGATGTTTTTCTTGTTAAATTTCTAGATATAATTTTTTTTTACCCACTATGCAATTTGCAGACAGAAAAGAAATATATTTGATTTCAAGAACAAATAAATATTTAAAAACTTTTGAGACCAAAATACGATACAATAAAAACCTCAGTTAATACGACATGGCGGGATTCGGAATGGTCTCAGCGGGGCTTTTTTTACGGTTTGACACTTATAACTATTACAGAATGTAATCGTGACGCATAACTATATTCTTTGGCTGTTTTTGGTGTCAAGTTGTGCGGAGAGCTCGCTAAGAAGCGGCTTTAGGTAGAAAATCATTCATCCTTAGGGAAACATGTATATCACCTCAAACAGTGGTAGGTTTATTATTGGGGTTATTCTAAAAGTGTTTCTGACAGCAGGAAGAACCTGTGTTCATAACCATATTTTCTTGACTTTCTTTAAAGTGTTGGGGATAACCTGAAAAACTCAAGATTGCTGTGTTGCAACGTCTTTTGTCAGTTTACGTCATTATTTTTATTTATTTATTTTTTTTTTTTTTTGATGCTTGGATGGTAACTTACCTTAAATGTTTCCAAATCATTTTTCTCTGAAATTTGTTTTAAAACACCCACATTAATTAAATTATTGCAATATTGAAGCGTCAGCATACTAATATCCTGTTCACTCAAGTGATTGTTGTTAGTTTGTAGCGACGATATGAACCATTTCATTAACATTTGGCCTAAAAATACAAAGAATAAATGGGAAGAATCTAATTAATTTAGCTTTCTTTAATAGAAACATGACAAAAAATTATAAATAAAAAAAATGAAAACTCAGACGTACTAATTTTAAAAGAATAATCAAAACAAATTAAAAATTTTCGATTACTTTTCACATTAATTATCATCAAATCAAAACTGAAGGAATTTTTATAATATTTACAATCCATATGAACAATTTTATTTAAAGTAAACAAAAAACGATAACAATGCGAGACCAAAATGAAAAAAACATATATTGTTTTGAAACCTATAATATAAGAAATATAAACGCTAACTTTTGATAAATAAATGACTAAAGTGACCTTTAACTTAAGTTTATAGTGGTTTTCTGTCTAAATTTAAAGCTTTTGCCTTTAACGGTTTGAAAGAGGGGCTCATAAAAGTCTAATTACAACAATTATGGAAACGCTTTTTCTAAATTTAAATTGTATACTCGTTGTTTTAGCGGACTTAGCAACATTTCAAACGCCTGTCTATAACTGTTCAAAGGTATGACCATATACATACATAAATTTAATGAACTATTGGGGCACCCTTTAACGCACTCTTTTCAATTTTCAAACGTTCTCTATAACGAACAGACACTCTCAATTTTCAAACGTTCTCTATAACGAACAGACACTCTTTAATTTTTAGATTTATTTTTGTATTACTTTTGCTATTGGGAACTATAGTGATAAGCAGTTTTATTACATTTTAAATTGGTGCCCTTTTCGTCTCATAATAAACTTAAAAACCGTATATGTTGTATGGGGACACCCATTAATTTTTAAAATTATGAACTGTTTTAAAAACGAGATCAATTTGCAAGCAATACCTTTCAAATAAAGAAATTTTCAAAATTGGTTCAGAAATGACTGAGATCTGCGGGCACAAACATTTAAAAAGCAACAATCAGACGAATGTGAATATGCAAAAAGAAATGTTATTTGAAACGTTTTTTATGTTTATCTATCTTAATTGTGCTTGATTCATTCATTTGGATTGCATTCCCCGCAGTAATAAATTTCATTTTTAGTTTTAAATAATAAATATTTCATGAGAATATTACGATTCAGATTTCATTTCTATATTGCTTCCAATATTCTTTTTTTTCCACACTACAACTTCAATTGCATTTCAACTAAATATACGGCCGAATTATAAACAAAATTCCTTGCAATTTTAATAATTTTTTCCTTTTTTTTTTTGCAATTTATCAAATTTGTTCCCTTTTTTATTGATTGCGAACAGTGAAAAAAATTTGCGTGAAAAAAGAAGGCATTATGAATTTTAAAAGAAAATTTAAATGGATTTTAAATAAGCAAAACAGCTCCCTTTCAAATTATGATGATGCCTCTTTTTAATTTTTAGTTACCACGGCATTTATAATTGAAGGAATCTTTTTTCGAAAAAAAAAAAAAAAATTGCCGTGAAACAGATATTCCATCAAAATATTATTGATTGTGCTGATAATTATATAAAAAGCTAATAAAAGCTGAAAGGTGTTACAAATAACAGCAATAAATTTAAAACAACTCTCAAATCTAGTATTAAGGCAATTACACTTTTGAGTGGGCAGCACTGTTTTGATTGCTGACATTTGCTTTGTTGTTAGCTTTGTTTGGCATTTCATAATGAATGAACTCTCGCAGAAGCATCGTTGCTGTTTTTAAAAATTGAAATTGTTACAGTCAAATGTGAATGGCGTATAGACTTGTTGTTTACCAACTCTTTCTTTTTTAATGCTCTGAACACATTCGCCACAGCAAGATACACGAACACACGACAGCAAATGACGCTAGCAACATTTGTCGCCTTGTACGCAGCTACATAATTATTTTGAAGGCAGCAGCTACATAACAAAAATATGAATTAACTGTATTTCAGTGATGTTATATTAATTCGTTTTGATTGTCTTTAAGATTGAAAAGATATAGAAGTATTTCTCAGAAGCAATAATAAGTACACTAGTGTGTGTAACGTAGTTTCTTGTCCACTAAAATAAAAAATACTAAAAACAACAGTTTTTGATATCTATTAAAACCAATCGTGTTTTGTATTTACAGATATCCCATACGACAATTGAAATTAATAAATTCAACCAGCAAATACTAAGAACAGAAGTAAATTTTTAACTAAATGTTGTCCACACAAAAAAGGAATTTTAGTTTTATGTACATCTTAATACATTCCTCAGAAATTTTTACAATTATTCTTGGTACACTTTCGCCATGACAATTGTAGTATTTGTAATTCGTCGGTGTGGCATTTCTAGTTTTTTTTTTAAATTCAAATTTCGAAAAATATGTTTTAATCAATTATTGAAAAGTATGTAAAAAGTGTTAAAATTTTTCTATATACAAAACTAAAATGTGCTGACAACTGTTTAAGTACAATTATTCCGGTAAAATTGGTGATGTTACATTGGTTTCTCTATTTTTCTACGAAAAAAGAAAATATGTGTTTGAACCAAGGTCCTAAAGGATCTCCTCATAAAATTTTACTCAAATCTATCCAACTGCACTTACGTGAGACAGATAAGAATTTAACAAATGGTATTTTGTATTCCAAATCAATTATTGTCTTCACCCGCAACACTATTTTCCTTAAATATTTCATGTACTGAAATTATTCTGTTACAGTTTTATTATAGATTTACACTTAAATCTTTAAAAAAAATAATTTTTATTTTATATTTTAATAAGAGATTTTAAGCACTTATTATTTTACATGTCTTATAGTACTGACATCACTTAAATGTTTATTGTCGCCAATAAAAATAGAAATTAGTTTAATTTGACAGCAGCAGCGAATTCAGCCCAGACAACAACCTGCCGCCTTGCTGCCTTGCTGTGAACAAAATAATCATTCACATATAAACATATGCATTCTAACTTTGACATTTTGTAGTCGGTAGCTGCTGTGTCGAATGTGTTTACAGCTTAACAGAACTGTTTCACGCGCTACATAATTAAGTTATGCAAATTTGCCTCTAAGATTTTGCGATCCAATCCTATTTGTTTATATTCTTTAGGGATACGTGAGTTCCATAGACAATGAAACACCTAGAGCACAACGTTCGACGAGTTATAGGCGAAATACGGATATCACCGTAACTAGTTAAGGCTAATAGTTTTTTGTTCTTGCATGTGTAACACTGTATTGAAACGTATTGAAACTTCCATTTCAAAAGGAGGAAAATAAAGTTAAAGCATTGAAAAGAATATTGCGAAGTTTTAAAGTAGCGCATATCAAAAGCATTGTTTATAAAAAGAATACTATGCTGGGAATCACTACTAAAAGTGTAATTGATAGATTCGGATTGGTCGCAAGAAGAACGTAATAAATTGTAAGTCCCAAATAGATCAAAAACAGAGAAATCAAGTGAGTTATGCAAACGACTCTTGGATAAAAAATATTAATGAAGAATATTTTTCATTACTTAATATAAAAACAAAAAAATGAATGATCTAAGAAAAGTGAACCGAATTAATGGCCTTTTATTTTTTTGCTGACAAACATGTTGCACATTTCTAACACTTTGTACATCTTTTTGTTGGAGAACAATTGAAATTTTTCGCGAAATTAGTTGTATTGAATTTTTGTTTGATGCCAAGAGGGTTGTTTACACTGGCAAGGCTTGAACTCTGAGTGGATGACTTTATACATTGTGTACGTTCATTGTATTCGTTTTTATTGTTTGTGTGTTATTTGAAACAACGCAAACAGCTACAGAAGCATAGAATCAAGTCAACAAACAAATATAAAATTTTGGATGGCATAATAAAACTAAATTGTAGAGGCGCACTATTAAACTCGTTTAAAAGAGAATTGAAAATATGGCTATAAAAACACTATAATCTAGATTAAAGAAACAAAGTATTTTATACCCTTCACCACAAAAAGTGAAAAAAGGGTATGTCTAAGTTTGCCATTCCGTTTGCAATTTCTGCAAAATCCATTTCTGATCCTATATAGTATACATAAATATTCTGAGTTCTTATGCATAACGAATGCTTTTGAAGAGATAATAACAGTATTGTTTTATTGCTATAATAATTTATCACTTTTTCAGGATCTACGTAAAACATGTTAAATTACTGTTGCGCCACATTAATGAATTTTAAGAATAGAAAGCGCCATAAGATTTTAAAGACAAGTTGACTTCACATTATGTGCAGATAGCCAGACGGCGACAAACTTGATTCTCATGCATCCCATGATGACCTCAGCGGTGGTAATCAGGTTATATTGGAGATATCAGAAGAGGTGTAATAAATTCTCTATTGGGTCGGAAGCCAAAAATCTGCTGCCGATCGTAAAGCTAATTGCGCACAATGCATTGTTGCAAAAGAAAAAGGTCTAACACAACAATTCAGACATCACCGTCGAACGTATAACAAGCGACGTAGCATGACCTTTATCTGTCAGCAGCACTGGAAACTAAAACGTTCTAGTGGTGATGTACCATTTTTTTTGCGGACACTCTGACCACCATCGTTAAGAAAATGTGCAAGTTTGTGATTTATATGGGCTATGAAAAGTCAGAACAACGCCGCTACAGCCGCAATGTGATGGCATTGTCAATGATTTGCACCAGTGAAATTGCAATGAGCATTTGCCACAAATTTTGTCTACATATAGGCCAGTTGTGCACTTCACCTTGCAAAACCCTGTAAATTTTTATTACAAAAATTTAGAGTTCAGCGTTTAACCAGCATCCATAGAAATAGATGGATAAGAGACTTCTGCACCATCGGATTTTGTGTGAAAAGGTAGAAAATTACCAGCCAGTGTTGTAAGATCAGGGGACTTATCCCTAAATCACAGATTTACTTTTAAAATGTATATGAAAATTTCAGTTTGGGGATTGAGGAATTTTTTGAGGATGTATTTTGCGTTTTACAAAATACCTATTTTTAGATTTTTTTTGTCCGTCTGTCTGTGTTCGCATCACTTAAAAACTGCTGCATAGATTTGAGTAAAATTTTCTGAGGATGTCCCTTAGAAAACTTTTTCTTTTTTGTAAAAATATGTTATTTCGTTTAGAAAATAGAGATACAAATGTGAACGAACCCAATTTTACCAGTATAAAGTTACATTTAGCCGACCGTAAATGTAGAAATGTAAATGTAGATGGGTCAGCTGATCATTTTTGATATACAAAGAGCTTAGCAAATGCTTAGCCGACTGAAATGTCACTTATTCGTAACGTTTGAATCTGCTGAATTAGAATTTCTATACGAGGTCACGTGACAGATGTAGCCAGTGATGGTAAATAATATCATAAATTGAAGTGAAGTACAATACCCCTTTTTAAGTACTTATTTGTGCTTATTTACTTAAACTTTTAAGTTGTTAAATTTTATGGCACACAATATATTTTTAAATAAATTATGAAGTTTTCTTTTCTAAATTAAATACGTTATACATGTAATATTTCGTATAATTGTTAGGCTGTGTATAATTTATGCAAATGCTATATTTTTCATTATTACAATTCAACATCATTTTTAGTACGATTGAAATATTTACGTACATTTTACACAAAATTGCAAAGTGACCACCATTGTTTTGAACAGCTGTATGTTTTTATTTATTTATAAACTGAAATATAGTAAAACACAAAGGACGACAAAAAATTAATGATTCTTGTTTAGGCGACTGAATGCCTTTACAGTAAACATTCTCCAGGATATAAGAATCCAGAAAAAAATGACGAAAGTTTACATAAACGCAAGAAGTTTAAACTAATAAACAAATCTTCTGTATCCATTCTAATTTAAAAGCACACACAAAATAAAAAGTAAGACAAAACACAACAACACAGTTTTATTTTATTTTTTGCTTATGTCAAAACACGTTTTTACACATTCTATAAGCACAACCACATTTACTGTACAGCTACATCTACTTTACATTTACGATTTCAACGGTCGGCTTAATGTACCTTTATGCTACTTAAACAGTTGTCAAAATAATTTATTTTTGTAACAAATTTTTGCAAATTTTTAACACTGTTTACAGAACATATATTTCTAAATAATAAATAACTCGGAAAATATGGGGGAATGGCAGTTATTTACTTGATTTATATTTGTTTTTTAACCGACTTAAAAAAAAGAAGGAGGTTATACAATTCGGCTGAATAATAGATTATGCTTACAGATTGGTCCCGTTTTAAAAACAGTTCATAATCTTAAAAATTAAAGGGTGTCCCCATACAACATACATATTTTTTACGGGTATTACGAACTGTAAAGGGCGATTTTGTAAAATTTGAAATGACTGTGTATTTCTATAGCTCCCAAAACAAAAAATTATACAAAAATAAATCTAAAAATTAAAGGGTGCCCCATAATTAATGTAAATTTACTTATATGGGCCTATCTTTTGAACCGTTGTAGACAAACGCTTGCAAATTGGACAGAATGTCGATTGCTATGGCCGTTATAGTAACAAGTATTAATATTACAAATTATAAATTAAAGGGTGCGCCAATAGTTCATTAAGTTTGATGTATATGGCCATACTTTTGAACATTTGTACACAGACGCTTGAAATTTACAACGAACTTGTATTGCTAAGTCCGCTGTAACAAAAAGTATAAAATTTCGATTTAGAAATAAACGGGTGTCCCAATAGTTGATATAATATGGTGTATGTGGCCGGACTTTTGAACCGGTATGGACAGACAGCTGAAATTTACAAGGGACATGTTTTGCTAAGTCCGCTATAACAAGAAGCTTATAATTTGAATTTAGAAATTAAAGGGCCGTATTTTTTGAACCGTTGTATACAAACACCTTAATTTTAGACAGCGTCCAATACTTCATTTGGTACAATAAGAAGTATAAAAATGTTATATTATAAATTAAATAGTTCATATAATCTGATTAATATGGTCAAACTGTCGAACCGTTACAGACAGACGATTGAAATTTACACAAAACCTGATTGCTAAATCTACTACAACAGGAAGTATGAAATTTAAATTTGGAAATTAAAGAGTGACCCTATAGTTGCTGCAATTTGATGTATATTGCCAAACTATTGAACAGTTGAAAAAGTATAAAGTTTAGAGATATAAGTGTGTCCCAATAGTTAATGTAACCTAATTTATGTGGCCATACACTTGAGCTGTTATAGGCAGACAGATGAGATCTGTTTTGAAGTCGGTTTTTTTCGCTAGAATTATTTTGATTGGAGTTACTTCACTTAACTAGATTTGTTCAAAAGGATATGGAAAAATAAGAGGCTGGCGTGGTGTTTTGTCAGCTGCATCGAAGAACATTAACCGATTTTGCTAATTTTTAATAGTAAAAAGTCTAAACTACGTCTGTCGATTGGCGTATTTAAATTTTCCCTAGCTCATCTATTACCTTGCCAAAGTTGACTTCAACCCGAACACGGGGGGACAGACGGACATCACTCAGTCGACTTTTTTACGCATAAGATCTCAGAATATACATACTTTATGGGGTCGGAACTGGATATTGTAGAAATTACACACGGAATGACAAATTTAGATATACCCTTTTACCACCTGTCGTGAAGGATATAATAAATAGGAATATTTGTAGTGGGAAGCTTTGGGGATAGTTGATTTTGTTTTTTGGGGAATTGTGGGGATAAAGTTTGTTAAATTGGGGTTACGACTCGAAAGAAATCTGGGTACTCTGTGGCCAGCTATGAATATATAAAATAAAGAGAGAAAGGGAAAATTCTGAGAGCTTTCTAAAGCTTCCAAAGAGGAAATCAAGAGACTTAACGTAATTATGTAACGGAAACGAAATTACCTCTGAGTACAAATGAGTGTTGCATACTCCGATCGACTAGTCGATTATGGTTAAAGCGGATAAGCGCCTGTTTGAGATGAACAGGTTGCAGTCGGGGTAACATCACGAAGATTCAACACTTTTTTTCTCCATGAACGCATGTAGATAATAGATGTTGTAGCCGATATAAAAAATGCTTGATTCAATACTTTTTTTTCGCAATCAATTACGATGAATTGTAGAACAGGATTATATAAGAAAAGAAAGTTCTGGTACTAGGAAATAAACAGTAATTAAAAACTTTTTATTGTAGAGCAATCGTTACCATAACTGGGTCGATTACATACATTCCATTTTTAAAATTCAAAACATCATTTAATTAAACGACTTTAATAATCAATAGCGAAGAAGATAAATTAAGCCTGTGTGCTGTCTTTGAAATGCCATAAAGAGCGTTTCTGTGTATTCAATTTAATTAAACAGTTTTTTAGATATGTGCTCCTCTACGTAGAAATGCTGTGTCAACACTTTGTTCAAGGTTACTTAAGTTGGTGGACAAATTTTTCATTAGTAAATTGTTCAGAGATTGAAAGAAAATAATTGCAATGAATTTCGTTTGGTCTTAGAATAAAGGGGCGCTAAGGGATTTTGTAAATTCCATTCAATGGAATTTTTATTTTAATGCCATTGTAATCGTATCCATTTCACAAAAAACTTTCAAATTATTGGTAGAATCCCTAATGGTCTCTGTTATTTGGGAATTTATTATGTCACACAGCCCACTTGTTATTTGACAATAATGAAAACAACAACCGCTATGTGGATGATATTTAAAATTTTGTTGTTTTAACTGTAGTTTCTGGTATATTGTTGGCTTAGTTGTGCTGCAAAGAATTGCTATTTTTGGCACAGCATTGAAATTGTGGTTGAAACAAAACTCTCAAATTTTCATTAAATACAAAAGGGCTTCCTACTTTTTCACTGGCACAATACCTTTTATTAGCCAGTGCCATCAATAAAGAGCACCAAACACCTGGGAGCTTCTGTGTTTTAACAGTTGTTTTGGGTGATTGTGTTGCTGCAGTTATTGGTTTTACGCTAATAATTTAAATTGCTAAAGATGCTGATATTGGATGCGATAATGACATTTTTAAAAGCACCTCTAAAGACTAAAATTTTTATGAATTTTCGTATGTGCATTTTATCAACGAAAATTGCCTTTGATTTACTTTCCTAGCTATTATATGTTGCTGTGTTAAATGCCATTTACGCCTACGCCGTTGCCGTATTTATTGCCAACAATTGCCAAAATCAACAACCAAACAAACAATGTAAAAATTTTTAAAAAGTATAAGACTAACTTTCTCACATTTTCTATAAGTTATAAAACTTGTTGTAGAGAGAAAAGCTTCTAATCAACAAAATCCAATGCTACAGTGGTTATCAATAGTGCCCCCAGAGCAACATTCAGGCATTAGTACAAGCAAGTAAAGAGTTAAAGGCATACACTTTGGAGATACTTTTACAGAAGCGGTAAAAATTAAGTTTCTCAATGCAAAAGCAACTAGTATTCATAAGTTTCCAAAATTAAACAGAATAGTTTTCAAGTAATAAGTGCATCATTTTTTTACGTCCACTTGTTAATGTACAATTACTTCTCTTGTATAATTACCTGTTGCCTGTTCTTGGCCATATTTCCATCGTAAAGAAATCTTTCTGGAAAAAATCTAAATACGCCATTCAATTAGACATAGTTTCGAAAACTTGTACCTTGAGACAGCGATTTTTCAAATTTCGTTTATATTCCTGCAGTTAGCTGCTTTTTATGATAAAAACTGTGAAAACATGGTAGCACTTACTAAGTTGGATTCAAGTTTTGTTTGTTTTCCTGAAGGTGGTGGTGGTTTATAATAAAAATTTATAAAATAAATTTGGGAAAAAAGTTTTTTTGTATCCGATTTTAGTTTAAACTATTCAATTGGAAATACTGCAGTATGGTACGTGTCAAGGTATATTTAACCAGGTGGCATCGATAGGGCAGATGATATATAATTTATATGGCTTGGTTCGTGTGGTTATACATATATCGTGAAGGGTATACAAGATTAGGCATAGCCGAATTATTACTTGTTTTTAATATGTAATAACTCACTATAAAGAAGGTATGCTTTTTTAGCATTCCTTTTTCAAGACGAAGTTCTGTTTAAGGCATAATTCATAGCGTTAAACGTACATACAAGCGCATATTTAGAAATCATTACCAAATGTTAACTTTTTTAAGTACTTATTTAAGTTATTCAGATGTGGTTACTTTCAGCACAAAAATATATCACTTAATTAGAGGTAAAGCTGTTACTAAATGTCAACTAACTAATACAATAAAATAACAGCTGATTGATTTTGTTTAACAATTTAATTGAAAAGCAAAACATTTCTGAAGTTTTAATCTGGTAACCAATTTGCATCTTTTTGAAATTTACAAAACAATAAATAGTTTTATTTTCTAAACAGTACACTTGCCTTATTATCTTTGCAATTTTTATCCATTTTTACCGAATGCAAAAAACATCCACACAAAGAAGAAATTACCTAGAGATGTGTGTTTAGTAAACAAATTTCGGGATAAATCTAGCTTAGTGAAATAACTTCAATCTAAAAAACAAATATATGAAGTGATAGAGATATAAAATAAGAAAAAAAATATCTAGTAAAAATATATGAATATTTTTTTTTTTTTTTTTTTTTTTTTTTTGACCTTTTTTGTTAATTTTTGTTTTCTAATTTTTTAAGCACTAGGTCAGTTTATAAATAATAACAAATGTTTATTTATATTTTCAATATTTCGCCACACCTTTGGGTGGCATCATCAGGAAACAGGAAACAAAAATTAAATTTTCTTTTTTTTAAATAACAAATTTAAAATGAAATTATTTTTTCAAACAAAAACAGGAACATAAATGTTCTAAATGATGAAAAATTAGTATCTTTTGATGTAGTCTCATTATTTCCAAGTATACCTGTTGATTTGGCAGTGAATATTATTGAAGAAAAATGGAACGTAATACAGGAATATACTAGAATGGAAAAAGGTTTATTTTTACGAATTTTAAAATTTTGTATTGAAGATAACAGATACTTTCAATATAATGATAACATATATTTGCAACAAAAAGGACTTCCAATGGGATCTCCAGCTTCCCCAGTTGTGGCAGATATTATTATGGAGAAATTATTAGACACGTGCATTAATGAAATTAGTATAAAACCAAGAATAATGACAAAATATGTGGATGATTTGTTTTGTATTATTTCTGCATCTGGTATTGAAAATATGTTGGAAACATTTAATAGTTTCAATAGTTGTATAAAATTTACAATAGAAATAGAAAATGATTTTAAATTACCCTATTTAGATACGTTAGTAATAAGGAGAGGGAATAAACTAAAAATGGATTGGTACCAAAAGCCAACAGCTTCCGGGAGAATTATTAATTATTATTCAAAGCATAACAAAAGAATAATTATTAATACGGGAAAAAATTTGATAGAAAAAGTACTTAAGCTAAGTGATAAGGAATTTCACAAAAGCAATAAAGATAAAGTTAAAAAGATATTAATTGATAATAATTTTCCAATGAGAGTGATAAATAGTTTGTTTAAACAGTTAAGGTTTAGAAGAGCAAATAATACAAGAGATGTTACAGAAACTAAAGTTTATAAGTCTTTAATTTATGTACCAGAAATAGCAGAAAGGATTGAAAAATCAAAAATTTTTGATGGGGATAAATATAAAATGGCATACAAAACTTATAATACTTTAAATAGATTATTTAGTAAAACAAAAGATAAGATTAAAAAATGGGACATGTCAAATGTAGTTTACAAAATACCTTGTAATGGTAATGATAGTGAGAATTGTAATAAGGAATATGTAGGGACGACAAAAAATAAACTAAAAACTAGAATAGCTGGACATAAGTCTGATCAAAGATACAGGGACGTTAATAATTCACAAAAAACTGCATTATCTTCCCATTGTGCCAGATTTAATCATAATCCTAACTTTGAAGATGCATCTGTTTTAAATATAGAAAATAATTATAAGCGTCGGTATATGTTAGAGATGTTACAAATAATTAAAATACCAGCAACAAAAAGAATAAACTTTAAGGCTGATGCTCTGAACACATTCGAAACAGCAGCTACCGACTGCAAAATGTCAGAATTATAATGCATGTGTTTATATGAGAATGATTAATTTGTTGACAGCAAGGCAACAAGGCGGCAGGTTGTTGTCTGGGCTGAATTCGCCGCTGCAGTCAAATTAAACTAATTTCTATTTTTATTGGCAACAATAAACAGTTTAGTGATGTCAGTACTATAACACACGTAAAATATAAGTGCTTAAAATCTCTTATTATGAAAAACGAAAAGAACAATAAAAATATAAAATAAAAATTATTTATTTAAAGATTTAAGTGTAAATCTATAATAAAATTGTAACGGGATAATTGCAGTACATGAAGTATTTAAGGAAAATAGTGTTGCTGGTGAAGACAATAATTGATTTGGAATACAAAATACCTATTTATTGAATTGTTATCTGTCTCACGTAAGTGCTGCTGAATAGATTTGAGTCAAGTTTTGTTAGGAGATCCTTTAGAACCTTGGTTCAAACACGGATTTTTTTTTTCGTAGAAAAATAGAGAAACCAATGTAAAATTATCCAATTTTACCGGTATAATTGTACTTAAACAGTTGTCAGTCAGCTCATTTTAGTTTTGTATATAGAAAAATTTTAAATTTGAATTAAAAAAAAACTAGAAATGCCACACCGACGAATTAAAAATACTACAATTGTCATGGCGAAAGTGTACGAAGAATAATTGTAAAAATTTCTGAGGAATGTATTAAGATGTACATAAAACTAAAATTCCTTTTTTGTGTGGACAACATTTAGTAAAAATTTACTTCTGTTTTTAGTGCTTGCTGGTTGAAGTACTTATATTAATTTCAATTGTCGTATGGGATATGTGTAAATACATAACACGATTGGTTTTAATAGATATCACAAAAACTGTTGTTTTTGTATTTTTTATTTTAGTGGACAAGAAACTACGTGACACACACTACTGTACTTATTATTGCTTCTGAGAAATACTTCTATATATTGTCAATCTTAAAAACAATCCAAACGAATTATTCTACTCTTTAAAAAGCCCCTTACAAAATAGTTAAAACTTTTTTTTAATTATAAATCGGAGCTGCTTCTTTAAAAATCGCTTAAATAACATCACTGAAATACAGTTAATTCGTATTTTTATTATGTAGCTGCTGCCTTCAAAATAATTATGTAGCTGCGTACAAGGCGACAAATGTTGCAAGCGTCATTTGCTGTCGTGTGTTCGTGTATCTTGCTGTGGCGAATGTGTTTAGAGCATGATACTGATAATGTTGCGCAATGTTATAGACATTTAGTGCATAAAAAATAATAAACGTTTGAGAGTATATAATTGCTTGTAACATTTCTATCGTGAAAGTTTATGTTAATGTATTTGAATTAAGTTTTTTAACATTTTTAAATAATTTAAATGTTTTCTATTTTTTAAATTTTTATAAGAATGTAAATGTTTAAAATTTTTGAGTTATTTTACTTGAATGTTTTTTGAGTTTTAAATTTATAAGAATGTAAATTTTAAATATTTGAGTTTTTTGTCGTTTGGTTTTTGATTTTTCTGTTTTTGTTTGAAAAAATAATTTCATTTTAAATTTGTTATTTAAAAAAAAGAAAATTTAATTTTTGTTTCCTGTTTCCTGATGATGCCACCCAAAGGTGTGGCGAAATATTGAAAATATAAATAAACATTTGTTATTATTTATAAACTGACCTAGTGCTTAAAAAATTAGAAAACAAAAATATCTAGTAAAAATATTTGTGCTTGCCCATATTTTCTGGGTTATGGGCTTCTGAACTTTTAATAGAAGAGTGCAATTATGTACTATGTTTTGGAAGACACAGGTCTATAAGGGTATTATTTAAGAGCTTTTGAGGAGATCTTTCAGAAAATACTAAAATTGCTTAAAAATGATTAACTCGTTAAGATCTGGAGGATTTATTTATTAATATAGTTTTTTATTTGAACTTTTTAATTATTTATTTTTTAATTTATTATTCAAGCACAAGGTCTTTTATTTTTTATTTTTTCAATATTTCGCTACTCCCTTGTGTACCATCATCAGGACAAAGAAATATTTATTTGAACACAAAAAAGCAACATAATGCTTACTTATTGATTCTGTTACCTTTTTTGAAAAGCGATAGAGTAGATAATATAGATGGTGAGGAAGAGAGATAGATTAAAAAGTAGCCGGATTTACGCAGTGTTGTGTTTCAAAGGGTTACCTACGATTTTTTAACCCATGAATCTAAACTGGCAAAATTATAGAAGAATCTGTTGGTATTTGTCATCAAAAGAGGCCCTCCATTTAAAAAGTAAATAATAACAACAAATGAGAAAAGCAAATAAAACCAAATGTAACTGTGCAATGGTACAACTTTTCAAGCGAGAAAATGTTAAAAATAGTCTGTATGCTTTTTGTTTTATAATTCCTATTTAGTGTTGCCAGAGTTGGAAATTTAAACCCAAAAACGGTTTTTTTCAATTTAAGGAATTTTCCAGGAATTTGTATCTCAAATTATTTTTAGTATTATTGCAATTATAAGTCCAATTTTTTACGCTGATTTCTACAAACCATTTATAACGGCAACGTACATAAAAACGTGTAAACCAAAAATCCTTTTAAACCACGAAACATTTGATTAAACTCCGAAAATGGTAACATTTTTTTAATTTTAGCTGAAAGAAAGAATTGGTTAAACAACAAGTAAAAAGTATAAAACGCAAACTTTTTGATTTTATTAATGAAATTAATTTATACGTCATATATAAAGTACAAGTCAATAAAGTATACCTCTGTTTAGGCCTAATGGAATCAAACTAAAGTAGTATAATTTTCAAAAGGTTTCTGTAGATAAAATTGTGTTTTTTTTTATTTTTAGGGACACAACTTTTAATTTGGGTATCATGTGTACTTTGATGACCTTAAAAACTTTTTAGTATTAACTTAAAGTGCTTACTCCGAACGAAACTAACAGCCTGTTTATAGAACACGTCAAGAGCGAAACATAAACGGATGGCATATGGACGAATACGTAATAATTAGCCTCCGTGTAACACGTTCCGGTTTTTTCGTTTAACTTATGTTGCGTTTCGTGTAAATAAACGTTGTGTCAAATCGTAGTATTGCCAATGTATTAATTATGCCTTAAATGATGGAAAACCTGCTTCGGCGCTTAAAAAGAGACAGCTGAGTTTAATAAACAAAACAAAATTATCAAACAAGCAGTCGGCAAAACAAACATTTGTGCAAATAAAAAAGTTTAAACAATAAATAAATAAAAAATAAATAATAGTATGTATAATACTTTTATAGTATTGTATACGCAGATGTTTTATGGGTAAAAGTGTTATGATGGGCAATTGCCCAACTCCTTAAAGCTTTCTGAAAACTTCATATTTTTATTTTATTTAATATTTTTTAACTACTTTTGGGAACTCAACTAAGCATGTATGTATATGTTAAATTTTTAAAACGAATTGTTTTTTTCTTCGCTCAGTTTTAACGTTTCTGACACTACAATGCGCGATACATAAACCAGAAACAATTGTCATTTGTTACGTTTTTAACAAAAAAAAAAAAAAATGATATTCGCGTTCTTAGAACCCAAAGATGGAAAACGGTAAAGTTTTTTTGCGTCTAAGCGGAAGACAAGACAAGAAATTAAGTCTTAAAGAAAAATCGTCTTATGTCAATTACAAAAAAAGGTACAGCTCAAGCAATATTTCGCAATAAAAAATAGATCCTACCGAAAATATGCCACTTTGCATATCTTTAGAAAAGGGGTTTGCCATATACGTATCAATGTGATGTTCCAAAAAGAATGTTCATGCGAGCATATACAACATGCTAAAATTATCTAAACAATATATTGAAAGGGGCAGAAACCTTCTAAATTATATTCTGTCTTAGAAGTGAAAAGCAATTCAAAATGTACCAACAGTTAAACGCAGAGGTGGAAATGGGGTACCATGGTGTAATCGAGAGTGTGTCAGTTTTCATTTAAGTTTGATAGAAATTAATCGATGAAAAACGATGCAGATGGGTTTTAGATTCACAAGCGATGAAAACAATAATCTGAACAAAATCGCCGGCTATCATAGCAAAGTCGATTTAGCGATGTCCATCTGTCCGTCCGTCTTAGTGTTAAAATCAAGTTTGCAAAGGCAAAAATTTATATACGCGAATCGATCAGACATAGTGTCCTTCGAGGCAGCGAGGGGCGATAGAGAATTAAAAAATAAGAAAAAAATATCAAGGGAAAAAATTGGCTCTCGCCCATATTTTCCGCGTTACAGATCTCCGAAATTTTCAAATTTTTTAAAATATCAATATGGGTATCATGCTTAACCAATTAAGAGCCGATGTCATTTATATATAAATTTGTATAGTATTTTTTTTCTTTCTTACTTTTTAATTCTCTGTCTCCTCAATATTTTCTTTTTTATTAAAGTTACTTGACTAAACTAGATTTACATATAAGGTGAGGGGTATATAAGATTCGGCATAGCCGAATATAGCACGCTTACTTATTTTATTTTAAAGATGTACAAAGTGCATTTAATCGTGGATCGTTTTCGTCGATGCGCAATCAATGTGGTACCACAAATATTGGAAAACGTGTTGGCTAACAAAGGAAAAAGTTTATTTTTATTAAGGAAACAACAAGGAAACTTCCACTGAATAAAACTGCGTATTAATGTAAACTATTTAAAATATGCTTTAATATTTTTTTTTTATTTTAGTAACTTATCTTACCAGGTCTGCAAGTTTAAAATGTCGTTTTAATTCCAATAGAATACGCTCTTAGCCTATTGAAGGATTTGCTTATCTCTAAACGCTATTTTGTTTGTTACAGCCATACCTAAATAAAAACGGAAAGCGGAACGTTTTCTTCCGCATAGCTTTGACGCTGAAATGCCATACCTAAACAAAAGCGGCAACGGTTTGTCAAAATGATAAAAAACAGGGTTATTAAAAACATTAAGGCTTAAGTCTAGTTAACGGACCCACCTCAAAAATAATGTAAAGCTGTCTACGGGGTGTAAATGAAAATCTAAGCAAAAAATCACCTTTCCTATGAATCCCATATTGTCCCATTCCCCGGACACAATTGTTTCATTTCTGCACTAGATTTTTTCCAAAAATATATATAATTTCCCAAAATATTTTAAAAAGAATAACAATTCTGCTGTTTATGTTGTGTAAATTGAAAATTTTATAAAAAAAAAACCCAAATTTGTTTTGTTTTTGTTTATTTTTAATTTTTTTTTTATTATTAAACGCCTTGTCAAAATCGGATTTTCCAATTGCAAAGCGTTGCCGCCGCGTTATTTCGGTATGCTCCATACAAAATGTACTAGCATGAGAACTTTTGACAGCAAAAAAACGCTTTCCGCTCTTGTTTAGGTATGGCTGTTAGTCATTTGTTTACAAAAGTCAGTTGTTTTTAAGTCGTTTACGTGGACGTATCATACCTTTCTTTGGTGTTAAAAATTTCTAATTCTAAGCCAAATAAAGAGCATTTGCGGCATGTGTGCGAAATGCTGCTTTTACGCCACGAAGGAAAGGGTTTTTTGCATCGAGTTGTAACTTGCGATGAAAAATGGATTTATTTTCAGAATCCCAAACGAATAAAATCATGGGTAACGCCAGGACAACCATCCACATCGAGTGCAAGACCGGATCGTTTTGGGAAGAAGACAATGCTGTGTGTGTGGTGGGATCAGAAGGGAGTAGTCTACTACGAGCTTCTCAAACCCGGCGAAACAGTCAATACCGACCGCTACCGACAACAAATGATCAATTTGAGTCACGCATTGATCGAAAAACGCCCAGAATGGGCTCACAAGCACGCCAAAGACATTCTTCAGCATGATAGCGCTCCTGCACATTCAGCCAGATTGACTAAGGAAACGATTTCTTCGCTTGGTTGGGAACTCCTACCCCACCCGCCGTATTCACCTGACCTGGCGCCTTCTGATTATCACCTCTTCTCATCGATGGGACACTCACTGGCTGAGCATTACTTTAACAATTTGGAGGATGTAAGAAAATGGCTCGATGAATGGATTTCAAATAAAGATGAAGCATTCTTTTGGAATGGTATCAACAAATTGCCAAAGAGATGGACAAAATGTATACAAAGCGAGGGCCAGCATTTTGAATAAAATATATTATACTTTTTTTTAAATTACTGTGTATATATTTTAAGAAATAAACGACATTTTAAACTTGCAGACCTGGTAAAACTTTGTATC
The DNA here is from genome assembly GCA_916610165.2 of Gymnosoma rotundatum. Taxonomy (NCBI): domain Eukaryota; kingdom Metazoa; phylum Arthropoda; class Insecta; order Diptera; family Tachinidae; genus Gymnosoma; species Gymnosoma rotundatum. Next base: position 88,056,132 of record OU744337.1, on the reverse strand, counting down.
CTTGTAAAGTTGTCTCCTTTACTTTTTATTCTTTAAATAAAATTGCACAAATGGATTTTATATTCATGTTTGGCAAATACTCAAAAACACTCCAAAAGATTTGTAAAGATATGATGTGAAGTTTAAGTAATTTTTATGTTTATAATATTTTAAGTAAGAGATACTAAATAATTGTATTTTTAAATTAAATTTAAAACATTCCAACAACATAAAATAAACATTAAAAATCATAAAAAATATATTGTACTGTTTTTTTTTGCATAATTTGATAGATTCTTAAGCAATTTAATTTACAATTGAATGCTTTTGTCTTTTTAAGCATTAAATGAATTTACGTCTTACGTTTTTTTTCGCTGTCTTTTTTGTTTCAGATTTTTTAACGTACTGATAACTCTTTAAAGATCTTTACGTTTATAAACGCGAATTAAGACTAAAAATATTTCACATTGAGTAAAAATAAATTCTTAAAATAAATATTGTTTCATTTCGTTACTTAATATTGTTCATCCACATGTATGTATTCAGTTTTGTTTAAACAACTTGTACACATCATTATCATTATTAACATTAGCTCGGTCATTGATTCAAGTGTAAGAAAAAATCCAATCTATCGGGGAGGTGTTAAAGTTTACTCAAACACTGGCAAAAAAATGTTATAATAATTGTTATATGACTATATCAGTCAAATCAAAAAATTAAAATTTGCGGAAATTTATAACTGAAACTTGTTTAATTAGTGGCACCTCCTAAAAAAGTCTCTTATAAATGGCTCTTGCTTTTTTAACCGACTTAAAAAAAAAGAAGGAGGTTATACAATTCGGCTGAATGTTGCTTTTTTTATATTTGTGCCTCCAGAACTCAGTCATTTCTGATCCGATTTTTTAAATTTTTAGTAATAGTTCATAATCTTAAAAATTAAAGGGTGTCCCCATACAACATACATATTTTTTACGTGTCTTATGAACTGTAAAGGGCGATTCTGTAAAATTTAAAATGACTGCGTATTACTATGGCTCACAAAAACAAAAAATTATACAAAAATTAATCTAAAAATTAGAGGGTGCCCCCATAATTGATGTAAATTTACTTATATGGGCCTATCTTTTGAACCGTTGTAGACAAACGCTTGCAAATTGGACAGAATGTCGATTGCTATGCCCGTTATAGTAATAAATATTAATATTACAAATTATAAATTAAAGGGTGCGTCATTAAATTTGATGTATATGGCCATACTTTTGAACAGTTGTAGACAGACGCTTGAAACTTACAACGAACCTGTATTGCTAATTACGCTTTAACAACAAGTATAAAATTGAGATTTAGAAGTTAAAGGGTGTTCCAATAGTTAATGTCATTTTGTGTATGTGAATAAACTTTTGAACCGTTATAGACAGAACCCTGAAACTTAAAAGGGACCTATATTTCTAAGTCCGCTATATCAATGAGTTTATAATTTGAATTTAGAAATTAAAGGGTGTCCCATAATTACTGTAGATTTGCTTACATAGGTCTATCTTTTGAATCGTTATAGACAAACGCATGCAAATTTGACGCAATGTCGATTGCTACGACCGTTATAGTAACAGCTGATAATATTTAAAATTATAAATTAAAGGGTGCACCAATAGTTCATTTAATTTGTTATATAGTCATACTTTTAAACAGTTGTAGGAAGACGATTTAAATTTACAAAGAACCTGTATTACTAACTCTCTATAACAACAAGTATAAAATTGAGATTTGGAAATAAACGGGTGTCTCAATAGTTGATATAATATGGTGTATGTGGCCGGACTTTTGAACCGTTATAGATAAACAGTTGAAATTTACAAGGGACATGTTTTGCTAAGTCCGCTATAACAAGAAGCTTATAATTTGAATTTAGAAATTAAAGGGCCGTATTTTTTGAACCATTGTATACAAACACCTTAAATTTAGACATAATGTCCACTACTTTATTTGGTATAATAAGAAGTATAAAAATGTTATATTATAAATTAAATAGTTCATATAATCTGATTAATATGGTCAAACTGTCGAACCGTTACAGATAGACGGTTGAAATTTACACAAAACCTGATTGCTAAATCTACTACAACAGTAAGTATGAAATTTAAATTTGGAAATTAAAGAGTGACCCTATAGTTGCTGCAATTTGATGTATATTGCCAAACTATTGAACAGTTGAAAAAGTATAAAGTTTTGAGATATAAGTGTGCCCCAATAGTTAATGTAACCTAATTTATGTGGGCATATCCTTGAGCTGTTATAGGCAGACAGATGAAATCTGTTTTGAAGTCGGTTTTTTTCGCAAGAATTATTTATTATTGAAGCTGGGCGAATGATTGATGACTTGTTTTTACCGTGCTTATCGATATGGAATACAGAAAATCTTTTTTCTTTTTTTTTTTAAATTTTTGTTGTAAAATAAATCCAAAAAATATTTTTAAAGAGCTTCCTGCTTGAATAAACACTACATATTAAACATGACGATTTTTAACGATTTTGTATGACGCACCTCAGAGTGTTTTGGCTAATAACTATTTAAAACACAATGATTCTGACTAATATATACATTTCATCATATCTCGTGTTATATTCGAGATATTCAGTATCAACATTTCCTTTGGTTTAATTAATATTGCTTTGCCCCTGACATCAATGTGTGGCGTATGAGGCAATAATTAAAAAAAAAAAAAAACATGAAAATCAACGTAAGTATTATTTTGCGTCATTGCATACATCAAATGTAAGTATAAACCGCAATTATCCTTTTTAATTTTGTTAGAATTGTTTTTATGTTGTTTTATTTGGAATATCGGTCCTTTAAGAAAAGGTGCGATTTACATATTTTTACATATAAGAAAGCTTCAGTACGTTTGGATATGAAGTTATTTTATAACAAGTTTCTACGCAAATAAAAATCAATGTTTTGTGCTCCATATCAAATTTTGTTATTGAAATTGCCTCTTTGTGCTTTACATCCATATAAAATTTAAATTTTATTCGTTTCTTTTATGTTTAGTAAAATGTATGTCTTTTGAAGCAAGATTATGAATAAAACGAAATGTTAATGTTATTTGGAGGAGAAAATGCGATGTCTCAATCATAATAAATTTATACATAATAACCTTAAATGTTTTTTTTTTGTGATAAAAACAATCCAAAGTTTTGTATTTATTTATTTATTGATTCATTAAAAAATACATAACGTCAACAGTCCTATTATTATATTTAATTATTTAATACTTAAAGAAGTGTAAAAAAATAATATAATAAAACAAAATTATTAAAAACGTAAAAATTGTTGCTCTAGATTGCATTTTTTTTTTGTCAAAATCACAAATAATGACAGTTCTACAGTTAGTGTTCTTTTTTGTGCTTTTTCTTTAAAGGAACGATGTTCCGAATAAAATAACATAAAAGTATTTATTACAAAATTAAGTAAGTAAGACTGCTATATTCGTCTATATATAGCCCTCACCATATATGTAAATCTAGTTTAGTGAAGTAACTCCAATCAAGAAAACAAGTAGGGCGACAGAGAATCAAAAATAAGAAGAAAAAATTTTAAGTACTTCACATATAAAATTTTACAAGAAGATGCCATCAGCTGTTAATGGGATAAGCGTTTCTTAAAAATTGTAATGGACAGATAGACATCGCTCAATCGACTTCGCTATCCAAAAGAAGTTAGAATATATATACTTTCTGGAGTCGGAATGACAAACTTAGTTGTACCCTTTTTCCACTTTTTGTGGTGAAGGGTATAAAAAGGGTAGTTGGGGTTCTTACTTAAATTTTATGTATGTAATGAGGCTAAACAATAATTATGTTAAATTTCATTTTTTTTTTTGTACAATTATTGCCTCATACGCCACACATTGGTGTTAGCGGCAGAACAATATTATTTAAACCATAAAATTGTGGATGTAGAGCAGGGCCGATACTGAATACCTCGAATATAGTACGAGATATGATGAAATGTATATTTTAGTCAGAAACATTATATTCAAGTAATATATATTCCCTACCTAACTAATTTTTTTTAAATGGCTATTGGGCCAAAACAATCGTGAGGGGACAAACTCTTTTGATTTGAAGTATATTTCAGGACGAATTTGTTTGGAAAATTTATCATCAATTTGTTTGGAATATTTATTTATTCAAGTTATTTTATTTATTTATAAATACGGCAGTTAATAGTTAATAACCTTCTTATTCATGAGAATATCATGAAATATTTATATTTGCAGGAATCAAACACGATTAAAGTAAATTAAAAAAAAAAACCATTTCGACACGTACCTCTATATTTCGTAGGAAATTTATTTTTTTTTTATTTTTTAGTAAATTTTGATTTGTAATTAAATGTTGATACTTAAATTTTGATGTGACATAACGATTTGTGATGAAATCTTTTATTTATTAGAAAGTTCAAATTTGAGATAAATTATTGGAAATTGTTAAATTTAATTTTTAAGTAAAAATAAATTTTTTGGTGAAATAATTGAATTGAAATGTATTAAATGTATTACTGCGGGAAAAGCATATCCATATGGCCATATTACTACTGGCATAATAATAATACTAATAATTAAATGAGAACTCCTTTGAATCAATAAGACAAAAAGACAAAAAGACACAGCAAACATTCAGTGACTATTTTATTTTTTTAGATTTGAAGGAATCAAGCACGATTAAAGTAAATTAAAACTAAAACGATTCCGAATAATAAATTTTCAAAATGATTTTTCAATAAAACGTTACTAGAAAATTACAGTTTTAACAAAATTTGAAGTTTCTACAAATGAAAGCATCCATCAAAAAATTAAAATTAATATTAAAATTTACTGTATTTAAACTGAAATTTTCAGACTTTTAAATATTTAAGTGCAGATTTTTTCATGCTTTTGTTTATTTGTTACGTTCTTATTATGAAGTTTATTTGTTAAATGACTTAGGAAACAGCAAAAGTCGATTATTTCTTTTTGTCTATTTGTCAACTTATAACGTTTTAATTAACTTTGATTGTTTCTCTTTTTTGTTTGTCGGATAGAAAATCTTAATTTTATGGTCGCATACGTGCCAAAGAACACAAATATACACGCACACATTCTAAACCCACATCAATCGAAGGTCTATTATCTTTCTATTGTTTTTAGTTTTTATTATCAACATTCATTGCTGTAATTGTAATCGGTTTTAAAAGTGATTACTAAATTATTTATAGAATGTAGTCACATTTACAAAATTATCTTAATGAATCATTGAGCTTTTAAGTTTTGTAAAATTTTATCATTAAAAGAATTTTAGCAATAATATAAATCTAAAAACACAAAAATTTTGTCAAACGGGAAGTCGAATATTTTGTCAAAAGTTGATAAAAATTAATTAGTTTCGAAAATAACGACTTGTTTTATCTTGCATTGGCAAGAGTTCTATATTTGGTTATGCCGAATCTTATATACCCTTCACCGTATATGTAAATCTAGTTTATTGAAGTAACTCCATCAAAAAAAAAAAAAAAAAAAAAAAAAAACAAACATTGAGAAAATTAAAAAATAAGAAAAAAATTAAGTTCTATATATAATTTTACATAAAAATGTCATCGGCTCTTAATGTGTTAAGCAGTTTTAAAAATTTTAGTATCATAAAATATAGTACTTTTCTATGATAAGTTTAGAGGCCCGTAACTCGGAAAATATGGAAGAGCGCCAATTTTTTCACTTATTGTGTTTTTCTTATTTTTATAGCCTTCACTACAAAAAGTGGAAATGTCAACCGCAACCAAAAAATTCAAAGTCCACAAAATTATGTTGTTTTACTCGTAACATATTTTTATAGGAAATCTGTCAAATATACCTAATGTAAAAGAAAAAATTGTATATTTATTTGCAACATATTTTGAAATATTCAAACGCAAAGACGCACAAGCAAAAAACTTCCGTTTTTAATATTTTTATTGCTCGTTTTGTTTTGATTAATGCTCCTACTAAGTGACATTAGACATTGACATTTGCTCTTTTAAATTTCTTGTTTGTATATAAGAATGAAAGAAAAATGAAAAGGGAACGATATGATTGCCAATTATAGTAAATTTTTTCTTTCCTTTACCGTACACGCAAAGAAAATATATGGTTGAGGTAACCATAATCTAAGAGCAACATACTATGGTTGCATTATATGGTTGCTAACAAAACACAGTATTGTTACATGCGCAACCATATTGTTGTCTAAAGTATAACCATTATTATGATCAGATATAAACATTAAATGGTTAAATTAAAATATAATAATATGGCTAAAAATGTCAAGTAATTGAATTATAAAATAGTCTCGTAAGTACAAAATTTTCCAATATAAAAACCTCAGTATTGTTTTATTAAGTAACGATTTATTTAAAACATATATTCATAAAGAAATCAATTTTTTGCTTAAAATAACGCTTAGATCATAGGCTACAAAAATCAGTTATATAAAAATATAGTTTATAAGCCCGAATAAATAATTTTACTAGTGTGTTTCAAACACAAAAATAAAGATTTATATGCTCACAATACATACAAATTTACTTCAATTTTTTTTTGAATGTTTTGGCTCCCTTTTTATTTGTTTTCATATTTTACACATTATTTTTAATAATTTATTTTGTACGAGGGCTGCTCTATATATTTCTGGAATAATAGGGAAAATGCGAATATTTATAATCAAAAATGGTTTTATTGTTTTTCAAAGTATTCTCCAGCATGATTTATACACTTTTGCATGCGCTCAAACCAGTTGTCGAAGCACTTTTTCCACTCCGATTGAGGCACCTCTAAAACATGGTTTTTGAACACTTCAACAGCTACTTCTGGCGATGAAAATCGTTAACCACGCATTTTTTTCTTGATGTGCGGAAACAAAAAGAAGTCATTAGGTGCCAAGTCAGGGCTGTACGGCGGATGACCCATTAATTCGAAGTTTTGGCCAGTCAAAAACGCCCTGGTTTGAGCCGATGTGTGAGAGCTCGCATTGTCATGGTGAAAAATGATTCGTCTTCTCTTGTTGGTTTTTCGAATTTCTCCGATGACTTCCGGCAAACAAATTGTAGTGTACCACTCAGAAGTGACCGTCCTACATTGCTCAAGCGGAACAGTCGCCACATGACCAGTTTTGCCGAAGAAACAGGCGATCATTTGCTTCGAAGTGTTTCTTCCACGAACAACTTTCGTTGGATTTTGCTCGTCTTTGAAGACCCACACGGTCGATTGTTGTTTCGTTTCGGGCTCATACGCATAGATCCATGATTCGTCACCTGTGACGATCTTATAAACGTCTTTTGAAGCACCGCAATCGTATTTTTGTAACATTTCTTTGCACCAATCGACACGAGCCTTTTTTTGAGCGACTTTCAAATTGTGCGGGGTCCAACGAGAACAAAAATTTTTTACGGCCAGGTGTTCATGCAGTATCGAATGTATGCTGGTGGAAGAAATGTCCAAGGATGTCTCTATCTCTCGGTATGTCGCATGTCGATCTTGCATTATGAGTTCACGCACGGCATCAATGTTCTCTGGCACAACAGCCGTTTTTGGACGACCTTCACGGAATTCGTCTTTGAGCGAGCTTCGGTCCCGATTAAATTCATTATACCAATTTTTCACAGTGCTTTAGGATGGTGCTTCATCGCCATACAAAGATTTAAGTTCATCAATGCACTCTTGTCGTGATAATCCACGTTGAAAGTTGTGAAAGATGATGGCACGAAAATGTTCACGAGTTAATTCCTTTTTTTTTCTATATTAATTTTTTCAAGTCACTGTTAACAACACAAATAATGGTCGTACGTCAAAACGTTTTAAGTACGATTATGCTTAAAAATGACAAACTTTCCAATAGAAATGTCAGATTGCACTTTGCAGCACTCAGTGTTGCCAGGCCAGAAATATATATAGCAGCCCTCGTACATAGTTTTTAGTTTTAGTTTTTTCACTTTCTTTAACAATAAAAAACAATTTCTAATTTTAGCTACAAGAGAAATTACTAAACTGTCAAGTACTAGAACAAAATATTTTTTAGCGCAAACATTATTATGTTGCTTTTAACCATTTTTTGATTAATAATAATATATTATGGTTAAATATTTTATATTATTTTTAAAAAGTTATAAAATTTTTTTTTTTTAAATTAAAACCAACCATGTTGCATTTTTTGTGCACAGTAACCATATAATCGTTAAAAGTTATCAAAAAATGTTTATCGTGACTAAAGTTTTGGTGAAAACAACTATAATTGTTTCCATAATAATATGGTTATTGTGACCATATCAAAACCATGTTTTTTTCTGCGTGTATATTTCGATTTCGTTTGCGACATTGAAAAAGAAGTATTTGTTATCAGTGTGACGGAGGTATTTGTACAATAGGCATCAAATATTAGTAACAAATATATATTTTTTTGCAAATTAAATTAAAAAAAAATTGGTTGAAAGTAATCATAGCTTTGTTCCTTATACTTATTTAAAGTTGGTCACGTACGACATCGTGAGTGTAAAATGTATAAATTCAAAATAAAATTTTCTAAAATACATATGTATCTTTATTTAAGTTTTTTTTAATTGTCCGCCTTATTGGATTCGCTGTTATAAATTTTTAAAAACTAACATCAGACTCCCAACAAGCGACCTCTAAAGATCCCCTGTAATATGTTTTAAGCGAACTCGATCAATTTATTAAAACTTTTCCGCCATATTTTAATTAAAATTTGTTGAATCTATATTACGTAAATAATTTTGTTGCACTAAGGGATGATAACAAAAAACTACAAAACTATAAATTAAAAAACCGAGACACATATTGAACATTTTAAAAATCATTTACAGCCATCTTATGCACGTCTAATTAAATAAAAAGCAAAAAATAACAAGAAAAAGTTTGATGGAACAAAATGTCGCATGCATGTAACGTGCGACAAAAATAAAATTTAAATAAAAGATAAACTACTTAATTGATTGATTTGATTTGATTATTTATTTTCCAAAAAATTCATTATAAAAAAAGAAACTTAAACTAACAATAGATTTAAAAAAAATCCTTACATACTAGTTTATTTTCCAAGGATTGTGTCAATAAAATAATTAAAAAATCTGTACATTTTAATTCAACCATTAAAAATTTAAATAAAGTTTAAAAAAACTCCCAAAAAAAGGAAGAAAAGGAGACGCAAATTAAAATGTTTAAAAAAAGATAATAAACCTAAAGCTACCTACACACTAATTAAACAAAACAAAACAAACAAATATATAAAAAAATAAGGTTATTGTGTAGTGTTATACATCCTGTTAAGAATATACAGGGTGTTTAGTCTTTTATGATAAAATAAAAGGCCTGAACCCTCGTAAAGAAGACCGGCTCCCCCAAGGTTCAGCAAATCCACAGGAGAATGATGCTCTTCTCCATGAACGGTATCCAGACTCGAGGCTCGAGAAAAACATTCTCTCACCAAAATGATTTCTATTGAATGTGCACCTTCCATGAACTTCAAAGCTTTCTCGATCATAAACGAGTCTATTCGACTAAAATCTACTGCACTGTATATAAAGCTAAAAGAGGGTCTATGAAATTCTCCAGTACGCCCTATGTACGGTCGCAAACCAAGGCATGCAACTAAGAACCGCCTCTCTGATCTCCTAAGCCTCTTTATCTGGTCAGAGGAAATTCTAAACCAAGCTGGAAAGGCAAAGGAGATAAGAGGACGTTTGATCTGGCGGTACACCAAAAAGCATACTTTTGCATCGAGTCTACCTCTGCGCTTTAGCACGCCCTTATATGCGCAGTAAGCCCTCTTGGTGCGCTCAAGCACATTGTCGATATGCCGATATAACTCAAAGTTTTCATGGGAGGTGACACCAAGGTTTTTTAACCTATCAGGCAATTCGGGTATATGTATTTCAGCATTCCTTTGAACATCATAGCGTCAGTCTTATGAATGTTCAAGTTGAGGCTTCACCTATTGAAGTAGTCCGTCAGTGCTGTCAAATATTGATTGACTCGTTCGTTAACAGTTCTTGCCCTTGCTGCTGAAGAAACAATAAAGATGTCATCAGCATAGATTAACAATAAATCTCCTTAAAGGATGGAGGTATATCTGATATGAAGATATTGTACAAAACCGGACCCAGTAAAATCCAAACTTACTGCAATAGTAGGGCATCTCTTATTCAGACACCAGGTAATATAGTTCGTAAGTACAACCAGTGCGTGCGTCGTTGAAGTCCGCTCCTGTAAACAAATTGAAAATCTTTTAAAATGTCATTGTCAGTAATAACGTCATTGATCTTTGCTAGGAGAAAGTATTCAAATAGCTTTCCAAAGCCCGATAATAAGGATTAGGTCTATAAGCTCCACTCTCATGAGGATTCGATTTCGGCTTTAGTATGGAAAACTACCTAATATTTTTGAATTAAATAAAAACTGTTATTCAGATTCATCAATGCATCACATTTTAAAAAAAATCGCATTAAAATATTTCATCAGGTTTCGCTGAAATCAGTGTTTAAACTGTTCGTCTTTAAAGCGACTTCTGTTTTTGTCGCATGCGAATACCTTGGTTTCTTGTAATTATCTTGAAAAGGAAGAGTTACGTAAAATTAACCTTACTACCAATTATAGTGCTAATCAAGAGCTTTAAGTTTCGCCCTTTCTTAAAATAAAATAATATTTTGACATATGGCTTTTTTGACTTTCAATGCGTACGAATGTCGCATTCGACATTGGAGAAATGCCCATATATTCTGAGTCCTTATGCATAGCGAGTTCGATTAAGCGATGTTATTCTGTACGTCTGGGGCAATAGAGAATTAAACAAGTAAGAGCGCAATATTCGGCTATACTGAATCTTATATACCCTTGACCTTCTATGTAAATCTAGTTTAGTGAAGTAACTGCAATAAAAAATGTAAATACTGGGGTGACAAAGAATTAAAAAGAAGAAAAAATTGAGTTTTAGATAAAAATATCATCGACTATTAATGTGTCAAGCATATTCAAAAATTTTTAGTATTTCCTTAAAGAGCTCTTTAAAAGGTTTTAAATGATATCCATATTGATATTTTAAAAAATTTTAAAATTTTAGAGGGCTGTAACTCGGAAAATTTGTACGAGCGCCAAATTTTTCTCTTGATTTCCTTTTTTTCTTATTTTTAAATTCTCTATCGCCACATATATTTGTTGTTTTGATTGGAGTTGCTTTATTGTTCATTGGAAAAATTAGAAGTAGGCGTGTTCTTTTGCCCGCTGCGTGTAAGGACATGGACCGGTCTCTATGATTTCAAATAGCGCCTCCTTCGACACTATTTCTGATCGATTGTCATATTAAAATTTTTGTTTTAATTAAATTTCTAATGGTTCCCTTCAGAAAACTGGTAAAAATGATAGATTCATCAGGAAATTTTAAGGGGGAAGGAAAAGGCTGCTTTTTGAACAAAATTGTGTAGAAGAAGATTGTTTTTACAAATTTTACTTGTAAATGGAATAACTTCTCATTGAAATGGAATTATTGCAATTTAGATATTAATTTTTTACCATAAAATATATTATTATTTTTTTCATACATGTCTATAACTTATTTATTTTTTATTTACGAGTATTGTACATAAAAATGTACTCTTCATATTATATTTGCTCAGGAAAAAGAACATCATCACTGGAATGTTTACTATTAATTCTGAGAAAAACAAAAACACTTGCAAAGCTAGCAGATTTTAAACTTTTAAATCGTAGCTAAAATAAAAAAAGAAATCCCAAAAAACACAATACTCGTAATATAATCTTTATATTCTTTTAATTGTCAAATACTTCAATTTTCTGACACAAAAATTTCTTTTATCAAACATTATTTAAGCAATTTATTTTGCAAACAAAAGTAAAAACATCTGCTTGACTAATTCTTGCTACTAAAAACTTAAGTAGCCAAAACTTGCAACAAATTGATCCTCTTTTACGCTCTTTTTTCGCTCTCTCCTTGCAAGCTTTCGGGTACGTGAATACGTTCTAGCAACAATTATCAACAATTAGTAACAATTTTTGGTTACTGAACAGACCTTTTAGTTGATAAATTGAAAAAAAGTATTTTAAATCAGGTGAGAAAACAAACATTGCAATCTTCATAAAAATGTATATGTCCAAATAGCAGTTTTTTGGGACCCAATTGCGCTGCACCTGAAAAGTCACCGTGAAGGGGCTCCATCAGATCTTGAGCTACATAAACCATATGTTAGACAAAAAAAGAAGTATGAGGCCTTGCTTTATACAATGCATGTCCTGCTGTTCCAGTATCTTCAAGTGGAGTGGCTAAATAGCTGAATATTTGTAAGGTGGACGTTGAACCACCAAGATAAAGACGATAAAATTAATAATGCGCCAAAGCATTAAAATAATTATGACATACGCAGGGTATGAAAGATATTTAGAAAGTACAGACAAGAGCAATATAGATGAATAAACCTCCGCTTAAAGAACGGTTTTGAAAAATTAAAATCCCGATAACCATAAGATTAGGTCAATATTAAAAGGCATTGAAAAAAGAAACCAGTTTCGTTTACATCTTTTGTTCTCGATGGCTGATAACTTTCTTGTAACTGCATTGTTGTTATTATCGAACAGAAATTAATTAAATATTATTTAGTTAAAAAAAGCTTTGCAGGCATATGTGACAGCGAACCAAAAACGTTTTTTTAAATCTCCTAACATATTGTATATAATACTATTTAATTTATTAGGAAACTCGAAGGGGAAACATCTTACCTAATGCCCATATTAAACGAGAAAATATTTACAAAAAATTAAACTCAGTCTAAAAGACGTCACTCTCTACTTATTCTTCATATTTATTTTTAATTCACAACAGAGAATGTGTTCTCTCTGGAGAACAATAGAGCCCACAAAAACACTTGACATCATAAAACCATTAAATTAGATTGGAAAATTAGTTTCATCAGATAAAAAAAAAAAAAAACAAAATGGTTGCAAGTATAGCTGACGATACACAAACTTGTGTAGGGAAATGTGTGTTAATGTTAATGCGGATGCATGAGTAAGAACATGCTTTAGCATTTTATCTAGGCTTTATATCTTGTAAAAGTTTTCTATGAAAATATTGCTTAGAAAACAGCAAATAAATGGAAACACCAAATTCGTTTTTTTTAAATTTTGAAAGAAGATTGCTCGTTTTATTTGCTGTTGTTAACTTTGCATTATTTATTTTATAGTGTGAGCCCACATCCCCATATGAAGTAGAGAGATAAATATTACATGGAAAATATAGGAAATTGTTTTAACGACAGGATGTGGCACTAATGGTGACCGATGTATTATAATTTGTGTGAGAAGATTTTAGATAGTGATGAATGACTGAAAAACTAAAACATGTGTGCGGTAAATTCATTCGGCGGCAATCAAATTCATAGATATACCACTTTCAAAAGCGGCTTTGCTTAAAAAAGAAAGGAATTTATTGAAAACACTTAAAATGGAAATTTTAGTTAATCCCAATACGAATCATTTATTCGTAAAGATATAATGACACAGAGCCACAAACGAATATAACTTTTTCATCATTAAACTGCTCTGTAATAGCGTCTATATAATGCATTTGCATGGATATCATGCGCTAAGAATATAAATTGACCTAATTGTCCTTGGAATGAGGAGATATTGTTGATGGTACCGTATCAGATGCGCCTTTAAGTTTGAATTCTCTTTCTTAGCGCAGATTATTTTACCTTAGGCAGGCTCCTCGCCAACTCGATTGAATGACAAGAAAATTTTAGTGATACTAAAAATATTTATAATTGTCATAAATTCGAGAATAGCACCGTAAGGATCTTGTATGCTGCTTTCGCATCAGCCAAAAAGTTTGATCATTCGCTTAAATCGCATAAATGTTTCCTGGAATTCAGATTACGCAAAGGATAAGTGATTAGATTAACGTCTGTACCTGGAAGTAAGCCTCTATCAGACGGTGTTCAAACCACTATTCTGCGCAATTTTAAGACCATGGCTTGCAGGACCATGCATCTACCCCTTGCTAAAGGGTCTGAGCCTATCCATAAACTCCTCTGTTGAGAGTGCAACAGCAAACTTCTGTCTTATCCACGCCAGACCCGCAGAAAAAGACTTTTATTTAACCACAACCACCATGTGTACCCCGAAGGGACCGCAGGCTACAGAGAGGGGCATATGGGCTACCGGTCCCCGTTATGTATTGCTATTATTATTTATACGGTATTATCATTTAAGGAAACTGGTATATCCTTCGACAGTTACCCCACTGTCTATCCAGATTCAGTGCCTGCACACCGGGAGAGAGGTTCTCCCTATACCCCGAAGATAACTGTGTCAATACCTATGTTATCTGACCGGGGGTCAGTTTGGTATAAAAAAGGCAATAGCCCAGCTGTTTCTGTTTCTATGCAAGGGCCACCTTCAACCCTCAATCTAGATTTTAGTTCAGATATTTCAGATGTTTGCATATAATTACTGTTCAGTATTGTAATGGTAATGTTTCTAACTTCGATTGATTTATTAACTGATCACCCTAACCGGTTATATGTATGTATGGGCAACCGTGTTGCTTTAATTTGTTTCTGTGAATGCAACTGAAGCTCTTCTTTCAGCATGTGCTCTTGTTGCAAAGGTTCTCATACCGTTTGCGCCAAATACATTTCGTATTTTTTTGTTGCTAAGAACATTGATGACTACTAGAAAAGAATTGAAGCAGGTTGTTATTGGCATAATGATACTTTTTTAACACAGTGACCTGTAAGCCTTCAGGGCCCTACCCCCATTTTTTTTTTATTGTAGTTCCCGATTAAGTGTAAGCATTGTCAAAGGGCCATTCCATGTGTATAAACACAAAGAGAGAGAATGACGTCACTTTTATTTAATTAAGTAACAGTTCATCGAAAGGGTGCAATGCGTCCACAAATTATTCAAATCAAATCGTAGTAACCAGAAGCTTCTGATCTATTTAACTGTATTGTACACCTTATTTAGGCTGGGTTTTAAGCTTCATGATAGATTTTTAACCAACATTTGCAAAAAAAAAAACGAGAAATAAAAGTCAAAGCAATTAATAAGTGCTTTGTGATAATAAATATGTAAAGTGTTGCATTATTTAGTAGGTGTATCATAGATTAATTTGAAGCCTTCATAATGATATCAAATTGTTTCTTTAAGGCACCTTTACTAACTGTGTGTTAAAGTTTTAATTATTTATTTTAAATACTTTTAAAACCATCTTCACTGTGTTACAAATCTTTTGAAGAACTTTTATTATTATATTCATACTAAAGGTTGTAACAATAATAACAATCACTTCTTATCAAGACATCAGTGTGAGTATAGATGGGAGTATTTTTGGCAAATGTGTTAGCTCGTAGAAATGCAGATAGTTTCAGGCAAAGTTTTTGTTATTAAAAAAGCTAAAACCTCAAAACCACGTCAGTGCGTGATGAGGTTAGAAAACTTATATAAGACGCAGCAGCAACGTTGACGGCGCTATCGCTGGCTGTGGTTTGAAGTGTTGTTTGTCGGAAACATGTTTCATTAAACTTCGCTGTTACATTTTTTGGTTGCTTTTTTATTTAACTATTTTATCTCTTTTCTTCGACATATTGCTTTGAAATGAAATTCTTTGTTGTTTTTCCTAAGGCTGTTCAGTGAAAGATAACTTAAATTATTTAAACCAAGGGTTACGTAGGAGGGCTGGTAGTGTTAGTGATGCATTATGATACTGTTAACTTGTTAAATAGATTGGGTCGATGTTCCTATTAGATTATAGTTGTAGATAAGCAAATAAATTTTTTTATTCCAAAAATCGAAAATACGACTTAAGTTTTAATACCTGTAAAAAGAATGTATTAATAAACTTGTATTGATTTTGCAAATGATGATTTTTTATGTTTGTTAATAAATTCTAACTCTGTACGCACTATTTTTTTAAAGGGGATTTTCACAATTCTTAAGCCAGGGCCATATTTTTTTTTAACAAGAAAGTTAAGAGTAAAAGCTGGCATCAATACAAGTCGTATTCTCCTCTCCCATTAATTTGGGTGTGGTTTGTAACGGTCTTAATTTTGAAGCAATAGTTTTTGACGTTTTTTTCGTGTTTATCAGGCTTTATAAAAGTAGAAATTTTTAATTTTAGTGTTTTTTTTAGTTTATTTTTAGGGTTTTTTTTTGCATATCTATGTTACATTAGTTATAAACATACGAGAAAAATGTCTGTAGTTTTATATGTAGATACGGGTACATATATGAATAATAGTCAAGACGACTTTTTTGTTTATACTCACATTATACAATCGATTTCAGATTATATAATCGATATTTTATTAGCATTTGAATAAAAATGTTTTTATCATAAAAACAAATGTGTTTTTATAATTTTTTGGCTGTAAATTCGGTAAAATATAATAGACCTTCAGTCGTGCTAGTAAAAAAAAAAAATGAAAACGCAAATAATACACAATTTAGTAAATAATTGTCCTACTTTAAGGTTTTTTTTTCACTAAGGGTTTTTATTAGCAGTAAGATAGTTTTATTTATTTTACTTCTGGAAACACACTTCGTATACGACGCAAAAGATGACTCATCTGAAAATTTTTAAATCGGTCGGAAATAAAGCGATAATTTAAACCACAAAAAATAAAACATTTTTAAAAATCAACAGTTACTTCGAGTGGTCATTGGCTTTAAATTAATCTTGGAAGCAAATTGTAAGAAATTATAAATACTTGTTTTTGATTGCAATAAATCTTAAGATGCAGCTCAATGATAGAAACTCAACTTTGTAACAACAAACCTTAAAACGCTGTTGCTTTCAGTTAGAATGTTAAATTGTGTGTGTGTGTGTGTGACAAACGGATTTGAATAAGCGGTTTTTTTCACCACATGCAAATGTGAAACGTTAACAAGCAAGCGTTTGTAGAGATGTGCTTGTTAAGTAAATAAAGGATCATAAGTTCAAATACCAATAGAGCTTTTAGTATTAAGAAAAAAATTGTTATCGAGTAACTGTCATAAATTAGTTGTTTAAAATAAATAAATGTAAACAGCAGATCTCCGAGAGTGTCGTTTAGAGAAGGAAAACATTTTCTATATATGATCTATGTCTAAATGGGGGCCTCTGTTATAGAGGAAAGTAATAACCAGGTACATTTACATATTTTACTAGGTAGCGTCGTCTGCCCAGCTGGTTTGTAGATGAAAGTTTCAAAAGTTGTTTGTATTTTACTGCGTTTGTTTACGAATTTCAAAAATAACAAAACATTCATTTGTATTTAAAGTAATTATCTCTTATTTATCTTTCTGTTTTTGGTATTTCGAACGGACAAAGCAACAATAAAAAGCCATGTTGTTATGCAATGTTGTATTTGTTGTAGAGCCGCTACTACGTACTAAAATAAATGGACATAAAAATGTCTATTAGTCCTAATTGAGTAAGTTAAAAGGGTATTGACGGCATAACAAAAAATCACGAGCTCCGGTTTCGTCAGAGCAACAGCGATTTGTTATCTTGGTGGGGAGACAACGAATAGATCGAGTCTAGCCGCAAAGTATTGTGTTGTACATTATTTCGTAAGTTTGTTTAGTAAACAAGTGCTCGTGAGTACAAATCTACCCTGCTTAAGAATCAGAAGACAAGAAATAAAAGAATGATATCGGTATTCTGGCAAACAATCAATCCAAAAAAATCACTGAATTTAATGTCTGTATTTTTTTATTTTTATTTTTCTGAGGTTCTCTTGTCTGGTAAATAATGAGCAAACGAGCTACATAATATAAAGGCAGTTTATTAAAAAGGTCTTAAATTTTACCTACAATGTTCTGTCTTATTAATGTAAAGTAATAAATTACAGCTCGATTTGCTTTTAATATACCAAATTAGAGAAACATTTAATCGGACCTGAACAATAACGGTCGGTTTGTTAACTCTCAAAAGATTTTTTTAACTAATGTTACCATTATTTCTACACGTCTGCTTATGAGTTTCAAATCGGTTAGTAATTCAAAAGGTTTGTGTTAGAACCTTTGGGTAAGATGGGTAAGAAGTGCTTTAAAATTGTCACGCGTGAGAGTGTTTTTATGACGAACTTTTTTTGTTCCTGAACAAGTGTAGTGCGTGCCAGCAAAAATTTTTACGTGAGCCCGATTGACAAAATTTTTAATTGACCTTAAGAGGGAGACTTCCAAAGAGTGAACCCAAAAAGCTATATGAATCGGTCCAGCCGTTTGGCTGTAATTTAATTTGGCCAAAAAAACATTACAAATTACGTGACATGTTAAAAAAAGGCGAAAAAATGGAAATTTAATTTATGCCTTAGCAAAGTATTATATCGCACACCTAGTTCAAAAGCGATACAACTCAAAGTTTTAACTTTTCAGAAATCGAAAAAAACCTGTTTTTGACCTGAGAAAATTCATACCGATTATGGTATAAAAAGTTCTTTTTATTTGTTTAATATATATATACTAAATAATGAACAATTTAATTAAATTTTGAGTTGTGTCACTTTTGAACTAGGTGTGCGATATGTTGTTTAACACTTCATTTATGAACATAAAGTTAAAGTGTTTAAAAGTAGATACAGAAAATAGTACAAAAATACTAGTGATTTCATGGTAGCTACTCCATTGCCCTACTATCTGCCTTAATGTCACGTCTCACGATTTTCATCACTAATAAAATTTCTTTAAGTCCGTTTGATTTTAAAGCAAATCATTTCACTCTTTACTGTCGAGAAAGCCACATGCATATAAAGCGAAAGGATATGTTTAACAACACCATCAATGAACTGTTAATATATGCGTTGTTATAAATATGTCTGTCTGTACTTATGTGACATGTTTATGTGTTGTTAACAATAAAATTCTCCACTTTATCCTGTGGAATGAAAAACCAAAAATAAACGTCTAAACATTGTATCCGTTTTATTTCGCATCACTTCATCACGCCTAAATGCCGACATTTTTTCTTTCTTTTCCAAATCCACAGATTTAGTATTTTTCCTAATGTCAACTCAGCGTTTTGTGTGTTTTTTCTGCTAAAAATGGAATCATAAAATTTTTTTGGATCAAAGAGCAAACAAGTTGTTAAAAAAAAGATAATAAATACGATTGTGCGTGTGTGCGAAACGTGTGCGCTGCGCTACGTAGGAAGGAACAAGGAAGGCTTGCTAAAAATCTGATTTATTTGTCAGGAATGTCAACGTGAAAAATTGAGAAAGACAAAAGGGAAAAAGAACTTTGCCAATAAATAGATGAATAGATATTCATTCATCCATTCATGATGGTTCTCCTATTGATGGTCATAATTTGTCAATATATTTACGTTTAATTTTGTTCACTGAACAAGTCTATAAAAACAGAAATGGCAGCATGGTTTTTTGAGCAAAAACAGTTTTTGCTGCCAAATTATCAGGTAAAGTAGACAAATGACCAGACATACAAATAACATTAAATTATTGATTGCGGATGTATTTTGAAGTCGAAATATTGTTATTTATTTGTTTTTTATTTAGATCCTTAAAGCATTTCCTTCTACATACTTTTTTTAATTTCATAATTACGTAATATCGTCAAAATCTTATTTTTTTGTAATATTTTAAAATTAATTAGGTCTATGAATTTTGATATAATTAATAAGCTTTAACAGTGCAATGATGAAATGAATGAAATTATGTGGATGCGTACATAATTGATTTGACATTCGAGCATAACAGAAAATAATCAATTCTAATTTCAAGCGGAATTTTTAAGGCGCTTAGATTCTCATATCGAGGTCAACGTCAAGTGTTTTCTTAATTTGTACCAATTTGAATCGAGAAACACGTTGTAGTTATTCAAGCTTAATGTGAATTTGGGTGTTCAAATCAAATTAAATATCGTGCACTCCGTAATTTTAACGGTCAATTTAGTCGTCCAAATGTGCGTACAATCGGACAAAAATTTTATCAGCCCCGGTCTGAAGGAAATTGTGAAAATGTGTTCTCGATAGCGTGGCTGAAGATCCGTCCACCTTAACTCGTCGCTATCGTGAGGTGAAAACGAACTTTTTATGGCCCGAATTGGAAGATATGGATGTGAAGGATATGTGCTTTTAACAGGGAGGTGCCACTTGCCACACAGCTAACAAAACAATGGCGACTAATTCAATGGCCGTGTGGTGGCGATGTGAATTGGTCGCCAAGATCATGTGATTTGGCACCGTTAGATTTCTTCCTTTGTAGTTATTTGAAAGAAAAGGTATACATCGAGAAGCCAGCAACAATTCAAGATTTGTAGGCTGAGATAATTTGGCACATTAACGGCACAGATCTCCAATTATGTCTTAACGCCATTAAATATTTGGAGCATCGTAAGGCGGTGTGCCGCCGAGGTCGCGGCGGCTATTTGGACGATATTTTGTTCGATATATACCAATATTTTAAAAAGTTAAAAAAATGACAATAATTTCCTAAATAATTTGTGTTTTATTTAAAATTAACATCGGCCCTTAAAATTGAACCACCCTTTATAAATATATTCATTCTCTTGCTTATGTTGAGTAAAAAAAGTTAATTATTTTAAATTAGTTAATAAAACCCGAAATATTACTTTTTATACAATGTTCACGTCACTTTATTTATTGAGCTAAGTTTAAAGAAAATGAAAAATTCGAAGTAAGAAATATATAATTCTTGCAAAAAAACTGCTTTCAAAACGGATTATATCTGTATGTCTGGCTATAACGGTTTTTAGGTATGGCCAAATACATCAAATTACATTAACTATGGAGACACTCTTATTTTTTTTATCTCAAAACCTATACTTGTTATAGCGGAATCGGCACTACAGCTCTCTGTTAATTTCCACCGTCTGTCTATAACTGATCAACAGTTTGGCCATATACATCAAATAACATCAACTATTTATCAACTGCATATAATTTATGTTATACCAAACAAAGTAGTGGACATTCTGTCTAATTTTCAAGTGTTTGTATATAACGGGTCAAAAGATACGGCCATATAGGTAAAATTACATTCATTTTGGGAACGCACTTAAATTTCTAAAATCAAATTGAAAACTTGTGAGTTTCAGCTGTCTGTCTATTATGGTTCAAAAGTTTGGCCACATACATGTAATTACATTAACTACGGGAAAACCGTTTAATTTTAAAATCCAAATTATATACTTGTTGTTGTAGCGGAGTTAGCAGTACAGGTCCTTTGTAAATTTCAAGCGTCTGTCTTAAACTGTTCTAAAGTATGGACATATACCACAAATTAAATCAACCATTGGCGCAGCCTTTAATTAGTAATTTTGAATATTAATACCAGTTACTATAACGGTGATAGCATCGACATTCTATCCAATTTGCAAGCGTTAGTCTATAACAGTTTAAAAGATAGGCCTATATAACTATATTAACTTAACCTATGGGGACACCTATTACCCGTCTAGAAAGCTTATATAGAAAAAACTCAAAAAACTGAGTGCTTTTAATATACATTTTTTAGGCGAGTTGATCGCCTGTAATACAGAAACTGCACATTAGTTTAATTTTTGTATTACTTTTTGCCATTTGGTGCTATAATGATACACAGCTTGTATACCCTTTACTACAAAAAGTGGAAAAAGGGTGTATCTAAGTTTGTCATTCTGTTTGTAATTTCTACAATATCCATTTCCGACCCCATAAAGTATACATATTCTGACTTCTTATGCATAGCGAAGTAGATTGGGCGATTTCCGTCTGTCGGTCTCTCCGTCCGAGTTAGTATTGAAATACGCCAATCGATCAGACAGAGTGTCGAAGGAATTGCTATTGGAAATCAGCAATATTGGTCCATTTCCTTAGACGCAGCGGGCAAAACACCTCTAATTTTTGCGTATTGTTTGGAACAATGCAAACAATGAAATTTTTAAAATATCAATATGGGTATCATTTAAAAGCTTTTGATAAGATCTTTAAGGAAATACTAAAAATTTTTAAAAATGCTTAACCCATTAAGAGACAAAGTCATTTTTGTTTGTAGACTTATATATATGCAGTACCAAAAATTTTACAGATTGATCCCGTTTTAAAATCAGCTCATAATCGTAAAAATTAAAGGGTGTCCCCATACAACATACATATTTTTAAAGTGTATTATGAACTGTAAAGGGCACTTCTGTAAAATTTAAAATGCCTGCGCATAACTATAGGTCCCAATAACAAAAAATTATACATAAATAAATCTAAAAATTAAAGAGTGCCCTCATTATTAATGTAAATTTACTTATATGGGCCTATCTTTTGAACCGTTATAGACAAACGCTTGTAAATTTGACGCAATGTCGATTGCTATGGCCGTTATAGTAAGAAGTATTAATATTTCAAATTAAATAGTTCATTATGTTTAATGTATATGGTCATACATTTGAACAGTTGTAGACAGACGCTTGAAATTTATAACAAACCTGTATTGCTAATTACGCTTTAACAACAAGTATAAAATTGAGATTTAGAAGTTAAAGGGTGTTCCAATAGTTAATGTAATTTTGTGTATGTGAATAAACTTTTGAACCGTTATAGACAGAACCCTGAAACTTAATAGGGACCTATATTTCTAAGTCCGCTATATCAATGAGTTTATAATTTGAATTTAGAAATTAAAGGGTGTCCCATAATTACTGTAGATTTGCTTACATAGGCCTATCTTTTGAATCGTTATAGACAAACGCATGTAAATTTGACGCAATGTCGATTGCTATGACCGTTATAGTAACAGCTGATAATATTTAAAATTATAAATTAAAGGGTGCACCAATAGTTCATTTAATTTGTTATATGGCCATACTTTTAAACAGTTGTAGGAAGACGATTGAAATTTACAAAGAACCTGTATTTCTAACTCCTCTATAACAACAAGTATAAAATTTGGATTTATAAATAAACGGGTGTCCCAATAGTTGATATAATATGGTGTATGTGTCCGGACGTTTGAACCGTTAAATACAGACAGCTGAAATTTACAAGGGACATGTTTTGCTAAGTCCGCTATAACAAGAAGCTTATAATTTGAATTAAGAAATTAAAGGGTGTTCCCAAAATTAATGTAATTTCTTTTTTGAACTGTTGTATACAAACACCTTAATTTTAGACAGAATGGTATTATTTTATTAATAAGAAGATAAGAAGTGTAAAAATGTTATATTATAAATTAAATAGTTGATATAATCTGATGTATATGAGCAAACTGTTGAACCGTTACAGATAGACGGTAGAAATTTACACAGAGCCTGTTTGCTAAATCTACTACAACAGCAAGTATATAATTTGAATTTGGAAATTAAAGAGTGACCCTATAGTTGCTGCAATTTGATGTATATTGCCAAACTATTGAACAGTTGAAAAAGTATAAAGTTTTGAGATATAAATGTGTCCCAATAGTTAAGGTAACCTAATTTATGTGGCTATACACTTGAGCTGCTATAGGCAGACAAATGAAATCTGTTATGAATTTTTGATTGGAGCTACTTCACTAAACTAGATTTACATAGATGGTAAAGGGTATATAAGATTCGTCATAGCCGAATATAGCACTCTTAATTGTTTCTATTCTGTTTAATTCTGACACTACTTAACCAAGTGAGATGTTTTTTTTTTATTTTTGAACAAAAGTTTATTAATCATAAAATTTAATGCAATCCGCCAGAAAAAGTTTCCGCTGAAATTTTTGCTAAAAATTAAACAAATTCATGGGTCCATTACTTTAAAAAATTAGCACTACTTTTGTAACGTAGTTCATCATAATTTTGCTAAATTAAAAGAGACAAACGGACTTTAAACGGTGATACTAAAGTGCTACCTGAAAGAAAACATAAGAGGTATTAAAAAAAAACTTCAATGATTTCTTTTAATTTATTCTTTTATTCGTGGTTGATTCCTTCAAATTTAAATATTTCATGATATTCTCATATATATATATATATATATATATATATATATATGTGTGTGTGTGTGTGTGTGTGTATCATGAAATATTTATATTTGAAGGAATCAAACACGAATAAAGTAAATTAAATTTTAAAAGATTCCGAATAATAAATTTTTACTTTAATGATTTCGTAAATAGAGAAACAGCAGATTCATTTAAAAATAGAACAGAATAGAACTAAATAGAGAATAGCTAATTTAATTTACATTCAAAAAATAAAACTTATTAATTCGCTCTTAAATTTATCCGAAACGTTGTCAAGAGTGTGATAAGTATCGGTCTTTTTAAATCAATTATAAAACTCTTAATTCAAGAACGAGTTCATCAAGCTGTACCACCTCAACATTTAAGTAAAATTAACATTTTAATTCATAGAGACTTTAACCAGTTGATACAGGCCAATGCAACGTCGGTTAATCAAGTTTAATCTAGACACGTGTCGTCTTTTGTAACTGCTAGATTCAATGATGATTATTTTGTTGCAAAAAAAAAAAAAAAAAAAATAAAAAATTCATAAATTAATCGAAATTTTTATTCAAATTTCTCTTAAAATATAATAAATAAATTTTGCTTTTTTGTTTCATAATTACATCCTTCGTAGATGCGGAAAAGTAATCTTCACCAAAACCAGTACAACTCTACTTTCGCTTGACGTATTTTTTTCATATTCATTTGATTGCTTACGTTTTGAACAGTACTATTTTTTAGTTTGATTTAAAGCAGTTAGGAAATTAAAGACATCTAACAAGTTTCTGCTGTTGTTTTATTTAGTTTTTAATTTTCGTTTTCATTTAAAGTGTTTGCTTGAAGTCAAAAGTTAATTGATGCGTTCTTCTTTAATTAGAACCATACAAAATGGTTCAGTAATTCACAAGTATTTAGAAAGACAAATTACGACACAACAGAAAATAATACCAAAGTGAAATACAAGAAATCATTGTTTTTTTTTCTTTTCTTAAACAATAGAAATCTTTTCAAGTGAAAACAAAACTTATTTTTAGCGAACCAAACAAACAAACGTACACGTACGTCTTTGAATTGATTTTTGACTTCTAAAGTTTTCTTTTTGTTTGCTTTAATCTTGTTTAAGTAAATAACGTCTTAAAACAATAAAAAGTAAGTAACAATTCATATCGCAAATATTCGAAATTAAAAAACAGAATTAAAAAAAAAAACAGAATATCTTTAGCTTCGTTTGTTTGGTTGTATGTACATATATTGTAAAGTAAAAAAAAAACAAAAAAAAATGGGCGCAAAAGCTTCTGTTTCCTTAGAGTTCCTTTAGTCTTGTTTGATCGTTTCTTTTTCTGACACTGCACACTGGAGCCGATTGAAAAATAAATGTTACTTGTGGTCAGATTTGTTTGATAGTTAGCATCAGGGCTGCCGTTTTTGGTTATTTCTAACCAAACGTGGTTATTTTTTTCTTTAATGTGGAGATGTGAATATTATTCTCATTTTGGTGATTTTTTCTCCAAAATAATAATACACATGAACATATTTTTTATGTTATACTTTTTAAGCTTTTATATTCTTCAATTTTTCGAATTGCTACCAAGACAACTGAAAATAAAACAGCTGTGACTAAAATCGCTAGTGCAGCCACCTGTTATGAATTCGCCTTTATTGCTACTCACTTGCTTATAATACTTTTCTTTTACAACACTGTCAACAGCTTTTAATTTTGCTAAATGTAAAATTTCACTTCAAAATTTAATGAACTTTTAATAAGTAAATCTATGGTCTCAAACTATTATACGGTAAACTGCAAGATTTGTTTACTTTGTTTTAAATAAACTTTTATTTTTTTTAAACATACGTGTACAATCGTTACTTATTACATACATACATATGTAGGTAAAAGATTTTATTTTTGTTATTATTATTATTAACTGAATTTAAATCGAATAAGTTACATTCTAATAATGTATCCATTTTAAATGTTATTTAATAAAAATACTACATATTGAAATTTGGTTATTTTTTTCTCATTTGGTAACTTTTAAAGCAAATTTTGGTTGTAAAAATTTTTTGGTTGTGGCAGCACTGGTTAGCATATCCATAGAGAATGACGAACATACACAGGTTCGTTTTCGGAATGTTGCCAAGAATCTTGCGAAGATGAAAAAATGTGTAAACAAATCATTATTGCAAATTTATTTAAACATCATTTTTATATTTATATAAAAATGAAAGCAGTGGCGTTGCAAACTTTTAATTAAAAATCTATTGTCTGCAGGTTTTTTTAAATTTTAAAGAAAACACGATATGATTTAAATAAACATTAATATTTTTACACAGTTTACAGTTACATAGCTGACAGTCCTATTTAGCCGATCCGCAATGCACCAAATATTGCCTTATATTATGCCCCAATCGCGTGATTTCACAATCAGTTAGCATATGCGGCAATCGAGGCTGATATTGTGCTAGTTTATACTATGTTTACACGGAGCCCAATATTCTTGCTTCGCTCTCTCATTCATGATTCACAGCCCAATCACGACCGAATCAACGTGCTTCGCCATATAAAATCTTGAGAGCGAAGCATTTTGTTTTGAGACGATTCAGCTTGAATCTACTTGCGAAGCATGAAAAATTTCTGTCTTCCCTAATTTTTAACGCAAGTTTATCTGAACTAGCTGTATATAAATGTAAACGAAAAAAGTAAACCAATATTAAAAGTGCTGTGTAAATATGTGTTAATATAAAAACAAATATTTATAGTATAATTTAAAATTTTATTAATTACAAACACTAAAATTGAAACGAAAAACAAAATTTTCGAATAGAAGTCAATGTGCAGCATGTAGTATGTGTCGTGGAAACGGCATGCTTCGCAATCATGATTCAGAGAGCGAAGCAAGTGCTTCACATTGCCGAGTAAACATGCTATTACCTAATAAAACACAACTCTGGTACGGCAATCGTCAGACTAGCCAATAAGAAACCATGTGGCAATAGAAATGTGTTCTTGTGCAGCAATAGAGGTTAATAATACTTGGCAATTTACATTTTTGTCAATAATTTGTTTTTGAATGTTCTCATATTTATTTCATATCATAATTATAATAAATTTCAATTTTAGTATGCAGAATTTTGCATGGGCCTGGATGATTCGGTGACCACCGAATATGATCAAGTAAGTCCTGGGGGCTTATTCTGAATTGCGATGCGAAAATCAATGCGATGCGCAAATGAAATGCGATGCGAAAGAAAATTGGTATTCTGTTAGACTTTCGCAATTGCATTCGCAATTTATTTCAAATCGTTGGCAACGCTGCTCAAATAAACATCAGTATCAACAAACGTCAAATTAAAAATAAATAAATTTTTTGTGCTTCGCTGTGAAAATTGTTTCTAAAATTTATTTAATAGGTCCAAACCTATTAACATTTAAGTCAAATATTTTTGAACTTCTCTAATAGGTGGTCCATTAATATTTAGTTCTTCAGTTAACGTTTGCCACAAAGTATTTGCAGACTAACGTGCATTTGGTGTTTTTAAATGGCCTCTTGCCAAATGGCTGTGCTTATTCATAAATTCTATTTTTATTTAAAGTTGACGCGGTTTGTTGGTCTTATTGCTTACTTCCCTGAATTAAATAATAAATATATGATGAATACATAAATAAAATATTGTTTTTTACTTACATGTTTGTACTTTGCGAATGCTACTTTGTTGTCGAATAAATTTTGCGAATTTGACATGTGTTTTCGCAATTTAGAATACCGATTTACCACCTTTTCGCATTTGAAATGCGATTAAAATAGGACTTTGCGAATATCGCAATACAGAATAGCAATTGTTCGCATTTATGTATTTTCGCATCGCATTGACTTTCGCATCGCAATTCAGAATAAGCCTCCTGAGGTTATAATCACAAAACCTGTGCCACAAAAAAAAAAAAAGAAGCCTAGTGTTATTTCATCGTAGCCGTACACTGAAATTAGTGAACTTATCCTGGAATTGGGAGATCACCCATTTGTTTATTTTTGTATATTTAATTTACAAATAATATGCAAAGATGAAGCATTTTTTATCATTTTAGAAAGAAACTATTTTTATGGAATAATTTTTCAAGTTCCCTCAACGGCTGATTTTCATAATTGCAAAACACGATGTCATTTCTGTTGTGGTAGATGTGGGAAAAAAATAAAACTAAAATTAAAAAGGGCCAGATGGTTGGTGGCGCTGAATCCTCCCTGTTCACACACCCGTATCACCTTCTAGCTGGTGTTATAGCTAGCAAATAACCCTCCTGATATCTTTAAGTATCTTCTGATGTCCCGGAGAAACCCTTTTGCAACTCACTACTCTACTTACCGCGTGATGACAACTTAGCCCTTCATTTAAATAAGAGATCTCCTTTCCATATTAAACGCAGGGAACAAAAAAAGTTCTTAACAATATTCCATTAAAAACGGGAAAGCAAATTTCAATAATTTAAATAAATTCAAAAATAGACTTGAATGTATTGCAAAAACTAAAATAAAGTCAAAATTTGAAAAAAGCAAACTTTAAACCAATTGCAAAATTTGAAATAAGCTTCAACATATGTTGCTTTAAAAATGGCAATTACAAACTAATAAACTGGTGGTATTGAAAAAGAAATTTGAGACTTTTACAAAAAGGCGTCTTCTTTTATTTCTGCTTCTTTGCAAGAAGGCTGGAACAGTGGCCCTACCGAAATGCCTGTCCGTTCGTTATGAGTCGTTATTGTTTAATTGGTTTTAGGTAATTACACATAAATGTTTTCGGCCTTATCTCCGTATATTTTATCACTTTGTTTTATTTTTTTTGGTTAAGGACATGTTACATTATGGGCAACTATTCCCTACCGTGATTCCGCAACAGCAGACCTTAGCTCAACCTTATATTCGCGCGTTCTCTGTGACTAGGCTGCGACAATTATTGTTTTTTGCCATTTTGCCTCAATCAAATTTATAAACAATGGTTCATTCATGTGAGTGAACAAAATATCATTGGGACAACTTCGTTAATGTGCTGAAATTTAGTGCGGTAAAAATTAGGCCAAATGGGTGAAAAAGGGGCAATCGTGTCATCTTAATTCTGCCACATTTTAAGCAAATTTTAACTTACCTTCAAACTTTTCATAGGCAGCAAAGCTTAGCTTCTCTGGCACAAACGTTGAACGTTTCAAACCGATACTTTCCAGTTGCCCCGGCATAAAAGAGTTGGAATCGCCGTAATTGTTTTTATTATTACAACTGCCACCAGCAGACTTTTCAATTGTATAAGATGCAACTTTCTTGAGGACATTATTTTTGGGAGGTATTTTAGTAGAGATTGGAGAGCCCATTTGAGCTGTTGTACTACTATGACTACCACTGTTTGCCAGCGACATTGTTTCAATTTTTGTATCGTCATTGTATAAAGGAGTGGTGATGGCAGCAGTTGAATACTGTTGTTCTGACTGTTGTTGGAATTGCGGATGTTCGTGTGCTCCGGCACTTGTAAACGGTTGCTGAGATTGAACAGGTGTTTGGGATGATTTAAATGAAATTATAACGGTTGATTGAGTTTCCGCTGTTGTTGTTGCTGTATTGTTCGCAGAAGCTGAAGTAGAATACGTTGGCAGGGTTGCTGATTGTAAAGTTGGCAAATGTTTGGCATCCGTTGATGCTTGAAAATGAAGAGAAAAGAGAAAATTAAATACGTTTTAAAGAAACAGTTGCAAATTCAGTTCGTTTGAAAATAAAAAAGGAAATATTATTTTATGCGTGATAGCTCTTAACATTTGGTTGATTATGAGAGGAATGATTCCCATATACATAGAAATGCTAAAGTTGATCCTTCTTAATTACTGCACTTTAATATGGTTCACAACATTAAGAAAATTTTACAAAATATAAAGTTTATTGTCTCTCGGTATTGACAGCTTCTATCATGTTATTTAAATTTTGAAAAGATTTTTACATTTTTAAATAAAGATTTCATGATGGGTTCAAAACTTATAAAACAAATATCCAAGGTCCTCCCACAACTTAAACAAAAATCAGATACATGACAACGTCCCAAGAATAAACTCTAAAGTTTGACAACTGCGGATGATAAATTTTGTGAAAGGAATTAATATTATAAGCAGAGTTCAGAAAATACACACATTATACACAACATGACTGTTAGAAAGCAACATATACATAAAAAATATCAGCCCAATCATGAATATTCTCAATAATTATTTTTCAAGGAAAAAATTTTTCTCGAGATAAGATTTCTTCAATTATGAATTCCGTCGGAACAAAATAACAAAAAAGTGGCATCATCGTAGTTTGAAGGGAGTTATTTTATTTATTTACAAATAATTCATAATACCTACTTTCCCCGAATTTTTTTCATTTTCCGCAGTCAATTAAAAGGGAAAACAATTTATAATGGGAGAAAACCAAAATGTGAAAAAACTCGCACCGAATTTTGTTTATAATTGGGCTGTTTGTGTTTTTCGTGTGTTTCATTTGGCAGTATATTGCAGAGAACTGTATGTTCTTTTCCGACTGGGGATTATAATTATATCAGAATTCGATATTATTTGCGAGGTAACAAGGTAGTGAGTTTTTCGATGGAAAATGCTTGCAGAGTCTAATATTGTATGTTGCCAAATACACATACATATATGTTTGTGGTGGGTTTTAATATTTCGTTCTTACGTGTTCGGCAAGAAAAAACATGTCTCGTATATGAAAAAAACATACACTAAACATATATGTATTTGAAGTTCGCGTATGTATATTGTACACACGATTGGAGTATATAAAATTAAAACTTTTGGCGCTAAAACAACTAATACATAACATATTATACAGATTACACCAAATAACACTGTAATTTATACTAAATAAATATTGAAAAATATTCTGTCAGTAAATGTAGTTTAAACAATAAAATATTGCTAGATTTGTTTTGAAATCTATTTCAAAATCTAGTTTGTTTGCACTGTGTTTTGTTTGACACTCGCAAGATTTTACATTAATTAAATCGAAAAAAAAAATGGGTATTAAATTTTTTTTTTACATTATATATCAAAATTTACACATCGTTACCTTTTTCTTTTATTTATATCTTCATTTTGTTAACATATTTTATAATTTTTCTTTTATTATTTTAAAAACTGCAATTTTTCTTGTACACAGTGGTATTTTTTAGCACAATATGAAAAAATCCATAGTTGCATTACTAACTACTACTAGATTTTGAGTAGATTTTGTCAAAATCTAGTGGCGAAGTAGATTTTGTTTTGTATTGGAAATCTATTTAAAATCAACTAGATTTTGCTCGAAATCTCAATAGTACTAATTTAAATGGACAATAAGAAACCGTAAGTGAAAAACCTTTAAAGTTATTTATATAATGCAGTATATTAAAGGTCACAGTAGGGAATAGTGAAATAAACAATAAAAAGTTAAAGGGTATTCTATCAGGTTATGTATTTTTGAAACTTTAGCATGTTGTCTTATCCATAACGTAATACATTAACACTTATAGTTAAAATCTTCAAAGTTAGAATATTATTATACAAACTAAAACAATTAAAATTTAAAGCGCATTCTATCAATTAATGTTTACAAACTATTAAAAATTTTTAAAATCTCAAAAATACCGAAATGCCAAAGGAAAAATTGCCAAAATGGAAAATGCACTCAAAGGGAAAAAGTTCCGAAGTTACATAGTTCGGAATTTATTTTTTTATTGACTTTATCACCTTGAACAACTCTGAAATACATTTTTACTGGCATAAAAAAATTTATGTTCGTATAACAACAAAATTTTAAAAAACACCATAAACTTGTGCGTTCGGCAACATCTAAAATTTAGAAACACACATAATAGATATGTAAAAAAATATTTGTGTGCTTCTTTGAGCTGTGTTTCTTTACATTTATGTACGAGTTTTGCATACATGCTGTGTAATTTTCTGCATTCTGGTTATAATTATTCGCAAATGGAAAATAATTTGTGCGGATAAGAAAAACAAATTATTTAAAGACCTTTTAAAGTAAATTTTATTTTGAAGAAATATGTAAGAATATATTTTATTAGTGAATATCACATACAAAATTTTCATATCAATGCATGTGCTCAATTAAATGGCAATTTAATTGCTAGGAAAGGAAAAAAGATAATCGAATCGATGGCTTCAGCTGAACACGGATTGCTAGTTACGGTCATTTATTGAATGAGCGCTAGAGACAAATTTATAACACCATTATTTATAGTTCCCTGAAAAAAGCACAAACCACTCGTGAAGGGTGCTTAGCCTGGATCAATCTCAATGTCATTTGTCAGGTTGATTCTACTTCTAATGTTTGAATGTGGCAAATACAGTATGTTATTAAAAAAAAAATACGTCAAAAAACCTTTCAGCGGTTAATGTGGTATATTGCACAATATTATCGAACCATGGTGTACTACATAACTCTCCATTTTTTGAATGCATGTTTCTCCTTTTTTTTTTGTTTATAAAAACCTCCGAAAGTAGAGGTTCAAACACTTGTGCATTTATTGTATTTTAGTATAAAAAGTATATCAGTTAGTGAAAAATTATAAATAATGTAATGAAAAAGGGTATTCCATGATACCCGCACTTTCCTTCTCACTCTTTATATATATAAAAGCTTACAGATCTTTAAAGAAACAGAAATACCTTGGTGTTCAAATTATTTCCTTATGGCCATACTGTCATAAATATTCCGCGGTTTAAATCTCGCATCCATTTCAACATTTATACTTTGGTTAAAAATTTTAACCGCATATTTTTTGGAAATTTATATTTTTTTTAATTTTTTGGATGGGTTTTTGACTAATTGTACAATTGCAAATAAAGCATACATGAAGACTTTATAAAATACGTTTTTAATTATTTAAAATGTTACTTTTAAAAATCCAATTTACTGTTTGGGCATCTTTCCCTCAATTCAATAAGAGAAGAAATAAAGATTTCTTATCCTTGATTGAAAACATTTTCTAATGCGGCAGCAGCAAAATAAAATAACGAATATTTTTGCAGGTGTTAATTATTAAGACAATTATTAAATGGGTTATTGTGTTCAAAAGATAACAAACTTCTTAATATCGTTTTAGTTTTTTGTTGAGTTTTTTGTTTTAACTACCTATAAAACTTTTATTTTTTCTAATTGATTTTTTTTGGGTGCGTCAAAAATAATTACCTGTGTACTTTTTATCAACAGGCGTTGTCTGCTTGTAATTAAAGAGTCTTTTTAGGCGCTGTATATATTAATATATATTTATATATAAAACATATTATAGGCTTGTTTATTATGGGTCTTCACTTCGAACACACGAGAAGCGATATTTCATAATCGAAAGAGTAATTTCGGAGATAACATATTAAAAATCACAGAAGAGTTTATTATTATTATTATGAGGTCTGCCACCTTAACTTTACTTCCGGTATTATGTATTAAATGAACTCAGTTTCAATAAAAGTGTATAATAAAGTTTAGAATGACCGTTGTATTTGTTGTCCAATTAATTGTACTTGTTAGCCGCAGGTAATAAAGTCTTCGGTTATTCTGTGAAACAATAATGTTAGTGAATAATACCATATTTTAGTTACCATCTAAGTTATATAATATGAATGTGACTGTTTTCCTTGGCATTGCAGTTGCTTCTCCTTGTTGTTTAATAAGGGTTTAAAATAATTTATTTATATATTTGTGGATATTATTGAATAAATAGCTCCAACGAAGTTGCAGTTCTAAGAAGATTGCTGTAAGGACTATGAACTACCCTTTGCTTGAGGGTTGGAGACTATCAAACCCCGACAGACGTTTCAGTCTGTTCCGCACCATCCCTGCAGACATAGACTTTAACCACAGCCGCCGGCTACAGAGATGAGCCGACGAAAGCACTTTGTTTGAACCTAGGTTAGCTCGGCCAGACTCTTAGTGCTCCTAAGGGGAAGATGGGGACCTACATATATTTCAAATTGTAATAATATCAATTAGCTGCGACTTTTTTGACATCACTTCAAACGTATAAAACTGCCCGGTTTCTAGTATGCTGTTTGAAAATATATAAATTGCCTATTCCAAACAAATATCTACCCGGTTTCCAAATTTCATTGAAAGCGGTTCAGACATTTAGCCGTGATTGACGCACCAACAAACAAACATAATTGATTAATTCACAAAACCCCTTGTATCCGTGTATAATGTGTATTGTTCAATTAAAATGGCTGATGAAAGCCGCTACCAAAAAAAAATGTAATAACTTTTTTCTATTTAAAGAATGTGGTCCATTTTTTTTATTTGGCAGATTGATTCTTAGATTTGACAAAAATGGATGACTGGGACACCGAAAAAAGAATTTGGATTGTCCGCCGTTATCACGCACTCGAGTTCGTAGTTTCGGTTCAAAAAGAGTATAGGCGGACATTTGGCGGCAATCCTCCGAGCAGATGGAACATAATGAGACTTGTAAACAATTTTGCCGAGCATGGGACAGTCAACGGAAGACCTTACCATCAAAACCCTTCAGTTCGAACGGAGGAAATAATCGCTGCTGTAGCTGCTGCGATACAACACAATCCAAGAGTTTCGACAAAAACTTGATCTGCTCAAATGGGTATAAGCAGACAGTCATTACAGTCAATTATGCACAAAGATTTGGACTTATTCTCATATAAAATTCAAATGGCCAACAAAACTAACGCTGCAGACTTGCCGATTCGCTTGGAATTTTGCCAGAAGATGCTTTAAATGGTGAAAGAGGATGGAAACATGCTGAACTGTCTTTTCATGTTTTTCGAGGCCCATTTCGATTTGAACGGCAACGTAAACAAACAAAATTGTCGAATATGGAGTGCTTCCAACCCACAGACACTTCATGAGACGGAATTGCATCCACTTCGTGTCACAGTGTGGTGTGCAGTTTCATCACGCTGCATTGTCGGGACCTACTTCTTCGAAGAAAACGGTCACCCCGTTACGGTTACTGGAGACCGTTACTTGAGCATGTTGAGAGAGTTTATTCATCAGCCACCCTTTATTTGAAGGAATCAAGCACGAATAATGTAAAATTAAAATAAATAAAAATAAATAATTTGCTTTTATTAATTTTTGGTTTTAAGTAAATTCAAATCGAATAAAACAGTTTAAAAATTTACTCTGCCACATTTTATTCATTATAGTACTTTGAGCAGCAAACTATTCTTGTTTGTATCCTTTAAAAAGAATTTAATGTCAACAACAAAGAATTTACTATTTCGACAGTTTTTTATTTACGAAAATTTAAGCCTATAAGAAGTCCGTATTATATTAATATGCTTTGGCAGCTTTGGCAGCTTAGTCATAGTTCGGATAGACATATATTTTATTATTATCAAAATTTTTTTTCCATTCTTCCTTTTTCACTTCTTTTCTGTCATTGTTATAAAATAAAACTAAAAGCGGATTATGTGTCATTTAACACCGCTTAGTTGTTCACGGATATCCAGAAACTCCACATTCCGTTGGCCATCCAGGTCGCCTGACCTTACTGCACCTGACTTTTTCTTGTGGGGTTATTGCAAACAGGAAGTTTACAAAGCAAAACCAACAAATTTGAATGAACTGAATCAATCCATTCGAGCAACAATTGCGGCTATTCCTGCCTCAACTCTCCAAGCAGTAATGAACAACTTTTTGCTAAGATGCCGCACATGCATTAACGAGCAGGGGGGGGGGGGGGGTCATTTAAATTCCATTATTCTTAAAACAAATTAAACTATATTTAATAAAATTGAATGAGCTTTAACATGAATAAAAGAAAAATGCATTCCATACACTGAAAAAAAAGTTATTTGAATTTCTTAATGTAGCAGTATTCATCAGCCACCCTGTACAATAGTGTATGCTTGTTGTTGGAAATTATAATATAAAATTTCAATACACCAATACATACACTTTTATTTTGCATTTTTTTGAAAAATTGTATTGGTGGTCGCGTTATCAACTACATTAAAAAGAAGAAAATAAAGAAAAGATATTTGTATTGTTGATGTTAAAAATTTGTAAACAAAAAAAAAATTGAAATTAATTGCTTTTTTCAGTCCTATTGTCCATTTTACTTCCTGAAAACCTTCTTCTGAATACTTTATTTCTTCTTCTTATTTGCTTTTTGACGTTTAATGATACAATAATACACTGCGTGTTCACAAGCATATAAACAGAAAGTGTATTCAATACAAAATACACCATACAAGATTTTGTGAATTCAGCAAATATTTATTTTTTTGTAATACGAAAAAAACAAACTGAAACAGAATATTAGGGAAACCGCAAGTTGGTGTGATCATGATGGCGTACAGGAATTCGGCTAATGTAGACTCTTAATGTTAATGTTTCGTTAATATGCAACCAACGTTGGCCGAACATTTGTCTGAGCAAAGACTATAAATATACTAATATGTTTCACTGCCGTACATTCTACATCCAGTGCATATTTTGTGTATGGACGTACTGCTACTGCCACTTTAAGAGTAAAATCACGAAGAGAGATTATTATTCTCAGTGTCCAAACTAACTTTTGGACACAAAATTTAAATACTCGAAACCTAAAACATCTTTTATCCATTATATTATACCAAAATTTATTATACATATGTAAAATGTTTTCAATGAATTAATTACTTATATTTGAATATGTATATTTATTAATATTATTACTTTATTATACTTACCTTTATTATACTTACCTTTATTATACTTACCCTTATTTACTTACCTTTTTTTAAACTTACCTCATTATACTTACCATAAAAATGTATCGTAGAATTACGAGTTGCCCATTTAGTTAATAATGGAATAATTCCAGTTGTCAAGTTGTTAACTTTGGTTTTCACCAAAACACATAAGACTTAAACTGTATCAAAAATACTTACTTACTAATCAGCAACCTACCAATCAACATCATTGTAAAACCCCAACTTGAATTTAAAACCCAAATCGTACTTACTTGTATGTTAGTACCTAAGTAAACCTTTAATAAAAGAATTAAACTTATGTGAAGAAACTTTGAAAAACAAGTATATTTAATACAAGCATAAGGCAAGGTGAGAAATTATTTACAGGCCTAATAATCTCATTAAAAGAAAACTATTATTAATAAATCCCCATTATTTCTTTCTTCCCCGCTAAATTATAATTATCTCAAACGAGTAATTATAATTTGCACTTCGGTTTCACAGAAATCCAATTGCCTATTTTCTTCTAACATCCACCCTAATACTCTAATTAAGGCAAGAATCAATTATAACAATCATCATTGTTCATGGTCCTCATCGAAGCCGTCAAAGAACAAAAGCAATAAAAAACAAACTCTCTTAAAAACAAAATAAAAAGGGAAAAACTCAGCAAGCAGCAAAACAACATGAGGTAACATTCCACAGTTTGTAACAATATCGGAGTGAGTAAACACGCATAAATAAAATAGCTTTAAACTTAAAATTTAACTATAATATAAAACTCAAAATTAATTAAAAAAGTGCATTAATACTTACCCAGTTTTTTTATACGGCCCTGTGAAATTTAAACAAATAGTGAAAAGAAAAATTTTTTATAATACCTACATACTTACCTATAAAAGTTAAATTGTAAAAAACATAGGTGGTAAATAACATGTATATACATATGTACATACGTCTGAAGGTACATAACCCTAAATTCAATTCGGTGCGACAAAGTGTGAAAACGCGGCATACATAAGTACTATGTACATAAGTGATTTCATAGAAACATCTAGACGCATCCCGTTAGAGATTTATACATACATACGTATGTATAAATATTTGCAATAATAAAAAAAAAAAACAAAACAATTGTGCTTTAAAGAAAAAACTCAAGTGCATAAATACCGCTAACTCCTGTAAGTAATGTATATGTACATATTTACATACATAAATATAATCATGTCCCGTTAGAACTTTAGATACATACATACAATATATGTATGCTGCGTTCCAGGCGGCATTTGTTCGCTTCGTTGGGAGGCGGGGGCTCCCCCAAAGGGTAGTCACTGATAATGGTAGAAATTTCTTAGGTGCCAGTAAAATATTAGAACGCGAATTTTCTACGTTTGTAAAGTCTGCAGCTCGAGACATATCCCAAAAATACATTACTCATGGGTTTGAATGGAGATTTATACCGCCATACGCTCCGCACATGGGCGGTCTATGGGAGGCGGCAGTTAAAAGTTTCAAGTTTCATTTAAAACGAACGGCTGGTGGTCAAAGATTCACTTTTGAAGAATTTTCTACTATCCTAGCCAGAATTGAAGGTGTTCTCAACTCCCGACCGATATCTGCATTATCTCAAGACCCAACAGATTTAGCTGCTCTTACTCCCGGTCATTTTTTAAAAGGAGCTCCTCTAATGGCTTTCCCTGACCAGTGCGTTGAAAACATGTCTCTTATTAATAGGTGGGAAAAGTTAAAGGTCATTCATCACCAATTTTCTATTCGATGGAAGGAAGACTATCTCAAGTCCTTGCATAAAAGACATAAATGGAAGAGCTCGGTCCCAAATATGCAAGAAGGCGATTTAGTGGCTATCATTGACGACTTACTCCCTCCATACGAATGGCGGTTGGGTAGAATAGAAAAGACTTACCCTGGTACGGACACAAATGTACGTATTGCTGATATCCGCACAGCATCAGGAACAATCACTCGACCTGTAGTTAAATTGTGCTATCTTCCATTCCTGAACGATTAAAAATTTTACTTACCTCTTTCATATTTATCTCAATTAGTTCTTAACTATGTTATCCTCATATGTTTACACTCTGTTTCATCTAAAATTTCAGCTAGAAAATGACTCTATCTTACCAAATTACTTGTTTCTAATGTATTCTCTTTTTCCTATAGAACCAACAGAAGATTAGCCACCACTCGACCAATTGCAAGCCGTTCAACGCAACGTCGTTTGCAATCTCGCGATCCTGACGTTTATAAATGTATATTGTGCAATCGCTTCCATGCCTTGAGGTTTTGCAGAAAGTTCCTAAAAATGACAGCTCAAGAAAGAGAGGACGTGGTTGAAGACAATCGGTACTGCATAAACTGCCTTGCCAGAAGCCATGACTTACGAGGTTGCACTTCCATGGATACGTGCAGAAAATGTGATAAGTTTCATCACACACTACTGCATCAACCTTCCAATAGGCAAGGAGGTAAAACAACAAAACGTAAACGTCAAACCAAAAGAGCAAAGACATCACAGCCAGCCAAGAAAAAGGAATTTCAACAGTCGTCAACACCTGTTACAGCAGACACCAAGATTCTCGCAGAGGCCATTAAGTCACTCGCCAATGTACTTTGCGCTACGGACAAAACGGTATCAGTTGCCTAACGGCAAGGCCGGCGCCATGTCCAAACTAACTTTTGGACACAAAATTTAAATACTCGAAACCTAAAACATCTTTTATCCATTATATTATACCAAAATTTATTATACATATGTAAAATGTTTTCAATGAATTAATTACTTATATTTGAATATGTATATTTATTAATATTATTACTTTATTATACTTACCTTTATTATACTTACCTTTATTATACTTACCCTTATTTACTTACCTTTTTTTAAACTTACCTCATTATACTTACCATAAAAATGTATCGTAGAATTACGAGTTGCCCATTTAGTTAATAATGGAATAATTCCAGTTGTCAAGTTGTTAACTTTGGTTTTCACCAAAACACATAAGACTTAAACTGTATCAAAAATACTTACTTACTAATCAGCAACCTACCAATCAACATCATTGTAAAACCCCAACTTGAATTTAAAACCCAAATCGTACTTACTTGTATGTTAGTACCTAAGTAAACCTTTAATAAAAGAATTAAACTTATGTGAAGAAACTTTGAAAAACAAGTATATTTAATACAAGCATAAGGCAAGGTGAGAAATTATTTACAGGCCTAATAATCTCATTAAAAGAAAACTATTATTAATAAATCCCCATTATTTCTTTCTTCCCCGCTAAATTATAATTATCTCAAACGAGTAATTATAATTTGCACTTCGGTTTCACAGAAATCCAATTGCCTATTTTCTTCTAACATCCACCCTAATACTCTAATTAAGGCAAGAATCAATTATAACAATCAACATTGTTCACTCAGCAAACTTGTTACTCTCATCCAGCGTTGCCGCTTTGGTCCAATCGGACCAAACTTGGTAGTTTTTCGTTTTTAAAAAACAGTTTGGTAGTTTGGTTGGTTTGTTGCATTTTTTTTAAATTTTTGGTAGGTTTTCCTCCTGTAGCAATTTTTTAGCAATAGTAAATTTTTCACCTTAAAAATTCAGAACATAAAATAAAAAAAATGTAACTTTGCTTTAAATAAAAAATAACTTTAAATGTTTTCAAAAACTGTTTTAGGTGCAATACAAAACATCTCTGCTTTTTTGCATAGAGATGATTAAAGCTATAACCATCTCTGGGTTAAGAAACGCGAACAATATTATGAAATTGAAATAACAATATTTTTGAGTGAAGGTTTATTTTCAAGTGTATGTATTAAAAAAATTAATAGACAAAATGGAAAAGTAAATTTTTAATTGTAAATACATATGTATGTACCTATTAATTACATAAATATTTACTAATATTGCATGTATTTTTTTTCAAATTTTAATCAAAAACTCCAACATTAAATGAAAATAATATAACTTTAGAGGACGACATTCCCTCAACCAGGTAGAACAACTCTTAAAATTTTTGTTTTAAAACATTTTTAAATAATATAACACTTTTAGTGAACATTGTGAAGAAACAGTCAAAAGAAAATTTTGAACATAATGGTTGAGCGAATTTGATTAGCTCCAGGAAAGAGATGGGTGTTCATTCGGCATAGTATGCTCTAAAACTATTTTAAATCATAACACCTATATTAAAAATCATCGAAAGACAAACTTCCATCTCAACAATTACGGGAAAAAAAACCAAGTGATTATAACAGGGTTTATGTGCAAGAAATGTATTTTTAAATTTTTGGTAGGCTGTGAACGGTTTTGGTAGGATTTTTAAAAATTATTGGTAGGAAGTCAATTTCTTGTGTGGCAACGCTGCTCTCATCTCACATTAATTCATTTGTATATACGTGCATACGAATGTGTATATATTTACATTATAAAATATCCAACGTAAACTAATGTTACCGATTGTGAATTTGTATGGTAACAATATGTGTTTTGTTGTTGTATAAAAGAAATAAATTCGATTTACACCGAATATTAAATTCATTTTTTATCAATATGAAAATTTATTATTCGGAACCTTTTCGATTTTAATTTACTTTTTTAGTTACTGAATGTTTGCTGTGTTTTTGTATACTGTCTTTTTGTTCCTGTCTTTTTCTTTTATTGATTCAATATAGTTCTTATTTAATCAATTTGGCTTTTGATATAAGACTTTTAAGTTTTCTATACAAAATTTGGGTAAAATCCACTAATGAGCTAAAATAGCAGTAGTGAAATGGCCATATGAATATACTTTATATAGTAATTCATAAAATGTATAGTAATGCCGATTTCTGTAACAATTTTTGTCAGTTGTTCGTATTTCCAAGTAGAAGGTTTTTACGGAAGAAAATTTTTGAAAATCTCTCCAGAAAAGTCGGAAAATTTGAAAAATCAAAAAGTTGGTGATTTTAATAATTTGTTCGGGATAATTAGCACAATATTTTTTAAAGCGATTTTCTTGCTATTAATGCAGAATAATAGATATAATTAAACCTTGACAAATTCTTGACTATAAAAACACGCATAAAGGTCTTATAAATACTATTTTGTAAAAACAGCAGATAAAAACATAAAAAATATATTACGAAGCAATGTGCATAATGTACTAAAATTATTATGTCTGGTTTGACGAGAATAACTCTTGTCACATAAACAGGTTGGAAGTTCCGAATTTGCTTATATTTATGTTGCTAAGAAAGCATTGCTCATGGGAAACACATGAGTGTAAAGTAACAAATACTGGGAGAGTCTAAATTTTAAAGCGCCAGTAATTTATTTCGTTTGGCAATTTTAATTTAAAAATTTAGCTATTAAATTCATTTTGAGGTTTATATAGTGAGGTTTATATATATATTATACCTATATGCAGGTTAAATAAACTTAACAAAAAATTTAATAATAAATATACATAAATAAGTGCCTTATTTTATTACCATTGTTTGAAATTTCTTAATTA
The DNA here is from genome assembly GCA_916610165.2 of Gymnosoma rotundatum. Taxonomy (NCBI): domain Eukaryota; kingdom Metazoa; phylum Arthropoda; class Insecta; order Diptera; family Tachinidae; genus Gymnosoma; species Gymnosoma rotundatum. The sequence continues at coordinate 88,013,891 of OU744337.1, read as the reverse complement.
AATTAAGTATCCACAACAATAAATGCTAAAAAAAATTACTACGTAATTTAGGGTATGATTAGTTCGGTGCGATCATGCATATTTTTAAAAATACACAAATAAAAATATATAGTTACCCTACAATAACAGGAGCAGTCATATAGTTTCGTTTTTAATCTTATTTTACAAACAATTTTTAAATAAGTAGGAAAAATAGAATTCAGAAATAAAATTTTATGAAGCACATTCTTCTTTATATGTAGATATGAAAGTATGTGTGCACGTTTCTATATGTTAAATGTGTGTTTTTGTCTCTCAATACTTTCCTTTAACAAAACATTTCTTATGAACATCCACTCACATTTTTAAACGCATGTGTGTATGAATCTGTCTTGTTTACAAACTAATATTGTGCTCTCTTGAGTTTTGGTTGCGCTCACATAAATTTTTTCCCTCTTATCTCTTACCCCCGCTACCGAGAAACTCCTCATAATTTTTGATTTTTTAAATGTTCAAAGTGCAACATCTTTATAAATTTATTGTCTTTGGTCTGAGCAATGATGTTAGCCATCAAGTATGATGTTTAGTATGATTTTTTCATTTCGAATTAACGTCATCTATTGATCAACATTGTGAATACATTCTTCCTTCTTAAAGACATAAAACAACCCTGACGACAAACAGAAAATTATACTCAAACAGAACATTAACATAAATACATTTTGGCCCAAAAAAAAACATGGACAATAAAAAACCGTTGTTCTGCCGGCGTTATGTGCATGTCTTGTTGAATGCGATGGCTAGTTGAGCCGCAGGATGACTAAAATATGGGATCAAAATATATAATAAATTTACATTATTTTCTGTTTGCACCAAACAACTAATATTTCCGAGAGAAACAAACTTTTATCCTTGCTTAATATTAAACATATTCATGTTTCGACAGATGACTTGTCAACGTGCAAAAGCACGTTTTTCATTTTGCTCGGGTTAAGAAACATTTTAAATTACTTTTTAAAGTTTTTGACTTAAAGAGCTTTAAAGTATGAAAATTACTTTCGGATGGGCATAATTTTAACGTTGAAAATTTTGCTGCCTATACACACCCACGTAAGTGTGTTAAAAATGAACTTTGTGAGCAAATATAATATACGAGGGTAAATCAACGAAATAATCTTAAATACCAGATGGAATTTTTAAAAACGTAAATCATTTTTTTATTTTTATTCAATTTAATTAGTTTTAATAAAAATTCATAATTCAATTTATTTTAACAAATGGTGATGACAAGTGGCAGGGGTACACCCGCCTTACATTTTAGAAAATTAATCCAAATTAGGGCGTGTATCTTTAAATTTTGAATTTTATTTAGCAGGTTCGCCAACAATTTATGATAAAATCCATGGGATAGTTTTTGATTGCCCGTAGACTCTTAACGTGAACTAATATAGATGACAGAAGTAGTACAATTCTAAAAAGCTACAAGAATGCTGCGATTAATTATTTATATTTTATATTTGATTCTTTTTTAAAGAAGATAAGACACTTAAATTGGCCGATAACGTTATGCCTATTATGCTCGAATAGAAAAGTCAGTATTATTCCCCTTTTCAGCGTGCTATTTAAATGAAATCTCTGAATTTGTTTATTGGCAATAAAAGTAGTTCTCATTGCTATTTTGTGAGCTGATTCACTCAAATCGTCAGTGTATATTTAACCACATTATATAAGTTAAAGCTGCCTATCCTGTTTAAAAGTTTTACTAACTGAAATATGATCAAAGAAATCAGTAAATACAATTATTAAATCTTAAAAAAAAACATTAACAATCAATAATGACTTTACTTTTTCTTACGTTTTTTTCATTCTCATACAGCAACATCTATACGTTTGTATTAACAATTAAATCAAAAGCAAAATTTTTTACACGGGCACTTCTAATTTATAAATTTCTATTTTTTTAACAGACTTATTACCCATCCCACGTGTTTTTGGGAGTTTCTAAAAATTTTTGGTTGTATTCTTTTTCCTTTGATGTGTTAGACGGTTCGTGCCATGTATCATGTGATATGATCCAGATATATGACACACCTAATAAAGCAACAGTTATTAAGAAAATTACAATTTTCTATAAAAGAAAAAAAGACAAATTTATATTTCATCAATGTAAATGCATAGAAAGTGTTTGTCTTCGAAAACTAAACATTCCAAAGAGTCTTTTTCGTAGCTTAAAGATAAAACAAAATTAGAAAAAAACACCAACAGTTGGAGATGATTTTAATATTGAAAAAAGCAAATTCTAGTTTCAAACATTTATCGCATAGTAACGGTATTATAGACGTCAAGGCATGTGTCTCATTTCAATTGATGCCAAAAAAGGTGGGCTTCTAGCATCAGTTGGTTAAAGAGGTGCAATATTCCAGAGTCAATTTAATGCTTGTTTGTGTATTCATTTACTTTTTGCAATTGTACGTAAATGCCAGCATTAACTTGTAATACCACAAAACTGTGCAGATTACATCGAAAAAATGTATCTGCCAGCAGTCAGACTAGAGTGTCTATGGATACTGTAAACAAAATCTTACTACCAAGGAGCCTTTACAAACACAAACACAATCGTATATACTGAAAAGAAATCCCTTGAGTGTCGTTCATTTGTGCGAATACTTCTCAGCCTTGCATTTTTAAAATTTGATTTAATTAAAATTTAACTTTTAACATGCCCTATACAAAAAAAAAAAAACAAAAAACAAGAGAAAGAGAAAACATGGCAAAAAAAAAAGCAGAGAAAGAAGAAAGGTTGTAAATAAATGTATAGTTGCGGTATTCGCGTCTCTGTTTTTAAAAACTTTAAGAAAAAATCAAATAGACATTTACAAATGCAGGATCAAGTAGAAGATTTCTTAGAATTCTAACAACAAAACAAACCGTTATACTAAAAAAAAGATTATAAAACAAAGAAAAAATAAAGAGGCTTTTCTTAAACCAGTTTCCAAAAACCGGTCAAAGGCAATAGAGATATCTATCTCTATCAAATTTGTTCACGATAGGTCTCTCAATTTTTCTGTGTATTTTCACTAATTGGAGAGAATGTAGATTGCCTTGACCGTTATAGTAACAGGCATTAATACTCAAAATTAAAAATTAATTTCATGTATATAGTCATACTTTTAAATAGTCGTAGATAGACGCTTGAAATTTACAAGGAACCTGCATTATTAACCCCGCTATAACAACAAGTATAAAATTTGGATTTGGAAATAAAAGCGTGTCCCAATAGTTGATGTAATTTGATGCATATGGTGAAACTTTTGAACCATTAAAGACAGATAGCTGAAGCTAACAAGGGATCTGAATTTTTAAGTCCGCTTAAACAACAACTTTATAATTTTCATTTAGAAACTAAAGAATGTTCCCACAATTAATGTTATTTGACGTATATGGCCGTATCTTTTGAACCGGTATATAAAAACATTTGAAGATTAAACAGAATGTCCTCTACTATTATTGAATAAAGAAATAAAGAATAAATATTGAAATTATAAATTAAAGGGTTTTACAATAGCTGATTTAATTTGATGTATATTGCCAAACTATTGAACTTTAATGGGTATTGTTGCCTTTGGGCAACATTGCATTTGTATGCTTCTAATTCCCGTTAGTTATGTGTGGTGAAAGCTTATAGCTATTTGTTTTATTCTTAGCCATGCACGTGTTCACTCAGTAGGAGTTCTCCGAAGTGTGAAATATTTAACAGTGATTTAAAAAAAAAGCGTGTTTATAAAAAGTGTTTAACATTATTATTAATATTATTAATATTGCGAAACCAAGTGAAAAATATAATTATATAGTGGTAAGATTATTATTTACAAGAGAACTTAAAAAAAGGTTCCAGTTTTTGTTAAATAATTTTGTAAAAATAGCTGTTGCCTATAGGCAACATTGGTCCATTGGGATAATTTTCAAACGGTGTTAATTTTTTATAAATAAAAATATTTAAGTGCGTCCAAGAGGCCTAACACAGGCAGAAATATAAAGAATTGTTGACTTCAACTGGGATGATTCCGCGGATGAGGAGTTTCATCAAGAAAGAGAGAACGCCCATCATCACCTATTTTAGTGACGGAGGAAGCCCCTTTCTCAACAAGTTTTTTAACATCATCAGTGAGTCAAGTTCTCCTACAACGGCAAGTGAATCGCAGAATCAGCTAACTCTTTAAGATTTGATAAAAATAGGCAACTGGGTAGAATGGGGACCAAGAGGCAGATGTAGGCTATGCCACACTTCTTACCCTCGGTCTAAATGTAGTAAATGTAACGTATATTTGTGCTGCAATCCAGAAAAAAAAACTCAAACTGTATGATAGTGTGGACTAAAAGTGTATGTGTGACAGACTTTTTGACAGATCTGTACGATTTTATGATCTTTTGAAATAATTCATAAAATATTTTTCCCATGCGATCAGGGTTGATTTGTTTAGATGATGTTTTTGCATCTTTTTTGTATAATATTGTGGCACCTACTAAGCCATTTTAAAACGATTTTTAAAGAAGGACAGATTTCTGTCAGATTTTTGTGTGATTGAATCGTACGATTGTGTATGATAGTAAATCCTGGCCATCTACATCCTGTAGCTACCAAACCACGATAAATAGGACTAGCAATATTTGTTAACGCATTGATGCGTCATACTTAACACATATATGACTTTTTTGCTCCCTCTAATTGAAATTAGTTACAAAAAACCTGATTGATAAGTCTATAAACAACAGCATGTATAAAATTTGTGTATTTATATATTGATTATTTGTATATTGATTAAGAGTCTGATTGCTAAGTCTACTTCAACAGAAAGTATAAAATTTTAATTTGGAAATTAAAGGGTGCCCCTATAGTTGATTTAGTTTGATATAAATTGCCAAACTGTTGAAAAGTTATAGACAGACGGTTAAAATTAGCAAGGAGCTGTAGTGCCATTTCCGCTATTACATGAATAAAACTTGGAGATGCACAACGGCAAACATTGTCATGTAAAGCGTCCGGCTATTAAGGCAATGTTCGGTCATAACGGACAATAGAACAGTATATCAGGTACTTGGCAAGTCTTTATTTTCAAAATGTTACAAATGTCATAACGAAACTAAAATATCGTATATTTTCAAGATGGCAATCGTAAAAATGAAAGACTGTTCAGCCATTCATTTATTCACTTTTTTATTTATTTATTCCATTTTCTTGGTTGTTCATGTTTTAAGTTTTTATGTCCTTTTTTAAATTGCTGCTTTAAAAAGTCGAATAGTCTGAACTCAATGGCTACACGTAGAATCTCCACTTTTTCGCTTCTTGTTTTTTTTTTATTTTGTTTTTTAAATTATACCTTTTTGTTATTACTAAGCAGTTTCTTTATATATGTACGTACAAACACGTACATGTATATGTGTGTGTCTAAGTCTTGCTGTAGTTGTTGGCAAAATGTACCATCATTTAGCGTTATTTATCCAATGGGACGTTTAAAATGATCCTTTAGACGAGGTGTTTTATAATTTTCTAAACTTTTTGCTAACAAATGTTTATTGCATTTTGTAATTTTTATTGTTGTCATTGTTTTAAAGTGGTCATTAAGTAACCGTTTTGTAGGAGGGTTGATTATGTGGAAATGATTGGCGTTGTTGTAATTTTCTGGATGTAGCGGTAGTCAAAAATTTAACTGGCCGTTTTACTGTTGGGAGGATAAAATATAAGAGTTGAAGTGCCGCTGTTCCTTACTTAGTTTTCTATTATATATCGTTGGCTAAAATGAAAAAAGCACAACAAAAAAAATATTATTACAGGACAAGCAAGCAACTTTATAAAACGAAAGCTAAAAATATTTTAAAAGAAGTGCCTTTTTATAATTTCACTTTAAAAACATTGGCCAAGGAACTCACTTCATTATATTTTATTAGAAAAAATATTTAATTGCATCCTTTGGCCATATTCAATTTAACACACTTAAAGTTTTATTTTGTTAATAAAAACGTTACTTTTGACCGCAGAAGTGTAAAAATATGAAAATAAGTAGTTTCATGGCATTCATAAAAATTAATAAAAAAAAATTGATTTTGAATTATGTATTTGTTAGTTACGCCTTTTCGCATTTTTGCTAACGATACGTACCAAGTAGTTATATTTATTCAAAATTATAATTTATTCCAGCTTACTAGAAGGAGGTGAGTTATATTAAAAGCCAAGAGGAACATAATCATTTTTCCAAAAAATATTGTAAGAATTTATATAAAGTTAGCACAACCATTATTTTTACACCAATGGCCAGTTTTTGATTTCCAATTTAAATATGCATTTAGTTAATTTGAATTTAAGTTGTGTTTAAATACAGTTTCAGTTTTTCAGTCATCTATGATCGCATGACAGCATTACGAAATAACATAATGATTATCAATAGTTTATGAAAAAGTGCTGCTAACAAATACAAGGAATCGATTTTTTTTTATTTATCTTTTTAATTGCTATTTTAATTAAAAATAGTAAAAAACATAAAATATTGTTTTATCAATGGCTAGGGTTTTGTAAATAAATTGATTTTTACAAGTGTCATCTGAACTACCATTGAGTAATAATTATAATTATAATATTTTATAATGACTATTATCTAACTTCAAAATTATTTAATTGTTGCTTAAAAACGTATGTACTGACTTATTAATGTCAAAAGAGAGTACATTTAGGAAATATTTTGTTTTGATAAAAAAAGATATCTTAAAATTATATTCACACGATTTTGAAAAAAAAGCTTTCAATTTGTTATAACAAATCATTTCTTTCTACTGATAAAATTTAAGCAAAAAATTTGTTTAAGCATTTATGTGTATATGTAAATATACCTGAGTACATAATAATGTTATTCTTTCATTAAAAATGTTTTCTTAATGGATAAGCTTAAGGGTAAATTTATTTAAGGAATGTAATGAATAATCTTATGGAAGTAAATTGCATAATGTGAAAAGCACTCATGGGTCAAGTCTACGAGATATTTGGATATTGCAAAATTTTTTTAAATTCAATTAAAATGTATAATACCAAAATAGTTCAACTTGTAATTAATTTTAAAATTAAAAATATCAAAAATTGATTACAATTTTAATTCGTCATTACATAAAGTTAATTCATAGTCTTAATTAACAACTAACATTTAAATAATTAATTCTTAATCTACAGAGAGTAATTCCAAATAGTATAAATCATAACATAAAGCCAAAACTATTATTTTAAAATGCTTTTAAAGCGTCGTTCTCCTTTAGCTGCAGTTGTATGCTATTTATATTACAAAGCATATTAAAAAACTTATTTGGAAATGTATTTTGGTAAAATAGAAATAAGTAATCCTTAAGTAAAGCGAATTAAAAAATTAACACTTCTCAGAAGAATGCAATCTGAAAATTTAAACTAATTTTATAGAAACAAAAATCACCCAACTGAAATTAAAATTTTCTAGTTCTTACTTTGGATGAGTTTGAATGCATTTACATAAGTGCAGTGAAAAAAGAATTTGCTGCGTAAAAATTATTTAACAAAGCATACGATTTTAATAAAATAGTTTAGGTTTTAGTCGCTTTAATAAACTGTTACTTTACTATTTTGTAATTTATCTGTTGGTTAATAAAGTGCACCTTCAAAATAGTGAAAAACATAACTGCCTTTTGCGCAAACAGAAGACAGAAAAAACACTGGTTTCTTAGTTGTCGATCTAAGTATTTGTACTTTAAATTTATTTATTCAATTCAAGTTAATTAAAGTAACTTTGTTAAGAATTTAGTTTAAAGGGATATTACAATGTTTTTTACACCTTGCAGTAAACTCGCTAAGGGCTGCATGCAAATGAGGGAATTTTGCAAAAGTATAGAGCAAAAATCGGTATGAAAAACATTTGACCACTTATCAGGCAAGGAATCATCTTCTTTTACATTATTTTATTTTCTTTTAATAAAAAAAATAAATTAAATGATCAAATTCACTATCGTGGCAATACTGTTAGTAAGCGAACACTTTACTCAGACGCCTTAAGGTATGCAACATTATTCTGTATTGAAAAATCTAAGAATTTACCACAATCAATTGAGTCACAATATACTGTCTGGTATTTGTGATGAATCAAAGAACATAAATAACAACATTTAAATATTTTTAAATTAAATTAATTTTTACTCATTTTGTAAATACTCGCATTTTAAGAAAACAGAAGTAAAATTGACAACAACAAAATCCATAACAAAAATGTGGCAAGAAAATTACCTTTAAGTGTTTTTGTATTCTCAACAATCAACATGGGAGTTTTTTCACATCTGTCCCTTGTAGTTGTTTCTCCCTTTTGTTTTGTAATGATATTTCTTTAAATTAAAAGAGTAAACAAGAATAAACTCATGCATATTTAAGACAGAAATATATAAATATGTACATGTAAGTAAATATATACATATGTATGTGTATACGCATGTACGTTTGTAAGGAAATTTTTAAAGGATGTTTGAATTAAAAAATACCGCCTAGAGCAATACACTTTTCGATATAAAAGTATTTGTACACACTAATGTTGTTGTGCTTGGATGGGTGGTACAACAAATTTCTCGTTTTGAAGATACTTTTGTGGTATGTTAATTTATTTATGTGGTTATAAGCCTAATCTTTATCCGTGAAATAATAGCGTTGATTAAAACAGTACAAAAAATCCCCCTTTTGAACGAAATGTAACAATTCTTTTGCTCCAACTTTTTTTTTTTATTGAAAAGCATTTGTAACGTTTTCACCACTTTAAAGCTTTTTGTTTGTTTGTACACAACATTAGAATGGCTCAAATCCATTCAAAAGTTTGAGTATGAATGGATTTTAGGAACGCAGACCTACACGAAAATGTTTATTTGTTTAGAAAGAAGAACCTGCCAAATATCATCATAGCTCTTTGCATTTGTGTGTGGCAAATTAATATTATTTAAACTATTACTATTACCACATTTATTGAATAATTGTCAATTAACTTACTTTTATTAGGCCACAAAGTAAATGTTACAGGTTTTGTTTTTTCTGTTTTTCTTTTCATCGGAAACAAGCATCTGCAAAATTGACTCAATCAATTTATCTATTGGTAACTCCACACAATTTTTTTTAACTGTGAGGTTAAGAAATGATTACATTTTATCCTAATCAAATGAAGGTTCGATTTTTACACAAATCGGATGATGTTATTTGTTTATTACTAAGAAAAAGTATTTATAAACAACATAATTCTAAGAACCCACAATATTTTTTTAATAAAACTACAATTTATTTAATATATTAAGCTGGCCTCATACGTTTTACGCCGGTTGCTTAAGCCAGCTCATCAGGAAATCTTTATCCAAATTTTAAGAAAATTAAAAACATTTTCCTTTACGAGTAAGTACAAAAAGATAATTAACAATATGAGAATGTTTTTTATTATTTCTTACATTCCATATTTTTGTATGGACTTCAAATCGATTCATTTTAGAATTTTCTGGTACAAATTTTCACATATAAGCTTAAAAATATTTGATCACTAAAATTTATAATTGTTTCACATTTGAATTCATAAGAAGAACGAACTGAAATCTAAAATATAATTACAGTTCAAGAGTAGCAAAATAGCAATCAAACTAAAGTCTAGAGCACGATCTTTCCAGACCTTGTTAAATATTTTACGTAATTTTTCTACCAAAAATTTATGACCATCAACAAACTTAGAACTTTTATTATATCCTCCACCACACGTGGAAAAAAGGTATATCTAAGTTTGTAATTCCTGAGAAACTGAGTTACTTCAACAATATCCATTTTCGACTCCATAAAGTATATATATTTGTAAGCCTCCGTTTAAATAAAACACGTCTCGCGTTGTTCAGAGTCAAACTTGTTCTGTCTTTTCTTTGTTAACGGACAACTTCAAATTTCTTAGATCTATATATACATGTATAGTAGGCATAAAAAGTAATGCTTATTGCTACGTTAATATTAATATAAAGTATAAAACAGGGACAACTATAGCTACTTAGAATATTCGAAAATACATAAGATACCGTTATTTCAGATAAATACAATGGAAAGACAAATATATAATATAGAAGTGAAATAAACATTAACACAAGGCAATAAATAGGAGAACTAAGTATGTGTGAAAATGACAAAATGCAATCATACAAATGCGATCACAAACAAAAGACAAACACCAACACACTAATTGAATGTGCTGCCACATATTGTGAGTTCTTATGCATGGCAAAGTCGATTGAGCGATGTCTGTCTGTCCGTGTTCGGATTGAAATTAACTTTGCCAAGGCACTAGATAAGGTAGAGAAAATTTCAATACGCCAATCGATCAGAAAATTTTTGCTGTTGCAAATCGTCAAGATCGGTCCATATCCTTCAAGGAATAAATATATTTTAGTAGTAATAAAAAAATATATGGGGCGATAGAAAATGAAAAAATAAAAAAAGCGCTCGCCCATATTTTTCGGGTTATGGGTCCCTGAACTTTTCATAGAAAAGTACGGATGTGCACCATATTTTTAAGATTTCAATATGGGTATGATTCAAAAGTTTTTGAAGAGCTCTTTGTTTACATGCTTGTTTAAATGCTTAATGCCGATGAAATTTTTATTTAAAATTATTTCTTGTAGAACTTAATTTTTTTTTAAATTTCTTAATTCCCTGACACTCCAATATTTGCTTTTTTGATTGGAGTTTATGCTGAAGGGCATATCCGAATATAGCACACTTACTTGTTTTCGAACTACAAAAATATTTTTACATAAAAAATTTTTACATCTTCCCACTTTTGATTTGTATAAAGAAAACTTCAATTTTGTTATCATCTTAATATTTTTAGGATGTTTCTTAGTTTCTGAAATAAACTCAGCAATTTTTGTTTGCAGATTAATTATTTAGAGTTCCCTGGTATACCATTAATATATAAAATATTCGTGTAATTGTCTTCACGTGGCCTGCTTGCAATATTTTTGAAATTGTGAGCTTCCCTATTGTATAAGCCTCTAGTGTCTATGAGAGCACATGTTTAGAATATTAGATAATGTAGTATAATGTATGAATGTTCAGTACACATTGCTTCGTATTCATATTTTTTTTGTTTAATTAATCTTCTGATTTCTTAAACAAAAGTTTTAATAACAATTTTGAAAACATGCTGCACTTTTTGGTTGATAGAATTCATATATAGTCCACGTTTACACTATGCCATTTGTTGATGAGACTTTTTTTCAATTCTCTTTATAAGTGTCAGCGATATTCGCTATTTTAAACAAAACATAACCAGCATAAACATCCCCTCAAAACTGAAGCTATGCTATATTGTTTAACCCTCTCTTGCTTAATCACCAAAGAAAAATTTCGTGATAGTTTCATGAAAAATTTGCGATTATTCATGTTTTATCAACGTACATATAATTACTAATTTTAAGTTTTTGAAATTTTAGGTTTTAAAACACTATAAACACAAGAATATCGAAAATTTAGTCCTTATGGATTTATGCCTTCGTAAATGAATATCGCGGAACAAGCAGGTGAAATGTCTGGGTTTCTATTGTGGAAGGACTTATTAAATATTTTAAAAATATAATAGTCGGATCGCTTTCTTTTATTTCAGGGTTCGGAATTTCGGTTTTTGCATTTCTAATTTTAATTAACTGGTACTTTGATATTGGAATCAAGAATTTAAAATATTACTGAAGAAATTCTTTACCGAAAATTTGATTGTGGAAAACCCTTCAGATTGTTTATAATATTGACATCCTAATGGAATTCTAAGCCTGCACAGTAACTTATTATGTTTTTATCATTGCTGATGCCACCTGATCAGGTATATGTCCATCTGTAGATTGACAACATTTTTATTTTTTGTATTTTATAAATAGAATTGTTATTGTTTCATTCATTCGTTCATTTATTCATTCAATTTAGTGCGTTAGAATTTTTATTTGCCTTTCAAATTGGTTTTTTTTTTCTGTCTGCCCATGTCAATGTTTGGCAATGATAATGATGATGTTTCTGTTGAAAAATGTAAATTTGACTTGTCCTTTTTGTTTTGTACATATAGAATGCGTACATGTATGAATGCGTTAGCTCCCTTGTTTGTATTCATGTTAAAGAATACATAAAACGACAGTGGTATAAGTTTGTGCTTTCGTCCTTCAATGTATTCATTATTTGTTGTTGCTCTTTGTTTTTTTTTACTTAATTCTTATTGCACATCACCCTTTACCTTAGGTGGATATTTTGCTTCTTTTTGGCAAAACGAGATTTAAAATAATTGATTCCTTTTCTTTAAAATGACTGATAAGTTTTATAGAATGAATTTAACTTTTGTTTTCAATGTTTTTGATTTTGAATATGCAAGATTTAAAATTATTAATGTGCGTGTTCATATTCAAACGAAAGGCCTTAATGGAGGCTTCAATGCAAACCAAACATTGTGGGGATCATAACATCGAAGTGTGTTTTATTTTGTGTTATTCCTTAAATGGGTTTTGATTTCGAATGAAAAGTTCTCATTGTATTGCTTTAAGTGGCTGTTTAAGTCACTTGCCAAATATTTTAAAATAAAGAAAAAACTTTAGTTCTCACTTTTAAAACAAGTATTCAAAGTATGCCAGCTATGTAAATATCTCTATTAATGATTTTAGAAAAATTTCAAGATTGCTGCCGAATGTGCAACCCAAACTCGGTAAAATACCATGCATATCAAAATGTTTCAAAATGTTTTTTATTTAGGTGTTAAACTCCATCTAAATTGAAAGAGGGAAAGAAGTTCAAAATGAATGCCAATTATAAAGATTTCTTTTTTAGTTAAAAACCGGCTGAGGATGAACAATGCAACTTCAAGTCAAGTTAAACGGTTAAACCTTTAAAATTTAATTTAATTGCAGTCATTTACTGGAAAAATGCATTTCAAAAGAGGGCTTTCCCGATAAGCGCAGTCAGTATGTTTTTAATTTTATTATGCTTTTAATTGTCTTTGCAGACGTTCGCGGTACATAACACATGACGTTTACATGACGATGGCGCTTAAGGCCAGGATTCACTATCATACTAGTCGTACGATCTGCCAAAAATGTGTGCTCAAAATGTATGACAGTGTGTGGACTAAAAGTATATGTGTGTAACGGACTTTCTGACAGATCTGTACGATGTTATAACCTGTTAAAATATTTCATAAAATATCTTTTTCTATGCGATCAGAGTTGATTTGTTTAAGACGAGGAGAAAAAAACAACAAAATATTGAAACCATATATTTTTTGTATCTTTATTGTATAGTAGACGCCATTTTGAGACGATTTTTAAAGTAGAACAGAATTTTGTTTGATTTGGTGTGATAAAATCGTACGATTGTGTATGATAATGGCCTTAGCTGACATATTTCAAGAAAGGAAGGAAAAAGGTTTAGGTGCACTTGTCACGGTATTCGTCGAAATACAAATAGAAAATGTTTACAGATTAAAAAAAATAAAAAAACTAAAATTTTAGAGTAATATTCCTGCTGTTGCATACAATAATAGAATTGACACTTCTAGATTAGATATTGCCACTGCCATTACAATTGCTATTGATATAATATGCTCAGTGAAATAAATTTTGTAAATACATTCCTTTACTAATTATAAAGTTCTTTTATTATTTTGTTCGATTAATTCATTAAAAATTTTTGAAATGCTGGGAAAATCTTGCTTCTCTCTCTCTGTCTCTTTCTGTTACTTTCATAATTTAAAAAGGTCATTATTTATACTGAATTAAAAAACATTAAAAACATAAATTTATCTACAAAAGTGTTTTTTAAATTAAAGGGCGTTAAAATATTCATCGTTATTGCACCACTGAACCAGAAAAACTTCAAACAAATGCTCTGATTTTTGTGCCCTGTAGCAACATAAAAACAGTTGACTTTTGAATTAAAAATAATTAATTAATTTAACAATTATTAATAAAAAAAATAATAACAAAAATCGTTATTCTTAGAAAGGACTGTAGGGCAGACATACACACACACATTTGTACATATTTGAAATTGTGTAAGTTTTTAAAACAAGAATACAATACCCAAAATCAAAGTTTTTCTACTTTAAAATTTGTTACTTAAACGAACAGAAATGTTTATTTTAAAATACGTACACAATGTGTGCACATGTTGTAGAAGGGTGAATACGATTGGGATTTAAACTTTTAAGTCTTAGTTTTTTTTTTTTTTTTTGGTTTTTCCTTTTACATTTTAAAATGTGTCAATAATAAAATTGTTAAAGACGTTAGTTTTGTATGTTTGTTTTCGAAATTGCTGTTGTTAGTTATTTTGTTATCAGTAAGAAAAGTTAAACACTAGAAACATACTTTAAATACACTTAAGATTAATTCAGTATTTATTCTCTAGTTATCTATGATTGCTGCTTCTATGGCAGCAGTTGGCCACACCTTCTACAGCTGCTTTTAGTAAAAAGGTTAATTACCTCTTGTTAAATAAAGAACTTGAAGATTTCCTTTTTTAAATTTCTATTTCTATAAGTCACTCAAAACAAAAAAAAAAAAAAAAAAGAAAACAATCTAACTGAGCTTAAAGTGTGCAGATTTGAATATAAGTGTCTGGACTTTCAGATTCAGCAGTTTTTGAAGGTAGTAGTAGTTGTTGCTGTAGTTGCAGGTACTAGAAAATAATTTCAAAAGAAAATTGCTAAATTAACAAACCATTGAATACATTTAAGGATTTGTAGTTTCATTTGTATAAATATTGTTGTTGTTGATGTTGCTGATTCTACCTTTCCATTATCGTCATCACAACGCCTGTTCTAATTTGAAAAGCAAGCAAGCAAGTAGGTATGGATTTGTGAAAACGTTTTCAAAATTCTTTACAAAAATACTTGCATTGACTTACCAACATTTTTATAAGAAGAGTTTCATACACAAACTTGTTTTTCGTTTTTTTTGTTCAAATCAAAGATGAAGTTAAATTATAAATACATTTACCTAGACATCATAAAGGAATTCTTCTAAAATCACTCATAATTTAGTTAACAGCCATTGAAACAGTTTTGAAATAGAATAAACTGAAAACGAATTTTGTGAAAACTTTGAGATTTTAATTTGAACTGATTATTTAATCATTTAATTATGACACATAAAGAAATTTAAATTGCGGCGAAATTAAATATTTTCATTTATTTTTAGGAAATCGTTATATTCTTACGTGCATTTTGTTTGATACTTTAACTTCAAAAGTAGGGTTTAAGTTAATTTTTTTTTAATTTAAGCAGACAAGTCACTTGGCTTTGCGGGATTGAGTAAAGGACTTAAAACACGAAAATATTTGTTTACCAGAATTGTCCCACGGTGTCTTTTCCATGAGAATAGTTGAGTAAATAAATGTATAACTTTTGAACAGTTTAATTTAACAAAATTTATTCAAAGATTTAAATTTAAAATAAATTCGGTAGAGTTCAAAGTCAAGATCTAATTTTAAATTTTTAAGGGAAAGAAGGCAGCTCTTAATACTATGAAGTTGAGAAAGAACAACTATTAACAAGTTGTTGTGTTAATTTTTAAAGAAAACAGAACAAGCTAGACACTAGCAGTATATAATTCAACATTATTATTTATACTGGACTTTCATAAGGGACATGGACATTATGTTACACTATGATGCGACATAATGTCCATCAACGTTAAGTCATAATGTACATGGAAATTAAAGGTATATTTTATGGTATTCTATGTAAGAAAGTTGCAACGTTTTTATAAACTGGCTTGCAAAAAATCTTTTCACTCGGTCGAAGACCTGCTACGCACGAAATCTTTGGTAAGTGAAGTCGTTGTTGTTTTAGGTGCAGACATTATGACACTTTCATAAGTGACAATACCTCTATACTAAAAACGGCACAATGTACATGGACATTATGACGTTTTTCAAAGCTTTATGTCCATGGAAATTATGTCACATTTGAGAGCGACATAAAGTCACCGGAAATTAAGTCCGTGGACACTATGACATGTCATCAAATATCGAAGTTAGTGGCCGTGTAAAATGCTTAATGCATCCTTAAAGATAAATAGTACTTTCATCCTACACGAAATAACAAAAGTAGGCCTAATATGCTATAATTATAAAAAATAAATTCTATAAGAAATAAAAAGTTTATTAAACAAATCAGCGAGTTCTTTTTCTATTGTTTTTTTTTTTAACAATTCAAGAACATCATAAACTATTTACATTAAAAAATTGGCTTTTTCAAAGGAGTCAAACAGGCAGGAATATCGTAAATAAAATCCTATAAAATATTGAAATAATAAGCACTTTAACTCACCTGTTGTGTGTGGGGTTGTCTGAATTTCTGTGGAGGTTGGTATTAGAGGTGCAGTTGCCACCAAACGCGATGATAAACTTGGCAGTTCAATCTTTTTCGCTTTTGAAATATTAAATAATTCGTTCGTGCCCGTAATTACACTACAACATGATAAATTTTCTTGCATTGGTGAACCAGGTGCACCTGCTGCACCAGTAATGGCAACACCTGCATTAGAACTTCCATTGCCGGAGCCGTTTCCACTACCCCCACTTAACACTTGTGCAAGCTTTTTTCCTAGATGCAAGGCCATTTGTTCATCAGGACTTTCTGTTTCTAGTTCAGGGCTGGATTCGGTACCAGCAGACGGCAACAATTCTAAATAAGTAGTTTTGGCAACAGATAACAGCGATAACTTGTCTGCCTGATGCCGTTTTTGTAATTCTAATATTGCCTTGGCCGTTGTAGGCGATAAAATGCATGAAGTATCAACAGAAGTTATGCTTATATCACGCGGACGTTGATTTTCCTCTTTATATACAGGTGCTATTGTTTTGGCTGTTAATTCTTTCAGCGTTGTGGGCAATTGTGTGGCTGATGATTTTGTACAGAATGCTGTTGAAATGTGCGTTTGATTTCGACTTTGCTTATAACTCTCTAAGGTACCTTCGTGATCAATAGTAATGCTAGCATCGCTGTCCTCATCGTCATCATCAATCTCATCTACTGTGGAGCATAGTTCGGCTGTTGCACTAGTGGTACTTTGGGGTGGCGTTAGTGGGTCTGTAAAGAGTGAATCAGAACTAGATGACAAATCTCTAAGGACAACAATATCACAGTTATCATTATTAAATGAATAGTGAGGACGACTTCCACCCATCATTGTCATCATCATTGTCAGTGAAGTGGCCATTTGATTGTTTTGCAAATCGTCATCAAAGTCGTTGTTGTCACAAAATGTGTCCCTCAAGATTGTATCTGTGCTTTTTATTGTTTGTTGTTTTATTGCATTTTTATTAACCAGAGCTATTTCGTTTTTTTTTTGTTTTTCAAAGTAATTTTGTGAAGTGGGAGAAGTTAGTGTCAAAGAAGAGAAGTGCAATGTTTTTCAGAAGATAATAAATAGAAGAAAATATAAAAATAAAACACAATTAATGTATAAAGTCAGTAAAATTAAATTGTATGGGTGCGGCTTATTGTGATAACTGTGGGAATTTCGGTAAGGGAAGGAAAATTTAGCAGGATTTACATTCATGAAGCTCTCGTTTTGTATTGAACTTTTTTAAATGCAATTTAAAAGACCTTTTAGCAATAAGCAATTGTTATATTTTCTAACTATAAATGAGTTGATACTGATTTTGGCTCAAGTTCATATTTTTAATTTTAAAAAACCTTTCTTTGAAAGTAATATTATTTTACGAATGTATGCGGACGTTTTCCAAAGAAAACTAGAAAAATTAGACACCAGCAGAATGTAATGCTGCATTTTCTGGATCGCTACATCCTTCATCAGCATTCTTTGCATCTATCTATCTTAGCTGTGTGATTGTAAATAACATCTATTTAACCAACTAACTTTGTAAAAAAATTTGAAGAGTATTCATATCAATATTAATTTGGTGAGACGAAATCAACACACAAACCAAAGTATTTTTTCTTTACTGTTTCCTCTATAATCGTCTTACACATTTGTTTTTTCTTTGTATCGACCTTCGGTTGATCAACTCATTTATAATATCCACAGTTCAAATCCTAATTTAAAAAAAATTTAAATTTCCTAACTATATTGGTACGAAAAAAAAGGCTTAAATCTAGTTTACGGGCACCGATCCGAAATAAAAAAGTTGCCTAAAGGGTGCAAAATGCAGTTTTAAGCAAAAAACGTCATGTGAAAAATTTGTCGGTAACCCTTACTTTCGGAGTTACGGCCCTCCAAAGTTTTTATATATAATATGGCATATATCGAGTAGTTGATGGCGGAATGGGACAATATGAGTATCATTGGAAAAGGAATATAAGAGCCCATTTATTGAAGCAGGGAAAAATTAAAAAATAAAAAATAAATAAAAAAATCTGGTAGGGGCAAACATTTTTTTTACAAAATAAATTAAGTTATTCGGAAACTTTTAGAAAGCGAAGCCCTATTGGTTATACCATAGCGGATAAAGTCGTTTCGTCCGGCCGAAGGCCGGCTACGCAGGAAACCTTTAGAAAGCAAAGCCACTGTTGGTTATACTATAGAGCAGAAAATTCTTTTGTTTTTGAGTTCTGTTTATATGGAAAAAATAGTTTTGTTGGAGCCTTACCTGATTTTTTATTTTATTTTTACTTTTTTCCTCTTGAATTGAATAGGTTCTTAAATTCCCTTTCCAATGATACCCATATTGTCCCATTATACCATCGAATACTCGATATATGCCTTATTAAATAAAAAAAGTGGTTCGTAACTCCGAAATTAAGGGTTGCCGCCAATTTTTTCACGTTACATTTTTTGCTTAAAATTGCATTTTGTACCCCGTAGGTAACTTTTTTTTTATTTTGGAGCGGTGCCCGTAAACTAGATTTGTTCTGGCAACTCCTGTTATTGTTGTCCGCATGTAAGTGGTAAAAAACGAAGGTGAGTATGTTACTTAACAAGTGGTGTTGAACAACCTCAATATATGCGTTGGTAGAGGTGCGTGCCGTAAAACAAAAGACCATGAGTTCCTTAATAGAGAACGCATAATGTACCATAGTGCTATTTGCAATCAAAAAGGGACAAGTATTTTGCCCAAAGGAAAAAACGCAACAGTATATTAAAAATTAATAAAGTTCGTATGTAGACTAATACGAGGGCTACTGTTTATATTTCGAGAGCTGGCAACATTAATTAGATAAGCCAAAAGCTGGCAATATTATAATAAAGTTTTTTTTTAGCATAAACGTACTCACAACATTTTGATGTACAAGTGATATTTAGTTTGTTTACAATGACCTCAGAAAGTAAATTTGACGTAAAAAATTTAAAATTTCAAGGCAATGTTTTCGTTGGAGTATTTTTTTACAATTTTCCCAGTATAAAAAGGAACTTATCACCTATTGGTCTAATATGAAATTTTATTCACTTATGCCAATAATTGACCTAAATTGAAAATATGTAGACGTTATACTTTCCACAATGTATTAAATACTTTTCACCATTTAACTAAGAAAATAGAGAAACCATGGCCTTACCAAATTAAGAAGCGCGACAATAACAACAGCCCTCTGGATTCCTCCATATAAAGAAATGAGAAGTGCAGGACGTAGAATCCTAAAGTTTTAACTAAGTTCGGTTACTATCAACCTACTTTACCGGAACAAAAGTGAAAAGATTAAAAAGAGGATGTACAACTTGTACGAGTAACAAGAAGCAAATATTTATGAGAAAGCATTTATTGAACAAGCAAAAATAATTCTTGCGTAAAAAACGACTTCAAAACAGATTTCATCTGTCTGTCTGTAACAGCTCAAGCGTATCGCCACATAAATTAGGTTACATTAACTATTGGGACACGCTTATATTTGAAAACTTTATACTTTTCAACTGTTCAATAGTTTGGCAATATACATCAAATTGCAGCAACTATAGGCTCACTCTCTAAGTTCCAAATTCAAATTATATACTTGCTGTTGTAGTAGATTTAGCAATAAGGTTCTGTGTAAATTTCAACCAATTGTCTGTTACGGTTCAACAGTTTGCCCATATTCATCAGATTATATCAACTATTGTAGAACTCTTTAATTTATAATATCACACTTTTATACTTCTTATTATACTATATAAAGTAGTGGATATTCTGTCTAAAATTAAGGTGTTTGTATACAACGTTTCAAAAAATACGGCCATATATAAGAAATTACATTAATTTTGGGAACACCCTTTACTTTCTAAATTCAAATTATAAGCTTCTTGTTATAGCGGTCTTAGTAAAACATGTCCCTTATAAATTTCAGCTGTCTGTCTATAATGGTTCAAAATTCCGGCCACATACACCATATTATATCAACTATTGGGACACCCGTTTATTTCCAAATCCAAATTTTATACTTGTTGTTATAGAGGAGTTAGTAATACAGGTTCTTTGTAAATTTCAATCGTCTGTCTACAGCTGTTTAAAAGTCTGGCCATATACCAAATTAAATGAACTATTGGTGAACGTTTTAATTTATAATTTAAAATATTATCAGCTGTTACCATAACGGCTATAGGAATCGACATTCTGTCCAATTTGCAAGCGTTTGTCTATAACGGTTCAAAAGATAGGCCCATATAAGTAAATTTACATTAATTATGGGAGCACCCTTTAATTTTTAGATTTATTTTTGTATAATTTTTTGTTTTTGGGAGCCATAGTAAGACGCAGTCCTTTTAAATTTTACAGAATCGCCCTTTACAGTTCATAATACACGTAAAAAATATGTATGTTGTATGGGGACACCCTTTAATTTTTAAGATTATGAACTGGTTTTTAAAATGGGACCAATCTGTAAGCATAATCTATCATATTACCAAAAATTTCAAAATCGGATCAGAAATGACTGAGTTCTGGAGGCACAAATATAAAAAAAGCAAAATTCAGCCGAATTGTATAACAACTCCTTCTTTTTTTGAAGTCGGTTAATAAGACATCTTCTGAATACGAAAAATCCAAAAAAATTTCCTTAATATTTAATTACAGGACTGGTAAAAATTTTTTTAATGTTAATTTACGATAATTTGTAAAATGCATTTGCATTTTATATAAAAACAATTTTCAGTAAAATTTACAAACTTTATTAAACCAAATATGTCGTAATTTAAAAATTCGTCAAAATTTTTTTTAACATTTATTGATTTTGGTTATGAACAAGAGAAATTTGAGTTCGACACAAATCAAATTCTTTTGCTCTTTCGCACAGTAGTTTGAAAATCAATTATTTTGGATAAAATTTGGTATCTCATGAAACAAGATTGAGACAAAACCACTCTTGCCTCTAATTTCTCCATATCATTTGGAACAAATTTAGTTTAGTAAAGTAACTCAAAAAAAAAAAAAAACAAATATATGGGGCGATCGAGAATTAAAAAATCGGAAAGAAGCATTAAGTAAAAAATTGGCGCTCGCTATATGTCCAAGTTATGAGCCTCTGAATATTTCATAGAAAAGTACGTTTGTGCACCACATTTTTTAAAATGTCAATATGGGGATCATTTAAAAGCTTTTAAAGAGATCTCTCAGGACATACAAAAATTAAAAAAAAAGCTTAACCCATTAAGAGCCGATAACATTTTTATGAAAAATTATATCTCTGTCACCCCAATATTTCTTTTGTTGATTAGAGTTACTCAACTAGATTTACATATATAGTGGAGAGTATTTAATATTCGGCAAGGCCGAATATAAGAGTGCTTTATTTATTTAAATTTAATTATATTCAAAATATCACTGAAAAATATCCTTGATTCTCTTAGTCGACCTTAACTAAGTATTTTTGGTGTAGTGTACTTATTAATTACTACTATTACTTTAAGATATTAATTTTTTCTTCACAAAATTAAGAAAAATCAGTTTGAAGTTTTGTTCTGATAACGCTTTTCGTTAAAAAGTTACAAGTCTCAGAATTGAAAAAAGGTATAATGTACCCTTTTTCAGGGTTTTCACAAAAAAGGTGTTTTTGTTCTTCTTATGTAATTTAAACTTACTTCATTACTAGCAAATTTCTTTAAAGACAACCTATTGCAAATTCGAATAAGAAAAGATGGTCTAAAATTATAAAGGGTCTCCCACCAGCCCTATCTAAACATAACCAATTTTAAAACAACATTTATAAACTATAGTAAAATTCCTCGGAGTCAAAGCACCGATCAAACGAAAAAAATTTGACAGCCCATTAATTAATAATTGCAGGGCAGCCTCTCTTGTAAAAAATTTTTTTTGTCAGTTTTCAGCGTTCCGGTATTTTTATGTAAAAAAAAATCAATTCGATTTCCACATTTTATCAAAAGCTCTTTTCTTAATATAATTTCAAAATTTTGTAATTCACTCACAAAAAATTAAATCATTTGTAAGAAAAAAATCTTCTCATAGAAACACGATGCCAGTTACTTGAAATTTTTTTATATTGCACTATATCCAATACAAGAACGTTATTATCGGCTGTACCTATTTTTACTTATATGGTCTTTCCTTTTAAAATTTTACCTATTTTTCTTATCGTATAGAAGGTATCTTATCTGGAGAGTTCTTTTATACCGGCAACTAACATTTAACAGTTTCAAATATTGCTATTTCTAAAGGCAACACATTCTTATTTAAATTTGTGCTTAAATATTTTAAATTTCCAAATATTTATAAGTTCAGTTTACATATAAGTTGCTAAGCCAAAACTTAGCTTAAATCATTTACGCCTTAAATACCAAATCAGTAATTACATTAAAAATTCATGGTTACATTTGAATCAGTAATATGCTGCAGAATTTAATTAACGAATTACAAACTAAGTATATTGGTTTAGTTTACGAATATTCTTATTTGATGTGTCATCATTGTATATCACAAATGCCACATCAAACCACGTGAGAATATTCTATGGCCTAATTTTTTTTTTTGTTAGTAAACAAAAGCATAGTCGATTATGTTTCTTTTTTATCTGTTTTTTATAAAAATATTTTCTATAAATTAATTATTTTTCAATGAACAAATTAAATTGTTTACAACTGGGATCAGATAAAATGCTAAAAAAAATATTTTATATATTTATTTAATTTTTAAGCATTAGGTCTTTTTTATTTTTATATTTATTCTCGATATTTCGCTACTCCGTTGTGTAGCATCATAAAAAAAAAACAAATATTTATTTAATCCACCCACCAAACATTGAAGGCAACGTTATAAATATTGGGAAACCTAATTTAATGTATTTATAAATGAATGAATGCATTTATGTATGTATACATTTATGATTGCATATATAAATGTATGTATGTACGAGGGCTGCTATATATATTTCTGGCCTGGCACCACTGAGTGCTGCCAAGTGCGATCTGACATTTCCATTGGAAAGTTTGTCATTTTTAAGCATAATCGTACTCAAAGCGTTTTGACGTACGACCATTATTTGTGTTGTTAACAGTGACTTGAAAAAATTAATATAGAAAAAAATGGAATTAACTCGTGAATATTTTCGTGCCATAATTTTTCACAACTTTCGACGTGGATTATCACGACAAGAGTGCATTGTATGGCGATGAAGCACCATCCTATAGCACTGTGAAAAATTGGTATAATGAATTTAATCGTGGCCGAAGCTCGCTCAAAGACGAATTCCGTTAAGGTCGTCCAAAAACGGCTGTTGTGCCAGAGAACATTGATGCCGTGCGTGAACTCATAATGCAAGATCGACATGCGACATACCGAGAGATAGAGACATCCTTTGACATTTCTTCCACCAGCATACATTCGATACTGCATGAACACCTGGCCGTAAAAAAGATTTGTTCTCGTTGGATCGCGCACAATTTGAAAGTCGCTCAAAAAAAGACTCGTGTCGATTGGTGCAAAGAAATGTTGCAAAAATACGATTGCGGTGCTTCAAAGGACGTTTATAAGATCGTCACAGGTGACGAATCATGGATCTATGCGTATGAACCCGAAACGAAACAACAATCGACCGTGTGGGTCTTCAAAGACGAGCAAAATCCAACGAAAGTTGTTCGTGGAAGAAGCACTTCGAAGTTCGTGGAAGAAGCAGCCTGAAGTCATCGGAGAAATTCGAAAAACCAACAAGAGAAGACGAATCATTGTTCACCATGACAATGCGAGCTCTCACACATCGGCTCAAACCAGATCGTTTTTGACCGGCCAAAACGTCGAATTAATGGGTCATCCGCCGTATAGCCTTGACTTGGCACCTAATGACTTCTTCTTGTTTCCGCACATCAAGAAAAAAATGCGTGGTCAACGATTTTCGTCGCCAGAAGAAGCTGTTGAAGTGTTCAAAAACCATGTTTTAGAGGTGTCGCAATCGGAGTGGAAAAAGTTCTTCCACAACTGGTTTGAGTGCATGCAGAAGTGTATAAATCATGCTGGAGAATACCTTGAAATACAATAAAACCATTTTTGATTATAAATATTCGCATTTTTACTATTAGGCCAGAAATATATAGAGCAGCCCTCGTATGTTTATTAAAAACCTTTTTGTAAGTTTATTTGTTTCTTTATTATCAGTCAGATTATCTGTTTTTAAATCTGCTATCCAGAGGGAAGAAAAGAGGGAATATAGACATTGTTATGCGGTTTTACTTAGTTTAGTGAAATTTAAAAGGTGCAAGTTCCTTAGCTAGATAAAGGCTCAATTAGGCGTGCCATAACCATAACCATATAAAACAGCTGTTAAACCCAACCTTAAGAGAAGCACTGTATTTGATTATTGGTGACATGCCATAGCCATAACCGTAACCATAGATATCAATTAAATTCTGATTTTTTGCCATAACCCTTAAAGTTGGCCATTGAATTTAGGTTTTAGCTTTTTTTTTCTTATTTTGTATTTATTTTTTACGTTGTATTGGTGAGTTTTAATTTATATTTTTCGCAGCGCTTCATGTTTAACAAACGCCATCACAAATGAAAGTTGCTTGTGGCTTTGGCACCACTATTCGCTGGCAACAAATATGATTATGGCTATAGCCATGGTTACGGCTGCGGCGTTAAGGTATGGCACGTCTAATTTAACCTTAAATTATGATATGCCTGATTTCTAAACCCGCATTTATTGGGGAAAAAGTAAAAATAAAACACAATAAACAACGGCAATTTTGTATTAAATTAATTAATTTTCAAAAAAAAAGCTTTTTTTGTGCTAATTTTTATTTATTTTCCCGATTAAATAAATAAATCACCACTATTGATTGTTTAGGGTGAAAACACTTTTTAAAGTCGTTTGTTCTTGATAAAATTTTGAATAAATAAGTTTTGGGTTTTGAGCTGATAGTGCTTTTCGTTCAAAATTTACAAGCCTTTGGAAATGTAAAAATACCATTTTTCAGTATTTTCTCAAAAAAAAAAAAAAAAAAAAAATTTAACTACGAGTATTATAAAGGAAACCTATCGCAAATTTAAATAAAAGAAAACTAGGTCAAAAATGATAACAGGTCTCCCTCCAATTTTAAAACAAAATTTATAAATTATTGTAAACTTTCTCGGAGTGCAATGCACCGATTAAAAAACAGAAACGGAAACAGGATTTGACAGTTCCGTGATTAAAAAAGGCAAGATAGCCAAAAAAGAAACAATTTTTTGCGACATTTATTCCCCATGTAGGGAATTTAGATGTTTGATTTGATTATGAGCTCTTCTTATTTAAATATCTTTTGTAAAATCATATCGATGCGTTTTAATTTTGTGTCAAATAAAATTTTTATTTTATTTTTTAAAGAACCACTTTAAAGTGATATTTTCAGTTTTTGAGATAAATGCCATTTAAATGGAGAGCGACAAAATCATTATAATTTTGTTACAAAAATGCTTTATTAAAATCATAAAAAGATGTAAAAATAATTGAGGCCAAGAAAGTGAAGCGAAATGGCCCATTGTGTTGTTTTCAAAGCTAGAAGTTTCTACAAAATATCTTTACTACAAAAAACAAAAAACAACTAATACGGAGCGATGTTACCCACAACACAATACACAATTACACACACAATACACAAAAATACACAACATGTATTTTAAATAATGATTGAAGGTTCTAGAAGTAAATCACAATGCTCACTAATGTGTCTGAGATAAAAGTGGCGGTAGAAATTCTCGAATATTCAAGAACGCCTAAAAATAGGATATATAAAAGCAACGCCAATACGTGCTGATTCATTCTTATTGTGAGCGTCATCACGTGCGCCAAGATAGCGTCGAAGAAATAGCGTCGATTTTGGGAATTAAAAACCGGGAAAAAAACCGGGAAGTAAAATTCCCCGGGATTGGATAATTTGAATTAAAAAATAAAATTTGAATAAATTTTGGCATCTAGAAGAAGAAAAATCATGGCGAAATAATACCAGGTGGTCGTAATGGCGAATTCATAATTTTTGCCGCAAAAGTGAAATGTCAAACTCCATACAATAAACTGTTATACATATTTTTTATATATGGAGTTTGACATTCAGAGTTTACGGCGAAATTCATGAATTCGCCATTGCGGCCACCTGATATATTTTCGCCATGAGAAAAATTGATTTATATTGTAAATAAATAAACAAAACATTTGTGTATTTAGAAAATAATTATAAAAAAGCGTTTTTAATGATCACAAAAACCGTTGCTGACTTTTCCCTTGGAAACTATTATACTCTCGCCCATTATGGCCATACATTATTAAAATAGAGATATTAATGAACAAAAATTGCCAACCGTGCAACAATTCCGCCGAGCCGTTTTCGAGAAAAGTGGCTTCATCCAGAGTGGGCCAAAAAAGCGTTGCTAATGTTTTCCATGGAAACTATAACACTCTCGCCCATTATGGCCATACATTATTAAAATAGAGATATTAATGATAATAAATTGCCAACCGTGCAACAATTCCGCCGAGCCGTTTTCGAGAAAAGTGGCTTCATCCAGAGTGGGCCAAAAAAGCGTTGCTAATTAAGTATATGATAAAAAGTGCGCAAGTTATAATTAATTTATTTTTGAATATCAATGTAATATTTTATTTATAAAATAATATAATAAAAACATTTCCAGAAGATATTCTATGAATTTACTTTATGGGATATTAATGGATAAATAAATAAATAAATAAAAACATTTTCGTGGCGCTAATTATGCAATAAATAGTGTTATAGTTTCCATGGAAAACATTAGCAACGCTTTTTTGGCCCACTCAGGATGAAGCCATTTTTCTTGAAAACGGCTCGGCGGAATTGTTGCACGGTTGTTAATTTTTGTTCATTAGTATCTCTATTTTAATAATGTATGGCCATTTTGGGCGAGAGTGTTATAGTTTCCATGGAAAACATTAGCAACGCTTTTTTGGCCCACTCTGGATGAAGCCATTTTTCTCGAAAACGGCTCGGCGGAATTGTTGCACGGTTGGCAGTTTTTGTTCATTAATATCTCTATTTTAATAATGTATGGCCATAATGGGCGAGAGTGTTATAGTTTCCATGGAAAACATTAGCAACGCTTTTTTGGCCCACTCTGGATGAAGCCACTTTTCTCGAAAACGGCTCGGCGGAATTGTTGCGCGGTTGGCGATTTTTGTTCATTAATGTCTCTATTTTAATAATGTATAGCCATTTTTGGCGACAGTGTTATAGTTTCCATGGAAAACATTAGCAACGCTTTTTTGGCCCACTCTGGATGAAGCCACTTTTCTCGAAAACGGCTCGGCGGAATTGTTGCACGGTTGGCAATTTTTGTTCATTAATGTCTCTATTTTAATAATGTATTGCCGTTTGGGGTGAGAGTATAATAGTTTCCAAGGGAAAAGTCAGCAACGGTTTTTGTGATCATTAAAAACGCTTTTTTATAATTATTTTCTAAATACACAAATGTTTTGTTTATTTATTTACAATATAAATCAATTTTTCTTCTTCTAGATGCCAAAATTTATTAAAATTTTATTTTTTATATCAAAATACCCAATCCCGGGGAATTTTACTTCCCGGTTTTTTTTCCCGGTTTTTAATTCCCAAAATCGACGCTATTTCTTCGACGCTATCTTGGCGCACGTAGCGTCATCTAGTTAAGATCTTGTGGTATAACAAGTAAAGTTGCCAACGTGTATTATTAATCGCGAATAGTTAAATCGTCAAATAATTGATTAAATAAAGTGTAATTTAATTAAAACTCTAAAAGTTGTGTGTTTATTTATTTTGCAAATAAAGAACTCATAAATAAAACGTTTATAATTTAAATAAACGTAACAATATTATGATTGTAGAAGTCATAAACTACATGTATATAAAGCATATATTTAAGCTATAGGAGCTTTCTTAACCTCGCCTCCTCATGGTTTTTTCTGATTTTATATAAAATATGTGGCATTAATTAAAATCACTACAACTCCTTAAAATGTTTCTATCATTTAATGCAAATGATTTTCTTAATTTATCTTTTTTTTTACTAATGGTAATGGGATTATAATGAAATAGCTTAATTACCGATTAAAACTGGATACAAAATAATTGTTTTTATAGCGGAATTCACAGATTGCTATTGTAGAACTTTTACATCTTGTAGCTTTGGTAAATCATGATAAATTTTAAAACATGACAACAACAATATTGCTACATTTTTTATTAACTATGATTGCACTATTAAAACTGTAGTACATGTTGTAAATGCATTTGTTTAAAGTGTAAATCTCTTTCATATTTGGCGCCATATTGTTTTTTGTTTTTCGAAGGTCACACACACTTAGAGGTTTTAATTTAAAACTTTTAAATCATAAAATATTTAAAAGGATATGAACAGTAAATACCGCTTATGTAACAGAAATTATTGCTTACAGAAGCTTAAAGAAACTACGCGTAAAAATAAGAAATCTTAACAATCTTGTAGATTGATATATATATTTCAACATTTTGATGATATAAAAATTTTAAGTAAGGTTTGAGATCTGAAGCAGCCTAAAAGCAAAACTGTTATACATATGAGTATTAAAACATAAATATTCCACATATGAATGCTTTTTTAGGGTGTTTATTTAGTGTACAAAGACAAGGAATGACGTTTAATAATGACAGTTCTTTCAAATTATTTAATCGTTTAATCGTTGTTTTTTAACTGATTATCAATGAAACATTTATATTAAAAAACATCATTTTTGAAAATAATGGTAATGGTAAAAAAAACTTTAGCATTAGTTATCACTAAATGCTAATAAAATTGGCAATTAATTAGTCTATCTAATTAATTACTCCCATTCAACGAGTAAGCATATTTTCACAAGTAATATTTTGCGACCAAAATTGTTCTTAGTTTACATTAATGTTATTATATTGTCGTAAGTATCACTATAAATCTGGAAACAGATAGCGTTGGTGTGAGAGAAGTATTTTAACTCTAAATATTTTTAGTTTTAATTTTTAATCTTTTTTAATTTTGATACATGGGAATTAAAGAGATATTACCCTTAATGGAACTTGCCTTGAATTTGTTTCTTATTTTAAACCTCTGGTATTTAATATAAATGCGAAATTATCCTTTAGTCAACATATTAATTTTATGAATTATTAGGTTCTTGTGACATTGAGTGAAAAAATTGGACAGAAAGAATAGGTCATACCATATTAATATCATTAACTTTACGTGGGAAAGAGTCCAACGTATTCCAATAAAATCTTTAGTCCTAGAGTACATTTGGTCATAGGCGTTGTATATTAACCCCAATAGGTTTCTTTGAACCTAAATCTTTTACCTCTGAAATGTTTCTTTATATTTCAAAAATTGTTCCTGTAAATAAGAAAAACAATCATTGTGTAGACACGGTCTAAAGGAGTATTCATTTAGGTAAGCAGAAGTTGACTGATGAGGTGCAAGATGCTGTGAAATTTTTCATGCGAAGGTGTGTGATTAGCTTTTTTTCATTTGCATAACTTTCGTATTCTCCAAAATATAAATATAGTATGGTGTAGCTTTTATCATTTTATGATGTCAAACCGATTTTTGGGGAAAATTAAAGAAACTGTAACACAGGAACTCTGGTCGTTAACTGCCCCCCAGCAAAAATATGTTATTAAATAATTGAAAATTTTATATCTATTTAGTTAACATGTGCAAGAACATAGGGTGTGAATTTTAACATACCTGCAATAGCGAAGGCACGCCGTTACACAGCAGTTCAAATCTAATCGGAGTTTTAAGTAAAAAGGAAAACAATTGTGCAGATGCTTTTGTTGGAACTGTTAATCGTTTGGAAACAAAAATATGTTGTCGAAACCAAGCCGAATTCATAACAGCTATATATACGTCGACAATGAATACAACACTGCACAAATCGTCTTCGGCTGTCAAAAGCAAAGAAGTAAAAAAGGAGATTATAATATATGACATTCGTATAAGGAAATATTATAAATAGTCAACTGGGCTGTCAAGGCCACCTGTTATTAATTCGCCTTGGTCGTTGCTTCAGAGAATTGTGATTAGGATGGATGCGTTGGTTAAGGCGCACATTTATTTTTGGCAAACAAGACATCGTTTGCACGAATCTATTCGGAGCCACAGAGTGAAAAAAGAGTTTGTTGGTATTTGTGTTTGCATTCGAGCCCTTGCGAACAAGCTCAACATTTTTTTCTAATTATCCCTTCACTTCATTGTATTCTGAATGTGCGAAGTCTTTGCTATTCAAGCTCGAATTTTCATATCGTGTTACAACTGGCATAAACAACTAAACTGATCATAAAAACAGTTGCTCAGCCTGTATTTATGAATGTCAAAACATTTTTTCAACAATATTTTTAAAATGAATCTAATAATACAATATGACTGACCCATGTGATATGAATAAATAATCATTCGGTTGCAACAAAAAACCCTTAAAAAAGAAAAATAACCATTTTGTTAAATTTTAATGATTATAAAAGCAATAAATTAAGTTTATTTATTTGCACAACGTATTACAATTAAAGGATTATATTCAAATGTATTTTAATATTTTTTTCTAATTTTAATCGGATAATTGTTTTAAAAATCATAAACAAATCTTAATAAAAGAACATCAAATATGGTAGCTATTTCAACACAATTTTGATAAATGCTTTTGCTAATTAATTAAATATATAACTGATTTATTGAGAATCGTTGTAGTTGTTTTTAATAAAAAATTTTTTTTTACTGAATATCTAATAGTCAAGTGATAGGCTTTATTGTGTAGATTTAAAAAAGCAGTAGTTTCAATTGGTGGCATATCATAACGTCCATGCGCGTTATACGTATATTTTATAGTATCCTCTGAAAGAAAGTGTTATGTTTGTATGTATGTATGTATGTAAATTTGAGGCCAACCTTTAATATCAGAGTTAGTGCCCCGAAGACTCTAAGTACAGCATGGTATAAATTGACTTTTTTATAGCTATCATAGTGATGGTAATTCAAAATAAAAACTAACTAAATTAAAATAAAAAGAAAGCTTAATAAATATTTCTATAAAATTTTATTCTGCACTCAGCTACCAGAAAACCTTGGTAAGCGAATCCAGTATTGAAGACGGCTTTTTAATTGATTATTCTCTATGATAAGAATTTTAACACTGCCTTTTACAGTTCTCTCATAATATGATAATAATTTTTATTTTATATGGAGAATATTAATGCCTATATGCCTATCCAATCTGTGCTTTGCTTCACTATGTACATTAACATGGCGGTTACTGGTGCAAAAATTTTAAATTCTTCCTATTATAGTTCTCTAGCACACGGTAAAAATTTTTTACTTTGCATTGGAGGTAAAGCAAGATTTGCGAAATATTATGCATTATAGTGCTCTATTACGATGATAAATCGTATGGAAAGAGCCACGTCTACATGATATATCATAAAGTATGTACCCCAATTTACCAACCACATATTTGATAACAAACTATAAAAATTCAAGAAAGATCGGTCCACAGGTTAGAGCTGCAAGACTATTGATAGTCGGAACATTTGATTCGATTGTTTTGCAGCTCTACCACTGGTGTAGGAAGCTTATAACTTTTCGACATAAATAGAACATCTATCTTTTAGATTGGTAGTTTGGAAAAACACTGGGATGGAAAAATGAAGAAATTAGGTGAAAAACAAGAAATCGGAAATTAATAGGAAGACGTAGTAGTGATACAAAAGTTTATATTTTATAACATAATATGTATTATACAACATCATATTCCTTAATTTAATTTTTAAATTTTTTATTTTTTTTTAATACGCAATAATATTTTACATTGATAGTCCGTCCACCGTCTCGAATTATTCCTCAAAATAGTTACGAGTGGCATATTTATTTAGTCATATTAACTGAATTCCAAATAATAATTAGAATTAACAAAGTTGGATTAGTAGTAAATTCTGTTGTCGTAACGAATCTGTGAATGTATTATTACTTAGAAATCTTTTTACATACCAGAAACCAAACATTCTAAGATATGTTTTTCAAGAAAAAAAAAAACACAATTCCTATAAGAACAAACCGCACCAAAAATGTTGGTTAATTTTTAAAAATTTTTATAAATGATTTAGCTGCTGTATATTTGACATTAATGTATGTATGTATATAAAATTTAACAGCCGTATGCATAACAAAAATTTAGAATGAGTAAAGTTATTAATAAGGCTCCTAGTGTGTTTTGCCGTATGGCCTGGCACTTAAATCATTGTAGATTCTTGCCATGATCCATAACTAACAACTTCAACCAACTGTCGACAACTGTTCAAAAGTTTAGCCATATACATCGAATTAAATTAACCATTGGGGCACCCTTTAATTTAAAATTTTGGATATATACTTTTTATATACCGGTCATAGTAATCAGAATTTTGTCCAATTTTCAAGTGTTTGTTTAAAACGGTTCAGAAGTTAGGCCGATATAGATCAATTTGAGTAACCTATGGGGACATCCTTTAACTTTTAGAGTTATTTTTCTATTACTTTTTCTACTGGGAGCTATTGTAATACTCAATTTTTTTAAATTTTAAGGTTCATAATACACTTAGCAAACATGTCTTAAATTATAAAATAATTTTAAGACGGGACTAATCTGTAAGCATAACCTTACAGAAGTTTTCAAAATCGGTTCAGAAGTGACTGAGTTATGCAGACACAAACACTTCTTCTTCTTCTCCTTCTTTTTTTAAAGTTGATTAATAAGAACATAAACTTTTTACTGAAAAGCTAAAAATGTATTTAAACAAATAAAAGCTAGCCCTTAGGATGCTAGGTAATTTGGAAATGATAGCGAAAGTGAAGTATTATCCATTTTCACATACCTTCTTAAAAAGCCATTATGTGCCAAAGTTTGTCGATTTGTTAAAATAAATTGTCTTTGTGTCAGCTAAAAAATTATTTGTAGACATTCATAAGCGTTCGTGATGAAGGATATTTCTTTTATGAACGATATAAAAGATTTTTTTCTACAACAAAAACATGAGTAATATCTAATAAAAATAAATAATCGTATTTTTTTTTGATATTTTATTTTTTATCCTCTTTCAGCTGTATAAAAGAGCCGAAAAATGTCAGCCGTATACAGTGGAGAAAGAAAAATAGAATTATTGTTTGGCCATGGTGATGTGCTTTGACCTTCAATAATTAATATTGGTAATTAATTTAATCAGGATAATTAGAAAAAAATAGCATTTTTTTTGAAAATTTAATTATTTAATAATATTTCCGTGTCTTTAAGTGAATAATATCACTTCACTTTTGTTGAAATCGAAATATATGCCCAAATTTGTTGTTTTTGAAAACAGAGGTCAAATTACGGCGCTCGATATTGATCGAAATTTACATTTTACTGAAATTTCGATCTATAACGAATGCCGTAATTTGCCCCTGTTCTCAAAAACAACAAAAGTGTATACATTTTAAAGATAAATTCGTTAATTTTTCTATATTAATTTTTCTTAATTCGTAAATAAAATCAGCATACTACTTGCATTACGAATTAAAGAAATATTAAGTGACGTGTTAAACGAAAATGTTTGCACGTCAAAAACAAGTTAGCGCTTAAAGTATTGCGAACATTTTAGGTAAATACTTTCTGTATTGTAGTACTCGTATTGTAAGTATTAAAAATGACGGGAAATACAACACAATAAATAACCTTCACCATTCAAGCACGACATTGACACCCCTGTAAAGGTTGGAAAACAGTGACTGCTGACTGAACAACCGATAAAATTACTTAAAAAACAACAACAGAATTAAAGAAACGCAACTCAAATAGGGAATAAGCGAATAACTATAAAAAAGGGATTCAAACAAATCTATGACTGCTTAAGAAACAAAAGTAAAAAATAAACAAACAGAAAATATAAGGGCAGCCTCAAAAGACTATTTAATATAAATTAAATACACAGATTTTTATAATTATCAACCATTTCTGCCAAGGGATTCAAATCTCAAATTGTTTTAGAGTATGATAAACGTTGTTTATTCCACAACTATTACGATAAATAAAATTTTGCTGTGCTAGACTTGGTAAAGTGTAAAATAAATATTTTAGATTAAAACTTTTGTCTTTCAAGTTTTTTTTTCTAACAAAAGAAAATTATTGTTATTATTAAATTAAAATTATTGTTATTATTAATTAATTTTAAAAAATTTTGTAAGATAAAATGAAAATAATTAATAGAAATTTTAGTAACTTCAAAACATATTATTAAAAGTATAAAAATATTAGAAATCATAATATATCATACATATTTACATACGAGTACATACATACATATGTTTAAATGCTTTTATAATACTTCTTTGAATACAATGTTAGAGGTAATGACATGATCATCGTTAACTTTTTGCCCGTACGAATCCTTAATACAAACAAAAATATCTTTTAATAAACGACATTATAGTAACTGCATTATCATTAAACAACCCTGCATTACCACACTTGAAAGAAAACATATAATCACTGCATTATCATGCAGTTCAATATAAAATATAATTTTTATCACTGAAAATATTAACTTTTAATTTCTAATTATTTTTCGTCATTAGTGTTGGAAATAAGCTTTAAAATGAGATATCATTCACTAAATTTGATGGGGTGGTATGGGAGATATTTGCAAACGACAAAAAAATGCTTTAGAAATAATATATATGATTATTTGTTCATAAACAATCATTTGTAATGTGTGTACTAACGGCATTCTGGTAAGCCTATTAATACGTCTTCAAATCTTTTATTTTGGCCTCTACAACAACAAGTAAGAATATCAAGTAAACTACTAAAGGGTCTCGCCATGAAGACGTTATAGCCTTTCAAACGATAATAGGCAGACACTTGAAGTTTTACTATGGGAAATGTAAAATTCAAACATAAAGAGTATCTCCGTGAAAGCTCTGATTTTTGCATATATTACTTTTTTTTAACATTAAAATTATGTTTTGGGCTTGTGTTTTATGTGCAAAAGAAGAAGAATAGATAAATAATGTATGTGTAGTGCAATAAATTTAAAAAATTATAATTTCAAATACCAGTTGGTATGATCCGTAACTGTCCTAGTTTCAAATATGACATGTGCCGGGGCAGATTGAAGATTTTAATCGGCAGACAAGAAGCCAGGATCCCGATTGGAAAAAAAGAATGATATTTGTAAAGAGAGCTACTAACATCATATATAACAGAGGCTGACTTCCAAAACATCAGTTGCTTTGTATTAGAACAAAGTATTGCGTTTCATAATGCGTGGTACTTAATGTTTACAATGCATACCATTCCAAAATGTCGCAGACCAGCATTAGAAATGTTGAAACCGAGCAACTAGCGTATCGGTTTCTAAATTGATGCTTTTTTTCCAACTTTGTATATCTACAAGATCTAAATACCGCAGTAAAACTGTAAACTAATACATTTTGGAAGTAAGCCAGAATATGGTGAACTTTGTGCATCACTACTCGTATAAATAAAAACTGTTTATTTTAATGATATTCAAAAGTTGTTAATCTAGTATAAATATGCAAGCAAGATGTTTCTTGCTGTGTTCGTTTATTATTATTGTGACGCTCTTGAGTTTTACGGAGTCAATAAAAAGTAATCCGATAGCGGCTGTAGAAAAAACGCTACATACTAGGCATCTGCATAAGCACATGTGTTTCTGAACTCATTACACCTTAACAAAGTTTTAAAAATAAATGTTGTGTGAATTAACAAAGACTTTAATGGTTTGTTATAAACATCGACATTGGAGATGGCAAAAACAGTTTTAAAATTGTCCCAAGTGCCTTTTTATGCCCTTCATCACAAAAACTGGAAAAAGGGTATAAGTTTGTCATTCAGCTTGCAATTTCAACATCCATTTTTAACCCCATAAAGCATGCATATTCCGACTTCTTATACAAAACGAAGTCGATTGAGCGATGTCCGTCCGTGTTAATGTTAAAATCAAGTTTGCCGAGGCATGAGATCAGCTACAAAAAAAAAAAAAAAATAAAAATAAAAAACGCCAATCGATCAGACATAGTGTCGAAAGAGGTGCTATTGGAAATCAGAATGATCGGTCCCATGTCTTTTTCTTCGAGCCTTAATTTGTGTTAAATTCAATTAACTCTTTTTTATTAATTTTTAAAAAACTTATTTTAAGTTTTTATTCTAACGGCTTTAAAAACTTATAACAAATGCTTATTATTTTGCAATTGAAGTTTAGCAATTAAATTTTAAATCCTTTTTGTAATAAAAAATTGTTAGAAACACAAAAATATTAATCACGCTTGTTCTAGCTTTCTAATTAATGGGTATAACAGTGGAAATGTAAGTCACTTTCTGATGCGACATAATCACCCATATTCTGTTTGGCATCGTCAATACAAGCAATATTCCAATTACTTTTTAGGAAACATTTCCTTATGGATTAGATCCCAGATCAACTTGAAAATAACAAACCATTTTAAACATCGAAATTGTGTTCTGACAAAACAGAGTATGTCTATGTAAATGATTTTCGCTGAATAAAAAGAATGCGACCACACAAGTATGTATAGATTCTTTTTATCGGAAAATGTTATGTTAAATTTTTCCGGACATGAACTGCAAATATTTTTAGTACGTTTTTTTAATTTGTTTTTATTTATTTATGGATAACATATATATGTATGTACATACATATGTAAACATATGTATTTAACAAACTTAAAGAGTAGGTACCTCATATGATAAAATAATATACATACATATATTTAAAACTTTTAATACAATTAATATTAGAGATTTAATCGTTATCGGAATCAGTAACACCATCTTTATCGTTTAAAAGTTATAATAGAATTGTAATAAACTGCGAAACATTTACATTTTTTTCAACATCACAGCTAAGATTACATGGGAAAAGAAAAAACACCATATGAACCGCAGTTATGACCATAAAAGACCAAAAACAAACACTCACGTGATTATGATTTTATCAAAACATAATATTAAAATGTGTGCAGATAAAACAGCGTATCTGGCGCTGTGTTTTTTTATAAGAAAGAAATTTAAAAGAAAGCCAGTGTTTGTCAACATGCTATGTTATTGTTGAAATTAATTTGAAAAAAGTTAGAAGTTGTATTGTTGTGTAAAGAAAAAAGGGGGATATAGGTCCATATTTTTAATTTTTTTTAAGGTTTTAAAAAATCATTTTAAATGTAACAATTTGGTATCATTAACTCGAAATGTGAAAATTTGAGTATAGGCTGTTATTCATGAAAACCACAGATATTAGATGTGTGTGTTTTATTTTTTTATATTATCGATAAAGAGTCAACGTTGTCATTAGTTGTTAGGAAATACCAAAATTAGTAGTAAAGTTGATGTTGTCTCAAAATTAAGGACGATGTTGACGACGCCAAACAGAATAAGGGTGAATGTCCATGGACATCATGTCCTTGGACGTTATAACATGCCACAACTTTATACAATTCTATGATTGCGTGTTGCCACCAACAAGTAAGTGGAAAGCGTCTGTCACAAATATTAGACAGGCATGGCAACTGAAAGAAATGGTATGGGATCCTGTTGAGTTTCTTCTAAAAAAGAAAGAATGTATTAAGAACAAAACTGAAGCAACTTTAAAAAAAATTAAAAAAAGTAAAATTTATGAACAAAATTTTTTTTAGAAAATACAAAGATAAAAAATTAATTAGATTTTTATTGATGTTCATTTTGCTTTTGTTTTAATTAAAGCTTTTGTTTTAATGCCAACAAAACCAATTAAAACAGAAAAAATGTAAACAAATTTAACTATCAACAACAATAACTTTTTTATTTCGAAGAGGCTGATAAGTGTAAAAAGTCAATGTTGCCAAATGCTGAACAATTAGAAAACAATTAAATTAATTTTAACTCAAATCAAAATGAACAATAATTTGATTTCATGATAATCGTTGTTTAACCAAAACAATCCAATACAAATCAAACAAGATTTTATTTATGTTTCAAAAACCAAAGAATAAAAAAGCACAAATAATAACAACAACAAAGAGAAAGTTTTCACCACTGACGTTTATGCAATAACAATAGCACGTTAGGTTAATTATGGACACTTATGTCTCTAATGACAAGGCAATCAAAATCTTACATTTTTAAACTACTTTTACATGCGTCGTTTCTTAATCTGCCTTGTTAATTTGACAAAAGTGCAGTTTCGTATATTTGCTGAAAGTAATATTTTACAGACAGTTTTAACTTATTTCTTTTAAATGAACACGAACCTGTAGTTCCGCAAAACATAAAATTTAATATTTTTGGTGCAACATACAGTTTTAAGCGATAAAAAGTTTCGTTACATAATTTTAAAACATGTTCCAATGCCATAACATTACACAGAGGGCTCATTTTATGTGAAACGGACAGAGGAAATAATATCTAAAATAAGCAGTACTTTAGCGAGAGAAATTACATGTGGTATTGCGGTCGCCATAATAAGGCATAGAACACAAGACATATTAACTTTTTTTACCTGCTAGTGGCACAATTTTAAGAAAATTTTTAGCTCTGTCAAATGAAATGCCGTAAGTTTTCAAAAATTTAAAGGATATGTGACCAATTCGACTTTCTTAAAACCTAGCAGTTGGAAAATGCAACTTAGAACGCCAACCAACACTTGTGAGGTATATATTATATTATTATTTATATATATTTTTTTTAAACCATTAAACCGAGAGTATAAAAGCTTCTTTAAGAAAAGTCAGCAGCTTCTTTAAATAGGCTTTTTCTTTTCAGAAAGACCTCCGGCTATCTTAACCAAGTTTAACTCATTGTTATATAAAAATATAAATTTTATTAACCTATATATGAAATAATAATAAACTTTAATGTGCCCGTTACACATTTTAATATTGAGATTTTTCGCATACCCAAGTATTATGAGAAAGTGCGATAGTGTGAAAGCAAATTCAATGTAAATGTCAAGTAATAAAGACAGGTATTTGGCATCCCAAAATACAAATTCGTTTTAAAATTTTCTATTATTATTATTTTTAATTTTATCAGGCATGTTTTTCTACTCATAAATTTCAATTTACTGGAAGTGGGGCGGTGTAGAAACAAAATGTAATGTTACGTTAGATTTTTTGATAATCACGATAACTTTTCTTTTGATTTCTATCTTATAAATTCTAGTGCAAGTCTTTACACTTGTAATATAGTTTAAAACGGGCCTTAATAGCGATATTTTTTTTTAATATAATGGTAATAGAAAATAAGTGTTTTTGTTTCGTAAGTATATTTTGTATTGTTACCCACATTAAAATAAACTTTTTTTAAAAGCCAACTCCAACAATAAACCACATTTTTTTTCAATTTTCTTTATTAATAAATGCGGAGCTTGACATGGTCCTGTATATTTCTTCTACAAAGAAAACTATTATAAATTTAATAGAAATGTTTTTTGTTGTAAAGATTGAGGGATAGGTGTGTTAACTATATGAGGACTTTGTGTAACACAGAGAAGAAGAAAAAAAAAAAAAAACACAAAACAAAAAATGGCATTAAATAAGAACAACTCAAAATTGTAATGCTTCAATTTGGTTATTATTTTTATTCCCACCTGTGGCATACACTCCCGATTTTGTTCTTCTTTTGCTTTAAATTGAATATTTGTTTTTCTGCTTTTTTGTGTATAAAACTAGTTACTGATATTAATGAATATTGTACAATTTTCTTAACTTAATCACTGATATTCAAATAACACTGATATTATTTTCCATTTCCAAATTTTTTGGACGCAGCATTTAATTAATTTAAAAATTTCTTTGTTGTATTGTATCACTCTGATGAGTTTTTTGAATTTTTATTTATTTATGACCATTTTTTAACATAAACTGTTTGTTTGTTTGTGTTTACTGTTGCGTGTTTATTGGCTTTGTATTTTTACTATATTTTGTTTTTTTTTTACTTTGAACTTCTTGTTTTAAACGGCCGTCAACTCAGCTTTGTATTCCGGCTTCTACCAAACGTAAAACAAAACTAAAAAAATTAAAGAAAATGTTGTTGGTTTATGACTGGAAATTATTATGGAAATGGCTTAAGCCTCTGTTCTCTGGCTGAATGATTGCATGTATCGTAACTAGAGATGTCTAAGGTGGTACAATTTTAGTGTTTTTAATACAATTCATGCTAATGCGTAACTTTGGTACAATATTGAAATAAACAGATATGTAATCGAAAACTATCGATTTTAAAAGCAATCGTTTAGAGTTTGTTTTCTATTTTAACCTTATCAAAAAAGAAGTACGTTGTCAATTCGTCTCAATATTACTTTTTTAATATTTGTGCCTCCAGAATTCAGTCATTTCAGGGTCGAATTTTAAAATTTCTTTTTTATTTGAAGAAGATGCTTACATTTTAAAAACAGTTCATAGTATTAAAAATTAAAAAGTGTCATCACACAACATACATGTTTTTATTTGAATTTTGAATTGTAAAGGGCACCACTTAAAAATTAAAAAAATTGCAAAAAGTAATACAAAAAAAAAAAAAATTGAAAAAATTAAAGGGTGTATCGATAGGTGACGCAAGTTGCTATTTTTTGAACCGTTATAAACAAACGCTTGAAAATTGGTCAGACTGTCGATTACTATGACCGTTATAATAACACAATTGATGAAGATTTACTTATATGAGCCTATCTTTTGAACCGTTATAGACAAA
The DNA here is from genome assembly GCA_916610165.2 of Gymnosoma rotundatum. NCBI lineage: Eukaryota > Metazoa > Arthropoda > Insecta > Diptera > Tachinidae > Gymnosoma > Gymnosoma rotundatum. The sequence continues at coordinate 87,972,738 of OU744337.1, read as the reverse complement.
CGCTTGCAAACTGGAGAGAATGTCGAATGCTATGACCGTTATAGTAACAGCTATTAATATTACAAATTATAAATTAAAGGTGCCCCAATAGTTCATTTAATTTGATGTATATGCCCATATTTTTGAAATGTTGTACACGGTTAAAATTTGCAAAGAACCTATATTGCTAAGTCCGCTATAACAGTAAGTATAAAATTTGAATTGGGAAATTAAAGTGTTACCCAATAGTTGATATAATTTGATGTATGTGACCAAACTTTTAAGCCGTAATAGGCAGACGGCTAAATTTTACAAGGAACCTGTATTGTTAAGTCCGCTATAAGAACAAGTTATATATACAAGTCACTGATTTGGAAATAAAAGAGTGTCCCAATTATTGATGTAATTTGATGTATGTGGCCAAACTTTTGAAAGGTTATAGACAGGCAGCTGAAATTAAATACTTTTTCGCCGTTATATTAACCGTTATATAAAAAAACTTTTAAGCAAAACAACTTTGACTGTTATGATAAGAAGTATAAAAATATAAAATTATTAATTAAAGGGTTTTCCAATAGTTTATGTAATTTTATGTTTATCGTCATACGGTAGAATAGTTTTAGACAGACGATTGAAAGTTACAAAGTATAAAATTTGGATTTGATAATTAAAGGGTATTCTAATAAATAATGTAATTTGGTATTTATGTGACCAAACTTTTTTAACTGTTGAAGACAGACATCAAAAATTTACAAGTTACCTATATTCCATAGTTTGCAATAAGAAAATGTATGCAATTCGAGTTTTGAAATGAGAAGGTGTTCCTATAATTGATGTAATTTGACCTACATATATGACTATATCTTTTGAGCGTTATATACAAACACCTGAGGATTAGATAATGCTCACAACGTTTTCTGGTATAATACACATTGACAAAGTTAGATTTTGTACAAAAAGCCGGCTAAAACTAACATTTACTTTCAGTGACAACACACTCTTGCAGTGTCCGAAAAAAAATATTTCTAAGTACTATTTTAATATGTTTTATTTATTGTTGTACAAATGGAATAATATTCTGCGTTATGTATATCTTATGTATCATTCTTTTTATGCGAAAAGTTTGTTATTCCGTGTGTAATATCTACAATATCCATTTCCGACCCCATAAAGTTTATATATTCTGACTTCTTATGCATAGCGAAGTCGATTAAACGTTGACCGTCTGTCGTCTGTCCGTTTGTGTTTGCCAAGGCAAACTTGATTTCACAGGAAAAAAAAAAACAACACGCCTACCTGTACTTTTTTATGTCATTTGAAACAATAAAGAAACTCCACTCAAAGAAGTAAATATATAAGGCGATGGAGAATTAAAAAATAAGAAAAAACACCAACTGAAAAAATTTGCGCGCGCCCATATTATCCGAGTTACGGGGATCTAAAATTTAAAAATTTTTTAATGTCAATATGGGTATATGTGGATCCAAAGGAGATATTAGCTGGCCTCCAAAAAGCGGGATTTAAGGTTAAACATGTAGATAACCTTAGAAATAGAGAACGGGTGCCCCAACCTCTTTTCCGAGTTGAACTGGAACCAGGCGACATCAAATTAAAGAAAAATGAAACGCACCCCATATACAATTTGAAGTACCTATTACACCGCAAAATAACAGTGGAGGAACCACATAAACGCTCAGGACCCGTCCAGTGCTTAAATTGTCAAGAATATGGCCATACTAGGGCATATTGTAAGTTGTCACCAGTTTGCGTAGTGTGTGGCGAGTTACATTGTTCCGCCCAATGTGATAAACCTAGGAATGACACCACTGTTAAAAAATGTAGCAATTGCGGTGGAAACCACACTGCTAACTACAGAGGCTGTCCAGTTTTTTCCATAGTAAGGAAGTCATCTCAAAAATTAAATACTCCTGCTAAGCAACCACAATATCGAGCAAATGTGCATTTCCCTCAGTTGGCTCAACCAACAACCCAACATGTCTCATACGCGGATATGTTAAAATCCAATAATATTTCAGCGAACAAAGCGACACTGACAGCTAGTTCTATGCCAAATTTGCAACCAGAACCTAAACAACAAACACCATCAGGTAATTTTAATCGTCTCGAAGCAAGCATCGAGACATTAGTGCACTCGTTAAACAGTTTTATGAGCTCTATGAGCAGCATGATGCAAGAAATGGTACGCATGCAATCTACTATGTTGCAGGCGTTACTCAACAAAATATGAACTGTTTAAAAATATGTTTCTGGAACGCAAACGGCTTGCGCCAACACAAAAACGAACTCGAGTACTTCCTAAAGAAGGAACAAATTGATGTCATGCTGGTTGCAGAGACTCACTTAACAACAAATAGCTTTTTTAAAATAAATGGCTATATTTTATATGACACCAAAGACCCGCGTGGCAGAGCATGTGGTGGTACAGCAATACTAATAAAGGCTCGAATCAAACATCATTTACTGTGTGACTTTTGTGAAGACTACCTTCTAGCAACAAACATCTGTATTGAAGAATTTCATCAAAACTTCGTTATTTCCTCGATATACTCACCTCCTAGATTTCAAATATCAGAAAGTCAATACAGCGATTTCTTCAAATCACTAGGTCCCTGTTTCATAGCATCAGGCGACTACAACGCTAAACATACGTTTTGGGGATCAAGACTAATTACTCCAAAAGGTCGAGTTTTGTTTGACACAATTTCAAAAATGAGTCTGAATGTGATATCGAGTGGACAACCCACCTATTGGCCTACTGATTATCAAAAAATACCAGATGTTATTGATTTTGGCGTAACTAAAGGTATTTCAAGAGAAATAATCGAAGTCGAAGCGTCACTTGAATTATCCTCTGATCATTCACCGACAATTGTCTATATATTCAACCAGCAAAATATCGTGTCACCAAGTACTAGTACAAGCATAAATTGGTTGAAATATAAAAAATATCTTAGTACTCATTGTTCAGAAAATATCCCGCTAAGAACTCCAGAAGACGTAGAGCAAAGTCTTACTAATTTAGATAAAAACCTTAAATTAGCTGCCCAACGTGCAACAGTAACCCGGCAACTAATAAGACACAATCAAATTCATTCTGCTGACATCGAGAGGCTTTTGGCTGAGAGAAGAAAAATTCGCAGAGAGTGGCAATCGCACAGATCTCCTCAACTTAAAAGCAGACTTAAAGAATGCACGAAACGGCTAAGAGAGTTACTAGAATCTCGAAGAGTAGCATCCCTGAAAAACTATTTACAAAATCTTGACCAAACTTCTCAATCAGATTATTCATTATGGCGAGCGTGTAGAAACCTTAAAAGACCAGTTGTACAAAAGCCTCCCTTGCGAACTTTGTCTGGAGGCTGGGCAAGAAATGATACAGAAAAGGGCAAATTATTTGGTGAACATTTGAAAAAGGTATTTACTCCAAATGTATTGACTGATGCAGTTGAGCTGCCAACTGTCGAAGCTAGTGATGCAGTACATTTAAGATTTCATTTTAGCGATGTAGAAAGGGCAATAACTGATTTAAACACCAAGAAAGCCCCTGGCTTTGATAAAACCAGTAACAAGATGTTATTCGAGTTACCCCATATAGCTCGCAAGATTATTCTTTTTATTTTTAACGCCATTCTACGTCTTGACTACTTTCCTCCAGACTGGAAGGTTTCCCTAATAACTATGATTCCTAAACCAGGAAAAGACCACACAAAAGTTGAATCATACAGGCCTATAAGTCTTTTATCAAATATGTCAAAGCTGTTTGAGAGGATGTTAATAAATAAGCTGAACCCCATTCTAAGCGACAAAGGATGTATTCCGAACCATCAATTTGGCTTCAGAAAAAAACATAGTACAATTGAACAAACTCACAGGTTAGTTAACGTAATTAAGAAGACCTTTGAAGAAAAAAAATACTGCTCTGCGCTTTTTATCGACGTTTCTCAAGCGTTCGATAAGGTATGGCACGATGGCCTAAAATATAAGTTAAAACTGAATTTGCCCGCAAACTTATATAAGCTGTTAGACAGTTATTTAACTGATCGGAAATTCATTGTTAAAGAAGGCAATTTTCTAAGCTCACCTGAGCCAATTGAAGCCGGAGTCCCCCAGGGTAGTATATTGGGGCCCATTTTATACTTGTTGTATACTTCAGATATGCCAACTAGTGTCCGAATCCACACATCGACATTTGCTGACGACACAGCTTTTTTAAGCATTCACGAAAGTCCCGAAGTAGCATCACGATATTTACAAGACCATATATTAATTCTAGAAAAGTGGTTAAAGAAATGGAGAATTAAGGTGAATGAACAAAAATGTAGTCACATAACTTTCACACTGCGTAGGGAATCGTGCCCCCCTATTCGCATAAATAACCAAACAATACCGCAGCTTTCAGACGTAAAATATCTCGGCATACATCTTGACCGGCGCCTTACTTGGAAACGCCACATAGAATCAAAGTTAACACAAATGAAGTTAAAAGCAGTCCAACTCAACTGGCTTATCGGCAGAAATTCCACTCTCGCTTTAGATTGCAAACTTTTATTGTACAAGACAATTTTAAAACCAATTTGGTGTTATGGCATTCAATTATGGGGGACTGCCTCTGCAAGCAATATAGAAAAAATCCAAAGGCGCCAAAATAAGATTCTACGGATGATTACAGTTGCTCCCTGGTACATAAGAAATTCGAACATCCACAAAGATCTAAACGTGCAATCAGTAAAAGCAGTAACGTATTTGCAGAAACTTGAAACACATCCAAATCCGCTAGCTCGCAACATGCTAAATGAACGTGGTTACAGTCGCTTAAGAAGGAGGGATATTTATTCTCTCACCCGAACATCAGAGGGATAACCCACAATGATAGAAGCAACCGTGAAACATACATCTTTTTTGTCTAGCATTGGCTGGACATAATAAGTATATTTATTTTTTTTATTTTAGGCTTAAGATATGAGTAATTATTGTTAGTTCAAAAATATACTTGAAGATTCAATAAATAATTAATTAATGAAAAAAAAAAAAAAAATATGGGTATCATTTTAAAGCTTTTGAAGAGATTTTTAAGGATATACTAAAATTTTTTAAGAATGCATAACCCACATATATGCACAACCAAAATTCTCTTTATTTTCTAATTCTCTGTCACCCCAATATTTAGTTTTTTGATTGGAGTTACTTCACTAAACTAGATTTATATAGAAGGAAAAAGGTACGTAAAAATCGGCATAGCCGAATATAGCACACTTACTTGTTATAATATTTGTTGTTTTTTTTTTCTTTTAAAAAAACAAAATATAAAAGCACATGAAAATGTGTAGTAAAGAATTTAAAAAAATTTTTGTAAAAAAGTACTTTTTAGGTACAATTTAAATGTTGCCTTTCAACCCTGATCGTTACGTATCGCAATCGTAATGAGCGTATTTTGTGTGATGTACGTGTGTTTGTTTGGCTTCAGATGTTTCTTCTTCTCACTATCTACAGTGGTTCAGAAACATAGTTCGCGGATTGCTCTTGTATGCTGTACGCAAATCAGTTTTAATAAATAAGTTCATAAATCGGTGTAAAATATCAGTGTTAAGCATTTATCAAGCAGTTATGAAGGTTTAAAGTAAGTTTTTATTTTTGCAAAAATTGTCATCATTGCAGTATTTATGTAAGAAAGAAATCTACCGTCAAACTAAAAAATGTTTAAAAAAAAAACTATGCAAATGATTTGTGACCTATTTACATATGAAAGATTAATTTTTTATACTTTCTAACATTATACGTTTAGTTTTTATAAATTTTTATTTTTAACTGCCAGTAAACCTTACGACTGGTTATAATTTTTAAACAAGTAGTGTCGGTAATAAATCAAATTTTTCATTTGACAGAAAGTTAGCATCAGTCCTAACGCAAAACCAACGAGAAGACAATTGATAATTTCTGTTCAAGTTTCACATTTAAGCTAAAATTCAACTTGTACTTAACATCAATAAGTCTGTTCGTATATCAAACTTTAGAAATATGTTTTTTTTCTTACATAAAATATGATTTGATAATTCGATTTCGTTAAGATTTTAAGCAGAGTGACTTTACGTATCGCACCAACTGATCCTTAGTGAATCGCAAGCATGTAAGGAATGAATACTCCTTAAGTTACCATTTCGTCAGTTACTAAGTAGTAAATTTTGGGGACTTAATTAATTATTGTTTGTAAGGTAGTGAATAGTTCGAATTTAAGAAATAGCCACAGAATATAAAAATTTGTATACAATTATCACACTTTAATGGCTGGCGCTTTGTTATCTGCTAGAGAAATATTACTAAAATGTTAATATTTGTTTCATTTAGTTTTTCCTTCAATTCGGTCCACTGTATACAAAAATAAACAACAGAAAAATTGTCTGCAAACAAATTTTTGTTTGTTGCGTGTTGTTGTTTTTTACTTCTCTTATGTATGTCATGGGCCTGATTTTGGCTTAATTTTCGTTTAAGAAGCTGATTTGGTGGCTCTTTGCCTCCCTCAAATATTAAATCTTTTTGTATTATTTGCTCTCCAATCGATATTGAAAATATTTGATTTTAAATTTAAGTTTTTTGTGTACTGACTTCGTGTTTGTTTTGATAATACTCTTGTTGTTTCATGTTCTGCAGCTATTGCTATGGCCGGTGTTGTTCTCTTGAGATTGGTATAGTCAGTTTGATTTATTTCAACATCTTGATCAAGTTTGTAAATGTTTCCGCTTAACACCGACTTAGCTGGTTGATGTTGTTCTCTTCTCTCATTAGATTTTAACGTCTCTATTTTTATTGTGGATTCAAATAAGTTTTGTGTAAATCCACCATGATTTTGGTGTTCGTTATCGATAACATTTTGTTCTCTGTTTTTGGTTGTTTTTGAGTAAATATTATCTTCTTTAGCTGTGAAGGTTATTGTCTTTGCTATTATCATTGGAGGTTTTGGTGCCGGACGTTTTTCCTTTACAAGCACTTTTTCTGGGTGATAGCTATCGATTGATATGTCTTTGATACACTTGGTAAATGAATCGGATTTGTGCGCTGATCAGGGCTGCCGTTTTTGGTTATTTCTAACCAAAAGTGGTTATTTTTTTCTTTAATGTGGAGATGTGAATATTTTTCTCATTTTGGTTATTTTTTCTCCAAAATAGTAATACACAAGGCAAATTGAATACTAGGTAAAACTAATAACGCAGGTGATTGAATTCGCTTTACACATTTCTCCGAGCTAATGTCAAAATTTGTTTACATTTTGTTGACGCGCCATTTAAATAAAATAAAAAAAAATTTTCAATTTTAAAATCGGAAAATAATTTTGAATACTAAATTTTTTAATAAAACAGTTAATGTGCGAAAAAAACGTTTTGTGAACAGTAAGAAGAATGTGTGTGCCCAAGAATTGCAGATATATATAAAATTTAAGAAAAAAAAAAAACATTTATTAAAAAAGAAAATGTGTCTTTGAGAAACAGTTTTTTTAAGTTGTTTATTTTTTAAACAAATTATGTACGTGAAAAAAATATTTGAAAAATTTATTGTGCGGCTAGGAAAAAAGGCAATGCTGATGATAGTAAACAACTTTCCTGCATATTTTTCCATTAATTGGAGTCTATAGCGTGAAAATTATTATTTTTTAAATACGAAAACTTTTTATTAAATTTCTTTTTCTTCTCTGTTTTTTATATTTTTCCTTATTTTTTGTTGACAGGTAAAAGTAAATTTACACTAACAAAATACAGGCGTTTTTTGTTTTTGTTCTCATGCGATTACCTAGTATTCAAATCGCCTTGGTAATACACATGTACATATTTTTTATGTTATACTTTTTAAGCTTTTATATTCTTCAATTTTTCGAATGGCTATGGTCCCAAACTATTATACTGTGAACTGCAAGTTTTGTTTACTTTGTTTTAAACAAACTTTTATTTTTTTAAACATAAGTGTACAATCGTTAGTTATTACATACATACATATGTAGGTAAAAGAATTTTATTATTGTTATTATTATTATTAACTGAATTTAAATCACATAAGTTACATTATAAATATGTATCCATTTTAAATGTTATTTAATAAAAATACTACATATTGAAATTTGGTTATTTTTTTTTCTCATTTGGTAACTTTTAAAGCAAATTTTGGTTGTAAAATTTTTTTTTGTTGTGGCAGCACTGGCGCTGATGTTTTCTTTCCTGCTGTTAGAAAGTAGATTTTTTTTTGGTAAAATTTTTAAAACAGGAGGATCTTGTAGGAACAGATTATAAACGTACAAATATAAACAAATTTTTGAACAAATTCCATGCAAACAATTAATTTATGTCTATAAAATATAGATATGCAGGCACATAAGTTTATGTATGTTCATTTGTATAAAAAACGTGCAATGTAACATTGGAACTCTCAAGAAAAACTGCATTTACTACGATTGACGGAATAAATATTTAAATATACCAATTTAAATTATGTTGAAGCCACTTTACGCAAACGAGATAAATACATACATCAAGCACATACATACATACGAATATTTATACAATTAGTGAATGATTGCTTCAAACATTTTTCACCAAAACATGTCATCATTAGGAAAATAACATGTGGCAGAATCATAATATTTTGGAAATAACTCAGCCACTTGTAAAGGGGGCAAGGCCGATTAATCTAAAATTACATGAGCTTAGCAGAGGAGTATCTAAGTTTGGGTTTTGAAGCTAGGTACCATACATGGGGTAGGGATGGCGCTATGTGGTTGGGTACCTCGCACCTGCAAATTTTTCTAATGCACTTTTTAAATTTCTGTCTGATTTTAAAGGTGAAGTTAATACCTACAAATTTGCCCATTATGCTTTAAAATGATTAAATTATAAGCATTTAAAAACTTAAAATTTTTATTATGAACTTTCTTTGTTAACCTCCTTTGGCCACCTGCTGTTTGTTTCCAGATGTATATAAAAATCAAAACATTTGTATACATTTTTGCCAACGGGGTATTTTATTAAAAATGATTGCTATTTCACCATTGCCGCATTACTACAAAGCTGACCATAAAAAATAAAAATCTAAAAATATTAAAAAACTGAAAATTAGTCATAAAGGCAAAAACAAATTCAAAATTTTTAAATTTTTTGATACCCTAAACGAGTTTTTGTCAAAATATTGGGGTACAATTTTCAGCTGTAATACAGCTGTATTACTCCGAATTACTACTGAAAGTACTTCGTGAGTCCTAGCTTCTGTGTGTGGACTTTATGGACAATAGAGTAAAAAATTCTAATTTTTTTGTTTTTTTTAAAAGAGGTGGTTAAAGGAGATATTTTTTGACTCTTATTTCCTTTTATTGCAGAGTATTTGTCGTTTAATTCTAGTTGCCCAACTACACGTGCACAGATTATTTCTATTGCATTATACATTTTTTTACTTTCTTTATACTAAACTGTTTTTAACCATAATTGTACCAATATTTTTCAAAGTTTTCAGAGATCGGCATCAAATATTAAAATTTTATTTTATTATTTAATGCATATGAAAATGGAAGATGCAATTTCATATCAAAAAACACAAAAAATATTCTCCTCAAAATCATTCTTACGTGCAAAACTTTGTATTCTTAAATACGTATCCCACTTTTATAAATTTACTAGCGGACCCGGCGAACTTCGCCTCGCCCTAATTTTAAGCCTTCAGACAAACTTTCGAGTAATAATACAACAAAAATTTAAATTATCATCAAATATTGTTATAAAAAAGAGGTCCAATAAATACAATTTTATACAAAAAGCCAATTTTCGATTTTTTAAATTTTCCACATTTTCCGCATTTTTCCATGTTTTACGCCAAGAACTTTCTATTTTTTCATTTGGAAAGCCATTAAGAAATAATTTCACACAAAATTTCGTACAATAAAATTAATTTTAATCTTAAAATATTTCCTAAATATCCCGAACATATTATTAAAATCACAAATTTTTTGGATTTTTCCAATTTTTCAATTTTCCGGAAGGATTTTCCAAATTTTTCTTTCGTAAAAACCTTCTTATTGAAAAACGAACAACAGACAAAAAATATTCTCATTTTATGAATTACTATACATTTTTTTATAAATTTATGTTACTAGGATACAAATTTGTACTCCCAATTATTAACAATCGCTACTAAAAACTTTAGATAAAAATGAAATTTGCGGGTATTTTGTATTTTTGAAAATAATTATTTTTTTATTTTTTTTTAATATTATTAAAATAATCTTGCATCATGCATGCATGTCTAAACGATAAAGTAAATCCTTCAAACCTTTTTGTTAAAAGATTAAGAAGCCTCATAACTAATCCAACATTTTTCTATTGATGAGAGTACAGGAGCGGAAGATAACAAAAGACTATATAAAATGGTTTTATTTTGTGACTGCCTAGACCATTTTATAGAACTGTGTACTTGAAATCGCTGTTTGTTGCTCGGGCTACTTCTGTTAATTCTTTAAGAGGAAGAATTTTCAACTCTTGACGATGGCATAATTGTTTATATACTGTGGGCGTGTTATTTCTTCAGGGGCGTCATATATATATAGGGAGATGAATAGCTGAGATATATTTGCCTTAGTACGGTTAGGAACCGCTTTCATAGCTCAAATTGTAGCTCCTTCTTCTACAAGGGTGATCAATTTTATACAAAATTGGGTTTAAACATACAAACATGCTTGCACACAAATATAAATTTTTTATATATTCCTGCAGAAAAAAAAAACACATAGTCAGCTGGAGCAAATGCGTTTCTTAAAAAAAAAAAAATAAAACTCCATAAAGAGCGGCGAGCTTAATCTCTGAGCAAATCTCGCAAAATGAGTGAAGAAGTGACAATGTTAGAAACTTGGGCCACATACGCTGTGAGGTCTTGGTATTAAGGAGGAGGTCAACAAACATAAAACAATAAAGCGCAGAACTTATTATCATCATCGTTTGTTACGAATATAAATTAAAAAAAACTAAGAATCACCGTAACTCCCTACAAAAATTTATTTTTGCAGGAATTAATTTTTACTAATCAAAATAATAAGAATATTAACGAAAGCAAAAAAATTTATAAAAAAGTTTACAATTGCACTTAAAGATGCTCTTTAATTTGAAAACATTAATTGACCTCCATAGAAGTATGAATTTTTTTTGCCTGAGTTATTTCTTTTAACAAAAAAATATTGTCAACTTAAAAAAATTATTGTTAGTAAAGGTTAATTTTATAAAGACTACTTTTTATTTTTTATTTTTTGTTTTAACATTCTGAATTTTGTTTACATGAATGGCTCTCAATTAAAATTATTTTTATACGAATTGCTGAATACATTTTTGTATTAAAAGTGAAAAACTACTCGTGTTCAATGTTAATTTTAAGAATTAAGAAAAAAGAAACTGTTTACTACAAGAAGCCAAAAAGGAAATGAGTCGACTTCATTTTTACAAATATTAAGAAAAGGCTGGTAAAATTTTCGTTATTATAATATTGAATATTATACTCGTACATAACAGCAGTGAGTAACAAAATATGTTAAATTTAGGACTACAGGCAGCAACAATTAAAACTTATGAAGAAAAAAGTAAAAAACGTAATTGTTAGTATAAACGCCGAGCCCAAATTTTGTATCTTTGTTGTTTGTTCTCTTATGTAGTAGGCCAAGAGAAATTATGCTTTTTTCTATTTTAAACAGCCCATTGCAAACTGGTAAAGAAATCTCGTGCTGCTGTCGAACATTTGTTATAAATAAGAGGGTGCCCCAATAGTTTATTTAATTTTATGTATAATGCCATATTTTTGAACATTTGTAGACAAATAACTTGTATTGCTAATTCCTCTATAACAATAAGAATAAAGGTTGGATTTTTAAATTAAAGGGTGTGCCAATAGTTGATATAATTTGAAGTATGTGCCAAAACTTTTGAACCGTTGAAGACAGACGGTTGAGATTAATTAGTAATCTGTATTGCTGTGTCCGCTATAACAACAAGTATTCAATTTGAATTTAGAAATTAAAGGGTATTTCCATAATTGATGTAATTTGACCTTAGACAGTCTGATATAGACAGGCAAAGAACTTGTATTATTAAGTCCGCTATAACGGCAAGTATAATAATTGAAATTGGAAATTAAAGGGTGTCCCAACAGTTGATGTAACCTGATGCATGTGGCGAAACTTTTGAACATTTATAGACATGCATTTGCAATTTACAATAAACCTGTATTGCTAAGTCCGCAGAGATTAAAGGGTGCTGTAATATGAACTATATGGGCCTATCTTCTGAACCGTTACATACAATAACTTGAAAATTAGAAAAAATTTTCACTTCTTCTTCTGGTATAATAAGAAGTATAAGTATTTTAAATTAAAGGGTGTTACATTAGTTAATAAATTAAGATGTACATATAATGTTAAACTTTTGAACAATTGTAGACAGACGGTCGAAATGTAAAATTAAACTCTACTGCTATAACAACATGTATAAAATTTGGATTCGGAAATTAAAGGATGTCCCAGCTAAAAATTACACGAAACCTTATAAAAAATTATAAGATTTGGATTTGGAAATTAAAGGGTGTCCCAATAACTGATGTAATTTGATGTTTGTGACCAAGGTTTTTAACCGTTATAAACAGAGAGTTGAAATTTGCTTAGCCCCTTATAGTAAAAAGTATACGATTTGAATTTAGGAATTCAAGGGTGTTCTAATTATTGATATAACTTGCCATATATGGGCCTATCTTTAGAAGTGTTATGTGCAATTACTGTTATGTACAATTACCGCTTAAAAATGAATACATTAAGAGGCACAAAAATAGACACTCTGGCAAAGCTTATGATGAAGAACCTTTGCGATACCTGAAGTCACTTTCATACCCCGATTTTCTAAATAAATTTGCACGGGAAAAAAAATTTTTAGTTATGGGGCTTTCGAAACGTTATTTTGCTAAAGGTCGAAAAAATTTTCAGTAGAATGCTTGAGGCTAAAAACAGACCATGGATAAGAATAATTAATAAACTTAAAAAGCTTTGCTAGGCAATAATCATCAGAGGTGTTTTTTCAGTTTTTTTCATCGTTTATTTTGTTGCCAACTGTTTGATTTATGTGCGTTTCTTTTCAGCAGAAACGAGCTCGCAAACATAGTTCGATTTTATAATTGTTGCGAAAATGTTAATTAATTAATTAAATGTAGTTTCAGAAAAATTATAAAAAACCACTTTAAATAACAACAATAAAAATTGATTAAATCTTTTAATATTATTGTTTCTGGCGAACATTTTAAAATGAAGAAAGATGAGAAAAAAGTGTAAACTGGGGTAAGAGGAAAAGGAAGTGTATAATAAAATTTGAACAGATTGAGAAATGTAACATTAAAAAAATTAAGTCGAAGCAAAACTAACAACAAAGAAAAGGAATTTCAATACAGATTTTGGAGAGCATATTAAAACAAAAACAACAGCTATGAAAATAATTGAAAGCAGAAATCACAAAAAATCAATAAAACTTACGGACTTCCATTTGTTCAAATTCCAATTGACGTGAAATTGTCTTATGCCTTTGATGCAATTCTTCTTCCTCATCAATGCTTTCTACACGACCAATTGTCTTTGTTGTTGCTGCTGGTGTTGCCACATTTGAGCCGCTAACTTTTAGTACATCTGTTGCTGTGGGTGTTGTTGGTGTGGTTGGTTCTTTTGGTAGTTTCTTTTGGCCTAGCAGGCTAAAAACTTTTACTTTACTTCCACGGCGACTTTTTATTGAACCACTAAATGTTGCTGAAGAAGATGAAATCATGCCGCCACCACCAAATCCCTCGACTCTCGTTGCCTTTGTCGCTGATGCCTGTGTGTTGCCCATTGCGAGAACAGTAGTCAGCGATGTAACAGTATTTGTAGTTGTTATAGCAGACTACAAATTGATGATTGTGTATATGCAATAAGATATTTGAAAGCATGCAATAAAAAAAAAAAAAGAAAACTTGTTAAAAAAGTTTAAAAATCGAAAAATAATAACACGTACGTATATAAAAATCATAAAATAACTACAACTTTTCAATTAGATTATTTTGTATTACACAATATAAGAGACTGCAGTCGTCTATAATGTCTTAAGTAGATACGAAAATATTTGCTCACATTTTTATGTTGTGAGTATTAAAAATTTCCTTCTAATAAATAGGAGTTGGGAGTTTTAAATGTCAAATCAAATCTATAATTACAATCTTACTGATATCAATTGAATGTATGAGACACATTGTAAAGCATTGATGGGCCAATTAGAAAGTCGATCAATAGCCCCTTAGAAGCGGTTCCGGAAGCGTATGTATGATTAGCGGAAACAAAGGTATGATTGAATCAAAAGGGCAGATAGTGAACTCTGAAAAATTCAACTAAAAGTAGGGGAGTTTTTTTGCTTTGATGTATTAAAAAGATTATTACAGAAGGCAAAAGGCTAAAGCAGTCGCTAGAAGACAAATAGCCCCATAGAAATTCAATTTTTAGGTTATGTTATGCGTCTGAAGGATACCACATGGAGCGTGTGGTGGGCAATTATCCTACCACGACCACTTTTCCAATTAAGACATTTTTTTGCTTATATGAAATTGTAAGACCCTTTTCCTTACAGATCCCTATATAAGCGCCAAATAGCTTTAACTTTGTATGGTACGTAGCACGCCCACTATCCCATACCATCTCGTATTTCGCTAAAAGATGCATATTAAAAAAAAACTAAAACTAAACTTGTTTTAGTTGTAGAGCTGCGATTACCTCTTTTTACTACGGTCAAAACATGTGATTATGTCCAATTTTATTTAACAAGAAATTTATTTTAAAAATAAATTTTAAATATGCGTATGTCTACTTTGGTAAACAAGTATGTTTAATTTAATTAAAATGAAAACAAATTGTGTTTATATATATGTATATATTCTGTGTTTATGCTTGTATGCAAGGCAGATTAATATAGTGGCAGTAGATCAGTTGACTTTCTTGTTTATGTTTTCAGATGTCATATTTTGTTTACACTTATTATTTTTTTCCTAGAAAATTTTTTTTCTTACAGTGGTGTTGTGAAAATATTTTTAAAATTTTCATAAAACAAAATTGTTTCAGACACTTTTTGAAACTAAATTTTATTTACAAATTGTAGGCTTCGCCTCTTCATAACTTTGTTTGCTCATTTTATATGTTAAACCCAAGAACTTTGGTACGAAATGTGTTTATACACATTTTGAGTTTTTACATATAAAAAATAAGCTGACATAATCACGAGGTTTAGGAAGCTCCTTAAATATATATGCATGTAAGTAGCATCAAAGGAAAGCTTATGACGTCTAGATTAATAATATTCTAATTATTTTTTTCGAGCTACATTTTCAAAAACTGAAAAAATCATGTTCAGATGGGTTTTTGAGAAATTAAATATCACAACGGTTTTTTTTTTTACTTTTTTTTTTTAGTAAAATAATTATTCCAGAAACATATAACTAGAACAATATAAGAAAAATATTGATGCAATAGCAGAAAAATCTCTATTATATATATTGAATTTTTTTGGCAATATTAAAGGACCAGCGCCTTGGCATAGATTCAAACCAAAGTTTTCACGTCTTTTTGTGGAAATTTTCTTTCACGACCTCTAAAATATAGTCCAAAGCTGCTTGCTATTAGTAGTTTTTGATTCACATACATTTTTCTTTACGTCAGTTTGCAGACCATTCCATGATATTTATATTATAAGACTATATTGGTTTGTTTCTTATTGAAGACGGTATAGAGTAACAGCCCAGATTTAAATTAACTGGTCCCACTCCGCGAAATAAAAAGCATGTCCACATCGTTATGCTTGAACCTACATGCTTTATGGTCTTAGGTGTAATTTTGATCTCATCCGTGTACAAAATAATGACGACTTATATCATATAACTAAGAACATTCTATTATTTTTGCTGGCAATGTAAGTTGTTATCCTCAATGATATGATCTAAAAAATTTATATTATTTGGTTGTTATGATTTGTGAAGCATTCACAAGAATTAAAATTTTTAAAAACTTATTTTACATTGGTTGAACGAGCGGCAAAAATAGAAGCAGTTCTCGAAGTACAATCAAACGTGGCACATAGGCATTTTTATTAAATTAAGAAAAAATAGAAAAAATCAAAATGTTCTTTTTTACGCCCACCACAGTAAAATTTTGACCTGCGGCATTGTTTTTCGGCACATAGCATTTTTAAACACTCAGAATAATTTGTATGAAATTTGAAAAATATCCGCCCACTTCCCATACAACTTGTATTGAAAAAGTGGAAATAGAATGGGTTCCTGAAAATATATACCTAAGCCGCCCACTTTAACGCCCATTTCCCATAGAAAAAAATCACAAGTAATTAAAGCATAGTCTTTTAATCATTATCGTACTTCAGTTTTTGAGTTGCAGTTTTGAGAGAAATCTATTTATAAATGGGTCTAAAGACAATAAAATATTATGCATTACGTCCTAATTAGTGGCTACACGTCCAATTCCTTGCAAATTCCTCACTTTCTTAACTTCTTTAGAGAGCATAGCTGATACAAATATTTATTTATTTATTTATTTATTGAACACAAAATACTTTATTTTTTAATTTTTAACAATGTTGTAATAATCAAAGAGTTCAGGCAGTAAATTGACCTTTTCTACTTAAAAAAAAAAGATTACAATAAACGTTATTACTAGTAAAATAATAACAAAAAGATTGAGGCAAAAGTAATAAAGAAAAACCTAGTGAGGAAAAAAAAAGAAAAAAGGTTTATGGCGTTTTCTTTTCTAAAAATAATTGTTACCTAACAATCACATAAAATGTTTTGCATGTTGTCTAAACCCCGAAAAATTGCTACACATTTTATAGCCACAATAGAACAAAAACTATTATTGAATTTTTCTAACTTCCTTTACATATCAGTAAAGTTTAATTAGCGTTTCAAACATAAAGCAATATAACACTGGGTTTAGCAACAAAAGCAAACATCACTTATCAAGAATAAGAACTACTAAAAAAATGTACATAAAATTGAGGGTAAAATGTGTAACATATCCTACACTTTTTCGTTCAACATATTTTCAAAAGAACATACTTTTAATTTACACTATCGAACATTTTTTAGAAAAGAACACAAAGGTGTAAATATATGCAACATTTTTGTCAGAAAAGAAAACGCTATTAGTTTTACGATAAAACTTAACACTAAGATTTTATATTTAATCTATTAATCAACCCTATCATGAATATATTTTCACTCGAAATTTTTTCCCTTTTCCCCAAATCGCAATCGTGAATAATACATGAGAACAATTTTTCACGTAAACAAAAATTTCCCTTATCGTGAATAATTTTTTCCCTTAAAATTGTTTCACTTTTCCCTTAGATTTGTTCACATAAAATTTGCTGGGGAACTGCATACATCATGCCAGTTTTTATATGTTTTAATTAGAATATTTACATTAATAACACATTTTTTTAAATTCAATATCGGTTACTGCAGTGCAGACTGACATTATGCTCGTCAAGATGCAAAACAAAGAGATCTATCTATTGGTTATAAATTTATGAAGATTTTTTTATTAAAAATATTTTTTAAATGATCAGATACAAAAATTTATTTTATTGAAATGGGTCAGTAGCAATATCTAGGGTAGGTTAGGCAGGCAGCCTAGTTGCCACAGCCCACTTGGGTCCATTGATTGGACCTTTTGTGCCTAGGGTAACTTCAAGGGCTTTTATGCGTTTTGCACGTCACGTTCTTGAAATAAAATTGCTCTCTGTTATAGTATCTCCTCCTATTTCAACAACACAATAGCACCAATCATTAACATTTCTAAATTTTTTATAATTTGAAATATTTTTTCCTTCTTCTTTCTAATTTGTATTCAGTACGAATTTATAGCGGGAACAAACGTTCCCATGAAACTCACAATAGCAATTTTCCCTTCATGGGGAATAAAAATTTCATGGAAACAAAAATATCACATTTTGTTCACCATAGGGGTGAATATGTTCGTGTTCAGATATTTCGAATCTAATATCATAATTGTATGTGAGTTTTGCTATTCTGTCTTGAGATGATGAGATGAATCGTTATTGTTGATAGAATGTAGTCGTTGCGTAGAAAAATTGCATGGATAATTATACATCATTTTACACAATTTGTTTTGACTAATTTGAAGTCTTTTTTTGTGTCACTCAGCAACGTCACTCCATACTGGGGCTCCATAATTTGATAAGAAAATAAAAATTGATTTAAAAATTATTTTTTTATTTTTTATTATTTTTTATTATTATTTTATTTTTTATTATTTTATTATTTTTTATCTTGACTTGGGAATGTCTTTCTATTTACGAAAGAGTAGAACAGTTTTGTGACAATATTTACTTTATTTATTACATGAGAAACATGCTCACCAAAATTTATTTTTGGGTCAAGGATATTCCCTTAATACTTAACTTTAGATTACCATCTGATATATGTATGTATTGTTAAACAAGAGATCCCTTTGTGAAATTAAAATTGAATTACGCTTTCGAGTGAAGTATATTTCTTGAAACCTGATACATATAATCAATTGAAATTAATAATAGCGCAAATCTTATCACTGCACTTGCCAATGTAATGTAAGTTAGCATATCAATAATATTAAAAATTTATACCCAAATGCAGATATTTAAATAAGAAACTGTAAATAATTGTACCAACAATAAGCTCTAATGGAAAAGATTTAGTGCAATAAAGAGAGCAACACATAATGTTTAGTTGTTATTGCAGGCACCTATAGTCTATCGCATATAATCGTGCTTCATCTTCTATTGTTGTTATTAAACAGTATCAATAAACAACAATTTAATTTCAATTGAATCTTAGGCTTTTTTATAACAATGAAATATATAAAAATTAACACTATTGATTTTTTAATTTGACATCTTTCGTTAGACAGCGCTCCACATCGATAAAAAGATGCAGTCCACTGAAGTTGTTGAACATTAAAATTTTAATGTTTTTTATATTTTGTTTTATGAAATTTTTTATATGGCACTGTTTCCAACTTTTTTTTTATGCAAGTCTCGTCATGCAAGTCTCATTTACGAAAATATACAAAAAAATTTAATGATAAGTTTACTATAATTGTACCAAAAGATTGAATATGCAGTAAATTTGCATGCCATTTTAAACAAGCGAACATATATGAACTTCGAGCATGTCTGTCCAAACAAATAGTTAATATATCAATATAATAATACAGAATTATAATATTCAGATATCTGACACCAAAATGCCAAAAAATTCTCCAAATCGGCAAACATGAAAAAAAGAACTTCGGACACTCTTCAACCTATGTGCGATGTGATTTATATTTCATATTCATATTGTAGTAGTATATTTGTAGTTTACTTATGTTATCTTTATAGTGTACCATTTCTTCATTTGCCTCTGTATTATATTGTTACGTTTATTTAAATTATAAACGTTTAATTTATGAGTTCTTTATTTGCAAAATAAATAAACACACAACTTTTAGAGTTTTAAATAAATTACACTTTATTTAATCAATTATTTGACGATTTAACTATTCGCGATTAATAATACACGCTGGCAACTTTAATTGTTGTACCACAAGATCTTAACTAGATGACGCTCACAATACGAATGAATCAACACGTATTGGCGTTGCTTTTATATACCCTATTTTTAGGCGTTCTTGAATGTTCGAGAATTTCTACCGCCATCTATTGCGTAGTTGAAAATGCTGCGTTGCCACTTTTATCTCAGACACATTAGTGAGCATTATTATTTACTTCTAGAACCTTCAATCATTATATAAAAATACATGTTGTGTATTTTTATTTAGTTGTTATACAATGCAGGGGGGTTACTATGTAACTCGATTCGAAAGTTAAATATTACGAATTCGGATTTTTTCTACCAACTAACTCGAATTCGCAAATACTTTTCCTACTTTCTAGTTGACATATCCGATTGTCGGATACTCATACTCTACTTTCGGATTTGCATTACTACGTATTTCGAATTTAGATGTCAAAGTCGGTCGAAAGTTGAAATTTGTAGTCGTTTGATGTTAAGTTAACGGATGATACATAAACAAATCTTTAAAAAATCGAAACAACGATAGCAGACGCTAAAAAATGTAAGTATTTCTTAAATATATATATATATATATATTGATTGATAAATGTTAATTCAAGTCTTTTTCAATAAGAAAAATACTACGAAAATTTTTAATACCAAGCAAAGCCAATTTGAGATCATGGTCAACTTTATGACAGAGCATACACAGTTGGCTAAGGGGTAAATAAAAGCTACGGACGCCAAACAAGACACCAATGATTTATGGGCACGATTGGTAGAAGACCTAAATGCAGCCGGTCCACCAATGCGGAAAGTGGTCGGTTGGAAAAAGGTAAGTAATAAATAGTTTGTCCATAAATTAAATTAATTTTTTTCTCCTTAGGTTTGCGCAGACCACAAGACCCACCTTAAGGCATAATTGCGGAAGAACCGCATTACGGGAACCAGTAACAATGCCGAGCAAGATGTTTACACTGTACATGATTACATGTGTAACCAACGTGATATAGGGGAGACAGATGAATTGGTGTCTGCCCCTTCCCCACCGCGTTGTTCATCAACTGCTCGCACACCCATCACACCACGAGCACCATTCAATCGCGCTGTGCTGACAAAGCAATCATTGCTGGAACAGCAAGTCAATAATCAAATGGAGTACCATAAACGCTCCATATCAGTGTTAGAAGAAATAAGTACTAGTTTAAGATCTCTAGTAAAATACAAAAGAAGGCAAGTGGATATAGACGAGAAAAATTATAAGCTTGCAAAAAGGAAATTCGACCATGAACTTAAATTGGACGTTGAAAATAAAAAACTTTAACTTTTTTTTATAAATTGTTTTTTATTTCATTTCATCTTCACTTTCTAACAAAAGGGAAACCGAATCCATTTTTATAATAAACAAATATTTTTTGTTAGCTTTTATTTTTACTATTTTGATATTTTTGACATTTTTGCGTAGGAAATTCTGCCAAGTTTGAATAATACATTCGAAAGTACTGCCAAAAATAGTTCCAATTAGTGGCAGCACTTTTCACTCGATCCGAAAGTGTTACATGGTAAGAGCTCAAATTCGGATCGAATATAACTTTCGAGCTGTTCGAACTTTCGAATCGAGTTACATAGTAACCCCCCAGGTGTGTGTATGTTTTTGTATTGTGTTTGTTTAGTCATCGCTTTGTGTTAGTTGTTTTTGTTTTGCAATAAAGATGTTTTATAGAAACTTCTAGCTTTGAAAACAAACACAATAGGCCATTTCGTTTTACTTTCTTGGCCTCAACTATTTATAACATCTTTTTATGATTTAAATAAAGTATCTTTGTAACACTGCCGCCCACTTAAGCCTTTTCGTCCCGAATAGGCTCAACATTACCTCTTCCATAGTTAGCCAACCGCTCCAGGTGGACCACCTTCATTTTGGACCTCGGATTATGATATCTCTGAATCCGGTAAACCACGTCATTCAATTTCTTTATCACCTTGTACGGTCCCTCCCAGTGGGTTTGCAGTTTAGGGGATAATCCTTTCTTGCGTTGCGGGTTAAATAGTAGAACCATTTGTCCTTCGGTAAATCCCTCCGTATTTGCTGCTCGATCATATCTGGCTTTCATCTTATCGCTGGTCATTTTAATGCGGTTACGTACAAACTCATGAAGCTCATGTAGTTCTTCCTGTGCCTGGAGAACGTTTTCATTGTCTTCGTGCACTTGTCCAGGTTTAACACCAAATTCTAAATCTGCTGGCAGTTTTAGTTCTGTCCCAAACAAGATTTTTGCTGGACTACGTGAGGTTGAATCGTGTACAGCTGACCGGTACGCCAGTAGAAATTTGGGTATATGCTCATCCCAATCCTTTTGGTGTGAACTGACCACTTTTCTGAGATATTCTTCTAGGGTACGATTGAATCTTTCCACCATGCCATCAGACTGTGGATGCAGTGGTGTCGTCCTCGTCTTTTTGATACCATAAATGTCACACATCTCCTTAAATATAGCCGATTCAAAATTTCGTCCCTGGTCTGAATGTAGTTCTAGTGGAACACCGTATCGGCACACCCAATTGTTCACAAGGGCGTCTACCACTGTTTTGGATTCCTGGTTTGGAATGGCATACACTTCAGGCCATTTGCTAAAATAATCCATTACCGCTAGTACATATCGGTTTCCAGCATCACTGACAGGGAATGGACCTGTGATATCAATAGCTATCCGCTCAAAGGGTGCACCTGCGTTGTACTGTTGAAGTTTGCCACGACTTTTTCTTACAGGACCCTTGGCCTTTATGCACTCTTCGCAATTAGCTATCCAATCGGCCACGTATTGTTGGCAGCCTACCCAGTAAAATCTCTGCTTTATCTTTTCCAGAGTTTTTGTTATACCCATATGGCTGCCGCTGGGACCATTATGGAGCTGCTTTAGTATCTCATTTCTTTTTGAAGTTGGCACGACAATTAAGTCCGTTGTAGTTTTGCCATCTGTACTTTCCCAAGATCGATACAAGCAGCCGTCTTCTACTTTCAGGCTATTCCACTGGGCCCAGTACGACTTGGCTAGTTGGCTCTCTGCCGATATTTCATGATGATTCGGTCTCCTGTTGTTTTGCTTAGCGAATATAATTTTTCCCAAAATTGGGTCGTCATTCTGGGCCTTTGACCAGTCTTCCCTTGACCCAATTTGGGTAAGCCGCACATCAATGACACACTCCTTTTTCTCTACTTTTGTGCAGTGCTTGCACTCTACATTGCATGGCCGTCTTGACAGGGCATCAGCATTATTGTGCTTTCCTCCTTTTCTATGCACAATACTAAAATCATAGCTCTGCAGACGTTCAACCCAGCGTGCAAGCTGGCCCTCAGGATTCTTAAATTGCATCAGCCAACGTAATGCAGAATGGTCCGTCCTTAAGATGAAATGTTGACCATATAAGTACTTGTGGTAATGTTTAACACACTCCAGCACTGCTAAAAGCTCCCTTCGTGTAACGCAGTAATTTCTTTCGGGCTTAGAGAGCACCCTGCTATAATAGCCAATGACCTTTTCTACTCCATTTATCTCCTGAGAAAGCACTCCACCTATTCCATAGCCGCTTGCGTCCGTGTCCAATATGAATTTCTGTCCAGCTATTGGATAGGCAAGGACTGGTGCCGTACACAAAAGTTTCTTGAGCTCCTGGAACGCTTTTTCCGCTGCTTCACTCCAGTGGTATGGTTGCGACTTCCTGGTCAACTCGTGCAAGCTAGCAGCCACTTGAGCAAAGTTTGGCACAAATCTCCTGTAGTATGTGCAAAGCCCCAGGAAACTACGCAGCTCATGAAGATTTTGTGGGCGAGGCCAGGTCTTTACTGCCAGTACTTTGTCTTCATCAGTTGACACGCCCTCTGCCGTTACACGATGCCCCAGGTATTTGACCTCCTTTTGAAACAAAGCACATTTCTTAACACTTAATTTTAATCCTGCAGCAGTTATACGCTTAAAAACTTCATCCAGGTTTTTGAGGTGTTCATCAAAAGTCTTCCCCATCACGATTATGTCATCCAGGTACACTAAGCACGCCTTCCAATTGAGACCCTTAAGCACACGTTCCATTAAACGCTCAAAAGTAGCTGGAGCGTTGCAGAGCCCGAATGGCATCACCTTGAACTGCCATAAACCACCACTTGCGCTAAAGGCAGTTTTCTCCTTGTCTTTATCAGCTATCTCTACTTGCCAATAGCCGCTCTGCAAGTCCAAGGTAGAGAACCATTCCGTTCCAGCCAACGTGTCTAAGGTATCGTCTATTCTAGGCAACGGATAACTGTCTTTCTTGGTGACGTCATTGAGCTTCCTGTAGTCAACACAAAACCGGGTACTGCCGTCCTTCTTCTTTACTAAAACTATTGGTGAACTCCACGGACTCGAGGATGGCTCAATGACTCCGTTACGTTCCATTTCGCTGACAAGTTCTTTGACCTCATTTCGTTTTGCTAGGGGAACACTTCTGGGTGCTTGTTTTATAGGCCTCGCTTCGCCAGTATTAATTTCATGTTTTACAACTGCCGTTCTACCTTGGCTTTTATTATTTAAGGCGAAGACGGAGGCATGTTTTCTCAGCAACTGCTTTGCTTTGTTTCTGTCAGGAGGTGTTAGTCCTGCCACCCATTTTTGCACTTGTTCTGCTAATGTATCTTTTTCTGTGGCTGTTATTTTAGGACTTACTGTATTCGCCGCACAATTAATTATGGCTTCTGCTGGCTCACATCGACCCATCTCATAATTCCTGTTAATTATTTTTTCGCTATTGGAGAGATTTAGTACTCTCACAGGAACTCTGCCATCGTCGCAGATTTTTACGAGGGCTTTTGCTATTATGATATCGTCTTTAAGTTCTTTTGGTTCCACCACCCACAACCGATTATCCTCACAATCTGTCTCCACACGTGCCCATACTATGGTTTCAGCCTGAGGTGGTAATTTCTGACGTTCAACGGCAAATAGCTTCCTTACTGTGGTCTTGCTGTCGTATCCAACATCCAAGGGTATCTCTACATTACGCCAGACCATTATTTGCTCGCCCATGTGCAGATTAATACCGTGGGCTATCATAAAGTCTGCACCAATTATAACTTCATCCACTATATCGGCAACAACAAACACATGGTCGGCGGTGATGTTTGCAATAGTCATTCTTAGCCTGGCTCTTCCATAGACAGTGGCTAAGTCGCCAGTAGCAGTGCGCAGTCGTACATTATTTAACGGCTCCACAGCCCCTTTTACTAGATCGGGCCTTATAATGGACTGAGACGCTCCTGTGTCTATGGTGAGGACTTGCTTTCTTCCGTTAATAAGACCGCTAACAGTTAGGTTGCTATTTTTCTGTTGCACAATGGAAATGGAGATTGTGGGGCCATCGATTGTGGGAGCTAGCACTTGCCCCTTAGTGCCAGCTCGATTTAGTTTAACGGAGACTCATGCGATTTGGTGTTATTGGCCTGCTTGTTGTCCCTTGCTGGCGAAGCAGATCTTGATCTTCTTTTTGCGGATCTACAATTGCGCTGAAAATGACCGGCCTTACCGCATTTAAAGCATTTGGCGCGAGATTTGCCCCTTTCCTCCTGCATTATTTCTTTGAGCATCTCCTTTATTTCGCTCCTTTTGTCTCCGTGGTAACACGCATCAGTCTCAAGACATCGCACCTTGTACTCCTGTGGCTTCGAGATAACTTTTGCGGTCTCCTGGGCTAGCGCGTAAGAGATGGTTTCTGCAAAGATTGATTTTTGCATAGCACAAACCGCATATTTAACATCTGGATCCCGTATGCCATTCACAAAGGCTTCAATCTTAAACTGATCCAGAAACGGGTGATCTTCGCCTGGATAAGTCAGCTGCACCAAACGTTCAATTTCCATGGCGAAGTCCTGCAGCGTCTCATATGCCTTCTGCACCCTGCCTCGTAACTCCATTCTGTAGAGTTCTCTTTTATGCTCAGCACCGTACTTACGTTGTAAGGCTACCATTATGTCCTCATAATTATTTCTGCAACCGGCTGGTAAGCATTCGAGTATCTGTGCTGCTGCTCCCTTTAAGGCCAGAATTAGCTCTATAGCTTTTTCTTCGTTGTTCCATTTATTTTTGCTGGCCACTGTTTCAAACTGGAACTTAAAAACATTAAAAGGTGAGCTGCCGTCAAAGCTTGGGGTGTTGGTCTTGCTGCCATGCTCAGAGACAACTTTCACCGGTCCCTCTCGAATTTGAAGTTCGCCAATCTGCACTTTTAATTCATGTAATTCTTCATTCACTTCTCTCTTTAGGCCGCACAGTTTTTCATCAAACTCGCTGACCCTCTGTTCTACGATGTTCACTCGTTTGTCGAAGGCTTCTGATATTTCTTCAAATTTTTCGTTAACCTTCGACAATAGCCTTTCCCCGTTGACTCTAGAGCTTTCTTGAAATGTTTCTTGAAGTTTCAGGTTGTTTTCTTCCATTTTCTTCATTATAGCGGCTAATATTGAATTCAAGTCCACGACGCTGTTTGTTGCTGGGGAACATACTTCAATCTCCTCTTTTTCCTCTTTTTCTCCAAATTCGTATGTTCCAATATCGATATCACGCTGCTTGAATTCATCTATTAACCGCTTTTGTAATTCCGCTTTATTGCCCGCAGTTGGCAGACCCAATTTACTCAGCTCCATTTTTAGCTGCTCAACTTTTAGCTCGTCGAATTTCATTGTAATTATTTATTTATTATTTTGCAATTTCACTTCTGACACCAGTTGTTACGTTTATTTAAATTATAAACGTTTAATTTATGAGTTCTTTATTTGCAAAATAAATAAACACACAACTTTTAGAGTTTTAAATAAATTACACTTTATTTAATCAATTATTTGACGATTTAACTATTCGCGATTAATAATACACGCTGGCAACTTTAATTGTTGTACCACAAGATCTTAACTAGATGACGCTCACAATACGAATGAATCAACACGTATTGGCGTTGCTTTTATATACCCTATTTTTAGGCGTTCTTGAATGTTCGAGAATTTCTACCGCCATCTATTGCGTAGTTGAAAATGCTGCGTTGCCACTTTTATCTCAGACACATTAGTGAGCATTATTATTTACTTCTAGAACCTTCAATCATTATATAAAAATACATGTTGTGTATTTTTATTTAGTTGTTATACAATGCAGGTGTGTGTATGTTTGTGTATTGTGTTTGTTTAGTCATCGCTTTGTGTTAGTTGTTTTTGTTTTGCAATAAAGATGTTTTATAGAAACTTCTAGCTTTGAAAACAAACACAATAGGCCATTTCGTTTTACTTTCTTGGCCTCAACTATTTATAACATCTTTTTATGATTTAAATAAAGTATCTTTGTAACAATATATTTCTGCTAATGTAATGTATATTCCAGGATAACGGTTTTTATTTGTACTCATAATATATTTTTCTAGATCATTCTTTGATAACATATCTATCCCTGTTGATCTCCCATGATATTAACATAGATAATAAGTTAGATAAATAAGCTCAAATGATGTAAATAACTGGGCTGCTAAAACAAAGCGTCATTAATAAACTGGCAATTGAAACGAAAAGACGTGTCGTGTTTTATTAAAGCGCCTACAATATCTCCTCTATCGTATATTTCATTGTCGCGTGCTTAGGCATTAAACATTAATAGTAAATATATATTTTAAATGCAAGTTAAATCAAAAAAATTGGTGGTAGTAAGTGTAATATATATAATTTCAGATATCTATATTTTTATACCCTTCACCATAAAAAGTATAAAAAGCGTATATATAAGTTTGTCATTCCAGGCATCAGGCAAAACACCACGCCTACCTCATATTTTTTCATGTCATTTGGAACAATAAAGTAACTCCATTCAAAAAAATTAATATATGGGGCGATAGAGAATTAAAAAATACGAAAAAAACATCAAGTAAAAAAATTGGCGCACGCCCATATTTTCTGATTTACGGGGCTCTGAAATTTTACAACTTTTTAAAATAACAATGTGGGTATCATTTTAAAGCTGAAAAGATCTTTAAAGAAATACCAAATTTTTTTAAAAAATGCTTAACCCATTTAATGCCAATGGTATTTTTATGTAAAATTATAAATATGCAGTACTAATTTTTTTTAGTTCTTTGTAACCCCAGTATTTGCTGTTTTAATTGAATTTACTTCCCTAAACTAGATTTACATAGATGTGTGACAGCAATTAAAATTAAATAAATAATAAAATTCTTAATATTTTTTAATCAAATAAAAAGCTTTATCAATGTGCCACATCTTAAAATTATTCGCATTGAAATATTCTATCAAGTTTCGTTGAAATCAGTGTTTGAACTTTTCACGTTTAAGGCGACAGCAAGCGAATGCCTTGGTTTCTTGTAATTATCTTCAAAACGAACAAATCAAGAACTATAAATTTCGGCTTTCTTAATTATAAAATAATGTTTTCACATATTGTTTATTTATTTCAATGCGTACGAATATCGCATTCGACATTGGAGAAATGCCCATATGATAATACATAATTATGTATCAAATCATATTTTTGTCAAGAGCTTAAGGAGGATATAAAAATTTTAGGAAGCCGGAAAAAGAAACTAGATTTTAAGCGGTTAAGAACAAAAAAAAAAAATCTGAAATCGTCTTTTAAACATTTCGAAAATCAAATTATAGAACGATTATTATTTTAACAGCGGCAGGATGCAACTCAGCTATAGGTTGAGATACTTGGTGCAAGAACATTTTACCTGATTTTAGGTTGGGGTTGGGTGTTCGACATCAACTGAAAAATAACTTAGTCTCTATGAAAGTGAGCATTGTACAATTAATAGACTCTTAAAAAATATTTAAATTTATATTGCTTTTGCGTATCTAAACGATATTTTTAAACAGCTTAGTATTGACCACAGTAATATAGATTGCAGCTGGTATTATTATATCATTTCCGTTAATGTCAAAGTTCTTGCTTACCGGGGGACGATTGCTTTGAAAACATCAGCGCGTGAAATTTGATTTGTTAGCTGGGATAATGAAGGTTAATGAGACTGCTTAGGGATAGTGTACTATAAAATTTTTGGCTTAAAAACCACTTTATTAAAGTAAAAGAGGGACTACGTTTGTAATTGTTGCTCTACATTTTGCTTAGACTAATCTCATTCAGATATAAAAAGTAACTTTTATGTATGATTTCAACGATAAATTTTTACTCCAAAGGTGCGTTTAGATATTTCAAATATTTGATCAAAAGAGCTTTACCACTATTTTTACAAAATTTTTTCAATCTTACATGACAAGATGTCTGAACTTAACAGATATGTATAATAAATAAAAAATCATATATATAAATAGAAGAATAATAAATAAACACACATAATCAGGTCAAATTGAATGCGTATAAATAATTAATGTAAATTTGTTTTTATTTCGATTTCTAAAGTTTCCAATTTCTGCAATATTCATTTGAATTTGTTAGATACTTTTATGTAGAGGAGAGCTCAGATGAGCTAAAGAAAAAATTGGTAATCGCAAGAAACCACGCCTACCTTCATTTTTAATCTTACTGATTCATGTTGTGTTTGCCTGTTTTTTTGGTTGTAATACTGTTTGGATTTTTCGTTTATAAAGAATGGAAGCAAAGGTTCCCAGGAGGAACCAATGAACTATACGGGGTGGTATATGCACCCAAGAGCAAGAGAACCTCATAGGTACAGGTGGAAAATAAAATTATGGATTATGAACTACAGGGAGACAAATGAATTTCGAGGCGGCGCAACTTTGTATTTGGTTTTACAGTTTGCTATGATATTTTAGCCTTTAGCGAGGACATGTATACAAAAAGAAGGTAATCGCCATCTCTACCACCTGGTATTTGATTCGCAGTTGTTGCTAGTTTAGCCAATTATAACACCATTCCATTTATTAAAAGTACCCTAACAAGGCTAAACTTAAGGATAACGTAGGAAAATAACAGATGATTTATTAAAGTTAATCTCAAGCCCAAACAAGTGGAAAACGTCTTCAGTATAATAACATAAAATTTTATAATTATTTGGCAACTAAGCAAATACTCTTTTGTTCATGTTGCAGATAATTTCCAAATTTGCAATAAATTGAATATTTATGTATATATTCAAAATATGTATGTATATATTTTATATATAATTTTTCACAACTTTTGCGCTTTAAAATGCAAGGTAAAATTTTTAATGACGTGTGTTTGTAAGTAGGTGTTTAATTGACGGCTTACTCCATAAAAATTATTTTAGTTAGATCTCTTATAAAAACGCTCTCATTATTAATATCATGAATCAAGAAAACAAGATTGCGCATTGCGCAGGTGCGTTAGTTTGTTGTCTCTTTTGTGTGACGTAGAAATAGACTATTTGTATGGAAAGTGTAACAGAATTAAAGTAAGAGAGCCAAAAATCTCTTATATTTTTACAACAAACACACGTTATAATTCTATTGTGACGTAGATGCGCAGTAGAAATATTTTTTGAACGGCTGAATGCGCAATCTTGTTTTCTTGATTCATGTATTAATATCATGATATTGCAATGAGATTACATATAAGAAAATTATCTCTGAGAATAAATTTGATATTTGTTGAGTAATTATCTGTGGTTTTAATGAATAACAGCGCATGTCTTAAAATCAAACTTTTCAGTAGAGCCAAAACTAGTTATTTTTGAAGTTGCGGTGTTGGTATCAAAACATTTCAACTTTTTTTTTATACAGTAATGTAAGTGTAGGTTTAAGCAATATTCCAATTAATTTTTAGGAAACATTTCCTTATGGATTAGATCCCGGACCAATTTGAAAATAACAAACCATTTAAAACTTAGTATGTCTATGTAAATTATTTTCGCTCACGTGGTTATGATTTGTTTTTACCTAAACAAACATCAAAACATAATTTTGAAATGTGTTCAGATAAAACAGCGCATCTGGCGCTGTGTTTTTTTATAAGAAAGAAATTTAAAAGAAAGCCGGTGTATGTCATCATGATATGTTATTGTTGAAATTAATTTGAAAAAAGGTAGAAGTTGTATTGTTGTGTAAAGAAAAAAGGGGGATATAATTCCATATTTTTAATTTTATTTTTTACATTTTAAAAAATCATTTTAAATGTAACAATTTGGTATCATTAACTGGAAATGCGAAAATTTGAACATAGGCTGTTATTCATGAAAACCACAGATATAGCAGATGTCGTCCTAAGTTTAGACGGTCACTATCTTTCTTAAAAAACAGTTATTAGCTGAAAATATTCGAAAGTGCATCTAACACAGTGTTTGTCTTTTTTTCTGGTAGCAACATTAAAGGAAAAGTAAAAATATACTTAATATACACTGGTGAGCGAAATAATGAGACCACCAAATATTTTTGTTGCACTGTGTTGTGTAGAGCAAGAGTTAAAAATGCGAGTATGAGAAAAGAAAGAACATAAAAAAACGGTTATTATATGACCAACAACAATATTGTATTACGTTTTGTTAAGTTTTTGTGCATGTTTTTATTTTTGGGGTTGAGCAAAATGATGAGACCACGTGTTTATTTTAGCAAAAACGAAACTTTTTAGTCACAAAATAAAATAAATATACATAAAAAACTTATTTTAATAATGAGTAAGACCTTCATTGTTTTGGATGACTTCGAAAATCTGATTAAGCATACTTTATATAAGCTTTTTTAGGATTTCGGGTTCCAAAGAGTCCCAAGCATCTGTGACAGCTGATTTAAGCTCTGCAATACTGTTGTATTGCCGGTTGTTGCAATAAATCTTTTTAAAGAGAATACCCCATACATTCTCAATCGGATTTAGGTCCGGAGAACATGCTGGCCAATCTAGAACATTAATATTTTTCAAAGCAAGCCAAGATAATCTGGAAAAATATTTATCACAAACAAAAAAATTTTAAAAAAGAATAAATAAACCTACATTGGTCCAGTCTGTTGCCATATTTTTTTCCAGAATCTGCCCGCGCAACTTTGTGTTGTTTTTTTAATTTCGGCGCACTTTTCATTCTTTGTCTTTTAATTACTCCAGACTGCTCTAAAGTTCTGTAAACTGTGAAACGGGACACATTTAGACCGCAAGTCCTTATAATTTCATTGGCCGTCGTCATTGTGTTGCTCGCATTTGCCACAATACGTCGTTTGTCTCTGACGGTGAGCTTTGGTTTTCTGCCACAGTTCTTATAATTTGCGTAATACTTCCCTTTCCTTATAAAGTTTGCACCATCGTCCTTGATCGACCAATTTTAAGGGGCTATTGCTCTAATTAAGATTCCAGTCTCCCTTGAAGCCGAAATTGCTTTTTTTATTTTTTATATTAATAACAAATTAAAAAACTTAACGCGTCAACTTACTGTGTTAACTAAGTATTCACAAGTAGTCTCATCATTTTGCTCATTCCAAAAAGTACGAAAATGCCCAAAAACATAACAAAATGTCATACAATATTGTTGTTCGTCACAGATTAACCGTTATTTTTAATGTTCTGTCCTTTCTCATACTCACATTTTAAGCTCTTGCTCTTCACAATACAGTGCAACAAAAATATTTGGTGGTGTCGTTATTTTGCTCACCAGTGTATTACTGTATTCATCAAAACATACTATGTTAAATAAAAATGCTTGAAATGCTTGTTGTTTTTAATACAATTGTATTAAATTTTTGTAACAAGTTGTATTTGAGTCAAATGTATTCGAATCATAACAAAAGTTTTGAATGATATATTTTGGTTATCTAAAGCTGTTGAGAATGTTAAAAACATTTTTTCGATTCGAGTTAAGATTTTTTTCGATAAATTTATTTTTGACAGACAAATTGATAGGGATTAATATTTTTACAGTTTTTATAGCTAGGGAATTAATTTTAGTTGCTCTAAAGTGCTCTACTAATATACTAACTTTTTCATATCCCCACACCTCTCACAGTCAACGACATTAAGCTGTGTCAATGTTGTTAATAAAGCAAGTTTTTAACAGAAGTATGAACTTTAAGCTGGCAACAACTTTTTAAAATGAATAGTGATTTAGGTTTTATTCGTTTGGCATTTCATCATGAATATGCTGACGCCTTAAAAACGATTCCAAATAGTGCAAATTTATTTTGAAAATCGCGCAACACGTTTATTTTACAGTTAACATAATCGTAGATCCATTCGAGTAACTATGGAACGTGTTAGTACCACATTTACTCTAAATGACAATACGCATCCAGAGAGACGTCGTATAGAAATAACTGCTGCTGTAGAACGGAGCGTAAAGGAAGACTCGAATCAGTCTATGCGGTATCGTGCAAGAGAATTAGATACGTGTCCATGCGGAAAGATCTTGGTATGTGTGATTACGAAATCCATTTCGTCTATAAATTGAAGCAACACGATCACATATCAAGGCGTAGATTTAGTAGGTGGGCCCAAAGCAAGATTACCGTTAATCCTGATTTTCATAAGCGATTTTAGTTAAGCAATGAAATTTACGTTTGGTTGAATGGATACGTCAGTAAACATAACTGCCATATTTAGAGTGACGATACTCCTAAAGTGACACCGTTATATTCGGAAAAACTGAATAGTGTTCTCTATGGGCCGGTAGAATCATTAGTACTTTTTTGAAAACGATGGTCAGAACGTTACAAATAATAGTGAGCGCTATAGAGCCATGACTACTGACTTTCTCGCTTATTATTTGAACAATTATGATGTGTCATACAGCTCGTGACACAATTGGCTGATTGAAGAAAGCGTTTGGTATCCTTATAGGTTCATATTTCGGACCTCAGTTGTCTATGTCGATAAGCCCGAAACGATTAATCGATGTACAGTACTTTTACCATCGAAAATAAGACCTCCAGATTAGACAACGCCCAAGCCAGCCGTCGCGTCATGTATAAACTTCAATGTTTTATTTAATTTTTAAGTTTTATAAGTCTATAAAAAGACCCTTTAGTACTTATTTAATAAGAATAATAAATAAATTAATAAAAATTTATTAATTAATAAATTGGCGAACATTTTTCTACATGTTTGCTAAATATCGTTGGATGAAAATGAAGACATATAGTAGAAAGCATTTATGTTCTTCTGTCTGATATTTGCTGTATATTAGTATGTTTTTAATTAATTTTTTTCAAGTTTAGAAGTTGAACAGAAACAGAAAGCATGTGCACAACTACTCAGGTTTTATTACATATACCTTACAATAGGTTGTGAGCAGAAAAATTGTTTTTCAAAAACGTTTTCTAAAACAACAAAAATGTTAATTGCAATAAAAAAAGGATATTTAGCACGTGATTCATAAGTTTATGAAAACTTTAATATTTAGTAAAACATGTCCTACAGTATGTTTTATTTTTGATATTTATGTATTTCGTTTCTTGTTTTGACGCCACAGAAAAATTATTTATTAATTACAAATATCACACGTTCATACACAAAACTATTTTAGAGTATAACTTTATATTTGTATACTTTTGTTTTTAGTTTATTGCACATTTTGTGCACATTATAATTACAAAACTACAAATTGCTGTATAAATTTCATTTGCAATTTGAAATAATGATTTCACATCGAGCAAGTTGAATTAGAAACTTTTAACTGTCATAATTGTGGTCACTTCCGGTGAAATTTATTTTCAATTTTCTAAAATTTATTTGTTTTGGTGGCAACAATATCACAAAATATTGTTGGGTGCGGCACACGCATTAAAACGACCACAGAAATAATATCGAAATAAATGAAAAGAATCACAGCTCAAATGCGACAAGTTCGTGACGTGAACAATTTCCTTTAATATTTGTTGTTTAATTTAATCAATCAAAAAAATAAAGCATAAAAAAAAATAAATGAAAAATGACAAACCTACATATATACATATATGTAAATACATATGTACGAACTTTAGTAAATTGTTAAAAAATATTCATCATTGCTGCATGTGGCAAACACGCAATCAGCACAACAAATTAAATCACAATTTTTCCACTTTTCTCTCTCATTCAGCACGTTTCTTTCACTCAAACATAAATTTAGATAAACAAAAACAATGAAAAATAGCGATATTAGTGTTTGTTAATTACATTTCCGTTTCTTCTAATTTTCTATACATTTTGATTACTTTCGGTTAAAAATATTTGTTTCACGTGTTTGCCCCGTTATATTGATGTTAGATTTTTAGTTTCATAGCTTTCTTATTTTAACTTTATTTAAAATTTATTTCTTTTCTAAATCATCAATCACAATTTGTTGTTATTACTTTCGAGTGACTATTTTACATTTCACAATTTATTTATTTGTCATCATATATTCCACTTTTAATCGTTCAACATGTTTGTTTACACGTTCGTACATTGTTACTTTGCAAATGTCAAACTTTATTCCACAGCTAAAAATCTGATTTGTAAACAAATTGACAAACAAAAACAAGCATTCGGATGCATAAAAAAATTCAATAACAGCTGTTCAATTGTGCTTTCTCTTTAGAACTCTTACTTTGCTTTGATGTGACTCAGACACTGAATTTTATATTGTTCTCTTTTTATTACTCTTTCATTGGATTATAACATTTTGTTAAAAATCGATAACATACACACCAAGTCACTGTCAACTACCGACTAAAGTAAACAAATGCTCACATGCAACATGGGCGCATGAATTTAATCAGCTGTCAAAATACATTTATTTCTCTTCTTTTGAACACAGGCATAAAAAGAGACAAGAGTAAATTTAAAAAAATGTGAAAACAAAACGTAGCAACCGGTCAATTATCAAACACTTAATTGAGGAAAATCTAATGCTATAAACACAATCAAGTCCATCGACTACAAGATGTCAAAAATAGAATACATGCGAGTTTATGAGAATAAATCTTTTAGCCGCTACACGACTATCGACTACATGGCTCCTTTTGTAGCCCGTAGCCAACTTAGGATAAATTCTATTTTTATTGGCTACAAAAAACAGATTAGTGCTGCCAATACAATAAATGCATGAAATGATGGTTTTAAAAACGCAATACATTAAATATCGCTATTTAAAACGCGAAAAACTTTTATAGTTGTACCATTGAAAAATAATAATCATCTATTCATTTGTTTACATTTTTCATTTACTTTAAAATGCGCCAAATTTTTCATTTACTTTTTGTTTGTGAAATTTTCCAATTATTTCTTTTTTCATCAATTTCTAATTTGTTTCATTTATATATACATTGGTAAGTATATAATAGTCATTTTTACTGTTTATATGTATTTATTATATTGTTTAATGTAAATGTTTAGTTCAATTTACATGCAAATATGGACGTGGACACTTCATACGCTGAAGTCTTTGTTTCCACTATTTTAGCAATAGTACTTATGTAGTTAATTAAATTTTTCTGAGAAATTTAAAATTTCTTTTTACAAAAATTTACTTAAAAATCAAGTTTGTTTTGGTTAACTTTAATATATATGTCAAAACAGATGGTTATTTTTTGTAGTTAGTGGTCGGTAATCGTTAAAAGAATTAAGTAGTGGCCAGTAGCCAGCTACTTTCGTAGTCGGTAGTCGATGGTCGGTAGCCTCTGATTATGTTTATAGCATAATTATTAAATACAGTAAATGACAATACAAGTTAAAAGCTTTGATTGCAAAAATTTTTTTTTTTCAAATTTTCATATACCTCATATACTCAGTCGTACGGTATGTCAAAAAATGCATGTGTGTTTAAAAATATATTAGTGTGGATTTCTGTAAGTGACAATGTTTAGTGACGACATAATCGAAAAAAAATTTTTAATTATTTTTTAGAACATAATTCAGGGATAATGACCATCAAATTTCGCTGAAATATCGCATAAGAAATTAAAAAACGTTTTTTTTTTTTTTTTTTAGAAATTTTAACAAGGTTTTTAATTTACTAAGTGGACATTGAGTGAAAAACTAACTCTTAATTAACAAAAAAAAGGTCAAAAATTTTTAAAAATAATTTGAAACTGTTATTTAAAATGAATTTCATACTGTTTGAATTACTTTTTTGTTCTCATTAAAAATCAAAACAATGTTTGAGAAAATTACAACTAAAAATACGAATTTAGGAGGCAATAAAAAAATATGTGTGAAATATTTATAACACCTAGTGTAGAAAGTACTATGTTTCCTCTTCTTATTCTCTTTAAGGCTAAAGGCTCAGGCAAGACATTTGTGTGAATACCCACAGAATATTTTTCAGCGACATTATCAGAGATACAAATATTTGTTGTAAGTTGTCTTAATTTAAGGGCACAGTTTAACAATTATTGAGCCGTTTATTTATGTTTTTCTACTGTCAGTTGTTTAGTCATTTATGATCATTCTCTTTTAACTCTGTTAAAAATATGGCAGCATTACCAAATATCAACATAAATCTCCATGTTTATAAAAAAGATGCTAACAAACACAATGAATTGCAAATTGTGAAAACTGTGCTTGCGGACACCTCCCGCAAGCGGACACCTCTACTGAGCAGACAATTTCTTCAGTCCCTTCGATGTGCGAGTATGCATTTAAATTTGTTTCACTTTTATATCAATACATAATAGAATATTTAATAGCAGTGAATGCCGACCATTTCTTATCAACTCTCCCGTAGACGGACACCTCTCCACAACGGACAAATCTGCTCTGACGGTCGGTGTCCGTCCACTGGAGCTTTC
Source organism: Gymnosoma rotundatum (assembly GCA_916610165.2). Lineage (NCBI taxonomy): Eukaryota > Metazoa > Arthropoda > Insecta > Diptera > Tachinidae > Gymnosoma > Gymnosoma rotundatum. The sequence continues at coordinate 87,935,417 of OU744337.1, read as the reverse complement.
ACTGTATATTAAAAAATGTCAGCGATGCTCCTGTATTCACCACCTTAACTTATTTTATTTATTAATTTAACTTTTTAATTAATATTTTCATTAAGAAATGTGTGCAAAACATAAAATATTGTTCTATCAATAGCAAAAATGTTTTTTTTACTATTATTTAGTTTTGCGAAACAACAACACACAAAAAAAAAACCATAACCATATGGTAAAACTGTATAATTTAATTGGACTTTAAATGCGCAAGATTGGTCATTTAAGTTTCATTTAAGTGTGCATTGAAAAACTGAATTTTGTACTTAAAAAGAACTTAAATATGAATGACATTTAAATATGAAGTCAAAAACTGGCCCTTATTCATCCGCAAGTTGATATTTTGTCCGTTTTGTTATATTTTAAAGCATGTGACAAATGCACAAATGTTAAAATAAAATTCTGTGAATGTGTAATTTTATTGTATAAAAAAACAATCACTCGCATTTGTAAGAAATAAATGTGTGTGATATAAATGCCCAGAGACACTGAATTTGATTCAAATATTTGAGCGTTAAGATATTTGCATAATAGTCTGAACATTGTTTTAACTGTTTTATAAAATAACAAACGACTTTCAAAAGACAAGTCTGCATATTGTCAGATTAGTTTTTTATGATTTTGTTTTTTCATATAAGAGATTTGCAGAGAGTTTTTGACAGCTATTAGAAAGAAAAAAATATTTTTATGTTTGCTTAAGATATTTTTTTTAAATTTTGTCTGATATTAGTACGGCAAGGTGTGAGATAAGAAAGTGTATTTAAATAAAAAAAAATTATAGCAGCGATTTCTTCGAATTTCGGCTGTCTATTGAAATTCTGCCCAAATCCGTCAAAAATGTTCACTGGGTACACACACGCAATAAAAAGTAAATCAACATGCACACATATGAGCAACAGCAATACAATTATCATTTAAATGAATAATAATTTGCGAAGTGCGATTAAGCGATTAGCATTTGAAAATCTAAATGAAAACTGTATGAGTGCCTAAGTGTGGTGGGGAGAGTCAATGAATTTTTAATAATGTTTGTGGCGACATAAAAAAAGAACTTCATTTAACCCATTTGTATACGCACGTGCACTTGTTATGTAGAAAAAAGCTTTTAATTGTATTTCCAATTGACACTTTGGAAATATAACAGTAGCCGCAAAACATATTGACAATCCCAAATATGTCTTTCTTTGTATTTATTACAAACTTGCCATACCCCAAATGTATTTTATAACTCTAATAATATTTTTCATATTGATGATATAAGTAATAAAATCCTATCCCATAAAGTGTCCGTTACCTCTCGTGAGCTTACTGCGCAGTACAATAATATCCCATAAAATATACAGCATCAAGTCCAAAAGCAAAGGCTTTGATTTTCTGTTTCTATACCCTTCACCAAATTTAATTTTTTTTAAATATCAATATGAGTATTATTTACGTGCTTTGGTGAGATCTTTAAGGAAATATAAAATTTTTTTAAAACTGCTTATATATGTATTACTTAATTTTTCTTTATTTTTTAATTCTCTGTCACCCCAATATTTGCTTTTTTGATTGAAGTTACTTCACTAAACTAGATTCACATAGATGTTGAAGGGTATATAAAAATCGTCATGGCCGAATATAGTACTCTTGTTAAAACTGTTTTTTTACCCTTCACCAAAAAAAGTAGAAAAAGGTTATATCTAAGTTTGTCATTTCGTTTGTAATTTCTACAATATCCATTTCCGACCCCACAAAGTGTATATTCTGAGTTGTTCTGCATAGCGTATTTGTTTTTTCTTAAAATATAGTGTTTTTGCAAAGTGTGTTCATATATCTTTCATATAATAAGGATATTTTGGGTGAAATTGAGTTACTCATTTGACGCCTGGGTTCCCATGCTCTTTTGACGGGTTTCATAATAATATATCAAATTTTTTAATCAAGCAGAATTTTTTGAAAAAATTAAGATGAAAATTCGCATTTCGGTAAAATTTGAATCGTAAAGTAAAATTCAAATTTATTTTTTGCTAATCTTGAGTTTTTTTATCTTAATTCTCGGTTTTTATTGATATTTAAAAGTATTTCTAGCAAAAACAATTTGTCAAAAATCGTAATTGTTTGAGAAAATGTTATATTTCAGTGAAATATAGATAGTTTAGTGATATTCCAAGTAACTCGTACTTTATAATTTTTTCAAAAAATTTCGGTTTTCGGTTTTTTTTAAAAAAGACAAAAAATCTTAAAATCGTAAGAAAAACAAATCGAACATTTATGGTCCGATGTTGCTAAGTTTCAACAGGTTTACTTTAACTTATTTTTCTATTTAACAAATTAAAATTAAGTGGCATCTTCGCTAAGAAATAAACGAAAAAACTGTTGAAAATAGTAGAAACGTGTCAATTAAAGCCAGGCACAGTCAGAAGTACATTCCAGGCACAGTAAGAAGTACATTTTTTTCTTTTCGAAATGTCATATGCATTGACATTTCGAACACGAAAATGTGTTTCCTAATAAAACAACTTTTTTTGTTTATATAATAAAACTATTGTAAAATATAAATGTAAATGAATATTGTGTTCACACTTACATATGTGTTTGCGCAAGTTTTAAGTGTTTAAGTGCAAAACAAGATGTTTTTGAGATATTTTTCCATACATTTACTTGACTTGCAAAACACTTGAAAATGATGTGTTTTTGATTTAAACACGTCGTAAAACACTTAAAAATCAAGGTTCAGATATGCTCGTGAAGTTTGTTCAATGGTGTTTCACTCAACAGGATTTTTAATAACGGAAAATCAAAAATTAAGAGCCGTTAAAAAAGCGTAAACAAAGTAAATACATTCAACCACGTTTTTAAAGAAAATAATTTGCAATTAGATGAATTAATTTATTTATTATATATTTTTTATTATTTTATTTTTATAGATTTTTTTTTACTTAAATAACTCTTAAATATTTATTACTGCATTATTTATATAATCTTCAATTTAAGGTAGGGCTTAAATTGCTTGCTTAAAAATAGCAACAGCACTAGAATCTTCGCTTTGCTTACATGTTTTTCAGCAAATATAAAAAACTAAATGTCTCAGCATTTCAAAACATTTCATTTTAAATGAAGCAACATCAAAAAGCAAATGCAAAAAAAAAAAAGAGAATGAAACGTACATGCTTAAGCTGACTATGTGTTTTTCTGCAGCAAAGCATTTATTTTGAAAACGTTTGCTGTTGCTTAAGTAACAAGTTGATGTTTGTTTCTCTTTTGCTGTTGCTTAAAAAGAAACACCATTTAATGGTTTAATAAAAACAACGTTTTTAAGATATATTTTTTACGTATTGTACGTATTAAATACATAAATACGCTTCTAATGTTAAAAGGAATGAAAAGCAGCGAGTTACAGCAAGTAAGAGCAAAAAAAAAGCAATCGTAGTCACCCATAACTTCATAGTTAAGGAAAAGCGAAAATAAAAATTAAGAACAAATTTTTGCTTAAGCAACATCAAACGTCTTCAAAGTAATTGCTTTGCTGCAGAAAGAAATACATAGTCAGCTAAAGAAAATGTGTTTCTTTCTTTTTTTTTTGCATTTGCTTTTTGCTTTTGCTGCAAATTTCTCCACAGCAACAGTTTAGCAACTACATATGCATTGAAAATAGTCAAGCATTTTTAATCACTGATTTAAGGCTTTTATCACATTTCTGGAATTTAGATTTTTAATTTAATATGTACCATCTGTTTAGAAAACTGACCAAGTGTCAAAATAAAAGTCCATATTTACAGTTTGAACGCTAGTGTTTAGTTTATTAAACATCTCGCTTAAACACGCTGTAAACACGTAAGTGTGAACGGCATATAAACGACTGAACTAATTTTAATGAAATTGGAGACACGGGTAGATATTTTTCCTAAAGGTAAAATAGAGCGCAGTATATAGCATTTTTATGCGTCTGAGTCAATTTAAACAAAGTCTCAGCTAATTATAAAATAATATTTTAAACATAGTTAGCTATTGATGTAAGGATCGAGAGGTTGAACGTACAATTTTATGAATATTAACCGATCTTAATAAAATCAGGTTCTAAAGATATTTGATATATAAAGGTATCTCCTGATCTACATGATCCAAACCGATTCGATAGATTTTCCACGTGTTAGAAGTAGATTCCAAAAGCAAACAAATCTATTATATATTACACAGTACTTAAAAAGGTCCTTAAATTAGACCTAGGCAACGCCGGGTACAAGCTAGTCATTTCGATATTTTAGAATGATTTGAATTTAGTTAAAATTCAGACTTAATTAACTGCACAGATATAAAAATGATGGTTGTGGTATGAAGAGAACAGCCATATTATTTTCATTATAATAACATAATCGTTGCAGTGAACAAATTACAGTTGATATTCAATCATGACCATTATATTGTTATTACTGCAACTTAATTTTTGATAAAATTCTGAACAAAAACAACTTTTTAACCGAATTCAAAAAAGAAAGAGGTTATACAATTCGGCTGAATGTTGCTTTTTTTTATATTTGTGCCTCCAGAACTCAGTCATTTCTAATCCGATTTTGAAAATTTTGGTAACATGATAGATTATGCTTACAGATTGGTCCCGTTTTAAAAACAGTTCATAATCTTAAAAATTAAAGGGTGTGCCCATACAACATACATATTTATTACGTGTATTATAAATTGTAAAGGGCACTTCTGTAAGATTTAAAATGACTGCGTATTACTATAGCTCCCAAAAACCAAAAATTATACAAAAATAAATCTAAAAATTAAAGAGTGCCCCCATAATTGATGTAAATTTACTTATATGGACCTATCTTTTGAACGGTTATAGACAAACGCTTGCAAATTGGACAGAATGTCGATTGCTGTGCCCGTTATAGTAACAAGTATTAATATTATAAATTAAAGGGTGCGCCAATAGTTAATTAAATTTGATGTATATGGCCATACTTTTGAACAACGAACCTGTATTGCTAAGTCCGCTATAACAACAAGTATTAAATTTGGATTTGGAAATTAAAGGGTGTTCCAATAGTAAATGTAATTTTGTGTATGTGACCAAATTCTTGAACCGTTATTATCAGAACGCTGAAACTTAAAATCCGCTATATCAACGAGTTTATAATTTAAATTTAGAAATTAAAGGGTGTCCCGTAATTGATGATGATTAACTTATATGAGCTAATCTTTTGAACCGTTATAGACAAACACTTGCAAATTAGACAGAATGTCGATAGATATGGCCGTTATAGTAACAAGTATTATTATTAAGAATTGTAAATTAAAGGGTGCCCCAATAGACAATTTAAATTTATGTTTATGGTCACACTTTTTAGCAGTTGTAGACTGACGCTTGAAATTTCAACAACCTGTATTGCTAAGTCCGCTAGAACTACAAGTATAAAATGTTTATGTAATTTCAAGTGTGTGGTCGTACTTTTGAACCTTTATAGACAGAATGCTGAAACTTAACAGGGACCTGTATTTTTAAGTCCGCTATATTAGTGAGTATATAATTTGAATTTAGGGTGTCCCATAATTACTGTAGATTTACTTACATAGGCCTACCTTTTGAACCGTTATAGACAAACGCTTGCAAATTTGACGCAATGTCGATAGCTATGGCCGTTATAGTAACAGCTAATAATATTTAAAATTATAAATTGAAAGGTGCACCAATAGTTAGTTTAATTTGGTATATGGCCATACTTTTAAACAGTTTTAGGCAGACAATTGAAATTTACAAAGAATCTGTATTGCTAAGTCCGCTATAACAACAAGTATAAAATTTGGATTTGGAAGTTAAAGGAAGTTGCAATAGTTAATGTAATCGTTATAGACAGACAGCTGAAATTTACAAGCTATAAGCTTATAATTTGAATTAGAAAGTAAAGCGTGTTGCCAAAATTAATGTAATTTTTTCTATATGGCCGTATTTTTTGAACCGTTGTATACAAACACCTTAATTTTAGACAGTGTCCACTACTTCATTTGGTATAATAAGAAGTATAAAAATGTTACATTATAAATTAAATAGTTGATATAATCTGATGTATATGGGCAAACTGTTACAGACAGACGGTTGAAATTTACACAGAACCTGATTGCTACGACAAGTGTATAATTTGGATTTGAAAATTAAAGGGTGACTCTATAGTTGCTTTAATTTGATGTATATTTCCAAACTGTTCAACAGTTAAACTAGTATAAAGTTTGGAGATATAAGTGTGTCCCAATTGTTAAGGTAACCTAATTTATGTGGTCGTACACTTGAGCTGTTATAGCAGATAGATGAAATCTGTTTTGAAGTCGGTTTTTTCTCGCAAGAATTGTTATATATATCTGACTGTAGTAATTATAAATCGCCAATATTAATTATTGAAGGCCGCTGCTTACTTAGCTCGTCAGGAAACTTCTCACAAACATTTTAAATGAACTAAAGATTTCTGTCAAAATAATAAAGTATAGACAGAAATCAAAGTTTAAGCAAAAACAACAATAACAATTTTAAACTAAAAAATGAAATGTATTACTGCGGAGAAAGCATATCCATATGGCCAATTCGTGACTGCTCATATAGTTCGTGAGTGGATTCTACCCAATTTTTGTATAGAGACCCTCAGTAACCAATTATTAACTATTTTTATTTTTTCTTTCATTTTTCTACAATGGTAACTGTGTTTTTGTTTAAAAGTTTTTTGAGTTTTTATGTTCCTTTTGCCTTTTTGATTCTATTGAGTTCTAATTTAATCAATTTGGCTTTTGACAGAAGGCTCTAAGGGTTTCTTTACAAAATTTGGGTAAAATCTGAAGGAATCAATTAGCAGGAATCAAGCACAATTAATGTAAATTAATGTAAGTTAAAAATTTTATATCATTTTATTGTAAAAATAATATTATAATATTAAAAAAATTTGTAATTCATTTTTGGCTTAAGTTCACTTTTTTATTTCTAAAAACCTTTTTTTTAAGAAAAATTATTTTACAAATGTATGCGGACGTTTTTCAAATAAAACAAGAAAAATTAGACACCAGCAGAATGTAATACTGCATTTTGTGGATCGCTACATCCGTTACCAGCATTTTTCGCGTCGGAACAACAACATTATTGTGTGTAACAATAACTTGATATGACTAAACAATTTAATTATAATGGCCCATATTCATAGTTAAAATAAAGTATACTTTAAGGGAACTAAAGTCGGTTTTACTTTAGAATCGACTCTAACTCATTCATAGATAATTTAAAATATACTTTTGGAGAGAAAGTCAACTCTAAATTTTAAAACTACCTAAAGCTGTTTTTAACTCATTTTTACAAAATTATTTTATTTGGTTTAAGAACACAATACTCTTTATCTGATTTTTATACCAAAGTGAACAAAATAAAAACAAAGTTACTTTTTTCAAATGTTTGTGTAGAAATTGTATGAAAACATTTATCAAATTACAGTTGGCACCCAGTGGAAGGCGTCTAAACTTAAAGTATACTTTATTCTTGACTATGAAAGCAAAAAAGATAATAAGAGCTTTTTATTTTAGAGTATACTTTAGCAAGAGCCGACTTTTTTCTATAACTATGAATTTTGGCCAATATGTTCTTCGCGTGTATCTTGCAAAACTGAACATATTGCTTTTCTAGAATTCCATGTTCACATGTTTTTCATATTGTTGTTTTATCGTGAATCTTGCACCTAATGATTTAAAAATAAGGAAAAATTAGTAATTCACTTACAGAGATTCAACAATAAAAATTGTACGTAATATCATATTAAGGTTTTTAAATTAAAAAAAAAAAACGTTAAATCATCCCCGATGTATTTTATCAATGTCATTTTTCATTAAAAAAAATGTTTAATTCTTGTTTAAGCGCAGTTAATGGGTTAATTTAATTATATATTATTTTTTTTTAAGCAAATTGGTTTCGATTTTTTTCAGCTGCTTTGTAATTGTTGAGTTGTTGAAATTTGAACTGTTTGCGGGACAGAAGCGATGTTTCTACAGATAGTTTTTTGATAATGACTGAAAAAATATTAAATAATAGTATTGTTGTTGCTATTTTAAATTATCTCTTTTTATTTGCAGTTCTTATTAGAGATGAGCGATATTTCAGTACCTGTGATTAAATCACTGTTATTTAAAAATCACTAGTCACTACAGTGACTGAGTTAATCAAGTAACAGTTCCGCGTAAGAACGTTCTTTTATAGTTGCACACATACAAACTTAAATTTAATTTTACTTTGTGAAAGAGAAAAAAAGGTACTTTGATTCTTAAATATGTCAAAGCAGTTTCTTTGCTGTGTAGCTTTTTGTAGCTTCTACTTATTAACAACAGCTATTCTTTTCTCCAAACTTCACACATACATATGTAACAGAAAATTTTGTGTGCTTTTTTTTTAACCTATAATCAATCAGTGTTGCCGAATTCTATATTTCTGGGCAAATATAACTACAGATTCTTTGAATGTAGAAACCAAAATACCCTTTCCATAATGATAACTGTTTTCGTAAAATATTATTTAGTATTATATACTTCCTATGTATACATATATGTTTAAATAAAAAAGAACTGAAAACGGTGATCACGGTAACTATTTTAAAGAACGGTGATTTGAAAGTCACGTTCACTGTTAACGATGTTCCTCAAAAATCACGGGATCGCTCATCTCTAGTTCTTATAATATTGTATTAAATTTGGTTTTATTGAATTGTTGATTTTGTGGTAGGCATTTGACAAACAAATTTAATTTATTAAAATATGTACGTAGACGTAATTGATACTTTAATTTTAAAACGTGTTAAACAAAATTTTCCCAGTTTTGATTAAATAAAAGAAAACTTCCTAGCAACCTTGATATTAATTTTTTAAAATTTTAATATTTTTTCCTAATAATATTTGTAATTTTTTGTTATACATATTTTTTTTTCAATATTAATGTAAATGTGCTCTAAGCAGCTTCTCTGTCAATATACACGGTGTCCCCAATAAAAAATTCGCACATTAAATCTAATTTACATACATACTGAAAATTAAACATATGAGAAAAAATTGCACACGATATTTTTTTTATTTATTCTAACATAGGAAGCGATATAAATATTAAAGACAAATAATTCACATAAAATAGACGGACAATCGTGTAAAGGTACGGTCAGATTAGTCAAATATTTGACCAAAAAGCATAACCACTATTTTTATAAACATTTATTCAAACTTTTCTGACACGTGTCAACGAATGACAATTTATAATATAATAAATGTGATTCCTTACCTTTTATATTGAGGAGGATGTTATATTTTTTAATAAGTATGTATTTGAAAAGGACACAAGGACTCGTCTTTTTGGTCTTTGGTAAATAAAGAGTTAATAACTCTTGTATTTATAACATTGTACTAAACCAAATACATTTTATTATATTTTAGAATTTACACAAGTAAACGTTGTTTTTGTTGAGTAACCCTCGTGGTTATTAACCGACTTCAAGAAAAGGAGAAGGTTATTCATTCGTTTGATATGATATTTGGTATTTTAGAACCGATTTTAAAACGTATGTGACCGTTATAGACAGGGAATTAAAATTGATTAAAAATAATTCTTGGAATATCCTCTAAATAAAAAATTAGAAATAAAGAGGTGTCCGCATATATGAATTTGAGGTCCATGCTCTTATCTCTTAAATCGTATAGAGCATCTAAACCTGCAATATTTAAAACTTAAAATAATGCAGTTAAACATACGTGGCCTTATCTCTTGAAATTTTCGCTTACCATTTTGTAAGAATTATTTTAGGAAATTTAATTATTTTTCGCGTTGGTCTTTTCTTATGTTTTTGACATTCTGTTTTTGAAAAGAAGTTTGAATGATTTATTATTACATACACCGTATTGATATGTCTTATTTAAAACGAAATACTTTGTACATTTAAAACAAAACTTTATAATTGGTAAATTAAAAAAAAAAAAAATAACAATCCAAATAAATGGAAAAACAAAGTGCCGGAAATTAAAATTAAACGATAAGGAATTAGTGTTCGAAAACGAAGTAACTGAAAACAGCTAATAAAGCTACATACATACGCAAGTAAGAATTAAAAAAAATAAATATTGGACCACAATATGAGCGAATTTTGCCCCTCATAATTTAAATAACAACAAGTTATTGCTATAAAAAACAATCAGCATTGATCACAAAACTTCGTTTAATGGGTCACGAAAATTTTTTGTACTAAATACTAGATCAATGAATCAATGAACAATGATCAATGAATTTGGGGAGGGTAACGTTTTTTTAATTTTATTTTCTTTTATTTCAGTTGATTTTTTGTGTGTTAAAAGAAGTTGGCGTATATGCTTATGTACGTATGTAAGTACATATTTAATTTTAAAAAAATAAGTTTTTTGCTATAGTGTTTCTTTTTTTAATGGAAAATTTGTAATACTCGAATTAATAAAAAAAGTGATTTTTAAATAAACTACAGAAATAGCACAGAGAAAGAAAAGCGAAATTTCGTTGCACTTTAGAGAGAATGGAAAAATCGGGCAAAATAAAATTATTGCAAAAATTCCTTAAGCTTTACAGGTGTATCTACTGGAAATTTCAGCGTCAGCAGTTCAATAGCTTTTAAGTAGGATACGATCTTCTATATGCTTTCCTCCTCTTCCGTTAGAAAAGTACAACGTATAGACAGACTGGTGCTAAAAGCTGTGAAAAATAAACAAAAATAGTTTTAAATTTATTTCAACATTTTTGAACGACTTTTTATGACATCCATTCTTTATTTATCTCAGGGCTGATAGATTACAGAATCATACAGTTTTAGCGAAGAAAACTTTAACTGTTGTTTCAGTTTGTCGCCTCCGAATAAGATGAGCTATGATTTAGATGAGTCTGTTCAGCTAACTCTAGGCTTATGTTCCGTGAACATATTTTTTCTAATTTACACACAAACAATGATGGTTCAGATCACAATTTCTTGCAGATCTAAAGACGTTTTTACTTGTATATGCTAAAATTATGTCGTAAAGCCACAGCATATCAAATTTTTTTTAGCTATTTAATAATTAAATTCTTTATTTTCACGAATAATAATAACTTTTTTGTGGAAAAAACCTTTTTGTGTTTTCTTGTTAAATATCTAGATTTTGTATTGTTTATTTTCTATTCTTCATAATTAAAAATCACTAAATTAACTCTCTCTCTCTCTCTCTCTCTCTCTCTCTCTCATGAACCTACAGAAAATTCAATTATATTGCTTCCTATTTGTCAGAGGTCTCACCTCTGTATACTTGTGGTTTTGATAACAAGACAAGAAAATCATATACAATAAGAATTGTTGTTCCAATTAAACGATTGAACGAACATAACGAACAGATCAATCTTTGATAAATGACCGAATAAGACTGGATACATCTCTATTTTATATGAGGAAAAATTTTATATTAAAATTGCTTTAAAAATTGTTATACCCTTTATCTCAATAAGTGGAAAAGGGTGTTTTAAGTTTGTCATCCCGTTTGTAATTTCTACAATATCTATTTCCGATCTCATAAAGTATATATATGTATAGCGAAGTCAAATTTGCGAGATCCGTCAAATCGATCAGACATTTTTTCTAAAACTACTCTATTGAAAATCAACCAAGTCGGTCGACGTCCTTCGAGTCAGCGGGCAAAACACTACGCCTGCCTTTAATACATATCGATGTTTTTTTTTTTAATTTTTAGTAGACCAACAACTAAATAATTAATAAATTAATATAATAAATACTCGTATCAAAACAAATAAGAAGATAAGCAAAAATATTTTAAATAAATGTGCAAGTATATAAATTATTGTTTTTGTGTTTTAAGCACAATTCTGAAAATCTTTACAAGTTTTTCAATTGAACCTTTCATATTATAAATTAGCAATAATTGTTGTTTTTTAACAAAATACATCACCGCAAATGCCAGATTACCGTTTACTACACAAATGATTGATTATTAGAAATCTTTAAAAATAATACAACGTTATTTGCGCTCTACGAGGCCAAATTACAATTACATGACATTTTCAACCATATCGTGCCTGAACCGCCAAAATAACGTAACCAACATATTTTTCAAAACTGAGTTTTTGATGCACAATTGTTCTGCAAGTAACAAGGCGTTGCCCTGTAAAATATAGTAGCGATAATACAAGCGTTAATAGAAATATGAGCCATTCAATTTTAACGTAAGCCACATACGCCTGAATTAGTGACCGCAAAATAACGTAAGTTACATAAAAGCGACGAAAGGGTTGCCATATAATTAATAAAATATAAAATTTAAAACGAGAAAATATACAAATAACGATGCAATCAACGTAGAAACAAAAATTACTTGAATACACAATTCACTTGTAGTTTCGACTATTGGGTTGAAGCACGTTAAAAACGTAAAAATTACTTATTTATTACCTGGGCATAATATAATGCTATTGCATTCAGTTCCACATTTTTATAAAAATTATATTAAATAAAAGCGAATTTTAAATACGAGTAATTAATATCGGATTGAATGCTTGTACTCAGCGACCTTCTGTTGCATATTCTCAGGAATCAAAAATTTCGTCACTTAAATTTAAAAAAACAGTATTAAACCAACTTTTCATGAAGATTACCTTCGGCTCAAACATTTCATTACGACAAGAGATGTTCTAAAGGTAACAAATGAAGAAAATGCATAGTAGATGTTTTATTTATTTAAATATATAAGCGTTTAATATGTAAAAATCGTCACCTTAAGTTCCAAGGGCCGCACCTAACAAATAATTCAAATCCATAATTTTGACTGAATAAATTGATATTATTAAAAATTTAGCTTAAAAAAAATTAACGATCTTAAACTTTTCTGTCAGTTACAGCCTTAGGTGACGATATGTGTATGTAAATAGACATACTATGTACATATGTATGTATGTATTACAAAAAGACAAGAAAGTAAATTTTTAAGTTGAAAATAAAATTTTAAGTTGAGAATAATAAAACGTAAGTAGCTCATATAATTATTAGCTTGTTACAATAATGATCACCAAACTAACGTAAGTGACGGAAAATTTTTTGTAGATCAAAACCACTTTTGTAGATAGAAAATAAACGATATTATAAATCTAAAATAAGCATAACAATGTTTATAGGCAATTGTAAAAATTTTGAAGTGAATCGGGATTCGGAAAAACAAACTTCTCCTATAGAATTTGGTTTTTGTTGGTTACGTTATTTTGGCGGTTATGGTACGATATTATGATATTTTAATTAAACCATTTAATGCTTATATTTGAATGTAATATAAATACATTAAATCATGAGATGTTTACATTTTAAATATAATTATGTTTAAACTTTACGTAGACTTATTATTATTATTATTAAATGTTTTGCTTGCAACTATATGTTGTTCGTGGATTATGGTTACATCAAATATGCTGTTTTTTCTTTGCGTGTTTGTACAAACATTTTATTATTTTGAAGTAATTTAATTTCTTTAGGTAAACATCTCTCTAGTTGACACTACTCCTACATTGTGAAATTTATTTAAATTTTATCTTATGTTTGTCTTTCAGTTCACATTTACCATAAACTTTTCTACTGCTCACAATCCAAATTGGGAATAAGCCGAAGAACAGAAGTTTTTCTTATTAAAAAAAGAACCTTAACTTTTGCCGCAAGTAACCAAATTAAATTAATTAATTGCGTATACATAAACTGGTGTGGTTTTAAGCATTATGGAATAGAGTAAACTATGGAGTACAAACAATCACTAAAATGAATATGATATTTTTAGATGTTATTTATTTAGTGTGAAGGAAATAAAAAAGTTGGTTGGCAGGTATGAGTACAGTAAATTTTTCGCTAGTGTTCACACAAGGTAAAATTAAATTTAATGACAATTCAGGAGCAATTTAATTTAGATCGATTAAAAAAGTTAAGACCGTTAATTCTGGTCACTTCTAAAGCATCCTAAGAAGACTATAAATGAAATGCTATTTTTCTTCTTTTAAAACATAAGAACATTTAAAATATTATCCTGCAAAGGTGGACAGTTTAAAGTTTTATACTAAGGACAATTATGGAAAATTTTATGAATAACTATAATGTTTGTTTTTGTACATTAGATATTATAAGTATTATTTAATAAATATTATAAATCTCTTTGTTGAAATGTTTCTTTATTTGTTCGTTTGTTGCTGCGTCAATCAGGACGAAAGAAGTAAACCGAATTTAATGAAATTTAAAATACGGTACGGTATGGTACAGCAGGGTATTTGCATTGTCGAATAGTAGTTCAGGAGAGCAGACAAGACTGAAGCGTGCATTATTATGTGCTTAAACCGAGTTTAACAAAGTCTCGACTAATCTATTTTAATACAATTATAAACATCTATAAGGTATGATACACATCTGTTCGCAGAGCTAGAATTTAGATTGGTGATTTTAATTACTATGCAGCGGCCCTTTTGTGTGCCACGAAATTTTAAAAGCGTGCCGCCAAATTTTAGATATACTGAAATGTTTATATTATAAAATAATATGAACTACTAAAAAACTGTGTTTTTAATATTTCTGTGGCGCCAACAAACATGATTAACACAGAGTCTACAACTGCGATTAACTCTGAGATAAGATGAGAGAAAACGTCGGCAGAGAATTTCTCCATCTTAATCTTAATATCGTACAAGGGAAACACATATTTCTCAATGGTAGCTAAAAAAGCTTTAAAAATATTATTACAATTTTTCACATCGCATTTGTGTGATTTCGGATATTTAGTATTAACCAACATTAAAAATAAAAAAAGAGTGATTATTAAATGTAGAAGACGACATAAGAGTGGGTGGCATTGTCATTTTCTGATCGAATATAAATAAAATTATCAAAAAACGCCAAGTTCAAATTTCTTATTAAATTGTTATTATTTACTTGTAGTTAACCCCTTAATAAACGTACTATTATTTGACATTATTATCATAACCTAGCAATATGAGATTATCATAAAACACATATTTATATTTGAAGGAATCAAGCACGATTAAATAAATTAACATATCATAAACTATTTTACATAGTGTGTTAAGTAAGTAACTATTGTAAGACTTATCCTTTTCTTTTTTTGCGGCCGAAATTTGAAATCGTTAAAAGTGTGCCGTAACAAAAAAAAAAGGTTGAGAATTACTGATCAAGATAAGAGTAAAACAGGCTGTAGCGATTTTATTATAATTTTAAACACATATTTATGTATGTACAAGTCGGTGGAGGATGATGGGGAAAAGACAAAGACGAAATTGTATGCCTCTTAACCAATCTTGACATAATCCGATTTCAAATGTACTTGATATACTGATATAAAAGGTTCAACGTGCAGAATTATTTTAGCTGTGTTCCCTTACTTTTTGGGTAAAGTTGGGGCAAACGAGAGTAATGAAAAATTACTCTCAATTAGGGACTAAAATGTTTACGAGGGCTGCTCTATATATTTCTGGCCTAATAATGAAAATGCGAATATTATTAATCAAAAATGGTTTTATTGTTTTTCAATATATTCTCCAGCATGATTTATACACTTTTGCATGCGCTCAAACAAGTTGTCGAAGCACTTTTTCCACTCCGATTGAGACACCTCTAAAACATGGTTTTTGAACACTTCAACTGCTTCTTCTGGCGACGAAAATCGTTGACCACGCTTTTTTTCTTGATGTGCGGAAACAAGAAGAAGTCATTAGGTGTCAAGTCGGGGCTGTACGGCGGATGACGCATTAATTCGACGTTTTGCCCGGTCATAAACGCTCTGGTTTGAGCCGATGTGTGAGAGCTCGCATTGTCATGGTGAACAATGATTTTTCACAGTGCTATAGGATGGTGCTTCATCGCCATACAAAGATTTAAGTTCATCAATGCACTCTTGTCGTGATAATCCACGTCGAAAGTTGTGAAAAATGATGGTACGAAAATGTTCACGAGTTAATTCCATTTTTTTCTATATTAATTTTTTTAAATCACTGTTAACAACACAAATAATGGTCGTACGTCAAAACGTTTTGAGTACGATTATGCTTAAAAGTTACAAACTTTCCAATGGAAATGTCAGATTGCACTTGGCAGCACTCAGTATTGCCAGGCCAGAAATATATATAGCAGCCCTCGTAAAAGTACGGAAACACTAAAAACCAAATTTTTAACCCGAAAAAAATTTTCAAAATTTTTTACTTTTTTTATGATAAAAAACCATTTTGTATAAAAAATGCGCCAACAAAGTTAAAATTAAAAACGTTATAAAAATATTTAAAAATGGAAAATTTGGAAATATGTTGTTCTACAGGTATTAATAATTGCGTAAAAAATGGTAAGTTAAAATAATTATTTATAAGGAACATTTTTTACTTATTTAATTTTTGAAAATTTGTTTGCTGATAATTTCAATTGTTTCCTTTATGCAACAGCTGATTGACTTACAATTTTACCAAATCAGCCCGAAGAAAAACTGCGGGCTGTTTTGGGCAGAAAGAAGAAGAATATTATGCTCTCAAATTCTCTCTCACTTGCCCAAACTTTGTGTTTGAGAACCCGCGGGCGCCCAAAGTAGAGTACGGGAACAAAGCTTTTTTTTTTAAATATATAAAAATCTTAGCTCTTATTAAACAAATGAATGTCAGTTATATTTTATCATGGAGCCGTTTTACGCAACGGCAATTTAATGAAATTTTTGTTTATAGCCGTAGTGAAACAAGCAGGGTAACAAAAATGGCATGGCTTGAATTTAAGGGGAATGTATTTAAACTTCCTTTGTGTATTCCTTTGTGTGTCATTGCATGCGTTTAGTTGTGTATTATTTGAAATACCGCAAACAAATACAATAACGAATATCAAATAAAAAGTGAAATGTACAAATTTCGATGTAATGAAAAATTTCATAGTATAGGACCAAGATAAAACGCGCTGAAACTTTTAAAAATGCCTTAAAAATGGCATGTTGTAAATATGGATATTTAAAGTGACCAAATCTAAAAACATTTAAAATTTAAGGGAGTCAATTAAAAACTGTCAGTCAGTTACAAGGGCTGCAGAGACGGAGGTACTGGCTTATATTAGACATACTGCACAAATCCAGAATAAGCAGTGATTCCATAATTGCGACAACAGTAGGTTTTTCAGGTACAGCGACTACTTTTCTTAATAGTGGACGAAAGCCACATTGGATATTTAAAAATATCGATTAATTTTCCACTATCTAGTTTAACCGCCATGAACTGTTTGAGTAAAATAATGTTAGTATAATTTGTTTCACAATTTTTCAACGTAAAAAGCTACCGATTCCATTAATCTAAACAGTGGTTTGATATGTAAAGCAAGAGCTATTTGTTAAATAAAATATCCACACACATATGTATGGGATTTTTTCACGATATTGCTTGGAGTTATTTAAAAGCAATATTGAAAGGTCTGTTTTCTCGATATTTTCAGAGGAAAAATAAGTATGGCATTAATCACTAACATTATTATTTCACATAATAAAACGTTTCGTCCTTTGTAATAGAAGATCTTATAACCAGCTGTTAACAAAAACAGCGGTTATTCTAAAAATTATTAAACACCTGCGTTAATTCAATACCTGAAGGAAATTGTGTGACTTACTAAATCATTTATTATAAATACGTTTTATATACAGAGTTTCACATTAAAATTCATTTAAAAATGAGTTAAAATGAAAGCACCGAGTAATACAAATACGAAAGTGTAAAAATAAGTAAAAAAGCGTGATACCATTTCTGAACATGCAGAGCCAATCAAATTTTTGATTTACGTGCCTTTGGTCATAGATTTAATATTTTAAACCTCTCTCGATTAGAAATTTTTTTCTAATGTGTTTCGAGTGGAGGCCAAGAGTAAACAATCAGAAATTATCTAAAAGTACAATAATCTCGTAATTAATAAATAATTATTTTCAGTTGGGCTCAAGTTCGTTAATAAATATGATTAATTGTAAGGGAAAAAGGTTGCCAATTATTATCATTTTTAATTTGATAAATCTTCAGAAGCAGAATATGAGAGTAGATGTTGTAGTAGTCAGCTGTAGGTTTTGGTAGTGTTCTTGCTTAACTGCTGTTAAGTTAATAAGAATCATATGAACGCATAAAATCATCTGCAAAGAAAGTCAGACCTATTAAAAAACTTTAGCATTTATATCCCAAATGTGTTATAAAAGTGCAAATTAAGGACAGGGCAAATCTTGTATCTATACTTTCCTCAGAAATTAGATGGCTTCTGGACTACCAGAAGACATGAGCTATTAGAAGTCCTGTCCGAAACCCGGAATTATAGATATAAAAAGCTTCAATAGTATACATCAGTTGGTCTGGATTGTATAATCTCTAAAGTGCTATACAAAATCTTCTGTCCTTGCTGGTCCTTTAAACCAAACCAGTGAACAAAATGCTATGTGATGTAAAGACGTGCACTAGTATATCCAACAGTATAGCAAAAACAGATATGTCATATACATATCAGTTAAAACAGATACAAAAGAACGGATGAGTGTAGTTGATATTGTATGATTTTGCTTGTGCGTACTCACACTATGGATATAAACACAAACAGTTGTTTATGGTTTTGCATAGAGTGAGAAAATTATCAGTTTTTTACTCTCAAATAACTGTTGTACCATGAGTGTTTGGATATATTTGTTTATGAAACAGATATTTTTGATAATTGTATGCTGCTTATGATAGAGGCGAGAACTAATAAGGAGTATTATTGTTTAGCTTTAGTAATTAGTTTATATGATTTTAAATGTAGAATTAGCAATATTTATAATATTAATGATAATTAATTTTATTTTATAAAAACAAATGAAAAATTAACAAATTGTTGTCTAATGGCGCGATGAGTTATGGGGATAGAATTAATTCAATTAAAGAATTTTATTATATGTTTATTTAAAAAAAAATATTCCTTTTTGATAAAAACTAGTAAATGGTTAAAATTAATATGTAAGAAAGGTTTATTACATACATCTGTACATGCATATGTACATAAAAATAGAAGTTCCGAAAAATTTTAATAAAAAAAAAACAAAATTAGAGAAAACATTTACACTTCTAGAAATAGATCCAGTAATAAATCCAGTAATAATATTGTTTCTGTTATATATGTATGTACATATTAAATAACGCAATTTTTGTTTTTTATGCACTTAGAAGGATATTATCGTTATGTTATTTGTACATTCAAAATTTCTAAAATTTCGAACATGTACTAAAAAAACCTCTTTTCTGCATTAAAAAAAAGTCCTACCTACAGCTTAAATAAATACAGAGTAAAATTTATTCGAAATTGAAAAATGACATTTTTATCACAAAAATGTGGTAAAATATTTACGTTTTAACATTAGGCACCATAAGAATATATTTTTGTTTTCGATAAGTAATAAGATTTGAGGGTTTGAGTTAAATTTAGATATCAGACATCAAGTTTTATTCCTATCTCATTTAAATTTATAAATTATTAAAATTTTCGAATCTATATCGATCAACGAAAGGGTTAAGGTTTATATTTTATGCATAGTTCTTTTTAAGCAAAACGCTTTTATAATTTTATTTTTCATAAAAACAATTATTTTTCCCAGTTGTAATTCCAATCCATTACTATTAATAAAATAATTATAATAAAAATAAAATTATTAGCAAAGTTATTCAACTAATGCCAATGAAATTTTGATGGTAATGAATAAATTATTTTTATTTTTGCTAAAAATATTTAAATATTCATACTTCATTTTTAAATTGAATTTTTATTAGTTTCGGCCGTACTTATTAAAAATAAATAGTAAATAATAAATATATTTTTTAATTGATTTTAAATTATCAGGCTTTTCGTCTTTTTAAATATAGAAACATGCATACATATATTTATTTAGTTATTGTATCCTTAGAACTGTTGTAATCGCTGGTAAGTTATTAATAATAGTATTTCTTATCCAATTACATTAGACTCATAATTTGTTGTTAAAAAATTCAGTTTTGTATATTCAACTTAAATAAAACTTAATAAAATAATTAAAAATATTGATCATGTTTAGAAACAATAATTTTATTTTTGTAATTTTAATAAACCAATGCATATGTACGTATGAATGAATATTGATTCGCAGCAAATATTAAGTACTTATGGTATAACCATCAATATCAGTTTGTATGTTACTCTCATTCTCTCTTTACTCATTCGCATCCATCCAATGAGAAATAGTAACAACATCAACTTATATCAGAAACACAAAAGTACTCATCTATACGCACTCATAAGAGTAGCCACACAAAAACTGATATACACAGATACATCTGTGCACGTCTTTAAATGTGATGTTTATTTCCAAAGTAGAGAAAAGAACACATTAAAAGGCAAAGAATTTTATACACATCAGACTAACATCCTTCTAACAAAAAATATTGAAGAGGATTATCACGATTCTTAAAAAACTAAATGGTTTTCTTATTCATTTCCGGCTGACCTAAATAGGCAGCGGTTTTGGCCGATAACACTTTTAACTCTTTCCTTTACTGTCTATCATTTTGTTTCTCTTAGGTTTATTAACTTTACTGCTTTCTTTGATTGAAACACAAAGGGACCAACACGTGAACCCTTGACCTAATCTAACCATTGCTTTATTTCATAGTATAATGGACTACGGACTTCAATGTTGTTTTACTGCCTTTGTTGTTGTTTTTCTTCTTTTGTATCAGGAAATATTGCATGTAGCAGTGCGCTCTGGATGATGTATTCTAGATCTGATAATGTAATGATTATACCTTTCAGTAAACCTTAAGTTTTTAAAATAAATATAATATATATAAATATAAGAGAGATATGAACTAAAGAGTATTTATTTGTTTAAACCATTACTGCCCAATTTATAAAAAGTTGATACTTTATATTTAAAGTAAAATAGTTATTAAACACAATTTGGTTAATACACTTTTTTTTTTGGAAGTTTTGTATTCAAAAGCAATTTTACGTTTTTTTTTCTGGCAACTCCTATTTTTATTAAATACTAATGTATTTACAACGCGTTTAACAAACTAAACACAAGCGTTCACACTGTAATTATAGTGTTTATGTTTGACATTTGGTCAGCTGTGTAAACAAATGGTACATATTAAATTAGAGCATCTAATTTCAAGAAAAGTGATAGAAGCGTTAAATTGTAGATTATAAAAATAAAAAAAGATCCATAATTGGATGTTTGTGCATGTTTGCTAGAATTTTGCAAAACAGCTTGGAAATTATTAGACCTACAATATTTATATAATTTTTAATTAAGCAAAAATGAAATATAATAATTAAATTCATTTTTCTAATTGCCAACTAATCTCTTTAAATATTTTTGTTTGTTTACGTTTTTGATACGACGTTAAATTTTTGATTTGCCGCCTGTTCAGTGAAAAACGTAATCCAAAAAACAACTGAACACACTTCACAAATATATCTGAACCCTGGATATCAGACGTGTTTAAATAAAAAACACGTAAATTTCAAGTGTTTTGCAAGACAAGCAAATGTATGGGAAACCATTTGAAAAACATCTTATTTTTTACTTAAACACTTAAAACTTGCTTAAACACAAAAGTGTAATTGTCATATAACCAGAAAACCGCAAAAACGAATCTTTTTATTTTAAAAATTATTTTGGGAATTTTTATAATATTATTTATTATATTATGCTAATATCCCATAACATTTTTAAATAAAAATGCAATTGATGCGTTGGTTGGAAAAGCAGGTATCTATACGTATTTCGCCGGTTGCTTAAGCCAACTCATCAGGAAACCTTTATCCAAATTTTTAGAAAAACCAAAAACAAAATTTATATGCAATTGCTTGTGCAAACTGTTGGCATCACTGTAGTTTTTTTTTCTTTCTCT
The DNA here is from genome assembly GCA_916610165.2 of Gymnosoma rotundatum. Taxonomy (NCBI): domain Eukaryota; kingdom Metazoa; phylum Arthropoda; class Insecta; order Diptera; family Tachinidae; genus Gymnosoma; species Gymnosoma rotundatum. The sequence goes on along the minus strand of OU744337.1, from coordinate 87,913,450 downwards.
TGAGAAATTAAAAAATAACTGTGTTGGTTTTATTTTTAATACGCCTTACGTCTGCATTAAGAGTCGGCATGTAACCAACCTAACGCAGAAGGGAATGTAAGCAAAATAAAAACGTGGTTTGTTTGTTAGTAATTTTTGTTAAAGCCTTAACATTTCTGTATTGGCTTCTTAAATAACTATCATGTTGTTTTTGAAGTTTTTATACTTAAAGGAAATGTTTTTGGTTTTTCTAAAAATTTGGATAAAGGTTTCCTGATGAGTTGGCTTAAGCAACCGGCGAAATACGTATAGATACCTGCTTTTCCAACCAACGAATAAATTGCATTTTTATTTAAAAATGTTATGGGATATTAGCATAATATAATAAATAGGAATCTTTTTAGTTAAAAAAATATGTTTGGGTTACTGAAAAATGCACGAGCAAAAAACGTAATAAACAAGTTTATAGTTAAATATGCTTTGTTTACTTTGTCCAAAGATAAGATGAAAAGTATTGGAATAATGAGTTCTGTAACGAGTTGTTTTTATTCTTATTAAATGGAATAAATTCAATTTAGTTCGGTAGGTTCATATATAATAAAAAGTTGTACAGGGTAATTTATGGTGGAAATATAATGTGATAAATCCTAAAGTTTTTGCATAAAATATGCAACATTTGAAATATTCTTTGGCGGAATGGGCCAATATGGGGATTACAATTGTTGTTTAAATATGTTAAAAAATGTTAACTTCTTAGAAATCAGTTTAATCTTATTTAAATTATCGTTAATTTTACGTTAGCAAGGTGAATAAAACAAAATTTGCTCCTTTTTGCAATAAAATGGGAGAAATGCTCTGCCGACGTTTTCTCTCATCTTATATCAGAGTTAATCGCAGTTGTATACTCTGTGTAAGGGATTTTACCTCTGCAATAAAATAGTTATAGAAATGATTTTGTGTTCACAGATCTTTTAATTAGAGTTAGGTAATTTAATTTCGCACCCGGATATCTACACCATTCGTAATTTCGCCATTTATTGTAAAATCTACATATGTGTTTGTAAATGGAAATTATGAAACATATTTTATTAAAGGCTAATTAAAATATTATTACTACTACTGTAATGGATATCAGCTTCAGAAATGTTTCTCAACTTTTATTTACGACATAAAGTTTATAATATATCCTACGATTTTGTGCCCACTTTTCCATGCAAGAGGTTGATCGATAATTGTGTGTGCTCTAATTTTGTCAAATACTTTCTCGAAGTCAAGAGATGTTAATAGAAGGTGTTTCGTTAATGTAAGGCTATTTGCAATATGTAAATCTACAAATCATAGAGATCAATTGTAGATTTTCCTTTCATAAATCCAAATTGTCAGTTATCCAGAAGCTTGTGTGTCTTAAAAAGCCACCATAGCCTATTTGCTATGATGTTTTTGAGTTTTCGATTGTAGGGAGTTAAGAGATATTGGGCGGTAAAAATTTGCTGAGGTGATTTTAGACTGTTTATTAGGTAAAGGGACGCTTATTTTAAGTTATTTCGGTAGAGCTAGAAATATTATTATTTACTTGAAGAAGTCTGTATTTGATGTCATTTGGGAAATGCTTAAACGTTGGATAAGAAATCCTATCTAAGCATAGTGTTTGTGTGTAAATAATGCAGAGATAAATAAAAAGCAAGCACACTTATTCTGTATGTCGTCGGCAATACAACGGAAATTTTGATCGTTTTTTGATAATCGGTATTCTCGTTGTTAATACTGCCATTAATGGATGACTGGCAAAATAAAAATGTCTGTGATTTTGGTGTCGTGTACAAGTTAGTATTGGGATGATCTGCTAATAAAAGCTGTTACTTAAACTTTGCCCTTGGCTGTCTTTGCTTTAATGCTGTGCTACAAACATACGTACCTATATTTATATCTATATACCATCACTCTTATTTTCATAAAAGCACATAGCAATAGCCAGCATTTAACTTTTGTTACAACTCTCTATAATTTATATAATTGTTGTTACATAGCTACGGACAATTATCAAAGCGAATTAGATGATACAAGCGCAAGAACGATACAAAAACCACGCATGGGCATGCAGTTTGCTTTACGGTTGGGCTTTAGCTTAAGTTAAGAAAATATTACAGCAGTTGTAAAGTAGATATGAAGCGAGTAAGATCGCCATAAAAAAGTATATAAAATAAATCAATATTAAAAAAAATCAAATATCAATCATAAACGATACGATTTTGCAGAAGCCTTGAAATACTTTTAAACCCAATAGACCAATAATGTCTTAATACAAACAAATAGAGCGGAATAACCGACTGCATACGAGTACGCGCTTTAATCAAAATGTTTACAATAGACGAACTCCAATGGAAGTTGATAACAATAAAAGTTATTACAGGCAACGTAATAATTTTGTGAATTTACCCACTCCACAGCAACATCATATTAAAAATCCAATTCAGCGAATAATATACCTAATTACACTCCTAAGCCGCAGCATCTAAATTCCAATTTGCCAGTAGCATATAAGCGGAGTCGTGAACAGTTACATTCCGATCGTTTTCCTTTTATATGCCGGAAGAATTAGAAACTATCTCCAATGAAAAGCCAAACCTGAATCAGAATACTGATTTTGAAAATGAATATAATTACGAAAGCCCTCAAAATGATAATCATAACTATAATGATGATGTTGTAGCGGAATATTACGTTTATTACGAAAAAAATCAAAAACGGTCAGGAGCTTCGCATTTTGATTGACACTGGGACGTCAAATAATTATATAAAGCATTTTCCATTTCTTCAAGGAATTAAATCTATTTGAAGTCAATTAACGGTAAAAATCTTATAAACAAAAAATGCCTTATTAATGTATTAAACAATACCACAACTTTTTTCTTCTTTCAAGCTTAAAGACGTTTGATGGTATTATAGGTTACGATTTTTTGAGACAAATCGATGCAAAAATTGATACTGATAGAGGGTATTTATTTTACCGTAACGGTAAAGAAAAATTACAACATCTTTCATGTGATCAAGTAAATTTAATAACAATAGCAGAAGATACAGTTCCAACAAAATTTCAACTTCAGTTTCGACAAATAATAAGTAACAATATGAATGCTTTTGCCGATGCGAGGAAGAATTCGTACAAATACAGACGAGCCGATATACAGCAGAAGTTATCCTTATCCCATTTCTGTAGCTCCATTTATAAATATTGAAATAAAAACTCTTCTTAAGGAAGGAATAATTAGGGAATCGTGTTCGCCTTATAACTCACCTGTTCACGTTGTGTCTAAAAAGGGTTTTGATGAAGAAGGAAAGCCTAAGTTGCGAATGGTGATCGATTTTCGGAAAATTAATGAAAGAACAATTCCAGATCGGTATCCTATTCCAGATACATACTTCTGTCATTTTGGCCAGATACATCTGAAATTGTTTACAACGTTAGACCTTTAATCAGGATTTCATCAAATCGATATGTGTGGGGAGGATAGGCAAAAAACGGCGTTTAGTATAAAGAACGGAAAATATGAATTCTGTAGATTACCTTTTGGGCTAAGAAATGCTCCCAGCATTTTTCAAAGGGCTATTGATGACGTTTTACGTGAAGTTATAGGAAAATATTGCCTTGTTTATGTCGACGATAAAATTAATAATTGAGAGATAGATACGCAGATGTAGTGATCTAGAAACGCAAGCATTCTGCTAGTGTTAAATTTTCAATGTTCTATGTCCAATAACCACATTTAATAATAAACTTAAGCTTGAACAAAATAAGTAGAAGGGCCTTATAAGGTTGTTACGAATCTTTAATACCCCTTTTATTTAAGTAAAGTTAAAGTTCTTAATAACTCATTTTTAATGATTTTTGTTAAAAAAAGTAACATTAGGATTTTTGATTTCTTCTTATGGGGCTGGAAATTAGTATTATAGATCATAATGATGAAATAAAAAAAAGTTAATTTGTCAGTAGAAAGTTTGGATTTAATTTTTAAAATAATGGTGCATGTTGCATTTAAAAAATTAAATAGTATTTTTGGACTGAGTTTGTAATAAAATTTTTTAGAAACTTTATAAAACATTGTACTCTTACTTTTGATAGGAATTTTCACAATATCTTTTAGTAAATATCTAATCGCGATTATTTTGTTTTGCTCTAATAGAGGAATGTGAATAAGTTGTCACAAAACAAATAAAATTTTTCTCCTTTTCCATATGAAATTTAAGCAACAACAATAGCAATAAAATACCAACAGATGAACAACTTTCAAACAGTTGTGTCAGTGTGTGAATCCATCAAAGAAAAACTATTGTCTTCGTATGATAAATTTTATTTTATACTCCTTTACTGCTTCCAACTCTAACTGTAGTTTGTCATTCACAATGAGAAAAAAAAACATCAGTTTCCACAAGAAAATTTTTATTTCCAACCATGAGATTTTGACACTTCTCATTAGATTTGTTTGGTTTCTGTCGTTGTTCCGCTGTAGTTGCTACAACGGTTTTCATACAAAAACATCACTGTCATGTTTTTACACAGTGCACGAATCATTTAATTTCAGTGGGTAAAAATAATTTTCTTGTTTAAAAGCGGAATTAAGATATTTTTTCTGGCGATTTCACAAGTAGTGCTTGCAGAAGAATAGCTTTAAATGTTTATTTATTTGTTATTCTCAAAGCATCTTTATTTCTTGTGATCAAAATATAATCACAAGCTTTCCAGTAACTATTGCTGTTAGTTAAAAATGATAAAAATGTTTATCGCCAAATCAGCAAAAAAAATTTATCAGCTGCATTTGCTTAAGTTTTCTGTTTACCCAAATTTTTTTTCTTTTTTTTTTTTTTTAAAGAGGAGTAGCACTTCAGGCATTAATACCTATTTAGTTTTTTTGTAACCGTGCTACATTCTTTAGGAAAGGGATAGATGAGTGAGAAGACAGGTGGTGAAAAGAGATAGATATAGCCATTTTATTAATTATTTTATTTCGCCGGCGAAAATGCTATGAAGAAGTACCGACGAAGGAGGCTGCATGTTTTTATGTTAATTCTGATTATGTATTAGAAAATTAGACATCAAGTTGGGTTATCTGCTTAAAACGTGTTAGGTTAAGTTTACCTTCATATAGAGGCTACGATCTGTAGCCAACTCCACCAAAGAAACTGAAACCTATACATTTGTATAATAAAATTGTAAGGAGGTCACTTCTGTACATGAATTATTTTTTGAAAATATTGTTTTTGGTGTAGATAGTAATCGAATAACTATTTTTGGAATTTTTGTCTGTCTGCAGGTAAAAACTAATGGATGGATTTGAACAAAAATTTTGTAAAAAGCTTTCTTAGAACCTTGGCTCAAATATAGAATACTTCTTTTCTGTAAAAATATGATATTTCGTACAAAAAGTAGAGATTTAATTGTGAAAGCACCCAAAGCACTTTTTAATTTTGTAGATGGAAAATTTTTAACACTGACTATAGAACTCTGGAATAAATAGATAAATTTGAATTTTAAGAAAATTAATAATGGCATGCAGACAAAGTTGTGGAAACTGCTATTACGCAATACTACCTTTAGCTTAAATAAATATTTAAGTTTAAAATTACCAACTTTAAGTAATAGTTAATTTTTTCGGCTTAAGATCTTATTTAATAAATTAAAAAACCTTGTTTATTTTTTTTTTTGTTTATTAAAAAAATAATAAGTGAAACAGTATGTGACACAGTTTAGTGACGACACAATCGAAAAAAAGTTTTTTAAAATTTATTTTTTAAATGTCAATAGTAAGTGCGATTTGTGTTTTTATTGTTAATATTAGAATATTAGTAGAAACCCACTGAAAACAATATAGTGAACGCAAGCAAGGACATCATTTTATCCACTGTGCCTTGCGAATTCTGTCTGTGATTCAGTTAAAAATATTTTTCATTGACATCCCCATCATTTTCGTCGCGCTAACTGCCTTAGCTGCTGATGCTGTCGTTTTTGTATTTGTTTTAATATCACACAATGTAATTAAATTTCACAATCAGTTGCAGGGTTTTTAGTGGAGGAAAACTTACCATTCAAATCATTCATTCTTACCACGATTCATGTGTTTGACTTCATCCGTGACGGCAATATTCATTTTCTAAATACAGTGGTTTCAAAACTGATTTTCTTATTTCATCCCTTTTATGCTTTATTGTTTTAAATGGTTAAATTCATTTAGAGTAGTTTTATGTGCAGTTTAAATTTAAATTTTTATATTGGAATGTAAATTTTATTAAAGGAATAAAAAAAAATATTAACGAATGGAAGAAGTAACTGATTCGATAGAAATTTTAAATTAATACAAGAACTGCTTTAAGGCTTTACGATTCTTTTTGATGTTTCTACGACATTCAAAACATTTAGTGCCTTATTTTCTTTAACGGAAGGTCCTTGATTATGTACTGCTACACCATGAAGGAATGAAGAAAATGGGTTCTAATTAAGTATCAGCTCAAAATAATGTCGGATCGAAAAATCTGAAACCATTTTTTATTATTAATAAGTTTTTATAAACAGTTTCAGCTTCAACTCGTAGTACAACTGTCAACATATAAAAAACATATTTAACAAAAAAGGGTGCTATATTTGGCTATGCCGAATCTTATGTACCCATCACCATCTATCTAAATCTAGTTTAGTGAAGTAACTCCAATAAAAAAAGCAAATATTGGGGTGACCGAGACTTAAAAAATAAAAAAATTGGTACTGCATATATATTATTTTATTTAAAAAAGACATCTGCTCTTAATGGACCGATCATGCATGCACCTCTTACGACACTCTATCTGATCGGTTGACATATATGTTTTTTGTTTTTTTGTGAAATCAAACCGGGACAAACTTAATTTCAATACTAACACGGACGGACAGACGGACATCGATCAATCGACTTTGCTATGCATAAGAAGTCAGAATATATATACTTAATGGGGTCGGAAATGGATATTGTTGAAATTACACACGGAATGACAAACTCATATGTACCCTTTTTCCACTTTTTGTGGTGAAGGATATAAAAACAGGCAGCATCAAAGGAAAACAAAACAAAATATTGGCTTTAGTATGATAGAGAAATACGAGTAATTTAAAGTTGTTTTTTACAAACTATAAATTAACAATTTTGATATCAACATGAACGCAATTTAACTTTTAGTATTTAACCAAATAGAATTTATGTTATAAACGCCCACCACTCATATTTAGAAATTTTGTTATGTTGCAATGTGGTCGCATCATGGTGAAACTATTTGTTACTTAGTTACAAAATTTGGTTGCCTTTGGTGGAGATGGTGAGTGTTGTTGATGATGCTGGCGGTTTTCTATTCCGTTGAAATGTTCTACTAATCCCACTTTAGCTGAATCCACAACTGAAGTAAAGTTTGGAATTACATGCTGCTTACATTCGCCATTAAAATGGTTTTCTAAACAGTGAAGATCAAATGCGTAAACATTTTGCCTCAAGAAAAGCACTTGTTTTTTTTATTGCAAAAAATAAGGTTTTTTCATCCGTTAAGTTTAATAACAGTTTTGAAGCTATAGTCAGGTCTATGGATTTATAAAAGTTAACGTTGACAACAATCACAGAGAAAATAAAGAATTTGGAGAAATAGTAGAGTAGACGTTTTGGAAAAAAATGTAAATGTACAAAGGCCAACGATAAAAAGACTTATAATAAGAAAGAATAAAATTAATGTAAATTATTTTGTGTCTAATTTTAAAGACAATCTTTAGGCAGTTCAAGGATGTGGGATCTGGTTTATTAATTGCATAAATACGGATATCTTTATATGGATAAGTATGACAGCACAAAATAAGTTTGTTTGTTTTTGAAAAAGCTCTATAGCTGCCTACAACAATGAACGATTCATCCTTGAGCTTTCAACATTGTTATCAGATTACGGTTGGTAAAATAGGGTACTTATTTTTTTTGATATTTCAGGAGTTACTTGGTAACTGCAATAGGCGTCACCTTGAAATATCGTTTAAATAATTCTCTTATTAATATGCATAATATAGCCAAATGCAGAATAAATTTGCAAAATAGGCATGGTATGCCTCATACAAAGTGAAAAATCATTATCGTGTAGCTCAAGAACTGTATCAGGTAGACTCTTGAAATTTCGCACCAGTAACCCCCCACAACAATATAAGTTGTTAAGCGAAGCACAGACTGGTTTGGAATAGTGAGCGTGGTAACCTCCATACAAAGTAATTAATTAATGTACCTGTACCTATAGAACTACAGTAGGTGAATTCTTAAAATTTTGCACAAGTAATTCAGATATTAGATTTTTTAGCTTGGCAAAACACAGACTAAATTGGAACGGTCGGCGCGGTACCGTTTATACTTAGAGAACTATAAAAAGTAGAGTAAAAATTCTTATCATTGTGAAAATCAAATAAAAAGTTGATTCGGTTGGAAGAGTAGATGTGTGGTAGGATTATTCTTATTGGGGTAGCGAAACGCAAGAGGACTTGCTAGTAAAATAAAAAATGTTAATATGTCTAAAACAATGGAACGCATGCGTGCAAGAAACTAATTACTACTTTCACACTTTTTAATTCAATACTACATGACGTTTAGGATTTAAAATATAGCAATAAAATTAGAGCGTATTGCTTAACTTGCAACAAAGAAGTTTTTGCTGAGCATTCGACATTGCTGTGTTGTTGCTATACCTCAAGACTCGAAATCCGCAAGAAGTATCATAATAATGATTTATTTCATTCTCTCGTGTATTTTAATAAAAACAAGAGTGATATATTCGGCTATGCCGAATCTTATATATCCTTAACCATATATGTAAATCTAGGGTCAGAGAATTAAAAAAAAAAAATTTACATAAAAATGTAATCGGCTCTTAATGGGTTAAGCATTTTTAATCATAGTATTTTTTAAAGATCACTTCAAAAGCTTTCAAATGATACCCATATTGATATTTTAAAAAATTTTAAAATTTCAGAGGCCCATAATTTGGAAAATATAAGCGATCGCCATTTTTTTCACTGGATATTTTTTTCTGATTTTCTAATTCTCTATCGCGCCATATAAGTATTTGTTTTTTGGTTGGAGATATTTCATTGTTCCAAATAATATGGAAAAATTAGAGGTAGGCGCGGTGTTTTGCCTGCTACGTCGAAGATCATGGACCGATCCAGCTGATTTCTAATAGCAAAATTTTCGAAACTATATCTGAGCCAAGAAGAACATCGTTCAATATACATCGATATGCTTAAGAACTCAGAACTTTATAGGGTCGGAAATGGACATCACCTGCGATGAAGGGGATAGTATAACCGAAATTGTCTAAAAACTCCTTCATGTTTATTATTTCATATACATATAGTAAATTAACCATCAAAACTGAAATACAATTGAAAATGTCTGGTTAGATCAATCAGCACCGTGATACAATAATTTCCAGATGCAGCCATCCATTATTCCTATGATTATCTAATTATCTCCACATTTTTTGCTCCAAGTTACTATATTACTGACAGTTTTGTTTTTTATTGTCTACACACATTTGACAAACAAATTAGTTTCATTTTGTCGGTGACGTCTGAATTTGCAGGCTTTTAAATTCAGTTCTGTTTGGTGGAAGACCATTTTAAACATCGCCATTTTGAAACGTAAAAACAATGAAATTGAAATATGAAAAATAAATACATTCTAATGTTTTAAGAAGATTAAATACACAGGGTCGCAATGCGGAAGACAATTCCTATATGCATTCATTCATGGATAAAAAATAAAAAAAAAGAATTTCAGTGACAATTAAAAAAAATGCAAAAAGAACAAATTTCTGTGGTGTGTAAACCTCGTCTTATGAACTTAATAGTAATTTTCATCTTATTCTTTTTTTTTTTAAAGTTGTTTTGTTAAATAGATGACTTGTAGAGCGTACAACACGAATAAACCTGATGATGGAAAAAATTTACAAAAAACTTTTATATAAATTTTAATTCTAAACAATTAAAAAAAATGTGTGAATGGACTTAAACCGTATTAAAGCTATTCATTTGGTTGTAAAAATGTATGTTTTAAACTTATGAAATGGTTTTGTACATGCAAAAGTATTATCCTTAAGACTCTCTCCTATTATTTAACTCGTTTCCCGACGATACCTTGATTTTCTTCTGTGAAATCGAATTGAATTTTATTTTTGCTTGTTATGTTATTAGGATTTACTTTATTAAGGACAATTAATATGCAATAATTTAATTTTTACTTCGTTTGTATAACAAGCTTTTCTATTAAACATAAATAAATTTTGAATATAGAAATTACAAATTCAACACAAATTGAATATGAAATATTTTTTGTATATCATTAAATTTGCAATCATTTCTAACAAAAAGTATTTACAAAACAAAATAAGTTGACAAAAAGAATTAAAATGAAGTCAACCACAGACGTTGTCATACTTCAGTTGCAATTTTAGTTTTGACAATTTATTTATTGTAAACTTAAATCAAATTTTAAACAATTATGTATAAAAAGTGAATGTTGTTTATTTTAAGAGGACTTTTAATTAAAAAGTATATTTAATTTCTAAATTGTCATTTTTATAAAATTGTGCATTTTAAATGCGTTGTGAATGTGCATAAGTATTTCAATTAGTTTAATTATTTTTGTGTTAAGTGTAAAAAATATAATTCAAAAAATTGTTTCAGGAATGTCCAAACGCATCTGTATGTGTAAAGAAAATATTATATTTTGGAACGCGAATGAAATGCACCTCCGCAAAAGAGTAAGATGGATACCCTAGATCTGCACAGTGGTTTCCCACATAGATTTTTGGCTATGCCGATTCTTATACGAGGGCTGCTCTATATATTTCTGGCCTAATAGTAAAAATGCGAATATTTATAATCAAAAATGGTTTTATTGTTTTTCAAAGTATTCTCCACCATGATTTATACACTTTTGCATGCGCTCAAACCAGTTGTCGAAGCATTTTTTCCACTCCGATTGAGACACCTCTAAAACATGGTTTTTGAACATTTCAACAGCTTCTTCTGGCGACGAAAATCGTTGACCACGCATTTTGTTTCTTGATGTGCGGAAGCATGAAGAAGTCATTAGGTACCAAGTCAGGGCTGTACGGCGGATGACCCATTAATTCGACGTTTTGGCTGGTCAAAACCGCTCTGGTTTGAGCCGATGTGTGAGAGCTCGCATTGTCATGGTGAAAATGATTCGTCTTCTCTTGTTGGTTTTTTTAATTTCACCGATGACTTAAAGACCCACACGGTCGCTTGTTGTTTCGTTTCGGGCTCATACGCGTAGATCTATGATTCGTCACCTGTGACGATCTTATAAACGTCTTTTGAAGCACCGCAATCGTATTTTTGCAACATTTCTTTGCACCAATCGACACGTCAATCTTGCATTATGAGTTCACGCACGGCATCAACGTTCTCTGGCACAACAGCCGTTTTTGGACGTCCTTCACGGAATTCGTCTTTGAGCGACCTTCGGCCACAATTAAATTCATTATACCAATTTTTCACAGTGCTATAGGATAGTGCTTCATCGCCATATAAAGATTTAAGTTCATCAATGCACTCTTGTCGTAATAATCCACGTCGAAAGTTGTGAAAAATGATGGCACGAAAATGTTCACGATTTAATTCCATTTTTTTCTATATTAATTTTTTCAAGTCACTGTAAACAACACAAATAATGGTCGTACGTCAAAACGTTTTGAGTACGATTATGCTTAAAAATTACAAACTTTCCAATGGAAATGTCAGATTGCACTTGGCAGCACTCAGTGTTGCCAGGCCAGAAATATATATAGCAGCCCTCGTATAACCTTCACCATTTCTGTAAATCCAGTTTAGTAAAGTAACTCCAATAAAAAAAATAGTATTTGGTTGCCAGAGAATTTAAAAATAAAAAAAATGGATTCTCTTTATTTTTTTTGCGATATTTATTGTTTGCGTCCACTAAAAGTGGAGGTATTTATATTTATATTCCATATATTTTGGTTTTATAGTCATAAATAAAAATTAAGTTATTTAATAAGTTATTCGCAATATTATGGAAGAAGTCTCGAAAAAATCTACAAATATTTAATTTGAACATAAAGGCTTGAAAAATATAAACACATTAAAAAATTCCTAAAGAAAACTTTTTTGACCTTTTCAGAATACACAGAATATACATAATTTTTGTGTAGGCTTCTAGTTATTTGGTTAAACATTCGATTGTAGATTTTTTACCCCTCTTTAAATTAAAAAATATGTGGCCATGAGTTCTTGCATTTTTTCGCACATGGAAGTGGTGTATATAGTCATCCGACGAAAAATAATAAAAACTAAAATTTTTTTTGTTACTATTTCTTTTTAATATTTTTATTGAAAATTTCCATATTTCACATATTTCATATAAGAAGTCGATCCTTATGTGTGCGATCCAAAGATGTGTCACAATAATGCAATATACAGACATAGTCATATATATTTACACAAATTAAAAATTTTAGAGTTTTTAGTTAGCAGAAAAATTTTGCTGCTATGTTAATAAATTTGCGACAAGAAAACTTCCCAATTGTAATCCTCAAAATGTATAGATTTTGCTGGTTTAAAATTTTTAGCAATAAAATTGATATTGATTATTTACACAAATTTATTTACATTTAAAAGTATTTACACAATAGAAAAAACATTATAAAACACCAATAAAAAACAAAAATGATTAGTAGCCAGATAAATTTCCTTCAGCATCTATGACAGCTTGAAGTCTAGCTGGAATAGATGCAATCAAATTGCGTACAAACTCGATTTCTAAGCTGTTCCAGATATTTATTATTTCATCAATAGTTTCCTCTCATTTTCGAGCCATTTTGATAGATCTCTGCCTTTTTATGAATGCCCATACATTCTCTATTATGTTTAGATCTGGACTCTGGGGTGGCCATGGTAACCATGCTTTGTGGCATGGAGCATTATCATGCTGCAAAATCAAATTTTCATCAAGTAATAATCTCTGAGCCGAAGAAAAAACATGGTCATTCAAAATATGTAGATATCCTGCCTGGTTTAGAGAGCCTTGTATTGGTACTATGGCTCCAAATCCATTGTATGAGAAACATCCCCAAAACATTACTGAACCCCCGCCGAAACGATTAAGAGGTTGTACTGCTTTATGCTTCGATCCAAATGACCCTTCAAATTGAAATACATAATACATTATGCCAAAACTCCATTGGCTTATGGATATACTCCATGGTTTTTTTTTGTATTTTTCAGATATGTCTATTACTTTTCTCACGACAAAGGTCTTTATTTCATACGTTCTTAATCTTCTCCGAATTGTGGATTCACTTACAGGTTTTCCAATGATGTTTTCTGCCTCTGCAGCAACTTTAATCGAACTTGCGACTGGATTTTCTGCGAATATTTTAAGAATAGAACGATCTTCTATTTTGTTTGTCACATTTTTCCGACCAGTTCTGACCTTATTTTGTAGGCTTCCATAGGTTTCTTTTTTCTTTACTAAACTGTATACTGTTTTCTGACATATTCCGTACTCTTTTCCCAAGTCTGATGCCGAGGAACCCATTCCAAACTTCGTTGCGATCTCAACTCGCGTTTCGACGGGAATTTCCTTTATTTTCACCATTTTAAACGTTTTTTTTAGCGACTTTTGTATAAATATTTATTTTTATGCAATATAAATTTGCTAACTATCAACACAAATGAGGTTTTTTAAAAGATTCCAGCGTTTTTAACAAAATAAGTGTGTAAATAATTTTGAACTATGAGGCGCAGACTTCTTTTGTGTTTTTAATCAGCAACTATCAATGTTATTGCTAAAAATTTTAAACCAGGAAATTTCTATACATTTTGAGGATTACAATTGGGAAGTTTTCTTGTCGCAAATTTATTCACATAGAAGCAAAATTTTTCTGATAACTAAACATACTAAAATTTTTAATTTGTGTAAATAGATATGACTATGCCTGTAAATAGTCTGGATGTGAAATTTATGCCGATAAGTTTATGGAATATCCTATAAAACCATCCACAAAACTTTTGAGGAATATCCCTGTACTTACTCCCTCGATCGGTACTCAAAACTTTGATCATTGGATCTTAGTGGTCAAACATACATAAGTAAGTGTCAATAGCTAAATTATCATAGGAAGCAGCTTAATCGAAACATTACAAACAAAATTAATACTCAGTATTTTTTTTACAGAAAAATTTAACTGTGTTCACACGCATAATAAAAATACGTTTATCAAACGAATGGTTCATACCCACATGTTCATTTATCTATAAAAGAACCAAAAAAAAAGAACAGAAACGAGAAATGTTTCCACAGTGATCTAAAAAAATAATTGAGACGTTTTTTCTCGCCAATTTTGAGCGACATGTTGTACTAAACAGAAAATCAAACAGATACGTTTTTTGTGAATAGTAGAAAAGTTTGTATTTTTATTAACTAAATAATTAACGTAACATTTTAGAAAATATTTATTTTGCAATTAAAAGAACCTTACGAAAAATAAACCGTAAAAATATTTGCATTAAAAAATAAATTTTAAAGTAAAAACTAATGCAAATTTTTAATTTGTGCAATCTGTTATCATGTGTTGTTTCACGCACTTGTTTATTTGAGAAATGACGATAGCACACTGAACCACGATATAAAAATAGAAGGTAGTTCCACTTTCTTTTTTCGTCGCCATATTAACGTTCTGACATTTGCATGAATTATGAAAATGTGTGATACCATATAAATTAATATGATCCCGGTTTTCTGGTTTGTTTTCTCTTATATGAAATTTTAAAAGAAATACATAATATAAAAATCATAAACAATATAAAATAAATAAAAAAAAATAAATAAAATTTAACACACAAATTTAACGAAAAAGAAGATAAGTGCCTTTTTCCTGGCTGCATTAGTAAAAGAAGTTTCTGCAGGAATTCTGTAAGATTTTTTAAACTTCGAACAATTCGATTTGCCAAATGCATTTTGGACAAGAGAAAAAATACTATTGAAAAAAAAAAAGATTTTCCAGATTACGATATGTAAAATATGGAATAGAATTTTTAATATATTTTTTCAAGGTAATGTTTTAATTAATTAAGTAATAAAACAAAAGCGATGACTTTTAAAGATAACTTTATAGAGTTTTCAAACATAGACGAAACGTTAAGCCATGAAATACATGAAATAATTAGTAAAATACTGGGTGGTGAAGAAGAACAAATGGAGGTAAATTATTTATTGTATTTTCTCAGCAAAATCTACATTTTATCACTAGATTTAAAAAAAACAAACCGAAAAATTTTGGGAGCAAATATGTTTTTTAAATAAAATAGAATATGAATGTCTTGGAAATTTTTCGGCATATATTGTTTTAAAAATGCGGTTGCAGGAATTATGTTTTCCATGAGGAAAGAGATCAAAATTAAATATACTTGAACTTTTTATCTGAAAGTGGCCTTTATATGCCAAACAAGAAATTTTAAGAAGAAATAGAAAAACTAAGTATAACTTTTCTTAAACATAATGGCAGTGATTCATTTACTGACCCCTATATGCAAAATTTGTTGTACAATTTAAATTTAATGTTAGGTAGTAATATGAACAAAATATATATTTTGAAAAGAACATTTTTTCGTATTCGCTTTTAAAACAGAAAAATTTAAAATTGTGTAAAAAGATGAATAAAACTGTTTGTTAATAAAACTTATTCTATTGACGTTTTTAATAAATATAAAAAAACTTATAAAAACAATAAAGATATCAGTATAAAACGATTTGAAACACAATTTGCTTAATTGTATTTTTAACAAGTTTTAACAAGTTATAAGGGAATTTTTAGAAATTGTCTTTTAGAGTCAAAGGATTTATATCTGTGTAATTTTCTGATTATAGTAAATACATTTGAATTTTATTTATGGTTGTATATATTTTTTATACACATTTTACATATTTCGTTAAATACTTCCAAAATATTATTTTCTTCATTATATCTGTAGCAACGCAAATTTTGTTGTTTAAAAAAATATATTTCAAATAATTCCGGCAAACGTCACAAATTTTTGAAGTGGAACTACCTTCTATTTTTATATCATGCACTGAACAGTGAAGCATTGTATTTCTTTGTGCCTTAAGAATTTACCGAAATAAAATGAAAAAAAATTACGGGTGAAATTTTTAGCATCAGATCGCCATAGTCAAGGCCTTTAAATTAGTGCATGCTCAGTAAATTTTAACACATTTGTGTTAATAATAATTTATTAAAGTTAAGATATAATTAAATGAAAAAAAAATACTGTAATTGCTAAAAAAAAGTTTAGATAAAGGTGAAATGACTGTACCCCTCGTAGTGCAAAGTAGAAAAAACGCCGAAGTCATTTAAATGCAAAGGATATATCAGACGCGGTTTGTGATATGAATAATTCTTCGCCTTAGTAATTTCTCTTAAAAAAGTAGGATCAAGTACGTAAGCCATCCATCTTACTAAAATGAAATTTTCTCGGTTTGGATCAAATCAAAAATGCAGCACAACCCGAAGTAAACAAACACGGTTAAGCAAGGAGGTAGATGTGCGATGCTTTGGGTTGCAGATTCTAGACAGGGTGTTGGCTCTATACACAAAATCCTGTACACGAATGGATGTATGCGGGGGAAATAATCCACATAGACGGCTCTTCATGCAATCCTGACCTCAATCCTGAGATCTAAACCCTATGGAATAATGTAACCGAATAGCTTGAACGATTTTTATAGGAGACCCAATAGGCATTGTATGCAATATATACAACGAAAACGATGCATGGCCCTGATAAACAGTATTTCCAGAAAATTTCCAGATGTTATTAAAAATACGGAGTTTAAACAAATACTAAGTTTTAATTTAAATTAATTTACCTTTTTGTGCTAAAGTACTGTTCAGGTTTTATTTGGGTTTGGCATTTCATAATAAACACACATTTCACAATAAAAACAAATAATGTCACGTGCTTCTGGGGCAGCACGTAACACATTGATGCATAGGAATAATTAAATTTATAATAATACAAGAACATTTTTCGTTTGGAAAATCGCATATTAGATAATATAATAATTTTTTTAAAGAAATGAATGTGAAAAATACAATGTTGTTGTTTAAGCGGAAACAACAGATAGATTCGAAGAACGCTGACGAAGCACTATGTCACGATTTCATACAATGGGTGGCCGAAAATAGAAGCAGCTAGAGTAGAGAGATGAAATGTGGCATTTATTTTTTTTCCTTCGGAGAAGAGGTATTTATGCAAAATTTCGAGAAAATTAAACAAGTGTCACGCCCACCTGCCATACAACCTACATTTAAAAACTGTAGTAATTTAGAAATTAGCAAACCGATTAGATTGAAATATACTTAGTAATATTAAAACATATTGCCAATTTTCAAAAAAATCGGTCAAGCGCCTTGCCCACCTTCCAAACAACAAGTGACAAGTTTTTCCAATTGCCTCCTTTTTGTTGTCACTGAACCCTCTTCATTACAAACATTCGGTCTGCCTCTACCACTTGTATTTGCTTGCTATTGTAAAATCAAAACTTTATACGGAAACTTTTACAAATGAATTCACTCAGTATCAGATCTATCTCTCATGCGATGATATTTAAAATGATTTTCTACAAAATCCTAACATGACACATTACATCGCAGGGCCTGTTTTGCTTTATCTTTGGCCACAGTTGAAAAATAATACGAATCCGCAACGAGGTTGATACTAAAAAACAATCACAAAAAGAACTCGGACAATATCGGGCAGCTGAACTTTAAATATACTAAAATACATACACACACGTAGAAGCACCACTTACAACCCGGTTACAAGTTTTGGTAGCCGTTACATTAAAATAATTAAATTCTTAGTATTATAAATGAACATAAAATTTGAGATTTTCTCATAAATTTCATATGCTTACCTAAACTTTAAACCGCTATAACTTTAAAAGAGAGAGAGAGAGAGAGAGAGAGAGAGATAGAGAAACAAAATTAAAAAACTAAAGGGTTCAAATTCTATTATTGAGTTTAAAATTTGTTTGCCACCTTCGTGACACAGTGCGAAGTATGTAGCGAGCCAGGAAGTGCATTTTATTTTGCTAATAAGTTCGTCATTATTTTATTTTTCCTTTTGATCGATCCTCACGAAATAAAAACGATGATCCATTAAATTCTTTGTTTATTATTTAACGAAATATTAACGTAAATTAATCATTACTGAAGGTATGGTCCGATTAGTCATTTATTGGACCAAAAAGACGTAACCACTAAAATATGGAAAAAAGGTATCAATCTCAAGTACCTAACGAGTATCTTAATAAGATTCTACTCAAATTAATGTTTTGGTTTTTTTATTCTTTTTTTCTTTTGGCGTCGGCAATATCGTCGGTAATTTAGAGGCAACATCACCTCAACACAACACCAATACTTATTTGGTATTCCCAAATAGTTTAATGAGAACGTTTACTGTTTATCGATAACGTCAATAAAAAATATCACACATATACTATAAAATTTATGTCAGTTGGTTTATTTGTTTATTAGGTCTGTTCTGAAAATCACGTAAATTCAAATCACGAACGGTTTTAAAATCACGCAGACGATTTGGTGCTGTTCTGCAAATCACGTGATTTAAAATTTTTCGGCGTGGTTTTAATTTTTCGAAAATAGGAGAAAACGGATTTTTTTAGATTTGTGTTTTTTGTTTTTTTTTAACATTTGTAATTAAAATATTATAAGTGATTTAAGTAATAGTCCATTTACATTACACCGAAATCTACTAGATTTGATTTGAAATCTCTTTCTAAATCTAGTTCGTTTACACTGTATTTTTTTGACACTAGCTGGATTTCATATTAATATAAAATCAAAAAATGGAAAATTAAAAATTTTAATTACCATTTTATTTATAGTTTACACATCATTCATTTTTACTTTTGTTTATATTTTCATTTTCTTAACATTGTAAATAATTTTCCCTTTATTGTTTTAATAAAACTGTCATTTTTTCTTGTACAGTGTAGTATTTTTTGGTACAATATGAAAAAAATCATAGTTGCATTGGTATGTTCTACTAGATTTTGAGTAGATTTCCTCAAAATCTAATGGCGAAGTAGATTTTGTTTTGTATGGGAAATCTATTTAAAATCAACTAGATTTTGCTCGAAATCTCATTAGTACTAGATTTGCTTATAATGTAAATGCACTATAAGTTAAAATGTGTGGAACTAAAATAAATTAGTGAATTTTATTTGTTTGTAATACATGTGCTTTCATTTACTTATTGTTGTTAATCGAAGGGCTTAAGATTTGGCGTTCAAATTAAAATTGAAAATGTGAAAATAAATGCAAAAAGTTTAGGCAGTTGCTACTATTTTATATTTTGCACTTAATATTTTCTAAATTTGATGTTGGAAACATTAGCATAAATAAGATAAATCTTAAATTACATTTTATACTCTGACAATTTTGCAACACTAGAATATTCTTTGAAACCACAAACCAGCTAACCGCTATCGAGAAAGAGAAAATCACGAGCATTACTAAATAAAGCAAGACAATTTTTTATAAAATATGCAATGCTTTGAAAGTTTATGATTAGTTTCGTTTTTATGTGTATAAAATCTAATTTTTTTGCAAAAATAAGAAAAAGATGTATCGTTTTAAATATATAATTCCATTATTATGATTTCCTAAGCGAAATGATTAGAAAAAACGAGCAAGTGATTTCAAATCGGCAGTCATTTTGCTTGTCGTTTTAAATCACGTGATTTCAGTATATTTTGTACGCAGAACACCTTTTGCGTGATTTAAAATCACTTTGACAAAAAGTGATTTGCAGAACAGACCTGTATATTGCGTTGAATAATCTTTACATTTTAAGGAAATTCAATTAAACTATAGAGGTTGTTAAAATACCAACAAATTCTTCTAAAGGGGTCATAATTGGCATAATTTTGGCGAACAAATTGAATGTGAATTGGTTTTGAATTTCTGGTTGGACGTACAGCAGTATTGAAGTATAAGTTTCCAATAAGGAACTCCGAACAAACATCTCCCGTAATCAAATTAAACAAAAACGTAACATTTAGCATATTTCTTCGGCTTTGTAGAGACGGTAGCCCAATGGTTTTATATGACGGTAAATTGGTGAAATTATTTCGGCACAAATTTCGTAAGCAAAATAACAGAAATTGTTTTTTAACAGACTCAATTTTATTACTACGCACGATACACTGTTGGTCGCAAACAACGGACCCATATTCTAAAATTGGCCTTACTAAAGATGTATAAAGGTGCTTGGTGATGTGAATTTCAGTGAATTCCCTGGCCCATCGTTTGACTAAAGCAAGTACCCCACGGGCTTTATTTAATATCATAGCAATATGATTAGTAAAGTTTAATTTAGCATCTAATAAAATACCCAAATCTAGGATCGAATAAAAAATTTCCAAGTGTATCAATTCTTCTGGAAAAGTGCATATGTTTGCACTTGTCTAGATCCTGTTGAAGGGAATTGTGTTTGTCAAAGTTGTTGTAATTATGAAAAATGTTTACATCATACGCGTATATTAGAACATTTGAAAATTTAATAGCAGTAGGTAAATCACTGATGAAAAGCGTAAATAAAATTGGACCAAGATGGCTACCTTGAGGAACACCCGACTTCACAATAATATATTTAGATATTGAAGTTTTGAAGCACACTAGTTGGTATCTGCCAGTTAGATATGAGCTTATCCAGTTTAAAAAGTTTTTAGTGAAACCCAATAAATGAGGTTTTTTTTTAAAATAAAAAATGGTTAACTTTGTCAAACGCTTTACTAAAATCAGTGTAAATGACATCTTTGTGTTGACCAAGAGTGAATCCTCGGATAACTTCCCTTGTAAGTTGTAGTAGATTTGTTGTTGTTGTTGAGCATCCTTTACGAAAGCAATGTTGACAGGGAGTCGTCGGTATTGAAACTTGAGGACACAAGGCATGAGTAAGACATTTTTCGAATAGCTTTGGAATCGTACTTAATTTTACAATTCCTCTATAGTTCACAATGCTTGACTTATTTCCTGATTTAAATAACGGAATAAATCGGGAAAAAGTCGTATTTAATTAAAATGTTACACGCAATAGTTAACGGCGTCGCCAAAGTATGTGCACAATTGATAAATAGGCTGCTAGGAATACCATCAGAACCAGAGCTGAATCAATAGTTGAAATTTTTTATATTGTTCATGATATCAGCTGTGAGTATAGGTGGAAATGATATTGGCTGGATTTGAGTTATGGGAAAAGGATAATCACTTCAGTTATCGTATTGAACGTTAGAGTAAGTGGTGCCAAAGAAATCAGCAAACATATTACTTATGACGAAATCATCGACAGAATCATTATTTAAGTATTTCATAACAGTTGGGTATTCACTTACTAATCGTTTTACGTTAACGAACTTAAATATTTTTGTTCTCTCTGAAAATTGAGTTTCATGTTGTTTAAGTTTATCTTATATAATTCAGAATACAAGCTCTAGAATATTTTCCATAATCTGTAACTTAATCAGTTATTTTTGAATTCTGTATTAAAAATAACAATTTTGCGAAAATTTGAAAAAATTTACTTTTTTTCGACACTGACTCCAGTGATGGAGAAAGTAAGAAAATGGTGACTTCTTAGACAGAAATAAATAATTTTTCAGTTAACAGGTGAAAAGTAAGTGATAAATTTAAAGTTATCCACTTCAAACTAATGCTGCTTAAATATAAATTTTGTTTGTAACCACCTTTTTTACTTAAAATTTTAAGTCGCGTATTTGTAAAGCACGATAAACCACACCTTTTGCCATCCATCACTCGTTATATTTGATGAGCCAGGACGTTAAAAGCAGTCGCAATACCTTTGCACTGTTCCCTAAGATTAGAAGGAACAGAGCCTCCTCGAAAAGCTCTCTCAAATTTTTCTAGCTCTGCAACTAATTTTTCAAATTGGTTGGGGTTTGCAATCTTCAGTTTGTCTATTTAAAATTTTTTTCAAACATTTTTATAGTTTATTATTCGGAATCTTGTTTATGTTACTTTATTTTTATCGTGCTTGATTCCTTCAAGCATAAATATTTCATGATATTCTCATGAAATATTTATTTTTTAAAAGTACAAAATATAATATAATATAATTTGACTTATCAGTGGATTCTACACAAATTTCGTATAGAAAACATAAGATTCTTATATCAAAATCCAAATTGATTAAATGAGAACTTCATTGAATCAACAAAGCAAGAAGACAATAAAAACTCAAAAATGTTTTATACAAAAACACAGCAAACATTTAGTATCTGTTTTTATTTTTTCTTTCATTTTTTTTTTTGATTGAATATATATTGTTTTGTGATAAAAATAAAACGACTAAAAAGTTTTTCCCCATACTCACCACTTTAATCAGAGCTGATGAAAATATATAAAATTTGGTTGCTACGAATTAATCTTTTCAAGCCCGTGTGTAAATAAAACTAGAGGTTTAAATCCAGCTCCCACCGAACTCCTCATCTTTAAAAAGCACCGTATTTCAGATAATATAGTTTTAGTACTAAAATTAAACTGGAGTTATGTCAGCCACCTCCAGTGTGAAATCGTTGACATTATCCTCAATGATGGAAAGTATGTATGTAGTCTGCTTCTCTAAACACCAATTTTATTAAAGCCGAAAATTTGTTCAATATTTTAAATGTGTGTAAAGTTGTAAATTTGGTAACAAAGGTAAAAGTTGTAAATTTGGTAACTCTGAATTCACATAAAAAAAAAAAATAAACGCAATGCAAAACAAAGAGTAAGAGTTTCGGTAACAAAATCAGTTTTAATGTACGTTACGCTTTGCAGCGTGAATTCTTCATTAAAAATGTTTTCCAACGCCAATAAAAGGAAAATATTATCCAGAGATTTGATCATATAAAAGTGTATGTACATGTTGTACATTGCCATTGAATTTAAAAGCTCAATTATGATTGTAGAATACCTCCTTTCGATCAGGATGTGTGTATGTTTTGGGCTGTATTGAATTTTTAATATCATAAAAGCCTAAAATAATTGCTCTTGTAAGAGTATGATTTTGTGTAACTTAATACCGACACATCATATACATCCTAGCTCATGAAAATAACGTTTATTTTTTATTTTTAAATAGAAAACGTGCATTATTTTGTGCACAGCAACGTCCTATAAATATACCACATACTCGTATATAAATAATTCGTGAGTTGATGCAATACTGTATTCTTCTACCCATGCGAAGGATAATTTCGGAAAATGGAGGCATGAAGATAAAAATATTAAATACCGGCAATTTTCTATTTGCTTTACTTATTTACCATAATAGAAACATTGAACAGAGACGTTAGATACGGCTTAAAATAATAATGTTATTCATAATAGTGATAAAACAGTTGCGGCAACAGTTGTCATAGGTGTTACATCAGAATTTTTTATTAAAGCTTGGCTGGTGTTTTAAATTAATTTAATTAATTGGTCAATAAGCTGCCAATGGAGACTTTCGAAAAATAAATGATAACAAATCTGCAACTACTAAACAGACGGTGGGTGGCTTTGTAGGTTAAGCATGAAATAGTCTACAGTAGGAAAAAGTTGGAAATTTATAAAAAAAAAAAATTAAATAAAAATAAAAAAGCTGTTGAGGTCGGAACTATCTTAGAAATTAAACCAGCTACAAACAGCTATTGTGTGAATAAAAAAAAACATAGTAAGTGAAAGTAAGTCAGTAAAAAAAGTAACAGCCATACCTAAACAAGATCGGAAAGCGTTTTTTTGCTGTCAAAAGTTCTCATGCCCGTACATTCTGTATGTGGCATACCGAAATGAAACGGCGGCAACGCTTTACAATTGGAAAATCCAATTTTGACAAGGCGTTTTATAATAAAAATAATTAAAATTAAATAAATATTTGAATAACTCATGTTCTTTTCTTAAAAATTTTTAATTTACACAATACAAATACCAAAAATGTTATTCTTGTTAAAATTATCAAAGAAGTCATATTTATTTTAGAACAAATCTAGTTTACGGTCGCTGTTTAAAAATAAAAAAATTTTCTACGGGGTGTAAAATGCAATTTTCTTAGTTTCAGAACTACGGACCTCCAAAGATTTTATGTATAATACGACATATGGCGAGTATTTTTTGGCGGAATAAGACATTATTGAATCATTGGAGAATTACAAATTTGTTTTTAATAACCCTATTATTATTATATTGACATAGCTTTGACGCTTGTGTTTAGGTATGGCATTTCAGCGTTAAAGCTATGGGAAAGTAAACGTTCCGCTTTCCGCTTTTATTTAGGTATGTCTGTAACATTCCATACATTCTTAGAAATTCTTACACTAAAATTTAAAAAATAAACGTTATTTTGATACATACTTTTTATATGTAATAATTTTTTTTGCTATATTTTGACGTTGTGTTATTTTACATGCAAAATACTGACGATCCTATTTAAAAAAAAAATTTTTTTTAGTTCAATTTTGTAGGTTTTATTGAATTATGCCTAAAAAATACAATCAAGGAGACTAAGAAATTATAAGCAAAAACCTAAAAAAGTCAAGTCCTTAAAAGATGTTTAAAGTTTTAAATAAATTTGATCAGCTGTATAGATTATTAAGATTATTTTGCGAAAGTCCAATTGTGCATGGGTGCCCTCTTTAAAAAATGTTTAAAGTAGTCTCAGAGCATATAGAACATTTAAAGATTAGAATTGTGTGTTAAAAACAATTTTCATGATCCTAAAAAATTAAGCAAATTAAAATGTTATACTTTATTTAAAATACTAAAAACACACATAATGTGGCAATAAGATATAAAGAAGAGCATTGAATTTTTAATTGTTATGCTCTAGCGATATGTACGATAGTGCGATGTTTTACGTTTATAAGAATTTATCTATAATTTTCACCAATAATTTTGGAACTTAACAAATGGCAAATCATCAAATCAAACTAGTATAAGGATTAATAAAAAAATTAGTTTCTATAATTTCTCGTAATACTTTTCAACAAGTATTCTAAAATGCATTTGATTAGTCTTAATTTGGCTAAAGATTTTATTTACGAAACCTTTCTAGAAAACAAACTGCTATGGGAGTAATTAATTTGATGGACTAATTAATAGAAAGTTTCATTGGTATTGCAATATAGATATTGCTAATGATTTTTAGCATTACCCTTACTTTCACTTTAGTCAATGCTTTTTAATGAAAAGTTCTCATTAATAGTTTTTGAAATTTCGTTCCCTTAATACGAAGAAAAAATTGATTACAACTTTAGCATTTTAAATTATAAACACGAAATTAAGGAAAAATTTTGTAGGTATTGACGCTTTAATACCATATATAATATTTAAAAATCATAAAAAAATTAAACAAAGGCCAAATATTAGAAAAATTTGCAGGTTCGAGGTACCCAATTTTGAGACCACATAGCGCCATCCCTGGAAAATGGAGTACCAGCTTCAAAACATAAGCTGAAATTTTGGATCAATCGGCCTAAGCGTTATCATATGGCTGAGTTATTTCCAAAATATTTTGATGCTGCCCTACTGTGCATTGTAGCTACTTCAAACCTATGCCGTGGAAGCTTATTCGATTGGCGACTTAGAAGATCTAGGATGATTAATAATCTGCCTATCCGCACTAAATGTGATTACAGAAACTAATTTCATAAAAACGTGAGTGTGTTGTTCTGTGACAAAATAATATTCATATGTATTTTCTCGCTTGATTAATCTAGATCTTGAAAACAGTTTTACCCAGAAGCTAAACAAACTTTTTATGTATTTCCCTCTAGAGAATACAGCTATATGAAGCTCTCGTAACAGAATAGAAAACATTACAAGAAGTCAAACGTTTAAGCAAGCAATTAAGTATTTAGTTTTTTATAAACTTTAATGGTTTTTATTTTTTTTGTAGTTCAGTTGCTGAATATTCTATTCAAATTTTCCTCGGTGTGCCCGCAAAGTGTACAATTATTTGTTTTTTCTAATCTATTCTATTCTTTTCACTCTCACTTTCTATTTTCATTTAAATTTTGCTGGTGAAAAGGTGTGAATATATATAACTACAGTCGTACGTCTTTAAACTTTTTTTCTGCAAAATGATAAAAAAACAACTCACCAGCACAACGAAAGATTTGAGGGGGTCGACAACAGGCAACATCAAAACAAAAACGATATTTGTAAAGTAGAAGAAGAAAAAGCTATAAAGAAAATTTTCAACATGCCATCGAGACTAAGTGGCAATCAAATTGATTTATTCCCGCTTAAGAGCAACGTGTAACAAAATGACAAAACTTTTGTTTTTCTTTGAGAACAATTCTTTTGTATTTGCTTTCAGTTTGACTGTTTTACTTAACGTGACTGTGCTTGCATGTGTGAGTGTGCAAAGGTGAGCTCCTTTAGAATAATGTGTGGATAAGAAAAGTAAACCTGAAATTAAAATAGATGTTTGTCTAAATTTTAAGGTGGCTAAGAGCAAACATGCTTGACATACATTGCACAGTGGGAAAATTTAAGAAAAAAAATAACATTTATAAAAATCTTTTTGTCCTAAGCGGGTATTTTAGTTTAATTAAACTTTAAACTGAATGAAGTATTAAAGGAATCGAAGGTAGTTCATAGTTTAATGTACTTATAATCCTTGTTTGCATTATTATAAGTAATTTTGGGCAAAAACAAAAAGAGTTTGTGCAATTTCAAAAATTACAGAAGACAAATTGCTTGTCTGGACGGCGGCTTTAGTTTCTTCCTAAGTGTTTTGCCAATAAATTAAAAAATTTGCATGAGGAAAAAAAAATCAGGTTCTTGTAGCGCCGGCTTTGCGTGGAGCAAATGTATTTCCATTGAAAACTTACACCACTGTAATGCATATAAAAAACATTTTTGTAGAATTTTTTTAATGTTTTAAGGCGACCATAATATACAAATTTATGAAAATTAAAACATTTAAGAGCATTTCTGTAGCATGGCTTAGTACGTATTTCTGTATTTACGTGTGTTTGTGTTAGACCCTTGAAGTTTAAACTCATTACAAAACAATGTGCCTCTATATATTTAAAAAAGTTTTATAAATTCTTTTGTGTTCATTGTTGCCTAAGGAATTTAATCTAAAGATACGTTTTAATATTTAGAAATGTAAACTCCAGTGGACATAAAAAAATGTAAATGGATATTTCTTGTGCCATTCTTAAACTATTCATAGAAGCTTTAAAAAGTTGTCAAAAAGACTGTGCTTTTAAAATTTGCTTATGAAATAAATATTTACATTTCGTTTAAATCATAAGTTAAAAACAAAAAACCTACAATTACATTTTTAATTACAAAAAGAACTTAACAAAATTTGAGTCTCAAACTGAAATATCGCCTTTAAATCATTTTCTGAATAGTATTTAATTTGAATGTGTATGAGACATATTTTGATGCTCGATTCAATGTAGCAATGAAACTTAAATAAACCGCAACCAAATTTTATTAATTTTATTTTGCACACAATTTGCATATAGATCTATATAACTGTGCAATCCCCAGGTCTCTACTTGTTATGGTTTTTAAAAAATTAAAAAATGTTTTTATTGTATATCCACTACTAATGAAGCTTTAATGTGTTATATTAGTTAATGTATGTCCATTTTACTTACATAAGATTTATTTCAATTAAATTAAATTAAAAAAAAATCTTTAAAATAATTGATTGATTAAAAAAACTGCGACATGCAGATATAACTCGAGTAAATTTTACGTTCTGAAAATTTATTTGAATATACTTTTTACAAACTTAAACGAATAAATGCGAAAAGAATTTCACATCACTTTGTGAAAGATAAGCCGATAAACTTTCAATATCTTTTATTTTGTTTTTAAAAGTATTTATCTTTGCTATTGTTTTTAGTTATTTTTCAAAAATATTTTCTAAAATAACAAAAACACCCCTTCTGGGTTGTTTTTCTTAAGCTTGTTGACTAAAATTCGTGCAAATTGTACAGATAAAAGGTTAAAGTTATCATATTTTATTCCTTATATTGTGTAGAACGAAATACTTTAAAAATGTAATTAATTTGTCCTGAAATCATTCGTAAACATTTCTATAATTTTACTGTTACTTTTTTGGATTTATATTTCTTTAATTTTCTTATCAGATCTAAGGGACGTTAATTTTTTTTTTTTATTTAAGGAAACTGTCTATTGTACTATGCACAACGCCTATCTCTTGAATTTGTGAATACCCTAACTCAGAAATGTTTTGAGTTGTTGTTTTTAATTTATTTTCTTTATATAAACATTTTACATTTTTTAAATATTTTAAAGTTTAAATTACAGCACTGTATTTCGTTCCAAATTGCAAAGTAAATAACATATATACTATCAATAGTAATTACTAATTGTAACATAAAGCAAAAAATATTTCCCAAAATGTGGCATATACAATAAAATGGATGTGATAATAACACTAACTAAAGTATTTTTTCAATGACTTCAGATTTTTTTTTTACCTACATCAATTAAAAACTTTAAACATAATATCTGCCAAAAATATTGAACTACTTTTTTTCACGCAAATATTTTTGCATATAACTATGAAATTTTAGATTTAACTTCCCAAAAAAAAAAAAAAAATCGGAGGAACGTGAAGACAACTTTGACACGACGATTTGTTCTAGTGACACATGTAAAAGAGTTTTTATTTTTCACAATTTATTTACGCTTCAGTTATTCTTAACGTATTATGATAATTTAAAAGACATTATGGTTGCAAATACTATATTTTTTCAAATTGTTAAAAAAACGTTTGGTTTTAGTTAAGTGTAGCAAAAATTATTTAGATTGCTATTTTATTTTAATTTCTAGTTTTAGGACCACTAGCAGCAGTTAATATGTTAATATGAGCAGAAGATCCTCCGCAGGGGCTGCGGAATATCGGGGACCAAAATGTTGTAAAAAGCTGGCGCCAATAAGGAGCCCTGTGCAACACTTGCCTCTACTGATCTTACATAATAATTCTGTTCCTTACTCCCTAAAAAACGATTCTTTAGGAAATCAGCTATCGTCCTTGAAGCGTTCAAGCCTTAGGTCTATCATTTTATAAATAATTACCTGCTGCCAAGCAGTGTCAAAATCTTACTTACTGCTAGGCCCTGGCTACGAAATCTATGCTAATTTAATTCTTGTATTTAAAACAAAATTACACCCTTACGTAATTTTATTTCCTCCAAATTAGTTAATTTGTCAAAAATGAATGTTCACTTCAAACGAAACACTGAAAAAATTTTGCAATTTTGATTTTTTTGAAAATGTGTTAATTTTACGATAAGCTGTCCTGCAGAAACCTCCTACTACATCCTCGGATGCGCCTAAGCGGCAAGATCTGAGGAGGAGGCTCAACCGCAGAACCAGCCCCCCGCCACTAAGCGTCCTAGATATAAGTCAATGGACAGAAGTTTTAGCGAGGTTGCAAAGGGCAATCCTGTACGCGTTGTCGTCGACAGGAATGCTGCGGATGGCTCATTCTCCTATACAAACTTGAAATTGGTACATAGAAAATTGATGAGAGTGCTCTGGTGGGTCATCAAAGAGAATCCAGGTCCCTTCTCTTAATGTGATAACGCAGGATGGTTTCATGGGCGTGTCAAACTCATTTTATGTTCAAACAAGCATTCGGCTATTCTATTAAAGCAAGCTCTTTTAGAAGTCCTGTGGGAAGACGATAAGTTTGACTTGGTACCTCTTGAAGAGATCCTTCTTCGTACCTTTCAAGGAGAAGACAAGGGTAACCTGGTTTCGGAGGGTGAATTTCCTATTCCGGAAGATGTGGCATACGATGAGACTGCTAGACTTATCTCTGAGGAAGGCACTCTTTAAAACTGTGAGCTTGTGGGTAAATTCTTCGAGAGAATGGATAAGGTAGTTGACAAAGATTCCCTCTAAGATTCGGACCAAAAGGACGTTAACGCAACAATCCTACCCACAAACAAAGATGGTGAAGGTGACTCAAGCCCAGGAACCCTGGATCTATCATGGCAGGGTTTGCGGGCTTAGTGCTACGTG
The DNA here is from genome assembly GCA_916610165.2 of Gymnosoma rotundatum. Lineage (NCBI taxonomy): Eukaryota > Metazoa > Arthropoda > Insecta > Diptera > Tachinidae > Gymnosoma > Gymnosoma rotundatum. The sequence continues at coordinate 87,883,300 of OU744337.1, read as the reverse complement.
CTTCAAGCTACTGCACATGAATGGTCCAGGTCAGATCAGATCATGCATAGTAAATAAAAGCAATTTGAATATCTTCATTCTGTCTGATTACAGTGATGAAGATACGGTAGCACCTGCCTGCGAGACACTATCATAATTGTCTCCTGCTGCATGGCACAGGAGTGCGAATCCCCACCACCTATTTTTTGCAAGATAATTGAGGTGCATTGAGGTGGAGCGGACGCCAACGCACATTATGTTATTTGGGGTAGCTCGGGTTTGAATGCAAGGGGTGAGTCTCTGTTTGGTTTCATTGTTTGTAAAAATCTAGACGTGACAAACGTTAGGTCAGAACCCAATTTTTTTTAGTGAATAGAACAGAGGTTCTTGGTGTGATGCTAGTTAGTACTAAGCAGGGCATGGAAGGTCTCTAGTGACAGCTCGTTTACTGACCATAGGTATATTGAATTCGAGATATTAATTTAAGCAAATGGGGTCGTGCCCCGAAAAAATAGAAGAAAAACAGAATATGAGGGACAGGTTTTCTTTCGAGTCCAACGATAATAGGAAATCGGCAGTACATTGAAGTTGCAGCGAATGCAATAACTGATGCATTTGCGGAATCTTGCAGGATTAATATCTGCCCAGCTAACAGCAAACCAATGGAGGCCAATGCGACCATCTTAGGATTTATTTCGGCTATTCCCGACAATATCAATTATTGCTCGCCTTCCCCCTGTGGCTGGCATTGGATTCGTAGTATCAATGTCGAGCACGTCAAACATGATTCATATGGATCATCGGAGAGATATGCTTGTTGTCTATACAGACGGGTCAAAGTCAGACACAGGGGTCAGGGAAGGTGTCTTTATTCCTAGATTTCAGGTCAGGATGAAGTTTAGGCTACAGGACCAATGTAGCGTGAAAGGCTGAAATGTAAGCAATTAGAAGGGCGGTTGCCTGAATGAGGTATCACAGGATATACGGAGAAGATATCCGAATCTGTACTGACAGCAAGACTGCGATAAAAACCTTATCGGGTGTCTACACGACATACAGTTTAGTCCGTGAATGCCGGGCACCTCGATATGAGAAGGCGAGACATTCCAACCTGGAACTATTTTAGATGCCGGAGCACGCTGGTATACCCGGGAACATAACTGCGAACGAACTCGCTAGATCTGTAACTCGGCTGAGAGACCGCGAACATTTTTAATATTTTTATAAACAACGATTTTCTGACGACCTTTTCTAATTTTAATGACGATTTTTTCCGAAAATATGACGATCTTTCTAATAAAACTCCTGTTTTCAGCAAGAAAAACTTAATAAAGTTGCAAACTTAAAGCAATAGTTAAGCTTTTAAAAGACAGATCATTAAGCCAAGCTGCAACCTCTTCAAAGATGGACAATGTAAAAATTACGAAAAAAAAAATGGATTTTTGGATTTTATTAAATGAAATATCATTATATCTTGTTATTCGTTTTAGAGACTACTTTAAAGGAGTGCGCGTTGAATTTATTAAATATTTTCTGTTATGCGTTACTATCTTCGATAGCAATATTAAAATTAACTAAAAACTGAAAGTCTGAAAAGTGATAGAAATGTATCATATGACCAATTAAAATGTAATTAAAATCGATTGAAATAAAGCGTTAGCATAATGATAAAGTGTTTAAAATAATGTATAAAACCAATGAATTAACTGATAAATGAATGTCATTAATTTACATTTTTGTCGTCTTTACGCTCATAAATTTTAGCAACGAATTATAAAATAAATTCTTTTTAATTTTATTTATCAGTAAAATTTTATAAACTTTTATTGTAATTATTTCTCAAGAAGTCTTCTAAGAGATTTCTAAATCAGCATATTCGTACAACCATAAAATTATTTGTTTAATTTTATCAAAATATTTAATTTTACTATTTAAAGCTTTAACTGTCTCTAAATTCAGATTGTAATACATCACACAATTAAGTTCTCAACATTTAATTGAAAAGATGCTGTCTTAAAGATAATTCAAACATTGCTATTTTATTTTAAATTACAGATGACATTAACCAAAATGCCCGCACCACACCTTAAGGGTATTTAAAATTATATATCACTGCCACCACAAAGTGTTGGAGCGAAAGCATGTTTAAGTCACTTGGTGTGTGTGTGCATGTGTGTGTATATCTGCCTTTGTATTTATTTTCAAATGAGAACAACCAATGACTTGGATATTTAACCAAAATATTATTTGTTTACACATACACTCATTGTCATTTTGTAGAGAAGAGTAGACGGTGACAAAGAATCTAAACATAACTCCAGGGAACAATATTTTCATCATTGCCGTCTTTGTCGAGTATGAATATGTTTGTATTTTTGTGTTAGAGAAAGAAGATTTTAAGCCAAATATTGAAACGAAGTCAGTTTGAAAAGTCTGCTTAAACTGCAATAGGTAATATTTCTGATATTTAAAGATGATTGCATCTTATAATGCTATTAAAAATTACTTAATATGTAAGAATTGATACTATTAAAATATTGTGTTACTTCCAGTAGAGTACTTAGCCTAGAGAGCTTTTACTTTTAGATTTGATTGGGACATACGAATTTTAAATTCACTGTACAAAATTAGTATAGAATCCACAGATGAACTTTTTAAGCAATAATACCAAACCTAAATTAGCGCATAACGCGCAATCTACCTGTCACAAAATATTTATGAGCATACAAAATGCAATGACGCCAACCATATTCGCGTGGCGTCTACGCTAGCCAATTGAAAAATCCGATTTTGAGAGTGAAGTTAGCTGCTTTTTAGTTTGTTTTATTTATATATATATATAAATTGCCCTTAGTTATTTTAAGGGCAATTTAGCTGTTTTATTTCTTTTTTATTTCAATACAGTGGGTTTTATAAAGTATAATGAGTTAATATGACTGTTCAAGATACAAAATTGACGCTCTAATTTAAGTGTGACATTTCAGCACAAAAGCTATGGGCCATATTGCAAGGCCCTTTACGCCCTAATTTTAGAGTAAAATATAAATAATATGCGAAAAAGATTTTGGATAAACGATGTATACAGACTGTAATGCCTCTTTCTTTGCTTTTTATATCAAACGTCACATTCGCTTGTTTTTAGCTGCAAATCAATGCATTTGCACTTTTCACAATTATTTTTTTCGTCACTTTAGATGCTTTTTCAGTATCCTAATTTTTTAAATATTAAAATTTTTTTCCTTAATAACATTAGACATAAAAAAATTAACTAAAGCTTGACTAAAAATTTCTTATTTGCCTATATATAAACAGTTCAATAAATTTTTTAAGTGCGATGTGGTTTAATTTCTCTGTTTTTCACAGTTAATATAATAAATATTTAGAAGGGAAATACTCGAGTTTCACCAATTAAAAACAGTCAACGAATTTTTAAATTTTCATTATTCGCAACACATATATATTTAACACATTGCATTACCGTTTGTCGACTTAAATCGCAATTTGAAACTTTTTTGGAGGTCACTGACCTTGTGAGATGCTTGTTTAAACTTTCATAATTTTGCGACATTTTTTATATTGCTGCCAATTTCCTCCTTTTTCTTGTGAATATTGTTATCAACACATTGAAAATTTGCGTATTCTTATTTTTCATTGTCGTTATCTTTCTTTCTTTCTTTATTTATTTAAAAATTATGTAATACAAAAAGCCTTCACTGGCCAAAAAATTATCAGGTATGTGATGGAAATCGATCGATTTGAAAACGACTCGTTTTGAGATATTTTTTAAACAATAATGAAGAAGTTACTAGAAAGTAATTATAGATATTGAATGCAGAGTTATTAAAAACTATATTGAAGGTATTTAAAAAACGAAAATAGCAAGCATATCGCAACCATTTTTGGTTTTAAATCGTTTCGATTTCGAGATCGATTTTCATCACATACCTGTATTACAATTGTATATAAAAAGTTTGTTAAAAAGTAACCCAAATCTTCTTATGACTAAGTACACGCTATATTGTAACGAATAGTTTTGATGTAACATTAGTATAAAGTATAATATAGCGAATATAACTAAAATTAACGTTTCGTAAATAGACAGCCTCAATATGGAATACTAAAATAATGTGTCAGTAAAAAAAATGAGTAGAGATTCAAATTGACAATGGGGTTTATATAATTTTTATCAATTTTGATTATGAACAAAGTGGTCAATCAATTTTTTTTCGATAGATTGGTGCAGAGTACGAAAATAATCGAAAGTTAGTAGGTAAAGAGTTCCACACACGAGCAACTATGATCAAGAAAGATTTTTCAAAATATGTGTTGTATATTCTTGAAATAAAAATTTGAATATTTCTGGTCGAACGTGAAAAACTAAACATGTGTACTAGAAATTGTGGGGTATCATTTTTAATAATATTCTAAAATGTTAACAAATACCTTAAAGCTACGAAATTACTGAAGGTGCACCTAAGAAAACGTTCAACATGGGGCGATATATGATTATAAGTCCGCTGATCACGATTGTAAAGCCCTATGCCAAAAAGGATATGTACTATTTTATTAATAAGAACTTTAATTTTTGTAATATTTGCGGAGGACGTAGACAAGAATATTTCCATACCAAAAGTTATTTGCGACACTAACAGGGCATGACTAACTGTAAGTCTGACATGGAATGGTAAAAAAATATTCAGGGAATAAAGTCTTCGAAGCGTAAAAATTTAGCTTATTATCCAAAATGATGCCTAGTATTCTAAGCTTATCAACCACTTCTATCCCCCTAGTTCTTAAACAATTGGCTAGATCAAACATCCTTATCGCCCCAAATTTCATTATTTTAGTTTTAGATATATTTAATGTCAAGTAATTAGAGGTCATCCAAGAATCTACAAAATCTAAGATATTAAGAATAGTTGATTTAATTATTTCTACAGAGCTATTGCCCTTAATTAATAATTGAAGGATCGCCGCGAATAACGTTGCAAATGACAAAATAATAATTTTTCAGGAGAGAAAAAAACGTATTTAAATGGTTTGGTTATCTCCACTGACTGACTCATTGTAATTGCGTTTTGACGGTGAAAAAATGCATAATTTTAATGTTTTGTTGTTGGAAGAAATGTAAGAGAGTAAAATTAACGCTAATCTGCAAAAAAACAGGTTTTGCAAAATTTGTCTTTTACAACGTTATTCGCGGCTTTGCTTCAATTGTATATCATCCGCAAATGCGTACATGTGACGCATCTCAGATTCAAGAAAATGGAACAACTCATTTAGGTACATACAAAATAATAAAGGACCCAAAACTGATCCTTGGGCCACGCCTAATTTTACTTCACGTTCTTGTGAATTTCTGCCATTAAATGTTACAAATTGTCTTCTATGCGTCAAATAAGAATATATTAATAAGCAAGACATTCTACAAAATCTAAATTCTTTGTTTGTTTGCGATTAAAAGCCTTAGAAAGGTCTAATGATATTAAAACGTTTAGTATTCCCCTACTCAAATCGCTTCTAATTGACTCTGTGATTCCCTGCAAAGCAGAAGAAGCACTACATTTCTGACGATAACCTGATTGTCGATCATTCAAGAGCAAGTTTCTTTCTATATGCTCGATGATTTGATTTCTCATAACATGTTCAAAAACTTTAGACAATATTGGCAAAATACTTATTCGTCTTAGATTTTCTTTCTCATATGATTTGCCAACCTTTGGTATCGGTACAACCTTTGCCAATTTAATATTATTCGGGAAAACAGAAGTAGTTAGGATAGAGTTAAATTAATGCAAGATATGATCATCTAATAGAGGGAAAATTATTTTCATGAATTTTAATGGTAGGTTATCAACGCCACATGCATTCGAGATAATTTTATTAAATGCCACATATAGTTCTGTTATATTAATGCATCTAAACGAAAATATGTTATTTTCCTCATTGAAGACAATATTTTCAATTGATTCCCCTAAGTAAGTATCAAAACCATCCAAAAAATAATTATTTATTTCATCAACATTTACAGATTCACTATCACTTGATTCCGTATTATCACATGTTGCTGCCCGTAAACGATTCCACATGCTTTTCGTATCTGCATGTGTGAAAATGTTATCAAAAAAGCCTTTTTTCTTTCTACGTATGATTTTTTTAGTTTTATTTCTATATTTGCAGAATATTCGCCATTTTTGCTCACTTGGAGCAGCAATGTATCCTCTATAAGCTATATCCCTTAGCGACTTTGCATAAACTATTTCTGGAGCTTTAAGCCAGTCTGCTTCTTTACGAACTTTGAATTGTGATATAGGTACTAGGGAAAACATTTTGTTCTGGTTATCATAACATAAAAAGCAATCAAAGTTTATTTTTTATTTTGAAAAATTTTATTGGGGAATAAGCATCATAAGACAGAAAGAAGTGCAAGTAAGACCTTTCAATACTTTTAAATTTTTGAAAGACAATTCTTTAAATAAATGCCTAAATGCAAAATGACTTATGGCACCGTTAAGTAAACGGTTAATATAACTTCAAAAAATACAGTATAAAATCAATAACAACAAATAATATTCTTCCAGAAAAATTCGTATTTCGCGATACTATTCCATAGAATGGGAACTCTTAAATGGGAACTTTTAAATGTTTTAACCAAGAAAAAGAGACATAGCGTCCTTAATGCATTACCTACGTTTACTTTTTTAACAACGACCTTTAATGCCACTTCTAAGAATTTCCCAGTGGTAACACTCAATATGGGTATTTAATAAGTTGATTAAATAATAATAGTTAAATCTACGATCTACACATAAGAGTTACTAGTAAACTTACAGTCATTAATTCTTTAGTTTTAATATCTACTTGTGCGTGTGAGATATATTCCCTACGCCACGTAAATTTACTCGAAAACACTTCAGTTCACCTTCGTTTGTTTGAGAAGTCAGTTAGTTAAATATTTAAGCGTTCACGCAAAATTGGCACAATACCAGCTGTATTTTTTATACCCTTCACCACAGGTGGAAAAGAGTATACCTGAGTTTGTCATTCCGTTTGTAATTTCTAGAATATCCACATCGGAACCCATGAAGTACATATATATTCTTATGCTTAGCGAAGTCGATTAAGCTATGTGCGTCTATCGGTCTGTCCGTGCTCGTGTTGAAATAAACTCAACCAAGGCACTAGATGTCTAGAGAATAGCCCAACCGATCGAAAATTTTGCTATTGAAAGTTAGCTTGATCGGACCATGTGCTTCGGGGCAGCGGGCAAAATATCACACCTGCCTGTAATTATTCTATATCTCTTTTCAGCTTTCTTTCGTAATTCTGAAGGTACTTGTGTTTATGATAAAAAATTAATGCAGAAGGTAGGACAAATTTGTTAGACTCTTACCACATACTACTTATGCCCCATTGAATTTTATAAGGGTCTGATACAGTTATCTTTTCTTTTACCTACAACAACCCTAGAACAAGAAACAAGAAAGAATTTGTTATGCCGATATTTATTTAAGCTATTCATATACATACATATATCGTGAAGGGCATATAAGATTCAGCCTAGCCAAATATAGCACTTTTGCTTGTTCTTTTTGTTTGTTTTAGTTGTAACAAAAAGCTACAGAAAGCAAGTTTCAAATATATGTATTTGTCTAGCAAAAAAGCAGACTACTGTGACAAAAATGTTTGCCACTTGGTCTTCTACTGCTATACTGCTACCATTGCTATTTTAGCTACGGATGATAATGATGATGAACTAAATGCCAGTGGCACCACCTAATGACCTTATTTTGTTGGCGTCATTGTTGTTTGGAAAAAAGGAGCTGCTACATACTATCGTTGATATGGGAATAAATTCTGTTTTAAACATTTGTTATCAAAAACGATTATATTTGGCACTTGAAAGGTTGTAGAGAAAACCAAATGCGCATTTATACATTTTCCTTTCAAAAGCAAAATAATAGAAGAAAAACAAACGAATGCCCTGAATATAGAAAAAGAAATGAAATATAAATGGTCTAATATTATGTGACATCCGGTTAAGGATTTTAATTTAAACAAAAATATGTTTCTACCGTAAAATTTGTGTGAATGTTTTTAAATGTTGCTATTTTTGTTGTTCTTCCATGTCTTCTTTCTGATTTAATAAACATTTCATTGCTGTGTTTATGAGAAAATTTATATAAAAATGCATGATCATGTGTGTGTGAAATGGCTACGTGGGAGCAATGGAATCAACAGATACTTGTATCTTCGAATACATTTACATTTGTCAATGCCATTGTGTGTGTGGGTTTGCTTGAGTATGTATTAACATAATAAAATGAAAATTTTAACTGTAATTGTTACATTGTATTCTTTTGTTATTCGCAATTTCTATTTCAACACAATTCAACTACTTTGAACAAAAGGTGCGAAAGGAATATTTATTATTCAATTTTAAAAGCCAACATGTTGGTTAGACGATTAATGGAAAAGACCAACCTTTCATAAAAATATTTTTTTTGAAATTATTTGTTATAATACAATCGGTACTGAAAGTAATTTTTCCAAAGTTTTGTGGCAAATTTCAATGCTCTTATCATCATATATTCGATAAAGAAAATATTTGGGAAAATTATATTGTAGGGCTTTTGTACACTACAGTTGGTAACTTCTTCGTATATCAAGTAGTCAAAGAGGAATTACTTAAACTTTGCGCTCATAAGAAAAATCAAGATAAAATAATATCAATAAGTTCTTTTTTAAGGCTTGAAAATCTTGCTTCTTTTACAATTTCTTCTTAAATGTTTGCACACTTGCATCATGACTCTTTTTTCGTGTTTGAAACCATAAAAAATTTAAAGCGTAACCCCATAGAGGCGGTATTTTTTTGTGTATGGCCTTATCTGCTTAACTTTTAAAGGCAGAAAACTGAAACGAAGAATATAGAAGCATAAAATTAAACATAAGAAGTTCCCATGCCAGACGTGATTTTAAAGATACTCATCTATTCTGTTATAAAAAAAGTATACAGTTAGTTAAATCCTTAAAGGGTGTCCCCATAGGAATCGTTATTCTGATAGATGTTTATGTTTCCAACAACAAAAAATAAAAAATTAAAACTAAAAGGTTGGCATATATATAGAACGGATCCTTTCATATGTGAGTCTAACTCTCAATTGGTATTTTTGTTCGCCTGTAGACTTGCAATTAAATTTACAAATATGCCACACTGCCAAAAATGCTCATATATGACCCGTACGCGACATCACCCAATCTTTAACTGATTTTCTTTCAGTTATGTTTTCATCTGCTTAAAAGAATTTTAAAGAAAATAAATTCAGGAGTTAATATTGTTGGGCAGCTGCCCATTATAATACTTTCACTAATAAAAACGTATATTAGTATCATAACTATTGTTTTAACTTTTTTATTTTCACAAATTTCTGTTTTGTAGATAAAAGTTTTTACTTTATTGTTTGAGAATTTGGTTTTGTTTATAAAACACAGATGTTTCTTTTTAGGCGCCGAAGCAGGGTTACCAACATTTTGGGTAGAACAAAATATTTATATGTAAAAAGTAAATAGAAAATATTGAAATAATACATTGGCAATACTTCGATTTGACATACAATTATTTATACGAAACACAACGTAAGTTAAACACAAAAACCGGAACGTCTTACACTGATGCTAATTATTTCGTATTCGTCCATATGTTATCGGGTTTCGTTTCGCTCTTGACGTGTTCTATAAACAGGCTGTAAAAGTCTTAATTAATCCACATGCATAATGATTTTGCTTTATGGAAAGGGTTTTACACATTTGATTAAAAACATTTGGATCGAATGATTTTAAGCTTAAAAGTCGTTTAGTTGAAGTACTGCCTACTCATATTTTAATAATTACGCATTTCTATCACTCAAGTTTTTTAACGCAAATAATGTGTTTTAATATCCTCTAACAAAGGATGTAAATTTTAGCAGATGTGTAATATTTATGATCTGCACCAGTTTTTGTGGTCATTGAACATTTTTTCTGAATACAGTTTCTAGTGACCCGCTGTCAAATTATATATCTATAGATGTGTTAACTCTGAAAAAATTTTTAATTTCCAAGTCCAATTGTTATACTAGTTGTTATAGCGGAGTTAGCAATCCAGTTTCGTTGTAAATTTCAAATCTCTGTCTACAACTGTTCAAGAGTATGGCCATATACATTTTATTTATTAAACTATTGGGACACCCTTAATTTGTAGTTTTGAAAATAAATACTTGTAGGAATCATAGCAATCTACATTTTGTCCAAATGTCAAACGTTTGACTATAAAGGTTCAAAAGATAGGCCCATGTAGGCCAATTTACGCCATCTATTATTACACCCTTTGATTTTTAGATTTTTTTTGTATTACTGCTTGCTGTTGGTAGCTATTGTAAATCGATTTTTTTTAAATTTTAAAGCGGTGCTAAAAAGCAGCATTCAGTTGAGATTGATAACCTCCTTCTTTTTTTGAAGTCGATTAAAAATAAATTTAAATAAAAAGAAACTAAGGTTGCACGTATTAGCTTGGAATAGGAAAAAAGAAAAATATAAAAAATATATATGCATGTACATTCAAATAGGCAAACAAGTCTTAAAATACGAAATAAGTAGAAGTGTATTGAAAATTTATATAATTTTTTTTTTGCTCTAATACACTTTCGTTGGTTTTACGCTCGTCATTTTTAATAGGAAGGCTGTTTGAGCGGATATGAACCTTTTATTAAAATAAAATTCAAACTACAAACACAAACAGAATATGGTAAACGAATAAAATCTGTTTTCGTATCACACGTAAAATATTAAGGTAATTTGTTGAAATTTGATGTTAATCGTTAAATTGTTTTACGTATTTCTTTTTTGTAGAGGCAATTTAAGTACTTGAATGTTGTTACTAGCACTTGCTTATTGTAGGAATTATTGTTCATACTGATGGTCCTGCTGGTTTTTATAGTTGCTGATGTTGTTTGTTGATGTTTGTTATTTTTTTTATTAATGTATTTAAATAAAATACGAATGTATTTGAGTTGAACAGGACAGATATGTGACTTTACATGTGAAATTGTAGCATCTGTCTTTTAATGATTAATAAACGCATACTTCGAAACTAGAGCCTACGCTGCACAGTAGGACAGAAACAAACGGATGGACCGATTAATACAAAATTTTTGATGTGGGATTTCGGAATCGATATATCTCTTAAATAATTGTTGTAAACAACTCACTTCAAAAAGGATTTCATCAACTAGAGGGGCACCCTTTAATTCCAAATTTATAATTTTATACTTGCTGTTATAGTAGACTTAGCAATAATATTCTTTGCAAATTTCAACAGTCTGTAACAGTCCAAGAGTTTGGCCATTTTATTATATAATATCAACTATTGTAATAACTTCTAAAGTAGAATTTAAAATATTTTTATACTCCATATTATAACAAACAAAGTAGTCTATTTCTGTGTAATTTTTTAAAATACGTCAAAATACATTAATTTTGGGTACTTCCCTTAATTTAGAAATTCAAATTGTAAATATGGTGTCATAGTGGACTTAGCAATACAGGTCTCATGTACACTGATAGAAAAATCATCATAACGCTAAAGTAATTTAACATCAATTCAATGACAAATGTCTTCGTTTTTGGCCCCGTGACACTTGTCATTGTTGTGATGTCAACCATGTCATTATTTGCTTATTTTGTCATCAATGCCAAGGATCACAATTTTGTCATCAATTCAATGACACGCTGACGTAAACAGAATGAAAAAGCGATATCAATTAAATGACATAATTACATCAAAATGATGACGGAACTTTTTGGTTTAATGAAAGAATGTCATCAATGCCAAGACTAAATATTTCGAATAAATAAAAAATGTCATTAGCGCAATGACGAAATATTTCGATTTAATGAAAAAATGTCATTAATGCAACGACGAAACTTTTGTATTCAATTAAAGCATGTCATCAATGTAATGACGAAACTTCTTGATTTAATGAAAAATATCATCAATACAATATATATATATATATATATATATATATATATATAATATAAACTTAATGGCAGAATATCATCGAAGCAGCAATCTGTCATTGATGTAATACGGAAGCAATAAAAGTTTCAAATCCATGTGTTTTTCTAACAATAAAGATACATATAATTTTTTATTTACAATATGTATGTATATATTTCACAAAACAGAAAACTTAAATACTTCAATTTTTATACTGTTGGTATAATTTTCGGTAATTTTTATGTTATATTATAATTAAAATAAAAAGTTATAAAATATACATAAAAAATTGTGTCAACAATATGATGCTAAAAGTTCATCAATCTGATGACATATTAACATCACTCTCTATGAATATGAGAAAATTCTCTGTGTTTGCTCTCATTACTTTTTACGTTGGCGCCAAATTTGATGATTATAATCATAATTATGTGTCATCAATATAACGGCAGGGTGTCATCATCTGCGTTGTATATATGCTTTTGCTTTTTAAGCATTGTTTTCAAAAGGCCGTACATATTTAGTTATATATTTGTTTGGTCATAATAATGATGATTTTATTTTTTAAATTCATAAAAACGCTTTTAAAAATAAACATTATGAAAAAAAAATAATCAAATTGCAATTAAAATGCTAACTGGAATTATATAACTCTATTTACTTTTTTCTTAAATATATATTTTACGAAATAATCGTATACGAAATATTGCATCAAGTTGATGACATTGTAGTCATAACTTAGATGACATCTAAAATATGACAAAATTCTATGATGATGTCTGTCATTGCATTGATGCCATTTTATACCTTATTGATGACATCTTTCATAACATTGATGTTTAAATTTTGATGTTATAGCGTCATCAAACCAACGATGATTTTTTCTATCAGTGTAGGTTTCAGATGTCTGTCTATAATGATTTAAAAGTTTGCGACGCTCTTTTTTATTTCTAAATCCGATTGTTATACTAGATGTTATAGAGGAGTTAGTAATACAGGTTCGTTGTAAATTTTAAGCGCCTGTCTAAAACTGTTTAAAAGTAAAGGTCATATACATGAAATTAAATGAACTATTGCTTCACCCTTTAATTTACAATTTACAATTTTGAATATTAGTATTTGTTGCTATAGAGGTCATGGCGATCGATATTCTGTCCAATTTGCAAGCGTTTGTCCATAATGGATCAAATGGAAAGTCAATTTACGTCAGCTGTAGGGGAACTCTTTGATTTTTAATATTTTTTGTAATACTTTTTGCCATTGGAAGTGGTGCCCTTTACGGCACATAATATACATTTAAAACATTTATGTTGTATGAGGCACTCTTTAGTTTTTAAAATTATTAAGTCGCGCTTGGACAACGTTCATACGTTGTAGGTGCCACCTGCTACTAACAGCAGCTCATCAGTTAAATCCTTTTGAAACAGGCTTGCACACAAAAAGACAAAACTAGGCTAAACGATATGAAAGACTTGCTGCTGGGTTAGACATTAATTAATCGAAAACTTAAGTGATGCGCATAAACATCAACTGCCTGTTTGTCCTTACAGTTGAGGCATTCCAATAGAAAACTGCAATTCCCTTCGCTATTGGGTACGTCGCGCATGGTTGTAGCGTCAAAAGAGGCAGTGTAACGATTGGAAATATTTAATGCCACCATCAAATCCGTCATCCTGTTTGTTTTGGAAACTTGGAACGCGGCTACAAAGGAAATATGATCCCTACTGGTCTACGTTGTGTAAAAAAATGTTAGACGCTCAAAAATTAGGACCAAATTTTTCCTGGTGTAGTTCTAATTTTCAAACGTTTTTTTTTAATAAAAAGTCACATTAGAGTGCTTATTCCTTCGTTTCAAAAACACACAGATTCTTTTAATTTATTAAAATTCGTCACAGTTAAAATAAGTAAGAGTATTATTTCGGCTCTGCCGAATCTTATATACCCTTCACCATGTATGCAAATCTACTTTAGTGAAGTGACTCCATTAAAAAAATATAAAAACAGCAAATACCGGGGAGACATAGAATGAAAAAATTAGAGATTAGCTACTATCAGGCATTAATATGAAAACTTATTATTCGGAATTTTTCTTATGTTTATTTACTTTAATTGTGCTTGATTCCTGCATAAATAAATATTTTATTCTCGTAAAAAATTTATTATTTAAAATTACAAAATGAAATGCATTATTGCGGAGAAAGCATATCCATATGGCCATTTCGGTATCATATAGTGGATTCTACTCAAATTTTTAAAAGAAACCCTCAGAGTCTTACATCAAAGACAAAATTGATTAAAAGAGAATTGACAATAAAAACTCGAAATTTTTTTATACAAAAATGAAGTTATTGGAGATCAGGCATGTCACATATCCGGTTTTGTTTTACCTTCTTTAGATTCCAATCGATTTTTTTTTATTACTTAAAATGTTAAATCTCCACTGTGTTTTTTAAATGTGGCATTATTACTTACACCGAAGTAAATAAAAAGAATAATCTAAGTGAGGACACATAATAGGAGTAAATTTAAGAATCGCAAATTAGAAACTAAATTCCACTTTGAAATTTAAAGTGGTTTCATTCTGAAAAACATTTTTGTTTCGCGTTTTCTAAAGAACCAATTTGCGGGTCTGAAACCATTTTCGATCGAAAGTGAATTCTGTGACATGCCTGTAAATATAATAAAAAATGTTATCGGCTCTTAATTTTTATTAAATTGTAGTTTTCCCTTAAAGATTTTTTTTAATGCTTTCCGTATATTTGTTTTTTGATTGAAGTTCACTAAAGTAGATTTGTTCCAAATTAGAGGCTGGCGTGGTGTTTTGCCACAGCTCTGTAAAATTTTAGCTCGATGGCTACTAGTTTCGTTGATGATGATTTATTTAACATATTTTGTTTCTACCACACTGTGCACTGGAACATGTTGTTACACTTTCAAGCACATTAATGTATGAAAGTTACAATAATAATAAAAATACAGTCACCCATAAAAAATTACTTAATGATTCTGATGAGCAGGATGCGGATATGTGTATTGGAGTTCAGAATGTTTACATCTTGCAAAGCTCCCAAAATCTTATATGTTTACTTTTAATTATGTTAATATACATTAAGTTTAAATTATTTCACATAGAAGTATCGTTTTTTTGCATGATCAAAACCAATACGAACACGTTTAAAAGAACAATGAACGTAAACCAAACAATTGTATTTTCGCTCACCTTTTGCTTTGATATACTTATACGATCGTACAACTGCGTTGTGTAGTTCAAATAAGTGTTAAATTTTAAGTGCAAAAGCAAATTAACGTTTACGAATAAGTTAAAAAACAATATAAAACTAAATGTCACAATCTCTCTCATTGTTCCTGTTTTGTTTTGGCCATTTTTCATTACAATCAACAGAAACATAGCGAAAGCTAACGTTTCGTATTGTTTATTTTCGTACTATAGTAAGGGGCAGGGTTACCGTTCACTCGAATAAAGTCGCAGTCTGACACTTTCTTAGTGGTCTGTGACTTTTTGTGAGACTTTGGCTTGCCATCGACGTTTGAAACTTTTTTAATTTCATATACAAGAGTCGGTTGCAAAAGGAATAATTGAACAGTGGACATTATTTAATTCGAAGAAAAGTATGAAAAAACATTGAAAAATATTGAAAAGATTGATTGAAATTCAAAATTTATTGTTACCTATCATTTTTTTTTTTGCTACATTCTTGGAATCATAAATAATTTAAATAAGTGTTTTGGAAACAAATTTTTGCAAATAGTTTCCTAATTCGAGCAACTGACCGTACATGTATTAACTCTTCCTCATAGCAGTGCTTGTGCACAAAATTTTTTTTCGAAACTAGCGTTGCTTAAAAATAAATTAACTTATAAATTAAAAGTATAAACATTAAACTCAATACAAAGATATAAAAGATGGCTTGCCTGTGATGAACTTATTTTTAAATATAGAAAAGGACGAAGGCCGCTGCAGCCAGTTCCTTCTATTATTATTAATTTACTTTTAATAAATGAAATAAAAAAGTAAATAAATAAATATAGAAATAAAATTTCAATAAAGTAGTATTTATGTACACATGTTGAGAAAAAATTTTTGAAATACAAATAAGCTCACGGGACTTTAGTTGCAAATGTTTAAATTTTGTCAAAAACATTCTTGAACTTGAACTTTTTTGGTTGGTTTCTTTAACAGAAATCCTACTTCTTTGAAATTGGCAGCATACGACAACCATATTTACTAAACTTAAGTAAAGTTGTTTGGCCAACTTTAAATAATGAAGTCTTAATATTAAATCAATATTAAAATTGTTTGGACTTACGGAATACAGCTACCAGGAACAGCCAGCAATTGTAATCTAGAGATATTGCAAAGATATCAATCAAAAAATCTGCGGTTAATTGTTAACTCTCTATGATTTGTGTGAAATAATTCTATTCACTCCGATCTCTGCATCTCCAAGATAAAGGATGAAATAAAAAAGTTTAGCAGTATTTATTTATAAAGGTTAAGTCTTTTTTTATCAACATATTAGCAATTTCCCTTTACTTAATAAAACTGATAAAATCAGAAGAAATCTTAAGAGACGTAAAATCCTGGATAAAAGTAAATTTTTTTGGTGGTTACTATATGAATTAATTTTTTTTATTAGTACAATGCTGTTCACAATGGAGTTCAACATTTTATGTAATTCTTATTGGATAGATAGTAAATAAAGGTTGTGAAAAATAGCAACAATTAAGATTTCAATTCATTCTTTACCATAGACTAATTTGGCGCTGAGTTCTAGTTTTAATATTTAATCTAAAAAATGCAATAAGCGAAAATAAGCTCTAAATACTAAATTTTAATTTTCCTTTTTTTATCCTAATTAAAAAAGATTTAAAGATTTCTAGTTTTTCTCTCGTGGTTGACTTGTTCATGGAAATGCGCAAATACTGCTTTTTAGATTTTAACAATGATACATATGTGTGTGGCGCCCTGTTATTTTCTACAACCATAAATCTCCTGTACCTCGTTTCTGTATTTCTCGCATCGTAAAAGTTTTCACATCAAGTGTGAAACAAAAAATTTCATCGTTTCTCGATTTGCGAGTAAAAAGTGTTTCTGGTTCTTAATGCGAAAACAGACAACATTGATTCTGTTTTTACTGGAATAATTCCAGTACTAGTGTCAAATAAAAACAAAACGTCAAAATAAAGAAATAAATTATCAAACAATATAAAAGTTAATAAATAAAACAAGTTTTAAATAATATAGCGAAAAAATGTATAGTGCGGCCTTAATAACAGCTGAACAGAATGATCGGCGAAATATTATTAAATTTTCTATTTTTTAAATAAAAAGATATAAAACATAAATAAATGCATGAATACTTATTGATAATACTTTTTTTTTTATTAAGTTAAATTGCTTTTTACCTTTTCGTCTGAATTAGACTCCATGTTTACACAAATTTAAAAATATATTTTTAATCTTACTTGTTTTCGCACTGTTTTTAAATGTGAGTTGTTTTGACAGTTCTTGCGTAAAACTTTTCACAAAATATTGGTACAGAAACACTTGTTCTCGCATACTTCCAATAACTGTTGGAAAATAACTTAAATGACATATAGTTCTCGCATTTTAAAGATACAGAAACACTTGTGTGAGAAAACCCATTGTTTGTTTCAATTTACATCTTTTTTCTAAAAATTCACTTGTTTCATGCGAAAACTTTAACGATGCGAGAAATACAGAAACGAGGTACAGTACATACATTTTATTACACTAATGAAAAGAACCAAAAAAAAATATCATACTGAATTTGTCTTTCGCGTCGTTAACACGCTTACCATTTCTCTAACTTTTGTAAGAATTAAATAGTATAAGAAATTAAAAAATAAAATAGAAATCTAAACAAATAAAACTTTTTTATTTTTATTAAAGAAACTTTTAAATATTGGTAACCTAATAAATTACCAAATGTACATATATTACCAAAAAAAAGCTCAAAAAATAAATTTATATTGGAAAAATAATTTGAATAAAACTGAAAGTGAAAACATCTGTTGTCATATAGTTTATCATATCAAAATAAAGCCGTCATTTTGTTTAGCAATAACAACTTTTAAGGTCAACGAATGTTCAAAACTTAAAGTTGGACACAAGAGATCCAAAAAAGCCATTTAACCTCGCCCCTTTTTGTGGGCGGTAAAATAAAATAGTATTCGTAAAAAGAATGTAATTATTAAACGAAATGGTTAACGTACGCCTTAAGCTCATAGACATTAATTTATATGGGCAGGGAGAGTCCCTGTGAAAATTTTTTGTTTAAATTTTCTTTTTATAATTTCCTAGAAATATTTATTATAAAGCTATCCAATGCCCAACCGATCCCTGCCTTCTAAGAATATTGTTAAAAATATAGTTTTGTAATTTTTGCAATTTGAATGAAAATGACATAAAAAGGAGCAACGTTTTTTTTTACAGTATAAAAGTAGAGATCATATATTTGATAGTGATATATAACATTTTTTTTACAAAAAATTTAAAAAAAAAAATTATTTACTAATTTCGCACGAAATTTTTTATCATAAAAATTTTAAACAAAATTTTTCTAAAAATTGTTACAAGTACCTGCGTAGATAACCTTTAACAGAAAAAATCAATAAAAGCGTATGCGATTTATCCAACTTTTTCGTTTATTACAAAACTAAAGCTATTATTAGAAAGGAAAATGAATGATGTTAATAATTTCTCATGCTGAAAATTTTAGCATGAAGTAGGAAGTTTAAAAAATAGGTTTGACAAGAATTTATTTTCAAACTTATACAACTTTTGCACACACAAGTTGAATATATTTAAATTAAAAAGTTAAAACTTTCGTTTTATTTTCTTTATTTCTAGATTACGATTGATTGATTAATAAACTTAATTTTTATTGACTAACCATTTTGGTTTTTGTTAATTTTTTATTAAGCAATAGTTTTACGTTTCCGTTTAATTGTTTGTTCGCTGACTTAGTGCCAGAAAAAATTATTGTTAAAACTTGCGAAATGAACTAATTGCAAAAAGAATAAAGAAAAGGTTAATAAACGGTAATTGGGTAAACGATTTTTTTTGTCGTTAACCTAAAATTTCACTTTGGAACACAGTAGTGCATCTGCTGAGCCTATTTTTTTTTTAATTTATCACTATAAGAAACAAATTGTCCATTAGGTTAAAAATAAATTCTTGCGAATCTATGCTTTCAGCATGGAATTTATAAAAAGTTGATCTGGATGATTGGACTCCCAATCTTCTTAAAATATATAGATTTACAGTTTAAAATAAATAATAATATTATGTAATTACGTAATATTATGTAATAACTATACACAATAAGAAGATATCTTTTATATACATATATTTACTAATTTTTAGTTTTATTATACTTATAATCTATTTATTTGTTTATAATCTATTTAAATTTTTTGTTTATAAATACTGTGGATAAATGAATTGAATTTAATATTCAAATTGAAAATAAAAAGTTAATGGCAGTTACTAGGTTTTTAAAATAGTTTCCCCTTTTTCCGATAAATTCCCTTTTTGGCATCACTTTTTTTAACAATCCCTTTTTGGTGCCACTTGTTAAAAAATTTCCATTTTTTTGAAAATTTCCAACTGTCGCAGTGGCTGTAATTTCAAATGCAGTTAAAATATAATGCATTGAGCCTATTACACTGTTCTGCACGAAAATCCTCCTTTAAACCAAAATATGCTTTCTTACTGTTTTCAAATGTGCTGAACTCGAATTTGAACTCAAATTTTGTCTATCACGCACAGTTTCTTGAGAAATTCTAGTTTTTTATCCAAAAATGTGAGTTTTTTGTAAATTTGACGAATTTTTTTGGCATGAAAACATAGTGAAAAAAATTCAAAATCCCGATAATTTTGAGCGCAATAAAGTATATTTGAACAAAAAAAATTTGATGGGAATATTACAAGTGGTTGAAGAAATATGGTTAAAAGTTTTTTTTTCCTGTATGTACAATTTTTTTATGGTGGTATCCTTTTCATTCAAATCCCTACCTGCCCCCCTTTCACCCTCAATACCCTTACTCCTCCCTCCCACTCAGCCGCTCTCTTGACTTTATTTTCATCTAGGATTTGATCGGTACTCTCGAGGCTTTCGCTCCAAGTTTCTCCTCTTTTCTCTCAAAATCAGAGGGTGATAGAATTTTTCTGAGTTCAGATTCGGACTCAGCACACCTGAAAACATGAGAAGCAGGCAAAATTGTTCAAGGGAGGGGAGAAAAGTTTTTTTTTTGCAGAACAGTGTTATTGTTTACAAAATAATAATTAGTTAAATTCGTTATGGTAATGAGTCTTTCAAAACTGAAGAATATGTCGATGGCTAAATATAAAAAAGGCCTAACTAAATCTTTTGTTACTTAACACGAGAAGGAAAAAACTTAATAGAATCCTAAATTTAAGATACATCAAAAATTTTTTATTTTGAGTTAATGCAAAAGTTAACATAGAAATGCATTTATTTTAATAAAAGTGTATATATTCATAAAAAAGGAATTATTTTAAGTTCAGCCTTTTTTCAAAATAAAAATGATCAAATCTTTTTTATTTAAAATTCGTTTTATTTGGAGTTGATACTGTTTTGTTACTAAATAGTGTTTCATTTATGATCGACTAATTTCAGAAAAATTATATCAACGAAATAGATTAAATAGATATTTTTTGAAATATTGGCACAGATTTAAAGGAAAAACAATGTGAATATATTTCCGATTGGAATTTGTTTACTATGAGGTATTCGGATTTCAATTCTTTTCAAATATAACCACAAACAGTTTTTCACTAATTTTGAAAATTTTTAAATTTTAAGTTAATAGAATCTTGTTGATCAGGTGAAATATGTATGTTATATCCTGTGGTTCTTAATAGAAACAAAGGGATATCACAGCTACGGAATAAATAATACCCCCTTGCCCTGTTTCACAGATTTACAAAGATTTTTCGAGAAACGTTTTTTAGGTTTTTCACAATGATAATTGAGTACTATTACAGCAAAAATTTTTCGTTCATTTTCATAAAATTTTTTTGTTTAATTAATATTTTAATGTCCGTTTAAACGATTTTTTTATTTTTTTAGAAAACTTTTTTATGCTCATCATTTTGTAATACGTTATTAAAGTATTTCAGAAAAAACTAAAAACTCTTAAAAGAAACTAAGCAGTGCTTTTTATAAAAACTAAAAAAAAAACTCAAAATTCAACTTCAACAACAGCAATCTAAAAAAATCTACAAATGTGTTATACTTAGAATTTGCACTAAAAAGTTGCGGAAAACGGATTTTTGATGATAACATGAAGCGTAATTATACATAATTCTTGCGAAAAAACACCGACTTCATAACAGATTTCACCTGTCTGCCTATAACAGCTCAAGTGTATGGCCACATAAATTAGGTTACATTAACTATTGGGACACACTTATATCTCCATACTTTATACTTTTTCAACTGTTCAATAGTTTGGCAATAAAGTCACTCTTTAATTTGCATATTCAAATTATATGTTTGCTGTTGTAGTAGATTTAGCAATCAAGTTCTGTGTAAATTTCAACCGTCTGTCTATGACGGTTCAACAGTTTTCCCATATACATCAGATTATATCAACTATTGTAAAACTCTTTAATTTATAATACAACATATTTATACTTTTTATTACACCAAATAAAGTAGTGGACATTCTGTCTAAAATTAATTGTGTACAACGGTTCAAAAAATACGGCCATATAGAACAAATTATATTAATTTTGGGAACACCCTTTACTTTCTAAATTCAAATTATAAGCTTCTTGTTATAGCGGACTTAGCAAAACATGTCCCTAGTAAATTTCAGCTGTCTGTCTATAACGGTTCAAAAGTCCGGCCACATACACCATATTATATCAACCATTGGGACACCCGTTAATTTCCAAATCCAAATTTTATACTTGTTATAGCGGACTTAGCAACATAGGTTCGTTGTAAATTTCAAACGTGTGTCTACAACTGTTCAAAAGTATGGCCATATATATCAAATTTAATGAACTATTGGCGCACCCTCTGTTTTATTTGTTATATTAATACGTTTTACTATAACGGCAATAGCATTCTGTCCAATTTGCAAGCGTTTGTCTATAACGGTTCAAAAAAAGGCCCATATAAGTAAGTTTACATCAATTATGGGGCACCCTTTAATTTTTGGATTTATTTTCTATAAATTTGTTTTTGGGAGCTATAGTCAGTCATTTAAAAATTTTCAGAAGTGCAGTTACAATTCATAATACACGTATAAAATATGTATGTTATATGGGGACACCCTTTAATTTTTAAGATTATGAGCTGGGGCCAATCTGCAAGCAGAATCTATCATATTACCAAAAAATTTTAAAAATCGGATCAGAAATGACTGAGTTCTGGAGGCACAAATATAACAAAAAAGCAACATTCAGCGGAATTTTATAACCTCCTTTTTTGTAGTCGGTTAAAAAGAAAAATTTAAGTAAGCAACATGACTTTTTGCTTTACAGTTTACTTTCAAATTGTACAACCGATTTTGATTAAAAATTATGCCACTTATAAGATTTTTATTTGAAGATTTGCATAATCTATATACTTATATATTTTAACAAATCGGATCTATTAAAAGGTCACAGTACAATTGGGTATAAATTCTATTATTTGTTGTAAGTATTTTCAATTCATCACTACGGTTATTGACGTGTGTTGTTAACTGATGCCTGAAGCAATCGAAAACTTACTCGCACTTGACTAGTTTTATTTTTCACTGCATAAATCGACATTTATCACATCAAAGACTGTGTAACCGTTTTAAAAGTGGATACTTTAAACACTAATTTTTTTCTGCAGAGTAGAGACAATATCTTTGATGTTGTGTTTTAAAATAAGAGATGCAAAAAATCAGAAAAACCCAAAAAAAAACTTTAAAAGCAACTTATCAGAAGAATTTTTTGTTATTACCTCATCCGTTGCTGAAGCCGAATTTATTACTTCATCACAGAAGTTATTTTTTTCTAAGATGATAAATTTTAACGGGAATAGAAAGATATATAACACTTTTAACCATGATATAAAAATAGAAGGTAGTTCCACTTTCTCTTTTCGTCGCCATATTAACGTTCTGACGTTTGCGGGAATTATGAAAATTTGTGCTACCATATAAATTTGTAAGATCCCGGTTTTCTGTTTTGTTTTTTATTCGTTTTTTATGACATTTAAAAAAATATATATTATATAAAAATAAATGTATATATAATTAAATAAATCAAAAATAAATAAAATTTAATACAAAAATTTACCAACAAAAAAATACGATGAGTTGCCTTTTTCCTGACTGCGGCAGTACAAGACATTTTTGTAAGAATTCTGGTGTAAGATTTTTCAAATTTCCAACAATCCCATATATAAGAGAAAAATGGCTTAGTGCCTCTAAAATCACTGAGTCCGACTTGCCAAAGACACCTTTAGTATGTTCATTGCATTTTGGAAAAGATGATATTATTATGGATAAGAGAAATGTACAATTGACGAAAAGTGCTTTTCCAGACTACGAAAGGTAAATATGGAATATAATTTCTAGTATTAGTTTCAGTTAAAACAACCGCTTTCAGGACAAAAAAAGAAATTATTACAAATAACTACCATGTTCAAGAAGATTATACAGGATGTGTGGAAAGGTGTTTATGATAGATAACAACATAACAAAAAAATATAAATATATAACCAAACATTTAATTATTAATTTAGATTGCACGCTGATCTATCTGGTGTGTCAAGAAAAATTGTGCGGAAAACTTTTACAAGCATAAGTACTCAAACTGAGTAAGTTTGGTTTTGCTTTTATTATAAGTAAGATTTGAATAGTTACTAATTTAATAACTTGATTAAATAGTACTTCTTTGGAAGATTATCGAGTTAAAAACGTTTTAGCAGATAAAGAAATACAAACTCTTAAAGAAAAAATTGCTGCTTTAGAGTTAAAGCTAAATTCATTTTTGAAAAATGAAACTAACTACATTGCTAGTCAACAAAAAAGGTACAACGTGGATGAAATTTCTCAAGCCGTTTGTATATACTCAGCAGGACCTCGTTGCTACAAGTTACTGCGGAAAAAAGAATTTTTGCCACTGCCATCTCCATCAACCCTCCGAAGATGGGCTTCTTTATTATGTGTAGAGCCTGGAATACAAGCTCATTTATTAAGCCAAATGAGATCTTTAGAAATGCCACTTGAAGAAAAATTGTGCGTTATCTCTTTTGACGAAATGAAATGTAGAGAGGAATGGGCATACGACCGCAAAAATGATGTTGTAATGGAGCCACGAAGAATGGTCCAAGTTGCAATGGTACGCGGGTTAAGAGGTTGTTGGAAGCAGCCTGTTTTTTACAATTTCAATTTTAAAATGGTTCGTGAAACACTGCTACAAATAATTGCAGAACTTTTTAAAATTGGCTTCACTGTGGTTGCAGCCGTGAGTGACTTAGGTCCTGAAAATACGCAGCTATGGAAGTCTATGAATATATCACCACAAACCCCATTTTTTAATCATCCTTCCGATGATAAGAAAAAAGTATACGTTTTTGCTGATGTACCTCATTTAGTCAAGCTACTACGGAACCATTTCGTAGACAATGGGTTCCTTTTTAAAAATAAACTGTTGTCAAAGTATATGGTAGAAGATCTTTTGTCATTATGCAACTTTGATTTAAGTATAACAAAAACATTAACTTTTGAAATGTTGAACGTAAAAGGAGCTGGTATGTTTATACTTTTAATATATTACAACCATCTTATAATTTAAAGTAATAACATTTTCATAGCACGACAAAAAGTGAAATACGCCACAAAGTTATTTTCACATACAACAGCCTCCGCATTTCTAAGGTGTGCACAACTAGGAATTTGCTCCGATGTCGAAAATTTTTTACTATGTTCTGAGTTATTTCAAATTATTAATGACTGGTTTGATATCTTTAATTCAAAAATGCCTCAGAAAGATTCTCGCCCTTTAATCAAAGCTTATGGACTATCACTTCCTGAGAAAGACCGAGTTTTAAAGTCTATGAGTGATGCTACATTGAAGTTTTTTCCAAATCGCGCAAATGGTGTTCTTTTACCTTTTCAACGCGGAATTTTGCAAAATAATAACGCCTTGTCACTGTTTTTTAAAGACCTCCAGGGGCAGTACAATATGCATTTTATATTGACTGGAAAGTTGAATCAAGACTGCTTAGAAAATTTTTTTAGTTCGATCCGATCAAAGGGAGGGCTGCATGACCATCCATCTCCTCTTGAGTTCAAGTACAGGTTTCGGTCTTATTTGTTAGGTAAAATAAAATACATACATTTTTGAATGTAACTTCTTAAATAAAGTTTTTCTTGCACAGGACGCAACGATAATATTTTAGGCAATGAAACAAATGTGATAGATTGTCAAGATAACTTGATCGAGTTGCCAAATATAGACAAAACATTAAGCCATGAAATATTTGATATAATTAATAAAATTCCACTTGGTGAAGAAGAACAAATGGAGGTAAATTATTTAATTTCTTTTTCAGCAAAATTTACATTATATCACTAGCTTAAAGAACAACAAGAAACCGAAAAACTTTGGGAGCAAATAAATCTTTTAAATGAAATAGAATATGATGGTCTTGAAAACTTTTCAGGATATATTATTTCAAAAATGGGGTTGAAGGAATTTGGTTTTCAAACATTTGAAGAAAAAGACCAAAATTATACATATGTTAACGTTTTATCTGAGGGTGGCCTTTATAAGCCAAAAAAAAGAATTTATGGAAGAAATAGAAAAACTAAATTTAACTTTTCTCAAAATTAATGGAAATGATTTGTATACTGGTCCCAATTATATGCAATATTTGTTGTGCAATTCAAATTCAAAATTAGATAGTAATATTAAGAAAAGATTTTTTTTGGGAAGAACATTTTTTCGTATTCGCTTTTTAAACAGAAAAATGAAAAAATGTAAGATTTTGTATGCAAATAAAAAGATGAAAAAAATGGTTTGTTAATAAAAGTAATTATATAAATCTTCTATTGTCGTTTTAATTAATGGAAAAAACTTGTCCTTGGTAATTCTAAAATGCTAAGTCCTTAAATAAACAATATGGATATCAGTATAAAATTTGAAAACTAATTTGCTTAATGTACTTGTGATTATTAATTAACAACGTGCAAATAAAAATCAAATTTTTCACAGTTTTAATTAACTAAGTAAAACTCATACTCTACAATTGTATTTTCAATAAGTTTTTTAAAAGGCGAATTTTTAATATAAACTCGTTTATATAAAATTGTCTTTAAGAGTTAAGGATTTATTTCTGTGTAATTTTATACATATCAATTTCATTTATATTTATGTACATAAGTTTATTATACAAATTACACATATTTTGTTAAATAGTTCCAAAATATTTTTTTTCTTATTTACACCTGTGGCAACGCAAATTTATTTGTTTACAATAAATATATTTCAAATAATTCCCGCAAACGTCAAAAAATTTTGAAGTGGAACTACCTTCTATTTTTATATCATGCTTTTAACAAAAGACTAAGAATAACAATTTTTAAACACGGTATAAGAACAATCTGCAGACAGTTGTCTATTTTGTTTTGAATTTCGTTAAACATTTTGAAACAATTTTTGAAAATTTATAGTTTTATTTTCGAATTTAATTTCAATGACAAAAAGGGTTTCACAGTTTTGAATAAAGACAAATAATGTATTTTGTTTCTGTACATAAATGAAATACACACGCACTATCAAGGCGAATTGATAACCAGGTGGTATCATCAGCATGAAGTACTGTTCGAAATAACGTCAAAGTTTGTTTTGTTTTTTTTTCAATTCTGTTTGTTTTTCGTTTCTTGTATTTCCTTATTTGTTTATATACATATGTACATACACTCTCGATCGATCTCGATGATTAGAACTACTTAAATTTCCATTTTTAGTACGCCATTTATTTCTGTACAAAGCTAAATTTTAATACCATCGGAAACAGAATTTTTTTAAGATTCCAAAAGTAACAACAACAAGATTAGACTTTAAGGTAACTGTTTTTCCACAAAAAAAAAATATATATATATATAATTTTGTTCCCTTTATATGCCCCACTTTGAAGCCACTTCTCGTTTTTTAAATTATTTCCAATTATGTAGTCACATTTAATTTAAACATTAAACTACTAGAAAAAAAAACTACTTTCCACTAAGATTAGTGGAAAATGGGCAAGAACAGTGTAAATAGTTAATGACCTATCAGGACATTGCGCATGAATTTGGGCAATGTCTCAAAACTGTGCTCGGAAACTTAAAGAAAAAGTTTAAAACTATGGAAAGAAATACAAAGTGTTGCTATGTAAAAATAAATTTATATGTATTTTTAAGTTGTTCTAATCAACTGATCCAGAGTGTATATATGTATAAACACAATAAATTAAAAAAGAAAAATTTTGAAATTATTCCAGCAAAAATGTGTTTTTGTTTCTAGTATTAAGAAAGACCCACAGCATGTTGTAATTTTATTTCTTTGTTGAAATTTTACTTTTATTAAAAATGAAAAAAAAAATTATAAAAAACGCAGAATTTAGTTCTGTTTCGTTAAATTTTATGTTGTTTATTTTTTAAATATTGTTTTTCTTGTTTTGCATTTTTTGACTGTTTGCTTTATATTTTTCAAAGCAAATTAAAATTTTATTCGCTCCAACAACTGATTTTTGACACGGACTCGTACCAAAAAGTTGCTTTGTTGTAACACTTCGCCGATGACTACACCTTATAGATACGCCTTGCGCACTATGTTAGATGTTTTTATATTTGATCGCAGATTTTCACATTGCTTTATTTTGTGAATTTTAGTAGAAGTGTTTTAATCGGCATATATTTATATGACGTCTCTGGAGTGACTAAAAACAAAAAAATTTTTTATAAAAATTTTTGATTTTTCGCAATTTAAAAATCGGTTCACAAGGTGACAATTTTATGTACGGATTTGTGTACCTGCGAAAAAAGTTTTTTTGCCTGGTTAAATTTTCAATCTAGTGTAGAAATTAAAAACATCCCAAAAACTTTATAAGCGACAAATACAAATGCTGTATTTCAACGGGTAAACAATTGTAAATTTCAGTCCGGATTTCGCAGTAAATTCTGAAATGTAATTATTTTTATGGAAGACTTAATAATAAACATTTGTATGGTCGGTATATATTGGGTAGAGTGAGTAAAAAGGCAGTTTATACTACATAGTACCTAGTACTAATATTAGCTTAAACTTTTCAGTACTAGCAAGGCTGAAAAGTATAAACTACAAAAAGTCTGAATAAATCTTTGCTACTAATTGGTAGATTGTACTGAATAGTGATGGCTTGTACTGAAAAATTAAAACATTTAAGAGTTGGTTCTGTCTCAAAAAAAAAAAAATTAATTTTGTCTTATAATTTCTAAGCAAAACTTGTAGTAAAATATTTTGGTAGAACTATAAGTTTGTTTTGATTATTTATTATCACGATGGGTGACAAAAATAGTGCAAATTTTTTTGATATGCTCCAAAAGCATAAAATTATATTTAACTCGGAGAATATAGGCGACTGCCAATTTCGTCACTTGATGTATTTTTCTTATTTTTCGATTCTCTATCGCCCCATATATTTGTTTTTTTTTTTAATGGAATTACCTCACTTAACTACAATTGTTCCAAATGATGTTGTAAAAAAGGCCTAGTGTTTTGCCCGCTGTCTCGAAGGACGCAAATCTTGCTGATTTTCAATAGCAAAATTTTCGAAACCATGGCTGTTGGATGGCGTTTTTAAATTTTCTGTACCTCATCCATTGCCTTGGCTAAGTTGATTTCAATACTAACACGGACGGACAGGCGCTCATTACTGAATAGACTTCGCTAAGCATAAGAACTCAGAATATATAAGCTTTATGGGAACGGAAATGGATATTGTAGAAGTTACAAACGGAATGACAAATTTAGATATACCGCTTTTCCACCTGTGGTGGAGGGTATAGCGAACGAAAAATCACTTTTTGACGAATCAATGAAGAATAAATTTATTCGCAGCACCTCAATGACATGCTTACAAAAATTTAAATTAAAACTAGTAGGTTTAGGTACTTCATACTTTTTATTTACACATATTTTCAGCAAACGCTGGAAAAACTATCTTGATCTAAACAACAAAAATCACTAGCTTTATCTGAAAATTTTTTTCTGATCAACACTAGTTTAAACTTAAGATTTGCAACTGGGACGAACGAAAAATTTTTGGCCGCGAATGTTTTTCATCAAAAATCAAACACCTTTGTGTATATAAAAATGAACAAACAAACAAACAAACAAACACACAAACAAATGCACAAACTGTGCAATAGATTTATTTCTATTTTTTACTCCGGCGAACGAGCAACAAATCAGTTCAATGTGACCATGTTTGACTTCAGTTTGGAAGTATTTTAGTAGATAAGCTGATGCTGCATCATTTATAAAAGATTAGTTCAATGTAAAAATATTTTTTCGTTGTGTTTTGTTTCTGTTTAAGAGTATAAATACAACATCAACCTTGAATATTTTTCTCTTTCAGTTTTATTGTTTTTTAACAAAAAATACTATTTGTTAATATTTTTGAATAGGAAGCAAGAAGACAAGGCGCAAGGCGCATCTATAAGGTGTAGTCATCGGCGAATTTTTAAAACAAAGCCACTTTTTGGTACGAGTCCAAGGCGAATTAATACAGGTGACCGCACGGCTACAACAATCCAACAACACAAAAAACAACAGGCAATTTGTTGCTACAAAATTATGTATGTTGTCAAAAAAATATTGTAAAAAAACAAACAAAATAAAAAAATATATTTGATGAAAAAAACTGGTTGTAATTTTCAGAATAAGAAAATTATAAAAATTAAGTTACATAAAAATAAAAATACAGGAAACGTGACCAAAATTCTTTTGTACCACTAGCCCATATCACACGCATCGTTCCATTCTTGCACGTTGACCATTTGAAGACTAACATAATCATCCACAAAAAAACCAAGGAATTATAAATGTGTTAACAATAATTTCAATATCTTTTTACGCATATTTTGATTATGCACATCAGGAACTGCAAATACGGTTCCATGTTGTGGTAGTTTTCTCTAGGAATTTTAATTGTTTGTTTTCTATTAGCAATCAAAAAAAATTAAATTAAAAAAAATTTAACAAATTATTTATTTTTGACAAATTTTTTTGACAACTGTAATGTACACAGCTGATGTGCTTTTTCGCCCGTGCGTTCACCTGTATTATTTCGCCATGTACGAGTCCGTGTCAAAAATCAGTGGATGAGGCGAATAAAATTTTAATTTGTTTTGAAAAATATAAAGCAAACAGTCAAAAAATTCAAAACAAGAATAACAATATATAAAAAATAAACAACACAAAATTTAAGGAAACAAAAAAAATTCTGTGTTTTTTATAATTTTATTTTTATTTTTAATAAAAATGAAATTTCAACAAAGGAATAAAATTACGATATGTTCCAAAAACACATTTTTGCTGGAATAACTTCAACATTTTTATTTTTTTATTTATTGTGTTTATAAATACGTACTTACATACTCTCTGGATCAGTTGATTAGAACCACTTAAAAATACATATAAATTTATTTTTACATAGCAACACTTCGTATTTCTTTCCATAGTTTCCGAGCACAGTTTTGAGACATTTCCCAATTTCATGGCAATGTCCTGATAGGTCATTAGCTATTATATACTGTTCTTGCCCATTTTCCACTAATCTTAGTGGAAAGAAGTTTTTTTTTTGCTAGTAGTTTAATGTTATTTTTGGAATCTTAGAAAATTCTGTTTCCGATGGTAGTAAAATTTAGCTTTGTACAGAAAGAAATGGCGTACAAAAAATGGAAACTAAAGTGGTTCTAATCATTTAATCGAGAGTGTATGTACATATGTATATAAAGGCGAGTTCACCGGCAAAAATTTTGTTCCGAAACATTTTTTTTTTTATATGTAGTTTCTCTCTCTCTCAAAAAATAAAATGTCAAACTACATATAAAAAAAAAAATGTTTCGGAACAAAATTTTTGCCGGTGAACTCGCCTTAAAGAAAAAAAAAAAAAAAAAATACAAGAAACGAAAAACAAACCGAATTGAAAAAAAAACAAAACAAACTTTGACGTTATTTCGAACAGTAATTCATGCTGATGATACCACTTGGTTATCAATTCGCCTTGCAAGAAGAAAAAGAAAATGTAAGAAGTCATTGAAAAACAAGAAAAAGGCCGACTTCCTAAACGCAAGTTGCAATGCATGGCGAAATAATACCAGGTGGCCGCAATGGCGAATTCATTAATTTCGCCGTAAACTCTAAATGTCAAACTCCATATATAAAAATATGTATAACAGTTTATTGTATGGAGTTTGACATTTCACGTTTGCGGCGAAAATTATGAATTCGCCATTGCGACCACCTGGTATATTTTCGCCATGTTGCAATGCATATTTACAATGCATACTCTTCGTAAACTCATATCTAAACTTCTTGACAACGAACGATGTTCCTAATCGTTTGGCAACTCACTTTAATGAGTATCAGAAGTCAAAATCACGCATCATTTTTTTTTTGTATGCAAACATTTTAAAAATAACATTTTTAATGTGAATAAAAAAATGCTATCATCCATTAATTCAATGAATTCTTAAAAAAATATTTATTTTTGATCACTTCTTTCCGGGATTTTTATTGTTCTTAACAAAGTTGTCTCTTCTTTTTTTCTTTTTAATAGGTTTCTATAGCAAATCAATATTTTTTGGATGATTTGACCTGAGATAATTCCTCAGCACTTGCCAACAAAATGGATAAATAATTTTGCGTAACCTCTATTTTTCCAAGAAAAGTTATTTAATTTTATACCATGTTTTTGACATTTGCTTTACGTGTGTATGAGTTGCATAGCGACGTTCCTAAATGCCGATAAAATGCAAAAAATCTCTCTGCAACGCAAATTTACATTTAAAACATGTTTAGCATTGCATACGCATTTTTTTAAATTATGCATTGCAACAGGCGTTTAGGAAGTCGGCCTAATTTTAAAATTTTCCAATTTATTGATTGTTTACATTTAAAAATTTATTTTATATATAATTCAATAAAACGAATAAAAAATTAGTAAAAAAAAATAAAAAATGGCAATAAAATCCGCAACCGTCATTTTATTTGTTTTTTCTCTGACATGCGGAATCTGTCGCCGCAACCGTAAGGTTGTAGTTCTACTCTAATTGTTAAAATATAAAATTTTTTATGGTCACTTTAGCAGCTCAAAAAAGGTAAACAACTTATATAAAGGCTGTGTTTTTTCATCGTTTTTGTGTTTCACACGATGCATTTACACAACTAATGCTAGGAACAAAACTGGGACGAACGACGAATTTTTGGTCGCGAATATTCGTCATCAAAAATAAAACACATTTGCGTATATGAAAATGTAGACAATCATGACGTTAGACGAAATTCGTCATACACGGCGGACTATGCAATAGAATTATTTATATTTTTTACGCCGGCGAACGACGAACAAATCAGTACAAAGTGACCATGTTTGACTTTAGATTCGAAGTATTTTAATAAATAAAGTTATTTTACTCAAAAAATTTATGTATTTTTATTATGCAGCATTTATAATAAGCTTACAGATTATAAGTTAAATATAAAAATAGTTTTTAGTTGTGTTTTTTCTAATGTTTATCTTTTTAAATATTATTTTTTTTTTTATGGTCACCAAAAGTAAACAACTTCAAAAATTATAACAGCGGTGTTTTTTTGTCATTATTGTGTTTCACACGACGAATTTACACAACGAATTTTCGACGATGTATTCGTTGTGTTGGACGAAATTCGTCGTTAGTCCCATTAGTATATTGTTTGTAGTGCCTGTACATAAGTTATGAGTACTTTTCTTTAAATTAATTGTAAAAAAAATGTTTAAAAGCTATTATTTTTGTATTTTGATGCACAAAATGCTTTCGCGATTTCTAGTCAATCCATAGACAAGGGGAGCAAGGTCATATTAGCTTTTTTGTGATAAACTTTGTTGATTTACTTTTTTTATTTTAATTATAAAGCATGGTGCTGTCTAAATTCATTAATTTTTCAAGATAATACGTTATAATAATTACAATTAAAAAACAAAACAAAACAAGACTTTTGTATTAAAAAAGGATCAATAAATTTACCATTAACCAGTTTGTTAAGAAAATAAATACTGCCTGACACACGATGCCAGAAGAATTTGTTTCCTTAAAATAACATTAAAAATAAAAAACCTTACAGTGTTTTTATTGTTTAAAAAATTATTCTTCCAAGGCGAATTGATAACCAGGAAATAACATCAGGGTGAAACATTGTTAAGGCCGTGTCAGATAAAACTTTTGCTTTGCGTTGCGTTGCAAATTCGCTTTGACATATAAGATAAAATGCACGAACTTATATGAAATATGTCACATAAAGCACTTTTAACGAAAAGCAAAGCGCAAAGTTGGGCAACACTCATCTTTTTGCGCGCTTTGACAATTAGCTGTTATACATTTGTATATTATTTTTGGCAAAATCGAACGTAAAAGAGTTAAGAATTTTAAAATATAATTTTTTTTAATATATGTTCTTCCTTTATTATTTTTTTTAGAAAATTATGGAAGAAAAACTTATAAAAACAAACAATAATTAGGCGCTGTTAAAGTTTTTATTGTGACATACCTCTTGCGTTATACGCTTTTTTTTTCAAAGTTTGAAAAGTTACGCAAAGCGATAAAGTTTTATCTGATACGGCCTTTAAAGTTAAAATGTCAAAGTTTGTTTTGTTTTTCATTTCTTTATTATTTTATTTTAATGGAAATAAACTCTCGATTAAAAGGTGTCTGTTTTGAGTAGGCCGTACCAAAGTATATCTATAATAAGTAGATGCAGGAGTTCAGCTGATAGTTTTATTGGTGTGCGTGTTTATCATGTTTTGTGTCAAAATTTGTTTACATTTATTTTAATTTTTATTTTGCTATACATTTCTCTTGTTTTTTACGTGTTTCTTTTCATTTTTATTATGTTCTATCAGGGATAGTAAACGAAATATTCAAATTACACTTTTCCGACTCAAGTTGCATTGAATATCCTTTTATTGAATTATTGTTTAAATTTACATTGATATGGTCGTTAAAAGATAATTCTCTTAATTTTTTTATAATAATTAATATTAATTTTTTAGTTAGGAAAATTATAAAATGTTACCCACTTTGCCGCCTCTGAACTGTTTTTTGACATAACACATGATTTTACACAAATGTATTTGTTGTAGACTTGCATGTACTTAATATAAATATACTTTGGGCCGTACCTTCCTTAGTTTTTTCCCCAGCTTAAATTTTAACTGCCGTATTCTTAAAATATTAAATTAGATAGGAAGTGTTTTATCAATAAACAAAGAACTAGTTGGTATTTTTTTTTTAATTTCTTGCAAATAGTAGCACTTATATTACTTACTACACTAACAAAAAATACTGCCTTCTTACACAAATTAGCAAAAATTGACATATTGCCATCTAGCCTCTAGATCAGCGAAACAAGCCGATGACATTTGATTGGAATTACTTCACTAAACTAAATTTACATATACGTTGAAGGGTTCGTAAGATTGTGGATAGCCGTATACAGGACTCTTTCTTGTTAAATCTTGGCACCACTTTTCAAATAACAAAAGGCCAAAAGTTCAGCAGTTCAATATGGCAACGTAGAAAGGTAACTTGTTTTATTAATAATAGGTGGAAATTTTTTTTCAAAAATCATCATTCATCAGGACTTGTATACCCCTATAACAAATTTAGCTTAGCGAATTTCTTTACTTTGTAACACTTAGTTTGGCATTTTCTTGTGGGAAGTGTTTTAAAAAAATATACAAAATTTGAGAACAAAAACGTTTAGCTGCTGTAATTCGTAGGTTGTTCTGTCTCTAATTGATTTTCTAAGCGCCGTTATAACAAGTAACCAATAGATCACTTTAAACTAAAATTAAAGTCTCGCCAAAATCTTTACTTTAACTATTGGTAACTTGTAATACTTATTTTAAGAATAAAAAAAGTTAATTCGTTATTCAACGAATTTCAGTTAAAAAATATAAGATGATAAGATCACACTCTATTTCATATAGCAGATTTGGGACTAACGCAATAAGCTAACTTAAAGAAAAATATATAATTTAATGCAGGGTTTAAAGTGCTTGCTTAAAAATAGCAACAGCACTAAAATCTTTGCTTTGCTTAAAAATGCAGAAAAAGAGAAAGAAACGCATATGCTTAAGCTGACTATGTGTTTCTTTCTGCAGCAAAGCAATCAGCAAAGCATTTATTTCGAAAACGTTTGCTGTTGCTTAAGCAATAAGTTGATGTTTCGTTCTTCTTTTGCTGTTGCTTTTTAAGAAAACAAAAAAAAAAAAATAAACAATTTAATGGTGTAATAAAAACAACCTTTTTAAAATGTATTTTCTTACGTATTGTGTTGTAAGGATGAAAAGCAACCAGTTACAGCAAGTAATAGCAAGAAAAAGCAATCGTAGTCAGCTACAATTTCATAGTAAAGAGTTAAGCTATAGCTTAAACAACAGCAAACGTTTTTAAAACATTTGCTTTGCTGCAGAAAGAAACACATAGTCAGCTAAAGCAAATGCATTTCTTTCCTTTTTTGGATTTGCTTGTTATTTTTGCTGCACATTTTTCCACAGCAAGAGTTAAGAGACTACATATTCATTGAAAATACGCAAGCATTTTTAATCACTTATTTCTTCACATATTGAATATGAACACAAAAAAATCTAATTCTTAATTTTCACTACTTCTTGCTTCTTTCAGTGGAACTTAAAAAGTACGCGCCATCAGTATGCAAGTGCGAGCAAAATCGCAAGAATATTAAAAGTAAAGTAAACAAATATTCAAATTCAGGGCTAGACGAGTTTGTGCTTGACTTGAACATTCTCTTGACAGGAGAGCTTAGTTTCTCGGTCAATGGATTAGCTCCGACTAGATAAGCAAGAAAAAATCGGAGAGGTGTGGGGTTGGTCGCGTAATTGTATTAGCAGCAGGTAATGAAAGCACTAAATATCATCTAGCCAAGATGAAAACTGAAGAAGACGTTACTTGAAGGCTGAGACAGAGAGTAGATTGTGCGCAAATGTCGAGCGATGGCGAGCATGGCTATCGTCACGATAAAGGCCACGGGCAGGCATGTATTAAATAAGACGCTATCAGAACTAACGCCTATTGCAAAATGTTGGCGATTACGGGAGATACTGTGATGAGAACGAAGGCCGAATATCTGATAACAATACGGTCGAGAATAATGGCTGGTAAATAAGCCCTTATAACACGGAATTTACTTTTTTTGAGAATAGTTCAATTATGATGTTTTAGGAAAATTGAGTAGGTGTAAAGAGTCAGCTGTACATACTAAGATAAATACCAAACCGGCAAAACTTTTACTTATGTTGACAATACACAAAGCTTTGTCAAAAAACGTAAAATTTTTAGCCTAAAATTGACATTGCAAACTTTGAACCTTAAGATTTTGCTAACTTATCGGTTTAAAAATGATTTCTTTAATTTCGCGCTTCTTATTATACCTTTCACCAAGTAAATTGGAAAAGAGTGTATTTAAGTTTGTCATTCCGAGTCTAATTTATACAATATCCATTTTCGACCCCATAAAGGATATATGCATGTTTGAGTTCTTATTCATAGCAAAGTCGATTGAGCGATGTCAGTCTGTCCATTCGTGTTTGGGTGGGTATCAACTTTTCAAGGTATTAGATAAGCTACAGATTATTAATTAATTATTATACGTATATCGATCGATATGGGGCGATAGATCCAAGAAAAGTAAAAAAAATATGCGCTTGCCCATATATTCCGACTTATGGACCACTGAACATTTCACAGTACGATTGTGCACCATATTTTAAGATGTTAATATGGGTTTCATTTAAAAGCTTTTTTAAATTTACATAATTGGTAAAGGGTGTATAAAATTCGTCATAGTCCTTTAACTTGCTTGTTATAAAGTTTTATTAAAATATTTGTGTACTTACCCACACTTTTGACATTCATAAATATTTGATAAACTAAGATTTATGCATTTAAAATTTTTGAAGATTATTTTTATTGAATTCATTATTTCTATGTTGTTTCTAAAATAATTCTAGGAATAAGGATAATATTATAATTCAAAATAAAAAAAAATTATTTGTTACAAATACATTTACATAAAAAAGTTTTTTTCTGTTTTTTTTTCTCTGACTCTGAAGTTTAAAGATTCTAATTTTAACATGTATGAATTGAAATCAATTTCATACGTAAAAAGTAAATATGCATTTTTTATTTACTGAGCTACTTACTTCTTTTTTCAAATGTTTTCTGTTTTTATTTTTTCATGTTTTTATATTTTTATTTTAAATATGTATTTATGTATATTTTACTAATTTTAATTTTTCTGATTTTACATGACATTATGTATTTTTTGCTTTAATTAAATTGTAATCGCATTTTGTAACGATGTACATAAGACTTCTGCTAAAAGTTTATATTTTTAATGATGTGAATTTGCGCTTTAAAGGGGGTATGAACAAAATTATACCTCGAGATAAAAATATATTTAAAGTTCGCGCTTAATGTACATGTACATATGTATTTTTACAATTAAATGCTTCAGTACTTGCCTGTCGACTATTTTGATGGAGTCTAAGAATATGCGAAACTCAATTTCTTTAAGTAATCGCCTGCGAGGACTCTTATTAAAACTCAAAGTTTTTTTTTACAGATAACCCAATATGCAAGTGCTTTATTTATTTTGAAGACAGCAGTTTAAGAATTTCCAGGTGCTGAAACATTTTAAATTTTTGATCTAAAAGAAGGACTATAATTTTCCATCTGATAAAATAGAAAATTTTTCAAAATTTATCAAATTCGTCATTGCAAGAGTTAAATTATTAATTCCGTAGTATAAAGATGTACTTTACACCGACAGCACAGCTGCAATGATGCTAATCTTTAAATGCGTTTTGAGACAATTTATGAGCTGCTGAAAATGCAGTCTGTTGACTAATTACAAAAAAAAAAAAAATGAAGTATAACGATGATCAGGATGCGGACTCTTTAGCTTTTGGTAAAACGCATATCTTTGATGAATGCAAAATATATCATTGCACATGTCGGGTCTCCTGCTAAAAGGACAGTTGGAAAGAAAGCAAATTTTCACTGTTCCATGCAATCAGTCGGTATTTGGGTAAATGCAGTAAA
Source organism: Gymnosoma rotundatum (assembly GCA_916610165.2). Classification (NCBI taxonomy): domain Eukaryota; kingdom Metazoa; phylum Arthropoda; class Insecta; order Diptera; family Tachinidae; genus Gymnosoma; species Gymnosoma rotundatum. The sequence goes on along the minus strand of OU744337.1, from coordinate 87,844,869 downwards.
ATAATGTGGCTTTTAAACTAAGACTTTTCTTGGCAAACGATTGAACCAAGTGACATAGCGGCATAACAAATAATAAAGCAGTAGAAATTGAACAAATTAAGCGCTTTTGAGGAATCGCAATGGATGGCGGTATGCTTGGAGTTATTGAATCTAAAAAGATAGTATTAATTATTTTCTATACGGAAGGCTCTATGGTTACTGTAAAATACCTTAGACATTTAAGTGAAAAACGTATCACAAACTTAATAAAGAATTTAATGGCAGAGCAATAAAACCTCGAAAATCGTTGCGAGGGTGTTGGGTCAGAGAGAACGGTATTTGCAAATATTAAACAAATGGTGCTAAATGCACCAGTAATCACTCGATGACGACTAAATATAATCAAAACTGAGAGCAAAAGCTTGATGAATATGCTAACCGGTAGTCTAAACCCTAAAATTCATTAAAGAATAATATAATAACATTCTCATTTCTTGAACTGTGACTTGAGCTGACATCACTAAAGATGTTTTTAATATTTTAGATTTAAAGATTTAACAACCATATAATTTTGTAATTAGTTAAAGGGATTAAGTTAATTAAGAGTTTTTTTATTCACGGTTTGTTCATTTTAAATTAATATTACATAATGATATAAATATAAATTAAAGTCCGGCTTGAATAAAAAGCTATAAAAAAGGTCGTAGTAAAAATTTCATTTATATATTTTTTTGAATTGTTTATATAAATTAAGTTATGAATGCACTACCATATCCAACAATTCTTAAACAATTAAAAAATGAAGGTAACCTCAGGCGTTCTCATTGATTCCGCTTCAACAGATTAAGTAAATAACGCAGGTGATAAAGAGAACGTTATGTCTATTGTGAAAACATGGCTGCGCCTAATCTAGTTATGAGTAGAGTTTTAAATATTAAGCCAGCCATCGATGCTATGGAGTGGTATTTAAATAGACGGCAATGTGGTGGCGCAAAAGGATAAAAAGCATCGAATTTAACTCTGGTTATCAAATCACTAACGTGCTCAAAATTAACTCATTGTTATTACGAAGCATACACGTTGTAGCTGGCCTTAATGATTTTATTGGTTCTTCTGACATACATACGTGTTTCCTGTAGTAAGCAATTAATTTAATTAAGAAAATTATTACAGGAAATTGCATTTGATCAGAGTTCTACTTATTTAAAAAGAAAAAAATGCAAGAATACAAAAATAAGTTTTACTAAACAAAATTTTAGATTGTTGCTTTTTTTTTGGATTTTTGTCTAAGTTTTAATATATTCAAATATTGCCTATGCCGATATTATTATTATTTAAATTAAATTATTTTTGTTTACATACTACGAGTATTTACAAATGCATTCAATTTGCTTATTTTATATTTCGTATATTTTTTAATTAATTAATATTTCTTTCTTATTTCTTTCCTACAATTTGTATTTTAAAAATAAATGCCACAAATATGTGCAGTATAATAAATATCACCAGTGCATATAAAATTTATTTTTTTATTTATGTTTTACATTTAAAAATATTAAAATCAAAATTAATTACATTTATTTTTTGTTTTTCGTACAAATATGAATACTAACTTGGTTATTCTATTCTTAATCATAAATATGAACAAATTATTTTATTTTTACAATCACAACTATGACGTTTATATTCATTAGACATGTAATAACTATTTTTTTTAATTCCATACACTTCTTAATATTCAAATATCGAATAAATTAGAAAACAGTTAAAAATTTTCTTTTTCGAAAATAATAAAATAATGATAACTGCATATATTGGTCTCGATTACTACAAAATTATTATTACTTAATAATTTTCTTTTCGTATAGAAAATATACAAATAATATTTATAAAAATAGTTTTAAAAAACTTAGACTTGTCCTTTCTTTATTAAATTGTTTTTAGACAAAAAAGGTATTGTATATATAAAATGTATTTAATTTACGTTAAATTTTTTCAACGAGGTGGCAGGAATAATCAGCGAGTGAAATGGTCGACGTATCATCTCAATTACTAGGAGGACCTCAATTGAGACTAGAGATTAAAAATAGTAAGGTTTTTTTTTACGTTTACACCATTGGTGTTGAATAATGTGAAGTCAAATTGAAACAGCTGTTGTTAAAACAATAATTGTTTAGAAAAATATTTGCATACCAACTGAGTGTATTTTGCACTATATTCAGCGATTTTTTGGCATTATGACGAGTTTTGCCTTTGAAAAGTTAGCATTAATAAGAAAAACGCAACCCTGATCTAATGAAGTATAATATATTTGGAAAAAATGTAAAAAATAGAGAGCCGTACAACTGTCAAATTTTTATCCGTATTTTGCCTAAATATCGGTCGATTTCATTACATTTTTTGTTTAGACGATACTACTTGTACTCTTCTACACAAAAATTTGACATGTCGTATTACTTGTAGTATAATGTAACCGCCCTTAAAGTAAAATAGCCATACCGCCCAGATCTTAATAGTGTACTCGTCTGAACTTGTACTGGTCTAGAAACAAACACGAAATGAAAAATGAGGGGTGATGCCAAAATCACCTTATGCTTCGCTTTTGGATGTGTATTTATCTAAGTTGCATAGAACATCAAAATGATAGTACAACAGCTTTTTCATCAAATAATAAATGTTTAAAAATCATAGAAGAAAATTCTTTAAAAATTTTATCACTTTTTAATCATTTTAAATATGTTTTTCACTTTCTTTCAAATGGGATATCAGGAGCTTATCTGCAATTCTTCAATATACCTTAATGAAATTTTGTTTTAGTTAAGGATTTTTATCTGAAGATGTGCAATATCAAACGCTTACGTACATACATATATACATACAACGATATAGACATAAATCAAGGCAACTGTATTTCGTTTGATAATCCCTTAAATATTTGCATCACGATAATCCTCTTTGTCAATTTAAAAATTCATAATCTTATGTAAATTTATGTTAATTTATAAAATTATTTTGTTTTCAATTATTATAAACAATTTCAGTAATATTTGCAATTAATTTTAAATTGCAGTTAAAAAAGCTAAATAGTAAACAATAAATTTAAACTTGTTGAAAGGTGAACCTAATAAAATTTCAGTTTTTAGTTTTAAGGACTTTAAAAAATAGGTTTTTGTCAAAATTATTATTTTAGTTTTATTAACTCTAATGAAAGAATAAAGATGCCTTCGATTCATTAAAGATTAATTTTTCTATATCATTAAAAACAAGTAAGAGTGCTATATTCGACTATGCCAAATATTGTATACCCATCACTATCTATGTTAATCTAGTTTAGTGAAGTAACTCCAATCCTAAAAGCAAATATTGGGCTGATAGAGAATTAAAAAATAAATAAAATCTTTTACTGCATATACTATATAATTTAATATAAAGTGACATCGGCTCTTAACGGGTTTATTATTTTTAAAAAATTTTAGTATTTACTTAAAGATCTCTTCAAAAGCTTGAAAATGATACCCATATTGATATTTAAAAAAATTTTAAATTTTCAGAGCCCCGTAACTCGGAAAATATGGGCAAGCACCAATTTTTCTCTGGCTGTTTTTTTTTCTTATTTTTTAATCCTATATCGCCCATATATTTATTTTCTTGATTGGGGTTACTTTATTATCTCAAACGACATGAAAAAGTTAGTGCCTTCCACCAGGCAAGAGCTCCGTAGACCAAAATCGACCTAATCACCGCTTCAAGAAGCCAATTAATACCTCTTGGGTTGATGCCTCATTTTTTGCCAATTGTCCTCCTGCTAGGCTTGCCAGATCCAATTTGCCAAAAAGCTTGACATTGCCCAAAAAAAAACTTGATTTTGAAAAAAAAACTTGACAAATAAAAACACTCATACTATTGGTTTTTATTTAATTTTTTTTATTATTTTTTTTCATAAAAATTATTAGAATAAAAACAAAAATATCGTTAAAAGTAAAAATAACAGAAACAATGTGAAAGAAACAAAAAACAATATAAGAATAAAAATTCAGTCGTTATATGTTTTAGAGAAAACTTAGGCATTATTTAAAAAAATATAGGTACTATCTTAAGAAATATAGATAGTAAAAATATGCTCTATCGATGTGTTTTTTAGAAATATAAACTTACTTTTTTAAGTATTATTACATATGTAGCTAGAATAAATTTGAGAAAAAAAGTTAACTTACAAAAAACATTGACAAATCACTTTTTCACTTGACACTTGACGCGCATTAAAAAACTTGACAATCAGGCCAAATCAGGCCCGTCTGGCAACCCTACCTCCTGCACACATATATTGCCATAATAGCCTTTGACGCCCTGGCTTGGATACTCATTTTCCAAGAAACCTTACTATACAAGATGATGCCCAAAAAGTTGGCGCTGTTTGATAGACTAAGTGGAACCCCACCCAGTCTAGGTAAAACAAAAGAGGGAAGTTTATATTTCCTAGAAAAAAGAAAAAGTTCCGTTTTGGTTGGATTGACACTCAGTCCGCTCCGCCGCCCCCAGTTGAAGATTGCCCTGAGCGCTGTTTCCAACCTTTGCTACACCGTATCCCAGACACCGCCACCGCCACGTCATCCATGTAGGCGACAGTCTTAAAGCACATGGAATTTAGTTCCACAAGCAGTCTGTTAATCGCAACATTCCACAAGAGCGGAGACAGAACTCCGCCCTGTGGTGTGCCCCTTACCGCAGTCCTAGTGACACTCACCGTGCCAAAAGTGGACGTTCTTATCCTGCAATTTAGCAAGCTTGTTACGAACCCAATTATCGACTGGTCAGCCCCTAGCTCTCTGAGGGCCTGAGTGATCGTAGTCGGGTCGATATCGTCGAAAGCCCTCTAAATGTCCATTAAGGCTACAATGGTTTAGTTCTTGTGCTCGAGTGAGTTCTCTATATAACCCACGAGCGAGTGTAGAGCCGGTTCAACCGATCTACCCCTTGTGTAGGCGTGTTAAGAAGATCGGCCGGAATAATCCCATCCGGGCCCGGAGAATTGAATGGATTGAAAGTCTTGATGGCCCAGTGTAATCTATCCGTATCCATCTCTACAGAATTTTCCACATGTCCATCCCTATAGGTTCATACTGTATTTTTATTGTCGAGTGACAACCCGGAAAATGTGTGTCTGGCAGGACCTCCAGTGACTTTTGTGCACTGGTTGTCCAGGTGCCATCAACTTTCCGAATGTGCCCCGGAATTGACAGATGCTTTGCAAGTATTTTACGCAGCCTACTAGTCTCTGAAGAGCCTTCTATCCCACTGTAAAATGCCCTCCAGGATCTACACTTTGCATATCTTACTTGATTTTTAAACTTGTTCAAGGAAGCTTTAGTTTGTACTATTTTTGAGTTATTTCCATGAAATTTTCATTAATATTTAAATATTTCTTTTAGTTTTTATAAGGCGACACGGTAGATCACCCGTATAATAGTCCGCTTTTTAGTTTTTCTTTCATGTGTATGATTGTTTAAAGTTTTCATTTTGTTGCCCCAGAGATGGTAAACGAAACTTTTAATAGGAATTTTTGAATCTAGAATTGCACTTAATGCATTTTTTATGATTTTTGCGCAATTCTTTTGATTTATATTGTTTTTAATAAAAACAAACTTATGTGTAATAAAATCTTCTTTAAAAACCTTGTGATATATGTCTCTTTTAAGCGTTGGGGTTCTATTAAGGTCAAATTCCAGCATAACAATTTTACTATTCTGTGATACTTTATTAATTTCAGCTACTTAATTTGTTTATCTTGGCGAGAATCAAACTACTCGATGTATTGTTATGCAAAATTGTAACTTTATCCCGCGGAGTCATATAGCCCAAAATACGCTATGACTCTAGAGAGCCAGGCTCTTTCAGCATACTGAGTTGAGACTCTCACATACTGTTGTTGTATTATTACTTTTCTCTACTAACACAGCAGCTGTGAAGCCAGCTAGCTAGGTAGCATCACCAGGGCAGGTCCCAACCCACAGCTGCTGCCTAGAGACAAATAACAATAAAAAATAAGTATCACTATCAAAGCAAAATTAAACTAAAACACAAGAAACACTTAAGAGGGAGAACGGCAAGTTGATGTTGCCCACTAGCCCACCCGACCTAGGACACCTGCTCCATCCATAAAGGTTTGAACCCCGACTTAATTATTTTTCTTTCCCGACGTATTTTCCATCTCATATTTTGTACTAATAGATAGGCTTCCGCGAAATTTTTCTACCGCACCTACACAACAATTGTTTAAAAAAAATGACTTTTCTTTTAATAATTTAGAGACTCTTGAAAGTTAGAAAGGCTGTTTTATCTTTCATTCTGTGCAAACACAACAAAATATTGTGTGCAACTTGACTTATAAGCAAAAAGTTAACTAATTAGAAAAATTTTTCATTAGTAAATACCCTGAGTATAAACGTATTAACAATTATTGATTTAAATGAGCCCTCTATGAAGCTTAAAAATTTTGTTAGGTCACCGTACAAGTTCTACAAATATTGATTTTGTTTTGCATATGTTTTATTCACTAAATTCAATATATTTTTTGACTCATTGTTACCACAGTAATTTAATGTTTATTTTTGTATAAACAAACCACTGTCATAATTTTTGGTTATTAACCGTTAGTTTTTATATTTGTTTGTTACTTAAATTCTTTTGAGTAATATGTGTTGTTGTTGTTAAAAAAGCATGCATTTACTTTAATTGTACACTGTTGTTGTTATATTTTGTATTAGGTTTAAGCTTAAAAATTTTCAATTGTAACAATCAAAGGTATTTAATTGATCGTTGTTTTGTTTTGAGTTCTCGATCAATTGGTAAATATCACTGCTCAAAGAACAATTCAGCAGCCTATAGATAACAATTTTAAGAATCAAATTGCCCTATAACGCTGCCGGTGGAGAAAACACTCTTCATCGTACATTTTGGCGCCCAGCGTGGGGAAAGAGAAACTGTTATATCTCGATTAATTCTCGTTTCGTGACCGCGAATATATCAAAAACATTTTCGTTGAAGTTTATGCATACATTTGTTTGAACGGTCGTGTAGTTAAGTGGAATTAATACAAAAACACTTTGCAACATTGATGTGGTTAACTACAATTCAGAATTCTATGTGCTTATAAGACTTGATAAACTTTCGTAAAATATAAAAAGTGACTTTTTTATTATCATTCATAAAAAAATATACATTATTACAAAATAAAAATTTTATAGTGCTCTGACTCGGTTCCATTGCCTAATATTTTGTGTATAAATTTTTGTCTCTCGCGCGGTTCCAGAATATAAAGCAAGTATATAAAGACAATCCATAAAAATTTTGGCCACAGTTACAGTACGTTACAAAATATTGTCTCAGTTGAATATTTTTGTTGACTGCTTTTAAGTGAAAAAACTGTCTTTTAAAAATTTATAAAATGATTTGGAAGAAGTAAAGCAACAACGCACTAATACTAAGAAAAGTATTATTCGCATAAAAAATCAAATCGAAGCCAACGGAAGGGGCGATGGTAAGACACTGTCGTCAGCTGAACTAAAGTGCCGCTTGGGAATTTTGGAGTCTTATTTTAAGCAGATATTAACATTTCAAACTGAGATTGAGAAATATGATCCAAGTGACAATGGTAAGCCCGAAATTGAAGACTTGTACATTGCAGCAAAAATGAATATACAATCGCAGTTAGGTGAGGATGCTCATAATACAACGACAGCTGAATCTACAATTTGTTTTCCTGTAAGCAATCATAAGTTACCTCATTCATAGAAGTAAAGATAGTTTTGCTTCAGTCTAGTTTAGAATAGAATTACAAAATGAAAACAAAACTTACTTGCGTTCTAGGAATGACTATTAAAAAAAAACTTGAGTAAATAACTCAGCGGCAATGCTATAATATTTAATTAATAATCGCTTGCTCCGTAGAAATGTCGAAATATACCAAATTATATACTGGGCATTATATACTGGGCAACATTGATGATACAGCCTAAAAATAACCCAAATATTGGACGTAGAGTGGTCACACTATGTTTACATTAGAGGAAATTTTTTTTGCTGCCAAATAGTTTTATTTGCTCAAAGTCATCTGTAATGTTGTTTGCTCTTAATAAATATTTGTGGTCAGACTGCGGCAAACAAATATCTGGCGATTTCAGGCAAATGTTTGGCTAATGTGACCGTATCTTTAGTGTTTCAAAAAAAAAAATCAGGCACGTTTTTAAGAATAATGCCATTCGTTTCATCTAAACATAGGGCTTTATTGTTTTTTTATTTTTATTACTACCACTGTGCACGGAATTATTGTTAAGTTATTCCACGTGATCCGCAACGAAAATATCCATAGTTGATGGATGACTTCTAATAATAGTGTGTGAATTAGCAAATACGTTAGCTTTATTTATAGCAATTTTTAGAATGTCACCTTTTCCACGCAACGCTAAATTCTTACCTTCAAGTGCTTTGGTAAGCTTCCAAAACTCTTTAGAACCGAGAGCCAACTTATAAATTAATCTTGACCATGACTCATTTTTATCTCACGATCAATGTCGTGGCGATTTATTTCGTTTTCAACCCAGTCTCTAATTGCTGGCGAAACCGATTGATTGTCCAATTACAATCCTAATTATTTTTGTAACATTTGTGGTGCATATACATTTAAAAAGTTTAGATTGAATGTGTGGGACTACATAAAACAGGTGTATTTTAAAAAATTGGATGTAATTTCGATAACCGCAGCAAACCATGGGTGCCTAATAAGGTATGTAAGCCATACATAATAGTTTTGAGATTATGGAGAAATAAGAAGAGACCTCATTTCAAGTACCAAACACCAATGATTTGGCAGGAACCTACTAATCACGTTGATGATTGTTACTTCTGTGCCGTTGATTTAAACGGCATTAACAAAGCAAACCGCTCCAAATGGCGTTACCTAAATGTAAATTCTGTTACTCAGCCAGTCCTGTACACCAGTAATGTGTCAGAATCACATACATTATCATCTACTGAAAAATATCAGAAAATAGAAGAAGAAATATGTGTTTTAAGGGATACAAATGAGGAAAGGGACTTTGTACCAGATATGTCTTTGGAACCCAAGCCATTAAATTAAGAAAAGCTCAGCGCATTGATCAGAGATCTAGACCTTTTTAAAAAAGCGTCAGGGGTTCTAACTTCTCGATTAAAACAAAGAAACCTATTAACCAAGGAAACGAGAATTTCGTACCACCGTAAAATAGAAAAAGAGTTGCTTCCTTTTTTCTCTGAAGATGATGACTTTGTTTATTATTCAAATATTCCTTGCCTTATATCAGCAATGGGACTAGAACAATATAACCCCGAAGAGTGGCGTTTATTTATCGATTCCTCTAAACGTAGCTTGAAATGTATACTGAAGCGTAATGGTAATAGGCTAGCTTGCTAACCGATTGCACATTCAACTAAAGTAAAAAAAGAATATGCTATATTAGTATATCTGTTATGGACAAAATTAAGTGCATCGTGCATAAATGGTAGATATGTATGCGTAGATCTGAAAATGTTCAATTTTATTTTAGGACAACGAGAAGGCCACACAAAATATCCCTGTTTTCTTTGTCTTTAGGACAGGAGAGCAAAGTCTCAACACTGAGTTAGAAAAGACTGGCCTACTAGGGATTCCATTTGTCCGGGAAAACTTAATCTGATTAATCAACCTCTAGATCGTATAATACTTCCACCTCTTTATATCAAACTAGGGCTTATAAAACAATTCGTCAAAGCTCTCAACAAGGATGGTGATTGTTTAAAATACATATCTACAAAGTTCCATAACTTTAGTACAGAGAAATTGAAAGCCGGCATTTTTGATGGACCACAAATAAGAAGGTTGATTAAAGATAAAAACTTTAAAACTTTAAACGTTAAGGAGATGTTTTTGCATTTTTAACAGCTTGGTTGTAACATGATTATCAAGGTTAACTTTCTCCATAGCCATATAGACCATTTCCCTGATAATCTTGGTGATGTAAGTGAAGAACAGGGGGAACGGTTCCATCAAGGCATTCGGACTATTGTAGTGTATTGGTCACACTCATCCACAGTTGGTCACGTTATTCCAACTATTTAAAATAACAATTGATTCCTCCTAAATAAAAAGTGCAAACTTAACATATTTTTTTTACCATATTCAAGAACGTAAACAATCAATTGCGATCACATAAATACATATTGTATCGTCAAGAATTTGGAAGGAATCAAACTGCACAAAATTGAATTTGCTGATTTAAAGTTTCACACATATAATAATAAAAAATAATAACTGTATTGTAAGCAAAATTATGTATAAAATTATAGTAAAAATAGCGGTAAGAATTATTGAATAAAATCAAAATATTTGGACACGGTTGGAAGTTCAAAATATGAATTGATCGTTGTTTTGTTTTGAGTTCTCAGTCAATTGGTAAATATCACTACCCAAAGAACAATTCAGCAGCCTATAGATAACAATTTTAAGAATCAAATTGGCCTATAACGCTGCGGGTGAAGAAAATGCTCTTCATCAATTATAGTTATAGTCCTACACACTAATGATCATAAATTAAATGTAAAATTTTAACAAACCCAATACTAAATAAACAGAGGTCGAAAAAAAAGTTCTCACAACAAATAATATTCATCCACCATGTGGGGAATACATTCTGCACCCAGAAGTGTGCAAAAATTAGATAATTACGTACATATTTGTTGTAGCATTTTTTTTAATGTTTTTCTCCAACGATTTTAGCTCAGTGATATGCTGAGAGCAATTTATATTGTCGAAATAATTACAAGAACTAGGACAATCAAGAACAAAATGAAGGTGATGGTGATGGTGATTAGAATAATGATAAACACTCTAATTTAATGGTTAATTAACATTTTTTGAAAATTAGAACGATATGCTAATTTTATCAAAACGATTGCTCATTTATTTAAAGGAAATATGAACGTACACACTATATGCAAATGCGTGTAAATATGTTTCAGCGAATTTAAATGAAATGCGTATGTATGCTTTTGATAAGTACTTGCATTATAATGTCGATTATCTACATGATTAGTAATATTTATGTATGTATATAAAAATATTTAATCTCATTTATTCAGATAAACAACAATCCTTATTACATTTGTAAATGTTTAGACATTTTTTAGAATATTACCCAGCAAATTAGAAAACTTTAAATCAAAGTAAATACAAGCTTTTTTTTGGTAAATGTTTTCAATGTAAGACACTGGAGATAAGTTTACAGTACAATGTATCTATTTTAGCGTATTTAAAAAACAATAAAAATAAATAAGAAAAATACGTATTTTATGTACATATTTTACATTTGGTTTATAGTCATCAACTTTTTACCGCAGTATATACCAATATGAGTGGTATTTAAATGGATACTAAGTTGGAAAAATTATAATTGTCATAAGTCAAATTTGCACGTATGATTTAGTAACTCTTTTTATAAAATAAGACCGTTGGGCGGTGTCAATAAAAATATAGTTTTATCTAGAACTAGCAAATCTTAAGTTTAAACTAGTTTTGAGATGAATAAAATTTTCAGATAAAGCTAATTATTTTTGTTGACAAGTTCAAACTAGTTTTTCCAGTGTTTGCTGAAAATATGTGTGAATAAAAACTAGTAAGTTCTGACGTTCTTCGTAAAATTAATAGTTTTAACTTCAATTTTTGCAAGCATGTTATTGAGGTGCTGGAAATAAATTCATTCTTGATTTATTCGTCAAAAAGTGCATTGTCGTTTGTTATACCCTTCACCACAGGTAGAAAAAGGGAACATCTAAGTTTTCATTCCGTCTGTAATTTCTGCAACATCCATTTCCGACTCCATAAAGTCCATGTATGTATTCTGAGTTCCTATGCATAGCGAAGTCCATTGAGCAATGTCCGTCTGTCCTTCTGTCCGTCCGTATTAGTGTTGAAATCAACTTAGATGAGCTAGAGAAAATTTAAACACGATAATCGATCAGACATAGCTTCGAAAATTTTGGTATTAAAAATCAGCGTAGTCCTTGTCCTTCGAGACAGCGGGCAACACCAGGCGTTTTTTTTGCCATATCATTTGAAACAAAGTGAAGTAATTCCAATAAAAAACAAATATATAGGGCGATAAAGAATTGAAAAATAAGAAAGAAAAAAAACATCAAATAAAGAAATTGGCGCTCGCCCATATTTTCCGAGTTAAAGAAAATTTTATGCTTTTGGAGCATATCAAAAATATTTGCACTATTTTTGTCACTCATCGTGATAATAAATAATCAAGACAAACTCATATAATATGTAACTTATATAGAAGCAACTCTCTAATGTTTTAATTTTCCAGTACTATCACTGTTCAGTACAAGCTACCTAGTAGTAGCAAAGATTTATTCTGACTTTTTGTAGTTTATACTTTTCAGCCTTGCTAGTACTGAAGAGTTTAAGCTAGTGCTAGTACTAGGTACTATGTATTATAAACTGCCTTTTTATTCACTCTACCCATTATTTCTCAAAATGTTCAATGGTACTATCACAAATTGTTGTTTTATAATGCATTTCTACCGGTTTTTGATATTGTTGAAATTCAATATTATTTCAAATTTTAAGCCAAATCTAAAAAGTAGGCACAAAACCCCCTAATACAGGCGTGTACAGATATATCTGTTTATATCGGTTTTTGTGTGTCTACTCTTATGAGTGCGTATAGATAAGTACTTTTGGCTTTCTGATAAAAGTTGATATTGTTACTTTTTCTGTTTGGATAGATGCGAATTAGAGCTGCGAAACTATCGATAGTGGCGCCATTCGATAGTTTCGATAGTATTTAGTGATGCCATCGATACTATCGATAGTTTTTGATACTTGGAAAAATGTCAATTATGTATTTTTCCAATATATCTTAAAACATTCCTTAAAGTAAAAAGAAAGCTATCAATGTTTTTAATATACAGACATGTGTATACATACATTAATATTTATTGAAAAAACAAACAAAACAAATAGAATTTTGTAGAAAATAGCATGGTTAATTAACAAAAAAGCAAACAAAACATATAGAATAATAAAAAATAAATTAAAAGGAAGAAAAATAAAACAAGTAAGAGTGCTATAATCTATATAAATCAAGTTTAGTGAAGTAACTCTAATAAAAAAAGCAAATGTTGAGTTTGAGAGAGAATTAAAAAATAAAAAAAAATTTTAGTACTGCATATATATAATTACACATAAAAGTGACATCGCACTTAATGGGTAAAGTATTTTTAAAAAATTTTAGTATTTCCTTATAGATCTCTGCAAAAGCTTTAAAAACTCGGAATACATGGGCGAGCGCCAATTTTTTCACTTTTCTTATTTTTTAATTCTCTATCGCCCTATATATTTATTTATTTTTTGATTGGAGTTACTTTATTGTTTCAAATGATATGAAAAAATTAGAGGTAGGAGTAGTATTTTTCCTATTGCCTCGAAGGACATGGACCGATAATGTTCATTTCCAATAGCACCTCTTTCGACACTATATCTAACCGATTGACACTTTTTTTGTGAAATCAAAACACTCAAACGGTCATACAGACAGACGGACATCGCTCAATCGACTCCGCTATGCATAAGAAGTCAGAATTTATATATATATTTTATGGGACTTTCGCTTTTTGTGGTGAAGGATATAAAAATTCTTTCAACTATTGTAGTTAACTAAGAAGAATTGATTTAACTCAATTCTTACAAAAAAAAACGGACTTCAAAACAGATTTCATCTGTCGGCTATAACGGTTCAAGAGAGTGGCCAAAAAAATTAGATTACATTAACTATTGGAACACCCTTATATTCTCAAATTTTATACTTGTTCAAATGGCAGTATACATCAAATTACAGCAACTATAGGTGCACCCTTTAATTTCATATTATATACTTGCTGTTGTAGTAGATTTAGAAATCAGGTTCTGTGTAAATTTCAACCGACTTTCTATAACGATTCTACAGTTTGACCATATACATCAGATTATATCAACTATTGTAAAACCCTTTAATTTATAATTTAAAATTTTTATACTTCAAACAAAGTAGTTGACATTCTGTATATAATTCAGGTGTTTTTATATAACGGTTAAAAAATACGGGCATATAGGTCAAACTACATTAATTTTGGGAACACTGTTATATTTCTAAATTCAAATTACAAGCTTCTTGTTATAGCGGACTTAGCAATACAGGTCCCTTGTAAGTTTCAGTTGTTTGTATATTACGGTTTAAAAGTTCGGCCAATTACACCAAATTACATCGACTATTGGGACGCCCGTTTATGTCTAAATCTAAATTTGTTGTAATAGCGGTTCTAAAGGTATTTATTTACTGATTGGGGCACCCTTTAATTTATAATTTTATATATTAATACTTATTACTATAACTGCCATAGCAAACGACATTCTGTCCAATTTGCAAGCGTTTGTCTATATGCGTTCAAAAGAAAGGCCCATATCAGTAAATCTAAATCAATTATGGGACGCCCTTTAATTTCTAAACTCAAATTATAAACTCGTTGATATAGCTGGCTTAACAATACAAGTCCCTTTAAGTTTCAGCGTTCTGTCTATAACGGTTCGAAAGCTCGGCCACATATTTGAAATTACATCAACTATTGGGACACTCTTTAAATTCCAAATCCAAATTTAATACTTGGTCTTATAGCAGCCTTAGCAATACAGGCTCGTTGTAAATTTCAAGCGTCTGTCTACAACTGCTCAAAATTATGGCCATATATATCATATTAAATTAACTACTGGCGCACCCTTTAATTTAGCAATCGACAGTCTGTCCAATTTTCAATCGTTTGTCTATAACGGTTTTAAAGAGAGGCCCATATAAGTAAATTTACATCTATTATGGGGGCACCCTTTAATTTTTAGACTTATTTTTGTATTAATTTTTGTTATTGGGAGCTATAGTAATACGCAGTCATTTTAAATTTTACTGAAGTTCCCTTTACAGTTCATAATACAAGTAAAAAGTATGTATGTTGGGTGGGGACACCCTTTAATTTTTAAGATTATGAACTGTTTTTATCAATCAATCTGTAACCATATTCAATCATACTACCAAAAATTTTCAAAATCGTTTTAGAAATGACTGAGGTCTGCAGGCACAAACACCAAAAAAAACGGCAGTCGAATTGATGACATCCTTCTTTTATTTTGAAGTTATTTAAAAAGGATATCACATTTGATTATTTACGTATGTACATGTTTATATATTGTTCAATTGCCGAAAAGGCGTCAAAACAAAAAAAAAAAAAAATAATAAACTACGTTAGCTAGCTTATTGTGAGAATCTACAACAAATAATTAATAGAATAGAGATAGATAAAAGGTTTACAGGTGGCGAAATTTTGATAGTCGATAGTATCACTATCGGAAAAAAATATCGATAGTCAGCTTAAAACAAAACAATCGATACTATCGATAGTGCCATCCATAGTTTTGCAGCTCTAATGCGAATGAGTAAAGAGAGAATGAGAGTAAAATATCTGTTCTCCTATGTTTCATACAAACGGATAAAAACAGATATTGATGGTTGTACCATAAGTACTTATTGTATGCTGCGAATCAATGTCCATTCATACGTACATATGTATTGGTTTATTAAAATTACAAAACCAAAATGATTGTTTCTAAACATGATCAATATTTGTAATTGTTTTATTAAGTTTTATTGAAGTTTAATATATAAAACTAAATTCTTTAACAAAAATTTATGAATCTAATGCGTATAATTGTATTAAAATTACTAATGTTTTTTAACAACTTTTACCAACAATTACAACAGTTCTAAGGATACAATAACTAAATAAATATATGTAGGCATGTTTCTATATTTAGAGAGACGAAAAGCCTGATAATTTAAAATCAATTAAAAAATATTTTTATTATTTTTAATAAATACGGTCGGAATAATAAAAATTCAATTTTAAAATGAAGTATGAATATTTCAATATTTTTAGCAAAAATAAAAATAAATTTTTCATTACCATTACAATTTGATTGGCATTAGTTGAAATAATTAAAAAGGAAAAAAATAACTATGTTATCATGCTAATAATTTTATTATTTTATAATAATTATTTTAATAATGGTAATGAAATGGAATTGCAACTGAAAAAAAAATAATTGTTTTTATGAATAATAAATTTATAATAGCAAAACCTTAAAAAGAACTATGCATAAAAAATAAAACTTGGCCATTTCGTAGATGGACATACATTCGAAAATTATAATAGTTTATTTAATTTAAATGAGATGTCTGATATCTAAATTTAACTCACACCCGCAAATCTTATTACTTACTCGAAAACAAAAATATATTCTTATATTGCCTAATATTAAAACGTAAATATTTTACCCGATATTTGTGATAAAAATGCCACTTTTTAATATTGTTTTAATATGCTTTATGGCCTTTACTTAGTGCAACAAGAAAAGGAGGAACGTTAGATGATGGTAATGCTTTAAATCCATTTTACTAATTATTAATAAAACTTTTTCATAAAAAGGCATTACCGCTAGTGAAAAAAGTGATAATGCTAACAAAATCAAGAGCATTTATTACCATTCAATGCCAATGAAATTGTCAACGAGTTCGCCCATCTAATTATTTGCTCCCATATATAGTAAGAAACTTGAATTTTTTAAACATATATTTTTCAATCAGTTCATTATATATTCTAACTAGTGGTTGACAACGAACTTTGACAACGAATTGTTTACGCACACTAGCAAGAGGTACACTATACTATTTAAATTTATATTTTCCGTTTTTAAGCTGACTGTCCTTTGGTAAGCAATTACAACGAATCAGTCCATTTTACGATAAACATTACATTACGTTAAACAAATTTTTTAAATTAATTTAAATAATTTTTATGAAAAGCCATTTTATTTAGAAAAATTGATATACTTTCAGAAACTATTTTATGTATATATAACTGATCATTTTATAATTAAATATTTTGATTATATATAATTAAAATAGTATATATTAATTATTTAATTAATCATTTTTTTTAATTACAGCTTACATGTAATATGTAAATAATAAGAAATTAGTTACAATTGCAAATTGTTAAATGTAATCATTGCAATTGAAAATTACAATTACATGAAATTAAGTAACTGAATGTGTAGTTAATAACAAACTGTAATTGACATTCTCCACTTTTGGGTGAGAGCCGCAATATATTTATCCCGCAGTGCTCTTGTTTACTAGAAAATTTTTCAAAATTAATCCATTTTTCAAAAGTACTCCATTCTTCTGTCTTATTTGCTATCTACAAAAAATATTAGATTTTAAAGATTAAAGGTTAATTAAAAATAATTTCTGAAAAGAGTGCACTCTTTTATTGCTCCTTTATTTGAAGCGCATGCGTAAAGAGCAGAGCAAAATAAAAGGAGCAATTGAATGCGCAATGCGCATGCTCTTTTATTTTATTAGTGCTGCTCCTTGCTCAAGAGCAATGTATTCGGTTGTTAAGCGGCTATTATACAATCAAACATCGCCTGTGAGCACGGCCTGATAACAAGCCATCCAACTCGTGTGATAGGGTAAATTTCGTGTTTGTCCGCGGCGCTGAATTAAAATCAAAATTTTTTGATAGTTTGTGTTTGCCATCATACTCGTTTAATAGTGTGTTTGTCAAACACAGTGTAAATTTCATTTGTGTTTTTGCAAACGAACGGTGAAGATGGCATGGCATGAGCGCACGAGTTAAGTAAAGGGAAATAAAGATAATATGTATTGAGAAATTATTACAAGTAGATTATATTACATTAAAAAATTCTTATTAATTGCTAGGATAAAAGTAAAATAAAAAATTAACAATTTAAAACTTGCTTTATTATAAATAAATGATATTGCACTCATATTTTTAAAATTTCATTACCGTTCTTATAACGAAAATGCAATACAATAAGTTGGTGAGTTTTTTTATAATAACGCAAGTTGGAATATAAATAAACATATTGAGTTTGTAAGTTTAGCTTTAAGTTCTATCTTCTTCTGTTAATGTCAAAATAAAATCTCTAATAAACAATGAAATAAAACAAATAAATAGTATATTTCTTTTTGAAATAACTAACAAATATTATTTAATTCGCGTTTTTAAAGAAATTATTAAAGTATAAAAAGTACTGTTTATAATAACAGAAGTTTAAAACAAAAGTCTTAAAAAAAGCTTTTAGAAAAATTAAAAAAAAAGTACAACCAAATGCAAAAAATAAAGTTGTAAATTAAAAAAAAAAAAAACATATTGTAACAAACTCAAGCGGCATCACAAATACGAACTTTAGTATTCAGAATCTGCTTGCGCACTGATGTTTAACAAGCTTGGCATGATCGTGTAATAGCAAAGCATTCTCTCTCATCAGGCCGTGCTCAGATGTGACGTTTGATCTTCTAATAGCCGCTTAAAGCTAGAGGAGTTTACAACAAAATAGTTTAAAATAACAGAAATTTTGTTTAGAGTGTTCTGTTGTTTTTGTTTTTTTAAGAACTAACAGTAAACAAGACAGTGATGAAACATTCAATGCAATGTACTTTTTTTGGGGGAGTAAAATTTTAATAAGAGTACGAGTAGTACAATTATAACTAAGTTATACAATTTAGATTAGTTTTATGGTAAATATTTTTACGTCTATAACATAACGGGAATGTCTAATAGAACCAACTGTTTTATACGTTCTTGCACTCTGTACAATTACTTTAAAAATGCTACTGGTTAATGGTCATATCGTACAGTTTTAAGACTTACATATCATTCACAATCTTTGCTAATTTTTGCTTTTTAACATTTGGGAGAATAACTTTAAAAATTTCTAATTGACTTTTCCGTTGCGTGTTCTTGCTAAAAAGTTACTGAACAATACGAAATTATTTTCTGTTTAATTGGAATTTAATTTAATTATAAAATTTATTTCCAAAATATGTAATAAGAGTTTCATTTTGGGATTTGATAATTTAATTCGAAGCTGTGTTTTGAATTTGTTAATGTGTAAATGTCCTTTATATTGTTTATTGAAATAATATTTTAAATAGATTTTGGTTGCATAAAAATTCATGCGAAATATTGAAATCTAGCACAAATAATTAGTTTAAGTATATATATTAATAATAATCTTTTATACTTTGCACATGCATTTGAGTGTATGTATTGCATTTCAGATTGCGTTAGCATGCAGCGACTCTTATGTAACCTTCACCTTTTGTTTGATGTTAGAGAGTATTTCAGTACTGGAGCTAGGAAAAAATATTTTGGGTTATCAGTTATAATTATTGTAGAAAGTTTTAATTATTATAAAATGAAAGAATGAAATGAGTGAGAAAGAATTAAAAGATGAACACTACAACGTGAATGATGAAAAATTAAATAAAAAAAAAAAAAAAATAATAATGATGAAATGCACACTATTTTTTTGATCACTCTATGAAGGGGTAGTTGTTAGTAAGTGTTTGTTGCACCCTAAAATACCAGATTTCTCCATTATTTTGGGTTCAAGTATAAAAACAGTTTCTAAAGAATGGTCCAACTGACAGGGCCGAAACTTTTTAGGTTTTTTAATAAATTTTTTTATGGACGTATCTATGCATTGTGTAATTAAACGGCACGACAAATTATATGTAGATCCCTTTCATTAGTGGTGACGATATTTATTTGTGTTTATTTAATTTGAAACTGAAATAATAACTTTTAGAAATAAATAAGCTGAAATGAAATTGTTTTTTTTTTCACTTTCAAATCTACAATTGTATGTATGTGAATCTATGCTTTTCTATTTGAATATATTTAACCTATTTATTATCCATAAAACCACGTACATTGATTCATTCGTACATAAATATGTGGCCACATGCTAATACGGTCATTAATATTCTTTATATTTCATTTAATTTGTGTTTGTGTCGGTTGTACGCGCATTTGATGTGTTGTGCGTGTGTGTGTGTGTGTGTATGATTGCCTTGTTTTGTTTTAATTTTGTTGCAATTTCTGCTGTTGATGATTCTTTTAAATGAATATTAATTTTATGCTTTGCTAATTTTAAATAACAAATTGTCATTTGCGGTCATATTTTTTGAACTTTTGTTTATTGTTCATTATTTTTGCTAATGAAATGTTGTTCATTTATTTAACCTTTTTCTATAACTATATTTTTTCCCGTTAGTTTGTTGTCATTTGAAAATATAAAATAATTTTTAATCAAATTTCATGGCTTAATTTGTGTTGGCATGACCATTGATTTTATTTTTTATTAATGGTATATGATGCAATTACGCACATTTTATATTGGTGTTTAATTATTATTTTACAGGACATGTGTGATAAAAATAAATTTATTAAAACTTTTCGCACCTGTCTTCCTCTGTCTCACGAACCGTAATAGGTATACACGAAAATTTTCACATACAATTAACCGTTATGGACGCTATAACAAGAAATAGTATTATGAGTTAAAATTAAAGGGTGTGCCCGGGAAGAAGTTTTTACGCACGTGTATCGCTGTAGCTTTTAAAAAATTTAATTGTTTGTATTGTTGTAGACAGGTGATTTTACATTAATGAGCTTATCTTTTACACTGTTTTAAGTAGACACTTGCACCTTACACACAGTTTGTGTCCTCTATAAAAATAATAATTAAATTGAAAAGAACGGGTATTCCTATAAAAGCTTTGAATTGTACGTTTATGGTCTAATCTTTTGTACCCTATAAGGCAGCACCTTTAATTAATAAACAACAAATTAGATGAAAATAAACCTACCAGCGAGATATAGAGTAAGTGAGAAATTTTATTTTCCAGAAGATAACCCAGTAATTTATGTTATTTCTTTTCATTTCGATCATTATACAGACATACGAGTATTGATGGAATATATTTAAATTTTTTTTTTAAATGTCGCGATTTATTATTTAATTTTGAATAATTACACTACCTAAAGTAGACAGGTACGATGGGGTACTGCCTCTCTTCCAAATTTAGCAAAATAAAAATGCTCAAAATAATATTTTACGAATAATCATTTCAATTCTCCAATATAAAAACTTTAAATCTTAACAAAGATTTAAAAGTAAAACATTGCAAAATCCATTTAACACACTAACTCTTAACTAACTAAGGCATCCCCGTTCATGGTCAACTGAATGGATTTTGAGTTCTTGATCGAATGCCATAGCATTAAAATATTAGTACCAACTATAATGAATATACTGTAATAAGACACAAAAAACGCTGAAGAAGTTTGTAGCGACAATTAATAACGAACTTTAGCCAAAAATTCATTTAAATATATAAAAACTTTTTTCCAAATATTTTCGTTAATGTAAAGTGACTAAAAACATTAATTTTCGCAAACTTATGAGTGTACATTTTCATAGATTTTCTAGTTTTTTTTTTTTTTTTGATTATCTTATTTTATATTCAAAAAATGTCACTTATCAAATATAATGCGTTATTTTTTTTTATCATTCGTTGCACACATTCTCTCAATAATATTCTTTCACTAGCTGCCTGCAATTTACTCATTGTCATTTAAAAAAAAAAATTGCTCTGCATCATACAGAAGACCTCCTGCTGACAGATTTAATTAATTTAGTAAACTCCACAATAATTTGTGTATGTGTGTGTGAGCTTATGATGATATAATGCTAGTAAATATTTGTTATTGAGTTATCAATTCGATCTATTTAATTTAAGTTTTGGAGCTCAAAATGCATACAATTAAATAGATTGAAAATAAGTAAATTTATTTGCACATTATTTTGAAACTGATTGCATCATAATTGCATTTATACTTCTGCTGTTGTTCATCATGCAATTTGATAACGAATGTATTTGACTGCTTAAATAAAACATAATGAGATTCCAGCACACTCGAACTAAAAATAAGTTTTAATTGAAATAAGTGCATGTGATAATATGTCATTAATATTTATTAGCAATCAAAATAGCAAATTATTTATTATAAGAGCTTAATACAAAAACTATAAAAGTCACTCGAGTAGAACATATAACAGGAACATTAACGCATATTTATTATAAATCATTTTTAACTGACTGACACTTTATTTATATGGAAAGGTGTCCCAATATTGACATGATTTTCATTTCTATTGCTTTAGTTTTTTGATCATGTTAAGCAGACACACAGTATTTACAGATAAATTGTAAATATAAATTTGGAAATTAAAGGGGTTTTCAAAAGGCCGCGAATTTGACGAATATGGCTTTATCTTTAAAACCGCTATAGACATACGCTAGAAATTTGTATAAAGGATGTACAGCTAAAAGACTAAATAAAATAAAAATTAAGTGATGTTTATTTTTCACTTTCTTAACCGTAGAAAATAAAATCATATTATAAATTAACGCAGGTTTTGTATTGCTAAGTCACTATAACGCTTTAAAAACAAGTATAAGCAATATAAACTAAGAGGAGTCCTAAAAGTAACGTCATTTTCACTTTTCTCAAAGTATGTTTTACTATGTTCACTGTAAAAAGTTAATAAAAATAAAATTAAATAATGAATGGTGACATTTACATGCTACGGAGTATAACTTACACTTGGCGGTTTTTTCAATAGACCAAATGAGTTCAGTAATGTTTTTATTTTTGTCTTAAAGACATGTTATTTCAATTACAATGTTCTATATAAATGTGTTTCACATCAATGTGCCTTATTTAGTAGGAAAAAAAATCGTGTAAATTTGTATGACGTAATTGGTAAAATGAAATGAGAGTTATCGCAATGAAATATTACTCTCCAAAATATTTTTTTCTTTTGAAAAACTTCAATAAAAAATCAGGTATTGTGTTTATTAAATAATAAAAAATTTAAAGCATTTTAAATTACAAACTGTTTCTGTAATGCGTGTTGTTGTAATAACTATATAAACTTAAAAATAAAATAGGCATTATATACTTTGCAGTATAAAAATTCCAGCTAGAACTGAAAAAAGTAAACTATGTAAATATATATTATATTTACCGAACTTGACTTTTCAAAATTTTAAATTTGAAATCAATTTTTATTTGGGATTTTAAAACTAAGAAATTTTCATAGCGTGGCATATGAATTTAAGGCAATGGGCCAAACCACTACGATACCACTATGTTGGTTAGGAAATTCTCTGACGGATCAAATTTATATCTACTCATGCTTTTAAAAGCTTTCACTAAGATTGGAAGGGTTAATTAAATTTTCTAACTTTTTTTTTATATGACTATTAGCTAAATCGAATGAAAAGTGTTGTACTACATGCCAGTTTTTATAGAATTCTATTATTAGCAATATTATATGTAATTAGTAATGTCTAGATTATATCTGGTTTGTATATTTCAGATACTTATATAGGTTTTCAACTTCAAATTCAATTTGACAAACTTTTAATTCAATTTTATAAACTTAACAGTCAATTTTATGAACACCAACAGAAAGCGTTTTTTTTGCTGTCAAAAGTTCTCATGCCCTTACATACCTAAATAAAGCGGCGGCAACGCTTTGCAATTGGAAAATCTGATTTTGACAAAGCGTTTAATAATAATTATAATTTAAAATAAATACAAATTCTAAAAAGCATTTTTACTTTTTTATAAAATTTTAATTTATTCAACACAAACATCAGACCTGTTAAAAATGTCAGCAAAGTTATGTTTTTTTATTACCCAGTTTTGTCGTAGCATTGGCGCTTTTGTTTAGGTATTGCATTTTAGCGTAAAAGCAACGCGAAAGCAAGCGTTGCGCTTTACGCTCTTTTTTAGGCTGCAAGTTCAATTTCATTTCTATTGAATATTATTTTGAAAAAACTTAATTTGAAATTTTTAAAATTAAATTCTAAGTTCATAAATTTTAATTAAAAGTTAATAAATTTAATTTGAAGTTTATAAAATTTTATTTGAACTTAAAAACATTTTAATATATCCAATGTATAAAATTCTCGTGTAGCAGTGTTTGTGTTTAAACTGCTCCGAAATGCCTCGACCGATTGTCATGAAATTTAGTTTGCATATTGGGTAGGTATGAAAATCAGTACCATGCCTATTTTAACTACCATTTTTTTTAATTACGTACATACATTCATCGATATTGTTCTTAGTATTTTTCTTCAAATTGTATAAAATTTATATTCCAGCCAATGCAGAAACAAACGTTTGAGAATTTAAAATTTTTCACTAGTAACAACCATATCAATACAACCATATAAATACAAAGAAACTGGATTGAAATAGTAGGCGAAGTGCTCCCGTACAAATCTCAAAAATTAAAACAAGTAGAGCCCTGACTTTTTGTAATAGAATTTTTATTATTATTCGTGGTAACTCTCCTACAAAATAAGAAGTAGTTGTCGCTAAGCAAGGGAACTGTAAGGAAAAGGATCTTAAAAGTTCATTCAACTAGCTTCCAAATTAGTATAAATAATCAAATAAAAAACTGGCTAAATTGAAGAAGTGGTCTTGGTAAAATTATTCCAATGGGTGTAGCGAAGCGCATATTTAATAATATTCATATATATAAATTCTACCATTAAATTGTGAATTATCAAAGCATCCATCAAAGAGAGAATGTTTAACAGAAGCTATGAAATATATTTCTGAACGAATAAATACCAAGATTAATTATTTTTCCGTAGTACTGTATTAATAGTCTCTCTCCGGTGGTCGCTTAACATTACTTAAAACCTTGTAGAGCCAGTGGGATAGTTTAAGTCTCGCCAGAGCCACAGAATATTGTAACATGTATCGCTACGTAAGTTTCTTAAAAATTCGTGGGATTGTGAGCACACGAGTAAAACACATAACCCAATTTATACAGAAGTAAAAGGTAAAAATAGCTTGCTGTAATTGTAATCAAAACAACCCTTTACGTATCACAAATTAAAAATTAAACAGGATTATTATTAATTATGGATTAAAAATAAAAGTTAGTTCGATTTATTATACTTCATCCTAATTTATAATACTTCCTCTTTACTAAATTTCTATAAGTATTCATATCGGTGACATATTCTCATGAGAAAACTATTTTCTCAGTACAAAAAATTTTACTTATATAATTTTTTTTACATAAAAAATATAAAAATTCATTTTATAAATAACAACGGGATTTTATAATTGTTATGGAATTAAATGGACAAAGAAGAACGAAAAAAATCCGCCAAAATAAAATGCAATTGTAATTGAAAAAATCTAACTAAGTTCTAGAGTCCATGTCAAATAGTGACTAAAATAAGTCAACTCTTAGTTTTTATTTTTAAATGGTTAATAAATCTTAAAAACTATTTCTTTAATAAGTATGTTGTTTGTTTGTATGTGAGTTTATCTTTGGTCAATGTTATTATTTTATTTAATTTAATTTAATTTTTATAATTATCTTAATTCTTTTTATTTTCAATGCCAAACTAAAGAAACTTTTTAAAAGTTATTTTAATAGATTTTATTTTATTTCCTCACTTTTTATTTCTTTTCATAATAATTTTGTTTGAATCATCACAAATTAGTTCAAAGTTGTTTAAAGACAATTTTTTGCTTTTTTCGTTATTCATATATTTTTGTCTAAAATTATTCATGTTTTTGGAATGTAAACCTAATTAAAGAAATAGTTAATTTTGTTGCCATTGCAATTTCTTATATTAATTGGTACTGACATTATTTTAAATATTACAATATTGTGTTTTTTGTCAGTTTTTCGTTTAATTTCTTACCACACTGCGTCTCCTCGCATAAGTTGTATAATTAAATGTTAATTATCTTAATTCTCCACATCTGGTATAATTTCAACTGAAATTAAAAAAGAAAAATTGAAACAGAAATTAAAGTTTAAATTTTAAATATTTATTTATAAGTGAATAAACAAGTATTTAATGCGAATATTTTGGTTTGTTGCATAATTTAAAAAACCATATTTTTAATTCTAATTTATTTTTAACATTTACATTTTGTACGCTGCTGTGACAATTTGTAAAAAATATATAATTCAATTAAGGTAAATAAATATTACAACAAAATGATATTTTGATACATATTTATTTGTTTGTATTTTAAATTGTTGTTAGTTTTATTTAAGTGGGGCTCTGTTTTGCAGAAGGGTTACGCTAACAAGGGCTGCAAATTTCAATACTTAATTAGGTAGAAGTGAAATAAAATGAAATTATTTAGAAACTGCTTGAGTGATATACTTCTGGTGAAGCAAATT
This sequence comes from Gymnosoma rotundatum, assembly GCA_916610165.2. Taxonomy (NCBI): domain Eukaryota; kingdom Metazoa; phylum Arthropoda; class Insecta; order Diptera; family Tachinidae; genus Gymnosoma; species Gymnosoma rotundatum. The sequence goes on along the minus strand of OU744337.1, from coordinate 87,818,618 downwards.
AGACTCTGCTAGTATATAGAAAAAATCCTATAAGCAAATTTTAATAAATATTTTGCATTTTAGTATATTTTTCAACGAGTTTCAAAAAGATGATGAGATCATTATCATTTGTGCTCACAGAATTCAGTCACTCCTAACCGTAATAATTTTAAAAGTTACATTTTTGTTAAACCGTAACTGACATTTAGAATTTACCAATATCACTATGGCTCGTAATAATAGAAATTAATACACCAATACACTTAAATTATTAAAGTGTGTTGTGACATAGTAACCCATGAATGGTCAAACCGTATTTGATTAAATTTCTTGGGTTTTTTCGTATGGTCGTGTAGACAGTTTATTTAAAGTTTGCATGAATTCGGTTTACGTGTTTCGTAAGTTAAACCCAAAAAGGGGATTTACGGCTGCACTGACTTTAAAAATATTTTAAAAAAGAATAAGAGCGCTATATTTGGCCATTCCATATCTTATATACCCTTCACCATCTATGTAAATCTAGTTTAGTGAAGTAACTTCATATTGGGGTGACACAGAATTAAAAATTAAGTAAAAAATAAATTAAGTACTATACAAATTTTACATAAAATGTTTAAAATATAAAATTTTAAATAAAATGTCTTCGGATCTCAATAGGTTAAGTACTATTAAAATTTTTTAGTATTTACTTAAAGATCTCATCAAAAGCTTTTAAATGATACCCATATTGATATCTTAAAAAAATTTTAAATTTCAGTAACTCGGAAAATATGGGCGTGCGCCAATATTTTTACTTGATGTTTTTGTCATATTTTTTAATTCTCTATTGCCCCACTTATTTGTTTTTTTATTGGATTTTTTTTATTGTTCCAAATAATATGGAAAAATTAAAGGTAGGCGTGGTGTTTTCCCGCTAAGGACATTGACCTGAACATTCATGTTCGAGTGTAGCTATTCTTTATGTACGTGTACGCCTAAAAACGTCAGGTTAACAGGTTATGACAATTTAATTGTTTTCAATCTGGGTTTTATAAAATAAAATGAAAACTGGTAATAAAACTAACCCAGCAAAAAATTTTTGAAAAGGTAATCAAGTGTGGAATTAAGCGTTTTTGGCAGAAGTACTTCCCAACTAGATTGCCAACTTAATGAATCGATTACATTAATTATTGTATGAAATAATGAGTATCATTAGTAAGGTAGTCTCTTTTAGCATAAAGATTTAGTTCCATTAATAATTCCTTTTTTGGAATCTAATGTAACGTATTTTGTAAGCGAGCAACAAAATATGGCAATCACAAATGTAAGTCATTATATGGCAAGTACTTTTTAAGGTAATGTCTAATTGTTTGCTTGGTAAAGGGGCCTTTAGATTAAATACTTTTTTTTATAAGACTTGTCAGTTTAAAAATTCGCATGCAATTCCTAATGTTTGTCAATGCTGTCATATCTACGTATGGCAACATTTTTGCATTTAAAAGTACATGCAAATTACCTAGACGGTCAACCACTGTTTATAACATTTTTTTAATTTTTTTAGCACTACAGAGCTGATGCTAATGTCATTAACTCTTTTCTGCTTTTATTGGTTTTAATGATTTTTGCACTATTAAGTAAAGAAAGAAAAAATTTTACCACTGAAAGTGAGATGCTTTGTCACATAAAAATTAATCACGCTCATAATGAAAATGTGCCATACGTTTTTTACACATGTATTTAACACAAGAAATATTTTAAAGCATTTACGCGATACATGTGTATTTTGCTATCTAAAAAAATAACTAATCAGTCATATGAAAAAAAAAAACAAATAGGCTTTAGCGTACTCTTTTGTTTTAACCACTTGTGCACAGTTGTTCCTAGGGAAAATCTAAGGAAATGATAAGTGGTAATAATGTAATATGTACTATATTACGAGTACAAACTGTTTTACGTTTTTGTAAAATCGTTAGAAAAGTAAACTATTCACGTGTCAGAAAACTTACAAATTATCCAAGTAATCATGCAAATTGCATGCTCAGGTAAATAGTGTTAATTGGTTGCGCATAAATCAACCGTAAGTAGACCATTGCTCGACAAAAAATAATTGGTGGGCTACTTTTACTTTAGCACAAAAATTGCATACGGAAAAATAATTTTTTAAAAAGAATTTTTGTTCTAATGTTTTGCATTTATTGTTCTTAAGCATGTTCATTTCTTGTCCTTCGTATGTTCATTGCATTCAGTTTCATTAAAAATGTTTTAGCAAGTCCTTTTTACATCTAAGTAGAAAGTAGTAACGTTTTTTATGCCAAGACGTAAATAAATGTATATCCCACATTAGAACTCTGTTTTTATTTTTTTATTTTTAATACGATGTCATCTTTTGCCATGTAGGGTTCCATTCATTGTAATTAAACTATTTAAAAGGTTTTATAATTATTTATTTTAATGTAGAAAAAGTTTCGCAATTTTTGGAAAATAACTATGCATGTGAAGACGACTCAAAAGTTTAATTTGAATTTAAATTTAATTTAATTTTGTGCAACATACTGCATTATATTTCTATAAATACAAACATTTTTAAGATATGTGCCCATAATTATGAAAGCAGTCTTAGTTATATTTCTTGTTGAGATATTTAATGAATTGCATTTGAATAAATTAAAAAAATATTTTTACATTATGCGACAACCACTATCTAATGGTTTATTTTTGAGAATTTCGTAAAAATTACATTGAATAAATTTAGTTTAAAATAATGTGGTATGAAAATAACTGGTAAATTATTTATTTTTTTTAAATTTTGACTTACACCACTTTTATAATTATGGGCACATATATTATTGATTTTATATGCGCTGCTTGATATAATAACAAATGAATTAATTTATATGGCTTAAGTTCATTTCGCTCATTTAATTCAAGAACGTCATAACTCAAAAAAAATAATTTCGAGATAATCGCAGTTTAAGTTTTTGACTTGTTCTCACCATCTATAAAAACATTAGACTGCTTAAGTTTCCACTTCAATTAGTAAAATGATTGATAATTAAAAAAAAACAATTTAACCATTTTCATCAATTATATATTAAAGTGGAGGTCTTAAAAAAACTATGTGGGATATTTGAATTATTGCTGTAAAAATGTATCCGATACTGGGTCGTAAACTAAAATATGTTGTTATTTGTAAAAAGAAAAACGGAGTTTCACTTAATATTTTTCATCAACACAGCCATTATTGAAAATAATACATTACATGCGAAAAGTCGATACATTTTAAAAATATATTTTTTCCTTCAAAACGAAATTTGATAACGTTTTAGAAAGCGATATGACCTTCACGTTATGAAGTTTACTCCACAACTCGAAGTGTGTCGTTCTTAGTGACAAACAAAATTTGCAAACATGAAATGAAATAACGACTTATTCTTTTAAAACGTGGAAGGTACAAAAGACATAAAGATGAAACTTATACAAAATATAAAGCATGAAATGGCAAACAATTCTGTATGATTAACTCCAAAATTTGAAATGTTGAGTTATGACGTTCTTGAAGTAAATGAGCGATTTGTATTTCTTAGTTTTAGTTAAGAAAGAAAAATTATGTAGAAATTTATGCAAACGTTCTCTTGAAATAGCAGGATCAAATTTACATCAGCGGAATGTAAAGCAGCATTTTTAGGACGCTGCATTCATCATCAAATTTTTTTTATCGATTTAAGCAACTAATGTTTTAACTAAGAATATGAAGAATTCTAAATTAAGATCTAATCCGTAGATAACTCTGGCCATGACCATTCTAACAGAAAACATATGTTTAGAAATAATTATGCTTATTTGTAAGGGTAAATTAAAAAGCTAAAATTGATCTAAAACAGTGTTAAATATTGTTGTAACTAAGAGCTTTTATAAAGAATATTCCGTAATTCCTAATGTTGTATAAAAAGTGTAGCAATTGACAATCGACAAAATTCGGTATCTCATAACTAAAAATATCTTAATGAAATTTCGCAGGAGGAAAACAGAAGTGTTTCTGAGTGGAGCTACGAATGTTCGGCCCAATATGATAAAGAGGGACTGCTGGGTAGGCCCCCAAATTTGAGTAGCTCCGGCATATAATTTTTTTAGAAATGTCATCAAAAGTTTATTTTTAACTCAAAAGTGAAGATTTTATAAGCCTTTCTGACTCTTGCAGATAGCTATAAAAAATCTGTTGGTTTAAAATTTGTGTCTTAACATTGGCGTAGTGTACTTATTAATGATCGAGTTAATTCTCTAAGACATTTGTTGTATTCTTAATAAAATTTAGAATAAGCAACTTTAGAGTTTTGTTTTCATAGCGCTATTCATTAAAAATTTACAAGCCTCTAAATTGAGAAATTGTAAAAAATACCGTTTTTTCAGGATGTTCCCCAAAAAAGGGTGGTATTTTTTTTTTGTGTATGTAAATTTAATTTACCTAGGTACTAGAACATTTTTTAAACCATTTTAAAGATAACCTATAGCAAATGCAAACAAAAGAAAAATTATGTAAAAAATTGTAACAGTTCTCCCTTCAGGCTTATCTAAACGTAGCTAATTTTGAAACAAAATTTATAAATTATTATATGATTCCTTTGTATAACATTCACCTAGCTGGCCAACTGATTCAGCTCTACTCAGAAATTCCTGTGTTTTGCCTTTTTTTCATAAAAATATCCTAAATGGCTCATGAGATGCCGAATTTCGTCCAAAAGAAATCGTTTTCAAACCACTGTGTAGATAAAATACAATTTCAAAAGGAACAGACAGTTTAAGCAAAGACAATCTAATCACTTTGATTTAAAAGTTGATTTTTGTAAATAATGAAATAAGTTGAGAGGCTTTACATAAATCTGGAAAAAGTGGACTGGAAATTAGAGTACATAAGACCTTTTAATAAAAACCAAATTGTTGTGTGCGTATATTTTTTTGACTGATATTCTCTTCTTGAATTATCAAAAGACCGCTGAAGCATTTTTGCATTTGCCATCCATCAAGCAAACATTTAACACCGCTATAAAATAAAAATTTAAACCATTACAATAAAAATTTAAATATTAAAATTGGCGTAGGGGTAATTGCCAAGTAAATAACGTTTTGCTTTATTAGAAATATATACACATATATATTTTATATATATAGTGAAAAAAATTGATAAAATATAAATATTTATTTTGTTTTGTTAACTGTGATGTTTATTATAAAAAATTGGAAGAGCATAATTTTAGCGAATAAAATTTTTAACCAGTATATTTAATATATAAAGGGTCCGCCAAAAAAAAACTTTTTTTTTGAAAATGCTATAAAAAAACAACTAATTGCTCAAATTTATTTTTTATTTGAAAGTACAATCCTTTCCGTAAATAATCGAAAATAATTTCATTCAAATGGCTGCACGAATGGCCATGCAGTAGCCTACACGGTCCAATTTCCACCACATTATCGATTATGTGCAGCTGTATTTCACCAATGGCTTCCCGAATATTGTCTCTGGCTTGTCGGCGTTACACTTATTTTTGATGGAACCCCACAAATAATAGTCCAACGGTGTTGTTGCAGATTTAAATAACTTTCTTTTTTAACGTCTTTTTTATATATAAATTTGAATTTCCTAATGCGCACAACCTTATGTGTGGTAACTCATTTAATTTATACTTATTTGTCTACTCTGGCTTTGAGTTATGGTACTCGGTACAATTGTAGTTTAATGGCGACATAGAAAGTAATCGGCATATCGCCACTTTTGAATTAACGCCAATGCCAGAAAATTCAAGAAGGAGTAGAGTTAAGTAAGTCTAATACAATTTTTTTATTTTATGATATTTGCTGAAAATGAATATAATTTAGATAATAAAACAAGCTGAACAACAAAACAAAATTTCATTTCCGTTTTTATTACTACTCCGTGGTTACTGCCGTAACAAAATTTAATTTCAAATTGCTGCCGCAACATTTTTTATTATTTAACTGCCGTGAGTTCTTAGAATTATATGAAACCCCGTGTTCATTCTATGACACTACGTAGCCAACGCTTACAAAGTAAAACGATGTCTGAAGAAAAAGAAAGTCAACTCGAACACTCCGCCAACGAGGATGAACATGAGAAAACCGTAGTCGAACAAGCCTCAGTTGCCGATCTGAAGGAAGAAGTCCGTAACCTCAAGGAAACGTTGCATGCTTTAATGGAAAAAGTCAACTTGCCGTCTTCATCACCAACTACAGAGTCTTCACCACTACTACCCGATGGGAAGCTAGTCAATTCGCCACACTCAACTAGAATGCAAACGATTGGATCTGCATACCATAGTTTTTTACCGTCACAAATACAGCCAAAGACAAGTATCGATAAATCGTCAATACCAACGTCAAATTTATCAAATGTAAGTATTCCTTATTATTCAAACATAAATATGCTGCCACAATACGCGCAGTCGTTTTTGCCATCGTCTTCCACACAAGCAAATAAATATACACCACCCTCGTATTTACACACATATATGTCACCAGCCACACAAAGCAATAACTTTATTCCGCCATTATCTACACAAAATTATACGCCATTATCGTCTATGCAAAACTTTATGACACAATCGACGCAGCTGTTCACTACAACATCACCAAGTCAAATACCCTCTAATTTCGTTAATACCGCTAGTGCCGCTTTCGCTCAGTCGAATAGCCCAGATTTCTCTCGTGAATGTCGCACCATACGTAAATTACACGACTTGCCAGAATTTAATGGTCAACCAGAGCAATGGCCAATGTTTTCCGTAGCCTATAAAGAAACGACAATAAATTACAACTACACAAATTTAGAAAATCTGACGCGTTTACAAAAGGCATTAAAAGGTGATGCTAAAGCTAAAGTTGAGGCCTATTTGATTCACCCGGAAAACGTTAATCAGGTAATAGCTACGCTGGAATTCCATTATGGTCGACCCCAAATAATGATACGCAGTCAAATCTCTACTTGGAAGCAGAATTCATGAAATCGTTAATTTTAGTTCTATGGTATCGAACTTAACAGTATTCTTAGAGAATGCCGGAGCAACACCGCATTTGTGTAATCCAACTTTATTAGATGAGTTGGTGAATAAGCTGCCACTAACAAAGCGTGAGGAATGGATAAAGTTCTCATTAAACAATTTAGGGCAATATCCAAGCGTACGAAAATTCAGTGCATGGCTAAAGGAAATCGCCACTTACATATCTTTGGCAACCGAAATGGACAACAAAAATGAAACAGCAAATTATAAACGTGAAAAGATAAAGTCCTCATTTGCTATCACAGCAGAAACAAGTCGTCAGCCAAACTGTTTAATGTGCAAACAGAATCACTATTTAAGCCAGTGCACAAAGTTCAAGAGTTTCTCAGCAGCAGATCGATGGAAATTTGTAAAAGATAATCATCTTTGTTTCAGTTGCTTTGGATTGGAGGTAAGACCTCAAATGAGATGTCTACAAAAATCAATTTAGAAATTTACAATCTAGCTAGGGAAAATTGTAGCTTTATAATGAAAAATGTAAGGACGACAAAGAATTTAAAGCTGCCACCACAAGACCTGCAGTTTGAAAAATTTTAAAATGAAATTTCCCGTTTTAAACGACATTGAAATTGATGATTATCATCATGCTATGCCTAAATTACTTATTGGTCTGCCACATTCAAGCCTTGTACGCCCATTAAACATTATTGATTTAGATGAAAATTTTTCCGTACATCAGACGAAGTTAGGTAATATTTTGTTTGGCTCTAATGAAGAAGTAACAGAAGCTACTATATGCGTGATCAACTCTTACAATCTTGACGATATACAACGACAAGTTTCCGAATATTTTACTTTGAAAAGCTTTGGTACGAAGGTTATCGAACCTGTCAAGTCCGAGAATGACATAAGAGCTGAAGAAATACTCAAGGGAACGACTATTAAAAGGGATCAACACTATGAAACTGGGCTTTTGTGGAAGCAGAGTGACTTCGAATATAAGGACAGCTTTTCTATGGCCTTAAAACGTCTTAAGGGAGTCGAGGCGAAATTAAAAAAGGATAAGGACATGGCCAATTGGTATAAAGACAAAATAGACGAATATTTATCAAAATGTTATGCAAGGAAATTGTCTCCTGAGGAAGCCAAAATTAAACACAATTGTACATGGTATTTACCACATTTTGTTATTACCAATATAAACAAAGGCAACAAACGCCGTCTGGTCTTCGACGCAGCTGCATCTATTGAAGGTGTATCCTTCAATTCAAGATTAATGAAGGGTCCAAATACGTATCAACCAAAGCCTCTCCTATCAATATTGTTTAAATTCCGTCAGTGCCAAGTTGGAGTCTGTGCGGACATCAGAGAGATGTTTCATCGCATTAAAATTCGGCCACAAGATCAGGCGGCACAAAGATTTCTATGGCGCGACGGCGACAGCTCAAGGCCCCCTGATATTTATATTATGGAAGCTATGATATTTGGTTCAGCCAGTTCGCCGTGCTCTGCTCAGTTCGTAAAAAATTTTAATGCAAATGTGCATGAGGAAATTGGGTCGAGAGCCCACAGAGCAATTGTTGACCGTCACTATGTGGACGACTACGTGGACAGTTTCGACACTGTCGATGAAGCGATATCAGTAACTAAAAGAGTGATAACTGTCCATTCATATGCTAGTTTTGAGCTGCGAGGCTTCGTATCGAACTCAGACGAATTTGTTCGCTCTGTTACAGGGGAGAAACCCAAAAATGATAATTTAGGATTAACGGAGTTATGTAGAAATGAAACAACGACTGAAAAAGTCCTGGGGCTATTTTGGTCACCCACCGATGACACATTCCGCTTTACGTTAAAATTTTCAAGGGTTCCTGACGCTGTCTTGAGCGGGAAAAGAAGACCAACAAAAAGTGAAGTACTTAGCCTGACAATGTCGATATTCGATCCGTTTGGTTTCCTAGCGAATATAGTGATAAGATCTAAAATACTCTTACAGAAGCTTTGGAGACATAACATTGAATGGAATGCACCAATTTCGGAAGGAATATACAAAAGATGGTATGAATGGTACAAGGATCTGGAAAATGTGCGACACTTTCAAATTCCAAGATGTTATGGAACGTATTTTACGGACCCTGAAGCAGTGGTTGATTTACATATTTTTGTGGATGCAAGCGAGATGGTATTTGCGGCTGTTGGCTACTGGAGGATTTGCTATAGGGACGATGTTAATATAGTATTTATTGCGGGAAAATCTAAGTGTGCCCCAATAAAGCCCTTGTCCATTCCCAGGCTCGAATTACAGGCCGCTGTTCTGGGCGTTAGATTGAAGGACGCAATAACATCGAGCCATGACGTAAAGACGAGTGAAATAACGTTTTGGTCCGATTCTAAAACTGTTATAAATTGGATTCAATCAGACTGTCGAATTTATAAGCAGTTTGTATCCCATTACATCGCTGAAGTATTAGATACCTCGGAGGTAAAGCAATGGAGGTGGGTGCCGGGTTCAAAAAACCCTGCTGACGATGCTATAAGACCTCGCTATTTTTTTGAGAATGTTATGGACTCCCAGTGGTTAAACGGACCTCAGTTCTTAAAAAACAAATCCTGCGAGTGGCCCAAACTACCTAGGGATATTTGCGTACATAAAGTTGATGCTGAAAAGAGATCCAAATATCTCTTGACAATAACAAAAGTTGATCCACTAATTCCATATCATGAAAAATCAAGATACCACAAGTTATTAAGAATCAGATGCTGGCTTGTTCGCGCAATTTAATTTTTTAAATGCTATGATTCACATCAGAAGACATCTACTTTAAGTTTTCCTTCGTATTTAACGGTCAAGGAAATGGAAGACGCGGAAAAGTTTTGGTGCCAAATTGCTCAACAGGATGAGTTTTCCAGGGAATACGATTCATTAAAATTGAATAAAACAGTTTCTAAAAAGAGCCCTATATACAAATTGACGCCGTTTTTAGCAAAAGATGGATTGTTACGTATTTCTGGACGTATAAATAAAGCACAGTGTGTTACTCAAATGACAAAGGAACCAATAATAATGCCAAAAAAACACCTTATAACAAAGTTAATCGTAAAGAATTACCATGAAGAATTTAGGCACCAAAACCAAGATGCTATATGCGCGGCGATTCGTACCAAATTTTGGGTCGTCTGCTTGCGACAACTAGTAAGATCTGTTAAAAATAATTGTCAGGAATGCAAGAATAGAAAGGCTGTGCCTCAAGCTCCCTTGATGGGACAACATCCCGTGGATAGGCTCACGCCATATGTGAGACCGTTTACGTATACGGGTCTAGATTATATTGGTCCCTTTACAGTATCAATTGGTCGCCGATGTGAGAAAAGGTGGGTAGCTCTTTTCACTTGCCTAACTGTGAAAGCCATACACGTGGAATTAGCAAGAGACCTATCCACTGATGCGGTTATACTATGTATCCGTAATTTTATTAACCGTAGGGGAGTGCCCATGCGTATAAGAAGCGATAGAGGGACAAACTTCATGGGAGCCTGTAAAGAAGAGTTTGTCATAGACAAGGCAAAACTAGCGAATGAGTGCATACGACGCGGAATCGAATGGCTGTTTAACACTCCAGCCAATCCCTCAGCTGGTGGAGCGTGGGAACGTATTGTGCGTAGTGTTAAAAATGTTTTATCATTTACATTAAAGGAAAAAGCACCGCAGATTGAAACTTTAAATAGCCTCTTAATAGAAGCGGAAAATTTAGTGAACTCCCGCCCGCTGACCCATCTTTCCCTGGAATGCTCGGAAAGTGAGCCTCTAACACCCAATCATTTTTTAATTGGTTGCCCGAATATTGTGCGGACTCCTGCCGTTGGGGAAAAGGTCGTTCTTAAAAAACAGTGGCATATACTACAACAATTGAAACTAACCTTCTGGAAGAGGTGGGTGCTTGAATATCTCCCGGACTTAACACGACGTACCAAGTGGTATCAACCCGTTAAGCCATTGCGGGTCGGGAACGTTGTGATCATATGTGACGACAACGAAACACGTGGCGAATGGAAGAAGGGCATTGTTGAGGAAGTTATTGTGGCGGCCGATGGTCAAGTGCGCTCAGCAGTGGTGAAGACAGTAGTTGAGAAATTGCGGCGCCCTGCATCCAAGTTGGCTGTTCTTGATGTTGATGGTGAGTCTTCCGGATAGACTCACGGGTGGCGGGATGTTGCAGATTTAAATAACTTTCTTTTTTAACGTCTTTTTTATATATAAATTTGAATTTCCTAATGCGCACAACCTTATGTGTGGTAACTCATTTAATTTATACTTATTTGTCTACTCTGGCTTTGAGTTATGGTACTCGGTACAATTGTAGTTTAATGGCGACATAGAAAGTAATCGGCATATCGCCACTTTTGAATTAACGCCAATGCCAGAAAATTCAAGAAGGAGTAGAGTTAAGTAAGTCTAATACAATTTTTTTATTTTATGATATTTGCTGAAAATGAATATAATTTAGATAATAAAACAAGCTGAACAACAAAACAAAATTTCATTTCCGTTTTTATTACTACTCCGTGGTTACTGCCGTAACAAAATTTAGTTTCAAGTTGCTGCCGCAACAGGTGTCAAATCGCAGCTCCGAGCCAAACGACATCAGCTCTACGGCTGATAATGCGATATTCAAAAACAGGGCACAAAACATTGAGTGTAGTTTCGGCTGTGTGGTACGTAGCGTCATCCTGTTGAAACAAAATGTTGCCAATATCTTCCTCTTCAATTTTTGTGAACAAAAATTCGTTCAACATGGCCCGATAACGATCGCCATTGACTGTAACCGTCATTTTCGAAGAAAAATGGCCCAATTATGCCTCTGAACCAAAACCCGCACCAAACAGGGACTCGTTTTGGGTGCACCGGCTTTTCAATTTATTCGTGCGTGTTTTCTGTGCCCCAAATGTGACAATTTTGCTCGTTTACAAACCTGCCAAGATAAAAATGAGGTTCATCTGAAAAGTATTTTTTTTTTTTTGGCATAATCTGCATCTTCTGTAAGTCGATCGCAGGCCCACTTAGCGAAGTGAGAATGCATTGGATGGTCAGTTGGTTTCAACTCGTGAACCAATTATACTTTGTATGGCATCATACCAAGGTCTTTATGCAAAATTCGTCTCAATGATGTCTCCGAAATGTTCAATTGTTGAGAACGACGGTGAATTGATGTTGATGGCGCTTTACGCACACTTTCTGCCACAGCAGCAATATTCTCAGGTGTACGCACTGTTTTTGGCTTTTCACGCTTTAGTTTATCGATGAGGATGCCAAATTCTTTTACTTTTTTCACAAGATAACGAACATACGGAGCTGACGGTGCTTCTCTTCTTCGAAAATACTTACGCAATTTTTGCACACATTGTGCGTAATGTTGCACAATGATTTTCAATGCAATGTCGCAATATTTATTAGCGTTATTCAAGCGTATGCACGACTATATTCATTCAGCGGAAGGATAAAACTAATTATCTGTCAAATCAGACATGAGCTAAGTACTACCATTCACGAAATAAACACTTGTTTGAAAAAAAAAACGTTAGATGGCGGACCCTGTACATGTTATATTTTTTGTATGTGTCTTTTTTTCCGTGTTTTATTTTTGAATATGCATTTGTATCTGATAATTGTGCTAAATTTAAACACAAAATATTCAAACTCACAAACACATACATCCACATATAAATCGATCCATAGAAATACAAATTGTTACATTCTCATTTAAACATAAAAATAAATGTATAAGCATTAAAGCCACATTAAATAAATGGATTTCAGCGGCAATAAATAAAAATTGTAAAAATACATACATTTTGGGGTTTTACCAGAAATATAATGGTTACAACAATATCAAGTGTTAAATAATATAAAGAACATGTATGAATTCTCGTATTCGAATACATATGAGAAAAATACAAATGTAAATGTAAAACCATTACAAACATCAACACTCGTGAAACCGCACAACCAAAATGTTGAAATTATTCATATAAACAAACATTCACAAAGCTAAATTTACAGGAACAAATTTACATATGTTTGTCTGTAATTATGCAAAATATTTTCGCTTTTATTTCAGTGTGTTTATTTAACATAAAACGCATTAAACTGTAAATACACGTCAAAAACATGTACAAACAAAAACACCCACCCACCTATCGAATCACACACAATTGCACAAATTCATAAAAATCAACCGACATCTGCATTAAAAATCTTTCCCTCCACAGAATCATTATTTTCAATTGCAATGATTATTTGGGAATGCAATGATGTGATGCGCATTAAATTTTACAGCAATCAAATGTTGCAATTTTGTTTCGCTTGGTTTAGTTACGTTTTTTTTAAATAATTTATGAACTTCTTTTGAAATGCGTAAAAACTCTTTTACAAACAATCAATCACTCGTATACAGTGCCGATGAAAAAAGTTGTTTGTGGAAGAGGTAGTACACGATGCATTAAACTATTATATCAATGTTTTTCATCATTATTGTACGTACCAGTCACATGAAGGAATTTGGGAAAACAAGATCCTATTTATTAGAAAACAAGAAGTCTAAAATAATATTTTTTGTTTTTTGGTCAGCTGTATTAAGATAGAAGGCAATTTTATTTTCGAAAATGGTTTTAAAATAGTGAGTTTTATATGTCTAATTTATGAAAACAACGTAGACAAAATCCTGGGTTGCTGATTCTAGTTCGCAAATTGCTTCTAAATTTAATATAAAGTCTTCGTATAGGAATACTTCACTCAAATTATTAATGCCATTTTGTAATATTATTCAGGGAGCGGAAAGCTCGGAAAACTTCACTTCAAAAGAGTCGATTGTGATATTATTCCCGGAAAAACATTTTGGTACCATATCGTCCGTTTGTCTCTGCCAAAGTATTTTCAGTAATTCATATAAAAACAGATTCAGTACAAAACAAGTAAGAGTGCTATATTCGGATATGCCAAATCTTATATACCCTGCACCATATGTGTAAATCAAGTCTAATAAAGTAACTCTAATAAAAAAAACAAATATTGGAAAATAAGAAAATAAGAATAAAATTAAGTATTTTACATATTCTTACAAAAAAATATCATCGGCTCTTAATGAATATCTCTTCAAAAAATTCAAAAGCTTTTAACCCATATTGATAACTTAAAAACTATAACTGGGAAAATATTAGTGCCCACCTATTTTTTCGCTTGATGTTGTATTTTATTTTTGAATTCTCCATCGCTTCATATTTATTTTGTTTTATTGGAGTTACTTTACTATAATAGATTTGTTCCAAATGGAATTAGTAGAAGCAGGCGTAGTGTTTTGCGCGCTGCCTCAAAGGACGTGAATCGATCTTGCTGATTATCAATAGCATAATTCGCAACCTTGTCTGATAATTTGCACGGATGGATGGAAAGACGGACATTGCTCAATCGACTTCGCTATGCATAATAACTCAGAATAATTATCATTTATAGGGTCGGAAATGTATATTGTAAAAATTACACACGCAATAACGAACTCAGATATTTTCGAGAATGTTTTCGTTTAGCCTTCACGACATAACTTTATTTATTCCCCGTACACCAAACAGAATGAATTTGCATTGCATAGAAGGACTTGCCTAGGACAACAAGAGAAAATTAAAAAAGAAAATAATTTTTATTAAATTATTATTTGATACTGTGAATATTATAAATGAATAGAAATTATTTTGAGAAAAAAAATTTCTAAAAAAGATTTTTAGAAATTAAATATAAATGAACCTTAGCCCGAATAATTTCTATTAAAAAAAATTTTAATTCATCCATTTACAAAGCGGTAGTCCTTCATTCTGTTTTAAAGTTAAATAATACGCTTGTGTTATACGGTATGAATTCTTCGCCGTGAATACGCTTTTTCATTTGGTTTCCTAATTTCAATTGGATGGGACTACCATAGTAAATTATATCCTTCGAATACCCCCATATCTAAATATCGATCAACATCTCAAGGGTATAATTAAGTTTTACGGCCTCATTAGTCCTTACTCTCTGTTGCTGTTCTGTTCTGTGCCGTTCTGCTTTTTAAATTGTTGTGATTAGTTTTTCTGAAACAACAATGCAGCTGTTTATAATAAACAAAGAAAACACAATAACACAACACAACAAAAAAAAACAATTACAATAACAAAAATAGGTTTGTTTACATTTTGCACGCACACTATCAAACAACTTTCAAGTAACTTAACGTTGAATTCTATTTTCTACTGATTCGAACGGAACAGAATGTCAAAGTAATAACAAACCACAAATACACATTTTCCATTTAACAGAAACTGATCAGCTGATTCGTCACGGAACAGAAAGTAAAGACTAATTCTGCCTTTAGCCGAAGCAAAGACTATAAATATATATAATCCAGTGCATATTTTGTCGATGGACGTACTGCTACTGCCACTTTAAGAGTAAAATCACAAAGAGAGATTATTATTCTCAGCAAACTTGTTACTCTCATCTCACATTAATTCATTTGTATATACGTGCATACGCATGTGTATATATTTACATTATAAAATATTCAACGTAAACCAATGTTACCGATTGTGTATTTGTATGGTAACAACATGTGTTTTGTTGTTGTATAAGAGAAATAACATCGATTTACACCGAATATTAAATTCATTTATTATCAATATCCAAATTTATTATTCGGAACCTTTTCGATTTTAATTTACTTTACTTTTTTAGTTACTGAATGTTTGCTGTGTTTTTGTATACTGTCTTTTTGTTCCCGTCTTTTTCTCTTATTGATTCAATAGAGTTCTTATTTAATCAATTTGGCTTTTGATATAAGACTTTCAAGTTTTCTATACAAAATTTGGGTAAAATCCACTAATGAGCTAAAATAGCAGTAGTGAAATGGCCATATGAATATACTTTCTACGCAGTAATATTTTCAATTTCTACTTTTAAATAAAAAATGTTTCATGAGAATATTATGAAATATTTATATTTGAAGCAATCAAGCACGAATAAAGTAAATTAAATTCATTTATTATCTAAATTTAATTACTACATACATATAAACTAAATACCACAATTATTAACATTAATGAATAACATTTATTAACATTAATTTTTTTAACTTTTATCACTATTCTAAGAAGAATACTAGTTTAGCGTCTCAGTTGTAGTGAACATAATGCTTGAATCTTATATATAAAAATGGTGTAAAAAATGTATAGTAATTCATAAAATGAGAACAGCTGTGCCGATTTCTGTAGCATTTTTTTCAGTTGTTCGTATTTTCAAGTAGAAGGTTTTTACGGAAAAATTTTTTTGAAAATCCCTCCAGAAAAGTTGGAAAATTGAAAAAATCAAAAAATTGGTGATTTTAATAATTTGCTCGGGATAATTAGCACAATATTTTTTAAAGATAAAAAATTTAATTTAAAATTCCCGTAAATTAATTTTAATTATTAACTTGCAAGTGCCCATATAAAAGGCATAAATAAATTATCGTGGTGTGTTGTGATATTTTATTTGTTGTCTTAATTTTACTTATACTAATGTTGCTGAGAAAGCATTGCTCATGGGAAACACATGAGTGCAAAGTAACAAGTACTTGGAAAGTCTCAATTTTAAAGCGCCAGTAATTTATTTTGTTTGGCAATTTAAATATATAAATTTAGCTATCAAATTCATATTGAGGTTTATATATATTGAACCTATATGCAGGCTAAATATACTTAACAAAATATTTAATAATAAATATACATAAATAAGTGCCTTATTTTATTACCATTTTCTGAAATTTCTTCAAACACATATTAAGTATCCACAAGAATAAATGCTAAAAAAATTACTACGTAAATTAGGGCATGATTAGTTCGGTGCGATTACGCATATTTTTAAAAATACACAAATAAAAATGTATAGTTACCCTACAATAACAAGAGCAGTCATATAGTTTCGTTTTTAAGCTTATTTTACAAACAATTTTTAAATAAGTAGGAAAAATAGAATTCAAAAATAAAATTTTATGAAGCACATTCCTCTTTATATGTAGATATGAAAGTATGTATGTACGTTTCTATATGTTAAATGTTTGTTTTTGTCTCTCAATACTTTACTTTAACAAAACATTTCTTATGAACATCCACACACATTTTTAAACGCATGTGTGTATGAATCTGTCTTGTTTACAAAACTAATATTGTGCTCTCTTGAGTTTTGGTTGCGCTCACAGAAATTTCTTCCCTCTTATTTCTTACCCCCGCTACCATGAAACTGCTCATAATTTTTGATTTTTTAAATGTTCAAAGTGCAACATCTTTATAAATTTATTGTCTTTGGCCGAAGCCTTTTTCTGCCTTTTGAATTGTTAACGAAACTTGATAACACTCTTGGAAATGGAAGGAAATTTGTTTGTATTTGTTTGAAGATCTCCTCAAAAGCTTTCATCCCATATTGATATCTTAAAAAATATAACTGGGAAAATATGGTGTTTTTGATGCTGTTTTTAATTTTTTTAATTCTCTACCGCTTCATATATATTTTGTTGTATTGGAGTTACTTTAATATAGTAGATTTTTTCCAAATGGAAGAATTAGAGGCAGGCGTGGTGTTTTGCCGGCTGCCTTGAAGGACGTCAATCGATCTTGCTGATTTTCAATACTATGTCTGATATATTGGCATATTTAAATATGCATGGACAGACAAACATAGCTCAATCGACTTCGCAATGCATAATAACTCAGAATAATTAACAATCATTTATGGGGTAAAAATTACACACTCAATGACAAACTTAAATATTTTCGAAAACACAGGCCAGAAAATTTGGTAAACAAAGCATTTGTGGAAAACAATATTGTCTGGCATTTTTTCATTGATGCTTCGTAAGCATCGCACAAAAAAATTTTACATGCTTGTAGAAAGCTATTCAACTGATAACCAGTTTATACTGGTTAATAAAAAAATCCGATATTTGACAAAAGCTTAAATGCGCCTATGGTTAAGTTAAAAGAAAATATGAATAGTTATTTAATTATATTAAAGACCCAATAAATAATTCCCAAAAAATATTTATTATCTTTCTTGAAATCAATTTGTTATGTAAAATTATTTTTCAAGAATATAAGAAAATTGAATTTGTCCACAAAATATTTGAAAAAACATATGTATGTATATTGCTTGACGCTATCCACATCACCAGTATACTGCAACATTATCAACTCAATTTTCTTATGAGTGATTATCAGCTCTAAAAAAAAATTGCTTTTGATAAGTTTAATGAAATCTTTAAAATTTTCAATTATAAAAATTGTTTGTTTATGATTAGTAGTTCGACAAGATAATTTTAAGGCAAATTAAATGAAATTATGAAAACTTATGACAATATATCGCCTTGTATTTATGAAATATCTAACATGTTTCAAACTCGCACATCAGAATATACCATAAATATTCTTTAAAACTTTTGCTTCATGGATTAAAAAATATTTGTTTTTAATTATGCTAAAAAAAAACTCTTAAGAAAATTTTGCTGAAATAGAAAAGCCTGACAAAAAAATTATCATAATTAAGATGAAAACTATTGTCAATTAATTTTGTGTAGACTGTGGAAACAAAATGAAAACCAACTATTTTCCAATTTAATTTCAAATACAAGCAGCTGGAAAATTAAAGTTTTAACAACAACTTAAAAAGCATGTTTTTTTATTTTTTATGAAATGAATAAAAGCTAGAAAATCTGTTGCTCGCAGAGGATCATGCGATATGTTCAGTTTCGTGACTTGTGTGAAAAGTGGATTATAGCGCTATACGAGAACTTTGCTAACAACATTGCGTAACAAAACCTACTGAAAATAAGTTATAAATGAATTAAAATTGATTTTAGCGAGTTATAGAAAGAAAAGTCAAGAAATACTTTGGTTTGTATGTGGATTTTGTCTAAACAAATTAAAATTGACAATATTGTATTGAATGTACACTACCTAAGGTACATAGAGGCGAACAATGCTGATGAAGGATGTAGCGAGCCACAAAATGCAGCATTACTTTCTGCTGCTGTCTAATTATTCCTGTATTCTTTGGAAAACATCCGCATAATTAAAAACATAAATGAACTTAAGGCAAAATTAATTTTAATTCATTACATACATATCTTTAAGCACAAACATATACAAATGTGTATATGTGTCACATATGCAAGCACACCATCCAAAGGCATAAATTTACATTTGAAATGTAGGTAAAGTATTGTAATTATAATGCATTTGCTCGTGTATAAAAGTAAATCGAGACATAGTTGTTGTTCGAAGCTAAAATTACAGAAGGGAAATTTTTTTTTTGTTCCTTTATTTAAAAAGAGCTCTCTTAAAAGGTACGAGCTGAAATTCTATACCCACTGAATTATTCACACTTATTGGTAGCTTCATGCAACTCCCGACTCGTAACCCTCGAACAATGAATATGATTCCACTTTAGGGGTTATTCAGCTGGAAAACTTTACAGAAGCAGAAATACTTAAATACGCATAGAGAAGAAATTTATGTTTCAGGCCTTCATTCAATTGTATTTTTCACTCAAATACACAATAACTTCTTATTTGAGTTAAAATCAAGTGTTACAAATGTAATAATGACCTACAATTAAATGTGAGGAATTGCGAAACGGGTAGTAAGGCACTGCGTTTTACAAAATAAAAACTCACACGAGTTTGTTAAGTTAGCAAATAGAGCTTTTAGTGCAATAAAGAAATAAGATATCGTTGGCTTAGTCGGCAAACCTGTCAAGTCCAATTTTTATGCAAATTGAGTTTTTGATGTAGTATGCTAAAATAACTCAAAACACATCATTTACAAAAAACAAAATGCCGTTATGTTGTTTTTTCTTGTTGTTATTCAGTGGTAAGAAATTCTGTCAAGTCCAAAAAAAAACAAAACATCAAAAGCCACGTGCTAAGTTCAGCTGAAAACAAAAAATTTTGTTTTCTTCTATAGATTTAAATTAAGTAAGATAAACTAAAGAATAAAACTGCTTTTACAGATTTAAAAAAAGTTAACCCAAAAAAATTAAACAGTTTTTTGTCTCTCCTGAAAAATTAAAAAAATGGACTTGACACGTTTGCCGACAAAGCCAACGATATGCGTATATATCTGCCCCACACAACGCATTATTCATTAAGTTTCTGCCTTGATGTGTAAATGCAATTATATAGACTCTACGAAAGACCATTAGTTTAAAATAAAATTGATTTAAATAAAGTAACTTCTAACAATGCAACCAACCAATCGATACTAACTTATCAAATTCTGCCCAATTGACGAAACAGTTAAAAGGTTTGACATTTAATACGTGGCGGCATATATACATAAATAATGCTCGGCGCTCCATTTATCGTTGAAGGAAAATGTGTCCAAAACTTTATAAGAAAGCTATAATTAACGCTTCAGTATATACCTGGACCTGGCCAGGCGTTTCTTTTTTACTTTTTTCCACCTTATTTATATAATTATTTAATATATTAGAACGAAATTTATGTATTTCTCAAAGTGTTTTACAAGAAAACGAGAAAAAAGTGTTAAATTAAACATCGTGGCCTGATGCATATTTTATCCACTTGGGCCTAGCCAGCCCCAGTCAGCTTTTGTTTTAATGTCTAAGAAAAAACCAGCAAAAAAAACCTTTACAATTTATTGTAAAGTAATATATCACTGAAGAATCATTTCAGTTATTTTTTGTTGTTAGTTGAAGTTTATAAAATTTTGAAGACAGTTTCGTCATCTGCAGCCTTATTCTGTAAGTTGCTAAAGCTAAAACTCCATCGCTAAAAATCTAAAAAATCTATTTCGCGATTTTTAGCTGTAAAGGCAATTCTGTAATATATATTGCTTAATTTGGCGATGTCTAAAAATCCAATTCGCCGTAAATTTGTCGTCATCGCTAAAATTTTCTAATATTGTATTCTCTATTTCAAATAAGCGATTTTAAATAAAAAATAAATAAAATTTTTAGCAACGAATATTTTTGAGTGCTAAAATTTGGGTAAAACAAATACATTTTCTATTTGTGTTTTTTATGTAAATTTTATTAATTTTACAATGAAAGAGCAGGAATATATGCTAATTCACTATATATTCGCCAATTGAAATAATCAAAATCGGTGATTTTAATAATTTGTTCGGAATAATTAGCACAATTTTTTTCAAGGTAATAAATTTAATTTAAAATACGCGTAATTTAATTTTAAATGCTTATTATTTTTAATTTAAATCTATTTTTTCTTCAAAGGCTGCTGTTGACGTTTGTTTGTGTTAACTTTTTGTACAAAATATTAGTGTAAAATAGTGTTGCATCTTGAAAATATGTTTCCATCATTGCGGCGGTTAATAATTCGATGGCTAACCGTAACATTTAATTAAAACATTTTTTTATTCAAGTACATACGTTTTAAGTGTGTATATTCGGAGGATTTAAATAAATTTCTATAAATTTAAAATAATTTTTATAAATACATCATATACATACATTGAAAACTTTTTGTGGGTAAACGCTAATCATTGTAAGGAAAGCGAATCATAAAGTAAGGTAACTCTAATACGAAGCTGTCAATATATTTGTCTCTTTTTAACAGCAATTTATCAAAGTAGAGTAAAGGGATAATTATAGTGATAGGAAATTAATGTCAAGATATTTGTCATTATATTTGTCTCTTTTTTACAGCAATTTATAAAAGTAGAGGGAAAGGGTAAGTATAGTGATAGCAAATTAGCTACGGCGAAAATATAAAATTTTAGCTAAGCGATTATAGATACAGAATACAAATTTGGAGATATAGCTAAAATATTTGCCGTAATTTATTTTTAGCTTTTAAGCGATCGAGAATTAGATTTAGCTACGAGAATTACAGAATAAGGCTGCTGATACACCTTTTTTTAATTCGCTGAGGTAATTGCCAACCATATTGAAAATGATGTCGAAATAGATTTATACATATATTGACAATTAAATGGCAATGTCAGCGATAGCGAAGATGACAGCGAAAACGAAGAAAGAAAGCCGAGCGAAACCGCTTCATAACCTTTTTTTTATGGACTCTAAGAAAATTTGCCCGACATAATATACTAATAGGTTTCGTGGGGACAATTAGCACAGATGTTAAACCATTGGATGTACTCAACCGCTTTTTTACAAATGATGGGAAAGATATAATAATAATTAAGACCAATTGAAATGGGAAGAAATAATTTCGTTGGACTCCACTAACAATGTCGGGATTTGAGGCATTTGTAGGCGTTTTGATACAAAGTAAAACAACACATAATAACACACCCTTTACTCTTGCTAAAAAATTTACCCTTAAAAGATTTCTTACTTAAAAGACTTTTTCGGTTTGACAACAATTTAACTAGATTCTTTAGATCTCAAACGGATAAAGCGGCTCCAATAGGGCACTTTTGAAGCTTGTTAAATATAAATTTAAAAAGTTTTTTAAAACAATGCGAAAACACCACATTGCATAAACAGCTTTTTCCTTTTATAGGAAGAATACAATTCACTCAATACATCCATACCAAGCCAGCAAGATACGGGATAAAATTCTGGTACGAATGTGATGCTAAAACGCATTTTTAATTGAAGGCTGAATCACGAGCCGAAAAGCAAGGAAAAAATTAATTAACGCGCCATACTATGCGGTATTAAGATTCCGAAAGAACAATAGTTGCTAACAATTTTTTTACAACATTGGATTAATGCAAAAAACCCACGGAAATTCGCTTGGGTTTGTGGATACTTTAAGAAGCAATAAACGATTTCTTTGGAAATAAAAAAAACATCCGAAATGAAAGTACTATCAGGCGAATTTGGATTTAAGGATGATATTGCATTATGGTCTTATATGTTAAAGAAAAATAAAGCAATTATATTTATCATCTACGGTACATAATGAAAAATCTATTTCTGCAATACACCGTATACAGTTAAGAAAGAAAAATAGACTCATAGTTGATTATTGTTGTTTTTGCTTAAACTTTGATTTTTGTCTTTTCTATGTTGTTTACCCTGGATTTAATGTCGACGTAGTCGACGGCGTCAAATGTCAAAAAAAAAGTTGAATCGTATGAAATTGAACGAGAGCAGTTAATCTCAACGCGTTGCAACGCCGTAAAAGTTCAATCTGTTTCAACTTTTTCGGCGTTGAAACGCCGCCAACGACGTCGACATTAACTCCAGGGTTAGACAAAAATCTTTAGTTTATTTAAAATGTTTTTAAGAAGTTTTCGGAAGAGCTAAGTAAGCGGTAGCAAAATGGCCATCGAGACGTACTTTTACCCTCAATAATCAATATCGGGGATTTGTTAATAAAACCGGGATAATTTAAAAAACTAGCACAATAATTTGTTGTTAAGTAATACTCATTATATTTATTATTATTTTCTTGGTGAATTTAAATCAAGAATATAACTCATCACGTCAATGAGTTAAACATATAAGGGCTATGTCAAATCTTACATACCATTCACCCTATATGTAATCTAGTCTTGTGAAGTAACTTCAATAGAAAAAAAAAACAAATATTGGGGTGACAGAGAATTAAAAATAAGAAGAAAAAAAAAAATAAGCCTTATATATAATTTTACATAAAAATGTGCTCGGCTCTTAATGGGTTAGGCATTTTTTTTTAATGTTAGTATTTCCTAAAAGACCTCATCAAAAGCTTTTTAAATATTGATGTCTTAAAAAATACGATACAAAAACGTACTTTTCTACGAAAAGTTTAGAGTCCCATAACTCGTAAAATATGCGTGAGTGGCAATATTTCACTAGATACTTTTTCTTATTTTTTATCGCCCCATATATTCGTTTTTTTATTGGAGTTACTTTACTAAGCTAGATTTGTTCCAAATGATAGACAGAACTTGGAGGCAGGCGTGGTGTTTTGGCCGCGGCCTCAAATGCCATGGACCGATCTTGCTGCTTTTCAATAGCAAAATTTTTCTGATCGATTGACGTTTTTAAATTTTTTATAGCTCATCTAGTGCCGTGGCAAAGTTGATTTCAACACAAACACGGACGGACAAGAACTCAGAACGTAAATACTTTATGGGGTCGCCTGTGATGAAAGGCATAACAAATGACAGTAATTAATGCCTTTTCTATTCCTACTAGGGTTGCCAGACGGGCCTGATTGTCAAGTTTTTTAATGCGCGTCAAGTGTCAAGTGAAAAAGTGATTTGTCAATGTTTTTTGTAAGTTAACTTTTTTTTCTCAAATTTATTCTAGCTACATATGTAATAATACTTAAAAAAGTAAGTTTATATTTCTAAAAAACACATCGAAAGAGCATATTTTTTATATACCAAAGATAGGAATATAATGTCCTTCGATCTAATAAGAGCCGAACTATTAATAAGAATAAATATTAATGAGCATTGCAAAAACTTTCAAAATTTTTTAAAAACACCCGACGGTAGAGAATTAACTAATTCTGTATCTAAGAATATATGTGGCAAAATAAATAGAACCTATATTTTTTTCTTAAGATAGTACCATTATTTTTTTTTTTAAATAACGGCTAAGCTTTCTCTAAAATATATAACGACTGAATTTTTATTCTTATATTGTTTTTTGTTTCTTTTACATTGTTTCTGTTATTTTTACTTTATATGATATTTTTGTTTTTATTCTAATAATTTTTATAAAAAAAAATAATAAAAAAATTATATAAAAACCAATAGTATGAGTGTTTTTATTTGTCAAGTTTTTTTTTCAAAATCAAGTTTTTTTTTTTGGGCAATGTCAAGCTTTTTGGCAAATTGGTTCTGGCAAGCCTAATTCCTACTTTAACTTTTGTCAGCTAAGTATGTATATCGCTCTTATAAAAATAAAAAATTTAATTAATGGAAATTATGCTTGTCATAAATTATGTATAAATCCTTGAGGTAAACATTTGACAAGAATTTTTAAAATGAAAAACTGACAGGTTTTTACGAACAACATGGAAAACTGAGAGACTTATACAATTGAATTTGTCGAGAAATAGAAAAGAGAACTTAGGTTTGATCTTAACACGCAGATCTTTATATGCCTGTTAAAATCTGGATCTATTATTTGAAGATATAAATAAATTTATAGATATTATAAGTTTAACTTAGAATTATTTAAAAAAATGCTATCTATTCATAAATTCCATTAAATAAAATTCATCGATTTTAAAAAAATTACATAGTACCTATACAGTATAACTGTATAGGTTGTGTATTTCAGTTGACTCGCCGTAAAATATTCTGTTTATACTATTTAGAATTTCAAGTACATATTTAAAGAGGATAAACATATTTCATTTGTTTCGTTTAATTTTTTATAATTGTGTTCGCTGTATCAATTTGATCAACATTAGTAGCAAATTAAAAGTAAATTAATCAAACAACTACTGGGTGCAGTAATTTATCTTTTTATTTCTTGTAATTTTTGAATGTTTTAAAATTGGTAAAGTCTTTCTGTTAATAAAGACAAGCATATAATGCAAGTGAGTACAAAACATATTTCGAAATAAATAAATTTGAAATATCTTTTTTTAATTATTGCAACTAAATTATTTCATACTGTCATAACGACAGCACCGAATCCTATCAAATTGGACTTTTGGCATAGCATTATCTACTTTTATCAATCGGAAGAAATAGTTCTATATTTGTACATATATTTGGTTTGTAAAAAACGTAGAACCAAACACAATAACTTGGTGTTGCATAGATCGATTGCTTCATTCACGCCAGCAAAAACTTTTTATTTTCTAATACCTTGCATTTAGTTAAGAACTGTTTTATCCAATACAGCAAATAACTCTAACTCTAATGTCTAATGTTAGAAGTATTCTAGTGTTGCCCAAAATTAATAAATTATTGTAAAACAAACAAAGTTACCTTGTTACAGTGTTTATCAAAAAATCGGCATTTTTGGAGCCAAAATGAGCATATCTGCATTTTGATAATTTGAGGCAAAAAATCAGCAAAATGCCGATAAATCTATTAGTCTGACTATAATACCCAGGTAGGTCTGACTATAATATCATTTTCTGTTGTAATATAGGTGTTTAAGATTATTTCCCGGCGACTTAATTCTCACGTGAGTTCCATCGACGCAACCAATTACTCCAGGAAACCTCGTCGATTCAAAAAATAACTGTTTATTCCTACTTTCATCTTCAGGGCGAACCATTTTTATTTACTCCCCACATATGTGGTTTTCAAAAAATCGAGACATTCGGACACGATTCGACATACCGATGCGGAAGAGAGGATTTTATTTCCCACTGTCTGCTGGTAGCTCCCAGTGGCTGGAAATCATAAAAAGGTTGCCATTTTGATATCTGGACGTAAAGCGGTAGTTTTAAAAGACAGAGCCGTGTTTCTTTGAAATTTTTCCAAAAGGAAACGAAAAATTTCTTTCGACACGCGGAAATTTTCTGTAAATCTTCAAATAGAAATTCAGTTTTTAAATACCTTGATAATTGTATCATACTTACTAGTTTGTAGGTGGCTCAAAAACATTGTACTGATGCCGTAATTCCCTACGATTAAGTGGTACAATTGCTTTATCCTCTGAAGTGTCCAAAAAATGAATAGAAACTGTTTTATCCATCTGTGCTGACGAAGAAAATGCTAATAAAACACTTGCTTTTAAGAAATAAGATAATGCTCACGATTATAATTTCTAAATTGAAGTGGTTAAAGAATAGAATAACACTTTTATAAAATTTATTATTTCTACTACTTAATTAGTTTTTAAGTTGTTTAATACAAATAATTAATAACACAAAACCATTAGTGTATCTTTTATTTTTATTTGTATGCAGCTGATAACAGCTACGCACGGTTGTGTCTGCTTTCAAATAATTATGTAGTATTTTTTATTCTTTTTAAGAAAATCGCTTTAATGTGCAGAAACTTACGAAAGGTACCGCCTTGGTTTCTTAAGAGGTAAGAAAGAAAAATTTATAAACGTAGGTGTAGGCGACCGAAAGTGAGTGACACACAGAAAGCCAGAAAGACTCGAAAAAGTGTGACTGAATTTCTTTCGCTTAAGTTTTCTTTCGTTATTTTGAAATTGGCTTTAATTATACGATTTCCTTTCCACAGCACTTCAATTACCCAATATTTAATTATGCATACTGAGATGATTTGTTTTTGCATTTAAATGTTGTTTTAATAGAAAACCATTGCAGCAAAATTTAAAAATTCATTTAATTTATACAAAATATAAATGTTATTGCCTAAAACTTTGTTTACAACATTATATAGTTGGTTTCATGTAGGAGGGCCCTAGCTCACATGGTTGTTATTTTAGAGGAGACAGTAAAAACATGATAGAAATTGTATTTATCAAAATGTATTGTTTGAAATGTAAATGCTTATTAAACCGTTATTGTTGATACTTTTGCAATGAACTTATGTGACGAGATGTATGTATGTATTTGTGTGAAATGGAATGATAAAAAAACTCGATTATATAACTTTCTACATAAGACTAACTATATTTATTTTGTTTAAACATTGTTAAATATGATGATTAAAAAATTACTTAAACAGCACTCATACGTTAACAACTGGAATAAATTATTTCTTTTTAAAAATAATACTTGTTAAATCAGGGGGCAAATTATGGCATTCAAAATAGGAAACTATTTTTGCCGAAGAGCGCATATCGCAAACATTTCTGTAAATCCCTTTAGATATTTGACACAATATAGAAAGTTTTTCAACAATATACTTGATAAACCCACTCAGAAATATAAAGACATCACCACTGTCACCATGCCAAATTGTGTAGGAGCAAACGATGATAAATACATTGACAGAAAATGTGCCCCAAAATCGGTCTCTATATAATTTACCCATACGAGTACAAAGTTTTTAAGCATCGTATTGTTAGCGCAGGTTATGCTAAATATACATTTATAGTTACAGGCGTAGCGGCTAATGGAGCCACAGTGGTAGAGGTATTTTTAATTTTAAATGATTTGAAAAAGATCCTTTAGAAAATCGGTTGCCAATATCACCCGGCACTCCTCTGCACTTAACTTTACAGCCCTTTCCATATTTTCCGTTTGAGATTGTTCGTTTCCCTTAAAAATAATTTATTAAAGCCATATCCAGGCTTATCTCCATTGTTTTCGCAATTACATTTTTCAGATATATCTTGAGCACCAGATTTAACATTTTTTTATCTACCCAAATCCAGTCAAAACTACTTCAAACATGTGATGAAGACATAGGTAATACAGAAGATTTTTCTTGAGTGTTTGTTCCAACAGCACACACGCACCTTGTATCCTGAATGTATTTGCTGCAGTTGTATCGAAGCACAGAGCTTCAACTTGTTCATCGAGCTCCCACTGTTAAAGTAAAACAAAGACGGTTTTCCCGTACCTGAACTTATCGCCGGAATCCTGAGTACCTTCTCAGTTCCATCAAAAGATATAATAACTGAAAGACGATCGACTCGTTCCCTTCCCATTAATAATGGCAACTTTTTTCAATCCCAATGAATAGTTTTTGCTGCAATATGTTTTTCTTGAAACGTTTTACGCATTTTCTTGCCTGCATTAAAACGAAAATTTCGTACGTTACCGGCGGATTGAAGTAGTATCTAAAACTTTGGTGATATATATTTTTTTTTCAATTTTGTAGGTAATTGCAATAGCCTCTTAGCCACTTGACTGGGATTCTAGGTTGTCATATCAGCTACAAAATTTTTTAAGAAACATGGCAACACATAATGATAATTTACAAAAATATACAATTATCATCTTTAAAATATAAATGAGTGCAAAGCACACGTTAACTATAATTTTAACCCTGCAATACGACCGGAAATTTGTCTCGAAACCGTTGTTTATTGTTCTCTCGAATCGATTTAACTTTTTTTTTTGCCAATGTTCAGTCACTATCTATCATTGCTCCAGGTCTACCTTTTTTTTGATTTATTAAAAAAATCTTATCTTCCGCTATAGAGATCATATACAATGCATTATAATGAGCAATGTCAAACAAGTCCTCTCCTTTCTGCTGTAATGTTTGGCGTTTCAAGCTTTTCTGTAAATTTCTCCATTCTAAACTTAAAAACACATTTATCAGTAGATCTTATTATGATTCGTGCTTTGTTTCATAAAGCTATACTATAAGAGAAGTACTTGCTCGAAGATTAAGCTTTTTCTTTCTCATGTTATAAAACAATACACACCAAACTTGAGCATTAGAATGCAGCTTGGCACCTGTTATTTGGCTGGCATCATGGCCGAGAAGATTCACTTGTTCTTTTTCTCTTGTATTCATTTTATTTATTTTTTCTTTAATTTCGGAAACTTATTGGTTTTAATTTTATTTGTTTAACAATTTTACTTTTAACCTTTCTGACATTATTGTTTTATCTCAAGTGAAAAATTTGATTTAATCAAAAAACGCTATATTTGGGACACTCACAGTTTTGTTTAAAAATTTCATCGAGATTACACAAATATCCATTTTTAAAGTTCTAGAGCTTCTAGATTCTATTCAATAGTCATTTCTTGTTCGTTGTCTTACCTTATGAACGAAAAACTTTTTATTGCTTGTTCAGGCTGTCACGAAATTAAGTAATTTTGAGATGAAATTACGAACGAAATCTAAAGTGTTTATGTTCGGCTATTTGGCAATTGAATTACTTTAGGAAACACCTGTTTGTTGTTATTAATATTATTTTATTCTTTGCATAAAAATGCTGTACAACAAAGAAAAACAAACTTATTATTAACCAAATGGGAAGCTATCAATAAAAAAATATCAAAAAATAAATTAACACTGCAGCGCCTGAAATTCAATAAAGATCTGTACTTTATATAATCCACCATAAATGTTATACGTACTTAAACTTTTGTAAATGTCAATGTTTGTACCTTTGCATGTGTATTGTAAATATGCTCATGGTTGCACATAAGAAAGTATTTTACACAAAGCCAGCGTTGTCTATCGTAATTTCAAGTTAATTTCGTTGAAGTTAAGTAAAATAAGTTAATTTGAGCAATGGTAAAATGTACGCGAAATTACGTGTTTTCAAGTTGATTTCGGCCGAAATCACGATGTGGATTAATTTCGTGGCAGCCTGAACGGGCTATTACTCATTTTGATAATAACTGTTAAAGTCATGTTCATATGGCCGGTCATGTGTATGAAAAAATGTCATAACTTTAAAAACCGTTGGACTAATTTCAGGAACATGGCCATTGCACAATGTAAGGCGTCTTTTGAGTTATTGCTTTTTTAAAATAATTTCTTTATATAAAATTTTAGGAAGAGAAGAGGACAATATTTTATTTGTATTTTGCGCTACACAAGAGTCTATACAATTTTAAGGACGTTTTTACACTCAAATAAATTTACTATTATCCACCTAAAAATTGTTAGAATATTTCGTATGCCAACCCTCAACTTAGCATTTGTAGTTTTCTATATGAATTAAAAAAAATGTTCACAACCTGTTGTAGCACTCCTTTTTCTGTTGCAATCTGAATATAACTTTCCGCAAAGAATTTTCTTTTTACAGAGAACATTTCTGCGGGAAGTTACATACATTCCAAACTTTGAAAAAAGGCCTACGAAGACTATTTTCACGTATATCACAAAATAAAAAAAAAAATTGGATAAGACCGGTTTCTGTAGTACATTTTATAGATCTATTCGTCGGCGCAACCTCCAGGTCTCTATTTCTTATAGTTTTAATATATAAAAAATCTTTATTGTATGGGTATTGTATTGTATATTAATAAAATTTTAATGAGTTATATTAACGTATGCAACATTCTCACGGACATGCTATAAAAAGTATATTAAGTTTTGTTGGAGAAAAAAAACTTGGGCTATCTTCAATATTTTTTGCACCAAGTGCAGTCTCTATGTTCATCCCAAATGCACTGATTTAACTGAGAAGCATGTTGCCCTGTATACGGATAAATCTACATTTTTTACATCTACCTGTTCCGCTTGCTTAGAATCTCCCGAAAATGATGATATAAGTGTGATTCGAAATA
Source organism: Gymnosoma rotundatum (assembly GCA_916610165.2). Lineage (NCBI taxonomy): Eukaryota > Metazoa > Arthropoda > Insecta > Diptera > Tachinidae > Gymnosoma > Gymnosoma rotundatum. Next base: position 87,787,564 of record OU744337.1, on the reverse strand, counting down.
AAATGAGAGAAGTGGTCAATGGTATTGACTGAGGTAGTGGAGTGCAATCGCCTTATAAAAAAAGTTGATTCTAAAATGCTGTTAAAGTTGATGCATTGGAGTTCGAGAATGACATTTTACATAGAAGGATCAATCGTGGAATATTATTATTATTAGTAGTATGCCTGCTGGCTTAGATAATCTTATTGTTTCAGTTTGTTCCTTAAGCAAGTTTTTTGGTATTGATATTTTTGATAAAGATATTAATCATGTCTGTTACTTGAATAACAAAAAACTAACTCTTGTTAAATTAAATAATATCTATGTTTGTGACCAGATTATGAGGGAATATTTTAAAAGCAGATCTCTTAAAAGTTCGGATATAATTGGAGGTGATATTAGTAGCAGAGTCTTAATGAGCATTTTTCTCCTGCTGCATTTTTAATTAAACTCCAAAAAAATTATTTCTGAGTACAAGATATTGAATCTTCATTAGGGTTAAGCGAACCTAACTTTAACTGATGGCAAAGAAGTTATTTCTGATATTTAGGACTGTGCAGCATTGTATAATAGCGGTAATGGTGCAGCACTCGTCTAGTTGTAGCTACTAACTCGTGTAACTATTTAACTATTTATGCTGTGTTTAGACGGAGTGTACAAGTCATATGAAATGTTTAAGCTGCTATCCATATGTAATTTGTTGTGTATGTCAAAATATGTGTTTAACATACGGTTTATAATTATCATGTTCAAACTTGCATATGTTACGTACATACGATATAACCTCTAATTGTTGAAGACAAAACTAAAATGCTTTAAGCAGTGATGTCACCTATTCATTTTTTAGCCTTTCCTTAATATTATTTATATCAAAATTGATGTACTTATATTAAATTTGCCATAATATAAAATTGCACTTAGGCTGTGTTCGTTATAAAAACACGTCACAAGGTGAAAACTGCACCTTCAATTCAGGTACTTGGTGTAGTTCGCATGAAGTACATGTTACAAACTTAAAATTAAGGTACTCGGCACATTTTTTATTGTTTATTTTATTTTTATATTTAACGTTGTTAGTTACCCCAATAAAACAATTAACATACAAGTCTTGCTTATTGTACACACAAAATAATAATACGTAAATTTTAAAAGAGACAATAATTTTAAAAATAAACATTCAACAAAAAATTGTTGTAAGCAAATTCGTATTTTCCGTATTTTTTTTTGTAACAGAATCTTTTCAAGCACTTGGTTAGTTTTTAAAATAAAAATATTGATAATTGCCTTTAATTTTTTCAATATTTCGCCACTCCGTTGGGTGGCATCTTTAAGAAACAGAAAACAAAAATATTAATAATTAGTTTTTACTAAAATATATAAAAAAGGTTCAAGGCTTTCTGTTTTTTCTGTCGTGGATAACAAGTTTGTGGAAATGCCCAAAAAATATTTTGCGATCAATTTATATAAATATATTCCCTACAAAAGTTCAAAAAATATTTTATTTAAGTTTCAGAAATCTTATTTTTATCGTAAAAATATTTTGAGCGGAAATATTGAAATTAGAAGTTAGCATCACTGAAAACATCTGTTTTCATATAGTTTTACGTATCAAAATAGAGCGAGCTCTAAATAAAAAACTGACACATATGATATATTTTATGAGGTTTACACGGTGTGTATTGATTTACATATTGAAAATCTGACATTCAATATGACTTGTACACGCTGTCTAAACACAGCATTAGTTCGTTTTAATGACATCATTCTGAAGTATTTGCCATTTTGGTAGCCTTGTTAGTCATTAAGTCCCTTTTTCTCAGCAACTTAATTATTCAATTATTTTTTGTATAACGTAAATACGTATTTATATTGTAATCTTAGTTTTTTTTTGCAATATGATGGCGAACTTATTATAAATGAGCGTTATGCATTGTATCATAAGATTTTGTATGCATTTCTCCAAAATATATTGTTACATTTGGCTCCTCACTTTGCTTTTTAACATTTTTTACTATGCCTATATATAATGAGAATTTTAGTCCCGTTATTAATTATAGCTCATACATTGAACGATCTTTGCAACTATAGCCAGATTTGCTAAAAGTATCACAAATCAATTGTTAGAGCATAAGGCATAGCAGGGGTTTATTACAGTTTAAGGAATTCAAAAATATAGTTAATGGAAACTTTGGACTCGTTGCCATTTCTGAGACCTGGCTTAAGCCCTATGTGTCCACAAGTGCCCTTAATATACCCGTATATACTTTTGTCAGGAATGATAGAACTTATTCTCGAGCGGGCGGGGTTGGTATCTATGTATCGAGTTCTTTGAAATATAGGGTAGTGCTAAAGGTTCCTGAAAGAGATGCATGTGAACCATTGTTTATTGAAAGTGCAGATTCTGGTATATGTACACTATCTAGTGTGGTTTATTTGCCGTGTAGTGACCTTACATCCTTCGAGAATTGTCATCACGATCTGCTTGTGAAGTACTCTAGAATTATAATTACTGGCGACTTTAATTGTAATCTTTTCGATAGTTCTAAGGCAAGTCAAATTAGATCGATGTGTTTAAGATGCAAATTGTCAGTACGTCATAATTCTAAACCAACATATTTTCACATAACTCACTGTTCCACTTCCTTGTGAGACTATTTTCTGATTATGATCTTGTCTTAATTAAGGTAATCGGACCAAGTCCAATGCGAATCTGCGAATCATTAAAAATTATTCTGCTCAGCTTTATTTTGAATACAACAATTTTAATGAAATTGGGATGGACTATTTTCTTTTATATCCAATTTTGATTCTATTTGTTTCTTTAATACCATTTGTATTGACTCTCAATAAAGCCAATTGAGTTTGCTTCTGGGAAATTTGTATAATTTTGTTTCGATTGGTCCATAAAAGAATTCCCAGAGGGATAGACAACTGGATGAACTCCAATATAGTAGTTTTTGCAATGTTCTTAAGGGATTTGGCTTATTCAGCATCTAGCTTGTCCAGTCCGGACGAAGATTGGCGGATTTTTTGTCGGTACTGAAATAGAGCAAAAATGTGTTTCGACGTGAGAGAAGGAAATATTATACGAAATTATTTTCGGGATTTACTCAGGTGCTATGTGGAGATTTTTGAAAGGTGGAGGTTTTACAAATCAGAATTAACCTTTGTCTTAATTTAATATTGATGATATTAATACCCAATTCTTAGATGCTTCTCACTTAGATTCGGATTATGACATTGATTTTGACGCACTGGGTGGATTTAATGGCTCATTTACCTTTAGATGTGTGACTGAGAATGAACTATTCTAGAATTAAATCAAAATTTCTTTGGAATGACGGTATTCCTATTTTTTTCATTAAACTATTATTTCCATACTTATCTTAAGTCCTGCTATTTCATGTTAATTCTATAATAACTTCATCGGTGTTCCCTACGGATTGGAAAGTAGCTCGTGTAGTTCCTAAACCTAAGTCTAAAAATGTTATGAAAATAGCAGATTTAAGACCCATTTATATTTTGCCAGCTATATCTAAAGTTGTTGAGCATATCATTAAAAACCAAATATTACTTTTTGTTGATGATAAACTATATTCTTCTCAGTACGCATGCCGCCGTGGGCATAACACGTCCTCTTTGTTGTTGGGCTTAACTGATACTATTAGAGATAGTGTGAATAAGGACTTTTTAGCTACATTGATCTCCCTTGATTAATCGCTTTTAATTCTATTTCTTACTTTACAATGATTAGGAAGTTGGTCTGCTTGCATGTTGATTTATTCTTACTTGTGTGGTAAAAGCCAATTTTTTGATGTTGGCGGAAATTATTCTGGGATACTTCCTCTCTATACAGGTGTTCCACAGAGCTCTGTGGTTTGGCCGCTTCTTTTTATTGTGTATGTGAATGATCTTCCTAAGGAGATTGATTCTGGTATATAAAAATCTTTCTTATTTGTTGATGACGTATTTTTGCTATTTTGTTCTCATAAAGATAATGTCGATGTTTTACAAACTAATATTAATTATAGCTTGTCATTTTTTTTACATTGGTCATCGTCTAATTCTTTATATGTGAACTACACGAAAACTAAGGCAAGCCAGTTTGGAAATACAGAAACTGAGTTAAATATTTCAATTGAAAGTAGCACTAATTTAATTTTGTTTGTAGAATGTATTAAATGCTTAATCTGGTACCTTAGTTTTTTTTTACTGATAAACTAAAACGAATAGTTAATACCATTGTTCGCTTTGTCCTTAGTGTTAAAAGACGTGATCATATATCTGACTATGTGAAAATATTTTTGGCATACAGTTTTTAGAAATTTATTGAAATACGGAAGATTTTGCTGTTTTATAGGGTTAAGAAAGTTGGTCTTCCTGCTTTGCTCTCTTTTAAATTTTGTTTTACTCGCTCTACTAATAATCCCCAAATAATTATTCCGAGTATAAGATATGGGTTCTTTGAACGGTCTTTCTTGGTTAAGGTGGCTAAGGTCTGGAACCATTTGCTGATGGAACTTCGAGTTTTTTCTCACTCAATTAACGCATTTCGTTTAAAATTGTTTTTCCGCTTTCATTATATTGTTGGAAAGGACTTGTGACTTATAACAAAATAATGTATTTAATTATTCCGAAATTTTGATTTGTATAACTTTCAGTGTAATGTTGAATAAACTTGGTGCTTTATTTTATGGGTTTTTTGTATGAAGAATAAACGTATATTTACTTATCTTTAAGTTATTTGTCTTATTATTTTATGTAATAATTTAGACTTATCATCTGTTTAACACTGTATTTTAATATTTTTACTAAATCGCAACACTTTCAATTATTATTTAAACATAATAATTAGGTCATTCTTTTCAGATTTTTTACTTAATAAATCAAATCGCAACACTTGCAATTATTATAATAGGTCATCTTTTCATAATTTCCGCATTAAAGTAAATTCAGCGGGTGTTGAACTGCAAACAACAAAATTATTGTTAGTCATGCATTTATTGAATTGTTTTTATTTGTTCTTATTGAAGCTAATTAATAATTTTGTAATACAAGCCATTAAGCAAATAAAGTTTGAGTCAGTGATTGACAATTCATTCTTCCTACACAGGTTTTACTTACTGTCTTTACCCATCTTTCAATTCAAGTACTAGAAAGACAAAGGAAAAAAATAGAGCAAGTTCTGACGAATTAAATTCAACACTAGATTTCCTATTTGTACATTGATGAGACTACTTTCCAGGGTTGGTTGCAATTACAGAATATTGTTTGAGCTATTATTTTGGGACATTGAATATTTTATTTTTTGATTCTTTCTTCTTTGGCTGGGGGCCAGATGGTAATTTTAATAAATTATTTAACAGATATTGATTGGTATATTATATTATTATTTTTAGTAATTTTATAATGTTTTTAATGGTACTTATATTGTATTCTTTACTCAGGATTTATTGCTTTGATAATATAGATTTATTGGACTAAGGAGGCTTTGTACTATCTTAATTGAATAAGTAAATAAATAATTTGAAAATAATTACTTATCCCTTTGTGGAACGTGTTTGGCATATACAATAAAATATTTTTTATTTATTTGAAAGTAGCACTAATTTAAATATTCTTTTCAATGACTTTAGATATTTTTACTTAAAGCGATAAAAAATTTTAAACATAATATCTATCAAAATATTATACTACTCGTACTTTTTCCACGTACATTTTTTGTATATAATTGTGAAATTTTAAACTCAAGCTGAGTATGTACTTAATTTTTGTTATTGTAGAAAATCGAAATTCAATTGAATTTATGGCTATAGCATTATGACATGTCGCCAAGGTTGGTTTAAAAAGCCATTTTATGGCCTTATGACACATGTAATTGAAATTTTAGAGGCTTGCAAAAAAACCTGACTTCAAAACAGATTTTGGCTGTCTATCTATAACGGTTTAAGAGTTTGGCAACATGCATCAAATTACATTTACTATTAAGACAGCCTTTAATCTGTAAATCCAGATTAAGCAATAAAGCTGCTTGTAAATTTAAACCGCCTCTCTATAACTATAAAATAGTTTGGTCAAGTACATAAAATTACAAAAACTATAGGGTCCCCTACAGTTTTTTAATTTCCAAATCTAAATTTTATATTTGTTGCTATAGCGACATAGCAATACAGTTTCTTTGTAAATTTCAACCGTCTGTCTACAGTTTTTCAACAATTTGGCCATATACATCAAATTACATTAACTAATGTACTACCCTTTAATTTATAATTTTAAATATTTATACTTCTTATTAACTAGATGAAGTAGGGTACACTTTTTCTAATTTTCAAGAAATTAAATATATATAAGGGTTCAGAAAATATGCCCATATAGGTGAAATTACATCAATAATGGGAACACCCTTTAATTCCTAAATTTAAATTGAATACTTGTTCTTATAGCAGACTTAGCAACACAGGTTCCTCATAAATTTTACCTTCCTGTCAATAACTGGTAAAAGGTTTGGCAACATACTTCATATAAAATCAGCTATTGGGACACCCTTTCATTTTCAATTCAAAATTTTATAACTGATGATACATCCTACTACAGCTTCTTTGTAAATAAAATCCGTCTGTCTATATTAGACATTCTACCTAATCTTCTATTGTTTGTGCATAAAGGTTCAGAAGAAAGGGCCATATAGGTCAAATTACATCAATTATTGGAATACCTTAGTTATTTCAACCAAATTAGATCAACTATTGGGACACCCTGTAAGTTCTAAATCTAAACTTTATACTTGTTGTTATAGCGGACTTACCGATAAAGATTCTTTGTAAATTTCTACATTCTGTCTAAATCTAATCAAAAGTATGGCCATATATATGAATTAAATGAACTATTGGGGCCTTTTAACTATATTTTTGAAAATTTCTACTTTTTATTATAACGGTCATAGTAATCGGAATTTTGTCCAATTTGCAAGCGCTTGTCCATGACGGTTCATAATACTTTTTAAATCATTCATGTTAGGGACACCCTTTAACTTTTAAAAGTATGCACTGTTACTAAAGCGGTACCAATCTATAAGCATAAGCTTTCAAAAAAAAAAAGAAACAAATGTGGAAAATCGGTTCAGAAATGACTAGTTTTGCAGGCACAAACAAAAAAAGCAACATTTAGTCAAATTGATAACTTCATTCTTTTTTGAAGTCGGTTAAAAATTGGCTCTCGGGTTTCTTTATACAATGCTTAGATTTCATCTGTGTGAACGCTAGGAAATCACTTGTTTAGTCTTTTTGATATCTCCCCTGATTTGTTTGCTTGTAGCTGGCCGCTGCTTTATTACAAATCAGACCACTATTTTATATTTTATCTGTACGTCCGGTTTTTTCGTTGTTCCATAATGCTTTTTCTACATATGTAGCTCAGCCTTAGCAGTCTAAAAAGGTTTAATCTTGCGTTTTGTGGTGTTGTAAATAAAAATCTAGACTATACGATGTCTTGGCACCCAGATGGCGCACACACTGTCAAAAAAGTGTTGCAGCTTGTGTTCTAGTAATATTTTACTGTTGTGATTTAATATCCTTAGAAAATGTGGTTTTAAATGATATTTAACTATCTCTTAATAGGCCGTATAATAACACTTATAACTCTTGAATTTCTGTTTAAAAACAATAAAAATTCGATGTATGTTTGTGAAAATAAATTAATGCTAACCTGTACTAAACTTATATGTAATTTGTTTATAATTTAATAATAAATAAATAATATTTAATATAAGTATAATTTATTATACTTATAGTGGTGTAGCAAATTGCAAAACTATCTTAAAGCAGGTTTTTTAATGTTCCGTATTAAATAAACATTGAATTCAAATAAAACCAGTACAAAAATTTTTACTGCTAATGTCACACTATGAATCCGAAGATTAATTTTCAAAATTTCAAAATTTATTAACTGTCATTTTGCAGTTTATTTCTCCTGTTTTTATAAACAATTTAGATTATTTATGAATAAATTTGTTTAATTATTTAATTAAAATAATGTTGTGATTTTCCTTCAGCATCTGGATTTGATGTAATTGTTAAGAGTTTATTTAAGTGGACAGAAATAATATTATGTATTTATTTACTTATTTAAGTTTAATTTTAAATTGTTGCTATGACATCCACACAAAAAAAACAATGAATTTTATTTTATATATTTTTTTTTAGAACTGTAATTATATGCAGATTTAAAAACTATTAAAATATATTTTAATCCCTTTGTACGATTCGATTGTAATACTCGTAATCATAATTTTTACAAATATACACTCATATTATCGGCCTATTTAAATTGTTTTCGTTTTTTCGTTTGTGTGTATAGTAAAATGATAAAATGAAATCTATTTTTTGTTTGCTGGGTCTGTTGGCCCAGAAAGTCCTCAACAAAAGTTTAAAATATTGAATCTCAATATAAATATAGATTTTTGAAAAATATATAAAAAAGAACTTCTGTTATTAGTATTTTAAATATTTGACAGTGGGAACGGACAGTATAAACAGTGCATGGTGGTGTTGCCTTCTTCTAATTTCCGACCCTGTTACTAAAATTGTGTTCCGTTGTGTTCTCTCACGTAGATTGTGTAGAACATATTCTGAGCTTCTTGTGTACATTATTGCAATCGTCTGAAATTTTAAATCTCAATTATTTTTGCAACTACAAGACAAAACCTTATGAAAAATTTTACGCTTATTATATATATATATATATATATATATATATATATCGTTTATTGTTATTTGTTTAAACTTTTCATAATTATTTTCTTGAAAAGTATCAAGTGATTTTATAATTCCTTAAATTGTTTCTTTGCTTATTCTGAAAATTTAATTTGCTTATACTTAAACTTTATTTAAATACATTTAAATCTGTTAAGTGTTTCAATTTCTCTGACTCTGATAATAGTTAAAGCTTTAAGTTTAATTCTATATTGCGGTTGAGCAAAATCATTAAAAATTATTGACATCATTAAACCACAAACATTTAATAGAGCACCGACTATAATACTTCAAGGTAAAACGGATAAAAGCATTTGTGTATGCGAGTGTATACATGCAAACAAACATTAGGACGCTTCAGAAAAAAAAATATTTTATATTAGTTTAAAATTTGATTTAAAACAACTACGAAATATCTAGAGTGCATCTAACGATGATAATAATGAGTCTTACTTTTTCTAATATGACGTTTTACTATTTAAATTTATACTTCCGTATTCATAAATGAAATGTATTTTAGGACAAATTTGTATGAAAAACGTGTCATAAAATTTGTATGGAAAATTATTTTATTTTTTATGAATTTGGCAGATCGTATTTGTGCAAGTGGCTTAACAAATATAAGTGTTCAGTTTCTAATTATAAACAAAATAATAAATCAATAACCACTTAAAGCCAGGATTCATTATCATACTCAGTCGTACGATCTGTTAAAAATTGCATATGTGCTCAAAAATTAAATAGTGTGGATCAAAAGAGTATGTGTGTGACGGACTTTCTAACAGATCTGTACGATTTTATAAACTTCTGAATAATTAAAAAAATAATTTTTAATAATAATTTGCGATCAGAGTTCAATTCAATCATATGTTTTTTGCATGATTTTTGTATAATAGTGTGTCACCTACGACACCATTTTGAAACGATTTTTGTGTGATTAAATACTAGTATGATAGTGAATCCTGGCCTTTAATTCATTTCATTTAAAATTAATTTTTGTAATATTTACGTATCAATAAAAACTGAGAATTGGCCTTGTAATTAGACTTCCGCCAAATCGTTCATTCCAATGAGCGATGCTTCTCGTTAAACGAATGAAAGCAGTTCCATGTGAATAGAATTGTAATAAATATGTTCAAAAATAAGCAAAAAGTTTAAGAGAAAAAAGGGGCGCAAAAATAGAAAATTTGTGTGGCTGAAATTGAAAACCAAATAATTTTGCCTTGAAAGTGTAAAATAAATGGATATTATTTTATTAAAAATTAAACAATTTAAATTAGTAAGTTCCTATTTATTATTATAATTAAGTACTAATTAATAATAATTTATCTCTCACTTGTGGCATTAGACAAGTTTCATGAAGATTCTAAAAGAAACCTTCCTACAAATGAAAAGAAAAAATGACTGATTTTCCACTTGTTAAAAAACTAGTCTCTATAAACCTGCTTTCTATATACTCTTGATTAAAAAACTACTTTAATACAGCTTAACAAAAAAAAAAAAAAAAAAAAGAATGTGAGCGATACATTTTCTTTTACAAAATTTAACGGTGCACTAACGAGTTGAGAGCGCTTAAAAAACTGGTCGGATCATTTGAGTCAGTTGGTTGATTCGTTCAATTGGACCCGTTCGTTCACAATTGACACATCTCTAGTTGGAATCGGGTTTTATCTCCTTATGTAAAAATTAATAACAAAAAGTTTTTTTCATTGCGTTGCTGGTGTTTTTTAGGATTATCAAGGTTTTAAAGGGAGGACATAGGCAACTTATCACCTGCTATAGCGCTGCACACAACTGATCGATTTTTAACAAAAAAATAAAGTGCGAAAAGTGCAAAGGTGAGTCAAATTATATACCACCATTTTAGAATAAAAGAACGATTTATAAACTATCGAGTACCCATCACAGATGTCTAATTAACAGCTGCAATATTGTTTGAAATGAATCTTCATAGCTAAAACGGCGAATTATCTTAACGTGGTAATGTATTATTTGTTCATCGCACATTAAGATTTTACCAATTAAGCGACCTTAAATAAAAGTCGACAGTATTGTAGGTGTGGCTAATTTGATATCGTTCACACATCATGAGACTATCTTAGTCTCGTGATAATAACATTGTAAAAAACTTGTAATTGTTAGTTAAAATTTACAATAGAAAACAAAACACATATCTAGCCAATAAAGCTTAAAAAGCTTGCTCGAGGAATTGGTCAACATAAGAAAAGAATATCATCGATAAATCGATAAAATTTTATCAATGTTAATAAGAAGAATATGAGTACACACATCCAGTGCGAAAGTCAGGCTGACAGTAGAAGGAATATAACGAGCAGTATCATACTGGATGGAAAGGCAATATGTCACCTCACTGTAAAGCTGACAAGCACGCAGAACTCTGGGCTGAAGAAATAACATTTTAATCATCATTTGAACAAAAGATACCACTAGTCTAGAAGCGGAAAGATTCGTTTGTATTTCTCTCTCATCTCGAAGTAAAATTACACATAAAGACAGCTAGCCTGCTTCGCCTTTAAGGCTAATGATAAAAAACCGATGTAGAAAATTTCAAAAGGAAAGAGGTGGCATCGCCTCATTAAATTTTTTGTCATTTCAGGTTTTATCAACTGTTTAATAGCAGTCACCATCGAAAGCAAATTTTTATCATATGAAATTAAATCACGGGAATATTCAATTAATTAATTTAAAAAGAATTGTGCTATTTTTTATTCCCATTAAATTATTAAATTGCTTACACCCTCAATAAACAATATCAGTGATTTAAAAATTTATTCGGTATAAAAAATAGCACGTTTTTCTTAATTAATTAATTAAATTTTTATCATGTTGAAGGGACCATCCTAATAATAAAATATCATTCATAGTGACTATAGTAGTATTTCGTTAAACAACACCCTTTGCCTTATTAAATAATTTAGTGGAGAGTTGTTGAATATTACAACTTTATTAAAACATGAATTTAATAAAACAGAATTATTAAACTTATATGAGTTTGTGCTTCCTGTGGATCATGTGTGTGCATGCGTTGTTGGTGTCTGGATGGCTGAAGCAAAAGTCAATTATGAAAACTCTATATAAGACACCTGGTAAACCTCACAATTATTAGAATTTAAATGAACAAAAACTTCATTTCACGCAACATTGTAACTATACAATATATTCATAATTTCTTCCAGCTACAGAAACATACAAATGCACTATATAAAATGAACTGTTTAAAACATTAGCATATGCACCTTAAAGAATTTTAAACTTAAACTCAAAGTGTTTTGAGGTGAACGATAATTACCTTAGGAATAAATATTTAATGTTCTAATTATATTGTTTTAATGCACATAAACAGAGTGTAATAGACTCTGGACTATGTAAACGAATACATACATACGTACATATGAACATATGTGTGGGTAGCAGTCAGAGTTGACTAGCATATACATAGAAGAAGAGTACACACATTGAAAACGCTACAACAGATGAATGAGTGCTTATAAATGAATAAAGAAATTAGTTCGATAACACTGAAGTACAAAATCAATTTAAATACAATTTTCTTTCCTCTTTTCGAGTGTCGTGATTATTTGCGCCTGGTTTCTTTTTTACATGACGGTATGTACTGGTGTTCGGCACTTATATGAATGCTGTTAGTGGGAGCAAAGCTGCGAACACTATTATTTTCACATTTTCTTTCTTTTCAAATCCTCGAGGGAAAGGTATTTAAATAAATCCGTGGTTCGCACCACGTATGGGTCACCCTATAATTTTAAATTTTATTTTAAACTTGTAACAGTGAACACAGTAATGTAATCTTTGGCTGAATTTAATTAAACTCATTACAAATACAACACTACTATTGGCATACCTTTTAATTTAATTTTTTATTTTTGCTTTTATAGCGAAAATTTATAGTCTTAGCCTAGCGCGATTAAGAACTAGGGCCATTTATATAAATATCATGTTACTATCGGGATTTCATTGTGTTTTTTGTACTTGATCTTACAGCAGTAGTAGCAGCAAATACTCTGTGCATATTTTAAGCGTTTGCATATAACGGCTTAAAAGATAAGGTCATATTCGTCAAACAGCCTTTTGGAAACATCCCTTACCTTCAAAATTTATTGTTTACAATTTATGTCGGTTCATTTTTGATAAAGTAATTAACTCTGAAACATTTAACAAATTCTGCGTTGCCTACTTTGACGCTCTGTGGTACTATCCTGCACTGAAACAGGGTGTATCCAAGTGCAGTGGACGAAAACCTTATGTCCTCCTCTATGAATTGCAGTTCCAGACTTTAATTCAATTTATTTTTATTTCACGCCACTGTGCGTCATTAAATTATTAAATAAAATTTTATAAACATTACGTTAACAACACTTTTCCTAATTGGACCTATTTTACACAAATACATTTATAATGATTAAAATTATACCCGATTCATTCTTTCAATAGCAAATTTTAAAACATTTCTCTAGATGACAACAAACATAAATGTATATTTTAGCCGCTAAAAAAAAATATGTGCAATTTTAATTTAAAAATGGTAAGAATTTCAACTTCTAATAGAAATACAATGACATCAGGCGTTCTTTAAAAAATAGTATTCGAATTATATTCATTTATATCAAATTTAAAAATTAATTTTTTTTTTTTGCACACTTAATGAAAGCTAAATATAATAACTTTTATTTGATGAATTTTCACCGCAAGGAATGACTTTACCAATCAACCCGCTATCACTTTAACTTTAACAACATTTTTAAAACGAAATTGAACTCTCTTGGGGGTTCATTTTCGCCACTTATCGAACCAGATATATCAAGGACATAAAAATTTTAAGTTTTATTAATACATTGCTTGCTTTGCTACTCTATCTTCTGAATTTACGTTTTGAAAAAATTTAGCCTTTAACGCTTACTCGCTAACCGCGTATCTATATTTCAAAACTAACTAAAATCTGCTTTTCTGTGGTAGAAACGATGAAGAGATTAAAGACATTATAGTGTATGCGATGGTCGTACACGCCTAACATAGTTCTAGTCTTAAACGTACTCAGGTCATATGTTTGTTGTTGCAATTAATTATGCTCAAACATACCTACAGATATGTAAGTTTATATTATGGTGGGTTAATCCATAATTAGCATTATTTTTTAGTAAATTAGTACTGCATGTCTTTCTTTTGATAAAAATTTAGCTAAATGCTCCTTTTTTTCTTTTTGTGATCAGATCACAAAATAATGTAGAAATTAAATCATTTAAAGATAAGGCCTATTGCTATGTATTCAGCCATATAATTAAAGTAATTATAATATTGTATATTTATTTTCAAAATAAAATATTAATATAGACAAGTGTTGTTAAACAGCTTTTTTTTAACACAAAAGGCAATGAAGTTGATAAATTGTTAAAAACTATTCACACATTTTTTAAATAGTTCTTTTAAGGAATTTTATTATTCAAAATTACTAAATCGTTCTTAATATTTTTGTATTAAAATCAGTTTAAAGAATACTTTAAATACAGTTTAAGAAAATGGTTAAAAATTCCAATACCGTTTTGTAAGTTAAAATCTAATGCCTCTTTTGTTTTGTTGACAAAGTTTTGTTTAGTTATTTGAAAAAAAGAGTTGCCAAAAAAAAAGTGGTAAAATAGTACAAACAAAAACACAAAATCAAGTTAAAAGTCATACATTTTTTAAAATGTTAAGTTCTTTACAGTTTTGTTAGATGAAGAAGAAGTCTGTTTGTATATACTATTTATATACTTAAATACATATACGAAACTTTTCAATAACCGTTTTATGTTTAGCTTCTGGTGCTGATTTTTACCATTTTTTAATCCAAAAAACAATTTATTAAACAAAAAAACATCTCACTTTTTTGTAAAACCGTTTCTTTTACTCGAAAAATCCTTAAGGCAATCAATAATATAAGCTTGCCAAAATCAATATTATTTGGTAACTAAAGTTGCCAGCTGCCAATTGCCATCTGTAATATAACTTCGGTTCCTTTACATAATCTCCCAATTTTTTTTAAACCTTTTTTTTATCAAACATAATTACGAGTAAGGGGTCTGAGTTCTAAACATCGATGTTAATTATACTTACCTGTTCTTTTCTTTTTTACATTTTTTTTATTATTTATAACGAGTATAATACATGTTAAAATTATTTCGTTATTTATTTATTTGTTTTCTTATTCATTTATTACCGCAGTTTTAAAGGCTATTGGGGCCAATTTGTCGAATGCTCTTCCAATAAAACTTTGTTTTCCAAGTCCGAGTTTTTACTTTAGTGCAGCAGACTTGAAATGTTTTTATCAGGACAATATAATATATAATAATTATGTATAAACTTTTTCATCAAAAATAATATTCGTGTGACTTATTTTAGAAAATGCAGCTATTTATGTTAATTTTAAAATCCATAAAATTTGCTTATTGCGTTATATTATGATAAACTGCATTTAATAAAATATAGAAAAATAAAAAAAGTTGTTTGCTCAGTTTGAGTAAATTGTAATCAAAATTTTTCTAGATCCCTGTCAAACCATCTACCATTGTCAAAGATAATTATTTTAGACAAAAAGGTCCTTACCCAAAAAAACAACAATTGCGCGCACAGAAAACAAATTTATTAAAAAAAATACTTATTTCCTATTCATAGCTGCCTCTTTTTTTTCACTGTTTAAGCGCAGATTACTTGTGGGCACCTTTTTCAAAACCAAGTCACTATTCAACGCAGGTTGATAGAAGGAAATGGTACTCATATGGGATAAGATAGGGACTAGAAGTCACATACAATTACATAGCACAATGCGTTATTGGATTAGTGTGAAGTTTTAGGTTTGTGTATGGTAGCATATTCTGGAGATATTTTATTGTTTGGTCTCTAATTGATATTGAACGAATTCTACTACTTTCAAAGGAAAGGCAGCATCTTGTTGTTTACGCTACAAATAAAGTTTGTAATCGCTTTCTGGGTTTGACGTGTATATTTCTTAACTTATAGGAAATCAGATTCCTGATCAAACCATTTTTTTAGTATCGAAAACTTTTATCAAAAAGTTTTACGGCAATTAACATCACCACAACTTTTAACAATTTAAAAATCACCACAAAAAATAATTTGCTAGCAATCAGGTTCGTTGTAAATTTCAACCGTCTGTCTTTAACGGTTCAACAGTTTGGCAGCATTTATCATTATATTGTTTTTGTATACCAAACAAAGTATTGGACGTTTTATCTCAAGTGTTTACATATAACAAATTAAATTAATTTTGAGAACACCCTTTAAGTTGTAGATATAGCGTTCTTAGCAAATAAGTTTCAGCTGTCTGCCTATAACGGTTAAAGAGTTTAGTCACGTTAAATTGCATTAACTATTAGGAAACCCTGTAATAACCAAATTCTAATTTTATACTTGCTGTTGCAGCGGACTTAGCAATACAGGTTCGTTGTAAATTCCAAGCGTCTGTCTTTAACCGTTAAAAAGTATGGCAATATACATCAAATTAAATGAACTATTGGCGCACCCTTTAACTTATAAATTGTAATATTAATACTTGTTACTATAATTGCCATAGGAATCGACATTCTGTCCAATTTGCAAGCGTTTGTCTATAACAGTTCAAAAGATAGGCATATATGAGTAAATTTACATCAATTATGGGGCACCCTTTAATTTTTGGATTTATTTTTGTATAATTTTTTGTTTTTGGGAGGAGCTATAGTCAGTCATTTTAAAATTTTCAGAAGTGCACTTTACAATTCATAATACACGTAAAAAATATGTATGTTGTATGGGGACACCCCTTAATTTTTTAGATTATGAGCTGTTTTTAAAACGGGGTCAATCTGCAAGCATAATCTATCATATTACCAAAAAATTTTTAAAATCGGATCAGAAATGACTGAGTTCTGGCGGCACAAATATAAAAAAAGCAACATTCAGCCGAATTGTATAACCTCCTTCCTATTTTGAAATCGGTTAAAAATAAATTGAATATTACCGAACAAAAACCCACAGCAAATATTATCATTAAAAGGGGGCAGCATAAAAGATAAATTTAAAATAGTGTATGACGTCTTAAAATGGGTGGTTTTATTAGCTCAAAAACGCTTGCGTATGAAAAGATATTTATATCAGGGTTCTAATATAGTTCCCTCAATATATTGATAATACATAGTGTAAAACACATTCCGTATGACTATCCATATTCCATAATAGGTCTGACCAGAGATGCCTACAACTGGTTGGTAACGTATGGAGCAGAAAACTCTTTGCCTACCTTCCTATAATTGTAAAAAACTCCTCCAGCATTATTGCAGGCAAAGTAATATTTGTAATTAAATTAAATTTATAACCTAGTAAAATTCCAAGATAGAGAAAAGTATTCACTAACTCCAACTGATGTCTAATGAAGGAGTAGTTAACAACAATAGGTCTGTTACAAATGCATAACAAAAGAGTCTGAACTAGTACAAATTTATCTAACAGCGTTCCAGATAACAATTTTTGTACAATTTTGAGAGAAAATGAGAGAGTAAAAATTTTCATTTCCTGTACCAAGTTGTACGAACTTTCTTTTGGGTAAGTTCGGACTAAAATTAAATTATCAGCTGTTTTTTGTTTACTTTAAAAATAAAAGAATTTTTAAATAAATACATAAGGTTTTATTTTAAAATTATCTCAAAGGCAAAATGGAAGATTTTTTAAATAAACTTGTAGTTGTAAGTGGATATTTATCACTTTCTTTAATAAAATATGCTTTTATAGATCATTAAAGAAGTCAAGGACACATTAAGTGAGTCTGAAAATTCTGATGGGTAGAAATTTTTGTTGAAGTTCTTGCTGCTTTCAAAGTAAACAGCATTAAAAAATATTTACAAGATGTGGTGTATCAATACACAGAGGACGGACTTAGAAAACATTTTAGATTTTTAAAACAGTTGTATTTAAATTTATGTAAAATATTTGAAGAAAGTGAAGAAAGGAGACCATACTTTCCATTTTACAAAAAATTATAAATAAACTTTTAAATAATAACTGGCTTATACCTTTTACATTCAATCACTTTTTACAGCTGTAGGCAATGATGCAAATGCTTTGTTTTTAAAATATTTTTTATCTTAAGCATCTCAAATCACTAAAGTGAAATTTTGTCATTTTCAGAGAGAATTTCCTTTTTACTCTCAAAAATCCGGACTTTTTTGTTATACATCTGGAATATAAATTTACTTTTTTTTCAGATTTACCGCCATCAAATAATTATTTGATCATAAACAAAAGTTGTTATGGTTACTTTAAAGAAAATTTAAAAAATTTGGACACCGTAAATATTCTTACATTGATACATGGGAAAAGTTGATAACTCTGGGAAAAAAGAAGAGGTCAAAGATGATTGACTACTTTGAGGAGCAACGGATAGAATATCTATATTCTTACACATTTTGTCTTATCGAACACTGCTTTCTATCGTTTAATAATAACAAAGTCGGTTTTCGTTTAAATATTTATTGAAGTGCGGTATATAAATCTTAAATAAATAATATAACTTTCGTTTTGATTTCCGTTTAAGTTTTTGCATTAGGGCAGCGTATCTAATAACATAAAAAATACTTTGCGGCTCTTGGAGATTCAAGCAAGATATTTTTACAAGAAATTGGTAAGGTCTTAAGATTGTCTTATATTTTCTTAAAAAGCTTATCTAAAAAAGCAAAGGAAATTTTTTAAATCGTACATGTTAACAGAATCCTACTTTGAAAATCCATAGTTCAGTTTTCAGAAGACGTGGTAAACTATTTATCAAAACTTAAATCAGAAGTATTTGTGAGAAAAGTTTATACACCTTATTAAACGGCTTATTTTCAAATAATAAGTATAATTGTGCATGATGTGGCGAATTATATTTTTAACTAAGTTCAGAAATGCATCAACATATTGAACCAGAAAATCTTTTATTATTTATTGATAACATTAGCTCTAATATATCTTTGATATTATTAATGTCCTCAAGAATATAAAACCTTTCAGTACTATTAAGAGTTTTTAAGCCTAATTGGAATTTCCACAGAGAATTTTAACTAAAATTTTGCCACCAAAATGTAACATACAAGACTTGTTCAATAATGTGGTCGATTCGTTCGTGTCGAAAGAGTTTTCTGCGTTACACTTAATATTTTTAACAATTGTCATTTAAACATTTTCTATAATGTGTACATAACTGAATGTATAATTAATATTATGATTTGACAAATAACAAAATATGGAAGCGTCACCAGATAAAATTAAGGCATGCCCCTTACTGACTTTTAAGTTGTTAAACGTGTTTTTAATCGTTTTTCATTTGCTTTTATTAAGCCTTTTCTGTAAATCACTTTTTGTTAAATTAATTTCAATTCACGTAAAATGTGTTCTGTACACAAATTATTTTGAAATCACGTGATTTATAAAAGGTTAACTAAATGACTACCGATTTGAAATTACGTGGTAATTTTTTCTACTTATTTCGTGTAGAATTTAATAATATTGCTACTATGTCTGCTATTTATTTTTGTAAAAAATGTATGTTTTTATATATAAAATGATAAATATTTAAAACTTTCTGTAGGTACTGCGTTATTTTTTTGGATTTATTTTGGAATGTTCGTGATTTATTTTTTCTCTCTTTTGTGCCAAATTAGCTCAGTATTAAAATGAAAGATAAAATTTATCTTCTCTCAATAAATGAGATATTTTTAGGCAAATTTAAAAAAACCAAGTGCAAAATCGGGTTTTCCACAACATTACTTTGTGCTGTACATTACCATAACTAGGACTCTTATAAGTTATCGTTCCATATGGTTTTAACGCATATTCGGAGTCTCCCAAAAGCCATAAATTCCGTCTTCCCTTAATATACATTTCGGTATAGTATGTACTGCCATTGCTCATTTTTAAACAAAAAATCATGACATGATTCTGGTCGGCTGGCATATATGGGCCAAATGCGAATTTGATAGTGACAAATCTAAAATGAACAAGTAAGAGTGCTATATTTGGCTATGCCGAAACTTATATACATATATCTTATATTCACCAACTATTTAAATCTAGTTTAGTGAAGTAACTCCAATCAATAAAGCAAAAATTGGGGTGACCGAGACTTAAAAAAGAAAAAATTTGGTACTGCATATATATATAATTTTACATAAAAATGACATCGGCTCTTAATGGGTTAAGCATTTTTAAAAAAAATTTAGTATTTCCTTCAAGATCTCTTCAAAAGCTTTAAAATGAAACCCATATTGATATTTTAAAAAATTTGAAAATTTCAGAGCCCCGCAACTCGGAAAATATGGCCGGGCGCCAATTTTTTCACTTGATGTTTTTATTATTTTTTAATTCTCTATCGCCTCATGTATTTATTTTTTGATTGGAGTTACTTTATTGTTCCAAATGACTGAAAAAATTAGAGGTAGGGGTGGTGTTTTGCCTTCTCCCTCGAAGGACATGGACCGATCTTGCTGATTTTTAATAGCACCTCTTTCGGCACTCTATCTGATCGATTGATTTATTTTTTCATCAAGTTTGCCGAGGAAAACGGACAGACAGATGGACATCGCTTAATCGACTTCGCTATGCATAAAAGTCAGAATGTATAATTTATGGTATCGGAAATGGATATTGTAGTAATTACATACGAAATGACAAACCTAGTTATATCCTTTTTCCACATTTTGTGGTGAAGGGTATAAAAATAGCTCCAGGCATCATGAATTAGTTAAATTGAATTACGAATTTAAAGAAACAAAAAAACAATACACATATTTAAAAAACAGGTTTCCTTGTGTTTTCGAAAAATTAAAACCACGCTGAAAAACTTCAAATCGCTTAATTTGTAGAACAGCATCAAATTTTTTACGTGATTTGAAAACGGTTTATGGTTTTAAAACACGTAATTTTCAGAACAGACAAAATAAAAATTATATTCAGTAAACGAAAGACACAATTATTCGTGTTATGTAAATATTCATATGTTTTATACATTTTAACAGTAAATAGCACAATGCGACGCTTAGTGTTTGAAGCTGTCCTACGAATGCGACTCTTATTTTCCAGCGTTTTAGAGTTGTGCTTGTCGGTTTATTAAAGTTATAAATTTTTTCTGTTAAACAATTTAAAGTACTACTCCAGCTACAGATTCATATTTCATTTCAAACAGAGATAAAATGTAAATTCATTGAAAGTACGAAAAATTTGATTATTACTCTTAAAATATGTTTTTTACTAACAAGTGAATATACAGCAAATATTTGACTCACATGCAGTAAAATATATGACATTTTTCAATGCCCTTAGGACTAATTTATTTTGCATAGTTTAACTTTAAATATTGCGACAATTTAGTTTTTGATTATTACTAATTCCTGTAATTAAAATAAAAAATAACTTTATTGCAGTAATAAAAAGAAATTAAGACTAATTGCACTCAAGGATCAAAGAGTTAGAAAATACAAATTTATCACATTTATTAAGAAAAATATAAAAGAATTAAGTTCTTATCAATCAAATAAATGAAGTTAAACAAGGAGGAGAATATAAAAAATTTACACAAATCAAGAATAATGAAAATTAATGTAAAAAAAAACATCGCCCTACATGTAAAACTAAGAAATACGTACACACCCACACAGTTATACGGACAAATGTACACACACCGCAACACTTGACAAGGCCGACACTCACTCACTTGCACAGTAAAACAGTACAGAGAATTAGACGCTCACACAAGGACATATTTTTATGATGAACACAAACGTACATTAAATGCAAGATAATAAATCTAAATGTAAGTCGTTACTGCTACAATACGTTAATGTAAGTGAGATTGTTTGTATGTTTGTATGTATGTATTTTTACAATAAATGCACATTGCTTACCATTCAGAATCACATCCCAATGCATACAACTCAAAACGAATGCCAGAAGTTTAAATTCTTATTTTTTTTTTCTTTTTTTATCTGAAAAATTTCTCATTTATTAAATTTAGAAACATTTCTTCCAACCTTCTTTGCATGACGTCTACCACACGATACGTCAAACGAGAAAGGGTATAAAGCGATAAAAAATGTTATGGGAAAGAAGAAAAAAAAAACACTTTACTACTGCAAGTAGGTGACATAAGACTTTTTGAAGTGTTTGATGTTTTTATTGTGTAAAACAGAAGAAGGATTAAATCGTTAAATCGTTTTGAATATCTAATAAATGCATTGCTTTTTTTTAATACATGGCTGTAAATGCACACAAACATAGATGTGAATTTGTAAGAATAACATTTATAATAAAATCTGTGAAGAGTAAATAAATCTGCAGTTCGATATATGAAGAAGGTATTAAGTGCAATAAAAGGAATATTGGCGTCCGTAGTGTATTTTACAAATATTTATATTTTTCAACAATAATTTAAGAGTTCTTCAGATACTACATTAGAATCATCCTTGTAGATTGTATTCCTGCAAACAACTTTTAACTTAAAGCTCAAAGTTAAAAACCAGAGTAAGTAAATGCGCAGCGCAGAGCAGCTCTTTTCTGCTCTTTTGGCTGTTATTGCGCTTTGCTCGGCGCCAATATGTTTGCTCTGCACCATGAAGGAGCAGGGCATTAAAAAGAGCAATATCTTTGGCTCTTTTTTTGCGCTGTTCCTTTTTTGTGCGCAAAAGAGCCAAAAGTGCTCTTGTCTCTTTTACTGTGGTACAAAACATATTTTTTTAAACGTCAAGATTATAATGTAAAAATCAATACAATAAATAAATTATTTGATTTATGTGTTTGGGAAAGTGTTTTGGACAGTTTAGAAGATTGTTTATCGTTTTTTAAATATAGCTAATATTCAAATAAGGGTTGGAGATTCATATACATACTTATGTATGTATATTTATTTTATTTATATTTGTACGCATACATAAATGTATGTATGTATATATGTACATATGTATGTCTGTATGTATATGTACGAATAATAGTGTTATGTATTTTTGTTGGTTTTTGATTATTGGTAAGTAGTGGAGTTCCTTGTAAATTCAAGCGAGGGTCATATGAATGGCTCATTAATAAAAATGTGCAATAAGTGATGTTAAAAAAAGTAAGGATTAAGGGTAATAATTTGCTTATCATTAACATTATTGCAATTTTACCTAATTAAGGAATTTTTGATGTTTACTGGTTTCATAAAGTAATTATTTTCATTTGGGTTTTTTGTTTGTTTGTCCAATTGTTTTCCTGCTTTAAATTTGCATGTGTTATTTCTGTGGTTTTCATGAATAACAGCGCATGTCTTAAAAGCAAAGTTTTCAGTAGAGCCAAAACTAGTTATTTTTGAAGCGGCGGTCTTGGTATTAAAACTTTTCAACTTTTTTTTGTACGTAAGTAAAGAACTTAAATAGTAGGTACCTCATATGATAAAATAACATACATACATACATACATAAATTAAAAACTTTTAATACAATAAAAAAAAAATTAGTATAGAATTGTGCTAAGATTACATGAAAAAAGAAAAAACACCGTATAAAGCACAGTTATGACCATAAAAGACCAAAAACAAACACTCACGTGATTATGATTTGTTTTTAACTAAACAAAATTCAAAACATAATTTTGAAATGTGTTCAGATAAAACAGCGTATCTGGCGCTGTGTTTTTTTATAAGAAAGAAATTAAAAAAAGCCAGTGTTTGTCAACATGCTACGTTATTGTTGAAATTAATTTGAAAAAATGTAGAAGTTGTGTTGTTGTGTGAAGAAAAAAGGGGGATATAGGTCCATATTTTTAATTATTTTTTTTTTACATTTTAAAAAATCATTTAAAATGTAACAAGTTGCTATCATTAACTCAAAATGAAAAATTAAAATCCCAAATGTTAACCTGATTATTATGGATATTTTTTCGTGCAACAAATGTCTCGGTAGAATTTTAAGCCAAGAAAATATTCAGTAACAAAAACCGCTTGCTAATTTATTTCCAAATATAATTGAGAGATTGCAGAAAAATATAAAAAATTATATTTATAAAAGAATTATATTAAAAATTTTATTTTCTAAGAAAAAATTTTTTTTTGGTAATTTCAAACCCGTACGATAGTTAAACCGTAGTAATCGGAGCAGTACTATGCGAGGTATTCCTGTATTATTATTATTTCCACTTTTTTATTTTATTTAGTTTGTGTTACTTTAAATGTTGTGCACAATTTTTATTAGTGAGTTGATCGGTTTTGTTATTTTTTTAATTGTATGTAAAATCGATATTTTTGATTTGCGTTTTTTTTTTTCAACTTAAGTGCCAGTAATGCTGATTTGTTTTTGCAAATATGCCATTTTCTTATCAAAATCCTGTGGCACTCCTGATTGTAGGCAAGCTGTAAACACCATCCAAGAATTTAATTAAAAAGCATAAAAAATTATTACTATCCACGATCAGTTGATTCTAACAAAGTTCACACACCACCTCACACAGGGACAAATTTAAAATTTAGTGCTATAAAATTATTTACTTTATAGCGATTTAATAAATTTTTATATAAATAGGAACCATAGGGTCTTAAGGGTCGCTGATTACCAATCTGATATCAGTTTTTAACATATTAAAATAGCGGATTCAATATGGCGACCAAGTTTTAAAAATTTATTAGATTTCGATTAAAACTTATTTCTCTTTATATTCATCTTCTTTAAAGCACAAATCTCAATACACCCTTTTCTAATATATGTTAGAGCACACAAGTATTTTGTGAGAAGAAAGATTAAAACTTTAGCGAGTAGGAATGCTATATTCGGGTATGCCGAGTCTTATATACACTTCATCATATAGACATATGTATATAACTACAAGTACATATAAATCGGCATAAGAAAGCCTTTCCTGCCATTAAGTTTTTCTGTTATAAAAAGAATAAAAAATTTTATGTTTGTTTGGGGTTGTTGTACAACTGTGGTGAATAAATAGAAAGAGTAAATAGAAAACACAACCACGTGCAGGAATACAAAGGAAGTTGAAAAAAAGATGTGGAAAAATTAGATGCAAGCGTGGTGTTTTGACCGAGGATCTCTGTTTGACTTTTTTACAGTTATTAGTAGTTGTTTTTTTAACCTATAAGGAAAAGTCGTGCACACAAAATATTATGTAGGTAAATTTAAATGAAAAAAACACTTTAAACAACTACTTTTTCATTGAAAAAACGGTCCACTTACATTTCATTTAAATTGAATGTAATTTACAATTGTTTTTGAATGTTGATTTTATAACTAACAAAATATGTAAAAACAAGTAATTTTTCTTTTATTCCAACGCACGAAAAAACAATCTACCAGAAAAGTAAAAACTACTGTTTTTTCATTTATTTCAACTAACAAAATGTAACCTACCAAAACATTAATAATAACTGTTTCTGTATTTATTTTAATTTATAAAATTTAACCTACTAAAACAGTAAAATTAACTGCTTTTTTCTTTTATTCCAACTCTCTAAAAGTAACCTACCAAAACAACAACAACTACAGCTTTCTTATTTATTTTAAAAATCAAAAGATTTTAATTTATTTATTGATAATTTATTTTATTTTGATACACAAATTCTTCTTATTTTTAATTTGCTTAATATTTTTGTTCTTCCTTGAAAGTCCAAGGATTTCAGGATAGTTCTATGCTGAAAAAATAATGTACTTTTACAAAATTGTTTATGTTTTTGCAACCAATAATTAAAGTACATATCGCTCATTTAGAAATAGAAGGCCTTAACTCAAACAAAAAAACATTTCAAGATAATCACAGTTAACGTTTTCATCTTGTAAAAGGTCGATACATTTTAAAAAGATAGTCTTTTCAAATGTATATACAGACACAAAACGAAATATCACGATGTTTTAAAAAGCGATATGATCTTCACGTTATAAAAAATTTTATTTTTTGGGTTATAACGTTGTATTACTAAATGAGCGATATATTTGAAATTCAAAAATTTAAATGACATACCTTTGTTTAAGACCAACCAATGGACCCAAGTGGGCTGTGGCAACGCGGCTGCCTGCCTAAAGACTACAGAATTTAGAAGAGAATACCTGCAAAAAGGGAACATTATTTTTTAAAACATAATGCAAATTTTAAATAGTATGTAAGAAACTTACCAATATTTTTTTGATGTTTTTCTTTCATAATTTATTTTGTTCTAAATATATTTTTTATAACTGACATATTTTCCAACAGTTTATGTTTTTTATTTTATATTTTAAAGCTATTGTAAAAGAGTACTTTTCTACTGACGAACTGTTTTTTTAATTAAGAATTTCATTTTTACTGAAACAAGGCAAAAATTAATTGATAATTTTGACTGCACCGAAAATCAGTATTTTTTGGTCGTTTGTTTTTCTAACAACAGACGAAAAAAGTTTAATAAAAATTTTCTTCCTAAAACAACCACATTTTCATTTATTTTTAACTTTACTGAAAACTTCCTTAATAAACGTCAAACAGTTAATGTTAAAATTTTTTGAGTGTGGAATTGCTTGGAACATTTTTATAGCTACAGCTAAAGTAAACTGTTCAATATACTTCATAATATATTAAAACAATATTAGATACCAGTTGCTTAAAAATATATAAAAACCTTGTAACTCTGAATTTACAAGAAATTATCGAGTGTAGCAACAATAAACGCTATAGATGCTGCTGACAGGTATGCGTGTAACAGATAAAAAATACTTTGCACGTATAGATTAATGTACGAGTATTGCCTTAAAAAATATATACTTACTGCCGTATTCGTAAAATATTAAAATAATTTTGAAATACATATATCTTAGGACAGATTTGTATGAAAATTTTGTCATAAAACACATTTTAAGCTTATTTTATTTTTTATGAATATGGCAGTTACAGTTTAATTACGCACTGGTATATAGAACATAATTATTGCCACAGTGGTTAGTTATATTTTACAAAATAAAAAATTCCATTTTTGTCGTTCTAATTCGACTAATTAAATTTTCTTTATATATTATTAAACACAATTGTTTTTGCTGCCTCTCTGCCCTATGATTGTAGTATTGAATAAAAAAGGTTCGAATCTAGACTAAATACTGTTATTTTTATTAAACGTCTAGTGGAATGGCCGCTTTACCGTGCTTTCATCTGCTATAATCAATAATGGTAAATTTACTTAAACAGTAATTAAGCAAATAATTTCTTTTTTGTCATTTGTCGGAAATCAGAAAGGGCTAAAATGGGTATGTCATAAGTCGTTACAATTATTGGACAAAAAAATTAATTTTTTTTTAAACAGGCATGCAGGTCATATAATAGCAGAATATCATTGTTTAAAGTTTAATCAATTGTGAATAATAAATAAATTTGCCGGAAGTTAAGAAGCAGAGCAAGTCGTCTAGAGGTATTAATATTCCTAAACATCGGCTTGGAGGGAAAAATAAAATGATTTTTTAACCAGGTTCTAAGGGCTGTCGTAGAATTGAGATTGCGTGCACCCTCTTACATAGTGTCCGAATGCTCTAAATACTTCTTAAATGTCAATATATAAATTTGTGATTGATAACTTCAACAATTTGGAAAACGCTTACATGAGGTCTGTTCAATAACTTTACAGGCAAAAACTAGCATCGAGAAACTAAAACAGAACTGTTTAAAATTATTCTCCTAAATGCAGAAATAGTAAATGGACGCTTTACTAGAACAAAATAGCAAAGAAAATTGTTGTGGCTTCCTGAATTATATGTAGAACTAAAAATCTGTACGGAATTACAATAAATAATACAATTTTTAAAGTAAATATTCTAGAGTGAAGTTATCCATGTGTATAACTTATTAAAACTGTATATAAAAAGTTTAAAAAAAAAAGAAAAAATAAGAACACCTGCACCTGTTGTTTTCAACTTCTTTGCTTTAAACTCTAGTAGTTAAATTAAAGAAAAAAAGAAAAGAGTGCTACATTCGGCTATGCCGAATCTTATATAAACTTCACCATCTATGCAAATCTAGTTTAGTGAAAAAACTGCAGTCAAAAAAGCAAATATTGGACTGACCGAGATTTAAAAAAAAAAAAATAAAAATAAACAAAAATAAAATTGGTACAGCATATATATAATGTTACATAAAATGGGTTAAGCATTTTTTAAAAATTTTAGTATTTCCTTAAAGATCTCTTCAAAATCTTTAAAATGATACCCGTATTGATATTTTAAAAATATTTGAAAATTTCAGAGCCCCGTAACTACCAAAATATGGGCGAGCGCCAAAATTTTTTCTTATTTTTTTAATTCTCCTCGCTCTCGCTCTCGCTCTCGTTTTTTTTTTTTTTTGTTTTTGATTGGCCTACGGTGTTTTACCCGCTGCCTCTATGGACTATATCTAATGGATTGGCGTATTTAAATTTTTGTTGACGGGCATCGCTCAATCGGCTTCGCTATGCATAAGAATATACCTTTATTTATACCTCATTGGGTCGAAAATTTATATTCTAAATATTACAAACAGAATGACAAACTGAGTTATATCCTTTTTCTACTTTTTGTGGTGAAGGGTATAATAAAGACACAATAAAATAATGTTATTTTTATATTCTTGTAGTTGCCAAATACTTGCATTTTCTTTAATGTTACAAAAATTGCGTTTTTCATACATTTACTACGCAAATTATTTCGTAAATAAAGGTAAAATAAACAAAACAGCTGTTTGACTAATTCTAGCTAATAAAAGGTCTGTTCAGTAACTACAAATTGATACCATTTTTTGTTAATTGTTAGTAGAACCAGTGTTGTCAGTTATGGAAATTTCTCGCCAAACGATATTTCTTCTCGGTGATTTAAATTTTCAGATGGCGAGAGGTGAGATTCTTGACGATATTTAAAAACTTGCGGAAATTTTTGGCTATTTTTTATGATTTTCTCTTCGATAACATCGCATTAGAGAAATTAAAAAAGTGGCATCGACTACAAGAAAAAGTTATAATAATTAAAATAGCGAAGAATTAAAAAAAAAATTGAAACAGGAAAAACATTTACAAAATTCGTTTTTGAATATAAACAACATTGATTTTTGCACAAAATTGTAAACTCTGCGACTGCTGTAGTCAAGGTGGTAAGCACGTTGACTACAAATCTGTTGCCCAGCGTTCAACCCTTGCGGCAATCAAAAAGTAAAAAAACATTTTTTCTGTTTAATAGTACAAATACATATTCAGAATTAACATTAAACATGCAGCCACTTTCGTCTGTACTTCTTCATAGTATATTCGCCGGCGAAGTAAAAATTAATAAAATGACTATATAATTAAGCGGTAGCGAAATGGCCATCAAGACGTGCTTTCACCTTCAATAATCAATACCGGGATAATAGCACAATAAATTGAAAGTTTAATTTCTATTATTTAATATTTCCGTGCTATTAATCTTTGACAATATCTTTCTCCTTTTACCACCTGTCTATCTCTGATTTATACCTTTCCTAAATAATGTAGTACGGTTACTTAAAATAACTAAAGAGGTTATGCCTGAAGTGGTACTTCTCTCAAAAAAAAAACTGAATTGAACAAGATTATTTTAAATGTAACTGATATATTAATTTTAGAAAAAAGTTGTTTCATATATTTAAAAAAAATTGCTTATAGAAAGCTTGATTTCTGCAGTTGAAGAAGTTTTTAAATGATTTGGAGACCCTATATTTATATTTATTTCGATGGTAAAGTATCAAAAAGGCGATATGAGTTATGGCGTAAAGTGTACGATTACCAGGATGCTGCTGGAGCATAATGATAGAAAATACTATAATAACATTGAATAAAATGAGTATGAAAGTATTAATTTAATAATTGATTTGTTTTATTAAATAATTATTTTTTTTAATTTTTAACAATTATTAAAACATTTTAATTTACAACTATAATCTCGAAGTATAAGCTTTAATTATAAAGATTGCTTAAATCCTGTACATTAATTGGCCATACATTTTTTGACTAAGTTATTTAATTTTATTTTTATTTTTATGTTTATGTTTATTTTTTTATTTTTATGTTTTTTAAATATTTTATAAAACCAATGCACCTTTCTTAAATGAATTCCTTTTTTAAATGAAAACCTTTTTAGATTGTTATAAGCAATTCAAGTTTTATGTTTTGTAATAAAAGAAGTTAATTAAATAAAAACGTTTTTTAAAATTTTTTTAAACAATGTTAATTAATTAAATAGAATCACTGTTGGTTATTGTTGTTTTTGCTTAAACTTTGATTTTTGTCTTTGCTTTATTGTTTGGACAAAAATCTTTAGTTTATTTATAATAATGGTCAGAAGTTTGCTGTTAAGTAAGCGATAACGAAATGGCCGTCGAGACTTGCTTTGACCCTCAATAATCAATATCGGTGATTTATATAATTAATCGGGAAAATAACACGAAAAAAAAGATTTTTTGGAAAATAAATTAATATAAAAACGTTTTTTATACCTAATATTACATATTTTTATATATTGCCGATATTTGACAAGCCATTTGGCGAGAAAGCTCGAGAAACGTTGGTGAATCGTTCTAGTCAGGGTTGGCAGGGCAAGACAGAAAATATTTACGTTTATCCTACAAAAAAGTGACATTTTTCATTAAAAATTACATGTTGAAATATGGTAAAAAGCTTTATTTTATATTTCAGGGAAAATAAGGCATTAGTGAACAAAAAAAAAACTGAAATAAAAAAGTAAGAAAAAAATCTATTTAAATCCGTATTGAAGAAAACATTAAAATTATTTATATCTGTTTAACCGTTATTAAAGAAAAATTGGAGTTTATTTGGTAAAAACTTCAACATAAAATTACTCATAATTTTTATAATCCGGTACCCCTTTAAAGCAAATGAAAACTTTCTTCTAAATCAAATTTTTTAAGCGGAGTAAATAAAGTTGCTAACAATTTTCGCAAGTTCGAACAGAGTTCTTATTTTCCGCACGAAATAAGTGCAGCTCATATTATTTCAGAGTTGGGAAAACTTGTTGCCAGAAACATTTTGCTGTTTATAAACATCAAACAAAAACATTTAGTGATTTCTAACTAATTGAACAGGGTACAATTTCAGCAACGTTTTTTGTTTATTTCGAACTAATTTTTTATTTGGGATTTTGATAGCAATTGCATTAAATCGAATTGGTATGTTAAGAGAAACAGCTGTCAGCAAGGTTCTTACCTCAACTAATGAAACAAGTACTTTTTAAGTAATATTATTCGATTTCGTGCCTACACCAAAAGTTACGAAATTTGTCCAAATATAACAAAATTATAAAAATTGTAACCAAACGACAATATTGGTGTTCACGTACTCGAAAAACTTGCAAGGAGAGAGTGAATAAAGAGTGAAAAAATGAGGGAGAGAAATAAATTGTTGCAAGTTTTGTCTAGTGAAATTTTTGCTAGCAAGAAGGATTTTTGCTTTTGTTTACAAATAGTTTGCTTAAAAACGGCTGATAAACGAAAATTTTGTAACATTAAAGCAAATGCAACTATATGGCAATTAAAAGAGTGAAATATTAATATTACTTTGTTATTTTTCTTTAGTTTAGCTAGGGGAATATACAACAAAAAAGTGTAAAACAAAAGAAATTTGGTTCAGAATCTTTTAGCCTTGCAACTATTTTTTTTAAGAATTAAAAGTAAAGTAGCCAGTGAAGGAACACTCAATGCAATGTGATTTTTGGTACAATTTTATTGGGAATAGTATAGTATTTTGATGTACAATTTAAAATAAGTTTTACACAGGTATTATTTAAGATTTTATGAAATTAATAAATAACTTAAAATTGATTTTGGCTTAAGTTCATACTTATTTTAATTACTAAAAATTGTTATGAAAGAAAATTATTTTCAAATGTATGTGGGCGTTTTCCAAAGAAAACAAGTAAAGTTAGACACCAACAAAATGCAATACTGGATTTTCTGGATCGAAAAAAATGTAAAATTGTTTGTATACATATTTATGCTATTTGGTTACTTAGTTAAATTTTTTCCCTTGTGGTTGACAAAAGTTTGCTGGTTTATTGCGGTCTATTATTTAATACGTTTTTTCACTCTGGTACATTTACTTAAAAAATGGTACTGTTTAATGGTTTTAAGTCTTACAAATCATTCCCAAAGCTAACGTGCTAATTTTATGTAGCAAACCATTACATTTGGGAGAATAATGCTAGTAAAGTTACTGTTTTTGATAGTAAAGTTACTGAACTGATTCAAAAACTTAACTAGAAAAACTTGGGAAAATTTTTTTCTCTTTCACATTTTTACGCTCTTTTTTCACAATTTCCTTCTAGTAACAATAAGCAACATTTAGTAACAATTTGTAGTTACTGAAAAGTCTTATTTATAACTTTTGCATGGTTTTTTGACGTGGTGTGGTAGTAAAAACTGTAGGAATATATACTACAGTACTTCGGTCAGGCATAACGCTGTCGAAAAATATATGCTCAGCAAACTCTGATTTTGCATCATGCGATTAAACAATGGAATAATCAGAATCAGACTCGGAAAGTAATTAAATATTCCCACCTATTAAAACGATGAGCAATAAATTGTGTAAAAGACTATTAAAAATCGTAATTTACGGTTCTATAATGCTGACAGTTTACTACTGTACTGCAATTACTCAGATTGAAATAGGATTTCTTCAATGAAGCTTAAATTGTAGATATTTAATGCTGCCTACTGGCCTTTACAAGGCAATTATTGGCGCTAAGGGAAAAAAATGTAAAAAACTAAAGAAAGAAATAAAAACCCAATATTAAAACAAGTAACTTCGGAAAGCGGCACTCTTGAGTATGAAAGATGTGATGGACTTTCCTGAATGTTTAAAAGACCATTCTTCTTATTAATGGAGAAACTAGTGAGAAACATTTAGCAAGAAAGAAATTTACCTGAGCAGGTGTGTCAATTGCCAATTTCTTAAACATACTAATGTCCGGACCTGGTAATTTTTCTATTTAAAATAAAACAGAAGTTTTATAAAGTAATTATCTATATTCTAAAGGTACTTACAATTTTGTTGCAACTATAAATCTACTATCTATCCATGTAGAACAAGATTAAAAGTTTTAAATTGTCACAAACAATGCTTAAAAGTTAATAACTGCAAATCAAATAGACTGTCACAAAAAACCTTGTAATATTAAGCCAGCAATACATCTTCTTTCCCCTGTACATTGAAAAACGTCTTAATTTTTATACATTTGTCCCTTATGTTGTGGAATAGACAAAAGAGTTGCCAGAAATAATTTCTTTTATAACTTTAAGAGAATATGAGTTGATTCGATTCGTAAAATTTTTAGTTGCTGGACTACGGCTGCATTTTAAAATATAATCGATAAATACGCAATGAATGAATGAATCGATCACGATTGGCAACACACAATGTGTAACGAGATGTCTTGAACCTAGCGAGAAATCTCTTTTTTGAAAAAGTGAGAACTATTAAGCTTAAAAAAAGAAAACATCCCTTAGAATAAAATACTATAACAACACAAAATTTCAAGTAAGTATATCAATAACAAAAAACAAATTAAATCATTTTTAGTTTTATTTAAATATTCTGTTAGTTTTGTCTTGTTCACGTTTATCCTTTTTTGTGATTCTTTGTCATTGTTAGCTTTATCGACTTTTTGAGTTTCCTAATGATTTTAATATAGCTGCACGTCGCACTGTGGGGTGGTTTGACTTTTTTCGTTTTAAAAATCATAAGTTTTAAAGTAATAAAAAGCGTTTGAAAGAAGACTTTTAAAGCTTCACTATACATGATTTGTACACCCATAGGTTACTTTTTGCACAGTGGATCACGTATTAAGCAAAAGGGTTATAGTCCTTTCTGCTCAAATATAAGTAACCTGCATGCCATAGACCAACAGATGCACTATGCACAGTGGTTTTTTTCTTTTCGTTCCAAAAATAATTTATAATTAATAATAAGTTACAACGATATTTTAAATGGTTAAAAATCACTTAAATGTTAAATTCTTTAGTTTCCAAATAAGTGCTCTTGCAATGCTTCCCATGAGGTTGCACTGTTTTCCATAATATTGCTTTTATCAATAAAAAAAAAGGTTTTTGAATTGCGATCAGGAAGAAGCTATTTATACGATTTGTTCATTCATTTAATAATTTTTGCAATCATTTTTTGTATCTTTGCCACTGTATGGCGTCAAGAATGCCTGTTAAAAGAAATTTTTGCAACTCTGACTATATTTTTGGTTTTTTGTGAAAACAAAAAATACAATTCTATGTTATAACAAATCCATTTAGAGTTTGTATTAAAACAGCAAACACGAAAGCTTTTCTTTTAAATTGAGAATAATAAGGAAGTACATCTGCATTTTAGATTTTTTTTTTTTTTTTTGGCAAAAAGATGTTTTTTGTTGGCTTGAAATTTTTTTTATCAAATCCTTCAAGTAAATATTTGAATTTAAAGAAGTTTGTGGAAGTAGCATCTTCGGAAGGTTGATATTTATATTAATACAGTCTTAAATAATAATACAAAATTATTTAGTTGTTTATGGTTACGTAAGGAGTTTTTCTCTATATTTGCTTTTTTATTGCCAAGCTGAAATGTAGCTACAAGAGGCAGCTAAACCAATTTTAATGTTCTAAAAAAACGCTACTGTTAGCGGAAAATTTGCTGCTGTCCCCTGGTATCTATTTTTAGATTATAAATTATATAGATTATAAATTATATGTTTAACATATTCAATTGATAAATTATTTCCATAAAATAAACTTTATAATTACAAGTCAAATATTAGTTTAATTCTTGTTAAAATTCTTTTTGGTATAGTTACCAATAGAAGATTTCGTTCTGGTTTTTCAACAGTGAAGATGGCGGTTTTTATACTAGCGAAACGGTGTGAAAAAATTTCCCTCTTCGACAAAAAAAAAAAGTTGTCTATGTACATAGTAAATTCACGAGTGTGGATAAAATTTGACATCAACCAATATTGTGCTAAAACGTAATATAAATAAAAAAACAATGTTTTTAATAGTGGAGGTAACAGCTATTTTATTTAATTTAATATCCATCATATTTGAGAAAAAAATAAGTATGAAGATAAATTCATTAATTCAACACAAATTATTAAAAACGAATCGGAGTCAGCATAATTTTCCAACGGATTTAAAAGGCGCGTAGAACGAGATAGGACATTAAAAGAAATTATTGTTCATCAATAAAATAAAACAAATATTTCCTTTTATAACATTAAAAAAACAGTTGTATGTTTACTTGACAAAGTCTTCTAGTATATAAGAAGACAGTATAACAGGAACTGATTACGGACAGATTTAATGCTAATAACATAAATTCGGCATTGGATTCTAAATTATTGCAGCGTTACAAGAAAAGTATATAATCGCTTTGTTTTGTATAGATTACTAAATTCTCTTGCCAAACGTTTTATATATCCAAGAAACCCACGCGCATTATTAGTGGTAAAAGAAAAATATTTACTTTTTACTTCGAAAGCAGAACATGTACTTGCGTTTCTTAGCGTTTAACGCCATTGAATTACGATTACACTAGAAGCTCAAATCATCCAAATCTTCTTGTAGGAATATATGATTAAAGAGATAGTTGTAAAATCGCAATTTTGTAGTTTTACATCATTTTCATACAGAACAGAACATTTGAATGTTTAATAGATTTTGGCAGATCGTTAATGAATAGCGAATATAGTAAAAGACCTAGATAAATTCCTGCAGCACACCTAATAAAACAGCAATTGGTTTTGAAGTGAACATTTTTAAACGAATATTCTGTCGTCTTTGAGTTAGGAACGAGCTCATCTACGTAACTTCATTTAAAAAAAGCAAATATTGGGATGACAGAGATTTAAAAAATAACAAAAAAAAAAAAAAAAAAAATAAATACTACATATACATAATTTTACATAAAAATGTCATCGGCTCTAAATGGGTTAAGCATTCTTAAAAGTTATTAGTATTTTTTTAAAGATCTCATCAAAAGCTTTCAAATAATACCCATATTAATGTTTAAAAAAATTTAAAAACTTAGAGGCCTGTAGCTCCAAAAATATGGGCGAGCGCCTATTTTTTCACTTAATTCTTTTTTCTTATTTTTTAATTCTCTATTCTTCATTGTGCCAAATGATATGAAAAAATGATAGGTGGGCGTGGTGTTTTGCCCGTTGCGTCTAAGTACATGGACCGATCTTGCTTATTTCCAATAGCACCTCTTTTGACATTATGTTTAGTCGATTGGCATATTTCAATTTTCTCTAGCTCAGACGGACAGACGGACATTGCCCAACCGACTTCGCTATGTATAAGAAGTCAGAATATATACACTTTATGAGGTCGGAAATGGATATTGTAGAAATTACAAACGCAATGACAAACTTGACTTGACGTTTTGTGTTAAAGGGTATAAAAAACTGCATATTACTAAAAGTAAAATTAATACAAAAGTAAATCTAAAAATTATAGGGTGTCCCCATAGGTTTCTTAAATTAACCGTTTCTTTTGAACCGTTATAGATAAATGCTTGAAAATTTGGCAGAATGTCGATAACTACACCCGTTATTGTAACAAGAAAAAATATTCAAATTAAGTAAAAGGGTGCCTCAACATTTTATTTCATTTTATGTATATTGCCAAAATTTTTGAACAGTTGTTGACAGACTGTTGTAACTCACAAAGAACCTGTTTTGCTAAGTCCACTATAACTTCGTATATAAAATTTGGATTTAAGTATTATAGGGTGACTCAGTGGTTGATCTAATTTGATGTATGTGACTAAAGTTAAAACCTTTTCTACAAACAAAAAACTGAATAAAAGTTTCTGATGTCGAAATTGTTCCTTCCAGAATACTGCAGTGCAATCTTTAGTTAAAGTTTATATTTTAATATAAATACTCTTAGGGCCAGTTTTTGACTTCGTATTTAAATGTCATTTAAATTTAAGTTCTATTTAAGTACAAAATTCAGTTTTTCAATGCACACTTAAATGAAACTTAAATGACCAATCTTGTGCATTTAAAGTCCATTTAAATAATACAGTTTTACCATATGGTTATGGCATTTTTTGTTGTTGTTTCGCAAAACTAAACAAAAGTAAACAAACATTTTAGCCATTGATAGAACAATATTTTATGTTTTGCATACATTTCTTAATGAAAATATTAATCAAAAAGTTAAATCAATAAATACAATAAGTTTAGGTGGTGAATACATGAGTATCGCTGACATTTTTTGTCAAAAAAGCTATTAAACCAAAAAATTAGCAGAAGCAGCTAAATTGTGTTTTAAGCAACCCTTAATTGTCTTCCCAAATTTTATATTAACTTTTTGCTGATCTTTAACTTTTAAAGTTTTTCAATATTTGCTTGTGTTATTGTCATTAAATTTTTTGGTGACTTTAATGTAAATACGTATGTACGTTAATACGTCAATACTACTTTAAAATCATATATTATAAAAATTTTATTTAGTTTTTTTTAAAACTTTTAAAATTTTAATTGACAACAAAATTGAAATCTTTTTTTCTAACAAGTTGGGCAACACTGCTGCTCTAAAAAGTGAAGTACTTTTGAATTTGTATTTGAATGATGCATGCGCTAAGCCAGTTCGATACATTTCTTGCATTTCGAATTTTATTTTCTTATTAAGAGTCCTTATTTTCTAAGCACACATGAATGCATGCACACACGCACAATATACTTGTCAGTTGATTATTTTTGTTGTTTATTTTTATTTGATCTTTTAAGATCTCTGCTATATAAGAAATCATTGATGTGTAAAATAAGAAAAAAATATGCTTAAATAAAAGGATGATGGAACAAGCATTTATGTTAAAACTGTTTACTTATGTAAGAAATAAAATAGAACGAATTGGTAAAAAAAATATTTTTTTAAGTCATTTTTGTGGAATTGCACACATATTTCGTTTTGCGGTCGATAAAAATATTACAAAATATGAAAACAAGGAATACACATAAATAAAATGGATTGAAAAAAGTAAGTTGATATTTTAGTTAACACATCAGTGAATGCAATCTATACAGCAAAAAATTGAGTTTGATAGAAAAAATATGAATAAAAAAATGCACACACAGAGACAAATAAGGAATATTTAAATGGACAGGCTTCAATGGTTTTTTATAAAACTACAAATTGAAAGACTCTCACTCTTTTTCTAACTACACCGCAAATTGTCAGCAATCCTTGATATTCACAGGTAGTTCAAAAACCTAAAACTTTGAAGGTGTTAAACTACTTATGTGGTCCAATCATCGCGTCGTAGATAAATGAAAAAAAGAGCATTCTTTTGCTTTTTCAGGTGAAAGATCAGGTCATCGCATATAGTTCAAGTAGGATTTTAAGTTTAAATATTGAACAAAAAAAAAAAAAAATCAGCAAAAAATTGCTTGAAGAAGGAACTAATGGAAAATAATTTTTATGTGATTTTAATTCCCGATTTGAATTTGCGCCCAATAGTGAATTGTAAATTTTCAAACCAAGTATATGTATATGCGGTTCTTACTGAAATAGGCGCTAGTTATTTATTGTCGTTACAACTACCAAATACTAACTTAAAATAAATAATAATTGTAGATCCCTAAATGCCGATAAATTTGGAGAAGAAATCCTTTTTGCCAACCAGATGTACCACTTGCATTTTCTTACAGAACAATGGGGTGGAGGTGGCAACGCTTTTAAAATACATCAGAACATATTTTGTTGATGCTTTTTAAGAAAATGCTATCAAATCAATATATATTTTTGCAAAAAGTTGCAAGGTCCCAAGATTCCGCATGTGGAAGTGAAAATTTCTTAAAAATACGAGAAGATTTTCATGTTTTTCAAATGTCTTCTAGAATGTTCAGCCAATTATTGATTTAGCTAGAAACGCTTGTTTAAAAATACCAAGACAAGAGAATGGACGGTATTTTATTGACAAGAAAATGATACTTTCCATTTAAATATCTTTAAAAATCAATTGAGAATGAGATGGGTGTCCTAAAAATCTTTAAAGGATATATAAATGGTAAAGTCTTAAAAAAAACTTTAAGTGTATGTCGAAAAATAAATGCGTGTAACACTTTTCGATTTTGGCGATGTCGTGACATGATATTGGATGTCTTTTCCAAAATTAGATTGAATATTAAACAAACAGTTCACATTCGGCAGATGCTCTTTTTTGATTCGATTAATAAAATTAGATCTTAACTATCTGATCAACATTATATTATTTATTAATTTATTTTAAATCAAACGTCTGAACCGAAATTTTTATAATACAGATTCCTAAATTATAACGCATTAAATGCCACAAGATCAAGCACAAAATTTCATACTGAGTTTATAAAGGCTCACTTTTCAATGGAACGTACGTATCGACGAGAATAAGTGTAGTATTTTCGGAAACTATGACTGTATCGAAGTCAGCAGGAACCAAAGACTGTGTGTTATAGAGTGATGATTGTAGTGAGCCGCCTGGTTTTTTCAAAAAAACACATATTAGAGTAATATTTGAAGACAACTGCTAATAAGTTTAGTCTGAAAAATTAGTAGTTTTACCTTAGTTTATTCTTAATTTCTAAAATTTTATTAAGGAGTAAAACTTAACCAGCTAAATTAAGCCGAATTAATTAATTCATAATTTGCAAATTTTAATTTCTAAATTTATTAAGCAAAATTAAATTACTTAAAAATTAATTCGCACAAAAAAAATTAAAAGGTATATAATCCTATTATTTAAAAAGTTATTACCAAGAGGCCTTTTACACTTCTTTTTTCCATAATACAAATAAAAACAATCAATTTTTCTTTATCTATATTCAATATTTTTGGGGTTTTATGCGGCAGTTAACCGCTTAAATTCTGATTGACATAAAAAATAAAATGAAAACTTTTTAAGCAAAGTATTCATAAAAAACTGCTGTGAGTTAATCCATGTTTAAATTTCTTTATAATAAAAATGATATGAAACAAATTTAAAAATTATAAGCCGTTTTGGTTACATAACAAATATGCTGTGTTTTCAATTAATATTTTGCAATCCAGCATAACTTATTTTCACATGTATGCAATAAATAAACAATGTAAACAAAAAGTATAAGGAATCAATGTGGAATAAACAAAGTTGTATTAATTTAAACGCCTGCTAACACCTAAATCAGTCTTCACAGCATGTTATGTTAAGATTTTCTGGCTTAAGTTTTATGTTAAAAATAATTTTATATCAATAAAATATAATATATTAATAAAATTCAAAAATGCGAAAAAATTAATTAGTTCAAACTATTATTTATTCGCGAAATATTTTGGTTTTCTCACTGTAAATTATGGAGATTAAATTTTAATATGTTATATTGATTGCAATTAATAACTATAAATTGTATTTTATATTCTTTATCTTAAATTATTTCACTTGTTTTAAAGTAAAATTTGGGTTAATAATATTTTGAGAAGTATATAACATAAAAAATTAAAAAAACACACACAACTGCCCTCCTATTCAACTGATCAAATGATTTGATTCTTAAGCAGGTCATACCTTTTGTAATTGCATGGGTACAGGAAGATTTTTTTATACTATCGGTGATATAGGATTTAATTGGACTCAAAATTATGTTAATGTAATAGCGAAAATTAACATTTTTTCTAACATGATTTCTTTTTTTTAATTTAAAAATTCAAAAGAATAAATGTTTCTGAACTGACACCATAGCAGAGAGGAATTGGGTGCTGTAACATACTATTTAATAATAAAATTATAATTACTAAGCGGTAAGATGACTGGGAAAACCTATAAAACTGTGCTCAATTTGGCTTCTATATGACTAAACGAAATTTCAGAAACGATCTATGGGTTCTAAAACAGGATAATGATCAGAACATTAGAGCTGTAAAAGTATTATTTGTTTGTTGCCTTATTATACTGATATAAAGAAGAATAATAAACAACTTGTAGTCTTAGGGCCAATTTTTGAGTTCGTATTTAAATACGCATTTAGTTAATTTTCATTTAAATTTAAGTTGTATTTAAATGCAGTTTCATTTTTTCAGTCCTAATTTAAGTTCTCATTTAAATATCACAAAAATATGGTAGCATTACGAAATATCAAAATAAATCTCCATTGTTTATGAAAAACAGCTGCTAACAAACACAATGAATTGCAAATTTTCTGAAAAATATTTTAAATATATTAAAAAATGTCAGCGATACTCATGTATTCACCACCTAAACTTATTTTATTTATTGATTTAACTTTTTAATTAATATTCTCATTAAGAAATGTATGCAAAACATAAAATATTGTTCTATCAATGGCTAAAATGTTTGTTTACTTATGTTTAGTTTTGAGAAACAACAACAAAAAATGCCATAACCATATGGTAAAACTGTATTATTTAAATAGACTTTAAATGCGCAAGATTGGTCATTTAAGTTTCATTTAAGTGTGCATTGAAAAACTGAATTTTGTACTTAAAAAGAACTTAAATATGAATGACATTTAAATACGAAGTCAAAAACTGGCCCTTAGTTTAATACAGATTAAACAGAAAGTAAAATTGTTTTCTTAGTTTTTCGAGAAAATTATGCATTTTACCTCTAAAATATTTTTGATATGATTTTGAGCTCAATTAAAGACGTTATTTTCGTTCTCCCCATAACTTATCAAAATAAATGGTCTATTACTTATATGAATCTAAACAACTAACAATTACGGAGTCGAATATAAAAAATACTGTTTAATCAACTGTGTGCTCTGTGATGAATCGCATTTTAGAAAACATTTGGCCATGATGGTTGTTTTTAAGTTCTTGCACCAGCTGGAACTTCTTAGGTCTTAGGACAAAATTTAACGTAAAATTTAACGTGCAACGACGTTGTGTGTGTGATGGCAACTTGAAGCCAACTAGACTCATTTGGGTTTTCCTACATATTACGAGGCTATTGCTTGATCAGTGCGCGCATCGTACAGATGTTTTTGTGTGTATTTATAGTGCATAAGCTACATATATGTAAGGTAGTAAACTCCTCCTTGAAGTGTTATAAAGTGGAAATATTAACTTTCTGATTTATTTCGATATTCCCTTTTTTTCAAACATAAAAAAAATATATATATTTAAATCGAGCATTTTCTTCCATACTAAAATTATAAAATTTACTTTGTTAGATTCATTCTTTTTGAACCTCATGGAACCTATTTTAAACCAGTTTAGAGTTTCTCCAGCTGTAATTTTTTTTTGTTTGATATTGCCTCTTTTAGAGATTTTGTTAAGACAAACACTTTCATTTTTTTTTTTTTTTCATTTTATTTTGTGTGAAAGCCTACTTTGCAGTATAAAAGTGTTGAGCAGTGTAGAATTGGTCCTTTTTCTTTAATCCTGTTTGTGAATGGACTTATTCCACTTCCAAAAAAATCAAGTCATGTATTGAATTGATTATACAACAATAGAAATAAATTAATATCCCTAATAGTATACATTTTACTTAAAACGAATTTAAAAAAGTCCTTGAGCACACATAATTGTTTTTTTTTTCTTCAATATTTTGCCAATGCCGTAAACGTTAAAAACGTTTTTTTTTTAAACACCGTTAATGTATTTATTTTTTAGTTTAAAATGTTGTATTTAATTTTAATTTTTCATTTATTGAACTCACCCAATTGTTGGTCCACTTGGTTTGTTGCAGTTGACGTATTTTGGTGCGTATGGTGTTTGGACTTTTTTAATGTTCCAAAACGTATGGTGGGTTGTTGTTGCTGTGGTTGGGATAATGATGATTCAGAATGATGATTTTTGTCATATCTTTTGCTACTATTACTGCTGCCCGTTGAGCCGGAGGTGGTAGAGTTTGAGTTGGTATTTGCTGTACTTGACATATTATGGTTGCCACTTTGAAAACTGTGTTGACTACCGGATGCTGCCACCGATGTTATGTGTGACGGTGGTGGTATCGGATATCCGACATAATCGACAACATATTGAGTTAGCTGGTCACTGCCACCACAGCTACTGAATGCAGATGGTGGTCTCTCAATATAAATTTGTGTTGCCGGATGTTGATGTTGTAGCTGCTGCTGCTGCTGC
This sequence comes from Gymnosoma rotundatum, assembly GCA_916610165.2. Taxonomy (NCBI): domain Eukaryota; kingdom Metazoa; phylum Arthropoda; class Insecta; order Diptera; family Tachinidae; genus Gymnosoma; species Gymnosoma rotundatum. The sequence continues at coordinate 87,744,704 of OU744337.1, read as the reverse complement.
TGCTGTTGTTCTTGATATTGTATAGATGCTGCAACTTGTGTAGCAGCTGCAGACATTTTCATATGCCAAAGAGTATCTTGATTACTACCACCAATGCCCGTTATACTATTTGAATTTATATAATTATTTTCGGACGTTGGATAATGCACTGATGACCCTAAAATAAATTCACATAAAAATAGTTAAAGACTGTATAATGAGGTTTAAACAAATCAAACAGAAATACACACGGAAAATCAACAACAATTGTGCATTTGCTAGTGCTAAGTGTAGGAGTGATGCAATTCATAAAGTGCATTTTCAAGTGCATTAATTCTTCCAAATACATTAAATTTTTTAAATAACAAATAGTTAAATGAGGTAAATTTCAGTAATTAATTTTGACTTATTATTTTTTGTTTAATAATTTTAAAACAAGGAAAAACATGACAAAACTAAATTGCAAAAAAAAAACTACAATAAAATCCATGTTCATCTTTAAAATATTTATAATTTGAAAAATAAAAAAGTAGGAGGTCGAAACGAAGTAGTTTTTTTTAGATTAAATAATATTTTTGATTAAATATTTCTGGTATTCATATTTATAAAAGTAGTTGATTAAATAGATGATGTTCCTTAACGTAAAGAATTATTCCTGTTTTCTTTAAAAACTAACCAAAAAATGTGTAAATAATATTACTTTCTTAACAAATTTACAAATTAAATTGTAATACGAGTACGAGTATACGTGATTTTTACCCGAATTTTATTTTTATTTTTTTTTTTAAATTTCGTGTTGTTTTGTAATCCGAAACAAAGTTATCTAACAGTTACAAGAAGTAAATAAAGAAAATATTTCATAACATAAATTAGGAATTACAGCCTGTTTTTCTATTTTAGCTTTGTCCAAACCTTTAGCCAACATTTTAGCTTAGTGTTAAGGACTATTTTCGTTTTAATTCATTTGTTTAACTAACACCAAAAAATCGGCTCAATTGTAGATAATTTGTGCGAGGTAAAACAAACATGACTCCTAGTTTTTTTTTGCACACTTTCACTTAGCTTTATTTTTTTGAAAGATTTTAATTTTTTGAATATGTTGAAATATATTTTTTTCTGTCCAATTTCGAATTTTCGAGTAAATTTTATTATTAAAAAAAGATCGTTGAGAATATACAACGGTTCACTATACATATTTTCAAGTTTACAGGTTACAATCAAGAGTCTTATTCTTACAAGCGCTGATGAATCGGGTTTCATTAAAAGTTTAATAACAATTGTAGCTTTTTGCACTTGTAAACTACAGTTTCTACAATTACAAGTTCTTGTGTGTATTGTGATGCTAATTTTACAATTCTTATTTATTATTACTCAAAGTGCTAAAATATCCAATAAAAACACAACATAACACATTTTTGTAATACATAATATTTTTTTTTTAATAAAATAAAATATATTTACAAAGTTATTTTAATTAATTAAACATAACTTATGTATAATGTGTGAATATACCTAGCAAAAAATTTTTGAAAAGGTAATCGAGTATGGAATTAAGAATTTTTGGCGAACGTACTTCCTAACTATATTGCCAACCTAATAATTTTAACAAGGCATGATACATTTATAATTAATTCCTGAGAATCGATTGCATTAATTATTGTAGGAAATAATGAGAACCATTAGTACGCATTTTAAGGTATTCTCTTTGAACATAAAGAACTAGTTCCATTACTACATCATTTTTTGGAAGCGAGTAACAAAATATAGCAATCACAAAAGTAAGTAATTATGTGGCAAGTACTTCTTTAGGTAATGTCTAATTTTTTGCTGCGTAATTGTATTTTTATGAAACACAAATAATAAGAAGTTCACAATCTTTGAGGCAAAAGGACTTGTGGTTGTAAACTTGTAGCGAGGTGAAGTAGGCCCCTGTTTTAAAGTTTCCTCTTCGTAAAATTTTAGAAATTAGATAAAACAGATCGGCTTGCTATACAGATTCTATGATTGTGAAAAAAGATCGTTAAAATGACTTCCCTACTGATAGGGACCCACAGTGAATGCGTTTGCTAAAAATAAATAGTTTTCAAATGGATTAGTATATAAATTCATTTTGTAAATTGAGCAAAAGTGTCAACAAAAATTTAATATTTATTATGAAGTCTTAAGTGGTAGTTTATATTTAAACAAATATCTGTTTATTGCTTTTTTCTTTGCAATATCACAAAAAAAATTCTCAAAATTCTACCAAAAGAGAAACGGAAACAAAAATGTTTCGAAAAAAACTTTAAATAAATATTCTAATGATTTTAACACTTCCCGACAGTCAAGTCATCCTTTAAATTATATTTATGAAACCAAAAATACATTTAATACAGAAGCATGAAAGCGTCACATATATCACATTTATATGAATATTTGGATATGTACGAGTATTTACTTTAATATTATTGTTTAATTTATATTTTGAGTCTTTCCTGTTGTTTGGAATGTAAACCATTTTAACAAAATGATTGACGTTGAGCATTAGTTAGTTATTTATGAGCACATTTAGTTTAAAACATTATTTGCAAACTTTTTCTACAATGTTTTTTTTTGGAAAAATAGTGAAAATGCTTAAATTATTGCTATAGAAGTTTGTAAAAAACTTAAATTTTAATAAAAAAGAAAATACCTTAGATAATTTAGAAAAGATAATTTTTACACAAAAACTGAAATGCTATTGTGAAAATTCGAAAATTAACACTTATATGTCATGCTCTTAAAATCTATATTTTTATGTCTTCTTCATCTTGAATATGAACACGCACTAGAAAAGAATCGATAGACCACATTTTCCCAAAAAGTTGTTCTTAATTATTCGGAAATAATTACTCCCATATATATTGAGATAACTGTTGTAAAAAAAACAACTTCAAAACAAATTTTAGCTGTATGTCTAATGCGGTTCAAAAGTTTGGCCATAAACATTCTACATTTACTATTGGGACACCCTTTCATTTATTATTTTACTAATTATATATCTTATTAAATCAAACAAATTAATGGACATTCTGTCTAAAAATAGGATTACATAGGTCAAATTAAATTAATAATGGATACATCCTTATATTTCTAAATTCAAATTGTATGCTTTTTTTTATAGCGCACTTGGGAATACAGGTTCCTTGTACATTTCAGCTATCTGTCTATAACGGTTCAAAAGTTTGTCACACAAATGAAGTTACATCAATTACTGGGTCACCCTTTAATGTCCAAGCCCATATTTTATACTTTCTCTTATAGCAGACTTAGCAATACATGTTCTTTGGAAATTTCAATAGTCTCTCTGCAAATGGCTGTATACATCAATCTAAATAAAATATTGGGGCACCCTTTAATTGATAATTTTAAATATTTATACTTGCTACTGTAACGATAATGGTTAGCGACATACTGTCCAATTTTCAATCCTTTATACATAACGGTTCTAAAAATAGGCCCATATAGGTCAATTTACGTCATCTATGGGGACACCGTTTAATTATAAGATTTTTTTTTGTGTTAGTTTGTGCTGTTGAGTTTCGTTAAATTTTTTAAGCGGTGCTTTTAACAGTTCAAAACAAACGTAAATAAATGTATGTTATACGGGGGCACCCTTTAATTTTTAAAATTATGAACTGGACCAATCTGTACGCATAACCTTTTATATAAAAAACAAATTTTTAAATTGGTTCACAAATGTTTGAGTTCTGCAAGCACAAACATTGAAAAAGAAACATTCAGACGAATTGATAACGTCCTTATTTTTTTGTTTAAGTCGGTTTAAAAAAATTTGCTTAAATAATTGTAGTGATTTTAAATACCTTTTAATACCCCCTTTATACATCTTCAATAAGTTTTTATCTTTATAAATTTTCAAAAAAATTTCAAAGCAATTCAGCCGTAATAGAAAATTTTAAATAAATGGTATTTTCTTTACTCTCCAGGATTTTATATTCAGGATTTTATATTTGGCTATGCCAAACTTTATATACTCTGTACCATATATGTAAGTCTAGTTTAGTTTACACCAATCAAAAAAGCAAATATTGCGGTGGCAGAGAATTAAAAAATAAAAAAAAATTTTGTACTGTACTTACATAATTTTACATAATAATGACATCGGCTCTTAATGGTTTAAAATTTTTTTTAACAATATTAGTATTTCCTTAAAAATCTCTTCAAAAGCTTTTTAAAAAACCCATACTGATATTTTAAAAAATTTGAAAAGTTCCGAGGCCCCTAACGCGAAAAATTTTGGCTAGCACAAATTTTTTCGCTTAATAGTTTATTTTACATTTTCTATCGCCCCATATATTCGATTTTTTGATTGGAGTTACTTCATTGTTTCAAATGATATGGAAAAATTAGAGGCGTGGTGTTTTGCCGCTGCCTCGAAGGAGATGAACCGATCTTGCTGATTTTCAATAGCATCGACACGTCTGATCGATTGGCGTATTTAAATTTTCTCTAGCTGATCAAGTACCTACGGACAGATAGGACGGACAGATAGGCAGACAGACGTCGCTCAATCGACTTTGCTATTCAAAAGAAGTCCGAATATATAATGGGGTCGGAAACGGATATTGTAGAAATTACAAACGGACTGACAAACTTAAATATATCCTTTTTCCACTTTTTGTGGTGAAGGGCATAAAAAAGAACTGTCAACGATGTTCACGGTAACTATTTAAAAGAACGGTGAGTTAAAAATGACTTTCACTGGTAACGACGTTCCTCAAAAATCACGGGATCGTATGTAAGTAACGTAAGAAGCTTTTTCCATTAGAATTATTTTAAAGTTTAATTTTTCTTAAAAAAAGAAAACTGTTAAGATATAAGAACTAAATTTTCCAATCTGTTGAAGTCATTTAAAATGAAGAATATTTATTTGCTTTCCAAACATTACAAGATACCTTAGAGCCAGTATGTATGCTTAATTTCTAATGTGCTTCCAAATTATTTCGTAGCAAGTTTAAAAAATATTTTGAATAAATAAATTAGAGTTAAACTGGCAACAAACAATCCTAGTTGTTTGATTTTCTTTTGAAGCCTAGTGTTTCAAAACGTTACTTGTATTTCAATGTATGTATTTTTAGCATGACATGGAAACAGATTATCCGGGGACCTAATATAATTAGCGAACATTCTTACTATTCCGTTCCTAAAGAAAAGAAAAAAATTAAGAAAATTAGAGAAATCAGTCGATAAACGGAAGTATTTTACTATTGTCAATATTTCCTTTTAACTTTTCTTATGCGCTGGCTCTTTCCTACTTTTTTGAACGTACACCCATTTCTCCTGCACTCAACTGCAAACAAGTAGAATCACAATAAATTTTTTTAAATATTAGAATTGTTATTCTTTATTTTTTTATTTATTATTATTTAAATTTTATTTTATTTCTTGTTGAGGTAAATATTGTAATCTCCTTTCTAAATTTATTTAATATGAATTTGGCTCTACATATATATTTTATCAGCGTTGTGATCAATAAGTCTAAAGCATAATTGAAGAAAAGGTGAGACAACGATATGCAGGCTCGAATGGTGATAAAGCATCCCTTGGATCAGATGGAGATTTCAGTACTTAAATACAATTAATGTACAGTGTTATGTCTGGAACAAGGTTCTGTTTAAAGATGCTCGGACGATACAAGTTGCGCTTGTTTAGAGATACAAAGATGCATGGTCAATTTTCTCAGTTCTGGATTATCACAAAATAACAAAAGGAAAGAAAACTGGAAATAACCGATAGAAGTGGATGTATAACTTCAACAACTTTCCTACAATCCTAACTTGAGTGTATTTTTTAAACATCATCTTCTTCCGTTAGTCAACATGACTTTAAAAAATCTTAAAAAAAACTTCTGCCAAATTTTGATTTTTTAAAACTAATTTTACGGAATATCTGTCAATTAAACTGTGGAAATTAAGTGTATCAGTACCTTTTTATATGAATCTCAATGATAAAATAAAATACTGTTATCGATATAATTGAATCAATCTCGCAGAATGAATGGAATCATTTGCGTTAATTTTGTTGCGTCATTTTGAAACTCTAATTTGGATCCCAGAAAATGTTCATGTTGCAAAAGTGTAAATGATCATATTGTAAGTGTAAACTTTAACTAAAATAGGATTTTTGAATTAAAACTTTTCATTATTAAGAAAATTTTAGCTTTTTAAAAATTAAAAATTTTTTATTTCAAAGAGCTGTTTAAAGAAACAACCTTTGTTCCTTGCTGTTTTTAGGCTTAAAACTATTACGGTGGCCAAAATTAGGTATTTCTTGACAAGATTTAGTTTACAAAACTATTAATAATTATTATTTCTAACAATAAGAATGGACATATGAATATTTATTTTTAATGTTTCAACACTCTTCCTTTATACTCAAACTAAATTATTAACATTATTAACATTATTATTTAACAAATATTAAACCACTCGTAACTTTTTTTCTGTCGACTTTAATGCTTTTAATCAAAAACTAAAGTTTAAAATCCCACCTACCAAACAGAAAAAAACGTGTATCAAAATTCTGATCTAATCAAAGTTACAGATTTTCGACCGCCTTCTCGCCATTGTGCGACGTATAATATATGACGGATTCTGTGTGCCCCAACTTTCAGAGACGCTAAGTAAAGTGTATTGGATGGTAAAATATTAATTTTATTAATTTATTCTGGTATATCATATGACCTGACTAGTCTGAATAAGAAAACATATTTTTTTTTTTAAATAAACGTTCGAGAAAATACCATAAATATTTAAAATCAAGTTTTTCTTTACAAAAAATTATAAAAGGGGTAAAAGCTTAAAGATAATTTTGACTTAAAAATTAATTAATTTTATGTCAGGTTTGTTGTTTTGCTGAAAATATTAAAATGCTTCCAAATACTATTTTACAATTACAAAAAACAAGTAAGTGAAATTATCCAAATGTTTTAACTGATTCAAATAAAATCTATAGAAATGAAACAAAAATAAAATGAATTTATAAATTGCATTGCAATAATCTATTTGTCAGGTGCACTAATCCGTTTTTGTGCTTTTGGCAAAAGTTATATTATGTTTAATACCATAAACCTGAAAGCAAGCAAAATATATTTACAGTGAATGAGTAAATTTGTGTGCGGCTTGAGCAAAATGAAATAAAATATAAAATCATCAACATAAATCTACATCGAATATTGTAAAGCATATGATAGAATTTTTGAAATTTCTTTCTTTGTTAGTAAGAGAAATAATATTTAAATCCAATTTAATTCAAATTTTACGGTACACTGTACTTTATAATAAACTTACTTGGGTGTATGCTGAATAATGGTGTTGCCAAGTTAAGGCAGCCAACCAAATAGAAGAATGACATGGTGTATGGAATATAAGATGACTGTTTAGTACTAATGTCTGTCTGCAAACAATATACATTTACATTCATTTATAATAGTTACGGTTCTACAACTTGCGAATAAAAGTTTTTGGCAAAACTCCTGAAGAAACGTTCTGCTCTGATTACGGATTTATTCTCGTACATATTTGCATACATTTTTTATTTTTTGATAATATTGTTCTACGCTTGTAACTGGCATCTTTGCTAGATTCACTCTTTACACAAAAAACTTATATCGAATATAAATAGAGAGGAATAAAATGCGGTTTGCGTACTGGAAATTCGTGTTTCTTACTTTCTATATAAATTGCTTTTTATTTTTGTTGTCTTTTTAAATTAACAAGACACAAATTGTAAATTTTAAGTAAAAAAATTAAAGAAATAACAACAATGTTATTATAACGTTTTTCACTAAAGTATAAATAACAAAAAAAATCCAAAATGATACGTTTGAAATGCTTTAAAGTATTGTGAAAAAAACGCCGCAAAGGACGAACTAAAAAACGAAAATAAAGAAGAATTCACACATGTGGAAGCCGCATTTGCACGCGAAAGGTGCTAAATTTATTATTACCTGTAGAACTGAATAAGAAGTTTAAATATCGATATTAAATTACTGTTTTATTATTTCAATAACTGCGCGTTGATTGCTCCCGAACCAACAGATCATAAGTTTTCAAGAAATGTTTTTACCATTGAAATTACTATCAATAGACCCTACCGATACTGATATCTTACAAAATACAATAATTACTTTTTGATCCGTTACAAAAAAAAAAGAACTTTATCGATATCAAATGAGTTGTCGTTAAATAAAAAAACTCGATAGATCTCGAAAGACATAATAACAACATTCGATGGCTACTGAAATGAGTTTCTTAGTTGTTGTAAATTTAAACGAAATAGCAACAAGAAACAATGAGCAAGTAGAAATTTAATTTTATTTTTTAAATTATTTTTTTTATGTTATTATTTAATTGTTATCACGGACAGTTACTGTGGCGATTTTCGTAGAATTAAAAATATCAACTAATAATAATAAAATAATGGTGAAATATTGCCAAATATTATATACCCTCTACGAAAAGAGTTGTGTTTTCGTTTTTCTTCAATACATTTATTTGTCGCCTTGCTCCTTCTTTGATCCTTCATTAAAGAACTTATTGTGAAAATGTTTGCGAAAGCAAGAATTTTATAAAACCGAGCTCTCCCCCAAGGGATTTTCTGAAGATGTCAGATATTTGGTTTTCAGCTTCACTTGTACAATTATAAAATTGAATCAATAGTTAAAATAATTTTTTTTTTCGAAATTTGGGATTTTTAGAATACTTTGTTGCCAGATTTTAGTTATTTTTGGTGCATTTTTGGCTTTGAATGAAACTTCTAATTTTTATTGCAATATTTTTGGAGAATTTTTTGCGAAAATAAATATTTTGGTGAAATTGTAATCGTTTTTTAAAATTTGGCTTTTTTTCTAATCTATAGTATTTTTTTTTTACAAAATTTTTGATTTTAAATTAAGTTTTTAATTTTTTTATTCTCCTTCCACCAGCTATCTTTCTTTATTCTATCCATTTCCTAAAGAATGTAGCACGGTTACAAAAATAATTAAATAATCATTGTTGATAAAAGTTTTTAATATTTTTGGTGAAATATTGGCGAAAATGTATCATTTTGGTGAAGCAGTTCCAATAAAAATCTGTATATTTTTTCATAGGTTTAAGTAGAACTTTTTTTATATAAAATTTCTGTAAAAAAAAACTTTATTTGCAGATTTCACTAAGTTTGTTTTGTAATAAACCAATTATTGATTCAAATGATTGTATTCTTTCATATTTTTAATGCCGTTACTTCTTTAATTGTTTAAGTAATCTAAACACCTTAATTAAGTTTTTATTTCTCTAATTCGGATAAATCCAATGCATCGTCTGCAATAGAAGTAAATTTCTTCTTATACATATGTGTTGTTAATGCACGGACAATATCTAAGTGAGAAAAGTATGTATGATTCTAAACTAATTTAATTGTCATTAACAAACAGTTGGGAGAAATGCTGTGAACTTATGTTTTCAACAAGGTATTTTTTTTTGTTTTTTATTAAGTTAAAATTGAATAAAGTGATATTATTTTTTAATTTTCTAATTTTGGTAACTTTTTTTTTTTGAAAATATGCTTTTAAATTTTCTATAATTTTGTATTTTTCAAAACGTTGAATTTCGATATTACAATAAATTAAAATAATTTCGTCTTACGTTCAATTTTATTTTATTATATTTAAAAAACTTCCGCGTACATTTGTTAAATAAATTTCTTTCTCAAAAATTTGTAAAAATTAAAAGAAGAATCTACTTCAGCCGAAATAAATTTGTTATAATTTGGTTTGTTTTCATTTTCTATTCTTGTTACTTTAATGGTGTTATTAAATCAATATTTCTGTGTTGACAAATGTATTTATGAGTGCAAAATTTATATTATTTATAAATACTTGCAGATAACATTTCTTCAAGTTTGTGTTTCGCCGACATAAACATTTAATTACAATCTTACTAAGGGAAACGCAATTCGCAATGAGTTTAGAAACTAATTTTTTTAATGACCCATTATTTTTTAACCGGTCTCTTATAGAAGACGAAATATTTCTGTTTTAAAATTTTCGATAGTTTTTTATTATTGCGTTTCCTGGCGGAATCTTATAAATCGGATGTCAGAACTTAATTTTTGTGTCATATATTTTATTTTTCATTATATTAAACAACGGGAATTTTTTTTAATTATATTAATTAATCTTCAAAAAATTTTTTCTTGTGCTATTTTCCCGATTAAATATTTAAACCACCGATATTGATTATTGAGGGTCAAAGCATGTCTCGGTGGCCATTTCGTTGTCGCTTAGTTAACTCTTTGATCCTCAATAATCAATATCGGTGGTTTAAATATTTTATTTTTCGTTTCTGGATAAATTATAATAATGTCTTAAAGATCTATCGTACTTTAGCTGTTTAATTTTATCGTTTTCGATCTCCCATCTTTTCAACTATTACTATTAAAAAATGTCCGCAAATAAATAAAGTTGTGCTTTTCCAAATAATAATATGTATATTGGAAGAATCTTTGTTCATATAGTGAGTTAATAAAAAAATATATATTTTGATTAATTAATTCTTTAACGAATTCACTATGATTGTTCTTTAATTTCGAATCCCAAAGACTTCATATTCAGAAAACCTCCCTGCTGCTTGATTTCACATTAATAATTTTAAATGCAATTTTTTTAAAAGGAATATGCTTGAAAATGTATTTGAATGAGTTCTTACTGTCGATTTAATTTAAGCAGGCAGCACTTATTTAACTTAAAATTACACGAAATGTTGATTTTGTTGCAAGATGGTTATTTACATAATCGTGCATAAGTGTGAGTGCTTTTGAAAATGTGTGTAATATATTTTTCTGTTTTATATATACAACATATTCTTTGTTTAATGTGCAAATGCTGTAGAAGTGCTGGTAAAATAAAATAAAACAAAAATGTGACAAACAAAGCAAACAAGCAAAAGGAAACAAAAAGAAAGCAACTTTTAACTGTGACACTAGTAAGAACAAGAAAAAGAAGACACTCTAGAATAAACCGATTTTAAGACAACGTGGCAGTTACGGTGCGTAAGTGCAACAAATTTACCTGAAACAATGGCGGTTTTAGGATTAAGATCTAGCGTTGATGCACGTTCAAGGCTCGACACTAATAAGGATGAACACTGTGGATTATTCAACAAAGATCTTTTATTGTTGCAGCTTGTGTAGCTGACATTAGTTATGTCATTGTTCTTTTTACTCTTAGTGTCGCTGCCATTATTACTGTTGTTGTTGGCGTTATTTTGGGTGACTTCAGTCGTAGTAATACTTGCCTCCATACAACTTTCTGAAGAAGTAGATACAGCATTGGTAGCAATTGTTGTAAACGCTGAAATATCATCATTACAATTGTATTTTCTATTTAGGATGAAAGAATTATTGCTGGTAAACGGTACGTGACCACTATTTGCAAATGTTGAATTTGAATTCTTATTGTTGTTGTCGCTGATGTTGCTATTGCAAAAGTTTTTCTTACTATTGCTGATGGTGTGGGTGTGGGTGGTGGTGCTGGTGGTGGAATTCTTTATCTGTTTGTTTAATGTATTTGTATTCAAATCGAATAGTCCTGCCACATGAAATACAATAAAAATAACAATAAGAAAAAGAAAAAGAAAAAGATGAAGGAAAAAAAGCACAAATGGAAATGGCAAAAAGTTAAAGAAAAGTTCGTAGTCTTTTTTATCTTAATCTTCATCTTAATCATCGTCAACAACATCTTTGTTCACTACAACAAAAGTGCAAATGCATTTACAGTGACAATAAACAGCTGAAAAAAACTTAAACAATCTTCTACTTTATGTTTTTATAGCTTTTCGTTTCAATAGAGAAAAAGAGTTTATAACAATGAAAAAGAATCACTTTTAACTTTTCTAAAAACAATATGAACACAAGTGCCACAACTAAGCAGCAGCAGCCACAAAAAACACATACAAATTCACCAAAAGCCAATACATTCACAACCGCATTTACACTTTGTTTACACAATACAAACTTGCAAACATTTCTTTTTTATTTGAAAAACTTATTTCTATTTCCATTTGATAGTTCATGAAACTTTTTAACAAGTTTTATTTTTTATTTTGTAAATCATAATTTTCAACTACACTGTTATATATGAATAAATCAGATCCATGTATATCTGTTCTCAACAGATGCCTGGGTAACTTAAATCATGTTAAATAAATTTAAAGATTACAATTTTTAAAGACTTCATTTTTTTCACATTTTATGATGCAAAGTTCCACATTCAAAAAAATCTGCTGAAATATGGCGGACATAGTGCTACTTACTCTGTGTAAATAACAAGTTATTTACTAAAATCTTTAAGTAAGAAGACCATATATGTCAAAATCACGTCTCGATTGGGACATCCTCCATACCACCTATTACATTTATATATTATTCTTGTGCAATTGTTGTTTTATATAAAAACAATTTCTGTCTATTGCTGCCCTCAAAATTGAGGCCATTATCCTCGATATCATATTCTAAGTAATTTTGACACTTAATATAATGCTTTCGGTACTATACTCTATATCTATGGTTTTAGTCTATCTGTTATAATAATACGGCCATTACGTCAGAATCACTTCTCTATAAGAACACCATATTATTTGCTAATCTGCTGGTATGTCCTGCACAAACATTTGTTATTAACAAAATTATTTTTTTGGGATTCAATAATGTTATTGACAGATTTCATCTGTCTGCTTATAACAGTTCAAGTGTATGGCCACATAAATTAGATTACATAAACTATTGGGACACCCTTATACCTCAAAACTTTATACTAGTTCAACTGTTCAATAGTTTGACAATATACATCAAATTACAGCAACTACAGGATCACTCTTTAATTTCCATATTCAAATTATATACTTGCTGTTGTAGTAGATTTAGCAATCAGGTTCTGTGGAAATTTTAACTGTCTGTCTATGACTGTTCAACAGTTTTCCCATATACATCAGATTATATCAACTATTGTAAAACTCTTTAATTTATAATAGAACATTTTTATACTTCTTATTACACCAAATAAAGTAGTGGACAATCTGTTTAAAATCCAGGTATTTGTATAAAATGGTTTAAAAAATACGGCCATATAGAACAAATTACATTAATTTTTAGAACACCCTTTTATTTTTAAATTCAAATTATTAGTTAGCAAAACAGGTCCCTTGTAAATTTCAGCTTTATGTCTATAACGGTTCGAAGTTCCGGCCACATACACCGTATTACATCAACTATTGGGACACTCCTTTATTTCCAAATCCAAATTTTATACTTGTTGTTATAGCGGAGCTAGTTCTTTGTAAGATTTAATCGACTGTCTACAACTGTATAAAGTACGGGCGTATACCAAATTAAATGAACTATTGGCGCACCCTTTAATTTATAATTTGTAACATCAATACTTGTTACTATAACGGCCATAGCAATCGACATTCTCTCCAATTTGTAAGCGTTTGTCTATAACGGTTCACAACGCAGGCCCATATAAGTAAATTTACATTAATTATGGGGCACCCTTTAATTTTTAGATTTATTTTTGCATAAATTTTTGTTATTGGGAGCTATAGTAATACGCAGTCATTTTAAATTTTACAAAAGTGCCCTTAACAGTGCATAATACACTTAAAAAATATGTATGTTGTATGAAGACACCCTTTAATTTTTAAGATTAAGAACTGTTTCAAAAACGGGACCAATCTGTACATCAGAAATGACTGAGTTCTGGAGGCACATACATAAAGAAGCAAAATTCAGCCGAATTGATAACCTCCTTCTTTTTGTGAAGTCGATTAAAAAGTATTATGCTTATAATATAATAAAAATGATATTATTTGTTGGTAGGAAAAGCTATACGTACTTCAGCGGATGCTTAAGCCAGCTCATGAGGAAAACATTATGCACTTAAAAAAAAAATAAAAATATTTTCTTTAAGAAACTTCATTGAAAAATTTTAATGCTGCGGTTACGTCTATTTCCGTTAAGCCGAACTCAAGGTGTTGGTGTTACAACCAAATATGAAAAGAATGATCTGTGATATTTACTTTTTATTATAAAAAAAATAGTTATATATCGCTGGTCTCATGTAGAATGTCTCTAACGCGAATTTCTTCGAAATTTAGTTTTTCCGTGATTCAAATACAATTCACGCAGATACCCCTCGTCACAAAATTTGTGTGCAATATTAACAAAAATGTTACAATCATTTGCATTTCAGATATTACATTGTGATTAATACAGTTTCTGTTATTTTTTACCTTCTCCTGTAATATTACAATTATACGGGCCCTTCTACATAAGACCAGCGATATAGAGCTTTATATGAAAAAAATGCTTTTAACTCAATACCGTTCATATGGTTTAACCAATCGCATTTAAAAAATATGAATTTCAATCTGTGTCTCATTGTCATTGGCATTTTAATTTTCAAGAATTAGGAATATATAAAAATAGTATTTATATTTTCAAGGTTGACAAGTTATATAAGATGCTATAAGACATTTTTAATTTTTCTTATTATTATTATTATTATTATTATTATGATTTATAAAAAAATGATTTATTTTAAACAGAGTTAGGATTTGAAAAAACCTCCAAAAAAAACTAGTATTATAGAATAATCAATTTTGTTCAGAACAACTGGCCTTTATTGAAAAAGATTTGAAAAAGATGTTATGGAAGAACCATCTTTAAATATTTGTAAAGAAAAACAAAAAATAAAGAATTATATTCATCCTATTTTACAAAAGGACAAATTAAGTTAATTAAGGATCCGATTAGGCGCGTGTAAATATTTGTGCTTTGTTTAGAATTGGTACTCATCAGTTTCATGTTTAGAGTTGAGCTCAAGTTACTTATCATTAACTTCGTTTTTATATTTTAACTAGCTTATTGTACGCAGCGTCGCCTGGGTATAATTTCAGGCCGCTTTCGTCTTCTCCCCCTTCATACCATTTTTTCTCTACATACATAACTATGTTTAAAACTTTATTAAAATCGGTACAGCCTATAAGTTCCCATGTTTAACCACGAACGCGCCGACCGATTCCATGCAAACTTAAGATAAACCATAAAAACAACCATGCGAACAAACTCTTAATATTTAATCGAATTCGGTTTGACCGTTCATGAGTTATATAGATTTTTAAAAATTTAAAGAAAGAAGCAATTATTGAGAAATATGTACGGACATTTTTCAAATCTAAAATTAGACACCAGTATAATTTATTGCAGCATTTTCTGGATCGCTACATCCGTCATTAGCATTTTTCTTATCTATTTATCAATCTAGGTTGTGCACATTGTAAACATCATCTATTTATCCAACTTATTTTAAACACGGGGAATATTCATAATCAGTCAATATTTATATGGGCAAAAATTTGTAATTAATTTCTATTTCTTAATAAAATTTTAGATTTGATTATTTTGCAAATCGTCATCAAAGTCGTTGTTGTCACAAAATGAGTCCTCAAGATTGTATCCGCGCATTGTCGTGTTTGTTGTTTTATTGCATTTTTATTGACCATCGATATTTAGGTGTTTGTTTTTTAAAGTAGTTTTGTGAAGTGGAAGAATCAAGTGTCAAAGAAGAGAAGCACAAATTTTTTGAGAAGAAAATAAAAAAAAAATACAATAAATTAAATTTTTTAAGTGGTTTAACTTAAATCGTATGGGTGTGGCTTATTGTGATAACTGTGGGGATTGCGTAAAATGAAGGAAAATTTAGCAGGATTTATACTAATGGCACTCTCGTTTTATATTTAAAATTTTCTTAATATAATTTTAAAGACTTTCAGCAATAAATAATAAATATTCATTAAAATTTTTGCTAAATATATACTAAAACCTAATAAAAGGTTAAGTTTGTATGTACACTTACAACATGCAAAATCGATATTCGTACATCCTTAGTAAAGTCATTATATTCTTAATATCCTTAAAAGTTTTAGCAGTAAAATAATTTGAATAATTTTTTTAAATTACACATTCTTAATGTTATCATGTTGAGAAAGAATAAGTTAAACGTAATAGCATTAAGAAAAATTTAGCGATTTGAATTTTTAGTGTTAGCAAAATCCATATTCGTACACTGTGGTACCACGATTTCTTCTTGAGTTATGTGGTAGTTCAAAATTATATTTGATAGAACAGCAAAGGAAGATCTATCGCTCGAAAATCTTGTGAACTTTCTTTGGATTTAAGAAAATTGCTTGTAGATTTAGGAGAAATTGCAAAACTTTTTAAAGTAAGTCATTCAAGAATACAATACGTTCTACAGACATATAAAGAAAATAGATACTTAAAAATAATGACGAAATCAAAATAGATTTTTACTGGACAGAAGATCACAATCATTTCTTTTGCGGCAGATATGCGAGGATAACACGTTAAGTGCTCCAAAACTTTAAGCAATCCTTTTTAAACACCTTAATATAAATGTGACATCCCAAGCATAATTTATAAAATTATAATCGAAGGACTTGGCTTAGAGACAATTTATCTCCCAACATACAAACTGCACCAGACACTCGCCTTTAGATATTGTATAACTGTCCGAAATATCTCAAAATGCTACCACAGAGTCCTTATATCAACCCAATTGACGAACTCTGGTATATTAAAAAAAAAAAAAACAATTAAAGTATTATAAAAACATTCAGGATCTAAAAAAATCTTTGACTACAGAATGGAAAAAATTTCCACAAACTTTAACATATAAGCTTATTAAGTCGATGCCATCACGTGTTAAAGCTGTAGCTAAAAGGTTATGTAACCAAATATTAAGGGTAGTTTTAAAATTATTTAAGATATTGAGTGTACGAATATGAATTTTATTTTTGGAAAAAAAAAATCAATTATCTTCTTAAAAAATATTGAAATAAAATTTTTGGATTTGTTTGGATGTTTTCTTGAATAGAACGTTTAATTGAAAATTATGCAATATAAAAATATTTATTTTATTGTATAATAGTGCTGTTTGCTAAAGTAAATGGTATATACAAGGGAATTTATCAGCTTTTGGTCCAATATGAAAATATATTAGCTCATGATAAAAATTTACCTGAGCTGAAATCGCGCAGGCGTTATACCTTCTACAGTGTATTAAATACTTTTTGCAGTTTATCTGGATAAATGAAAATACCATAGTCTTACGATACCAAACTAAGAATGGCCATTGTAAAAACAAAGTGTGCGGATTCTTCCATTTAAAGAAAATAGTTATTAACATCTGCGTAGAGAAATGCAAGACTTAGCGTGGTACACTTTTATACAAGTTCGGTTACTGTTAAAGTGATTAATGTATTACAAGAAGAACGTATTTCTGATACAACATTTAAAGAACCGTAAAAATAAGATCATTTTCAATAGTAAAGATAAAGGAAAAGTTTGTTTAAATCAAATTTCGGGAACGATGGAAATTTTCCAAATGTTAGCAAACCAAAAATTGTAACAATTTATAATATTAAAAAAAAATTTTGAAAGCATTTTTAATTTAAATATTTTAAAATGATTGAAATTTTAGTTCGACGCAAATTAAATTCTTTGGCCTTTAGTTTAATATGCTGTTTTTAATCTCACTGCTATATTTTAACACATTTAAATGTTTGATAGTGTTTATATTTTATTGCAGAGCGATTAACCATTTTTAAAGAGCCGTTTTCGAAGGATAAAAGCCGCAACACTATTAACTTGGTAACACTGGCCGTTTGAAATTTTCACGCAAAGACAACTAGTATGACCGTTACAACAACAATTAATAAAACAATGCAAGCGTCCGCATGCAGTTTCTTTTTTTTTAAGTTAGAATATAAAATAAAAATTAACTTAAGCCGAAATAAAATTAATTCATTTGTTATAAATTCAGTTCATTGAGAGAACGACGGATAAATGTGGTGGGTTGTGTGAGGACTTCATCCAATCAATTTAATGTTGGTTGATTATAAACAACCCTCGTAGTCTTATGTACAGGATTAGTTACTTGAATGGAACATGTTTACAATGAACACAACCTATGGTAGATCGAAGCGAAGAATTCTGATGACGAATGTAGCGATCCAGAAAATGAAGCATTGTATTCTGCTGATGTTTAACTTTCCTATGCTATATTCGGCTATGCCCAATTTTATATACCCTTCACCATATATGTAAATCTAGTTTAGGGAAACAACTCCAATAAAAAAAATATTGGGGTCACAGAAAATTAAAAATAAGAAAAAAATAAGAACTACATATACATATATCATTTTACATAAAAACTTAATCGAATCTTAATGGGTTAAGCATTTAAAAAAATTGATATCTTCAAAAGCTTTAAAACGATACCCGTATTAATATGAAAAGTTTAGAGGCCAATTTTATCACTTGATGTTTTTTCTTATTTTTTACTTTTCTATCGTCCCATATACATATGTATATATATATAGAGGCACGTGTGAGGTATTGCCCGCACGGAGCACGGACGTCGCTCAATCGACTTCGCTATGCATAAAAACTCAAAATATATATACTTTATGGGTTCTGAGTGTCAAACTTGGATATACCCATTGAAAAACTTTTTAATGATATATAAAACACTGGAAAGTATCCAGATGATTGGCGGAAATACATTTTTTTTATAACAATTTAAAAGAAAAATAATGCAAGAAAGTGCCGAGATTATAGATTAATATTTCTTACAAACATCCTAGAAATATTCTTGAGACTAAATAATACATCAAATATTACACAAGAACTCTAAACAACATATAGGTAAATGTCACTTTAGCTTCAGGGAGCCAATAGGTAATAGGAAAGCACTGTTTTGCATCCAGATGCTTGTCCAAAGTTGCCGTGCTTTCTTTCTGTGCTTTATTGGTTACGAAAAAAGCATTCAATAGAGAGAACATAAGTTAATTAGTATATTGAAACAGCTAAACATTGATGGTTCAGGTATAAGATGTATCAAAAATCTGTAATGGAAACGAACAGCAGAAATCTGAAACAGTGAAATAAACACTATAATATAAATAGGGGCGTCCGACAAGGATATATTTTGTCTCCTCTCCTTTTCAATATATAATATAAAAGTTAATGGCCAGTTTATCAACAATATACGTAACGCCGATGACACTACTATTTTAGCGGATCAGACATATTATCCTATCTACAAACAATTGTCCAAGAATTAACCAATTAAGGCAATAAATTTGGCTTAAATCTTAACGTACAAAAAATTAAATATATGATAATCAGTCGATTTAATACATCTTATCTAAATGCTAATATTTATATTAACAGCCAAGAGTTAGCGGCGTAAGTAAAATTGTATATTTGTAATGTATGTTTCATGAAATTTGGTACCCTGATATTAAAATAAAAATGAAGAACTAAAATGTCTCGTCGGTAATCATAAACTGCCTGTTTTTGTCACTTTATATGAGGAGATAAATATGAATTTTTACAACTTATCGATGTAAAGGTAGAAGGAATGCGAACCATGGGAAGAAAACAAATTTCCTCTTTAAGGAGTATAAGAAATTTGACGGGGTTAAGAACTATTGGCAAACTAAACCATTCGGCAGGAAATTGGAATGAACTTTACTGCTAATAGTCAATTATTTAAGTAAGATTATAATGATTATACTAAAATGTTTTTATTTTTATTAAGTGTGCATGTGATCACTCTATATCCATTGTTGGTTAGTGGTAATAAAAAAAGCCAAAATTAATTTAACTCATTTGTTACATTTTCAAATAGTTCAACTAGTTGCTTTCATAAAAAATGAAACTGAAATAAGAAAAGGTCATCTCAGCATTAAAAACGGTGTTACAAGATAATAATGATCAAATTAAAAGCAAAAGTGTAACGCAGCAAAACGTTTGTGTTTCATGTAAAAACCTTTTAATTAAATAAATAGTTTTCTTCAATTTTTCGTTTTAGGTTAGACGAGTTATTAAGCTCTCAAATATTATTTGCCAATGTTGGCAAAGTACTTGTTATTCTTGATTTTTGTGGAAAGTAAACCAAAGCCCAGTATTTTTGAATGTGAAATAAAATATTTTTTGAAATTTGAGCTTTTGTTAAAGTTGTATATTTCCAAAATGAAAATTTATTATTCGGAATCTTTTAAAATTTAATTAATTTACTTTATTCGTGCTTGATTCCTTCAAATATAAATATTTCATGATATTCTCATAAAATATTTATTATTTTAAACTAAACTACAAAATGAAATGTATTACTGCGGGGAAAGCATATCCATATGGCCATTTCACTACTGCTCAAATAGCTCATCAGTGGATTTTACCCAAATTTTGTATTGAAAAACAGAAAGTCTTATATCAAAAGCCAAATTGATTAAATGAAAACTCCATTGAATCAATAAGACAGAAGACAATAACAACTCAAAAATGTTCTACACAAAAACGCAGCAAACATTTAGTAACTATTTTTATTTTTTCTTTCATTTTTCTACATAAGAGATCCCGAATAATAAATTTTCATTTTGATATATTTGCATGTGCACATTGCTTATTAATAAAAATTGTTTTTCAATTTTTATTCTTATTTTTTCATTGAATCTTTCAAATACATATGAATGGTTCCCAATGAGATCCCTTATGTAGAAAAATGAAAGAAAAAATAAAAATAGTTACTAAATGTTTGCTGTGTTTTTGTGTAGAACATTTTTGAGTTGTTATTGTCTTCTGTCTTATTGATTCAATGGAGTTCTCATTTAATCCATTTGGCTTTTGATATAAGACTTTCTGTTTTTCTAAACAAAATTTGGGTAAAATCCACTGATGAGCTTTTTGAGCAGTAGTGAAATGGCCATATGGATATGCTTT
Organism: Gymnosoma rotundatum; assembly: GCA_916610165.2. NCBI lineage: Eukaryota > Metazoa > Arthropoda > Insecta > Diptera > Tachinidae > Gymnosoma > Gymnosoma rotundatum. The sequence continues at coordinate 87,723,842 of OU744337.1, read as the reverse complement.
CCCCGCAGTAATACATTTCATTTTGTAGTTTAGTTTAAAATAATAAATATTTCATGAGAATATCGTGAAATATTTATATTTGAAGGAATCAAGCACGAATAAAGTAAATTAATTAAAGTTGTATATTTCCACTAAGAACTTCCGATTCATATACTTCATATAATTTCAACGAAAATGTTCATAAAAAATGTATAAAATAGAAACAAATTACAACCAAAGGAAGTGATTCTTAATTGCGAATTGAGAGCTACTAAGGCGGAAGTTGTTGAATAACAATTTTATGAATCATAGAAAGTAAAGAAATAAAAAATATACCATCTCGGTAGAAGCTAAAACTGAGAGATTTACAACTTTGTTTTTAAATTGTTAAATTAAGTTGTTTTCAGTTGTATTTTCATTAAAGCGGAAATTATTCATATGTGTATGTTGCAACATCGTTCTAACGTAAGCGTTGTGAATGTGTTAGTCAATACCTATCAATATCGCCTTAGAGAACTTCGATACCTAAAAGAAACAAAAAGGATTGATATAAAGTTTACCTTTCGCCGAAAAGGTGTTATTTGTTTGTTTATAATTTTTGATTAGATGAGAGAGAATGGATCTTATACAGATAAATGTATTATCTAATGTCGGCAATTATGTATGGCATACAATATCAGATAAAGGCCCGCCTCTGTTAGCCTTACAAATGCGAGCCTTTATGAGCACATTTTTCATTACATTCTCACACATATCTCGCGGCATTTCATTAATTTAGTTAAGAATATTTTGTTTGAGTTGCTCAAGCGTTTCTGGTTTGTTTGCATAAACCTTACTTTTCAGATATGCTCACAAAACGAAGTCCGGAGCAGTCAAATCAGGCGACCGTGGTGGCAAATTAAAATCCCCATTTCTTGAAATAACATCTTGTGGAAAGAGGTCTCTTATTAATTTCATTGTATTCTTATGCGATGTGGCACCATCTTGTTAATACCACATGCCCAAATCATGTAGTTGTGTCGTTAAAAAGATATCGATATCGCTTCCCATTCACAGTTACCGTTATGCCGTTCTCAAAATCCAAGAAGTAAGGTCCAATGAATCCTCTTGACCAAATCGTACACCAGACTGTCACTTTCAATAGATGCAATGTTGATCGATACATAATTTGAAGGTTTTCCATTGACCAGAAATGACTATTCTGTTTATTCACACATCCATTCAAATGAAAATGTGTCTCGTCACTCATTATGATTTTTTCATGAAAAACGCGGTTATCATTGCCGAGATGTAACATCTTGTTGGCATATGTACGTCGGCTTATACGGTCATGTCTGCGAAGCTCAACTAAATCTTAAATGGTAACAAAGTCCTTGTACAAAATTGTAGTTGATTAATTGTTTTAAATTCTTTCTTGAGCAGCAGAAATGTTTTCAGCCGATTTTGTAGTACCTTGTAGACCATGCTTGTGCCTACCAGGTGCAGACCCTCTTTCTTTGAAATTATTCATAACACGAAAATAGTTTCTGTTGTTGGCACGTTGTTTTTTTTTCAAAAATTTCACGTAACTTTCTCGTGATTTGAATAAAATGTTTTTACGGTTAAAAAACTTTGTGTTATTGAATATTTTTCCATAATAAATTAGCCACATATCTACTTCACGACTGCCAAATATAACCTGTCTAATGACTAATGTTTATCAAAATGGCGGCAATATAAAGTTTTATACCTTCTCGGCGAACACCCTCTATGTTTCATTTTCAGCATAAGTGTTTGTTGTATACTAAACTTTAGATGAAAATTAATAAACAAAAAAAAATACATTTATATGCTTTTGCCGCTTGAAAATTTTACACATTGATTAACGCATCTAAAATATTGGTCAAAAATGCATTTGGTTTTCGCAAAAAAATAGGTATATATTTTATATACATTTACATACATATACATATTTTAAATTTTATTGTTTTTTATTATTACTGCCATGGGCTTGGCATTTAAATTAATGCTTAAAACCAGTGAAAATCGATGATTAGGAAACGTTTTTTTTTCATTTTTTTATAATTTCTTCAAATAAATTCAAGCAACCAGTAAATATTATTAATTTAAATAGTATTTATTAACATCTATTTGTTGTAATAAAATTGAACTTAATGTTTAAGCTTTTTATTGGGATGGCTATTACATCTTACTTTATCTTATTTAGTTTTAAAATCAGGTTTTAATAACAGAATTTTCATGAGTTTTTCATGATTTCAAAAATTAGAACTTAACTGGAACTAGAGCTATGTTAATTAGTCTTAAGACGTTTTAAGAAAACTTAAAAGTTTATATTTATAGTTTGTGTTAGTTGGGTCCAGTTCCTTAAAAAATAAGCATTTTTGGTAATTTCACGAAACATTTATTATTTAAAACTAATAATGGATTACTGCGGAAAGCACAATTATCGTAAGCTAATTCAAGAAATGGAACTAAATAATAAATTTCATATTTTATATTTTAATTTACATTACATTTGGTTTCGCAGAATTAATGTTTTAAATTCGGCCAAAAAGTAAACAATGTCTAAATCTATACAATCTAACAATAAAAAACATAATCTATCAAAAAGGGATCTATGCATTCCATTAACCGCATTCTTGCATAAGACATTCGATTTTTATTTTTATTCCATTCCTCAGCCATTAAGAGTTCATTTTAAAGAGTATATCACAGTAAATTTTTTTTTAATTTTAGGTATTTTTTGAAAATGGTGACAGCTTAGCGAGTAAAAAATACAAATATATCCTAGAAATATTTCTATACAAAAAAATGGTATAAAAGTTATAATGCTCATTTAGTTCAAGAACGTCATAACTCAAAATTTCAAATTTTAGAGTTAATTATACAGAATTGTTTGCCATTTCATGCTTTATATTGTGCATAAGTTTATATCTTTATGTGTTTTGTACTTTCCACGTTTTAAAAGAATAACTCGTTATTTCATTTCATGTTTGGAAACTTTATTTGTCACATTTTGACACATTTTGAGTCGAAGAGTAAACTTAATAACAAAAACATCATATCGCTTTCTAAAACATTGTCACATTTCAATTTGTGACGGTATATGTATATGAAAAAAAGATATTTTGAAAATGTATCGACTTTTCGCATATAATGTATTATTTTCAATTATGGCTGTGTTGATGAAAAATGTTAAGTGAAACTCCGTTTTTCCTTTCAAAAATAACGACATATTTTAGTTTACAACACAGTATCGGATGTATTTTTAAAGAAATAATGTCATAATTCAAACATCCTACATAGTTATTTCAAGACCTTCCATTTAATATATAACTGATGAAAGTTTTCTGAAATGTTTTTTTTTTTTAATTATGAATCATTTTATTAATTTTAGTGGGAACTTAACCAGTCTAATATTTTTATCGATGGTGAAAACAAGTCAAAAACTTAAACTGCGATTATCTCGAAATTAATTTTTTTGGGTTATGACGTTGTTGAAGTAAATGAGCGAAAACTTTTCGCCTGTTGTATTTGGATACACCCTGCGTTTGTACAGGGTAGTACACAGGGCGTCAACGTAGGTAACCTCGAATTTGAAAAATGTTTCAGAGCTTATAGCTTTATCAAAAGTGAACCGTGAAAGTGAAAGTAAGTTTGACAGAATGAGAATCTGTTTATCTAGCAAATCAAAAAAATGCTTCTTAAATATTTATTGCCAATAATAACCCATATTTTTAATCACTCTATTACAACAAAATGGAAACAAGCCAAAATATTTCCTGTCCCGAAATCATCTTCTGAATATCGCCCAATAACAATACTACCGTACCTATCAAAGGCTTTTGAAAAGTTAGCCCATAGTGAAATTACCAATTATCTCAGCAACTATAACCTTATTACAACCAAACAATCTGGATTTCGTGCTAAGCATAGTTGTATTACTGCTCTCACAGATGTAGCTTAAGATATTCGAAAAGAGTTGGACGATGGCAATATTGCAATGCTGGTTCTATTAGACCATTCAAAGGCCTTCTATACGGTTGACCGTTTTAATTCAAAAACTAGAAAAAATGATCCGCTTCTCCTCAACTTCTTCTAAATTAATGAAGTCATATCTTAGTTATCGGGAGAAGTATGTAGCGATTAATCCGTCTCTCTCTGTAACTAGGTGTACCACAGGGTTCCATTCTCGGTCCTCTACTCTTTTCAATTTATGCTAACGATTTGCCAAATCAGTTAAAACACTGCAAAATCAGTATGTATGCAGACGACGTTCAATTGTACATCAGCAACAAACACGTAAATGTTGAAGAAAATTTAAACCTTGACTTGGAAAGAGTTTCAAAAAAATCAAAATGCATTTTAACTTTAATTTTTGCATTTTGCTACATAAAAGATCACAGCCTCACATGCAGCCTCCTTCGTCGGTACTTCTTCATAGCATATTCGGCGGCGAAGTAAAATAATTAATAAAATGGCTATATCTATCTCCTTTCACCACCTGTCTTCTCTCTCATCTATCCCTTTCCTAAAGAATGTAGCACGGTTAAAAAAAAACTAAGTAGGCATTAATGCTAATGCCTGAAGTGCTACTTCTCTTTAAAAAAAAAAAAAAAAAAAAAGATCACAGAACATTGGCGAAAAAGCAGAAGTCTACGTTAACAATAAGAAAATAGAAATTGTGAACAAAGCAAGAAATTTAGGAGTAATCTTTAATAGCACACTAACATGGGCAGATCATGTTGCAAGTGCCTGTGGAAAAACTGTTTCTATTCTGCGAACTTTGTGGTCCACACAATATTGCACACCACTCAAAATAAGGCTTCTCCTTGCTAGAACATACCTCATTCCAACTTTACTTACGCCTGCGAAATTTTTTCAAATTGTGATGCTAAAAGCAAATCGAGACTTTATGTAACCTTCAACAATATCACAAGATATGTATTTAAGCTCAAGCCTTATGGCAATAATAAACACATAAGCACTTACTCTGAGAAAATTTTCGGAGTCTCTTTTGATGATTATTTGAAAATAAGAACCTTGATATTTTTACACAAAATAGTAACTACTCGTAAACCTGACCATCTTTATATGCGACTTAGATTCAGTCGCTTTGGTCGAAAGAAGACTCTGATACAACTAAGATATAACACATTAATATCACGTTGGCAGTTCTTTGTATCCGCAATACGTCTTTGGAATAATATTGATCCATATATTAGAGAAACGAGCAACGCATTACTATTAAAAAATTAATGTCTATCTATCTATATTTGTAACAGGATAATTTTTTCCCTTTTATTATTAAGTTGTTACAATAAATTGTTACAATATTTTTGTTTTAAAAATCTTAAATTATTGTCTTTAAAATTTATTTACCAGATTGCAAAATTATACTTCTACTGTTTAAAAACTTAAGTTTTGTTGTAGAAGCTACCAACTATGCAATAAATAAATTGAAGCAAGTTTGTTTGCTTTTCATGTACTCTGCTAGTATATGCTAGTTACACTTTTGTTTTTTTATCTCACCAAGTTATTAAAACAAATGTCTAAATATGTCACCAATTGCAAGTTAGGCTCACACACAAACGAAAATTGAAGAAAACTATTAATATCTAACTATTACATTTCAAACGATAAAAAAAAACCGAGGCAAACTTGATTTCACAAAAAACAAAAAATATGTCAATCGATCAGTGTGTCGATAGTGTCGAAAGAGGTGCTATTGTAAATCAGCATGATCGGTCCATGTCCTGCGAGGCAGCTGGAAAACACCACGGCTGCTTCTAATATTTTCATGTCATTTGGAACACAGTAACTCAAACAAAAAAAAATAAATATATGTGGCGATAGAGAATTAAAAAATTAAAAGGAAAAAAATCAACTAAAAAAATTAGCGCTCCGGGGCTCTAAAATTTATAAACAATTTTTAAATATAAATATAGATATCATTTTACAGCTTTAAAAAAAACTTTAGGGAAATACTAAATTTTTTTAAACATGTTTAACTTATTAACAGCCGATGTCATTTTTTATTTTAATTCTCTATCACCCCAATATTTACTTTTTTGATTGGAGTTTCTATACTAAACGAGGTTTACATGGATGGTGAAGGGTATATAAGATTCGGCAAGCTGAATATAGCACTCTTACTTGTTATTAAAACAAGCTCTGTGTAAATTTAACATGTTTGCCTGTTGGGGTTTAAAAGGTTAGTTACGACTTCGAAGGGTCTCCCTTTAAATTTAGAGTATGTGTTCATATGATATTTCTGCCTTAACGGCTTCAAAGTCAGCATCTTTTAAAATGTAGTGTCTATCTTTTATGATCCCAGGGAAAGGCTATCCTGTGACAGATGGACAGATATTTTAGTTATCTGTTTCCTTTGGGATACGGATGGTAAAAATGATGTTTGTGAAAACGATAGAAAACTTCAACTGAATTTTTTCTTCTTGCAGTTAGCTGATTTCTTGTTCAGCAATTACTTTGCCTAACGATTTTGTTACCTTGGTAATGGATCAATTATTATTTTTTGGTTTATTTTTTCTGAAGTGTAATAAAGATTCTCACTTTTTTAAATATTTTTTGTTCTAGTGGCGAATTATATCAGCAATTCAGACTAAGCAATCGAGAAAATATTTTTTGTGGTTGAATTCTCTCACTTTGCTATTACAACTACATATACTAAAAAGTCCATAAAACGGAAGTCGGCAGTGCTGTCATTACCAACGCCATGTTTAGAAATTTTGCAGTCGACTTAGTTTTTGGCCAAGAGCCGTTTGGATACTTATTATTATCGTTATTTTTTCTTTCTTTTTGTTTTGCTGTTTTTTCTACTTGTATAATGATTCTTAGCCATATTTGTTATTTGTTCAAGTGGCCTCCTACAAAGTTCTGTCAACAGTAGAAAAATGTAGAGTTCGTAAATACTCCCTCAATTAGTTTTAGTTTTTATTTGGTTTCTGCTATTTTGTTTTCTTGCTGGTTTCAAGTTTTTATAAACCTTTTGTAAATGTTGCTATAAAATTAACAATTGCAACTGAAATGTACTTATATTGTGTGCAAGTATGCATCAGTATATTGCTATTGTCACCGGTTGTTGCATAATTGTATTATTGTTACTTTTGTGTTTAACCAACAATTAAGATTGCTGCTATCGTTCTTGTTGTACAGTCGTTATTGTTGGTGAGTAAGTGGTTTGCTTGCAGTATAAGTGCACAACATTCTTTGTTAAATATTTAACTTAAGTGTGGCTAAATGACTTTATTCCTATTAAATTCTTTTATTTTGGTTGGTTTTTGTTAAGACTTTTATTGTTTGGTTTGTTTTTTGTCGTTTAAACTTTAATTAAATTTTTATCATTATTAGCCGAAAGAGGCCAGGGAAAAGTGGTTGAGTTACTAAGTAATTATTAAAGTTTTAAATATCAAAAATTGCAAATTATAGTTGGATACTTCTCGTTTCAATTTGTATATATTTATAGGCTCGGTTTTAATTGTTGTTTAATTTGTGATCTTTTGAAAGTAACTTGACCATATTTTGCAAGTTTAACCGCAGTATGTTTTAAGCTTCAATAAGCAAACTGAAAAAAATCATCGTAAAGTTGTAAAGACTTAATACGGCTCAGAATGCACACGTCATACATGTTAATCCAATTCTCTATAGTTGAAATCAATAAAAAAGGGTTGTAATTTTTTTTATAAACATTTTACCGGGGAAATCAATTTTTTTCAAATAATATTTATATATAGATCTGATTGCCTATTTCAAGGTAACTCAATCTAAAAAGCCTTCAAACTGATGAGCTGCATGAGGAGTTGTCTTGCCAGAAAAAATTGTAAACAGAAATATTAAATGTGCAAAATCATCCCTTTATTATACAATTTTTGATTCTGCTATAGAATATAGGGGAACATGGAAAAGTATCGGAAAATGGGTATTTGGAAGGGTAATGTTGTACATGCGGATTAAGTTGATATTGTATTTCTCAATGAAACTTTCATAAAACTGCCTGATTTCCCCATCAATCGACATATCTGTATCCAAGGTTAATCGCAGATTAAACGGTCGAACATTCTTAACTTCAATTCTGTTAATCAATAGGACGTTTTCTCCACCTGCTTCGCTATTAAGTCAAATGTTACCGGAAGGAACAAAATTCATTCAACGTTTTTAAAATAAAGGTTTTCTGTTTATTTATCTTATATTTTGGACACTCTTAATATTATAATAATTCTATACGTTGAATTATTAAAAATATGCAAATAATTCTTATTTCTAAATCAAACAATGATTACCGGCCAACTGCTATATTGCCGTATTTATCAAAAGTGGTTTAAAAATTGCTACATCAACAGATATATAATTTTAGTGGTCTTTTCACTAACCAACAATATGGGGTCTGCCAAAAAACACAGTTGTAAAACTGTTTTAAGAGACATATTAGAGTAATTAAGAAAATAATATTAATAATGGAAATGTAATTTTTTTGATACTTCCTGATAATTCCAAGGTAAACATTAATCCGTCTATTAGCCACAGCGAATTTTTAGAACAATTATGTTTTAGTTAAAAAAAGAATTCCTTTAAATACATACTAACGATCATTATTATTTCCTGTAATTAATTGGTTATAAAAGTCTCATGCCTTGTTAAAATCATTAGGTTTGCAATCTTGATGGGAAGTCCTTCCGCCAAAAATGCTTAGTTCCACACTCCACTTTGCTTATTTGTTTTTGCTTTTTATTTAATTAGAGATGCGAAAGATAATTATAAATGATTTTTAATAAGCTCAATATGTATCCCGGTTTTTTTAATTTATAGTTTTGTAATTTTGTTTCATTATCCTTTAACCTTTAGTGCGACAAAATTATTTACTTAATATGGATTCAATAAATTTTAATAAAACTTGTGGTACCAAGGTTTCAATGGTCTCTGATTACAAATCTGATGTCGGTTTTTTAACATTTAAAATGGCGGATCCAATATGTCGGACAATTTATAAAAAATTGATCGAATCCCCTAAAAACATATTACACGGAATATCTTGGGGTCGCTGATTGCGAATCTGATGTTAGTTTTTAAAAATTAGTAATAGCGGATCTAATATGGCGTACAATTTAAAAAAAATTAATAAAATAAAGTTATTTCAGATTTTTAATTTATACAATTACGATGTCGTACGTTACAAATTTTAAATAAGTACCAATAGAAAAGCCATGATTATTTTCTACAAATTTTTCTTTTATTTAATTTGCAATAAAAATATACATTTGTGCAAATACCTCCGGCACATTGATAACAAATGTTCCTTTTTCAATTTCGCACGCGACATAGAAATATACGGTAAAGGAAAGACAAAATTTACCGTAATTGGCAATCAGATCGTTCCTTTTTCATTTTTCTTTTATTCCTTATATGAATAAGCTAAGACATAATCTAATTATTCTCATTATTAGTCTGCTTATTATCATTAATGTTTCTTGATTTATTTGATACTGCTCTCATTATTACTTTCAAAAAAACACTTGAGAGTGATTCTTTATTTTGCGTTTCAATTTGAATTCCTTTTAATTAGACTGGTGTTAACGATCCTCATAGCAGGAAAGCAAGAAACAAATTTTTAAGAAATTAATTTTTTTTAACCAAATAATTATTTTAAAGCAAATAATAAGTTGGAACGCTCAAAAGAACCGATTCTCATAGCAGGAAGGCGAGAAACCAATAAGGCAGAAATTGAATAGAATCATACTGTGAGCGTCAAAATAAAGTGTACACAAACATTTTCTTTAGATTAGTTTTTATTTCTGTCTTAAAAAATACTTTTTTATTTAACATTTTATGTTTTTTTAATTGTTATTTAGTTCTCTACTTAAACTTAAAAAAACAACAAAAAAAATTTACAACAACAAAAGTTATAAAACAAAAAGAAAATCTATTCCATATTTTACGCGTCAAAATAAAGTGTACACATATAATTCATTATAAAAATTAGTATGATTTAGTATTTGTTTGCTTTTCCTTTAGCTTTAATAACGGCACTTAGTCTTCGGGGCATCGATTCAACTAGTTTTTTGGTTATGTCAGATGAAATTTTCTGCCACTTCTCCATTATAAGGGATTTAAGCGTATCCTTGTTAGTAATTGTCCTCTTTCGTATTTGCCAGTCAAGATGCTCCCACAAATGCTCAATCGGGTTAAGGTCCGGTGATTGGGGAGGACGATCTAATGTCTTAGGAGTATGATAAAGGAGCCATTATTTTACTATCTTTGCCGTATGTTCGGGATCACTGTCTTGTTAAAAGATCCAAGGTCCCTTGAAGCCCAATTTATCCATACTACATGACAATTTGTTTTTAAAAATGTTTAAGTAGTCCGTTTTATTCATGGTATCTTCAATAAAAACCAAGCTTTTCACTCCACTTGTCGCAATGCATCCCCACACCATCACCGAACCCCTCCATGCTTAACCGTAGATATTAGATTTTGTTCAGCATACTCTGTATTTTTTGTACGCCATACTTTTACAGCTTTTTTCTGGCCAAATATCTCTAATTTACTCTCATCGCTAAATAAAATGTTATTCCAGAAAGAACCATCTTTAGTTTCGTACTTTTTTGCATACTCATTACGTTTTTTCTGATCTACTAACGATATAAGTGGCTTTTTTCGCGGCAACCGACCACGTAGACCATTTGCGTGTAGAGCTCTTCGTGTTGTGTTGGCGCTAACTTTGGTATTTTTTGTTGCTGAAACTTCCTCCGATATTTTAACAGCACTTTTAAATGGATTTTTCTTCACATCACGCAAAATAGACCTTATTTCAGACTCACTTCAAGCTCTTGGTCGGCCTGCACCTGGACGATTTTCTACTTTGCCGAATTTTTCGTGCTTATCAACTATTCTCTTTGCTGTATTATGGCTTCTGTTTATAATAGAGCCGATTTCACGAAAAGTTTTACCGTCTTTTCGAAGTTTTATCACAAGTTCCCTGACTTCTGTTGATGTTTGTCTACCCATTTTTAATAAAACAACAAATTTCTTTCTGCAAAGAAGTTATAGTCCGAAAATTGCGTCTGTCTATTATAAAACAGTAGTAGTGATTTTAAAGAATGCAAGAAAGTAAATAAACAACAAAACGTAACGGTATTTTTTGCGATTATACTTGGCTAAAATGCTACAAAATAAGATGTACACTTTATTTTGACGCGTAAAATATGGAATAGATTTTGTTTTTGTTTTATAACTATTGTTGTTGTAATTTTTTTTTGTTGTTTTTTTAAGTTCAAGTAGAGAACTGAATATCAATTAAAAAAACATAAAAATAAATAAATAAAATAGTATTTTTAAATACTGAAATAAAAACTAATTTAAAGAAAATGTTTGTGCACACCTTATTTTGACGCTCACAGTATATACTCGTATTATTTCTAAAGCACTTTTTTTGTCGGTTGCAAATATCTCCCATACCACCGCATCAAATTTAATGAATGATATCTCATTTTAAATCTTATTTCTAACACTAATGACGAAAAATAATTAGAAATTGAAAAATTAATATTTTCATTTATAAAAATTATATTTTATGTATATAAAACTGCATGATAATGCAGTGTTTATATGGTTTTTTCCCCAATGGTAATGCAGGGTCGCTTCTGCATGATAATATTGTTGTCGTTATGATTATATGTTTTTGTTCAAGTGTGGTAATAAAGGGTCGCTTAATATTAACGCAGTTCTACATAATAAAGTATTTTTTAAAATCCATTCTGACAATACCGCTATTTACTATAATGCCGTTTATTGAAAGATATTTTTGTTTGTATTAAGGATTCTTACGGGCAAAAAGTTAACGATGATCACGTCATTACCACTAACATTGTATTCAAAGAAGTATTATAAAAGCATTTAAACATATGTATGTATGTATGTATGTAAATATTTATTATATATTATGATTTCTAATATTTTTATACTTTTAATAAAATGTATTGAAGTTGCGAAATATTCGCACGGATCATCTACTAAAACAATAAAAAATAATTTGATTTAAAGTAAATTGAAGTAAAAAAAAACTGAAAGATTAAATAAACAGACGACATTTAAAATAGAATAGTTAAAATACTTTCTTTAAGTGAAACATTTATAAACGGAAGAAATAAAATAAATTCAATGAATTAATAAATTGTGTTTTATTTGCACGGATCCCCTTAAATAATTTATTAACACCCAAAGGGTTTTTAACTTATGAAAACAAGAAATTTAAACGAGCAAATTTCAATGTATAATGACACTTAGTAGAAACATTAATCAAAAAAACAAGCAATAAAAATGTTCAAAACTGAACTTTTAAGCTTGTTCGACTTTGCGTTTGAATATTTCAAAATATGTTATGAATATACATACGTATATGTATAATTTTTTATTTTTTACATTAGGTTGTGGTTGTGGTTGACATTTGTGTGAAAATGCCCATATATATTCTGAGTACTTATGCAAAGCGAATTATGCTATGGTACGAAATCTATGGAAAATGTAATACTTTACAACACTGCTCGCCAAGTTATATCTATTGCCAACATTAGCATTTGGATGCAAAATTTTCGCCTCATGTGATGCCAATATTCGTAAAAAATTAAATTAATGCAGTAGAGAGGTATGTTATTATCGAAGTACAATCCTGTTTAAAATACGTTGTCTACAGCTTTTACACAATATAATATACACACAGCAGTTCTTTATCCATTCCAAACGCATTTGGAATTCATTACCTACGATTACTTAAATGTTTTGCACTTTAAACGGATTTTTCTAAAGTTTAAGCAAAATAAAATCTTTGTAATGTTATGTCAACAAGAAATGAGTTCTAATTGTGTGTTTTATATCTTGTTTTTATAATATATGTATAAGTTTCTGCTTTAATAAAAATAAAATTTAAAAACTTAATATGTTACTAAATGTTATAAGGCTATAAAGTTCGCTCCATAAATTGTATGACACGAGTTTAAGGCTCATGCCAAGTGTACATAAGAGCTGAGAACATATTTTAAGTTTTATAAACATGAAATTACCTTAAAAATTTTAATTTGTGTTTTGCATGAAGAAAATTTGGAGTATCGTATACAATTTTTATCATCTGGATTTTCTGTGTTCAAAAAAAATTTTAAATGTTTTGTAAAGGTACCCAAACACTCAAAAATAAAAATCTCGAACAGAAATAGTCTTTTGAGTTTCCCGATTTATTTGCATTGTATTAAGCCGAACTCCCCACGATTCACTCCATCACGAACAAACATTTACATTTTTAAATGGTAACACGTTACCTAATGTATTAAAAACCTCCGATCGTGGCTGCATTTCTCTTGAATTTCAATTGTATGTTGGTTTATGAAGAGCGTCGTTTGTAGGTATTCTGGATTTCCCTTTTTTAAATTCACACAGAAATTTTTTTGTTTTGAAAAGGACTGAACACTTCCATTTTTAATTAATATCATAATATAATATTTTATATTTTTAAAAGTAATTATCTAATATTCTTTTTGCTGATTTTTGTGAAATTCGGCGCACTTTTCCCTACAAGGCACAGTTGGACGAAAATATACCAGTAATTTCTAAACGACTGGACCGATTAACACCAATTCCCCATGCTGACAGAAGACTATGTTGGAAAACCGAATAAGAGAACTTGTGTTTAATTACATAGATTTAATATTATTCTTTATTTTCACTTGTTCTCTTAACAATTATTTTTATTTTATGTGTGGACTGTATGATGTTGTGTGTATGACCGTCTTTTAGTTAATAAGAAAAAGTAATATAACATGAAATTACAAGAGATGTATAAAAAAGTATGTAGTTGAAAGAATGAATTTATAAGTATTAAAGAAACGTCAGAGTTGCGTTAAGATGAATGGTTCTTCAACATCCCAGGCGGCCCTGAAACATCGTTTCAGCAAATAGGAAGTTTCACTATCTTGGTTATAGGTCTGGTTACCGTCCCACGCGAAGTCTTTAGCAGCACAGCTCTAGTTAATCCATCATTGCCAGGAAATGTTTCAATCACGCGACCAGTGATCCAAGTACAGGGTGGAGTATGAGCTTCTTTAAGGAGAACAATGTTGTCCTTCAAAATATTGGGTTTCCTTCTTGTCCATTTGGGGCGTTGCTGAAGCGAGGTCAAGTATTCTCGGCTCCATCTTCGCCAAAACCCTTGATACATGCATTATACGTGTTGCCAATAATCCAGACGCCTGGGGTTGAGTTCGATTACATTTTTGCCAGGAACGGTTGTAGTTGGCCTGCCTATTAGCAAATGTGCAGGAGACAGATAACTAGCTTCGGTATCCGCAGCGTATCCAAGTGGTCTAGAGTTGATGACTGCTTCTATCTGCGCGAGAAGTGTATGCATCTGTTCAAAAGTAAGTACTGTTAAGCCAATCACACGTCGCATGTGTAGCTTAACCGAACGCACGCCAGATTCCCATATACCACCCCAGTGCGGGGCATAAGGCGGAATGAAGATCCATTTTATTCCTTCTTAGGCTAAAACTTCATGTACGGTTTTATTGTGTTCCTCGGCCTGTAGCTGTTGGTACATTTCATTCAATTTTCGTTTTGCGCCGATAAAGGTTTTGCCATTGTCGCTATAGATTATAGAACATTTACCACGACGTGCCATGAACCGGCGTAGAGCTGCCAGAAAACATTCGGTTGTTAAATCTGTTGCCAACTCAAGATGGATGGCCGATGTCACCATGCACACGAAGAGACATATGTAGCCCTTGAAAGTCTTTGAGCCTCGTCCGCGGTGATTCTTTAACGTAAATGGCCCTGCGTAGTCACATCCGGTGTTCTGAAATGGAAAGGCCTGTCTAACACGAACCATGGGTAAATCCGCCATTTGTTGGTGCGTAGCATGTTGCGCTTGTCGAAAGCATTTCAAACATTTGTGAGTGAGTTCACGTATCAAATTCCTAGCTCCAAGAATCCAATAATGCTGCCGAACAATTACAAATAATGATGGTACGCCAGGATGCAAGTTTTTTATGTGGTCTTCATTAAGGATAAGTCTCGTAATTTTGTGTTCCCGCGGAAGAATAATAGGGTGTTGTATTTCTGTTGAAAGTTCAGAATTAGAAATCCGTCCGCCGACACGTAGAATTCCATTTTCATCAAGAAACGGAGACAGTTTAATTAATTTTAAGTTACCACCCATCTCGTTGTAAGCGTGTTTTTTCCGCCAAGAATGAATCTTGCGCCATTTGGAGACAAATATTTTTTCCCTCATTAATTTCGTCGTAGGTTAGATACTCAGCAGGAATCCTGGCCTTGTATACAATTAAGTTGATGAAACGTTGTACGTATGCTGCGACACGTATAAGTTTATACCAATGAGAAACGTTTTGAAGCGTCGGCTCCAGAGGATGCATGCTATCACGTCCACGTAGAGCAGTTGCGATTAAATTCGTTGAGGAAATGACCTCTGCAACACCTTTCATTTCCGTTCGTACCTCGACATTGTCGAACGCGGATTCTGTGGATCCAAACGATGCAACTTGTTGCTTGGTTTTCAAAAAACGTGGACCTGTCCACCGCAGATCTAGCTTTAGCAGCTGATCGACCATTAGGCCCCGAGAACCGCAGTCGGCGGGATTATCATTAGTGCTGACGTGTTTCCAAACATTTCGAGGCAGAGTCTCTAAAATCTCTGCAGTACGGTTTCCTACAAACGTTTTTAGCTTTGTTGGTTGCATTGATAACCAGGATAATACGACTGCAGAGTCGCACCATGCGTTGACTTCAATTTGTGGATGAGGCAATGATGAAATAATCGATTTCATTAAACGGGTAAGAAGTAGGGCTGCACACAGGGCTCCAATCTAGGGAGTGAGATTTGCTTTAAAGGTGCTACGCGAGTCTTTGATGCGATTAGAGTGACGGCAATATTCCCTTCTGTGTCCTCTGTTTTACAATACAAAACAGCAGCATAAGCTTTTATAGAAGCGTCACTGAATCCGTGTAGTTGGATGCTCGAGGTAGAATTTGGCACGTATCGCGGCAACTTAAGTTTTGTTAAATTTTGTAGGTCACTCCTGTAGTCCATCCAAAGTTTTGCTATATCAGGAGGTAGTGGTTCATCCCACTCTAGATTTAGCAACCACAATTCTTGGAATAATATTTTAAATTTTATAATGACAGGAGATAATAATCCGAGCGGATAGAAAACCCGAGCAACGTCCGATATGACCTTCCTTTTTGTTGCATTGGTTACGTTTTCTAAATTGATCCTATATCGAATATTATCCTCTCTTGCACTCCAATAAATACCTAATAAATTTTTGTATCATCGTCATGTTTGCTTAAAAAATTAACGTTAGATTCGTAAGGTGGCGCTATCTCCTCAGAGTTTGACAGCCATTTACTCAATTAAAGCCCGGCTTGCGAAAGCAGATCAATAAGTTCCCTACGCTTAAATAAAAGTTCTTCTGGTGATGACGCACCCGTTAACACGTCGTCGACGTAGAAATCTTCTAGAAGAATTTTCGATGCGTTAGGATGAGTATCCTTGTAGTCTGTGGCTAACTGTTTTAATACCCTTACAGAAAGATATGGTGCTGAAGCTGTTCCGTATGTGACGGTACACAGCTGAAAGTGTTTGTGTTCGACCTGGGAATTTTCTCTCCATAAAATGCGTTGAAAATTTCTATGATTCTGGGCCACCCAAATTTGGCGAAACATTTTTATGATATCCGCCGAAAAAACAACTTTATGTAGCCGGCTCGAAGGACCAATTCTTTTATGTTGGAAAACCGAATAAGAGAACTTGTGTTTAATTACATAGATTTAATAATATTTTTTATTTTCACTTGTTCTCTTAACAATTAGATTTATTTTTATGTGTGGACTGTATGATGATGTGTGTATGACCATATTTGTGTCTGCTATGCGTTTTTAGAAAATGTTGCTCAACCAGTAAGAATTCATCATCCTGTTTTTCCTCCCGGTTCACTTCCTCAATTTCCCAAAAACGTTGAATTGACTTGTCGACTTCCCCTAGTGTAAGAAATGAAGCTGATGATGCCTGCTGTTGAACCGACGTCATTACTGCTGTTACCACCCATCCGAAAGTAGTAGAAATGGCAATTGTGTTACCCTTTTCTTTTAGCAATTTCCTTTGTGTTATAGCATCCCATACATAGTCTGCTCCTAGTAAAATGTCAATAGTAAAAGAAAGGGTCTGCAAGACGTACTGCGTCTAATCTCCTACGGTCGAAATGTGTTATTGTACTCCGTGGGAGTGCAGATGTAATACTTCCCAAAATATGAACTTTAGCATCGATGGTGTTTTGTGAATGTTTAGATTTTATGTGTAAAAAACTATGCCCATGTGTTGACTCCGCTTTTATTGATGATATTCCAGAAAGTGAAATTTTAGAATAATTGCGAGGTAAACCTAAACGTTTTATGCAAGCTTCCGTGATATATGACAATTCCGAAGCAGTATCAAACAAAAGACGGCAGGTTATGAATTTACCATTGCAATTGCGAACATATGCTAAAGCTGTAGGGAGAATGTGAGTAAGATTCTTGCCCTGAAACGATGCAGTGCCCGGTTGAGATACCACCGTATTCAACGACACCGGCTGAGAACACTGAGGTTCTAACGTAGCTCCCTGATGAGCAGAGACTCTTGACGAAACAGCAGAATGTGCCTGCAGTCCCGGAGCATCTAAAGAATAGTGCAATAGTGTGTGATGATTTCGCTGGCAACAGCGGCACTTATGCTGAGATTTACAACTATTACCTGTGTGACCGCTATGGAGACAATTAAAACAAAGAAATTTCTTTTTAACTAACGACCTACGTTGATCGATTGATAATGACAAAAAATGTGGACATTTGTGGGTATAATGATCTGCCGAACCACAATCACCACAAGTTTGTGTTCTGGTTGAAACTGAAAATGCAGATGTATTTCGTTTCAATGCAGTTGATTTAGAGAAAGTACTCTTTCCGAGTTCCAGGTCTCCGCAGCTCAGATCCAAAAATGTAAGAAATTTGTTGATTGTGGGCTTAGGATCACCCCTAGACTTCTCAATCCATTTTCGCCGAGAGTCACCATCAAGCTTACCCTGTAGTATGTATATTAACCAATGATCACGTTCGTTATAGCCTATGGCCTCTAAATCTCTGACAACTTCATTTGATGTGTCGGAAATCTTACGTAAAAGAACAGCATTTTCCTCCTTCATGGAGGGAAGGTCCATAAACGTTTCAATATATGAGCTGACAATATGCCGTAGTCGATCAAAGCGTTCTTTGAGTCGAGTCCAAGCCGATGTATACGATAATTCAGAAACTTGCATATGCTTAATAAGATTCGACGCATCGTCTTTCAGAAGGGACTTTAAATACTGAAATTTTTGAATATTTGAAAAGTTTGCTTTTGAATCTATCGCACTAACAAATAAATCTTTAAACGCTGGCCAGTCTTTGTATTTTCCAGCAAAGGGCTCTATTCTAATTTTTGGTAAGTCCTCATTTGTGTTACGAAAAGTCGACGACGTAGAATGTTGTTCTGATAAGCGAGAAAACATTTCAACTTGTGGTTCGGAAGTTGATTCGAGAGGAATGAACGATTTTAACATTCGCTTAAGTACAGCTTGACTGAAAAGAAACTTTTCTTCGTAGTCTAAAATTTCCTGCTCAGGATCAACAAAATCTTTTTCGTCTGCAAATTCATATAATACCCCTGTAAGGTACGTTAACTCCTTCCACGCAGCTTCTAAGCGGCTAAGACGTGATTCAATTTGCTCCGCAAATATTTCTCGAGGAGGTTCTTGAGCAAACGTGTATGTGCGAGTAATTGCACCCTTTTCCATTCGACGCTTCGTCAACGACATGTTAATTTAAATCTAGATTAAAATTTGTACTTACAGTAATAATCAGCAAAATTTACGTAATGGTGACAATTGATTAAATTATTTATTTGTCGCTTGTGGTTTTCGCCCGTAGTTATGCGTGTGTTTAATACCGAACAAATTGTCCATTTATTAGTACCCGTGCAAATTAATGTTTGTTTTTGCCTTTATACGCAGTAGTATACAACCGAAATAAATTCGTTTATTATATGTAACTTTAGTTATAAACGCTTATGCACTTCAAATTACTTTTGTATATTCTATAACACTTTCTATTATATACTTATGTAAATAACATTTGCATTTAACACTGTGTTCTAATGTACAAAGCTTTTTATAATGTAAAGTTGACATTTACACATGCGCGGCCCATTCAATTTAGTTTCTTTATTAACATTAACAGAATACGCAGCTTTCATAATAACTTTCATATGTTATAAACAAACATGATAATTAAGTTGTCTTGTGCGTTTTTGTCGTTAAGCACAACCAAATATTTCTGTTTTTTTTTTTTTTGTTACTTTTCCACTATTAATTTTTTGCATCAAAGCGTTTGTTTTTGCATCACAATATAACTGATAAACGATTTGTTTTGTTGCTTTAATATCCTAACTGTTTTTCCAAAATAATTTTTTTCCTATCCAAAATTCCGCAAATTATTGTATTTTTTGTTTATTTTGTTTAACAATAGTACATATTTTTCCCGTAACGAAATTAGCTTTATATTAAATGTTTAAGAAACAGTTTAACAAACCTGCATTGACACTATTTGTTACCGGCAGAATTTATTTACGCATGTACATGTACTTTTTTATGTATGTAAATCATGCCCAAAGGAGCTACAAATCGTCCAGAGGAGCTTCTGATTTACCCAATTCACTTGCACTTTCACTACACACCCGATTGTCACTTGTTCAAGATTTGGCGAGAAGGTCCAATTCTTTTATGTTGGAAAACCGAATAAGAGAACTTGTGTTTAATTACATAGATTTAATATTATTCTTTATTTTCACTTGTTCTCTTAACAATTAGATTTATTTTTATGTGTGGACTGTATGATGTTGTGTGTTAATAAGAAAAAGTAATATAACATGAAATTACAAGAGATGTATAAAAAAGTATGTAGTTGAAAGAATGCATTTATAAGTATTAAAGAAACGTCAGAGTTGCGTTAAGATGAATGGTTCCTCAACAGACTATTTGGTCTTAAGTTTAAAGTTGTTAAACCTTTTATAAGCATCACAAGAGAGTCCCAAAGTAGATTTCTATCGCCATGTAAATTTTTATGATGTTTGCCAATTTTTTTGTTTTTTCGGATATTAGAATCATGGAAGAAAAAAAATCTTGCAACATTAAATTCTCAAGTCTTAATTTGTGAAATAATAACACATAACATATATGTACAGATTAATTCTTTACCAATAAAAAATTATCTATATTATTTTTTCCAGTTTTTTTAAGCTACCATTCTTTTTAAAAGTGTTGCACTGGCGCTTTTCGAACTGGACTTTGTTTTACAAAATTTTGAGTATATTCTCAAATCCTAAAGCTGAGATCAAAAACTGAAATCGGTTCATTCGGTTTTATGACTGACTTGGAAATTTTGTCTTAACATATAAATTTTTGTTGAAGTTAATATTTTATGTTAAGTTTTGTTAACATTGTTATGAAATGTAAACCTTTATAGTTTTTTTTCGATTTTGAATCTAGTTTACATGTATTGCTTACTAATTTAATATTTTTCTCTCAATTACTTACTTCAATAAAACTTTTTACTCTAAAAGGTTGTGGGCCCAGGCAGTAGTACTTGAAAAATAAGTTAAAATAAAAAAAAATAATTTTTGAGAGTAAAAAAAAATTGCCTCACCTAAAGAAAACATGGATTTTTCTAAACTTTTGAAGCCATTGCTGAAAGAAGCGGATTGGGCAATGTGGAAGAGGAAAATACGAGATATTCTTGACTTTCACGAAGGAGCCTTGAATGTGATACCCCGAATTTTATTGAAGCCAACCCAGTTTATGAAAAAATTATGTATCAAGAATCTGCTGTTGATACATGGATTGCTTTGAAATCGCTGTTTGAAGCAACTACTAAGGATCAGGTCTTCAAAATATGTATAGATGTATAGATTGGAACAATAATTTAGATGTTTCAACGGATATTGCAAAATTAAGGACATTATGATGTCAAAAACTCAATAACGGCCTAAGAGCAAGAAATGAAAATGTTTTACCAGAATTACACTTCTTGTCTGCAAAATTTTAAAAATTACAGTTCTTGTCTGCAAAATTTTAAAAATTTTGCCGCAGCAGATTGAAACGTTCGAATCGAGTTGGATGCTACTTTCCAAGAACGACCAAAAAACATTTGATGATATGTCTGCGCAACTTTGTATGTTTCAACGAAACTTCGGAAATTATGAAGAAAGGTTCACCGATGAAGCTTTATTTTTTTGATACTCGGAGGGCAAAAAGGCAGAAGGTATTAAAAATGCAGATAACAGAAATAAAAAGTCAGATGTATGTATGTCATTTTTGTAAAAAGAGGGGACACTGGGTTAAAGATTGCCGAAAATGGTTTGATAATGGTAAGCCAAGTAAAGCAAAAGCTGGTGAAGTTAAAATAGTTGACGAGACGTTGCAATTATGTGATGAGGTGAATGCCGTTCAAGGGCCAACTTCATATGACTGGTGGATAGATAACGGAGCAATACGTCATGTTTGCAACAACATTAATCTTCTTAAAAGTATTGAGAAATTCAAAAATCCATGTTACATAAGAACAGCTGGAATCGAAATTTTAGAAGCAGTTGGTAATGGAACAATTGAATTGGAATCAAGAGTCAATAATAAGATTATTTTACCAAAAATTAATAGAAATTTATATTCGGTTCTTATGGCTCATGATAAACGAATGGGTTGTGAATTTAATTCAACAGCAACAAATTGTTCATTCAAAGTAAATGATAAACTTTTATTAACTGGTATTCGGGTAACTAAAGGTTCATTATATAAAGCGAGCACAAAAGCAACAGCTACGAAATTTATAATGTAGAAGAAGATTCTTTGCTAAAGTTATATCATGAGCGATGGGGTCATCAGGATAAGCGTCACATCCGAAGATTGTTAAAATCTAACTTGAATATTGATGTAAAAATGAACAACAGTTTGTGTGAACCTTATATTTTTGGTAAGGCCCAACGTATACCTTTCGGACAGAGGAAAGAAGCTACAAGTCCTGGAGAATTAATTTTCGCCGATATATGTGGACCATTTGTTAAATCATTTAGAAAAAAAGGGTACTTAGTAATGTTCCAGGATGCTTTTACCGAGTATAGTTTCGGTTACCTACTTAAAAGGAAGTCCTTTCGAGCTTTGGCTAGGCAAACGACCAAGAATAAAACACCTCAGAGTTATTGGTTGCGAATGTTCTGCTCATATACCAAGTAAAAAAGGCAGAAAATGGATCCAAAAGCGGTGAAAGGTGTCCTTATTGGATACAATCAAGATGAAAATTATCGAATTTATAATTAAGAAACTAGAAGGTTAATAATATCAAGAGATGTAAAATTTAATGGAAAAATACAAAGCTGAAAGTATTTTAAAAAATAACAACGACAAAGTAGAGCTAAGAATTAGGCAATATGATCCTCTTTAAATAACAAAAGTGATAATGTTGCTAAAAGAGAAGAAGCCCCAGTTGAAATAAATGATGAAATTTCTGAAGAAAATAGAAAAGAAATTAGAAAAGAACAGAATGCTAGAAAAAGAGTACGCGAATCATATGATGATTATGAACCGATTTCAAAACTGAGTAAACGAACATTAATGTCAAATTCAAAAAATGAAGACTATGTAATGTTTTCTGAAGTCTTTGTAAATGGATTAGTGATTTCTCTAACATATAAGGAAGCAATTAATAGTAAACAAAACTTAAAATGAAAAGAAGCCATGATATCAGAAATTAAATCACTCCAAGAACACTAGACATGGAATATGTTCACTCTACCAACAGGAGCTAAGGCACTTCCTTCGAAGTGG
The DNA here is from genome assembly GCA_916610165.2 of Gymnosoma rotundatum. Taxonomy (NCBI): domain Eukaryota; kingdom Metazoa; phylum Arthropoda; class Insecta; order Diptera; family Tachinidae; genus Gymnosoma; species Gymnosoma rotundatum. The sequence goes on along the minus strand of OU744337.1, from coordinate 87,700,899 downwards.
GTATATAAATTGAAGATGAATCAAGATGGGCATTGACAAATTTAAAGCAAGGCTTGTAATAAAGGGATTCAATCAAAGAGAAGGTATTGATTATAATAATACATTTACTCCTGTTGCGAAGATGGGGACAATACGAGCTGTTTTAAGTATAGCTACAAGCCAAAACATGCACTTAGCTCAATTTAATATCTCTACTGCATTTTTGGAAGTATCATGTATTTGATGCTTGGAAGTAGGCCTGATCTAGCTTGCGGTGTTAGATTTTTATCCCGAACACTAGAAAATTCCTCATATTCAGATATATTGCAGGTACTCTTAATTATGGTATTAATTATAATACTGATGCATATCCTAATTTGGAGTGCTATAGTGATGCAGCTTTCGGTGGTTGTACTAAAACTGGAAGATCTACATCTGGCGAACAAAACACATCGCTCTCAAACATTTCTTTGTCCGTCAAAAAGTAACTGAACAGATGTTGAAAGTGAAACAAATCGCAACTCAAGAACAACTGGCTTATATCATGACAAAACCATTGCAACCTCAAAGACTGCAACCTCGAGAAGGACTTCATAATGTTAACATAACTAACAAGGGGAAGTGTTGAAGTTAATATTTTATGTTATGTTTTGTTAACATTGTTATGAAATATTTACCTTTATAGTTTTTTTTCTGATTTTTAATCTAGTTTACATATATTGCTTACTTATTTAATATTTTTCTTTCAATTACTTACTTCAATAAAACTTTTTACTCTAAAATTTTTCACCTTGTTAACTTTAATTGATAAATACACAATACATAATAGCACAATGGTTTTTGTATGTCGCTACTAATTCAATAAATACAAGCATGTATGTATGTATACGTATGTGAGAATGGTATAGACAAGGTAGTTTCTGAAAAGAAATTTTGATAAATTATTTGGAAATTCTTCAGTTAAAAACGTATCATCCGTAAATTTTGAGACAACAATTAAAAACTACAGTGCGTTGTTTTTATTTAGATTTACTTCTACCAAAGACCACAGAAATACAACCAGTAATTGCATAATAAATACATGATCGGAGGTGTATTCGGCTTCTGAGAAGGTAATCAATAAAACAAATTATAGCATTAAATCGCTTGCTTCACATGGCTATGAGTTTATATTGAATTTTTAGAAACGTCTGATATTGACTTCTACATATGAAATATTTTTTTTTATTTAAAAACGGTGTGGTATTGGTGTGATTCGTTTTCGTGTTTATCCATTTTCGTGCTAATTTGGATGAAAAAATACCTTTTAAATATTTTAGGCTTAAGTATGATCTCTGTGTGTTGCAAATTTTTTCGAAATTACATTAATCAAAAGGCATAACTGGACATGCAACACTGCCACTATCTACGCCACTAATAGCTGTACATTTGCGAAGATGTGTGAATAAGAAACAAAACCTTTGTTCTGTAACGCCAAAAGTCGGTGCCCTCGTTTTTGGCCCCACTAAATACTTTTTTTTTACTTTCTATTATTTTTGTATATATTTTATATTCATTTATTTTTGAATTTCATATATAATTTATTAGAATACTGAAAATTATCATTTATCTGTGAATTTAATATTTTGTTTATTAGTTTTAAGATACCTTAAATATCTTTGTTAATTTTTATTTAATTGGATTTAAAATTAACGGCCTGTTAAAAAGTAGCGCCACCTGTTTGTCGGAATATAAGTTTTACATAAAAGAAAACAACTCTACCTTATACAGCTATGCACACACAACGCAGTCTGGGTGTGTGTGTGTTCCACTGATTGATATAAAAGGCGAGTTGTTCTTTAGTCGTGAGACAGTTGTCTTGCTGGTTTTGCAGAGGTAAGATCTAGTGATTGATACGGAGGTTTTTACGTCCCCAATTGAAAAATCTTATCTTTTAAACAATTAGCAATTGATGAGGACGACTTCACATCCCCTATTGTTAATTGTAAAAGAAATCGGTTACTGTTGCAGTCTCTGTACTGGCTATTGTGGGAGAGACGGGCAATTCCGACACGAGGTTATACCTCCAACTGGTTTTTCTTACTCTCGGGCAATAGTTGGCTATCGTACGAGAGACGGATAGTTCCGACACGAGGTTATACCTCCAACTGGTTTTCTCTAGCACTCGGGCTAAGCTGACTACTGTAAGAGCGGCACGGCCATCCGACACGAGGTAATACCTCCAACTGGTGCCGTTCACTCTGACAAGAGTTAGTATTCGTGTAAGACGAGTACACGCAATCCGAGGTGATACCTCTAACCGATTGCTCGTGTTCTCTGTCAAGAGCGGTTTGCAGACAGCTGTTGCGAGTTACGGTGCTCAGCATTAGTTGAACGCGTAAGACAGTGTCTTGCTGATTTTCTGAGCGCGGTACTACCAAGAGCCGCTCCCCTCCGGACCAAACTGTTGGCGTTACCATCAACACCCGTGAAAGTGAATAAAGAGATACGATTTATAACGTGAAGAGAAAGAGAGGTCTTTTATTCACCACTGCATTTCAACTAGAGTGAGCAACCCAGCACTCCGCTGAAGCTATCCCAGCAACCAGCGTAAACGTTTCGTTACAGTTCCAAATAAAAAACAAAAGTTAAAAAATAACTAAAATGAGAAAAATTGACAAAATTAATTTTTCCATGTACTTTCCTTTATTTTGCTGGTAATTTAATTTGCTTTTACAAATCATAGATATAGCAAAAATTCTTCCGACGATCATAAGACTCCGAGCTATGAAGAACAAATGCCTTTACAACGTTGCGTTTTAAAAAACTTCACAAAATTAGAAAGAATGTCATTATAAGAAATCTTAATTCATTATTTTAACGCCATCTGTGCGTGATGTGTATTATTGGACACCTGCTATAAAACAGTAGATCCTCAACAAATCTGACGTACACATCCCAGCCGACTTGCAACACTCCAAACAGATATCCAACAATATTCTCTACAAAATAAATAATAGAAAACTACAAACCACAAACTCAGGAAAATTCCATAATTAAAAAAAGATAAATTCAGTTAATATAAATTATGAAAAATAGCTTAATTAAAATTAAAAAGTTAAAAAATAAACAAATGAGTATAAAAGGATTTACACTACTACTCATTGAGACCATGATCCTGAAATCGAATTGCAATGGAGGTTTTTCAAAAGAACCACCCATGACACTATTGCGAATAATACGTGGATACATCACCGCCCAGGGTAACTTGTTTATATGCAACCATATGAAACTGGGGATCAGAAAGTTGCAACCCAGAAATCTCATTTACAATTTTACCATCGACAGATTTTTGGGGAGTAAGAATGCAATATCAGCGTCTAATTTCGGCATAAGTCTCCACAGTCAAACTCATCCCATGGGTGCCTCGAATACTCAGTAAGACCTTACTCTTGTTTCCATCGTGAACTGACTTTCCAGACGATCAGAAATCTCCTCGAAACAGTCGAACATTTTGCGCTAGGATTAATAAGGACTCTCTTAATTATATACCTCACTCCGCAAAGAATTTTCACTATGGCAGTTGGCAACAACATGATGGCTTCAGTAAGCTGATAAACTAGTAAAGTTGCGGATTCGTTGAATCGATTTAGACGCTTAAGCTCATTGTGCGCGGTTGTCTTTAGTTCTCTTGATTGGCTTGGCACCAAAGCTTGGGACGTACTAGTTCCCTCACTTTCACGACCATTGGACGGACGAGGTCCCCTGGCTGCGATTTGGGGCGAACTAGGCCCTCTTCTCTTAGGGCCTTAATACTTTTAGCATTAACTAATTGCCTCCGTGTAATGTTATTTTGTGAATAAAGATTATAATTAGATAGAAAAACCTACATCAAGAAGGCAATAAAATTGGAAACTTTTCACTGTAAATCAAGTTCGGCGCATTCTCCAGCCGACCCTCTACACGAATTATATCTTTCTCACATAAGAAGGGATTTAAATTCAACAACTCTCCCTCTATAATTTTCTCCTTTCTGCACAACTTGTGGTAATCTTCTGGATACCAAACCTTTTGAGCGATTTTTATCAATTTTATTTTCACCAATTCTAACTCAGGTTAGGTAACCTCAACGCCATGGTACCCAACCTGTTCAATTTTAAATTTAATATTAAAGCCCATGGATATGAGGAATTATTATCTCGCAAATCCATGCATTAAAATCCATGTGATCTCTTGATTCTTTTCTTGTGCTAAAATCTTGATTAGGAGCAGTACTCCAATGACTACTGGAATACTGTAGCCACGATTGACCATGCCACGAGAGATACTTTCCGCTATATCTTATAGCCGCATGCCACGGCTTATTAAATCGGCTGGATTATTAGCAGAATTTACATGTCTCCAGCACTCCTTATCAAGTTTGTTAGCGATTTTTGACACTAGATTAGATACAAAGGTGATCTAAGAGCTTGAAGGCTTCTGAGGCCAAGCTAAAAGTATTATAGAATCGGTCCAAGCATAAATTTTTGTCCTACTCTTCTCAATATTCGAATCATTTCTGATGGTGTCAAGTAAGTTTGACAGAACAACCGCTCCGCAAAGTTTAAGTCTCGGTGAGGAGACAGTTTTGAGTGGAGCCGGACTTAGAAAACAATAGGGAATTTTGAACCGAACCATCTTCTTCCTCAAGCCGAGCGTAGATTAAAGCGCCGTATGCTTTTTCTGACGCATCTGAAAATCCATGTAGCTCTAACTTGGAGGTTGGTTTAAAGCCAACCCAGCGAGAAAGCTCTATCTGGTTAATAAAATTGTAGTCACTTAAGAATTGTCTCCATTTCAGATAGAAAGTCATCTCAGGTAGTTTTTTCACTTCAAATTTTTTGCGTCAAGATGTTTGTGTTAATAACAATTGGCTCTAACCAGCCAGCTGGGTTGAAAAATTTAGCTATTATGGAGAGAACTTCCCTTTTTGTAAAATTTGCTCCATATTCCCTCGCAGAAGTTTAAATACAAAATTTGTCCAGCTTAGCATTCCATCTCTAGAGTCTTACTTAAACTGAAATCCTCAATTTCTAAGAAACGTTCATTCAATAAATGCTTAGGTGGCAACCCGTGAAAAACCCGGCTATCATTTTATGTCCATTTCTTCATAAAAAATCAGCCGACAACAAAGATAGTATTACGCACATCATTTTCCAAAAAATCTTGGATCCTAAAAGCCATTCTGCTTCATTATCTGCAGGCAACTAATGTAAAGTCCTGATAACAAGAAAAAGAGCATAGTTCACGACAAAAGTTACAGTTCTTTACTCAAACCCTTTTGTTTCCTCATAAGGATGTCTACGAAAAACTATTTTCTGATAAGCTGTTTGGACGAGGCTTAAGAGTATTTGCCGATACATTTTCTCAATGTCTCTAGTAAAGAAATAACTATAAAAACGTCACCTTATAATCAACAAATTCAAATGGTTTTGAAAACCGGACCAGGAAACAATACACCATTTAAACTTAGCCCTGAAGAAATCCGACTCGAAGAATTAAAAACTACTATAACCTTAGTGGAGGAACTGTCAGCGAAATATATTCCCATAAAACGTCATCATATATTTCCTTAAGTGGCGAATTTCCCAGTAAAGACGCCTCGTTTTTTAAAAACTACCTAAGCGCTTTTTCACGAGACCAACCTAAACTTTTACCAGCCTAAAATTGGGGTTCAAAATACATAGAAACGTCCAGAAGCATTTCTTTTTATTGTCCTTTTGAATATCTCCACACAAAACTCGTTCTCAGGAGTGATGATAGTCAACGCGGGTAGCTCTGCCAATTTCCAAAATTCTTCGAACTAGAATATTTCGCTTGACGCCATCCAACATGATTTTAGGGAAAAAGTCACCACTAACCAATAAATCTCCGTGATCTCTTGTCGTAAAATTTGGAACGGCTAACTGAATAGCGCAGAAGAGTTCAAATACTAACTGATTCACCAGGCAGCCGACCAGTAAGCTTTTGTAATACTAAGCCAGATACCTCGATCTTAAGTCGATTATTTCATGACGTGCTTAAAACGAACAAACATTATTTTCTTACTGAACCCGCCATAGCGTAATTTAATGCAGTCACTTTCGCATTTATATTTTTTGCTGGCAGACCTCCCCTCCGTTGGACAATATCTACCACTGCAGTAACCAAAAGTTTTTGCCTAAAAGCCGTAGCAAAACAATTTTGAATATGATGTCTACTTGCAACTTGCTGATTTTTTTTTGTTCGTAACTACTAAAACCAGAGCAGTTGCAATGAAGAGAAAAGAGGGTGACTTAGTTACTTAATATCCATACCATAGATTATGATAATACCGTGTTTATATTTAGTAGTATTATCTCAGTACCATTTTACTTTAAATTCAATTTTATTTTATTATAAAGCCAAAGTTGAAAGAGCACTTTACCTTAAATTACTTTTGCTTTGTTACCAAACGTTTATTTTCCACCAACAATAAAACAGGTTCGATTTCACCAATATCTACGCCACTAACAGGTGCATATTTTCGAAGATGTGGGAACAAGAAGCAAAAGCTTTGTTGCAAATAAAAAACAAAAGTTGTAAAATTACTAAAATGATAAAATTTGCCAAAATGAATTTTTCCATGAACATTCTTTTATTTTGCTGGTAATTTTATTTGCTTTTACAAATCATCTTTTAGACATGGAAAAAATTCTTCCGACGATTATAAGGCTCTGAGCTATGTCATTACAGCCTTTACACCGTCGCGCTTAAAAAGTACTTCACAAAATAAAAAGTATTTCAGTAAAAGAAACCTTAATACATTAAACAACGCCAGCTGTGCGTGATGTTTTCCTATTTGGTACCTGCTTTAAAGCAGTAGGCCCTCAATAAAGCTGACGTAGACAGTCACGTTTGTGAAATAATTTCACAAAAAATCGTTAGATATAAGGTACAAGAAAAAGCGTAACTAACGTACATAACTCTTTTCAAGAAAACAAATAAATAAAAAATTCAAGAGTTAAAACCATTTTTGTTTGTTTTTATAAACAATTAATTTTAACTTGTTTTCGGTTTTTAATAAAAGATGTTTATCTTCCAAAGCTTTGCTCTTCTAATTGTCCAGGAAAACTGATGTCGAAAATGACCTGTCAATGTAATTTAAATTATTTACAGGTAAAAAGCCGGAGATAACACTGTTAACAATACTTATGTGTTGGCTTGTGATTCGTCTGAAAATGATATTTGAATAAATCAATGCCCTTATACCACAATACGAATATACATTTTTATACGAATTTACTTTACATTCGTATATTTATTTATCTATGAGATAAGTTTTCATTAATGTAAAACGTTGTTTCTCTTTTTGGCGCATTACTTTTTATCTTCAACTAGCCACTTTTCCAAGCAAGTATTTTATTTAATTAATATGCATCTTGGATCTTATGAATCAGGACTTATTTACCTTTCAAATATTCTTAAAATTATTTTAATTAGAATCGATTCCACGCATTTTTTTTCTCTCCACTTACCCGTCCCGTTTTTTTAATAAGCATTCCCTCTTGGAACTTCTAAATAAATATCTATCTCTGCTTTATTTTTTTTAATCGGTGCAGCTGTAATTGCCCGTTTTAGTCATAACTCAAGAACGCGACCGAATTCGTGCAAATTTTAGATAAACAATCTCTACGATTATACGAAAGAGCCCTAAAAATTTATTAGAATTCGGTTAGACCGTTCGTAGTTATAAAGTCAGAACACACTTGCAACAATTTTAATACCCTTAACCAAAAAAAAAGTGGAAAAATGATATATCTAAGTTTGTCATTCCATGTGTAATTTCTATAATATCCATTTCCGACCCCATAAATTATATATATTTTGACTTCTTATGCATAGCGAAGTCGATTGAGCAAAGTCCGTCTGTCCATCTGTCCGTCCGTGCTAGTGTTGAATCAAGTTTGCCGTATTGTCAATCGATCAGATTTAGTGTCGAAAGAGGTGCTATTGGAAATAACCATGATCGGTTCATGTCCTTTGAGGCAGCAGGCAAATCACCACGCCTACCGCAAATTTTTTCACGTTATTTGGAACAACAAAGAAACTCAAATGAAAAAATTTAATATATGGGGCGATAGAGAATGAAAAATAAGAAAAAAACGTGAAGTGAAAACATTGGCGCACGTCCATATTTTCCGCTTTGCGGGTCTCTGAAATTTTAAAATTTTTTAAAATATCAATACAGGTATCATTTCAAAGCTTTTGTAGAGATCTTAAGGGAGTACTAAAAATTTTTAAAAATGCTTAACCCATTATGTAAAATTATATTATACGTTACCCAAATTTTTTTTATTTTTTAATTCTCTGTCACCCCAATGTTTGCTTTTTAGATAAGAAAAACTTCACTAAACTAGATTTACATAGAAGGTGAAGTGTATTTAAGATTCGGCATAGCCGAAAATAGCACTCTTACTTGTTTATATACATATCATACATGGGATTTTTTCATTACCATTAAAATTTCATTGACATTGTTTGAAACAATGACAATAAAATAAATTTAACTACCATTTAATCCTAATGATTTTATTTTAATTATAATTATTTTTTTAATTATGAAATTTTTATGATATCGTTTCATTACTTATTACAATTAAATTAAAAATAATAAAGTTAAAACATAAATATTTCACCAAATTTTTCTGATATAAATGACGTTTTTAAATATTGCTCTACTATACTTTAAGATGTGTATTTAGTGTACAACTACAAGGAACGTATTCATTAATGATAATGATTTTTAACCATTTATTCATTGATCAATGGTAAAAATTTTGTTTTTTTAACTAATTATCAATGAAACCTCTTCATTAAAAAGCATTACCATTAGTAAAAATAATTACAATATTAAAAAATCATTAGCATTACTTATCATTTATGCTAATGAAATCGTCAATTAATTAGTCCATATAGTACTAACTCTCGACAATTTTATGAATTTCCATATTTTAATGAATTATTTAATTATATTAAACTAATAAATTTTAAATTTAGATTATTTTGGTAGATATGGTTGTGATTACCGTAAAATGATAATGGTTGTCAATGGCATGTGTTCTTTATAATTCATAATGTTTAAAACCTTCAGACTGGGAATGCAATTAAAAATGTAAAGTAAATAAAACTAATCTATAGTAAACGTTAAATGTCAAATAACTGCCCTCCTTGCTTTTTAGTACTCGCACAAAATATGCGCACAAACATATCCACGCATAGACACTGAATCATTGAAGAAAAAAGTAAAAGTGCAATTTAACTCACAACGAGACATATATTTTCTTAAACATTAAATTTTATTTTCTTGGTGGCACTAAAAGCATTTAAAATGTGTGCATTCTTTGCAGTATTTATTGTTTTAAAATTTTTTTAGTTGTTTGTGCACGTATTTTAAAGAGTGCCTGGATTTCTGTGTGCGTATGGATACTTACGTTGGCACTTGCTTCTGGAGGTTGAGATTTGTAACAAATGGTATCAAGAATTTAAATAAATATTCAATACTTACACTCTGTACTGCCTGCTAATGTATGAAGTCCGGATGACGGTATCACTTGATAGCTGCCCCCTTCGACTCCAATGGCACTCGTCATATGGTAACCATAACCGTTTTGAGTTCCATACAGTGAATTCGTTGAAGACTTTTGTGTTGAACATTGTGTTTGCTGCTGTTGATGTTGCAATTGGTCATCGGTACCCTGGACGGCAGTGAGTGTCAAATCCATGGCATGAGCGTCAAGTGTTTTACTATCTAAACTGCCAGTGGGATAATAGGGTGGTGGGGGTGGCTGTTGTCCACCGGTTTGAGCAACAATCGATGGTCTGCTCGAATCTAGGTCATATTCTTTGGCATTGTTTGTGCCAGATTTTTTTGCAGCTGTCAGTGAGCGCCTACAGCGACAAAACATTACGGAGCACGCAGCAAGGACCATAAATGAAACGGTTGCTATAACAATCGCCACTATGGTAGACGTAGTTAAACTTGACGTTTCTGGCAGGTATGATTTTCCAACTAAAAATAAAATAACACAAATGAACCGAAAAATACAATCACAAAACAACAACCAATATAACAATAATAAAATTTTTAGCTTTTTAAGGGTGGCAGTCAACGATTTAAATAATTGTGAATTTAAACGCACATTCTATTTAGTTTCATTTCGAACCATTTCATTATGCCGCAAGTGTTTACATAAAGTAGCTGCTGTCTAATTGAATCGATTTCTTTGTATCCTTACCACTATACTGTCAAAAATCAAACGATAAGTTTAAGTGCATTGCCGTTATTCAAAATAAGGTGACATTAGAAAGTTACTATTCAAACAAACTAGTTGGATGCAATGCCCCTCTAGATATGTAATGACTCTTGATAAAGATGACGTAAACATTGCAATCACATTCAAAAAGTATGAATATTAATATTTTATGTTTTTAAAAGGAATAAAATTATTTCCCATATAACAACATCAAATGACAAATGTATTAGAGCTTATATATTTAATGGAACCGCTTGATAAAAATATGCATTTTTAGTGCTTCTATTAACAATCATGTATGTAAATAATTTAGTATTGTAATGCTCCTTAGAATGTTATAAGTGCAAATTTCAATGATTATAAACTCTCAAAAATTTATAACGTAACGCAATTGCAAAACTCAAGCTTAATATTATTTTGTAGTGTCTTCTTGTAATGTGGTTTATGACGACACTCTCTAATTTTTACTCTGTTTACAGTGGGAACAAACTATAAAATCAATAAAAATTTATCGAAATTCTGAAGTAACAAACATTTAAAAACAACAAAAATAACTTGCTTATTTTCTCCTTTTAAATTCAATAAAAGATTGCATTTAAGAAATTTTATCAATTTTTATTTGCAAAACCAAATTGATTCAGCAGAGATTTATTTTATAAAAATAGAAACAAAATTGAACTTTATCCGAAAACAAACTCCTCATCGTAAATAAATAAAAAGTGTGTGTTTACAATTTATTATTTTGAGATTCTTGTTTCAACTGATCTGTTAATCGCCAATATTATAGCATATCTAAGACGTTTTTGTACAAATCTGCGTTTAATTTTCCTCGAATACGAGTATTAATAAGGATGTCTCAGAGAAATAAAAATTGAAAGTTTACCTAAGCATTTGGCCGAATGTGTACCATTTGCAATTTAATTATACTTCTACTTTTGAGCACAATTATAAGTTAAAGTTTTTATAAGTTATATCAACTCTTGTAGCAAGTACTATTACTTAAACGATTATCTCGAAATCAATTTTTTTGAGTTATGACGTTCTTGAAGTATGAGCAATATGTACAAATGTACATACAATTTAAGTCAATTAGATGATTTTATTATTTTTACTTATCATATACTACGTTTATACAAATAAAAATTATTTCTAATTATTTAACTCACTGCTTACATGGGAAGAATATTTTTAACATTTAAGAAGTACCAGATACCAATTATATATTTAAGTGGTAAAGTGTCGACAAAAACATTAGAGCAATTTATAATTATACCAGCCGAAATACTTTTCGCTCAATTTTTTATATTCAAAAATAATTTATGAACAACCTTTGGTTTTTAAACAATATTTTTTCCCTCTAAATGTTTCTATTTAAAATTTTTATAAGGCCTAATAGGCAAAAACACTTAAACAGAAAAATAAATCTGGCAGCATTTTGAACCTTATTTGCAGACAGAGTAGTTAATCAGGAATTTTTATTGTGAGTAAGCTAATCGAAAATAAAAAATTAATTCGCAGTTTATGCGGCAAAATTCTCTATTCACAATATTTTATTTGCAAATAAGACGTTCGTATAAACGTAGTAATAATCCGAAAACCTCGTTAATCCGACCGACCCTAATACTATATGTATGTGTCCAGATTTTCGAAGTTGCACTGTACTAGAAACGTAGAAATTTAATATTTACGATTAAAAATTTTTTTAATATTTTCTCCACAAAGTTTCTTGTTTATATAATTAATTTAAAGAATTTCCAATCGTGCAATTGTTATTTACATAAGAAACAATTCCACGCTTCAAGTAAATTAAACTGATACCAAACTCATAAACTTAGTCTCTTCATTTTTTTCTTTAGGATTACAATTAGTGTTTAGTTCAAAAAATAAATTATTTAGGATCTTGATATAAGTTGTAGATATATACTTTTACATTGTGTTACCTATAATATCTTGGTATACACTTCGCTTGAATCGGGGTCATGTACATTAAGAGCCAGCACATCAAGCACAACTATTGAAAACGTTTGTGTATTTTTTTATAATAAAATTTCATTATGAAATATTTATCATGCGCCCATTTTTAGCGGTGTTATATTTATTGACAAAAAAGGTAAAGGGATCTCTATGTCTTACAGTTTAAAAATAATTTGTATCATGTTAGAAGTGCAACCCCATTTAAATACAAAACAAGTAATTGTGTTATATTCGGCTATGCCGAATCTTTTATACCCTTCACAATTGATGTAAATCAAGTTCAGTAAAGTAACTTAAATAAAAAAAGAAAAAAAAAATATTGTGGCGACAGAGAATTAAGAAATAAGAAATACATAATTAAGTTTTATACAAAATATGCTGCACAAGCTTGCTTTTTTTTTGAAAAGTTCAGAGGCCCATAACTCGGAAAATTTTTTCATTCCATTTTTTTTTTATTTTAAATTTTCTATTGATTTTTGATTGCAATTATTTCACTAAACTAGATTTGTTCCAAATAATATGGAAATATTAGAGGCAGTCGTTGTGTTTGACCCGCTTCCTCGAGGGAATGGACCGATGTTGCTCTAGCTCTTCTTATACCTTGGCAACGTTGATTTACACCCAAACACTTATGTGCAGACGGACATCACTGAATCGCTATGCATATGGACTCAGAATATACATACTTATTCTGGTCTCAAATGAAATTGTAGAAATTACTAACGGAATGACAAACCCTTTTTCCACTTTTTATGGTGAAAGATACAACAACACCAAAATTTTTAGCTGCTTAGTTTCCTATACAGTGCTGTAGGGTGGTTCATGTATTCTTAAGTACACAAATATGTAAATACAAACTCAAATGTATATATTTTAATGCGGGCATACCATGTACGACTGAATTAATATTTCCAAAATAATATTTTATCAAATAAATTCTGCTTTTTAACAACTTTATTACTAAGACCGAAAGTTCTTCTTAATAAACTTTTCTGTCTTCATTTCCAGAAAAAACTAAAACAAAATCTGTGACAAAATAAAAGAAAAATTACCAAAATATATCATCTATCGCAGTCAATAGTGAATGCACAAACACTCTTTTACCATACAATTTGTTTCTTTTTATTCCGGTTGTTGTGTTTTCTTCTCTACTAATTTCATTTTAAACATATATTCTACTTACTTTCGGCATTTGTGTATTCTCCGCAATGATCGTGATTAGAACGTAAACACAATTTGACACGCACTGATGGAGCCTGCTTATTTTCTGCCAATGCCAGTGTTATATCCTCAGCATGACTCATCGACCGGCCACCTGTCATACTGTAATGCGTTCTTTGTGCAATGTGATTAATTGTTGTTTCTTTGTATGTAACTTCGTTGCCGGATGGTAGTGTTACAGTGTCAACAATTTCCCATGTGGCTATTGGCGATGCACGGTTGACTAGTGTTTCGACAATTGCAATTAGTGAAAGACAAGTGGCATGAACATTTATGCCAACAACATAAGAATTGGGATCATACGTGACATGAAGAGGAGTTGGTATTTTATTGACTTTTGTTATGGCCACTACTTCATTGGAGTAGCCAGAACTGCCTTTTGCATTAAGAGCATAAATTTTAAGCATATACGATTGGTATTGATCTAGAGGCGCAACTTTACAGGGATTATCACGAAAGCAATCAAATTCTTGCCATTCTGGTAAACTCATGCCACTACTAGAAGCATATTGATGCACGGCTCCGCAATCTGCCAGCGCTGGTTCACGGGGTGTAGGTACTCTCCGATATGTTACTAAAAACTTTGTGCTTAACATGCCCCCATTAAATCCAGGTATCCAACTGAGTACAACATAGTTGTGTGCAGTTTCCAATACCTTTAAAAAGGTGGGTTTTTCAGGTGGTCCCTTAGGCTGCAAACGTATATGTGTGCGTATTGTGTCAAGTGGATTTACAGCGCGGCAGGAATAGTCACCATAATCGGAATGTGAAATATGATTTATCCTCAATATAGAGGTGTAAATATCGTTATTGTCTACTCTTGTACTAATCTCATAGTGCCCATCTGATGACATGGTAAGAGGTGAAGGATTATTGCCAAATTGCCATTGAAATTCTGGTTTTGGATAAGCCTGTACTTTGCAAATGACTTCTGCAGATTCACGCACATCATACGCTACTTTATTATATTGATGCAAAACTATGGGCTCATGTTCAATACGCAAATGCATGCTGGAATTAGCGGAATTGACTTCATTTTCATATAGACAAGTGTACAAGCCACGATCTGATGGTACTAATTGATTGCCATTTGGTCGACCCTTTCCTCTAAATTTTAGTATACTCTGCACTGTTATCACACCGTTTGAAGTTTCGGTAGGAGTAGTGCGTATGTCGTACATTTTGCGACCTGACATTATTTCAGTGCCGTCCTTAATCCATTTAATAATGGGCGCAGGTTTTGCCTTAGCACTGCATGTTACCGCATAGTCTACATCACCCACACGTCGAGTCATGTGTTGTTGCAATTTGGCTAAAAATTGAGGAGGCTGGTGGACTTCTAGAGTTATGGTGGCCATTTTACCAATGCCTAGTTCATTGACAGCATGACAGTGATATTTTCCTTCACTTCCTAAGTGTGCCTTGGGTATCGAATACTGTGGACCTTGTGCTAAGATTTTCTGTGTATTGCTAAATTCTCCATCCATGTCGCGGAACCAACGATACTGCGGTACTGGCCAGCCAGGGGGACTAGCTGAGCAACTAAGAGTTACACCATTTCCCACATGTACTATTGGCTTATTAGGTGTAATGTAGGCCTGGCCTGGTCTATGGCGTACCAATAGTGCTACGGTCGAATTTCCTACTCCTTCAACTCTCTTGTTTCCAGATGGTTGCATTAGATTAACAGCTCGACAAATGTAGTTGCCGGCATGTTCTGCTCTAACTGATACCAAAGTCAACAGTTCTCCCATATAACGAAAATCAGAAGCTCCTTCTTTAAGCCACTCTATAGTTATGGGCGCAGGATTTGCTGTAACATTACAACGTACTAACACAGTTTCGCCTTCCTCTGCCTCATGTGTCTTTGTTTCAATTATTACAATCGGCGGATACAAGACATCGAGCACAAGATCCTTTTCACCAGTTTTTCCCAGACCATTATCTGCGGTGCATGTATATTTACCGGCATGATGACGATTAACACGATATATTGTGTAAGTGGGTGTTGTGCTAATATACTGGCCATTTCTGGTCCAACGAACATTTGACACCATGGGTTTGGCATCAACACGGCAATCTAGTTTGGCGGTATGATCTCGTTCGACTCGCATGGGATTTTGAGGACCAACTTCAACTCTCGGGTAATCTAAAATAAATATAATATTTAAATTAAATCAACTCTCTGTATAATTTATTTTCAGGGTGTTTTGAAATTTTAACTGTTCAAGGCATGTACTAATGGGAACTAAAAGTTTGTATATGCTATTTCTCTCTGCTTAAAAAAGAAAATATCTTAATTTCAAGAAAAACTCTTTGTGTGGCACTTGTAAATACAAGTTGGTACTGCAAAGTTTTAACTTCATTACCTGTGGTCAAATGCAAAAAAGTTTAAGTAATTAACAAAATGTACATGTGTATGATTTATGTGCGAGCATTCAAAAAAAAGTTTCGTATTTCATACGTTTACATTAACAAAAAAGGGACGTGAATTAATCTCAATAGATTCTAACGAATTCAAAGCATGATACCAACCAATATAAAACTTTTGATAAACAAACATTGCCCCAGGAACAAAAACACGAAGAAAAAAAATATAAAAAGCTATGTGCTTGTGTTGTACGAGTACTTGCTGGACCATATGAATATGGATAATACAATGATAACTTACTTAAACGTTCATATAAAGAGTGTCTACGTAATAGTTTTTGTTAATACTTGAGAAATAAAATAGTTTAATGTTTTCTTTTATTCTCTTTACTACAGGAGTGTTTTAAAACAAAATAATTTAAGGAAAAACTATTGGAACAGGAAATATTGAATATTTCGAAATTGTATGGAAATCGTCACTTTTGATTACTTTTAGCATGACAGCTGATGTTACTGTCAACCTGTAGATGTTAAACAACAATTTTTTTTCTCAAAAAGAAAATTATTTTTTGAATATTTTCTTATCACAATTCATTGCAATCTTCGAAATTTCATCAAAATGCGACAAGTTAACTCAGGTTCCTACAGCACTAAGTAGAGAGTGGTCCAAAACGAAAAAAAAAAAAAAAATTGCTGACCTTGTGCAAAGTATACTGGCTTTTGACATGAGGGTAGAAAATTGAAATTGCCATGATTAGCTTATTGAAGTAGTTATATGCGTCAGAAGTAGTTATATATATATTTCACACTTCTTGACAAGTCCAAGAACAAATATTTCACTTATTACCTATAAAGTATAAGTATAAGTTGTCTACAACATTTGTGCGAATAAGCCTATTTAAAACTGAATAACCGCATGAAAGATAAAAACGACTTGGAACAGTGTTTGTAGAATTTACCTATTCGCGCAGTTAAACTTATAGTTGGACAAAAAAATATGTGAACTGTGAGCAATGGGCATAAAGAGTAAGATACAATATTCGTATGTTTCGAGAGCAAAATTATTTAGAGTCTTAAAATTCTTGACGATAAATTCATAAAAAACTACTTATTTAAAACTGTTAAAATCGAAATAATTTGAATAATAGGCGTGGGTCTCTTCGTACAAAATCGTAAAATCTATTTCATAATATACAAAAATACTTTATTTTTTTATAAAATTTATTCCATTTTTTAACGTTATTAGTTTAAAGTATTAGTTATATGAAGCTGGACTTACGCTACCTCTGATTTAATTTGTATCATTTAATTTGAAATTTTTATTTAATATTTGTAAAAAACTAAAATACATTTTAAGGATATGCCATTTAAATTTTGTACCATTTTTATTTCTTCAATTATAAAAATATTGTTAAACTATAGACATGTGCCCGGTCGTTCGTTTCAGTGACCGGTCTTTTTCGGTCAATCATCAAAGACTGATTCGTTTGTTCAATTCATTCAATCGGTCAATTTGAACGAAAGAAGCTGGTTAAATATCTGGCTCATTTCGTTCAATTAGTTATCCGTTCAATTTATCTCGCACACTATTGAACGAAAAGAATTGATCTAAATGACCGGATCATTCCGTTCACTTGATTGATTCGGTCAATTTAACCCTTTCGTTCGCGAATGACACAGCTCTAATTTTAGGCAGTAACGCAAAACTCCGTATTAATAATTTTTTTGGAAAGGCGCATAATGTACATACTAATATGCATTAATCTTTTATGCAAAGTAAATATTTGTAGTTATATATAGAGAGAATTATAATATGTCCCGTCTTCGAGATTTATGTTCGTAAAATGCTTAACTGCGCTGTAAATTTGCAGTAGTAAAAGCAATAAGCCTTCAACACAAATAATTATAAATTATTAAATTATAAATTATCAAATTAAAAATAATTTGCCATCATATTTTCAAATTATTAGATAAAGTTAAAATAATTGATATGGCACTGTTTGCTTAGAGTTGATAATGATCATCGAGAGATAAAAATGTACAAAATTTAGTCTTTAAATGTTGAAAAACAAGCTTCTTTAACAATGTGGCTTTTGCAGCTGTCAAAAAACTAGGGCAGTTAATACCCAAGTAGGTTAATATAATATTGTTGTAGTCTTAATAATAGCAAACAATTTTGTAAGAATATTAATTTAAAACAAGTAAGATTGCTATATTTGGCAATATCGAATCTTATATACCCTTTACCTTTTATGTAAACCTAGTTTAGTATAGTAACTTCAATCAAAGAGACAGAGGGTGACAGAGAATTGAGAAATATATATGATTTTACACTTAGATGTCATCGACTCTTAATCCTCAAAGATCAGAAGTTTGGAAATAATATTCGATAATGATATCTTGAATAGTATAGTGGACAATAGTACTTTTCTATGAAAAGTTCAGAGGCACATAATATGGAGAATATGGGCGAGCGCTAATTTTTTTCACTTGATGTTTTACTTTTCTTATTTTAAAACTCTCTAACGCCCCATATATATGCTTTTTTGATTTGAGTTACTTCATTGGTGTGGTGTTTTGTCCGCTGCCTCGAAGGACACGGTGCGATACCTTTTGAAACTATGTCTGATCTCCCTCTTGCAAAGCATGAATTTTACAGCATTTCTGTATATTTTGTTGGTACAGAGTAAAAATATATTATACGATTTTACAATTGCTATGATTCAAGTCCATTTGCATGAGATTGTGAATTTGTCTATTATATTCATTACCATTAGCATTTTATCAAAAAAATACTTTATTTGTCAGTAAATAATATCTATAATCTTGACCATTTTTTTCAAGTAAGAAATATTAATGTGGAACTTTTGTAAAAGTGAACTGAGAATAATTTAATTACTACTTTTACTCCACAGCGTTAGAACAGAATTTCAGCTTTAAAGCGTGACACTTAACGCTAACGTGCAGGCGAAAAAGCATGACTAAAAGGCATTATTGAATTTATTTAGTTTGTTTTAGGGCACTTTAGATTAAAATTAAGTACTAAAAGTACACTTCATGAAAAAAGGCATTACATGGGAAGATTATTTATGAGCTGGTACAATTTTATAAAACATCTTATATTTAAAAGTACGTATAACAGATTCACTGTAAGAGTTTTCTGCAGTTATTTTATTTATATCAGTTAAGAATGACTTTCGTATTGTAACAAAAAAATAAAATAAACTTAATAAACAAAAAAAATGTGCATTAGTGTATTTCTAATTTATTATGCGTATTATTTTAAAATTTATGCTAATCGTTCAAAATATTTTATAAAAAATGCATTTTATAATTGATAATCTTAATTATTCTCTTAGTCTATGACTAAAACTATAAGACTGCATAAGAATACAGGTACTAGTATAATATGTGCTTTGTTTTACAAAGGCAGGAGGATTAAACAAAACTGATTGAACAGTAAATATTTAATAACACTGTACAACAAAATAAAATTTTTTCAAAAATTACAAGGTCCGGGCTATAAATTCTGATAGAGGAGACAAAAAAAAGATATACGTGTATCGGCGTTTTGAAAGTTTACATCTGGATTTCATTTGAGAGGGGGTTAAAATTTCCCAGCTCTGGCACATTCTTATTGTTAAACGGCATAAGAAACCATGTGACCCTTACATTTTAGGTAAAAAATGTGTTCAGCAAATTTATGTAAAATGTTACGGAGAACATTTTTGTAGAAATGTTAACCCTCTAACTCCTCAAGATATGGGTCTTTTTTGTCCTTCTTTTAAATAATAGCAAAAAACACCATTAAAACAGGGTTTTAGAGGGTTGAAATATTCCACAAAAATGTTACCCGTTAAATTTTACTATAAGTCCCTGAATACACCAAAAAGGAAAATTCAACCATAAAGTCAGAAATAAGACGCAACAAAAGAGAGCTTAGGGTTAATTTCGCATTTATTAAGAATTTTGTTTTAAATCAAATTTGGATAGCATTAATTACATTTTTTTTTTTAGCTCTAGGCAATTCCACTATCATACAATGTCCGGCGTATTTCAGCGATAAGCGAATGAATGCTTTTACCTTTACAGCGTCCTTCAATGAGTGCGCATTTCTGATGAAATTTTTCACCATGCTCATCAGATTCTGTTGACAACTGGTTCTCAAAGTAATACATATGGGAATTTAAAAAATGAATTTTTGTTGACATATGAACGCAATAAAAGGTTCCTGTTTCAGCGATTGCTCCATCAACATAATGACTAGGACTTCGAAGTTGTAGCACAGGTACGGGAGTTCGTCAGTATGCGGAAATGGCAGCATGGCACAATTTTGTATACAAAACTCTTTCGCCTATATCTATTCAATTTTAATATGGCACACGTAGCACGTAGCGTCATTATGTTCACCTGGATCTAACCACCGCATAGGAATACCAAACTGCATTGAATTTCGTTGACCTTCAGCGAGAGTTCAAAAATAAAACTATAGTTTTAGAACAAAAAAAAAAATTATTAGCTTTGGACCACAAAATTAAGCCATTATAACAAATAAAAAATAAGAAAAAAAACATCAAGAGAAAAAATTGGAGCTCGCCCATATCTTCCGAGGTACGGAGCTTAGAAATTTTCCAATTTTCTTAAATATCAATATGGATATCATTTTAAAGCTTTTGAAAAGATCTTTAAGGAAATAGCATTAAGAGCTGATGAAATTTTTATGTAAAATAATATATATGCAGTACCAAATTTTTTTTAATTCTCTGTCACCCCAATATTTGCTTTTTTATTGGAATTACTTCACTGAACTAGATTTACAAATACTATATGGTGAAGGGTATATAAGATTCCGCATAGCCGAATATAGCGCTCTTACTTGTTATTTACAATCTTTTAGAGGAGAAATAATTTTGCGAAGTAATTGAAAATGTATTTATGGCCTCAATAAGGTGTTGTTTAATCATTATTCTGAAAACAATTATTTTACGATTATAAAAAATACAGATTCAAGGGGAGTACTCATATAATAAATGCCTAGGACCACTACTTCATAGAATTAAGTATTCTTTACATAATTTATATCCAAAACGGGAACTGAAAACAAATTTTTTTGGTTTTTGTTTTAAATGTAAATTTTATATAGAAATTATCGTTACTAATCTGTTAGTAAAATTACCCTTTCCTGAATATGGTTAACACCATCGTTAATCGTTCTAGTTGCCAATCATAGAAGGAATGGCCCCGTTGATGGAACACTAAAATAATTTATAGAAAATATTTTAAAGCTTTTTCAAGTATTTAAAATATGACTTGTAAAAATGGTTTAACAGCTTGTTATTCTAGTACCTGGTTTTATTTAGGCACATTCCCAAATTTGTGGAATTTTAACAACCACAATTACTAATTACATTATTTTGTACATCCTAATTGACCTGATTTATCATAAAATTTAATTGCTTTTTCAAATTTGTTATTCTAAATGAAACATTTTCCTTTTAATGTTCAATTGAATTTTTTTTTTATATTTAGCTGTTTGTTTTTTGGGTCTATGGACATTCTCGAATTGGTTTTTTCTATAACAGATTTTTTAAAACCACAATTATTATCCCTTCTCACATGTAATAAAATGTGGTTTATAAAAGGGCAGTAAGTAATAACAATTTTCGTAAGATAAAGGTAAAAGCATTCATTCGCTTATCGGTGAAATATGCTGGACATTGTATGATAATGAAGTGGAATTGCCTAGAGCTAAAAAAAAATGTAAATAATGCTATCCAAATTTGCTTTAAAACAAAATTCTTAATAAATGCGAAATTAACCCTAAGCTCTCTTTTGTTGCGTCTTATTTCTGACTTTATGGTTAAATTTTCCTTTTTGGTGTATTCAGGGACTTATAGTAAAATTTAACGGGTAACATTTTTGTGGAACATTTTAACCCTCTAAAACCCTGTTTTAACGGTGTGTTTTGCTATTTTTTAAAAGAAGGACAAAAAAGACCCATATCTTGACGAGTTAGAGGGTTAATATTTCTACAAAAATGTTCTCCGTAATATTTTACATAAATTTGCTGAACACATTTTTTACCTAAAATGTAAGGGTCACATGGTTTCTTATGCTGTTTAACAATAAGAATGTGCCAGAGCTGGGAAATTTTAACCCCCTCTCAAATGAAATCCAGATGTAAACTTTCAAAACGCCGATACACGTATATCTTTTTTTTGTCTCCTCTATCAGAATTTATAGCCCGGACCTTGTAATTTTTTGGTGTGTTGTACAGTGTAATTTAAAATTTTTAAACTTTATGAGTTTATTAGTTCAACTATTTGGTATGATAAAACATGAATTAATATTTTTCGGTGTTAGTTAATTTTTAATTTTTAAAATTATTTACAGATGTTTGCGGAAGTTTTCTAAAGAAATAAGAAAAAATTGGATCTGAGCAAAATGAAATGCAGCGTTTTCTAGATGTCGCCACCATTCTTAGCAAAATTTTTTTTATAAAATTAAATAATAAATAAATAAATTCATTTATTATAACTATAATATGTTAATTTACCTTAATTGTGCTTCAAAAGTGATATTTTTAAGAAATATTTAATATTTCATTTTCATTTCATTTTTCTACATAAGATTTGCCATTGGAAATCATTCATACATATGGATTTGAAAGATTTAATAAAAATTAAAAATTAAATTAAATTAACATAAAAAAGATAATAATAATAACTTTTTTAAATTGAAAACTTTAAAAGTGTAATAAAATTTTATTTTTATTTTACTGTCCCCGGTAGAAAACTAGTAAAAGGTAAATTGTTTTTTATTGTGGGTCTTTTAGAGACCTAATCAAAACGGAAAAAATAAAGCACCCAGAACATAATTTATTTCTTTAAAATAAAAGTTAAATTAACGTTAGTTACATATTTTTTTACTTTTTCATCACAGTTTGCTAATTTTTAGCCTCTTTATTAAAATAAATTTATTTTTCTATTCCATCGTTTATAAACGCGGTAATTTAAGGGATTTGACTTTAATGTTTACCTTTGAAAATATTTGCTTGTATTAGGTTTTTCTCAGTAAAAACAATTTTATAGTTTATAAAAATTACTGAATTTATGCAGTTACGTATCTATAACAACAAAGCCAAAAATTCTAATAGGGCTGCTAAAAATGCTGAGTAAGTTGTTACCTCCATCGAACTGAAAAAAGCAACAGCGAATATCTTTGTTGAGTAGTTGAAATTATTTAAAAGGGTAACGATTCAGTTCAAAACAGGCAGGCATCTATATGTTTGAAAAGCTGCTGAGATTAGTGGATTAGTAGAGTGTGCTGAGTTGGTTAAGAAGGCCTAGTTAACAAAAGAGGATGTCGAGTTGTGAGAATGTATGGATGGCTGCCAGAGTCTCAACACAAGACAAAAAATACAAACTGACATTTACAATAAGCAATTAATCGTACCTTTAGAAAGAAAAATCCATAATAATAATTTATAATATGTCTATCTTATTTTACCTGCTAACTCTATAAGCCTTTGTCTAAACCTCCCATAGCTTTAAGGGTAATACGGCAGAAAAAACAGTTGTTATCGAAAAAATTGTTTTAAATACATCCTCATAAACTTCATTCATAAAAAAACAAACAGGGTGTTCGTCGGGAAAGTATACTACTTTGGTTTGCCGACATTTTGGTAAACAAAAGTCCTCACAGTTATTATTGTTGTTATTTTTGGCCACCAAATTTCTATTTATGTATAATCTTATATTTTAAGCTAATCAGGCCTGAATTAATCCATGTAAATAAAAAACAATTTTTATTACATTTTTCCCCAACGTTTCGTGATATTTGGCAGTCAAGAAGTAGATGAACCCACGTGTTTTAACGGTTTAAACATTTCATTAAAATCAATCATCGATTACTGTGACGATGAGAAAGTTAAAAAAAAATCCGGGAGAAACAACATGCCAGCAAAACTCACTATTTATTGGGGTCTGTAGGTGATAGGCCAAAGCATGAACGCAAGTTCAGCTGAAAGCATTAATACAAAGGGATAATGCAGCTCGCCCATGACAACTTCGATTTTCTTGAAAAAATCTTAATGAATGACGAGGCACATTTTCATTGGGATGGATATGTTAATAAACAGAATAGTCGATTCTGGGCAAAAGAAAACCTTTAAATTATCATCGGTCACCTGTGCATCCATTAAAAATTACATTCTGGTGTTCTATTTGTTCAGGAGTAATCATTGGACATCATTGGTTATGGCGTAACGGTAACTCTGAATGGGGAGCGAACTCGTGATATGATTAAAAACTTTTTAACGCCACAACTGCATGCATGGGGCTTGATCAACATTTGGTATCAACAAGACTGTGCCACATAGCACAAAGCCAGAATTGCTGCGAGTAGTATACCTTCCCGGCGGACACATTGATATATTTTATTTTTAGTTTCATGATTTTAAACTTTTAATGTTTTTCATTAAAGATACACCATTAACTACTAAAGTTCTCTCCAATGAAGACTTAGTAGCTTTTAACATTTGCTTTCGATATTTTTTTAAATATCGGAGCTGATGGCCCCACAACTTATAGATACATTTCTCTATTTTCCCTATTATTTGTCAAATGTATATTTTTTTTGTTTTAAACCAACTGTTGGATAGCTTTAAATGAAGCATTTATTTTTCGTACCAATCTTTGCTCACCACAATAGATTCTGATCTAGCAGAGACACAAGATTTGTGGAGCATGTGCATTTATTCTAAGCGAAAAGTGCGGAGTAAACTATTCATAAAATAAATTACATTCTGCTATTGTGTCATTTTTTTTTTTTTTGCTTCTTTAAAAAAATAACACATCTTTAGCATATTGAGAAATAAAAAATACTAATAAGAGCCTCGCTAAAAATTAATTATTTGTTTCGATAAAAATTTTTAGGGCTGCAAGTGTGTGTCTTTCGAAAAATATTTTTTTATTTTGATAATTGTATCCAGAACTGGTACAGAAAGGAAATATAGTTTTTAAAACAACGAAGGAAAAGTTTTTCGACTGTAATTTTTGGTGACCTAAAATGTACTTTGAATTTCATAAAAGCTTAAAGTTGCAAGTCATACTTCGTTCTCTCTACTCTCGTAATAAAGTTTTCCCACCTTTATCAAAATCGGACAGTCGTTTAGACCTTAATCGTCAGCAAACATCCAAAGCTTTGTATTTACAATAAAAGTAGGACGGTATTGTGGGATTTCATGAAGCCGATCGCCGTTTCTTGCAAGTTACCGTATTTGAAACAAGCAGAACTGGAAACTTGTCACTATCAGAAGCATGAAAACTATTTTTAGTGTAGACTTTATTGTTTAAAAGCTGGAAATATGTCTGTGTGTTATTATCTATGTATTTAGTTGTGAATAAATGATTATCCCCTTATTTCTCGTAGCACATTGTAGTTTTGGTTATGTGTATGAGCAGGAAATCAGATGGTGCTTGTATATAATTATATTAATGAAGTTGGTCACAAAATCACAGGACAACGCCTTAAGTTAATGTAAATTTATTAACATACAAGTGCCTAGATACATATTATTCAAAATGTCAACATATGTACTTGACTGTGCATAAATACCCAATTCATATTAAATGCGAAACGTTAACCTAAAAAGTGACTTTTATCACGGACAACTACTTCAGCTTAATCATAATTCAATTTGTGGAAAACATCAAAAAAAAAAAATCGTATAAGGGATTAGATATTTAAAAGCGGATAGAAAATAAGGAAATAAACATGTACATGCGGTAGTCAACTACTTTTCAATTTAATTAGCATATGGAAAACTATAAAGCAACCTGCAGCATTTACACATACACAGCATTTGTGGGTAGCAGCAATCACAATAGATGCCACAACTAAAAGTTGACGATAACAAGCACCGTCACTTAAGTGTCTGCTATTTGCGTAAGGCCAGCAATTTAACCACGGCAGTTAATTAGTTAAACAGATTCAAGTAAACAAACAAAAATGTTGAACATTTTGCCACCAGGTAAATACCATCACTGTTTGACCGGAGTGACAAATAAAAACTTACCTCTATCTTCCATCCACAAATGCTTATTTTGTCTGTTATTAAAAATTGTTCTGCAGGTTGGATGTCCATGTAGTGTAGTGGTAACGAAGCAAATATTCTGCATGCGGTCGAATATTATTCATTATTTCAAATGTATGAATGTTTCTAAAGGTGGGTGGGCTTATTTAGCAAACATTCGCGCACAAAAATTACAAAATATGTTTTTGTTGTTATTTGCACAAAAAGGAGATTTAATAAAGTAGTCATATGCTTACGTTTGGTAATAATATCAAAACTATTGTTTTACCCTTCACCACAGTTGGAAAAGGGTATATTTAAGTTTGTAATTCCGTTTCTAATTGAATCGATTGAGCGATGTCCGTCTGTCCGTCCATTCCTGTTTATTTTGTAATCAACTTTGCCAAGGCACTAGATGAGATAGAGAAAATGTTAAAGCCAATCGATCAGACATAGTTTGGAAAATTTGGCAATTGAAAATCAACAAGATCGGCCCATATCTTTTCGAGGCAGTGAGCCAAACATCACACCAGCCTCTAATTTTTCTACACTTTTTTTTTAATTTTTGTTTGTATTCTTATAGGTGGTTGTGTATGCTACTTATGCACCACAATTACACCAGCTGGGACCGCAACCGTAAGAAAAATGTACAATTTTCAACAACTTTTTTGAACAGAAAAATTGAGTGGTAGGACAGAATTTTTTTCCTATTTATATGTACATATAAATGTTGAAGGGAATCTGAGATTCGACATAGCAAATTGATGAAATATAAACTTTCTAATGTTTTCCTAGTTTCTAATGTTTAAGTCCTGTTTGAAAATTTATTGAAAAACGCGGACAATTTACATTTGATATAATTTCAAAAATACCATTGCGAAAATACTTATTAGAAGTTAGTAGAAGATCATAGCGATATGATAGATAGCCCATTTACGCAAATCGATAATTCATCGTTGATCAAATCTATATATGCATATAAAATCGTTGAAAGTGTGTTGTGACTTTATAACTCATGATCGGTCAAGCCGAATTCGATTAATTTTTTAGAAATTGTTCGTATGGTCGTGTAGATGGTTTTCACGGGATCGGTCGACGCGTTCATAAGTTATTACTTTTCCTGAGATGTGATTTTGTCCGTATAAAACAACAACAAATACGTAGGCACATATGAGCGTTTGCAGTATGTACAGTGAAAGCTCCCGTGGGCGGACACTGACCGTCAGAGCAGATTTGTCCGTTGTGGAGAGGTGTCCGTCTACGAAAGCGTTGATTAGAAATGTAAGTGAAACAAATTTGAATGCATGCTCGGACATCGAAGGGATTGAAGAAATGTCCACTCAATAGAGGTATCCGGAAGTAGAGTTTTCAAAGTATAAATATTGAGAGCCAGAAGCCCCAAAAGGAGAATGGACTCTGATATTTTTCCGAAAGTTAGTGAACCGGGAAAGAAGTTCGACTTCGATTCAATAATAGGATGACCAGTATGTTCGCTAATTACAGTGTAGATATCAAGACTCCCAGAACATATGGTTAACTTGGAAGCAAGATTATTGTGCAAAGACTTTGTTCCTGCAAGACGGCCTCTTATCGTTATATTTTTATTATAAAAAATTATAAGTTTTGTAGAGAAAGATATTTTTAAAACCTACAAAATATAAAAACTTAGATGTCTCTTGTCTTGCTTCTTTTAAATAAATTTTAAAAACGAAAATTTATAATCGATGTCTACATCGCAGATATACACGAAAGTTTTACGTTATACGTTTTATTCTGCTAATATCTCTCTTTTACTGTTCCTTTTACAATTAATAATAATTAATAACGAACTTAAGCCTTACTGAAGAATTATTATTCATTTGTACGAAATACTTCGATCTGATACAATTAAAAAGCAATGTTGAACAACTTTTACGCAAATCTTTTCTTAAAAGTTTTAATACTAATAAAGTTTTTGTTAAATTTTCCCAAGTATGCTGGATCCACGCCATCATCAATCGCTGATGGAGTAAATTTATATCCAAGTAGCTTATTGTATCCAGTATTGTGTAGGTATAATTGTTGGGCCTTCCTAGGCGCTGTGTACTGCATTAAAACCTTGTTTGCTATGGGGATTTACTCCAAACACCCAAGAAATCCATCAAAGCGGGTACGATCTTATAAATCAATAAATACTTATGTTTAAAAAAAAACTTTAGAATCTGATTTTATTAAGATCGGTTAATATTTAGTGCGCGTTTGTCTTCTCCCCCACTTCCCACTTCCATTTTATTCAAAATAAAAAAAAAATTTGCTAGCTCTGCAAACAGATATAGATAAAGACCTATCTACGTTTCGAATTTCGTTAGAATCAATTAGCCTAGATTTTGTTAAAATTGATTCAGACGCATAAATTTGCCTGCTTCTCATTTTCTCCCTCATGGTCCGCTATTTGAAAATATAAATACCCTATTTTAGCATTACGACATATATCTGCCTCTGATTCAAATTTCATTAAATTCGGGTTAGTTGTTTAGCTGCGATTGAAGCAGGCACAACCAAAAAAAAAACTTTAAAGGAGATTTATCATGTACATACATATATAAGATTAAAATTAATATCTAGAAAGGAGTCGTAGTTGTTAAGTATTAAGGCCACATTTAATGTAATTCATGTTACATTGAAAATTGATGAAAGTATGAAATTAAGTAATTATTCGATTCGATTCTACGGTTTATTAAAGCATTTTTAATACATTGTTTGCCTGCAAATCATTCCTTGTTCGTTTTATCATTTTTTAATTTACAAATCGATTAAGAAACACATTTTAAGTTAGTTTTTTTTTACCCAGGTCATATCGTTTGGAATGACTATTATCGAATGGTTGTAATAAACAATATTGAATGCACGTCAAGTAGTAGTTTCGTGTACCAGTTAACAAATAAGAGTATTTAGTAGACTGTTTGTTGAAATGACCCAAAAACAGCAATGACTGGTTGCTTTATACTGTGTATAACCACTTAAAAATATTCCTAGTGTTTATTGAAAACTCTTTAACTATAATTATGCTGTTTAAACGAAAGGTCTAAACTAATGGTGCTTACACAAATTGGGCAATAACAACTTTACGAGATATTTGTACGTATGGACTTTCATGTTCATGTTCATTCTGTTGTGCAGTTGGCCATAACAATGCATACATACACATATACAGAGTTAGTTTTATAAATGTATACGTGTAAACTTTAAAAATTTTCTTCGGTTTAGTGAGATGAAAAAATATCCCTCACTACAATTTAATTGTGTTGTAACGAAATTTAAAATTCTATCGTCCTTTGCCAAATTCACATTACCATGACCGAAATGTCAGAATGTTTTGATCATTGCGTCAATCCATACGTTTGTAAACTGACCAATTTGTGTAGACTGATAGAATTTGTGTAGACTGAGCAGAAGTAGCAAAATTCATAAAAATAAAAAGTCAATGACATTTTTTATTAGCAGCCCTGTTTACGAGTGCAAGTTTATTTTTTTATAATAGGACTCGTTTATTTTCCTTTTAGTTACGTGCTATTAAAATAAAAACTAATTAAATAACATTTGAATGTGACGAAAGCGGTGCAGGTGGCGTAAGTAGATTTACGGAACAAATGATGACTGTTGCGTTATATAATTCGTGTCGTTAGACATTTCCCACTCAGTGAGCATGCAAGTTAGACTTTTTTATTTTTACTTTCTCTAACCTCAGGTAATTGCAACAATAAAATTAAATAATTGTTGTTTGTGTATGGATTTCCATGTGCTTGCACACCTATATGCGTATATAAATCAGAATCTTCTTAAATATAAAAAAGAGTTGTATTGTGGTAGTTACTGATCTTATTTTCAATGCGTGAGCCGACTTTGTTTTTGTAAATTTGCTATGAAATGTGATATTAATACCAAGGTTTTGATGTGTACAGCATCTTTGAATGGTTAATACTTAATGTTCACGTGTTTGTTTTTGTGTTTGTTTGTCGTAAGAATATTGCTGCCTGCATCATAAGGCCTTTCTTTCGTTGATTTTTACAGTTCATTTCTATCTATTCCCGCACAAAGTAAATATTAATAATCATCTAAGTTTCTTACTAAAACAGATAGAGTCTTGAAATTTTGCATTAGTAGTCGGCATATTAATGGGCATATTTTTGCAAAAACCATGCATCGTTGCAACTGTGGGCATGATACATTCTATAGAAAGTGAAGATTTGCAGCCGTATACTAAGGTACCTAAAGAACGTTTGAAGTTACTCTTTAAACCCATTCGAGGACAAGACGGCATATGTCGTCAAAATAACACAAAAATGATGGCACAGGACGGCATCTATCGTCATAAATTTTTTAAGCATTGGGACAAGTCGGTAGCTCTTGTAGTAAAATTAATGTAAATTTATGATTTGCTTAAATAAGTCTCCCAATAAATTATCTTGTATGGGATGTAGAAAAAAAGTAACGATCAATAAATTTTCCAAACACATGTTGTGATGAAGCACACACCGGCAGAAGTAACACAGGATATCCCGTTAGTTTTCAGTTGATATTTTTATATCTCTCCAGTTGCATATATGGCTTTTCAAAAAGTAGAAGCAAGTAAATTTGCGGATGAAGGTGAGTAAATTTTATTGAGAAAAAAAAGTCCTGAAACTTTTATAATAAATTATACCTGTAATTATATTGGGTAGAGTGAAAAGGCAGTTTATACTACATAGTACCTAGTACTAGCACTAGCTTAAATTTTTCAGTACTAGCAAGGCTGAAAAGTATAAACTACAAAAAGTGTGAATAAATCTTTGCTACTTCTAGGTAGCTAGTACTAAAAAGAGATAGCTTATACTAGAAAATAAAAACATTTGAGTGTTGCCTCTGTTAAAAAAAATTGTTTTCTTATAAATTCTAAGCAAAACTTGTAGTTAAATATTTTGGTAACACTATGAGTTTGTTTGGATTATTTATTATCATGATGGGTGACAAAAATAGTGCAAATATTTTTGATATGGTCCACTTGATGTGTTTTTCTCATTTTTCAATTCTCTATAGCCTCATATATTTTTTGATTCGAATTACTTCACTTTAGTTGATTTCTTCAAAATGATATGGCAAAATTTTCGAAACTATGTCTGATCGATTGTCGTATTTAAATTTTCTTTAGCTCATCTAATGCCTTGGCTACTTTGATTTCAACACTAACACGGACGGACAGACGGACATTGCTCAATAGAATTTACTATGCATAAGAACTCAGGATGTATAAACTTTATGAGGTCGGAAATGGATATTGTAGAAATTACACTTAGTTTTACCCTTTTTCCACCTGTGACGAAGGGTGTAACAAACGAATGTGCACTTTTTGACGAATAAATATATATCCAGCACTTCAATAACATGTTTACAAAAAATTTAGTTAAAACTAGTAATTTTAAGTACTTTCTAGTTTTTATTCACACATATATTAAGCAAACACTGGATAAACTAGCTTGAACTAGTCAACAAAAATTATTAGCTTTATCTGAAAATTTTATTCACCACAAAACTAGTTTAAACTTAAGATTTGCTAGTTTTATCTAGAACTATACGATATATATAATTTTTCTCCAATCGAAATAAAATGTACACTAAAATACAAAAAGCGTGTTTAATGTATATTGGGTTATGTGCAATGTTGCAGTTCGAACCTTTACTTTCTAAGTTATATATCTGACTCAGTATTCATACACACAGAAAAAAGATTGGTAACAATTCGCTTGATACGTTAAAAATTCAATTACTTATATAATAATTTGATTTTTATTATTAATAATTTAATAATAAAAATTTAATTTTTATATTAAAAGCTAACAAATGATATTTGCTTCTAAATGTTAGTTGTAACATCTCTTAGAAAAGTTATCATGACCGATTTGTGTCTTTATTAAAATCTATTAAATGGAAAATGCAACTAAATTTATTCAGTATATTACTACTGAAAACCAAATTTTGGAGGTAAGAATAATAAAACTCGATTGTATATTCTGAAATCGAAAAATGTTTGACACAATATAATTAATATTTTAGTTCAAAAATAAAAAGATATTGGTAAATGGTAAGTTCAAAATAATCTCAGAAAGACAATTATATATAAAAATAATTTTATAATATTTAATTTATTGCGCAGTGCAAAACGTGCGGTATGGGTTAGCAAATTGAAGAAACTATATGGAAAAGAATAAATCATGATGTAAATAAAGGAAGAAGAAGGCTGCATTCAATGGTTCGAATTATGAAATTTATAATGTATAATCTTCTTCCTATAATTTATTATTAAAATAAAAGTAAATATTAAAAAAAATATTTTGTTTTGTTTAATTCACAATAATATTTTATAATCACCCAAGAATTATTTTTTAAAATAGTTGTGACTGCTATATTTATTCAGTTACTATAACCGATTCAAGATAATACACACAACCGACAAAATTCGATTGGCAACAAATTCGGTTCTTATAACGAATTTCTTTTCTCTGTGTAGTTTTATCTACACTCGGGTTCATGGAAAATTGTGCTGCTAGTTGAGGATTTGGTTGTATTAAATTTTTTTTCCTTTACTACTGCCCCTACTGTAAGAACTTCAATTTGTACCTTCTATCAGTGTTAACCAAACAACGAAGACGGGTTTAACTCGCTGACTAGTACAAAAACTCTCTGCAAAAACTTTCCTGGAGAATGTTTGCCATAACTCTAAAGTCCATTATGGTCTAACTCTACAAAAGGTGAGTAACTCTTATTAGGAAACTTCAGAATTTTACAATGAATATTTTAACACCCAGTTTACAGAACACAATCTGCCGCTTAGACGCACAAAAACGTTACCGTTTTCCATCTTTGGGTTTTTAAAACACGAATGTCATTATTTTTGTAAAAAACGTAACAAATGACAATTGTTTTTGGTTTATGTATCGCGCATTGTAGTGTCAGAAACGTCAAAACCGAGCGAAGGAAAAATACCATTCGTTTTAAAAATTTCAATACATATATATATGTATTTAGTTAGATTTCGCAAAAGTTGCTTAAAAAATAATAAATAAAATAAAAAGCATAGAGTTTTCGGGAAAATCAAGGTAAATATGTTTTTGTGTGTTATCAAATATCTGTTTTTAAAGTACAATTTGCATGCATTTGCCAGTATCAAGATGACAACGGGTATACAGTTCCAGTAATTGGTGAACTGTATGGAGAAACAGGAACTCCCCAGTTTGGAAGCAGCAAAGCAGCCATAGAGCAAACTTGGGAGACGGTTGTAAAAAAGATATTTATTATATATAAAGCACAAATGAAGTTTCAAGGAGTAAACATTTCACCAACAAAATCATTCATGTACTTATATACTATATAAGTTTTTTACATATATTCATATTATCAGTCACTTAAACCTTTAAAATTGTTGTTTATTTTTATTACTACTGTTTAAACTTTTGTATTTACACTAATTTTTGTTTTACAGATTAAAATTTTTACATTGAACATTTGATAGTTTTGTTTTGTTTATTTAACTCAGCTGTTTCT
This sequence comes from Gymnosoma rotundatum, assembly GCA_916610165.2. Lineage (NCBI taxonomy): Eukaryota > Metazoa > Arthropoda > Insecta > Diptera > Tachinidae > Gymnosoma > Gymnosoma rotundatum. The sequence continues at coordinate 87,667,431 of OU744337.1, read as the reverse complement.
TTTTAAGCGCCAAGGCAGGGTTGCCACAATTTCAGGCAAAAACAAAAGTGTATATGAAAAAAAGTAAATAACAAATATTAATTAATGCATTGGCAATACTTCGATTTGACACAACATTTATTTATACGAAACACAACGTAAGTTAAACGAAAAAACCGGAACGTGTTACACGGACGCTAATTATTACGTATTCGTCCATATGCCATACGGTTTCGTTTGGCTCTTGACGTGTTCTATAAACAGGCTGTAAAACACATTTTTCTAATAATTTACTTTAATTGTGCTTGATTCCTTCAAATATAAATATTTCATGATATTCTAAACTAAAATAATAATGAAATGTATTACTGCGGGGAAAGCATATCCATATGGTCATTTCGCTACTGCCCATATATAGCTCATCAGTGGATTCTACCCAAATTTTGTAAGGAAAACCTCAGAGTCTTATACTTAAAGCCAAATTGATTAAATGAGAACTCCATTGAATCAATAAGGCAAAAAGCCATAAAAAACTCAAAAAATTTTACTACAAAAACACAGTAACCATTGAGTAAATATTTTTATTTTTTCTTAAATTTTTTTTTTGAGTTTTTTAAGGCTTTTTGCCAAAAGAGTTTTTGCCAATGGAGTTCTCATTTAATCAATTTGGCTTTAAGTATAAGGCTCTGAGGTTTTGCTTACAAAATTTGGGTAGAATCCACTGATGAGCTATGTATAAGCAGTAGCGAAATGACCATATGGATATGCTTTCCCCGCAGTAATACATTTTATTATTAGTTTAGTTTAAAAAAAAATAAATATTTCATGAGAATATCATGAAATATTTATATTTAAAGGAATCAAGCACAATTAAAGTAAATTATTATAAAAAAGATTCCAAATAATAAATTTTCTTATTAAACACATTTTTCTAAATTAAAGAAAAATAAAATTAGAAGTGACACGCTGACGAAGTCGTGGACATTGGTAGTTAAATGCGAATAAGGTAGTTGTGTATTAAACTTCAGCTTTAGTTAACAAATAAAGCCAGAAAAAATATAATAGGTATGAGAGAATGATCAGGGGGATGGCCGTTTGCTAAGCTACTGATAAGTCTTTTTAAACTTTCGAGTAAAAACTTTTTTAGATAAACGAAAATCTGTTTTATAGGAACCCTGTAATTTTAATTGTAAATAAGCGTTACATAGAATTGATTTTTTGTTGTTTTATTTTTGATTTCCCTTTTTTACTAATGCAATAAAAATATTGCACGTTCTTTTATCATTTCACTTCCAATGACTGAATATAAATTCGAATATACCAATTATAGTTCCGTTTATATATTTCAAACATGCAATGCAATCTAATTCGTAGTCGTATAATTTACAACCATTAAACTTAAACGCAAAGAGTAAAGTGTTAGCAAAACATACAAATATCCATTATCTCAAAAACGATAGCAAAATTAATTAAAAAGAAAAAATGAATGAAGTTAGAACAATTATGACTGACTCATGTCAATGGCTAGTGCATATGTTTGTTAAAAATTACATAAATAAAGAAAACCTAATCTTGGGAGATCTTATAATTATTCTGAAATGATAGAAATTAAAATTGTTTAAATTTAAAAAATTTGGAAATCGGGTAACAATTTTTGTTTCAAATAAAGATTTTGATACCGAAAATAAAATGTGTTCAAAAGCAAATTTTAATTTGACACATAATTTTCTAACAGTCACTCTTATTCAAAGATAACATTATCTTCTAAAGAACAATATCTTTCTGCAGAACAATAATATTTCTCAGAATGCACGCAAAAGGATAAGAGAGAAATGATGATATAAACTCAAATTGCTTTACTTTTCATGCTTTTGAAAGTTTTAACACTGGCGCCCTTGCTTCCCTTGTAGTTCTTATTAACTCCGATTTTTTCCTTTAATTGATTTTATCCATTTTGGCGATTTTTCGTTTAGCATTTGGGTATTTTTCGTAATAGAATTCCGTTTAATTTTTTATTTTTTTTACATTCGTAACTGTGACGTTTTAAATACTGCATTGTTTCCAATATACACTTACTTCTTAATATTTTATTGTTTAAACTACTTTAACTGACAGAAATTTCTTCGGTTTTTATTTTGTGCTAGCTGTTCGCTCTTCGCTACCCCAATAAGAATAATCGTACCACGACCACTCTTCCAAGCTATGTGTCCGTTAAGTATGTGTCCGTTTTAGTCATAACTGACAAACGAGTCGACAGATTTCGTACAAACTTTAGACAAATCTATACCACCACACGAACAAACGCCAAAAATTTATTCGCATTCGGTTTGACCGATCGTTAGTTATAAAGTCAGAACCCACTGGCAATAATATATATGTACAGTCAAGGACTAAAGTCTTCATACAACCAAAAATTTCATATATTCGTCAAACAAAAAGTGCAAAAAAATTTTTGTGTACCAGACATATTTAATTCCATTTTAATTATGAAATTTTAATTCATTCAACTCCAAAAATAACGATAAATCCAGAAAAAACTAATTATAAAGATGGAAAAAGTGTTCATATATAACATAAAAACGTTTTTGACTTCCAAAAAGTAGATAGTTTTAGATTAATTTTTAAAGCGTTAATATTTTGTTGGCCCACCGTTAGCATCAATCACTGCCTGCAGACGTCTCGGCATTGAAGCGACAAGATTTTCGGTCATGTCAGGAGTAATTTCGGACCAGCACTTTTGTAATGCTTCTTTTGACGTATCTCTGTTGGTAACACTAATATATCCGATTTTCCGCTTTAAAATATCACAAACGTACTCAATCGGATTTAGGTCCGGTGACTCTGGAGGCGATTTCAACTGCCTTGGTGCATGATAAATCAGCCAATCTCTCACAACGTTCGCTGTATGTTTGGGATCATTGTCATGATGGAAGATCCAACCCTGTCCAAGACCCAACATATCAACCGATGGCTGCAAATTGCATTCAGAAATATGTTTAAAATAGTGTCCGTCCATAATACCACCAATAAACACCAACCGACCCACTCCAGATGCAGCAATGGCGTCCCAAACATTACGTTGCAACCATTATGTTTCACTGTGCGCACAATATTCTTTCGCTTCTTTCGTTAATCTTGCTTTCATCCGTCAACAATACCTTTTTCCAAAAAATCTGCGCCTTTGTTAATGTGTGTTTTTGCAAATTCAAGGCGAAATCTTCGATTCTTTTCAGGTATCAAAGGCTTTCTGCGTGGAGCTCTACTTGCATACCCTTTGGCTCGTAACGCTCTTTGAACCGTTTTTGGATGAACTTTCTTAACCGTATTATTTTCGGTCTTTTCTGCTAGTTAAGGACCTGATATTCTCGGATTTGTTGCCACTTCTCTTAAAATAAAACTGACATGTCGCCTAGAGAGCTTCTTCGGTCGTCCAGATAGATCTTGGCTTATTCTCTACGGAACCAGTTTTTTTGTACATTTGGATTATTTATTGGACAGTGGCAAAAGGTATTTTTACTAATTTCGCGAAAATATTTTCCTGGTTTACGCTCTTGAGCAATAAGATCTTTTAAATCGATGCCAATTTCTTTACGCTTACTAATCTTGACAATTGAAAACTATTTTAATACAAAAATACCAAAAAAGATAGTTCAACAGATACTTTGATTGCAAGAATCTAACCGTATTTGAATAATTACAGGTTGCAAATTACACTGTACAACACACCAAAAAGTTACAAGGTCCGGGCTATAAATTCTGATAGAGTAGGCAAAAAAAAGATATACGTGTATCGGCGTTTTGAAAGTTTACATCTGGATTTCATTTGAGAGGGGGTTAAAGTTTCCCAGCTCTGGCACATTCTTATTGTTAAACGGCATAAGAAACCATGTGACCCTTACATTTTAGGTAAAAAATGTGTTCAGAAAATTTATCTAAAATGTTACGGAGAACATTTTTGTAGAAATGTTAACCCTCTAACTCCTCAAGATATGGGTCTTTTTTGTCCTTCTTTTAAAAAATAGCAAAAAACGCCATTAAAACAGGGTTTTAGAGGGTTAAAATGTTCCACAAAAATGTTACCCGTTAAATTTTACTATAAGTCCCTCAATACACCAAAAAGGAAAATTCAACCATAAAGTCAGAAATAAGACGCAACAAAAGAGAGCTTAGGGTTAATTTCGCATTTATTAAGAATTTTGTTTTAAAGCAAATTTGGATAAGCGAATGAATGCTTTCACCTTTATCTTACGAAAATTGTTATTACTTTACTGCCCTGTTCGTATCAACAATCGTACGAAAAAAAAATTAAGTGATACGTTAATCGTATGAACTAAATGGCATTATGACATACGATTGTAAACGGATCGTAATTTTTTAAATGAGTCACAATAGTTTTAAAATTAAAATATTCTAAAGCTAAAGAAAGAGTATTGAGGCTGGTCAGTTTATCAAATTTTGTTGTTTCCAAAACCGATTTTTTGCCTATAGCGCTCGATTCAAGGACTGCTGCTTCAATTAACACTTCTTCACTTGGCACCAGCAGCTTTTCTTCATAAAGGCTTCCTTCATTCTAGTTTTTCAATTAAAAAAAAAGCTTTTTTCTTTGCTTGATACCTATTTTTGATCAGCCAAAATTATAAATATAAATATTTTCTTGCAAAAATATAAATTGCGAATTTCCTATTTTAAAATTATAACATCATTAACTGGTGGTACTAGTGCGTCCATACATTTGGAAAGCTCATCCCATAGTCTGTTAGCATTAGATTTTAATATACCCAATTAGGAAGCATGTTTTTTGCCAAATTTTTGTGTTCATTCATGAATCTTAGATTTAACTTATTGTAATAATAACTTTATCATAAACTAAAATTAAATTTGTTTAATTCGCACTTTTTTTTTTTTAGCGAATTTGTTGCATTTTTCATCTTATTCGAACTAAGTTTTGTTAACGTATGACAGTTCGTAAAAAATGTACGTTCATGTATACGATAACGTATGTTATAATCTGCGTTATTGTTAATTACCATCCGTTAACGTATGTCATAATCCGAAAAACGTATTTTTACGATACGTGTTGTACGTTCACGGATGTAACGATTCCACCCCAGGTCAATTTGGATGTACAAAATAATGTAGTTAGTAATTGTGGTTGTTAAAATTCCAAAAATTTGGGAATGTCCCTATATAAAACCAGGTACTAGAATAACAAACTGTTAAACCACATTTACAAGTCATATTTTAAATACTTGAAAAAGCTTTAAAATATTTTCTATAAATTATTTTAGTGTTCCATCAACGGGGCTATTCCTTCCATGATTGGCAACTAGAACGATTAACGATGGTGTTAACCATATTATGCAAAGGCTTATTTTACTAACAGATTAGTAATGATAATTTCTACATACAATTTACATTTAAAACAAAAACCAAAAAAATTTGTTTTCAGTTCCCGTTTTGGATATAAATTATGTGAAGAATACTTAATTCTATGAAGTAGTGGTCCTAGGAATTTATTATATGAGTATTCCCCTTGAATCTGTATTTTTTATAATCGTAAAATAATTGTTTTCAGCCAGAATAATGATAAAACAACACCTTATTAAGGCCATAAATACATATTCAATTACTTCGCAAAATTATTTCACCCCTTAAAGATTGTAAATAACAAGTAAGAGCGCTATATTTGGCTATGCCGAATCTTATATACCCTTCACTATATAGTAAATGTAAATCTAGTTCAGAGAAGTAATTCCAATAAAAAAGCAAAAATTGGGGTGACAGAGATTTAAAAAAAAATTGGTACTGCATATATATTATTTTACATAAAAATTTCATCAGCTCTTAATGCTATTTCCTTAAAGATCTTTTCAAAAGCTTTAAAATGATATCCATATTGATATTTCAAAAAATTGGAAAATTTCTAAGCTCCGTACCTCGGAAGATATGGGCGAGTTCCAATTTTTTCACTTGATGTTTTTTTTTTCTTATTTTTTAAAAATGCAGTTTGGTATTCCTTTGCGGTGGTTAGATCCAGGTGAACATAATGACGCTACGTGCTATGTGTGCCAAAATATTTCCATATTAAAATTGAATAGATATAGGCGAAAGAGTTTTGTATTCAAAACTGTGCCATCAGCCATGCTGCGATTTCCGCATTCTGACGAACTCCCGGTACCTGTGCTACAACTTCGAAGTCCTAGTCATTATGTTGATGGAACCATCGCTGAAACAGGAACCTTTTATTGCGTTCATATGTCAACAAAAATTCATTTTTTAAATTCCCATATGGATTACTTTGAGAACAAGTTGTCAACAGAATCTGATGAGCATGGTGAAAAATTTCATCAGACATGCGCACCCATTGAAGAACGCTATAAAGGTAAAAGCATTCATTCGCTTATCGCTGAAATATGCTGGACATTGTATGATAATGAAGTGGAATTGCCTAGAGCTAAAGAAAATGTAATTAATGCAAAAATATGGCGAAGTAAAAATGAAGCCCTTAGTGATAAACGTGACATCAAAACTGTAAAGCATGGTGGGGGCTTAGTAATGGTTTGGAGATGCATGGCGGCATCGGGAGTTGGTAATCTTGTGTTTATCGAATCAACAATTAAAAAAGAAGATTACCTAAATATTTTAAGACAAAACGTTGCCCCTAGTGTGGAGAAATTGGGAATATTAAATAATTGGGTATTTCAATAGGACAATGATCCTAAACATACCTCTAAAGTTGTGAAGGAATGGTTGCTCTACCATACCCCAAAAACTCTCGACCATCCACCACAATCCCCAGACCTGAACCCAATTGAGCATCTGTGGGAACATCTTGATAAAAGAAAATCAGGAAGCGGAAGATTTCCTGCAAAGATGACTTTAGGGCCTTGCAAGATTAATGGAATAATATTACCCCCGAAGTCACCCAAAAACTGGTTGACTCGATGCCTAGAAGATTAGAAGCCGTATTAAAATCAAAAGGGCGGCAAACAAAATATTTAAAAGCTAAAAGGATAAACTTCTTTAACGTAATTAATTTTACTTTGTTTAACAATGAATTTGAAAAAATTGCTTACTATATACACTCTGTTTTTATAAATAAAATGGACATGTTTTCCAATGAGTACGATGTGTTTACTTTCATTTGACGCTCACTGTATATATATATTTAATTTAAAAAATTTAATTTTATATATGTATGTAAAATCAATGGAGCTTATCGTACATCAATTGTGTGTTCGATACACGTACACAAGCTGCAAATATGTGGTACATACAGATTTTTTTCGTACACGACACAAAACTCGTGTTCGTTTAACAACAACATACTGAAAAGTAACACAAACACATATGTGCGTTTGGCACCATACGAGCACAAAATTGAGAGACACACATAACTTACATGTAAAAAATATGTGTATGCTTCTTTAAGCAGAAGTTGTATGCCACGGTTAGATCGCTCATATAAATTATTCGATTGTTTAGAACTCAGAAAAATACACTAAGAGCTTTGCAGCTTCGGCATTATTTAACTTTTATTCGAAATGTATTTACTTCAAACAATTAATAGTGCATCAGTGATACACAATAATGAAAAAACTGCTTTTATTGTGTAAAAAAATATACTTTTCGCATAATATTTAATTTAACAGGAATCACAAAACTTAATATATCGGTAAACAAATTAAGTTTATTTCGTTTCTAAAGTGCTACAGGAAAAATATGAATTTGTTTTTCCAACACAACTCTAAAAGAAATAATAGATTTTTTAAATTTTCATATAAAATATTTCGTACAAATTGAATACAGCCATAAAACAATAACTACCGTTTACGAAAGCGAAATAAATACCAAATGCTGTTTAATCAGACAAACCAAAATACATGTTGTTTAACATTATTTTTTAAAAATAACTGGACCACGATTCACTAAAAATAAATAAAAATTTTTAAGGCCATGTCAGTAAAAAACACGTTTATATTTACCTGTCTGCAGCATACGGTAGCACGTACATTTTAAAAGGTGGTGCAAAAGTTAGTACATATTGAGTGTCATTTTCTTTGTAATGGTGCATCATCTCAAAGTGACTGCTTTGTATTGTATTGACACTGACTGCCGCCCTTATTTTAATTTTTTTTGGATGCTGTTTCAATAGGCGGGTGCGACCGAGGTTTTGTTAAACTAGATATTTCGAATTTTGGGACAGATATTTTGCACGCTAAAATTAAGAGCACAAGTAAACATTTACTCGTGCGGTCTACATTTTTTTTAACCTGATAATTTTTATTTTCATAAGGTTGTTGCGAATTCATATTATGATATTATTTTTGCGGCACCTGCTCTGTTACAAAGTATAGAAAACATTTCCACAACAATTAATGGTGAAATAAAAAATATACAATTCATTTGCATCACATGTCGACACTCATACAAACTGACACCTTAAAATGGAAACATAAGCATACTTGTGCAATTACACACTGAAACATATGAACGTTGCAAATTAAATTTTGCAATTAGTTTAAATATGATAAAATTTCAACAAATCTGAGCGGGTATTTAATGGGACCGAATAATATAAACGTAAAACTCACGTACATTTGCTGTTTGGCAGCTGGCGCACACACTTTGAAACAACACCTTCTCCGTTTTCAGAAAAAATACTGAAAAAAAAAGTTCTGTATAAACGCATAAAAAATAACCCATATATGTATGTACGTGTATTTCATTAATAAAAAGTAAAATCCGTAACGTTGTGCTGGAAACTTTTGTTGTGGTATTAATGCCACTAATAATAAAAAATCATAGATTACAAACCAACATATAAATAAACTTCCCACTCATATATAATAAAAATCTACAGGAAAACGCCGTTGCAATTGCGAAATGAACAAGCAAGAAGACTACGTTCAGTTAGGTCGAACTTATAAACGCTACTTCAAGGTACAAATAGAATAAAAAATCTGGAATAAAAAATTTCAACTTGTATTATTTTTGCTAAAAATAAACAATATTGTAATTTTAATTTGAGCAATAAAACTCAATGAAAAAAGCAATATATAAAACTTTTTCCGTCTTCAAAGTTTATTTGATGAATTTTAATGGCAAAAGATGCATTTGGTTAAATCGACTTTAATATTTAGAATATATATTCAATTTTTATATAGAATATATAAATATTTAGAAACTAACAGTTCTAAACAGTAAGACAAACTTTAGTTCATTCACCACCTGGTGGAAAAATAACATTTTATTTTGTTTGTATTAAAATTAATGTTTTAATTTTTTTTGTAGTAAAAATACTATAATGTATAATTCTCACCAAATGTCGGATAGTATTAATGTTCAGTTGTTCATTTATTTACGTTTTTATATACAAAATACATTTACTAAAAAATAGAGAAAAAATAAAATGAATACGCGTGCAGTAGCAAGAAAATGGTAGATGGTGAGTAACATCTGGTGAAATCAAAAAGCTTGACCAACAAAATACAATTTTTATGTCTTCAGTATCATAAAGATATAAAGGAATTCTAACATGCCTTAAATAAAACGCATTTAAAAACATTTACATGAATATATATAAATATACATTTCATTAAGTTGATTCAATTTTACTACAATGCTTAACAGAAAATACACAACATTGTGCAGTAAAAAATTAGCAATTACCTTAAAAAGTACTTGTGATATAATGAGATACTTTTGTGATTGCCATATTTTGTTACTCGCTTATTAAACACATTACATTAGGTCTCAAAAAAGGAAGTAGTAATTGAACTAGTTCTCTAAGTTAAAAGAGAATTCCTTATAACACGTCCTATTGATCGCCATTACTTTTTACAATAATTCATTATAAAAGACTCATGCCTTGTTGGTAATCTTGTTTGGAAATCCTTCCTTCAAAAATGGATTATTCAACTTTCGATACTTTATCAACATTTTGTTTTGCTGGGTAGTGTTACAAGCAACAACATATAATTTTCAGCTTAAGCCCAATTTTCTGTTAACTTTTAATGTTAACGAAATCAAAAACTAAAAGATTTTATTTTGATAATTGTGAGAAACGCTAGAATAGTTAAATGCAATAAAATATGATTTTTTGCATTTTACACAAACTTCTATAAAATATTTTTATGATTAAAGGTTTTTATTGGATCATACATGTATTTTAATTGTTGTGGGTGAAACAAGCAACCAACATAAAAATTAATAATAAAAAAAGCAGTTGGAAAAGAAACGTTTTCAATTATCACACATCTAAAGATGTATTATCATACATCTAACACGAAGTTTTTAATTGGTTAATTCTTAAACTAAAAATTGAATGTTCGTTGCTAAACGGGAACTCTAACTGCGTCAAAAGCATGCTAACTAGGATTCATGAGCACTGGGTACTTAAAGCTTGACAAGCTTGGCCTGCAGCCGTAGAGTGTTATTTTAACAAAAGCAGGCCAACATAAGATATACTAAATTATGTTAAGTTTAACTTCCTTGTAAAATGATTGAATTAATAATAAAGTGTTACAAAGCATTCATTAAAGATAAAATTATTTAGAAAAATGGCCGTAGAAGAGGTGAGTAATAAATTATTTTAGGCGCTTAGTTTTCATTTTTTTTGGAACTTAAATAACTTATATAACATAAGATTTTTCTAAAAATCTTTTTTTCGTGCTATTTTCTCGATTAATTATAAAAATCACCGATATTGATTATTGAGGGTCAAAGCACGTCTCGATGGCCATTTCGTTATCGCTTACTTAACTCTTCAGGAAACTTCTGACAATTATTTTAAATAAAATAAAGATTTTTGTCCAAACAATAAAGCAAAGACAAAAATCAAAGTTTAAGCAAAAACAACAATAACCAACAGTAATTCTATTTTTCTGTCTCCGCTGTATACGGCTGAATTTTTTTCGTCTTTTTTATACCGTTAAAAGGAGATGATAAATAAAATATCACAAAACACTACGATATGCAAATATTAAATTATATTAAATTATTTTCTGTTCTGTTTTTATAAGGTAGATTGGTGAAAGAAAAACAACGTGTGAAAAAAGACATTGATCTTAGCCAAAATAGGTTATTGGTTCCTTGTCTCTAAAACTTACAAAAATTAGTGAACAACAATGATTTTTAAAATTAAATTTAATTTTATTAAATCAGATAATATTTTATGTTTATTTGCTCTGAAGCTTAAAATTAATTCAAAGTTCAGGAACTATAAGCAATTATCTTAAATAGCTATAATGTCAAAAGAAAAAAATAAAGATTATTAAATTTTTAAGAAACAATTAAAAAATAAAAATTTCTTTACTCAACATGTCTGGGTTCATTAATAAATCACAAAATCTTAACACATCTCAGTTAATCTGACCGTTAATTATATTTTATCTAAAAAAGCAAATTCCCCTGGATTTGTGTTATTTACAATTGATCTAGAACATATGTACAGTATTGGGCAAAACCTAAAAAACGTTGTCCAATATTAGCTTCTGAGTCAAATTATGTTTAAACGAACATATTTCAATTCAATGTTTTAATGCAGTTTTATTAGTTTCTGTGTCATACAATATTACAAAAAAAAAAAAAAAATTAATTATCTCTCACCTAACGGTTCTTTTAGTACAACGAAAAAATTACTCAAAAATTCATTGGGTAAAACCTAAGAAACTTTTAATATTTTGTATAATAACCCTTATTTTTTATTACTGCGGCGCACCGACGCGGCATAGATTTGATTAAATTATCAATTATTTTTGGATCTATGCGTATCCATTCATCTTCCAGACACGAAAATAAATCGTCTCTTGGAGAATCGTTTCGATCCAACATTCCTCTTCAATATGGAAAATAAATTTTCGATTGGGTTCAAATCGGGCGATTGGGCCGGCCAATCAAGCAATTGAATCCCTTTCGATTCTATCCAGTCCTTTACCAACTTCAATGAGTGTTTCGGATCGTTATTATGTTGAAACACCCATCGAAGTGGCATATTCCACTCGGCATATGGCAACATCTTATTTTCTAAAATGTCCCTATACACAAATCTGTCCATTTTGGTAGAAATTCTGTGGAACGGCCCTAGACCATGACCTGAAAAACACGTCCACACCATCACATTGCCACCCCCATGCTTGACAGTTTTTTACAATATCGGGGTTTAAGCCTTTCACCAGTATTGCGTCTCACACGACATATGTCATCCGAGTTGAACAAATTAAATTTGCTTTCGTCGCTAAAGAGCACACTTTTCCACTTTTTAACTGGCCAATCAAGATATTTTTTTGCAAATTCGAGCCTAAAAAATCAGGCATTAATGGTTGACTTGTAAGCTTAAAAATACTTACCGTTTTTTTGCGTGACGTTTTGTAAGAAGAGGTTTTTTGGAAGCTTTATAACTTTTCAATCCAGCCTCTCTCGCCCGTCTGCGGACTGTGCTGGCATCAACACTTAAGCCTAATTCTGACACAATTTTTTTTGACGAGATGAAGGGGTTTTTTTTTTATTATTTTCTTGATATTTCTATCATCACGAACTGATGTTTTACGAGGTCTTCCTCCAGGATTAATATTGAGTACAGTTCCTTTATCTTTATAAAGGTTTATCCATTTGGAAACCATTGATTTGCTTACTTTTAACAAATTTGCAATTTCAGCCTGTGACTTGCCTGCATTATAATGCGTTATAGCATTCAATTTAAGTGCTTCACAATATTTTTTACGTTGCATTTTATTTTAATTTTAAATGCGAAATTTATTCGTTACACGCTTTTAAATGCATACTAGATCACTTTTTCATAAGAAATCATCGAAAAAAATAAGAAGTTACCTTTATCTTAAAAAAAAAAAAACAAATTTATTGTACAAAATATTAAAAGTTTCTTAGGTTTTGCCCAATGAATTTTTGAATAATTTTTGTTGTTGTACTAAAAGAACCGTTAGGTGAGAGATAATTACAAATTTTTTTTTTGTAATATTGTATGACACAGAAACTAATAAAACTGCATTAAAACATTGAATTGAAATATGTTCGTTTAAACATAATTTGACTCAGAAGCTAATATTGGACAACGTTTCTTAGGTTTTGCCCAATACTGTATGTATGTATTTCGCAAAAATTTAATTCGGCAAAAAAATTAAGCCCAAAAACTCTGAATCGTGGTAAATAAAAAAAAAATTTTTTAATTTTTTCCCCGATCAGGATTTGAATCATCGATCATATAAATAAATGAAAGTTGATATATTTTCGGCTTTTGGTTCATCTTTATTTAATTTCTAAACATTTTTAGAAAGAAACACTATTTACAAATGTATGCGAACGTTTTTCAGAAAAAACAAGAAAAATAAGACGCAAGCAGAATGAAATGAGAACGCCACAAAAAAATGCTTTTAGTTGTGTGTAAACTTCGTCTCACCAAATTAACATTAAGATTAGTTGGTTAAATAGATGATGTTTACGACGTACATAACATAAGGTAGATAGATGCGAAGAATGCTGGTGAAGGATGTGGCGGTCCAGAAAATGCTGCATTTAATTCTGTTAGCGTCTAATTTTTCCTGTTTTCTCTGGAAAACGTCCGCATACATTTGTAAAAAATTTTTCATTCTAAAAATGTTTAGAAATTAAATTAAAAATGAACCAAAAGCCGAAAATAAGTCAATTCTAATTCATAAAAAATTTAAAATTGTTATTTTCTAAACCATGTTAAATCACAACCGTGTAAATATGTAAATCTAGTTAAGTTATGTAACTGCAATCGAAAAGACAAATATTGGAGTAACAGAGAAATAAAAGATGAGAAAAAAATCAGTACTCTATACAATTTTATATAAAAATGTTATAGGCTCTTAATAGTTTAAGCACCTTTAAAAATTTTTAGTATTTCCTACAAGATCTCTTCAAAAGCCTTTAAATGATACCCGTATTGATATTTTAAAAATATGGTGCACAATCGTACTTATCTATGTAAAGTTCAGAAGCCTATAACTCGTTGTTCCCTTATTTTTAAAATTCTATCGTCCCATATATATTTTGTTTAATTGGAGTTACTTCACTAAACTAGATTTGTTCCAAATGATATGGAAATATTAGCGGTAGCCGTGATGTTTTGCTTGCTGCCCCGAAGGTCATGACCCGATCTGACTGATTTGCAATAGCAAAATTTTCTTTGCTATTTCTGATCAAATGGCATATTTAAATTTTCTCTAGCTCATCTAGAGCCTTGGCAAAGTTGATTTAAGTCGGCAATAGATATGTTAGAATTTACAAAAGGTATAACAAACTTAGGTGTACCCTTTTTCCACCTGTAGGAAAGATTATAAAGCAGATCGTGTAAAAACAATTTTAGGTGTTCTATCATGTTGGACAAGAAAACATGCTTCGTTCATTTCGATTCTTAAAGAAGAACTACTTTGGAAATTTAAAACGTACAAAATCCATTTTTTTATTTAAAAAATCGATCTCTTGATAAAACCTTTGATATTTCTGAAAAATATATATTAAATGACCAATTCAACCTGAAAGACTAATCAGCTTTAAAGATGGATTCATAATTTTATTTTATCAATAAGCAGTCAAAAACCAGAAGAAGACAACAAGTTTAATTTTACGGTATTTTAAATGCATAGGTATGTTTACAGTGAATAATTATGTCTCTAAGAATATAAATCTATAAAAATAGACTTTTTCATTTAAGACATGTCTGGAGGGTGTTAAGGTACCAAAAGAGACGATAACAATTTTATTATTTCGCATTTACCTTATTTTCCAGATTTGAATCCCAAATTCGTGCATTGCTCCCCTTCTGAAAAGTTAATATTATTGAGAAGTTAAAAAGGAATAAAAAGTTTAAAAATGAATCACATCAAAATATATATTTTTCTGTTACAGTGTTGTTCTAGAATTTAACCTTAAAACAAATTAAAAAATGTATAATCTTGATTCGGCTTCCTGATTTCTAAATTTAATAAAAAAGAAAAATTATTTAACAATTTATGTGTCGAATATCATATATATTCGTCATATTAATTATTAAAAAATTTTACGTTGTTTGCCATTTATGCCATTATTTTATTTATTTCAACCAAACTTTATTTAACAAATAACACTTAGACAAAACACATTTAAATAAATCGCTAAAACCGAGCAGAAACTCTACAACTAAATTTCAATGTTGAAACAAAATCATCAATGCGTTTAGTTATATTGTGAACAGAGAAGTGAAAGTTTATACAATTTATATACTTTTTAGATGAATGTCGACTTCACCTGCAAAAACGGCCATATAACATGCAAGATTTTCATTTTATTTTGAACATGTACATATTTTATATTCTCAATGTTTGCCAATGTGATGCTCTGTTTTTAATCAGAACTTTCAAATAAATTAACCAAAACTTCCATGAGCTCCATTTTAAAATTTTACTCGTTGAAGTTAAATTCGTTTCAAAATGAATGTGTATTCTAAAGGATCTGGTTGTGGCTCAAAATGTTGAATGACAGATTTTTTTTTTTGTTTGGTTGCATTGTTTGTTTAATATTTCTGGCGACAAAGTATCAACAGCAATTTTGTGGAATGTAGACACGTAAAATATATTTTTGTGTTTCGTATGTTGTATTTTTTTTAATTTTACGTTTTTCCACAATTGTTTATATAGGGAATTGAAATTTTATGTTGGTATGCGGTAGAAAAAAGTAAATAGCAAAATTAGTGAGAGAAAGAAATAGAACAATGATTGCAACACATATTGTTTAAATTTAAATTGTGTGAAACCCAAACAAAAAGATTAATATTCCTGCTACTATGAATTATAAGCAATCGTGTCAATAAAGTTTAATGGGATAAATATCTTTATTAAAAAAAAAACTAAATTGGAATTAAAATTCAAACTTAACAGATGGAGGAATGTTAAGATGTTAGTTAATGTTATAAAAAACTGGCCAAATATTTCAATAAAAAGTACTTTCGATTTAAAAAAAAAACTTAAAAGCTACGTTTCTTTCTACTGCCAAAGTAAATTTTATTCACAACGGTCCATAAACGTTAATTACTTTGAAGTGTTTAGTATATCATTGGTATAAAATAGAATGTGCATATCTAACTTTTTTCCGAAGTCATATTTTTGCATATTCTGGTTGACCACAAGCAAATGCGCCTTCGATATATAACTTAAACATAATCATGTTATTGTCAATTTTAATGTTATAACTTTTTTCTCTACATTAAGATAAAAGTTTGAATGAGATAATAATTATTCTTCTCTTCTTTAAGTAAATTTTAGAATTAGAATTTTAGAAGTCAGGTACTTCAATAATTGTGATAAACATCAGAAAGAAATGGTGATCAAAGTGGACTCATAAGTTTTCATTTCAAAGACCAAAAGCTTGAATGAGAAACCAGATTTATAGTGCATTGCTCAAAAAATGTACATTTGAAATGTTAGCTCACAATCATAATGTATAAATATTTAATTAAATACACGGGAATATTTTTTTAATTTATTTAATTTTTAAAAAAACCGTGCTATTTTTGAATTATCCCGATTAATTTAATTACCGATATTGATTATTTATTTACTATTTCGAATCATTTAAAATTCAGTTTTTATATATATTGAGGTAAAACAATGTGAAACCCAAATATAAATGTTTTTAAAAGAAATAAATTTTCAATTTAAACAGAAAATAAAATAATTTTAAAAACAAGTAGGAGTATTATATTTGGCTATCCGAATCGTACACACTTTTACCATTAATATAAATTATATAACTCCAATCAAAAACAAAAATATTGGGATGACACAGAATTAAAAAAAAAAAAAATAAATAAGTACTACATACATATGTATATATAATTCTACATAAGAATGTCATCGGCAGTTAATGGGTGACGAATTTTTAAAAAACTTTACTATTTCTAGACCGATCTTAAAAAATATAGTGCACAATCGTATTTTTCCATCATTTGGTTAGAGGCCCATATCTCGCAAAATCCGGTCGAGCGACGATTTTTTCACTTGATATTTTTTCTTATTTCTTAATTCCCTATCGCCTCATAATTTGGATTTTTGATTGGAGTTAATTCATTAAACAAAGGTTGTTCCAAATTATGTAGAAAAATTATAGGAAGGCGTGGCTGTTTGCCCGCAGCCTCAAATACAATAGACCGATCTTGTTAATTTTCAGTAGCAGTAGCAAAATTTTCGAAACTATGTCAGATCAATTGGCGATTTAAATTTTCTCTAGCTAATGTAGTGGCTTACCAAAATTGATTTCATCCTAAAAATGAACTGACAGACAGACTCAATATACGTTATGGGTCGAAAAAGAACTTACACACGAAATGGCAAATTTAGAAGAAATCTTTTAAGAAAATACAATTTTTTTTTAAATGCTTAACCCTTTAAGAGCCGGTGACATTTCTATGTAAAATTATAAAAATGTAGTACTTAATTTTTTTCTTATTTTTTAATTCTCTGTCACCCCAACATTTGTTACTTTTTTATTGGAAATACTTTAGTAAACGAGATTTATATATATGGTAACGGGTATATAAAAATACGGTATAGCCAAATATAGCACTCTTATTTGTCTTCGTTTTTTTTTTGTTTTTTGACTACAAAAATATCACGTTCCTCAAAAAAAAAAAAAATAAAACGTATTAAAAGTCAGTGTAAAAGAGACAGTGGAAAGAAAAATGAAATATTTTATGTCAAATTAAAATAAGTATTCTGATTCTTTACATTAAAATTTATTTGACATTATAATATATATATTTTTATGGTAACATTCTTTTAGTTAGTTTTAGTTGGTTTAAAAAATTATTTTCATGAGATTTGACAACCCTTATTGAGTCAAATACTTAAGTTAAAAAAAATTAATAGTCGTTCTTTGGATACACCCTGCTTCAGTACAGGATAGTAAAACATCACGTTAAAGTAGGCAACCTCGAATTTTAAATGTTATAGTGCTTATAACTGTATCAAAAGTACACCGATTTAAGAAATTTCTGGTAATCTACTTGGAAGGGTAAAGGAAAAACGTGCTTTGAATTTGGATGGTATCTTTTATACTTTGAGAAAATTGTCTTTTAAATTTAATTACAAAATTTTTACTTTGAAATTTTCTAGTTTTTTTTTTTAAATACAAAATATAACTATTTTAAAAATAAATTTAAAAAACTAATACGATAATAAATAATTAAAAAAATTTTTTTTTAAAGAAGTAGCACTGCAGGCATTAATACCTACTTAGTTTGTAACCGTGCTATATTCTTTTGGAAAGGGATAGATTACAGAGAAGACAGGTGGTGAAAGGACATAGATGTAGCCATTTTATTAATTATTTTACTTGGCCGGCGAATATGCTACGGAAAAGTTCCGACCATTAAACAGAAAAACCATTTTTATTTTTTGACTGCAGCAAGGGTTGAACCCAGGTCAGCCTGACTTGTAGTCAACGTGCTTACCACCTTGACTACAACAGTCTTTGACTTTATTAGGTTAGGGGTAGTAATTTTTTTAATTTGAAATTTCATAAGAAGTTAATAAAAATTGTGAAATTTTGGTCAAAAAGTACTTTCTGTTTTTTAAGTAGATTTTTAACGTTTTTTAGTAAATTTATACAATTTTTAACTTGCTTTTGGGTAATACACATAATGTTTTTATGGATTTCTTGTTAAATGCCCTACAATCACGATGAAAACCTGATTTTACATCTTTTACTATTCGGAGATGTTTAAGGTAAAATTTCATTCACTTTTGACCTTTTTGGTTTTGTACAGCTTTTTTTTTAAACTTGCGAAAATTAAGCTCAGCTGAAAAGTAGAGATAATTACATTTCACTGATGTATAACTTGTACTCCTTTTTTATTAAAACAGCTGTAAATGATGCACACAATTATGCTACCTTACAAAAAAAACTTATGCTTTATTGTGGGCTTCTAATAAGTGCTTCTAGTTTTTATTACTTTCTTATATGAAACCGGCCATTTTCTTTTAGCAGGTGATTTCGGTTTTTAGCTGATTGGGGTTGAAACCCCCTCACAACCATACTATACCCAGGATAACGTCACTTGCGTTCACGCGCCTGTGTATACCAGAATGTGTTGCCTATTAGTTTAAAACACCTGAATTTTTAATTAGTGCATATAAAGATTGTGATTAGTGCATATAAAGATTGTGATCTTTATATGCACTAAATCATTATTTATTTATTGGGAGCTGCTATGGAGGTTACAATTGAATGTCACTAAAAATATGGAGTTGTTAACTAATGGTTTGTCCGTAAATGCTGATGAGAGCAACAAAATAGAAAAGGTTTTTTAAAACATATGTAAAAAAGGTTGTGCAGTAACTTAAATTCTAAATTTATAATTTAATGACGATGTTCATTACAAGACTAAAATAAATAAA
Organism: Gymnosoma rotundatum; assembly: GCA_916610165.2. Taxonomy (NCBI): domain Eukaryota; kingdom Metazoa; phylum Arthropoda; class Insecta; order Diptera; family Tachinidae; genus Gymnosoma; species Gymnosoma rotundatum. The sequence goes on along the minus strand of OU744337.1, from coordinate 87,648,037 downwards.
AAGATATGCTTCATTCTTACCAAGAATTCCAAACAAAAGATTCGTTTAATTTGGTTTGACAGAAATCCCAACCGAAGGAGGTGTTAAAGTTTGCAGATATACTAGCAAGTGTTTCACCGAAAAAATCAAAACGAATAGTTGAAAACATACCAACACCTAAATCAGATAAACATTTCACCGAAAAAAAATTCATTAGCACTGAATTTAGGTTTGTCAAGAATATGATGTACTGAAGAAGGCGCTAGGAAAACAAAGGTGAGGAATCCTACCATTCAGTAAAAAAGTAGAAAATGTTGGCTTCGCCCGTATCTGTGGATAGTAAAAATGCTGTTGTTGCTTTGACGGACCCTCTTCAAAATAAAGCATCACGAATTTTTGCAAATTTTGAAAAGAAAGATTTAGAAGTGTGCAATAAATATGAGCTGACATTGATATACAAGTGGGGATGTGACGGATCATCCGGATGTTCAGAATATGTGCAAGCTTCTGAAAACGAGACTGATTTTGCTGCAGCCCTAATGGCATCGTTAATGCCATTAAGATTACTACTATATAATAAAGTTTCATCAACACGTCAAAACTCAGTTAAGGACAGGTGGATTATTACTAGCCCTGGCTCAAAACTTTTTTGTCGTCCCATACGTTTCGAGTACATTAAAGAAAACAAAGAAAAAACAAAAAAACCTAATTCACGTAGAAAAAAAAAACATAACCATATTATGTTCTTTGTAACAATGTATAGTTGCGGAGAACCAATTATAGTTTTTTTTCGCCAAAACTTTAGTCACGATAAACATTTTTTGTTAATTTTCAACGATTATATGGTTACTGTCACAAAAAATGCAACATGGTTGGTTTTAACATAAAAAATTTCAACCACAACCAGTGTTTTTTAACTTATTACAAAAAATATAAAATATTATCCATAATATATTATTATTAATCAATGTATGGTTAAAAGCAACAGAAAATGTTTGCTCTAAAAATTTTTTTTTAGTTCTTGACAGCTTAGTAACTTTTAATTAAGTAAAATTGTTTTTTATTGTTAGTGAAAAAAAATAAAACTCTATGTACAAAATAAATAATTAAAAATAATATGCAAAATATGAAAACAAATAAAAAGGGCACCAGTTGAAATATATGAATATGTATGCATTGTAAGCATATTAATCTTTATTTTTGTGTTTGAAGCACAATTGAGAACTGATTCTTGTAGCCTATGATGTAAGCGTTATTATAAGTAAATTATTAGTTTTTTTGTGAATTTATGTTTTAAATCGTTAATTAATAGAACAATATTAACTAAGCCTTTTATATCATTAAAATTTTGCACTTATGAGGCTATATCATAATTCAATTGTATAACATGATATTTTCGCCATGTTATGATATTTAAATTTAACCATTTTATATTTATATTTGAACATAGTTATGTTTATACTTCAGAATGTTATTGTTTTGCTAGACAACAATATGGTTGCTAATGTAACAATACTATATTTTGTTAGCATCCATAATATGTTGCCCTTAGATTATTTTTACCTCAACCAGGGTTCTTCTTTGTGAGTTGATGAATTAAACAAGAAATTTACAATATGAAGGCTATTGATGTTATGATATCTGGTAAGTTTATTGCAGTATCATCGAATTTAAAAATAGTAGTCGGAAAAGTTGCAGATGCCATAACCGGCACAAAATTCAATTGGGTTTCTAACATATTGTTACAAAGATGTTTTATTAAAATCATAAAAAGATGTAAAAATAATTGAGGCCAAGAAAATGAAACGAAATGGCGTATTGTGTTTGTTTTCAAAGCGTTTCTACAAATCATCTTTATTACAAAACAAAAACAACTAACACAAAGCGATAAATAAACAACCATACACACACCTGCATTGTATAACAACTAAATAAAAATACCCAACATGTATTTTTAAATAATGATTGAAGGTTCTAGAAGTAAATAACAATGCTCACTAATGTGTCTGAGATAAAAATGGCAACGCAGCATTTTTTACTATGCAACAGATGGAGGTAGAAATTCTCGAATATTTAAGAATGCCTTAAAATAGGGTATATAAGAGCAACGCCAATACGTGCTGATTCATTCTGATTGTGAGCATAATCTAGTTAAGATCTTATGGTACAACAAATAAAGTTGCCAGCGTGTATTATTAATCGCGAATAGTTAAATCGTCAAATAATTGATTAAATAAAGTGTAATATAATCAAAACTCTAAAAGTTATGTGTGCAATTATTTTGCAAATAAAAAACTCATAAATAAAACGTTTATAATTTAAATAACCGAAACAACTGGTTACAGATGTGAAATTGCAAAATAATAAATAAATAGTTAAAATGAAATTTGACGAGCTAAAAATAGAGCTGAGCAAGTTAGATTTGCCGACAGCGGGTAATAAAGCGGAACTGAAAAAACGGTTAATAGATGGATTCAAGCAGCGTGGTATCAATATTGGGACAAACGAATTTGGAGAAAAAGAGGAAAAAGAAGAGATTCAAGTATGTACCCCAGCAACAAACAGCATTATAGACTTAAATTCAATATTTGCCGCTATAATGAAGAAAATGGTAGAAACCAACCAGAACCAGATGAAGAAAATAGAAGAAAACAACCAGAAGCAGGAAAACCAGATGAAGAAAATAGTAGAAAACAACCAGAAGCAGGAAAACCAGATGAAGAAATTAGAAGAAAAAAACCAGAAGCTTCTAGAAACATTTCAAGAAAGCTTTAAAGCAATGCAGGAAAGCTCTATCGTCAACGGGGAAAAGCTTTTAGCGAAGGTAAATCAGAAATTTGAAGAAATATCAGAAGTCTTCGACAAACGAGTGACATAAATTAAAAGTGCAGATGGGCGAACTTCAAATTCGAGAGGGACCGGTGAAAGTTATCTCTGAGCATGCCAGCAAGATTAACACCCCGAGCTTTGACGGCAGCGCACCTTTTAATGTTTTTAAGTGCCAGTTCGAAACAGTGGCCAGCAAAATTAAATGGGACAATGAAAAAAAGCTGTAGAGATAATTCTGGCCTTAAAGGGAGCAGCAGCACAGATACTCGAAAGCTTACCAGCCGGTAGCAGAAATAATTATGAGGATTTAATGGTAGCCTTACAACGCAAGTACGGTAGTGAGCACAAAAGAGAACTCTACAGAATGGAGTTACGAGGCAGGGCGCAGAAGACAAATGAGGCGCTGCAAGACTTCGCCATGGAAATTGAACGTTTGGTGCAGCTGACTTACCGAGGCGAAGATCCCCTGTTTCTGGATCAGTTTAAGATTGAAGCATTTTTGAATGGTATACGGGATCCAGATATTAAAAATGCTGTTTGTGCTATGCAAAAATCATCTTTTGCAGAAACCATCTCGTATGCGCTAGCCCAGGAGACCGCAAAAATCATCTCGAAGCCACAGGTGTACAAGGTGCGATGTCTCGATACTGAAACTCATAACACACACAGTAGAATCGAGATAAAGGAGTTAGTCAAACAGATAATGGAGGAAGAAAAAAGTAGTTCGCGTGCTAAATGCTTTAAATGCGGTAAGGCATCGCAACTGTAGATCCGCAAAGAGAAGATCAAGGTCTGCTTCGCCTGCAACGGAAAACAAGCGCGCCAACAACACCAAATCGTATGAGTCACCGTTAAACGTAATCGAGCTAGCACTAAGGGGCAAGTGCTGGCTCCCACAACCGATGGCCCCACAACTGTTTGCGGTCTTAGAAACGGGAGTAAGGAAGTCCTCACCATAGACACAGGAGCGTCTCAGTCCATTAAAAGGCCCGATATAGTAATAGGGGCAGTGGAGCCGTTAAATAATGCAAGACTGCGACTGCTACTGGCGACTAAGCCACCGTCTATGGAAGAGCCAGGGTAACACTGGCTATTGCAAATATCAGCGCTGACCATTTATTTGTTGTTGCCAATATAGTGGATGAAGCTATCATTGGTGCAGACTTTATGATAGCCCACGGTATTAATCTGCAAATGGGCGAGCAAATAATGATCTGGCGCAATGTGGAGATACCCCTGGATGTTGGATATGACAGCATGACTACAGTAAGTAAGCTATTTGCCGTTGAACGTCAGAAATTACAACCTCAGGCGGAAACTATAGTATGGGCACGTGTGGAGACAGATTGTGAGGATAACCGGTTGTGGATGGTGGAACCAAAAGAACTTAAAGACGATATGATAACAGCAAAAGCCATCGTCAAAGTCAGCAGAAGCCATAATTAATTGCGCAGTGAATACAGTATGTCCTAAAATAACAGCCACAGAAAAAGATTCATTAGCAAAACAGGTGAAAAATGGGTGGCAGCACTAACACCTCTTGACAGAAACAAAGCAGAGCAGTTGCTTAGAAAACATGCCTCCGTCTTCGTCCTAAATAATGAAAGCCAAGGTAGAACGAAGCGAAGCGAGGCCTATAAAACAAGCACCCAGAAGTGTTCCCCTAGCGAAACGAAACGAGGTCAACGAACTTGTCAGCGAAATGGAACGGAACGGAGTCATTGAGCCATGCTTGAGTCCATGGAGTTCACCAATAGTTTTAGTAAAGAAGGACGGCAGTACCAGGTTTTGTGTTGACTACAGGAAGCTCAATGACGTCACCAAGAAAGACAGTTATCCGTGTCCTAGATGTGAGGATACCTTAGACATGTTGGCTGGAACGGAATGGTTCTCTATCTTAGACTTGCAGAACGACTATTGGCAAGTAGAGATAGCTGATAAAGACAAGGAAAAAACTGCCTTTAGCGCAAGTGGTGGTTTATGGCAGTTCAAGGTGATGCCATTCGGGCTCTGCATCGCTCCAGCTAGTTTTGAGCGTTTAATGGTACGTGTGCCTACGGGTCTCAAATGGAAGACGTGCTTAGTGTATCTGGATGACATAATTGTAATGGGAAAGACTTTTGACGAAAACCTCAAAAACCTAGATGAAGTTTTTAAGTGTATAACAGCTGCAGGATTAAAATTAAGTGGTAAGAAATGTGCTTTGTTTTAAAAGGAGGTCAAATACCTGGGGCATCGTGTAACGGCAGAGGGCGTGTCAACTGATGAAAACAAAGTACTGGCAGTAAGGACCTGGCCTCGCCCACAAAACCTTCAAGAGCTGCGTAGTTTTCTGGGGCTTTGCACATACTACAGGAGAGTTATGCCAAACTTTGCTCAAGTAGCTTCTAGCTTGCACAAATTGACCAGGAAATCGCAACCATATCACTGGAGTCAAGCAGCGGAAGAAGCGTTCCTTGAGCTCAAGAAACTTTTGTGTACGGCACCAGTCCTCGCCTATCCAATAGCTGGACAAAAATTCATATTGGACACGAATGCAAGTGGCTATGGAATAGGAGGAGTGAGTTCTCAGGAGATTAATGGAACAGAAAAGGTCATTGGCTATTACAGCAGGGTGCTCTCCAAGCCCGAAAGAAATTACTGCGTTACACGGCGGGAGCTCTTAGCAGTGCTGTGTGTGAGTGTGTTAAACATTACCACAATTACTTATATGGTCAACATTTCAGTTTTAAGGACGGACCACTCCGCATTACATTGGATGATGCGATTTAAGAATCCTGAATCCTTAGAGAAGGTGGAAAGTACAATAATGCTGATACCTTTTCAAGACGGCCATGTAATGTAGAGTGCAAGCACTGCACAAAAGTCGAGAAAAAGGAGTGCGTTATTGATGTGCGGCTTACCCAAATTGGGTCAAAAAAAGACTGGTCGAATGCCCAGAATGACAACACAATTTTGGCAAAAATTATATTGGCTAAGCAAAACAACAGGAGACTGAATCATAATTAAATATCGGCAGAGAGCCAACTAGCCAAGTCGTACTGGGCTCAGTGGAATAGTCTGAAAGTAGAAAATGGCTGCTTATATCGATCTTGGGAAAGTACAGATGGCAAAACTACAACGGACTTAATTGTCGTGCCAACTTCCAAAAGGAATGAGATACTTAAGCAGTTCCATAACGGTCCCAGCGGCAGCCATATGGGTATAACAAAAACTCTGGAAAAGATAAAGCAGAGATTCTACTGGATAGGCTGCCAACAATACGTACCCAATTGGATAGCTAATTGCGAACAGTCCATAAAGTCTAAGGGTCCTATAAGAAAAAGTCGTGGCAAACTTCAACAGTACAACGCAGGTGCACCATTTGAGCGGATAGCTATTGATATCACAAGTCCATTCCCTGTCAGTGATGCTGGAAACCGATATGTACTATAGTAATAGATTATTTTAGTAAATGGCACAAAGTTTATGCCATTCCAAACCAAGAATCCAAAACAGTGGTAGACGCCCTTGTGAACAATTGGGTGTGTCGATACGGTGTTCCACTAGAACTACATTCAGACCAGGGACGAAATTTTGAATCGGCATTATTCAAAGAGATGTGTGACGTTTATGGTATCAAAAAGACGCGAACGACACCGCTGCATCCACAGTCTGATTAAACGGTGGAAAGATTCAATCGTACCCTAGAAGAATATCTCAGAAAAGTGGTCAGTTCACACCAAAAGGATTGGGATGAGCATATACCTAAATTTCTACTGGCGAACTGGTCAGCTGTACACGATTCAACCTCACGTAGTCCAGCAAATATCTTGTTTGGGACAGAACTAAAACTGCCAGCAGATTTAGAATTTGGTGTTAAACCTGGACCAGCGCACGAAGGCAATGGAAACATTCTTCAGGCACAAGAAGATCTGCACGTGCTTCATGAGTTTGTCCGTAACCGCATTAAAATGACCAGCGACAAGATGAAAGCCAGATATGATCGAGCAGCAAACACAGAGAGATTTACTGAAGGACAAATGGTTCTACTATTTAACCCGCAACGCACGAAAGGATTATCTCCTAAGCTGCAAACCCACTGGGAGGAGCCGTACAAGGTGATAAAGAAATTGAATAACGTGGTTTACCGGATACAGAGATATCATAATCCGAGGTCTAAAATGAAAGTGCTTCACCTAGAGCAGCTGGCTAAATATGGCAGGGGTAATGTTGAGCCTATTCGAAACGAAAAGGCTTAAGTGGGCGGCAGTGTTACAAAGATGCTTTTTTAAAATAATAAAAAGATGTGAAAATACTTGAGGCCAAGAAATGAAACGAAAGGGCCTATTGTGTTTGTTTTCAAAGCGTTTCTACAAATCATCTTATACAAAACAAAAACAACTAACATAAAGCGAGAAATAAACAAACACAATACACAGCCATACACACGCCTGCATTGTATACGAGTAACAACTAAATAAAAATACCCAACATGTATTTGTAAATAATGATTGAAGGTTCTAGAAATAAATAACAATGCTCACTAATGTGTCTGAGATAAAAATGGCAACGCAGCATTTTTAACTACGCAACAGATGGAGCTGTCTATCTATAACGGCTTAAAAATTTAACAAACATGCCGAAAATTAAATAAACTATAGGGGCACCCATTAATTTCCAAATCTAAATTTTATACTTGGTATTATAGCGAACTAAGAAATACAGTTCTTTGGAAAATTTCAACCGTATGTCTACAACTTTTCAAATTCTATGAACTCTTGGGGTACCCTTTAAATTATAATTTTAAAAATTTAAACTTTTTTATGACGGTCATAGTAATCGGAATCTTGTCCAGTTTTCAAGCTTTTGCCTAAAGATAGGCCCATATAGTTTAATTTTCTTCACCTATGGGGACACCCTATAATTTCTAGATTAATTTTTATATTAATTTTTGCTATTGGGAGCTATAGTGATACTTAGTTTTTTTTAATTTTGGAGTGGTGCCCTTTACGGTTGATAACACTTAAAAAATATACAGTATTGTTCGAAACCTAAGCAACTTTTTCCCACTAAGTAATAATAGACTCATATCTTTTCTTTAAATAAATTTAAAGAAAATATTTTTTTTATTTACTACTACACAAAGTGTCTACAACTTAAAAATAACCACAAAAATTAAATTCCATTTCTTTGGAAGTTATAATAAAATAAAAACAAAATTAACTTAAAAATTCGCTGTTCAAAACCTAAGCAACTTTTAATATTTGGTATGATATCCTTTGTTTCTTACGACCTCAGCTCAGAGTAGATGTTGGTCTAGCTTCCCACTCTGATTTTAGACAGTTCATCAACTCCTGTTTATTTTTGAAACGTCGGGTTCCAACACTCCATTTTAAAATTCCAAAGAGTTTCTTTATGGGATTTAAGTCTGGCGATTGAGGTCGCCAATCCAAAACTTGAACGCCATTAGCTTATAACCAATCCTTGACTAACTTCGATGAGTGTTTTGGGTCATTGTCATGTTGAAACACCCATCGAAGTGCCATTTCTCACTCAGCATCGTTAAGCATGTGAGTTGCTTAAATGTCTCTGTAAATAAAACGGTCCATTTTTGTTTAAATTTCTACAAAGGGGCCAACACCGCTGACCGAAAAACAAATCCAAACCATCACTTTTCAACCCCCATGCTTTATTGTGGCTTTTGAGTACCGAGGATGTAGCCGCTTTCCTTTTGGTCTTCTCAAGTGGCAAACTCCATCTGAATTTAGTAAGTTAAATTAAGATTCATCACTAAACAAAACAGTTCTCCACTTGGATATAGTCCAATCCATATGTGCTCTAGCAAAATCCAACCTAAACCAACCAAAAAGCTGAGAAAATCAGAGATTACGTTACAATCAATCAAACAAACCCCTTTTTTAAATGCTTCTTAGTCAGCATAAGCTTCTTAGATGGCATGAAGCTCCTTAAGTTTTGTTCCAATAAACGTTTTCTTACTGTGGAAGAACTATTCTGAAGTTCAAGCTCATTCACTACGTCTTTTGACAAAATAAATGATTTTTTTAACTAGTTCTGGTCTGATATTATTTATTTAAAGATTTAGGTGTAAATCTATACGTTCTGCTGGATAGATTTAAATAAAAATTTGTGAGGAGATCCTTTAGAACCTTGGATCAAACACGGTTTATTTTTTTTTTCGTAGAAAAATATAGAAATCAATGTAAAATCACCCAATTTTAACGGTATAATTGTACTTAAACAGTTGTCAGCACTTTTTAGTTTCGTATATAGAAAAATTTTAACACTCTTTACATACTTTTCAATAATTGCTGAAAAAATATTTTTGAAATTTGAATTTAAAAAAAAAAAAAACTATAAATGCGACACCGACGAATTAAAAATACTACAATTGTCATCGCGAAAGTGTACGAAGAATAATTGTAAAAATTTCTGAGGAATGTATGAAGATGTACATAAAACTAAAATTCCTTTTTTGTGTGGACATCATTTAGTTAAAAATATACTTCTGTTCTTAGTACTTGCTGGTTGAAGTACTTATATTAATTTCAATTGTCGTATGGGATATCTGTAAATACATAACACGATTGGTTTTAATAGATATCAAAAGCTGTTGTTTTTAGTATTTTTTATTTTAGTGGACAAGAAACGACGTGACACACACTACTACACTTATTATTGTTCCTGAGAAATACTTCTATATATTTTCAATCTTAAAGACAATCCAAACGAATTATTCTACTCTTTAAATAGCCTCTTACAAAATAGTTAAAACATATTTTAAATTAAAAATCGGAGCTGCTTCTTTAAAAATCGCTTAAATAAAATCACTGAAATACAGCTAATTCGTATTTTTATTATGTAGCTGCTGCCTTCAAAATAATAATGTAGCTGCGTACAAGGCGACAAATATTGCTAGCGTCATTTGCTGTCGTGTGTTCGTGTAGCTTGGGGTGGCAAATGTGTTTACAGCATAAGTATTAATACTACTACTGCTACAAAATGGCTGTTTATAATCGCTGTTATGACTTTAAAACGCCTTACTTTATTCTTGTCAATAACAGCAGCCTCATTTGTGTATTTGATTTACTTAATTTTAATAAAATTAAAATTTATTATATGTGCCTGTTCCGTATTTAAGTTAAAACAAAAACATTCAGAATTTTCAAAGCATTGTTGTTGTTAATTAGTATTTATAACATCAAAGCTCTGGACATAGATTGTTTTGTTTTTTTCTTTAAATATAAATTAATAATTTTTTCTTTTCTAAAACAATATCATGTTTTAACAAAAACTCTTTAATTAAGTTTATAATTAAATGAAATGATTAAATTTTGATATTTTTTATTTTAAGAAATCTCCACTATCGTTATTTTTATGCGTCAAACAAGAAACAAAATAAATATATGTAAATTCTGTGGACTAAAAGATTTGACTTACTTTGTCCATTATTCAAAAATATCTTTGGCTTTGTAATATATATTCTTCGCTCTATTTAAATATAAGCACAGGAAGAAATAAGTTTTTGTTACAAGTTTTTATTTATTCCGGCCCGAGAAGAAAGTTTTATGGATTCTAGATATTTAAAAATTCATAACAATATATTTCTCAGTGTATTTGGCAAAGCAGCTGTAGCATTAAATGTATGCTGTTAAAGGAATACTGATTCAGAAGGTCTTGAAAAGAATCATTCGTTTAGACAAATACACTCACACGCATACAAACAGTACATAACATTGACTAAAAATATCAGAGATGCAAAACTAAAATTGTTTATTTTTTCTTAAGTTTCAAAGATTTTTTAATATTAATTTTGTTATTGTTTTTCTTATATCTTGTGGATTACTTTTGTTTCTTGTTATACTTTTTAAGCTTTGGACATTGCATTTCCTGCAGATATTTATACTACTGAAAATTTTACCAATTCTTGCATCTTGTGTGCGTAAAAACGAGAAACTTTTAAAGATACTTTAAACCAACACACAGTTCTTAGCAGATGAACTTAAAGATATTTAGTTTAGTTTGTGTGAAAGAAAGTCATTTGTTAACAAATATAAGCAATAATTCTTAAGGTTTTATAAACAAATTTATTAAATCAGGTTTTACTGCACGCTACATTATAACTCATTCAGACTTTATTTTGTAAGGTTATACAACATTTTCTTTTGATTATTCAATTGTTGTATAATATTTTACCTTAATTGTGCTCTTTTCATTTAAAATTTTCTATGTATATACTCAAGAATATTTTAAACTTTATAAATGAATTAAAGATGATATTATAAACTAAAGTGATTAATTCCTATGCTTATAAACTGTGGGTAAAAGTTCCCTAATGAGATGAGTTGATCAACTAACAAACTGGCCCTAGGAATTACCTTTCTCACTAAAAGTCAGTGTCGCTCAATTTAGTTAGACATAAATTTACTTTTAAAGGGACGCTGAAAAATAAACCTAGGCATGTTATTCTAGACGCACGTCTTGCAATTCTTATGTTTTGTTCAGAGTACCCAAATGTTCTCTTACTTATCACAAATGAGAGAGCAGTGTTTTTGTTGCTTCTTTTCATAAATGTGTGAGTGGCTAGAAAATATATTGGTTTTTTCACTTATGAACGTGATGAAATACTTTTTTTCTTTCTATCCAAAAGTGAAAAATGAAAACATATTTAAGTGATGTTTGAAGTTTGGCCAATTTTTTTGGTTATTTGTAAAAAATATGCTTTCTGCTCAAGCTAATTGGGCCTACAAATTTAAGGTAATTAAAAACATTTTTAATTAAAAATTTCACCCGACGTTTCGTCGATTGTTTGTCGACTTTTTTAAGGGTTTTTGTCTATAATTTATTAAATTAAAATTATGAATTATAAAAACATTTGAATATTATAACATAAATACATATTTAAATCATTATTTTTTAAACAATTTTAAAAACGTTATTAATTTGAATTACATTTTTCATTAAAACAAAAACAGAAACATAAAAACAATTTACAACAAACTTCAAAAAACAAAAAACACATAAGTTTATGTCGAAGATCAGCTAATAGCGACTCTATAGCTTGCATTGATGTTATCGGTGTCCTCTTTCAAATTCATTGTGTTGTCTATCAACAGAAATTGTTTTGTGGCAAATATATTATGCGTCATTAATGCTTGAATGTAACTCCGTTCAGCTAAATGGAGCAATCCAGCTGCCTGATTTCTTCTATTTTCTACAGAAAGTAAAATTTATTAAAGCTATATAAATGTAATTTTACTAGTACATCAATATACGTACGTATTATCGAATTCTATTATTTAGTTGAGTACTATGGATGTATGTAATTATATTTAATATGTATAAATATTTTAACAATATTTTTTTTAGGATAATTTGGTTAAAGCATATCAAATATTAAAAAAGTTGCGAAAAAAAAATTCAAATGAGGAATTACTAAGCTATACACATTTATTAAGCTACTATTCCTAATACGAAATACTGACTTGAACGGATACATTAGAAACAAGTTAGCTAAAGCAATTATACAAAATACTTATTTGGTTTTAAAATAACTAGTAGAGTAATGGTTTATAGGTTACTGACGAATATAATAACCCATAATAGCTCGAAAGGACAATCTTTTCATTTTCATATACTCCAAAACAAAAAAAAAAAAACAAAAACAATTTGTAACATACGCGTATATACGCCGGCAGTATGACATGAAAAATATGCGTATGTGTATGTATACACATGTGTGTGTATACACGCGAACGCTTAATGAAAGAACTTTTCTACGATCTTTTCACTTCTAAAAGCTATTAAACCGTTAAGGGCAGGCACTTCACTTCAAAATTAAAAAAAAAAAAACTGCGTATTACTATAGCTCCCAATGGCAACAAGTAATACAAAAATAAATCTAAGAAAAATTAAAGGTGTCTCCATAGGTGACGTACATCTGTTGAACCGGTTTACACAAACGCTTGCAAATTAGACAGAATGTCGATTGTTATTCAAAATCATAAATTAAATCGTGTCCTAATAGTTCATTTAATTTGATGAATATGACCTTACTTTTAAACGATTATAGACAGACGCTTGAAATTTACAGAGAACATGTATTGGAAATAAAAGGGTATCTCAATTGTTGACGTAACTTGATGTGTTTGGCCATACTTTGCAACCGTTGTAGAAAGACAGATGAAATATGTTTTGAAGTCGGTTTCTTGCCAGAGTTATTTAAGTTTGTTGTTAAATTTAAAGTGCACTAACTCCACCAAATTTCTCAACTCTACACTCGATTATCTTTTCCAAAATTTTTTGCTGGGTTTTTACTTATGCAGATATTTTATGTCACTGATTACTTCAACTGTTTCCGTCTATCGATTTTTATTAAAAGTAAATAGAACATAATAACTTGTCTGCTACTTAGAAATAACAGTTTTTCCACAATTGAAAGACCTCAGCCCTCCAACGTAAAATAAATAAAACCAACACAGGTATATTTTGATATCAAAAGAGAAAAAAACAGTTTGACTAGCAATTTTATGTTTTTTATTTATTTTAAATACGCTTTACGTCTGCATTATAAAATGTTAAGGGTTGTTTGCATTATATTTTTCAATAATATTTTTCAATCCCAAATAATTTTATCAGTAAAGAATCGAAGTAAAATTGTGTTGGTTTTATTATTAATACGTCTGCATTAAAAGTCGTTATATACCCAACCCAGAGAAGAAAGGCATGAAAGAAAAGATACAAATTTTATTTTATCACATACATATCGCACTTGATCAACAATAGGGTATTAACTCAAAATTTTTGAAATATCACTTTTTTCAAGAAATCAGCTAACAACATCAATATCTATCTACTGTAAAAATTTCAACGTATTCCGTTTACTCTTTCATCTCGAAAACCACTTTTAAGACCATATTCATGATAATGTACCGATTACCTTTATTTCAACAAAAAGGTATTATTTCGAGTTAATACAAAAGTTAACATGGAACTGATTCGTAAATTTTTATAAAAAAGGTATTATTTTGAGTTGAGTCTCTTTTCAATTTGGTTTTATTTTGAGTTGATACTGTCTTGTTGATAAAATTTGTTTCATTTATCATCGAAAAATTTTAGAATAATGGTATTAACTCAAAAAATTGATTTTTTTGCAATACTTGCATAGATTTCTAGGAAAAACAATGTAAATATATTTTTAAATGGAATTTGCTTCCTATGGTATATTTGAATTTTTAAATTCTGTTAAAATGTGGCCACAAACAGTTTTTTGACTCTACTGAAAATTTTAAAATTTTGAGTTAATACCCTCTTGTTGATCAAGTGCGATATATTCCCAACTTTTTGCGATATCACATCAAAAACATGCTGTTGTTGAAATTATTGTGGGAAAGTGAACACAAAATTCGGGAAACATGTGGCAAAGCTCGGGTTTCATTCATGTAAAATAACTGATGCCTTAGCATCTCGTAATGCTAAACATTATCATATCAAAAGCATTTTTACCTACAAAAACAATTCTCGTGTTGTTAATAAAGCTTTTGTTTCAGCGAACTAAGTATAGATAAAAGCTTTTCTAACCAACAAATACTTTGCATTTTTATTTTAAAATTTTATGGGTTATTGGCGTAATATATCAAAAGAATATCACTGTTCTACATTGACTTCGCATTGTGCTAAATAATTTTTACTGACTACTGAAAAAATGCTGTAATCAGTTAATTTTAACTGATACCGAAAATTAGTTAATATTCAAATTTCACTAATTTTTTGTTTTGCATTCCCAGTAAAAAGCTTTACGTTTACAATATATGTACATAAATATTCTCAAGTTAAATAAATTTGATCATTTTAAAACTCTTCTTTACATGCGGTTAACATGTATAAATATACCTTTTTTATTGCGTTATTAAATCTTTAAAAATAAATACTTCTGAAATATGTAGTACTCAGTAAACATTTCTCTTACTAAAATTTAAATTGCAACATCAGTTACATTTAACTAATTGTTAATTTTTTAAGGAATCAATAAAAATTAACCAATTACTTAAAACTATTAATTAATAAGTTGATATTTACTAATAATGAAAATTATTACAATATCAGCAAAATATTATTTTTAGTACAAATTTATCGGTATTGCAAAACTTTCTGCTTGTATTCATTCAAGGGTTGAAATAGTATCAAAAGAGCGATCGATTGTTTATTTGCTTTATACAACATCAGTATCGTGAAAATGATTTTTTAGTAAACAAATATACGAATAATGTTTAATTATTAATAGATTTTGTTCATAAAAGTATTGAGTAAATTTCTATAATTAAACTTATAGAGAGTTGGTGTTTTGTTTTGGAAGAATAACTTTTAATTTTTTGCTAGTTTAGTTTAGTTAACTTTGTAAATGTTTTACCCTACTCTCATTGTTAATATTTTATCAAGTTTAGGTGCTAATATCTGCAGAGATTCAAGTTGTATTTTATAATGTATTCTTGAGACCTTAAAATTTTTGATTAATAAATATCCATGGTTTCATCTTCTGCCCTGGGTTGACAAATTTTTAGTTCAGGCTGTGGAAATTATACACAATTCTTAATATCCATCTGGGAGCCTGGTAAATTATTGGCAAATTTAAGAAACAGGCACATAATTTTTTTTTTTAAGAAAAAAACAGACATGCAGTTAGAAGCCAACATTATTAAAACCGATTTGCTTGATGGTTCATAAGCAGTGTGATTTTTAACAATGTTTCCTTTTTTGTGATAAAACTTTCTTCTTATATTATTATTTCCCCGTAAATAACAGATACTTAATATATATTTAATTAATTGGAAAAAATGTTTAATATACATTTTAATTAGTGATGCAAATATAAAAGGTTTCGTGTGAAGATAACACCAGAAGCTCATACTCTCAATTTTACAAAAAGCAGAAAATAATTTAATATTCTGAGACCACATCGGAATGATTAAATCCCAAATAACAGTTTGATATGAATAAATTTATTTCAATTTGTTAAAGATGAATTTAAGCAAAGTTTTGTTTATCCTCTTTATAATTAACTCTTCAATTGCACAGCATATTTGTACTGGAAATTGAAATTATTGTTATTGTACTAGTCTAATTTTTTTAAAGCTTTTAAAATATATGTATGTAACATTATCTATTGAGATAAAAACGAATATTATTTTAATTTAATGGGATAACAAATACTTTACCCTGCTATATTTTGCAGAGCATTATTCGATAAAATTTTTTACAAAAATAAAAGGTGGTTTAACATAACGTCCAAGGAAATAATATCCATAAAAATTATGTCGCCCAAAAACTGACGATGCGACATAATATCCATCAACATAGAGTCATACTTCAAGTCCCACAATGTTGTATTCGTTTGTTTGTTAGTTCGCACAATTACACTAAAAACCAAAACAAATTCTAAAAAAATTGTTTTTGTTTTTCATGTAATTATGCGAACGAACGATTGCGACATCGAGGGACTGGCAGATAATATCCATGGATGTTAAAGAAATATTTTACAGTATTCGATGTAAGGGAGATGCAAAGTTTTTATAAACTGGCTTACAAAAAATCTTTAGTAAGTGAAGCCCGTGCTGGTTAGGGAGAAAATTCTTACGCCCGGACGGAGGCCGGCTATTCAGAAAATCTTTAATAAGTGAAGCCGTTGTAGTTTGTTTAAAGTGCGGACATTGTGACACTTTCATAAGTGTCACTATATCGTCTCAACCAGAAGTTAATTGAGCGAAAAACACTACTCTCCGAAATTTGTTATTTAAAGACTAGCCTTTTCAGCTTTTTCCAACTAACAGATGATAATAAGTAGATTACTTGAAAATTCATAAGAAGAAATTGCATAAGTATTGAATATTAATCTTCTGTAAGTCTTAATTTTTACTATAGTAAAAGTGTTAGAGATAAAAGAAAATATTTATGTCTTTTGAAATAAGAGTGTTTTATAAAAAACTTTAACAAATTACAAAACAAGACATTGATAAAAGTTAAGTGAAAAGTGAGTTATATATAAATTTGAATACATATAATACTTTAAAAAGAATGTTGTAAGCATAAACTTTCTTAGTTTTTATGAAGTAAATGCATTGTTGTTTTAAAAATCCATAAATTAAAAATCTATTTTTTAAATATAATTTTTTATTAAAAAAGTAATATATTAGATACTCTAAGAAGACACATACATACACCTTGAGTTTTTCGATGGATTGCAGGGTATATTCGACTGTTCAAATATGAAACAATTTATTCCTGCACATTCATGTGTTTCAAAAAGGATTTAAATGGCATTAATTAACACTCGACATATGCAAACAATCTATGAAATGCACATTCAGTTCCATTGTTGTACAAATCTCTAGAGATTTTGTTGCTCATATTTTAAGTATAACAAATACAAAGTCTTTATGTCAAACAAAATATTATACATTATAAGCTTCATTTTTATTATTAGGATTAGAATGCTCATTAGACAAGTGAACAATCTACATGAGCCTTCATGCTAACATGTGTGTGCATAAGCATATTTATCCAATTCATGAAAAATGGACTCACTGAACGTATGACTTATTTTAGGGCTAAAAAAATATTAAATTGGAATTATTTTACAATCTAAAATTTGCAAAATTACGTCTGCACAGGAAATATAAAAGGTCTATAAGTTATTTGGTATTTGCACATGTAATACCATTACACAAAAAAGCTTAAATAACTAAAGTTTTGGCTTGTTAACTTTGTGTTTCAAATAAAAGAACCAGGATAATTCATGTGTAGTAAATTAATCAACGCTTGATCGTCAAAATCACATTTATTTCTACGGCTGCAGATCCTGCAGTAAAAGAGTTATGTACCCAAATAAAGGGACTATTTGTGTTTTTAGCACACAACGCAAAATTATTTACACAATCGGCAATCGGCATGATGCAAGCCTTTGTTTAATTTCTTTTGAAAGAAAAAGCTAAAACAAACCGAAAGGCTGCGAGATAAAAAAAATTAAGCATATTTTTGATTAAAAAATTTATTAAATTATTTTCTATTTTATTAATTAAAAAATTTATTTTAAAAAGGAAAGAATAAACTCTCAAATCGCTTCAATTTACAAACAGGAGAGATGTGTTTATTATAGAAAGCTGTATTATGCTACCATATATACTTTATGGATCGCTGCGCATTGTTTGATACAGGCATGTTCTGAAAATCAATTTTTGTGAAAGTGATTTCAAATCACCAGAAAGCTGTTCTGCACACCAAACTTTCTAAATTTTAAACCGGTCAGCTAACTGGCTGCCGATTTAGAATCACTTAGTTATTTTTTCACCCACTTTATTTTGAACTTCGCAATAAATCAATTAAATGAATACCTTATAATGTTTTTTATTGATTTTCATACCAAAACTAGTAATTTTCCACCAAAGAATTTATAAAATTATGAAAAAATTAAAAACGTTTTCAATTGCAAGAAATGTTGTTATTTGCTTTGTGATTTTGCATTTACTTTTTTGTTATCAGCTGTTTAAGTTCTCCGAAAATAAATCAATGCTTGCCTGAGTACCTAAATATTTCCATCAACGAAAAATGTATTTGTTTTTTGTTTAATATATGAACTATTTTTAATAAAACTTAATTATTTTTGATCAATTATATTAAACATGGTTATTACTTATAAAAGGTTTGCTTAATTTTAAAAATAATTGCACATAAAGTAATAGCAAATGGCAACAGTAAGAAATTACAAACAGTGGCGGAAGTGCTGCAAATTTAGTATTTAATATTTTTGTCAAATTTAATATTTTGCGCTCGAAATTATAAAATGAAAAGGTTTTTATCATGTAAGTATCTTTAATGTTATATAAAAAGAAAACTTCAACAAATTATTTATTTATTAGGGGACAACATAAAAACAGTGCTCAGGTGGATATTTTCATAAAATTTATGGAGCAGCACCAGGACTTAGCAAGAGGTTTTGTGAAGGGTGACAAGATGTATTGTGAGCAGTTGTGGACAGAACTAGTTACGCAGTTGAGTGCTTCGGGACCACCAACGAAAGATGTACCAGCCTGGAAAAAGGTATTTGTAGAATAAAAAATAGTGTTTTTAAGGTATGGGTTGACATGAAGCTGAGTGTAAAGCATCGGATGGCTCACAATAAAGCAGAGTGTGGTAAAACAGGTGGGGCCGTTTTAATAAATATGTATTATCCCCAACTGTTGAGCAGGTGGCAGTTATATGCGGTCTGTACACTTCAGTCTAAGGAATAAGGACTCGAAAAGTTTTGGTGCGCCATGTAATAAAAAATCCCACTCCAACTAAAAAGATAGCGCCTTCTAAAAAGAATAAATCTTTGGACTCTATCGAACCCTGCGATGAAATTATTGAAATTATTGATAAGTCTCTCAAGTACCTTTTCTTAACACGTTCATTTCTTACTTGTTTTCTTTTTAACTCTATTGCTGACAACAATAAAGCTCCAGGCATTTTAATTTGTTTTTAATTTTTATAACAACAGTAATTTTAATTTATTTTCACATTTAAGTAATAAATTTTCAATACATAAACAAATGTCTTCCAATCAAAACAAAATATCAGCTGTTTTCTTGTATTTTCAAAAATGTAAAATCATACCGAAAAGTTAAAACTTTTGTGGTTTGCAGAACACCAGCATATCACAATTGTGATTTTAAAATCACAAGTGATTTGAAATCTTGTGATTTTCAGAACATACCTGTATCTCTCTTAACTAGCAATTCAGGAGAAAGAACGGCTAGAAATCATTCGATTCTTCTTAATGCATTCAAGCTCGTACGCTTGAAATCTATTAATTCGCTTTTAGTACAGAAAGCAAGTTTTAACGGCAACCATCCTGACCCTTCAATTTTTAACAATGATTCGTTAAATTCCTCAATTATAATTTAATAAGTAATTTTTTCATCACTTTTTAGTTTGTTTATTAATTGATTTAAGGAAAGAAAAAAATCCGTTATCATCGACAAGTAAAATTCTTACAATTGAAACTATAAGGTTCCATATTTCCAATTTTTTCGCAAACCTCTTGAATAATATCTAACAAATTTGGAATATACTTTATTGGAATTATAGGAAGGCACAACGCACTAATTAAAGCCCTTCAAATGACGGAAATTTTTTTATTGATGTTAAACGAAAAATAAACGAAAAAAGAAAGGGTTTGTCCGAAAATGAAACGACCCGCTACTTAATGCAGCGCAAATTGCCAAGGATATTAATTTATGAACAAGATTAAATTTATTTTAAGTAAAAATAATGGCTAAAATAATTACAGTCGGTTTTATCTCTGATTTTATAAATCCGTTGATAAACTTTTTTGTGAAATATACGCCAAACTTCTTTATTTCAATTTATTGCCGTTTCTGCCATTAGAAGTTGCCACGTGACACGTGAGTTTTAGGAAAAACGGAGTATTGCATGAAACGCGTATTTATTTTTCAACAGCATTTCAAATATATTAAAAACTAGTAAAAAAATTCCGTTACTGTATACGAACTTCCCAGATCACCAGATCTTACAACACTGGGTTCCATGCTATAGGGTGGGCAATAAGCGTACAGCCTTAACAAAAGTTAAACTCATTTCAATATGTTTATGCCAGTTAATTAAATCAATAGAAGGTAGTAAAACTTTACGCACTTGTTCTTTCAAATTCTGCAAAAAATTGTAGTCCCAATAAAATAAATTTAGCAATTTAATTAGAGAAAAGTTTTTTTATTAAAAAGTTTAAGTAAATCAAACAGATAAAAAACAATCAAGAAATTTTTAGAAAAGGTGAATGTAAAGTTATACGTTCTTAAAAGTATATTTTATCATTAAAGTTAAGAGAACTAATTGCAACTATTTTTTCATTTCAGGTATTGCAGCATCATTATTTATTTATTTTCGTTATAAAATATTAATTAAAATTAATGTATATTAACTGTAAACTTTTGTTTTCATTAAAATGTGCTTATTGCAGGAGGCCAAATCATTCCATATTAATTAAAGCTGTCATTATTAAAAACACCATTTTTAATTTTGTAAAATTATTAGTTAATTTCGTTTTTGGTTTTATAACAAATAAAATACAATTAGTTTTGGCTTAGTTTATTTTTAGTTTAATTTCTAAATATTAAAAAAATATTGACAAAAATATGCGTACGTTTTCCAAAGAAAACAGGAATAATTAGACAGCGCACAGTGGCGTGAAATACAAAAAATGGAATAAAAATCTAGAACTTCTAAACTATTTACTTGATTTTCATAAAACAAAGTGCGTCTATAGCGAGGTCATAAGCAGGGTTTAAATTGCTTGCTTCAAAATAGCAACAGCACTAAAATCTCTGATTTGCTTGCATATATTTAAGCAAATAAAAAAACTTAATGTCTCAGGGTTTACAAAACATTTCAATATAAACGAATCAACAGCAAAAAGCATATGCAATTAAATGGAAAGAAACACATTTGCTCAAGCTGACTACAGGCCCAACTATAATGTGCATAAGCTAGCTTTAGCTTATGTCAAAATTCCAAGGAAAAGCCTGTCAAATGCTTAGGTAACTTATTAAAGAAATTTATGTGGCTACATAAATTTAGTAACTTATTTGCCACAGTTGCACATTTATGTTTGATTCGTACTTTTGCCAAAAGTAATTTCTATATAAATTAACAAAATTTTAAAATGAAAAGTCTTTAAAGAAGATATTTTATATATTTAATAAAATCCACATACGCATTTACATATTTTGTTCATGTTTTAAGAAAAAGTAAAAAAAAATTGTTACAAGTTATTTTCTGTTTTGTTTTTGTGGCCAACCATACTAAAAAATGCAACGATGTTCATCGCTTACATCGTATACATATGTGTGTATAAATACAAATTTAATTTATATATATTATATTTGTAAAAAATTAGCCATAAAGAAAAATTATTTTACTACATTTTCTATTGAATTAAATATTAAAAATTTAACAATTTAGGTCTTAATTAAAATTTTTCTTTATCAATGTATAACACAAAGCATAATCAGCTGTTTCCGTACGGAAAGTGCGATTGGTTTCGTACCTTGCATAAAGAAATGTTATTTAACGAAACTTGACGAAAAGTTATCTTATGTACATTATAGTTTACCACATATAATTTAATGTATTTGCACAGTTGTATAAGCTTGCATAAGTTGTTTTATGCACATTATAGTTGGGCCTTATGTGTTTCCTTAAGCAATAAGTTTTTCTTTATTTTAATTTTTGTTTTTTTGCGAATAACGACTAACCAAACACATAAAATTTATTGTCCAGAACATACACTTTGGTTAGCACAAATTTTGCATTGCGTAGTAGTTGGATTAAAATTAGTACATTTAAGTTAACTTAAAGTTGGCTATTTTTGTTGTCAGCTACGCATTGTCCGACAGGGCATACACCTGCGTATTAAGATAAAAGTTTTTGATCATACTCATGTGTATGTATACAAATTTTAGCACGTATGCTGCACTTTTATCAGTAAATTCCTACTCTGGTGGCGCCACTTGCCATTTCGTTCATTAAACAATCGTATTTTTTTTCAGAACAAATCAATTTTTTAACTACATTCAATTTAATAAAAGTTGAGATGGACTGTCATCTGACAACCGGAAGTTATTTAACAGATATTTTATTATATATTTAATCTTAATCTTATTGAGCTGCAAACTAAATCTTTTAGAAAAAAGTATCAAGATAAAGTCAAATTTGATATAAATAGCATGCAAAACTTTTCGCGTATAGGTCGTTTACACTTCCAATTAAATAAATTGTATTAAGAATTAAGTGGTCAAAGAAATAACTTGATAAATATTAAGCTAATGGAAAATAAGATGGTCCAGTAAAAGATCTAGGAGGCAAATATAATATGAAGGAAAATATAATATGAAGATTTGTGTTTTACGTTTGAATTTGTAATAACAATGCTTGATGTTTATATTTATGTTGTAGGAAAATAAGAGTGCAAAATGTTTAATTTCTTAGTGTCATTAAAATTGAGAAAAATTCCTTATTTCTTCGGACAATTTTTTGGTTGTTCCAGCTTCATTTTTGTTTAGCATCATAATTCTCCATTAATAACGAATTAAGATAGCATTGCGGAAAGCATTATTATAATGTTTAGGCCTGTGTTAACAACAAGAAGATCTACATAGTGAGGCTCGTCCATTTAAAATCATAATTATTTTTATTTACAAAATTATTTGTTTAAGCAGAAGAGGTTTACAATGTACACAACCTAAAGTAGGTGGAAGATAGATGAAGAACGCAGCGATCCAGAAAATTCAGCATCCTATTCCAGTCTAGAGTCTATTTTAACTTGTTGACCTTAAATTTTAACATTCTAATCATAAAGAGTTTTTTTTTCTTAATTAATTTAGTAATTCAAATTTACTTGAACTTAAGCCTAGATACGATTACTGATTTGTGATAATTAAAATTTCTTAGAGAAATTTTCTATTATTAAGTTATTATTCGATTTTTGGTAGCCTAAAGATGTTTTTCTGAAATTTGAGTTTTCAATAATTTAAAGAGGAAAAAAATTAAAAAAATATATATAAATGCTCACAGGATTTTTTGAATTTGTGGCTCATATTTAGTGAGGCGAATATTGATCATTACTCAGTGCTATTTCAAAGGCTATTTTTTTTAAATGTTTCAAGTATCCAAACTAATGCAGTTTGTTGTAATTTTTTAACTTATTAATGAAATAATTTAAAACTCCGAACACATTTTGCACAAAATTCGCAAACTGAGGAAATAAAATAAAACAAACAAAGAATTTGTCTTATTTAATTGGTAAGTGACCACTTTAATTGGTAAATTGTTGAATTAAAATGTTTTCTTTTTTAATTGAAACACTTTTTTGCACAAATCGCATTAATAAACAATATATCGTAAATCATTTAAAAATTATTTATAAAATAAAATTTAAAAATTTTACAACATATTTTTTGTTAAACAAATTGTATTTGCACTCAATTTGATGAGTTAAAGTTTTAAAATTGCGATAATTGAATATGAATTACGGCGCAAAATAACAAAATAAAATAAAAACTAAATATAAAAAAAAAATATTTGTACTTCACAAATGTTATACTTCATATGATAGCGCTTTAAAGAGGTTGGGCTCTTTTTTTCATGCGCCGGCTTGAAACACATATGTATTTTTAGTTTTCTCCATCAAAAAATCAAAATCATGCCAAAAATATTTTACAAATAGAAAAACAACATAATAAATAACGAAATGAAAACTAAATTTTTTGGAAATACAACTAAGCGAAGTCCGTGGAATTGGTATATTTTCAATCAATTTTTCAAACACTTGATGCGCTTAATTGTTTATGAAAAAACAAGACAAAAAACTTACAAACAAAAATTTAAACCAATGCAAGCAATTAGTGTTTACTTTGTGTCCATGGATTGCATAAAGAGTGCCTGGTATAGATGAATGTATTTAGGTTTATTTACATTAGAACACAAATTTAAATGCATTTGCCCCGCAATCATTGGAAGTTAAATTTTTCACCAGTTTCCCATATGAAAATTGACTAATAATAGCAATAGCTTATAAGTATTACAGTTATCATTTGTATATATATATATATATATATATATATAGAATACACCCTCTCTCATCAACAAAAAATTAGATCCTTAAAAGTACTTGTCATATAATGACTTACTTTTTTGATTGCATATTGCATTAGTTCCTAAAGAATACCTTATAATACGTACTAATGATCATCATTATCTCCTGCAAAAATCATTAGGTTGGTAATCTAGTTGGGAAGTCCTTCCTTCAAAAATGATTAATTCACACTCGAATATTTTTCTTAAATTTTTTGCAGGGCATTCAATAGCCGCTTAACCGTAAGTAAAGCAGAAAATTATTTTTTCTTTGACAAATATTGTCTCTAAAGCGGTTATCAGACTTGATGAGAAAAAAATTTTTTAATCTACAAAGCGCGGCTAACAAACGAGAATTTGGACCAATTACACGAGTATGATCTCATGTTAAGGTATTTCATCAGGTTTCGCTAAAATCAGGACGCAAATTACGGCATTCGATATCGATCGGAATTTCAATAGAGTTTAAATGTAAATTTTGATCGATATCGAAAGCCGTAATTTGCCCCCAATGTTTGATCTGTTTGCTTTTCAAGAATGCCTTGGTTTTTTGTAAATATCTTGAAAACGAACAATTATATAAAATTAACTTTACCACGAATTGTAGTGCTAATCAGGAGCTATAAATTTCGTTTTTTCTGCAAATTAAATGTTATTTTGTCATATGATTGCAAAGATGACCATATATATGTATAATTTTATATAAAAATGTCATCTACACACAGAAAAAAGATTGGTAATAATTCGCTTGATACGTTAAAAATTCAATTACTAATATAATTATTTGATTTTTATTATTAATAATTTATAGTCTTGATTTATTTTTTATATTAAAAGCTAACAAATGATATTTGCTTTTAAATGTACAACTAACATTTAAAAGCACCCCTTAGAAAAGTTAACATGACCGATTTGTGTCTTTACTAAAATCTATTCTATTAAATGGAAGATGCAACTAAATTTATTCAGTACATTACTACTGAAAACCAAATTTTGGAAGTAAGAATCATAAAACTCGATTGTATATTCTGAAATCGAAAAATGTTTGACACAATATAAATACAATTTGTACACATTACAAAAATCAAAAATATTTTAGTTCAAAAATAAAAAGATTTATTTAAAGTGGTGAAAAGTTATCCAATATTGCTAAATGGTACGTTCAAAATTATCTCAGAAAGACATTTATACATAAAAATAATATTATAGAATTTTATTTATTTCGCAGCGCAAATGGCGAATGGGATAGCAAGTTGAAGAAACTATGTGGAAAAGAAGAAATCATTATGTAAAGGAAGAAGAAAGCTGCATTCAATGGTTCAAATCATTAAATTTATGATGTATAATCTTATTCCTATAATATATTTTAAAAATAAAAAAAATATTAAAATATTTTATTGTTTTATTTAATTCACAATAATATTTCATAATCACCCAAGAATCATTTATGAAAATAGTTGTGACTGCTATATTTATTCAGTTACTACAACCAAATTCAAGATAATACACACAACCGACAAAATTCGATTGGCAACAAATTCGGTTCTTATAACGAAGTTCTTTTCTTTGTGTACTCTTAATAGGTTAAGAATTAAAAAAATTTTACTATTTCCTTAAAGTTCTCTTCAAAAAATTTTAAACGATACCCATATTGATATTTTAAAATATTTTAAAATTTCAGAAGCCCACAACTCGGAAAATATGGGCGCGCGCCAAATTTTTCACTTGATGTTTTTTTCTTATTTTTTAATTCTCCATCGCCTCAAATATTTGTTTTTTTTTTCTAAATTTTTTCTAACTTTGCCTTGGCAAACTTGATTTAACCCTGCTGTAAGGTTTTGACTAGGGATGAGCGATCCCGTGATTTTTGAGGAACATCGTTACCAGTGATCATGATTTTCAAATAACCGTTCTTTTAAATAGTTACCGTGATCACCGTTTGCAGTTCTTCTTATATTTAAACATACATGTTTATATAGGAAGAATATAATACTAAGTAATTTTTTATACAAACTGTAATTATAACGGAAAATGTATTTTGATCTCTACATTAAAAACAACTGTAATTAAATTTGCCCAAAATTATAGAATTCGGTAACACTGATTGATTATAGGTTCAAATAAAAGAAGCACACAACATTTTAGTCGTTGATAATAAGTAGAACCAAGAAAAACCAATACAGCAAAGAATCTGCATTGATATACATATGAAAGAATGAAAGAGTCAAAAGTACTTGTATTTCTGTTTCACAAAGTGAAATTAAATTTAAGTTTGTATGTGTGCAAATATAAAAGAATGTTCTTACGCGGAACTGTTATTTGATCAACTCAGTCACTGTAGTGACCAGTGATTTTTTAATCACAGTGATTTAATCACAGGCACTAAAATATCGCTCATCTCTAGTTTGGACCATTTTGGTGAATTTCTTTTTTCTTTTTATTATAATTTTTAAACGGCTAAACCTATCTGTCTGAAATTTCAGCTCAGGTATTTTCTTCTAAAATGCTTATATTACAATTATTAATTTTAAACATAAAAGGGAACTGAAAAGACTAAAAAGTTACAAATCATAGGTTAAGGACCATTTTGGTCTATTGCTTTATTTATGTAATTTTTTTTTAAATATACAAAATAGATTCGCAGAAATAAACTAAAAACTTTTAGAGCGGCTTGAACAAATTATTTTACGCCTTTGCTTACATATAAATTTGCTGCATGTTATACATTTGCTATCGCATTTTGAATTACAGCAACAAATTCCACGTTTTCTTGAAGCTGACATTTTTGCTTCGGTGCTTGTTGAAGGTTTACAATTTGTTTCATCATTCATTTCAGTCAAAAGCTCTGATGAAAACTTGTCACTTGGTGTCTTTTTTCTTTTCATCATAAATTTTTCTGCTAGGCTTGGAGCCAATTTACGTAAAAATTCGGGTCTCTTACGAGTTGTATTATTTTGAGCCCACGAAGCATCGATTTCACTATATATTATAAATAATTACATTTGGCCATCGATTTAATTTTCTTTTAGTACTGTAGTAGCCAATCATCTAGTTTTGAAGGCATATATTGCCTAAAGGATCATCGTCCCCTAAAGGCTACCAACTGTTCATCAATAGTTACCTTATCGTGGCAGTCATAATGCATTGGAAGCAGGTCTTTTCATTGATCCCAAAAATCGATCTCAGTAATTGATTCTTATTATATTCTTGTGAAGTATAAATAATTTAAAGCTAAAATGTGAACTGTGTTAATGCGAGGAAAGTATATTCCATTGGCCACTTTGGTACTGCCTATAGAAGACATATTTAGATTGCCATTAGAAATCAATCGTATGTATTAAGTATTAGGAGGCGATCCGTTGTAAGTGTTTGTCTTTGTTGATATATATATTCTAAGCCCCTGATGACCACTGTAAACAAATATCGTCGTCTGCGATGAATTTGTGCAGCTATATCATCATACATATGTGATGGCAACATCTTCTAAAATTTTCAAAAACTCTTGTTTTTTAATTGACTTCTATCGAATACCTAAACAATTTAACTCTAATTTTTCTTCTTTGCATACCTCTCTATACGGGCATGCATTCGGATAGGCATTTAAACCGAAATATTAATGTAAAACATATCGAATATTTAATTTAAATCTGCTCAACAGTTTCGAAAATTATTTTCTTTTAAAAAATTTAAGGTGCAGTTGAGTTATGTATTGAAAAAATGGCAAAATGAATATTCGATTCATTAAAATAAGAAGACGCATAACAAACCTGCCAGATTTTTTCCAAATTTCACTTTTATATTTTTATTACTGTGTGGTATTTTATGGTGCGTTATATCATCAATGTTGTTATCAGCAAATTGGCTTTATTCTTATATATTTTATGAATCAGTTTCGATGCAATAGTCTTACAGGGTATGTACGCGTACACTACATTCTTTGTTTACAAATATTCGCTTATTGTTCTTATACCAAAAATACCAAATACAATGCATTCATTTCAGAATGTTTTCCAATATGCCAACTATGATTTGATAAGTGGCCATATCAATGATATTCTCATAAACATTGCAAAAGTTTTTGTATCATGGTTTGTCCTGCAGTCAGTGAAATAAATATTAAAGGATTGCAGTTTAACCTTCTGAAAAATTGTTGAAATTTTCCCTTTATTATTTTTTTTGTGTTTCTGATTAAGTAACTAAAGAAATTATCTTTGAGCGGGATTTATCAATTTAACGAAAAGAAAGCTTATGTCATTTATTAAAAATTCTATAAGTAGGATAAAATATTTTTTGCGGTGGTGGCTTAGCGTTTCATAGACAGGCGTATCTACACTAATGACATTCAGACAATTATATCTTAGCTTGCTCATTACTCACCCTCTTATATTAAACAAGCGTTAAATATTTACCATGGATGTGCGCATATTCTTCTGCAGATTTGCATTGAAAATATTTTTTCTGCCTTTATTTCACTAATTGTAGTTTTGAGCATTCTTCGTATTCAAACACTCAACAACTTACAGTATTGGAACTGTGGAATAAGTCATTATGAATTGTTTGATCCTTTATATTTTACATTTCCTTTTTAAGTCTTAGCTTTACCTCATGCGTAGGCGTACACATACAGTGCGTTCCAAAACTGGTAAATATTTTCTTAAATATTTAAAACACCAACTGAAAAGACTGTTGTTTTACAGTTTAAAAAAAGATCTGTTAAAACTATATACAAATATCGCTAAGCGAGAAATTTTTCAAAATGAACACAAAAACATAGAGAAAAATTTTGAAAAGTAACTGCAAGAGTGTAACAGCTATACAATGCAGGCACACAAAATTAAGATTGTCAAAGTAAAATTAAACACTTCGAATCTAATACTATTTAAAATGTTATTTATTTACTCAGCTCGGTTTATTTTTTTAACTGGAAGTTACAACCATTACTGCTAAAAGCAAATAACATGTTCAATGTTTTACTTGCTGTCATGCCGCTCGAAACTTTGATTCCTATATATTGGCGAGTTTAAACGCCTACATTCTTCTTGTATGGAAAGAACTGGCAGGTCGTAGTTACTTTCTGTATATTTTTTATGTACGCTTATCTAATAATCAGTCAACTGATTTTCGTAAGGAAAATCTTCGCGATATTTGTCAAAAATATTTTTATGTACCTAAATAGCGTAGTTGTAAAGAATCATTAAATTTACATTTATAACAATACTTACGAAAATAATAAGTGTATTCGAATAGAAAAATACATACACTTATTAAACTTCTTTCTGCGTAATTATTATCTAAATTGTGAAAACATTTCGATCTCTGATAACTATATTTAATCCTATGCCCATTAGTGAATATGTTCGGAAATATATCTTGTCTTCTATTTGCTTTGAACTGGAACAATAGATTTAACTTGCTTTGGTATTTCTATAGATTTCTACAGAGCCTTGAACACGTTGCCTTCACTTTCCAGAAACTTAAAAGCCTTCATGACTATAAACGTATCTAGTATTTGGAAATCGATTGCACAGTCTATAGAGCTACAAGAATGCCTACGGAACTCTATATTGCGTCCTGTATGTGGTCTTAACCGAAGGCAAGCAACTAAGAAGAGTTTCCTTCTGGGCTGGGTAAACTCTAAACCAAACTGGGAAGGTATGGGATATGAGAGGACGTATAATCTGACGGTATACCATCTTGGTGGTCTCAAGCACATTGTAGATATACCGATACAACTCAAGATTTAAATATAGTATGTCAACGCCCAACAATCTATTATTTATTTAAATTATATTAAAGTAGAAAAATTTGCCAAAATATTATTGACTTTTAAAAGAGTTGACAGAACAAACTATGATTCTAAATGAAGTAGGTTTAAGTAGACTTTATTTTGATTCTCCTGAACACAAGTTCAACGAAATTGATTTTGCTAGAAGTAGGCATTCTAAAGAGAAATCCAATGGAGAATGTATTGTAAACGGACGGCCCTTAGGTTAATACGAATATGAGAACTGGTACGGGCAAGAAATGTAATCAGTGATTAATAAACTAAATGGCGCAGAAACGCAAAGAAATATTGTATTGTAATTTTTGCACATTTCTGTTACTAGCTGTATGTGGCTTTCAAACTAATGCTAATAATTTAACTGAATTATGAACCGGTTTGTAGACGTCAAGAATGCATAATTTCAATTGTATGATGACTGTGTTTTTGAATGACTTAAAAGTTTAGTTTTTATTTCTGCAGTTTTTCAAAATTGTTAAGATAAATTTTTATTAGAAAATCAGTTCTTTTATTAAGAGTTATTACAAAGATTACTGAAGAGCAATGATTATACTAAAGCTTTAACTTTCATAAGGTCTTTAAAATCATTGACGCTTCTGTTCTTTGGGTCAAATTTGACCCAAAGGGTAAAAAGTAATATGAAAAACCATAAATTTACTTTATTTAACAGTTTTATTAAAGTACATTTATTGTTTTTATTTAAATGATTTTCAAGTACGGTATATTTTTAGTATAATTTCATTATAAATATACAAGTACGTCAATCTACAGAGATATAAAAATTTTAGATTTGTAACTCTATTGTAATAAAAAATTCTAAAAATATGAAGTTGAAGTTGTGTTCAATGCAACAAATAATAACTTAATTAATATTATTTGTTGCATTGAACACATAAAATGATTCTGTTAGAATGCTCTTTACAAACAAATTTTTTGCAACTTGTACATACTAGAGGTGTTTTATTATCTGTTTTAGAGATAATTGGCAACGACTTCTTTTGGTTAATCTTTTGACTTGTTCACCTGGTCTATTTTGCGCTTTAGTTGAAGTTGACGGCTGCTCATCTTTTTCAGTTGAATCTCGTAACTTCTGTATAATTTCTCGGGAAAATGGTGCTCTGGGTAATGTTTTGCGTTGCTTTATATAAGGTATGGTAAGCTGCATACCTAAGTTTTCTAAAAATTGTCGACGCTTAGCAAAACAGTTTTCTCTCCAACCATGGTTAGCCGTTGTAAATAATATAAAAGCATTGTATGCTGATATATCTATCATGTTACTGAATACCACTTGAGGCCATCGATTAGTCTTTCGCTTGCAAGTATAACATGATACAACTTTATCTAGCGTATCTACTCCTCCTTTGCATTTATTATAATCCAATATTATCTTTGGTTTTCTGTCTTCACGATTACTAATTTCAATGTTGTGATGGAAAGTGCTAAGCAGAGTCACAGATTTATTTTTTTTGGAATGTATGAAACAAGAGTAGTATTCTCGGTAAAACAAAACAACGATGAAAATACAGGGCTGTTCTTAGTTTCCAATATTTGGGGAGGCAGTTCAATCTTATTTTTACGTATAGTGCCTACTAAAGTTATTTGTTTTTCTAGTAATTTTTGACCCAATTCGTATGATGTAAAAAAGTTGTCTGTAGTCACATTATGCCCTTTTAGACCAACTGTCAAATCCAGAACTACCCGCATACCTTGATTTTTTTCAGGCATAGCTCCGTTTTCTTTACCAGTTTATGGTTGAATATTCCAAACATAGCTAGTAGCAGAATCGCAAAGCACCCAAAACTTTAAACCATATTTAGCTGGTTTTGACGGAATGTACTGCCTAAATGGACATCTTCCTCTGAAAGCTACTAGCTGTTTATCGACTGTAACGTCTTGTGATGGATTATACAGTTTAGGCAATAAGTCAACCCATTTATTCCACAATTCACGGATTGGCGCAAATTTGTCCAAAGATCGTCGTTCACTACGAGTATTCCTATTGTCAAATCGTATTACTCTTGACAGAATTATAAATCTTTTCAATGGCATGATTGCTCTAAATATTGGTCGACCTTTCTTAGCATCCCACAAGCTTTCCGTACTTTCATTATTCGATCTATATACTCCAGCCAACAAAAGTAAACCAATATATGCGAACATTTCTGTTTCGTCAATATCAGTCCAATCACTGCTAAAAACACGTTTACCTTCATTATTTGTACAATTCAATAATATGCTCATTACAGGAGGTGGAAAATATAATTGAAAACTTGAAATTTCTTCTTGTGTAATTCTTGAACAGGAATAGCGCGTCAAGCCTGGTATCATACATATAATATTCTCCGATCGGACTTTTCCAAATCTGTTGGCAAAAGCTTTTTTGGAATATACTATCTTACCACTTTTTGATATTATAGCTTGCGATGGTGCAACCTCATATTCATCTTCATTCGAACTGTTCGATTGCTCAGCATATTCCAAATTATCCTCAATTTCAGAACAAATTTTATCCTCGTCTGATAATTCGTTTAACATAAACTCTATTTCGCTATCATTCATATTTTATAACAAATAATACGAACCACTGTAAAATTTTTATAGGTCTAACTCGATGCGTGTTTATTCTACAACTGCCTATTGTACTAAGCAAATAAGAAAAACATTTTTTTATATATCAATATGTAAAGTAAGGGGAGTCCCCATTTTTCTACAAATATAACGCTCAACAGATATTATAAGAGGAGAAGAGACAGATGTAGTAGTTGCTATGAAAGCAAGTAAGATAAATTCAAAGCTAGTGTTACCAATTTGACACTTTTTGATGTCCACCATCATAAATACTCAAGTTTTAATTCGGGGTCATATTTGACCCGAAGACCTTGGGTGTAAAATTTTTTATAAATGATTTATTTACAAATATAATACTTCAAAAAAACGATATAATATTTAATATTTCGAATAAACAAAACTAAAAAAATTTCAGAATCAAAAGTCACTTCCTTTCAGAAAAAATTTGTTTTTTTTCTTAAAATGGGTCAAAATTGACCCAAATACCTTATGAAGGTTAAAGTACTTGTGTTATTAACTTCTGCACTGAGAGGAAGTAACGAAATGCAGCTTTATATTAAAACGTTGAAGGGTCTGTGATAGGTAACATAGGTTGTGCCTACTCGATGGGAAATAATTTGATGTTAAATAAAAATTTTGATACCAAAGGGAACGAAGTTTGACACACTAGCGATATAACGATTAAAAATATTTGTCATAATTTTATCGCCTTAAATAATTATTTACATCTTTAAAGATTGCTAGTTGTTAATACACAATTAAACTTCTGTTTCTCACCAAAAATATATTCCACTGAGGAAATTAAAGTTAAAAAGAAAAGACAGACTAACAAAAAAAAAAAAAAAAAAAAAAAAAAAATAAATAAAATGCAAAAAAGAAATAAAATGCAAAGAAATTGTAAAGCGAATCCCTAATGTGATTGCTTTGCGCAGTTGTGTGCATACGTGTATATTTTCATCATTTCGTAGAATCAAGATACAGTTGATATTTGTGTATCTGTATGAGTGTGTCAGATGAAGGCATCTTCTGCCAAAAAAATTAAATTAAATTTGTCTTAAATCAAGGTGCAAAAAAGATAATAAAAAATAAAGTAAAATGCAAATTATTCAAATATCGAAAAGAAAAATCAGAACAAGGAAATAAATGAAGACAAGTGTACATTTTTTATATAACGAATATTTTGTACCCTTGCACACCATAAGCGAATTGAATAGATATAAAAATACGTAACACTGGAGTTAGGGAGTACTGAGGACAGGAATAGCTAGTCAAGAACATGACTAGAACGCACTCTCTTGTCGAAATTTTACCGAACTATTTTGCATAAATGCAGCTGTATTCATATGCGTTGTGGTGGATGCACAGGTTATTGTGGATTATTGGCAGACACCGTTGTCCTCAGATAATTGTTACTACTTCATATCACCAACAGCAATATACTCCAATCTAGGCAGGAAAAATTGTTCGTAGCTACGTTCCACGGCAGTAGACAGGCCGATCATCTTTTTTTTTTTTAATGAAATATGATCCAAAATTAGATTTTTTTTAGGTTTTGCGTTGATTTTACAAAAAACTTCGTTAATAATTAAAATGTTTCCTAAATGACCGAAAAGAGTAATTCAAGCAACAAAAGAAAAGTCGGGGATATATTTTATTTTATTCATCCTATGAAAATTTATATTGTATTCTAATTTCTTCAACTTCCTTAGCTTATCGCTCTGGTTTCACTCTGCTGGTGTCTTACTTCTTCAGTTTTCTTTGGAAAACATCCGCAACCATTTGTAAATAATTTTCTTCTTTAAAATATTTTCATAATTAAAATAAAAATGGACTTCAAATACTTTAACAAATA
Source organism: Gymnosoma rotundatum (assembly GCA_916610165.2). Taxonomy (NCBI): domain Eukaryota; kingdom Metazoa; phylum Arthropoda; class Insecta; order Diptera; family Tachinidae; genus Gymnosoma; species Gymnosoma rotundatum. The sequence goes on along the minus strand of OU744337.1, from coordinate 87,613,346 downwards.
AATTCATAAAAATTAAAAATCAGTTTACACACTCTATTTTATGGAGGATTTCAGCAAAAAGTTCACTTATTATGACTTTTATCTTTAAAATATATTTTCTTTTAATTAAAGACACGGGAATATTTTTTTAAAATTTAATTTAAATTAAATTAAATTTTAAAAAAATATTCCCGTGTCTTTAATTAAATAATTTGCAAAGTGCCTGTGCATATAAATAAATTATCGTAGTGTTTTTGATATTTCATTTTTCGTCGACCGTATACAGTAGAGAAAGAAAAATAGAATTACTGCTGGTTATTGTTGTTTTTGCTTAAACTTTGATTTTTGTCTTTGCTTTATTGCTTAGACAAAAATCTTTAGTTTATTTAAAATGTTTGTCAGAAGTTTCCTGAAGAGTTAAGTAAGCGATAACGAAATGGCCATCGAGACGTGTTTTCACCCTCAATAATCAATATCGGTAGTTAATTAATTCGGGATAATTAAATAAAAAATAGCACGAAGTTTTTGTGAAAATTAAATATTTTCTTTTAGTTCTTGATTGAGTATAAATATTATAATTAAAGCTTAACAATGCACAGCGGGAAGGTAACTGTCATATATACACAAAATCTAAGCTATAAGTCAGATTTCTGTTAAAATTGGAATATTCGTAGAGACTTTAGGAGGTTGGTATTGCTGTTTTTTATTTATTTATTTTAAACAACTCTTCCAATACCTCTTTTCAGCAGTAGTTTATTTAGTTTCATATTTTAAGGTTTTGTTGAACTCTGGGTAATTATATTCTGTAAGAAAAAAAATACAAAGGCACGTCTACAAACTTTTTTAATGGTATATTAAGAACTTATTAAATTATTTTACAAATCAGTCACGGACAACTACATCAGATTTTGTTTACACAGATGTGTTAAGCGTTTAAGGGTTTTTACTTTAGTGACAATATTTGCAGTATATTTTCTGTTACTTGCTTAGTTAAAAAGAAATTTTTTAAGTGTTTTTGATATATATAAATTATCTTATATACTTCTAGAATTATATAAAGATAATACTAAATATAAAAAAGCTTAAAATATTAGCACCAATGTTTGAAATGGGCCCTCAGTTGAGAGAAGATATAACTACGCATTTAACTTAACCTTGAAAAAGGAATTCACTTGTTGAGAGATAAGCTAATATAAATCCTAAACATTGTGGTTGCTTAAACTACTTAATCAGAATGTTCTTGGGCGTATTAAAAATTCCTAAATCACGATAAGAACTATTTCCCAATCACGATAAGAACTATTAAGAATCCCAAAACTCTCGTTATTTTTTAAGAGAACCATTAAGAAATAAATTACGTTTTTAATTTTTATTACTTTTCAGGCAAAACGGTCTTATAATATCAACATATAAATTGCTTCAATGGAATCGAGTATCTGATAAATTTAATGCATGTGAAATAGAGTTAGATTCAAAAGATGGACCCAGAAAAAGCGAAGAAGAAGATCCGGGTTCAAGTAGTTATTTGTTTTTTCCAAATTTGGTCACAGAGGGAACACTATGGCTTTTTGTTAATGGCTTTTTTTTAAGTTCTCGTAATATATAGATCCTTATCTGTATGGTGCAATATACAACGTCGAATTTCTGATCGCAGATTTATAAGAGAGAAAAGGGAGAAAGCCATATATTTATGTATTAAAACCAATTTTTATTGTATTTGTACATACTTTCCTGCGCCAATGGTAAAGTAATGTTGCTGAAACGTTTTTTTTTAACTTTCTGAAATCTCAAATTCAATTTTATTTCTGAAAATTCATTTTAAAAAGGTTTGAAATATATACTCTAATTTCACGCTCATTTTTCTCCGCAAAATTTTCTTTTTGTAAAGTTTTTTCTTCGTTAAGCTCCTTAAAAGGATTTTTACTGACATATACTTTTCTCTATCCTTTTGAATTATCGATTTTAGACCTGTGGGAAAAATACTTATAGAATAAAGACACCATAAAGCTAATCATAGTCTATTTCTAAAAAAAAATATAATTCTTGAGAAAAAAAAACCGACTTCAAAACAGATTTCATCTGTCTGCCCATAACAGCTCAAGTGTATGGCTACATAAATTAGGTTACATTAACTATTGGGACTCCCTTATACGAGTATCTCCAAACTTTACACTAGTTCAGCTGTTTAATAGCTTAGCAATATACATCAAATTGCAGCAACTATAGGGTCACTCTTTAGTTTCTAAATTCAAATTATATACTTGCTTTGACAGTAGATTTAGCTATCAGGTTCTGTGTAAATTTTTCTGTCTATGACGGTTCAACAGTTTTCCCATATACGATACATCGGATTATATCAACTATTGTAAAACTCTTTTATTTATAATATAACATTTTTATACTTCTTGTTACACCAAATAAAGTAGTGGACATTCTGTCTGAAATTAAGGTGTTTGTATACAACGGTTCAAAAAATACGGCCATATAGAACAAATTACATTAATTTTGGGAACACACTTTAATTTCTAAATTCAAATTATAAGCTTCTTGTTATAGCGGACTTAGCAAAATGTGTCCCTTGTAAATTTCAACTGTCTGTCTATAATGATTTAAACGTCCGGCCACATACACCATATTATATCAACTATTGGGACACCCGTTTATTTCCAAAGTTTAATTTTATACTTGTTGTTATAAAGAGTTAGTAATACAAGTTCTTTGTAAATTTCAATCGTCTGTCTACAACTGTTTAAAAGTATGGCCATATACCAAATAAATGAACTATTGGTGCACCCTTTAATTTATAATTTTAAATATTATCAGCTGTTACTATAACGGCCAAAGCAATCGACATTGCGTCAAATTTACAAGCGTTTGTCTATAACAGTTCAAAAGATAGGCCAATATAAGTAAATCTACAGTAATTATGGGACACCTTTTAATGTATAAATTCAAATTAAAAACTCGTTGATATAGCGGAATTAGAAATACAGGTCCCTTTTAAGTTTCAGCGTTCTGTCTATAACGGTTCAAAAGTACGGCCACACACTTGAAATTATATCAACTATTGGAACACCCTTTAACTTCCAAATCCATATTTTATACTTTTTGTTATAGCGGACTTACCAATATAGGTTCGTTGTAAATTCCAAGCGTCTGTTTATAACTGTAAAAAAGTATGGCCATGCACATCAAATTAAATCAACTATTGGCGCACCGTTTAATTTATAATTCTTAATATTAATACTTGTTACTATAACGGCCATAGCAATCGACATTCTGTCTAATTTGCAAGCGCTTGTCTATAACGGTGCAAAAGATAAGCTTATATAAGTAAATCTTCGTCAATTATGGGACACCCTTTAATTTCTAAATTCAAATTCACGTAAAAATATGTATGTTGTATGGAAACACCCTTTAATTTTTAAGATTATGAAATGTTTTTAAAACGGGTCCAATCTGTAACCAAAATCTATCATATTACCAAAAATTTTCAAAATCGGATCAGAAATGATTGAGTTCTGGAGGCACAAATATAAAAAAGCAACATTCAGCCGAATTGTATAGCCTCCTTTTTTTTGAAGCCGGTTAAAAAAATACTATATATAAAAATTATCATTAAATGTCACCTTGTTGATAAACCCGTTTTACTGGAAAACGTTGTAGCGATTCAGAAAAGACAATTTAAAACCGCATTAATAACACGAGTTTCGTCCCAAACTATAGAACTTCAAACGCTGTCTCGCATATTAAATTATCCATAAAACTATTTTTTACAATTATTATGAACTCAGTGCGTTTAGCTTTAAATAATGACCATAATTTATCTCTCGATTTTATATAAGTGCCACAAAGTGAACCTCAAGCGAACAAAACTTGTAGACAAAGACTGTGAAATCTTTTCTATAACGAAAGCTTATAAGAATTAGTTAATTTCTTTACAACTTTTCAATTATTTGATGTCTGCTTAAAATAACGAAACAAGCAAGAAAAAAGAAACAAAAACGCAAAGTACTGAAAAAAAATTTTAACGTTAAAGAAAAGAAAATAAAATGAAGAAGTTAAATAAAGATAAAATATTGTAATGTTGTTACCAACATGTAATCTCTTATCCGTAGGTATGTACGTAAGTATGTATTGGCTTTATCAAGATTGCATTACTTGCAAATAGTTTTGAACTTTGTATATTAATCTGATTATAGGGTTTACTTTTCGCAACTTAAAAAAAGCTATCTTTCGAACTGAATGAAATTATGCAAAACAAGAAAACAGTTTAGAAAATCAAACTGAATAATTGAGAAAAAAGGAAAAATCATAATTTTGTTAAAGTGTTTTAATTTTTAAATTTTTTCCCCATTAGGATTTGAACCATCGATTTTATAAATTAATGAAAATTGACGTATTTTCGTCTTTTTGGTTCTTTTTAATTTAATTTCTAAACATTCTTAGAAAAATGTCTCTTGGTTCTTTTTTACGTTGGATTTTTCCTTTAAAATAGTGGACTTTTATCCAAACTTTACTGTCTGCAAGTGCCGCCTGATGAAACTGCGAATATAATTAATAATTGCATGATTTAGCCAAAAACAAGGCGCAATCGGTATGAATTATCTTTAAGCGCTGGTTAAAAATATGCACCGATATATGGGACTTCCAAAATGTGATGTCTGATTTGGCTATTAATTTAAAATAAAAAAGCATAAGAATTAAAAAAACAGGTGGTCTTAATAGCCCAGCTAATTTTTGTTTATGTTCGATGTTGTTGTCAAAATTTAAAAATAAATAAAATAATTTGAAAAAACCAAAGAATGAAATATGAAGTAGGAGAAAGAAACCATTTAGTAAGACTTCATTCAAAGTACCAAATTATAATAAAAGGATAAGTTAAATTCGGCTTCCTAGTTTAAGTCAGCTATTTTTTACATCAACGTGGTGCTCTACAACAACAAAATGACATTATTTTTTTGGTTTTGTAGCCGGCGCACAGTGGTCAATTTCGCGAGATAGCGGTCAAAACTCTATAACTTTTGACCGGATTGGTATTTTTTTACGCAATTTGTTTTGTTCAATAGGAGGGACTTTAAGCTTCAAAAAAAAAATCGACCGATAGGAACGTAAGTAATGTGGAGTTAAAAATGCATTTTAATTTTTTGTTGAGTTTCCATGTAAAAGTTGAATATTTTTACATTTTAAATAGGTATTTTTTTATAATTTCTTATTTTCCTCAATCGTATTTTACAACCAATACTTATTTATTATTCCTAAACTTAATTTTGGTCAGAAAATGCCAACATTTAGCCATTTGGCAGGGGCCAAAGGTAGGTTTTTTTTTGGAAGAAAGCTAATTCTTGTGAGGATTAAACTGAAAAATAACACTGAAATTCCCAACAATATCAATACCATTTGGATATATTATATGCAGAACACAACATCGATAAAATTTTTAGTAAACTTTTACTATTGATTTAAAGTGCACATATATTTTATTTAAATGTATTAATAAAAATTTATACTAAAATTAGAAACAAATTATAATCTTTAAACTAGTATTAATTAAACAATATTAGTAAAAATTTCTTCCAAATAGCTTTGATTTTCATTTTGCAGTAGTTGTTTAGCTTCTTCATCTAACTCTAATGAGGTTGATTTCCATTTTTGTCGAATACTGGACATATACGGGTCTGATGTGCACAACAAAATATTAATAAGATCTTCATTAGTACAATATCTGGAAATTTTTCTGGTATTGTGCTCGCGAAAGAATCTGTAGTCTTTGTTCCTTTTTTCTTGCGCTTCTTCTGAGAGATCTCCAATTGGAAGCATATTGTGCTGAATTATTTGTTCCCCATGGAACAAAATTTTGTGAACTATGGTTGGCATATGTCTCCAAGAATATTTTTGGTTATAAAGGGTTGCTGTCTCATTAGCATACTGACCAATTTTTTTTGCATCTATCTTTTTGCTACATGCTATAACTTCTAATATGATTTGGAATCGTCGTATTAAATCATAATCTACTCCAGTTATAGAAGCTGCAGTTTCTGGATCGGAAAAAAATCTCCTTGCTGTATTTCCATCATTACAATTTCCTTCTCCTTGCTTTGGCTGGTCAATTATAAGGCCTATCTCACGGTATTTTTCTTGAATATCTTTTTTTTTGCTTTCTTTTTTCCAAATTTTCTTTGTTGTTTCTCACTGTTTCGCCTAACGGGCCAAATTCCAAATCGTATCCCAATTTAAGAATATGCTCCATAAAACGAATTCTAGCATGAAGAGGTGAAATTCCAAATTCATATGCTTCATTAAAACTATCGTCTTGTGTTGGTGGTTGGCTCAATTGACGTGATGTTTTTTGGCATAAAGTGCAGCTTGACGAAGACTTTGTTTCGGTTAAAGCTTGTGCAACTTTTCCATCGATCATTGTAAGTGACATTTTAAAGTTAACTTCGATGCATTGATCATTAAATTCAAATATCACGGGTTTAAGTTCTTTAATTTCATCTCTTATTTTGCCAACTTCTTCAGTTATGACATCTTTAGTTTCTTTTTTGTAAGCAAACTTTATTGGTCTACACAATTTTGTTGACGATGGAATTTCATTCTTCCATACATCTATCTCTGCAGCTCTACTAGTTGACGGCTCTGAACCAATAAATGTTTTTGTTAAACGTAATGGAACGAAAGAAATCATGAATAAATTGGCATCTGATGAATTTTCCGCATTACATTGTTTGTATTGTTTCTGGCCAGAGGACCCATCACATCCCCATTTAGAAATTAAAGTCATGCTGTAATTTTTAAACTTCTTTAAATAGTCAGCATCAAATGTCTTTAGTAATCGTTCTGCAGTGTGTTCAAGAAGATCCTGCAATTTTATTTCTGCTGAACTTGAAGTTACACTAATAGCAGTTGGTGAAGGTAAGCAATCTTTTTTGGCAGAAGCTATATCTCGATATGATGGAAAAATTCCACAATTTTTTTCATTTGTTCGCTACCGCAATTCTGTATATTGGTTTTTAGTCATTTTCAAATCCAAAAATAGTGCAAATGCTTCTTCTGGAGTAAATTTATTTTCTTCAGTTGGTGTCGGCATACTTTTTAAAATCCTTTTTATGCGTCTGGGGCTTGCTTCCACTATTTTTTTAATGATAGCAATTTTACTCTTTTTAGTTTTCGATGGTTGAATTTGATGCAGAAATGAATCCTTTATGATGCTACAAGAAACTTCTTCATTGATATGTTTAAGCTTGCGTCTTCGTGATCTTTCACTACAATTATCAATTGGCTTTGCTGGTCGACCACCTTTTCCAGTTTCCGTGGTAGTTACTGATGGCTTTTTAAAAATAAGTTTATTTCTTAGCCATTCTTGGTTGCGTGAGTAAAACAATTTCTTGTTTCTGGAACATTGATTGTACAGTTTTCTTAAAGTATTTAAAAAGTTTTTTATTTTTAAGTTATGAATTTTAATTTCTTTTTTGTCGCATATTTTGAAGAATGGATTATTCATTATACGTAAAATAATGTCGTTTTCATCTTTCCGTTCAAAATATATATCAGATAGAACACTATAACTGAATTTAGCCATTGTTGAAACAATAATGAAGAAAAAAATGAATGCATGGATTAATATACTATTGCTCGAAGTTTCAACATGATCTGTTTTTCCTCTTTGAAACATAATATAACAGGTACTTCGTTTTACCAGTTATTTCCATTGGTTTTAAATTTATTTGCAATTTTCAGGTATTTAAGTTATGTAATATTAGATGGCAATAAAATAATTTTTTACCTTTTTCAAATTAATTGCTAGATACCACATAATTTGGGAGTTCTTTTGTCATTTTTGTCAAAATTTTGATACACCCTTCTATGTGGACTAGGTCCAAATATGGGCCAACTTCTCCTAATTTCAACAGAATTATTTTTTTGATCAATAAGAACTCTTGTACAAAATTTCATCAAAATATATGCATAATAGCCACTTTCACATACAAATAACTTCTCAAAAAATATGACATTCATTTGTACCGAATATCTTACCTTGGGTCAGAAAAATTGCTGTAGCACAAAAAGTGCAGTCCCGATGCATGGACATGTGTATATAGGAATGTAGGGGAGAGTTAGGACTACAAAATAGTAAATTTGTGTTTTGACTCAGCTTGACTCACAGGAGTTGTGCTCTATGAAGTAGGAAATTTCCGAGAAATTTGACCTTTTTAAAAAAAAATATTTAAATTGTTCGGAAAACAGTAGAGCTTCAATTTTTTTTACCAGTAATAGGAAATAAGTTAAGTTACAACACAAAATTTATTTCGTCCAAAAATCTTGAAAAACAAAAAAGTTGTGATCATTTAAACTTTAAAAAATAACTAAAAATATCATAAATTTACTAAATTCTGAAAAAGCCCATTTTGGACCACCCTGTTCTCAGTGAAATAGTTGAAATAGAGTTCTAATTTTTTGGCTCCCGAGGTTTACTACTGTCTACTTTCATATGAGTCTAATAACTTTAAAATCGGAGAACAAAAACCAAAAGTAGTTTTGGCCGCTATCTCAAAATATTGACCACAGTGCGGCGGCCACCTAGTATTTAATTCGCTTTGATGTATGTGTTACGAATACATTTTATGTTGACATACATATCTCCAAGGCGAATTAATTATAAGGTGATAGCGGTGTGGAATTCATTTATTTTCGCCGGTATTATAACTGGCAAACTCCATATATAAAAAATTATCTAACTGTTAAACTGATTTTTTATATATGCAGTTTGACAGTTAGGATACCGGCTAAAATGACTGAATTCGCCATCGCTATAACCTTTTAATTAATTAGCCTTGCATATGTCTCCAGAAATTATGAGTGTGTAGGCATGGTTGGTAGTTGACATATTTAAAGTGTATAAAAATTAAAAAATTTGGTTTCAAGATAGTATCACAGGTTACTTTGCTTTAATTGAAGCGACGTTAAAAAAATCTATTTGCCCGCAATTAAAAGTTTGACTAGTGTAATAGTTATTTAATTGACTAAATAACAACACGGAAATTGTAGAACAATATTTTCACTCCTTAAAGGATTTTTTCTTACATTAACTAATCTTAAATCTTATGGGGATTGCTGCTGTTTCATCAAAAGAACTCCATGTAACTATTTATATTAGTCGATATAAATAATTAAGGTAAATATTCTTTTGAAACGTCAACAAATATAGAGACTTCTTACTTCCTTTTGACCAACCCCCACACCTTTATTCAGGAACAGAGCCTTGCGTAGGAAAGGCGTTTCAAAAGCACGTTATGTCGAGGTCTTCCAGTAGTTTTTCAAAGGGATTGCTAAAACTTGATTTATAATACCTGGGTACAGAGTTTTTGGCGCCAGGACCGTGTGTTCAATTTCAATTATGCTGATGAAGTTCCAGCTTCCAAAAAATCGAGGTTTTTTTATGTAATATATATATTTTTTGTATTTTCATTTGAAAAAATGAATGAGAAGAGTTTGATTTGCGGCGATCAGATCCTGTAAGGTTATTCCCTTCTGGTTAAACCATTATATTGAAATGTTTGAATTTTCTTATTTAAATAAACTATTAGTCAAAATGAAAATTTATTATTCGGAATCTTTTAAAATTTAATTAATTTACTTTATTCGTGCTTGATTCCTTCAAATATAAATATTTCATGATATTCTCATAAAATATTTATTATCTTAAACTAAACTACAAAATGAAATGTGTTACTGCGGGGAAAGCATATCCATATGGCCATTTCACTACTGCTCAAATAGCTCATCAGTGGATTTTACCCAAATATTGTATAGAAAAACAGAAAGTCTTATATCAAAAGTCAAATTGATTAAATGAGAATTCCATTGAATCAATAAGACAGAAGACAATAACAACTCAAAAATGTTCTACACAAAAAACACAGTAAACATTTAGTTACTATTTTTATTTTTTCTTTCATTTTTCTACATAAGGGATCCCATTGGGAACCATTCATATGTATTTGAAAGATTCAATGAAAAAATAAAAATTGAAAAACAATTTTTATTAATAAGCAATGTGCACATGCAAATATATCAAAATGAAAATTTATTATTCGGAATCTTTTAAAATTTAATTAATTTACTTTATTCGTGCTTGATTCCTTCAAATATAAATATTTCATGATATTCTCATGAAACATTTATTATTTTAACTATTAGTCTTATTGTTTAACAGTATTTGATATTCTGAGCCCATATACGTCAAACCCACAATTTCCTAAGTTTTAAATATTTAAATTCGGGATGTATAATCAAATAGTGTAAAGATTAAATGATATTGAAAATAATGTTATGTATTTTCTAAATATTTTCTTAAAAATGTCAACAATTTTTTAACATTAGTTCCCTATTTCATTTTATTATATACTTCAAAAATATTTACATTCGCCAAAAGATGTCAAGTGAAATATTAATATCAAGCAACAAAATTATCTGTATTTAAAGATACGAGGATATTTTTTAAATATGTAGTTTTCATAAAAACTTCTTCCTATTTTTTTATTTAATTATCACGATTAAATTAACTACCGATACTGATTATTGAGGGTCAAAGCACGTCTCGATGGTCACTTCGTTACCGCTTCAGTGATGCTAACTTTCACTTTAAGATTTGCGCTCAAAATATTTTTACGATAAAAGTTAGATCTCTAAAAATAAAATATTTTTTGAATTTTTTAGGAAATATATGTAATTGATCGTAGGTTAAAAATTTTTTTTTTTTGGGCATTTCCATAAACTTGTTAACCACGACAGAAAAAACAGAAAGCCCTGAACCTGGAGAAAGAAAAATAGAATTACTGTTGGTTATTGTTGTTTATGCTTAAACTTTGATTGCGCTACTGTTTGGACAATAAAATATTTGTCAAAAGTTTCCTGAAGAGTTAAGTAAGCGGTAACGGAATGGCCATCGAGACGTGCTTTGACCCTCAATAATCAATATCGGTAATTTAAATAATTAATCGGGATAATAGAAAATAGCACGAAAAACAGATTTTATTTTGAAATTTTTTTAAATATGTTTGTAATAATTCTTGCAAAAAGACCGACTTTAAAACAGACTTCATCTGTCTGCCTATAACGGTTCAAGAGTATGGCCAAATAAATTGGATTACATTAACTATTGGGAAAGCCTTATATTCCACCTCCAAACCTTGTACTTGTTCAACTGTTCAATAGTTCGGCAATATACATCAAATTACAGCAACTAAAGGGTCACACTTTAAGTTCCAAATTAAATACTTGCTGTTGTAGTAGATTTAGCAATCACGTTCTGTGTAAACTTCGACCGTCTGTCTATAAGTCCAACAGTTTGCCCATATACATCAAATTATATCAACTATTGTAAAACCCTTTAATTTATAATTTAAAATTTTTATATTTCTTATTACACCAAGCAAAGTAGTGGACAATCTGTCTAAAATTCAGGAGTTTGTATTAAACGGTTGCAAAACTACGGCCATATGGAACAAATTGCATTAGTTTTGGGAGCACCCGTTTATTTCGAAATCAAATTTATTACTTGTTGTTATAGCGGAGTTAGTAATACAGGTTCTTTGTAAATTTCAATCGTCTGTCTACAACTGCTTAAAAGTATGTCCATATACATCAAATCAAATGAACTATTGGGGCACTCTTTTATTTATAATTTTTAATATTAATACTTGTTACTATAACAGCCATAGCAATCAACGTTCTGTCAAATTTGCAAGCGTTTGTCTATAACGTTCAAAAGATAGGGCCATATAAGTAAATCTTCATCAATTATGGGACACCCTTTAATTTCTAAATTCAAATTTTAAACTCGTTGATATAGTGGGCTTAGCAATACAGGTCCCTTTGAGGTTTCAACATTCTGTCTATAACGGTTCAAAAGTTTGGTAAACTACTTGAAATTACATCATCTAATGGGACACCCTTTAACTTCCAAATCCAAATTTTATACTTGTTGTTCTAGCGTACTTAGCAATACAGGTTCGTTGAAATTTCAAGCGTCAGTCTACAACTGCTAAAAAGTATGGCCATAAACATAAATTTAAAGCAGTCGGCATTCTGTCCAATTTTCAAGCGTTTGTCTATAACGGTTTTTTAATTTTTAGATTTATTTTTGTATAACTTTTTGTTATTGGGGTTATAGTAATACGCAGGCATTTTAAATTTTACAGAAGTGCCCTTTACACTTAAAAAATATTCAAAATCGGATCAGAAATGACTGAGTTCTGCAGGCACAAACATAAAAAAGCAACATTTCGCCGAATTGATAACCTCCTTCTTTTTTTTGTTTTGAGTCGATTAAAAACTAATTTTTAATATTTTTGTTTTCTGTTTCCTAAAGATGCCACCCAACGGTGTGGCGAAATATTGAAAAAATTAAAAATAATTATCAATATTTTTTTTTTTAAAACTGACAGAGTGCTTGAAATATTAGAAAAGCTAATAATACAAAAGAAATATTAAAATTTAGTATTTGGAGATTATTGACGCTTATTGCATTTTTAAAAATAAATTCAGCACCAATTATTTTATGGCAAAAAATGAATAGAAATTTGACTTATTGCCCTTATTGCTATCTAATAATTCATATTTTTTTAGTGGAAAAGTATGCGAAATATCAGGTCCTTTTTTTTGTGCGAGTAAAATTATTAAATTTGCTTATGTATTTACATACGTAAAAGAAAAAATAATAATGGTGACAGAATGTAGAAATTTCTAACAAATAGCAGAAAGAAGTTTTTTTTTTTTTGTGGAAATAATTAGTTTCTATCAGTTTGTAACAAATATGAGTGCAAATTTTTTCAACGTACTAGGTTTTTTTTTAAGATAAAAGCATTTGTGCCCCTTACAGATAGAGAAAAGTTGAAGAATACGCAAATACAAATTTGCTTACAACAATTTTTTATTCAATGTACATAACTACCTCAAATGTAAAAATAAACAAGAAAAAATGTGCGAAGTACCTTAATTTTAAGTTTGTAACATGTACTTCATGCGAACTACGCTGAGTACCTCAATTGAACGTGTAGTTTTCAGTTTGTGACATGTTCTTATAATAAACACAGCCTAAGTGCAATTTTATGTTATGCCAAATTTAATATATAGCAATTTTGATAAAAATTATAATAAGTAAAAGCAGTATTGTGCTTGTCGTTGTTCTTTTTAAATAGTTACTGCTAAAAAATAAATAGTTGACATCACTGCTTAAGTATTTTAGTTTTCTCTTCAACAATTGGAGGTTATGTCGCATATACGTAACATATGCAGTTTGAACATGATAATTATAAATTGTATGTTAAATATAGATTTTGACATACACAAGAAATTACATATGGATAGCAATTTTGACATTCCATATGACTTGTACACGCCGTCTAAACACACCTTTAGCTGTGCAGAAAAATATACAATTTAAGGTAGATTTGTAAAAAGCTTGTATTTCATTTAATTCATCGATTGTAGCTTGGGCTGCAACAAACAAATAATTTATTTATTTTTTACCGCTACACAGTGGGACAGAATGAAAATATTGATCTAAAGTCTTACACAAGCATAGCAGAGGAGCATCTGACCTTAAGTTTCGTAGCTGGGTTCTATCCGCTTTCAAATGGTGACACTATGTAGTCTCGAATTTGGGCACCTCACATCTGAAAATTTTTTTAATGCTTGGCATTTCTTCAATATTTGTCCGATGGTTTTGAAGGCATTGACCGATTTATAAGCATTTAAAAATTAATAAATTTAAATTTTTTTTTAATATTCTGGTTTAGTTTTTTTTTTTTTTTTAATATTCGGCACAATATTCAGCAACAGCCAATCGTTTTGAGTTTTTCGTAGTTGGCGAGCAAAATTTAAAATATTTTTGAAAAAGATTATATTTTTTCCGACATAAATTAGTTCAATTTTCACTTTAAAAACCACAATGAAATAATTTTTGCATATTTAAGCCTAAAAGGGGCAATCTATCTTTTTTTATTTTTTGATAGAAAAAAATTGTCTTTAGGATATTTTTGTGTACGCTAACTATGCATAAGAACTCAGAATATATATCTACATATACTTTATGGTATCGGAAAAGGATATTGTGAAATTGTAAAAAGAATAGCAAATATAGAGGATATACCCTTTTCCACCTGTGTTAAAGAGCGTTAAAACAAAGCCAAATGACATCAAATTGTATGATGTTTGTTTTGAATTTTTCTTGATTTAACGTTTTTAAAAATTCATTTCGCAATACGCAATTCAAAATATGCAAGACTTCGTAAGTTCTCTTTAGGCCGATTCATAGCAAGGCTTTAGAGTTTATACTCATAACGCATTCGCTTTTCTTTTTTAAAAGCACAAAAAATAATCTTTTATTGAAACTCCACCATAAATGTTTATGATCGGAAATTTTTTCTTTGTTTCCCTTAATTCATTCATATTTTATAAGGAGGAAATCATTTAAATTTATTTTCAAACTTTTAGAAGTAAAATAAATAAAATGCAACTACATCTAATGTATAAGAATTAAAATGGAAATGAAAGAAAAATAAATAAATAAATAAAAATATCTTGAAATGGAAGGAAAGGAAGGAAACAACATCAATTTTGATGAAGACTATAAGAATTTCTTTGGGTTTAAATAAAATATATATATATATATATATATATATACAGCGTGAAGTCCTTTGGCTTTTTCAACTATCCTATTCCGTTATTTATATTGTTGCTTCTGCTGCTGTAGTTGTTTTCGGCTGATGCTGCTCCTAATGGATTTTAAATGAGCATTATAAATACCAGTTAATAGCGAATTTCTTTGAGGGGGCGTACAAGTAAGAGAGAGCACATGCCAACATGTATGACCGAATGTTATTGAAAAAGTGGTGGTCAAATTCGAATCTGTTTTCTTATAACTTTTTTTAAGCAGCTCATATGAATTTTATTGTATATTTAATTGTACGTATAACATAATAATACAGCAATTTTGTTTTTGTTTTTTTGTTTATTAGTATTAATAATAGTAAAGTTGTTTTTCATTTTATTGTAGTGTTTTTTATTGTAAATACAAATAGTTTCTAATAAAAGATCTCCTTTAAAAAATACAGAATAAGAAAATCTGTTTTTTAATACTGTAGTTTCTACTTTAAGTCTTGATTCTTATTTTGTTTTACAATTATGTTAGCTTCTGAACATAAAAGGGAAAATAACAAAAATATTAGCATAACACATATTGTAAGACATTTCTAGATAAATCGTACGATTATGTATGAACGTGAATCATCTTTTTCAAATATTATTTTATTGCATCAGTCTGGAAAATTTATCTTTATACAAGCAGCTCTCTAGATTTTTATACCCTTCACCACAAAAAGTAGAAAAAGCGTATTACTAAAATTGTCATTCCGATTATAACTTCTACAATATCCATTTCCGACCCCATAAAGTTTATATATATTCTGTCTTTTTATGCATAGCGAAGTCGATTGAGCGATGTCAGTCTGTCTTTCCATGTTAGTGTTGAAATCAACATTGCCGAGACACTGCGTCATTATATTATTTTAGAAAACTTATAACCGTTAAAACTTAATATATCGCTAATTGATAAATTGGCTATTTAGTTGCTAATATCATACACATCATATTATGTCATACCACAGCATTTCCAACATTTTAGTAACATTGTTTAACTTGCTTTCGACTTTTTTATGATTTAGTATCTTAATAAACCAATAAAAAATGTTTGAGCAAAAAAAAAAAAAAAAAAAATTTAGTTCAAAATACTTTATGGCGAAATTTAGAATTTCACTCATAGAGCAGATTTAGGATTGTGTTGTTCTTGATGCTGGGTAGTTTTTTACTTATTAATACTTTAATATATATTTTTTTAATTTACTATTTATTCTTACTGAACAAATGGTTTTGGTCCCCACACAATTGTTATGATAAAAATTGATATAATAAAAATTGGTTAATATTTATTGAGTTCATGTGCGGCAATGAGTTTAACAATACACAGCAACTTACATTTTTAAGTAACTTGTTTTTGTTTGTTCCCATATTTTTTTTGTAAGTACAAATTATTTAATTTTATTTCATGTTATAATTATAATAAATTCCAGTTTTAATATGGACTTCAGTGAAGGAATATGAATAGTCTTGGATGATTCCGTGACTACCGAATATGATGAAGTAAATCCTGAGGTTAAATTCACAACACCTGTGCCAAAAAAAGGAAGAAGCCGAGTTTTACTTTATCGTGGTCATACACTGAAATCAGTAAACTTATCCTGGGAGTGGAAGCACTCCCATTTGTTTGCTTTTTATATTTTGTAATGTAAGACCTTTTTTTTATATTTCAAAATAGTTCTAAAAGCAGATTTTTTTATGATGTGCAAAACAATGTTTAAACTAACTTTCCATTATTCAAAAGTTTTATTTTTTCTTTAATTAACTTTTAAAACATCCGAAATTGGCTGCAAATTGTAGTTTTTATATCAAGTCATATACCCAAAACATTAATTTGTCTATTGTAGAGATAAATGTTATAAAATATATCAACATAATACCAACACATTATTTCACATCATTGCTTAGTAATAAAAATTTCTTCATAATTTCTTTTGTTTTAATATAAACTGTATGTTAATAAACCAGTATATAAAGTGTTTAATAATATTGTTTACTATAACATGACTTGTCGCTAATTTTTATCACATCGGAACCTGATTTTGTGTAAACCCAGAAAATCGTTGAGTAAAACATACTTTTCGATACGTTATCAAAGCCGAAGTATAAGTTAAACTTTAACTTCCTCCACTTCTATAATGGCATGAAAAGTTCTTTTACATCGAATCGTCAACGTGAAAAGAAGTGAAGACTTCGTGGGTAAGAAATAATTCAAATTAAAAGCAATAATCTTGTAAATTTGAGTTTAAAACCAACGCATACGGAATAATCCTTTATAACTAATTCTAAAGGTAATGTTTGTAAAAATTTTAATCGTCCTTATTTTGATAAAATTCTTTTTGTCACCAAACAGTTAAAATATTTTGGAACATATTATTTTACATTTGCCCGCGTGGTTAATAACCTTAAAAATCTTTTATCCTCAAGAAGGAACTGTTTATTAATACATTTATATTTTACACTTTGGGTAAGGTCACCTAATTTTTATTGAAGTGAAGATATTGTTTCAGTTTTGTTTCATCCTTAGATGACAAAAATTTACCAAGTGCGTCCCAATTTGCTAATTAAACACGTGGTAGACTTGTAGGCCACCACTGGGAAATTTTATTTTGTCACTTTGCTATTCAGTGTACTACTTTTAGTAGCATATCAAAAAAAAAATTCTGCAAAGAAAAAGGCAAAGTAGAACAATAAAGAAATTGTTGGTCGTTTTGCATTCCATTGCAAATCTACACATTTTAGTCGACCAGAAACTTTAAAAGCATAAGCATAATACCCAATGAGTGTAACAGAAAAAACATAAATTCAGCAGAGAACATCTAAATCGGAATAAAGTGAATATTCAAAAATTTTAAAGAACCGGAAGCCAGCGAAATTCCTCACCGTAGGACAACTGGTTGGAGTTAAAACATCAAGAGCTTTAAACAAGTCATAACTTTGGAATTAGTTCTCAGAAATATTTAACACCTATGGTTTGGTAATATGTGAAAGCTTTAATTTTTGGTAACTCTTCTTAGTGCAAGATTAGGTATAGTATCAATAATTCATTTAATAGTGTAATTCAAACAAAAAAGAAAAAAAAATAGTATATATAAAATCATATTCCAATTCCTATTTTAAAATTTAGGTAATTAAAGTAAGCATATTAACAAAATAGCAAAGAAAAAAACGAATTATTTGTTACCCTACACTCCGCAACCATTGGCAGTTTGACGAGGCCTCATCAACAAGCAGTTGCAGAACAATTTGATTTGGGTGAGTCATAAACAGTTTTATTTTTGTTAAAATGCTTTTCAATTAAATAAGTAGAATGTAGCATTATCATGTTTATTACTATTCTTATAACACCAATTAATGAAAAAATCTATATTTTTATTCGGATAATTTGTACTATTTAATAATTTAAAAAAATTCAATTTCGATCATTTCCAAAAACAAACAAAATTGTTATCTATAGTATCAAAAACAATCGCAATCAATTTGTTTTCTTTCAATTGCGGTTTCTGTTTTATTTTATACCTAATATAATTATCAATTTTCTTCATTGATAAAATTTTGTCACTTGTTTTACACCTTCATTCATAAAAAAAAAAAAAAAAAAACAGCTATTCAGAGCTATTGTTGTAAGTTGATTTAACTTTACATTCCATTGATCATCTTTAACATTAATTAAGAGAAGATTTTTGGTCTAGTCTCTTTTTCTACAGAGAACTTTAATTACCGATTTCATTTGCTTTGTTGAGACCATAATTGCTACGTCTTTATCATCGTATCATAGTAGAATTGAAAGGAGATAAAAATAAAAAACCTCTAATTCTTTACACCCTACATTAAGTTCGTAAACAAATTTATTTTCTTATCGTTTAAGATTTTCATAATTTCTTTTTTTTTTACTATTTATAAGTTGTTTACATTATAAATTTCTTCTCTAAATTAATTTGAAAAATATGATTATATTAACCAATAAATGAATTATATAAAATTTAATTGGGTTATCAATTTTAAAGTCAAATAAATATTGATTTAATTATGCGGTTCTAGAGATCTACGTTTTTCTTACATAATGTAATTGGTCTAGATTAGTGAAATTTAGGGATCTTAGTTAATTATTAAACGCCCTAAGATCATTGGTAGGGTGGGTTGCGAGGCGTTATTCCCAAAAGCACCTGGGAATGTATTGAAGTAATTGTGTTGTTGTGAATGGCATTATTAGCTATTAGTAAAGTTAATTTGAACAAGGGGTAAACTTTACATTGTTTCGATTAAACGAAGAAACTTAGTTTTGGAATTTTTTTTAAGGGAGTCTATAAAATTATTTATGTTATGACACATCTATCGGTAATAGAGATATAATATGACAAGAACCACCCCAACCGACTGACTGCTAGTAGATTCAATGGCTCCCGCTAGTCTATTATTTCTCAAGGGGCAATATTTTATAAAAGTAACATCTCCGATAGTTCTTAACAGAGTTTTGGGAATTTCGCATCTCTCTGAAAACAATCATAAGTGATGTCATAGTGATGGAACACTACAATTTAATTTACAAATAATATATAAAGCTGAAGAATTTTTTTTTCATTTTAGAGAGCAACTCCTTTTATTCACTAATTTTTTAAGTTCGCTCAACAGCTGATTCTCATAATAGCAAAACATAACCGTGTACAAGGCTTCGGCAATTATTAGGTCTGTTCAGTAACTTTACTAGCAAAATCTAAATTTCAAAAAGTAAATGAATGCTTTACTATCAAAAATTAGCAAAGAAAATTGTTGTTTGTGGCTTTGGATATGATATGTAAGACTTAAAATCTGCACATTATGACTACTAAATAGTTCCGTTTTTAAAGTAAATGTACTAGAGTGGAAAAATATATAAAACAATAGACCACTATAAGCCAGTATAATATTAGATTGATAAAATATGTACATAACATGTCCTACATTTTTTGTATTACAAGTAATTTTCAAAAGCGTTGCTGATGTTTATGCGCATCATAAATATAATTTTCTGTTAGTTCTCATTAACTTTCATTAACATTAACTTCTCATTAAATTTACATATAAAATATTTATATTAAAAGTAATTTAAGCTTTATACATGTGTATAACTTATTTATGTATAACTTATTTACAATTGTATATAATAATTGTACTATATAATAAGTGTTCTATATAATAATTGTACTATTCTTATTCTACTGAAAAAAGTACATTGCATTGTTTTCTTAAAAAAAAAAAAAACAAAATAATACAAGTCTAGAAGATTCTAAACTAAATTTCTGTTGTCTTAAACTTTTTTTATTGTATACACTCCACGCAAAATTAAGTAAAAATAACAAAATAATATTATTTTTGTATTCTTTTATTAGCCAAATAGTTGCATTTTCTTCAATCTTACAGAAATCTCTTTAAACAGAAATTTTATAATAGAAGTAACAAAGAATTGTTTGACTAATTCATGCTAATAAAAATTTTACTAACCAAAACTTGCAACAACAACTTTCTTTTAGTAACAATTTTCAGTTAGTAAGCAGATCTATTTTTTCCAAATAATTTTTACTATTTTGCGGAAATCAAAATTGTATACAATGGGTCAATCATGTGACTAAAGAAAATATCATTGGGACAATTTCAATGTTAATGTGCGGCAATTTAGTACAGTAAAATTTGGGTAAAATTAGTGCATTTGCGCCAATCGCGTGAACTCTCCTTTAGAAGTATTTTGTGGGTAAATTTAAATATCAATCTAACCGCTTATCAAAAGAACCCATTTCATAAATTTGCTTTTTATTTGAAATTTTGTATAGGATAAAAATTGAAGAAGCCACAACAAGTTTCTATTATTTTTGAATAAACAAAGGTATCTTCAATCACAGTTATCTGCAAAAATCTACAAAAATTGCTTTGTATCCCTTTTTGAGAAAAGTTTTTTATATTTACTAAATTTATTTAATTATTATTCTAATCTTTTGTTGCTTCATATCAATTCGTTTGTATATTCGCACAACTAAAAATGTAAAGAATCTATTTATAACATTTTTTTCAACTAATAACAAATTTATTACAGTATGATGACCGTTATTTTTAATATTTTATTTTTTATTTTATAAGAAAAACCTTTTAGTTGCTGTTATTATTACTGCTCTTATCTACAAAAGAGAGATTTATCAATTTTCCATTTTAAGTAAGCGACATAATGGAAGACAAAACAGGAGTTATAAATAAATGTCTTGGAGTGTTTTTAGTGTCATTTTATTTGTTGTTAGAAAACTTTACAAAACATACAAAATGAAAATGAATTGTATATTTTTTGGAACACATGTTTTATATGAAAAAATATTATTTATATTAAAATCAAATACAGAAAAAACACTCGCTTGCAACACGCGTTCGTATAAATGTATGTATGTAAGAGGAACAGATATTTATGTTCATGAACGTATGTTTGTAATAAAAAAAAGGAGTTCAGTATAACCGAACTATAATAACCCTTCCTTCAGCGTCAATTTATCCAATCGAAAGTTAAACTTGTTTATTGAAACTAATATATTTAGTTTAAAAGTATCCTTAGAATAATAATAATAATAATAATAATAATAATAATAATAATAATAATAATAATAATAATAATAATAATTAGGTAGGAGGCTTCTGTAGTCAAGGTGGTAAGCATGTTGACTACAAATCTGGTTGCCCCGGGTTCGATCCTTGCGGCAGTCAAAAAATAAAAATGTTTCTTTTTTCTGTTTAATGGTATAAATACATAATCAGAATTAATATTAAAACATGCACCCTCCTTCGTCGGTACTTCCTGATAGCATATTCGCCGGCGAAGTAAAATAATTAATAACTTTCACCACCTATCTTCTCTCTTATCTATCCCCAAAAGAATATAGCACGGTTACAAACTAAGTAGATATTAAATCCTGAAGTGCTGCTTCTCTTAAAAAAAAAAAAAAAATTAGGTAGCACCTACTTGAGAGCCACATATCCAAATATATAAACAACCTGTTTAACACACTTAAAAGATTCATTGAAGCTAATTTAAGACGCTTGTTTTAATGGAATTAAAAGCTCGAGAATACACTTAACTGGCTAAACTAGAAAATATTCTGAGGTTATATTTAAAGAGAAAAATTTAAATATCGGGAATCATGGCTAAAATAAATTTGACTAACTAACCAGTGTTTAGACAAGCTTAAGTTTATATTATTTTAAAATTCAATTTGAAAGAGAAGATAATTATTTTTTAATGACGTTTTAACTTCTAAAAAGAGCAATAAAACTTAATTTATGCACTACCAATTATGGCATGGTGTATGCTGTTAGCATCGAAGTTCACATTTCTTAAACGCTTTTTTCTTATTTCGTTATCCCTGACCACGTGTATTGGTATTGTTTTAACTTTACTCTCTGATTTTATTGATTTTTATACGCTTAAATGATGTGTTAAAGATGTAGTTATTAGATCAGTCAAAAATGTTAATGTTTTTTCTTCAGGCTCGTTCGATTTAGCAAAGCAAAATTATAAAAAAAGTAGTTTCTGTGTGATTGAAATGGCTTTTCGAGTTGTACTTTTTGTGTGAAAGTGCTTAATTTGTCTAAAGCGGATAGATATAAAAAATGCTAAACAAGAGTGTTGCAACACAGAAAATGCCAAACATTATTAACAAAAAGCATATAAAAAGCATGTTTAGATATTTTCACAGAAAATTTTAATGGCATCAGAAACCAAACGTACTGGCCAGTGTCTAACATACGCGCCATCCTACTGAAACAAAATAGTATTTCATTGGCTAATTTCATTGGCTAAAAACGATCACCAATTGGATATGAATAGGCTTAATAAACGATCCAACCAACAGTTATACAAAAGTAGGTATGACGTTGTAGGGTAAAATAATACATATGACTGCATATGTTTTCGTAGATATTTAGAGATTCTCAGTGGCATATGCAGTTGTGTGGAAAAAAATCCGGGGGGATAAAAATGGCTACAATTTATGTTTTTCTTTGAATAATATTTTATGCATTTCGTGCTTGGTATTCTCTATTACTATTATTACACTTTTTCTTCTACTGCTACAACTTATTTTACTACATATTTTTACACACACACTTACATTTATGTCTGTTGACGTTATTGTTATTTGTGTGCTCTTTATGTCAGCCATTCATTCAATTCTATTTTTTATTATTTGTTATTTTAGCTACTTTTTTTGTCGCTTGTTGCATTTATTTTATTTTATTGCCCTCAAGGCGCAATATTCGCACACCCATTTAAATAAAAATAAATAGTTTTTATTTTAGCATGCTTATGCATAAGTTTGTGTACATGACTATCTTTACTATTTCATATAACCGAAACAAACAAAATTTTTTTAAATATAAATAGGAACACCTTAGTGGAAGATATTTTCGAATACTGAATTTTAAATTTGTAGTGATATGATAAACACTTTCCTAAATGGCACTATGTCCATACTAAAAACGCCACAATGTCCATGGACACTCTGATCAGAGAACTGCAAGAGTGTCTGTTTTTAATACTCTAAGTATACTCATCTTAAATTCGGTTGCGGTGTGATCGCCACCGCATTTATTTTGTGCGAGTATTTACTATACCCATTCCATTTGAGTATTGATGAGTTTAAGTGTCTAGCATGCTCAAGTAAAATGTTTGCGATGCTGGCTTTACTTTATTCGTACTCATACTCACAGCAAACACCAAGAGAGAGATTTTAACGTGTGTAGTGAGAGTAGTGAGTTATCAGATCAGAATTATTAAATCAAACACAATATCAAAAGTCGCCAATGTCTAAATTAGCTAACATACATACTTCTTTGAAATTATGAAAGTTTACTTAATATATAACGGAAAACAAATTAAATAGAACCCGTAAAATTCGCTATATTTTCATATATTAAAAACACAACTAATAACTCAAGAATAGTTCATTATATATTATATTACGTTTTGTTAGGATTTTTTTTTTAAGTCACACAGGATAGAAATTTATAAATAAAATTTTTTAAGCAAATAGATTTTTAAAATTAATAAATATGTATAAAAGCAATAATTATATTTAACAAAATAAAATATGCAAACTAAAAACTTTATTGCAATTTATTATTTATGGGGTCTAATGACATTCAGTCCTTCAGTCAATGCAATATAACATCTGCGTATATACGGTTTTGTTTAAAACTAAAAAAATTAAGTAATTTTCCTTTTATTCACGGATTCGAAAAAAAAAATTTATTTTATTTTTTATCATTTTGTTTGAGGAATCCATCAGGAAAGTGTCCGTATTATGTTGTTCCGCAAAGTAAATTGTTAAAATTGACTTTAGATGGCATTGAGATTCCCTTTAGGGATGAAATTAAGTATCTAGGTGTTACTTTTAGTAAGCTTTTAAAATTTAATAAACATGCGCGAATGGCAAAAACGAAGGCACAGAAAATTAAAAATATGTTCACGAAACTGTTGACTAACAATCACCTAAGTCGGGAGTCAAAGCTTTTGATATACAAGGTAAGCATAAGGCCTGTACTGCTATATGGATTCTCGGTTTGGTTTACCATTTCTCCTACGGTAGCTAAGGAACTTGAGATTGTTGAACGTGGTGTTCTTAGATTATGTATTAATCGTAATTTTCAGTCATTTAATAAAAGATTTTCTAATAAATTCATTTATGAGGAGTCCAATGTCACTCCCTTATGCTTTTATGCCCTGAATCTGTTGCAAACATTTTCTCAGAAACTTCAACATCATTACAATTCTCTAGTTTCTGATATTTTCGATCGGGAAATTTGTTTAAGCTGGTCAGATTGTTTATATTTATCACCAATTGGAGTCCTTAATGAGGATATTAATATGTCGAATCTTCCACTCTTACCTGAATTTTATAGACAGAGCAACCATGTTTGCCAACGTGGTTAGTTGTGAATTTGGTTTAAAACTGTCTTGTTCTTGTGCATTTTAAATTCACTCCTTGTAAATATTGTTTTTTTTAGTAATAAGTAGTTTAAGATTACATGTGATAAGTTGTTGAAAGAGCTTTAGTTATGCCTGTGAACCTGACCATGCATAATTGTTGACTCTTTCAATCTCATATCTTTAGCTTTTGTTTTCTTTCTCGTTTTCCGTATTGTTGTTTCTGTTAAAATTAACGTTGTTATTATAGTAATTATTTTTTGTTTGTTTTTTAACTTTCCTGTTAATGTAGTGCCGGGAGCAAGCACATTTTTCGTCTTTATCTTGTCAGCATTGAATATCCAATTTTTCTCTTATAGCACGTCGCGGTTACTTTTTTACATGATTAGAATCATACACATAGTTCTAAGTTTTTAATTATAACCTATGAAATTTTATAAGACCAGTTTGTAACCTTAATTTTCAAGTCTCAATAAAATTAACTTAACTTAACTTAACTTTTCCTAAATACCATTAGTAGCAGGTTTATGAGAACAAGGCGCATAAACTGAAAATATTTGTACACAAAAAATAGCAACAAAATAAGTATATGTACCTGCTTTAAATACTGTACAAAAGCTGTGCCTTTAAGCGGTTTTTATTTCATTTTATTCATTAAATGTGTGTTGTATTTCATACGTATGAAAACGGTTGTTGCCTGTTTTTCTGCTTATAATGTTTAAGCAATAGATTTGATCAAATTTTGTTTTTTTTTTTATTGTTTATAAATAGATCTGTATACAATGCAAAATTTCATAAAACGGCAGTAAAAAACTTAAATAGGGTAAAAATGTGGCAAGCCTGCTTACAAATAAAGAAAATTATAAAAAATACTTAAAATTCTGATTGCAATATTTTTGAGACTCGTTTTAGGCTCTTTATTTTAAATATACCCACAACAAAAAACACAAGAATGGGTAAAATAAACACCGCAACTTTTCATTGCGGTGTTTAAAATACTGGAGTATGAAAAATATAGAGTAAGTATGCGGTGTACTCATGGTTGCGGTGTACTCGTGCAGTTCTCTGACTCTGATCTTTTTTAAAGCGACAAAATGCCCATTTGAGTTCGACGTAAAGTCTATTGACATTGTGGCCTTCGGCCAGATGTAAAGATTTTCTCCTCTCTGGTATAACTAACACGGGCTTCGCTTACAAAAGATTTTCTTTCTATAATACTCATAGACATTAAGAGTCTAGTTGAGCATTAAGTCGCATCGTAGTGTGGAATAATGTCAATGGACATTATGTCACTTTTGGCGAAACTTAATGTCCATTTCATTATAAATTATTTCCTTGGAGGTTATGACATGTGTGACACCGTAACGTGCGTGTGCTTTCAAGTCAGCTACAGCACACAGCTCTAGCACCACTAAAATCTTAAACAAGAAGCTTATACTTATGCGAAGTGCTATCTCAATCTTACACAATTATTAATGTGGATAATCAGCATTGTCGTTCGGAACGAGAAATGTATAGTAGCGAATGGTCATATTGTGTTTATATATCGCCTTTGGACGGAAATTAGGAAGCTGTGAACTCTGGATGACACTAAAAATCTATTATTTAAGTAAAAGTATATTTTGTAAAATCACGAATAACTCATCTTCTTTTGACAAGATAATGAGTAGTCATAACCGTACACCGTCTTATTATAATTATGCCATAATTTTTACATAAGTTTTACACAAGTTATAAGTTATTGTATATTTTCAAATGTACAATTTACAACAGTAAAATTCAAAGTTATTAGAAAAGCTTCCGAGCTTTATAATACATCATTTTCCCTTACAATTTAACTATAATTGTCACTATTATTATTAGTCCAGTTATATCTTTACACTGTGTGACAAACATGCCGTTGAGGGTTCAATTTAGACTGATACTGAACTTTGTTAAACGGCTTCTAATAATAAATAAGTTTACACACATCCAGTACATTTTCACTACTTAAATTACACTAAAGTGGTAACATATGAAGGATACTGATAACAACTACAGCTGTCGTTACGTTCTAATAGTGTTTAAGGTTTTCCTATTTGCTTTAGAAATTATTCCCATTATTTGAAAATATTTTTTCATTCTTAAAATCAGAAATACAAAAAATATATGAACCTAAACCTGACTTAAAATTGTTCATTTGGTTCCATACTCATAAAAGTTCAACTAATAAAATCGGTTTAAAAATATTTTTAAAAGTAATGATAAAAGAGCAGATGTAATTCAAATCAAATCTGGAATTCACAAGGTAGCGTACTTAGGCCAATTTTTACAGAAAATATGCCTTCAACTACTGTTGCCACTATAATATGAAGACGACAAAGCGATTGTTGCAACCAAGCCAATATACGACAGAAGCTTCGACAACTGTACAGATTGAGATTAACGTCCTTAAAAATTGGCTAAAAATTGGAATATAAAAGTAAACTCGGATAAATGCAGCCACATCTCTTTCACATTAAGAAAAAAAGATTGTCCCTCATTGAATATAAATCGAGAGGTAATCCCAAAACAAAATAAAATTAAATATTTGGGATTTACGTAAGATAGGTGACTTGAAAGCCACATGTACAAGATAAAAGCCAACAACTATAAATAAAAACCTATAAATTATACTGGCTAATGGGACCAAAATTAGAAATCAAATTAAACAATTAAAAAAGCATTTACAACTTTAGGGTACGTCAAGCAAATCAAATGTCGATATACTGAAAAGATATCAGTCTAAAACTTTACGACTGCTGACTATCGCTCCTTGATTTGAGGTAAATAAAATTATTCAAATCGATGTTGATATTTCAACAGTCCACGAAGAAATACGAAGATTTAGCGAAAACTATCTATAAAGATTAAGCTACCATGCAAATCCTTCTTTTTTTAATCTTACTTGAATTTTTCTAATACTATAATGCAAAATAAAAGACTTCTGTCGCAAAATATTATTGAAATCGGATTTTGGTCTTACTGTACACAGATACTAAATCTCTTGTGTAATGTTTAAACTTTCAAACTCTATTTAAGAAACTATTTAGTTTCCAAATAATTGTGAAACTTATTTTTAAAAAGACTTAAAAATACATGCAGTAATTAAAAAAAGTAAAAGTTAAAACAAATTTGGGTTTGTCAATCTTTCTCTTAATATATAATAAATTATAACATATGTAATGAATTATACTTATAAAAACTTTGTACGACAAACTTTTTAGGTGTGTGATTTAGAGAATATTATTGGCTACAGTTTTAAAAATTGTTATATTCTTGATAAAATTCTTTTAAGTATTTTTTCGACTCAGGCTTTAATTTACCTTAACGAAGAATAAATACATACTGAAAAAATTAAAAAGAAATTTTTCATAGACCCTTGTTATCAAAAATAAGTGAGTGTAATGAAAATACTAAGGCTTAAGGCATTATTTATTACAACTATTATAAGAACATCTGTAGGTTTATTATAAAAGTATATTTAAAAGTATGACAGAGAAAAACAATACAAAGATTATAACTTCAATGCTGTAGTGTTGAATTCTTTATTTCCCTTTTCTATCTTTACAAGAATTTTTGTAGCAGGCTTACAGACATGTTCAAATTAACATATACATACATACAAATGTTCATACATATAAAAAATTCAGGATATAAGCATCACTATCAAGAAAATATAATTTTATTTATTAACATATTCGTAAATGCATTTCTCGTATTCAGTATTAAATCTTTGCATGAGTGTGGACATACATGTATGCATGTATGTTTGTTTGTAACAGAGAATATTGAAATTGTAAAGTAAAATGTAAAAAAAATACAATTATGTTAGACGACATCCTGTGAGCTGTTATAGTCTCAATTGTTTCGACGTCTTCGTTTCTTGTGTAATATAATTCATAGCCTACTTACGAGTATGAATCACCTAACAATACATGAAGTTTTACAAATTTGATATTAAGTTTGTTTTTGCCTTGAGTATATACTGCCGAATAAAAGATTTCATTGGTTATTATGATTTCTTACTTAGGAAAACATCACACAAAGGTAGAATCATATGGACATATTAGCCCTTTATGAAAAAATATCAAAACTAATTTAAGGAAAATATATTGTTAAGCATTTTTCATTTAAGTTCCTCACGAACTTGCAAAAAATTTAATTAAATCACACCTTGCCCAAAACTACTATAAGCTTTATAACAGGTTAAAAATATTTTAATGCAGCAGGAGAATTTGTAAGTTCGCTTTATCCTATTGAAGCCAGAGTTTCTCATGTCAGTAAACTGAGACCTGAAAACCAAAATTTTTGTTTACACATCTATTTTACTGACGACACCTCTTTTCTAAGTATTCACCAATGTGACAATATAGTATCCAGATATTGGCAGAACTGAATAAAACTGAATGTATATCTTGATTAACGATTAATTTGGAAAAAGTTTTTACAAGCAAAGTTAATGCAGATGAACATTTTTTTGGCACTGCTTTAGCTTGCAACATAGAAAAAGTTCAAAGGCGGAAAAATAAAATTCTTCCCTGTATATTTGAAAACGTCATTGGTTGAGCAGCAATGTCGAATCATCATGACGAATCGTGATCATCATAGAACATGTAGTTTAGTTAGCAATCGTGGTAAGAAGAAGGGACATTGACTTATGGATCAGACGTTGTGCGATTTGCGATTTATTGATTGCAAAAATTATAAAAGATAATTATTCTTTTTGCCACTAACATCAGAATTGGCACTGATATTTCAGGAATGAATTTTTCAATTTATATAGAAGGAAAATATTGGATTGAAAACAAAGAAAATATATTTGAGTTGCTAGAATTGCTTCTGTTCTAACTACTACCTTTCATACTGAAAAAGATGAGGGCGAAACAGCTAAATTAAACTTGATGTACATAAGAAACACAAAAAATTTTTTTTTTATAAAAACCGAAGAGTTTCATTGATGGCTCAGGTTAAACTAAACAAATTCATGCAAAATTTTTCTTTGTCTGTTCTTGGTCATCATAGACTTGATATTAATTTATATTTATAACCTTGTAAGTTGAATTTCAATTTGCTTTTATCTGCGAACAGGCATTCTCTGTTCTTCGGATCTGTTTTACCGATTTGAATAACATTTTTTAGCTCCGAATTTTATTGAAGGTATTTTTCCTGTGTTAAGCGTATACGCAGTGTTTGCACAAGGGCTACTGAAGGCACTCTATTTTACCGGTGCTCTGAAATATCTCAATCCTGGATCTATAAAAACACACGCATAATGATTTACTCTACAATACTGAATGAATTGGGGTCATTGTGTTACCCAAAAAAATATTTTGGTTTTCACTCCTCAAAAATGAGAATTTGAAAAATTAATGAACCAAAAATTGCATGAAACATGTTACAAATATCTTTAGCAACATGGTTCTTTCAAAATCAGAAATCTGTTTCTGATGTAAGAGAATGTTTGATGATTTTTGTCTAATAGAATGCGTAAAAATGAATTAAAGCAATTTTGCAAGTATATAATTTTTTTAAAGTATTCAGAAACAATTTTGTACTTAGTGAACTTTCAATGTAGAATTCAAAACTACATCGATACAAATTTACAACTGAATACAAAGCCTTGTACATTATTCATGTAGACAACAATTTGTAACATTCACACACTTTTCATAAGTTGTGCACATTAATTTGTATCTAATCTTTATCTCTTTTCTATTTTTAGTTAAGAAAAAAATTATGTGTTTGAATTTAAAAAGCAATTAATTTTCCTGTGTACTTACAGTTCACATTCAGGGCGACAGTTGTTTCCAATGTATGACCCTCGGTCATGGCACGATTCCAAACGACGCATTTGTATTTGGCGCCATCATCAACCCTTCTTGGTAGTATCTGCAATGTAGCATTTGTATAATGATTCTTTGAACCGCCTTTTAAAATGTACGACTGTAATGGAACTGTGCTGCCCTCACGATACCAGCTGCACAGGGTTGAGTAGAAAAAAAAGCATGAAATAAAGAGAAAGCAAAAGTTATAAATATGAGATATTTCATTATTTTCTTGCTTTGAAAATTAATTATTAGAGAGAATTATAAAATAATAATATGCTACAAAGTGGAAACTAAGTTGAATGTATCATGATGACTTTGAAAGAAAAGAACGAAAGAACTGAATGTGTGGGAGATAAAAATTTTAGCGGGGAAAAATACAAAATTATTATAAAGTTTCATAAATCATTTAGAAGTTACATTTAAATTTTAAAGTTAAAAATGTCTGTTTTACTCTTTTGAATATAATGATAGCAGTTTAAAATATTAAATTTTAATTTTGGTAAAAAAAACTTAATGTCACATTTACGATTTTGTTAAACAACCACCAACACATTTTTTAAAAAGTTTCTTCGCACTAATATATTTTAGTCTTGCATCACTCTGTACAATAACTTTTCTATAGATAATTTGTGACTCAAGCTTTAAACGTACTTCTACGTGAATTTTTCCGGTAAGTACCATTTTTTTTAACAATTTCTACGACTAGCAACATAATCTGTCACAAAGTATATAAATAGTGTCAAAAGGTCCATTTTACATGATGTGTTAAACCAGTTATTATTCCTTAGATACAAATCGTGTGAGTAATTTCGCTTTAGATCTCTTGAAAATCTTAAATTCGATTAGAAATAAATAAAATAGGTTTTAAAAATGAAACAAATTGGTCAGAAATGTTATTGTCATCATATTTTCCATAGTTAAAAGTGTCTTTATTACTTTCCCTTATTCAGATACGTCATTAATTAATTTCTATTGCCATTGAACGATTATTATTATTTAATTATTATTTAACCGTAAACTTCAATATACTGGAATATACTCCATTACAAAAGACTTTTCTGGCTCTAAAAGATAATAGCGATCAGAAGCTAATTTGTTTCTACTTTTTATTTAAGTCATTAGGATTCTTAAGTTAAAGGCGAGTTAGAGCTGTATGAATGTTTGTAAAAAATACTTTATTAAGACAGAATATATTACTAGGGTTACTACAATATTTAGGGATGTTTTGCACGCTCACTGTTACAAATAAGCCTGCAAGAGGTGAACTGTGAAAACGTATTTTTATATTTTTTAAAATAACAATGTACACTATTTAATTTATCATGGATTCATTATGAATACTTGGCATACGATTGCTCTTCGTAGACCTCTGCTTCTATCTAAAGTATAGCACAGTGAGGAAAATAATCGACTTGCAGAGGAAACAGCATGATCCGCTTCACAAAAAACATTGAACATTGTTCCTTTGGGCATGAACAATTTGTCATAAATGACAAAATCAGCAAAAATTAGGCCCAAAAGTGCATTTTTTGTTTCAGGTTGTGTTTGGAAAGAAATCTTGGCAAACAATAAACGACATAGCTCCTATATCCACCGATCCGTTTCACGAAAAACTATACGCGCATTCTTAGTAGCGGTTTAGGTACAGAAATCACGAATCGCATTAACTCTGGAGATGTGAATTCACGATCCACAGTGGCGCAATTTCGCGCACAAAGTATGCATGTGGCAATAATAACGCTTCCAAGTTTGTCACCCTTAGAAAGATATTTTGTATTCGAGCTCACCAAACATGATTTCTCGTCCGTGTCGAAATGCTTTGGTGGCAGCTACATCGCCTTAATTAAAATTTTGATAGACATCTTAGTTTTGCAAGCCGCATCTTCTAATGGCTTTACATAAGCAGGATCTGCGTCATCGCCTTTAAATAGATTAATTTGTACCACC
Organism: Gymnosoma rotundatum; assembly: GCA_916610165.2. NCBI lineage: Eukaryota > Metazoa > Arthropoda > Insecta > Diptera > Tachinidae > Gymnosoma > Gymnosoma rotundatum. Next base: position 87,580,934 of record OU744337.1, on the reverse strand, counting down.
TCTTCATCAACTCTCTCTTCTTTCGATAAATTTTAATTTTTGTAGCGTTATTCAGCACGTCCGTCAGATTATCATCGATACTCGAACTAGACGTTGATTTTATTTTTCTGTCATAATTTTGCAGTCCCACCTTTTAAACCATACATAGGTATGCACAGATCTACTTGTGACCTGTGAACTTTTATAAACAGGAACAAAACCTATTGTAAACATACAGCGATCTGATTTTGAATTCATTGTTTACGCCGTAACCGTTTAGTGAAACTCATTAACGAACATTATTCTAATCCGCTGAACAAAAACCAAACCATAACACCAGTTATGTTATATGACATTTTTTTACAAATTAAAAAATAGGTGGGTTTTGACATCTGCTATAAAAAGTTAAACAAAAATGCAGAAAAGTTAAAATGCCATTAAAAGGCAAGCTGTCGTAAATATGTAATAGGCCATGTTATTATACAGAAGAAGTTGAGGCATTGCCGCCAAGCTGACACTTAATAAACCTTAATAATAAGAAAAGTCTTCGGGGAAGTCATCTTTAAAAATTTACATTTAATGAATATTTTGGATAGCATGAAAGCGGCAATGATTTGACACTGGTGGCTAAGCGACCTAATTGTATACAGCCTCAATAATACTTGGCTTGCGAGCATCTATGATGCCTGCGTTAAGTGGTTGTCTGTACTACTGGAATGCACCAGAACTTTCTTTCTGCTGGAGACCTTGGAAATAAAAACTGTCCACTACCGTCTTTCCATTTTTCTTAAGACAATTAGAACACAACAATGAAGAATACTATCCTGTCGACTGTAGAATTAAGCCCTAAACCAAACCCATAGAATAACAGCAACCGCACATTGGGTTGAAATTGCTTAAAAACGGCTCTTAATTCAGGCGTTAGAGATAGTACTTGTTTTTTCTTTTCGTAGTATTAAATGGATCATTACTATTTTTTAACGCCAGGGGAGTTTGTTTGTCAGCTCGAATGAATATTTGAATTGCTTTGGAAGTTCCATTTTTAAAGATAAATGAATGAAATTTAGAAAATTTAATTTTTAGTTTTTTTGTTTTTTTTGGGTAGTAACTCAACATAAAAAAAATTCAACGAAATTGGTAAATGAGATCGTATAACTCCCATACAAAATTTTCCTTGAAATAGGTCATACTAATCTTTGTTTATTAATTTTTTTATTAAATATACATTTTATGGTTAATACTATTAGTCTTTATATTTGCTGTCACTAAAATAAATATCATAAGAATTATTTTTTCTGGAAATTTCAGACCGCACGATATGTCAACTAAAATAGTATTTAACTTTTTGAGTTCGCAGATACTTCGGAATTTAAAAAAAAAAAACGTCTGGCTATATTCCCGTCATTTAAGTTTCCAAATACTGGTTTTGGTTTGTCAACTATAAATCCGGTTTATTGTCTGAACTCGATCTGTATTTTTGATCTGGTTTTATTCACTACTTCACAATAACAAAACAACATGTATATGTACACACTTACATACACACACGATTAATGCAGTGAGTGCGTTGCTAAGCATACATGAATTTTTCTTTGATGTTGAAATAGAAAACAATTTTTTCCTTCTTATCGCAAAAAACATGCAAAATGTTTTTAGATAATTTGTAAGTAGACAAATTATAGAAAATTCGAAAATTTGTTTTTTACCCAAGCTTGCCCAAACAGGATCAGAATTTCTACTTGAAAGTGAAAAAAGAGTGTTTTTTACACCAATTTTCAAAAAAAAAAAATAATTTAAAAATATTTCTACAATAAAAATATTTAACTGATATACCATTTAAGTTTTCAAATACGTGAAGTTGGATGGTCCGTTGAAAAAATATTACTTTTATGCTAGGAAAATAAAAAAAACTACAACTTTGACAACGCATAACTCGAAAATTAGATAACATAGAAAAATGAACAAGATGGTAAATGTTGCACAATTTTGTTTGATATAACCTGAAATAGATTACATTTAAAAAATAGAAATTTTTAATTTTCAATTCAATTTTGTTTCCAAGTACAAGTATCATAATTTTAGGTTTCTCATTTTAATGCTTTAAAGGTCTTTGAATGGGGACGCAACGTTGATGTAAGAGATTTGAAAATATTGACTTTTATGGACTACATCATTCCCTTCTCATTAGTGTAGTGTAATTCTTGCGATTGAATTGGAAGAGCAAACGTCTTATTTGTGAAAAGATATATAGATTTTCACGAATGGTTCCAAAGGAGGGTCGAGAGCTGGCGGTGGGTATAAATTACAAAATAGATGTTCAAATTAACTTCTGGGTTTCAAGCTGAAAAAATGCTGATTAGAAAAGCGCCAAATTCACTTTGATATTAAAAAAGACGAACTCGAATTACTGCTTACAGTTAGATAGATGCTTTTGCAAATTCTATTCCTATACGAGAATACTGAAAATTCTTAAAATCGATGGGGATTCACACTACAGTAGCACTCGTGTCAGTGCAGAGACATGGAACTACATCCCAGCAAAAAATTTGACATTACCTTAAAAAGTTCTTGCCACGTAATAACTTACTTTACAAAACATGTTACATTAGTTCCCAAAAAAGGAAGTAGTAATGGAAACAGTTCTTTATGATAAAAGAGGATGCATTAAAATACGTACTAATGGTTCTCATTATTTTTTACAATAATTAATATAATCGATTCTGAGTAATTGATTATAAAAGTGTATTGCCTTTTTAAAATCGTTAGGTTGGCAATCTAGTTGGAAATACTTCCCCCGAAAATGCTTAATTCCACACTCGATAACCATTTCAAAATTTTTTTGTTGGTATAGTGCAAGTAACAGCAAGACTGATAGGCTTGCTATGATGAACAATTTACAACATAATTCAGATACTGCTTAAATCTGTGGTGTTTCATTTGAGTCTTAAGCGAAGCTTAAAGTTGTCAACTCCGATTTGGCTCAGACTAAATAGCTCTATGGACCAATGTGCAGAATTACGAAAATTATCTGGGTCTGATTAGGTTAAGTCCGAAGTAGGAATATAATGGAAATACAACAAATATTTCAGGGATTTTGTGGCTAAAGTAACTTGTGACTGTGTATTAGGCGAACACACATAGTGTTTTTGAAATAAGGAAAAAGAATAAGCGATATTTCACTATATATATATATATATATATATATATATATCGTTCTTTACACCATTAGTAATGCAATAATTTTCGATGAAATATCTTTAAATTATCCGTAAAGACATGCTGATGATTCTAGTATGCACAGTAAACTCGCATAGCGGCGCATTTAGTCCTCTTAGCATCTAAATCACTAGCTGCGCGTTCCCACTCAGGCTATCTTCTACTCTTACCCTTTGATTTGAGTTGTGTTAGTTAAATTTGTAATCTTTGGCATAAAAAGCCCAACATATGGAATGAAATATTGTCATGGATATTTATGTGACTTTAGTTAACAAATATCTAGATCCAATTCTTTTTTATATTTTTCGTCCAATGTTTGTCTTGCATATTCCAACCGGAACTGTAGTTCTAGTAGATAAGTGGATTGATGCGGAAAATGTTGAAAAGGGATGTTAATCCATGCTGATCCAGAAATATCAGAATATTTATTTCCCAAATTTAAATAACTCTTTCCGTGTAGATAGTAACCATTATGATAATGGACGCTAGGAAAACGGACAGTATATTTTTGTTTTGTTGAACTTGTGGTCCTTCAAGGTCGCTTTCAGAAGATGTATAAATGCAAATTTTTTTTTAGAATTTTGAGTACAATTTCTTGTGTCGTTATAAAATTTATACAAAATCTTATTTTAATTTAAAAAATTGAAATGTGTTATTAAATTATATTAAAATATATGTTGTATATATATGTATGTTTACTAAATGGGTAAATTTCTAAAGAATTCGTCTACAAGTGTTTGCCTTTGGTTCTTGCTGAACACGTTAAAAAGTTTACTATTTTTTAACATTCTACTTTTATGAATTTTAGAAAGCAAACAAGAAAATCCCTCAATTTTTTCCTGCAATTTATTTAAAGTTTATCTTGTCTCGCTTATTACACTTAACTATTCTTAACTTGTTATTTTTTTTTTTCTATTTTAATTCGGTTTCGTTTTTGTTTTTTTTTTATTATTTTTGGCATCCTGTTGTGTAAACATTTGTTGGCTCTTAGAATGATTGTGTTTCCATTCTTTATACTTTATGTTTGAGTTCTGTTCTTTGTCGTTTTCTTTAGTTAGTTCCCTTTCATATTAACTTATGGCGTACAAATGAAAGAATGAATGAATAGTTGGATGAATAGTTGGATGAATGAATTCATGAATATCACAAACAAAACCCCACTTAATCTGCATCTAAATAATAACACAAAAGAACACTTAACCAAATGCACACACATACTTTTGTCTCTTTAAGAGCATTCTGCATGTACATAAAGATTTTATCCAGATAATCATAACTCTTACTCTCCCGACACACATAGACACAAATAGTAAAGGAAGGGCAAATAGCAATATGTTTAAATGTTTGTATCCTACACAGATGCTAGTCGAATCCTGTTTGTTGGAGATTGCAAAACCGTCTACCGCTTTAAGTGAAGTATCACTTAAATACAACTAAACTCTCATCACCGCAATTTACTGTAACAAAAGCATCATCATTGTCATTTTTCTTTGTTATTTTTTATTTCCTGGCTTTCATTTCATTTTATTTCTATACTTATTTTGGTTTGGTTTGGTTTTATTTTATTTTTTTGTCTTAAATACATTAATCTACATTTAAAGCAAGACAGGACAAAATTAAATGGACGATTACTTACGTTATCATTGGATCTGGCGAACCGCCAATACTGCTGCATGTAAGTTCGAGGGGTTTATCTTCAGTAGCAATGGCAATGTTGCCGGGTGATATAATAGGCGAATGGGGTGGTGTCAGAACTGTCAAATTGTAAAATTCCTGATGTACATCTGCACCTGTACCTTTAGCCTTTATGCGACACTCGAAACGTCCATTGTCGCGATTGTATGATGTATTTTTAATTTGTAAGTCATAAATACCACGTCCAGGTCGGAAGTCCAATCTGTTAAAATGAAAAATAAAACGAAAAAAAAAATGTAAATTGTTGACACAGTAGAAAAAGATTACAAAACATAAACAAAATGTATTATAAATGGAAGAAAAGTTAGTGGCTCTACCAAAAATGAAAAAAAAAAACATTTATTCATTTATATTCCACAAAAGTATGAGACTACAAGTGGTGATGTCTATCAAATATAATCATTTAGGAGGAAAATATTACAAAATTAATTAAAAATGTGAAAAACTTTCCTACTTCAATGCACAAACAGCAGTCGTTTCATTAAACATCATGACTTTTTTATTTTTTCTTTTTGTTGTTTTTTTCAGAAGCTCTATTATCGCTTAAACTTTTTCTAGCTTACAGACACAATTTTTCTTCTTTTTTAATTCATTTCGCAATAAAAATTCCAACAAATGCAGGTAGATAAAAATAAATATTGAAATTTACTCGTAGTAAATTGATTTGTTACCATAAAAGAGTAAACAGTTATTTGAAAAATATTTATTTTGGAAATAACTAAGTGAAACCCGAAATCGCAAATTGTTTTAATAATTCTTCCAAAAAAAAAATCGCTGCTACGTTTCTGACATGAAAATTGTACATCTCCTTAGAAAGAAGAATAGATCGACGGAAGACACTAGACATATTGGATAAAATACTTTTTTTAACTCGAAAGTTAAGTTTTTTAATTGGCATCTTTCATATCTTTCATTTATTTATCACTTTCAGCTTAATGTAATAATTTACGAAATTTTAATTTGGGTTTCTTTTTATTTCTACAGAAAGATAATGCACTGCATTATATGCTTATTTAATCAGTATAATTAGTTAAATATTTTCAAGCTTAATTTATAGAAACGCATATATTGTTCCAGCTTCAAAAGCACAGGATAGCCGAATAGTTCGTAAGCTTAATAATTTCTCTACAGAATTTTTTTATTTAACTATTTATGTCTGATATTGGGCCTTCACAAACCCTATACCCTTTAATTACTGGAGGGAGCTCCCGCAATCAAGTTTACAATTTTCGTCAGAGTACATGAATATTCCAAGTTGTTCTGATTCAATATTTAAAAATCTCTTAAATATTTATCTGTCTTTAAGTGAAGTAACGTGTGATTTAGTCAGTCACTGTTGGCTTATCCTAAGGTCTTCTCATTATTGCATTGACTGGTAACCAAAAAGATAGAGTGCATAAAGAAAACAGTGACACTTCGAGTAACATCCGTAAACCGAACAATATCGGACCAGCGCCGTTGCTTTTGACTGACATAATTTAAAAAAATCTGCACGAATTCAAAAGCTGACACTATAGCTATAGACATTGAAGGATGACGTACAATATAAAAGTGCACACTCCATGGATTGAGGCACAGTAAGATGTATGGACAGCAAACCCAAAAATGCCGGGAAATGCCTTAACCGACTAAATGATGATATAAATTAGTACCTGAATCAGATGTCCGCAGGTCACAACTAGCAGCAATAATTTCAGGAAATATTATTGCAAAACTGTTGAATGGAATATATATTAAAAAATTGATTTCGCGAAACACTCTTCTTTATTTGTTTGTTTAAACATGTTCGAGGAGAAATATAGAATGCAAGCCGTAGCAAGCTGTATATGCAGATAAAGAAAAAGCTGAAATTCGATCACAACCGAACTTGAAATTTTGCATGCAAAAGAAAAATCTGTATGCAGACTAAGATGAAACCTAAAGACCTAAACGCGAAACCTAAATGCGAAATTTCATTCCGAATATAATAATATAAGGAATGATAATATAATAAATAAATATAATGATAATATAATGTTTTTCGATATTTTAACAATAGTTTTATCCGCTAAAATTCTCATTAGTATATTGTTGATTGCCGTCTATAGAAAATATACAAGAAAAAATCCTTCCGAGGAGCATTTCAAGAAGTAATGAAAATTAAATTTAGAGAAGTGTCTGTATGTAACACCGAAACATTTTAAAAAAATGTCCTAGGTCATCAACAAGCGATTTCAGATCATTGAATTGAAAGTCAGCAAATTGGACGATAATTAGGGCGGCGTTAAATTACAAGTAAAGGCAGATTATTTAGTTAGTTTCTTTACAAACAGAGTTGCAGTCTTGGATCACTGCAAAACACATAAACACACTTTTTGTAAGACATTTATAAGATTTTCTTCTGAATGAATTGTCCGACTATGTACGTCTGATTACATCATTCGTGACTGAAGTTCACATAAGATACAAAATAGATTTAGTTGCTTTCAAATTCGAAAAAGGTTATTAACAGCAGCTTGGATGATTGTGCATCATTTAACGTGTCTTGCTAGATTCCATTAAGAGTTAGTAGAGTCATGCGTTAAAAGCTTCGGTAAGAACAGCAGAAAAAGTTTTTAAGCTCCAACAGATGAAGTACAATGATAACTAAAAGGAGTATAAATTAGGCGCGCAGGACTTTGTGAAATGTGCAGTTAACTTTTACAAAAGTAAATCATATGTTTTTGGAACAAAGTAAAATCGAGGAATTTGAAAATGAAAACCATCATCCTGATGTTAATCATCGTGCATGCCCCATCTAAAAGCCATGTTTTCTTGAATCTATTGAATACGAAATGAGAGTGTGTACCTTTTATAAACAACTTGTGGTGACCCCATTTATAATGCTTTTAAAGAAAAATGTATGTTTCAAATATACATAAGTGCGAACAATTGATTTGAATTGTTACTGCAACTGCGATGTTCTGCTTTCACCAACTTTTGGCTGCAAGCGAATCTATTTTATTTGCCTGCAAAACGATCGAGTTGAATGAAATAGCACAAAATAATTTTGTTAGGAACTTTGAAATTAATATTTATATCGTTAATACTCGTATATAAAACGTATCCACAAAAAGCAAATCTAACATTCAGCTTTTCAAAATTTTTTTTAACCCTGGAGTTAATGTCGACGTCGTTGATTGCGTCAAATGTCAAAAAAAAAGTTGAACCGTATAAATTTGTATGAGAGCAGTTAATCTCAACGCGTTGCAACGCCGTAAAAGTTCAATCTGTTTCAACTTTTTCGGCGTTGAAACGCCGTCAACGACGTCGACATTAACTCCAGGGTAAAGCTTTTTCCCGTCTACAAAACTTGTGTTGCTCTATGCAAAATTGAGGGAATATAATTACGTTAAATATTTTTTAAATGTTATGGATTGTGAATATGTTTTTTCAACTAAATACAACGTTTGTACATAAATTTTTAAGAGTGCTGGAATATTTACGAACAAAAAACATTTACGATATATTTATCATAATTTTACTGTCCTTCTTGGCTCTGAATAAACATTTCCCTAAACTGTACTGTGGTTTAATAGAAAATTTATTTTATTTTACCAATTATATGTTGTTGTTATGATATAATAACTGTTGTTGTGAACTAGACCATAATGAGCTCTTTTTTGAAACCGAAAAGAAAAATTTATTGTGCTTGTCAAAAATATGCTTTTTATTAGAGCCATAATAGCACTATAAAGCTTGACATTCTGTGAGATATATTTGTATGTTGTTAAAAAAAATTCTCATTAAAACATTCAGAATATGCTCGGTATTCAACAGGTAGTAGTGAATAGTTTAGGTACTAAATTATACCATTATAACATAAAAAAATTTTTCCAGCTTATTTTAAAACTGTATTCGAATCAGACATCATTAAAGAAAAAAAGAAAAGATTGTCTTCAAATTCACACAATATTTGGTGATGTAATTTCCGAAAACCTTTTGTTTATTTTAATTGAAATAAGAAAGTAAAATGTAGATTTATACATTACTTAGTATCTAAATATGAAATGAAATATTATATTGTTATAACTTTAAAGAGGATTGAAACATCAACTCATATCAAGATTAAATCTAAAACGAAATGGTGAAGATAAATTTCAATGCAGACTGAGAATTTGTGCATCGATGATTGTTTCTGTCGGAAGTGTTGGGAATTTGCATAAAAATTTAAACTGGCTGTTTTATGTAATAAATCTTAAAACAAACAATAACGACAACAATTAAAGGAATAAGTAAATCAAAGTTGCAATATGGATTATTGGAATTGCTTAAAAAAGTGTATCTTTATTCACCGACTCTAATGGGTCGGTATAAAGAATTAATTTATTTTCATTTTTATTTAATACAAGTGGATGTTGGTTCTAGTTTCAACATAGAAACAAAATTTGTTGAGGTTAATGTTCGGGCGACTGTTAACAACAATGAGTTTGTGATACTGTTCTAAACAAAACATAGATACTTATCGACTTGTTGATAAGAAAATTTTGTTAAGAAAACCTCTAATTTTGTTTTCATAAATAACGAGCACATTATTTTATAATGCAGTAGTGCATATATTTTACAGCAATAACGTCATAATTGAAACATTCCACGTAGTTTGTCCAAAAACTCGCCTTTAATATATAATTGATGAAAGTTTTTTAAATGGATTTTTTATTTATGAATCATTTTAATACTTGTAGTGAAAACTATGGTGAGAACGAGTCAAAAACATAAACTGCGATTGTTTCAAAATTAAGTTTTTTATTTTATAAAGTTCTATTAGTTAATAAGCGATATGTAAAAACATATCATATAAAGGCACCTTTATAGATTATGTTTTTTTTTTATTATGGCTTCTTGAGCAAAAACTACTTTTCATAAAAAATTAAAGGCATAAGGCGTCTGGAGAAATAATCGTTTTAATAGGAAAATAAATGTGTTTAAGAAATTTGAATATCATTTTTGTTACATCAAAAATTCCCAAGCCGGAGTCGTTTGGTACCGATAAATCGAAAATATATAATATGAGCAAGATTTGATTTTTCCAATATGAGTGCAGCAAAGTAAAAGCTAATTAGAAACTGGCAGAGTAGATACGTAAAAACTACACGGACAAAAATTTTTTCACCAATTACCTGTTAATTGACTTAATTATATATATAATAGAAAATTTCAATTTATAACTAAATAAGTGACTGAATTAATAAAAATTTTAAATACCTCAGTTTAAAAACAAATGATACCTTTAATATGTTAAAAAAGATTATTATGTTTAAGCGTTAGCCAACAAAAACGCATTTTCTTATTCTATAATATTTTAAAAACAATGTAAATAAGGCTGCCCAACAGCGACAATTAATGTTATTCGTTGTACGGATGTAACACTTCTTTGTTCAAAGCAAATTTCATTAATATGGATAAAAATTGACATGTACTTTCTAATTGTATAAACCGTACTTCACTATCGTTAAGTTGTTTTATAAAAAATTTATAGGAGGATTTAAAGTTAAATTTCAGGTTTGTTAAATCTACATTAGTTAAATTTAAGCGCGCTAAAGAAGATAAAAAATAAAACTTTACATTGGTTTTGTTTTAATCTTAAATTTATCTACAACATTTCTTGAAAAGCTAAGTGAGCGGTAATGATGTGACCATTATGACATGCTTTCACCTGCAATATCAATATCTGTGAACTTAAATTATTTAACTGGGAGTTCGGCACGCTTGAATTTAATCAATAAATTCAACGAACGAATAACAACTAAAAATTTTAATAACAGCTTCGAACTTTTGTGCTAGACTTCTGGCGATCTGCTCGATGTGCTTAAATTTTATAACACTATTTTTTCCCATATTTGAAAGTACATTCAACTGTAATAAAAAACTTAATGATAAGCTAAATATTTCTTATATTTAAAAATTTCAAAACCAAAAGCAACACTTTTAAGCTTTGATAAAATAGCAACAATATGAGCGATTTTATTTTTCTTACATTCTTCCATGTTTCAGGTAAACACACATACCTATTTATTATATTATGGTATGTCTTCATCAGTAAGTATGTCTGTATATGTATCTCTTTTTTTTTTTGTAAAAAAAATAGGAATAATAATGTTGCTGCCTTCAACGAATACGCATAAATATTAGTCAATTATGTGCTTCAAAAGAGCACATTTTCTTTGAAATCTCTGACACATTTAACAAATACAGTCATATTTGTGTGAGACTGTGTGTGTGCGTGTGTGTGCTGTTTCCTTAAGTACGTATTAAAGCACAAATATAACAAGTTTAATAAGCTTGCTTTCACTACAAACACACTCAACAAGCAAAATAATGGAATAAGTTAAGATACATGTGATGAAGGTGTATACATTTCTATGAAGTAAGTGCATTAAAAAGCAAAGGATATGCGCCACTACAACGATTTAGTGTGAATATAAATGCACAAAAATATAATATATCCGTTTATGTGCATAAATGTTATCGTTTGAATTCTTAATGGAAAATGCAAGGCACCCTACACCCGCGACTACAATGTTCTTATTCAATTTGTACAATTTAAGGCCAAGTCATTAATGTAAACTACTGTCATGTGCGACTAGACACTTTTATTGCAAAAAGCAAGTTCTAGCAAGTCCAAAAATTGTTAATATTTCAACAACAACTTACATAAGTTTCCATTTAATATAAATTTGTTTACACTTTAACCCTCTATGTCAAGAAGATAAAACTTGTTTACAAGTTCTCTGCTCTAGAATTTTATTGTATATAAAATCTGATAATAAGGGATACAAATTAGGGATTAAAATAAAATAACGAGCTGAAAGAAGCCATATTATGAGACTTTTATCCTAAACATTTAAAGATTTTGAAATGCATCATTTTATAATATCTTACATTTGCTCAAGAACTACGTGTGAAACCAGTTGACAAAATCTTTGGATACCACAGCTAAATCATTGTCTATGTCAAAATATATACTGTAGTGTGCTTACATTGAAACGCATATAAAAAACTTGAATTTTTAAACATCAAAGGCAAACACTGCTGCTAAGATATTCAAATCTCTGTTATCCACATAGTTAGTTAGGAATTGCAATATAATTTAAATCACATATAATTTTCTTATTTTATATTTCATATTCAACGTTCATGTTTCTAGTGATTTCCTGTTGTTACGGCTACATGTCATTTTTTATATTACAGCAGGGCTGGATTATTCTTTTATTTTATATTATTTCTCCATTAAAAGTACTAAACATATCTGAAACTCTATTAACCTTTTGGTACTTTTGTGTTAGCTCAGTAAGTAATTGTTTTAATAAATAATTTTGTGACTAATTATCTATAACTGCGATCAATTATTGGTTTTATGACGTCAAACGTTAGCTTATTTCTAATTTGCTTTTTTATTATTAATACATAATTCAATATAATAAAATAATATGATTATTTATAAAATGAAATATTTTTTATGTTAAACTAATTTGATTGGGCTTCATTCCCTTAAATATATATGAATATTTCATGATTTCCTTTTAAAATAAGAATTATTTATTTATGTTTTCATTTAAATTGTTTAATACATATGAATGCTTTCCAATGGCTACCCTTAGGTAGAAGAATGCTAGTAAAAATTAATAATAAACTAAAAAATTATTAGAAGAATGTGCAAACAGTTTAATCAACTATTGAGTCTCATTAACTTTATATTGTTGTTAAATACTCATATTTGAATTATTAAATTATTATTACAAATAAATTTATTGTTATTTTTTAGTTGATGTGTAAGACTTTTAAATAAATAAATAAAAATTAACAATAATATAAAATAGTAAATAATGTGTAGGAAAGCCACCCCCGTAGTTACATAAAAACATGATGAGTTAAAAAAAAAAATGAAAATGCCAGCAAATGATTTGTATTTTTATTTGAAAATGTTATGAGATTTTACCATCATGTCACAAATAATATTATTAAAAATTCCATAATAATTTTAGAAATGAAATTGCCCCACGTTCGCAAGTACGTTTGCAGTTAAAACTCTGCACACAAAAGATTTATTTTAACACATTTCTGATCTGTAAATAATATCATTTTTTACTCTTAAAAATAGAAATAGTACTATTCCAATATTTTTTTGTACCAAATATGCATGAAATTTTCCAACTCTAATTGAAAAACATGTAGTACAACAACCTCCCTAATGGATGTCATTTAACAGGAAATGTAGCTTTTTGTCATTTGATACAATTTTCTATGCAGAAATTGTTAATATCTTTTCTTTATTACCTTTTTGTCATTATATTAATAGCTTTCTTAATGTATCAACTTTATCAGTATTGAGAGTACGCATGTCTTCTTCATTATTCCCGCTGTCATTTACGATGAAAAAAAAAATCAGACTCTTTTCACCTAAAAGTATTGGTAAAAACTAAACGGATGAGTTTTTTCTTTATAGTACAGTCCTAAAATGTTCTGTTTATTTTCGTAGAATGTTGTTCGTTTTACAACTGAATCTTAAAACAGCATTAAATTTTGAGAAAGTTTCAAATATGTTAAAAAACAATATAAAAGCCAGAACACCAAATTTTAGACTTATGTAAAATATGTATTTCATATCTTTTCAAAAGTCTGCGAAAGCAAAACATATGCGATTAATTTATTTAATATTATGTACATTGTATCAGCATGTGTGACGTGAGCTTGAAACTTAAAAGAACTTTTCTGTCACCCATCAATTGTCGGTGTTCAGGAGCTATGTATGGCAATTAACTAATTTACACTACTTAAAAATTAAGTATTTTAAAAATATATGTTTGGATTTTTAAACTTGTGTTGTTAATTTACAACCGATTTTAAAAACGTTTGATTACATAAAAACCGCTCTTTAGAAATGGAGTTTGATGTCAAAGATTGGTAAAAACTAATGCGTTGTAAAAGGTAAAGTACACCTTAGGTACCACCAATAAATTATTTTATCCATGTTTGGTTTAGTGAAAAAAGTCACATAAATGGGCCTCAGAATTTAGTGTTTTAAACACAAATATAACGCAAAATTTACCATGATTAAACTGATACATCAAAAGTCTACTAAATAAAGTTGTTTACCATTAATCAAGAAAACAAGATTGCACACTTAGCCGAACAAAAATTTTTCTACTGCGCATCTACGTCATCGTAGAATGTAAAAAGTGTAAGGGGGTTTTGGCACAAAACGTAACAAAACTACAAAACTTCTAAACGGGTGCATCGATTCGAATAAAATATTAAATGGGAAGAAAAGGGGTGTATTCGAATAAATTTTTTAAGCTTGAGTGTTAAAATTCCTATAAAAAAAATAATTATTTCAGAAGTTATTGTAAATTAATATTTTTATAAAGGAAATATATAATTACATATTAATATTTTTGACCTTTATAATTATTTTTTTTCTAATTTGTTCAAGCCTAGCTCAGTCAGTCTTTAAAATAAAAATGTTGTTAATAATTTTTTATTTTTTCAATTTACCAAGCTGGGACAACAACCCTAAGCAAAACTTACAATTTAAAAAAAAAAAAGAAACATTTTATGATAGAAAGAAAACATTCAATGGGAAATCTGTAAGATTGTATATGAAGTTATGCATATATGGTGAAGGGTATTTAAGATTCGGCATAGCCGAATATGGCATTCTTACTTGTTACTGATAAAGCTGAGTGTAAATTGAATAAAAGAAATTAGAAAACGTTTCAAAATCTATGTACGTATATCGGCATTTGAAATGTAAAAGGACAACAACAGTTAATGAACATCAAGTACTGATACAATAAAATGTAAGAGGATCATTTTTTAACTGCCGTAAACCCTCTCCTAAGCCATGCTTATTGTATTCTATAATGTAATTATTAGATATATAATTATGTAGCTATCATAATCTAAGAAATATTATTATAAATTTTTAAAAATAAATCTTTTTTCGTGCTAGTTTCTATTATCCCGATTAATTATTTAAATCATCGACATTGCTTATGGAGGGTGAAAGCATCTCTCGATGGCCACTTCTCCACCGCTTACTTAGCTCTTCAGGAAACTTTCCACAAATATTTAAAATAAACTAAAGTTGTTTGTCCAAACAATCGTTGATTTAAATAATCGAGATAGAAAATAGCACGAAAAAAGAGATCTTTTAGAAAATTAACAATTATAATAAAAAATTACCGTTATTTAATTTAAAATTCTAGTTTTTAAATTTTTAAATAAAAGCACTGCTTTTATATTAAACTTTTATAGATATGTTTAGATTTTAAACTTTTGAATCGGGTTTTTTCAAGTTTTAATATTTGTTTAATTCTTTACGTACAACAATATAATAGTTACTAACACCGAGTTCACACACGTCAATTTTTCTTGCAGCAATTTTGATTTTTGTGGAGGAGAAAATAGTGTAGAATCATTTTATTTGTCTTTTTCCCACATACAAAATCAAAATTGCTACAAGAAAAATTGACGTGTGTGTGTTTCCGTGTAATTTAAAAACGAAGGCTTTGTAAACTGAATCATAAATTATATTTACAGTGCTATTCTCGATCTTATGACATGCACAACAATTTTCTATTCTGTGTTTTCAAAGTCTCGTTTAGCTCTAGCTCAAAATGAAAGTAACTCGCTTATTTTTTATTACATCTTGACATTTATTAAACCTGTAGGTACATAGTTTTGTTTAATACTCGTTTTAAGTAGAATTGCTAGCGAAGAATTCAATCGAGCGTAACCAATTAGCATTTGTTTTTCAAGCTTTTAATCACTTTAACATTTTCTATATATACATATGTATGTAAGTGGCTGTTTGCATAACTTTTCTGCACAAATCTATGATTTTTATTTCAAGTTTATTTCTGGCTGCATTATTAAACTGCTGCCGATACTAAAGCACTGACTTAATCAAACAATTTCAGATAATTCATACTTTACATATTTATGTTGTTTAATTTTCGCAGCATAAAAATAAATTGTGGCATAAGGCAGAAGGCTATTAAAAGATAAATACGAGTAATAATTAAAATAATGGAAACGGGATAAAATTTCTTAAGATGTTCTAAGCACATAATGAGCATATTGGAAATGAATGTGCATCCCAAATACTTTTAAAATATCATTTTCTTAGTTTATGTGGGTTAAACGATTTTACCATTTTGAAAACAATAATAAAACTATGTGCATGTGCAACGACCCGTAACAAAAAATTGAAATATAACGACGAATTAAATTGAACGCGTAAATGAATTATCCCTTATTACACTCATCGCTTGATAAATGTCATCGGTTTCATCTTCATTGCTTGTTGCTTGCATAGATTTTCTTTTTTTTAAGTCGCTTAACATAGCGGCAACGCTTTTAAGAAAACAATTTTTACTATTTGAATATCATAATACGTTTAATTTACAATATTTAAAGACTTTTAACTAATTTCCACACACAACAAATAATAAAATTAAATGTAGTTATACACCATACTTTTGAGGTATCATATCATAGAGTCCAAGGACACAATCTCCATAGACTTTATGTCGCATTAAAAGTGACATATTGTCCAGGGACATTATGTTGCATTAAAAACGTCATAATGTCTATAGACAGTGTGTCGTTTTTAGTGAAAGTGGACAATATGAAAGTATCATAATGTCCGCACTTAAAACAACCAGCCAGTTTATAAAAACGTTACAACATTCCTATAATATCAATGGACGTTATGACTCTACATTGGTTGTAGTATGACAGTGCGTCCTTGGACGTAATACTTTTTTTTAAGTTTGAAGGGAGTTACTTTTAGGTACACGATTATAATATGGGCAGTACCAAGCCCACTCTACAAACAAAAGTTTTAAAACTCTTCCCATTATTGTTCTCTAGTTACACGATAATAATTTTTCAGTTTGCATTACTTGTTAGGCTGTTTATATCTGCATATATCAGTTCCCAAGTAACAACATATACTTTGTACGGAAAGAGCCCCTTGAAATTTTTAAATATTTTTATCATCCAGGCAGCTAGTACAAAGTGGGAAAAATTAGATAGATCAGTCCATTGCTCTAGGCAGCAATAGCTTTCTGTTCACACTTATGTGTTTACAACGTGCTTGTGTTTTATTAATTTTTTTTATTTCTAGTTTGAGTGTATACAAATGAATTTAAAAACTGCCAAAGTATATTGATTTAAATGAAAAATGGTGATGAACTTAAAATTAAAATGGTCTTTTAGTAAGGTATTTTGCAATTGATTTTCTAATATTTTCCGCTGGTTCTGAGAAATCCACGGATGTTTTACATTTTACTGATTGCGGACGGGATTGAGTATGGTTAATTCTCAAACTTTCATGTATAAAGTTCAACTCCTGTTGTTGAATTTAAATCTGCTATCTGCGCCCTTCCTTATACGACGAAACCTGGACTTAAAGTGACCGAACGCATAACGATTCCATAGTTATGTATATAAATTTTTTAATTATTTTTATACAAATTATATAAATATACAGTGATGTGCAATAAAATGGAGCCACCTGGCCCCCAATAATTTTACTCTTTATAAACCCCTCATACAAAAAAGTGCGCATAAAAGAGTTATTCCACTAATTTTACACATCTCTTTCAAATGTAATTAAGTTATGTTTAAAATAGCTTCTTTTTTTTTTTTTTTTTTTTTTTTATCAGTACAAATGTGGATGCGAAAACGGGTGTTCAAAAACATAAAGTCAGTTTTTAAAAAATAATTAACTTTTACAAATTAAACTTTTTTTTTTTTGCTACATTATAAGCTTATTGTTTTTAAGTACAATTCGAAAGTAATTTCACAACATTTTTATATAATAGTATTTACAATGGGCAGAGGAAAACATAATAAAGGAAGAAGTTATAGGCAAATTGCTGAAATAATTGGATGTTATAAAAAAATGGCGGAAACCGCCGTCAAATATGAAAGCAAGGCAGAAAATAGAGGAAGACTGTCGAAAATTAAACCTCTAGCGGAGCGAAAAATTTTGCGCCATGTAAAAAAAATCCTTTTGTCACCTATTCCATACTTAAAAAGAAGTATAATCTAGATGTTTCTCCCCAACCATAAGAAGACTTCTTATTAAAAATAAGAAGCACCTTAAAAAAAAGATTACAATTTGCCCAAAATCATGTAGATTGGCCTGTAAGCAAATGGAGAAATATTCTATGGTCTGACAAAACAAAAGGTAATTTGTTTAATTTAGACAGAAGCAACCTTCCTGTACGAAGACCTCCCAAAACCGAATTCCATCCACAATACACCACAAAAACGATTAAACATAAAAGTGGAAACATTATGGTATGGTGATGTTTTTTGTATTATGGTATTGGGCTTTTATTTGGATTGAGGGTAGAATGGATGCCGCTTATTACACAAACATTCTTAATGATACTATGATGCCCAATGCCGAATTGGAAATGCCGCTTCGATGGGTGTTTGAACAAGACAATGACACGAAACACACATCGGAGCGGGCACAAGACTGGTTTGAAGAACATAACGTCAAGGTTTCAAGCTGGCTGGCGCAGTCCCCGGATTTAAATCCTATAGAGTACTTATTGCAAATAGGAAAAATATGTCTTTGAGGAACTGTGGACCTTAATTCAGGATGCGTGGAAAAGTATTCCTGTACAAACCTACCAAAAATTTGTAGACTCATTGTCAAAACGATGCTCAGAGGTTATAAAAAATAAGGGTTATTCCACGATGTAGAGAGCTAAAGAAATAATAATTAACGAGAACAAATCAAGTCAGTAAACAAAAAAAATTTATTTTAGGTAACTAAATTTGCAGGCTCTATTTCTATGCACTTGGTGACGTGAAAATTAAATGGATAAATTTTTATTTAAGTTTTGTATTTCCACATTTGCATTATTTTTGTATCATTTAGTTATGAGTTAACCGAAACATAAAAACTTCTTCATAGCATATTCGCCGGCGAAGTAAAATAATTAATAAAATGGCTATATCTATCTCCTTTCACCACCTGTCTTCTCGCTCATCTATCCCTTTCCTAAAGAATGTAGCACGGTTAAAAAAAAAACTAAGTAGGCATTAATGCTAATGCCTGAAGTGCTACTTTTATAAAAAAAAAAAAAAATGATTATAAAGTTTGTTGTACATTATTTTTAGTTTTAAAAATGCTAAATGAAGGTGGTTCTATTTTATCGAACACCGCTGTATTTTATATAGAAAATATCTATAGGCTTCATCGAGGATTCGCAATATAGCTTATCAATTTCTTCTTTCTCCATAATAACTTTAGCTAATTCTGCATAATGCAATAATAATTGCTCGTGGTCTTTAATAGCAATAATAAACCCCATTATTGTAGACTTTTCTACACACAGAGAAAAGAAATTCGTTATAAGAACCGAATTTGTTGCCAATCGAATTTTGTCGGTTGTGTGTATTATCTTGAATTCGGTTGTAGTAACTGAATAAATATAGCAGTCACAACTATTTTAAAAAATGATTAATGATGATTAAATGACTGTAAAATATTATTATGAATTAAACAAAATAATTTTTTAATATCTACTTTTATTTTAATAATAAATTATAGGAAGAAGATTATACATTATAAATTTCATGATTCGAACCATTGAATGCATCTATCTTCTTCCTTTACATCACGATTTCTTCTTTACCACATAGTTTCTTCAATTTGCTATCCCATACCGCACGTTTTGCGCTCCGAAATAAATTAAATATTATAAAATTATTTTTATGTATAAATGTCTTTCTGAGATAATTTTGAACTTACCATTTAATAAGTAAAATATTTTTGATTTTTGTAATGTGTACAAAAGTTATTTATATTGTGTCAAACATTTTTCGATTTCAGAATATACAATCGAGTCTTATGATTCTTACTTCCAAAATTTGGTTTTCAGTAGTAATGTACTGAATAAGTTTAGTTGCATCTTCCATTTAATAGAATAGGTTTTAATAAAGACTCAAATCGGTTAAGTTAACTTTTCTACAGGTGTTACAACTAACATTTAGAAGCAAATATTATTTGTTAGCTTTTACTTTAAAAAATAAATCAAGACTATAAATTATAAATCTGTGGCAAAAAGGAATAAGTGATTAAGTCGACTTAAGCAAAATTTGAGTTAATGGCACCTTTGCAATCTTCATATTTAAAAGTACCCATGGGCAAAGTTTCAATTATTTTGTACGATCTTTCAGGAAGTTATAGCATAATTGCTTTTTGCTTATCTTTTTTCAATGTGCAATCGCATTTGGAATAAAAGCTTAAAAAATTACAAGCTATTTTTCCAAATAACAAAATCTTCTTTCATAACTTACTAACTACAACGCCGGAATATTTTTTTCAGATATAAGACGTTTTTCCAAAACATACGTGTGCCTCCCGTATGTAATATTTGAACATAAGCTATTTTTCCGAAATACTTAATTTTTTTTATTAATCCTAATTTGGCTTAAGCTATTTTTCTAAATAAGCACATGGGTAAGTATCGTTACTAGTTGGACATAAGCTATTTTTTTGCTTTTATAAGTAAGAGTCTGTTCTGACATAAGCAATTATTTAGTAATAGTTTAGAAAATAGTTGTGTAATATATGAGTCATTTCGCTGATCAATATACTACTCAATAAGTTTTTTTTGCGAGTATAAAAGTTTTGTCTTTTTTTACTGAAAATTTAAATTTATTATCATCACCGAAGTGTAAGTTCATACTCTTTAGTTTGGTTTTCGTTTTTGTACTTATATTGATATTGAAAATCTCCATTAATGTACATAGTTATGTATACATGTATGTATATCGAAAATGGAAAATGTATTAACTTTTGGCCAAGATTTTGATGACGACGATGATATGCGTGATCCGAATTATAATTTAAGTGAATCAAGTGGTACCAGTGAGAATGATGATGGGCTCGATATAAGGAGAATGGAGATTAATGGTAATTTGAATCAGGGCAAAAACGCAAGTGTAATACAAAAAAAAAAAAAATAAGAGAGAAACGTAACAAAGGTGAATCTTATGTTACTAGGAAAGGTGTTATTGTACGGGAGCAGAAATGTGTACTTCTCTATAATAATTGTCGCAAGAAGTGTAAAGCAAATATTCCTTTTATTGTACAAAAGGCAATGTTTGATAAGTATTGGGCGTTAGGTTCATACAATCAACGAATATTTTGCATTGGGGGACTAATCGACATCGAAGACAAAAAAAGATGCTCTAATTTACATAGAGAAATGGTTCGTCGGCGACAACATCACTACAAATACTATGTAAATGTTGAAGAAAATAGAATAAATGTTTGCCAGAAATGCTTTAAACAATGTTTCGATGAAACTGATGGTTTCATCAAATGTGTTGGAAAAAATTAAATTATCCATATATTCCATTTTCTGATAATCGAGGATTATCCACTCCCCCAAGTAAGCTAACATCATCTCAAATAGAAGTAATAAAGGAGCATATAAACAGTTTTCCTTGTTTTGAGAGCCACTACAGTAGACGTGATACATCCTACAAATACTTTCTTTCAGATCTTACACTTTCGTGTATGTACAAACTATATTGCGAAAAAACTGAAGGAAATCAAGTCAGCCTCAGCAAATACTTAGATGTATTTAAAAGTAAAATAAATATTTTTATTTCGAAATTAAATTATTTGCATTTAACATACATATTTATTCCTTTCTTCTTTAGCTATGAATATAAAATTCAAAAAACCGAAAATTGACACTTGCAGTAAATGCGATGAAATTAACGCGAAAATTGATATTGCCAAAAAGAGCGATCCTTCTGAATTGGAAGAACTCACTAAGGAACGGGAAGACTATCATCTCAAAGCGGATTTAGCTTATAAAGCTAAGGAAGAAGACAAAAATTTATCCAATAATAATGAAACAGTAAAATCTTATACGTTTGATCTGCAGCAGTGTTTGCCTACCCCGTTTCTTAAGACTTCTATAAGTTTCTATAAAAGACAATTATGGACATTTAATTTAACGGTACATGATAGCCAAACGAATAGCCCATATTGTTATATGTGGCATGAAGCATTGGCCAAACGAGGAGGCAATGAAATTGCTTCATGCTTGCTCAAGCATTTACAGCTGCTAGAGCAACAAAACAAAAAAGTGAGAAAAGTAATTTTTTATAGCGATTCTTGCGTGGGGCAAAATAAAAACTCCTCCTTAATACTATGTTCATCACGTTTTTACAAAATAGCAATAAAATCTAAACTATTGAGCACAAATTTCCATTCCATTATGGTCCATTCCCATATGGAATGTGAAGTGGACCACGCCTTGATAGAGCGAAAAAAAGAGGGCCAATGTAAAGATACACCACCCTCATGATTAGTATAATTTTGTAAGAAGTGTTGGCGTCAAAAATAAATTCAATGTAGTTGAAATGCATTCTGAAGATTTCATGTATTTTGCTTCTTTTTCTAAATCTAAATTTATATGGAGAAATAGAGATACAAACTCTGAAAATTTTACTTGGAATGACGTAAAATGGTTATCCTATTCAAAGAAAAGTTTTGGTAAAGTTCAGTTTAAAACAACATTAAATAAAGATGAGACTTTCAAAGTATTAAATGTTGCAAAAAGAGGGGTGAGTACAGCAAGAATCGACGAAATACCTAAGCTACCTTCGGTTATCAAATTTTCCTCAAAAAAGAAAAAAGATCTTATTGATATCCTCCCGTTCATTGATCCATGTTTTCACTCATTCTATGAAAATCTCTTAACCGAAGATATGTCGGATATACATCCGGATCTAGTTGAAGATGATATAAAGGAAATAGATTAAAAATCCAATGTTTTCAAAGATGTGTATATCGTAGTTTTTTTTTTTAAAGCTACATTCTGTTTACTTACGTATTTAAAGAACTATGAATTTATGAAACTTAAGTACATATGTACAGTACAATGGTAGCGTGTTCTTTTTTTTTTTCTTTTTATACTTTTATTAATTTATAATTGCCGGAATTTGGAAGACAGATTTCTGTTCGCGAAGTGTTTTTTAATTTTAAATTTAATATAATATTTAAATCAACTTCATGTATTAATGTAAGTATGTATACATTTTAACTCATTAGATTGAAATAAAAATAATTTGGAGTAATCTCTTATGTTCAAATATGACAAAATTTGAAAGTAAATCATTTTGGAAAAGCTGCTTATTTCGAAAATAGTCATACGAAGTTCTATTATCATGTTTGGAAAAAGGGCTTAAGTTTTGTTATCGTGAATAACTCATTAAATTAAATATATATGTTATCAAAAAGTGGAATGATGTATTCCTAAATTAATAAATGACCGAATTGAAGTGATTGCCCTCATCAGAATAGGACTAAATTTTTAAAAATTAACTTTAAAGTTTAAAATTGCTCTCCTGCAAAACCAAAAAAATAGACTTAAGCACTTTTTCCTTATTGCCACAGAAATAATAAAAATCAAATTATTATATAAGTAATTGAATTTTTAACGTATCAAGCGAATTGTTACCAATCTTTTTTATGTGTGCAGCTTTATTTTTATTAAGTTGCTCAATTTCTTGGTATACGCGTAGCAAAATTTTTATCAAAGGTGAAAGATGAAAGATGTTGCAAGTGTAAATAACTTTTTTTCATTTTCAACATTTTCCCGGCATTCCTTAAAAATGTATGAAAGCCTATCAGAAGGGTACAAAGTCATAATGCAAAATTTGTTTGCAAAAAGCTGAAGGGCTTAAAACAGTTTTGGGGTAAAAGGCCAATCGGGATATCGGACGACCATATCACTAGAAAAAAGAGTTGCTATCCTCCTTAAATTATTAGTGAAATAGTAGATCGATCTAGTTCTTTAAAATGACCTAAACTAAGAAGACGGTTACTTTATTCCATATAAGTTATGGTAACAATCGTATATAGAAAAAACTTTATCGTAATACAACTAAAATTAAGAAACTAAAACGTTTTTATAACAACGTAAAAAACTCCTTTCATTTAAAACTTGCAGTTATTTAAGGTGGTAACCTATACGAGAAATATCTAGGAATACGTCGAATGATGTCAAGTGTTGTGTGGTATATTTTGATTAATTATGTAACTTATGCTCGAGCATTGCTCAGCTCAAACGCGTTAGTTCAAGCAGACAACCTATATATACATATATTACGTTTCAAATTTTAGAAATTGCCTTACTTTCCATCGCCTTTCCTTTAAGTAGCCATTTTGTCGGAACATTATTCGATATTTTAACTAAATAAAGAAATAATTGTGTGAGAAGTTCTGTTCAGCTTGACAGATGAAATAGATTAAAAATTTTGACAAAAATATAACGGATGTCACTTTAATAAATGGCATTATTTGTTAGCTTTTAAGAGAATGCTAAAATTAAGTCTTTCAAATGTTAAAATAAATTTCTATTATTTCCTTTTTTTCATATAGATTTTAATAATTTTTGTTATGAAATAAATCTCCAGATTTTTACTCTTGTGTAGTGTATTGATTTTTCTCTTATTTTATACATCAAATACTTATATATTTACGTCAGCGTAAGATAACTCACATTATACTTTTTCTACAGTCTTTTATTTAATTTCACCTAAAGGAACTAAAGGTTTGTGTATATAAAACTTTATTTGCATATTATAAGTAATACAAGCTTAGTAGAAAATTTTATTGTTGTTAGACAGGTAAAATAATCTACTATAACATATAAATAAACCTTTGGACTTTTGTGTGGATAGCAGTGTCATGTAATTGTACTTAAGTTCTATGTGTAAAGTATTTCTTTATATTTTTAATTACTAATCGCTAAACTGGTTAGCAAAGAAATTAGGAACTTTTATATTTGTAAGAATTGTTATATTTAAACACATTTAGTTCTATTGTCGATTTGTTGCTTGGTGTTGATGGTTAAAAGTTGCGTGCGATTAGCACATTACGAAAGATAAATCGAAAAATTAATGATATTTTTTTAGGCCATTTAATGTTTATCTTTTACAATAACAATTAGTACGTCAGTTTAATTGTTATATTATTATTATTTTTTCTTTTTGTTAAAATGTTTGCACAACAATAAAGGAAACTTGGTTGCGGATTGCATTTTAAATTAATGTTGCAATCGTGGTTAAGGTACTGTCAGATATGATAAATATTTTATCAAAAAGACGTTATCACTAAATTAATTTAAGGTTTTTTTTTCTTATTAAATAATTACTAAAGTTTATTTTAATATACACCATCATTTGTAGCAGTAAAAAATGAAGAACTAAACGCAAGTTTGAACAGACCGGGACAGTGGCGGATATACGGGGGGCTTCCGGGCTGAAGCCCCCCCTCCCCCCGAAAACATTCAAAATTATAATAATAATTTGACCTCTATTAAAATATTTATTTTTAAGAATGGCCTATTTCTATTCCAATTCTGTTTTTACACGGTAGATTGGTTCCAGAAAAAACCGTGTAAAAAACATGTAAAACAAGACACCGTGTGCATAAATTGGTGATTGGTTCCTTGCCTCTAAAACCTATTATATATATTGAAAAACAAGGATTTTTTAAGAACAAGTATGCTATTTTTTAATAAATTATATGAAAGAAAGAAAAAAAAGATATGCACTCTAAGCTTAAAAGTATTTCAAATTAATTGTATGACAAGGAACTAAAAACAATTAAAAAAGAAGAAGGCGTGTATTGGCGTGTATTGCCGTGTATGTGTTATATTTGAGCCCAAAGAGGCTGGTATGAAAAATAAAACGCCTCTAGGGCATTTAGTGAGGACACTACTCAAAAAAATATAAACACGCCCTAGAGTTGTTTAGGGACCATAACAACAATGAATATCAAAAAGTGTCCTCTTGAAAAGCACCGAATTTTTGAAAAGGTATGAAAACCCAGAAAACAAAATTGACGTTTTGTTGGAATCTAAACCAAATGAAAGGATCCCTGAAAATAGAAATCGATTGGTGCCCATAGTAAAGACTATTATTCTATGTGGGGCTGAGAACAAAGCTTTGCATGGGCATCGAGATGATAGCCCTTCGTATTTGCAACATCAGACTGAACACGAGGGAAAATTCAGATCCTTGCTACGATTTCGCTGGCGATACGTATCTGAAGAATCACCTTCAAAATGCTCCCAAAAATACTACTTTCATCAGCAAAACCACGCATAACGACCTAATTGAGTGCTGTGGAGATGTTGTTGTAGAAAAAATTGTAGAAGAAGTAAAAAAATTCTCTATTGAGCAGTTGACTGTATGCCTTAGATATCTGGACATCGATCAAGGTCAGATTAAGGAAATGTTTATTGGGTTTATAGAAGCGAAGGGCGGCCTTACTGGGGAAAAACTAACAACAATATTAATAGGCAAACTTCAAGAACTAGGGCTCGATATTGCTAATTTAAGAGGTCAAGCGTATGATGGATGCTCCAACATGTCAGGCCGTTTTCAAGGAGTGCAAGCGAGAATAAATCCTCTTGCAGTGTATGTACATTGTGCGTCACACCAATTGAATTTGGCTTTAAGCCATGCATGTTCTGAACCAAGTATCAGAAATGCTAGTGGTACAATCAGAGAAGATTCTGCTCATTATGACAAAAAAATTTCTTTCATTATGACAAAAAAAATTTTTCAATTGTTAATTAATTTTGTTTTTTTGATTCAATATCAATATTAATTTTGTTTCCTGAAGAAGGTACCCAGAAAGTACCGAAATATTGAAATAAAATATTAATAAAAAATATAAGGACCCAAAGCTTAATTAAATAGAAAATAATTTATATATATATATATATATATATATATATATATATATATATATATATATATATATATATATCTATATAGTAGATTTAATATTAGTTATACTAAGTGTATTTCAAAAAAAAGTAAATCATGTGACTCAAAGTATGTATTTTGAACTCAGCCACCTACTCAAAATGCTAAAAAAACTTGCTCTTCTTTTTCCAAGATTTATGAAGTATAAAAACGATTTTCATCTTGTATTTTCACTAATCCATGATAGGGTAAGAACGTAGGTATTCAGCCTAAATGAATGTTTGAATAATTTAATTTAATAAAAGTCTCATATTGATGGATGGATGCTTTACTTTCCTTCTCAAATTTATTATTCAAACACATTTGCAAATGTAAAGAAACAAAGTGTTTGAATTCGTAAAATAGCTTGGCTTTAATAGCTCAAATTCCAAAAATTTCGAGGTACCCACCATGTCGCTTTTTATTGGAGAAACTCCCCCGGACCCCCACTCAGCCCCCCCAAAATAAAGTGCTGGATCCGCCACTGGACCTGGATTTTATTTGTCAATATATTGATAATTTTTTTTTGGAACATGTATCTTGGCGAAAGTAAGGTTTTTAAGTAAACTTTCGAAATATTGATTGTTGTTAATTATTGTTTTTAATGTAATTTAATTCTTGCAGTTCCAAATTTTATTTTATTTATTTATTTTTTTATTTTTACTATTTTTTAGTGCAAATCTAATATTTGAGCTGAATTTCGTTTATATTTTCAGTATTCCATATGATAAAGTAAAAAACCATAATGATTTGAGAAAGAAAAGTAGGAAATATGAAGGTAAGGAATTTCAATAGCAACTACTTAAAAACTATGGCTGATGGATTGGTAGTCTCCTGGGACCTGGGTAAAACTAACTCCAACTACGCATAGACTGACATCGCTAAATCGACTTCCTTATATATTAGGAACAATAAAATAAAGATACATTATGGGGTTGATAACAATTACTATTGAAATTAAAACAGAATTAATTAATTATATATGCCCTTTCCAGTTGTGGTAAGAAGTATGAAAAATTATAAAAATGAAACTTTCAAAATCGTAGGAATTACTACTGGAATGTTTTTTAAATAATTTTTCATTACGAAACATTCGATATTAAAAACAGATAAAACCTTGTATATAATTTGTATTAAAAATATAATTAGTTTTAAAAGATGTATATATTGTATATAATTATACCTATATGTATTATACTAGAGAGCTCGTTTTTGGGAAAGTGTACAATTATATGATATTTATACTATTATTTCGTTTATTTGTAGTAATAATTATAAACATTTTCTTTAAATAAACGTAAAAAAAATAAATAAACCTATGGGAACTATCTGTTGTAATTCGATCCAGCTGCAAAAAGCAAATGCATGTGGATAATTAAGAATAAAATAAGCTTACGGTGAGCGGCATTTAAATTAATTTTATTATAAAACTTTTGTTGAAATATTTAAAAGAAAAACAATAAGTAATAACCATGAATATCAGAGGGCGACATTATCAGCCAGCAGCTGTCTTAATTTTCTGTTTTGTACAATTTTATTTATTCTGAGTAGTATTTATGACTTTTTAATTATGATATTCCGTAGTCGGATACAATTTTCTTACCGTTTTATTAAATCGTTTACTTAATTTTAAAAAAAAAAAAAAAAATATATATTTTCTAATGATGGTTTATTAAAAGAGACATATTTCCTTCGTCTGATTCTAGTTTAAGCAACTTTGTATCAGTTTAACGCAGAAGATATAAAATTAAATTGTTAATAAGTTTATTACTTCTATCAATGCCTTTAAATTACTCAAGGAATAAAAAGAAAATCATCCTTGAATGCTCTTAATAAAAATGATTGTGAATTTCTTGCAAAAACTGCATTTTTTTAAAAACAAACTGATGAGCTGCTCATTTTACTTTGTGCAATAAATAAAAAATATATTATTTCATGGATATAGAAAAGTAAAGCAGCAAGCAGTAACTTTTGGAATTTGAAGTTAGATGATTTTATTTATTTATTTATTTTTTTCTTTGCATACTTATATATTTTAAGAATCATTGGATGCTGGATGTACAAACTCGTGTAAATGAACGTGTAAAGTGGCAAACAAAAACTGAGCTATAATTTTATTTATATTCTTTTTTTTTAATAGCAAGTTAAGTAGTGTAAAAATTTTTAGTTTTAAAATAGTTTAATTTGCCAACAAGTATTTATTCTTGATGAAAATTAGCCAATTCTGGAATTACTTTTAGTTTTTATATATAAGAATTAATTTACAATATTAAACTTGAGAATCGAAGATTTTACATAAATATAATATTTCAATTTAAGAGTTAAAAATTCCTGTCAGGATTTCCTTACTATAACAGTAGTTAGTGTTGCCCTTTTCACACTATAGTAAAAGTCTTAATATTTGCATTGGAATTTATAAGAAAGAAATAAAATAACAATTTTTGTAATTGACAAAAGATCCAACGTATATTTCAACTGCAATGAAAATTATTAGCAGCAAAATAATCCTTTTAAAATGAAAATTTGGAGTGTTTAAAAAAATTTTCTAAAAATTAATTTGTATTCCGAGATGTGAAACTTGTTTCCGTATTATTTGATATATCATTATATATGCTTTCAGACTATCACTCTTTTTCATAATACTCAGGTATTTGCCAAATCTTAAACTCAATATATAGTGTGAAACGGGCTTAAATATTTTAAAATCCATAATCACGACTTTTTTTAAAACATGAAATTTTCAAATAATTTGTTAACAAATAACACCCATTTATGGTATGAAATAATGCTCATGATTCAGGATATCAATGACGTTGATGAAATCCAATGCAAAAATGTTAAAACTTTAAACCTTAAATTAATTAATAAATTTTTAATGTATTTTAAAGGAGTATGACCGCAAGAATAAACATGGTCTTCAGTTTACTTTTCACCAAATTGTTGTGTTTTATATAATTTTTGGAATAATTATTTTTAAAATCAACAAGTAAGAGTGCTATGTTCAGGTATGCCCAATCTTATATACCCTTCACCATGCATGTAAATCTAATTTACTGAAGTAGCTCCAACCAAAAAGCATATATTCAGATGACAAAGAATAAAAAATAAAAAAAAAATAAAAATTAAGTACTACATATAATTGTACATAAAAATGTCATCGGCTCTTAACGGGTTAAGCATTTCTTAAAAACTTCTGAAACATTACTTCAAAAGCTTTTAAATGATACTCATATTGACATCTTAAAAATATAGTGCACAATCGCACTTTTCTATGAAATATTTACACTTGAATTTTTGTTAATTCTCCATCACACCATATATTTGTTTTATTAATTGGAGTTTCTTCACTAAACTAGATTTTTCCACATGATATTGAAATTTTAGTGGCTCCGCTGGTGTTTTGCCCGCTATCTCGAAGGATATGGACCGATCTTGCTGATTTTCAATAGCAAAATCTTGAATCGGTTGGCGTATTTATATAAGAACTCGGAATATATTTACTTTATTGGGTCGGAAATGGATATTGTAGAAATTACATACGGAATGACATATATAGATATACCCTATTTCCACCTGAGGTGAAGCGTATTAAAAGGCATTGTTTAAAAGGGGTAGTTATGAAAGCAACGCATTTTCTTGACGAAAATATGTAATTTGTTTAAGTACTGGTGCACTTTCTTCAATGACTGTAAATTGAAAATATTCTCGTGAAAAATACACACCGTCTTGCATATTTATTTAAGAGGATCCATGTGCAATATGGTTTATGCAAAGTTAAGCATTTTTTTTACTTACCCACAACAACAACAGCAATACAAACAATAACTTTCGATGTTGCCACATCATAAAGTGAATCTTTTTCTGTTTTGAAATGTTGTTGTTTGCATATGGAATTTTAGCTAAAATAAATTTTAATGCACAGTGACAGTTTATCATTGTCATCAACAAACAACATCATCGCTGTCATTACTTGTACGAGAGAGTGATAAGCAATGAAATAAAGGAAAATATCAAATGCTGTACAAACAAATAGGAATACATAAATATACATACATGCATACATAGATTCATACATACATACATACATACATACATGAGGTACACATGCACAGTGTACTTAGAAATATAATGTTGGTAAATAAAAATATCTCTTCATATTATGGTGAATACAGAACAAATATGTATAACTTGCCTCAGACATAAGTATGTATGTAAATCATACACACATAAATACATTAACTCAAATGCATGCATATCATACTCGTAACAGTTCTGAATCTATTTATAAAACTAATAAAATAATTGTATTGTTGTTTCTGTTTGTTTGCTTTCACATGGAAATATTACATTTTCAAAAAGAAAAAACTAACCATTAACAATGGCATCCTATGCCATAACCCTGCGGGCGTTTTCTATAAAAAAAACTTGCAAATTACAACCAATTCTGATCTAATAAGAATCCCCAGTCGGGAAAGAACGTACCACTACAGTGACGAAACTAGCAACTTCTTAGCGTCTCTAAGAAGGATTAAAATTGAATATTCTGGAAGTATCGAATATTTGTCTGTTAGAAGATTAAAAAGCATGTCTTCTTAAAATATTGAATAAAAAACTTCTACAAGCAACGATATTTTGCTTAATCAAAACCGTAAGGAAAGGTTTAATTCAAATTTTAAGAATTTTTAAGACTAGAATGCGAAATACTATGTAAAGAAAAATCAAAAAATGTTTGCTCAAATTTACAAATAACTCACTTGCTAAGAAAAATCTACTTACAATTACAAATAACTTTTCAGTTTATTTTCGTAAATTAATATTTTGTAATCTGTCTTAACATTTTTTATAAATCACACAGATTTAACATAACCGAACACTGCACAAGTCGAACTAAATGACATTAATGTTTTTGATTATCTGTAACATGAATTTATTCACTCAGAGTAGAGCCAAACTTTTGACCAGTGTTGCCAGATTTGAAGATTTTTGGCCTAGAATCGAAGACCTTTTAAAATCTGTGTGGCAAGAAATTTGGGAAACGGCCCCATACATTAGTACAATAATTTTTCTTTCTTAAGAAAAGTCTTTTAGAAATTAAAATAATTAACTTAAACCAAAATTAGTTTTAATTTATTTGTAATATCCAAAGTTGAACTGCTTATTTTCATAAAAAATAAAGTTAAAAAAGATCTTTTAAATAAAAAACTCTTATGCATGACAGTTCGGATCTACATAGATTTTTAAATTACTTTTTAGCTTGATACAAGTAGACCAATCCAAGCTTACACAAATAATTCGTTAAATATTTTATCTACAATGACGTTGATTATAAATAGAAAATGGATCCATTTGGAGCAGATGGAGCTTCTGTCACGACATCCAAAAAACATTGACCGTTGACCAAATTTTAAAAAGTCAAATTTCAGATTTATTTATCATAAAATGCATAAATATGTGATTCACTCGTATTATGTCCGTCATATGCATAACTCAAATTTTTATCTTCTGTGGAGACGCTAGCTAGAGAAGTATACTAATGCAAAAACGATTTGTTTTTAAGGACAATAACAAACAGGACTTGGACTCGGAGTTTAGAGAGATAAAAGTATCACTTTAATTGATTTCTGGAAAAAAGTATTCCAAATAAGAGGTACTAGTTCTGATTCCACTTCTTCAATACCATAAAACATATTTTTTACCTGTATTATGCACCGTAAAGAGCACAACTTCAAAATTTAAAACCCGACCCTAATGAGAAAAGGTCATACAAAAATAAATCCTCAATTTAAGAGTGGCCCCATAGGTGACGTAAATTGATCTTTGTGGGCAGACAAACAAAAATTATTATCATATCCCGAAAGTAATTTGCATTGACTTAAATTATAAGAAATAAAACGGTGTTCATTATTTTCTTTCTAGTACAAATTTGGCAGCTGCAACTTATTGATACCAATTAAATCAATTGTCCACATTTTTGAAACTTAGTTTTAAAATGGTCACAATAATAAAAAAAAAATTATTTGTTTCATGTTCCCTGCAATTTCATTTTTAACAACGAATATTAAAAGTTATCATACCCGATTTCCAAATAATTGTCCAAGCAAACATATTTTCCATTAAAATAACAAAGGTGGCAACAGCTATTAAACCACAGATTTATTAAATAAAAACAAACTTTAAAACAAAATCTGTAGCATTGCTCTTAATACTGCTGGTTTAAAAAAAAAATGTTTTTAAAAATACAAAAACTACAAAAACATGATGAGGTCGTGTCAATAAAAATAACATTTAAAAACCTTTTGTCGTTAAAAAACATGAAACCAAACAACCAAAACTTAACAAACTGTTGTTGTTGGTACAATATCGTGTTGCTTTGTTTTTTTGACATGAATATTGCTGTTGTATGCAAATAATGTAAACAATACATTTAATTTATGCGATAAAAGGCGGACCTTATGTTTCCTTTATTATCCTCAACATCATAATCATTATAACCGTTCTACTCATCAGTAATATTATCGCCATTGCCATCATCGTTAGTATCGTTATCACCAAATGTTGATGATACTTTTATTGATTTATTAACCTCATTGTGCTCTTGTCCCACATTTTTTTTATTATTTGCTCATAATTGTAGAGGCCTGTTGGCACACAATGTGTTTTTAACCGGTGGGTTTATTTAAAAACAATTCACCACCCACGTAAAATGTACAAAAATATATACATTTTTATTATTTTTTGTATTTTTACTCATTATTCAAAGATGGCGATGAAATCCCCATGACGTAACTAACGTAAAAAAAAAAATTGTTTATTGTTAGAAAATCTTGTATAATTTGAGGCTTAGTTATGTTAAAGTTAGTAAGATCTTAGCTAAAATGCCGATAACTTTGACGCAATAGCTGGTTCTTAATAAAAAGTAAAATTTGTAAATAATTATCGCGTGTTGGGGTTGCTTTTATTTAAACTACGCATATTTAGCTAAAACATACATTTAACCAACACTAAATAATTATATAATAATTAATCTCAAACAATAAGTCCTTAAAACATTTTATTTTTGTTCATAATGAATAAAACGTTTGGTGTTTAACAAGTGTTTTGTTATGTTTTCAATCTTAAGATAAATTATGCTTTCTTTTACTGACTTCAAGTTTAAAACCACAGAATTTTAGGTTTAATTACAAAATAAAAAGCAATTATAATTTTAAGTAATTGTTTGTCTAATTTTCAATAGCAAACATCCAAAAGCCCATCTATAATCTGCAGAAGATTACTTATGTAAACTTAAGGCCCAACTTTCGTTAAATTTCATTTCTTTATGCAAGGTACGAAACCGATCGCACTTTCCGTACAGAAGCAGCTGATTGTGCTTTATGTTATACATTGATAAAGAAAATTTTTAATTAAGACCTAAATTGTTAAATTTTTAATATTTAATTCAATAGAAAATGTAGTAAAATAATTTTTCTTTATGGCCAGTTTTTTACAAATATAATATATATAAATTAAATTTGTATTTATACACACATATGTATACGATGTAAGTGATGAACATCGTTGCATTTTTTAGTATGGTTGGCCACAAAAACAAAACAGAAAATAACTTGTAACAATTTTTTTTACTTTTTCTTAGAACATGAACAAAATATGTAAATGCGTATGTGAATTTTATTTAATATATAAAATATCTTCTTTAAAGCCTTTTCATTTTAAAATTTTGTTTATTCATATCGAAATTATTTTTGGATAAAGTACGAATTAAACATAAATGTGAAACCGGCAAATAAGTTACTAAATTTATGTAAGTACATTGTAGCCACATAAATTTTTTTTAATAAGTTACCTAAGCACTTGACAGGTTTTTCGTTGTATTTTTGACATAAGCTAAAGCTAGCATTTGCATATTATGTTGGGCCTTTAAGAAACGGTGCAAATACATTAAATCATATGTTGCAATCTATAATGTACTTCAAAAAAATTTTCGTCAAGTTTTGTTAAATGTCCTTGCTCCAAGCTAAGTACGAAACTGATCATACTTTCCGCACGGAAAGAGCTGATTGAGGTTTGTGTCATACATTCATAAAGAAAAGTTGCAATGAAGACCTACAGTGTAAAATTATTAGTTTTTAATTTAATAGAGAAAAGGTATTTCTTTTTCTTGTCCATTTTTAACAACCGCTATAAATTAAAATTAAATTTTTAATTGTATATGATTTGAAGGATATACACCGTTGCATTTTTTAGTATGTTTGGCCACAAATACAAAAGCAGAAAATGCCTTTTTTTAATTTTGTTAATTTATAAAGAAATTATTTTTGGAAAAAGTATGAATGGAACATAAATGTGCAACTCTGGCAAATTATTTACTAAGTTTATGTAAGTACGTTGTATTCACCTAAAATTCTTAAATACGTTACCCATGCATCGGGTTTTCCCGATTTATTTATATACTCTATGACTGCATTCATACACGCAAATTTTACTTTGACAAAGTTTTGTTAATTTTCTTTTAAACTTTGTTTGGTTTTCAGGAACAAAAAGTTTTCTTTTACAAATTTTTGTTTTCTTCTGTTTGATCGTTCTTTATTTTAGGACGTTTTGTATGTACATATACAACTGTGTATAAGCAACGAAAGAAAAACATAGCAACTTTTCGAGTACACAAGTCTGTACTGACCGTCATTCTTTCTCCCTCTCTTTCACATAAAATCAGAACTTTGTAAAGTAAAATTTCCGTGTGTGAATGGGGTGTATTTCTCGCTACAAAATTACAAATATTTTGTTCATACAAACTTTTAACATAAGAAAGACCGTTTTTGTTTTTTTAGCGGCCAAAGTTCAAAGTTCAAAGTTTGCCTTAAAACTCAACTTCGAGTGGCTCCCCATTAAATATGAGGGCTTATAAATACGTGTACTTTACATCATAAGATAAAAAACTTTTACACAGAATTATTACCTGTGCAGATTTTTTTAAATTTTATCCTTTTATGACTGACTCGGATCTATACTATTTTTATTTAAATTTAAGTCCAAGAACGTACGCAAAACGATTATATTACTTAAAATTATATTTAACCGAATAATCGAATAAAGCTTTAAAAGTGTTAGATTAATCGGTTGAATTTTTAATTTTTTTTTATTTGAACAAAAAGAAGAAGTGAATAAAAAATTACTGAAACGTCGGGAGAAATTATGCTATAAATAGTTAATTTTTACCGGCATAGAGAATTTTAGGCCCAAAAAGCTTAAAATAAAACAGAAAGCAATTTATCCCAATGTTAGGATACCTTTAAATTTTATTTTTTTGTTTCTATAGCGAATATAATCCTACTGACACTATGCAACTTTGACGTGTCACAGTTCAAAACTGAAAATATTTTTATGATTATCACTTTACTTTTGGAACACCCTTTAATTTTTAGTATTTGTTTTAACAATTTCAAGAGTCTACCTATTACTGTTTTAGAGAAAGAGGGCTATGACAAACGGACAGATATTGTGAAGGAAACAATAGGAATACAGTATTTCACTTTGTGTACGGAGCCTTTAAAATAAAAAAAGTGAAAAAGTAAATTAATATCCAGTAAGAAAAAATTAAGATTAATTTAAAAAAAGTTTTTTGCACTTTTTACTAAAATATGAAGGAATTTCAAGAACAAAGAGAAGCGAAAACAACTATAAATAAAAAAGCAAATGTAAAGGATAAAGTAGCAAATAAATAAATAGGTCCACGTATATTGGAATACAAAAAAAATTTAATTATATTAAGGCATGAGATTTATTTCAATTACGCTGATGTATGCAGAAGAGTGGAAGCTTAGAAGAATAATAATTCACTTGTAAGCAAGTCTTTTTGGTTGGTAAATTAAATAAATATCTCCTTATTAAAAAAACAAATACTACTCATTACCTTGTATCGTACACAATTGGAGGTTTACGGCTGTATTTCGATTTAAACGAAAAATCAAAATGAAGAATAACAAAAAAGACACACCTTCTCCACCGTCTAATTTACCTGCTTATATATCGTAACCAACTTTTATTATCCTTTTGAACATTATTGAAAAGGCCAAATTCATAAAAATTGTTGGCAGCTGCGAGGGACTTTAACTCTTTCCACCATAATATAATATCATCTTAGTAACACCCTGTAGGATGCTTTTAAATATTTTCATCTCATTTTGCTAGCATAAAACAAAATACGTAAAAGTGGTATATTCGAATCTATGCCGAATCTTATGTACCCTTCACCATATACAAAAATCTAGGTTAGTAACATAATTAAAAAAAAAAAAACTGGGGTGACAGACAATTAAAAAATAAGAAAAAAATTAAGTACTAAAAAGTGTCATCGGTTCTTAATGGGTTAAGCATTTTTAAGCATTTTTTAAAATTTTTCAGTATTTTCTTAAAGCTCCCTCCAGAAGCTTTTAAATGATACCCTTATTGATACGAGGGCTGCTATATATATTTCTGTCCTGACAACACTGAGTGCTGCCAAGTGCAATCTGACATTTCCATTGAAAAGTTTGTCATTTTTAAGCATAATCGTACTCAAAACGTTTTGACGTACGACCATTATTTGTGTTGTTTACAGTGACTTGAAAAAATTAATATAGAAAAAAAATGGAATTAACTCGTGAATATTTTCGTGCTATCATTTTTCACAACTTTCGACGTAGATTATCACGACAAGAGTGCATTGATGAACTTAAATCTTTGTATGGCGATGAAGCACCATCCTATAGCACCGTGAAAAATTGGTATAATGAATTTAATCGTGGCCGAAGCTCGCTCAAAGAAGAATTCCGTGAAGGTCGTCCAAAAACGGCTATTGTGCCAGAGAGCATTGATGCCGTGCGTGAACTCATAATGCAAGATCGACATGCGACATACCGAGAGATAGAGACATCGTTGGACATTTCTTCCACCAGCATACATTCGATACTGCATGAACACCTGGCCATAAAAAAGGTTTGTTCTCGTTGGATCCCGCACAATTTGAAAGTCGCTCAAAAAAAGGCTCTTGTCGATTGGTGCAAAGAAATGTTGCAAAAATACGATTGCGGTGCTTCAAAAGACGTTTATAAGATCTTCACAGGTGACGAATTATGGATCTATGGGTATGAGCCCGAAACGAAACAAAAATCGACCGTGTGGGTCTTCAAAGACGCGCAAAATGCAACGAAAGTTGTTCGTGGAAGAAGCACTTCGAAGCAAATGGTCGCCTGTTTCTTCAGCAAAACTGGTCATGTGGCGACTGTTCCGCTTGAGCAACGTAGGACGGTCACTTCTGAGTGGTACACTACAATTTGTTTGCCCGAAGTCATAGGAGAAATTCGAAAAACCAACAAGAGAAGACGAATCATTGTTCACCATGACAATGCGAGCTCTCACACATCGGCTCAAACCAGAGCGTTTTTGACCGGCCAAAACGTCGAATTAATGGGTCATCCGCCGTACAGGCCTGACTTGGCACCTAATGAATTCTTCTTGTTTCCGCACATCAAGAAAAAAATGCGTGGTCAACGATTTTCGTCGCCAGAAGAAGCTGTTGAAGTGTTCAAAAAACATGTTTTAGAGGTGTCTAAATCGGAGTGGAAAAAGTGCTTCTACAACTGGTTTGAGCGCATGCAAAAGTGTATAAATCATGCTGGAGAATACTTTGAAAAACAATAAAACCATTTTTGATTATAAATATTCGCATTTTCACTATTAGGCCAGAAATATATAGAGCAGCCCTCGTACAATAAGCCATACAATCTATGCACAAGTCGTGCCACAAAAGTTCGCTTGATAAAAATAAAGCCGCACAAAAAAGTGGTTTTAAAAAATAGAAGTGGGTAATGCAAAAAGTCTGCTTTGTATCTTCGTTTTGTTTAAGCCATTTATATTTAAGTTCCCGTTCTTTGGAATAATACCGCGAATAACTAAGTTTCCTACAACAGCATGCCGCGCTGTGGTAATTTTTCGTCTCAGACTCAAGGCCCAACTATAATGTGCATAAAACAACTTATGCAAGCTTATACAACTGTGCAAATACATTAAATTATATGTGCTAAACTATAATATACATCAGATAACTTTTCGTCAAGTTTCGTTGAATTTCATTTCTTTATGCAAGGTACGAATCTGATCGCACTTTCCGTACGGAAACAGCTGATTGTGCTTTGTGTTATACATTGATAAGGAAAAACTTTAACTAAGACCTAAATTGTTAAATTTTTAATTCAATAGAAAATGTGGAACAAACAAAATTTTTCTTTATGGCATATTTTTAACAAATATAATGTATTTAAATTAAATTTGTATTTATACACACATATGTATACGATATAAGCGATGAACATAGTTGCATTTTTTAGTACGGTTGGCGACAAACACAAAACAGAAAATAACTTGTAATAATTTTTTTTTTTAATTTTTCTTAGAACATGAACCAAAATATGTAAATGTGTATGTGAATGTTATTAAATATATAAAATATCTTCTTTAAAGCCTTTTCGTTTTAAAAATTTTGTTTATTTATATAGAAATTATTTTTGGCAAAAGTACGAATCAAACATAAATGTGCAACTGTGGCAAATAAGTTACTAAATTTATATAGGTACATTATAGCCACATAAATTTCTTTAATAAGTTACCTAAGCATTTGACAGGCTTTTCGTTGGATTTTTGACATAAGCTAAAGCTAGCTTATGCACATTATAGTTGGGCCTTCAGTGTTTTTCTCTGACTACATACAAAAAAAAAAATGACATTAGATAAAAAGTTCCATTTTTTGTCATATTCAGCTGTTTTTTGTTGACAAATTATTAATTAATTAGTTTTTGAAACCCTTAAATCAGTTTTTGCAAAAAAC
The DNA here is from genome assembly GCA_916610165.2 of Gymnosoma rotundatum. Classification (NCBI taxonomy): domain Eukaryota; kingdom Metazoa; phylum Arthropoda; class Insecta; order Diptera; family Tachinidae; genus Gymnosoma; species Gymnosoma rotundatum. Next base: position 87,541,348 of record OU744337.1, on the reverse strand, counting down.
ATTATGCTTTATTTTTTAAGGAACATTATTACGACCTACATAGCTCGAAAATGTTACATCTCAATGTGGAAATAAGCCAGTAAAAAAGTCGATAAATAAAAAGATAAAATAAATCTCGACTGCTTTTTACAGTCGACGATTTTTGGTGAAAAATATGTACATATAAGGAAATTTGTATTGGTCTGATAAGATTTGTTTTAATGGGTAAACTCACAAGTTGTTAGATAAGATGGGTTCGAAATAGACTCAAATTAGGACTTTAGTGTGTCAGTTTTATTCAAATTTATCTTCAAAAATTTTTTAATTTACATTAAAAATCTGAATTAGTTTTTTTCTTAATTTTTAGTTCAGAACTTTCACTGGAAGAAAATACTTCACTGGAACTTGTGTTATAAGAACGTATTTATTTACGCTTTAAAAATTTTAACTGATTTCTGGGGTTTGTCGTTTTTGTAATATTATTTGTAAAAAAAAGATTTTTCTTAAATAAAAAACCAAAAACTACATAAAACGCCTGTGAACGTGATTTTCAAATAACCGTTCTTTTAAATAGTTACCGTGATCACCGTTTGCAGTTCTTCTTATATTTAAACATACATGTTTATATAGGAAGAATATAATACTAAGTAATTTTTTATACAAACTGTAATTATAATGGAAAATGTATTTTGATCTCTACATTAAAAACAGCTGTAATTAAATTTGCCCAAAAGTATAGAATTCGGTAACACTGATTGTTTATAGGTTCAAATAAAAGAAGCACACATTATTTTTTGTTTTTTTGCTACATGTGTATGCATGTGTGAAGTTTAGAAAAAAAATAGTCGTTGTTAATAAGTAGAAGCAAGAAAAACCATTACAGCAAAGAAGCTGCATTGATATACATATGAAAGAATGAAAGAGTCAAAAGTACTTGTATTTCTCTTTCACAAAGTAAAATTAAATTTAAGTTTGTATGTGTGCAAATATAAAAGAACGTTCTTACGCGGAACTGTTATTTGGATAACTCAGTCACTGTAGTGACAAGCGATTTTTTAATCACAGTGATTTAATCACAGGTACTAAAATATCGCTCATCTCTAATGCATACATACGTGCGTATAATGTTTTTTTTTAGCAATATTGATTTTCCGCTTGACTTTTCATTTTGTTGATACTGAATGTTTTTTTTTTTGGTTATTTGGAAACATTCGTATGTTTTGTTTTTGAAAAGTGGATGTTGGCACGAATTTTGCCAAGGCAACTAAGAAAGTAATAAATAAGTAAATAAATCAAATAATAAATAATTTTGATTAAAACAAATTTTAAATGAAGAGTTTGTTTCAAAAAACATTTTAACCATAAACTATATTTCTAAATTCGGCAGAAAGTTGTAGGTGTTATATGAAAAATATGTTAACTTTGTTTTAGCTACTTTTAAAACAAAAAGTATATGCAAAGAAGTTGGACATTCAACCACTGCTTTAATATTCTCACATCTTCTCGATTTGGTGAAGTTGGCAAAAGCAAACATTCTGTGGCGTATTGTAGAATGAGCTGTAAATCATAATCAAATCATTGGTCAAATAATCTGTTTGCATGGGCAGGTCACGCATTCAATGAAGCAATGTGTCTAAAGAATCTAACTGTTATAACTTATTGTTTGTCAAATACAAGTGTATTTTACGCAGCGATGTCAAGTTCTAATTTTAGGACCTTTTTAGGCACTCTATAATATATTATAGACTTGATACGAACGTAAATTCCCGCTTTCTCCCTTCTTAAAGGATTTAGGTCCTAGTTCTGAAAGCAAATATAGATGAGGATCTACCTATATTTCGAATTTCATTACAAACGCGCTCGCTTCCCCTTTTTCTATTTTAAAATATCAATATCCCATCTTTCCGTGAGTACAAATATCGACCCGTACTTAAAATTTCATTAAATTTAGTTGCTTTGTCGTCATTGACGGACGCACAAACAATATATATATGTATGATGATTGTACACTGATGCTGACAGGCACAAAGGAATCAACTGCAATAAATGCAAGCCATAGAAGAGCAACAGGTTGATGACTTCATGCTCAGCCCGTAAGTGATCAAATCGAATGGTAGAATCGGTCTTTTTTACGCTTCAAATGAATGGGGTATTTAATTTTTCGACTGCTGCTTTGAGATGCTTTAATAAAGCGAACTTCAAATAGTTGCGTCCCATTGGATCAATACTATGCAATTGCCACTTTCTAGCATGTAAAATTAAAACTTACGTAAAACTAAGAGTCTTTACATTTTCATCATCAATGCAAATCGAAAAAATGCGACAAAAATTGGATCTTTGGACTGTACTCATGACAAAAGATAATTACGCTTTTTTTTAATTCAATGATGGTAGAACTGAGTAAATCTGTATTCAAATCTGCCTTTCAATATATAACCAAGCTTTCCATAAATAACAAGTTGAGCAAACTAGAAAACTTCATGTATGCGACAGTGCAACTATAAATGATGGAAGTGTAGGAAACGATTTGGAAAATATGAAAGCTAGAAGTAATTTTACTCAGCTGAATAGGACATGGACCTCAATTTGAAACGTATTAAAAATTCTATAAAACAAAACACATCCTGCTTGGCTAAATTTTTTTCTAGGCTCGTAATAAAAGATAGAATAAACAAACTGCGAGTATCATAAGCCATTTGCAATCTGTGGAGTTTTTACATATTTTTACTTTATACTACAGGGATGGTAAACGAAACTTGAATTTTCATGGGCAACATTATCGCAAATTTTAGAAGTTGTTACTGATTCTAGCCAGGCTGTTAGGGATTTTATCTTAAAACATCTCTTTCTAGATATATACGCCAAAGTGATGCTATCATCGCAGCACTTAGTGTCCTCTTAAACATATCCTATTTTTAAAACCAAAGTTATTGTTTGATATATAAACAATTTTTTGCAATTTTAATAAAGAATAATAAATTATGAACCAGAATACTGCCAGTTTATACTTATTAATGCGTAAATGTACTGTTGACCACCTTATACATGGAACGAACTCGTTAAGCGCAAATCGACATGGCAATTACCAGAAAAAAAATTAATTGTAATGTCTTGTTAGACGATATAATTTTCTGAAACGAGCTGTAATAGCAAACCTTGCACTTCAATTGCCTTAGAAATGCAGCGATATATAAAAAAAATTCTAAACTGATTCTATAAATTGTTACTGTATCTAATAAGACTAAAGATGAGGCACTGTAAACTGTTGGCAGAGCTGTTGCTTTCTAGATTCCAACGGTCCCAATAATATAAAAAAGTACCAAATTTGTGTATCCCTGATAATGCTGTCATTAAAACAGTTACAAAACACAAAATGTATTGTTAATGGCCTGATACTGTGGCATCAACAAAAAATCACTGAATACAAACACAACGCTTGGGATGTTGGTTGCTGCGGTTAAAATTTATCACTCACTTGCGAATACTCGTATAGCAACATTTTTTATTGTTTTTTTTTTTGTGTGTGTTGGGCTTTTTCTTTTTGTTGCTGTGGTTGTTGAACATAATTTTTATTTTCAGTTGCCATAATTTAAAGATTTTTGTTTTTTCGTCCTTGTACTTGTTGGTTTTTATTTGTAAGAGCCATGTGTTTATAAATACTCTATCGTATTCATATTGTTTTCTGGGTTTGAGCAAAATTATTGTTGATGGGTCAGGAGCTCGAGGAGATAAACAGAGTAAATAAGTAGAAAACGCTTGTTGCCGAACAAGTTACATAAAAAGAAAAATCTCTATTGAAGTGGTGGTAATCGGGCGGAAAATACTCGTAATAATAATTTCAACAAATCATGAATGACTGACTCTTTTATTTCGCATGTTTTTTTTCTCGTTTTAATTTCCTGGCTCGTTTATTCATTCTTTTTTATTAATTGTGCGTTAAATATTAAAATATGAAATACGAGTATAATAGTAATAAGTGAAAATTTATTACACAAAGTGTCTGTTAAATAAGACAATTACACAATCAGTGTACGGCAATCAACAAAAAATAATGCAAAACGTAGCAACAAAAATTTTGGATTTCGATTGAGATTAAATAATTTTCACATGTGTCTTTACAAATTATGAAACAGAAGTGGGTTATATTTGTTAATAAAATAATTTGGGAAGATGTCCCACATTTATGTTTAAAAAATTCTGTTTCTACAGCAATTAGAAAGAGAAACATTTCAAATATAGTACTGAAAATTTTCAAGCCTATATCCCGAGACTACGTTAAATTATTTGACGAATTATTATAATACGTATACGAGGGCTGCTCTATATATTTCTGGCCTAATAGTGAAAATGCGAATATTTATAAATAAAAAATGCTTTAATTGTTTTTCAAAGTATTCTCCAGCATGATTTATACACTTTTGCAGGCGCTCAAACCAGTTGTCGAAGCACTTTTTCCACTCCGATTAAGACACCTCTAAAACATGGTTTTTAAACAATTCAACAGCTTCTTCTGGCGGAAACAAGAAGAAGTCATTAGGTGCCAAGTCAGGGCTGTACGGCGGACGACCCATTAATTCGACGTTTTGGCCGGTCAAAAACCCTCTGGTTTGAGCTAATGTGTGAGAGCTCGCATTGTCATGGTGAGCAATGATTCGTTTTCTCTTGTTGGTTTTTCGAATTTCTCCGATGACTTCAGGCAAACAAATTGTAGTGTACCAATCAGAAGTGACCGTCCTACGTTGCTCAAGCGGAACAGTCGCCACATGACCAGTTTTGCTGAAGAAACAGGCGACCATTTGGTTCGAAGTGCTTCTTCCACGAACAACTTCCGTTGGATTTTGCTCGTCTTTGAAGACCCACACGGTCGATTGTTGTTTCGTTTCGGGCTCATTCGCATAGATCCATGATTCGCCACCTGTGACGATCTTATAAACATGTTTTGAAGCACCGCATTCGCATTTTTGCAACATTTCTTTGCACCAATCGACACGAGCCTTTTATTGAGCGACTTTCAAATTGTACGGGATCCAACGAGATCAAACCTTTTTTACGGCCAGGTGTTCATGCAGTATCGAATGTATGCTGGTGGAAGAAATGTCCAAGGATGTCTTTATCTCTCGGTATGTCGCATGTCGATCTTGCATTATGAGTTCACGCATGGCATCAATGTTCTCTGGCACAACAGCCGTTTTTGGACGGCCTTCACGGAATTCGTCTTTGAGCGAGCTTCGGCCACGATTAAATTCATTATACCAATTTTTCACAGTGCTATAGGATGGTACTTCACCAATGCACTCTTGTCGTAATAATCCACGTCGAAAGTTGTGAAAAATGATGGCACGAAAATGTTTACGAGTTAATTCCATTTTTTTCTATATTATTTTTTTCAAGTCACTGTAAACAACACAAATAATGGTCGTACGTCAACACGTTTTGAGTACGATTATGCTTAAAAGTGACAAACTTTCCAGTGGAAATGTCAGATTGCACTTAGCAGCACTCAGTGTTGCCAGGCCAGAAATATATATAGCAGCCCTCGTATTTAATTTAATAATTTATTAAATAAGAATGAAATAAAATAAACCAAATCAAAATAATAGCCTTAGCAAAAAGTATATTGTTCAAATACTTTAGTAATATTTTTTGCACAATTTATTTAATGTATTTAAATTTCTGTGCGATAAAATGCGGTGGCAGCTTTATATGACGGAACACTTTGCTTGAGCCACTGGGATTATTTTTACTTCTTTTTTCACTAATAATAAAATAGAAACCCAGTATCATATCATCATTGCTTTGTTGTTTTCAAATGAGTCAATGCAGATAATTTAATTCACGTCCCAAAACTCATGGGCGTGACATTGTCGGCATAATTTTCTGTCTGTTTCTTTTGGGCCAAACATTTCGTATTTTTAGTCATAACCAACAGTCTAAAAGAGCACAACGTTAATTAGCATAACGAAAGTTCTGGAAACTTTTTATTAAAAGTTTTAATCTCTAAATCTTTCTCGGATTTATTCGGTTTGCTCCAAGGAAACTCGTCTGGTGTACGTGCTACTCCTAGTTTTTAAACAATTTCCAGTTGTAGAATTGGCCCTTAATTAATTTTAATTTATTAAGTCGCTTTTCGTCAAAAGTAGTAATTGAAAATAGATTTTACATATTTTTTTCAATTTGTTGAAAAAAACTGAATATTTGGTTTTCCAGATTTTGTAGCAGCCCTTAAAGCTTTCGGATTTTGGAAAAGCAGTTATTTAATTTGGAGCATTCTGCACATGAAATATTTCTTGAAAATTTTGATGTTCGTGTAGATAGTAATCGATATGGAATACATCACGCAAAAACTAAACTAGATATCACTAAACTAGATTTACGTAGATGGTGAAGGGTTTATAAGATGCGGCATAGCGGAATATAGCACTCCTACTTGTTGTAATTTATCATGACGTGTGTCTTTCTACAATGGATTAAAGGATAATGCCATATTCGTCCATTACAACTTCTCTGGGGACACCATTCTAAGATAAAAAAGCTTAAATTATGTTACTATGGGAATGCCCTTTATATGTAAGTTTCAAGTTGACGTTTTTTACTTGTGTTTGTGGCTGAAATAAAAACACTTAAACTTACATAAGTGGAAATCATGTCATTTTCGGAACACGAGCTTGAAAATTTTTTATTTTTTTCCACCTTTAATAGCGCACATAACTTTACTGACAGTGTTTTACTTACCTATTTCTATGAACATCGCGTTACTACGTTATTTTAGAAACACTCTTTAATTTTTGGTCTGTTTTGGTACAGTGACTGTAGTAATAAACTTTCTTGAATTTAAGACTCTCACCATGACGGTTTCAGAGATAGAGCGGTGTGACAGACGAACAAACATTGTAGCAAAAACAATAGGGTGACCTTTTTTTGCTTTGTGTACTGAACCGTTAAAAACATTTACAAATTTCTTAGATTTCTTAGATGTTTATATGTAAACACACATAGAATATTGCATAAATGCACCTGAAAAGGGAGAGTTTTATTAATTCTTATGAAAAACATAAACTTTAATTTATGCTCTACGAAGAAAAACTACTTTAATGCTCGATTTCTGTTTGTCGTTATCAATCACGTTTTTAATATTTTGCGGTCATTCAAGTTGTTTTTGTTGCATGTTTTAAAATGAAAAAACGTGTCTGTTGAAAGTGCAAATACGGTAATTTGTTCAATGAAAAAACTATGATAATGTCATTCACAACTGTCAATAATATTCTACCCAAAGCACCAAAATGGCAACAATCTACGAAATGATGAGAATAAATTACTTTAATAAAACCTACACATGAAAACAAAGCACGAAAATAAGAAGAATAATAAATTGATTTATTAATTTCATATGAATAAAGCAGTTGGCCAATAGTGGTCGTACATAAGATTTGTGGCGATAGTACCAAAAGACTTTTATCTTAGTTGATGTCTGTTGATAAGTGTTTAAGATAAATAAGGCAATAAAACTGAGTATTTCTTTTTACCGTAATATATTTTTAATAATAATAATAATAATAATAAATAAATTTTATTCCATTCGGATTGTAATAATTTTAAAATTTAATTCATTTACTAATATTTTTTTTTTAATTAAAGCGTTCATCACTGAAATCAGTTTATATTTAAATAAGTTCCTGAATATTTCCCACTTGCTAGGTTGCCAACTTCGGCGCTGTGTAAAACTTTCTGCTGTAGGAATATCGATTTATGATATTAAAAGCCCTAGACAGTGAACAGCGACATGGCCTAATTTATTTGATGTTAATAACAAATGATATTATTTTCTGGATGCATTACAAAAAATAGGGCGCCGTGAAACAACGACTTTGAAAGACTGTGGGGTAACAAGATTATTATACTTGAGGAGATAAGGCGCTTTAACAGAGCGGAAAATTTTGTAGAGTATTTTAATTCTGTAGTTATTTCTGAACGGGTCATACTTGTTTTAGGTGTAACTTATACCTCCCCAATCAAACTTGTCTACACAAATAAGCCTTTTTGCTTTCGGTTGTTTATCTGCACTAAAGTGCGAGATACATATATAGACACAACTATACGAGCACACATTGGGTAGAGTGAATAATAATTCTTGCAAAAAAAAAACCGACTTCAAAACAGATTTCACCTGTCTGCCTAAAACCGCTCAAGTATATGGCCACATAAATTAAGTTACATTAACTATTGGGGCACACTTATATCTCCAAACTTTTTCAACTGTTCAATAGTTTGGCAATAAACATCAAATTACAGCAACTATAGAGGCACCCTTTAATTTCCAAATTCGCATTATATACTTGCTGTTGAAGTAGATTTAGCAATCAGGTTCTGTGTAAATTTCAGCCGTCAGTCTGTAACGGTTCAACAGTTTGCCCTTATACATCAGATTATATCAACTATTTATTTTATAATAAATATTTTTATACTTCTTATTATACCAAAGTAGTGGACATTCTGTCTACAACGGTTCAAAAAATGCTGCCATATAGAAATGACATTAGTTATGAGCCACCCTTTACTTTCTAAATTCAAATTACAACCTTCTTGTTATAGCAGATTTATCAAAACTGCGGACACCCGTTTATTTCCAAATCCAAATTTTATACTTGTTGTTATAGAGGAGTTATTGATACGGGTTCTTTGTAAATTTCAATCGTCTTTCTACAACTATTGGTGCTCCCTTTTATTTATAATATTAAATATTATCAGCTGTTACTATAACGGCTATAGCAATCGACATTGCGTCAAATTTACAAGCCCTTGTCTATAACGGTTCAAAAGATAGACCTATATAAAAAAATCTACAGTAATTATGGAACACCCTTTAATTTTTAAATTCAAATTATAAACTAGTGAATAAAGCGGACTTAGAAATACAGGTCCTTTTTAATTTTCAGCGTTCTGTCTATAACGGTGCAAAAGTACGGCCACACACTTGAAATTACATGAACTGTTGGAACACCCTAAAAATTCTAAATCCATATTTTATACTTGTTGTTATAGCGGACTTACTAATACAGGTTCGTTGTTAATTCCAAGCGTATTGCAATATACATAAAATCTAATGAACTATTGGCGCACCCTTTAAATTAAAAATTTGTAATATTAATAGTGGTTACTGTAACGGTCATAGTAATCGACATTCTGTCCAATTTGCAAGCGTTTGTCTATAACGGTTCAAAATATAGGCTCATATAAGTAAATATTCATCAATTGTAAGACACCCATTAATTTCTAAATTCAAATTATAAACTCGTTGATATAGCGGATTTAGCAATACAGGTCCCTTTTAAGTTTCAGCGTTGTGTCTATAACGGTTCAAAAGTTTGGTCACATACACAAAATTACATTGACTATTGGAACACCCTTTAACTTCTAAATCCATATTTTATACTTGTTGTTATAGCGGACTTACCAACACAGGTTCGTTGTAAATTCCAAGCGTCTGTCTTTAACTGCCAAAAAGTATGGCAATATACATAAAATTAAATGAACTATTGACGCACCCTTTAATTTATAATTCTTAATATTAACACTTGTTACTAATTCCTAAATATGGACTATTGGCGCACCCTTAATTTAAAATTTGTAATATTAATACTTCTTACTATAGCGGCCTTAGCGATCGACATTCTGTCCAATTTGCAAGCGTTTGTCTAAAAGGGTTCAAAAGATATGTTATAAGTAAATTTACAAAATTTTTTGTTTTTGGGAGCCATAGTACTCGTAATACGCAGTCATTTAAAATTTTACAGAATCGCCCTTACAGTTGATAATACCCGTAAAAAATATGTATGTTGTATGGGGACACCCTTTAATTTGTAAGATTATGAACTGTTTTTAAAACGGGACCAATCTGTAAGCATAATCTATAATATTACCAAAAATTTTCAAAATCGGATCAGAAATGACTGAGTTCTCGAGGCACAAATATTAAAAAAAGCAACATTCAGCCGAATTGTATAACCTCGTCCTTTTTTTGAAGTCGGTTAAAAAGGCAGTTTATACTACATTGTACCTAGTACTAGCACAAGCTTAAACTTTTCAGTACTAGCAAGGCTAACAAATCTTTGCTACTACTAGGGAACTAGAACTAAACAGTTATAGCTTTTACTGGTAAATTAAAACATTTGAGAGTCACTTCTGTTTCAAAAAAAAAAAAAAAAAATAAAAACATTTTTTCTTATATGTAAATTCTAAGTAAAACATTTTGGTAACACTATAATTTTTTTTTGATTATTTATTATCACGATGGGTGACAAAAATAATGCAAATTTTTTTGATATCCTCCAAAAGCATAAAATTATATTCAGCTCGGAAAATATTTTTTTTTACATATTTTATTTTTCAAATGTCTATCGCCCCATATATTTGTTTTTTTATTGCAATTACTTTACTTTTGTAACTTGATTTGTTCCAAATGATATGGCAAAAAAGATATGGGTCTTGCTAATTTTCAATAGCAAAATTGTCGAAACTATGTCTGATGGATTTAAATTTAATTTTATCTAGCTCATCTAGTACGTTGGCAAAGTTGATATCAACACTGACGAACAGACGGGCATTGCTCAATAGATTTTGCTATGCATAAGAACTCAGAATATATAAACTTTATGGGACATGGATATAGTAGAAATTACAAACGGAATGACAAACTTAGATATACCCTTTTTCCACCTGTGGTGAGGGTATAACAAAGGACAATTCACTTTTTGAAGAATAAACCCAGAATAAATTTATTTCCAGCACTCATGCTTACAAAAATTTAATTTAAAACTAGTAATTTTAAGTACTTAATAGTGTTTATTTATATTTTCACCAAACACTGGATAAACCAACTTGAGCTCGGCAACAAGAATAACTGGCTTTATCTGAAAATTTTATTCACCTCAAATCTAGTTTAAACTTAAGATATGCTAGTTTAAGCTAGAACTATATTTTTATTCACAGCGACCATTGTATTACACACCACCAACACAGCATGTTTTTAAATTTGGTTTTTTAATTGCTCTATTGTTTTTTTTTTTTTTTTTTTTGTCAAAATGAAAATTCAGATTAACACTCATGTATCTGTAGTACAAACATGTTTGCAGGTAAATCTTCTATAAAGTTTTAATATGTTCGTTTGATTTATTTGTTTTTTTTTTCAATATAAGAAAACACGTTCAGTAACACATGTTATAAATATTTTCTTAAATAAAACCTTGCAAACAAAACAATCTTCAACGAGATCCTTTTATATTTCCACATTTAGGAATTAGTTTGTGTGTATAACACCTATCTAGAGACGTGCTAATTAATTAAAAATTTTATTTATGTATATTTTGGGTTTAATATTTTGATCATAAAAAACTAACAGTGTTAAAGTGTTGCAGAATACTTACTATGCGTACGCTACAAATAAATAAAAAATAATAATATTCTATTGTAATTGTCTCGTTATTGGCAAGATAAAGTAAATGTAGTTAAAAAACGCGTTTACAATAAAAAAATTTCAAATTTACGTTTTGAAAAATATATAGAGAAAAAAATTCTTTATAAGTCTAGCTAGTTTAGTACTATTACGAAATAAATCATAAATTCATGAGGAAAGAAAATTTATTTTTACGAATTTTTAAAAACGGCATTCGTTTCTAAGCCGACGGTGAACAGTAAGCACGAAAAAAGTATATGTGACGATTTGCAAGTGTAATTTAATAATAGGATAAGTAGATGGGTAATCTTTACAACATACACACCCTAAATGAGAATGCTGATATCGGATGCTGTATTTCATTTTGATATAAAAATAGTAATTATTTCCGAATATCTTCCGAACGTGAACGTAAATCGGAATAATATTTGTATTAAAAATGTAATAAGCATTACTGGATGGACAATTTTATGCCAAAAATGTTTAGATCGTAGTAATTCTGTTGATATTGTGTTCCGAGTACTTAAGCATCTGTGGTTTGTTTCAACAACCATAACTTATAAGAAATAAACTAGGTTTCTACTTCTATAATTAAGGCCTAATATTTAATTTTTATAACAACAGATTTTCTAATGATAAGTTGTAATCTCAACTTTTAAAGGTTTTTATATTTCATGGAATTCTTAATGGCAGTGACAAGTGGCAGCAATACAAAAAAATAATAAAAATTAACTTTACATTTCAATTCTTAACATTTTCTTAATATCAAAAACACATTTGTAAATATTAATATTTTTAGTGCAGTTAAAGCAGCCAGTTGGCAAAGTTCGGAAATATTGTTTAATCTTCCTGGCAAACTGGCTGCAAGATCAATGGTTCTGTTATTGTGGCAGTACAGTTTTTTCTTACAGTTCGGGAAATAAGAGTGTCCTTTTAGCGCTTGTTATCAAATATTTGACCCATAATATAAATATTTGTAGTAATATAAATACTTGTAATATGTTCGTAATATGAAGAGACTGTTGCCACTCTTTTTAGAATTTTCCACCCCGTATTATTTTTCTTCCAACTGTCAAACTATTTTAAAACTTGTATCGTTAAGCCTAAAATTTTATTCATACATATCTACAAAAACTGCCTGTTTAAAATTACTTTTTATTTTCATACAAGTTTCTTCAAAAGTACATACTCGTACATTTGTATGAGTATTAAAAACAAACAGGGAACTCTTTTTAAAATATTCATACGTTTTTACATCCTACAAATATAAACATATAAAAAAACTCACACATCTCACATGTCATCTTCATATTGTACACTACCAAAAAACAAATAAATTTAAAAGTCTTATGTGAATTGACATAAAATCGAGTGTGTCTTTTCAGTTGCATTAATAACAAAAATTATTGTCTCACATCAATCAACGTGACTCTTTTTGTTATTTTATTTTCCTTAAAGTTAAATTACTTTTATATCTTTTCCTTTTGTTTGATGCAAAATATAGATTTATTCCTATAAAAAAATATATTTGTCATCTACATTTTTTAACGTCATCTTTCGTTATAAAATTTTTTTGAAAGGGTTCTTGTCTCTCAATTTATTTATGATTATATGAATCTTCATTTTAAATTATTGGCCTCCTATTGTGAAGGAACGCTCGTCATCAATTTCAATCATCCATTTAAGATTTTGTTCCTCTTCCTTAACTATGCATAGACATGTTATTGAAAGGATAAATGAAAGTTAATGTAGGAATGTACATGTGTGTACGTATACCTTTATATATTGCAGTCATATGTAACAGGCTAAATAAAAACATCATGTTTAAGGACCACTTCAATCATGTTAGTTCACAACATGAAAAGAAAAGCCAACAAAGTTTCAAAACATAGAAAAGGAAAATAAAACAGTTTTTCAAAAACATCAATGATATTTTTTCTACTATCGTAGTTTAATTCATTTAGATTCCATACAATTTCTCTCCCCTACTTTGCGTTCTGCTTTCTTGTAGGTTTTTTTTCTTCAGTAAAAATTGTTTAACTTTTTTTCATAAATTATAGTAACAAAACTCAAAAAAAGACGCACACATGTCACCAGCTTTAGGTTACTGGCTTACAGGTATTAGGACCGTAGTATTCGTGTGGTAATTCATTATCAAAAAATTTAATTTTACTTTGAAACGGCATTAAAATAGTTAAAAGAAGTAGAAAATATGGACAATAATTCGTCACAGATTGAAATGCTAATAATTATGTTTTAGTTGGTATTGTTTAATTAAAATTTTAGTTAACTTCTGATGAATTATTTTTCAATAATCCTTGGCAAATTTAAAAATTCTCATGAAATATTTATGATTTATATATCTCGTCAGTGGATAATACCCAAATGTTGTATAGAAAACCTAAAGGCCGTGTCAGATAAAACTTTTGCTTTGCATTGCGTTGCAAATTCGCTTTGACATCTAAGATAAAATGCACGAACTTATATGAAGTATGTCACATAAAGCACTTTTAACGCAAAGCAAAGCGCAAAGTTGGGCAACACTCATCTTTTTGCGCGCTTTGACAATTAGCTGCTATACATTTGTATATTATTTTTGGCAAAATCGAATGTAAAAGAGTTAAAAATTTTAAAGTATTATTTTTTTTATTATATATTCTTCCTTTATTATTTTTTTTTAGAAAATTGTGGAAGAAAAACTTATAAAAACAAACAATAATTAGGCGCTGTTAAAGTTTTTATTGTGACATACCTCTTGCGTTATACGCTTTTTTTTCCAAGTTTGAAACGTCACGCAAAGCGATAAAGTTTTATCTGACACGGCCTTAAGAGTCTTATATCCAAAAACTTAAATTCTCATTTAATCAATTTGGCTCTTCATTAGAATTTAAACAAATTTTGTTTTGCTAAGCTAGCAAAATATATGTAAATAACTATTTCAAAAAAACCCACTTCAAAACAGATTATATCTGTCTGTTTAAAAAAGTTCGAAAATAGGGCCATATACATCAAATAACATCAACTATTATAACACCCTTTAATTCATAATTTAAATTTTAAGTAGTTGTATATAACGTTCAAGCGTCTGTCTACAACTGTTCAAAAGTATGCCCATATAAATTAAATTAGATAAGCTATTGGGGCACCCTTTAATTTATAATTTTGCATATTAATACCTGTCGCTATACCAGTCAAAGTAATCGATAATCTACCCAATTTTTGAGCATTTGTCTATAACGATTCTAAGGATAGGCCTTTAATTTTAAGTTTTATTTTTAAATTACTATTTACCATTGGGAGTTATAATGATAAGAAGTTTTTTTTTAATTTTAAAGTGGTAACCTTAAAGGTTCATAATACACTTAAAAACATGTAAGTAATATAGGGTCACCCTTTACTTCTTAAAAATATAATCTGTTATAAAAGGGACCACTCTGGAAGCGTCAATTTTTAAATAAAGAAAACATTTTCAAAATCAGTTCAGAAATAACTGAGTTCTGCGAGCACAAACATAAAATAGTGACATTTAGACGAATACGTAGCCTCCTTCTTTTTATTTAAGTCGGTTAAAAAATAAAGGGCTGTTGAATTTGTTTGTATATAAACTTTTCGGGTTGCCTTTTATTTCGAAACGTTATAGATTGATAACTGAAATTGAAACAATGTTGATATTATTTTGTCAGTAAAAACCACTACGAAACAATAAAGGGTGTACCTCAAAGTAATGTAGTTTGATGAGTATGGCATTATTTTATGAATATTTAAGGCCAAACAATGAATTTTTTAAAATATATATTACTATATATCGGTAACAACAATTATAAATAATTAAAAATAAAAGGTGTATCAAAAAAAAAAATAATAATAATAATAAGCGTAATAAAAATACTTGTAATTTAAACATGTGAATTACTACTTCCCCATTTTTGCATTTGAATTGATTTCTGCCTTTAATAAATATTACAAACTGAATTTTGAAACAGATAAATTCTCACCTAGAATGTACAATAGACTATGCTGTGTCTTAAATGGTATCTCATTTCACCTTTGAACAGTGTGGTAGGTCGCAAATATAACTGAACAAAATTGAATTAAATTAAATAACAGTTTTATTCAAATTTAAAAATAAATATAAGAATTCATAATTTTTAATAAAATAAAGATAAAAAAAACAGTTTTTACTGTCAAGAAAAAAAAAACACATTTTGTAAGATAAACAAATAAGAGTGGTATATTCAGCTATGCCGAATCTGATATACCCTTTACTGTATATGTAAATCTAGTTTAATAAAAAAAAAACAAATATTCACATAAGAATATCTTCGGCTCTACCCAGCAAAAAATTAGATATTACCTTAAAAAAACTTGCCATATAATGAGCTACTTATTTGATTACCATTCTTTACAAAACAAATTACAATAGTTCGCAAAAGAAGGAAGTAATAACTAAACTAGTTAAAAAAGAATACCTTAAAATATTTCCTATGGTCGTCATAATTTTCAGCAATAATCAATGAAATCGATTCTCATTATAAAAGTCTCATGCCTTGTTAAAATTATTAAGTTGGTAATCTAGTTGGGAAGTCCTTCCGACAAAAATGCTTAATTCTACACTCGATTACCTTTTTTAAAATTTTTTGCTGGGTAATAGTTAAGCATTTTTAAAAAATTTTAGTATTTTCTTAAAGATATCTTTAAAAGCTTTTAAATAATACCCATATAATATTTTAAAAGTATGGCGCACAATCGTACTTTTTTAAGAAAAGTTCGATGGCCCATAACTCGGAAAATATGGGAGAGCGCCAATTTTTTCAACTGATATTTTTTTTCTTATTTTGAAATTCTCTATCGCCCCTTATATTTGTTTTTTATTATTGAAGTTACTTTATTTTTCTAAATGATATGAAAAAATAAGAGGCAGGATTTTTTTTTCCCTCTACCTCGAAGGAAGAAGAACCGATCCTGCTGATTTTCATTAGCAAAATTTTCGAAACTATGTCCAAGAAATGCATAGCATATACAATTCACTTGGAAAGTATTCCAAGGAAGAGCAGGCTGACGAATGTCCTCAGAATGAACTGTAGTGTCTTCAGAATGTAGTGAAGCATATTAGTAATAGAATAAAACCAGGGTTTCGAAAAACTACTATTAGATGTCACGTTTTACTAACCAGTTCTTCTTTCAGTTATGTGCTGAAAATAAACAATTGAATTTTTTTTTTATTAATAAAACGAAAAATAGTTAAACCTAACACACACAAAACTGACACCAGCTGAATTCAGTTTACTACTTTCAGCAGCAAAAGGAACACACAACGGCTGTCTTTTCAGTTTGCGAATTACAGTACTCAACTGAAAAGTCAGTTGTGTGCGTTTAGCAGAGGTAGTGATGTTTTTTTTTTGGTAACGCAACATAATTAAAAATGTGACTGGATAATGTGAATGGGGTGGTTAAACAAAGAGGAAAATGTGAGTTTAATAAATTAGTGATGTTTGTCGAAAATGTCTTCAATCAATATTTTTGAAATATTTAAGTTATAAAATGTATATTTATTTTCATTATCAATATTTATATAAAAATTATAAACAATTGTGTTTAATTCCTTCAAATATAAATATTTTTCATATTCTTATAAAATATTTATTACTTAAAACTACAAAAACAAAATGTGTTATTATACGAGTAATTAATTGAAACCTAAGCCGAATTTGTTTCTTTGCTAGTAAAATGCTCGGAATTTTCATAGGCCTTTTGCTGTTTGAAAAAATCCGTTTTTGCTCGTGTATGTTTTTGAGCAGCTGCAGCCTTTAAAAAATAATTAATATATTACAATAACAACAACAATACAAAATAAATCTACCTGTTGTTAACAAAATCCCAAAGTTAAAAGGTTTCCTTTAGTTTTTTGCACATTTATTACATATGGATTTATTTTTAACAAATGTCTGATAATTTCAGTGCGGGCATTTGGTATGTAAATATTTCTTTTATTGAGTCTTCTTTTTTTATCTTTTATAAAATGGATTTACTTAAAGTTATGTTAAACATTTTACTTAAAGCAATAAAGAAACGTTTTACTGCATTTGCATTAAATGAATATTTCGTGTAAGTTTTCTCGAAAACACCAATTGGCAATAATTTTCTGTGATTTTTTTGTCGGTTATTGGGGATACCTTCAGTTAAATTCGATATGTGGGGAACTTAATGCTTAAACAAATGTTTTCACCTATATTTATTTTTTTTCTCTATAAATTATCAAAATTAATTAAAGTTAATTATACACAGAAGATTTCGATGGTAAAGGCATTTTAAATTCTAACTGCCGTTATCATAGAAAATAAAATAACTTTGGAAATTCTTTTATGAGAAAATTTTTTTTGTCCTAAAATATTTTTCAAACCTATTTTAATTTTCTATGAATACGGCAGTAATTCTTCTTCTTTCTATATGTATGTAAGTATATTTAAAAAATGAATTATGATTAGGCTCTATTTAAAACACACATTATTTTTAAGTTGCCCAATAGTTTCGAACCAAAAAAACGGCAAGGAATGGTTATTTGATTCCTTGAGCATAAAGGTAGGTAGGAAAATTGCGAATCAGTGGAAGTTAGTTAACGGGCACAAATCCTTTAATCTCAAATTATGGCAATTTCAAGTTTATTGTAACAAAGTTCGCGAAAGAGACACGTGTTTAAATTTTACTAAGTTGAGTAATTTTAATTTAACAAATTAAAAAAAAAAATAACCAGAAAATCTATTCTTATAAAATTCAAGCTTTTATTCAAACAATAATTAAGGGAAGTATTTTCTTTTTATACCTATTGCATAACAATGACAATATATATTTTTTGTTGTTGTTGAAAAATAAACTGTGTACAAATACACTGACAAACTATTCAGTCAAATTATCTACTGGTTTCAGTTGTGTGTATGCTCAGTTTAACTATTTTAAGCAGTCAAATTTTGAAAAATAAAAAATGAAACTATTTTCAGTTCATTCGCCAGTCAGTGATGCTGAATTTTAAACGCGGAATAAAAATGTAAAATTATTATTAATCAGATCTCAATTATTTGTTATATTTTTTGGCTAGCTTATAAACAATCGTTGTACCTTTCATGTGTTGACTAATTATTTTTTGTTTCTTTAATAAAACATAAACATCATATACTTATACAACGTCATAACTCAAAATTTCAGATTTTATAGTTAAGCATGCATAATTGTTCGCTTTATATTGTGCATACTTTTCATCTTTTTGTCTTTTGTACTTTCCAGGTTTAAGGAGAAAATAAGTCGGTATTTCGTTTCATGTTTGGAAACTTTGTTTGTTAGTAAGAACGACACATTTGAGTTGTGGAGTAAACTTCATAACGTAAGTATTATATCGCTTTCTAAAACATCGTCACATTTCGTTTTGTGGCTTTAGATATAAAAAAGTGACCTTTTTCAAATGTATCGACTTAGTGCTTATGTTTTTTTTCTTCTTTTTATATTTGTGAGTTATGTCATAACGTCATAGCATTAACGTTCTATTAGTAAATAAGCGATTTGTATAGTTTTTGGCGATTTTTCTTCTAGTTTTGGCGAATATTAGCCCTGCTGATGAAATTTCGTTTCTTTTCTACAAAAAAATTTTATTTAAAGAATATATAAATTTTATAGATTAAAACTATCAATATGGTTTTGACGAGTTTGGCGATTTTTAACATTGACTTTAACGAATTCCGTCAAAAAGAATCATCAGGATTGCGATGCAATATGTCACTACTGACTTTCTATTTGAACATTTTGTTTTAAATAGCAAGTTGTGTTGAAGAAACTATTAGTAAGGTTGAGACCATAACAAATAATCATATTTAACAAAACTATTTTTTTTATTAACTCAAAGATCTCTTCAAAAGCTTTTTAAACGATACCCATATTGATATCCTTAAAAAATATGGTGCACAATCGTACTGTTCTATGAAAAGTTCAGAAACCTATAACTCGAAAATATAGGCGAGCGATAATTTTTTCACTTTATGTTGACATCGCTCAATCGACATCGCTATGCATAAAAACTCAAAATATATATTTACTTTATGTGGTCGGAAATGTATATTGTAGAAATTAGAAACGGAATGACAAACTAAGATATATCCTTTTTCCACATGTTGTGGTGAGTGGTATAGAAAGATAATTCTGTTTTCAAATTTTCTTAACCCTTTATATACATTTCTTTTAGTATTGGTCCTTTTTATTTATTATTAACACAAACATAAACTGACTTTTGCAACATAGAATAAAGTCTAAGAAACTTAACGTAAATTACTCTGTGCATGCAACAGTGTTTTCCTTTATGAAGGAAATATAAATAAATCATTCAAATATACGTACATACACCCATACGCATGCATGACTAAAAATATTGTTTACTGAAAAAAGTTGATGTAAGTGACAGGTGGTCCTGTTGTGGTGCTCACGTTGTGCGCGTGTATATTCTTACGTTGACATAAGTTTGTTTCCTTAAAAAAAAGAAATATTTATGAACTTTTCAAGTGTAAATTTATGCCTTCCGTTGACTGATTTTTTGACTGTCATTTACTTTTATGTTTTGTTTTTTTTTTCTCGTATTTCGCCTACGCCAACCAAAGGTGATGAGCAGCGGAAGTTATCACCATATAACAATGAATAAATAACACTATAATGTTGAATTTGTTTGCTAAAATCTGCGTGTAGCCGGTGTGGCACTCAGTATTTTACTGTTGACTTTGCATGACTTTAAATGCAAATATGGTTAGGAGTGTGGATATTTGAATGTGTTAGTTTACATACATTTTACACATTTTAGTATTTTCTTTTGGGGTGTTGATTTGAATTTTATTAAAGTAACCAAACTATTTTTACAGCCGTGATTTAAAACAAATAACTTCTACAAAATATTTACAGTAACACATGATTGTTAAAGGGTGATATATAAGAATCTGCTATATTTGATGTGTGTTTTTAACAAAAACAGCTAATATTCTTGTTACCCATGCGTGTGAGTAGAGTAGAGTGAGTAGAGCAACTACCTGTTTGTGTTAGAAAGAGCATCTCCGTGTTTGATGAAGCAGAAGATCATGAGTTCAATTCCCATCAGCGCCATTAACGTAGAAAATAAAATTGTGGTTTTAATGATTTCCTTTAAGAAGCCTAAGAAATGTAAAACAGAAACATAAGCTTCTTGGAATGTGGATTCAAAAAAGATTATTTATTATGTGCAGCCACGATGAAATAGTGGTCAGAAAACTTCAGCTGAGATAGTAAAAGGTGTCTGTAAAGCAAGAAGATAAAAAAAGAAAAGCAAATATTGTGTAGCCGAGGTAAATGAATTAGTGAAGACGATTGTATATTAAAACAACAAACGAAAGATTAATTCGACGGTATAATAAAACAACTACATAACAGCTGTGGCTATATTGGTCAGAAGGACCAGGTTGTCAAACTAGACAGGAGCTTAAGAGTTCAAATTGCTTCAAGAGCTATAGAAAACTGTAATCATAGTAATTTTGTAGTCAATAGCCGCATGTTTGCTGATCTAGACAACGAGTTGTTCGACTCCGACTAGAGTAACACGGTGGATGGATAAGTAATTTTGTAAAAGCGCATGTTTGCAAACCAGAAAACAGTGGCAAGAAGAGCCATTGAGAAAAAAAAAATAGAATTAGTAAAAGTGCAACAAAAAGCAAAATCAAAATTGACGTGTGGGTTTTCCCAATCAAAAGGAGAAACCAACAATAATAATAACACAAAACATTAAAACATTTTTGTTTTTTAATTTAAAATATTATTGTAAATCTTAGTATTTACTTTCTATATACGAGCATATGCGAAAGAGTAAGCGTTGGACATGAAGAAATATCCGCTTTAATAACAAACAAATAATATTTATAGAAGTGAAAGTAATTTCCAAATGTGTTTCTTTTTTAGCAGAATTTTTAGCAACTCTTATTAATATACCAAGTTGATAGTTTGACGACTGCGTATTTGAATGTTGAGCTAAAAAGTTTTTTGTAAAAAAGTTGTTTCGTTAATATTTCAGATTACGACGTATTATCCAAGCTATGTATTGTTAATTTGAAATATACACCACTCAATTTTATTTGAATACAATGGAACGAAAAGTTTCATTTTAAGGCAGTTTTAAAAATTAATTATTTGTAGTTTCCTCTAAAAATTGCTTGAAATCTATTTGCTAAATTTCTTAGGCTATTTTGTCGTTGCAGATTATTTACTTTTTACCTATTGTTGGCCTTGTCATTAATCGATTTATAATACAAAAATTACTTGACTTTTATTTATTTTTAGTTTAGTAACTTAATTTATTTAAGCCTGTTTTTAATTTGTAACGGTGTTTGAAATACTTTTGGCATAGTGTAACTAAAATAAAATTTGGCTATGTAACTATAATGACAAAAAGAGAAAGTCCTTTTATAATGGCTTTAAAGTTTTTGCACCATCAGTAATAAAATCAGCATTGCCATAATTCCGACATATATCAATTTTCTTAATTTTACTATTTTTTTACGGAAAAAAATCGATTAGTTGTAGTTTTTTAATTTTTTTAAAATAATATAAAACAAATAAAAACTTTTGGAATTAATCTAACTCTAGTTTCTCTTAATATTGAAATATTAACGGATGATACAATATATTCATACAAATTTTACAAAAAACCTTGCGAATATCTAAGCTAAAAAAAAAACTAAAGCAAAGCAAAATTTAAATAATGATATTTTTTAATTAGTTTTACTAATCGCACTTGCAAAATTAAATTTTAAATATCTAATCCAGTCAGAATTAAAGACTTGTTTATACGCGTATTGCAAAACCCGAAATTATAATTTTTCATTATTCTGACAGAGCAGTTGCTAAGCGGCATAATCACCTGAATTTGGTTACATGTAACGGAAGTTGTCGCAAACAAAAGTGCGACTTGTCGACGTGTTTTTCCTCTTTTCGTTGTTTATTTTGAATTTGACTGCCAGAACTTTATCAAGCTTTTATTGTAAAATACCAGCAAATATATATTTTTTATCGCCTTTTCAATAGAACTAGAGTTTTTTTTTTTTTTGCCTTTTTAAAACTTTGTTGTTCTTGTTGTTGCTGTTACTTGCTATAGAAGGAAAGTCGTTTGTTTGTTCGCTTCTGCAAATTCAAATAAAAACTTTATAAATAATTCAAATGAGTTTTTAAAAAAAACCTGTCTGAAATCCACATAAAACTCCACCAAACCAACAAGTAAAAAAGAAACTTTTGAATATTCTGCATCGCTAGAAGGACCCATATGAGAAATTGACATTTTTTCTTCTTTATATGCATACATATTTCCAACAATAGAAATTGTTTGTAGAGAGCTCAATAGACGTAGTGAAAAAGTAAATGTAATAGTTACAGTTAGATAATATATGGACTGTTGTGCATTTGAAAGTAAATTCTAATACAAATTCATACGTAAATATGAGTGAAAAATTGAGTCTTCATTCCAATAGAACTGCAAATCAATTTTATAGAGAAAATAACTATTGAAAATAAGTTGTATTGCAACTGAAACATTAAATTGAATAGTGACCGTTACAACGTTATCGTACGCAAAGTAAATGGAAAGTTTTAATAATTTACTGTAAATAATGTTTAAACGATTCATAAAAGTTTCCGTTAAATTACACAATAAATTGCATATGTTGCTCTTCTTTAGGTTGAGTTAGAACAGGATCTTTTAGTATTTTTCTTTTCCATGTATTAGTTACCAAAATACTATTTATTATATTAACGAAAATCATGTTACGTTATTTTTAACAAAAATAATGGTGAACTAATAAACTACGAAATAAATATGTTTTTGTTTTTATTGCACCAGCACTTAGGGGAAGGCTCCTACACCTGAAGCAGTTATGAAACTAGTTAGAGAGAAGGTATTAGAGGGATTAGTATCTGTGGACATTCGATTTAATTCTTTGCATACTGAAGGCAGCTGAAAAGACGTCTGCAACTGTTGTCCAAGGAATTTACGGTTTCCCTTTAACATCGGTAAAAGAATAAAACACATCCACACCACACTTTTACTGATAATGTGATCAGATAAAGTTTTAGAAAGTCAACGCATTAGAATGCTTTTTTGCTAAGAACACCAAAAGCTTCTGATTCCTTGTTATCTATATCACCCATCTCTACAGATGAAGTAGTATATTTAGCCGAGCTCCTTTGCGAAAGCACACACCACTTGGCTATCCACTCGTTGAAGTAAGATCTGTTTACACGATGTGTGTTAGCCACTTATTATTTTTTAAATTATATTTTGTAACAAATTTTGCCCTTAAATGCGCTTGTATTATGTATTATTTTAGTAAAAAATACGAAAGCTACCTCTCACATTATAAAAATAAAAACAAGTTTAAAAAATAGTGAGTTATAGTTATGCGTTTTGAACATGCTTGTCCACTTCTGGTTCCAAATGATAAAACAAATATATCTTCACTGTTAACGCGTATAAAAATCTATGTCTGATCCAAATTTCACCAGAACAAATTTATTCATAAACATCTAAACTCTTACGTTCGATTTTTGTTAGGATTTAAATAAAGAACTAAAAATTTTGAAGCAGTCGCTAAGCTCGGAATTACTATTTTATTTGCAGCAAATGTAGATCTAATCTAATTATGTATTTTTTACTTTAGTCTTAGACTTGATAGATTGGATCTGATAGGTGTCGCCTTCTTTGGGATATTAAAAATTTCATTGTCAAAATTACTTCTTTGATTACAATATACTGTTTTAGATGTATTCCGAGTGATGCCACACAGTAATTAAGGCTATAATAGGTTATACAGTGCTTAGAAAGAACCTTAAATTAGACCCAGGCAACGCTGTGTATAATAAGCTTGTTATAATAAAAGGAAGCTGTTGTTCCTTAAAAGGTTTTCTCTTTTAACTCACAGACTTTGTTGCTGCTACTTCATTGCTGATATTACATCCAACTGAACCTGATGTTAAATAGTTTACAGACTTTAATTTGCCAGACCGGTGCAGAAGTAACGTTAGTCTTGATCGACTATTCTTCATATTTTAGTTGTTTTATTATCGCTGACATCAATACTACAGTGCTATTAACACATGAAGCCTGCAACATTTATTTTAATTTGAAAAGTAGTTTTTAATTTTTTTTAATTTTCTTTTTTATTTTAATCTTATAATAGTCGTAATTATAACGGTCATTTTTGAATGGATTCCAAAAAAGCTGTTGAAAATTGTCAAGTGTTCAATGCAAACTACTTTGTAATCATAGGAATCCATAATTTTTATTAAAAGGTCGTTATGAAGCAAGGCAGAAAGAGAGAGAGAGAGAGAGACGTAACTCCTAAGAAATAGGGTTGACGTATCATAAATTATGAGTGTTTTTACTATAAAATTCACCACAAAAAGTGAAAAAGGGTATAACTAAGGTTGTCATTCCGTTTGTAATTTCTACAATATCCATTTCCCATAAAGTATATATATATATATAATCTCAGATTTTATGCATAGCGAAGTCGATTGAGCGATGTCCGTCAATAAAAATTAATCGATCAGACATAGTGTCGAAAGAGGTTTTATTGGAAATCAGCAAGATCGGTCCATCTCCTTTGACGTAGCAGATAAAACACCACGCCTGCCTATAATTTTTCTATATTATTTGGAACAATAAGGTAACTCCAATCAAATAAACAATTACGCAGGGCGATAGAGAATTAAAAAATAAGAAAAAAAACATCAAATGAATAAACAATATTGGTAAAGAGATCTCTAAGGAAATACTAAATTTTTTAAAAAAAGCTTAACCCATTAAGATGCGATCTAATTTTTATGTAAAAATATAATATGCAGTATACAATTTTTTTATTTCTTAGTTCTCTGTCACCCCAATATTTGCTTTTTTATTTGGAGTTACTCCGCTAAACTAGATTTACATAGATGGTGAAGGGTATATAAGATTCGGTATAGCCAATCTTAATTTTATATTAAATTTTATATTTTTTAAAAAATGATCTTTTACTTACGCAGCCCATTATTTTTAGCGATTTTACATTCTGCCGTTTTATACGCAGCCTTTTGAAAATATCAACGAATATTGCAATTTTCTGGAAATTTTATGTAATTTTGTTTAACCTTCCCTTTTTATAAAACTATTAATAATACTCGTTTTGCTGTCATGTTTAACCACAAATGTAACAGCTGAAGAATAAGTTCTCCATTCTGTTTCTGACAAAACATTAACATTTCTTATCCTTGTTGCTGTTTCTGTTTTACAAGTGATGACATATAAGTTAGGAAACATTACTTATATCACTTCTATTACTGCATTTACACAAATGCACTATCTCATAACTGTGTGGAGGGTCTGTGGTATAAGTAAATTTATGTTATAATGAGAAGTAAACAATTCTTTATAAAACTTAATTAGAAGAATATCTGCTATTGTGCCAGAGTTAATTTCTAATTTCTGTTCAAATAAGTGAATGTGAATATAAAAACATGAATTCAAAATAATGAATTAAATAGTGCAAAAAATAAAACAAATTTACTCGGAATCGTTTAACATTATAAGTGTTAATAGTTCTTGTGTTCTTCAAAATGTTAATTTTCTAACTAAAGAAATTTCGTGATATTGTCGCAAAATAAAATAAAAGAAAATATTAATTGTATTAGGCGCGTACATATGTGCCTTATGCGTTTCGTATGGTGTTTTGACCCCTGTTGCCTTTATAATTGTAAATGAAACGAACACAAGTAAAAGTGCTAGGAAATCGGCATATGAAATTGTTTCTAGAATTGAGCTTCTCTATATAATAAAAGCGTCAAAAATTTCAGTTGTTGTCCCAGATAGTATAATTGTAGCAAATAAGTAGCAAGAGGTGAATAGGTCGAAACCATATGGATATTGCAGAAATTACAAACAGAATGATCAACTTAGATATAGCCTTTTCCACTTGTGATTTAGAATAAAAAAATGTATGAAACTCCTAATGGTTTTAAACAAATGCCAATAAAGTTTGTTCACCATACTGTTCTACATTTTTAAGTTGAACCATCAAATTATATGTACATTAATATATTAAAATAAACTTAAACTTACGTCTATGAATTAGACTCGATGATTCCAGCCAAAGTTATGCAAAACAAAATTGGTTTATAGTTCTTACTATCATTTAAAGCGTAGTTGTTTGTCTAAAATATAACCAAGGTTACGATATCGTTCCAGCTATCTCGATTGTAACCACGCACAATTAAGATGTTTCTGGCTTTTTGGGTGCATTTTAAGTTCATTTTAATGCGTTTTGCATGTCTCACCATTTATACTTTAACCGATGCAAGAAACCTGTTGTATAGCGGACTTAGCTATACAGGTCCCTTGTAAGTTTCAGCTGTGTCTCTATAACGGTTGAAGGTTTGGCAGCATACATAAAATTACATCAAATATTAGGGCACTCATTTCCAAATCGAAATTTTATACTTTTTGTTATAGTAGATTTAGCAATACATGTTCGTTGTAAATTTCAAGCGTTTGCCTACAACACTTTAAAAGTATATAAATTTAAGGAAACTATTGGAACATTTTTCAATTTATAATTTTAAAAGTTTATACTTCTTACTATAGCGATCATAGCAATCAATATTGTGTCTAATTTGCGAACATTTTTCTATAGTGGATCAAGAGATAGGTTCATATAGATCAATTTAGGTCACCTAAGGGGACACCCATTAATTTCTAGATTTATTTTCGGATTACTTGTTGCAATTGGGAGCAATCCACATATTGGATAGAATAACCATTTTAAAATTTTCAATAAATAAAGTGTCTTTTTCCGTATAATTATTCTTTCAGGGATGAAATTCTTTTTTATTTGATTTAATTCTCCAATCCATTTTGTCCGCTATGCTATTCTTTTATTTCTACTCACATTTAAACCGGTTGGTTTTAGTTAATACGACATCTGCAGAATAAATTATATTAACTATTTGGTTTCCATATCTTGCGGCAATTTAAGATTTTTACTATAAATTTATCAATACAGAGTACCATATCTTTATGCGCTCTTAGTAGTATGTTTTCCAATAATTAGTTTTTAAGTGTTTGGTATGTTTTTACAAATTTATTCACGAGTCTTCCGTCCCTAAAACTTAGTCGACGCATAAAACTTTGCGCAGGCCCCAAAATGTGTGCATTGTGTTATACTCACCAGCTTCTGTGAAACAAGATCTTGGTTGTTTTTAGAAATGGGCAATAAACAAAACATATTACAGTTAGATTTTGATGAATTGATTCAGGCCTTTATCAGTATAAAAAGGCTTAAAAATCGGCAACATTGTGAGAACTTGCTGGAACGCTAAGAAGCATTTGAGTTCATTTTTTTGTTTGCGTATGTCGTTATTATCCATCGGAACTGTTAATGAAGAATTGAAATCATTTTATACCTAATTTGCGAAATGACTGTATATCTGAACAATATTTTAAAGTTGATGTGATAAAAATAATAATTTAATTTTAACTACAGTTTTGTTAAAACAACTAGGTTACTTAAATATTCAATTTGTGAGAAAAGAACTAGTTAAAAGAAACAAGCAAAGCAATTCTTTAAATCTAAATCTTTTTATACAAGCTTTTCCTCAACAACTATATCACCTTTATTTCATCATCTGGAATGTCGCTGTAGTCAGTGTGAATGTCACAGCCTACAAGCAGCTGTCATCTTAATTATCAACTAGACATTTGACGAAAACTTGGTAACAAAAGCATTAACATGTTTAAGAAATGTAACAGCAGAGCCGAATTAATTATATTAAACAAAGTGGTTTTCTTGTTTTGGTTTTATTATTTTCTTTCGTTTATCCTATTTGAGCGATTCTGTAGTTAAAATTTTGTTATTTATTTTTATTTAAGTTTTTTATTTCTTTTGCAGCTGTCACTCTTTCATAGTCGTACCATATGTATTTTAAAAGTTCTTGTAAGTTGCGGTATATGTTCACTCTTGTTTTTGTTGTGGCGAATTTGTCACTTAAGATGTTTCTGGTGGTTTTATTTGAGCATTTTTTCGCTAGATTTGATGCTCACACTTGTTCATCAGCATGTGTTTAAAAATTTTTCTTGTCATCATGCAAACACTTCGGCATGTGAGGCCCCAAGGCTATTTTAAATAAACAAAACCCACAACAATTTAAGTTTTTCGTAGCGTGTCATTCTTTTCATCTCTTTACAGTGTGATTTTCCTTTGCAATTCAGCCACTGTTTATTTAATTTTCCTTTACATTTTTACAGTTATTTTTATCTTTGCTTCTTTTTCAGCCTTTCACGCCTTTTTTTTTGCTTTTTTTTGTTTGCTTACATGTTGGTAAACAACGTTTAACACCTTTATTTTCGGCAGTGTAACTTGTAAGCAAAAAGAAAATCGAGTGTTTGTCATGGTGTGTTTTTAATACCTTCTACCAAAATCTATTTATTTATCGTTATCTTAATTTGAATGCTCTTTACCGTTTAATTACTTAATATTTTAAAAGTCATTAAATTAGAATTGGTATTGATATTTTTATTCCACTTAATGTCTAAAAATCAATTCCGCTTTTTTATTTGGTATTGACGTATGGCCATTTGTTAAGCATACAGAAAGAAATTCTTGCCAACAAACATCCTCAATACAGATGGACTGGCAAACCGTAATTTATTTATAATAAAAATTAAATGTAATCGATCTGTTAGAGTTTCTTTTACGATAAAAAATCCCATAAATATAAAAAGGACATTGCACTCTTTAAAGTGATCCATTATTTTTATACTTGTCGTTGCGGGTATAACTATAATTGAGTGTAATTTTCAAGAGCATATTTATTAGAGATTTTCCTCAATACCAGAAGTAAAGCAAACGTAATTCTTTTTTTACACACGTTTTTTTACCCTTCACCACAACAAGTAGAAAAAGTTTGACTAAGTTTGTCATTCCGTTTATAATTTCTTCCATATCCATTTCCGACCCCTTAAAGCATACATATTCTTAGTTCTTGTGGATAGCAAGCCGGTTGAGCGCTGTTCGTCCGTGTTTCTGTTGAAATAAAGTTTGCCAATTGATAAGACATACTTATCGCTATTGGAAATCAACAAGATCGGTCCATGTCTTTCGTGCAAAACTGAATGACTACCGTCCATCCACGTACAGTCAGAACGTCCATGGAAATTACGCATATTTTATAGTATTCCATGCAAGAAAAATGCAATGTTTTTATAAACTGATGCTTCAGTTCACGAATAAAAACTAAAGTGTGTTTTATTTTTTAATTTCGTAGCACACTTCAAAAACATCAAGCAAGAAAAAATGTTACGTGAAAGATTTGGGGCCAACCCCTAATTTAGTTTACAGGACGATATAAATCGACCATTTTATAGAGAAACGATGTAATATGAGTATTACAGAAATAGTAGTTTAAACAGATAAAAAGAGAACATAAAAACAGTATTTGTATAAAAATTAATTACCCATCTAGCTGTTCATCTCATGAATTTATGTCACTTTTTAATATGATTATGGGCATTATGTCCGCGCATGCTCTGACATGCCATCTTAACTGTGAATGTGAAACCAACGAACCAATAAAAAGATCATGGACGTTTTTAAAGAACGATTGCTAAGAAAAACGTATTAATTTTTAGACAAACAAATTATATATTAATAACAGCCGACTCTTATATACCTTTCAACAAAAGAATTGTGTATTTATTTTCTCAAAAAAAGCTTTATATGTTTGACTCATTCTGTATATTTTTGATATAATAAGGATATTTATAGGGAACTTGAGTTGCTTATTGGTCACTTTGAGGACTTTGCAATAACTTAATAAGAGAATCTATTGAAATATATGCGCGAAAAGCAAGGTGAGCTTTTGCTGAAAGTAATATTCTGTATATTTCAGATATTGGGTTTTTAAATTCACATGTGAAATAATAATATAAACAAGTAAGAGTGCTATATACGGCTATGCAGAATCTTATGTGTCCTTCACCCTATATGTAAGTCTAGTTCAGTGTAGTAACTTCAACCAAAAAACAAATATTGGGGTGACAGAGAATTGAAATAAAAGAAAAAAATACGTACTATATATACAAGCATGTTACAAATTCCGATCGGAATGGTTTTAATTCCGATTGATTTTGTTTTACTTTTTTCAGATTCCGATCGATTTTGCTTAATTTTCACCTTTCTATTTAAATGTGGCAATATTGCGCACACCAAACTTAACAACAAGGCTAATCTAAATAAATAATAAAAGTAAATTTGAAATCCGCATATAACAAAATTTCAAAAAAATAAATTCCACTTTGATATTAAAAATGTAGTTTCATTCTGAAGAAATTTTTCATTTTTCGTTGTCTGAAGAACCTATTTGCGGAATTGAAACCACTTTCGATTGGAATTGAGTTCTGTGACATGCCTGATAAATTTACTTAAAAATGTCCTCAGCTCTTAATGGGAGAGAGGCCCATAACTCAGAAAATATTGGCAAGAGATAATTTTTTTACTTGATGTTTTTGGTTATTTTTTAATTCTCTATCGCTCATACAGTTACTTCATTGTTTTAAATGATATGGAAAACTTAGAGGCAGGTGTGGTGTTTTGCCTACAGCCTCAAAGGACATGGACTGCTCTTGCTGATTTTCAATAGCATTTATTTCGACATTATGTCTAATCGATTGGCGCGTTTAAATTTTCTCCAGCTGATCTAGTGCATTGTTAAACTTAATTTCAATACTAACACGGACGGACAGATGGATTGTCGGACAGAAGGACAACCGACTTCGTTATGCATAAGAACTCAGGATACATGTATATACTTTATTGGGTCGGAAACCCCCAAAGAGAAAACAAGGTTGTGATATGGTCACAATAACCATATTATGTTCCTTGTAACATTGTATAGTTGAGGAGAACAAATTATTATTGTTTTCGACAATACGTCAGTCACGATTAACATTTTTTGCTTACATTAAACCAACAACAAAATACAACATGGTTGGTTTAAGTTAAAAAAATTTAAACAACGAACAAAGTTTTATAACTTATTGAAAATAACATTATAAATTTAACCATAATATTTTTTTATTAATCAGTGTGTTTGGTTTTGTCTTGACAGAATGCTTTTCTATCACTTTAATAATTTTTTGTTAGCTTTAAGATGAAATGTACATAAGCATATGTATGTTAACATATAAATATTTATTATTGGGTTTAAAGCTTTCATTTTATAAGTCAACAATATTTGATGTTATATAACAAAAGGTATCACCGCAAATGCCAGATTAACGTGGTAAAAGTTTTTGATAAATGTTGAATCAATTCCGAATTACCATTACGTATCGTATGATAACTTCAATACGAGAATATAAAATTTACTCCACAAATGGATGTGAACGTTGTAATGTGTGAAGATAAAAATTATCTTATTGTTATTTCGGCTTATAAATTATATTCTTTGTATAAATGATTCTTGTAGCCTATGTGTCAAAGCCTTGTAATTATTAATCATATATGTGTAGTAAGGATAATAATTGCTTTTTTGTTAATTTATGTTTTATATAACCCTAGTGACAAATCAATAATAAATTAAACAATAAATAAATAGATCTTTTATATCAGGAAATATTTGCACTTACGAGACCATAGTAGAATTTAATTTTATAAATTGACATTTTTAACCATATAGTAATATTTTAATTGGAACAAATCTAGTTTACGGGCACCGCTCCAAAATAAAAAGAAATGCCTACGGGGTGCAAATGCAATTTTAAGCAAAAAATGTCAAGTGAAAAAATTGGCGTCAACCCTTAGTTTCGGAGTTACGGACCTGCGAAGTTATTGTATCTAAAAAGGAATATATCGATGGTAGAATGGGACAATATGGGTATCATTGGAAAGGGAATTCAAGGGCCTATTCAATGAAATTGGAAAAAAGTAAAAATAAAATAAAAAATCAGGTAAGGCTCCATCAAAACTATATTTTCCATATAAACATAACTTTACTCAAAAACGAAAGAAATTTCTCTTCTATGGTATAACCAATAGCGGCTTTGCTTTCTAAAGCTTTTCTGCGTAGCCGGCCTTCGGCCGGACGAAATGATTTTCTCCTCTATGATATAACCAACATTGGCTTCGCTTTCTAAAGGTTTCTTGCGTAGCCGGCCTTTGGCCGGGCTCAAGGATTTTCTCCTCTGTCGTATAACCAACACCGGCCTTCGGCCAGACGAAACGATTTTCTCCTCTGTGGTATAACGAATACCAGCTTCGCTTTCTAAAGGTTTCCGATTAATTTACTTTATTTTGTAAAAAAAATGTTTTTCCTCACCAGATTTTTTTATTTATTTATTTTTTTAATATTTTTCATATTGTCCCATTCCGCCATCAACTACTCGATAAATGCCATATTATATATAAAAACTTTGGAGGGCCGAAACTCCGAAACTAAGGGTTGCCGCCAAATTTTTCACTTTACATTTTTTGCTTAAAATTGCAGTTTGCACCCAATAGACAACTTTTTTTTACTTTGGAGCGTTGCCCGTAAACTAGATTTAAGCCTTTTAATTTAACCATTTAATGTTTATATTTAAACATAATTATTTTTAGATTTGACTATATTATTGCTATGCTCGACATCGATATGGTTGCAAGAGCAGCTATATTATAATTACAATACTTTCCCAGTAAAAAAAGTGAGGAAAAAGATGTAATGAAAACACCACATCTATACTAAGTGGTGCAAATTCGGGTGGAAAACCTATGAATTTTACATTGGCATGTCATTGAAGGCATGTTGTTCGTTTTTAACAAAATTGTACTACTTCTAAATCGGTTTCTAAATGCTTAAAAGTTTCTGTGATGAGAATTTTATTTTTAAGTAATTAAATTCCGTTACATTATATGTAGTTTTTAGAATATATATATATATATATATATATATATATATATATATATATATATATATATATTGCTAACTTTAAAGCATCTCTTAAATTAGACAAACGATTTTTAATTAGAGTTCTTATCATACGTTCTATCTAACAAATAAATTAATATTGTACCATTACGAACAAAATAAGAAACAAAAATTTTAGAAAACCTGCATTTGTATTAACACTGCATTTTTTTGATAAACACGTTACAAAATTAAATTATTTTGAAAATAAATTGGTACGTTCAGTAATACACATTAAATAATATATTAAGAAAATTGGGGTAGTTTGAGACAAGCTGTTTGTTATAACTACCATTAAAATTGTATTATGGTCCTACAATAGTTCTTATAGAAGAACCCTAAAATAAAATTGTAAAACAAAACAAATCCTAAAATTCGTCTTATAATTCGTTTATAGATTTGATGGAGACCGTTTTTATATGTTTCGGATTTTTGCCTTTTAAAAAAATATTTGATTGTTACTTATTTTCGCACCAAAGAATATTGACTTTTGATTTCTTAAATATCGATGGTTGGAACAAAAACAAATGTAGAAGACGAAATACAGAGAGAACAGTGAAGAGTACTTTGGTTGTGTGTAAACTTCGTGTAACCAAATTAATATTGGTACGAATAGATGCGAAGAATGCTGATGAAGGATGTAACGATCCAGAAAATGCAAAATCCAAATCCAAAACGTCCGCATTTGTGAAATAATTTTTCTTTCTAAAAAAAGTATTTTAGAAATTAAAATAAATGAAAAAGTGTCGGAAAATGAAAGAGAAAAATTATTTTGCGTACTGTGCCATAAGTATGGCCACCCCGCATCATACCGCGGATGCAAAAAGTATAAGGAGATGCAGCAAAGGCTCCGAGCCAAAAAACAAAGTTTGTCTGAAAAAAGAACAGCGAACAAACCCCTAACTCCTTTCAACAAATGTTGGAACAACTTAACAATACCATGCAGAATTTATCGACCCAACTAATAAATCTAAATAAACAGCTTCAACTACAAACGAGTAGGATAGATACTATATTTTCAATGTTGGAATAAAATGGATGAATCAACTGTAAAAAAACTTAAAATAATTAAAATTAATGTAAACTCTATTATAATGCTTAGTAGAAGATATGAGTTATTGAATTTTATAAATTTGCATAACCCAGATATAGTTTTGCTAAATGAAACAAAACTAAATGCGAAACATAAACTATACTTCGAAAATTATGAATTTATACGTAAGGATAGGCCTAACGCATCTAGAGGTGGTGGTACTGCTATTTTGATAAAAAAAGATATCAAATTCAAAAATTGCACATATATCATTGGCAATTCACTTAAATGTCTCGAAGTATGCATTATAAAAATACCTCTACTGACTAACAAAACTCTATACATAATATCCTCTTATTACCCCTCAGGAAATAACAGCAATTTTTTTATACCCGATCTAAACATTGTTTTTAAATCCCTAAATTTACAAAATCCAAATATATATTATATAATGGCGGGTGACTTTAATTGTAAACATTCCGACTGGGGCAATAATGTAAATAATACTAATGGTAATGCTTTAAAAGAGTGGATAGAAAACAATGAAATAAATTTTAAATGTAGCCTTAATGCCTCCACCACCCCATCCCACCCAAGATGTGGTTCGTATTTAGATTTGTGTTTAGCAGACTCGCGTCTCCCTTTTCTTACAGTTAATAACACTGTTAACTTACTCAAATCTCTCGATTATGATAGTGACCACAACGCCTTACTAATTGAACTTTTAAATGAGACAAATGATCACCCTTTTTCTTTTGTTGTTAATTCTCCCATTTCTCAATTCAATTATAAGAGGACTAATTGGAACAAATTCAAAAAAAATGTTTTAAATATACATAAAAACACTGATCCCATCCCTGTTACAAGAAATCTCTCAAATTCTGAAATTGATTATTATTTAAATAAATTAAACGATGTCATTATAGATTCTACCAACAAAATAGTCCCAAAATTCCAAAAAAATGACACAATAAATAAATTTGTAAATTCAATTATAAAGAAACTACATATGGAAAAAAGTAAAATTTTAACTATACTAAAGAATCATAATAGATTTCAAATTATATGTACCCCTTATGAACTTAATTATTACAAAACCAAATTAAAATTAATTAAGAAACTAATTATTGAAAATTTCAATGTATCAGTTAAAAGTTATTATAAAGATAAACTAACTAATTTAGATAAAAAAGATTCTTCACATATGTTTAGTGAAGTAAAGAAGTTATTTAAATCTAAGCTGCCAGTAGATATAGATTTTAT
Source organism: Gymnosoma rotundatum (assembly GCA_916610165.2). Lineage (NCBI taxonomy): Eukaryota > Metazoa > Arthropoda > Insecta > Diptera > Tachinidae > Gymnosoma > Gymnosoma rotundatum. The sequence continues at coordinate 87,505,610 of OU744337.1, read as the reverse complement.
AAAAATTAGTCGCGAAGAAGAAAACCTATTAAGTTATGTTGGCGTAAATCCTCTCACTACAGAGAGTGATAGTGATAATTTCATTTTAAGAGAAAAACTTCAAATCTTAGATGTAATAGGAGCGTGTCTGGAAAAGACCCATTCATTTAAAGAGATTGATCAGAACAACAATTTACAGGTTGATGTTGACAACTGTTTCAACAGATTTTTAACAGAAAAATCTTGTTATGAATATAATCAGTCATGTTTAACGACCTTTAATTCGGACAAAAGGGCAAATCAAATAAGTGATTCACAATCAGACAACCTTTTTATTACACAGGAAAAAATTTTCTATATTTTCAAAAATTTTAAAAATAAATTATCGTCTGGTGTTGATACAATTCCAAATATAGTATTAAAGAATATCCCTAATGTACTGATACTTGATTACTGTACGTTATTTAACAATATGCTTAACAACTCTTATTTCCCCCGAACATGGAAATTGGCTAAAGTTGTGGTATTGCCCAAAAAAGACAAGGACACCAGCAATCCGAAAAATCTGAGAGCCATAAGTTTGATCCCAAACATCAGTAAAATTTTTGAAATTTGCATAAATAATAATATTTTAAATTTTTGTCAGAACAATAATCTGATTAATGATAGACAATTCGGTTTTAAGTACAAACACTCTACGATACACGGAATACACCTTTTGATATCTAACATTAATTGGAATTTAAATAAATCTCTCTGTACAGGCGCATGTCTTATCGATTTTGAAAAAGCGTTCGATAGCATTTGGATTCCTGGTCTTATATATAAACTTTTAAAATACAAATTTCCAATTTATTTGGTCATTCTAATTCATAACATGCTATCCAATAAATCGTTTGTCGTTTGCAATAATAATGAATTTAGTAGTAGGAAATTTATTATAGTTAATAGGTTACAACAGGGAACAGTTGTTGCTCCTATACTTTTTAATATATTTATTCATGAACTTTTAAATAGCGTTGATAATATTATTGGTTTCGCAGATGATATTATAGTATATCATGCAGGCAACAAAATAGGGGAAATAAATACAAAATTGCAAAATCATTTTTATATCGTAGAGAAGTATGCTAATGATTGGAAAATGAAATTAAACGTAGACAAATGTGAAACTATACTATTTCGTCCTCCTGTCGGAAAGTGCAACTACAATATAAGGTGCCATTGGAAATCCTTCGGCATTAAATCCAGTAACAACATATACATACCAAATAAACAAACGGTAAAGTACCTAGGAATCCATTTGGACAAATTTCTCTACTTCAATGAACATGTCAACATACAAATTAAAAAAGCTAGAAATGCTTATTTTATGTACAAAAGACTATTTTTTTCTAAACACATTAAACCTGATATTAAAATTCTCATGTACCAAACTTTGATACGTCAAATTTTAACATACGGATGTCAAATTTGGTTTAATGTTTCTCCTTCCTATATGGAAAAAATAAGTAAATTTGAAAGAAGATGCCTAAGAGCATGTACTTCGTTATACAGATCCCCAAAAAGTGAATTTACGAAATATATAAATAATTCAAGACTATACAATGCTGCCAAAATTAGCCGAATTGATAACTTCATCATACACCTTATTAGAAATCATATTCGATCTTGTTGTGACCATTATGAAAATAACCTAATAATGGCTCCCTATTATGTCAACCACGAATATATATCCAAAACACTACAAACTGGATATGTTCCTCCTGAAGCATTCGTGTACCTTGATAAGAACGGTTTTATACAAAACTACACAGGCGTCCCTATATTTTTTCATATATATAGAAGAGCAAATGTTAAAGCTATTTCTAGCAATCAACTGACACCTGAGAACAGAAGGTTCGATACAAACTTGTTTCATAAGGATAAGAACATATTTCCATACTTAAATGTTAGTAAATACTGGTGGCTTAGTTAAATACCGTAATCTTTTTTTTAATTCCTGACTTTTTCTTTTTTATAATAATTGCTATTGTAATGTTTTTTTTAATAATTTTTCATTACGAAACATTCGATATTAAAAACAGATATAACCTTGTATAAATTTGTATAAAAAATATAATTAGTTTTAAAAGATGTATATATTGTATATAATTATACCTATACGTATTATTCTAGAGAGCTCGTTTATGGGACAGTGTATAACTATATGATATTTATACTATTATTTTGTTTATTTTTAGTAATTATCATAATCCTTTTCTTTAAATAAACGTAAAAAAAAAAATGAATTTAAGCCAACTTCATGTTGAACATTTGTTCATTTTGTTTTGCTATGAAAGATCTAAACTTTAGTTTTATTTAAAATTCTTTTAGTCATGCAAGGAAAAAGGTAAATCTAAGAAGTAGTTCAACATGTTATTTGAAAAACAATTTTAAAAATAACTTATAAAATCTATAAAAGGTGTATTAGCATTTTTGGATGTACACAAGATGCCGTTCGCTAAGAATGACATACATTATTTTTACTGGGTTGTTTTGTTAACAACCATATAATACAACCAAAATATTTTTTTTTCTTTTTTTCAACTTTTATTTATTTATTGAATCTTTCTTAATGAAATTTACAATAAGTATTAAAATCTTAACGTAAATAAATGAGCTGGTATTGCCACTGCAACACACAACTTTAAGTGCACACTAAAAATTTATCTCCACAGGTCAGATGTTTCAACCCTTTTAAGACGTCTATGACCCTCAAATGATAGTAAGTCTCTTGCAAGAAGATTTGGGTGAGTTGATAGTTTCGAAATGTAGTTGGTGCTTGCCTTATTAATTTCCTCGCGAATAAGGGGAACTTTCAGGTCCTTATGGATGTTATAATTGCAAATGTACCATGGGGCACCTGTTATAATTCTTAAAACCTTAGACTGTCTTCTTTGCAGCTTCTTGATGTTATATGATGAGGCGGTTCCCCAAAGCTGGATGCCATACAACCAAATAGGCTTTATTACGGCCTTGTATAATAGTACTTTAAGGTATAAATCTTGGACAGACCGTGTTCCAATGAGCCAGTGAAGCTGGGCAAATTTAAGTTTTAGCTGAGTAATTTTTGCCGCTATATGGTAAGCCCATGTAAGACACCGGTCCAAATGAATACCAAGGTATTTTACATGGTTATGTTCTGGTATGCGCGTACCGTTAATGGTAATAGGTGGACAACTATCCCTTCTCAAGGTAAACGTTATATGTACATACTTGACATCATTAACTTTTACCTTCCACTTGTGTAGCCATTTTTCCAATTCGTTTATGTGAGATTGAAGCCTTTCAGACGCAACCACAGGGTTGTTGTGAATGCTTACGAATGCTGTATCGTCAGCAAAAGTAGACGTATGGGTCATTTCACTCGTAGGCATGTCAGCGGTAAACAATATATATAGGAATGGTCCCAAGATGCTTCCTTGTGGTACTCCTGCTGAAATCTTTTTGGTGGAGGAGATAACATTCTTTGATTTGATACGAAAAGTCCTCTGCGTTATATAGCTCTGAAGCAATTTGTGCACGTATTCGGGTAACAATTGAGTATTTTTATATAACAAACGCTCGTGCCACACTTTGTCAAAGGCTTGAGATATATCAATAAAAAGTGCGGAACAGTATTGCTTGTTCTCGAAAGCTCCTAGAATTAGATTTGTTATTCTGTGTACTTGCTCAATAGTGCTATGCTTTTTCCTAAAGCTGAATTGGTGATTAGGAATAATAACGTTTGTATCGATGTGACGGCAACCAAAATATGTTGCTCTTACATTATGGTTACCTCAACCATGTTCTTTCTTTGCGTGAATGGTTATTGTAGAAACCCTTTTTCCAATTTTTGTGGTGAAGGGTAAAAAAATGGCAAACAGTGTAAATGTGTTGTTCTTTTGTGAAAAAATGGTTATTGAAAAAAAAAACTTTTAAATTGTTGATGATTTTTCGTTATTTAAAATTTTTTATTGCACGTAGAAATTTTTGGAACAATTAAAATTTTTGATGAAATGTTCGTGAAAATAAATATTAAGGTGAAATTTTAATCATTTACTGAACTTGCAACTAAATTTATTACTATTGGTATATTTTGCTACAAATCAATTTTGAATTAAGAATTGGCATACTAATGTTCATTCAGGCTATTCAAAACAAATGTAAGAAATATATATGTGTAGTTTATTTGCATATTTGTTCCATTTTGTGTATTGCGTTTCTAATAAAATTCTTGTTGCGTTTTTTTACTTTTAGAATGTTTAAAATATTTTTAGATTTCTAGCAAGCTCCCTAACGTAAAGCACACATGGATACTATCTTATCTACTTAGACATAGAAGTTTTTGTTTTTTTTTTGTTATTTTCATTAGGGGTTGTTATGGATCATCACCTGAATTTTATTCAAAAATAATTTAATTCCCAAAACAGTTTTATAAAAATAAGTTTTAAATTTACATTTTTGCTGTTTTATAATATTTTTTAAAAGCAAAATACCCTTTTGACCTGCAAACATACAATGTCATGTTATGTACTAAAAAATATTATTATTATTATTATTATTATTATTATTATTTAAAACTTAAATATCACTGTCCCTCACAGGGGTCTTTATAAATACAGAATTAAAAAATTTATTTTCTATAATTTTTCTGCAAGCAAAATACTAATGAGATTCCCTTAATATATTAACAGTGATTAAAGTTGAAAAACGAAACTGATTAAGAATTAAAATAGCTCTTTACTCACCTGTAATTTGAATTTAATTGAACGTCTCCAATGGCAACATTTTCAAATTGTGTCGGACAGCAAGTCCAACGTGCCCAATAGAATGTGAAATCTTTTGAATCGTAGTGTTCTGTAAATCGACATTTAAGTATTAAGTCAGCACCTTCACGTGTATCAATGGATTCGTCAGCGTTGGAACAGGACAACAAAAATGACAAAACTGCAAAAGAGAAATGAAAGAAAATACGTTCTTTTATTATTTTTAATGAGATTTTCAAGAAAATATTTTTAATGATGTCAATATTATTTATTCTAAATATACATACATATGTTCTCTATTTTCTAATTGTTCAAGCACTAGGTCAGTTCTTTTTTTAAATAAAAAAAATTGTTTTTATTTTATTTTTTATTTTTAATATTTCGCCACACCGTTGGATTGGTATCAAAAGCCGACAGCTTCCGAGAGGTTTATTAGTTTTTATTTCAAGCATAACAAGAAAATATTTATTAATACGGGCAAAGATTTAATAGAGAAGGTACTTAAGATAAGTGAGTTTCACAAAAGAAATAGGGATAAAGTTATAAAGATACTAGCGATAATAATTTTCCAATGCAAGTATTAAAAAGGTTATTTAAACAATGTAGGTACGGAAGAGCAAGTAACACAAGAAATGCGACAAAAACAAAAGTTTATAAGTCTTTAGTTTATGTACCAGAAATAGTAGAAAGGATAGAAAAATCAAGAATTTTTGATTCTGAAAAAAATAAAGTGGCATACAAAACTTACAATAATTTAAACAGATTATCGAACTAGTATCAAACTAGTAATGCACTAGTACAAAAATCAGCAATACTAGTTCCCGGCTGTAAACTTTCCTATACCATCTTAATGCTCAAATTAACATTGAGTGTGTTAGGAAAATTACTAGTACTCGTACCATTGGTACTAGATGGATACTAGGCAGCCTTCCTGAAACGAAATTGACAAAAAATGTTACCACAACTAATTGTGGTTTTGTTCTGTATAAACCATTTCTTTAACTTTTTGCAAAGACTGATTTGATAATTCGAATTCTTTTGTCGGTGGTTAATTTTATCAGTTATTTTTTCTTTTAAGTATAGTTCAAGTCGATTTACAATTTCTTCACAAATTCAATTCTTTAGAGGATTTTCATTGCACACTACTCTATTTTTTACACAGAAATTTATTTTTTATTTTGTTTTAAAAATATCTATTTGTGTTGCACATTTTAACATTTTTGTTTAACTTGAGCTTACTAATTAATGGCTCTTGAAGCAATTTCCGGGATTTTCAACATGTTGTTCAGGGCACACTCATTCCACTAGCAGTTTTGTACAACTTGAGTTACGTTTGTTACTCCGCCATATACCAAAATCTTTAATTTAAGAAATGTGTATTATTTGATACTTCACCATAAACTAAACAATTAACTTTCTGTATTTTAAGAAGAAAATACATGTATAGTCCTTGAAAAATTCCACAATATAATTGATTTCCATAATTTCAACTACATGCAGGTATTAAAGATTGTGTTACTTCACTCAACGTCGAAAAATTCCTTCAGTACTTTAATAAAAGATTGCTGGTTTTACATTCGAACATCAATGTTAAACAAAAAACATGTTCAAAAAATTTTAAAATTACCTTTTAATTTAATTTCTTTAAATGTCACTTTTTACACACACAGCTAAAAATACAATATATGAAAATGCGAATTAGCAATTCGCGTTAAAACATCATCAAAAATTAATATGAAATTCTGCAAGTCAAATCAATCTACAAAGGAACTACTTGAAGTACTAGTTTTTTTCTATATATATTTTATCACCTTTTGAATTAGTGCGTGCTGTACTAGTAATGGTACCAGTAGTTTAAAGACAATGAGAACGTATGTACATATATGTTTTAATATTTGAATTTTTGGTTTTGAATTTGTTTGACTGAAAAAAAATTTTTTCAATTTCATATTTATGTTTGAAAAAAAGTGTTACTAATAATTTTATTTCCTGTTTCCTGAAGATGCCACCAACGGTGTGGCGAAATATCGAAAATAAAAGAATAAAAATTTATATTTTTATTTAAAAAAAAATGGACGGTGCTTAAACAATTAGAAAATAAATATAATAAAATATAAATAAAATTGTAGTAGTGAACGACATGTCCAAATTAAAAGTTCCAATTACTGCAACAAGTCTGATATTCGTGGTTGAAAAAACTGTGCACAATTAAAAAAAAAAAATCAGTGATTATAGCAGAAGCAGTTCTTGAGAACTAACTGGGGTAGAATTATTATTTTGCTATATTATAGTTTTTAGTATTCTATTGGAAATTCTTATGCCATAACTTGATTCGGTATGTTTATAATATGTTTCTTTGTGAGAGTTGACTGCGATGATATCCGAGACTTCATTCATTTTGATTAATGCTATAATAGCATGTTTACACGGCAATGTGAAACACTTGCTTCGCTCTCTGAATCATGATTGCGAAGCATGCCGTTTCCACGACACATACTACATGCTTCACATTGACTGCTGTTCTAAAATTTTGTTTTTCGTTTCATTTTTAGTGTTTGTAATTAATAAAATTTTAAATTATAATATAATTATTTGTTTTTATATTAACACATATTCACACAGCACTTTTAATATTGGTTTACTTTTTTTGTTTACATTTATATACAGCTAGTTCAGATAAACTTGCGATAAAAATTAGGGAAGACAGAAATTTTTCATGCTTCGCAAGTAGATTCAAGCTGAATCGTCTCAAAACAAAATGCTTCGCTCTCAAAATTTTATATGGCGAAGCACGTTGATTCGGTCGTGATTGAGCTGTGAATCATGAAAAGAGAGCGAAGCAAGAATATTGGGCTCCGTGTAAACATTGTATAACTATTTTTAAGGGGCGTGGCAACTGATGAAGCGTTCATATTATTTGACGGCACCATAACGTGAAAATGGATTTTTTTCGACTTACTCGAACAGAAATTATTGGCGTAAAATTTCTTTCATGCAAATTAAAAAAAATATTGCTTTCAATTTTAAAAAAAAACTTTTTTTCGACAGCAAATAAAAGTATAAAAAAAAAGAAAAATGATTTATTGTTAAGATTTATCGATTAGATACAAGGTGTTTTAGTTAAATTTATGGTAGCAGATTCCCTCAAAAAAGGCATATTTTATAAAAAGAACATTAATTAAGCAAGCAAAAATAGAGCAGACGCTTTTGTTATTTGGTTTATGATTTTAATTTCCTTGAGGCAAGTTTTTGGCGTCAACCATAATGGCGGAAAATTATTTTTTATGCCTTAAGTCCTTAAAGTTCGTTTCTTTAAGATTTTCTCTAAATTATAAAATGTATGTTTTATTATTCCTCTTCTGCTGCTATTTCGTTTTAAAGAGACGGAAACTTGATAATTTATCTTCAAAAGGACTAAGTTAAAAGTTTTAGTGGTTCCACATGATGTATTTTGTAAGTATAATATTTTGATGTTAATTCTGTTACAAACATTTTATTTAGATGGTTTGAAAAAAAAAAACAAAATATGAAAAAATTCAAGTAAAAGGAAAAAGCAACAACTTTGTTAAAAGTTGTTTAATACTTTTCACAAAAAATTAGTCTCATTCAACTGAAGCTGCCGAACTTAACTAAAAATACAATTAATTATAAAAAAAAAAAAAAATAAAAAAAGCTAATTTAGTAAGCATAAAGAGAATTTCAAAGTTCGTCCTATGTTTGTTTAACAATTTTACTTGTGTGTCTAGAAACTAGATAGATTAAGGCTAAATCATAACAAACATTGTGTAACTACAACTGCTGACTCGAGAAAATAGCGATTGTTGTATTGCATTGTATTTCGAATCCAAAGCACATTTTCACCCCGGTTAGATTAAAGATATAAATATCTGGGTCGTAAACAACCCACATATGGTTGTTGATAAGAAAATGAACCTAATGTTTAATGGAGATTTTGTGCGTAAGACTGAGTTGGATTATATTTACTTCAAAATTAGGCTGACCGAATACTGCTGTCTTTCTCAATACGATAACAACAGAGTTATTTTTGTCTTAACGGTACGTTCATTGCTGTTCATCGAAAAATTTTAATGCCTTTTTCTCCAGAATTTTTTTTTATCTTTTTCTTCTAATTTTCTTTTTTTACTAATAATTTCTAATACATACGTATCACATCAAAAATAGAATGTAAGTCCAATTGCTTGGAATCAACAGTCTTATTTACAAAAATTTTAAACTGCTTAATAAAAGGTTAATTAGAAAAAATCGCTAAAGTAGCATTCACAAATGCTTAATAGCACTATAACGCTGTTATTAATCATTTATAAATTTCAAATATTTCATGTAGCGGTTAGCCTTCTGTAAACCTGTAATAAGTCGATATTCCTGTTTTAAACAGCATTTTTACCGGTTAATTTGTTACTAAAAATGTGTAAAAGAACATTAATAAATTTAATTTCTACAATAGGTAAATTTTTGAAATATACTTAAATATAAATAAATCAATGCAAATATTTTATAAAATGTAAAATTATTGCAAATACTCTTGCATCTATTTTAATCAAGATATGGGTTTAACACGTTAACTGCCGTGTCACCCGTATTCGGGTGACAGCAAAAGTTCTCATCAGGCCACGTCACCCGTATTCGGGTGACAGCAAGAGTTCTCATCAGGCCACGTCGGGTGACTCCTTCCAAAGGATTTCCGAACATATTTAGATAAATATATGACAGGAGATAATAATACTGTTGAATTTTTTTAAAAATCGTTTATTAACAAAATTATTTACAGTGCAAAATATTGAAGCATTCACTGCAAAGTTGCGGTTGAGATATTAGTTGGGCAGAGATATTAGTTGTACTACTCAGTAGACGGCAAAGATTACAACTGCTCGTGCAGAGTATTAACGTGATAAATGAGGATCGTAATAGATATCGGGGTGAGAGTACCGAAAGAAATGTAAACAGACATGCTTTAGCAGAGAACGCATCTTACAGTGGCACGGGTGGCCTGATGGGGATTTTGTTGTAAACACGCGTGGCAGTCAACGTGTTAATACCGAAACGGCTCAAAAAATGATCAACATTGTCAAGGATGAGATAGAATAAGATAAAAAACTGTGGAACTTCCGCCAAGTTACAGGTTTTGGTGGCTTTGCGTTGTTAGGGCCGAACAGAGGTAAGTATGCGTGACGATTTTAAAAGTTTAAGGTCCTTACGAAACACATTTTTACGTTCACGATGATGCGGCTGACCTTTATGGTCTTTCCCAGCCTACAGTTTCTCGAATTTGAGTTGCTCAGGCCTTAGCCCTGTTGACGAGAAATAACATTAATATGCCTAAGTCTCTTATAGAAGAACAAGAATTAATGAAAGATTTTAAATTAATAATAAATTTTCCTGAAGTTATTGGTGCTGTTGATTTTATGCACATTAAAATAAAAAAAAGAACTGGTGATGACATGGAACAATATTATATTAATAGAAAGGGATACTGAACATTTATTTACTCTGATTAAAAATCAAGATACTAATAAACCATATACGTATACACGTATGTATGTTTTTTATAAAGTTTGTTTGTGACGCAAAGCTTGTTATAAGATGGAGACTCAGTGCGCAAAATCTTTAATGGATCAGTTATCAAGCAACGTTTTGAATATGGCGATTTTAGAGGACGCTTGTAAGGTGACTCCGGGTATAACATACAACCATATATATTTACACCATTCTTAGCACAGAGAATATATAATAATTTAATTAATTGTTCTTTCATAGTTAAAGCATTGGTTTTTATTGATTCGAAAAATAAAATAATAAACAAAAAATTCACAAATTTGTATCATAAATAAAGACAATAATGAAGTGATGTACAAACAATAATGCCAAGCTCGGTATTTGTATACTTTTTTCTGAACTCGTTCACTAATTTATTTTATAAAAAAAGGTTAACCACCATTTTTTATATTTTTTTTTATTTTTTCTGATAATAATTAATAAGTTATGATAATTTAAGTTATGTCAAATAATAATATTGCTAATTTAATTATTCTTTTTTAATTATAAAAATATCGCAAAATACCTAAAAGTGACTCAACACAAAATTTAAAATTTTTGAAATTAAAAAAAAAACTGTTTTTGACCTGAATAAAAAAGGTTAAAAACAAAAACTTCAAACTATTTATACTTATATTAAATATTTATACACTAGATAACGAACAATTTAATTAAATTTTGAGTTCATTCACTTTTGAAGTATGTGTGCGATATTATTTAAATATTTGGTTCATTGTTGTATCCATCACTAAACGTAAATTGACATATATGACATGATGTTGCCAACATAAAACTAAAATACTATTAAAAACTTTTAATAGTTAGTTTTGAATTATTAAACGTTTATAAATAAAAACTCTTATTAAACGTTAATAAACAAAAAGTCTTTAATAACTAATGTACATTTTAAGTTTAAAATAAGAAATTTTTGTGAATAAGACTGTAAAAGCTCTAGTACGTCTGTTGCGGATTTTATCTAATATTTTTTAATTATTCTTATGCCAATGAATAACCCCTATTTAACGTAATTTGTAAATCTATTTCATTATTGTTTGTCATTCTTTTATTTATATTAAATTTTTTGTTCTGTTTCTTGTATACATACTAAATTTGGAAATTGTATAAAATAGGTAATTTAAAAGAACAGTTAGAACAGAACAAGATGTCTGCTATATTAGTAACAACTGAATTTCTTTTAAGTTTAATAAAATTTATTGACAAATTTTTTAATCGTTTCATTACTCCTACAACGTCCTTTAATAGGAATTTGTTATTCGTTATAAAAAATTTTTTCTTTTAAAAGCCGACTTATCCGGTCTATGTCGTGTAATTTATTTAATGACTCTTGCAGTAGAATATTTTTTCAACAAACTGGACTTTCTCTTACGTTTGATGCCAGCACTACACTCGACATGACTTTTATTTGGATGGCCACCAGTCTTCATGCTCCTTTGTGAAAAATTAATATTTTTAGTCATGCTTTTGCCAACTTCATGGATAATATCAATTTTTGTCTGTAGCCAATTTATAGTCCAGCCTCAAAACTGAGAAAAAAGAATAAAAATTAAAAAAATATGTTGATAACATTCTTATACGTCCTCTTTCTGAATTTATGTAAAGGATTTTATTTGAATCTTTTTTTCTTCAGGAAGATTCTATAATACGCGCACATAAATCTCACAAGCCTTTTCGACACCAGATATATTTTTGATTTTCACCCAAGTATCAAAAATATACATTCGCGTAATAGAAGTCGTGGTTGATGAACCTTAAAACAAGGGAATTAGAGAAGCATTAAAAAAAAGTGTTGTCGTAGCAGCTATTAGTTGTGCTCGACGGGACGTCGGGGGCTGTTGCAGCTAGAGCTTTCTTAAATTAAAAACTTAGGCTTTCTTTTTAATTTAAAATGTAGTTTTTCCGCAGACTTCCGTAGTCTTTAAAATATATGTCAAAGAGTCCAAAGACACCTCTTAGCATTTTGTGTCGAAATCAAATAGGCGTCATTTTTCTTTGAGTAGTACAAACTGAAAAGCAAATATTTAAAATTATATCACTCAAAAAATTTGAACATTAACTGTTTGCAGTTTATTTAAGAAGTTTTCAGTAAAGTTAAAAATAAATGAAAATGTGGTTGTTTTGGGAAGAACATTTTTATTTAACTTTTTTGGACTGTTGTTAGAAAAACAAACGACATAAAAATACTGATTATCGGTGCAGTCAAAATTATCAATTAATTTTTACTTTGTTTCAGTAAAAATGAAATACCTAATTAAAAAAAAAGTTCGTCAGTAGAAAATCACTATTTTACAATAGCTTTAAAATATAAAATAAAAAAATATAAACTGTTGGAAAATCTGTCAGTTACAAAAAAAAAAAAAAAAAAATGAGAACAAAATAATTTATGTAAGAAAAATATCAAAAAAATATTGGTAAGTATTTTACATATGTAGTATTTAAAATTTGCATTATATTAAAAAAAAATATGTTCCCTTTTTGCAGGTAGAGGATAAAGAAAATAAATTCTGTACTATTTAGGCAGGTAGCCGTGGTGCCACAGTCTACATGGGTCCATTGTTGGTCCCAAATTAAGGTCAGTAATTTAAATTTTTTAATTACAGATATATCGCTTATTTAGTAATATAACGTCATAACTGGAAATTTAAAATTTTGGTGTTAATCATGCAGATTTTTTGCCATATTTTTTATGCCTTTTATACTTTTCACTTTTGAAAAGAACGGGCCGTTATTTCATTTCATGTATAGAAACTTTGTTTGTCAATAAGAACAACAAATTTCAGTTGTGGAGTAAACTTCATAACGTGAATATCACATCGCTTTCTACAAAATCGTGACATTTCGTTTTGTGACTGTATATATGAAAGGTGATCTTTTTAAAATGTATTATCTCGCAATGATTTTTTTGAGTTAAGACGTTCTAGTAGTGAATGAGCGGTATGTACTTTAAGTATTGGTTGCACAAATATAAACAATATTTTAAAAGTACATTATTTTTTCAGCATGGAATAATCCTGAAATCCGATGATTTTCAAGAAGGAACAAAAATAAGAAGAAAAAAATTTTTGTCTCAAAATATGTAGAATAAATAATCAGTAAATGAAGTAATAACTTTTAATGTTTAAAATAAATAAATAATCTGTAGTTTTTATTTTTTTGGTAGGTTATTTTTTGGAGAGTTGAAATAAAAGAAAAAGCAGTTAATTTTACTGTTTTAGTAGTTTAAATTTTATAAATTAAAATAAATACAAAAACAGTTATTATTAATGTTTTGGTAGGTTACATTTTGTTAGTTGAAATAAATGAAAAAACAGTTCTTTTTACTTTTCTGGTAGGTTGTTTTTTCGTGCGTTGGAATAAAAGAAATAATACTTGTTTTTACATATTTTGTTATTTAAAAAATCAACATTCAAAAACAATTGTGAATTACATTTAATTTAAATGAAATGTAAGTGGACCGTTTTTTAAATGAAAAAGTAGTTATTTAAAGTGTTTTTTCATTTAAATTTACCTACGTAATATTTTGAGTGATCAAATAGTGAAAACATACCTTGATTAAAATATTCCATGTTAGAGCTGCATAAGCAACTCCTACTAATGTTATGTTACAATCCAAAATAAACACCAAAATACAAAAAACACATACAATTAACAGTGTGGTGCGTAGGTTTGCAAACAGTAATTTGGGAAGTTTTTTAAAACAACTTTTTGCCGGATAATGTTCAGAAATCGGTAAATTAATAACGGTCTATGGGGAAAAACGCGAATATTTCCTTCTCTCACATTTTCTGATATCCTCTTTGTTGTGAGCAAAAAATAAACACTATTAATAAATACTGAAAAATTAAAACTGCACACACAAAGGTGCAAACTCAACCAAAAACAAATAACTCTACTATAATCGCAAATAAAAATCGTAATTTTAACAAAGTTTTTAAGTCTTCAGCAAAAAAAACACACCCACACACATTTTCAGCAAGGTTAGGAAAAGTGGGTTGCCCCATAGAGGCAAATTTACTTGAAGGCCAAAACTCCACAATCTGATGTCCCGCCTCTCGAAAGACATAACCAGAGCACGCTACAGAACTCAAGAATTCCTGGTTCATAAGAACAACATCTTTTTATTTTATTTATTGCATTAAAGTCGTAGTCCGAACTAAATACCGATAAAATTATAATAAAAAGAGCCTCTTCAAAAATAAAAAACACTGGCATAAACGGCAGTTTAAAATGTAACGAATTTAAAACAGAAGTTAAATAAAACTTTTTAAAACTTAAGAGTATCCAAAGCAAACTTTAAGCAAAAGTACTTTTAACATTTTTGCTAAACAATCCGATGCACAAACCCGTAACCCCAAAACCACCCACAGACCAAACCAATTGCTTGGACGAGGAGAAACGATATAATTTGAAGTTGTTTACACAGAGATTGGAAAAAAATAGCAACCAGCAAAAACACGTAATTTACGCGCGAGTGCATACGCTTAATTTGATACTTTTTTCATCTCGTTTTTTCTAATTTACAACAACAAGAATTGCTAAACATATTTTGGAATTGTGTTTGCATAGATGCGTGTGTGTGTATATTTTTCAATTCTACTTTAAACAAGCAACTCAAATGCACATAATTACGGTCAATTTTCTAGGCAACTTTTTGAAGAAAAGAAGTGTAAGCAACTTGTTGGTAGACAACAGTATAAAAACAATTAATAAATCATTTACTTCGAAATTAGATCGCGTTTAATAATTCGAATCACTTTCTTTATACCCCTTAAAAGGTTCAAAATTACTTTAACAAATCAAGATGAATTCAAATCGGCAAGTGATTGTTTCTGGCCTTTAAAGTGAATTTGTTTGATAGTCGTATTAGCTGTTTCGGCAGTGTCCCAGCAGAAATTACTGCTTGACAGGAAGCAGTTTTGTAAGGGAGATAATGTTATAAAAGCACTTACTGGTGCGCATTATTAAGGCATTTATTTTGTTTGAGATGAGCCGGCTAGAAGCAATCGGTTTTGCTACCGAATAGCGTTTTTTTATCAAATGATTTAATGCATTCACTTACTGCTTTTGCAAGTAAGTTTTTACAGTGCATGTGAAATGCGCTTTTTACATTTTATATTACAATCGAATATTTCACTGCCTTAAGAAGATCTTCTTTTTGTCATTCTTGAGTGCGAAATACTATATACATATTTTTTATACTAAAAAGCTTCCAATAAAGCTATACAAAGGAAACGATATTATGTAATTCAAAAAATATTTTATTATTTTTTTTTTTTTTTAATAAGGAATAAAAAAATTATTTTTACAAAATAAAATTAAAATTCTTTCAGTTCATTTAATCACTAAATTTAATTTCTTAAAAATAATACAATAAAATTAATAATAGTAAAATTAATAATAGTAAAAATTTTAATTTTAAGTCTTATTAAAACCAAAATTTAAGAATTCGTTTTGTTTTAAGTAGAAAAAAGTTAACTTATATTGTAAGAAAAACATTAATGTATAAATTATTTTGATTTTTTTTCTTGTGTTCTAAAAGTTAAGAAAGAATAAAATGAATTACAAAAATTTTCTCAGAATTTAATAATATTTTATATTTAGAATTTATAATAATTAGCGAAACAAAACTTTAATTTAAAGGTGGACCAAAGAAAGTTCATTTTCTCTGTAATTTCTTTCTTCATCACTATGAAATGAGTTGGTTTCATCCTCGAAAAATGAATTATTTTCATTTTGAACTTTTCTCTTTAGAAATTCTTCCTTGTAATTTCTATTTTTTACCAAGCGCACTCCTATTCGCATTTCTTTTAAAAAAGCATCCTTAGTTAGCATCTGTTCTTTGTATATTGATTCTGAAAATAGTTGTACGTAAATTAATGCAATACGCATGTTGAAATGCAATAATTATATATTTATAATTTAGTACTTACTATAAATACAGTTCATGATTTTGGGATAATCTAAGAGCCGTTTTTTGTCTTTTTTGCCATCTAGGTTGAAATGATACAAGAGTTTATTTCCAAAAACTGATGAGACTTTCTTTCTAATGTTTGCTCTTCCTATAATATTTTTCTGGCTTTTACTTAGCATTTTTAAACAAAAACAATAAAAACCCAGAGGTACAAACAAAATCAGTTTTTAATTGATCAACATACACATAAACGATTTTACAGTTACCTTAGTTTTTTTTTATTCTCTTATTAAAGGTCAAAAATAGTTTAAATAAAACACTTCACGCTTCGGTAGCAAGAGTTCAACTGAAGTCAATATTTCTATTTTTTTTATAACAATACTCCAGCATTCGTTTGTGCTCTGCTATTTTTCGTAGGTGATCGTAAATAAAAATTTTACATATAAGATAATATCTACCTTACTTTATTGCAACAAAGAAGCAATTAAATATTATTTTTGAACATTCGGTTCTAAACTTTTTTGCTTTTGCAACAACGAAACAACAATTTCTACTTTTATGTAAGGCCTCCCTTACGTTATTGCTTTTCAAAAGCACTTAAATAAGGGAAACTATAATAATAAAAAACTAGTTAAGCCAAGATGTCTATCTTTCTCTTCAATTTAATATAAAAAATAACGTTTCTTTCTGTAGTCTATGTATTTTTATTCTTGGACCACTGACTTATATATATTTCATTTATGCTTTAGTTTTATTGTTAAAAATCAATAATTTGTTAATAATTAATTCTTCTTTGTTATATTTTTTTCCTATTCAAATCTTTAAATTTTCTTATTTGAATTTAATAACTTTTTGTTAATTTTGTATATTTTGTAAAAAAAAAAGTTTGTCAGCCTTTTAATTATGCTTCTTAATAAGCATAATTTTTAATAAAGTTGATGTTATGATTCCTATGAAGCCTTATATTATGGCATTTTTGGAAGCTTTTGCAACTGAGTAAGCATAACGTTGCTTCCATCAGTTTTTATTGCTTCTAAATTATGAAAAATTTTTGCTGGGGTGTTACTTCCGTTACAATTGTTAACAAGTAAGTTTGGCCATACTGACTTGATTAAATTAATAAAAAGCGAATATATATAAGAAAATTTATTATTTGGAATCTTTTTTGTATTAATTTATTTTAATTGTGCTTGATTCGTTTAAATATGAAAAAAAGGAAAATAAAAATAGTTACTCAATAGTTAATTTGTTTTTGTAAAAAAAATTTTGGTGTTTTCATTTTCGTTTTGCTTTATTGATTTAATGAAGTTCTCATTTTATCAATTTGGCTATTGATAAAAGTCTCTGAGGTAATGACCTATATGACTAATTGAATATGCTTTCCGCGAAGTAATACATTGTATACTGTAATTTTTATTATAACTATTAAATTAGAATATTGTTAAAAAATAAAATCTGGCAACTCTTGTTGCTGTTTCCGTATGAGCGTGGTGAATAAGTTACTTCCACTAATGACGTGTGTGTAAAATAATACCACAATTAGCTAAGAAAAGCTGAGCAACTTCGATGGTTGTGTTTGCAGCACTACAAACCTCCCGGAAAGGAAAGACAATTATTGTGTAAAGCCATGACAGATAATTTAGTGGTGACGTCTAATTTATAATAAAAAAAGTAAGAACGATAGCACTTAGCGCAGGGAAGTGTAACAGCATAAGAACAGTGTATGGCAGACGTGTGTAGTGGCTATTAGATAAAGGGGAGGACTGGCTTGGTTAGGATACTAAACAAGGCATCGAATAGTTCATGTCTCGCTGGAGTAACGCAGTAGTGTAGCGTGGATAGCTGCGTTTGTAATAATAACGCATGTTTAGTAAATACAAGACCATAGGATTCACAAGACCATAGGATTAGAGAAGTATAGCCAGAAAAAGCTACAAAGTAAGAATAGAGAATTTATAATGAGTTGTTTTTGCAATCAAAAGAATCCGTACGTTTGTCGTAAAAGGGAAAAACGTAACAATATCATGAAGTATTTATATTTCGCGATAAAATTATAAATATTTTATGCTTTTATAATACCCTTCACCAAAGATAGAAAATGGGCATCGGAGTTTGTCATTTCGTGAGTAATTTTTATAATATACATATCCGACCCCATGAAGTAAATAGCGACGTCGATTCAGCGATGGCTGCCTGTCCGTCCGTCTATCCGTGTTCGGATTGAAATCAAATTTGCCATTTCACTAGATGAGCTAGAGAAAACTTAAATACGCCAATCGATTAGGCATAGTTCCGAAAATTTGCTATTAAAAATCAGCAAGGTAGGTGGATGTCCTCTGAACTTTTCATCGAAAAGTACGATTGTGCACCATATTTATAGGTATCATTTAAAAGGCTTTGAAGGGATCTTTAAGGAAATGCAAAATTTTTTAAAAATGTTTAACCCATAAGAGCCAATTTATTTTTATATAAAATTATGTTGTATATAGTTCTAAACTTTTTTTTTATTATTTATTATTTCTTTTTTAATTATTGTTTGGTTGATTGGAGTTACTTTACTAGACTGTATTTACAGATATGGTGAAGGGCATATAAGATTTGGCATAGTCGAATACAGCACCCTTACTTATTTATGTTAATTTACATTAGTTGTTCTTTTCATGAAATATTTATTATTTAAAACAAAAAAATTAAATGTATAACTGAGGGGAAAGCAGATCCATATGGCCATTTCGCTACTGCTCATATAGTTCATCAGTGGATTGTACCCAAATTTAGTAAAGAAAATACATGAGTCTTATATCAAAAGCCAAAATAATTAAATGAGAACTATATCGGATCAATAAAACAAAAATACAACAAAAAACTCAAAAATCTTTTATTCAAAAACACAGTAAAGCATGAGTAACTATTTTTTTATTAGTTGCTTTTTTTAATGTTTTCCTTTTAAAGAAAATATTTATAAAATTTACTCATTTAAATTATAAATTATCTCTTAAAGTATAATAAAATATTTACATGTTATACAGCACCTTCCCAAACTAGCACGAGAAATCATATCTTTTTAAAATGCATACTTTGTTTGCAGGTTTTTTTTTATCACATACAGATTTAAATATTGATTTGATACAGAGATAAGAACACGCTCAAACACACAACCACACTAACAAATACACATAAATAAACAAATAAAAATACGTAGGTATATTTGTTAATATACTTACCATGTAAACTACTAAACAGAAATCTCTTAGAAACAATGTCGCATAAATTTTGAATACGGATTCTTTGTCTATAATATTTAAAATATACACCTCGTCTTATATTCTTTGCTACCAGCCAACACAAGCAAATTTCAATGAATGCTGTTTTCTATGCTTTTATATTTATATCTATCTACATCTATCTGTATATGTGTCTGTTCCATTCACATACATTCATATGCAAAAATATTTATCTGGGTATGTGAACATTTTTATTAAATTTTAGTTTTGTTTATTTTTTATATTTTATGAAAAAATGATTTGGGTTCACTTTGGAGACTTCATAGAAAATAATAATGAAAATAAAAGATATATAAAAATTCCCAACTAAAAAAGCAAAATATATTTTATATTTTTCGAAGAAGTGTCGGTTATCATACAAACACCATCCCTAAAGTATCCTTTTGAGAACAAATGATATCGGAATATTTTTGTTTGTTTATTTATTTTTTTATTATTATTTTTGGGGCTAATTCCAAAGTATCATCTCGTTAGTAGGCAAATTGGCAAATAATAGTTTGAATAAAATATTTATTTGTGCCAGTGTACGTGGGTGTGATATGGGATTTCGAGCTTCCACGGTGTCATTAAATCTTGAACACTCGCACCAAAAAACAAATCTAAAGCAATGTTTAAATCCATACATACATATGTACATATATTTTATTTTTTGTTTCTATAATACATTTGTTATTTCTTTTTAATTTTATGAAAGTGTAATCGTTTGCTATTTTAGCATTAAGGGGAAAATACACATTACTCTTTACAAAACGCTTTGAATATCTGGACAGTGGTTTAATGTTGTAAATATTATTATTTTAAATTACACAAACAGCGTATCCCTTAATAAATTATTAAACTTTCTAAAAAAAATTTTAGATTCATCAACCTTCCAGCAAACACAGATACACAGTGTTTTAAAAGCAACAGAAATCTCAATTGCTTATGCTGGGTCATACGAGGGGTATTTTGCCAATCTATCCGGACATAAGGCCAAAAATTAATTTTAAGAAATGTAAAAATTTAAGTACGAAGCTGGATAGATAATAAAATTCTGCATTGTATAGTGATTTTTCAAGGCTTTTGCTTCAGATTTCTTGTTTTGGGGCAATAATAAAATCAGGAAAGTTAAGTAAATTACATACGTTTTTATAAACTTTAACCGATTTTGTTGTGGCTAAACGAATAAAGATTTTGTATTGATTTTTTTTTCTGTCAAAAATTAGTTTTTAGAAAAATTGTGTGTTTAATTTTTATGATAAAAAATGTCCTGCGACGTTGAAAAAAGGTGTTTTTTGTTAGATTTTTAAGAGTGATCTTCATCGCGATCGTAGAAAAGTTATATATCCCTATAGAATTTACGATCTCTACTTTTATACTTAAGAAAAAACGTTGTGCGTTTTTGCGCCTAACCCAGTATTTAGTAGTATAGGACATACACCAAAAAAAGTTATTACCTTTATTTCATGCTTCCACCTGTACTTAACGCTGAAGATTCAGAAGAGTTCTTTGAAGAATTAGACGAAGAAGGACCGTGACCCTCATTATCATCTTAGTGCAAAGGAGAATTTCTTTTAAATAAATTAATTGTAACAATTTTATTTTCTAATTGTTCAAGCACTAGGTCAGTATTTTATTTTCGATATTTCACCACACCGTTGGGTGGCATCTTCAGGAAACAGAAAATATAACTATTAATAATACGTTTTTCAATTCAGTTTTTGTGTTTGAAAAAACGTATTATTAATAATTTTATTTCCTGTTTCCTGAAGATGCCACCCAACGATGGGGCGAAATATCGAAAATAGAAGAATAAACAATAATTTTTATTTTAAAATACTGAAAATTAAAAAAAAAAAATTAATTATAAACGACAAATAAACTGTTATATATTAATTGTAACAATTTTAAATCAAATTTACCGTTACAATCATAAATGAGTTATATTATGAATAAACAAATTATTTTCAGATAAATAAAATACTATAAAGTAACAAATTACAAAAAATTTCGTTATTATAATATTTTTGGGACACAGGGATTGGCAAGGCATTGGAAAGATTAATAACAAATATTTTTGGGAAATTGGCAAAAAATATTAGAAAAAAAATTTTCTTCGTAGGTAAGTTTTTGCCCATACAAATTAATTTCTATTATTTTCAGGCGTGTGTACAACATTTTATTTAATAATTATTTTATTTATTTATTTTTTTAAATAATATTTTATTTCAACGCCCACAAAAAGGGGGCGGGGTAAAATAACATTTTAGTATCTCTTGAGTCAAACTTTAAGTTTTTAAACATTCCTTGACTTTACAGTTGTAATTGCTAAATAAAATGACTTGAAAATTTAAGAAAAAACATGCATTTATCAGAGTTAGGTTTAGTTCTTCTAAGGGAAACTTTTTTCTCCTTAGTCCGATTTCTGTTGTTTTGGAGCTTTAACATCCTATGACCATAGCAGATTTTTCTGTTAATTTTCATTAATCTAGGTGCCGGTAAGGTTTTGAAGCCAATATAAACTAAAAAAAGTTATTTCCGCCTAGATTGGCAAAATACCACTCTGTGCGTCGAAGCCTTGACTAAGTCGCAGAGAAATGTAAACCTGATAAAATTATAATTTTATTTAAGCAGTGTTAAATATCTTCCTTTAAGACATTACGCGCAAAGTTCAAATCATATGTTTTGAGGCATAAGATAAGGATACGAAAGATTTGTGAAGAAATTTCAATTATGGTTGCATTTTTATGTTTGTGCCCGCAGAACTCAGTCATTTCTGACCCGATTTTGTGGATGGAATATAAGGGTGTCTTGATACTTAATGTTATTTGATGTATGTGGCCTTATGTTCAAACCGTTATAGATAGACATATGAAATCTGTTTTGAAGTCGGTTTTTTTTTGTATAACAAAATTCAAATCCCATTTATTTTCTAAATTTCAAACACTTTGTTTTTAGATAGAAACTAATTATGCGATTTTTTTTTTTGTAATTTTAAATTCAAAGAACAAAATACTTGTGTAAGTGCTTAAGTACAATAGTTTAATGGACATGATAAATTACACGGGGACTGTGAATTTACAAATGTTTTACAGAAATTAAGCTTAACATCTTAGTGACTTTAGTTTTTATTTAGTTGCAAAATGTTGGCTCATTTTTTTTGTTAAGCACTTCATTATATCGCATAACACAAATAGGACCACTACTTCCAACTTCTATTTATGTATTATTTTTAGAATTAACTTTAATAGGCCTGTAAATCAGTACATAAGCGCATAGAATAAAGAGTCTGCATTACCTTTAGACCTAAGTTATTCGTAAAAAATTTGTGTTTTGTTGCTTTCATTACTTTCATAAACTTTATTAAGAGATTGTGTTTCCCGTTAAACTGGTAAAAAACTAATATGGAAAAATCGCTTAGTATTGATATTTATAATTTCTTCGTGCTAATCATTCAATAAAATACAAAAACGCGATTGAGCCACGTTCGTCTGTCCTTCCGTGATTGAGTTGAAATCAACTATTCGCCAAGGCACTAGATGAGCAAAACAATGCACTAAATATGCAAAACTTTCAACCATCGGAAAACATCTTTATTTGAACAGAAATACTATAAAGTGTAATATGAACATATGTAATTAAAAAAAATAATTTGGCAAGCAAAAGTTAAGTCCAAATATTTTGACTGTGCCTTATGGAAAAAAATTGTGAGAAAAAAATTTTCATTTTCAGAATTAGAACCTTTTAAAACAGAAGTAAAATTAGGGTCATTCGAATTCTACCTAAAATATTTAAAATAATTTAAAAAGATTAATAAAAAAAAAAACTTTAATTTTGCTGAACTTTTTTTGTTGACTTGTTTAATTTTGAATTCGTCAAAAACTGTCCGCAGAGGTAAGTGGAGTAGAAAATCAATAAAAACAAATGTTTTCTTAGTGACAGAAAAACAAAATATTTCATTTTAATTTACGAAATCAATTATGCATGGGACATTAAATATCCAATAACGTCATTACATCGTATTTATTACTTATAAGCAGTTCCAGAAAAAGGACAACCACTAGTGAGGAAGAAAGTGCTCAAAATTTCTTTTTTTTTGCACTACATAAAATTAAACTTGAATGGCTATATTAGTGTAAATGCAAAAGAATTTTTAGTTTTTCTCAGTTTTTTGTCAAAATATATATGTAGTTTAAAAAAATTTTATTTTTCTATGGGTTTTGTAATTTATAAGAAGTTCTTTTTAAGAGTGGTAGGAGTGTTTAAAGTAACTAACAATTAGTTCACGCATTAGCACAAGATACGAAGCGTGGAATTTTTATAACGGAAGTTTTTTGAGTTTATTTAAATGCGTGAATCAAGAAAACAAGATTGGGCATTCAGCCGTTCAAAAAATTTTTCTACTGCGCATCTACGTCACAATAGAATGATAATGAGTGTTTGTTGTAAAAAGTGTAGGAGATTTTTGGCTCAAAACTGGAAATATTTGCATAACTTCTAAACGGGTGTATCGATTTGAACAAAATTTTAAATGGGAACAAAAAAGATATAGTCGAGTTAAAATTTTGTGTTTGGGCTTGAAGCCCGAGAAGAAGAAGAGCTATTTCGAGCTACAAAAATTTAAAATTTTCGAATATGTATATGAAAATTCTAATAAAAAATTATTAATTTCAGAAGTTATTTCATTAGATTTTCTAAATTTATCTATTTATAAAGGAAATACATATATAATAATCATTAATGACCTTAATGCCAAATAACTGAAAGTAAAATAATTTGTTTTGTATTCTTTAAGCTCTGCATTAAGTTTTCGCGTTTTTAAATACATTTTTGATCTAAAAATGGTTTTTTTACTTTTTATCACATTTAATATGATGAGCCTGTTTAGTTACATCTTTTGCAAAATTTTGTTTAGTGAAAAGACCGTCTTTATTATTTTTTTTTAAATATTTGGTTCTGTACTTTAATGTGTTTCATAGTTTTAGGTGTCGGCTTTATTAGAACGCCCTCTGATACATGATCAACCCACGAATACGTTGAACCTTCCTCGTTTTGAGCCACTGCAATATCTGGGATAACATTTTTAAGTTTGTGGCAAATATAGCCTGCGTGGTTTTCGAGACTATCATTCTCTAATTCGGTTAACTCTTTTTTTATTATTATTATTTTTTTATTTTTATTAAATTTTCACCGTTTTTACTTTAATTCTGTTGCACATTCCATACACAAATGAATTTTGTTTACAAAAAATATTCTATGCCTACGTCACACATAAGAGAGAGAACGCTATACAACAAACTAAAGGGCCTACGCAATGCGCAATCTTGTTTTCTTGATTCATGATTTTAATCGATGCGATGCTGGCTTTACTTAGTTTTCTCACTTTCGGCATTCGTACTCATAGAGTGGTTTTACATTAGGGGCATTGTAGCTGACTCTTTTATTGTTTTCTATTTTGGAGCATCTCCGTAAGTCATCCAGCGTTTACATTATGACTCTTTTGTAGCAAGTGAGAGAATTTTATGATCTTTTATCAACCAATTTTTCAAGTGTTGCAGTAAACTAAATGTACTAATTTTTCAACAATTTTTGAACAATATAGAAAAAAATAGCTATTTGGTAACACCGCTCAAGATAGAACTGCAAAAACGAAAGAGAGTAACAGGAATGAGAGAAAAAACTAAAAAGAGTCATGAATATTCATTTCGTCCTACTGTTGCTACCCCGTAAGCTTCTCTACACCTCTTGCCTACAAACTTCTGCATCTTGACTTTTGTAGCTGATACAATGCCCTTAATGTAAACTCCCTCATACGAACCAAGAGACACATTTTAACGTGTGTAGTGTGACAAAAATAGAGTTACCAGATCAGAAGTATTAAATCAAACACAATATCAAAAGTCGCCAATGTCTAAATTAGCTAAAGGCCAGGATTCACTATCATACACAATCGTACGATTTAATCACACAAAAATCTGACAGAATTCTGTCCTACTTTAAAAATCGTTCCAAAATGGCGTCGTATGTGCCACACTATTGTACAAAAAAGATGCAAAAACATATGGTTTTAATATTTTGTTGTTTTTTCTCCTCATCATCTTAAAAAAATCAACCCTGATCGCATAGAGAAAAATATTTTATGAATTATTTCAAAAGATTATAAAATCGTACAGATCTGTCAAAAACTCTGTCACACACATACAATTTTAATCCACACTATCATACTTTTTGAGCACACATGAAATTTTTGACAGATCGTACGACTGAGTATGATAGTGAATCCTGGCCTTAACATACATTCTTTTTTTGAAATTATGAAAGTTTATTTAATATATAAAAGAAAAAAAATTTAATAGAACCCGTAAAATTAGCCTTTTTTCATTTATTACAAACACAACCAAAGTTTACTAATAACTCAAGAATATTCATTGTTTATTATATTACGTTTTTGTTAGGGTTTCTTTTAATTCACACAGGATAGAAATTGATAAATTCTATTCTTTAAGCAAATATATTTTTAAAGTTAATAAGTAGGTGTAAAAGCAATAATTATATTTAACAAAATAAAATATGTAAACTAAAAACTTTATTGAAACTTATTATTTATGAAGTCTAATGAGATTCAGTCAATGCAATATAACATATGCCTTTGTGATTATTCTCCGTTGTTAATTATAGCAATGAACAATTATCAGCAGAACAAAAGACAAAATTGACAAATTTGAAAAATCAAATGTTGTGTATAAAATACTGTGCAATGGAAATGGGATAGAGAAATGTAAAATGGTTTATGTCCGTACATCCAAAAATAAATTAAAACCCAGAATATAAGGGCACAAATCTGATCAACGATCGCGTTATAACAATACTCAAAAAAACAGCATTAGCGGCCCATTGTGCATCTTTAAATCACTCTCCAGATTTCCAAAAATATTAACAACGGAGAATAATCACAAACGTCGCTTCATGCTAGAGATGCTAAACATCATTAATATTCCATCGAAGTAGAGAATTAACTTCAAAGCTGACACAGAGAATTGCGCCGAAATATACCGACATTTAATAAATAAGCAACAAAATATAAAACACGGTGCAATAATTAGTATAAGTAAATGAAGCAATGTTAGCTTACTCTCAGTGCAATAACAGATGACGATCAAGAAACTGTGTTTATTGTTTTAGTTAGTTAGTAGAACGTTAATGACAACAAGGCGCTTAAACTGCAAATATTTGTACATAAGAAACAGCAACAAAATAAGTGTACCTGCTTTAAAAAGCTGTTAAAAATAATGGAATATGAAAATCTACGTTGTTTGCGTATGTGGTGCATGTGGCAGCGGTTTTTATTGCAATTGTTTCTTTAAATATGTGCTGTATTTCATACCTATGAAAACGGTTGTTGCCTGTTTTTCTGCTTATAATGTTTAAGCAACAGATTTGATCAAATTTTGTTTTTTTTTTTATAAATAGATCTGCATAGAAAGCAGAATTACATAAAACGGCAGTAAAAATTGTAATAGGGTAAAAATGTGGCAACGCTGCTTACAAATAAAGAGAAGTAAAAAATTCTCGCGTACGAGTAGAAAAAATACTTAAAATTCTGATTGAGATATTTCTGACATTCGTTTTTATGCTCTTTGTTTTAAATATACTCACAACAAAAAACACTTAAGGCCCAACTATAATGTGCATAAGCTAGCTTTAGCTTATGTCAAAAATCCAACAAAAAGCCTGTCAAATGCTTAGGTAACTTATTAAAGAAATTTATGTGGCTATAATGCACCTACATAAATTTAGTAACTTATTTGCCACAGTTGCACATTTATGTTTGATTCGTACTTTTGCCAAAAATAATTTCGATATAAATGAACAAAGTTTTAAAACGAAAAGGTTTTAAAGATGATATATTATATATTTAATAACATTTACATACACATTTACATATTTTGGTTCATGTTCTAAGAAAAAGTTAAAAAAAAAAATATTACAAGTTATTTTCTGTTTTGTGTTTGTGGCCAACCGTACTAAAAATGCAACGATGTTCATCGCTTATATCGTATACATATGTGTGTATAAATACATATTTAATTTAAATATATTATATTTGTAAAAAATTAGCCATAAAGAAAAATGTTGTTTTTTCTACTTTTTCTATTGAATTAAAAATTTAACAATTTATGTCTTAGTTAAAGTTTTTCCTTATCAATGTATAACACAAAGCACAATCAGCTGTTTTCGTACGGAAAGTGTGATCAGTTTCGTACCTTGCATAAAGAGATGATATTTAACGAAACTTGAAGAAAAGTTATCTTATGTTTATTATAGTTTACCACATATAATTTAGTGTATTCGCACAGTTGTATAAGCTTGCTTAAGTTGTGTTATGCACATTATAGTTGGGCCTTTTCAATGATGGGTAAAAAAATAACGCAATAAGAGTACACTCGCACTCCCATCGACTTGCTGCCTTCAGATAAGCAGTAACACACTCTTCTATCCACTCTAACCATGCATAATATATCACCGAATAGCTATTAGGCAGTGTATCTTAGTCACCTAAACTGCCATTTTTAAACTGAAACGGAGAGATGCAATACTATTTTTTGCAGATAAAATGTGTAGAAAGTTGGCAAGTTTCACAAATTTTTTTTTTAAATTTTTGTTTGTAAACTTCTGAATGGGCTCTGGAGTTTATAAGCACTGACATTCAATTAAATTTTTTGAACTTTGTGTACCGTGGGACGAGTTTCTTTCAGGATCCTTTTAGGATAAAAGTTGTGCTGTTTGTGATGCACATATTTCAAATTCAAAATTTCGATTTTCTTTGCAGCTTTAAACATACATATCTACCTATTATTTGTTTGCACGCCCTTTGCTCCATTGCAACCTCACTTGATTGATTGATGTGAATGTGAAGTAGATGTGCCACGTTTTCAAGTTTCAGGAAAGCAGTACATATGTGATCCATTAATCTACGAAGTTTTATCTCTCCCGAAACTTCTTAAACTTAAAACCTGGTGAAACTGATTTTTATTAGCAGTTGTAAATTTACGGTCTGCGGGAATTACATTATAAAATATATTGTCTATCAGCTCTCGTTTTTTAAACAGTTTGATCTTAAGATCAATTAAGATTGTTATTAATAGCAAAATTGTAAAATATTCTTTTAATATTTTATAACATTATAATACTTCTTGAAACAGATATACTTTAACATTTATTTTTACATACCTATTAAATACTTTTAAATGTTTTGCCTTAAAATATGACTTTTACAGCGAGTTGTAGAGCAATTAGTTTCAATGATTTTAAACACTGATTTGTGCATTTTTTCAACAAATTTAGTGTAAGCCCGCAGTCATCTATTACAAAGTATGAAATTTGAGATTTAAAACATTTTTAGACAATTTTAACGAAAAGGAAAATAAATATGCTTTTACGTTCTGTTTATAAACTTCCAAAGGATTGAAGTTATAAATGAATGAACTCAATAGAATTTTTAAACATTATACGTGTAACTTTTTAACATGGCAGCAATTAGGAATATATGTTATGCCAAAACGGTTTTTCGTTTTGTTTTTCTTAACACGTTATTTATATATTTTTGGCCTTAAGTTTTTTTTTCTTACTCAATATTTTAAAGAAACGCTACTGTTAACTTAATTTTGTTAAAGTGAAATCACTAGCAATGAAAAAAGGCATTACGGAGATTAAAGAATACTTTATTTTTATTTTAAAGCAAATCCCTACAGCACATGTATGTAAGAATACATGCAGACTTTTAGAAACATTAGGGTTAAGATAAACTAAATATTTTTGATTTTAATTTTTATTAAATTAGGATATAGTTGTGTATTTTATAAACATCATCTATTTAAAGATTTTTAGAAATTAAAATAAATAAACTAAAGCCAAAATAATTTTGATTCACTAAATATTTTTGTTAGAAAATATTGTAATTTTTTTGATTTTTTACCGAACGTAATTTATCAAGAGGATTATAAAAAGCACGTTAATTAATTAACGTGGCATAACTGGAATAGATGGAGTACATGTTAAAAAAGATGTAAAATTACTAAATAAATTATTTTAAAAAACATTTAAAAGAAAGGGGTACTTCGTCCATACATTTTTTTGGAAATGTCATAAAAGTTTATTTTTAACTTAAGATTTTTTAATTTAATTAAACCTTGAAAATATCTATAAAAATGTGCCCACCGCTTGTAGCACAGAAACACTTTTGTTTCCCGTATGTGAAATTTCCTTAAGAGATCTCATTAGATACCGAATTACTTCCAAAATAAATTGTTTTACTATTTTGGTTGTTAGTCAACTGTTAGTAACAGTTGACCGATTTCGTCTAATTTTCTGAAAAAGACGCGTACTTTCATGATAATACCTAGTTTAAAAATTAGTAGTTTATTCAAAATACAGAATTAAGTCCCCTAAAATGATAGAATTTGATACTGTGCACTGTCGAGACAGTTAAAATTTTAATTTTTTTGGTTGGCTGACTATGAAATTTTTTTTTATATCTTCGTATCTATTTCTAATCACCCGATTTAAGGGTATGGATTTCATAAAACAAGTAAGAGAGCTATATTCGCTATGCCGAATATTATATACCCTTCACCGTCTAAAAAAATCTTAAAGATATCTTTAAAAACTTAAAAATTATACTAATTTTGATATTTTAAAAAATTAAAAATTTCAGAACCACGTAACTCGGAAAATATGGGCGAGCGTTAATTTTGTCACTTGATGGGTTATTCTTATTTTTAATTCTCTATTGCCGCATATATTTATTTTTTTGATTGAAATTACTTTATTGTTCCAAATGCAATGAAAAAATTATAGGTAGGCGTGGTGTTTTGCCTGCTGCCTCAAAGGACATGGACCGATCATGCTGATACCCAATAGCACCTCCTTCGACACTATATCTGATCGATTGACATATTTATCTTTTTTTTGTGAAATAAAGTTTGCCTCGGCAACTAACACTGACAGACAGAAGAACAGACGGACAGAGGGACATCTCTCAATCGACTTTGCTATGCATTAGAAGTTAGAATGTAGATACTTTATGGGGTCGGAAATCGATATTGTAGAAATTACACAGGGAGGGACAAACTTAGATGTACCCCTTTCTACTTTTTGTGGTAAAGGGTATAAAATAAATAACGGAGTATAGAATTCATTATATCATGTTACACAGCAGCAAGTAATATTTTAATAATAAATGTTTAATATCTTCTACATATTCGGAGTGTGCAAAGAATACATGATTTACATCCAAACTTATTTACAGCAATAGTTTGTAGAGATGTTTGAGTGTTGGTTGACTTAAGTATATCGAAACAAGTTTTGAAGAGTTGTTAAAAACAATATCGGTATCAAAATCTTTTCTATAAAGTTGGATATAAAATCGTACAACTTTTATCCAATATTTTGCTATTAACACATAAACATATAAAATAGGCAAGATAAGGTACTGGAAAAGTTACGAGATGAAGGAATGAAAAAAATGAAAATTAAATTTAACAAGTATTGGTTTGTAAATAAATAACATCGAATATAAAATTGTTATTGTCCCTCGGCCCGAAATTTTAACTTCCATTTGTTAAAGCTACCCTCCTGTTGTTAAGTAGTTTCACTGACGGAGAATAGTGTGTAATTTAAAAGACTCACTGATATTTATTACAATAGTTCAAATAGGAAAATGCTAAAGAGAAAGCAAGGATTTGATTATGTAATTCTGACGAGGGCACTAGGAATGTCGCAGTTAATAGGAGTACCTATATCATAAAAAAGAAGAATATTATTGGGGAAATGTATGTATATACAAACGACTAAAGAGATTCTAATAAAAAATTAAAAAATTACGGAAAAATTATGTATCAAAAAACATAAATATACAGTTATCTAGTCCATGGGAGAAATTAAAAAAAATATTATTTTTTATGTAATCTGAACCTGCTAATTAATCTAGAAAAATGCAATAGAAACTTTTACCATTTTATAATGCCTATTCCTCGGCGAACTAATTACTGAGTTATCAAATTGGATTAACTGAAGCGTAAACTTCCTCAAAGGCAACTATTGACATTAAGTAGTAGTTGATATGCGTCAATAAATGTTGAAATATTATTCTATTTGTTGTATCTAATTTCTGCAAGCAAAAATAAAAGATAAGAGAGTTAAAAGCATAAACTTACAGAAATTTTTTTGAATAATCAAAAATTGAATCTTCATAAAAAATTATCATTGTAAAGTTGAAAGTTAGCACGCTCTTGTTTTTTTATTCCCTTCACCACAAAAAGTGGAAAAGGGTCAATATAAATTTGTCAGTCCGTGTGTAATTTTTACAATATCCATTTCAAACCCCAAGAGTCTATATATTCTGACTTCTTATGCATAGCGAAGTCGATTGAGCGATGTCCGTCTGTCCGTAAGTGTTAGTGTTAAAATTTCAAAAAAAAAAAAAAATAAATGTATCAATCGATCAGATGTAGTGTTGAAAGAGGTGCCATTGGAAACTAGTATGATCCGTCCATGTCCTTCGAGGTAGCATGCAAAACAAGACGCTTACCTCTAATTTTTCATGTCATTTGGAACAATAAAGTAATTCTAATAAATATATATTTATATATATATATATGTAGGGCGATAGGGAATTAAAAAATAAAGCAAAAACATCACGTGAAAAAATAGGTGTTGGACATATATTACGATTTACGGGGCTCTAACATTTTCTAATTTTTTTAAATATGGGAATCATTTTAAAGCTTTTGAAGATCTTTAAATTTGGAGTTACTTCACTAAACTAGATTTACATAGATAGTGAAGGGTATAGAAGAGTACAGCATAGGGCATAGCCGAGTATAGTACTCTTACTTTTTTATTTTTGCATTGAAGCACTTTTCCAAACGGAGGTTTTAGGCCTTAAGTTCTTAAGTAAACTTTTCGTAAAATTTTGTCAAATGGCATTTCTTTAAACAAAGTACGAAACTGATTGCACTTTTCGTACGAAAACAACTGATTGCGTTTTGTGTTATACATTCATAAAAAAATAACAATGAAGGCCTTCAGTGTCAAATTCTTAGTTTTTAGTTTAAAATAGAAGGTATAAAAAGGGAAAATTTTTATTTCTTATCCCTTTTTAACAAACGCAATAGATTAAAATTAAATTTTTAATTGTATATGATTTAAGTGATGTTTACCATTTCATTTTTACGTATGGTTGGACACAATACAAAAACAGAAAAAAAGTTATGAACATTTTTATGGAATTTAATTTTTTAAACTCATGTAAATTCATATTTAACTTATAGCAATCAATATGATACTGAAACAGTTGTTTCAAGTATGAATGAGTTAAAATAAAAATTTCATATCGTAGGCATGCTAAAGGTTGGTACAAAACTTTTGCGCTGGATGTCATACCTATAAAAGAACGTCAACTTTATGTCTTGAACAGTAATGTTAACTCATTTTGTTTTATAAAACCCACTATATAAAAATAAAGAAGAGATTAGACCGCTAGATTGCCCTGAAAATAACTTAATTGTCATGACTTTTATACAATAACAAACAAACAAAAATAGCAACCTACTTCACTTCCTAACGCACTGTCAAAATCGGACTTTCCAATTGTTAAGATTTGACTCTGCACTATTATGCTTTGCTTCATACATTTTGTATGAACATAAGAATTTTTGACAAATATGTTACGTGCTTATTTAGGTTTGGCTGTAAACCGGTGGTGTTCATAAAGATATTTTTGTTCCACACACAAATTCTTTTGGCTATTATGTCTGCCGTTTGACAATATCACAACAAAGATTTTTTATAAAAAATTTTTGTAGTGCTGTAAATTTACTAAAATATCTTTAGTTTTTGGTCGAAAAATAAAACAAAATTAGCTTGTCAGAATTTAAAGAAGCAATATAAGTAAATACGGAACAGTATTTAAATTAAAAGGTAGTATAATAAAGGTTAGGAATACAGTTGGTTTTGGTACATTTCAAGAATCTTTCAGGTAGAAATATTATCGGTCTTTGGGTAACCCTGGTTGTAATATTCACGAAGAGAATAATAAAATACCCGGACAACTTCGTTAGCTGTGTAATATGTTTAAACACCACTGGTCTAAACAAATTACTATTAATTAGTTAGTTGGTTAAATAGATGATGTTTACAATAGAGCTGCAAAACAATCGATAGTACTATCGATAGTATCGATAGTTATATTTTTTACTGAATATCGATAGTTTTTTTCGATAGCGATACTATCGACAATTTTTTAAAGTAAATACGAAGTCGAACTTATTCTTAGCCGCCTTTAAATTTATATACTTCTACCCAAATTATTGGGTAACTTAGTATTTGAAACCAAAGTTTTTGAATATCATTTTGCTTATGTTTTTTGTTATTTATTTGGAATTTTAAGAGTTTTGATTTTTATGTTTTGCAGTTAACTTAAATATGTAATTTTATGTTTTGTATTTTATGCTTAAAATTTTTAATTTTTATGATTATTATTCATATGTATTTACATAAGTATATAATCTTAAAGTGATCTCAAATTATTACTTTGTGTTTTTGAGTTTAATTTTTACATTGTTATTATATTTAAATTATAAAAATTTTTATGTTTAAGCAATTAAATAAAATAATGTTTTCAATCAATAAATGTTGCGAAAATAAGTGACAAAGATGAAAAACTTTAGCTAACACCTATATACATAAGTATGTACGTATTAATGACAGAAGTAGCAAAACATAAAAATTCCGATAGTATCGATACTATCGATAGTTTTTTTTAACTATCGAAACTATCGATGGGGACGACAGCTCTAGTTTACAATGTACACAACCTAACGTAGACAGATGTGGGGAATGCTGATAAAGGATGAAGCGATACAGAAAATTCATTATATCGAATATGTAAACTACGTTCTTTGAATGCCTTTTTCTTTTAAAATTTTGTTTATTTAAAAAAAAATTATTTTAGGCAAAAGTACGAATTAAACAAAATGTGCCATTGAGGCAAGTTACTTAGATAAA
Source organism: Gymnosoma rotundatum (assembly GCA_916610165.2). Taxonomy (NCBI): domain Eukaryota; kingdom Metazoa; phylum Arthropoda; class Insecta; order Diptera; family Tachinidae; genus Gymnosoma; species Gymnosoma rotundatum. Next base: position 87,471,030 of record OU744337.1, on the reverse strand, counting down.
CGTTTTTCATGTTCATTCTTTAGAAAGATAAATTTCTCTTAATTCGAAATTTTATAACTCTACACTCTTTGGTCCCTTATTGCTCACAAAAATGGCGTAAAGCTGGGTTATTCATGCTGTGAAAATAACCAGTTACCTCCAAAAACTTGACATTTAAACAAATAAAAATAATGTCTAAAAAACATCTGAATTAAATATGTATCAAATTTTTTTCAGATCTAAATAAACAAATATTATAAGGTGTACGTATGCAAGGCGATTTCGTTACTATCAAAAACAGGTTGCTAAAGCCTTCGAAAATGTATGAAAAACGTTGTGTTTGTGGTAGTTTTTTGCTAACAGCGTTAAGTGCATATAAAAAAGACATTAGCCCAATTCACAATCTTGTTCAAATAGTCTTGCATCATAGCATTTGCAAAATTGTGTAGCATATTTTACTCATTACTGTATGTTTTCTAAAAATATGCTACATAATTTTGCAAATGCTATGATGTAAGACCATTTGCAGAACATTGTGAATTGGGCTATTATAAACATTTAAATGAAAAACAATACTTGTGCTTTTAAAATAACACGCCTAGTTTTTCTAGATTCCGTAAAGTACAAGATTTAAAGATCTTGTAAAAAATTTCATGAGAAAAAAATCATCAGCTCCTATAACTTAAAGATATACTCTAAATACGTGGTATCAATAAAAAGGACATGACTTCTAGATTAATACTATCATGATTTTTTTCGCGCTGCATTTGTTAAATGACATTTACCTCAAAAACTGGAAAAATCACGTTAACGCGTTTTTTTTTTGAGAAATAAAATATAGAACGGGGAAAAATGTCCCAAAAAATGTTTTTTTTTTACAAAAGTGGCTATCCCGCCCTTATAAGCACGGGGCTGTCAAATCCTTTTTAGAGTAAGCGGCCAAAAATTGAGAATTTACAAATCCATTTACGTTTTTTTAATCGGTGCTTTGCACTCCGGGAAATTTTATAATAATTTATTACAGGTTGTCTTTAAAATAGTTTAAAAAAATTGGTAGTACCAAATTGGCTAAAGTAATAATCCGATCATCCACGCTAAAAGTACTAAGTTAAGGTCGGCTAGAATTAAAACAAAATTAAGCCAATTTTCTCCTAAACTAAAAGAGATAACCTACACATATAAGCATATCTGGTGTAGATATTTTCATAATGATTTTATATAATGTTTTTGTACATGATATCATATTATATTACATTAATGTAAAAGTTTGCATCAAATTTTCTTTCATTTCGTGGATTGCGTTGTCATAAACTATTTTACTGTGGCAACTGGACCACGTCAGCGTAAAAGATTTTCGAAAAATTATTTGTTTAAAAAACTGCAAACCAAGCTCTAGACGCTCCTTCAATAGCTCTACTGATTGCTAGTAAAAATAAAAGCCGCAAACTAACAATACGAGTATAATAACGTCTAAAGAAGTACAATTAAATAACGAAGGAGTTAGCACTGTACAATTATGAAGACTTTTATTTAGAACATGACTTGCTTTACACTTATTTAAACAAAGAACGCATCAAATTCCCAGCAAGTATGGATGAAAAAGTTATGAAATTGGTATAAAGAAAACTCATGAATTAAACGAGAAAGAATTTTGTGCGCAGCTCTATTAAGTATAAAGTGAAGGAGATACATAAGTGTAAAAATAAAGGTTCAAAGGATTGCTTTCGATAAATCAGAAAATTCATAAAGTATCATATAAATTACGTCGATCCCATTGAGCAAACTTAAGAGTGTTATATTTGGCTACAGCCGTAAGAGCTGTCTACAAATTAAAGAGACCATCAGTATTTTTGGCAATCTGACAAGAGCATCAAAAAACACAAAGTTCAACGATGTAATAATAATAAAAAAGGGCCCGAATGTTTCACCATTTAGTATCCTTGCAGGTTGTGAAATGTGGATTAAAACATGCAGAGATCTTAGTAAATGAATTAAAAATTTTCTATTGAAGGCAACCGAAGGCAGAGACAAAGACTAAATTCGCAAGGCTTCAAAACATGTTGCTAAAATACAAAAATCGTCTAACAAAAAAACAGTCAATTAGATAAACCCAGTTTGGAACTGACTCAAGCTGAAGCCAAAATATTTCTGGCAGTATAAAATAATTAAAAAATGAGACACCGCCATTGTCAGGTTGAAAAATTTTTAGAAATTGAAATTCCACGGAGAAATTAGTGGTTAATGATCATGCAGGTCGGGCGACTGTGGGATCAGGAACAAACACACGTACCACCGGAAGTGGAAACACTTGTTAAGAATGCAGCATTATTGTAATATATTAAGTGTAGATAAGAGATAAGAACTGCACAAACGATTCAGAAGTTATAACTTTGATAAGAGACAGATAATACGTCGAAAAACTAATAAAAGCTAAATGCTATAGTTTAAGTTCAATTTAAATAAATAAAAGTGACACAGTTCTTTTAAATTATAATTAAATATTATTTTCAATAAAAAACCCACATAAATACATACGTACATACAACAAAATCAAATTTCAGCAATTAAATTAATTATAAATAAATTTGTGATAAAAAAACATTTTCTTCAACAGCAAACAAATAAATAAATTATAGAACTGACATTTAAATGCGCTACGTACTTTTCTTACCTTTATAAACTGCAGTGTTGTTAAAAATAAATCAAAAATTACAAAAAAATTAGCAAAAAACCCAGCAAAAAATTTTTGAAAAGGTAATCGAGTGTGGAATTAAGCATTTTTGGTGGAAGTACTTCCCAACTAGATTGCCAACTTAATGATTTTAACAAGGCATGAGACTTTTATAATCAATTTCTGTGAATCGATTACATTAATTATTGTAGGAAGTAATAAGTACAATTAGTACTGTAGTCTCTTTTAACATAAAGAACTAGTTCCATTACTACTTCCTTTTTTGGAAACTAATGTAATGTGTTTTGTAATCGAGTAACAAAATATGGCAATCACAAAAGTAAGTCATTATATGGCAAGTACTTTTTAAGGTAATGTCTAATTTTTTGCTGGGAAGCTCCCAATTTTACGGTGTTTTTTAAACGACTTCAAAACGATTTCGACTAAATGTTGCTTCATTTTTATTTGTGCCCGCAGAACTCCGTCATTTCTTAACCGATTTCGAAATTGTTTTTTAATTTGAAAGGTATTGGTCATGAGCGCTAAATGGCACCGCTTTAAAATTTTAAAAACGGCATATCACTTTTATTCGCAATAGCAAAAAGTAATACAAAAATAAATCTAAAAATTTAAAGGTTTCCCCATAGATAAAATATCTTTTGAACCATAATAGACAAATGCTTAAAATTAAGCAGAATTTCAATTACTGTAATCGTTACAATAACAAGTCGTTCATTTAATTAAAAGTTCGCTGTATCGGTAAATATAAAATTTGGATTTGGAAATTAAGGGGTGCCCTAATAGTTTACAACTTTTATGAATCTGACTAAACTTTTGAACCGGTATAAATAGACTGCTGAAGTTTACAGGGAACTTATATTGCTAAAACTGCTATAAGAGCAAGTAAATAATTTTAATTTATAAATTAAAGGGTGTTCCCATAATTCAACGTAATTTGACTTAAATGGGTCTATCTTTTGAATCGTTATACAGAAACACTTGAATATTAGACAGAATATCCAATACTTTGTCTGGTATAATAAAAAGTATAAATATTAAAAATTATAAAATTAAAGGGTGTTACAATAGTTGATGTATACGATCGAACTTGTAAACCGTTATAGACAGACAGTTAAATCTGTTTTCAAGTCAGTTTTTTTGCAAGAATTATTTTTACCGATTTAAGGAATTTAGTGCTCTTTGGCATTCAAGAAATATTTTCAAGTTTTATCATGACACATAGCAGTAGCTGTATTCAGTTGATTTTGCTGTAGACGTAAGTACATGAATAAATGCATGTAATATACACATGTTAAGGTAAAACCACTAGTTCTATATTTTATTTGAAAAATTATTGCTGTTTTCAAACACTAAGGTAACTTTTGAACATACAAAGTCATAGGTAAAAGCTAAAGTTTACTGATCTATGTATATACACATATATGTTTGTATGTACTACATTATGTTTAGATTTGTGTGTACCTGCACGTGTGTATAGATGATATGCATATAGTAATTGTGTATGTGCATTCATGTGAGTATAACGTAATTAAGCAAACATAAATTTTAATTGAATTATTATGTGATATATTTACCGCATACGGAATTTGTTTTTGTTAAATTTATTACTTTAATTTCTATAAATATGTTTAATTAATTTTTTCAAATAAATAAAGGCAGCCCCCAAAATTAGTTTAATTTATTTATTATTTTACACACAACAAATTTGTACTTTTCAAAATATTCCAAAAAATCGCTGTTTTCAAAATCGGCACTGAATACGTATGAAAATAATTTCAACATTAGCAACAGTGGCCTGTGGTCGTCAGCTGTAGGTAGTATATCTCTTAAGGATACTAAATAAGACGGGCGAAGAAAAGTGTACTGTTAAATCTTACACAAAAGATGCGTGAAAAAGGGTCTTGGTCTCTATGCCTGTGTAAGTTCGTTCACGTAATCTTACATATATCCGAAAGTTGAAAACAGGTAAACCCAGCGCGACTTTAATCCGTGATTGTGGTTCTGGAAAATTTCACGAAGGCAGGCTCGAATGGTACTTAAGAAGCCTTAGACTATGCTCGAAAAAGCTTAGTAGGGATCACATATCGTAAGTAGACGGCTAGCGCTAACTCGAATTAAAAACCAAATGCTGGAAATTACGCGAGACTCAGATTGTAAGCCGCTGGAGTGGCGCCGAGCAAAGCGATGAGCTGCAAATAGAACTTCAAAGTAGAGGTACATCACTGACGTGCATAAGGACATTAAAAAACGGTTTAAATGTCCCCTATATTTCCATTATGTAAGTGCTACATTTTACCTTGCCGAACTTTTATTGCTCTTTATATGATTCATTTAGTCAAAAATAGATCATTCTCTTATGATTTCTACTATCGTTTCGGTCACTGTAATTTACATATACACTGACTTAATATGAGTTCGCCTTAGATTAGTTTTAAGTAAAAAAATTATTTCTTTGTAATTCACTCTTATATTTATCATTATCCCACTAAACCAGAATCAAATGTTAAATATAAAATTATTCGAAAAAAATTTCTCAAAATAAGTAAATCAGAAATGCAGAAAGCTACAGATAGCAGAATGCCAAGAAGATAGTGTTTCAGAAGGTTTGGTGTTAAAGTAACAACGTGTGAATTTTAAGTAGAGTGTCCAATGTCACCAGGCATTTGAGAGGTTAAACGGAAGACATGATCGTATTTCCATAAGCCATACATTTGCTACGAGAGTTTGAAAAATGTTTGGAGAGATTTGGCAAGGAGCGTTCGACTTATGAATTATTACCAGGACTAAAAGCATCTATAAAATAGATGGTAGCTCCACTTCCTCTTTCAGTCGCCATATTAACGTTCTGATGTTTGTAGCAATTATAAAGATTTGTAATACCTTTAAAACTTGTAAAATCCCGATTTTCTGTTTGTTTTTTTTTTCATCCAGACTACGAAGGATAAGATATTTAATTGCATTTTTAACTTTACTTTCGGTGCAAACTGTCGCTTTTAGGACAAAAAAAAACAAGTCCAAATAATTACCATGTTGAAGAAGATTATGTAGGATGCATAAAAGTTATTTATGAAAGATAATCACATAACAAAATAATGTAACGGTAAAGCCAAACATCTAATTATTAATTTAGGTAGCGCGCTAATCTACCTGGGGGATCAAAAAAAACTTTTACAAGCATAGGTAGGAGTTACTAATTTGGAAGGAAATACTATTTCATTAGGTTAGCGCTAGGCTGTAAGGAAATCTATGCAGTGGTTCCCGAGATATCTGCGTTGGTGTTGAAAAGTTATCAGGAAACTGATTTCGATAAAAATGACATGAAAGAGGCATGCGAGTGGCTTTTACTTGGAAACTTAAAAATATTTCTAAATTAAGCTTACACATTCTGAAAGAGGGATATTAGACGAACAAAATGCGCTAGGCCGTAAGAAAATCTATGCAGTGGTTCCAGAGATAACCTAATGAAATAGTATTTCCTTGAAGCTAAATTCGTTTTTAGAAAATAAAACTAACGTTCTTCAACAAAAAATGCAAAATAATAATGCCTCGCCACTGCCACCTTAAGGGGAAGTACAATATGCAATGTTTGTTAATGGTATTCAAATTCAGTGTTAGATAGTAATATTTAAAAAATTTTTTTGGATGAACATTTTTTCGCATTCGCTTTTAACAGAAAAATGTGAAATTTTTCATGCAAATAAAAAGGTGAAAAAATTATTTATTAATAAAAATTATTATAAAATTTTATTAAAAATCTTGTCCTTGGCTTTGCTGAAATAATAAAGACAAAAAAACTTATAGAAACAATATGAATATTATTTATGTAAGTTTGTTATACAAATTGCACATATTTTGTGAAATATTTTTTCTGTGACAACGAAAATTTTGTTGTTTGCAAAAAATATACATCAAATGATTCCGGAAAACGTCAAAAATGGTTGAAGTGGAACTACCTTCCATTTTATATCATGCTAAGATCTCCTTAAATATTCATTTTTTGAGATATTCGGATTTGATATCATAATGTATGGTTACCTTTAGATTAAAGGATATATTTAAAATAACCAGTGAACTTAGGTGACTAATTTTTTTTTTGTAGTAAAATTGCAACTTTTACTGCGATGATGTTTTTCGGTTATTTAGCGCTTTAAATTTTCGGATTTAACTTTTGTTTTCAAATTTTATTTGCAAATTGTCTTCAGTTCTTTTGCATTGTTACTTTTTATAAATTTCGGTTTTGTTGACAAAATTCCCTTAACACATTTATCTTAAAATGAAGGATTTTTAAGTGAGCTTTCAGGGGAATGTGCAACATTGCAAAATCTACTTCAAAACTTATTTGTATTTTATTTAATTGGAATTAATGTTGCAAAAACACAATAATTTTGCATCAGGAGATTAAAACCCATTTCCTAATTCAATACTTTCAATCAAACATTTACTGTAGTTTCTTATTAAACATTTTCACATCCCTTGTTGACATGTGTCATTAAGTTTATTTTTCCTTTTCAATTCGTCTTAATGTTTCTTTTTTATGTTTGTGCCCGCAAAACTCCGTCATTTCTGAACTGATTTTGAATAATATTCCTTTATTTAAAAGGCTATGCTTATAGGTTATTTAAAAAATAGTCCATAATATTAAAAATTAAAGGGTGTTCCCATACAAAACACATATTTTTTACATCAATTTTTAACCGTAAAGGGCACCAGTTTTAAATTAAATAAACTGCGTATCACTATAGCTCCTAGTAGCAAAAAGTAGAACAAAAATAAATATAAAAATTAAAGGTTATCCCCGAAGGGCTCGAGAATTATCCTATATGGGTCTATCTTTTAACTGTTATAGACAACCGCTTGAAAAGTGGACAGAATGTCGATTACTATGACCGATAAAATAAAAAGTAATAAATTAAAGGCTGCAGCAAAAGTTCATTTAATTTGATATATGTGCCGAAACTTTTAAACTGTTATAGAAAGACAGCTGAAATTTGAGTTTAATAATGATATGGTGTTCCCCTAATTGATGTCTTTTGAGCCATTATGTAAGAACACTTTAAAATTAGACAGAATTTCCGCTACTTTCTTTAGTAAAATAAGAAGTATATTTGCCATATTAATAAACAAACAAAATATTTTTGAAATGTGTTTTATGACAAATTTTCCATACATGTTTGTACTTAATTACATTTTAAATCTATTTTAATATTTTATGAATACGGCACACTTTAATCCCAACAACTTTTATTGCTCGATATGCATCTCTTCAATTTTGATGCAAAACATTACCACTAAAAAACCACACTCCTTTTAGGAGGAGCATAAATTGACTTTTAAGTTGATTCAGCCAATATTTAAAGTAGTTCTAGGACCAGCCTCGTATGCACATGTTATTTAAATAATATAAATCGTTTTTTTTTAATTTAGTTTATTTTATTTAAAGCTATTGCTCTTAATTGCCAAAAGTTAATAAGTTCTCTAAAAGATTTTTTAATCAATAATTGATTAATTTGAAAAATTCCAGGTCAAGCTATTTACGTCTTATTCGGCAAAAATACTTTAAAGAATGAATTGTTTATGAAAAATAATTTGACTTCGCCTATCATTTGTGAGCCTGTTTAAACATAATTTGATTTGTTGTTGCATTAAATAGATCTGCACAAAATCGATTTTAATCTACAATCATTAAATATTTAAGTTTCCTCAAAAACCATGAATCGACCATGTGGTATTTCTATTCATATAATTTATTTTCATTCTGGTTGATGTACACGTAATTCAAAATTTATTAAGAATTAATTTATTTAATAACTTATATCATTTTGGAAAACTATTACACTGCAAATGCATGTATAAAAATATTATTAAATAAAAATTGCCATTTATTTTATCTAGATGCATGCGTGCACAATTAAAAATAATTTCAATACAACGAGAGTTTAATTATTGGTTTTTAAGTGTTGAATTAAAGTGTTTGAAATTTTTAAAATCTTTAAACATAAATAAAAATGAATCACAATCATACGCAGTCGTAAAATCTGCCAAAAATTGCAGTGCACTCAAAAAGTATGATAGTGTAGATTAAAATTGTATGTGTGCGATAGTCTGTTTTACAGGTCTGGAAAATTTTATAATCTTTTGAAATTATTCATAAAATATTTCCTTTATGCGATTAGAGTTGATTTTTTTAAGATGAGCAGAAAAATAAACATAATATTAAAACCATGTTTTTTTATCTTTTTTTTATAAAGTAGGACAGAATTGTATCAGATTTTTCTTCATTAAATCGCACGATAGTGAACAATAATGAATCCTGGCCTAAAGACCGGATATTGTGGCGACAAAAAGTATAAAAATTACAAGAAAAATGAAAGATCTAAAGTTTTCTTTTCCCATGCAAACTACAGCGTAGGGCTGATTGCAAAAAGCTAGTAAGAGTGTAAAAATATATTCTTCGAATTTTGCTTACACTCTGCTTAAACAATACTCTTAATGAGAGTCCTAAAAGTGTGATTCATGACTCTATTTTGATTAAATAAACGCAAATGTTGATAATCGGAGTTGCGTAACAATTAGTGATGGGGCTAAAAAATGGTTATGCGGTTAGAGGTTTAATTAAAACTTGCATTAAATAATTTTTTTTTTAAATAAAAGCAATAAAATTTAAAATTTATATTTATTATTTATCGGTTTTAGAAACACTTAACAGCCTTTTACGGTTTTTTGCTGTTTTGACAAAGATGTTGTTGTATTTTTGATTTTATCCCAAGGTAAAATTTTTAGATCTGATTAAGAGTTAAAAATTTTCCGAAGACACGCAAGCAATATTTCGAATAGTTTACGAGAAAAAGACTTAAGAATCGGTGCATATTTTTTGAAAAAGGCTGTGAAGATAGCTCCGTCAGTTAGCTTCGTTATAGACAACCCTATTATACACAGAGAACAGAAATTCGTTCTGAGAACCGAATTCATTGCCAATTGAATTTTAAGAAAAGTCATTCTTGGGTGACTATAAAGTATTATTGTGAATGAAATAAAACAATAAAATATGTTAATATTTACTTTTATTTTAAAAATAAATTACAGGAATAATATTACACTTTACAAATTTCATCTTTGGAGCCTTCCTTTACATCATTATCCTTCTTTACGACATACATATGTAGTGTATTTAACATTTCAGATTTTTTTTTTAATTTACGAATGTCTTTGCGAGATTGATTTTGGACTTACCTTTCTACAATATTGAAGAACTTTTTACCACTAACAGTTTATTATTTTTTTTGTATAATGTTTCATTTTTATTATGTCAAACATTTTTCGATTTTAATAGACACAATTGATTTTTATGATTCTATCTACCAAAATTTGGTTTCCAGTAGTAATTTACTGAATAAATTTAGTTGCATCTGCTATTTAATAGAATAGATTTTAGTAAAGACACAAATCGGTAACGATAACTTTTTTAAGAGCTTTTACAACCAACATTTGGACGCAAATATCATTTGTTAGCGTTTAGTGTTAAAAGTTAGTCAAAATTATAATTTATTTATATTAAAAATCAAATAATTATATTAGAAATTAAATTTTAAGCACATCAACTGTATTTTTACCAATCTTTTTTGTGTGTGTAGTTTACATACATCTCACTCAGAAAATGTTATGTTAACAGAATTGAATTATTTTAACATTTGCGTTTGAAAAATAAAAATATTATATAAAAAAAGGATATAAATGTATATAAAATTAAGTTTATATATTAGTAGCAAAATATACAAAGTCAAAATATAAGGATTTTAAAATGAGATCGAAAAATTTATTTTCTTTTTTTTATACAGACAGTTATCAAATGCCCAAAAATGGGTAAAAATTGAAGCGGAATACTCGGGAAGAAAGCCTAGCCTTGTTTTAGATTTAGAATTTGTATAGGTTTTTAGTAATAGAATTAAGAAAAATGTGAAATAACGCATTTCCCCATATAGACATTTTTCAAGTGCCCAAAAATGGGTCAAAATTGAAAAGGTGCGGCTTAGGGGACTACCGGGAGAGAAAGCCTCGACACTATAGATTTCAAAACTGTAAAGGTTATATTCAGCATTTGTATAGGTTTTTAGTAATAGAATTAAGAAAAATGTAAAATTACGCAATTCCTCGTATGAGCATTTGCTGTCTTTAAAAGTTGAATAAACACTTAAGAATAAATGTGCCCTAAGCCTTAAAACCTTAGATGTAACAGATGCCTTGGATAATAAGTATTTAAATATTATATGCGACAAAACATGATCAGACGGACTTTCTTTGTTTTAAGCGATAGTAAGTATTTTCTTGATTTTGCGTCCATGTAATGATATAACAAAACGGCACTAAAAATATAGAAAAATTAGTTTTGAGCCATTAAGCTTCCTTCAAGCTACCCACTCGATCAATGAGTTTAGATAAAAACGAAATCTTTTTGAGTTAATGTCAAATTTATTTAGGTAATTTTTTTTAGATGGATTTCGGATAATTATATCAATATGTAGGTAAACATAATTTTAGCAATGCCGCTGTGTTTGGTTTTGAACTGATGCATTACGTAAGCAAAACTACGTGAAATTTAAAACAAATTTTAGAAAAAATTAAACTTTCAATATGAATGATTATTTAATATTTCAGTGAGTTTTTCATGCTGTAACACTTAACATCAATGTAAAAGTTTGTGCAAATATAAATGTACAACCCTAAAAAGCCATTTAAAATAATAAAGACTTCTCGCACCCATAAAGGATTTAATTGTTTCAGCTGCTTTATTTCAGGCAATTTCGAAAAAAAGTTCATTAATTATTTGCAGAAATATTTTTATATCGCATTAGAAAGAATACATTTTTTTCCCGTGGGCGACTCTTTTATTTTGCATAGTGCGCAAACAAAATTAAATGTTTGCAGGTGTTTTTTAAATTCAATTACTCTGTTAAACTTAATTTCAGTTGCTTTTTTTTATTATTATCTATTGTCGCAAGTGTTAAAAAATAAAAAACAAGTAATGTTGTGTTTTATCGTGATGAATTTATATTCTCACCAAACAATAAAACAAATGGAGGGCATTTAAATAAGTCATAAGAGAGTCATACTAAGGCCATTAAAATAAAGTTCACCATAAAATATATATTATATTATTAAAAAAATTATAGAGAATTAAAAAAATTATAAAATTTTTTTACGACATCTAATAAATAGTTCACATGTTCAAGCATTAAGTCGAACACAAACAATATTCCACATTAACTACATATGGATTAAAAAAAGAGGTTTGCATTAAATAAAACACTAGCTTGAAAAAGCTAGGAGCGAAACTTTAACTCGTTGCCCTTATATACATACAACGAACATACTTCTGTCTTTTAATTTTTATATGCAAAAGATGTCCTGCCATTTAAAGAACATTTAATGTAGTAGATTTAAAGAGGCTCATGCCAAATCTAATATTAATTTTCTTTATAATCGAAAAATTTAAGTATATTTAGCACTACGCCAACTTAAAAAAATAATAAGATAACGGATTTTCCCTCCCTCTATTAAAAAGTAAGCTAATACCTTAAAATTATATCATAATATTTCAAAAATAAATTTTTTCGAAGGAAAATTAATAGTTAAAGAATCTTGCATAAGGATTCTTTCGATGCAACTAAAGCGTAAAATTGCACGAAATCATTTTTAAAACTTCAAATATTAAAAAAAAAATAGTAGAAACCGTACTGCTAGCGTTCGTTGTATTGCCATCTCTACGGTCACAACGGGAAATCATTAAAGAGAAGTGTACAACAAATAGCCTGATATTTTGGGACTTACATTCTTTAAACATTTTTGAATACTCTAATGATCTTTTTTTAAGGATTTTTAGAATACCACACACTACGCCTTTCTTTTCTTTCTTTTAAATCTAGAATAGAAAATAGTAATTTCCAAGCCGCTATAATAATTTAATAAAAAAGATAATTAAAATCTGAATGGTATTTCTACATATTTTTGTCTCAATTTTTGAACCATAATGGGCAGACACCGTAAATTTTTAAGAAGAAATAAAAGAACGAAAAACTTAATACTAAAAGAAAGAACTATAAATAAAGAAATTTTTGATAGAGATTCTTAAAATAAATGGAAAGTTAATCATCTCGAGGAGGTGGCTCTGTAAAAGAAAAATGTTACCATTTGCATCATTTCGTTTTAAAACTAAACCGACCCCATGCAAAAAATCATCCAGAGAATAGTTTTCTTGGCTTTTTAAGAAAGTAAATAAGAACAGAATATGAAATCCTTTGTATAAGGAAGAGAAATCTATTCCGCTAAGGATTGACCTAAAAGGACTTGAAACAAAATATTTACTGAATTTACCTGGAAACTCCTACATGTTATACTATTTAAATAAACTTGAGACTAGAACATTTAATGCTTCTGGAACTACAGGGATTTTTCCACATTTACTTAATTAAAATTGTAACAACAATACGTTCTCTTACATATTGACCATAGTTGCGAATGAGGTTAAGATTTTTTGTATGATTTGGAATTGCAGACTTAGACATTACATAATGTGGCATTTATAAAACCGTTTAAAGTTCACTTATGTGCAAATCTGAATGACTGCTGAAGATTAAGTCGTAAGTAAGAATATTTTTTTCTTTCCATCTTGGTAACACTTCTACTTGTGTGTTTGTAAGCCATTGGCAGCAAAAATATCACACGTGAAAACATGTCTAGTATTTAGTAAAAATTTTTCTCAAAAAGCAACATTTACTTATGTTAGAACCATTGACGAGAAGGTTAACGTAAGATGTGAGTACATGCGAGTAAAAGAGAAACAAATAAAAGCCGAAAACAATAAAAATAAAGCAAACAATTCTTACCTATAGAAAAGGTATAAAATAAACAGACATAGACACTAAACGAAAGAAAGAACAAGTTTTATAAAGATTATATATGGTCATTCTTAATTTAAAGGTATGTAGTTTTATAACTAAAAACTTAGAGTTTTATAACTAAAAATTATATATTTTATTAATAAATATTTTTTATGCATAATAGTATTAATATTTGTATGAGACTTAAATTCTATAACTTTATTTAAAAAATAATTTTTTTAGATCATGTGGTATTGACGATCGCACATTCCTAATTTTTCTTAGACTATACGAACAAATATCAAGTTGTAGGTACTAACTTTTTCATAAAGACGTATTACTCGTAATAAACAAAAATTAATTTAATTGAAAAAGTTTTTTAATAATCTAAAAAATTTACATTAACAGTTAATGTTTGAAATAAAATAACGCATTTGAAATCGTGGTTGTTCAGAAGATATTAATTTAGGGAATTGACTAATTTCAAAGACGAAGTTAATTAATATTTTGCATTTTCTAATTACTGATTTAGCTAATCTATTAAATATTTGACAATATAATCAAGGCAGTTAAGAAATCCACCAACTTGTATTCATCTAATTCGATGTTATCTTTTCTTCTTTTCATTTGAACGGAAACTTCGACTTCATCTTCAATTTTCTTTTACAGACGACGAAATATGTATTTTTTATATGGAATTTAATGATCAGGCTCATGCCTTCTCCTAAATAAAAGTCTTAAATCTGATTTATTTTTCAGTAACACAAATGCCGTCACATATTGTGACAATCTTTTTCGGCTCATATCGGCCAAAACAAGAACCTCACAGTAATCGGTATAACATGGTAAGAGGAATCGTGCTTTTCTTGGGAATATATTTTTCATGGTATATTATGAACTTTTTATATCAATATCATTATTTTCTAATTAAAAATCAATATTCATATGCGTGAAGGTTTATTGATCCAATGATTTTAATAGTTTTTTATAACGAATATTTTACGCAAAGTGATTTGATTCAATCAAGCACAACTAACGTAAGCTAACTTGAACAATGATTCCAAATACGAAGTTTCATATGGAGATAAACTATATTTTTTATCCCATCAACAAATAAACACTAAAGTTTATCTAAGATACACACTAATGTTGTACATTTTTTAAGGAAATCCTTATCTATACAAGAATGTTATTTGTTGATCTGAATACATTGTTATTTGTATGTAACTTTAAAAAAATATGTAAACATGTCTTAGAATGGAAAACGTGAAACAGTTAATACTCGTAGTAAATAAACACTCAATAATAACATGATTTTGTTATTATATAATTGTCTCTTGAGAAACATAAGCTTTGCATATTTAGCCTTTTCCATGTACTGTTGTGACAACACTTATTTATTTAAATGAGGCTGAGAAGTGAGGGTGGCACCCCAATATTTTTGGAATTAAAAATAAAAAATAATACAAATTAAGAACTACATATTATTTTATGTAAAAATGTCATCGGCTCTTAATGAGTTAAGCATTTTTAAAAACTTGTCGTATTTCCGTAGAGATCTTTTCAAAAGTTTTAAAATGATACATTAAAAAATATAGAGCACAATCGTACTTTTTCTATTAAAACTTCAGAGGCCCAAAACTGAAAAAATTATGCTCGAGGGCCCATTTTTACGCTATATTTTTGTTTTTAATTCTCTATCCCCTTTTATATATATATATATATTTTTTTTTATTGAAGTTACTTCACTAAACTAGATTTGTTACAACTGATTTGAAAAAATTAGAGGCCGGCGTGATGTTTTGTCCGTTGCCTCGAAGGATATGGACCAAGCTTTATGATTTTCGAAACTATGTCTGATCGATTGGCGTATTAAAATTTTCTCGTTTAGTGCCTTGGCAAAGTTGATTTCAACTAAACACAGACGGATAGGCGGACATTGTTCAATGGACTTCGCTATGTATACAAAATTGCACACGGAATGGATAACTTAGATATATCTTCTTTCCACATATGGTGAACTGCACCTATATTTTAAAGCTAAAGAGAATTAATGATCACTCAGTTCTAAGCTTTCGGCGGTTTACAAAGAAAATCTATTAATTTAGACAAACACATTTAGATATTTAGCCAGGCGTAAATATAAATGAGTGGCAGTATATTTTAATGTAAGAAATGAATGTTAATGCATTTTTCATTATATTTTTTTTATTTATTTAATTCCTGTCAAACTGCATGTGTTTTAAATAACTTTTATTTACATATAATGTTGCTGATAGTTAAAACATACTGACCGCAGAGATGTCACATCGCTAATAAGCATTAAAAATGGCTGTAAATATACGAAAAATGTGCCGGCATGCAAATATACTATATGAAATTAAATAAACTGTCTATACAAGACTTCGTGATTTGTTAGTGCATGTCTGAGTCGATAATTTTTATGGTTGGCTTTGCGTGCAAATTTGTCTACATTATACCAATTGGCAGATACACAGTCACAGATAAAATGGTCATTAATTATGCCTTCTAGTTAATGAATAATTTTCCATTTAATGTATTGTAGTTAGGAACAAGTAAAGTATTAAAATCGCGCATTGAACTGTATAATTTTACAAAAAGTATTTGTATCGTGTCTTCAAATAAGCCTTATTGGAAACATCATATGAAATAAATGTAGTTTGTCAATCAACAACAATCATCAGTAAAACCATTTAAAAGATAAAACTTAAAAATTTTAATAATAATATTGATGTACCAGTTTCGTATAATAAAATAAAGCTCTTTACAGTGTTTATTAAAATGTTGTTGCAACCCCATTTTTTAAAGTAAGATCTGGCAACTCCTACATATCAGAAAATAACAGTAATGTTGTTGCTGGCTGTGTGCACGTGGTAAAAAACTGAGGTGAATAAGTTACTTCCACCAGTGATTTGTGTATGTATTGAATAAAACGACAATTTACTAACTTTAGAGTTACCGCTAAGAATTTTCCAAGAGCGGCACTAAAGGTCATTTTATATAAAAAAAACGCAGAAGAAATCGGTTTGGAAAATGAAAGTAAGTAATGCATAAAGGCCGCTTTGTTTATCCACCTTTCTATGCATAATTTGTTTTTGTGGGTAAATTCAGAAAAAGGAAGAAAGGTCGCAGTAAAGTAAAAAGGTCGCAAATTTGAGTTTCAAAAAGTCTCTTAAAAATTCGTAGACCCCAAAAAGGGTCATATTACGACTTTAGTTGACGAACGGTAGCGCTGGCTAACAGATGTTGAGCAAACTCAAGGGCTGCTCTAGAAGAGGTGTGTGGTTGCTGTAAAACCGAACATTACACGCATTACATGCGTGCGTATAGAAAGAAAAATCTATTAACTGTTTAAAGATACTTTTTTTTTAAATTTTGTAATAAAAAGCCTTCTGTGGCCAAAAAATATTACAATTGAAAAATATTTGTGTAAAATTTCATAGTTTGATTTAATTTTAATAAAATTTAAATTAACAATATGTTAATCATGTACATACATTTGTCTAAAACTAAACTAAAGTAAACAGCCTTACATTTGTAACACTAAAATACCTAACCAGTAAATATGAAGAAAAAAATAGATCCAAATCAACTACGAAATACAGTGTAATACTTCCTACCCAACAATGGTTTCCAACTTAATATGCAACTAGTTTCTTACGACACACATTGTAAGAAACAAAAAATGTTCTTAAATCAATCGACAAGCGATTCCACTTGCGGGCAATAACAATTAGGAAAGATTTTTCAAAAAGTGCAGTTCTAATTGTAGGAATGATAATTTGGATATTCCTGGTCGAAAGTGTAAAGTTAAAAATTGTTACCAAAAATTGTGGTTTTGCATTTTTTATAATTTTATAAAATCTCAATAAGTATCTCAAAGTTACATAACTTTTAAATGAACACCTTTAAAAACGTTCAAAATATGGCGAATTATGAATATAGTTTTGCTGGTTATGATTGTATAGTCTTATTCCAAACACAAAGCAAACAATTTTGTTGGTTATAAATTAATTCTTTATAATATTACTAGCGCATTTAGATAAATAGATTTCCATGCAAGAAGATATCTGTGACATTAATGAAGTATGGGCTACTCTAAACCTGATATGGTATGGCATATAAATATTTAAAGAGTACAGTCGAAGTAGTGCAAATAATCTATGTGGTGGAAAAAATCAAGTATATCATCCATCATTATGCCTAATATCTTCATTCTGTCCACAACTTCTATTTTTCTTTCCCCCATTCGTATTACTGTATCATTTGGATGCAATAAACCAAACTTTATTATCTTAATTTTAGACAAATTTAGTTTTAAATAATTTGATGTCATTCAGGAATTAACTCGATCTAATACTTTTATAATATATGACTGCATTTTGTCCCCTGAATTAATGCATACGCATTACAAAATTCTGATTCAATTACGTCAAAAAAATCCATTTAAGTATATTGAAAACAATATTGGTCCCAACACTGACCTTTGGGCCACACCTCGACTTATCTCCTATTGACGCGACATTTGGCCATTTAATGCCAAGAACTGCCTCCTATCAGTTAAATAGTAAAAAAAATTAGTAAGCAAGGCAGCCTTGAAAACCCAAGATTATCTCTTAATTTCTTATAAGATTAATGCGACTTATATAATTCAAGCCTTTAAAAGATCTAGTGAAATTAAAATGCTACATATTATCACATTCAGATTTCTTATCGAATCTGTGATTCCTAGTCGATCATTTAGTAAGGAATAAACCTCAATATGTTCAATGATTTGTTCTCTTATTACATGTTCAAATACTTTCGCTAATACCGGTAAAATGCTTATTGGTCTTAGATTCTCCTTTTCAAATAATTTACCATTTTCGGGATCGGAACTTCCTATGCCAGCTTCCAAGTTCTGGGAAAGTCTGAAGTAGTAATTAGATTTAATATAACCAAATGCAGTTTGTAGTTCAGACATATTAATACATCTAAATGAAAAAATCCCATGCTCCCTATTAAAATTAAAATTTTTAAATAACTCCGTCGAATTTGGTTCTATTCCATCCAAAAAACAGTCATGTATTTTATCAACATCCAAGTCGTCATTTACATTATAAATGCTATCAGAAGTTGCCATTCTTAGTCGATTCTACATATTTTTCGTTTTTGCAATAGCAAACACCTTGTCAAAAAAAAAAAAAAGATTTTTTTATTCTGCGAATAATTTTCTTGGCTCTATTTCTATATTTACAAAATATACTCCATTTATATGGGATTAGCCACATATCCGTAATAAGCTATATCCCTAAGGGATCTTGCATATAATATAATATTGCCGGAGATTTAATCCACTCCACTTCTCGATGAATTTTAAAACGTGATATAGGTACAAGGGAAAACAATTTTGAAATCAAATCCTCGAGTACACTTGTTTCACGTCAACATCAATAGTGTTGTAAAAGTCTGAAAAAATCATATTGTAATAGACATAAAGACAAGCCATTAGTGTCAACTAATGAGGAATTTCGGTATTCAATATACTCCTTTTCAGTGAGTACGTTTATTTAATATTAGAGTAGTAGATAATTTCCAAGACGTATTATATGATAAAGAGCAGCTTTAGCTGCTGGCGGACAGTGTATAGCAGCAGATGTGTTGTGTGGATATTGAATAAAACGGGATGACTGGCTTGGATGTGCGAATGGTTTTAATTTACTAGACAAGTCATCGAGTAGTTCGTGTAACACAGTAGTGAAGGGTGAATGTCTGCATACAAAATAACTCATGCTTAGTAATAAGAGACTGTAGATAATTTATTATGCTCCACAGATGTATTTGCAGTAAAAAACTCAGTTCTTTTGTCCAAAAGAAAAAGAAACATAACAATATTATTGTTATAATTTTCGGTAATAACCGTCGTCACTGGCTGTGTACTTTGGATGTTCGGCGAGCGCTTTCGATGTGATAACATCATTTTCAAGCCGTGAATTATAACAACAAAATTATAACAACAGTTCATTATATACTGGCGGAATCAACCCAATTAATAACAATATTATTTACAAAAATAGAGCTCTCAAAAAAACGTTTATTCGTAAACACAGTTGTTATTGCATCGTTCACATTGAAAGTGAAATATATTTAAATAAAAATTTATCTGGCAACGCTATGCCTGAGTGACATCGTGTTTTTATCCGCTCATTTTTAATAAATATACACATAATTATTTGCTTATAAATTATTAATTTGTTTGATTCTGCTAATTTAACCATTGGTAAAGTGCAAAACATAGAAATATATCTTGTTTTATTGCTGTGTGGTGCAATTATTTCATTTAAATTTTGTGCTGCTATTGTTGGTGTATTCGCGTTGCTGAATAAACATCGTAATTTTAAAGTTGTTGCTGCTGCCTTTTGTATTATTGCTGTTTCTTGATTTATTTCTTAACCTATAATGCCGCCATTTTGAACCAAATGTACTTTGTGCCGTCATGATTTTGGAAAGTCTCAGGACAATATACAATGCACAACATGCCATCTTTGGTATCACATACAATGTGTTTATCTTTTGAAAAATACCTAGCACTTTTCTTGTTTTGGGTGCCGTAACAGTATTATGGGTGTCATACAAGACGTGCGTGTGCTGAATGAATGAAGTTATTCAATCTAACCAAGAGAATCGTAAGGCCTTTAAGAATTCAATTATAGAATCTTCAAAATCCGCTCAGGAAGATCGTGAGACCTTTAAAAATTCAATAAACCGAGTACGGGTTGACTTTAAAGAAAAAGTATCTACTTGTTTACAACAAATGAAGTCTGACATTCTTGCTTGTAGCAAGCTTATCAATAGTATTGAATCTTCGATGGCCGCTAAAATTAAGTCTCTGGAAATTGAGAACAATATTCTTCACCGCCGTTTTAATAGAGGAGACATTGTTTTGAGTGGAATGCCATCTGGATTAAAGACGTGCTCTAGTATATCCAACAGTATGGCAAAAACAGATATATCATATACATAACAAGTAAAACTGATACAAAAGAGCGAATGAGTGTAGTTGATATTGTATACTTTTGCTTGTGCGTACTCACACTATGGATATAAACACATACAGTTGTTTATGGTATTGCATAGAGTGAGCAAATTATCAGTTTTTTACTCTCAAATATCTGTTGTACCATGAGTATTTGGATATATCTGTTTATGAAACAGATATTTTTGATACTTGTGTGCTGCTTATGATAGAGGCGAGAACTAGTAAGCAGTATTTTAACTTCGTAGTAATAACCCGAATTGTAATTATTATTGTTTAGCTTTAGTAATTAGTTTATATGATTTTAAATGTAGAATTAGAAATATTTATAATATTAATGATAATTTTGTTTTATAAAAACAATTGAAAAATTAATAAATTGTTGTCTAGATGCGCGTTGAGTTATAAGGATAGAATTAATTCAATTAAGAAATTTTATTGTATGTTTATTTAAAAATATTAATTCCTCTTTGATAAAAACTAGTAAATAGTTAAAATGAATATATAAAAATAGGTTTATTACATACGTCTGTACAAACGTATGTACATAAAAATAGGATTTCAAAAAAATTCAATAAAAAAAAAAAAAAAAATTAGGGAAAACATTTATATTTCTAGAATACACCCAGTAATAATATTGTCCCTTTTATATATGTACGTATTAAACAATGCAATTTTTATTTTATATGCACTTAGAAGGATATTATAGTTATGTTATTTGTGCATTAAAAATTTCTAACATTTACTAAAAAAAGCTCTTTTCTGCATTAAAGAAAAGTCCTACAGCTTAAATAAATAGAGAGTAAAAATTATTCGAAATTAAAAAATTATTCAAAAGTTTTAAAGAAAAAAAATAAAAGAGTACAATGGTCAAGCTCGTTGTAACTGCTTATTAAAGGGTAGTCAGCTTAACAACGGTAAATATAAAATATAACAGTATAGTATATCTCTTACAAGTGTGCGTAAATAAGTGGCTGTCAACAGAATATATAATGAATTGATTGAAAAATAAATTGTTAAATGCAAGTTTCTTGCTATAAATGGGAGCAATTAATTATATGGACTAACTCGTTGACAATTTCGTAAATGCTTATGATGTTGTTAATATTTTCACTAATTTCACTAGCGGTAATTTTATGAAAAAATTTGATCGATAATTAGTTAAATGGCTTCTTTTCTTTGTACACTAAGTAAACGTCATAAAGCATATTAATACAATATTTTAAAGTGACATTTTTATCACAAAATTCTGGTGAAATATGTACGTTTTAACATTAGGCACTATATTTAGTTTTCGAGTAAGTAATAAGATTTGCTAGCTGGGGTTTTAGATATCAGACATCAAGTTTTATTCCTATCTCGTTTAAATTTAATAAGTTATTAAAATTTTTGAATGCATATCTATCAACGTAAGGGTTAAGGTTGTAATTCCATTTCATTACCATTATTAAAACAATTATAATTAAAATAAAATTATTAGCATGATGTCATAGTTATTTTTTTCCTATTTCATTACTTCAACTAATGCCAATGCAATTTTAATGGTAATACAAATTTATTTTTATTTTTGCTAAAAATGTTTAAATATTCATTCTTCATTTTAAAATTTTAAAAATAATTTGGATTCAAAAGGTATTTTAAAGCAAGCTTAACATAAAAATATTTTTTAATTGATTTTAAATTATCAGGCTTTTCTTCTCTCTAAATATAGAAACATGCATACATATATTTATTTAGTTATTTTATCCTTAGAACTGTTGTAATTGTTGGTAAAAGTCGTTAAAAAATATAAAAGTAATTTAAATACAATTATACGCATTAGATTCATAAATTTTTGTTAAAGAATTCTTTTTTGTATATTCAACTTCAATAAACCACAATAAAACAATTAAAAATATTGATCATATTTAGAAACAATAATTTTATTTTTTAATTTTAATAAACCAATGCATATGTACGTATGAATGGATATTAATTCGCAGCATACAATAAGTACTTATGGTACAACCATCAATATCTGTTTATACCCGTTTGTGCAAAACATAGGAGAACAGATATGTTACTCTCATTCTCTCTTTACTCATTCGTAACAATATCAACTTATATCAGAAACACAAAAGTACTTATCTATACGCACTCATAAGAGTAGACACACAAAAACTGATATAAACAGATATATCTGTGCACGTCTTTAATCTGGATTAGATGACTTGGAGTCAGTTGTTGTATCCCTATCAATCTATGGCTTTAATGTTACTAAACGTGATATAAATCAAGTATGCTACATGAGCAATCAAAAAAGTGTGAACGTTTCTATCCGTGATAAGATAAAGAGAGATTAAATTAAAGAGGATCGTTAAGAGTTTGTGATGTACTTGGTGGTGATAATACTAGCCATGTCTACTTAAACGAGCACTACTCACCTGCTGCTTCAGATTTGCATTCCCTTTGCCGTTAACTTTTGAGACAGAAGATTGTTGCTAAATTTAGAATTCTGAATGGTGACGGGTCAAAGCCAAACTAAATATACCGGACGGGGAAGAAATGTTATGCGATGTTGATGAATGCGGATGATTGTACTCTGAGAACAGGGGTGGAGCTGTTTAGTTTATTCATTTTATTACTTTAATATAATTTAACTTGTTTTAACGACGGTATTATTAACTTGAATTTTTATGTGCCTTTATTGGTAATTTATTATTTTCAGCGATTGTCAAAGCTTGTATCTATTTTTATTTAATTTTGATTTCTTTTTGTGTCACATACATCTATGCATATATGTATATTTATATATGTACATATTTTTGCTTCCTATATTTACCCTTTATGCGTAACTTTATCTTATAATATAGTTTAAGACAGCTGTATATAAGTATGGAAATTATTAAAACTCATAATTTAGTGCATTTGATAAACATTGTCTTATACATGTGGTTCCCCGCCACATACTCATTTCTTTTTTGCTATTATGATCCCTAACGATAATATTGGTCCCATTGTGAGTAGTAGCTCTTTAATTGACTTACATAAACATGCTGATTAGTTAAGAATTGGACACATGAATTGTCAAAGTATTCGGCCTAACTCTAACTAACTAACTCTAGCTAATGCAGTCACCTATATCAATGTGCCTTGGTTGCGTTGGTAGAGGTGCGTGCTGTAAAACAGGAGATCATGAGTTCGATCCCGCCTTCGAGATGCGTACAAGCGAATACAAAAATTGTTATAATGCAATTTAAAATTAATAAACAGCAGTACAAACCTCCCAAAAGGCAAAAGGCAATTATTGTGTGAAGCCATGGCAGATAATTTAGTGAAGACGTCCAATTTAATATAAGAGGAACAGATAATTGTCAAGAAGCCCTTTATAATAAAAAGTAAGAACGGTAGCGGTTAGCGCAGGGAAGTGTAACAGCATAACAACAGTGTATGGCAGACATGTTTTGTGGCTATTGGATTAAAGGGAATGACTGCTTGGATTAAAGAAATAGTAGAGATAGCTGTGGATGGTTAAGGTTACTAAACAATGCATCGGAGTAACACAGTAGTGTAGCGTGGATGGCTGCGTTTGTAGTAACAACGCATGTTAAGTAAATACGAGACCGAGGGCTCACAAGACCGGTAGGATCAAGAAGTATAGCCAGAAGAAAGCCATAAAGTAAGAATACGGAATTAATAATGAGCCACAGTGGTATTTGCAATCAAAAGAACCCGTACGCTTGCTCTAAAAGGGAAAAACGTAACAATATAATAAACTGTAAATGAAATATTTTTTGAAGTTTTTGATGTTGGTGTAGATAGTAATTACATCACGTAAAACCTACTAGATTGATTTGAATAAACTAAAAAACATTCCCTCTAATTCAAGCCCTGCCACGCTTGCTCGACAACATACAAAAATTTCATAAAACTTGTTTCGTGAAAAATGACGTATTGTAAAATAGCACTAATTTCTTAACTTAATAAATAACACTGATATTCTTCTAAACAAATTATATTTATTTATTTTTTTTTATTTATTTATTTATTTTTTTTTATAAGAACAATATTCTGTTAAGCGTCAAAAAAGAATCTGTTTGCCCACATCATACATCAACCTCAAATGTACATATGGCACATACTTTGTGTGTGTTTATATGGTCATATACACTTATGCTATTGTACGCAATGATTGTCGTTTGATTGTTTAAATATTTGTTTTTGTTTTAATTTAACTTTTACTTATTGTCCTGCTGTTGCTCTTGCTGACGGGTTGTTTGTGACCAGAGGAGAAGATTTTACCGATTTTCATTTGTAGTTTGTTTCTTCAATAATATTTGCTACTTGTGTTGCAATAATAGCACTCAGACGCTTGCACTCACATATTAAGATTATTTGTGTGGCGGAAATGTGATTGAGTGTGTAATGAACAACATTGTGTTTGTTTTTCTGTTGTATTGTACTGGTTTTTTATTTTAAGTAATTTTCTTGCAAAAACCCTTTTATATTTGTGTATTAGTATGTTGCATTAATGCACGTATATATGTATATAGCTGTGTTCTTTACAGTTGACCATATGACCATATTCAGGCACTTGGGTATTCGCATATGTATGAATGTGTAATTGCATGTTGGCTCTTTCTGTAGTTATTGCCAATTTTTGTTTTCTTTTACTTGCTTTTTTATACCCATTTTTATTGGATTTTTGAATGAGTTTCAATTGTTTTGCAAATATTGATTTTTATGTTTCGCGTCATTAGATCTGAATTATTGCTACCATTATCGCATCAATAATATATTGGAATAATTTTATTGTATTTCATTTGTGTTTGCATGTGCATACGTTGAATTTGTATTTGTACCTTCTTTTTTCAATTTTCCTTTTTATTTTTCGCTCATTTTATTTATTTATTTAGATTTTCCTTTTTTTTATTTTAGTTATCAAAAATCCATTACAATTATTGTGTTGACCATAAAAATGTGTGTATGAGGGCTGGCGTTAAGTCTATTTAGGATAAAATAAGACACAAAAGTTGACAATAAAATAGACGATGTTTTCTTTCTCTGTGTTCAGCAACTTGAATCGTCACTAGTTTCTTAATTAACTTCAGATTAGGCGTAATGGTTCTACGACTTTTTTATTCAGTAAAAATCTGGTCTTCTATTCCGGCGAGATAAGAACTGCTAGAAGTCGTGTTTCACAAAACATGCGCCTGTAACCCGTGTAGCTAAAAAAAGCAATGTCTCCTTCGAGGGTACTCACTTTTAGTACTTTCTTACACACGAATGCTGTATTAAATCTCGGATCAAGATGTCCGCAGGTACCTTTACCGCCTCTTTGGTAATCCTGATGTATAGACTTCAACAACTCAACACCACTAGTGCGTAACAAACTTATTACTTATATTTTATAACATTAAGACTAAAAAAAGATTAGAAACCATCTATCGTAGCTAATCAGCAACAATGGCCACCTGTAGTTACGATCTGAATGTTCCACTTTATCTAAATGTACCTTCTTCCAAAAGGGCCCAATATTATATGTCACTGAAAACGAAGAGGATCTGCTTAACATGTGACAAAAATACTATCTCATTTCACTGTGAAAAATTCGTTTGAGTTTTGTCATAAAATTATTTTATAATTCAATATTTTTCTGAATGTACGTTCAGCAAACAGAAATATTGCAAGAGAAAGTGCATTCTTTAAGTTCACTGATAAAACATTTATAGAAACATTTAAACATTTTTTAAGACATTTTTCAGATTGCTCATATATGTGCTTTAATGCATGCATGATGATGCATTTATTACAAGTATTAAGATTATGTGCGAATTATTTATAGTGGTAAAAAAGCAAAATTTGAATTAATGCCCCGAGGTGGGTGTGTGCAGTTTTGATCGACATCAAAGCAAAATGGAAAATATAAATTATGGAAATCCCAATTACTTTTAGACATGCATCCATCACATGAAGGCTTATAATTTGCAACAATATTCAGTTCCTTTTCCAGTGGGCGTTGCTTAAAATGGCTGTTGAAAGACATTATTATATTATCAACCCCATTAATATGTGCTTTTAATAGTTGTAAAATTAAATTTTGTGAAAACTTACAACTTAAGAAGACACTGTGGTATGTGCCTGTTTGTGTGCTTGTGTGTGTCTGTATGGTGATGTAATATTTGCCAGATAGTACTTGCTGAAGATGTACATAAGTTAATTCACTATGGCATTCACTTATTATATGTGACATCATATCCTTGATTTACTAATAGAACGTCATAAATCAAAGAAACTCATTTTGTTATTTATGAAAAAATGAGTTTGACTTAATAAAATTTTTCATTAACACAGCCATTACTCAAAAAATTACATTATATGCAAAAATTCAATACATTTTAATGAGATAATATTGATACGCATAATAAAATCTGGCAACCCCTGTTGCTGTTTCCGTTAGAACGTGGTGAATAAGCTAATTCAACTAATGGTGTGTGTATAGAATAATACCACAATTAGCCAACAAAAGCTGAGCAACCTCGATGGTTGCATTGGTAGAGATTAGGGATGAGCGATCCCGTGATTTTTGAGGAACATCGTTACCAGTGAACGTGATTTTCAAATAACCGTTCTTTTAAATAGTTACCGTGATCACCGTTCGCAGTTCTTCTTATATTTAAACATACATGTTTATATAGGAAGAATATAATACTAAGTAATTTTTTATACAAACTGTACTTATAATGGAAAATGTATTTTGATCTCTACATTGAAAACAGCTGTAATTAGATTTGCCCAAAATTATAGAATTCGGAAACACTGATTGATTATAGGTTCATATCAGAGAACTGCAAGAGTGTCTGTTTTTAATACTCTAAGTACACTCATCTTAAATGCGGTTGCGGTGTGATCGTGTGTAGTGAGAGGAAAACAGAGGTATCAGATCAGAATTATTAAATCAAACACAATATCAAAAGTCGCCAATGTCTAAATTAGCTAACATACATACTTCTTTGAAATTATGGAAATTTATTTAATATATAACAGAAAAAAAATTAAATAGAACCCGTAAAATTCGCCATATTTTCATTTATTAAAAACACAACAAAAGTTTACTAATAACTCAAGAATAGTTCATTGTTTATTATATATATATTATATTACGTTTTTGTTAGGATTTTTTTGTTAGTCACACAGGATAGAAATTTAAAAATTCTATTCGTTAAGCAAATAGATTTTTAAAATTAATAAATAGGTATAAAAGCAATAATTATATTTAACAAAATAAAATATGTAAACTAAAAACTTTATTTTATTTATTGTTATTTATGAGGAATAAATATATTACATCAGCGTATATACAGTTTTGTTAAAACTAAAACAATTAAGTAATTTTCCTTTTATTCACGGATTCATTTTATCATTTTGTTTTCCTAAATACCGTTCGTAGCACGTTTATGACAACAAGGCGCATAAACTGAAAATAATTGTTCATAAAAAACAGCAACAAAATAAGTATACCTGCACTAAATAGTGTACAAAAGCTGTGCCTTTAAGCCGGTTTTATTGCATTTTATTCATTAAATATGTGTTGTATTTCATACCTATGAATTCGGTTGTTGTCTGTTTTTCTGTTTATAATGTTTAAGCAATAGATTTGATCAAATTATGTTTTTTTTTATTGTTTATAAATAGATCTGCATACAATGCAGTATTTTACAAAACGGCAGTAAAAAACTTTAATAGGGTAAAAATGTGGCAACGTTGCTTACAAATAAAGAGAATTAAAAAATTCTCGCGTACGAGTATAAAAAATACTTAAGGCCGTGTCAGATAAAACTTTTGCTTTGCGTTGCGTTGCAAATTCGCTTTGACATCTAAGATAAAATGCACGAACTTATATGAAATAAGTCACATAAAGCACTTTTAACGCAAAGCAAAGCGCAAAGTTGGGCAACATTCATCTTTTAGCGCGCTTTGACAACCAGTTGCTATACATTTGTATATTATTTTGACAAAATGGAATGTAAAAGTTAAATATTATTCTTTATTACTTTTTTTTAGAAAATTATAGAGACAATGAAAACTACTACCCACTTTTTACGTAAACAAACAATAATTAAGCGCTGTTAAAGTTTTCATTGTGACATACCTCTTGCGTTTTACGCTTTTTTCTCAAAGTTTGAAACGTCACGCAAAGCGACAAAGTTTTATCTGACACGGCCTTTAAAATTCTGATTGTGATATTTTTGATACTCGTTTTTGCAGGAATGGGTAAAATAAACACTGCAACTTTTTATTGCGGTGTTTAAAATACTCTAGTATGAAAAGTATAGAGTAAGTATGCGGTGTACTCATGAGTTGCGGTGTACTCGTGCAGTTCTCTGGTTCAAATAAAAGAAGCACACAACATTTTTTGTTTTTTTCTGCTACATATCTATGTATATGTGAAGATTGGAAAAAAATAGTCGTTGTTAATAAGTAGAAGCAAGAAAAACCAACACAGCAAAGAAGCTGCATTGATATACATACATATGAAAGAATGAAAGAGTCAAAAGTACTTGTATTTCTCTTTCACAAAGTAAAATTATAATTTATAAATTTAAGTTTGTATGTGTGCAAATATAAAAGAACGTTCTTACGCGGAACTGTTATTTGATCAAATCAGTCACTGTAGTGACCAGTGATTTTTTAATCACAGTGATTTAATCACAGGTACTAAAATACCGCTCATCTCTGTAAAACAGAAGATTGTGGGTTCGATCCCCGCTATCGGAAATGCGCACAACGAAAAATAAAAATTGTTATAATGCAATTAATATTTAATAAACAGCATTACAAAACTTCCGAGAGGCAAAAGAAAATTATTGTGTGAAAGCATAGCAGATAATTTAGTGGAGACGTCCAATTTAATATAAGAGCTACAGATAATTGTCAAAAAGTCGTTTATAATAAAAAGTAAGGACGGTAGCGGTTACGCAGGGAAGTGTAACAGTATAACAACAAAATGTATGGAGACGTGTGTTGTGGCTACTGGATTTAAGGGGATGACTGGCTTGGATAAATGGAGTAGTGGACATGTCTGTGGATGGTTAAAGATACTAAACAACTCATGTTTAGTAAATAAAAGACAAGATCGGTAGTATGATCAAGAAGTATAGCCAGAGAAAGCCATATATTAAGAATATATAATTTATAATGAGCCACAGTGGTATTTGCAATCAAAAAGCAAATGCTATGATGCAAGACCATTTGCACAAGATTGTGAATTGGACTAATGTATTACTGTGGTTTTTACAAACAGAAAAAATTTCCATGGTTAGAGTGTTTTTTATTTGTATTTTTGATAATTCTCAATCAATAAATTTTTTAAACTTAATTATTTACACACTGTCTAAAGGGAATTAGGTAAAACCACCGTGGCGCTGAGAGAGTCATATCTGGGCTTCGACTTTCATACTTGATTTCTTCGCATCATTGGCTGTACCTTTTGGGTAAAAAATAAGGTGGGCTAATATACCTAATACTTCATAATCAAATGTAAGTCATTAAAACTATTGCAATTTAGTAGAATTAAATACAAAACAAAAAACTGTATAGAAGAAGTTATAAATGAACACTAATAAAGAACACTAAAGCTTTTTCTTTGAACTACTATTTTTCTGAATATCAAATATATGCTTTATTTTTCTAAATTAAAAAAAAATTAACTTATTACGGGATCAATTGCTTTTAAAAGCTTTTCTGCCAATTTTTTAAAACATAAATCTTGTAAACACGACAGTTAATAACCTGCGTATTTTACTACACAATTCCATGTTAAAGACGGTAAAGAATATCAAATCGGTAATACAAATTTAGTTGACCACTAAAAAAAATATAGCTGTAGAGTGGGTTTCAGCTTTACTGGGCTAATTTTTCGAAGAAATAAAGAAATACCCATTTTAATTTTTGTAGAACTGAAATATCGTCAATTAAATATATACGAGGGCTGCTATATATATTTCTGGCCTAGCAACACTGAGTGCTGCCAAGTGCAATCTGACATTTCCATTGGAAAGTTTGTCATTTTTAAGCATAATCTTACTCAAAACGTTTTGATGTACGACCATTATTTGTGTTGTTTACAGTGCCTTGAAAAAATTAATATAGAAAAAAAAAATGGAATTAACTCGTAAACATTTTCGTGCCATCTTTGTATGGCGATGAAGCACCATCTTATAGCACTGTGAAAAATTGGTATAATGAATTTAATCGTGGCCGAAGCTCGCTCAAAGACGAATTCCGTGAAGGTCGTCTAAAACCGGCTGTTGTGCCAGAGAACATTGATGCCGTGCGTGACCTCATAATGCAAGATCGACATGCGACATATCGAGAGATAGAGACATCCTTGGACATTTCTTCCACCACCAATTTGAAAGTCGCTCGAAAAAAGGCTCGTGTCGATTGGTGCAAAGAAATGTTGCAAAAATACGTTTGCGGTGCTTCAAAAGACGTTTATAAGATCGTCACAGGTGACGAATCACGGATCTATACGTATGAGCCCGAAACGAAACAACAATCGACCGTCTGGGTCTTCAAAGAAAAGCAAAATCCAACAAAAGTTGTTCTTGGAAGAAGCACTTCGAAGCAAATGGTCGCCTGTTTCTTCGGCGTAACTGGTCATGTGGCGACTGTTCCGCTTGAACAACGTAGGACGGTCACTTCTGAGTGGTACACTACAATTTGTTTGCCTGAAGTCATCGGAGAAATTTGAAAAACCAACAAGAGAAGACAAATCATTGTTCACCATGACAATGCGAGCTCTCACACATCGGCTCAAACCAGAGCGTTTTTGACCTGCCAAAACGTCGAATTAATGGGTCATCCGACGTACAGCCCTGACTTGGCACCTAATGAGTTCTTCTTGTTTCCGCACATCAAGAAAAAAATGCGTGGTAAACGATTTTCCTCACCAAAAGAAGCTGTGGAAGTGTTCAAAAACCATGTTTTAAAGGTGTCTCAATCGGAGTGGAAAAACTGCTTCGACAACTGGTTTGAGCGCATGCAAAAGTGTATAAATCATGCTGGAGAATACTTGAACAACAATAAAACCATTTTTGATTACAAATATTCACATTTTCACTATTAGGCCAGAAATATATAGAGCAGCCCTCGTATAAAATAAAAAGCTGTAAACCGACTTTAACAAAAAAAACAAAAAACTAGTTATTGTTTTTTGCCTTTGAAACTTTTAAATTTGTAATGAAATTTTAGCTACATCACTCCATGTACCTCTGAAAGTATTTCACAGACTAAATAAATTTTGCAAAAAAAACCGACTACAAAACAGATTTTATCAGTCTCTCCACAATAGTTCAAGAGTTTGGCTACATACAGCAAATAAGCTGTACTATTGGGACACCATTATATTCCATCTCCAAACTTTATACTCGTTAAAACGGACGTAGCAACACAGCTCCTCGTAAATTTCAACCGTCTGTCTACAACTGTTCAAGAGCTTGGCCATATACATCAAACATAAAATTACTTCAAATATAGGGGCATCTCTTAATTTGTAAATTCAAGTTTTATATTTGGAGTTATAGTAGACTTAGCAATAAGGTTCTTTATTAATTTTAACTGTTTGTCTATAACGGTTCAATATTTTGGCCATATGCATTAAATTACATCAACTATTGTAACACCCTTTAATTTTAATTTTAAATATTTATTCTTTTTAATATACCAAACAAAGTAGTGGGCATTCTCTCTAATTTTTAAGTGTTTGTATATAACGGTTCAAAAGATATGGCCATCCGTGTAGGTCAAACTTCATTAATTTTGGGAAGACCTTTAATTTTAAAATTTAAATTGTATAGTTGTTGTTATAGCGACTTAACAATATAGGTCCCTACAAGTTTTAGCTGTCTACGTATAACAGTTCTAAAGTTTGGCCATATTATATCAACTATTTTAATTTGCAAATCCAAATTTTATATATGTTGTCATAGTGGAGTTAGAAATGCAGGTTCCTTGCAAATTTCAACCATCTGTCCACAACTGTTCAAAAGTATGGCCTATATACGGCCAAATTAAATGAACTATTGAGTACAAATACTTGTTACTACAGCGTTCATAGCAACTGACATTCTGTCCAATTCCCAAGCGTTTGTCTATAACGGTGAAAAGATAGACACCTTTTAATTTTTAGATTTATTTTTGTATTACTTTTTGTCATTGGAAAATATAATAATACGCAGTTTCTTTTTAATTTTACAGTTCATAATATACGTAAAAAACATGAATGTTAATTTGACCTGCATTTAAAAATTGGTGTAAAATAGAATAATCTCGATTAGTTTTTTTTTCATCACAATTATTTATAAATTTTTGTGACATCAATATGAAAATTTATTGTTCGGAAATATTTATTATTTAAAACTACAAAATGAAATGTATTACTTCGGGAGAAGCATATGATATGGCCATTTCGCTAGTGCTCAAAAATGGAAGAAAAAATAAAATAAAAAATAAAAATAGTTAATGACTGTTTACTGTATTTTTTGTATAAAACATTTTTGAGTTTTTACTGTCTTTTTGCTTTGTTGATTCAATGGTTTTTTGTGACACCTTTTGGTTTATTGAAATTTTTTATAATATTATTTCTTCTATTTTAAACACAAAAATCAAAATAAAACGCCAACGAAAACCTTTTAGATTATAAAATATTTTTGAAAATATTGTTTATTTATACATATGAGTGGTTTCACGTAAAAAATCATTGTTTATACAAAATACGATTAAAAATCCCAATTGGAGTTTTTAGAAATTAAGTAAAAACGTAAATTTAAATAAATTTGCATGAGTTGATTGTTTATGTGTGTGTTTATGTAAAACCAATATAAGGTTGACAAATTTGGTAAAAATTTAAATAATAATTTTTATATAAAATAGTGCAAGCATTAAGTACCAGGGATCTATATCCTTGTTTTAATTTACAGGATGAACCATAAAATGGCAGGTGCAAACATCAAACTATCGTAGATTTTCCTGTTTGGAGCTCTTAAAGACAATTCTGCGAAACTTAAATAATATCTGTTTGAGAGTCCAGTAATAAGTTTTCCTGATATTATTTGTTTCCATATGGGATTTAGATTTTTAATAAAAAACAAGTAAGAGCGCTATATTCGGCTATACCGAATCTTATATACGCGTCACCATATACATATTTATAACCATTAATTTTTTCTGTTAAAAAAGATCCAAACATTGTAAGTTTTGCTTATGGTTGTTGTCCCAGGTAAATACAAGTTTGCTGTATCAGACCCTAGGCATAATTGTTGTAAATAACGAGAAAGAAGTGAAAAAGTAGAAAACAAAAATGATATGGAAAAATTAGAGGCAGGCGTAGTGTTGCCCGCTGCCTCGAAGTACATGGACCGATTTTGCTGATATCCAATAGCACCACTTTCGACACTATGTTTGATCGATTGTCGATTTAAATTTTCTCTAGATGGCATTGTGCCTTCGAAAAGTTGATCTCAAGAAGAACACGGACGGATAGACGGACAGACAGACTGATAGACAGAAATTACAAAAGGAATAAAAAACTTAGAAATACACTTTTCCATCTGTGAAAGAAATTTTAAAAGCCCAAATGAAAACATGGCTGACTGAATCACCAGTAAAGGTAAACATTAAATTCTACACTTTGAGTCTCTTTTCTGAGTACATATAGATCAAGGGAGAAATTTAAAAAGAACGAAAGTTAAAAAATGGCTTAAATCGACTAGACATTAATGCCTCAGAAATAACCAAGGCAGGATAAAGACTCGAAGTTAAACATAACTAAAATTCATCCAAATGGGTGCCTGGATTTTGGCATTTCTACTAAAACTGTAAGCCGCTACCTATGGACAAAGAATAAGCAATTTTCTAAAAAAAACTAATAAAAGAAAACTATTTTAATTTACTTTAGTACTTTTACAACATAATAGTTATAAACATAGATTTGGTAAATTAAATGCTCCTGATTCAGGTCAGAAATCGAATGGTGCCTTGTCTTTATTTTAGAGCTAGTTTTGATTATTCAAAAGTTTTTTACAAAAATATAAAAAAAACTTCTTGCTTTACAAAAAGAAATTTATTCGCTCTGTCTTCACGTTTTGTGTAGAGCTAAACACAAACTACCTAATAATGCCAAATTTGGCTATATTATAGTACTATTCCTTTTTTTAAATCAACATCAAGACTGTTATAACAAGAAGTGGAGATTGTTTGCTTTAACTAATATTTCTAAAGAAATTGAAAGTTTAATCACAAAATGCAAAAAGTTAAATAAAAATTTATATAATAACAATCAACAAATTTTAAATCTTCAAAAAATATTGTGGTTAAACAAATTTCTGTGCATATTTTATTACATCTAAACATTTCGCTATATTGTATTTTTAGTTGCATACTACAAAACGGAAACTTTCCAGAATATTAAACGCAAACTGCAAAGTAGGATGTGTTCTCTCATAAAATTAAAGCAAGCTAAGGCTAAACAGAATGGAAACGAAAAAAAGTAGATTTTGTTCCAAGAAAAGATAACCAAATAATAAGAAATGCAGTTACAAAAGTAAAATGTTATTTATCAAGGCGAACTGAAGATAAGATGGGGTTGTCATCGCTACTGATTTTAAAAAACAACGCCAAACTGCTATGCAGAATCTTATGTACCCTTCACCATCTATATAAATCTAATTTAGTAAAATATCTCCAATCAAAAAAGCAAATATTGAGGTGGAAAAGAATTAAAAAAATAATAAAATTTGGTACTGCATATATATATATATATTATTTTACATAAAAATCGCTTCGGCTCTTAATGGGTTAAGCATTTATAAAAAATTTTGGTATATGTTTAAAGATCTCTTTAAAAGCTTTAAAATGATACCCGAAATTAAAAATTTCATAGCACTTTTTTTTATTTTTTAATTCTCTATCCCCCCATATATATATACGAGGGCTGCTCTATATATTTCTGGCCTAATAGTGAAAATGCGAATATCTATAATCAAAAATGGTTTTATTGTTTTTCAAAGTATTCTCCAGCATGATTTATACACTTTTGCATGCGCTTAAACCAGTTGTCGAAGCACTTTTTCCACTCCGATTGAGACACCTCTAAAACATGGCATTTGAACTCTTCAACAGCTTCTTCTGGCGACGAAAATCGTTGACCACGCATTTTTTTCTTGATGTGCGGAAACAAGAAGAAGTCATTAGGTGCCAAGTCAGGGCTGTACGGCGGATAACCCATTAATTCGACGTTTTGGCCGGTCAAAAACGCTCTGGTTTGAGCCGATGTGTGAGAGCTCGCATTGTCATGGCGAACAATGATTCGTCTTCTCTTGTTGGTTTTTCGAATTTCTCCGATGACTTCAGGCAAACAAATTGTAGTGTACCACTCAGAAGCGACCGTCCTACCTTGCTCAAGCGGAACAGTCGCCACGTGACCAGTTTTGCCGAAGAAACAGGCGACCATTTGCTTCGAAGTGCTTCTTCCACGAACAACTTTCGTTGGATTTTGCTCGTCTTTGAAGACCCACACGGTCGATTGTTGTTTCGTTTCGGGCTCATACGCATAGGTCCATGATTCGTCACCTGTGGCGATCTTATAAACGTCTTTTTAAGCACCGAATTCGTATTTTTGCAACATTTCTTTGTACCAATCGACACGAGCCTTTTTTTGAGCGACTTTCAAATTGTGCAGGATCCAACGAGAACAAACCTTTTTTACGGCCAGGTGTTCATGCAGTATCGAATGTATGCTGGTGGAAGAAATGTCCAAGGATGTCTCTATCTCTCGGTATGTCGCATGTCGATCTTGCATTATGAGTTCACGCACGGCATCAATGTTCTCTGGCACAACAGCCGTTTTTTGACGACCTTCACGAAATTCGTCTTTGAGCGAGCTTCGGCCACGATTAAATTCATTATACCAATTTTTCACAGTGCTATAGGATGGTGCTTCATCGCATTACAAAGATTTAAGTTCATCAATGCACTCTTGTCGTGATAATCCACGTCGAAAGTTGTGAAAAATGTTGGCACGAAAATGTTCACGAGTTAATTCCATTTTTTTCTATATTAATTTTTTCAAGTCACTGTAAACAACACAAATAATGGTCGTACGTCAAAACGTTTTGAGTACGATTATGCTTAAAAATGACAAACTTTCCAATGGAAATGTCATATTGCACTTAGCAGCACTCAGTGTTGCCAGGCCAGAAATATATATAGCAGCCCTCCAATATATATATATTTTTTTTTGATTGGAGTTACTTTATTTTTCCAAATGACATGAAAAAATTAGAGGTAGGCTTGGTGTTTTGCCTACTGCCTCGAAGGACATGTAGCGATCATGCTGATTTCCAATAGCACCTCTTTCGGCACTACATCTAATCGATTGACTTATTTATGTTTTTGTGACGGACGTTACTCAATCGACTTCGCTTTGCATAAGAAGTCAAAATATGTATACTTTATGTGGTTGGAAATGGATATTGTAGAAATTACACACGGAATGACAAACTTATATATACCCGTTTTCCACTTTTTGTGGTTAAGGGTATAAAAAGAACAAGTCATAATAATATTGTGAAAATTTTTTATTTTTATTAGTATTATTTTAATTTACTTTAATTGTGCTTGATACTTTCAAATATAACTATTTCATTATAAATATTTATAATTGAAGGACACAAGCTAAATTAAAGTAAATTAACGTAATAAAGATTCCAAGTAATAAATTCTTGATTTATTATTATTATTATTTTTTTTTTTTGATATGTGCTTCCCCCAACAAAACCTTATTTTACCTGCTATACACCTTCTAAACTATTAAAATAGTTTTTAGCTTTCTATTCGTAACAAAATAATTTTTATATTGTTTTTTTTTCAAAGAGATGATCTTCGACTTATAGTTTTTGTGTAGCAAAAAGATGTTAAAAAACTATTAATCACAATTCGGGTTAATCTTTTATTGCTCGTGCGTTATTATGGGAATTTTTTCTTGTAAACTTTTATTTATTATATATGAAAACGAAATAATATAAAATTCTTTTAATAGTATATTAATAATATTCGTAGTTAAAAATGTAAAACTTTTTAAATTAAAAATTTTAAAAGAAAAATCATTGGCCCGTGTTCATTGCCATACATATAATTTTTTAAACCCAATTGAAATTAAAAATCTGATCAAAATATAAAACGAATTATGATGTTTTTTTTCAGTTATTAATTCACGGTATACAATTTCTTAATTTTAACATTATACAGTTTAAGTAAAAGTTATTAAAGATTATAGCTAAATTAAATTCAAAGATATAAAGTCTATATTTATATTGTATATTTCATTATATTTATATTATATATGTATTTTATTCATTATAAAGAAAGGAAATTAGCAAATTATTTTTCTTTTTTTTATCTGTTTTTATCTGTTAAATATATATAACAAAATTTTTACAACTTTTGCAGTTTAGAAAAACACTTAATGGCTTATTTTATATAATAGCTTTACTGAAATATCTCGTAGGAACGCTCTCACCGTAATATCATATCATAACATATCATATAATCAATATTTCAGATATTATTCCGGGTATAGACGATAAGTAGGATTGATAATAATTTAAACAATTCTGTTCCGTTTTTCTGCGTTCGTTCTCCCACATATTATGTAAAACTTATTCGTAGTTGTACATATTAGCTACTAGCGTTGTACCAAATTATTAACGTCGGTTTTTTTTATCGCTTAAATCGCTTTAAATCTCCTGCATTAGTAATTGATGACCTTATATAGAAACTTAAGTCATGCAAAATATCAAAGCTGTACGACAAAGTACGACGCATAAGGGGTAAAGTTTGAAGAATTTTCAAGGTACTCGTATTATTACAACATTTTAATATTTAGAAGAATATTGTTGGCTGTATGGGGAAAAAATATACAGAAATATTATTCGCATTTGGGGGCAATCGGATGTGATGGAATGGCTGTCTATGCGGAACATAAAAACGAATTTATTATTGCTTTGTTAGAGAAACATCTAAAACGAACTTTACAATGGCTTGTTACACATAAATGAAATACCACTGCGCCATTTGTTTTTAAGTCTCGACAAAACCATTACAGGTCCTATTGTATAAAAGAGAAACTTGTCAAGTAGCTTGATTTTATGCCAGGAGCCTTTGAAGCGATTCTCAAAGAATTGCCGGAAGTTAATATTATCTTTTTAGGCACTGTTCAGAAATACCTATATAAAATATGTTCCAAAATTTCTGCTAGTTTAGCTAGCAGAGATCCAAGAAAATTGGCACACTCTCGATGGTTAACTTGCGCCAATAGGATTCTCCGTTTGGGTATTGGTATTGCTAAACCATCAGGTAACCTAAAGCAACTAGCGATTTTCATTATAAAAGTGTATGCACCAACATTTTTTTTCACAGAGTCAATGCCATCATGTAAACGCTAACCGCTTCATGTTTTCTACGAGTACATGATTAAAAGATTATATTTAAAAGAGAGCTACCTCTAAAAAGATAAAGTTTGGGAGTTCTGTCTTCCAGATCTTCAAGTAAATGCGACAAATTACTGTGATTTGATAGATTGGGAATTGAGGAATTCTTTGAGGATATTTTTTTGTGATTTAAGGAGGTTTTTGGTTATTGTAATAAAATATTTTTTACTTTTTTTCTACGTACAAGATTCCCAGTATGCTAACAAATAACAAATTATAATAGGTAAATCTCTGTGTAAGTTGAAATCTGAATTCGCCTTTTTCCAGCAATGATCTTAGTGAAAGCCAGAATAAGTTCGAGCAAGCTGGTCGAATCTCTATTGAGAATTAATACACATTTTATAAGTATCACAATTTTTTGTGACACTTTTGTTCCAACTTTAGAAATGCTTCAAATGTTTAACTTCAAAAATATATACCAAAAAATTACGTTAGACAACCATATGGAACATATTGATTATGAACTTTTCGACACTGTTAATCTACTTAACTAATATACAATTACATATAGCTTGTACAAATACATCCAGCGAAAAAAAATGAAGTAGTAATAATTAAAAAATGCAGGAAAAACGTATCAATAAACTTTCAGTTTCAACTTTCAAGCCTTCATTTCGATGCCTTTTTTTGCTGGGCAATATTAAAAAACGTATGCTAATATTTAAGTTGAATTTAAAAATAAGTAGAATTAATTGTAGTGGGGATAACATTTAAATGTTAGTCCCCTGCGCCACCTGAAGACCTTTACCTAGGAAGTTATTTTTTTTTTCAGTATGTTTAATGCTATGGAACATCAATTCATAATGCAGAATGAACTAAATTCAAAAGGAAAATGTTTCAACCTATCTTTTTATCAATGAGATTTGTAGTTTAAGCACTCATTGATTGACCGTGGATAATGCAACTCGTGGAAACCACTATCATAAGAAATAAGATCTCTTAATATTAACTAAAATAAAAATATTTAATTACAATTATTAAGTGTCCATCTATTTTGTTGCGTTTTTCTAATTTGTGGAACAAACTTCCCACATAAGTACATCTTGCCTGTCACTTTTAATTTTAGATTGTTCAAGACGAATGGCCATAAACTCTAATCATATATCCTACGGCTAAGTAAGCAGAGGAAGTTTTTTTAATGCGCATTGGGTAAGTGCACGTTTTAATAACTTTTAGAAAGAAGTCTTATTGCTTAAAGATAACTAGTTCCAAAATAAGACCTGACCTAATAAAATAGATGGCATGCGTGACATAAATCTTTCTCTCCTATAACCCAATTTTATTGGATGTTTAAGCATGTGACATATTGAAATTATTACTGACACCATAAAACACATAAAATTAACAGTGTACACCAACAAACTAACTTCAAATGCCTTATCCAACTCACAAATTTACAGCTTTTAAGAGTTTTAGCACTTTTAAGATTCACTTCTTTAGTTAAAGCACTTAAACAGAGTAATAAAAACCAAAAATAAAATAATAAGTAAAAGCCGTAATAATAAATCCACTTCTACCCACAATCTTACTGCCACAATCTTGGAATGAGCTTAGTGAACATAATAAAACAAAGTGCCACCACAGTACATACATTAAAACTTCAACAACTACACAATATGTACGTACGCCTTTTACATACAAATATTAGAAATAATAAAAAAAAGTAAAAA
The DNA here is from genome assembly GCA_916610165.2 of Gymnosoma rotundatum. NCBI lineage: Eukaryota > Metazoa > Arthropoda > Insecta > Diptera > Tachinidae > Gymnosoma > Gymnosoma rotundatum. The sequence goes on along the minus strand of OU744337.1, from coordinate 87,430,249 downwards.
TGTTGAACAATTTATGGCCTGTTAAAACATACAATAATTCTTATATTAAAAGGTAAAGAGCTATTATTTATGGCTACATATGAGAACGAACATATTTTGTTTATTTTTGGCCTTTGCACGCTACGATCTCCTTGGAGTAAAAAATGTCTTGACGTACTGGTGTCATTGACATAATTAAAAGGTATGGAGTTTCGGCTTGTTAAATTAAATTTAATAATTTATTGATTAATGATTTGTTTTGACTTTTACATGAAATTACATTATTTTCGTTTCTTATTATTACTCTACTCAAATCATTTACCATTAAGGACTACTTATTATCCTCACATAAAAATATACAAAAAGCTTTCATCTGATTTAATACTACAATTTAGCTAAAAATTTTAATTGAAATAATTAGTCTTCAGTCGTACAATTGCCTATCAGGGTCTTCCTTTTATATAAATGGATAGCTTTACAGCTTTTTAATAACTGTTTAGCATTTTATAATATCGTTCTTGGAGTTGCTCATTTAATACGGTATGAAACAGATTATTTCACCTTGTAACTTACGTATACATCTATGGATTTTCAAGGCTTTGATTTTTTAGTAATGCTTAAAGAGGACAAAGAAAATATTTATGATAAAGGTACTTCAGTTTAAAAATATTATTTTAAGTTTTGCATAATAAAGAAGTTTAAATAACATATAACTAACAATATTATCTTAAATAAAACTTAATATTTTTATTTATTCATTTGCAAAAATGGATCAGGAAAACATTTTAAATGTATCTCAAAAATCTTAAAATTTCTAATGGTTCCAATTAAATTTTTACAATTACAACACTTCAGTTTCACTTATGCAATTTTTAAAGAAAAAAGACTGTTATAAAAGTAAAACGAGTTATGAATATTTATTTATATATATAATTATTTGGCCTCTTGCTTTGTTGTTGGTTTTCAGTTTTTACTTCATACTTTCGGACCTGAATTTTTATGTTATAAATTAAAATACCTTTTATTTACAATTTTTTATCTATCTTTCGTAGATATTTTCTCTACTCTTTCAAGGGATTGTCTATTTAATTAATATAGCTATTTATGTTAAAAAAACCAAACACGAAAACGATCATGAGCCCCTTAAAGCCATTTTTAACCGACTTAAAAAAAAGAAGGAGGTTATACAATTCGGCTGAATGTTGCTTTTTTATATTTGTGCCTCCAGAGCTCAGATATTTCTGATCCGATTTTGAAATTTTTTGGTAATATGATTGGTTATGCTTAGAGATTGGTCCCGTTTAAAAACAGTTCATAATCTTAAAACTTAAACGTTATAGACAAACGCTTGCAAATTGGATAGAATGTCGATTGCTATGGCCGTTATAGAAAAAAGTATTGAAATTAAGAATTATAAATTAAAGGGTGCGGCAATAGTTCATTTAATTTGATGTATATTGCCATACTTTTTAACAATAATAGACAGACGCTTGGAATTTACAACGAATCTGTATTGGTAAGTCCGCTATAACAACAAGTATAAAATATGGATTTAGAAGTTAAAGGGTGGTCCAATAGTTGATGTAATTTCAAGTGTGTGGCCGTACTTTTGAACTGTTATAGACAGAACGCTGAAACTTAAAAGGGACCTGTATTTTGAAGTCCACTATATCAACGAGTTTACAATTTGAAGTTAGAAATTAAAGGGTGTCCCATAATTGTAGATTTACTTATATAGGCCTATCTTTTGAACCGATATAAACAAACGCTTGTAAATTGGATGCAATGTCGATTGCTATGGCCGTTATAGTAACAGCTGATAATATTTAAATTTATAAATTAAAGGGTGCACCAATAGTCATTTAAGTTGGCCATAATATGGCCATAGATTTAAACAGTTGTAGACAGACGATTGAAATTAAAAAAGAACCTTTATTACTAACTTCTCTATAACAACAAGTATAAAATTTGGATTTGGAGATAAACTGGTGTCCCAATAGTTGATATAATATGGTGTATGTGGCCGGACTTTTGAACCGTTATAGACAGACGACTGAAATTAACAACGGACATGTTTTGCTAAGTCCTCTATAACAAGAATCTTATAATTTGAATTTTGAAATTAAAGGGTGTTCCCAAAATTAATGTGATTTGTTCTATATGGCCGTATTTTTGAAACCGTTGTTTACAAACACCTTAATTATTTGGTATAATAAGAAGTATAAAAATGTTATATTATAATTAAAATAATTGATATAATCTGATGTATATGGGCAAACTGTTGAACCGTTGCAGACAGACGGTTAAAATTTACACAGAACCTGATTACCAAATCTACTACAACAGCAAGTATATAATTTGAGTTTGGAAATTAAAGAGTGACCCGATAGTTGCTGCAATTTGATGTATATTGCCAAACTATTGAACAGTTGAAAAAGTATAAAGTTTGGAGATATAAGTGTGTCCCAATAGTTAATGTAACCTAATTTATGTGCCCATACACTTGAGGTGTTATAGGCAGACAAATGAAATCTATTTTAAAGTCGGTTTTTTTCACAAGAATTATTTAATAGAAATGTTTTGTTAATATTTTAAATGCTTGGTGATTTTTGTTGAAACTATTTTTATTGCTAAAACTTGGTTCTTAGTGAACTTTCAAATTATCGACAATTTTTAATTTTTTAGTTTTTTTATTTAAACATTTTTATTTAAAATGTTTTTATAAAACGTATTAAGATGAATTTTTGATTGTAAAGAGAAATTATGGTTTTTTAGTTTTTTTTTTTTTAATTTTCAGTTTTCTATATAACAAGGTAAAAACAATTACCTGATTAAAATTTTAAGAAATACATACGTTTATACATAGAATTTTACTCATTGACCACTTCCGACTTGTGATTTGATTCCGACGGAGTGGCATTAAAGGGCAATGATTTTCGAATAATTAAAAAACCAACCGAACCCTCAAAATTAACTCGTCTGAGCCTTTAAAATCATAAACTCTACATAAAATTCCTTTTCAAAGATAAAGAGTAACTAAAACTATCACTCGATCAAAAATTAAGAGAAAAAAAATTCCTAATTTAAAAAATAGCACAAAGATTTATTTATTTTAATGAAAATTAAAAAATATAAAAAAATATTGCCGTGTCTTTAATTTAAGAAATTGCAAAGTGCCTGTGCATACAAAGAAATTTTCGAGGTGTTTTTTGATATTTTATTTTTTCATCCTCTTTCAACTGTATTAAAGAGCCGAAAACAAAGTCAGCCGTATACAGTTGAGAATGAAAAATAGAATTATTGTTTGGTTATTGTTGTTTTACACTTAAACTTTGATTTTTGTCTTTACTTTATTATTTGGACAAAAATGTTTAGTTTATTTAAAATGTTTGTCAGAAGTTTCCTAAGGAGTTAAGTAAGCGGTAACGAAATGGCCATCGAGACGTGCCTTGAGCCTAATATTCAATATCGGTAATTAATTTAATCGGGATAATTAAAAAAAAAGCTTTTTTATGAAAATTAAATATTTAAAAATTATTTCCGTGTCCTTATTTACACTGCCTTTAATGTTAGTGTAATATGTAATAATGTAATATTATTAATTCATTATGAGTACTTGTGTCACCTAAATTGCACACTACAAAGCAAGGCGGACGCCAGTCTAGACGTTTCTAGATTACATATTTAAAAAAAAAAAAAAAAAACTGCCATATCCCACACTGTACACTTTTTCATATTCAACAACATTTAAAAACTCCACATTATTTGACAAAATAACACTTGTTTACGTGTTTTGTATTACAGGTGGTTTCTTTTATTAGTACAAACATCACAAGCACAACTATGATGATTCAGCATGAATTAGTGATAACAAGAACGTTAACCATTTAAAGCCGTTATTAAAACTTCCCGGTAGTTAAAGGCAGGATTTTATCGGATCGATAAGTGGCGTTGTATAATTTAAATTGATTTGAATAATAATAACAATAAAAATTTAAGTTTGAATAAAGCAAAGCGGAGAAAACCTTACCTTTAACTAACGGCAAATTACAATAGTGGGCCTTGGTCTTTTTTAATAAAAACAAAATTGCCCTACTGCTTTTCCACACATTAGGAGATATTTTATGAACTAGAAACAGTTTTTAGTTGTTGTAAAATTCTCTTTTTTGTTAAAATTAAAGATAAGTAAATTATAATATTCAGATTGCAATAAAACTATTGGAATCTGTTAATTTCCCATGCAAATCCTCAGAAGTCTCATAGACACTAATTAGTTAACACTGATGTTTTGCTTTTTGTTTTGCTTTGGATTGGTTCTTTATGTTGTATTAAATGTATGATAAAGCTCTTACTGGTTCGGAATTTTAATAAAAAAATTATGGCCAACGTAGCTACAACTACCATACTGGAAGCTTAAAGAGTTTCAATTTTCATAATGTTCATGGAAATGATCGGCCTCAAAAGCCAGAAAATTAGGGAAGTGATAAGTCGGATACGCAATAATAATTTGTAAAAATAGTTTACAGAAGAAAAGCCTGATTTAAAGAGACACATTTTTACAAGATTTTTGATATGATTTAACATCTTACTTGTTGTAGCGAAATAAACATATGGGGTCATATAATTTTATTAAGAACGTCTCAGAAGATTAAACGAAAGTGTGTGGACACAATGTTTTACAGTTTTAAATATAAATATACGATTTGCTTCTAAATCCACAAACAAAAAATTGTAACAAATATTATTTAAAGCAAGTGAAAATTCTTTTTACTTTCCTTTTGGCTACTGTTCTCTGCTTTTGCAGTAATAGTAGTGTAGCAAAAATGCAACACACAATCTGTTTTATTTAGTAGAACATTTTGGTAACGGAAACAAAACCTATAAGATAACAAAAGAGTCATAAACTTTAAAGAAATTGTTAATACTTTTAAGAATATATATAGCCAAAATGTCCATAAAATTTATGATTTAACAACATATTGTGTGCTTGTAATGTTACTATTATTATTTTATTTTGTTTTTGTATTGTGTGGTCTAGCGTGGTTAGCGCGTAAATTCTGCCAGAAAATAAATAAGACAACCCGTGTTGCCACAAAGTAAAATATTTTCCTACCAAAATTATCCCTAAAATCTACCAAAACCTAAAAAAACTACCATTTTTTTCTAGTATATTATATACAAAATATCAAATTATAAGTTTTATTTATTAAAGTAACATAACAAGTTTATATCACAATGAGTTTTATACTTAAAATAAAAATACTTTATATTGTCTTCGCACAAATTCTTTTGAATTATTTTTAAATGGTCATTTACTACGTTTCCATTTATTTGTATACAGAGTTGGTTAACTTTTACATCAACAACGTTACAAATGGGGTTTTCAATTGTTTTCGTAAATCGCATAAAAATGTTTGAACAGTTTTTTGGAAAATAATTTTAATATTTAAAATGGACAAATCATTTTTCTACCAAAACGCAAACAAATTATAACAAACCAACTAAACTACCAAAACTTTCATTAATAAAAAAAACTACTACTGGTGCAATCAGACCAAAGTGGCAACGCTGAAGACAACATATACCTCCGGTCTACATGTGCACTAAATTATTTTCTGTTTGTAGTATTAATTTTCTTAAGTTTAAAATACATTAACAAATACATATTCATATATAACATATAGAACAATAGTTTTTGTAATTGTGTATTTAATGCGCGCATAAATGTTCTGTAAATAAATAATACAATTACAAAATAAATACACTGGTAGAAATGGACCAATTCAAACTTAAGTACTACATCTGCAGTCAGCTTGGATTTGAATATTTGCTAAATTTTTAATCGTTAATTATTACGAACAAGACATCCTATATATTTTCTTATTATAATTAAAAGTTTATTCTGTACTAACAATAACATTATTCCCTAAACTATTTTATGATTTTCAGCAACATTTAGGTATCAACACTAATGGCAGCAACGAACAAAATTCACCCAAAAATTGCTTTGGCCTTGAAAAACTATAGAGGTTGGAGATTTGAAGATAGTGTTTGAGGTCAATTTTAAACTTGTGATTTACTTGACACTTACAAACGGGAAATCGTTCTAATACATCGAAAGGTGTCGGCGATACATATTTTTAGACTATACAAAAAAGCTACGAGGGACCATACGAATAAAAACAGGTCCATATATTTTATATATAAAACATGTTGAATTAATGGAGGATAAAAGCCTATAAAAATAAAAATCACTGGTATTCTATTAAATTATTTTTGAGGCACATACAAGTGACATTTAAGTTTAAATGTTTATAAAAAATCTAAAATAACTATTATTTTATAATTCATGAATGATACGAGGGCTGCTATATATATTTCTGGCCTAGCAACACTGAGTCCTGCCAAGTGCAATCTGACATTTCCATTGGAAAGTTTGTCATCTTTAAGCATAATCGTACTCAAACGTTTTGACGTACGACCATTATTTGTGTTGTTTACAGTGACTTGAAAAAATTAATATAGAAAAAAATGGAATTAACTCGTGAACATTTTCGTGCCATCATTTTGCACAACTTTCGACGTGGATTATCAGGACAAGAGTGCATTGCTGAACTTAAATCTTTGTATGGCGATGAAGCACCATCCTATAGCACTGTGAAAAATTGGCATAATGAATTTAATCGTGGCCGAAGCTCGCTCAAAGACGAATTCCGTGAAGGTCGTCCAAAAACGGCTGTTGTGCCAAAGAACATTGATGCCGTGCGTGAACTCATAATGCAAGATCGACATGCGACATACCGAGATATAGAGACATCCTTGGACATTTCTTCCACCAGCATACATTCGATACTGCATGAACACCTGGCCGTAAAAAAGGTTTGTTCTCGTTGGAGCCCGCACAATTTGAAAGTCGCTCAAAAAAAGGCTCGTGTCGATTGGTGCAAAGAAATGTTGGAAAAATACGATTGCGGTGCTTCAAAAGACGTTTATAAGATCGTCACAGGTGACGAATCATGGATCTATGCGTATGAGCCCGAAACGAAACAACAATCGACCGTGTGGGTCTTCAAAGACGAGCAAAATCCAACGAAAGTTGTTCGTGGAAGAAGCACTTCGAAGAAAATGGCACCTGTTTCTTCGGCAAAACTGGTCATGTGGCGACTGTTCCGCTTGAGCAACGTAGGACGGTCACTTCTGAGTGGTACACTACAATTTGTTTGCCTGAAGTCATCGGAGAAATTCGAAAAACCAACAAGAGAAGACGAATCATTGTTCGCCATGACAATGCGAGCTCTCACACATCGGCTCAAACCAGAGCGTTTTTGACCGGCCAAAACGTCGAATTAATGGGTCATCCGCCGTACAGCCGTGACTTGGCACCTAATGACTTGTTCTTGTTTCCGCACATCAAGAAAAAAATGCGTGGTCAACGATTTTCGTCGCCAGAAGAAGCTGTTGAAGTGTTCAAAAACCATGTTTTAGAGGTGTCTCAATCGGAGTGGAAAAAGTTCTTCGAAAACTGGTTTGGGCGCATGCAAAAGTGTATAAATCATGCTGGAGAATACTTTGAAAAACAATAAAACCATTTTTGATTATAAATATTCGCATTTTCACTATTAGGCCAATAATATATAGAGCAGCCCTCGTATAAAAATGATTGTCTTTAAAGTCATAAAGTTGTTTTTTTAATGTAAATGATTCAAAAGAATGAAATAGAAGCATGCACCACTAATAAAACATCTAAAAGTTCAACTTAAATTATACTTTTAAGTGAAATATGGGTTTGAGATTCGAAGGCGGATATTCTTTAACGCCTTTAATGCTTAGAGATGAGTTCATTGCATAATGTTGCAAAAATTATTACTTCAAGTAAATTTCTTAAAATTTTAAACTATTTCAGATTATTATTTCTATGATTTTATTTTTCCTATGATCGAGTGTGCAAATCTGGCATCTATTTTTAACTTTTTAATTTAGTAGCAAAGTAAAAAGCTTTCAAGAACTCCCAACATATTAAAGTAAAAAAATTGAAATATTTTTTATTTAATGCATTAACACATTCGCCACAGCAACTACCGACTGAAAAATTAAAAAAAAACAGTCCAATCAAAGTTTTGGCGTATAATTTAAAATTATTATTTTATGTAGAATCAATGCAAAATAAGCTTGAATGTTAAGTAAAAGACTCAGGAATAAAGAATTATTACAACATCATCTTTGTCATCAGAATAAGTTGTAATCGTACTTTAAATTAAACAGAACATATTTTTCTACAATCATAACGATCGAAACAAATAACAATTGAATTTTTACATTTAATAACTGAAACTTCAACTGTGGAACTTTTAATTTAAATGGACAAATCGTATTTACATATATAAATGTAATCTTTAATCTTCAAAGTTTGAAAAAATACTATTGGAATCTTTTAAGACCACATATTTCATGCATTCCCTTTTTCTTAAGTGTAAGTTAAGTTTTATGTGTGTATATATTTTTGAAAGATTTAAATCTTTTTTAAAGGTGTATATGTATGTTCACAAAAGTGCCTCTGTTTATGTATGCAGTAAGAAACTGCATTATAAACAGAAAACAAACACATTTTAAGGAGGTCGCATATAAAACATAAACATTTTGTACATAAAATGTTAACAAGGCAAGATTTCGGTAAACAGACAAACACAACCAGGCATGAAAACACAACATTACATATAAACATTTTTTATGTGCTTGTTTATTATATATTCCTATTGTAGTCACATATGGCATAATAACTGGCAAGTCTGTAATTTTATTTTATTTCTTTTTCATTATTTTGTTTTTCCTTTTTTGTTGTGCATTATATTTATGGCGTTTTGTTTGACATTAACTTAGAAGGATGAAGAAAGCGTTCGCCTTTATTGCAGTGTGTTTGTGTTTGTATAAAAAGAGGAGGTGAAGCTTAGAACTATACAAGGCGCACTTAAAAATTCTCAGATCAAAGTTTTAATTTAGAGGTTGTTTATAAGTATAATAAGATCTGAATAACAGATTCTATTTCTGCGACGACTGTGAAAGCAGCGGAAGTTTTAAGCAAGATATTAGATATTTTCTACTGTATGTAACTAATCTGGCGGTAGTTGAAACCAGCGCATGAATTTGATGATCATAACTGAGAAGTTAAAGAGGGCTCAAGCACCGCTGTCGTGGAATCACTACACAATTTTCCAGCAAGGTCTCCACAATAACAACTTTTATACCATCGCTTTCCAAATCAGACTTCGAAAGACATCTTTAGATTCTAATTGAAAAATGGATACAATTGAAGATTTTCTGTAAATTGACCGAGTAGGAATAAAAAAAAAAAATAAGTCAGCCTCGTGAAAATGTTAGATCTGCTACTGCTATTTCAAAGCAATTGATAATCATGCGACTAGGCTGAAAATGGAAGATAGTGTTTACGTTCCAGTATTTTGTATCTTATAGCATCAATAATGTGGCATGTAATTAAAAATTAAGTAATTTTATACCAGACGAAAATTGATCAACAAAAAGGATGATGCGAAATTTTAACTGCACTTTACTAGTGAAATAAATCATAGGTGTGCAGAGCGAACTAATTCATCCAGAGGAAAAAGGAGGTTATAGTATGACCAAAAGATTTATATTATGCGTTTTGCAACATTATATGGATGTGGTGAACAAATTAGGCCGCAATAAATGGTTGTAATGCATACAAAATCCAAAACGATTGGCTTAGACTAAATACAGAAAAAGTTCAATAAATAAAATTTTTATAACTATTGTAAAATAATTTAAAATTTGTAATTATCTGCTATGTTACAAAGCCCAATCGGAATGGTTTTGATTCCATATTAATAATTCCGATTGATTTTGTTTTACCTTCTTCAGATTCCGATAAATTTTGCTTATTTCTAAAAAATAATTAATCTGCACCTTTTTATTTAAATGTGGCAATATTGCGCACACCAAAGTAACCAACAAGGATAATTTAAATAAGGACACATAATAAACGTTAATTTAAAGGCCGCAAACGACGAAATTTTAAAAAATCGAAATTTCACTTTGAAATTTAAAAGTGGTTTCATTCCGAAGAATTTTTTGGTTTTCTGAAGAACCAATTTTTGGAATAAAAACCGCTTTCGATCGGAATTGAGTTCTGTGACATGCCTGAATAATATATTTTAAATAAACAGAATGTGTAAAGTCCTCCTTCTGGTAGTACAATCTTTAATTACATTTTAAAGAAATCTAATGTTTAACGTTTAACGTTTCTCTTTCTATTAGAGATTAATTCTGGATCACCCTCGTATGTGTGAATTTATGCAGGCTTGTCGTTTGTGTAAGTATAAACAATTATTTTTGTTGTTATTATATGAAAAAATATACACAGCAAAAAGTTAAAAATCCTTAACAAAAGTTTCTAAGTTTTTTAAAATAAAAATAATAAAAGTTTGTAACGAAAAAGAGGTTAAATGAAACTTTTACCACACAATACTTTTGCATTTTGATCCTTAGATTATTGTAATTTGCCCGTTTCTACGTCCCTTTTCACCTGAAAAACACTCAACGAACAAATAAACATTTTAACAAGTTTAAAACAAACGTTAAAAGTTTTAATTTTTTTTTTCTTTTTATTGTTGTTGTTGCTGTTTGTTAAATTTTATTTATTATATTTCGGTTTTTCTGAATCCATCTCTTTCAATCTTGTTTTCATCATCTGATGCTTTTTATTTATTTTTTTTTTTTTCTGTTTTCAGTTGTTGTCAGTCTTGTAAATGCACTTACGGATGACTTTTCTTGCAAGATTTTTAAGTGTTTCTTTTGTTTATAAAGTTTCTCAACTACCCCTTTTCCCAATATTTAAACATTTATAAGTGTGTGTGTGTGTATGGGTGATGCTTACGCATCCACATACAGGATTTTAATTTTTATAATGTGCAATATTTAGTAAACTTTTCATGATTCATGCAATAATGTAAAAGTAAAACTTTATGTTCTTGTAGGTGTTTTGTAAATTTAATATCTTAAAGATAAAAAATAGCATGTGCAAAGAATATTTAAAATTAAAAAGTTTTTAAACAAATTAAAGAAATTAATAAAAAATTAAAAAAATAAATAATTAATTGTTATCATATCACAGCTTATTTTTTATTTTTTTAACGTTCTTTTACGAATGCAAAACAAGATTAATTTAAGCTTAACAGCGCCAAAGCAATGGGCTTAACTAAGGCTATATTCCTATTTCCACAATACCATTTCAGAAATTTCAATTTTTAGTTTTCTTAAGAGTTAATCTATTAAAATGATTGCCAATTAGTTATTAATGAAATTTTCGCCTTAGTGTGCTGTAGCTTTAGAAGTTCATGTGATTGGGTATGCCTTTATTAAAGTTGTATACGCAGAGTTGTTAAAGCCTCAAAGTATACTTGCATGCATCCATCGGCTTTGTTTTTTCTACATAGAGTGAGGAAAATCATGGAAAAAAATAGAGGGTTTTGGATTGAGATTTTACAATTTAAAGACCAAGACTGAATTTCCGGAGAAACTCATAACGCTTAGTAATTTATCTGCAATTCTTAAAATTACTTTTAAAAAATGATGAAAAGCAATAGCAATAGCAAAATTTTCGAAGCTATGTCTGATCGATTGGAGTATTTAAATTTTGCGTTGGCAAAGTGCATACGGATACGAGCATCACTAAATCGATTTCGCTATATATAAGAACTCAGAATACACCTAAGCCTAATTATTTAGTTCATTTGTTATAATATCAGACAGCTTACTAATAATTTCAATAAATTTAAAATATGTAAAATTTTTGATTTGATGCCAAATAAAAATTTTGTAATTAGCAAAAAAAACTTATTCTTTTAACTTTTCACGCAAGGTTGTGAAAAAAAATAATTAATATTATCTATGTAAGTACATTTTTTGCTTTTAATTTTCTACATAAGTGAAAAATTGTTGCAAGTGTGTTGCGACTATATAACTCACGAACGGTTAAACCGATTTTTGATTTTTTTTGTTTATTTAAAATGTTTGTCAGAAGTTTCCTGAAGAGTTAAGTAAGCGTTAATGAAATGGCCATCGAGACATGCTTTGACCCTCAATAATCAATATCGGCAATTAATTTAATCGGGATAATTAAAATAAAGTATTAAAAAATATTTCCGTGTCTTTAATTAAATCGAATCCAATTAAATTTTAAAGATTTGTTCGTATAGTCAAGTAGTTCTGGTTAAAATGGGCATTTACGCCGATTTTAAAAAAATTAATAATAAAATTTTTAGAGATGGATATTTATTTAGAAGATGAAAGAGGGTATGCTTATTTTAAAAATTAGGAAAATGAGGGGTAAGTAGGGAAGAAGTAATGGGAAAAATGGGCGAAATCGATTACAACAAAAAGAAATTTTAGTAATATTTGAAAGATAAATAAGGAAGGAAGGAAGTCTGTTATAACTTCCATATTAATGCAACAAAAAACTTGCTTGGAGAGTGGTCGTGTTACGATTATTATGATTGGGGTAGAGAAGCGCCCCAATACAATAAAATATAAAAATTAAAAAAAAAGTGTTTCTATGATTAACTAATAAAAGTTCTTTTTAGTTATAAATGTGTCGGAAATTATTCATAAGTTTAAATGATTAAAAATTATTTTTTTTTCTGTAAACAGAAAGCTTTTAATAAAAAAATGAGAACAACAAAACATTATTTTTTTAAATTTGAAAAAAATTATTATTATTAAAATAGAAAAAAGAACAGACTACACACAATAAATCATTGTTCGGTTTTGTGCGGTATTTAGGCGCTCAATTATATAGATACAGTTTTGCAACTCAGGCATATATGTATGTGTGTGCCTTCTGTATAGAAGTTTCTAATATAAAATCAGTTTTTATTTCAAAAGTAGACACAAGCAAACATTCAATGAAATAATTAATAGAAAAATTCTGTTGAAGCAATACTTTTTTTAAATTTTCGTTTTCGTGCATTATTTTTTTAATTTAACGATTTTGGTCTCAACTTAAGTGTTTATTTTTTTTTTAATTTTTGTTTCCCATTACGTTTTGTTTCAATATTACGTATAAACGCAGCAACTAATATTTATGCAGAATATACTGTTCATATATATATATATATATTTAAGGAAGTAAAAATGTTATAGATTTTCCACTATATATGGCCTCAAAAATAATTTAAAGTGATTGGGTTGAGTGCATTATAAAGAGTTTTAATGACGATCACATTTTTAATTCCAATGCAAAACTGCTAGATTTTCTTATAAAACGTCACAATTGGCTGCACTGTGCAACACATTTCGTGAAATTTTTTGTTTTGTTGAATAGAGGATTTTTACTTTTTACATTTTATTCAGAAGTAAAATATTTACTTTCTTAAACAAGCCATTACTTTAATAAGAGTTTAAAAATATATTTTTTTATTTAAAGCATTTATCGGCATAAAAATTAATTTGTGGAACTGCTTTTTTTTACTAATAATTTAATTCTAAAAAACAGGATTTCATTTCGATTTCGTTTTAGCTCCTCTGTCTTTAATACTTAATCTAGGGGCTATTCTACTAAAACTTTCTATTTCACTAGGTACACGATACTAATTATTCACAGGGCAACACGCGCACTATTCCAATGCAGTCTGAGTTAAAGTTTTAAGAGTTGCAGTATTCTAGCTAAGCGGTAATACTTTTTATGTTGTATAATAGGTACCACGCCCATTATTTCCATATAGCCTGTTTTGCGCTACGTTGTGCTTATAATTAAGACAGTTAGTTAAATAAAATTTAAAGGTGCAATCCATTACATTTCCAAGTATCACGACAATAAATAATTACTTTGTATAGGAAATGTCAGGCTCTCGTGAAACATAAAAAATAATAATAATAATAATAATAATAATAATAATAATAATAATAATAATAATAATAATAATAATAATAATAATGATAATAATAATAATGATAATAATAATAATAAGTGCTCTGTATTATATATCGCATTTCTGAAAAGAAACTGTGTTGAATTTTTGGAAGATTTATCCACTGGTGTAGGCAGATATACATAGTTTTTCGACAAACAAACATATACATAGGTAGACAAAGTCTTTTAATATTTTTAAAAATCAATTTTTTTCTGAGTAATTTTAAAAACTGAAGGGCAGAAAAAAAGATGTTGCCACATCCATTCAAAAATTTGTTTTTGATAGAAAATTTTAAAAGTACGTTTTTTTTTAATTATGCTTTTTAAAGAATGTCTTTTACTTTTGGAAACATTTTAATTAACGCACTGACTAAAAGTTTTAGTATAAAAACGTCAGAATATTTTAAATATGCAACCTTTTTTTTAACAATATGTTACCAATATCATAAGAATGGCCTGAGATTAAAAAAAGTGTTTGTAAGTGGTGTTTAATAAAGAACACATTGATTTATATTTCCGACAAAACTTAAGCCCACAATGAAGTAAAACTATTATTGGGACAATACACAATGACATTAAAATATGTTTAAGCATTCTAGAGCTTTTTTCCTTTAAATAAGCCAGAGGATTTGTAATAAAAAATAATATTTTTTTAGTTAGTTTTGCACAAAAAGAAGACAAATGTATGTTTAAGAGAGTGTACGTAACACTTTTTATAATACACTGAATATGGCCATAAATTTCAACTGGACTAAGTAGAAAATATTGTCAAGGGTATGCCGAATAACACATTTTTAATGCTACGACATAAACAACGAATGCTGGTAAATGTTCATACATGTCCTACATGTTATACAGTAGAGCTGCTAAATGTTAAGACTAGCCAAAGTTAAGCATACTGAAAAATTTATCAGGCTTGAGTCATTTTTATCAATATTATTATCATTTCAGGTGCGCCTCGCTGCTTCAATCTAGTGTTTATACGGCTACTCAAAAAGTAACCGTAGCGACGAAAAAATGCTTACTTTTTAAGATACAAATTAGTTAAAAATAGTAGCCAATATCCATCTACTTCTGCTGCTACATTCACGTTTAAACAGCAAACGATTGCATACGGCTACAGCTCCGAATTTTTCAAGTAGAAGTAGCGGTAGACGCTATATTAGCCGAAACATTTGTAGTTTATAGCTACAGCTACTTTTCAAAAAAAAAAAAAAAAATAAATAAATAAAAAATAAAGCGGCAAGTAGAAGTAGCATCTCTGCTACATCAACCAAAGTATTAGTAGGGGTACAAAACAACAAAAATATTCTACTTAATTTTTTGCTTTAATTTAAAGAGAAGCCAACAATGAGAACATTATTTATAGCTACTTTGTGTTGAGAAACATACTTTCTTGCTACTTACCGACAATAAGAAAACGAAAAAAGAACGTGTGTTGTTATTTTTTGTTTTTTCTTTTGTAAACACTCGACATTAGGAAGAATAAAATAACTTGGAAACAAATTTGAAACTATAAAAATAGTGAAGTGTTGTTACGCCCTTTTGCGTAGGAATTCAAACACTGCTTCAATCCAGCCAGTTTTTTATTTTATTATTCAAGCTCACAGTATAGGGAACTGTAAACGACAAAAACTTTTTAATTTGTATGGGAAGTACAACGCCAACTCTCCCTATCGATACCGCATTTTTCTAAGGAATGAATATTAATACGGAAGTTTTTAGTACAAAAATTCAGGGCTTGAAAAGTCAAACTCGTTGACCGATTTCGTGCAACCTTTAGATAAACTATCTGCACGACTATACAAACAAAGCCTAAAAATTTAATTGAATTCGGTTTTACCGTTCTTGAGTTATAAATTCACAACACACTTGCAACAATTTTATATATACATACAAACATAGATTTTTCTCCTATTTGTACTGGTTAATTGCACACACCAATTGAAGAACTTTGAGTTCATTACGGGAACATTTTTGCTATTCTTGTTCCATCTACAACGATGCAATTATGCGCCGTGAATACAAATGGAATGTGTACAATGCAAAGTTCTAAAAAAATTTTCACAGCTGCATGAACTACAATGGGACATCGAATTTGGGTAAAAGGCTCATTTAGAGTAATAATAATACTGATTCCTTCACAATAACAAACCCAAAAATTGGTAAAAATGTATAATAATTAAATAGACATTAAACAATATCAGCGTTATGTATAACCAAAAGTTAGCGACTGTTTATAAACTGTAGTCAAATAGCTGCCAACTAGCAAATCGATTTGCCTTAGCAGCTTCTTGGCACAATGTTTATTCTTAAACGATTTGTAACTGACTGCTAACTTTAAGAAAATCAACTCTGAAAATGGATTGTGTCCCTACTAGTGTTTGACAACTCACTAACAAGTGTTTAGCAGTAAGTTGTTCGCAGATTGTTTGCTAGTTATAGTTAAACTCTATGCTAACTTCATGCTAATTTTTAGTTATACATAACGCTGTATGTATACAAAGCGTAAACTCACGTTTTTTATATCACCAAAGGAACTACTTTACTTTTTCGAGTCTCTACTGTAAAGTCATAGAATATGTAGTACATATGTACCTATAAACAACACGCTCGTTTATACTTCTTTTATAAATAAATCTACTTCTATCCATATATAGGAATGTTAAAATTTATGTTTGTGAGCCAAACAATATCACTTAACCGTATTAAAAGAAACGTAAGGCATGTTGTTGTATTTTCATTTTTTTTGTTTATAAAAAGGTCTGTGGATAATAGTTATGTTTGTAAAATGGTGGTAAGGAATGTTGTTGTTTTTTTTAAGTAAATACAACTGGGTTTCTTAGAATTTCCTTTTATTGTCGTTCTCTCGATGTAATACAGGAAAGCATTAATACTCAATTCTTAAATAAATATAAATGCTTTTTATTAACCTTCGTGAACCTTTCCATAAGCAGCTGCCAGAAATGAATGACTCCGCTTAAGGCATAAATTTTCGACAAAAATCTCTTTATTATTTCTAAAACGTTCATATGCATGAGTGTTTGTGAGTAAACATTGTAAGAAAAAAAGCTTAAAATTTAAAGCTATCATGTGCTGAAATTATTTCTATCATATGATGTTGCAAGCCGAATTTCGTGTGTACGAGAGTCATCATCTTTTAATATGTATGATAGTTATTACACAAATACTTATTGTATTATGGTTTAGAAAGAGTTTTATTAATTTTGGCTAAGTTCTCAAGAATGATACTTAGCAATAGTAAATGTCAATGCCATTATATTTTGAACAGGCCGGACACTGGTTTAAATTTTGTGTTGCTTTAAACTGATCTGCATGTAAATTCCTTTCAAGGCATTTTCTACTCATCCTCGTATTTCATTTTATTTTTAAGTTAAATGAAATGTAAAAGGATTTACAATTGTGTCTTGAAATTCATGATGTGCTTTTAAATTAAACCCTTTTTCATAAAAAATAAAGACTTCGTAGTATAATTTTTATTTCTTCAAGAAAAATTTTACAGCTGTTATAGCTCTTAGAATTTTGCGATGGGCTTACTTGAATGTATCCGACTATAATCATTTTAACACTTAATACCTATTCAGATGTACATTTTCAAAATTAATATAAATTTTCTGCAGATGTGTGCGAATTAAAATAGTTATTAAATATGTACTTCACGCATATAAGAGAATATAAATTTATTTATAAAAGATGTTGCCAAATTCTAAATATTTAGTACATAATTTTAATAACAAGTAATTAAAAGAACAGTTTCTTCATAAATAAATATACGCATATTTTAATTCTTTTAACAATAAATATTTCATTATATTTTCATTAAAATACTTGCTGTCATATTCATACAAAAACATAAACAGCTTAGAATGTGTTTTATGACAAAGTTTTTATGCAAATTTGTCCTAAAATACATTTCAAATCTATTTATTACTTTAATTTCAAGGTATTTATTTCAAATATATGAGAACGAATTATAAAAATGTAACTGCAAATATAATCTTAAAACACCATTTTAATTATGAACCTTCATTATTTAATTTTAAAATAAGTTCATCAGTTAAATGGAACAATAATCTATTAGATTTACGTACAACTTTTAACCAGGGCGAGTTTAGGTTGGTACGAAAATTTGATAAAAATTCTACAAAATGGCACGAAAAAGCGCTATAAAAATCAAAAAAAGCATAAAATAAAATTAAAAAATATAATTTTCTTTCATTAAATTTTGATTGCACTTTACACTTGGATTACACTTTACATGGCCCATTTCCCTTGAAACAGCGGGTAAAACATCATGCCTGCCTCTAATTTTTCCATATCATTTTTCTCTTTCGTTTGTAATACTGCAGGGAGTTGTTGCTTATGATAAACATTAATGAAAAAGGTAAGTAAACTTAGTAAGCATTCACCTGATACAGTGACCTTTTCATTTATTAGGTGGGAAAAACAACCATAAGCAAAACTTTCAATTTTAAACGCAACAGAAAAATTTTATGGTAGGAAAGTGCTTCTAATTCCGACTTCTATTTAAACTATTCAAAAGGAAATCTTCTGTATCCTACGTATGGTGATACATACATGATAAATGGTATATAGGATTTGGCATAGCTTGCCAAATGAAAATTTTATTAGATTTATATTTAAAACTCTCTGTTGTTGTCTTGAGTTTTTTAAATTTCACGCAATCAATAATTGACAAGTTTTCGTTTATGGCTTTATGTACAAAAAATCAGATTTTTTCCAGGTTTGCGCACTACTAATTGTACATCTCATATAGATTTCGCTTTAAATATGCTTAATATTTAATACGTCACATATGTATTTTTGTTAAACTATTACAATTATATTTTGCTGCCTAAATCCAAGTACCATATTTGGACACACATGGTCCTAGATAAAAGTCCTTTGGTTGCAACAAATTTAAAAAAAGCTTCTAAATTAAAAAAGTAAGACTGCTAAGACTAGGAAATACGTGTAGATACCAGCTATTCCAAACCAACAAATAAATTGCATTTTTATTTGAAAATGTTATGGGATATTAGCATAATATAATAAATAGTAAGACTGCTATATTCGACCATGCGAAATCTTATATAGCCTTCACCATCTATATAAATCTAGTTTAGTGAAGTAATACCAATCAAAAAGCAAATATTGGTTACCAAGACTTAAATAAATAAAAAAATGTTGGTACTGCATATATATAATTTTACTTAAAAGTGCCATCGGCTCTTAATGGGTTAAACATTTTTAACAAATATTAGTATTTCTTTCAAGATCTCTGCAAAATCCTAAAAAGGATACCCATATTGATATTTTAAAAAATTCGAACATTTCAGTGCCCCGTAACTCGGAAAATATAGGCGTGCGCCAATTTTTTCACTTAGTGTTTTTTCTTTTTTTTTATTCACTACCGCCGCTTTAATTTATTTTTTGATTGATTTGATTAGAAGTAGGCGTGGTGTTTTATATGCTGCCTTGAAGGACTTGGACCGATCATGCTGATTTCCAATAGCACATCTTTCGATACTATATCTAATGGATTGACATATTTATTTTTTTTTCTGACTTCAAGACTCTAACACGGACGGACAGACGGACATCGCTTAATAGACTCCACTATGCATAAGAAGTCAAAATACACATATCGCACACCTAGTTCAAAAGTGAAATAACTCAAAATTTTAAGTTTAAGAAATCGAAAAAAAAACTGTTTTTGACCTGAATAAAAATGGTCAAAAACAAAAACTTTGGACTATTTAGCAGAAAATCCATACCGATTTTGATATAAAAAGTACTTTTTATTTGTTAAATATTTATACACTAGTAAATGAACAATTTTATTAAATTTTGAGTTCAGTCACTTTTGAACTATGTGTGCGATATATACTTTATGAGGTCGGAAATGGTTACTGTAGAAATTATACACGGAATGACAGACTAAGATATACCCTCTTTCTACTTTTTGCGCTAAAGGGTATAAAAAACTATACTTACTTTACCTGAGGAAAAACTGCTTTACTGCTTGATGCAATCTCTGCACAAATTTCTCAATGAAGATTCCGCTTGGGAGGACTTATATTTTGTTTTTAGCTATTTGTGTCTTATTGTATTAAAATGTGATTCAGTGTTGTGTAACTTGTATACTTTAAGTGCACAATTACGAAAGATAAAATATTGCAGCATACGTAAATTAAATATTTTAGTCTTTCTTTTAGGCATTTTTTTTTAATGCTGTTAAAATTAAAACAACAGATATAAAGAAAAAACAAAAATAAATTTAGAGTTTTATGCAAACTTTTTTCTTTGAAAGTATACGTTACTTTTGGCGAAAGCAATTTAAAATAATTTGAAAAAAATGAAATGAACGCTGGTATAACAACACTGTAATTTAAAAATTAATTTTTTTTACACTTCACAACAACAAACTTAATTTTTTATAATAAAAAAAGAAATGTCCATTGCAAATACCATTACATAAGAAACTTTTCCTGCTTATTACTTTTAATTGTACTCTTTCTTATAAAATGGCCAACTGTCAATAGCAGCACACAATATACTATTTGTTCCATACAATTTATATTTTCATTATCCTAAAAAGCATGTCAAGGTAGGGTAGTAACTGTTCAAACAAAAAATTTAAGCAAAAGAAAATACATTCGTACTTTATTAAATTTGCTGTTCAGATTTCTGAATAGAAGCAGAAAAGGGAAAATAAATGAACGACACAGTTGTTGGATAGAATCATGAAATAATTGTTAATTGTTTACGTGTGGTCAACAATGTGGAAAAGTCAAAATCAGCCCAAACAAATGAATGCATGAACTGTTGACAGGTCTTTACCCAAAACTAACAATGTGTGACTGTAACACATGTTTTAAATATCAAATATATACAAACAAACTTAACGAGCTGATGTATGTATGAAAATTAATTTTACAAATTTTGAACATAAATCCATATACCATTTACATATATTTATAAAATCAAGCTGAATGGCCATTATGGAATTATAGTTACAAATGTATTAAACTACGCATACAGAGCCAACAAACGGAAAATGATAAGCAATAATTAGAATATGCTAAACAGTGAAACGAATCTCTTGTCTAATTAAATTGACACAATGAAAGGTTGTACTCATTAGCAATGGCCTTCTTTATAATCAGATCTTTGTTTATTCCGACACATATATACACACATACGATATAGAAGAAAAACTAAATATACATTGAAGGAAAGAACTAAGAAGTCAAAATAATTCACTTTATTTTGTGTACGATTTTTGAGTTTTTTTGAAAAATTATATTTTTATAAATTAAATACATTAACTTTATTATTGATATATAATTATGTATTAGTGAATAAAGATTTTTCTATTTATAAAATCATTTTGAATATAAAAACTATTAAAAAATTACTAGAATATTTTTTATTGTATAGAAAAAAAATATTTTTTTTATTTTAATTATTAGTTTATAGGACTTTATTCTTTTATTCATGAAGAAGTATTTACTAAAAATAAAAAAATTTTATCATCAATCTTTGAGAATTATAAGTTTGGAACAACAACAATACTCAACAGTTTTGCTAAACTAGGAACAAAATAAAATATTCTTAATTTTTAATGATGCATTAAGCTTTATTAAACTCAAACGAATACTACAACTACTTTCAACCATAGCTCTCATTCTAGAGCAAGCTGCTGACTTGTCAATATCATTAAATACCCAACCAAAAATAAGAAAATTTTCTCCAACCTGATTCATATACCTAAAATTAATAAAAGTACTACAAACGCAGAGCAGACTAAACAACTACATTTAGAACAGACATACATCTATGAAAGCAACAATTACATAATTTTCTACTGCGATGGATGCAAAACAACTTACGTCAATTCATTTACATAGTAGATGGTTACAATCGTGTTATCAAGACAGGCATTTTCCATCCATTTTCACCTCAGAAATAACATCTATTGAAGAGGCTATTAAAGCATGTTCATCACAAAGCAATCTCCTAATATTTACCTATAGCCTTTTAACTATAAATGCTTTAAGGTCAAACAATCTTTTAGGCCCACAAATTAAAAAAATCAAAGAAATTCTTGTTGTTTTAAAATTTTGTACTCGCCTGCTCACATTAACATCCCAGGTAATGAACTAGAATATAGTACAGCAAAAAAAAAAAAAAAAAAAACACGGAGATCTCTTCGATTCTAATAAATAATTATACAAAAAAAGATATCAATAATGTAGTAAAATCACAAATACAATACAACAACATGAACTCACCTAACATCTTTTAAAAAACCTTTCTCCAACCTTAACCTAACTACAACAAAAGTTACTCATCACTCTACGACTAGGACACTCAAAACTTACACACAAGCATTTTATTAATAAAAACTTAAATCCTTCGGAAAGTCCGCAATGCATGTCCGTCTGTTCGACCGTATTAGTGTTAAAATCAAGTTTACCTCGGCAATCGAACAGATATAGTGGTCCGCGTCCTTTTAGGCGGCAGGCAAAACACTACGCCTGCCTTAAATTTTTTCAAGTTATTTAGAACAATAAAGTAACTTCAATCAGGAAAATAAATATATGGGGCGATAGAGAATTAAGAAATAAGAAAGAAACAATAACTGAAAAAATTGGCGCTCACCCATATCTTCCGAGTTACGGGGCTCTGAAATTTTTAAACTTTTTGAAATATCAAAATAGGTATCATTTTAAAGATTTTTAAAAGATCTTTAAGGAAATACTACAATTTTTTTAAAAGTGCTTAACCCATTAAGAACCGATAGCATTTTTATGTAAAATAATATGTATGCAATCCCAAATTTTTTATATTTTAATTCTGTCACTCTAGTAATTGCTTTTTTGATTGGAGGTTCTTCACTTAACTGGATTTACATAGATGGTGAAGGGTATATAGGATTCGGCATAGCCGAATATAGTACTCTTACTTATTTTTTTATCTCAAAACTCTATTTAAAATCTTTAACCTACTGTTTAAAATATATTAACCTTATACAAAAGAGAGATAAAGGCCTCTGCAGCCAGTGTTCATAAATAAATAATACTGTTAAGAAAATAAGATCTGGCGGCCTCTGCTGTTGTTTTGTTGTTGGCCGTCTGAGCGCGGTAAATAAGTTACTTCTACTACTGGTGTGTGTATAGAATAATACCACAATTAGCTAACAAAAGCTGTAAACAAGAAGATGATGAGTTCGAACCCGGAAAAAACAAGTTGTGTGTGATTATTTTCCAATAAAAGAACTCAATAAATTAAACGTTTGTAAATTAAATTAAATAAAGCATATATTTCATATAAACAGATCGTTTTCGAAAAATTGGTAATGAAATATTGTTAATGGACATTGTATTGGTATTATATTTGTGAACACAAAATGCAATGAATAAATACGTCTAAGTCTATAAGGAAAACTTATGTTCGACTTTCCTACATTTAATCTCCTTATTAATATCAGGCCATTTATTTATTTATTTAATTTTTAACCTGGGAATATTTGTAAATTTTACTGCTTCAAAACATGAGCATGATGTGGTTTTTACTTTTATATAAATATTCATTGATTATATATTTAATGATAAACATATACACAACATCCACTTAACACACACTTACATAAATTTGCCTTCAGAGCCAAGTATGTAGACATGCATACATATCATATCGTCACATGTACATACTAAATAAGTAAATAGATACTTTTATTGAATTGTAAAAACTAAACTTGTATTATAATCCCATAAAAGTAAACATGTAAGTTAATGTGAACAAAAAATAAATAAAATTTATTACTTTTACCCTAAGTTTTTTAGGTGAAAGAGTGTTCCGATTTTTAAAGTTGTTTTTTGATTTGGCCACAAATAAAGGTCGATTACAAAATGAATGTTCATAAAGCAAATTTAACTGATGCAAATGCTTTGCAATTTAGAATAATTTTTGGTTAACTAAGTATTAGAAAATGAACTTGTGCGCAATGTAATGTCTTCAGAAGCGTATTTATATTTGTAATGCTTTCGGGTTGATCTAATGTATGGAGAATTCTTTAGTTTTATTTTCTGCATTACATGCAGGTATTGCTTTTCCTTTAATAAATGTATGATTTTTTGTCACCTATAATAAATAAATTATATCAGAGAACAATGACTTATTCGCACATGCGTTCACATATTTATTAAATGTTATAAAAAAGTAGAATGAATCTCGTATTCCGATAAAAAAAACCGTTATTTTCAGTTTTTTCAAAAAGTATTTATTTATTCATCAATAACTATCTTGTCCCCATTTAAGTAATCCCCCTCAGATATAAATCACTTATGCCAGCGTTTTTTCCAATCCTCGAAACACTTTTGAAATGCTCTTTTTGGTATCGCTAGCAGCTCCTGTTTCGATTTTTCTTTAATCTCCTCAAACGATATGAGAGGTGGTAGGCAAAACCTTTACATTTGACCGAACTTGAAGTGCTTTTTTCGGTCTTGGCTCTTCTGGAAGCTTCCATTGGGATAATTGGACTTTGGTTTCAATGTACACCCATAATTCGTCACCAGTTATATGTCGGTATTCTAAATTGCGAAAACAAATGTTAAATTCGCAAAATTTATTTGACAACAAAATAGCGTTCGCAAAGTAAAAACCATACATTTAATATTTAATTCAGGGAAGCAAGCAATAAGACCACCTAACCGCGTCAATTGATATAAAGATAGAATTTATGAATAAGCACAGCCAGTTGGAAAGAGGTCATTTGAAAACACCAAATGTACGTCAGTCAGCAAATACTTTGTGGCGAACATTAACTGAAGAACTAAATATCAATGCACCATCTATTAGAGAAGCTGCAGGATGGTAAAAAGTATTAAATATATAAACCAGTTCAAAAATATTTGACTTCATCTTTAATTGTGCCGATTTTAAAGTATTCACCAAACAAAAGCTTAGATGAAATTAAACCGACATTGGCGGCACTGGCGGTGGCCCATCAATATATAATTCACTATTTTCCTTAGAGAAGCAAGTGGTGAAATTTCTAAACTTGACAGATTCCGTAAATGAATTACCTGGCGCACATTCTTTCGAGGCAACAATTGCTTCTAAGCAATCTTCTCTGTATCCCTTTATTTTGATCATGCTCTTCTTCTTCGTCGAACCACAGTGCCACAAAATCCATTTTTATTGTTATTTTTTTTCATTGACATTCATTTGAACAGCGTTGCAATGATTTGAAATAAATTGCGAATGCTATTGCGAAATTCTAACAGAATACCAATTTTCTTTCGCATCGCATTGTATTTCCGCATCGCATTCATTTTCGCATCGCAATTTAGAAATAGCCTTCTGAAATTATTTTTTTCGAAGCAAAAAATAGTAGAAAAGTTCTCGCTACAAAAATGTTGATTGTTTAATGTTACATGAGCCAGAATTGATTTGTTATTTTCAAGCAGACGCGGAGAACCCCAGTGGACTCTTAATAAAGTATATGGACAGGCAAATGAGGCCTAGCAGCTGGACACTGAGCCGAACAGTGTGGTCAATGGGCAACGACTTTTTTCAATCAATTCAATAAATAAATAAATTTTAGAGGGCGGAAATAAGTCTCAGATCTCAGTCAGCAAATAGATCTCAAATGAACAATTGTTAAAAGTTCACATGCTTTCTTTTCCGTTAATATTTACACAAAAAGAGACTATGCATCTCAGTATTCACCCTAATGATCTCAAGTGGAAAAATGGATACCCTGCGATGTCTCATGTTATTTCTGGTTTTTAGATTTTAAGTAAAAAAATGTTTAATTCATGAAACTCGGCAAATAAACTAATATTCTATTTGAAATTTAGTTGCAATCATTTTTGAAAAGACCAAAGCGAAAAGGGGGAAAAAGAAGAAATATTGCAAAAAAAAAAAACAAAAAAGAAAAAGTTACTTTTTTCATTTATTTCCAAACTCAATAAAACTTTAACTTCTATGATTTTCAGACCCATCATTAACATGTCTGTTTATATAATTTTTCGAGTCTTACTATAACCTGATCAACTTTTGTAGAATAATATCTGTGTATAAAATTAAATGCAGCATTTAATTATAGATGTGATTTTTTATGATACATTTAAAGAAAATCCACTACTTGCATATATATATCATTTGTCACTGTTTCATACGTAAAATATTAATAATACAGATACTAAACCACATGTAAACCTTAAATTTAGAAATTTTTTTAAGTCCCTTCCTTCTCTAGTAATATGAAATGTTTAAAATTTATATTTTTTTATGGCAAAAATGTTTGTAAAAACTAATTTGAATTAATTTTATAAGAAATTAGCTTTGATTCATTTATCACAGCAAAAAATTTCTGAAAAGGTAATCGAGTGTGGAATTAAGCATTTTTGACTGAAGTACTTCCCAACTAGATTACCAACTTAATGGTTTTAACAAGGCATGAGACTCTTATAATCAATTACTGAGAATAGATTACATTAATTATTGTAGGCAATAATGAGTACCATTAGAACGGTAGTCTCTTTTAACGTAAAAAATTAGTTCCATTACTACCTTCTTTTTTGGAAACTAATGTAATGTGTTTTGTAAGCGAGTAACAAAGTATGGCAATACAAATGTAAGTCATTATATGGCAAGTACCTTTTAAGGTAATGTCAAATTTTTTGCTGGGTATATTATTTATTATATAGGGCAAAAGAAACTAAGTGGAATATATAATAATAAAATAGTTAACAAAATGTTGTCACACATCTGCAATATTTTTTTAATTCTTTTGTTTTGTATACTTTTTAATTTAAGTACATATTACCAGGAAATAGTCTTATCTCATTTTCTTTTTCTTTATTTTGTAATAGACGTTAAAATATCTTTAACATGCAATATGTAGCTTTAGAAAAAATTGCTTCAAAAATAAGTTAAATTATAAGATTTCTGTATGAGAGTCCATTATTTCTATTTTTTTTTTAAGCGTATAGAATTTTATTTCTTATGGCTTTCTAAAAATTTTATATTGTCTGTATTTAAAAAAAAGTTCTGTAAAAAAAGTTGTAGTCAAATTTATTTCCTTTAATTTCATGAGCAGTCCTCTATTGACAGTGATTGCAATAAGACGTGTGTTAACAACTCTAATTGCAATTATTTAACATTTTAACATTTAAAACAAAAACAAACATTTTCCAAAACAAACCAAATCTTAGTCAAACAATAACAAAATAAAAATATTTAAAAATAACGGGAACGTTAATCCTAAAAAAATTTTAAACCTTAAACTAAACAAAAACAATAATTAATACAACTTAAGTGAGAAAAGAAAAAATTAAATCATGCAGCGTGAATGCTGCTAATGATGATGATAATGATGTCAGTAAAAATTATTCTTTATACAACTGGCAAAGTATACCAAATATTAACAAACGTACTGTATGTAAATCTACAATTGGTAATGAAGCAAAGAAAAGAAATACAGCTGATGATATCCCAAGCACATCCAGTGCGAATCGATTTGCTATACTTGATGCGGAAAATAACAACAATGATGTGAGCGAAGAGACTACTGACTCTATCAAATTACCACTTGTTTTTATAGCGTTTGTAAACAATATTTTAAATATGATAAACAATATATGCTCTATTATTCCTAGGAAAGATTTTCGTTACAAATATATGAGAAATAATGAAATTAAAGTCAGGATGAATATCATAGAATCTTATAGAAACTTAGCTAAGTACTTTGATAATAGAAAACTAGGTTTTCATACTTTTCAAGGAAAGGGCATATACCCAGCAAAACATTAGACATTACCTAAAAGTACTTGCCATATAATGACTTACTTTTGTGATTGCTATATTTTGTTACTCGCTTACAAAACACATTACATTAGTTTCCAAAAAAGTAAGTAGTAATGGAACTAGTTCTTTATGTTTAAAGAGACTGCGGTACTAATGGTACTCATTATTTCCTACCATAATTAATGTAATCGATTCGCAGTAATTGATTATAAAAGTCTCATGCTTTGTAAAACTCAATCTAGTTGGGAAGTACTTCTGCCAAAAATGCTTACCTCGATTACCTTTTCAAAAATTTTTAGCTGGGTAGTTGTCATTAAGGGTCTCCACCACTCAACTCTTACGGAGTATATTAAAACTGAGCTTTTGATACAAGGTCATCAGAATAGAAATGAATGTAATGTTAGAAGTAGAATTACAAAAGAACCTCTTCCAATGTTTTATGTTGATCTTGACCCAAATCCTAACAACAAAGAAATATTTAATTTTCGTTATATGAACAACGCCATAATTTCTGTTGAACCACCTAAAAAAGTTATTGATATTGTTCAATCACCGTTGTAAACAATTTGGCCACTCTCAATCTTATTGTAAAAAATCCTTTCGTTGTTTAAAGTGCGCGCTTGATCATCCTACAGTTGAATGCACTATGAATCTTACTAATACTCCTCGCTGCAAACATTGTTTGCAAAATCACACTGCAAACTAAAACGGCTGTCAAGTTTATCAAAAATTAGTGTAGAAAAAAAATACAATTATTTAACAAATCTCGCAAGCTCCAAACATTACTATCTTCTCAAGGCCGCAAAATTCTAATACTTCTAACGCAAATGTTTTAAAAGGTCAAAGCTCAAACGACTGTGAAAATTTATATGAACGTCTTATCCTAAAACAAATAGAGTTAGTTAACACATTACTTAATATGATTAGAAATTAGAATAGCAATATTGAACGCAAACGGGCTTTTCAATCATACACAGGAAACTGAATTATTCTTAAAAACGCATTATATCGATATTCTTATGATTTCTGAAACTCATTTTACAACTCATTTTCGCATAGGAGGTTATTATATAATAGCAGCAAATCACCCAAACAACAGAGCCCATGCTGGCTCTGCAGTAATAATCAAATCCACCATAAAGTACAAGCAAGCAGCTTAAACAATAACTTATTGAAATAAAAAATTAAAAAAAAAAAATGGTCAATATTTGAAATGCCTCGATACTAACAAACATGAAAACTTTATCTGGAATGCTACAAAATACCTCAAAAGACCAACTCAACAAAATATTTCAGTTAGAGATTTACGTAAAACTTGGTGTAGATCAGACAAAAGTAAAGCAGAAGCTTTTTCTGAACATTTAGAGAATACACAAAAC
This sequence comes from Gymnosoma rotundatum, assembly GCA_916610165.2. Taxonomy (NCBI): domain Eukaryota; kingdom Metazoa; phylum Arthropoda; class Insecta; order Diptera; family Tachinidae; genus Gymnosoma; species Gymnosoma rotundatum. The sequence goes on along the minus strand of OU744337.1, from coordinate 87,401,107 downwards.
AACACATCTGCTGATTGTGAAATACTAGAATTTCTTGATTCTCCGTGCCAAATGTTTCTTACAGTAAATTCTTTTACACCAACTGAAGAGAAAATGGAAATAATCAAACTTGGAAATAATTAAAGCCCTGGGTATAAAAGAATTGATACAAACAGAGTATTGTACTTCTAACGCTGTTATTTAACACGATTTTACGTTCATGCCATTTCCCGACCAAGTGGAAAAGTAATTCTGAAAATGAATTATTGTTTTACAGGCCAATAAGTTTGTTGCCGACCCTTTCAAAAATATTTGAACGTTTGGTTTTATGTAGATTAAAACCTATTCTAGATGAATATAATATAATACCAGACTTTGAATTTGGACTCCGCAGCAAACTTCGTACTCCAGAATAGTGCTATCAAATTATTTATGTAATTACTGATACGTTGGAAACAAAAAATATTGTTCTGCAGTTTTCCTAGATGTTCAACAGGCGTTTGATAAGGTTTTGGCACCCAGGTCTTTATTTAAACTAAAAACATTACTTCCAACCCCATTTTATATGAACCTGAAATCATAACTTAAAGAAAGACATTTCCATGTTAATATTAAAGAAGAATTTGCAAATATAAGACCAGTAAATGCAGGAATTCCCCAGGGTAGCGTATTACGTCCAACAGTGTATACTATATATACATGTGATATGCCATGTACGGAAAAAGTTACAGTTGCTACTTACGCAGATGACACAGCAATAATAGCATTAGCGATTTGTCCTATTGAAGCCTCTACGCTATTGCAAATAGAATTTAAAAAGTTACAAGATTGGCTACATAAGCGGAAGCTAACAATTAATGCAACCAAATCTTCTCTCATAACTTTTACTCTTAGAAAAGGTAATTGCCCACCTGTTGCTCTAAATGGAATACAAATACCCACAGTAAACAACGTTAAATATCTAGAACTATATTTTGACATAAGACTAACATGGAAAGAACATATTAAAACAAAATGAAAGTATTTCAACATCAAAACGAAAAAAATGTATTGGTTATTAGGTCCAAAATTTAAATTAAGCTTGAAAAATAAACTTTGTTTTATATAAAGCTACACTCAAGCCTATAGGGATTTATCGAAGTCAGCTATGGGGCACAGCTATAAACTCAAATATGGAAATTTTACAGCGATACCAATCCAAAACACTTCGTTTTATCTCTCAAGCACCTTGGTTTGTAACTAATAAAAATTTCTACCGTCAAAGAGGACATAGTTGAAATCGATATTTAGTACATTTATTGACCATATATCGGTATTATCTGTTGTATCTATGGTTATATATATGTAGTGGAATCATGTTATTGCATTATTAAAAATGCAAGAAAAAATGTCCCCAAAGAATTTTGAGGACTGTCCTCAAAGTATGCAAATGTCCCCAAAGTATGCTATAGACCGAAAAACTGTCCCCGAAGTATGCGTGATACATATATATATATATAGTTATTGCACTTCCGTTATTTTCTTATTAACCCTGCTCCGTCTTCCTTCGTCAAAAAGACGACGCGACTTTTTATTTTTAAATTAAAACCTGTTTTTGTTTTGATATAGTTTTTTGTATAGCAATAGTTGCTTGCAATCTGTTTTTGTTTAATATTAATAAAAAAAAGATCTAAATATAAATAAAAAAGTTATTTTGGTACCTACTTTTGCTCATAACATGTATTATATTCACTAAAAGTTCGTCGTAGTGAAAATGACGAAGGATGACGTTGCTGTACAAAAAATAAGGATGATGTTAATTTAACAAATTTGCTTATTATAAACAGATTGTAAATAAAGAGATTGGAAAAAAATACGAACATTGTTAAAAAATAAAAAAAAAACTACAGGTATTTTGATAATCACAAAAATATGAGTCGAATTTTTACTCTCTAAGGAAATTTTATTAAGTAGTAGGTAACGATTGATGGTTCGTTGTAGGCAAATATACCAGCCTTAATAAACAATAAAAGTTAATAAAATTAATGTTAATATTCGAATAAAAAAGAGCAGTACTGCCCTAGTTATGTTTATTATAATAATTTTTACAAAAAGACAACTTATCGCCAATATTTTTTTTCAAAACCGAAAAAATTTACGCTTATCTGTGAAAGGGAATTTTAAATAACTTAATTTTTTTAACAAGGAGTTGAACTGTGAATACTATAAATAATTTAAATTTGATTTTGCTCTTAGTTCATTTTAAAATTTGCAAAAACCTTCTTTTTAGAAAGGAAATATGTTTTGCAAACGTACGCGGACGTTTTCTCAAGAAAACCAGCAAAATTAGACACCAGCAGAATGCAGTGGTACATTTTTTAGATCGCTGTATCCTTCATCAGCATTGTTCGCGTCTATGTACCTTAGTTGTGTATTTATAAACATCATCCATTTAACTCTATTTAACCAACTAATTTTGTAAATAAAAATACGAGTAGTAAAAGTATCAATATTAATTTGATTAGACGAAATTCACGTGCAAACCAGAGTATTTCTTCACAGTTCTCTTTGTACCTCGCCTTGTGTATTTGTGTTTGCCTTGTACCAACCCTTGGTTGGTCACGAATGAAATTTTTATTTTTAATCATTCTTGTTTGTTTCCTTACAAATCTTTGTAGCAAAAGTTGGACAGCTGCCAAAACTCTAAATTCTTATCTTCTAGTTTCAGTCATCCGCAGGCAGTAGAATTCAGAAACTGGCACCACATCTACAGTATATGTAAAGCTTTCGGAGCAGACGAAAAGCCCTTGGGAAGTGCAATTATCCCATCGAATACATAATTTAGAAAATTTTGCGAAGAGGAGCAAAATTCACTTTTCACTGAATGATCACAGGTTAATATAAAAGTCTAAACTCATAACTATTAATCCCATTCGTCCTGAAGAACTCTTTTCAAGCCATCCTTAGAACTTATTGTTTGACTACGAATTTTACGATCGAGATAGCTCCACAAATTTTCGACTGGGCTTATGTCTGGACTCTGGGCTAGTGTATCCATAACATGTGGACAATTATAAAGTAGCCATGATCGCACATTATAAGCCTTATGCTTAGGTTCGTTGTCTTGGTAAAAATAAAAGTTTTCACCAAGACAAAATTTCTGCTTACAAACTGGCAAACTTTCTTTTAAAATGTTCAGATACATATGCTGATCCATGGTACTATCGATAAATTGTAAAACACCGGGCCCAGATGCAGAAAATTATCCCCAAACCATTACTGACCCACCACCGTGCTTAACTATTGGTTTCATGTTTTAGACAAGCAACTCCTCATTGGATTTTCTCCATACAAAAGGTCTTCCATCTGAACCAAACAAGTTGAATTTACTTTCATCTGTGAATAATACTTGCTTCCAAAATGAAAAATTCTTTGTTTCATGTTACTTGGCAAATCGTAACCTTCTCTTTGATTTCTCTTATTAAGCAGAAGTTTAACTCTTGTCCTTCTACTATTGAAATTAGCCATTTTTAATATGTTTCTTATGGTCTGTGGGCAACATGTTTTTCCTAAGTCTTTCTACACAACTTCTACGAGTTTCGGAGCACTTAAAAATGGGTTCCTTTTTATTTGACGTAAAATATATTGCTCGTCTTTAGCAGAGAAAATTTTGTTATATGCACTTTTCTTCTTGTTCGCAATCCTCTCTTCCATTTTACACCTTTTTATAATATATTGCACTGTTGATAGGCTTTTATCAACTATCTCAGATATTTATCGCAGCGATTTATTATTATTATGATGTTGAATTATTAATTTTCTTACTGCGACAGAAGTTTGTCCTCTCTGTCTACCCATTCTGTTCTCTTTTGTAACTCTTTCAAACAAAAAATCAAATAAATGACAATAAAAAAGGTAATAATGGGAAAACTCCCTAATTTTTTTAATTATTTTTACAACATATCCCGAAGTTAGATGCAAATTAAAAGAATGTTGCCAAATTAAATAAGACTGTACGAGTTTGGCTTTGGCGTCGAAAGTTGGCACTTTTTAAAATATTTATCTGTATTTTAATAAATAAATTTATATTCAAAATTTCGTTTCTGATATTTAATTAAGTACATAGTTGTGTACTAAAATTAAGTAAATTTATTTTATTAGCCTATTTAGTTTTAGACATATAACATAAAGAAATTTGTTTTCATAGGTGTACGAGTTTCGCTTGGAGCTACTGTACATGAATATATCTTCAAGATATTTCTAAAAATTACAAAATAAGGACCCTAATGACATAATATCCAACAACGTAGGGTCATTAAGTCCATGGTATTATATTCGGAAAAAATACAACTTTTTATTAACTGGCTTGCAGAAACTCTAGTAAGCGAAGCCGGTGTTGGTAATATTATAGAGGAGAAAATCCTTGCGGCCGGCCAAAGGTTGGCTATGCAAGCGAAGCTTTTTTGTTTTAAGTGTGGATATTATGAACCATTTCTGTGACATTATGTCAATACTAAAAGCGATACAATGCCCATGGAAATTATGACGTTTTTTAAAGCAACATAATGTACAATGTTGATATTGTTTACAAGGTTTTAATATATAAATAATAGTATCTCTTACATTAAGTGCAATATCAAAAATTTTCGCGCTTTTTGTTGGCAATGGACATTATGTCGCACCAGAAAGTCACATAATATTAATGGACATAATGTGACAGTTTGATGCTACATAATGACCATCATCGTAGTGTCGTAACGTCCATTGATACTGTAAGTATATTTTATGGTATTCTACGTAAGAATAATACAACGGTTTAATAAACTGGCGTAAAGAAAATTTTTGGTAAGCGAAATCGGTGTTGGGTTTACCATATAAGAGAGAATTCTTGCTCCCGGACGAAGGGTGGCTAGCATAAAATATTTGGCAAACGAAGCCGTTGTTGTTTTAAGTGTTTAAAAGTGTCATAATATCCACAGACATTATGACGTTTTTAAAAGCGAAATAATGTTCATTGACATTATGAATCTTTTGAGTGTGACATTAAGTCCATGGACATTATGTCTTTGTTCACTATGACAGGCCACCTTAATCCCAATCTATTTAAAAATTTAAAAAATTTTAATTTAATTTTATGAAATGTATAAATAGTTCAATGCAGTTAAATAAACAAAAATATTTATTTTTATTTTTGACGCTTAGCAAGCAAGCACTAAAGTTACAAAAGTTTTTTCAGTGACTTACAGAAATTTAATCCGTGAATATTTATTTATATATATGCATCACTGACTGAGATGAATACTAGGACTGCCAGCATAAAAATGTTGACCTAAATATTTTTTAAATGAGTTCATAGTTTGGCAACTTGCTGCAAGCTTTTTGGACTTAAGTTTGTATGCTTATATCACTCGTACTTTCCTTTGCACATTTTGCTGATTTTTTTTATATAAATATACAAACTCAACTGGACACAACTCAAGTTCATTTTTTATATTTTTTTCTTCGCTTTTGTTTTTCCAAAATGGAAGTAACAAATGTTGTACATTTTCTTTCTTCCATGATGTTCTGAAAAATGCCAATATTAAATGTTTACAAAAGATCTCAATGGCCATCAAGAGCCAACTATTGAAGAAACAAAAGATGCAGAAAATAAAAATACTTTGCGAAAATAAAACTACAATGAACAAAAAAAAAAAATATTTTTTTTAAAATAGTATAAAGTGGCACTTGGAACAAGTGTTTATTTTTAAAACTTCTAGTACACACGACGAATGTTCTTAAAGCTTGTTCAAAGCAGCAACATTAAAAACAGTTTTATTTTTAAAAATATTTAGTTCGAGTTTATAACAATTTAAAGTAACAGCAAAATAAAGTTTAATTAAAACTAAAAATGGTAATGTTTTCAGTAAAATATCAGAAAACTGAAATTATAATTTACGATAATAATGATTTTCAATAATTTTGCAATGTTCAGGCAACGTTAAAATTAACCGTATTTAGCAATTGTGGTGTGGGCCTTTAATGAATTGGAGACAAGTCATTTGTTATGCGCTAAAACAAATTTGCCATAGTTTCAATATATTCGCTTAGTACCATTAAGTTTGGCCAATTAAGAAAAGTATATAATTATTTATTCAGAATTACTTTAGTGAATAAAAATTAAATAAGTCATCATTTTTTATGGCGGCCATTTTGGGTTTATAAATTTGTCCTGTTGCACTCTGCTCTATTAGGCAAGCCTATTAGAACTAAAAGTGTGTCAGAGTATTTCGGCTGCTAAAAGGAGGTGAAGGCGAACAACAGAAATCTTTTCGAAACACTAAAGGATTATATAAACCTAAATGTTCTTAAATTACAATAATTATTTGTAATTTTTTATTTTATGTTAATAATAATTGGTTAGTTTTTGTTACCAATTGTGTGATATATAAGAAATATAATTTAACTCGAAAAATACATTAAACGTTTTTAATGATGTTTAAAATTTTTGCTCAAATTTAATTTTTATTAAATTAGGAGTTAAACTGTAAATATTATATAAATTTAAACAACGGGATTTTTTTAAATTATATTAATTTTCAAAAATTCTTTTTTTTCGTGCTATTTTCCCGATTTATTATTTAAATCATTGATATTGATTATTGAAGGAGAAAGCACGTCTCGATGGCCATTTCGGTACGGCTTACTTAGCTCGTCAGGAAACTTCTCAAAAACATTTTAAATAAACTAAAGATTTTTGTCCACACAATAAAGCAAAGACAAAAATCAAAGTTTAAAAACAACAATAACCAATAGTAATTCTATTTTTCTTTCTCTCCGCTGTACACGGCTGAATTTTTTTCGGCTCTTTTACACAGTTAAAAGAGGATGAAAATAAAAAATCACAAAACACTACGATAATTTATTTTATGCACGGGCACTTTGCAAATAAATAAATATTATAAATGAATCAAAATTAATTTTGGTTTTTTTTTTCTTTCATAAAAAGTTTTTAAAAAATAAGATAAAAGAATAAAAGCCAAAATTAATTTCGATTCATTTATAACATCTTTTTATTAAAACAATTCTGTATTTTCAACTCAGAAGTTTACATATTAAGTTGCGTCTTTCCTACAGCAAAGGTTCGATATGAATTTTTTAGATAACTAGGAAGATATGAAAATTGTTTATTCATTGCTATTTTGATACTGCTCATAAAGCTCACCAGTGGATTTTATCCAAATTTTGTATAAAAATCCTAAGAGTCTTATATCTAATGCCAAATTGATTACATGAGAACTTCATTGAATCAGCGAAGCAACAGCACAATCAAAACTCGAAAAATGTTTTACACAAACACACAATACAAACTTAATTAGCTATTTTTATTTATTTTTTTATTTTTTTGTGTCCCTACGCCTGTTATAGTTTTGCTGCCAGCCAGCTTTTTTACAAGTCCAGGGTAGGTCCAATCCTTAACTATACGTTGGGACAACCACAGTAAAATAAAAAAACTCAAACTAAAGAGCAATAAAAAAAATAATGAACATGAACTAAAACCAAACATAAATAAATAAACAATATATGTATATACATCTGTATATATCTAGATATATATATATATATATATATATATATATATATATATATATATATATATATATATATATATATATATATATCTAGATAGATATATAGATATATATAGACGTATATAAATATATATCTATATATCTATATATATATATATATAAATAAACAATATATGTATATACATCTATATATATCTATATATCTATCTAGATATATATATATATATACGTTACTGAAACCTTTCCTTTTTCTATTTTTTTTTTTTTGGTGAAGAATTTGATGTAATTATAAGATAACCAATTTAAATCGATGCAAAACTATTATATAATGCCCTCAAATACCAACCACACACACTTACTTACAATGTTGTCACGTAAACAATTGTTACAAATATTGTGGCACTGCCTGTTTTGTAAAATAAATTGTTTAAAAACACAATTTTTTTATTGTAAAGGACGTCTCTTGCAAAACTCATTTAAAAACAAATTGTTTTAAAATGCTTTGTTTTAAAAAAGGAATCTCGGAGGAAAACATTTTTAAAAATTGCCGCTTTTAAATTAACTTTTTTGTTTTGAGTTTATTTATATTACATTTAACGTTTATACTTAGTAGAGTATCAATTTAATCGGATTTTCTTATTAAGTGTTTTAAATAACTCGATTAAATCTAATTAAATATTTTAACAAATTTAAATTCTGTATGCAATGAGAATGACAATCATACAAAATTGATTTAGAATATTTATTGTTAATAACAATACTTAAACGCAACCAAACTTTACCGCATTTAAATCATACTTTATGAAATTTTTTGTAATATTATTATTCATCATGTCTTTAAAAATAATATTTTAAAAATAAAATCGAAAGAAGGTGAGGTGATCTTTTAACCAATATTTTTGCTTTGTTTTTTATAAATTCCGACTTTAAACAAAACTCTTTCAAATATAGGTGATTTTGAAAGAAGAGCATTTAAAAGTTTCTTAAGATTTTTTGATCTTTGTTTTATCCAAATACAATATTAATCCACTATGATAGCTCTTGTACAAGATTATTTTTAAATTTAGAATACTTTTATCGTTTTGTTTAATTTACTTAGAAGATTACATTCATTTGAGTTTTCTTCATCCTCTAATAAAATATCTTCATCTGATTCAGCATTTGGTTTATTATAAAACAGCAAACTCTTTTGTTTTAGCTTTTAAACTGCATTTTTAAATGTGAACATTATTGGGAAAGGTATCAGAATTAGGCATAAAATTAATGCGTTAAGTTATTTGTTTTTTTTTTTTTTTGTTAGTTATTCTAGATTGCAAACAAACAGATAATTTGTTTGTTTTTTGTTTTTTTTTGTTCGTTTTTATGGATATTTTTGTACTTTTAGTTTCTTTAATATTTATACGTTTTCTTCTATAATACTTATGCTTTTACCTAAAAAAAAGTTAACGAAACGATTCACCTGTCAAAAATGTACGTTAAAAATGAGTCAATTGTAAAAAACAAGAACAATAGTGCGTTGGATAACATGCGTAATTTACACAATAATATGTACATAAAAATGTTGACTAAACACTTCTTGTGTGAAATTATTGTTAAACGAACAATCAAGAAGTAATAAATGGATCGTAATATAAATTAATTTTAGTCGATTTGTCAATTGACCGACATAAATTCTTCGAGTTATTTTTAAATCGAAATTTGCAATTTTTCTTGCTCGAAGAGTTAATCGACTTAAAATTTTCCCATTGATTGATCGAGTGGATACTTCAATACTTAGTCCAAAATTATACCATGGAATTTTTAATGCAATTTATTTTAATTTCCTTCTTATAAATAAAATAAAACTCTTGTTTCACCACCAAAAAAATATTTCTTGCTAGTTTCATAAAACATTTCATAGTGCAAATTGGCTTTTGGTGGGTTTGTGAAAGAAATCACAATCTTATAGACTTAAAAAGAAAATAAATACTTTTTCTAAAAGACAACAAAAAGAAAAAGTATACGTTTCGAAAAGCACTTATAAATAAATACGGCTTAAGAAAAATTTTCACTAACAACATTTCGTAGAAGAAATTTAAAACGTATTTGGTCAGAAGTCAAACTTGTACTATTTCTTCTCTTTTTAAAAGTTAACTTGCAAAAAATACATTTAAGGAAAAATTTGTGCAACATATGGTTGAAGAAAAACTATTTTTTAAAGAAACCTTTTACATTTTGTTAAACTTTTTAAAGAGTAACAGTGTTTCACTTTCTTTCATTTTAATAAATTTTTTATCGTAACTAAATGAATTAATTGCAAAAATTAATTATCGACAGAAAGTGCGATATAAATGAAAAATTAATTTGAAGCTAAATAAAAATATAACTAAATACATCTATTAATCTATTAAGTGGAAAGATTGACAATTTATTAATTATTTTTCTGTTATAGGGAAAGAGAGGACAAAAGTTTTAATTTACAGTTTAATAAATTTATCTTTTTAAACCGCTTTTAATGTTTACAGTTTTAAAAACTACTTATTTATTTCAAATTAAACTTCTAGAATGATGCATTTATCAATTACCTAACACTGTTCACGTATGAAGTATAAAGCCTCCAATCTGTATGCTTTGTCTTGATTTCAGGATCTTATTGAAAAAAAAAAAAATATTTACAACTGGAATAAAACCAGGAAATCGTTTTTTGTATTCAACTTTTAACGAGATGTGTCTTTATTTGTTTTAGAGCAATTTAACTTAAAAGTGTTTACCAAAAACTTTACTTCATTAACACTTTAAAAGATGAACAACGAACGGAGAGAGCTGTGTCAACATACACTTAAAACTCACAACGCACAATGGGATTTCTTGCAAAATATTTTCTATAATGCTGGAGAAGCACGAGAGAATATTGAAAGAATCATATGCATGTTCCCTCCTGTGTAGCAATGTTTTTTGTTGAATTCATGTTGCCCCTTTGTTTAGGGTTCCTTACGGAAAGCGTAAAAACGTTATGGTTGCTACAACAACCATAAAAAATTAAAAGGTGTTTCAAAAGTGACATGATATTCATAAAAATATCGTTATCTTTTGAAATGCAATGGCCGTCACTCTAAATTTGCAATGCATTAGTGCGCTATTATTGACGTGATTTTCATTTATAGAGAATGTGTAAAAATATCTCCGCTACGAAAATAAATTTTAAACAATAAATTTGAAAATTAAAGGGTATATCCCAAAGGCCGTAAAAAGTCGGCGATGCCGAATCTTCCATATCCTTCAATTTGTATGGAAATCTAGTTTTGTAAAGTAACTTCAATCAAAAAAATAATATTGGGGTGACAGACAACTAAAAAAAAAAATATGAAAATAAATTAAGTATTATCTATAATTTGGCATAAAACTTTTATCGGCTCTTAATGGGCTTCAGAAAAAATTTTACTATTTTCTTTAATATCTCAAAAAAAGTTTTTTAATTATACCCATATCATATGGTGCACTATCCTACTTTTTATAATATCTTTAGAGGGCCATAACTCGGAAAATATGGGCAAGCGCCAATTCTTTCACTAGATTTTTTCCAAATAATATGGAAAAATTAGAAGCAGGTGTGGTTTTTTGCTCGGTGTCTCGAACGGAATTGACCGACCTTGCTGATTTTCAATAGCCACATTTTTGAAACTATGTTAGATCGATTGGAGTATTTAAATAATCCCCAGCTCATACATGTAAAATATGTTCAACGCATAAAGTACACAAAGATCTGATGTTCCTTTAAATGTATCTTGAGCGGTTGCCTCTTCTGTACGAAAAAAAGTAGTTTGCAAATCATGTTTAATTTAATGTTGTGTCGTATTTAGCATAATATCTAATAATAACTGTGCCAATTTATTTTAACTGTGAGTTGTGAATAAGGCTGATGTCTTGCCAAGGTATTGAGTTTGCTGCTACTGCTAAGTTTTGGGATTTTTCTAATTTTCAAAAAAAAAAAAAAAAGGATTTACAGCTGTAGTTTTTTATAGATACTGATACCTAATTCCTGAGAATATTCTTCGTGGCGTATATCATTTTTGTACTTATGTTTCGTTCATCCCTTAATACATACATATGTATTTGCTAAGATATTTATTTTCAATTTATTTTTCCTTCTTGGAATTAGTTTATGCAGACAACTGGCAACACCCAAAAAAAAGATAATCATAGTCATAAGGCGGTATTAACGTGGTTAAGTTCAATATATTCGCTTTTTTACAAATTTGATAAAAATCTTCTTATATTATTATTCTGCCGTATAAGATTCTTGAATGTTGAATGTTGTGGTTAAAAACGCGATATCCTATAAGAGTTGCCATACGGCCTTGATTTTGCTAGAGTTGCAAAAATTTTTAAAGGTCGCCAAGAATGAAGAAGATAAATATTTTATGAATAAGATTTTTAAAGACCAACTAAATAACAAATTAATATTCCTGATTTTCGATCTCTTCACGTAGTTTTCTAGAAGTCGATGGAAGTCTGTTTTAAAACGATTGTCGCAAAAATATATAAAAATATATCATTTTTAAAATTATATTTCATGATTAAAATGATTTTAGAATGAAATTTAAAAATTATATTTTGTCCTTTTTAAATTGCTATCGGTAACACTGTGCAACGTACAGAAGAATAGTAAAAGGGAAATAGGGATAGGAAAATGAAATTGCTGTAAAATATACAATGTTTATGACGACCGCTCGTAAAGGAATTTTACTTATTGCAATTCTTTCAATTTTGTTATAAGAATATGTCACAAGTTTATGACAGTTGTTAAGTTACATTGTAACGAACAAATAGTTGGTAGTGACTTGATATTGTAGCTGTTTTTATTCATTCACTTGTAAAGAATAAAAAGAAATGTACCAGTTAGTGGGTTGATGCTTATTACAATGTGTTTGTACAGGCAAATAAAAAAAACTTGCAATCAAACACTTTAAAGTGGCAAAAAACAACAATAACGTCTGCTTATTTGAATCAGTTTAGCAGGTGTAGTCGAAGTTTAAATAGATGTTGTTAATTCAATGACATTTATTACAACGTCTGTGATAACACATTGTTTTAAATTTCAGACCTCTTTAAAAAATAAAAACCATTAACCAGCATATTAAACAGATATTAAATTTAATTTTTCAAAGTTAAGAAACTTATTTAAGAACATTTATTTATTGCACACAGAAATCGGATAATTTGGAAAGTATGTGGCAGTGTCGAATTGTGGCTGTGAGTGAAATGAAATGAAAAATGAAGTTAACGAAAAACTTCTAACTACGAGTATTGAAAACAAAAAAGTTTTCCTTTCTTTGAACGAAGCTCCCTCAAATTAAAAAGAAAGAGAGAAAAAACACTACAAAAAATTATTTACCTGTATTAGCGGAACTTGAGTGCACACATAAACTAGCATTTTTGAGCAAAAACGACTAAGTCCACTATTTTAAAATCTTCAGTCTATGATGAATTCAACAAATTAATAAAGATAAAGGCTACTAACATTAATCTACGTTTTTTTTTCAATTCAAAACGTTTTCGATTAACTCCTTATTCGAAGTACAAATAAAATACAATAAACTGTTAACCAAACACCTAAAACTAGAAAATTTAAAGTTGATACAATTGCAAGTAAGCATTTTAAAATTTTAAGTATTTTCTTAAAGATCACTTTAAAAGCTTTTAAATGATATCCACACTGATATTTAAAAAAATGTGAAAAAATTTCCGTCACTTGAAGATGTTTTTGTTATTTTTTTATATCTATCGCCCCGTATATTTTTGATTTATTTTATTGGAGTTGCTTCACTATACTATATTTGTTCCAAACCATATAAAAAAATTAGAGGAAGGTGTAGTATTTTCAACGCTGCATCTGAGAACATGGACCCATCTTGCTGATTTTCAATAGCAACATTTTTAAGACTATGTCTGTTCGATTTAGGAAAATTTCTCTAGCTTATCTACAGACAGACACCACTCAATAGACTTCGCTATGACAAACTTAGATATATCCTTTTTCCACCTGTGGTGAAGGATATAAATGAAAATTTTCGTCAATTTTAAGAACCAAATTTATTAATTTTATACACCTGTTTTCTTACACAAATACAAACTCGAGGGCGAACATATCTTTGCCAGAATTCTAAATTTTATTTTCAATTAAGTCCGCATAAAAATTTCAAGAATGCATATGTGTAGAAATAAATTTTGCTTTTTATACAGGGCTTCCGTTTTTTAAGAGATATTTATGTCACCCTTGCATTCGTATTTTTAAGTTAACGCAAAATATGATGCATGTCGTGAGATTTTACTGCCGAGTATGCTGTTTTGTCTTCGCTAGTGATGTAAGATTATTACGATCATTTTAGTAATTCCACCAGAAGATGTTGAAGTGTTTAAAAACTTAGTCAAGGCTACAGAGTTTGCGACATTATAAGTTTCATGTTTTCTGAACAATTTCACAGCAAAAAATTAGACATTACCTCAAAATGGCTTAAGCTTTTGTTATTTCTCTGTAGCTCATATATTTGTTCCTCGACAGCTCAAAACGTTCGCTGTGCGCTCGATGATAAACTAATAATATGTAACTCCTTACCTGAATATGGTAAATAAGATTCCTGTAGGTGCTAAAGCCAAAAAATTTTTTTTGTACATGGAGATTTTGATTATGCATCGTTAAACTTATTTTCGTTTTTTTTTATACTTAAAAAATATTTTTTCTTTTATCACAAAAACCGTTACGGTTTATTTCATAAGAAATATGTTAAAAAAGGATTACGATAAATAAAAGTCAATAATTCTAGTTTCAAGTAGTTAACCAGATTGTGTAACAACCGGCTGATACGGTTGTTCCTGTGTGTTTGGGGTTGTGTGCTAAAAATATATCATTTATCACAATTTTTATTTAAAATCTAAAGAATAAAGTTTTTACCTAACCGTAATGATAAGGAATGCTAAAATAGAGGAAGAATTAGCAAAACAACAAGGGAAGATGAATAAAAAGAAAAATCGGACTACGGAAATAAAACCTATTAAATTGTTAGTAGCAGCACTAACAATATAACGAATATTTCATAGTTAAGAGCACACACACACACACACACACATATTGTGTTTCCGTTTCCTGTGCTTCGTTTTAAAGTTTTAATATGGTGTTTTTTTGAAGTCTATTCTAAAGTATAAATAGTTGGTAAATTGCCTATGGCTGTGGTGAACACTAACTTTACACAGGTGGTTGGCTTGTTTAATGCTAAACTTTTATTTTTATAAATTTATTTTCCATTCTTTTTCGAATTGTTCGAATAAATATAATCCTACTAACTTTAAGGTGGCATCGTTTTAATTATGCTGAAGATAAACTTTGGAAATAAAATAATCGGAAAAAAAGTATTATCACGTTAAAAAATTTGGAAAATATTCTTGTCACTTGGAACACACAATAATGTAATAAATATAACGCGTTTCGTGGTGATCATTAAAAATACTAACTCATTTTATCTATTGTTGCATTATATATTTTGAGTTATATTTGTTTATGAAAACTTGCAGTTTTATTAACTCGTTTTTTTTGAATTAAGGTTTGACAATTAATTAAAATTTTTTTTTACAGAAAAAGAATCAAGTAAGATGAGAATCTCTCTGGTGTATTTAAAATATAAAGTAATTTATTTAAAATAAAAATAAAAAAACGTTCCAAATATTAATTTTTAGAAAAACCTGAAATATATATTTCATACAGATCTCGTACACAGAATTCTTTATTTGTCTATTTTCAATTTTATTTCTACTATTTTCATTGTTTATTTAATAAAGTACAGACGACATTATCAACGGCAATTTGAAGCAATATTAACGTTACATTTCCGTAAAAAATAGACGTTCCCTGAAATGCCAAGAAAAGGGAACGAAAGATTCTTCGAACTAGTCGAATCTCTTGCAACTTTCTGTTTTTACACATATGTATGTGTGTTATTTCATATGCAACATGAAAGTTATTTTATTTCTAAAATTACGAAAAGCAGAAATTTTATTAATTATATAATGCTAATATCCCATAATATCTTCAAATAAAAATGCAATTTATTTATTGGTTTAAAAGCAGGTATCTATACGTATTTCGACAGTTGCTTAAGCCAGCTCAACAGGAAACCTTTATCCAAATTTTTAGAAAACAAAAAAACATATCCTTTAAGTATAAAAACTTCAAGAACAACATGAGAGTTATTTTCAAAGGCAATACAAAAATGTTAAGGCTTTAACATTTTTGTTACAGATTTGATATGTGAAGTTGCTAACAGAAAGAATATTATAGAGCAACGAAAAAATACGTTAGGTTATTTATGTAGGCTTCCTCTAACCAAATTAATATTGATTGACTATGAATGTTTCTCGACTTGGTTAAATAGATGCTGTCTACAGTATTTACAACCTACGGTAAATAGATGCGAAGACTGTTGTAGAATGAAGGTGGATGTAGCTGTCCACAAAATGCTGCATTATATTATGCTGGTGTCTAACTTTTCCCGTTTTCTTTGCAAAAAATGTCCGCATAGATTTGTAAATTATTTTCCTTTCTCGAAAATTTTTACAAAATAAAAAAATTAAACTTTCATGCATACGTCCAAAAACTTGCAAAGTGTAAATCTGGACTTACTCTGTGCAACAATATCTCTAGATGCTTTATAATCGTACTTTATTGTTTATGTTAACAATAGCAAGGTCCACTGTTCTGTGGATTATTCTTTTCCCTATATATTGTCGAACTGTATATACTTTATTTCAATTCTCATTGTAATTATCCTATTTTAATCACTTCACCACAAAAAGTTCAAAAAGGGTATATCTAAGTTTGTCATTCCGATTGTAATTTCTATAATATTTATTTCCGACCACAGCGAATTCGATTGAGCTATGTCCACCTGTCTGTTCTTATTTGTATTAAAATAGGGCGCTACATAATTTAGTGAAAATTTAAATACGCATAAACATATAGATTCTTTTTAAGGAACGTTGCAAAGCGAGATTTATTTATCCAATTAGGATAAGCCGTTCTCCAGTTAAGTTCAACCTTCCTATAACGATTTCAAATATAAGATAATATTCATCAAAATCTACGGCTTCAATGTAAGCAACCTTTAATTTGAAAATTAATTGTTCACAATTATTTTTACAGCAGAGATAAAAACTAAAACCATGGACATTAAAATCTCGTGACTATCGGAACACCCATTATTTTTTAGTGTCATGAAATAGTTTACTTGTTTGTATAGCGGGAATCAAAATATTTAAACTTAAAGTGTCAGCCTATTTCGGTTCGAAAAAATGCACATAATTGGGACACTCTTAATTTTAGAGTTTTATTTTTCTGGTTAATCTTTTAAATATTAATAATCGTTTGTGAATGAAGTTTAGCTACGATTTGCTTACTAAAGCTTTTAAAAATATAACAGTGTAAAATTAGAACTTACCTTAAAAACGCTGAACTGGTAATTCTGGCATAAAAATAGCGCATACAGCGGCGCCATCTGTTTGTATATAAAAGAACATTACCCAGCAAAAAATTAGACATTACCTCAAAGAGTTCTTGCCATATACGAGGGCTGCTATTTATATTTCTGGCCTTGCAACACTGAATGCTGCCGAGTGCAATCTGACATTTCCATTGGACAGTTTAAGCATATTCGTACTCAAAACGTTTTGACGTACGACCATTATTTGTGTTGTTTACAGTGACTTGAAAAACTTAATATAGAAAAAAATGGAATTAACTCGTGAACATTTTCGTGCCATAATTTTTCACAACTTTCGACGTGGATTATCACGACAAGAGTGCATTGATGAACTTAAATCTTTGTACGGCGATGAAGCACCATCCTATAGCACTGTGAAAAATTGGTATAATGAATTTAATCGTGGCCAAAAACGGCTATTGTGCCAGAGAACATTGATGCCATGCGTGAACTCATAATGCAAGATCGACATGCGACATACCGAAAGATAGAGACATCCTTGGACATTTCTTCCACCAGCATGAACACCTGGCCGTAAAAAAGGTTTGTTCTCGTTGGATCCCACACAATTTGAAAGTCGCTCAAAAAAAAGGCTCGTGTCGATTGGTGCAAAGAAATGTTGCAAAAATACGATTGCGGTGCTTCAAAAGACGTTTATAAGATCGTCACAGGTGACGAATCATGGATCTATGCGTATGAGCCCGAAACAAAAAAAAACATTCGACCGCGTGGGTCTTCAAAGACGAGCAAAATCCAACGAAAGTTGTTTGTGAAAGAAGCACTTCGAAGCAAATGGTCGCCTGTTTCTTCGGCAAAACTAGTCATGTGGCGACTGTTCCGCTTGAGCAACGTAGGACGGTCACTTCTGAGTGGTACACTACAATTTGTTTGCCTGAAGTCATCGGAGATATTCGAAAAACTAACAAGAGAAGACGAATCATTGTTCACCATGACAATGCGAGCTCTCACACATCGGCTCAAACCAGAGCGTTTTTAACCGGCCAAAATGTCGAATTAATGGGTCATCCGCCGTACAGCCCTGACTTGGCACCTAATGACTTCTTCTTGTTTCCGCACATCAAGAAAAAAATGCGTGGTCAACGATTTTCGTCGCCAGAAGAAGCTGTTGAAGTGTTCAAAAACCATGTTTTAGAGGTGTCTCAATCGGAGTAGAAAAAGTGCTTCGACAACTGTTTTGAGCGCAGGCAAAAGTGTATAAATCATGCTGAGAATACTTTGAAAAACAATAAAACCATTTTTGATTATAAGTATTCGCATTTTCACTATTAGGCCAGAAATATATACAGTAGCCCTCGTATATTTAAAAAAGTTGTTTATAGAAAGGTTGATCGACTTCCAGAAAACATGTATATTTTCGAAGTTTATTGTAAATTTTCAATTTCAAAATGCCATAACTATGTACTTAAAATTAAATATTTCTGCAGTTAAAGAAGTTTGTTTTTAAAGATTATGAGACCCTCTTGGCACTTATAAAACACAAGTTCGACTAATATTTCCATTAAAAAGTACCAAAACCTCTATACAAGTTCTGGCCTATTCATTTTTAACCATTTTACCAAAAAAAACCAATTTCTGCACATTTCCTAAAGACTGTAATGGAGTCACGTTCAATATTAACTTCAAGTCAATATGCAACGAGTATTTTTGACCGATATCAATGCTAAAAGTACTTGGTATCAAGAGAAAAGTATCGATATTTACTTGTATTTACTCGTATCGTTTCATCCCTACTTCCGCTAATGCAAATGTTGTATCAAATAACATTTTACAAGTATTATCTTGCACTATATATTTTAAGATATTCTCGAAAAGCGAGAACCTTGTCATATATATATACATATGTATGAGTATCGATGTGGCTAAGAGGCTACTTTAATATGAACATCTCTGAAATATTTTTATTTTCTTTCTATCTAATATTTGCTATAGCAAAAAAGAAAACATGGAAAAAGAAAACTTTGTAATTTTTCATAGACGTAGCTATTTATTTTTTGTTTTGGGAGATATATACTTTTAACTTATAATGATATGAATAATATACAAAAAATTGTATAATTTGTGGATTTTCATAAGACAACATAATAGATAATCAGGACAAATCATGTCTGTATAGAAAATCGTGTATGTTTACAACCCTTTACACATGTTTAACAACAAAATCTTATATTGTTGTCCACGTCTGTTTGGTAAATAGAACTGAAAAAGTTGTTACATCTTTCCCGAGTTGCAGAGTATTACACCGGGGATAGCTGGGTTAGTTTATTAAAGCCCGTGTTTAGTGAACAAGTGTTTGTGAGTGCAGACGGATAAATTGAAAAATTAAAATTATAGAGAAGGAAAATAAAATAAGCAAATTAAATAAAGATCATAGAAACAGTAAGAAGATTAACTTATTTGAATTATACGATTAGTTGATGGAAGACTTATTAAGACATTATTAAGTATCCATAATAAGCTAAGATAAAACGCAATTCCTAAAAAAATATAGTAAATAATAACTCTCAAATACATCATAATAACTTTCAACAATTTTCTTCCTTTGAAAATGGTGTCTCTATTTATGTATTAAGTTTTAATTTACTTTATTCGTGCTTGATTCCTTCAAATATAAATATTTCATGATATTCTCATAAAATATTTATATTTGAAGGAATCAAGCACGAATAAAGTGAATTAAATTTTAAATGTTCAAAAAGTATTAAGTTTATTTTATTTACTTTTTAAAATATAATAACGTTATAGAAATAAATCAACTTTATACTTAAAGAACATGAAATGAATACCTTAAAAATCGCCTTTTAATATAAAATAGACACAGGAATTGGTCACAAAGGGGTATTACGACTTTCCATATTCTGATTTTTTAAATTCAGGTAAGTATAAACTGTAAATTACACCTTGATAGTGTACGTTATCAATTCATGGGGGCACGAATTTGAAATTCACAGTTTAATAGCCTGACACAGTACAAACTTGTTATTGTCAGATTCAAATTTTTTTTATGACACTAAACTTGTTTCTGAAAGATCCGTTATGTTAATCAATTACGATATTGCTCCTCATTCACAGTTACCGTTACGCCGCCTTCATTTTAAAGGGAGTAAGGTCCAATAAGTCCTCCTCACGAAATTGCACACCAGACTGTCACTTTGAATGGATGCAAAGGTGACTGATGGTTTTCTATTGTCCAGCACCGTCTTTTCTGTTTATTCACATATTCATCCAAATGAAAATGTTGTTTATCACTAATTATGATTTTTAAAAAATCGTGGTTGTCATGGGCGAGCTATAACAGCCTATTTGCATATGTACGGCGGCGTAAATTGTCTTGTGAAAGAAGCTCTTGTGTCATCTGAATTTTAAATAGAAACAAATGCAAATCATTGTGGAAAATTGAGGCCACAGTTGTTCTTTAAACACCAAGCTCCTGAGCATGGCGTCGAATTGAGGTTGATGAATTGTTTTGACTTCGTGAAAAATGTTTTCAGCCGAACTTTCTTCAAAATCATTGAATACACGATAAATACTCCGTTTTGTTGGTAAGTTATTTCTCCAAAAATTTCACGTAACATTATTATCATCACAATAATCGATGATTGATTTCGATAAAATATTTGAAGGATATAAACAAGTCGGTTTATCGAATATTTTTCAATAATAAATTTGACACTTGTCTTTTTAACGACTGCCAAATATGAAATGTCAAGACTACAGTTTACCAAAATGGCGACAAAAGAAAGTATTATACATTCGCGGCGGATACCCTTTTTACTTGTTGGATTGTGTTTGCGATTTTCATCGCCGTGCCAACGGCTTTAAAACAAAAATATCTACATAAAAGTAACTACCATAAGTTTCAAAATCTAGGAAATGTGTAATTATTTCTGACTATTTATGTTCTTTGTGGTAAGAGAACCCCCTCCAAATAAAATTATACGCCAATAATTTCCAAATACAAACTTTTTAAGGCAAAAAACACAAATGATTTAAAATCATTATAAAAAAAATGAAAATATTATACTCCGAAAGAAAATATCATAAAGTTTGTTGAGATAAAGGAATATTCTTTCAGATGTTTTTATCTCCTTAACTATTTAGTTGTAAGTAGATGAGTTATTATTTTTAATATAAAATATGATGAAATGTTATCAATGAATGTAAAAGTATGTTATCGTGTAGCATAAGTATACGGAATGAAAATGTATGGCAAATACATGTACAAATATTGTATGTTTTTATTTCATTTTTTATTGTTATAAAAGTAAGAAAATTGAAATCAAAAGTAAAAAGAATAAAGAAAATAATCTTATTTTCTTCAGTAAAAACATAGAATATAAATTATTCAATCTTTTTTTGTATTTTATGAAATTGGCAATACTTTTAAATAGGAAATATTAAAAATATAAATACAAATTAAGAAAGAGTGAGATAGTGTTTGATCACTGCCACAGCAAAAAAAAAACTCCAATATTACTTGTTTTCAGCAAGCTTTTTTTATAGCAAATTTTATTTCATAAAAAGACTTAAAATATTTAAAATTATAATGAGTTATTTGAACGTATTACACATTTGTATTTAAAAATACTTTTAATTTCCTTGGAAGTTATCAGATATATGCATTAATTATGAAAAAAAAATTATTAATCCCCATTAGGCTTAGATGTTTTCTTCACATAAATGTTTAATATAAAAATAGACGTTCCCTGCATTTTAATATGTTTAATAGGCATAGAAAAATATATTAACAACAAACTTTTTTTTTGTCAGGCTGTAGTTCATATTTTTTCCCTAATTTTAATAAGAAAATGTTTAAATTTTTTATTTTTTAAAGAAACCCACAACAGTTAATGCAGAATCTAGTTTGTTACATTCGCCACGTTTTATAAATCATCTATTAAGCTTCTCATTTTAGTAAATTAAAATTTTATTAAAAATAAACATATTCCCAAACTGGGTGACTGACTAAGAACCAAATTACACTACAATATTTTTCATGAAACCGGCTGCATACAACAGAGAACGTTTTTACACTTGATTTATAATTTGCAATAAAACACACATCTTTAATAACGAACAGCAAATTTAATGTACAAATTCCATGGCAATAAATATTTTTTCGTTAAGGCACTTGATGAAACACGTTGAAACTTTTCAAGAGAATTGAAAAAAATTCATTGCATACACGTGGACTTACACTTAATTGTTGCAGGCAAAATCTGCCAATGTATGCATATTTCAATAAAAAAAAACAAACTCGAAACTCTTAATAGAAAAACATATTTTGATTATTTTAAGTATTTATGAAATTATTAGCTGAACTGCTTGATATAATAATAATTGAATTATTTCATTTCGGGTTAAACTCAATTTTATTTTTATTTCAAAGGAATAATGTTCTAAGGAGGAAAATTATTCAAAAATGTTCTCGCACGTTCAAAAAGTCGTATTTCCTTAGTTTTTTGATAAGGTGGTGGATTGTAGATACAATTTATTCAAGAGACGGTTATTTAAATGTAACTCAGTATGTTTTATATGCTGTCGCATATATAGAGGTCGTTATTCTCATATACTAAGAGCACGCCAATAAAAAATAAATAATTTAATTTTATTATATTATTTTTTGAACTGTGAATATTATAAATGAATAGAAATTATTTTGGCTTAAGTTCATTTATTTTTTTAAATTTCTAAAAATCTTTTTTTTAGAAATACAATTTTTATTTTGCAAATGTATGCGGACGTTTTCCACAGAAAACAGGAAAAATTAGACGCTAGCAGAATTACATGCTGCACTTTCTGGACCGCTGTGACCTTCATAACCATTCTTCGCATCTATCTACCTTAGTTGTGTAATTTATAAACATCATCTATTTAACCAACTAACTTTTTAAATAAGAATACGAGATATATTCATGTTAATTTGGTAAGACAAAATTTACACACAACCAACGTATTTCTTTACTTTTCTCTCTGTATTTCGTCTTGTACATTTGTTTTTGCTTTGTTTCAATCATCGATTAAACCAGTGTTGCCAGAACTTTTATGTGTGCAATCTGCGAAATCCAACAGTATTTCGCGAAAAAATCTGCAAAATCTGCTCGTTATTTAAAAAATCGACAATAAATCTTCAAATGCATTTTTCCTTTACTAAATATTCTCTCGAATGGTTTTTGCAGAAATTAACTAAAAGGGCCAACTATAATGTGCATAAACTAGCTAATGCCAACTTATACAACTGTGCAAATACATTAAATTATATGTGGTAAACTATAATGTGATTAAGATAACTTTACGTCAAGTTTCGTTAAATTTCATTTCTTTATGCAAGGTACGAAACTGATCGCACTTTCCGTACGGAAACAGCTGATTGTGCTTTGGTTTATACATTAATAAAGAAATTTTCTAATTAAGACCTAAATTGTTAAATTTTTTAGTTTTAAATTCAATAAAAAATGTAGAAAAAAACAACATATTTCTTTATGGCCAATTTTTTACAATTATAATATATTTAAATTAAAATAATTTGTAATAAATTTTTTTTACGTTTTCTTAGAACATAAATCAAAATATGTAAATGTGTCTGTGAATGTTATTAAATATATAAAATATTTTCTTTAAAGCCTTTTAGTTTTAAAATTTTGTTGATTTATATAAAAATTATTTTTGGCAAAAGTACGAAATAAACATAAATGTGCAACTGTGGCAAATAAGTTACTAAATTTATATATGTACATTGTAGCCACATAAATTTCTTTGATAAGTTACCTAAGCAATTGACAGGCTTTTCGTTGAATTTTTGACATAAGCTAAAGCTAGCTTGTGCACATTATAGTTGGGCCTAAAGTCATTTATTTTTCATTTAGTTAATCTTTAAAATCTAATACTTTTAAATCTCTAAACTTAAAGTTCAAGTCCTGTTTTTTATTTTCTTTAAAAAATCTTTGGAAAATTTTAATAAAAGATTTGTTTATATCGCACTGATCAAGACTTGTGCTTAAAATTATTTCAGCTGCATGAGTGCCTGGGTATGTGCTTTCATAGTTAAGAAAAAATTTGAAGGGCTCTTGTCGTTTCGCTTTGGAGTATTTTCCTAAAAGTAATAATAATACCAAGAATGTACTTTAGAAAGATAAATATATTTTATTAGTATCATTTAGGTTACAAAATATGAATATTGTAGTTTCGTTTTGATTGATATGAACAGCAAATAAAAATTTATTTTTTAAACAATATAATTCTAATAAGCGACTTACAACCGACTATACGGAATGCCAACGCCTTTTGAATGGGTGTAAAATCTTTTTAGGTTTAAAATCTAATAAACTTTATATTTTATCAAATTGGTTATAATATTTTGAACTGTTCCATAAATAATTGTATACATCTCTAGCTAGCGTCTCCACAGCAGAAAGAAGTTTACGTTGTGCATACAACGAACATAATACCAGTGAGTGACATATGCATTTTATAATAAATAAATCTGATATTTTCGTTTTTGAAATTTGGGCAACGGAATGTTTTTTACCTGTCATGACAGCAGCTTCATTTGCTCCAAATTGAACTATGTTTTCCTTACAGCCAACGTCTTGGTCGAAATAAATATTTACTGCCTTATTCATTGAAAATGGAAACAGATTTGAAACATATTTTAGAAAAAATTTGTAGGAAAAATTTGTCATAAAACACATTTAAATGTTATTTTATGTTTAAGGCGTCGCATTGAAATACTTTTATAGATTTAAAAATCTATGCATGAGGATTTTTTATTTGAAAGGTCGTTGAACTGCAATTTACTATAAATAAATTAAAATTGATTTTAGTTTAAGTTCATTTTTTTAATTTCTTAAATTTTTTTTAGAAAGATTAATTATTTAACAAGGGACGTTTTCCAAAGAAAACAATATAAGTTTGTCAACTTAATACAAGTTGCCACACAAATCATTAAAAAAATCTGCGATTTTAGGCCAAAAATCTTTAAATCTGATTTTGGCAATTTGAGAGGCCAAAATCTGCAAAATGCAGATAAATCTGCACTTCTGGCAATAGTGGATTAAACACGAATGCAAATTTTGTTTTTAGTCATTTTTACTTGTTTACTCACAACGTTATAAATGCTTTTTCAGTATCATATTGATTGTTATGAAGTAAGTATGAATGCTCGCTGTGCCTTGCGTACTTATAATTTAATTTTATTATATTATTTTTTTAACTGTGAATATTACAAATGTATGCGGACGTTTTCCAAAGAAAATAAGTGCAGCATTACATTCTGCTACCGTCTAATTTTTCTTGTTTTCTTTGGAAAACCTCCGCCTACATTTGTAAAATAAAAATTTTCTTTCTTAAAACCAAAAAAAAAAAAATTTTTTTTTAATTTAATTAAAAATTAATTGGACTTAAGCCAAAATAATTTCTATTCATTTAAAAAATAAATATTAACTCGTCAGACTTATATTCAAGATAATAGAATCATAGACACAGAAAAAAGATTGGTAACAAATCGATTGATTTATGACATTTAATTACTAATGTAATAATTTGGTTTTTAAAAATAATAAATTATTTTTTTATGGTTTTTTATATTAAAAATCAACAAATTTGACTCAAAATGTTGGTTGTAATACTTCTTAAAAAAGTTAACCTTACCGATTTGAATCTTTACTAAAGTCTATTCTATTAAATGGAAGTTGCAACTAATCTTATTCAACACATCAGAACATCAAACTTTGGTAGTTAGAATCATAAAAATCGAATGTGTCTTCTGAAATTGAAAAATGTTCAATAAAATATAAAAAATATTTTTACACATTAAACAAAAAATCAACAATATTTCGGTCAAAACTACGAAGATTTATTGAAAGTCTCCAATATTGTTGAATGGTAAGTTCAAAATTACCCCCAAAGATAAAAATGTTTAGTACACTTCGTATTGGCAAAACGTATGATATGGAAAACTATGAGTATGGAAAGGAAAAAGTCATGATGTTAAGGAAGAAGTAGGCTTAATTCAATAGAAATTTATAATGTGTAATCTTATTCATATAATTTATTTTTTAAATAAAAGTAAATATCATATTTAATTCGCTATAATATTTTATAGTCACTCAAGAATCATTTTTGTTAATAGTTGTGAGTTCCACATTCTTGCAGTTTTTACAACCGAATTCAATATAATGTACAGAGCCGACAAAATTCTATTCAAAACAAAAATTCTGTTCTCTGTATATGAATAATACTGTTTACATTTTCATTTAATTACATTGTTTTGTAATTTCTGTTATACTTGTATGAAGTAATATATATATTAAGCCACTGCAAAAGAAAAATAAATGCCAAAAATAAAGAAACGCCTAAATACTTACGATTATATTTAATAAATGATGGAATTCAATTGAGAAGTTTCACAATTACAAAAAGCTTTAATCATGAAAGATTACGTTACGACTGCGAGCCTGCTGCTGCATGAAAGGTCACTGACAGTGATATTGCCTTTAATGTTTTTAACTAAAAATGATGGCTGCTTAATGTTTTACTAGATGACTCTCTGCTGAGTTTTAGTAATTTTGATTAATGGATTTTTTTACATGTTTTCCTATAAATTTCTTATTTTTCAATGTCTTTGGGATTGTAATCGAACCAATATTATCTTTTCTGTGTTGCTTTACTCCAAGAGGTAATGCTGCTATTTCTTCTGCTGCAGATATAAGTAAAAATAATTAGATAGGAGTGATGATGATGATGATAATTGTGTGGGTAATGGCGATGGTGGTTGTCACAGACACATATAAACAAACTTACAAGAGCATTTTGATGTATGTGCGTAAAAATTATAGTTATACGTCGCAGTGACGCACATACCATGGTTACCAGATCTTTCAAGATGCTTACACTATCAATCTACTGCCAACTTGCAAACCAAAAAGAATTTAAAATGCCAATCATTGCTTTTTCAAAAAAAGTTTTGGCTATAACATTTTACAACCAAAAATGTTTTGCCATAAGAGTATTATAAGAAAAATCGTACCAAAACGAATACATGATTATAAAAATGTATCTGTCGGAAATTGCCGTTAACTCAGTGTATAGCAAAGGTGGGCTTATGCCACTTTGAAAAGAGCGCCTCATTTCATGATTTGTGTTTTAATACAATTTGTTAAAATTTTTAAAATATATATATTTTTTTAATTATTTTACTTAAATGTTTACTTTGGAACATAAAACGATATGTTTTCAGCCATACTAAATGATTTCTTGCATATTGTTACTGCAATTACATTCTTATATTTTATAATAAAAAATGCTGTTAATAGTTTTACTTACAGTCAATAATTAATGGCAATAAACAAGGGCACTTACCTGCAATAA
The DNA here is from genome assembly GCA_916610165.2 of Gymnosoma rotundatum. Taxonomy (NCBI): domain Eukaryota; kingdom Metazoa; phylum Arthropoda; class Insecta; order Diptera; family Tachinidae; genus Gymnosoma; species Gymnosoma rotundatum. Next base: position 87,373,683 of record OU744337.1, on the reverse strand, counting down.
AAATAGAAATAATATATTTTGTTTAATATAAAAGATAAAATATTTATATTTCTTAATTTTAATAACAAAATAAAAAAGCAAACAATCTAGTCTAAATCATAGTAGTGTATGAAGAAGGTCTAAGATAGATCTTATTAAAGTAATAATAACAATTAATACATCCGTTTATTTTGCTCCAGTAACGCAAAGGAAGAATCATGAGCGATGTATTATTATTGAGTTATATGGTTATAATCAAATCTTTTTATTGTAAAACATAATTAAAATATTTTTACTATTAGAACCATATTGTTGTCTAACATAACAATAATATTGTAAAATATAACCATATTTATGATTAAATTATAAACATATCATAATATAATACGACCATATTATTATAAAATAAAAAAAGAATTGACTGAAAGTTGCTTTTATTAAGTTTATTATTATTATTCTTTTTTTTAAGTTGATGTCTACAGATTGGTATCGTTTTAAAAACAGTTCATAATATTAAAAATTAAAGGGTGCACCATACAACATACATAATGTTTAGGTGTATTATGATTAAAAATAAAATAAAAACCCGCGTACCACTATAGCTCCTAATAATAAAGAGTGTTACAATAGTTGATGGCATTTGATATATATGGTTAAACTGTTGAGCCGTTAAAGACAGACGGTTGAAATTTACAAGAAACCTGATAAATCTACTACAAGTCTACTACAACAGCAATTAAAAATTAAAGGTTTCCCTTATAGTTTATGTAATTTAATTTAAATGGCCAATTTCTTTAACAATCTTAGACAGACGGCTAAAGTTATCGAGGACCTGTAGTGCTAAGTCCGCCTTTAAAAGCATAAACTTTGTAGATGGGATATAGGGGTCTCATAATAGTTAATGTTATTTGTTGTATGTGGTATTTTTTAATAATTATATACAGACAGTCATATAGATTAATTCCAGTATAAATATTTTCCAGATATTTTCTAATGAATGCTGCTCGGGAAAGCAGGCTAGTCATTTTAAAATATTTTTTTTGTGACCGAGTCCCATTGCGTTTTCTTGGTCTTATAAACGGATGCATTATTCTCCTGGTAAACCAACTACGTATGCTTTAAAACCACAACAGAAACAAAACCCAAATTTCTCTAAGAAAAGTAGTGATGGTGGTCCTTTCGTTATTCTTTCTAGCATAAGTTGAGTTGATCTGGAAAGTTGAACTAAAAATAGGTATTAACGACTAACACAACAATCACACTTTTTTGCCAGTTTAAGAAAAGAAGTATTTGTTAGTTCTCTCATATTATCTTGTACGACTGGTAAATGTTACATAAGTGATTTAAATCGCATTATAAACTTCTCTTAGGCTTCTCAGGATATTTGACTTTAGGGAGTTGACGTTTTATTTGCCCACAAGCTTTTTATCATAATAACTTTTTTTTAATTTTTTCCGAATTAGGATTTGAACTTCTTAAATTAAAATATTTTGAACTGCTAATATCGAGATGCTACTTATTAACTCTCGCGAGAATATCCAAAAACTGTCTTATCTGCAAATATCGAGGTATGGATACCCTTACTTGTTGGCATGTTCAATGTACACGCAAAGTATAAGTTCGGATCCCACATAATACCTTTGGGTATTTCGGCGTTAAATAACTGAGACTCCTCGTTTCCTGCTACTCTTTCTTTCATTCGACAGGCGTTCGAGGTCGTTTAAAAAGATTATTTTATTTGATGGGTGTTGGGTTTTGTTTGCATATCTACCATTAGAATCGGTATATTTTCGAATCGTTTTATAAAGCACCAAAACCAAAAAATGAAAATTTGTAAGTTCAATTTGTAAGTTCAATTGATATATTATTTTTTTAAAGACTTTGCCCTAAGACTTTCCTTAATTCTAGAAATTTGATTAAAGCAAGAATTATAATTTTAATGAAGTTGTGACAAAAAATTGTATTGTTTTAATTTGTTTCCACAATGAGTAACAGTTTATTCGCTTTTATAAATTTGTTAGTAATTTTTTCACGAACACACAACCATTATTACAAGAAAAACAATTTGGTCAAGCTATTTAATTTAACAAATAATTCGAATTGGGAATTTTCCAAAACACATATTTTATTAACATCCAATCCTGTTCGATTTAAAAAAAAATAATTTCGTTTCTTTTAAAACTTGTGTGCAATATTTTTGTTAATTTAAAGTAATAATACCCAGTAAAATATAATCTATGTCATTATTAGCGAACGGCATCTTATTTACATCCAAAAAAGCTAATACACTTTTATGGATGATGTAAATTGTTTTTAAAATATATTTTTAAATAACATATTGAACTACTTCTTAGATTTACATTTTTCCTTGCATGACTACAAGATTTTGAAATAAAACTTAGGTTCAGATGTTTCATAGCAAAACAAAATGTTCAACATGAAGTGGGCGTTCTCGTTTTAAGGTGCCAAAACATAATTATTGTTAATGAATCGAAATTGATTTTGGCTTAAGTTAATTTCTTATAATTTCTAAAATCCTTTTATAGGAAGAACAATTATTTTACTAATGTATGCAGACGTTTTCTAAAGAAAACAAGAAATACTAGATGCCAGCAGAATGTAATGCTGCATTTTCCGAATAATGCGTCCTTCAGCAGCATTCTTCGCATCTATCTACCTTAGCTGTGTAATTGTAAACATCATCTATTTAACCAACTAACTTTGTAAATAAGAATTCGGGTAGTATTAGACGAAGTTTACACACAACCAAGGTACTTCTTCACTGTTCGCTCTGTATTTCGTTTTGTACATTTTTTTTGCTTTTGTTCCAACCATCGATATTTAAGAAATTAAAAGTTTAAGTTCGTTGGTTCTAGACGTTTGCAGTGAAAATAGTGTAACAAGCAAAATTTTTTTGAAAGGCAAAAATCCAAAACACATAAAAACGTTCCCCATTAAATCTATAAACGAATAAGAGGGCGAATTTCAGGACTTGTTTTGTTTTACAATTTTATTTTAGAGTTCTTCTATAAGAACTATTGTAGGAAGGCGCGGATAAAAATAAGGCCTTTGCGGCATTATACCCAAAAGCTTTAGTAGACCATAATACAATTTTAATGGTAGTCATAACAAACAGCTTGTCTTAAACTATCCCAAATTTCTTAATATATTATTTCGGTAGCGCATTACGAAAAGTACCAATTTAGTTTAAAAACAATTTAATTTTGTAACGTGCTTATCAATAAAAATTAAATTTTCAATACGAATGCAGGTTTTGTAAAGAAATTTGATTTAATTACAGCTGTTCTTAACGGTACAATTTTAATTTATTTGGTAGATAGAACGTATGATAAGAACTCGAATAAAAAATCGTTTAAGTCTGATTTAAGAGATGCTCTAAAGTTAGCAAAAAATATATATTCTAAAAACTCCATATAATTACCTAAAAATAATTTAACAATAATTAATTAATTTTTAAACAATAATTTTATTTATATGCGCATTATTATACTCGCCGGTGTATTTTTTATTATTATAGAAAATTAAGTACAAGAATATTAACTCTTCTCCCCTTTGTTGTTAATTTTGTTAAAAAATGTTAAAGTATTGTCTTATTATCATTCATCTTATAGCGAAAAATGATTTCAATATAATTTATATATAAGTGGGGTTGTAGCTTTGTAAGATTTATGTTTATCTACGTAGTTTTTTGCCAGTTCCTTGAGAAAATGAAACATTTATTGCACACGTATGCTCCCAAATAAACAATTTCCTCTTACTTATTTAGGTGAAGATGTATTCCTTTACAACTCTGTAAGCACATTATTCTGAAAAATAATTATATTAAAATATTTGAACTAAATATTAAATAATTAATTTAATCTTTTGCACATTTTTCTCACTTTAATTTCTGTTATGTTCTTAAACAAATTTAAACATTCACTAAATACATTTATACACTCTCTTCGAGCAACTATTTACGAGATTGTATGTGTGAATAATCAAGTGTCTTTTTTTGCTGTTTTCTTTTTAATAATTAATAATGAAAGCCACATTAATTTAATAAGAAATCTAATTATAACTTACAATACAACAAGAAACTTAAATGTCTAGCGGCAAAATTATTTGCGATTTTCTAGAAAATGTTTTAATCAAATTCATTTTTCACTTTATTCAAGTGCCTATTTCGCAGAGCCCAATTCAGTTGGAATGTGTGTTTGTACAAAATGTACAGTGTACACGTCTGAATATGGCAATGCGATTATTTAGCTGAATGCATAAGAGTATAAGTGTTAATGTATGTGTGTGTGTGTAAGTTTTTTTTTTCAAAACCTATATAATTCTTCTATGCGAAATGAATCAACATTTTAGGTGGTTCTTTTCTTTGCTTTACAAAACTATGAAATATTTTTTAATGAATAATTAAATTAAAACTAACATTAAATGAAAGACTGCATAAGAGTAGAAAATATTAAAACAAAAACACGCACATATTTATACATACATACATATAAAATGTACACACATACATATAAATGTACAAAATTGCTTTAGATGCGCAAAGGATGTGGCAATGCTAAAAAGATTTTTTAATGCTGGCAAACATTCGCACAAATGCAATCGTAAGTCTGTGTTAAATCAAAATTTAATGCTGTCAAGAAAATGTACTATATTCACAGGTGTAATAAACCAAATCCTAATTAAACATAAACGCAAACATTCATACGTACATACATACGTACTTACATTAACGTCTTTATTAAACTATTCATTATGAAAAAATTATACTGTTTTGCACAAAATATATTAAAACAAAAATGTATTTTTTATTTCTGGTAGCCTTAAGCAGTCATTTGATTAGAAAGATATGCATGCATTAATAAAAACAAGAAACTATTTATTGTTTATTAAAATATATGGCTTTTATGTATGTATGTGCAGCTAGTGTTTTTTTTTTGCCTTATCCGAGATTATGTTTTCAAGTATGTTTGTCTTAAAATACTTAAGGTAATTTTAAACAATAGGGGTATAACATTTTTGACAGATTAATTTAAATGCGCTTTATTTTATCTAATTTTTTGAACAATATTAGAATATTCTGGTATTTGCTATATGAACTAGATATACCCAATGCTTTCCACTACCCCAAAATTGTACGGCATTAACCCTTTGAATCCAGCTAGCTTTTTAATTAATTATTCACCATAATTCAAATTTTAATACTCTTATCTTTTATAGATTTCTAGGTAATGAATAAAATTTTTCACTTTGTATGGGAGGTGCCATGCCTACTGTTCCAATATTTCTGTCATTCAGCAGTCTATAAAAACTCTAGCTGAGAAAGTTGTGCAAAATTACACGACTCCACCTATTGTAGTTCTCTAGGCATATGATAATAATTATTTACTTTGTATAGCGGGTACCACGCCCATTTTAAAACCCAGCTAATTTTTCTTGACGTTATGCATCATTTTTATACGGCTAGCGTAATTTTTACGAAATTCATATTTAAAATAGCGTTCTAGAAAATTTTTAAATCAGTAAGAACTTTCAGCTCCAAGTATCGAAGTATCAGCTGACTCTCTAAATGTAAAGCTCTAAACACTTAGGCGACAGCAGACTTCACAACTTCACGGCTTCAAATGCTGCTCTGAAGTCAGCTTCATAATTATTTTGAAGACAGCAACAACAGCTTTTTACTTTAGCAATACAAATTTAAGGGATACCGCATATATATATATATATATATATATATATATATATATATATATATATTTCAAAATGAATAAAATTAAAGTTGTTGATAAAAAATGTAATAATATCACGAAAAACTAAAAAAACACATAAATTTTTTTTGTAATGTTCTTTTATGTTTAATATTAAAAAAAAGTTTTTGTTTCTATTTTTCCAGTTTATATGTATAATGGCAACATTATATTTGTTTATTGCTGCCCGTCAAAATAGAAAATAGCCTAAGTTGGCGGCAGCAGCAAATGCTGTCTTGTAGTCGTGCTGCTGTGATGTCGTCAAAATCATCGCTTTCATTTAAACACAGTTTGCTGCCTGCTGTCGTCTAAGTGTTTAGGGCATAAGTTAACAAGGTATTAATACCAGTATTGCCAGGGAAAGACAAGAAAAAGTTACCCTCTTACTTCAAAAAAAGTTACTGTTCTCAGCAAAAGTTACATTTTAAAATTATTCATAATTAACAAAAAATATCATAAAAAGTATTACTCCATTTTTCAAGGAAAATAGAAGGGCAACCGATTCATTTAACAAACAAAAAAAAAAAAGCGTTTGAAAAAATTCACCTCTATAATTGCCATGAGTATTTAAATCAGGACTCATACTAGTTTTTCGTGATTAAAAAGTGCATGCTCTCGCCATCCAATAAAATTGGTTACGAATATAGGATATTTTTTTTTTAAATCCGAGTAGCCTTTTTCTTTGAAGCTATGAGCTTCCATAGAATTTACTATTTTGATAATTTTTAAAATACCGTTATTTAAGACAAATTTGAGTTTTTCCGTAGTATAATCCGGCACTTCTTCCATTGAAAAAAAAACACAACTATCTTCTAGATCGAGGTATTGTCGTGGTATCACTGTCTCTTTGTCAAGCGAAATAACTAAAGTTAACAGCTCATTATTTTACAGTTGGAAATTTTTTTGCAAAAAACATTTTGTGATTTCTTACTAATTAAACAGAGTATAACTTTAGAAACGTTATTTTGTGTTTATTTTAAACTTATTTTTATGTAGGATTTTGATAGCATTTGCTATTAAAATTGAAATTCTATTTGAAGAGAAATAGCTATCAAAGAGGTTCTTATCTCAAGTAATGAAACAAGTACTTTTTCAGTAATATTCTTTATTTCGTGTCTGAACAAAAAATTACGAAAACTTTACCAAATGTAACAGAATTATACATGTAACGTGGATCCTTTAAAAGTTACAAAAAATGTAAAATATGTAACCAAACTGCAGCACTGATTAATACAGTAATAATCATAATAATTTCTGTATGTTTTGCACCAAAAAAATTGGTAAACTTAATTAACGTCTCGTTTTACGACCACAACAATATTGATGTATTGGGAAAATAATAAATTGTTAAAATTTTAAAGTTTGCGTAATGTAATACTGCAAAACACGTTGCGTTTAGGAAAACAGCCTTTATTTCAGGAATCAAAATAAGTTGTCATATCAATGGAAGTTTATATTAGTTTTCTTCAGGTCACAAATAGTTTAAAAAAGAAACATTTCCATTTATAATGGCAATAAAGTAAAAAATATATTTTTATCAAGTGGCTTTAACGCACAAAAATTAGTGAATAATATTTACACTGCAGATTAATAAAAGTTCATCAAAAGTTATCCGTTCGCCATTAATGGTTATAATGATGATTATGATGATAAATAAATCTATTTGTCTTTAACCTATCAAGCCAATGTTTTATTGTTGTCTTATGGAGAAAACAACACTTGTTCGAATATTTGTTTCACCTTGCCGAATCTGTAAATAACCGCACGTATTTTAACGAAACTAAAACTTAATAGTTTTAATTTTATATAAAGGCAAACACGTCAATATTTAATATTTTTACAAATTTTAAACAATTTAAGTTTATATTGCTGCTTTTAAATTTGTTTAAAATGTTAGTTCATGTCATACATAATACATAATAAATTCATTCTATTTCCTATTAACTCAGTTCAGATTAAATGTCCCAGAGGGATCATGCTCTCATAACTGCTTCTACGAAAAAGCAGTAACTTAAATCTTATAAAATTAAGATGATGATGATTTTGAGTTTTATTTACTTCGTCGGTGAAAGGTAAGTCGAGGCTGCTACAAATCCCCTTAGAATATCTCTCCCTCCCTCTCCCACTCTCTTTTATTTTACAAATTCTTTAGGCAATTGGATTTTACTCCCATTTTTCTTATTTTTTTCCTACATAATTCTTCTTCTCTTTATTTTTATGCATAAGTAGCTATCGATGTTTACTTACTCAGCCTACATGGGTCTGAAAAAAAATATAAAGCAAGACGTAAGGTAAGTTCTTTTAAAAAAGATTTAACAGTCTTAGTTAAGTTAATGTTACGCTAATTATGCATATAACAATGATGGAGATAAATTTTAACGTTGCGTCTAACGAAAGGATTATTAGAAAATCATTTAATTATTGTTGCCCCCGCCCAAGATATCAGCAAGTTAAAAAGATGTGTATTTGATTACTTAAAGGTTAGACATGATTCGAAATATGTGACGTTAATAACAAAAATGCCAGGTGAATGAAGTGGAACATCACAACGTAAGCTTTTTAGAATTTTAATGGAAAGAAATTAGCTATACTTTTTAATAGAATGGAATCAGCAATGATTCTCGACAATTCTAGAGAAAACAAGTAAAAGTGCCATATTCCGCTATGCCGAATCCTATGTTCCATTCACCATATATGTAAATCAAATCAGAAAAGTAGATATTGGGGTGACTGAGAAATAAAAAATAAGAAGACATAATTTTACATAAAAATGTCATCGGCTTTTAATGGGTTAAGCATTAAAAAAAAAATTAGTATTTCCTCAAAAATCTCTTCAAAAGCTTTTATATAATACGCATATTGATATTTTATTTTATTTTTTTCTTAATTTGTAATTCTCTATCGCCCCATATATTTGTTTTTTTTTTTGTTTTTGATTGGAGGAACTTCATTGCTCCAAATGATATAGAAAAATTAGCCCGTTGCCTCGAAGGACATGGACCGCTTTTGCTGAAATGGATGTTGCAGAAATCAAAAATGGAATGAGAAACTTTGTTGTCCCCTTTTTCCAGTTTTTGGGGTGAAGGGTACAAAAATTATTCGAGGGAATGTGATTGATATTGCACAAAAAGCTTAGTCAAACGATCACATGGTACACTATGCGATAAAATAATAGTCTGATATTTGGTCAAAAAAGCGATGAAGCAGTTAAACATAACGTTCTACTAAAGCTTGCAATATTTACTGAGATTAAATTAATTTTTAAGCGATGAATACTTTTGCAATGTTTTAACCATTAGAGAACATAGTGCTTTTTATGTATTTCAATTAAAACCACATACTTGATTGGTAGTTACAAAACGACTCTATTTCAAAAACAACAGTTCCATAATATATGTATCTATTTGACAATTAAAACGTTTACGAAAGATGAGTATTCGTACAGTGGATTTCATGTACAGTGGATAACATATACTTTTTACTCATATGGTAATACATAACATTTTCCCCTTTTTAATTGAGGTTTACAAATTATTACGAAACTAATATCTAACAAAAGTATTTCATTATATAAAAATTAAAATTATAAATTAATATAACATGGTTACTATTTTTCATAAAATATTTAATACTAGTGTTTTAGTATTTTACATATTTCTTAGCATACAATTTATTAATATATATATATTTTTATTTATACTGAAATCGAACAGGTTCTTTTTTAATCCTACTAGATCTTCTTATTTGTGTAGAATCTACTGTGTTGTGTTGTTTTTTAAATTCATTATTTAACAATGGATGATGTTTATCTGATAAATTTGAAGAACGTAGCTGATTTTTATGAACATATTTAATAGAATTATTAATATTTATTAAATAAGTATAAGGACTGAATTGCTTATAGATTGTGCAAGGTATCCATTTAATAAAGTCTTTGAAATGATTTCTATACAGTACTTTATCTCCGGTCTTAAAACTATTTTCAATATTCTTCTGCCCTTTTTTGTTTCTAATTTTATTATTTTTAATGCTAAAAGTTTGTTTTTTAGCTAATGAATTTATTAAAGTTTTTGGTGTAAATACAAAAATTAAACTTGCTGGACTTTTATTTGTTGTTGTGCAAGGTGTATTGTTGTAGTGCATAAGAATTTTGTCTAATTTTGTCTGAATCGGTAAACAATTTAATTTATCATCTGCAAGGTATTTTTTTAAACTACTTTTTATTGTCTGAACACCACGTTCAGCCAACCCATTACTTTGAGGATGATACGGTGGTGATTTTTTAAGGTAATATTTAACTCTTTTGAAAACTTTTCAAAATGAAAAGATGAAAATGGTGGACCATTATCTGTAACTATTTCTTTTGGATAACCAAATATTTTAAAAATAGAGTATAAACTGTTACACAAAGACATCGCATCTGATTTTACCAAATTTTTTACTTCAATAAACTTACTGAATGAGTCAACATATATCAGAAAAGTTTTTGACTCAAAATAAAAAAAATCCAAATGGACTCTTTCGAATGGCACCTCAGTTGGTGTCCATTTGCTGATAATTTTCTCTTTAGGTACCTTTTGTGTAGATTGACACGAAAAACATTTTGAAACATGTTGAAATTGAACTTCGAGCAAGCATTTTTAACCTTACGATTCCATCATGATTTTCATGTAAGGTATCAAGATAATACGATAATGCTCCATTTCTATGAATCTGTTTATTGTAACTTTACAGTCGATACAAATTCTAATTTCGTTACCCGGCTTTGAAACAAAAACTATTGGTGATGCAAATTTGCTAAACTTTACAGGTACTAATTTCCCATTACTTACTAATCTGTCTAACTCTTTTTCTACTTGAGGTCTAAGTTTAAATGGTACATTATAGGCTTTTTTAAAAATTGGTACTGTACCAGGTTTCAAAACAATTTCAGCCGTATATTTTTCAATACAATGTTCCGACTCGTTTGTAAAAATTCGCGGGAATTTACTTTTTATTTGATTTAAAAATTCCTTTTTATTTACGTCGGATATATTTTTTATTTTATTACTAAACGATTGCCTCGAATTCGGATACAATACATTTAACCAACTTCTATCCATGAGTGTTTTAAAATCCCTTTCCGATTCAATCACATAGACTTCTAAAATAAATTCTTTTTGAGAATTCACCTTGCTTACAATTGATTCAAATTTTCCAATGCATCTAAGATGGCTACCAGCGACAGAAAAAAACTTTTTTTCCACAGAACATAACTTAAATTTAGAAAAATTCAACAAATACTTAGCTTCAGAAATTACGGTTACGCAAGCTCCAGTATCTACCTCCAATTCTAACAACACACCATCTACCAACAGCTTTACACATTCTGCATCTCCAGCAGCAACATCATTTATTTTATTGCCTTCAACAACTTCACTTACAATGCTCTTCAAGCTAATAGCCTCCATAATTTCTTCAACGCAATTTACTTTATTTTCATTTTTACAGTAATTTTTCCATTTCCCACATCTCCTAGCAGTATGCCCTTTCTTTTGACATTTGAAACATATCCAATTTTTGCAAATGCAGGTATTAGCATCATGACCTGTTTTACCACACCGAAAACATGATTGATTTGAATAGCTATTCTTCTTCCCATGACCGTTTAATTTGCTTTGGCCTTGAGTTACAGCAAAAGAATTATAATGCTCCTGCTTTGAACTTATCTCCTTTGTTTCACCTTCTGCCATTTCCCAATTAAGTGCTATTTCACACGCGGTGTTAAATGTTAATTTTGCTTCTTTCAAAAATTTGGATCTTAGTTGATTATCACGTACGCCGCATACAAATTTATCGCGTAATGCTCGATCCAAAAAATCTCCAAAATTACACTTTTGAGCCAAGGATTTTAATTCAATTATAAATTCTCTAATTGATTTTGTTCCTTGTTCCGCTTTATTAAACTTATAAGTCTCCGCAATTTCATTTATGGATGGTTCAAAATATTTTTTAAGTGCCCCAGCCAGATCTTTATAACTTTTTTTACATGGATCCTCTGGAGAAAATAACTTCCGGAACACAGAATAAGCTCCAATATATGTAATAAAGTATGCCACTTTCTTTTCCTCGACAACATCATTTACAATAAAAAATTGTTGAAGTCTCATTTCATACTCCGTGAAATCATTCCCCATAAGGAATGGAACCATATTTCCAATCATTTTTATGTTTTAATAAAAAAATTATTTTACAATATATTTTTCCTCATTTTTTATTAAGTCGTTTTTTTTTTTTTACATTAAAAAAAAACTAAATTACACTTTTTCCTACGGTTACTTTTCCAATTTTCTCGTCGCCAAATTATTTTATGTATTTCAATTAAAACCACATACTTGATTGGTAGTTACAAAACGACTCTATTTCAAAAACAACAGTTCCATAATATATGTATCTATTTGACAATTAAAACGTTTACGAAAGATGAGTATTCGTACAGTGGATTTCATGTACAGTGGATAACATATACTTATTACTCATATGGTAATACATAACAGTGCTCATATAGAAAAAGCATTTGCTAAAATAAAAATAGCTTTCAAATATTTTTGTCGTTAACTCTATTAATCTTGTGATAGAGTCTAATATTGTCCAACAACTTGAACAAATATTAACTGTTTCAAAACAACAGCTTTAACCAATGGAGGAACGTTATAAAGAAAACTAATCGAATTTAGGTAATAAAATCAGGTATCACTTTTCACTATGTTAACTGGATAAAAATTCATAAGCTTTAAGAATGATAATCTAAAACAACTTTAGAAAAAACAATGTCTTGCCATAATTTGAAATATTTCTTTTCTAAGAAAACACTATATTTTTAGTTGTATTTGTTTTACTATGATATTTGTAACAGCTCCTAAGTAGTAAAAAATTTGGTCTACAAAAACCCATTTCACTGATGAAAAACCTTTTCAGACTGTTTCAATTTAGATGACTTTAATGTCCAGTGTAATTTTGTCACTGTTTTTCTCAATGTCTTAATTTTATTTTCAATTAAAATTTATATTGCTTTTGGCTGCGTAACATTTAGATCCTTTACGTGAAGCAATTTGTTTGGCACACAATTTGAAGTAAGCATTGAATAGTTGTTAAGAAGGACATTCCTTATACACAAAAAAAAAAAAAAAAAATAAATAAATTAATGATACATTTTTAGACACGTTTTAAATTTTGAATTTACTTAATTGCGATTGTTATAAATTTTCTTTATTTTCAGTAGATATATTTCAGTATCATGCTTAAGCAAAAAAAGTAATTTCTATCCCTTTTACAGCAAATTTTACACATATCTCATTGTACAGTTGCACAAGACATTTATTCCTTTATTTATTTATTTTTTCACACAATTTAACAATAAACGACAAAGTAGATGACAAATATTAAAATGTATATTGTGTATTAAAAAAATGTTTAAAGTTTTAGTTAAGTTTAAATTTGTGCAAAAATTCAAATATCGGGGTTCATTTACAACTGATAAGGAATTTCAAGTGGATCTTGCATGACGCAATTTATTTCAAAAACCATAGATAAAATTTATTTTGGAATTTAGGAAGGCAAACAAATGTGGTCATGTCATGTTATTTATAAATTCTGGAGACAAAAGCTACTGTAAAAGATTACTCCAGGATTAGGACAAATCAAAACCAGCTGATTAGATTGTGGGCACGATAACTTAGAAAGGCATAGCACTCTCTGCGTTGATATAACGTGGAAAAGGGAGTATAATTGGGCCAGGTAAGCGAAGATGAAAAAAAACCTTCCGGATTTTTCAGAAAATGTAATTGATTAGCAAAAATATTTATTGCACTCTATTTTTTGAAACACAAATTTGTTTGAATGATGTACAAATTTAAAGAAAACAAAAAAAAATTATACAGCAGCATTCCTGGAATCTACTCATCTATATTAGATAGTAGTAGTATTTACGTAAAAAGAATATGAGAAAGATATCATAACCGGCTTCAATCAGTTTGTTAGGAAGAAGTTCAAATATCACTGAATTCGCTTACTTTTTTGTTGTCCATCTCTCATGTGCACCAGCTTTTTGCTTTCGTCATACTCTTATGGATCGTGTAAAATGAACCATAACATTATTATTCGACTCTACTTATAGTTATAATATCAAGTATAATAAATACGTTAATGACTTTTCCACAGAGTTTCATTGTGTGGCAATGACTGAAGGCCATAATTTTAAACTGTTGCTGTTGTTGTCGTCGTATGTCGTAATAAAAAGTACATATGTTGTTTACATTTTCACTTAAAAACAATAAAACGATAGCAGCAATAATAATACAAAAATGGATAAAAGAAAAAAAAAAGCAAAAAGACAAACATCATTTGTTCCGCAGCAGAGTTAAAATATTAAAGGAAGCAAAAACAATTGCAAATGACAGTTTTACTGAAACTTCCTTTGTGTTGCTGTTTTGTTGCTTTTTATTAAAAGAGTCAAACATTTCTGTGAGTGGTGGCAGTGGCATTTGATTTGAGTTTAATAGGAATAGAAATCATGTACACGCAAGAATAATCATTCGTACGCTTTTTCACTGTTTGCTAGAGTTTATCCTGAGGGTTTAAGATGCCACTCATTTTATGCATTCAAATATTGAAATTGAAAGGCCACAATGATTAAAAAGTGTGGGGCAGAACATTGGCATCTTTACAGTGGTCGGGTTTTGCATTTTTAATAGATAATATTCTGAAGCATGAGGGTTACCCTGAACTCACACTCAATGTGTGTTACTCTGTTGTTTTTATGAGGGTTGGTAGACAGGCGTGAGAGGGTTGGTAGGAAGACATGCTTGAACAGTGTTGACCAAAAAAACCAGTTAAAGTCTTAACATCTTTGAAGTCTTCAAATTCAATGTTGCTAGAGTGTGAAATGTACCTTGTCGTCTTTAAATTCTCCTGAATACATCTGAATATCTTCGGTTATATTTTTTTTTTTTTTTTTTTTTTGTGATGTTTTTCTTTTGTCTTTTTTAAGAGTAACAAGGTGAGCAAAATAAAGTTCTATAATTATTATCGCATTTAATTGTGCATGTACTTTCGTAAATTATTTAAAATCGAGCAAAACTAAAATATGCAAGTGAAATTGTAGAAAGTGCTTATAACTGCATCTGTTTTATATTTGCTTTATGTTGTCGTTCGGTATTGTGGTACATTTGTATGTGTACCAGTAGTCTGATATGTAGTAAATAACATGATTTAAGGTTTAGAAAAAATTTTTTGTTTCTAAAAAAATGGATCCTGAAGACATGCAAATAATTTTGAAAGATGGAACTGATAATGTTAGCAATGTGGAATACTTTCTGAAGAATTTTTACCTAGTGATAACTCTGGCTCCAATGATAGCAAGAATTCATTAGTTGACACAAGCTCTAGAAATTTTAACGTAGACTTAGAATACGATATAGTGGATGAGGTAGATAAGGTTGCCGAGAAAGTACTTATCTTTATTGGGCAGGATTTCATCTCTCTCGCATCAAATTATAGTGTCGTTTGGATTATTTCGGCCGATGATTCCATAGCAAAAAACTATTTCTATACCTCGTAACTGCTCAATAGCAGACCACATACCTTAGTCGGTCATCTATAATTAATGTTTTTAATAAACTATTGCCAAGATCAGTTTAAATGTACACAGCACAATGCACGAAAGAATAAAAAAAATTACTAAAGCAAACAACGTAAAACCAAAAAATCAAAGATAAGCGAAAACAATGCTGGTGAAGTCGAAAACTGTTTTCGGGTGTATGACTCCCATTACTAAAAGATTTTTGTTCTCACCAAACACATCGACGTACAAACTGCATCGCTAAAAAAAAAATATAGACACGCACTAAGACAATCTGCAAGTAGTAGCAAAATGTGCTTTTCACCACATCATTAAGTTTGATGCATATACACATTTCTTTAACGAGAATAAAATATGAATTAATATTTATGCAATTTATATAGTTTATATTATTGGATGGTTGGTACTTATTTGTACTACATATCACCTTTGATTTGTTGTGCATTGCTGAAATAATTCACGCCCATCAAAACATGTATTTTAACATTGTTAAAAAGATTTGAGAAAAATCTTAATCTTAGTCTTAATCTTGTTTAGTAAATGCTTTTGAATAGATACCTTTTGAATAATGTAACATTAAAGCAGTTCAAATTTTTCAATTTATTTTAATTCCAGAAAAATCTAAATAATCCGATATATTTTTTAATATTTAGTCATCTTAGCTTTTCAATATATTGTGAAACAAATCATTGGACTGTAGGTTTTTACTTAACCGTTTGTATTTTAATCTTGGTTATCTCTAATCGATAAAATAAAAAACTTAACTTAAAAACCTTATTAAATGTCACTGTGGATTTAAATTTAAAGTTTTGAAATATATATTTTATGAAAAAAATCTCTTTCTGAATTTAAGGATCATTATACTTGCCGTTAGTTAAGGGTAGGATTATGTCTGCCTGACTATTAACTTTGCAATATTAAAACATTTAATGGGTAATATAAAAAAATAAGTGAAGGTTCTATAATAAAAAGCCGTACAAAAAGAAAAAAAAAATCCTGCGTTTAACTAACGGCCAGTTATAATAATGGCCATAAATTGAAACAATTGAATTTCTTTGCCTTTTTAGAAATTCAAAACATCCTACTGTTTTGAACCTTTTTCATCTAACAACTAATGCCAAATATTTTACTCTGTGTGTATGTGTGTGTTCGCTTAACTAAATTCACTTTTAATGGAATATTATCACAGGAAATATTTAGTTAAGTGTTTCTCCTTTAGAAGCAACGTAGCATACGTTACTGCCTATATGTGCGGTATATATTTATAACTTTTACACATACGAATATAAATTAGTTCTTTTTACTCTTTAAGAATCTTTTGAAGAAGAAAGATTAAAAAGTGCACCAAAATGGAAGAGAAAATTCCGAATTGTAAGTCCAAATATTTTCGATGTCTAAAACAAAAAAACAATAAATTTTCACCAAATTACATGTTCAAATTTTTTTTTTTTAGAAATTTCGAAAATTTAACTTGAACTCAGTTTAATACTGTTGGACTACTGTTGCTAAGGCTGTTTCAAGTCTATTTTTTTTTTATTAAATAACATATTAATACATAATTTTATGTCAGTTTTATTTTTTACAATACTGTTAATGTGCGCATACTGGATAAATGTATGTTTAAATAAGTTTGTCATTATTGTCATCCGCATTACAGTTCCTGTTTATTTTTATATTTTGCCTGGATGCAAAAATTACAATTCAAAAGTTTTATGCTATTTTGCATTCATAAAGACAATTACTTTTTCTATTTGCAGTGATTTGAACATGTACGTTTAAATATAAAATAATTCTAAAAAAAACAATTGTGAAACTTTGTTAGTAAAAACAAGGAATACAAAACCACAAATATTAAGCCGTATAGTTTTTAATAAAATGTTTTTAATTAAAATAAGTTCAGAGAAATTCCGAAATATATAATTTAATTTATTTCACAATTTTCGATTTATAATTGAGACATCTTTTCGCCTGAGGTGAGCTTTAATTAGGCCTTGCGAGTAGACTTAAACACAATTCTAATGGTTCGAGTTGCTTAGGATCCATATAAATATTTGAAATTCCCAAGTACGACAGGACATTTATTCTTCATTTAGATATTATAAATTTAATCACGCGTTTTAAGTCCGTGATAAAAATTGTTATACAATTTAGTAGATTAAATTTATATTGAAGAAAACAAGTAGTCGCAAGAAATTGTCTTTTCTAATTCTGATAACTATTGATCCTGCTTTTTAGTATACGTCACACATTTTTAATTGTAAATCTATATATTTATTACGAAGCAAATAAGAAAAGAGTACGTGTATTTTAAATGTAATCGTATTGATTGCATGTAATTTAATAAAATATCTCCCTTTATTATCCACTTATTATTGAAACTAAAATTATATCGCACATAAAAGAAAACCTTTAGAGCAACGTAAGCTGTCTGTTTTATCATTGTTGTCAGATTATGCGATTTATCGTCAAAAAGGAATTTCTTGCAGTACGACAACAAAAACATTGTTTAAGACAAAAATCGATAAATGATAGGTCTGGCAGACATAATTGAAGCGATAAACTTTCAATGATGGTAGTACATGCCTTTAGATTCCATAAATTTGCGCTTTTATTTTAGGAAGAATGTGTAGTTTCGCCTTTGTCACTAAAAGTGTATACAATTTGGATTTGAAAATTAAAAATCAAATTACATTGATTTTAGAAACACTCTTGAATTTCTAAATTCAAATTATAAGCTTGCTGTTATACTTGGCAATACAGCAGCCTTATTCTGTAAGTTGCTTAAGCTAAATCGCCATCTCTAAAATTATTTAATTTTAACAAAGCAGTGTTTTGCTACAAATACGACATTGGAACATTTAACCCTAAACTTAACACCCTTTTATTTATTGAAATAGACTTACAGATACCGATTAATTAGAGAAAATAAACATGGATAAGTTCAACATTTAAGCAATTTAGCTTAGGAGAATTACAGAATAATGCCTCAGGTCTCTTGTAAGTTTTGGCTGTCTGTCTACAACTGTTCAAAAGTTTGATAACATACATGAGACTATAATAGCCATTAGGACACCAAGTCCAATTGTTATACTTGTTATTATAGGGGAGTTAGCAATACAGGTACGTTGTAAATTTTAAGCGTCTCTCTGCAACTGTTTCAAACTACAGCCATATTAATGAACTAGCGGTGCGCTCGTTAAAAATTAATTTTAAATAACAATGCTTATTACTATAACGATCAAAGCAATCGACATTCTACCTTATTTGCAAGCGTTTGTCTAAGCGGTTCAAAAGAAGGACCATATTGGTCAACTTACATCACCCTTTAATTTTAAGATTTCTTTGTTTTACTTTTTGTCATTAGGAGCTATAGTGATAGGCATGTTTTTTTCAATTTTATAGTGGTATCCTTTGCGATAAATAATACATGTAAACAACATGTATGCTGTACAGGAAAACCTTTTAATTTTTAATATTATTTTGTTTAAAAATCGATCCAGAAATGACTAAGTTATGGAGGCAAAAATATAAAAACAGCAGTCGAATAGATAATTTCCGTCTTTTTTTGAAGTCGTTTAAGAAAGTGCTTAGTAATAAATTTTTACCACAAAGTAAAGCCAAGTTTATATTAATAACCATAGTTTTGCGATAGCCTTCTTCTGCTCCCGCATCACAAAACGTTGATTGATTTAAAATGTTACAATAACCCTTAGATTCGCCAAAAGATTGTGTGGTAAATTTACTTTAATTTCTTTTGCCGGGACTTAGTCAAAATAACCGAGGTTTTCGTTAGGTATTCGTAATCAATTCCAGTAATATATAATGCTCTTTCGTATTGAGTAGTTGAAATATTTTATACACATATAATATAAATGTAATATAAATATCGTAAATTAAGCTTTCCTTTAAGAAGTCACAATACACAGTAACCATTGAGTAACTATTTTCCTTTTTTGTTTCATTCATTTCATTGATATGCTTTCCCCGTAGTAATGCATTTCATTTTTTAGTTTTAATTAATGTTTACATTACGAGAATATCATGAAATATTTATTTTTATGATGGTGCCGTTCAGAAAACTTGAAAAAATTATAGGTCCATTAAGAAATTATCCTTTCGTGGAGGAATGATCGTTGGTGCTTTTTTGACCAAAATATTTGTAAAATCGCATGTTTTCTAGTGTAGTAGGGATAGTGAATATTGTATTTTTTTATTTTTTACAATTTAGTAGAAAGCTAACTGAAGGATAAATTAAAGAAAATTTTTAAAAATATTATTTAAATAATTTGAAAGATCTAGACTGAGGTCATAAAAAAATCAGAATATTTCAGTTTCAAGTGCTAATAACCAGTTAACCACAGGTGATCACTTTTTAAATGTGGACGTCCGAAGTGCTCTACTTTGACCCTAAAGTTTTTACTCTAAAACTAAACTTAGATATCCTCAGCTATCATCACATTTGAAAATTTATGATTTACACTCAAAATATTTTGTGCAGTGTTTGTCAATTAACTTGAAATAGGATTTGTTTTATTTATATATATATTCTAAATTAAAACTATTATTATTAGGACAAAAGAAGACTAGTTTCTATTTGTACCAAATGTGAAGAAATGAGATCATTATACTTAAATTTAACTTTCTACCTTAAATTACTTAAATGTTTTTATCTTGTATTTTTTAGAGAAATTATAACAAAAGCATTGATTGTAATTAATATTTATTTGCTTATGTTTTCATTTCAATTTGTTCATACGACTACGTTCACTTTTCAATAACAATTTTAGTTTCATTCGAGCATCATAAGTTTCAGTGTGTAAACGAAACACAATAACATGGACAGACACACATCATTTATGGTTTGTTGTATTTCTTCAGGGTAAGGGTCGGTAACTCAATTACGTTGTTTGTTGCAACAAAATGTTTTAGAATATGAATTCATCAATATAAATCATATTCTTGCAATTACACCCATATATTGATTGTATTCAAATTTTCAAAACAATGTTTGTGTTCATATTGTTAGTTGATTTTTTTTTTCTAATACCCAGCAAACACTACAAATTTATTTCATTCCCGTATAAAAAATTGTAATTGCGAATACTTAAGCAGTAAGTAACTGCATGCAAGAAATTTCGCAGCTCTAATAACAACTATTACAAAAGCAACAAAAAATTTTAAAAAAGGTAATCGAGTGTGGAATTAATCGTTTTAAGCGGTAGGACAGGATTACTATCCTAATGTTTTTAAAAAGACATTAACTTTTATTGTTGCAGGAAATAGTGATGATCATTCGTTCTAGCTTAAACAACTAGTTAATTTACTACTTCTGAATGTAATGTGTTTTGTCAGCTAGTAACAATATATGGCAATCACAAAAGTATGTCAAAATATGGCAATTACTTTTAATTTGTATTGTCTAATTTTTTAGTGGGCGGCTATTAAAATTTGTTTAAATTTAGTCATAATAAAATGCAATGAAAAAAACTAACGTTAAAAATGGTGATCATTCTATATTACAGTTCATTTCTGAAAACTGATACGAACAATGTTTTTTTCATAATATATGTATCTAAATTAATTTGCAGATTGTTTATGCAGAAATTTTTTATTCTTATAGGGCCTATAGTTTCAAAGCAAAAAAAAAAGATAATTTAATTACAATTTTGTCTAACGTTTCGTTGCTTCGTGGTCGACTTTTTGACAATTCAAAGTTATATAATCAACAAATATACCTTTATTTGTAACGCGCATCTACTCTATAGGTCGAGGTTTAATGTGAAACACAAAACAGGATATTTTATGTGTCAAAAAGTATGATATAACGAATAACGTTTATTTCGTTATTCAGGAAATGTTGCATTTTATGTTGTGGACTTCTGTAAAAACACAATTTCTTTAGGCAGAAGAGATTCAGTATGATTTTTAGTATTATAAAATAAAATCAAAAATGGTAACGCACCTTCACATTTAACGGCCTTTTCACAACTAATTACGTTCAAAGAAATTTTGCGAAATTTTTTTTCTAAACATCCAATATTTACAAAGATTTGTTATTTTGTTCATTTTCATTCAATAAGTGTTTTGTGCAACCTATGAACAATGCAAAATGAAAAGAAAACTGAATGCTAAAATTTTATATTTATTGTTGGTAGATTCGACGATAAACTTCATCTGACAACATGAAAAGAAAAAAGTAAAACATTAAGATTCATTTTTAATGTCGCTTTTTAATTAATAACTTGTCTGCAAATTATCACAATTAGTAACGAACTTAAGCCAAATTAATAAAAAAAATAAGACTAAGAAATTTGTTTTGTTTAAAATGATTATCTGCTGAGTAATTGCCCGTGTCCACTTGTTTGTGAAATAATCAAATATTTTTCACCGACTTTAACCTTCGAAGATTGTTCCTATGTTTGTGCCTCAATCACTCAGTCAGATATTAAAGGGTGTTCCCATAGTTGATTTTATTTGACCTCTATCTTTTAAGCCGTTATTACAAAAACTTGAAAACTAGACAGAATTTCTTAAAGTATAAATATCTAAAATTATAAACTAAAGGTTGTTACAATAGTAATTTTATGTATATGATCAAACTGTTCAACACTTGTAGGAAGACGTAACAATTACAAAGAAACCGTATTCATTAATCAAATATAAAAACAAATATAAAATGCGGATTTGGAAATTAAAGGTTGTCCCAATAGTTAAAGTAATTTGTAAAAAGTAAATTTGTAATTTGTGGCCAGACTTTTAAACCGTTACAGACAGATAGCTAAAGTATGTTTGCAACAAATATTAACGAAAAAATTTACTCAATCCTAAACAATAAATTTACCTTAATGGAGCATATTGCGGCGAGAAGAACTTTTAAAATAAGTGGATATTCTTTTCACGACACAAAGGATCGCAGGGATAGAGCATGTAGTGGATTTGCATACTGATCAAGTCACGAATCAAAAATCATTTGTAATGTTGTATTTCCGAAAACTATGTGCAAGCAACAACTATCTGCGTAGAATATTTGTTGCTAAAACTCGTGATTTCATATGTGTATTGTCCTCCAAAATATTAAATATCAAAAGTTCAATACAATGACTTTTACAGATCACTTGTTCCTAGATTCATAGCGGCTGGTGATTATAAGGCGAAGCACATGTTCTGGGGCTCCATTTCTGAAATGAGACTACCGATTTATTGTCCTACAGTCCAACAGTAAATACCGGAAGTTATTGATTTCGGTGTGGTAAAAGTAATATCATCGGAACTTGTTGAGGCTAAGCATGGAATAACAATAAAACAGATGGCCCGATGTTAAAACTAGGTTCAGAAAAAGTACAAAAAATTTTAAAATCTTGCTAGAAGCGCAAATAATAACGTCTGTAAAATAACCTCCGGATAGTCTAGATGCAACTTCCCAGTCAAATAATTCATTATGGCGTACATTCAGAAAGATCATAATCGCAAAACTTCAACTACGTAATCTTAACGAACGTTAGTCAAACAATTACGAAGAAAAGGGTAATCTTTTCGTAAATCATCTACAATGCAAGCGCTGACGCGACTAAACAACAGCCTGTTGTTGCTAGGCCACCCATGAATTTATTTGATTCATGTAGACCACCTGTAGAGGTCGGTAAAGCTATTGATAATCTAAATTTTAAGAAATCTCCTGGATTTGATAAAATCACCAACAAGAAGCTTTAAGAACACCATCGCTAAGAGAATTATCGTCTTTCTATTAACCGCTATATTGTGACTTGAATACTACCGACCGTTATGGAAAATTGCCTTGTTAAAGATTATTCCTAAGCCGGGAAAGGATCCTGCGAAGGCAGATTCTTATAGGCCTATAAGTCTATAACCAACTATGTCGAAACTATGCGAGAAATTGCTGTTAATCAAGCTGACACCGATTTTGAATGTAAAAAACTGCATTTCCAATTACTAGTTTGGCTTCAAAGGACGACACAGTACCATCGAACAAGCACAAAGGTTTGTAAAACTTATAGGAGAATCATTTGAGAAAACACTGTTTGGTGCTCTTACTGATGTTTCTTAAGCTCTCAACAAGGTAGGACATGAAGGCCTGCTATCTAAATTAAAGCAGAACTAGCCAGTAAATCCTTAGCAACCATTACAAAAGTATATAAACGATAAACAGTTTGTGATTAAAGAAGAAGATTAAACCGTCCCTTACTTATGGCACGGTAGTATACTAGGACCAATTCTATATATGTTTATACAGCAGGCAAGTCAACAGCCAAAGTCATTCGTCAACATTTGCTTACGATACTGCTCTTCTCAGCACTCCCGAAGATCCAAAAGATGCCTCGATTTAAAATCACATCACATTATCCAAGTGGGGAAGTAGGGAAACAAAGTATATGAACATAAATGCACCCGCGTAACTTTTACTCTACGTTGGGTATATTGCGTACCAATCTGTGTTAACAAATAAATAGTACCTGAAAAATTGCAGGTGGAATATCTCGTTATTCATTTAGATCTTCGCCCCATATG
The DNA here is from genome assembly GCA_916610165.2 of Gymnosoma rotundatum. Classification (NCBI taxonomy): domain Eukaryota; kingdom Metazoa; phylum Arthropoda; class Insecta; order Diptera; family Tachinidae; genus Gymnosoma; species Gymnosoma rotundatum. The sequence goes on along the minus strand of OU744337.1, from coordinate 87,349,794 downwards.
CAAATCACAAATAGATGATAAGCTGAGTCAATTGAAAGTAAAAGCAGAGCAAAATTATTGGTTCATCGGTAGAAACTCTGTTCTTCAGCGTACGTGTAAAAAGATTGCCATTTTAATGCCTTTTATTCTGACATGTAGTCAAAATGGTTACCCGAAGCCATTCACATTTATATTTTACGTCGCATTAGTACAGGTCATCCATATATATTTTTGCAAACCCTTTAGGGAATGATTCCAAACTCTATAGCAAATTTAACCTTACCCTCAGGATTTTTTATACCTTTCACCACAGATAGAAAAAAGTTTGTCTTTTCGTTTGTAATTTCTAAAATATACTATTTCTACAATGTACTATTTCCTATCATATACATAATCGATCAGATATAAGTATTGAAAATCAGCAAGATGTGTTTATGTCCTTCGAGGCAGCTGGCAAAACACAACGCCTGCCTCTAATTTTTCCATATCATTTAGAACAAAGCTAGTTCAGTAAAGTAACTCCAATCAAAAATATAAATAACTGGGGCGATAGAGAATTAAAAAATACACACGCCATCGTGTGAAAAGATCCCGTTGTACTAGTGTCTAAGGGATTTATTGTCTTGAAATTAGTGATACACAATTGGCGAATAACATTTAATCATTATTAACAAGCAGTATCCCAGAGTGTCATTATTATGCGGATTTAAAATATATTTACTTCAAATGAAATTAAACGTATTGAGCCTTTTTGGCTTTGATTATAAAAATATATTACTTATTATTCTAGTGTTTGCTGGGTGTAAGAAGACTATAGAAGTAAAATCACACAAAAACTTGTTTATAATAATTAGAATAACAAAAAAAGTATAAATGAAAATTCAGTGAATAATTGAGTTTTAAGAATGATTGTTCGATTATAATGGATGATGAGCATTTAAAAAATAAAATGAATTTAAAAAACTGTTTTAAATTATAAAATGTGATTTCTAAAATTGAGATTAGAAGAATATGTAAACAAATCGAAACAGAACAACGCTTTTTAAATTTATCTAAAAAAAAAACAAAGTGTTTTGCCAAGAACAGAAGAGAACAAAATTTCTTGAAGCAATTGAAAAAAATTTTTTCACTATACAGGTTGTTCCAAAATAAACTGAAAAAGTTAAATTATAACAAATGGTAAATGATAAGAAAACACAGATCCAGAAAGAAACAAAGGTGGATAAACTTGTCAAGAAATCTTTTGGGAAATAATTTTAGAACATGAAGCCAAGCATTATTGAAGAAAAGGCAACATGCAGTAGAAACAAAACATAATTAAGATTAAGAACAGGTTTTGGATAAATAAATTAAGATTGAGTCAGCAGGATATTTTTTAGCAAATAGAATATAAATAAGTTAAATTATATGGGCACTAAGTTAAAGAAAAAAATAAAAAACAGATTTTTATTCAGCACATTCAAGTTTCGATATTCATATTTATTTTGGTAAAATGACGATGTATCTGTAGACTAGTATTATTGTTCATTAGCTAGGCTTAAGTTCATAAATTAATGTGATTATTTATAAAAACAGCAGTTTATGTGAACGTGCGAACATATCGACCAGAGTGAAATATTTTACAAACATATCAAAAGAGTTCTTAAGCTGCTTTTAGGTTACACACATATGACTAAATTGCTGAAAATGTCAAACAATAGACTGAAGAAATAATAAATTACCTTGAAAACTCTGACGCAGAAGTATTTAGCGATAGAAGTGATATGGTGAAGCAGAAAGCGAGGGTGGTGAGGTAAAATTGGTGGTGATGCAGAAAACATCCGTAAGTGCTAACTTTAGTAGTAAAAACAAAAGTAGCGATATAACTTATTATTTTCCTTTGGGAAGGGAAACATTTTCAGATGACCACAATTATTTAAAATGCACGTGTTAGTTTAAAAAGATGTATGTTTATTTGGTATATAAGGATATGAGTGATAAAATTGTCGTTCGCAGATATAGTTACGCTCAGTTGTGTAAAGAGGCATGTACTCTAGAATTTAGTCGAAAAAAATAAAAAAAAATAAAAATTATTTTTCGGAGCCATTATTTGAACGTTACTGTAAGTTTAACGTGATTGACTATAAACCTTTTGATCCCAGGATAGATAAGTCATGTAACAGGTTTTTCTCAACTTTAATATGTTGATATAATATGTGTATATATATGTATATATCGGATAGAAGTAACTGAATTGTTGTGGATCAAACTTAAATTCGTAAAGATGCTCTAAAAAAATTAAGAAAAAAATTTTAAATTTAGTATCATATCCTTAATTTAAAATTACTCTTTTTTGTTATGCCTACTTCGTTAAATGGGAATCGGTATAACGAACCGCTTATAAGAGAAGTATATATAAAAAAACGCAAATGGCAGAAATTTAAAAATAAATTTATATTTTTCGTAATCAGCACCCACTAATTAATCTAGAAAAATGCAAAAACAAATTTATATATTTTTGATGTAAATCAGCGTAAATACGAGGGCTGCTATATAAATTTCTGGCCTGGCAACACTGAGTGCTGCCAAGTGCAATCAGACACTTCCATGGGAAAGTTTGTCATTTTTAAGCGTAATCGTACTCAAAATGTTTTGACGTACGACCATTATTTATGTTGTTAACAGTCACTTGAAAAAATTAATATAGAAAAAAATGGAATTAACTCGTGAAGATTTTCGTGCCATCATTTTTCACAACTTTCGACGTGGATTATCACGACAAGAGTGCATTGATGAACTTAAATCTTTGTATGGCGATGAAGCACCATCCTAAAGCACTGTGAAAAATTGGTATAATGAATTTAATCGTGACCGAAGCTCGCTCAAAGACGAATTCCGTGAAGGTCGTCCAAAAACGGCTGTTGTGCCAGAGAACATTGATGCCGTGCGTGAACTCATAATGCAAGATCGACATGCGACATACCGAGAGATAGAGACATCCTTGGACATTTCTTCCACCAGCATACATTCGATACTGCATGAACACCTGGCCGTAAAAAATGTTTGTTCTCGTTTGATCCCGCACAATTTGAAAGTCGCTCAAAAAAAGGCTCGTGTCGATTGGTGCAATGAAATGTTGCAAAAATACGATTGCGGTGCTTCAAAAGACGTTTATAAGATCGCCACAGGTGACGAATCATGGATGTATGCGTTTGAGCCCGAAACGAAACAACAATCGACCGTGTGGGTCTTCAAAGACGAGCAAAATCCAACGAAAGTTGTTCGTGGAAAAAGCACTTCGAAGCAAATGGTCGCCTGTTTCTACGGCAAAACTGGTCATGTGGCGACTGTGCCGCTTGAGCAACGTAGGACGGTCACTTCTGAGTGGTACACTACAATTTGTTTGCCTGAAGTCATCGGAGATATTCGAAAAACCAACAAGAGAAGACGAATCATTGTTCACCATGACAATGCGAGCTCTCACACATCGGCTCAAACCAGAGCGTTTTTGACCGGCCAAAACGTCGAATTAATGTGTCATCCGCCGTACAGCCCTGACTTGGCACCAAATGAATTCTTCTTGTTTCCGAACGTCAAGAAAAAAATTCGTGGTCAACGATTTTCGTCGCCAGAAGAAGCTGTCGAAGTGTTCAAAAACCATGTTTTAGAGGTGTCTCAATCGGAGTGGAAAAAGTGCTTCGACAACTGGTTTGACCGCATGCAAACGTGTATAAATCATGCTGGAGAATACCTTGAAAAACAATAAAACCATTTTTGATTATAAATATTCGCATTTTCACTATTAGGCCAGAAATATATAGAGCAGCCCTCTAAATAAATAATATTGTTTTTAAAATATTATTAGTAATAATATACGTGTGTATTTTTAAGAGACAAATTTTCCAAAATATTGATATAATTCATATCTCATTCAAAAATATTAAAATAGTTAATAGTTAGTAATAAAATAGAGGTTTTTGATGATTTCCGGGCTTAAGAATATTTTTTCTTAGTTTCGTCTTTACCAATGGCATTAAGATGAAAACTTAAAAATCTTGCCAAAATGCAATGAACTTTTGTGAAGTAAATTTATTTTTTTAGCCATATTATTTTTCTAATAAATAATAATTTTTTAATATAATATACTAAATGAATGTAATGTAATGTCTACAATAATAACAGTTAATTATCGCAAAATCTAAACATTTTATATTCCTTAGTTTTTTTAAGTTTCGAATATATTAATCGACTTTTTCCAATCTTTCTTCTGTGTTTGTGAAATTAAATGAATAAATTTGTTAGCAAAGTTCCAGTCTATATCTCTTCATTAACTTTTTTTTAAGAAAAAGTCGACTAAAATTATTTGCAATAAGAAATGTTGCAAAACATAACAAACTATTAAATAAAATATGTAGGATATACTTAGATGATTTTTCGTTAAAAAAGGTGAAAATAGAAATTAGTTTGTGGCGATTCTACTTGACAAAATTTAATTTTTTTACTTTACATAATTTGATAATTTTTTAATTGAAATTGCAATGATTTTTGTTTACGAAAATTTGGTAAAAAATAATGGAGTGGAGTAGTAAAATTCATTTTTGTCAGTCAATTTAGTTTTTGAAATAAAATATTTTTTTTATAAAAAGAAAAACATAAATTGTGTTTCTTTATTGGTGACCCCGACATTTTTGTGCTGCCTTGGATATGTCGTCAACAGAAGAGGAATTTGTCTCGCCACCATCATCTTTAATTCCCGAAATTTCCCGGGTATCCGTAAAAATTCCACCATTTTAGTAGACAAATCCAAAATTATGGTTTAGCCAAATCGAAAGCCAGTTTTTTAATGCTGGAATTTCTCAAGATGTTACGAAATATCATACGCTTGTTGGCTCTGTAGATACCGATATTCTAAATGCTGTAAGTCATGTTATCGCTGATCCCCCTACACAGAACATGTATCAAACTCTAAAAACAGCTTTGCTTACTGAATTTGAAGATTCTGAGGAAAAGAGTTTGCAGAAGTTACTGGATAACGTGCAATTAGGGGATAAACGTCCATCCACATTGTTACGCGAAATGAGGCAATTATCATCCGGTAAAATTTCTGACGACATCCTTAAATCCTTATGGTTTCAACGTTTACCGGCAACTTTAAAAGCTGTTCTATCTATAAGTTCTGATAGTTTGGAAAAACTTTCAGTCATGGCCGATAAAATTAATGAACAGTTAGGTTTTTCTTCGCTTTGCCAAGTTAATAGTTCTGATACTTCTCGTATTGAACGTCTTGAAAATCAAATAGATGAACTTTTGCAAAGGATTGATGCTATAGTCGTATCCGATCAATGCCGTGGTAGAAGCCGTACTCGCAAAGAAAGAAAAAGCAATAGCAGAAGCCGCGTTTTATCAAAGAATTTATGTTGGTATCATTTTACTTTTGGCTCAAGAGCCACTAAATGTCGCCCACCATGCGCGTATCAATCGGAAAACTAAAAACTCCTTCATCTACGGTGACGGATGCTGGAGATGTAAAGATAAGTTGCCTATTTTTAAGAGACAACACCTCTAAACATGAATTTTTAGTTGACACAGGCGCTGATGTATCCGTATTTCCCGCTACAATTCAACAGAAACGCAATAATCCTGGATCCCTGGTACTTCAAGCTGCTATTAATACTATCATTCCCACTTTCGGTGCAAAAATCCTCTGTTTGAATCTTGGATTAAGACGTAATTTTGTGTGGAAGTTTATAATTGCGGATGTCCCACAAGCACTATTAGGTTTCGATTTTCTGGATCATTATGAATTGATTGTTGACGTAAAAAGGCGCCGGCTGATTGACAAAAAGACCAATATATCAACAACAGGCTTACCTGTGAAATCGGATGCAACCACTTTAATTAAATGTAGTGCTATTTCGCAAGACTCTCCTTTTTATTCACTCCTAACAGAGTTCAAGGATATTACAAAACCTTCAAACAAATTGCCAGTGGTAAAACATTCAGTAACTCATCACATAACAACCAAAGGTCCACCGGTTCATTGCAAACCAAGAAGGTTGCCCCCTGAAAAGCTTGAAATTGTAAAGAAGGAGTTTGAATACATGATGCAATTGGGAATTTGTCGGCCCTCGAAGAGTAGTTGGTCAAGTCCTCTCCACTTAGTAGCAAAACCTGACGATGAATGGAGACCTTGTGGTGACTACAGATCTTTAAACAAGATAACTATTCCGGATAGATATCCTGTGCCCCATATTCACGACTTTGCGTACAACCTTCACGGTAAGAATATATTTTCAAAAATAGATATGGTTAAGGGTTATTTTCAAATTCCCGTGGAAGAATCAGATATCCCAAAGACAGCAATTACAACACCGATAGGTCTTTTTGAGTTCGCCCGTATGACATTTGGTTTGTGCAATGCTGCACAGACTTTTCAAAAGTTTATTAACGAAGTTATAAGTGGACTAGATTTTTGCTATACATATATTGATGATGTGCTGATTGCTTCAAAAGACTTGGAAGAACATAAAATTCATCTTCGGAAATTATTTGATAGACTGTGTTCTTTTGGCTTAACTATTAACGTTAGCAAATGTGTTTTTGGAAAGTCTGAACTTTGTTTCCTTGGTTACTTAGTTACACCAAACGGACTTACTCCTAACCCTCAACGTGTAGAGGCAATTAAAAATTACAAGCTTCCAAATACAATTCATGAGCTAAGTAAGTTCCTTGGTATGATAAACTTTTACCGACGATTTATTCCGAAAGCTGCTGAAGCACAAGCAGTTCTGCATAATCTAAAAAAAGGTCAAAAGAAAAATGACAAGCGAAGGATTGTATGGACAGATGAACTTAAGAATGCTTTTAAGACATGTAAGGATCAGTTATCAAATGCTTGCTTGTTAACATATCCTGTTAAAAATGCTCCACTTTCTCTTTATGTTGACGCTTCAGATTTTGGAATGGGTGCAGTACTTCAGCAATTCGTTTACGGTCATTGGGTTCCATTAGGGTTTTACTCAAAAAAGTTTACAGAAACTCAACGCCGTTACAGTACTTATGATCGCGAACTTCAAGCAGCTTATTCTAGTTTAAAATATTTTCAGTATTTTCTTGAAGGCCAGAACTTTATTATTTATACTGATCACAAGCCTTTAACATTTGCCTTTTCACAACGTCCCGAAAAAGCTTCACCTCGACAGCTCCGTCAATTGGATTATATTGGTCAACACACTACTCAATTGAAATACTTTAAAGGCCAAGAAAATATAACTGCTGATATTTTATCAAGACTCGAAACAATACAAATGCCATCAGTAATCAACTATGAGGACTTAGGTACGTCTCAGCATGACGATGAGGAGATACGACACTTGCTTTCATCTTCAGACCATAGTTTGGTTTTAAAGAAATTTAAAATACCAGGTTCAAAGCTGGAGTTGTATTGTGATTGTTCAACAGCACTGGTGCGACCATTTGTTACCAAACACTTTCGAAAAGAGGTCTTTAATATGGTGCATAGCATGTCTCATCCTGGATCAAAATCATCAGTAAAGTTAATAACTAAACGCTTTGTATGGCCGTCGATGAAAGCGGATATATCATCTTGGGCCAAAAATTGTTTGACATGCCAGAAATCAAAAATTTCTAGGCATACTAAAACGGAGATTGGAAATTTTCCTGTTCCGGAGGACCGTTTTCAGTTCGTGAGCATTGACATTGTCGGACCTTTGCCTGTTTCAAAAGGTTTTCGCTATTGTTTAACGTGTATTGATAGATTTACTAGATGGACTGAGGCAATACCCATTGAAGACATAAGAGCCTCAACCGTAGCAAATGCTTTTCTGTTTGGATGGGTCTCAAGATTTTGTGTTCCGCATCAAATCACTACAGACCAAGGGAGACAATTTGAGGCATCATTGTTTCGAGAATTTGCCAAAGCAATCGGTTCTAAAGTTATTCATACTACCTCTTATCATCCGCATCCGGACAAATTGAAAGATGGCATCGTTTCATGAAAAATGCTATTAAATGCCACACCGATACAAAGTGGGTAGAAGTTTTACCATTAGTTTTGCTTGGATTGCGATGTTCTATTAATCCAGATATTGGTTACTCACCTGCAGAACTTACCTATTGTACTACCTTAAGTATTCCTGGTCAGTTTCTTACGGAAAAATCATATGATGCTAGCAACGAATGGGTAGCAAATTTTTGTGAACATATGAAAAGCATTAATGCCCCGGAGATTAAAAGACATGGAACTAAGCCAATATATATCCACAAAATCTGAAATCGTGTACACATGTTTTTTTAAGAAAAGATGCTGTACTTAAACCCTTGCAACAACCATATAGCGGACCTTATCTCGTCATACATCGAACGGATAAAAATTTTACAATCAAAATTAATAATTCAGAAAGAGTCGTATCAACAGATCGTGTTAAACCCGCCAAAATGTTAACAAATCTTCTAGATACTGAACTTTCAGATAGTACACATAATAATAATCAAAATGAGAAACGGGTTATTAAGAAAGTTCGTTTCAGTGGATGCTGAAACTGGAGGGGAGTATTTGTGGCGATTCTACTTGACAAAATTTAATTTTTTTACTTTACATAATTTGATACTTTTTTAATCGAAATTGCAATGATTTTTGTTTACGAAAATTTGGTAAAAAATAATGGAGTGGAGTAGTAAAATTCATTTTTGTCAGTCCATTTAGTTTTTGAAATAAAATATTTTTTTTATAAAAAGAAAAACATAAATTGTGTTTCTTTAAGTTTAGTTAGGTTGTATCGTTAGGTTGCAGTATTGCCTAAAATTCTGGGGCGAATGCGAAGTAAAGTGTTCACAAGTATTACCACGAAACAAAACAAACTTGTATGTTCCATTAATGAAAGATGAACAGTTTTCTTGAATAGTGTTTTTAAATTTGGCATAAATTTTTGGCAAATAGGACTAAAGCGAAGTTGCACAAACATTTTGCGTTAAATTTTGAATACAATTTTGAAAATTTTTATTCATATAAACTAAGCGACATACAGACAGATTAACAAATATATTTCTATGCAAAAAAATTTTTAGTTGTCGTTTTTCAGTACTTTATAAATGAAGCAAAATCACATCTAATAATGTATGTGTTACTAATTGTCCATAAAATCCATACTTTCATATTGAATATAAAAACCACGAGTTTTTTTAACTGTGTAAATTGTAAATTTTTATTTAAAAGTAAAAAGTTAATACATTTCAATTATTTTTCTATATTTAAATTAATTATTTAAATTAAACTTAGTTTAACAATAACTTAATTCTGAATGTCAGATTTACAATCAGGGCATGATATAAAATGAATAAAAACTATACTCATTTCAGTTAAGCCAAAAAGTACGGAAATCTTAACATTTGTTAAAAAAAAACCAGCTGCTTTCAGCAAGTTTGGTGGACCTTTGTTATTCCTTTGTAGGATTAAATAATTTTTCAGCTTAAAGGTGCAATTAATTACACGCGCTAAATTAAACTCCAGTTTATATTGTTTGTTTATTTTTTGTCACTCATATTATTATCTGAAGATATGCGTAATATCTGATATTAAATATATGAAAGCAAAGACCTTCTATCCCAAAAAGGATTAAATTCTACATGACCAGCTCTTTTTATATTAAAAATTTTACAGGCTTTAAATAAAACAAGTAAGAGTGCTATATGGGTTTATTTTTAAAAAATGTTAGTATTTCCTTAAAGATCTCTTATGAAACTTCAAAATCTACCCATATTGATATTTAAAAAAAAATCGAATATTTCAGAACTCGGAAAATATTGGTGAGCGCCAATTTTTTGGCTTGATGTTTTTTTCTTATTTTTTAATTCTCTATCGCCCCATATATTTTGTCTTTAAGGTAAATTGTTTTAAATTACATGCACAAATTGGAGGTAGGCGTGGTATTTTGCCTGCTGCCTCGAAGAACATGCACCGATCATGCTGCTCCTCAATAGCAATACTTTCGACAATATATATATCTGATCGATTGATGTATTTGATTTTAACACTAACACGGACGGACAGACAAACGGACGGACATCGCTCAATCGACTTCGCTATGCATAAGAAATCAGAATGTATATACTTTTTGGGGTCGGAAATGCATATTGTAGAAATAACACACGTTATGGCAATCTTATAAATACCCTTTTTCCAATTTTTGTGGTGAAGCGTTTAATATTTAAGCGTGATATATTCAGCTATGCCGAATCTTAGACACACTTCACCATAATTGTATTTTTTTTTTGGCGAACAGAAGGGGAAATGAATTACGGCGTTCACAGTGAATCGTCATTCGCTGTAGGATTTAGGGCTCACCATCTTGGTTCACCGACTGAAACCCCTTGTTTTCCTTTTGGAAAGTGCTCCATCCCGGGACCGCGTAGGCATTACTTCAGGATGTTTCCCTTTTTTTGGGGGAAAAAACTTTAAACATCTCTTTTAAATTGTTTGGCCCACGTCCAGGCAACCGCCTTCTATTTCATTTTTATCTTATGCAGTGTCTAGGCCGGCTTTCTTTCTCCTTAGTGTAACTTTGCATAATTTTGCTACTGCTTTTCATTTTCCTTCGTCTTCTAGCATTTTGTTTACAAGGTTTACCCCTATAATGGTCTCCATTTCTTGGCGATTGTCGATCCACAGTTGACATTGAAAAAATGTATGCTCAGCGTCGTGTGTTACACTTCCGTTCTCATAAAGACAATAGGGAGTGTACACTTGCCCATTCTATATAGGTACTCCCGAAAATATCCGTGACCTGACAGCATCTGCGTTAAAAAAATTTACGTCACCATATTTTCTTTTTACCCATTTACCCATATTTGGGATGAGCTTTGCTGTCCTTCTCCTGTTTCTGTCGAATTCCCATCTTTCTTGCCATCTCCAAAACATTTTCTTTTTGCATTGGGTTTCATCTGCTGCCATTACTTCGGTGGCCTCTTTCAAAAGCTAAAGTTTTCTCCGACTCGTTATAGCAGAAATCAAAAAAGCAATTATATATATGGCGATAGAGAATGAAACAATAAGAAAAAAAAAACATCCGTTGAAAATATTGGCTCTCGCCATTACATTTCTATGTAAAATTTTTCTCGTTCTTATTTTTTAATTCTCTGTCATCCAAATATTTATTATTTTGATGGGACATACTTACCTGAACTAGATTTACATATATGGTAAAGGGTATATAGCAGTCGGCACAGCCGACTATAGCACTCGTATTTTTTTCAGAATTCTTTTTTTTTTTGATTATACAAATCATAATTTTTCTATTAAACACTTAATTGGTTTAAATTATTAGATAAATCAAACAGTAAATTTAAGTAAATATCGCGCATATTAAAGCATTAATTCAATAGGCCTTAAACAAGGTTAACACAAATTCAATCCAGTCCGACTACAACATAAAATTTATTTTAATTTAAAGTCGCAATTTAAGTATTCAACTAAAAACTATTATAATAAATAAATGTTTCCTTAGTTTTAAGCATATATTAAGTATTAATAAACAAGTATATTCCATAAGAAAAAGAAACCATTTTTTGTTACATCTCAATACTGAAATCTATTCAAATTTAAAAAAAAAATGCAATTCTGAATGTAAATTAAAAACAAAGGATACGAAATAGATATTAACATTTGGTTAACAATAGCAAACAACCATAAGCAAAAACAAACAAACAAACAAACAAGTGAAATATTTTCAATTTACTTTCTCAAAGAAAAGACTAATGAAAAGTCTTATGAAATGGAGGATTACGTTTGAATTCTTTTGAATAAGAGCTGTGCAAATAACAAAAAAAAAAAAAGAACAATTCATAGCAATGCCACAATAATAAAAAAGAGTGTCTATTATTACATTTCGAATCACGCTAAACAAATATAAAGATGCGTCATGCTGAGCAGATAAACCACGTCAAACCTGCACTTTTTTAATTCTTTTTTGTGCAGATTTGAGCAATACGATCACAGATACTCAACTCAGCAACCATCAATACCAGTTAGCTATGCCACTCAGGATAAATGCATTTTAGATATGACTATGATGAAGATAATAATTGTTTCTCTGATAATAAGAACAATTACTATTAGTTTGATCTACCACGTTTCGTACAAAGCCAAGGGCTGTATTCTTCTTTAGCGTTTCGTGTTCTTTAGTTTTAGAAAAGTAGCGATACATTTACTACAAATAAATTGCCAATAACTCACGCATGACGTTTGCCCATTTTACTTTTTCTTCTTTGCAGAGTCAACTGAGACACATATGGTATACACATGGTATATGGCAGACCAATAAATTCGTTTTTAAGTGCTCTTTCAGAATCTATGGTGATCTTAAAAACGATCTCAATCCCGAAGTTAAGAGTTATTTTTCAACGATGAATTAAAAGTTGGGATGAAACTCTTAAAAAGAGAGTTTTATTTTCTCTCTTTTAGGAGTTTTATTTTTTCCGTCATAAAATAAAAGTTTTTTGAGAAGTTTTATTTTCTCCGTCTAAAATAAAACTTAGTTTCTTAAATTTCTTCTTTTCCTACAGTCTTTTTTTATTGAGTATGATATAATGTGTGTAGTTATTTGTTTGTTTAAGTTAACAAACATTATTTTTTCCAAATTTTCTGCAGAAAGATTTGACCGCAGGTCGCTCAATACCAATTAAAGAGCAGAGAATGCTCTCTCCACGTTTACCTGGGTTGCAGGAACACACTGCACAGTTTTTGCCAATATATATAAGTACGTTTAATGTATTTTGTTTTTTTTTTTTTTTTTGAGTCTCAAAACTCAAAAAGAGGTTTATCAATCGATATCGACCTTGGAGAAAAATTTTCGATTTCATAAAAAGCTTTTCTTTGTTCATCCACAATATCATTTTCATCCCTTTCTTCTTCCCTATCTACTCCCTAAGAGTTTAAATACTGCCCCAAAAGCGATTGAGATGTATCGTAAACATCCGGCGAAGATGCGAAACTAATCGTTTGCAAATTGCAATTATTATTTTTAGGCTCGGACGATTGCAGAACAAAGAAAAGTGCGTAAAAATACGTGTTTTTTTTAATTGTTATTGTTTTATTTCTTACGTCTTTATGCAGTCACAATTGCGTTTTGTTCAGCTGCTTATGGTAAACAAAGGGATAAGAAAAAAACAACAATATAATAATAGGAATCAAACAATAACAAATTATAAACCCACATGTTTCTGCAGTGCCAGGTGATTAGATTACACTGCATTTCAAATTATTTGGGTGTCAATATGCATAAAATAAATTTTATTTTAGACAAAAGAAAATAATAATAAAAAAACTCAGAAGACTTTTATTTTATGTCGGAAAAATAAAACTCTACTTTTAAAATTTGCATCCGACTTTTATTTTTACGTTGAAAAATAACTGTTTTAAATAGATTTTTTTCTTTAGGTCACTAAATAACTATTATAAAATAACTTTTTTGATATCCCTTATACCCGTTACGGTTCCTGCTTCTTTTGCTTAAGCTTCTGTTTTTTTTATCTTTCATTAACTGTAAGTTCTTAGGTTTCATTTTCTTGCCATTTTATCATTTTAATAAAAAAAAGATGTATTGTATTTAATTTGAGATAATAAAATTTTTTAACATTAAGAATGGTATTTCTGCATTAAACATTCCCTTTAATAAATTGGTTTGCGCAAAGAAAGCTTGAGATAATAATAAGTTTATTTTATTATTATCATAAAATTTTTCAAACAGGTTTGTATAAATTTACGTTTGAAATGAGGTTTTATATTGTACCGTCAAAATTAGCTAAAGTGGTATTTTGCTTATTAAGTTTCGTTTGACTAATCATAGACGTTACGCCCTGGGCAAAATGTATGATTTTCAATTGTTTATTACATAAACTTTAGATTACTATAGAAAAACTGTAGATTTTAAGAGCATTTTACACGAGGGCATTTTTCATGAAACTAGTTTCATGAAATTCTTGTTTTCTTTTTTTTTTTGTTTTTGTTGACATGTGGTGTAGAGACGCAAGCAGGGTACGAAAATAGCATAGCGGGGATTCTTGTACACTTACTTTGTTTACGTTCGCTGCATATGTTTTGTTGTTTGTGTATTATTTGAAATAATACAAACAACTACAGTAGGGAATATCACATTAAAAGCGAAACGTATAAATTCCGATGCCATAAAAAATTTCGTAGTATAGGGACGTGATGAAACTCGCTGAAAGTTTTAGAAAGAATCGAAAATTGGCATGAAAACTGGCACGTGTAAATCTGAACTAAGTTGTGAATTTGTGCAATGATAAATTAAGTTTTACATTTTTATACCCTTCACCACAGGTGGTAAAAGAATATATATAAAAGTTTGTCATTCTGTGTCTAATATCTACAATATCCATTTCGGACCTCATATATTCTGAGTTCGGGTTGAAATTAACTCCGCCAAGGCACTAGATGAGGCGGAGAGAATTTAAATAGGCCAATCGATCAGACATAGTTTCGAAAATTTTTCTATTGAAAACAGCAAGATCGTTCCATGTCCTTCGAGTTAGCGAGCAAAACACCACGCCTGCCTCTAAAGTTTCCATATCATTTAGAAAAATGAAGTAACTGCAATCAAAAAATAAATATAAGCAGCGATAAAGAATTAAAAAATAAGAAAAAACATCCAGTGAAAAAATTGGTACTCGCTTATAATTTCCGAGCTATGGATCTCTGAACTGAAGAAAAGTACGATTGTGCACCATATTTTTTGAGATATTAATATGGATATTATTTAAAAGATTTTGAAAAGATCTTTCAGGAAATGCTAAAATTTTTCAAAAATGCTTAACCCTTTAAGAGCCGAGGACATATTTATGTGAAATTAGTTTTCACCCAAATGTTTTTTTTTGTATTGAAGTTACTTCATTAACTATATATGCATTTTGGTAAACGATGTATAATATTCGACATAGCCGAGTATAGCACTCTTACTTGTTTTTTTTTTTACTTATATTATACAATAGTACTTATTTTCTTTTGTGAGTATTTGCTATTATGGCAACTAAAAAAAATATATTTGGAATGTTCTGGTTCTAGAATTATCACAATTTTTAAAATAATTTCTACTTTGTAATTTTTCTATTAAAGTAACTTCCAGTAAAATATTAACATATCACTCTAGATTTTTTCCCAAAAATAAAACACATAATTTTGATTCGGCCATTATTTAAATTTTTTAATACATAGAAATCATTTGTAACTTAAAAAAACAGGATACAAATAAACAGGAATGTGTTAGTTCTTGCTATTGGTAAGCAAAAAGATTAACAGCAAATACTTTATTATATTACCAAAAAAATAAATTGAGCGGTGAGAGTTCACTAAACTGAACTGTTCAACTAAAATACCTAATGATTATAAATACTGACTTACACAAGCGAATAATCTACTAAAATTTTTAAGAGTTTTAACAAATACAAATCCAAGCAGCCAGCAGTTTGTCAAAAAAATATATATATTTTGAAAAATGACGTCAAGTGTATTGCATAGATTGCTAATTGATTACTAATAAGGTAATCAATTACCAATCATATTCAATTTAAACTATTTAAATGGATTAACTACTCCAGTATGCCTCTAAATACAAAAACAAATAAAAAATATTTTAATGGACTAACCACGATAATGTCTTTCTAAATAGTTGGTCCCAAAATATGTACATTATTTAAGTTTAGTTTGAAAAAATTTTATTTTCAGAGAATATCGGGAAGTTGTGGGACTTCAAGAACATTATTTCTCTCATACGTTTATTCACGTTCAGTAATATCGCAAAAATAACAGTTTCAACCAAAATAGCAACCTTTTGTTGTTATGAAACTTTTAAGAAAATATATCAACAGTTGTAGGAGGTTTGTATTGTTGCAAATTCCTTTAAAATAGAATAAAATAAACATTTATTTTTATTCTTATCGATTAAGGCAGCACACAGCTACATTTAAATATGTACAGTTGCAACCGCTTGATTATAAAACGAAATTTCAGTATGTTGTGTGCATAAATTAGAAAGCTGTTCTATGAATCCATTACACAGACTACTCAAAACGTAAGTATTTAAACAATGACAGTTATTGCTTCTTATCTATGCGCTGGCTTCAAATCGCAGTAAATAAATATCTGTACAGAAACTTTTTAAACATCTCTTGTTATAGTTGTTAAAATGATGTTTATATATTGTCGCCGTGGAACAATAAAGCAACCAAAGTAAAAAATGCAACAATAAAGAACTCATGACAATGAATGCACTGTTGCGCTCAAAAAGTAATGAAAACGGAGAAAACATGTTACAGAAATAATTGAAAGAAAGGTGTTATTTACAGCACTTACCGTAGGAAGTCAAAATATTTACAACATAAACAACAAAAACGGGTTGAATGTGAAGTCTTATTCAAAAAGGTTCTTATAAATGTGAATCGTTTGACATCTTCAAGTGACAAAATAAACATGGCAGAAATATGAATACAGACAATAACGAAGAAAGAAACTTTTCATTAAAAAAAGCCGTCTTAGCAGTTAATAATTAAAGTCAAAACAAAAGGAATAAAAAGTGTTGATATATAAAAGAAATATGAAAACATATTATAGCGAAAAAAACCAGTTTCTGTCTGAAAATATTTTCTGATTTCGAACAACTGCCTTTTCAATTTAAGTTGCTTTAAGACAATTTTAGCTTTTGATAAAATTAATATTTTCCAATTAATTTTTATATACAAAAAGAAACCATGAATATGTTATTAGGCTTAATTGAGCTTAATTCTGAGTTCGTCCTTAAGCGATTGCAAAGTACAATTTCCAATTAATTTTCACAAGATATTAATTTTAAATTTGCTTTCGAATAATAAACCGTTCCTAAATATATTGTTACGAAAATAAACCTGGCAACCCCTTCATATCTGAAAAATATAAGAGTTATTGCTCTTGTTGTTGTTGTCGTTTTGGTTTGAAAACGAGTTATTTTCGACGTAATTCGGTATCTCATGAACCACTGAAAATATCTAAATAAAATTCCAGAGAGGCAAGGCATAGCTCTTTCTTGATGTCGGCCCTTTGGGGAAGAGGCGGCTTCAGGGTAGGTCGTCAAAGTTGTGTATGGAACTTAAATATTAAGATTTTTAAAATGTTATTAGACCTTGCAAATAAATTTAGCAGATAGACAGGTCAGGTTGGAAGAAAATATATGCAGTGGTTCCAGAGATATCTGCGTTTATTTTGAAAAGTTACCATAAAACTGATTTCGTTTAAAATGGCATGAATGTGTCATGAAAGTGGCTTTTGCTTTAAAACTAAAAACTATGTCTAAACAATTTTTACACACTCTGAAAAAAGAATAGACAAAATCCTACCTTTAACTAACTTCAAGTTGTAATAATGGTCCTTATAGTGCATTTACCTTACACCGAAATCTATTTCTTATGAGATTTCGAGCAAATTCTAGTTGATTTTTAGTACATTTCCCATACAAAACAAACTCTACTGCGCGACTAGGTTTTGTCCAAATCTACTCAAAAGCTAGTATAACTTAGTGATACAACTACGCTTTTGCCCAAAAAAGTACCAAAAACTACGCTGCACAGCAAAATATTACATTTTTATTGAAATACGAAACAAAATTAATAATAAATATGAATATACAGCAATATATTTGTTCTAATGCCTACTTTTCTATTTGTTATGAATATGAGCTCTTGCTAGTGTCAAAAGAATATAGTGTAAACGAACTAGAGTTATGATTTCGTTTTAATGTAAATGCACTATATGGTTGTTAATAAATCATAGTTACATGTAATAATAATAAAGCTAGTCTTGCAACCAGATTGTTGTCTAGCATAACAATAACATGGGAAAATCTTAAAATAATTATGTTTGAATATAAACATTAAATGATTAAATTAAAACATCAAAATATGGTTGAAAATGTCATGTTAAAAAATTGAGTTATTATTATTTTTGATTTGTTACAAAAGTTATTTAAGAACATAAATTCACAAAAAGAACAATTCTTTACTTATTATGTATAATAAAAAGGCTTAAACGCACAGGCTACAAGAATCATGTATACAAAAAATAAAATTTATAAGCCCCAGTAACGGCACCTTATCTGCACACATTCCTACGTGAACATCCATTTATGGAGTAAACGTGATATTCTCATATTGAAGATATACGGTACGTAATGGCAAATCGGATCTGACTACAAATATATCCAAAACTTCTAATACATTAATGCTTCGGCCTTTCACACTTGTAGTGGAAGGCCTTCCAGATTCTTTTGAGTCTGAGGAGTTGCGGCATATTTGAGCGGTGATAAATGGATTGTCAGGTTGGACAAAAAGTCTGACTAAAAAAAATTTTATGATATTAGGTACATTTTGCGTTGTAAGGTGAGCATTAGGAAGTATAGACATACTGGCAATACGCAGTGCTTTAACTGTCAGCGCTATGGCCACGTAAGTACGAATTGCCAGATGCCGTATAGGTGTGTAAAATGCGGAGGGTCTCATGGCCCGTGCAAATGCCAAGTGCCACCTAAGGGAGAAAATAATCAGGAAACATTGGTTACTGACCCTGTAACTGGTCAGGTCTCCCGTATAGTGGGTCTGCCAGTAATATGCGTTGTCTGTGGTACTGAAGGCCTTATGGCCTGCTCAAAGTTGTGTCCGAAGAGGGTTGATCTCATCCGTAAGATGGAATTAAAATAAACCTACAGGGGTGGAAATCGTCCAATTAGTCACTCTTTTGAGCGAAGTCAGGTTAAGGCGGGGCTTTCATATGCTGCGCCAGTTGCAGCCAATGATCGGTCAATTCGGGAGGCGCCTCAAACTACACCTAACAGAATTTCGGGCAAAACCGAAGTCACGCTGGCTACAGCTATGGCACAGTATGACAACATTGATAAAGACTGCCAACGTTTCTTCGGTGGTTTTGCTACTCAGTACAGTAAACTTCATTGGGACGAGGACGGATCACGTGCTTTACTTGGACTGTTAATGACTTTGCGACGGGATGGATAATTCTTTCAAAATTATTTTTATAAACGTTAATTCAATTGTATCAAGACACAAGAGACACTACTTAAGTTTGTTCTTAGGTAGACATAAACCGGACGTACTATTAGTGGCTGAGACTTGTTTGAGGTCTCGTCACATACTGGACATTACTGGGTACAAATGTTTTAGACGTGACCGTCAGGCTGGACGTGGGGTTAAGTGGCTGTCCTCATTAGGGATGCCTTGCGTTGCGATGAGGTAATTCTCGATATAGGATGTATTAAGAATGCAGCTGTGTGTATTCATAGGACGAATGCTCCTTACTTAATTGTTATTTCAATGTTATTCAGAAAGCAATCCCCTTTCACTTCTTCAGATTTTGAAGCAGTGCAGGGGCTTTTACGAAATTGCAGTGTAGCAATTGGTGCGGATCTCAATGCGAGGCATCCGTACTGGGCAGGCCCTCATACAAATGTTAGTAGGCGAAATCTGCGAGAGTTTTTGCTTTCCAATCCGGACTTGGACATTTGGCAAACTGACGGACCAAGTAGGATTAATACTCATGTGTCATCCTACATTGACTTTTTTCTGGCGACTGTGGACATAAATACTGCTGGCCGACTCAGGACACTAGATTATGAATCCGTACACAAACCCGTGGAGATTGTGTTTTTACGAATCCAAGCTTAACGGTGCAACAGGCTTCAAGATACGACTTTGACAAATTAAACAGACGGGCATTTTTGCGAAGACTATCTGCCAATCTTGCCACATGTGGTCTTCCACTTGACAGGAACGTGACTCAGACGGAAATTTACATTTGCGTGGATGAAATGGTGCGTGTGTTTAAGGATGCTATGGAGCATTCAATTCCTAAAGTTTCCGCAGGAAGAAGAGGCTTGTTGAAGCTTCCGCCGAGAATACTCCATTTCATTGTCGAAAAGAAACGACTGAGATGAACATTGTATAGATGTGCAGACCCAGGTAGACGTAACATTTTGAGAGCGGACTTACGGAACATTGACCGAATAATACAGGGTGCCATACTTTTTAAGAGCGTACGACTTAATAACCAGACATCTAGAAAAGTAAAGGCGGTTGTATGTTTGAATTCTCGACCCTCAGTTCGTAGTTTATATGATAATGATGGCGCAATCATTTCCGATAACACTGGTATGTCTTATCTGCTTGTGGGCCGTTTCTTACAGGTAAGTCCTGGTCAAGCGGCGCGCGCAGATCCATTCAATGTGAGGGTTCGAGTATTAGTGTCTACTTTAGACAGGATGACGCCTTTGTCTATCTTTGGAAGGAATTTGACAGCTGATGGACGATTTGTTGACTCTAGTAGCAACTTTACCAGTCTTGGTTTTACTGATGAAGTCGCAGTAGGTAATGCTCTGAAGCGGAGGGCTAACAAGAGGTCTAGTGGTATGGATGGTGTGTCTGATTTTGTATTGAAGGAGACGGACATTATGACTTGGCGATTTCTTGCTATTGTATTCAATCACCGCCTTAATATAGGGTATTTCCCAAAAGCATAGAAGGCTGCCCTGGTGGTTCCCATACTAAAACCGAAAGCGAATTCTCATGAGAGTGAAAGCTATAGACCTATATTCCTATTATCAGCCTTTGGAAAGCTCTTTGAATATTTTTTCCTGGCAAAGATTAATGACGTTATTACTGACAATGACAGCTTAAAAGATTATCAATTTAGGCTTAGGAGCGGACTTTCGACGGCACACGCACTAGTTGTACTTACGGACTATATTGCCAGGGGTCTGAATAGGAGATGTTCTACTATTGCTGTAAGCTTGGATTTTGCCAAGGCCTTTGATACCGTTTGGCATGATGGTCTCATTTACAAATTTATGAGTATGGGCTTGGCATGGGCATCTGTCCCTTTCTAAGGGTGCGCTCTTTTAGGGTTCGTATTGGAGATGTCCTCTCTCATGAGTGTTCGATTTTTGCACGAATGTCACAGGGATCATTGCTGGGCCCGGTTTTGTACAATATCTTCATATCAGATATACCTCCACCCCCGCATGGAGATCTCTTGTTGATCTATGCTGATGACATCTTTATTGCTTTTTCAGGAGCAAGGGCAAGAACTGTTAACGAACGAGTCAATCAATACTTGACAGCACTGACGGAATATTTCAAAAGGTGGGGCCTCAAGTTGAACATTCATAAGACTGATGCTATGATGTTCAAAGGAAGGCGGAAATACATATACTCGAACTGCCGATCCTTCAGACCGTGTTTGAGAATTGGAAGTGAGATGATCAGGACTTCGGATAGGTTAAAGTACCATGGTGTCACCTTCCATTAAAACTTTGAGTTTTATCGGCATATCGACAATGTACTTGAGCGCATCAAGAGACTTAGGAGATGGGAGAGGCAGATCTTAGTTGCGTGCCTTGGTTTGAGACTGTATATAGGGCGTTCCGTAGGTCCTCTTGTAGCTCTATATATAGTGCAGTAGATTTTAGTCAAATAGACTCCTTAATGGTCAAGGAAGCTTTGAGGTTCATGGAAGGTGCACGTTCTCGAGCCTCGAGTCTGCAGACCGTTCAGGCAGCAAAGTATTTTTCTCTTTGTCTTGTTTCATTAGTGTGTAAGTAGATTTAAGTTTATTATTTTTTATAAAAAATTTTAATTGCGTCCCCTTTTCTTCTTTTTTTGGGGAATTTCCTTAATATTTATTTAAATTTTAATGGCTGTATTGTAATGTACATTTTTTTTTAATTATAGTAACAATCCTTGAAAAATACTTTAGTATGTAAGGAATTTTTTGAATCTATTGTTAGAGTAAGTTTCTTTTTTATAATGAATTTATTGGAAAATAAATAATCAAATCTAATACGTCAATCTGGCAACTAGCAATTGCTGTTGATGTATAATATGACAGCTTTAAATAAAAAATATGTAAATGGTTGTGCTTAAAACATCAAACTAAAGATTTATATGCTAACATACATACATATATTTCAACTATTTTTGAAATATTTTGCTTAACCTTTTTATTTGTTTTCATATTTTGTATATTATTTTTAATTGTTTATTTTGTACATAAATTTTTATTTTTTTAATTTTCTGTAACAATAAAAACAATTTCAACTTTAAGCTAACAAAAAATTATTAAACTGATAGAAAAGCATTCTCTCAAGACCTAGAACAAAATATTTTTAAGCGCAAAAATTATTTTGTTTGTTTTTAATCAAATTCTGATTAATTTTATTGTATTATGGTTAAATATATTATATTATTTTTAATAAGTTATAAATTAAAATTTTTTTATGTTAAACCAACCATGTGTTTATCGTGACTGAAGTATTGCTGAAAACAACTATAATTTGTTTTCTGTTTCTTTACAATGTTACAAAGAACATATTATGGTTATTGTGACCATATCACAACCATGTTTTTTCTTTGCGTGTATTACACTTTAAAATAGATCACACCGAGATAACAAACATTTTTGTTTTTGAATTTACGTATTATTTTTAAGAAATTAGACCTAAAAATACTCAAATGTAAATGAATGCAAGATGTAGCAAAGTTTTAAAAAATGTTTAACAAAAAGTTCATATACTAAGGGACACTTTTTGAATTTGTATTTAAATTTCATTTATATTTAATTTCTATTTAAGTACAAAATTCCGTTTTTCAATGCACACTTAAATGAAACTTATATGACCACTCTAGTGCGTTTAAAGCAGGGAACGAAGCCGATATCAAATTGCCACCGCCGGCGGCTAAGAGAAATGTTTACGTCGGCGGCGGCTAAGTTAATATCTGTTCAGCATCGGCTCAAAGTCAACTAAGCCGGCAACTGTAAAATTTAAAATATATTCTGTATATTCAATTTGTTTTAGACAATGTATAACCAGCAAAACATTACGTACTTGCCATATAATGAACTACTTTTTTGATTGCCCTATTTTGTTACTTGTTTACAAAACACGTTACATTACCTTGCAAAAGTAGCAAGAAGAAATTAAACTAGATTACTTTTTCTAAAAACTTTTTTCATCAACACGGACTTTTAATAATAATTTGTGGTTTTTACAAAGAAAACAGATATCCGAGAGCCAAGCCAAGAACACCGTTTTGATCGTGTTCAACTATATTTTCATGAAGTCGTACGCTTTGCAAATTTTTTATAAATTATTTTTTTCAGAAATAATTGTTATTTTCTTTGTTGGATGAAGCTGGCCAAGTTTTTCAAAACCAATAAATATTTTTAACGAAAAGTATAACATTTTTTAGACACTTATTTATTTTTATTGTCCTATACTTTTACACTAAAATTCCTGAAATAACATTTAGACATGTATAATTTAAAAACATTATAAAAAAATACTTTTTCTTTTCTAATTTATTAAGCACTAGGTCAGTTTTATAAATAATAAAAAATTTTTATTTATATTTTCAATATTTCGCCACACCTTTGTGTGGCATCATCAGGAAACAGGAAACAAAAATTAAATTTTCTTTTTTTTAAAATAACAAATTTAAAATGAAATTATTTTTTCAAACAAAAACAGAAAAATCAAAAACCAAACGACAAAAAACTCAAATATTTAAAATTTACATTCTTATAAATTTAAAACTCAAAAAACATTCAAGTAAAATAACTCAAAAATTTTAAACATTTACATTCTTATAAAAATTTAAAAAACAGAAAAACATTAAAATTATTTACAAATTTTAAAAAACTTAATACAAATACATTAACATAAACTTTCACGATAGAAATGTTACAGGCAATCATATACTCTCAAACGTTAATTATTTTTTATGCACTAAATGTCTATAACATTGCGCAACATTATCAGTATCAGCCTTAAAGTTTATTCTTTTTGTTGCTGGTATTTTAATTATTTGTAACATCTCTAACATATACCGACGCTTATAATTATTTTCTATATTTAAAACAGATGCATCTTCAAAGTTAGGATAATGATCAAATCTGGCACAATGGGAAGATAATGCAGTTTTTTGTGAATTATTAACGTCGCTGTATCTTTGATCAGACTTATGTCCAGCTATTCTAGTTTTTAGTTTATTTTTTGTCGTTCCTACATATTCCTTATTACAATTCTCATTATCATTACCATTACAAGGTATTTTGTAAACTACATTTGACATGTCCCATTTTTTAATCTTCTCTTTTGTTTTACTAAATAATCTATTTAAAGTATTATAAGTTTTGTTTTGTATGCCATTTTATATTTATCTCCATCAAAAATTTTTGATTTTTCAATCCTTTCTGCTATTGCTGGTACATAAATTAAAGACTTATAAACTTTAGTTTCTGTAACATCTCTTGTATTATTTGCTCTTCTAAACCATAACTGTTTAAACAAACTATTTATCACTCTCATTGGAAAATTATTATCAATTAATATCTTTTTAACTTTATCTTTATTGCTTTTGTGAAATTCCTTATCACTTAGCTTAAGTACTTTTTCTATCAAATTTTTTCCCGTATTAATAATTATTCTTTTGTTATGCTTTGAATAATAATTAATAATTCTCCCGGATGCTGTTGGCTTTTGGTACCAATCCATTTTTAGTTTATTCCCTCTCCTTATTACTAACGTATCTAAATAGGGTAATTTAAAATCATTTTCTATTTCTATTGTAAATTTTATACAACTATTGAAACTATTAAATGTTTCCAACATATTTTCAATACCAGATGCAGAAATAATACAAAACAAATCATCCACATATTTTGTCATTATTCTTGGTTTTATACTAATTTCATTAATGCGCGTGTCTAATAATTTCTCCATAATAATATCTGCCACAACTGGAGAAGCTGGAGATCCCATTGGAAGTCCTTTTTGTTGCAAATATATGTTATCATTATATTGAAAGTATCTGTTATCTTTAATACAAAATTTTAAAATTCGTAAAAATAAACCTTTTTCCATTCTAGTATATTCCTGTATTACGTTCCATTTTTCTTCAATAATATTCACTGCCAACAGCTTCCGGAACCATTTACAAACAGAGAAAAACAAGTAGGAGGGCTTATATATAATTATATATAAAAATTACATTGGCTCTTAATGGTTAAAGCATTTAAAAAATTTTATTTCCTAAAAGCTCTCTTCAAAAGCTTTAAAATGATACCCATATTGATATTTTAAAAAATTTGAAATTTTCAGTGCTCCGTCACTCGGAAATTATGGGCGAGCACTAATATTTTCACCTGATGTTATTTTTCTTCCTTTTTTTAATTCTCTATCGCCGTATATATGTATTCCTTTGATTGGAGTTACTTTGTTCTTGTTCCAAATAACATGAAAAAATCGGAGGTAGGCGTGGTGTTTTGCCTGATGGCTAGAGGACATGGGCATACTAATTTCAATAGCACCTCTTTCGATACTGTATCTGATCGATTGACATATTTAAATTTTTGTTAAATCAAGTTTGCAAACTTGACAGACGGAAAAACGGACATCGTAAATTCGACTTCGCTATGCATCAGAGCTCAGAATACATATACCTTATGGGGTCGGAAATTTATATTGTAAAAATTACAAAAGGAATGACCAACTTACCTTGAGGCAAAATATTACATATTTTGTATCTTTACTAGCATAAAACAATTCAATTATTCAAAGGTATACATAGAAATATTTTCAGTAATTTTATGTTGCAGTTTTAACCAAATTTGTCTTGAATAACAATATTTTTAAAATTATTTAAATAGAAAATTCTATCGAAACTTATGGTAAAAACACAACTGGCACGAACGACGAATTATTCGTTGCGAATATTCGTCGAAAAAAATAATCTACATTTGTACATATGATAATTCGTGCGAAAAAAAACCGACTTCAAAACAGATTTCATCTGTCTGCCTATACCAGCTCAAGTGTATGACTACATAAATTAGGTTACATTAACTATTGGGACACACTTATAT
Organism: Gymnosoma rotundatum; assembly: GCA_916610165.2. Lineage (NCBI taxonomy): Eukaryota > Metazoa > Arthropoda > Insecta > Diptera > Tachinidae > Gymnosoma > Gymnosoma rotundatum. The sequence continues at coordinate 87,323,849 of OU744337.1, read as the reverse complement.
CTCCAAACTTTATACTTTTTCAACTGATCAATAGTTTGGCAATATACATCAAATTGCAGCAATTATAGGGTCCTCTTTAATTTCAAAAATCAAATTATATACAAGCTGCTGTAGTAGATTTAACTATTAGGTTCTGTGTAAATCTCAACCGTCTGTCTGTAACGGTTCAACAGTTTGCCCGTATACATTAGATTATATCAACTATTTAAATTATAACATTTTTATACTTCTTACTATACCAAATAAAGTAGTGAACATTCTGTCAAAAATTAAGATGTTTGTATACAACGGTTAAAATAATACAGAAATATAAAACAAATTACATTAATTTTGGGAACACCCTTTAATTTCTAAATTCAAATTATAAGCTTCTTGTTATAGCGGACTTAGCAAAACATGTCCCTTGTAAACTTCAGCTGTCTGTCTATAACGGTTCAAAAGTCCGGCCACATACACTATATTATAACAACTATTGGGACACTCGTTTATTTTCAAATCCAAATTTTATACTTGTTGTTGTAGAGGAGTTAGTAATACAGGTCCTTTGTAAATTTCAATTGTCTGTCTACAACTGCTTAAAAGAATGGCCATATACAAAATTAAATGAACTATTGGTGTACACTTTAATTTATAATTTTAAATATTATTAGCTGTTACTACAACGGCCATAGCAATCGACATTGCGTCAAATTTAAAAGCGTTTGCCTATAACGGTTCAAAAGATAGGCCTATATAAGTAAATCTACAGTAATTATGGGACACCTTTTAATGTATAAATTCAAATTAAAAACTCGTTGATATAGCGGAATTAGAAATACAGGTCACTTTTAAGTTTCAGCGTTCTGTCTATAACACAAAATTACATTAACTATTGGAACACCCTTTACCTTCCAAATCCAAATTTTATTCTTGTTGTTATAGCGGACTTATAAACGAACCTGTTCCTTGTAAATTTCAAGCGTCTTTCAAAAACTGTTCAAAAGTATGGCCATATACATCAAATTTAATGAACTATTGGCGCACCCTTTAATTTATAATTCTTAAAATTAATACTTATTACTATAGCGTTTTTCTATAACGGTTTAAAAGATAGGCCCTTATAAGTAAATTTACATCAATTATGGGGGCACCCTTTTATTTTAAGATTTATTCTTGTATAATTTTTTGTTATTGGGAGTTATAGTAATACGCAGTCATTTTAAATTTTACAGAAGAGCCCTTTACAATTCATAATACATGTAAAAAATATGTATGTTGTATGGGTACACCCTTTAATTTTGAAGCTTATGAGCTGTTTTAAAACGGGACCAATCTGTAAGCATAATTTATTATATTACCAAAAATTTTCAAAATCGGATCAGAAATAACTGGGTTCTAGAGACACAAATATAAAAAAGCAACATTCAGCCGAATTGTATAACCTCCTTCTTTTTTTTTTTGCAGTCCGTTAAAAATGAGCACAATTGCTGCGTCGCACAGAGGAGTATTTGACCCAAAAATCTGGCCAAAATTATTAAGCGTGGTTTTTGTTTTAAAAGTTTAACTTTTTTGATAGTTTTAGCTTTAGTTTTTCTTTTCTAATTTATTAAGCACTAGGTCAGTTTTATAAATAATAAAAATTTTTATTTATATTTTCAATATTTCGCCACACCTTTGGGTGGCATCATCAGGAAACAGGAAACAAAAAATTAGATTTTCTTTTTTTTTAAAAATAACAAAATTAAAATCAAATTATTTTTTCAAACAAAAACAGAAAAATCAAAAACCAAACGACAAAAAACTCAAATATTTAAAATTTACATTCTTATAAATTTAAAACTCAAAAAACATTCAAGTAAAATAACTCAAAAATTTTAAACATTTACATTCTTATAAAAATTTAAAAAACAGAAAAACATTAAAATTATTTACAAATTTTAAAAAACTTAATACAAATACATTAACATAAACTTTAGTTTGATAAAAAAAAAGGTAGGCGCAGATTATTATTTGATTAGTGTTATTTTTCACACCCCCCACCCACCAGCCACCCACCATTTAGAACTTTGTTTATTTTTTTCATTTTGAAGAGAATTTATTTTAATATATATATATATTGTGTATTTTTAGAAAAATTATTTATTATTATGTATGCCGGTCTCCTCCTCGCAATCCGCCAAAATTTCGTTTGCAACTGTACTTTATTCTCAAAGCAAGACAAATTAAATTTAGATAGTCGAACTATTGTAGTTGTGTAGATACAGGGAAATAAAACATAGCTTTTTATGGATTTTACAATGTCTCCATTCTCAAAATTATAATTTATCCAATATTAAATATTTAAAAAAATTGGTCTCGTAGCTTGGCTTTCTATAAGGAATAAACAACCGAATAAGCAAAAACATGTTTACTTCTAATATTTATTTTATATTATTAAATACTCATCACATGAAAGAATTAAACTAATTTAAAAATTCAAAATTATGATAATGTCATACGTATTTTATCATGGGCATCATCATATGTATCAGGAAGTAGTAGCTAAATAGTATCTGATAAGAAAGGTTATTTCATCTTTCGTATTTTTTGTGTATTGCAGCTTAAAAAAGGGTCACTGCTCAAAAACTTTTCCAGAAACTGAAGTTCTTCATAATCCAACTGCTGTAATACATCATCAAGGTATGTACATACGCGTGTTGCTGTGTGGTCGAAGAGAGATTGCAGCTTCACTTCCGCTAATGTCATTTATAGCAATGAGTAGCATAGATATACATTTTTGTTGGCATTGTATAATATTCATATTGGTTTTTCGTGACATCAGCATTTATAAACAATGCTAAAGCACCCTCCGCTGAAAGCTTATTATCTGGGTTGACCTCAAAAGTTGTTAACGATCGCTTGAAAATGTTTGCTTTTCTTGGAGATCGTGTTATATCCATTATTAATTTAGCCGCATCACTATGTCCCGCTGCTCTCTGGCTCATTGATGCAGCAAATTTGATTTCCCCTGTTGTTAATTGCTGACGAATTTCTTGCGTTTTTCTTCGTTTTGTTCTTTCACCTGCTTCATTAAATTCTTTTTGAATATGAACTGCCAGGTACTGGTATTGTCACAGTTCCTTCCAGCCAGTTAGCATACGTGCTTAAAAATCGGTCCTCTTTTCGTTGCGCTAAACCCCAATATCTTTTGAAACAATTTTTTAAGTTTACAACACACTGCTTTACTGCTTGTATATCGCCATCTCCTTGGCATTCTGAAATAGCACACAATTTACTAGCTAAAAACTGCAACTTCTCGTCAATGATTCTAGCATTAGATTCCTGTACTATTTGGAATAACTCAAATCTTGTGTTAATTTTTTCCATGTTATCTCTCAAAGTTGCAAAACTCTTATAATAAGAATTTTGCGCAATTAGCCATATATGTATATTTTTCAAAGTGCATTTTTCCGTTACTTAGTTAACAACCTGATATTTGGTGCATTTTTTATATACCTGCACCGTTTTTAAATGTAATTTTGATTTGTTGCCCTTTTAAATTAGGCATGTTTATATCTAACTATATTTTCAGAAGAAATAAAGTATCCTAAAGACGATGAAGTGTTATATAGACCGCAAGTAAACAAAAACAGTTTAATAGGTGTGTATGCGTGGGTTAACTTACAGTTAGTAAATTTGAATTTATAAAGTAAAAACTGAATTCAAGGAAATTCCGTTTTTAAGGGCAGGTAATCCATGATGTTGGTAGTTGCTAAAAATGATTAAATAATATTTTACAGCAATAATTCGAAAAACACAAAAGTTTATGACGACAATAAAGTATAAGAAAAAGTGCCTTATGAGCAAAAATAGAAAAAAGATGAAATTTTCAAAAAATCACCAAAAATATTGTGGTATATAATATTATTTGTACAACAGCTACCTTCACTTTCAAAAAGCCTTTCCTTTTTTGTTTTTGGTAAGAATTTATATATTTAAATACATAGATTTTTTATAATTAAAATTTTAAAAATAAATATTTGAGATAATTTTTTCTTTTTAAATATTGAAAATAGCTGCTGATGAAATCTTTCAGCCAAAAAAAAAAAAAAAATCAATTTAATACCTCTATTCGTTTAGGCATAAAAAAATTTCATATAAATATCTTGAAATCGAAAAAATTCAATAAAAACGCATCCAATTTTCTTCACTTTCCTGACTTTGACAGCGTCCCACAACTACAAATCTTAACTTACACCCTTTAAATTGCACGATATGATGTAGAATTTTGTTATCTATCGATCTGCGTAATTTGTTCTTAGGATTTCATCAAATTAATTTTTGCCTTTTTGGCCATCTTTTTGGGTCAAATACTCCTCTGTGCGTCGACTAAATTCGTCGTGTGTAACGAACTGTGCGACAAGTTTATTTCAATTTTTTTATGTCGACGAAAGACGAATATTTTGGTGTAGAGGAACCGTTTTTCTGTTTATTTTTTTACGTGTATTATTTCTTCTTATTTAGAATTAATTTTTTTTCTATTTATAACCCATATATAAAAAATATACTATTTTTTATAATTAGGCTTGTTCTGAATTCCACACAAAAGTTTCACTTTGTTTTTTTTTTCAAGGCATTGTTTTTGTAAAAAAAATTATTTTGTAGCAAAAATGCTTTGGAAAATACAAAATTAAAATTCCGTGTGGAACATGGCGAAATAATACAAGGTGGTTGCGACGGCGAATTCACTAATTTCGCCGTAACTCTTAATGTCAAACTTCATATATTAAAAATATGTATAACAGTTTATTATATGGAGTTTGACAGTTATCGTTTATGGCGAAAATAATGAATTTGCCATCGAGACCAATTGTATTATTTCGCCATTGTATGGAATTATAAACATACAAATCTGATTATGTTTAATTTAAAATTCTTTTCTTTTTATATTATGTTCAATTATTATTGCCATATTCATAAAAAATAAACAACTTTAAATGTTTTATGAGATTATTTCCATCCGAATTTGCCCCAATTTATGAATACGTTAGACAGTTTTTAAATGCATTATTAATTCTATTTTTTCAATTTGGGCTCAAGTTCGTTATTAATTTTGATAAATTATAAATTATAAAACTTAAATACTAGCAGAATCAAATGCACTTTTTGGGTCGCTACAACAACCTCAGTACAACATCAGTATTCTTCGTATACATCCACAAGGTAGTTATCAATTGTAACTACTATTTAGATGAAATGAAATATAAAGTTTTGTTTGATATATTGATTTCTTTGCAGAGTCATTATTTATTCTAATGTTGGTTGACAGCGAAATATTTACCTGCACTAGCAAGAACTCTCCTCTACTATCATAATTCTACATTTTGCTTCTGGCTATACAAAAACTGAAATAAAAATTCATTTAAAAAAAATATTTCAAATAAAAACCATATAAAAATTAATATTTCTTTTTTCAAATACATGGTCACTCTAGCAAGTGGCATATGTAATATATATATATATAAATATATTTTCAAATTAATATATCAATAGTTTTGTCGTCCTGATTGAGTTTGATTCGACGAATTTACGAAAAGATGTCTGAATGCCGAATTCGTATTCGTATTATAAAAATCCTACTTTAAGTAATTTTATTAAATGGCGTGAACATGCACCTTCCTATCACTAAATTTTAGTATTGAGTCCTGGTCAATCGGGATGAAATTATATATTTTAAATTACGTTTTCATACGTTTTTCCATTGTTTTTATTTTCGTTTTGTTTTTGATAAGTAAATGAATTTGTTGCCTTGTTATTTTCCCTGAAATATGGAATAAAACTTTTACCTATATTTTAAATAAATTACTATAATTTACTATTTACATAAAGATAATTTCAAAATGTAACTTTTAATGAAAAAATGTAATTTTTTGAGGGAAAAGCGTAATTTTTTTAAGGGGAAAAACGTAACTTATTCTTGTCTTTTCCCGGGAACACTGGTCGATATGTTTAGGTTTGACTCAGTTTCCGTTAAGGAGTAAGAGCAAACTTATACTTGTTTGTTGGCAAAAGGTGTAGTGCAGCAAGCGCGGTAAGCTAACTAGCATTGCTTGAATTTTATTTTTACACTTCCTTTGTCTACGTCACTGCACACGTTTTGTTGTTTGTGTGTTATTAAAAATAACACAATACGGACGCGATGAAACTCCCTGAAACTTCAAAAGTCAATCGAAAAAATATCATGAAAAATTAACCTGCAAGTCTGGACAAAGTTTTTACCAAATTTTTTTGTGGTCTTGTGGTCGTGTTTCAAATAATTCTGCAATATAATAATACTGAAAATGATCTTGTTCTAGTTCTATTTGATTCATTTCGTTGTTCAAATTTGTTTACATACATTATTTGTTTTCTGCCTAAAAGTATATTTATTTGTCTGCGAGCAGAAAAAGGAAGAAACAATCTCTCCAAAAAGTGTCGTTAGCCCAATAAATCTTAAGTGGTAAGGGCCCATTTTTTCCCGCAGCAGAATGTTCGGGCAACATATATGATATTGTCCTTCCTTCAAAAAGAGTCACATCTTGATTATCAGACCTAAAAAACACGATCCCCGTATTGCCCTTCATCGCCTCAAGAAGGATACTTTTCCAAACTCTTTGTCGGGAAAAGGAGATGCATAATAGCAACTTCTACGGTGGGCTCAAACTTTCTCTCGCTCTTACGGAATATCCGGGCGTAAACATAAGTATTAAAGAATTTATAAATAAAATGACAAACTTAACAGCTACCTTCCCACCATTTAAAAAAAAAATATTTAAATAACTGTATTAGTATAACTATGTTTAACACAATTGTTATTATACCCCCTGTACAATTTCTACAATAACCATTTCCGAACCCATTAAGTAAATATATATTCTGACTTTTTATGCATAGCGAAGTCAATTGAGCGATGACCGTCTGTCCGTCTGTCCATCTGTCGTCCGATGTCAATCGATCAGATATCGTGTCGAACGAGGTGCTATTGGAAATCAGTCCATGTCTTCCAGGCAGTGGGCAAAACACCACGCCTACCTCTATTTTCTTCATGTCATTTCGAACAGTAAAGTAACTCCAATCAAAAAAAAAAATAAATATAAGGGGCGATAGAAAATTTAAAGATAAGATAAAAAACATCAAGTAAAAAAAATTGGAGCTCGCCCATATTTTCTATGTCACGGGTCTTTGAAATTTTAATTTTTTTTAATATCAATATGGGTAAACTTTTAAGGCTTTTGAAGAGATCTTTAAGAAATACTAAAAATTTTTTAAAATGCTTTACCCATTCAGAGCCGATGTCATTTTTATGTAAAATTAATATATACAGTACCAAATTTTTTTTATTTTTTAATTCTTTGTCACCCCTATATTTGCTTGTTTGATTGGAGTTACTTCACTAAATTAGATTTACATAGATGGTGAAGGGTAGCCGAATATAGCACGGCTATGCCGAATCTTGTTTTTCTTATGATGTAGAAGATAGCGTACTGTATAGGAATTACCATCAGATGGGAGAAGTTGTAGCTCGGCTTTATTTATATTAGTTTAGTTTATAAGGTTCCAGGTACGCACCAGGCATAAAATTTAAATTATTATAATTTCCTCTGTTGTCAGCATGTAAAACTTAATTAAAAGAATTCAGGTCATACCTATAAAAGTTAATACTTGTTAAACAATAGAAGCACCTACCATAAGATGTAAAATCTGACATTGAAATTTCATCACTTATAGAAATAATTTTTTAAGTGTTTAATATATAAGAGTATAATCCAGAATATTCAAAAACAAGATAAATTCTAAAGAATAACGAAAGAAAAAATACTTATCGCCCAACTTGCAGATAAAGATTTAAAATATTGATTCAAACTTTAAGGTTTTATTTTTTATAATCTTCACTATAAGTTTTGCGGCGTTCTTAATAATCTGATGCAGTCAAAATAAAAGTCTACCTATCGATTAGATTTCCTGGTAACTTTCTGTGAAGGGAAATATATTTATATTTCTATTCTAAAATATTTTTAAGCCAAACCTTAAATATCTTTATTTTAGGTAAGTTGCCACCTGTTATAGTGGCAGAATTACAAATTTTGATCTAAAGTGTTTTAATGTCAGTTTTGTGACTTTTACCTACCGGCAGTTAATATAAATTTCAAGTACAATGAAGCGATTTAAAAAAATGATCAGCGCTTATATAAACCGATAAATTTCAACTGTATTTATCCGTAAATTACTATGATAGAGGATTTTACAATTGTGGAACTGTCGCTTGTTATTATTTATTTTAAATTTTCTTCTGAAATATAATTTTAAAAGTCGTTTTTTCTACACAGGCTATGCGTATGTATTTCATACACATTTCATATCCTCAGTTTTAAAAATGAATATATACACGCATGTGTCTATTTGTCTTTAAAAAGGGTGACAACTGGTTGATTGATGTAATTGCCTGTTGCAGGGTTATTTGTGCGTGCTTTAAGTTATTAAAAGGACAAAAACCAAAGAAATAAAAAACCAAAACTGATTACATCTAAGTATTTTGTATTTTTTTTTTTTTTAGAAGAATTAACTGAGACATATACATATATATGTATTTATTTACGAGCTGAAAAATACAATTATTTCCTAATATAAACATGTGTATTCTTCCATATACAAACATTTATCATGTGTATAATTTTCCGCCTGTAGGTTTTACAAATGTAAAAATACAAGAAAAAAAAAATAAACACTCACTCCGTATTAATTCATCAATCAGATTTTTGCAAAACAATATATGTAGTTAAGATTGATGATATTATATAGATTTAAAGAAGCGAAAAAAGGGCAAAACAAAAACTGAAGGGCTAGAGCTGCAGGTAACCCGAAATTAAAAATCGAAACATTTAGGAAATTCGCAACCTGATATTGATACTTTGTAAATAATACAAATTTTCAAACGCTTTCCTATTATTCTATTGTGTTTCATTAGCAAGTGTTTAGTTTTTAGTTTATATATGCATTAAATAACTTTGTTATTTGCACACAAGATACGTCATCATAAAGCAGCATGATTTTTTGAAGCTTTTTATTTCTTGTTGTTTAATCGGCTCTTATATATATGTAGCAATATACCAAAAAATTTACTTTTTAATTTTAAAGCCATTAATGCCGAATGATTTTTAATGCCTCGGGGGTAGATTCAGCTTCCTTAGTGTCCCTTACTTGTCTTTAGCTGCTAATTTAGGGTTTTCATTAAAACTTAGATTTTTTATCTTTTTATAAATTTAACACAATGTTTATGTTTTTGCATATTTAGTTTGGGTAGTAATCTTCCATTTAAGGATACTACTGCAATAATACACTAAGAGAAAAAGTTGTGACAACAACAAAACTTGGAAGCAAGAAAATACTGCAACTAATATTTAACGCGGCACAAGTTGGGCTGAATATTATGTCTTGCCATACAACACTTCAAGTTCTAAAATTCTGCGGTGGTGCGAGACGATCGCATTTTTCGTTTACAAGAAAATTTGCAAAATGTTTAAAAATTTGAAAGAACTCCTTTTTTTACCTTCATTCACATGTATCTTTGGAAGTAGAAACGTAATCTTCAAGCAACACCGCAGAATTTTAGATATTATAGTTGTCAACAACTATGTTGAATTTCAAGGCATAACATGCAGCCCAATTTGTGCCGTACAAAAAATATGTAAGCCCATTTTCGGCAAATTTTATTCATTCATTACAAAAATAGAGTAAAAAATGAAGGTCAACAGCCGTTTGCTTGACTTTAAAAAAAATCAATAAAATAGGTGATGTTCAAAAGTTGTTCTTATTGTTGTACCTCGTCTTCCCCAAATTATTTCATTATAAATAGTCCGCTATAATTTTTTACATTTGTAACGTTATTGTCTTTTATTGTTTTTCTTTGTATCGATGTTTTTGTTTAGAATATTTTTTGCTTATTAAATGTCATTTACTCTTTTAGTATAAGGAATAATTGAAAAGAGCATCTCTATTATAATAGGTCCGTTGTAATATCTACTTTTTCTATAAAGTTTAGTAATTGAATAAATACTGAGTAAATTTAACAAATTACTCTCATACAAAACTTTTGTATAAAAAGTACGCGAATGGAAAAATCTTCAGTAAAGTAAGTTGCAGCTGAAGCCCTAAAGAAACATTTTCTACAATAAAAAAGTTATTTTTCGCAAAAAGTCCATTTTTGTATATTGCTAAGAATATATTGAAAAGAACTGCGGCCATTTCAATTGCCTATGTACTACAGATCACGAAATATATCCCTACAGCATACTTATCTGCAACCTAGAGATCTCATTGCGAACTGCCGTGCAACTTTCTGGAAATCTCCAGGTAGAGAACTCGTTCAGTGATCAGAAAATTATGCAAGTTAACGCTAATGTATCAAAAATGATTAGTATGTCGAGGCTATTCAGGGAATATAAGCGTATTATTCTGACCGAACTGCAGATTATTTCAGATCTTACCGGTCCGTGACTACTAAAGATTCTGACTACAAACTTTGCTATTTGCATGCGTTATTCCCTAGAATGCAATGAAAGAACCCATGTTCACTGTAGTGGAATATTTTGAAGGCAGAATTACCAGCGATTGGGGAATGTAGATCAACTACCGCTGTAAACGTAGCAGAAACACCACCGTTGTCTTACAGTCCCCTTCCTTAAGATAAAAATAGCCTTCTAATATCGCTAAATTATTTACACTTAGAACTCTTTGGATTCTATATCATAACAACATACTGCAAAACATTAACGCGGAGGAGAAAACTATAGTTGTTACTACCACTCGTATCCTGTTGGGCTTGGAAGACGGATTTGTGTGGATGTAATGAATCAATTGCTATCAAATATCTGTCTTATGTCGCTTATATCGCATAAGGGATGCATTTATAGATTTGTATGCAGTGATGACTCTATATGAATTAAAACTTTCTTAAATAACCTAAGTAGTCTTACATACAAGCAAGTCTTACATACTTACAATTTATTGAGATTTGGTATATGTGATATTTAATAATTCTTTCTATCTAATCTATCTAATTTGAAGTGAAACTTCAAAGCGTCCGAAAAACCATGATCAATTTTTAGTGAAGTTTGAAAATATAAAAAGCACTAATCATATAAAATTAAAAAGAAAACGATAGGAATTAAGTTACAAAGTTAAAATCATAAAATGAAAATATAATTTAAAGTGAAAATATTTTAAATTCCGTATTAATTAACTTTAATTGTGTCATATGGATATGCTTTCCCCGCAGTAATACATTAAATTTTTTTAGTTTAGTTTAAAATAATAAATATTTTATGAGAATATCATGACATATTTATATTTGAAGGAATCAAGCTCAATTAAAGTAAATTAATATAAAAAAGATTCCAAACAATAAATTTTCTTGTTAAAATTTTAAATTTCTTAATATTCTTAAATTTATTTGCGTTACCCTTTGCTTTCCTGAACATTAAAACGTAAAATGTTTTATGAGCTTTTCCATGTGTCTTCTGCAAAAAAAAATATCTAGAAAAACGCAAAGAGAGCATTATAATAATTAATTCTTTGAGTAAGTAAAACGAAAGAAAAACGTCCCTTAATCCTTTAATAGTCATGAAGAAATTATCTTAATTTACATAATTTTCGTTTAAGCGTTACAGATTTTTAATTGAAATAAAAAAGAAACTTAAGCTATTTTCTTTCAAAATATCTTCATACACCAATTACGTTTAAAATGCAAAAACCTCATAAGGAATAGAAAAAAAATGTGTTCAGTTGCTAGAAGCAGCATCAAGAAGAAATGTGTGATTTTTGGAGAACTGTTTTCAACTCTTTAGTATGCTGCACTATTCTGTGCTGCTAAATGACATGACCCAAACAACCTAAATATCATTTAAAAAATAAAGAAAATGACAAAAAATATTATTTAAAAAGAAGAAACCTTAAAGGATAGCAGAAAAATAGGAAGGAAACACCCATAAAGTTTATGAAAAATTCATAACACATAATGAGTGACAGTAGATCGAGCGAGCGAGTGTCAACTTAAGTTTTTTTTTTCATCAACAAAATACCGGAAAAACAAACAATTTAAGAAAAGGGTGCGTGGAATGCTTATGTAAGCTGTATTAATACATACACATGGGTATATTTATATACCATCCTTACTGTTGTTGGAGATAGAAAGGCAGACCTGCTCATAGTTTGCATTTACCCAAGCTAGAGAAAACACAATAAAAAAACAATATGACAGTTCAAAGTTGTGATGACGGGATAAGACAGGTGAAATGTGCCGCATAAATAATGAGTGTAGAAAAACGGAAAGACGTTAATTAAAATGTAATATACACATTTCTATTCGTTTGTTCATGTTCATGCGAAAACTCATATGCTGTTACTCGTATTTAAACGCAAGTGTGTGCGCGCATTAGACTATAAAAAATTTGTCTCTAGTTTAAAATTATTTGATTTGTACTCTACTTTATTTGGCTAAAGCAAGTAGTTTCTCTCGTTTATGATTAAATGTGCTTAATGGATAGCCAGTTTATGATCTTTTAAAACTTCCTTTGTGTGATTACACACATTTATTTTTAATTTATCAATTCACGATTGCCTTAAGCTGTAATAATTAAAGGAGCAACGTTTGGTTAAAATATATGAACCGTAACTAACTATTTTTCAAGAGTTTGTATTTTTCACTTGCCCTTCCTTTCGTATTTTAAAAGTTTTAAGATGTAGCAGATCTAACAGCCATTTGTGCCTTTTAAACAATTTTAACCTCTTTCGTTGCTTTTAATTTTCTTGATTTTTAAGACAATGTAACACTTGAGTCCTCATTCTAAAACGTAAGTGTTGCTCTGCAAATTATGTTGCAACACAGCTTCCTCTTTTATGTTTTCAGTCAGTCATACACTTTGTTAAATTTTTTATAGTGTTTTTTTTTTGCAGATTTCTAAGAAACTTTGACGTCAACATAAAAGTTTTGTATGCTTAGAAAGAAAGTTTTATATGAAGTTTCATAGCTGATACACTCTTTCAACTTGCACTCATCACCGCACTTGTATAGTCGGTACTTTCACTGCACGCGCCGAAACACACTCAATGAGCCACAGTTGTTAAAATGTTTAATTTCTTACAGTTGAATTTCATATCCTGGGAATAAATAATACTGTTTCTGTTTTACTTTAAATCTACTTGCAAGCGATTTAAAGAATTTGTTAAACTGAAATTTAAAATTAAATCGCCTGAACAATTTAAGTTTAAGTAATTCGTCATTTATTAGCTGATAACAATTTGTTTTTTGGCATGCTGGGTCTAAATCAAAATATTAGAAAAGTTATCGACCTTCAGTTAAACTAAAATTAAGCCACAATTGTTAGCAGCGAAACGATAGTGTTTGGAACCATATCAAATCGATTACGTACTTTTTAAAAATGATTTTTATTGCTTCAGTCAGTTATAGTTTCAGTCTTATGTGGTTGTACCGAATTTATTTTCGTTCTTTAATAATTCTAAATAACTATTTCTTAACAAAAACGGAAAGGGTCTTTGAAAGATAAATCCAGATAAATTATAATAGATTGAAAAATTTTTAGTGTTTACAACACGAAGTTTGGAAAAAAGAATTCCTTGGAGTAAGTGAAACCCGAATCAGTTTTGCGGCGCTAAAAAGCTAAACGAATATACTTCTTGGATAACTTTGAGGTCTTGAGCCAGAATATAACATTTTATAATCAAATTATAAGTAAGAACAAAGTGAAAAACATAAACACTTTGGATATAGATTTGCAATCCCTAAATTACTGGAATGGCCGTAACAAAATCAGCAAGCTGGCTGCAGCTTCAAAAGCGGGGTGACAGCGTCTTTCGGGCAATTACACTTATAAAGTTTGACGAGGATTGCTCGTTTTTTTCTTACCAGATTTATATATATAAAGCAATTTTTCATAATATTTGAAGGGTTTTTTAAAACTTTACTATTCCACTTTCGAACGAATTGAATTTCATTAATTTTTTGATTGGCAACACTGACATGAAAAATTTGCAGAAATAAAATTGAGCTATATAAATATATTACTCTATAATTGCACTAGAAAATAAGCACAAACAGTATGATGTCATCAAAAGCAAATTACCCAACTATTTTATTCAATTTTTGAAAAGGTGGAATAGTTTAGATTTGAAAAGAACCTCCTCTTACAGAAACAATTCATTACATTTTAGTATTGTGCAATAGTAAATATTCTTGACTTTTGATGAATATAACTAAAAAGTAGGTTCATTTCGTGAAAACTGTTTTCGATTTCTGGAATTTAAAACAAAGTTCCTTAAAAGTTCTAATTTTCGAAGGATCTACGGGTATTTAACAAGAAATAAAACGATTTTTATAATGAAATTTTGTGTGTCTGCTATTAAGTCAACCAGAGAAAGCAAATAAAAAATATTGTTATGATGTCCAAAAAGAAAACGTATGTTGTATTGGTGAGAACAATAACAATACATCAAGAAACCAAAACTATTATTAATTATGTTATAGAAAAGTAATAATTATATTTAATTTAAAAGAAAACTATAGATAAAAATTAATTTCAGAATTTCTATGTAGTTATATGGATAAATTTTTTTAATAACTGCTATAAAAACCACATTAAAACAACGAAATATAAAAATATGATAATGAACGTACGGAGACAAAAAGTATTATTTATTAAATAGACTAAAACTATTCGTTTCCTGTTTCGTTTCCTCACCGAATCGCTGTACATTTTTTTCTTTATTTTTTGTTTTTAAAACTATAAACAATTAAATTTATTTATTTATTTCTGCGTCAAAAAACTAGAAATATTTTATGTTTTTTTAAATTAAGTTCTATTTCAACAAATCGCGTTCATTTGTCTACGTAAAATAAATTAAAGCGGCGAAAGGAAGAGCTGATTACCGACAGTAGCCGCACGTCGCTTAACTTGGCGTCTTCCTGATTTTGTATAACGCAGAAGTTTTGTTTTCCTGCTGAGGCATTTGCTCCTTCATTAAATTTCAATCTTTTTGATACTTTATCTGTCGGAACTTAAGATTTTAAATGATTTTATAAAGACATTTATTAATACTCTTATGTTAGCTTTTGTGAGCTCTTGTTTGGCTTATTTATGTTAATTTTTTTTCAATTCATTAATTCATCTTTATTTACGGCTTGTATTTATATACATACATACATATATACTTATGTTTCAAGATTTTTTATTGATATTACAACGAAAAAAAAAATACTAAATCACAGATGTCGCTTATTATATTTTTAATTTTAACACAACTCAAAGGAAAAATAGGAAAACCTTTATTTAATTTTTAATGAGTATCAAAATATACTGGAAAGTGTATGTGTATATAATTGCGTTATCAAAAATAACGCTTACATACAAATTATTTTTGTTTTCTTTACTAGTCTAAGCTAACTCTCTGCATTATCTTATCAGTGGATAAGTAGAATTTTCTAACTAGTCAAAATATTTGCTGTTTCATTGTGAAGCAGCTGTGTAGAGTATCTTCAATATTTTTTATTAATTATTTTCAGACATTTGTTTTGGATTACCTGTAGTTTCTTAATCTTGTTAATCTTGTTTAACGAAACTGTCTTGAGATTGTCGGTGTGAACAGGTAATGAAGTAGGTCTTTTGACAATAGAATTAACAGTTCTGTCGAAAGAATGTGTATAAGAAGTTGTGAGACTATTAGAGACCTTGAATGTTTCGGCACGTATTTGGGCCTTTTCATAATCTGTTATAATTTTCTTATTTCCTTGTGAGAAGTGTGGAATATTCCTGTTTTGCTTATCTCTCAAACATCTACGGATTTTCCAAAAGGACATATCTCCTGGCCTTAATTTTGATAACATTTTGCGCCATTTTTCGTTATTTTAAGTGTTAATCATGGTATTCAGAAACTTCACACATTGATTATAAAATGCAACTTCTGACACATTTGACGTGCGTTGGCTATTTCATTTAAATGTTCTTCTTAGTTTTATTAAATTCAAAATTTTTGTTGGTAAATAAGTTTTCATGGAGTAACCTGCCGTTGGAGTACAGTAATTTCTAGCATCTATTGTTATTTTTACAAATTTGTCAAACTCTGAGTCTATTGTTGCTTTATTATTAATTATGTTTCGAAATGTCGTCCAATCGGTTAGTTTGTAGTTGTAGCGAACGAGAACTGATCCTTCTGTAGATGCATTTTCAAGCTCACATACAATAGGTCTGTGGTCAGAATGAGTCTCATATTCAAGTAGATTCAAGCTGATATTTACAGTTGTGTTGCTTAACACCAGGTCAATAGTTGAGGAATTTCTGTTTGCTTGAGAAGGATACAAAGTTGGATTATTAGATAGAGTAGAAAAAATTTGTTTGATTGTTCAAGAGCAAAAATAGTATTCCCTGCAGTGTTTTTGTTGATACAATCCCAGGCCGAGTGTTTTGCATTTAAATCACCTAGTAAAATAAAATCTTTATTTGTTGTGATTAACTTTATTACGTCATTCGCAAAGCTTTTTTTGAATTTAGGTAAATATGCAGAAGTGATAACAAAATTTCTGTTATTAATTTTTATTTCGATTGAAATATTTTCTATTCCCACCATATCTACAATATGGATTATTTTATGTTGGACTGATCTATGGACTAATAGAGCTACTCCACCTCCTCTTGACATTTGTCTATCATTGCGATAAATTAAGTGATTTTTAAAATATGTTTTGTGGTTTTATTTGAGATGTGTTTTATTTAGAGATGCAATATGAATGTTTTCTCTTTCAATTAAAGATTCAAATTAAGGGAGGTGAGAAAAGTGTGTAAAGCCATTAGCATTCCAATGAAGTATTCCTAATCCGTTGTAATTATCGGAGACCATATGCATATTTGACTATCGACATAACTACTTGAATTTGTTGTATTTTTGGTGTAAATTTTTGAAGATCACTTATTGCTTTTGTAAAAATATTAAATAACTCATCTAAGCTAAACAGACTATTATTTGTTTTAATGCAGTCAGCGTGTGATACAGTATTGCGAAAATTGTTCTTATTGTTTTGATTTATTGTCGGAAAGTCTGCATTAATGTACTGTAGTAAACTTTGGTTGTTTTTATTTTATGTATGACTGCTTCTTTTTTAGTTACTTTGGCAAGTGCAGCTGGAATTTTATCTTGACTCCGAAATGGGCAATCGTTGGTTTGATGTTAGTTTGCACATATCATGCATGCTGGCAGACGGTTACAGTGTTCTCCGACGTGTCCGTACATTAAACAACTCCAGCATTGTGTTGGATCGTCATGTTTTTTTGGCTTTACCTAGTAAAACTTGTAGGTCCTCGAGTAGAATTTTTATTTCAGTGATGGTGGCTTTACACTTTTTTCATCATTTATATTAGAAGCTGCATCTAATTCTATATTATTAAGATTTGCTAGGTCACTGAACTGATTTTTTGACGAGGAAGGTAAGTCAGAAAGTATACCTAAAGGAAGAATACGAGTTCTTGATATTTGTCTTTTTTAAGTTTGTGGAGGTTAGTTTGGGCCTCGGGGCCTCCGTTTTGTAATTATTTTCGTTAAAGAGTTCAACAATAGCACCGAAAACATCTACAAAAAATTTTATTTTTTTAATAGTTCACAACGCTAATTTGCTTGTTTTAAACAACTATCCGCTACTTATTGAGAGACAAACGTTCTCTATGGAGTAAAGTATAGAACTGACTTATTTATGTTGACAATTTTTAAATTTATCGAACATTAAAAAAGTTATTAAATTAAAAACCACGGGAAAATTTATTAAACAAATTAATTTTTAAAAAACTACTGTGCTAATTTCTAAAAATACCGATTTGACTCATAAATCACCGATATTGATAATTGAAGATAAAAGCACGTCTTGACGGCCATTTCGCTATCGCTTACTTAGCTCGTCAGGAAACGTCTCAAAAATATTTTAAATAAACTCAAGATTTCTGTCTCAACAATAAAGCAAAGATAATAATCAATGTTTAAGCAAAAACAACAATAACCAACAGTAATTTTATTTTCTTTCTCCACTGTATACGGTTGACTTTTTTCCGGCCCTGTTATACAGTTAAAAAACGATGAAAATAAAATATTAAAAAATACTACGATAATTTATTTCTATGCACAAGCACTTTACACTTTACGGGAATATTTTTTAAATTGTTTAATTTTCCAAAAAAAACTTTGTCTCGATGGCCATTTCGTTACCGCTTGCTTAACACTTCAGGAAAAAAATCAGCCTTATACAGTGGAGAAAGAGAAATAGAATTACTGTTGGTTATTGTTGCTTTTCGGTTAAACTTTAATTTTTGTCTTTGCTTTATTGTTTGGACAGAAATCTTTTGTTTATTTAAAATGTTTTTGATAAGTTTCCTGACGAGCTAAGTAAGCCGTAGCGAAATGGCCATCGAGACGTGCTTTCTCCTTCAATAATCAATATCATTGATTTAAAATTTAAATCGGGATTTTTAGAAATTAGCACAATAATTTTTTAAAAATTAATTTATTAAAAAAGTTAAGTCATAAAAAAATCATATTTATAAATTACTAACTGTTTACTCTCCAAGTCCCCTGATTGTGTGACCTGAATTTATTAATATTTTTTTCATTAAGACATAACCATTTTGTGATAAACCTGTATGCTTTTGTTTGCCTAAGTTATACAAGGTCTAATGGTATTGGTAATGACTTTGGTAGGTTTTTTTGATTGACTTCCATAATTACGTACCTTAATAGATGTAACCCCCAAAGTACATTTTGTTGATTTTGTGGTTCACATATCTGTGTTAAAACATTTATTTTTTTCATTCATAAATTTATATATTCAACAAAATGTTGTGTCAGCAAACCTCAAATCCATTGAATTTGTTTGTTTGTTTGCATAACTTGTATTAAGTGAATGTAAATGATTGCATACACAAGAAACGTATATAAATACATATTTACATACATACATATGTATATATTTATTAAAACACACTCCATTTTTGTACTTATTCTTGTGCATATGTACTTTTACTTTTTTATTCTAGGAAAATATTATATTTATTTTGTGTTTAATTTGTGAACTCTTGTTACTTCAAACGTTTGGTTTGCTGCTGTAATTTCAATAATATATGAAAATATATCGAATACTTTAGGTGAGATGTGAAATTTGGTATAATTGCCCAGTTGACCAAATCACTGTATACTCCACTTTTTAATTTGTAACTTTTCACATAAGTTTTGCCCTTTGTCAAACAAACAAACAATTTTTTCTATCAAAATCGATAAGGTACGAAAATTTATAGCTATAAGGTTTTATAATTTAAAAAGTTTGTGGATGAATTTTCTGGCCGTCTTTTACAAATTCCTTCAATGCATCATTACATTTATCACCATGGCTATCATTTGTTATGTGTGCGGAAGGTACATGCATTTGCGCTTAAAAATTTTTTTCTAAATAACGACAAATTAACAAACTTAAAGAAACCGTCACCCTCTCAACCGCATTAGGGAAAAGTTAGGGTCATACATATTTTCTAATGAGTAAGGTATGTTTTTTTTGTTTTAGTTTTTTTTTTAGAAAAGATATAAATATTCATTTTTGAGTTTTCTTTAGCTAATGCTTTGGCAAAATTGATTTTAGCCCGAACACGAAGGGACATCGGTCATTTGATTTCGCTTTGCATAAGAATTCAGAATGTATATAATTTATGCGGCTGAAATTATATTGTAGAAATTACAAATGGAATAACAAACTTACCACTCTTTTACCACTTTTTGTGGTGAAGGGAATAAAAAAGCTTCAACACAATTTCAGCTATCGTTTTGTAGGATAAAAAAGAAAAAGAATATTTGTTGCAAATTGAAAAACTTGAACAAGTTTAATTAGACAGATTGATTTGAATTGTGTTTTGTTCAATGTATTTTTTAAATCCAATATTCTTTTTATCTTAAATTTTAATTTTAAATCTTAAGGTTTGTAACTTTACCATTTTCCTACGGTAAATTATGAAAATTAACTGGGCCAAATAACATATATCAGGCATTACTGAACCGCAGTTAATATTTGTATGCCAATGTCGTGTTTTAATAAAATTTATGACTTTTTATATTTTATACTTAATTTTTTGCAAATTAAATTTAATGGCACAAGCGGTGTTTGTGCCGACCGCAGCCGCCGTAAAATCTTGTTAGCACAGGTTTTTGTTTGTTTATGTCAATAACAGACTCCGAATCGTGAAAACTTTTACACGAGAAGCTTGCAATGCTCAAGTGTAGCAAAGCTCAGTTTCATGAGTTTTGTTGCTGTGTTCTTGCAAAATGTAATACTTTTCTTATATCTGTAGTCATCTCGTTTTTTCTATGCATCTCTTTCTTGACATCCTATCGACTTCAATTTTGTTTTAATTTGTGTTTCTCGCGCAAGAAAAAATTAAACGTACTTTAACATATAATTTTTGTTTAAATTCTATTCACAACCAAATTTTTACTGCTATCCCTTGATAATACGAAGGTATTACTAAAATCGAACAAATAACGAATGGTTTTAAAAATTATTTTTGCTTTGCTCTTGGCTAAAGGATTTTTTACCAGTAAAACATATTGCTTGTACCGTGCTATCATTCCGTTTAAATTTATTATTTAAGATAACTAAAAAAATAAAATGTTAATAAAAATAAATAAATAAATAAATAAATAAATAAAAATAAATTATAAATTAAAAGTATAAAAAATAAATAATCATTTTTATTACATTATTTTGAAATATTTTTAAACTTTCAAAGTAATTATTTATGGTTACATTTAACAATGTCATTTGTACGTTAGAGAATAATGAGATTAAAATAAAAAAAAAAAAATATAACTATTATGTAAAACATAACAAATAGTTCAAACATAATATGCTGCTATTAGATTAGAAAACTTCAACCATTATGTTTCTTTGCGAGAAATCTGTGGCCATTTTGAAGAAATCGGAAGAACTAATTTTAGAATTAATTTAGTCGCGTTGTTGTCGTTGTAAATTTTTTTGCAGGTTCATCAAATTTTTCAATAAATGACCTTCATTTCCGATTCGTTTATAAGTTTAAGTATATTTCTCGACTAAATCGCTTGTCTACATTTCGTTTTTAATTTTGAGATTTTGTTTGTTCACTGTTGAAAATATTTGAAAATTTTGTTTATTTTTTGCAATTTTATGACTTGTTTTTTTTTAAGAGAAGTATCACTTCAGGCATAATCTTTTTAGTTATTTTCGTAACCGCGCTACATTCTTTAGAAAAGCGATAAATGAGTGATAAGATAGGAGGTAAAGGAGAAAGATAGATATAGCAATTTTATTAGTTATTTTACTTTGCCGGCGAATATGCTATGAATAAGTACCGACGAAGGCAGCTGCATTATTAATGTTATTTCTGAATATGTATTTATACCATTACACAGAAAAAAAATTATTTTTTGATTGCAGCAAAGGGCAACCAGGTTTGTAGTCAGCGTGTTTATCACCTTGACTACATCAGGACTTGGTAAGAAAAATAAAGACAGTCTTTTACTTTCTAGTTTTTAAAAGCATCCTTCTGAAAGTATTTAAATACATTTATTAAGCATCTGAATGAAGAACTATCTGGATAAAATTTATTTAAACATCCATAACAAATACAACCTGTATAGATTCTTATTGATTTATTTTACAAGAAAGTTGTGGATTAATAGAAATTCATTAATTTTTAAAAAGTTATTCCTTAAAACTTTAAACCTAAAAACCTCATCTTTATAAAAAAAAAAAATGTTTTTCAGCATTAAATTAAATGTTTAATTATTCGCTGTAATTGCTATAAAACTCGAACAGTTCAGATATGGATTAAATTCCATTACTTTACAACATACTTCTAATAAATTGACATATTTGGCACTCATTAAAAATGCATTCTGAAAGTAATGCGGCCAATTAGGAATTAAAATTCCTAAATGTTTTGCGCTTTAAATGCAACATTAAAAAGCAAATGTAAACGTAAGAATTTTAGAATTCCAAAGAAACAGAACACTACTTAAGACATTCTAGTCCAAATGAAAATAAAATGAACTAAAGTATTTAACCATTGCATGTTTCTTAATACAAATCTTGATGCCCCAATAAGTTTTTGAAATGTTGTTGCTAAAAAAGCAAGCGAAGAATTAAACAAATACGAAATAAATTGAACATAAAATAATGGCAAATGAATACCATACACATACTGACGTACTGCAACGGTGAAATATTATAAACAGCAACAGCATTGTACATTGACATGGTAGAGTTTTGTATTAAAGAAATAAGCGGACCAACATGTGCAAGAAAATGTGAATACACCGGCATTCAAAATGTTATTTCTGTCTAATTTGGTATTGAATTTTATATAATCGCCAAACGGAATTCACACTTTTATCAGTCACGTTTGCAAACACATTAATGAACACGCAGGCTCATAATTTATTCATTTGCCTATAACTGTCGCATTTTAAACAATTTTTGGTCGCATGTATATGGATTAATAAAATGAAATAAACTGAGAAATAAAATTTTCCATTGCTGGTACAGTGGAGACACCTATTAAATGCACTTTAGACTTATTGAATTAGAGTACGATAGATCGAAAGAGATAATATAATTTTCTTGAAATTTTAATTATTTTTGTAAAAAAATATATTAAAATGGAGTATTTGCTAATTAATTTACTTCCTACTCCTTCAAGCAAATCAATAAATCTTTACGTCGTCGAACAAATGTCTGTGGGTTTGTTTGATTTCGATGGCTGCACGTTTGTCAGTCAATGTATGTGATTCTGTTTATGTTTATTTTTGCTTTTATTTATAAAATAAAAAATTAAAATGTACATTACAAACCACAAAATTATCCGAACAACAAGTTGGCATATCACAACCAAAACAACAAGTCATCACATATTTTCCAGTAACAATCTCCTGGCGCTTAATAAATAAGGACTCGAGGCGGAATAAAAAAATAAAAATGGTAATAAACAGCTGCAGCAAATTGTGGCAGACTGTATTTGAGTCTCAGTTGTTTGTGGGTGGATGAAACGTCCAACAAAGTGTTCTTTTCTGCGGTTCAGACACTGTGTTTGTGTTTGTCCAGCTTATTAAAAGTCTATAAATTCTATTTTATTTCATTTCGTGAGATAAAAAAGATTTATCAGTTGACTAAAAGTGTATAGTGGTCATTGTTATTAACTGTTGATTTTATAACTGTTTTATAAAATTTTTATCTTAAATTGACAAAAGAAAAATATCCATACTATTAGTTGTGAATGTGTTGTATAGAATACCCGCGAATGTTTAAATTCTTAACCACATAATGTGTTAAAGCAAAGTATATTGAATCACGATGTGTTAAATATTAAGCAGTTTTACTTGTATTGAGACTTAAAGATGGTAAACTTGAATACAAAGCAAATAGTCCAGCCATCGTAAAGTGGTAATATTAAATATTTCGATTTTAACTTTAAAGTGTTTTTGATTATCCGATATAATTATTTGACTGTTCCATTCTAAAACGCATAAAAACTTTATCATATTTTACTTATTAAACTGAACACAACTCAAAAATAAAGTGATTCGAATTTCGGAAAAAGTGAAAAGTTAAAGTGGAAAACTACACATTTTTTTTAATTCTAAATAACAGTAATAAAATAAAATAACCTTAATAATGTCAATATATTTTCTGTTTTATTTATTTTCGAGATTTTTTATACAATTTTAGACTGATGACTTGATGGAAAACACTTCTCATTCAATCAATCTTGTTTAAGTCATAAGAATCTTGTATTTTTAACCGACTTTAACTAAGAAAGAGGTGATCGATTTGTCAGAATGTTTGTTCTATTTTTTGTATATTTGTCCCCCCAGAACTTTGTCATTTCAGAGCTGATTTTGAAATTTTTTTTTTATATTTTTATTTAAAAGGGCAGGTTGATCTCATTTTAAAAAAATTCATACTTTTAAAAATTATAGGGTGTATCCATTCAACATCCAAAATTTTTACGTGTATTATGAACGGTTAAGGGCAGCACCATAAATTAAAAAATGTTTCAAACGCTTGAAAAATGGACAGAATGTCGAATACTATGAACTTTTTAATAACCAAAATAAATATTGACAGTTAAAAATTAAAAGGTGCTCCGAATGTTTGTTTAATTTGATGTGTATAGCTGTATTTTACTTTACAGTTGTAAATAGATGGTTGAAATTTACAAAAAACTAATACTGCTAAGTCTGCTATAACATTAAGTATAAAGTTTGGATTTGAAAATTAAATGATGTTCCATTAGTTGATGTAATTCGATGTATATGGCCAAACTTTTGAACCTTTAAAGACAGACAGCTAAAATGTATTTTAAAGTCGACTTTTAATTAAAAGAATTATATACAAAATTAATAATTATGATTAGTAGTGAAATGGCCATTTGGATATGCTTTCCCTTGTATTAATATAATTTATATTTTAGTTTAAAATAAAAATACAATTCACGAAAATACTTTAGTAATAGCTTTCAAAAACAAATCAGATTTTAATTTTAGGAAATGTTGGTTAAATTGTTGTATAATGCTCTACGTCCTTAACATTAATCATGTTTCAATAATAAAATCAAGTAAAGTGGAAATTAATGGCAGACTGGTGGAGGCCCATGTGAAGAAAAACTGCTGATTCTCCGTGAAGAACTGTTTATTGAAACAGCCGTCCTTGAATCAAACGTCACAAATAATAAATCGGTTTTGACATTTGTAAACAAAAAATTTGAAACACTGACTAGTCTGAATACTCTAGCTCTAGAATTTTTTAATTTGAAAACTATTGTGAATTAAACAAAAAGTTGTGACCCGTTTGAAATCGTATGTCATGATATCTTCTAGTTTATACGAATAACCTGTCACGTAATTTTTTTATACGATTGTCGATACGATCACGGATGTTACAATTCCTCCCCAGTTATATAATATATTATAAATTAATTAAAACTGTAAAATCATCTTAAGAAACTTTATATCGAGCAAAATATTTAATTTGTTCTTACTTCCAAATTAAAAGTCTAAATTTTGAAATAGAATTTAAATGGATATTTGAAGGTAAAATTTATATTAACCAAATGCAAAATATATGTTATTTTATATTACTCTACTACGGATACACTATTGCTGAGTTAATTTTAAACGGATTTATATTGAATCACTAAATATTTTGCAAATTTTCACTAAATTGCAAATTTTTGAAATATTTTGAAAATGTGAATTATGAGTTTTTTTGGCAATCATTCTCAAAACCACGACTTTTTGGTAATTTAAACTAAAAATAAATGTTGAAGTGTATTGTTGCCGAATAAATCGGTGTTGAGATAATTTGTATTAATATTTCTTTATAGCAATTTACTAAAGTAATATTTTATGGAAAAGTATTCTTTAATAACTTAAGAATCCGCCAATTAAAAAACCGAAGCGAAGAGAAAAAATATGGTTGTCATATGGTCCCAATAACCATATTATGTTTTTTGTTAAAATGTTTAGTTACGAAAACCAAAATATAGTTGTTTTCAACAAAAGGTTTTTTTACTTATTAAAAATAAGATAATATGTTTTACCATAATATATTATTATTAATCAACATATGATTAAAGGCAAACAAAATAATGTTTGGCTTTAAAAATATTTTGTTCTAGGTTTATCAGTTTTTTATCAGTTTAGTAATTTTTTTATTAGCTTAAAGCTGAAAATGTTTTTTACTGTTAGAGAAAATAAAAAAATAAAAATGTATAAAATATATAACAAAAAACTTAAACAAAATATGAAACAAATATAAGGTAAGCAAAACATTTCAATATAGTTGAATATAATAATTGCTAGATGAACGTGTTAGAACTTGTAGATAAATGTGGAGTCAGTATGATATCTTCAATATGAGATTACATAGTTTACTCCATAAGTGGATGTTCACATAGGAATGTATAAAGATAAATTAACATTGTTTGGGCTTCTAAACTATATTTCTTGTATATATTATTCCTATAGCCTATGCGTCAAAGATTTTTAATTATTACTCACTAATAACAAACAACCAAATAAATAAATTTTTTGTGAATCTATGTAAATGTTAATAAAACAATAAATAATAATGAGTCCATTATATCAGTTAATATTTGCATCCAATATTCATATAACATGACATTTTCAACCATATTATCATTTTTAAATATAACCATTTAATTTTTATATTGAACCATTTAATGTTCTTATTTAAATATAATTATGTTTACACTTTACCGTATTATTGTTAAGCTAGATAACAATATGGTTGCAAGATCAGCAATATTATTATTAAATGTAACAATGCTATGTTTTGCTAACAACTATATAATACAACCATAGTATGTTGCTCTTAGATTATTGTTACCTCAGCCATGTTTTTTCTTTTTCTGCTCAAAAATTTATTATTTATGTAATACGCGTAACCAGTCAAAACCATTCACATAATGTATTACATTAAAGCACACATGAAAATGAAGTGTTACTACATATAATTTTTATTTCATGTATTTGCTTCGTACTAAACAGGGTTTTATGCAATAAATGACTAATAAAAGTCATTAATTTTGAGCAAAAAAAACCTTAAGATTTTCAATTACCATTAGCACATGTGTTCTCTATAATCCAAATAAAATGAACACTTTTTCAAACTTACTTGGAAATACATACAGTTATACGTTTAACACCTTTATAAATGAGACCCCATAGAGAAGACACACACAAGCACGCTTTTTTAATAAAGAACACATTTGGGCCCATTTAAATAATAAGAAACTAAAAGTACGAACCATAGCAAAGAATTAGGATTCTATTATGCAAAAAATATCTTCAGTGTTGACAATTTTTATGCTTGTGTATATATACTTGAATGTATGACTAGAAACGATCCCTAGTTTTATGAGGTCACGCATAAGAGTAAAATCTCATTTTAATACCAGGTGAGAACTTTGCTACACATTCAAATTTGTTTTTTTTTTTTTTTTTTTGGAATTTAATTCCTTCAGGTTAAAAATAAATTTTGTTGTTGGTGTTTGGTGTTGGAAGAGAAAATAAAATCACTATTATGTGGGTCATATGTCAATCACAAGGGGAGTAGAAAAGAATGTACATATATAGACAATGTATAAATTCAAAGCAATGTATCATTTTGTTTGAACGTTTGGACATTTGTGTTGCAAGTAATTGTTAAAATATGACCGTAGAAAAAGAGGAATGAAATTAATTCAGTAAAAACCAAAACTGCTATCATCAAAAAAACAAAAAAGTTACAAACGTAAAGCCATAGAAAAGGGATTAAATGAAAGTGTTTTTAAATTATTCGTTACCTGTTTTAGAAATCAAATATTTCACATTTTACCTAGTTTAAGTGAAGTAATTAATTAATCATTTAAATGTTTAAATAAAATTATTGTAAAACTTAGACCTTAAATTCGAAACAAAATATTGTAGCCTGGCATATAAACTTTTCTTATATTGAAGTTTTTATCAGAGGCATAATAATGCCAGGATTTAACATTTATTAAAAAAATCTTTTAGGCATTGGAGTTAAGATATTCAAAATGAACAGTCTGAAAAGTCAAGTTGGCTTGCAGTGGAAATAAGTATGTTTGCGGAACGATAAGACTAGAGGGGTTGCTCTATGGGTTAGAAACAAAAAAGGCTTATTAAATGAAACCAAGGAAATATTTAACCAAATTGATAAATTTTTAAAAAATATACCGATCAAATGAAAGAATGTTTTTAAGGCTTCGGTTCAGTTTTTCAACTGGTTTCTAAATCGTTTTTCTTTTTTGCTTAACAGTTATCGGTTTTCTCATGTTGAGTTGTTGAAAAGTTTTGAAATCAATTTGAAATTATTTTCCTTAAATGCTCAACAACACAAACTGAAGAAATAGCAGCTCAGTTATAAGATCCCTCTGCCAGTTGTATATTTTGAAATTTAAGAGGACAAGTTCTATAAAAAAAAAGCAACGCCACAAGAGTAATAAATTCATTTGTACTAACTTTGGATGTTTTTAATATCAAAGGTTTCACAGATTATTAAATGCTTTGTCTAAAAAAATAATTGTAAGCGAAAATTGTCGTAAACCTTTTTATAAAAACAGTAGAAATAAATAAATAATCATTAAAGCATTAAATTGTATTCTGTCGTAATATATTTCATAGAAAAATAAAATTTTGTTTAAAATCGTAAAAAAATAAATTTTATAAACTCTTGAAAATATCTTTCTTAAAATTATGAATATCCCCCAATTAATCGAGATTTGCAATATCTCCATGTGCCACTAAATAGCACTAAAAATCAACAAAAAAAGGTCATCAGTTAAATAGAGAAAAAATTAAATATTATTAAAAATCAAATTCAAAATAAAGGAAAAACTTGCATAAAATACAGCATTCTCACACATTTTATATTTATTTAAAATTAAATTGATCGTTTTCTTATATTTGGCAAGTGTTGCAAATTTAACCATCAGTGGAAATTTTTAATTAAAATACATAAAATATTGAAAACTACTCACCGACAGTAAACAGCTTAAGGGCTGTCATTTTGGCTGCTTCTGTGTTTCTCTTTAGCGAACTGTGAGATAATTTTTTGGATAAAGTAGCCAAAATAATATTAATTTTATGCTGTTAAAATAAATAATATTTTACTTAATGATTTTTATGAATTTATTGTTTTTTTTGTTTTTTTAATATACTTATTTGTTTTATATTGTTAAAAAATCAATTAATTTATATTGAAATTTTATTGTTTGTAAAATCTTTTCACTAATTTAGTATTTTCATTACAAAAGGGAGTCCATACAACTGTTACATTGTTATCCTTATAGTGCAATTTTGTTAATTATTTCTATGTATATTTAAACGCTCGATTGTTTTATGTATTTATTTTTTATTTAAATCAATGGTTGTTACTGCTGTGGTCGCACTGCAACCGGTAAAAAAGAAGGAGTCCGTTATAAATGGTATTTTTCAATTAAACAAATCCAGACAAATACATTCAAACATATCAATTTGTATTATTTTCTCACACATATTATTATACCTTTATTTCTTTATGAGTTAATCATTGGATACAAGTAGGACAACGAGTTTGATGGTGAATATGATGGGTGAGCGGGTTGTTATATAATTTTAATTTAATCATTTTAACATGTTTTTTGTTCATGATACGCATAATAAATTGGTCCATTTAATTTGTTTGTAAAACTTAAATATTTTATAACCTTTTTTTCACTTACTGCCAGGGTTTTTTACAATTTAATTTGCTGCAATTAAATGAAATTTTTATTTTTCACATTTGTTATTAAACCAGTGTAATGCGATCGTGATTTCATATTTCAGTTAAGTTGGAGTTTTTTTGCGCTTATCAGTCTTTTTTTAAGTTAAATCACTACAACTTTTTATAGTTAAAGCTGTAATTGCTGTTATTGCCGGCGATGATGTTTTAATAATTCTCTCTTAACAATAGTGTCATCATTTTAAGCTCGAAACATCTGCGTAAATGAATAATAAAAAAAGGAAAGCAGAAATTAAGTGTTTGCACAAAATAATTAATTTACATTTTATATTATTGTATTGTATTTAATTTTTTTTTATATTATTTTTGTATCATCTACTATTTGTAGATTTTGGTTGTTGACCGTTTTAATTATGATTTAATTATTATTTTTTCTTATTTAAGTCAATACGACAAATTGAGCACAAGCTGTGAAATAATAAATCCTACATTTTAACTGTTTTATTTAAAAAATCCTACTTTGCGAAGGATTACATTATTTGTTAATTGATATTTTGAGGGTTAACAATTTATAAATTGTTAATGTTTATCTTCAAACGCTCCCGACATCCGCGCTGGATAAATTAATTTTTTTATGATTTTTTTATTATATTCTGTCATGACTGTGGTTCTACCTTGACAATATGTTGCTTCAAAACTGCGATCAATTTTTGTTTCATTGGAAGACTTGGTAGTGAATTTGTTTTGAAATGTACTATTTATTTATAATTTTGTTTGCAATAAAATAATTGTGTGCATAACTGTGTGGCATATTGCAATGTCTGATGGAAATTACGTGTCCTTAGTATCGGTACAAAAGTAGGGGTATTGACTTATTGGATAAAGTTCTTAGGTGATGATTCCTATTCAAAGGAAATATACTTTTAATACATTTAGGTATTCATCGGGCAATTATCCCTAAATAATTGAGCTCTTTACCGAGATTGGAAGCACGTGTGTATGGCGCTACTTACTGTCGTTAGAATATCGCTGCTCTATACGCAAATCTGCCCCAAATGCTTCAGTGAACCCATAACGTTGCATGCCATACTGTCGACGATGAACATTTTTAAATTATAACACCAGAGCATATATTTATCGCTGTATAAAAAAGCTAACTCACTCGACCAAAGAAAATTAATTTCTTGGACTCTAAACATTTTTGTAGTGGTTTTTAGTATTCCATTTTTGGCAAAAAAAGAAAGAATGTTTTCGAATTTCTTAAAAGTGTATTTTGGCAGCCTGTATAATACTAATAATTATTATTATTAAATTAAACAACGGGAATTTTTTTATTATATTAAATAATTTTTAAAATAAAAACTAATTTTCGTGCTATTTTTTATTATCCCGATTAATTATTTCCATCACCGTTATTGATTTTTAACTCTTGAGGAAACTTCTGACAAACATTTAAAAAAAAACTAAAAATTTTGTCTAAACCATAAAGCAAAGACAAAAATCAAAGTATCAAATATCTATGAATTTTGAACTATTTCATTATTTTTTTTTTTTTGCTAGGGATATTCTCTGTTTTAGCAAATTTATATTTTGGAGTGCATGCTGCACTCACATATAAAGAGTCGTATACCATGAATATATCAACATTTAATTTCGAGATTTATGTTTTTATTCTTTGTTGAAGTCACCTTCCTTATTTTAAATTCCTTTTTAATTCAAAAGTCTGGCTATTACAGTCCTTTTTTAATTTGGGTACGAAATTCTCTAACCTAATAATAGGACCTTAAGATTGCAAGCATTACAACTGGATTTATAGGAAATGCCTCATTTAGAAAGTTTATTAGCCAATAGCAAGTACCAAAGAAAATAAGTAACAGACTTCAATTAGAGGACACCAAAACACTCCTACTCTTTGTGCAAAAAAAATGAGAAGCTTCATATGTGCGGCCCTTCTATATTTAACATGTGTATGTATAGGCAAGCAGTAGATGTAAACTTAAAAGCATGTATAATAAATATTTGTCTGAAAATATATGAAAAGCACATGAATACGCATTTATGGTTTTATAAGGAGAGTAGCAAAATTCACGTAATATTTTAACTTGCTTACAGTTGTGCAATTTTAATTAAAAATGAGGCATGATGTGAAAGGACAACGATTACGGGATAATAGCCAGAAGGCATTTATTTAAAATGCTTGTATGCAAAGAGTATAAGTAATTATTTACTAATCGCGATCTCGTAGCATGGTTCTTCCAATCAATTTTAAATATAGTAGATGAAAACTGAGCCAATTTCCATAGAGAAGTAACACTTCAGGCAACAAAGATAAGGGACAGATAAGAGATAAGACAGGTGGTGAAAGGAAAAAGATAGGTATAGCAATTTTATTAGCTATTTTACTTCGACGGCGAATATGCTTAAAGAAGTACCGACGAAGGAGGCTGCGTGCTGTAATGTAAATTCTATATATATATATATATATATATATATATATGCCTAAGGCATACTTTGAGGACAGTTTTTCGAGCCACTGCATAGTTTGAGAACATTTGCATACTTTGAGGACAGTCCTCGAAATTTTATATGCCTTTCGCATAGTTTGAGGACATGTTACTTTGAGGACATTTTTTTTCCTTTTTGCAATTTTACCATTTATTGATTTCTTTATATATAAATAACACAAATTAAATGCGTTTTGGTCAATATACACCCAATAAATGCGATATAAATCGATTTCAATATTTTTTTATTTGTTTTAGTGTTGCCATACTTATGATAAAAAAATTGCGGAAAATAACGTTTTTTTTGTTTTGACGGCGTTACAACAATAAAGACTCTGACATTATAAGCGCGCCTTTTTGCAATACGAGTTTTCATAACTTTGCAGAAACACTTCTGCAAAGAAACAGATTTGTTGATGGATACATATAATTCAAGGCGAATTCATAACAGGTATACTCATGCCGACAATGAATACAACATTGTAAAAGAAACGTGTACATTTTGTTATTGTACAAATCGTTTTCGGCTGTCAAAACCAAAGGAGGTTATAACTTTGACACTCGAAGAAGTTAAAATCAAAATAGTCAACTGGGCTGTTAAGGCAACCTGTTATTATATCGCTTTGCAATGAACAAGCTAAACATTCATGTTTTTTTCAGTGTTGCCAGAACTTTAAGGTGTAAAATTTGTGAAATCCAACAATATTTCGCAAAAAATCAGCAAAATCTTACCTTATTTTAAAAAGTCGTTGCATTCTGGACGAATGGTGAAAGATTCGAAAAGCAGAATCAGAGCCAGAACGGTTTTTGTGGAAAACTTTTTTCCAGAAATTAACAAAATTGATTTCATTTTTTCATTTAGTATATCTTTAAAATCTTTGAATTTTATAAACTTCTGTTTATTATTTTCTTTAAAAAATTATTAAATTAAAATATAATATCGAACTGTTCAAGGCTTGTGCTTTAAACTGTTTTAGCTGCATAAATGCCTGCGCTGTATATGCGCTTTCATAAATAAGAAAATTTTGAGAGTTCTTATAATCTATGTCAAAAATATCAGTAGTTTTTATTAAATGTTGTTTTAAAAAGTTACTCATTACATTTAATTAGTTCTGTCGCTTTGTTTTGGAACATTTTATTAAAATTATTAAGAGTTTTATAAAAATTATTAAGAAGAAAACAGTAAAAAATCCAAAAACAAAACAATTACATTTATTACTTAAGATTAATTTTTTTTGCTTGCAAAATATATAATTTTTGCTAAAGTTGCCTTCTTACATATGTAAAAGTTCTATTAAATGTTATAAATTTTATAATTAATAATTATAAATTTTTTTCAGTCATGTTCATATCAGACGATATCATTTTTAGCAAATCTATAGATATAAGTATATAAGTGTTAAAACATGTAATTTTTAAGTAATATTATATATATGTATATATATGCAGTAGCACAAACCAGTAGGTTTTAATTAGAATACTGTTTCCCAGAAATTAACTAAATCATTTCTCCTTCATTTAGTATATCTTTAAAATCTAACAGTTTTATTTATCTAAACTCCAAATGCAAGTCCTGTTTGTTATTTTCTTAAAATACTTGTAGAAAATTTTTAGAGTAGTTCCTAACTGATTTCGTTTTACCACTTATTATTAAATTTCGGCTAATACGCCTAGCGGTTCACTATATCATAAAAATCAATAATCCATTATTCAATAAATTAACATACAATTTAATAAAATCATTACACATTTTGTTAATATCACACTGGTCAAGATTTGTGCTTAAAACTATTTCAGCTGCATGAATGCCTAGATATGCGCTTTTATAATAATGAAAATTTTTAGGGGCTCTTGTGATCTGCAGCAAAAATTTCAATAATTTATATTAAATGTTATTGTAAAAAGTTACTTATTACAATTTTTATTAGTTTTGCCATTTAGTTATATAAAATACGAATCTCGTCTCTTCGCTTTGAAACATTTTAATTAAAACAAAATGGTTGACGATTGTATAAAATATTATACTGAATTGTTGACTTCTATAATATAATGAAATCGCTAGGCGTATAAGTGCAAATTTAATAAAAAAATCATTTTGAAAATTTTCCAAAGATTTTTTAAAGTTTAGAGAGTTAAAAATATTAGATTTAAAAGATATACTAAATGAAATAGACATGACTACTTAATTTCTGGAAAAAAGTATTCCAAATAAAGATTTGCTGAAAAACATGTCGTGTGATATTCATAAACAAAACTCAGAAAGCAAATTTTAATTAATTTTTATATAAAGTTTATGACATCTTACAGAACTTTTACATATGTAAGCATGTAACTTTAACACAATTTATTTATTCTGCAAGCAAATACAATTCCTTAATTCCGTAATAAATATTCGAATATATTGTATTGAAATAAACTGAAAAATGCATTTGAAGATTTTTAAAATAAGGTACAAATTTTAAAGCTTTTTTCGCGAAAAATTGTTGGATTTCGCAGATTTTACCTACTATAGTTCTGGCAACACTGTTTGTAAAATGCAAGGCAAATTTATTCTCTATGGTAACATGTTTGCAGACAAGGCGAATTGTTAATTCCCGTTGGTTTGCAGATCTGATCTAATAGTGTTGACAACTTTTTACTTTGTCTTTAAATAGCCAAAAAATAAAATGCATTAAGTTACTGTGAGCTATAAACTATTTGCATATAAAAAATCAGTTTTGTTTTCTAATTTGTTTTATTCACCTTTTAAAATTAAAAATTGCTTTTAATATAGGCTACGAAGGAAAATTATTTAATTTGTAAGAAAATTTATGTATGGATGGTATATATATTGTAATGCAAGCCAAACATGTTTTGAATTATTATACCAATTGAGAAGTTTGTGAAAAAGATTACAATGCTCGTAAGGTCGTTACATAATGCTGTATGTTGGATGCACGACTGATCAAATAGTTTTTCTATTTTGAGGAGTTGTACAGTTTTGTCCTTTATTTTCGTAGCGACAACTTTGCAAAACGCAACGTAGAAGTCATTTACATATATAGACAAAACATATTTTAAGAAAGATGTACTTAAGATTCAGATAAAATGCGTACTTTTATAGACAATGACTTTTTTATAAAATAAAGTTGTACTATGTGTGTTTGTACTCAAGTTGTATAATTTTTATAAAAAGCATCCACAAATTAGCAGCAGAACGCAACGTTTATGGCCCACATAGGAGTGGTTGTTTAGCCGATAAATAGCTTTTGAAATTTTGTACATATAATAGGTAACGTTTTACTTAAATCCAAAACAAAAGAAATACAAAAATGTGTTCTTTATAAAATAATAAAATATTAATAAGGCCAGTTTTTTGTATAAGTAAATTTTTTATAAACGAGGACATAATTTAGAAAATATCTGGAATATGAAGTAAAATCTCTTTAATGTAAGGGTGAATATTTCTGCCATTCAGTTTCAATTAAATAATAATTTTTTAATGCAATTCATTTATCTGTTGAAACAAAAATCTAAATTATGACTTCGTTAAGTAACTGAAAACGTTGGCTTTTATATACAAAATAAGTGAATTCGTTACCTCTTGCTAGCCTCAGCAAGATATTTGAATAATGCGCTACTTATTTAAATCGTGTTTTGTACACACATTCCTTCTTTTAGTAATTCGGAAATGCACTATGATCAGTTAAAACTTCATTTTCATATCATTTGACGATTGTAATCTAATTTTTTCAATTGGTTTAGCTTGAAGCATTTTCATAAATAGTTTATTTTTGAAAATATCATTTAAAGCACACTAAACAAATTTAGTTTAAAGCAATGTTGTGTAAAGGAATTGAACAGCTTATTTTATTTCGACTTACATCACTTTCATTAATAAGAATACCATTTTGCAGGAAAGAATGAACTTAAATCAAATAATTGCCGTGTTTTAAGAGTTTATCAAAAAATCGGCATTTGTAGAACAAAAATCACCAAATCGGCACTTTGCTAATTTTGAGGCAAAAAATCGGCAAAATGCTGATAAATCAGCAAACGTGGCAAGCCTGCTCTCAATGAATATGCAAATCATTCTCGTTATTTTCAGTGTTGCCAGAACTTTAATGTGTACAATTTGAGAAATTCAACAATATTTCGCGAAAAAATCTGCACCTTATTTTAAAAACCTGTAATATATATTCAAAAGCATTTTTCCTTTATTTTAAAAATGACAATTTATTTCTAAACTTTCTAAAACATATCCGAACATATACGAAAATAGTAAAAAATCCAAAAACAATACAATTACATTTATTACTTAAAAGAAATTTTATTTTCTTGCAAAACATATAAATTTTGTTAAAGTTGCATTCTTACATATGTAAAAGTTCTATTAAATGTTATTAATTTTATAATTAAAAATTATTAATGTTTTTTAGTTTTGTACATATCAGATGATATCATTTTTAGCAATTCTATAGATAAAAGTATATAAATGTTCAAAAATGTAATTTTTATGTAAAATTATATATATGTAGTACCAGAAACCAGTAGGTTTTAATTGGAATACTGTTTTCCAGAAATTAACTAAATTCATTTCTCCTTCATTCATTATATCTTTAAAATCTAATAGTTTTAATTATCTAAACTTCAAATCCAAGTCCTGTTTCTTATTTTCTTTAAATATTTGTGGAAAATTTAAGAGTAGTCCCTAACTGATTTTGTTTTACCACTTATTATTAAATTTCGGCTAATACGCCTAGCGGTTCACTATATCATAAAAATCAATAATCCATTATTCAATAAATTAACATACAATTTAATAAAATCATTACACATTTTGTTAATATCACACTGGGCAAGATTTTTGCTTAAAACTATTTCAGCTGCATGAATGCCTAGATACGAGCTTTCATAACAGTGAAAACTTTTAGGGGCTCTTGTAATCTACAGCAAAAATTTCAAGAATTTTTATTAAATGTTGTTTTAATAAGTGACTCATTACAATTTTTAATAGTTTTGCCATCTAGTTATATATAAAATACGAATCTCTGTCTCTTCGCTTTGAAGCATTTTAATTAAAACCAAATAGTTGATGATTGTATGAAATTTTATACTGAATTATTGATTTTTATAATATAATGAAATCGCTAGTCGTGTAAGCACAAATTTAATAAAAAAAATCAGAATTCAAAATTTTCCAAAGATTTAAAAAAAAATAAAAAACAGGACTTAAAGTTTAGAGAGTTAAAAATATTAGATTTTAAGAATATACTAAATGAAATAGAAATGACTAGTTAATTTCTGGAAAAAAGTATTCCAAATAAAGGTTTGCTAAAAAAAAGATGTCATGTGATATTCATGAACAAAACTGAGAAAGCAAATTTTAATAAATTTTTATATAAAGTTTATAACATCTTATAGAACTTAAGATATGTAAGCATGTAACTTTAAAACAATTTAGTTATTCTGTAAGCAAATACAATTCCATTTAAGTAATTAATATTCGGATATATTGTATAGATATTAACTAAAAAATGCATTTGAAGATTTATTGAAGATTTTTAAAGTAAGGTGCAAATTTTGCAGCTTTTTTCGCGAAATATTGTTGGATTTCGCAGATTTTATCTACTATAGTTCTGGCAACACTCTTTGTAAAATGCAAGGCAAATTTATTTGCCATGGTAACATGTTTGCAGACAAGCCGAATTGTTATTTCGCGTTGGTTTGCAGATCTGATCTAATAGTGTTAACAACTTTTTACTTTGTCTTTAAATAGCCAAAAAATAAAATGAATAAAGTTACTGTGAGCTATAAACTATTTGCATTTAAAAAATCAATTTTGTTTTCAAATTTGTTTTATTCACCTTTTAAAATTAAAAATTGCTTTTTATATAGGCTACGAAGGAAAATTATTTAATTTGTAAGAAAATTTATGTATGGATGGTATATATATTGTAATGCAAGCCAAACATGTTTTGAACTATTGTACCACTTGAGAAGTTTGTGGAAAAGATAACAATGTTAGTAAGGTCGTTACATAATGGTGTATGTTGGTTGCACGGCTGATCAAATAGTTTCTATATTTTAAGCGCCAACATAGCAAAACGCAACGCCAAAGTCATTTACATATATAGAGAAAACATATTTTAAGAAAGATGTACTTAAGATTCAGATGAAATGCGTACTTTTATAGACAATGACTTTTTTATAAAATAAAGTTGTACTGTGTGTGTTTGTACGCAAGTTGTATAATTTGTATAAAAAGCATCCACTAGATTAGCAGCAGAACGCAACGTTTATGGCCCACATAAGAGTTATTGTTTAGCAGACACGTTTTAACTTGAACGTTTTACTTGAATCCAAAACAAAAAAAATTGTTCTTTATAGAATAATAAAATATTAATAAGGCCACTTTTTGTATAAATAAATTTTTTATAAACGAGGAAATAATTTAGAAAATATCT
This sequence comes from Gymnosoma rotundatum, assembly GCA_916610165.2. NCBI lineage: Eukaryota > Metazoa > Arthropoda > Insecta > Diptera > Tachinidae > Gymnosoma > Gymnosoma rotundatum. The sequence continues at coordinate 87,285,552 of OU744337.1, read as the reverse complement.
GATATATGAACTAAAATCTCTTTAATGTAAGGGTGAATATTTTCTGCCATTCAGTTTCAATTAAATAATAATTTTTTAATGCAATTCATTTATCTGTTGAAACAAAAATCTAAATTATGACTTCTTTAAGTAACTGAAAACGTTGGCTTTTATATACAAAATAAGTGAATTCGTTGCCTCTTGCTAGCCTCAGCAAGATATTTGAATAATGCGCTACTTATTTAAATCGTGTTTTGTACACACATTCCTTTTTTTAGTAATTCGGAAATGCACTATGATCAGTTAAAACTTCATTTTCATATCATTTGACGATTGTAATTTAATTTTTTCAATTGTTTTAGCTTGAAGCATTTTCATAAATAGTTTATTTTTGAAAATATCATTTAAATCACACTAAACAAATTTAGTTTAAAGCAATGTTGTGTAAAGGAATTGAACTGCTTATTTTATTTTGACTTACATCACTTTCATTAATAAGAATACCATTTTGCAGGAAAGAATGAACTTATATCAAATAATTGCCGTGTTTTAAGAGTTTATCAAAAAATCGGCAATTTTGGACAAAAATCACCAAATCGGCACTTTGCTAATTTTGGGGCAAAAAATCGGCAAAATGCTGATAAATCAGCAAACGTGGCAAGCCTGCTCTCAATGAATATGCAAATCATTCTCGTTATTTTCAGTGTTGCCAGAACTTTAATGTGTACAATTTGAGAAATTCAACAATATTTCGCGAAAAAATCTGCACCTTATTTTAAAAACCTGTAATATATATTCAAAAGCATTTTTCCTTTATTTTAAAAATGACAATTTATTTCTAAACTTTCTACAATATATCCGAACATATACGAAAATAGTAAAAAATCCAAAAACAATACAATTACATTTATTACTTAAAAGAAATTTTATTTTCTTGCAAAACATATAAATTTTGTTAAATTTGTTAATAATAGCAAAATCAGTTTGAAAATTTTCCAAAGATTTAAAAAAACAGGACTTAAAGTTTAGATAGTTAAAAATATTAGATTTTAAGAATAAACTAAATGAAGATTTTAAATATAAAGTTCAAATTTTGCTGCTTTTTTCGCGAAATACTGTTAGATTTCGCAGATTTTACTTACTATAGTTCTGGCAACACTGTTTGTAAAATGCAATGCAAATTTATTCGCCATGGTAACATGTTTGCAGACTAGGCGAATTGTTAATTCGCGTGGTTTTGCAGATCTGATCTAATAGTGTTGACAACTTTTTACTTTGTCTTTAAATAGCCAAAAAATAACATGTATATAGTTACGGTGAGCTATAAACTATTTGAATATAAAAAGTTTGTTTATTCACCTTTTAAAATTAAAAATTGCTTTTTACTAAGGCTATGAAGGAAAATTATTTAATTTGTATGAAAATTTATGTATGGATGGTATATATATATATTATAATGCAAGCCAAACATGTTTTGAACTATTATACCACTTGGTTTATTTTTGAAAATATTATTAAAATCACACTAAATAATTTTAGTTTAAAGAAATGTTGTGTGAAGGAATAGAACAGCTTATTTTATTTTGACTTACATCACTTTCATTAATAAGAATACCATTTTACAGGAAAGAATGAACTTATATCAAATAATTGCCGTGTTTTAAGAGTTTATCAAAAAATCGGCATTTGTAGAACAAAAATCACCAAATCGGCACTTTGCTAATTTTGAGGCAAAAAATCGGCAAAATGCTGATAAATCAGCAAACGTGGCAAGCCTGCTCTCAATGAACATGCAAATCACTCTCGTTATTTTCAGTGTTGCCAGAACTTTAATATGTACAATTTGAGAAAATCAACAATATTTCGCGAAAAAATCTGCACCTTATTTTAAAAACCTGTTATACACATTTAAAAGCATTTTTCCTTTATTTTAAAAATGACAATTTATTTCTAAACTTTCAAAAACATATCCGAACATATACGAAAATAGTAAAAAATCCAAAAACAATACAATTACATTTATTACTTAAAAGAAATTTTATTTTCTTGCAAAACATATAAATTTTGTCAAAGTTGCATTCTTACATATGTTAAAGTTCTATTAAATGTTATAAACTTTATACTTAAAATTATTAATTTTTTTTAGTTTTGTTCATATCAGATGATATCATTTTTAGCAAATCTATAGATATAAGTATATACATAAGTGTTTAAGCATGTCATTTTTATGTAATTGTATTGTACCAGAAACCAGTAGGTTTTAATTGGAATACTGTTTTCCAGAAATTAACTAAATTCATTTCTCCTTCATTCATTATATCTGTAAAATCTAATAGTTTTAATTATCTAAACTTCAAATCCAAGTCCTGTTTCTTATTTTCTTTAAATATTTGTGGAAAATTTAAGAGTAGTCCCTAACTGATTTCGTTTTACCACTTATTATTAAGTTTCGGCTAATACGCCTAGCGGTTCACTATATCATAAAAATCAATAACCTATTATTCAATAAATTAACATACAATTTAATAAAATCATTACACATTTTGTTAATACCACACTGGTCAAGATTTGTGCTTAAAACTATTTCAGCTGCATGAATGCCTAGATATGCGCTTTTATAATAATGAAAATTTTTAGGGGCTCTTGTGATCTGCAGCAAAAATTTGGTTAATTTATATTAAATGTTATTGTAAAAAGTTACTTATTACAATTTTTATAAGTTTTGCCATTTAGTTATATAAAATACGAATCTCGTCTCTTCGCTTTGAAACATTTTAATTAAAACAAAATAGTTGACGATTGTATAAAATATATTACTGAATTTTTGACTTCTATAATATAATGAAATCGCTAGGCGTATAAGTGCAAATTTAATAAAAAAATCATTTTGAAAATTTTCCAAAGATTTTTTAAAGTTTAGAGAGTTAAAAATATTAGATTTAAAAGATATACTAAATGAAATAGACATGACTACTTAATTTCTGGAAAAAAGTATTCCAAATAAAGATTTGCTGAAAAACATGTCGTGTGATATTCATAAACAAAACTCAGAAAGCAAATTTTAATTAATTTTTATATAAAGTTTATGACATCTTACAGAACTTTTACATATGTAAGCATGTAACTTTAACACAATTTATTTATTCTGCAAGCAAATACAATTCCTTAATTCCGTAATAAATATTCGAATATCTTGTATTGAAATAAACTGAAAAATGCTTTTTAAGATTTTTAAAATAATACTATGTTTACACGGAGCCCAATATTCTTGCTTCGCTCTCTTTTCATGATTCACAGCTCAATCACGACCGAATCAACGTGCTTCGCCATATAAAATTTTGAGAGCGAAGCATTTTGTTTTGAGACGATTCAGCTTGAATCTACTTGCGAAGCATGAAAAATTTCTGTCTTCCCTAATTTTTATCGCAAGTTTATCTGAACTAGCTGTATATAAATGTAAACAAAAAAGTAAACCAATATTAAAAGTGCTGTGTGAATATGTGTTAATATAAAAACAAATAATTATATTATAATTTAAAATTTTATTAATTACAAACACTAAAAATGAAACGAAAAACAAAATTTTAGAACAGCAGTCAATGTGAAGCATGTAGTATGTGTCGTGGAAACGGCATGCTTCGCAATCATGATTCAGAGAGCGAAGCAAGTGCTTCACATTGCCGTGTAAACATGCTATAAGGTGCAAATTTTGAAGCTTTTTTCGCGAAAAATTGTTGGATTTCGCAGATTTTACCTACTATAGTTCTGGCAACACTGTTTGTAAAATGCAAGGCAAATTTATTCTCTATCTCTCTCTAACATGTTTGCAGACAAGGCGAATTGTTAATTCCCGTTGGTTTGCAGATCGGATCTAATAGTGTTGACAACTTTTTACTTTGTCTTTAAATAGCCAAAAAATAAAATGAATTAAGTTACTGTGAGCTATAAACTATTTGCATATAAAAAATCAGTTTTGTTTTCTAATTTGTTTTATTCACCTTTTAAAATTAAAAATTGCTTTTAATATAGGCTACGAAGGAAAATTATTTAATTTGTAAGAAAATTTATGTATGGATGGTATATATATTGTAATGCAAGCCAAACATGTTTTGAATTATTATACCAATTCAGAAGTTTGTGAAAAAGATTACAATGCTCGTAAGGTCGTTACATAATGCTGTATGTTGGATGCACGACTGATCAAATAGTTTTTCTATTTTGAGGAGTTGTACAGTTTTGTCCTTTATTTTCGTAGCGACAACTTTGCAAAACGCAACGTAGAAGTCATTTACATATAAAGACAAAACATATTTTAAGAAAGATGTACTTAAGATTCAGATAAAATGCGTACTTTTATAGACAATGACTTTTTTATAAAATAAAGTTGTACTATGTGTGTTTGTACTCAAGTTGTATAATTTTTATAAAAAGCATCCACAAATAAGCAGCAGAACGCAACGTTTATGGCCCACATAGGAGTTGTTGTTTAGCCGACAAATAGCTTTTGAAATTTTGTACATATAATAGGTAACGTTTTACTTAAATCCAAAACAAAAGAAATACAAAAATGTGTTCTTTATAAAATAATAAAATATTAATAAGGCCAGTTTTTTGTATAAGTAAATTTTTTATAAACGAGGACATAATTTAGAAAATATCTGGAATATGAACTAAAATCTCTTTAATGTAAGGGTGAATATTTCTGCCATTCAGTTTCAATTAAATAATAATTTTTTAATGCAATTCATTTATCTGTTGAAACAAAAATCTAAATTATGACTTCGTTAAGTAACTGAAAACGTTGGCTTTTATATACAAAATAAGTGAATTCGTTACCTCTTGCTAGCCTCAGCAAGATATTTGAATAATGCGCTACTTATTTAAATCGTGTTTTGTACACACATTCCTTCTTTTAGTAATTCGGAAATGCACTATGATCAGTTAAAACTTCATTTTCATATCATTTGACGATTGTAATCTAATTTTTTCAATTGGTTTAGCTTGAAGCATTTTCATAAATAGTTTATTTTTGAAAATATCATTTAAATCACACTAAACAAATTTAGTTTAAAGCAATGTTGTGTAAAGGAATTGAACAGCTTATTTTATTTTGACTTACATCACTTTCATTAATAAGAATACCATTTTGCAGGAAAGAATGAACTTATATCAAATAATTGCCGTGTTTTAGGAGTTTATCAAAAAATCGGCATTTGTAGAACAAAAATCACCAAATCGCCACTTTGCTAATTTTGGGGCAAAAAATCGGCAAAATGCTGATAAATCAGCAAACGTGGCAAGCCTGCTCTCAATGAATATGCAAATCATTCTCGTTATTTTCAGTGTTGCCAGAACTTTAATGTGTACAATTTGAGAAATTCAACAATATTTCGCGAAAAAATCTGCACCTTATTTTAAAAACCTGTAATATATATTCAAAAGCATTTTTCCTTTATTTTAAAAATGACAATTTATTTCTAAACTTTCTAAAACATATCCGAACATATACGAAAATAGTAAAAAATCCAAAAACAATACAATTACATTTATTACTTAAAAGAAATATTATTTTCTTGCAAAACATATAAATTTTGTTAAAGTTGCATTCTTACATATGTAAAAGTTCTATTAAATGTTATTAATTTTATAATTAAAAATTATTAATGTTTTTTAGTTTTGTACATATCAGATGATATCATTTTTAGCAATTCTATAGATAAAAGTATATAAATGTTCAAAAATGTAATTTTTATGTAAAATTATATATATGTAGTACCAGAAACCAGTAGGTTTTAATTGGAATACTGTTTTCCAGAAATTAACTAAATTCATTTCTCCTTCATTCATTATATCTTTAAAATCTAATAGTTTTAATGATCTAAACTTCAAATCCAAGTCCTGTTTCTTATTTTTTTTTAAATATTTGTGGAAAATTTAAGAGTAGTCCCTAACTGATTTCGTTTTACCACTTATTATTAAATTTCGGCTAATACGCCTAGCGGTTCACTATATCATAAAAATCAATAATCCATTATTCAATAAATTAACATACAATTTAATAAAATCATCACACATTTTGTTAATATCACACTGGGCAAGATTTTTGCTTAAAACTATTTCAGCTGCATAAATGCCTAGATATGCGCTTTCATAATAATGAAAATTTTTAAGGGCTCTTGCAATCTACAGCAAAAATTTCAATAATTTTTATTAAATGTTGTTTTAATAAGTTACTTTTTACAATCTTTAATATTTTGCCATTTAGTTATATAAAATACGAATCTCTGTCTCCTTGCTTGAAACATTTTAATTAACACAAAATAGTTGACGATTGTATAAAATTTTATACTGAATGATTGCTTTCTATTTAAAAAAAAACAAAATCAGTCTGAAAATTTTCCAAAGATTAAAAAAAAGGACTTAAAGTTTGGAGAGTTAAAAATATTAGATTTTAAAGATATACTAAATGAAATAGAAATGACTACTTAATTTCTGGAAAAAAGTATTCCATATAAAGATTTGCTAAAAAAGATGTCATGTGATATTCATGAACAAAACTGAGAAAGCAAATTTTAATTAATTTTTTTATAAAGTTTATTACATCTTATAGAACTTTTACATATGTAAGCATGTAACTTTAATACAAGTTATTTATTCTGTAAGCAAATACAATCTCTTTTAACTAATAAATATTCAGATATATTGTAGAGAAATAAACTGAAAAATGCATTTGAAGATTTATTGAAGATATATTGTTGAATTTGGCAGATTTTACCTACTATAGTTCTGGCAGCACCGTTTGTAAAATACAAGGCAAATTTATTCGCCGTGGTAACATGTTTGCAGACAAGGCGAATTGTTAATTCGCGTTGGTTTGCAGATCTGATCTAATAGTGTTGACAACTTTTTACTTTGTCTTTAAATAGCCAAAAATAAAAATGAATATAGTTACGGTGAGCTATAAACTATTTGCGCATAAAAAATCAATTTTGTTTTAAAATTTGTTTTATTCTCCTTTTCAAATTAAAAATTGCTTTTTATAAAGGCTATGAACGAAAATTGTTTAATTTGTAAGAAAATTTATGTATGGATGGTATATATATTGTAATGCAAGCCAAACATGTTTTGAACTATTGTACCACTTGAGAAGTTTGTGAAAAAGATTACAATGTTAGTAAGGGCGTTACATAATGCTGTATGTTGGTTGCACGACTGATCAAATAGTTTTTATATTTTGAGGAGTACAGTTTTGCCCTTTATTTTCGTAGCGACAACATAGCAAAACGCAACGCAAAAGTCATTTACATATATAGAGAAAACATATTTTAAGAAAGATGTAGTTAAGATTCAGATGAAATACGTCCTTTATAGATTTTTAGAAATGTATTCAGAATTGTGGAACTGAAGAAATGAATAATATAAAAATAAAAGCTTTTGCAATAATATTCGATAATATCTTTACTTCAATGACTTTTTTATGAAATAAAGTTGTACTGTGTGTGTTTGTACGCAAGTTGTATAATTTGTATACAAAGCACCCACTAGATTAGCAGCAAAACGCCACACTTATAGCCCACATAAGAGTTGTTGTTTAGCCGGCACGTTTTAACTTGAACGTTTTACTTGAATCCAAAACAAAAGAAATACAATAATATGTTCTTTATATAATATTAAAATATTAATAAAGCCAGTTTTTTGTATAAATAAATTTAATTTATAAACGAGGAAATAATTTAGAAAATATCTGGAATATGAACTAAAATCTCTTTAATATAAGGATGAATATTTTCTGCCATTCAGCTCCAATTAAATAATAATTTTTTAATGCAATTCATTTATCTGCTGAAACAAAAATCTAAATTATGACTTCTTTAAGTAACTGAAAACGTTGGCATTTGTATACAAAATAAGTGAATTCGTTATCTCTTGCTAGACTCAGCAAGATATTTCAATAATGCTTTACTTATTTATATCGTGTGTTATATACACATTCCTTCTTTTGGTAATTTGGAAATGCAGTATGATCAGTTAAAACTTCATAACAAAACAAGAATATTGTTGTGGCGATTTAAAATTCTTAGGCATAAATATTCTTGTGCTACATTTCATTGAAATAATTAAGTTTAGAATGACCATATTCTAATTAAGCTGAATGAGTTATATATGATGAGACGATATAGCGTTAAAAATAATCACATTTTTATACTATAATACTACCGCTTTGACTTATTATTTGCTAATATTTTGTGATTTGTGTTATGCTTTGTTAATATTTTGCGATTTGACAAACGGTCCGTTAATATTTTAACATAATGGTTATTTTTGAGAAAAACTCACTATTCCACATTACTCGCTAACATCACCTTTCCAAGGCTTACGCTACACTAAGGTGTATAGAATTTTTAAGCATAATAAAAAAATTTATTTTTTATAAGACCTTTTGGTGTAATTGATTACTTAATTAAACACGTGAAAAGTAAACAGCAATTTAATTTTATATAAATAAAGTGAAAAAAAAAAATAAAAAGTAGATATTAAACAAAATAAATCGCAACCATTATTTTACAATAAAATAAAAAAAAACTAACCTGGAGATTTTTTTGTTCTCATAATCAATATGGGCTTTATAAATATTTTTAAAATGTTTTATGCTTTGCTAAATATGATTTAATAATAAAGCGGTTATTAATGTAAGTAAGAATTTCTCTACGATTTCGTATCGATATAAACAGAAAACGTTAGCATCACTGAACAAATATGCACAATCTTGGCGGCAAAAAACTGACGGCGGCAAGATAATTTTGCAAAATGTGCAAAACATCTGGCAATAATTTTTTCTTTTTATATTACGTATAGAATAGGGACAGGTCCCCTTAATATGCGCAAGCTTGAAAAGTGTCCTTGAAATATGCGTTAAATAAAAGAAGTAGCTTTGAACCGATTTGAGGAGGATCAAGTGAAAGAATATCGTGATATATAAATCGATTTTTATGCATTCAGCTTAATTATCATAGAAAAAGGCAACATTTTTTGTGTCCCCAAACTATGCCTTAGGCATATATATATAAATATATATATATATATATATATATATATATATATATATATATATTTATACCATTAAACAGAAAAAATAATTTTTACCGTTGAACGCTGACCAACTAGACCATGACTACAGCAGCCTATTTCTTTTTAACATTCTTGAATTCAAAATTAAAAGAAACTAGTAAGGCTGCTATTTTCGGCTAAGCCGATTCTTATATACTCTCCAGCATATATGTACAACCAGATGTTCTAACAAATCGGCATAAGAAATTTTTTCCTATCAGTAAATCTTTCTACGAAAAAAAAAACCGTTAAAATATTACGTATCGCTTAGGGCTGTTTTCCCATCAACTTACGTTTGTTTGAGATAAAATTTGATTACCAAAAAAACTAATGCGTGATCTTATAGCGAACTTACAAATTAAGACCGTCTACCTAAAACTGTTCAATGTAGTGACCATTCTGTCCAACGTACATTTGTTTGTCTATAACTGTTCAAAAGGTCCATAGGTCCGTAGACGAACATATGTTAATTTACGCCATCCATAGGAACACAGTTTTTTTTTAATTTAATTTAAAGTGGTGCCCTTTACGATTTATAATACAAGTAAAAAACATGTATGTTATATGGAGACACCTTTAACTTTTAAAATTAGGAACTGTTTTCAAAACGGAAACCTTTCAAATAAAAAAAAAAATTGGCTTAGAAATAACTGAGTTCTGCGGGCGCAAATGTAAGAAATCAACATTCAGACGAATTCAAAGTTAGAGGCCCGCTTCCTCGCAGGATATGGACCGATCTTGCTGATTTTCAATAGCAAAATTTTTCTGACTGACTTCTAGTGCCTTTGAAAAGTTGATTTCAACACGAACACGGGCGAACAGATGGACATTACTCAATCGACGTCGCTATGCATAAGAACTGTGAATATTTATATTCTTTATGTGGTCAGAAATAGATATTTTAGAAATTACAAATGGAATGACAAATATAGATACACCCATTTTCCTGTGTGAAAGGTTTAAAGAGCATACGATAAACTGTATGAAAGCTTTTTGCACAAAGCGCTTTGCTTTGTTTAGTCTGCTAAATGATTCAATAAAATGACAATATCCCATCCCTAATTTTTACGTAACATATATTGTAATTGAAATCTTCCGTAAATTGCAGGGTGCTTCATATTTATATAACTAAATTGTGGAACGTGTTTTTTGCCATTATTTTTTAAATTAGGTTGTTCCTTTTTCTCTTTGGTCATTGGAGAAAGGATATTCAGAATACACATTCATATCAACTGTAATTTCGTGAACTTAAATACAGAAACAGTAGAAGGAAATTTACAACAATAATTTGTAAAAACACAAGTTCATCTATTTTTGGTTATCTGCATGCGGAATTATATTGCAATGGTTATCAACTTCTAGAAGGAGATTTTATTACTAGATAATGGTTTCACAAAATGGCTTTTAAACAAACAAGAAATCTTCTTTAACAAAAACAGAAAAAAAAAACAAAATAGCAATTCCAAGGCCTTTTGAAAGTATAGCTAAATGAACAAAGAGGTGTGCAAAAGAGTCGAAGAATATATTCATGTTTAATAATTTTTTATATAATTAACCGTATAGTAAAAAACGATCTTATTAACTAAAATAAGCAAGCAATCATAACAATAAATCATTTGCAAAACTTAGTTCAAATAAAAAATAGCAACACAATAAATTATGTTCCTAAAAATTTTAAAGACGTTGAACAGTTTTCTTAAAGAATTTAGACTGTACAGTTCGAGACTTAAAACTTTTATAGTATAAATATGTACTGAAACTAACCTCATTTAGAAAATTTGGCTGTGGGAAAAAATATTTCAATAACAAAAAAAAAAATGTTTTTTTTTTACAAAAAATTGCTTTTAAGGTCTTTTAGAAAATAGAGTTTGTGGAAAACTGTAAAGAATACGGATTTCATGCTGCTCAAGAGCCAAAAGCCATGAACGACGACGGCGCCAACAGGTTTTATCTTCAACATCACACAATATATGTCAGTACTTATGTTAAACATAAATTCAAAATAATAACTTCTTTAACTGAAACATATTGAAATATTTGTCATGTGTTAAAAAGAAAATCGTTTAACATACATTGTTATTTTATTTAACTTTTTAGGATTAATAATGTTGGTGATAAATTATTTTTTACCAATTATAGTGTCATTGATATTTTTGCACTTATTTATTAAATTGATTAAGTGCCATGTTGCAATAATGATTTTCCCAAAAGCAGGTTAGCAAAATATTTGAGTAGAATACCTTGAATCACTGCTCGAAGGCTGGAAAAGAATTTACCAAATGTATATATTGACAATATTCGAAAGTAAAATATCATTCGAATTAGTCAACCTCTCTTCGCCTTACGTCAGCAATCTACAGTACATCACACAAAGATGATTGTTGCAGTCAGTCCGCTAAGTCGACGATGTTGATGAACGCCCAGCTAGGTCTACAGGTTTTTACGCTTCAAAATATCGCGCAATGCAAAAATGTAAAGAAATCTTTCAGTTTTTGCTTTTGTAGCGGCATGACTATTATTTCGCTACCAACTTTTTCGATATTTTTTCCTAAAAATGGGGAGAGTAATTGATATGAAATATGTAACAAATATTCTATTTGGCATTCAATTTCGGTCTAAATTCTTAAGCCAGTTAGTAAATCTTAAAAAAATTGTGAGCAAAGGAAATGGAAACAAATTAAAAAACTTTTATTCGAGAGTTCTATGTTTTACTAGCGGATCCCGGCATGACTCGCTAAGCATGAATTTTAACATTCCATACAGTGTGTATGCAGTCAGCACACAGTGTACATATTGCTTACACTCATAGGAGTGTAAGTATTTGTGTTTGTTATTTTATATGGACAAATTCACACGACCGCGGCCACGGATTTCATGCAAACGACCATACGAACGAACCATACAAATTTAATCGATTTCGGTTTGACCAATCGTGAGTTACAAAGTCGCAACACACTTGTAGCAAGTTTTCAAAACTACATTTAAACATAAGAAATGCAATATAGCTCTTCAAATAAAAGCTTCAACTGCAAAAAAAAAATAAATCTATAATCACTTTATTTGTTACTGCAATACTATTTTATTTAAAAATGCGTATGAAAGTAAAATCAGGAACTGGCTTTTTCATGCAGATGATGGAAGACTGGTTACAAAGCAAAACATTGTTAATAATAAAATAACAAAATGTCATATTAACAAAGTCTCAGCATTTCTTAAAAATGTTAAAAACCCATTGTTAAAAGATAATCCCAATAAAAAGTTGACATTATCAATGTTCTCCTGAAATTTTATTCTTGACCTGCTCAATACTTAAAGTGTTTTCATGGCTTCTATAATAATAACAAAAATGATTTTTAGGGACTAAAATGTGTTCATATGCAACTTACACATATCTAAAAAATGTTTAAATGTCGAATATTATTCACTTTGTTGCTAAATTAAGTTTTGTTTAAAACATTGGTTTTTATTTGTTTTTATTTGTTGTTAATAATTGTTATTATGTATTTTGTTTATGCGTATTTAAATTTGATGTAAACAAAATTTAACTGGCAAGACAGAAGGGAAATTTATATATATTTAACTGGAAAATATAATCCTTACTTTTATTCGCTTAAGGAAATTTCTATTCTTTAGTGAAAAAGCTAAAAAATTTAAATTGCAATAAGTTCCTTAAATTAAAATTTTATGGCATTTTTAATCCTTAATTTTAATTTTATTTTATTTAGTTTTTATTTTATTTTTAAGGATGGTTCCACTTTTGAACTATCGTTTTTGCGTAAGGTTTAGTTATTTACAGTTGCTATATTTTGCCCGTAGTTCAATATAAATAGTGAGAATGGAATTTAAAGGATAAAACGGTTTGGAGAATATTTTTGCAAACCTTCAGCTTCAAAATGGAATAGTAAGAGAAGTGAGTGACTTGATCTGATACGATGTTTAACTTTAATTTTAATTTACCAAAAACCAATCTGTTTTTACGATGGTGTTGTCATAATTTCAAAACGTAAAATATATTTTACAAAGAGGTTATGCCCCTTACTTTATAGCTTACTTCAGTTAAAGATTATCTTCACATTTTAACAAGGCTATGTAATAATATAAATATTGGCAATAGAATCAACACTTTATTTTTTTTTGTAAAATAGTTTTGGGATCTACAATTTACAAAAAATTAACTTTATTTTTTTATTAACCCTAAATAAATTCTCCTTTCAGTTTTTCTATTTATATTGCCATTTGTCGTCATTAAAATTTTGCTTATTAAAAAACAAATAATGGCTGAAAATTTTATTTGTATTTCACGACATTAGCACACATAATTTAATTAAAAATCTAACAACGAATATCCTGTCAAGTCAAACTTTGTTTACGTTTTTAGTGGTAGTAAATTTATATTGTGCCGGTCTTTTAATATTTTTATTTGCATAAATTATTAATTAAAAAGTTTGGTTTTTTTTTTGTAAATTTACATTAAAGTGTGGCTGAATTTTCTTTCAACGTTTTTAGGTCAAAAAAATAATTTCAACGAAATTTCGTGATATTGTAGTAAAGTGTTAACATAAATAAACACATAAAACACAAAGACATATTGTCACATAGAGAACACACACTCGTCTCATAAATATTCATTAAAATTTATTTTGCATAAAAATGAAACACACTCACAGGACAAAGACACTTACAGATGCTTGACGTAGACACATAAGAAAACAAATTCATCAGAAGTGAGACCTACACAGAAGTGTACTTTTACACAACCAAATAACACAATTATCACTAGTTGCTCATGTTTTTGTTTTAGTTGTTGCTGATGTTACTGTTAGTATGAGTGTAATTTAAATTTATGCTTCTACACATTTGCCTCTGAATGAATGTTTGTTTATGCATGATGACTACTGTTTATATAACGGAATAACGGTGTATTATAGTCAAACTGTAAATTAATAATTGCGGAAGTTTATCATTATAACGCAAAGACAAAGTAGTTTTTAAAAAACATGTATTTCATCTCACTGTTGAACGTTCGGAAGTGACACTGCTGTCAACCTATTTTTCTAATTTTCCTTTTCTTAAGTTAATGTTTTTGTTTTCTTGCCGCCTTTTGTTTTATATTTTAAAACATTTATAAAACGGTATTAGGTTTGTATTTCAACTTTTCATTATGTTTTTAATAAAATATCTTAATGTTGACAGCGAAGATTCTACGCCGGTTTTCACAAATTTTCGTTATAAAATTACATTTGTGGCCGAAAACACTTTTACTGCTCTTAATTAATTAACACACAATTTTCAATTTATTTATATGTGTCGATTTAAACTTAATTTTTTTTTAGCTGGGCGTGTGATTAATATTTTTCATTCTAATATTAAAATCACTCATACGACTTCTTCAGATCTTTTTTTTTATTTTACCACTATTTCATTGTTTTGTTTTTATTTTAATTTATCTTCGCATATTTTTATTCTGATTGAAAAACTTCATCACTTGAATATTGTGTCATTTTTAGTTATTTGGTGTAGATGCAGATTTCAACTACCGACATTTATGCCTGTAGCTAAAGGACTCTTAATAACAACTAAACACCGACTAAAACTTGTAACTGTTTATGAATTGTGCCATTCGCCACAACAAGCTAACAAGCAGATTTTTAGCATAAAAATGTACAAATTTATATGAAGAATGGTATGCGAATTCGCCGTAATATCTTCGCGCGTTCAACATATTTTTTAAACATTAATTTTGCCGTAAACGAGTACTGTAGTAAGTATTCTATTACAAAAGTTTATTGCATTAAAGAGAAAAGGATTATTAAGAAGAGAGTTTAGCTTGAATAGGCGCATGTCACAAAGAGCAGTATATTTAGAGTTGAGAAGGTAGGTTTTGTTTTTTTTTTGGTTGTTTTTTTTTACCAAAAGCTATTTAATTCGGCATATAATTTCTCTTAAATATACAAATCTTTAATACAAGTAGAATATAATGGCATTACCTCAAGTTCGAAACATTTGTGTGTTTTTGTGATATTTTATTAATTGTCTTAGGTTAGTTTGTAATGCTAAAAGGAAGCAAATGAGTTGACGTTTAATTATAAACTACACGCAAGTGGTTAATAAAGAAAAAAGAAAGCAGTGGATATTTAAATTTAAAGCACTATATTAACTTTTCCAGCTTTCTTCGTATTACCATTTAAAGTTAAAATTTTACCAATTAGTTTATTCAACCACCTTAATCAACAGAAAACCGTATTTACTTTTTATAACTGCCGTTTATTTGTTCCCAATTTAAAATACATATTTTTGTGCTCCCGTTATAATGTTGGCCATTTTCCATAAACAAAATGCACGCATATAAACATATTTTAGTACGTACTTATGAGTATCTTACAATTTCAAATAAGAACTGGGTCATTTAAATCTGTTTACATTTATTTTACACAATAGTAACAAGGATTTCAGTACATTCACATGTGTTACAGTTTTGGTTTATATTTTTTCTCATTTTTAATTTTTGTTTCCGTCCTCTCTAACATGCTTGGCTTTTACCCCAAACAGCTTAAATGTTATTATCTACAACATTTTTTCACACATTTAATTGTTTTATGGGTAAAGTTATGATTATGTTAAATTTATTAGAAATTTATATCCTTCGCTCATATTTCTCTTACATTCAAGCAGGACTCTTAATTTAACTCTTAAAAATTTAATATAAATATAAACACGTGGTACTAACTTTGCCACTTTTATAGAAACATGTAACCGGATAACGAAATAAAATAATAACTTCAAGTTGTGAGAATAGTTTTTTTTCAGGCCATTTCGTATTCAGAAGAACATATGTTAAAAAAAAATTATAGTAAAATTCTTGAACGATTTGTTTTTAGGATGATCATTTATCTACGTCATAGCGTCGAAGGAGCCTGCATTTATGTACACATTTAATTTGTTGTTTAATTAAACCTTAAGAATAAATTCTAGGTTTATTTCCCGTTTAACCTGAAGCCTTTAGCTACTACATTGTTTAATTCGCAATCTGCTGTATGTGGGCTAAGTCCCCTCACTCCACAACAATGATACGAATATAGGTGTTAAAATTTATGTGAGTATGTGTTAACAAATTTAGAAGTTTTTGAACATATTATTTCAATTTTATATTTAAATTTAACTTAAATTTTATTTATTATAATATGATAATATCCCAAAACATTTTCGAATAAAAATACAATTCATTTCTTGGTTTGGAAAAGTAGGTAACAAAATTTTTAGAAGAGCCAAAAACATTCTTTTTAAGTATAATAAAGTTCAAAAACAACATGAGAGTTATTTTAGAACCCAATACAAAAAGTTAAGGCTTTAACAAAAATTACCAACACACCACGTTTTTATTTTTCACTAAAACTAAAAAGAAATTATTTTAATCTGTAATATTCGTAAAAAGTGATTTGAATTTTGAAAAAACAGGTAAATCCAGTGTAAATTAAAATGGAATAAATGAAAATATAATTACTGAAAAATAATTTGCATATTCGGTCAGGTTTTTGTGAAAATCTCTGAAATCTAATTCTGTAGAAAATTTGTAATATAAGAATGTATTTTTTTATTTTTCCATACATCTGCATTTTCAATGTATTTTCGTTTAGATTTTTATTACAAATGTCACTAAAAATGTCAGAATTATTATCTATCTTGCAAAAATATCAAGGGTTCGTACTTTATGTCCTAAAGTAACAAAATTTTTAGTTTAACTTTAATTAAATATAACCGAGCAAAAAATTTCTGAAAAGGTAATCGAGTGTGGAATTAAGCATTTTTGCAGATGTACTTCCCAACTAGATTGTCAACTTAATGATTTTAACAAGGCATGAGACTTTTATAATCAATTACTGAGAATCGATTACATTAATTATTGTAAGAAATAATGAGTGCCATTAGTACGGTAGTCTCTTTTAACATAAAGAACTAGTTCCATTAATACTCCCTTTTTTGGAAACTAATGTAATGTGTTTTGTAAGCGAGTAACAAAATATGACAATCACAAAAGTAAGTCCTTATATGGCAAGTACTTTTTAAGATAATGTCTATATTTTTGCTGGGAAGTTACACAAATCTACTTTATTTTATAAGTCTCTTTGCACGAAAAAAAAACTGTTTATTTGTTTGTTTGTTTGTGCGTGCGTTAATCAGGGGTAAACGACAGATTTTAATTAAATTGCAACGCGGTTAGATATTTGTCCTAATGGTAAAACAGGATATTTACATTTTCAAATAGTGGACCATGATTGTTTATATTAATAATGGCGCCTTTATACCGATTACATTTAGTGTACTAACAGAAAGTTCGCACCACTATAGACTTTAGTAATTTCATGGTTAACCATTTTAATAGTTTTAAATACTAATAATCGTTTGAGAACGAAGTTTAACCGAAATTTGCCTATGAAAAATTTTTAAAATACTACAGTGTAAAGTTATAATTTAATCTCAAAAACGCTAAACTGGTAATAAAAACAAAAATTACCAACAAACCACGTTTTTATTTCTGCTGATGTTTCCTTCTGCGTTAGGTTGGTTACGTGTCGATTCTTAACTGACATTTTATTGTTTTTATTTTTAAAATATTGATATTTTTATTAGTTTAACTACACAACTGCAGCAACGTGTTCACAACAACTACGGTTGTACTTGATATAAGTAATTTACAAGGGCTTGTGAGTTGTGCATATAATTTTATAATATACTAGCGTATGAACTCCAAGGTGCTTAGGTTTAATTTTAAGGCCTTTCTACTCACTTTGTAATATATTATTGCCTTGTTTGCTATTGTGCTCTACGACGAACACATGAAAATTCTATAAAATCAGTTTGGATCTTATAAATCATGAGATATATATGTATATTTCACATATTTGTAAAATCTGATTTTGTTAAGATCAGTTAATAATAGCGCATTTTTCCTTTCCCCCACTCCCCAACTCCTCCCTTCTATTTCTTTTTTTTTTCAAAATAAACACACAATATTCTACCCTTTACATAAATATCTAATTATGTTTAAATTATTACTGTAATCGATACAGATGTAAGTACCCGTTTTTCCCCTTTGTGTCTTATCAAGCAGTAAAAATATTTATAGATCAGGACCTATTTAAATTTTGATTTTCATTAAAATATTTTAGCCGAGGCCTTGTTAAAATCGATTTAGACTCAAAAAAATACCCGCTTCTCCCCTGCTGCTCCATTATTTGAAAATATAAATAAATACTGAATTTGTTACGTTTGTAGGGCGTCAAATTATAAAACATCTAGTATTTGAAGAACTGCTTAGCGATGTAGAAAAGCAAGTAAGGATATATTTAAAGAACCTTGAAAAAGCTCCTTCTGTTATCTCATTTGTTATATTAGAATCCGCCTTGTGGTCAAAATTTTTAAACTTTTATTCACTCAACTATTGGATGTGTAGTGGCAACAACTTAAGGCGCCATTTATTTTTTTTAACACTGAAAAGCTGTACGTAAATAAGAAAACTATGATGCACTAACCCGCGATAATATCTACAAACATGTTTTATACTATTGTAATATTCTTGTATTAAAAACAATATTGCTTAATACTATATTTCGAACTTCCTGATCTTTCATCTAGTATTTTCTTTTTTCTATTCCATTCCTTAAAAAAACAAAAAAAAGTAAGTGTTGTCTTCGGTTATGCCGAATCTTATATACCCTTCACCATCTATGTAAATCTAATTTAGTGAGGTAACTTCAAACAAAAAAGCAAACATTGGGGTGACAGCGAATTAAAAAATAAAATTATTTGGTATTGCATATTTATACACATATAATTTTACATAAAAATATCATCGGCTCTTAATGGATTAAGTATTTTAAAAAAATTTTAGTATACCCATATTGATATCTTAAAAAATTTTAAAATTGCAGAGCCCTGTAACTCGAAAAATATGGTGAGCGCCAATTTTTTACATGTAGTTTTTTACTTGTTTTCTCATTCTCTATTGTCCCATGTATTTAATTTTTTGATTGTAGTTACTTTTTTGTTCCAAATGGCATAAAAAATTAGAGGTAGACGTGGTGTTTTGCCTGCTGCCTCGAAGGACATGGACCGATCATGCTGATTTCCAATTGCACCTCAATCGACACTATATCTGATCGATAGACATGTTTATGTTTTTGTGAAGTCAAGTTTGCCGAGGCAAACAACACTAATACGGACGGATATAACTCAATCGACTTCGCTATGCATAAGAAGTCAGAATATATGTATATACCATATGGGGTCGGAAATGGATATTGTAGAAATTACACACGAAATGACCAACTTATATATATATCCTTTTTCCACGTTTTGTGGTAAAGAGTATAAAAATAAAATATGTGATTGTCATCCCAAAATAAGCTTCATACATTAAATTCTCTACTTCAACATGAAATGTAAAATATGCAGATATGATTAAGAAAAACAGAAAACGTTTTTGTGTCCAAAATAATGGTAGTACAACAATCTGTTAACTCGGTACATTAATGATTTTATTGTATCTACTCTAGATATAAGTAGATGATTTATTAAATAATCAATTTTGTGTTTTTATTCTGTCTTATTGCTAAGACATTAACCTTAAATATGAATGCTGTGTATATTGCAAGTTAGCATAAATACGTTGTAATTCATTTCAATATATGTTAGTTAAAAAAGAGCTTAAATTTTAGTTGATAACAACGTTATCGATTATTCAGATTTTTTGTCTGGAAGTTACTTATACGGATATTCAGAATTTTTAACCAACGTATGATAAGGTAAATACTTGATAGCATTTTTAAACACGTTACTATAAGTTACCAATATTTTTGTAGGCTATACTTTATTCGAAATTAAGCGACAAGCCCTGAATTTGATTATACAATATTCACCTTATCTCTTACCTTTATAAATTAATAAACTAAAAGCAGATTACAATTTCCACAAGATTTTAACTTTAACAAGATATGTGACTTATGAGTCTTAAGGCCGTAAAATTTGAAATAAATAACAATTAGATGACCCGTGCGAATATTTCGGAGCGTTAGTTATAATTTTTGTAAGATAAAATGAAAATAATTAATGGAAATTTTAGTAACTTCAATACATTTTATTAAAAGTATAAAAATATTAGAAATCATACATACATTTGTTTAAATGCTTTTATAATACTTCTTTGAATACAATGTTAGATGTAATGGCATGATCATCGTTAACTTTTTGCCCGTCGACTCCTTAATACAAACAAGAATATCTTTTAATAAACGGCATAATAGTAAAAAGCGGTATTGCCAGAATGGATTTTAATACATACTGTATTATGCAGAACTGCATTACTATTTCGCGACCCTGTATTATCACACTTGAACAAAAACATATAATCATAATGACAACAGTATTATCATGCAGAAGCGACCCTGCATTACCACACTTGAACAAAAACGTATAATCACTGTATTATCATGCAGTTCTATATAAAATATAATTTTTATCACTGAAAATATTAATTTTTCAATTTCTAATTATTTTTCGTCATTAGTGTTAGAAATAAATTTTAAAATGAGATATCATTCATTAAATTTGATGCAATGGTATGGGAGATGTTTGCAACCGACAAAAAGTGCTTTAGAAATAATATATATGATATATATTTGTAAAACACAACGATTTATTTTAAAAAATAATTCACTTCTTTTTTTTAATAATTTTAAATTTCTCGTTTCCTAGGCAATTGAGGATAATTTTTACCTTACCACAGGTCCCAATTAAGTCATTAAATAAATTACTTGCTTTTGTGGTTGCCATATTTTGTTACTCGCTTACAAAACACATTACATTAGTTGGCAAGAAAGGAAGTATTAATTGTACTAGTTCTTTTAGTTAAAAGAGAGAATACTTTAAAATACGAAGTAACGAAGTCCTTCCGCCAAAAATGATTAATTTTACATTCGATTAACTTTTTTTAAATTTTTTGCTGGGTAATAAATTTTTCATCAGAATCATTAATCACCAAAAATTTAATAAACTGAATGTCTAGGGAGCTGTAAAAGGTATTTCATAAAATGCGTTGTTCTTTTTTATAACCAGTTAATTGTAATTATTAGATGTTATTTGTGTTGTTTACTTACGTTTTAAATTAATTCTTCAATATTTTAACAACCTCCAACTTTATATATAATTGAAAAGCATAAATTTAAGTCGCTTAACATAAGTATGTACGTTAAAAATAAATTTTTTACGATATTTCTAAAATTGTATATGCCCGAGGTACCCAACTTTGGTGACCTACTCAAAAGCCCCGTTTACCCTAGAGAGCCGACCGCTCGCAGTTCTACTTAGAAATACTTCTGCCTTGCCTCAGTGAAATTTCATTAAGATATCCCCAAATTCTGTGCAAAATAAATCGTTTTCAACTGCAATAGGCAGACACTTTAACAGGCACAAAAATAAAATAAAAGTAAAACAAAAATATAGCCGGTGTTCCCGTAGAGTGATTTTGAAGTAAATGGCTTTAGTTTTACACTGATACGATTAATATGGTCTTATCTCTTATACAGCTATAGACAGACGACTCAAATTTGGACAAAACATTTAATACTATTTCTAAACTAAATAAAAGGTGTCCCTATAGTGAGGTGATTTACACGTATATTATGTTATCATTTAAATAATAAGATAAGAGTAATACACTTAAAAATTTTAAAAACAAATAATAAAAATGTAAAATTGAAAGATGGCTTTCATCATAACATTTTAAATAATCTTAAAAAATTCACAAAGAACAACTGCGATATAGCTTATGTACCGACATATAGTCCCACTTCATTTCCTTATTTTTGTATTTTGTAAAGAGAATTTGGATGTAAGAATAAACTACTCAATGTTGTTAAATATCTTTAAGAGCATATTAATTAAGAAAATCATTCTTTGGAGCTGTTTTTCCGGACAATGTTTTTTTGGTGTGTGTGTGTGTATGTGTGTGTGATATTATGTAATTCAATTTTGCTTGTAGCAATCATTTTTGTGGGTTTTTTTTATTATATTCCATATTTCAAATGAGTAGTTGAAGGATGAAATAACTTTTAAAAATTATTATACTTTGGTATAAAATTATGTAAAAACCTGAAGCCATTTATGTTTGTTTTGATTTAATTAATATCAACTGTTGCAAAGAAATAATAAATAAAATTATGGCAAAGAAAACTTGTTTAAAGGGGTTTTTAATAAAATCTTTTGAATAACACGATTACATATTCTTTTAGTTCAACTTAAAGTCTAAATTTTAAGTCAAGCCGAAAACTCTTTTGAATAATAAACAATGTGCTTGTGCAAAACAAATTATTAATATGCAACATGCCGTAATACTGACTATCAGCAGGTAGGGCTCTTAATAAGTTAGAAATCTAAGCGACTTCTCATGAAGTCACGGTGGATAGTTAGAGCTCCTGTGTAGTAAAACAGAAAATTGTATAGAAGACAATAACAACATAATATTGTGTGGCAGTCATGGTTTATTTTTTAAGCGCGTGGTTGTTAAAAAAGTCGTGAGCTCGAAACTCCTGGAAGTCATAAAATATTATGGTTTGTAAATATTGCTGGCTCTAATCAGGCCATAGAGACCTTTTATCATAGTGACTACATTGGTTATAGGGCATGTTTGGTAAATTAGAAATCACAAAAGATTCTAATATTGAATAAAATCAACATACAAATATTTTAATAATAATAATAATTTTTTTTTGCGGGTTGGGAGGGGAGATACATTTACGTATGCCTGTCAGGTCGTCACACAGCAAGGTATGTTGGGCTCCTCAATTAAGACTACCAACTTAAACCCACCCTTCAACCATGGGAGTTTTTTACCACACCGGGACTACTGTCGTATTACTTCGGTGTGGCTCCCTTTTCTTGCGCTTCATGCACCGCTCTCAGTTGGCATTTTCCCCGTCGGGCCCGCTTGCACTTTTTTTCCTTAGTTTCTTCTACTTTCAGCAGCGTCTAAATCCACCTTCTTCTGACAGAGAGTATTCTCAGCAAAATTTGCGATCAGAATCCAGCTCTCTTCATTCAGGAACATGATATCTATCACACTTCGTGCCGTTAGACTTCCGTAACTGAGCTCGATGCTCGTTATTTGTTGCACCCATTTGCAGCCCTCGAAAAAGGTGTGTTCAGCATCATCAGAATCTGCATCGCCATATATGCAGTTTGGTGGAGGTACTTTCGGAAGTAGCCATGAGCTGATAACAATTGTGTGAGGTAACAGTTAACATCTCCAAAACTTCTATTAACCCAGCGTTCTAAATTCAGGATGAGTTTTGCCGTCCATCTCCCACAAGTTTGGTTTTGCCAGATCTGCTGCCACTGTTCAATACTATACGGTCGTAATTCCGTTGGCGTCAGTTGACCTTCACTCAAATTTTTTTGTTCCCATCTTTTCTTACATTCTGCTGCTATCAGAGCAATTGGAATCGTACTGTTAATAACCAGAACGGCCGCTTCTGAGACCGTTCTATATGCTGACACTGCTCTCAAGGCTGCCGTTCTCTGCACCGCGATTAACGCTTTTATACTATATTTTTTACCTGTAACGAGTTAGCCCAAACTTCGCTTCCGTAAAGAAGAACTGATTGGACGCTGTCAGCAATAACTTTCGCTTGCTTGCTGGGCCGCCTATGTTCGCCATTAGCCTCGATAATGCCGCTATGACTTTGCCCGCTTTTTTGACTGCGTGGTTTATCTGAGCCCAAAAGTATAGTTTGGAATCAAGATGAAGGCCCAAATATTTTATAGTCTTTTTTGACTGAATCGTAACGCCAATTGTCTGCATCGTTATTTCTATTGGTATTTTCTTTTTTGTGAGAAAAATAACCTCGGTTTTTTTTTTGTGGCAATACAAAGGCCATGATCAGACATCCATGCCTGAGTCCTAATCATCACTTGATTAAATTTACGTTGGGACTCCTCTGTGTTTCTAGCTTTTATTATAGCAGCAATGTCATCTGCATATCCAACGAGGTACGAGTCCTCTGGCATGTTAATGCGAAGTATTTCGTCGTACATAACGTTCCACAAATGCGGACCTAATATAGAGCCTTGTGCTGCACCTGCTGTAATCTGGTTACGCATCGCGCCGTTTTCTGTTTCGTAGAGCAAGCTACGTATTATTCTCATCAAATACTGGGGCACCCTAAAACGATTTTTCGACGCATGGATTATATCGCTCCACTTCGCACTGTTAAAAGCATTTTTAACGTCAAGCGTTGCTAGTAGGACGATCTGTCTAGAGTAATGATTTCCACTCTGCGCTGTCTCCACACTCTTGAGCACAGCGGCTATCGCATTTATTGTCCACATACCCCGCCGAAAGCCATACTGTCTATCAGAAAGTCCACCAGATTCGTTTACTGCCTGTAATAAGCGTGGTCTAATTACTTTCTCAAGAAGCTTTCCTGCCGTGTCCAGCATGCAGAGTGGGCGGTATGAAGAGGCAGATTCAGGGTCACCTTTACCCTTTCCAATTAATACCAGTTGTTGCATTTTCCAGACATCCGGGAATATACCTTCGCATAAACATACGTTAAACATTTCGGGAATAATATGTGGTCTCTCATGCACAATTAATTTAAGTACTTCAGCTAGGACGCCATCTGGACCAGGGGCTTTCTGATTCCTGAAGGTTTTTGCTGCAGCTTTTAACTCTCTCTCCGTAAATGGTGTCACAGGCACGCTTCTCTGCGCTGTTGCTCGGATTTCAGGACCTAGTTCGTGTGTTGGTATGTTCACCACCCCTTCCAACTCATGACTAGCTTGTAGCCTAAGCCCCACGGATTGCGATTGACATCGGTACGGAGCTCTTCCCATTTACGTTTTTTATTAGTTGCAATTGCTGTTTTAAGATTTTTTCTAGCTGCTTTATATTCCCGTGCAAGTTCTATGGCCGGACCGTAACGTCTCGCTCGAGTATACCTTCTGCGCTGGTGATGGCATACTTGCCGGAGTTGGCCTATCTCTTCTGACCACCAGTAAGCCTCCTTTTCGTGAGCTCTACCTCTAATTTTTGGCATTGATGCTTCGCAAGCTTGCGTAATGACCGTCATCGTACTGTGTACTATACTTTGAGCGTCGTTTCCACGTTGTTGTAGTAAATATGCATTATCCAGCTCGGCCAATAACAGAGCCGATGAAAGCTTCGACACATTCCACTTTCTCGTTCCTTTTCTGCAGTAAGTGTTACTTATAGCCGTGTCAGTCGTGATTTGGTATATCAGGTATTGATGGTCACTGCCAGTGTAGTCCTCCAGTACCTTCCAATTTATCAAGGATTCTGAGGCGAAGGTGATATCAGGAATCGTTCCCTCGCAACCCGGTCTTCGGAAGGTAGTCGTTGTGTCCTGGCTTGCAACCACCAGCCCCAGCCTTGCCGTCATATCCAGAATTCTTCTGCCCCTCGAATTCGTAGTGCTCATACCCCATTCAGACGCTTTTGCGTTGAAGTCACCTGCTAAAACTAGTTTTCCTCCAATCGCTTGGGCGGCGTCCTCGATGCTGTCTAGCTTGGTTTGAAAGGCAGCAATAGGTTCGTTTGGGGTTAAGTAACAGCTGACTATGGTGAAGTCTCTGCCAGTTACCCACACAAAGCCATCGCCCGAGCCATGCCTTCTTATGCTGAATTTTGCGCCGCTCGTTAGCCATATAGCCGCAGTTTTAGAATTATCCTCAAACCACAGTCCACTTTTTAAGCTGCTATGTTGTTCACTGACAATTGCCACCTCAGATTTATGCTCAAACATAATCTGAGGTAGCAAGGCGCTAGCAGTTATGCTTCTATGTAGGTTTGCTTGAAGTAGTCTAACCATTTAAACGGATGTGTTTCCTGTAGTCAGCGCAACGGCTCGAACCAGGTATATAATCGGTTGTATTGCAGTCTCCTTCCTTAATACAGCACTTGGGCATTCTCTCATCTTATGGCCATGGGTGCCGCATCGAATGCATAACCCCTGACCATTTCTGTCGGAGCCGGTGCAATGCGCTCGCATGTGACCTACACCAAAACACTTAAAGCAGCGCTTAATGTCCCTCGCTTGCCTGACTCTGCAGTACGTCCAGCCGACCTTTATGCGCTGTGCCTTAAGTATGACATTTGCTATATCAACCGCTAGCGTTACAAAGGCTCGGCACTGCTCTCTACAATTTTTATTTGAGACTCTCACAACGATGTCTGCATTATCTTTTCGAGAGATTTCCCTGATAGCAGAGATGATCTCCTCCATTTCCACGAGAGAGTCCAAATCTCTGACATCAATTGTCCTGCGTGGTTTTAGCTCTGTCACCTTTGCAGCTTTTTTCATCGACCCTTTGATGGTATCAAAGAATTGAGTCTTGTTTCCACCATCCAGGAGTTCCAGTAGACCTCACCGTGACTTCAGCCTCCTCTGGCTTAACCGACTTTTTGAGTTCCCGCAGAACCTCGGCATAGCTGTTCCCTTGAACAGGCTTAACCAATACGGCCTCTAGTCGATAATAATAATAATAATAATAATAATAATAATAATAATAATAATAAAAATAATAATAATAATATGTTATATGTTCTTTGTAACAATGTATAGTTGCGGAGAAACAATTATAGTCGTTTCACCAAAATTTTAATTATCATAAACAAATAGCACGAAGTTTTTATAAAAATTAAATAAACATTTTTCGTTTCGTATAATTACTGTGCACAAAAAAAGCAACATGGTTGGTTTTAACTTAAAAATATTTCAACCACAACTAAAGTTTTATAACTTACTAGATGACATTAGTTGTCATTTTTGTAAGATAAAATAAAAATAATTAATAGAAATTTTAGTAACTTCAATACATATGAATAAAAGTAGAAAAATATTAGAAATCATAATATATCATACATATTTACATACATACATACATTTGTTTAAATGCTTTTATAATACTTTTTGTCTGTTCGAATCCTTAATACAAACAAAAATATCTTTTAATAAACGGCATAATAGTAAAAAGCGGTATTGCCAGAATGAATTTTAAAACACACTGTATTATGTAGAACTGCACTACTATTAAGCGATCCTGCATTACCACACTTGTACAAAAACATATAATCACTGTATTATCATGCAGTTCTATATAAAATATAATTTTTATCAATGATAATATTAATTTTTCAATTTCTAATTATTTTTCGACATTAGTGTTAGAAATAAACTTTAAAATTAGATATCATTCATTAAATTTTATGCGGTGGTATGGGAGATATTTGCAACCGACAAAAAAAAAATGCTTTAGAAATAATATATGTTAATGATTAAAAATAATATAAAATATTTAACCATAATATATTATTATTAATCAAAGTATGGTTAAAAGCAACAGAATAATGTTTGCGCTAAAAAATATTTTGTTCTAAAGCACGATAATTTTAAAGTTCGATTAAGGTTCTATTTTTAATTTTTCTAAACACTTTTAACCACACAATATAAATAACATAATTATGAGTGCTTTGAGGAAAGCAGCAAGTATACAAAATTATTATTTTGAATCTAACATGCAAAAGAGAGACTCGGTTATACAATATCCATTTCCGATGCCATTTAGTATTTTTTTTTTGAGTTCTTATGTATAGCGAAGTCGATTGGGTATTCTACGTCCGTGTTCAAGTGGGAAAAAACACCACGTCTGCATCTAAATTTAAACTCCAATTAAAAAAACAAAGAATAATATGGAGCGATGGAGAATTAAAAAAAAAAAGAAAATCATCATTATAGACTTCTGAACTTTTTTTTTAGAAAAGTGCGTTTTTTTAAGACACCAATATTGGTATCATTTATCAGCTTTTGAGGAATTCTTTAAGATAAGATTAAGATTAATAAAATACTCAACCCAATAAGAGCAGGTGACATTTTTATGTAAAATTATATATAGTAATTAATTTATTTCTTATTTTTAAATTCTCTGCCACCTCAATACTTGTTTTTTTGATTCGAATTAATTTACTAAACTATAGTGAGGGGTATATAAGATTCGACATAGCCGAATATATCACTCTTTCTTGTTAATGTGCGCACTGCTGCGTATTTTAAAGATATCAAAATACGTAAATGTTGTTCAGTAAAATAAATTGTAAAATTCGTGAGAACCTTAGGTCTGGTGTAGGCCTAGTAATTTGTTTAAATGCAAATTTTTAAGTTTTTTTAATTTACATTTACCTTTTTTCAAACATTTTTTTAAGTAAAATTTTGTTTTACCTTAATTAGTGCAGAAACACTAAAAAGAAACTATAACAATATGTACGTATGCCCGAAGCGTGTTAAATGAAACAGAAGAAAAAAGAAAATAAAATAATATTCGTAAAAAGTGATTTGAATTGTGAGAAAACAGGTAAATCAAAATGCAATAAATGAAAATATAATTACTAAAAAATAATTTGCATATTCGATCAGATCTTTGTGAATATCTCTGAAATCTAATTCTGTAGAAAATTAGTAATACAAGAATGTATTTTTTTATTTTCCATACAGCAGCATTTTTAATGTATTTTCGTTTAGATTTTTATTAAAAATATCACTAAAAATGTTAGAATTATTATCTATCTTGTAAAAATATCAAAGGTTTGTACTTTATGTCCTAAAGTAACAAAATTTTTAGTTTAACTTTAATTAAATACAAGTTACACAAATCTACTTTATTTTATAAGTCTCTTTGCACGAAAAAAAACTTCTTATTTGTTTGTTTGTTTGTGCGTGCGTCAATCAGGGATAAACGACAGATTTTAATTAAATTGCAACGCGGATAGATATTTGTCCTCATGGTAAAACAGGATATTTACATTTTCAAATAGTGGACCATGATCATTTATATTAATAATGGCGCCTTTATACCGATTACATTTAGTGTACTAACAGAAAGTTCGCACCACTATAGACTTTAGTAATTTCATGGTAAACCATTTTAATAGTTTTAAATACTAATAATCGTTTAAAAATACTACAGTGTAAGGTTAGAATTTAATCTTAAAAACACTAAACTAGTAATACTGGGATAAAATTATTAAAGTCTAACCGCAAACTATTAAAGCATTATAAATCGAGAGCCACCCAGCAAACAATTTAAGAAAAGGTTATCGAGTGTGGAATTAAGAATTTTTGGCGGAAGGACTTCCCAACTAGATTACCAACCAAATGATAATAACAAGGCATGAGATTTTATTAATCAATTACTGAGAATTGATGTCACTGATTATTGTAAGAAATAATGATGACCATTACCACGTATTTTAAATTACTACTTCCTTTTTTTGCGATCTAACATTATGTGTTTTGTAAGCGAGTTGCAAAAAATGGCAATCACAAAAGTAAGTCATTATATGGCAAGCTTTTTTTAAGGTAATATTTAATTTTTTGCTGGGTATATATTTAATAAAATATCGACACATAAATGAATATATTATTTTTATACATTTATTATATGGTGTTCATACATGCAGCAATTTTCAAATTATTACAATTAAGTCCATTATTGAGACTAAATTTTCATACAAAAATTACAATTTACTTATTGCCAATTAAGAGATAATTGTTTTAATAATGAGTAAAATTTATAATGCAACACTGTCAGAAGTATGTTTAGTAAGAAGAACAATACTAACTGAACATACTTTTACAACAACAGTACCAAGGCGAATAAATAAAGGTGACTGACTGATGAAAAAAAGTGTTTGTAATTTTCAGAATAAGAAAATTATAAAAATTAAGTTACTTAAAAATGAAAATCCATGTAAAGTGTGACCAAAATTCTATTGTACTACTAGTTTGGCCAAATCACATGCATCGTTCCATTCTTGCACGTTGACCATTTGAAGACGAACATAATCTTCCACAAAAAAACCAAGAAATTAACTATAAATGTGTTAACAATAATTTTTACTATCTTTTTACGTATATTTTGATTATACACATCAGGAACTTCAAATGCGGTTCCATGTTGTGGTAATTTATTTTTGACAAATTTTTTTGACAACTGCAATGTATACAGGTGATGGGCTTTTTCGCCCGTGCGTTCACCTGTATTATTTCGCCATGAACAGTACTTATTGAATACACTTTGTTGAAATTTGACAAACAAACGTCAACAAAAATAAACAAACAAAAAAAATGGACAAAGAAATTAAGGGTGGAAAACGTATGAACTTTCCTCTTATATTTAAAAAAGCAAGAACTGCTGCTTCCTCAAACTCCAACAGGATTTCCAAATTTTATTCTTTTTTTTTAAGATATTTAATTTGAAATATAAACTGGAAAGCACTGCTTGAAAAATTTTTAATTTTCTATTGCAATAAAGAAACGCTTTTTTTTTAAATTTGTTTCCATTTAGTATGATAAAAACCACAAACACAAAAAGTAAAAATTTAAACAATTTTTTTCAATTGTCAATTGCTAATTGTCGTATCAATATTGAGTATGTATGAACACTAAAAATATATTGACAATTAACTGAATATTGTTTCAATTAAAACGCATGTATGAACACCATATTACACGACATTGCTTTAAGTTATTTAAAAGATATATTGAAAGATTCAGTACTTTAAACCCAAGTCTAACATATAACTAATTTGTGAAATAAAAAAATGTCTTGAAATATTATTTAGGTTCGTGACAGTAAATTATGTGAATTTCTTAACAATTCATAAACAGGTCATGTTGGCATGCGGAGTTTTAAGGAGTTAAAATCAAAAAACCAAGCAATAAAAATACCAACATTATACTATTTTTAAACACCTGCATTTGCGTACCTTTCACACAATTGACAGATTGGGTCTAATAGATAATACCTCTTCTAAAATTTGTAATACGTTATCTCTGTAGTTACTATTTAAGCAAAATATAGGAAACAAGACTTTACCATTTTTCACAGTGCCTTGAAAAGTCATAAAATTCGACACAAGCAACGCTGGGTTACATAGGGTGGTACAATATACACCAACAGGTTATTAAAGCTGCCTATACACTACATGTTTTTCCATCTGACATGTCTAATTTCCCACTGTTAAACAGATACATGCCGTGTAGGGCTGTTGAAACATTGCTTCTGCAAAATACGTGTGAAAAGACATCTGACACAATTTCGCTTAGAACATGTTCTATTTTCATCTGACGAACCAGCTGACATCAGCTGTTTTTATAATTTTAAATAGTATTGCCAAAAACCTATGCTGTATGAAAACAATCAACGGCGGTTGATCATTGGCGGTAGCATTATGATGGTAATATTTTATATGACCAAAATCTGAAATTGCTTTTAACTATGTGATAACAATAAATTCTGTAACATTATTCAAAGCAAACTGATCTTGTGCATATTTAGAGTAAAAATAAATAATTAAAATTGACAAGTCTTCAGTAAGTCCGTAACGCACGCAATAATATTTAAAGACTCAACTTTCGGTTCCCACAGGTTCCTAATATTACCAAAAACTGTTCCCATACTACTGTTCCCATACTGGGTAAAAGAGAGAGCTTTTCAGAAAATAAAATTCTTCTTCTTTCTGCACGAAACAGCCAGATTTTTTTTTTTTTTTTGGAATAATGAGTTAGTTCAAAGACAATCAGCTGGTTGAAAAGTAAACAGTAGCAAATTCAAAAAATTCTATATTTCATGCACGCAATTGTCTACCAAAAGTGTTATTTACAACTTTTATAAAAAAAAAATTATAAAGTAAATTTAAAACTATACTAAATATTTCTACTTTTATGTTTACTATGAACAATTGCATGAACATTTTGTTTTACATCTTGTTTTGGTATAGAAGTTTGGTCTTTTGTGTTCCCGTACTTTTTTTTCAATTGAGAATAATTTATGTTTACTCTAATTTTACCAAACTTTACTCAGAAAGTACGGGAACGGAGCTTATGTCGGATGTAATTATACATGTACCTTTGCGACCAAATATTAAAAGTCTTCTGTAAAATATCAATTTTGACACATATGCAGAATTATATATGACTCACACAGTTAAAAAGCAGATGTAGAAAAAAAATTATAATCACCCTTAAAACAGACAATCAGTTTACGGATTAAAGTACAGAACAAGCTGCCTGGTGCTTTAAAATTAATGTGCAAAAATGTTAGTCAATGTTAATCTGATAGTACTGTCGGTATTATAAATTACTATTTTCCACACACATTGGGGGATTACGAATGATCCATTCAAAAGAATGTGATTTGCTCTTTGATGTTTGTACTATATGATCTGGATTGAAAAACCGAATCGACATTATTGATTCAAGTATATTTGCAAAGATTTTTATTTATATTATAAACCCAGCATTGTGTTATAGTTATGTGGAACCTCAAAGGAGTTACATCAGAATAAGAACGCTAGATGATGTTAATATCCCTTTTCCTGATTTTATTAGAAAGCTTCAATTTGCTACCAATGCCAGTCAAGCTTCACAAATTATTAGAAAAACAGACCAAAATAATAAACGAAATGATTTAAAGCGCTACTTAAAATGGCTAGAAGATATCGATGAAACCTCAGTCGAATATTTTACTCTTTCAAAGGTTGGACTACGGTTGATATTAAAAATCGAAACTTGTTTATAAATCATTTGGAAAATGATT
Organism: Gymnosoma rotundatum; assembly: GCA_916610165.2. NCBI lineage: Eukaryota > Metazoa > Arthropoda > Insecta > Diptera > Tachinidae > Gymnosoma > Gymnosoma rotundatum. Next base: position 87,252,798 of record OU744337.1, on the reverse strand, counting down.
TAATTTTAGTATGTGTAGCCATGATGGCCCTTGAGTTCTTCTCCTCGGCTAAATAACGAAATGTTGCTCTCTTCCTAGAGAGAAAAGAGGAAAAGTTACACCTTAGCAAAATCATAAAGAATCTTAGAATTGAATCAAACATATCGGAACTATTCCCAAATTGATTAATATTAATAATATAACTCAGCTCTTTTCCGAACCAGGCAATTTATTAAAGATCAGAAATTCGTATGTGACGGATGCTTCGTCTTAGTGCTTTAGTGACGAGGTTCTTGAATCGATAAATTTAAGCTTATAGGCCCGGAGTAATTGAACCTACCCCAGAAGAAAGAGGGACATACATATTTCTTTCGACTGATAGGCTGTTGATGCATTACAATCATCCTATTTAAGGTCACCAGAGCAATCCATGATATCGTTAATACATTTAAATTTGAATTGTCTTCGTCGCAATACCCTTTTATATTGTTTTTCCAGCACTAACTGCTGAAATTAAATCCTATTCTATTTTTATAAAATCTTACGATTTTATTTATTTTAGACATACAATGATTTCATTTAAGCAAATGTTTATTCATTATAAATAACTTGATTTTCCTTTATTTTCTAAGAAGACTATCTAAATAAACATCTAAGACTTATCGGCTTATTGACGATTCTAAGAGAACAAGAACTTAAACTCTAACCAAAATTTGTCGGCGTCTACAGTGTTACCTGTCCATCAGTTTCTCTCTCATATTATAATTCTAAAAGTACTGGTATAGTTTTGTATTTTTTTTTCTAGCATTTACCTGAGCGAGACAATCCAGCCTTTGCTACATCTGCAGGATCTCGTTTTTCATTTGAGGAAATGGTTTAAAGGATAAAATATAAAGGTATATGAAAAAGCATGTATCCATATAACATTCAGTTTGCGCAGAGCATCATGATAATCAATTTAAACAAATTGGCGTATAACAGCCCAAAAATCGAAAGTCGTATACCTCATTATCTCGATAAGCGCACAACTTTGACAGTATTGTGAAAGTGAGTATGTAATTTCAAAACCTGCTCATGCTGTGGAACTACCTGCTGCTTTATCGAAAATTTAAAACTTCAAAAATATTTAAATGTACCGTTGATTAAAGCCGAAATCGTGAAACCGATATCGACGCAATAATCTCCTACCAGACGGCACACAATTCGATCTAGGTTACATTCGACTTAAAAGAAAGGATATTACAGCCACTACGACCGATATTTTTTTATCCAACACTGCACAGTGGGGCAGAATCAAAATATTGTGGAAATAACTCAGCCGTTTATAAGGGCTAAGCCAATTGCTCTAAGCAGAGCAGAGGAACATTTTAGCTTAAGTTTGGCAGCTGGGTACCATCAAGTTTCCAGAGGTAGCGCTATTTGGTCTCAAATTTGGGTACCTCGCACCTGAAAATTTTTCTAACGCCTGGCGTTTCTTCTATTTTTGCATGATTTTTCTGCATTTCCTTAATTTTATCATAGAAAGTGACAAATACTTATAAATATAAAATTTTTTACTTTACTTGAGTACAGTTTTCAAGTTGTGTTCAAAATTTGGAAAATCATTGAAAATAATCAAAAAATAACAAAGAAGCAACAAAAATATGTAAATAAAATATTCGCCAGCCGTTAAAGTTGCCTTTTGACTGTTGTTTCTTCACTAAAAACATTTTGATAACAACATAATCATCCTTAGCATAATACTTGAGCGACCTTAAAATTATTATGAAAATAAAATGAAAAATACAAAAAAACAATGACTTTAGAACAACAACTAAATACAAGGCAATAAAAGTTTAAAGTACGTTTTTATTTAAATAAACAAAAATTGTAAAAGTCATTTTTTCTTTTTTAACCCTTTTCGTAACTGATATGTTTAGATTATTATTTTTATTTTTTTTTTCTGTTTCCTAGCATCATTCCGTTTTTTAAATTTTTTGTGTATTTTAAACTTTTTAAACGTTTTAGAGCATTGATAGGTGGCTTATATAAATATCAAAAATATAACAAGAGCGTCAGCAGTAAGAAAAATTGTTAAAATAATCCAGCCGAAATTACGGCAAAATTTTTTTATGACAACTTAATTTCCATACAAAAGAAATGAGCCAAATACACCTACATACATACCTGCAAACAATCTTAGGCACGTGTACCTTAAAAAATATATGAAATAATATGTGCGATTGTTAAAGTGTATTTTTACTAAGTTCGACTACAGCATAACTCAGAAATAACACATAAATTCATGTCAAATAAAAAACATTCAAAGAAATACATATGTGAAGGTATGGAGAACACCTTTTTGACAACTAATTTATTTTGATTTTTATAATATAAGTATGCCTTATTATGCACAGTGGTTCCTGTTGGATCTTTTCATTACAATAAATAAGTTTAATAATAATTTTAAGTTCAGGTGAAAAACTTCGAAATATAAGCAGATCTTTTAAGGTACCACTATCATTTTAAATAAAAAATTATATTTTATAGTCAAGTTTTGTTTGTAAAGATATTGAAAATAATTTTCTAATAGAATTGTGAAGATTGTAAAAATTATTGTGTGTTTGTTTGCGAAATTAATAGAAACGGCGAAAGGCAATTTTTTTACAAATAAAGTAGATATTTTATTATGTTTATATTATTTATGTTTGTATGTATGTTTGTATATATGTACGTATGTATTTTTTTAGAATAAGAAAGAATCGTCGATAAGCTCTGGCCCCCAAAACCAGAAGTGTGAAACCTTAACGCGTTACAAAGAAGTGTTGAACCATCGCAGTAGGGTTTCTTCACAGGGTAAGAAAAGTATAACTACTAGATTCTACTGCTAGATTCTTCTATAAGTCTTATCCTGCCGGCTACCTACATCTACCTCTTGCAGTTCCTTTGCTATTCTTTGATGTTGCTCAGAGTTATTTTTTGCCCTCTTATCAGTATATCAATCGGTATTACAACAGCTATAACATAAGCATCATCGTCAGTAACTGTTCTATACACATATCTATCTTCCAGCTAATTTTGAGCAATAAAAGTTGACGTTCGACCGAATCTTTATGCTAGCTATTGGAATAATGTTAGCAGTCCTGCAGGCTGCATAATAATTTTTTATATTAATTTTTTTAAAGCTTAAGTTTGGTTTATTTCCTGGCTTAGTTCCAGAATAGCACGCTCATTACCCGGCTTAGAACTTACAAAATTTCATTTAGATGATTTATGTGCACCATTTCTTTAATTGTTAACTAATGACGGCAGGACTATGATCATCGATGTTAAAATCAGGTACTAATAATATTGGTGCCATCTTCTTTAGTTTTTCTGCAATAATTTATAAATATGCGTTAAAGTTTTCACAATTATTCTTTTAAGATATTTAAAACAAATAAATCTTAAAATTAAGAAACAGTGCGTGTGAAAGAAACAGAATAAGGAAAAGTTATAATAAGAGATGTACATAACTGAAAATAGTAAATTTATAAATGAATCGTCTAATTAATTTATATAAGCGAAACAACTTTTGCAGATTTTTATTAAACAACTTTTTCTTAATTGGATAAATTATGTTACAATCAAAATAGTAGGAGGAATAAGCAAAAAGCTCGCAAAACAAAAGTAAAGATTAAATAAATTAAACATACGTTATTAGATTAATTATACATGAATAGATTAAAATAACGAGGATAAAACTTAAAAACGATAATGTTGAGCGCAATAAGCAATTACCCAACCGGAGTTAGAATTTTTTTACAATAAATTAATATGTACTTCACTTACAAACATTTCTAATACTTTCGGAAACGCCATTCTACCTGAATACACTACTAGCTTTTTGGCAGAGCTTATAGCGATCAATGAGACCGTTAAGTAATGTCTATGTGTTATGTCACTCTCAAAAAATTCGGCAGTTATTAATCCAGAAAAAACAAGTTATTAAGCTAGTTTAGGTTCGCGGCCACATAAAATAAAAGAAAAAACATTTACATAAAAATGTTATCGGCTCTTAATGGGTTAAGCATAAACAATTTTAGTATTTCCTGAAATATTCTTTCTTATAAAATATGGTGCACAATCCTACTTTTCTATGAAAAGTTCAGAGGGCCATCACTTGGAAAATAAGGGCGAGCGCCAATTTTTTCGCTTGATTTTTTTTTTCTTATTTTTTATTAAATATACTTCAATAAACTATATTTGTTATAAATGATATGGACAAATTAGAGGCAGGCGTGGTGTTTTGCCCGCTGCCCCGAAGGCTTACCTTTTCTCATACGTATTTAATGTAATAATTCTAAAAAAATGTTTATTTTTGATTTTTCGATAATTGAATAAAAGCATCTATCAGAGAAAAGATAGTTAAATAATAAGAAGCGACATTCGATTATTTAAAAACGGTGAGGCATTAACTTGTTCAATTACTCTGACTTAGTAGAGATTTGAGTCTTCTGTAGGTAGTAAGAAAATACAATCCTAAAGGCAGAGTGAGATTGTAAAAACAAAGTCATTATAACGTAGACTCATAGAGCAGATAATCATGCGAGCTCACAAAATGCTATGTAACAGCAATAGCTGCATTACGGAACTGCTCTAACATTTCAGAGCCAAGTTACTAAGTCTCCTGGTGTATTTTACGGAGTGTTCTCTAGGTCAGAAATAGTGTTTAATAAAGATTTACGAATAATTTTTACTAAACTGTTAAATCTGCAACAGCGACAAATGAAGTACAGCTATAAAAACGTTAAAATAGTTATAATTTTGTTTTTTCTTATTTTTCCTATAATTTGTTAAAAATATGATTAAGCGTGAGCTAAGATTTTCTTAATATCAACATTCAGAAATAAAATCACACTATAAATTATTATCTTTTTCCTTTCAAAGAGTTTCCTTATTCTCGTTAAGCTTATTCAATAAGAATTCTAAAGAATTGTTTTTATACAAGTTCTCTCTACAAAAAGAAACCAGCAACTAGCAAAACGTGTTGATACAAAGTCTTTATTGTATTGACGCAAGAAACACTACTAAATTGTCTAAATGTTTCTTTTCTTAGGATGAACCAATTAGTTGAATGCCTACATTAATTAATTATTCCATTTAAGCTCGCTCCGGTTTGTTTTGTGTTTAACTGGCAAAACATAAAATAAACATAAAACGAAATTTAATTTAGAAAAAAGAATTAAAAAAAGCAACGTTATTGCTGACCCTATTGGAGTAATGTTGATGCACGGCGTAGCAGCGGGGCACTTTATATTAAATGCCGCAAGTATATTTCTGCGCATATCAAAATCGTCTGCAATCCTAGACCTTTTAACATGTGCTATATGTTAAGTTCACTTCCGCTTTCAAAATATAAGCAGGCACAAACGTGTCGGTGCGACGCTTATTGCTCTTATTTTCGTGCGAAAGTAAAAATGCTTATCTATTTGAAAAAATATTAAGGCCCGCAATTTTTGCCTCTACACTACATCTACACTACTAGTTACATTCCGAGTATAAATTTTAATTTGTGTGTTTGAAATCGAATTTCTTAAACCAAATTCAAAATAAAGTTGAAACAATTAAAAATAAATTGTTTTATTATCGTTAGCGAGTAGTTTTTTCAGCCCTTTGGTATAAAACGTATTGATCTATTGTATTAATGTTTTTATTGAAAAAATTAAAAAACTTGTACAAAGAGGAAAAAAATATTATCAAACTTATAGACAAAAGCCTATTTGATTTAAATATATAAAACCATTATAAAAAGTAAGGATTTAATAATTATTAAAAAACATAACTTCAACATGATCTTATTAAAAAATTAAAACTGAACCCTTTTCAACTATACAAGCCATTACGGCTAGCGAGATGAGATATTGCAACCAACATGCCTGACTGCGCGGATAATCTAGCTTCTGAGACATCTAACGGAGCAAGTTGTAGATTTCTGACGAATTGTCCTACACGTTAAGCTATGTAACGTTGCACAGTGGCGTTAAATGCAAAAAAAAAATGGAATAAAATCCTCGAACTTCTAAGCTACTTGCGCGATTTTCATAAAACAAACTGCGATTTATAGAGAAGGTCATAAGCTTTTCGCCTATTGCATTTGGACACACCCTGTGTCAATACAGAGTAGTATCACAGGACGTCAAAATAGGTAACCTCGAATTTAAAAAATGTTTCAGAGCTTATAACTTTATCAAAAGTAAACCGATTTCAAAAACTTTTTATTTTAGTAATGCACATAGATAGACAAAAAAAAAACATCTCTTATACTTTTAGAGGAACTCGACTTTTAAACTTAAAATACAAAATTTTTACTTTGCCATTTTTTAGTTTTTCACCTGAAGTTTTTTTTAATACAAGATAAAACTATTTTAAAACATATTTAGAAAGCTACTACCATAAGAAATAACTTGTAGAAAAACTTTTTTCTTTAACTTCCTTATTTTAGTGGTAATAATTTTTTTAAGTTGAAGTTTCATAAAAATTTAAAAAAAAGGTAAAATTTTGGTTTTTAAGTAGCTTTTTAACGTTTTTTTTTTAGTAAATTTTAAAAATTTTTAACTCCTTAGATATTCTGCTCATAAGTTTTTTTTCTTCAATCGCCTCCCCAGACCCCATTTATGCGCAGGATGTCTACAAAATTTGGGTAACTATTGAAATTTAATCGTACTAGAATAGTTGGCTATGAAAATAATGAAAAACCGCGTGCAATTTTTTTACAGTCTAGAGCGTTGAGATTTTTGTTAAAAAATTGCCCATATTTGAACATAGGGAGCTTCACAAAAATTTCATGAAAACTCATCTGATGGATTACACAAGGCAAGAAAGAGTTAAAAGTTTCATAAGTTTACTAAAAAACCTTATAAATCTACTTCAAAAACTGATGTACTTTTTGACTAAAACTTACTTTTTTTAACTTATTATGAAATTTCAAATTAAAAAAATTAAAACAGCTCAAGAATAGAATCTATAACTACAAAAAAATAATTATTAACACTAAAAATAAGGAAGTCATTGGTAGTAGCTTTCTAAATCTGCTTTGAAATAGTTCTATCTTGTATTAAAAAACCTACACATGAAGAACTAAAAAATGCCAAGGTAAAAATTTTGTATTTTAAATTTAAAAGTCGAGTTTCTCTAAAAGTAAAAGATTTACCATGCAAATCCCAAGCGTTCCAACACTTTTTCTTTATCTATCTAGCTGCATTACTAAAAACTAAAAGTTTTTGAATCGGTTCACTTTTAATAAAGTTATAAGCTCTGAAACATTTTGTAATAAAAATATTTTTTGACCTAAAATTGAATTTATAATAAATTCTTCAAAACTGTTTTGTCTATCGTCCAATTAGGAGCTTAAAATAAAATGTCATTTTTATATTTTATTGGAGCACCCACTCGTGTCACCATGATCCAATTAAATTTTAAGATGATTATTTACTTTGGTAGAAGTAGTTTTTATGTTTTGCTGTATATTTTAATTGGATCTAAATTCAATAAATTGAACCTTGAAATTTTACGCTTGATTTAATTTTATTAGCACTTGAGTTTGTAATAAAAATACGCCTGCAATTGTAAATAAATTAATTACCCAACTTATGATAAAATATTTATTTATTAATATTTTATTTATTTTATGCGTACTAGTGACATGACTTTGAAATATTTCAATTTTTTTTTTCAAAAACTAATATTAATATTAAAGCAATAAATCTAAAAATAATAAAGCAAATTAATTAGCCTTTTTTAATACAAAAGTAAGGGGATAAAAAAATAATTAAATTCATTTAGTAATTCGGAAAATCAATTTTAAAATCCGAACAGAAGAGCTAATTAAAGTTTAACAATATTCGATACGACTCCTTCTGGAAGAGTTATGTTGGAACTTAGTGTCTTGTCTTTACAATCTTTACAATCTTTTTTATTGAATAAAACATAGTGTAGTGTTCGTACTTTTGAACATAAACTTAATTATGCATTATAAATAAATAAATCCAAATTTTAATTTTTGATAAAATATTTTTGAGCGTTATCCTGTAAATATATGAGTTTTGAAAGTAAAATTTAGTATTTGTAGGCGATAGAAGTTTCCTATAGGTTGTTATCACATTTCATGAGTAATTCCTGAGTAACTCTGAAAAGAAAAATATTTTAATTAAAAATTAACCACAGGAATAATAAATTCATTAATTAGTTTTTAATAAAATCGTTCTATTTTTTCCCCGACTGAATTGTTAAATCACTGATTTTGATTATTTTGTAAATAATTATTAAGTGTGCAAGTCGTGTTTATTTTAATATTTTATTTTTCATCATCTTTTATTTAACTGTATAAATGGGGAAAAAATAATTCCATTGTTAATTTTATTCTTGTTTTGCTTAAACTCTCTATCTTTACTTGGTTATTTAGACAAAAATATTTAGTTTATTTAAAAAGTTTGTGAGAAGTTTTGTGAAGAGCTAAGTAAGCGGCTAGCGAAATGGCCATCGAAACGTGCTTTCACCCTCAACAATCAATATCGGTGATTTAATAATTTGTTAGGGATAAACGTATATTTTTAATAAGTAATTAATGAAAATGTTTTATTTAAAAAAATTTTTTTTTTTTAACTTATAAAAAAGATATGGTCACATAATATTTAATTCTATATTATTCAAATGGACAAATTAAATTTCACAATATAATAACAACTAGTAGAATATTCCATAATTAAAAAATTTTTAATCAACTTCATTTGATTTCTCCGACAAAGAATAAATTACTGAGTAAACATTTACTTTAGTGAATAAATAACTAACAGGCCAACACCTCACAAATATTCACTACAAATGAAATCAAACAGAGAAATTTTGTGAAGTTAACCAAAATAATAATGCTGACACTTTTACAGCTGAACGCATGCACTGACTTAATGAATATTTTCAGCCTAAAAATTATTTCAATATTATTTCTTTGTGTCTTCACTAAAAGTGTTGTCACAATTAAGAAAAACAATATCATGAATAATAAATAGCATAAAGTAGGAAATGTCATGCTTAGTCGACGTCAAAAACACTTTCGTTGAAAGAGAGTCATAACGTTCATTGATACTATTGGTAAATTTTATTGTATTCTTTGCAAAAAAAGTGTAACGTTTTTATTAACTGGCTTGAACAAAACCCTGGAAGCCGTTGGTGGTTATACCATAGAGGAAAAATTTCTGCGCCTGCATGAAAAGTATAACAACGATCTGCAAAGAAAAATTCAACCACTTTAGTTTCAAATCAATTTCTAAGTGTCAAAATATAAAATTTCTATTTAAATTGATGAAAAACTATCCTTAGATATTTAATTTTCCTAATAGAGTTTAACTTCTTATAGCTTAACAACAACTGGTTTAAAATTAATTCATTAAATAATTTATATCATAAAAATTTACCTTTAAAAATCGGAATAGAAGGTACTATACTTCGTTTAATAGGATCGAGAAACATAAAGTAAAAAAAGATAGTTTTTGTTAAAGCCTTAACATTTCGGTTTTATCTTCTAAAATAACTCTTATGTTGTTTTTATACATAAAGGAAATATTTTTGGCTTTTCTAAAAATTTGGATAAAGGTTTCCTGATGAGCTGGCCCTAGCAACTGGTGAAATACGTATAGATACCTGCTATTCCAAATCAACAAAAAATGCGTTATTATTTAAAAATGTTATGGGATATTAGCGTAATAATGTGGTACAAATATTGACCTTTTTAGATACACGCTGTAAGATTCAATTGCTTATTTATTATGTCACTCATAATTCTCAATCAGTATGCATTTTAGTTGAATAACTTCGGCTTCGGCTGACTGTTTTCCAAAGTGGCTTGGCTGACTGCTCTGCACAGCGGCTTCGGCTGTCTGTTATTGTTAGTTAAGTTAGCATTGTAAGTATTTTTGTAAATATTATAATATGTTTTATAAGTCTAAGGCGTTCATAAAGAAAATCAACTGCTGCTACTCCGACTTAGTGTAGTACACCGAAAAGGCGAAAGTATTCGACGAGGATACCCGACCGACTTCACGTATGAAGACGAACATTTTCGACTGAATTCAGAATAATCCATGCTGCTATCCGTATTAAGCCGAAAACCCCTGACGGATTGCAAGCATCATCAACCGAATACTACCTGCTGGTTTGAGTTAGGAATATAAGCCGAATACTATCGACTGATTAAATCAACCACTTTAAGCCCAGTACTCCCGACTGATTAACGTATCACTATAGCTGTTATAGTAGCGTTACCGAAGCAAATAGTTGTATGTTTTTAAAGCTGTAAATAAAGATTTATATATATATTTATATATATATATATATATATATATATATATATATATATATATATATATATATATTCAATCCCCAGAAGGGAAAAATTCAATCAAGTTATAACTTAAAGTTTTTTGGATCCATAAGTAAACCCTGGACAACACTGAACTACTTCAGCCAACTACAAAATCACTTAATAAATTAATAAAAGCGCAAATGTGTTCTTATGTGTGGGCACATGAACTTAAAAAGAGGAAACACCGTATTTAGATTTACATAATAAGAAACATATGAATGCTACATGGATAATAGATGTTAACCACGGCTAAAAGAGGTATAAACCTAAGGTATGGATAATATAGGGAAAAAACTAAAAAGAACCGTATGCCAGTTAATACATCGATTAATGGAGACCCGGTTAATCGTGGTTTAACTGTGTTCTTTAAATGACATACGAGTTTTTTAGTTTTAGCTAAACGAAGCCCAATTATTAAATAAATTTGCCTAACTTTCCAGTTGTTCTAAATTTCAAACTGTTTAATTGAAGTTGCTGTGGATATTCCATCTGTTTTTTCTTTTTAATTAACGTGACTCTTAAACACCCTTCCAACTTAAAAAAGCCAGGAGAAGATATGTTTAGCCTTTTGTGTTTATATCATAATAATCCAAAATAATTAATTTTTTACCAATTTTTCTTAGCTTACCCCCTTAATAAGCGCAGGCATTCTTAAGTATATTAATTAAAACGATGCTTTTCATTTACCAACATAAACTTACGTTTACTTACTGTTACGAATACAGCTGGTGGAGAGAAGAAATAAAATCAAAACTTTGAATTGGCAACTAACAACTTCGATTCACTATAAATACACTACTATTGCAGATACATTTTAAGCATTTAATCGAACAGTATTTTACGAAGAAACGAATTTGGGTGACTAATACTTCTCGTACAACTAGCAAAACTAATTATTTAGTCTTAAAAAAAACCAAAGTATTTTCTAAATGTACGAATATCTTTGAATGTTAAAATAATGAATTGATGCTGTTAAAGAAGGGTGTAAAGTATATTGATCAGCTGCGTCTTAAATGTTCAATTATGTGTAAATTAGTGACTATAGAAGTAATCCCCTAAATGTATGCAATTATAGAGAACTATTATCGCAAGTGTGTATATGTGCGTGTTTGTGTGTGTGTGTGCAGATAATTTGACTTAGCAAATGAATAATAAATGAAATTTCAGAATGTTATTCAGTATGACAACACAACCATTTATAAAGTCTGAGAATGCCATCCAAACACTCGCAATCCTTAAGCGAGTTTGACATAAAACAACAAGATATAAATATGTTTGTGTATCAGTGTGGTTCTCATTTGTACCTCTTGTTCGTCTTTTGAATTTACATTTCCTTTACAAATTACTGCCTTAATGAAACATTTCCTACGCTGTTATTCACATCCACTCGTTTTCCTTGTCTCATAGAATTTTATTGAATTGTGATTTATGTATGCAATCAGACTACGAAGAACTATTATTTATCAGTATGAATGGCTGTGAAAATATGTCACACAAAAACAGCAACTCTCATTTTTTTCATTTTCACCTGTCATGACTTGTGTATAATATTGCCTTTAAAAGGCAATAAAAACAGGTTGCTTCATATTCAAGCAAATGTACACAATACTGTCTAAATAAACATTCCGGCTATGACCTAGTGCCACATTACATATTCAAATTGTAGCCCATAGAAAAATCACAGAATTATTAACAAATTCTCCAGACTAAAATCATTGACGAAAGTATAAACTAAGCAGGTGTCAACAAATCTACAAACCCAAACAAATATTTGTTGTTTGGAATACAGTGATGAGTGTTATTAAAAGAGGAGTAAAATAAAGAATGATAAATACTACGATTCTTTTCTAATTAATAATCCCAACAAAAAATAAGACATTACTTTAAAAAGTTCTTGCCATATAATGACTTACTTTTGTGATTGCCATATTTTGTTGCTCGCTTACAAAACACATTACATAAGTTTCCAAAAAAGGAAGTAGTAATGGAACTAGTTCTTTATGTTCAAAGAGACTACCGTACTAATGGTACTCATTATTTCCTACAATAATTAATGTAATCTATTCTCAATAATTGATTATAAAAGTCTCATGCCTTCCTTGTTAAAATCATTAAGTTTGCAATCTAGTTGGGAAGTACATCTGCCAAAAATGCTTAATTCCGCACTCGATTACCTTTTCAAAAATATTTTGCTGGGATATAACTAAGAACGTGTTTAAAATTTTTGGAAAATAACTAAGTGCTCCTTCATGTCGTAACGAGAAAGCATTGACAGAGCCAAAAATTGGGAAAACCGGGTTCAGTGTCAAACTTGGACGTTAAAATGTAGCAAAAACTAATAAGAAGCATGTTACAGGTTTCGAGAACTTTTTAATAAATCTCTGAGCAACAATCGATTTGTTTGCTAGCGACTGTTTCTTGGTTAGTTACGTTTTAAATTGAATAGACTGAAGCCAGAGAAATATTTGCAAATTATATTCTATTATGCTATTAACAGTGGACCGCCTTCGCAATAGTGTACTGAACAAGCAATCTCTACTGCATGGAGGTAGTTAGATAGTTCATTTCTCAAAATATACAATAATAAGTCTTGAACTTGTAAACAGTGATGATGATGATTTTTCTGAATCTTTAAGTGAGTACAGCCGTATCTCGATAGCAACGTTGCTTAAGCATAAACGGAGCTACAGTGGACCCAAGTTTACCACATCCGCATAAAAAATATGAGTATTTTAACTTACTTAAATGCTGTCCGAAGTATGAAGTAAAAATATCATTTGTTAGTGTATCTCTCATAATTTAGAACAAAATTTTAGCTTTAAGATAAAAATTATTTTTTGTCTTGGTTTTTAAGTTTTGCTTTTTAGTTTATTTTTCATATTATTACTACATTTCTTAACTCCAGAAAGGTACTTCCATTTAAATATATGAACAAAATACATATTTAAATTAAGATATTTTATACCAATATGAAGCAATTGGCGTTATTTTTACAAGAATTTAAAGTACTGTTCTATAGATACGTTTGAATGTTAAATTGCTTCCTCAAAAAAAATTGAAAAAAAAAACTTTTTATTTCGAATATATTTAATAATAATCCAGGAATAATTAATCACTTGAACATCCATGGTGTAAAATTGTTTTACTAATTAATCTAGTTTTAGTAATATGTCCAATATTTTCTCTGTTTTGTTTTTATTAAAAGTTGTGGTGCCTAAAATAACACGGTTTTCAGTAACAAATGGAAAAATACGATAGAAAAGCAATAAGTTATAACAACTTTCTTTTTTCTTTTCTTTCTTATTTTTTACCCTTGTTGTTATTGATAAGCAGCATATATATCTTCTTCAATACCCCATTACCATTGTACCAAATAAAAGAAAAATTATGTTTTAGCAATTGAAGGATCGCCGCGAATAACGTTGCAAATGACAAAATAATAATATTTCAGGAGAGCAAAAAAACGTTTTTAAATGGTTTGATTATCTCCACTGACTGACTCATTGTAATTGCGTTTTGACGGTGATAAAATGCATAATTTTAATGATTTGTTGTTGGAACAAATGTAAGAGAGTAAAATTAACGGTAATCTGCAAAAAAAACAGGTTTTGCAAAATTTGTCTTTTACAACGTTATTCGCGGCTTTGCTTCAATTACGATTTAAGTGATAGTTGGATCCCTTGATCTTAGAAACTACGTCACTTATCAGGTTCCATGTGTCAAATGTATGACCAAGGGCACACAAAGACAAATTTTCTTTGAAATCGAATAATAAATTCTGAAGCAATAAGTTGTAGTTAATTTTGATTTATGTTGATTTATATGCTGCAGCAAAATAAATTGCTTTTGTACTATGAAATATTATGTGTTATTAGAATTATATTTATTAACTTATAAATCAATAAAACTTCTTACTTTGCTAAGAAACGTAGCAAAATTATTTATTTATTTCATTTATTCAAATGTTTTTAAGCAAATAAGTAGTACATTTCGTAAAGCCGAACATTTCAAAACTGTACAATGTAAGAACTATTATTGTTATATTCTAATTCAAAGTAGTAGCCCCCTAATTGCACAAATAGTGAGAGCAAATTTATGTTAACAATAACAAACAATAAATAACAATAATAAGTATCATAGCTATTTTACACATATTGCGTAATTATTTTTTTTTAACTTCCTCAAGGAGTATGAATATCTTGGTTTCATATATGGTTAATATTAATAATTAAAAAACCATCTAACGATTATGGCGAAACATTCTAGCTTAATAATTAATGCCGTAGTTTGATTATCCAACAAGTTGGAGATCTATGTACGTACGATATTGGTAAAGTTAAATCAAATCGCTAAAGGGAAAATTTTGAATTATTATTTATTACTAGTGTGCTTGGCGGCCGACTCATCGGACCAAACTTTAAGCACCAATATTTTTAAATTATAAAAACATAACTTTTAAGAATGATAGAAATGTTTGCTCGGTAGTTAAGTGCATTAATTTATTTCGCCAATGTATTGGTGTTACCTTTTAACTCGTTATACCATCCAAAATCTTGAATTGGCTTAAATTAAAAATATAGATTATGAACATCTGTACAGGAAATATTTTTTAAATGGTAAATTTTCCATACAAGTCAACTGTAAAATATGAGCGTAAATGATAAAACAAAACAACGTCTTGCCTGTTAAATATATGGATTTATTATTAATTATTATTTAATAATTTATATCCCATTAACTTATTAACTTTGACTGCATACATATATTAGCTGACTGCTTTGCTGCAAAAAAGAAATACACGATGAATTTAAGCAAATGATTAACGGTGTCAATTTTTTATGTGCTTTGTTGCTGTTGTTATTAAGGAATAATTAGGAATTTCAGATTTTAAAACATTGATGCTAAGCTGCTGTTTAGGTATCTTGTAAAAACTAGTTACGGGTTCAGCTTCTGTTTAAAAGATGAAAATGTCTTGAACCATTCTTAACAGAACCGAGTTTTCAATTTGCACTTTGCTTATGTAAAACGTATTTGCTTATTTTTACACATTTGAATTTTAATTTATTTTATTTTCCTATTGTTTTAATTTTACTTGCAATAAATAAATAAAAAATATTTTTTTTAATAATCTTTGAAATATAATAACATACACAAGTAATCCCTTTTCTGATTTCAATAACATGCAAGTTCTCGTTCATTCATTTTCACTTATGATACATCAACTAGGATTGAACAATTATTTCGAATGTTAAAGGAAAAATAAAGAAGCCTGATTTGAACAATAAAAAAGGGAGACCAGATTTAACAAAAATAATTTTGTTGACAAAGTTCAATTTCTAATTCTTATTTTAACTGTATTTGCAATTATTTTCATGCCAGGTACCACCTGCTGCTTTGCAAGTCACATAAATCTAAGCACTGTTTCTCTCACTCATTTATTTATTCTTATCAGTCAGTTCTGATATGTGGCACCTGTCACTCATTAAATTTAACAGCCAGTTGAGTCTTCTAAGGAAAACACTAAACTCTTCTATACATACATATCAATGTAAGAGCAAACGCTTAAATGTGTGGTATGAATAATTACTTGAATGGCGTTGTGATTCATTCCAAGTTTCAATATATTCAACACAACTATTTGTTGCTTTGAGAACATAATTTCAAAACTTATCATGTTTATTACTGCATAATCATTCGATACAAAGTACGAATTTGCAGGTGAATGTGTGCGTATTTGTTAGAATATTTTACTCTTAAACTTAATTCAAGCCAATTGATTGAAATACAACTGCACACATTTTGGGTTTCCTTATTGTAAAGCTAATCAGCAACATCATTATCATCACGATGGCAGGCAGCTAAGAGTAATAAAATTTGTTCGTGTTTAGGCGCATTAGGTCACATTTCCTTTTTTGCATGTCGTGTGCAATTTGGCATATTTCAGCCGATATGCAAATTAAGTTGTTGCACTAAATGCCACCTTCACCACTATTTCATACACATAATTCAAATAGACTCGCACACCTTTAAACATAAATTTGCTACTTTAGCCACACTTCATATGTATTAATATAAATTCATACAGTCATTAGTACATACAATCATGTGCAATACATATTGAAAGTATGTTTGCAATCCAACGATATAAATGTGGCCGCCAACACCAATAAATTTTGACGAGTGCCATAAACTCATACACAAACCTTGATTCACTTAATATTTTCCAACTTACGTACATTTATATATATTTAAACCCAACTAACAATTTAGTTCGGTTGAAAAGGTTAACAACTTTAGGCAAATTAAGGTATCTAGGTGTTTATGAAAGAGCTGAGCATACGAAATAAATATGTTGTATAAATAAATATGTTGTATAAATTTCTGATAGTGATTTTTTTGTTTTATTTTTATTTTTTTTTTTTTAATTGTTGGTCGAGTCTTCAATATTAAGAAGAATCTTATATCTAAAACAATAAAATTTTTGTTGATTCTAACATCGTTTAGATCTCAACTTTAATTGTCAACTTTTTAAAACCAAGATTTGCTATACTCCTTGTAAAATGCCTCAAACGCGGCAAAACACAGCGCTGATAAATATTAATAACCAAAACTCGGTATTCCCAAACGCGTAAAATTAAGTTTGAATAATAGTCGATGCATAGAGAAACAAAAATTTAATATTTATTTAAACAAAATAAATAACTCTTACCTACAAATACCTACAATAATAAGCAAAACGTAAGAACTTACAATTATAATGGAATACAACTCTCATGTATGGGGCCGGTGCTTCAAAGTCTGTTTTGGAGTTACTCGACCGCGCACAGGATAGGGCGAAGATAATCATAGATGATAGTAGGAAATCCAACTCTATTGCTATTGCCTTTAATGCTGTATGGTATTGAAGTACATATTAATTGACAAATGATTATTATTTTAGCAGAGTAAAAAAATGTATTACACGATAAGCTTATGATTTTTTTTAATTACAGATTTAGCGATTATATGAATGTTACATTACTCACATTGTTCTATAGAACGGTTAAGTATAAAGATACATTTAGCCGACCGTAAATGTAGAAATGTAAATGTAGATGTGTCAGCTGATGCAAATGCTTAGCCGACTGAAATGTCACTTAGTTGTAAGGTTTTAATCTGCGGAAAATAGAATTTCAATACAAGGTTACGTGACAGATGTAGCCAGTGATGGTAAGTACTATCATAAATTGAAGTGAAGTACAATACCCCTTTTCAAGTTCTTATTTGTTCTTTTTTACTTAAACTTTTAAGTTGTTGAATTTTATGACACAAAATATAATTTTAAAAAAATTATGAAGTTTTCTTTTCTTAATTAAATGTGTTAACATATAATGTTTTGTATAATTGTTAGGCTAAGTATAATTTATGCAAATGTAATATTTTTAATTATTACAATACAACATCATTTTTAGTACGATTGAAATATTTACGTACTTTTTTAACAAAACTGCAAAGTGGCCATCATTGGTTTGAACAGCTGTGTGTTTTTATTTATTTATAAACCATTTTTTATTTATTTATAGTTTTTGTATACTTATAAATTATTTATTTAAAAAATAAAGCACGAAAAAATAATGATTCTTGTTCAGGCGAATGAATGCCTTTTTATTGTATTTTTTGCTTATGTCAAAAACACATGACACGTTTTTACACATTTTTTCAGCACAACTACATTTACTGTACAGCTACATTTACTTTACATTTACGATTTCAACGGTCGGCTAAATGTACCTTAACTCTCCTACATATTGTTACAAAAATAAGATCTGGCAGCCCCTGTTGTTGTTATCTGCATGAGCATGGTGAATAAGTTACTTTCGCTAATGGTGTGTTTATAATTTAGTTCCAGAATTAGCTAACAAAAGCTGAGCAACCTCAATGGCTGCATTGGTAGAGGTGCTTGCTGTAAAACCGGAGATCGTAAGTTCGAGCCCACCTACGAACAAGCGTACAAGTGAAATATAAGCAAGCAATACAAACCTCCAGAAAAGCAAAGGACAATTATAGTGTGAACCCATGGCAGATAATTTAGTGCAGACGTCCACTTTAATATAAGAGCCCTTATATAAGAAGCCCTTTATAATAAAAAGTAAGAACGGTAGCGGTTAGCGCAGGGAAGTGTAGCAACATAACAACAGTGTATGGCAGACGTGTGTTGTGGCTATTAGATAAAAGGGATGACTGGCTTGGATTAAAGGCGTAGTGGAGTTGTCTGTGTATGGTTACTATACAAAGCATCGAATAGTTCATGTCTCTTCGGAGTAATACAGTAATTAGTGTACCGTGTATGGCTGCGTTTGTAATAATAACGCATGTTTAGTAAATACGAGACCATAGGATTTACAAGACCGTAGGATCAAGAAATATAGCCAGATAAAGCCATAAAGTAAGACTACAGAATTTATAATGAGCCGCAGTGGTATTTGCTATCAAAAGAATCCATATGTTTGTCTAATTGAATGCTCAATTACAATTTCTACCATTAATTTGTTGATTATGAAATAATCTTTTTTTTTTTTGAGAGTTGTCCAATTGTGGAATGCAATTATTAGATAATGATACAATGAAAGGATTTTTCTAAGTCAACCCAGAAATAATGTTGAAAACATTTAGGGTTGAAAGACAAATTAACAAAAAAATTAATTAACCCATTGCACGTGGGAGTATTTTGCCAATGTAAACGGACATTACTTTTTAGAGTATATTGGCACTAAAAATTTATTAAGTGCCCCTAGATTAATGAAACTTGCCATACAAATCTGCTATGGTCATGGGTTTTTAAAACTTGAAAACACGAAAAATCGAATTAAGGATAAAAAAAAGTTTCCCTCAGAAGAAATCCTACCTCTGAAAAATGTAAGTTTTTTTAATTTCCCCGTCATTTACTTACTTACTTTCGGACTCTTGCGGTTCCAGGCGATTGGTAACATTCATACTGCAAAAGCAATAGCGATGCGGTTTCTCCAAGGCTTACATTCTCTCACTTCGAAACAAATTGCACAGCCCAACCCCCAGCTTGTCAACTACTTCAACAAATTCAATATCTATCAATTTATGTCGACATAGCAAAAGATGAAATGCCAGAAAAACTTATGACTGCATCACATATCAAAAAAAGAAATCAATTTGTTCTTTTAAATGCCACAAAATTTTTACTCATATAAAAATAAATTGTTTAGATAATGGGTCGACTAAATCATTAAGTTCATTATACGATATTGAAATTGCATCCTATTGTCAACTGTAGGATGCATTAATACAACCACAACCGTTGTGAACAGCATGTTATAAGTACAAAATAAAATAATCAGTGAAAGTTTAAAACCCTTTTAAGATCTTCTTTTCTCTTGTAGAAAGTTTAATGGACCTAAAAAAACTGTGCACAATGTTTGATGAATACAAAAATGTTGTAGGTTATAAACTTACAATTTAACGATTTGCATAAGTATATAAAAACGAATAATAAGAAAATAGCAACAAGATCTAAAAATATTATTCTTGTGGTAAATAATCAACTTTTTAAAATGGCTGCGAATACCTTAACTTCTAAAAGAAATGCCGTTCTATATTTTTTCTGTTCTTTGGGTTATTCTTTGTTAGCTGCATAACACGAAAATGCATTGTGCCTACATAAACTAAAATACACATACATACATACGTATACATCTATCAAAGTTATTAACTTTTTCCTTTTTTTGTTGGTTTGACGAGTTGGCTGGCAGTGTAGCTCTCTAACTTGTTTTTTTTTTTTTTTTTTTTTTTTTGGTAAATTTTCATAAATTTCATGATGTGTCGAGATTGATGGTATGAAGTTTCGCTTTTGATGTAGAATGTGTGAAATGTGTCAAAGTAACAAATAGCAAAATGCTGGCAAGTAAAGCACTTTGTCTTCTTCTGGTGGTTTAGAAGTGAGTTGTAACAAAATTTATATAATTTATTTAGAAAAAAGGTATTAATGAAGTTTTACGCCAAAAAGGGAAAAGAATTTGAAAATAGTTACCTATAATTCTATTTATAAAGTAGCAGAGTGCAATAAATTGATATATTTCAGGTAATAAGTGAATATTTTTTTATACTAACATTATCTAACGGTGAATGATATAAAGTATCCTTCAAATTACTTTCATAACTTGGAATAAAACACATTTGTTAATTAAATTAACTAAAACTGGGTCACGAAGGTATTTTTATTTATGTACATGAATATGTTATCTCAATATTTTTGTTATACCTAATTGTCATGCTAATGAAGGCTATGGTGGTGAAAAAAATGTTAATCTTTTAATTTGCCCATCGTTATAATTAAACTCAAGCCGCAAATTTAAAACAATGTCTTTTGTGATATTAAATGTTATTAACTGTGAAGGAATAGTTTAAAATCATGAACGAGAAGATCGTTAATTAGTTGTATATTAAAAATTGTTTTTGCTTTAACTATAATTTATAGTCTACGAGAAATTGTTAATTTTTATATATTTCCTTCTCAATGATGGAAAACTACTACTTAAAAAAGCCAATTTTATATTGACCCCTTCGATTGGTGAGTCTACCGTTGTCCCTTATATAATGAAATATCCTATAACAAATTATTTGCTATTTAGCTTATTGGGTTATGGTTTGACGGATTTGATTGTTAATTTAAGATAATATAAAGTCCGAAAAAACTTTTTTTTTATCAATTTTGGTTTTATTTATGAGAAAATCAAATAAATGATGTTTCTTGCTGATTCTCTAGTTTGAATGTGCAGGTATTTATGTTGTTAAGTACGCAATCACCTCAACATCATTCATTCATTAAAAGAATTTGCAGGTGTGGGGCTCCTAATTTGAAGACCACATGGTGCCACTTCCGAAAAGTGCACGGTACCCAGTTTCAAAACTTATTCATATTACTCAAATGACTATAATAGTGCCCAACTCTGCTCCAAGGCAGACTTTTAAGTTTTACTTCTTACAGGCCAACGAGTACTCAAAGGAAAAAAACTGAATTCAGATTCATCTTCTTAACCTTAAATAACCTTAACATGATTTTTTTAAGTCAAACGCATGTACTAGAGAGTTAAAAAATGTAAAAATTTAGGTACACAGCTCAAGACGCAACAAAATTCTGCAAAAGTTTTTGTTAACTTTTAACGGGTTTTTTGTGGCTTAACAATAGAGATTTTTTATTTATGCTTTTTCTGTAAAAATTATTATTAATGAAAAATTAGAAAAATATTAATTATCAACAAAATTTAAAATTTTTTTATTCACTTTTTGTTAAAGCATTAAAGAAAAGTAGTAGCTCTCCTAAAAATATTATACATCAGGATAAAATTTGAAATCTTTACTGTTAGACTGGGAAAAATTCGAAAAAGTCGGCAGTTAGTAAGTTTTTTGCTTCATTTTTTCGTCGACTGTTAGCAAATATCACCTGTTTTGTCTATAGGCACATTTGTATAGTCCTAAAATGTTTTTAATAATTATACGTAGATGTTTTTTTGTTTGTTTTTTAACGTTGTAAAACTTAAGCCACGTTTTTATCTTCTTAACTCAAGATGTTATAAAGAGGGGTGATGTCGTTCGATGTTCAGGTGGCCTACGCCGAACCTAGCGTTGACGATAATTAATGGAAGCGCTGTTACGAAGCTCTTAAAGTCCTTGCAGTAATCGGGGGATTTTCGTTAACAGACATAGACAGTAGCGCTGAGACGTAAAAGCAATGGCGACGGTTATCTGTAGCAGCAGTTGTGGTATCCGGACCAAAACATGAGCTGTAGTGAAAAATTTATCAGCAGCACTGAAACGTAAACTAAGCAATAGGTTGCGGTTGCGGCCTTAGTCGATACGACTTTCGGTGCGCTGAAGTCAGCCAATGATTTCACTGCTAAAATGTTGGCATAAGGAATAAGCCCATGGAGGCATGAGTTATTTTTAGCTGCTGTTGCGTTCTTCTCAAGTAGTAACAACGTGCGTACTCTTAGCAGTAAGTGTTGGGAGAGCTTGGGTACGCAGCCTTATCCTTATAATTACTCGGCAAGATAAGCCCAAGTGTCGAGCCAACGCCGGTAGAAGTGTAACTTTTTTGTGTGGTCCTATTAATAAACGCAGCCACTGTTATGCGGCAGCAACCGACGAGTCACCTACAACTACAGTTTTGGAAATTCCAAGTTCTTACCAAACGCCTCCTTACCTGCAGGCGTGTTAATTTTAAACTGCTCATTTTCATTTGTGATCATATCATATTCATTTCCAAAACAAATAATTGCTTATTTGTTTCTTAAACTATGTTTCTCATTTCTTAACGTAAAAATTTTTTTCTAAGGCTAATCAATTGAAATAACAATACTTTTTGTTTTCAACTTTACTTAAAACTGCTAACTTAAGCTGCCCTGCAAACACAATAGCACCTAAAATTATAAAATAAAATCATTGATATATAATATCTATCAGAAAATGATATAAAAACTATTATGCGATGTTATACACCGAGTCATTATATCAAGTGTGTTTACCCTCTTGTCATAAAATAAGAGGCTTGCATCTCCACTGAGAAGACCTTCATTATTTAGAGCCAAAAGACAATTTTAAAAAATTAAAGAAATTTGATTACAGATCTCATGTTAAAAACATTAATCTTCTCAAAGTTTATACTATTATAGATTATATCAGATATACTGACATGATCGCCAGAAATGTTCGATTTTGGGATCAAAAATTATGCATTAAGATAGTGGGTACCACGTTAGCTCATAATTATTACTTCATATATATTCTGCGAATCTCAGACCCATTTTATAATGTATCATGAAGAATTAATGGCTCTAATAAGGACAGCTGCTCTTGTACTTAAGAAATCTGTTTTTACTTTCATCCTAAAAGTACGAGCCGTAAAAAAATAAACAGCTATCCTGATTACTCTAAAGCCTTGGGCCTTATTGATAGTCACATTGCCGAAACGTTGTCGGTTAAAACTGTGTACCAAATATCTCTTAACATGCTTCTCTATACAAATGAAAAATACAACTAATATTTTTCAGTCCTGTATCGTGCACATTAATGAATATTAAAACCTCGTAAGAAAAGCATATGATAGGTTCCTAACCACCATCAAAAAAAGTCTTTGGGTTTTCGTCGTATGGATGTAAAAATTAATCCCCTACTTGTGAAGAAAAACCTTTAACTTGGGTCAGTAAGGCTGCAGACCCTTTAATTTTAACGTTCTTGCTTATAATCTGGATATTGTAGTCCTTATTTTTTAAAACTTTGCCGAGCTTATCAAAAACTCCCTAAGCATAGCTAATACAAATTTACTTCCTTGTTTGTTATTCTTCTCGGTTTTTTTCTTTCCACTGGGTTTTCATTTATTTTTACTACAACGCTCTTCGCATTGACTAGAGCTTCCTTCGGGTCCCTCAGCTATGCAGATAGTGTGGATTCCTCCTCATTTACTGTCATTTTCGCCATACTAATGAAAGATTCGCTCTCTTCAGTTGCAAAATTCCTCCTTTTTATTTCATCCCTTCTCTTTTGCAGCAAATCATATTTCTTAAGGACATAGTCCACGACAAAGTGCTTATCTCTCTACTTAAAACTTTCCTGAGGCCTGTTATTCAGGTACACACAATTATCACACAATTTTTTTTTTACATTTAACTTTGAATAAAACACAACTTGAAATTTATTTAATAATAAAAAGAAATTAAGAAAGTTGTGTTATACTTATAATTATATTTATATGATGTTGATAAAAATATTAGTCCAAAATTCGTCTATTTCGGAACTTATTTAATCTTAACCATATAATGGGTGTTTTTTTAAGCCCAATAGAACTTTAAATTATAAAAACTAACACAAAAAATTTAATTTTAATGAAGAATTTTCGTATACGAAAGATCTAATCTTTCAGACATATGGCCACCGCGGCTCCTCATGACGAAGCCGTATGTCTCGAATAACACGAACAATTTTGGCCTAAAAAGCGTCAATTGTGGCTGGATTATCAGTATAAACCAGTTAAATTACGTGGTCCTACAGGAAATAATCGAGATGTGTCAAATCGCATTACCTTGGAGAATAATTGACAGGTCCATTTCTCGAAATCAACTTATCGCCAAATCTTGATTTCAATAATTTAATTTTCCTATTTAACAAACCTGAAATTTGATGAAGAAACGACGCAGAACGAGTCTATTCATAATGCTTTTTCAGAGTTTACTAAAAGTAATAAAAAACACTTTTTATAAAAATTTAATTTAATTTTTTGTGTTTTTCTGTAATTTAAATTCTATCATTCTTAAAAAGCACCCCTTATGTAAATCTAGTAAAGTAACTCCAATCAAAAAAATAAATATTGGGGTGACAGAGAATTAAAAAGTAAGAAAGAAAAAATACGTAAAATATAGTTTTACATAAAAATGTCATCAGCTTTAAATGGGTTAAGAATTAAAAAAATATTTAAGTATTTCCTGAAAGATCTCTTCAAAAGCTTTTAAAAATTTTCTATGAAAAGTTCAAAGGCCCATTACATGGAAAGTATGGGAGAGCGCTTTTTACTTGATGTTTATTGATTTCTTGATTAGAGCTACTTCAATTTACTTGATTTGTTCCAAATGATATGGAAATTTTAGTGGCTGGAGTGGTGTTTTGCAAGGTGCCTCAGAGGAAATGATCCTGATAGCTGTAAATAAAATAATTTTCGAAACTGTCTGATCGATTGGCATACTGAAACTTTATAAATATTGTAGAAATTACACACAGATATAACCTTTTTCCATCTGCAGTAAAAGGTATATAAAAATAAAAATAAATTCATTGGATTCTTCACTGTACTGCTAGGCTCACAATGACCGATATTAGAAGGCTGTCGATAAAAACGGGAAGATGACGTTTGTCGGGATAGTACAAAAAAAGCAATGTTTTCTCCAAGTGTTTTTCTTAAATTAAAATATTTTTTTTAAAGAATGTGAATAAAGGTTTTTACCGTTACCTCCATTCTCCACCATTTTGCATGACGATGCTCTACTTATTGCTGTAAATATTTCGTGAATGCAACTTGTAAATTTTAAGATTGCACTAAATGAGCAAAAGTTGTTTATTTCTTAAACTATATTTAAATCTCTTTTAATATTTATATACTTTCATATACATATATATTCTTAAAAGAACAGTCATAAATTATTAACACTACGACTACAACTTTAACAAATTTACAAATTACCAGTCTTTTTACAAATTAGGCAAAATCCAAAACTTAAAAAAAATAATGTAAGATTATGAAAGTCTTCCTTAAAACATTTCACAGTGGACACGGTTAAATACTAAATTAAAAATAAATAAAAATAATTATAAATTAAATTACGCTTATTAAACTTAGTACGCTCGTAGCTTTTTTATATATAAACCGATTTGATTGGTTTTTTAATTTTGGGTTTTTCATTTTGATATTTTTGAGTTTTTAGAAAAAAATTAATTTTATTATCTAATTTGTTTAAGCATATTTATATAAGGTTTTATTAACAAATTAAGTTAAAAAAAATTGTCAAATAAATTCACAATAAAATTAATATACATTACTATAATATATTGAAATTATTCACGAATTTTTAGAAAACAAAAACACTATTTTACATGTTACAAACAACTATAATTACTATATTTTATGAAGTTTAGATGCATATTATGAAAGTTATGCACTAAGTGTCTATGTTATTTATTCTTTTTGTTGTGGGAACTTTAATTGTTTGTAATATTTCTAACATACATACATATACCGACGTTTTTAATCTATACATGTAATAAAACTGTAACGGAGTCATTTCTGTACATGAAAATTTTTTTAATAATTTTGATGTTGGCGTAGATAGTCATTGATATGGTTTACAAAACATCTATTTTTTGGATTTTTGTCTGTCTGTATTCGCATCAGCTAAAACCACCGGATTGGTTAGAACTAGATTTTGTAAGTAGACCTCTTAGAGCCTTGGTCCCAAAATAAGTCATTTCGTAGAGAAAATAAACATACAAATGTAAAAGCTCTCAATTTTACGAGTGTAATGGCACTAAAATAGTTGTCAGCAAATTTTGTTTTTGTAAATGAAAAATTTTTTACACTGTCTACAGGAATTTGGAATAAGTATTTTTCTAAATTTGAATTTTAAGAAAAGAAGAAATGACACACAGACGAAGTCGTGAGCACAGCTAGTCATTTTCTATATATTAAGCTAATGCATCTTTCAAGTTTGGAAAATAGTATGCTGAAATATTGAAACCGAAAAAAAAAGAAATAAAAAACAATATTTTTATTTTAAATATTTTTATTTTAATAAGCCAGAAAAGAAAATTTATAATAATGATAAACCAACATTAAAAAAAAAAAACTTACGAGAGCTTTATAACATTTATATTATACGAGTAGTTTTTTTTACACGTTTATTATGAATATTGTTTAGAGAAATCAATTTAATGGCCTTCATGTGGAAATCATATAAGGTAATTCTAGGAAGTATTTTAAAATAAAAATTTAACGAAGACGGAAGACCAAAAATTAACATCAAAATTAACATCACTGCTGTAAAATCATTTATAGGTTGTATAAATATTGTTACTTTTTTGCTTTTTTAGAACAAACGTATGGAGTCTTTTAAATTGCAAATACCACTGTGGCTCATTACACATTTTTTATTCTTATTTTGTGGCTTTATCTGGCTATATTTCTTGATCCTACAGGTCTTGTGAATCCTATGGTCTCGTATTTACTAAACATGCATTATTATTACCAATACAGCCATTCACGCTACACTACTGTGTTACTCCGGCAAGACATGAACTATTCGATGCCTTGTTAAGTAACTTTAACCATCCACAGACTACTTCACCATGCCTTTTATCCAAGCCAGTCATCCCCTTTATCTAATAGCCACAACACACGTCTATCATGAACTGTTGTTATGCTGTTACACTTCTCTGCGCTAACCGCTTCCATTTATAAATTTTTATTATAAAGGGCTTCTTGACAATTATCTCCACTAAATTATCTGACATGGCTTCATACATTAATAGTCTTTTGCCTCTCGGGAGGTTTGTACTGCTGCTTCTTGATTTTTTAATTGCACTAAAACACTTTTTATTTTCCGTTGTATTTTATAGTACGCACATCTACCAACGCAGCCATTCAGGTTGCTAAGCGTTTGTTGGCTAATTGTGGTATTATTTTATACACACACCATTAGTGGAAATAACTTATTCACCACGCTTATACGGATAACAACAAAATCGGTTGCAGATTTTATTATTATGCTAACAATATTAAAAAGAAACTCTTACTGCCATATTCACAAAAATTTAAGATAACTTAAAAATGTGTTTTATGAAAAATTTTCCATACAAATTTGTCCTAAAATACATTTCAAATCTATTTTAATATTTTCTGAATACCACAGTTACTTTCTTAATAAAAAAAATATATTTGAAAAGAGTTGTTTCCAATATCTTATTATTATTTAAGATTTTAGGAAAAACTAACTCCAGCTTTGATATTTTGAAGAATTAGGTTTAATTGATAACGCTTAAAATGTTGCAGAAAACTACAAAATTATCATATGTTTTGCAAGAAGTTCAATTAAAAAACTAATTTGTAGATTTTCAAACTAGAGAACAAGATAGACTTAAAAATTTTTCTTCCTAAAAATAAAATCAAAACAAACTGATATAAACGTTTGTAAAATGTTTTGAGAAAAACAGATCAAGAAACTGACCGTTGACGATAAGACTTGATATAACAAACGAGAGTTCAGCTAAACGATATTCTTATTGAATAAAAAATATATAAATGAAAAAACGCAGCAGGTTAAAACCAAAACTCAGTTAAGCTCTGTATAGACAGTTGTCAGATCTTACAATATTGTCAGACCTAACAATGTACTGACAATGACAAGGCAAATAAAAATTGTAACCACAATATAGATTGTCAGTTCGCACGATTGTAAGGCATTTGTCAGAAAACCGACAATGCCATTGTAAGACAATTATCTGACAATAAATTTAGCTGACAACATTGTCAGACAACAAATTGTTAGTTCATACATACGGTAGTAAGAATTGCCAAGTGTCAGAATTAAAAAATCCAAAAAACAATTTTTTTTTTAATTTTTTTAATGTAAATTATTTTAAAAGGTACAAATTAATATTATAAATCTTTATCAAAACAAATAGATATTAATCAAAACGAAGAAACTGCAACGATTTTAACATCTTACGTTTTTAGCGAGGATTAAAAGGAATAATTCCTGCAAAACAAAACCGAATTCAAAACAGATTTTAGCTATTTGTCTAAAAAGGTTCAAAAGTTTGGCCACATACATCAACTATTGGGACACCCCTTAATTTTTAGTTTTAACTATTTATATTTCTTAATATACCATACAAATTAGTGGACACTTTGTCTAATTTTCTAGTGTTTGTATAAACCGGTTCAAAAGATAGGGCTATATATGTAGTTGTAAAATTATATCAGGTATGAACACACCCTTTAAGTTATAAATTCAAATTGTATACTTGCCCTTTTAGCGGACTTTGCAATACAAGTTCCCTGTAAATTTCATTTGTCTGTCTATAACCGTTCAAAGGTTTGGTCACATACACCAAATTAATTCAATTATTGGAATACCCTTAAAATTCTAAATCTAAATTTTATTCTTGCTATTATAGAGGACTTAGCAATAGAGGTTCTTTATAAATATCAATCGTCTTTTCACAACCATCATATATGTACATAAAATTAAATGATCTCTATATTAAATATTTATAATTGTTATTACAACCGTTATAGTTATCTACATTCTGTCCGATTTTCAAGCGTTTGTTTATGACGGTAAATCATGGACCATGTAAGTCAATTTATGTGAAAATTTTCGGTCACTATTCGACCTTTGTTCCTGAAGAACTATATACCATTTTCAAAGTGCTTGAAAAAAGGCAATTTTTTTCCAGCATCAAAACCATCCCGTGAAATACCAGCGCTGTACATTTTTTAAAGCAGTTTTTCACTTTTTTTCATTTACTTTAATCTGACAATGGTATCATTGTTAGATGTTTAAAATTTCCAACATATTACAATTTATTTTATACTGACAATGCCTGACAATTTTCTGACAATGCAATATTATTGTCAGATAGAAGTCTGAAAATTTTCTGACAATGGTTTTTCTGACAATATTGTCAGACAACAATTGTAAGTTCACACGATTGTTAGGCGTTTTCTGTATATTTTTCTGACAATATTGTAAGATCTGACAATCGTCTTTACTCTTGTCTTTTATAAAAAAATAATAATGATTTTGCCCCAGTGTGCACTACAATCTATTGAAAATATAATCATAAAAAATATAATTTTTGGTGCTTTGCTTTCTCACCCTTGATCATTGCTGTTACAGTTCTCATTCATATTTCTGTAACACGTTTTTTTTTAAACATATTGAATTTTTAATGATGACATTAAACATTCTCTTAGTATTCAACCACAAACATTCTTTTTTAACTTTGATGTCGATGCTTCTTATATTTTGTTTTGTATATTGTCCTTTTGCTTAAAACAGTGTTAGGAACTATTCGCAAATGTGTTGACAACTTGAAAAGTAAACAATTCAAAGTAAAGCGTTTTCTGACTTAAATTTTATGTCGAAATATAATAGTTTTCAAGTTTCAATAAACTTGTTAAATTTCTGTAAACTGGATAAAGGGAGACACTGACAAATAAAGCAAACGATTTATTTTTTATGTGTTTTATGTTGTTACCTCAAGTGTGGCAATAGAAAACTTCTTAACTTAAATTACACTGTAACATATCAACTGCAATCTTTATTTAAAGATTTAGACAATATTAGAAAAAAGATCCGCATAATAAACGTGTTATTCCAAACTCTTTCTGTAATTGGATAAGGTGCGTTATTATTACTTAGAAAGAATAAAAGGTAAAATTCTGTAGATTATTTTATTAACTTTGGATAAGACATTAATCTAAAATATTTCAATAAACATATTGTTACGTTTTTTTTCCTTTAAGAACAAACTTACGGAGTCTTTTGATTGCAAATACCACTGTGGCTCATTAAATGAAATTTTTTATTCTTAGTTTATGGTTTTCTCTGGCTATACTTCTTGATTCTACCGGTCTTGTGAATACCATTGTCACGTATTTACTACACATGCGTTATTTTTACAAACGCCGTCATCCACGTTACACTAATTATTGTATTGCTCTGGAGAGACATGAACTACTCGATACTTTGCTCTAGTAACCTTAACCATTCGCAGACAAATCCACTACGCCTTTAATCCAAGCCAGCTTTCCCCTTTATCTAATAGCCACAACACACGTCTGCCATACAACGTTGTTATGCTGTTAGACTTCCCTGCGCTAAACGCGACCGTTCTTACTTTTTATTATAAAGGGCTTCTTGACAATTATCTGTTACTCTTATGTTAAATTGGACGTCTCCCCTAAACTATCCGCCATGGCCTCATACAGCATTTGTTTTTGTCTCTCGGGCACTGTGTAGATTTTAGCCTCTCTAATGGCCAGAAACTAGATTTGAAGATTTTTGCCCTAAAATCGAAGATTTTTTAAAGTCTGTGTGCAACTTCTATTACGATGACTAATTTGTCTTGTTTACTTTGGAAAATGTCCGCATACATTTGTAAAATAATTCTTTTTTCAAAAAAAAAAAGGTTTTTAGAAATTGAAAAACAAACTTAAACGTAAATCATTTTCAATTTATTTATAATATCCATAGTTGAACTCCTAATTTTCATAAAAAATTTTATTAAAAAACGACCTTCCAAAAAAAAAAACCTTTTTGGCTTTGTGAAAGTAGACCAATGAGACGCTTTTAGCTTACAAAAATTAAGTGTTAAATATTTTATCGACAATGAAGTTGACTATAAAAAGAACATGGTTGGATTTCCAACAGAGAAGCTGCTGTCATGACAGGCAAAAACCATTCTGTTGATCAAATTTTAAAAATTGAAATATCAGATTTCTTTAGTATAAACTGTATAAATATATTACTCTTGTTGGTCGTATGCATAATTCAAATTTCTATCTGCGGAGACGCTAGCTAGTGATGTATTTAATTATATGTCGAACAGTCCAAAAGATACAAATTTTATTATAAACTTCACCAAAAAAGATTTTACACCCATCCCAAACGCTTTGGCTTTCCCCAGATTCGGTTGTAAGTCGCTTATTACAATTTTTCATTTGCTGTTAATATCAATCAAATCGACAATGATAAATTCATATTAAATAACATTAATAATACTAAAATGTATTTATCTTTCTAAAGTACATTTATGGTATTATTAATAAATTTAATAAAATGTTCCAAACAGAAGCGACAGAGTTTCACATTTTTATTATCAGATGACAAAACTATTAAAAATTGTAATGAGTAACTTTTTAAAACAACATTTAACAAAAACTTCAAATTTTCTATTTATGAAAGCGCACATCTAGGCATTCATGCAGCTGAAATAGTTTTAAGCACAAGTCTTGACCAGTGCGATATAAAAAATATTTAATGATTGTGTTAAATTTTTTGTTAAATTATTTTGTATTAAATTATTGATTTTTATAATAAAATGAAATCGGTAATTTAATGATAAATGGTGACACAAAATCAGTTTGGGTCTCAGCTAAAAATTTAACAAAGATTTTTAAGGAAAATAAAGAATAGGAATTGGACACCAAGTTTAGAGAGTTAAAACATGTTACAGGGGTTTCCAGATCTTATTTTCGTAACAAAATCGACAAAAAAAACCATTAGTATCTTAAAATAATTCTATTTATTGGTGGTATTTAAAATTAAAAAAATGGCAATTTATAATTTATAAGTAATTTATGTTCATATGTATGTGAGTGCCTTATTTTGATAGTGCGGTAAGTTCATTTTTTGTTAATTCGAAAAATATAACAAACTGCCTTTTCTTAAAATTTAAAATAATTTGTTGTTCTTTATACTAAATAATTTAAATTTGTTTTTTTTTTTGTAATATATAGTTTTTATTATAGATAAATAGACTAGTGTCAAGAATTATTATATTAAGAATTTACACACTTACTGCCGTACTCAGAAAATATTAAAATAGATTTGAAATGTATTTTAGGACAAATTTTTAATGAAAATTTTGTCATAAAAGACATTTTAAATGTATTTTACTTTTTGTGAATATTGCAGTTAATATTTCTGTTTTATTATAAATTTAAATAATAAAAACAAAATATTTAATAAATACACAGTTTATCCGGCATTTTGCATATTTTTGAAATACCCACTTCATTCATTCGTTTTTATAACATCCATTTCCCCCTGACGTCATTATATTTAGTCCACAAAGAATTATATATTTTAATCCTTACTGTTTTGCAATTTTTGAAAAATTGGATAATTCCTTTAGCTTAATTTATTGACTTGAATTTATTAATCGTTGCTTTTGAAGAGTCTTAATGCAAGTACCAGGTGTTATTTTCAAGAATTCTACCAATTTGTCTATGTTTTAAATTTTCTTTAAATGAACAAATCCTACTACAGTATGTCAAAACAAAAAAAAAATATAACTTTCGGAAGTTTATTTATCACCCAATATTGCCTTTTGTATTGTTTTATTTGCACGTTTACACAAGCTTTAGCAGTCATTAAGGATAAAACATAAATACGTTAATACATTTTTCAGTGTACATACATAACTAAACAAAAGTAGACTGAAATTATATTTATATTTTTTCCTAAATTCTCAATTTTCAAAATTTACAAAAATATATTTTATTAATGAAAGTAAAAAAATTGAGGAATTCGATATACATATAATTTCAAAATTTAATTACTAATATAATAATTTGAGTTTTACTATCAAAAAATTAAAAACTTATTATTTTCTGTATTACGAGTATTATAATTTCTATATTAAAAGCTAACAAGTAATGATTGGTTATAACCCCATCGTAAAAAAGTTAAAATGATATTTTACTAAAAATCTATTCTACTAAATGAAAGATGTAACTAAACTTATTTAGCACATTACTACTGAAAACCAAATTTTAGTTAGTTATCTAGATAGCTAGTTATCTACGAAGCCATTTTTAAATAAAAATAATTTTCAAAAATTTGAAACACTTTGCAGCGGCAAAACATTCAGTATTCGGATGCCATACTATGGGGAAAAAAAAGAAATCATGATAAAAAAGATGGTGCATGTTGAATTCAATTATTCGATCATGAAATTTGTGATATCTTATCTTATTCACATACTTAAGTTTTAAAATAAAATTAAATATTAAAGTATAATATTGTTGTATTTAATTCACAATAATATATTATAGTCACCCAAGAATCGCTTTTAAAATAGTTGTGAGTGCCATCTTCATTCAGTTGTTACAATCGAATTCAAGATAATACATACTGTGTGTATAAAAATAAACTAAAAAAATATATATCTCAGATTATTATAAAAAAATTACTCTATAAAACTTTTGTTCACCATAACTGAATTTAATTTGTTAAAGTTAATTATACGATTTGAATCATTACTTGTTTTTTATTTATTTCATACTTGGGATTTTTACATTACCATTGAAATTTCATTGGCATAATAATTTAACTACTACTCAATGCTTATGAATTTTAAATAATAATTGCTTTTACTAATGGTAATACAATTTTTATTTAAAAAAAAACTAAAAACAACTGTGCACGTTTTAAATTAATGCTCAATTAATCAGTGACTTTTTTTTAACTAATTATGATTAAAAACATTACCATTGATGAAAATAATGGTAGTGCTTAAAATCATAAGCATTAATTACAATTCAATGTTAATTAATTATTCCATCCAACATTGCAATGCATTTCTAAGTAATGTGGCAATATTTCCCAGCGTTGTTCAAGCGTTTAGCGGAAGGATAAAACTAATTATCTGTCAAATTAGACATGTGCTAAAAAATTAGCACTAGTTGAAAATAAAAACGTTAGATTACGGACACTTTACATGTACAATTTTAAGAAAAATATTGAATAAAAATATTTCAAATTTCATTTAATAATTTATTGTTTTTATTTAATAAACTTATGTATTTAATTTAGTACTCCAAGCAAGATTTCTTCACAAAACTTTTTTTATTCTTGGTAAAGCGAATACGAATAATCGGAAGTTAAACTCAAAAATTCATATTCCGAATAAAATATTGCTGATTTCATTTGCAGAACAAAGGTGAAAATTATTTATTTATAGTTTTAAAAAAGAATTTTAAGTATAAAAAATACGAATTTTATAAAATTTCTAATATATAAAATTTTAAATTTGATAAGCAACAGCGTCGCCTAAAAGATGCAAAGTTACACAAAAACAGCTGTTATTTGATATTAACAATTGGAGAACTTATAGGAAAATAAATTTTGTTATAATTTCGAATGAGACTTTTGAAATTATATGGATATTTGGTAAGATCAGGTTAAAAAAAAGACGCCGATTCCACTTAGTGTGACTTTCATAGAGGGAAACTCGAACCATCATTAATCCTCTTATAATTTTCTCTTCTTTTCTCTAGCCCATGTTTATTATCCTGTCACTTTCTTACCATAGTTTTATTACTTTAGCTTTGTTAATCTTTTATGCAGCCAGATCTGCATTACTGATATCTTCTAGATTCT
Source organism: Gymnosoma rotundatum (assembly GCA_916610165.2). Classification (NCBI taxonomy): domain Eukaryota; kingdom Metazoa; phylum Arthropoda; class Insecta; order Diptera; family Tachinidae; genus Gymnosoma; species Gymnosoma rotundatum. The sequence goes on along the minus strand of OU744337.1, from coordinate 87,217,719 downwards.
AAATAATGAGATATATTAATCTTTTGTTAAATAGGGTAGTTACTAGGTCAACCATGTATTCGATTTTTCCCATAAACATTTTGTTTGTGTGCAGCTACCGCTTCTAATCTACTCACCAGGCACCTAGGCAAGCGTCAAGCTCTAATCTATTAGCTATTCATAATGAAATTATAACAGCTTAGCTATTAATGAAGAAACTAATAACGAAGCTGCATATTTGTAATATTGATATTTATCTTTCTGCAGTGGTAAGTAAGTAAATCTCTAAAAGACATTACAATCCATTCATCAGACTGATTTTCTAAATTTTAGTTTCTTGCAGTATCCGCTTCTTACTTTTACCTTTCATTCTATTTACATTTGTAAAAGCATTTAGTTTTTTCTAGTGGCCAATCATTAGTCTCCTACTTACTCTCTATAACAGTGTTAGGATTCTTGAAGGCAATTCTGTATCTTCCTCTAAGTCCAATAGAAGCTCAGAATGGTTTATGTTTCAATTTTTCAAGCGACCTGTTTGCCTTACGCTACGTTTACGTTAGACAATGCTGTCATGACAATAAAATAATACACATTAGTTGTCAAAAATGCTGACAATTGCTTCTGTTGTATAGGCGTCCAGACAATAATTATGACAATTCATTATGAGCACGTTCTCGGAAAATTTAAAATAGCTTTAGAGTTTCTTCCTGCTATTTTTCCATTTCTATTGTTATATGCAAAGAAAATTTTAGTAATTAAAATAATAATTTAATTTAAATTTCATTTAGTTAAAGCAATTATAAAAAAAAATTTGTCGGCATACGTCAAATCACTGTCTTGTTTACTGTCTTCAAAATATTCAAGACAGTAATTCAGACAATTGAAATGTGTACATGTATTAGTGAAAAACTGTGCTTGTATTGCTATTGTCATGACAGCATTGTCTAATGTAAACAGGGGGTTAACTACAATTCATTTACATTATTAGCACTTGAATAAGATGTATGTGTAGTAGAGTAATTTTCGGAATAATTTCCATAGGCCCTCTAGGAATACTTTTGGAACACGTTTCAAGGCCCTTGAAAGACTTCATCAGTTGCAAATGGTTACCACAAAAAATTATCATGTCTTAATACTGAACTTACTACTGCCGTTTATAGTCCATTACTTCTTTTTCTCTCATGTAAGTTATTAATCAATTCAATTTCTAAAACTTCCGCCTAGTTTGACAACCCAACAATTACACAGTTAATTTAGGGAGCATATATGTGGGTGCTTTTCGAGTTCGTTTTTACAGTGCATATTTAGAATATTCCATGATAATAATACTACCAAATCTTCTACCTAATTTCCCTATCATCAAGCACGCCGTAAATCTTATTCACTAACACTAAGCGAGATATATTTAAGAAAAACGATTTCTTCTTGTTAGTAGATTTGAGAAAAAACTCGTTATTGACCGCATAAAAATATGAGACAACATTCCCAAGTTTATAATTCAATAAATTTTTTGTAATTTTTTCTGACGGGTCATAAAACAGTTCTTGTGTACCAACTTTCAAAATTCAATTTCGTAAAGTTAAACTTAACTTTTTCAGGCTCATGTTCAACACTCAAAACTTTCATCTACTTACATATTTACAAATCTAAAAAGCGGTAAAGTAAATATTATATTCAGTAAAATTGAATAAACAAAAAAAAAAAACTAATGTAAAGAAGGCGTGTACTACAACATTAAATAAATTTTGATGGGAAAAATGTCTTTGCTAGTTTTTCTAAAGTACTCTCTAACCAACATTCATACACACACACATATTAAATTTTTTTTAAATATAACAAATTTAGCTACTTGAATGTACGAGTAATGAAAACATTGAGTTTGTCTTTCTTGTTTTCTTTTACATCAAAAAAGTCAGTTTCTCCTCTGTTGTGCGGACTTTATGCATTTTTTTATTGCAAATGTTTCAATAAAGTTCTTAAGTTGTTATGATACCAGCCATTAGTAGTATGTATTGTAACCATCATTTTTATATCTCCAACTGCTTGTTTCCCATTGCCTTTCTTTCCATCGTCTTTATGCATATATGTAAGTATTTTGATGTCTAAGGAAATGCGTTTTTCAGTTGCGCATTAATATTTGCTGACTTATCGCTTTTATCTGAAGTTTAAGAAAATTTATATACTTTTGGCTTTCCTAGGTTTTTTTTTTTGAGCGTAATATTATGGTTTCTTTATAAATATTTAAAATTTCAATGCGCTTCCATTTATTTGACAGTTATCGACTTTTTGAGCTTTTATATTGAAGTTTTAATATCGTATGGAAATGATGTACTATTATTTTCAATATTTCCGTTGTTGGTGCAATATAAAGGGTATGCCAAGAATTTGGCATAAAGTATAAAAAAAATTTTCTCACTGGATTATTTTATTTTTTATCGTACCAAATAGTGAATTAAGCAAATTGCCTTCACCGTATAAGTGGTACATAACACGTTTATTTTTCACTTTAAATTATATATGTTTGTAAAAGGGGAGAGAATTTCTAATAATTTTGCTTACTTTTAATACCAATGATACCTTTTCATTAAAAAGCATTACCAATAGTAAAAACAATGACAATGCTAAAAAAAAATAATTAGCATTATTTATCATTCAATGCCAATGAAATCGTCAATTAATTAGTCCATCAAATTATTTACAAAGTTAGTTGGTTTATTAGATGATGTTTATAAATTACACAACTAAGGTATGTAGATGCGAATGAAGGACGTAGGGTCCAGAAAGTGCAGCATTTCATTCTGCTAGCGTCTAATTTTTCTTGTTTTCTTTGAAAAACCTCTGCATACATTTCTAAAATAAATTTTCTTTCTAAAAAAGATTTTTAGGAATTAAAAATAAAATGAACTTAAACCAATATAATTTCTATTCATTTATAAAAAAAATCAAAATCAATCCAGAACTGACAAAGTTATGGAGCGGCAAATATAAAAAAGCAAGATTCAGTCGAATTGATATCATCAACCTACTTTAAAAGTCGGTGAAAAAGGTTTCTTATTTTGCATAAAATAAATAACAAGATAAAACCATAGTCAGTTTTTGGGGTAAATAAAAGTTGGTTTTTAAAAGCACTACGAAATGAAAATAGGTGTTGCCAATTAAAAGCTTTAAATTCCGTAACGTGTAGATTAGCTATTGAACTGTTATTGTGTGTTTTTGAATACAAATTTTTTAAAAATGGTTTATAAAACGAAAAGTGTTTATTAAGTGTTTAAAATCTTGAAATTAAAATAGAAATAGAAAGTTTTTATAAATTAGACCGAAAACATGATGAAAAGAAAATTGGAAACGGTAGTAGCACAAGACTTATTCTAGAAGAATTCATAATATAGATATATTATTAATTAAAGATTGCAAATTTAAGAAATTCTCTGGAGATTTCTATCATATGTTATTATTATATTTTCTATTACTTTAACATCAGTTGTTTTTAAAACATTATTTACAGTAAAAGTTAATGCGCTGATAAATAATGTATATGAAATTTTTTCCTTAGCGACAAACTCGGTAGTCCTTACTAACAACATTTATATATTAAATAACCTTGCACTAAATAAAGAGTTTTAACTCTTTGTTGGTGTTTAGAGCACATGTAAGTTTTCAAATGGTTTCCAAAATTTATTTCGCATAAAAAAAAAAATTAGAAATAACTTAAACGTTGGAGAGCATTAAAAAATTTTTTTCGTCTCAGCTGAAGATGGTCAAATTTCCTACATTTTCTTTAGGATTATATTTCCCACACATTGGCTTTCTAAAAAACCCATAATAAACAAAGTTTAAGCCAAAAGCCGTAAGAGAGTATTTGAAAGCTTAAAAAAATTGATTAAAAATTACTAGAAAAAATGTATGCACCCTAATAAATATAATCTAGAGTGTAAGCAATTTTGTATGAATATTTTTATAGTTGCTAAATTTTGACATTAACTGTCAATGCAATATTTACTCGTGTAAAATGCAAGTTAAAGTTTCAATAAAAACTTTCAATAAAACTAAACACAACAGAGACACGAAAAACTTTTGCAATACAGTAAAATACTTATTTAAATGTGGATTTCTGTTTTAAGCATTTTTTTTCTTAAGAGGAGTAAGTGTTATTTTACTATCGGCATTTGCTGCGCAATAAGAAAAAGTAGCAGTAGTTAAAATAGTCCTCCAGTAAATCGAAAATAGAAAAAAAATATTGTTTGAAGCGATAGCAGAAAATAGGTTGAAAGCTTCTATTTAATATTTAAGTAAGGAATAAAACGTAGAAATCACTTTTTATACTAAGAAAAATAGTTCTGCCTGTTAGTGCAGGGAAGTTGCAACAGTGTAAATGTGGCTAGGTTGTCTAAATGGGACTTGGCTTTAATATTACCAAGAAAAGGAAAGCTTGTAAACTTGTCTCGTGTCTCGCGGCGTTTCCTACCAACAATATATTTTAGAATAAAATATATATTTTAGAATAAAATATATTTCCGGTAGGATCAAATAAAGCCAGAGCTAAATAGTAAGAACAGAGAATTTATAATGTGCTACAGTAGAATAAATTTAAAAAATTTCATGCTGGTATCTGCAATCCAAAAGAGCACCGGATTAAACATAAAATAAAAATTCTCATGAATACTTTTTTAGTTTATGCAAATTTTGAAGCCGAAGTCAATATGTGTCAACAAAATTTAAGAGGTCACCTTCGCAAGTATTTACTCAACAAGTTACCGAAACAATGTGTAGGTGTCTCTAAGCCTGTGAATTTGCATTGGTTAAGTTAAGTACTAGTTTAGTGTACATATGTCGCAAATGTATTTACATATTTAAAAAAGAAAATATTAATGCAAACAAATATTCAGATTTGTACCTGCAGGTTAACGTATGTTTTTAAAAAAAATATAAAGCAAAAAGAAAAATATTATTTGTTTGTTTACAAATGCACAGGTTAAATACAACCATTTGCCATTAAAAACAAACAAAAATTTATTGTGGAATATTTTTTTCTGTGACACGTTCTCTACGTTCATTATTACATACACACTCATGCAAAGCTGTATTATAATTTTCTTACAAATGTACGAGCTTTATACATGCCTCAACAATTTGTCACTTTTAAATGGATACATATTTCTTCAGATATAATTATATAAACCAAATAAAATAAAATGCTTTAGACGTCGCGTATTAGTCTCTTCTACGTGATAGCACCACGCAAGTTTAATATTTATAAAACTGAAATATATTAGCGTCTTATTCTGATGGAAACTGTCGTTTCAGATTACCAGAAAATCGGGACATTTTAGAAAAAACTGATAAATTATCAGTAAATAACATATTTATAACAAAAAAAAAGAGGATGTTTGTCAAAATTTGGAACAACTGGGTTATAGCCCGGAAATAATCGAAACAATTTTAAATCATCTTAACAATATAAATGCTATAAAATGGAAAAATCTAATGGATACATCTGGAAAAAAAATTTTCATAGTGGTAGCTGAGTTTGCCTTGCGATTATTATGCATCTAATGCAGAAGTGCAACGAGTTTTTAGTCAACTTAATATACCTAAATTAAAGCTTAGAAATCGATTGAAAACCAATAAGGTAAATGCAATTTTAACCGTTAAGTAAATCAATATCTCAATTTTTTTTTATTTGCTTCTTTATAATTACTTTGTTGCTTCGATTATAACGTCTCGAAAAAATTTCTATACGTAATTTAAACCTCTACTATTTATTCCAGTTCTCAAAAAGAAACTAATATGTGTAGATAATCACAATGTTAACTAGAGATGAGCATTTATTGCCATATTCATAAAAAATAAAATGAGTTTATTTTATGAATACAGCAGTTAGTATTAAACAACAGTATTAAAAACTCAATTGTTCATATAATTATTTAGTGGTTTATGCCACCGTTTTTTCGAATAGTTAACGGTTTCTATCGTTTTTTTAAGTTATATCTAGCGGGAATTGGTCTTTAGATATATACTTTTGTTAAAACGCAAAGTTTTTCTATAAATACGAAAGTAACTCACGCAAGCTATACTACTTTTCAATGCGTTCTGAATGAGATTGCTTTACATGAACTTGAGGGCTACTTCTTCATATTGATGTTGCATCTGCACTACGAGCAGGTAATTGCTAGATTCTGCACAGCTAACGCTACACAAGATCACTTTGCACAATCTGTTTAAGAATATTGTGCGGCTTGATTTCGCGTCACTTTTTCGAATATGCATTTAGTTTTCTCAAACAACTAAAACTACTTTTACGAAGTTCAAAAGTGAAAGATAAATTCTAATATAAAAAGATGAAAAGGAAATAGAAAATGTGTGTAGGGATGATACGTACACATAAATATTGGTATTTGAGGATGTGTGAAAACCCATAAATGTTGAGTTTCATTACAATCTTACAATTTAAATATATTTTATTGTATATATAATACAAACACACACATATTCTTACTTCCATTTGTAATAATTTCTTGTTACTGTTGTTAGAAAAAAAGTTTCTTTTGCTAACAAAAATTATGTGAAAATATGAAAACAAATCGCAACCTAAAATATGGTTTTACTTTGTCAAATAACTCATTTTTACTTAGATTTCTTGCAACAAAATATTCTCATGCGTGTATGGGTTCTTATAGTTGAAATTAGTTTGCACGTTACGTAAAATTGTGTACTTCGTAACTGAAATAAAATATTGCAGCACTTGATGGAACCCAAAACTATTTAGAAAAAAGTATTTGTAATCAATTTCTTTGCAAACGATTTACGTTTTAATAATTTCCAAGTTAACTGTTTAAAATATTAATGAATCTGGTAACATTACGTTGTGTTTTCCTACGAAGCCAAAAATAACACCTTTGAATACATAAATCAAATTACACATATTATCATATTGTTCATCTAAAAATATGTGCGTTATTATTTGGAATCATTAATTAACACATTAAAACATATACTTTTTTTATACCCTTCACCATGAAATGTGGAAAAAGGGTATAACTAAATTTGTCATCCGTTTATAGTTTCCACTTCCGACCCCATAAAGTATATGTATTCTAACTTCTTATGCATAGCGGAATCAATTGAGCTATGTCCGTCTGTTCATCTGTTCGTCCCTGTTAGTGTGAAATAAAGTTACCCAGGGCTTGAGACAACTTAAATACCCCAATCGATCAGACATAGTGTCGTAAGAGGTGCCATTAAAAATCAGCAAGATCGGACCCCGTCCTTCGAGGCAGCGGGCATAACACCACCCCTAAATTTACTCAAGTAAATTTAACTAAACGTACGGTAAAAGGTATATAAGATTTGGCATAGCCAAATATAGAACTCTTACTTGTTAAAATATTATTTTAAAATATTCATTATTTAAAATTAATAAAAGAAATTAGATATTTATCTATTTGTATAAAATTTTAGATTTTCTTATCTTTTGCTTTTTTTACAGTTTTCTTTTAAACAGTTAAAATTGAGACATGAGAAGTTTTTTAATCCGAATTAAGATTATTCAATTTTTTTTAATTCCTACATCTTTTAACAAAGAAAAATATCTGCAAATCGTACTTGTGTTTGTTTCTAAAGAAAACAGGAATATAAAATTTCAGCAGAATAAAATAAAATTAATTATTTTAAGGCGATAAATGTACAAAAAACAAATCGACGATTAGCAGAAAGCAAACAACAAATGTAAAGCTTTATGTACAAGATGCACTACCAGAATAGAGAACTCAGATGACGTATCGATTACAGACAACTTAATGTCAAAAGAGTAACCGTTGCTTTTTTACTAGCAATAATAAATGCGGTACTAAATTAACTTACGAATACGAAATACATTAAAAGCATTGACCTTAAAAATAGGTACTGGCAAATCCCGATGGCCGCGGACAACAAGGAATATACGGCAAGTACAGTTTTGGCTCAGTTGAAGTAATGTCAGCCCCTGCAAAGTTCCAAAGAACCTTGGATGGAATAAACAATGTCGAAATAGATGTTAAATGTCTAGGTTACGTGGTCACTGAAAATTATATCGACATAGATCCAGCAAAAGCTGCATCAATTAGGGAATTACAACCGCCGGAGAAGCGCAAAGATATCTAGGAATTGCTTATTATGGTATTGGTGTTTTATTCAAAACTTTACGAAAACTATGTCAAACATAAAATCTCTTACAAAAACAAAAAAAACAAAAGTTAAGCCCTTCAAATGAGATCAAGAACAGCAAGAGGCATTAAAAAACCTAAAGATATAACTGACAGAAGCTCCAGTTTTGGCTCTCCCAGATTTCTCCAGAAAATGACCATACAGCCTATGTGCACTTCTTACTCAGGACGTATGAAAGTGGGCAAGGAAAAGTGATTTCTTAAGTCGTCATTTAAAACGAGCGGAAATATACCACAATTTTTAGCAATTATTTATGCCGCTAAAAAAAAAACTGTATACGAATATAGTTTGTTGACCAAAGCTTAAAAAAGCTATATGAATCATATCAATGGCACTTATCCGATTTATCAGACGAAAAACCGTCAAGTTTTAACACAATTCAAGTTGTTGTAGACTTCCTTCTTCTTTTCGATCTGGACATTCTTCAATATTTTCAGTTTCACCTCTTTCTTGGTGTATAATTCTTCTCTTGTCTTGGTGTATAAATCCTCCATTTAGACATTTTCTACCGAACTTCTAAGGTCTATGATATTGTGAATAAATCGCTGCTTAGATAACGATTTTACATGAATATTGCGTATACATATATTTAAATATTTGCTTTTTCGGATTAGGAAATAACACATTTCTTAAGACTTTATAACAATTCACAATGTCACAAAAATATAAATTTAATGTCATATACAAGTTTTTATTCATTTTATTTTACTAAAAATATAGTAAAAAAATGTCACCTTTTTATTTTTTGAAACTAAAAACGTAAATGACAAATTGTTTCCCTAAAACATATTTAGATCGAAGGAATAAAACTTTCAAATATACCCTTTTATTAAATATGTTGCTTATGAAGACAAAATTCCCAAATGTTTTCAAATTATTCTTTAAGGTTCGTGATTTGTATATTACTTTTGAACACATATTAATAAGAGGATATACGAGGCGTGTTCAGTGTGATCATAACATGAATTTTTTTAGCTTAATGTAGCACTTATAAAGTTTATTTGTACTATGTTTTATTATAATTTACTAATGTGGAATTAGTACTATATCCGACTAAAACAGACAAAGTAAAATGAAGAAAAATGCGTCAATGCTAAAAAATTACTACATTGTGAAATTCTAAAGAATATCAACGCATAAAACAGCAAAACAAATAAAGGCAATAAAAGATTGGCACACTGGGCGATTTGGTATAAAAATGTATTTTCTCGATTATTTTGAAATTTCCCTGTAGTCGAGTTCAAGTGTTATATGTGGACTTCTTATAGAGCTTAGGGAAATACGACGCCGCTGCCTTTAAATAGCACTTGTCAATCTCAAAAATATTACTAAACATAAGCATTGTCGGAACCATTCCAATTTTTCACAAATATATTTAATTTTTTTTAGGTTTTTGGCATTTAGAAAAAAATTGCAATTTACAGTTATTTTTGAGTTATTCAAAAATTTGTATTCGATAATATAAAGTTTCTATAAGAAGTGTCGTGCACGCTGTTTGGTAAATATAGAAAAATAACTTAAAAATCCCATCTCTGGCCAATTTTTAGACTTGTAATTTGTCCGATTTACTTTAGTCTATCTTTTAAATCTGTTTACTATATAAATTTCTATAAGATTGCAAAGTTTAATTAATAAGATTGGTAGTAATAAATTCTTAGAGTTCCCCGTTTTTGCAAAAACATTTAAAAAAAAATTAAAAAGCATAATTAAAAAAATATATAAAATTCCCCAAATGTTGTTATATCATAAGTCTACTTCACATACCTTAAAAGTTAAATTAATGATTTAAATTTAAAACTTTTTACTAAGATTGTAAAACATTGTCAGGTATGTTCGTACAGGACATACATTTAAAGTACTTACTTTTCCTGGTTTTCTAACAATTAATATTTGATGCTAATTTTATTGCCATTTTACGCTAAAAGCAGATTAGTTTATATCCTTTCTTAAGTACATATTCGGAAGTTTTTCCTGTTGAAATATCTTCCTGCTTTTATTATTTGTTGCACTATTTTTTTAGGCATATCCCCTACTGTGCCCAAATTAAAACTTACAGAAAAGTTAACAAATTCTAATGTTTAGAGGCATAGGCCTCTACGAACCGGCCAATTGACAATTGTTCTCTAGCCAATATTGAATAATTACTGTCAGATTGCTATACTTTCTTTGTTATTTATCTAGATGAAGGACGCCCAAGAAATGCTGAGCGAACAACGGCCATTGTTTTTTTTTGCGTTGATATAGACAATAGACAAATAACAATCGAGAATATAATGGGTCTATTAGCCCACAGGGACAGCAAATAGCTCCTAGGAAGAGATAGGGTGACACCACACGGTACCCGATTGAAACAAAGAAGTTGCTTACTAAAACTCAAGATAAGGCAGAGATCTTCTGTAGACCTCAGATTAACCGGTCTTATCCACTCACTCTTCCTATGGTTTTTGGCGTAGATGCAAATAACATGTACATGTTAAATATACACTGGATGGAACTTAATATTCGTTTCATTTTCTCAATTAAATTATATATTATTACAAATAAAAACAATATTTTGATGAAAAATATTAAAATAAAAATATTTACATACCTCGCATAATTATTCATTCCTTATTCAAAGTACTATGTACTCACATTCGAGTTTGACAGTTACACATGAGTGGGTTTTAGAGATTTTCTACTTTGTCTTTAAATATTTTTACATGATGTGATATACAAAGCTAATTTTATATGATATTAATTGCAATGGTACTTTTTACAACACGTATTTTAACTAAAAAGTAAAACGAAGGAAAAATAACAGAAATATAAGCAACTGCTTCTTATGTGAATTAGAAATGATACAAAAGTATAGCAGATGCTAGTTGTGTAGGTCGCACAGTGGATGATTTCCCATAATAATCATCGATGTTCGATTTTATAACACATTACATAACACTGTGATTTACCGCTTTGGTTCTTAAACAACACATCTAAAAAGAAAACAAAACAAATTTTACTATAATTAAAATACATAATTTAACTTTAATTAAGTTAACCTGAATTCTGGAAAAAATTTCAGGCCATAAATCCGACATTCGATCGATTGTTTGACTTTAGTTTTTCTTAGAATGCTGCTGAAAGGCCCCACGAAATTGCCATGTTTTGACATCCATTCCATTTGATGAGTGTAAAATTACTTAAAGAATTAGATCCATGAGGGGACAGTCTAAATTGGTATCAAATGGTTGAATTAAATGTTTTTTTATTTCATTCATTGTTTTCGGATTTACTAAACAAATATTTTATTTAGAACTAGATGTATCTGACAAAGCAGAATATATTTTTATTTCGCGATTATTCTGGACACTGATAAACGTGGGTAGAAAATTGATACATTATTTTTGAAATATTTCTTTTCCTAAAAAAAATATTTCATTGGTTTCCTTTACAAACTAGACTTTATTGGCTTATAGTGTCTTGAAGAAGGAGGCCGCGGTTTTTAGATGAATTTTTCGTGTTCCGAAGACCTTTTATTAATTACCCGTTGAGGAATGTAGAGAGTTACAAAAGGACTATCGTCGTTAGTGATTGAATCTGCAAAGGAATGTTTAAAGTCGGTAACATTAATGCTGTTGGTATACGGATAAAACTTCGCATGTACTACGATTTAATACAAAGGCACATCCCGTTAATTAATATTCGACAAAAACTGCTGCAATATTAACATTGTATCTTTGCGAAAAAGAAACTCTACCGCCTGAAATTTTAAGAAGGGATTTTGTTACGACAAACTGGACTTTACCCCCACTTTGTTCTAGAACTACACTCGGCATAGTATTTTTTGGGCGGTCACTAGGCAGCACACTCCTTAATAAATGGTAAATATTATAAGTCATGCTGTCGTCATCTTTATTGGATGTTCTTGCTTAGAAACTGCGAAAAAAAATAAAATAATTAAAATTTATTTATAATATCCACTACTAAAAATATGTGTACTAAATGCCCGCTGCCGTGAAGAATGTGGACCGATCTTGTTGATTTAAAATACCAAGCTTTTTCAAACTATGTCTGATCGATTGGCGTATTTAAATTTTCTCTATATCATCTAGTGTCATCGCAAAGTTGATTTCAAACCGAACACGGGTGGGCTGACGGACACCGCTCACTCTACTTCGCTATGCATAAAAACTCAGAGTATATACAATTTATGGTGTCAGAAATGGATATTGTTGAAACAACACACGAATGATAAACCTTTTTTCAGCTGTGGTGAATGGTACACAGAGAAAAGAAATTCGTTATGAGAACCGAATTTGTTGCCAATCGAATTTTGTCGGTTGTGTGTATTATCTTGAATTCGGTTGTAGTAACTGAATAAATATAGCAGTCACAACTATTTTAAAAAATGATTCTTGTGTGATTATAAAATATTATTGTGAATTAAATAAAATATTTTAATGTTTATTTTTATTTTAAAATTAAATTATAGGAATACGATTACAAATTACATTTCATGTCTCGAGCCATCAATTTTAGCCTACTCTTTTCATCATCATGATTCTTCTCCTCCACATAGTTTTTTCAAATTTTCATCCCATACCGCACGTCTTGCTGTAGTTTTTTTAATTTACAAATGTCTTTGTGAGGGTGTTTTTGGACTTACCATTTAACAATATTGGGGAACTTTTTACCACTAACAATATATCTTGTATTTTTATTCTAAAATATTGATTATTTTTTGTGTAATTTGTACAAATTCCTTTTTATTATGTCAAATATTTTTCGATTTTAGACTACATAATCGATTTTTATGATTCTAACTACCAAAATTTGGGTTTCAGTAATAATATGCTGAATAAGTTTAGTTGCATCTTCTATTTAATAGAATAGATTTTAGTAAACATACAAATCGGTTAGGTTAACTTCTTCAAGAGGTGTTACAACCAACATTTGGAGACAAATATCATTTGTTGGCTTTTAATGTAAAAAATGAATCAAAATGATTAATTATTGATATTAAAAATCAAATTATTATATTAGCAATTAAATTTTGAACATACCAATCGAATTTATACCTATCTGTTTTCTGTGTGTATACAAATTTTATCAAATAGTTAATACATACAGAACTTAAAAAAAAGAACGCAAATTAGATGCCTCAATTATTAATTCATGACGAAGAGAATTATTAATATTACAATCTAGTATTCCTAACAGTGTACCGAATAGTAAGATCAAATTTATCCTACCTGACTTTCGACAAATTTTAATTTTGTCCTACCGGCAAAAACGAACTGGACCAACTTAATTTTATGGCCACTTATAATTTTAAAAATTACTAACAGTTAAATGCCACATGACCAAATTTTAGCTCAATTGGAGCATTCGCTAATAAACAGAGAAAATATTTAAGTTATTTAAAGCAGAGAAAAGGATTTATAAAATCCTGCAGTTTTCCCTGTGAGCGTAAATATATACACAATTGGGAAGAAAAATAGGGCTTTTGCATCTAGAATTTATTCTTACACTCTAAATATTCAAAAATCGTCAACTTAAAAGATAATAGCATCCCTCTTATGCTCTAGAAAATGAGTGATAAACTTTGCTCCAAAATGAGATAAGTAAAAATTTTGGGAACAAATTTTTCTTTAAAATGTATCGATAATTCAAATATTTAAACATACTCGTATATAAGACGTTGACTTTGGATAAATCACTTTTTCAAAAAAAAATCGGGTTAATGGCCACACTAAATACAACTGAATGTCATGGAAATTATTTTTACTGAGAAAAATATCAGTGCCATGAGATAACAAGTGCAAGTAAATCTTTTCGAAAGTTAGGATCCATATTTCTAAAAGTACTAAAACTCAAACACCTTAAAATCTCGACTTAAAAACAAAGTTACTTATGCCACTTTCAAAATAGACGGCGCAGATTATATGGAAATTTTTTTTTGAGTTTTTAATACTGGTAGCAATGAAAATATGCGATTTAAGCCAAAACTTATGTAGGTAACTTTCAGACCAATCGTATGGTGCCAACCCGTGGCAAAATTTTTTTGCCATATAAGAATAGAATAGAATTTCGAAACGCCTTCTTACTTAACATACTTAAACATACGTACTTAAATATGAAATTTCCTATTTGTAGCATGATTGCAACCCGTGCCGACCGAGCTCTAAATTTAATAAAAAATGGTGTTTTCGCCTAACATTTTGGTAGATGCATCAGCCAATAACTCTCTTTGTTTTACCTTTCTTTCCTTTTCTTCCAATCGTCGACCTGGCTTTGTCTGTTTTTTTGAAAATTCTTTGTCTTCCTCTATCTTCATTTTGTCGAAAGCATCTGCATATGCAATATCAAATAAGTTATCAAGCTCTTTTACAAAATTATTTTCACGGTTCTTGAATGCCACCTGAGTTTTCTTAGAGTTTTTTTGCAGCTCCCTACAAACATGACATAAATAAACAAGTTTCTTCACACAGTTAGGAAATACCTTCGTAGGAATTCTGGCTTTTTCCAAATGTACCCTCTTATAACCAGATTCGGTTTTTCACTAACAGTCAGCTTGACTTCACGAATATGGTAATTTTGTACCATTTATCTGGTGGCTTAACAGTCCGGTAACGTAAATATTTTGTTTATCGCTTTGTTATTCTACAAACATCTTCGCATAATAAACAACAACGCACTAATAATGTTGGAAATCACGTATGAAATGACAATTGAAACTCGCAGTAACATGTCGCAACGCTACACCCGGGCAACTTGTATATACAAGTTAAAAACTCAAGGCGGCACGGGTTATCGTTTATAAATCGGGCTAATATTTATTTCTAGACTATATTAGGTCAATAAAAATAAATTTAAGTTTAAGGGACACCCTAATATATAATATATATATATATATATATATATATATAAGGACAATTAAAACAATTTATTTGACCTTGCCCAAAATTTAGAAATTTCACAAATAGAAAAAAGAAAGGCTTTGTGACTGGAAGCTGAAAAACGTCGAAAGAAAAATTATGAAGAGAGAAATAGCACTTCAGGTAATTATCATATATTATTTTTTTGTACGCTTAATTGCATGTACAGACTTGACTACGAAACGTGTTGAATTTGATGACTGCCAATTTGTCATCTAAATTAGCTATACGCTTCATCAGTGCAACTTCTAAACCGTTGGGTCACAATATTGAGGATCTTGATTGGAACTTCACAAGTTTGCGTGAACAGCGTAAAAAATATCATTGCCGTCTTGGCAAAGAAATTTTTGAAAATTTCAAAGTATTTTTATTGCTTTAGCTAAGTTACAAGTTTTTATTTGAGCTTAAGTTTTTAGATCCCTAAAACATTTGTTTTGCATTGGGACAAAAAGCTACTTCAGCAATGCTGAAAAAGATAAATTTGATCGCTTGGCCATTGTGCTCATGTCGCAGAACGTTGTTAAATTGATAGCTATCTCTATCATTAAGGATGAAAGTGGTGCTGCAATCGCTCAATCAGTCTACAATTTGTTAAATCTAAATATGCTGAATTCATTAGAAATTATATATTTTGATACACTACTGCAAATATTGGCTTTCAAAGTCGTGCTGAAACTTTATTGGAACGCAAACTGGATCACAGCTAATTGTGCTTACCGTGTCGCCACCATATTGCAGAAATTCTTCTAAGAGCTATATTTAAGACTAATTTTGGAAAATCAAGTGGCCCAGAGGTGGTGATTTTTGAACGTTTTGCACTGCAACGGACCACATTTAATTAAAAGGAATACAGCACTTGTATGCTGGATGAACAAGTGTTGAGTATTCTATCTGTCGAGAAACGCGAAAAAAGCAAGCAATTTTATCTTGAATATTTACCGAAAGTCCCCATTCGGTATGATTATAGAGTATTCTTACAACTTGCATTTATTTTTCTTAGTGGTAGCATTCCCATTTTTACGTTTCGTGCTCTTATTGTCTAAAAATGTATATTTTTCAACACACTTTAAAACTTCTTCGAGTCAGTTGAATGGAATTCGTATTATGTGCATTTTCTTAATAAATCTCTATATTCCTTATTGGTTCAGAATCGTTGAAGCACCCAATAGAGATATGCAACTGATAAAGAGGATTATTGGCTATTTTGATAAAATTGTATCTGCAGTGCTGTTAGAAAAATTTCGGAACCATATGTGGTATTTATTAGAGGAAGCAGTTGCACTTGCCTTTTTCGATCCACATGTTGATTCAGGAGAAAGGAAAAATATGGTTTTGGTATTGCAAATTGAGTCAGATAAAGACAATTATATCGGTGATTATGTTGATATTTTCCCATCTAAAAAAGTTGTGAAGCCTTAATGAAGTCCAATTATTCACATCCAAGGACTTAAGCTCTTTTGGGACTACCAAAACAAAACATTTTTTTCTCGTTTGGAAATTTCTGTTTTCTTACGCTTTGACCCGTCAAATTAGCCTAAGAGCAAAGCATTTTGTAAAGGGGAGCAGATTGTCAAAAGCATTGCTCTTGTGAATGATGCAGCCGAAAGAAAGGTTAAACTGACTTTAACAAATGCTTAACACACAACGAAGACATTGTACAGTATTTCTTGTCAAATAAAAATGATAAAATTTCGTATTTTATCACACACAAACAGCTTTTTAGTGATTTTTCAAAATTTGACCTTTGTCCTCGTTATGGCACTGGTTGTCAGCATTGGATCAGCCTGTAAATTTGCCACATCAATTTTGGTATCAAATCGCATGTTTTCAGGTCTAACGTATTCTCATGAACTATTTATTATTTTAAACTAAACTAAAAAATTAAATGTATACTGCATATCCATATGGCCATTTCGCTACTGCTCATATATAGCTCATCAGTGGATTATACCCAAATATTGTAAGGAAAACCTCAGAGTCTTATACCAAAAGCCAAATTGATTAAATGGGAACTCCATTAAATCAATAAAGCAAAAAGCTATAAAAACTCAAAAAAATTTAATACAAGAACACATTACCCACTGAGTAAATATTTTTATTTTTTCTTTAAAAAATTTAAAAACATAATAAAAATACACTTAAATAATTCAACTAATTTTGTATGCACTAAATGTCTATAACATTTCGCAAAATTTTCCGTATTTGTCTTAAAGTTTTTTCTTTTTGTTGATGGAACTTTAATTATTTTTAACATTTCTAACACACGTCAGCGTGTAATTATTTTTATATTTAAAACTGATGTATCTTCAAAGTTGGGATAATGATTTAATCTGGCTCAATGGGAAGATAATGTAGTTTTTTGTGGATTATTTACGTAACTGTATCTTTGAGCAGACTTGTGTCCATCTATTCTAGTTTTTAGTTTATTTTTTATTGTACCTACATATACCTTATTACAATTCTCATTATCATCACCATTACAACGTATTTTGTATACTATGTTTAATATGTCTCATTTTTGTATTTTATTTTTTTTTTTTATTAAATAATCTATTTAAAGTATTATAAATTTTATATTTCTCAGCATCAAAAATTTTTGATTTTTCTATTCTTTCTGCTATTTCTAGTACATAAATTAAAGACTTGTAAACTTTTGTTTCTGTAACATTTTTGTGTTACTTGCTTTTTCGTACCTTAATTGTTTAAATAAACAATTTATTATTTGCATTGGAAAATGATTATCTATTAATATCTTTACAACTTTATCTTTCTTTTGTAAAATTTCTCATGACTTAACTTAAGTACTTTGTTATGCTTACAATAATAATTCTCCCGGGAGCTGTTGGCTCTTGCTACCAATTAATTTTTAGTTCATTACCTCTCCTTATTACTAACGTATTCAAATTGTGGAGTTTAAAATCACTTTCTATTTCTACTCCTTATTATAACGGTCATAGTAATCAACGTTTTGTCCAATTTTCAAGCGTTTGTCTATAACGCTTCAAAAGTTACGTTAATATAAATCAATTTAAGTCCCCTATAGGAGCACCATTTAATTTTTAGATTTGTTTTTGCTATTAAATCCAAAAACAAAATACTCAAAATCGGTTCAGATGTGACTGAGTTCTGCGGGCACAAACACAACATCTTTAGTGGTTTTGTTTAATTTTCTAATTGTATTTCTTAAAATTACGTTATTTAAAATCGCGAGCTCCTCAATATCCCGCAAACGGTTTAGTACGCGAATCACGCGATTTTGAGATAAACCAAATTTCGAAAACAAATGAAAACAGCTGATTTGTTAGATTTGTGTTTCATTGGTTTACCTTTTTAAATTCGTAATTAAATTTTAATGGAGTTCAGAAAAATCAAAATGCCTGAAGCTAAACTAAATTAGTTAATTTTTATTTGTTTATAGTACTTTCATTATCTTATTGGAGCTGATTAAAGCTCTTAAAAATTCGCGTCAAACAAGAAGTCGCAAAAATATAAAAATATGTATTAATACATTAACAGAAACAAATTAACAGGCCGCCACTATTTCAAATGATGACATTTGCTTCCTGTTTTAATTCCTTTTTTTTATAAATTTGCTCAAAAATTACTCAATTATAAAGTATTGCTATTTTTTAACCACAGTAAATAAATTATGTCTTATTAATTAAATAATTAACAACATAATCATAAATAAAATAAATCTTAAATGACGTTTCAGGACTGCATCAATTTGGTAACCTTTGGATTATCTTCGAAAAAAAAAACGCTGTGTCTTCAGACACTTATAAATATTAAGGTTTATATGTGTATAAATAAATAAGTAAAAATAAGATTTTTTATACAAAAGTAAATTAAGGACATATCGTTTTAAGTATAAGAGTGTTTTCAAAATATTATAAATAAACAAACAAGGCTATGGCGAATCTTATATGCCATACGCCAGGTATGTATAACCACATGTACATATAAATCGGCATAAGAAATTCTCTCCTACCATTAGCTTTTTCTGTTCAAAAAAGCGTCGAAAATTGTTCCAGCTACTTGAAAAGAATGCTGCGTCAGATCATAGTATATTTGTGGTGAATAAGCAGTAAACACC
Source organism: Gymnosoma rotundatum (assembly GCA_916610165.2). NCBI lineage: Eukaryota > Metazoa > Arthropoda > Insecta > Diptera > Tachinidae > Gymnosoma > Gymnosoma rotundatum. The sequence goes on along the minus strand of OU744337.1, from coordinate 87,198,525 downwards.
AACACCTGGAGAATACAAACGAAATTTTAAAAAATAATATGGGAAAACTAGAGGCCGGTTTCCGCTTTCTCCAAGGTCATGGGCCGATCTTGCTGATTTTCAACAGCAAATTTTTCTAAACTGTGTGATCGATTGGCGTATTTAAATTTTCTCCAGTTCATTTTTGACTAGGAAAAGTTGATCCCAATACGAACTCAGAGTATATATATATACTTTATCGGATTGGAAATGAATATTGTAGAAATTACAAACGAAATGACAAACTTGGATAAACCCTTTATCCATCTGTGGTAAAGGGTATAAAAATAGGCAGGTGATTTCAAATCGGCTGTCAATTAGTTAACCATTTTCAAATCACGAGATTGCAGTATTTTTGTGCGCAGAACACAATTTTTTGTGATTTAAAAGCACTTTCACAAAAAGTGATTTGTAGGGCTGGCCTGTATATAAATTTTTTCTGACGAGTTAATCGCTTGTAATACAGAAATATCACATTAAATTTGATATTCGAATATATACACATGTTTGTTTTTCATGAACTTAAACATATCTGTCGCATAGCGTTCTTTTTTTTCTTCCTTAATATTAAATTGTCTAAAATTTGTTCTTTAAAGTAAAATTAATTGGAAGCAACGTTTCTTCTTAACTTTAAAATATATGAGCTACACTCATATTAAAAAAATATATAGTTAAAAAGCAGTTAAGAGTTTATTTTTAATAAGAAATAACTGGTAATATTTAGCAAGAAAATACGCAAGCACTTCTGTTTCAAAAGTTTCTGTATTTTTATAGATTTTAGCCAAATAATACAATAGAGTCTTTCTAATTGCCCTGTTCACAAAGCAACCAACAAAACAGGACCCTAAATTTTAAATTCTTTATTAAGTTTTTTTGAGTTATCTTAATTATAAATCGTTATTGTGCCACAGTCTGTGGTGAAAAAGGAAAATCTATAAAATTATTATTACAGAAGTGCCGAGAGAACGTGTTTTATTAAAAACTTTGTCATAACACAACATAAAAAAGAAAAATACTATTCCTTGTAAAACATATGTGTTCATTAAAAATGTTAAGGAAGTTTTTTATTGCAAACGCAGACAAGTATTCGTAAGGGTAAAGTCAGACAGTGCTTTTTAATAAAAATAATCATACTAAGTGTAAATTTCTGGTGAACAGGTTCACACTTTTCTTATTGAATAAAACTACTTACGAATAGTTCAGAACACAAGCAATTGAAAATATTTTTAAGGTAAACACAAATCTAGGTGCTCGTATTTTTTCAGGTAAAACACAGGGCTGTCGTCATAACATAATTTTATTTTTTATTATCTCTACATTCCTAGAAGTAATCGGTCTTTGCGGAGGTCTTGCTACAATAATACTTAATATTATAATATGTATCTAAAAGAAGGTTGTGAAAGTAATAATCTATTTTAACTTACTAGACAGATTACGAAAACGGCCTTGAATGAAATAAGAAAATGAGAGCGCAACTAATGTAGAGAAACACGGTGAGGAAAACGTGTTAAGCTAAATTTGAAAATTTGATAAGCTGTTTGCCGGTTTGGATGGACGTCCAAAGGGATCGCAACTTTAACCCAAATTAACACAAGGTGAGGCTGTTTTCGTTGTATTTTGTTTGTAGCGGTATTGAATTGAACCTTTTTCTAACAGAAGCTAAAAGAAAGATAAAATACATCATGAATACATATTCTAATGTGTCAAACTGGCTTCCTTCGATTATAATGTGTCTTAAAGTTGGCCATCTAACCACATCACTTGACTCGACCCTCTAGATTATTTATCCAAAATAAGAAATCACAAAATAATTGTAGGCTAAAATTATAAGTCGATTTAAAATAAATAAAATATTAATTTTAACCTACCAAACAATAAAATGACTCTTGTTACAGAACAAAATAATGTCGTTCCATAAAAAAAAAAAATAAGAGTAAATAATTGTTGTTTGGCGAATTTTAGCTTGTTGTGTAATTAATAAAAATATTTTAGAATTGAGTATCGTCTGACTTGAACTCAAGAAATAAAATATTGTTTGTGTAGAAAATACATATGTTTTACAAGAAATAAACAGCTTGCAGCTGCTGGGTACATAAATAAATTATTGCACAAGAATTATTAAAATTACAAAAGAAGCCACAAACCAGGAAGTTTTACAAACCCATGCTGGCTACCCGCCATCTTACAAACAATGCAGACAGACCATTAAAACGGCAGGCACACAGAGAGGAAGTACAAAGAAAACCTCTCTATTAAGCCCCAACTGGTAACGAACAATAAAAAAGTTTTATTTTCTACTTTTTATATTTTCACAATGGAAATGAAATTACCAGAAGAACAATTAAAAGTGTGAAAATACAAAAAAAGGATAGAATTATATCGAAGGTATAAAAGAAAATTACAACACCAACTACACATTTGCATTTAGTACATTTCTTTATTATCAGTGTGTATGTGTTAGTGTATGAGTTAATGTCCAAAAATCTAAAGCTGTATTGTAAAACAATATTTAGAGTAAAACCGCCGAAAACAATGACTTAAAATACCGGAAAACAAAGCAGCAGTAATACCGAGTTCTACATCAGTGTGACCATTTGAAAATAAGACTTCTTCATTTCGCTATTTAGCATTTGGTATATTTTTAGATATTTTTATAAAAAAAAATTTTGTTTTTTTATCCCACCTTTTATAATACTTGAACTTTTTTTTAATTAATTTTTTTACGGCAAAAGTTTATTTTCATAATAATTATTATCAAAAAAAAACTAGCAAAGTCTAAAGCATTCGCTGGATCCCTACAAACTTCTTCAAAATTTTGGATACACGACAGTTAGCAATTGTAAAATGTAATATTTTTTGTCCGTGTTACGTTCGTTGTTAATTGTTTCTAATTGTAAAGAGAACAGTAAAATTTAGATACCAGTTGAATGATAAGCACTTACTGGTTCGCTACGTCGGCATTTTACAAGCTGGTTATCTATTGTATTTTTTTCTATTTATACAACTATTTAGGAGAAAAAAGATACGAGAAATTACAGTTATTTTTTCATATTGTGTTTTTGAAACATTTATGTATGCCTTTACAAAAGACATTATTTATTATAACTCCCAAAATACAAATTCTGGTATCCCAATATAAGACGGTCTAAATATCGATTGCTTCTTCGCTTCGCAGTAACTCAGGTATCAGTCCACTAAGAAGTTTTATTTTGTTAATACTGCTGGATTTTAAATTACGAAAACGAAATATTTAAATTTTACTGATATTATTCATAATGGCTTAAAAAAGTTTTGACAACAGACAGAAAATTCTAGCAAATCCATTGAGACCATGTGCATGATCGCGCTTATTGTTCGATATATTTCAATGCCCAAGGCTATACCTGTTCAATATTGCGTCTTTTCACAAATAAAAATGCTTCTTTCATATGATGCTTAATAGGAACTAAATTCAATATTTTAATTTACGACAATTATAGTCACATTATCTTCAGCCTTATTCTGTAAGTCGCTAAAGCTATATCTCCATCCCTAAAATTCTAAAAAAAAATCTATTTAGCGATTTTTGGCTCCAAGTGCTATTCTGTAACACTTTTCGCCGTAAATTATTTTCAGATTTTTAGCGATTCGAGATTTAGATTTAGCTACGAGAATAAAAGAATCAGACTGCTGTTAAGCTTAATTTGACAAATTAATTTTAATAATTTTTTTTTTCTTTAACATTTATACCTGCTCTGTGGTCATTTTTTGAAATTAATTTACCTATAAAAACGTGATAGTCAATTCTAAATTAATAATAAGACTAGTATTTGCGGGTCATTTTGTTCAGAAAATTGTTTTTTTTTATTTAGTTGCAGCAACAGTTTTTTATCACAGATTTTTACTTACGATTAATAAACAAAAAAATGTTTACACAACACAAAAACAGAATTTAAAAGTCAGTCTTTCAGCTAATATCAAAGAACTTCAACTAATTTTAATAACTACATAAGTGTAGTAAATTATTGCAATTTGGATATATTTTTGTCCTCTATTGAATTCATGGCGGTTTTTTTTTTTTTTTTTTTTTTTTTTTTTTGTTTACTGTGTGATTATACTCTTTTGCGTGTTGTGATAATGCTGTCGAAATAAGAATTAGTTAAACCATTTTATAATATAAATATAAGATTTAAATGACATGAGCTAGTAAGCTAAAAGGTATTGTTTAAAACAATTTGGTACTTCGGAGAAATATTAAAATAAAAATAACTCTTGCAAAAAAAACCGACTACAAAACAGATTTCATCTGTCTGTCTAAAAAGTACATCAAATAACATTAGCTATTGGGACCCCCTTATATTCGATCTCCAAACTTTATACTTGTTTGGCAATATACATCAAATTACAGTAACTATACACTTAGAAATACAAGTCTCTTGAAAGTTTCAGTTGTCTGTCTAAAACGGTTCAACAGTTTGGCCATATACATGAAATTATATCAATTGTTGGACACCATTTTAATTTCAAAATTCAAATTTTATACTTGTTTTTAAAGCGGATTTACGAGGGCTGCTCTATATATTTCTGGCCGAATAGTAAAAAAATGGTTTTATTGTTTTTCAAAGTATTCTCCAGCATGATTTATACACGTTTGCATGCGCTCAAACCAGTTGTCGAAGCACTCTTCCACTCCGATTGAGACACCTCTAAAACATGGTTTTTGAACACTTCAACAGCTTCTTCTGGCGACGAAAATCGTTGACCACACATTTTTTTCTTGATGTGCGGAAACAAGAAGAAGTCATTAAGTTCCAAGTCAGGGCTGTACGGTGGATGACCCATTAATTCGACGTTTTGGCCGGTAAAAAACACTCTGGTTTGAGCCGATGTGTGAGAGCTCGCATTGTCATGGTGAACAATGATTCGTCTTCTCTTGTTGGTTTTTCGAATTTCTCCGATGACTTCAAGCAAACAAATTGAAGTGTACCACTAAGAAGTGACCGTCCTACGTTGCTCCAGCGGAACAGTCGCCACATGACCAGTTTTGCCGAAGAAACAGGCTACCATTTGCTTCGAAGTGCTTCTTCCACGAACAACTTTCGTTGGATTTTGCTCGTCTTTCAAGACCCACACGGTCGATTGTTGTTTCGTTTCGGGCTCATACGCATAAATCCATGATTCGTCACCTGTGACGATCTTATAAACGTCTTTTGAAGCACCGCAATCGTATTTTTGCAACATTTCTTTGCACCAATCGACACGAGCCTTGTTTTGAGCGACTTTCAAATTGTGCGGGATCAAACGAGAACAAACCTTTTTTACGGCCAGGTGTTCATGCAGTATCGAATGTATGCTGGTGGAAGAAATGTTCAAGGATGTCTCTATCTCTCGGTATGTCGCATGTCGATCTTGCATTATGAGTTCACGCACGGCATCAATGTTCTCTGGCACAACAGCCGTTTTTGGACGACCTTCACGGAATTCGTCTTTGAGCGAGCTTCGGCCACGATTAAATTCATTATACCAATTTTTCACAGTGCTATAGATTTAAGATTTAGGTTCATCAATGCACTCTTGTCGTGATAATCCACGTCGAAAGTTGTGAAAAATGATGGCACGAAAATGTTCACGAGTTAATTCCATTTTTTTCTATATTAATTTTTTCAAGTCACTGTTAACAACACAAATAATGGTCTTACGTCAAAACGTTTTGAGTACGATTATGCTTAAAAATGACAAACTTTCCAATGGAAATGTCAGATTGCACTTGCAAGTATGGTCATATTAACTATTGGCGCACCCTTTAATTTAAAATTTTTAATATTAATTCTTTTTATTATGACGGTCATAACAATCGACATTCTGGCCAATTTGCAATCGTTTGTCTAGAAGGTCAACTATAGGGACACCTTTTAATTTTAGGATTTATTTTTGCATTACTTTTTGCAATTGGGAGCTATAGTAATATGCAGTTTTATTTTAATTTTAAAGTGGTGCCCTTTACGTCTTATAATAAACGTAAAAACATATATGTTGTATGGAACACCCCTTAATTTTTAAGATTATGAACTGTTTTTAAAACGGAACCAATCTGTAAGCATCACCTTTCAAATAATGATAAAATTTTTAAAATCGGTTCAGAAATGACTGTGTTCTGCTGGCACAAACATAATTAAAAGCAACTTTTAATCGAACTGATAACATCTTCTTTTTTGAAGACGGTTAATAAAAAATTATACACCAAATTTCAACTCGTTTGCACGGTTCCCAGATTTTTTTCGAAAGGTATCCCCAATTAGATAAATTTTATACCAAAAAATCCACAAAAAACAATTTCAACTATCCCCAAAAATCGCTACTACAAATAATACTACTATTGTTATTAAATTCAATTGAAAAAATCGAAAAGTTCTAAATTAAAATGTTTCTTCTCCTTGTCTAAAGCATATTTAAAAATTGAACAAAAGTGTCACATCAAAATGCATTACTTTCAAATGATTATTAATTCTCATTAAAGATTCGAGCAGCTTGTGTTGCATTTTACTTCTTATTTTGGTTTTAATTGAGTTCTATTATTCAAATTTACGGAGATGCTTACATGTCATATTATTTCTTTCATTATTTTTTACCGGTAACCATTAGTGCCAAACTCCAGTATATATTTTTTATGTATAAAGTTTGACAGTAATGAGTTCGGTAAAAATAAATGAATTCGCCTACGCTGCCACCTGGTAAATGATTCGCCTTGGTCTTGTTTTATCATAGCAGGAAACTTGTTAGTAGCAAAAAAAGTTAAATTTAATTAATACTATTAAAATTAAAATAACCAAAAACAGTATATATATCCTCAAAGAATTTCCATTCATCCCCATTTTTTAATAAAAACCTTCATTTGGGGATAAATCCCCTAATCTGACAACCCTGCTCGTTTGACGCGGCAACTTCTTCTACAGTACCGAAATAGTAAGACGATATTTTTTTTACAATTTTATGGCCAATTTTACTTTGGCATATAAAAAATCAAGATGAATATTGCAAAAAAAAAATACTGGAAGTACTGTTTACTCTTGCAACCGCAACCGCGAACACTCCAACTTTATTTTTACTTCATGTCTTCGACGATAATTTAACTTACGACCTCTAGCTTCGACGAGATCCAAACTTTAAATATTCTCTGTATTCATCTTTATTTCTTTAAATATGAACATTTATTTTTTAGCTTCATGTTTAATTTTGCAAGAATACGAAGCAACTCATCTTTTATCACCATTTTAAAAAAGAAATACAAATCATACTATTAGATAAGAAAAATTTCAAATTGGTTAAACCCTAAAGTTTTTAATGGAGCTGTTAGTGGGCTAGATCGTTTAACCAAATATTTAACACTTTTGCAACACCATTACCTATTATACATAAATACACAGTAGCCCAATTTACAATCTTGTGCATATCGGATTGCAAATTTATGCAATTGCAAAACTTTCTATCAATTCCGAACGACCTCTTTGGTTTAGTTCGCAACGCTTCTTGCAAACCACCACGAAATTCACAGCTGATTCAAAACAAATAAAAACATATCTAAGAAAATCTTTAAAAATCAATTAGTTGATTCTTTAAAAGACTTGGTTCACTGACTGTCAGCTATCGGTTTGCAACCAAGTGCATAATTGGACTAAATGTAAACTATTGGTTTTAAGTGTTGTATAATAATACAAGAGTTGCAAATGCATTACTGTATGTTTTGTAATTGTATAGAGTAAAAATATACTACACAATTTTGCAAATGCTATGATGCAAGATTATTTGAACAAGATTGTGAATTGGGCTAGAGGTAATTGGTTGGGTAATTTACAAGTATAAACTTGCAGAACTGTATCTTTTCCTTATTAATATTATTTTTAATTAATAGGTTATTTAAGCTTCTTCTTGTGGCCGATTAGATTTATAGTTTTTTAGATCTGGTCACCCTGCATACATCTTTATGTTGTACCCATGTTTAAAAGAAATATATACGACGTACATTGTACGTTTTATTTTTCCAGCAGCAAAAGCAAATGAAGTAAACAAAAAGAAGTAAGAAGAAAATAATAAAACAAAAGGCTTTTAAACAATCGGTAGACCAACCATTCGCCATTGGAGTTTCTATTGTAGAATTACAAATAAATTACATTTATAGACTAAATGCGAACAACGTACATAATTACAAAAACTTATAAAGGTGTAACCTATTTTTAGACCACATTTTTTGATTTCTTTTTACATGTTTTAATGCCAGTGAAATGGAATTTGTGTAAAGCTGTATATTTTTCCTATTTAGTGCTCGGCGTTTCTTGCAAAATACGTGCAAAGGCCTACATTCAACATGCAAACCTACAATTCACGCGATTCAAATCCAATAAAGTACAAGTTAAATGTATAAATTGTTAAAAACACCTCGTTTTTTCATTTACAATACAGTGTGTGAAATAACACTTTGGAAGCTAGAAATTAGGGCGAAAGTCTTTAAAAATAATATTGAAAAATATACATGTTCAAAGAATTGATGTTTACTCCCACTTATTACAATATTAATACAATCATTTATCGCAAGTATAAATGAATACCTTTATAAATATCTTAGGTTATGTTTTTGATTTCGAGATTCAAACTAATTTGTTTTTTAATTGATTCACAAAACTTTTCCATTCACCAATGCAATTTTTTCCCCACATATATTTCAGAGAACTATTTCATCATCTTCTTTTTTTAGCAAACTTGCAAACAGCTTACTACTTCCATATATCTTCCTGGTCACAAGCTGACACTTAGTAATTTCTCTCTTCTTTCCACAACGACAGGTTTAAGCATAGACTTAACTTACGTGAATTTTTGTGTAAAATAATACTGAAGTCACAAGCAAAAGTTTAGCAGGGTTGAACTAAGGAAATAGACAACAACACGTTCAACGAAGAAAAAAACATCCGAGATATCGTCGACCAAGGAAAATATTGCACCCCACGCGAGGTACTCAAAGTCGCAAGAGAGCACTTGTATGTTTTACATGCAAGAAAAAACGTTATACTAGAATTGCCGGGCGGGTTTAAAGTATTCAATATGATCGTCGCACAGTGGCGCCCGTAGAGCAAACGAGGTTGCAAAAACCAAAATTTTTATGAGCGCCCACGAAGTTTTGAATAAACCCATGTTATACGAAACTTTTCAACGATTTCAAACATGCCACTCTTAATAATATCACATTTTTAGTTTAGAAGATATAACCGTTCAAAGGTGACCGATTTACGTTTTTCAAAAAAACACACAATTTTTAGTCAATTTGTTGCGATTTCAGTTATAATATCACGAAAAGTAGGTAACGAATCGCAATATTTTTTGTTTATATTGATTAATGTATTTATTAAATATATAATGATAAAAAATTTTAACTGTTTGCTTTGTGTTTCTCCTGGTAAATCACTATTTAAAAACTATCCGTTTTTTCACTATTTTTCAACTTTGACGGAAAATAAAAAAATCTATATTTTTCTATATTTGCCATATTTGCAAAACCTGTTCTTTGATTATTTCTTTAAATAATTCAAAAGGTTTTATCTGCCTGTACGTTCCCGTTTGGCTTCTAGAAGTAAAAAAGTTTAAAAAGACATGGTTGCAGAAATTGTATGACGCCCATCCCTTATATGTTTTGACTGACAGTAATTTTTTTTAGTAGTAAATTTTTGTTTAATTTTTTTTTTGTAGTAGTAAATTTTTAGGCATGGTAGCATAAGCCTATATATTGCAAAATAAGCACAATGATAATGAGGTGAAAATTCTTCCTGAGAAGTTGACATTGATCAGAAAATGGAGCTGCGATGGATCATCCGGACAAAGCGTTTATAAGCAAAGGATATCTTCCGATGACGCTACAATATCGGACGGAAATATGTTTATGGCATCTGTTTTTCCTTTGCAGCTAAAATCTGATGTTTCCCTACACTGGAGAAATCCACGTCCGTCCGGATTAGGTGGAAAACTTCGATGAAAATACATCAATAAAGGATAAGGAAAAGATCAGAAAGAAGCAAATACAGGATGCTTTGTTTTAAACAAGTTGGACTAAAAGTAGACTGTCCCAAGCACGGATATGGTAACTTAAACGATGGAAACACTTCTGGGAGATTTTTTGAAAATGATGAGGCAGTAACTGGAATCACTGGAATTGCCAATCAAATCGTGAAAAAATTGGGAACGATCTTGGATAATTTAAACTGCAACGAAAATGTCAATTCTACAAAGTATGGAGAATATGCGTCGAAAACTGCCTCTCTTTTAGCATAAATGTATTCACAGAAGAAGTTGACTCCGACCGTCCATAAAATATTGGCGCATGGCAAGGATATAATTTAGTTCCAGTCTTTGCCAATTGGAGAGCTTTCTGAAGAAGCACAGGATTCTCTTAACAAATTTTATAAAAAATATAGATTGCGGAACACATTCAAAACATCAAGGGTAAGGCAAAATGAGGACCTCGTCAACATGTTGGCAGCATCTTCCGAATAGAGTTAGAAAATAATTATAGTTTAGAAATGCTTAGTCTTTCAGATATACCTTCTCTTACGATATGTGATGAATATTTTACAGAAAATTGAAAAAAATTAATTTTTAAAAAATTATTTTTTTAATTTTTTTAATTTAAAACATAAAACCCTAAAGAAAAAAATAAAAACTATTTAAAAATGTAAAAATATTTTTTTTTAGTTACCATAAAATTGATTTTTCTACTAATTATAACTTTGGAAACCCATAAGTAGGCCCCAAACGCTCATTTCATAGGCTGAACAGTTATCTATCATATGCTGTTTATACTGTTTAATTATCTTATTCGGTTCAAAAGATATGATTTTTGCAACGAAAAAACTCAAATGGCGCCACTGTGCGTCGGCCACTCACCGGTATTAGCTTCGTAGTGGTCCACCAAATAATATATTTTTGTTTATAGTGTAAATTTTACTTACATTGAAAAGGGCTTCACAAAATTCATTCAGAGGAAAGTAAAGATTTTTTATTGTTTGCTCCATTAAAAAATTAAAAGTTATTTCGTAACCGGTCTCACCGTGTATTTTAAGTCGCAGGCTTGTAAAAAACTACAGAAGTGTGTGGAAAATTTTTTCATAAGAACTAATCATAACCTTCAATCGAAAATTGCAAATGAAGTATAAGTTTACATAGTTTCTAATTAACTTATTTATTTAAATTAATTTATAGGTTTAGTATTCTTTAAACAAAAAATATTTGTTTATCACTACACGGTTGCCTCTTTTAACTTAAGGTCATTGAACGAATCATATCGCTTGAATATCAATTAGTTTGCTTACCAAAATATTCCTGTAGATACAGTTTCAATGTAACTACGTTCCTGCGATGAGTTAACACAAAATTTTGCAGAAATATTGAGCGGATGGTAATATATTTTAAAATGGAAAACTAACAACATTAGCTAATACATTCAATGCATGTTTGTATGTATGTAGATGTGTATAAACAATACAACACCTACTTATACTTATTCAACAGAGCCCAAAGGGAAAGTAACGAATATGAATTATCGTTAAGTAAAAAGTAAAACCACAGCACCACTAACGGCGGCGGATTTTGCTAGAAACAATTTGTTTTTATTGCACAACTTGGCAATACTAATAAGAATATAATTTCATTTTAATTATTTTTGCACGATGCCAAGATATTTCATTATTTTATTTTCTGTTACTTAAGTTGTTATTATTTTGTAATTTTTTTTTTTATCATGTCCTAAAGAAAAACAATATGGGTAGCAAACATGGAAAACCATATAACTAACAAAAAGTTCAAAATTTGTCTACTTATTGCAGGAAGATACATTTTGATTTAACACACAAATATTTCATTACATTTAAAATTTTTTCAAAAATTTATTTGCTTCTAAGGCTCGAACAGATATCTGATAAACAAGCTTCCCACTCACAGTTAAAATGGGACACAGAGAAAAAATTATCTTGCCAAGTTTGCAACGGAAAATAAAGGCCTTAGATAGACCTTAGTAAAATGTTGCAATATTTGCCTTTTTTTACTGAAACTCCGTAAATCGAAGCTCACATTTAAAGTAGGACATTGCAGTTTCCGTATTTTTATTCTTGTTAAATAAATTTTCAATACTTGGTTGACTTTCCTTTGTTGACAAACAGAGCTTAAAGACATCGCGGTATACTTTCCACCAAATGTTTACAAAAATCGCTTCCAGTATTGTATCACTCTACTATTACTGCTTTCTTCAATGCGGCAATACTTTTTGGCCTCCAATTAAATACCCTTTTTTATAAACTCGCCCACATACGTTCAATAACATTTAAATCTGGGGACCTGGGGAGGACTCACTGCTAAAGCCAATTGTGTACATTCCAATATTTATGCTTGGAATCACTGGCTTGATAAAACACGAAGTTGTTTTTAATGCCTAGGCATTCGGCACTTTCCCCAACGATTTCTGTTAAAATGTTTATAAAATACTTCCAGTCCACAGTTCCATTTACAAAATGTATTTTCCCATCTCCAGCCACTGACATACAACCCCATATCATAAGAGAACCACCACGATATTTGGCTGCTTTTTTAATGTTCGTGTCTAGAAATTCAGTACGAGGTTTTCTACAAGCGATTGTTTTCCATCTGGTGTGAAGAGGTTTAATTTTGTTTCGTCTGAAAAAATAACCTAAGAAGATAATATAATCATCGAAAAAATCGGTTAAACTTACAACAATTGTACTCACCTTTGACAAGAAATAACGCACCTTTATTTGCATGCTCTTGAGCGAAAGCGTATTTCTGTTTTTGATTTTACTCTGATATTAATGGCTTTCGTTGTCAAGACCTTCCATGTAAATTATTGCTTCTAAAGATTCTACGGGCTGTTTCAGCACTAACATTTTTATTTCATTCAATTTGTTTTTTATGTCAATTGCTGAAAAAAGTGGATCGTACTGGATTAGCTTCAAACAAAACCTCTTATCACGGTCGGACAAATTTCACCTGTTTGCAAAATTTCTTTTTTTATTCTGGACACTATTAGTAGCCTTCTTTCGTTTTGCATTATCAAACGCTGTACCTTTTTTACTGTTTACCACTTCAGCAATTTCTCTAGTAGTTTTGTAGTTTTTATAATTTATGAACATTGTCTTTCAATAATTGTAGTTTTTTTTAGAAAATAAAATTTTAAACAATATGAAATATTATGAAACATATTATTTCTGTGTCCCACTTTGACTGTGAGTATCTGTAGTTTTTAACCGACTTCAAAAAAAGAAGGAGGTTATAAAATTCGGCTGAATGTTGCTTTTTTTATATTTGTGCCTCCAAAACTCAGTCATTTCTGATCCGATTTTGGTAATATGATAGATTATAGTTACAGATTGTTCCCGTCTTAAAAACAGCTCATAACCTTAAAAAGTAAAGGGTGTCCCCATACAAGATACATATTTTGTACGTGCATTATAAACTGTAAAGGGCGATTCTGTAAAATTTAAAGTGACTGCGTATTACTAAAGCTCCCAAAAAAAAAAATATACAAACATAAATCTAAAAATTAAAGGGTTCCTCCATAGTTGATGTAAATTTACTTATATGGGCCTATCTTTTGAACCGTTATAGACAAACGGTTGCAAATTGGACAGAATGTCGATTGCTTTGGCCATTATAGTAACAAGTATTAAAAGCAGTTGTAGACAGGCGCTTGAATTTTAAAACGAACCTCTATTGGTAAGTTCGCTATAACAACAAGTATAAAATATCGATTTGAAAGTTAAAGGGTATTCCAATAGTTGTAATTTCAAGTGTGTGGGCGTACTTTTGAACCGTTATAGACAGAACGCTGAAATTTAAAAGGGACTTGTATTTCTAAGTCCGCTGTATCAACGAGTTTATAATTTGAATTTAGAAATTAAAGGGTGTCCCATAATTACTTATATAGGCCTATCTTTTGAACCGTTATAGATAAACGCTTGTAAATTTGACGCAATGTCGATTGCTATGGCCGTTATAGTAAAAGCTAATAATATTTAAAATTAGATATTAATGGGTGCACCAATAGTTTATTTAATTTGGTATATGGCCATACTTTTAAACAGTTGCAGACAGACGATTGAAATTTAAAAAGAGCCTGTTTCACTAACTCCTCTATAACAACAAGTATAAAATTTGGATTTGAAAACAAACGGGTGTCCCAATAGTTGATATAATATGGTGTATGTGGCCGGACTTTTGAACCGTTATAGAAAGACAGCTGAAATTTACAAGGGACATGTTTTGCTAAGTCCGCTATAACAAGACTCTTATAATTTGAATTTAGAAATAAAAGGGTGCTTCCAAAATTAATGTAATTTGTTCTATATGGCCGTTTTTTTTTTGCCAGTTGTTTACAAACACCTTAGTTTTAGACAGAATGTCTACTACTTAATTTCGTATAATAAGAAGTATAAAAAGGTTATATTATAAATGAAATAGTTGATATAATCTGATGTATATGGGCAAACTGTTGAACCGTTGCAGACAGCCAGTTAAAATTTACACAGAACCTGATTACCAAATCTACTACAACAGCAAGTATATAATTTGAGTTTGGAAATTAAAGAGTGACCCGATAGTTGCTGCAATTTGATGTATATTGGCAAACTATTGAACAGTTGAAAAAGTATAAAGTTTGGAGATATAAGTGTGTCCCAATAGTTAATGTAACCTAATTTATGTGGCCATACAATTGAGCTGTTATAGGCAGACATATGAAATCTGTTTTGAAGTCGGTTTTTTCGCAAGAATCATTTGAAACACTTAGATTTTTCGGAAATTACAAATATTATTATTTTGCATTAGCATTGCGCACGAATTTATCTGCATATCATTTCTAATTTTCGGTGGTAAAAATTTTCCATTTAACAAACTAAAATGTGCAGACAACTGTTTAAGAACTAATATACCGATTAAATTTTGTGCTTTCACATTTGTATCTCTATTTTCTCTGCAAGATGACTTACTTTTAGGAAAAAAATATTCTATACTGGAATCAAGGTTCTAAGGAACCTCCACACAAAATTTAATTCAAACCCATCCAGTAGTTTTTACGTAATGCGAACACAAGGAACATAAAAATTCCAAAAACAGGTGTTTTGGATTTCATATCGATTACTATCAACACCAACAGCAAAATTTTTTTAATTACATTTCATGTTTAAAAATAACCCCGTTGCTGCTTTGTTATATATACCCTTCACGACAGGTGGAAACGGGAATAACAGGGTATATAACTAAGTTTGTCATTCCGTTTGTAATTTCTGCAATATCCATTTCCAACCCCATAAAGTGTATATATTCTGAGTCCTTATGCATAGTGAAGGCGATTAAGCGCTGCCCGTCATTCCGTCCGTTTTCGTGTTGATATCTACTTTGGTAAGGCACTAGGTGTGTCAGAAAAAATTTAAATACGACAATCAGATTAGACATATCATCGAAAATTTTTCTATGAAAAGTCAGCAAGATCGATCCATGTCTTTCAAGGCAGTAGGCAAAACACCACGCCTGCCTCTGATTTTTCCACATTTTGTTGTCAACTTTCTTTTGTATTTCTGCAGATGGTTGTTGTTTATAATAAAAATTAATAGTAAAAGGTAAGAAAACTTAGTGTGAGATTTTACCTTAAACTCAACCTTTTCATTTACGGAGTTGGGAAAGAATTTATTATGAAGATTTTTATTTAAACTATACAAAGGGAAATCTGCAGTATGGTGCATGTGGTTATTTATATACGGTGAAGAGTATACAAGATTCGGCATAGCCGAATATAGCACTCTTACTTATTTATTGTAATTAGAAGCAAATATAGAGCGAATATAAACGTTATAATATGCGCTACATATAGACCAAAAACTGCGAATGTAAATAATTTTATAACTGAGCTCGATGCTGTTATTAAATTATCAAAGAAATGTTGTTATAGTTGTATGAAACGTCAACATTAAAATCATTAAAGAGAGTTTTACAACTACCCCTTATGTTGATATGCTTTTAGCTAATGGTATGCAAAAGTTGATTAATAAATGTACAAGAGAAGATTTAAGCATAAACACACAAACATGTATTGATCATGTTTTTTTGAGAATACACAATTAAGTATTACTGTCTTTTTCTCTTTATACTAAAAAGAACCAGCTTTCAATGTAAACAATGAACCTACGCAGCAAATAAAAATAGGTACTAAATGGAGTCAGTTAAAAAGTAAGTCACATGACGCCTAACTAATTGGCATGAAATGATAAATTTTACGACTCCAAACTTGACGTTTAATGCGTTATATTTAGGAAAAATTTATTGATAATTACGAAAAGGTCAAAAATAATATAAAAAGAAAAACAAAAAGAATATCAAATCCATGGTTAAGTGCTATTTTTATTAGAAACTTTGCAACTAGGGATTAACTTTTTGAATAATGGCGCAACAATAGATATAACAAAAACTTCGAATATGCATATAAAAGATACAGAAAGACATAAATAAAATTAGTTTTCCATACATAGAAAGTATATGAGAATTACGTGGCAAATCCAAAATGAATTATGAGGAAAACAATCAATTAGCCTAAACAAAATTATCGAAAAAACCGGAAATAAAGAAAATATGTAATGACATTGCTAAGAATTTTAAAGAAAGTAATAATCAAACTATTCACGAATGCGAAACAAAAACTATAGACGAATCTCCCATTAGACTTCTAAATTCTTTTCACATCAGAAATATGTTCTACGAAGAAATCTTTAATATTATCAACACACTAAAAATCAAAAAAATCCGTTACTTGATAGAATTTGTCCTTGTGATCAAGAAAATACTTCTAAAATTATGACCCATGTTTTAAGGCACTTAATAAACCTCATAATAGACACTACAATAGTACAGGATAAATTTAAAATATCATTTGTTCGTCCGTATGCAAAAGCAATACTAAATACGATTTTAATATTTTCATGCCAATAACAATATAACCTGTAGACTATATAAGACTAAAGATACAGTCAGATTAGTCAAATATTTGACCAAACAAACGTACCCACTAAATTATGGAAGAAAATATTTGTCTTTCTCAAATACTGTTATGAAATATAAGATCCTACTCAGTATTAAATGTAAGTTATCACATTTATTATGCCAGTAAAAATTAGAAAAGATAATCGAGTGTAGAATTAATCATTTTTGGCAGAAGAACTTCTTAACTAAATCACCAACCTAATTATTTTAACAAGGCATGATAATTTTATAATAAATTACTAAGAATCGATTACATATATAATAATTGCAGGAAATACTGACGATTGTTAGTACGTATTTTACGGTATTCTCTTTTAAATAAAAGAATTAGTTCAACTACTACTTCTTTTTTTTGCGAACTAATGTTTTTGAAACATCCTACTCCAAAATGCAGTGCCCTACTCGAAATAACTTTTGTTACGTTTGTGGCTAATTCGCACCAAGTAAAATTAAAAAAAAATATTATGAAAACAGTGGATTATTCGTTTCAAAATATATTCAAGACTGCTTATGTTGCTTACTTGTAATATAGTCCGAAAGTCGTGTACTCACCAAGAGAACGTACAGCGGCTTCAGTGGAGATTTTTGATGATGGTTTTCTAAACAAGCGATGGAGAACCAATATGCTGCGATCTGAAAATGGTCGGATTACTCATGGGTGTTAAGCTTAGATTTCCAATCCACCAGTGCTTTTAGTGTGCGTGGGAAGGTCGCAAAGGAGATCACGATTACACTGGATTCAAGTGGAAGCCGCGAACATGCGTGGAAGTTGGCGTAGAAAGTATAGAGAATCAACCATTATTGTAGCCATCTTAAATAATTTTGCCACCACTACCCATTAAGCTCGGTGTGGTATCAAATTTTGTTAAAAAGCCGGATCGTAAGGTTGAGGCGTTTGCAAGTTTGCGTAAAATTTTTCCGAAATTGAGCTGCGCAAAGTTTCATGCAGGTATTTCTTTAAGAAGTCATTCAGTAACTTTGTTTTTTTAATGATTTGTATGATTTAAGGTGTTTTCAATGGTCCGCATATAAAAAAATAGTTGCAAGAGATGAATTTTCATCAAAATTTAATGTTTTCGAACAACGTGCATGGAAAGGCACAGTTGCCGAAAACGAGGAGTTTCTTGGCAACAAACGAGCTGCCAATTATAAAAATATTGTAGCAGAAATGATTTCGGCATATGCTGAAATGGGCATATTAATGTCGCTAAAGATCCATTTCCTTCACATCATTTAAATTTTTTCCCCTTATGATTTAGGAGTTCGTAGCGATGAGCATGGCGAAAAGATCTTTAAAGGACAACACATTACGCATATGCATTGCGAATACTGTCTTTTTGTCGCGATACTGACACAAATGCTTGCAAACGCAAATTTAAAGGACGAAATTTGTTTAAAAGCATTGAAATTTTTAATGAAAGAGAATTAATAAAAAAAACGGTTTTAATGAACTAAACCCGTTGCAAAAAAATCAATATCCTTTAAAAAAATCTGGAAAAACTGAGAATTGATAAAAATGTATTTTTATAAAAATTGACGTGATACAGACATTTCCACGAGTCCGCCTGCAAAAATTCAGCTCAATTGAATCACGGAATAGGGGTTAAAAACCGATCCAAAGTCTTCCATAAAGACGGACAGACGGACACTATATGTGTATTTCTAGTTTTTCTTCCCTTTCCGAAAATGTGTATTTGGTTCATAGGACAGAACAAAAGCTCATTTTTGCGAAGCGGTGTTATATGGTAAGTACTTTTTTTGGTAATGTCGAATTTTTTGCTGGGATATTATAAATCGTCATTCGTAATGATACTTTTCAGAGAAAATTAATTAAGCGGTTACGCTTTTTTGGTCATATATTTGATTAATCTCAACGCACTTTAACTGACTACGTAAAAGACGCAAAAGACCATAAAATAATTAACAACAACAAATATGGTTTCCAAAGGGCAAAAAATATTAACCATTTGCTTAGCAAATTTGCTAATCATATTAGCGATCAGTTAGGCAAAAGCTATCATTGCCGATTTTAGCAAAGCTTTTGACACCTTATCCAATGAGAAACTAAAGGGTGTTTTTTATAGACGTATAGAACTTTAAGTTGGCATCACTTTTTTAACTGGCGGCCATTTTGTCAGCTGTCAAGTGATTAATATTTAGTTTGGTTTGCCATTTCATCATGAATAGGTTGACAAAAGAACAACGCTTGCAAATCGTGCAAATTTATTTCGAAAATAATGGTTCAGTTCGCGAAGTTTACCGCAAGCTCCGTCCATTTTATGGTCGACATAATCGGCCATCAGAGCAATTAATTCGGTTAACCATGGATCGTTTTCGCACTACGTTTACTCTATGTGATAATACGCATCCGCAGAGACGTCGAACAGTGCGCACCGAAGAAACAATTGCCGCTGTAGAGCAAAGTGTTGAAGAGGACCCGAATGAATCGATTCGCTACCGTGCACAGCAATTAGAGCTTTGTCCATCAACTTTATGGAAGATTTTGCGCAAAGATCTTGGCTTGCGACCTTACAAGATCCAGCTTGTGCAAGAATTAAAGCCGCGAGACCATGCAATGCGTCGTGATTTTGGTGTATGGGCCGAAAATGAGATTGATCTCGATGCTGATTTTCATAGCAAAATTTTGTTCAGTGATGAGGCTCATTTTTGGTTGAATGGCTACGTCAACAAGCAAAATTGCCGCATTTGGAGTGAAGGGAATCCACATGAGACCCTTGAAACGCCATTACATGCACAAAAACTGATTGTTTGGTGTGCTCTATGGGCTGGTGGAGTCATTGGGCCATACTTCTTCCGAAATAATGCTGGAGAGTCAGTTACCGTTAATGGAGACCGGTATAGAGCCATGATAACCGACTATTTTGTTCCCCAATTGGATGGCATGAATGTGCATGAGTTGTGGTTCCAACAAGACGGCGCTACATGCCACACAGCGCACGTTACAATCGATTTATTGAAGGAAACATTCGATGAGCGCATAATTTCGCGGAATGGACCTGTCAATTGGCCACCAAGATCGTGCGATTTGACACCATTGGATTATTTTCTTTGGGGATATGTGAAGTCGCTCGTCTACGCCAACAAACCAGAAACGTTAGGGGACTTGGAAGCCAACATTCGTGGCGTTATTGCCAACATACGGCCCCACATGCTCAAAAAAGTGGTTAAAAATTGGACCTGTAGAATTGACTTTATTCGAGCCAGCCGCGGCGGCCACATGCCCGAAATCATATTTAAACATTAATGGCATAAAATTATCCTTCCAATAAAGCCAAATTGATGGACATTAAAACGATTTTCTTGTGTTTTATTTCAATTCGAAGTTCTATACGTCTATAAAAAACACCCTGTACTATGTTATAACGATTCGGCGTAAGGGGACCTTGTCTTAAATTATTTAAGAACTACTTGCTGTTAAGGAAATTTTATGGAAGGGTGCCGACAATATCAGCAATGAAACTGCCGAGATATTTCATAGTTGACTCCAATTAAAAAATTAAGAGTTGTTTCGTAACCGGTCTCACCGTATATTTTTCAATGAAGCTTGTAAAAAAACATCATAAGATTGTGGTAAGTTTTTTTCATTAGGACTAATCATAATCTTTAATCGAAGATTGCAATTGGACTATAAATTTTACATACGTAGTTTTCACTTTAGTATTTTTCAAGGCATTGTTTTTGTAAATAATACTCGTAATTTCATAGCAACAATGCTTTGAAAAATATAAAGTGAAAATTTTAGTGTAATTCAGAACAGTCCTTGCAGTTTCTATTAAACTTATTATTTTAAATTAATTTAAAGGTGTATTAATCTTCCAACAAGAAATTTTTTTAACACTACACGGTTGCCTCTTTAAACTGCAGGTAATTTAACGAATGATATCGCACGTAGAAAAAAATTTAACGTAAATTTCTGCCATAAATTAATTATTGCGAAATAACACAAAATTTTGCAGAAATATTGAGCAACATTTTAAAATGGACAACTAACAATATTAGCTATTACATTCAAATACATGTCTGTATATAGATATGTATAAACAATATAACACCTACTTATACTTCAACAGAGCCCAAAGGAAAGTTACGAATATGAAATATTGTTGTGTTAAAAGTAAAACCTCAGCACTGCTAACGGTCGTGGATTGTGCTAGAAACAATTTGTTTTAATTGCACAACTTGGCAATACTAATAAGAATATAATATTATTTTAATTATTTTTGCACGATGCCAAGATATTTCATTATTCTATTTTCTGTTACTTCAGTTATTATTATTTGGTAAAATTCTTTTTTCATATCCTAAACATTATATTCGGCAATGCTGAATATTATTGCTTGCACAAAAATCTTTAGGTTATTTAAAATATTTGTGAGAAGTTCCCTGAAGAGCTAGGTAAGCGGTAGCGAAATGGCCATCGAGACGTGCTTTCACCTTCAATAATCAATATCGGTGATTCAAATAATTTGTTCGAAAAAATAACGCGATATTTTCACAGTTTGATTAATTTATCTTATTAAAATCTTCTTCTAGTTTATATGCTATTAGGTTTCTTTTCGAAAAAAAAAATAATTTTTCATAACTTCGTAATTTCGTAGCAAATAATATTAATATGCATTTGTTATATAATTACAAGTAACATGCGTTGAAAAACGCACCCAACTTTGGCGATGTTAGAGTATTAAAGAAGAGAAGAATTATTGTAGAAAATCTACTTTACAACCAAAGCAAAAGTTTTGTTATTGTTGAAAAGTAAGATAATTTCGTTATTTTCAGGGGAATCTAACAGTTTTTTATTATTTTTTCTATACAGTGGATTTTATAAAATAAAATAAAATAAGTTAAATTTACAGTTCAAGAAACAAAGTTGACGCTCTTACTTAGGTATGATATTTCAGCGCAAAAGTTATGGGCCAGAATGCTTTTCGCTTTACGTGCTATTTAGGAATGTCTGTTACAGATGTCCGTTTAATGGACAGTTCATCAGAGAGGAGATTTAGCTATAATCAAGATAACTGATAAAGCGAAAAGTGTCGAAAGAAGTGCTATTGGAAATCAGCAAGATGGGTCCGTTTCTTTCGCGGCAGCGGGCGAAATACCACGCCAGTCTCTAATTTTAATTTATTAAATAAATTAACTTTCAAAACAAAATCTTGTTTCGTTCTATTTTCTATTATCCAGGTTAAATAATTAAATCACCGATATTGATTATTGAGGGTAAAAGCACGAATCGATGGCCTTTTCGCTACTGCTTACCTAGCTCTTCAGGGAACTTCTCACAAACATTTTAATTAAACACCCAAAATAATCAATACCGGTGATTTAAATATTAATAGTCGGGATATTAGAAAATAGCACGAAAAAAAGATAACTTATAATAACTGTTTTAAGAAAATAAATACCCAATTTTTTGGTAAAGGTACCTTACCGATTTAATATACTTTAAAACTTATTAATATAGTTTTTTTATTTGACATTTTAATTAATTATATCATGATGCTACCCAAAAAAGTAGCGAAATATTGAAAAAATAAAAATAAAAGATAAAGACCTTGTGCTTGTTAAATAAATTAAAATACTTTTAAACTTATAGTATTGCCAAAAAAAACAATGATATGAAATAGAATAGCAGTTTTGTGAATTGGGAGAATATCTTCGATGAGCTTAACCGATAAAGTAAAATTTTTCGTTTAATTTCAATCAGAAACTGATCTTAATATTTTATTAAACACATCATCGCATTTTAAATTGACTTTCAAAAAGAAGCAGGATGTCAATTCGGCTGAATATTGTTTTTTTATATTTTTGCGTACATAAATCAGTCATTTCTAAGCCGATTTTGAAATATTTTTTATTTGAAAGTTTAGCTTACAGATTGCTCCTGTTTTAAAAACAGTTCATAATTTTAAAATTAAAGGGTGTCCCCATGAAACATAAATGTTTTCAAGTGTAAAGTGCACCACTCTAAAATTTAAAGAAACTAAGTATTACTATAGTTCCCAATAGCAAAAATTAATAGAAAAATAAAACTAGAAATTAAAGGGTGCAAACATAGGAGACGCGAATTGTCCTATATGGGCCTTCCTTTTGAACCGATGTAGACAAACGCATGAAAATTAAACAAAATTCCGATTACTATGATCGTTATAGTAAAAAGTATTTATATTCAAAATAATAAATTAAACAGTTATAGACAGACGTTTGAAATTTACAACGAACCCTTTATTTAACTCCGCTATAACAACAAGTATAAAGTTTAGATTTGGAAATCAAAGGAAGGACCAATACTTGATATAATTTGATGTATGTAACAGAACTTTTGATATTAACGAGGAACCTGTGTTGCTATGTCCCCTATAACGACAAATATACAATTTGAAGTAAGAAATTAAAGGGTATTCCCATAATTAATGTAACTAAACCCACATGGCCCCATCTTCTGAACAGATATATAAAAACACTTGAAAATTATACAGAACTTCTAATATAGGCAAACAGATGTTATGTACAAAAAAACCTGTGTTAGTAAGTCCGCTATTGAAGCTAGTATAAAATTTGTAATTGGAACTTAAAGGGTGTCTCAATAGTAGATGTAATTTCACGTATGTGGCCAAACTTTTGAGCAGTTATAGACATTTGTTTTGCGAGAACTGTATTTAAAAATTCCTATGAGCAGGCGAGAACTATTTGACTAAATTAATTATCGACGCATTCGCTGCCTCTTGTCTGATTTCAGTTACACAGAATTTTGGGGTTAGTGAGATAGCAGTCAGCTATAACAACGCCCAAATTTTATTTCTCCACACGAAGTTGTAATTGATCCTGATTAGCTATTTAAATAGAATGGACAAACTTTTGAATTCTTCATTTTCAAAAATATTTTAATAAAAAGTTATTTTAATTACCTTTCAAGCTGCTGAATATAATTATTACAAATTATTGCCGCTAGATGGCGTAAACTTCATCTTTTTAAAAAATATATAAAAACGCCCAGTATTTGCAAATACTATGAGTTCATATGTTCAGCAAAAATACTCGCCCAAAGATTTTGTAAATTTGCCAAACATTATTTGGTCGAATTCTCGAAAGGTAAAAATTATGATTTTCATCAATAACCAAACAGGGGGTAATTTTATAAATAACGGAGTTATGAAAAGGTAACAGAACAAAAGTTGCTGCGGAAGCCCTAAAGAACCATTTTCAACAATAAAAAAGTTATTTTTCGGAAAAAGCCCATTCTGTCATATTGCTAATTATAAAATAAGAACAAAAATTAAATATTATATATAATTTTACATTTTAATGTCATCGGCTCTTAATAGGTTAAACATTTTAAAAAAGTTTTAGTATTTTCTGAATTTTCTCTTCAAAAGCTTTCAAATGATACCCATATTGATATGGTGCACAATCGTACTTTTCTATGAAAAGTTCAGAGGCCCATTACTCGGAAAATACGGGCGAGCGCCAATAGTTTAAGTTAATGTTTTTGTGCTACTCTTTAGTTTTTTTCCAACCCCATACATTTGTTTTTTTTTTTTATTATTAGAGTACTTCAATAAACTTGATTTGTTCCAAATGATATGGAAAAATTAGGGGCAGGCGGCCTCGAGGGATTTTCAATATCGAATTTTTTTAAACTACGTCCGATCGATTTGGCGTATTTATATTTATCCTAGCTCATCTTATGAATTGACAACGTTGAATTCAACCCGAACACGAACGGACAGACGTACATCGCTCAATCGAATTCGCTATGTAAAGTAACTCAGAATATAGGGAAATGGATATTGTGGAAATTACACACAGAATGACAAACTTAGATATACCCTTCATCCACCTGCTGTGTATACTCTTCACCGCAGGTAAAAAAACACTATTGTTTGTCATCGCTGTTCTTAATAAGAACTAATATGTTTTTTATATACATACATATTTTTAAAAAATAAATAAAGTGTTTTTAAAACGTACCCTTCTTTTGTCCGGCTATACATTAGACCAAAAATTAATTTTGAGAAATGTAAAAATTTAAGTACGCAGCTGGATAGATAACAAAATTCTATATCGTATAGTAAATTTTCAAGGCTTTGTTTGAGATTTGCCATTTTGGGACACTGCTAAAGTCAGGAAGTTGCTGCATTTCATTCAGCTAACGTCGAATTTTTCTTGTTTTCTTTGGAAAACGTCCGCATACATTTGTAAATAATTTTTCTTTCTACAAATGTTTAGAAATTAAGTTAAAAATTAACCAAAAAGCCGAAAATAAGTACATTTTCATTCATTTATAAGATCGATACTTCAAATTCTGATTGGAAATTGGAAAAAAGTAAAAATCAAAACTTAGTATTTTCAGGTAAATAAAGTACAATAGGGTAACAAAAATATTATTTTAATAATATTCTTAGGAGGGGGGATTGGTAAGGCGTTAGAAAGACTAATAATAAATATTTTTAAGAAAGAAAAAAATTAAAAAAATATTTTTTCGCAGGGACGTTTTTGGGGTTAAGTTTGAGGGATACCCCTCCCTGACCATATAAAATAAATTCATCTTATATGTAATTACATTCTTTTTTCAAACTATAATTTATTTCGCCATCCACAAAAAGGGGCGGGGCTAGATGGCATTTTAGAATTTCTTGAGTCCAACTTTTAATTTTTAAACATATTGACATTAAAAGTTGTAATTGCTAAACAAAATGACTTGAGTAGCTGCGTTACTTTTGATTAAGGCCAACCTCAATTTTTGATTATATTGCATGTGGAACACTTAAGCAAGTAATATTTTACAATCTTTGACAGGCTTGAGTTGGTATGTCATCGTGCTGCTAACACTGAATTTTAAAACACAAAAAAGGCTTTTTTTTTGTTAAATCTTGTGACAGCACGCTCGCGTACTAAGAGAAATCTTCTTGCAGAAAATTTTTGTTGGTTGCCTCGGCGGAGAACTTTAAACGACAACACGAAAAGGAAAAAAACAACAAACTTTCAATTTCATTTTTCAGTTTATAACGTTAAAAGTATGTATATAGCAATTACTTTGCTGCTTACTAATATATTTTTGTAACTACATGGTAACAGAAACAAAACATGATTTCAACACAATATACCATATGCTCATTTTTCCAATAGCAAATGTGATTTTAAAGTGAATACCATTAGCTTTTAATTTTTTTTGTAACTGTTTAACTCAGTTTGGTATTAAATCGTGCAATATCAATACCTATTCCACTGAAATAGATTGCCGTTGGTCCTCACTGCCAGAGCTGATTAACTGCGTTAGGCGAATCTGCATAGATGACGATATGTTATTTAAGGTAACCCTAAAAGCTCTCGATACGACTTTAATCCGGGCTCTGTGCTTGCCGCAACATAACTTTCAACCCTTGGTGACTAATCCGATATTTTACGATTTTTGGCTCTTAAATTAGTCCAACTCCATTTAGCGCTCGTTATGTTTTCACCACCAAGCTTAACTCGTTCTTGCAAGAGGCATGAATTTGATGGATATTGATAGCCGTTAATTTTATTCGTTATACCAAATTACCTATAAAACAGAATTCAAATTATTTAGAAACAATTATGTAATTTTTTAAATGCAGAGCTTTAATTATATCAGTTAAACATCAGTTTTTTTTCTTTACTGAAGCATTTAAGCGAAAGAAAAGAATAAAGGGTTTTTGCGAATCGACTTTAAAGTTTTCTCGCTCCAAACGGCGTTATTTATTTTGGCATGTTATTGTGGCGAAAGAAGTTGGTCTTTTTAATTGCGCAATACGTCCGACTAATTTGCAATAATTTCGCAATTTGCCTGCTGTATTTTCCCTACTCGAAAAACTCCCATTAAAAAAAAAAAAAACAGGTTAACACCTTTATAACTAATAAACTCAAACAATTTTGTCTATTTACAAAAGCAGCAGATAAAAACTATAAACGATATTGGTGCAGTTACACTTGATTCTTTTTTTCTAAGATAAAGAAAAACGGGACGAAAGGAAGCAAACGGCTCATCAAATAGATTATTCTCACCCCATAGAACATAACAATAAACACAACTTTATGCAACATTATCCCATCTTTGTCTCATACTGTAGAAGACTCCACTTGTTTGTGAATAAAGGCAAGATTAAAATAAAATAGGGCTTATTTTATATGTAAAAATATTCCATCACCCTTAGGAATAATGACAAGACGCCATTTTAAACTTTAAATAAAAAAATTTTTTTTTTGCCTGAAAGTAAATTCTAAATAATAAGTAATGTTGCATACAAAAATTGTATTCGGATGACATTTAGCATCTTTTTCTTCTTTCATCTTCTTCTTTTTTTATCCGAATTGGATAAACCATTCCCAAGTGCAGTGCCGACGAAATTAATCAATTCGAATTACTCGATATTAATCAATACATTTCTTCATACTTACAATTAGTCTTCTTTGACAAAAAGTTGAAATTTATACGTCTATTTATTTATACATACAGGCGGAATTCTTTTTCTTAAAGAAATTAGCCGTAGAAAATGACGTACAATTAACATAAAAAATCAACTCTGAAAGTACCGAGTAAATACTGTATATATACTATGGTATATTATATTATATATTATACTCTCACGCCGGAAAACTTTATCAGCAATATTATGTTCAAGTTAATATGACCTAACCGGTCCTAAATAAATTATGTACTTTAAACCTTAATATTCTGAAAAGAGTAGCTACAGTTTTTTTTATAATTTGTAATGCCTTGAGTACCAATAATCAAAATTAGTGGTGCATGTATATACGAGGTATATTTCAAATCGAACTTATACTGAAACTGCGTAAACTTTACAAGTGCGACTGATGTAAATTTTATGTCCAAATAAAGCACTTGCATCACTCTCCGAAACATGATTGCAAAGCATACCATTTACACGACACAATCCATGCCTTCATGCTTCGTCTTGACTTTACACACAAACTAAATTTGTACGAAAATTTAATTTTTCGTTTCAGTTTTTTTGTCTGATGATTTTCTCATGATTAGGCTGTAAATCATAAATGAGAGATCGAGCAAGAATACCAAGTTACTTTACTTGGCCCCCTTCGGAGCTAGTAAGGGTCTGGCTGAGATAACCTACGTTCAGACGAAGTGCTTTCGGAGTATACGAGTTGGGTGCTTGTCGAAGGACTTACCAATATCGTTAGTTATACTGAAGCCACAGGAACCGGTAGCCGCTTATTGGTGAGGTCCCTTCGGGGTACAAGTGTAGGCTGTGCTGACCAATTGTGCTTTTGTATTTTCAGCAGATGGTGTTACAACCATGTTGTTAGAGTTGCAACTTCGTTGGCTTCGCCAGTGAAGTTTTTCTGACTTAATGCAACCTAGGAATTTCACTTTATACTACTTAACTCTTCACTATTAAATACTTCGCAAAGAAATGACACTCGTTATTCAACCGAATTATTTGCTAATTGAGTTTGTTTGGTTGTGCACACTATTTCCAATTTAGTTATAATTACTGACTGAATAACGTACTCGTAACTATTTCAAGAAATTATTCATGTGTCATTATCAAACATTATTGTGAATTAAGTGAAATAATTTCATATTTTCATATTAACTTGTGTTACGGTAATAAACTCCCAGAATGAGAGTAGATATTTTAATTGTATGTTTTGCCACTTCAAAGAAAATAAAACCTTTTGATGCTGTTTACGTTTAAAAATACACTTTCTATATCATTTTGGACGTACCTTTCAAATCTTTGTGTTCTTTTGCTAAAATGATGTTGATATTTTTTATTACATACACATAATGAGAAAAAAATATCGATTTTTATGATACCAACTAACATCATTTGTGTTTTTGCCACCATATTTTTATTTAAAAAATACGTGCACGTATTTAAACTGATCAAGCCTCCAATCGTAAAATGACTCATATAAAATACGTTTATATCTTTAAATAAATAAATAATGCAATATTAATTAGCACAAGAGATTCTTAAGCGCTTATTTATTTTACATTTCTTATTGTATTGACATCACTTAACTGATTATTATCGCCAACAAAACTAGAAATTTGTTTAATAGGAATACAGCGTGGACAACAACTTTCCGATCCGTTGCCTTGCTGTCGTAAAAAAATGATTATCATATACATACCTAAATGCATTCTCTTTTGCAGTCGGTAGCCCGCAAGATTGCTTTAAATATTTGAAAGAATTCAAAACACTTTTTACAATATTTTTTAAAACTAAACAGCGTGAAAAACACTCAATCGTACTATTTTCAGCTAAAATTTGAATGTTTATCGATGGCCGGTTTTAGACCACGTTCTGCAAAAAGCCTCTGTTAGGGTAGGTGTGTAAAAAAGAAGAACACTGTTTGATTTTTTTATTTTATTTATATAACCTGCAGGGTCCCGTAGGAATTTCAGGTTATAACTATTTGTTTTTACTTCTAGTTTAAAACTCCCAGTTTTTAATAATTCTTCACCGCTATTTATACTAAATACATAACAGTAAAAATGCTAATTAAATAGAATCAGCATTTCTTAAAAATAAATAATTTAAATAAATAAAGTGCTGACTTTCCTTAGTACATTAGTACATATTAATTTTAATTAACTTATAACTAAAGTTTAAAAATACGAGGGTGCCTCTCAACAACACTTTTCACAAATCAAATTAAGAGCAAGTAGTCGACATGATAGAAGTGTAAGAAGAATAGAGTCGGACGTGACTTTTTCCCTGTCTCTGCGGTTTATAGAGTGATTTGCAAGAGCAACCATCTCGAAGCTGAATCTGTAAGTTCTATTGATTAGATGGACAGACGGATATTAGTAAATTCAACCACAATATATGTAATTTACGGGTTAGCATACTTACACCGTAGAAGTTATAAATATAAGTTCTCACTTATCCACTTGAGGTGAAGGTTAAAAAAATTATTTTGAAAAGCAATATGATCTTTCATTTTACTTCTGCTCAAACAGGGCCATCCTTATGCAAACACATATGTTTCACCACATGCGAAATAACGTTTTAGCAATTTCGGTCATCGATTTTTATTGCTAAAAATACCATTGTTGTGGCCGTTTTTATTCGCTATTCAACCGTGTTCAACTAATTAAAACGTGTGATTGTGTACAGACTTTGTGTTCAAGTAAATTAAATGCAGTCGTAAAATTTTGTGCAAATATAATTAAATGAGAAAATGGCAAAAAGCAAAATACTGATGTGACCTTCTAAGCTTTTGTTTTAGGATTTTAGATAAAATACTTAGAAACAGGCTTTAACCCAAACAAACTTTTGAAGAAAAAGTTAACGTCATTTAGTGAAGTGTATTTAATACTACAAAAAAACAGATTTTTTAATCACGTTGGCTAATCTATTTCTTGATTTCCTTATATGTATTTAAAGTAAGTTTTGAATTTATCAGATCAACGTTTGCAGATGAACAACGCAGACATGTCAAATTTAATGCAAATTTCGACAAAGTTTAAAACTCCTCCACAGTAACATTTTCTAAATTTTTATATTAATTGTTAAATTCAATATAACGGAGTTCCCTAAATTCGCCACCACCGCCTCAAATAAATTTGTAAAAGTTTTTTAAACCTGCTGGTGAAAAAATTTCTTTGCGTTGCGTCGTTACAGTTAAATCGTTTTGTTGTTTGTTTACCAAACTCCATGCCAAAGAAAACACTACGTGCAATGAGTTCATTTATTTTAGAAGCATTAATCTTTGTATCGGAAATTTAATTTCTTTTCAAATATACTTAGGTAAACATCATCATTCTCTGCAAATTTATTCATTAGCGGCAGTATCAATTTTTTTTTTTATTTTAAGTATTAGTTTACAATAAGATTGTTTCAAGTAAATATGTTTAATAAATTATAACAAGAAGTTCAATTTAAGGTGTCAAAAAACTAAATCAAAAAAATCTTAGTTTTGTGAAAAACTATCTTCAAATCTTATTTTAATTAAGAAATCATTCAAATAAAGGTAAAATTTTCATTCAGGCATCGCTGATCGAAAGAGTAGTTAGAGCGGCAGAAAAACTAAAACTGAATATTTTTTATAATTTTTTTGAGTGTAAAACAAATAGTAATTTTGCTAAAAATAATTTTGAGTGTAAACACAATTAAAGTGCTCTCATCCGTTAAAAAAGAATACACGTTTTCGACCGTAATTGGCATATTAAACATTAAAATCATTAAAATAGATTCGATAAACAGATAAAATTAAACACAAACAAACGAAACAGCAATAGTAACGAAAATCTATTAAACAAATTGCTGTTCAATTACAAATTGTTTAGTAATTTTGCAAATTCTTTGTCTACTAAAAATAAAATGACAAAATAAATGCCACCAAGGGGTTTCATTTTTCAAAAGTGATAAAAGGGGGAGTAAGAAAAAAATGTTGTAATAGTCTTTAAGGACAATTAACCTCATTTTACTATTTTCATTTTATTCTGCTCGTGTTTTCATTTTTAGGGTAATTTTGCGGTTAATAGACTTCATTTAACACAATCTTTACCGGTCATAAAAGATAAACTTACAACTGCCATAAGTGACTATGAACGTCTATGTGTTGAGTATGTACATGGGGAACTACGAATATGGCTGTGTTAATGGTTTACATATAAATATATAGCTCTATGCAGCTGTTCAGTTTTTATTATATATTTTAATTAAATAATTTTAAATTATAATATGAGCACTTTTTAATTTTGGTTTATGCTTCTATGTTCAAAGGAGTGGCGTTTGTGATATTAACATCGAATTATTTTATAAGCGTTTGGTATTAAATGCTAAAATTCTTATAAATTAAATCCACATTGTGAAAAGTAAAAACTCAAGCAGTGGTTAATAAGCGACCGGACCACCAATCATATAGACCCGGTAATCGGCTTTGGGTAGTAACAAAAACGAAGAATCGTATAGATCCCATGACAGATATATTAAAATGGGTTAGATAAATTACCTTTGAGAATACGGAAAAAGCGGCTGCAACTAATGAAGGTGAATAGAATGTTCGAGGAATCTTTTGCGATCACCAGCAACAGGCAAGTGGTCTTGGTGTGAAACAGGACATATATCAGAAAATGCTAAAAATATTTCCAGAATGATATATATATGACAAAGTTAGAATATGATCAGAAGCTATTACCTGTTACGGCTAATCAGACAGCCACAAGAAAGCACAGGGCGCGAAAGATTACAGCTCGACCTGGTGCTTTGATAATTCAATTTAACTCATAAAGGCAGACATTCACTCAAAAGGTAAACTGCGACAACTTTCTGAGTAGAAATGTCAAAACCACCATTTTCAACAGAAGCTAAGTAATCCAGAATTAGACGAATTGCAGATACTGTTTTTGACGTAACCAAGAATAGTAACGGCATTATGACCCAGAAAGAAATTTCTAAGGTACTAAAAGCTGTGATAAAAAATTACAGAAAATAGAGGAGTGTTTTTAATACCCAGGGTTAAAGAACTAGGTGCGTTTGAGATTTAAAGGAGCTGTAAAAACTCGCGAGCCAAAAATGTAAGGTTTCTAAGCCTTTCTCTACCTTTGCAAAACAGTACAAATTAAACTGAAACAGGCTAAAAAACACTAAGGTGGCAAACGCCTATGTTTGTGATGTACTGGAGCAGAATAAAAGCTAAGATCCTTTTAAATCAATCAACCACTATCAGTACTTTATAGAGTGTCATTACAATATCAAAGCTCCTGCTGTGAAATGTGCTGTAAGAGTAATACTGTTATCAAGTCTCCTAAAACAAGTGTGAATGTGAATGAGCTTATCGCGAATACTCTCCAATACGGCCTAACTCCACGGTGCTCCAAACACTCAGTGAAATACAATGCGCCAGCTAGTGTCCTTCACTGGCCTAGCCAAAGAAGTTGCAAACCTAAGAACATGGTTCTCTGGACCATGAACTACCCATTGCTTGAGGGATTGGACACTACCCAACTCCGTCTGTTGAAAGACACAACAACACACTTTGGTCGGCACCGCACCTTCCCTGCAGACACCGACTTTAACCAACGGCCGCAAAGTGTGCCCCGTAGAGACCTTACAATAACTGGCTACAGAGATGATCGGCTCTCTGTATGGGCTACGGGTTGCCGTAACTCCAGTCTAACTAAGGGCACTGGTCAGTCCTACGGCAGTATTAACTTGCCCATCCAGATCTGATGCTTACCCGCCAGGGGGCTGGTTCCCCTTATACCTCGAAAGCACTTCGTCTGAGCCAAGGTTAAGTCAACCAGACTCTCAGTACCCCAGGGGGAGGCTGCTAGGACAAATGGCACTCCAGTATTGCTTTTATTGTTTAGTTCTTAAACCCAGCCAGCGAAAAGTTTGTGTTTCATAAGGCATCTTTTAAGCGTTGATAATATGTATTTTTGAAGACAAAAAGACAAAACAATCTCAAGACTTGTTGTCTCTACAGTTGGTATTAAGTTTAAGTTGTATCAAACTTCTCATTACTATACATAAGTTGTTACAAATAATTTTCCATGAAACAAAATTGATATTAATTTAAATATACTGACATCTTTTTCTTCCACTTTACTACTTTAGTATCGAATTAACAACTAAGTGCAGCCCTGATTACAGAGATGGTGCTTTCAAACATCTGTTTAAAGTATTTCTTCTATTGACTTGAAAATAAATATTTTTTTAAATTAATAGATTATTTTTTTTTTTTTGTAAATCGACCTGTTTGTTATAAAGTTTTAAATACAAAGCAATTTTTCCAGCTCGAGGTCAGTTATTTAAATTTGTTCTTTATTTTGCCGATATTTCGCTACAATCTTTAAGTAGCATCATCAGGGCTTAATTTTCTAAAAATATTAAGTTTAAAAATAACAAACATTAATACAATATAATTACAATAACAAAACAAAAAGTCTAAGAAATATAATATAGAAATATATATTTTTAAATTAATAACGCACAAATACTTGCAGCCGCTGTTAAAATGAAATTACAAATGGAGAAAAAGTCATAAAGTTTTTTTTTTTAATTTTGACTAATTAAGGTTAAAAGGATCGTTTGTAATAAAAGTGTTAGGCAACCCACAACCAATTACTTTAATATGTGCAAATACGGTGCAATAAAAATGTGCCCATATTTTATTTTTCCATGTTTGCTGTTTATATTTTAACAAAACACATTTTTTCACTCATATAATTAGAAATACTATTGGGCTTTCATTCAAGTTTAAATATAAATTTAGTGTCAACACAAAACTTCTAATACACGAAAATCTGTTACAAAGTGATATTTATTATTTAGCTGGCAAAAAAAAAGTACAGAATTAAAATTTTTGCAAAGACCCTGAAATAACATTACAGAATAATTTAAAAAATAGCACAAAGTTTTTATGAAAATTAAATAACAATAAAATATTCCCGTGTTTTTCATTTAATTTGAAAAACTTTAATATCGCAACTATTAATTTTTTTCACCTTAGTCTTCCGTGATTTTGAGAGAGAAGTGAGAAATTATTTTACTGGTCGCTACTAACATAATAATTAAAAAAAAAAAAAACGAAAACAATATAGACGATTTCCTTAAAAAGTAAACTAAATCAATTCCATTGGAAGATCCTGATGATCATCAGAGGTAATTTTGCTAATTTTGTAATAAGTTCTTTCAATTTAAGAATTTAGTAACTGACTGCAAACTTTAAAGTTATCTGTTCAAGCAGTCGTAACATTTTCAATTTACTTATTATCCTTCACTAGCCTAGACCAATTGTCTCCCAATATAGAGCCCGTCACTGAAAACCGAGTTCGAAATGGGCAAGTTAAATCCCTCTACTCTAAATAAATAAATAATTAAAATGTCAGTGTCGGTTTATAATTAAATCAAATCCGTGAGCAAGTATATGAGTGGGAAAGCTGAAAACGACTCTTAGTTAACACATACGACGTATAGAATCTAATTTTATCCAATTTTATTAAGAATTAAATAATTTTTCTCCGAGCTAGCTAACAGCCAGCCAGATTAAATCAAAATTTAATTAAATTAAAATTGTCCTTTTTATATTTTTATAGCGTTTCGTTTGTTTTTTCGAAAAATTTACACGAACTTTGGCGATACCGAGGAAAAATAAATAATTCTTTCTACAAGAAATTATAAATCAACCTCAAAGATAATACGAGTATAACAGAAATTCAACTAATTACATAAAATAATTTAACTAGCGCAGTGGAGTATTGAGTTTTTATACCCTTCACCACAAAAAGTGGAAAAAGGGTATATCTCGGTCGGAGGCAGCGGTCAAAACAGCACGCCTATCTCTAATTTTTTCATATTATTTAAAACAATGAAGTAACTCCAATCAAAAAAATAAATATATGTGGCGACAGAGAATTAAAAAATAAAAAAAAAATATCATAGTTTTCGAGTTACGACACTTTGAAATTTTTTAAAATATCAATGTGGGTATCATTTTAAAAATTTTGAAGAGATATTTCAGAAAATACTAAAACTTTTAAAAAATACTTAACCCGTTAAGACACGGTGGCGTTTTATGCAAAATTATAAATAGTACTTATTATTTTTTTATTTTTTAATTTTCTGCCACCCCAATATTTATTTTTTTGGTTGAAGTTACTACACTAAACTAAATTTACATATATGGCAAAGGGTATATTAAATTCGGCATAGTCGAATATAGCACTCTTACCTGTTTATATAGTTTTTGCAAAAAAAATAAAAATTAAAAACATATCAATGGTGAAGTGAAGTGTCAAGATAAAGTTTTGCAGTTTTGTCTTAATCAAATATTCACAGTGTATGAAACTTACTTAGTCCGGTATACATTTCTTTTAAAGAATCAAATAATTTCCATTCAAGTACCACCTCCGTATACTTTATTAAACTTAATAATAGGCAATCTATGCTGATATTAAATAATATATTTGTTTAAGATATTTTAAATATCCGAAAACAAAAAATATTTGTGACCACTAAAACAACACCCAAAAATATACATACATCGATAAACATAGAATGGACACAAATGTGTTGAAATTTTTTCATTTTGTATGTTTTAAATTCAATACGAGTATTTATAAACAATTCGAATTTATAAACTTAAAGTTGATAATACTAAAATGTATGCACTAAAGCAATAATAAATATTTTATACCCATATTTTCAACACTTTTCTTTTATGAGGTAAGGAAGTTAACTATGATCATCTACTTGATGTGAGATTCTGAGATATGAAACTGGTGTGAACGATAGATATAAGTTTGTGTGCACATTGTTTGAAAATAGGTAAACGGATGTTTTCGATATAAGAATGTGCATGACCTCAACCGTATTCCCATAAGTGTACAAATATTTAAAATAATTTGTATATCCTCTTGTTTGCATAAGTGTACACACAAACTAAATAGTTCCCTCAGGTAACAAATTAATAGACTTTGACACTATGTACATTTCACAACGACAAACACAACTACATACATATGTGTACTAAAAAAATAGTTGTATTTATTTTTAAGAATTTATATGTTTCTAAGAAGTTGACAGGCAATACTGATACCAATCAACACATGTGCTGTCACACTACTTTAATTTACTGGCGTTTGCTTTAATATTTGATCAGTTTTTTATATTATTAATAAAATATTCATAAGATAGGATAAGATAATGATAATGAATT
This sequence comes from Gymnosoma rotundatum, assembly GCA_916610165.2. NCBI lineage: Eukaryota > Metazoa > Arthropoda > Insecta > Diptera > Tachinidae > Gymnosoma > Gymnosoma rotundatum. The sequence goes on along the minus strand of OU744337.1, from coordinate 87,161,751 downwards.
GGTCTTTAAAAATTGCTACTTTTACTAAGATTAACTAAGAAATATTAAGAAATAAAACCGGCATATCACAAAATTCCATTCCGGTTAACAAGGTTTATAATCAATTTCTGAGAATTGATTATATTGATTATTGCAGGAAATAATAAATATATTTAGTACGTATTTGAAGGTATTCTCTTTTAACTTAAAAAACTAATTCAATAACTACTTCCTTATTATAACGGCAGTTTAACCCTCTTCTTAAGTTAGGAAATAGATATATAACGCGTCGTCAGATCACTTGGTCTATTGCAAAAAACTGTTTTTTTTTTGTCTTTTCGACGTATTTGTTCTTCTCCAAAACAAGAAATGATATTAATATTTTTTACAAAAAAATTAGGTATTTTAAATAATTCAGATAAAACGAAACGAAATTATTTTGGCTTTAGTTCATTTATTTTTAATTTCGAAAAATCTTTTTTAGAACGAAAATTTATTTTACAAATGTATGCGGACGTTTTCAAAAAAAAAAAAAAAAAAAAAAACAAGAAAAATTCTACGCAAGCAGAATTTAATGCTGCACTTTCTGGACCGCTACGTCCTTCATCAGCATTCTTTGCATCTAACTACCTTAGTGGTGTAATAATAAACGTCATCTATTTAACCAACTAACTTTGTAAATAAGAATACGAGATATTTTTAGAAATTAAAATAAATGAACTGAAGAACAACAATAGGCATTTTGTTTGTGTAAAATCATGTATTATGTCAAAAAACAGTTCAGAGATGGCAAAGTCGGTAACATTTTATCATTTTTCTAACTAAAAAATTAATATAAATTTTACTTAATTATTATTAAAAAAAAGTACGAGAATGAATGACCTTTTAATGACTATATCAATGTATATTTGAAAAAGAATTCAATAAGAGGATGTCTAATGCAAATTGTGCTGAAAAAGTGTATTTGTAGAAAATCGAAAATATTCTGAAAGAATTATACAGTATTTTTATATTTATTATTACAATTTTCATTGCTAAAATTTTAATAACAGCCCCGTATTAATTCTATTCCGCCCGCTCATCCTGAGCTTTTTACAAGTTTGCATGTTGTTTTATCTGTTCCTGTACATAAAACGATGGAAACAGTAAGGACTGTATTATTTACCACTCCCTTAAAAGTAATAAATGGAAGTTTTATTAACCATAACCACTTGTTATAAAGTGTACGTGTGCGATGCGTCAGAGTAAGTGATAGGGATGAGAATTTATGTAAAAGATACAAAATATTGCATGAATGTGTATTTGGGTGTTCCAGATTTGCTACCATAATTATGAGTGACTATGTACAGTGGGGAACAAGAAAAAATGTTTTGTAAACAAATGAGCGATTTCTAACCGACTGGATTAATTGAAACAATATTTTACAGTTTAAGTTTAGAGCAACATTAAAATGTTAGTTTTTGCGATCCTTTACATTTTTTAATTTTCCTTATAATAAAAAAATATGCTTAACAGCCCTTCAAATCTTCAAACCGGAAAGTAGCTAACGAGTTACATATTTTAGATATGGTAATCGAGAATGGAATTAAGCATTTTTGACGGAAGGATGTCCCAACTAGATTTTAACAAGGCATGATACTTTTATAATCAATTACTGAGGATTGATGTCACTAATTATTATAGGAAGTAATTATGATCATTAGCACGTATTTTAAAGTATTCTCTTTCAACATAAAGAACTAGTTCCATTACTACTTCCTTTTTTGGGAACTAGTGTAATGTGTTTTGTAAGCGAGTAGAAAAATATGGCAATCACAAAAGTAAATCATTACATGGAAAGTACTTTTAAAGGTAATATCTAATTACTTGCTGAGTTTGCTCTATTCTTCTAAAAGGCACCATTAAGGTCATGACTGCAAAATGAAAATTATAACCAGTTAGCTAAATGTAATACTTTCGGACCTTTTCGAAACAGATTTGTATTTTCACAAAATATTGGTGTTACCTACGATTCCCTTTAGTTATTCTTAAAAGTATTTGATGGAGTAACTTCCAGATCCCGAAAAGAGTTTTATTTTAACTAACTTTTTGCTGACTCATCTAAATTAGGCATGTAATTTTTCAATGAAACGAAAATATTTGTTAAAGTATCTCCTCTTAGTCGAAAAATATTTATTTTTGAACACGGATATGTAAAATAATAAAGAATACTCATTTTTCGAATAAGTTGAGGTATTGTATTACAATTTTTTTATACCCTTCACCATAAAAAGTGGAAAAGGGGCATAACTAATGGCGTTTTCTTTTCTGACAAAAATGTTGCATATGGTTAACACTTTTTACACCTTTGTGTTCTTTTCTAAAAAATGTTCGATAGTGTAAATTAAAAGTATGTTCTTTTGAAAATATGTTGCACGAAAAAGTGTAAGATATGTTACATATTTTACCCACAATTTTATGTAAGGGTAAGTATGCTACACTTTTTTTTGTAGTTTTTACTCTTGATAAGTGATGTTTGCTTTTGTTGCTAAACCCAGTGTTATATTACTTTATATTTGAAAAGCTAATTAAACATTACTGACATGTAAAGGAAGTTAGAAAAATTCAATAACAGTTTTTGTTCTATTGTGCTATAAAATGTGTAGCAAATTTTCGGGGTTAAGGCAACATGCAAAACATTTTATGTGATTGTTGGGTAACATTTATTTTCAGAAAAGAAAACGCCATAAGTTTTTCATTCCGTGTGTAATTTCTACAATATCCATTTCCGATTCCATAAAGTATATATATTCCGACTTTTTATGCATAGCGAAGTCGATTGATCGTTGTCCGTCTGTCCGTCCATGTTAGTGTTGAAATCAAGTTTGCGGAGGCAGGTGCTATTGGAAATCAGTATGATCGGTCCATGTCCTTCGAGGCTGCAGGCAAAACACTACGACTACCTCTAATTTAAAAAAACTAAATGTATGGATCGATAGAGAATTAAAAAAAGAAACTCAAGTGAAAGAATTGGCACTTGCCCATATTTTCTGTGTTACGGGGCTCTGAGATTTTCAAATTTTTTTTAAATATCATAAATTTTTAAGGAAATACTAAAACTTTTTAAAAATGCTTAACGCATTAGAAGCAGATGTCATTTTTGTGCAAAATTATACAGCTGCAGTACCAAAATTATTTTATTTTTTAATTCTCTGTCATCCCAATATTTGCTTTTTTGATTAGATTTACTTCACTAAACTAGATTTACATAGATGGTGAAGGGTATATAAGATTCGACATAGCCGAATATAACACTCTTCCTTGTTTTTTATTTTTTGTTATTTAGTTGCACGATATCCTGTTTATTGAAGAAAAAATATTGTGTTTATTCTAAAACATTTCAAATCAGTCCGACTGTGCCGTATTTGTGTTAACACTTAAGCCCGTAATGACCACTTGTCATGCTTAAGAGGCTTTTCTAAGCAAAAATATAAAAATCATTAAAAACTTCATAAGAAAGTATTATAGCAACAATAAAAAAGGATATTATTTTGATTAAAAGGGATGACTTTACGGAAACTCTATTAGTAAAGCAATAAAAGGACACAAACTAAAGCAGCAACGGCAGTAATTTATTTACTAAGATTAACTGTTGATTATTGTCTGTTGAGCATGGCATCATTGTACGAAGTATTATATTCTCATTGCCATTGCCATTACCATCACTTTTTTGTTGTTTGTTATTTCTTTGTACTTTCAGTTATTAATTTATTATATTTATATTAATTTCTATGTCTCCCCTTTTTTATTTTTTTTAAGACTATAAAACGGGAAATCTTCATATTAATATGATTAAGGCGCTGGATAATGACCCAGTGAGATCATCAGTACCGTATCAGAGTATTTCAATGACAGAGAAAAATTACACACATTTCTTTAAACTATAAGGCTCAAGCTTTGAGGCAGCTGGCAACTACAAAGGCAAAATTGCCATCAAAGCGAAAAACCAACTGAAATTCAACAATTACAGAATAACAGAGTGTTTAGAATAGAATGATCACCTGGGTCTTTCAATTGGCATTTAAACTGAGTGTTTTCTGTCCGTCAGTGTTTGATGTTCTTTAAATGTTGAATAATGTAAAATAAACCGTTTTTTATTAATATTTTAAAATTTGAGTTTTTTTTTTCATCATGCGATATTAAATACATGAAACAAAAGAATTTGCAGCTCAGTTTTGGCTCAAGATGGTATTCTAGAGTACACAGACGAGTTCTATGAAACAACTTTAAATCAATGACAAAAACTAACAAAACCATTAAAATTATCTAAATGCCACAAAACCAACCAGATCGAGTGATCCAAAAATAAATAGAACCAAACTTAATTTATTTTAATCATAGCTTTAGTAGAAATAACAAAAATTCCTTATATTTATGAAACACGATTATTCATATGACTGCGGCGCACGTGGTTTAAATTGACAATAATGGCTCTTAACTGAAAATTGAAAATTTATATTTTTAAAAAGTAAAATATTTCAGGATATAGTAAACAAAATTGTGCAACACTAACTATCTTTAAAATTTTTCTATGCAATCTACTTTTCGTGTTGTGCGTAGTCAAAATTTATCTATTTTTTAAGTTTTTTAAAACAGTAGTAAAAACTGAAAAAAAGTAATATTTTTTAAATAGGATCTTCAACTTCAGGTATTTGGTAACTTAAATGTGTAACTCAGTTTATTTATTTTTTTTTGTTGTAGAAATATTTTTAATATTTTTTTTTTTAAATTGGTGTAAAAAACAATAATTTTTCACTTTCAAGTAGAAATTCAGATTCGGTTTGGGCAAGATTGGGTAAAAAAAAACACAAACATAACATAAAACATTTTGCGGGTTTTTTACGATAAGAAGGGAAAAAATAGTTTTTATTTCAACATCAAAGAAAAATTCGTTTATGCTTAGCAACGCACTTATTGCATTTATCATGTATGTATAGTATATAAGTGTGCACATGTACATGTAGTTTTGTTATTGTGAAGTAGTGAATGAAACCAGATCAAAAATGCAAATCGAATTCAGACAAAAACCGGACTTATAGTTGACCAACCAAAACCAGGATTTGGAAACTCAAATGACTTTTTTTTTCAAAAATGTTTTTTTTTAAGTAGTAATGACACACTTAATACTACGAAATGAAAAAATAAGTGCCATCTCTAGCACCTGAATTAAAAGCCGTTTTTAGAAATTTCAACACAATGTGCGGTGATGTGCAGATGCAACAATTGCAACAATTGTTTGTTGACATTTCTACCGAGATAAAAAACGCACCTCGTCAGAAGAGATTTGTTAGTTGTTGGGAACTTCTGTGTGGCCTAAACTGAGATGCCGTAACTTAGTAAATCTAGCAAGCGAATAATCCGAGATCTTTGTATATATATAGTTTTAGTCTTACTGCTGCAATCTTCTTATATTGAGTTGCACACTTTCAGCCGTAGTAACATTCTGCGTAAAGCATTCTCGTTACGACCAAAACTTTTTTAACCGACTTCAAAAAAGAAGGAGGTTGTACAATTCGGCTGAATGTTGCTTTTTTATGTTTGTGCTTGCAGAACTAAGTCATTTCTGATCCGATTTTGAAAATTTTTGGTCATATGATAGATTATGCTTACAGATTGGTCCGGTTTAAAAAATTAAAGGGTGTCCTGTACATTTTTTTTTAATGTATAATGAACTGTAAAGGGCACTTCTGTAAAATTTTAAATGACTGCTTATTACTATTGCTCCTAATAACAAAAAGTTATACAAAAATAAAACTAAAAATTAAAGGGTGTCCGCATAGTTGATGTAAATTTACTTATATGGGGCTATCTTTTGAACCGTTATAGACAAACGCTTGAAAATTGGACAGAATGTCGGCTGCTATGGCCATTATAGTTATATTACAATTTATAAATTAAAGGGTGCCCCAAAAGTCAATTTAAATTTATGTTTATGGCCATACTTTTTAACAGTAGACAGACGCTTGAAATTTACAACGAACCTGAATTGCTAAGTGCGCTATAACAACAAGTATAAAATTTGGATTTGGAAGTTAAAGGGTGTCCCAATAGCTGATGTAAGTACAACTTTTTATCCGTTATAGGCAGAATGTTGAAACTTAAAAGAGACCTATATTATTAAGCCCGCTATATTAACGAGTTTATAATTTGAATTTAGAAATTAAAGGGTGTCTCATAATCGATGTAGATTTACTTATATGGGCCTATCTTTTTAACCGTTATAGACAAACGCTTGCAAATCGGACATGATGTCGATTGATGTAGTCGTTTAAGTAACAAGTATTAATATTTAAAATTATAAATTAAAGAGTGAACCAATAGTTCATTTAATTATGTATATGGCCATAATTTTAAGCAGTTGTAGACAGACGATTGAAATTTACAAAGAATCATTATTACTAACTTCAAGTATAAAATTTGGTTTTAGAAATTAACGGGTGTCCCAATAGTTGATGTAATTTGGTGTATGTTGGCGAACTTTGGAACAGTTATTATAATAATTAATAAGAAGTATAAAAATTTTTAATTATAAAGTAAGGGTTTTACAACAGCTGATATAATCTTATGTATATGGCCAAGCCGTTGAACCGTTATAAACAGAACATGATAGATAAATATACTACAACAGCAAGTATATAATTTGAATTTTAAAAATAAAGGGTGACCCTATAGTTGCTGTTAATTGATGTGTCTAAATTATGTGTGTCTTGAACCGTTATAGGCAGACAGATGAAATCTGTTTTGAAGTCGGGTTTTTCGCAAGAAATATGTTCATTTTTGTTCGCGAAAGTATATTTCGGTCAGGAAAAGTCTGTCCGTGTTAAAACTTATATGATTTTAGAAGATACCTGCATTTACAACACTTGGAACATGTAAAAGATTATTTGAAATGTGCAATATTTGTGTTTTATTTTTACATTTACTAATGTATATGTGCTATTATGCCAGAAGATTTCAGCAATTTTGATTTGTTTAATAAGTTTTAATGTTTGATACTTTATTTAACCCTTTCATGCCCGATGTTGCAACATTGTATTTATGAGCGTCTTAGTACCGTTATTTTACTTATGTGTCGTTTAAGCTTACAGCTAATAAGTTGGTAGTCAGCTGTGCACGTGTTCAGTTAGTAGCTATTCTTCCACGAGCGAAGTTAACAAATTCATTTTGCAAAAAGACCTTTTTTTAAAGTGTTAAAAAATATTAACATAATTAATTTATCCTACAACCAAGTTTAATAACTAAACAATAAAAGGTAAGTATGTAAGCATGAAAGTATTATTTAGTTTGTCTGTAATAATTATTTTAATGTAAATAGTATGGCGTACACACATTCTAAAATGCGCCCAATAGGTCTGACTCAGGCTAAAATTGAAAGACTTTTCAACTTTGACTAGGATAGTTCGGCTGACGAGGAAAATAAAGGTTATGAAAAAGAAGAAAAATCTAGATAACAGAGCTGAAAATATGAAAGTTGGTTTGATTGACCAATTAATTATAACGACAATGACGAAGATTTGAGTGAAAAAGAAAACGTTGCACAGGAGGTTATGAAAAAAAATTATTTACAGAGTTTGAAGTGGAGGAGTGCACAGTTTATAAAAAGCTAGAAAGGCTGGAAAAGTAAATTATGCATCAATGTGGTGAAAAACGTATCAATTATTTTAGTGAGGAAACAAAGAACGTCGAATTGCAATAGACTGTGCCCGAAATAAAAAGTTTGTTGGTTTTCTATAAGGTCCGCTATCTAACGTTTTTTTTTCAACTAGTTACTATTTCGTGAATAATAATACTTTGCTCGTCTGATTTGGCAGATAATTAGTTTTATCCTTCCGATGAACGAATATGGTTGTGTATACGCTAGAACAACGCTGGAAAACATTGCGACATTACTTTGAAAATTTTGCCAAAAAAAAATCATCTTTTCAGGTGAGGCTCATTTTGATCTGGGCGGGTATGTAAACAAGCAAAATTGCTGAGACATAGTTAGGCCATTTTTCTTTGAAAATGAGCACCTTGAAAATAAGGGCCATGTTGAACGAATTTTTGTTCACAAAAATTGAAGAGGAGGATTTTAGCAACATTTGGCATCAACAGGACGGCGCTACGTGCCACACAGTCGAAGCTACACTGTTTTTTATAGCATTTTCAAAAAAAAAGTTTTTTGGCGGCTATAGCTTCTTGTAGTTGTGAAACTACTAACATATAGAAAAGCTTGGGCAGCCAATTTCAAACTAGCAGTCGCTGCAAGTGCATTACCAAGAAACAGATTCGAAAAAATCAAACAGTTTTTTCCCTTCAACAATTATAATAAAAAACCTCAGAAGGGAACACCTGAGTACGACATAAAAAATTTCTAAGGAAATTTCACAGGAAGAAGGCCAAAGCATTGATTAAAAAATGCTTGCATATAAAGGCTTCATGTTATATGTGAACATTTGTAATATATTTCTGAATTATATGGTAATTCATTCTTTTCTTAGGACAACATAGTCTCAAACAATATTTTCCAATGAAGCCCCACAAGTGGGATTTCAATATCAGGGATTATTTATAATTTCGCTTTCTACATTAGAGAAGAAGCGTGCAAGTCTCAGTTTGAGATTTTCTTCAATAAGCTTGATGATTGCTCTAAAAGAAAAAGATATATTAGCGGTTGCTACAATTAGAAGAACCGATCGAAAAATTGTACTCTAAGTAGTAAAAAGGAACTTAAAAAACGAGCAAGAGGATCAAGCGATATGAAATATGAAGCAATGCACAACTTGATTGTTTCTCGTTGGTATGACAATACGAGTGCACAAGTGATTTAAAACTATGCAGGTAAGAAACCCATGAGTGAACGCAAGAGATGGTGAGGCAAGGAGAAGAAATTTATGACAATACTTCGTTAGAGCTGCAAAACAATCGATAGTACTATCGATAGTATCGATAGTTATATTTTTGACTGACTATCGATAGTTTTTTTTCGATAGCGATACTATCGACAACTTTTTAAAGCAAATACGAAGCCAATTATATGTAGCTAGTATATCATTTCTAACAACTTATTCTACGCAGTTTCTTAGCCGCCTTTAAATTTATATACTTCTACATAGATGCGGCAATGTTTCAGCTTTGTTCCCTTTATATGACCGTGACGCTGCAATTTAAAGTAAAGTTTTAAGCAAAATATAAACAGAAAAACTTTCTTCTTACAGAATACTAATACGATACATATATTTGTATGTAGTTGGCGGTTCTATGAAAAATAGAGAAGTATTTGTAAACTGGATTCATAAGGGTTTCGGTTTGTTGTTTGTCCAATTGTTTTCCTGGCTTAAATTTGCATGTGTTATTTATTGTTGTGGTTTTTTAAAGCAGTAATGAGCTTTGCTTATGTTTTAGTTATGGGATGTTTACTTGTGCATTATTTTCATTACTTCTTAATTGCTGGTAAAACACCACTAAACGCAGATTTAGTACAAAAATTCTTCACTCACTCAATTAGTGCAAAATTTGTAATTACACAAAAAAACCTGTATTTAATCAAACTCTTACTAAACTTTCAAAAAAATTTTGTTATGCAAAATGTTTAAATATATAAATGAATAAATGTTATATATAAAAATAAAAATTTAAAAAAAAATGTAACAATTATTCTGCTAGCGTCTAATATTTCTTGTTTTCTTTGGAAAACGTTCGCATACATTTGTACATAAATTTTTTTTTCTAAAAATGTTTAGAAATTAATTAAAAAGAACCGAAAACCGAAAATAAAGTCAAATTTCATTAATTTATAAAATCGATGGTTAAGATTAGTTGGTTAAATAGATGATGTTTACGACGCACAGTGGCGCCCGTAGAGCAAACGAGGTTGCAAAAACCAAAATTTTTATGAGCGCCCACGAAGTTTTGAATAAACCCATGTTATAGGAAACTTTTCAACGATGTCAAATATGCCACTCTTAATAATATCACATTTTTAGTTTAGAAGATATAACCGTTCAAAGGTGAACGACTTTCGTTTTTCAAAAAAACACACAATTTTTAGTCAATTTGTTGCGATTTCAGGTATAATATCACGAAAAATAGGTAACGAATCGCCATATTTTTTGTTTGTATTGATTGATGTATTTATTAAAAGTATATTGGTTAAAAAAAATTACCTGTTTGCTTTGTGTTTCTCCTGGTAAATCACTATTTAAAAACTATCCATTTTTTCACTATTTTTCAACTTTGATGAAAAATAAAAAAAAAATCTATGTTTTTCTATATTTGCCATATTTGCAAAACCTGTTCTTTGATTATTTCTTTACATATTTCAAAAGGTTTTATCTGCCCGTACGTGCCCGTTTGGCTTCTAGAGGAAAAAAGGTTAAAAACACATGGTTGCAGAAATTGTATGGCGTCCATCCCTTATATGTTTTGACTGACAGTTTTAGTAGTAAATTTTTGTTTAAAATTTTTTTGTAGCAGTAAATTTTTAGGCATGGTAGCATAAGCCTATATATTGCAAAATAAGCACAATGCCTGGATTAGTCTACGACTCAAAGTTGCCGCAATAATTAATGAAACCATTAAAGAATTTAAGTACTGAAAACATGGCGTTGAACAATTTAAAATTATTTGAACTGTTTAGAAAGTCAACCACACCAAAGTTTTTCACGGAAGCTGCTTTAGAAGAACTTGATAGCTTATACGGAAATATTGAGAGAAGCGAAATTATAAAAAATAATTTTTATCTGATATATGCAAATATTAAGGCAAAATGGGTGAAATCTAATCGAACTATTCAGAACTTCAACTCCAAATACGAGGACTGGCTTAATGAAGACACCATCCTGGCTATAATGGCAGTAGATAAACCCACCACATCAAACAGAGGAGCAAAAAGAAGGCCAAAAAAAGTGTTGAGGAGTGTTCAATTTTCACAAGAAAGAGGAAACTTGCCGATGCCACCAATGACTTGACCACGAAGCATTTATCGGACGCGCTAGCTATTAAATATACAAAGGATAGTGAAAGAGTTAGGTCTCAGATAACCAAATCTGTTGCTGATGCAAGCCCACTGCGACTAAAAAGGATTAAGGAAAGCATTCCCACGCCCACAAACGCACACATTAAAAAGTATGGTTCCGAAAAAGCCTTGGCCTTGTTTATGGACTTAGAACTTTCCAAAGAGAAATATGAGAAACAACGGGCATCTTTAACGCGACACGGCGCTGACGTTTTACCCGGATACAAGCATATTACGCAAGCCAAAATAAATTCTCGACCACTGCATACGGAGTTTACGGAAGTCACTGCGAAAGCCAATCTGCAGGATCTCATGGGCCATACAGTGAAACGGTTGTTGGAGAGTCTTCCTGACAATGAGGTGAAAATTCTTCCTGAGAAGTTGACATTGATCAGTAAATGGGGCTGCGATGGATCATCCGGACAAAGCGTTTAAAAAGCAAAGCATATCTTCTGATGACGCTACAATATCGGACGGAAATATGTTTATGGCATCTGTTGTTCCTTTGCGGCTAAAATCTGATGTTTCCCTGCACTGGAGAAATCCACGGCCGTCATCAGTCCATTACTGCCGACCAATATTGTTTCAGTTTGCAAGGGAATCGGCAGAACTCATAAGGACCACGGTGAAGGACATAGAAGAACAAATAAGCAAGATTAAGCCTACAAAGCTGCAAATTGGAGAAGGAAAATATATTGAATGCCATTACGAGTTCCACCTGACCATGGTTGACGGAAAAGTCGTAAACGAACTGACAGGAATAAAATCAACAATGTCATGCCCGATTCGCAAAAAGCGTCAGAAGAACTTTGGTAATTTGAACGATTCAGCAAATGAAGAGAATTACGAATATGAAATGTCACCATTGCACGCAAGGATTAGGTGTATGGAGTTCTTGTTAAAACTGGCGTATACCCTACCACAAGAGATGAAAATACATCAATAAAGGATAAGGAAAAGATCAGAAAGAAGAAAATACAGGATGCTTTTTTTTAACAAGTTGGACTAAAAGTAGACTGTCCCAAGCACGGATATGGTAACTCAAACGATAGAAACACTTCTAGGAGATTTTTTGAAAATGATGAGGCAGTAATTAAAATCACTGGAATAGACAATCAAATCGTGAAAAGATTGGTAACGATCTTGGATAATTTAAACTGCAACGAAAATGTCAATTCTACAAAATATGGAGAATATGCATCAAAAACTGCATCTCTTTTAGCAGAAATGTATCCACAGAAGAAGTTGACCCCGACCGTCCATAAAATATTGGCGCATGGCGAAGATATAATTGAGTTCCAGTCTTTGCCAATTGGAGAGCTTTCTGAAGAAGCACAGGAGTCTCTTAACAAATTTTATAAAAAATATAGATTGCAGAACACATTCAAAACATCAAGGGTAAGGCAAAATGAGGACCTCTTCAACATGTTGGCAGCATCTTCCGATCCACTTATTTCTTCTCTGCGGCATGTGAAGTCACGAAAAGAGTTAGAAAATAATTATAGTTTAGAAATGCTTAGTCTTTTAGATATACCTTCTCTTACGATTTGTGATGAATACTTTACAGAAAATTGAAAAAATTAATTATAAAAAAATTATTTTTTTTTTAATTTGTTGGGTAATAGTTTAAAATATAAAACCCTAAAAAAAAATTAAAAACTATTTAAACTATTTAAAATTTTTTTTTTTAGTTAACATAAAATTGATTTTACTACTAATTTTAACTTTGATAACCCATAAGTAGGCCCCTACAAAGCGTAGCCCCCTCTCCAAACGCTCATTTCATAGGCTGAACAGTTATCTATCATATGCTGTTTAAACTTTTCAATTATCTTATTCGGTTCAAAAGATATGATTTTTGCAACGAAAAAACTCAAATGGCGCCACTGTGCGACGTAAATAATATAAGGTAGATAGATGTCAAGAATGCTGATGAAGAATGTGGCGGTCCAGAAAATGCTGCATTTCATTTTGCTTGTGTCTAATTTTTCTTGTTTTCTCTGAAAAAAGTCCGCATATATTTGTACAATAAATTTTCTTTCTAAAAATGTTTAGAAATTAATTAAAAAGAACCAAAAAGCCGAAAATAAAGTCAAATTTCATTAATTTATAAAAATGTAATACCCCAGCAAAAAACTTTTGAAAAGGTAATCGAGTGCGGAATTAAACATTTTTGGAAGTAATAAAAAGTGTTTTGTAAGCGAGTAACAAAATATGGCAATCACAAAAGAAAGTCATTATATGGCAAGTACTTTTTAAGGTAATGTCTAACTTTTTGCTGGGACTATGTATGTATATATTATGTACTATAAGAATTATAAGTGAAAAAAAATAAATAAAAGAGAAAACGAATACATACTGACAGACAAAATTTATGTATTATGCTGTAAACACATTCGAGACAGCAGCTACCGACTGCAAAATGTCAAAATTAGAATGCATGTGTTTATATGAGAATGATTATTTTGTCAACAGCAAGGCAACAAGGCGGCAGGTTGTTGTCTAGGCTGAATTCGCTGCAGTAGTCAAATTAAACTAATTTCTATTTTTGTTGGCGACAATAAACATTTAAGTGATGTCAGTACTATAACACATGTAAAATAAAAGGTGCTTAAAATCACTTATTATGAAAAAAGAAAAGAACAATAAAAATTTAAAATAAAAATTATTTATTTAAAGATTTAAGTTTAAATCTATAATAAAACTGTAACAGGATAATTTTAGTACATGAAATATTTAAGGAAAAAATTGTTGCTGGTGAAGTATAATAATTGATTTGGAATACGAAATACCTATTTATTGAATTTTTATCTGTCTCACATAAGTGCTGCTGGATAGATTTGAGTAAAATTTTGTAAAGAGAACTCTTAGGACCTTGGTTCAAAAATGGATTTTTTTTTTCGTAGAAAAATAGAGAAACAAATATAAAATCACTTAATTTTACCGGTATAATTGTACTTGAACAGTTATCGGCACATTTTAGTTTTGTATAGAGAAATATTTTAACCTTTTTTACATACTTTTTAATAATTACTTAAAATATATTTTTCGAAATTTAAATTTTAAAAAAATTAGAAATGCCACACTGACGCATTGTCATGGCGGAAGTATACGAAGAATAATTGTAAAAATTTCAAAGGATTGTATTAAGGTGTATATAAAACTAAAATTCATTTTTGTGTGGACAACATTTAGTTAAAAATTTACTTCTGTTCTTAGCACTTATATTAATTTCAATTGTCGTATGGGACATCTGTAAATATTTAACACGATTGGTTTTAATAGATATCATAGAACTGTTGTTTTTTGTATTTTTATTTAAGTGGACAAGCAACCACGTGTTTTTTATACTGAGATTATTATTGCTTCTACAATATACTTCAATATATTTTCAATTTTAAAGACAATCCAAGCGAAAAATCGACGTAGCCCTTAAGAGTATTATTTTACTCTTCTAATAATAATAATTGAAATATATATTAATTTTAAATCCGATTTGCTTCTTTAAAAACTGCTAAAGTGACATCACTGAAATACAATAAAATTATATTTTTATTATGTAGCTGCTGCCTTCAAAATAATTATGTAGCTGCGTACAAGGCGACAAATGTTGCTAGCGTCATTTGCTGTCGTGTGTTCGTGTATCTTGCTGCGGCGAATGTGTTTACAGCTTTAATCAAAAATTACATGTATATTACTCGTATTGAGCAAAAAATTTATTAAAATGGTTGACGCTCCTAGAAGAAACAACTCAGTGATACTAGTTTTGAAATGCTTGTTTTGCTGTATAACTTGTAAAATATTTTTATATTTTTCAAGTATCCATATTTTTTTAAATAACAAAAATTTTGTTAACCTAAAGTTTAGTTTTTAATTATTGCATTAAAATAATAATAAGTCAAACTGAGCTTTGAATTTAGTGCAGAAATAAAAGTTGCAATATATATTGCTGATTGCTTTTTTTGAAATCAAATAAATTAATTTTAGAGCAAAATTTTTTAAACCACTATCACTAATGTTGATTTTGGCTGCAAAATTTCAAATCATCACCGGACATAAACAGAATTAATGCAATAATTATGCACTATCACTAAGTTTTAGTTAAGATTGCAAAATTGGTGCAATACCCCAACCATGGTACTAAAAACAAAACTATAGAATTCGTGGTATTGTTGGTAAAAATAAAATTTCCTTGTTAACATTAATGCAAAAAATTTAGCTCGTTTCTACCTTTTTCTCATACATATGAAAAATAAATGTAAATGTTTAATGTACTAGAATAACAAATAACAAATTTAGGGATATAAATAACAAAGCAAATTTTCATAAAGCAAAGTTCAGTGTAAAAATATTTATCCTGGCTTAAAGATTTGTTTTTTTTTTGACGTGTAAAAAGCTAAGGAAAACAATAAAGGAAAAAAGTTTCGATTTAAAAATTAGCAACTTTTCATGAACAAAAAAAATTTACGTGTTTCGTTGAAACCTGCAAAAAAGAACTTAAATAAATAAATACCGGACCAACTGCACACAAGATCGGTCCATGTCTTTCGAGGCAGCGGGCAAAACACTACGCCTACCTCTAATTTTTCTATATCATTTGGAAAAGTAACTCCAATTAAAAATAGTAAATAAATGGAGCGATAGAGAATTAAAAATAAAAAAACATCAAGTGAAAACTGGCGCTCGTTCAAATTTTCCCAGTACGATTGTGTACCATATCTTTTAAGATATCAATATAGGTACCGTTGAAAGGTTTTTAAAACGATCACTTAAGAAATACTAAAAATTTTTAAAATTGCCTAAGCTATTAAGAGCTGGTGACATTTTTATGTCACCTCAATATTTGTTTTTTTGACTGGAGTCATTTCATTTGTGTCATAATTAAAATAATTAGAATGCTTTGTGTTTCATTTAGGCAAACTCTTATAAATTTCGGCAATGTTACTATAATTGTAGAGTTCCTCAGGGCTTAATTTTGTCTTCTCATATTTTCAATATTTTTCTTGTTTTATACGCACGGTTTATTGCTTCATTCTTACAATTAATCCCCACAATCTTCGGCAGGCCTCAGGTCATTTGACTATAGTTAAAAATTATAACGATTTTTGGAGAATTAAACTTAATGCTCTATTAAATATTTAAACTAAAATATGTTGAAATTAAATAAGCACAGTAAATAAACAGAAAACAAAAATATCAATAATTAGATTTTTTTCAAAAAAGATATTTTTGTTTCCTGTTTCCTGAAGATGCCACCCAACGGTGTGACGAAATATTGAAAAAATAAATAAAAAATAATAAACAATATTTTTATTTATAAACTGACCTAGTGCTTAAAAAATTAGAAAAGAAAATGTATGGGTCCTTTTGGAAAAAATTTCAACATTAAAAACATCTCTTAAAATTTAAAATTTATATTGTATAACACACCAGCTATTCCCGGTGCGCTTCCCTACACCAATGGCAATAGTTTTTCCATCCAGCCAGTCAGCTACACTAAGTTTGAAGACCGTACAGTTCCCTAATAAAACAATTTATTACATTTTTAGGAAAATTATTTTATTTTAAACATTTCTAATCATCAGAAATGTTTAGTCGGTCAAACATTAACTATTTATCAGCGGTAAATTATATTAATAAAATTCCTTCAATCGACTTAAAGTTATCAATGAGTAGTTCAGGAATATAAAGACGTTTAAATGTCCATGCATTGCATTTTGTTTATTTCGTGTTAGTTTAAAAAAAGTTCTAAGTTAACTTACTTAAGGAGATTTACTCTCAAGTTAAACATCGCTGGTCTCATGAAGAGAGGCCCCAACTCGAATTTTAACGAAATTGAGTTTTTCGTAATACCAATACATATCACACAGCACACATAATTTTAATGCAATAGTAACAAATATAACTGGTTTATAAGCATTTGCATTTTTAGTATTATATTGCGATAAATATTATGGCCCATATTCATAGTTATAGAATAAAGTCGACTCTTGCTTAAGTATACTCTAAAATAAAAAGCTCTTATTATCTTTTTTGCTTTCATAGTCAAGAATAAAGTATACTTTAACTTTAGCCACCTTCCACTGGGTGGCAACTGTTATTTGATAAATGTTTTCATACAATTTCTAAACAAACATTTGAAAAAAGTAACCTTGTGTTTATTTTGTTCACTTTGGTATAAAAATCAGATAAAGAGTATTGTGTTCTTAAACCAAATAAAATTATTTTGGAAAAATGAGTTAAAAACAGCTTTAGGTAGTTTTAAAATTTAGAGTTGACTTTCTCGCAAAAGTATATTTTAAATTGTCTATGAATGATTTAGAGTCGACTCTAAAGTAAAACCGACTTTAGTTCCCTTAAAGTATACTTTATTTTAACTATGAATATGGGCCTATGTTTTTACCTTCTCCTGCAACGATACAAATATACGATTTAGGTCCTTTCAAAATACGAACAGCGATAATTTTATTTTTTTACTTATACAAATAAAATAAAATAAATACAAACAAATTATGATATTATATTATCTATAACTAAAATTTCACTAGGAACAAAGAGCGAGGCAATTTTTTTATAAAACGACCAGTGTCTTCCGAAATACTTATATAAATATTTACTTTTTTAAGCGTATAAAATCTATTGTTTCACAAAAGTATATTGTAAACCTAATAAGTATAAAATATAAGCAAATGATTTTAAATCAGCATTCGTTTAGTTAACCATTTTTAAAGTTACGCGATTTTAGTAGATTTGTGGGCAAAATACCTCTGCGTGATTTGAAATTAGTTCGACAAAAATTGATTTGTAGACCACGCCTCTATAATGTTTGTTACTACTCAACAAAATTAAACTAATGACAGTTGAGCTGATTCAATTTTGTTTTTTTTTTTTTTTTTTTTAATTGTAATTGTTGGTACGAGTATTATTTGAAATTCGGCTGCTTTGACTAAATTATTAGTCTACTGTTTTAAAAAATAAATCGAGACGGACTGCTACCAATATAAAATATCATTGTGAACTAAAAACAAATTGTGTTTTTGTTTTTATATTTATTTAAAAATTAGGTTACCAGAATATGATTAAGTATAATAAATTTCATGATACAAAACATAAACTCCAGCATCACCACTAAGTCTTCCTATTTCGTCCTGCTTTCTTACAATTTACTTAAATCCATTAGCTTTCTAAACAAAGCATAATCTTTAAAAAGACAACGAGCAAAATTAAAATATGAAATATAACCGAAAATTTGTCTTTTAAAAAGTGCAATTTCACTAAACAAAAAATCAGCTTTTTTCTAAGCTTTAGCAATAAATAACGTTTTTACCAACAAATTTAGGCACAAATTGCAACATAATAATTCTTGCAAAAAACCAAGTGCAAAACAGATTTCAAGTTTTATACTTGCTGTTGTAATAGATTTAGCAATCAGGTTTTTTGTAAATTTTAAACGTTCAAAAAATATGGCTTTATAGGCCAAATTACATTAATTTTGGGAATACCCTTTAATTTATAAATTCAAATTGCAAAGTTGTTGTAACAGTGGACTAAGCAATACAGATCCCTTGTAAATTTCAGCCATCTGTCTAAAACGGTTAAGAGGTTCGGCCACATACATCAAATTACATCAACTATTGGGATACACCTTTATTTCCAAATCCCAATTTTAGATTTGTTGTTATTGCGGTGTTAGAAATACAAGTTCTATGTAAATTTCAATCGTTTTTCTAACACTGTTCAAAATTATGGATATATCAATTAAATTAAATGAATTATTGGGGCACTCTTTAAATTATAATTTTGAATATTAATACTTTTTATTATAACGGTCATAGCAATCGTTTGTCTACAACGGTTCAAAATTGAAGCCCATATAGGTCAATTTGCTTCACCTATGGGAACACCCTTTAATTTAAGGATTTATTATTGTATTACTTTTTGCCATTAGGAGCTATAGCGGTCGCAGTTCATTTTTCATTTTTAAGTGGTTCCCTTTATGGTTCATAATACACGTAAAAAACATGTATGTTGTTTTTAAAGCAAAACCAATCTGTAAGCTTTTAAATATAAAATATAAGAACCAGCGACACAGTCGTATTTATAACCTCCTTCTTTTTTTAAAAACGGTTAATAAAAAGCCAATCAATCACTAAATGACACTGTTCTACAAAAATATTTGTTTCTAATCTAAATAAATCTAAAGGCGAAGAAAAGACTGCCTTCGTTTTTTTTTTGTTACGCAGAAATACGAGTACATTTTAAAATTATAGGAATCAATGTATCAAATGAACAAGGTTGTTTTGTTTTATTGTATAATATGTGCCTTTTTGCAGAAGAACAAGTATTTGCAATAAATAAAATAAAATACCACTTTGATTGCATATTCATAACCTCAACAATTACTTGAATTATTTAACTTTAGCTTAAGCGAAGATAATAATAAGATAAATTTGAAGGTCCAAGTAATACTACTGGATTTCTAGTGAAGAATAGAAACAAAAAAATGTCAAAGGACTTTCAAACTCCCACAATAAACCTCACGCGATTATTGCACACTTTGATACAATCAAAAACAATTGAATTGAATGTTTTTATTTGGACAATTGTACCAACCGTTTGCTGGTGGTTATTATTGTTGCTGCTAAATTGCTTAGTTGCATTGAGATCCATTGTTACAGAGAAAGATATAAAACTGTCTTTCTTGCATTTTCAACAAAAATGTATACATAAATACATCCACTTGTACGAATAAAAAGAAAAGCCATTGAAACTGATGACGGTTAATAGTTGTGGTCATGTTTTTGTTTTTGTTTTGTTATTTATTTCTTTTTCATTTTTGATAGTCAAAGTGACTATTGCTCTTATTGTTAGTCTTCTTGTTGTTGATGATGCTGGCAACCGGATTGCATGCTATTGACTGTCATTGTTGTACAATGACCACTTGAGATGACATTTTTTCGTTGCTTTTTATATTTGTTTGTAAATGTTTATTGATTTTGCGTTTTCCTACAGCAATATAAGTTTTTTCAAACACATGATGTTCAAATGAACAAATAATTTATTTCTTCTACCATTGCAGCAGTATTTTTCCTTTTATCTCTATAACGAGACTTGTCATCACTAAAGATTCATAATAATCAATAATCTTGTTGTTCCGAAATATAAAAGAAATCAATTGGCGAACATATTTATTGGTTTTAAATAAAAATATTGTTACAGTGAGAAAATTTATTATTTGGAATCTTTTTTCTATCAATTTACTTTAATTGTGCTTGATTACTTCAAATATAAATACTTCATGATCTTCTCATAAAATATTTATTATTATTACTGCGGGGAAGCATATCCATATGGCCATTTCGCTACTGCTCATATATAGCTCATCAGCGAATTCTACTCAAATTTTGTAGCTAAAACCTCAGAGTCTTATACGTAAATCCAAATTAATTAAATGACAATTCCATTAAACTAATAAGGCAAGAAGCCATAAAAGAAACTCAAAATATTTTAATACAAAACACAGTAACAATATTTGAAGGAATCAAGCACAATTAAAGTAAATTAATATTAAACTTTATAATTTTAGATTATTGTGTGGCCAAAAAAAAAAAATAAAAAAATTAAAGATATTGTGCTTAAACCGAAAAATTATCGGGTCAAGAAATTTTAATTCAAATTTTATAAAAATACAGTTCTATGTGATTTTTAAATTGTCTTTTATTTGAACCATTTTCTATAAATGAACCAGCGGATCCCGGTGCGCTTCACTTCGCATGAATATTAACATAAACTGAAGTCAGCACACAGTATACATACCGCATACATATACGCCTACGTGCTTGTTGTTTTTTTTATATCGACAAAATTAAATGATGTCATGAAGTCATAACTCACGCGTTGTTATTTCAATTTCATGCAAACTTTAGATAAACCATCTACACGACCGTACGAACAAACTGTAAATATTTAATCGAATGCCATTTGACCGATCGTGAGTTATAAAGTCACAACACACTTCCAACAATTTTTTTTATACATAATATAGATATAGAAAATTATTTTTCGGTTTTGGTTTAACATCATTATCAATTGTTATAAATTTAAAAGCAAAATTTAAATACCAGCAAATGAAATGCACTTTCTGGTTGTTACCATCTTCGTTAGCTTTTTTCGTGTAGTGGTAGTGTAACAGTTCATCACAATTAATAACGAACTTAGGCTAAAGTTATAAAATAATAATTCATTTACTCAATTTTAATATTGTAGGTTAAGAATGTAAAAGATACCGGCCGCAGAAATGGCGGATTAAAAAACAATCGCAATTCTAGTCCTCTTGTAATGGTTTAGGACAGTAATTCTCAACCACTGTGCCGCGGTACTTTTGTGTGCCACTTAATTTTAAAAGTGTAGCGCCATTCTCTAAAAATGTTTATATTATATAATAATATTTTTTTTTTTTATAAATGTTCTTTATTTGCAATCTATCCTTGGACAATAAGCAAATTTGATAGATTAATTACCACATAACAGGAGCTAAGTAGCTCCAATGAGCTACCTAACTATATAAAAAAGATAATAAAATACTAGTTAACATATATTTGCATACTTAAAAATATGTTTCGATTAGCCTCTATAAGGCAAATCTAGCACATCTACACGTTTCAGTCTTATGGTTTCACGACTGTCATCAAGGAGTGATATTGCCAGAGGATTAGTATGATCGCTTAATCTTTGAAGATAGTTTTCGCTAAACCTTCGTATTTCTTCAATAATTGTAGATATATTGAGATCGTTTTTAATTATTTTGTTTGCCACGAACCAAAGCGCGTTTGTGATTAGTCTTAAAGTTTTGGACTGGTATTTTTCTAATATATCAATATTTGACTTGCTTGATGTACCCCAAAGTTGAATACCATATGTCCAAACCGGTTTCAGGATAGCTTTGTAGATTCTCAATTTGTTGTTGAGGTTGAGTTCAGATTTTGGTCCCAAGAGCCAGTACAATTTGCGAGTCTTTAAATCAAGTTGTTTTCTTTTAGCTTTTATGTGTGGTTTCCATGTAAGTCGCCTATCCAATGTCATTCCCAGATATTTAACAGTATTTTGTTTTGGGATTTCTTCGCCGTTTATATACACTGAGGGACAATCTTCTTGTCTCAAAGTGAAAGTGATATGCTGTGATTTATTAGAATTAACTTTAATATTCCATGTTTTGAGCCATTTTTCAAGGAGGTTAATTTCATTCTGTACAAATGTTGATGCTTCTGTTGGACAATGGCTTGTTGCAACAATTGCTGTATCGTCTGCATATGTAGCTACTGTGACGTCATTAGTGAGAGGCATGTCTGCTGTAAAAATTGTATATAAAATAGGCCCAAGTACGCTACCTTGAAGAATTCCAGCTTTTATTTCAAAAATATTTGATGTTTCATCTATAATTTTCACAAAGAAGTGCCTCTGAGAGAGATAGCTCTTAAAAAATAAATAAAATGGAGCTGGTAGAAGTTTTTTTATTTTAAAAAGTAAACCATCGTGCCATACTCTGTCGAAAGCTTGTTGAATATCGAGAAAAACTGCTGAACAATACTGTTTATTCTCCAAGGTATCAGTTACTACATTTACGATCCGATGACATTGTTCTGGAGTTCCATGCTTATGACGAAAGCCAAACTGATGATCCGGAATGATGTTTTCTTTATCTAGCACAGGCAACAATCTTCGTAAAAATATTTTTTCAAAAATTTTAGAGAATATTGAAAGTAAACTTATAGGTCTGTGTGATGACAGTAAATTTTCAGGTTTATTCGGTTTTAAAATCATAATTATTTCAGCGCATTTCCACTGTGATGGGAAGTGGTTTAATCTTAATATCGAATTATAGATTAGCGTTAAAAATATTATGCTTTTTCGAGTTAATCTATTAACAACGTTGCCATTAATTTGGTCATAGCCAGGGGATTTCCTTTTATTTAACACTCTAAACTTCAATTGCACTTTATTAGGTGAAACGTGTTTTATGGGTAGGTCCATTTGTCATGGTGAATCTAGAAACTGTAGTATATCATTATTTTCTACGACGCTATTAAGGGTATATGGCTGAAATATATTTGTCAAGTGATGAGCAAAGGCATCCGCTGTGCTTTTCCTTGATTTACACCATGTACCATCAGTATTTTTGATACGCGTACCACGCTTAACTGGCCTTTTCAAATATTTTGTGGATTTCCATAACAGATGTTCGTCATATTTGGAGTTATTAATTTTTTCAATGAAGTTAGCTGTTGCTTTGTTTTTATGTTCATATAGCAGATTTTTGAGTTCCTTACAAGCCCTATTGAAGAGTTGCTTATCAATAGGATTTCTACTAAGATGCCAGTTTCTTCGAAGTCTCCTTTTTTCAGTTATAAAATCTCTTATTTCTATCGATATTTGAAAATTACTTTTTTTCAATTTAAGTTATTAAAACTATTTTTACTATGTTTTTAATCCATTATCTTAAATTTATCTTAATTAATTTTTGAAGTCTACTGAAAATTAGTACTTTAAGATATACGTCGTTATTCGTAAAGAACGCAGAAATATGTTTTAGCATTCCGTAAGCAAAGTTTTTAATCTAGTATCGGTATGAGTTAAGATATCTTCTACTGCAGTGCAGTATAGCCAAATTAGCGAATTTCTCCCCAAATTGGGGATTTTCACATAAATTTTGGTGACAGAAACTCATAAGGAGGGATTTGGGGACTTTTCATTCTTTGCTTATTTACTATAAGTAATTGGTTGATGTATTCGCATTGAGTTTGAATGAGGAATAAACTATAGTATAAGAAGAATCAAATTCCATTCAAATATTTATATACTCCACTGCTAAAAGTTTAAAGTTTCTGAAGCAACGATAAAAACTTTAAATCGGAAAATATGTACAAAAGAGCTGTAGATGAACCTACGAACTTGAAATTTTTACGTGGTAGCACAAGATATAAATTCATTTATACATACATATATATAGTACAAAATTTCTATTTTTGAAAAGCCGTAATAAAAAGCGAATAGAAAATAATTTCTTAAAGTATTAAATTCTGGTTAACGAATTCGCCCGTTTATATGTATATGTATGTCTTTTTTACTTTCATGCTTGATTAAATATTTATAAACCTTTATTTGCATGTTATTCGGAAAGATGTGTGTGTACTCATGTGCATATAAGGACTTGTATTATAAGTATACATATACACATCGTCAGCTAAAACGAAAAACCATTTAATAAAAAAAAATTTACATTTTCCCATTGAATGTCGTGTTTCAATGAAATGGTATTTCCCTGCAATCAAAAAAAAATTTTAGCTGTTAATTTTGAATGAACCATTTGTATAAAATTAAAATTATACCTTACTTCTGCGTAATAAAGACTCCTAAACCATTCAGTAGAAATGACATATATATATATGAAATGATATATATATATATATATATATATATATATATTTGAATACTTGCGAACTTCGCCTCGCTCCCATTTTGAAGCCTCAGGCAACCTTTAGAGCAATAATACAACACAAATATTCAAATTTTCAATGTGATTTATTTAAATGAAATTAATAGAGAGTGATTTGATGAACAATGTTTTTTATGATCATACAAAATCTCAATTTTCAATTGTTTCAATTTCCTGCATCTTGCATTTTCCACAATTTTCCATATTTTACACGAAGAACTTTCTATTTTTTTATTTGGAATGCCATTAAGAAATAATTTCACACAAAATTTCGTACAAAAAAATCAATGTTCGATTTTAAATTTTCCGACTTTTCCGGAGGCCTTTTTTCAAAATTTTCGAAAATACTGACAAACTGCCAAAAAACTGTACAGAAATCGGCCCAGCCGTTCTTATTTTATGAATTACTATACATTATTTACACCATTTTTATATATATAGATGTATACGTAAACTATTATGGATATATATTTTTTTTTTTTTTGGTGTAATGAAAATTCGTATTTTAAACTGTTTCATTTTAGGAACTAAAAATGGGGTTTTCGTTTAGAAATGGGCTTTTTTGGAAATATTCTTGGTCAAAGAAACCAACATTTTTCTGGCAACACTGCTTCAGTGCCCATAGTGATGTAGGAGGCGGAGGAGACGGAGCTTCTCTAATGCTTAAGGTGAGAGAGACTATTGAGCCAAGGCAAGAGCTTTGTTTAACGCTTTGTATACAGATTACATTTCTAGATATTTTCTGCAAGCCAGTAGGGGAGTTTAGCGAAGCCAAATTATGGTATACAGATGACGGCGATTTGGTTTGAACCTTGCATTTTGTTTAAAGGAAAGAGAAAAACAACCTACTAACCTACGAACCCGCTAAGTGTTGTTTTTTTTTTAGCTGGGAAAACTTTAGTTGGCGGGTTTTTTGCGCGTTTTAAGCCACAATAATTTTTGTTAGTTACAAGATAAGCTAAACTATGTATTTGTAACCTATTTAATAAATATATAAATTATCCGTCTCTGCCTGGTTTTTTTACCTTTAAAAACAATTAATCCTAAGGTAAATAACGAAATATATTTTAACTGGGCCAATAAAAATCGGGACATTTTAGAAAAAACTCATAAATTATTAGTAAATAACGTATTTATACAAAAAAGAAATGCCTCTCAATATTTAGAATAACTGGGTTATAGCCCGGAAATAATCGAAACAATTTTAAATCAGCTTAATAATATAAATGCTATAAATGGAATATAATGGAATAATCTAATGGATACTACATATTTTTGGTACGATTTTTTGGAATATAAACATTCGGGTGGAAATAAAATTTTCAAAGAGCTAACTAAGTTTGCCTTGCGATTATTATGCATGCCATGGTGTAATGCAGAAGTGCAACGTATTTTAAGTCAACTTAAGAGAGCCAAATCAAAGCTCAGAAATCGATTGCAAACCAATACGGTGGATGCTATTTTAACCGTTAAGTATGTCAATTCCTCAATTTTTTTATTTGCCTCTTTATAATTATTTTGTTGCTTTAGATATGGTCTCCGTCGGCATAATAAATACTGCAACGATTACAAGGTTCAAAAAAAATTTGTAAACTTAATCGGAACCTCTAATATTTATTCCAGTTCTTAAAACGAAACTATATATATATATATATATATATATATATATATATATATATATATATATTTTATACATATATCTTATTTTACATAAAAATGCCATCGGCTCTTACTGGCAAAACAGGCAAAACACACGCCTATTGCCTCGAAGAACATGGACCGATCATGCTAATTTCCAATAGCACCTCTTTCGACACTATATATGATTTTTGGAAATATTTATTATTTTGTGAAAGTTTGCTCGGTAAAGGGTACACAAATAAATTGTTCACGAAAGTTTTTAGCGGTTTATATTAGCGTTTGTTTGTTCGACTAGTTAGCGGTTTCTAGCGTTTTTTAAAGTAATATCTAGCGGAAATTGGTTTAATAGTTTTGGCAACACTGTTATATCATAAGAGTTCAACTAATAAAATTTTTCCCGAAACCAGCCGAGAATACAAAAAATATATTTTTTATATATTTTTTTATACACATCAATGCAATGCTTTTACGGGTCCCTGAAAGTATGCTTTACCTTCAATAATAGCTAATAAACCCTGAAAAGAATGAATAAACAAAAATTGAAAATATTTAACATACTTTCAGGATAAAGAATAATTAGCTGCTCATGCACAAGCGAGTAAATATATAACTTAACAAAGACACAAACCGCCACCCCTTTTTCGTATTTATGTAGGCAAAAAGAATCAAAAATTTATCGTAGATAAGATGATTATTACTTCGTCATCGTAATTACGTGTGTTTAGACCAACAATAAAACAGAACAGCTCAGCACAAGTCATACACCTAAACATCCACTACATAAGGTTGAAATATACTCACTAAAAAATATTGGACCAAGAAAAAATTAAAGTAAAAATAAAAATAAAATCAATTGCAATAATAAATACAAATGTTTACTAAATAAAGCCATGCAGTGGAAAGCAAACATAGCTATTGTATTTCATTATATTACTTGATAGAAATAAATTGATTATAAAATCGTTCTCTCATTTATTTGAAAGAAAGAAAAAAGAAAAACTTTTAGCCTGTCGAAACTTCCTTGTTGTTGACCAATCAATGCAGCTTTTAAAAATTGGGATAGATTTTTGACTGACTTCACAACAAATGAAGGAGGTTATCAATTTGACTGAATGTTGCTTTTGAAGGTTTGTCTTCGCAGAACTGGGTCATTTTTAGGTCGACTTTGAAAATTTCCTTTTTATTTGAAAGGTGATACTCGTTCTGGCAGATTGCTCCCGTTTTAAAAATATTTCATAATCTTATTTATTAAACAGTGCCCCATACTAACTACATGTTTTTTAGGTGTATTTTTAACTGTAACGGACACCACATAAAAATAAACTGCGTATCACTATAGCTCCCAATGTCAAAAATTAATACAAAAATATACCTAAAAATTAAAGGGTGTCCCTACAGGTGACTTAAACGACCAATGTGGTCCCACTTTTGAACCGTTATAACCATACGCTTGCAAATTGGACAGAATGCCGATTGATATGACCGTTATAGTAACAAGTATAATTTTTAATTATAAATTAAATAATGCCCAATAGCTCATTTAATGTGATGTATATGGCTATACTTTTGAACAGTTGTAGACTAACGTTTGAAATTTACAACAAACCTGCATTGCTAATAAGCTTTTCAAACAAGATATCCATCGTGGCTACTTAACAACAAATATTTTCCTTTATAATCATAACGCTAGTGGTAGTTAAACTCCTGACTCGTGATCTTCTTTCTTTACAATAATCAGTCATCTCTACCAACATAAGCGCTGCGGTTGCTGAATATGTGTCAACTAATCAACAATTTATTTAGATTTTTCTCTGACTTAAGATATAGTCCAAAACTTTTAATAAATAATATTCGCTTTTAGCTTTGTTATTAATGATTTGTTGTGTGCTGCCAAATCTTATTTTCCTAACAAGATTTTAGTTTTACATTTTACTTTCTTTGTTTTTGATCACTGCACCTTGTAATTTGAACAAAAAAATTATACTTTGCATTGCTTTTGAATGGTCTAACAATAATATTCCGTATACATAATAATATTTCCCTATACATGATAGTGTGTAAAGATACTGTCGTATTCCTTCAAGATACAAAAAAAAATTGAAAAAACAAACATTAGTAGCTACTCTTCGGTTAGCTGATATATTTTTTGTGTGTACGTAGAAAAGCTACATTTATTTTACAAAAAGTACACAAATTTTTGCCCTATCAACAGTTGTAAATACAACTGGGAACGAAATCCACATAAGCTTGAACTGAAACATTGGGTCTCATGCATAAAACGTCAGCTTGAGCTCGGACGCGATTTTTTGAGTAAAAGGTGCTTGTCGTATGAATAATAAAATTAGATTTATTTGCTTTTACTCACTGCTCACGTTTGATCTCGTCTTGCTCAAGTTAGATGAGATTGTGCTCATTTTAGTATGCATAAAAACAAGCTTTTGCTTTCTTTTGTGAGCTCTTGCTCAAATTTTTTTGAGTCTTCCTTTTAGTGGACTCGCGTACACTAAAAACGGAATTATGGCTGAGTGTTTTGAAAATTATACAGGTTTTAATTCTTAATTAATTCGATAAAGTTATACTTACCTGGAAGTTTAGTTGTTGAGGGATTGGAATTAGCACAAAGCAATTGTGAAAAATCAGTTTTTTTTAATAATATTTTATTGCCTGTTTTACTTATGCCTATTTTAGTTTTGTATGAGACATTTCATGTTAGCTACTTTTTATTATATTTTTTTCCCCATTTATTCAATGCTAAATTTTTGCCATTATTTCTGTTACACCAGTTTCTATTACTTGTTTTTGTTTTATTTTTTTTACTAAAAATTAAGAAGTGTCGTCATTTTCTATTTTATCGTTTGATCTCAAGTAATTGAAATTGGTTTGAACTCATTTTTATGCATACGAAATTGAGCAAAAGCTGTTGCTGTTTGATTGAACTCGACTAACGAGCAATTGTTCACCTGCCTCAACTCAGCACTTTTTCTCGTCTCGTCATTGTCTCTGCCAAAACAAAATAAAAAATTGTAAAAAATCGACAGTAGATCAATACCAACAGCAGTGTTATCATCATCTGAAACGCCAAATTAAACATTTGGCTTTAACGCCAGTTTAGGGCCTTTAGCCCACTTTAACGATACGTTGCAAATAAGCATTTTTGTTAACTCACACTAGGTAATGACTTTTTTTAAATTGCATTGATATAAATACGATTTCAATCTAATTATATCATCGAAATAATATTTCAAACACATATACCTTGCCACTACAAACAATATGTGGAATAAAGAGAAAAGCTGAATTGAATAATTATTTGACATTGTTAATTCCGATTTTTTATTTTCTAAACTCTTATCGTTGAACCTGGAACATAATCATTAACCAAATTCGAGTTGTGAAAAATGTACCAAAAAATTAAGGCATAAAAGCTGTTGTAATAAAAAGATATATATTAAAACAAAAAAAAAAAAAAAAATAGGAATCGAAACCTTTTATGAAAAGTTAAATTGTGATGATGAAAAACAAAAAGATATTTTTTTTAAACAGCAGTATTAAGACACGATGAGTTTTTAAAGAAGTTGTATTTAAAAGTCGTTAAACAGCTGCTAGTTAATATTGCTACGTTTTATTGAAAATTTATTATCCTGCCTATTGAGTAAAATAAGACCACATTTTCCATTTTTCGTACATGGGCATACTGCATTATTTAAATAATGTTGAATATTACTGAAAAATATCCAGTAACCAGTACAGTACACTAACCAGTAAACTTTTACTGCTGTATACATAAAATATTAAAAAAGGTTTGAAATGTATTTTAGGGAAAATTTTTATCAAAATTTTGTCATAAAACACATTTCAAATGTATTTTATTTTACTGGTTAATGAAATATACATAATACATTAAAATATACTACAGCAAGCCCAAGTATGCCATTTTTAAGCCATCTTTTATTTCAATTATCTTTTTAAGTTGCAGCGATATGTGTAATTGTATTATATGGTTGCTAACAAAACATTGTTACATTTGCAACCAAATTGTTGTCCGGCAAAACAATAACATTCTAAAATATAAACATAATTTTGTTAAAATATAAACATTAAATGGTTAAATTAAAATATCATAATATGACTGAAAATGTCATGTTATACAATTGAATTATAATATATACTCCTAAGTGCTAAATTTTTCTGATATAAAAGTCTTAGTTATTATTGTTTTATTCATTAACGATTCGCCATAAAAATTATGTAAAAACATAAATTTACAAAGAAAAACAATTATGTTCTTATAATAACTCTTAGATCATAGGCTACAAGAATAAAATATACAAAAATATAGTTTATAAGCCCAAATATATGATCTAACAATTGTGCTTCAAACACAGAAATAAAGATTTATATGCTTACAATACATATATACATACATACATATTTCTTTCTACTTTTTTTAATGTGTTGATTCCCTTTTTATTTGTTTTAATGTTTTGCATATTATTTTTAATTATTTTTTTTTTGTACATAAATTTTTATTTTTTCATTTTCTCTAACAATAAAAAACAATTTCAAATTTTAGCTTCCAGAAAAATTACTTAACTCTTAAGAACTGGAACAAAATATTTTTTAGCGCAAACATTATTCTGTTGCTTTTAATCATACTTTGACAAATAATAATATATTATGGTTAAATATATAATAATATTTTAAATAAGTTATAAAACTTTGGTTGTGGTTAAAATCTTTTTAAGTAAAAACCATCCAGGTTGTATTTTTTGCGCATAGTTACAATCGTTGAAAGTTAACAAAACATGTTTATCGTGACTAAAGTTTTAGTGAAAATAACTATAATTGGTTCTTCGCAACTATACATTGTTACAAAGAACAAAATATGGTTATTGTGACCATATCACAGCCATTTTTTTTCTGCGCGTAGTTTTTAAATAATAAATATTTCATGAGAATATCATGAAGTATTTATATTTGAAAGAATTAAGCACAATTAAAATAAATTATAACGTGTTACCTTAGAAGAAGGAACAAATTACTTCTTCTTTGATTAAAATATGCATTTATGTTATAGACTTAATGCCTTATTCACAAACAATTTTTATTTTTATAATAGGCTTATAAAAAAAAATTTCCATACAAAATTGGTTTTTTAACCTTTAATAAATTTAAAAATTAATTGTGAATAAGGTCTTTAGAAATTGAAAATCAATATTTATTTCTCAAACTAAATACTTTTAGCTTAATTCAAGGTAGAACTTCCGCAAAGAATATGTTTCAATTAACGATTATGTGATAATAAAACCTTATAATGTATTTTATACAATTTTGTGGACAGTTAAAAAATTCATGTTACAATTTTTATCGTCTTTTGTTTTAGCTTGAACAAATATGACTTTAACTTTAAACATGTTCAATTTGATATTATATAAAAATAAAAAAAAACATTGCAATAATTCAAGCGAACGAATCGACCTGTGTAGGAGTTATTATCTTCTGCAGATTCCTACTGGAAACTATATATATTTAAAAAATTTAGACATTTAATCTCAGCAACATTCCATTCCAATATAATTACAAATCAGATAACAGCAAAGATGTCATTTCTAAATAAGCACTTTACAATTACATCAATTGCGATAGAACGATTTGAATTACTTAGAAAAATTATTTTTTTTTCTTACAAGTTGCTACTCGTATATAAAAGATAAATGACAACTTAAGTACCGCATGAAAAAATTTACTCACACTGAAATCAATTTTAAAGCTTTCAACATAATTTATCCCATTTACAAGTACTTTGTACAGAAATGGGAAATAAATTAGTAATTGAAATTGTTATTACATGTTTGCAATTTGGACGTAACTACGTAAGACGCAACTTTCTTAAGCAGGATCAAAACTTTTATAATGATATATTTACAAACTGTAAACAGTTAAAACATGAATGATGGCTTGATTTGTAGTGGTCTATTTTTATATCCTTCACCACAAAAAGTGGAAAAAGTGTATACCTTAGTTTGTCATTCCGTGTGTATTTTCTACAATATCTATTTCCAGCCCCAAAGAGTATATATATTTTGACTTCTTATGCATAGCAAAATCGATTGAGCTTGTTAAACTTGCCGAGGCAAACTTGATTTCACACACAAAAAAAAATTTATCAATCGATAGGATATAGTGTCGAAAAAGGTGCTATTGGAAATCGGCATTTTGAACAATAAAGTAAGTCCAATCAAAAAAATAAATGTATGGCGCGATGGAGAATTAAAAAATACCAAAAAACATAAAATTGAACGATATAGCATTTACGTCCGCGAACGTGTTAAAGATAAATTACTTTATATTTTCTAAAAGACTGCTATAATTGTATGCAACAGTATCTGATGGGTAAGTGGGTATGAGCTGAAGTACCTGCAATCAGACTTATTTATGCTAACATTAGAAAAACTATTAGAATGTGCATATATTTTGCTCTATCCTTTTTTTCTTGATTTTAACTTGAAATTCACCTTTTTACATTGATTTTGTATGTCAGAACAAATATGTGATGTATGAGTGTATGTAAATACAAATGTATTACTTAACACATTCAAAATGATATTAATTCTATACATACATATTGAAGACTAGTTACATCATATCTTTTTTAAAATTTTCATAAGAACTTACTTAGAGTACTCTTGTGATACTTATTTTTCAAGATTCCCAATTGCTGTATATACACTTTACATGGAATTGAACTTTTATTAGTATTTTCAATACATCAGAGAATGTATTGAAATAAACCGCACTTTTAAATAATTAATTCTATATATCCAAGTCTTTTTAGGTATGAAAAACTAAAATTAATGCAAAAATTAATAGATATATTTGAAGCCTCTTTTTTATGTTATTCATTGATAAAAAAAAATTTATGTGCATTAGGGATGAGCGATCCCGTGATTTTTGAGGAACATCGTTACCAGTGAACGTGATTTTCTAATCACCGTTCTTTTAAATAGTTACCGTGATCACCGTTTGCAGTTATTTTTTATTTAAACATTCATATTTATATAGGAAGTATATGATACTAAATAATATTTTATGCTAACAGTTATCAAAAGGAAAAAGGTATTTTGATCTCTATATTAAAAGCAGCTGTAATTAAATTTGCCCAGAAATGTAGATTATACCCAGCATACCATTATCGTAGTGAGTGTAAGTGTGTCCTGCGAGCATATTTCTAAGCTCTTAAACGATCGGTTTTATGACTTTCTATGAGTGTTTCTTGCCTTTAAATTTCTGAGCTCATAAATGGTAATTTTTATGAGTTTTTTATGCTTGGTTTCTGCGCGCATATTTCTAAGCTCATTTATTTCACCTTTTTTATTTGAACATATACATATGTTCAACATTTTTTGTTTTTTGCTACATATGTATGTATGTGTGAAGTTTGGAAAAAAGGATAGTTTAAAGATTAAAAACACGGGAATAATTAATAATATAATTTAACTTTAAATTTATCGTGCTATTTTCCCGGTATTGATTATTGAAGGTGAAAGCACGTCTCGATGGCCATTTCGCTATCGCTTACTTAGCTCGTCAGGAAACTTCTCACAAATATTTTAAATGAACTAAAGATTTTTGTCCAAACTATAAAGAAAAGACAAAAATCAAAGTTCAAGCAAAAACGACAATAATCAACTTTGATTTTATTTTTCTTTATACACTGCATACGGCAGACTTTTTTTCTGCTCTTTTATACAGTTTAAAGATGTTGAAAAATAAAAACAACAAAACACTACGTTATTTAATTCTTTCTTTTATGCACAGGCACTTGCAATTTTAATATTTAAAAATTAAAAACACGGGAATAATTAATAATATAATTTAACTTTAAATTTTTCGTGCTATTTTCCCGGTATTGATTATTAGACGTGCTTTCACCTTCAATAATCAATACCGGAATCCATTAACTTATTTGCTTTAGTTGTACGCAAAAATCCTTGACAATTTTGATAAGTTGCATTAAAATTAATTCTCGTTAAAATTTTAGCCCTTTCTTGTGAGCGTAGATTAAATAAGATGCTAATAGTTCTCAATTTTAGAAAAATTAAATGAATCAATTTATAAAGGTTTTCTTCTATATTTTATCGCATTTTTGAAAAATTATGGACTATATCTGATCAGTTGGAAAAGCTTTGTTGCAAAATGTCGTTGTCAATTTCATTTGATATTTCTAAAACTTTTGCAAGGCTCAATAAATTATCCCTTGACAAAAGAGATTGTTTTAACCCTTTCAGACCTGACGCAAAACTACCGGGAATTTGTTTATAATTTTTTGAACATGTGGTTTCTACAGCGTATGAAAATATAATCAATAAATAGATTTTATCATTTTTATAACCTTCAAGAATTTTCAGGACACGCACGTCTGACGCGCACAATTGATGCACTCAATAATATTTTTAACTAAAACACATTTGTATTGCATGAAAAGATTTCTATTACGAGAAGTTTGAAATTTTAAAATTTATAATTTTTTTAATTAGTTTTTTAGTTTTTTTAGTTTTTTGGAAACGATTAATTCTTTTGACATTAAAGCAACATCTCACTTTTTCTTTCTATTTAGTAGGAATTTTTTTCTGTAGAAAATATTAATTAAGTAATTATTTTTTTTTTAATTGAAAAAGTTCCTTTTTAACTGGACAAAATATATTTTATGTGGTAACTGGTAGCTCGACCCAAAACTGGACAACCCAAACTTGATTTTAAACAAAATGTCCACTATTTTGTTGGGTATAATAAGAAGTATAAAAATAGTTGATATAATCTGATATATATGGCCAAACTGTAAAACCGTTATAGACAGACGGTTGAAATTTACACAGAACCTGATTTCTAAATCTATTACAAAAGCAAGGATGTAATTTGAATATAGAAATTATAGGGTGCTTCTATAGTTGCTGTAATTTGATGTTTATTGCCAAACTATTACACAGTTATACAAGTTTGGAGATATAAGGGTGAGGTACTTTTGAACCGTTATAGACAGATGAAATCTGTTTTGAAGTCGGTTTTTTGCAAGAATTATTTACTTGTATATCATTTTTTACAATGGTACCAATCAGTAAGCAAAGCCTTTGCAATTAAAAAAAAAACTTTCAAAATCGGTCTAATATTGAGGAAGCTTTAAGTAACCAGCATAAAAGAATACACACGGATTGAAACCCTAAAACGTAAAGCAAATAAACTTTATGATATTACGTTGCCTTCTTCTATAATGGAAATATTATTAAAAAAGATTATCAAAAAAATTTCTTTTTAATTTACATATATTGAATGAAATATGAGTGTTTTATGAAAATATCAGGGTTTCGAAAACTGCAGTCACGTTTTACTAACCAGTTCATCTTTTTCAGTAACATGCTGAAAATAAACATCTGAACTCTGTTTTCTATTTTATGCCAACTGAAAATAGTTATTCTGAGCACACACAGAACTGAAACCAACTAAATTCATTCTACTATTTTCAGCAGCAAAACAAACACACAGTGGGTGTGTTCAATGTTTTCAAATTAACAGTACGCAACTGAAAAGTCAGTTCGTGTGCGTTTAGAAGACACAGTTCTGTTTTTTAGTATCGTAATAAAAGTGAAAATGTAATTCGTTAATTTGTAGAAATTGTGAATGAAATACGTTCATAATTAATAAAAATATTTTACTGCATATGTTTCCCCAAAAACTAATTAAAATCGAAATGCAAGCTTATTGAATAAAAATTGCTGAATGCATTCATTTCATAAGAAAAAATAAATGAACTGCAACTTACAGCATTCCTGCAACCATTCACGTAATCACTAAAATTAAATGAGATTGAATACATTTACAATGAATAAAAAAAATCATTTCTCCTAAAAATAATAGGACTTTTGCTATTTGAAAAAAAGAAATTGTTTTTCCTGTTTAAGTATAAATTATCCTGTGTCCTTTTTTAAGAAGCTGCAGCCTTAAAAAAAGAATTAATATATATATATATATAGATATATATATATATATATATATATATATATATATATATATACAAGAACAACAATAAAAAATTATTCTACCTGTTGTTAACGAAATTCCAAATTAAAAGGATTCCGTTAGTTTTTTGAAAATTTACTACATATTGTTTTTTTTTTTAACAAAACCGATATTTCCACTGCGGGCATTAGGTATGTAAATATTTCTTTAATTGATAATCTCAAAGGGACTAAGAGCTCACATATGTATGTTATAAACTTTACTGTCGTAAGTTTTCTCGAAAATACTAATTTGTATTCAGGTTATTGAGGGTACCTCCAGCTAAATTTGATATGTAGGAAACTTAATTCTTAAACAAATGTTTCTAACTATATTAAATTTTTTCTTTACAAAAAAGGCATTTTAATTTCTAACTCTTTTCTTATTTGTTCTGTATTTATGTAAGTATATTAAAAAATGAATTATGGTTGCTTCCAGTTGGCCACACATTATTTTTAAGATCCCAAATAGCTTCGTACAAAAATCGGTAAGGAATGTTTATTTAATTCCTTGAAGTTATGTAGAAAAATTGTGGTTCAGTGGCGACTTCTTTTTAACGGGCACAAATCCTTTAA
Organism: Gymnosoma rotundatum; assembly: GCA_916610165.2. Taxonomy (NCBI): domain Eukaryota; kingdom Metazoa; phylum Arthropoda; class Insecta; order Diptera; family Tachinidae; genus Gymnosoma; species Gymnosoma rotundatum. The sequence continues at coordinate 87,124,976 of OU744337.1, read as the reverse complement.
ATTTAAATTATTTGTTATAACTTCAAACAAAATTCGCGAAAGAAAAACAGAGATACCTTTGAATTATATGGGTGTAAAACCCCCAAACAACTTCCACCCAACTTGTACATTTTTTTAAGATTTTCAGTTATTTACTAAGTTTTAGATTAGTTACGAATAACTTTGAAAACAAAATCATGAAAACAAAAAATAATCTTAGGTTCAATTTGCAAACCGCATATATAAAGTTGAGTAAAATTACTCTAATTGTGTATTACCATTTTAATTTGTAAACAATAAAAAAATAAATAACCAGAAAATTTTACACAACAATGACAATATATTTTTTGTTGGAAGAAAAACTGCGTACAAATCCACAATCAAACTATTTAGTCAGATTATCCACACACATTTTCAGTTGTGTTACGTATTGTTTATTTGCAAAATCGAAACTCAGCCGCTGTGTTTTCGTTTTGCTGCTGAAAATAGTAAACTAAATTTATTTGGTTTCAACTGAGCGTTCAACTATTTTAAGCAGTCAAATTATTGAAACTATTCAGTTCAGTCGCCAATCAAAAAAATTTTTTTTGTGGTACTGAATTTTAAGCCCTGGAAAATATAATTGCCGTATTCACAAGCTCTGCTAAGGTGTAGGTAGTATTGCATACTACCTTTTGTTTACTTCTTTGTGAACAACCATTGTATCAGTGTGCCATTGTACATTGTACTTCATACGGCAAAAAGTAAATAAGAAGAAGAAAAGTGCTATTCATCATTTGTTATTTAAAGGCCAAATGGGGGATAAAACAAAAAATGTAAATTAATAAATTTTTTGTGTGAGGTTGAAATTCAAGACATTTTTAGGATGAACCTAATGTACTTGCTCTCCAGTCGTAGAATTATAATTTAGGGTTACCAAAATCATCATTATGGCATAATCGAGTTTTAAGATATTTTAATGAAAACAGATTTCTTCATATGATACGGCTACGGCCAGAGAAATTTGCCTATATATTCAACCTTATAAAAAATGACGATGTTTTTCACACAATTGGCGAAAGGCTCCAACTACGCATTGACTTGCAGCTTAAAATTGTACTTTACTGCTTGGGATCTTCAGGAAATGGTGCTTGTGTTCTTAAGGTAGCATCTCTTTTTGGTATAGGCGATGGCGGTATCATACAAAATATTAGAAATCGAGTCATTAAAGCATATCAAATCTTAAAGAACAGTTTTTATATTGGCAACTTTCAACTTCAACTTTCTAATGAATCAGGCAAATCAATAAATTAAATAAATAAAACTAATAAAAATATTTTTTAATTCAATTTAATTTAATATAATTCACACATGAACACAAAAATAATAATTCATTTAAACATAAAACATTTAAACAAATACAACGTTTGAAAAACATATGAAAAAAAGTACTAAAAAAAAAGCACCGTTGTATTTTGTTAGCACTTAGCACGTACTAGTGGGCTTGTGAATAGGGCAATTGATTTTCGCTCAGTTTATTGCTAGCAGTAGAAGGAATATATAATAATTTCAAGTCAGTTGAAAGCAAAAAATATGTTTTCAAATATTTATACATATATGTATATTTTTTGCTTCTGTGAAAATTATACGTTTCTTAGTAACATTCAAAATCATACTATTAGGTTTGTATTTTTACACACATTTGTATCAGTGTTTTTAACATTTTATTATCCATACTCACAGTTCGTTTAATACTAAAGTAGCTAATGGATTCTATTTATTTTTACTGACTGATAATGGATTTTACTTGACCCCAAATATAAACCGTAAATGTCATTCAAAAACAACGAAACACAACAATAATCGAAATAACAATAAAGAAATTTAAAAGAAATTTTGCAAAAACTGCAAAAAAATAAAAAACAAAAAGGTTATCTTTCATCCACTCAATGTTTGTTGTAAATATTTGTCCTTACCCTTCAGAAACTTATTTTTTTATATTTTTTTTACTAAGTTTTATCCACATGCTTGTTTCAATGAGAGTGTGAATTTTAAGAACAATAGAATTGTGGGCATTTATAGGGAAAAAGGAGCAGACAAACGGCCTTAAACAGAAAGCTTTATTGCTAATTTACTGCTCCATAGAACTTTTAAAACCCCTTAGGAACTCATTACTTTTTAAGAGACAATTTACACCATGAAATTTTTCATTAAACTAGTTTCATGAAATTTTTGTTTGTTGATAAGAGCTATTGTGAAGCAAGAGGGGTAAGCAAAATGGCATGACTTAAATTATAAGGAGATTTTTTACACTTGCTTTGCATGTGTTATTTCAAGAAACACAAACGGCCACCATAAAGAATATTAAATTAAGAGCGAAATATACATTTTTCGATAAGGACGCGATGAAACTTGCTGAAACTTTAAAAGAGAATTAAAAAAATTGCATATTGTAAAGCTGGACGAACTTTCCACGCTTTACTAGTTTTGGTTTTTTTTACCAGAAATTTTAAGAACAGATAAATATTCCAAGAGACTAGCATAAGGAAACTGAAGTGTGAAAATTTTATATCACCATATCTTTATTTAAATTTACTAAAAGAAAAAATACATTTTTTTCATTTGTAATTGTCAAAATTTTTCATATGAAATGGATTTCATATTTTACTTGGAACTACTAAATTGTAGAGCTAAGAATCGCTGGACGAAGTGTATCTACTTATCTAAACGAATACTGTTGAAAAAACAAATAAAACAACTAAACTAAATCAGTTGTTTTGATTAAGTTCCCTCGAACATACAAGAAAAGAGAATCGAGTGTTTTTGCAAAACGCTACGCTCCAAAAAAAAAAAAAAATAATAATAATAATAAACTAAGGATAAATAATGGCATACAAAAGTTAGGGCCGTGAAATTAAAAAAAATATGTCATGCATTTGTATATACAGAATCTTCGGACATGTTGTGACACTCACATGATTGTAAAATCATCGACAAGTTGTAAATTGTAAAACTAATTTTACCACGTTCTGACATGCCTGTAATCCCTCATTTTCTCAAAATAAAAATACATGTATGAATTTTGGCCCAAAAAATAAATATAAAAAAATTAAAGTCCCACCAGCACTATCGATCCAGAAATTACTGAGTTATGAAGGCCCAAATATAAAAAAGCAACATTAAGTCGAATTGATAACGTCCTTCTTTTTTTGTAATCGGTTAAAAATATGAACACTTAGACTTGAACGTGCCGCTGATGGAAGCATTGACCATAAGACATACGAAACTATTTTAAGAAGTCTAAAGAGAATGTTATATTAAAATCGTATGCAATAAACAGCCACTGACAACGGCCTTCACCGAATGACTTTACAATTGTTTAATAAAGGAACCGTTTCCATACATTAGATTACTTTGCATTTGTTTTATGGTCACTTTTGTCAAATATAGTGCTAGTCTACAAAACTCTGGCGTTTCCGGCATAAAGATAAATATCAATTGGAATGTTAAATGTTTCGTGCACTTCATTAAAGTAAATTTAAAGAAAGGAATTAAAGTCTGTAGTATTTGACTTTTAAAAGCTATGTCAGCTTAAGAATGAATTCGTGCATGACTATTTAAAAAAGAAACTGAGGAGCACTTAAAAGTCTTCATAAAAAAAGTAGAATGAAATAAAATTTTAATTTATGTAATTAGATCTTGCCTTGAAGGATTAGCAATGAAACAAACTTTTTTTCTCTGTGGCCTGCATTGCTGCTTCTTTTTTATATTAAAGGCTCTGTCTGAACTCTTTATTAGAACGGAAGCGTTGATCACCTAGACATTGAAACAGGAGTGTACAGCTTGTGGAAAAGGGCAGTTAAAGAGAGATACTTTTGTGCCAAATAATAAAGTTTATCGTGTTTTCTTAACTATATGTAAAAACTCAATTGCAAAAAAGCCTTGGAAGTGGCTATTAGAAAGGCAATATACAAATAGTGTAGTTGGCTTCTAACGATAATTTTAATTAATATAAAATTGTTCTTTAAGTTCCGCCAACTTAAAATTCAATAACACTCATTGATACAAAAATGGCGAATGGCAAATAACGAATCGCACATTTGGCAGTTGTACATTCAATAAAGAGATTCTGATACATATTCGCTTTCTATCATGATAAAAATTAAATTTTTGTGTTCACATATTCGTATAAATTCACTGCGCTATCACTCTGTGAAAAAACTTATTTTTTAAGCTTTTCCAATCAAGCTTTCAACTTAACCTTAAATGAAAAAATGCTCATTAGTTTCATTAACTCGATTTGCCATTGCACTTGATTTATATGTTTTTCTATGATTTATTAAATCAAAAAGGACAAAGAGGCAGAAGTAAAGTCAGTGTATGATTTAAGTATTAACCTTAAATTACGAAGTAATTGGAAGACATCAATCATAACTTCTATGATTCACTAGATCATCCTCCATACATTTTTTTTCGCTTTAACTTAGTGGAAATATTTATGAGTGAAATCAATTTCAGTATAAAGACGACACAATTTACTAATGAATGATAGTTTGCGGTGTAGCAATATTTTACATTTGTATGGTTGCACGTGTATTTGGATATGTATGTGAATACACACACATTCCTTTTATTAAAGATTAGCTTGCTGTACCCGGCCTTCTCTAGGTCTGCTTTAAGGCACTTGCGCAGTACAACATGTACGAATACATAAATTGCATGAATTCTCCTTATGCATTGACGAATCTGAATAATAATTTTTATATTACTCAAAAATATTAAGTAGTTTTTTAGACCCTTCACCACAAAATTTGGAAAAAGGGTATATATAAGTTTGACGTTCCGTAGTAATTTCTACAATATCCATTTCCGATCCCATAAAATGTATATATTCTGACTTCTGAGCGATGTCCGTCTCTCCGTCCATGTTAATTTTGAAATCAAGTTTGCAGCCAAAACACCACTTCTACCTCTGATTTTTTCATGTCTTTTGGAACAAAAAAATGACTCCAATCAAAAATATAAATATATGGTGCGTTAGAAAATTAAAAAGTAAAAAATAAACCTTAAGAGAAATAATTGGCGCTCGCCCATATTTTTGGTGTTATGTGGCTTCAAAAAAATAAAATATTAAAATTTCATTTTAACGCTTTTGAAGAAATCTTTAAGAAAATACTAAAATTAAAATAAAAAAATTAATAGCCGATGGCAGTTTTATGTAAAATTATATTTTACATGCATGTTTTTTGATTAAAGTTGCTTCACTAAGTAATATTTACATGGATGATGAAGGATATATAAGATTCGGCATAGCCGAACGTAGCACTCTTACTTGGTTTTTATTTAATTTTAATTACTGTCGCACGTTACATGTCGCAGGCGACAGTTTGTTCCACCAAATTTTGTTATTTTTTACTTTTTATTTAATTAGGCATGCATAAGATGATTATAAATGATTTTAAATAAGTTCAATATATATTCCGGTTTTTTAATTTATTGTTTTGTATTTTTGTTTCATCATCCTTTAACCTTTAGTGCAATAAAGTTAATTACTTCATATGTATTCAATAAATTTTAATAAAACTTAGAATCATAAAGTTTTAAGAGTGTCTGATTACGAATCTGATGTCAGTCTTTTAAAATTTAAAATAGCGGATAAAGATATTTTGAAAAAAAAATTAATTTTGAATTTATACATTTTACACTTACGATGTCGCACGTGACAGGCTTTAAATTAGTACCAAGAGCAAAGCAATGATTATTTTTCACCAATTTTTCTTTAAATTAATTTGCAATAAAAATATATATTTGTTACTAATATTTACTGACTATTGTACAAATACCCCCGGCACACTGATAACAAATGTTCGTTTTTCAATGTCGCATGGGACATCGAAATTTACGGTAAAGGAAAGATTAAATTTACCGTAATTGCTAATCATACCGTTCCTTTTTCATCTGTTTTTTATTCTTTATATCAAACAAAAAATTCAAAAGAGCAAATGTTAATGTATAATGTCTCTTAATAGGAACATTAATCAAAACAAAACGAACAATAAAAATGTTTAAAACAGAACTTTTGTGATTGTTCGACTTTGCGTTTAAATATTTCAAAATATGTAATGAATAAATATATATATTTTTTTTTTACATTAGGTAAATTTTACAGTTTTTCCATAAAAATATGTTAAAACAACATAATTTTATGGACTTTGAATTTTTTGGCTGCAGTTGACATTTCCGTAGAAATGCCAATATCCTATTATATCTTATAGGAAAAGATCTTTATTTCAGATTTTATTAAAATCGGGACACTCGTATAATAATTGTTGCGAAAAACACGACTTCAAAACAGATTTCATCTGTCTGCCTATAACAGCTCAAGTGTATGGCCAAATCAATTAGGTTACATTAACTATTGGGGCACACTTATATCTCCAAACTTTATACTTTTTTAACTGTTCAATAGTTTGGCAATATACATCAAATTGCAGCAACTATAGGGCCACTCTTTAATTTCCAAATTCATATTATATACTTGCTGTTGCAGTAGATTTAGCAATCAGGTTCTGTGTAAATTTCAACCGTCTGTCTGCAACGGTTCAACAGTTTGGCCATATACATCAGATTATATCAATTATTTAATTTACAATATAAAATTTTGATACTTCTTATTATACCAAATAAAGTAGTGAACATTCTGTCTAAAATTAAGGTGTTTGTGTACAACAGTTCAAGAAATACGGCCACATAGAACAAATTACATTAATTTTGGGAACACCCTTTAATTTCTTGTTATAGAGGACTTAGCAAAACATGTCCCTTGTAAATTTCAGCTGTCTGTCTATAACGGTTCAAAAGTCCAGCCGCATACCCCATATTATATCAGCTATTGGGACACCCGTTTATTTCCAAATCCAAATGTTATACTTGTTGTTATAGAGGAGTTAGTAATACAGGTTCTTTGTGAATTTCAATCGTCTGTCTACAACCGTTTAAAAGTGTGTCCATATACCAAATTAAATGAACTATTGGTGAACCCTTTAATTTATAATTTTAAATATTATCAGCTGTTACTATAACGGTCATAGCAATCGACATTGCGTCAAATTTACAAGCGCTTGTATATAACTGTTCAAAAGATAGGCCTATATAAGTAAATCTACAGTAATTATGGGACACTCTTTAATTTCTAAATTCAAATTATAAACTCGTTAATATAGCGGACTTTTAAGTTTCAGCGTTCTCTCTACAACAGTTCAAAAGTACGGCCACACTCTTGAAATTACATCAACTATTGGAACACCCTTTAACTTCCAAATCTAAATTTTATACTACTTTTTGTTATAGCGGACTTTGCAATACAGGTTCGTTGTAAATTTCAAGCGTCTGTCTACAACTGTTCAAAAGTATGGCCATATGCATCAAATTTAATGAACTACTGACGCACCCTTTAATTTATAATTTGTAATATTAAACTTGTTACTACAATGGCCATAGCAATCGACATTCTGTCCAATTTGCAAGCATTCGTCTATAACGGTTCAAAAGATAAGCCCATATAAGTAAATCTACATCAATTATGGAGGCACCCTTTAATTTCTAGATTTATTTTTGTATAATTTTTTGTGTTTGGGAGTCATAGTAATACGCAGTCATTTTAAATTTTACAGAATCGCCCTTTACAGTTCATAATGCACGTAAAAAATATGTATGTTGTACGGGGACACCCTTTAGTTTTTAAGATTATGAACTGTTTTTAAAACGGGACCAATCTGTAAGCATAATTTATTATATTACCAAAAATTTTCAAAATCGGATCAAAAATGACTGAGTTCTGGAGGCACAAATAAAAAAAATCAACATTCAGCCGAATTGTATAACCTCCCTCTTTTTTTGAAGTCGGTTAAACATGTCCGTTTTCCCTCTGTTTTGGAAAAAGACATATATATTCGATTAAACACTTTATCACTCTTATCCTTATACGAATAAAGAATTTAAAAAAAAATTATGCTTTTTACGCTATCAGGTAGTGATGTGATGGAAAAACTGTGAAAGAAGAAATTTCTTATATACTAATAAATATAGACGGATAGGATACTAATTACCTGTCATTGCATTCCTGCTGTTTTTACCCGTTTGTGTATTGTCATCATGTTCGATTGCAGCGAGAACTTGTATGCGAATATTTTGTGGATTCACTGTGCTTCAGCTCTTCTTTTAATGTTTGGAACCAAATTCTAGAAGATTGTGATGACAAACCACCATCTCTCTCGAGATTCTTTTAAATTCATGAGAGGCAAGAAAAATTAGTTCCCTCTGAGCCAATTAAAGGTTCGTAATAATATGTCGTCCACTCAAATTTGGTAATTTAAGTTACCTTTTTAAATAACTTAAGACTTATCCTGAGTTATAGTAAATATTGTATTGCAAAACAGCGAATTTGTGAAAACAGCAAACTTAAATTTAAATAGCCCAATTGCCTGAAGTCCGCTCTAGGGCGACATGAAGATTTGTATGGTATTGGATCGTTACTATATTGGTTTTATTCTTTGTTGGAATTTGGTTTTAGAGTTATTTTTCCTGAGTCAATTGAAAGAGCATAGGAAACCGCACCAATCCAACCGGTATGTAACACTATTTGATTTATTTTCTTTCCATTAATGTTAATAAGATAAGCTTTTTCTATTCTGTTAGTATTTGTTTTATTTTGCACTTCACAAACGGAAGATATCATGTGGAAAAAATAAGTAAGAATAAATGTACAAAATGGAGAGACAAGGTTTGCAATCAAAGTGCTGCGCTTTTGTTGACTGTTATTTTAAAATCTTTGTTAAGGATGTTTTTCCTTCTGCATGTTCATTTGTTCACAGTATAGCGTTTTAAAGTTAAAAAGACACTGATTTATCTATATCCGAAATACATACATACATATATAAATAAGTAATTATTTACCAATTACAATTTTTTTTATGTTATTTTATTCATTTTCGACGTTTTTTTATTTATAAAAATTATTTTCTTGCGTTTATTTGCACATAAGTTATACCTGGGCTTTCCAGATCATTTATTTCCTTACTTTCAAGTAAATAAAAGATTATTTGTTTCATAATCATCCGACGTTTCGTTGGTATTTTCTAACTTCTTCAGGGAAAATTTATTAAAAATATATAATAATACGAGGGCTGCTCTATATATTTCTGGCCTAATAGTGAAAATGCGAATATTTATAATAAAAATGGTTTTATTGTTTTTCAAAGTATTCTCCAGCATGATTTATACACTTTTGCATGCGCTCAAACCAGTTGTCGAAGCACTTTTTCCACTCCGATTGAGACACCACTAAAACATGGTTTTTGAACACTTCAACAGCTTCTTCTGGCGACGAAAATCGTTGACCACGCATTTTTTTCTGGATGTGCGGAAACAAGAAGAAGTCATTAGGTGCCAAGTCATTGCTGTACGGCGGATGACCTATTAATTCGACGTTTTGGCCGGTCAAAAACGCTCTGCTTTGAGCCGATGTGTGAGAGCTCGCATTGTCATGGTGAACAATGATTCGTCTTCTCTTGTTGGTTTTTCGAATTTCTCCGATGACTTCAGGCAAAAAAATTGTAGTGTACCACTCAGAAGTGACCGTCCTACCTTACTCAAGCGGAACAGTCGCCACATGACCAGTTTTGCCGAAGAAACAGGCGATTATTTGCTTCGAAGTGCTGCTTCCACGAACAACTTTCGTTGGATTTTGCTCGTCTTTGAAGACCCACACGGTCGATTGTTGTTTCGTTTCGGGCTCATCACAACGATCCATGATTCGTCACCTGTGACGATCTTATACACGTCTTTTGAATCACCGCAGTCATATTTTTGCAACATTTCTTTGCACCAATCGACACGAGCCTTTTTTTGACCGACTTTTAAATTGTGCGGGATCCAACGAAAACAAACCTTTTTTACGGCCAGGTGTTCATGCAGTATCGAATGTATGCTGGTGGAAGAAATGTCCAAGGATGTCTCTATCTCTCGGTATGTCGCATGTCGATCTTGCATTATGAGTTCACGCACGGCATCAATGTTCTCTGGCACAACAGCCGTTTTTGGACGACCTTCACGGAATTCGTCTTTGAGCGAGCTTCGGCCACGATTAAATTCATTATACCAAATTTTCACAGTGCTATAGGATGGTGCTTCATCGCCATACAAAGATTTAAGTTCATCAATGCACTCTTTTCGTGATAATCCATGTCGAAAGTTGTGAAAAATGATGGCACGAAAATGTTCACGAGTTAATTCCATTTTTTTCTATATTAATTTTTTCAAGTCACTTTTAACAACATAAATAATGGTCGTACGTCAAAGCGTTGTAAGTACGATTATGCTTAAAAATGACAAACTTTCCAATGGAAATGTCAGATTGCACTTGGCAGCACTCAGTGTTGCCAGGCCAGAAATATATATAGCATCCCTCGTACTAGGTATTCCCGGTGCGCTTCACTACACTCATTGGAATAGTCGTACCACGACCACTCATTCAATCTAGCCAGTACACATACACTAATAATGGAACATAATTGAACAAACTTTTAATACCCTTCCCCTTACAGTTCCCTAAGTAAACGACAAAAACTTTTCACTTAGTACGGGAGGTACCATTCCCACTCCCTCAATCCATCCACTATTTCGCTAGACTATGCATGTTAATAAGAAAGTTTCTATTACAAAAATTCAGGACTCTACGTGTTATAATTCCTAAATACACGATGTTAATTTTTTACTTTGTATGGGAGGCACTACGCCTACTGTTTCGCTAAACTATATACATATACTATATATGAGGGTTGCTGGTGCAAAATTTCAAATTCTCAAACGTGTTTTTCTGCATTGTACTATAGAAAATTTTCTACCTTTTTCAAGCTAAACGTGTGGACCGATTTGAACGATTTCTTGGATTTGACATTTGGTGAACACTTAAGAGAGAGGAAGTAATCGAAAAGGTTTATCATTCATTCAGAAAAAACTTAAAATTATTTAATAATTAGTTTTAAGAAGGGGTTATGGGTTCCTAACCTAGTTCTCTAAACTGCTTTTTTTTTCTTAAAACTTTTTCAAATTTCTGGAACTATTACGCCATTTTATATTTATATTTAAACAAAATAATCGTGAATGCTCTTTTTAATACTGTCTAAAATTTTTCAAACAATCGCCCTCAAAAATTTATGACAAGAAATGGGCCTAAATAGCGGGTGTCCGTCAGTTTTGTTGTGTTTCTCTAGCAAAAAAAAAAAATGGAAGATAATTGAATATTCTAAGGAATTATTATGATATTATGTCTAACATGTGTTATCGTTTTTTTTTAAGTCTATATTAAATTCGAATACATAATTTATTTTAAGGTCACTTTAATATTTTCAATTTAATCGATTTTATAAATTAGTTTACCATTTTGCTATAGAATGCATTATTTCTATTTTTTTAATTTTTAGAAAATATAAATTTTTGTTACAAGATTTTTTATTAGAAGGTGTCGCAAAATTCACTGCAATTAAACAATTTTTTTAAAAATAGTTTAGAAATCGTAATCAAAACAGCTTATAGTAACAGAAACTAAATTTTTTGAAAAATTTTAAAAGCTATGTTTACTTTGTTATATTTGGAAAATTTCAAATAAAAAAAGAAAAAAAAGTTTAAGGTATGTTCGATGGCAGAAGCTTTGAGAAGAAAATCTTCATAGGCAGAAAAAAATCATAATTTACGGAAAACAATAATCATTTTTTGATACAAAATTTTATTTTAAAATTATAAATAAAATACCTATATTAACATACACTGTATATATTTAAATTAATATTGTTAAAAGTGTACGAAGTTTTATGAAGAACTTTTACTCTAATGTACACAGGGTTTCATATTTTTATTATTTGGTTAATTTTTAAATATTTGTTCGACATTTGCTGAAGAAATGGGAATAAGTTTGGAAGAAACTTTGATAACACCGGAAAAGCTGGAATGTTGTTAGCACGTGTTATTTTTGAAACACTTGACCAAAATTCCTCGCAGCTAAGATTATCTAGAGTTGAAAAATGATCACTAAATTTTATTAAACGTAGTTCTCTAAATCCGTTATTTAAATTTTTAATATCCTTTTTACTAGTTAAATTTGGAAAATAATGTATTAAAGCTTTCAGAGAGTTAATTTTTCTATTTAAAATTTTCGAAGGGTCAAGACATGAGAGCTGTTTTGAAAACGTATCGCTAAAATTTAACCGTTTTAATATTTGTTTATATGACTTAATGTAAAATGCCACAAAATTATTAATAAATTCATTTTTTTTTTTCATTTGCAGTGAGCTTTGGGCTAGAAATATTTTGTTTAACAAAAACACGCAAATAGACTTCTTTGTTGTGTAGAAATAGACTTTTGTTTTAAAAGTCAAGGTCGTTATTGGGACTCATGTTGACATACTTTGTTTGTAAAATTATAAAATTGTCTAAAATTTCCTCATACATTCTATGTATTTGACAGGATGAAATTTAAAATTTTTTTTTTTTTTGTTTACAATAAGCTGATACAAAAATTTTCTTCACTATGTAGTAAAATTACATTGAAAGTACTACATTATTGAAATACTTAAGTTATAGTTTTTATAAATTAGAAATCATAATTAAAAAAAAATCATCAAATCATATTTTGGTTCAAAAATCATCAAAAATATGATAAAATCATCATTTTGGCAACACTGGCTTAATCTATAAATTATTTGTTTGATCCCACTCTTTTACCATCTCATTTCGGATGTTATACCACCAAATCAATAATTTTATTCAATATCGTATGCGGAAATCAACTAAGATTTAAACCACCATAACACAAGTTAAATGTTCGCCAGAGGGCGCCAATAGCAACACATACCAATGCCATTGCATACTTTTAGGAGTGTTTCATTATTATTCACACATTTTAATATGAGGCTTTAAATTTAAGCGTGTTGAATAAATTTAAATTCTCAAAAACTATTTGGACAAACAAAAGATTACATTGCAAACAAATTAACTTATTAAAATAATTGCAGGAGAAAGAATCACAACCGATATGTGCTCTCACCAGCAATTCAATACACGGCGAATTTAATTAACGCTAATAAGATGTTCTCATAATTTTGTTTAAATAAGCATCGGTTATGTATGAGTAGTATAAATTTAAAAAAACGTTTTACGAACATTTTTTGTATTCTAGGGTTTAATTTAATAATGCAAATATTTTGGTAATAAACTATTCCGCCGCTTGCAGCAGTTAGTACTGCAAGCGGACTTGTATACCTTGACACGTCCGAGAAAAGTAAAGACGTATTTATGCCGAATCTTAAACTCAATTCGCCGTGATTTTGACTGATTTAGAAGTTATTGTTTTATTTTCGTGACATTTTGAGTTTGTCCCACTGTGTTTTTTATGTAAAAAAAATTATGTTAACAAATAACTCTTCTTTATCTAAGGCAAGGCAAATCAAACGGTTTACAGACGATTGCCATTTTTATACCCTTCACCACAGGTGGCAAAGAGTATAAATGTAAGTTTGTCATTCCGTTTTTAATTTCTATAAAATCCATTTCCGGCGCCTTGTAGAATATATATATTCTGAATTCTTAAGCATAACGAAATCAAATAAACGATGTCCGTCTGTGTTTGTGTTAAGATCAACTTTGTCAAAAGAAAGTTTAAATAAGCCAATCAATCAGATATAGTTTCGAAAATTTGACTGTTAAAAAATCAGCTAGATCGGTACGTGTCATTTGAGGCAGCGGGCAAAACACCATGCCTGCATCTAATTTTTCTATATCTTTTTTCAACTTTCGTTTGTATTCCTGCCGGCGGTTGTGCTAATGGCAAAAAGAATCAAAGAAAAAGGTAAGAAAAATTAGAGAGATTTTCACCACTTACTACTTATTCACCACTGCATTATACGAAAGCAGTAACCTCTTCGTTACTTACAATATTAAAAAAAAAAACATTTTTTAAACAAAAAAACAAAAAAAAACTTTATGGTAGGTGTTATTTCCTTATTTTTAAATCTGGGATTATCATTTCTTAAGGTTTGTTTTATGTAAAAATAATTTCACAATTTTTTTTAAATAATAATAATGCTTTTAAGCCAAGTATAATAAGAGATAGGGGAATCGTAGATATCTTCTCGAATGTTTCGAAAGTGCAAGAAAATCATTCGCTATTTGTCCCACGACCCGATTGTTATTTCACATTTAGTTGCACAGGGCTTTATTCCTATAACATTAGCAATTATTCGAATTATCTTCTGCTACAGAAAAGAACATCCTCTTTTGTGAAATTTCTTATAGACCGTAATATTTATGGCTTAGTTTTTTTTAGTTGGATAAAAACTTTACCCCCCTAACAACATAACAACAAAATACGTAAAAATATTTAACTAAACTGATAAACCTGAAAATAATCACAAAAATATAATCAATGCAAGTTTCGCTTTATAAAAAAATTCCATGGGCAATAAATTTTGGGGAAAGGAACGGTATTGATGGTTGCTGGTTTATAAGCATAATCTTATGCTTTTTTAAATATTTAGTAATAAAAACCTATTGTTTAGTCATTTTAGCTACGCAGGAAAAAAAACCAAATATGTAAATAGCAAAACGGCAAGATTCCTTTGTCATTTTTAATCTTAACTAAAAGTCTTAAATAAATCGTTTTCAATTACGTCAATTGTTTTTTTAACTATTTAATAATTAATTATTATACACACTCCTACCTTTCTCACACTCTTCATATGACAATAAGTTTTCTTTATTACTCACCTTTATAATCTGTTAAGGTGTAAAAAAATTTAGTCTATTCAAATATCTGACTGTTCGCCTTCTAACCCATAATTAATATTAATGCTACCAATAACCATTAAAACAAGACCTACCTGTGTATGTGAAACACATCATGACTGACATGCCTCGCTGCACAAAAGAAAAAGAAATAATGGAGAAAACAGAAGTAAAGAAGTTTGGGTTAAAATTGACAATGATGGTTCACCGTTTAACAATTACAGTTGTCACAAGAGTTCAACAACAATTTGTTTCACTTGTTCATAAAAATTGTTTGTTTATGCACAAAATTTTTACGTGTATAAGATTGTGTTATGTCTGCCCATTTAAATATCATTAATTACTCGAAAGTAAAAAACAATGTTAAAAGTTTAAGCAGGAACGGTTCGAGTCTCTTTTTACACACAACTACTTTTTTAGTGAAAACATCTTGCCATGTTCTAATGAATGCTTTAGGGGAATCTGAAGTACTTCTAACACATACATACATATGTATGTATTTTAAATATATTTTACAAATCTCTTTGTAAGTTTGTCCGTTTGTTAGGGCATCAATCACTGCTGGACGACTAAATCGATTTTAATAAAATTTGAAACATCGGTAGATATTTTTCCTCGTGGTAAAAAACGTTATTTATATTTGCAAACAGCCGACCAATACTATTTACAATAATCATTTGATTCAGATTAAGTTGAAAATTCTAGCTGCTTGTAATTTCTATGAAGGGTTCGATAATTGTTTTTCTATATGCTAACAGATGGCGCTTTAATTTTTTTTGATTAATCGTTTTAACAGTTTAAATATTAATAGTTCTTGCGAAAAAACCGACTTCAAAACAGATTTCATCTGTCTGCCTATAACAGCTCAAGTGTATGGCCACATAAATTAGGTTACATTAACTATTGGGACACACTTATATCTCCAAACTTTATACTTTTTCAACTGTTCAATAGTTTGGCAATATTCATCAAATTGCAGCAACTATAGGGCCACTCTTTTATTTCCAAATTCAAATCATATAGTTGCTGTTGCAGTAGATTTAACAATCAGGTTCTGTGTAAATTTCAACCGTCTGTCTGTAAGGGATCAACAGTTTGGCCATATACATCACAATATATGTATAAACTATTTAATTAAAATATAACATTTTTTTATTTCTTATTATAAAAAATAAAGTAGTGGACATTCTGTCTAAAATTAAGGTGTTTATATACAACGATTCAAAAAATAATTTTAAATTATAAGCTTCTTGTTATAGCGGACTTAGCAAAACATGTCCCATGTAAATTTCAATTGTCTGTTTACAACTGTTTAAAAGTATGGCCATATACCAAATTAAATGAACTATTGGTGCACACTTTAATTTATAATTTTAAATATTATCAACTGTTACTTTAACGGCCATAGCAATCAACATTGCGTCAAATTTACAAGCGTCCGTCTATAACGGTTCTAAAGATACGCCTATATAAGTAAATCTACAGTAATTATGGGACACCCTTTAATTTCTTAATTCAAATTATAAGCTCATTAATATAGCGGACTTAGAAATACAGGTCGCTTTTAAGTTTCAGCGTTCTGTCTATAACGGTTTAAAAGTTTGCTTACATACATAAAATTGCATTTACTATTGGAACACCCTTTAACTTCCAAATCCAAATTTTATACTTGTTATTATAGCGGACTTAGCAATACAGGTTCGTTGTAAATTTCAAGCGTCTGTCTACAACTGTTCAAAAGTATGGCCATATACATCAAATTTAATGATCTATTGGCGCACCCTGTAATTTATAATTCTTAATATTAATACTTGTGACTATAACGGTCATAGCAATCGACATTCTGTCCAATTTGCAAGCGTTTATCTATAACGGTTCAAAAGATAGCTCATATAAATAAATTTACATCAATTATTTTAATTTTTAGATTTATTTTTTATTAAGAAAATGTCCCCATAGTAAGTTTACCTACACATATTGGCCTATCTTTTAAACCATTATAGACAAACGCTCGAAAATTCGACAGAATGCCGATAACTATGACCGTTAAAGTAACAGGTACAAATTTTAAAAATTATAAATTAAAGACTGTTTCAATAGTTAATGTAATTTGATGCATATTGCCAAACTTTTAAGCCGTTATATAGACAGCTAAAATCTGTTTTAAAGTCCATTTTTTGCAAGAATTATTTTCTTTACATTTTTGTTTTATTGGAAGTTTCGAATGATTCTATATCTAATATGGAGCTGATGCTATAAATAGTTGGAAACTAACTAATAATCAGGGAAGAAATCCCTTCGCTTATTATTATTTTTTTTTCTGAAATAACTGTAATAAACTTTTACAAAAGCCGATCCTGCTCTTTCTTCTGCTTTCTTCAACTTCATTTGAAAGGTTTTTGGTCCTACAAAGATTCCTTCTTTAAGTTTTGCACCGGTGATGCGGTTATAGCTTTTACTCTTCTAGCTGCTTGAGTCAAACTCGCTCTTTGTGAACAATAGAGAACTTTATAGTGTTTATTTTATGCACAACCGTTCCATTTGAAAGATTTTGGATTTAGGTTAAAATTTCCTTAAACGGAATTTAAAGAATTGTGATTTTTCTTCGGGCTTTTTCAACTATAAAATATAACTGTTTTAATATTCAGGGGCAAAAAATTTATATTCTTCCAGTTAATGTATGCAGCTTTGCTTCTTTATTGCTTTCCAAGTTATGTGAGTTGAAAAGATCTCCTAGCATATGAATTTACCACCTATTAGATAGTTTTGTAACAGCATAAGGAAGTTTTTGATAAAGTTTTACTTCCAATTCTTGTTATTGTAACTTACTGCTACGCAGTGATTGCTCAATACAGTTGTGTTTTCTTCTAAATAAGAATTTATTACATATATATCTTTTTTCGATTAGGCTATGGTTCAGGGTAACTATTAATACTTTTTAAATAGTTTTGACGCGTTTGACCAACCGCTATCAATTAATTCAATGACAATCTTGTGCACATGGTCTTGCATCTTAACATTTGCAAAATTCTTTGCTATACTCTCACTCTAATCCAACAAAATACATGGACTTGCAACTCTTTTGTGAATATACAACAGTTGAAACCAATAGTTTAATTTTACTCTAAATATGATTTAGGAACTGCGCAGGAAAATACTCGACGTCACTTCACCACAACAGATAAATTTTCTACCAGTTTATCGCAAATTGTTTTCATTTGTTTGTCATTACTTTCAATGGATATAACTCTTCAGCAGCTTTGTCTATTAAAGAATTAACTAATTGTTCTTTAAGGTTTTTCTTAGACATGTTTTTTATTAAGAAAATTTGGTTGAAAAAAAAAATCTTCTGTTTATGAATTAATTGTTCTGCAAGAAGTATTTCAAACTAAACCACAAACGTCATTTAGAATTAAAGTTATTTACAATTGCATAAATTTGCAATATGATATCCACAAGATTGCGAATCGGTCTTATATATAAGTATTCAAATAGAAAATTTAAATTTGAAATCGTACGATGTTCTATAAAGTTCATTTAATAAGAGTAAGGATTTTAAAGTACTAATGTGCTGTTTCTATATTACAGGCGATCAACTCGTCTAAAAAATTTATATGGAAATAACTCAAAAAACTGAGTGCTTTTCATTGAAATTTTTCAGACGAGTTGATCGCCTGTAATACAGAAAAAGCACTTAAATTTATTGCCTTCACAGAACTTTGAAAAACATTTAAAACTTTATTGATTTATTATCAATAATAAAAAAAAGTTAAAATACTATATACGAGTTCTGCTCTATATATTTCTGGCCTAATAGTGAAAATGCGAAAATGCGGTTTTATTGTTTTTCAAAGTATTCTCCAGCATGATTTATACACTTTTGCATGCGGTTAAACCAGTTGTCGAAGCACTTTTTCCACTCCGATTGAGACACCTCTAAAACATGGTTTTTGAACACTTCAACAGCTTCTTCTGGCGACGAAAATCGTTGACCACGCATTTTTTTCTTGATGTGCGGAAACAAGAAGAAGTCATTAGGTGCCAAGTCAGGGCTGTACGGCGGATGACCCATTAATTCGACGTTTTGGCCGGTCAAAAACGCTCTGGTTTGAGACGATGCGTGAGAGCTCGCATTGTTATGGTGAACAATGATTCGTCTTCTCTTGTTGGTTTTTGGAATTTCTCCGATGACTTCAGGCAAACACATTGTAGTGTACCACTCAGAAGTGACCGTCCTACGTTGCTCAAGCGGAACAGTCCCCACATGACCAGTTTTGCCGAAGAAACAGGCGATTATTTGCTTCGAAGTGCTTCTTCCACGAACAACTTTCGTTCGTCACCTGTGACGATCTTATAAACGTATTTTGAAGTACCGCAATCGTATTTTTGCAACATT
This sequence comes from Gymnosoma rotundatum, assembly GCA_916610165.2. NCBI lineage: Eukaryota > Metazoa > Arthropoda > Insecta > Diptera > Tachinidae > Gymnosoma > Gymnosoma rotundatum. Next base: position 87,105,784 of record OU744337.1, on the reverse strand, counting down.
TCTTTGCACCAATCGACACGAGCCTTTTTTTGAGCGACTTTCAAATTGTGCGGTATCCAACGAGAACAAACCTTTTTTACGACTAGGTGTTCATGCAGTATCGAATGTATGCTGGTGGAAGAAATGTCCAAGGATGTCTCTATCTCTCGGTATGTCGCATGACGATCTTGCATTATGAGTTCACGCACGGCATCAATGTTCTCTGGCACAACAGCCGTTTTTGGACGACCTTCACGGAATTCGTCTGTGAGCGAGCGTCGGCCACGATTAAATTCATTATACCAATTTTTCACAGTGCTATAGGATGGTGCTTCATCGCCATACTAAGATTTAAGTTCATCAATGCACTCTTGTCGTGATAATCCACGTCAAAAGTTATGAAAAATGATGGCACGAAAATGTTCACAAGTTAATTCCATTTTTTTCTATATTAATTTTTTCAAGTCATTATTAACAACACAAATAATGGTCATACGTCAAAACGTTTTGAGTGCGATTATGCTTAAAAATGACAAACTTTCCAATGGAAATGTTAGATTGCACTTGGCAGCACTCAGTGTTGCCAGGCCAGAAATATAAATAGCAGCCCTCGTATTAAAAGTAAGAGTATAAATAATATTTGTTGATTGGTAAATGATAAAAAAGCCATTTTTTAACTTATAATTGGCCCCTTACAACACACATTATTTTTACGTTTCTATTGAACCGTAAACAAGTGTTTTAAAAACAACTTTGGTCATAATATTACACAAGGATTGAAATTTATTTCCACTTAAGATTCAAAGCTTCTTCCACAAGACCATTTATGCCGCCGCCTCAAACTATTTATCAGTCACCTTTGCATCCATTAAAAGGGGCAGTCTGGTGTGAAATTTGGTCAGGAGGAATAATTGGACCTTACTTCTTTGAAAATGAAAATGGCGTAACGTTAACTGTAAATGGGGAGTTATGTTCTCATAAGAGCTCGCATTTGTGAGGCTAACAGAGGCGGTCATTTATCTGATATTATATTTCACATATAGTTGATGGCGTTGAATAAAAAATTTATCAGTATAAGATCCACTCTTTATCATTTAATACAAAACTATAAGCAAAGAAAGAATACCTTCCCGGAAAGTACCCTATTTAAATATTTTGCTCTCAATTTTTTGTGTTCCAAAATTATTTATGCACAACTTTTTTTTAAATATATTTTCATCATAATATAACTTTTTATATGGTCTAATAGGCAAAAACACTTAAGCAAAAAAAAAAAAAACAAAAAACAAAAAAGCGGCAGCATTGTCACCTTATTTGCAAATAGTTTTAATTGTTTGTGATTAAACTATTTGCAATTAATTAATTATCTAGCGTTTATGATACAAAACTTTCTATTTACAAAATTTTTATTTGCAAATAAGACGTGCATACAAACGTAATAACCATAGCGAAATAATACTAGGTGGTCGCGATGGCAAATTCATCAATTTTAGCCGAAACGCTAAATGTCAAACTCCATATGTAAAAAATATGTATAATATTTTTTTATATGTGGTTTGACATTCAACATTTACGGCGAAACTAATGAACTCGCCATTACCTTGCCATATAATGACATACTTTTGTAATTGCCATATTTTGTTACTCGCTTACAAAACACATTACATTAGTTTCCAAAAAAGGAAGTAGTAATGAAACTAGTTCTTTACGTTAAAAGTGACTACCGTACTAATGGTACTCATTATTTCTTCCAATAATTAATGTAATCGATTCTCAGTAATTGATTATAACAGTCTCATGCCTTGTTAAAATCATTAAGTTGGCAATCTGGTTGGGAAGTACTTCTGCCAAAAATGCTTAATTCCACACTCGATTACCTTTTCAAAATTTTTTTGCTAAGACCAAGTACTATCTGCTTATTATTAAAATGTAAACATAATGTTTTAGAAATGAAAACGGATAAAGTTGAACCGAACTTTTAAGCTAAAGATTGTTGTTCTTTTTTGGATGCGGTGAAAATTTTATGAATAGCGTTGCGGTAATGGCTTGATATCTCAGTGTTAAAGTGTAGCACTGGTACACGGCAGTGAAGTTTTTATAACGGTGCAGTGAACTCGCGCGGTATATGCTGAAAACTTATCATAAAACAAAATTTATAAACTTAGGCAACGAAGCGGAAGTTGCTTTATATTATTGTTCAGCAATTTAGCTCATAAAGAATTTTACAGCACTACCATCATGGGAGAAATTTGCTATAGAAAAAGCAATATAAACAAAAGCAAATATATTTTTTTTTTGTGCAAGAAAGGGAAACATATTTTATATTATTAACAATATTTTATTTAATAGCTGCACAAAGAGACTTTGAAAATTGAAAATCAAGTAAAAACTATAAAGAAAACTAAAGAAGAGGAATAGTAAAACGGAAGGCTCAAACAGACTATAAATAATTGAATATAAATAAAAGCAATGAAACGTATTGCAATAATTATTTACACTCGTAGATGTGTGTGTTTTTTCGCTTTATAAGATTTTAATCTGATGTTAAAGGAGTTAAAATTGTGATGAGTGTTGGAGTCAGTATATGAGTAATATTGCTTTTTGCTAGACATAAAGTAAGTTTCTTTACAAAATTTCATTAATAATGTTTAACATTATGGAAATAATTTGCCATAAATTTGAAACGACGATATGGAAAAAATATTTGCATTACAGATGAGAAAAACAATTGCTGTAATAAAGTAATTTTGTTTCTTTAAATTTTATAATATCTAATTTCCTAGATAAACTTAAAATTTGTTTAATTAAAATCGTGAAATAGCATAAATATTGTTGAAATTGCTGCATTCTTCTCTTCTGATTTAGATTCACATAAAGCTTTTGAATAAAGTCTTTAAGCACCTTTACTCATCTGGATTAAGAAGAAAGTTGAAGATCTATCAAAAAATTTCTTTATACTAATTTGAAAACAACTCCAGAGAATTCATAAAAGAAATTGTGCTTGTCGATTTATTGCACTGCAAATACACCAGTAAAAAAACAAGCCTTGAATTTTGAAGGTTATATGGTGGATCAAGGGTTGATAAGAATTACTTAAATTTCTGTCTTTAGTGGGAATTATTTTGTAAAACATTTTATCGGAAAGACTACGTTGATAAGATTATAAAACCACTAACAGCAAACATTTTAGAATGAAACAAATCTCTAACAAATCAGGTCCATTGTCTTGTTGCAGAATCCATTGACTTGTTGCAAAAAAATCATTTACTCTATGGAAAGCTGACTGTAATAACGTCCATGTAGTTTTGCGTTTTTAAATTATAAATCTCTTGTGCGCAATACGTTATAGCACTCGAAGCTCCTCTTTTACTGTATCGTAAAAATCATAATTGTAGCCAAATTTTAGTCACTTAAGAATACAGAACGCCAATCATTAGCATGTCCCATGTCATATGTTCAAATTGCAACAGATTTGTTCAAAGAGTTTTATTAAGTAAGTTTTCTGAACATTAGCATACTGAAGTATTTATAGTGATATTTCTCTCTTGTTATGCTCACTGAAGTTTTATAAAGTTGTAAAATATAAATTTTCGCTAAAGTTTTTTGTCCTTCCCTTTTTTCTAAGCAAAAAATTGTTAAAAATTGACCACTTTTTGCTACACTAATTTGATAAAAAAAAAAAACAAAATGATGTAAGGTTTATTCTTTTTGAACCTCATTCAAAATATTCTTAGGCCTCCGAGGCGACAGCAAAACACCACGCCTAACTCTAATTTTGCCATATCATTTGGAACAATGAAGTAACTTCAATAAAATAAAATTTATATATGGGGCGATAAAGAAATAAAGAATAAGAAAAAGACATAAAGTAAAAAAATGGCGCTCGCCCACTTTTTCCGGGACTCTGAACTTTCCATTTTTTTTTAAATAACAATATCATTTCAAAGCTTTTGAAGAGATATCTAAGATAATACTAAATTTATTGAAAAATGTTTAACTCATTAAGAGTCGATGACATTTTTATATAAAATTATATATTTAATTCTCTGTCACCTCAATATTTTATTTTTTGATTGGAGTAACTTCACTAAACTAGATTAAAATATATGGTAAAGGGTATGTAAGATTCGGCACAGCCGAATATAGACCTTCTCTTTTTATTTCCTATGAAATAAAACACTTTGGTTTTTTATATTATTTCTAAATTTTATTAACGTGATGCCAACATATATATTATATAATACAAATGCTATTAAAAATTAAAAAAAAAACCAACTGTTATTAAAATGCCTAATCTTCCAGTTTTCATATTTACGAAAATGAAAAATGAAGGTAATAATAATAAAGCAATTGCATCAGGTGCATTTCGGCCCCGGAAATACATTTTGTTCTTAAATTTTTTGTAATCACAATTGCATCTTGAATGACAACAATAAAACATTTAAATATAATGTAACAAAATAAAATCCACTTGCATTCCCATTTATTTCTTTTTTAGCTTCTATCGTTTAAAGAAGTTTTGAATAGCAGATAATAACATTCACCTGTGGTGAAGGGTATGAAAGTACTACAATTTAAAACATAAAACCACAATTTCACACACTAACTCATACATGAACACACGCATTAGAAGTAGTTGAACACAAACAATAATAATGATGAGGCACAGTGGGGTGAAATACAAAAAAAAAAATTAAATAAAAAATCTGGAAATTTAAACTGGTTTTTCGATAAACAAAGGAGAACCTGAACTTTTCGTCTATTGCATAAGCACTCATCCTGCTTCAGTTGAGGGTAGCTCCACAAGGTTTCAAAGTTAGCATTCAAATTATTTACATAGGTTTTTAACTTTAAATTCAATTTTGTAAATTTCAAACTCAATTTTATAAACACCAAATTTAATTTCTATTCCAAGGTAAGAATACTTTTTATTACACAAAAAAAATAAAAATAAGAAAACGCAGAAATACAATTCAATCTCTTCAAAAAATAAATTCAAAGAGGTGAAGTAGAAACTTAATAAGGTTTTAATATAGTGCATGCCCTACGGCAGCATGTGGTACACAGAGAAAAGAGATTCGTTGCGACAACCGAATTTGTTTCCAATCGAATTTGGGCGGTTGTGAGTATTATTTGGAATTCGGTTATGATAACTGAATAAATATGGTACTCACAACTTTTTCAAAAATTCATTCGACACTCGATATTAAATATTATTGTGTGGTGAATAAAACAACTTCAACAACTTTCATATGTACTTTTATTTAAAAAAGAATAAGTTACAGAAATAATTTAACGTTAAATTTCATGATTCAAACCAGACGAATCAACAACGCCACTCTATGTTCTCCCGATTTCTCTCTTTCCACCTACTTTCTTTCATTTTACATTCTATTTGCAAATACCGAAATTCTTGTCGCTACGAAGTAAATAAAACATTTTAAATTTATTTGCAAATGTCTTATTAAGACAATTTAAAACTTACCTTTGAAGGATCTTGCGGAACTTTGCACAATTTTTTTTTAAAATCTTTATATTTTTTAAACCTTAATATCACTTACATTTTTTATTATAATTATTTTTTTTAAATATGTCAAAAACTTTTTTGAAGAAGTAAAGCAAACGATTTATATAATTCTGACTACTAAAATTCTGTTTTCAGTAGTAATGTGCTGAATTAGTTTGGTTGCCTCTCTCAGTTAATAGAATTAATTTGAGTAAAGCCATAAACCAGTAAGGTGAACTTTCTAAACAGTTGTTGCAGCTAAACTTCAGTAATAAATATTATTTTTTAGTTTTTAATATAATAAGTATGTCATTATTATATTTTATTAATAACAAGAAATAAATTGTGATAGTAGTAGTTAAATTTTGAATATATCAACCGAATATTTACAAATCATTTTTTTTGTGTGTAGTTTCATTATTATTTGTACATAGTAGTTGCTACAATCTTCCGACTGTTGCACGAAGTATGGTTTACGAAAAAACCTTTGCTATCGGGTTTAACATAGGCAAATATGGTGGAAGAAGAATCAACGTATGGTTACAATTATCAAGAACTAACCATGCTCCAGTTATGTTACTTTCTTCTAATTTATTAAACAGGTTTCTGAGAAATGATACAAAATATTGGAATTTACTGAATTAGCAATAAATTTGCTGTGTACAATTCCATGTGCATTCATGGCTGCTATAGAGATCCTCTCACAGCAGGAACAATCACATGTGCAGTAGTATTTATTCTTGATTTAGCTTTAGATCTACGCCTGTGATAGTTAATCCTGATTCATCAATGAATATTATCTCTTCTTTGTGGACAATTTTGTGAAAAATTAATTGCACATGTTTTCCTTTGTCGAAGATTGCTTTCAGAATTCAGCCGGTCAATACACATTGTAGTGGTTTTAGGGGCTACTTTTACCGATTTTAATGGCTTATTTACTACTAGTCGTAGAATCTAGCTTGAAAATTTCTTAGTGTTGCACATGAATTTTCCTCAACGATTAGCTCAATTTTCTATAATAATTCTGATGTTATTTTTATTTTTCTTCTTCCACCACGCTTTTTATTTGTAAGTTCTCCATCATTTTTATAACAATTTACTATCGAAGTTGCTGTATTTTTGTATATTCCTGCTATTTCTGACTTTATTTCTTTATCTGGTGTGGCTTCGATTCAAGAGCTACTATCCCTAATAGCTAAAACTCTCCTATAACTTCATTGACGCAGTGGACTGGAGTCATTAGAAGACGAATTAGACATGTTGTTCTTTTAAAAGGGATGAAAAAAGGAAAAAATAACTAATAAAGTTTTTACGTCAGATTGTATAGAAGTCAGTCAGATTGTATAGAAGTTAATGAATTGAGATTGAATTTTATTCTAAGAAAATTTATTTCAATGTTAAATTGAATGTAAAATTAAAATAAAGTTTATAAAATTGATTTTGAAGTTAAAAACCTATATGTATAATAATTTTTACCTTGGTCTTGTTTTGTTTTACACCTGTAGTTTTTTTAAACCTACATAGGTGTTTGAACTCAACTGTCCTTGTGCCGGTTTATCTTAAATCGTTCAGAAAAATATTCAACCATATCGACTAGGAAAAGGAAAGTAACTGTTAAAATATCATTGATTTCAAAATTAAGAGTTAAAAAAGTAGAAGCAATGATTGAAAAAAAACAACAAAGTAACAGATTGTTTGTTGAGATACCATGATTGTGGGCATCTTTTACATCTGTTTTAAAGAAAAGGATTGAAAGTAAAATTTTGAGTAGAAAATTTTACCTTAAGTTTGATATAAAAAGCAGTAAAATAAAAAAAGCAGTAAAAACTTCAACAAAAAATAAATTATAAGAATCCTTTTGTTTTTTAATCAAATTTTTTCCAAACCCCAGGATGTTCAGGAAGCTTAAGCAGTTACTCAAAACCAAACTTTTAAAATCAGTCCATGTTTGAAAATGTTATAAGCTCTGAAACATTATTCACACTCCAGGACGCCAACTTCTACTTGCTGTAGAGGTACCCTTCACTAAAACTGGGTGTGTCCAATTGAATCGTAATTGTCTCATGCAAATCGGGTAACTAGTAAAAAAGTTCCTTACCTTTATTCTATTTTTTGTATGTCACTCCACTGTGCGACATTAACAATAACTTGAAGAAAAAGCTATCTAATGACTCATTTATTCATTTATCTACGTACAACACTTGAAAGCATTTATTAACTAAGAATACTACAGAGTATCTGAACAATTGAAAATTTCCCACAGTCTTCTGCATAAAGGTCACCCTCTTTCTTTTCAAGAGTCACAGTCAAAAAATAAAGATAGGCGAAGAGTCACGAAAATTAAAAATATGATGATGATGAAGAACCTGTTGCCATTTTATGCTTCGTCGACTACCGATTTTATTAAAAAAAAGTAATTTAACTTTACTTTTTTTTAAATTTACATTTGTAGTCGCACAAATGAAAAGAGGGTTGGCTAAATTAATAATGAATACAGTTTCAACTGCATTCAAACACTCTTGCATACATTGAATACTCAAATAATTAACAATGCAGGCATGCATTTTATGTGGGGGTGAGTTTAACTTTTCTTAAGAGTTTATTTAATTTTATTTTAATTGTCAACATGTGGCATAGTGTTTGAAGACGTTTTTCGGATACTGACCAAACGTGGGAACTACTTTTATATGGCGAAAAGTAATAAATAAATTTCTTAAAGAAATATCAAACTAATTAACATAAGAAGAAAAATTTATGTCTATACGTACGGCTAAGACACTTTTTAATTTTATTTCATTTTTTATTCGTAATAAAATTAGTAATTATTTAAACTGTTATTTTCTTATCATACGAATTAGTTCAATTATTGTTACATTATCTAAACTTTAATGTCTATTAAAGTGATAATGAAATGTTGGTTCTCAATGGCAAGCAGTGGTTTATCTTTCATTGTTGTTTAATTGCACGTTATTCTTTTAAACAGTTTTGCAGCGGAGATGCACTATATCTTTGAAGATGATCCAAAATTTTGTTTTTTACTGCGCTGGCTATTGAACCCTGTAGAGTAATACCGACAAACGAGGGCTCTGTGTTCTATAATTATATGAAAAATGAAACATATCAGAAATATTTGTGTTGAATTAGGAGGAGCTGTGATCCGAACCAAGGCCATCAAAAACATTACAAGCTTAGTAGTCAACGTGCTAACTATCTAAGCCTTCGATAGAAGAAGCAACCGCTTAAAAAAATTTAATGAGATTGCTTGTTTGTAACGCTATCATGCTTTAGCCCTACTAAGGATAGCTTTGAAATATTTTTCAATATATTAGATTAATATACTTGATAATTTTATAGATTTAATTGTACTCTTTTCAAATTTCAACTTTGCCACCTCATATCTTTACCGGGGAAAAAAAAACTTTCAAATTAATTGTAGAAAAGCATTCTTGAAATTTATGTCGCAACATTTTGTCCGTAAAATCAATAGTTTCAGCGTACGTAGTTACATTGTTGTTGACGGACGAGGTGCTGTGCTTTCATCGTCTTCAGTACTAACTAAAGTATCAAAGACGAAATATTCTTCTGCATCGTCAACGATGGGAATATCCATTTCATTTTAACCTTCGCATCAAAAAATGTAACACGTATACTCGTGCCCGGTCTGTCAGACCGAGTTTTTGCGGAGCCTAGAAAACTTTACTAATTTAAAAAGAAATTATAAACTTGCATTTTCTTTTAAAAATGTATGTTTTTAGTAATATAAATAAAAGGCCTAGAAAAAATAACTTGTTTTTTAATATCTAATAGGTTTTTGTTTCAATCTTTAAAAATCCCAGCAAAAAATTTTTGAAAAGGTAATCGAGTGTGGAATTAAGCATTTTTGGTAGAAGTACTTCCCAACTAGATTGCCAACTTAATGATTTTAACAAGGCATGAGACTTTTATAATCAATTACTGAGAATCGATTACATTAATAACTGTAGGAAATAATGAGTACATTTAGTACGGTAGTCTTTTTTAGCATAAAGAACTAGTTCCATTACTACTTCCTTTTTTGGAAACTAATGTAATGTGTTTTGGAAGCGAGTAAGAAAATATGGTAACCAGAAAAGTAAGTCGTTATATGGCAAGTAGTTTTTAAGGTAATGTCTAATTTTTTGCTGGGATTAAGCAAAATTTTTAAAACATAAAAAAACATTAACAAAAATATATTTATATTAAAAATAAACAACCGAAAACTCAACTGCTTATAAAAAATGGTATAAAAAAGAAAAAAATTAACCTTAATCTAATAAGACTTAGAACAAAAGCAATCGAAAAAATCAATATGGCATGTTCCAAACAGAAATATTTTTTGCAATTAGTGCATTTGTAGCGAGTTTTTTGATTTTTCCTGGAGCTGCAATAGGAGCATCGACCTGAAGTATAATTTTTAAATATTGTTGCACATTCAAAGTTATCAATTTTGAGTATTTTGGGAATCCTAAGTCTATTCTCTGTCACCCCAATATTTGCTTTTTTGATTCGAGTTACTTTACTAAACTAGATTAACATATATGGTAAATGGTATATAAGATTCCGCATATCTACTTACTTTAATATACCTATATACAAATTATTTCATAATAAAACTTTTATTCTATACCGCGGCACCCGTTTGAATCAATTATTAACTCGAATATTCCTCCCTAAATCTTATATTATAATTAGTAGAGCAATCGAGAATACTACAATATATTAAAAGCTTTTAATTTTTTCACTGGCATTTGTTTATTTTCCCCACCCGATTTTCGGAAGTGGAAACTACTTGAGAAAACTGATCTTAGCGAACAGTAATCTTAGGCTATAAAACTAAGGCGTCATACCTTTCCAGTAATAAAAACGTACATAGTTTAATTTTGATTTGTTGACGCTAAATTGTTTTATTGCATTGGGTTTTTACGTTAAAAATACTGAAAATTAATGTATACGAAATTCATCAATTTCTAACATTTTGTTATATATTTTTCATATATAAAAAATACTTTTTAAGAAGTCTATGTTATAAAAATAAAGATAATGTTCTTTACAAAACTTTAACTGAAAATTAAATTTCTCTTTTTCAATTCATGAAATTTGTGCAGTGTTTTTTGTTAAAAGAGCTTTTATATATAATTAATGCATAATTGTAACTATGTAAAAGAACACAACATTTTTAATTTATTTAAATTACATATTTAAATTAAGTTTTTGAAACTATGTCAATGATATTAGTTGAAGTTTTCTATTAAAAAAAACTAGGAAAAGCTTTTATTTTGTCGTTTATTTTATTCAAAATTTTGTTTCTAAAACTAATATTGCTTGCTTTTACGAGGGCTGCTCTATATATTTTTGGCCTAATAGTGAAAATACGAATATTTATAATCAAAAATGGTTTTATTGTTTTTCAAAGTATTCTCCAGCATGATTTATACACTTTTGCATGCGCTCAAACCAGTTGTCGAAGCACTTTTTCCACTCCGATTGAGACACCTCTAAAACATGGTTTTTGAACACTTCAACAGCTTCTTCTGGCGACGAAAATCGTTGACCACGCATTTTTTTCTTGATGTGCGGAAACAAGAAGAAGTCATTAGGTGCCAAGTCATGGCTGTACGGCGGATGACCAATTAATTCGACGTTTTGGCCGGTCAAAAACGCTCTGGTTTGAGCCGATGTGTGAGAGCTCGCATTGTCATGGTGAACAATGATTCGTTTTCTCTTGTTGGTTTTTCGAATTTCTCCGATGACTTCAGGCAAACAAATTGTAGTGTACCACTCAGAAGTGACCGTCCTACCTTGCTCAAGCGGAACAGTCGCCACATGACCAGTTTTGCCGAAGAAACAGGCGACCATTTGCTTCGAAGTGCTTCTTCCACCAACAACTTTCGTTGGATTTTGCTCGTCTTTGAAGACCCACACGGTCGATTGTTGTTTCGTTTCGGGCTTATACGCATAGATCCTTGATTCGTCACCTGTGACGATCTTATAAACGTCTTTTGAAGCACCGCAATCGTATTTTTGCAACATTTCTTTGCACCAATCGACACGAGCTTTTTTTGAGCGACTTTCAAATTGTGCGGGATCCAACGAGAACAAACCTTTTTTACGGCCAGGTGTTCATGCAGTATCGAATGTATGCTGGTGGAAGAAATGTCCAAGGATGTCTCTATCTCTCGGTATGTCGCATGTCGATCTTGCATTATGAGTTCACGCACGGCATAATGTTCTCTGGCACAACAGACGTTTTTGGACGACCTTCACGGAATTCGTCTTTTAGCGAGCTTCGGCCACGATTAAATTCATTATACCAATTTTTCACAGTGCTATAGGATGGTGCTTCATCGCCATACAAAGATTTAAGTTCATCAATGCACTCTTGTCGTGATAATCCACTTCGAAAGTTGTAAAAAATGATGGCACGAAAATGTTCACGAGTTAATTCCATTTTTTTCTACATTAATTTTTTCAAGTCACTGTAAACAACAGAATTAATGGTCGTATGTCAAAACGTTTTGAGTACAATTATGCTTAAAAATGACAAACTTTCCAATGGAAATGTCAGATTGCACTTGGCAGCACTCAATGTTGCCAGGCCAGAAATATATATAGCAGCCCTCGTATTCTATTATACCTTCGCTCCCACTAACGTTTTAATTTTTCACTTCTTAATTTCTGTTCGATTTGGCTGAAATAACGTTGCCAAATTTCGCGTTTCTAAACGACTTACAAAAAAGCAGGTTTTTAGTTTGTCAGTATTTTATTTTTTTAAATTGTCTGTTCAGAGCTAGGATCTTTTTGAACCGATTTTAATTTTTTTAATGGAAGGATTTAAAAAATAAAAAATATATTTGATTTTAAAGCATCTGTAAGAGGAAAGAATTTCAAATTTTCTAAAAATTCATAACGCTACCTAGCACAAAATTTTAGAAAAAGTAATTGAGTATGGAATTAATCATTTTTGGGCGGAAGGATTTCCCAACTAGAATGCCAACCTAATGATTTTAAAAGGCATAAGACTCTTATAATTGAATTGAGAATTGATGACATTAATTTTTGCAGGAAATAACGATGACCATTGGTACGTATTTTAAGGTTTTCTCTTTTGAATTAAAGAATTAGTTCAATTATTACTTCCTTTTTTTTGCGAACTATGTAATGTGTTTTTTAAGAGAGTAACAAAATATGGCAGTCAAAAATGTAAGTATTATATGGCAAATACTTTTTAAGGTAATATCTAATTTTTGCTGGGAGTAGCTCTCTATAAAAAAATATTATAAATAACTAAAATCATTAATTAAGGAATTTCTCTATGTAACGTTATATAACATATAAGACGTTATCTTCTAAAGTGTTATAGATACACTTGAAATTTACACAAAATATGTGTTACAATGTCCCTTAGTTTTATAAAGGAAAGGGTGTCCACCTAAATCATAACAGATACACTTGTATAAAAACAACACAACAGCAAGAATAAAAACTAAAATAAGTTTTAAAGGGTGTCTCTAAGTTATCGTAGTTATATATATGTGATCTTATCTCTGAAGCTTTTAAGGTAAGATTCGTTTTTTATTTTTGTAAGCATTATCTTAAATAATTTTTTTTAATGTATTTTACTTTCTAATATTTATTATGAAATTTTTATCTATTCGATTCTGCATCTGAACATTATTTCTACCACATAACAGTTTTTTGAAGAACGTCTTTTTAAGTAAAATGTGTAACTAAGAATCTAATATATCATTCTCCATTAGACACTGTGTTAGTATTTAGGTAAAAAATCTGTGCCTCGAATAAACCTAAAAATTGTCTACCCCCATTGGCATGCGACTGCCATCATGGCCGCACTTTAAAATTGTGGTAACGTTTTTAAGAACTAAGAACTTGGTATTGTAATAAAGCATAGCACACAAACAGGGAAACTTTCTATGGAACAACAACTTTATTAATTTTTCCACATATTCTCTTTCTCTAAAAGCTTGGTTAAAACCAATATCGGATAATTTTGTGTCGTTATACAATCCAAATGTGTTCTAATAACTAAAAGCTTAAATTATACATAAATAAAAGTAAATTTTGTCATAAAATCTGGTAGCCTCCAAATTGTTTGTTAGTAATTTAAAACCATAACAATTTAACGTAATAAAGTATATTTAAGTACTTTTTGAAAATATTTGGAACAGTCGAATTTCAAATTTAATTTTTATATCCTTCACCACTGGTGAAAAAGGGTATATCTAAATTAGTCATTCCGTTTGTAATTTCTACAATATTTACTCCCGACACCATAAACTACATATTGTTACGAAAATATGATCTGGCAACCACTGCTGATGTTTTTCGTATGTGCATGGTGAAAAACATTGGTAAATAAGATACTTTTACGGATGATGTGTGAAAAGAATAATATCACAATTAACTAACAAAAGTTGAGCAACCTCAATGGCTACGTTGGTCGAGGTGTGTGCTGTAAAGCAGAAGATCATGAGTTCGAGCCCACCTTCGGCCAGGGGCACAGAGAATAACAATAATTGTTTGGTGAAGACGACTAGCAGATAATTGTCAAGACGACCTTTGCACAGCAAAATTGACGGTGTATGACAGATGTATGTTGTTGTGACTATTGGATTAAAGCTTAGATATAAGGCATAGTGGAGTGTTCTGTGGATGTTTTAGGTTACTAAACAATTCATCGAGTAGTTCATGTCTCGCCGGAGTAAGACAGTAGTGAAGCGTGGATGGCTGCATTTATAATAACGCATGCTTAGTAAATATAAGACCGTAGGATGAAGATAGCCAAATAGAGCCACAGAGTAAGAAATAGAAATTTATAATGTGCCACAGTGTTATTTGCAATTAAAAGAATCCGTACGGTTGTCAAGGGAAAAAACGTAACAATATTTTCTGAGTTCTTATGCATAGCGAAGTCGATTGACCGATATCCGTCTGGCTGTCCGTGTTCGTGTTGAAATCAATTTTGCGATGAACTAGAGAAAATTTAAACACTCTAATCGATTAGACATAGTTTCAAAAATTTTTGTATTGAAAATCAGCAAGATCGATCCATGTGCTTCGGTACAGCGGACAGAATGCCACACCTGCATCCAATTTTTCAAGCAGGTGGTTGTTGGTGATAAAAGCGAATAGAAAAGGTAAGAAAACTTGATAGATTTTACCTGATAATTCAACCCTAAGAAAAACTTGAATTTTTCGAAAAAAGAAACTTTTTTTGAACAGAAATTCTTATTCCGTATGGCACATATGCTTATACAGGATGGGTATATGCCTGTTTATGCCTGGTTTTGTTTAAGGCTTCAGTCAGTAAAGAATATTTTTGTATTTGTTATACAATTAAAATTGTTATAATTAATTACTTGTTTCTAAAACAGGTAAGTTTCCAGCTACAGGAATAATATCCACTATTATAAGTAACTAATATTTTAATTTAGGATTTATAATATGTCTTCGAATATACTTTAAACTAAAGGGGTTGGTCATGCGATATTAAGCTTGTTAGTTTCTTTTAGACTAATCTCTAATCAAGAGCTGATAATACGGTCTAAAAACCTTAGCTTTAGCGATTGGCAAACAAGCTAATTAAATTTTATTTCCAAGAAACTTGTTTTCCAATATACAGTCATTTTAAAATTAAGGCCTTAGAAGTTGTGTCAACATTGCTGTTTTTTATTTAAAGAGCTAGCAAATTTCAAAACAATCAACATAGACACGTTGATTTTTGCAAACTATAATCCGTTGAATCCACTTACATCTGGCAACCAAATCTGCCGCAATATTTTTCTCTTCCCAATTGTTTTATTCTCACTTTAGAGGTTTTCCTGTTCTTTTCAGTACATTTTGTAGGCAAGGGGAAACTGATTACATTGAAATAAAAAATTTCAAAGTGCAGCAGTATTACATTTGTTGTATATTCAGCAACTTTTAGTGTTTAAACTTTTTTTTTCTTATTTTATTACGTTTGCTACTGCAATAGAAGTCGCAATTTCTGTTTTTGTTGTTGTTGAATTGAAATCCATTAGTTCTTGTTGCATTTTTAATTCGAAATGTAAATTTTGTAAATTTGTTTTTTCCATTCTTTTTTAAAAACCACAACACTATTCAACTAAAAAAGTTGTGTAATTGATTTTCTCTAAACTTTAACACACAGTTGAAATTAGGGGAAATGGAGCTTTTTTTCCAATTACAATAAAAAATTAAACAACAAAGTACCGGAAAAGGACTGTGTCATGTTTATTCTAAATTGCAAAAAAAATTAAATCGATTAAATAAATTATCTGGATTTGATTTTTGTGTTTATTTAATTTAAGGATTAATTTGACAAAAAAAAAAATGGGAAATGAAGCAGATTTTTTTTTTGTATTTCAATAAAGAAAAATCTTTTTTGCTTTATATGTATAAAATAAAGACCAAAGATTTTGAACCAATTCAGAAGTTGGAATTTGTCTCTTAATGACATACTCCACGCACAAAGTTTTTTCATATGTCATTCACAAATCTGCGATTATCTGATAAATAACTGTACATTGTTTTCTACAAAAAACACTCCACAATGAAAACGAAATGTTGTATTGTTCGTTAAAAATACTATGATTTTAAAAACGTTAGCCAAAAGTAAGTTTTTATTTTTGTATGATAAATCGATTTTAAATGCTGCATTATGTACAGTTTAAGGACGCTCTAAATGCGGTATGGGCAACTCCCTAGCAAATACTTCTCATTTTTCCTGAGTATGTATATTTCACCAAATTTTGAGATTGTTACAAATACAAGGAATTACGTTTATTAATAATGTCTTTGAGACCATTTAATAACCAGGTAATGATAATAATCTTGTTTCTTAGTCTTTTCATTTAATATCATTGCAATTAATATAAATAATTCTTGCAAAAACCCCACTTCAAAACAGATTTTATTTGTCTATATTTCAAGGTTCAAAAGTATGGACACATATATCAATTACACTAAATGTTAGGACACCCTTATATTCCATCCACAAACTTTATACTTCTTATATAGGACTTGGCACTACAGCTCCATGTTTATTTAAACCGCCTATATAAAACTGTTCAACAGTTTGGCAATAACCATAAAATTATAGAAACTTTAGGGCACTCTTCAATTTCCAAATTAAAATTTTATACTTGTTGTTGTAGTAGACTCAGCAATCAGGTTCCTTGTAAACTTCAACCATTCATCAAATAACATCAACTATTGTAACACTCTTTTATTTTTAATATAAAATATATATACTTCTAATTATACAACCCAAAGTACTGGACATTCTGGCAAAACTTACAATGAAACTGATTCCTAAGTCTACTACAGCAGCAAGTATAAAATTTGAATTTGGATATACAAGGGTGCTTCCCTCTCTCTCTCGATCTTTAATTTTAAAAAATCAGGCCCTTTATAAACACCTCAAATACGACTGCCACACACTATTGTTCTGCTCTTATTTGACATGATTTGTTGTGCAAAGTACGATGGGATAGCAATATTTGCAAAAAGCCATTTCTAATCAATTTATTTTGTTAATCCAACGAAGATGAGGGCTTATGTAAAAACTATTTTATGATCTAAACAAAACGCAGTATTTGCAAATAATAAAGATAATAATAATTAAAACTGGCTTTTTCCATTATTTCCTTTTTATACCTCAACAAAGAACTGCAATTTTTAATGTTTAATATATAATATTTATTTTTTATTGAACCTACATCTTTAGTTGACTGTTTTCATAAACATTTATGTCTCCTACTTTTATTATTTTATAATTTCGATGAAAAACTGAAATTTTCTTGCTTCACCAGGATAAAGTATAAATAAATACGAAAAAACTTATGCATAAAATAAAATGAAGTAACTTTCGTAAGGTTTATGTTTGTTAATTAAAATCGTACATCTAGTATGATGCGCTCTCTTAACAAGAGTAACGTATGTGGAAACAGCCTCGGCCGGTGAGTATGGGGGCAGAACGTCTTCCTTTAGGGACGCACTAGTCTCGATAAAATATCCATAAAATCGTTATTAATTAAAAGCGAATAAACGAATTTTAAAAATTTGGTAAACAATCATATACAACTACATAGACAAACGAGGGTTATTGTTGTTTTGAAAGAAATAATTGCTTTTATAACTTATCGTAATTACATTGGCAGTTGACAAATTCTTTTAAACATCAAATATTTAATTTTGTTATCTTTTATTATCTATATTTTACTTTCTCAACAAATATGGGATTATTTGTTATTTATGCAAATGTGCCATTAACTATGGAAGTCGATTTAATAAATATGACAATAAATAGGAGGATCCTCTTTTATTACTGCATCATGCAGGTTGATTACGCCTCAGGGTCGGGCGAATTTAGATATTTTATTTTCCTTTCACAGTTACCTTTATTGTCATTTCACTAATGTTTCCTAAAGAAAAACGTGAAATTGACTCGAGGCAGTAACAAAGACAACCTTATCCCAGGAGTCTCGTGTATTTCGTTTTTTAAGCAGATTTTAACGATATGACAGAAAACCACGAACTTGCGGAATATACAGCAGTGTGTTAAATCACTATTTTATTGAAACTTGTTTAGAATATTATACTCGTTTTCATGAGTTTTGTACAAATTTATTTTATTTTAAATATTTTTTTTATTCGTTTTTATTTCATTGTTGAACTCCAATAAGAACAACAATATGCAAAAACAAAGATTGTTAAAATTATTTCAAAAATTTATAATGAATACATTATATTAAAAAATCTTAATGTTTTATCTATATAAATATTTACATATGTATATGTACAAAAAATTGTATTTATGTATAATTGATTAGGTTCGAAATGGAAAGTATAATATGTGGTTCCTTTTCAGTCTTCTTACTTCGTTTGCGTCATCTAGCAGCATTATTGCCAATAAGTTACAATGGTTACTCAGCCTCTCCAAATAATTTCGCAATATTTTCTAACTTCTTCTTTAACCATCGAAATTGACAAGTCATCATGAATTGTTTTATTTGATACAAACCATGGGCTTTAACCAAGGACCTTAATGTTTTCGACTGAAACGTCTGTAGAATTTCAATGTTAGAATTTTAAATGTATAAATAAGAGAACAATAATAAATAAGAGAATAGGACTGATCAACGTAAGATTTATGATTACGATAAAGGCTTCAAATATTTCCAAATGATATAATAAATAAATTCATTTAATTTGGCTTAAGTGCACATTTTATTATAATTTCTAAATTGGTTAAGAAAAAAAAATTGTTTGCAAATTGTTGTGTTATTTTTTTTTTAAGAAAAACAAGCAAAATTAGACACTAACAGAATTGAATGCAACATTTTCTGGATCGCAACATCCGTCAGCGGCAGTGCCGCATCTATCTACCGTAGGTTTTCATCGTTGTAAACATGTGTCTTTTACCAACTAATGTGATAAATAGGAATACGAGCAATTTTCCTAATCAATCAATAATAGGTCTGTTTCTTTACTTTTTGGGTAAAGTTCGTGAAAATGAGCGCAAGCATGGTTTTCCTTCATAAAGAGACACAAAATCTACATTTTAAACATAAAATAAAAACTCAAATTATTTTGACTGTTTTAATAAAAAAAATTAATTTCAATAAATCAACAAAAAGAAATAATAATTAATTTTGTACTTTGTTTGTGTTTTAAGGCTGTTGCACAAGTTTAAATAACTTGCACGAAGAAAAAGTTTGGGCTGTTTCGTGCAAGAAGAAGAAGAAGAACTTAATTTTCTCAAAACCGCTCTCATTTACCCAATTTTGAAGTAAGAAAACCATTTTCGTGAAAACTGGGATCCCACGGGATCTAAAAGTAGAGTAAAAAAACAGATCTAATAATTTATAATTCACCCAGTGTTGGGCTATCTATGGTATGTTTTTCTAAGTAATATAAAGGGGCTATATCACCATTTTTAGAAGTAAAAATGACGCTCAAGTACGATTAGAAAAACAGTTGCTTTTAAAACCACATCTATGTTCTACAATTCTTTACTTAAGTTAAGTTGATTTTAGTAAGAAAATTAAGATAACAAACGTTTATTATTTACAAAGGTTTAAACTAAAAGCTTATAATTATAATTTAAAATTTAGCTTAGGATTATAAAAAGACTGGATTATAAATTTAGGCTTAAATTACTATTCGTAAGCGAATGTTTATTTTTCCTGTTCTCGTAAGTTAAGAATTTTACAAAATCTATTTAGTTATGTATCAAAGGGGTCTAAAATCATTTATTTAACTTATTTTTAGAGTTTAAGCATTTACAAAATATAGATATTTTCATTTTCGATTATTCACGGATATTTTGTTTTACTATGATAAAAACAAAAACGAATTTTTTAGTGGCCGTCGTAGAAATATTAAAATTTTGTGAACGCAAAAGCTAAATCTTCCTTGGGGTTGGCTCATTTACATTGCAGATTTCTTCATATCAAGTTATATTACGTATGAGGGAAGGAATTAATTGCATATTTATGGCCATAGAAACAGCACCCATACTGCAGCCGTCCAGCAGAGAGTAAGTAAACCAGCAAACACTCAAACTTGATCAAAAATTAAATACTCAAATGACATAAACTTGAAGATAGAGAGATGAACTTAAAAAATAAATTTTTTTTAGCAATGTAAAAATTTTTAATCAAATTAAAAATAATTCTTGCGAAAAAAAAATCAACTTCAAAACAGATTTCATCTGTCTACCTATAACAGTTCATGTGTATGGCCACATAAATTAGATAACATTAACTATTAGGACACACTTATATCTCCAAACTTTATAGTTTTTCAACTTTTTAATAGTTTGGCAATATACATCAAATTACAGCAACTATAGGGTCACCCTTTTACTTCCAAATTCAAGTTATATACTTGCTGTTGTAGTAGATTTAGCAATATGGTTCTGTGTAAATTTCAACCTCTGTCTGTCTTTAATGGTTTAACAGTTTGCCCATATACATCAGATTATATCAACTATTTAATTTATAATATAAAATTTTTATACTCCTTTTATAATAAATAATGCCATTCTATCTAAAATTAAGGTGTTTGTATACAACGGTTCAAAAAATACGGCCATATACAACAAATTAGATTAATTTTGGGAACACCCTTTAAATTCTAAATTCAAATTATAAGCTTCTTGTTATAGCGGACTAAGCAACACATCTCCCTTGTAAATTTCAGATGTCTGTCTATAACGCTCCAAAAGTCCGGCCACATACACCATATTACATCAACTACTAAGACACCCGCTTATTTCCAAATTCAAATTTTATATTTGTTGTTATAGAGGAGTTAGTAATACAGGTTCTTTGTAAATTCAATCGTCTGTCTGTTTAAAAGTATGGCCATATACCAAATTAAATGAACTATTGGTGCACCCTCTAGTTTATAATTTTAAATAGTATCAGCTAATACTATAACGGCCATAGCAATCGACATTGCGTCAAATTTACAAGCGTTTGTCTATAACGGTTCAAAAGATAGGCCCATATAAGTAAATTTACATCAATTTTTAGATTTATTTTTGTATAACTTTTTGTCACAGTAATACGCAGTCGCTTTAAATTTTACAGAACCGCCCTTTACAGTTCATAAGACACGTAAAAATATGTATGTTGTATGGGGACACCCTTTAATTTTTAAGGTTATGAACTATTTTTAAAACGGGACCAATCTGTAAGCATAATCTATCATTGTACCAAAACTTTTCATTTTCATTTTGATTGTGTAAAGTAAGTTGCTGCAGACTATTAAATAAAAGACAAAATGCTTCGTTTAAAATGTTTTCGGCACTACCTGTACCCACAGAGCCAAGAAAGTCTGCGGTACAAATGCTGTTTAAATAAGCTTCTGCTTAAGAGAAATGATAGTAGTTGTTATAGAGGACGAAGCAATACAATACAACGAAAATATGACTGTTATAATAATTAGTTTAAATTTTGAAAATTTATAAATTAAAGGGTGCCCTAATAGTTCATTTAATTTAATGTATATAGACATATTTTTGAACAGTTGTAAAGAGACGCATAAAAATGTCATCGGCTCTTAGTCAGAGCCCTGTAACTCGGAATATATGGGTGAGCTCCAATTTTTTCACATGATGTTTTTTTCTTATTTTAAAATTCATCATCGCCCCATGTATTTATTTTTTTTTTATTAGAGTTACTTTATTGTCCCAAATGACATGAAAAGATTAGAGGTAGGCGTAGTATTTTCTCCGCTGATTCAAAGGACATGGACCGATCATGCTGATTTCCAATATCACCTCTTTCGACACTATATCTGATTGACTGACATATATAATTTTTTTGTGAAATCAAGTTTGCCTCAGAAACTTTCCATTTAAAAAAACTTCTACCAATTATATATTAAAAGCGAGAGATTGGAAAATGTGTCATTAATTATAAAAAGAAGAACGAAGTTTTACTTTCTACAATTTTTCGTCAAACATAGCAATAACTCAAAAAAATACATTATTTGAAAAGGGTCGATCCACTTTAAAAATATCATCTTTTCATATATAACGTCACGTGATATAATATTTACGTTTTAAAGATTAGTCCACAACTCATATGTGTCGTTCTTATTGACAAACAAGGTTTTTAAACATGCAATGAAATAACGACTTATTCTCTTAAAACCTGGAAAGTATAAAAGACACAAGAATGAAACATATACACAATATAAAGTACGAAATGGGGAACAATTCTGTATGATTAGTAATGAGCGATATGTATATTTTATCACTTGCAAAGAACAGGAACAGGCTTATATCCTACGTAAAACATAAAGCACACAGTTTTTTTATACATTTTATTCTGCCTATTAAATCTTAAAGATCAGGACGTGGCTATATTTCAAATATATTAAAAATCTGATTTTACTATAATTGATTATGATTCATAAAATTGCGCGTTAGGCCTCTCTTAATTAACAAAGAATATTCTACCTTCTACGTAAACACTTATCCAAAATGTAATTAAAATCGGTACAGCTTAAATGCCCTTTCTACCCTTTTTCTCACATCGAGGCTTAGTTTTGGAAACGTGTATTAGATCTTATAGAGGAGGACCTATTTATTTTTAAATTTTATTAAAACTGATTAGCCGAAAATTTTTAAAATTTGATTTAGACGCATAACTACGCCTGCTTCCCCCTTTCTGCCCTTCTTATATGGTTTAAAAGTGTTATCAAAAAGCTTTCATTGTATAATAATATGTAAGATCTCCTACTAAATTAAGCCAAAGACATTTATTCAGTATATAACTGTAAGAGTGCCAACTCCAAAAGTTCACTGGTGAATTAAATCGAGTACGTAGTTACAGAGGTTTTCTCGAACATTAAAACTAAAAAAAGTTCTATTATTATAATAATTAAAAAAAAAAATTGTAACTTAATGTTTGCTGGGAAAGAGCAATATCCAAATAAAATAGATGAATGTGATGCTTCATTGGCGTCATCATGATGTTTATTATGTTGATAATGGCAATAAAGATGATAGAAGTTCAATAAAAACAAAAAAGAATTGTAAATAAAAAGTTTCCTGCTGGGAGAAGAGTTGATAATTTTTAATAAGCAAACGGGTGAATGCTATCGATCAAAAACCAAAATGCCTTTGGCTATTGAAAACACATTGCGTACGTTTTATTTATGACCCAAGTTAAGAAATCAATTTTTGTTCAAAGTTTTCTGCGTTCAAAATTGTGGATCCGAAATTTAGGGCGATTGTGTTAATCGTGCCACAATCCCTTTATACGAAGTGCCGTACGTACCTGCATAGGAGTATATAACCGTTTTTATTGTTTTTTTTTTGTTTTAAAATGTATTAAAATGTTTTTGTACTTTATAATAAAATTTTCTTTTCTAATTAATAAAGCATTCGGACAGTTTTTAAAATAAATATATTGTCTGATTTACTTTATTATTTATTAACTATTGCATCATATAACAATTATTTTGTCATTTATTTCATTGTTTGTGTTATACAATAAAATGGAACCACCTTATTCATTTATTATATTGAGTGCGTATATTTTGATTTCACAAAATATAATTAGGAGTAGTAAATGCTTTTACTTATTTGCTCATTCTCCTGCTCATATTAACTGATGTTTTGGAGTAAAATTTAATTGGTTTGTTTAATTTGCTCTTTGTTTGTCCATATTTACTTCTCAATTTTACTCTAATATAAAAAACCACTCAATAATCATTACTTATGTAAAAGTATTAACGGTATTAAAATCCTAAAATTCTTTTAAAGTTAAGCTTAGATCTGTTTGATGATAAAATGCATTCGCTTATGAACTCTTGACCATTAAAGTCAAACTTTATTAAAAAGCATATACAAAAAGACAAATTATAACTTTTATAGTCCCATTCGTCTCTTTGTTTTTATAAAACAATACTTAGTATTATCCAACTTGGACGTATTTCGTCTGGTCAGGGTTTACTACTTATTTTAATAAAACATCAACCCTATTAGGAAGAAAGATTTATTCCTCCTTCCTACAATTTTGTATTGTTTCAAAAAGTGATTTTTCTTTCTCCACTGTATACGGCTGACTTTTTTTCGGACTTTTAAACAGTTAAAAGAGGATGAAAAAAGAAAAATAGAATTACTCTTGGTTATTGTTGTTTTTGCTTAAACTTTGATTTTTGTCTTTGCTTTATTGCTTAGACTAAAATCTTTAGTTAATTTAAAATGTTTGTCAGAAGTTTCCTGAAGAATTAAGTAAGCGGTAACGAAATGGCCATCGAGACGTGCTTTGACCCTCAATAATCAATATCGGTAATTAATTTAATCGGGATTATTTAAAAATGGCAAAAAGTTTTTTTTAAATTAAACAAAATATTATTGGTTGATAATTTATTATAATCTATGTAATAGAACAACCTAATTTGCTAGAGCTGTAAATTTATATAAACGTTAGGTTCAATGGAACTTAACGCTTCTGTAATTGTATTAAAAAAAAAAAGAATTTGAACTTAGAAAATTGCCTTAAAAGTATTTAATACTTTATGGATGCGTTTAAGGCCATAGAGACATTTTACCGCATAATTTAGGAGATTGAAGGTAAATACGAGTAATAACTTCTTGTTTTGTTATAAGAATGTTTAACTCAATGAGCCGAAGCTGCTCGATACAATTATTTGCAACTGTTAAATGAGGTTTAGACTTGTATATGTTGTTAGTAAATTGCTTTCAGAGCGCACCAAAATAAGAGAAATTTTAATTAATTGGAACCCATTGTGCAACGACTTTTAACAAAAAAAAAAAAAAGAAATAACTTTGGCATCCTCAATATTCCAGGTGAGGGCAGCATCAAATATATTCACAAATCTATTTCTTGTACACGAAGTTTCGCTTTTCAAGCGATTAATTCGTAATTATTTTGAAGCATCGCCGCCTTATTCCTTTTTAAAATAATATCAGTTTGTTCTTAAGTTTTTAACAAATAAAGATGTATTTACTCGTATGTATTGTTCCGGTTCAATTAAAAAAAAAAAAACGGGTAAGAATGGAATATTTGGCTGTGCCGAATCTTATATATCCTTCACCAAAGCACAAGAAAGCAAATTAATTTAATATTCATCAGCTTTTATTTTAATAGTCTTTAAGTTTACTTGTACAATTTTAATATAAATGATGCAATAATTGTTTTTACGAAGCCTGGGGTTTTTTTAATATTGAATCGATAATTTTTAGTTTTTTTTTTGTAGTTTTGTTGTGAACACGTTATATTTCAGTAAAATTTCGATATTTTAGTGATACTCAAATTATCTCGTAATTTACAGTTTTTTTTTCTTAAATTTCAGTTTTGAGTGCAACAAAGCAAAAAACAACAATAGCAAGACTTTTTGTCATTTTGACATTTAAATCTAAAAAACGTAAGGGAAATAGATTCATAAAAGGACCGATGTTGCTAAATTTCAATAGCACCTGTTTTGAAACAAAATCTAAGGTAATAGTGTTTATCTGGGCACATCGAAAAACTAATGTTAACTGGACTACGGACGGACAAACAGACATTACTAAATCGACTCCTCTATGCAAGGGAATTAATATTGTAGAAATAACAAAAAGAATGACAAACTTATTTCCACATGTGCTGAAAACAGATTTTCATCCCTGGCATAAATCAAAATAAGTAATCATATGATGTGCGCAGACGAGGTGAGTTAATAAATTTAAGAATGATTTTTTCTATTGCAAAAATGTATTTTATTCCCTTCTTAATGTATGAGGGTAAGGTATTTGGACATTGTAATTAAGGCTAAGAGAACCCAATTTCTGTACAAGAATATTATAAGACATACTTATCGATTAAGAGGGTTTGAAGACATATATTTTCTCTCAATAAATCATATGTAGACTTGCTTGAAAGTCGGTTGATACTACGTTCACAATTTTGAAATCGCCACGAATCTGTAAATCTGGCGGGTAAAAAAGATTGCTTATAGTTTAAAACACTTTTATTTAAGTTTTTTAATTACGTATTATTAAACTTATGTTTTTTTATTTGTATTAAACTTGATATATCAATAAGTTAGGCTTTTTTGTTACAAGTTTCTTTGCTATAGGTATCGGGTGTTTTTTTAAGCCCGATACAACTTTAAGTTGTAAAAAATAACACAAAAAATTTAACTGTAATGAAGAATTTTTTTATACGAAAGATTATAACATTACATGATGATGATTTCGGGCATATGGCCACCGTGGCTGCTCATGACGAAGCGTATTCTGGACGTCCAATTTTGGGTGCTGCTGGCCATATGTCACGAATAGCACGAACAATGTTGGCCTCCAAAGCGGCAATTGTTGCTGGTTTATCAGCATAAAGCAGTTACTTCACATGGCCCCAGAGGAAATAATCAAGATGTGTCAAATTTCACGACCTTTGAGGCCAATTCTCGAAATCAACTTATCGCCAAATTTTGATGTCAATAACTCGATAGTTGCGGTCGCCGTATGGCACGTAGTGCGATCTTGAAACCACATTTCTTCTGGGGCAATGTCATCCATATTTTCAAACAAAATTCATTAGTCATGGTGCGGTAAAGATCTACATTGACCGTGACATGAGATCCGGCCTTATTTTTTAAGAAATAAGGTCCAATGATGCCACAAGAGTGTAAACGATACCAATCGGTACATTTTTCTGGATGCAATGGAGTCTGTAGGGTATGTTGTGGATTGATCTCAGTCCAAATGCGGCAATTTTGTTTATTAACAATCAACAAATGAGCCTGATCGCTGAATACAATTTGGCGACAAAACAATGGGTCAGTTACTTTCTGCTCTAGAGCCCAATCGACGAAAGAACGACGCATATAACGGTCTCGTGGCTTTAATTCCTGCACTAGTGGGATCCTTAACGGATGCAGGCCAAGAGCTTTGCGCAAAATTTTCCACATAGTGGACGGACAGAGCCCCAATTCCTGCGACTCTCGACGAATCGATAAATTTGGATCTTCTTCCACACTTTCGTTTACAGCAGCAATATTCTCTTCAGTACGCACATTCCTTCGATGTGTTGGTGTTACTGCATCCTTTAGAGAGTTTGTGGTATGAAATCTATCCACAGTTCGACGGATGGCTTGCTCAGACTGACGATTATGTGTATTATAAAAATCACGAAGTCGTCTATAAGTTGCTCGAATTGATGACTGATTTTCAAAGTAAACTTGGAAAATTTGAAGGCGTTGTTAAAGCGTGATTCTATTCATAATGGTTCGCCTGAATTTACTGAAAATAATAAGAAAATATTTTTTATCAAAATTTAACTTTAAGTATTATTATTAAAATTTAAAGTTCTATCGGGCTTTAAAAATACCCGATATAATATAATTTAATCTTGTTATATAGAAAATAAAAATAAATTTACTTAAAATAAGCTGTCTCCATAACATATTTTTATAAATGATTTTATTTAATCACTTAAGCGTTAAGCTTCATTTATGTACAATATGTCCGTTTTATTTGTTTCGGTTCTTATGTAATCATCTAAGCTCTTGAGAACGTAGATGATTTAATACCTTGCGAAATATTTAGAAGAATTAGGAAAAAATCCAAATTGCATCCCGACATAAGGTTTTTTTTTTAATTTTGCGTAATTTTTTGAATACACCTCGTATGTACGAAGTATATCTTAAAGCTACTGTGGTAAAAGTTTTATTTTTTGTTATTTACGGTTAAAGCCATTGTGTTTGCTTGCCGTTACTTGGCCTCATATTCAAACGTATGAAGCCATGCAAATATTTTGAAAATTACTGTTTGCATTCATCTCACCAAAATGCTTTTAATACAACAGAGGACTATTAAATCTTTTGGTTTTCTTATGTCAGTGCGTGTTGCCGACACTTTTTATGGGATTTTACAAAAACCCGTTTTTACGCATTTTCCAAATTTGTAAACTCCTTTTCCTTGATGAGATGCAAGTTGAAAATGCCAGACATCAGTTGCATTAATTATAGCTAAAAAGAATTAAGTGAGAAGTTAAGTTCGCAGCTTAATACATATTGTGCGTATGCGAACGTTGCCTTTTGCATTTGTGTGAGTATAGTTCATTGTATTGGTAATTTATCGCTTTAACGTAACAATTTGCTTATTCTTTTAATTGCAGAACAGGTCTTCAAGTATCTTCTTGTTCTCGTATAAACGGATAAATTTCTGCTGCGATGTTTGGTTGGATGTTTTCGCTCGCACAGAGCAACAATTCAAAAATCTATATTTTACTTGGTCGTTAGCATTGCTATGCAAAAAGGTGCCACGGGTAGACGTGTATACATATGTACATGTAGGGAGTATTATTTCTCTAGCCGAGTACAACACATTTTTACGCATACGCAAGTCTCTTCAGATCTTCCAGGAGTGGCGCAAATATGATGCCAAATTAGGGCACGTCAGCCTAGTAAATTTTTCGAGGCCTATCAGTTTTTGTTTTTTATTAGATTAAATTCCCTAATAGTACCTCCAAAACCAAGCCTGCATCGTAACGTGTTATTCGGGTTTTAAAACTGAAAATTTTAATTGTTCAAGTCTTTTTAAAATATTTAAAATTTCCGTTACCAAATAATTGATGTGTTTAATAAAAAAGGTGTACAATATCTTTATTATATTATTTTCAATCAAGGCTTTGTAAAAATTACACATTTCACCCCATAAAAAAATTTCATATCCGTCGTTTAAGTTTTTTCATGAACCCTTTTGAAATCGATCTAAGTTTGTTTTTAAGAAATTACTATTTTAGCGCACGTTTTCTTAAATAGTAAAGCTAGATGCTACAAGTGAGTAGCCACCATGGCTAAAAGTAAAAGTTTTATTTTTGTACGTAGATATACTGTCTATCACAGTTTAGAAATTAACAATATTTTTTTCAATTTGAATAAAAGACAAACAATCGACGAAACGTCGGGTAAATTTTAAATTAAAATTATTTTAATTACTTTAAAAACTGTAGGCCCAATTGGCCTACATTTATAGGTTAAGTTCGACAAAATTTTTGAAATATAAAGACCCATAGGTGTAAAAATAGAAACAGTAGTAAAAGTAGAAACATGCCTGAAGTATATTTTTTAGTAAATAAAACAATTCTTGATTTTAATGTTTGTTATACTCTATTTTACTTAAACAACAGTACCAGCAAATTTTACCGACTGCCTCTTGATATCGCAAAAATTCTTTCTTTCTCATTTAGAATAAATTTAAAGCAGACCAAAGTCTATATTTTTTGGTGTTTGTTTTAAATAAAATTTTGCAAAAAAATTAATTTATTTATATGACTGGAATATTGCCTACAAATATATAATATTAAGTTCCGTTATGTATGACATCTCTCCTCTGGCAGACCCTTTAACTCTTTCTCTAAGTCCAAAAATGCATTATAAAAACCAAAATTTTTTAATCATTAACCTTTATTCATTTCTTTTTGGGATGCCTCCCTTGGATCTACTAGTGATACTGAATGGTATTTAATAACATCTTTTTACTGACGAAGGCTTTTGTGAACTATTGTAGACATATTTCTCCTTGGTATGTTATGCTATGGTTTCGCTAAAGTCTACAAAATGCAAGTGTGAGTATACTAGAGGTAAGTACTTATCGATATTCATTAATGTCGTGAACCTGGCTTTCTAATCCATTATAATTCATGGTATATTTTTATCCTTTTAATTTTTACGCATAAAAAATATCGTAACTAAATTCTAAACAAATTCGATGCAGTAGAAAATAGAAAAAATAACTATTATTAAATTGATTTAAAGTAATTATTATTAAATTGATTTAAAGTAATTTTACTATTAAAGTAATTTTACTACTTGAAAAAGTCTTTACCTGATTGGAAAAAATTGAGAACAGGCATTCGATATCGATTGCAATTTAAATATAAATTTCGATCGATATCGAATGCTGTAATTCGCCCCCAGATATATGCTTAGCACGGTAATACTATAAAATACCTGAACAACTTTTGATAGAGAAAAATAAAACCGAAAATAACAAATTAATTTTCGTTTCCTTTTATTCTCATTATTTAAAAATTTATAAAAAATATTACAAAAATATGCAACATACATATATCTTAACACAAAACTAATTTGATTGAAATATGTAATTTAAGCTTAGAAATATTCTTGTGGTGAAATACTTACTGTTCGAACATTCGTAGGAATTGAAACATTAAAACATGAAATATAATCTCACTCCATTTTGATCTTTGCAACAGTTAATAACAAATTTGCCTCTTAATTAAAATTTACAAACTAAAGCTAAATTAATAAATTACCATTATTTTTAATAATTTGAATATTTTAACTTAAATACAAAATTATTCTAAATTTATACAATTTTCTAAAACCCTTTATTAAATTGTGCTCAACTAATTTACATTTAAAATTTTAATTTAAACTCAAATGAATTATAGCAATAAACTTAATTTGTATTGAAGTCATCATTTGTTTACTGAACTTTCCTTACCCTTAAATACACACCCACACTTTAATATCAACTCAACATACACATTAGTAAATAAATATTTGATGTTTGTCTGAAAGATCAGGCCACTCATTGTTCTTCCATGTCCTATCTCACAAAGCACTGCATATTTCTACATAATCATTGTTGGTTATTATTATTTTTTGCTTAAACTTTGATTTTGGATCTTAAGTTTATTCAAAAATTTTGTGAGAAGTTTTCTGAAGAGCTAAGTGAGCGGTAGCAAAATGGCCATCGAGACGTGCTTTCACCTCAATAATCAATATGAGTGATTTAATAATTTGATCGATATAAAAAGCACAATATTTTAAAGAATAAATAGTTATTAAATTAATAAATAATAACTTTTTTCAAATACAAAAAAGTGTTACTACGAGTATCACTTTTTTCTAGGTAATTTTGTTTTTTCGATACCGTTTGATATTTAAAATTTCTTGTCCCCTTAACTTGACAAAAATATTCTTATTTGCATGAAAGATATTTATTACACCCTCAATATTAATGGCACAGTTTCCAAGGGTACCAATTTTTGAGAACTACAATCCAACTAGCAAGGAATTTATTTCTGATCAAATAAAAAACGCCGCCTTTTTCTAAAATAACAAAATATAATTGTGTCTCATAAATCGGTATTCTAATAATTTCCACAACTTATCTGGAGTCGAAGGATATCAAACTTACATGTCGCAACTAACCAATGATAATAGTTCAATCTACTCTGCTGCCTTAACTGTGTACAATACACACACACTTTATGGCGAGGCAAGTTTATATGTTTCTACATTTGGTGGCGGGTGTATATATATATATATATATATATATATATATATATATATATATATATATATATATATATATATATATATATATATATATATATATATATATTATTTCCTATTTAGTTAAGCAATTAATTTGCTTTTTTTAAAAGTACGTTTATTACGTTTTATTTCCTTGTTTTAAAAACAACTAATACTGTTCAAATCAATATGCACTAATCAAAGGTCAACACAAAATGGGTGTTTTGTATGTCAGTCGTGGTTGGGAAAAAGAGGAGAAAAATCGAAATTGTTATGGAAATCACTTTAATGGAAAAGATATTAAAAACAATACCAAAAACAATTTTAGTTCTATCAATTATAATCACCAACCCTGGAACAACTTATTTTTATCGTATTTGCACAGCTTGCATTTGGGTCGCAGTCGACGTAGCTCAAACACCATAAACATTCGGCATTAGGGTGGGTGTTATTTACAGTCAAGTATTTATTGAACTCTCGGTAGCATCTCTGCAGCCACTGACTCGGAATTTTTGTTTCAATACAAATAGAAATCGACAAGATAAAATGTTTTAAATTTCAAACTACTTTTCAAACACCAAATAGGAATAGAAATGCACTTGCTTCTTTTTGTTGGTTGGCGTTTGCTAAGGAGAGTGTAGGAGAATGTTAGCGGGTTTTTGTGTGTCTGAAAATAATTGCTAAAATTAAACGAATTTTGTTAAAACTATTTTTATTAGTTTGAAGTATAATTGAATAAGTACATACTGTAAGCACGACTACTCACAAAAATTTGAATATTGTTTAAACAATGAAACCGGGACCATGCGCCTATCGAGATTAGTTTACAAATTTAAAAACATAATTGTCTTTTTTGGACTTATTTATAATGCCTTATTGAAACAATTAACTTTTTTGTTCCTTCACCACAAAACGAGGAACAAGGGTATATCCAAGTTTGTCATTCCGTTTGTAATTTTCACAACATCCATTTCTGACCGCATAAAGTGAATATATATTGTGCGTTCTTATGCATAGCAAAGTCGATCGAGCGATGTCCTTCTATTTGTCTGTCCGTCCGTGTTAGTTTTGAAATACGTCAATCGATCGGACGTAGTGTTTGAAATCAGCAAGCTCGCTCAATGTCCATAGACTCTGCGAGCAAAACACCACTCCTACCTCTAATTTTTCAATATTATTTAGAATAATGAAGTAACTCCAATAAAAAAAAAAAAAAAACATATGAGGCGACGAAGAATTAAAAAATAAGAAAAAATATCAAGTGAAAAAATTGGCGCTCGACCATATATCCCGAGTTACGGGCCTCTGAAATTTAAACTTTTTTTAAATACCAATATGGGTATCATTTTAAAGTTTTTAAAGAGATTTTTAAGAAAATACTAAAACTTTATAAAAATGCCTAACCCATTAAGAGCCTAATTTTTTCTTATTTTTTTAATTCTATGTCACTACAATATTTTCTTTTGATTAAAGTTACTTCACTAAACTAGATTTACATATACGAGTATGGTGAAGGGTATATAAGATACGACACAGCAGAACATATCACTCTTACTTGTGTATTCATAAAATTATATTGGCAGTTTCATAATATTATCAAGAAATATTAGACTAATCACCGATAACACTTTTTTTAATCCTAAATAATATTAATAGACAATTGAGAAACTAAATCTCTTTATAGCCTCTGAAAGACAAAAAAATATTTATTACAGTGGCTGCAATCATTAAAAATCAGTTCAATGGTGTTTGAACATGATAACAACATTACTTCCTTTTAGGCGAGGGCAAGCACGATCTTCAAACTTCTGCAGATTTATTCTTACAAATTTTACGACTTCTGCCTTAGTCAATAGTACATTTATGTATGAAGGTTTTAAAAGCGTATTATAAAGAAGAAATAAGCAGTCTTAGAAAAGCATAAAACTTCTAAAAAGTTTTCAAGTTAAGAACCCTGCCTATTTCTAAAAACTAGTTAGTTAAAGATAGCATTGAATGCATTCTGCTTTATAAATAGACGGATTTTTTCAACAAAAATTCAAAAAATTGTAGACTGTTTTCCTTCAATACGTAATGATTTTCAACAATTTTTCACAGTGACAAAAACTCAAAATGGAATTTATTAAAATAAAGTTGGAATTGTAAATGAACTTACACTAAACCAAATATCAAAATCAGGGTTGGCTGTCTGCAAGGTTAACGAAGAAGAAGCACAATTATCTGGTAAGGTAATTACTAATTCAAGCCACTAGGGACTCCTGGAAAAAGATATGTTTGGATTATTTGAAGTCATTTAATGAGTCACAACTATGTGTATGTATGTATGTGTGAAGCTATTTTCAGCCGTATTTTTAATTAAACTTATATTATTAATGAATTTTTTCTAATCCATGTTTTCTGGAAGAGAGACTTTTAAATACTTTCGATTCAACTGTTTGTTGACGCCTTTGTAATTTAAAGAAAGTGCTCTTTGCGATGGTAGTTAAGTTGAGCTGTCCACAAAAAGATTATAAATCTGGCCTATTAAAAACACACTGTGAACAAGAGTAGTAATAGAAGCGATATACCATTAATTGAAACCACGTAAATAATATTTCATCACAACATCATTCTTATATTTTGTTGACCTTGCAAATCTTTACTTCATTAAGTAAGACATTAAGTAATTCTAACAATTCGTTCCGCCTTCGATCCTTGATTATAATGATGGGAAGCTTTTTGCTACTGTACAGCACATTGTCCTCCTGTTTATCTGTTGAAGACCATAGTTCGGTTTTACCAAAAATTGGTTGCGAAAAATCGGTTTAATTTTTTACTGTTTAAGCTTGGATACTAGGAACAATAGATTCGATTTTACAAGTGGGATTCTTTTTTTGTTTTAACTTGTTGAATTTTATACCCTGCATTTAACAGATTTCGTATCTGTCGTCCAGAGGAAAAATAGCAAAATTATTCATGTTTTGCAAATTATCTTCTAACTTTTCCAATAATAGTTTAATAACAACGATAATTAAAATTATTGAATATATATACATTAAAAAATATAATTATTTAACGCAGTAAATACTCATATTGCATTTTTACTTACCCTGCACGTTGCTGCCGATTTTGGTTTAGACAGTCATCCATGTTTTGCACGAATAAAAACACTTGACATAATTATAACTGAGCACTTTTGCTAAATAATTCTCTGTAAAGTAACGTTAAAGGGGTCTTATTCAATAATAGATTAAAAAATTAAAGCATCCAGTTTTAAAGTTTTAGTTAATAATTTTTATTGTAAACAGATCTTGATAGAAAAATTATATTATTTTTAATATAATAGCAGTTAAAATATTTCTTTAGTGATAAATCATTTCGCATATCGCTGCTACATTTTAGGACGTATCGTTGAAAGTTCTATTAAATAAACTTTACCGCATAAAATGTAGCAAATACCACAGGAAGAGATTGTTGTAACACCTTTACACTAAACACTCCTATTTATATATCAATATGTCTACCGTTGCAAGTTAAACATTCTATAACTACGTCAGAATGTATTTTATGTAGTGGTGGAGCTGACTTTGGATGTTGAGTGCATAAAAGGAAGTTGCCTTGCTTAATTAAATTCGATGGGGAACTAATGGCAATAAGCAATATTCTACTCAGTTTGATGGGATGGTACTAATCGAAATAATTTTACTTAAAAGCATGCATTTATACATGCATACACATGCATGCATACATATCCATATATGTATGTATGCTTCTTTACAGACATTAATAAATGCACGTATGTATTAATTCGCATGCTGAGTGTGTACTTTTAAAAAGTTAAGTTAATCGATATTGAACTGAAGTATAAAACATATTCGTTTTGATATGGATTGGAGTGTAATGAGTCGTCTCGTTTTTAAAGCGTATATATACATATCAAGGTGTAATAATTATAAATTTGTTTAGTATTTAGTAATTGTGTTCATTCTCTGTTTCTCTTCTCAAATAATTAAATCGTTGTGTTTTTTGGGAAGCCTACTTAATTTAGAAATGTTATGAGAAGTCGTATAGGATGGAGACAATAAAAGGATTTCTTTCATCACATCTAGGACGCTGTATACCTAGTAAGTTTTGATGGCTGCAATATTTCGAAAAAACAGATCGTTTAAGCATAAATAATGTAATGCATGACCAGACAGTCAAGATTTAATATTATGCAAACAATAAGAACTAAGAAACTGCGATAAGGTTTGTAACTGATATACAGGTGTCCGTCGGGAAGGTATACTACTCGCAGCAGTTCCATTTTAATCCTGGCTGTATGCGATGTGGCATACAGCCTTGTTGATACAATACGTTAATCAAGTTCAACGCATTCAGTTGTGGCGCTAAAAAGTTTTCAATCACGATATCGCTCCCCGCTCACAGTTACCGTTACACCGTATTCATTTTCAAAGAAGAAAGGTCCAATGATTCCTCCTGACCTAACTGCATACTGATAAATAATTTGATGGGGTTTCATTGCCCAGGACTGACTTTTCTGTTTATTCACACATCCATCTAAATGAAAATGTACCCCGTCACTAATTATGATTTTTTTATGAAAATTTGGATTGTCATGAGGGAGCTGTAACATCCTATGGCTCTTGTGTCAACCGAATCTTGAATGGAAACAAACGACAAGTCCTTGTGCAAAATTTTGGCCAAATTTGTTCTTTGAGGACCAAGCTCCTGAACATGGCGTCGAACTGAGGTTGATGGGTTATTTTTAACACTTTTTTTTAGCAGCACTAATGTTTTCATCAGATCTTGCAGGACGTTGCTGTCCAAGCTTGAGCCTATTCAGTCCGAAATAGTTCCTGTTGTTGGCACATTGTTCCCAGATGTTTAAGAAGCTTTATTTAAAGCCTTCGAGCCTCTGAACTGACTTAAATTTAAAAAGTTTTTATAAGTATTTGAAATACTTATACCAAATAATCAACAATTCTATGAACTACAATTCAGTTTTCATCATGTATTAGTTTAATACTTAATTTAGAGAGGAAACTCCTCATGTACAGAAAAAACACCAGCATCTCTTGATACATTATAAAATAAATATTTCTTTTTAAACGATGTCCGTGGTAGTACATTAGCACAATGAACAAAAGAAAACAAAGGTAAATATTACAAAGAAACACACACGCACGAACATGTCCATACAAATACAACATGCATCAAAATCAACATCATCAATTTCCACTCGACTTCATCAAAAACATATTAGGTTTCAAATTAAACAACAGGTAAAGAAATGGAAAAAAAGTAAAAAAAAACTGAATACAAAAAAAAAAGAAATAATAAGAAAAACAAAAGGGAATGAAAGTTAACTAAGGCTGCATAATAGTCGTACAAAAAAGAACCTCATGAGACTGCAGGGCAGGAATATCAACCACAAATGGCAAAGAGATAAAAGAATAACTACTCAACTAAGTGCCAGTATTTCTAAAAAGAAAACGCTTTATAAAATCTAAAGATGTAAAAATAAAATAAAAATAAAACAAAGTACAAGAAAGTTGCAAACTACAGAAGGATTTAAGAAATAGCATTCAAAGAAATTTTATTTTAAGTTAAAAAGAATATCTATTTTAATGGTTTCTATACAGGAGTATCTTACTGAGAGTAAAGCGATCGTTTCAATACAGCAAGACCTTCAAAGTTAACTCTATGCATGCGAATTAACTCGCAATTGAATTTACTAATTTTACCCAAACGAGCGTCTCTCTTTCACTGAACTCCAGCGACGCATTCCAAAAGACTATGTCTTTAATATAAATGCCTTAGAGCTCGGATTGGAATACCTCGGTTCAAATATTAAAGAAACTAAAATATATCACATCAATTGATACTTTTGTTTTCATACAACAATTATTGATTTGACACTAAACCATTGGTAGCCACAATGTCCTCAAGATCTTCGATACTTTTAAACAAATTAAAAAATTATGTCAATTACGGTTAAGGTCATTGTTTTTATTTGTCTTATAAACAATTTTTCTCGTAAAAAAATTGTAGCTTGATCTAAATTTTAATACCATGAGAAATTTCTCGTAGCATTTTACTTCAATTATGTTTCTGCTAAACTCTTTATAAAGTATAACGGTCCCGAGCGAATTGATCGACCTTAATGCTCACAACAGCAAATATTTCTCAGTTAATTTTATATCTTTTCAATTGTCATTTTTACTGAAAGTGTATAATTTAAAAACTCTTAAGCTTCAAGAAAATTGAAGTCTTTTCGCTTATGCCGCTATATTTGTGAGCATATTATTAAACATTAAAAAAGTTTCGTCAAGTGTTGGTCTTGTTTAAATGGCCATTATTTAGCTTTAAGTGCCATATGGTACGACGTAGTGTTGCCAATCATGTATAAAGTAAAATAAACAATATATTATTCAAATTACATGAGCCCTACACCTTGCAAAAATTGTCAGTTATACGGGCAGTAATTAGTGACAATCATTTAAAAACATGTCAACAATAATTGACTTCTGTTAATAAATATAATAAGACAATGTTCTTAAGTCAGCTATAGAAGGATTTAGGTAGAAGTGGTGACAAAAAAATAGGCTGTGGATAAAACTGCTCTTAATTTTCAGTGCAGACATCTTGTGTTATTAATAGCTTTACGCAAATGAACTTATTTTCCAGTACCGTGATCCCGTTTGCTAATCTTAATAAGATCCGCTGATCTTTTAAACACTGTAGGGTTGATATTCTTATTTTATCCTGCTATCTGCCAATTATCCATGAACATTTTTAAAGAATATTGCAACAATTACTTGATCGTTAAAATTTTAATGGTTTAACCACAGGCTATCATAGAGAGCTCTAAAGAGTTTTTGGTATATCTACGTCGTTTCTGTAAATAAAGTGAAAACTCATACTGTGTAAAACAGGGTAACAATCATAAATAAGTTTAGCTCATCCTTCATTAAACATTTTCATGCGAAAAGCTTTACACTTTAGTTACAGAAACGCGGTACTGATTTAAGTTTTTTTTTTGTTACGGCTCCGTTAAGAAAACTACTACAAAAGATAAATTATTTTGGTTGGAATGCAGTTCAGAAATTTTTGTTCAAAAACATAAAGAAGTTATAAAAAAACAAGGGATTTTACTGGAAATTCGGAACTCGGTCAACGTCAGTTTGATCACGTCTAGTTCAGCTAGGTATCAGTAGACAATTGTTTTGTCCTTGCATAGAAAATGCTCCACGCCTCGTCCAATGAGACAGGATTCTAATCCTACGGCGTTCACTATGTTGGGTTCTCGACCTGTTGTAACTGTTTACAGCCACCATTGGTTAAATAATTCTAATACTTATTAGTTTTGTAAATTTTCATTAATTTATTCGCATTAAAATCCAAATCGTCGAAATTTGGCAATAAGTTTTATAACTGTTTGTTATTTTTTAAATAAATATGAAAGAAATATAAAAATTCGTTTTTTCAATTCTTAAAATTTCAGCGGAGTTAAAATAGAACGTATTTAACATTAAGAAGTACAAAAAGTCTCAAGATTGACGAAATCTTCTGCAGACTCTAGTGTCCAATAAATTCGAAAAACCACATGAGATATTAAAGCGCCTTTGTGCAAAGATGCAACAAAAACAAAAGAGAAGAGGAATCGATATTAATTGCAAATAATTATATGAGTGATGTGTATTTGTGTAAAAGTCAGAGGTGGTCATGTTATTTGACCATCCATGTCACACAGATTGATGGATAAATAAAGATACTCATTTAAATTTAAGTCCAGTTTAAATATTATTTCAACATGCCACAAAACATTTGATTGCTGAAGAAATATTTCCTTACATTCAGGCTCCAGTTATTGTATATTTTACTGAAGTTGCTGTTACTGCAAATTTGCACACTGACCACAAAGTAATGCTGGTTTAACATTTTTATAATTGACCTAAAATGCAACCTTGTTTATAGATTCAAAGTGTGCATTTAAAACCAATATATATGATATAATAATATAATTACACAACTAAGGTAGATAGATGCGAAGAATGCTGATGAAGGACGTAGAATACGTCCAAAAAGATTTTTAGAAATTAAAATAAATGAACGAAATCCATAATAATTTCGAATCATTCATAATATTTACAGTTCAAATCCTAATTAAATAAAAAAATTTAAATTTTAAATGGTGTTTACAATGTGCACAACCCAAGGTAGATAGAATAATGCATATGGCGGATGTAGCGATCCAGAAATGCATTCTGCATTTTCATACATTCAGCTGATATCTAATTTTTGTTGTTTTCTTTGAAAAAACAGCCGTATACATTTGTAAGTAACTATTCTTTCTTAAAATTTTTAGGAAATAAAAATTGAACTTAAGGAAAAATCAATTTTAATTTACTTCTTTATGAAAACTTTCATGAAAGTAGCAGCATGAAGCGTAAAGAAACTATTCCACTTGGCATGGCCTAAATTTCGAGGGAATTTTTGACATTTGGTTTGTAAACTTTTCGTTGTCGAGAAATTTCAGCAAAAGTTCACATGCTTATTTGTGATACAAACAAACCAAAATAATAGCGAATATCAAACTAAAATCAAAATTTAAAAAATCCAATGGCTTTAAAATTTTTACAATGAAACTTGCTACAACTTGAAAAGGGTATTGAAAAAATGGCTTACAGATATGGAAGCTTATAAACCTGGTCTATCGTTTTTCTGTACTGATTTTATTCTAATCACATGGCAAAAGCGGTATATAAGAGCATTTAATAAAGGGTCAAGTATTTTATTTTGTTAAATATGATAAAAATTTGATATTGCAAAACAAGATCTATTTATCAAGACTCTGACTGGAGCAGTTACAAAAAAATATGTTAAACAAGATATAACTCTTCAGAGAAATTATACATTTTACATACTGTTTTTTATTATACCTGACCTTAAAAAATTTTTATTACCTCTTTTTTCAATACAAAAAATATTTTGGTCAATCCACAGAAAAAACAAATTAGAAAAATAATGAGCAGTATTGATTTGCTTGTTATTATAGCGGAGTTATCAATACAGGTTCGTTGTAAATTTCAAGCGTCTGTCTACAACTGTTCAAAAGTATGGCCATATACATACATTAAATAAAAAAAACTATCGGGGCACTCTTTAATTTAAAACTTTGAAAGTCCAATTTGCTAGCGTTTGTCTATAACGATTCAAAATGTAGGTATATTTTGTATTATTATTATTATTTATTATTTGTATTATTTTTATTATTGGGAGCAATAGTGATACGCAGTTTTCTTAGTTTTAAACAGTTCATAATGGACGTTAAAAACATGATTGTTGGATAGGGACACCCTCTAAATTCGCATATGTTTTGAACTGTTTTTTAAAACGTGGCCAATCTGTAAACATCACCTTTCAAGTAAAAAAAAAAATTTAAATCGATCCAAAAATGATTGAGTTATGGAGGCATACAGCCAATCCCACGATGTCACAAGCGTTCGTTAGCACAGTTACATTCAAAACACAAACAAATTCTAAACAATTGTTTTTGTTTTAAATGTTATTATGCAACATTCAGTCGAATTGATAACCTCTTCTCCTCCTGCATGAACGCTTACCGAACAATAACAAATAACAATTTTGCAAATATGATTTTTTATAGACACATACTTTCTCTTTTATTTAATTCGCATCTTTTCTTTGTTATTTTTTTAAGCTCGACTTTTTTATTACAGTCAGACTAACCGCTTCTAAATTGTCTATCTATTTAGACGTTTCTTGACAAATTTCATACTCTACACAGTCTTAGCTTTAAAAATTGTCAAAGATTTTATCAATTTTATTTACATTTTTCTTTCATGCAGTTTCTCTTTTATTAATATTTGATTTTTTTTGATTCTTTTTCTTGTTATTATTTATTGGAATTGCATTTTGGTTTATTTGATGACGTACTTTTGAAATGCAACTCAACAATGTCCAAATATTCAAATAAATCGCTGAAGTTGTTAGAATTAAAAAATAAAGTGTTTTTTCATTTGGAGATTTCAGTACTAGAATTTTTAAGCCTCTTATTTTTCAAAACAAAAACTGTTATACTTTTATTGTTTCTGTGTATTGCTGATGGATTGTTTTGTTTTGTTTAAAGGGATTGTTTGTTTGTGTTTGTTCCTTCAAATAATTGCGCTTTGAGAGCTCGCTGCATCACAAAATAGTGGATATTAATTATTGTTTTATACGGCGGTAGGTAGAAATTGTGGGAAAAAATTGTAAGGAATGGTTTAAGGGCAAATACTTTTCAATTTAATGCTTAAAATATTCAGTAAACTTTCCGTTAATTACGAAATCTGCTAGCAAAATTATACGCATTCTTGAGAAATGCCACTTTGCCTTTTAGTTGTATTTACGATTTCTTAGCGCTCTAATAATATTATGCACTAGGACTAGGCATTGTAGAGGATATGCTTATCGGTAATGAATGATCAGTGATGTTTATTTAGCAGCGTAGTCATAAACACGTTAAAGTTGTTGTGGACAGAAACAAAAAATAAATTAGTTTTTTCATTTAAATATTTTTTGAAAAAATGGACTTAAAAAAAAGAAAAAAAAAGCAAATATCAATTATTATAACAGTAATTGTTTATAAGTAACATTTGTTTGTATTTTTGTTAATTAAGCGATTAGCATTCTTAAAATAAATAAGGAAACGATTGCAAAATTTACTTTTTTAATTTTATTGTGTTTTGCAAATTAGGTGAGAGTACGTTCAAGAGACGAATTGTTACTATATAAAACTGCCATAAAAAATGCCGTATCATAATGACGAAGTTGGATATTACCCAATTTAGTAACGATAATTTTACTTATTAAAACATGGTTCTTAATCTTTAAACAGTTAATATATGACATGTCGAAAGTATGAACAGAAAACTGTTATATATGATAAAATTTTCAAAGACTAAAAACAAAATTAAAACCGTTAAAATACCTCTGAAGAATATAACAGAGTCTTAGCAAGCAGTAGCTTAATTTTT
Organism: Gymnosoma rotundatum; assembly: GCA_916610165.2. Taxonomy (NCBI): domain Eukaryota; kingdom Metazoa; phylum Arthropoda; class Insecta; order Diptera; family Tachinidae; genus Gymnosoma; species Gymnosoma rotundatum. Next base: position 87,063,421 of record OU744337.1, on the reverse strand, counting down.
TGCGCATTATAGAACTGAGTAGCTCGTAAGCCTTTTAACTTTCTTCATATTCAAACACTTGTAGGATTATTGTGATAAGACCAAAATAAAGTACTGAAGGAACTTACGATATAGAAAAATTTTAGTAGTAGTTACCTTTTTTTAACCGACTAGGTGTTATCAATTCTGGATCGATTTTGAAAATTTGTTTTTTATTTGAAAGGTGATGCTTTCAGCTTGGTCTCGTTTTAAACGCAGTTCATAAACTTGAAAATTGAAGGGTGTCCCCCTACAATATACGTGTTTTTCACGTGTATTATGAACCGTAAAAGGCACCACTTTAAAAATAAAAAAGGTTTGTTCTACTATAGGTTCCAATGGCAAAAATTAACACAAAAATTAATGTCAAATTTAAAAAGCCACCCGATACGTAACGTAAATTAACCGTTATAGACAAACGATTGCAAATTAGACAGAATGTCAATTTTTATAACAGTTATAGTTGCAGGTTTTAATATTCAAAATATGAAATTAAAGGGTAACCCAATATTTCATTTAATTTGATGAATATGGCCATACTTTCAAACAGTTGTGGGCAGACGCATAAAATTTACAAAGAAACTCTTTTGGTAACTCCATTTTACCAACAATGTTAAATCAATAGTTGATGTACTTTGATGTATGTGGCTAAACTTCTGACAGACAGCTAAAATTGACCAGGGACCTGTATTGGTGAATGCGCATTAAACACAAAATTTAAATTTAGAGATTAAAGGGTGCTCCAAAATTAATGTTATTTGACATATATATGGCCGTATCTGTTAAACCGTTATATACAAACACTTCAAAATTAGACAGAATGTCCACTATTTTGTTTGGTATAATAAGACGTATAATAATTTAAATTTAATTTATATCGCCAAATCGTTGAACTGTTATAAACAGACGGATAAAATTTAAAAATAACTTGATTAAGTTTAAAATTGTTGCTGTATATTGATGTATATTTCCAAGCACCTGAGTGGTTGCAGCTGTCTACAATAACAAGTATGAATTTTGGATATGGAATATAAAGGTGTCCCAATAGTTAATGTAATTTTGGCTTAAGATGCAGGCTATTTGCGATGGGTAAAGAAAAGTTCTCTTAAAGTCAGAACTAAGATTATTTACTTTGGAGCTAATTAAGAATTGTATGTCATTTGTATATAGGGAAACAACAATGGCGAAAAATCTCTTGTTACCTTTATAGGATAGCAGACAAGTCTATCATATCAGACACATGAGAGGCTATCTGATGCGAAAAGGTTTAATAACTCTGATAATTTTAGCCACAGCACTGTGTAGTGCACAGTTAAAAAAGCTTTTGATATATTCTCATTATCTAAGGTCTTCTTCTTTTAAATTCTTTAACAACATCAGTAAGATATCTTACACAACCTTGCTGAGGACTGTCCTCATTGACGTTCAGTTAGTTAGGGTAGTGTCAGAATATGGGTCACTTTTAAAAGGCAATCAGATTAGCATAAAGAGTATTACGTCGAAAGATAACAGAGTATTCAAGTTTCAGCTTGCCGATTGAGGCACTATGGATTTTTAGAAAAGGATATCCATGTACAATTTCTAATGCTAAGTGCGTGTTTTAATTTTTGTATTTACAACATCAAAATATAAGTTCTTAAAGCACTCGTACATGAAAACAGGGTTTTGAACTTATTTTTTACTATCATTATTTTTCTTACCGCGGTTATAAAATTATTGCAAACAAGTGTCGATACCCACATACTCAGTTGCTCAATGCTATATTTCATTGATGCCTTCTTAACTCTCCCATGGAAAAATTACTCTTGATCAAGATAGATTTTGTTACGAATTTCATAAAAGAGCTTATAATTATTTTATGTTATTTGGTTTTAACAAAATATTCCTATATACTGATACATACATCTTTTAAAAAAATTTTATCCCAAGTTTATCCCGTGGACTATAACCACATGATTTCGAATTAATTCACCTCAGGATTGAAATAGAATTAATCAACCGACGACAACATTTTCAACCTTGCCATTATTGTGAAATTAAACAAAGCTGACAACAAAAAAACAAAAATCTTGAGCCTTGAATATGATGCCCCGTGATAGGTTATTTTATAAGCTCTCGTACCCAATCATGAATTTTCCAACGGAATTTCTTTCTCTCGGAGAAATTTTTTCCTCCAATTATGAAGGTAGCTGTTTTATTTATTTACATGTTATTTGTCTTTTCCAATTCATAATACCGACTTTTTTTTGGAATTTTTTTTTTTAACTGAAGAAAATAAAATCGTTTGCCGTCGAAATAAGTGTAAAATAGGGTTGTATAGGGTATTAGGTCCTATATTATTCCCATCATGTGTCAACGATTTAGCAGTTGATTAACCCGAAGCCGTTAATTTTAGAATACCGCTCTACGCCGACGCCAATTTTATTTTATCAGATACTCCATCAGATTTGAAAACAGATTGAAAACTTATATAGTTGTTGTTCAACGTGTCTTTGAGAGCTAGCTTAAATGTATCTAAAAAAAGGGGTAATTCGAACCGGTACTAGAAAGTCATCAAATTGAATGGCGATAATATTGAATTTGCAAACAGCTAAAATGACCTCAGAGTAGACATCACATATAATCTCTGATTTACAAAACTCTTTAACAAAATTTTAGCTACCAAAAAATGTTCGATAACCTCGACTTGGTAGAAATATATAAATAATCGGTTAACTTCACCGAATAATATACTTTTAATATTTCCAGCAGCTTCCAGATCTGTTATGTCATAACCAATGCAGATACAGGGTTATACAAAATATTATGAGGTTAAAAAACTATTTAGATATCGTATTAAAAAACTGCGCACATTATTTTAAAGGCATTTTAAATTACGTAGGCGTTTTAAAGAAGACGATAGGCATGGCGTTACTGGCTGTAAACCACAATGTGAGCCAATCAAAAGACTAGCGATCACATGCATAATAAATAATCACTGGTACCTAATAAACTCATGAAAACAAAATTAATTATAATTAGTAGAGTATTAAATGTTATATAAAAACCTTTTAATATGAAGAAAAATAAATTCAATTTAAACTATCTGCAAACGTTGTTGTCCATAGGAAAATAATGCAATAGAAGAATAATCACGAGTTTAAAAAAATATCATGCGTTCAACTTTTTCCAAAAGAAGCCTCGTATGCTAAACTAACAGTGATGCTTATTAAATTAGAATTAAAATGAATATTAAATTTTAAGCCTTTAAGAAAATTCATAAATGTTTTAGAGCTGTTATTATTGGTGTTCTTATACACGCATTCCATGCATAATTCCATATCAAATCTAACGTGGCACATGTACGCACTGTTGAGTTTATAAAAGGGTGCATATACTATCGTACACTAATGTGTGTGTTTGTGTTTGAAACCACTTTAAAAGTTGATTAATTGCCACAATTTTAATAATTAGAAGGGGAAAAATTTCAGATTATTTATTTATGTTTTTACGACCGAACATAGAAAACATAAATTTGAAGAAGAAAGAAAAAACGCTGTATTTAAATACCGAACAATTTCTAATGCGTTGAGTGTTGAAAAAAAACAAAATATTTTAGTTTATGGATACTGTATCCAGTTTAAAACTCCAAGAAAATATTCTAGTGTAGTTTAACTCTATTTTAAAATTTTATACAACTGCTCGAAAAAAAACAAAATCAAAACAAATAAAAAAAACAGTCATAAAAAATAATTCAACTAAAAACAAACAATATTTTATTTATAGTCATATTTTCTCGTTTTTTAAGTTTTATTAACTTACTTTCATATGCAATTTAAATAAATTAAACAAATAATAAAATAGGAATTTTTATTATCTAAAGGGTCCGCCCAATAACTTTTTTTATTTTTTTGAAAATGCGAAGCGAAAACTCATTGGATGGTCAGTTGGCTTCAACTCCTGAACCAAATGCATTTTGTATGGCGTCATACCAAGGTCTTTATGCAAAACTCATCTCAATGATGTCTCCGAAATGTTTGAAATTGTTGAGAACGACGGTGAATTGATTGACAGCAGCAATATTCTCGGGTATACGCTGTTTGCTGTTTACACTGTTTTAGCCCTTTCACGCTTTGGTTTATCGATGAGGATGTCAGGTTCTTTCACTTTTCTTCTTCCAAAATCCGCGCACATTCTGCAACATTACCATGATTTTCAAAGTAACCATATTTGTTCAGCGGAAGGATAAAACTAGTTATCTGTCAAATCAGACATGAGCTAAGTGTTACTATTCACTAGTTTAAAAAAAACGTTAGATGGCGGATCCTATAGTTTCATTAATAATAATTTCAATAGCAAATCTAAGGGAAAACAATAAATTTTTAGGAATCATAGAAAAAAGTCAAGTTTTAAAGTTGTTTTCTTGCTACAGTGTATGCGTTCGCAACATAAGAAGCTTCGTAATCTGAAGCAGCCTTCTTGTTAACCGGAACCTAAGGGATTACAAACGGTCAAGCTGACGGCAAAGGATAAATTAGTTGACAGCAAGTTTAAATAAGTCTGCAGGAGCATTTGGAATAAAAAGCGAATACAACTGCTAAGTGGGCAGTTCACAATAAGTTTCAATGCAACGGAAATGGGGTTTGTTAACTTCTATTCGAAATAAGCAAATCAACAAAAGCGAAAACCTTTTTTATCACTAAGAAAACTGATCGTTCATACTTTATTGTTCCATTTACGACTATTTTAATTTGGTTGGTATTCTATCAAAAAATAATTAGCAGTATTAAAGATGGCACATTATTAACCTTTTTGAGCTGATTAATTGTTGATTGATTTTTAACAGAGCTCCATGTTAATTCGATATACTTTAGAGAGATTTTATAAATATTTTAAGCTCATCGCATAGTAAAACTTCAAGTTCGCAATTACAGGGAGGGTTATATTTGTTGCCATTGGACCATCTAGAAATCAAGATATTTTTTACGAAACTCTGATTATAACCCATGAGTTATAAATGCAAAATGCTGGGGATATATGGCTTTAATTATTCTCCAAAGCATTTTATGGCACCAGCGACAAATGTCTTTTTTTATGCATAATTTGGGAAAATTAAAAATGTCATTTGAATTTATTTACTAATAATTGTATTATATTTTAATGTAATCTCGGATTAAAAAATACTTTTTAGAAAAAATAAGTATACTGTTAAAGTAAAAAATTAAATTTAAATTTATAGTTTAATTAAAATGCAAATAACCAACACTATAATAATGGCCGAAAAATAATAAAGCAGGTAAAATATATTTCTTAATAACAGGACTTAGAAAACGTATTTGTACACACAAAAATTATTTTATTAATTATTTTATTAAAAAAAAAATATGAAACCACTAGACATGACAAATTTTTCGTTTTTGTTGCAAAATTTCGAGCATCATTTGAGAAATATTCAATTGTTAACAGTACAGCATAAACATTATACAGATTCTTGTGTAAATGTTGCTTTATTTTTACTTTTTAAGTTGTATATATTTGTACTGCACACATTTGTATGTTACATTTATACAAATAAAATTTTAACAGCAGTTTTGAACGAATATTGCATTAACGAATAAAAATTATATACATATTATAAAACAATTGTTATTGAAAAATAACATGAAATTTATGCATTTCCTTCGAAAGTTAGAATCATTCCTAAAATTAGCAATATTTCCTGTTAGACCAAAAATATACAACATATTTAGCATTTGTTGGTTAAACAAGTCCAAACGAATTACGTATACATTTGTATATATGTACATGTATGTCCGTAGGTACCATCTTCTTCTATAACAACTCATTTGCATTGTTATAACTATTTCAATAATATTGGTAATTTTTAGTTTAGTCATTGATTTTTTATTGTTAAATTTTATTTTGAAATGCAGAATCTGTTTTTGTCAGATTAATTAGCAATTATTTGCTTCGATATTTTATTTGAATTGACAGATTAATAAAATGTCATCACACAGAATTTAAACAAAACAGTTTTCTTTTTTTAGTATTGGCGAAGACAAAAAGTACTACATTTATATCTTTGATTTTATAAGAGTGGCATACTGTTCTTCGAATACAAATGTCCAATCTATTTATATTTTATTGGTTTATTTTTTTAAGAGTTAAAAAATTAAATTACAGCCATAATTTGCAACATCATTTTCAGTCAGTTTAAAAATGTTAAAAATATTCAATACAACATCTGAAGACAAGTTGAGTTGGTTTTATTTAAAATTCATAACAAAATGAAACTGTAAATTAAAACCACCTGTCGTATACAACGAAACAGCCGGCCAGACCAGTTAACAGATTTCCATAATAAAATAATTATGCTCAATTTAAAGAATCTTCTACCAGCAACAGCAGTAGCAGCAGCGACCTGGTAAACTCACAGCAATAATTTTCAACAACAACATAGTGATAAAAAGAAATTTCTAAGAGTCAATATCACTTAGTTGGTTACTGTATAGAAATAACATCAATTTGTTTCTTGTATCTTATAGAGTGGGTCTGTTTAAGTTTATTGAAGAAGAGGGAGTGCGGGTATATTTTAGAGCTATTCCTGTTGCTGGTTTCTGTTTTATTATCATTCTTCGGTTTCTTTTTGTCGTTTTATTTTTATTTGAATGATGGTTAGTTATTAACACTAAAGACATGACCATAATTATTATTCATAAAGCAGCCAACCAAAGTTTGTTGTATTAACGCAAGACAATGCTAAGTTCATCGTTAATAACCAAATAGTCATTAAACCATGCCAAACTCCTTGAAACAAACAGATATCAGCGTCTGTATGACGACGAGGAGTAGAAGTATATAGTTGTTGTACAGCACGAACGACGGCTAAGGCAAGGGCGCTTAATCAAAATGTCGTTAAAAAGAAAAATACATAATTAAAACTGAAAAGAAAAAATTACAAATAATAATTTTGAATACGATCGAGATGCGTGCCAGCAACAAATTATGTAAAACACGTTACACACACAATACAATGCGAGAATAAAATATAATGAAAGATAACGAACTGTCAGTTGTGGGAATGCTTGTAAGTGAAATATATGTGTATTGTATTTATGTTGATTTTAGATATTCGCTTACTCCCATCTCTGAAGAGAAAATACAAGAAACACCAAAACAACACCTGTAATAATCACAATTGTATTATTAATTATCAAATGAAATAGAATTACTTATAAATGAAGTTTGCAATGGCTTATACCAGGGGAAATCAATAAGTCTACTTAAACGATGAATTATGAGATTCATGTAAAAGTATGAACAATAAAACAATTCTGTGATTTTAAAGCTATCGGCATTGTGGTAATTCTGGTTGTATCAATATGTTGCGTACAGTGAATTCGACCGGCTATAGCCATGGATAATTTTATGCATGGACTTATCTACCATAATGACTTCGGAAATAGAAAAACAACTAATGAACTAATTGTTATCCAATAAGCAAAGAAATTAAATGGCTATCCACCTTTCTACGTAGGTCTCTCCAGCGACTTCTGTCTGTTTCTGTTTTTAAGAAAAGGATTTTGCTAACGTAACCTTGTCAAAATTTTTTAAGGCAAGTTTAAGTTTAAAAGAGACTACGCTTAAAATAAATGATAGACAATTGACAGTCTTTAGGGATTCTACAAGTTTAAAAATAGACACCAACATGAATCTACATTTGGATTGTTGAAATTGCCAAGAGGGATAAAAGGGTATAAAATCGATAATTCATATGCAAAAAATTAGCATAAACTACCTGTTCTATGGTATGGTGGAGTATATTAAGATAACCCGATATGCAACTAAATTCTGCACAGTAAAAAAAGGTGTTTTTCATTATTTCTCATTTTTTTGTATATTACATAAATTTTTCACAACCAGTTTTTTATTTAAAGCAAAATATACTTTGATATAAAAAACTTATTCAAGTAAAAATATAAAATTATTTTAACTTCAATTTCTCTTAAACTTCCTTCGGCCTACAGTGATGATACCTGAGCAAACATCCAGTCGTTTTCTATAAGGCGTAGCGATCTGTTGCTTAGGAAGGTATTATTAAAAGTAACCAACATCTATTCTAAGGTACCTCGATCGTCTCTAGGTAGGTTCTTCTCTTTCCTGCATAAGATCTTTATGAGTATCATTGGAATCTTCTTAATTTTTGTTTACGCCGCCATCGTTAATATAATCGAAATCTACCCATTTTAATGATCTTTTGACTTTCCATTTACATAAGCGGTACCAGACCACATACATATTCCTCTAACTAAAAACCAAAACCAGCAAATCTAAGCCGAATGTAATAATGATTTTCAATTTGTACCATCCAAGAATCATCACCAATGAATGTTCAGAGTAATTTACAATTATCACTATCCGCTGTTTTAATAAAAAAAAATTAAACTATAGCATTATTAAAATAATTCTAATTCAAAATTCTATTCTATTCAACAAGCATGTATTATTGGTTGCGCAGCGCTTTTAGCTACAAAACAGCAGAGGGCTAGGGCTCTCTCTCTCTCTCTCATTAGAGTATAAGACTACCGTTCAGTTTTAGGATTGCATTTATTTAAAATTATTTATCTTTTTTTTTGCCTTAGCCTTAACACTCTAAAAACATTTCGTAGCCAATATATATAAGGACATGTTTTTCTAACAATCTTAGTTTTTTTATTTTGATAAATGTTTAGTCGATTTTCTTATGAAATCTCTTCGTGATCTTCTATGAAACTTCGATATCTTATGCATTTTTTCATGCATGTCACAGAACTTAATTTTAATCGAAAGTGGTTTAAATTTTGCTTCGGAATTTTTCTTCGGAATTTATCCAATATTAAATTCCAAAATAGAATTGATTTCCTTTCAAATTATTTTTTTCGTTTTTTAATTTTTTCTTTTTTTTGTGTCTTTATTAATTATTAGCCTGTTCTTTACTTTTTTGTTGCCATATTAAAATTAAAAAGTGGAGATTCAGCATTTTTTATGAATTCACAAAGTCGATCGGAATATGACGAAGGTAATACAAATTCGATTAGAATTGTTGATACAGAATTAAAACCATTCCGATCGGAATGTGTAACACGCCCATTAATTAAAAATATGTGTTTTTCTCATATGTGCATAATCATTTTTTACTGTAATTTCGATTTGTTTTAATTTTAGGTAAATTTGGTTGTAAAAAAGGATAACAAAAAATAAAAAATATAACAATAATTCTAGATCACTCCATGTTCTTAGAGGCAGGAGGCAAAACACCAAGCCTGCCCTTAAATTTTCCATGTCATTCGGAATAATGAAGTAAGAATTAAAAAATAAAAAAAAATTTCCGTGTTATGGGCCTGTGAAGTTTTCATATATAAGTAAGATTGTGCACCATATTTTTTAAGATATCAATATGGATATCATTTAAAAGCTTTTAAAGATATCTTTAAGGAAATATTAATATTTTCTAAATGTGCTTAACCCATTAAGGGCCGATATCATTTTTATGTAAAATTATATATTGTTCTTAATTTTTTTCCTTCCTTTTAATTCTTTGTCGGCGCAATATTTGTTTTTTTTTATATTTAAATTAAATTTATATGGTGCAAGTTATATAGGATTCGGCATAGCCGAATATAGCACTCTTACTTATTTTTTTATAATTCTTTTTATTTTTTGTGGAATTCCAATATACTTATGTATATCTGATATTTTTTTTTCGAAATGTAAATTTTGGTAAATTTTGTTCGTGTTATTGAAACTGTGAGTTTCGAGAGAAATAATTTTTTGGTAAACGTGATTTTTCTATTAAATTTTTAATATCATTTTTTTTAATTCTAAATTTAGTTTGTTTATGAAGTGTAAACTCTCAGTCTTATTTGGCTTTTTGTAATTTCTTTTGTTTAAGTGAAATATCTGCTATTTCCTTGAAATTTCTTATTATTAATTATTTTTTTTTTAATTTTCAGTTTTTAAATTTTTATCTTTAGCAAACTTCCGTTTTTTCAGAATAATAACTTAAGGAAAAGTGACTAAAAATTAGAAATATGTAAGGAAAATAAAAGTGATCGTAAAGTGAGTTTTCTGATTTTGAATAGATTGTTGTATTAAAAACAGCAACCATAAGTTTTCTTGGGGCTTCGTACAATATATTTCCACATCAAAATGGACAATTGAAAATATACGGAACACATAGACATATTTACGGTGTCAGGTTGCAAACGTTCTTTTTAGCAGGCGAAAAAAGAATCAAAATTTCAAATGAACAGCTTGAGGTAAACGATAATATTTTTCTACTTAAATGCATTTTTAGACAAACATAAAAATGTTTTTTAATCGAAGTTATATGAATAAAGCTTTAAATCTTTAATAAATAATAACTACTTGACTACAGGCCGAATAAGCCGACTATCGACAAATCTTCATGGTCCGCCCAAACTTGGAAAAGACCTATTAATAGTAAAGTGGAACATACCACTTTTTCTTCGACTATAAAGCCGCCTCGACATGCCGATAAGAAAAATATTTTTTGAAACAATGTTTATGCGATTCCTTCAAAATTTGACGCGACCATTTCGAATAATTCACTGCTTCCAGGGCTTGAAAATCGCTTATTAAAGAGGCCAAGACCACCAACAGATTGTAGAGCCAACTTAAGTAAGTAAGATTCTTACAAGATTATAATCGATATTTCACTGTATAAAAATCACAAAAAGTATATATATATATATATATATATATTGTTGTAGAAAGTTCTATTTTCTACTCAGTAACAACGTCTTGCTCGCATAATCCTTTGAAAGTTGTGCTTTGAAATATTTTAATATTGCGGGCTTTCTATATTAGTTGAAACTTAGATACATTTGTATTATTGATCTATTAAAATACAGTTCTTATAAAATTTGGACGCATGAAACAAGAAATATTTTTTATTACAGAAATAAAAAAAAATTTTATTGGCTTAATAAAATATTCCAAAAGCAAATTAATGCTGCTGTGATCAATAACTTTGTTACACTTAAACTAACGATAACACAAAAATTTTTTATTAGTAACAAATCCAACACAGTGATTGCATTAAAAACAGAAAGCAGCATAAAAATAAGTCCAGTTTTACTAAAAAAAAACGTTAGTCAGGTAAACATGTGGCAGTTAAATATTGTAAATATTTAAACAATAAAGAAAAAGTAATAAAACATACTAAAATCTCTAAAGCAAAAGAACTGAGAAGAAGCCTGTAGTTTTTAATTCCCACAGTAGATAGTATGCATTACAAGATCCGCTAAAAAGCTTTGAAATAAGGTATCTCCTGCAGAACTGTTAGCGGAGACATTTCATTGAATTAAGTGAGGAACACAAATAAATCTGTTTTATTTATAAAATCGTAATGGATATAAGACCAGTATACAAAAAGATACGTTAACATCGGGTCGAAAGTACGCAAGCAGCGAGTAGCATTTCTCGTATCAGGTAAAAATTAGGAACTGAAATTTTTGAAGGAACAGCCACAAATTTGAGTTTTTAAGCAATAATTATAAATTGTATTTACAAAACACTGAATTGAAACTTTTCGATTTTAGAGCGAAAAAATTATCAATGCCTACCAAATGTCGATATATTTTTTTCTAATCATTAATAAAGAAAAACACATGGTATTGAGATAAAAATATTACTTTGTTATCGAAACTACAAATGATCCTAATTTTACATGAACAAAAATCAACATGAAATACGTGCAAGTTAAATGTATTTAAATATCGAAACATGGGGTTATATCTTACAACTCGTAAATAGAAAACTTGTTTTTATTAAAACTATAGAATAAATACAAAAACAAGAAATCAAGTCTAAAGAAATCTCTCATTTAGTAAAGACATACGTATACACATAAATACATATGTACATATAAACCTACATACATATGCATATATGTACGTACATATGTGAGTATCTACAAAACATCACAGATGTACGAAACTATCAGTATGTTTGTATATCTTTACAAACCAACTATAAAAAAGTTTTACGAAAACCCAAGTCTGGTTTGTGTATCTATAAGAAACGAGTTAAAAGTAGATCGGCAACTATATAAGATTCCATTTACATGAACATATTGCTTTTTTTGAAAGTAGTTGCTTTAAAAGTTTTTTTTTCGAAAACAGCAGCAAAGAAAAATCCATTTGACTTTACCTCGACTGAGTGTGTACTACGTATGTAGCTTAGTTGCTTTTATTTTATTCATTTTATATATCTTTTGCTGTTAAGAAAAAACTTTTTAGTGAACAAAAACCGGATTTGTTCGAGTTCAAATTGTACATATAAAAGACATTATGTTCATGTACACATGCATACATAAATATGTCGTTTATAATTGTGGTAGATAGATACTTTTTAAAACTCTGCCCCAGCTTAAACACATACGTAGTAATGTCAATTTTACCTGTTTGAAGTTGCTATTGTATGCAGTGTTAGGGGCAACTTTAAAAGTGGGTATAGTTTTGTTAACGGATAAACTTTACGAGTCTATACAAATTGATGTTGCTTACACTTGAAACGGACACATGTTGCTATTAAACACAAGCAAAGCTACTAATTTAAGAGAAAAAATGTATCTCATTGTAAGCTTTATTCCAACTTGTTGATTCATGTATATATAAGGGAATTTTATTAGTTTGTTTAAATTATGGTATTTTTTGGCTTAAATTGTATGAATAAAGTCGCTAACATGTAGGAAACATTTCTTATGCTTATAAATCTCTTTAATGTATATAAACATTTGTTGTAGGTTGTTTTTGTTATACACCATATGTTTAATAAATATTGTATTATTTAGAGTTGGGATATTTTTGGTTTGTGGTTAGTATATTTACTTAAATAGTTTTTACGTTCCACAAAGGAAATTAAATGTTTTTGAGGTATTATTATTTTTTTAGTTAAATAATTTCAAATTAAACACAATTTTGTATGCTAGAGAAAAGGAAATGAAGAGAAATTAAAAAAATTGTTTTTGCTGGAATTAATTTTTTTATACTAAAAAAATATTTGGTTTATTAGAGCCCTGAAAGGTGAACTAATAAAAATTTAATTAAAAAGAAGTTAACAACTTATGTCCGTGGCACGTTCCCAAAATTATAAGGAGCTTGTTTAAAGCAAACAATGATAACCACAAATCTTCTACGGTGTATTATGACTTTCTTATTGCAAAAACTGTGAGATAATTTTAATTCTTTGGATACGATTTTTCAGAAATTTTTGTAATGTGAGTTCAAAAATAATTATGATTTATTAATGGCTTTTCGGTTGGACCGTTTTTTTTTTACATAATGAATTGGGGTTTCAAAATTATTTATTATTTGTTTGTGAATAAACCTTAAATTTAAACAAATTTAAAACTTTAATTAAGAAAGCATTACCATTAAATTATAGAATATTTAATAAATGATGCTTAAATCGTTAGAAGCTGGTTCTGATTTAAAACAAACTCCTTCAAAATCGCAAATTAAAAAAAAAAGAAATTTCAACTTAAAATGTAAAATATTTTTCAGTTTCTTCAATTTTCCGTCAAACTCATGTTGCCTTTTAAGATTAAATAGTTAGCGTTTTATTCGTTAGCTTTTGTTGTGTCAGATATGTCAAAGATGGCACAATTTGAACCTTAAGACCAAAGACTCATTTAAGATAATTTACAGTTTCACTTAAAAGTATGTCTTGTTTGTGAATATATTAACAGAATTGCGACAACTTCCAAGTTAAGCTAAGCTTTCTTAAAGCCGCATAATATTAAGATGGACCTTATTGTCTTCCCGCTAAGGAAAATAATAAAAGCAAAAGTTGCACAGCATAAGTTAACCCACAATGACTAATAAGGATTGTTGTCATCATCTATATAACAAGATCTTAAGTCAATTGTAGTTGATAAATAGTTTAACGGTTTTTTAGCTCATTTCTCTCTTAACAAATCCCTACACATCGCGCATACTAAACATAACAAAATTTAAGTTTTTATGTGAAAATTTTTCGCGTTGTTAACACATTATTCAGTGCATATCCATTCCCTAATACTATTCTTAACTTAGTGATTGTGACGAAATTGAAAATATATACAGCATACAATAAATTTGTGATTTTCTATTCTATTTGATTTTAAATAATGACTCACAAAAAATAATACCGTTGACAAAAGTTTGTTTCGAAAATTACATTTTAAGAAGCCGGCTTACACAATCGTTTGTGTAAACCATCATTGTGAGCTAATTAGCCCTTTATAGATCAAATGGCCACTGTGACTACAGTTGTTAACATTTTGTCGTTAAGATTTGCGTACATCAACTTCTTCGGGTATGCTATCAGCTGACAAAAGGCCCTAGATTTTTTAGTTTTGGATATATATATTTTGACCGCTTGTCCATATAAGGAAAACCACTGTGCTATGTTTTTTTTATAATTCCCGGCGATTTTTTATCAAAAATATTCACACGTTTTTTTTTTGCGTAATAACCGCAAAGAAATGACATTTCAAGACTTTGAATTTCATCTACCTGTATGATGTAAAATTGTGTCCGAACATTATTTTTAATGGTGGAAGATCAGTCTTCATTTTAAGATAATTAAATATATCAGAGCAGCTTTACTTCCGCTACTGGCAAAAATGCTGACTAACAGACAAACCTTAATTAGCGCGTAAAGCGCAAAGTAATCTGGCTCATAGCTTTTGCGCTGAAATGCCATACCTAAATAAGAACGTCAACTTTGTGTCTTGAACAGTAATAAAACACAATGTGTAGAAATGAAAAAGAATAAAAAACGCTAGATTACGCAGAAAATAACTAAGTTTTCTTTATTTTTAATCAATAAACAAACAAAACAAACTAATATGCATCCAACTTCACTTCCTTACCCACTGTCAAAATCGGATTCCAATCGGTCTGCTTCATACATCTTGTATGTAAATGAGAATTTTTGACAGACAGATTTCTTCTTACCCGCTATTTAAGGTTTACCTGTAAACTAGGTAATGAAAGAAAAAAAAAAAGAATTTTAAACTTCTTCTTAAGCCGAAAAACTTATAACCCTCAGCACTTACTGTGATGAGCCTGCCCCTTTATAAAAGATTGATTAAAAACCCAAATTAAATTCAAGTAATTGTCGTTTGTAAAACTCTATTTCATTTTAATGTTCTTCTGGGTATAAATGTAAACAAGCAAAGTTATTAGATTTAAAAGTATTTCGGTATTTGTTAACTTTTATACAATCAATTTTCCTTGCTCGTTGGAAGATGAAAACATAAGAACAACAAATACAAGAAATGAAACAAATGAAAGAAATGCATTTAAAAGCACATTAAAGCAAAAATTTCCGAAATAATAATTAATTCATGTTTGTTAACTTACCCCATTACGAAAGTACTTGTTGGTAGTTTATGCAATTAAAAAAGATATTTCTTAAATACACATTAATTTGCAATGTTATTTAATATTTACAAGGAACAGTGGAGCAAAATCAATAAACATATTAATAAAAAATTAAGTAAAAATTTAAACATTTTTATTAATGGTTTCAGATCTCAAGTGTGGTTCGTGTCATATTTCTAAATTAATACAAAATATTAAGAAAGTGGTTCGAAATGTCAGAATAAATTTATGTAAACAAAATTAGAGACATAAAAAGTCATGTCATCATATTACTCAGAGTTCATTCTGCTATAAACTTTGCCCGAAATATTAGAATATTTTTCTTAATATTAACATTCATTTTGCTTTATACCCTTAAAATATTTATCTAATTTATCAACAAGCAGCATGTGATATTCATCTGAAAAAAATTTGCAATCAAATGGATGTCTGTAAATCTAAACTTTTGAGGAAGAAAAAATATTCGGAAATAATTTTTTTGTAATAAAAGTAAAACAAGTAAGAGTATTAGGCTATGCCGGAGTAAAAACAGAGAGTTAAAAAAAAATTTGGTACTTCAAATATATAATTTTACACAAAAATGACATCGGCTCTTAATGGGTTAAGCATTTTTAAAAAAATTTAGTCCTTCTTAAATAATACCCATATTAATATTTAAAAAAATGTTTCAGAAAATATGGGCGAACGCTAATTTTTCACGCAATATTTTTTCTTAGTTTTTAGTTTACTATTGCCCCATGTATTCACTTTTTGATTGGAGTTACTTTATTGTTCCGAATGACATGAAAAAATTAGCGGTAGGCGTGGTGATTTTCTGCTGCCTAGAAGGACATGGACTGATCATGCAGATTTCCAATAGTACCTCTTTCAACACTATATCTGATCGATTGACAAATTTGTTTTTTTTTTTTTTGCGCGAAATCAAGTTTGCTTCGGATATGGATATTGTAGAAATTACACACGGAATACGGAATGAAAAACTTAGATATACCCGTGAAGGGTATATCTAAGGTGAAGAGAATAAAAAGAAGAAGAAAATGAGTTAAATTAAATGTCAAATACTTGCATTAATACTTGCAGTTGCCAAAATCCTATTATGGTTAAACGTCCATTGTAAACGTTTAAAGATGCTTTAAATTTTCACTTATTAAAAGATTTGTAGATTGTCGATTTTATGTGTTAAATATACTTTCATCTGAAAAGTGTATTCTCTCTGCTAGATCTCCCTGCACTAATTTTCTTGACCTTATGCGTTACAAATATTCTACGCAATATCGCACTTTGATGTAAAAAATGGCTTTTAACTGAGAATACAATTTTCTCGTTTGACCTTTTAATAAATAAAAATATTTTCAGCTACTTGAATGCGAGGGATGTACGCAAAGTAGTGCGTACTAAAAAAAAATTTTTTGTATCATTTGGTAGTTTTTGCTTGTGTGTGTGTGCTTTTTTTATAAAAACATTCTAAAAAATACCAGGGACCAAAAAAGGTTTTTTATTTGGTTTGTAACACAAATATTTATCATTCAAGTTGAAAAATATTTTAAAAGGTATAAAAAAATATATATAAAGACTTTAGCGACGCCTATTTCTTCAAATAAAATGTTTCAGCACCTGTTTAAAGTACCAATGGCATTCAGCAGTCATAATGTGCGAATCATTTTAACATGATATCGAAATCCCATCTTAGTTTTGAATAATTATTATTATTATTTATTTATTGAAAATTAATTTTACAATAAATATTAATTAAATGAGGACTGGCTTCAGGGGCCTTCACCTCTGTTTTGTATAAGGTTAATATTTTTTCAATAATCAATCTAAGTTTATTCGCCTGTGCTAGTAGAAATAATGAAAACTTTGTTAAAGTTATTGCAGCAACCACAGTTGACAAGTGAATCTACAAATGACATCGACACATCTGGATGGGTTCTATGTCATCAAGCCAAAATGGCCAGTTGTATGTAAATAAGCTTCACAATTAATCCAAAATCTGTTTGACCTCTCGTAATTTTATACTTATTTCTCCAGCAAAACAAGTAGGAGTGCTATTATACTTGGCTACATTGATTCTTATATACCCTTTACCATATATGTATAACCACATGTTCATATAAACCGGCAAAAGAAATTCTTTCCTACCATTAAGAGTTTCTAATCAAAAAAAGCGGTGAAAATTGTGAGTTTTGCATACAGTTGCAAGAAACGGGAGTTGCAAGAAACAGGGCGTAGTATTTTACCCGCTGTCTCGAAGGAAACGGACCGATCCTACTGAATAGAAGTTTTTTCAAAACTATGTCTGATCGATTAAATTTTCTCTAGCTCATTTAGTCCCTTGACAAAGTTAATTAAAACACGAGCACGGACGGACAGACGGACATCGCTCAAGTAACTTCGCTGTGCATAAAAAATCAGATTATATTTAAGGGGCCGTAAATGTATATTTTAAAAATTACAAACAGAATGACAATCTTAGATATACCCTGTATCACCTGTGGTGATGGGTATTACTAATACCTTACATATCTTTAAATTATACGCAAATAGTTTGTATTAGTTGTTGTTGTAGAATTGTTTTGAAACGTGAGCACTAGAAAAAAAATTAAAGCAAGCCTGCCAGATCTTTCTAGATTAGTAGCTTCTAGACGTTTTTGCCCGCATATAAAGAGAATAGGTTTTAGCAGGCCGTATCGGAGTGTTAACGTCTACACAAATAGTTGTGTTGCAAATTTAAGCAGTGCCTGACCAGCCAGAGTACACAGAGCTATTTAACGTGAAACTACTATTATTATTGGCGTGTTTTTTTTGCAAGAAAAGAAAACACTATCTTAGAAAACTGAAATATATAAAAATATACTCTGGCGACTAGATTTGTCCACCATATTTAATCTGTCTTTCCTATGGTTTCAATTTCAGATAATAGCTTCAGTAAAAAAGCATTTGAGTAGCCTGACCTCTAATGTTTCTTCAGCAAATTCGATAGTTAAAAAAGAATAATAAAAGAAAAAAACTTGAACGATTAAGTTGTCAATTAGCATAATTCTTAAGACAAGTGAAAAACTAAACATCACTCGAGTAATCTGAAATAATCAGAATTAGCTTATAAGAGATTATCTTGCTTCTTAACTACTGTATTCATAATATTCTCTTGTCTTAACTTCAAGGTTGGCATACAAACGAAGAGTTCAAAAAATGTTTTTAGCATTGGGTTAAAGGAAAAAACTTCAGCTGGAAAAGAAATACTTAATGAAACTTCTGCTTATAAATTTTCGAGTTAAATTTATTCTTAACTCAATAAATAGAAATAAAATGAAAACCAAAAGTAAAAAAGGCAATAGCGCAAGCTTGCAAAATATTATTCTGTTTAAAAAGGAGTTAACCAACTTTACAAACAGGCAACCATACAGTTTTGTATGTACTTCTCTACTATAAATGCAGTGCTTGCACTTTTGGCTCCAAATTATAATAATAACAACAGTAATGCAGCATGAAAGTTTGTATAAATTTGCGTTTGAACTTTAGCGTTTAAGAACGGAAAAAGGAGTTTATTTGATTATAGTTGTTGTTTTAAGAAAATTTTGCAAAAGAGAAATTTTTCAATTCCAAGTTGAGAAAAATCTGTTTAAAAAGTAAATATTTTTGTTTAAATAAATTTGAAAGATTTTCCATAAATAACGATGATCTTTTTTATTGCATACACGAACGGAAGAGATTTTGTTTTAAATAATTTTTACAATATTAAAGCATTAGAAATTTTACTTACAAAAGGTAGAGTTAATTTTTTTAATAATTTTTCTACACTGTTGTTGGTATCGATAGAATAGGAGTAATAAAAAAATTAAAACTCTGAAAACTGAAGATACAACAATGTTTAACTTTATTTTGAGATATTTTTAATATTTTCGGATTTAACTGTGTTCTGCGAATCTCAAATCATAATAAAGTTGCTTCGGGAAAATTTTACATTGTTATTGAAAATATTTAACATATAAATAAAATTTTGCGAATATGCAAGATTTATTCAAAGAATACACCATTGAAAAAGAACCATTTTCCTTGACCATATTTTCCACCGAAACTTTTTATTGAAGAATATTCATTGTAGTAAAGAAGAATTGAAATTAACTACAAAATACAAAAAGATAACAAAAAAGAAAAAAATAACAAAATAAAAAAAAAAAGTTTTACACCGATTAAGGTTTTATATGTTTTCGGATTGAAATTAAATTTGTAATTTAGTCAGTTAAGTAGTTAATTACGGTTAAATTGATTTTAAAAAAGAAGAAAATAATTTTTAAATTAAATAAAAATTTAATTACTTTACTTTATTCGTGCTTGATTCCTTCAAATATAAATATTTCATGATATTCTCATGAAATATTTATTATTTTAAACTAAACTACAAAATGAAATGTATTACTGCGGGGAAAGCATATCCATATGGCCATTTCACTACTGCTCAAATAGCTCATCAGTGGATTTTACCCAAATTTTGTATAGAAAAACAGAAAGTCTTATATCAAAAGCCAAATTGATTAAATGAGAATTCCATTGAATCAATAAGACAAAAAGACAATAACAACTCAAAAAAGTTCTACACAAAGAAAAAATAAAAATAGTTACTAAATGTTTGCTGTGTTTTTGTGTAGAACTTTTTTGAGTTGTTATTGTTTTTTTGTCTTATTGATTCAATGGAATTCTCATTTAATCAATTTGGCTTTTGATATAAGACTTTCTGTTTTTCTATACAAAATTTGGGTAAAATCCACTGATATCCACGGATATGCTTTCCCCGCAGTAATACATTTCATTTTGTAGTTTAGTTTAAAATAATAAATATTTCATGAGAATATCATGAAATATTTATATTTGAAGGAATCAAACACGAATAAAGTAAAGTAATTAAATTTTAAAAGATTCCGAATAATAAATTTTTCATTTTGTTAAATAAAAATTTTTATCAATAAAAAACTTACTTAAATTTCAATTTGAAAATAAAAGAGTAAGAGTGCTATATTCGGCTATGCCGAATATTATATACCCTTCACGATCTACATAAATCTAGTTTAGTGAAATAACTCCAATCTGAAAAGCAAATATTGGTATGACAAAGGGTTAAAAAATGAAAAAAATTGATACTTAATTTAGTATCTCCTTAAAGATCTCTTCAAAAGCTTTATTGTAATTTTAAAAAAAATTTAAAATTTCAGAGCCCCGTAATTCGGAAATTATTGCCGAGCGCCAATTTTTTCAATTGATGTTTTTTCTTATTTTTCAATTCTCTATTGCACTATTTATTCACTTATTTATTTATTTTTTTTATTGGAGTTACTTTATTGTTCCAAATGACATGAAAAAATAAGAGGTAGGCGTGGTCATTTGCTTGCTGCCGCGAAACACATGGAACAATTATGCTGATTTCCAATAGCACCTCCTTCGACACTATCTGATCGATTAGCATATTTATTTTTTGGTGAAATAAAGTTTGCATAAAGTTTAATGATTTAAAATAAATTCTTTTTTATTTTTAAATTATCAAATCTTTTTTTATTGCTGTGTAATAAATTTAAGCATCGTCCGTTCGCTCATTCCAGCTAAATCAATTTCTGCTGGACTATTTTCATCAGTTTGAAAATGTATGTTTTTGTTAAGTCTTGAATATCTTGGCCTGGTATATTGGCACAACTTTATATAAATGTTTAGGTTTGCAAAAACAAAAATTATGAAAAATTCCCTTACAATATTTGACACTCTATTAACAAAAATATTATATTAACATTGTAAATTGTTTACTTACAACCAGCGTTGCCGCTTTGGTCCAATCGGACCAAACTTGGTAGTTTTTCGTTTTTAAAAAACAGTTTGGTAGTTTGGTTGGTTTGTTGCATTTTTTTAAATTCTTGGTAGGTTTTCCTTCTGTAGCAATTTTTTAGCAATAGTAAATTTTTTACCTTAAAAATTCAGAACATAAAATAAAAAAATGTAACTTTGAATTAAATAAACAATAACTGTGAATAGTTTTACCACTGTTTTCAAAAACTGTTTTAGGTGTAATAAAAACATCTCTGCTTTTTTGCGTAAAGATGATTAAAGCTGTAGCCATCTCTGGTTTAAGAAACGCGAACAATATTATGAAATTGAAGTTAACAATATTTTTGAGTAAAGGCTTATTTACAAGTGTTTGTATTAAAAAAATTAACAGACAAAATGGAAAAGTAAGTAAACTTTTTTAATTGTATATATGTACCTATTAATCACATAAATATTTACTAATATTGCATGTAAAGAAACAGTAAGAAAAAAATTTAGAACCGAATGATTGGCTCCAGGAAAGGGATGGGTGTTCATTCTGCATAGTATGCTCTAAAACCATTTAAATCATAACATCCATCTTAAAAATCACCAAAAGATAAATTTCCACATCAACAATTACGGAAAAAACCAAGTGAGTATAACAGAGTTTATGTGCAAGAAACGCATTTTTAAATTTTTGGTAGGCTGTGAACGATTTTGGTAGGATTTTTGAAAATTATTGGTAGGAAGTCAATTTCTTGTGTGGCAACGCTGCTTACAACATGTTGCTTTTAATGCTTTGAACCTATGCAAGCGTGTTTTAATATACACATAATTAAAATGATGCAGTAAATTGTTTCAACAAAATTATAAGAGAATCTATCTCTCTCGTTTATTATGTATATAAACATTTTGCCTCTTTCTCATTTATAAATTTAACATAATGTAATAGAAGAAAATAGAGAGTGATAAAAAAAAACCCCATAAACAGAGATGCGCTATCGAAAATGTTATTATAATTATGAACGGAATAAAAAATAAACCTTCCCTTTGGACCACATATGGAAATGTTAATGTTTTACACAAGACTGTGTATATAATTTGTTGCTGCCAACAACAGCAGCTTGAGAAAGACTAATCAAAACAAAATACAACACAAAACATTAAGAGAGAGAGATATGGCGATAGAGACAGAGAGCAATTAAAACATGTTGACATTCTATTATTTAAAATGTTGAGGAACCCTTAGTTAAGCGAAAGATCTCTGTTATAGCGGACAAGTATTACGGATGATGATAGTATTTGCGTACGAAATTGTTGGATTACTTCAGTTCAGTTTCTTTATTTCTGTAGTTCCTTTTGCATAAAATTTACTATTTTCGATTTGTTCTCTTAACAATAAAACACAGTGTAACAAATTACAAAAATCAAAAAAAATATCATTCGTTATAAATTTTAGCACGACCATTATTTATAAATTGGTGTAAAAACAAAAGAACGAAAGAAATGGATACAACAAATATCAAGAGGATTATTAAACCGTTAAGTTTGCAATAAAACGACAACGAAAATTGTGTGCAGTTTTAAAAAATAAAAAATTATTAACAAAAAGGTATAATAAATAGAAAAATTAAAAAAATATAAAAAAGAATTTAAAAATAATAAATCAGAGAGAAACCAAAGTGATTAAAACTAAAATTTATTACAAAAATGTTTGCAATAACATCAATATTACCATAAAATTATTTTTCAGTTAATGTGTATCACAAAAAAATGTTTAGAAGTTTCCCTCTTCTTTTTATTTGGATTATTAAAAGTATTTAGTTTCTGTACTGAAAATTGCTTAAGAAAAAAAAAAACAGAAGTTACTGTCTCAGAAATGTTCGGATAATATTAGTGAATATGTGCCTGCATTTATTGAACCCAGCATCTGAGAAGAGTTGGATAACATGTTTCTTTATAGACATACTAATACTTATAAAACAAAATACCTTTATATTATGGGTATCTACAGTTATCCATCTAATGAAGCACTGAACTCCACTATCAAACCAGTCAGGTTTTAGTCGTAATAAAAAATAACAACGTCACCGTAAAATATATAAAAATAAGTCTTCTCTAAACTTTAAAGAGTTTAAAGCCAACAGCAAAAACAAATACTATACGAATATTAAAGAAAAGGCAAGCCAAAGCAAACAACCAACTGAATGCTAAGAAAAGAAAAATGCTAAGTCGGCATTTATTATTTTACCTGTAAAACTGGTTCTTGAATATCACACTATAAAATATACCTCTCCTTTTGTTTTCTCTTCTTCTTACTGAATACAAAAACCTATTCCATATAAATTTTGTTGTTGTTATTGTTTGTCATCATCATCGTTGCTGTAGTCGTCATCATTGTGATTGTTGTGTAGTTGTATTTGTTGTACTGCTAGTTTGGCATATAGAACAAATAAAAACAAAAAGTTAGGTACAATCTTGGTTTAAAGTTTTAATCGTTTCTTAAGAAACGTACGTACGTACATACAAAAGAAAATCAAGAAGAAAATAAATAACAAAAGCAAAAAATCAACACAAAAAAAACTTCACTGCAATCGAAAACGAGTTTTCTTTAATTGCTTTTCTTCTTAGTACCTTTTGTAAATTTTGTTTTAGTGGCCAAGAGTGACGTTTATTAGAGTTAAAGATAAATTAAATGAGCAAGAGTGCAGCAACTTATTTGATCTATACACAGAGAGAAAAAGTTCAATTTATAAATTAAAAAATTGATATTAAGAAACACGAAAAAAAGATTATGCCACGATCTATTAAAAACAAAATTGCAATGCTAAAAGTTCCATAACATAATAAAATAGTTGGTTTCTAAAAAAAAGGAGTTTTTAACATATTCTTAAAATGATTAAATTGCTTTTAATGATATGCAACTCATTATGTATTTCTTCTTTTGAATTTATAATTCACTTTAAATATTCACTTGTGTAAACATTATTCTATAACTTTTAAAACTTAAGCATTTTTGTTGTTTTTTACTTTTCTTCAAATTTAATTTAAGTGCAGTGTGGTTTCCGAATCAAGAATTAAAGTTCAAAATATATTCAATAACAACGAATAATAAAAAACGTTTCTTGTTAATGTACCTAAATGTATAGCAATCAAATTTTCCTGTGGATGCCATCCAGTGCGATAGCGAAATACTGAAAATAAAACAATATCACAAAAAACTGTTTAAAAAAAAAACTGAAAGAATATTTTTTTGTTTTTGTTGTGATGCAAAAATTTGTCTTTCGGATGATTTTTTTGAGATATTCGTTTTGTGGTTATTATGTAATACTCTATTTCTTTATTATTCTTAAAGTATAACACATATTGAATAATGAAATAAATATTATCCGAGTGAAAAACTATAGTTAGTATATTATCTGAGAAGGTTTTTGGTTACAAATTTTCGACGCACAGCATCAAATTGTAAAAATTAGTTAAATTAACTAACCTTAAATCCCCCTTAAATTTAAATACAACATTCCAAGAAAGTCTATGTAAATGTACTCTTCATTATATTCGATATATGAAAAGTGTAGTAGTAGTGTGTTAAAACTCGCAACGAAATATACTTCGAATTTTATCATTTTCATAAAAAATAAATGGGTGTGTCGAATAATTCTCGTCGTATGTAATCGTAATATTCGCTTTTTAAGGACTTAATTTTAACTTATTTTCTTTTACTAATTGGGTCTTTAAGAGTGAAGTTCTCTTCACTATTGTTTTCCATTTCTGTAAAATTGTATCTTTAATAATGAAAGTTTACAAAATAAAAAATAAGCTGTTCAATGTTTCATGATGTTAAAAAAAGAACCATTTATGAAAATGCTTTAAGCTAAGAAAAAGTTAAAATTGTTTTTACAAGTCGTCCAATAATATTGAAATGATAAATCAAAACTGTTGGTATCTAGTAATTCCCTTCTAACAAATGACCGTAATTTTGAGTTAATAGAAATAAAAATGATTATAATTACTTACGCAACCCTGATCATTTTTATGAATTAAATAAATTCGTACACCGAATTTCGCAGCAGAATTTTATTCCAACAAAAGATTTAATAACAAGAAAAGTGAATAGTACCGCTGGTAAATCTGTCTCTTGGCTCAAAACCTAATGAAATAAAATTGCTTTGAGTGAATCTAATGACCAAAAATAAATTGAAATATTTGATCATTTCCACCATTAATAACCAATAGAACAATAGCGGGTGCAATTTATTTGTAAAATGGATATTTTTCTTTATTTTTTGTTGTTTTATATGTCGCAAATATTATTTAGTGAATTGTTCTATTTTGTTATTTTTTGTTAATAAAAATATTTTTAATTGTAAAATGGGTACTTTAAATTTGCCGATTTCGTCCCGATTTTTTTAAAATTAAAACGTCGATAAAATTGATTTTTTGTTTTGCAAATAGAACCTAAAAGGTCGACTATTCTCGATCTGCTTTTATTGTTTGTTTGTTTGTTTTTTTTTTTATATATATAAAAAAAAACCATAACATTCTTTTCTTTTTATTCATCTTTTACCGTTTATACAAAAGCACGCAGTAACACGTTTAATATTTTAAAATCATTATTTTATTAAGCTCTTTAATTTCGCCGAAAACAAGATTTTTAGACTGCTCTTATTATAAAAATTATATCGAAGTTGGTATAAATGGGTTTTCAGATGACTGTTAATTATTAGCTCGAGTGGCAAAGCTTTTACTGTAGTATTTGACATCAGTAAGTTTTACTCGCTAAATTTTTAATTAACTAGTCTACTTTTTACTGTTGCAATGTAATACCATCCATTCATGTTTAGGAGACATTTTATAGCAAATATTGTTATTTTTCTCAGAGGTGTATTTTAAAACTTAATTAATTATCAGGATTTTATTCATTGCCAATACGTGGCCACTCGTGATTCTTTTATGGCAACACAAGAATTTGATATTTCTTTTACCCCGTATTATATAATGATCCTAAACATGCTGGGAAGGCGGAATAAAGGGAAATATTTCTTTACGTAATTTGTAAACATCCTAATGTGTAGCACTGTTGCTTACTTTCTGCCTTAAGATGTAGAAAATTATATTGGAAAGAAATGTACAGCTTCAACGACAAAATTAATTGAGGACGTTTATAAAATATTAAATTAATTGAAAGACTTCGTATTGTTTTTGTTGTTATTTTTGTATCTAAAAAATTTTATGTTATAAAACTCAAAAAAGTAAAACTTTTGCAAACATTTGTTTTATTTACAAAAACTCATCAGGTGTGAGCTACAGTCTTTCGTCGCTAAAAAAAAGTACTTTTCACAAAATGTGTAGTTTAAATAGATTTGGAAAAAGAGTGTGGCATGGTTGTCTTATGTTATTTTAGCGAGTAAATTTTTAATACTTTGCAGTAAAACTATTCTGTTCAAAAGAATATATTTTTAATCATAATAACACCTCTGAAATTTTAGTTTTATTTTTTCTTTAGCTAATAAACATTTTTTTATTAATTTTAAAAATTTTTAAACTGGTAGTAAGTAACCTTTGTTTTTGCATATAAATATTTTTTGTAAACATTTGAAAAATTAGTGTTTGGGTTTTAATTAAATCTTTTTATTTTACTAACCCATAAACCACTAAAAATGCTTGCTTGTTCAACAATAGTTTAGTTTAATATTTATCAGTGCAATTAAAACTTTTGCAAAAAAAAAAAAAGAAAAATACAGCATATCCTTTTAATGTTACTGATCATAACGTTAGAAGAAGATATATTACTCTTGTATTGCCTTCGGAACTTGACACAAGCTAAAAACTTAAAACTGTTAAAGTGTCGGAAGCGAAAAAGAAATTCAATTCGCAGATTTTATTATATTGATACATTAAATATCAATATAAATGAAATACCGCATTAAAAATTCACACATAATTGAAATGTATATAATTGAAATGTATGTATTTTTATTTATCTTATTTTTGTTAATTTGGATTTTGTAAGACGACACTATTTAATTTTTTTATGTTTTTATACAATTTGTTAGTATGTGTCTAATTGTTGTTGTTTACTCTTAATTACTTATATAATTATGATAATTTCAAATTTTTAAGCAAGTAAATTACGCTTAGAGCTGGCAAGATCGTCAGAGCTTACTGTTTTTATTTTCGCAGAGTAACTGGATAAGAGAGTAAATGTGTTGTAATTGCTTTTCAAACTAGAGTTAATTTACAATTATTGTAAGTTGCCATTTGCTACAGTGGAAGTTTACATTGTGATTTATATTATTCGCATATTTATTCTCACTAAATTTTAACTGGGTTTATATTCAGGCTTTTTTTATTCACTAAACTAACCGCCAGTACGAGTTGAATAAGCAGTATTATAGTTTTTCGTTTAATTATTTATTTCGAAAAGTTCGCTATTATTAAGGATTTTGTAGTGTAGTTTCATAGTCGAGATATCGTCGTAAGTTTTCGCTCACGAAAATGTCCTATAAAAACAACAAAACTTATTATATTTCCATTTGAATTTGAAAAAGTTAAACTAGCATAAATATTGAAATAATTTTCACGCTTTTAAAACAAATTTCTAGTTTTTAAATTAATGATTTTTTTAAGGAATTTATTTTTTGTTTACAAATTATTTTTATTATTTCTCTCCAAAAAGGGCAAAAACTCCTATTGACCTAAAAATGCAAAGACCTTCCGTTCTTTTGCTTATAATTTTATCAGTGTATTGGCAAAGTTTAAAAAGAGCAGCCAAGAATGAATAAAAGACACTGATAAATTGTTAAAATACAAATGTTTTGTTGGTAGAAGACTTGTGAAGACAACATGGAGAAACTTTTGCTTCTTTGAAAGCATTTTTCATTTTCAGAACATTATTCTTCTATGTGGTTTTTATGGAATTGTGTAGAAAAGTTGTTGGTGTTATTGTTGTATTTTAAACTGTTGAAGCCTTTCAAGCGCAAGCAAACAATCAACAACACCAACCAGTAGCCAACAAACCAGCCAACATTTGTATCTCTAGTCAACACATTAAACTCTTAAACGACAACGAAACTAACAATTCCGTATTGCTGACGGTTTTTTTTATTCGTAATGGGCTTAAATTGTTACTGTGTGTTGGTTGCATGTACTATACAAATATTCATACAAATGTTTAGCTGTATGTTTGAAGAATGTACGTACACCTTGTTTATGTAGTTGTGTAAGTAAACAAGCCCTAAATTAGTTGTTACTGTTGCTGTTTCTTGTGATTGTTGACTTGCCAAGTTGTTTGAAAAAATAAAAAATAATTTACCTGTTTGTTTTTTACTTATAAAAACTAACATTAACAATAGCAACAATAAAAAATGTTCTTGGTTTTCTAGCATAATGTTTCATGCTCCTTCTCAACTTTCAGTATTTTAGTTTCTTCAGTATTTTAAAAGTATATAATCTTTTTTAAATGTGCGTTGCATGCATGACACAATTTATTTATTGTGTTGACTAATTGACTATAAATTTCACTATCAATGATTTATAAACAATAATAAATTTTTGCTTGCAGTAAATTTTTTTAAAATAAATTTCGTCATCATGGCACATATTCGTTGTGGAAAATAAAGTATACTTTAAAAGAACTATAGTTAACCTTGGTCATAGATAAGTTAAAGCATACTCTTAAAGCCAAAGTCGACTTTTAATATAGAACAAACTAAAGCGCTTTTTAACTCATTTAACAACTTTATTTAGAAAGAGAAAAACTTTAAAAAGTGATTTTGAAGAAGAGTTCCTTGAAACGAAACCTAAAGAGTACACTCTCAATCAGATGATTGCAACCGCTTACATTACTATTTTAATAGGCAATATGTTCTTAAATTTTTAGTTATACCACTATTACTTTAACAAAAAAAAAAAAAAAAAAAATGAAGTTATGTTTTTGACTGTATTTCAAAGTCGCTTTTCTGGAAAAAGACAAAGAATTTACATTATTGTTATTATGGTTGAACCAATTAACTAACTTTGTTTAAAAATGCACTAAATTATATTTACTTTTACAGCGTTTACGACTTTGCTTAAAAGTTATTTAATTTTACATTATAGGCAATTAATTAGTTTATGAGCAATCTTTAAATGTTGGATTTCCTGGCAACAACGAGTTTATGCGTTTTCCCAATATATAAGCATTTACACTGTGCAATTTTTCATGAAATGTTTGCTTATTGGTGAAGCAGTAGGGGTAAGCAATATGGTATTACTTGAGTTTTTAGGTGATGTTACTGTTGCTAATGTTACTTTTAGGTAACGCATAACGCTGTAACTTGAATAGAAAATTAAGAAAAAAAAATGACTCAAAAAATTGCATAGTGTAAATTTGGAAATATTGTTAATCTTTTTAAAGATTTTCATGATTATTGCTCAGTTTGTTTTTTTTTCTTCAACGAAAACAATTGCTCTTGTTATTTGTTTGAAACTCTTTAACTGTTTAAACAGAAAATTCAAAATATTGCTTAAAAAAATTACAGAAAAATAAAACTGTTTCAACTTGCTTAGCGATGTGATTTCCTTTCGGTGGTGTGTTACCCACTACTGTCAGCCCAGTGAAGTCCCAATTAAACCTTCGAGCCCGATGCAAATTCATTTCTTATTTACATCTCATGAGCATATACCTCATGTAAACTACTATTATTCCAGAATTAACTGTCTGTGGTTATCTGTCACTGTACTTTAATTTATTAAAATTTTGAATTAAAACTTTTTAGAAGCTATTTGGTCGAACATGCAAAAAATTCCAAAAGAATAAAATTTTCATTAAATGATGAATGCCCTCATAATAGTTGTTCTTGATTGCTCTTTCGAATTAAAGATAATTAATTAATTATACTTACGTAACGATCATACAGGTGGAACTGCCTGTAATTGAGAAGAAATGAATCCGCGTTCATTCAATATTGCATGCAACAATGACCAAGTACAGTACATAAAATTTATTTCACTCAGATTATTTCATTATTTTCACCCACTATAATCCGGAAGCCTTGTTAATTCGAAGCTACACTGCATTTTAATAATTCTATGTACATATATGAATAAAGGTACTCTCATAAAGTTAAATCGCACCTGACTTTTATGTTAATTAGCGAATTTTTCCACTAACAAATTGTCCACTAAAGGTTAAAAATGTTTAGCGTTCTCCCCACTTCAACTAAGATTTGAACTTTCGAGAGCTTGTCACGTTAATTTTGCCTCTTTAGAAAGTTAATCTTATTTATGGCCTTTCGCAGTTATTTATGTTTTATTTAAAACCATAATGTTAATTTTTTTTAATAATTAATTCCTTTAATTTTCTTAATTGTTGTAACTATCAAATACAAAATATTACTTAAATGTTTTTTAATTTTTTCTTCATTTTCTTTACAGATCGCAAGAAAAGATTTTCTGCTTCAAACAAACATAATTCAAAAGGAGTGAAGTGAAGTTTTTAATCAAAATAATAAAAGAAAACAACATAAAATATTAAAAATAAGAATAAAATACAAATTAAAAAAAAGTTAATCGTAAAAAATAGAAAAGAAAAATAAATAAAGATATAAAGAAATAGAGACGGCAACGACCAGAAATAAACGAAGAAGTGCATTTTTAAAGAAAAACAAGTCAACGAGTTTAAGACCAGTTTAAATAAAGAGAAACATGAATAAAAAAGGGGCTTAGACCTCTCAAATAGTATAGTGTATTTGTGTTTGTGATTGTGTATGTGTTTGTGACTTTTTTATTTATTTTATTTTTTGTTCAATTAAATACAAGAAGCCATTTTGTTATTTTCCACACAAGAAGAAAATTAAAGAAGAAAACAAAATATATGAAATAATGTTTAATTTTTATCAAGAAAACTGAAAATATGACCTAAAAAAATAGCAAAATAGTAAATTTCATTATAAAACATCGTTTTGAGTTTTAAGAAAATAAAGGTCAGCAAAATGTCACTAAAAACTTAGCAGAATATTTTTGCTAATTAACTTTAACTGATAAATAAGCAAATGATTTAAATGAAATTTGTGCAATATAATTTGTGAAAATATCAACCAACGAATACAACACGAGCACATAGTGTTTCGATTTACTGTCTTAAATGTTTCAAACAGTTTAAAAGCTTTAATTTTTTATTTAAACGGGAGTCAATGATTTTATTTAAATTCCGTGGTTCCTCCGTTTTTATTTGCTTTATGCAGCATTTTAAGAAATCTGATCTGCCTGTCTGTCGTCTATGAACAATCAAAGCTCAACCGCAACAAACGAAACAACATTTTGCACACATTTTCAACAACATTTACCTTTAAAGTAGAGTGGGCCTAGACTTGCAACCATATTTTTCTTTTTCTTCAGCTCTGTGGCATAAACTAATTAACAAACAGCAACTTTCTTCATTATCAGCCAAATCAAACAAATCATCAGCTTTGTTGTGTATTGTTTGATATAAAATTTCTAAAAAAAACAATAGATGATCACATGAAAATATCTACTAAAACTAACAAAAACAACAACTACTTATCATTCTACAATAATTATTTCAACTTTTTAAAACTCCAAACAACAACATAATGGCAACTTGGATATATCTTTTGATCGGTGAGTATTGGGATTTATGACATAAGAAATGTTTGACAAAAAATATCTTTAATATATTATGTTCATGTTGAGATAATATAAGGACACAAGTGTATTGCAACGACTACACACACTCTCGTACAAAGACAAACATCTTTTGCTTTGCAAAAAGTTTTAATTCTATTTATTATTGATTGTTTGTGTTGGCATTGGCTTTATTTTTATATCAAAACGAACCTCTTATATGAACGTGAGTAGAAAATTTAAGTAGAATTCCTTTAGTTCTTATCTTTTATTTTAGGCAGCCAACAATGTTTTTTATAGTTGTTAGGAGAAACTTTCCTTTTCCTTTCCTTTTTTTTATTTCTATTTCTCTTTTTATCACCAATACTTTTTTATTGTGAAGGTTCCTTTTAAGTCTTTAATTTTGAAAACAAAATGCTCTAGTTGAAAACTTTTCAGTAAAATTAAAAGTTATGAAGGAAATTTGCACCCAAAAATTCTTAGATAAATATCAATCTCAGTTTCAGATGTTTCTGACACAAATTTTTTTTAATTATTTTAGTTTAATATATTAAAGTGTTAAGCAGGAGAAAGAAGAAATTTAAAATTACTAATAAATTTTAATTAGTTTTCTATTTACTTTACCGAACTTAGGCTGAATTTATCAATTTGTTTGTTTAACTCTTTAAGCAATTTCTGGAAAGTATTATTAAAAATGTTGTTTTAAATAAACATTGGGATAAACAACGAATACCATTTTTGAAGCGATGCTCAAACAAGTAAAACACCTAAGTATAGTTATAAAAAATATATTCATTTTAGAACAAAAAAATGGTTTGCTACTTCGATGGAGTTTGACCCAATTGCAATAATCTTCGTAAGACTCAGAAGAAATGCTTTTTCATAAATATAAATACTAAAAATAATTGTTAATTATAATTAAAGGCTAGATAATTATAAATGTTTATGTGACTTTTATAATTCAGATTCCTTTCTAATTTCTTAAGAATTAAAAATATTTTTTATTATTCTTTTTTTAATATGCACATATATGTAACAAAAATAATTATTTTTAGTTTTTTAAACACAATAAATTACAAAAAATTTGTTAAACAAACTTCAAAAAAAAAAAAATAAAATTCTTATGTTCTTAAAAATTTTAAATACTTAAAAAACATTTAAGTTTTTTTTTTTTAAATTCCGAAAAACAAAATATACAGAAAACACTAAACAAATCCATTCCATTGTTGTGTTTGAAAAAACTTTATATAAATATTTTTTTTTGTTGCCTCTTTCCTGATGATGCCACCCAAAGGTGTGGCGAAATATAAAAAATAATAAACAAACTTTTTATTTAAAAATTGTTTAGTGCTTAAAAAATTAGAAAAGAAAATTAATAATAAATATAACTAACTTGCGGACCCGACGAACTTCGCCTCGCCCCAATTTCCACAATTTTCCTTATTTTACACTAACAACTTTATATTTTTTTGGTATTAAATTAATTGGGTTGATTCCGCCAGTATATAATAAACTGTTGTTATAATTTTCGGTAATAGAGCTGGCATATCTGTCAAGTCTGCAATGGCTGGTTTTGATGTTCTTGATAAAGATTGCAAGCGATTTTTCGGCGGTGATCTACTAAGCTGTCTAGAAAAGATGAAAGGTTTTGCTTGTGAATACAGGGCGCTTAATAATGATGGTGAAAAATCTCGGGCACTACTAGGGATGTTAATATCTTTACAGCACGATGACTAATTCGATAAAGTGCATATTTATTAATGTAAATTCTATTGTCTCTAGGCACAAGAGGCATTACTTGAATTTATTTCTTAGCGAACATCGGCCGGATGTTCTTTTAGTAGTAGAGCATAAACTTTCACCAAGACATGTTTTGGATTTTAGGGGTTATAAGATCTTTAGGCAGGATCGGCTAAATGGACGCGGCGGCGGAACTGCCATTTTTGTAAAGGATAGTATGTGTTGTAACAGGGTTACTGTCGACTTAGGCCCTATTGAGAATACAGCTGTCAGGATAAACAAGACTGATGGCAGTAGGATGATTGTGGTTTCGATGTACTCACCCCCACAGAGTACATTCACACTTGCAAATTTAGATCCATTAATGGACTTATCTAATGGGGAGGAGCTTTTAATAGGCGCTGATTTAAATGCTAAGCATTCATACTGGGGGGGAAACGTATGTAACCCTAAAGGTAACACCCTTCGTGAGTTTCTGCTGACGTGCCCCAATATAACTATACACCCCACCAGTGGTCCGACACGAGTTTCTGGAACTACATCTTCATACATGGACATAGTTATGTCATCAACTGATATCTTACCGGTAGCAGTTGCAGGACTAAAAACACTGGATTTCCAGTCTGATCATCTTGCAGTAGAAATTGTTGTTGAGATAGGAAACGTGCAAAGAAGAATACTGCCTGAATTTTTTGACTTTAGACGTTTGAATATTAATAGCTTTAACAGATTATTGGCCCGGGACCTTTCGCATAGTCAACTTCCAGTTGACCGCAATGTATCATCCCATGAAATAGATGACTGTATAGAATCTATGAGCATAGCATTTTCAAATGCTATGAATGGAGCGATACCAAAAAACCCTGCGAGTAATAGGGGACTACTAAGACTTCCGGATAATATCCTACATTTTATCTCTGAGAAAAAGAGACTGAGAAGGATTCTGTGGCGTACTGTTGATCCTAGCAGGTGCTCAATTTTAAAAGCCGATATTAGAAACTTAGATAGAATTATTCAAGGGGCCATCGCAAAATTTGAGGAACTTTATTGGACCGATTTTCTGCAAAATATTCTCCTTAATAGTAGGACATTCCAGAAAGTAAAAAGTGGTGCCGGTCTTAAGAGACGGATGCCGATTTCTAGTTTGAGGGCTGCTGGGGACTCTTTTATTACAGAAGATTGTGATAAAGCCAATATCTTGGCTAATCACTTCTGTGAAGTTCACAGAGGAGGCGATAACTTACGATCGCCTTCTTTTGAGAGTATGGTTTCAGAGGAAGTATCCGCATTAACAGATTACTTGCCATCCCTGACTTTCGGGCAGGAAATCATGGCTGATGGCAGGTTAATGGATGGCGGTTTTCAAACAAGGCCTAATTTAATTACATCTTACGATGTAGGATGTGCTTTAAAATTAAGATCAAATAAGAAATCTAGCAGTGGTGATGGAGTTCCTGACTTTATCCTGAGAAAGACGGATGTTACTACATGGCGTTACTTGGCAATAATCTTCAACCATTGCGTCAACATTGGTTATTTTCCTAGAAAATGGAAAGAGGCAGTAGTAGTTCCCATTCCAAAGTCGGGCTTGGACCCTAGGGAAGCTAGCAGCTATAGACCTATCTCTCTACTATCCTCTTTTGGGAAACTGATGGAATGGTTTTTGTTATCTAGGATACGAAATGAAATTACAGATAGTGGTGTACTTAATGACTGTCAGTTTGGCTTTAAGGGAGGCCATTCAACATCACACGCCCTAATGGTCTTAACAGACTTCGTGACCAGGGGCTTGAACAAAAGGTACCCAACTCTTGCGGTAAGTCTTGATTTCTCAAAGGCTTTTGACACCGCTTGGCAACAGGGGATTGTTTTCAAAATGATGGGCTTAGGCTTTGAACGCTCTACATGTAGGATGGTAGCTGATTTTCTTAAGGATCGTTCTTTTAAAGTAAAAGTAGGAACTGAATTATCAGATATCAGGACAGTGGTGGCAGGTGTTCCTCAAGGCTCCTTATTGGGGCCGATTTTGTACAATATTTTTGTTTCTGATATCCCGCAGCCACCTGCGGGGGATCTTTTGCTCATGTATGCTGATGATATATTGATTGCTGCTAATGGTCCTAGGGCGAAAAATTTGAATAACAGGGTCAACAATTACCTGAACATTCTTCATGAATACTTCATGAAATGGGGCCTGAAATTAAATATTCAAAAGACCGATGGGGTAATGATTAAGGGTAGGCGTGGTAATCTCTACCCAAATGCAAGAAGTTTTGTGCCAAGCCTAAGTATTGCTGGCGAACGTATCAGTACCTCTGATAGGATGAAGTATTTAGGGGTAGTATTCCATGAGAACTTTGAATTCTATAGACATCTAGATTTCATAATAGAACGAGCTAAAAAGGTTTATTTTTTGTACCATAGAATTTTACGCCGCAGAGGTGGTCTAAGTACCAATGTCAGGCTTCTTATTTACCGTCAGATTATAAGACCTATTATTTCTTACGCTTTTCCAGTCTGGTTCAGAATATCTTCCCACCAGATGGAAAGGCTTAGGACATGGGAGAGACGTGTTCTCTGCTCCTGCCTACGGCTACACCCCAGGGTAGGCCCTGATGGCATTTTTCGAAAACCGTCCTGTAGAAAAATCTATAGTAGTATAAATTTTGAGAGGATTGATGTTTTTCTCATGAGATCTGCACTCAGGTTTCTTGACAAATCATCCTCATTAAATAATAGTTTAATAGGGGGATGCTTTCACCGGGCCCCTGATCTGGAGAATTTGCTTAGAAATAAGTACCATTCCCCAGTTAGCCTTTTGGCTTTGAATACTGGAGGTCTTCTCTTTGGGGATGCAGGCCTCTTATTTTATCACAGAAGGGTGAAAACCCTTGACATAACTGACTTGGTGTACAACACCGCACAGTAGTTTTAGAAGGACTTTGTGATAGATATTATATATCGCTTATTTTATTTGTTTTAAGTATTAAGTGTTATTTAGTTTGTAGGATAGTTTAAGTTATTAGTTTTAAGTAAAATTTTAAAAACAAACGAGTGTGTTCCTTTTTATCCTTTTTTTTGGAAATGTAAACAAATGTAATAATTAATAAATGACTGTATACAGCATATCTGTAATGTAATTAATTAAGTGCAAATTAGTCTTAGAAAAGTTGTAATACGTTAAGAAATTTATATAAGAAATGTAGTTTAAGAAACATATGTATAATGAATTTTTGGAATAATAAAGTAATAATTTTCGGTAATAACCGTCGTCACTGGCTGTGTACTTTGGATGTTCGGCGAGCGCTTTCGATGTGATAACATCATTTTCAAGTCGCGTGTTTATTAAAACTGAAGAGATAGTGTTAAAAATAGATAGTGTAAAGAATAAAAGGTGGTGGGTTTAGGTAATTTTTGTCCGTTTAAATAGTATTATGCAGGTAGATTGCCTGATATCTGTCTTGTTTATTGGGGTAAATAGTTAATATTTTCTTTTTTTATTGGATAGGTAAGTGTGACCGTCTGTGGGTGTTTTTCGTTTGTAAGAGTGTTTTAGTAATTTTAGTGGTGTAAAAATCGTGTCAGAGGTAGTGTTTACCTGGTCGGTAATAATGTCTCTGTTAAACGTTCGTGTTTTGTAAATTTCCATGTTTTCAAGAATGCCTAGTCTTCGTCCTTTTTTACTTGAGTGTAATACTGTCATACATTCATCTATTTCCTTTGGTTCGTGTCCATGTATGTTAAGGTGTTTTGCGAAATTGGAGTCTTCTCTTTTCCTTTTGTATGATCGTATGTGTTCTGTAAACCTTGTTTTTAATGTTCGTCCAGTTTGTCCGATGTATGTATGGTTGCAAGTACAAGTAAGTCTGTATACTCCGCTGGTGCTAAATTTATCCGTTGTCTCTATTGATGTCTTGAGATTGTTACGTAGAGTGTTGCTCGTTTTTAATGTTGTGTGTAAACCTTCTTTTCGGAAAAGGTTGGTTAATCTATATATTTCTGGTCCTGTGTAAGTAAAGATGTGTCGTCGTGTTGTGTCGATTGTTTCCTTGTCTTCTTTCTTCTTGTTTTTGTTGTTGTATTGTCTGAGTAGTTTGTCGATGGTTGTGTGGTTGTAACCGTTATTTTTAGCTATAGTGTAAATTGTATCGAGTTCTTTGTTATATTTATCTGGAGCGAGTGGGACTATTTTAAGTCTGTGAATCATGTGTCTAAACGCTGCGAGTTTATGTTGAGTAGGATGGTTTGAGGAGCTGTGGATAGTTGTGTCTGTCATGGTTGGTTTTCTATAAATGTCAAAGTTTAAGGTATCAATTCCTCGTATTATTGATATGTCAAGATTATGTAAAGTTCTGTTTTGCTCTTTTTCCATTGTGTATGTGATTTTGTTGTGTATTATGTTTAAGTCTATAAGAATTTGTTCGGCGTTGTCTCTTCCTAGGATGCATATAATATCGTCTACGTATCTGTAGTAATGGGTTATTTTATGTTTTTCCATCAGTTTTTTGATGTGTAATTGTTCTAAGTGTTGCATGAAAATCTCTGTGAAGATTGCGGATGTTGGGTTTCCCATGCCGAGTCCATCAGGTAGTTTATAGAAGTTGTTGTTGAATCTAAAGTAGTTTTGTTTTAACATCGTCTTTGCAATATCCATTATTTCGTTGATATATTGGTTGTCGTATATGTTGGAAAGTGTGTTACGTAGGATAGTCAAAGTTTCGTGTATATATGTATATATGTATATAGATCCTTTATGTCGAAGGAAACGAGTCTTGTATTATCAGTGATTTTGATGTCCTTAATTTTGTTTATGAGGTCTTGTGTATTTCGTAACGTGTATGTGTTCTGCAAATTTATTTTCTCTTTTAAGAATGTGGCAAGGTGTTTGGCCAAGTTATATGCAGGCGCAGGTTTGTAATTTACTACAGGTCTGATTGGAATATTTTCTTTATGAATTTTGGGTTGTGCTCTGACTGTAGGGGGTCCTGGGTTCATGTTCATGAATATGTATAACTTTCCGTCAGTGAACGTTTTGCAGCGTTTTCGTAGGCTTCGTATTTCCTTTTGGAGTGAATCGGTTGGGTCATTCTTGAATTTTGTGCTTTTTGCTTGTTGAATGAATTGTTGTGTTTTCTCTATATAGTCTTTCTTGTGCATTATTACAGTTGTGTTCCCCTATGCCTTCCATTATGCCAAACTCAATCAATCAATCACAGTTTTTTGAACACGATTGTTTTGGACAAAATTGTTATCTCATAAACCACTATTTAATGAAATTTTAAAGAGGAAAAGCAGACCGTTCTCAGCTCTACTTAGAAACACCCGTGTTAGTATTATTTTGTGACTAAATAGTTATTGTGTGCTGCTTTATAGTGATCGCTTTAATAAAAGACCTACAAAAATTTGGATCATAAGTTGGAAACCCTTTGTGCTCCGTTTGACTTCTTGAATCTTGGCTGACATATTTCTATGATTTGCTGCGCTTCCTCGATTAAATTAATATCAAATTTAAAATGCAAAAAAATACATGATTTATTCACATTTGCGTACGGCCTTTATTGGGTAAAAATAATTTAATGAAAATATATACTCGTAAAAGAAATTAATTAAATTAATTTTGTATACATGTTTAATTGAAAATATGTTAACAATGTTAGAATATAAACTAAACTTTTTCCTACTATAAATATGTATTTACATACATAAATATGTGTATTTGAGCTTAAATTTTAAATTCTTGTCATGTATAAATTTAATTAAAAAATGCCACATGTTCTACTTTAATTAATTTTTTACATCCAAATCCTTCTAAACCAAAGAAATTTAATTATATACCAATGCTTGAATACAGTTGTATTCAGCAGCGTTAATTACAAGTAACAATCTACGACTATGAGATCACTAAATCTTTAACCTGATTATCCTTTTGAAGTGAAAAAATCTAAACGTACACATTGCACTACTTGAATCTAAATGTTTTCTCAAGTCGCACGAGTTTTGTGAAATGACTTTTACAAGTACAATTTTCATATATTCACTCACTTTTTGTATTTACTTACTCAAACAAAAAGGAATTTCTTTTCACTTACAGATAATAATTTTGATTTTTGCATAATTCATGTTATAAATTTGCCAAGTAGCTTGTTCTTGCATTTTAGAAAAGAGTTCAACCAACCAGACTATAAGCACGCCCGCCAACACGACACCACACATGCTTAAAAGAACAGCAAAGAGCGTACTAAAAATTTTCTTAAGATTAACTGAAAAGCTTTTAAGTGAAATAAACATTTTATGGCGTACGATGAATGCATTTATTTATTTTTTGTTTGTGTTGAATATTTAAAATATATTATATGTTATAATATTAATATATTATAATATTAAATTGTAGAAATTTATATTTTTTTAAATCTTTTTAATGCGCTTTTAAATGTTTTGAAATCATTTGAGCCAACGATTAAAATTTTAATAAATTTTATTTAACATATAATTTTAAGTTGTCATGTAAACGGGTTTGCACTTCAACAGAGTACAGTGAGATAAAGGGTAAAATAAATAAATAAATTTGATTTAAAATTTTTATTTTATTAAAGCTCTATTTTAACGCAGCTTGCGTCTTCGACATTAGTTTCATAGATAATAACCAATTTTGATTTAACCATTAATATGAATGATCTCTTTTTGATATTTGTCAGTTGTAAAACCTTTCACTTTGTTTTGAAATTAAAGATTTAAAAATGTTTAAATGAGTATGGCTAGGAGGGGTGTACGCATATGGTTCTTAAAGCTTCTGATAACATTTGCATACCTAAATTATGATGATATTTTTCGGCTAGATCTTGCGATTTTTATTTTAAATTTATTCAGTGTTTTCAACCACAGCTATTTTTTTCTGCTAACAACAAGAAAAAGAAAAATTTGTATCTAGAATAATAATAAATCAACATATCGTGACAATGAATACAGAAAATTTTTCAACTAATATTGAAGGAACTGAATATTTAAAGAGAAGTTCTGAACATAGGGGCAAAACAGATAAAAACGTTCCTATAAACTAAGGAGTTTTTCAATTGTACTTTTATCTTTAACATGCTCATACACAGACTTTAAAATACTTTTCAAAGAAATGATTTTAAACACGACAAAAAATATAGACCTAAATATTAAGCACAAGCAAGCGGCTCTTTCCTATGCTTGCACTCAATTTTTATGTATTTATTTCTATACAATTTTTTAGACGATTTGTTCGTAATACAGAAACAGTACATAGTGCAAAAGAAGATGCACTTTTTACCAAAAACATCATGTTAATCTCATTTAAATTTCGAGTGTTTTTTCGGCTTTATGTGATATAAAATGATACTGACAGAATCAGGTTTATTTAAAAACAATAATTTTAATAATAAATCCTTATTTAGGCATTTTGCCATTTAAAAGTTTTCATCGTACATTATTAAGTGGCTTTCCAGGCTTATCGTCGCATTGAAATTTAATCCTAAATAATATATTCACATTAAATAGTCTTTACAACTATTAAAGGTTTAACAAATTTTCAGATCGAAATTTTCTTAACTTTGTATTTCATTTAGTTATTTATTTAACCAGAAATTTATTTTATTTTATTTATTTTTTTTTTTTTGTAAATTGAGTTAATTATATACTTATTTAGAAATATTAATTAAATTTCAATTTGAAAACAAATCAAACCTATAAACAGCAAGGACTTTTTTTTATTTCTAAGCAATAAAACCTGAAAAGCATGGACGTTAGGGATAAAACTTTTTAACAATTTTTTAAAATATAAAAAATTTGGCGTAGCACCGAGCATAAGAACTATAAGGGAACGTATGTTTAATTTGTCATTAAGGTCAAAAAGTTCACACACCAACTGTGATGAAATTTTGCATATTATTAATTTTCTTTTTAATTTAAAACAAACAAAATAAAATAAATAAATAACTAAAGTATGAAATTTCATTAATATTTATAGATGGTAAAAATCTTATATTTGACCTTTCTAAACGAAAAAAAATTAAAAACAAATAGGCACACTGTATAAAATTATGAATATTCAATTCTCCGAAACCAACAAAGAAGTAATATCTATGAGGGGTATGTCAGTAAAGTTGTTCAGGATATTTATCCTTTCCTTAAATCTCCTCAAACTTTAAATCTTAAATTTGTATCTTTCATAATTTTCTTGTTTTTACTACACATTTTTAAATATTTTTTTATACACCTGTTTAGAATAACCAATTTAGTGCGTGAACTTTTTTGAGAAAAATTACAAAAGATTATGATTTTTTCATTAATTTAAAAAAACAACCTTTTTTGCGCTATTTTCTATTATCCCGATTAATTATTTAAATAACCGATATTGATAATTGATGAAGAAAGCACGTCTCGATGGCCATTTCGCTACCGTCTAAAGATTTTTGTGCAAACAAGCAAAAAACAAAAATAATCAACCATGATTTTATTTTTTTTATCCACTGTATATAGCTGACATATTTTCGGATCTTTTATACTGTTAAAAGATGATGAAAAATAACACATCACAAAACACAACGATAGTTTATTTATGTGCACGAGCACTTTGTAAACATTAAATTAAATTAAACAAAGGATTTTTTTATTATATTAATTAATTAAAAAAAAAAAATATTCGTTTTTACTAGGATATGGTTGACCTCAAGGTACTATGCCAAAAAGTGGATATACCCCTAATAAACATAGCTGTTTGCTTTGAAAACGTTTATTTAAAATATTTATGAAGCGATGGGTTGCCTGTTCCTGTTAATTTAATAACATATTCGAGCTTTGATGTATGCCTTATATGTCAAAAAAAAACTTTACCCTATGAGTATAAGAGATAGCTAGAAAAAAAAAATACTTGTTAGGAATGTTATTTCTTAATTTTATTTATTTATTTATATTTATTTATTTTCTTTTGCTTTCAATAAAATTTATGAGACTGCCAGTAAAAGTTACAGGAATACTAAGATGGCCATAACGTTAATCTAATAGAAATGTTGTTCGCAAAAGTAGAAATGAAATGCTTTTTTAGTGCAATTTCAGAGTTCGTTCATCAGCATGATTTTGCAGATAAAATATATGATTCGACAACATTTATTCCTACGAATGTTTCGGATATGCGTATTTTTTTTCCATTGTAATTCCTTGTAACGTTACAATTTTTACAATTTATGTATGTATTTATGTTGAGAAATGCTTTTATTAATGCGGTTCTACAATGTGAGGTAAAATCTACATCAACTTTGTATCTGACTCAAAAAATTTTTGTCTTCAACTTTTAAAAATGTGCT
Source organism: Gymnosoma rotundatum (assembly GCA_916610165.2). Lineage (NCBI taxonomy): Eukaryota > Metazoa > Arthropoda > Insecta > Diptera > Tachinidae > Gymnosoma > Gymnosoma rotundatum. Next base: position 87,020,505 of record OU744337.1, on the reverse strand, counting down.
AGAAGCGAAGCAAATACACATGATCCCAGCAAACATAGTGACTTGACCGGAAATTGAGAAACAATTGAAATATCTAAATCCATAAATGAATGAATTTTAACAAAATCAATTCAAGACATGCATTTAGTTTAAAGTAATCATCAAATATTGTTTTGAAATATTTTTCAAATGTGGATTTGGTTCTTTTAAGTTATCTACAGTTCGTGAATAACTGCCTACTTTTTACAGTAGGTTAAGAATTATTTTTGTTATTGTAAATGATGAACGATAAAATCATCTTAATTAAAACGTTTGACTAAGTGTTCGCTGGGTTGCCACACACTCCCCCTGCCAACTCAAGCACACACACAGACGAACTTTTAATTCTCATTAAATATTTACAATTTTTCCATAAAATGATGTATAGAGATAAATATAAATTAGAAGTTTATAATAAATTTATCAACAACTTAAAATATTCGGTACAGAAAAGCTGCTTTCATTTTTTTAAAGGGTGTCCCTAAATTTACATAAAGAAATTTTGAATTAAATCCAAATAAAAAATTAATAACACAAGATATTAATATGTTTTGAAAGCCATGTTGTGCAATTGGTTGACTTGGATTTTCAGGCACATACTCATGTTTTTTGTCCAAACTTTTCATGACTCTTTTGCAGAAATGTAGCTACGTTTTGTTCAGGCAATATTACATTGACTTAGACCTTTAAGTACAAAGAACCAAAATAAGGATAATTTAATTGTAATAAATAATAAAACGAGAGATATACGTGATGTTCAACAAGTTGTTTTGTCATTTTGAAGAGACATGTCGTTAGATTAAAATAGCTTCACTATCATATCGCGACATCGGGACAAAGGTTTTGCACAGACGTATAATCCAAGTAGTGACACATTGTGTACGCATTTATATATTGGCGATTACATAATTCCACCAATGTTAAATCTTTGACAGCATTTCATCAAAGTAAAGGTTGCCTTGCTCGAAAACGTTTCAAATATTTGCAAACAATTTGGGACCACCTTAATTTTCTATAAGAAACTCTAAAAACTTTGTAATTAAATATGCATGTTAAAAGATTTATTTCAATTTATTAAACAAAGCCTCTTGAAATTGAATTAATAAAAGAAAGTTTAATAAACTTGTCAAGAAAAAAAAACCATTTAACTTCAGATTGATAAACATTAATCTACTTTTGTGATTTTTCTTCTTTTGGGTAGTATTTAAGTAGTATTAAGATTATGGAAAATATCCTTTATAATCTTAGATTTTTCATTCTGTCCTTGAACGCTGCTACTATTGCTATTACACTTTTCTACCCATACTGTTTCTTGGATCATTGATGGATGAACATTTTTTAATATATACTTCCATATTGATTAGTATTTGTTTTAAGTATTTTTTTTTCTTTTTTTCGGTTGTTATTTACTTCAATTTGTATTAACAAAACTTGGAAGTTAAACAATTCATCATCCTGCGTTTTAGTTACTTTAATGATTTTTGTATTAAAGCTATTTTCGACGTAAATTGTATTAAGAATACACTTCTTTCTTATATATATATTTAACATTTTAATGAACGAAGTGACTTAAAAGTTTGGCACTTAAGATTTTGATAACTAATTTTTTATGACTACAAATTTGCTTTCCGAAGTATCATAAGACAACTTTTGAAAATTGTCACTGTTATGTCTATTCTGTGACAATCTCTTATAGTTATACATTTTTTTATGTAAACTACATATAAAAATAAAATGTTGTTAAAAATATGTTAAACAAATATTTTTGAAAGGCATTTATCAGAAATTTCGAAAAAGTTAGTATCAAATTTGAAAAGAAGCTTAAAGTGTTTAAAGGCAAATAAATTGAAGATTCACACTTAAAGAAAACTATTAAAAGTTTAGGACACTAAAATGAAAACATAATTTTTTATTTTTGAATAACACTTACTACCGTTACGATCCCTGATATTAAGTACTTCGTTGTGTCCCTTCTGATGCAATTAGTGCTTTAACATGTCCTGGGTTATGTATGTTTTTCTTCGAAGGGTATTGTATTACAAAGTATTCAGATGGCCAAATCTCGTTTGCTGATTTTAAAAGCAGTTAATTCCGATCTGTTAATAGATAAGGGGAGGGAAGTAGTGTTTTTTCTTGCTTCCATATTGACGTTTCTCAAAATAGCAAACAACGCTAATTAACGTCAACAACAATTGAACAACGACATCTGAAAAGAGAAGAAATAAAAACATTTATTAAACATATTTGAGTTAATTTATTTCTGCACCATCTAACACCCATATTAATACAACTTCGTCAGTTTAGTTTTATATTTTGGTAAATATATACTTAATAAATTTTTTTTCTGTCTTCTAAGTTGACACTCTTTTCTCTTTGCTACTTTTGTATTAAGCTCCCGTCCATGGTTGATTTTAGCCAAAGCTACCTTCAACCAAAACGAATGTATCAAGCAGTTATTTTTAAAGGCATTAATTTTTCTTACAGTGTTCGTTTTCTCTATGCTAAGTATAAATCGAAATACTTACAGGCTAAATATTGTTTACTATTCTCCGTCTCATTATTATGTTTCTGTTGGTATTTTTCGTTTTTTAGATAATTTCTATGAGAGTTAATTTAATGGTTAATAAAAATCTTCAACGGATTTAATTTTTTTTTTTTTTTTGAAAATTAGGCTGGGTTGCATTTCGTTTAAATCGTCACACTTTTCTATATTTAAAGCACTACTTTTACTTTGGTTTTCTGAAATACAAATCAAAGTGTATGAAACATACATTTAATGCGTTCTTAATTATACATAAAATTAGTTTATTTCTAAACCCTTTGATGAATTTTGTGCATGTTGCATTTGTAATTGTTACTAAATTTAATTTTTTTATATTTAAAGCTTTTTCATTTTATTTAATTTAAATTTTAATCCCAATCAAGTTCAATAAGTGCTTTATCATTAGTATCATCATTATTTTCATTATTATAGACGAGTGAAAAAATTCAGTGTTTGCTGTAAAATATGTAAACGATTATTTTATATTGTGACTTTTAATTGCAAAATATTTTAAATTAAAACATGTTTTATGTTTAAAATGCACAGCGTCAATGTTTGCTGTTTTTCCCCTTCAACTTTCAAATATGAGAAGTAAAGGCATTATTTTTTATAAAACAACAACAACTATAACAGTAATAAACGTCAATATACTCAACTGTCAGTTAAATATATTTATATTATATTTATAATATATATTTTTATATTATTCTCCCGATATCTTTCATATATACCAAACTGAAGAAATAGTTAATATTTATTAAAAACTATATAACTAAAATAAATCTTGCAAGAAACCGACTTCAAAACAGATTTAATCTGTCTATCTATAACTATTGGGACACCCTTATATTCCATATCCAAACTTCATACTTTTTATTGCAGACTTAGCACCACAACTCCTTGATAATTTCAACTGTCTGTCTACAACTGTTTAAAAGTAGGGCCATATACAGTAAATTAAATGAACCTTTGGGGCACCCTTTAATTAATAATTTTAAATATTAATACTTGTTTCTATAACGGTCGTAGCAATCGACATTCTGTCCAATTTGCAATCATTTGTCAATAACGGTTCAAAATATGGGCTCATATAGGTCAATTTTGCGGGGTCACACTATTTTAAGATTATGAACTATTTTTAAAACAAGACCGATCTTTAAGAGCATCACCTTTCAAACAGAGAAAGCCTTTATAAAATCAGTTGAAAATGACTGAGTATTGGAGCACAAACATTAAACAGCAACATTTAGTCGAATTGATAACCTCCGTCTTTTTTGAAGTCTAGTAAAAAAAGAAACATTTGTAGTCTCGATTGTGTGTTTAATATTGATTTTGTTTTAATCGATTGAACAATGCAGATAATATTCTGAACATCACTCGCGTTTTAATAAATTGGAATCGTTCTTTTTTTCTATTAGGCTTTAGAACCGCAGCGAACAATGTCCAATGGCCCAGTTGTAACTGAACTACTTTGTTGTTTGCATTTATTACTGGCATATACTTTACCTCTCTTTTTTTCTTAATTTAAATCTGCTTCATAATAAATCATTTGATTTAGACACTTTAGTATTAATTTACAAAAAAAAAAAAACAAAAAAAAAAACAAATCACGGTCTCTAGCGACTTTGAGTTGAAACAAAAAAATAATATTTAAAATTTTAAACGTGTAAAGTGACAAAGCTAATGTTCTCGGAGAAAGTTTGGTTAAGGGTCCTGAAAAGTAAACCAGCCTTGATTAGAAAAAACAATTTTTATGTAGTTGCGGTAGGGAGTCTGTTTGGTATATGGTATATCTTGAGTTAAAAAGACAAGAAAGTAACAACAAAACATGTGTAGAAGTCAAGGTTGAGCAGGTTAAGGCGCATCTTTACTTAATAAAGCAACTAATTGGGAGTTAGAAAGCAGCTGGAGCCACAGAGTATTATCATCAGTATGTTGAACTTAGTTATATGAATTCTCTGTTATTTTTCAACTATATTTTTGATTCCGCTTAGGTCTTAGAAAATGTTTTTTTCATTTAACCAATTTTTGAAAAATTAAAACCGCATTTGTTAGTTTACAGTTTCAATAAACGAAGAGTATTAAATGAACTGGAAATGATGTGATGAATAAGAATAAAACTTGAAAAAATATTTTATTTAACTCAATTTTACTTTAAAAAGGCAGGAAAAATATTTAGGTCATAATCCTGTCCATAAATCCAATCCATTTTTTATTTTTTGTATTCTCAGGCTGTAATCGGTTTTTCTAATAGGCTTAAATTAAAACATTTTTGTTATACTTATACTTTTTTAGCTTTTTTTTTTTGATAAGACTTATTTTATTTATTTCAGTTTTCGTTATTATTTAATTTTTTTTTACCTCTGCCTGAGGCTGTTGCATTTAGTTGTTTAAACTATTTTTGTTTCTCTTTTTCCACCTGAAATGAGTTTTAAATAAAAACTTTAAACTTAAATAACTAATGCTTTTATACGGCTCACAGAAATTGAATAATGTTTATATTTTATTAAAAAACATAAAGAAAAATTAATGAAATAAAGTAAAAATGTTCCGAAATGTTTAATTGCTTTTGTCTAATAGGGTTATCGTGAAAAGTAATAACACAATGGTAAGTCGAAAATTCCTTACGAAATATTGATAAGACTAAATTACAATAAAATTTAAAACACTTCATTCTGTCATAAAAAACTTCTTCTTTGGCGATAAAACACATAAAGTTCAGGACACATTTCCACTAACATTTATTGTTACGTATTTTTTTTCCAATTATTTACTAAAACTTAAATCTATCAATATAATTAAGACCGGCTTATACTAAAGAAATAATATATATAAAACATATATATACGTTTATGTCGTAGCAGTTCCAGTCTTTAGTTTTTCGTTTTTCTGGTGTTGAATCAAAACTACAATGTCTTCCCTTTTAGTTAAATATAACCACAATCGTTAAGGCATTTGTAGAGGGTCGAAATTTTCATAGACAAGAGATCGATTGTAGAATTTTATTTTGGCGCTTTTGAATTTTCTCTAAGTTTGTAGCATAAGGAAGCGGTGCGACTTTAGTGAACACCACATGTAGCGTATGGCAGCGTATCTGTTTTGCTTTCAATGTCACCTGCAAGATCGTTTAAATTCATTTACCATTCAAGGTAATGGACGATCACAGTCTCAATGTGCGAACTAGTTAAGATTATATGCTTCGTTTTTGTCTTACTGATTGTATTTCCAATTTCAAATAGAAAATAATAAACCTGCCCTTGCTTAAAATTTTCAATAGACGGTATCATATGACTAATTCTTATCTTTACACAACTCTGGGTGATGCGTAGCTTCACGTCTATACACCAGAAAGAAGAAGCGATAAAATGTGAACACAGCTTAAAGAAAGCAAAAAGTTGACCTACAGGGGAACACCCACAGGATTCACCAGAACTCGAATCGTAAAAGTCCTTACTGCGTACGGTAAAGTGAAAAATCGAAACAAATAAACAGTGAATATAAATTAATATTTTTGGATCAAGTAACAATGTATAGCTGAAGTGTATGATTTGAGCTTGGAATAATTGCCGCTCATACATAATTCTCTAAACCTGGCCTTATCCCTATCCTCCAACCAGATTTACCGAATATAATTCAATATTGAACACCCTGCGTTTTTATGCATTTATTTACTTTTTAACACTGTTACGAATAAAAAAATGAATCAGCTGGAAACCATGTTTCCGCTTTAATTAAAAAAAAACATTTTTAAATATTTCACAAAGTAGATATTTCATACATGTTGAAACCAAGCCACGTTGACTATTTTGTAGATCATATACGATTTGATAGATCAGCTGATTGCAGACACGATCACAAAATTCCGCTTTGCTCTTGTTGTAAAAAAACAATTTTTTTTGTGGGCCATTTATTGAAATAGTTGATAGATTAAAATATGTGTTACATGATTTTACAATAAATTTATTGTATTACAGTCAGTTATCGCAAACTATTCTAATAGTTTCATCAAATTCTAGTTAGCGATTAATAGCCCGGTTATATACATGTTTGCTGCTCACGAGGTGTTTATGGTGAATATGATATTTATGTTTATATACCACAAATTATAAAATTTTTTCGTAGTCTTTTATAAAGAAGAGCGCTGTGATATTTAAATAAAAAACTCCTTTTAAAAAAATTACCTATGCCATCCAAATATTTTACCTAAAGAAATTTAATCGACTAATGTTTTTCCTCTGAGTTTATTGCTTCAGAGTTTTCATTTTGTATACACAAAATGGAGATGCTCAAACCGAAATGGTATACAAGTACCCGTCAATATAAATACGTGCCAAATAATTCCGCTAAAATTGAAATTTTTGTCTAAAGCTTTCAAAGTATTAACGTTCTCTGACAAATAGAGGGCTCATTATAAATAACTAAAAGTGTTCGATCTAAACCCCTCGTAAGTATAATTATAATGATGATTTCAGATAATGAGTACCACAGATATATAGAGTCATACTGAGAGGTATCTAATCTTATAACGGATGTAAAATTAAGATATAGTGAATTAAATTTGACCCCATTTAATCGTATCTTAATAAACTGAAGGATCGCTACATGCAACATCAACATCTTAATTACTAATAAACAAAACTGAAGAACACGAAATTAAGCCTTATTAAAATTTATCCATATCATTACAATTAGTTCTTAAATAATTAAATGATACGTAATAAACTTTAATATAGTTTGAATGAATAAACTCAAAAGAATTTAAGGCTTTAAAGCTGTGAATGCCACTAATGAAAAATTTCATAGTATGAGTATTTAAAATCAACTAAAACATAATAAAATTTTTGCATAACAGTAACTTTAATAACGATAAATTTATTATAACAAAATGCAAACAAAAAATAAAAACTGAATGTATTTAATAAAAACTCTCAATAACAAAATAAAAAAGTAATAAATTGTTTATTGGATCCTCAATGTTGGGTTGCTAAATAAAAAATAACAAAAGCAAAAAGTATTTTAACCAGTTTGAAGTAACCAAAAAATAAAACGTATATAATACGAATGCTATTTATATAAAGGAAGAGTTTTATTACAGATTTACTTTGGGGGGATACAACCGATAGCACAAAATAATAATAATAAAATACCGACTCGAAACTTTTTATCAAATTACTGTTATTTAATTTAGTTTTATTTCGGGTTTGGCAACCCTACCTCCAGAACAAAAACTATGATGCAAACAGAAAATAAATAAATAAACAAAAACTTATTTTTTTTATTAGAAACAGCAGTAGAAATAATAAATATCCCATTAAATTCAAACCGAGCAAATGAATACACACCTTTTAGTAGGGTTTGCGATTTTCTAAAGTTGTCAATTTGTTAAGATTAGATTAGACTTTAATATTGTTCTTTTGAAACCATATTGAAAGTGGTAAAAAAGATTAAGCGATTTTCATAAGATGCTCTCTTTTAAAAATTTTAACATTTATGAAAAAATGGTTTTCTTAATTTAAAAACAAAATGCATTATAATTCTACAACCACTGTTTAAATAAAGCTTTCCATTTTTCCTGCAAAACTTGATCTAAACATAATTTCATAAAATGCTGTGAGTTCATGTTTTTCATACCCTGGATTTTATTCCAAAAAATAATTTAAAAATATTTTTAGTTCGTGGTTTTTTTACTTGAAAACAAATCCATCAAAGCAGCCAGCTCACAACAAATGTTCAGTCTTATTTTCAATTACCGCTGCAGCCTACATGACAGTACGTATTTAGTATGACTCGCAAACCTCATGCACGAATTAAACTTAAATCTCTCATATTTTTCTTAAATTTTGAAAACATATTTCAGTTGGATCTATTTTTTCAAGTTTTAGCAACAACTGTGCAAATAACACCAGTACTAATGTAAATATAAAATAAAACAATTAAAAAAAAAAAAATTTAAAACAAAACAAAACGTATTGATTGAATGAGTAAATGAAATAATGGCATGTGTTGTTGCAAAGACTTACTTATCGGTAGGCACTGGTGTTAATAATACAAATTCAAAAATACATCATATTGATGTAGCATATGCCAGCCAGCCGCACTACATTAATGCATTAGGGTGACGTCCTATTTAAAGGTGTTTATATAAGATGATGAGAAATTGTTTTATTTATTTTTTTAATGCATTCATATAATACTTCAGAATAGAAGATAAGGAATAAGTAGGCCACACTTGTCGTTAATGTGCGGCTACATATGTATGTATAAATATAGAAAGGTTCATACCATTTAACGTAATACAATACGTATACATTATTACCTTATACCCAATTAGAAAGGCATCTAGTCAAGCCTGCCAACAAATTTTATATACATTTAGTCGAGCAATCACTAAGCTAAAGATAAAACCCATACAAATGACAAAACTTCAGCTTTAAAGAAATTTTTTCTTTATAAACTCTTCATACACCATAAATCCTCCTTGAGCAGGACTTTGTAGAAATAATAATTTTTTATTTTTAAATAAAAGTAAATTATTTCTAATTGTTTGCCATATAGAAGACGTAGAGCCACTGATTAGTGTTCCTTTCTAAATGTTAATTAAGTTTATTCGATAAATCAGTCTATACCAATTAATCTTGAAATTTCTTTACGATTAATTAGTGCCAGTCTAATGTGAATATATGTTTCAACATGGTTATTTAAAAGTATAAAGGGGCACGTGTTGAAATACTTGAATTTTTCAATTTTATATTGTTTCATATGAAAAAAGCAAACTGGCGAATAAACTCCATTGAACGCCATAAATTAAAATGTAAATATATCGTGCCTTGTTCAAAGCATAAAAATGAATGGTATTATTGCAGAACTTGAAATCAAAATAATGTAATTAATTTGAAATAAAGCAACAAAAAAATATCAATGCTGCAGAAAATTATAATAATAAATTCGTAAAAAAAATAAAATAAAAAAAACAAGGGAATTATGTGCTGTTACTTTCAGTGCATATTAGACGTGGTGGCATGTCATAGTATCCATGGACTTTATGTCATACCTAAAAGTGACATAATGTCTATGGACATTGTGTCACACTACGATCGACTACCACTCTCTGGTGCGATAAAGTGTCCGTGGTTATTATGTCCTTGGACGTTATGACATGCCACCTTAGAAAACGTAAACCTTAAGGAGATTTATTTTATAACTGAAGAACTCTGCTTAAAAAAATCAAAATTCAAACAAGAATTAATGGAAACGAGAGTCATTGTTAAAGCTGTTATATTATTTAATGCCCATGTTTAAACAAGCACATACATCCTTAAATTTAAGATTAAAATTTAAATGCAGAAACTATTTTTAAATTCCAAATCGTAATCTGTAAAGCACAAGAAATCTGGCAACTTTAAATCCCGGGAGTATAATATAACGAGAATTACCTTAAGTAGTTTTTTAAAGAGAATGTGCAGGCAGAAATCTTCAGAACATTTGCAAATATGTTTACAATGTTGTGGTTGTAAATGTCATTTTTGCCAAGCCCATAAAATCAAAATAATTAATTTTTTTCGTTGGATTTTTTACTCGATTGCTTTATTATCCAAATAATATTTAGGTAAAATTTTAAGTTTGTTTAAACTTTCTATGCATAATAAAACCTCGTAACTAAGCTTTTCATAGAAAAATTTAAAATAATCCATTCAAGCATTGTTATTTTAAGCTTTCGCTTGCAAATGCTTTTATAATTGATACTTGTATAGATAAGTCTATAAATAGAGATAAATAAATCAGCTTATTTTTTATTTCAACATTTTTCTTATAATATTCAATTGCAGGCATAATAATTTAGGTTAAATAAAATCGAATAGAAAAGTGTTCAAGTTTGTTGGATGACTTATTTTAAATTTCGTTATAAAAATACACAATTAACTTTATATTAAGGTTAACATTTATACACTTTGTAGTCCTCTTTAAGTTGCAGAGTTCTTTCAGCTTATTCATTTAGTAAAACAAACAAAAAAAAATCTATTGTAGATTTATAAAATTTTTCATTTCTTTGCGTTCCGTATGCAAATCAAATTCAAGTGTATTTTTGTAGCAAATTGATTCTTTTGTTCTTTACGAAAAAAAAAATAATAATAAAAATGTATAGAAAAAATATTCAAGCAATAAAAAACCAGAAAATTAATGAAAAGAGGGAATAAAAAATAAATTAAAAGAAGCGTTTTTTTTTTATTTTCTTACAAAATGTAGGAGTGATAAAATGAAATTTAAATAAAATTCCAGACACGCACTTATTCTCTTCAACAATTGCACTCGCATGAACATCAAGAAAAACGTGCAAATATTTCTTAGTTACAACTCATTTATAAAGACTTTCATAGTGTCTCACTCACCAACTCAAACACTCACTGAATAATTTGCTTACGTAGTTATTCGTTAACTAAGTAAGTTTTACTGCCAAATAGTATCAGAAAGAATGAAATAATAATATAGATTTGTAACTACAGTGTTCTCTGTAATCGGATAACACAAGATTGCTGATTATGTTAAAATTACATATTCGATTGATAGGATTTAAAGTGTTATTAGATTTTTATACGCTTTTTTTGAGAAAAAGATTACAAAGACATTCAGTTGAATTGTTTTAAATCAATGATTTTATACTTTTATTTTTAATTTACAAAATTGTCCACATGATGATCATTTGCAGAAAGCATATTTGAAAAAGAAAAAAATACGATTTTATAAAATTTCTTAAATGTAAAAGAAGTATTATTGTCTACGGACGAGTTCTAAGTTTACTGCACTTTAATGAAAATAACGTGTCAATGCTTTAACGTATTTAAGTAATATAACTAAAGTCCACTTATTTTATTCCACAAAAGTTGTCAAACTAATCCATTAAAAAGAAAATTTACGTAAACTGTATCCGAAAACAACAAAAAAGTAGTTATATCGTTTAATTAAATTTATTAAGTTCACCATAATAACCAGAAGCTGTATCTGGGTCCTTTCATTAGTCCATAAATATTTATTGAAGGAATGACTCCCTCTAGTGGTGCATTTGTGACAGGCAGATTTAAAATATACTCAATCAAAATATGCAAGTTTTCATACATAAAATTGCTGTTGGCGCAAAAGTGTTTTAGGTAAAAGTCAAACGCTTCTGTGTTTATGCTGCAAATATAATATTTTTCCAGTCAATATATCATATCATATCAATATATATTGGTAGTATTCCACTGAGGATACGTTTCTTAAGTTTGGCCAATAAAATATCCTCAATTCTGTAGTAAAAAATCCGGTCAAATCTTCCAACTCTTCACGACTTGTTAAATAAAATTCTCTTGCCATACGTATTAATATCGCTATCCAAGATACACATTGGCATTGACCCAAAAAAATGCTAAGACTTCTTGGTACACTTGGATTAAATTTTTACCTTTCAAGGTTTAAAAAAGAATTGAAGAAGAATAGGATATATTTTCTTATTACTATGGCTCGAAGCATCTGTTTAAATTCTTATACAGTTTGACTTATTAAGATCATCTTTTTATTCTTCGATAGCTTCGATTTAGGTTTAATTTATTGAGATCGTTTAATGTAAATAAAGAAACAACATTTTTCGATATTTTTAAAAATTTATAACCTTGGCAAAATAGAATACTAACGGCAACCATTATTCTACTTTGCTCTTTTGCAAAAATATATACATTCTGACAAAAAAAATACGGTCGAAAGGTATGGACAAATATATACTTTAAGCTTGTTACAGCAGAGTTAATTTTACAACATTAAATTACAGTAACTACAGGGACACCCCTTAATATCCAAATTCAAATTTTAAACTTGCTGTTGTAGTAGACTAAGCAATCAGGTTCTTTGTAAATTTCACCTATCTGTCTAAAACGGTTCAACAGTTTGGCCACATATATCAATTTCATCAACTATTATAACACCCTTTATTTTATAATTTTAAATACTTATACCTCTTACTATACCCAGCAAAATAGTGGACACTTTATCTAATTTTCAAGTGTTTGAATATAACATTTCAAAAGATACGGCCAAATAGGTCCAATTACACGAATTTTGGGAACTCCCTTTTATTTCTCAATTCAAATTATAAATTTGTCGTTATAGCGGACTTAGAAATACAGTTTTTTGTGAATTTCAAGCAAAAGATAGGCTCAATTAGGCCAATTTATGTCACCAATGGGGACACCTTTTAATATTTGATTTTCTTTTTGTATTACTTTTTGCCATTGGGTAGCTCCAGTTTGGGTGATACGCAGTTTTTTTATAATCTAAAAGTTGTTTGCTTTAATTTTAAAAATTATGAACTGTTTTCAAAACGGGACCAACCTGTAAGCATCGCCCTTCAAATAAAAAAAAATAAAAAAATAAAAATCTATCCAGAAATGACTGAATTATTAAGAAGGCACAATTATAAAAAAAGAAGCAACATTCAGTCGAACTGATAACCTCCTTATTTTTTGAAGTCGATTTAAAATACTCGAATTTGGCTTAAATTGTTTATATGTATGTACTGTTGTGGCCGAGAGTAGTGTTCGCTAAAGTTTTGTTATTCAATTGTGGTATTCGTTTCTATGGAATGTAGTTCTAAAATGAATATGACTTTAGAAAATTATTTACATTTTGTATGTGAAAATCTTTAATTTTGCGCAAAAGAATTACTAATGTAAGCAAGAGCTGGCAAGATGCGACAGTGCCATTTCTGCTATAAAATATTCTTAAATCTTTCGAAATTAAAAATTCTTCTCTTACAAATTAAAAAAAAATAATGAATTCACATAAGAAAAAGTTAAAAAGTAAGTAAGTAAATGAGGACTTAAATATAAAAATAACAATTTTAAGAAAATAATCAAATGCTTATGAATTGAACTTATTTTTTCCTAAGTTAAAAGCAAACTTCACAAATAATCTTAATGTCTTAATATTGTAATAAAATAATAAAATATGATTTCGAAGTAATAATCAAGTTGCAAAAAAGGGGGTTTTGAGAGCAGAAAATGAATTGAAATTGTATGGTCAGAAAATCTAAACGGAAAATGAAATAAAATTTGTAATTAAATTGATTTATTATACCAAATTTATAAAGTCAAATAACCCCTGCAGCATAATGGAAATCATTATTTACTTGTGTGTATTTTACACATTTCCTGGGTGACTGAAAGAAATCATAGATAAAACTAAACAATATGAAAAGGCATAAGGAAATTTATTTAATACATTTTTTTATATATATATATATATATTTGTATTGTGTGTATGTATGTATGTAATTTTATATGAATTTCATATTTATTGTAGATTTTCTCTATAAAACCAAAACACAAACATGTGCCGAACTGTATTACAGATGTTGGTATACAATCTTCTAAACTTTTGTAGTTTAGTGCAAAAGAACAACCACATGAGAATGACCTTAAAAACTTATAAACTTTTAAAGGCCCTTTGTTAGATTAACGGTTAAAGGAACTTTAAAAGAAATAAATTAATGACATGAAGTGCGTATGGTAAAAAGAAGCCTACTGACTAAAAATATACAGGAAGCCGGCCTTACAGCCGATACAGCTTGCTGGTTTTATTTATTGCTCGGCAATTTAATATGCGTTGTCATTTTTATCAAAATATTAAAACGCACTATTGTCACTTTTGTATGTAAGGACGAAGCACAAGCTCTAAAAGAACAAAAAGTCCTTTCTTTTCTATAAATTCTGTATAAATTTTTAGAATAAATAACAGACCCAATAATATTTAAGTTTCGTTTTCTCTTTACCATAGTTAGCAACTTATCTCGCCGGCCCCCTGTTCAAGATTTAAAGCTGAAAAAAGTAATAAGAAGGAGCAGCAGCAAAATCAAATAAAAAGTTATTCAGTGTATTGACCGCAAAACTATTTTAATTAAAATAAAAAACAAAGTAAAAAGAAATGAAAATCAGTAGCAGTAACAATAAAAACATCATGTACATTTCGTACAATCAATATCTAGAGAATACAAACGAGAGTGATTGGGGTGTGTTTTTTAAACTGTTTGAATTTCCAGACATGATACGCATACAAAATCAGTTATTAAAATCACACACACGCATACAAAAAAAAAATAATATTAAAAAAACAAAAATTAAAAAAACTTTAAATCTTTTATAATTTCTCTGATATCGAAAACTACAATACATTTCTTTTATAATTTTCCCGTTGCTGTTAGTAAGTTTTCTGTTTTTTTTTTTAACTTTGCTGGTTTCTAACATGTGGCACATCATATGTTGGCGTTTTCTTTCTTAAAATAAAGATGTTATTTGTTTTCCGAATATGATTAATTATACTTCCTACAATTTACTTTCAAATTTTCAGCAACTGTAGAGACATCAAAATAATCGTATGGCATATTTAAAATTTATAAAGAAGTTTCAGTGAAGTCTTGCGTTTTTTTTCTTACTTGTTAATGCGAATATTCTTTGAGAAATACTCATTCTAAAGGTCATTTGGATCATGCCTATAAATTGCTATTAACTCATACAGATGATTTTATAAAGACATGATAATAATACTGAACATTTACTTAGTCTTTGGCATTTGTGTGCATTAGTGGCTTCGACAGGAAATTATTTAGAATTCTTTAAGCGAAAACAAAAAATTCATTTTTATTTTTTGCCTTTTGATAATAATAAAACAGAGAATGTGCATATGGACATTTTAATTAGTCATGACAAGGAAGGGAATTATTCTAATTAAAGTAGCCTACATTTAGTCTAAAGGTTAGTTAAGGTTAAGTTAATAATCCGATGGAAGCCATTAGCATAAACATCTTCGACATTAAAATAAAATAAATAAAAAAGAAACAATTGACTTTTTAGAATTTACAAAGGGCCGGTACCTCTCATACGTGAAATGCAAATGTATAGGAAAAAACAAGTAAGAGTTCCATATTCGGTTATGCCGAATCTTATATACCCATTCACCGAGAATTAAAAATTAAGAAAACAAATTAAGTACTGTATACATAATTTTACATAAAAATGACATCGACTCTTTATGGACTAAGCATTTTTAAATAATCTTAGTATTCCCTTAAAGATATCTTTAAAAGCTTTAAAATTTTACCCATATTGATATTTGAAAAAATTCTTAAATTTCAGAGAAAATAAAAAAAAAAGAAAGTTAGAAGATATATACTTTATGGGGTCGGAAATAGAATGAGAAACTATTAAGACTATGCTATGTTAATTGCTCTAACTTAGGGTAACATTGCGTCCATGCCAGACACCGTTAAAATATTTTCCGAAATAAGGAATATTCAGGTTTTTGCTTCGGTGAATAAAAGATAGAGTTTTGCCATCTTCCCCTAAAGAAATTCGGGCTTTATGGTTGTTCATAAAACTTCATGAAGATTAAATTTTGTTTAAATCGATAATGATAATTTCAATGCCACCAAGAATATTGAATACATATGATTAGGTATTCGAATTTTTTGCATAGTTCACCCAATTTCTAGAAGAACCAACGCCAAGTATGAAACAGCGGTAAGTTATGCCAACAAACCCTCTTTTTTTTGTGAATATCCGATATCTTGCGGAAACCAAAAACACAGAAAATTATGTTCCTTTATTTTTACCTTTTGCTACGAATGTCCTCAGGCATTAAAATTTTTTATTTGATCTATGATTAATTGTTGTAATTCAACACAAATGTGAATTAATGGTAAAATTTGCAACAATAAACATGAATTGTTATAAAAATAGTAATATGTATGTAAATAATAATATTTGTTCAACTTTTTAATTTTTTTTTCCTTTTTTTTAACTGGAATTGAGAAAACAATTAGCCACAAATGTTAAGGGCATCATTTGTAAATTATGGTTTTTATTCCCTCATGACACCATTAATTAAAAGTAATAAATTTAAAAAAAATGAAACCAACTAAAAATCATTCAAATGAGTTTAACAATTTGTTCGCTCACTTAAAAAAAAATAATTCTAGCAGAATAATGAATGAACACAGCACTGGTACTGCTGACTCTTGTACTACTACAACAGCAAAACGAAAAAAATATGTATATAGAGGCTTTTAAGTTACAATGTTTGATACATATTAAAAGATAAAACACGAATAATAAATAATAAAATAAATGTAAATTATTTCAAGTATGTTAATCCAATGTACAATTAAATCCATATAATTTTTAATTAATCAAAACAATAAAAAAAACTCAAGTAGTTGCAGTCTTTATTCATTACGAAAAGCAGTCGTAAAAATGCTATTGAATTCAATGGAATATAATTCTTAATAATTTTTATAATAAAATAATGTACCACTTTTAAAATCATCACCATCGTCATTATTACTTTAAAAAAATGCTTCAGGGTGGTTGGTGGCTGTTTTTTAGCTTTGAAAATTGAAGAATAAGTTTTTTTCGTTAAGCCAGTTTAGAATAATTGTACTTAATTTTAAAGTGGATGATGACGATGCAGATGCATTTTTAAGAATCATACATTTCTTCAAAGTTGGGTAATTGTGCTACCGACGTTTGGTGGTTGTGTATAAAGCAAATGTCCTTCTTTTATGAAATTTACAAAAAAAAGCGTTGAAGTTTTAAAATAAGGATTTATAAATGAAAGGCACCAACACTGAATGGCCATAACTTCTGGTCGTTTCAGAATTTACATAACTTATAGTGTCGAAAAAAAATGTATTTTACGTTGGATTTTTTGACAATCACAACAATTCTCAATAGATTTCTTTCTTACAAAATCTTATGCAAATCTTATGACTTGTCTAATAGTGTGAATGGGACTTAAGATTTTTTCGTAATTTGTTACTTCTGCCTGCAAAGGCGGAAATTTTTGTTTTGCGCCTCAGCCCCTTCTTCGAATTACATTCCAATTGACAATAATAATACCAGTGTTAGATGTAATGATGTAATAAAGACCAAACAAATGAATAAAATCAGTTTCTTACTCGTATGTACCTCATACAAAACGCCTTTTGAATCATTCGTTTGTTTTCACGTCACGATTGTTTAGTGCCGAAGTTTTCGAAACGAATGAAACAAATCACGAATTACAAAAATGAGTTACGAATCAAATCAAAACACAACATGAATCAAATTTGTAGAATCAGTTTTACACTAAAAAAACAAATTATTTTTAATTCTATGAGTTGGTTTTAATCAGCTTAAAAAGAACGCCGCAATATTGCCATTTTTTAATTTATATACTATTACGTTTTGCGTAAAAAACTACTGGTAATCACGTAAAACTATATTTTTAAAGCTTTTATTAAGATCTAGAGCTTTTATTTTGCATTTACATACATACATTCATATGTTTGTGCAGATAGTATTTATATTTAAAATATTTTTAATCAAAAAGTCCTGGGCCATATCGTCCTAACATCCAATAGAAATTTCACATAACGATAATTATTTTATGTAACTGATTCTTGTAAAACTTCGTACCTACGTGTATTAAGTTCCTGTAACAATGAAAAATTACGACAATATTACACATATATTAGAGGGCAGTTGCATAAGGTCTTTTGCATCTACTGTTATTAAAGTCTAGCCCAACTTAAGAACACACATAAAAGCTAAAAAAATATTATGTATGTATGTTTATGAAAGAACTTCTGTTGTAAAAACTTTATTTTTAACAATTTTAATAAAATAAACAATTCAAATAGGTATACAAAAAAGTTATTTTAAAATAACGCATACATAATGCATATACATATTACATGTAAAATTTTTATATTCCAAATAATTAGTATGTTTCCCTCATTACAACTACGAAGGAATTACAACTGTAAAAAAATCAATTAATGTTATGATTCTCTTTAAAAATAGCAATGTTTTGATTAACTCAACATGTTTATATTTCTCATTCGATTCTCTTTGTTTCACATTTAACAAAATAGTATTTGGTGTTAGTGTAATTATTTAGTGTTAGTTGAAAAACGAGGGTACTCATGCAGACCTCTAGTACCTATGCAAGCTGAGAAAAAACAGAAAAAGGGCGATTTTTTAAAAAATTCGCAAAAAATGGCTTTTTATTTTACAGTATAAAAGTAGAGATCGTAAATTTTATAGTGATATATAACATTTTTAGGATCGCGATAGAGATCACTCTAAAAAACCTTTTCACTTTTTTTACAAAAAATTTAAGAAAAAATATTCTTTTTTTAATTTCAAACAAAATTTTTTTAGTATTAAAATTTAAACCAAAATTCTCCTAAGAATTAATGAAGGTACCCGCTTATATAGCCATTTGCAGAAAAAAAATCAATAAAGAATCTTTATTCGTTTAGCCACAAAAAAAACCTCTCAAAATCTTATAAAGTCAATAAAAGCGTATGTTATTTACCCAACTTTCTTGATTTTAAGTGTCCGAAAACGACAACATTCAAGAAAAAGTCTCGAAAATTTACTATACGATACAGAATTTTGTAATCTCTCAAATTTAAGAACGCAATTTTTTTATTATCAACATTAATTTTTGGCCTAATGTCCATCTAGATTTGCAAAATATTCCTCTGTGTAGCGACGCTGTCTAATTTTTAAGCAATTAAAGGCAGAAACTTGAAATATTAGCAAATCATATAGTACTATGTTCGATATCAGGACATTAAGTTAAAAATTAAAGGATATCGCCCTAAAGACGTGAATGAACTGTTACTGCCAGACACTTGAAGTATACACAGAGATCTGATGACCAATCCAACTGCGGTTATTTTAACACCTTCAATATATCTTAAGGTTTTTCAGACTAATATGTATAACATACAGTTCACCTTCACTTACTCTTCTCCTTTACCAGCCCCTATTAACAACAGCGATGCTGAGGCACTGCTCAAAAAATTGTGATTTTGATTAAGTAAAATTATTTATTTATTCAAAAAGAGGAGCTGTTCCTTTTAAATACAGGGTATTATATTTATTAACTGAAGATATTTATGCATGTTTTTCTAATTTCTTAATGCTTTGCTTTGAAGCAGCTAGTCAATGCTTCAAACACGTCTTTCTGCCGTCACTTTCAGTAACAGCGAAGTGTTCTTATGAGTTATCGTGATTTTAAATGTTCTGCTAAAGTGTTGGATCTTTACCAAATGTAATCAATTTATCAAGTCTTATATAAATTTATTATCAATTTTGCATCATCAGACTTTTTCCGCGGACAAGCACTTTATCTGGCCTGGATGTCACAATATATACATATGTGTATTTTGTTTCTTTCAGTAGACGTTAACTGATATTCGCACCTTCTTTTTGCTTTAGGTACAAAAAAGATCGCTTCCCCGCAAATGCTGCATTTTAGACACGTAGTTTCAAAACTAAAATGTAGTAAACAAAATTTGTTTTATTGTGTTCGCTTCAACAGATAAAATTGGAATGTTGGCCAGTAAAACAAGCGGATTTTAAAGAATTAAAAGCATTTTAAAATACGCACATGTTTTTAAAAGTCATATTTGTAAAGAGATTAAACAAAAATGTATTTGACAAAAACGGCCCTTTTAAAGAGAAATTCTCTCTGCAGGTTGGTAGTTTATGTTTATGTTTTATTTTTTCTTAAGTGTAAAGTCAAATAAGATTCGTTATTATATTTTGGGTTGTTTTTTATTTCTGTACTTTATCTGCTTTAAGTTCACTAAAGTTCATTCCGAAGACTCGATTCCATTACAGACCGCCATGCCAGCGATCCAAGTTTGAAAAGTCGTTAGAGTTAAATCTTTTGAGGTACTAAATTGAATGCATTTTGCATTTCCTCTTGAACTGGACTAACTTGATGATTTTTTCCTGATTTTTATAGATCTTTGGTCAAATGGTGATGTATTGGTCAATTGATGTATATTTTCATTATTATTTTATGTAAACAATATAGATAATTGAACGCCGTAATTGGGACTTTTTTTTAGCTAGTAGAATCTAGTTTGCTTTGATTCTCAAAAGTAGAAAAATCTAACATCCCTGTTGCCGATTCTTCTTCAAATCTATTTATAAGAGGCGTGTGGCTCACATACTTTAAGTCAACCACTCCAAATTATATAATTGATTTTTTTAGTTATATCTGTAGTTGCGGCCTCCTATCAACTGTTCTTCTATCGTTAAATACGAAACACAAGAACTTTATTTTATTTTATCAATTATACAATTTTATTTGGTGTAGTCTTTCATTGAACTCACGAAATAATTTTTTTTTATTGTGTTGTTAATGTTTCGCGTGGAACATCACTACCAGCTGATTTCCTCAGCTACGAAAACTAATGACATGTGTGCAGGTGCCGTATTTGTACTTTGTTTTGAAATCTCAAGGCTCTTAATGCGATTTTTGAAATGTTGCTTAAAAAAAAAAAGGAATAAACATCATCAACTATCAAGTTAATAATAAACGCTTTATTTATCATAGTCGTTAGCTTTCTAAATTTTATGACTGTTGGCTTTGTGGATCAAAAAGTAGACTTTAAGTGTTGGCCTTAATTGAAACTCACGCAATCGTTGTAAACATAATTGTCTTAGCGGTAGACCGTAGATCATTTTCTTTGTGTTTTCCTTAGTTTTTTTAATCAAGTTACGCTGTGGTACTTTAAAATTTGAATAATCCGACTGTTACTAAATACCTTTCAAATCCATCTGCTTTTACCTGCTGTGGTATAAATGAAATGTTTTGCATGAGTTCAGAAGAGAGTTTTCAGCATCCAGACTTCATATTCGTTTCACAAATTTTTATAAATATCAATTAAATTTAAAAGAATTTATTTTAATGGTAGAAATACTAATGGACTTAATTTAACTTTATATTGCATTCCATTGATAAGTTGAAAGAGGATTGTGCAAGAAGCTCCTGCCTTGGGATTTCTTTATAAAAACTATACACTTTAAATAATTCAAAAGAAACCTAAAACTCTTTTAGCAAAAAATTTCTAGTAAAATGCCTTCGTGTATAAATTTAATAAAAACACTAAAATTTAGATACAACATTTATGCACTAAACTCTACATGTGTTCCGGTCATGTGAATGTTTGTAATAATGCATTTCATAAACACATGCATACATATTAATAATAGATGAAAATGTCTACGGATGGACATATACTTGTTTCTAAGCACAGCCTACGCAGGATACGAATTTTTTGCATCCATTTGTTACGTTACTCTTTACACTAGACTGAAGTTTAAACAGAGTTCAGAAAAATACATATTCAAATCTCGTTCATAAGTGTAAACAGACACAGTTCAAAGAAACATACACATATTTTTTCTTCATATCAATTATGTTTATTTCTAAATTTTGCATAAACCCAAAAAAAAAAGTTATTTTGGAACCCCGTAATTTCGGCACTCTTTTCCTTTAAGTGCTTTTTCCATTTTGTCGATTTTTCGGTTGGCATTTTGGTATTTTTAGATTTTAAAAAATTTCAAGATAGATAGAATGTCTTTTAAATTTTAATAGTTGTGCTAAGTATAAGCATCATCATATATAAATTTTACGAGTTTTTCACTTACGTTTTCAATATGTACCTACTTTTTAATTTTTTATGTTTAAAAAACTACATTAACTGATAGAATATTTTAAAATTTTCATTTTGTATCAAGTACAGTGTCATTTGCTTAAATATAGTAATACTGTTATATACTTGTTGCCGTAGGGGTAAAAGTTTGAATTTTATATAGAATCAATCAGGTGTATCGTACACCAATCATATGTTCGATATACCTACGCGTTTACATGCATGTTTTTTAACATGTTCTTTTTTGCCGAACACGTGTTAGTGTAACAATCAATTAATAAAAAATAGCACAAACATATAAGTGAGTGTTCGGCAACATGGAAAATTTTGAAACACATAAATGATATGTAAAATAAATATGTGTACATTACTTTCAAGCAGCACATTTTGTGTGTGAGATGTGTATTTTCTGTACTCTGATTTAAAATAAAATTTTCAATTAATTGTTGTACTGTTTTTTCATTTCTGGTTTCTTCCAATTTTAATTTATTTGTGTCTGGCCAAGTAAATCTTTGTTTTGACTGCCTAAGTGCTTGTGTGTGGACATGTGTTTACCATAGAAGCAATACTGCGAAGCAAAAAGATTGCAAAATAAAACTACGGAAAACGTTGATATTCAACAGTAACTGTTATATTACTTTGTGCATTTGTAACATGGGTTTAGTTACATTCAAACGTATGTGTTTGTGGCATTTTTTATACCTTTCACCACAGCTGGAAAAAGGATATATTTAAGTTTTTCATTCCGTATGTAATTTCTAAAACATTCATTTCCGACCCCATAGAGTATATATATATATTCTGAGTTCTTATGCATAGCGAAGTCGTTTGAGCGATTTCCGTCATTCCGTCTGTGTTCGGGTTAAAATTAACTTGCCAAGACAATAAATGAATTAGAGAAAATTTAAATACGGCTTCCGATTATAGTTTCGAAAATTTTGCTATTGAAAATCAGCAAGATCAGTCCATGTCCTTTCAGGCAGCGGGCAAAGCAGCACTTCACACTACAATGTTCTGATGGATGAACGATAGAGAATTAAAATATAAGAAAAAGAAATTGGCGGTCGCCCATATTTTCCGAGTTATGGGCCAATAAACTTTTCATAGAAAAGTACGATCGTGCAGCATATTTTTTAAGATATCATATGGGTATCAATAACATTTTTTTAAATGTTTAACCCATTAAGAGACAATGACATTTTTATTGTAAAATTATATATTGTTCTTATTTTTTTAATAATTTTTCAATTCTATGTCACCCCAATAATTATAAATTTTTTTTATTGGAGTTACTGCACTAATCTAGATTCACATATATTATGAAGGGTATATAAGATTCGGCATAGCCGAATCTGGCACTCTTACTTGTTTTTTTTGTGCATTGTTTAAATTTTTATTTGGAGATTTTGATTTCCATTTTGTTCCATTTAGTTGTGAGATATTTTTGATTTTTGTGAATTTTAAATATCTAAGACTCGTCCTGTCAGTTTGTGTTCAATGTGTGTCCTTAATTTCATTTAACTTTTTTGGCAAACAGAAAATATAAAATTTTTTGAAAACAATTTAAATTGAATGTCTTACAAACACACCCATACACAAACTTCATAAAATGATCTAATACACTTTGATATTTTCTGCTTGTAGTTACTGTTCGAAAAAATATGTCTGGTAAAATGTGTCTGCATGTTTGGTTGGCATTTAATTTCATTCTTTCGAGTTATCTAGTTATGCATGAGGATTTGTTTTTATATAAATTTATGTTTGAAGTTCTTATTGCAAAAAGGATTTGTTTAATTGTTGCTTAAAATTTGCCAAAATATTTTTCATGCTCAAGTTGTTATTATTTTTATTTTGTTTTCTAACATTTTAATGGGGTGTAACAACAAAAATCCCTTTAAGAGTTTAATATTTATTCAAGATTTTTAAATTCTATATTCTTAATGAATATACTTTAAGTCGAGACGTTTAATTTTAATGTGTGTAACTGACAATTTTCCTTTTAGAAACACACAATCACGCACATATTTTTAGGTCCTTTAAGTTAAAGAAACTTACAGATGGCAACAGTAAGACACATTTAATAGATGCCATTCAATGTTTTATGTCTCAAAGAAAAATCGCTTTCACAGAAAACTACCCTCAGGGTATTTTTAGTCTGAAGGCAAAAAAAAAAACCTAAAATCCAAACACGTGCAATCCGGATTTCGTCATCGTTTACTAAGTTAAGAAAAAAAAAAAACACATTTTAAATTCGATCTTCCTCTTTCTTTTTTTATCCATTTATCTGCTTGTTAGTCCTGCATTCAGGGGTGGAAAATGTTGTTAAATTTTCTACTTTTAAAATCACAAACTGAATTACATGCATGTAGAAATCAAGTGAGATACAAATGTGATTTTTGCCACAAGTGGTTTGAATGAGAAATATAAATCAAATAAATGCGCTTTTTATGCATTAAAAACCCCTTGTTATACGTTTAAGGATTATGGTGCGTTTGTTTGCCTTTCAAAGGATACACTGCCTCGTTTTTGGTCTGTCTGCCTTTGTTTGCTTCAATTAATACATTTTGTGTCATCACCCTTCTTTTCGCTGTCATTTTGGTGAATTTCTTTGTTGTTTCCTGACATTATGGCTTTTTTTGTTTGAGTAAGAATTGATATTGCTGCCACTTTTTGAAGTCAGCCATTTCTTTTTTTATGTATTACCAGTAAGGGATTTTTTTAACCGTTGATAATTGAGCTTAACAAATGCAAGGAAAATAATTTAAGCCAGAAACAAGTAGTTTTTCCAGTTGTTTTAATTTTGAATGGGCGTGTTAAATTGTCAGACAGAAGACGTTTATTCTATTTTATGTAAATTTTTTAAATTCTTTAAATTGTGTTTTTGGTCTTCACTTTTAAAATAATTTCAGTTTTCTACAACATCCCTCCCTTAAGAGAAAAAGTTCAGTTTTATTAATTAA
Source organism: Gymnosoma rotundatum (assembly GCA_916610165.2). Lineage (NCBI taxonomy): Eukaryota > Metazoa > Arthropoda > Insecta > Diptera > Tachinidae > Gymnosoma > Gymnosoma rotundatum. The sequence goes on along the minus strand of OU744337.1, from coordinate 86,995,463 downwards.
AAGAGTATTTCTTATTTAAAATGCGCCAAGCAATTTAACTTTAAAGAACCCTTAAATGCTTCTAATAATAAAAAATGCTTCTAATTATTAGAAAATGTTTTTTAACACCCCTTAAAATTAAAAGTTGAAATTTTTCTCATGCCGTATTTTTGTAAAAAATTTTAATTAAATTTTTAAGCTCCATAAAATTATTTCGTGCACAAAAAATTAAGTTCTAGAAATAGAAAACATACTACTTTTTGCAATCCAGTCGTATTTTCTTGTCAAAGACTGTACAATCATATTCGAATGGAATGGAAAGAGACTTAAGATACTTTGCCTGTAAAACGAAATAATACTTACCGTTTATTAGGACGTACAAATAGACGATCAATGCTTTTGTTCTTTTCCTATTTCGTTACTAAATTATGCTGTTGGTTATATGTTCGTTAAAATATAAAAATCAGGAAAATCCTAAATTGATTCGAAATAATTTACTGACATTCCTGCTTAAAGCTCGTTAACACCGTCGAGAATGTATTTTGCAATCTTTTTATATTTGTAGAGTTCACTGAGTTAACTGGTAGTATGTTCGTAAGTAGTGTGAGTCAAGCACATGGATCTGAGCTTCCCTGATTGTTTTCTATATTCCTGTTTTTCTTTTCTCCTCGTATAAGGGGCAGTCACTTTGCATAACTAAAATATAGATCGCATCGTGCACTATGTTTTCCGGTCCACCGGAAAGTACTTTCTATACCGTCACTGTAAGTAGAAATAGGAATTTTCAAAACAATTTTCCGCAAATTGCTTTTCATTATCTTCGAATGAATCCAAATGAAAAAGTTTAATTCTGTAAAATGCAACATAAGTACATATAATTTGTAAATATTATTTAAACAATCGTTTATTATTTCAAACATTTTAATTACAATACTTTTGCAACCACCTGCCACATTAAACCTCAACCAACATTCATTGAAGGCTTAACTTAATACCTGTTCGTGATTATTTACAAAGTTTTTCGTTTTGCGTTGTGTGTGTGTGTGTGTGTGTGTGTGTGTGTGTGTAATTAAATGCATAAAATTTCAATTACAATGGGAAACATTTTTTCATTATTAAACAAATAAAACAAAACAAAATTTATACAAAATATTTATGTTAAATAAAAAGTTTCCATGATGAATAATTTTGCAATTTGTCATCACGTTTGCTTAGAAAATTGTATATTCAGTTTTTCAATAAAACTAACAATAAAATCTCATTTGGAATTCGTTTAAGTTAACACAAATAAATTTACAAATTATAAATTATTCTAGAAAATCTTTTAATTCATTATAGATACTCAAAGTTTAATCAAAAACCCATCAAAAAAATTTTGAAAGGTAATCAAGTGTGGAATTAAGCATTTTTGGCAGATGTACTTCCCAACTAGATTTCCAACTTAATGATTTTAACAAGGCATGAGACTTTTATAATCAATTACTGAGAATCGATTACATTAATTATTGTAGGAAATAATGAGTACCATTAGTCCGGTGGTCACTTTTAACGTAAAGAACTAGTTTCATTACTACTTTCTTTTTTGGAAACTAATGTAATCTCTTTTGTAAGCGAGTAACAAAATATGCCAATCACAAAAGTAGGTCATTATATGGCAAGTACTTTTTACGGTAATGTCTAATTTTTTGCTGGGAAATTGTTTTAATAATTTTTGTAAGAAAAAATAAATATATTTACTAAATGTTTGCAGTGTTTTTGTGTAGTACTTTTTTGAGTTGTTATTGTCTTCTGTCTTATTGATTCAATGGGGTTCTCATTTAATCAATTTGGCTTTTGATATAAGACTTTCTGTTTTTCTATACAAAATTTGGGTAAAATCCACTGATGAGCTATTTGAGCAGTAGTGAAATGGCCATATGGATATGCTTTCCCCGCAGTAATTCATTTCATTTTGTAGTTTAGTTTAAAATAATAAATATTTCATGAGAATATCATGAAATATTTTTATTTGAAGGAATCAAGCACGAATAAAGTAAATCAATTAAATTTGAAAAGATTCCGAATAATAAATTTTTCATTTTAATAAATCTTAACACTAAATAGATCTATTTTTGAAAATTTTAATAAACTATAATTTTTAAGTGAGATAGTTGTAAAAGTTGATGTCTCAGATATAGTCACATAGCACCCTAGCTAGCAGACTTTATTACTTACACGAAAAGAAAAATATTTCTTATAGTGTCTAATTTTTGATCAGAAAGTAAAAATATATATGTACATATATCTCACAGCTCACTATACGATAAAGTGTGTATTTAGTGTTTAAAAACAAAAATTACATTCGTTAATGATAATGATTTGAAACCATTTAATCATTAGTCAGTGGTCTTGATTATGTTTTTAACCAATTATCAATGAAACTTTTGCAATAAAAAGCATTACCGTAAGTGAAAATTATCATAATGCTTAAAAAGTCATTAGCATAATAAAATCATCAATTAATTAGTAAATCTAATTAATTACTCCCATGTATGTTTTTTATAATAAAATTTAATGCGTGTTTTTAACTAATTGCGATTTTTCTTTTTCTTTTGTTTTTAGGTAAGTGGAAAAAAGTTTAAATAATGAAAAATAAGCGATAACTCTTGGGTAAGTTGAATTTTTAAATGACGTATTTCTTATTAGCTGGATCTCAATTCATATAAAACAGAGATTTTTACGATACGCTTGAAATAATAATGCCACAGGTAATGAAAAATCAACAACAGAATTTATAATTGCATTTCATAATGCAAATAATATTATTTTATGCAATTATTGATAAATTGCGATATCGAAAAACATTCCCAATATGAGACCTCTTAGTTAGTGCGGGCTTATAGTTTACGTTTTTTTTACAGACATTTGTTATTTTTAGGAAATTAAAAAAAATCTCGAGGCTGTTATTCTGAAGCCATAAAATCGGTTTTATCTGTATGAATTTTTTCTTATACAATTTTTTTTTTGAGAATTTTGATTAGAAGTGAATTTAAATGCAATGATGCAATGGCAATAAAAGCTCAACTTTATACTAACTCTTCTTTAGCTGTTATTCCTGGCGGTCACTGATATGGTGCTTGAATAAATTTTTATAAATATTTAAGAGCTTCCACATACTCCACGTAAAAAACTTAATTACTTTTTTACGGTCTTATTGACGTCAACAGAATCTCAGGTATCAGTTTTTCTATGAACAATTACACGTGTTGCTGGACGCTGTTTGCATTTCGTTTAAAATACCAAAAGTAAAACCTTTTGATTAAGTTTACAATTCATCTTGTTTTTTACTGTGTTTTACCTGTTTCTGTTACAACATTTTAAACGTGAGTTTTACTTCAATGCACCTTTCTTTGTTAATCGCATATTTCAAGGTGGCTATTTGCTTTATTAACAGTACGTCGAAGTGTTAAATACATTTAAAAGTCAAATAGTGAAAAAAAATGAAATCGAAATAAAACGAAAACTTAGGATAAAATTGATTTGTTGCAGTTTATTTGTTTTGAAACGTTGTGGTGTTTACACATTTTAACAGAACTTAAACTCACACTTAAAAATAAGTGTTTGATGTAAAATCAAAGTAATAAGGGCCAGTTTTAGACTTCGTATTTAAATGTCATTTAAATTTAAGTTCTATTTAAGTACAAAATTCAGTTTTTCAATGCACACTTAAATAAAACTTAAATGACCAATCTTGCGCATTTAAAGTCCATTTAAATAATACAGTTTTACCATATGGTTTTGACATTTTTTGTTGTTGTTTCGCAAAACTAAACAAAAGTAAACAAACATTTTAGCCATTGATAGCACAATATTTTATGTTTTGCATACATTTCTTAATAAAAATATTAATTAAAAAGTTAAATCAATAAACAAAATAAGTTTAGGTGGTGAATAGATGAGTATCGCTGACATTTTTTTATATATTTAAAATATTTTTCACAAAATTTGCAATTCATTGTGTTTGTTAGCAGCTGTTTTTCATAAACAATGGAGATTTTTTTCGTAATGCTACCATATTTTTGTGATATTTAAATGAGAACTTAAATAAAAACTGAAAAAATTAAACTGCATTTAAATACAACTTAAATTTAAATGAAAATTAACTAAATGCGTATTTAAATACGAACTCAAAAATTGACCCTAAAACTCAACTACTTACAGAATACACAAAAAAGTGCACGAGTTAGTTCACACTTTTTCAGTCTCCGGACTTATTGAACGTCAGTTTTGCTATCATAGTTCAGATTTACACTATGCAATTTTTTGAGGAAATTTTTCTCAATTTTCTATTTAAGTTACAGCGTTATGCGCTATTTAAAAGTAAACATTGGTAGCAGTAACATTCCCTTAAAAACTAAAGCAATGACATATTGCTTACTCCTCCTGTTTCACAAACAAACAAACAAAAATGTTATGCTAGTTTTATGAAAAATTGCGTAGTGTAAATGCTGTAATACCCCATGAAACATAACCCCAAATAACCGTAAAACAAAAAATCAGAAATGACAATAATATCAATTTAGAAACTGTTAAAAATATCAATTTAATAGCGATAAATAGATAAAATTCAACGATTTTATATAAATTTAATTAACGCCGGTTTTTAAAAACAAAAACAACAAAAAATTAAATTAAATGAAAAGTGCTGACGCGAGAGGAAGAACGAGGATGATAAAATAGAAAATAATTCCCATTTAATATTAATCGTATGTCGAAAAAAGTTTAAAATATACAAAAAACCATTAAATCTAATCAAACCCAATTAATAAGCGACATTCATGCAACAACAACAAAACAGAAAACAATAATTGACAGCTATTGATTTAACTTTGTATTAAATATCAATTTCTGTTGTCATCAGATTAGACAAGAAGATTAAATAATTTAAGTTTAAAGTTTATCTAAAGCAACATAAATTTAACAAAATAAAACCCTCTTTTATGGGTTTTTTCATTCAATAGTAAAATTCAACTAAATTTATATTTAGTGACTTTTAGGTTTCAAGTCATAATCAGCCCAGCAAACATAATCAGGTTAAAATTTTCTTTGACTTGAACGAAATATTTAAGAAAAGAAATGTTAAGACTGGCAAAAATCCTCTGCTGGGTATTGTAAGTTTTACTTTGTATAAAAGCATTAATAACATTTAAAATTTATCGTATTCAACTTTCAGGCAATGAAACCACTTCTTTATTTGACGGTAATAACATTTTAATATTTATGAAGACACCAAATTCCCCTTCTTTGGGTTCCTACACACAAAACATTTTACAAGCAATTTACAATGGCAAAAGAATGCTTAAAGTTTGCTAAAAGTTTAAATTTAAATTGGAACAAAAGATATGTTTATGTCTCTTATTTAGGTGCCTGTTACCTTTTGGATCTTTTATTTTTTTTTTGTGTCTTTGCTATTTTTAATGTTGATTTCTAGTTTTGTTTTTCTAATAATGTGATAAAAAGTTACCAAGCCAAAAGCCAAATACTAGCTACAACAATTAACTCGTTTCTAGTATTCAAAATTTTAGGCTTTTTTAAGGAGAAATCCTCATAAATTTTAAAGTAATTGGTGAAATGTAGGTTTTTTGTTAAATTTATATATTACAGATGAAATTCGGATTTTCCGTAATTTCAAAAGGAAATCAACAATATTAAATTTGTGGTGTTTGCGTTCGCTTGAAAACTTTAAAAATTTGTATTAAAAACAATAGGACATTTTTAAAATATTTATACATTTTGAAATTTGTTTTGTGTAGTCCAAATAGTGTTTCGTTGAGTTTTATAGAATCAGATCTCAAATTTCATTGCGAAAAAATAACGAACTGAAGAAGAAAACCTATTTCCCTATTTTTTAGGACCGTTATGGATTCCTTGTGTTTTAGCAAAAAATAAATAAATAATATTTATGTGTAATTATACTGCTGTCCAAGTTTTGTGGGCAATACTTTTAGCAGTAGACATGATGTTCACACTACGTTAATGGGAATTATAAAATGATACATTACATTTTTAAGTTTACTTTCCAGTTATCAAGATAATATTTGTAATAATCAAATAAAAAAGATAAAATAACAAACGTAATTTGAAACGTAAACTTTTATATTAATTATAATTGAATAAATCTCTATATTTTCATTTGTCTTTTCAGCATCAATTTCAGTATTCATTACATAAGGGAAGGCAAGAGGTGATTGCTTTCTAGTATCAACAACTATTTAAAAACAATCTTTTCTGTTCTTTTTCTTGCAATTTCCTGCAATAAAAAATGTAAATTATTTTATGTGTTTTTTCTTTTCTACAGCACTTGTAGTTCAATGAGGGAAGAAGTAAATTCAAAAGAGAAGAAATCGAGATATCTTCAGATTTTCTTTAAAATCTTTTTGTTTTTTTCTCGTTACCTCACATTTATTTATTTACAAGTTCAAGAATTGAAACAGTAAAAAGGGAAAACATATTATTAGTTCTGTTTGTTAATATTATTTGAAATTCATTGAATGATTTCTGCTGAAAGCAATCTTTTAAATTAGTTGAATTTGCTTTCGGTTTTACTTTCCTGAGCAACAGAGCTTTCTCCGGATGTTAAACTACGAAGGTGGTACGAGAGTAAGAGAATTGTGTACAAGTGTTGGGAAGCAATGACCAAAAGAATTAAAGGAAGTAATACTGGATTTGTAACAGTGTTCAGCATTACCGTTCGTCGACTAAAGTCGCAATCTAAACTTTTTTTTTGCGGCGTATGACTTCTTGTGAGGCTTTTTTAAACTCAGGTTATTTTTTTTGCTAGTTTACTTACAAGAGCAAATTTTGTTATCAACTAGTTGCGAATTTTCCTATTCTTACTTTTCTACAAAATCGTAATAATTTATTTCATTGACATGCAACAAATGCTAGACAGAGATATTTTTATATCTTTAAAGATAAGTAAGCTTTTGGAAAAAAGCAATTTTTAAGTTTAAAAAATAAAAACAGTTAATCTTTGAATTTGGCAATTTTGATGAATAAATAATCAACAAAAAAAAAAAAATCTGAAAATGAAAACAAAATTAATATGTAGCTATGTGGTCACAGTCAGATTAAACCACTGAATCTGCTTTGGAAAATTGCAACAAAATTATATGTACTTCTAGTGAAATACTAATGGCATCACCTGCTTTTATTTTCTTAAATGCTTTTTTTGTGCGACTTTTTTTTTATGAAACGACCTCTTTTTCCACTTTTGGAAAATTGCCAGTGGTAACTCTAGATGTGATACGCTTTTATTATTTTTATTTAAAGCAATCTACCTGTGTTGATTGAAAGTTCGGAAAAAAATATATCAATTGTTTGTAATTGAAAATCCAAATTATCTGCTAAAATTTCGTAAAAGAGAAATAAAGGACGAATAACTAAAATGAATATTTTTTGGGTGGAATCGTTTAGTAAGGGATTTTGCATTTTCAAACCTAAAATGTTAATGTTAAGAGATTGTGGATTTTTATAATTCTTAGAAGAAGTAAGAAGATGGTACATATTGAGTATTAATATACATTAAATAAATTAGCATTACCATTTATTCACTAATGGTAATTATCATTGATTAATGACTAAATAAGACACTATGGGAACACAATTTTGTTCTCGTGTAGGTAATAGGATCTGCTAGTTGGAGTGTTAGGTGACTTTAGATCTCAGACATCAAGTCTTACATTTATCTCACTTCAAATTGATAAATCAGAAAAGAGTAAACCTTAAATCTTTGTTATATGCATAGTTCGTTTTGAGGGTTTTGATGTCATAAATTTATTTTTTATAAAAACTATTATTTTTTTCCAATTGTAATTAGTAATTAAACAGTGTTATTAAAGTTTCATTGCCATTAGAAGAAACAATAATAATTAAAATAAAATCCTTAGCATTAAACCGTAGTTAGATCTTTTCATAATAATTATTTTAAAAAATGCCAATAAAATTTCAATGATAATAAAAAAAAAACATAAGTCTGAGTAATTTGAACATCGCTAAAACAAGTGTGTTGTGCTAAAAGGTCATAATTTGGATTTCAATGTTAAGTCGCACAATTTTGTAACAACTTTCGCATTGCAGGATACATTTGCAAGATAATCTAAGGCGTACTTTAGCATATTGCCAAACATGTTCGTTTAAAACTCTTTAAGTGTGAAACTAAGAGGTACTCAAAGGAAGCAGTGCTTAACAGCACATCAAAAGGAAACTGAGTAAAACCAATGTAAAAAGGGTTTTTCATAAATGTTCAGGATTTAAGAACATAAAGTAACTTTTAATTTTTATTAATGCGAAGTTGAAACACTTAGAAAAAACAATGATAACTATTTTCGAAAAATATTTTTCCATGACAAAATATTAGAATACGAAATTAATTAGACCTCAAAAGTATTAAAAATTTTCTTCTTCTACTTTCTATTGCTTTTCATTTATTTTATATTTATGTTTGTATCATCACAAAGGCCCCTTTAATAGAAGAAAATGATTCCTTGAAAATAATTGAAAACAATACTTCCTGTCGAAAGTATAAAATTTAGTCAAAATGTTTCTATTTATCTCTTTATAACATTGTATTTTTTCTTGACACCAGCAGCAGTTGTTGTTTTATTTTACTTGCTCAACTGTCTAGGATGTCAAACGAATAAACCGATAGTACCAAGAACAATATTTAACTGTTCCCATCTTCTCTGAAGTCTTTACTGCTTAACATGTTTAATAAAAAACATTTTTTTTTAACTTATTGGTGTTCTTAAGTTTTTGCTTTTTTATATTGCCAGTGGAAACAGTTTTCTTGTATTTATTTATTTATTTTTTGTTGTCATCGTTTATCGAATTGTTAAGAAATACAGAATTGAAAAAATTGAGACTGTAACATTTTAAAGAAAATAAAATGACACAATAAAATGACTATTTTTTGTCAAAAAACATGCCAAAAATAATTTAAAAAAATTTGATGTGCCTTAAATTGATCGCGGTTTTCTTTATAAGTTTAATTATTGGCCTTTAGGGCTGTGTTTTCAAACGTGAGAAGTGTCGTATGTTATACGCACCCATATAATCAGATTGACAATCCAAATTTAAGCTGTTCACGAGATATAGACTTGGATTTATGGAAAATAAATATAATCTAAATTTTCAACACTGTCGTTCTTACTTTAGTGAATTTGTAGGCAGGCTAACAAAGTTTTTACAAACATAGGAATCGTTTGTCCTCTTTTTAATGCAAAGCAAATGTTATAGTAAAGTATTTTGATTATCGCCAGGTATCTTGCCGGTCGCAACTTTAAAATTTTCATCGTCAAAAAGGATTTTTTATCGCCAAGTTTATTGCTTACAGCGCGAATATGGGTAAATCATCGTGCTTCGCCAAATAAAATCTTGAGAGCTAAAAACGTTGTTTTGAGATGAAGACAGTTTTAATGTACTTGTCTTCCTTCTCTAGTATCTGGAACTTTACACGAAATAGCTCTATATAAATGTTAATAAAACCAAAATAATGTTAAATTTAAATTTTTTTATTTACACACACATACTAACTAAAGAAAATAATTTTAGAATAAATTAAATTAAATTTCATTAAATTTTCATTAAGTTTTTGTGCTTCATTTTGCCATGAAAACCTAAGTTTAGTTTAAAATATTCTTGAAAAAATATTTTCAAAATAATCCATGACAAATAAAATTCCAAAATCTCAAAAGAATTTAGGATTTTTTCTTATTTGGACTTGGCTAAAAATTTGCTCAACATTAGCTGAAGATCTTGGGAAAACCAATTTGTCAAAATATGGTATAAATAAATTATGGCTACATTTTTGTGTGGTAAACGTGTCTAAACTTTATTCATCCTCTAATTTCGGATTTATTCTAATTTCTATTTTATACCCAACTTTAGAGTCTCTCGTTAACTAATGACTATTTTGAACTAATAATTTTTTTCTGAGCCCTTTCTTTGCAGTTAGGTATACCCCCAAATCCCATTAGTTAATAATTAGTTAGTGAAGAGTAGAGATGCTTAAAAAATTATTATACCTTTCACCGTAAAAAGTGGAAAAGAAGAAATAGAAAGTGGAAAGCGATGTCCATCTGCCCGTCAGCGTTAGTGTTGAAATCAACTTTGCTAAAACACTAGATGAGCTAGAGGATATTTAAATACGCCAATCGATCAGGCATAGTGTCGAAAGAGGTCCTACTGGAAATCAACATGATCGGTCCATGTCCTTCGAAGCAGCGGGCAAAACACCACGCTTGCCTTTAATTTTTCCATATCATTTTGTACAATGAAGTAACTCCAACCAAAAACGCAATTATATGCGACGATAGAGAATTAAAAAACAAGAAAAAATTTAAAAGTAAAAAATTGGCACTCGCGCATATTTTTCGAGTTGCGGGCCTCTGAACTTTTCATAGAAAAGTACGATTGAGCACTGTATTTTTTAAGATATCAATATGGGTATTTTTTTTAAAACCGCTTAACACATTAAGAGCCGATATATACGATACTCTTTAATCTAATTTAATTTAAAAAAATTTAAATCATAAAATAGCTTTATAAATTTAAACATATAATTAAGGAAAATTAAAAAAGTAGCAACTGTACGTCAGTATGTATATGTATTTATTATATATTTGTTTACTTAATTAACGTTTTATAGTCAACCTTAGAACAATTTTATGCAGCATGACATTAAGGCCACCTCCAAAGAAAAAAAGTTAGTGAGGGAAAGTAAAAGTTAAACTTTTTTACTCTTAAATTAAATTCATAATTATATTTACAGCCTTAATTCAAATAAAAACAAAGTTTTGCTGTATTTTGACTACTCATTTCATTAATGTGCCTCTTAAAATACACATTGTAAAACATGAGTACTTTTTTTCTATTCAACAACAACAATAATGATTATTAATTTATGCAATTCACACAGAGTTTATGCAAACAGCTCTAATTTGTTTACACAATGAAAAACAAATCAAGTATGTAAATTTGTATTTATGTATATTATTTCTTATTTTTTTTTTGCGCTATATCTGCCAGCATTATTTCTGTCTTTCTTCCTTCTTTTCTTCCCAATGCCCAACAAATATAAACATAAACAAAATAAAGTTTTTTTCCTTTAGCATTTTTTTTGTGCTTGTAAGACATTTTTAATGATTGTTTTACTTTCGAAGTCGATCGCTGCAATGCAAAGGAGGCAGCGAATTGCTTATTATTGCTAGAAATGTGTTATTTTAATAAAAATAATATTCGATTTATTAAATCTCAAACCATTTTGCAATTTTTGGGTTTCAGTCCTGTGATAAAGTGTCGGAACAGGATGTTGTATTTCAGTGTCAAAACTTTCAACAATAAAGAAAGTATCTGCAGAAACAATAAGAGAAGTGTTAAAAGAAACACAATTAGCAAGCCGAGTGGCTTAAATATAGAAAAGATCGTTTAGATTTTAGCCAAGAGTAAACTATGCAAATTTTATATCTTTATGTTATCAGTTTCTTTTAATGTTTGTACAATTTCTTTAAATAGACGAAAGCAAATAAAATCTGTTTGAATCCGAGTGCAGGGGTAATCTCTGGCGTAAGTGCAACAAATAGTTTTTTTTACGAAACCGGCTAAGAAAACTATAAAGCATAGAGTCTTGTCAATTATAGTGTCAGCAGCTTTATGTATCGAAAACTTTTACTTTAGAAGGTGTCATGACAAATGCATGTACCACGAACTTTGTTAAAGGGGTTCAAGCATGTTGGATATTATTATTAGGACAATGACCCTAAGTACACATCACATATAGTATAGAGCTGGTTTCTGTGCTTACAGTCCATAAATCCTGTGCGCAAAGCCCAGATATAAGTTTTAATAGAGCATTTATAGAACGAACTTTGACTTCGAATAATGAGTTATTGTACAAAAATAAAGCAACGTAGAGGTGCGTTACTCCTTATTTATGCAACAAATTATTAGATTATATTAGATTATATTCCAACAAGATTACAAACTATCGAAAATCAAAATTATATGCATAAATAAAATAATAATAGACCTCTCGATTTTCAATGTATTCATAGTTTCAAGAGTTTTTTGATTTTTATTATTATTTCTATTTCTTTTTTGTTTCATTTGCGTAGAATAACCATTCTTAAAATATTTTTATTTTAAACAGCTAAAAACTGTTTGTTAAACTGTTAATAACGATTAAAAATATGTTCCTTTAGGCATAACAGAGTAACTTATTGGCTTGCCCGAATGTGATGTGAGCCACTGTAAAGCTGCCAATTATAATTGTTTTTTATTAAAGCTTTCTATCTATCTTTCAAATTTAAATCTAATGCTCACACAGGCACAAATAAATATACATTTTCCGTCATATTTATTTTGCTACATTTTTTTATACTTTTAATTCGATGCATTGATACCTACGCTGTTTTAGTTGACATTTATTATTTATTTTGTAAATACAACCAGAGCTTTAATTATTTCTAAGAATAAAAATCTTAATGTACATACATCTTTTTTTTAAGGAATTTAGTCCCGGATTTAAGTTATATTAAGTAATTAATAAATTCAATCATAAATTTCATTAAATAAGGTAATCATATGATCTAACTAAATAAATAACAAAATGAAAAGAGATTAAATTTAAAATTAATTTGAAAGTAAACAAAAGATTTAATTATTGAAATTGTTTTTTAACATTGTTAATTTCCCTCTTCTAGAAAAGTATTTTGATAAAAATATTGACTTGTTATACATAAATTAATTAAAATATATGAATTAAAACAATAATTGTCACTTTTTATTGCAAAAATCAAAAACATAACTGTTGGATTTAAAAATAAGAGAATATCAGAGAAAATGAATTTATGCTGGATTAAATTAAATATTTATTGATTGCATTAAATGCTTTTTTCAGTCAATAACTGTAATTGACGTGTAAATAAATGTTATACCATTTTATTATAAAACATTTGTATTAAATTATGTTTGCTTTAATCTTCAATAAAGCAGAAACTAGTAAATAACACAATTGTCGGCATTACTCTTAAGAGGTAATAAAAAAACTAAAGTTTTCCTAGTGCGTTAATTGATGTTATTAATAATTTCACTGTTTAAATTTGTGAAATATTGAAAACAACTCTATAAACGAATACCTGTTTTTATACCCTTCATCATAAGTGGAAAAGTATATATATTTGATTGTCATTCGGTTTGTAACTTCTAAAATATACCTTGAGTTCTTATGCATAGCGCAGTCAGTTAAAATTCAACTTTGGAAAAGCTAGAAAAAAATTTAAATATGCCAATCAATAAGACATAGTTTCACTAATTTTGCTATTGAAAATCAGCAAGATCGTTCTAAATCCTACCAGGTAGCAGGCAAAACACCACGTCGGCTTCCAGTTTTTCAACAACCGTTTTTCAACTTTTGTTTATATTTCTACAGGTAGTTGTGTTTATGATAAAAATATAAAAAGGGTAAGAAATATTGGTAAGCTTTTCACTACTTACTATTTATTCACCACTGAATTATACTAGGATCTGATACAGTAGCCTTCCATTTACAAAGTTTGGACAACAACCCTAAACAAGGCTTTCAACTGTTTTTCACCAAAAAACTTTATTTTCTTTACTAATTAATTAATCACTAGGCCAGTTTTTAAAGTAAAAATATTGTTTATTATTTTTTAAATATTTCGCCACACCGTTGGGTGGCATCTTCAGCAAACAGGAAACAGAAACTGTATAAGTGGTTTTAAACCTTATGGTAGGGCAGAGATTCTTATGAAGTTTTTTTTATATACTATTCAATGGGAAATCTGCAGTATGGTTATACATATATGATGAAGGGTATATAAGATTCGCCATAACCACGATCATTTAATATGTTGCGCTCTGGGACGTGTATCAATTTTTTAGGTGCGTTGATGAATGTTTCACGATTTCAACTTTTGCAAATGCCATGTTTAGCTGTTTGTAGCGGTTAAACATTTTTACATATCAGGGGGCAGCAAAATTTTATTTTGTCGGCTTTGATTTTTTTTTAAGTTTGAAGCAAAGCAGTGCTCTATAACAAAATTTCGTAACAGCATTTTGGTTTGAGGATGAAGTTGCGCAGCAGAAGTAAACAGCCAACAAACCAGTTTAATTATACTGCATTCAGTTTCACATTACCTTTGTTACCTTTGATTATATGTTGCTCTTCCTATTCAGTCATCGATCAAGATGTGTATCGAGGTATTTAACTTTCGATAGTTGTGGTATCATTTAGTTATTTATGCGAATAGGATGGGTAAATTTGTTTTATTCACCTTTATTTTTTGTTTTCTTAACCTGTTTTTCAAAGTATTGTGAAAGTACTTGGGGGTCTTCGTGGTGTATGCTTAGAAACGCTGTATCATCAGCAAACGTCGAAATGTGGACTCTGATGCAAGTTGGTATATTCGAAAGTTGGAAAATTTTTTAAGAGCTTAAAGGAGTTGCAATTTTAAATTTTTAAATACTTTTGGAATCCTAAAATAATTAAAATTTATTTATGGTTGATTACATAATTGAAATTACGAAAGTATAACTTATGGCTGCTTACATAAATAATTGTTAATTATTGTTATATTTTTTTTATTATATTTTTTGATAATTGAATATTGTTTTTTTTTAATTAACCTACATCTAAGCTAAAGCTAAACAAATGCAAAAAAAACATGCAGACCTTAGCCCCAGGGCAATAACTAATAGTCGTTAAATATATTTGGCTTGCATTTAAAATAAACAAAGTGTGCAGGCAAATATTTGCAAGGATCCTATAACTATTTGTTTTGTACTAAAACAACAAAAGAAGTCCGTTGTTGTAATCGCAAATACTTCACTACAAAGTCGACCTTGTAGAAATATTATTGATTGAAACATTAACTTAAACAGGTATTAATAAAATTAATAAATAATTGCTATGTTTATATTGATAAATATTTGTTATTTTATCATGTTATGTTTTTGTAATATTTTTTCTATATATTACATAAATAAATATGTGTAGTTAGTAAACTAATTATAAATACAAATTATTTTTATAATACATTCGCGTACAACATGCCAGCAGTTGCAAGTTAAGTTGGACACAATCATAAATGTTAATATTGACATGTTATTTATTTAATTTATTAAATATTTATTATTTCAATTTAATTGCTTTAACTTTTTAAGGTTTTTTTGTACAGTCTAAATGAAATTATTTTTTTTTGTTTGTTTTTTTATATCATTTTTAATTGAGCGATAATGAGTTGTTAGTAATAAATATTAGTTACAATTTCATTTAAATAAATAGTATTTATTACCTTAACTTAAATTTTTACATAATTATTCAAATGTGCATTTAAGAACTTACTTGAAATAATTTTGAAAATTTTGGGAAACTGTTTCAATGTGAAGTGGCCGTGACGGTAAATGTTTTTATATGTTAAAATTCCTCTCATTTATATTCCAATATTTTGGCCCAATACACAAAGCGGGCTGCAGTAATAAATAATATTTTATTACAGTGTCAATGTGGTGGGTGATAACAGAAATTATTATGACAAATTTAATTTTCACACAAAAACACAGAACTACCTAATTTATGTCATAAACAAAGAAACAGTAAGTAACTCTAAAACAAAATCTAGAATAAAATAAACAAAAACTAAACTAAACGAAGCTAAGTTAAGCTGGCTGACTGACTGACAGATTGACTGAACTGACTGAAAACAAACTGCATAAACGATGCAGCTTCATGTTGTTGATGATGTTAAATTTGTTTTTGCTATTTTAGTTCTCATAACAGTGCCATTGGGCTGGAATAATAAAGCACACTAATACATATACATATGAGAAATTCGAGAAGAATAAAAACATTAACGGCAAATAACAACCGAATGTAGTCATACAGCATGATACAGGCTGTGAGTGTGAATAAAGCTTCAAATAAACCAGAAATAGCAACCACAATTTATAACATTTAATACATAAAAAAGACATACAGTAACAAATACATACTAAACAGACAAAATACGAAGACAGGCTGAAAAGTCGCAATACGAGAAATAAACGGACACTTCTTAAACAAAATAAAGAAGCACTTAAAATAAAGTTCAATTTTCTATGGATCTCTTAGACACAAACCACTGGTGAAACAATCTCAATCTCTTTAGAAAAGCTTTTTTTACATTGACGTCTTAAAATTCCTTAAATTGTTAAAACGACCAATGATTTTCCTTTGGCTTGTGAAACAAGTTTTACGATACCGTTATGAAGTCAGCTTCTAGGTTTAAATAGTCGCTGATACTTCTGTTTTTTGATTGTTTTTGTATAAATTGTAATTTTCTTGCGGCATGGAAACGTCTAACAGCCATACCTAAATAAAAACGGAAAGCGGAACGTTTTCTTCCGCATAGCTTTAACGCTGAAATGCCATACCTAAACAAAACCGCCAACGCTATGTCAAAATGATATAACAGAGGGTTATTTAAAAATTAAGGCTTGAGTCTAATTAACGGACGCAGCTTAAAAATGAAAAATAAATTGTCTACAGGGTGTAAAATGGAAAACTAAGCAAAAAATTACCTTTCCGATGATTCCCATATTGCGACATTCCGCCATAAAATACTCAATATATGCCATATTATACATACAAACGTTTGAGGTCTGTAACTCCGAAACTAAAGGTCAGCCTAAAAATTTCCACTCAAAATTTTTGCTTAAAAATTTACACACCGGACACAATTTTTTTAATTTCTGAACTAGATTTTTTGCAAATTGTATAAATAGAAAGTTTTATAAAAAAAAAGTAAAAATTTGCTTTGTTTTTGTTTACTTTTAATTATTATTAGTAAACGCCTTGTCAAAATCGGATTTTCCAATTGTAAAGCGTTGCCGTCGCGTTATTTTGGTATTCTCCATACAAAATGTACTGGCATGAGAACTTTTGACAGCAAAAAAACGCTTTCCGCCCTTGTTTAGGTATGACTGTAAGAAATCACGAAATAATTATACGTCTAAATAAAGAAAGTAATTTAATTACTTTCAAAATCCCTTTTATCTTCTTTAAAGTTTTGAAATACATTCAATATTTTTTCATTTCGTACGAAACTAAAATGAATGCTGCTAGAAGTTGACGTATACAGTAAAATTGATTTTAATTTGAAAAATTCACAAGAAAATTAAATATTTTTCATCTTCTTCTGCATTGTGCGCACATAGTCCTAACATATAGCATGCAGGGATGCCAGAAAATTTTGACCAGAAATCGCCACTTTTGCACAAAAAAATCGGCTTTATCGGTACTTTAATTTAAAAAAATCAGCAAAAAATCGGCAAACACATTGTGAATACAATAAAACATATTTTTATTAACAAAAAGTATCAAATAATTGATAATTTTTAAAGATTTACAAGATTTATGTTTAAAATCAAAACGTTTTAATATTTGAATTGCAAGTTCTACATTTCGTTTTTGTTATGTTTTGATTCTTATATTAACTTTTTAGCCACTGAGCCCAAATACACCTCACCAAATAAATTCCGTTAAGTAAAGTTAATCGATTTTTATAAAATAACTTAGTAAATAATTTAGTTCTTAGAAGGCTTTTAATTTGATTGTATAGGTTATGCATTTCAGTTGACTCACCTTTAAATATTCTGTGTATACTAGAAATAAGCCGAATATTACACTTAATGGTTTCAGAATAGACTACGTAGAGCATTATAAAACATTAGGATTTTATTTGGATACCAAACTAAACTTTAATATGCATATCAGCAGCATTTTTCCAAAAGTTATCGGAATACTGAGAAGATTATATTCTGTGGGATACTATCTTCCGCTTGAGGTTAGAAAAAGAGTTGGTTTATCGCTGTGTCTTCCAATTTTCCTTTATGGTATCGAGTTTTACTCTGGAACCACACATATAAATATCAGTAAATTACAGCTCTGTTTTAATAGACTTGTGCGGTATATTTTCGGGCTAAAAATTCATGATCATGTGTCTTCGTTCACCCGAACATTACTAGGTTGTGATTTTATTGACTTTATATCTATCAGAAAAATGATATTGTTCTATAAGGTAATTAAAACGGTGAAAAGGTTTTCATTTGCAAATTCGACAAGGACAAACGTGCTTCTAATACCGTCTCATTCATCTCTTATAATGGGAAGATCGTTTGTAGTAAGTGTTGCTAGAGTTTGGAATCATTTTGTACCATGTCGGGAAAGGAGATTTGCAAACTCAGTCATAAAGTTTAAAAAAATAGTGCGGGAAAGTCTCTAAAAGTGAGTTTGAAATGCACTTTGAGTCAACCTAAAGACAAACCCTTTAATATTTTTGTTTACAATATTTAAATATTCTTTTTATCTTTGCTGGGGGGTAGCTTTAAGAGTTAGTAATTAGTTTGAATTTATATTGCCAAGCATATATCTATGGCAGATTTGGCCTTGAAGGCTTATTGTCATTTCATAATAAATAAATAAATAAAATAAATAAATAAATAAAAACTTCAAGAATATATTTAAAGAGGGTAAACACATATTTACATTTGATTTGGTTCGTTTAAATTTTTTATAATTGTTGTTTCTGTATCGATTTGATTTTTCAAAGCCTCATACAAATCTAGTAGTCAAACAACTACTGCTTCAAGCGACAGGCATCTGTTTTGAATTGGGTGCAGTAATTTTTTGGTTCTATTTCATGTAATTTTTGAATGTTTTGAAATTGATGAAGACTTTCTAAACTATCTGATGCGTTATTTTAAATATCTCTAATTTGAGTTTTAAATTCCGAAGGTAATTAAAGACAAGCAATTAATGCAAGTAAGTGCCAAATACATTTTACAAATATAATGATTAAATCTGAAATATCGTTTTTTTAAATTTTACAACTGAATTATTTGTGTCTGGCACAACGGTAGCATCGAATCCTATCAAATTGGACTTGTAGTTTTCGTAATTTTGTGTAAAACGGTCTAAAATTAACTTGTACAAGCCTTTGGCATAACATTGGTCTACTATTTATCAATCGGAAGATATCGTCCTGTATTTTAAATTAAATTGTATACATATATGTACTTACAACCAAACACAATGACTTGATTTTGCATAGATCGGTTGATTCATTCAGGCCAGCGATACTTGCTTTTTAAACGAAGTGTTTATAATAGCATATAAGCCTAACCCTTTTTCCTCTTAGTAGAAGTGCTGACTCATTATCAGTTGTCTCTTTCTAATGTTAGGAGTACAATCATTTCAGTATTGCCCAAAATTATTAAATTATTCTAAAAAAAGTTACCTTGTTACAGTGTTTATAAAAAATCGGCATTTTTGGAGCCAAAATCGGCAAATCGGCACTTTGATAAATTTGAGGTTAAAAATCGCCAAAATGCCGATAAATCGGCAAATATGGCAGGCCTGGTAGCATGACGTCGTCGGGCACCAATATTTCACACGTACAATTCATTACTGTGTGGCTAGATTAAGGTACTTTTTAGACTGAGCCTTTATTTCCCCCACAGAAACATAAACATCAATATAAACATTTAAGTAAATGCCATAAATGTGATTTTTAATGTGTGCAATATTTTAGAAATAACAAACAAAAATTAAAAAAAACACACACAAATATTTTGGCATAAAAAGCAACAACTACTAAAATGTTATAATCAAAAGTGAAAAGGGAGAGGAAATAAAGGACTAAAAGTGGTTGTATTACAAATATTTATTTGCAACGAAACTAAAGGAAACACTATCGCTTATGCAAGGAACACACACACACACGCAGAGGCAGGCACTCATTGAAAGGAAATCTATGAATGTGAACACAAGTATGATTCATGTTATGCAAGTATAAATGCTGCAAGTGATTGTTATGTTTTTAAATTATTTTAATGCTTTTACAGCTCATGATTACAATGATGATGACGTTGTTTGTATTTTGTTACTGCTGCCAATCGAACGAAGCTACTAATGATGCAGCTTCATTTTTGCTAATGGCATATAAAAATAAAGAATACCACAGCATTTTAATTTTAGTGCAAACAAAAAGAAGTGTTGATAAAAAGGGCAGCCTAAATAAACAGTTTGCAACAAAATTTATATAAAACAAAAAACCGAATAAAAAACTCTAATGAACTTAAAGAAGAACGAGTGAGTGGAAAAAATATTCAGAAAATAAACGTTTTTTTTTTGTGGTCTATACTTTGTCTGTGAGATTTTATCACAATTTTTAAAGCAGCCATGAATGTTTGAAAATGTCATTAAGGACGAAATATGTGAACATTCAGGCAAACTAGCTGCAATACAAACTCACACATATTCTGTGAGTATTTATTCTCAACACATTCTTTGGGCTTTAATGCATCAACTGATATAGAAAAAGTTAAGCCTCTACAGGCAAGAATACCCAACGAATGAAAAAACAATAAACTGGTTGGAATAAAATATAGATATTTAATGCATCTAACAATTTCTCAAACATAAAAATGTACATGGGCGCATACAAACATAAACAGAATATAAGTAAAGGATAATTTCTAAAACATCAAATATGCTTTTTGTATGCGTACCCTGCCTATACCGGTATGTTGTATCCTTCAAGGATTTAAGTTTCTTATTTTGCTGTTCTAAGTGTTAACACTGTGTGCGGTGTCCTCTCTAATTTTTCTTAAAAGTGCATTTATTATTCTGTATTGGACAAAATATAAGACGATATTTTCAAATAATCCTGAGACCATAACGCTTAATTTTTGACGGTGATTTTTTCACATTGATCCGTGGTGTAAATGGATGAAACTAAAATAAATTACAACTGTGTTGCTGTTACATCTAAACTTTCACCAGTTATGTTGACGATAACGTTAAATATTTCCAAATTATGTGTCTTGAAACAAAATTAGTCGTTTTTATAAAAATCGTAAAAATACTTGCAGTCAATTAAGGAAAGCTATTTATATTTTTCTTTCCTTACAAATGTTGTCTACTTCATATCTTTATGAATGGCAACCAAAACTTAATATATTTTAGAATATATTAAACACGCTATAAAAATGCTTCCGTTAAATTAGTGTTGTAACTATCAAATACTACTCGATTCTTTTACGATTGAGTATCCGGTACCTCTTAATACTTTAACAACTTGTTTCATACATAAATAAAAGGTAAAATACTCATACCATATACAAAGTTGTAATTTATTACAGTGAAGTACATTAACACATTGTACGGTGGTTGGAAAACGATTTATTATGGTCATAATTTTCATGAACACTGATTGAAATTAAATAAAGGCAAAGCAAGTGTGTTTCTCAGTGGAGCTGCAAAATATCGTCCCCTTAAGGTCAAGGGGGCATACAATTTTTTAAATGTCATAAAGAGTTTATTAATTTATATTAATTGTGCTTGATTCCTTCGGATATTAATATTACATGATATTTTCGTTATTAAAAACTAGAATATGAAATGTACTACTGCAGGGAAAGCAAATTAATATAACCATTTCGCTACTGCTCATGAAGTTTATTAGTGGATCCTTTCCATATTTTGTGAAGAAAACCTCAGAGTGTTATATCAAAAGCCAAATTGATTAATTGAGAACTAAGTTGAATCAATAAAGCAAAAACATCTTTTAAACCGTTACAGACAAACGCTCAGAAACACCTCTGCGCAAGTGTTCATGAGATACTAAACTTTGTCCAAGCTAAGTAGTTTACAAACCACTGCATTGGCATGAATATTTACTTGTATATTTTACTTTTGTATATAGGAACAATCTGTTTAAATAGTTAATTTTCGATTAAGACTTGTTTTTCATAAAGTTTTTGTTGAAAGGAAGTTTTTCGAAGTATTTTTACAAATTACAACCCCGAAAGTATTGAGTAGTCGCTTACTGAAGAGAGGGAATATGTCTTCTTAAATAACGAACTTTGTTCTAACAAGTCTACTACTTTTATATTATATATTTATACTTCTAAAAATACATATGTGGATAAAACCATATGGATTTAAAATGAAACATTTAACAGCAGCATATTGTCGACAAATAACAAGTCGATAGCATTATTTTAAAAGTAAAAAAAAAAACTAAAAACCGCAAAGAATTATCCACTCTTTGTACATCTTACAATATACTTTTTTTAAGGTTTTGCAACCCAAAAGTTTATTCGGAGCTTAAGGTTTAAATTTAAAAATTGTTTATGCATAAAAAAAACGTTTTAAATTAAATGCAAAGCCAACGTGGTATTTATTGTAAAGGAAGAAAGAAACATTAAAATCTTTTTGTAGGTCAACGGAAATTTCGATAGTAAAAATAATTTATGTTGGAACTGTTTTTTGTTACAAAGTATAACGTTGTGTTGAACTGTTTTACTTGTTCTCATGTTCGAACAAAAGAAAAAAAGAACTAGTAACAGACTTAGTGGAAATCGTATACAAAAAGTTAAAATTTAAAAAGCATATACAAACATTCATCTTTAATACAAATTCGACATAATTAAAAACTGAATCATATATTTTATTTACATTATTACGTATGTACGTACGTACATTGTATGAGTCATATCATACCTTTAATAGAACTAAAGTTCGGTTGTTAAAATCGCATCAATCTCCAAAGATAAACATCATTTGATATTTGCTACTGTTGTCACACCTAGATTTTGTTATTTTTATTTTAAAGATCATCCACCATCCTCTACTTTGACTTTCATTTTAAGTTTAAGGAATAAATACCTATGAAATTAATTAAAACGAACTAGAAATTACAAATGTCAAATACATTAGAAGACCAACCAGTATGAATTGGTAAAATAGAATTTGCTAAAGATTGTAAGCAAACTCGTATAAAGTAAGCGAGACGTTATAACAAGAGTTTGTGTAAAATCAATTTTACTTTTAATTTATTTATTCTTGTGCAATGAATTCGGTTTAAGAAATAAATTTCATAAAAACAACTCAAAATACAGTTTCAGCCAGGGTTGCCAAAATGATGATTTTATCATATATTTCATGATTTTTTACCCAAAATATGATTTGATGATTTTTTTTCTTAAATTATGATTTCTAATTTATAAAAACTATGATTTTTTTATTTCAAATGTGTAGTACTTTCATTGTAATTGTACTACATAGTGAAGTTAAGTTTTGTATCAGCTTGTAGTAAACAAAACAAAATATTTCAAAGCTTATCCTGTCAAATACATAGAATGTATAAGGAACTGCAACGCGTTTACTTAAAAATTTTAGACAATTTTATACAAACAGAATATATGAACATGAGTCTCAATATTGACCTTAATTTTGAAAACAAAAGTCTATTTCTACATAAGGAAGAAGTCTATCTGGGTGTTTTTGTTAAACAAAAGATTTCTAGCTGAAAGCTCACTGCAAATGAAACAAATGAATTAATTAAAAATTGTGTGGCATTTTACATTGAGTTATGTAAACAAATATTAAAACGATTTGATTTTAACTCATGTCTTGAACCTTTGAAAATTATAAATAGAAAAATTAATTCTCTGACAGGCTTAATACACAATTTTCCAAATTTAGTTAGTGAAAAAAATATTTAAAATAAAGCTAACGACTCTAGATAAACTTATCTGTGAGGGTTTTTGGTCAAAAGTTAAAGAAACTCGTGCTGACAATATTCCAGCTTTTCCGGTGTTGTCAAAATTATAAGTCTTCCCACTTCTTCAGCAAATGTCGAACGAGTATTTTCAACAGTCATTTTCTTACCAATAAGAAACTGATCCAGCTATAATTTAAAATTAACCAAGATATTAAAAATATAAAATTCTGTATGTTAATATATGTATTTTAATTATAATTTTTAAATAAAATTTTGTATTGAAAAAATGATGATTTTTTTCCGTAAAATATGATTTTTTTTCTCCATATGATGATTTTCTACTCAAAGCTTCTGGCAACGCTGGTTTCAGCAGTTTTGCATTTAAAAAAGAAACAAAAGCAAAATATATATAAAATAAAAAAAGAGAAATGTATGCCAGTCATATTTTAGTCACTCACTTCATCTAAAGACATCTTCTTTCTGGTTCATGTTTAAGTGCTTTGAAGAATCATTTTATGACATTGAAATTAAATTGCCTGCAACAAACGGAACTAAATAGATTTAAAACAAACGCACTCATACACTAACAAAAATCTCATATGTATGAAAGTATAACATGCTTAGAGAACATTCATATTTACTCCAATAGCAACGAAGTAACAGATGCATTCATACAATCTTTTCGAAACGATTAAACAGTGATGCCAAAGAATAAAGAAGGGGCAGATGAAAAATGGGGAAAATGTGAAAGGGAAAATTTTACATAAATACAAAAGTGCTTTACATGAAACAAATGTCGGAATGAATTTCAATTGTAAATTTGAATGCACATTCATTCAATATTTACAAAATCATCTTTGAAATCAATATCATCAGCAGCACCATCAAAATCTTGTTGTTGTTGTTATTCAGCAAAAGGCAGGTTAAATTGCAATAAGCTCAGACAACAACAAAGAACATGTTCTTCTGTTAAAGATAAAAATTACTTAAAGTTCTCGATGATTTAAAAAATTAATCCAACAGGATATTTCGAAAATCAAAATGCCAAAAATATCAACAAAGGGTGTTAGTATTTCGAAGGTATTTTGTATAATTGAAACTTTAATTACCAGACTCTTTTAAATTCAAAATAATCTTTTTGGGAGGGAGGTTGTTTTTATTCCAAGTGACCATGAACCATATATAAAAGTTCGTTCGTTTCTTTCAACAAGTAAAATCATAAATACCTAAACGACATTTGGTATTAAAAGTTTTAGATTTTAAAGTTTTAATTATCTCGTGAGAGTGGCTTTCATTAAAAATCGCATAAACATCACATATTTATTTATTAAAAAATTAAACCGAAGTTAATATAAAGAAAAAAGTTTGACAAGCAAAATGGTACCAACATTTGTTGGTGTGTCAGACAAACGAAAAAGTTGAACGGCTTAACTTCATAATATACACTCTAACCTCCCTTTACGTGGTTGCTGTAAATTTTGATTCAAAATATGCAACTAGTTGCACAATTTAATTTAAACTTAAACGACGAAATATTAAGTCTCTCTTTTAGTGTCTACAGAGTGTTTACAGATATTTTGGCAAATAAACAAAAGTAATTTTAAACAAATACGTGCTGATACAAAATTTACATGAAGAATAATATATTATGCCAGAATTATGGAGCATAAATAGAAACAGAAAAAACAGAAAATATATGAAAGAAACTAAAAATATTTATAACAAAACTGTGCTGTGCAAACAGTTGCCAAGCGTAAAGGTCGTCTTGCCATTCAATATAAAATGAAAATCTGAAATTATTGCTTCCTTCTTTTTTTCTGTCCAGCATTCTCTAGCTATTGTAAAGAATTTGCAGTATGAATTTGCAATCTAGGTATTTTCTAAATATTGCTTCTTACTAATTATCATAAGCCCTATTTTCGATTGTAAAGATACAAATAATTTACGATTCTTTTGTAGTTTCTATTACTATTTGAGCGATGCTATTAATACTCTTAAATCTTTGAATAAATGCTTCTCGGTCACATGTTTATTGGAGCTAAGTGGTATTTAAATTTCGTCAAACGCAGAAGCTGCAGTACGTTTTAGTTGAAAAAGAGAGAATAACAATAGTCACGGCGGAATCAAATACTTAAAATTTAATTTCAAAAATGGCTAAAAAAAAGTGTTAAAATATTCGTTGTTTATTACGGTCCTGATTTCGGGGTGCTAGTGTTATTAGATGTTGTTTCTTCAAATGTGGAACGAAATCATGCGTAAAATTTAATATAAGACATGTCTTGTTTTTATTTGTTTTTGTTTTAAAGACTCAAGTCAAAGTATTTTCTTTTTTTAATATTTTTTTTATTTCTATGTCTCTCTTTTTAAGCAATATGCCTATAAACGAGTGTTGAATAGAGTTTTTGTTTACACATTTTGCTACAAATATGTTGGCATTACATCCAAGTCTCTGAAAACGCATATGACTTAATGTATAAAGGCAAGATATGAGCGACTTTAGCTTATTTTCTTATATTTAAATATCGAAGATGTTATCTTTCTGAGCCAGTTATTAAGGCACCAACTAATATTTTAAATTTTAGGTGGTCGTAAAAGAAAATAATATGGGTTAAACCTTGTACGAAGAAAACAAAAGATGTGTCCAGTATAAGTCATGAATGTTTATCTCTTTCTTCCTTTCAATTGTTATTGTGATTGAAAAGTAAACATTTTAAAAGAAGCATACTTTGAGGAGGAACTCTAACAATATCATGTTAAATTTTTTTTTTTAATTGAACATTAAGGTCGTGGTGTAGTTTATTTTCAAGCGATAGCTGTTGTAGCTGGCTTTGAGTTTTGTTGTGTAATGGGCTTATTTTTATTTTCTTCGGTGTGAAGAGATGAAAGGCCATTAAACATTATGAGTTTCAGTAGCGCAAACAAACACGTCTTTTTTACATGGAGAAATCGTTGGTAAATGTCTTTTCTGCACCTTGTGCTTAAACACACACACACACACACATCCATACATACCTACTTTCATACACAATACGAACTGCTGTTTCCAATGTTTTCTTTCTTTTTAGAGTTTCATTTGTGATGGATAAATTATCAATACAATTGAATAACAACAAATTAATTAAATTGAAGCATTAAGGTATTTAACATGATAACAAGATGAATCTAAATAATAAAATTTGAACGCAATATGTTTTTAGAAATTTAATACTAGTTCGAAATTTCCCACAAAAATACGGCAAATAATATTGGAATGTTGTTAGTGATTTTTGTTACAAGCGTGATGATTACAAAAAGCCATTTCACTGCAAGCAATAAACTCATAAATATTATTCGTAGAAGTCATAATAAATCCATAAATGTACAAACATTAGTTTTACGAACAAACATCAATGAACTGCAATCGAAAAAATACTTCCT
Organism: Gymnosoma rotundatum; assembly: GCA_916610165.2. Lineage (NCBI taxonomy): Eukaryota > Metazoa > Arthropoda > Insecta > Diptera > Tachinidae > Gymnosoma > Gymnosoma rotundatum. The sequence continues at coordinate 86,968,461 of OU744337.1, read as the reverse complement.
GAAGACATATTTTTAAAAGAAAATAAAAATGAAAAAAAAACATTAACCATTTAAGTATTTAAAGCCATAAAATTTACTGCATCAAGTTATTTGTGGAAAGCAAATAAATAAAATACATATAGTTAAACAATGTGAATTTGCTTGAAATAAAATGTGAATTAAATTTAAGTAAAAGTATTTATGCTAACAGAACACCCTTTTGTATCTCTTTGTAGAATATATTAAAAATAATTTTAGTTCCTCAAATATTTTTTTATTTTTTGCAAAACTCCTTGCGCTTTTCCCCCTTCAATATTTTTAGGATTTCTTTAATTAGTTGTTGCAGTTTCTGCAAACTACTTTTGATTCCAGTTTTGCATACTTAGTTTAATTATAGAAGATGTCCCAAAAAGAAAGAGTAGTGTCTGTCCCAAAGAATGCCATCCAAATTTTAAGCATAATGAAAAAAATCTTCACAAAGTCTTTCATATTTATGCTTCCTCTTCAGACTATTAATTTAAAGGTGATCATTTCACACACCTGCGGCAGGGACGTAATTTACGCCTTATCGTTAATATCAGCGGTTTGTGGAAATAAAAAATATTTTGAATATTCGACACTAAAAAATTAGTTAATTAAAAAAGCTACGCAATCGAATATCATTTGTACAACAAATTATTGAATCGTAAATTTCTTTAGGGAAACCCAATTATTCTTTTTCTTGCTTGCATTGATTTATTTGCTTAAAGCTGCCTGTTCCTCATGCTGTTTGACAACAGAAGTACTTGATGCATTTAAACGCATTAGATACTTTTAAGAAGTTACAAGTTTAGCTCTGTCAGTCTACGGCAAACTTTTAGATTTTTAATTGACTACGTTTTCTTTGCAGTAGTTTTGGGAAACTGCTGCATTTGTAAAACTTCGATAAGGAGAATAGTCATTTCATAAGAAAAAACTTTTCAAAGAAGTTAAATAATTTCATGAGTATTTGAAATGCAAAATTAACAACTTCTATTTTTTCCAAAACTATGAAGTGTTTTCTTATTTAATTCATGGACAAAATAATTGCTGATATTTTATAAATTTAATATTAATTGTGATATTAAAGTTTCCAATTGAATCAACACGTGTTTGTATTTTGAAGCTGCACATAGAATGTGCTTGAAAAAGCTTTTGTACTCCAACTAGCAGCCACTAGGTGACACTTACCCGTTAAGAGTATCTAATTTGTCCTAATAATTTACTGTGCAAAACAATTGAGCTTATCTCGATTTTTTTTTTTTTTTTTTTTGTTTTGTATGTGCATTATTGTTAAAAATGCTAAGTTTTAGTGCTTTTATACAGAATGCACTCCCATACATAATCGTACGATGTAATCACATAAAAATCTGACAGAATTCTGTCCTACTTTAAAAATCTTTCCAAAATGGGGTCGCAGGTGTCACAGTATTATACAAAAAGATGCAAAAACATATGGTTTTAATAATTCGTTGTGTTTTCTCCTCACCGTCTTAAAAAAATCAATCGTGATCTCATGGAGAAAAATATTTTATGAATTATTTCAAAAGATTATAATATCGTATATATCTATCAAAAAGTCCGTCATACACATACACATTTTATCCTCACTATTATACTTTTTGAACACACATGCAATTTTTGACGGATCGTAAGACTGAGTATGATTGTGATTCCTGGCCTTAAGTGACGTTTTAGTGGTCTTTTCAAAATCTTTATATATTCTAGCGATCTTGTAGAGTACTAGTGTTTTTATAGCATTTTTTTTTTAATTTTGTTAACAAAATTATCTTTAAATTTGCATTAGACAAATTTTAATAAACAGTCTGAAAAATTTATAATTTCTATATTTTTCTACTAAAGAAAACATAAACTTAGTGTTCTTAAAATGAATACACAAAAAGAACTCCACAGTACCGTAAGAAAAGTTCGGTACATTATCGTAGTGTTCAATTGTTATGTACGGTATTACGTTTGCGTATATCAGCGACGACCAAAAGTCAAAAAATAGTTACACTCTCACAAAAATACTCAGAAAAGTTGAGTATTAAAAGCATATAATATTAATAATGTTGTAAAAACTGGTTATAATAAAAAGTTTAAGTAAATACTGTAAAACAAATAAGTCTCAGAATTTCTATGTAGCGTTTTCAATAACATTTATGGAAAACCACAACAAAGCTTCTTAGAAAAGAATCATCAAAAACAAGATATTATAACAAAAATAGACGGTTAAGCGTAATTGGAATGAAACCCTTTTGTAAGTATTTGGTTTCAATTGCAACTGTTTCCCACATACCCCGCAATTTATCTTGTTTAAGGTGGCATGTCAAAAGTGACATAATGTACATGAGCATTGTGTCGTTTTTAGTATAGACATAGTGCCACTTATGAAAGTGTCACAATGTTCGCACTTAAAACAACAACGGCTTCACTTACCAAATATTTCTGGAAAGCCAGTTTATAAAAACGTTAATCTTTCTTACATAGAATACCATTAAATATACCTGTAATATCCATGGATGTTATGACTCTACGTTGATGGACGTTATGTCCTTGGACGATATACCTTGTGCAACATGTAATGAAATTATCTTAACCACGGTAAAGCAGATAAAACGCAAGCACGAGTACCCTGAACAGAGGTTTCAAAATATGCGCGGCATAAGCAGTCTCTTAAGGAAATCTAAGGCATAGTTTGTTGTGGACCTTAGTGAATTAATCAACGCATATTAAAACAAGTAGGTGAGCAAAATTTCAATTTTTTTCGTTTGGGCTTTTTGTCATTCAAAGGGTACTTGCTTCGGTTATGCTTATGTACACAAGGAATGCAAATTTTTTGAAAAGTTAATTAAATGTTTGTGCTCTATTATTACCTTACTACAAGTAGACAGAGTTAATTTCTTTTCTACACTGATTCATGTAAAGCTTTTAATTAAAACTACAACTTATTCTTTTTTCAAATTCTTGATTTAATTTTTAATACAGTCAAAATCAACTTTTGACTACACAAATTTTTAATTTACAGAAAAATTTAACACCAGTTTAGTTAAACTTATTAAAAAAAATCTCTACCGCACTGCAAATATTATAAATTAAATTATTAATAACAAAAAAAAAAAAAACAAAAATTGAAAAGAAAAAGAAAAAGCACTATTTGACAAGAGACATGAACTAAAAGTGAGGTTAAAGAGTACATCACAAATCATGCAAAATGAGTGAAATGTATAATTATTCCGTGGAGGAGTGTAAGTGTAAATGTGTTTGTGTGTGGTAAACTTGCTAGTTGTAAAACTTACATATCATGTATAACGGTAATTGGAAAAATAAAAAATGTCCTTGTTTAATAAAAATAAAACACAAACAACCATGCTTGTCTGCATAAAATGTGGCACAATTCAAACGAACACTTGTGACGACATCTCGTTTAAGCATGTGACGAGTCACACTTGTAAAATAACCGACAGCAGCAGCAGCAGCAGCAAGTGGTTGTGTTTCTGAAACTCAGATGGTTAATTGATTACAAGCACAAGTATAATGAATGTTGTATTACTGAAAAGCCGATATTTAAAGTAGGGGAAAATTGCGAGGGAAATTAAATAAAGAGACTGAGCAGAAAATGTATATCAATGTTTTTCAAATGACTTGTGAGAATGGTTGTGCGAGGTTTGAAACAAAAATTTGTGATAATTAATTGTAGAATATATTTTGTGAACGACATACATTAGTCTTTAAAATTTCTTCATTAAACGAAATATTATATTTTACTCGCCACGTAAAATGAAGCTTGTAAAATTAATTTGAAGATACATATTTATTTCTGAGGTTATATTCTTTTATATTCTACGATCACAGTGACAGCTGCAAAAGCGTTCTTGGTCACCTCGCGACTTTAAAAACTTTGAATATTTCTTATTTAGTTACTCGGAAAAATTAGAAATCGTTTAATTGCAAATTATAAAAGTATACAAATTATAATTTATGCCCACAGAATAATTTTCATTGAATTTTTTTACAAAGCACTAAGAGCCAATCGTCAACTATTTTCAATTTTTTTTCAACCTCGCACTTAACATTATGAGCAATTTATTAATGTATCATTCGTCGGTAGACGTATGTATGAATTTTAGTTGTTGCCTTTCTTGCAAAATGAGTTTTTCTTTAAATGTCACTGCTTTGCTTTTCTACTTGTGTAGAAATAAATGACTGCCTAAAAATAGACTTAGACACATACTAAGGTCTTTTGTACTTTGATGATGTGTGTTATGATGTATGTACGTTTTTATTACTTCTGGCAACACTTTAATTATTTTTCAAGTGTTGGCTTTTTAATTATTAAATGCACTGAAAGCTCAGCAACAGAAGTGTCAGCAGTACGAGCATCATCCGCAGCATACATGTCATGTACTTATTTTAACATTTTCTCTGACAAAAACAATAGAAAATTAAAAAGCAAAAACAAAATGACACATATTACAAACGAGAAATGATAATAAAAAAATGTAAAATTAAAAGTCGTACAAAAACAGGATACTTGAAACATATACTACTCACTCTTGTGCTTGCACTTTTTAAACGAACAGAATGGGTTGGAGGTAGAAGTTCATTTGATTGAATTGCAACTGAGAGCATGTGCTTTTTTTAACATTATAAGAAATTAGTCCTGTGGCTATAAAAATAATAAGAATAGTAATAAAGAAACAAAAAAAAAAAAAAACATTAAAGTTTACCAACTGCACTTTTTTAAACAAAGGACTGAAAAAAGTATAACGCACACAAATTAAATGTGAAAGTGTATGTTAAATGTGATTCTAATAGTGAAGTGATATAACTGTAAATAATCTGTGATGAAAACTCTGAATATATACTGACACTTAAATGCGATATCAACCCGCGTTGTAAAGAGCAAAAGGTGTATATAGGTGCGGTTACTTAACAAGCTCATATTTTTGTCAACGTAAGTATCAACACGACTGCTTTTAGCAATTTTTAATATAATTTTGTAACAAACGACTTGTCTAAACAATTCTACCACCTAAATATGGGGTTTACTTTGAAATTTTAAACTAAAAAGGGATAACAAGTAGCAATCATATTTTACAATTTATTATCTTTTTATTTAACGTCTTCATCTAGTTGTGCAGCATGGTTTCATTATTATGTGTTTGTTTTAGGTTTAGTCACTTGTCGTATTAATGTTGTATCGCTTATTTACCTTGTAGTTTTATGCCATGTGTGATGAATGTTGCATTTTTTTTAATAAAATATGTCGTTACTTTGTATTTAATGTTCTTATTCTCCTTATGCTTTTTCGAATGTGCTATTAATTAAGTTGTGTATTTCTCTTCAGTTGTTCCGTATACTTTTTCCACTGTATAAGACAGAATTATTGTAGTAACTTTATGGCAGTAACCGGCAGAAAGAGAGTACTGTGAATGTGAGGTACTGATGAACTGTAAGAAATTTATCATTTTTTTATTGTTTGTTCTTAAATGCAATAGTGAATATTGGTAAATAAATTTAAATTTATGATACAATTATGGAAAACAATGATGCTTATTAACAAGAAAAAACTTGAATGAACGAACATACATTATTGCAACTTATTTGAAACCTTAGCTAGACGCTGACAAGCTACAACAAATTTAAGCAAACTATTAATAAATAAACAAATAAATAAATATGTCATAAATATGTCTTCTAGATGAAAAACCATTAAATTTATTTTATTGTCATTGTAGAGCGCACACACTCTGTATAAATTTCTAGTGTCTGCATATTATTAATTTAAAAGTATTCTCTCTAATTTTCAACTCCTTTTATTTATTGTTATGTAGCGGCCATAATAAAATAACTTCTGAGATCATTTTATCTATTACGATTTCAGAGATAGAGGTCTATAACAGGCGGAATATATATTGCAGTGAAAGCAATAGCATTACCATTAAGCAGAGTACTAGTTCTTTAATTTTTTTCACTTTTCAAGTCATCTTGGTTTAACGTGCACATATTTATATTTATTTAAAGTGGTTTAGTAAACTGAACGAGAATTATCTTTTAGTTTCTCCTTGCATTTGAAAATGTCTATTAAAGGAGAACTTTTACGATTTTGCTGGTCTCGATTGTGGCAGTGATGGCTGTTTTTTAGTTCATAAGTTTTTCCAACAGCCATAAAAACAAATCACGATGCATTTTTATGTTTCATAAACAGCTATAGATCAATGATGCATATAATCTGAAAAACATTACCTCCGAACATAAAAGTATTTAGACGGCAAATTTTTCATTTCACACATAAACTTGTATTTTATCAAATTATTATTATTCATTAATTTAATCCAAGAAATAAATTCATAGACTAAAGGTTTATCGACTAGGGCATTAGCTGCCAAGGCCATCAACCCGGTGTTTTTTTTTAAAAGTGTGTCTTCTTGATTTTATTAGGTATTCTTTTTGGTTTTTTCTTTTAATTTTATTAGACTTTCTTTATGTTTTTTGTTTCAATTTTCTTTTCGCAAATAATTCTTCTTCAAAGAATTGGCATTTTGTATCTCAGAAATTCTTTTTCTACATATTTTCGCTGGAAAGCATTTTATCTCATGGACTGCGATTGTGCGCTTTTGCTCGAAATATTTATCTTTGAAAAAAAAAATGTATAAAGATGTATACATATCAATTCTAGAAATTATATATATATATATATATATATATATATATATATATATATATATATATATATATTCATACCGTTATGTAAATCTTTAAAAGATAAGTCTGCAGTTACAGGATAGTCATCGAATTTTTCGTTTTTTAAGATTAGTCCATCGAGAAAATAATATTCCTGTTAGATTTTTTTCTGTTAAAGTCTTTGATCCGTCGTTATTCAATTATTTTTTCTTATATCAGTCTTTTTTGTTAAAATTACAATAATTATTTTTTTATTTCAATTTACTTTGTTTTATTTTTTCTCTATGAATTGTGTTTTTTGTTTATTTTCGATTGTGAGCAAATGAAGAACACAACTTGCCGCTAACTTATGTGCAAGCAGTTTCAAATTGCTGTATCTAGGATTTTATTTATGATTTTTGTAGAAAGTTAAACTTAGAAACTTAAGGAAATTCCTTAGAGAAATTTGGATATATCAGAAAATCGTATTACTAAATATGTAAATGTGTTTGTTATTTAACCTTTATTTATAATTAATTTACAGATAGTAAACTAGCTTTGGTGTCTCAACAAATTCATAATTTGTCAATCGTCTTTTGCCACCTGAAATTTCTTAGAAATCTGCATTGTTTTAATCACTTTGTTGTTGTCATAAATTTGTAGGGTTTTCTGACTTCCTTTGTATAAATGTTTTTTTTAATATAAATTTAATTAAATTATAAATGTAACTGAAATTCTTTTTTCAAGTATGTATTTATGCTTAACTTTTTGAAGTGTATTTTATTTATCCTCTTTTTCATCCCATTTGAGTTCTTTTTATGTTGTTATTTTTTATTTATCACAATAGCACGCCTGTTATTTTAGAAATTTTGGTAAATATTATTTAATAGACATAAATCTATTTACAAGTGCTCTCATTACATTAAAAATATAAACTGAAGCTTTAATATTTTTATAATTTCTTGTCTTAGTTATAAAATATTATGTCTTCAACTAATTGCCCATATGAATATTTTCCTAGTTTTATTTAAAACTTAATTTAAAAATAAAAACCATAATAAATAACATTCAGCACAACAAACACTGAGTTCTATCACTTTAAAACATACAAAAGTTATAGTTGGTAAATTTATACCAACGACCAAAAATTTATTCGAATAATTTAAAAAAAAATATTTTTCTCTTTAATGTTTCGGAAGAAATAAATTTAGTTTTTCAAGCCCATTCTTTATCATATCGTATGAAAAACGATGTCGCCAAATTATTTCATTTCAAAAGTTATTCGAAAGCTCTTGCGTGAATATTTTGGCAAGAACTTTTGCATGAAATTCATTGAAAATTAACCAAAAAAGTAAATTTAAAAATATTGTGTTTTTGTTTTTTAATCAGAATGGGAAATAAATCGGCAAGAGATATATAATTCTGCCGGGAATGGTTTCCAAATTAGTTTAATTTTTAAACTTAATAATTATCTTAGAGTTGCTAATTTTCAAAGTAAATTAAACAATAATATTTTTACGATAAATAACGGCATGAAGAACAGGTAAGAGTACTATATTCGGCTATGCCGAATCTCACATACCCTTCACCATATATATAAATCTAGTTTAGTGAAGTAACTCCATATAAAAAAAAACAAATATTGTGGTGACAGAGAATTAAAAATAAAAAAACAATTAAGACTATATTTAATTTTAGCCAAAAATGCCATCGGTATTTTCATAAAGATCTCTTCCGAAGCATTTTTTTTTTAACCTTGATATTTTAAAAAATATGATGCGCAATCGTACTTATCTGTGAAAAGTTCAGAGGCTCATACCTTTAAAAATGTAGACAAGCTCCAAGTTTGTCAATTAATATTTTGTTCTTATTTTTAAATTTTCTTTCGCCCTGTAAATTTGTTCTTTTTTTTTAATAAGAGTTACTTCACTTAACTTGATTTGTTTCAAATAATATGGCAAAATTGGAGGCAGCCGTGCTGTTTTGACCGCTGCATCAAGGGACATGGATCAACTATGCTTATTTTAATAGCTATGACTGACTTTTCGAGATTATGTCTGATCGATTGGCGTATTTTAATTTCATCTATCTGATCTAGTGCCTTGAAAAAGTTGATTTCAACCCGGACACGAACGAACCGACGGACATTGCTCACTCGACTTCGCTTTGCGTAAGAACTTAAGGCTTTGCGTTGCGTTGCAAATTCGCTTTGACATCTAAGATAAAATGCACGAACTTATATGAAATATGTCACATAAAGGACTTTTAACGCAAAGCAAAGCGCAAAGTTGGGCAACACTTATCTTTTTGCGCGCTTTGACAATTAGCTGCTATACATTTGTATATTATTTTTGGCAAAATCGAACGTAAAAGAGTTAAGTATTTTAAAATATTATTTTTTTTTTTATTAAATATTTTTCCTTTATTATTTTTTTTAGAAAATTATGGAAGAAAAACTTATAAAAACAAACAATAATTAAGCGCTGTTAAAGTTTTTATTGTGACATACCTCTTGCGTTTTACGCTTTTTTTTTCAAAGTTTGAAACGTCACGCAAAGCGACAAAGTTTTATCTGACACGGCCTTTACAATATTTATACTTGATGTGATCTGAAACGAAATTTTTATAATATGTACAAAAGTGGAGTTAACACTATGGATCACATGGTTAGAAGTCAGGGCAGTAGTTTGGTGTGGCCAGTGACATATTTTTCAATATATTAAATATTGCTTCACTCGCATTATACATCATTTGCTATGAGAGCAATAAAATGATTGCGAAGAAAAACTAAGAGGTGCCTCGTTTTGGGTAAACTATCTAAAGAGCTTGCTGAGCCGATGATTGAAGAATGAATGACAAAAGCACAAGTTATACATAATGTTACAACCGAAATTGCAATTGAAAGCGTTTTGTGTTACCAAGTATCAAGAGGCTTCTAACGAATTTAATAAGCTGGATAAAACAGGAAGAAAAAGTTATAAGATCTTGTGACGTGTGCTGCAAGCAAATAGAAAAAAGGATACGCAAATCTTAAAAATTTCTTTGAAAGGGAACTGCTTTTACTCAATGTTCGAGTTTAGTGCTTAAAAGTCATTTTTAATCGATCACTCTTATACTCGAATAATTTAAAACCTTAGTAATCATCTTAGTTGTTTTTTTTTTCTTTTCTTAACATAAAAATAAACCACAATTTTGTTTAGTTTCTCTTATTTTAAAATAGAAAAAGAAAACTAAACTAATTTTTAGCAAAATTCATGCAAATTTGGTATTTCAGTAAATTGTTGTGTTTTCCTAAACTCAAAAACGATTATGAGAAATATTAAAAAAAAAAATAAAATTCATAATTGTATAAAAGAATATTGTTTAATGTTTCAATAAAATAAAGATTATTATTTTAAAAATAAAAATACAAATAAACACGAAAATACAAAAAAAAGTACACAAAGAGAAATCTACCATTTTAAAAGATTATAAGTATTAAGAAATTGTTTTAAAATATGTTCTTTTGATTAAACGAAAGTATTTTTAAAAAAGTAAATTGTTGTTGAAAAAGTTAATTAAATTTCCAATTAATTTATAGGACCATTTAAGCACTTGTGTTTTAAAGACAAAAACAGTTTAATCTGTCTCAAAGCAGATGTTTTATTTTATTATAAAAGAAAATAAATCACTTGAGCAGAAAGATTTTTCCGCAAAATTCTGGTTCGGTTTTGTATTCAAATTTCAAGTATTAAATTGTGTAGTTTAATAAATAGATTTTTACTTTAAGAATAACGTTTTTATATTTACACTTATAAATATACACAACAAGAACAAAACTCAAGGCACTGCTTATATTTTCTTGTCTTCTGTAATTAAATTTAAAAGACACGAGTACTTGTTAAGTCTAACAACCAAACCATCAAAATTTTAAAATTTAATTTATATTTGTTTTTTCACTCTTTTTAACATATTTTTTTCCAAATCCCTGTTTTTATTCTCAAAAGTAAAAACCCCAATAGTAACGACAAAGTTTTGTAATAAGAACAAAACGAAGTATTATAACATAATTAAATTTATTCGAGCTGTTTTTCTATTCTTATTTTATCGAAAACTCTTAAGATATTCGCATTTTTCTTGTGTGGATTCCAAAGAACAGGAGCATTGATAATAAACAACAAAAGCAAAAACAGTGGCTTTGACAACAATATTATATTCAGCAGCAGGAGCAGCATTCTTGTAAAATGAAAACAAAATGTGTTCAACAACATTTTTTGCCATCAATTCTTCTCTTATTTTTTGGTTGTTCTGATTTTTTCTATCTTATGTTGAGTAAGAAATTCTTTTCAATGAATTTTTGTTGTTGGTGTTACTTTGCGGTAAAATTCCAAAGGCCTTTATTTTCGATCTTTGATATAAATTATTAATTATCTTAGAAAAGTGTGCGTTTAAGTTGTTGTCAAGGAAGATATAAAATAATTCTTGCAAAAAACGATAGGCTTCAAAGCAATATAAAATAATAGTGTTAATACAATATAGATTCAAATTCAATTCTTTATATATAACGGTTTAAAAGATAAACCATGTACATCTAGTCGCATCATCTATGGAAACACATGCTGTAAAAATTTCAATGTCTACCTAAAATGGTTCAACAGACAAAGTCATATAGTTAAACTTTGACGCCTATTGGAACAGCCTTTAACTTCTGTTTGCATGATTTATACCTCATATTATATCGGACATAGAAATACACATTTGGCGTAAATGTAAAACGATTGACAAACGTAAAACGATTGAAAAGATACGGCTCTATATACCAAACTACGTCAGCTATAAAGTCACACTACAGTATATTATTTTTTTAAGCCTTAACTGCCAGCGTAGAAAGGTAGAAAAGATAATGCTTTATAAACTAAACAGAATCACCTATAGGGGCACCTTCAATTTGCAATTTTAACTTTTATGCTTTTTGTTATAGACAATTTCTGTGTAAACTTAAACCCTCTATCCATAGGTTTCATCACTTAGGGGGACGCCCTTTAATTTGTAATTTCAAATTCTTACACTTGTTGTTATTAAGCACACTTTCCACATAACTTTCAAGTGTCTGATTATACCGGTTCAAAAAAAAAAACGGCATATAAGTTTTGGGGACACTCTTTAATTTTAAGTTACATTTTCATTTCCTTCTGTAATTTAACTTTGCTGAAATTTTAATAGGTTGTCCGTTATATTTCAAAAGACATATAAAAACACTTACGTTGTTTTTAGCAACCTTTAGTTTTTCAAATAATAAATTAATTAACAAAAATTTATAAAATCAATTCAGAAAAATTCTGAATTGATAAGCTTCACCTATTTATTTTTGCTTGAAAGGCTATTGACCTCATGGATGGAGTTTTTCTAGCAGCTTAATTCAATAGAACCTTGTTCTGATAGATTTTTAAACCTAACGTTAAAGGCTTTCTTGATTTAAAATTGATCGATTTAAAAAATAAATTTTATCAGAAAAACCTCTCCCGGAGTAAGTAGTTACGTACGGTAAAGTTACAGATTGTACGTGGAAGAATCTTTTTCAAAAACGCGAACAACAAAAAACAAAGAATATTGCTCATTTGTATTAAAAAGTGCACAGGTACATACTTGCATAGTTAAATTACAAGAATAAAATCATGATCTGAGACATTTGAATTCTCCAGATATTCTCCCCAGTCTCTAAGAAAAAGTACCGCTTCAAAAAAAGTTAAAACAAATTGAATGATCAATAGTGCAAATCACAAAATTGAAACAATTCGACAATCGTTATATTTGCCGAAGAGATCAAAGTTGAAAACTTTTTCGATAAAAAAATTATTTATTATTGAAATTACCCATTTTTTTACGAAGGTAGTGTACTAAATAATTTTAACGATAAGACGTCTGCAAAAAATTCCATAAGAAGGAAAAACAATCGATCCATAGAACAATTTCTTCTGGAGTACTTTAGCCCCCTCCAGAGAACAATATCTTGGTCAATGACTAGTAAATTCGAATTTTAATCGTTAAATTCAATTAAAAGTTATTTAAAAAGCCTTTTTACAAATCTAATTAAAAACAGTTAAATAATTTTTTAAATTTAGTGAAATAGCGATCGAGACGTGATTTTACCCTCAATAATCAATATCAGTGAATTTAATATTGCCGTAGTTTATTTTTAAATTTACTTTTTTGCAGGTTCTTTTTTTACCAAACTTTCAATTAGTTTTACTTAAAAATCTTTTTTTAAAGAATTGGGAAATATCTCCTTTATTCTCCCATTGAGCTCTAAGTGAAACTGTTCGCAATTCTATTAGGGCCTCCTGTAAGGCTCCTTGCAAGTTCTTTTTATTTCCTTTAAAAAATACAAAAATAATATTTTCGTAGTTAACGCTTCCATGATGTACGCTCTACTTCACTGTACAGTTTTAATACAATCATAAGTGAGTTATATTGTTCATACTAAAAGCCCAATCATAAAGCAAGTTGATGAAGAACAGCGTTTTGATACTGCGACTGTTCAGCGTAAAAAAGTTGAATAAAAGCCTGTTTATATGAAATGAGTGAATGAATATATACTTCCTACTGAGTTTTTTTTTTTAATAAAAGCGTTGATAAAAACAGCTGCTTTTGTTCAAACTTATCTTTTCTTAAATATTTTTAACGCAAAAACCCAAAAAATATAAAAGTTTTTTTTTTTAATTTTTAATTTTCACCCTGACCAGGATTCGAACCATCGATTTTACAAATTAATAAAATTTTCGGCTTTTGGTTCTTTTTAATTAATTTTCTAAACATTTTTAGAAAGAAAAATTATTTACAAATGTATGCGGACGTTTTCCAAAGAAAACAAGAAAAATTAGACGCTAGCAGAATGAAATGCAGCATTTTCTGGACCGCCACATCCTTCATCAGCATTCTTTGCATCTATCTACCTTATGTTATGTACATCGTAAACATCATCTATTTAACCAACTAAGCTTAATGTTAATTTGGTGAGACGAAGTTCACACACAACTTAAAGCTTTTCTTTGTCATTCTCTTTGTAACTCGTCTTGTACATTTGTTGTTGCTTTTTTGTACTAGCAATTTGATAGTCACAAATGCAACTTTTTTTATTTTTTAATTATTCATACTTGTTTGCTCACAACATTATAGACACTGTTTCAGTATCATATTGACTTTTATGAGTTAAGTATGAATGTAAATACGCGGTGCCTAGCGTTTGTTTTAATTTTTAATTTTCACCCTGACCAGGATTCGAACCATCGATTTTACAAATTAATGAAATTTTCGGCTTTTGGTTCTTTTTAATTAATTTTCTAAACATTTTTAGAAAGAAAAATTATTTACAAATGTATGCGGACGTTTTCCAAAGAAAACAAGAAAAATTAGACGCTAGCAGAATGAAATGCAGCATTTTCTGGACCGCCACATCCTTCATCAGCATTCTTTGCATCTATCTACCTTATGTTATGTACATCGTAAACATCATCTATTTAACCAACTAAGCTTAATGTTAATTTGGTGAGACGAAGTTCACACACAACTTAAAGCTTTTCTTTGTCATTCTCTTTGTAACTCGTCTTGTACATTTGTTGTTGCTTTTTTGTACTAGCAATTTGATAGTCACAAATGCAACTTTTTTTATTTTTTAATTATTCATACTTGTTTGCTCACAACATTATAGACACTGTTTCAGTATCATATTGACTTTTATGAGTTAAGTATGAATGTAAATACGCGGTGCCTAGCGTTTGTTTTAATTTTTAATTTTCACCCTGACCAGGATTCGAACCATCGATTTTACAAATTAATGAAATTTTCGGCTTTTGGTTCTTTTTAATTAATTTTCTAAACATTTTTAGAAAGAAAAATTATTTACAAATGTATGCGGACGTTTTCCAAAGAAAACAAGAAAAATTAGACGCTAGCAGAATGAAATGCAGCATTTTCTGGACCGCCACATCCTTCATCAGCATTCTTTGCATCTATCTAGTTTTTTTTTTTTTGCTTCTTGTACTTGATTCACAGAATGCTTTACAAGGCTAGCAATAAATTTATTAAAGTTACACCTGCCTGCAACTTCATCGACATCTACACTCACTAAAGGAATAAAAGTAATTTTTTAAAACACAAACAAAAAGTAACAGATTTTTTTCCTTCTATATTTTTTTTATTTTGTGATTTTTCGAAAACAGCTGCCTCTGCAAGAATACATTGAAATGGAAAATATGCAATAAAGAAATAATTGTGATTTGCACAAACAAAAATACAACAATTTTTTAATTCATTTTACAATGATTTCTAGCTTGAAAAAAATAAAGAAAATATCTAACACCTTAAAAAAGAATAGAAAAAAAAATCCCTAACATAGATGACAGAGATTTAAAACTCAAACTACTGCAAAGAAAAGCAATTTACGCTTGATAGAAAATAAAAATTGGGTTGACTTTTTATTATTTGTTAGAGAGGTCAGTATTATGTTTAGCGATTCTTTTTTCTATATTTGTATTACTCCCAAAGCGAGATATCAAAAAATTGTTTTAAAAGTAATAGCTTCAAGGACCACCTCCTCATTTGACTCTCCTTCAAAAGAACTTTCCTCTTTAAAAGTGGAAGGGAAGCAGCAATTTTTATTTTTTCCGTCAAAACTGTAGAAGTGTATATCCAATTAAAACCTGCTTGAAATTTTGTTTTTTTGGGCTGGAGTCTCTACAGAGATTCTGTAAAAGTAACCCTTCGGCAGAGAGTCCAAAAAGATGCCTGACTGTAAACGTAGCGCCTTTAACTACTCGGAAAAATAGTGTCACTGCATACACCATTTCGGCGAAAGTAAGGTGGTGGCTCCAGATTATTCCAAGGCGTTTGATAGAGTGTAGCATGATGCGCTTCCATCAAAACTTAATGCCTTTGGTGTCGGTGATAACTTTTCTCGACTTATATCTAGCTTACTCAAGGGTCACACTATACGGGTTGTTATAGATGGCATCTCATCACACCAGTTTAAGATAAATTCAGGTGTATAACAAGGCTATAATTTTTCTTCTATCCTATTTCTTATTTTTCTAAATGACCTTCTTCGTCAGACTTTAAAATCTGTTAGAGGTTGGGGCCAAACGATCTTATGACAGTATCTGATTGGGACCGGGCGGCGAATAAAGTCGATTTTAAAGCTCGTGAGACTCAATCTTGTATGCTTACCCACAGACATTCGACCGAAAGTGACGCTTCATCTGTAAGGGTGGGTGGTATAAGTATTAAGTAATCAGAAGCTCTTGCTGTTCTTGGCATGAAAATTTAGTGTGATGTTCAATGGTCTAGACTCGTTTTTTAAGTCGCAAAAGAAGCTTTCAAGTGCCCCGGTTTTCTGAAACGTTAAATGAGATATTTCACTCCATCTAATTTCCCTACTATTTAACCATCTTCATCCGGCCAAAAATGGAATACAACTCTAATGTATGAGCCAGTGCTTCAAATTCTGTTTTGGTGTTACTCGACCGCGTACCGTAGAGGGCGAAGAGGCTCATAGGTGACAATAGGGTATCTAACTCTATGTTTTGCTATTTTATCGATACTACAATGGAATGTGCTCTAATAAAACTAGGGTACTCATTTTCGATATCCGCATGTTATGGCGTACAACTCGCTCTTCTTTAAGAGCTCATCTATTTGTGGTCGATTGGCCAGTGAACCGAACTATGCATTACAACGAAAATTCGTTTTTTAGCCGAACAGTTCATATGTTGAATCATCTTCTTGCAGAGATCTTTTCTGACACTTTCATTATTGGAAAGTTCAAATCGAAGGTCCACAAACACTACTCCCTTCATTATCCTTCCATAACATAATTTCCTAGTTCTGGCACAAAGCATTGCTTCAGTAGAGATCATCTCCTGAGTGCTGGTCGTAAACAAAAAAACTAAAAAAAAACTACGCAACTGTGTTAGTGAAAGATCATAGAAGCTTCAAGTATTATCTGTAAAAGATGAAAATCATATATGATCACACTTGCAGACTGTGACTGGAATAGGCAGATATATCATATTCCTTATCGAATTATTCCACAAGACTAACAATATTGACACATCTTTTAAATAAATAAATAACAAATGTTAAAATCGCATATTTTATTTTCATTTAGAGATTCTACTTCCTAAGTTTTTTAAATTTTAATATATAGACTTTATATGTAATTTCAAAGTTCATCCTATAAATTCTGGTAATCGTTTATTCAGCAATAAAATTTCTTTTTATTACGATCATAAATTATTTAATTTATTTCCTGAAAATCTTGAAGGTGTCTTTCTTAAAGTCTAATAATTTTAAAACTATTAATAAATGTTCCATTTTCAAATTATAACAATTTGTCATAACAGATTTTAAATGGAAATTTTGTCTGCAAACAATAAACAGTTCGGTTTAAATGAAATTTGGTTGTGCTGCAGTGATAAATTTACTCGTATCAGTAAAACAAAATAGTGTTGAAAGAATGAAAATGTAAATAAAACTATTTTTTAAGACTTAATTAATATTATTTCAATGTAAACATAAAAATATAAATGTCTGAGTAAAAATTTACTTTAGATCGTGTGATTTTAATTCCTCAAAAATAAATTTTATGAGTTCAACAGCAATAAAAACAACATGTTGCTGCTTCCAGTTCAATTTTAAATATGTGGAAGTTCTTATAACAATAAATGTTGAATAGTTTGGTTTTATTTGTACATGATTAACCTGAACATAAAACCTTTAACATTGTAGGATAATTTAGTATACATTAAAGCTTTTTTATATGTCTGTCTGTTTGTCTGTCTTTTGACTTCTGTTGCTCTTGTGTCTTGAAAGTGTGTTATTACTTCCTCTTCTGGTTGTTTTATATTTAAATTAAACTGTTTGAGTTGGCATTTGTTTATATGTTTATATGCCATTGTTATTGTTTAAATTGTGAAATTCGAAAAAGTGCCAGATATTGAAAAACATCTGCATTTTGAAATTCTTTTTTTTTTTTCGTTTTTTCCCCTTAAGTAACACATTCGTTGTGTCAAGCGCGCACGCATAAAATTTATGGATAATAATGAACTGTCTGTCTCACAGAATGCCGGCTTATGCAGTAGTTTGACTCTGTAGTATTCTGCTTCTTAAGCAATTTATATTCTGGGTGTCTTCTCCATTTTACTACTCATTTATAGTGGCTGCAACCTGGTTATTGTAATGTGATTTTTTGAATATTTTTTTTCTTTCAGCTGTTTATTATCTATAAAAAAACTTTATTTTGTAACAAAAACAAGTTAGGTGTTTTTGTTTAATTGATTTTATTATATGGAATTTCTTTTAAAATTCAAAATGCTTTAAATTGTTTATAATAAAATGTGAGAAATGTAAGTTTTAATTAACTGCTAATAAATATCCACTTCTTTTTTCTTAACAACAGGCTGAAAAAATCTTTAGTAAGGAAAAACAACAATGTTATAATTTCGTTACAAATGTGAATTAATATTAAAAAGCACATATTTTATTTTCTACATTCTTATTTCTAATAGGCGGCAGCTTTTAAATGATGTGATTGTTTCACTCTTATCTATTGTTTAATATTGTACTGAATTCTATTTAATATGTTTTCTCTGTGGTATTTGTTTTTGATAAAAAAATTAGAACAATTTTATTTATTGTTTGTTGTACAGGTGTACTTCTTATTTATTTTTATTAGCCACCAAGTGAACAAAAAAAAGGCAAGCGAGATAATCCACCTTAAATGGACAGATAATAGATATTAAAGTTATATATATATTATGATATGTTATGAAATAAACAGCTAAGAGTGCTATATTCGGTTATGTCGAATCTCGTATACATATAAATCCAGCTAAATGAAGTACCCCTTTAAATAAGACAAACATTTGGGTGACAGAGAAAAAATAAGAAAAAAAAAATGTTATCGGTTCTTGATGGCTTAAGCATTTTTAAAAAAAATTTAGCATTTTTTTAAGATCTCTTCAAAGCTTTTAAGTTATACCCATATTGATACACAGAGAAAAGAAATTCGTTATAAGAACCGAATTTGTTGCCAATCGAATTTTGTCGGTTGTGTGTATTATGTTGAATTCGGTTGTAGTATCTGAATAAATACAGCAGTCACAACTGTTTTAAAAAATGATTCTTGGGTGATTATAAAATATTATTGTGAATTAAACAAAACAAAATAATTTTTTAATATTTACTTTTATTTTAATAATAAATTATAGGAATAAGATTATACATTATAAATTTCATGACTCTAACCATTGAATGCAGCTATCTTCTTCCTTTACCGCACGCTTTGCGCTGAGAAATAAATTAAATATTATAAAACTATTTTTATATATAAATGTCTTTCTGAGATAATTTGGAACTTACCATTTACCAATATTGGAGAACTTTTCACCACTTTTAATAAATCTTTTTATTTTTGAACTAAAATATTTTTAATTTTTTTAATGTGTACAAATTTTATTTATATTGCGTCAAACATTTTTCGATTTTAGAATGTACAATCGAGTTTTATGATTCTTACTTCCAAAATTTGGGTGTCAGTAGTAATGTACTGAATAAGTTTAGTTGCATCTTCCATTTAATAGAATAGATTTTAGTAAAGACACAAATCGGTCATGTTAACTTTTTTAAGAGATGTTACAACTAATATTTAAAAGCAAATATCATTTGTTAGCTTTTAATATAAAAAATAAATCAAGACTATAAATTATTAAAAATAAAAATCAAATCATTATATTAGTAATTGAATTTTTACGTATCAAGCGAATTGTTACCAATCTTTTTTCTGTGTGTAGCTTAAAAAAAATATGGTGCTCCATCGTACTTTTCTATGAGAAGAGGCCAATAACTCGGAAAATATTGGCGAGTGCAAATTTTTTCACTTGATGTTTTTTTTCTTATTTTTTAATTGTCTATCGCCTCAAATGTACCCATAATTATAAAAGTGGTCTTAGTCATATATTTCTTGTTTCGAGATATTTAATAAATTGCATTTGAATAAATTTAAAAATATTTTTACATTATGCGACAACCACTATCTAATGGTTCATTTTTTTGGACAATTTCGTAAAAATTACATTGAATAATGAAATTGAATAAATTTAATTTAAAATAATTGATTGTTTTTGTTATTCAAAAAAAGAAAATCTAATTATTAATATTTTTTGTTTCCTGTTTCCTGATGATGCCAACCAACGGTGTGGCGAAATATTGAAAATATAAATAAAAGTTTTTATAATTTATAAACTGACCTAGTGCTTAAAAAATTAGAAAACAATAATTATCTAAAAAGGTCAAAAAAACATTGATATATAGTTTTTAATTTTGACTTAGACCACTTTTATAATTGTGGGCACATATGTGTTTTGTTCTTTTTGATTAGAGTTACTTCATTGTTCTAAATGATATGGAAAAATTAGAGGCAGGCGTGGTGCATTGTGCGCTGCCTCGAAGGACGATCTTGCTGATTTACAATAGGACCTCTTTCGCCACAACGTCTGACCAAAAACTTGAAAATTACAGTGCACTTAATAGTTTGATAGATCTGCTTTTTGCATATTAAGGGGCTTTGTTAACCTGCCACCATCTGAATTCTTAGCGAAACATTTTTATTGTTGCAAATTTTACCTTGAGCAACAGTTTTATACCATTATTTTAATTGTTTTTTGTTCTTTTTTGTAAAAGTGAAAAGCACGTTAACTCTTTATTTTATTTTTTTTTTATTTTATAAATGTTGTTGTAAATGAATGTCTCTTCTGGAGGGAAAAAAATATTAAACTGCACAAATTTGTTTTTATAGTCAGCATTTCCTGCTCTTGCTGAAAAAGATATTTTGTTGCAAAAATATTCAAGTTAAATTTACAATAATTCAAAATAATGAAAAAATAAATCTTTAAATAAAAATGTTTCCCACACTCATACTTTGCTTACGTGCACAAAAATATTTTATTCATAATCTCAAATAACACTCATAATAAAATCTTCAAGCAGTTGGTTTTTTGCGAAAAGTAAAATATTAATATTGTGATCAAAAAAACATTTGGGTTTTTAGTTTTTGTGTGCATTATTATATAATAAATAATAAAAAGAACAAGAAAACATAGAAGCATATATATATATATATATATATATATAAAGCAAAATATTTGTTTGGTTGTTTGTTTATTTGTCGGAAAGCTATAGCTGCCTACGGCGATGCTAGCTGTGTTGTAAGAATAGGAGTGGACCTCCCACAAAAAGTGAAAAATTATTTCCGTGTAGATGAAAAACTAAAATAGGTAGAGTCTTAAAATGCACCCCGACCCTCATATTAATAAATATATTTAAGCGGAACACAGACTGGCTTGGAATAATAGACGTGGTACCCTCCACACAAAGTGAATGCATTTTATTGTGTACCTTAAAAACTACAATAGGCAAAGCAGAGTATTAAAATATTAAATTAAAAAGCTGTTTCGATTGGATGAGTGAATGTATTACTATTATTCCTATTGCGGTAGCGAAGCGCACCGGAAATATCTAGTATAGAATAAAGTGCATTTTCTGTTTCATGTTATCAATCCGTAAAATTGTAATAGTAAATAAGCAAGATCAATCAATTAATTTTTAAATTTATATTTTTCGTTTATCCTCATTTAATTATTGCTGCACAGAATGTGTATTACGACTAAACAATAGAAATAAACATAATATTATGACATTTTTTAAGCCGTAAAAAGCATACAGTCCGCTAGATAAACAATGCACTAAAACCAAAAGGGTGCCCCGTAAAAGACATGCTAGTTTTTGAACCGCTTAATGATGACCTTTAAAATGGGCACTGTGTAATAATGAGAAAAAAAATCGAAAATTTATGCTTAAAAGTGCCTCTGCCTATTACTCTTAAAAAACAGCAAACTAAAAATTTTAACTATTGACGTGGGCTTTATTCTAACAGGCGGATATATAAGACATAGAAAGAATAGGTGCCCTCTATAAAAACTAGTAAAAAGAAGCAAAATTAAAAATAAAAGGGGGTTCATATAGAAATTCTGTTTTTTATGTTTTTTGTAACTTTAGCTGTTATTATTACGAAATATAGACATTTTTCGACAGTTACCCCACAGTTTACAATAAATATCTTAAAGCTCTTCTGCCAGGTCTCAAAATTTAATTGCTGGATATTGCCCAAAAAGAAGAAGTTACAGAGATCTAAGCCAAAGTGTAAATATTGAATACAAAACTTAAGCAGACAAAAGAAAAATAAAGTAATTTAAGCAATTTCGTGCGAACTGAAATCATGCATGTTTATAAACAATGGTGTGAAGTTTCAATTCAGAAAACTTATTACAATTAAAAAAATATCAAGAAAATTGTGCAAGAAAACACGACAAAAACCGGTGGAGGAAGTTCAAAAAGTCAAAGGAGGCGTGAGATAAGTGACTCATTTGCTATTCTTCACTTTTAGAAAAATTTTAAATTGCAATTGTGTCCCAAACAGCACTTTATGTGGTCTAGAATTACAATAATAAAATTAAAGTATTCGTTCGCAAAGGATAAATCTGAAACCAGTTATTTAAATGTTCTTGCCGTTGACAACTTTTAATTTTAATGCTGTACATCATGTCAGTTGCATTTATGTTAATAACAACTTGTAAAAAGTTTATGAAGAGTACTGCTGTTAGTGTTGCCCTAACGTCGAAAGGGTTTGGTTAGGGCAAAACACTTTGAGTCTTTCATTTGTTAAACTTAAGAAACAAAGAACAAATATCATTATATAAAACTCAGCAACAAAGCAAAATGCAGACCGGAAATTATTTGAAATATAAGAACTTAATTATTTTTTTTCTTTGTTACACTTCGTTGAACCCTTGCACCAATTATATTAGAAGGAATATATAAAATATATGGTTTTTATTGTTGCTGATAGTACCAAGGTGCTAGTAATATTGTTTGTTGTTAATGGTTTTATTGCTTTTATTTTATTTATATTTTTCACATCAAGACAATGGAGTTAAAAAGAAAAGATTCTTTAACATGTCCACACATTAAGAAAGACCACTGATAAAAAACCTAAAACTCATTACATATAAAAAGCAAAAAATGAAGACAGTTTCACACAAATACAAACTTACATTCATAATTATGTTTTTATGCATGTGTTTTGCAAAATTGCCATAATCATAAACAATACATATTTATCAATATGAGAGAATCAAAGTATGCATTCCCTTTTTGCATTGTTCTTATTTTACTCTGTTCAAGATGAGTCTGCTCGAATTAAACGAAATGTTTAAAGAGTAGAGTACGGAGCCATAGAAACTAATAATGAAATCCCACAAGAAACAAGCCATAATAATGCCATCGTGCTATTTAAACAACTAAGTATTTTTTAACTCAAACTCATATACGGGTACTTACCTAATTGCATACGTTAAACATGCTACATATACATTAACAGTCATAAACACACATGACTACATGAGGCGACATGGTCATCCAAAGCAGATATTGTGAATGGATAAATACCAAAAAGAAAACAAAACGTGTTTTTTTTTTTCAACCAACAGATTAAAAAAAGCAGAGATTCTTAAATTGTTAAATAAATGCAATTTGTGTTGTTACCGACCTTCGAACTGATTATGAAGAGGAAAATTTAATAGATTGCATTCGAATATTAAAATGTTTACTCAAAAGCTTTCTTTTTGCATGGTTCAATTAACTTTCTGATGCTTCAGCTTTTTTAACCAATATAAAAAATGGAGGAGGTTGTCAATTCAACTGAATGTTGCATTTTTCATTTGCCCATTTCATTTTGTTTGTGCCCGCAGGATTCAGTCATTTCTGAACCGTCAGTCATTTCTGTTTTTTAGGTGTATTATGAACCGTAAAGGGCACCACTTTTAAATTAAAAAAAAAAAAAACAGCGTGTCACTATAGCTCCCAATGGCAAAAACTAATACAAAAATAAATCTAAAAATTAAAGGGTGTCCTCATAGGTTACGTAGATTGACCTATATGGGCCTACCATTTGAACCGTTATACACAAACGTTTTCAAATTGGACCGGATGTCGATTGCTATGAGCGTTATAATAAAAAGTAATAACATTCAAAAATATATATTAAAGGGTGTTACAATAGTTGATGTATGTGACCAAACTTTTAAACCGTTATAGACAGACATATTAAATCTGTCGTGAAGTCGGGTTTTTACAAGAATTATTTATCCTTGCTTTTCAAAAAATTCATTTAAATTTAACGACAAAAATTTTTCTTGTTACCAAACCTAGATTTAGTTGTGTGAATGTGGCAAGAAATTGAACTTGTAGTCATAAATTTGTAAAAACGAGACTGTAAAGCTGTCTACACAAACAAACATGTGACTATATTTACTTATAATTTATGAATACAATTTTGTATGGGATAGAAATTAATTAATTTTAGCTCGTTTTTAGGAAGAATTTCTATCTATATGGTACAGCTAGAATGATTTGTAAAATTTTAAAACTGCTACGACTCGCCAATCTTAAAATGTTTTCTTCTTAATCCAACTGATTTTTTCCGGCGTCTGACATTTAAATAATTTAGTATTGCTTTAAATTCCAAGTGCTTTTATTTCTCACTCAGTATTTCAAATGAATATCGCTCAGTATTCAAAGTATAAATACATGCTAAAATACTTCTCTTGCTTGTATTTCCGTGTGAATAGCGATATCTTACTACCCCTGTACACCATCTTCCCATACTCATCACGAGAATGTTTGAGACAGCAGTACTCATCAGTTCTTTGCAGATGACATTCTAAAAATGCACACAGGCCAAACATATTTTAAAATCTTGTCTTTTTTTAATTATTAAATAATTGAAGAAACACTGCCATAAATGTTGTTTCGTGTGTATGTGTAAAGAACTACGAGTACCTTGAAAAAAGTCAGCAACATTGAATAAAGATTATGACAACGTTTGCATAGATGAAGTTATAATTTAAATGCTGATACAATCTACAAAAAGTAAAAATACTAAAGAAATATCTTCTAACCCAGCCTAGAGTTCATAACAATTATATATGTTCTATAGAGGAGAGTAAAATATTTTAACAGTTTGAAACAAAGTAGCAGTACTCGGCTTCTATTCATTTAACGAACAATTTCCATTGTGTAAAGTTGTTTGATTGTGATTATTAAGATTAAAATTATTTACTTGAGAATTCTAAATGTAGACATACAGTTCGCTCTAGACAAATAAGTACGTTTATGTGCTCGTAGAACAATGTATGTATGTGCATACGTACGTAGTGTTACTCATATTAAAATATGTATTTATATTATTTCTTTGTTTTGGTTTTTACACTTTTGGAAGTATGTGTGTATGTATTTATTGTTTCTAGAAAGGCAATGAAGAGATAACCAAGATAATAATAACTGCAGAATATCATGATAATAAAATATATGTATTTAAAAATGTTAATTTTTTAGTGTAACATGAAATTTTAAATAAAAACAAGAAGAGTGCTATATTCGACTATGACGAATCGTATATACCCTTCACCATATGTGTTGATCTAGTTTCGTGAAGATATTCCAATCAAAAAACCAAATGTTGGAGTGACACGATTAAAAATAAGAAAAAAGTATATATATTTAATTTAATGCAAAAATGTTAATGGTTTAAGAATTTTAAAAAAATAATTTAGTTTTTTTAAAATTAGTATTTGAACTGTGAATATTATAAATGAAATGAAATTTTTTTTGCATTAGTTCATTTTTAAGTTCTAAAAATCTTTTTAAAAAGAAAATTTTTTTTATAAATCTGTATTTCCAAAGAAAACAAGAAATATTAGACGCTACCAGAATGTAATGCTGCACGTTCTGGACCAGTACGTCCTTCATCAGCATTCTTCGCATCTATCTATATATCTATCTATCTTATTTACTAAGTTAATAGATGATGTTTATAAAATACACAACTAAGGTAGATAGATGCGAAGAATGCTAATGAAGGTCGTAGCGGTCCAGAAAATGCAGCATTTCATTCTGCTAGCGTCTTATTTTGCTTTTTTGATTGGAGTTACTGTGGTGCATTGCCCACTGCCTCGAAGGACATGGGCCGATTTTTTATTTTCAATAGCAAAATGTTCGATCGATTACCGGATTTCAATTTTCTCTAGCCCAGCTAGTACCTCGGTAAAGTTGATTTCAACACTAACACGGACAGACAGACATCTCTCAATCGACTTTGTTATGCATCAGAAGTCAGAATATATACTTTACGGGGTCGAAAATGGATATTGTAGAAATTATAAACGAAATGACGAATTTGGATACACCCTTTTTCTATTTTTTGCGGTGAAGGGTTTAAAAAATAAAAGAATACCATAAAAGTTCTTTTTAAGTATATATTTTCTTCGATTAAATATCACCTACTATTTATATAATCTCGCTCTAAGAAAACTCAAACTGCTTCCTATAATTTTCTTAACTTTTAAATGAACTTTTTGATGAAAATGAGAGTTGCAGCCTACGAATTATTTATTTTTTAATAATTAAAGTCGCTTGACTTGATTGACAGCAGGCTTCATAAAAATCTAATGGTAAAATTTCTTTAAAAACAAAACATTTTGCAATAAAACGAAGATAAGAAAAAGAATAGCACGGGTTAGGGAATTTATTAGAATTCCCTAAAATCCCTTACTTGAGTATTTTTTTACAGAAAAATTTACAGCAACAATACCATAACCGGCCGATTTGTCACTTCTTCGTTGTTTTGACAGTAGTTTGGGTTATTAACGAGCTGAATCAGCGTTTTCTATTAATTGCTAAAACTCAAATTTGTTCGCAATAAGTTGTGTTCATCCATTTTGTGGAAAATTTTGAGTTAAAATTAAATATTTTTAATTTGTTCACATTGTTCGTGCTCTTCATAAATTAAGTGAAAGAGACGATGGAAATAATAATATTATTTGTACAGTAAGCCCAGGTTGGGACTCTTGCTGACATATGTTTGCAGCGGGAATGAAACATTGCACAAACTCGAATGTCAGGTCCTTGGAATATTTACTTTATCTGTGTGAACAGTCTCCTATCTACGTGGCTGGGCAATAAAAAATTGAGTACTTGACAGCTAAAATTCAACGCAAATGCAATTGCAAATTGTTTAGCATTTGAAGCATTCGTTCATAATTCGCTGCAATTTGAAGGCCATTAGGAAAACTCGAAATTTTCATTAACAAATGTTATTGTTATACGATCGTAATTATAAATATGATAATAAAATTTAAAATTAGTTTTTTTTTAACTTATTTATTTCCCACCTCTGATTTTTCAAATTAAATAATTTTATTTCTTTTTTATATTTTCAGGTAAGTTGAGGTTATTAACCCCTGGTAAAAAAAACGTTTGAAACATCTATTGAATTGTAAGTTATAAAAATAAATTTAAAGCAATATGAAATCACGTACTTTATACTTAAAAAAAGGTTTCGCTATCTGTTTTTAAAAAGACAACGGTAATATTAAATCTAATTAAATTATTTTATCTTTGAAACAATTAAAACAAATAACAGTTTTTATATTTACAAGGATATACTTCATTTTGCTATTCTCGCTATCGAATACAAACAATTTCTATTTTCATTGTAAAAGATTTTATTAATTTGCCATGAAGGTAAGAGCTACAGAAAGCAGAAGGAATATTTAAGTGCACTGGATTACCAAAAAGTAACCATTAAAAACTTTTTAAACATTTTATGTAAATATATTACAGCATCGGTAGCGATTGTAAAGTTTATTATTTGATAATAATTTTGAAAAGTTCTTAGTTGAGATAATGCTTTCTCAGCTCTTTTGGTATTAGTAACCACCAACTGCCACACATAAATAAAGAAAAATATACTCTTTTAAAGTTCTTGTTTTTAATGCAAACACTGATTAAATCAAAAAAGTTGCTGGGAGTATTTTCTGGTGGGTATGATGTGGTGAGTCGCAGGTATTTTGCTGTTGATGACTTTGCAATTTGAATAGAGAATTGAAAACTTAAAAGTACGTTGTTAGAGTACTTTCGTTTTTTAACTTTTTTCTTTTAATGCATCATAAACATTTCTTGTATTTTACGTTGCAAATATTGAAAAAGAAATTTTTATTCTCATCATCATTATTCATTTATTTGTATGA
This sequence comes from Gymnosoma rotundatum, assembly GCA_916610165.2. NCBI lineage: Eukaryota > Metazoa > Arthropoda > Insecta > Diptera > Tachinidae > Gymnosoma > Gymnosoma rotundatum. The sequence continues at coordinate 86,940,622 of OU744337.1, read as the reverse complement.
ATTTTCTTTGAATTTTTTCACTCGCTAACTTTTTCTAATTATGTTAGTTTTCCAAGAGAAACTGAAACCAATTAATAAATTTTATGCAAATTTTTTATGGTGCTCTCTTTCTTCTTTTAGTTTTATTTAATAACAACATTTTATTGTTTTTGCATGATTTTAATGGAAATGAAAAAAGTTTCAAAAAAAAAAAAAAAAACAATTTAAATTAAAAAAAGAAAGGAACAAATTTTTTGTTATTACTATCCTGAAAAATTATTGTGTTCAATTCAATGTAAAACAGAATCGTTAAAACAATGAAAAAAAAACTTGAACATATACTCGTACGGCAATGAAATTTAAGCAAATAGAACAAATAATGTGTTACGGAATTCAGTTGAGAGAAAATAAACTCTTTTTCAAGATCTTTGTAAGAAAAGTAATATATTTAATAAAAGATTGTGTCTCTTAAAGTTAAATTGAATGTTGTAGTACTATGGATTTTTTTCTTTTTAAGTATTGCCTACGCATTTTTTTTCTTGCTACGCTACTGGCTTTTAAAATACAACTACAATAAAAAGTGTACAGAACATAAAATTTTTTTCAGAAAATATGCCAAATGAATGAAAACTTTTCAGAAAAACTAAAATAAAAACCGTCATACAAATTGATTAGTATAGGAACCAAGTACGTTTATGTGTTTGTGTGTTTATTTATATGAATGTATTTATATACAGTTATAATAGCCAGTCCAAAATTTATAACTAAACAAATTTTTCGCCATAAATTGTTGTTACACAAAAGTTCCCGAGTAGCAAAATAAATTATGTTTTTAAATGTGTAACTTCATAATGCACCAACTTTTTGTTGTCTTCCAAGCTGCAGGAGCAAAGAGGAAAATTGTGCAACAGATGCGAGAATAACAAAAAAGCGAAAGGAAATAAAATAAAAATAATAATAAACATCAATAAACGTTTCGTTTAAATTTTTTATTTGTACTCATAACATGACTGCTTTCCGTCTGCTATGTTTTTTTTTATTTCTTGGAATATTTTCTAAATTTGATTGTGTTTATAAGTTTTCTTTTAGCTGTTGTATAATTTTTTGCTGCAAATGTTGGTATAAACAATTGAGAGCAGCAAAATTTAGACTGGAATACATAGTTCATTCAAATTTCTATTCCCATTTAAATCATATTTTTAGAAACAATAAGAACTTAAATTACATTTTTATACGGATTTGATAAACACTTCCACTCGTAAAACTAGTGGTCCATTGTAGTGCTTTTTATATTTTTTAAATGTGTTCTAGCCTGTTCCCCATGCTTTATAAACCCCATCTGGCTCTATCGATCTGATCTGTTTTTTTTTTTTTAACAAATTTCTTAGTTTCTTTCCTGTAACAGTACTTTAATGGCTGTCGTTTGATGCCCAAAGAACTGTTTTGCCTACTACCTTTAATTGGATCCTGTGTCCCTTTGAAGTCTCTGTACTCATGCACTAATTACGTGATTTTCAAAACCGCTATCAATTCTTTCTTAATCACTACTCGTTCATGTGAAATTTTCAAAACCTCAGTATGTCTTTATTTCAAGGCTGAATACCAGCTGCCTTGCTAACGTTAACTTTCGGTTGGTTTGTAAAAATGCTGAAACAATCCCTATCTGGGAATTATTTTGATAATATTATGCCAAAGTTAAGTCGTATGATCTTGTAGTTCGTAAATTTACTGCCAGTCCCACGATGTCGCAATCGTTCATTCGTTTGCACAATTACATTTAAAACAAAAGCAAATTCTATAAAATTGTTTTTTTTTATTGATCGATTATGACATCGTGGAAATGGTAGTTAAATTTGAGACCTTCAAAACCTTTGTCATTTACGATCCCTAATTTTTCTAATCATTTTACTACAGTAGCCAAGCGAGGCATAGTTTTAAACCTTTTCAAAAGCTAACTACAACGTCTTGTTGTCAGTGCTTTCCATAAAATACAGATTACCACTTTAGGTCGCAATACTAAATTTTTGCCAAAGCAATTACAGGAATGAGCCGATGCATAATAGGTGACCAACGCTATGTTAAAGTCTGATTCATCGGGTACCGTTTAAATATGAGGTCAACGCTTTACGTTCTTAGTTTACGTTTGTCCTGTTTGTATAAAGGTTGATTGCCAATGCTAGCATTTCTTTTATTTTATTTTACTCTTCTGTTGCACCTTTTTATTTATTTTCTATTTTTTATTCCGTGTCTCTGTCTAGATTTGTTCATACGATCATTGGTTTTCTAAGTATGTGTTTCAACAAGTGAGACGTGAATTTATATGTCTCCTATTTAGCAATAATGCATCTTCAACAAGAAATCATTCAGATTTACTGACCATCTCATGTGCTCTTTCCTTTTCTAGTTTAATGAGATTTGCACACATAACAAAAGTTACTGTAATTTACATACGTAGAGGGCTGTCGAATCGTATTTTCTTAAGAAAAAATTAAATAAATAAATAAAATATAAATTTCATAGTAATTTTAGTTCTGGCATTCTGGTTTTCACATTGCTCTTTTACATATTCAGTGTTTTCATTTAACTTTAAAGAAAAATGTTGATGATGCTGCCAACCCCATTTTTCCGTGTTGGGGAGATCGGCAACATCAAACAAAGGGATAATTTTCACATGGAGCTTAGGAATTCGGAAGTCAGAACACATAATAAAAAAATGAAACTTTGACCGCACTTTCAGAGGTTTCCCTCTATATTTCAAATTAATAACCCTACAGTACATGATTTTTTCGTACATTAATACTAATTGTTAGTCAAATCGACTAACTTTTCTTGTTAGCTATACATGTAGTTATTATTTTTATTGAATTTAATAATTTATTTTGTCCGGTGTCTAAATAAATAAAAACATAAAAAATTTTCCAAATAAATTAATTTTTATATTAATTTCCATAAAGGTGTTCATCTAGAACACTTCTGAAAAAACAAGAACAGTGTTAGCCGTAATGACTGATATTAATACTGCAGTATTATTAATTCCATACAAACGCTGCTGCCTTTTAGCCGCTTAAAATCTCAATGTTGTTGTTAAATGTAATTTTTTAGTATCTTACTGTAACTAGACATCATCCTAAAGTTTAGAAAGGTTAAAAAAATTATATATTTTTTAGATGCTTTGAATTCAATAGGAAACGGATTTTGCAACTGTTAATACCGAAATAAAAAATTAATAATAAAAAATTAATTTGCCTTGTGCTTTTAAAGGCTTGGATTTATCAAAAATTTTGTTTAAAACAAAGTTTTGCCTTATATTGCAAAATATTGTTACTTAAGTCCTTTCTAAAATTACCCTTAACACCAACATCAAATAATAATAGTAATACAACTAACAATGTGAAAGTAAAAAACAACAAATGAATGAACAAAATCCACTAACAAATGTAGTGGCCACAACTGGAAAAGCCACAATTTAGCAAAATCAACTTTTAAGCAAAACAAAACATTCAGCTTAAAAAACCTTTTAAAACACAATAACAAAGCCAGTTGCATAAATTGAAAAAAAAAAACATCGTCAACAAAAAATCCGAAATATAGAAAAACATGATCTAAACAATCCTTAACTGCAGTGGGTACAAATGGAACACAAAATACATGCGTTTTTTAAATACTGTTTTATTATTCCTTTCTCTATTTTAGTTGTTGTTACAAAAGAACGTGACTAGTATTATAAAAAATTGTATACAAAAACATTTTGTGAGTAATTTTTGACAACTTTTCTAAACGCCATTTTGTTGAAATGCAATTTTTATAAGAATTTTATTTTGCCCCCATATGGTTGGAGGTAAAATTATTAAAATGCTGATGTTCAGAGGTGTAACTTGAAACAATCAGAATTATAACTAGAAAAATATAAAAACCCACAAATACGACAACAGCCATTCACAGTGTGAATTTCACACAAACTTATAACAACAGGCAGCAAAAATGTGTGTTTTTTTTAATAAATATGTGAAGGTTTTGGATATATTAAGGTTTTATTAATAAGTTAAAGAAATCTGTAATATGTAAACGGCTTAACTAATTTTCATAGAAAATATAAACTATTTTCATTTCAAACTCTTGACTTTAAAAGTGATTAAGGCCAATAGGGACTGCCTTTGCAACCAATTAACAGTATCAACAGACAGCGTCAAGTTATTTTAAGACAGTTGCCTGCCAACTGAATAAAACTAGTAAAACATCATATTGATTCATGCACTTGCGTATCTCTTACTCACCTTAAGCAGATAGCTAGCGGTTAGCACAGCGCTTATCTCAATGAGTTTTTGTGGATATTTAATTGCAATTCCAACTTGTACTGTGCCTTCTATTAAAATAAAATTCTGTTAAGAACTATCCCGTTTTGCTTTTTATTTTAATTTTTTCTTTACAATAATATATTTCTGCTGTTTCGCTTCTCCTTTAAAAGACGTGGCTTAAAATTTTACAGTGTTAAACCAAATGCTTGAGGCTTGCAATCACTCATAGTGATTTTTGCAGATTTCTTAAAACCCCGATTATTTTTGCCTTTTTTCGAATCTAGAGATAAATTAGAAATAGTTTTCAGTACCATTCTTTGGGATGTGAACTTATTTTCTATCAAATACAGTTACAGTTTACCTCATTTAGAGTAAAAACTCTTTTGTTGATTTCATAGTGTTTACATTACATAGGACTATTGAATTTTTTTTAAAAGTTTTAAAAAATAAAACTTACATCCACTCTTCCTTATTATCTTTATTACAATTTGCACTAAAAGAAAAAGTTTTTGACAGATCTTAAAACATGTCAGATAGTGTAAAGCAGCATTAACGGACATAAAATAACATGAAATTTAAACAGAGAGTCAGCTTTTTATAAATGACTCTCATGCCAAAATAAATCTGACTTAAAAAGTTTGATTATAAAGTCGCTTTCGTTGAAATTCTTAATTATAAATGAATAAATCAAATTCCTTTTAACTGTTTTACCTGACAAATTAACAGATACCAAAACCAGATACATGGCGAAATAGTACAGATGGTCTCGATGGCGAATTCATTAATTTTATTACTTAAAAAATATGTATATTTTTTCATATAGAGTTTGACATTTAACGTTTACGGAAAAATTAATGAATTTGTCATCGAGACCACCTGTGTTATTTCGCCATGTACTAAAATATATTACTTCGAAATACTGACAGACTCAATGAAAAAAATTTTTAATTAAATAACCTGATGTTGGTAATACGATATGAATGAAAAACAAGTAAGAATGCTATATTCAGCTATGCCCTACGCTATACCCTTCACCATCTATGTAAATCTAGTTTGGTGAAATAACTCCAATCAAAAAACAAAATTTTGGCGTGACAAAGAATTAAGACAGAAAAAATTTTTTGTACTGCATACTCGTATATATAATTTCACATAAAAATGACATCGACTCTTAATGGGTTAAGCATTTTTAAAAAAAGTTTGGTGTTTCCTTGAAGAAGTCTTCATAACCTTTTAAATGATACCCACATTGATATTTTAAAAAATTCTTAAATTTCAGAGCCGCGTAACTCGGAAAATATGAGCGAGCGCCAAAATTGTCCCTTGATGTTTTTTTATTTTTTAATTTTTTATCGCTAATATATTTGTTTTTTTGATTAAAGTTTTTTAATGCTGATTTCCAATAGCACATCTTTCGACACTACATCTGATCGACTGACATATTTATTATTATTATTTTTTTTTTTTTGTGTGAAATCAAGTTTGCCTAGGCAACACTAACACGGTCGGACAGACGGACAGACGGACATCGCTCAATCGACTTTGTTATGAAAAAGAAGTAAGAATATATACACTTTATGGGGTCGGAAATGGATATTGTAAAAATTACAAATTTTTTGTTGTAAAGGGTAAAAAACATCGAAATATGCTTCACGAATCTTTGGTAATTTGTATACTTACTTAATAATAATGTATACTTAAGAAACTTTGAGCCGCTGAATAGATTGACTTTCCATACAGATTTTTTACATATATAAGCCACAGTGGATGTAGTATTTAAACTGTAAAAACATTTAGTATTTTTTAAATGTTTTGTTGTAGCAAACTAAACAATTTACTTTTAAATGTATTTTCTTACACACCTTAAAATTTACAGCAGCTGTATTGGCGGCACGCTATAAATATGTATTTATTCAAAACACACAATTTCAAAAAGATTGTTTACTGCTTTTTTATTTCACTATAATTGAAAAAAATAAATTGGAATAAAACGCTAAACCGTTTTAGAAACACTCAGAGAGAATAATAAGTCTGATTAAAAAAATCAAAATTGTATAAATAAAATTATATAAATAAAAATATAAATAAAAAAAACTGAAGAACATAAACAAACACAGCATGGTGCGACAACTACAATTAGGCTGACTGAAGTTTTTAATGAACACAAATAATGAAATAAGCTTGCTCTGGTAGTTAAGCTGGTCATGTACTAATCATTTGGTCTGCTGCATTAGAATGGGTGCAGTTATTTAGATTAGTAAATTGTATAAAAATATACGAGGAGAAGTCAATAAGTCTTAGAAAAAAAAACATCTTAACTTCCTTACTTTTCAACTAAGCATTCGGCACTTAGTGCTTTTTCCATTTTTCTAAGTTCGAATTGTCGCCAAGTTTATATCTTGATTTAACTCGCATTTCTTTTACCGCGTCATTTATTTTTATTAACATCAGAAAAATTAAGCAATTTAAGCAAAGTTCAACTGATGAAAAGTCGTTATTTCCAGTGTTGCCAGTTTCTTAGCTTTCTCGCCAAATGTTAGTAAGGAGAATAATCTCTGTGAAAGTTATCTACCTGCTATTTTTAAAAAAAGTCGGATGTTGCCGACTGTTGGTTGGGGTTCGCAAGTCGCACTTAACCCCTTGACGTTACCCTAGGCATTGCTACTGAACCATTTCAATTAATTTAATTTTTGAACTGGATTTTAATGGATGATAATTTAATAACGTCTGTAGAAATCTTCACTTATTAATAGGCAAATAATATCTTTAATTAATCTTTAAAAATATCGTGCTAATTATCCCGAACAAATTTTTTAAATCACTGATATTGATAATTGAGGGTAAAAGAACATCTCGATGGACATTTCGCTACCGCTTACTTAGCTTTCAGGAAACTTTTCACAAACGTTTAAATAAAGTAAAGTTTTTCATCCAAACAATGAACAAGTGAAGAACAAATCAAAGGGTATAGATCGAAAGGATCACGATATGGCAAATTTTTGTTTACATGAAAAATTATTCACGATTGCAATTCGTAAGGAAAGATATTCCCACTTTTTAAAACAATTAAAAATAAAAAAAAATGGAATTCATTTGATTTTATAAAATGCTAGCTATTCCGGGTGGTCTTCGTTACTTTAAAAAATAATCGTACAACATCCACTCCAGCCAGCTTTTTAATTGATTCTTCACCATAATACTTGTTCATTTTGTATGGTAGGTACCACACCTACACTTCCAACTTAGTCTGTGATTTTCCAGTCCCTCCCTTTACATGGAGGGTACCACGCACACTGTTTTAATCAAGTCAGTATTTCGCTAAAAAATATAAATTGTTTTTGTGGTTGCTGGTACATAATTTCAAGGGTCTACCTATTGCATATTATTACAATCGAGCTAGTTCTTCGTTACATTATGCATATTAATAAGAGAGTTATTTGAACAAAAATTTTAAGCTGCTACCAAGTAACACTATAATAAATGTTTACTTTGTATGGAAAGTGGCACGCCATTGTGAAACATCGAAAAGGTAATTACCCTATTTTACTAAACGCATATCTGGTAACAAATGCGGAAAATTCCTGGAATTTCGCTCTGCCACACTGATGCAGGCAGCTATTGCTTTCCCACAAATTTAAAAAAATTGAACGTAAATATTTTAATTTATAAAAAATAAAGTGTAAAGTAAAGAATAGAATAGAGAATTTCATATTGCGTTTTATTTTTCAAATCAGTTTTAATAGAATTTATTAAAAAATTGTTCTTTTGACGCAATCATCACTTGTGAAAATGACCAGCATAATACAAACAGCCATCAAACTCGTATGGGATTTTTAGAAACTCATAAAAACAACATGAAATCTAATTTATAAAAGAAATTGTTCTCTAAAGTTGCTTAACACCCCCTGCTCCATAGGGTCCCCGAGTCTTTAAAACTGCAGGAAGGCTTAGTGCATTTAAAATTGAAATAAAATTGAAGCCGATCCAACATTTCTTTTAGTTACAGCTTTTACTGCAGAAAACAACTTTCTTTAAAAAGCAAACTTATCTTTTCAATTGTTTCTCATCAATCAATTTATTTTATTAATTCACAACCGATTTTTTATTAGCCAAAATATTGAGCTTTAAGGTCGTTCTTTCATACTTGAGAAGAATGGTATAATATTTTGAAACATACGTCCCGCATCCATATAATCAGGTTGACAATTACAATTTAAAGTGTTGATTTAATTTATAGTTGATTTGCTGAAGTCAAATTTAATATACTTTTTTATTACTCTTCCTTTAGGGCTCTTAATATTTAACTTTTAATTCAAAAATTTACACTTATTTGCTTTTAGGAATAGTTTTTACTCCACCTTATCCACCTTTTAATGCAACGATATCGTAATAAAATTATAAAAAATCAAAATCTTAAAACATTTTAAATATCCTAATGTGCCGCGCTGAAAATCCGTTCAGTTGCAAGCACAAGATGGTTACATATGTAGCAGGCAACTTTGATGTCCATGCTTTATTAGAATGATGTAGCTGATAAAAACTATATAGGGAATCCATATTCCATTAGTTTCTAAGTATAATATCGTAAAAATGCCTGCCCAGCTTCTGAGTCGTTTACATGGCTTCGTTAACTCACGATTGCAATTCGTTTTCCTGATGTTCTTTTTAACAGTAATTCTAATCTAATGATCCAATGACCCACTTAAAATATTAGTTTTTTAATCATATGTTTAACGCATCTTAAGAAAGACGCGCATGAAAAGTGGAAACTATCAATTATCCCACCAGTACTGAGGTACTTGCTTAAACATTTTTCTTTGTTTGTAAACCAATTCGTTAAAGATTATTGAAGCTGCATTATAAAATTTCTCAACAGGAACACTTTGAAGATATTTTAAAATAATAAAACGTTGTGCCTTGCGTGCTCAAATGCAGTTTATTTTCTTGTAACTCACATTCTGTTTGTACAAAGTTGTTTTATTAATTTACTTAAGTTTGTTGATAATTTTGTTCTAATTTTTCCTTCTTTTCTCGTTTTCTATAATTTTTCTACGTGCTTTTCGTAGTTGGTAGGAGCCAAAATATTATTGTCTCTCTTTGCATTTGACAACACGAACACAATATTAGATAATGTTGCATGTATTAGAATAAATCATACGAGAGAATAGTTTCTTTTCAAATCGAAACTTTATACAGAAATTCATATTAAACTTATAAACTGCTTTCTCGTATGCAGTTCTATAATTCTTTTATAGCAAAAGTAGTTTGAGTTAAAACTTTTAATGTGGGGAGTTTGCCAAGTTTTGTGTACATGATGATGTACTTGTATCATGACATCACAATATCAGGGCGAAATGTTTGTATCACATGTAACAAAATGTTTCAGGAAGAAAATTCGCATGTTTTTGTTTGCCAAACTTAACAAAATTCTTGATTAAATATAATGAACATAAAATAATACTTATTATGTGGTAATATTTTATAAATTTGTTTACATGTGCATATATTTTTTCAATCAAAGCAATGTCGACAGAAACTTGGCGTACAGTTGGCTCTGTGTTGTTGTTTTGGCGGTTGTTTTTTTTTTCACTTGCCAACGACAATAGAACAATAGTTTTCTGTAGTTAGAGCATATGAGTACCAGTGATGCCGTTTGGTTACATTTTTTGTAAGTTTTTGAGGGGTATACGTAACATGTATTATTCTGTTATATATGGCCAAATTTTAACAACTTTTGGTACAGACACAAAATAAAGCAATATTACTAAAAAAGTTTCTCTATTTGAGGCAAAAACCTTTCCGAGAACCCTTTTTCTTAACATATCTATTCAATTTTAATCACAAAGATTGCGCACTTGCAAGTTCAACAATTTTTACTATTTTTACAATTTTTGAATTTTAAAGAAGTGCCGGATGAAATATGTATATATATTAAGGAAACATTGTGAGTCGTTTTATGTTGAAGTTCTAAAGCAAATACGACTTAAATTTGTCTTTAATAATAGTATTTTTTAAATTATTAAAATAGTTAATTCTATCACCACTTACATGTATATCAAGCATTTATTTAAGCTGTAGGAGCTTCCTAGAAGTCCCCTCCTCATGATTTTTTTCTCATTTTATATGTAATAAATTAAATATGTGCTTCTTCTCTATGAAATTTCATTACTCGTAAGATATCTTTAGTGGTTCTTGAAATAGCGATTTTTTTCCAAAATAAATCGTTTTCAAGACACTGTTCACTGTTATTTAAATAAGTTGCTTAGATTAGATGTACAGTTGCGTCGCCTGCATGGCGGAGCACATTTTAAGAAGAGTCCCCAAACGAATCAGGGTTCCTAAAATAAATTAGAAAAATTTTTAACCGTTGATCGATCATCGTTATAACCGAATACAAGTTATATTAGGATTGCCAGATCTGGCTGCCATATAATTGTTTGTACCCCCCTGTCACAAAACTTAAATATTTAAAAACGTTCTTTATAATACCTATGATTAATTTATTTTGGCAACATAAGTTATCCTAAAAGCGGCGGATATGAAGGTCTGCACATTTATATGCATTAAATTTCTAGCCTGCAGTTGGGTGGTGGGTTTATTAGTTTTAATAAAAATCAAAAAGATTTATAACCCAGTACTGTTGTGTTGTATATAGTATATGTGTAAATAAAATTTTTTATATGAAAACTCATAATTAAGTTGAAAACAAATAAACATTGAATACTTTATCGTAAAAAACATTAAAAGACAACACAAATAGTACAGATTTATAAAAGAATTGAAGAAATACTTAAAAATAAAGTAAACCCCATTTTTAAATCTGTTGCAATTAATTTTAGTTTTAAAAAAAATTTCATTTGAATTGAATTGAATTGAATTTTATTGAGACTTCTTATTTTTTTCATATTACACGTTTTGTCAAAATACACTTTTGAGGGAAACTTAAAACTATTAAGTATTATTTTAATTACATAACTATATATTTGCTCATGCGTCTTGCTTATCTAGATTAAGATAGATTAATTATAAAAAATTAATATATAACAGTGTTGAAAGAAACAGTGCTTGCTCCCGGCACTTACAATTACCAGTAGAGTTAGATCTACCGTAAATAAACTTAAAACTAAATCCTAAAACTAAAACTTAAGCCAACACAGAGTAATAAAAATACAAAAAATTAAAATGAAATAAGATTAAATAAAACAAAATGAAAAATAAAAATAAAAAAAAAAAAAAATTACCCCCTGTGGATGCCGGGAGTAGTGCTTAAATAGAAGTTCTGACCAGGAATATCATCAAGTTGTTGCTGTAAAATTCCAACAGCAGAAATATATGGAGTGTTTGACCAACTAAAACTTCGCTCTCTTGACAAAATATCTTTCATTTCGTTGCCTTCAATATTGGACAACCTTTCCACAAAACTTCTTAATAATGTGAGAGCGTAAAAAGATATAGGAGATAGTTTTGACTTTTCGTAAATGTATTCATTTGAAAACCTTTTATTTAAAGATTTGTAATTCTTCTCTATGCATTTCCGAACAATATGGCGTTCGAAAATTTCCAATTTTTTCATCATTGTTTTAGAAATAGTGAACCATATTGGAAATGCATAAAGAAGAATTGGTCTTACACTCACTTTATATAAGAGAAGTTTGGTTTTCACTGGTAAAAATTTACTATTAAACAATTTTGAGAAAGCACCTTTTACTTTGTTAGCCTTCTCCAAATTATAGGAAACATGTTCATTGAATTTCAAAAGTTTATTAAAATTAACTCCGAGGTAGTTGATACTGTCCTTAAATTTGATTTCAGTACCATTTAGCAATAACTTTAAATTTTTGCTTTCCGGAACAACAGTATATTTACACTTTCCGGAGGCATTTCGTAAGCATATCGCTCTACTTTTTGACGCGTTTATCTTTATCCCCCAATGATCATAGTATCTGCCAACAATATCCAGGTGTCTCGAAACACGTTGGAGCGCAATTAGAGGAGATTCGTCGTGGGCATAAAGAAGGGAGTCATCAGCATACAGTATACTTTTTGAGTTAACAACTTCATGGGGATAATCGTAAATAAAAATATTGTATAAATGAGGTGCCAATACAGATCCTTGAGGAACACCGCAAGAAATCTCACCCTGACATGACAACATATTTTCGATTTGTACAAAAAATCTCCTATTATCAAAAAAACTTTGGAAAAGTTTAACAATTGATGGACTGAAACCAATCTTTATCATTTTGAACAAAATTCCATCATGATATGCCTTATCAAAAGCCTTCTCTATATCAAGAGATATTGCTACAGTGCATCGCCTCTCCCTTAAATTACTTATAACATCAGAGTGAAACCTCAAAAGAGCGTGTACCGTAGATGTACCTTTTTTAAAACCAAATTGTTTTTGAGGAATGTATGAATTCTGAAAGCCTATGTCCATTTTTTCTCTAATGATTCTTTCAAAAAGCTTTCCTACATTGGAAAGTAAGGAAATTGGTCTTAAACTGTTAATATCGCTATTACCCTTTTGTTTAGGTATGGGAACAATTTTAGCTATTTTCCATGCAGATGGAAAATAACAATTGTTTAAACAATTATTGAACAGAATGGTAAGGTATTCAAATGCCTTAGCCGGAAGTTTTTTTATTATGAAATTCGATATATTGTCCAATCCGGTCGACTTCTTGTTATTTATCATTTTAGAGATGTTTATTACTGAATTTAGGTCTGTAAATTTCAAGTTTCCTGAATTATTTAACGATGTGCTTTCATCGTTAAAAATAGAACTACTTGAAGCTTGACTAATTGTTCGATTGATTGTTTCGTTTATTTCTGAAATATCTCTATTTGGAGGAAAAGTTTGAAACACAGATGAAAAATGATTTTTTAAGATGCACAATTTTTTATCTAAGTCAATAATTTTTACGCCGTCAACGGTGATATCTTTCATGAAAGAACGACTTTTATTTCCGATTACCTTAAAAATCTCCTTATAAGCCCATGGGCCAGGTTTAATACCTTTTAATCTATTATTAAAAATACTTGCATGCTCCTGTCCAATTTGTTCTTTTATTAAAACCTTAATTAAATCAATTTGTTTGGAAATCAGCAAATACTGAGGATCTCTTCTATTCCAAGTTCTTGTGAATATTAACTTGAGTTGTTTTTGCCACTGGTATTTTACTTCAAGTAACTTTTTAAGTTTATCAGATGCTCTAAATTTCTTATTTTTCAATTCAAGCTTTCTAGAGTGTAACTGTGTAATGAAATTTACAGATGTGTTAAATTCTTGTAAAAAATAATCAATTTCTCTGTTAGATAAATTTCTATTGACCGGGGGAGAATGATTTAAAAGGGTGTTTATTACATCAGTTTTAAATATGTTCCAATTTGTGTATTTATATGAAACAAAATGGTTAGGTGGTTTTAAAAGGAAATTAAAATCTGAAAAGGTCACACTTAATGCTAATGGAATATGATCTGAAAAAGTTGGTAGTGTGAAAGTCCTGTAATTTGGATAACCGCTATCTAAAATATTATTGCTTACTATAAAATGGTCTAAGTGGGAGGAACCGCTTGGATAAGTGGGATATGAGTCACAAATTCTTTTAACTAATAAAGATTCGTTTTGAAGCCAGCTTGAAAGGACCTCACCGTTAAAATTGTTGATATTATCACCCCAAGCAGAATGTTTTGCGTTAAGGTCTCCACCCAATATCAGTCCGTTGTAATTGTTTGCAAAACTCAAAATTAAAGAAAGACCTGCGCAAATATCTTGACGCTTGTAGTTAGACCGAAAATAAATTGACCCACAAAGAATCTTTGTAATTACACTATTTTTTTTAACTTTTACCTCAACAAATAAATTTGGAAATTTTAGACCTGGAATAACAACTTTGGAATAATCTATTGAATTCCTTAGAGCAATGCCTACACCTAATAAGCTTTCGTCCCTTAAAACCAAATAGTTTTCAATATATATATGTGTTCTAGGAGACAAATGCATTTCCTGTAAAAAACCAATATCAATATTAAATTGATTCAGTATTGTGCCTAGTTCAATTCTCCTACTTACGTGGACAAGGGAACCAACATTAAAAGTAACCAAATTTAGTGAATTACGGCCCGTATACATCTTGTATTTCTTTAATTAATGTCAAGCACTCTTTTTTTGCCTGATCTTTTGTCAAGGTTTTATAGCTCCTCATGAAATTAGAAATTTTGTCTTCTAAACTAATAGGATTTGGACCACATAACGCCTTTGCAACCTTCATAAATTCTTGTATTAAAGCAGGTTTTTCCGGTTTGCTCTGTACTGGAACATTATTAAATAAGCTTGCAAAAGTTTTGTTTGCAGAAATAGCATTAGAAGAACTAATAGCCCTTGCAACGTTGCTAGCAGCTAACACTTTTCTATTATTTGCGTCACGTTGGAATTTTTTCATATTCGATACGTATTTTTTGTATGCAGGACAACCTCTATAATTAGAGGTGTGCCCATTTTCATTGCAGTTAACACAAAATGGAGACAAATTACTTTCAGTGCTGAAAGAGCATTCGCCAGAAGCATGCTTTTCGTTGCATTTTAGGCAAGAAATTGGCCTACTGCAATTTTTAGAATAATGTCCCCACCGCTGGCATCTCCAGCATTGTGGTATTTTGGTACTAGCCTTTGGCCTTTCCCAAGATACTACTTGGTTCTGAATGTATTTTATATTAAGCAACTCGTTTGCTTTTCGATTAGGTTTAAGAGTGATCAAAAATAAGCCAGTATCAATACCCTGTTTTCTAGAGTATTCCGTCGTAAACTTCGAAACCGAATCAACAGTATCTGGTATAGCGTCATCTAATTCCGACTTTATATCATTGATGTCGGATTTGAAATATAACCCCCTACAAAGAACGCTCTGACGTTTATGCTCCTTGGGAGTGTAACTATAAGCAGAAATTTCTTTTTCTTTTAAAAGTTGCATCATCTCCGTATGAACAGAAGAATCCTTTAAATATAATTTACTTTTGTACCTTGTCTTATTTTTAATTTTAAATTCAACGTTTTTTAAGTTAAGTTGGTCAATCAAAGATTTTACGTTTACATTTTCTAGGAAAATTGGTGGACAAAAGGAATTCCTGGTCTTAACCATTGTGTTTTTGGACAAATTATTAATTTTCTTTTCATTATTTAACAATTGAGTGTTGCTGATTGGCCTTTCGGCCTCTAAATTTAAATCTCCTAAGAGTGAATACTTATTCGTACGATTTAAACTATCTACAACTTTATCTAATTTTTTAAATTTACAATTCGATAAATCGATTTTTACGTCACCTTTATACTTCCTCTTTTTGTTTTTAACTGTTCGATATTCGTCGTCTATTGAAGAAAATGAACACGTTTCCAGATCCATATTTCCTTGTTCTCCTATGTCTGATATTTGTATATTCTCTAGGATTGTTACCCGATTACTAGTGGCTCCATTGCTTGCGTCTCCATTGCTTGACTGCAGCACCTCTTGAAAGTTACCATCGTATTGAATCGTAGGCAATTGTTCAGCAAAAACTGCATCAAATAACTTTTTACCCAGCTCAGAATTATGAGCACCATCTAATTCTTCCATTTTCTTTATAGTTGGTTCTGATTTCTGAAATCCAGATGAGCTAAGTCTGCTTTCACAATTATCCTCATTTGCCTTCGGCCTCCCCACATGCCCATTAGGAGGACGTCCTCCAGACTGGGAAAGTAATGGATCTATCTCCATTAGTTTAAAATTGTTTTAAATTGTTTCAAATTCTATTATTCTATTATTTCACAAGATTTAAAGAAAAAAAATTTTTTTTTTCCCAATATATAATTTTTTTTTTTTTTTTTGACAGCTAAAACTTTAAATTATACTTTTATATTTTTTTTTCAGAAATTTCTTTTAAAACACGTCTGCTACGTTTCACAGTTCAAAAAAAAAAAATTTCAATTTAATTTGAATCTAAATGTATGCTGGACTATCTTTGCATTGTTTTTTTTTTCTTATTTTTAGTTTTAAAAATTTTGTTGTGCAGTCAAATATAAAAACAACAAATTTTAATTTCAATATATTGCCAGATTTTTTCATAAGGATACACGAAGAAGCATGCTGCAATATTACTAAACACATTATTACATTTAACAGCAACAACAATTTAAATATAATAATATAACAATATCCATACACTCCTTAAATTTAAAAAAAACAAACTGAAAAGTTAAAAAACAGACAGACAAAATAAAAAAAAAAAAAATTTATAAAAGCAAGTATCTCAAAATATTAAAAACTTTTCAATTTAGTTTACAAAATTTTCATTAATATTGTTTGTTGTTACATTTTTTTAGTTGTGCTGTAGTTTGTGCTCACTGAAATTTAGCGGGGATGGAACAATCGCTACTAATGTATTTCTTAGTAGTTGTGTAAGAGTAAAATAACGCAATAAAAAAAAAATTAAAATGTTTGTCAAAAGTTTCCTGCAGCGGTAACGAAATGGCCATCGAGACGTACTTTGACCCTCAATAATTAATATCGGTAATTTAAATAATTAATCGGGATAATAGAAAATAGTACGAAAAAATGATTTTATTTTGAAAATTAATTAAAAAAACCAGGACCATTTTTTATTCATCAGGCTGAGAATGCAAATATCTAATTCCATTTCTTTTTGTGAGTTTTAAATATAACATTACCACCAATTATATCGTATTTTTTATATTTACGTTTTATATCTATACAATAGATTTCTTGTATAAAAGTACCATTATTATTTCTTTAAAAGTACCATTTTAAGATATTTTTCCCCATAACTGTGAAAAACAGAAAGTTTTATAAAAAAATTCCCATATTAATCCAGGGTAGGGGGTTGAACAAGCGCTAGATGTGTGGATGCCATGAATGCAATTTGTACGTGCCTTTTCTATTTATTTAATGTAGTGAACACAAACTTTTCTCTCTTTTTCTATATTCTTTATATTAAAGTTTTAAACATTTTTATTTCATTTTGTAAATTACAAAAAAAAAGTGTTAAAAGTAGGTAGAGTCAGTCTGTCTTCTATCTCTCTTTACAAATTTATATGAATGTGTCTGTCTGTGTTGCATTTTTTTTGGTTCGTGCAACGTATTTATTTTTATTAAACTTAATTATGATTTTTTCTTCATTTCCCTGGAAACTTCAAAATGACTATAAGTTTTGTAGTTTTAATTGTAAATTTATTTCACTTAAACATTTTTTTTTCTATTTATTAAATTGTGTATTGTGTAAATTTTATGAACACTTAAGTACTGTTTCTCCATTTGTTGCTTATAATTCGCTTTCTATATAATAATTTTTGCTAAGTTGTGTTATATATTTTAATGTTTTTCTTTTTTTAACTATGGTTGCTGCTGTTTACGTTTTTTTATTACTGGCAGCATAAGAAAACATTGCGTAATATTTCTCTCTTCGCAATTAAAGTTTTCGTATGTTGGCACTTAACCTTGCTAATACTTTGTTGGGCATAGGCACTTCAAACTAAAGTATTTCCAACGATCATCACGAAAAAAAATATGTGTCGAATAAAACTTTAGTGTTTTTTTTTTAATCAGTAGTT
Organism: Gymnosoma rotundatum; assembly: GCA_916610165.2. Classification (NCBI taxonomy): domain Eukaryota; kingdom Metazoa; phylum Arthropoda; class Insecta; order Diptera; family Tachinidae; genus Gymnosoma; species Gymnosoma rotundatum. The sequence continues at coordinate 86,922,745 of OU744337.1, read as the reverse complement.
GGTGATCCTGGTGATCAATTGTACAAAGCCCTACTTATCAAAAATTATAAAGCAGGTAAAGAACATTCCTACCCTCACCGGATCATTATCAAGTATAGAGAGAGCAGTCGCGACCAAGTTGGTTTGTAAAATAGGAGATATTGACTTAGTGTATGTAGGAAACAAAGTGTATTGTGGTGTGAGTGGCTGTGTGTGTTAAAGCCACATGTTTGTTAAAACCCATTTCACATTATAATACTGAGTATTATGATTTTCATTGGATTTTGTAAGAAGGAAACCAAATGAAATTTCATACTTCAAATAAAATGAAAATTATGAGCAGAATATTAACAGATGTTCACAATTGAAAGAATTATTACCAAGCTGGTACGAAATTTAAGCGACGTCGAAGAATATTATGAATGGTGCGGAAGTGCCTCCTCATGACAACTTTTGGCCGTACAGATCCTTGATAAATAAAAATACAAAACAAAAAAGTTATAAAAACTACAGCTATTTTTACTTTGTTGTTAACAAAAATACATGTTTAAGCGACAAGTATAGGGGCAATTTTAAGAAGTTGCATGACAAAGAAAAGATAGCGTAAACGACGGCGCGCTATCGTCTGGGATACAGTCGGCATTTTTCTTTGCTTAACAACTGCTTTCGTTATTTTCTTTATTTGTTTTTGAAAAAAAAACAACCCTGATAAAATGAAAAGTGTTAGCGTTTAGAAAAATTTCGGATCGATATTATGGGATGTCAAATTTCTATCCGTATTGTTTCATAATTTGATAACATATTGCTTTCACGCTATCACTCTTTATCATCAGATTAAAGATTTTGACAACTCTTAATACTCAGTAATATAGTGTGAAAGGGGCTTAAGTAAGACGTCGGAAAGTTCAAGTTTCTCCCGAATAAGGTACATTTAATTATTTTATTTTTTTATTTATTTAATTAATTATTAAATAATTTTCCTAACAAATTTTTCATTCTTCTGATATATTACTTACTTTTGTTCTTAAGCGAAGGAAAATATGTAATTCATTTTATTACCGTATTGTGCATAAAAGAAAGTAAATATGAGTTTATAGTTAAATTTAGTGTTTTAATGTTGTAAAATTGTAAAAACAAATTTAAAAGAGTTATAAAAGTACAATTAGTATATCATGAAGATAATAATGATTGTAAATTTACGCTGAACACAGTATTCGTGCATAAAGAAAAGCCGACAGTCAGTTGAGAATAAATTAATAAAGTTGTTAATACCAGCACGTTAAATAATAAAAAGTTTTATTACGTGATAAATATATTCATTCATTTAGAGGAAAAATAATCTTATTGCAAATAGAACATCAAATTTTCATTACAAGAAGAAAAGTGTTCAAGTATAAATGATAAAAGTCCTTAGTTGGAGCTAATGTCTATTATTGCAAAAAAAACAACCTGACTAAGATTATTTTATTTTAATATAATTTAATGTTTAAACAAAACTTAAAATCCTAACTTTTAGATATTGAAACTGTTACAAAAAGACCCTAAATTTTATTGCGTTGTGACGAAAATTTTTTCTCTCATGCTTCAAACACATTATCGGATCTTTTGTTTGGGGAACTTTACTCTTTTATTCGAGTTCCGTGGTAAAGGTGGCAAACTTTTTTGTAACAACAATAATTTGTATACGCCAGGAAAGCTAAAAGTGTCCCCATGGAAATGTTATTTACGTCTTAGGGATTAGTTTTAGACACTTGATTTTTTTAATACTTTTTAACAAGATAAAATATTTTCTCATTTTATATATGAAAAAATTAGAGGCAGGCGTATTGTTTTGCCCACTGTTTTCGTATTTTAAAATACATTTTTGATCTAAAAAAAAATTTATTTACTTTTTCATCACATTTAATTTGATGCTATTTTTTTGAAATATTTGGTTCAATGTGTTTCATAGTTTCAAGTGTCGGCTTGATTTTTCCACCCTCAGATACATGATCAACCCACGAATACATTGGACCTTCCTCGTTTTGTGCCACTGCAATATCTGAGATATAATTTTTAAGTTTGTGGCAAATATAGCCTGCAGGTTTTCGAGACCATCATATTCTAATTCGGTTAACTATTTTTTTATTCTTATTTTTGATAAATTTTCACCGTTTTTTACTCTCATTCTGTTGCCCTTTCCATACACAAATGAAGTTTGTTTACAGAAAATATTCTATGCCTACGTCACACATAAGAGAGAGAAAGCTATACAACAAACTAACGGACCTGCGCAATCTTATTTTCATTATTCATGCGTCACAAGCATAGGCTGACTTCTAAAATGTATTAATACAAAGTTTGTATACATATTTGCTGCGGTATTTAGATCTTGTACATATACCAAGTTGAGAAACAGAGTATCAATTGAGAAACTGATGCGCAAGTTGCACGGTTGCAACTTTTCTAATGCTTGTCAGCGTCATTTTGGAATGTTATGCATTGTAAACCTTTAGTACTACGGCATTGTGAAACACAATACAATGTTCGAATACAAAGCAACTGACGTTTTGGCAGTCAGTCATACTCAACAGTGCTTATATGTGCGAATTTGATAAAAACTAATAAATATTTTACTAAAAAAAAAATTAATACTCACCATTTTTATTCAAGCCGGATGGTGGGTATGTTTCCTAGGAATATAATGCAGATAATTATCACTCTAAAGCTGTAGTTACAACGCAACTATTTTTTAACTTTGCATCTCTTCTGTTTTCTTAATTTTCGATGGTTTATCAGAAAATTAACAAACCAACTTTAGCTCCTTATTTTCATATCATTTGAAATCTATAGAGACTAAAATCTGTCAATTTTTATAATTATGAATATTTTAAATTTAAGAATTTTTTTCTATCTATTTCTGCTGCCATTGTTTCTCATTTGACCTGGCATAACTCTCATTTCTTTCACCATTGTGATTAATATTTAATTTATGTACATTTTGGTTTATTTGTTTTCCAACCATAAACAATGCAAAATATGTCTGTAAGTTGAAATGTTCATTACAGTTGTTAACTAAAACAGCTTTAAAATGCAAAACAATTCCCAAAGAAATTTATTCGTATTTAAACTATTTTACTGTTAAAAGGTGAAAGGTGTTAAAAGTTTCCATAGTGAATATTTTTTGTATCCACAGTCGACAGTTTTATAAATAATTGGATTATAATTTATGTTTTGAAAATATAATATACTTTCTAGAGGAATTGATTTTATAATTATAGAGACAATAATCACACTTGCATATTTAGTAATTGAGTTTTAGACTCTTACAGTTCTTAAAATGAGGAGTTTTTGAAGAAAGCAGTATTTAAAGAAGTTAGGTCGTAATGTAATTTTTTTCTGATTCAGCTTCAACCAAAGAATGACATTAAAACTATAAATTTTGTCCGTTAAAAAAATACTAGAATGTATCGTAGATAAAAATACAGCAGAATAAGTTGTTACTTTCACCACTATTAGGAGTGGTGTGTGTGAAAATAATAAAAAGAAAGTATTGGCTACACATACTAAGCAGCAACTGTGCTGTGGCTACTTTGGTAGAAGTATGTCTTTTTCGTTAAAAAGAAAACATTAAGTTCAAATTCTAACAAAGTCTGGGTATAAAGAAAAATGATGTTGTTAAAGGAGTATCGAAAAGAAATGCAATTCTTGTGTAGACGCGTTGATGAGATGTTTAAGGTTCAAATTTAGTTAAACAAAGAAACAGTGGTTGAAATCTCTCGAACTAGAGCAGGGAACTGCAATCAAAATTATCGAAAGTTCAAGTATTATTGGAGTCAAAGAGAATTATAGTTACAAGACTTGGTAAAGCTTGTGCTAAATAAACAAGACATCGTGAGTACAAAGCTTGCCAGACCCGAAAAATTTTAAGGCTTCGTTTGTGGTTAGAATTTGAGTTTGTAATTTAATTTAAATATATTGCACTTTTTTCATATCAGCTAATAAATGATAATGACGTAGTGAAAACTTCCCGTGTTTTTTTTTAATATAAATTATAATTCCTTACATTTTTCCAACTTCCTCGGGGATTATTTTTATTTAAAATCTGGCAACCACATGCATATGAAAGGAAAAATATAAAAAAAATTTTGTTTTTACAAGTACTATTTTAGAAGTGAAACGTTGCTGTCCCGATTAAGCCTTACAGTTGACTTTACCTCGTACTAATAAAAAGTTAAAAAATAAAACAGTTGCCTTAATGAAATGCGTAGTCAAAAGTTTCGTTTCTATTTATATTAGAATCATTTCTAAAAATATAAATGTCTATTAGAAATTTATATTTATTATCAAGAAAATAATCCAATATATTTTTAAATTTCAATCAGCTAAATTCATTGTAATCTATTTTGTCATTTAGAATTAAATGCAATTAAGATATTGTTTTAAAAATATGTATGTACTTTTGTAGAGTTTTCTCTATTTAGAATTTCAAAATTATTAGAAAATAAATTTCTGAAAAAGAAACCTGTTAAATTTTTTTCTGTTAAATCATTTCCTGCAACAATCATCCTTAAAAATACAGAATATTAACTAAAATATCATTTTCTCTTTTGTTTTTATATGACATACAATTAATTTGTATGTATATTTATCGTAATTTAGTGTTCTTATCTCATGAGACAGTACAAGCCTTTTCTATTTTATTTGAGTTATTCTTGAATTTTAATTTTATTATTTGTGTTTAATTTTATCTCTTGTGTTTTATTTGTGCGGTAGACGCCTAAATCTTGTCTTCCTTTGCATATTTGTCATTAGTAGAAGAACGAAAAGCATCTTGTATACAAATCTTGTTTTCAATTTGTAGTCAAATTCTTAATTATCCTTTGTCATTGACATAGATACGATAGAATTTTATATTCATAATATTTTTGGTTTTTAAATTTTTGGGTGTTCTTTTCAATTTAGTTGGAACTCTGCAGAATTCTAATTTCTAAGTTTTGCTATGAGCCCTACAAATAATGCAAAGCCAGTTTAGTTGGTAGCCATTTTTGCTATTTTTGAGAAATTCTAATATTTAAACAATTCATTTTTATAAATATGAAAATAACCGCACTTGACACTGCACTTGTAACAATTGCCCTCCAAAATACTTTCTGTTGAAATGAAGAGGTTTTGCCATTTTTTTTTTCACAACAAACTTTTCAGGTATAATCTATAATAGAAACTTTATAATCAGACCCACTTTACAATGTAATTTAAATTACTTCTTTTATTTATTAAATTTGTATTGAATCATTAAGACCCGGAGTAGACGATTGTCCTCCATTTATGCGTTAGGCCGCATATAAGACAAATGAATTCCACAACCTTGTATTTTCTATATATCAATCTAAATTCTATTGATACAGCATTGCATATTATCCTTGAATAAACGTATAGTTCTATAGTTTAATGCAATTATTAAATAGTAAAGCTAACTTTAAGAGTACATACTTTAAAACAATTAATTAAGGTAAAATATGCTGAAAATACATTTCAGGTTAGTTTAATTTTTTTTAATATGAGGTAATCTCTGTACATTGCTTTTGGATTTTTAGTACTGACGAAGTTATATCAATATTCCGACAAGAAACAGTTATTGCTATCGCATGTAATACACATCCTATGGTTCACTTATTTCAATAGTTGGGTATATAAATGAGAATAGATTCTGATTTAGAAGATTACTTAGAGGTGTTCTGTCGAAAAATATATTAATGAAATCACTTTTAACGCTGGAAATTATATTTCAATGGAAAAATGGATTAAATTTAACCGTAGAATTAGAAGAAACTAAACAGATTTAAATTGGCTGTGATGTCAAAGGAAATGTTTACAATCGCCTCTTGGAGTCATTAAAAATAAATATTTTTCCTCTTAGACACAGACTTCAAGAATAGTCGTTTATCATTAAAAATTAATTATTCTCCGTTGTCCACTTTTCCAATTTCGATTTAAAAAAAGTTACCCGTTAGCACCATTTGCCTAAGGATCCTTAAGAAATTCACCACAAAGCTTTTAAAAATACGAATTATCTTTATTGACGATTAGCTGACGATTATTTAAATACTTATTAAGAAATATAGTATCCTAGTAAATATCACGTTTGATATATTAATATTCTTTATTCCTAATGCGTTGAATAAATATTTGTAAAAATAGCGGTAACGCTCTATTAGCCAAATATTTAACTAATCTGACCGCACCATTGGAAAGGTGATTGTCACTTTATTTACTCAATATGACTATTAAGCAGTACATATATATATAGATGCTATGCACAGGCAATTTTTATGATCAACGTTCCTTAATAATGCCATATCGGTCGAAACTGCCATATTCATTTAAAGGCGATTTAAAACGTAGAGATTATCAAATTATGCAATGATCTGACAGATAATTCTAATTGTTTTCTTATACATCTTTTTGTACGCTTCGGTGTGCATAATCTAGAGAATTTCGCGTTGTTTTAAAACCGTATACCGTATTTTTCTTAAGTTATGTGCAGGTATTAATTAAATCTGTACTCCAAACAATATCACTTGATTTGTTGAAGAAATTTTTAAACAAAATTTGTTTTCAGAAACAAGATATTTAATTCTCTTGATGCCTGTAATTATTTTTGGTGCTGTTGTTTGCCCCATTAAAAAACGAAGATTTTTTTGTTGTTATTTTGTGTTAAAGATTAAACATTAAAATTTGTATTTCTCGTATTTGAAATTTGGGAGATTTTGTTTATTATTTTTAATTAAATCTTCTTTAAATTTCTCAAGTTCTTGTTTGCTTTCATGTTCGCTCCATTTTATTTTCGCACATAATTTAGAACTAAACAATAACGCATTGATTGTTTATTTATTCCTTTGTTTTTTAATGCTTTTTCTGATATTCATTTCATCTGTATTGCTCATCGTCGTCGTCAATTTGAATACACCAAATGATTCGCTAATAGTGTGTTGTTTATTTTAAAGATTCCTAATATTATAATTCTTTGAAATGTTTATTGATGTTATTTCTTGTTGTGTATTATACAAATATTGGAAAATTATTTGAATTTGAGTAAATTAATATTTTTAAATTTCTTTCTTTATTTTCTTTTTTAATTTGGAACATATTTTCAAACAGCAGTCTAATAAAGTATAAATTACCTAATAATAACATCTCTTTTCAAAATTCCAACTTTAAAGTGCCAGCCAGCATTGCCGCTTTGGTCCAATCGGACCAAACTTGGTAGTTTTTCGTTTTTAAAAAACAGTTTGGTAGTTTGGTTGGTTTGTTGAATTTTTTTAAATTTTTGGTAGGTTTTCTACCTGTAGCAATCATTTAACAATTTTTCATCTTAAAAATTCAGAACATAAAATAAAAAAAAAATGTAACTATTAATAAAATAAACAATAACTTTGATAGTGCTACCACTATTTTCAAAAACTGTTTTGGGTGTACTAAAAAACATCTCTGCTTTTGTGCATAGAGATGATTAAAGCTATAACCATCTCTGGTTTAAGAAACGCGAACTATTTTATGAAATTGAAATTAACAATATTTTTAAGTGAAGGTTTATTTTCAAGTGTATGTATTAAAAAATTAATAGACAAAATGGAAAAGTAATTAAACTTTATTAATTCTAAATATGTATCTATTAATTACATAAATATTTACTAATATTGCATGTATTTTTTCAGATTTTTATCAAAAACTCCAAAATTAAATGAAAATAATATAATTTCAGAAACGACATTCCATCAACGAGGTAGAACCACTCTTAAAATTTTTGTTTGAAAACATTTTTAAATAATATAATACTTTTAGTGAACATTGTAAAGAAACAGTCAAAAGAAAATTTAGAACCGAATGATTGAGCGAATTTGATTGGCTCCAGGAAAGGGATGGGTGTTAATTCTGCATAGTAATCTCTAAAACTATTTTGAAACCAATGAATTATATGTGATATTTTTTATCTGTATACATTTTGTATACACATACATACATCCGTTATTTTAAATGAAATATTGCTTTTATGTTGTTATTTTATGTATATTTTTATGTTTTTTATAAAAACTGGAATTTTTTATTATATTACTATATAAGCCAAAATAAAAATTTTGATTTTATTGAAGAATTGCATTTTAAAATTTTTGGTAGGGTGTTAACGATTTTGGTAGGATTTTAGAAAATTATTGGTAGGAAGTAAATTTCTTGTGTGGCAACGCTGGTGCCAGCTGACAAAAACTTTGCATATTTTTAGGCTGCCTTTCTTTATTAAAAAATTGTTGAACTAAAAATGTTCAGTTTGTGGAAAAAATAGTCTGAGTTTGATACTGTGAAAAACGTTTAAAAAATATTTATTCAAGTTATTTGTAAGTGTGACTACTTGGTAGAGATTTTGTTCTAATTTTAACACTAATTTGGTTTTGGTTTTTCTGATTAAACTTACTTAAAAGAAATGGTAGCGCAAAGTGGACAAATTACTGTGAGATTTTATCTGTATTTATAATTAAGTTATACTGAGTTGGATTTCTAAGACTGCATTGACAAGACTTCAAACATACAATAATTTAATACGCAAATTTTTAAAATAAACTAATTTAAACAATATAAAAAAGTCATTAACATATTTAGAACAATGGGCGTTGCCTGGATCCAGTTTTAGGGTTTTTCCTAATCAAGCACATATGAAACAATGTTCTGTAATCGAAGGAGTAACCTTGATAAGAACATTTCAAAAATGTCAAAAAAGACGTTTGACCTATCAGGTCTAATCTATCAAATATGTGGCCAAATACAAAATTTAAAACGAATAATATGTTCAGAAAAAGAGACCTTTTAATTTGTATTTTAGTTCGGTTATGAAATCCTTATTTTTTCTTGGCCACAATTTTTCACCCTGATATTTTTATTTAGCAACTCCGTATAACTTCATGTGTTTATTATAAATTATTTAGTAAGTAACACAATTAACTGTCACCTCTATTATATTTTGAGACGGGATTTTACACCAGATAATAGCGTTTTATAATTCTTAGAATAAATGTAATAATATAAAAATAAATAAATGCAAGTTAAATGAAAACTAATTTCCAATTGCTGGTTACAAAGTGATGAATACTTTATTGAGTGAAACAATAAGTTCAATATTTTATGCTTTGGCATTTTCATATTTTTAGGAAAAAATCTAAAATCAAAAAACGTTGCAAAAGCCAAACAGTATTTCTATCAATACAAAAATAAAAAGTAAGTAGCCTTCCCATTAGAAATGGGCCATCAATGCAACAGGACTTGCAGACACAATTTTAGAATATTTTAATACAACTTTCAACTTTTACCATTTTTGTCGTCAACTTTAATGTCTGTGTTGTTAATATCAATATCTGCAGCATTATCTTTTTGTTGGCATCGTCGTCATCATCATCAACAACATCTGCTGCTGGTGGTCGTCAAGGCAATCACTGAGTATAAATGTTTTACGATGATTTAAAACCACATACATGCAAACTCATAAGCACATGCACTCTTGGCCTGCATATTTAGCACACAAGTTTTTTAACTCTATTTCCAACTTGAAGGATTTTAACCTCCTTTGTATGACAACGAGCATGCTTGCGTTCTTCACGGCAAAGTTAAAGCTTTAACAAATTATATTTCAGGTTTTACTTTTATTAAACTTTTTTATTTGTACTTTAATTTATTTATTACCTGTGGTGTTTTAACCAAACAAAAAAAAAAAAATAAATAGTGAATAATTTGCTGTAGTTAGTGGAACTATTTTTTTCAATATATTTTTCATGCACATTGGGTATGTGTTCATGTGACAATGATGGATTTTTTTGTAATAAATATTAAATGAGCTTTCATGGTTTAACGCTTAACATTATTTTATTTCAATTTTTCCTCTGCCACTGGCCAAATATTTCTCCATACTTCGGTCTGGTACCTGTGCTGGTGTTCTTTTCCAATTGATTTATAAATGTACGAATCTGTTTTTGTTTAATTTTTTATTACACACAAATATACTTTTTTTGTCTATATTAATTAAAAGAGCAAAACAAAAAATGGTTGAAATATTGTACTTTTTATTAAGGAAAACACAATATTGTATATAACATTAAATTTGTATATTTAAGCTGTAAATCCTTTTTTATTTCGAAGTAACTTTTATTTATTTAATTATTTTAAAAAAAATATACATTTGTGCACCCAGGATAGAGCAGTTTTTGTTGCGATCATATTTATGTTACACATGTACGTTTCCGCTGAAAATGAAAGCTCGATTTGTTTTAATTAGTGTATTTTTTTTTTTTTTGGGTTTATATTTGAAAACATTGTCAAACAAAAACTTTGTAGACAAATAAAAAGTTTTTTTGTCTTGAAGAAGAAACTGGGTAAAAAACACGTTTCATTAATTTAAAATAAAATGAACAAAATATGAAAAAAGTGTTTTTCATTTCATTGTAAAGATCTTAATCAAAACTCAATAGAATTAAGAAGAAAAAACTCTCCCAAAATAAAAATAAAAAATTTGCCAAAAGCGAGCTTTACTTACACAAAAAGATTCCCGTAACATATATTGGCCACCCTTTTAATTTTTAGTTTTAAATTTTATATTCTTCGTTGCTGCTGCATATTTTAAGTGTCTTATATGGGCCACCATTTAACTTCAACTTTTAAATCTTCTATGTTAAATTCCTTGTTCGTAGCAAATGTGTTTATAGCACATATACGCGACATTACCTACGGTACCAGTAGTACCGTCAAACGAAGTTACATCAGATTTTTATACCTTTCACCACAGGTGGAAAAGGATATTACCAAATATGTCATTCCCTGTGTAATTTCTACAATAACCATTTGCGAGTCCATAAAGTATATACTTATATTCTGAGTTCTTATGCATAGCAAAGTCATCCGTGTTCGGGTTGAAATCAACTTTACTGAGGCACCAGATGAGCCAGAGAAAATTTAAATACGCCTATCGATAGAGTTTCTAAAATTTGGCTCCACTTTGTTCCATGTCCCTCGAGGCAGCGGGCAAAATACCACGCCTGCTCCTAATTTTCACTATCATTTGAAAGTGGCTCCAATCAAAAAAACAAATATAAAGGACAATAGAGAATAAAAAATAACAAAAAAACTTCAAGTAAAAAAATTAGGAGACGATAATATTTTTATGTAAAATTATATGTATGTTATACTTATATTTTATGAAAAGGTACATAAGATTCGGCATAACCAAATAAAGCACTCTTACTTGTAATATTTAATCGTGGCAATCGCATGCCAAGTACAGGGCTTTAAGAGTTTATTGTTTGTAATTTATAAAATTCTTATTTAAACAGGAGATTACTGTCTAATCTTTTTCGATGAAATATTTAAATCGATAGGTGTGAACAATATTTTTGCAAGTTTCAGTTTTAAAATTCTTTTGATCACAGACTGTTAGAAATAATAGTTACGTACCTAATATCTAGAATAGTATTCAAATGGGTTAAATTTAACAATCAGTGAATCAATAACTTCAAGAAAACTGACGCGTCCAATAAGCTATTTCAGGGAAATTGCTATCGAAACCTTTATAAAAAGTCCGTAAAAAGTTTGTACCACAACACGTCATCATAAATTGTAATAGAAACATTTTTAATAGAGTTTACTAAAAAGATATATTAATTAGAGGGAAAGTATTGAATAAGAATGTAAAATTTATAACCCAGTGTGAGCATTCGTGCACAGTCTTATTTAAACCATCATTATGTTTATATATTATGGCAATTTTATGGTCCAATCAACAAAAATTCCAAGGATTAATAATTGTAAAAATTTTATTTACTAAAAGATGTGAGATGAATTATTATTTATTTATTTTTTTTCCGTTACGGCTACAGACTCCTTTTTATTTTTATTTTTTTGCTTTAATAATGAACAAAAACTGTTTTTATTTTCAACTCTGCCGCTCTTTAATTGATGATACAACGACAAAAAAGAAAGTGAAGCAATTTGTTTAATATTTTTTCTTCTTCGTTTTTTGCCTCCAGTAAAGTATTTTGCTCTGTGCATTCATTTTTCCTGACGTAAAGTAATCGTTGAAAAACATCTTGATGTGCTTCTCGTTTTTTGTTCGTCTATATTTACTCTGCTGTTTGAATAAAATGTGTAATAGAATTTTGAAATTTTTTTATGAAAATTTTAAAGTTGATTATTTATACTTCAGATTTGATTGTCTTTTTATTTTGTGGTTTGGTAAACTTAACATTAAAAGTACAAACTTCCCAAGCTCATTTTTCTTATTTTTCGTTTTTGGGCTAGAAGCTACTAAAGCGAACAAATAAAAAAAAATCAGTTTATATTTCAGTAATAAGAACAACAACAAAAAAAAGAATAAAAACGACATTGAAAATAAAATGAAAAAAAAAAACAAAATAAACTGTAGACTACTCACGATAAAAATATTAATTGGCGAATATTGTGCAACATAATAAGCTCCTTCTTCTAATTTTTTTTAAAGTTTTGTTTTTTTTTTATATGTTTATTTATTATATATTAGAGAAAAAGTTGCAAACTCAAAATAAACAAAATGTATATTGATAACTTATTGATATAGAAAGTCCCATTTTAAAGAGCTTTCAAGTATAATTTCTATTAATAATAAAGTTAATTTTTCTGTTATTCTGATATTTGTATATGTACACGGCCGTTTTGATATGTTTTTTAATTGTAAGCAAAAAAAATTTAAAATTCAATAAAAGATAAAGTCAAGGATTTAAATCAAAGGATTATTACTGGGTAAGCCACCAATATTTATTAGGATTTACATCAGGTTTAATATTTTTATCTTCCAGTTGTTAATTCATTACAATTTACTGATTTTATATTTGATCTTCTATAAATATGATAAAATATTCATCGTTTTGAATAAAACCGTCTAGAGATTTTAATATTGGTTTATTTTTTGAAATTAAATATCCAAAGATCATTTTGAAATTAATTCGAAATCTCAAGATTACCAATTGAGAAAATGAATTTATTTATTTATTAATTAATTAATTTTATTTGTTTAAAACAAAAACGTACGAAAAATTTTTAAAATAATTTTTCTTTCTTAACAAAAATTTTGAAATAAAATTAATCCAATATAAGAAATAAGAAATAAAAATAAAATTAAATAAGTTATTTTGGAATTATGAATTCGCACTTGCATCGATTGCATTTTGTGACCTTCACTCCCTTAGGTTCAAGACAACACTCAACAGCATTTTAAAAGGAGTTATTTTAAAATACTGCTCAACTACAAGTTTGACAAATGAAGTTACATGCAGCTCGAAATCTGTCGATTGACGTAGATCGAATGATTGACCCTGTTTTATGTTCACCAACTACTCCTGCAAAAATATCATTCATAAAATATCGCCTCAACTTTACTAGTTTTAAATTATAACAATTTTATACTTTACTATTCATTGGTCTAGAAACAAGTTCAAAAAATTCGTGGCCTTTTTTTTTAATTTTAAGTTAAAATTCGTTTTAAAAGTTTAGATTTCTATAGAACATCATGAATAAAAAAATTTATAGAAAGAACATGTTTTAGTTAAAGCCAAAATCGTTGTACAGATATTTACAACTTTATTTGTTAATTGGGTCAACATACAGAGGTTGTTTTTCTATTGATTTATCGGTTGATTTAATAAGGGTGAGAGAAAAGGCCTCAGCAGAAAAACAGTTCCATTTCCAAATGAAAGTAATATTCCTTAGGTTGGGGCGAGCACGTAAACACGTTACGTTCCCTGCCATTCTGTTTGTAAGAAGGTGTCATTTCTATGCCACGTGTACGATTTTCGGTGCACGGTAATCACTCTAACAATTTTTTTTTAATACATACTCTTTTCTTGTTTTTAAGAGAATGTTTATTATATTTTAAATGAAAACTTTTTAAATTAAAAAATTTAGCTTTGCGTACAAATGTAGTTTAGCGTGTACCGGCAACGTTATACGTGGCAGGAACGTGTTGGCCTCTGAATAAAAAAAGTGAAGGAGTTGGTAAAACTACCTTTGTGCTTATAAGTGTCTTTTCATTGATTTTGAAATGGCGAATATGTCCCATAATTCGCCAATATTCCCGAGTGCAAAAAGAAAGCCTCTCTCTCGTAAACTTTTTTTTTTTGTTGATTTTGAAGTTCCTGTTTAAATATAACTTTTTAATAGTTACGATAGGATTATAATAATATAAGTAAAGAAATTGAAGATTTAAGAGTTAAGAGATAATTAAAGTACATATTTTGTTAAACGCCACATTGAATTTTATAGCAAGAAGATCAAGAGTTTTTGGATCTTAAATAATTGTCCCACTTTTTCTTAAGTATCTGCTGTCCAAAGAGACTAGAAGATAAAATAAACGTTGAAGTTTAATTCCTTAACTTGCAAATGACAATATGTCGTGTCTCAAAAAACAAACACAAAAACAACAAAGATTCAGCAACTAGAGGAAGATACAGAAATACTTTGTATAAAGTTAAAAAAAAGAGAAAATATTCAAAGATATAAATAAATGCAAAGTATCTGAAGACATTCAATGCTGTTTTGTATTTGCAGCACAACGAAAACCTAAAACCACATTGTGCTTGAACTAAAAACGTAAATCAAACCAGTCCATTGCCGACAAGCAAAAGAAAAAACGTCTTTCTTTTGGTTTTTCATTCTGTCTTAGCTCAGCTTGAATTTGGTTTACTTTACTCCCATTTTAGTTTATCCCAATGATTATTTGGTTGTCGTTGTGAAGTTAAAGTTACAAAATATTGCGTCTTAGCTCAGCTTGAATTTGGTTTACTTTACTCCCATTTTAGTTTATCCCAATGATTATTTGGTTGTCGTTGTGAAGTTAAAGTTACAAAATATTGCGTTATTTTCTTTTAACTCAAATGGTTGTCGTTTTAAATGTCTTTTTTGTTTTTTGCTTTTTATCATTAATTTTTCTCCTCCCGCTTGAAAGGGTTCTTTTGTTGTTGTGGATTTTTTACTTTATTGAAGATCATTTCACTTAATTGCCAGGGATATTAAAGAGAAAGTAAGCACTTTTTTAGCAACAAGAAGGCGGTGGCCATCATTAAGTAAGTTTTGTTTTAGATGCTTTCAGTTATTTTTGCTTTGACAGAAGAAAAAGTCATAAATTTTAAATAATTTGAAGAATTTGATTCTTTGTTCAGGAATGCTTTATGTAACAGTTAATTGTAACGACAAATGATAGACAGTTTTAATACTTTTTACGCAACTAATAATGAGCGGGACACATTGAGGAGTATAAGTATATTTTTTTTTTAAGTGTATAAGTTTCCGAAGGGGCTATAATTCATAACATATAGCCATATATTACAACAACTAACATCCCTTTCATAAAGAAGCACCAATACATAATTTCTGAACAATATTTTTTTAAATGTGAATTTCGCTTAAAAAAAAAATCCTGCCGGCATGAAAGATATACTTATTTTTTGTTCGAATTTATTTTAGATAAAATGTTTTTCCCAATTTGAATTCTTATCTTAAATATTTCTCCCCCTTTAAACTTCGTTTTTTCCAGCATTTAATAGTTAAAAAATATTTTAGACCGCTCCAAATGTGCTTTCGAATGCAAACATAAACAAACCAGCTTTTAATAAAAACTTTAATTAAAACGTTGTATCCTATTATTGTTCCCATTGACCTATTTCTAGATTTTTATATCCTTCATATATTTTGTTAATTTTTTTTAACCCTCAGTAAATTAAGAAAAAATACACTTTACCAGCGAAACACAAAATAAATAAATAAAGAAACTTTTACTTTTTCGGTGACAGTGTCTCCCCACATGCTCTGGGGATATATTCTGAATCGTTGATGTATATGTATGTCATTGTTGCTCTCAGTTACAAGAAGCAATAATAAGAGAACGAGAAAAGTATGAAGGAAAGCAAAAAAAAAAAAAAAATTAATTTAATATAAAAAGGGGAAAGTACAAGAGAAATCTTTAAAATATTTTGCAAATTTCGGTATTTAGGGCTGCCATTAATTTCTGTATTTAAGTTTTTTTTTAATATATAATTTACAGATCTAAAACACAGTCAAAAGTCACACGCTTCCCTTTTTACTCCTCACTACAGGTGGAAAAAAGTTTGTCATTGTGTTTCTAATTTCTTAAATATCTATTTCCGACCTCATACACTATATATATATATATATATATATATATATTTATTCTGAGCCCTTATGCATAGCCAAGTCGATTGAGCGATATCCGTCTGTCCGCCCGTGTTCATTTTGAAATCAACTTTAGCAGTAGAAGGGCTAGGGAAAATTTAAGTACGCCAATTAATCAGACATAGTTTTGAAAATTTAGCTATTGAAAATCAACAAGATTGGTCTATGACCTTTGAGGCAGCGGGCAAAACACAATGCCTTAATCTAATTTTTCCATGTCATTTAGAGCAAATCTAGTTCAGTGAGGTAACTCCAAAAAAAAAAACGTCAATTGAAAAAATTGACGATCCCCCATATTTTTCGAGGTATGGGAATTGTTTATTAACAGAATATTTTTTCAAGGGATCAGTTAAAACAAAAATTGTACTACACGTACAGAAAACAAACTTATGCACAAACTTTTATTAATTTGCAACTAGTTTTGTTAAACTTACTTTAAAATAACTAAACAGAAGAGTTTACATATTTATAAAAAATTAATGAAATAAATAACTAAACTTAAGAAAATAATATAGTAAAAAATATTCCCGTGTTGCGACCGTAATAATGCTACAAACCTTTGATGTAGAATGCATAAGTGCTACCAATGGCAAGAGAGAATAATGTCAACGAACTTCTTAAATTATACAGAGCACAATTTATTATAACTTAATTTAAGGTTGTTTATATTTTTTACAATTTAATCATTATTACTGTGTTAAAACAGACGTAAAATTTCAACTAGAAATGTTTAGCTTATAATGTCTTTAAGCTACACTTTTAAGTGAAAAAAAATACAATTTACACTTTAAAATGATTTGTTTCTTATTGTCCTGGCAATATGTAATAATCTATTCCAACAGAAAAGTTGCTAAAAGCCTTACAATTTATTTGGGTGACGTAGTTTTTGAAAAGCTTATCATCGACATTTGTAACCGATTCTAGTGACTAAACATTACCGTGCGATCTTTGTGCAATAACCTTTGCACATATAATCCTAATCTTCTTACTGCAAGTTATTGCTTTTTCTTTTATTCATTCATTTTTCCCAACGACACTTCTTACGATAATACTACGGAATGATATTAAAAGGCGAAGAACAAAAACTCCTTATTCTACATAAATTTTAAGATCACATTTGTTTTTTTAAGGTTGGTAATGAAATTCACATCAAACCTTATATTTTAAAATTAATTTTTTTTAAATTTTGTGTCTAAACTTAATAAAAATTTTTATCTTGAATCAATAAAAAAAAATGTTAAACAAAAGAAGCAGCTTTTTCTGATATTTAAACTTTAGTTACTATCCTTTATCTGAAGTGTGAGGCTGGGATAGCAATGTTGGTACAATTGTAGTTTTTCGGTACATTTTGAATTTGTACACTACTATTGTAAGCCAATGATTCATTTGGTACATTATACAAAACTCTCCCAGGAGCTGGATGTGAGCATGTAAATAGCTTGCAAAAGAATGCTACGCGCATTTTTAGAGTTTTTAAGTCCTCTTTCTATCAAAAAAAATTTTAGTTAAATTCTTTTATGCATATGAATATAATTAAAAAAAAGTGTATAAAACAGCCGATCTGCTACAAATGAACGAACGTTAGTGCAGCTTGAGTCAGAAAAGCGCATAACAGACGCCGTTTATTTCAATTTTTAGATTTCGTTTACCATCCGTGGTATAAGATTTTGTTTCGCATAATGGCGAACTAAAATAAGGTGACGAATGGGTAAATTTATTCATTTATTCGGTGGCGATATTTAAGCAGCTGAAACTTATATATTGAAAAATGCCTCAGAAGAATTGAGTTTGATTAATATAAAATAAGATTCCCTATCAACTGCCATCATAAGCCCCCTGATCAAGGTTAGAACAAGATTTAAGAAAATTTTTTTGATTATTGTCACCGTTGTGCTGTAAAAACAAAAACAACTATTAAATTGTTGTTGGTAGTTAAATATTTGGACTTCATGGTATTAAATAAGCATTATTGTGCTCGTATATTTCATTTTCTTTTTTCCCTTTCAATTTGTGGTTATTTATATTATTTTAAATGTTTTTGGGCTACTTTTTCAATTTGGTTATTTTTTTCTTTCGCAGGCTGCTTTTTTTTGGCCCTAAAAATTCTGTAATATGTTAATGTTGCTTGTATTTTATAGAATACAAGGGCGTTTTTTTTTGTTTTTGTTGTTAAATATTGTTCGATTGATATTTTGTTCAAGGATAACATAAATTATATTAATGTTGTACTTAATGTTAGGGCTTTTGTTGTTGCCGTAAGAAAATTTAGATTTAATTATGTCTATGCTTTGCTTCAATCAGAAAGACTTAGAAAGGATTTGTTATTTGCATAATAAGTTGCGTTAGAATGAGTGTTTTTGAAGGAAGGTCTTGTTCGCAAATTTAAAAATTTATTTCTGGCAAACTATTTGTTAGTAAGCACTAGTTAAAACGAAAGATTATACGAGATACGAATGTTTTCACTGGGGAATAATAATTTAGCAATAATGAAGGTTTAAATGTTCATTGCTTGAAAGATAAAACTTTAGTGATCATCACTATTTATGAAATATTTGTTCGGAGAACTGTGTATGATCCCCCTAACGGAATTTTGTTAGGGGTGCATCGTTTAATTTGGAATAGGAAAGCAGAAAAAAATTTCCTAGTAGGTACCCAGCAATTTTGAGAAAGTGATTACAAATAATTTGAGAATAAAAATAATTTGAGAATAAGAAACGGTATGCTCAAGCGAGGTTTTCTAGTGTTTTTCTAAAGTGGTTTGCAATTATTAATTTAATGTTGGAATTGCAAGCTCGCAGGTTTCTATGTTAAGATCTTTAAATGTATGTTACTCGGTTACGCCAGACACAGTCCTCTTTTGACTGAAAATTGTTCGCTGTTAGGTTGATTTTTCTCTTTATCAACAAATTAATTTGGAACATATATTTTTTTTAGGAATTTTCATCAGCAATTGTTGGAATTATTTGCAAACAAAAGACTTAAAAGAAAAAGAAGTTTATGCTTGTAACATTTTTTTTTTGTTTTTGCTAGTTTTCCTTCAGTTTAAAATTTATAATGAAAAGCATATTAAACCAAAGAAGGGAGCTTGTTTAAATATTCATTCATAAATTGTTGTACTTGCCGGTAAGTTTGTGTAAGAGTTTTGTACGTAAGGACTATAAAATTCTCATCTAATACTTTATGTACTTTGCTATGAACACTAATTGTACAGCGAGTAAAATAATCAAGTTAAATGGCTTGTTTAACTAAAGTGATACTTTTTTGTAAACTTAAAAAAATAACTGCAGGAAAAATTTTAAAAACATTCATAATTCTTTTATACCAATTATTAGATATTATAAATATTAAGGGTATTCACGATGGTTGTTGTGCAAATTTGCATATTGTAAATTTGCTCGGCATATAAAGTAGTTCGTGAGCGTTCATTTTTGTAAACGTAAAAATCATTTAATTTGTATAAAAAATCTGACAACTAATCTAAAAGCAAAAATAAATATACAAAATAATTCAAAACATAAAATTACAAATTTTTATTTGCTATTTAACAATGCCTAGAAGCAGCGAGAAAGAAACAATTTTTAATTTTTTAATAAAGAACGCGCTGAGTTCTCTTGACCATTTTTTATTTGGTCTTTTTTTAGTCGTGTAAGGTTTATTAATATATTTTGGAGAACTCATTTTTAGCAGTTTAATTTTTAATATAAAGTTTTAATTATATTTTTTTTGCTGCATATAGTGCTCACAAACAATTTATTTTATATTTTTTTTTTCTTTTCAAAAATATGTCAAAAATTTTATTTATTTTATTTCGAAAGTGAGCAAATATGCACAATTTATATTGCTCAAGATTTTATTAGTGCAAACGAAGTAAATTGAAGTAAATTTCAAATACGTATACTTTATTGTTGTACTGATAAAAACGATACATATTTGCTCCAATTTGCACCGTTTGCACTATCCATCGTGAAAACCCCTATTATTTAAAACTTTAAAAGTTAGAGTGTTTGCTCATAAAAAATCACTTTAGAAAAAAGTTTAAAGTCTAGAACTATGTTTCAGGTTTTTTTTGTTCATATCCTAAGCCAATAAACTATGCCATGGTCAGAAAATAAAATAGTGCGCACCCTGTTTTGCAGCTTCCAAACTCATGTCTTAAACTTCAATCTTCCAAAAACAAATTTCTTGGAGCTTGTGTAGCAGACAACCTTTCTGGGATCTAAAGGCCCAGTACAGAATGCAACGGAATTGATGTAATGCTTTTTACTGCGATCAGGGCTTATGTTTGAATTCCTTAAACCAAAAGATAAGTGTCTTTTAGTTACGTCTTCAACGTGGTAACCTGCGGTTAGAGAAATGTATTTTGTTCGTTCTTTTACATTTGACGATTTTATTACATCCTGCGACAGTCCACCAAATTTGAACCTTTCCCAACAAAGGTGCTTTGTGTATGATCCGAATTCCCCAGTAATGTTTTTCTTTTTAGCAGTTTGTGCGTGATGCCAGTGTAACGAAGGAATAAGATGAAAACCTTATCGAAGTTTTACAGCGAAAAACCAACAAACTTTTTAGTCTAACCTCATTTACGCTCATTTGATTTTATTTGAAATTAAAGAAGTATTCATTAAAAGTGTTCACAATTTTTGTCCAATTTACAAGTCAATTTCATGTGCTTTTTCGTTTAAAGATATTTCAAACGGAATCACAAAACAATTAGCAACTTACCCAAGCCGCAATTTTCCTCTTTGTACTTCATTTATCTATTTTTCAAATGCATTTTTCTACTTTCAGTTATTCGTTCATTCTTACACTTCATGTAATTTTATTTGCTTTTAACACTTAAAAGAAATAACAACCGAAGGAAAATGTGAAACTAATTTATTGAATTAAATTTTTTATTTTATAAATTGCTTCTGTGACGTTAGAGACTTTTTATGCTTTTAAAACCTTCTCGTCCCTTATTACTTGCAATCTTTTTTTTTTTTTTTGTTGGTCCACTTAAGACCAGAAACACCGATACAAGTACTTTTGTATTATTTTTTATTTTTACTTTCTTATTTCGCTTTTTTGTCAGAAGCTTTGGGGAATTTCATAGCAAAAATATTTGTGGTGACAAGCCGGATATACATAAATTTTATTTCGGTATTTTATCAAACTCAAGTATAAACTTAATTTCGCTTGAGTATGTTTGCTTGTGTTTGTTTTCCCAGTTCTGAAAAATTGACAATGTCCTTGTGTACAAGTAAAAGTTGCAATCCCCCAATGTTGGATATAAAACCAAATAAACCAAGTGACCGAATACACACCAACAATTGAAACAAGAAAGTAAAAAAAAACAAAATGAGCCACAATAAATGGACCATCAAGTAGTGAAAATAATAAAATAATAAAAATAGTTTAAAAGCTTTAAATTTGGCAAACAGCAGAAAATGACTTTATAGTAAAAATAATTTCAAAATTACACTCCTCGCCGGTTATTAAGTTTCTTCTAAGTGGCAAGGTAAAATTCGATTCCAATTATTGTTAACTGTGTTAAAAAACTAAAATTTCAGAATTAACGTTTTTTAAAAGTAAATTTACAATTGAGATGAGTTTGAATTATTAAAAAAAAATACTAAGAAAATAAAAAAGGAATCTAATGCAGTCGCAAGTTCCAGGCAGATTCTTCTTTTCGATATAAACTCTTTAATTAAGCGGTAAAGTTTTTTAAATCAGCCAGTTTTTTTTTCAAATTTAGGCCTTAATTAAAATTTAAATATTCGGCTCTGTTCTGTAAACCGAATCGTTTTAAAAACCGAGCGATTTCCGAAACCGAAGAAATTACTATTTGGTGTTCTGCAAATCTATCGTTTCGGCATTATTCGAAATTAAGTTTAAACTTTTACTTAAACGCCAAAGTCAGCTGGTGATTGAAAAAGTAAACAAATTTATTATTTTAAGGCAAGATTTGAAAATGCCCGAAGCTGTGATCGCCATATTAAAAATTAACAGAAATTTTGTGATTTGGTGAAAATTTTGTTTTTAAATTAGATTTGTTAAAATTGAACTTTCATTTTAATTTGTGTTTACAAAAGATACTTCGTATGTGCGTTTAAAAGTTTTACCCAAAAAAAAAATGTTTTTACTCATGCACCTAATTTTCATCAAGCTTGAGGCAAGAATATGAAGCAATTTAAGAGTATTTTTAAACTAACTTTTTTATAATATAAAGTATATTAGAATGTATTTAGTTTAACTAAGATTAATAATAAAGACTTTAAATTTTTTATTCCAATGGTTCTTTAGGTTTAATAACTCGATTTTAAAACGACTAAAATTGTGCGAATTCGGTTTAGAGAACTCCAAGAAAATGTGAATTCGTTTTAAAATGAGAAATTTACTCGGATTCGTTTTACAAAACAGGGCCGATTATATCGAGTGTTTTTTAAGCCCGATAGAACTTTAAATTTTAAAAAATAACACAAAAAATTAAATTGTATTAAAGATGATTTCATGCATTTGGCTATCGCGGCTGCTCATGACGTAGGGTATTCTGGACGTCCAATTTTGGGTCACTGTTTCAAGTACTGCTCTTCGTATCGTGAGGTATCAAATCGCACGACCTTCGAGGCCAATTGACAGGACCATTTCTCGTGCCATATTGCATGTAGCGCCATCTTGTTAAAACTACATTTCGTCCGAATTAATGTCAACCATTTTTTAAAACAAAAAATCCTTAATCATGGTGCGGTTACAAATTTCGTTGAACCTAACGTGAGATCCGGCCTCATTTTTTGAAGAAATAAAGTTGGATAATGCCACCAGCGTGTAAGCCCCACCAAACGGTGCATTTTCCTGAATGCAATGGAACCTGTAGTGTATATTGTGGATTGGTCTCACTCCATATGCGGCAATTTCTCTTATTAACAGACCCGTTCAGCCAAAAATGAGCTTTATGGCGATAAAACAACAGGGCAGTTCCTAAATGCTCTAGAGCCCAATCGGCGAAAGAACGACGCATTTAATTGTTAGCGCAAAATTTTCCACGTAGTGGATGGACAGGGCCCCTACTCCTGCGACCGACGACAAATTGATCTTCTTCCATACTTTCGTTTACAGCAGCGATAATCTCTTTAGTACGCACATTCCTTCGAAGTGTTGGTAATATTGCATCCTCTAGAGAGTATGTGGTATGAAATCTATCTACAGTTCGACGGATGGCTTGCTTAGTCGGAGGATTTTTCATGCGTGAGTCTATTCATAATGATTTGACATAGAAGAAAACAGTTTTCATCAAAATTTAATTTTAGTGTTAAATTTTATAATTTTAAGTTCTATGGTGCTTAGAAAAATATCCTATATCCTATACCTTCAGTTTTAAAGCTTTCAAACTTAGTAAGCTTTGTCAACCCTGAATAGCAATCTTAAAATAAAGCTTTGATTGTTTCATTTTACTCTTATACTACGATTAAGATTTGACTTACCAGAGTGCTAATCTCTTTTTTAACGATTATCGGTTGGTTAAATTGACTTAACAACAAAACTATCGATTTGGCTATTCAGGAAGATATTCCCTGTTGCTTAAAACCAGCAGGTATGGATAGCAAGTTACTCATTTACAAGTACAAAATTTTAATTTAAAAATCTTAAATTTTAGTCGGCTCTCTATAACCACTAAATATAAATCATTTTGCTTAAGTGATGGTTTAAATTTGTTTATTTTTGACAGAATAAAACCTTCCTTGTTATGTTTGTTGTTTGGTACTCTTACATTTATACGCAATCTTTTCTCCTTCCTCCTCCATTCATACTTGCTATAGTATTTTTTTATTTCGCTTTTTAATACTGCAATTATAAAATTCATCATAAATCCAGTTTTATGACAAACAATTTCCTTCAACTGCATGGCGTGAATATGTTTCTCTTTATAGATTTCCCCTTTATTTTTCTGTGCCATCAATAAAAAATAACTAAACTGAAGCAACAAAAACTTGATGACAGTTTCAACACGACTGTGAGAAATATTAACTTGAGACAAATATTTTTATACGGCTTATTGCAAGAGCAATAAAATAAGAACTTGAGAAGTAAACTTGTACATGATGCCAGCTTACCATTGCAATTAAAAGATTTTTGATTTAAACAAATTTCAAGTTAGAAACTGGACAACTAGCACAACCAAAATGTGTTTAATGCAAGAGAGCATTAACAAAAGCTATTCGTTTGTTCATTTAGCTATAATTTACTGGCTGCCTTTAAAAGTTCTTAAACCAATAAAATAACTTTTAAATTTGTTGGGTTTAAAATATGATATGTAGAATGAAAAATAAAACTTTTTTTTAGATATTTATTTCAGAGCTTGAAATTTCATAAAAGCTGGTTGCTTTAGATGCTAAAATTAAGTTATTTTTTTAATTTTTTTTATTTTAATTACAATAAAATAAATAAAATACAATCTAAAGCATCAAAGATTATTATTTATTCAGTTTTAAACTTGCTAGTGTCCCATATAAAGATATACGACGCAGCTGTACTCTGGATTCAAAAAATGCAAACAGTACCTCGTTTCTGTATTTCTCGCATCGTAAAAGTTTTCGCATGAAACAAGTGAATTTTTAGAAAAACGATGTAAATTGAAACAAAAAATAGGTTTTCTCACACAAGTGTTTCTGTATCTTTAAAATGCGAGAACTATATGTCATTTAAGTTATTTTCCAACAGTTATTGGAAGTAAGCGAGAAAAAGTGTTTCTGTACCAATATTTTGTGAAAAGTTTTACGCAAGAACTGTCAAAATAACTCACATTTCAAAACAGCGCGAGAACAAGTAAGATTTAAAATATATTTTTAAATTTGTGTAAACATGGAGTTTAAATCAGCCGAAAAGGTAAACAGCAATTTAACTTAATAATAAAAAAGTATTATCAATAAGTATTTATGCATTTATTTATGTTTTATATCTTTTTATTTAGAAAATAGAAAGAATTTCCATACATCAAAAGCTAATTGATTACATGCCCTCCACACTATACTATACACTTTTTTCGGTATATTATTTAAGACTTATTTTATTTATTAACTCTTTTCTGCACTTTCACTATTTTTCTATATTGGTTGATAATTTATTTCTTTATTTTGACGTTTTCTTTTAATTTGACACTAGTACTGGAATTATTCCAGTAAAAACAGAATCAGTGTTGTCTGTTTTCGCATTAAGAACCAGAAACACTTTTTACTCGCAAGTCGAGAAACGATGAAATTTTTTGTTTCACTCTTGATGTGAAAACTTTTACGATGCGAGAAATACAGAAACGAGGTACAGGCTTCGATTTACTTTAAGAAGAATAAACTGCATCCAAACTATTTATCCAACCTTATGGTGTTGGTTGCATTCGAGAGGTGTATCACAAATTACAGCAACTGAGCTACAATTAGCAAAATTGAGCATCTTTACAATTATTAGGAACATACAATGTTGTTAAGATATAGTTTTCTGTTTGGTGCACAGTAGTTCCTGGACTAGAATCTGTTATAGCTGTCCACTGGGACGTTTAGAAAGTCTAAGCTCATAACCTAGGAGCTACCTAATACGCATATAAATTTAGACGTTTGCAACGTTACTGTGCCTTCTCTGTGTCGACTATTTCCGGAAAAAGTATTCAAAGTTTTCAAAGATTTGACACAAGCATACAAACTTAACGAATTAAAAACTCTTACATTTGGATGTCGAAAAAAAATTTGAATTGTAGATTAACAGACTAAATTATAAACAAAAAAATATGCAAATTAAAAAAAAAATCCTTTAAAAGAAACTAAGGGAATAGGTAAATATAAATTCATTCATTTAATAATGGGAGAATATAAAAACTTTTTCAACTTACTTTTAAATTTGTAGAGGAAAATTACCATTGTAATTTTACGTTGTTACTAAATCTAAAGGTGGTATGTTCTTTTTCTGTGATAATTGGGAGGCATAAGATCCATTATTTTTTAGCGGAGCGAATAAGCATCTTTGTTTATTTCTCTCCCCAGTTATTTTCATTTTAATTTTACAGAACCCTTTTGACTTGCCTTAGGAGGCTGCTATAATGAACAAAAATCCTCATTAAATTATTATTTATATATTTAGAAAAGTTTATTTGCACTTACATGCTCCTCTTTCTGCACCCTTTTTAAAAAATAACTAATGCTAATATTTTAAAATTAAAAATTAAATTTACCTAATAGCAGGAGTTTTATAATAATTTAATTCTTTTATGGTTATCATTAATCCAAAATACTTTTACAAGATACTTTTTATGAAAAATTGTGTCTTTTTAATTTTTTAAAGATTTCTTCGGAACTGCTAAGACAGGTTTAAAATTATTAAGCTACAACTTGTTTATTGCTTTACTAAAATATATAATTTTCTAATTTTTATTTTTTTTTTCTCCTTTCATTGCAGGTAAGTTTGCGTTAATATGGTTTATTTCAGCACTTGTACTCTGAGCCAGAAACAGCGAAAGCTACACGAAGACTGCAAAAAAAGAAAATCTTGGGGAAATTCTATAAAAAGTTGTACCTCACTTCAAAGATAATAAGTGCACTTTTACTTTTAATATCTCCCCGCCAAACTATTTCGTACACTCATGTATGATACATAATTTTTTCTTGAGTTAGTCAGTTGGATTTGCAACTTATGAAATGCTTTTGAATTTCTTATGAAGTCAAGGATATTTGCTTTAAAAAAGGGTTTTAAAGTTGTTTTAGTTAGTTGATATAGGAGGGATGTTTAACAACTTAAATTACAACAGGCCGTTAAAAAATATCAAAAGTCGATTTTAAACTTGCAGGATAGTTGTTGTTAATTTTTTTAAATAATCTTTTTAATTTTCTTTTCTAATATTTTTTACACTAGGTCAGTTTATAAATAATATAATTTCAATTTATATTTTCAATATTAGATTTTTTAATTTTTAATATTTTTTGTTTCTGATGATGCCACCCAACGGTGTGGTGAAATATTGAAAATATTGAAATAGTGCTTAAAAAATTAGAAAAGAAAATTATTTAAAAAGTTAAAAAAAACAATTGTATATAATCTTTTTTTACAAAAAAAAAAAATTAATGTTTAGAAATATAAATTTTAAGTGATGATCATTTCACATCATATTTTTGGTTATTTGCAATTTGGTTAATGAATTTAAATGTGTAACTTACAATTATAATTATATATTCTTTAAATTATTAAAACTGACTTTAACGGAACTGTGTCCGTAACTCTGTTGAAATATTTTTGTAATTTTGTTTTTTTAAGTGTGTAGATAACTCAGATGTTTTACTTTAAGCTGACTTTGAATGCTAAAGATGAACGGAAATAACGTTGCTAATAGTGATAATTTTCTAATAATGTGCTCGCTATTAAATCTCGAATTCTTATTCCTTTTTCTGGGCCTTCCTCTGACAAACCTCCAAGTGGTACAAAATTATAGCTGATGACATCTTCTTATGATAAATGATTGTTTTAACTGTTTTAAACGGATTTATTCATCGATACTTAGTATGGCTTTGCCAAAATCCCCTAATGCAAGTGTGTTAAAGTGATTTACCGATAAATGCATTAGCAATACCTGCTTTAAAACATATGTGCAATCAAAATGAGTTCATTGACTTACGTGACTTATGGATTATTTCCTATGAATTTTTGAAAATAAAGTAAAATATTTTGTTGCCACTTATTTTTTAAAAAAACTACAAGAGCTATAGTTATAAAACAGTAAAATGAGAATGAGTAAAACTTCAACTTTGGTGAAATTAGTGCAGTTTTTTTGATGCCTCCTTATATTCCTCTAAATTTCAAACTTGAAAAAAATATAATAATTGAATCATCTTAAATACAAAATTCTAAAGACTACAAAGTTTCAAAGGAAACGAACTGGTAATTTGCCACCCATAAAAAGCACCAAAAATGCAACTGTCTTTCGGTATTAGGGTTTCTGAGTAATGGCTGTTGAAATTTCTTGACTTCAGGTGCGGCAGTTCTATTTTTTGATGTACCTCTTTAAACAAAATTAAGCACTGTCAGCGAAAATAATTTTCCGTGTTATCATTAAAAGTTTACGCGGTGAGAAAACTAACGATAGCTAGTCGAGTTAGCCGCAGCGATAAACTGTACAGTGAGCGTACATGAAGCAATTGTCAGCTGTAAAATTGATTGCCGAAAAACCAGCATGTCCAGCTCAAAAATATGAACTCTGAGTGCATCGCGTTGCAGTTTCAACTTTAATTGCAGTCATTTTATTTTGTAGATTGAGCTTTAAGAGACCGTTTCGTTTACAGAAAAGTACTTTCGCTAAACAAATTGTAAGGCAATTTTCTCAGTGTCTCTGTAGAGGCTGGATGGCCTCCCCTCGTACCTAAAGTTAAGATGTTGCGTGCATCGCAAATGGAAAAAAAGTTTGCAACTTCAATTGCAATTTTCTATAAACTGGCACTGCTGTCGTTAGTTTTGTTGCTGAATTCTAAAGTATCATTTCAACACTAAAAAAATAAAAAATCAAAATAATAACAACAATAACAACAAGGCTAAATATGTATGTTCGCTACTGAACATTAAGGATGTGGAAATAATAAAATAAGTAAAAGTAGTTAGTTTAAGGATTTTCAACCTTCTCTTGTTTTTACATTTTCAGTTTCTGAATAATCAGAAGAAAGAAAGAAAAAAATAAATAAAAACAAAATCTACGAAAGTTTTGTTCTGGCTTTCTTCAAAAACATATTGAGTTGAGTTTTAGTTTCATTTCGTTTAACTTTTCATTTAAATTTTTATACATCGTTTTTGTGGGGTATAAAATGATTTTATTCTACTGGCTAAATAAATCAACAAGTGTTTTATAACCCATTTAGTGTACGTATGAATGTGTAAGTGTGCATTTAAACTCTGCTTTTTCCATGAAAGTATTCTTGTTATACTTTGTTTTATTTTCAATCTCAGAAAATTGCATCCTTGAATCATATGAAAAACTACTACTGTTGAAACTACAGCTACTGCTACCATTGCGCTAAGAGTGCAAGTAAATACATTTGCACTCATTCAAATACACGTTTCCTTTTTTTCTCTGTAGTTGTGTGCATATCCCAGTAAATTAAAAGGTTAAGGTTCCTTTAAAACTTTCACGAAAGTAATTTTTATCGTATCAAAGGAAACTTTAAATTTGATTTATTAAGTTTTTAATCTGCAAATAATTTTTAAACGATTGGAAATATTTTTTGCTACCAGTAGGGACACAATCTTAATTACAAACTTTATCTTTTATGCAAACAAACAAGTAAAATTCTGCCATTTTAAAGTACACCATACGATCAATATCATTTCCCACGATTGCTTTTTTATGTAATAATTTGTCCCTATTATTAGCTTGAGCGGTGTAAATATCATGTACTTTAAATACATGTACAAATCAACGGTAGCAAGTAAGAGAGAAAATAATGCAAGCAATTTTCAACGGTCGAAATGAAAATAAATTAGAATTCGTTTGCAAACTTCTACTTGTAAAATGAAAAAGAAGAGTAGAATTTTTAATTTATTGTTTTAAAAAAGCATCGTCTTCAAATAGATAAAGTAATCCATGCAGGCCATTTAAACTTTACATATGAGAGGCTTAGAGCAACTTTGTGCTTAAACCCCTCATATAGTTTGAATATTTTCTACTGAAATGAAAATGAAAAATATGAGGAAAATGATAAAGTAATAATTTAAAAGTTCTAAAAGAACTCTACGAATTAAGAAATTTAGGAGGGAATCGAAAGTATTTAAGAAAACATGGAAGAATATAATTCTAGGGTTTTAAAATTTTTTTCTTTTGCTGCAAACAAAAAGTTTCGGAAGAAATTCCAAACATGCTTTGACATCAGAGTAGATCTTCTGTGCTCTTGAAACATTTAATTTAGAAAAAGCGTTAAGTCACTGCCAACCAAATCTGAAGAATGCCCCAACAGTTTCAAACTCAACAAAAACTCAGGTACTAACTTGATTGAATTTCATTTTTATTGAGTTTAATTTTTTAAATTGTTGAACTAAATATTATTTAGAAATACTATTAGTGATTCTCAGAAGGCTTCTTAACTCATTAATATCAATGCATTAATAACTTAAAAGCTATGAAATGTCGCAAACTTAAAAAATTAAAAGAGAACCATTGAAATTCTGGTTTCTAATTTTCTCTAATTTTAACAATAAAAATAATGAAAATGGTGAATAACTTTTCCTTGCGGTAGTCAGTCGGATTTGCAAATTATGAAATGTTTTTTTTTTTAATTCTGATGAAGTCAAGGATATTTGGTGTCAAAAACAATGGTTTTAAAGTTGTTTCTGTTTGTTTGTATTCGAGGGTAAGTCGAACAACTTAAAATAAAAAACTAAAAAAATTAGATTTATCTGATATCCAATAGCACCTCTTTCGACACTATGTCTGGTTGATTGGCGTCTTTAAATTTTTTAATTACACGAACGGACAGACGGACATCGATCAATCGACTTAGCTATGCATATGAACTCAGAATATATATATTTTATGGGATCGGAAATGGATATTATAGAAATTATAAACGGAATGACAAACTTATTTATACCCTTTTTCCACTTTTTGTAGTGAAGGGAATAATAAATAAACAATTGATAGAAGGCACTGTCTGTGTAGGTATCTCCACGCGATTGTTACTGTTTCGACTTTATTGAGCGAATAAGAAATGATTTAGATGTTTGTTTTGTCAAGTTAAAGTTCCTTAGCAAAATATTTACGAAAAACAACCTTTTTTTGCAATTTTTCGGAATAGAAAATTATTTTGTTACAATTTAAGTTCATCTATATTTATTTTAAATTGAATAAATGTCGAACAAACTATATTGAAAGCAAAAGTGTATCTATATGTCTGTTGGGTAAGGTATGTTTGGAGCTGTGATTGCTGCATTTCAAAATGTACGATTGCAAGTTTTAGTGGCATAGAAAAGTATGTTAAGATGAAAACTAACATTTCATATGTTGAATGCACATATACTCTTAAAAATAAATCTCTTTAAAACTTAAAAAAAAAACAATTTAAAATGCATCTAAAATATGCTATCTACGATTATTTTTTAATACTAAGTACGCTTTAAGATTCTGACATTAGCTTAAAAGACTTGTTCTCAATTTTTATTGTGGTACTCTGGTATTGTGGTAAGTAAGCATTTACTACTATTTAAATTATTAGAGTAAATTTTAAAGCTAAAAAATTTAACACAAAATTAAGAAACGAGCTGTTCCACCATCGTCAATGCCATTCAAATTTAAGTTCATAAATCTTGCAGGAATTATTAATATTTTACTTTAAAGCTCCCTGATATTTTAAAATATTTTACTTAGCATCATAAGTTATTCTTAAAACTTATTTCTTACATAACAAGGAAGTACAGTTTGTTTTTTACGACTTTCCAAAGTATCATAAATGTTTTGAAAACTAAAATCTTGAAAAAAATGTTATTTGTAGTTGCATGTTAGGAAGATGTGATAGAAAATAGCAGCACTTTATTGAAATATCAAGATTTATAGTAAATCCCTCAAACATGAAAGTGATGCTTAAGAAGAAAAAAATTAGATTTATTTACAGAGAATACAAGCTGTGTTTAGTAGCAGCTCTGTTGTTACAAACATTGATGGAAAAAATAGATAATTGATTGACATAAACATGTGCACACATGTATTTATGCAAACATGCATAACACAAAATAATAGAAAAAGAAAATTTGTTGTATGAACAATTGAATTGTTTTTTTTATCAAACATGGACCCGTTACTGATCACGTGTATTGTCTATTTAGAATGTTCTACTGCTAAAAGTTTACTAACTCTAGATTTATACCATGCCATTTTTTTATGCAATTTTTTCATTTTGCTTTTGACGTTGCAGCAATATGCGTTATTTTAAACAAAAGATAAGTAACAATAACATTCCCCTTAGAAATCCACTGTCATATTGCTTAACCCTCCTGCTTGCTTCGCTGCCAAACAAAAATGTCATCTTCATGAAAATTTTCATAGCGTAAATTACCTTTAATAATGATTATTTGACCCTTTTTTATTAAATTATTTTCTATTTTATTAAGCTTTGGGTCCTTATATTTTTTTATTAATATTTTATTTCAATATTTCGGTACTTTCTGCGTACCTTCTTCAGGAAATAAAATATTAATAAAAAAATATAAGGACCCAAAGCTTAATAAAATAGAAAATAGCGTAAATTACCTCTAAATGTTTATGATATTGCTGAATTTTCTAAGTATGCAATAAATTTATGATCACAAGCATTAATTATTTTAGGGATGGGGATGTACAAATTTTATAGGGAACAAAAATTTTTATACGGAGTTGGTTTTTAAGATTATAATGGGATTATAGAAATAACAAAATAATTTAGGGAATAATCGTTCCATTATGCACACACACTATGGAAGTTATTTGTACGAAATTTTAAGATCCTATCCCTTACATTTCCCAAGGTAAACGATAATAACTTTGCACTTTGTGTGGAAGGTACCATGACCACTATTCCAATCCAACCAGTTTTTCGCTGGATTAATAAAAAAGTTTCTAGCAAAAAAAATTTAGGGCTGCACCTGTTATAAATTTCTAGATACATGCTGCTACTTATTTTAACGTTTGTATGGGAGGTACCCTGCCCGCTTTCAATTCAGAAATTTCTTTCTCAAGCTATGGATGTATAGCGGAGATACTTGCGCCAAATTTCAAAAATCGACCTATTGTAGCTGTCTAGATACATGATAACAATTATTTACTTTGTGTGGTAACAAACTGTGAAACAGATAAAGTTTTTTTTTTAACATATAAGCAAATAGAAGACGTCATATGAATTTTTTTTTGAACAATTTAAATGAAAATACACATTGAATCACCATTCCTATGATATCCATTTATTCGCATAAAAATTCAATTTTGTGATAACAGAAAACCTGATGCCTTTCTCTAAGAGTAAACTGTAATTTTTTATACAGATCAAAGAATTGTCTTTCGTATTTTTTCAATAGGAATTGGCTTGGTTTATAAAATTACAATCAATATATTTACATAATTGAAAATACGATGCATAAAACTTAGTGCAACTACCATTGTATTATTAATATCTGAAATAGGATTATTTAAAAAAATTTTTAAAACTAAAAGACAGTATTTTGATAAAATTTTCTACAAAATAATTTTTTTTTTTCAGATATCTACTTTAAAGAATCCACTTTATCAAAATAGCTGTTTCTTCCATTACATTTTGTATAGACAGGGCCAGGCGATTTTTTTTTTTTATAAAATAAAATTGTTTTTTTTACACCCTGAAAGTTGTTAAAAAAGAAAGAAAATAAAATTGATAAAAATATTAGAATTTTGATGCTGCATAAGAACTGGAAAAATAAATTAGTTTTCACGATTTCTATTAAAAACAATCGATCTCTGTTCAACTTGACAACTTCTAATAAATTTTTTCTGGTGTAAGGAAAAAATGAATTTTTTTGTCATCACAAATTGGTTTTCTTTGTATTAACGTCATTCCCTGAAAAATGATGACTTTAAAAATTTTTTTTTGGTTTGGTGTTGGTATTGATAAACTAGTATTTGTAAAAGTAAATTAAAACTCGAAATAATTACGTTCTTTTTAAATAAATAAAAAAGTTTACAAATTCAGAATGATGCAGTAGATTTCTGGTTGTCATATTATTAAGGATGGATATTCTCTAATCTGTTTGTTTTAAGATTCTTGTTTGTGTGTTTAGGATTCTATTATTCAATATATACTGGTGTATACTAGATGAATAAATTTAAAACTGCACTAACTTTGCATCTTAAGTTCAAATATACTTAATACGCAGAAATCCTTCGACAACCAATAAAAATAATCACTTACTTAGAAAAACAGTTTCCCAAATTTAACTAAAATTTACAAGTTTTTATGAAAATTTCCGGTATTTTAAAGCAGAAATACTAAAAAAAAATGTGTGAGAGTTGTAATTCTGTCGATCCTTAAATTAAGAGAATTTCAAAATTGAAAACAATACGTAAAAACTATCAGACATACATATTCTTCCGTATGTCATTACAATCGGTTACTATAGGTTTTTAAGTTTGTTAAGTCAAATCGTGTCACCGCTGCTAAAATGAACGTCAGTGTCAATAAACGTCAAATTATAAACAAATAAATTGTTTGTGTTCGGCTGTGAAAATTGTTTATAAAATTTATTTAGGGAATTCTGTTTAAAAAAAATAATAAAAATGGATTCTGCCGCACTGTGGATCGACGAAGAAGAAGGGCATGATCAAAAGAGATTGCCCGATAATCTATTTACGGAAGCCTTCAAGTTTAACAATTTCACCACTTGCTCCTCTAAGGGAGACAATGGATTTTATCTTGATGGGCCACCGCCAGTGCCGCCAATGTCGGTTTAATTTCGTCTAAGATTCTGTTTGGTGTGTACTTTAAAATCGGCACAAACCTTTTAAAATTAAAGACGAAGTCAAATATTTTTGGACTGGTTTATATATTTCATACTTTTTTTTCATCCTGCGGCTTTTCTAATATACCATCATTGATATTTAGTTCTTCAGTTAACGTTTGCCACAAGGTATTTGCCGATTTGGTGTTTTTTTAAATGGTCTCTTGCCAAATGGCTGTGCTTATTCATAATTCTATCTGTATTTCAAATCGACGCGGTTTGGTGGTATTATTGCTTGCTTCCCTGAATTAAATAATAAACTTTTAATTTTTTTCCCAACCAGGATTTGATTCATTTATCTTATAAATGTAAATAATAAATGATGAATTAATAAATAAAATATAATCTTTCACTTACAAGTTTGTACTTTGCGAATGCTTTTTTGTTGTTGAATAATTTTTGCGACTACCGCATTTGAAATGCGATTAAAAATGAACGTTGTGAATATTGCAACACAGAATAGCAATTGTTCGCATTTATGTATTTTCGCATCGCATTGATTTTCACATCGCAATTCAGAGTATGCCCCCAGTTATCTTTTCAATTATTAAAAGTTTTTTAATTTATTATCTACGAGTATATATATAAAAATGAATGTCTGTCTGTTTGTTTGTGCTTTATAGGAGGCCAAACCCTTGGACCGATCTTCCTGAAATTTTCACAGCATGTTACTATGACTCTGGAAGGAATAATAGGCTATATGAAGTTTTAATTGGAAAACGGGGCGTGGCACCGCCCATATATCCCAAAAATTTAAATCGCCATATTTTGGCCATTTTTTGACCTACGTCGACGATATTTGGTACATATGGTATTGGCATAATTAGGAATACGTACCAGGAGAAAAGTGGGTGGGACCCTGCCCCTTTTTAGAAAAATTAAAAATCGTAATATAGTCTTAACTACTGGACCAATCGTCATTAAATTTTCGCAATAGGATATTCTTGACTATATAAAGTTGGGAGTGGACAAAGGGGCGTGGCCACGCCCCTTTAATTTTATTTAATAACGAGGGGGGTAGCGAAGCACACCGGGTTCATCTAGTTTTTTATAAGAATAATCTCTTTTTTTTGCTTTGCAAGTGAATTGGCGAATGTCAATTACAATTATTTTATATGTTGTAGGTTTGTTCCGTTTTATACAAATTAGATATAAATTTAAGTATTTTTTCCTTTAGGAAACCTTGGAAAAACCAACTTCAATAGATATGATATTTTTTGTTTAGAAATTTGCAATCAACAATTTTTTTCGTAATAAGATTAAATATTATTTAAAAGCCAACACTAAGGCTAATGTCATAAGTAGTGATACTCGTAACTATGAATTTATGAAACTTCTTGTTGAAGGTTTTTTTAAGTTGAACATGTTTTAAGCTTCTTAAAAGTGGTGTCACCATTGATATGACCACTTTAAAACCAATGTCACGTACGCTTGTAATACCTATATATTTTCCAAATTTTAACTTTTAATACACAAAAAATTAAGAATTCAGTAATAAATTAATTATTAAAATAGTTTATATAAAGACAATTAGCCAAAGCAAAAAAAAAAAAAAGAAAAAAAAAACTAAAAATTCATCAACTTCATTTTAAATATCTGAAATTCATTTCTGCATAAAAGAATAATAGTAACGATATGTGTAGAAAAAGATGTTTGTGTTCAATCTTAAATGTAAAAAAAAAATCCGTTACCAACAGTTATTGAAAAGCAATACTTTTGATATCAGTTGATGATAAAAAGCTTTTCAATTCTATAATTCCACAAAAATTCTGTGAACGATTCTATCGAAGACTACGAAATAGAAAATTACTTAAGAAATTTTTCATGTTCTTTATACAAGAGTAAAGTTCAGACTAAATTCGATAACAGCCTTAAGGGGAAAATAGTAATAATAAATTATAAACTATTTTTGTTTTTCTTCTAGATTAAAGTGTTTTATTTTACTGATTTATATTAAAAAAATTTAAAAATCAGATAAGAACTCTAATACTGGAATAAATCCTTTAAATGCAAAGATATATTCGCGTGTGCAGTTTCATTTATAGAGATTCGCCCTTAATTTTAAGCCATGGAATCAATTGCAAACAAATCTTTTTTTTTTATTTTTTTTTTTTTTTTGTTTAAACACTGTAAAAATAAATAAAGTCTATATATGTCAATATAAAACAATATATACAATCGCCTTAAGTAATTGGTGACAAACCACTGTGACACCAACAACAACTACTACAAATATTTGTGCTTTGGTGTCAACAACTTATGAAACATTCTTAAACTAAAATGAATTTAAATATTTTGGCATTAATCAGAAAAGAACTCATAAATAACATATAAAGCAAGAAAGCAAAAATGTGTTAAAAAAAAGAGAAAATAAGTTGCTTTTGTTAAATAAAAAGTTGAGAAAATTTATATATTTTTTATCTTCTATTGTTGACGGTATCTGTGAATTCATTGTTGGTTGGTAATTAAGTCTGAAATCCAATTATCAAGCTTATGAAAATGCAAGCAACAAAAACAAAAAACAGCCGCGAACAACTGGCGTACATATTAAGTTCCCTTGTGCCAATTTGCAACGAAAAAAAAAAACTACATACATGCACTCTTTTTTTACAAGAACAAACGAACCTTCCAAAGAATGAACAATCAAAATAATCATAGAGTCGTTTAGCAGTAGTGGCAGCTGCATTGAGTAAACTTGCAACAATAGCTACCAAGAAAGAAGAGAGAGGGAGGTAAGCAACTAAAAGTGTTATGCAGAATGTACAATTAACAAGAATTCCCTCGACTTAAACGACTCCATGTTATTTGCCACCTATAACATACTTACACACAGCCATATTCAGCCTTTAATATTTGACAAGAAAACCCTTATAATTTACATACAAACATTTTACCAGTACAATTATTACACGGAAACACACACACACACAAACATACAAAAATAAGTATATAAAACACTTGAGTGTTCTAGAAGAAAAGTATTGAAAATTTAGTTTAATCCAACATTTGTTTCTGTGTCAAAAACGACTTGAGAATAGAGTTCAAATACAAGATGTACTTAAAATACATACACACACGCACACAAGTATATACATTGTATTTTTGTGTGTGCCTGTGTGTAATTGTGTAAAGTAGTTTATTTAAATTGTACTAAACTCACTTCCAAATATGTGTGTGAACATGCATCGCATTAAAAGATTTCTGAGAGTTTCAAGTTAAAGTTGTTAAAGTTTTTAACAAACTAATGACAACGCTATTGTTTTAAATTTTATTAAAATTCTCACGTAATAATTGCATTCATTTTCTCATGTATTTCAATAGCGAAAACATGCTTAAACAAAACAAAAAACAAAAATAGATGCTCATCGTGAGCCATAAGAATCTACCAGCACCGTAGTGTTTTATTTCAAAAATAAAGTCAGCGGTGAATTATGTACTTGTATGCACCAAATTACACGTTTTACGTCTATGAAGTGCCAGCACTAAATAATCATTGAAAAGTTTGATTTTAACCCATTTAGGTATTTATGTTGTAAAACATTTGAAATATGTGTATGTATGTAGTTGTAATAGCTTTTATATTTTGAATTAAGAAAGTGTTGTTTTGCATATTTTACTGCAAAATCAAAGATGTAGATTGTTAAGAATCCCATTCTTAACCGACTTTAAAAAAGAAGCATGTTATCAATTCGATTTAATGCTGCTTTTTTATTTTTATGCCCGCAGAACTCAGTCACTTCTGAAACGATTTTGAAAATTTTCTCTTTATTTGTAATTAATACAAATTGATCCGGTCCCCGTAACCTAGCACAACAAGACATATATCTTATAAATGAAAGTACTAGTGATAAGATCAAAGAAGCACTAAGCGTATACATATAAACCATAAATAACAATTATTTTTGATTAAAAAAAAAAAATGCAAAACATGAGACATTTAAGTTTTAAAAGATTTTCAAAATTAAGTTGAAATATCTGGTATGAGTATAATGATATGCGGTTACGACGCGTCGTGACGTTGAGTTTCGTTGATCATCGCTGTCACAGTTCGCAAAAATTTCACACCCATATAAAAGTATAGGAATCAAATAAGTTTTTGCAAGTTGCATACGTATGACAAAAGGTGTTGAATCAATGAAAGCCCACAAGTTTCGAAGCCTACTGTAGACTTTACCAACAACATAATTAATGTAATTAGACCAAGGTAAACAAGAATTAAAGACAACACCAAGGTTCAATGCTGAACTTACAAAGTCTATTCTGCTTCTTTTAATGTTAAGTTCAGGCACGTTAAATTCTCTTTTAGATTTTGAAAGTATAATGCATTTAGACTTGGAAGGGTTAATACATAACCCATTTGCATTACCCCAGCTATCAATCCTGTCCAAATCATTATTGATTTCCGTTAAAGCTGAACTGATATTTTGAACACCGGTACTCATGTAGAGCTGCACGTCATCAGTGTACATATGAACTTTGCAGTTACTTACAAGATCAGGTAAATCATTAATGTATAAACAGAATAACAGAGGTCCAAGTATTTAACCTTGGTGTACTTCTCTATAAACATTAAGTGCATTTGAAATCTTGTTATTTAGATGGACACGTTGAGATCTATCTAAAAGATAAGAATGTATAGATTACAAGCTAATTTTGAAAAGTAAAATACCTTTGAAGCTTCAGTTTTAAAGTTTTATGATCTACAGTGTCAAATGCCTTACTATGGTCTAAAAGTACTAAAAAAGATACCATATTTAAATCTAAGCTTGCTCTAAGATCTTTAACCACATCCACTAGAGCTGTAGTACAACTTCTGGATTTGATGTAACCCGATTGAATATCAGACAAAAAATTGTTGTTCTCTAAGTAGGTTTTCATTTGCTTTGCAATAAGGGTTTCCATAGCTTTAGATAAGTAAAGTAGAATAGAAATAGGCCTCAACTCACCCTTAGTTTTGGGAATAGGTATTATTTTTGATACTTTCCATACATCAGGAAAGGTAGACTTAAGAAGAAGTGTGTTGAACAGATGAGTGTAGTAAGGTAAAAGGTAAGGTATTAAAGCTTTTAAGAACTTAGGATCTAAGGCAAACAATCCAAAACTTCAGACTGATTAACACAACGAAAACTGAAAGGGTTCTGCATAGAAACAAAACAAAGATCTTCATAGATGTTGCTAGTTTGTGATGGAACACTAATATTCACAAAGTTGCTGTTCAATATATTTACGTCAGCATCCAGATTCGGGCTTTTATAGCATTTCCGACCTATATCAATTTTACTAATTTCATTCCATTTCGATTTGTTGTCTATTGCAAAAGCAAACTTACTATAGTAAAACAGAATCTTTGCGCGCCGAATAAGTTTTCAACTTCCCTACGAGCAGATTTATGAATAGCCCTCAGATCTTCTGTTTTAAATCTCTTCTATCGGCTATAAGCAGTATCTCGCTTTTCTATTCATAGTTTTATTTCAACAGTAAACCATGGTGGCTGATTTGCTTTAATAAATTTGGTCTTAAGTGGAACACACATATCATACAGTAATCGAATATTTTCCTGAATAAAAGAAATTTGATCGTTAGTTAACATTGCACAAAAAGTACATTTGGTCCCAAAATATATTATTTATGTTGAGATTTAACATTGTGAAATTTATGTTATGAAAGTCGCGAAATGTAGTATATCTGTCATCAGCTGCGAAGAATAAGTCATAACTTAAAAAGATAATATCATGATTAGAAAAAACTGAAACAGAAATTTGAACATAGAGAAGTGCTTTAGGTTTACGGTTAACAAATACTTAATCAATTAAACCGCTAAATGTATTGCTAAAATGTGTTGGTGTAGAATTATTG
Organism: Gymnosoma rotundatum; assembly: GCA_916610165.2. Classification (NCBI taxonomy): domain Eukaryota; kingdom Metazoa; phylum Arthropoda; class Insecta; order Diptera; family Tachinidae; genus Gymnosoma; species Gymnosoma rotundatum. Next base: position 86,882,188 of record OU744337.1, on the reverse strand, counting down.
ACAGGATAAAGATGAAGACAGTGCATAGGTTCCGTTAGTGGGTTATCGACTAAAAGGTTGTTATTAAAGTCGCCAATAATAACAATGTCGTCATATTCTATAGCGATTTCTTCGAGAACAGAAATTAAAGAATATACATTCATGCTTCTATTTGTCCTGTACAACAACCTAACAGAAGTTTTCTATTATCAACTGTTGAAATATCAAGCAATAAATATTCTATTTCACTGCCAATTTAAGTTAAGAGCTTTACTTTACAAGGAATACCACTTCGTTCATATATTGCTACTCCACTGCCTTTAGCTTTTGTTTCAACACCGTTGACTAAGATACGTTTGTCTGATCTGAAAAGTCTAAAACCCTCTAAGTCATACACTGATTCTTGTACATCCAGCGGGAACCATATTTCGAAAACGCAAATAATATCAATACCAGAGGACAGAAATAAGTATCTAAATTCATCAATGTTGCGTTTTAGACTTTGCGCATTTAAGTGCACGATAATTAGACCAGATTTTTATTTCGCAAGAACTCTGAGCATATTGTTCACACAGAGTCTAGAATTAGAACCACTAATATCTGGCATATAAAACTGTAAAATCAGCAATGCAAAAAAAGGTTGAGCATGTAATAATTTCATATTAAAGGAGTTGAATATGGAAAGTAGGATAAAATTTTTTTAATACTATGAAAACAAATTTAAGAATAAATTGAAAAGCAAAAAATAAATCAATGCTTAAAACAAGATAGTGGTAAAAACAAAGCTTAACACTAAAATTCATTGTGCTTGTGTATAATGCTTTCATTATAAGCCTGCAGCCCTGAATCAGGAAATAACTGATGCAACGGTTTGATTTCATCAACTTGCAAAATACTATCATCGATTGTCCGTTTGATGTAGACGAAGCCACGCATAGTAAAAGCACTGTGAATTAAAGCGTTTCCCAATACATCACGCATGTTTTTTACGAGTATTATGAGCCGTAAAGGGCTCCGCTTTTAAATTGAAAAAACTGCGTATTACTATAGCTCCCAATAGCAAAAAGTAATACAAATATACATGTTGAAATTAAAGGGTGACCCCAAAGAGGGCGTAAATTGATTTGTATTATATTGTTACGTTTATTTAAATTTATAAACGTTTTATTAATGAGTTCTTTATTTGCAAAATAATTAAACACACAACTTTTAGAGTTTTAATTAAATTACACTTTATTTAATCAATTATTTGACGATTTAACTATTCCCGATTAATAACACACGCTGGCAACTTTAATTGTTGTACCACAAGATCTTAACTAGATGACGCTCACAATACGAATGAATCAGCAAGTATTGGCGTTGCTTTTATATACCCTATTTTTAGGCGTTCTTGAATGTTCGAGAATTTCTACCGCCATCTATTGCGTAGTTGAAAATGCTGCGTTGCCACTTTTACCTCAGACACATTAGTGAGCATTATTATTTACTTCTAGAACCTTAAATCATTATTTAAAAATACATGTTGTGTATTTTTATTTAGTTGTTATACAATGCAGGTGTGTGTATGTTTGTGTATTGTATTTGTTTAGTCATTGCTTTGTGTTAGTTGTTTTTGTTTTGCAATAAAGATGTTTTATAGAAACTTCTAGCTTTAAAAACTAACACAATAGGTCATTTCGTTTCACTTTCCATTATTTTAATATCTTTTTATGATTTTAATAAAGCATCTTTGTAACACTGCCGCCCACTTAAGCCTTTTCGTCCCGAATAGGCTCAACATTACCTCTCCCATATTTAGCCAACCGCTCCAGGTGAACCACCTTCATTTTGGACCTCGGATTATGATATCTCTGTATCCGGTAAACCACGTCATTCAGTTTCTTTATCACCTTGTACGGTCCCTCCCAGTGGGTTTGCAGTTTAGGGGATAATCCTTTCTTGCGTTGCGGGTTAAATAGTAGAACCATTTGTCCTTCAGCAAATCCCTCCGTGTTTGCTGCTCGATCATATCTGGCTTTCATCTTATCGCTGGTCATTTTAATGCGGTTACGTACAAACTCATGAAGCTCATGCAGTTCTTCTTGTGCCTGTAGAACGTTTCCATTGTCTTCGTGCACTGGTCCAGGTTTAACACCAAATTCTAAATCTGCTGGCAGTTTTAGTTCTGTCCCAAACAAGATTTTTGCTGGACTTCGTGAGGTTGAATCGTGTACAGCTGACCGATACGCCAGTAAAAATTTGGGTATATGCTCATCACAATCCTTTTGGTGTGAACCGACCACTTTTCTGAGATATTCTTCTAGGGTACGATTGAACCTTTCTACCATTCCATCAGACTGTGGACGCAGCGGTGTAGTTCTCGTCTTTTTAATACCATAAACGTCACACATCTCTTTGAATATAGCTGATTCAAAATTTCGTCCCTGGTCTGAATGTAGTTCAAGTGGAACACCGTATCGACACACCCAATTGTTCACAAGGGCGTCTACCACTGTTTTAGATTCTTGGTTTGGAATGGCATACACTTCGGGCCATTTGCTAAAATAATCCATTGCCACTAGTACATATCGGTTTCCAGCATCACTGACAGGGAATGGACCTGTGATATCAATAGCTATCCGCTCAAAGGGAGCACCTGCGTTGTACTGTTGAAGTTTGCCACGACTTTTTCTTACAGGACCCTTGGCCTTTATACACTCTTCGCAATTGGCTATCCAATCGGCTACGTACTGTTGGCAACCTACCCAGTAAAATCTCTGCTTTATCTTTTCCAGAGTTTTTGTAATACCCATATGGCTGCCGCAGGGACCATTATGGAACTGCTTAAGTATCTCATTTCTCTTAGACGTTGGTACGACAATTAAGTCCATTGTAGTTTTGCCATCCGTACTTTCCCAAGATCGATATAAGCAGCCATTTTCCACTTTCAGACTATTCCACTGAGCCCAGTACGACTTGGCTAGTTGGCTCTCTGCCGATATTTCATTATGATTCGGTCTCCTGTTGTTCTGCTTAGCCAATATAATTTTTCCCAAAATTGGGTCGTCATTCTGGGCCTTTGACCAGTCTTCCCTTGACCCAATTTGGGTAAGCCGCACATCAATGACACACTCCTTTTTCTCTACTTTTGTGCAGTGCTTGCACTCTACATTGCATGGCCGTCTTGACAGGGCATCAGCATTATTATGTTTTCCACCTTTTCTATGCAGAATACTAAAGTCATAGCTCTGCAAACGTTCAACCCAGCGTGCAAGCTGGCCCTCAGGATTCTTAAATTGCATCAGCCAACGTAATGCAGAATGGTCCGTCCTTAAGATGAAATGTTGACCATATAAGTACTTGTGGTAATGTTTAACACACTCCAGCACTGCTAAAAGCTCTCTTCGTGCAACGCAGTAATTTCTTTCAGGCTTAGAGAGTACCCTGCTGTAATATCCAATGACCTTTTCTGTTCCATTAATTTCCTGAGAAAGTACTCCTCCTATTACATAGCCACTTGCATCCGTGTCCAATATGAATTTTTGTCCAGCTATTGGATAGGCGAGAACTGGTGCCGTACACAAAAGTTTCTTGAGCTCCTGGAACGCTGTTTCCGCTGCTTCACTCCAGTGGTATGGTTGTGACTTCCTGGTCAACTCGTGCAAGCTAGCAGCCACTTGACCAAAGTTTGGCACAAATCTTCTGTAGTATGTGCAAAGCCCCAGGAAACTACGGAGCTCATGAAGATTTTGTGGGCGAGGCCAGGTCTTTACTACCAATACTTTGTCTTCATCAGTTGACACGCCCTCTGCCGTTACACGATGCCCTAGGAATTTGACCTCCTTTTGAAACAAAGCACATTTCTTAACACTCAATTTTAATCCTGCAGCAGTTATACGCTTAAAAACTTCATCCAGGTTTCTGAGGTGTTCATCAAAAGTCTTCCCCATCACGATTATGTCATCCAGATACACTAAGCACGTCTTCCAATTGAGACCCTTAATCACACGTTCCATTAAACGCTCAAAAGTAGCTGGAGCGTTGCAGAGCCCGAATGGCATCACCTTGAACTGCCATAAACCACCACTTGCGCTAAAGGCAGTTTTCTCCTTGTCTTTATCAGCTATCTCTACTTGCCAATAGCCGCTCTGCAAGTCCAAGGTAGAGAACCATTCCGTTCCAGCCAACGTGTCTAAGGTATCGTCAATTCTAGGCAACGGATAACTGTCTTTCTTGGTAACGTCATTGAGCTTCCTGTAGTCAACACAAAACCTGGTACTGCCGTCCTTCTTCTTTACTAAAACTATTGGTGAACTCCATGGACTCGAGGATGGCTCAATGACTCCGTTCCTTTCCATTTCGCTGACAAGTTCTTTGACCTCATTTCGTTTTGCTAGGGGAACACTTCTGGGTGCTTGTTTTATTGGCCTCGCTTCGCCAGTATTAATTTCATGTTTCACAACTGCCGTTCTACCTTGGCTTTTATTATTTAGGGCGAAGACGGAGGCATGTTTTCTCAGCAACTGCTTTGCTTTGTTTCTGTCAGGAGGCGTTAGTCCTGCCACCCATTTTTGCACCTGTTCTTCTAATGAATCTCTTTCTGTGGCTGTTATTTTAGGACATACTGTATTTGCCGCACAATTAATGATGGCTTCTGCTGGCTCACATCGACCCATCTCATAATTCCTGTTAATTGTTTTTTCGCTATTGGACAGATTTAGTACTCTCACAGGAACTCTGCCATTGTCGCAGATTTTCACGAGGGCTTTTGCTGTTATGATATCGTCTTTAAGTTCTTTTGGTTCCACTACCCACAACCGGTTATCCTCACAATCTGTCTCCACACGTGCCCATACTATAGTTTCCGCCTGAGGTGGTAATTTCTGACGTTCAACGGCAAATAGCTTCCTCGCTGTGGTCCTGCTATCATATCCAACATCCAGGGGTATCTCCACATTGCGCCAGATCATTATTTGCTCGCCCATATGCAGACTAATACCGTGGGCTATCATAAAGTCTGCACCAATGATTACTTCATCCACTATATCGGCAACAACAAATACATGGTCAGCGCTGATGTTTGCAATAGTCATTCTTACCCTGGCTCTTCCATAGACAGTGGCTAAGTCGCCAGTAGCAGTGCGCAGTCGTACATTATTTAATGGTTCCACTGCCCCTTTTACTAAATCGGGCCTTATAATTGACTGAGATGCTCCTGTGTCTATGGTGAGGACTTGCTTACTTCCGTTTATAAGACCGCAAACAGTTAGGTTGCTATTTTTCTGTTGTACAATGGAAATGGAGATTGTGGGGCCATCGGTTGTGGGAGCCAGCACTTGCCCATTAGTGCTGGCTCGATTTAGTTTAACGGTGACTCATGAGATTTGGTGTTGTTGGCCCGCTTGTTGTCCCTTGCTGGCGAAGCAGATCTTGATCTTCTCTTTGCTGATCTACAGTTGCGCTGAAAGTGGCCAGCCTTACCGCATTTAAAGCACTTAGCGCGAGAATTACTTTTTTCCTCCTCCATTATCTGTTTGACTAACTCCCTTATCTCGCTTCTACTGTCTGTGTTATGAGTTTCAGTATCGAGACACCGCACCTTGTACATCTGTGGCTTCGAGATGACTTTTGCAGTCTCCTGGGCTAGCGCGTACGAGATAGTTTCTGCAAAGGATGACTTTTGCATAGCACAAACCGCATATTTAATATCTGGATCCCGTATGCCATTCACAAATGCTTCAATCTTAAACTGATCCAGAAACGGGTGATCTTCACCTGGATAAGTCAGCTGCACCAAACGTTCAATTTCCATGGCGAAGTCTTGCAGCGTCTCATTTGCCTTCTGCACCCTGCCTCGTAACTCCATTCTGTAGAGTTCTCTTTTATGCTCGCCACCGTACTTACGTTTTAAGGCTACCATTATGTCCTCATAATTATCTCTGCAACCGGCAGGTAAGCTTTCGAGTATCTGTGCTGCTGCTCCCTTTAAGGCCAGAATTAGCTCAATAGCTTTTTCTTCATTGTTCCATCTATTTTTGCTGGCCACTGTTTCGAACTGGAACTTAAAAACATTAAAAGGTGCGCTGCCGTCAAAGCTCGGGGTGTTAATCTTGCTGCCATGCTCAGAGATAACTTTCACCGGTCCCTCTCGAATTTGAAGTTCGCCAATCTGCACTTTTAATTCATGTAATTCTTCATTCACTTCTCTCTTTAGGCCGCACAGTTTTTCATCAAACTCGCTGACCCTCTGTTCGACGATGTTCACTCGTTTGTCGAAGACTTCTGATATTTCTTTAAATTTCTCATTTACCTTCGCTAAAAGCCTTTCTCCGTTGACGCTAGAGCTTTCCTGCATTGCTTTAAAGCTTTCTTGAAGCTTCTGGTTTTGGTTTTCCTGCTTCTGGTTGTTTTCTTCTATTTTCTTCATCTGGTTCTGGTTGGTTTCTTCTATTTTCTTCATCTGATTCTGGTTGGTTTCTTCCATTTTCTTCATTATAGCGGCAAACATTGAATTTAAGTCTATAACGCTGCTTGTTGCTGGGGTACATACTTCAATCTCTTCCTTTTCGTCTTTTTCTCCAAATTCGTATGTCCCAATATCGATACCACGCTGCTTAAATTCATCTATTAACCGCTTTTGTAGTTCCGCTTTATTGCCCGCTGTCGGCAGATCTAACTTACTCAGCTCCATTTTTAGCTGCTCAACTTTTAGCTCGTCAAATTTCATTGTAATTATTTATATATTATTTTGCAATCCCACTTCTGACACCAGTTGTTACGTTTATTTAAATTTATAAACGTTTTATTAATGAGTTCTTTATTTGCAAAATAATTAAACACACAACTTTTAGAGTTTTAATTAAATTACACTTTATTTAATCAATTATTTGACGATTTACCTATTCCCGATTAATAACACACGCTGGCAACTTTAATTGTTGTACCACAAGATCTTAACTAGATGACGCTCACAATACGAATGAATCAGCACGTATTGGCGTTGCTTTTATATACCCTATTTTTAGGCGTTCTTGAATGTTCGAGAATTTCTACCGCCATCTATTGCGTAGTTGAAAATGCTGCGTTGCCACTTTTACCTCAGACACATTAGTGAGCATTATTATTTACTTCTAGAACCTTAAATCATTATTTAAAAATACATGTTGTGTATTTTTATTTAGTTGTTATACAATGCAGGTGTGTGTATGTTTGTGTATTGTATTTGTTTAGTCATTGCTTTGTGTTAGTTGTTTTTGTTTTGCAATAAAGATGTTTTATAGAAACTTCTAGCTTTAAAAACTAACACAATAGGTCATTTCGTTTCACTTTCCATTATTTTAATATCTTTTTATGATTTTAATAAAGCATCTTTGTAACACTGCCGCCCACTTAAGCCTTTTCGTCCCGAATAGGCTCAACATTACCTCTGCCATATTTAGCCAACCGCTCCAGGTGAACCACCTTCATTTTGGACCTCGGATTATGATATCTCTGTATCCGGTAAACCACGTCATTCAGTTTCTTTATCACCTTGTACGGTCCCTCCCAGTGGGTTTGCAGTTTAGGGGATAATCCTTTCTTGCGTTGCGGGTTAAATAGTAGAACCATTTGTCCTTCAGCAAATCCCTCCGTGTTTGCTGCTCGATCATATCTGGCTTTCATCTTATCGCTGGTCATTTTAATGCGGTTACGTACAAACTCATGAAGCTCATGCAGTTCTTCTTGTGCCTGTAGAACGTTTCCATTGTCTTCGTGCACTGGTCCAGGTTTAACACCAAATTCTAAATCTGCTGGCAGTTTTAGTTCTGTCCCAAACAAGATTTTTGCTGGACTTCGTGAGGTTGAATCGTGTACAGCTGACCGATACGCCAGTAAAAATTTGGGTATATGCTCATCACAATCCTTTTGGTGTGAACCGACCACTTTTCTGAGATATTCTTCTAGGGTACGATTGAACCTTTCTACCATTCCATCAGACTGTGGACGCAGCGGTGTAGTTCTCGTCTTTTTAATACCATAAACGTCACACATCTCTTTGAATATAGCTGATTCAAAATTTCGTCCCTGGTCTGAATGTAGTTCAAGTGGAACACCGTATCGACACACCCAATTGTTCACAAGGGCGTCTACCACTGTTTTAGATTCTTGGTTTGGAATGGCATACACTTCGGGCCATTTGCTAAAATAATCCATTGCCACTAGTACATATCGGTTTCCAGCATCACTGACAGGGAATGGACCTGTGATATCAATAGCTATCCGCTCAAAGGGAGCACCTGCGTTGTACTGTTGAAGTTTGCCACGACTTTTTCTTACAGGACCCTTGGCCTTTATACACTCTTCGCAATTGGCTATCCAATCGGCTACGTACTGTTGGCAACCTACCCAGTAAAATCTCTGCTTTATCTTTTCCAGAGTTTTTGTAATACCCATATGGCTGCCGCAGGGACCATTATGGAACTGCTTAAGTATCTCATTTCTCTTAGACGTTGGTACGACAATTAAGTCCATTGTAGTTTTGCCATCCGTACTTTCCCAAGATCGATATAAGCAGCCATTTTCCACTTTCAGACTATTCCACTGAGCCCAGTACGACTTGGCTAGTTGGCTCTCTGCCGATATTTCATTATGATTCGGTCTCCTGTTGTTCTGCTTAGCCAATATAATTTTTCCCAAAATTGGGTCGTCATTCTGGGCCTTTGACCAGTCTTCCCTTGACCCAATTTGGGTAAGCCGCACATCAATGACACACTCCTTTTTCTCTACTTTTGTGCAGTGCTTGCACTCTACATTGCATGGCCGTCTTGACAGGGCATCAGCATTATTATGTTTTCCACCTTTTCTATGCAGAATACTAAAGTCATAGCTCTGCAAACGTTCAACCCAGCGTGCAAGCTGGCCCTCAGGATTCTTAAATTGCATCAGCCAACGTAATGCAGAATGGTCCGTCCTTAAGATGAAATGTTGACCATATAAGTACTTGTGGTAATGTTTAACACACTCCAGCACTGCTAAAAGCTCTCTTCGTGCAACGCAGTAATTTCTTTCAGGCTTAGAGAGTACCCTGCTGTAATATCCAATGACCTTTTCTGTTCCATTAATTTCCTGAGAAAGTACTCCTCCTATTACATAGCCACTTGCATCCGTGTCCAATATGAATTTTTGTCCAGCTATTGGATAGGCGAGAACTGGTGCCGTACACAAAAGTTTCTTGAGCTCCTGGAACGCTGTTTCCGCTGCTTCACTCCAGTGGTATGGTTGTGACTTCCTGGTCAACTCGTGCAAGCTAGCAGCCACTTGACCAAAGTTTGGCACAAATCTTCTGTAGTATGTGCAAAGCCCCAGGAAACTACGGAGCTCATGAAGATTTTGTGGGCGAGGCCAGGTCTTTACTACCAATACTTTGTCTTCATCAGTTGACACGCCCTCTGCCGTTACACGATGCCCTAGGAATTTGACCTCCTTTTGAAACAAAGCACATTTCTTAACACTCAATTTTAATCCTGCAGCAGTTATACGCTTAAAAACTTCATCCAGGTTTCTGAGGTGTTCATCAAAAGTCTTCCCCATCACGATTATGTCATCCAGATACACTAAGCACGTCTTCCAATTGAGACCCTTAATCACACGTTCCATTAAACGCTCAAAAGTAGCTGGAGCGTTGCAGAGCCCGAATGGCATCACCTTGAACTGCCATAAACCACCACTTGCGCTAAAGGCAGTTTTCTCCTTGTCTTTATCAGCTATCTCTACTTGCCAATAGCCGCTCTGCAAGTCCAAGGTAGAGAACCATTCCGTTCCAGCCAACGTGTCTAAGGTATCGTCAATTCTAGGCAACGGATAACTGTCTTTCTTGGTAACGTCATTGAGCTTCCTGTAGTCAACACAAAACCTGGTACTGCCGTCCTTCTTCTTTACTAAAACTATTGGTGAACTCCATGGACTCGAGGATGGCTCAATGACTCCGTTCCTTTCCATTTCGCTGACAAGTTCTTTGACCTCATTTCGTTTTGCTAGGGGAACACTTCTGGGTGCTTGTTTTATTGGCCTCGCTTCGCCAGTATTAATTTCATGTTTCACAACTGCCGTTCTACCTTGGCTTTTATTATTTAGGGCGAAGACGGAGGCATGTTTTCTCAGCAACTGCTTTGCTTTGTTTCTGTCAGGAGGCGTTAGTCCTGCCACCCATTTTTGCACCTGTTCTTCTAATGAATCTCTTTCTGTGGCTGTTATTTTAGGACATACTGTATTTGCCGCACAATTAATGATGGCTTCTGCTGGCTCACATCGACCCATCTCATAATTCCTGTTAATTGTTTTTTCGCTATTGGACAGATTTAGTACTCTCACAGGAACTCTGCCATTGTCGCAGATTTTCACGAGGGCTTTTGCTGTTATGATATCGTCTTTAAGTTCTTTTGGTTCCACTACCCACAACCGGTTATCCTCACAATCTGTCTCCACACGTGCCCATACTATAGTTTCCGCCTGAGGTGGTAATTTCTGACGTTCAACGGCAAATAGCTTCCTCGCTGTGGTCCTGCTATCATATCCAACATCCAGGGGTATCTCCACATTGCGCCAGATCATTATTTGCTCGCCCATATGCAGACTAATACCGTGGGCTATCATAAAGTCTGCACCAATGATTACTTCATCCACTATATCGGCAACAACAAATACATGGTCAGCGCTGATGTTTGCAATAGTCATTCTTACCCTGGCTCTTCCATAGACAGTGGCTAAGTCGCCAGTAGCAGTGCGCAGTCGTACATTATTTAATGGTTCCACTGCCCCTTTTACTAAATCGGGCCTTATAATTGACTGAGATGCTCCTGTGTCTATGGTGAGGACTTGCTTACTTCCGTTTATAAGACCGCAAACAGTTAGGTTGCTATTTTTCTGTTGTACAATGGAAATGGAGATTGTGGGGCCATCGGTTGTGGGAGCCAGCACTTGCCCATTAGTGCTGGCTCGATTTAGTTTAACGGTGACTCATGAGATTTGGTGTTGTTGGCCCGCTTGTTGTCCCTTGCTGGCGAAGCAGATCTTGATCTTCTCTTTGCTGATCTACAGTTGCGCTGAAAGTGGCCAGCCTTACCGCATTTAAAGCACTTAGCGCGAGAATTACTTTTTTCCTCCTCCATTATCTGTTTGACTAACTCCCTTATCTCGCTTCTACTGTCTGTGTTATGAGTTTCAGTATCGAGACACCGCACCTTGTACATCTGTGGCTTCGAGATGACTTTTGCAGTCTCCTGGGCTAGCGCGTACGAGATAGTTTCTGCAAAGGATGACTTTTGCATAGCACAAACCGCATATTTAATATCTGGATCCCGTATGCCATTCACAAATGCTTCAATCTTAAACTGATCCAGAAACGGGTGATCTTCACCTGGATAAGTCAGCTGCACCAAACGTTCAATTTCCATGGCGAAGTCTTGCAGCGTCTCATTTGCCTTCTGCACCCTGCCTCGTAACTCCATTCTGTAGAGTTCTCTTTTATGCTCGCCACCGTACTTACGTTTTAAGGCTACCATTATGTCCTCATAATTATCTCTGCAACCGGCAGGTAAGCTTTCGAGTATCTGTGCTGCTGCTCCCTTTAAGGCCAGAATTAGCTCAATAGCTTTTTCTTCATTGTTCCATCTATTTTTGCTGGCCACTGTTTCGAACTGGAACTTAAAAACATTAAAAGGTGCGCTGCCGTCAAAGCTCGGGGTGTTAATCTTGCTGCCATGCTCAGAGATAACTTTCACCGGTCCCTCTCGAATTTGAAGTTCGCCAATCTGCACTTTTAATTCATGTAATTCTTCATTCACTTCTCTCTTTAGGCCGCACAGTTTTTCATCAAACTCGCTGACCCTCTGTTCGACGATGTTCACTCGTTTGTCGAAGACTTCTGATATTTCTTTAAATTTCTCATTTACCTTCGCTAAAAGCCTTTCTCCGTTGACGCTAGAGCTTTCCTGCATTGCTTTAAAGCTTTCTTGAAGCTTCTGGTTTTGGTTTTCCTGCTTCTGGTTGTTTTCTTCTATTTTCTTCATCTGGTTCTGGTTGGTTTCTTCTATTTTCTTCATCTGATTCTGGTTGGTTTCTTCCATTTTCTTCATTATAGCGGCAAACATTGAATTTAAGTCTATAACGCTGCTTGTTGCTGGGGTACATACTTCAATCTCTTCCTTTTCGTCTTTTTCTCCAAATTCGTATGTCCCAATATCGATACCACGCTGCTTAAATTCATCTATTAACCGCTTTTGTAGTTCCGCTTTATTGCCCGCTGTCGGCAGATCTAACTTACTCAGCTCCATTTTTAGCTGCTCAACTTTTAGCTCGTCAAATTTCATTGTAATTATTTATATATTATTTTGCAATCCCACTTCTGACACCAGTTGTTACGTTTATTTAAATTTATAAACGTTTTATTAATGAGTTCTTTATTTGCAAAATAATTAAACACACAACTTTTAGAGTTTTAATTAAATTACACTTTATTTAATCAATTATTTGACGATTTACCTATTCCCGATTAATAACACACGCTGGCAACTTTAATTGTTGTACCACAAGATCTTAACTAGATGACGCTCACAATACGAATGAATCAGCACGTATTGGCGTTGCTTTTATATACCCTATTTTTAGGCGTTCTTGAATGTTCGAGAATTTCTACCGCCATCTATTGCGTAGTTGAAAATGCTGCGTTGCCACTTTTACCTCAGACACATTAGTGAGCATTATTATTTACTTCTAGAACCTTCAATCATTATTTAAAAATACATGTTGTGTATTTTTATTTAGTTGTTATACAATGTAGGTGTGTGTATGTTTGTGTATTGTGTTTGTTTAGTCATCGCTTTGTGTTAGTTGTTTTTGTTAAGCAATAAAGATGTTTTATAGAAACTTCTAGCTTTGAAAACTAACACAATAGGTCATTTCGTTTCACTTTCCATTATTTTAATATCTTTTTATGATTTTAATAAAGCATCTTTGTAACAATATTAATTTTGTTTATATGGCCAAACTGTTAAACATATTTAGTTAGAAGGTTGAAATTTACAGAGAACCTGTGCAGCTAAATGAGTTAAACAACAAGTATAAAATTTAGATTTGGAAATTAAAGGGTGTCCCAATAATTGATATAATTTGATGTGTATGGCCAAACTTTTAAACCGTTACCCAGCAAAAAATTTTTGAAAAGGTAATCCAGTTTGGAATTAAGCATTTTGGGCTTAAGTACTTCCCAACTAGATTGCCAACTTAATGATTTTAACAAGGCATGAGACTTTTATAATCAATTACTGAGAATCGATTACAATAATTATTGTAGGAAATAATACGTTCCATTAGTACGGTAGTCTGTTTTAACATAAAGAACTAGTTCCATTACTACTTCCTTTTTTGGTAACTAATGTAATGTGTTTTGTAAGCGAGTAACAAAATATGGCAATCACAAAAGTAAGTCATTATATGGCAAGTACTTTTAAAGGTAATGTCTAATTTTTTTCTGGGTATAGACAGATAGTTTAAATCTGTTTTAAAGTCGGTTTTTTTTTTTTTCAAAAAATATTAACTGTGTGTTAAAACCCTAGCAAGGCTCTGCCACGAGTCCTAATAATAGCTGCAGTATAAAAAATTGAATTAAATTATTTTTTTAACACCGGAAACAAGTAGGCAAAGAATAATAATTTACTAAATTAAATTAAACCATGGGACTATTTAATGAAATTAATTAATTTTTGTTTTAAATATCGTGCAATTTTCTATCCCGATTAATTTTTTTAAATCACTGATACTGATTTTCGTGGGTAAAAGCACGTCTCGATGGCCATGTTGCTAGCGCTTACTTAGCTCTTCAGGAAACTTCTCACAAACATTTTGCTAAACTAAAGATTTTTGTCCCAACATGAGCTAAGACAAAAATCAAGGTTAAGCAAAAAACAACAATAATAAAAAATGATTTTATTTTCCTTTAGCCTTTGCATAGTGCTGAGCTTTTTCGGCTCTTTCACACAGTTAAAAGATGATGAAATATTAAATATCAAAAAGAACAACGATAACTTATTTTTGTTTTTTGTAAAGGAACTTTCCAAATTGTTAAATTAAATTAAACCACAGGAATGTTTAATGAAATTAATTAATTTTTTTAAAATATCATACTTTTTTATCCCGATAAAACTTTAAAATCACCGATATTGATTATTACTTCTTTTGCCTCAAGGTGTCTTACGCAACATTTCCGCTATTTAAATTTCATTTTAAATAGGAATTCACTTTAATGAATTATTTGACGATTTAACTATTCGCGATTAATAATAAACGCTGGCAACTTTACTTGTTGTACCCCAAAGATCTTAACTAGATGACGCTCACAATCAGAATGAATCAGCACGTATTGGCGTTGCTTTTGTATACCCTATTTTTAGGCGTTCTTGAATATTCGAGAACATCTACCGCCATCTGCTGCATAGTAGAAAATGCTGCGTTGCCACTTTTATCTCAGACAAATTAGTGATCATTTTTATTTACTTCTAGAACCTTCAATCATTATTTAAAAATGCAGGTGTGTGTATGTTTGTTTACTTACGGCATTGTGTTAGTTGTTTTTGTTTTGTAATAAAGATGTTTCGTAAAAACTTCTAGCTTTGAAAACAAACACAATTTCGTTTCACTTTCTTGGCCACAATTATTTTTACACCTTTTTATGATTTTAATAAAGCATTTTTGTAATAATATCTTGAATCTATTTTGATACTAATATTCTAATGCGATTAAATTTTATAACTTGTTTCATTTAAGAGGATAGATTCAATATTTCTTGCAATACTTTTTGTTAACTTTCAAGTACATTGTACATTTCCATTAAAGCCAAAATTGGTCTTATTAAAAATTGCATGTTTAAAACTCATATAAGAGCCAACAATTAAAAATATAAAGTTACAGGCATTTTAGAAAATATTTGCATGTGTACTGGTACGGGTACATTGTTTACAAATAATTGCAACAAATAAAAACTTTAATTAATTTTCAATTGTAAATAAAAAAGCATTAAAAGAAGTCACGTCTTCCAAATAAGTTTTAAATAAAATTTATTAAAAATTAAAGTTGAACTAAAATTTTTTTTAATTAAAGATACGGGAATATTTTTTAAAAATTTAATTTTCACAAAAACTTCGTGTTACTCCCTATTTAATTATCCCGACTAAATTTATTACCGATATTGATTATTGAGGGTCAAAGCATGTCTCGATGGCCATTTCGTTATCGCTTACTTAACTCTTCAGGAAACTTCTGACAAACATTTTAAATAAACTAAAGATTTTTGTCCAAACAATAAAGCAAAGACAAAAATCAAAGTTTAGGCAAAAACAACAATAACCAAAAGTAATTCTACTTTTCTTTCTCTACTGGATAGGATCGACTTTTTTTCGGCTCCTTTATACAGTTAAAAGAGGATGAAAAATAAAATATCAAAAACACTACGATAATTTATTTATATGAACAGGCGCTTTGCAAATTATTTAATTAAAGATACGGGAATATTTTTTTTTAAAATTGAACCTTCACAAAAACTTCGTGCTAAACGTGTTCAAACGAGTATTTAACACAAGATTTTTCTTTTTAATTATTTAAAGAAGTCAGCTGGACGCTCAATAATTTTAATACCATCTTCATATACTACAGCCAACTATATCAAATATTTATTTTTGCAAGTGACACATGTTTTATCTTGTGAACATTTTCTTTTCGTATCCTTATTTTTTTGTTTGACAGTTTGTACGTCTCAATTTTGATGTAGTGTGTCCAATTTATATATCTCAGCCTCTCCTCTATCAATTCCTATAGAATTTATTTTTGTTCAGCAACCCAATAGCAGTTTAACCCTTTGATGCGTGGCGTACTTGTACACTTGTTCAAATTTTAGCATACCTGCAATTAATTTGCAGTTACAGGTTCGTTGTGATGTTGTTTTTTAAATTCTAAAGAGGCTGTAAGATTTCAAGACAACTTGAGATCACTTTTATATATTTTGTCTACTCATCATCGACGCAGCCACTAATATGTCAAAGTTTATTTTCAAATTAAAATAGAAAAAATTGATTTTCTCGCTTATTTTTTTATTTTTTTAATTTATGTGCATATGGATTAAAGAAATTTAAAACTAGTAAAAAAAATATAATAAATTGATTGAAGCATATTTTATATTAAAATGTACAGCTTCAAAACCCACCTTACAATAAAAATTTGTCCCCATAATTTTTTACACATGTTCTTTGAAGCCTTTTTAAGCTATACAAACCATATATAGAATTTTTCAACGGCCGAAATTAATTCCCGTGTCAAAGGGTAAAAACAATTTTGTGTTGAGCGGTCATCGAATACACATTAAAATACAGGGTGTGCGCCGGGAAGGTGTACTTCTTTGTTTATTTATAATTTTAAATGCAAGAGAATGGAACTTGATAAATGTTTTATTGATTGTCGGCAGTTATGTATGGGATTTAATGTCAGATAAATATCGACCTTTGTTAGCCACAAAAATGAGAACCCTTTTAATTAAAACTCTAAAAGTTGTGTGTTTAATTATTTTGCAAATAAAGAACTCATTAAAGCGTTTATAATTTAAATAAACGTAACAATATTTTATTTTTTAAATAAAAATTTTTTAAGGTTAATTTAGTTAATGTTTTATATTGAAAATTCTTTAATCCCAACCGGATTATTAGTTCAAACAATTTCTTTCCTAAACGGCCCCGCCACTTAGCACAAGCGAACAATAAATATTTATTTTATTATTTAAATCAAATTTTCAAAAATCATCATCATTTTATATAAATTTTTGTTTGTTGACATTAAAAAATGACATAAAGAGATGGAAAAACAAAAACCAGAAGTATGAAACCAAAAACGAAATTGAAACTTCATCTTGTGCGGAAGCAAATTAAGACCAGTTAAGTTGCTTTTCCACATCATCTTCGTCTTTACAATTGTTATTCGTTGATGTTGTGATTCCAGTTTTTTATTAACAAGATACAAGATGCAAGACAAGATATATATAAAACATTAAACGGCAAGAAATAAAATCTAAAATTTTGTAAGTCACAACACCAAATAAAATTGCCATTTCTTATTGTCAATGCAGCAGCATCTTCTTTAATTTTTTTCATGGCTACTCCCCACCAGTAATCTAGTCAATCTTTTTATCATTGCAGTTGCAATTGTTGTAGTCTTCTATGCATAAAAGGCAAAAATTGTCTTATTCTTTTAGCAGTGTTTTCTCTTTTTAGCTGTGCTGAAGTTAAATTTATGGTGCAACTTTGTCGCGTCAAAAATGTAAAGATTTTTATAAATTTTCCTTTTTCAACTGATGGCGAAGTAGATGGAAGGCAAAAGAGCAGAGAGCAAGAAAATGAAAATATGCATTCTTAGTATGAAAGAAGAAAGTGTGCATGAGGCAGCGTTAAACGCGTGGCATACTTCTACTGTTTAGCTGCTGAAGTTTTTACATTTTTATTTTACGATCGTTACCAGCCACTCTATTTAACTGCCACAACTACATTTGCTACATTGAATTGACTGAATTTTAACTAAAGCAGCTGTATACCTTACAAGCACACACACTCTTTAATGCACAACTCGTATCGGCGACACACTATTTAATGTTAAAGTATAAAATGTGTAGTTGCACAGTTGCATGAGACAGCAGATTTTACTTTTTAGCCTTTTTTTGGTTAAAACTAGATTTACTTTGTATACACACACGTACTGTCACATTATGTTGCACACACACAGCCATAAAAACATCCTTGCTTCTTTATGATGCGAATGACAGTAAAGGATTTAATAGGAAAACTTTTTCCAAATTGGAAAATTATATTTGTGCAACACCATCAAGGAATAAGATAAGAAGCTGGCAAATATTAAAATAAGAATCATCGTAATGCTGCTGCATAACTAGCACTCCTTAATAGTTTGATTTTTTCTTGGTCTTCTCTTTGTGAATTTGGAACGGGAGAGGTTTAAATTGTAAAATCATAAAATAATGTTTATTTTCTTCATTATTGTTTTGTGTGGATATTTTTTATAAATTTAAAAAAGAGACAAACGAAATTATGTTGTCTTGTTAAGCGACACAGACAGTTACAGATGAAATGCAGATTGCGATATCATGTGGAAAATAAGATTTTCTATTTGAGAGAAAAAATAATTTAATATATTTTTGTTCTCGTTTTAATTGAGTGAATTTTACTTTAATTTGTACTATTTGTTATAGTGAAACCTGAAAAATTACACTGGGAAACATAAAATATTTATTAACAAAGACAACACTCAAGTGACTGGAATCCATTATGTGAGACAACGTAAAGTAATTTATTGTAATAAAAGTTTTTCTCTCCCAACATAAGTTTAATTAAAGCAATGAAACAGCATATTCTTCTTATTTTCCGCAACTCTTAATCTTTGTTGAAATAAAATTTTTAAAAAGAACTTTGTGTCAAATATTTAACTTCCTTGTCATCGTTTTCGATTTAGTGCGTGTATGTGTTAATCATTTACAATTTAAAAGTTTTGCAACAGTAAATAATTAATTCCTTTTTCTGTGAGTGGTATGAATAATTGTGTGCTTGTGTCTTTCGGCTTTAATGTATGAATAAGTCCATTTATTGGTATTTGCAAAATTTGTAAAAATAATGGTATTCGAAAAGGTTGGAAGAGGGAAATGAACATTTAATCAGCACAAATTATTGACAATTTTAATTTAATACGATTAAGTAAAATTGCAGTGATATTTAATCTGATAAGTAATCTGCAGCAAGGATGTAAAGAGAACACATGTGCTTTTGTAAATGTGTGGTTGTTATGTGAATTTGTTACCACAAATGTCTTATTACCTACCGGTGATATATTGTATTGTACTAATAAAATTAAAAGTGCATTGTGTAAGTAACTGACGTTCTCTGTAAAAAGTTTCATGTTTCTGTAAATTAAAAAAAAAAAAAAAATGACATTACTACCAAAGCTTTTATGTAGGTCTTTGGATGTACATAACTTTAATTTTTTTTTGTCGGAAAGATATAGTTGCATTCCATTTTTTACTTGGATATTATCAATCCGTTGAGTAAAAAAGACTACATATTTATTCGATATTTCAAGTGGGTGTTAGCTTTTCGCATCCCTTTGTACAAGTAGATCCCTTATCCATTCATCCATGCATACTCCAACAAAAAACTGCTTGGATTTAAAGAGTGGGCATTTAACTGTAATACGAAAATTCTTGAAAGTTTGCCTAGTAAATGGATTGGGACAGTTAGCGTGGTACCTACGCAACCAAGTAAATATTGGTTAAATAGTGACATCATTAACACTTGCGATTAGTTTTATTTGAGTATTGAAGTGCATTGGATATTAGCTAGTGATAAATATATACGATTAGAAATATCTATCACAATAATTTATTTTTTACCTTTCATTATACTTTACACTTACCTTACATTATACTTATACTTTTCACTACTTCATATCTCTCTTTCCATTTTAGAACTGTGCAAAAAGTCATCAACGTTTTTCTAGAAAAAATTATCAGTACCTTCTAATTACTTCCAAAATTATTTTATAAATACGCGCGGTTGGTATGACCAACATCGGCTTCGCTTTCTAAAGATTTCCTGCGTAGCCGCCCTTCCGCCGGAAGCATGGATTTTCTCCTCTATGGTATGATCAACACTGGCTTCGCTTTCTAAAGATTTCTGCGTAGCGTAGCATATCTTTAAAAATTAAGCAATTTTATTCAATTTTCCCGTGGTTAATTTTGATGAGTTAGAAATATTGCAAAAAAAGCAACTGTAGCAATAAATTAAAACAAAAAAAAAAAAAAAATGTTTAACTAAAGTTTACAAAGTCCTTGAGGAATATGTGAAACATTGAATTTTACCTCCAAAGTTTTGCCGGAAATATAAATAATAAAACTGCTATGAAAAACGAAACTAAAACAAAAAAATTTACAAACAATAATTATTAATATTATTATTGTTATTATTATGACGATGATTATTATTATTATTATTTTTTTTTTTTGGTATATATATTATTTATAATATATTTAAAAAAATTTATTTTCTCTCTGTAATTGATCAATATTTAATTTTTTAGTAATAATGATTTCAATTATATGACATATTTTTCCCTTTTGGAAGAGTTACTTTGGTTGCGTAACACTCTTAAAATATAAATAATTTTCTACGTACCTTTTTCCTAAAAAAAATTATTATTATTAAAAATTTTTTTTACAAGGTTACTTTTAAATATGACTACAGTATGTACTCAACACGAAAAGGCCGTTGCCAATTATAGAAACATAAATAATCTAGGTAAACTAAGTAAAAATAAAATGCATAAAATTTATTATTTGTATCTGTTTGTTTTGTATTAGAAAGTTTAGTTATTTAAAAAAAAACTTATTTAGATTTCATTATCTAAAAAGGTTTCTTATATATGAAAATTTTTTAAGTTACAGCTACGAACAAGTGATTGAACTTTTTATGGTCAATATATATAGAAAACTAAAGAAATTATTTAAATTTTAATTTCTTCTTAAAATGAAAAATAAATAAAGGACAGAAAGGTTCCTTTGTATAATAAGTACTTTCCTTTCTTATTTTTCGAATACATTGAAGTTTCCTTATTGAAATGTTTGTGAATATTCTAATTTAAACTTTACACAACGTTAAATGTATTGCGTAAAGGCTATTTTCATAGAACATTAATGCCAAGCTTTCCATTGCTCAATGTAATCAGAAAATAATATTTTTTTTTTAAATAAAGCCATAAAAGAAATTTTAAAAAGCAAAACATTTTTTCTTTTTCCCGACAATACACACTCATAACTTTTAAAACACATCGAAAAACCAGGCGTGTTATATTTTTTTGGCTAGAAAATTCGTCAAAAATTCGAAGAAATAGCCTTAATTCTTATAAGAATTGGAAAAATTCGTTAAAAATTTGCCACAAATTACAAAGTAAAAATTTTTAATTTTTATCAGCTTTTTAATTTAAAACAGATTTCTTTTGTATTTTATTTTTAGTAACATTACAAAATTCAGAAGAATTATTTTTCATATAATCTTTGGCAAATAAATTTCCGAAAATTTCGAATGATTTCGAATTTGAGTCTTTTTTAAATGAGAGATGTCTAGAATTAAAAATGTAGTTTTATAGGTGCGGTCAATAAAGTGGCACTGTTAGGAAAATTGTAAATTAATAACTATTCGTTGTTTTATGTTGTAAAAATAATTATGAGATAAAATTTAAGCATTAACTGTAGATCATCAACTATGTAAATCTTGTTTAGTGAAGTAACTCCAATCAACAAAAAAAAAAAAAAATAAATATTGGGATGGCAGAGAAAAAAATAAGAAAAAAAGTACTATATATAAATTTACAAAAAAATGTAAGAATGGGTTAAGCATTTTTAAAAAATTTTAGTATTTCCTTAAAGATCTCTTCAAAAGCTTCTAAATTATACCCATATTGATATCTTTAAAAAAATGGTGCACAATCTTACTTCTCTATGAAAAATTCAGAGGCCTATAACTCGGAAAATATGGATAAGCGCAAATTTTTTTACTTGATTTTTTTCTTATCTTTTAATTCTCTATCGCTCCACGTATTTGATTAGAGTTAGATTTGTTCCAAGGGATATGAAAAAATTAGAAGCAGGTGAAATTTCGATTGGCGTATTTAAATTTTCTCTAGCTCATCTAGTGCCTTTACAACCCGAACACGCACGGACAGACGGACATCGCTCGATCGGGTTCGGTATGCATAAGAGCTCAGAATATATATACTCTATAGGGTTGGAAATGGATATTGAAGAAATTACACACGAAATGACTAACTTAAATATACACCTTTTCCACCTGTGGTGAAAAATCCAATGAAAAACGGAATATCAAAATATAAGAATGAAAGTACAAAGGGAAGAAACGATATTTTTCAAAAGTTTAAAAAAATAAGATTTTTATAAATGGCCCAGTGTCGAGTAACAGTATCGGGATATATTAAGCTTTATATTGTCACTGTTTGATGTGGTTTTCTGCACGCCTCATTAGTTTCTACTTTATATATTGTTATGAAAAGACTTGGAATGTCTTTTTCTTTTCTTTATATAATATTCTTTGAATATACGAGTAATTCATAAAATACCAAATAATTATCAATAATAATAATTTTGTTTTGAAAAAATAGTCTCGGTCGTTGACAGAAAAAAATAATGTTATGTAGATGCGGTACATGGGTTGTATATTAAATGCAAGATGTGTATTCTTAGTCCTTGAAAACCCTTGTAAAAATACCAGTCAATGGTCAATTTGAAAGAGGCGACTAGCTTGTATTATGGTCTAAGTGGCTTGACGATACTTGTTAAACAAAAAAGACATTCATGCTAATGTATATTTTTATAATATTTTTTTTTTTTTTTGAGAAACTAAAATCTTATACACATTTACACAGTTGGGAACAGAACATTAAGGAAGGCAGCGAATAATAAATAATCGAAAATTAGTTTTAGGGATTTTTAATAACATTCATTAATTGAATTTTAACAAGTTAAGTGTTAAAAAATTCTATTTCAATAAAAAAAAACTTAAGTCCTTTTAAATGCTGATGTTGATTTGCTGGCGTTAACTTTATCTAATAAATCTTTTTTCTTTTTTGTTTGAGCAAAATAAATAATTAAATCGATTTGATTTGAAAAATTACTTAATAATTATTTATTTTCTTTTTACTTTGTCATTTTACAGCTTTTACAATCCTTTCATTTACACTGGCAGATGAATCGCTAGATACACGAGAAAATACAGATCTCACATTAAAATGTCGTTTCACAGAACAATACGATGCAGAAGATTTTACATTTTATTGGGCAAGATGGACAGCGAATCCGGCACAATTTGAAAATGTTGCCATTGGTGATGTGCAATTAAATTCAGGTTATCGGTAAGTTTTCAAATGAATGTTTTATCTTTTCTATATTTTTTTTTTAAACAACTGTGTCATTTACTAAATGTATTTTTTCGAAAGTACGCAATTCTCTTAAATAAATATTTTTATTTCAAAATTATGTAGGACAACACGTGCAAGAGAATTCAATGGCAATTAAATAATATATTTTTTTTTTTAATGGATTGGATTGGACTACACAAAATCATATTTTACATATGCTTCTAAATATTATTTTTTTAATTAAATATATTAGACAACGGGTAAATGTTAAATATACAATGAATAATAATACATTTGAGTGACAGTTCCGAATTAAAATTAAAAGTACAACAAGCCATCATCGTTTAAATTATTTTAAATTAGTCTCCGCAAAAACTCCTTTTGCCAGTTCTTTTACAGCAAAATCGATTAAAATATATTTTCCTTGAAGTTACTTTCTCTATTGTGTCAGATTATTATTCGGTATTTGCAAATATTTATAAACCATCACAAATTTGTTCTGTTTAACGGCTAGTGAAACACTGAACATTTTGTTATTTCTTAATCATATTCATTTAGTTCCAAGGTCGATTAACATATTGGCTTAAAACCTAACTGTCTAATGGTAGATTTATTCGCAAAACTTTCTTAACTCCTAAATTATGCCCAACCATACAAATTTTGCTCGTATCCTCAAATATTTGGAGTACTCATCATTAATTAATAATTGCATAACTTAAGGCGAACGTATAAATGTAACTTTAAATTGTTTAACTAATGCTGGTTTCTAATGGTATGCCGTCAGGGATGCCAGATGATTTTGATATGAAACGGGCATATTTGCATAAAAATCGGCTTTATCCGCAATTTATTTATCGGGAAATTAAAAATAGTTATCGTTTTATTATCACAAAAATAACAAAACATTACAAGTCAGTATTTAACATTATTTACAACATATAAAATAACACAAAATAAATAAAATAACCATTTTTAAAATAAATTGTTTCTGTCATTGGTATAGTGGAAATAATCCAATGTTTTCATTTATTTTGGTCACTTAAAGCAGTTTTATAAAACTTCTCATAAGGTTAATTTTTCTGCAATCTCTTTCATTAGATTTGGAAGCAAATTCACCAGCGATATTTTTCGCTCTTCTGGTTATTGAAGCTTTTGTTGGAATAACATTCTTATACTCCGTGTATTCGCATTTAAAAAATTAGTTTGTTAAATAGATGATGTTTAAAATGTACACAATCTAGAGTAGATAGATAAGAAAAATAGTGATAACGTATATGGCAATCTAAAAAATGCAGCATTCCATACCGCTGGTGTCTAATTTTTGTTTTCTGTGAATAACGTTCGCATACAATCATATATATTTTTGTTCTTAAATTTTCAGAAACAAATTAATATAAATAAAATAACAACAAGACAGACAAAAGTTATCGTGTTTTAAGAGTATATTTAAAAATAGTAATTTTTGGAGTAAAAATCACCAAACCGGCATTTTGAAAATTTAAGCAAAAAATCCACAAAATGCCAATAAATCGGCAAATATGGCAGGCCTTTATGCAGTATAAACATATTTCTCATATTATTTGTCAGTTTTTTTATGTCCTTCAAGTTTATTATTCCTTTTGTAATTTCTACAATATCCATTTCAAAGTCCATAAAGTGTGCATATTCTGACTTCTTATACGTAGTGAAGTCGACTGAGCGTCCGTGTTATTGTTGAAATCAAGTTTACCAAGGCTCTAGATCAAGTAGAGAAAATTTAAATTTGCAAATCGATCAGACGTAGTGCTATTGAAAATCAGCAAGATGGATCCATGTCTTTCAAGGCAGCGGGCAAAACACAGCTGCCCCTTATTTGTTCGTTACATTTGGAACAATGACGCAACTCCAGTCAAAAAACAAATATGTGGGGCGGGGCGAAGGAGATTAAAAAATAAGAAAGAATATTACGTGAAAAAACTGTCGCTCGTCTATATTTTCCGAGTTATAGGCACCATATTTGTCTAAATATCACTATGGGTATAATTTAGAAACTTTTAAAGAGATCATTAAGAAAGTACTAAAACTCTTTAAAAATGCTTAACCCATTAAGAGCCATGACATTTTTATGTAAAATTATATACATGCAGTACCAAATTTATTTTTTTCTTATTTTTTAATTCTTTGTTTCTGTCTTCTCAAAAAAAAATTAAAATATTATTTTTTGACATTTGTATTAAACTAGATTTAGATATGGTGAAGGGTATATGAGATTAGGCATAGCCGAATATAGAACTCTTAGTTGTTTTTTTTTACTGTACACTTCGTGTCAACTTTTTCAAACATAACACACATATATTCCATGAGTGCAACACATAATGGGACGTTTTGTCAATCATGGCGTGTTCTACTTTGATGTGTCGAACTATCAAAAACTACAAACACTACTAATCAAAACTTATAAATCATCCATTAATGGCTCATTCACCATTTCACATGTTTGCGTTTCATCATTTCATTATTTTAAAAAAAATTCTGTCTGTTGCCATGATCCGTTATAAAAAATTTTTAACTTTTGTTGCACATCAAATATTTTCACTTGCCACAGTTCCTAACATCATCTTGTGGCAATATCTGGAGTATACTTAAAGTTATTAGCTTAAATCTACTAAATTAACAGATCAATATGTTCTCTTTGAATGTTCTCCTGCGAGGTCAAAATTATACTCCTCAAATCTTTGGTTCTAACAAATTAGTTTTCAAATATGTATGGAAGGAATAAGAACATATTGATAAATGTCCGCTTGTTTGCTTCTGGCAGACTAATAGTAACTAAAGAATTATGTAGAAAATAATTTATCTATTGTATAAGAACGGTCAAATAACCTTGAAAATATGTTTTGAAATAAAATCATATTCAATTAGCTTGAGCATTCAGGTAGAAAAGCAATTGTTATTTTTTTGTGTTACATAAGGAGTTCAGGCAATAACAAACCTTTCCTTCCTAAAAATTTTAACATATAATGAAATCGTAATATAAAGAAGAAGTCTTACGCGAAAGTAATAAAACCCTAATCAAAAAATAAAAAAAAACATGTTAGGATAAAACTGAGTGCTATATAGCGATCGTCAACAGATTATATTTCGACATTTGGCATCGGAGGAAATGTGATTTCAGTTTAGTTAAAAAATTTACCCTTGTTAAAGGAACAAATTATAATAACAGAATCGCTAAAATATTCTAAGCGTAAGCTTTCACAAGATCCCTATAAATAAAAGCCACTGTCAAGTTTCTCATTAGAATGTTTTCTTTTTTGTTATAATTTTTCGATTATTTTTTGTTTTCTTCACTGACATTTAACAGAAGGTTGAAAATAAATAATCGATGATAAACTATGCACCGCTAAAGGAACTTCTGAAAACTAGGAAAATCTAAACTTTTTTTTATTGGTTTTTGAGTTAGCATTTTTTTGTTCAATCATTCTTAAATTCTTTTAAAAACATAAAAACCAATGAAAAACTTACGTGAAACTTTGTAATGAAAAATATCTATGATTAAGCAGTTTTTATCTTGAATTTTAAGTTTAAAAAAGAATTGTAAAAAATAAGAAAATCAAAAACCCAAAATGAAAAGAGTAAGAAGAAAATGCTTAATTAAAATTAAGTTGTAAAACAGTTTAACCGCAATCACTTCACTTTAAAGAAAAAATGTCTTTAAAGTCATTAACTTTACGCAAACTTTTCTTGTTGTTTTTGAAAACGTCTTGCCGGACTGGCTTATATTGCTGTAGTTGGCAAGTCAAATGCTTGAGTAGTTTTAAGTTGGTTTAGTTGGTTGGCTGGTAGACTCAATAATTGGTCGTTTTGTTGGCTTGTTTATTTGGCTGGCTCATTTGGTTTCAAGTAGATGCAAATGTCTCTGCCATAAGTACTTTCAACACACCGCATTAATATTTCATTTATAAACTTTGTACAACTGCTTTTAAGGATTTTTGTATGTTTTATATTTTGCAAATTTATTTATAATTTTATTTAGCCAATTATAATTATATTATAATTTTATTTAGCCAAAAAAAAATTTTAACATATATTGAAATCGTAATATAAAGAAGAAGTCTTACGCGAAAGTAACAAAACCCTAATCAAAAAATAAAAAACATGTTAGGATAAAACTGAGTGCTATATAGCGATCGTCAAGAGATTATATTTCGACATTTGGCATCGGAGGAAATAGTAATTTCAGTTTAGTTAAACAATTTACTCTCGTTAAAGGAACAAATTATAATAACAGAATCCCTAAAATATTCTAAGCGTAAGCTTTCACAAGATCCCTATAAATAACAGCCACTGTCAAGTTTCTCATTAGAATGTTTTCTTTTTTGTTATAACTATTTGATTGTGTTTTGTTTTGTTCACTGTCATTTAACAGAAAGTTGAAAATAAATAATCGATGATAAACTATGCACCGCTAAAGGAACTTCTGAAAACTAGGAAAACCTAAACTTTTTTTTATTAGTTTTTCGTATTTGAGTCAGCATTTTTTTGTTCAATCATTCTTAAATTTGTTTAAAAACGTAAAAACCAATGAAAAACTTACGTGAAATTTTATAATAAAAAATATCTATGATTAAGCAGTTCTTATCTTGAATTTTATGTTTAAAAAAGAATTGTGAAAAAATAAGAAAATCAAAAACCTAAAATAAAAAAAGTAAGAAGAAAATGCTTAATTAAAATTAAGTTGTAAAACAGTTTAACCGCAATTACTTCACTTTAAAGAAAAAATGTCTTTAAAGTCATTAACTTTACGCAAACTTTTCTTGTTGTTTTTGAAAACGTCTTGCCGGACTGGCTTATATTGCTGTAGTTGGCAAGTCAAATGCTTGAGTAGTTTTAAGTTGGTTTAGTTGGTTGGCTGGTAGACTCAATAATTGGTCGTTTTGTTGGCTTGTTTATTTGGCTGGCTCATTTGGTTTCAAGTAGTTGCAAATGTCTCTGCCATAAGTACTTTCAACACACCGCATTAATATTTCATTTATAAACTTTGTACAACTGCTTTTAAGGATTTTTGTATGTTTTATATTTTGCAAATTTATTTATAATTTTATTTAGCCAAATGAGTTTCCCAGTTCATGGTTTTGTTTTGAAAAGATATAAATATCATTTTGTTTAATTTCTTTTTATTTTGGTTGTCTGCATAAATATTGTAGACATCATAAATATTCTTAATAATACGACTTTTAGTTTTTGAACACTTTTATTTGTTTAATATCTCTCCCATAAAGGTATGAAAAAAGCTTAAAGAAAACGTTTGTTATCAAAAAATAATAATAATAACAAGAAAAAAAAGAATAGGGTTTTCTTTCTTATCAAATAAATAATTGTTGAGTAAAATTGCTGCATTGCAAATATTTTATGTTTATTAACGAACACTAATGGTTATCTTAAAAATGTACTTTTATAGTTAAACGAATAGTTTTGAGTTTTTAAAAAGCATGGGACAGTCTTTAAATAATCTAAATAATAAATTTGGTTAATAAGTTAAAACTGATCCGATATTTTATATTTCAAGTCAAAACTCTCTAATGAAAATAGGATGATGTGGCTCTAAACTAGAGACTTAGCACGCCGTAAAAAGTTCTTTGCTTACTTAACAAGCTTATTGCATAGCAACGATATAAAAAGATAGATTCGTAGATTTTAAAGGCTAAAAAATAATTCCATTCTATTAAAGGATCCTTTTATTTTCTACAATTATTATTGTTATATATATTTATATTAATATAAAACCGTTGGCACTTTTTAAGAAACGGAAAGACTGCTCGAGTTGCAAGAAGTAACTGTATTTCTGGGATTTATTTAAAACAAACTGATCGAATCTTCTCCTTCTAGCTTTGAATTTATAAATGTTGCTAGATTTGGCGCAAAAGCAGAAGTACAAAATAATTGATACACAAAAAAAAAACTCCTTTTATATTTAAGTTAATTAACACTCAGGTACTCTTAAGGCCAAAACTAACAAAAGATTTTTTAATCAATACAAGAAGTTAGTAAAAGTAGATAAAGTTATCAGTCTTAACTGAAGCTTAAAATCCGAATTTAGTTCTCTTTAAGTTGAAATTATAACATGAATGTTTTTTTAATTTTGTTATTTTATAAAAAAAAGAAAATCTAATTTTTTGTTTCCTGTTTCCTGATGATGCCACCCAAAGGTGTGGCGAAATATTGAAAATATAAATAAACATTTGTTATTATTTATAAACTGACCTAGTGCTTAAAAAATTAGAAAACAAAAATTGAAATTATAACTTTAAACTTTATTTTCGATCATCTGCATTTATTTTACATTTAATTCATATTGTTGGAACAATTATAGTTTTGAAGTCAAAAAATATCTGTTGAAAACGTTCTATTGTATATATTAATTTTTGTCCAATTGATTTTGTTATCTTTGGTGTATTTATTTTAAATAACAAGCTGGTAAGGCCTAATTCCTTTAATGTCAATAAAAATGAATTTATTACATGTTTCTCTCAACGTTTCGTGATTTTTTTGTTCACGTCTTTAGGTTATTCGTAATATTTTGTATATTAATAAATGCACTTTTTTAATAATGACTCTGTATATGGCGCTAGGGCTCTATGTGTCAGACACTGATACCAAAGGTAACATAATATTGTTGCAAATAAATATTCTTTTATTATCTTAAATGAAGAATCAGCTGCTGGAGCATCGACCCAATATTTAATTTATTTTGCTGTTTTGCCACTGTTTTAAAACAACGTGCTCTAATGATATCTGAAAACTTATTCCTGAGGAGTTTCTTTCTATTTGGTAAAAACACAAAAATAAAAATTATAAAAACTGGATTCATTGGAACTGCCATGCACTTCGATACAATGTAGGATTTATCTTCCGAATCATTTACATTAAAGTAAGAGTCTTTTTATTTTAACCAATTTATTGAAGATCAAACTACGCGTTACACGGTGTATTCATGTTTCTTAGACAATCAATTCATATATGAAATAAAAACACAGCAAACTTTACCCAGAATATACAGCAACGTTACTTCTTCTTATTATCTTCGCTATTTTCGGCACAGTGCTTATCAGAGTGAGATACAACCCCAATTAAAAATTAACTATCAATAAATTTAAGAGTCTTTACTTTAGGTAAACAATCTGTTAAATATTAAAAGTGTTAAGTGTGTCCTTTTAACAAACTCAGCTGTTAATGTTTATTTTGGGAATAAGAGTTCGCACATAAACACTGTTGTCAAAGTAATAAAGATTATCCTTTAATGCTTCATACAATTCATGCTGGAGTAAAATCCTAATGAGACAAATATAAAAGATGGTATAAAAATCAACAATAAATATAAGAGAAAAAAAAAACAAATTCTAAACAATAATAATAATAATAACATTTATATTTACAAGAAATTCACGATAAAGAATAAGGGATCACATTTGCAATGCTGCAACAACGAAACGAAAAAAGACTAATCTCTGCACCCAACTTTGGGTAAATAGAGAGGTACACACGTATAACTAACATCTTTAGGGATATATTGTATGTTAAACTAAACTTGAAAAACGGGAAATATACAAGAAAGTTTAAACAACAATTTTTTTCAGGAGAACCAAACACCTTTACGATAAGCAGCCAAGTGCACATATTTTATGATAAAATGAGCATTTTTCCCTAACAAAAAAAAAAAAAAAAAAAATCCAGAGAATTTATTGCGCGTTGTGTTCTCTATTTTATATCTGTACTTCTTATATAACTATCAACATCAACACATTTTATCTGATGGAATACATACCAGCCCTAAATTGCTCTTGCACACACTTACTTACTAAGCTACTGACTTTGACATAAATTGCAATTCTTTGTGCTGAGTGTTAAGAAGTTTTATGAGTAAATAAAATGGTTAAGTGCAATATCGACATAAAAAAGCTGAAAGTTGCAAAGAAAAAAAAAGTAGTTTAAAAAAATTCCACAAAATTTATCTCGATACAACGTATTTGCTAAGGGAATTTATTTTAATATTTCCTTAAAAACTGTCGCTCTTTTATATTAAACCAAACTTTTTTAAGATTAAGTTTGCAATCTAACAAAAAATAAACTGAAATTCTGGAATAAACTGACATTTAACTTGAGCAATTAATTATCCGTTCGCTTTCAAGCAACTGAAATTTATGCTAAAAATAACTTTCAATTAAAAAGTTTAAGCATTTTTCTTAATTATGTCAATTATTAACTGCAATTCAATTAACATTTTAAGTACAGTTTGTTTTTCTTTTGTTAAGAAATTTTTAATTACTTTGTTAACCATTTATGGATGTTTGAAGAAAAAACAAACTCAGAGTATTGTACAACACAACGAATAACGTCATTAAAAGAACAAAGCCCTTCTTACTTGAATAACCTTTAATTTGTTTTGTTGATGTTGTTGCTGTTTCTATTCATTCATTACATTATATTCTCTTATTCATGGCTCATCTCATGTCAGCTACAAAAGAAACACTAAACGTTTCTTATTGTCCATAAGTGAGTTTTCATTAAAATAGAATAAAAAACAAGTAAGAGTACTATAGTCAGCTATGCCGAATCTTCACCATATATGTAAAACTATATGTACTATACTGCAGATTTCCCATTAAATAATTTAAATAACAATCGGTATAAGAAATTCCTTTCTACCATAAAGTTTTTCTCTTCAAAAAACTTTTTTTCGAAAATTATAAGTTTTGTCTAAAGTTGTCCCGATTTGATTTTTTTAATTTTTTATCGTACACTACAACCAGCTTCGTAGGTGCTAGATTTATAAAAATGTGGAAAAATTATAGACAGGCGTGGTTATTGCCCGCTTCCTCTTACGACATGGACCAATCTTGCTTATAATCAATAACAAAATTTTCGAAACTATGTCTGATTGATTGTTGTATTAACATTTTCTCTGCTTATCTAGTGCCTTCGCAAAGTTGATTGCAATAGACAGATATTGCTCAATAGACTTCTCTATGCATCATAAAAATATATCACAACATAGTTCAAAAGTGACTGAACTCAAAATTCACTTTTGAACTAGGTGTGCGATATATACTTTATGGGGTTGTAATTTCTGCAATATCCATTATGTTGTAGAAATAACAAACGGAGTGACAAACTTAGATATATTCTTTTCCATCTGTGGTGAAGGGTATAATAAAACGGCTCTAGGATCACTTGCTTATAAAAACATACATCTGAATAATATTGAAGCATATGTTCAGGCTGCGATTCACTTAGTTTAGTGTTTTTGCTATTGAATTTTTTCATTCAGAAACTCATATTTACAGTTTTACTGTACATCTTTATAGAAATATATATGTATATATATGATTTTTC
Source organism: Gymnosoma rotundatum (assembly GCA_916610165.2). Classification (NCBI taxonomy): domain Eukaryota; kingdom Metazoa; phylum Arthropoda; class Insecta; order Diptera; family Tachinidae; genus Gymnosoma; species Gymnosoma rotundatum. The sequence goes on along the minus strand of OU744337.1, from coordinate 86,849,857 downwards.
CAGAATATCCTTGGTACACGAATTGAATGTATGAAATTCTTTTGTTAAGAAACAGAACGAAAGGCAAAAGCAAAAATATTAATACAATAAAATACAAAAAACTGAAAGTTCTTCACAACACAACAAATTTTATATAAAAGAATTTAATGAAATGTTTATGTATTCGAAAATACTCTCCCATACTTAAGCTCTTATAAATACACACACACACATCTGGATTGTTAAAAGTGAAGTATGAATAAATAAAAAAAAAGTTAAAAAAGGACAAGTATTTTAACAAGCTTACACAAACACTTTAATACTTTTACGTAAACACTTAAATATATACTTACACTTTTATGTGAATTTTTTATATTAAATGCATCAATATGGTACACTGACATACTTACCGTTTATATTTTCATATATATTTTATATAATTTAGATGAAAAACATTTATGTGTTATACACACTTGTATACAAAACTTCAATCCTTCTGCACGTATGTCCGTATAGTTACATAGATGTGAGTTGGCATTTAAGAAAAATTCTTTCTTTAGTATAAACAATCTACGAACATGATGTTTTTATATATTTTAGCAAGGTAAGTTTCATGAGCCAAGTTCCAACAAAAATTATAAAGTACTTACAAACGGCAACCACAGTTGCTAACTTTGGCTATGAGTAGGACGACATGACCAAAATTTTATTTTTTAAGAGGATACATTTTCGATTTCCACATTTCATTACGCTCATCTAAACAGCAACAAAAATGATTCACTGTTTTGTTCCTGTTTATAAGCTGTTCATGTAAGAGTCCTTTATGACGTCAGAAAATATAAGTGACCTTAAAAATTATATATTAAGATATCATATTTATTTGTTTTTGTTTTGTTAGAAGATAGAATGTTGTGTTTGCAACATATTTTTAGTTTTCGTGAAATTAAGGAAACCGTAAATATACCTGTAGAGTGAGCGCTTCTTCTCATATAAACAAAAAATATGTGGTTATTAATGAAACGATACGAGTAAATACAAGTACATATTCAATACTCTCGATACCAAGTACTTTAAGCATCGATACTTTACCAGCAAGTACCAAGTAGGTATCGGTAAAAAAGTACTTGTATCGGTCAAGAACACTCGTTGCATATTGACTTGAAGTTAATATTGAACGTGACGCCATTACAGTCTTTATGAAATGTGCATAAATTAGTTATCTTTGGTAAATCGGTAAAAAATTAATAAGGCAGAACTTGTACGTTTTTTGGTACTTTATTATCGAAACATATTATCGAAACATTATATATTAAAGGGGAGGTCTTGGGCAAACTATGTGAGATGTGTGAATTATGACGGTATCGTTATAAAAATATATACACTACTGAGCTATAAACTGAAATGTATCGTTGTTTATGAAAAGAAGAATGGAGTTTTTTTAATACAACTTTTCATCGACACAGTCATAATTCAAAAAATACATTCTGCCGTATTCATAGAAAATCAAAATCGATTTGAAATATGTTTTAGGACAAACTTGTATGAAAAATTTGTCATAAAACACATTTCAAAGTTATTTTATTTTCAATGAATAAGGCAGATTATATGCAAAAAGTCGATACGTTTTAAAAAGCATACCTTTTTATATATACAGTCACAAAACTAAATGTGGCAATGTTTACGAAAGCGATATGATCCTAACGTTACGAATTTTACTCCAAAACTTATTGACAAACAAAGTTTTCAAATATAAAATGATATAACGACTTATTTTTCATTAAAAGTGCAAAAGACATAAAGATTAAACGTTTACACAATATAAAGCATGAAATAGCGAACAGTTCTGTATTAATAATAACTCCAAAATTTAAAATTTCGAGTTATGACGTTGTATTAGTAAATGAGCGATATATGCGATAATGCACAAGGTACTTTGATCTCTAAAAAATTCGGTAACACTGATTGATTATAGCTTTAAATAAAAAATGGTATCAACATTTTTTGTTACATACGAATGTGTGAAGTTTGGAAAAAAGAAGAGCTGTGTTATTAAGTAGAAGCAATAAAAAGTTACACAGCAATCAGGCTGTCAGGGGTCAAAGGTTCCAATATTCCTCTGCACAAATTAATATCAAATTTAAGTTTGTACGTTTACAATTATAAAAGAACGTTCTATCACGGAACTGTTACTTTATAATTTCAGTCAGTGTAGTGAAATACTGCTCAACTCTAGTGTAAACTAAGCCGGAACAATAATAAAGATTTATCTACAATGGTAAATAATTATCTAAATGTATTTGGCGCTTGCAGGTACCAAACAGAAAAAATCCTACCTTTAACTGACAGCAAGTTGTATAATCGCCCTAAAAGTGGTAAACATTTTACAAAATTTCAATCCCAACTTTAATAAATAAACTTCATACATGTGTGTGTGTGTGTGTTTGTATGTACTACATGGACATAACCTGAACTAATTTATATCAATTAATATCATTATAAATAGTACAAATTAATATAATCTAATATAAAATTATTTAAACATCGCTTTACATTCTTCAGATCCACCTCTTGTTGGTTATTTTCTAAACAAACACATTTAATGACTTTTTGTGCCCTTAAAGAACGTATCTTTGCAGTAGATGGCAATTTCTAAAGCCAATAATAATCTGACAAATTGTCAGAAGTAAGCGGATTTTAAAATTATGCACAAGTTTCTATAGAACATTCATTAGATGATCTGTATTATACCTTTAATTTTCGTGTCATAAAATTTTCATGTATTATTATTTATCGTGATAAAGTTTGTGTTTTTAAAATTAATAAATAAATTAATGATTCTATAAAGTCATATAAATTTAAGTTTTAAATAAAATTAAACGGTTTTTTTTCAATAAATATGTTTGTACATATATTACTGTTATCTTCTTCGATATAATCTTAATAATGTTGTACAGTGTTACAATATTTAAATTTATGTGTATTTGCTTATTTTTCATAATTGAATGTAAAATATGAGATGCTACTACAAACAAAAAGATTATAAACCTAAATAAAAAGAAGAAGGTGTAATGGAATAAATAAAACTACAAGAAATATTACGCTTAAGAATCGTAAAAAAACAAATTTTACCAACAGCATTCCGATATTATTGATAGCTTTACAATTATTTGTTAAAATTGTTGCTTTTTTGTAGCTTCCTGTCTTACCAGTTGAGTCAGAAAGAAAAGAAAACGTTAAAAAATTGGTAAAAATACAAAGCAAATGTGAAAGTAAACAGGTTTGTTTTCTTTTCAATTTCTGAATTTTCAATACAAAATCATAAATCTAAGTGTTTTCAAGCATTTGACTAATATCTCGAACCCACAATATTAAGAAATACATATTTCATTTTACAGTACAGTAAATTTTATTGGGTAAAATGAAGATTATAAATTTTAATTTTTAAAAGTAGAGTTATTGATAAATATTTCTTTAAATCATCAAGTTTTTTTTATTGTAAATTTATCTTGAATTCTCACTTACAACGACACACGACAAAGTGTAAACTGCAGCACGATTTCATATAAAATTCATACGAATGTTTTTTTAAGGGCAAATAATTTAAAACTAAAATTTCTTTGGCTTTGCTGATAAACGCGCAGACTTTAAAGATTAGATACTACAACATCAGATCAACTAACAAAAGATGATTTCTTTGTTCACTAGAATAGAATATAGTTTTTAAGGGAGTTCGAATTCTGTGTGCAACCGATGGAACTTAAGAAAGAATTTTCCCAGCAAAATGGGTTCAACTTAAAAACCTTTGGATATGCAAGTTGTTAGATCACTGAAATCCACCCTTGGCCCATATAGAATATTCGATCTGTTGGGTAATACGACAACAGTAATAGGCTTTGATTGATAAGCTAGACACATATATTTTAGCTCTGGCCCTTTTATCCGAGAAGATTGGATTACAACTAAATATATAGAAAAAATGTAAGTGCGGGCTTAACGAAGAGTGACATTAAAAAATTAAGGATTAAAGTTGAAGATAGCAATCTACTTTTCTATGCCTTGACCAGTTTTAGATTCGTTTGACGAACTCCCGTCAACAACAATTCCTACAATTTTGATTTAGATTTGAATGCAAGTTTTCTTTCAGTTGCACATGGTCGACAGAACAATGCTTTTACGCCTGGCTTGAGAGCTTATGATTATGAGTATCTTAACTCCCACCTCACAATTGGCGGCACCACGTTACTCGCTAAAGTACCTCAAAAATTAACGGTATAAGGATCAATACTCCTGACGATTACCAAATACTCTGCCAAAAGTGTTGAAAATATCTAGTATTATCCTGTAGAGGTCAATAATAAAAAAATGCAAATAATTACAGTAAATGTGCATTTCCCTTTTGTTAAAAACACGAATCAATTAAACGCAATTTTAAGTGATTTTCGTTACTAAAAATTATCTTGAGAGGAATCCTTTTCTTGAATGCTTTTAAAACTTTTCTAATTTATTTTCTTTCTATTCAGTTTTTTCAGCATCAATTAAACTCAGATTGCAACTAAAGATTTTTTGCGATAAGAATTTTTTCATTACGAAAAAAATGTTTAATTTTTTTGTAATTTAAATAGTGCTTTCTTCTTTATCACTTTGATTTTAATATTGATACTGTTGAGCACTTTCCTTTTGCTTTAAATTACATTTACATTAAAATCTTTGCTTTTTTAATTACTTTATTTGCAGGCTTGATTTCCGTCCTAAGAGCGGCATTTACGATTTGCAAATTAAAAATGCTTCATACAATCGTGACAATGGCCGCTTTGAGTGTCGTGTTAAGGCCAAAGGCACAGGTGCTGATGTGCATCAGGAATTTTATAATTTGACTGTACTTACACCACCGCATCCGCCTGTCATATCACCTGGAAATATTGCCATTGCAACCGAGGATAAGCAAATGGAATTGACATGTAGCAGTATTGGTGGCTCACCCGACCCCATGATAAGGTAAGCTATATTAGTTTCTTTTAACACTTTTCGGTTGGACGCTTACTTTGCTTGTGATCTTTGGCAACAAAGCAAAAATAAGCGGTTTTTGTATGATGCACAGTTGACCGTATATCAGCTCGAATGTAAAAATCAAGTCGTGATCAATTAAAAGCGGATGTAGTGTTCTACTAAAGGACAACGCATTCTTCAGTTACTCCTGTCAAACCGTAATTGGTTTAACAGCTGTATCATTTTGCACATGCACAGGATTTTGTAAATTTTTTGGTTTTTTTTTTTTGAAACCGTTGGTCCATTTTCTTTGTTTCCACACTAAAAAAATAAATTTTCTTGCCAAACTTAAACTTATGTTGTTTTCAAATGGAATTTTTTTTACAGAAGTTCATGAGTAAGAGAAAAAGTTAATAAAAGAAAAACAGGCGATAAATGTGAAAGCCTCGAAAGAAGTCGTGACTAAATAATAATTCGCATAATAAATTTCACAGAACAGAAATATGTAAAAATTAATTTTAATAAACGTGAAAGAAATTGTCCTTTTAATTGAAATACGATCAAAATGAATGGCGATATTGTCTTACAGTAAAAGCAGCAATTAAATAAAATAAGTTTTCTATATTATTTTTTTGCGAATAAACTGATAAACGTTAGAGTAATCGCATATGAAGCTCGTAAGTAAAAACCTCAACATGAAGAATGTTACCCCTGCGATTTTTGTGTTCAAAATTCTCACATAAAAACACATCTTCCTTTTTGTAGTTTTTATTCTAAAGTTATTTTTAAACGCCTTATAAATTCCCGAAAAAATGTGTTTTACTATGTTTTTAAGTTTACTTGAATATTATTTTTTAATTTAATTAATAATTAAAAACAGAGAAAGTTTAAGAGGGAAAAAAATCCAATATAAAAATTTTCATAAAGAAGTATTTTTTTCCGCTTTGGCTATGTTTCATCAAATTAAAAAGTAAATAATAGACCTCTGATTTTGTTAAGTTGCTTTATTCACCAGTATTCCTTAATCGTTACGCGCTCATCTCTATTGTTTAGTATAACAAAATTAAAAAACGAAAAATATCTGAGCTTTTTGTCGGCAACTTTAATAAATAAACTATAGAAATTTGCACCGAAGATGTATTATTCTATGCGCTTAAACAAAATTTTCTATAAGTTAAAAGCGGTACCAATATTGATCTAATTTGTGCTTATATGGCTTTTGTTTTTTAACCGTAGTACGCAGAAGTTTAATATTTATCCAAAGTATGTCCGCTATAAAAATAAACTTCAGGCAATAAATTTATAAATTTAAGAGTATTTCCAAAAGGTCGTGAATTTGATGAATATGGTCTTATCTTTTAAACCGCAATAGAAGAGTGAAATAAAGGTATTTCACTACGTTGCACAGTGGTGTAAATAAGAAATCGTCATAATTGTCAATTGCAAGCCTGTCTTAAATTTAAATGTGTTAATTTTACCTCTATTGCATATCTATTTGCCTACTCAATATATCAAATTGTCATATTTTAAGTGAATGCAAATACTTTTTTAAAACGTCTTAAAAATATTATAAGAAGCCTAAATGTTTAAAGAACGTTGGGAAATATTCTGAATCAAATAAATTAAATGGGCTTTGAACAATGAACCCTGCTTGCAGCATTGCTCCACTCGGTGCAACATATCAATCAAAACTGCTTCGATTTTTTTTAAGTTTAAACAAAAACACTACTCCCACCATCCTCCGCCACTATCGAATTTTTTTAACTTGGCGAAACTACTGCTTTTTGAAAAAACTATCGACGTTATAAATAGTACTCTCGATTGTTTTGCAGCTCTACTACCCCGTGCAATGCATAGCTAAAAAGGAGTCGCAAGCTCAGAAAAGAGTAAAACATTTACAAGATCTAAATTAAATACCACAGTAGTTTATTTAACTCCACTGTATATTTGCTTTTTTGCTCGAGTTTGTGTAAAAAGTTAATTACTTTAAGCAAACTTTGGAAAAAAAATAATATGTAACAAACTATTTTTTTCTTGGTTGTGTTGAGTATCAGGAAATAAATAATTAGCTTTAATTTCAAAAAGAAAAACAACACAAATTTAAAATAATGTTAAACGGAAGTTTGCCAAAAATACAGAAACCTACTAAATATTGCATACATGTATATTTAAAGAAACTAAAGCACAAACGTATGTTTGTCAAAATCGCCGAAACAAGGAAAATAAAAATAATGTTGTGGAACCAAATCCACTTTTCATATGCCAAGAACTAAGCCCTTATTAAATCAGGAATAGCATATTCAAAGGATAGCTCAAATAGTTAACACGGACCAAAGCGAAGCAATATTGTTATGCCTTTAATTGTCACCTTTCAGTTTCTCTTATACTGATTACGAAAACAGTGTGAAATTAAGAAGATGAACTACGGGCTTTAAAATAAACTATTTGTACCACAAGCAAAGGCAGCGCAAATATCTTTTGTTTATTTTTACTTTTGTATTCTCACATTCTCAATTCAAATATTTTTAAAATAACGTTTTAATTTAAATTTTTTTGTATTAACTGTTTCGTTTTGCACTTTTTTTCTCAACTTTATTTCCGGTTTGGCAATGTGCATCACTGCTGCAGCTGGTATCGCGAGGGCAACAATGCTTTACTACAAGCTGGTGTACTTAAAGGAGGCTCAAAGGATCAACCCACCAATGCAACACTATCCATAGTACCTCGTCGCGAGGATGATGGTGCCAAATATAAATGTGTTGTTTGGAATCGTGCCATGAATGAGGGACAACGTTTGGAAACCACAGCCACGTTAAATGTTAATTGTAAGTAAACTTGTTTTTATTTCTTTTTATTGTACCCTGTTTCGTTTTTAATGGTGGCATACGATTGTATGTGATTTCATATCCTCCTATATATTTTGTCTGCATAAGCCCATCAGTGGCAAGTAAATCACAAAAAAAAAACAGAATACAATACGTAAAAATACTATTAAATATTTAACTTGTTAAAACAGGACATGCATGTAGCAATTTGCAAATAACAGCAAAAAAAGAAAAGAAAAAAAAACGCAAATAAAAATTGTATACACGAAATAAAATTGCAAACTAAAAGCCAAATAGGATTATGAAGTTGATTTGTTGTTGTTGTTGGTATTAAATAAAAATATTTACAAAGCACTAGCGATTTTATACGAAACACTCTTCCACCGCCGTTTTCCGTCAACCAAGTTTTGCTTTTCTCTCTTTTCCCTTTTATTTGGTTGCTTGCTAATTGTATTTATTGTCCAAATAGTAGCGGCTTCATGATGTCGCTTTTTTTTGTTTTTGTTTGCTGTTGTACTCAAATATCAAATGTCAAACAAATCTACTATTTTATTGGTTGCTGTCCTTCTGCCGTTCACTATGGTCATCCTAATAATGATTAATTATTTTTAAGATACACTTGTGTCGTTGATGTTTGCCATCATATTAACAAACGATAATGACAAATTAAATGGAAAAAATGTTTGGCTTAATTTTTTATATTAATTACTTATTCTTTAAAAATATTCATGACTCAGATTAAGGAGGAAATACAAATTATCTGATGGATTTCAAGAATTATGACCTAACAGCCAAGAGGGAATTGGCATGTCCCCACCCTCCTTTTAGAGAACAAGTTTTAACTGAACTGGACCCTTTATAAATTTTAGACAAAAAAAGTAGGAGACATGTTTTACCAAAAATGAATTGAACGATACTACTGATAAATGATAAATAATTTCGTATAACCCCCATACAAAATGTTCCCGGAAATAGGCCATACTAAAATTCATTTATTAAAATTTTTTATTAAAATAAATTTACATTTTATGTTTAATACTATTAGTCTTCATTTTCGCTGTCACTAAATTAATTATCATCATCAAAATTGTTTTTTCTGGAAATTTCCGATAGTAAAAGAAGGTCCAACACCTGCTGTGGTAACACGCTAAGTTTCTTTTTGTAATGTTTGCTCATATTACTGATAATAGGATCAGAGCTTATTAAAAATCTATTGAAAATATATATACATATAAATGTTCTTTGTATGAACTAAAATCTTTCTTAAGAGCATCCTGTGCTTTCTCCGATAACTGGCCAATATGTAACAGCTCATGAGTAATAATCTGCGGACCATGTATTAAAAATTGATGTAAAGTGGACGACGACATGTTATATCATGTGTATTTTTCAACAAATTATTTTGCAGTCGATAAAGTAAATTTTCTAGATTTTTCAACATTAATCTGATCTAATCGCACGAAAAAGCAACTAAATTAGTATTTAACTATTTAATAAGTTCAACGTCATTTTTTGTAATTTTCGCAGAAGGGATTTTGAAAAAAACGTCTAGCTGTATTCCCGTCATTTGAGTTTCCAAGTCCTGGTTTTGGTTGGACAACTATTTCCCGGTTTATTGTCTGAACTCGATCTGTATTTTTGATCTGGTTATATTCACTACTTCACTACTTCACAATAACAAAATAACATCTATATGTACACACTTACATACATGATTAATGCAGAGAGTGCGTTGCTAAGCATACACGAATTTTTATTTGAGGTTGAAATAAAAAACATTTTTTTCCTTCTTATCGCAAAAAACCGGCAAAATGTTGTTATATGATTTGTAAGTAAACTATCATATAAAATTCCATTTTTTTTTTTACCCAAGCTTGCCCAAACCGAATCTGAATTTCTACTTGAAAGTAAAAAATTATTGTTTAATACACCAATTTTCAAAAAAAAAATATTAAAAATATTGTTTACAGCAAAAATATTTAACTGAGACAGACATTTGAGTTTCCAAGAACCTAAAGTTGCAGATTCCATTGAAAAAATATTACCTTTATGCCAGGAAAATATAAAAATTTAATTAAAAAATTTTTTTTTTAGTTTTTACCACTGTTTTCAAAAACTTAAAACAACTTCAACTTTGATAACGCATAATTCCAAAAAAAAAAAATAGATAACATAAAAAAATGAAAAAGATAGTTAATGATACACAATTTTATTTACAATAACCTAAAATAGATTACTTAAAAAAATATTAATTTTCAATTAACAGCCATTATTGGGAATATCAACCCAACGTGCATCGTTCCTTGCACAGTCTCCTCTCCTTTAGATTATGAAGATTTTTGGAGTCAGTAAAATCGAATCAATGATTTATTTATTTACCTTAATGCGGCAGAGCATGTTCTTCAAAGGTGGTATTTAGAATTATCTCCGTAGACTTTTGCACACTGGGTTTTCTTGAGGTTGAAGGCACAAAAGCGACTGCGCATAATCTTTGAAGTTTACAAAAGATAAAAAACCATAAAACCTTTTTCTGTTCGAATTCAAAACGATACAGTCTACTGATTTAATTTGCTATCTACTACAACTATCCCCGAAAAGATTTTGACAAACACAAGTCAACGCCATTTAGATTAACGGTTGGTATTTCCTTTTCGTGGGAAACTGAACACGTTCTATTTTCTCAGGGTTTGTTATTGAATGAACACTATCATAGTCTGTATAAAACTAAAGAAGGATCGAACCTGGCAAAAAAGAAGCATAAATTTTTGGAATATCCCTGAATTTTTTTGATCAGATTAGAGATTTAAAATACCATCTGTCTGGCACTATTCCTGAAAAATCTGTTGTAATGTAAAAAATTGTCAGCTTTTTTATATGGTATATAAAACTACACAATTTCTCAAATAAAAAATCTTAGACAAATTTTTCTGAGTATATTTTATGGAAGGTTCATTAATTTCTGCTCTTGAGTTTTAATATTTTATACCATGAAAACTCCCTACGCATTTTCTAACTTCAGAATGTCACAAAAATGATATAACGGTTGAACTAGGTACACTGTTCCGAAAATAAATTTATAGAATAGCGCTGGGTTTAACACCTGCACTTATTGAGCTTATTTTATAGAAAGCTGCCGAAAGTTTTGTGCGTCCATAACCTTTTTAGGAAAGTTCAGTCAAATTTTAAGCAACATAAAGTTATTTCTTTCATTTGCAATAACCAGTATCTCACGTGAGAATTGCTTGCAAATAATTAGGCAGAAAGATAAGCTTTATCAGTTCAGTCAGTAAATTATTGACTTTCAAGAAGAACTTTTTACTTTTTACTTTTTTCTTCTTGAGCATGTAGAATAGATAACAGGTAATTGCAATTACTGTATTTTTATATTAGAATAGTCTGATCTTCTTTACTAGAGGTAATTAATCAAGTCACATCTTTTGTAGTATTGTATAAGTTCTTGAAAGTATTTCAATTATTGCTTTTTGTGTTCAAGTAGATATTTCTTTTTCCTGAAGATGCTACAAAAGGAAGTAGCGAAATATTGAAAAATTAAAAAATAAAAATTAAAAGACCTGGTGCTTGGATAATAAATTAAAAAATAAATAATTAAAAGGTCAAATAAAAAACTATATTAATATTTACAAACACATTCATAGAAATTTAAGTAAAAAGTGAAAAAATAGTAATTTTCGGTTGCATGATAAATATTTTTCGTTTTCCTTTTACATTATAATTTTAACGGTAACAAACCACATTTGTTAGCTTCACCATCTTTGAATAAGTATGTAAATAGTTAATAACAAATTGAATTAAATTTCCATTTTATTATTTATTTAAATTGTTTAAAATTTTATTTTCAACACGACTAATTGGATTTAAATATTAACTTTTTACTTATACGATACCAAGTCAACAAGTCTTCACAAGACAAAATACCCCATTTTTTAAGAACTATTTTGTTGTTTTCCGTATTGGCATGTGGACGATCTAAACAAATTTCTATTTGCCGAGATATTTTAAATTTTCGGCGTCAATTCCAAGCTCAAACGGGTAATTTTAAACATCGGTATTGCAAATGTATGCAGCATCATCTTACTGATAGATCATCTTGTAATTTTATTACTACATTCTCTCAAAAAAAAAACCAAACTAAACCACGAGAATATTTAATTAAATTACTTTTTTTTAAAATATATAGTGCTATTTTTATCCCAAAATCAAAGTTTAAGCAAAAATCAGCAATAATCAACAATGAATATAAAAAATATTCGTAATAAATTTTTGACCAAGGCACATTATATACTAGGTAGTGGCAGTAGATCAGCTGACTTTCTTTTTTATATTTTTAGATGTCAAATTTTGTTTACATTTATTATTTCCTACAAAAATTTTTTTACAGTGCGTGTTGTGGAAATATATTTAAAATTTTTATAAAACAAAAAAGTGTGTAAAATTTATTAAAACTAGATTTTATTTATTAATTGTAGTCCTCGCCTCCTCATGAATTTTTTGCCCATTTTATATGTAAAAACCAAAAATGTATATAAACACATTTTTTAGCTGTGTGTGTTTTTTAGTTTGGTACAAAATGTGTTTATACACATATTTGGTTTTTACATATAAAATAAGCAAACAAAATCACCAGGAGGATCCTCTAGCTAAAATATATGCTCAATATACGTAATTTTAAACATTAAGGCTACCCTGCCTTAATTCATCCTTTTTGAAATATTAAGCCAAAATTCGGGGACTTAAAACCCCGTTTACCATTTATAAAACGGTGCTTTGCTCTCCGAGGAATTTTATAATAATTTTAAAATTCTGTCCCAAAATTGGCAAAGTTGGAAAGGAATGGAGGGGGAACCGTTATAATTGTTGACCTAATTTTTCTTTTATTTGCATTTGCTATAGGTTGTCTTTAAAATGGTTTAAACAAATATATTATTGTGCAGTTTCTGTATTGCAAGCGAGCAACTCGTCTGGAATATTTGTATAGGAGTTACTCAAAAAGTCAAGTGCTTTTCACACAAATTTTCTACACGAGTCGCTCGCTTGTAATACACCGCACATAAGTGGTATATTAAGATATATTAGGTGGTTCATAAGATACCGAATTTTGTAAAAAAAATCGTTTTCAAACCACTGTGTGTCGCTAAAAATATATTTTACAAAAACACAATACATGTTTTAACTTTAAATTTATCGTGCTATTTTCCCGGTATTGATTATTGAAGGTGAAAGTACGTCATGTTGTTTACTTATTGTTGCAGTTGTCTTATAACTGCTATTACCTGTAAAAGTAATTTGCCTTGTTTTTAACTTACCGGTTTAGATCCCAGTGCATATTCGAAAATAAACACCATAATATTATAAATTGTTTTAGTTACTGCAAAAAATGAATATTTGGGTGCTGTTATAAAAAAATATCTCTAGTAATATATTTTTACTTAGCACACACAAATGAACATACAGCTTTCAGACGGCGATAGCTTTTAGTACTGCTCTTAATTAAAACTTAAATTACACAGAAATGTATTTAACTTATTATATCGCAGTTGTAAATACATACTTAAATGGTAACAAGGTTAACCTTAAAAATATGTTTCTTGTGACAAAAGAAATAATAATAATAAATTATTACAAAGAAAGTGACCATCTATATCTATCATCCATATATAATAAGAGTCATAAAATCCAGTTATGAAATTTTTTAAATTTACAAACATATGTGTCGTAACTTCCTCGTGCTCACGTCTCGTAAACTCTGGTGCATATTTTCTTTTTAATTTTTGCAAGACAAGATTTTTAAAACAGTGTGTGGATGATTTCAATAACGCATCAATAAAAAGTTTTTTTTACAGTCGTGCAAATGTATTCGGTTCATGTATGTATACGGCGTTTTGAAATTGTATACATTGTCAATCTTTTTTGCTACGGCGTTATGTAACACGGTTCAAATACAAAGCCTCACATAGTTCATCCCACAGGAAGCGTTATAAAATATGAATAAATTAAATAAAAATCTTTACAATCACAAATCGCTCATTTTATATCCACTTGCCACTTTCACACCTGCGTGTGAACTGCTGCTGCTGCTTTTTCTTACGTTTAGTGGGTGGAGTGATAATTAAAGCATCAATTAGTTGACATTTTAATTTTTATTTTTTCATGTTGCATGTCAGGTTTATTGTTGTTGACACGAGCAATATATTTTATCGTTGTAGCTTTAAACTGTAACTGTAATAACACTATATTTAATAAAAATAAAAAAAAATTAAAACAATAACGAACAATAAAATAAAAAAAATTACTGACAAACAAGTATAAGTAGAGAAGTTTTCTACATATACCTCTCATGACGTTTATCCTCATATTAAATTAACATTTACTGGCATAACTTGGAGTTTGTAGGAGGTGTTTGAAATCATGGAATTGTAAGGTCGCGTGATTTTATAAATTTTTTGTACAACAACAGCAAGGACCATAGAAGTACCATGTGGGATGGATGGTCACTTTGAATGTGGTCAGGTGGAAAATTAGTAATTCTTGCGGTTAATCGCATTTAAAGTTAAATGTAGTCGTTACTGTCGCAGTTGCTGGTTTAATTGCATGTTCCGTTTATGCATGCAAACATGTCTTTTAGTAAAGTGCGCATATGTGTGTGTAGACTTTATAGTATAATTAGGCCTCATATTAACGTCTGTTGGCTTTAAATTAATTACGCATTTAAAGTTGCGTTTTTATTTTAATAACCAACATTCATTTCATTGCTCTAATAACTCTTTTTTAAAGGCAGAGTAAAATAATTAAGTAGGGTTGTTATTCGAATAAAGATTATTCGAATAAACTGATTAAGCAAAAGATAATAACTAATTTCACATTAAATAAAAAATATTCAAAACAAACGAAAATTAATATTTTTCTCAGCTTAAATATCTTTAAAAATATGTTAGAACAAAAAAAAAAAAGTGAGGTTTAGATCCACTTAAAATTATTCTTAGCTCCAAGAATAATGTAAACTACAGTTTTGATAGCAACTGTCTTAAGTTATGTAACAAAATTTGAGATCTATTAAATAAAAATTTAATAAAAGAGTTGAGGTTTGTAGACTTATTTTCTTTATTTTAATTTTTTTAATATTGTTCGGCGTAAAATTCTTTTAATATAATATTTTCAAGTATAAATTGAATTTGTCCGTTAAACTATTTCATTTCTTTTATCGTGATATCTGCTTGACCAATTTTTAACACACTACATATTTTGTCATCATTATTGGTTTTATATTCATTCTATCAGGCGCTGTAGTCAATAATTATAAGATTATTATGTCCTCAATAACAGGAGATACTGGAGTTCCCATCGGCATTCCTTCATTTTGCTGGTGACATTTGTTTTCATATATAAAATATCTGAAATCTTTGACATAAAACTAATGGATGTAACTAACTTAAATAATATATTTTTTTTTTCGTTTATTAATAAAAGGACCTCAAGCCGAACAACGTTATCATAATTTAATTTATAAAAATTTAATTTTATGTTCTGCTTGCGCTCATAAACGTTTTTTTTAAGAGATTCTTTTTATTCATTATTTATTCTAGATAGCGATTAATTTTTAATCGGAGGCACGAATAATAAAGTTAAAGCCCTTCATTTGCTTTACGGCTTTTCGTAAGTTTGCTTTTTTATTTCTTTTCTATACGGAAACATTTTGCGTGTTGGCTTCACAAAACACGCAGATATATATTATGTACTTACTAAAAAAGAAATTTAGTTTAACTGCTAACAAGAGCAATATTTATTTTAAGCAATTTTGAAAGATAAAGAAGCACAAAGTTCAAAACACTTTTTCTTAAAGTTTGGTTAAAAACAACTTTTAGATTTCTTGTGATTGAATTTTATGTCCCTTTTAACTAACAATTTAAGTACCAGCATGTCGTTGCCAATATTAGAGAGGTTTAAAATCGTTTTCTATATATTGATTTCTTAAATATTTAGCAGTTTAAGTTGAATCATACAAAGTACTAAATGTGGTGTAAATATCATGTATTCCATTTTTTAAAGAAACCCTCACAAGGATGGTCAACCAATCTTTAGGTCTTTTGGGGTCCTTTTATATGTTTTTCTTTTTTTTTATCATGTTATAAGGTGTTTTCATTATTTTAAATGTGTCTCAACATTAATTTAAATTATATGCAGCATCACGAACAAATGAATGCACAGACCCAGGCACTTATTTATTTATACCAAAAGAAATAAGGATAAAGCTATAAATTTAATGTTACTTTTTTGTTATCCTTTCATTCTCTGTGGTTGGTAGTTGTTAGAAAGATTCTAATATTTGTACTTAACATTATATTATATGGGGGCTTAAATAAGACATTTTACCTAAAATCTAAATTGTGCTTTTATACGAACCTGCCAAAGAAACTGTAAACATTATTAGACTTGCGCTTGCCAAATTTTTTTGTAAGTTTGTTTTGGTTTTTCTTCTTTCTTTTTTTGGATATTTCTTGCACCATCTTATACGAGGGTGGTCTATTTAAAAAAAAATTTTAGAAAAACATTGTCTGATTTAAATTCTTAACCGTGGAAAGCACTAAATAGACCACGCTGTGATACACAGTAGTCGGTCCAGCCCCACCAACATTAAAACCTTTAAGACTTTACTGCTACTTTATTTAATATTTTTAAATATTTCGAAGAATGTGAGCATCGCCCATTTACCCTTGACTTAACGTAAGAGAGCTGGTAGGTTTAGATTATATTAAAGCAGTTACTCATAAACATAAAAAAGTTACACTCTAGAAAAGGTTGTGGCTTGCAGCATCAATCCTACAACAGAGGAACCTCGATGAAAAAAATCAGACATAAACAGCGCTCTAATGTAAAATAATCAGTAGATAAATAAATTATACTTTTAATTCCTTTCTCGTAATACATAATGCACTCTAAGTTTATAATTTGTTATCAAGGTTAATATAGGCTCCTTGGTTAAACATGTTTGTATATTTCTTTTCACTGTCTTGGGAAACTTGTCAGTTTTAAGAAAAGGAGATTACTAAATTTCGCCAGTAAACGTGCCGCAAACTAAACCAAACCAAAGCGTGTTAATTTTACCGATGTTTAAATTTGTAAAATATGAAAAGAATTCAACAGTAGTTTTTTCTTACTGATTATGAATCGTAAAAATTAAGCACTAAACAATATATCAAAATAGTTGCATGTTAAAACTGATGCTATTATGAAAATTCATCACATTCTCATAGTGTTTAAATAAGCATTTCCTGAACGAAAGAAATTATTTAAAAACAATAAAAATTAAAAAAGTATCTCATTGGATTATAATTAAAAAACAGCTAATACGTATAATAGAAGTCGTATTCAGTAAAAGAATTATAAAGAAGCCCTAGTATTATAATAATGGGTATTATTTCCTAAACTTGTGTTTTTATATTAAACTTTTTTCACTAAATTGTCAATTTTTAACTTAGTTATTTTCTAGATTACAAACCATTTGATATTTTTTTTTAGATTTCATTACTTTCTCAATTTTCCCCTGTGTTCTAAAAAGAACAACAGGTTCCTTAAACTTTAATACTCACGATAAATTATATGTCAAAAGCTTTTAATTTGTCTCCACTAAGAATCTCTTTCCTTTGTTCAAAATTGAAAAGATATTTTCAAAATAGAAATAATTTTT
This sequence comes from Gymnosoma rotundatum, assembly GCA_916610165.2. NCBI lineage: Eukaryota > Metazoa > Arthropoda > Insecta > Diptera > Tachinidae > Gymnosoma > Gymnosoma rotundatum. The sequence continues at coordinate 86,832,364 of OU744337.1, read as the reverse complement.
TATGATTAATTTTATAGTCCCATAAGGACTAGTAGAAATTTATATATTCCTGAAAAAAATTAAAATTTTGTTCGTTTAGGTCACGCCAATAAGCTTGATCCTAAGGGTAAAATTAATTTTTACTTCTAAGATGGGTGTAAATTTCATTTAACTAATCTACACTAATCGCGTTAACTGGAAAAACATTTTTGGGAATAAATCCCTTTTAAACATTCATACCAAAAATCCAGGCAATGTTTTTGCTACCGCATTGTAACTAAATACAGTGAATCCCAAAACGAAAGGAAACTGCTAATAAATTATGTATTTTGTTTAAATTGTTATTTACTTTAGCTGTGATATTGACGTGTCATAATATTTTTATAGAAATTGAGGGGAATTACATTAAAGTGGAAACCACCCCTGCCTGATAACACAACTCTGGCTTTTGTTTCATAATCGCAAATAAGTAATTTGATGATAAAAATCAAAACGCACCGAAACATAAATAAATGCATAAAAGGGAGAAAATTAACAGAGACACAAACGTTTAAAATATTTAATGGAGATAATGATTTTTAAAGGGAGTTTTAGCTTAGAATTAAATATTACTAAACCCCCAAAAAATTAAAACTATTATGAGTTTAAATTCAATGTATACTAATAAATCTTTTCCACAAAATAATTAAAAAAAGTAGCTTAACGACAATAAATATGTATATGTCGGAATTAAAATAAAAAATAAAAAACACTGCTTACCGACCCTTATCCGTTGAATGCTTTTTATCTCCGTACCTTAGTAATCCTGTGGGAAACAAACATTTAAAGCAATTTTTATATTTCTGTAAATTAAAGGGTAAATTGGTGTTTCAATATTTTTAATTGTCAAACACATTTGTATCACATTAAGGCAACTTAACATTAAACTTTTAATTATCTTTTTTCAACTTCAAATACATCCTACAGTTATGGCACAGTTTTAATGACTTTAGCAAAATTTTTAATTTTTCTACAAATAATACGTTTGTTGTTTCTTACGAATTTTATATAATTTAAGTAATTATAAATATAAAACATTGTCATTTTTAATTCTGGGCTACGTTTCTTAATTACAAGGACAAGAAATTAAGAATAATGATATTGTCATTTATTATAAAGTGGTAACATTTACGTAATTTTGATTATAAAAAAAGCACAAGGATTTGTATATTGCATTTGTTTAAAGAAAATAAAATTCAATACAGCAACTAAAAATTGTAAAAGAAATAAAAAGGAAAAAGAGGAAAAGGAAAGAGAAAGACAAATTCAAATAGGCCTTTGAAAAACTGAAATATTAAATCATGCATGAAAAATCCTTTTCTTGAATAATTGAATGGCTAAAATAATAGTTGCTGTTTAATAGAAAACATAAAACCCGTTAATTGAAGCAAAATAAAAGTTTCTTAAATTAACTTCAATAAAATAGTATTTTCTATTGAATCTAGTCTTTGCTTTAAAATTATTATAAAATACAGTAAAGTCTAATTGCACTCCCATCATCTTAACGTATAATAAACACAATATTCTAATATGTATTAGAAATCTCTTTGCAAGTTTGTTCGTTCATTTTTTATTTGTATGTTTTTTGTTTGTGCGTGCATCAATCACGGCTAAACAACTGAACTGATTTTAATAAATTTTAAAGCACGGTTAAATATTTGATTAGTTCTAGGACCTAGATGAGGCAAAACTAGAAAAATTGGCATTTACGTTCGTACTGACTACTAAAGTTGTGTAGTTCGTGAACTACCTAGTTCAATTAAACTATATGTAGCTTTCCTTTTACTGAGCTTCTTGATCAGTTACTGAGCACCTTGTATAGTTCATAATTATTTATATGAAAACCAGTATAAAATTACAACTTGAGTAAAACCTTAAAACTTATTTTGGTGCAAATTAAATAAAAACACCCTTTTGTAATCAGAAATATTATGAACCAATATTCTTTTTAGTTTTAAAGGTTTACAAAAATACAGTCAGATAAAAGTGCGTACTTAATATAGTTAATCTTTAAATTGATTTTCAGTTGCACAATTTTTCATTAGTATGTGTAAATATGTTTTTAATTTCTGATAAATTTAACAAAGGCAACTAAAAATTGTGTGAGCTGAACAAATCAACTGGATTCGATCAATTGTTTTCTGCTCACTGATTCAGCAATTGAACTAATAACAATCGTCATTTGTTTTAACTCACTAAGTGCGCTTTGAACTAAGTGAGCGAACTAGTTCGTTCTAATAGGCTAAGCTGAAAAGAGCGCTCACTTTAAGGAGTTGATAAACCCAACTCTACTGACTACAATAAAATTTCGAATATAGTAAAATATGTATGTAAAGGGTACAATATTCTGTGTTTATTTTGAGGAATGAAAAAGGGAAGTGGGTGAGAAAAGAAATGTGCAATTTTATGAATCTTAATCGATCTTAACAAAATCAGATTCTAAAGGTAGCAAAAAGTTATAACGACGACTAACGAATTGTTTGTTAAAACAAAAAAGTCTCCATTACGTTTTTTACTGTTGTCTTCTCATAACCAAATGAAAAAAATGCTTTTTTAATAAATGCCTCTCAGTAATTTACAAACCGATTCATTGGAACCACAGATTTTTGGAAAAATTTTAAGTAATTATGAAAATTCACTAAATTTATACAGACATGGTTTTGCAAATAACAAAAAATAAATATTATTCCAAGAATCTGTTCTTAGTTCCTTATTAATTTTTATAAATTCTGGTTTTTTATTAATATGTTGATACGATACTTTCGTTTAAAACTTAGTAAAAAATAAGACAAAAATTAGCACCCTTGTGAAGTTTTTTTTAGAGAGTTGTTATATAAGAGAACTGCTGTTTCTTTAAGCCTTGCCGCGAGTTCCTTATTTCTAAGAGGCTTTTGGCTCACTTCAAACATCAGGTGTAATAAATAACTGCTTTAGTAAATATAGGTGTATGTACATTAAAAAGATTCACAATATTTCCAGATTTACCATATTGCTTTCTCCTCCTGCTTCACTAACAAACAAAAATTGCATGCTAGTTTCATGAAAAATTGCATATTGCAAATGCCGTATTACTATGTAATAAGATTATCTTAGCCTTATGAACTTATTCCTTTCTTGCAACATTTTATCTCGTTGTATTCTCGGTTTAGACATGTTTTTTATCCTTTTTCGTTAAATGTACAAAAAAAGTTATAGGAATCAAGAGTACCTCAGATGTGTTCCTAGCAGTATATTGTAAAAATGCAAATAAAAGGGTCACATGCTCTTCTATGTCGATTTATTATAAGAACTTCCGAAAAGTGGACAACTTTAACTCCCTAGAAAATATGATTTAGACGTTAATTTTAATACGTCGACACAAGACTACTAATTTGTCCCCTCTAGAAAAATCGGGTTTCAGATCTTGTGTTATTTTGAAAAAGCTTTAGTTTGTTGTACAGTGTGGAGTTATTAGATTAAATATAAAACTGTTTTATTTAAATTCCTTTCGTTTAAATATCAGCATTTTCCCCTCCAAGAATAATAAACAAATATTTATTTTACATTAAAACCTAATTATAACTTAATTTAATAAATTTAATATTAATTAAAGGAAAATACAAACAACAGATTAAATTACAATTGTAAAACAAACATCTTTTCATAACGTAATGAAGTGTGCGTGCATTTTTAGGTATAAACATGTGAATTTCAGCCTAGAGATTTCTCAAATGCAAAAATAAAACAATTTAGATAATGCAGGCGTACGACATATAATTAAATAACCCATATGTAATTGATACACATGAAAATGACAGGTTTCAATTACAAACAACATTAAAATGAATGTATATTATTAACGAATGCATTAAAATATTTATGTAAATTCATACACCCACACACACATAAGAATGAAAGATGTTATGCAACGACAAACATGATGAATGTCATGTTTACAAACACTTGTGTCTGTCCGTCTGTGCACATATTTGAGTGACTGATGACGCACAAAGTACAAACTAATTACCTACTAAAGAGGCTTTAAAAGAGAAGATTAAAAAAAGAGAGAGAACAAGTAAGAGTGCTATATTCGGATATGCCGAATTTTCATCATGTACGTAAACCACATGTACGTATTAATCAACATAAAAAATGTATTCCTATCATTAATTTTTTCTGTTAAAAAAAAGCGTCGAAAATTATAGATTTTGCTTGCAGTTGTTGTCGAGGCTATTCTAATTATGGTCAATAAGTAGCAACAGGTGATTAAGTGGAAAACGCAACCACCTAGAGGAATGCAAACACTTGGCTTGAGCGCTGCCTCGAAGGACATGAACCGATGTTGAGGATTTGCAGTAGCAAAATTTTCAAAACTATATCTAATCGATTGACGTATTTTAATCTTCTCTAGCTCATTTAGGCCTTGGCAAAGTTGATTTCAGCCAGTACGGACAGACAAACATCGAACTCAGAATATATTTATGGGACAGGAAATGGATATTTTAGAAATTACAAATTGAATGACAAACATAAATTTACTCTTTTCCACCTGTGTTAAAGATTGTAACGAGAAAGAAACAAGTTGTAGAATTTAATTGGATTTTAGATCATTTAGTTCCACTTTTGAATAATTTTGTTTAAGATTTCTCATTTTGTGTCAACTCAATAACCTGCTTGTTGCATATGTTTATTTGTTGTATTACAATTAAATACAATTTTTTATCAGCCATCAACTGAATAACTTGTTTACACGTGAGTTGATTTTAAAACTTTTGTACCGTTATAAGGTTCCTTTTTGTTTACTTGAATATGTGCAAGCACTCACACACAGATAATCAGTCTATCAAACTCACCAACACTAGTGTTTGTTTAAACGTTTTCATTAAATTTAATTTTTTTTTCTGCTTATTTTTTCTTTGTTTCCATTTCCATTCCCTATTTGCATACAAAAACGATTATTTTCAAACGTACGTGTGTGTTTTCTGTTCTTAAACTTTTATATATTTTGCTTTTCTGATATTTTCACATGGTTTTTGCTTTTTATTTTGTTTTTAATAGCAAACAACTTTGATAACGAAATGCTTAAAAAAGGATTTGGGTTACATAAAAAACTTAACAAATAAATAAATAGTTAGTGTATAAACTAGCACAGTCCTCTGTCCGTATTTCTAGTCAAATTCATACCCTACATTTTTTTATTTCACACGGAAAGATGAAGGAGAAGTTCACACATAAAAGGTGTGAAGCCACAATACTTTGGACAAATTGTTATCCACAAAATAAACAAACTATCTTTAACTCTTGCATTTACTTTCAAACCAATTTACATACATCCTGTACCAAGTTACATTAGAAATTTAAACACACATGCATACATTTATATACAACTACTGCCCAACGACATCAAGTACTTTTGTTGAATATTCATCTTGGAGATAATGTATATGTGTGTGTGCTTAAGTGATTGAGGTTTTTGTTTAGAAAGTTCTTTTTTTTCTGTTGTCTCTATCAAAAGATTTAGTTGCATTTTTTCAACGTCTAAAATGGATTGTATAAAATTTAATTTTAAAATCTACATACAGACAATACACAAAAGAAACGGTTCATACAAAATTTAAAAGTTCTATAACTTGATTGTAATTTATTCATGACAGATAAAAATTTATCCAGCAAAATTTCAAGCTTCCTGATTTTAGTTTTAAATAAATAAAAGCGATGAAACAATGCTCTTAATTGTTTTGTATAAAGTTATTTTTATCTAAATTGAGCGTGTTCTAAAGTAACTCGGGTAATTAAAATAAATAAAAAATTTAAAAAGAAATTTAAAAAAAACATATTAGAATTTTAATTCTACCTAAAGCAAACATTAGTGTATTTAAAAATATATATGAATACATAAAATGGCTTATAATTATTAACAAAGACAATAAGATAATTCAAAACAAGTAACGTGTTTTTAAATACTCTTGTCGAGTAAAAAACGAAAAACATTGGCACACAGGAAACACCTAAAATAATTGAATATCGAGCTATTAGCATCAGTACCCATTGCACAGTGAAGCAGAAACAAAATATTTTGACTAAAACAAAAGACTTTTTGGCTGCAGTGGCGCTTTGGGCATGTAGTTTTTTGTGATGCTTGGCACTTTTTGTATTTTCTTAATTGAAAAAGTTTTTAAGAGTTTAAAGGTCTTTGACAAAGCCTTAAAAACCAAATAAATGTGTCTGCTGTAGTTAGCGATTTAATTGTATTTGAAAATTCTGCAGTTTTCAAGGTTCTTGTCCGGTGTTCCAGTTAGCGTCGATGTAAAATTGTAAACCTACAAAAAGAGAAAAAAGTCTGCATAATATATTTTGAGATTAGAAAATGTGGAATTGCCAGCGTGCTACTATGTATGAAGAGGAAATAACTCGTAAGACTTTTATTGGTCTAATGTTTAAAAACTGCTCGAATAATTTGAAATAAAACTTTATTTCTCTTTTTTATTTTTTATTGACTTTTTATTTTTTTACGTTGATATTTTACATAAATATATTTATATTATAATAATAATATAATATTTATTTATTTATGCAGAGCTAATAGCCGCTCCAAAAATAAAAAACCGTGTACCTAGGTGCGCAGTTAAGGGTGTTGAGAGTAAATAAGTCTCTTATGCAAATTACAAACATTTTGTTGCTATAAGGCAACAATGAAAAAAACATTGACTAATAATCAGAAAGGTATCCGCGTTCTTAAGTGCGTCCATAACAGTTAAATTTCAAATTCCTAGACTCTGTAGCAAAACTTGCAATTTTGCGCGCTTCGATTAATAAAAGAATATGCTTCTTTAAGCGGTTGAACTGAAGCTTCAAAGTTTAAATCTTTGTACAAACAGCTATGGTTTCTTTGACTAGTGTACGATTACTTTTATTCTATAATGATCTAATGTGAAATCAAAATAATACTATATTGGTATGATTCAATCTAAATATAAATAATGGAAATATAAGAAAATTTAATTAAAGACACGAGAATATTTTTTAAATATTACATTTTCATAAAAAAATTCTTGTAATTTTTTTATTTTTTTATTCAGAAGTTTCCTGAAGAGTAAGTTAAGTAAGCGGTAACGAAATGGCCATCGAGACGTGCTTTGACCCTCAATACCCAATATCGGTAATTAATTTAAGCCGGATAATTAAATAAAAAAAATAGCACGAAGTTTTTTATGAAAATTAAATAAGAAAATTTATTTATTTTGTTATATTAATAATATAATGATTTCTAAAATAGAAGGAGCTTACAATTATTAACTACAAAATTTTTCTGAAAAAAGATGCAGCGATCGGCAAATAATTTCTTATAACAATGAACCAATGCCAAACTTAAAATTATTAAACCGTTTACAAGGTAAATATCAATACATATAAACAAATTAAAATATCAACATTTGCAAACAAATAGTTGATGGTATTATAAATAAATTTAAAATTATTTTTCGGAGTTGTTTTCAAGAAAGTAAGCTGATCACTTTAAACTTGTTGTGTCTAATTTCTATGCTACCGAGCTGCTAAAACCAATTTTACCAATTTTAAATGAACCTTTCTTATTTTTTTCTTTCTTTTAACCAAATAATACTAAATGAATTCCAAACAAGAATTTGTTTTACTTAACAAAATTTATATACAAACATTTAATGCAGCTAACCAGAAATAAAAAGAAACTAGGGGCAAAAATACAAATTTATTGTCGTTACCTTAAAAAATACTTCTCTCATTTAAATTTAAGTTATTGACCAACCATGGAAATATAATTTATTATAGTGCAATAAACAACGTGTTTATACTATCAAATTTGGGACATCATTTTTTTTTTATTATTTATTTTGTTTAAGTATCCTGTAAGTCCAGCTAAATAAGTGTTCGCCAAATATAGGCCAAAAAACGTCCCGTCAGATCATTTATAAAAGTTTCTAACGTTACTATTTTAAAGTTTCATAAAGCTTGAACAATTTTTCGGAAAGTTATAACAAAATTACTTTCTGCTTATATTTTTTAAATGTCTTATGTTATTTAGAAAAAAAAATAATTACGACTCTATATGCTATTTTTTTTTAAATCATTAAAACTTCTTTCAGAACTTATGAATTTTTAACTCCCTAATGTAAAGTTTAAAGATAAGCTATTTCGAAAATAATGAATCTCCTGCATCAATACTGATTTGGGATAAGCACATTTTCCAAATAAACACATTAGTAAGTGACGTTACTAGTTGGCCATAAGCTATTTTTCAGCCTACATAACTAGGAGTCTATTAGAATATAGTTAATAAATTATTAAGAAAATAGGCGTGTAATATATGTGGAATTTCTCAAGTCAGTCACTACTAAACACAATTTTTTTGTGAGTACTGTCACGATGAGCAATTTTTATAGCGATTAATGTGTGGGAAAAAATAAAAACTCCTTTCTTCTCAATGCGTTTACGACGTTTTTAACAAAAAGCTACACAATCGATAATATTGAGCACATGTGTTTAATTGTGGGCCACTCACATTTGTACCAAGCCTTGATAGAGCGAAACAAAGATTACCAATGTTAAGGTACACCACCCCCATTATTGGTATAATTTTGTAAAAAAAAATAAAATAAATTTAAAGTGGTTAAAATGCATTCTGCAGATTTATCTTCCTTTTCTAAAACTAAATTTTAATAAAGAAAAAGAGATACAAGCTCTGAAAATTTTATTTGGAAAGTTTTTTATCTCTTCAAATAACAACACCAATACTGCAGGAAAATTGATATTTATTTAAAAGATATAATTTAACAATTTCTGCTTGATAAAAAAAATATTTTCAGTTGATTAAACACAAGTCGCCTGCCAGAACAGACTAACTAAAAAACGTTACATACAAAAGAGAAAGCAAAAGAAAAAGTAGTCATATAACTACGAACTAAATGAGGTATATTACACTACACTACATAAAGATTGAAAATGGTTATGTTATTCAATAACAATTTTGTAAAGTGCAGTTTAGAACATCATTAAATAAAAGGGATACTTTTTAAGTATTAAATGTTTCTAGAAGACTGTAAGCAAAGCAAACCTCGACGAAATTTCTACAACCGGATTCAGTTGAAGATGAAATAACGTAACAGTATAAAAATGAAATGTATTCATAGACACATACCTTCATGAATGAATTCACCATGATAAATAAAAAAAAATACCAAAGAACAATTAATAACGAATTAATTAATGATTTTTAAACAGAAATTAGCCAGTCCACATATTTTATAATCAATGGCTTTTAATTATTATCCTTGAACATCGCGCTGTTTTAAAATTAAAATCATTTTTTGTTGATCGATTTTGAGCATTTTTATACATGGAGTTAGAACTTTAAAAGCAAAAAAATCTGACATTATTCAAGTAATAAAGAAATCTCTCTAATGACAAACAAAATATGTGCATTATATTCTGTATTTAAAACTTTGTGTTTACGATCTACTAAAATTGTCCCTTTAAACTTTTGTTAAAAATGGTCTCAATTTATGGTAAATAATAATAAATACTTTCTTGTATTCCTTTGAAATGAGGATAAAGCGAATAATTTAAAATTCTACACATCACAACTTGGTGTGATAAGTTTTTATATGAATTTTGGGTATTTGTAAATCCTTTTCGGCTCTACTTTAACTTTTTTGGCTTAAATAACATTTTTGTTTATTGTTAAAATTTACTAAAAATACAATAAAAATAAAAAATAACACGGCTCTCACTTTCTTCAGAGTCTTGTAAGTTTAGCAGCAAATTGTTGGATTAAATTCAATTGAGGCAAACAGACTTGTATGCCACGTACTGCTGTGTATATCTTAAAAAAATAAGAAAATCCAACATGATTTTAGAGTCAGCTAGCAAAAAATTGTGTAAGAAATAACCAACTGACTGACATAAATAAGAATTAAGTTGAATAAAAAAGAAAACTACACAAGCAGCGCAGCAAATGCATTCATCAGGCATAAAATGAAAGTGTGACACCGTGTTTTGTTCCCTTTTTGTTTTAAGGCTAAATGGAATTAAAAAGTCAAAAACATGTACACATACACGCCACATCTATAAAACTAAATTAAGCGTTCTAATGAAAACAAACATAAACGCAACAGACAAACTGATGTCTTTTTCATACCAACTAATTCAAAGCTACATTCATATTTTTGTAGAATAATGCTTGGAATAGGGAGAAAGGGAGAGTGTAAGTAAAATTATTATCATTGTGTGAGTGTTAGTGCTTAAGGTTTATTTTCCCAGCATTATTAAGGATTCGAAAAGCTTAACCATACATTCTAAATATATTAAGAAAAACATCTTAAAGGCATCAACTGCGGCATATAAAATAGAATTACATTTAAAACGCTTGACATGCTTAACACAAATACAATCAAACATGTATATGTGAAATATATACATTTTATAATTTTTTCATAATACGGTCTTCGTGCAGTATTTTCCAATAATAAAAGAAAAACAGGAAAAACGAACGAAAAATAAACAGCCACAACCATTTACTAGAGTATATCACACAATCACTTGTATTTTTCTTGTTCTTTTTTAAATATATTAAATTGTAGATGATGATGATACTGATGATAATGTTAACTGATCAGCTTCATATATTTGTTCACTAAACGCAAACAAACACACGCAACACTTACGTATATTAACGAGTGACTGTATTTATATTCATAGAGGAAACGGAAAAAGCCTTTTTCTGTTTTTAAATTTGTCTGAAGAAAAAATATCACAAAACAAAAACAACAATTATGGTTTTACTCTTATGAACATTAATTTTACCAGCAACGTCACAGAGTAAAAAAAGCTATGAAAATGTGGTTGAACCAAGAATAAAGACAAAATGTTTATAACAATAAAGGCAAGACTGTTTGAAAAGAAATGACACTCCTTGAAACAACAAAAAAGCCTGAAACAAAGGCTTTTGATATCTTTTGTTTGGCGTTATTTTTATTTTATCAAGACGCTTGCTAGTGTCATGAAGGTGTTAAAGGAAGGTAAGCTTCGACAGATATATGGTATTTTTATTGCAAATGTTAAGATTTTAAAACTTATACCAAGAGATAAATAAAATAAACAAATTTTTATTTACAAAACATAAACATCACGCATATCTTTAATTCAATTCACAAGTTTTTGTATCGCTCTCTTTAATAAAAAGATCATTGCGTTAAAATTCCGAACTTTAAATGTTAATTCTTAATTTTAACATCAGTTTACACCTCGTCGTATCCCCTTATTATATTTGCTTCTTTGGCTTTACAATGAGGTATAATATTTTTCGTTTTTTTTTTACTGTTCGAAAATTGTGATGACCTGGTATAATAGCAATTCCATGAGTCTACATATTTCTACATTCATTTTCATTTCTCCCAATTGCAAAGCTTGTAGCGACTGTGAACTATGAATTTTATCTAATAAGGATATAATTTGTACAAACTTTGGCTTTCAGGTTAAAATTTCGGTGGTAGAAAAAAATAGTATGATGTATCGTCAGAAACACAGTTTAATTAAAATTCCTAGGAAATTTTGTGTATGTAAATCGTATATAATTTTTGAATAGACATGGTAGTTTTTATTTTATAAAGTATCGATTATAGTTGCGTGCAAACAAGTTTTTTTTGGCGAAAAAATTTAAATATTCTAAAACTTTTGGTCATATCATTTATTTATTTAGTATTTTAACCTGAAAACAGCTGCTTGATCCCATGGTAGGAAAATAATTTATATAAAAACTTCTTCTGTTAATGCTGGATTCAGATACTAAATTGAGACTTTGCTAGTTTAAGCTTTTTCAAAAATACTTGATATATGATAATACAAATCATATTATTAAAGTTTCTTTTCCCAAATTTACCTCAAATTTAACTCACAAGATACCTGAGCGAAAAGTCTGAACCTTCGTAAATTCACTAATTTTATAGTCTACAAAAAAATCATTTTGTTCAGAAAACATGAGGTTGAAAAATTATAATTTCTGTGTATTTCATATGAACTGGCCCACAAACAAATCGTAGAATTCTATTTGTCTTTCTCAAGAGTTTTAAAATTGATTTTTTTGATAAAATTTTGTTTAATTAAGATCCACCCAACATTCATAAAAATAAAAATATTGCATTACATTAAAGATGCGAATTATGTGTCTACTAGAGATGAGCGATATTTGGGTACCTGTGATTAAATCACTGCGGTTAAAAAATCACTGGTCACTACAGTGACTGAGTTGATCAAATAACAGTTCCGCGTAAGAACGTTCTTTTATATTTGCATACAATTTAACTTTGTGAAAGAGAAATATAAGTACTTTGGACTCTTTCATTCTTTGTTGTGTAGTTTTTTTTTGCTTCTATTTAAATATTGACAAAAACTATTCTTTTCCAAACTTCACACATACATACATATTTTGCAAAAATAATCAATCTATATTTCCGGGCAAATTTATTTACAGCTGCTTTTAATGTAGAGATCAAAATACCTTTTTCCTTATGATTACTGTTAGCATAAAATATTATTTAGTATTATATACTTCCTATATGAATGTTTAAATAGAAAAGAACTGCAATCTGTGATCACGGTAACTATTTAAAAGCAAGGTGATTTGAAAATCACGTTCACTGGTAACGATATTCCTTAAAAACCAAGGGATCGCTCATCCCCAGTGTCTACAAATAAAAAAACTTTCAGAAAATTATATTTATGACCTTCGACGCTCGACTTTGTACATTCAATTATGTTCTTTGTAAATACAATATTCTGATAAAAGCAAAAACATTCAGTTGTTTGCTTTTAAAGATTTCATGAAAAGTTAAAAAATGTTTCTAACAGAGTGTTTACGTCAACTGAAAATGATTCCAGCGACATATTATCAATTGCGTAATAACTTATTTTGCATAGAATTGTAACCAACAAGTTTAGTTTTCAAAAAATATTCAAAAATTAAACAGAGTGCGTAACTTAAATACATTTACATTTTTTATTCTTGGTCTAATAACCAAACTCTATTTACAGCTTTGTTATTCTTTTTGTGAGAACCATTTGCGGCTTTAAGTTTCCAACAACTATAAGGAACTTCTAGTCATACCAAGAGTTGACGGATGTTTTTAAATGCAAGCTACAAAAAATCTCACAATATAAAGGGCGCAATACAGCTGCACAAATCATAGGATTACATAATAGTTGTACAAACGTTGTTGGTTAAGGAAGAAATTTGGCGAAATTCACTTTGTGAATAATAACTGAGAATGTGGCCAAATAAACTGAACTATTTCCACTCTAACAAACATGAGTTTGAGTTATGATTTTAACACCAGATTTCGAAAGTGTGTTTCTGGGATATTTTTTAACAATTTATGTTGTTGTTTTACTCCAGCTGTTTTAAATTAACCTAAGGATAATTTATTAAAAAGGATTCACGGTTTATTTTCATAAAACATTTTCATTGCCTGAAGTCAACAATTAAACTGCTTCCGGTCGTTAATTACGACAACAGTATTTAATCTGTTTTTTTCTTTGACTTAAAGTAGAAGAGAATGAACTAATAGAATTTTTACCGCTTTGATAAATTAAACATAAAACATTTTACTTTTTTTGATTTCTGCCTGCAGTTGTTTATTTGCGTTGATAATTTTGTAAAGAAATGTGCATGAAAGCCTATAATTCTTTTAGCACGCTTCAGCTTTTGCATCTTTAATATTTACAATAAATCGTTTCTGGTTTTGTTAGTATAATCCTTAAGACAGATGTGTCCCCAGAGGAATACCTTCTTTTGCCAAGCACTTTACCTTCATACTTATATGAATTAATGTCTGTGTATTGAAATACACAGCTTCACAGACTTGTGTACGTTTATATTTACTGATAGACGGCAAGATATAGATAAATAGATGAATAAAAGGATAACATCTGCAATTATGCCTTTGATAGTATGTTAACAACAACAAACATATAATTCCTTTAAAAGAGCAAAGATACGCCTTATTTTTTTAAAAGGATTTAAGTTGTTGTTTTAACATTTTTTTCTTTGCGCTTGTAACTGTAAAAGCCTTCGCATTTTAGGATTATAGTTGATGATTTTTTTCCTTTTTGATTAACGATAAACTACACCGGAGTTAGTTCTATTTCTTTGCTGTTTAATCTTAAAAAGTGATAAGTTTGTTTATTATAAGTCTAATGTATGTAGTTACAGACGTTACAGTCTTCAATACCCTGATTATTTTCAAATGAAGAAATGGATTTATTGTAAAGTGTTCCTCTGACATTAAATGCTTGTTTTGTTTTTGGCCACATTATTATGAAAATGTCAGTTTAAGCATTTTTCCCCTTCCTTATAAGATTAATAATTTTATGGAGCATACTTTTAGGTGTTGCATTTTGTTGTTTTTTTTCTATTTTGGACACATATAAAAAAATTAAATGGCTTTTTTAAGATATTTTTAAATTTGGGTTTTGAATTTTTTTTAAATAAATTATTGAAATTATAAGGTTACAAATAAACTAAGATTTATTATTTCTTTTCGTCTTCGCAAATTAAATTTTATCAATTTTATAAATAAAAAGAATCACAAAATGTTTTCATTCAACTTTTTAATTATTTTTTAATACATAATATCCCAGCAAAAAACGTTTGAAAAGGTAATCGAGTAAGGAATTAAGCATTTTTGGTGGAAGTACTAACCAACTAGATTGTCAACTTAATGATTTTAACAAGGCATGAGACTTACACTTATTATTGTAGGAAATAATAAAAACCATTAGTACGTGTTTTAAAATATTGTCTTTTAACATAAAGAACTAGTTCCATTACTACTTCCTTTTTTGGGAACTAATGTAATGTGTTTTGTAAGCGAGTAACAAAATATGTCAATCACAAAAGTAAGTCATTATATGGCAAGTACTTTTTAAGGTAATGTCTAATTTTTTGCTGGGATGTAATTTCCATTATGTATATTGTTATGTATGTACATCAAGCATAAATTTTGTTATATGTATTTTGTTGTTTCCAATGGAGTTGTTATTATATCAAATTTACTTATTATACTTGATTGGATATATTGTAAATAAAGTTCTACAAAAAAAGGACATTTTATTAACAATTCATAACATTCGTTTAAGGTTTTCAAATAATTGTTTAGTATCTGTCTCTGACTTTCCATAAACATTTGTTAAACTGTTTAGGGTTTAAATGACAGGCACAATATATCTTATAGTTTATAATTAAATAAATTGATACTGTCATCTAAATATAAGTAATTTAATCAATGATTAAATATAAAACTGACTCTGTATATAAATGCAGATGCAACTAGGCAACAGTTGTCTATGTATGTCTACAATAGGACGATTTATTGTTTACTTAGGTGGACTTGAATCTGTATGTGTAAGTTTACAGAAGAGACATTATTTTACACAAGATGTCAGAAGCTGGCAAAATCAATTCAAACCTTCGATTATAAAACTTTTTTCAACACCCTTCTTGAACTATATTTTATTCGATCCTTTCTATTCCTTTGATATACATATCAACATATTAAATATGCGTAAGTCTGGCTATCTGACATTTTAATGCCGCAATTAATAATGTCAATTTCGAATATCATAACAAGTTAACTAAATGTTTTGCCGAATCCGATAGACAATATCACTATTGTATCGTAATTTGCATTGCTGATATTAAAGTACAAATGTTGGGAAATAACAAAATTTAATTATGTAAGAGTTTTATTATTGATGTCTGATTTTATGTTGCTATTTGACAAGAGTCATAACAACTTAATTCATACGACTAGTTCAGTTTCAATTTAAAAAGCACAAAAAACATCGAATTTAATTTTAGAATTTTTATTACAACTCGTTAAAAGAAAAGAGCTCAAACAAGTCTAAATGATTGACTCGTTATTTTTTATATGACAGTAATAACATTTGTGCAATAGATTTTAATTTAATTTTTATTACACTAAACGGTTCATTAAACAAATAAACATAACGATTAGTTCAATGCTTATATAGCAACTAATTGCTTTTGTTTTAATATTTTTCGCTGCACAGTTGAAAAACAAAGCAATTTATTTGCCAAACGTTTTTTAAAAATAACGTGAATTTTGTAATAAATTTGATAGATTAGAAAAGATTCTAAATGCGTTAGAAGTCCATTTTTGTTACTTAAACATATTTTATAGAATTTGTCTTACGTGGGGCATTAAAAAATTCTGGAGAATAGGAAACGAAATAAAATAAATTCAAATCAAAGACTATAAATATACTAAGATATTTCACTGCCGTACATTCTACATCCAGTGCATATTTTGTCGATGGACGTACTGCTACTGCCACTTTAAGAGTAAAATCACAAAGAGAGATTATTATTCTCAGCAAACTTGTTACTCTCATCTCACATTAATTCATTTGTATATACGTGCATACGAATGTGTATATATTTACATTATAAAATATTCAACGTAAACCAATGTTACCGATTGTGTATTTGTATGGTAACAGCGTTGCCGCTTTGGTCCAATCGGACCAAACTTGGTAGTTTTTCGTTTTTAAAAAACAGTTTGGTAGTTTGGTTGGTTTGTTGCAATTTTTTAAGTTTTTGGTAGGTTTTCCTCCTTTAGCAATTTTTTAGCAATAGTAAATTTTTCACCTTAAAAATTCAGAACATAAAATAAATAAAAATGTAACTTTGAATTAAAAAAACAATAACTTTGAATAGTGTTACCACTGTTTTCAAAAACTGTTTTAGATGTAATAAAAAACATCTCTGCCATCTCTGGTTTAGGAAACGCGAACAATATTATTAAATTGAAATTAACAATATTTTTGAGTGAAGGTTTATTTTCAAGTGTATGTATTAAAAAAATTAACAGACAAAATGGAAAAGTAAAATACTTTTTTAATTGTAAATATATACCTAATAATTGCATAAATATTTACTAATATTGCATGTACTTTTTTTTACATTTTAATCAAAAACTCCAAAATTAAATGAAAATAATATAATTTCAGAAGACGACATTTTTAAATTATATAATACTATTAGTGAACATTGTAAAGAAACAGTCAAAAGAACCGAATGGTTGAGCGAAATTGATTAGCTCCGGGAAAGAGATGGGTGTTCATTCTGCATAGTATGCTCTATAACTATTTAATATCATAACACCCATTTTAAAATCACCAAAAGACAAACTTCCATCTCAACAATTACGGGAAAAAACAATTGAGTATAACAGGGTTTATGTGCAAGACATGCATTTTTAAATTTTTGGTAGGCTGTGAACCATTTTGGTAGGATTTTTGAAAATTATTGGTAGGAAGTCAATTTCTTGTGTGGCAACGCTGTATGGTAACAACATGTGTTTTGTTGTTGTATAAGAGAAATAACATCGATTTACACCGAATATTAAATTCATTTATTATCAATATGCAAATTTATTATTCGGAACCTTTTCGATTTTAATTTACTTTACTTTTTTAGTTACTGAATGTTTGTTGTGTTTTTGTATACTATCTTTTTGTTCCCGTCTTTTTCTCTTATTGATTCAATAGAGTTCTTATTTAATCAATTTGGCTTTTGATATAAGACTTTCAAGTTTTCTATACAAAATTTAGGTAAAATCCACTAATGAGCTAAAATAGCAGTAGTGAAATGGCCATATGAATATACTTTCTACGCGGTAATATTTTCAATTTCTACTTTTAAATAAAAAATGTTTCATAAGAATATCATAAAATATTTATATTTAAAGCAATCAAGCACGAATAAAGTAAATTAAATTCATTTATTATCTAAATTTAATTACTACATACATATAAACTAAATACCACAATTATTAACATTAATGAATTTGTTTCAATAACATTTATTAACATTAATTTTTTTAACTTTTATCACTATTCTAAGAAGAATACTAGTTTAGCGTCTCAGTTGTAGTGAACATAATGCTTGAATCTTATATATAAAAATGATGTAAAAAATGTATAGTAATTCATAAAATGAGAACAGCTGTGCCGATTTCTGTAGCATTTTTTTCAGTTGTTCGTATTTTCAAGTAGAAGGTTTTTACGGAAAAAAATTTTGGAAAATCCCTCCAGAAAAGTTGGAAAATTGAAAAAATCAAAAAATTGGTGATTTTAATAATTTGCTCGGGATAATTAGCACAATATTTTTTTAAGATAAAAAATTTAATTTAAAATTCCCGTAATTTAATTTTAATTATCAACTTGCAAGTGCCCATATAAAAGGCATAAATAAATTATCGTGGTGTGTTGTGATATTTTATTTGTTGTCTTAATTTTACTTATACTAATGTTGCTAAGAAAGCATTGCTCTTGGGAAACACATGAGTGCAAAGTAACAAGTACTTGGAAAGTCTCAATTTTAAAGCGCCAGTAATTTATTTTGTTTGGTAATTTAAATATATAAATTTAGCTATCAAATTCATATTGAGGTTTATATATATTGAACCTATATGCAGGCTAAATATACTTAACAAAAAATTTAATAATAAATATACATAAATAAGTGCCTTAGTTTATTACCATTGTTTGACATTTCTTAAAACACATATTAAGTATCCACAAGAATAAATGCTAAAAAAAAAAAATTACTACGTTATTTAGGGTATGAATTGTTCGGTGTGATTATGCATATTTTTGAAAATACATAAATAAAAATATATATTTACCCTACAATAACAAGAGCAGTCATATAGTTTCGTTTTTAAGCTTATTTTACAAACAATTTTTAATTAAGTAGGAAAAATAGAATTCAGAAATAAAATTTTATGAAGCACATTCCTCTTTATATGTAGATATGAAAGTATGTATGTACGTTTCTATATGTTAAATGTGGGGTTTTGTCTCTCAATACTTTCCTTTAACAAAACAATTCTTATGAACATCCACACGCATTTTTAAACGCATGTGTGTATGAATCTGTCTTGTTTACAAAACTAATATTGTGCTCTCTTGAGTTTTGGTTGCGCTCACAGAAATTTCTTCCCTCTTATCTCTTACCTCCGCTACCAAGAAACTGCTCATAATTTATGATTTTTTAAATGTTCAGAGTGCAACATCTTTATAAATTTATATTCTTTGTTCAAATTCTTAAAAAAATTAAGCATATTGTAATTCGGGAATATCAAGGGACTTAATTCCAATCGAGAGTGCGTCCAATTCCGCAATTTGGATCTTCAGAAAACGAACCCAATTTTAAATTTCAAAGATAAATTATTTTAAATTCAGATTTTTTTGTTTGTTTTTTAAATTTACTTTTATTGTATATCACTAGTTACTCTAACCTTATTTGGTACTGTGCTGTGTACTGCATTGCCATATAAAAATTAAAAGTTGTGATTACACTTTTTTTAGGAATAAGCTAAATCGATCGGAATCTGAAGAAGGGAAAATGAAACACGCTAATTAATTATTTATAATCTAGGCGAGCTAAATTAAAATTAAATTAAAGTCGATGCTAAATTATCTATTATTTTTTATTTTTATTTAAAGACTATATCTGTTTTTAAATTTAATGCGGACACAAAAGTGAATAATTTCAGCAATTCACAAAATGTAAAGAGCTAACAGCTTATTCACCAAAATACTCCTTTGATATGTCAAGAAAAATTTGAATATTTTGAACATTACGTAAACTTTTAACTTAGAAACATTAAACATTTGTCACTTTACTGACTTGCGGACTGATTAGAAAGTTCGAAATAGAAATCATACACTACTCCATGGCTAATAACTTGATTTAAAACGTACGCCTTTTAAAATCGCTCTTTTAATTTACCCAACCATCTGACCATGAACACTATGTGTGTTTTTAATGAAATCAAACCACACAAAAAATACCATTTGGAAATTAGAAACTTGTGACACGAACTTGCAAAAACACCACAAAATCCTTTCATATTGGTGGGTCACTGAAAGTTATTTTTAGGTGGGATTTTTTACAATTTTTATTTGATTTAAGAAGGGTGTTTTTTTTTTGTTTTTTGTTTATTATGAAAACTCAAAATACCTGTAAATTTTCCACAGGGGCTTTGTTATTTAACTTAATTTGAGCAAAAACGTTCAGTTGGCGTTATCTTATTGGCATGTTTGGCTTTACACTAGCAATCAATCATTGCATTTAAAGTTTTGTAAATGTTGAAGGATGAAGAGTCAAATAATTTATTTTTTCTGTTATTTTTTTACACATATAATTTGACAGTTTCAAAGTCCGAAAGTTGAAAGTATTTATTTTACAATGTAAAAGTTTAAAATTAAAAGGCAAAAAATAACCGAGATCATGTATTGAATGCCAAACTGTAATTTACAAAGCGAAAATTTCTTGCCTAAAATAATTTATTTTATTTTTTTTTTTTAAATTCTCTCAAAATAACACAACTGAGGCTAATGACAATCAAACAGGAGAGATAGACAGACATAAAAACAGAATAATTAGATAAAAGAATATTAAAAGGGCTTTTTTAAATTTTAAATCTTTTTTATTGTTTTTGTTATAGATCTTTTTTCTTTATCCCATAAATGTAACTCACTTCAGTGTAATATTAAGAAAGATTGGCAGGTCGCACTATAATTTAAATATAATCAGTTATAATGACTACACTATATAGATGCTCACATCAATTTTTTCGAATTTTCAGCATGCCAATCACTAAAAATATGTCTAAAAGAGACACACGCAGACAATTAGAGCATGATAGGAAAATTTATACACATATATAATTCTGTATAATTTTCAAAAGTATATCTGTTAAGTTTCATAGGGTTACGTAAATATATACATACGCACAAGAAACGCATAGCTGACGTAACCACTATTAAATAGACCATAACTTGGAATAATTTTTGAGCTCTAACGATCCATTTGCTTAAAATTTTGCGCGATCAAAGGCCATACGAACTATTATTGTGTACACACAGTAGAAAGTGTTTTGCGTTACCTTCACGTAAGTGGATAAACATTTTGATGGGTTTCTTTATAACAACAATAGTTATTGCCCGATATTTCAGAAAATTTACGGATATAGTTTTTAATGGTTTTTACAGTGTTTCGAAAAACTACTATTAGCAGTCACATTTTACTAACCAGTTCAACTTTTTTCAGTTTAAAATAAACAACTGAACTCAGTTTTCTATTTTACGCCAACTGAAAATAGTTGAACTGAGCACACACACAACTAAAAACCAACTGAATTCAGTCTACTATTTTCAGCAGCAAAACGAACAAACAGCGACTTAGTTTTAAGTTTGTAAGTTAACAGTACGCAACTGAGAAGCCAGTTCGTGTGTGTTTAGCAGACGTAGTAATATTTTTTTAGTATCGTAACAAAACTGAAAATGTGTGTGGATAATGTAAATAGGGTGGTGAACAGCGTTGCCGCTTTGGTCCAATCGGACCAAACTTGGTAGTTTTTCGTTTTTAAAAAACAGTTTGGTAGTTTGGTTGGTTTGTTGCAATTTTTTAAGTTTTTGGTAGGTTTTCCTCCTTTAGCAATTTTTTAGCAATAGTAAATTTTTCACCTTAAAAATTCAGAACATAAAATAAATAAAAATGTAACTTTGAATTAAAAAAACAATAACTTTGAATAGTGTTACCACTGTTTTCAAAAACTGTTTTAGATGTAATAAAAAACATCTCTGCCATCTCTGGTTTAGGAAACGCGAACAATATTATTAAATTGAAATTAACAATATTTTTGAGTGAAGGTTTATTTTCAAGTGTATGTATTAAAAAAATTAACAGACAAAATGGAAAAGTAAAATACTTTTTTAATTGTAAATATATACCTAATAATTGCATAAATATTTACTAATATTGCATGTACTTTTTTTTACATTTTAATCAAAAACTCCAAAATTAAATGAAAATAATATAATTTCAGAAGACGACATTTTTAAATTATATAATACTATTAGTGAACATTGTAAAGAAACAGTCAAAAGAACCGAATGGTTGAGCGAAATTGATTAGCTCCGGGAAAGAGATGGGTGTTCATTCTGCATAGTATGCTCTATAACTATTTAATATCATAACACCCATTTTAAAATCACCAAAAGACAAACTTCCATCTCAACAATTACGGGAAAAAACAATTGAGTATAACAGGGTTTATGTGCAAGACATGCATTTTTAAATTTTTGGTAGGCTGTGAACCATTTTGGTAGGATTTTTGAAAATTATTGGTAGGAAGTCAATTTCTTGTGTGGCAACGCTGTATGGTAACAACATGTGTTTTGTTGTTGTATAAGAGAAATAACATCGATTTACACCGAATATTAAATTCATTTATTATCAATATGCAAATTTATTATTCGGAACCTTTTCGATTTTAATTTACTTTACTTTTTTAGTTACTGAATGTTTGTTGTGTTTTTGTATACTATCTTTTTGTTCCCGTCTTTTTCTCTTATTGATTCAATAGAGTTCTTATTTAATCAATTTGGCTTTTGATATAAGACTTTCAAGTTTTCTATACAAAATTTAGGTAAAATCCACTAATGAGCTAAAATAGCAGTAGTGAAATGGCCATATGAATATACTTTCTACGCGGTAATATTTTCAATTTCTACTTTTAAATAAAAAATGTTTCATAAGAATATCATAAAATATTTATATTTAAAGCAATCAAGCACGAATAAAGTAAATTAAATTCATTTATTATCTAAATTTAATTACTACATACATATAAACTAAATACCACAATTATTAACATTAATGAATTTGTTTCAATAACATTTATTAACATTAATTTTTTTAACTTTTATCACTATTCTAAGAAGAATACTAGTTTAGCGTCTCAGTTGTAGTGAACATAATGCTTGAATCTTATATATAAAAATGATGTAAAAAATGTATAGTAATTCATAAAATGAGAACAGCTGTGCCGATTTCTGTAGCATTTTTTTCAGTTGTTCGTATTTTCAAGTAGAAGGTTTTTACGGAAAAAAATTTTGGAAAATCCCTCCAGAAAAGTTGGAAAATTGAAAAAATCAAAAAATTGGTGATTTTAATAATTTGCTCGGGATAATTAGCACAATATTTTTTTAAGATAAAAAATTTAATTTAAAATTCCCGTAATTTAATTTTAATTATCAACTTGCAAGTGCCCATATAAAAGGCATAAATAAATTATCGTGGTGTGTTGTGATATTTTATTTGTTGTCTTAATTTTACTTATACTAATGTTGCTAAGAAAGCATTGCTCTTGGGAAACACATGAGTGCAAAGTAACAAGTACTTGGAAAGTCTCAATTTTAAAGCGCCAGTAATTTATTTTGTTTGGTAATTTAAATATATAAATTTAGCTATCAAATTCATATTGAGGTTTATATATATTGAACCTATATGCAGGCTAAATATACTTAACAAAAAATTTAATAATAAATATACATAAATAAGTGCCTTATTTTATTACCATTGTTTGACATTTCTTAAAACACATATTAAGTATCCACAAGAATAAATGCTAAAAAAAAAAAATTACTACGTTATTTAGGGTATGAATTGTTCGGTGTGATTATGCATATTTTTGAAAATACATAAATAAAAATATATATTTACCCTACAATAACAAGAGCAGTCATATAGTTTCGTTTTTAAGCTTATTTTACAAACAATTTTTAATTAAGTAGGAAAAATAGAATTCAGAAATAAAGAGCCAGTTTCACGATGTCGCAATCGTTCGTTCGTTCGCACAATTACATTCAAAACAAAAACAAATTCTAAAAAATTGTTTTTGTTTTAAATGTAATTATGCGCACGAACGAACGATTGCGACAATGTGAAACTGGCCCAAAATTTTATGAAGCACATTCCTCTTTATATGTAGATATGAAAGTATGTATGTACGTTTCTATATGTTAAATGTGGGGTTTTGTCTCTCAATACTTTCCTTTAACAAAACAATTCTTATGAACATCCACACGCATTTTTAAACGCATGTGTGTATGAATCTGTCTTGTTTACAAAACTAATATTGTGCTCTCTTGAGTTTTGGTTGCGCTCACAGAAATTTCTTCCCTCTTATCTCTTACCTCCGCTACCAAGAAACTGCTCATAATTTATGATTTTTTAAATGTTCAGAGTGCAACATCTTTATAAATTTATATTCTTTGTTCAAATTCTTAAAAAAATTAAGCATATTGTAATTCGGGAATATCAAGGGACTTAATTCCAATCGAGAGTGCGTCCAATTCCGCAATTTGGATCTTCAGAAAACGAACCCAATTTTAAATTTCAAAGATAAATTATTTTAAATTCAGATTTTTTTGTTTGTTTTTTAAATTTACTTTTATTGTATATCACTAGTTACTCTAACCTTATTTGGTACTGTGCTGTGTACTGCATTGCCATATAAAAATTAAAAGTTGTGATTACACTTTTTTTAGGAATAAGCTAAATCGATCGGAATCTGAAGAAGGGAAAATGAAACACGCTAATTAATTATTTATAATCTAGGCGAGCTAAATTAAAATTAAATTAAAGTCGATGCTAAATTATCTATTATTTTTTATTTTTATTTAAAGACTATATCTGTTTTTAAATTTAATGCGGACACAAAAGTGAATAATTTCAGCAATTCACAAAATGTAAAGAGCTAACAGCTTATTCACCAAAATACTCCTTTGATATGTCAAGAAAAATTTGAATATTTTGAACATTACGTAAACTTTTAACTTAGAAACATTAAACATTTGTCACTTTACTGACTTGCGGACTGATTAGAAAGTTCGAAATAGAAATCATACACTACTCCATGGCTAATAACTTGATTTAAAACGTACGCCTTTTAAAATCGCTCTTTTAATTTACCCAACCATCTGACCATGAACACTATGTGTGTTTTTAATGAAATCAAACCACACAAAAAATACCATTTGGAAATTAGAAACTTGTGACACGAACTTGCAAAAACACCACAAAATCCTTTCATATTGGTGGGTCACTGAAAGTTATTTTTAGGTGGGATTTTTTACAATTTTTATTTGATTTAAGAAGGGTGTTTTTTTTTTGTTTTTTGTTTATTATGAAAACTCAAAATACCTGTAAATTTTCCACAGGGGCTTTGTTATTTAACTTAATTTGAGCAAAAACGTTCAGTTGGCGTTATCTTATTGGCATGTTTGGCTTTACACTAGCAATCAATCATTGCATTTAAAGTTTTGTAAATGTTGAAGGATGAAGAGTCAAATAATTTATTTTTTCTGTTATTTTTTTACACATATAATTTGACAGTTTCAAAGTCCGAAAGTTGAAAGTATTTATTTTACAATGTAAAAGTTTAAAATTAAAAGGCAAAAAATAACCGAGATCATGTATTGAATGCCAAACTGTAATTTACAAAGCGAAAATTTCTTGCCTAAAATAATTTATTTTATTTTTTTTTTTTAAATTCTCTCAAAATAACACAACTGAGGCTAATGACAATCAAACAGGAGAGATAGACAGACATAAAAACAGAATAATTAGATAAAAGAATATTAAAAGGGCTTTTTTAAATTTTAAATCTTTTTTATTGTTTTTGTTATAGATCTTTTTTCTTTATCCCATAAATGTAACTCACTTCAGTGTAATATTAAGAAAGATTGGCAGGTCGCACTATAATTTAAATATAATCAGTTATAATGACTACACTATATAGATGCTCACATCAATTTTTTCGAATTTTCAGCATGCCAATCACTAAAAATATGTCTAAAAGAGACACACGCAGACAATTAGAGCATGATAGGAAAATTTATACACATATATAATTCTGTATAATTTTCAAAAGTATATCTGTTAAGTTTCATAGGGTTACGTAAATATATACATACGCACAAGAAACGCATAGCTGACGTAACCACTATTAAATAGACCATAACTTGGAATAATTTTTGAGCTCTAACGATCCATTTGCTTAAAATTTTGCGCGATCAAAGGCCATACGAACTATTATTGTGTACACACAGTAGAAAGTGTTTTGCGTTACCTTCACGTAAGTGGATAAACATTTTGATGGGTTTCTTTATAACAACAATAGTTATTGCCCGATATTTCAGAAAATTTACGGATATAGTTTTTAATGGTTTTTACAGTGTTTCGAAAAACTACTATTAGCAGTCACATTTTACTAACCAGTTCAACTTTTTTCAGTTTAAAATAAACAACTGAACTCAGTTTTCTATTTTACGCCAACTGAAAATAGTTGAACTGAGCACACACACAACTAAAAACCAACTGAATTCAGTCTACTATTTTCAGCAGCAAAACGAACAAACAGCGACTTAGTTTTAAGTTTGTAAGTTAACAGTACGCAACTGAGAAGCCAGTTCGTGTGTGTTTAGCAGACGTAGTAATATTTTTTTAGTATCGTAACAAAACTGAAAATGTGTGTGGATAATGTAAATAGGGTGGTGAACAGCGTTGCCGCTTTGGTCCAATCGGACCAAACTTGGTAGTTTTTCGATTTTAAAAAACGGTTTGGTAGTTTGGTTGGTTTGTTGCATTTTTTTAAATTTTTGGTAGGATTTCCTCCTGTAGCATTTTTTTAGTAATAGTAAATTTTTCACCTTAAAAATTCAGAACATATAATTAAAACAAAATGTAACTTTGAATTAAATAAACAATATTTTTGAATAGTGCTACCACTGTTTTCAAAAACTGTCTTAGGTGAAATAAAAAACATCTCTGCTTTTTGCATAGAGATGATTAAAGCTATAACCATGGCTTAAGAAATCCGAACAATATTATGAAATTGAAATTAACAATATTTTTGAGTGAAGGTTTATTTTCAAGTGTATGTATTAAAAAAATTAACAGACAAATTGGAAAAGTAAGTAAACTTTTTTAATTGTAAATACTTTCCTTTTAATTACATAAATATTTGCTAATATTGCATGTATTTTTTCAAAATTAAATGAAAAAAATAAAATTTCAGAAGACGACATACCATCAACCAGGTAAAACCACTCTTTAAATTTTTGTTTTAAAACATTTTTAAATAATATAATACTTTTAAGGAACATTGTAAAGAAACAGTCAAAAGAAAATTTAGAACCGAATGGTTGAGCGAGTTTGATTGGCTTCAGGAAAGGGATGGGTGTTCATTCTAAAAAGATAAACTTCCATCTCAACAATTACGGAAAAAAAAAGCAAATGAGTATAACAGAGTTTATGTGCAAGAAATGCATTTTTAAATTTTTGGTAGGCTGTGAACGATTTTGGTAGAATTTTTGAAAATTATTGGTAGGAAGTCAATTTCTTGTGTGGCAACGCTGGTGGTGAACCAAAGTGGAAACTAAGAGTTCGTATAGAGTTTTATGTTGAACAAATTAACGATAAATGTGTATGTACATACCCTGCAGACAAAGTAACTAGTATGTGGTTAGAAATATACTAGTTGTTTTCAGATTTTGACTAGTTGCACATCTGTCCTTTTTTCATACATCGAACTATCGATTTTAACATTCGCATGTCATAGGAGCCCAACTAGTTCATTTGTATACAGTTGTATACTAGTTGAAATACCAGTTATTGTAAACTAGTTTGTTTATAACTCTTTTATCTATAGTTTTAGACTAGTATTTTATGAAGTAGTTTCATACTACTTACATACATTCCGATTGCATACCAGTCTATTCTATACCAGTTTTGCACTAGATAAATAATATTTTCCCAGTCAACCAATTTAATTTTTTTAGTTATTTCTTAAATTTAATTAATCAAAAATGGTATAACTTAACAAAAGGAATTCATAAAATATAAAAGTATTAAATTTTCTAATATAAATTAAAATCTAACTAGCTTCCATTGCCAATTCCTCTGGTTTTTTCTTGACGGCCGATTGCTGCCTAAATTGCTTCTTTTTGGACAACTGCATTGAATGCCGTAGCACCATTTCTGGGTCTTTTTGTCGCAGACTTGGTAAGCTTATGATGGAGTCTGGAAAATATTAAAAAGAAATTGTTAACTATAATAATTTGACGCTAAAAAAATAATTATTACCAATCAATACTTTGTAGAAATTTTTGAATTCCTTTAATCGTTTTTTTCCGTGGGAGCCATCTAGGTTATAATTCATAATTATTTTACTGTGCAGAATATTCTCTATGTTTTTGTCTACAGAGTTTCTCCACAATTTGCTCAATATAGAAACCTTAAATGAATAATTCACGTAAAATATAATTATTCACAATAAAGTGCTGTGTATGTTATGGTTAGAATAGTGAGAAATTGTGTTCAATACTTACGTATAAGTCTCGATTGTCCCAGCTGATTTGCTTTTCTATATTTTCAAGTGCTTGATCGGAAGTCACTGGAAAATAATTGGTAGCGGCAGCGATTGATGCATCTTGCCTAACCAGCTTTGTTGTGACAACCTTTTTTTCGGCAAATGCAGACATAATCGACTCATTTTGTTCCTGGACACTTTTAGATAAATTACTAACCGTCTCTGGAAAAGCACATATAAATTATACATAACATAAAAAATGTTTGTCAAGTTCCTAAATTTCTTGTACATATAATATAGAGTTGGTTAAACAAATGTTTTCAAACCGAAATTCTATTATTAAATTTTTCTTTAATAACGAATTAGAAAAACAATGTTATTTTTCACATGTTTTGTAAATACAATAATAAAATATTTTTAACACTTATGAAGAAAAGGAAAACTTTTCTAGGTACCTGTTTTAAGTGTGTTAAATTTTATTTTTTTAATTGGTGCGCGTCGGTGTTTATGGTTAACGCTGTATGTAAAGGGTTACATTTAGCGTTTGTAATATGCAGAAACTCAATTTTATTTTTTTTGCTAACTAACTATCTGTAAATATTTAATATCAGACAAATTTATTTGCCTGGGAAAGAAAAAAAAACAGAACAAAAGAATATTGTATAATTTAATTATTAACTTTCTTTAAGCAGTATACTTCCCCACCAAAATGATATACATTGTTAAAATTCTTGCTTATACCATTGTTTCTCTAAAGCTTTACATTTGGTTGCAGCAGCGTACTTTATCATGTATGTATAGATGCCGACTCATTACTAGTATACATGTTAAAAGAGATATCTATTCGGTTCTCTTCTTCTTTGTCCTTCTCAAGGTGACAAGACGAAAAAGCTTTTATAGATATATTTCTATGAAGTATTACATACATCTACATACATATGTGAGTTATTATAAAACTGATCACGCCATACGAGGCTTAATGAAAAGTTAAAATACCACGAGAAGTCTTTTTACTTCTTGTGGCCGAACGATAAACATCCAATCAATAATTTAACTTACGGTTGAAAGAAAGTTCTGTATAATAAAAATTTAATAAAGTTTTTAAAAATTTAGTGGGTTATTTATATTAAACTTAAATTTATCGGGCAGCAAACATAAAAAGACCATACTTGGTATCAACTTCGGGTACCTAAAGATTTCCATTTTCTACCCGAGCTAAATATATTTAACATACACTTACCATATTGAGACCAAAGGTAATTATTAGTGTTAGTTGTAAAATAAAAAAAGCAAAATTCTAGACACTTTTTCTAATTTATAGAACTTTCCACAATCAATACCACTCTCGAGTGACCTTTTACCTTGTGCCATAAATTGGGGTTATATTTACCCATGTGGTCGGTAAGTCACTCGACAGCACGTTTTATTAACCTATAAGGAGACATCTAAAAGAACGAAATTTTACGATCAATATTATTTTTCCTTCCAACACTAAACATCACCTCATGTGTCAGACCAAGATAAGCATCATCTGCATCACCAGAAAGAAATTGCGCCTAATTTTGCAAAGATAATACAACATTATTATTACTTATAAAAATAAGCTATAACACACGTATTGCATTTAAATTAATTAGACCCAGAGAACATATGTATATAATAGTTAAGAAGATTGCTAACCCTATTAACAAAAAAAAAAAAAAAAAGTAAAAATAATGTATAATTAAATAATACTTAACGCTAACTTATACTAAATATATATTCATCCTATATAAATTCTAACTAAATTATATTTTGTAACAACTTATCAAAAAGTATTTTATTAACCCAAGTTATTTCATTTGATTAACAATCAAAATTTAACAAAAATAAGAAAACATATATATATATTATCATATCAATTCACAAAATGCAGAAGGCCTTCAGCATCGTGGGAATCGTTACCCAACTGTAAGTTTAATTTTTATTTTTTTACAATTTTTACTATATGTATTTCTAATTAATTTTTGCTTACTACGTTCATTCATAATGTAGATCATTAATATGTTTATACTCATTCATGAATTTTTTATTTACATTGATACTCATTCAACCACCGATTTAATATTTTTATTATTATCCTTACTCTTCAATGTATTCAGAACAAAGAAATTTTATCACATGCTACTTAAATTTGTTTATTGTTGAATTATGATTGCTCTTAATGTGATCAGATTTCTCTGTTTTTTTTCTCAATGAAATACTTACATACAGATATACTTATAAATCCCCTAACGACGGTTAATTAACATGATTACATAAATAATATTTGTTGTTGGATTTATTACCATACTTGTTCTTATAAATAAAGATAGAATTTAAGAGAAATGTATAATAATGAGTAATCAATAATTTATATAAAATGTAGAGCTTCAGGAACGGATTAAGAGGGTGTGTCGTTTTAGGGTTTTCTTTAAAATTAAACTGGGCCTCTAAGAATAAAACATGTTAGGGAGGGTATAGAGCCCGAGCTTCAACAACAAAGCTCACCAAGCAAACAAATTTTATAGAATGTACCTAAATTGAGGAATTTAAGCTGTTTTCATGCTTTTTCATAACAAGGGCACATAAACCGCACGTAATTTTTTTATTGTACAGCAATGTCGTAACGGAACAAGAACCCAGCCCATAACTCCCGAACTAGCTAGTTGACCAGTACGTGCGTACCGTTCCTTAACGTGACCCTTTTGCAATTTTCTTAAATGGTATAAACAAAACGTATAACATCTTATATTCAACGGAGATTATCATAAAATATGACACTCCAAATAGAGCCTATAATCGCAGCGAATAATTGAATTTAAAAATAGAAAATTGCATGCACCGAGAGTCTTTTCACCATCGTTGAACGCTGGCATTACACGTTTGTGCATAGAATACTTTATTCGCATAAAAACTAGTGACTTAAAATTCTATAGAAAAATGCTGATATGAGCAAATGTGTAATTCAATTAGTGTTTTTTAATGATTGTGAAGGAAAAACCCACAAGGAATAGTTAAAAATTAACCAAATCAAGGTTTATCCGTGCATTAAAAATAAAATAATAAAAACTATTCAATATTCTATGTATGCGCTATAGAATTTAGAATTTTTTGAATATGGAAAACATTTATTTACCAAATAAAATATTTATGTACGTACATATATTTTATTTCACAGTATGTATCTTGTAAAGTATCAATTTTTTTTAGAAAGTTGTTTGCAGTTTTCACACGAAATATTTTCTGTGGCTATAACAAAAGTATGCATAAGTATTTATACAATAGGATATAATTTCCAATTACATATATACTCGAATAATAAATAATTTCTTACTATTTTTAATTAATTATTTATATAATTTAAAATAAAACGTTTTTTTTTTTCACAAAATACACTTCTTCTTGCAATAAACACCAAACACTGAGTGATTTATGACGACGAACTTTCCACATTCGTTTTTTTATTTCAAAAAAAGATTACCATAATAGAAAAAATTGCATTTGTTACACACTTTAAGTTGAAAACTATCTAAAAATTTGCATAAAAAACAATTTGTGAACTCTGAAACTAATGCATCGCGATGTAAATACCAATAAGTGTTTATTTTTATACTTGTTGTTGTTTCTTTGGTAATCGGACAAGCCGTTTTATACCTCATTTTCTTATTCTCATAAAGAGTGAATGAAATGGAGTGAAATGAACAATGCAATACTATAATGTAATGAAATCTATTGCCGTATTCACAAGCTCTACTAAGGTGTAGGTAGTATTGCATACTACCTTTTGTTTACTTCTTTGTGAACAACCATTGTATCAGTGTGCCATTGTACATTGTACTTCATACGTCAAAAAGTAAATAAGAAGAAGAAAAGTGCTATTCATCATTTGTTATTTATAATCCAAATGGGGGAGAAAACAGAAAAAAGTAAATTAATAAATTTTTTGTGTGAAAAATATAGTTTCGATATATTAATCGTTGACTCAAGTAAGTTATAACCGTTTTCCTTATTTTGTTTACACATTTTAAATGAAAAAAATTAATACAAGTGATGAAGAAGATGAGGATAAAATTCAAGACATTTTTAGGATGAACCTAATGTACTTGCTCTCCAGTCGCAGAATTATACATTTAGGGCTACCAAAATCATCATTATGGCATAATCGGGTTTTAAGATATTTTAATGAAAACAGATTTCTTCATATGACACGACTACGGCCAGAGGAATTTGCCTATATATTCATCCTTATAAAAAATGACGATGTTTTTCACACAATTGGCGAAAGGCTCCAACTACGCATTGACTTGCAGCTTAAAATTGTGTTTTACTACTTGGGATCTTCAGGAAATGGTGCTTGTGTTCGTAAGGTAGCATCTCTTTTTGGTATAGGTGATGGCGGTACCATACAAAATATTAGAAATCGAGTCATTAAAGCAATATTAAATCTTAAAGAACAGTTTTTATATTGGCAACTTTCAACTTCAACTTTCTAATAAATCAGTCAAATTAATAAATTAAATAAATAAAACTAATAAAAATATCTTTTAATTCAATTTAATTTAATATAATTCACACATGAACACAAAAATAATAATTCATTTAAACATAAAACATTTAAACAAATACAACGTTTGAAAAACATATGAAAAAAAGTACTAAGTGTTGTATCGCATGTTTGCATGAAAATTACCAACAACACAGCTAGCACCGTTGTATTTTGTTAGCACTTAGCACGTACTAGGGGGCTTGTGAATAGGGCATATATTTTATTTTTCTTATTTTTGTCCTTTTGAACTAGTGCAAATCTGTCACATTTGCTACAGTCATAATACTAGTTGTGTCTTACTAGTATTATAACAGTCTCAAAACGTAACTAGTTACAATTTTAGCTGCAGGGTACATGCATTGCTGCTTAGTGGTGTTAGTAGAAAAAACTTTCAATATATATTTTTGGAATATTTGCATATTCAATTCCCATTAACCAATTGGTATGAAAATTATAAATTACCAATATTTTAATAAAAATATAAATAAAACAACTTTGAAATGTGTTTGTAGAGGAATTTTTCTTAAAAAGATTAACATTTGGGTTTTATTTAACTACCTATTAATTAGAAAATATAACTCATTAACTTTTATAAAAACGTACATACAATTCTAAGAATTTTTATAGGTTTTTTGCTATTAAAAAATAAATTGTCCTGTATCCTTTTTTAAGAACCTGCAGCCTTTAAAAAATTAATATATAAAAACAATAACAACACTACAATATTAATCTACCTGTAGTTAACAAAATCTGAAAATTGAAAGGTTTCTATTAGTTTTTTGTACATTTATTACATATTGTTTTTTTTTAATAAATGACTGATAATTCTAGTGCTGGTACGAAAATATTTCTTTAATTGATATATTTAAAGGGACTAAGAGCTCACATATGTGTGTTATAAATTTTACTCGTGTTAATTTTCTCGAAAAAACCAATTTGAAATAATCTTATTTACGAATTAAAAGATAGAAATTTACTATATTTTTGTTTGATTATTTTGTAAGTTATTGAGGGTACCTTCAGCTAAATCCGATATGTAGGAAACTTAATGCTTAAACACATGTTTTTAACTGTATTACATTTTTCTTTACAAACTATCGGGATTAATTAAATTTAAATCTGCACAAAAGTCTTTCAGTAATAAAGATATTTTAAATTTTAATTCTTGTCTAATTTTTTCTGTATTTATGTAAGTAAATTAAAAAAATACATTATGGTTGCTTCCAGTTAACCACACAATAGCTTCGTACAAAAAACGGCAAGAAATGTCTATGTATGTAATTCCTTGACCATAAAGTTAGGTAGGAAAATTGTGGATCAGTGGCGGTTTCTTTATAACAGGCACAAATCCTTTAAACTAAAATTATTTATTATAACTGCAAACAAAATTCTCGAAAGAGAAACATAGATATCTTTGAATTATATGGGTTTAAAATCCCAAACAAATTCTACCCAAGTAAGTTATTTACTGAGTTTAAGGTTAATTATTACTAAAGTTACAAGTTGAAAACAAATTCATGTAAACAAAAACTAATTTTAAGTTCTATTTTTAAGCCGCATGTAAGTAAGTTGAGTAAAAAAATAGTCAGAAAATTTTTAAACAATTTAAAAAAACAACCAAAAAATATATTCTTTTAAAATTAATTACACACACATTAAACAAGACTTTCGCAATCAAACTTTTATACAAACAATATAAAATGAAAGTATTTTCTATTTATACCTACTACACAACAATGTCAAAACTTATATATTTTGCTGAAAAGAGAAAAAAAAAAAACTGTGCACAAATACACAATAAAACTATTCAGTCAGATTATCCACACACATTTTCAGTTATGTTACGTTACTAAAAAACATAACTACGTCTGCTAAACACACATGAGCTGGCTTTTAAGTTGCATGTTGTTTGTTTGCAAACTCAAAACTCAGACGCTGTGTGTTCGTTTTGCTGCTGAAAATAGTAGACTGAATTCAGTTGGTTTTTAGTTGAGTGTGTGCTCAGTTCAACTATTTTAAGCAGTCAAATTGTTGAAAATAAAAACTGGAACTATTTTCAGTTCAGTCGCCAGTCAAACAAATATTGTTGCTGCTGAATTTTAAACCCCGGTTTTTTATTTATGTGTATGAAAATATAAAATGCAACAATTAGGTTTCGTGTTGCTTAGTTTTTAATATTAAACTAAACCATTTGCTTACACACATATTTAACATAGATTCTTACAATAGAAATATATTTAGCTGAGTGTTTAAAAAATTCCCCATGAATAAATTGCAAACAAATTTTGAATATCTTTCAATTTGTCTTCAGAAATGTCTATCGTTGTACATTATTTTTGTTTAAATATTTTTTAAATTGGTAAAAGCATTATTTCTGGCTTATGAAAATATAGAATAGTAATGTGTTACACACCAAATGAAATGTTTGAAATGCAAATATTAAAAATAAAAAAGTGTTGAAAGTTGTATAGTTCTGTGGTATCTACCACAATTACAATAGCATTAAAAATTAATAGGTGTCCCATAGAAGAAACCTCTTATTTATATGCAAATGTATAGGTACTTCAACAGCACGTAATAAGAACAGAAGTATATTTAAAATTAAATGGTGTCCACACAAAAGGAATTATAATTTTCTATACAGTCATATATATTTCTTTGAAATTTTGACATTTAGTTTTCGTATTTTGTAAGCACTCTAGTGCCAAAATTATTTGTTTATTGTTTGTTATATTTTGCATTTGATTGTTTTCTGTAAGTTTAGGTATAGTATTTCTTGGTGTTATCGAACTTACTAAACCTAATTTTTTTTATATTTTTTTATATTTATTAAATGTTGCCAATATCCTCCTCTTCAATTTTTGTGAACAAAAATTCGTTCAGCATGGCCCGATAATGATCGCCATTGACTGTAACGGCCACTCCTCATTTTCGAAGAAAAACTCGTTTTGGGTGCACCGGCTTTTCATTGTATGCGTGCGTGTTTTCTGTGCCCCAAATGCGACAATTTTGCTTATTTACATACCCGCCAGATGGAAAGATGATTTTTTTTTTGGCAAAATCGGCATTTTAATGTCGCAATATTTCCTAGCGCTGTTCAACCGTATACACAACCATATTCGATCAGCGGAAGGATAAAAGTAATTATCTGTAAAATCAGACATCAGCTAAATGTTACCATTCACGAAATAGAATTAACAGAGGAGGCCCAAGAAGCAAACAATTGTGATTTAATTTTCCAATTCTGAAAAATATTCTAGGCAGTCACAAAATGAGGATTTTTTCTATAGCGTATTGTTGTCTATCGATCCTGTACTCTCATCAATAAGAAAACGTTGGATTACTAATGGGGTTTCTCACCTTCTAACAAAAAAGCATTAAAGGATTTCCTTTATCTTTTAGATCTGCTTCATGATATACCAGTTTATTTTATAGAAGATAAAAATTTCTTTAAGGAAGTAGTTTTTAATAATGACTGTTAATTTTAGATGTGCCTCTTGGTTACCCTTTTCCACGTTTAATTGTTTTTTTTATTACAAAATTTTGTAGAGCTGCGTACAAATTTTTATCTTCCGTAACATAAATTTATAAAAGTGAGATACATATTGGAATACAAATAGTTTTGCATACATATTCATAGGCATAACAAAATAAAATGTTAAAATAACATTTTAATATTTGTTGCTTATCGCTGAAAATATCAAAAAATTATGGTAAAAAATTTTATAAATGTACACAACAAATCAAATAAAATTTTCTGTGCCTGTTTATTTGTCAAGTTAAATCAAATGGTAAAAATCTGCAACGCTAAGCTAAAGGAAACTCCAAAATTTCCAAAAAAAAAGACCAAAACCCAAAATTGTAATTTTTACATTTTTGCCTATAAAGTCTACATATATATTAGGGCTTATAAAATACTTTCAGCAACATTCTGAAGTATAAACAGCTTCTTTATAGTAGGATTAGATTTCCAATCCCAGCTTTAAGATTTTAGAAAATATACGGTAAAAATCAAAATTTCGATATAAAATATAAAATGACCTCCATTTTCTACATGAATGATCAACTTCATACAAAATCATTTAAACGTTCATACACGCATTTAGCTTAAATAAAAATTTAAATTCTTTTAATTTTAAATTTTTTCCCCCATCAGGTTTAGAATTAAATTAAAAAGAACCAAAAAGCCGAAAATAAGTAAATTTTTCATTAATTAATAAAATCTTTTTATATATTTCTTAAGAAAATTTGTTCTATCTAAAAAATTAGATCGATGGTCCTTTTTATGCTCAAGTACACAAAAATGCAATCATTTTGGATTTTTTAAATTGAAAATCGAATAATATTTAAGTCAGAAAAAATATATTCTTAAAATATTTTTCCAGAATATTTTAAATTTTGGTCACTAAAAAACTAAATTAATAATTCTAAAAATTGTACCCAATATTTTGAAAAAACTGTGCCTGGGTATCGAATGTTAAGAGTTATGGATCAGTTGTGGAAGAATGAAGGGTAACAGTTTAACTTTGTTTTCCAAAAACATTGCAAAAATGTAATTTCCTTGCATTACCTTTCAATTTTTTGTTTTTATTTAGCATGGATTTCCGCATGAATATATACAATTGCATTAGTATGGAGCGTCGCTTGGGTATGATTGAAGTTGTACTCAACGCTGAAACAATAGCAAATATACAAAAAGAGAAAGGCATGTTTTCGGCTACATCACCATTCAAAAAGGGCTCTTTATATAGTTGGCTTAAGGAGTACAATAAAACCGAAGAAGAAATGAATCCCTAGAAAATGGTTGATATCCAGGTTCAACTTAAGCTCAAATGCTCCACTGATATTCTTATGACAAATTTTTGAAACCCAACGAGAATTTGAATATAAATTCAGTTACGATTTTAGTGAACAATTGAGAATACTCGGCCTGAAAAAATACTCTTAACAAATCTATACTAATAAAATCCCAACAACAAGTTTTCTTAGAATAGGTAGAGTATATAGTTGCAAAAAAGTGAGCTGCTAAGGTAACATAAGTTTAAGGGTAACATAAGTTTATTTTTATCATAATATCAACTAATAAATATTTAAGCGTGGAATATTATTCCGACCAAAATATTTTTAATGCGCCTGGTCGCGGACAACAATATTTTTAAGGGGTCCATATATTTTATTTCATTTTACAATGATATTTAGTGAGATCCTGCCCAATTCTTTAACTAATTTTTATTTATGTCTCGGCTAGACAACATTTGTCATGGCGGACGGTTAAAAAGGATAGGCAGAGAGAGTGAGAGAGAGGCTAAGATAAATATTTTGGGCGGCATTGCTTTTTTGATAATTTTTGGTTCGTTTTATATCTTTGTAAATTTTTAAGAACTTATAATAAAAAATTAGGCAACAATGTCTTTCCTTAAAAATCCTATTTATATTATCCAAAAATGTTGAGTTTACATTTTCAGAATTTTTTATTTGATTTTAGATTTTTTACTGCGATTCAAAGTGGAAAAAAGCAAATAAATTCTTTCGCTCAGTATGTTAAAGCTAAAACGTTGTACAAACTTTACAAGATTTTTCAAGTGTGTTTTGGTTAAACTTTCATTTATTTGTACTTAAGAATTTCTCAAGATGATTAGTTGAAACATTTTCGCTTTTGAATGAAACTGTAAGCAAAACTATGAAGAACTAAGAAGTACTTTAACTTGTGTAGTGTTTTTTTAATTTAAAATGCTTTGAAAACAAGATAAGCAAAAATGTATAAATATCTACAGAAAACAAAATTCGGACACAACATTGTATTTTTATTTATAACGGTTTTTATAAAATCTCTGTAACAATTTGTAAGTTATTTAAAGTCAAACTGATTTTGTGCTTATTTCAATATTACAAAAATGAAAACTGAAATCTAAACTGATTTAAATTTTTTTAAGTTTTATTATATTTTTTTAATGAAAAGTAATTGTAAAAATGTTTTCATAAACTAACACACACAGGCACAAATCGAGTATCAACAAAAACGGAAATTGCAGTGCTTAAGGAAAATGAAACATACGTGCAATCTCAACTCAAACACACGATTGCCTGAGTGTCTGTGCACATGAGGTTACAACACAATTGTAGAAAGAAGAATAAACACAAAACGTTTATTTCTTGCACTTATTGTATTACATTTGTTTGAGTAACTTTGTTGTTGTTAACTTTTTTGTATTTCGTATTGTATATTTTTAATATGGGGTTACTTCAAATATCTTTCGATTACGTAGGAATGTGTATATGTGTTTTTGTATTTTAATACTTGTAAGTAGTAGTGTCTTGCAGATGGCGGTTGAAGGTGGTTGTTCGTTCTATGTATGATAATTAACCTACTCACTTGTTTGGCAAAGAACTTTAAGTTTCGAGAAAGGACTTACTTCCAGGGTTTTCACCTTCTCATTCAATAAAATAGGGGCTATTAAATGAACAGGTCTATTAACACTGAATGATCTACCGGGTAGTTAAAGTTGTACTTATAGTAATAGCACACATAGCATTTAATTTTTTTTTTTTTGTCTACTTCCTTTATTATTTTTTCCTTTAGTATTGTAAAGCATATAATTGGTTAGTACGAGTGTTTTCAATACAAACAAATGAAAAAACAGTCTTCTAAATCTTATGTGATAATGTGCATTAGTCCTGCACTTGAAAGTGTAAATCAAATTAAAATTCAAAAATTGTCTAAATTTTTTTTATCAAAACGTAAATTCTAGTTGAAAGGCAAAACTACTAGGAACCAAGCCCAACATAAAAAGCTTGTGGCAACCATACATGGGCATACTGCAGTATATAATGCATAACGCAGAAAAGTTTACTGGTTACTGTAATTTTTTCAGTAACCGGTAAACTTTTATTGGTTAATGACATTTTTTTCAGTAAACAGTAAAAGCCAAAATTTTAGTGCATTATTTAACTAGGCCCAGTAGGCCCATGTATGTTGACAACAGTGATTTCTAAATTACAAATACAGGCGTATAAAAACAACAGCAATATGTGAACACTTAAGAAAACGAATTCAAAGAATTATATCTCTTAACATGGTGTTGTAAGCACGTGGACGTTCATGTCTTAAAATAATATAGTTTAAATTTATTAAAAACATGAGTCAGCTATTAGCACTTGCGATAAAGGGCATGATTATGTGGGCGGATCTAATGTATTTAAACCAAACATCCATTGAACATGTATGTACATGTTGCACGTGCCAAATAAACAATAATAAATATAAACGAATAAAAATGAAAATAAAAAATGTTGCCATTATCCAGGAGCTGTTGCTAAAAGTGCTGCGAGATGTAGTAAATACTATTGCTACTGGCGCTTGTATATCTTCTGTTTGTTACCCAGTAAACATTGGTATAAAAAATACAAACATTTTTCAAATTGAGGTTTTTATGTTGAACATTTTTGGTATTTACTATATAAAGAAAATTTTATTTTCTATTTGTTCTGTTACAGTTGTGTTGGTCATGAAATAAACGATTCAGTTATAGCTTTGGTCAGAAGGATGGTAGTTATTTTAAAGCATTTTTACACACAAAGCACTTAAGTCACCATTCTTAGTTGCATATAAGACGGTTTTTTTTAAGACCGAAACAACTGTAATTTTGGAATTAATAAACTGATTGCCATAATCTGTGCGAACAAAATTGCGTACTGTTCAATGAGGCACCCTAAATGCGGTAATGTTGACGATTTTATATTCCATTTAAATTTAAGTCGCACACCTAGTTCAAAAGTGACACAACTCAAAATTTAATTTAATTGTTCATTATCACGTTAAGTGCTTTGCCATCATTTGACTTAATGATAGCAGATTTTTCTGCTGTTGTTTTCAGAGTTGAAGTTTGAATGGCATTTAGTTGTGCTATCAAAATTCTATTTTTTCGACAAATTGAGAAACGAATTTATTACCTTGAGTACTATTTGAAAGTTCATCTAATATTGCATTTGCTGTTTTTCGAGGCTTATGTATCTATTTTAAGTTGGATATTAAACCATTGACATCAGTAGTTCCTAATAGATCTAGTTTTCTTTTTATCTTATCCGGATTTTTAGTGTTGTATACTAGTGCAAAGAAAGTTCGTTTTCTGTGTACAGGAACTTCATTATTGAAAAGTTCCACTAGGTTTATAAATTTTTGGGCGTCGTACAGCGTTGCCAGAACTTTTATGTGTGAAATCTGCGAAATCCAACAATAATTAATCTTCAAATGCATTTTTCCTTTACTATGTATTTTCTGAATAGTTTTTGTAGAAATTAACTAAAGTAATTTATTTTTCATTTAGTTAATCTTGAAAATCTAATACTTTTAAATATCTAAACTTAAAGTTCAAGCCTTGTTTTTTATTTTCTTTAAAAAATCTTTGGAAAATTTTTATGTAAGATTTGGTTATATCGCACTGATCAAGACTTGTGCTTAAAATTATTTCAGCTGCATGAGTGCCTAGGCTTTCATAGTTAAAAAAAAATTTTTTTTGAAGGGCTCTTGTCGCTTCGCTTTGGAGTATTTTACTAAAAGTATTAATAATACCAAGAAGTTACTTTAGAAAGATAAATATATTTTATTAGTATCATATAGGTTATAAAATATGAATATTGTAGTTTCGATTTGATTGATATGAACAGCAAATAAATAATAATTTTTTAAACAATATAATTCTAATAAGCGACTTACAACCGACTATACGGAATGCCAACGCCTTTGGAATGGGTGTAAAATCTTTTTAAATTTAAAATCTAATAAACTTTGTATTTTATTTAATTGGTTATAATGTTTTGAACTGGTCCACAAATAATTGTATACATCTTTAGCTAGCGTCTCCACAGCAGATAGAAGTTTAAGTTGTGCACACGACGAACATAATACCAGTGAGTCACATATGCATTTTATAATAAATAAATCTGATATTTGACTTTTTGAAATTTAGGCAACGGAATGGTTTTTGTCTGTCATGACAGCAGCTTCATCTGCTGCAAATTTAATTATGTTCTCATTATAGTCAACGTCTTTGCCGATAAAATATTTACTGCCGTATTCATAAAAAAATCAAAACAGATTTGAAATATATTTAAGATAAAATTTGTATGAAAAATTTGTCATAAAACACATTTAAATGTTATTTTATATTTAAGGCGTCGCATTGGAATACTTCTATAGATTTTAAAATCTATGCATGAGGATATTTTATTTGAAAGGTCGATTTTAATTAATTTTTTTATGAAAATTAGGAGTTGAACTGTGATTTATTATAAATAAATTAAAATTGATTTTAGTTTAAGTTTATTTTTTTATAAAGATTAATTATTTTACAACGGACGTTTTCCAAAGAAAACAATAAAAATTAGTCAACTTAATAAAAGTTGCCACACAAATCATAAAAAAAATCTGCGATTTTAGGCCAAAAATCTTCAAATCTGATTTTGGCAATTTGAGAGGTAAAAATCTGCAAAATGTAGATAAATCTGCACTTCTGGCAACATTGACTTCGTAAAAGAAAGGATACTAAAGTCTTGATTTGCCATCTTCTTTATTTTGATTTTAATATATAGATGCAGGAATGAGGAAAGACATTTGGATACTGTTTTTAATGATAAAAGTTTTTTATAAAGTAATGCTTTTTCATTGAGGATTGTTATGATTTCGGCGTATAATGATCTCGTCTTCTTTAATAATTTAAATTGTAGCGGATCATCTGCATCTTTTATGATATCTAACACGTTGTTGTATAGTGCTGTGCTGTCTGATCTCTTCTTTAATAATGTTGCTCTTGTGTAGCGTCTATTAGGAATCTTTTTAAGTTTAGTTAGATTATGCTTCAAACGCTTAATTATATCTTCTACTAAGGCTTCCATGTAATTTATGTTGTTATAACGTCAATAAGACAAGCACTGGATTTAGCTGCTTTTAATGCTTCTTGACGTTTATTTTTCTTATTTAGCCTGTATAGTTTTTTTTTTGTAAAATGTAATTGTAGAAAATGAGGATCAGTAGATTCCAAGTTTGGTGGGCAGGATCGCTATGTAATATGTGGTGTGTGACAGGATGTTTGGGAAAAGAGGATCTTTTGTTTTTTTGCCTTGTTATTACTGAGCGACTAAGACACGCAGATCTGTTTGGCGGCGAGCGCCTTTTATCTCTATA
Organism: Gymnosoma rotundatum; assembly: GCA_916610165.2. NCBI lineage: Eukaryota > Metazoa > Arthropoda > Insecta > Diptera > Tachinidae > Gymnosoma > Gymnosoma rotundatum. The sequence continues at coordinate 86,789,343 of OU744337.1, read as the reverse complement.
TTTATCCGGCGGAGATACGCCAATTGTGTTTGAGCTTTCAGAAAAGAAACGCAGTGATTGCGAGCAAGGTTTTCCAAAAACTTAAGTTCTTGTCAAACTTTTTTCTTTATTTATACAAAAAATTTTCAACTTAAAATTATAAACTAAAAGTAAATATTGCTAATTAAGCATTTCTTTTCGTGGTCAATAATTGCATCCAACTGCTGTGTTATTTAACACTTTTGTTGGCAAAGAATGCAATGATCGATAGGAAAAAAACGTACCTGTGTATTATTGCAATGCATGTATAAATTAAATTAAAAAGAACATTTAAAAGTATGATGTTTGCTACATCCTAAACTTATAGTATATTTAAATATGTAATCTATATGCTACGTTCTAAATTTATAGTGTATTTATGTATTTATATGTAATGTATATATATATATACATATACATATACATATATATATATATATATATATATATATATATATATATATATATATATATATATACAGTGTATAAATATTAAACAAATGAAAAGAACTTTTTATATCATAATCGGTATGGATTTTCTACTAAATAGTAAAAGTTTTTGTTTTTAACCATTTTAATTCAGGTGAAAAATAGTTTTTTTTTGTCGAATTCTGGAAAGTTAAAATTTTGAGTTGTGTCACTTTTGAATTAGGTGTGCAAGTGCTCTTTTATTATTTTTCTAATATATTTAGGCAATATAAACCCTAACTTTTGCATTGTTTTTTTTAAGGCTGAATTCATTTTTATTACTTATATAGATAAACACTTAAACCTTACGTGAATTTTGAAACACCTTTTATATAATTTTTTTATTTTTTCCTTTCTGGTTGGGAAAAAGTTTAAATTTTTGTTTATGAGGTTGTTGTAGCTGCACTTGATATACAGTCTAAACGTTTGTGTTGCAATTTCTTTTTTATTTTTAGTATGTGATACTGTGTATCTTTAAGTATCTTTTAACATCTATAGAAAGTTGGAGTGCATTTATGAATTCACATGATGATACCTTTGTAACTTATTCGCATTTGAAAAAGTACTGCATGAATTAAATATACCAACAAAATCCAAATTTTATCAGAAAGTATTAAGAGTTTTATTTTCTATTTTTTTACTCTTGTATTTATTAAAATAATAATTTATATATTTTTTACCTTTTTTCCAATCATTTTTACAATAAACTTATAACTTGTGTTTAGAATGTAAATAAAACTTTTGTGATACGAGTACTTCGCATAGTTTTGTATAAAAACAAATGTTTGGCTTTATGCAGATCGGTAAAATCTAGATAGTGACACTGTGCTGCTTTCTGTGCTGAAAGTCTAATAACAAAAAATAAAAACTACAGTATTGGCTGCAGTTGAGTTAACAGCACATATTATTTATTAAATGCCCTTAATTTTCATATACCACGTTTATGTGCAAGCTATTTGCAAATAAAAATTTCTATCTAGTTAATTCATTGTTTATAAGGCAAGTTTAGTGGTACCGCTGGTATATTTGTTGTTTTATAAATAACATAAATACGAAATAATTTTATTATATAAAAATATTGAATATTTAAAAAAAATTCAATAAAATAAAAATTTACTGCCATATTCATAAAAACTAAAATAATTTTAAAATGGGTTTCATGACAAATTTTCCATACAAATTTTTCATAAAATACATATCAAATCTATTTTAATATTTAGTGAATATGGAGGTATTATTTGATTTTAGTTAGGAGAATTTTATTATTTTTCCTATGCCAATAAATACAGTTTTTTTTTTTGTTTGTTTTAGTGCTAAAAACTTGTTTAGTACCACTTTTATAGCATTGATTTTCTTTCATTTAATCATATATTATTCTCTAAATAACAGTCTAATCTAGAATTAACAAAAAACTTTAGCAAAAGTCATAAAAGTTATTTGTAATAGTCCAGGCATTAAATCAGTTAAATAAAATCAAATTAATATTTACGATGTTATACAAATGTATTCAATAGCAAAAATGTTTAAGTTGAGAAATGCTTCTGACATTCCTTAGTATTTAGTAAAAACTTCAAAACTAATTGAATAAAGTGGTTGATTGTACGATTTGAAAGTTAATTAAAAAAAAAAGAAGACAAACTTATTATCAACATTGAAATTTGTATAACAATTAATATTAAAAATTTCAAAAAGTAGGTTCATGGAACAAATTTTTGTGAAACTCGAATTTCTGTTAGCTATTTTTTATTTGTGTTATTTTGAAAATTCGAAAAAAAAATTCTTGTCAAATGTCTTTAAAACATTAATTTTTTTCACCTTAAGCTCTTCATTTAGAAATAACCTAATCAAATGCAAATTTCAGAAAGATTGAAATTGTTTACACTGGGATTTTATATCTGCTCTTAATAAATAAAAACAAAAAACCTTCACCAGCAATTTTTGAATAATTAAAAGTACTGAAAAAATAAATTAATTAAAAACAACTTTGTACAACTTTAGTATATTTAGAACTAAACAGAGACACTTGAGCAATTTTAGATTTAGATACAGGTAAGACTTTAATAATAATAATTTGGCTGGCATTACTATTTTCTGAATCTCTCAAATGCAATAAAATAATGCAACGTATCGATTTTGAAGGAGAATAATGTTTATCCAAATTATAAATAATTATGCTTTCTTCATAATACAAATACTTAGATATGCCACACATACCAATTAAAAAGGTGTTGAATGGATTTTGTTTTACTGTCTTAGAATCTGATGGATTTTGTTTATTTCTAAAAAAAATTTTAATTTCCACTTTTGAATTTGTGCACACCAACTTATTAATTGAGGATGCAAAATAAAAATAATTTTTAAAAATATAATTTTTTAAAAAGGAAAATATCAAAGAATTATTAACGGTAAAATTTAAAAGTGATTCATTGCGAAAAAACTTTTTAATTATTAAAGAACCAATTTACGGAATTGAAACCACTTTGATCTGATCTGATTTCTGTGATTATTAAAAATAAAGAGGATCCAAGCATTCGAGAATGAATGATCTTTTAGAAGAACTTGTTATGTCTTAAACGAAGCATTCGAAATGCGTTAGATCAGCTTATTATACTCCAGAATTCCTCAACAGTTTTAAAAATCAGCTTTTTTAAACAATGAAAGAAATTTGAAATACTGCTGCTTGCCTTTTCAGAGCTAATAAAATCTTTGGAAGAATTTAAGAAATTTTCTGGCCAAATGAGAAGCAAGAAATTTAATTGCACTTTTTTATGGATTATAAAAAATTAAACAAAAACAATTATTACGCAAAACTTGCGTAATTATTCAAAAGCCCGACATATACTGATATAATATACTTTATTGCTTAACTAATACACTTCCTTTAAAATAAGTACACCCAGTATTGCTATTTTTTTTTCTTTTTTTTTTGCTTCCTTGCAAATGGCTTGTCGAATATCACCAAATAACGCCAATATATAAAAACATTAATTCAAATATTGTAAGAATAAAATTTCAGTAAGTTACTTCTCTCATAGCAAGACATAATATTGCATTGTTTATAACAATCAAACAATCAACGCATTGCATAATTACATTGAAAGCAAAAATTAATGTTATCCATATACCAAATTAAGTTTTTTCAGGCAACTTTTTTATTGATTCATAGCTGTATTTTTTATAAGCTAAAATATTGAGCTTGATCTTCCAAATGTCACATGTGTGGTATAATGTTTTTGAATCATACTTCCCGCATCAATATAATCAGAATAGCAAAATAAATTTAAACTATTCATTTAATTTATAATAGGATTTGTCGAAATCAGATATAAGATATTTTTTTTATCACTCTGTCTGTCTTCTATTAGTGCCCTAAACCATTTGACAATTTAGTTCACGAATAAACGTTTATTTGCAAAATTTAGGCGATTTCGCGTTTAAAGTTGGAATGAAAAATCTTTTTTGGCGAGAAATCGTCAGAGCTGACAACAATGGGCATACCTCAATAACTTTAATTTTTCGTTAGAAATGTCTGAGAAAAAGAGAATAATACGAGTTAAAGTAAATAATTTGGAAAATTGTTTTAGAATACTCCTTAAAGTTGTTACAAAATAAAAAAATATACTTTTTATAGATTTTAGAAATTAAAAAAAACTCTTTTTTTTTTTTTGTTAATATATTAATCATCCGCAATTTCTTACAAAAGTGGCTAAGAAAAGTTAGGTGTAATTGTTTAGATAGTAGGTAGACGTTAAGTCCAGCAGCACACTGTTAACCGAATATAAAATTATTGCTTAGAGGTTGAAATAAAATTATAACTATTTTTGTCTGTATAATAACTTTAATAAATATGTTAACAAAAGAAAAACAACACGGTTTGTAATATAGATTTAGATGTTTTATACGAGATGAGTCGTGATAAAAACTATTACTGCTTAAGAAATTTATTGCAAAAAGAGCAAAACAAAAAGCAGAAAAACATAAACTGCCCCATACATTCATGACGCAAATACATTTTATACAATGCAACATTAGCATTTTTGTATTGACTACTGCTTTTTTTCTATTACTCCTTCCTTCCTATCTTTCAAAGTAGAATAAATGGAAAATGAAAATAAGAGAATACATTGCAAAACAGATGTTTAAGATTGTTGTCTACAAGAGCATTTATACTTAATAAATGTTGTTTATTCGCAGCCGTCTTTGCGTTAACTTCTCTATGTGTGAGTGTGTGTTTTATATGTACATCAGCGTTGCCGCTTTGGTCCAATCGGACCAAACTTGGTAGTTTTTCGTTTTTAAAAAACAGTTTGGTAGTTTGGTTGGTTTGTTGCATTTTTTTTAATTTTTGGTAGGTTTTCCTTCTCGAGCAATTTTTTAGCAATAGTAAATTTTTCACCTTAAAATTTCAGAACATAAAATAAAAAGAAATGTAACTTTGAATTAAATAAACAATAACTTTGAATAGTGTTATCACTGTTTTCAAAAACTCTTTTAGGTGTAATAAAAAACATATCTGCTTTTTTGCATAGAGATGATTAAAACTATAACCATCTGTGGTTTAAGAAACGCGAACAATATTATGAAATTGAAATTAACATAATTTTTGAGTGAAGTTTTATTTTTAAGTGTACGTATTAAAAAAATTAACAGACATAATGGAAAAAAAGTAAACTTTTTTAATTGTAAATATGTACCTATTTATTACATAAATATTTACTAATATTGCATGTAAAGAAACAGTCAAAAGAAAATTTAGAACCGAATGGTTGAGCGAATTTGATTGGCTCTAGGAAAGAGATGGGTGTTAATTCTGCATAGTATGCTCTAAAACTATTTTAAATCATAACACCCATCTCAAAAGTCACCAAAAGACAAACTACCATCTCAACAACTACGGGGGAAAAAACGAAGTGAGTATAACAGAGTTTATGTGCAAGAAATGCATTTTTAAATTTTTGGTAGGCTGTGAACGATTTTGGTAGGATTTTTTAAAATTATTGGTAGAAAGTTAATTTCTTGTGTGGTAACGCTGATGTACATATAAATCAGTTGTTCTTTAGTCATACTCAACAGTTTAAGTCAAAAGCTAAATGCCACAAAGAGTCTTAAATGCGAATTAAAGATTCTAAGCGATAGAAAACATTCATTTTCTAGTGCAAAAAATCATAGATTTTCAGTTAAAAAATTTTTTTAAGTTAAGGAATTTTAATTGAAGGTAAAGGTAAAGTACCGTAGTTGAGATTATTTATTCAAAACGACCTGTTTTTCATGTGTTTTCTTAAATAGAGCAGATAGCATAAAAAACTTATCGATTTGTTTCATAATTAAATCTTAATCTTAATTCTGTTATGAGAAGCAAAGTCTTAGTTCGTCGTTATAATAAAGTGATAAAATGTTAGAAGACAAAAATTTACGAAAATAGAAAACATGTACAAATAACGAACGATATGAAAAAATCTTTTGCCGGGTTTTGGTTTTGATGGTTGGTGTGAGTTGGATAACAAAAATGCAAATTTCTTCAACATGTTCGAGATAAAGCAATTTCTAATAATAAAAAAAGTAGAGTTCCGAACAATGTCTTGCTTTAAATCCTCTGTTGACTACAGTTTTCTACGATACCCATGTCCTACTCCACAAAGTAAAGTATATTCTGAGTTCTTATGCGTAGAGAAGTCGATTGAGCGGTGCCCGTCTGTCCGTCCGTGTTGGTGTTGAAATCAACTTTGCCAAGGCACTAGATGAGCTAGAGAAACTTTCAATACGCAAATTGATCAGACATAGTTTCGAAACTTTTGCCATTGAAAATCAACAAGATCGGTCCATCTACTTCGAGGCAGTGGGCAAAACTTTTTCAACTTTCTTTTATATGCCTGCAAGTAATTGTGTTTATGATAAAAAAGTAATGAAGAAAAATTGGCGAGCTTTTCACCACTTGCTGGGTATTCGTTACTGAATTATACTAGGATCTGATACAGTAACGTTTTTTATTTACAAAGCTGGGACAACAACCTTAAGCTAAAATTTGTTTTGCCGATTAACGGTGAAGAGTACATAAAATTCGGCATAGTTCGGTAGTTTGTTTACCGAGTAACTTTAAGATCATTTGTTCAATTATTAATAATTGTAAATTGCTGATATTCAATTTTAATTATTAATTAGAAGCTGCTTGAATCGTTCTTTCGCTGTTAATTATAAAACGCTGACATTTAAAATCTAAATTCAGTTAGCCAAAACAAACAATCAGTTATATAAAATAAACAATCAAATAAAGTCAAAAGTAAAGCCTTGACTGTTTCATTGTCAGTATGTAATTCAAATTAAAAGTAATAATTTGCTTCGAATCCTTCGGGACACTCCAGAGATAATGTAGAAAAACTGTAACATATTTTCGCGCAGCCGGTAACAAGTTCTACCAAGCCACGTTTTGAATATTTCGTAACTGACTTGATCCCTGTCTGCGTTAAAAGAAGATTTATTTTTTCAAGAAAATTCTTTACTAAACAAATCGGCTAAATTCATAAATTGCTGCCGGAAGGAAGTAGAAGTAGGAAGGCAGGCAATATCTTAAGTCATTACGAAGTTTCGACTTTCGGAGCTTGTTTTTATATTAATTTGAAAAGTTAATGTCACTAAAATATTATTTTGATTCTTAAATTTAAAATTTGTTTTAAATTATCAGTCCAACTATTTTAGAGTTTTAATCAAATAAACAAATAATGTTTATTAATTATACCTATTATTTTAAATTTCCAAATTTATTAAGAAAGAAAAGCAGTTGTATTAATTTTTAAAGAAAACTAAAACTTAAGCCGATTTTAACAAAAGATTGTAAACTTCTGACCAACACTATTCTGAGATATATAAATATACTTACTCTTCGTTACCAGTGCTGGTAAGAAAATATTATATGTATTTATGTATGGAGGTGTACAAGCTGCTAATATTGGATGTTCCAAGGTCTGCTAGACTGTCTGTCCTTTTTCTTATAAAAGAAAGAAGTTTGAGAAATTGAGCCCGTACAACATTAAACTATACACTCCTAATGAATTATAAAGATACGAGAAAAATATTTATTACATTGTTACACATCTTGTCGTTTTATTTTGCTATTACAACAATAGCAAGTCTCTTTACAAACCAAGAAAGTAGAAGAAGTTTGTTGTTTCTTCTTGTTGTTGTTAATTATCTACCCGGAAAAACGTGTTAATACTAAAACATTTACTGGAAAGAAAATTAAAGATATAAAGTTAAACTTTTAAAATCTGCAAGTTTTTTTTTTAATAATTCTTTGTATTAAAATTGCAAGACCAGCAGGGTCAACAACGAGATAACAACAATTTTAAAAACATACACATTTTTAAACCAAAAAAGCGCTATATACCAAACATAAAATAATAAAGCCTGAAGATTATGAAGTAATTTTGTTTAGCTGACATGAAAGCTGCAACCATGGCCTCAAATATTTGCTTGTTGTAGAAATTAACAATAACTTCAGTAAAAAGGACTACCGAATTATCAGCAAACTAAGAGCATTGAAGATAAAAATATTCCATTTTTCTTCACCACATAATACCTTAACGTTATGTATTTTTGTTTTTAATTTGTTTTAAATAAATCATTGCATACAGAACATTTAACATTGAACAATTTGTAGTTAGAGCAATCAATCCTAAGATATCTTTTAAAATATCATGCATCTAGATACAAATACTGAAATGGAAAATTTAATTATAATTAGTTTCTTGCTCTTTTATCTTCATCTTAATAATGTAATAGATCTTAATTATTATCTTTGACATCGAAAGCTACATTATGAGCAGGACAGCAAGGCTGACACCAACATTTAAATTATCTACAGTATAAATTAGTTGAAGAATAAGAAATTATATTACACTAATACAAGCCCAAACTTAAACGACACAATTAGATAAGTATATACCTCTTCTAATTTGAATACAGTTAAATTAATATATATTTATACCCTTCACCACAAAAAGTGGAAAAAAGGTATAAGTTTGTCATTCCATTTTTATTTCTACAACATCTATTTCGTATTATATTTTGAGTTCTAATGCATAGCAAAGTCGATTGAGCGATGACCGATGACCGTCTGTCCGTCCGTGTTCGGATTGAAATCAACTTTGCCAAGGCACTAAATTGACTAGAGAAAATGTGAACACGCCAATCGATCGGACATAGTTTCGAAAATGTTGCTAATAAGCAAGTTCAATCCATGTCCTTCCAGGCAGCAAGCAAAACAAAACGTCTGGCTCTAATTATTCCGTTTTATTTTAAGCAAATCTGGTCTAGTGAAGTAACTCCAAGAAAAAAAAATCTATATATATTGGGCAATAGAAATGGGTCTGACTTATGGATCTCTGAACTTTTCATAGTGCACCATATATTTTAAGATATCAATTTGTTGATACTTTATCAAAAATTTTTTAAGTTTTGTAGAAATTTTATACGCCGTTTTCAAGAAAAATTCATTTGTTCTTCTGCAGCGTAGTTAAGGACGATTTAAAAAAAATCTTAGGTGCATCACTAGCTACTACTAGATTTAGAGTAGATTTTGTCAAAATCTAGTGACAAATCAACTAAATTTTGTCGAAATCTCGTAAGTACTAGATTTCAGTATAACGTAAATGTACCGTTAGGCAATTAAAATTATTACAATTTTTTATATCAGAGTCTACGTCCCGTTCGCTGGTAATTGTGTAGAAATTTCCACCCAAATGTGTTAAGAAATTCAAAAAGTTTTTGGTTTTTGGTAAATATTGAAAGCAATTTGACGCAGTCTACCAGAAAGTGGGTTAAAGATAATCTTTTTTCTTTAAACTTAAACAGAACAGAGAACATAATTATTTTAAGATTTAAAGCTTAAACAATGAGATTTTCAGATTATGTAAACTGCTTTTTAAATATGTATATATTCATTTCTAGGATTTATTAGGTTCTTAGCTGGCCTATGCGAATTTACCTGTATCGGAATTTTTAATTGTACATTTTTTATAATATTTTCCCGCAAATATGGATTTTGTAACTCTATACCAAATAAATAGTTGATATATTTGTTTTTAAACCGTATTCATATGAGCTAAAGTGTAAGTACTCAATAAACAATCTATCAACTGCATGGCATTTTGACTAAATTTACAAACATCTTACATCTCTACGTGCTTACATTTCCTGCTAATTGGTTTACTACAACTTTAAATCACACACACAGGTTAATTTTTTTAAATGCTTATAATTAAATTAAACTTTGCCTTGAACATTCTGATTCTACTGTACTTTTGTGAGTTATTTTGGTGACTGATCGATAAATATACATTAATGTTATAAATTTTAATATGTTCAATTCAAGTTTTCGTTAAAAAAAAAAAAAAACCTTAATTTCTAAATAAATGGTAGGAAAATCACAATTTAAAGTGATTTACGCCAACTTGTATTTACATGTGATTATTAGAGGGAGGAAAAAATTTATTACTACGATATTTTATTAAAATGTAAAGAAAATTAAGCCACATAGAAAAAATTGTGGTTTCTTACAGAAACAATTCACTTAATCCAGAAATTAAAATTAATGATCAGTCTCTGTGTTGTAAGCGAATGACTAGAAAATTTGTGTAGCAATCACTTAAATATTAAGTGTTTTTTATAAAAATTTTCTAGACCAGAGTCGCTCGCCTATATAACAGAAACAGTATATAAGTAAAAAACTAATTATTTTCTTTTGATGCCAAACTAAAACCTGGAACTTCAAGAAAAACAATGATTTCTCTTCTCTTCTTTTCATTTATTTTTTTTAATATATCTGACGATTTAATGTTGAAGCGTTTTGCCTCTTCTTCACAATAAACGAGTATATACGTGCTTACCAATAATCAATATTTATGAAAATATTTAGTGATATTCTTACGGCTAGCGCTTTCGTCCTTTGGAGAGATAATTCCACTTTACTTTTATTTATTTTATTTTATTTATTTTAATTTGAATGCATTCCATTTTTTTTAACTAAAAATGTCCTATAAATCTCGTTTATATTTTTTAGCAATTAAGAATAAACGCAGGGTACCATAAATTTAAAGCAGACAGGAGAACATAATTTTAATTATTTTATTTTTTTTAGCACCTCCAATGATAGACCAGAATAATCTGTGCACAACATGTTTCCATATGTTGGAAAATGTAAAACATTTTAATGTTGTTTTTTTTTTGTTTCAGCATAAATATTTTTGTTTTCTCTTCGCAAAAGTAAAATAAAAATATTATTTTTTTGTGGTGGTAGTAGCTGTGATAGTAAATAATAAAAACATGATCTCTTCTGCTTGGTTTTGCAACATACAAGAAACTTCAATATAACGTTTCCATTTCATTTATCATGTTTACGTGTTGTGGTAAGATTTAATCCTATATACAATGCGGATCCATACTGAGTGAATATATGTAAATTTTTTTCTTTCTTTTTAATGTTCTACTGCAATTAGGTCGGTTTTTGTTGGTTAAAAAAGAAGAGTTTTTTTTAAATATGAAATGCATTATTGCCCAATAAACAAAATAGATGCAAAAATTGTATATTTATTTAGTTATTTTTTTTTTTTATTTAAAGTCTGAATATTTTAAAGTAACAATAAAGAGCTTATGTGTAGTAATGAAAAGCATGGACAAAACAGTTGTTTGTTAAATGAACGATTATGACTTATGCAACACTAATTTCTAAAATTAGTAATTTTAAATTCTTCAGGAATAGAATACAAGAAACGAAATTATGCTTGTCTAAAAGAACTCCATAAGTGTGGCTTATGGAGCGAATAAATAAATCTGCATATAAACAGGTATCTTCAAGCATTGTGCTTTTTCTCCAAAGGTTTTAAAACACTTGAAAGACCTCCACAAAGTAAGATATCATAAAAATGAGCTTCTTTGCTTTCAATTTAAATCACGTGGAGGTCACGTCACTTCTTCAATGAATTTAAAAACAACACGACAGCCGCTCGAAACACAAATCGTCCCGTTTATTAGTAAAAATATACAGGTCCTTTTGGTTTAACGAATGCATTTTACCTGACTGCTGAGTAATATTCCTCACTTATACTATTTTTCTGACCCATTCAAGAAGTAAAAGTAGTTTAATTTACTTTTCATTAAATGACAAACACTAATAAAGTTAATGCACATTTGTAAGTAAATTAACGTTTTGGCACAAGCAGTTTTTCATGCAAATTCTGAATTACTGTACCCCACAAAATTCTTGGGCCTCGACTGATTCGCACACTTTACATTTTGGGTGATTTCATTGAATACTTTATTGTGGTTTCATCTGAACTAGTCGTCTAACACAAAATAAATAATTTCTGGTAAAATGTTACTTCATTCACCCAATCGTCAAAAGTTCATTGGTGCAGGGATAAATGCAATCGATTGTTTACAAAAAAAATCAAAAGGTACGTTATCCTTAAAACTTGCTAATCATCTATAAAACTGTATTTTTCCAGATTTTTTATTTTATATTCACAGATTGTGCAAGATCAAAAAAACCTTTCGTTTCTTATGTGGCCTTACCTCAAAATAGGATATTTAATTTTCGAATACCAATGACTCAAAATTCAAATACATATAAAACTTTCGTCATGGCAATTCTTTTAAATGTAAAAGATGAAAACAATTTTTATCATATGTTTTCTTTGCCTGAATACACTAATTTTAAAATAAACCAAAAATATTTCATATAATTTATTTTTATTTTAACCCTGAAGTTAATGTCGACGTCGTTGACGGCGTTTCAACGCCGAAAAAGTTGAAACAGATTGAACTTTTACGGCGTTGAGATTAACTGCTCTCATACAACTTCATACGATTCAACTTTTTTTTTGACATTTGACGCCATCAACGACGTCGACATTAACTCCAGGGTAACTTTTAAAGCTTTGATTTAAAATTAAAAAAAAATTCTTGTTTCATCTATGAAAAAAACATGTCTTTTTTATAAAAAAAAATACATAAAATTATAGCTATTTTGTTGGCACTACTTTTCTATAAAATACGTTATCACCCACTGGCTTTTGACAAACTTCATTAGCAGAACTTGAACAGAAAGACGCAAAATCTAAGGCACTAACTCCGCTATACTTTCCACATTACACTGTTTATCCTCTAGAGTAAGAAAAGCAAACGTATAACAAAAGAATATCGAAGGGGGGTATATTATTTAAGAAAAAATCGTTCTGGTTGAAATAATTTGTAAAGGCATGAGCAAAATAATATCCTTAATTTTTTTAAGAAAAAAAGAAACTTTTTCTAATTTCCATTTTCAATTGCATAAACACAGTTTAAGAAAACAAAACTGTATACGAAAATTGTAAGTGTGATTGTTAGAGCTTTTAATAGAGATTGTTTTAGAATTGAACTAATCACGCAACTGAGCGAAGTGATCCGGTGTGATGACGTTTAAAGCCGTTTAATTGTATGAAAAACTTCATCACTCACACTCTTTTGTTTCGAGTGTATTAAGTTTCATTTATAACTGTCTTTTTGTTATTAAAAGAATTTCTAAAGTAGGGTTGTCGTGATTTGTATACAAATAACGAGAAAGTCACTGAATGTTTTTCTTTTTCTGTTTATATGCAAAATTATTTTCTTTCTTTTGCATCCATATCCTTTCAAATATTTTTGTTTACCTTGATACTTTGTGATTCCTTTCCATTCACAGAGTACTATGTTTCGGTTGATTCAACAAGTAAAATGAACGAACGAACAATTTGAGCGAACAAGTTCTCTTTTTATACGTGAACGAAAATGACCGCTCACTGAAGTGAACGACTTGGCACAACTCTAATGATTGTTATATTTTTCTTCGAAAACGCCCTTGGGTGGCATTTTATATCAAGACAATAATACAATTTAAATAAATGTTTACTTAATACATTTGTTTTTCTCATTCCTATCTTTAAGGTTTTTTTTATTTAAAAGCAAATTTGATTAATTGCAAAATAGAATTTATGTTAAACAGAAGTAGAAGCAAAAAACAAGGACGTCAGCGATACCAGAATGAAGATTTGAATTTAATTTTAATGATAAGATCTGAGATCTTTTTCCACAATTTTATTGCAAATTAAAATTCGCACAAATTTTTATAACTGCCGCTCATAGATAAATATGTAAAAAAGGATGACCCTTACCCAGGTATATTTGAAAAAAAAACTAAAATTTCCGATACAAATTTACATTGAGTTCTGTAAACAAATAACAACACAATTACTTAATTCACAAAATCCCTTGTATCCGTGTATACTGTGTATTGTTCAATTAAAATACAATAGTGCATGCTTGTTGTTGGAAATTTTCATATAAAATTTCAATACACCAATACACTTTTATTTTGCATGTTTTTGAAAAGTTGTATTGGTAATCGTGTTATCAACTATATGTGAATTCCATATCACATAGAGAAGAAGAAAACAAAATCTTTTACAACTTACTTGAATCAACCATATCAAAAGTATCAAAAATATACTTTTCCCATAAAAAATTTAAAATGTTCCTTTTTTCAGTCCTATTGTCCATTTTACTTCCTGAAAACAATCTTCTGAATACTTATTTTCATCTTCTTATTGGCTTTTTGACGTTTAATATACAAAATAAATTGATACAATAATACACTGCGTGTTCGCAAGCATATAAACAGAAAGTGTATTCAATACAAAGATTTTGTGAATTAAGCAAATATAATTCTAACGACGCAACCTTAAAAAAGCTTTCTTATACTGACCATCAAAACGTTATTAACAAAAAAGTTTCTTCAATAGCAAGTCGGATAAAACTTTCGCCAAATTAAATTAAACACAGTGAGATACAAAATTTACAAGACAAATTTAGGGAAATCTGTGACAAATATTTTAAAAGTTTAGCAAATATTACAGTAGAAGAGTTTTGCCACACATCTCAAAAATATCTAGAGAAGATAGTGAGTTGTGTTTCCAACTTTGTCGAAGTTTGTATTAAATTTAATATGTCTGGGTGAGTTCTAAAACGTCATTTGCAATGCAACTTAACAAAGTCATGCATTCCGAAACGTAACCATTTAAACATTGACAATGTTATGCATCCCTAAATGTATAATAAAAGTTATTGATACGCAAACAAAAGCAACTGTGCATCACTAATTTTATTTCTGCTTTGTTGATATTTCGTGCAAAATAAATTACAAACACATCAATCATGGCGGAAGAGAAGTTAGAAAATTTTCGTTTAAATTTTATTATTATTAAAACAGAATTTATTTATACCTTCCGGGACAAAAAGTGGACTTTTGAGTGGAAGCAGCTGTTGTTAACAAGACGTTTGCAAAATGAAAACGATTTTGCCTCTAAAAAAAGAAAAGAATTGTTTTATGGGAGAAGATGCTCCGGGAAATGAAAACCATTGACTCGGACTTTTTAAGTATTTCTTTACAATTTTATAATTGCTTTGAGGTGTTTCATCTAATAATCCCATCAAGTTTTCAAAGATTATATTTTTTATTGTTGACATCACCATCTTGAAAAAAACTGGTTGCAAAGGAGTATTCCTAAATGTAAAAAATTTGCAAAAAAAAAAACAGTAGCAAACCCGCATCACTGCAATGTGTTTTGACTTTTTGGAACTCACCCACTCCCTTGTTCACCTGCAAACGTTGAAAGGAAGTAAACTTAAAAATCCAACGCCATATTAGAGGGTAATTTTAACCGACTTCAAAAAATGAAGGGGGTTATACAATTCGGCTGAATGTTGCTTTTTTTTATATTTGTACCTTCAGAACTCAGTCATTTCTGATCCGATTATAAAAATTTTTGGTAATATGATATATTATGCTTACAGATTGGTCCAGTTTCAAAAACAGTTCATAACCTTAAAAATTAAAGGGTGTCCCCATACAACATACATAATTTTTACGTGTTTTACGAACTGTAAAGGGCGATTCTGTAAAATTTAAAATGACTGCGTATTACAATGGCTCCCAAAAACAAAAAATTATACAAAAATAAATCTAAAAATTAAAGGGTGCCCCCATAATTAACGTACATTTACTTATATGTGCCTATCTTTTGAACCGTTATAGTAAACACTTTCAAAACAGACAGAATGTCCACTGCTATAACGGTTATAGCAACAAGTATTAATATTACAAATTATAAATTAAAGAGTGCGCCAATAGTTCAATTAATTTAATGTATATGGCCATACCTTTGAAATTTACAACGAACCTGTATTGGTAAGTCCGCTATAACAACAAGTATAAAATGTGGATTAAAAAGTTAAAGGGTGTTCCAATAACGGTTCAAAGGATAGGCCCTGATAAGTAAATTTACATCAATTATGGGGTCACCCTTTAATTTTTAGATTTATTTTCGTATAATTTTTTGTTTTTGGGAGCCATAGTAATACGCAGTCATTTTAAATTTTACAGAACCGCCCTTTACAGTTCATAATACACGTTAAAAATATGTATGTTGTATGGGGACACCCTTTAATTTTTAAGATTATGAACTGAATTAAACGGGACCAATCTATCATATTACAAAAAATGTTCAAAATCTGTTCAGAAATTAAATGCAGGCCTCCCTCTTTTTTTGAAGTCGGTTAAAAATTCAAAACTTTCACAGTAATATAAATAGGCCTGTGTGCTATATTTTGAATTATCAATTATAGAATTATAGAAAACTAGAAGCATACATACTTTATCTCAAAGATGCAAAGTATAGTTACAACTATGTTTAATCATATTATAAAAAAAATTATTTGGATAAAATTTTTCAATTGTTAATTTTTTTTTTCTCATATGTATGTATATTTTTGTTTTATGTATTTTTGGTAACCTCATTAAAAGTATTAACACGTTATAAAAAATAAAAGATATTAAAGACTTTTTTCGACAAAATAATTTTTTTCTATGAAAATTTTTGGTACCAATGGTCTTCATCTGCTTTCCCTGATTCAGTTCTGCTTGATTGCAGAACTTGCATGTGTTTCCGCAAAAACAAAATGCTCAAGTCTTAAGAATTAAATTAAAGTAAATTTGCTACGATTCTTATTATATCTTTTTTCTAAATTTAATAAGATTTTTCAAAAAGCAGCAAAAACAGTACATATCGTAAGAATAATATAAGTAGGTGGTAGAGTGGCAATAAGCTAAAAAGCACTCTTAAAATGGAAGCCAGTGCCAATATTGGAAATAAATAAAATAAATAAATGTTGTTGTATGTTGTAGTGTCAGTATTTGGGATGATATCGGAATCAATGTCAATTCATGTTTTTTTGTTGTATTATTTAAAAATTTTGCTGGAAAGTTTATTTTTAATACTTTATTTTGCAAAAATTAGCCTTGAAAAGAAATGGATAGAAACAGTAATCGTACTTGAGTATTTCTTTTTTTACTATTTTACTGTATACGCACCAGCGTTTTTAATGCATTTTTTTAATCTTAAAACTTTTAGCAGTCAGATTAGAAATAAATTGAAGTTCTGTATATTTATTATATTTGTGTAATTTTTTCGATAAGTGTATGGGTATGTGTGTTATTTAAAGGGCTACTGCTGAGTTGTTGTGTTGTCGTTGTAATGCAGTAAGACTTATAAATAAATGTTACTACTTCTATTCCGAGTGCTCTTCGCCCCATTCCTGCCAGTTTTTTTTTCTTATGCACATCGAATGCGAATTAGATATAATATGTTTTTAAAAAGCTTATTGTAATTAAGATATCTTTTAAATAAGTTTTAGACTGTGACATACTAAGTGACCACTTTAAAAGAACAAATTTTCACTACAGTCTATAATAATATAAAAATTCTTTAAAATCCACTTTAAAGCAGCTACATTATTAATTCTGATGCATAATGTTGAGAATTTTGCAAATATAAATTTACAATAAAACACTTTCAAAAAAGAGACATCAATTTATTTCATTTTCATTAACAAGTTAAATATCTCAGGCTACTGGAGTCATGTTGATTACAAATCTGGTTGGCCATGGTTCAAATTCTGCAGCAACCACGAAATAAAAATGTTTTTTTCTGCTTAATGATATAAAAACATGTTCAGAAATTACCTTACAGCATGCAGCCTCCTTCTTTCTCTTCACAGCATATTTGCCGACGAAGTGAAATAGCCTCTCACCACCTGTTTTATCCCACATTTATCTCTTTTCTAAAGAATGTAGCATGGTTACAACAATAACTAAGGTATTGTTGCTGATACTTCTTTTTAAAAAAGTCTGTGTTATCGATTATTTAATTAAAAAATGAACTACAAACAAGCCTTCGAAATAATGAACCTAGCTTAGCAAGGGCAACAGAATATCTGCGGCTAGAATATAGTGCATTTTTCGTCAAATATCGGCGTAAAGTGTAAACGTTAGAGGGATATCAAAAAATAATCTCGCCAATAGATTTTAATATTTTTCGTAAGGCCAACAATATAGGTTATATGATGTTTGGTTAAATAACATTCAAGTATTCGCATCTAAATTTTCGTAATTTTTGTAATAGCGTTGGTAAAATTTGTATTAAGACGTGTGGGCGAGAAATCCGCCATCACCTGCATCTTATGTGTTATTAATGATTGATCAAGTAGCATATTATCACTAAAAGCTACAGCATCACCAGATAATTATCCAGAGATACTCTACTCGAGCATATTTGTACAAAAGCTTGATCTTAATAAATTAATAGGCAGAGATATTTGAGAATTATCTCAAACGAAAACTTAATAAATTCATTGTTAGGCCAAACTCGTACATACCAAAATTGTAAAACAACCATTGAATATGTTTTTTTGAAGTTTAAAGATGTTGTTTATATTGTTTTATATCTTATGTTATTTTTTGTTTTACATTTACTAACGAAACGTACTTGTTTCTTAAACTAATTCAATTACCATTATTCTACCATCCAATGACCAGCATAAATAAATAGAGTTTCAACGATGGAATGATTAAAAAATTTGTAATGCCAAACACGCTCATAAATTCACCCAAACACACATCCTCGTTTAATGCTGTACAACATCTGAAATAATATTTGTTTTATTTTACAATTTCAAATAAATTTGATTAAAAAATTGGAAAAGTTCAATATGTAATTATATTTTCTGTTGTATGTTTTTGTAATATAAAATGTGTTTATTTTACGAAACAAAATATAAATTGAAACTCAACTAATGAAGCACAAAATGTGTTTATTTGTTTGTATGTTTATTTGTCGGAAGGCTATAGCTGCCTACATCAGTTTACCCATCTTCCTGAAATTTGCACAGTTTGTTATCAGATATGTGGTACTTATTTTTTCTATATATTTTATGTCGGCATGGCACTTTCTAGAAAAATTAATATTTATCATCGCATTACTTTGCAACCTTGAAATTTTTTTCAAATAACTCTTTTATTAATATACACAACGTAGCGGAACACTGCCATATATGTGGTTCGTCCCATACAAAGTGAAAAATTATTATCTTGTACCCAGAGACCTTTAATAGGTCGTTTTTATAGTTTCGTGAATTATGTATATACTAAATTGGAAATAGTGCGAGAGGTACTACTCCCATAGAAGCTAAAAATATATACCTGAAGAACTGTATTGGGAAGAGTGGTTCAATTTTTTTTATGGTGAGTAATCAATAAAAAAAACTGTCTGAATCGGGAGATTGGATATGGTACAATTATTTCTATTGAAGTATTGAAGAACACTGGGAACAGCTAGATAATTAATAAAAATTATATTTCTAAGAACATCTATAAATTTGGAGACTCATGGAGCTTAGGCTGAAACCCACAGTATACAAGAGCTATTGATTCACAACTTTGCATGAAGTCTCTCTTATTGTGTAGAGATTAGTTGCCGCATGTCTTCAGAAATTAATATATTACCATTTCCATACATTTCCCAATAACATTATTTCAAAAGCGATGTTGAAGAAACAAGCGGTTGGTTTGGAGAAGTGGTAAAGCACTTTCAACACAAAGGTGTTGTTGGGGTTCAGATATTTGTTATTTGAAAAATGTTTATGCCTTTTTGCAATAATTTAAGACAAACAATTAAGTTATTAAATATACATACAAATATAAATAATTAAGGTATTAAACATTTTTTATTTTATCTAATTGACTGCGGTAGAAAACCATCACAGGCTACAGACATTTGTTGAATTATATGTTTTTTATTTGATAAATTCGATGTTTGTGCGCCAGTTTTGCACAATGGGTTAACAATTTATTAAATGCTTTAATGAAAATTGCAAAAAAAAAAAACATTTAGTTTCGTTAATGTATGTTTATCATGAACAAAATAAAATAAAACAACAATATTAAACAAAAATTCACTTTTACTGCCTAAAATCTTTTTTATAAAGGAATAAATAAACAACGCCATTATCGTCGTATTTTTTTTTTTTTTTTTTTTTTTTTTGGTTTTTTTTTTTTAATATTAATCAGTGATCGAGAAACGAGTTGCAAAAATGGCGAAAATTTATTTTTTTTGCCAATTTCATAGCAGGCGCTTGTAATGTTATAAACGAAATAAAACTACAAAAGATACAAAACCTAATATTAAAATCATGATACTAAAACACGTAAAAATTTAAAAATCATTCTCCTTTTTACAGCAGACCAATATTTAATCGCTTTCAAAATTTATAGTACGTGTATTAGTTAATATTAATCTAGAATTAGTTTTTATTTTCACGTGAGCCAAAATAGCGTCGACGAAAAAGTTAGGTTTTTGAAATCAAAAAAACTGTCAATTACACTTTTTCCAAAAATTAGAACTTTTACATAAGTAATAAAATTGAAGTCAATTTTGCCAACTAGAAGAAAAAAAATGTATAATATAAACAAATGCCAGTTTAAAACAATGGGTTGTAAATATGGAATACAAATTAAAATTTAAAATTAAAATACTCTCGCACACTATAACTATAAAGTATAGATCGAGACGAAAAAAATATGCAAACGGAGCAAAATTTTCCTTTAGCCGTTTCCGAGTTCTCATTTTCATGATGTACATATAGTCAATCATTCTACCGGGGAATGACTCTAAGGTCAACAATTTCGAAAACGTAAAAGGGCACAGCTGCTTGCACAATTTGTGCACTACGGGTTGAAAAATGAAAAAAAAAAAAAATAAATAAATGCAGCAAACCACAACTATGTGTTTATGTATTTATAAGACAGAGTATATAACTATATGTGGAGTAATTTTCGATCGGGAAAAAAAGTTAATTTGGCTGCCTGGCAAAATTGTGTGTATTTTGAACTGTTAAAAAATTAACTTCTTACAGTTTTATTTAAATTTTAAACAGCTTTAATTTTATTTTCAAGTTTTTTGAAAGTTAAATTACATACTGATTGAAAAGCAAATTATGAAATAACTGCTCGTAAAATGGAAACCTAAATTACTCTTTGGAAAGTTGCTTTGCAAAATGTAATTGAAAAGGTGAATTGCATGTGCAATACGTACGCAAATAATAAATTTCTGTTGGTTAGTAACTTTATTAGCGTCATTAAAAATTTGCCATTTGCTTCGTTTATTTTTTCTTTTTTTAGTTTCATTCTTCGCTACTGTAGTTTGTTCATTTTATTCTATAAAATTCTTCGTAATCCCAGTGGCCATTGTGGCAGTTACAAATAAAGCCACTTATACTTCAGCCACAGATAGATAGTGAAATTAGAAGAAAATGTATCTATACATATTTGTAATTGGAATGTGAGTGGTTTCTCTACAGCCTGCAGCTGGTGTAGAGACATACTAACTGACTCTGTGCTGTGTGGAAAAAACTTGTAAATAGAAACCGGTCACATGGTGTTGAGTATGCAATTAGAATGAAAACATAAAGACGACAGAACATTGGTCCAGACTATTGTTGACAAAAGTTATTAAACCGTTGTGGTTTTTATGGCGCAAATTGATAGTTGTTGCCCCTGATAATAGCAATTGAGACCAGCAATCATAAAGAAAAATGTTTTAATTACTTTTTCCATAAATTCGAAAATAAAAAAAATTTTAAAAAGAAGCACAAATAGCATCATTTGAATAGTAGACGTTCCCAACGACAGTGAGGTTTTGGTCTTTTTGCGTTTATGCATTCCTTTAACTGTGACAATAGTTTCAATTGGTGGCTTTTGTACATTTCTGCGGAAAAATGAGTATTTGTTAATAAACAACATAATCCATTGACAGCGAACTGCTCAAACGATAACACAATTTTGCTGTCAACACAACAACAATAACAATAATAAACTGAACAACAAAAAATTACTTAATGGAAATGATTTACGCGTGGAGAAATCACACTTCAGAATTCACAGCCGAATTTTTCTATACAAAAATTTTGTTATATTTGTTTCGTTTGTTTATCATCTCATTAGCAGTTAAATTCAACCAGATTTAACATTTTCTTGGTTATTGCCAAGAGAGTTTATTAATTAGGCTTAGATAACGCAAGTCAGGTGCGTGCGTTGTTCAATTTAAATAAATTTCTTTAAGAATTTTTCTTACGACTAAGAACAGCAATAAACGATAATTAAAAGAGTATGAGTATGTTTATGCCATCATTAATAAAAGTTATTATAAATGTTGCTTTGTATCACGGGCCAATTATTTTATTATTTCATAGCCAAATAAATTGTATGAATGGCATTAGAAATTCCAGGTAGTAAAAGGGAGAAAACATACAATTCAGCACGAAAGTCAAACATTATTTTTTCATAAAAATAGCGCAAGCTAAAAGTTTAACATTAATACTGTTAAGCACTAATTAATTTTGTATATTTTGTATTTACCTCATTTGATGTTTTTCTCTTTTTGATTTTTGCTTACTTTTAGATTATCCACGCGTTGAAGTTGGTCCCGAAAATCCACTGCGTATAGAACGTGATCGTACTGCCAAATTGGAGTGTAATGTTGATGCTAAACCTAAGGTACCTAATGTGCGTTGGACACGTAATACTCGGTTTATAAGCTCCAGTCTTACCCACACTATACACCGCGTAAGTACACAAGATGCTGGCAAATATACTTGCTCGGCTGACAACAATTTGGGCAAGACAGGTGAGCAAGAACTAATATTGGACATACTGTATCCACCCATTGTGGTTATTGAGTCAAAAACTCGTGAAGCGGAAGAAGGCGAAACAGTTAATGTGCGCTGTAATGTCACATCTAACCCAGCACCCATAACAGTGGAGTGGCTTAAGGAGGGCTCGCCTGAGTTCCGTTATTCGGGTGATGTATTAACTTTGTCTTCAGTGAGAGCTGAAAATGCTGGCAGTTATATTTGCAGAGCAGTAAATATAATTCAGTCTTATGGACAGGAGAGAAGCGAACGTATTGGCAATTCTACGGTAGCGCTATTAGTACGTCATCGCCCCGGTCAAGCTTACATAACACCTAATAAGCCAATTGTTCATGTAGGTAATGGTGTAACCTTGACCTGTTCAGCAAATCCTCCCGGATGGCCAGTACCTCAATATCGCTGGTTCCGCGATATCGACGGTGAATTTTCTGCAACGCAAAAAATTTTAGCTCAAGGTCCCCAATATTCCATACCCAAGGCTCATTTAGGTAACGAGGGAAAATACCATTGTCATGCCGTCAATGAATTGGGTATTGGAAAAATGGCCACCATCGTCTTAGAAATTCACCAGCCTCCCCAGTTTTTGGCGAAATTGCAGCAACATATGACCCGTCGTGTTGCCGATGCCGATTACGCTGTGACCTGTAGTGCTAAAGGTAAACCAGCACCCTCAGTCAGATGGCTTAAAGATGGAGTAGAAATATTACCTGAACTTAATTTGTACGAAGTGGTTACAAATCCCGATCAAGGTCCCAATGGCATGGTATCCGTTCAGAGCATGCTTAAATTTCGTGGCAAGGCGAGACCGAATGGCAATCAGTTGGTTCCTGGCGATAGAGGTCTTTATACATGTTTGTATGAAAATGAAGTCAACTCAGCCAACTCTAGCATGCAGTTGCGTATTGAACATGAACCTATAGTTTTGCATCAATATAACAAAGTGGCTTTTGATATACGAGAAACAGCCGAAGTAGTTTGTAAGGTACAAGCGTACCCAAAACCAGAATTCCAATGGCAATTTGGCAACAATCCCTCACCGCTGACCATGTCTTCGGATGGGCATTATGAAATAAGTACAACAACTGACAACAATGATATTTATACCTCGGTCCTACGCATTAACTCCTTAACGCACGCTGATTATGGTGAATATACCTGCCGAGTTGTCAATTCTCTAAACACCATTAGAGCTCCTATTCGTCTTCAACAAAAGGGTGCTCCAGAAAAACCAACCAACACACGTGCCATAGACGTAGGTTCAAATTATGTTACACTTTCGTGGGATCCAGGTTTTGATGGTGGAATTAGCAATACAAAGTTCTTTGTCAGCTACAGACGCGTACCAATTCCCAGAGAGGAGCAATTGATACCTGACTGTGCTACTTTAGCCACAAGTAATACCGAATGGATGGAGTTCGATTGCCATCGTGATAATCCTTGCAAAGTAACACCGTTGGACCAACATCAAAGTTATGCTTTCAAGGTGAACGCCTTGAATACCAAAGGAAACTCACCATATTCTAATGATATATTGACCACAACAAAAGTAAGCAAGATACCGCCTCCGCTACATGTAACATATGATCCCAGCTCACGTACGTTGGGCATAAATGTTGGTGCTACTTGCTTGTCTTTAATAGCAGTAGTGGAATCTATGGTTAATAGCGATACACCCATGGCAGCGTGGGAAGTTATTGATCAAGTTAATTTACAACTATCCGGCAATGGCCCTACCTTCAAAGAAACTACTTTAGATCGCTTGATTGCTCCGCGTCGTACAACGGCGGGCAGAGCTCTAGGAAATTCTAATAATGAAGATACAGGTGATGACATGAATTCTCTGGCTTTAGAAGGTGACAATAGTCCTACAGTGCGTGTAAAATTATGCCTGCGTTCAAATCATGAACATTGTGGAGAATATACAGACGCGGAAAGTAAGAGCATGAAATTAATTTTAGATGAGAAATTGCACTTCTTTCTTGTAATAATTTTCTATTTTCCATTTTGCTTTTTTTTTAGTTGGTCGTTCTTATATTGCCGAAGCATCTGCCTTGGCCACCCCCACCTTAATTGCCATCATTGTTTCTTGCATTGTTTTTGCCTTGTTTGTTGCCTTATTGCTGATGTTTTGTCGTTGCAAGCGAAATCAATCGAAAAAGAGTGCTGCTGCAAAGGATTATGAAATGGATTCTGTCCGACCGTCCATTGTTGCTGCTCAACAGAGTCAAGCGCCACCACCTTACTACCCAGCTAGTGGTTTGGATAATAAAGCTCTCGAACACTCTATGGATTTGGCATTGAGTATGGAGGAGCAGAAAAGTGCCTTGTATGCAACACAAAATGGTTATAGTTATCACCCCAGTACAGGTGTTGTTGGTAATGGCATTGGTATACCTGGTCATACGCTACCTGGCAACGAATGTAAGTACAAAACACCTTTTACAAACATTTAAAAAAAATTCAAGTTTTTTTTTTGTTGTTTTTATTTTTTACTTACGGTTTTTTTCAAAGCCAACAAAAAAAAATTTTTTGAAATATTATTGCTGTTGTTTTTTTTCGGGGGGGTTTTGTGGAGCTAAAGTGAGAACAAAAATAAAATAAATAAATGCTGCATTATTTGTCTATTTTGTAATATTTCATAAATTTACACTAGAAAAAATAAATAGTTGAATAACAATTTAAAATTTACCAAGCCATAAATTTTAATTATAAATTGTTTCTTAATGTTACATTCAAACCAGTTGCAGACTTTTTTAGTACCTCCTTCCTTTCAGTCCTAAACCTTTTATTAATAACTGATTCATTTCTTCAAGTGTTGTTAACGAAAAAAAAAATAAAAGTTTTACAGTCTTATTCACAAAAATTTCTTATAGTAAGCCTAATGTGTACTTTAGTTATTAAACACTTTTTGTTTTATTAACCAGTAATAAGAATTTTTTTTCACAAACGTTTAATAACGCAAAATTAACTATTAAACAGTTTTTATAGTATTGTAGTTTTATGTTGGCGACATCATTTCATATTATATGTAAATTTACGTTTAGTGATGCATACAACAACGAACCAGGTACCTGAATAATGTTTATATAATTAAAAAAGAATAATTAAATCACCAATAATAATATTTGATATAACTTAAATTATCATTATTTTATTATTATTTATTGTTTCGCATCAGAAAAAATTTAAAAGTAATAAAAAAATTGTGTTTAACCTTTTTTTATAAAATGATTCACTGAACGAGTACAAAAAACTATCCAAATACCGAGCTTGGCATTACTGTTTCTACATAACTATATTATTTTGTTTATTTATGATGCAAATTTGTGGATTTTTTATTTATTATTTTTATTTTCAAATCAATAAAATACAATGCTTTAGTTATGAAAGAACAATTAATTAAATTATGATATTTTCTCTATTTTAAACACATTTTCCACAAATATTAATAGTTAATTTGGTATTTATTACCTGTAAACTTATCGTTTTCTTTAATTGCAGAACAGATAAAGTGATAACTAAATTTTTTGCATTTGAAAAACCATGTAAGTCCATCTAATAAACTACGAAAACTCTGCTTCAAAACCCCAAAATAATTTGGGCGTTATTGTGTTTGATTTCATTTGCATTTTATGGTCTTAAATGGTGTAAATAAATACATATAGTTGTAATTTTTATTTAAGTATGTTTTAAACACTTACCTATTTTAGAAACTAAATTTATTATATTCGTAATATTTTTTTATTAATAGTTTTTCACACTTTTACAGTAAAAAATTTTACGGGAAAAATGCTTTTCAAAACTTGTTAAAGGTTTAAAGAAGGGTAACTGCTACGTTAAATATTTGAAATTTATTAATGATTAATAACAGCGTAATAGTGCTATTAAGTGTTTGTGAATACTACTTTAGCGATTTTTTCTTATTAACCTCTTATTAAGCAGTTTAAAATTTTTGTGAATAAGACTGTTAGTGGTTAGCCATTGGAAAACATTTATCACAACATCCGTATATTGCTTTAGAATTAACGAAATATTTTTGCTACTTTTTGTTTATGCTGTGTATTATTCTAGTTGTTTTCCTTTTTCATTTAAAATTTTTCCTCTGTTGAAAATTATTGCACACCGATGTTTTTGTGGTTTAAAGTATTGCTGAAAAAGCAGTTTGACTTTTAGTTCTTAACAAGCAGAAAAAAAAAATAAAAATTACAAATTCATTGATTCAATGTCCATCTTTTACACATTATCCAAGTGGCTTTTATTTTTTTTGCTCAACCGCATATTAAATAAAACTTTCATTCATACTCGAATTTGTATGTTTCACCAAAAATCTGCAGATAAGTAAAAATTACGTGCGACCATGCGGGTGACATAATTGCATGTTTACATCTGCTGACGATCACCTTTCTGTACAAACACAGCGGTTTAATTTTTTAAACAAACATTTTACTTCCTCCCATGAGAATGTGTACATATATTCCCAAATTCATTGATACCGTTGTAAATGATTCGGTTGATTTTGTGGTTTTACGCATTTACAACCGTGTTCTCCGAAAGCAAAGAAATATTTTTGCCAGAACAATACATTATTAATTGATGCTTTTATTTACGGATCTGATACAAAACTTTTGTGGAAGTTTTCTTAAAATTTTTTTTTTTCGTTAATTGTAATTTTTGCCTCTCACATTGTATTGTTTAATTTGTGTTTTTCTTATTGTAATTTATCATGGGAGGCAATATAATATTACATTTTTATGTTTTTGTTTCTGCAGACTCATTTCATTTATTGTTAATATATCTGCTTTCATATAATCGTTGTGGACTGTACGGCTACTTACAAAATAAGATGAATTACTTACTTTGTTGTGAAATTGTTTGTGGCTCATTTTTAAATTCATTATTAAATTCAATAAAACAAGACTCTTTATTGGCAGTTGAAACTATATATATAGTGATGGAAGTAGCACACAGTTAGTAGCAACGCCTTGACTTAAAAATATCGTACATAGATCAGAAAATTATATTATTACAAACGATTGAAAATGTATGCATCTCAAAAAATAATTTTTATTAATTTAATAAAAATTGACTTATTTTCGGCCTTTTGGTTCATTTTTAATTTAATTTCATTTTTAGAAAGAAAAATTATTTTACAAATGTATGCGGACGTTTTACAAAGAAAACAAGAAAAATTAGACGCTAGCAGAATGAAATGCAGCATTTTCTGTACCGCCACATCCTTCATCAGCATTCTTCGCATCTATCTACCTTATGTAAGGTACGTCGTAAACATCATCTATTTAACCAACTAATCTTAATGTTAAATTGGTGGGACGAAGCTCACACACAACTTAAAGCAATTCTTTGTGTTTCTCTTGGTAACTCGTCTTGTACATTTGTTGTTGCTTTTTTGTACTAAACTTCGGTATATCCACGAAATGCTACTTTTTATTTTTAACTATTCATCAGTGCTGCCAAAACTATTAAACCAATTCCCGCTAGATATTACTGTAGAAAACGCTAGAAACCGCTAACTATTGAAAAAAAAAACGCTGACATAAACCGCTAAAAAGCTTCTTGAACAATTTGTTTTTACACCCTTCACCGTGACAAACTTGGTTTCACAAAAAAATAAATATGTCAATTAATCAGATATAGTGTCGAAAGAGCTGCTATTGGAAATCAGCATGATCGGGTAATAGAGAATTAAAAAGTAAGAAAAATATCTCACCTGAAACAATTGGTGCTTACCGATATTTTCCGAGTTACGGGGCTCTGAAATTTTAAAATTTTTTGAAATATCAATAAGGGTATCATTTTAACGCTTTTTAAGAGATCTTTAACCTAGTAAGAGCCGATGGCATTTTTATGTAAAAAAAAATATATTTTTGCAGTACCATTTTTTTATTTTTTAATTCTCTGTCACCCCAACATTTGTTTTTTTTTTTATTGGCTATATAAGATTCGGCATAGCCGAAAATAGCACTCTTACTTGCTTAACTGTTTTTAAATACTAACTGCCGTATTCATAACATAAACTTTTATTATTTTTTATGAATATGGCAATAATTGTTCATCTCTCGTTAAGATTTTGATTGAGGTTCCGATTAAGTTTACAAATTTTTTCGGAACTTTGTAATCGTAGCAGTATTTCTTATGCCGACGGAGACCACATCTAAAGCAACAAAGTAGTTATAAAAAAGCAAGTAAAAAAATTGAGGAATTGACATACTTAACAGTTAAAATAGCATTAACCATATTGGTTTCCAATCTATTTCTGAGCTTTGATTTAGCTCTATTAAGTTGACTAAAAACTTGTTTCACTTCTGCATTAGACCATGACATGCCTAATAATCGCAAGACAAACTCAGCAAGCTCTTTGAAAATTTTATTTGCAGCCGCATTTTGATGTTCTAAAACTTCGTACCAAAAATACGTAGTATCCATTATATTATTCTATTTTATAGCATTTATATTATTTAGCTGATTTTAAATTGTTTCGATTATTTCCGGGCTATAAGCCAGTTGTTTCAAATATTAAGACGCATCCTCTGTTTTTTTTTTTTTTTTTTTTTTTTTTTTTTTTTTTTTTTGTTATAAGTACGATATTTACTGATAATTTATCAGTTTTTTTCTAAAATGTACCAATTATCTGGTAATCTGAAATGACAGTTTCCATTAGTTAAAAAAAGTTTTTATTGGCTCAATTAAAATATATTTCGTTATTTACCTTTGGATTAATTGTTTTAACAGTTAAACCAAACTATGCAGAGGCGGATAATCTATATATTTTTATAAAAGTTTATTAATACATAGTGTAGCTTACCTCGTAACTAACAAAACTTATTGTAGCTTAAAAAACCGCCATTTTCGCAACAATGTTATTCATACTTGTTTACTCACAACGTTATAGATGCTGTTTCAGTATCATATTGACTGTTATGAGTTAAGTATGAATGTTTATAAATTAAATTAAAATAAACAAAAAAGCCGAAAATAAGTCAATTTTGATTAATTTATAAGATCGATAGTTTAAATCCTCATTGGGAAAAATTAAAAAAAAAACCAAAAAAATTTTTATTAATTTGTTATAAAAATATTGAAACGCGAGAGATTTACTAAAAGATTTAAAAAGAATGTAGCTTATTTGTAATAAATTTCTACGATTAAATACTATGTTTTCTAGCACTGTCTGGACCTAATACAGCATTAGATTTAAGATTTGAATACTTATTGTAAGTTCAATTATTTTGAAGATACAAAAAGATCGTGATATTCCCACAGTGATTACTGTGAGGAAAGCATCTTCATTTAGCAGTTTCTAAAGAAACTAAAGAGATACTTAGTTAAGTATCATGGGTCAGGTAACTACCTGAACAAGAGAATTCGTTAGTTCGTACAATTTTATTTAACAGTTTTTAGAAAATGTAGCATTGCAAACGAACGAATTCCTTAAAGTTTAAAATGAATTTGATTTCATAAGAATTCTATGGATCAACAATTAT
Source organism: Gymnosoma rotundatum (assembly GCA_916610165.2). NCBI lineage: Eukaryota > Metazoa > Arthropoda > Insecta > Diptera > Tachinidae > Gymnosoma > Gymnosoma rotundatum. The sequence continues at coordinate 86,759,248 of OU744337.1, read as the reverse complement.
TCACTGTAGTGGCTATTGTAACCCTTCACAGCGTACTGGGTATTTAAACACGATACAAGAAAATACCGTGTTATTTTTACTCGTTTCGAAATGTAAAGACAGGACGGACCTAAAAGCAGGGTAGTAGTAATCATTTGTTCGTGAGTTAAAAGATTTTTTAAGAAAACAACGGATTTGACGGATTTTCTTTAACAAATCATTCAATAATGCAATCTTTGATTTTCTCAAGTCTTAAAATTTATCTTTTGTACTTGCTATAATTGTTTGACAAAAGAGTAATGCCATCAATGTTTGCTTGGTAGCACATCTTTAAATTGTATTGAAAATTTATGATTATAATTTGGTATATATTAAGGCATATTACAAATTTCGATCGAAAAAGTTTTAATTCTGTATTAACTATTCCGATCGGTTTTTTTACCTCCTTCATATTCCAATTGATTTTTTAAATTCATAAAAAATGCTTAATCCCACTTTTAAATTTTAATATGGCAATATTGGTCACACCAGAGTAACAAACAGGCTAACCTTAATGCATGGCAGTCGTTTTTACTTTATAAGTGGACCGACAATGACAAGCACATGCTAAATGTCTCCAGAACAGAGCAGAGGTATATAGTAGAGGGAACCAGGTCAGTAGTAAATCAATACAGTTCTACCATTAACATTTCCTGAAGGCTTCTTAAAACTTATATATTTCAAAGGAAACAAATTATAATAATGAAAGTCTTTAATGACTCCAGTTCTTAAACATTCAAATATCAGGTAAAATATGTTTTTACACACAGACGTGTTAAAATCGTTTACATTTTATTGAAACAAAAATGAAAAAAACGAAAAAAGCAGTGGGTAGGAACCGGCTTAATTTCTTTTCTTTCTGAAGTAATCTTTTAAATGTGCTATTTAAATTTATGCTTATTATTTTTATACAAACATTAAGATATCCATCCAACAACAAGGAGAGTGTTAATCACAAAAATGTAATTTTCACATTGTCCCTTCGGAGCAGTTTTGTTGTGGATTAGAATCCTGATTATAATTATAAATACAAATACAATTATAACTACAATAGCAATTAAGAAATCTAATTTTGTTTCCTTTTTTGTTTATATCGATTTCATGATATACAACCAAAGTTATTTTTAGTTGTATCAGTCATTAAAATAAACTGAAATATAGTTTTAGTAGTTAATAATAATTTTCGTGGAAATGAGACTGTTCACTTATATTTTGTTCGCAATATAAATGACTTTTATAAAACGGTATTTACCAATTGAGAATAAAGATGGATATGAATAAATGATTAACTGCCGATTTCTATAAATACAATTATTGAATATTTCTTTCGCATATTAATATTGAAAATAAAAACCAATTTACATGTTCGAATAATGATGATTTTGTTAATTACTTAAACTTAATATTTTCGAGCATTTACTATTTAAATCGCGTCTAAGAATGAAACTTGAAAAGTCATAAAAGATCATATTACAATAACTTTAGCTAAGACAAAAACCTTTAAGAGTAATGTACCTTTGACGATTAGTTAACACGTTGCCTAATAGGCATTTGATTGGTTTGATAGCGTAAGGTCATATTCCAACCATTTCTAATTTAATAATAGTATATTAAGCCCAATCCCTTGCTCCCGTGTATTACTTTATTGTTCAAGGCGTCAGGGATTCCTATAAAATGCGTCTACTTAATACCAATACCGCTCTAAAAGTGAGCATAACGTTCAATTGTAGGGTTAAGATTTTTCTCTGTCATTCCTTATCATCAGCTATCTCACCTCAATATTCCAATGAATTCTTTGAGTTAAAATGGCATCTGAAAATTCTTGCTTTAGAGGTCTGTTTTTTAAATTTGTTAACCGTTCGCTTAGAGCTTTCCTTTTTTGCTGGTCACGATCCATTGAAAATTTCCCGCAGATTTCTAATACTATCAAGTATCAAGAAATGGACATTGTAAATATACAAAAAAAAAAATAAATTAAGACAACTTTATTTGTGGTTTGTGGATTTTGGCTACAAAAACCTTATAAACAAAATATAGAATACAGTTGTAGTGTTTCCCCTATTGAAAGTTTAAATATTTTTGGATTTGTTAAACTTATGTGCTGCAAAAATTTAACCATTAATGTTGCAACCACCTAACAAGCATAAAAAGATTAACGTCATGCATTTTTTCATTCACACAAACAACAATAATAGGTTGAATAAGATTAAGATCACAATACAAATCGAACATGACATAGTGTAAGTGACTACAAGGAATGTTGCGTTTTTTAAAGGTCTCATTATTAAGTAAATTGTGAAGCATTTCATCAACAAGAAAACACGAAGCCAATTAAGGAGAGCTATAATTAAATTAATGCTCCAGAAATATGCAAAAACCATGATTAAGATATCTTTAAACTACACATGTAATTAACAGTGAAGAAACAAAGTGATACAAAATTTTCTTAAATAAACATAATGAAAATATGCGTCATTTCGGCAGTAAACTAATTTTACACTACGGTAAAAAAAGACTGTCATTGGGGACTGCCAAAAGATGTGAGAATCTATTGCTATGAAATACCGGCAGCTTTTTTGGGCATTGTAATTAATAATTGCAGCAGAAACTTATAAAATTAAAAAATTTTAGCATTTTCTCCTCAAAAGCTTTTAAATGATTCCCATATTGATATTTAAAAAAAAATTGAAAATTTCAGAAGCCTGTAACTCGGTAAATATGCGCGAGCACCAATTTTTTCACTTGATGTTTTTTCTCTTTATCGCCCCATATATATATATACATATTTGATTTTTACTTCATTGTTCCAAATGATATGGAAAAGTTAGAGGTAGGCGTGGTGTTTTGCCTGCTACCGCGAAGGGCATGGACCTTTCTTGCAGATTTCCAGTGGCACCTCTTTCGATACTATGCTTGATCGATTAGCGTATTTTAATTATCTCTAGCTGATCTAGTGCGTTGACAAACTTGATTTCAACACAACACCGACGGACAGACGGACAGCGCTCAATTGACTTCCCTATGCATAAGAATTCAGAATATATATACAAACAAATGACAAACTTATTTAATCCCTTTTTCCGCTTTTTGTGCCAAGTGTTTTATTTTTCAAAAATTTAAAATTTTTGGTGAAGTTTTCAGGAAAGTAAATATTTTGATGAAAATTTAATATTATCGATGGTTTAGTGATATTCCAATAACCACCGCTTCGGAAAACTAAAAACAAAAATTTTCTTCGAAATGAAACAACTTTTAAATTTCAATTTATTTTCCTTAAAATTATAGTTTTTATGATTTTCTATCGACTGGAATGATTAATACAAAATTAAACTCATTTTGGTTTATTAAAAAAGATTCTTTACATTATAATAATGTAAACGTTACGAAAAGTTTAACAACAACGTTACAACAATTGTTTACCAGTAGACCATTTACAATTTGGTATTACCTGCATTTGAGTAGAAAACCATCAGTGTAGCAGCAACTTTTCAAGCTGAATCAATAATAACATTTTTCTTATCGGATACCTATTGATGTTAAATAATTTAATTTTTTTTTAATTTAGCTGCTAACGTACGAATCTTTTTGTTTTCGAATATTTATATCTATAAAAAGCAATGTTTAACATTTTAACGACTACGTTTCAATAGAGTAAAAAGCCTCTAATTAGCTTTCAGGTCTTTCCTGAAGGTTTTTTTGGAAAAAAAAAAAATCAAAAGTTCTTTCAATTCTGTGCTGGAGATGCTCCTATTCAAAAACTATGAATGACATTCCAAGAGAAATTTTTTTGTTACAATCGCTATATGTATAGTTGCTTTTCAAATATGTTAATAATAATATGTTGCCTAAAGTTTACTGGTGTTTCAATTTTTTTATAATCCTCTACTTTACATTGAACCACAAGCATACTTACTCTAAAGAATTTGTCATTGCTAACACCACTTTTGGTTTACAACCGCATTTATTCTTTCATTGTATTACTGCGATTCAACAACATTACATATTTTTGTTGTTGTTTCATTAGGAATAACAGATATATTCGCTGTTTAGAAATAAATTAGGTGACGAGGATTAGAACAGCCACATTGACCAGTTGTAAAGTCAGCCACAAAATCCGCGTAGTGCAAATTTATGCAAAAACAGCAAGAAACCCACAGTAGCAAATTCTAACCGTACATTAGCAAAAGGAGGTATTGGTTAAAATGAATGAAGGTATGTCGGAGACAGTTTCTTATTTACACATCTATACAGAGGATAACTCTGCATTATTCGGTTGTATGATTTTATTATATTACAAATTTTGGATATTTTAAAAGTTCAAACAACAAAACAAAATGCAATTCTCATAACTTCTGTAAGCAAAGTAGCAGTTTTTATGTTACAGCGTGTTGCTTGCCTTAGCCGTTGGATTTTCTCTATTCATGTAAATGTACTTTTCACTATGGCACTAGCAAACAAACAAATACCCTCAAGGTGAATGTGATGGAACAACTTAAAATGGTTTGGTTTATTTTTTAACTGTTCTTCTATAATATTTATACACATTTTTAACTTAATTCGCTTTTTATTTTTTAAGATAAATATTTTGAATTTTACTATTTTTCTTATGTCTTTTAAGGTTTATGAAAAGCTACAAAGTTTTTAACTATTCTCAAAAAAGATATAAATGGTAAAATTTTATTCTCTGGTGAATCTGTGTTTCTACTTTTTTAATCGATAGACACTTTATCATATTTTTCACACAAGAAATAAAAATAAATATTCTAAATCATAAAAATGCTACTTAAAAGAAAATAAAAAACGGTAAAACGAGTTATTATTCACCGTCAATTAAAAATCAATCATTTATTCATTTAAAAAATCCATTTGTTTTTAATTTGTATTTAATTAAATGATTTAACATTACATACAGTGCATAAGACCTTGGGACGTATTTTACATTCAAGGCAAAGTCAGTATGTATAAAATATCATAAAGAAGTATTAAGAATTTATAACAAAAGAAGATTCAAAAAATGACAGTTTCAAAAATGGCTTTGTTTTCTTAAAATTTATGAAAAAAAAAAAAACGGAAAGACATCAAAAATTGATAATCGTTCTCATGACAATTGGATCTTCCCATAGTGTGACCTGAGTCACTCTCGACCATAGATTGTCAACTCGGCAACAGCTGTATCAACCAACAAAACAACAACAAAAAATAATAATCCTTAAGGAGAACATCAATGTAAAAAATTATTAATTATTTTTTGCTTACCAAAATTTTGTTTACATTTTTACGGAAATATATTTTACACTGGATTAGCAATACACTCGTATGTATTTTGCTGTAAAGTTTGCATCAAAAACTCGTTTGAAGTACAGCGTGTTTACTGATAGCCTTTCTGCCCTCAAAACCCTCGGTAATTTCACGCACGATTCTCCAATACGCTGAAAAATAATGTGGGTTTCCTCTCATGTTGCCATCACAGGCATCGAAGCTGGACGTCGACCTCTGCTGTTGTTCCCGACCTAAGAGATACAGATATTTTAAATGCTTTATCCAATTATTTATTCTCGTTTAAAATCCAAAAATGGTCAACCTACAACCATCATTATAAAAGTGTGAACCCAAAGGGGCGAAATATCCTGCTTACAACACCTGTAGTTAAACAATCATCGGATCACAAACCCCTTTTAATCAATTGAAAATTATTTGCGATACCAATTTCAAGTTAATATTTGAATTTATTTTAAATATTAATTTTATTAGTAAAATATAAGCTTCTCTAATGACAAAATCGGAGTTGAAATTCACAGCAGCAGTAATTAATATTAAATAAATAAAGAATGAATAATCGATTTGTAGAATTATTTGCTAATAATTGTAAAGAAATATAATCATGTGACTTGGAGTTTTTCCCTCGCTATCCTGACTAATATCTTCAAGTATCCGCTTTACCACTCTTTTTTGAATGAAGCTTTTCTTTCTTCACTAGTAAAGAAAACTTATCGAAATGAAGTAAAAAAGTAGATTTTCTCTGAATGGACGGGTGACAAATTTAAAAATACAAAAGGAACAACCCAATAAATATGTCTTCTGACGTAAGTTTGCAATTCTCAAGCTATTCGATCATACTTTCATGATTCGTACCGTTGTACACTAATTTCTACATGACTTTCCTTTCCGAAGAAATCAAAAATAACGAATTCATTAGTTGTTGATTGTCATAACATTTAATTTTCTTTTTTTTTTTATAATATATTATTTCCAAATTTTTATCCACTGTTTGTGTGGGATAGAAAGAATTCTGAACTTCTTTTGAAATGATTTTTTCTCCTTTGTCAGCCTATGAATACTTCTGTTCATTTAGGTGTACACTATGTTCGATTTTACTACTAAAATATGTAATTTTGTTTATAAATGTATTTTATAATAATTTGTCGGTTCCTTTAAATAGTTCAGTACATTCCTTTAACATATTCCTTATCAGGATTACTTGATATAAGAAAAAGACGTACTATTTCTCTATTGTAAATTACAAAAAACAAAAAACGAAAACCGCTTGCAGAAATCATAAAAGCATCACACTTTTGTTTTGTTTCATTTCATTTAGTATTTCTTTGTGGTGTTTTTCTGTCTCAAAGATTTTTAACTCCCTGAGGAAATTCTTTGTCATTTTGTTGTTTTATTATTATTTTTTCTTTCTTCTTATTTTACATTTCATTTTGTTGCATGATGTGATGGAACATTAAAAATATTAAAGTGTGATTCTTAAGTGTGAAAACTTACCTCATGAACATAAGATTTGTGACATTTGTGGTAAGAACACTTAGCCTTTAACTTTATTTGATAGACATTTTCTTACTTCCTTCTGCTAATGACTTCGTTTTTTGTGTTTGTTGTTAAGCAATTTTTTATACTAGCGTACTGAACCCAGCGTTGCCTGGGTTTAATTTATTAGCCTTTCTAGCCACTCCGAACACGTGAGAGTTCGATCACATTTTCTAGGATCTTATAGACCAGGATATATCTATATTTCAAAAATCTTTAGAATATTACCTTGTTAAGATCGATATGTTTCAAATTTCATTAAAATTGATTAGCCATGTCTTTGCTAAATTTCATTCAGATGTATAAAAATTGTCGCTTCCCCTTTTACTCCCCTCCTGATAGGCTATTTAAAAATATAACTACCCTATTTAACATGAGGACAAATATCCTCCCTAGTTTGAAATTTCATTAAAATTAGTTTAGTCGTTTGGCCGCGGTTGATGCACGTACAAACAAACGCATCGTGCGTATACGACCATACGAACAAACCCTAAAAATTGGATCAAATTCAGTTAGACCGTTCGTGAGTTACAAACTCACAGCCAGTGTCACCGTTTGGTTACATTTTTTTAATTTTTTGTAGCTTTTAGAAGCTCTACTTAACATGTATTATTCTGTTTCGTTTGGACAAATTTTCGTAAATTTTGGTACAGACACGAAATAAAGAAATATTATTGAAAAAGTACTTGTTTTATTATTTTAGGTAAGAACCTCACTGACAGCTATTTCTCTTAGCATATTAACTCGATTTTAAGAAAAAGTTACACAATTTTAAATGCAATCAAAATCTCACATAAAAACTTGGTTTCAGATAAACAAAAAATAACGTCGATGAAATTGTTCAATTACCGAGAAATCACGAAATTATACTTTCTTCATGTTACGATCAGCAAAATGTTTTTATGTTTTTTGTTTTATGTTAGTTTAAAAAAAAATTTTTTATAACTTTTTTGTTCAAATAAATATTTCTTTGTCCTGATGATGCTACACAAGGGAGTAGCGAAATATTGAAAAAATAAAAAATAAAAGACCTTGTGCTTGAATAATAAATTAAAAAATAAATATTTTTAATACTGTTGTATCCAGATACATGTTCTTTTATGTATTATACGTAAATAATACATATTGGGGCATGTTTAATATATAATGCGCATGCAAACAAGTATGGCTAGGGGCGGTTTACATGGTCACAGAAGTCTTCCGACATGTCAAATTTTTGTGCAGAATAGTACCAGTAGGATCGTCTAAACAAAATACGTAATGAATCTACACAAATTGAGAGTAAATATGTATGAAAATTTGACAGTCGTATGGCTCTTTGTTTTTTTTTTTTTTTGAGATTTTCAAGTGACAATTAGGAATCATTAAATCAGGGATGGATTTTTTTGCAAACTGCTATTTTAGTTTTTGTGTGTTTTATCCAAACCAATTGTGTAAACGCAAAAAAATCTTTCGTAAGATTTTTACTCTCAGTTTTAAAACACGGATGGAATTTTATATTTCTTTCTCTTGGATTTTACGTACGTAAAGTCATGCCGTCTTAACCCCCCTTTAGAAATAGATAAACTAAAAAGAAATAAAACAATGCTGCCGACTGGTAATTAGAATATTCGTTGACTGTATCAAAAGAGTAAGGGTAGTAACACAGTAACTTTTAATACCAAAGGTTAAAAAATCACGATTGTACAAACTTTTGCATCACTGATTTTACATTTTAACCATTTTCTTTGGCTTTTGCATATTTACTCTTTTTGTTACACATGAAGTATCTAACACACATGATGTACCTTTGAGCACGACCTTTCAGATATCAGTAAACAGCATTTTTAATTAAAAACAGACCTTAGTTAATGATTTGTTGTTGTCTGCATAAATTTAATTTACAATAAATCTGCGTTAAAAATGGATAAATAACGTCTGAAATTTTAGCCGACAATTCTTAGCCAATATAAAAACTGTTTAACTAACTAAAAGATCGATAAAATCTTATCTGTAATTTGTGATTAACTGCTCGGCTGGAGATGAAGTAATCAGTTGCAACATCTCGCCTCTAGATAAAAAAGGCTCATTTGTATTAGTGTTAGTGAGTAACAAATCAATAATTCAAATTATTGTATAAAAATGTGTTTCACATAAATTAAATGGCTTAAGGAAACTTGCAAAAGCTGTTTACACTTGTTTAACAAGCAAATATTTTTTTTTATTAAAACGCTTGCCTTTTTAAAACACCCAAAGTGAAAATTTTATATTCTTAAGGTATTTAGTACTGAAATTTCAGTTGTTGTTGTTGTTGTTGTTGCTGGAAAATTGCGTTAATGTGTCTTAAACCGTCATTTTTACCTTTGGAACTTTAGATTGTTGGTTTAAAAGAAAACTTTTCTGAAGTTTGCTGCCTGTAAAAATTAAAAACAGACACATAAACGAGAAAAGTTGTGGCTGTAGAAAGAGAGGTAAAAATTTTGTGTACGTAAAAATGTTGTGTACAATTTTAAAGGATTTAAGACTAATTTCTCATTTTCAATTCTTTCAACTTTCAGTTTCATTGAAAAACTTTCCTTAAACTGTATACCATATAGTTTTCTCTATCGTTGTTATTTGTCAGAGCTGTAAATAAATCATTTATTTTTGAATTAATAAGAGAATTCATGCACTGAATTAGTAAATTTTGAACTAATTTGTTTTACAGAACTGAATGAAATTTGAGTCAATTGAAAATATTTTAAAAACAATTAATTGCAATTCATTTTCAATACAAATAAATTTGTAGAACGAATTGCAATTCGATTTTAATTCAAACGAATTTGTCAAAGCAATTTATTTTCAATGCAATTCATTGAATTGTTTTTGAACTATTTTAAATAAATTATAAAAAAGAAACAAAAATTCATTACCAACTTATTTGAAACGAATTAACTTCGTAAGAAAATATGCTGTAAGCATTTGTTGTTTTGTTAAACAATTAATTTTGTATATTAAAGGCCAAGTATTCCAAAGGTACAAAATTCTTTGATTTCAGATTAGGAAAAATAAAAATCAGTTCTTCTTAAAGAAACAAAATTCAGACACTATGTTTTCTTTGATCAGGTGCGGATCACGGACTAGGCTTTTTAAATATCTGTACTGAATATTTTCAATTTGGCAGGAGAAATTTCCATTTTTCCCTTTCAGATCAGCTTTTAAATTTGATTGATTTTAAAACATTTTTGGTTTCATTCATTTGAATTGTAGTTCATTGTTCCAATTCAATTCAATGGATTCGAAATCAATTCAATTCAAAAAGATTTAATTCAAAATTCAGCTAATTCGTGAAGAATTAAAATACAACAAAAGATTCATTTACAGCTCTGTTATTAGATTTGTTTTTAGTTTTGTTCGAATGAAAAACTATTTAATTTTTTTCCTTTTGTTTTGGAGGTTTTTATTCTGAATGAGATAAAAAATGTTGTAGTCGTTTGCTAGTGTAGCACTTTAAATGGCTTGTATACAAGTTTTTAAACAACATTTACTTACACATGGACATAAAGTGTACCTAACCAAGCTTTTAAGATGAATAATAAAATCAAGTACAAGAAGAATTAGTGTTGTTGCTGTACAAATTGTTAAGTTTCTGCAACGTGCTTGACAACCATCGTAAGTGTGTGCATTAACTTGTATTTTGCAAGATTATAAAAATTGTTCTTATGTTGGTGTTGATATCAAAATAAGGTGCTGCTGTTGATTGCTGCTTCTGTTTTGCTCCAAATCACTAAAGAGACCGCATGACATTGTCAAGACATTGTTTGTTTAAGCTGATTACAAAGTTTCTTTTTATATATTTTTTTTTTTGTTAAATGAGAAAAAGAGAAACCGTACGTTTTAATTTTTCTTAAAAGCGTTAAATTTGCTTAATTAAACAATGCATTATGGCTAAGAACTTTTTGGCCTTAAATAAACACTTGGTTTATACTAAACAATATATTTATTAGTTATATTTTTAAATAAAATCACTGAAATTAATATTGACGGTAAGGCCAGTTAATCAAAATTAAGATCATCTAAAGCTGGCTATTTTAAAAATTTAATTGACGAATAAGAAATGACAAAGAAATCGATATTTAAATGCATACAAATTTAAACAAAATATCAAAAATCAATAGTGATTTTATACGAGTATTTCTTATACTTCGTCACTCTGTATTTGTTTTTGTAATTATTGGAAAACATTATTTAAAAAATTTTAGGGATAACTTCTACGCACAGAAATAGATATTATAATGAAGACCCAATTCGTTTTGGCTATAGGGGCAAATCGTTCTTTACAATTCACAAGTTTTCATATCTACAATAATGTTTTTAATTAAATATGAAAATATCTCAATAGTCGGGATAGTATGCATTTCAGCTAAATGAAATGAGTTAAAATACATTTCTGAGGGAAAGAAAGAAGTTTTTTCCAATCGAGTCTTAAAGATATGTATACAAAGTTAACATTGAAAGGGGTGCCCCGCCTTTTAACTTCTTGAACTTTTTGTAGAAATGCTTTTTCTTTGCTCGAGCCGAATCTTTGCGTAACACTTCATGCAACATCCTGCCGACATGCAATCGAATATGTCAACTATCTTTGAAGTCAACAACTTAACTGACACAGAAACAGAAGCAGCAACAATAACAAAAGTACGGAAACAACAGCAGCAGTTATATTTAGCTGTGATAGTAGCAGAGCGAGTTTAAAGAAGGAAAATTGTATAATCGTCCTTCTTTTTTGTACGTATGGCTGTCTTCCGTTTATTATTTAACTTCCGTTTGCAATATGGCGGCGCTAAAACACATTTTCTAGAATTTTGTTCAGGATGTTAGTATTTCTATTGTACTTTTGTATCTTTTAGTTCTTTATTGCTTTTTATTTTATTTTGTTGTTGAGAGTGTGTATTTATTTAGTTGCAGAGACATTTTTTGTTGGCATTCATTTTGTTCGTTTTTCTTACTCCTTGCTAAATCGCTAAATTAAATGCTGTCGTGTTTTGAGTTGTATTTTTAGATTTGATTTGTTTAAAAAATCAAAACGACAGACACTATATATTTGCCATAATTCACAGTAGTTGAAGCTAGATCTATTTAACCCAGCAAACACGAAAGTTTGAGAACTGGCAAATGTTTCTCTACAAATGTATGCTTTTGGTTACCCTGGATTTTAAATAAATAAGCAAATAAAGTGAGCAAAAATTGGTCTCATCCGGTTTAAAGAAAATTAACTTCGTAGCATTTATATTACCCTTTTGTTTTAACCATAGAACTTAAAATATTTTTGCAGGTTTTCGACTGGTCAATATTTTTAAAATTTGAAGTCTTAGTGATAACCTTTTTACAATTTATTCGTTAAGTATAATCGTAGAATTATTTTAAATAGTTTTTTAACTCTTTCATTATCTTGTTTTATTAGAACCAAGCGAACTGAAATTAGAATTTAAGGTTTAATAAAAAAGGCCTTATAATGTTCTCATATTTTTATAATAAATGCTGACATGGTTGGCCACATTCTGTAGTTGTGGAAAGAAATACACTTTTGTATAATGCCCTACTTTAGTTATTGGTAGATTGAAACCTAGCAAAGTTTATGAAACTGTTTCGAAACTTTGGTTTTATGTTTGCTGGGATGCAGCAATTTAACAATTGATTGTTGCTGTAGTAACAAAATTTGTCAATTCATTATTTTACAGTTTTCAACTTGCACTTTTTTTCAAAGCGTTGGTTTCTATTTTTGTCATTTATTTCTTCCGTTTGTTGAGTGCAATACATTTTTTAATTTTAATTTTAGAAACTAAATTTTATTTGGTCTTTCTTGTGTTGTTGTATTGTTCATTAAGTTTTTCCTTGTCGTGTCGAAATTAGTGGCCGATTGGAGCCATAAATCACGTTGACTGAATATTTTTATTATTTTTATACCCTTATTCACAGGTGAAAAATGATGTATCTTTGCTTGTCATTCCGTTTGCAATTTCTACAATATTCATTTCCTACCCCATAAAGCAGATACATATGTTCTGAGTTCTTATGCATAGCGAAGTCGATTGTGCAATGTCCGTCCGTTTTTGTGTTAAAATTAACTTTGCCAAGGCACTAGACAAGCTTGAGAAAATCTCAATGCACCAATAGGACAGACTTATTTTCGAAAATTTTGCTAATAAAAATCAGCAAGATCGGTCCGTGTCCTTCGAGGCAGCGGGAAAAACATTACTCCTGCCTCTAACTTTTTCATATCTTTTCTCTAACTTTCATTTGTTTTTTATGATACCAGTTCAGAAAACTTGGTAGCACTTACAAAGCTAGTTACTGTGTATGATACAAAATTAATTAAATTAAATTAAAATGGGACAACCCTAAAAAATTTTTGTTTTAAACTGAAGAACTTTGTGGTACTCGTATGCCGGTGTTTATTTTTATTCAATAGGAATCCTGCAGTATGGTACATGTCATGGCGAAATAATACAGGTGGTCTCGATGGCGAATTCATTATTTTCGCCATAAACGCTAACTGTCAAACTCCATACAATAAACTGTTATATATATTTTTTATATATGGAGTTTGACATTTAGCGTTTACGGCGAAATTAATGAATTCGCCATTGCGACCATCTTGTATTATTTCGCCATGGTACATGTGGTTATACATAAATATGTTACTTGTTTTATTTAGTTTTAACTTTTAACTTTTTAGAGAAAAGTGTTAACAGAAATGATGAAATTTAAAAAAAAAATAAAAACCTAAAAAAAATATTTTATATTTTGTATAAAAGAAAATTTTCAAATTATTATTGCGAATTGATTTTTATTTAAATTAAATTTACATGTTCGTATTTTTGTAGTACCCCCGAATTAAGAAAGAACTAAATAATTATTCCTAACATCGCACAAAATAATAGTTTGCTTGGTGGAATAGATTTTGAAAATATGTAATTAGTTGTGTTTAAAGGAGACAACCATTAGATAGATTAGATAGCTTTCACTATAAAGTATTTCCTTTTGAAGTTAGTCTTGCCGATAATAAAAGTTCTTTTATAATACTTTTATATTTTTGCAAGTTATTTAGAATTTTAAGTCAATTTCTGGTGGCATCAACAAAATAGTTTATAACACTGATCTTTGCCAAAGAATAAGCGTTAAATTCCTACAATTCGCTTTTCTGGGTTTTTAACCATATTTTTGTGCATTCAGAAATTCTTATATCGCACTTGATCAACAAGAGGGTAATAACTCAAAATTGAAAAATTTTCAGTGGAGGTGAAAAACTGTATGTGGTAACATTTTAAGAGAACTTGAAATTTCAAATACATCATAGTAATCATATTCCATTAGAAAATATTTTTACATTGTTTTTCCTTTAAATCTGTGCAAGTATTGCAAAAAAAATATATTTTTTGAGTTAATAATAATTTTTTGAAAATTTTCGTTCATAAATGAAACAAATTTTATCAACAAAACAGTATTAACTCAAAGTAAAACCAAATTACAATAAAACAACTTGATTATTTTCATTTTGAGAAAAGTCTCAACATAAAATAATACCTTTTTTATGAAAATATACGATGCATTTCTATTATAACTTTTGTGTTAACTCAAAATAATACCTTTTTGTTGGCATGAAGGTAATCACTACATAATCACGAAAATGATCTCAAATGTTATTTTAGAGATGAAAGAGTTATCCGAATGCGTTGAAATTTTTACAGTAGATAGATACTGATGTATCTGCATTGCTTAAAACTGAGTTAAACAATCATCTGGTAATCGTTAACCTCCAACTCCTCATTGAGTCACGCAGAGTCCAAAGAACCCTAAAAATTTTCTGTATTTTGAAAAAAAATTTTTATATTTTTTTTAATTTACTCCTTTCTATTATATTATTTTTTAAGATATTTAAATTCCACTAATAATGTTTATGTTACTTTTTTGCATTTCCAAAACTATAAAATACCAACTGCATATCAAAGCTCTAACTGCTAGCGTTTTGTATGGATTTGCCGATCAAGATCCAAAATTTTCTGACTATCTCGTTAATTATTTAAATATATGAGCACCATTACTGTGCAACTAGAATAAAAGATGACAACATTGGTGTTGACTAAACTTTATTCGGAATTTTCCTAGCAACTTTTATAAAAGAAACATATTATTTAGTAAATTTTAGCATGCTCAGTATTTCGTGAGTGATTCGAAACACCTTAAGAAAAAATTGTTGAACAAGAGAGTAGCTTTGTTGAGAATTTAGATGACTGCTTTAGTTGAAACAACATCTTCACTCGCGCCAAATGGCGTTAACTTCGGTATAAATAGCTTCTCATATAGTTTTAATATATTCGACTTTTGTTTTTTTTTTTTTTTTCGAAAATATGAAAACTAAAAATGTTTTCAAATGAAATTTTCGACTTTTACATCACTATTTATGAGGTTACACCGTGTAACAAATAAACGTGCAATTCAACATGCTAATTGAAATTAATTTAAACTGTGAGAAATGAATAAAAAAAATGTACTGTATAACACACCTTCATATAAATTTAAATCAAAATACAAGGGATTAGTTTAAATCAGCAGAAATTTCTTTTGAACGCCTCTTCAAGCTTAACTTTTTTGTTTCTCACATTTGTTTTTCAGTTTTTTTTCACAATAAATTATAAAAATATTTTTATAATGAAAACAAAGTTCATTCTCAAACAACTGCTAAGAAAATACACAACTTTATTTATTTTTTACCTGTTAAGCATGGCAAACCATTTTTTAACTTGTTTTTGCTTATTTTACTGCTTGGCTTTTTACAGAATCTGCAGCAGTTTAAATGAATTATTACTTTTTTTCGTGATAAGATTCAGATGAGTTCTTTACTTACTTTATCATTAATAAATTAAAAATTTGTTTTCTTATGGTAAAAATTAAGTTTGGAAGCTATTATTTTACACAATTTATATGTAAAGTAACAAAAAGTAAAAATGAGGCTTTCAAGGACCTGTTGTAATTGTTGGTTTACGTTTTTATATTTAAAGTACTTTTACGAAAACGAGTAAAAAAACTTTTTTTTAATTAAATTACAATGCCAACAGCTAAATATTTTAAAAACGTTTTTACATACAATAACTATACTTTTAAAATAAAAGACAAAAAACACACTTACTTTTCGTTACTGTGGAAATGTAAATTGTTGTACTAGTAGTAGTTGTTGTGCCAACTTTAGTTTTACAAAATAGTAGTTGTGGTAGTCGTTTGACGTCTAAAGTACAATAGAGAGGTATCTACATAGAACAAGCCGCATGAATATGTATAAAGAGGCAAGTGGCAATTATTATAAACACATGTTTGCATAGTCGCAGCCATAGTCAGGGTAAAGTGCATAATCAACACCTTGTGACATTTTATATGTTTTTATATTTTATTACAAATATAAATTTGCTTAAAAAATTAAAAATATAAAACCACAACATAAAATTGTTATTTTTAATATTTTAATTTCATTTTTATGCTCGTACAGGCAAATAAAAAATTCTTACCGACGAAATATATAAAATAGCACATTAAAGGAAAAATTATTAGTTGAATTGTTTAGCATTATAGCAAGTGAGATTATTAATTCGGTTTAAGTTTATATAAATTTTTAAATTTTTATTAAGAAAGAAAGCAATAAAAAAATTGCAATCGTAGCTAAACCGACGGTTAGCAGAAAGCTAGAAAAAATATATGTAATTATTTATAAAGAAATCAACAAATTAATATTGATTGATTATGAATTTTCCTCGTATTTTTTAGCAACAAAATTAGTTGGTTGAATATATGATGTTCACAATGTACACAACCTAAGGTGGATAGAAGCTAAGAATACCGATGAGGCATTGACCAATCCTTTCTTATTTTTTCTGTTTTGTTTGGGAAACTTCTGAGAAATGTTGTAAATAATTTTTGCTTTTGTAGTGTGACGTAAGTCGAATTAATTAATTCATGAGTAAAAATAAAAAACTTAAAAATTGTTTTATAACTTCAATAAGTTTAGTGTGAAAGAGCATTTACCAAAGAAATGATTACCACTTAGAGAAAAAAGTTGCTTTGACTATCATGCCTGTCTGTTGGTTGGTCTAATTTGTTTCAGTGTTTTTAGTAGATAAAAGTCTCTTTACCGGTTATAATGCTTCACAAAATATCTCAATAGCACTAGCATTTATGTAAGCTATTTCTGCATGGATAATTGCAAAAGATTGGAGTATTTTGCCACAAGTGTAAATATTTTACAATATAGTGTAGGAACACAACACACGATGGTATCGGAACGATTTATCCTTACTGAAAGTTAGTGAACAAAATAACAACGATTACCTGAAGGCATTAATAATATTTATGTTTATTCATTTCAGGCTTGTGTTTGTTTTCAAAAATATTTTGTGTAAATATTTTATTACATTTAAATGAATCAGATGATTTCTATTGAAAAAATTGGTGAAATGTAAAGAATATTTAGTGCAGTTAACATATATATGTCTTTATAGATCATTGGACTGGTTAATCTTGCAAGCAATTCAATGGGACTTTTCCAAACCTTCAACCAGATTCAAGAGAGGGACGAAGAATTAATTATGACTGATTTAAGATGATACAAGGGCTCATATTTTTCACCTTTTCAGCTATTTTTTCAGTCAATTTTATATTCATATTTTTTACCTTTTCAATTATGTTTTTCATTTATGTATATCAATTTTTTATATTCCTGTTATTTTGTTCTATTTTTATTAAGCAATGTGCCTTTGCTATTATTGTAAATTTAAAAGCTTATAAAATGCAAATATTTCTAGAAATATTATGTGGCAATATTGTTAGGAGAGTGAGAGACTTAATGTGAGAGCATAATGCTAACCGACAAGAAAATAAAATAAATTTTATCTCAGCCGCATTATCTCTGAAAGATAACTTCTTTCAAATTTGTATGAAAATATCGTTACCGTCGTGTGTTGTGTTCCTACACATACTCGAAAAAGATTTGTTATTATTTTAGATTATAAGATTGGACGTACCACATATCTTACAAACACTGTTGCCAGAAGTGCAGATTTATCTGCATTTTGCAGATTTTGGCCTCTGAAATTGCCAAAATCAGATTTGAAGATTTTTGGCCTAAAATCGCAGATTTTTTTTTATGATTTGTGTGGCAACTTCAATTAAGTTGACTAAGTTTTATTGTTTTCTTTGGAAAACGTCCGTTGTAAAATAATTAATCTTTATAAAAAAAATTTTAAGAAATTAAAAAAATAAACTTAAACTAAAATCAATATTAATTTATTTCTAATAAATCACAGTTCAACTCCTAATTTTCATAAAAAAATTAAATTAAAATCGACCCTTCAAATAAAATATCCTCATGCATAGATTTTAAAATCTATAGAGGTATTCCAATGCGACGCCTTAAAAATAAAATAACATTTAAATGTGTTTTATGACAAATTTTACATACAAATTTTATCTTAAATATATTTCAAATCTGTTTTGATTTTTTTATGAATACGGCAGTAAATATTTTATCGGCAAAGACGTTGACTATAATGAGAAAATAATTAAATTTGCAGCAGATGAAGCTGCTGTCATGACAGGCAAAAACATTTCCGTTGCCCAAATTTCAAAAAGTAAAATATCAGATTTATTTATTATAAAATGCATATGTGACTCACTGGTATTATGTTAGTCGTATGCACAACTTAAACTTCTATCTGCTGTGGAGACGCTAGCTAAAGATGTATACAATTATTTGTGGACCAGTTCAAAACATTATAACCAATTAAATAAAATACAAAGTTTATTAGATTTTAAACTTAAAAAGATTTTACACCCATTCCAAAGGCGTTGGCATTCCGTATAGTCGGTTGTAAGTCGCTTATTAGAATTATATTGTTTAAAAAATTATTATTTATTTGCTGTTCATATCAATCAAATCGAAACTACAATATTCATATTTTATAACCTATATGATACTAATAAAATATATTTATCTTTCTAAAGTAACTTCTTGGTATTATTAATACTTTTAGTAAAATACTCCAAAGCGAAGCGACAAGAGCCCTTCAAATTTTTTTTAACTATGAAAGCACATACCTAGGCACTCATGCAGCTGAAATAATTTTAAGCACAAGTCTTGATCAGTGCGATATAACCAAATTTTACATAAAAATTTTCCAAAAGATTTTTTAAAGAAAATAAAAAACAGGACTTGAA
This sequence comes from Gymnosoma rotundatum, assembly GCA_916610165.2. Taxonomy (NCBI): domain Eukaryota; kingdom Metazoa; phylum Arthropoda; class Insecta; order Diptera; family Tachinidae; genus Gymnosoma; species Gymnosoma rotundatum. The sequence continues at coordinate 86,740,198 of OU744337.1, read as the reverse complement.
CTTAAAGTTTAGAGATTTAAAAATAAATGACTTTAGTTAATTTCTGCAAAAACTATTCAGAGAATACTCGTATATAGTAAAGGAAAAATGCATTTGAAGATTAATTGTAGATTTTTTAAATAAAGTGCAGAAACACTGCTTACAAAACTTTTTATACTGCTCACTCTACCAGAACTTCCCCCTTATTATGCCACAGAATAAATACTCTGTTTATGAACAGATCGCACATAGTGAAAATATGTAGGTTTAAAATTTAAAAATATTGTATTAGAAATTTTTTAAATTAAGCATGTACATAAACGGCATGTTAGTTGATAAAATATACCAATTTTGATAGATTTGTTACTTGGCTACATGCTGTAAGTAAAAGCTTTAGAGTTGGGCATTTAAGATGTTAACTTATTTTTTTTTTTTCTTTTAAGTCTGAAATACAATACAATTACATTTAATTAAATCATTCCTATGCTTAATTGTAAAATTACGTAATCCTTTTGGTCCACGTAGGCTTTTCATTTATAAATAAATGAAATGAAAAGATTATAATATTTTTTACCGCATGCACCAAGACATGACATTAAACCAACTAACCAATGTAAAAAGAATGTTAGAAAGATCTTTGGAACAGAGAACATAAATGTTAAAATTTATGCACAGTGATAACATTAGTTTACGATCACAGTTTTATGTCGCGTTTAGTCAGCAATAAAATTCAGAGTGTAATTCGCATTTGTTTTTCAATCGGCCTTATCGGCCGATAAATTAAAATTAAAGAAAATTTTATAAACTGCTCCCGTAGCATTCTTAATTAGACAATCATCATTAATCATTTTTATCAAACAAAATCTGCCATTCTAATATTTTAAATCTTGTGCACTTTTTACCTTAATTGTAGAAATCTCTTAAAATCTATTCTATCTATTGAAGAAGATAAGTTCGATTGTGTTCTAGAGCTCGAAGGTGAAAATAAAGTCTTAGGGTGAGGCGTACAAAAGTTTAAAAAAAAAACAATGTGAAAAAGTGATGAGAAAGCACTTTTAATAATTTATGTGTGTCATGTCATAAAAATCAGAAAGGCTTGACAGGTTATTTTTTACTTAACTACTCTCGATGTAGATTCGGTATTAAAAAAAAAGTTATTTGGCGGACCCCTTACTATTTATATTGATATGCTACATTTTGAATAATTATTTATGTTAGAAACTTTATTTTGTACACATTATATTGTTTAGTAATATATTTTCTAATAAAAAAGTTTTTTTTTTGTAATAATTTTTTTTCTAAGAAGCAGTTTATAGGTTTCTTATGAAATATAGGAATCCCAATCGGTTTAAAAAAATGTTACATATCTGAACTATACTAGTTATACCCTTCACCACAAAAAGTGGAAAAAGGGTATATCTAAGTTTGTCACTCCGTGTGTAGTTTCTACAATATCCATTTTCAACCCCATAAAGTATATATGTTCTAACTTCTTATGCATATCGAAGTCGATTGAGCGATGTCAATCTGTCCGTTAGTGTTAGTGTTGAAATTAAGTTTGCCGTTTCTGATTTCACAGAAAAAAATAATATGTCAATCGATCAGATATAGTGTCGAAAGAGGTGCTATTATACACCAATGTTCACTTGTTAAATAATAAAAAAAATGAAAGCAACCGTATACTCAAAATTATTATTCGATTGACCGTAAAAATCGATAATGCGTAATGCTTCTAGTCCCGACCATTACGGATAATCGTTCCCCGACATTATGTCAAAAAATCTCTTACTATACTCTTAATGATTTTACAGCATTATAAGAAACTATTGCAGCTTTTTTGTTATTATTGACTTTTTTCAAGAAATTGATTAAACAATTCATGTCATTGTTTTAAAATAAAAGTTGCTCTCACTTCTTACTTTTAAATGGGGTTTTGTAAAAGGTGGTAGACATTTCACGGCATATACTTAATATGTGCTAAAATCGTAAAATTGGTTGTAGAAGTTTACACAGTTGATAATACTGCTTTTGACATGAGTGAAATTCGTCTTTCATTAGAATTAAATGAATCTTCTTAAAGTGTTCAATTATAAATAAATCTAATATAATAAAGGTTCTCATTTCTCCATTGCTTCTAAAAAAGAAAAAAAAAATACGTAGAGTTAACACATCATTTATTTTATGTTGATTACATATAAAATCACCTCTTATCCATTTATGTCTCATAAAAACATCGTTTGGTCGCAATAAATAAAAAAAAACGTTGTGCATCCATTTTCCTGTGTCCACATTATGTTTTTTAATTTAGATTTTAAACAATTATTAGTTCCGATTAATAATTAAAAAAAAAATTAGTGATCTAAATTCAATTATTTTTTCAATTTCTCGATTTTTAATTTCTTTAACACTAAACATACCATATCGGGTCAAATGACCCATTTTGAACTTTTGCATTGAAAATGCACGTATAATTTTATTGCGTTTGCACTTTTGACTTCATGACTTTTTCTAAGTAATTAATGTACAGTTATAAAAATATTTTTGTTTTGTTTTTTTGTTGTTTATTCTGAGTAATAATTGTTGTATACCGATATCTACCACAACGGGTCATTTGACCCGGAGAGAATTTTTCTGTTTTATGAGATTATCGAGTCATATTTGTAGTCAGTAAGTTGCACATTCTTCCAAAGACTGTTGCGTAAAGTATTTCAACGAAAATATCTCAGAATAATTTCAAGAAAATATAAAATTTTAGATTGAAAATAGCTTTTTAGTGCTAGAAAAAGTGCAAAAATTGAAAGTCTTGCTAAGTACCTAGCTTATATTTTATTTTGATAGCTAAAGTAATACAGATAATTTTTTACCCAGAAAAATGTCGAAGCAAACAAGACAGTACAAGTTCTTAGAAGATATAAATAATATTGGCGAAGAGTTTTCAGAAATTAGAGAAGATGAATTTTCTGAAAATGAAGATATATTGGTTGCAAATAAAAATGAGTTTGATTCTTCAGATACTGACGATGAAGAGGAAAATATTGTGAATGTATGTAGTGGCCGAAAAAGAATAAGATTACTCTCAAATTCGGAAGAAAGTGAAGTAGAAATAAATGAACAAAATGTTGCGAATGATGGATCTGTTTGGCAACAAATGCAAGTAGGTGGCACACCTGGAAGAGCACCACTTCATAACATTTTCAGGCAAGAAGTAGGCCCAACAGGATATGCAAAACGCCATATAATGAAAGGTAAAATTAGTACTGCATTTTCATTGATAATTGACAACCGTATTATGAACCATATAAGAACATGCACAATCGAAGAAGCAAAGAGAGTATTAGGTTCCGATTGGAGTTCTAAGTCTACTGCAGATGCTTATAAACGTATCAGATGTCAAATAGGATACTGTAAAAAAATAAAACCAACAAAATTTGCTCTAAATGTAAAAAATATGTTTGCGGAAAATGTAGAATGGAAACACTTATATGTAAATAATGCGATGAACTATGAATTAAAAAATTTTTAATTTTTTGCTTTTGTAATAGAAATGCTCAACATACTATTTTGTTTAATTATAATAAATTTAATTTTTATTTTTATTTCCTTCCTAACATCCATATTTCATACATTCAAGCATTAAACATAAGGTCGGGTCATTTGACCCGCTATGGTAGAAATAGGTATATATTAAGTCTTGGTATGATTAGTGTTAACAAGAAAATTTATTAATTGGAATCTTTTTTATATTAATTTACTTTTATTGTGATCGATTCCTTAAAATGTAAATATATCATGCTATTCTCATGAAATATTTACTATTTTAAGCTAAACTAAAAAATGAAATGTATTACTGCGGGAAAAGCATATTCCTAAAGCCATTTCTTTATAAATAGTTTTATTAATTAATTTTTGGTTTTTGTTTTATTCTCTACTTTTTTTAGGGGTTAATATGGGTTACATTGAAAACAATTATTCAAATTCAAACAACGGTGGTAGTGTTAACTCACAAGACTCTTTGTGGCAGGTGAAAATGTCCGGCTCCGCTGGTAATCAACAGAACATGATGCCAGTATCCCATAACAATTATGTTGAACAACAGCCCACCTATGGCTATGATCCGTTGACACATGGGGGTTATGGTGGCGTAGATGATTACGCACCCTACCCTCAGCTGACAGCAACACCCAGCCAACATGGTGACGAATATCATAATTTACGTAATAGCCAAAATCCATCTAGACAAGATTACTGCAGTGATCCCTATGCTTCAGTGCAAAAGCCCAAAAAACGTGTTGACCAACATTTAGGTAAGCTTCAAGATTACTTTTTATACTTTAAATATTTACTAATTTTTATAGAATTCTTTTAAATAAAAAAAATATATTTGTAGTAGTTAAAAGTATTCTTTAAATAAGTTTTGTATTTATACTTTTTGGTAACCGACGGCAACCTTTTCTTGCTCATGACAATAAAGATGACGAGGATGTTGCAAAAGATTTTTAAGATTATATTATTTTATTTTTTTCTCTTTGAAGTTGCTTCGTCTTTATTGTATTGAAAAGCATAAGAAAGAAAACATTATAAAGTTAGCATTTTATATACAAAGTCAGCATTAGATAAATTAAATTGACATTTAATAAGGACAATGATAATAATGTTGTTTTCGCTGTTCTTGCCATTTACGCCACTTACTTACTGGTAATAAATGGATGTTAAATATTTTAATGCTTTAATGTTTGTACAGTTGTAAGTTTTAACTTAAGTGCTTAGGAATAAATCACCTCAGGCCCTTGATAACAAGCATAAGAAAGAGAAAAGTAATAGTGCCTATTAGCAAAAGCTTAATACAATAACAACTTGATATAATAACAACAACAACAATAAGATTATATTAATAGCCACTGTTAAATATACATAGAGTATTCAGCCTCATAACAGATCTGGTTATGATAATAGTTGTTAGCTACAGTGGTTGATTGGAATTTTAACTAGGAAATAATAGAAATTTAAGTACCGCATCAAAGTCAGTTGAATTTATCTAATTTGCGTAAAAGATTAAATATGTAAGTTTATTTGTTAATATGTAAAATGGATGCTACTCGTAATGTGATTGCTGTTAAATAGGCCAGCAACAACCAACACAACAAAAATCCAAAATAGAAAAATCTGTTGTTGCAGCAACCGTCTACACAATGTGTATTTATCCTGATAATCCATGGATTACAATTGTGGACTGTTCATGCGCTTAAATTTACCTCTACAACAAGAGAAATATAGTCCTTCTCACACAATTGAAAGCAAACACCAACACTCCTTAACTGTTCATTTTATCGGAGATTTTACTTTTTCATTTATGTTGCCGGACGCAGTATAAATTCACAGTTTAAGTATCCTTTTGTTAGTTTTTTAAATTTCTAAGTATTCTAAAATTGAATTCTTTAATATATTTTTAAACCATATTTTATTAATGAAGAGCTGAAAAGTTTTCATAATCATGCTATTGATTGTAAAATAAATTTATGAAAATTAGTTTAAATAAATAATTTAATCACCAGATCCAGATTTTTTTAAATTGTTTTGGTAAGCACATTAAAATGATGTACAATAGGTCAAATACTCACAGGTATAAGATATACATACATACATCCATACACACACACACATCCATACATACATACAAGCAAACATATTTTATACTTTCTTCACATTTTTCTTAAGAAAACTCAGATTTTGATTAATTATTTTATATCTGTTCTTTGGAATTTTGTTTTAACTTTTCAGTTTATGTAACGAAATTTTCATTTGAAATATTATTTGTTGCAGTTTGTTGTTTAATTTGTACGTATTTATAAAATTGTGAAATTCTAAATATAAGGTTTATCTATTTGTCCAAAGGATTATTTTAATCAATCATGTGCTACAAATTTTTCAGCCAGACAGCTTGCTTGCTTAAGCGGAAAAAGTGAAAGAGAATATTATTCATTTGTTCGTTTAGCTAAAATACTTTATAGAAGAATTTGATTTATGATAAATTAATGAAAGCAAATTAATGAAAGATTTTTGTGGTCTGTCAAAAAATAATTTTAAAAATCGGGCAACAAACTTGCTGTTGCCAATAGCATAAAATTGCAAAAAATAATTGTTAACATTCTTGACACAAACATTGTGCATAATTAATTTTTAACATGTGGTTACATAATTTATTAGGATAAAGCAGTTTAAAAAACATGATTTGCCGTTGTCGTTATTTTTCCTAAATTTATTTAACTTTTTGCATTGCTTGCCTCAAATTTTATTTATAATTCCTTGAAAGCCACTTCATCATTAAAAAAAATTTTGAGTGGACAGTTCTCAGTGTAAATGAAAATTCTAACATTAAATAATTAAATCAAAAATTCTGTATTTTTTGCAATACTCACATGTAACTATTGAAACTAATTAAGATGCAAAAATAATGCTTTTTTCTAGTTTTAATACCCAGCCCAATTCAGGGTCACTTGCGAACCAGAATAAAATCATAGAAAATTGTGAAAAAATGTTATTTTAGTTTTCTAAAACATAAACATTCATCTACATATTTCACTAACACATATGCAAACAAGGCATAAATTATGCTTAAATGATAAAATAGAAAAGTTAAAAAAATCTTGCAAATTTCTTACACTTAAAAACTGTTGAATGTATTAAAAAAATATATGTAAATGTATTCGCATACGTTGTATTGTATAATTAATCCCCATTTAACTCTTTTTAACATATTTTTCTTTTTCAATAAAAACATTCTTAAGGAAAATCTTTAAGCATTTCTAATGGTTTACACAATTGTTATTTTATATTAAACTTATCCACTATGTGTTATGGTAGTTGAAAAATTGTATTCTCTTCTGCCATGGTCAAGTTGCACCGTGGTGTAGAAAATAACAGTAGTTTAAATTCAATAATTCGTCGAAAGCTGAAAATTACAATATCTATTGAAATAATATGAAACACTTTGTTTAAATAAAATTTATATGGTTGAGGATGTATCCGTTATTACTTTAACCAGATCAAAGTCTTATCCAAATGTTTAAGAAACATAAATTGTATTTTGTATGTACTGTTAGGAGTTATTATCAGAATACTTAGTTCCTTTACCATTTATTCTACAAAAATTTGCGTAGTAACATGTACATATACTTTGTACACGAAAGCCCTTATTTTTCTATCGCTTCAAGTCAAGTCATTAAATTTGTCAAATCAAATATGTATTGTAAATCGTTCTTTAAAAGATTTGTTCAACTTTTCTGAAAGGGAAACCAAGTAATACGATAAAACATCAACATTGGGGCAATATAAATTAAAAACAAATGCTTAAATCACAAAATCTTGTATAGTGTATTTTGTACTGAATACACCTTCTGTTTATATGCTTGTGAACACGCCGTGTTTATATCAAAAGTATACTATACTGGTTGATTCAAGTAAGTTGTAAAAGATTTCCTTTAATATATATATGTACATGATCTCGTGTGATAACAATATTACCAATACAACTTTTCAAAAACATACAAAATAAAAGTGTATTGGTGTATTAAAATTTTATATGAAAATTTCAACAACAAGCATACACCATTGTATTTTAATTGAACAATACACGGATACAAGGGGTTTTGTGAATTAATCAAACATTTTTATAGATGAAAACTTTTCTTGAAGAAACATAGGAGTTACACTCTGATTTATTTATTTTTATGTACATACTTATAATTTTTTCCAAATACTTAAATTCTATTTTACGAAAAATGTGTTACTGTTATGTAGGTTAGGTTAGGTTAGGTTGTGCAGGCCGTCGGCAAAAAGAAAGACCGACTCACTTGGGTCCCAAAGGTCCCATTGTGTTGCCTGGAAACAGGATGTGCAGAGATCAGATTGAGGTCCCTACGGTACCATCAAAAGATCCACATCCAAACCACCCTGAAGACCGGATAAACAAGTTTATCCTAGAAACATCGCAGACGGATAAGTCTGCAAGGCCATGCAGTCTCGGACTGCCAAAAGTAGCCGCTCTATTCCCAGAAAGAGCCGGGCAGTGGCAGAGCAGATGCTCCACCGTTTCCTCCTCCTCCTCATCTTGACAACTTCTACAGTAGTCATGATGAGGAAGATTCAGTCTCCTAGCGTGAGCACCAATGACGCAGTGCCCTGTCAGCACGCCCACCAGTGTGCCCAGCTGCCCCCGAGGAAACCTCAGCAGATTCGCGGTTCTCCTATCATCGTACTGAGGCCACAATGTCCTCGAGACCCTGCAGGTAACCTCCTCAGACCATCTAGACTGTGTTCTGAGGAGTTCCTGCTGAAGTAAAGCTCTACAGCAGCTTAATGGGACTCCTACCAGTGGATCTGTCTCCCGGTCTCCCAACCGGGTTCCCAATCTGGCGAGTTCGTCCGCAATTATATTCCCGGATACGCCCGAGTGAGCCGGTACCCAAAACAGTTCCAGGTTGGAATGTCTCGCCATCTCGTTAAGAGATGTCCGGCATTCACGTACCAATCTGGATGTCGTATAGACACCCGATAAGGAGTTAATCGCGGCCTTGCTGTCAGTACAGATCCGGATATCCTCTCCGTATATCCTGTGGTACCTCATCCAGCAAGCCGCCCTTCTGATGGCTGAAATCTCAGCCTGTAACACGCTACACTGATCCCGTAGCCTAAACTTCATTCTGATTTGAAATCTAGGAATGAAGACGCCCTCCCCGACCCCCGTGTCCGACTTTGATCCGTCAGTGTAAACATCAAGCACATCCCCACGCATATTCGATGTGCCCGACGTTGACACCCCGAAACTAATATCAGACATGGGGGTGGGCGTGCAATAATCGATGTTGTCAGGGATGGCCGAGGAGCAGCCTAAAATGGTCGCATGTCCAAAGTCCCCTGACTTCCACGTCGCCGCTGCATTCAGTCTAACCGCCGAGTTCATAGCCAGCCGCTTGGCCATGAGATCGACCGGTAGCCAGTGCAGCATCGTAAAGAGGGCCTTCGATGGAGTGGTGCGCATTGCCCCGGTGACCATCAAGGCCGAAGTTCGCAATATTCTATTCAGCATACTGCAGTTCACAAGTTTGCCCAGTGCGGGCCACCATACAAGAACCCCGTACATGAGTATGGGTTTTATGACCGTGTCAAAGAGCCAGTACGACGTCCTCGGGTTAATACCCCAGTGTTTGCCTACGGCCCTCTTACACACATACAAAGCCACTGAGGCCCTGTCCGCCCTAAAGCGGACATTTGGGGTCCACGACAGTTTGGAGTCCAGGATGATACCTAGATACTTCGCTCTGTCAGACAACTCAAGCTCCACTCCATTAAGGAGTGGTAGTGGAAAGGCCGGAATCTTGTTTCTTCTCGTGAAGAGCACAAGCTCCGTTTTTCGAGCGTTCGCGCTAAGCCCACTCTCAGTACACCAACTACTGACGCAGCCTAGCGCCGTTTGTAGACGTTGCGATAGCGTGTCGAGATATTTTCCCGATACAGCAACCGCAACGTCATCCGCATATGCCACAATCCTGAACCCCTTGCAGTCCATTTCCGTCAGTAATGCGTTCATGGCAAGGTTCCAGAGAAGGGGAGATAATACCCCCCCTTGTGGTGTACCTCGCTTAGCTACCCTGTGTATGGTAGCTATCCCCATGCTGGAAGTAATGACCCTATTTGTCAATAGAAAGCTACTGTTATGTAAGTGTGTGTACATTTTTTTAGAAAAAGACAAAAATAAAAAATATAATACAATAATAAAATAAGAAATAAGAAATAAAACAAGTACATCCTAAAACCCATTAAGCATTAAATGTGTTGTAAAAGAATTATAAATACATCTTGCACATACATATGGAAAGAATTAGAGCATTAGAGTATTATTTAAGAATTTAGTATAAAACTCTCAAGTTAAAAGATTTATTCTAAATCTTTATATAGGACTCTTCTTATTTGATAGCATAATTTTTGCAATTTTTACAAAAGCAAATCTTTAAAGAATTTTCGCTTAAGCATATTTCTGTTTTACTTTTCAAAATTTTGTTGTTGTTGTTGCAAAATAAAACATCCATTTAGTTATTTAACTTTATTTACTCTGCTAATAAAAAATGTTGTTTAATGTTATCCAAAAACAACTGTGTTTTACGTTTTTTAAATAATGCCATACTGTTCCCAACAACCACGGCGAATTAATTATAAGATGGTAGCGCAGGCGAATTGAATACTAGGTTGTCACATCAGGACAAAAATAAAAAAAGCGTTTATTTTGTTTGTGTAAATTTACGTGTACCTGTCAATAAGCAGTGAGAAAAAATTAAAAATAAAAAAACCAGACAGAAAATAAAAAGAAATTTAATAAAAAGCGTTTGTATCCACAAATAATTTACTTGCACATTGTATACTGCAATGAATAAAAAAATATAGAGGAAATTTGTTTATTATCATCAGCATGACTTTTTTGCAAATCGCACAATAAGGAATTTTTAAATTGTTAATTGGTATAAAAAAAAACAACTTTTGAAGATTTTTCTCAATGAAATGTATTCTTTTTTAATAAATGTTGTTTTTTTTGTTTGTTTAATTTAATATTTATCCTGAGCACACACATTCTTTTCACTTTTCACACAACGTTTTATTCGCACAGTCACTGTTTTGTCAACAAATTAATTATTCAAAAATATTTTCTCGATCTTAAAATTGAAATTTTCTTAGTTTTTTTTTTTTTTAACGGCGCGTCAACAAAATGTAAGCATATTTTGACGTTAATTCGAAAATAAGTCAAGCGAATTCGATCACCTGCACTAATATTTTTAACTAGTATTGAATTAGCCTTCGTGGTAGCAATGGCGAATTCATTCATTTTCGCCGGTAACTTAATGTCAAACGCCATATAAAACACTATTATACCGGATTTTTATATACGGAGCTTGCATTTTTAAGCAACATCTAAGGCCAAAATGGCACCTTAGTGCTCTACAAAAGAATAATTATTTCACATAGGGGCTGTAATCATTTCTTTCAATCTTTTAGGTGTTCGACCAAGCAGACAATGCATTTTTATTTTTAGTTGAATTTAAAAACGATCATTTGGTATCTTTAGTAGAGGGACATTTCGATTCTATGTATCATACTTTCGGCTTCTATCAAATGCACGTTGAGATCTTTATAGAGGATTGCATTTTTTATATACCATAGGGCTGCAGCGGTCATTCGTAGAATTTTATTTTGGCGCCTTTGGATACTTTTTAAGCATAAAGCAGATACAGTGCCCCATAACTGAGTTTTTACCATATTTATTTTTTAACCTGTGATTAATCATTTAATATTTATTGACTATGAATATTCCTCGTATTCTTCGTTACAAAATCAGTTTATAAAAAGCTGATGTTTACAATGTACACACAATGCAAGTATGTAGCGATCCAGAAAATTGTGTTTTAAATTCTGCTAGTGTCAAATTTTTCCTGTTTTCTTTAGCAATCAACCACAACAATTTGTGGATAATTTATCTTTCCTAATTAAAATTTATAATTAAAACAAACTATTAATTTCAATAAGTTTTAAATTTAAATGAATATTTCTACATGTAGAACTGTGAATTTTGATAAAAATAAGAAGGTTTTTACTTATTGCAAACAAAAACAAAGGAAAATATTTATTAGAAATAAAAATGAGTCAAAGGAACATTGACCTGTAAGCTTAAACATTATTGCTAGACACAAAGAATCCGATTAAAGGTCATTGACATTTAATTCAATTAATGCAAATGAAGTGGGAGAATCTCAAAGCAGTCCTGATAAGAAAGTAGCTAAGCAATCTAATAATACAAGTGAAAACCAAGAATCAAGTACATATAGTAATCGTTGAAAAATGAAATGAATTAATGTTTAGAAAATAGCCTGCTACTTTTTATCCCGATTAAGTTATAAAGTCAGCGATATTGATTATTCAGGGTGAAAGCAATTCTCGAAGGCCGTTTCGCTACCGCTTATTTAGCTCTTTATGAAACTTCTCACAACTATTTTAAATAAATAAAGGATTTTTGTCCAAACAATACAATAAAGTAAAGGAATACTTAATAAGAAACTAAAGAATGGAATTGGTTAGTTTATTGACCTATATTAATAACAAATGAAAGACGTAAATGGGAGGAGGTATTGAAAGCGAATTTCATCAATAGAGGGAAAAATGTTATGGATACCGTGATTTAGACAAAATGGCTGTCTAATGGAATGGAACTAGATGACTACGAAAAAACTTTGCTTGAACTAAAAGATATAAATAATAAGAACAAATAAAATTGAATATGAAAATGAAGCAATATATTGTTAAAATAAAAGGCAGCAAATTATTGCATTATCCAGGGCAAAAGCCGAGTATCTGGCATTATTAACAGTAGTACGAAGAGTAATGTAGGTATGGAGAAAAACCAACTAGAGTTTAGTTGTGACAATGAAGCTGCAATATAACTACTGAGGTTTACAGTACAAGAACAAAAGATTTTGATATTCGGCAACAATTCATAAGAGAAAATATCAATTAAATTAAATTTCGCTTAAAGGACTGTCAACAAATAATCATTTTTTAACCAACCCGTTTTCTAAAGACACAAATAAAATTTTGTAAACTTTTCTGTTTTGTAGGTTTTGAATATTAGTGTTACAATTATTACTTGCTGTATAAAAACTGTAATTAAAATGTTCTATGACTTTCTATAACTAAATGTATCCCTTTTCAATTCAACAAGCCACGTTGAAAATTCCATATGGTGATAATGTGACAGCTCTATAACTGCGGATTTAAATTCGATTAAATATTTACCAGAAAACACGGATAACATACATATATTCAAGTCAACCAAATAAGTTTATTTGCTCGTTAAACAACAGAAAAGTTTCTAATAAGCGTATAGCACCAGTCAATTACGATCAAAAGAAGTAAAATACTAAAGTTGTCAATATTGCTTCTTATTACTTATTGCCGACTTCATCTGAATGTTGCTTTTTTCTATATTTATTTCTGCAGAACTCAGTCATTTCTGAACGGAATTTGATAATGTTTCGCTTATTTGAAAGTTTATGCTTGCAGATTTATTTTATTTTTCACGTATGTTGTGATCCGTAAAGAGCGCTACAACAAAACAAAGAAAAACTACAATACATACAAAAATTAAAGGATGTTCCCACAGGTGACGTAAATTGACCTATATGGGCATACCTCTTATATCGTTACAGACCAACCCTTGAAAATTAGACAGAATGACGGTTACTATGATCGTTATAATAACAAGTATGAATAAATATTCAAATTATAAACGAAAGGGTGCCAAAATTATCCATTTAATTTGAAGTTTTTGAACATTTGAAATTGATAAAGAAACTGCAGAGCTAATTTCGGTACAACAGCAAGTATAAAACAAGAATTTGGAAATTAAAAAGTGCCCCTATAGTTGATGCAATTAAATATATTTGGCCAAACGTTTAAACCGTACTAGAGAGACAGCTGAAATTTACAAGAAACCAGTATTGGAAATTAAAGGGAGTCCCAATAGTTATTGTTTCTTTGAAATCTGTTTTGCAAGAATTATTTATTTGCAAATGTAAAATTAATTATGCAAAAAGATATTTTGTTACGTAAGCACATACGTTTTTTTTTTGTTTTTGTTTTTCTCTTTTCTTTGTGTAAAGTAATTTTCGACACAGGATTTCATAGTATAAAATAACTAAAAATAATGATAAAAGATTATATAAACAAATTTTGGATTTTTTTAATTTGTTTTGTTTTACTTAAGATGTAAATTGTTGAAATTTCTTATAAACGGATTTTTCAATTTATTTCAAAACATTTTTTTTATAAGAGTGTTGTCTTAGGATTCTTCGAAACATGGTGTAAGAAAAAGTCTCCATGCTGCTTCTAAACATTAAATGAATTGTAATTAAGTTTTACTTTGTAAAGCCTGTTTTAACAAATACCGGGTACCTTAAAGAAAATAAAATTATTATCACATATAATTATTTTTGATTTTTTATTTTTTTTATTATTTTACATATGTATATATTTTTTTTAAATTTTTAATATATAAAATGCATTGTAATTAAACTCGCTTAGATTTAATTGCCTTTGCGGCAACATAACGGCCTTTAATAAACAAAATAATAAAGAAATAGAATATAAAATAATAACTGTATTAAGCTGTAACCTATATTTTTTCATAAAAGAATTTATTCATCTTAAAAGATGAAGTTGTATCTTGTGTATTTTTACTTATTTATTCAGTTTTGTTATTTTGGCTGGGTTTTTTTCTTTTACAAAGAACAACAGAATAAATTCAAATAAAAATGCATAAATCTTTTCTTAAGTAGATATTGCTTACAAAAAGAAGAAAATCCTTTTAGTCCATGAATTGTGTGTATTTTGTACTCCATTTTAAACTAAAATGATAAAACTCAGACAACTGCTACATTAAAAAAGTTAAAAAAAAAAATTATGTACGTGAATGGTTTAGTATAAATAAATTGTGTGTCTATTTGGACTAATGTGTATGTTTTTGTAGATTTATACTTATAAAACAGTATTTTGCAAGTAAAATGTAAAATGTTGCTCTCTTGCATTGTTAGCACATTGTTATTTTACAAAATAACTTGCATAACTTAGCTCCTTTAACTCTTATACACGAATATCTACAAATTTACATATGTGTGTATGTACATACATATATACATGCATTCATTCAAAAAACAAATAAAAACATTCTTGCATTCATATAAATTTTTTGCATTTGTACTGCTTTTCGGTTTCTTTGTTTTTATTTTATTTTTGTTGTTTTGTTTTTAATACGAGATTTAAGTAAATATTTGTAGTTTTAATACCAACAGTACATATTTACTCCATTTTGTATTTTGTTTAATTCATAAACAAAATATAGCAAATACACAAACATGAGCATATACTCCCTCTTACATCTGTATAAAGTCAAACAAGAGTGTTTTTATTGCATTAAAATTATCACTTATGAATGTGTATGCAGTTATGAATTGAAAATACTCGTACTTAAAACAAAGGCATTATTAAAACATCTCTGCAATGTTTGATATTGTACGACTAACAAACAAACTCCGTTGACTATACACTTATGTACATTGGGGATATAACTTTTAAATTTTTTTTTTTTAAATCAAAATTGGCATAGCACATTCCTATAGAGCAAGATAAAGTGTAAGAGAACGTATATTTATTTTTTTGCCAAGTCAAAAAGAGTTCACACAAAAACCGCGACGAAGATGTAAAAATTTTAAAATTATTTTTTAATAACCTGTTTAGGTAAATCAATTTGTGCGTGAACTTTTTTGAGAAAAACTACAAAAAATATTATTCTCCTGGTTACTAGGACATGGTTGACCTAATGGTAGGAACTATGCCAAAAATTGGTTATACCCCTAATGTATATACTTGCTACTAACTACACCCACATTAAACAAAGACTTTTGGTTGGTCAACATTTGCAGTGCAGCCTGCAAATTGTTTATATAACAAATATTTACGTACAACAAAAAATCCATTTCTGGCTGAATAGATACTACATGAACGCAAGGCCAAAGTTGACTGCAAAATTACATCATATTATAAATCTGTTAGAATTCTATTTAAATTAAATTTCAATATCTTTTTGTCATTTTTTTTATTATAAACTTATGTCAAGACTTTTTGTTTCTGTAACATTAAATGCAATAATTCATGTAATTATTTAGGCAAATGATATGCAAAAATCCAGATAACAATTGTTTCGGCTACTTCTTTTGGCGGGTTATGAGAAGAAATATACTGATGGTATTGTGGCATGTTTTTTCCCATGTTTCTAAACGACCTTAGATTACAGTTTCTAACAAAACTGGCTTGTTTCATTCTTCAGGCATTTTCAAAACTGTTTTATTGCTTAATCGTAGCTTACAGTTTTATCCGTCGTAGTTCCGGTGTTGAAATTTAGGTTTTCTACGTTTTAAATTCAAACTGTCAAAACGAATGATCACAGAGAAAACAAGAAAAGGAATGTTTACTCTTCCAGAAGAACTTAATTTCAAAATCAGTTCAACCTTAAATCATGCTCGAAACAAGGAAAAAATCGTAACTCTATTTCAGAACTACCTTCTATTATGTGGAGGTTAAACCAAAGAAGAAAAAAATTTAACTAAAATTCGATTTTTAAACTGTATAAATTTTAATCAAGAATGGCATTAGAAGTATTCAACTAACTTGATCCATTTACTCAATTTTAAAATGTATTTTGCTTTTTTCGGAATTAGGTAAACGATTAACAAGAGAGCTTTTGATCTCAGATAACCAAATTCATTAAGTTAAATTTGCCTAATCCACAACAATTTTTTTGCTTTCACTTTGCTACGAGTACCTATTATAAATTTGGTTGTTCATTTTTTATTAAATGTTCGTAGGTTTATGAATTATGAAAGAAAAATTAAAATGTAATTAAGTAAAACAGCTCTATTAAATTACGGTGATGCCACTTTTTATTTTTTTATTTTTTTGCTCTCTTGGTATTCGTAATTGGAAGAAAGAAATTTCCTGATAATATTCATGATTGGTTTGATTGTTTCTGTTTTAATGGGTTGCAAAGTTTTGTTTGAGATTACTGTGCCAGAGGCTTTGATGAATCCTTTCATTTTTAAAATTTTTTTTAACAACAACAAACCTAATTTAAATATCTTTTTTGCCTTTGCAATCAGATGTCCTAAATATATGTATGTAAGCCTTCTTTCTGATTAACATAATATTCTTTTGCATGCTAGTAAAGGTAAATGGTGGCAAAAATGCTATCAAGTCAAACCTTTTTAGTACGGCCATATTCCTATAAGGGTTACTTTTTACGTTTTATTTAGGCGCCTAAAAGTATGCTTTCAGAAATAAATAACAGTAGTTAGTTACGTTGGTTAGTGAAAATTTTTTGTATTCAAATGTAATTTATATGATCGGAGATTATGTTGTGCGACAAAAAAAAATAATTTTTATTTTCCAATTGCCAATAATTTAAATGAAATGTAAAATTTTGTGTAAAACTAATTAACCGGTAAGTAATAACAGTAGATAAATAAAAGAACTATACGATACAACATCCAAGAGGTTGAAGACTTACTTCCTCTATGTTACGTTAATATAAAAACAGTACTTAATATTTCTTAAAAAAAAAACATTCTTATCGATGTGTGCAAACAGCCGTAAATGAACAAATTTGTATATATAACACACTAATACACTTAGTGAATAAAGTTTGTTAACACTTTCTTAATCTATGTATGTTTATATTTTATGAAACTGTTTCCGTTAAACAGAAGTCCTCTAGAGTTAATTTAAATCCTGATTTGATAAAAACTTTTTTAATGTCTAAAACTGTTGGAATACATTTTTCTTAAATTGTTGTAGTTAATCATTTTTCGTATTATATGACAGAAAAATTTCAAACATAATAAAACAGTATTAAACCAAAAAAAACTGTGTACGAATAGTATATTAAGTAAACTTAAATTACATGGCTGAAAGATAATAAAATCTTAACAGGATAACGACGCTATGGAAACACATTCGTTTCATTTTATCAGGAAAAACAACAAAAAAATATTTTCTTTCGTAAATAATACCAAACACTATTAATTTCTTCAACTGCACATAACTGTCAAAGAAAAATGGAACAGAAATATTTTTCTATCGATTTTTACATTCAAATATCGTCGAAATTGCCATCTGCCAACCGCGCCAAATTTAATACTTTTTTATAGTATTGGGATACAGCGCGTAAGCAAGCACTGATCGACGTTGCTAAAATAGTATCAAAATGGTGTAAATAAGAATTGCATTAAAACTTTTAATCGAAAACAATCACCAAAGTGAGACAAATTGAAGATTTTTTTGGCAAATAACCCGAATTTACACAAATTCTTTGTCAGAAAATAATCGTCTGAGATAAATACGTAAAAAAAATGGCGCGAATGTTAAACAGGCGGAGGAAGTAAATATTTTATTTAATCGTTTTAATCTTGTTTCAGATAAAATTTATATGATCAAACATCTATATCGTTTCATTAGTTTACTTAATCCTTTCACTATATATGAGATATCAGACTTCTCAATACTTTTAAAGAACTATTAAAAAAAAAAAGAATGTAAAAATTGCAAAGTTCAAAGAAGCACATCGCACGTTAATCCTAGGTCAAAATCAATTTTAATACACACAAAAAAAGCACATAAATATTGGCAAAAATTAATTTTTAAATTCATTTGCGGGTCAAAATATCTTTAACAATTCTTTTAAAGAATGAACCACAAAACAAAACGAACTTAAAAAGTGAAACTTTTGTAAAAATTATTTCTAGTGCTCTTCACTTACATTTTAAAATTGAATTTTTTTTTGTTGCTGATACAATATTTATGTATAAATGCTGCTGTCTACATAAAAAATTCAAATGTATTTATTATAATGTATGTATTTGTATTTAAATGTATTTACATATTTGTTTACAGTTGTTATAGTGGTTGGATAGTAAATGAAAAATAAATAAAATTGTTTCACATGCTGCAAATTGAAATCACAAACCATCAGGTTAAAAGCAGCGAAAAACTAACAACAAGAAAAAATTTAACATAAGCATGCATTTAATGCAACTGAATGATGTAACAATTTTAATAATGAACAGTGAAAAAAATTCAACCCTATTCCGTATCCTTTGGGACCAGTGTTGCCACTACCAAAAAAAATACAACCAAATATTCTTAAAAACGTAACCAAAGAGGAAAAAAATAACAAAAATTAAAATTGTTTTTGATTTATTTAAATTAAATTTGCTTTTTATTTTACTTGACATTTTAATATAAAAAAGCTCTACCACACAGCTGATTACTTATGCACACATGCATATGTATGTATTAAAAGTTGTTAAAAATATATAATAAGTAAAAATAATAAAATAAATAAAAAGAATTCCAATTTTACTTCAAACAACGGAAGATTCATACAATAGTTTACAATTAATTTAAACAACTAAAAATATCAGCTCATATTAATTTAAAACAAATTAAAAACTTGCGTTTTGATTCAGTTTTAAATTAATTTTTTAAATTCTTATTATGGAATTAAAAACAATGAAAGACTTATGTTTATGAAAAACAAAGAGTTAAAATTTAAAGCTTTTGTTTCTTTGAAAAAGCAAGGAAAACATATCCATATAGCCATACTGCTCATATACTTTCCAATTAATTAATTCCTGCTAAAAGTGACCAAAAATGGCAACGCTGTTTGAGACATTAAATTCATGTTTTTGTCTACATGTGTCCATAAATATTTAACCAAGTAAACGATGATGATATTTCAATGGATGTATATTCTTATATCAATTTACATATCCAAACTCATCTTTATATGTATCTGCATACAAGCGGCGGTTTGTTTTTAGTAGGCGATACGTATGTATTTTCAATCGAAAGGCAGATACGGAAATTGCCAATATCCATTTTATATGCGTGTGTAAAGAAATACAATTTTAGTCATATACTGAGGTAGATGTGTGTGTAATATTAATATATAAACGATTTTAACGATTTAATTAAAAAAAAAAAAATAAATAAAATGAAAAGGAATACTTGTATTTTTATTTATGATGTATAAAATTAAATCCATCTGCTTTTTTACAACAAATTTCTTGCTAAATTTTCATAACCCAGTTCATAACTTATTTAAGGTGTTCCTTATGACGAGTACTGGACATGAGTTTACCCTCGACAACCTCTAACAGATATTAAGATCAAATAGCTGATGACTTTAATAAAGATATAACAATAATACCGTTCACTGTGTTATCTTGTAAAAAGGATTTTTGGTTAATACTAGGATAGCTCAACATACCACTTAAGCTGGTAATGACGTGACTTCAATTTCCCTTGTAAATCGGATTTGCTTTTTTTCTATAAATTCAACTAACTTTTCTTTTCCTGTATATATAATCTTATGTTTTAAGCTAATAAGGCCTAAATTTATCCATGTAAATAAAAAACAATTTTTGTTACATATCTCCCCAAAGTTTCGTGAATTTTTTGTTCACTTTCTCAATAGGTCGTCTATTTAATTAAAAAGAAGAAAATTTAACACAATTACAATTAAAAACAATTATCGCGAAAATGTACAAAAATATGTTAACTTAAAGTATGATAGTACAGTTTACATTAATAAATTAAAGATTTTTGATGAAAATAACAATAAAAACAATATTAAACATGAATTAACAAACACAAAACAGTAAGTAACAGTTTAAATTAAATTTTTGTGTTTGTTAATTCATGTTTAATTTTGTTTTTATTGTAAAATAAATAAGCTTAAAAATAATAAAATTTGCAAGTTAAAAAAATGACAGCAAACCTGGTAATATGATAGAAATATTTCTTTTAAATATTATTTGCTAATTAATGTAGAATTTATTTATGTCAAAGATTCATGAAAAATATTCAACTCAGAATTGTGATTCAATAATTCTTATGCTAAAACTAACATTAAGAGGATTTAAAAGAATATTTAAACAAAACATGTTGCTTTTAACATTAAATACTTTAATGCGACGTTATTGCTATGAGATGTTGTTTGCTGTTCTGTATTTTCACTACCGGAAATGAATATGAAATGGGAGAAATAAATCAAAAATTTATACAAAAGTCTACTAAAAATATTTAAAACAAGAGCAGTTGAAGCAATACGCGTTGTTATATCAACACAATGACACCACCACCGAAACCAAACTAAAATTTGCATTCAGGTAAATATTGTTGTTGAAGATTCTGGTAACAGGGGTTTTGCGAAAAACACAAACTTTGTTTTTTTATGTTATTTGTAGCCAGCCAATTTTTTGTTAAAATAGTATTAACGATACTGACTACACGAACTAGATAAACGAAAAATATAAGCAAAAATTTTATAAATATTTCGAAATATTTGTATGGGTTAACATGGTAGGAAATGTTAGTAGGAAAAAATTTGGTATCTTGACCACCAGTGCTGAAATTTGTAGGAAACATCCCGAAATTGTCAACTAGAAAAACAAAAAGAACAAAAACAATCATTTGAATGGGATTTGCTCTGTTTTAATTGTAAAAAAAACTATTATTACAAAGTAAGGTCAAAAAACACTAGTTGTGAAGTGAATAAAAAATGAATAAATACTTCCTTAGATTTTAATTACCTGGTCAAAGTAAGGTTTTCGTTATGGACCTTAAAGTCTTTGAAGGATAAACGCCACAATGCTTAAAAATCAGCCCCTAAAGTGTAAACGAAAAATAAACAGATATCCATTAATCTTTTGAATTTCTGTTGACTTTCTTTGTTGCGTACTTTATTCTATCTTTTGCAATTTATCGAAAATTTCCCCAATTAAAATTAAAATTTACATTTTATACTTAATTATCGTTTTCTAAAAAATAATTATAAACCGTTTTATGCAAAAAGTTAAAGGCAAATAGTTTTAGATTAAAAAAATATATTTGTTTCGTAGTTCAAAGCTTGTTTTCTTTGCGGAAAAAAATCAACTTTATTGATTTCGTCAACTGAATAAGTCGCAAAAAAATAAGGCATTAAAATACACGGCTTAAGGTATGGGCCATGCACTTTTTTTTCTACATTATTGATGTAAGCTCTTTGGAAAAAGGAAAAACATATTCATGTACCCAAAACAGGAATCTATTTTTTAAGATTAAGATCTAAGGGAACTTCAATGGTGAAACTGTAATTAAGTTTTGATTTGCCAGTATTTCCACTTTAAGCCCTCAGTGACAATATCCTGTTTCCAAAATTGCAGAAATCTCCTAGTAAAACTAATTAGAATAAGAAATTGAACTCTGCAAAAATATTATTTTTAGACATATACTATATGATGTTGTGCAGATATATTAAAAAGCTTTCTTAAAAAATTGACTTAACGGCAATTCGTTGCGTTTCCGCTCTGATTGCATACTAACACAGACAAACATACACGTCAATGCACAGGCCAGTCACATGCAGACAAAGTCAGGGGTGCTCGTAATAGATGGAGAAATTCAAACACATCACTTGCTTTCATTTTGTAAGATTTTTATAGCTGTAATTTCCGTTTTAATAAATACAACTTTGTTGTTCTATTGCAAGCATATGTTCATACACAGATACATACTCTGTCTGGTTTACAAGTATGTAGATGGATTAAATTTAAGCCAATTTTATTATTTGCTTTTATTTCAGTAACATTTTTCAAAAATACATTGTGAAATAAAAAAAAAGTATTTAATAATAAAAATATTAAAAATGATTAACTAATTTTTATTTCTTTTAATCTTTTCTCCTCCTTTATTCCGTTTTCTTCTTATAATTTGTCTATCTTTTTATAACAAATTAAATTATAATTTATCTTGAAATGCTTACTTATTCTATAGCGGATATAATACAGGATGTTACGCTCTAACGGAGCGCAGCTAATGTAAGTAGTGTTAAAAAATACCACAAAAAATATCGTAACCATAAAATCCTTAAATAAAAGAATGATTTATTTTGTACGAAAATATGTTTTTTCAATTGTTTTTCTTTGGAATTGCTTGTTTTGATTTGCATGCGTTTAAACTCTTTAAGGGAAAAAATCGTTTTGTTAATCAAACTTAATATTTTTCTAAAAGCAGCACTCAGACGTCATAACGCAGAAAGAAAATATATATATTTTATTTAATATTTTAAAACAATTTTTTAATTTATCAGTTTCTTTCAGCAAGTTTTTTCACATTTGGTCTTGTCATTTAAATTTAAAAATGTTCCGCTGCGCTTAGCATAAACTGAATTCTATAAAACTTTTTTAAATAAGACAAACACAATTTTAATATATTTAAACAAGCTGAACCTGTTGTCATAAAAACTATTTTATTAAAACTATTTTATATCAGTTTTTCTTCTTGAAATAAGAAACACTAATGGCAGCTCCTTCAGTGTATCGTTCAGATTGCTATCGTTTTGAAACAAGTAAGGATAATGCAAAAGAAATAGCAAAAAAGGATTTTCCTTATGTTAGCTTTTTTATTTCTATATAGAGTTCTTTAAACTCGATGTTTTGTATGGGGCGGAACCAAAGGATGCTTCTAAAATCTAAATTTCTTCTGATAATTTTCAGGCCAGTTGTATAAAAAGAAGAAAAATTCAAAAATGCAGGGAACACAAATTTATACTACACCCGTATTAAAAAGCGGGTTCTGCTCCTTAAAATTAACTTTTGTTTTTGATTTTTTTAGATTAAATTGAAAATTGGCTTTACAAGTGGATTGCTCTTAAAGTCGAGAAAATATAATAGAAAGGCGAACGGCAACGCTTGCTTAATAGCATCTGGTCAGATAAGATAATGTTGCAAAACTCATAATAAATAAACTCAATAATTAAAAAGTTCCCAACATTTCCTGCTGGAATTTAATATTGAACCCAAGCTATAACTACAACTTTTTATCGGCGGAGAAATTCATCTCAACCATGCCGAAAAATCTTTATACAAACTAATCTATATTTTTAGCCGCTTTTTAATGTCTTTTTTATATGAAACGCGGACTA
This sequence comes from Gymnosoma rotundatum, assembly GCA_916610165.2. Classification (NCBI taxonomy): domain Eukaryota; kingdom Metazoa; phylum Arthropoda; class Insecta; order Diptera; family Tachinidae; genus Gymnosoma; species Gymnosoma rotundatum. The sequence continues at coordinate 86,716,605 of OU744337.1, read as the reverse complement.
TTTGAAGGGGTCATATTCTCGACAAATCTGCGCACTTTATAATTTGTATGTTCTGTCTTTGGCCTTTCCATGTGAAATATTTAATGACTGCACGAAATTTATTTCTGCATTAACATTGCATTTGAAAAATTTCATAAACTACAATATTTATTATTTCTTATGTGAATTTTTAGAGACATGTAAACTTACTCTTAGATTTGTGTTTTAGTCTATTTTAAAAGGGCAGTAGTTCGATAACAACACCATTTAGATTGTAAATGACACTTTTAAAAAATGTCTAATTAAATATAGTTTTTCCTTTTTTATAAACTTTGTTCAGTTAATTTTAATTTTTTATTTTATATTCTAAAAAAACTTCTAATTTTCTTTTTGATTTAATGAAAAATAAATTTTAAAAATGTTTAATGATTTTTATATTTAACCCATTTTTCTTTTAAGATTCACCATATCATGACGTAAGTGGCCTGCCAAATCCATACAATATGGAACACATGGATCAAGATGAGGTTATATCACCACAACAGCACATGTCTCTTAGTTACGATGATAGTTTTGAGGGTGAATATTCATCAACACCAAATTCACGGAATCGTCGTGTTATACGTGAAATTATTGTATAAATTTATTCACTAAGCATTTAAAATACACACACATACACACATACATCACAATCACAGATATGTTAAAATCATTTCATTTTACGCATTAATTCACTTCCAAATAAGTTTTAACATGATATATTTTTTTTTTTTGTTTTACAACAAATCAAGACTTGTTAAATGCACTTTGATGATTAAATTTCAAATTTAAATTAAACTGTTTATTCTTTTATTTTTTAAATATATATATTTAACGATAAGAAAGAAAATTACGTTGTGCACTTAATTGTTATGAATTGAGCTAAAGTGAATTGTAAGTGAAAAATAAACAAATTATACGTCCCTACTTGAAAATTCCCCGTTTCCAGTTCAACTAAGAGAAACTGATGAAAACAAAGAACAAAAAACAAATAACTTAAATTAATGTACCCACAGGAAAAATGCATTAAAAATATTAATTTTAAGCAAAAAAAAAAAAAAAAAAAAAAAAATTAACTATCATTCATGCAACTTCATGCTAAAATAAAATATATATTATTGAGACGATTTTCTTTACATGTCTTTCGTAATCTCATTCTTATACTCTGATTTTATACATTAAATAATTATATAAGTTTGTCACGGAATCAACGAATTATGAAACATTTTTATTTATGTAATAAATTTACTTTTTTATATTGAAAGTTGCCATTTTTTAATATAAATTTATTTGATTTTTTTTTTTATTAAAGTAATAATTAATATTTTTTGTTTATTATAGTTTAATGCTTTAGTCTTAATTATTTTTTATGTCCATAATTAAAACATTTTTACATAAATATTATTATGAAATTAGTAGAGCAAATAATACAAAATTAAATTAGTTTCTTTAAGATTTTATATTTTTTTGTTTTTTTGTTCTATGAAATCATATGCCCAGTTAAAATAATTATTTTTTATTTATATATTTCAATATTTTTTACAAATTGAAATAAGGTGCCGTTGTGGTTTAGTTTAAATTTATACAAAAATGTATTTTTTGTCATGCTTTTATTGATACATTCAAAATCTATTTGCAATGCAAATTTCAGCCGCTCTAAAGCCAAAAGTGTAAATTATAATTTTCTATTAAGATAGAAAAACATAAAATAATTTTGAAATAAAAATCTTTTACACATATTCCACATTAAAATTTGTCAAAATTTGCATTTAGAATATATATTCTGCTGAGACCAGCATTCAACAGCTGAGCTTAAGCAAATAAACAATGCTTACTTCTTGCATAGAGAAAAAGCGTAAAAATCTATGCTTCGAGGCGAAATAATATAAAAATAATATTTCTAGTGATACATTTTGCTTCAATCCAAGTTCATTTAGCTTCATTTTCTTCTTCTTAAGATTTTCTTCGTATTTGTAGATTTGTTATTAAAAGTTTATATTTTCGTTTTCGTTCTAATTTTACATTTATTCTTTTCTTTCTTTGTTATGTTTACAAAGTGATGTCAACAAAGTTCTTTATGGTTTAGATTTTGCAAAGTTACATTTTATATTTTGTGTTAAAAATTTAGATTTACGTTTATTGTCTTGGACATGCAAATATCACACAGGTAAAAAATCCAACTAAAATTAAGACATTACAAAAGAAATAAAATAACTATTTTTGTCATGTAAAATTGTATAGCGTCCACATTTAAACACCTTGAAGCTTTAAATGCTATTTACACACACTCACACTAAAAGTTATATTTTTTGTGTGAAATAGGAGCCAGGTGAAGTTTGAAGTTTTGTTAGTTATTGCAAAATTTCCAGGAATCCCTTAATAAAGTAAAATATTACAAAATCAAGTTTTATGTTCGAACATATTTCAAATAATTGAAAATTATTTTGAAAATATTTTAATTTGTAACAAATAATTGTTCTGAAAAGCAAGTTAGGAAATTGTCAAGAAAGGATGTTTGGAACCAGTTACAACTTAGTCGCTTTTAGAAAACTTTCTGCAGTACTTCTGTTCAAAGAAAAATTTTTTAATTTTTTTAGTGAAAACATGTTTATCAAAGCAATCAAAAAATATATTTTTCTCAAAATAAACAAGTGTTAAAATATGAAAATATTTGTTAAAAATTCCATTACAATCTAATGCAAATAATGCATATGTAATAAAATTTAAAATAAATACAAAATCTTATGATTAAATATTTGTCTGAATCTATTAAAAAGGAAGAAAATATTTTTCTAATAAAATCAATTAAAATTTTATAAAATTTCAATCTGAAGAAAAATAAAACCCTTAACAGCTGCGGAAACTTTTTTGTATTAACGCTCTGTTTTTTTTTTTAACACAATTGGCTTGACGTGTAGTTTTGTTATGTTTCTAAAGTGATAAACTCTCGGCAACAAAGTCTAGTAATCGCAGAATAATTAATTTCTAATGTTATATAAATTTTGTTCATCAAGCTCCAGATAAGAAAGTTCCCTTGGCTGAAAACAAATTTTTTCTAACGCAGCAATACATTTATTGCAAGTATATAATTTCAAAGCATTTTTTAGAACTAGTTATGGATTCAGTAACATTTTCTTGGCTAATATTATTTTGTAATTTCTTTATGTGTATAATAATTAAATTTATATTAATTTTTACGTTTTTTTTTAATTTAAATTTGGATTTGTATCTTAAACTTCCATTTGCACTTGTTCAACGAATTAAATTTAATTAAACTACTTAAACTTAACAAAACAACAAAAAGAAATGTCCCACAATTGTTAAAAACTTTTATTACGCTAAATACATTTACATTTAACAATAAATATAAAATACAGCTAAGGAATAAGTTATGCGATAGAAATTAAGAGAATCTATACGATTAAAATATAAAAAAGCAACAAAAAATCTATTTCAGTAAACAGTACGAAAACAAAAACAAAAACAACAAAGTAATTTAGTTATAAAATTTTAGGATTTAGGTTTAAATATAAAATAAGTGAAGATAAAAATTATAAAAAGTCCAAATCATAAAAACACGCAAAAAGAAATTTATAGAAAAAGTAACAATTACAGAAACAAGCTAACGTTATTTAACTGTAAATAATGTAATGTAAATGTATAGAAAATAAATTAAAAACTAAAACCTAAAACCTAAAAAACAAAAAGTTAGATTATAAAATGATTTTTCATATTGATTTTTCTATTCAGTTGAATATTGATTGTTTTTAATGGCAACAACAACAATAGCAAAAAAAAAATAAAAATATTTACTATAATTATAGTTTTTTTTGGTAATTTAATTTAATTATAAAAATAAAAATCTTAAAATGTAGTTAATTAAATTATACATTTAATATAGTGTGTGACAAAAAAAAATCTTTAATAAAAAGCAAAAAAAATACGTAAAATGTACTAAAGCAATTTTTATTTTAAAGATTTTTAGTAAAAGTGGAACTAAGTGCTATCTTAATTCGTTTACGAAACCAATTTCTGGTTTTGCAGTCTATTTCTGTTGCTACGCACACAAAATATTCATTATTTAATAATTCTTGCGAAAAAAAAGCCGACTTCAAAACAGATTTTATCAAATTACATTAAATATTGCGACCCCCTTATACTCCATCACAAATTTAACCCTAAGTCTACAACTGTCGAACAGTTTCGCAATATATATACAATTGCAGAAACTAAAGGTGCACCCTTTAGTTTGCAAGATAATGTTAAAATCATGCTTTTTTTCCCCTAATCTGAGTCAGTAGTGCTATTTTCTACTTTTTTTTAACCGACTTCAAAAAAAGAGGGAAGTTATACAATTCGGCTGAATGTTGCTTTTTTTATATTTGTGCCTCCAGAACTCAGTCATTTCTGATCCGATTTTGAAAATTTTTGGTAATATGATAGATTATGCTCACAGATTGGTCGCGTTTTAAAAACAGTTCATAATCTTAAAAATTAAAGGGTGTCCCCATACAACATACATAGTTTTACGTGTATTATGAACTGTACAGGGCGATTCTGTAAAATTTAAAATGACTGCGTATTATTACAGCTCCCAAAAATGAAAAATTATACAAAAATAAATCTAAAAATTAAAGGTTGCCCCGATAATTGATGTAAATTTACTTATATGGGCCTATCTTTTGAACCATTATAGACAAGCGCTTGGAAATTGGACAGAATGTCGATTGCTATGGCTGTTATAGTAACAAGTATTAATATTACAAATTATAAATTAAAGGGTGCGCCAATAGTTCATTAAGTTTGATATATATGGGCATACCTTTGAACAGTTGTAGACAGACGCTTCAAATTTACAACGAACCTGTATTACTAAGTCCGCTATAACAAAAAGTATAAAATTTCAATTTGAAAGTTAAAGGGTGTTCCAATACTTAATGTAATTTTGTGTATGTGGCCAAACTTTTGAACCGTTATAGACAGAACGCTTTAACTTAAAAGGCACCTGTATTGCTAAATCCGCTATATCAACGAGTTTATAATTTGAATTTATAAATTAAAGGGTGTCCCATAATTGATGAAGATTCACTTATTTGAGCCTATCTTTTGAACCTTTATAGACAAACGCTTGCAAATTGGACAGAATGTCGATTGCTACGGCCGTTATAGTAACAAGTATTAATATTAAGAATTATAAATTAAAGGGTTCGCCAATAGTTCATTTATTTTGATGTATAGACAGATGCTTTGGAATTTACAAAGAACCTGTATTTGTAAGTCCGCTATAACAAAAAGTATAAAATATGGATTTAGAAGTTAAAGGGTGCTCGAATAGTTGATGTAATTTCAAGTGTGTGGCCGACTTTTTAACCGTTATAGACAGAACGCTGAAACTTAAAAGGGACCTGTATTTCTAAGTCCGCTATATTAATGAGCTTATAATTTGAATTAAGAAATTAAAGGGTGTCCCAAATTACTGTAGATTTACTTATATAGGCCTATCTTTTGAACCGTTATAGACAAACGCTTGTAAATTTGACGCAAGGTCGATTGCTTTGGCCGTTATAGTAATAGCTGCTAATATTTAAAATTATAAATTAAAGGGTGCACCAATAGTTCATTTAACTTGGTATATGGCCATACTTTTATACAGTTGTAGACATACGATTGAAATTTACAAAGAACCTGTACTACTAACTCGTCTATAACAACAAGTATAAAATTTGGATTTGGAAATAAACGGGTATCCCAATAATTGAAATAATATGGTGCATGTGGCAGAACTTTTGGACCGTTATATACAGGTAGCTGAAATTTACAAGCGACATGTTTTGCTAAGTCCGCTATAACAAGACGCTTATAATTTGAATTTAGAAATTAAAGGATGTTCCCAAAATTAATGTAGTTTGTTCTATATGGCCGTATTTTTTATTTTTTAACCGTTAGTTACAAACACCTTAATTTGACACAGAATGTCCACTACTTTATTTGGTATAAAATTGTTATATTATAAATTAAATAGTTGATATAATCGGATGTATAAGGGCAAACTGTTGAACCGTTACAGACAGACATTTGAAATTTACAACGAACCTGATTGCTAAATCTACTACAACAGCAAGTACATAATTTGAATTTGGAAATTAAAGAGTGACCCTATAGTTGCTGCAATTTGATGTATATTGCCAAGCTATTGAACAGTTAAAAAAGTATAAAGTTTGGAGATATAAGTGTGTCCCAATAGTTAATGTAACCTAATTTATTTGGCCATACACTTGAGCTGTTATAGGCAAACAGATGAAATCTGTTTTGAAGTCGGTTTTCTTTGCAAGAGTTATTAACGATTATCGGCTTGTTAAATTAACTTAACAACAAACTTGTAAATTTTTCTATTCAGTAAATTTTAACAATATTTTCAATTGTTAAAATCCAGTTCCTAAAGTTAGCAAGCTGCTAATCGTTAAGAGAGCGACTATAATTTGTGCGACATACAGCTTGTATTTATGTACATTCATACATAAATATAGCATAAACACAGAACATATACATTTATTTGAACGAAAATAAAAACAAACTGTGTCTTTTTTACATTAAACATTAGCAATTTTGCGCTCATAAAATTTATTGAAAAAATAAATTTCTTGTTAAAAAAAGATTGCACATAAACATATGTTTCCACCGAATTAAGGAAGTAATAATTGCGATTCTACAACCAAATCTATTATTATGCTTTTCTTATTGTCCTACTGCATACATACATGCATGTTTGAAAATACGTATTCAAATGTGTAAATTGATATCTAAGAAATAACGACATGCATGTGCCTCGCTTGAATTCACATTGTGTTGCCCTTCTCTTTTGTGTTTTTTGTTTAGTTATTGATGGAGATGCCACTCAATTGCAACTTGTGTCTATTATCGTTTAGCTGAAGATAGTGAATCACTTAAGGGCGGTTTACATGATCACAGAAGTCTTACGACATGTAAAATTTTTGTGCAGAATAGTACCAGTGGGATCGTCTAAACTAAATAAGTAATGAATCTGCACAAATTGAGAGAAAATACGGATGAAAATTTGACAGTCGTATGGCTCTCTTTGTTTTTTGGAAATTTTCAAAAGACAAGTACGAATCATTAGATCAGGGATGTATTTTTCTGCAAACAGCTATTTTAGTTTTGGTGTGTTTTACCCATACCAATTGTGTAAACGCAAAAATAATCTGTCGTAAGATTTTTACTCTCAGTTTTAAAATACGGATGGAATTTGATAATATTTTCTCTTGGATTTTACGTACGTAAAGTCGTACCGTCTAAACCCCCCTTTACTCTTTATTGTTGTTTAAAGTTACCTAACTTTAATTGCGATACAGTTCATTTTAAGTTAAACCCATGAATAGCCTACTTTTTTGCATGTCTTGCTTTGCTAGGCAGCTTCAATGACTTAAATTGCTAAATTATATTTTCGTACTGTCTCAAATTAATATTTTAGGACTACAAACTGGGATACTCTTTTGGTTTTAGCTACAAAGAGAGATTGTACACAACTTTTCAAGGAATAATTTGTTAAAGTATTGCAAACTGAAAAAATTAAAATTAATTCCAAATTAATTTAAATCAGTGAAAAATGTTTTTATTGTTGTGCCCAGTGGTACTTAATATTTTTGGTCGAAATTTACAAAACCGATAGTTGATCATATAAAATCTTTTGTGCGCTGGGTAAATAATTACAATTCTTCACTTTGTTCTAGATGCACCCCAGCAAAATATTTTAGAAGACGTAATCAAGTGTGGAATTAATTGTTTTTGGCAGAAGGACTTCCCAACTAGATTACCAAAGTAATGATTTTAAAAAGGCATGAGAATTTCATAAAAAGATTACTGAGAATATATTACATAATTATTGTAGGAAATAGTGATGATCATTGATACATATTTAAAGATATTCTCTTTTAACTTAAAGAACTAGTTCAATTACTCCTTCGTTTTTTGCAAACTAATGCAATGTGTTTTGTAAGCGAGTAACAAAATATGGCAATCACAAAAGTAAGACATTATAAGGCAAGCTCTTTTTACGGTAATGTAAAATATTTTGCTGGTACCGTACCCACAGTTCTAATGAAGCCAGTTATCTGCAGGACATGCTAATGCACAATTTTAAGACTCCACCTGTTATAGTTATAAAGTAACATGATGATTAATATTTAATGTTTAAGGGAAGCGCAACGCCCATTCAAAATATTAAAAGAAAGAAACACACAAACGCAAGTATTTTCAATTAATGCCTACCACTCATGAAGCAATGCACATCCACAGTACTTTTATGGAAAATTTGCAGAAACAAAATCGGACTTCGCATTAGAGAGAACATCAGTCACTAATGCAATGCAACTGATTCTTATAAGTATATGGATAAGAAGTTCTCTAGTTAAACGATAACAACTTTTCACTGTCACAATCCACTCGCTATATTTCGGTATGGACATTATTTAGGCAGTAAATTGTACAAAAACTTAAAGATCCAAGTGCTATAACTTTCTACACGATAATCGTTCACTCTGAATGGGAGGTACCACGCCTACTGTTCCAGCCAACTAATAATGTGTGAAACTATGAGAATTGATAAGAAACTTAACTATACAAAACTCGAATACTCTAATGATAACAGTTTTCAAACAACACGATATAAAATATTTACTTTTTACAGAAATTTCCAGGTCCCCTTGAAAAATATAGCTTTTGCTATCAGCCAACTGCGAAAATTATAGGAATGAAAATTTTCTGGCCCCTATTACGGTTTACAACTTAACTTTACTTTAGTTGAAATTTTGCAATTTGGTATTATCATTTACAACTCAACCTGCCAAAAAAATTTAAGTTGAAATTACATTGGGTTTAAACTTTGTTGTGGCATCACTAATTACAACTCTGTGTTAGTAATAGTTGTTTCAAATTAAATTAAATAAGAAAAATGGAAAAGGGTAAGTCAAATTTTTAATTAGTCCTTAAATATTATATTATTCAGAGATTTCTAACAAATTTACAAAAAGAAGGTACAGTTAAGTCTGAAAACCTTGTAGGTGGATGATGTGTCTACCAAAAATAAAACCAATGAATTGTGAGAGGATTTTGCTTTATAACAGCACTGCATTTTTGGTAGCTCCCATCAGCAAGAAATCTAAGTGCAGCACACAAATTCAATATCGGTGGTATAGCTGCCCAACGCGCAGATTTCTTTAAATTGTCTTTTATAGCATCCAGTAAATAGCAAAACGCTTTTTTGCTTAGTCGAAAATAATTAATAAAGGCCTTATTCGCAATCAATTTTTAAATTTATTACAGGTTTATAAAACCAATTTTGTATGGAAATTTTGTTTTAGAAACCTATTATAAAAATAAAAATTCTTTGTGAATAAGGCCTTAAATCTACAAAAATTACTTTATTTTAGTTTTTATTACTCATTTTATGTGCTGTAATTTTAATTTTATTGCCAAACTGTTGATCACTTGAATAAAGGGGTCCCATCAGTTAATGTAATTTGATATTTATTGCCTTAGTTTTAAACCATAATAGACTGACAGATGAAATCTGTTTTGAAGGCGGTTTTTCGTAAGAATTTTTTATCTGTAGCATTGCCAACAAATATCGACGTTTATAATATTATTGCATTCCTAAAATTAGAGAAATGATTCAAATTAGTACAGTGAGACTTTTGGCTGAATTTATTATTTCTGCATTTCGATTCCGCTTTATTACTAGTTATTCTAGTTTTCAGTTCTCTTTCTTAATTGTGAGAAGGTGTTTTGTAAAATTCATTTGCAATTTCATATTCTTTTATTTAACTATTAGCGGACCCGGCGAACTTCGTCTCGCCCCAATTTTAAGCCTTCTGACAATCTTTAGAGTAATAATATAACACAATTATCAATTATCGTCAAATATTGTGATAATAAAGAGGCCCGATAAATAAAATTTCATACAAAAACTCAATTTTAGATTTTTCCCATTTTCCGCAATTTTCCATGTTTTACACTAAGATCTTTCTATTTTTTCATTTGGAAAGCCATTAAGGAATAATTTCACACAAAATATCGTACAAAAAAAACAAATTTCGATTTTTTTCAATTTTCCGACTTTTCCGGATGGATATTCAAAAAATTTCTTCCGTAAAAACCTTCCCTTTCCCTTTTACGGAAATCGGCCCAGCCATTCTCATTTTATGAATTACTTTAGATTTTTTACACCATTTTTATAAAGGTAAAGATTACGAAGAACTATTAAAAACTCGCTTTAGTTTTTAATATTTTGTATGTAAATGTTTCTTTGACCTTTTTAAATAATTTTTCTTTTCTAATTTATTAAGCACTAGGTCAGTTTTATAAATAATAAAAATTTTTTATTTATATTTTCAATATTTCGCCACACCTTTGGGTGGCATCATCAGGAAACAGGAAACAAAAAATTAAATTTTCTTTTTTCAAAAATAACAAAAATTAAAATGAAATTATTTTTTCAAACAAAAACAGAAAAATTAAAAATCAAACGACAAAAAACTCAAATATTTAAACATTTACATTTTTATAAATTTAAAACTCAAAAAACATTCAAGTAAAATAACTCAATAATTTTAAACATTTACATTCTTATAAAAATTTTAAAAACAGAAAACATTTAAATTATTTTAAAATTTTAAAAAACTTAATACAATTACATTAACATAAACTTTCACGATAGAAATGTTACAAGCAATCATATACTCTCAAACGTTAATTAATTTTTATGCACTAAATGTCTATAACATTGCGCAACATTATCAGTATCAGCCTTAAAGTTTATTCTTTTTGTTGCTGGTATTTTAATTATTTGTAACATCTCTAACATATACCGACGCTTATAATTATTTTCTATATTTAAAACAGATGCATCTTCAAAGTTAGGATAATGATCAAATCTGGCACAATGGGAAGATAATGCAGTTTTTTGTGAATTATTAACGTCCCTGTATCTTTGATCAGACTTATGTCCAGCTTTTCTAGTTTTTAGTTTATTTTTTGTCGTACCTACATATTCCTTATTACAATTCTCACTATCATTACCATTACAAGGTATTTTGTAAACTACATTTGACATGTCCCATTTTTTAATCTTATCTTTTGTTTTACTAAATAATCTATTTAAAGTATTATAAGTTTTGTATGCCATTTTATATTTATCCCCATCAAAAATTTTTGATTTTTCAATCCTTTCTGCTATTTCTGGTACATAAATTAAAGACTTGTAAACTTTAGTTTCTGTAACATCTCTTGTATTATTTGCTCTTCTAAACCTTAACTGTTTAAACAAACTATTTATCACTCTCATTGGAAAATTATTATCAATTAATATCTTTTTAACTTTATCTTTATTGCTTTTGTGAAATTCCTTATCACTTAGCTTAAGTACTTTTTCTATCAAATTTTTTCCCGTATTAATAATTATTCTTTTATTATGCTTTGAATAATAATTAATAATTCTCCCGGAAGCTGTTGGCTTTTGATACCAATCCATTTTTAGTTTATTCCCTCTCCTTACTACTAACGTATCTAAATAGGGCAATTTAAAATTATTTTCTATTTCTAATGTAAATTTTATACAACTATTGAAATTATTTAATGTTTCTAACATATTTTCAATACCAGATGCAGAAATAATACAAAACAAATCATCAACATATTTTGTCATTATTCTTGGTTTTATATTAACTTCATTAATGCACGTGTCTAATAATTTTTCAATAATAATATCTGCCACAACAAGGGAAGCTGGAGATCCCATTGGAAGCCCTTTTTGTTGCAAATATATGTTACCATTATATTGAAAGTATCTGTTATCTTCAATACAGAATTTTAAAATTCGTAAAAATAAACATTTTTCCATCCTAGTATATTCCTGTATTACGTTCCATTTTTCTTCAATAATATTCAATGCCAAATCAACAGGTATACTTGGAAATAAACAGACTACATCAAAAGATACTAATTTTTCATCATTCAGAACACTTATGTTCCTTATCCTCTCTTTAAATTCAAGCGAATTTTTAACATTATATTTTGAATTTTCTGTAATATTTTTTAAAATCATTGTAATATATTTACATAACTCATAAGATGGAGAATTTATAAAAGAACAAATCGGTCTTAAAGGAAAATCCTCCTTGTGAATTTTAGGTAACCCATACATCTCCTCTGCAATTTTGTTGTTGGATCTTTGTTTGCTAATGATGTTGCTAATTATAAGTTAGCAAACAAAGATCCAACAACAAAATTGCAGAGGATTAATAATGTGTTGGTTGAAGAACTTTTTAAACAAAAAATTATTACAATTTTAGAGAAAAACAAGCTTAAAACCAATGTTTCTACAGCTCCAAGATTGTATGGGTTACCTAAAATTCACAAGGAGGATTTTCCTTTAAGACCGATTTGTTCTTTTATAAATTCTCCATCTTATGAGTTATGTAAATATATTACAATGATTTTAAAAAATATTACAGAAAATTCAAAATATAATGTTAAAAATTCGCTTGAATTTAAAGAGAGGATAAGGAACATAAGTGTTCTGAATGATGAAAAATTAGTATCTTTTGATGTAGTCTGTTTATTTCCAAGTATACCTGTTGATTTGGCATTGAATATTATTGAAGAAAAATGGAACGTAATACAGGAATATACTAGGATGGAAAAATGTTTATTTTTACGAATTTTAAAATTCTGTATTGAAGATAACAGATACTTTCAATATAATGGTAACATATATTTGCAACAAAAAGGGCTTCCAATGGGATCTCCAGCTTCCCTTGTTGTGGCAGATATTATTATTGAAAAATTATTAGACACGTGCATTAATGAAGTTAATATAAAACCAAGAATAATGACAAAATATGTTGATGATTTGTTTTGTATTATTTCTGCATCTGGTATTGAAAATATGTTAGAAACATTAAATAATTTCAATAGTTGTATAAAATTTACATTAGAAATAGAAAATAATTTTAAATTGCCCTATTTAGATACGTTAGTAGTAAGGAGAGGGAATAAACTAAAAATGGATTGGTATCAAAAGCCAACAGCTTCCGGGAGAATTATTAATTATTATTCAAAGCATAATAAAAGAATAATTATTAATACGGGAAAAAATTTGATAGAAAAAGTACTTAAGCTAAGTGATAAGGAATTTCACAAAAGCAATAAAGATAAAGTTAAAAAGATATTAATTGATAATAATTTTCCAATGAGAGTGATAAATAGTTTGTTTAAACAGTTAAGGTTTAGAAGAGCAAATAATACAAGAGATGTTACAGAAACTAAAGTTTACAAGTCTTTAATTTATGTACCAGAAATAGCAGAAAGGATTGAAAAATCAAAAATTTTTGATGGGGATAAATATAAAATGGTATACAAAACTTATAATACTTTAAATAGATTATTTAGTAAAACAAAAGATAAGATTAAAAAATGGGACATGTCAAATGTAGTTTACAAAATACCTTGTAATGGTAATGATAGTGAGAATTGTAATAAGGAATATGTAGGTACGACAAAAAATAAACTAAAAACTAGAAAAGCTGGACATAAGTCTGATCAAAGATACAGGGACGTTAATAATTCACAAAAAACTGCATTATCTTCCCATTGTGCCAGATTTAATCATAATCCTAACTTTGAAGATGCATCTGTTTTAAATATAGAAAATAATTATAAGCGTCGGTATATGTTAGAGATGTTACAAATAATTAAAATACCAGCAACAAAAAGAATAAACTTTAAGGCTGATACTGATAATGTTGCGCAATGTTATAGACATTTAGTGCATAAAAATTAATTAACGTTTGAGAGTATATGATTGCTTGTAACATTTCTATCGTGAAAGTTTATGTTAATGTAATTGTATTAAGTTTTTTAAAATTTTAAAATAATTTAAATGTTTTCTGTTTTTAAAATTTTTATAAGAATGTAAATGTTTAAAATTATTGAGTTATTTTACTTGAATGTTTTTTGAGTTTTAAATTTATAAAAATGTAAATGTTTAAATATTTGAGTTTTTTGTCGTTTGATTTTTAATTTTTCTGTTTTTGTTTGAAAAAATAATTTCATTTTAATTTTTGTTATTTTTGAAAAAAGAAAATTTAATTTTTTGTTTCCTGTTTCCTGATGATGCCACCCAAAGGTGTGGCGAAATATTGAAAATATAAATAAAAAATTTTTATTATTTATAAAACTGACCTAGTGCTTAATAAATTAGAAAAGAAAAATTTTTTAATATTTTGAATATTGATATTGGCCCATATTCATAGTTAAAATAAAGTATACTTTAAGGGAACTAAAGTCGGTTTTACTTTAGAGTCGACTCTAACTCATTCATAGACAATTAAAAATATACTTTTTAAAGCTGTTTTTAACTTATTTTTCCAAAATTATTTTATTTGGTTTAAGAACACAATACTCTATATCTGATTTTTATACCAAAGTGAACAAAATAAACACAAGGTTACTTTTTTCTAATGTTTGTTTTAGAAATCGTATGAAAACATTTATCAAATTACAGTTGCCACCCAGTGGAAGGTGGCTAAACTTAAAGTATACTTTATTCTTGACTATGAAAGCAAAAAAGATAATAACAAAAATTTATTTTAGAGTATACATTAGCAAGAGTCGACTTTATTCTATAACTATGAATATGGGCCATTGTTTTTAAAAACTTTCAATAAATTTAAGAAAATTAAAAATCTACAACTCAAAAAATTTAATTTTTTTAAGAACTGCGCACAATAACTTGGAGATGATTTAAAAACGGAAATATTTTTTAAATTTTTATAAGTTTTTTTTAGTAGATAAAGCATTATCAGGAAAAGTTTAATACTTTTTAATAATGATGTTTTTTTAATTAATTTTTTTTTTTCAAACAAACCTTTATTTACATACTATCGATTAAAAAATGTTTGTTAATCAAGAAACCGAACGCATTTGACACCTGTCTGAATAAAAAACTATGAAGTAGGATATCGCTTAAAGTAATTAATTATCATTATGTTTCGGCTTTTTTGTTATTGAATATCTTGACAATTAAAAATTTTTCCCAAATATTGTACATCATTTAATAATTTGAGCGCATTTTACTCAAAAGTGTATCAACAGTAAGATTGTATATTATTTACTGAAAGTTTTTAACTATTAATAAATTACCTTTTAATCCAATTAAAAGCAAATCAGTTAAACTGTCAGTATTTTAATTTAAAATTCAATTGCGTTAACATACGAAACATTTGTTCATGAACTAAAAGCAACAATAAGTAAAACAAATACATTCACTCTCTCAAATGCAAATACACATTTGTATATTTACATTTTAATGTAAGACTCGATGTATGTTCCCGTGATACAGTAGTTTTCCAAAATAACGAATTTATTAGTTGTTAGGCTTGTTTGTTAAAATGAAAAGTGGTTCATGGATAAGAAAAAAAATGTGAGTAGAGGAGTCATACATTTTAATTTCCATTTTTTCACTTACGCTCGTTTCACACTATAATACTGAGTATTAAGATTTGTCAAATTACTAAGTAAAATGAACAGGTGTGATTTTAGAAATTTTTCTAAACACTCTGATTTTTTATTTTATCAGGGTTGTTTTGCTGCTGATAACCCAGCTAAACATTAAGTGAATAGAGACTCTAAAAAGAACCCACCTACGGCATGTATTAAAATGGCTTACGTCATGACTCCTATATAATACTCATATATGTGTATCTTCAGAGCAATAAATATAAGGGCTGTCTTAGAGATAAAAAAATCTATCAAAAAAGTATCTTTTGTGTACAAGCTTAGTAGAAAAAAACACTCATTTCTAAAGGTTTTCGGATGGCAAATGATTGTTTTTTGTACTCCTTATGACCGTAAAAGCTTTAAAAAATTAATTAGTAAAGTTTTCTTTCTGATTCATATGGTTGCTGGGAACTTTCATTATACTCGAAGTGTCATTGTATAGAAACAAAATGTAATATTACGTTGAATTTTATATCGTGCTATTTTTTTATCCCGATTAAATTGTTAATTCATCGATATTGATTATTGAAATATACAAATAAAATGGACACAATAAAATATTTATGGCTTGCGTTAACGTTCTCTTCTTGTTATTGCATGTTTTTGACACTAATCATTAATTTGATATTGTATTGTTATATTTGTTGTTGTAGCGCTTCCACCTTGTAATTGATATGCCCTGCACGTATCGATGATTATTTCGCTACCTCTTGGTTAGCTCTTCAGGAAACTTCTCACAAACATTTTATATAAACTAAAGATATTCGTCCAAATAATAAAGTAAAGACAAAAATCAAAGTTTAAGCAAAAAATAATAATAATAATCAACAATGATTTTTTTTTTACCCATTGTATACGGCTGACTTTTTCAGCGGCTCTTTCATGTATTGAAAGATATAAAAACAAATTATCAAAAAACCCTACGATAATTTATTTTTGTTTTATGCTCGGGCAGTTTGTATTTACTATATTACATTAAACCACGGGAATATTTTATTTAATTAATTAATTTTTTATTCCGATTTTCATTTCTTTCATTATCATCAAATCAAATCTTAAAACTTTCTGTATAGTGTGAAAAAAGATTAAGCGGGTATAATAACAAATATTCTGTTCAAACGTCAAGCAAAAACGGTTCAATTAATAAAGTGATATTAAACACTATAACGGTTTTATTATAGTTTTTTTTTTAAATGGTGTTAGTGCTTCCATTGTGTTCAAGCCAGTGGTAGCAAATGAGCTTAATAGAACTCATTTTGAAGTAAAACAAATATAACGGTCAACCCGCCTATCACAAAAGCGTTTGCTTCTCTTAAAAGCTTTTTCATACGTTTTACTACAAAAATTAAAATTATACATAAACCAATTTAATCGTGAATGAAGATCAACTTCCAATAATAAAGTCTCAGCAATCGAATTCCATTTCTTTCCTTTGGCTGAAATTATGTAAATATTTACTGCCGTATTCATAGAAAATAAAATAACTTTGAAATATGTTTTATAACAAATTTTTCATACAAATTTGTCCTAAAATATATTTCAAATCTATTTTGATTTTCTATGAATACGGCAGTTAACATTTTACGAAGTTTGTTTTTATCAAACAATTTTTTAATATTCTATTAGCCAAACTCAACAAGAGCAAAAGTCGTTTTTTAGCTGTCATGCCTGTACATTTTGTATGTATCATACCGAAATGACGCGACGACATCATCTTACAATTTGAAAATCTGGTTTTGACAAGTCGTTTAGTAATAATAATAATTTAAATAAAAAAAATTAAATACTTAATTTTAAGGTGTAGGTAGTATTGCATACTACCTTTTGTTTACTTCTTTGTGAACAACCATTGTATCAGTGTGCCATTGTACATTGTACTTCATACGTCAAAAAGTAATTAAGAAGAAGAAAAGTGCTATTCATCATTTGTTATTTATAAGCCAAATGGGGGAGAAAACGGAAAAAAGTAAATTAATAAATTTTTTGCGTGAGGATGAAATTCAAGACATTTTTAGGATGAACCTAATGTACTTGCTCTCCAGTCGCAGAATTATACATTTAGGGCTACCAAAATCATCATTATGGCATAATCGGGTTTTAAGATATTTTGATGAAAACAGATTTCTTCATATGATACGACTACGGCCAGAGGAATTTGCCTATATATTCAACCTTATAAAAAATGACGATGTTTTTCACACAATTGGCGAAAGGCTCCAACTACGCATTGACTTGCAGCTTAAAATTGTACTTTACTGCTTGGGATCTTCGGGAAATGGTGCTTGTGTTCGTAAGGTAGCATCTCTTTTTGGTATAGGTACCATACAAAATATTAGAAATCGAGTCATTAAAGCAATATTAAATCCTAAAGAACAGTTTTTATATTGGCAACTTTCCACTTCAACTTTCTAATAAATCAGTCAAATCAATAAATTAAATAAATAATACTAATAAAAATATCTTTTAATTCAATTTAATTTAATATAATTCACACATGAATACAAAAATAATAATTCATTTAAACATAAAACGTTTAAACAAATACAACGTTTGAAAAACATATGAAAAAAAGTACTAAGTGTTGTATCGCATGTTTGCATGAAAATTACCAACAACAAGCTAGCACCGTTGTATTTTGTTAGCACTTAGCACGTACTAGGGGGCTTGTGAATAGGGCAATTGTATTTATTTTTGAAGTTTACGAACGCAGTTCAAAAATGAAATAAAAAATGAAAAGTTTTCTACTGGGTGTAAAATGCAATGTAATTAAAAACTTTGGTGCTGACCCTTAGTTTCGGAGCTACGGACAATTCTAACAATACGCCTTGAACTGACCAAAGCCAATTTTAAAAGAAGTACAAAAAAAGCTAAGGTTAATTAATGCAAAATATTTCTTTTTCACATTTTCGAAATTTGTTCCCTGTATAAAGTTCTTAGTTTGCAAAAAAAAAAACAAAAAAGTGGTTGTTATATACGCACTGCTTGCTTATACGAATGATCGGTAAACCGGAACTCTACTGTATTTTTGAATGATAGATACTTTTCAATACAAATAAATGGTAAGACAAATTATTGTAAAATTGACAAATGTAACATTTGCCTGAAAATACCACTCACTCTTCTTTACGGGCACATTTATGGGCACATTGTTGTTTTATTTTTAAATAAATAATAAATGCATTACAACGGCAACAACATATAGATAAACTAACAGCCTTATGACGTACGTTCCAAATGATTCGACAGACGAACATATATATATACACAAGTATATATATATATATATTTGAGTTTTAGACAGAATAACGATAACAACTTTAAGTGAAAGGGACTGACAACAAAATATTGAAACCATTAAAGATTTATACATACATCAAAATCTATGAATGTTAACGATTGTTAGTTTATTTGGACAACTCCATGAATGTTTGCTAATTTTGCTTATTATTAAAGAAAAATTTTACGTAGATATGTATAGAAAGGAAATAATTGACACCTTTGATTTAGTTCCTTTTATTAGGTCCCAAGGCTAAAATTAACTCTTTGTCAAAAACCAAAGAAAAGGCAAAAAAAAAACAATTTCCCCAAACAGTAATGAAAGTTGATAAACATAATTATTTACATAATTTATTAGCACCACTAACTTTACTAAAAGCACAAATAAGCTTACGCTTAGAAATTCAGACACAAATACGAAATTTATTCCAAATTTTTTTTGTGATTTTTTTATATTTACTTATTTTTTTTTTTATCGTAAGATCGAACTTAAACCAACATGTAATATTTTTAAATATATCAGACTTTCCAGATGGAGACCATTTTTGTATTGAAGATATGTTTAAAAACAAATTTCAAAAAACAATTAAAATAAAAAACTATGTGTGTACATATGTGCACACGAGAAGATAGATAAACAAACATGGAAGTGTTTATAACAATAAAAAACCCACAAACTTATGTTGAAGAAAAATATTTTCTTATAGCAAGGAATTATGTAACCAGTTAATAAAATTTATTTTTAAACGTTTTATGTTCATGCAATAATAAACGAGATGGTATTAACAAAAAACATCACACATTAGCAGCAACAAAGCTGGCTCGGTTTACTAAGAATAAACAGATTATGCGGTATATTTTCTAACGTATATACCAACAATGATATATGGGCATTTCTTCAATGTCGAATGCGACATTCGTACGCATAGAAAGTCAAAAAAACCGTATGTCAAAATATTATTTTATTTTGTGAAAAGGCGAAACTTGTTTCTTGTTCAGCAGTATAATTGGTGGTTAGTTTTTTTTTAGTTGTTTAAAATTTATAATGGCGGATGGAATATGGCGCATAATTAAAAAAAATATATTAAAATAGAGGTTTTTAAAAAAATTATTTTGAACTTATAAATTTTACACTTACGATGTCACACGTGCCAAACTTTTATTAAGTACCAAGATCAAAGCGCTGATTACTTTCTACCATTTTTTTTATTTAGTTTTGCAATAAAACTATCTATTTGTTATTAATATTTCTTAATAATATTCAATAACACCTCCGACACACTTATAAAAAATGATCCTTTTTTCAATGTCGTACGCGACATCAAAACAAACCGTGAAGGAAAGAAAAAATTTACCGTAATTGGCACCCGCATCGTTCCTTTTTCATTTTTCTTAAAAGAGCAAATGTCAGTATATAATGCCACTAAGTAGAAGCATTACTCAAAACAAAACGAGCAACAGAAATGTTTAAAACGGAATTTTTCAAAATATGTTATAAATAAATATAGTGTTTTTTTTTACATTAGGTACATGTGACAGATTTCCCATAAAAAGATGTTAAAACAACATACTTTGATGGACTTTGAATGTTTTGACTGCGGTTGACATTATTATGCCTATACGAGTATATCGTTTGTAATAGTATAAACGAAATAGCTAATTCTTGGATGACATGAGCATAGCAGAGGAGTATCTGATTTTAAGTTTTGAAGGTGTGCGTTAATTTTTCAAATGCTTGGCATTTATAAAATTTTTTTCGGATTTTTAAACATTTGATGATTTCATACATGGTCTTAAACGCCTAGCAAATATCTACAAAATAGTGCTTTAATATACTTTATTATGTTTTCAAATGATCGAGTTATAAGCATTTTTAAATTAGTTTTTTTCAAAATATTGGGTACAATTAGCAAAATTTAAAGTATTTTGCAAAAAATTAGAAAAAAGACATTAATCTATGTTTTTTTTGTGTTTATAAAAACAAGGTGCTTAGACATACTTGGGCAAACTGCAGTGTATTTTCAATGCATTATGTATAGCAGTAACCAGTAATCGTAACCAGTAATTTGACTGGTTACTGTAATTTTTTTAAGTAAACAGTAAAAGTTTACTGGTTAATGAACAATTTTCACTAAGCAGTAAACTAGACTACTATAAAAAAGCTATATGTTCTCCAAATTATTGCTGAAAGTAATTAATGGGCCCTGGTCTAAAATAGACTTAATGGACAAACGAAAAAAATTCAAATTTTGCGATTTTTGATCCTAATTTTCGGAATCGTGGGATTTACTTTATCTTTACGTTGCAGATTTTTTCCCATTTGATTTTAGTTAACCAACAACAAATGCACAGATTGCTTGATTAATAAAAATTTTATTGCATATTTAATATTCTTCCTTTCCTCAAATTAAACCGTTTTTACCATAATTTTTTTATATTTTCGGAGATCAGCACCAAATGGGTTAAACAAGTAACTGATATGCTGCTGTTAACATTTACGTTCAAAATTGTTGATGACCTTAACACGTATATAAATGTCAGCATGAATCCATTAGATCATTCCGGTCTCATTGAAAATTGAGATATTGTCTTAGTTTTTGTGGACTGATACTATAAAGGTACCTGAGAATTTAGGCAATGCAGGAACTTATTAAGGCTACATACAACTAAAATTTAATGTTCTGCAGAACTAGAAAAATAATTAAGATTGTTTGATCGAAAAGTGAAATAAGTCTACGGAAACAAAAACAAATCTAAAGTAAAGTATGTTACTTGGCCTTTTGGTAGTAAGGGAAACATTAGCGTTGGAAATACTGCAAGAAAATTTTTTTGGGATTTAATATTCCTTCAAGCATAACTGGTGTTGACAAGGAGTGGCTTAGAAGAGTTAACGTAGTCTTAATGGCAATTTATACCAGAACTAAAATCAATTCCTTTCGATATGGATAGAAAGTTGCACTAACTACATTCATATATACAAAAATTAAAATAAAATTATACAAAAAATTTAATATATGTGCTTACCTCCGAAAATTTGACAAAAATATGGTAATTACGGTCACCTTTAGAATATGCAATAAAATTTTTAAAAATTAAGTATACTTTATGACACCTATCAAACCTTTTGTACTCTTAAGTTGGAAGGTATAATAACTATATTTTTCGGCGTCTACCGATTAGCCGATAATTTTTTTCTGTGCGCTTTTTGTTGTATAACAATTTATTGTCTATTCTATATACCCATTTTATAGCACAATATATCACATATTTTACTGCACAATATATCACAAACTTTACTCTACCAACTCTTATTATACCTGACATAGTTATTTAAAAAATATTCTTTGACAAATTCAAAAATTATTAATGTTAAAGAGGAACCAACGCTTAGTAAATTCACCAAACAACCTGTAACTTCAAAAAACAAAATCCGAATCAAGTTAAAAAATAAAGCAATTCAATTCAAACAAAACGAATTTCACATTTGTAGAAGAGTGCTCAAAATAAAATCAATTAAAAAAGGTTTGTGGTGGGAAGCCGAAGACAATGTTACTATTTATATTTTAGTGCATTTTGGTTTATTGTTAACAAACCAGTTGTTTTTCTATTTTTTAAATATAATACCCGCTAAGTCAAAAAATCTTTTCTCCTATTTTCTTCATGCAATCATACTTCTTTTATATAATATAGTTTTTAAAGAACCTCGGGGGTACTGTTTGTATGGTTGTATCTTTAAATGGGTTAAACATTTAAAAAAAAAAATTTTGTATTTCCTTAAAGATCTCTTTAAAAACTTTAAAACAATATAGATATTGATATTTTAAAAAATTTAAACATTTCAGAGGCCCGTAACTCAATAAATATGGATGAAGGGTATACAAAATTGCAATCACGTAATATTTTGACCGATTATTAAGACTCGAACCAGGTTAATAGAAAAGGAAATAAGATAACAGACAATTTTTAGCTGACCAATTTGCCATGTGTTTACCCTTTTTTGTTTGTTATATTTAAATCGTATTTAGTCACGAGGTAAATAAGACATATTAAATAAGATTCAGAAATGTTTGAAGAAAATACATATTTGCACGAAATTTTCTGATATACATATGTGTATGTATGTGCAAAAAAAAGTATTTTCTGAAATTTTTTTGAAAAAAAGATTTTTTAGATAATTTTTGGATTTTTAGAATTTTCCAACTACTACAACTAATACTTTCTTCAGATGGTTTACTGCCATCCCTAAATTAGCGTGTAAACCGCAAGATATTTGTCAAAATTTGTTATGTACATACAAGTATGAAGCATGATTAAATAGCACGGCGTCAACGGTTAGCAATTGGAAAATCCAATTTTGACAGTTCGTTAGGGAGTCGAGTTGGCTGCTTGTTGATTTGTTTTGTTTAGTTACGGTTAAAAAGTAATGACAATTTAGTTATTTTCAAGGCAATCTAGCCGTTTTATCTCTTCTTTATTCTTATACATCGGCTTTTATAAAATAAAATGATTTAGCATTACTGTTAAAGACACAATTTGACGCTCTTTTTTAAGGATAACGTTCCAGCGCAAAAGCTATGAATTACATTGCTTTGCGTCTTACGAGCCAATTTATGGATGGCAGCAGTATTTAAATTGCTGAAGAAAAAATAGCAAAAGCAGACAAAAATTGACTAGTGCATACCGAACGCATAAACAATTTTTGTCAATGGACTACTGCTTCATCCATGAATCTGAATTGAAAAAAAAAAATGAAATGAAAAACAAAACAATTTTTAAAGCAACATGATAATGTTATAATTACACAAGCTGACAAAGGAAACAAAACTGTAATGATGTACAAACACGAATATGAAACAAAAATGACACAATTACTTAACGATAAGGAAACATATAGATCGATCAGATCAGACCCCACCTCAAAATTACAGAAAGAAAACAATAACATTGTAACATACTTACATAAAAATTGTTTAATTGACATTTGGCAAAAAAGAAAATTGATTTCTTCAGCAGCTATAGCTCCTAGGATTTATGGTCTACCAAAAATCCATAAGACTAATATTCCTCTAAGACCAATAATATCGTCGATGAAAGTACCATGCTACGATCTATCCAAATACATTGGTAGTATATTAAGACACATCGTTTCGACAAAATATAATATTAAGAACTCTTTACAACTTAAAAGTCAGCTTAAAAATATAAAACTCAGTGAAGGTGAAGTTTTAGTATCTTTTGATGTTATATCTCTTTTTACGAATATTCCCACTCATATGGCAATTAAAAATATAATGAATAAATGGAATAATATTGAAAATTTAACCAAAATTACTAGTACAAAATTTTTACACATATTGAAATTTTGTCTCAATGATAACAATTATTTTATATATGAAGATAAAGTATATAACCAAATATATGGTATGCCTATGGGAAATCCTCTCTCCCCGACAATAGCAGACATAATACTAGATACCTTACTTGACAACGTCTTGGCTAAATTAGAAAATAATCGAATCAATGTAAAATACATTGTAAAATATGTGGACGATATACTAGCAATTTTTAAACACAACGACAAAGATATCATTTTATCGACTCTAAACGACTATCATCCAAAAATCAAGTTCACTATGGAAATAGAAAATAACAAAAAATCGCATACTTAGATACATTACTTTGTAGAACCGACAACCAGATTAAATTTAATTGGTATGCCAAGGAAATATCTTCGGGCAGAATTATGAATTTTTACACCACTCAACCGAAAAGCCAAATCATCAATACAGCAAAAAGTTTTATAAGACGAGTACTAAATATTAGTGATGAACAGTTTCACAATAAAAATATAGAAATAATTAAAAATATACTGAAGAAAAATAGTTTTCCCAATACCACTATTAATTTACTAGTTGACAGCATAAGCAAAGAACTTAAATTTAAAAAAAGAAGCGCTCAGGTTGAAAGTGAAACGGTTTTAAAACAGGACAAGAAGTTTTACAGTGTACCTTTTATACCTAAACTCATCGATAATAAGACAATAACAAAAATAATAAAGTTAACAAACGCATGCTTCACCTACAAGCCAAACCAAACAATCAACACAATATTTTCAAAAACAAAAACACCAGTTGATAAAAAACTAAAAAGCAATGTTGTCTACGAAATCCAATGTAAGGGTGGAAAGAATGAAAACTGCGAACTTGGTACAACAAAAAGAAGTTTAGAGACAAGAATGGGAGAACATAAAATCGACATAACAAAGAAAAAAGAAACAACAGCACTCGCACAACACATACTACAAACTGGACACACAGCTGATATTGATAATGTTAACATATTGGACATAGAGAACATTGAAAGAAAGCGTTTCACAATCGAGAGCTTACGTATACAACAGAATATACACAAAACAATCAACCTGAAAGAAGATACGGACAACATAAACGCAAGCTATAGAGTGGTTTTGAACAATAATTCAAATAAACTGTGATAATAAATTTTAAGATGTGTTTGTTGTTTGTTGTTTTTTGTTTTTCGTTTTGTTTTGTTTTTAAAAAATTTTAAAAGTCCAAATGTATACAATTATGTTTTAAATTTTGTTCAAATGTAATATCCCACAATTTTGTAAGTAATTTGTTGTTCTCATTGCAAAAAAAATTTACTGTAATAATTGGTTTTATTATTTAAATAGACGATCCCTTGAAAAAGTAGTAGACAGATCTACGAAACGTCGGGAAAAATTGTAAATAAAAGGTATTTTATTTATAACAAAAAAATTCAGGTCCATATAGAAAGAAGGTAAAAAACTAAAAAACCAACATGAAATGAAACAGTTACACATAAAATGATTTCGTTGCAACAACAATGGCTGCGCAAACACACAAGTTGATAGCAGTAGCAACAATAATTCTGATGAAAACGACTAATGACTAACGGTAGATAAGAGAATTGAGTGGTAGTTGTTAGTGAGTGAACATGCGTAATTCATTTGATTTTGCTTTTTAGTTGTTTGTGGTATACGAAACAAGTTGATGTTAATAATTGGTTGCAGTTCAAAGAAAATTAATATAATGGCACCAAGACTCAACAAAAGTTTAATTTTGGAAAAATTTAATATTTCTGAAGAAAGTGAAAACACAAAATGCAAAGTATGCGGAAATGAGTTAAAAAAATAGATTTTTTAACCTAAAATCACATTTATTAAAATGCATGATTTCTCCATTAGTGAGATTGAAACTACTACCACTGTTTCCAATGGAATAATTAAAAAACAATTTCAAAAACAAACTGTTAAACTTGAAAGAATTAGAAAGAATTATTTCAAAATTACATCGGCCTGGTAATGATGGTGTACCATTTAATGTCTTAAATTCAGACAACATGAGAAAAATTATAGACCCAATTTGCCGTGGCTTCGGTGAAAAATTCAATAAAAATTTTGAATTAAACAGCAGCAACTGCAAAAAACTTTTAAAATCAGTCGTGATTGACATAAAAATAACATAAAAACGGAACTTATTCATAGATTAATATCACTTAAAATTGATAGTGCCACGAGATTGTCACGCAAAATATTTGGACTCAGTGCACAATTTATAAAAGACAATACAATAATGTCGACAATTTTGGGTATGGTTGAACTAAAAGGAACTGCATCAAATTCTTCCCGTAATTTAGCGACAGAAATCATAAATGTGTTAAGCAAATACAATATAAGTCTCAATCAAGTTGTATCAATAACATCAGATAACGGCGCTAATATGATTAAGACAACAAAGATTATGTCCCACTTTACATCGTATGAAAATGGTGAGGAAGAGGAATCAAACGAGGTATACCTAAGGAACATTGAACATTTCGGGGATCCAAGTAACCTAATAATAGGTGATATTCAAATTTGTCATTGTGCAGCGCACACTGCTCAACTGATGATGCGCTAGATGTTACGAAGGACATAAACATAAAGAGCTTCCTAATTAGCTGTCGAAACTTTGTAAAATATGTTAAAAAAATTACTAACGGTTACCGCGAGATTTTTAAACTAAAGAAGTTAAATTTGCCCCAACTTGACTGTCCAACCCGTTGGGAATCAATGATATGTAACGTTTGTAAAGCCAAAGAGGTTTTACAAACAAATCTCATGAAGAAAATTTTGAAATGAGTAATAACTTTTGGGATTTTGTAAGCAGCTATTGTGCCGTATATGAACTACTACAAAAAACTAAAATCAAGTTTCAAAAGGAGCAATTGCACTATGGCAATTTTTATGCACAATGATTAAAGTGTAAAATAATGACTAGGAGAATTGTTGAAAAGCTTGCTTGTTCTTTGACCCAAGATTTAGTTACACTCTCACTGTGAAGCAAAAACAAGAAGCAATAAATTACTTTAAAAGACTTTATGATAGAGTAAAATCAATTGGTATCATAATATCCAAAAAAAAAATCCTATTGATGATAACAGCAATGAAAGTTCTTGAAGACGAGGATGAATACCTCAATGAATACCTGTCGAATAATTTTCAACATCAAAATGATGACGCTATGGACTCATATTCCAAAATTGAAAATTTTAAATTAAGGATAAATATTTTCACACTGAAAATGAATGAAAATTTACTTTATTATTTATATTATTATATGTATTATTTGTTGTTCTGGTATATTAAAAATTTACATTTCTTTTACATACATATGTATGTAAAATAATAATTGGATAAACAAAAAACCTAAATGAAAATATTTTAAACAACGGGATTTCTCAAACAATTATATTAATTAATTTTTAAATTTTAAAAAATTCTTTTTTTCATGCTATTCTCCCGATTTATTATTTAAATAACCGATATTGATTATTGACGGTCAAAGCAGAGAAAGAAAAATAGAATTACAATTGGTTATTGTTGTTTTTGCTTAAACTTTGATTTTTGTCTTTGCTTTATTGTTTGGACAAAAATCTTTAGTTTATTTAAAATATTTGTCAGAAGTTTCCTGAAGAGTTAAGTAAGCGATCGAGACGTGCTTTGACCCTCAATAATCAATATCGGTGATTTAAATAATAAATCGGGAGAATAGCATGAAAAAAAGAATTTTTTAAAATTTAAAAACTAAATGAAAATAATTATTTTATAATTGCAATAATTGGTTTCTTAATTAATTTACCTACGATAATTTTGTACAGTGAGTCTACTTTTTTGGACTCTGAAAAATACATATATGTATGGAACTTCGGTTTGGAATTAAATTTTCCTGAATCTGGCAGATTTTTGATTGAGGTTTATTTTCAGGTAACAATCGAGCGTGCTTTCTTTTTAAAGTTAATTTCATCGGATAACCGGAATCGTTTCAATCACGAAACTTTAGAAAACGTTCTGATGGGTAAACTTAATCCATCATATCTTGTCATCAAGGCTAATAAAGCATAACTAACTAAAGACCTCTAAAAAGAGCTTTAAAATTAGCTTAAACAATGTACTTATAAAAATTAATTAACAAATTGTTACCTGATAATAAATGTTTATAAATTACTGGACTAAATTATTACCATAATAAAAATAAAGCGTATGTAACTAATTCTTTGCCTTCAATTTACACAAATAAAAAAAAATAAAAATTTTTTCTTAATAGTTAAATTATGTTTTATTTTAGTCGTTTAATTGACAGTTCAATTTGATATCAATAAATTTGCTGCGAATATTTCAGTCGTTAGTCGTTTTACTTTGCATGCTTGTGACTGTCGACTACGCATGTGTGTTTGCCGAAGTCGCTGTCTTAGCAAACACGAGCATTTTGTATGTATCTGTTTCATTTAAATTTTTATTCAGTCGTAGTCACTAGCGTATTTTGGAAATGAATATGAGTTAGCAATTTTGAACCCTGGATGGCAGTTAGACGTTCCTGTGTTTGTTTAATAATGGTGGCATAGAACAACAGAACTAAAAACACAAAGAAGGTGTATCTTACAGTTACTTTTTCGAGCCTTCCAGACGTCACTTTTATAGGGAGGTAGAAAAGAAGATAGCATGTGATGATATTGTCTTCCGCAATAGAAAACGGTTGAAGGAGAGTAGTATTTTTTCGCAAGCATGTATTTGTTTATTTATATTTATAACAGTAAATATAATAAGGCATCTTTAAATTTGCCTAGTTTAAGACCACCATCTCATGGAAACAAGCTGTCAATTTCGTATTAATTTGAGGACAATAATTTGATTAATTTTGCTGTAATCAACGTTACAGTTATTGTAGTTAAACATCAAGGTTCATTAAAAATAAATAAAAATGTCAGTACATTGTTTTAAGAAGTTTGTCATTAATTCAATAAAATTATAATCAGTTTTTATTATTGTGTTTTAAACGGAAGAAACTTTATTTTGCCAATAAGTTTTGAATTAGAACTACATAAATTTTTGTCCAATCAAATTCGTTGCCGAATATTTCAAACAAAATATAATTATTAAAACCAAAAATTAAGTGTCTTCTTTAACCCTATATATACTTTTGAAACCCGCCTTGAAAACTTTTTTAATTTTAATGAAATTACTATAATGCAAACAGCTCTATAATTACTCCTATACAATGGTGTATTAAATTTTCACTTTTTCGTCTAGAGGCCTCGTTATGCGAACGTTGATTTTAGAAAAACTTAACGTATTTTAACGTACGGTCGTTTATGTACTTATAGAAACTTTACAAATGTGACGCATATCAATAAAATAAACAAATATAAAACATTGTGCAGCACAATTTGTTCGCGTGTGATTATAATTTTGTTTGTAATTTTAATTTAAAAAACCCGAAAAGAAATAAGTACAATTGTTTTGCAAAAAAATACTATAAAAGCTAAAATAATAAATTACAAAACCTAACACAATTTTCAATTTGCTGCAGCTGTTCAGAACAGTGTTGAGATTTGTGGTATAGTTGCGGGCACTGTTTCGTACATGTAAATTTGGAAAAAGTACTAAATTAGCTTCGAATGATATTTTACATTGCAATATGTGCAATGTATTGACTAACTTAGTTATCTATTTTAAAAAATATTATTATGTATTTAATATAACTATTTATTTATTATACTTTTATTAAGCAAAATGATAAAAACTGATGAATGATACAATTATTATCAATTACTTCAAAAGTACCTAAAACGGGCAAATGTGCCGCAATGGTACTTAACACATAGAATTCCAGCACTGTCTTACAAATGTCACGTAACAATGCCGTCAAAACCTATTTTATACAGGTTGAAGCGTTACGGAAACGTGACAGTTAATTATGGTAAGCGTTTGCATTGTTTTAGTATATTTAAAAACAAACGGCCGTTACGTTAGCTTAAGTGGACGTTCGCATAATTGTACCTTAAAGGTTATGTTTTTTACTTAAAACTAGGTAAAACTAAAATAATAATATATAATACCTGCGAAATGGTTTTATGGCTTTGTTTTGTTCAGCAAAAAAATAAGTCATAAAAATATTACAATATGTTCTACAGTAAACATATGATCTATTTCTAATATACCTGTTATCAACTATTAGGGTCAACCAAAGTCGTAAATAATTTTATAATAATAATGGCGACATTACTCGTAAACCACTAAAGATAAAAAACAACCCCATTTTGGGGAGATACTAATTAGTTTTATCTCATATTAAGGTCTGGATAACAAGTGCAGTTTTGTTCAATTTAAGTATCACCTGCTATGAAATTAAGAAGATCAATGTGTAAATAACATGTTTCTAAAAATGTGGAAAACTACGGATTCTTTTAAGGGATTTCTCAATAATAAGTTAATCCTTTACGTTTGCGGACGTATATTTGCAAGTGATAAAACATAACAGGCACAAATAAAAATATGGAGAGCTTCAGTTATAAAGAACTGGCCAAAGAGTATTTTAGAAATAAAACCAGGAAGATGTTCTTAGTTACGTTGAAATAAAATTAAACTTAAGTTCGTGTGGCATCGAAATACAAGAACAATTACAAATATTGTAAAAGTACTAAAAATAACGCCACAAAGAAGTTAGATACAGTAAACACAAGATTTATATAAAAAGGGGTTAGAAGGCTAACTTACTGTCGCTGCAGAAATAGCAAAGCAAGATAAGGTTGGAAGACCAAGCAAATCATTGGACAACTGTAACGATAGATCTCAGAGGCGGAAACTTAAAGATGTTAACGATGCAATGGTTTTTCAAATATTAAAGAATCTTTCCTACATTAATTACGATCACAGAACCAATTAACAGAAGTGAATATCATTGAAATGGTTATTAAAGCTATTCCAGTGAGAACAAAACGAATTATTAAAAGTATACCAACTCCGAGCGATGCAAAACAGAACACAAATGAGAAAGCATTAGCCTTATTTCTGGATTTGAAATTAACAAGACAGCAATATATTAAGCTCAAATTGCGTGCGATCGAAAAGGCTTCAAATATCTATCCAGCATATCATCACATAATGTGTTAAAGAAATATAGGAACACAAAGCTAATTCTTTTTTGCAAATGGGGATGTGATTGTTCTTCAAAACACAATACAAACAAGTGTATGTGAAAATATTTCGGACCCAGATATATTCATGGTTTCATTTGTACCACTGTGATTGAAGCAGATTTTGGAAGATTAGACTTGTACAAAGCAAAAAATAGGATATTTGGAAAAATGAGACACCATCTTCTACGAAATACTGCAGGCCAATCAAATTTGAATTCAAAAAAGAAACTCGTGATGCCAATAACAAAGAAATTAGTGATATCTTGGCCTAAATTGCAACACTACAGCCATTACAATTACAGTTAGATAGGCTGCAAATTGAAGTAAGCTACCAATTAGCCAATTACCAATTAGGCTTTGAAAAACACGAAGGCTGCATCTAGCTGCAGTATATACCAAGCAGCTTTAACCCAATTAAACCAACTTCCGACAAAATCATTTTAAAATTTTTAATATGTAAAAAATATAAAACCATATTTCACTCCAAAAGTTAAAAAAATTAAAAGTTCAACTTTGACCTAGAAGTCCTTAAAAAGTCCTCAATCAATTGTAATGTAATAAAACTGAGTCAAGCTGAACTAAATTAAAAAAAATTACTGCAATATTTTGAACGGTTCAAAAGTTTTGGCAAATGAAAACGTTCTCAGCCGATCTTCCAGTACGTTGTGGTCCTTATTTTTAACAAACAAATAGATTCATTAATCTAATTTATGTATGTTAAATGATTTAATATTTTTAATTATGGAAAATTTTTTAAATTAGATACTATTTTTGTATTAAAATCAAATGATAAATCATAATCTTTCTTAAGTTCACGTATTTTTAATTTCTAAATTATAAATTATATATAAAGAGGAAATTATTTAATAACAGAAAACTGAAATCTTCACAATGCCAGATAACCGCACATGTCGTTTTAAATTAAAAACGTGGTCATTTTATTCACTACAAACCATTTCATTCTCGCAAAAAAAATTAATTATTAATTTGTTTTTAATTTTAAATTGAGCTACGAATACAATTTAACGAATAGTGCGAAAGAATTAAAAATTTGGAACAAAAATTTTTTTAAAGTGTTTGTTGCAACAAATGTTTATGTTGGCGACACCGCATATATGTTTGTGATACTTAACCACAAATCCTCGTTATGTTTTCATTTGAATTTTTACTCTTAATATACCCTTCACCACAAAAAGTGGAAAAAGGGTATAACTAAGTTTGTCATTCCGTTTGTAATTTCTACAATATTGATTTCCAACCCCATAAAGTATTTATGTTCTGAGTACTTATACATAGCGAAGTCGATTGAGCGATGTCCGTCTGTCGGACATAGTGTCGAAATAGGTCTTATTGGACATTAGCAAAATCGGTCCATGTCCCTAGACTTAGCGGGCAAAACACCACGCCTACCATATTATTTGGAAAAATGAAGTAACTCCAATAAAAAAAACAAAAAAAAATAGATATATGGAGCGATAGAGAATTAACGAATAAGAAAAAAACATCCAGTGAAAAAAATTGGCGCTCCCATATTTTCCGAGCTATGGGCCTCTGAAATTTTTTAAAATATCAATATGGCTTTCATTTAAAAGTTTTGATGAGATCCGTAAGGAAATATTAAAAATATTTAACAATGCTTAACCCATTTTAAATTATATATATGTCACCCCAATATTTGCTTTATTGATTGGAGTTGCTTCACTAAACTAAATTTACATAGATTGTGAAGGCTATATAAGATTCGGCATAGCGAAATATAGCACTGTTACTTGTTTGTTACTTGTTTTCCTTTCTTATTTATTTGTTATTTTATTCGCCATTATAACCTTTACCATTACTTGTATGTTTTATTTTTTCAATTTAAATTGTATTTTAGTTAGTCACTCATTGTTCCCTGTCTGTATTTCTGCTTGTCTGTTTGGGTATGCGGCACTTACTGTGTTAACAGGTTGTTCCATCCATTTAGTCATGCAACAATAATGTTCTTGTATTTGCATTCATGTATTGAGCACCACGTTTTTCATTCACATTCAAAGGGACACGAACTTACAAACATTATTTGTAGGAATTTGTCACGTTAAAGGAAAATAGTGTTTTGTGGTAATAAAAGTTACAAACTATCTACACATGTTGTATTGGTACTATTAAATCTGTATACTTACGTAACATACAAACATAAAATATTGTTTGAGATCGTATTATATTATTTAATTTAGAAACAAAACCTAAACTGTTGTAAGCGATTTTAACAATATTTAAGGACGTCCGTAAATACGAGAAATAGTAGTCTTACCGTCAAGCAACGCGGTGAATTTCACAACACGCCAATGATATTGAGGCGTTGTAATTTAAAACAATTCTTTAAAAATAAATAAATTATTTAAAGAATTTTTAAGAACCTGAAGCTTTATTCATTACATTATATTACATAATTAGAAACACTTTTACTCTATTTAAAACTTTTGAAACTCACAATTTATCAAACTGACTATACATACGACTGTTACGATTTTTCTATATTTTTTCTATACGCAGGTCCAAGGCAGATTAATATACTAGGTAGTGGCAGTAGATCAGTTGACTTTCTTGTTTATGTTTTCAGATGTCATATTTTGTTTACACTTATTATTTTTTTTTCCTACAAAAATTTTTTTCTTACAGTGGTGTTGTGGAAATATTTTTAAAATTTTCATTAAACAAAATTGTTTCACACACTTTTTCAAACTGAATTTTATTTACAAATTGTAGGCTTCGCCTCTTTTTTGTTTGCTCATTTTATATGTTAAACCCAAGAAGTTTGGTACAAAATTGCCCTATTCACAAGCCCCCTAGTAAGTGCTAAGTGCTAACAAAATACAACGGTGCTAGCTGTGTTGTTGGTAATTTTCATGCAAACATGCGATACAACACTTAGTACTTTTTTTCATATGTTTTTCAAACGTTGTATAGTGCCTTATTTTTTAATGTGATTTTTGTTTTATGTTTTTTTATGTTTAAGTGTTTTATGTTTAAAAGAATTATTATTTTTGTGTTCATGTGTGAATTATATTAAATTAAATTGAATTAAAAGATATTTTTATTAGTTTTATTTATTTAATTTATTGATTAGAAAGTGGAATAAGTTATTTCTATTGTATATAGTAGGAGTGGGTATATTGAAAACATTTCTTAAGGTTTGTTCTCTGCCACCTTGTTCTAAATTATATTTAATAATAATGTTATGAAGAATGCAGCAAGCCATTATCCAATGATTGCATCTTTTCTTATTTTGTGCTGAGAGCATTTTAAACTTAAGTTCTTTTAAGCTTCCAAATTTTTCCTTCAGTAATATAACTTACTTGAGTCAACCATTAATATATCGAAACTATATTTTTCACACAAAAAATTTATTAATTTACTTTTTTGTGTTTTCTCCCCCATTTGGCTTATAAATAACAAATAATGAATAGCACTTTTCTTCTTCTTATTCAGTTTTTGACGTATGAAGTACAATGTACAATGGCACATTGATACCATGGTTGTTCACAAAGAAGTAAACAAAAGGTAGTATGCAATACTACCTACACCTTAGCAGAGCTTGTGAATACGGCAAATGTGTTTATACACATTTTTGGTTTTTACATATAAAAAATAAGCTGACATAATCACGAGGTTTAGGAAGCTCCTTAAATATATGCATGTAAGTAGCATCAAAAGAAAGCTTATGACGTCTAGATTAATAATATTCTAATTATTTTTTTCGCGCTACATTTTCAAAAACTGAAAAAATGATGTTAAGATGGGTTTTTGAGAAATTAAATATCACAACGCATCGGGCTATTCCTACAAAATTTTTAAGTAATACAGCTCAAAATGGTTTTTAATCAAATGGTGAAATAATATTTAAATTTTTTTGTTTTACCGTATAAATTCCCGGAAAGGGGAAAATGTCCCAAAAATTGTTTTTTTTTTTTACAAAAGAGGCCTTTAATAATCACGGGGCTCTCAAATGTTGTTTGGAGTATGTAGTCAAAATTTGGAGACTTACCGTTTACCTTTTTTTAATCGGTGCTTTGCACTTCGAGGAATTTTACAATAATTTTAAAATTTTGTTCCAAAATTGGTAATGTTGGAAAGGGCTGGAGGGGGAACCGTTATAATTGTTGACCTAATTTTGCTTTTATTCGCATTTGTTATAGTTTGTCTTTAAAATTGTTTAAACGAATTTGCTACTACTGAAGTAAAGTTACATAAGCAAAAAAAAAAAAAAAAGAATGCCACCTTTTTGCGGAAAGTCAAAACTTTAAACTTGTTTATTTTAAATTTTATTAATAATATTTATTTTTTTATTTATTTATTTATTTCAAAGTTTGTAATAAAAAGCCTTCATGGCCAATCACATATTACAAGTTATGACAAGTATGACTAAGTATTTTCAATAAGAGTATAAAATTGAAATTTAATTATAAAACTAAAAGTATTTTCAATAAGAGTATAAAATTGAAATTTAATTATAAAACCAAAAACATATCTATATATAAATTAATCCCTGGTATATCCCCACTCCACTCGCAAAGTCACATAGAGACAATAATCATTAAGAATGAATAGAATAGAATAGAATAGAATAGAAGGTCCAATTTAGGGAGAATAAATAGTTATCTTAAAAAATTAATTTCCATCATAGGAGAAATACTTAAGGAGTTTAAGTCTAAACACATTATTAGAATGAGTAAAAGTACGTAATTCCAAAGGTAACGTAATATAGCAAACGTATTAAAGTAATAATCCGATAATTAATAAGCGTACTACGCCAAAAACCCTAAGTTAAGATTAGCTACATTTAAACATATTTTTATAGACATTTTCAAGGTTTGATTAAATTTAAAAAATCTTAACATTTGAGTTAAAAATAAACTTCACATTTGGGTACGTTGGACATTTTATTTTTAAAATTTATTTTTTATTTTTAAAATGTCTAACCAACGTACTCAAATTTGGTGCCCTACCCAGAAGCCCTCTTTCACCCTAGCGGTCTGACCGTCCGTAGATTTACTGCGTAACAGCTCTGCTCTGCCTCTGTAGAATTTCGTTGAGATATATTGAGTGGTTTATAAGATACCCAATTTTGTAAAAAAAAAACTTTTTCAAACCACTGTGCGTTATTTGAATTTGACATCTGAAAATATTTTTTACACAAACAAAATACATGTTGTTTACTTATTGTTGTAGTTGTTTTAGAACTGCTATTACCTGTAAAATTAATGTGCCTTGCGCAGGTCTTTACCTACTTATAATTGAGGGAAAACAATCATATTTTACGCAATAAATTTAAACTTGTTTATTAATAATTTTTTAAAATTATCTTCGGTCGAAAACCTTTTGGTATATAAATATGTAAAAATATAAATACTTATACTGAAATAAGTTGTTATGTATTTAGTTTAGCTAATTCTTTTGAAGTCTAAAGAAAGTGTAATCTCGTTATTAAAAGAACTTAAAACAAAAATTAAAAGAATTTTACAACAGAACAAAAAACTTTTGCATTCCTCAGAGCAATAAAACTTTTTAATATAATAAAACACAAAAAAAAAACAAAAAATAAAAATAAATCATAAAGCGTACATTATTAAGTTATACCGTTAACGCATTATGCATTAACACAATGAAGAAAAAAAAATTAAAATCCAATAACAACAAATTGTTACTATTATTACTATTAGTATATGTTTACAAAAACCAACAAAAGTTATAATATCACCAATAAGTGTGTTAGAGTGTAAAAAGAAGAACTTTATGAAATTTAATAATATTACTAATAAATAATAATAATATTACTGACAAATAATATTACTATAATTTTAAAACAGCTTTAATTATTTCAATAAACCTTCAGAAAGCCCATTATCATATTGTCCTCCATATGTAAAGTTTTCGAAAAAAATCATCAATGCAAAAGTAAAACTCCACATTTAATTAAACCAAATATGTTCTCATATCTCAACCTTTTTTTGGCCTTCAAAAATCGACGGGAATGGTATTGCTAGACGTCAAGGCAGCCTTTGATTTTGTGAGGATGCTGCTGGTACTTACCCCTTTAAGGAGGTGTGGATGGCTGTTCTTAATATGTTGATTTTTCCCACAAGTAGTGCTTGTCTCGAAAGAACTTTTTCTATGATGAATTAACTGGTAGTAAAACCATACATGAACGTAAATGACATATGTTGTAACACATTAATTTCTACGGAAGATATTTTAAGTACAGTTAACACAAATGAAATGTATAGCAGTAAGGATACAAAACACAATAATAATATTAAACAAAATGAGAATGAAACTTTTAATTTAATAATTTGATATGTACTCTTTATATTTTTTTGTTAAGATTTATTAAAATATTTTAATATACAACTATGATCTGAAGGTTTAAGCTTAATTATAAAGATTTGTTAAATCCTGTACATTGATTGACCTCACTTTTTAACCGACTTCAAAAAAAGAAGGAGGTTATACAATTCGGCTGAATGTTGCATTTTTTATATTTGTGCCTCGAGAACTCAGTCATTTCTGAAAATTTTTGGTAATATGTTAGATTATGCTTACAGAATGGTCCCGTTTTAAAAACAGCTCATAATCTTAAAAATTAAAGGGTTTCCCCATACAACATACATATTTTTTACGTGCATTATGAACTGTAAATAAATCTAAAATATAAAGGGTGCCCCCATAATTGATGTAAATTTACTTATATGGGCCTATCTTTTGAACTGTTATAGATAAACGCTTGCAAATAGGACAGAATATCGATTGCAATGGCCGTTATAGTAACAAGTATTAATATTACAAATTATGAAATAAAGGGTGCACCAATAGTTCATTAAATTTGATTTATATGGCCATACTTTTGAACAGTTGTAGACAGACGCTTGAAATTTACAACAAACCTGTATTGCTAAGTCCGCTATAACAGCAAGTATAAAAATTGGATTTGGAAGTTAAAGGGTGTTCCAATAGTTAATGTAATTTTGTGTATGTGGCCAAACAGAACGTTGAAACCTAAAAAGGACCTGTATTGCTAAATCCGCTATATCAACGAGTTTATAATTTGAATTTAGAAATTAAAGGGTGTCCCATAATTGATGTAGATTTACTTATATGGGCCTATCTTTGGAATCGTTATATGAAAATGCTTGCAAATCGGACAGAATGTCGATTGGTATAGCCGTTGTAGTAACAAGTATTAATATTAAAAATTATAAATTAAAAGGTGCGCCAATAGTTCATTTAATTTGATGTATATTGTCATACTTTTTAACAATTATACACAGACGCTTGAAATTTACAACGAACCTGTTTTGGTAAGTCCGCTATGACAACAAGTATAAAATATGGATTTGGAAGTTAAAGGGTGATCCAATAGTTGATGTAATTTCAAGTGTGTGGCCGTACTTTTGAAGCGTTATAGACAAAACACTGAAACTTAAAAGGGACCTGTATTTCTAAGTCCGCTATATCAACGAGTTTATAATTTGAATTTAAAAATTATGGGGCGTCCCATAATTACTGTAGATTTCCATATATAGGCCTTTTGAACCGTTATAGACAAACGCTTGTAAATTTAGCGCAATGTCAATAAATTAAAGGGTGCACCAATAGTTCATTTACTTTCGTATATGGCCATACTTTTTAACAGCTGTAGACACACGATTGAAATTTACAAAGAACCTGTATTACTAATTCCTCTATAACAACAAGTATAAAACTTGGATTTTGAAATAAACGGGTGTTCCAATAGTTGATATAATATGGTGTATGTGGACGGACTTTTGAATCGTTATAGGCAGACAGCTGAAGTTTACAAGGGACATGTTTTGCTAAGTCCGCTATTACATGAAGCTTAAAATTTGAGTTTAGAAATTAAAGGGTGTTCCCAAAATTAATGTAATGTGTGCTATATGGCCGTATTTCTTGAACCGTTGTATACAAACACCATAATTTTAGACAGAATGTCCACTACTTTCTTTGTTATAATAAGAAGTATAAAAATGTTATATTATAAATTAAATAGTTGATATAATCTGATGTACACTGCCGCTCATCTGATTAGGTTTGGCATTAAAATAATTTTGTTTACCATCCCTGTCTAAAACTAACGCATAAACTAGTAATACACTTGGTTTTATTTCAAAATTGCATGTATACCTAAAATCTTTGCAAAAAATCTAACGGGAAAATTGTGCCGTTATCTTAATACATGCTGTAAAAGAAATATTGTATTAAAACGATGCATTTTTTTAAGCTCATCAGAATAGGTTTAACAACAAAAAACAAAAGAAATATAAGAAAGTAAGTTTTTTTTGATAAAATAACAATTGTTTTATTAAATTAGTTTAATATTTTATAAATTAATAGTGTGTGCTTCCACCTTTATTCAGAATGACTTCGAATATTCTGTTTGGCATTGAATCATAGAGTTTGGCCAGATAATTCAGGTTGATTTCGCTCCAGGCTTCTTGAATGGCGGCAATCAAGTCATTTTTGTTTCCGAATTGACGGCCCGACTCGTAAACCTTACGTGAAAGAAATCCCCATACATTTTCAATAATATTAAGGTCGGGAGAATAAGGAGGCCATTGCAGTAAATCCACATTCTGCCCATCAATCCATTGTTTCACCAGCCTTGCAGTATGAATTGGAGCGTTATCATGTTGAAAAGTCCATGAAATGGGTCCAAAGATGTCATTGAATAGTGGAAAAGCTTTTTCTAGGACTCCTTTATAATTTACTGCATTCATTTTCGTTGAAAGAAACTGCAGTTCAACTGTGCCGTCATATGAAATAGCACCCCACACCATAAAACCACCTGCACAGCTATGATTGCGCTTTAAATAAAGTTCTTCCTTACGGAGATCATGGAAATAGTAATAGAAACCATCAGGACTATCCAGATTGAACTTTTTTTCGTCTGAAAAGACAACACGTTTCCATTCGTTCTTCCAGGTCATGTAATTTTCAGCAAACTTTAGGCGCTGTTCCTTACGTAAAGGATTAAGTGGTGGCTTTTTTGTAGTTTCAATCTTTTTAAGTGTTTGGCATTTTGAATAACTCGCTTTACAGTCGCTAAACTACTTTTACAACCAACTTTTTCCTTTAATTTTGCCGCTGATTCCTTCGAATTGGGGGCAGATCTAACGATCGCTCGTCTTTTAGTTGCTGAAGTTGCTCTATAAGTGCCTCCTTTCATGTTTTTTCCATAGGTATTTTCATTTCGTAAGAAATTACTCACACAATTTTGGCTTTTGTTATTTTTTTTTTTTTTGGCAATTTCATTGTGAGAAAGACCTCCTTCTGCGTAGATTTTAACTTTGACCCTTTCGGCTTCAGATAAAGGGTTTCCACGACCCATTTAAATTACAAATTGTTGTAACAGTTTAGAAATTAAAAAAAAAGTTATTCAAAACAACGCACTCGCGGTCAAACGTTAGTGTAAACTAATACAATTAGTCGTAAACCTATTCTGATGAGCTTAAAAAAATGCATCGTTTTAATACAATATTTCTTTTACATCATGTATTAAGATAACGGCACAATATTCCCGTTAGATTTTTTGCAAAGATTTTAGGTATACATGCAATTTTGAAATAAAACCAAGTGTATTACTAGTTTATGCGTTAGTTTTAGACAGGGATGGTAAACAAAATTATTTTAATGCCAAACCTAATCAGATGATTGGCAGTGTATATGGGCAAACTGTTGAACCGTTACAGACAGACGGTTGAAATGTACACAGAACCTGATTGCTAAGTCTCTTTTAACAGCAAGTATATAATTTGATTTTGGAAGTTAAAGAGTGACGCTATAGTTGCTGTAATTTGATGTATATTGTCAAACTATTGAAGAGTCGAAAAAGTATAAAGTAACCTAATTTATGAGACAATACACTTGAGCTGTTATAGGCAGACAGATGAAATCTGTTTTGAAGTCGGTTTTTTTTCGCAAGAATTATTTTAACTAAGTTTTCTATTTTTATGTTTTTTAAATGTTATATATAAATCCAATGTACCTTTTTCAAATGAATTCCATTTTTTAAATGAATGTTTATGTTTTATGATATAAGAAGTAAATTAAATAAAAACGTTTTTTATAAAAAATATTACATAATTTTATATATTGGCGAGATTTGGCGATATTTAACAAGCCATTTGGCGAGAAAGCTCGAAAAAACTGGCAACACTGGGAATGATTAAAAACAAAAATTGCATTTCGTGGCTACATTGAAGCAAAGACAGTAGCAGTACGTCCATCGACAAAATATGCACTGGATGTAGAATGTACGGCAGTGAAACATCTTAGTATATTTATAGTCTTTGATTGAAGGTTAATACGAAGCAAAAACAAACGTACAATACGAGTTACAGAGAGACCGATAAAGAAATGCTTTAGGTTGTGTGTGTACTTTGTCTAACCGAATTAATATTAAGATTAGTTGATTATATAGATGCTGTTTACAACGTACATAACATTAGACAGATACGAAGAATGCTGATGAAGGATTTGACGGTCCAGAAAATGCTGCATTTCATTCTGCTAGCCTCTAAATTTTCTTGTTTTTTAAGCACGTGCGCATAGATTTGTAAATGATTTTTCTTTCCAAAATAAGAAATAGACTATTATTTTTTAGAAGAAAAAGTAGAAAACTTGAACTATTTATAAATAATTTTAAGTCAATTTACAAATTGATGTTATATCATTCGGTGAAAATCGTAATTTGTAAACCATCATATTATTGAAATAAATGAATTGAATTTGTTAAATAAAATTATGTTTGTACATGTGTGCTCAATACCTTTAACGAGTTTATTTTTTCTGCACATCATTGCTTTCATATTTAAAAATATTCATGGCAAATCACTTTTGATTCTTGACAACTTGAATAAATTCAAACGAAAAATCCAAACCAGTTCAAGGTCTCACCTTCCATATATTTTAAGTTTTCTTTTGCTCTGTTGAAGTTAAAATAAGATTTCTACAGGGGAACTAACAATTTAAAAGGACATGTTGTCTGTGTGTGAGCGAGGAGTGAGAGTTATTGGTGCATTGTACAAACGAAAGAAAATGCAGCCGTGAACAAGTAATGTGTACTTATTCAAACATATTTTCTGTAAAACCTACAAACTACTAAATGCTCTAAAGAGCCCACTATTTCACAATTTAAATTATGTTCTCATCAAATGTCAGGAATTTGTAAATATGATGAACGTTTAGAAAGGTAAATCAAATATAACTTAAAGTAATACTAGAGAAGTTATTTTGAAATGTTTTGCAAAAATTTATAAATTTAACATAAAAACTACGAAACACTGTATCTCATGCACAAAAAACTTCGGAGGTGACACAAAATATTTGTAGGAACCCAAAGACTTGCGAAGGGCTAAAGGTCTGGATGAGGATAAAGAACCTTTGTAGGAGCTTACTGGTAGTAATACAAGTTTATGTAGCCATTTCGTTGTACGTTCAACATATATTTAAGGCAATCTAAAGTT
The DNA here is from genome assembly GCA_916610165.2 of Gymnosoma rotundatum. Classification (NCBI taxonomy): domain Eukaryota; kingdom Metazoa; phylum Arthropoda; class Insecta; order Diptera; family Tachinidae; genus Gymnosoma; species Gymnosoma rotundatum. Next base: position 86,673,715 of record OU744337.1, on the reverse strand, counting down.
GCTTTCATATTTAATTGGACAAATAAGGCACTTGACAACTCAGTTTAAAGTTTCGTGTTTAAGAAAAAAGGAGGCAGAAATTTTTAAAATCACAAATGTGTAGAAAGAACGACAGTCTCTTTTACGAGTTCTCAATTTATTAACATGTATATTTTTAATGAACATGCTTCTAGTTTTTACCGACTTCAGAAAAGAAGGAGAAAGAAGGAATGTCTGAATGTATTTTTTTTATTTTTGACCGTAGAACTCAGTTATTTCTGAACAGAATTTAAAATTTTGTTCTTTATTAGAAAAATAAGGGTTACAGAACAGTTCCGCTTTAATAGTTCATAATTAAAAAAATGAAAGGTTATCCTTATAAAACATATATGTTTTTGGCGGTAATTATGAACCGTAAATGGTACCACATTAAAATTTTAAAAAAATGCTATAGTAAATAGCTGGCAGCCAAATGTTGCAAAAATAAATCTACAAAAAGGGTGTCGCCAAAGGATAATTAAATTGACCTATATGGGCTTATCCTTTAACCGTTATATATAAACTGTTGAAAATTAGACAAAGTATAATTTTCTATGACCGTTGTAGTTAAAACTTTTGATATTCAAAACTATAATTGAAGGGTGTCCAAGACTTTATTTAGTTTTATGTATATGGCCATACTTTTGAACAGTTGAAGAAAAACGTTTGAAATTTGAAATCCGCTATAAGAATAAGTAAACAACACCTAACGAAAATTCTACATTTTAAATTTGGAAATTTAAGACGTTCATGTAATTTGATGTATGTGGCTAATATTTTGAACCGTTATAGACAGACAGCTAAAATCTGTTTCAAATTCGTTTTTTTTGCAAGCCTTATTTCTTATTTATTGTAAATACATTAAGAAGAAAGAAATGATTACCAAATTTGTGCTTAACTAACTGCCGGTTTTTCTAAACTATTTGGTATATTCAGCATAACACCATCACAAATTAATATATTTTGTTTTTGTTTTTAATGCAACTATGCTATGCGAAAGAAGTCTTCAATCGCATTTATTATAAAATCGGCCTTACTTTATTTAAGCATTTTTATTTATTAAATACGTGAAAAGTAATGCACCTATTGTTATAGAAATAGTTATTGTCCACAGAGTACTGAGTACTGAATTTTGAGTATCGAGTACTAGCACTATTTTCTGGATACTCAATTTTCAAAAGCGCTTATTTGATGATTTCAGCAGTATTATTTGTATACCCTTTACCGAAAAAAATGAAAAAAAAGGGTATATATGTTTGTCTTCTTACAATATCCATTTCCGACCCCATAAAGTATATATATTCTGACTTTTATGCATAGCGAAGTCGATTGAGCCATGTCCATCTGTTCTTCCGTGTTACTGTTAAATCAAGGTTGCCAAGGCAAACTTGATTTCACAAAAAATAAATATGTCAATCGATCAGATATAGTGCCGAAAGAAGTGATATTGGAAATCAGCAATTATCCTTCCAGGCTGTAGGCAAAAAACCGCGCCCACCTCTAACTTTTCAAGTCATTTGAAATAAGAAAGTAACTCCAATCAAAAAAAAAAAATTAAAAAGAAAATAACCTCAAGAGAAAAAATCGGCGCTCGCCCATATTTTCCGAGTTACGATGATCTGAAATTTAAAATTTTTTAAGATGTCAATATGGGTATAATTTCAAAGTTATTGAAAAGATCTTTAAGGAAATGCTAAGGTTTCTTAAAATGCTTAACCCATTATGAGTCGATAGCATTTTTATATAAAATTATATATATGGAGTACTTAATTTTTTCTTATTTTTTAATTCCCTGTCACCCCAAAATTTGTTTTTTTGATTGAAGTTACCACACTAAACTAGATTTATATAGATGAAGAAGGGTATATAAGATTCGGGATAGCCGAATATTACACTCTTTTTTTGTTTTCATTTATTTTAGCTAACGAAACGTAACCTACAAAAACATTAGCAATTAACTGGTTATTTTGATTAGGAAGAGTAAAATTAAGAAATTTTTTATTTATCTTAACCCCCTAAAAAACAGTAAGAACAACTGTTTTTCTCATTTAATCCGAACCTGCCGAAATATTAAAAACTACTGATCTTTTATTTGTTTAAAACTTTTAAAATTTAACTCCAAACAATTCACAAATTTATTTGTCCTGTTGATTTGTTTCATATTTTTATTTCAAATTAAATTCAAACTAAAACAAGTACAGTATTTAAAATAAATCAAATGATAATATAGTTACAATTACGAAATTATTGGTAAAGCAATTTAAAAACGAAAAAGATTTTTTATACAATAAATATTTTACAATTCTAAAATTTTATTAAGTCGCTTTGCAAATTAATATCAATTAAATTTTTTTGATTAAACATCCCACAATTTTTACATTTTGAATTGGAACTTAAATTAAAAATTTTACACATCTTAAAGCAAACTGCTAAGGTGGATACTACAGTTTTAGCATGAATAATAATTCGATCCGTTACAAAAAATGGATTTTACCGATAATAAATTTCGTCAACATCTTTTATAACAGGAGCTTACGAATTTGCGATTATTGGCCTACCTATAGCCCTTTGAATTCTATCTGGTTTTAACACTCCATGCATAGGATCATCTTTTGAACCTGAAATTGAAATAGGTCAGGTTGCACAGGCTGCCGGCATGAGAAGGCCAACACACTGGGGCCCTAAGTGGTCCCGTTGTTATGCTTGGAAGAGATGGAAAAGGATCAATTCAGGTCTCCATGTTACCATCAGAGATCCATCCCAAATCACCCCGAAGACCGGATAAACGAGTTTATCGTAACAACATTACAGAACGATAGGTCTGCAAGACTACGCAGTCTCGGACTGCCGAAAAGGGGTGCTCTGTTCCAAAAAAGTGCTGGACAATGGCAGTGCAAATGATCCACCATTTATTCCTCTCCATCAACCTGACAATTCCTACAGTAGTGATGGTGTGGATGATTCAGTCTCCTAGCATTGGTACGAACAACACAGTGCCCTGTCAGCGCAGCCACCAGTATGCCCAGCTCTTTGAGGAAACTTTAGAAGATTTACAGATAACCTACTATCACACTCAGGCCATAATGTCCTCGAAACCGTCCAGGTGACCTCGTCAAACCATCAAATATGCACGGCCCCAAAAAGTTCCCGCTGAAATAAAGCGCTTCCGTGGCTTAACGGGACCCCCACCAGTGAATCTATCTCCCGGTCGCTCAGCCGAGTTCCAAATCTGGCGAATTCATCCGCAACTATATTCCCGGGTGTGCCCGAATGTGCCGCCATCCAAAAAAGTTCCAGGTTGGAATATCTCGCCATCTCATCGGAAGATGTCCGGGATTTACGGACCAATTCTGGATGTCGTGTAGATACCCGATAGGGAGTTTATCTAGTCTATACGCCGTGGCGGGATTGGTACCCCAGTTTCTGCCTACAGCCTTTCTGTACACATAAAGAGCCAGTGAGTCTCTTTCCGTACGAAATCGGGCACCGGGTTTCCATGACAATTTGGAGTTCAGGATGATACCTAAATATTTCGCCCTTCAGATAAACCAAGCTCCACCGCATTAAGAAGTGTTAGCGGAAATGTACGAATCTTGTTTCTTCTCGTAAAGGTAGCGCTGATTGTGGATATTGTGATAGCGTATCAGGATAATTTCCTGCAACCGCAACGTCATCCCTATATACCACAGTCCTGAACCTCTTGAAGTCCATTTCTGTCAGCAAAGTGTACATGGCGAGGTTCCAGAGGAGGGGTGATAAAGGTCCCCCTTGTGGTGTACCCTGCTTAGCTACCCTGTATATGGCAGCTTGCCCCATACCAGAAGTAATGACCCTATTGGACAAAAGATTCCATTCAGTCTCTCCAAGGCCATCGTAATAGCCTCTGGTTTCACATTGTTGAAAGCCTCCTCTTTATCCAGAAAGGCTACCAATGCATATTCCTTATGCTCTAGGGATTTTTCTATAAGCGCTACAAGCGTGTGTAGTGTCTCCACGGATCTGCCCTTAATGTATGCATGTTGAGAGGCGGAGAGTCGGTCTGGATTAATTGTTGTCTTCAGATGGAGGTCAATTATCCGTTCCAATGTTTTAAAAAGGAAGGAGGATAGATTTATAGGTATAATGCCATCGGAACCCGCTGATTTGTACTTAAGTAATAGTACTTAAGTAATTCATTCAAACGACATTCCGCAGTCTTCTTCCAGAAGACTGTTTAAAAGGATGGCCATATACCAAATTAAATGAACTATTGGTGCACCCTTTAATATATAATTTTAAATAAACTCAGCTGTTACTATAACGGCCGTAGCAATCGCGTCAAATTTACAAGCGTTTGTCTATAACAGTTTAAAAGATAGGATCATATAAGTAAATTTTTATCAATTATGGGACACCCTATAATTTCTAAACTCGTTGATATAACGGACTTAGAAATACAGGTCCCTTTTAAGTTTCAGCGTTCTGCCTATAACGGTTTAAAAGTTTGGTCACATACACAAAATTACATATACTATTGGAACACCCTTTAACTTCCCAATCCAATTTTTATATTTGTTGTTAAAGCGAACTTAGCAATACAGGTTCGTTGTAAATTTCAAGCGTCTGTCTACAACTGTTCAAAGTATGGCCATATACATCAAATTTAATGAACTATTGGCACACCCTTTAATCTAAAATTTGTAATATTAATGCATGTTACTACAACGCCCATAGCAATCGATATTTTTCCATTTTGCAAGAGTTTGTATATAACGGTTCAAAAGATAGGCACATATAAGTAAATCTTTATCAATTACGGGATACCCTTTAATTTCTAAATTCAAATTATAAGCTCGTTGATATAGCGGACTTAGAAATATATAGGTTTAAGTTTCAGCGTTCTTTCTATAACGGTTCAAAAGTTTGGTCACATACTCAAAATTACATTAACTATTGGAACACCCTTAAACTTCCAAATACAAATTTTATACTTTTTGTTATAGCGGACTTAGTAATACAGGCTCGTTGAAAATTTCAAGTGTCTGTCTACAGCTGTTCAAAAGTATGGCATCAAATTTCATGCACTATTGACACACCCTTTAATTTATAATTTGCAATATTAATACTTGTCACTATTACGCCCATAGCACTTGATATTCTGTCCAATTTTCAAGCGTTTGTCTATAACGGTTCAGAAAATAGACCCATATAAGTAAATTTACATCAATTATGGGGGGCACCCTTTAATTTTTACATTTATTTTTGTATAACTTTTTGTCATTGGGGGCTATAGTACAACGCAGTTATTTTGAATTTTACAGAATCGCCCTTTACAGTTCATAATACACGTAAAAAATATGTATGTTGTATTGGGACACCCTTTAATTTTTAAGATTATGAACTGAACCAAACGGAACCAATCTGCAAGCATAAGATATCATATTACCAAAAATTTTCAAAATCGGATCAGAAATGACTGAGTTCTGGAGGCACAAATATAAAAAAAAGGAACATTCAGCCGGATTGTATAACCTCCTTCTTTTTTTGAAGTCGGTTAAAAATAGGAAAAAACACCAAGTGGGGATACTAAAAAACGCTAATATAAAGGTAATTGTAAAATATGTGGACTATTTATTTGCTATAATTAAACATAACGACGAAGAAATAATACAGACAATATTTAACAATTACCATAACAAACTCAAGCTTACAATTGAAAGAGCGAAGGCTATGACGCTTATACGAAAGAAAGACAGAAGAATTACCGATTGGTACATGAAACCTATAGCACCAGGACGTTTAATAAACTTTAACTCCACACAACCCATGTATCAGAAAATTAAGACTGTAACAAATTTGAACCAAAAAGTATTAAAGTGATAAAGAATTTAAATCACGGAACATTTTCAAACTAAAATATAAACGCACTGATAAATAGAGTAACAAATAAAAATAATCTAAGGAAAAAGATGAAACATCTGGCAACACCATAAAATAAAAGCCTACAGTTTACCCAACTGAAAACAGAATATTGTAATTTAGAACAGAAAAATAAGAGAGATAATAAAAGAAATAGAAGTCATACTTACACATATATCAAACAAAACAGTGCACAGTTTTTCTTTACAAAGTGAAACTCGTCTGCTTCATTTGGAAAAAGCTGGTGACATGATTTTTGTAAAGGCATTTAGCGACGAAAACTCTTTTTTGCACGCTATACATAAAAAAATTTCTACAAGCCAATATGTAATAAAGTTTAAAATGCCGTAAAAATCCTTAATATGTTTCTAAAAACCTTTTACAAAGAAAGCATTCTGCCATTATTGGTAATGTAATTGTATCTATTAAATATTTTTTGTTAGTTTACTTAGCATTAAAATATATTTTTGTACGCGTTTCATTAACCTTTCCACCAACATTTAATCTTATTTATAGTTAAAATTGGTGTAACAAATTATTTGAAGCGCTAACAAAAATACGTATACTTACATAAAATACAAATGCACTTATGTGCAATGCAAACAAACCCCCCACGAAGAAGTTGGTAGAGTTTAAAATAAAAACTAGAAAAAACCTTTGTAAAAAATGCGAAGTCTACACTAGTACCTTAGTGTGCAAATAAGAACTAAAAGTGACTATAGTGGAATTTACCCTTTCTTGTAGAATCTCTTTGTAAGGCGATCTTGCTATTCTAGCAAATGTGTCAGAAATTATTTGGGTTTTGCTAGACACACACATAATACTTGGTAACTATTTACTACAGTGAGGGAAAAATCACGTTGCAAACTCAACAACGAATGTAATATATATATATATATATATATATATATATATATATATATATATATATATATATATATATATATATATATGTTACACTAATAATATAAATGTAGTTAATTTTTTCTGTGTAGGTATTTAATTACATTACTTGTTACTAATTTAACAAATAGCTAAAAAGAAATTATATACAGTACAAAATCTTCTAATGTTTCATCAACTTCAAATTTCCAACTAATTTCAAATTCGATATCCTATTCTTCAGAGTCAGAATTGTGGTCATTTTCGATGGCAATTGATGTGGATGGAAACACACATTCAGGAGTCTCTTGGACCTTTAACCCTTCTTCTCACCAGGTTGTAGTTATTTTTAACAAATATGAAAAAAAAACAATAGTATGTTATTATACATTTATATTCATTTCTTTTCAGTTTTGTTACAAATTATTTATTTTTTGTACAACTACTACATGTCTGAGTTTCTGATAGTTATTTATATACTTGTAAGGTATGGTATTTTTTGAAGCAATCTCCAACATGATTCTGTATCATTTTCTTCTTCACTTGAGTATTGTATAGGAACTATAACTCTTCTTTTCTTAGAAAATAACGAAGCGTTATTGCTAAACTCATCACTAGAGCTAAAATCACTTTCAGAAATTTCTTTGATATTTATAATATTTTCTTTATTCATTTTATGGGCAAAAAATAAATTCAGACATTAAAAAAAAGAATTGAAAGTTTATTGCACAAGTTAAATGCTCTGCTGATAACGACAAACTGAAAAGATTCTTATGCTCAAACGGTAACGGTAAATACGTATTTTCAAATGGTAACGGTAAATTGAAGAAATGAATGCATTTTAAAAACAAATCTCATCAATAGACAGTATGTTTCGACATAATTCGCCTTGTCACTTCACACGTGCCATACGACCGTTGCAAAAAAGTACTGTTGTCACGTCAGAGGTGACTTACGACCGATAAGGGTTAAACAGAAATAACTTCTCTTGGAAAAGGTAACTTTTTTATGAGTAATGGTTCTTTAAATAGGCACTAGATAAAAACGGTTCAGACGAATCCTTAGCTCTAATAAAGACATCGGTTATGTTGTCTTCTCTAGAATGCATGTTCAAATCGATCTTTTTTAAAGAACTTATTTCTAGCCTGAGAATTTTATGCAATGACGGAGACATTGGGCACCATTCGTAATCTTCAAAATATATATCGGCAGTTTTATAACAAAAATTCCTAAAAATTTCAACATTTATTTCAAATTTTATAAATTCGACATTATTATTTGTTATGATTGCAAACAATTCTGAAGTTGAAAATGCTTTTCGAGCCGTATTGCCATCGTTCGTCGCTCCGCTACCATAACATTTCGGCTAATTGTATTTCGAATTTTTCATTTTCTAACTGGAAGTCTATATGAAAGATTTAAAACAAATTCAAGGCAGCTTAACCATGCGTGTAAGGTGCTTACACCATATTTTAACTAGCTTGGTTTTGGCTGAAACTCTAACGATCTTAAATCTTTAATCGAAAAAAACTGCTTTGGATTTCATCCACATGTTGGACACGATTGTGCCGACTTTCTATCGCTCAAGATTTTATTTCTGAAGGTCCATATACCTCTTTTCTTTCAAAATGGGCTCCTTGGTTTTCTTTATATATTAAATTTTAAGTGGTCGGCAAAACCGAATAGACTGAGAAGTATAGTTATTCTAAACGATTGCGTCAGCCGATGTGACTAGTTTCAGAGGTATGATGGACGTTGCAAAAAGGGAGCTACCTAAATTTTGTTGGGTATTGCTCTTATATTTTTGTTTAAACGAACCATCGACACCATAACCATGACTTCACGAATTCCAGGTATTCTCATTAAAATTTATTCTTGATATGACAGTATTTTATTAGCCGTGTGATTAACTAAGTTTTTTAAAGGGACTTGTGCAATTAATTCTGTCACCTTTAACCCTTCACGTCGGCATTTTGTTTTATATTCTAGAACTTTTCTAGTAGCCGTAAGGTTTGTAAGGTTATTTTCTAACAAAAAACCTAATGCTTTTTTATGGGAAACCATAAGAAGAAAGGTCTTTTCTAATTTTGCTTGGCCTTCCTGGGGAAGAAGATGCTTAAAAAAAAATGAAACCTTTTTCTAAATTTAAATGAGCTGCAGTTAAAGCAGCATGACGTAACAACTTGGTGTCATTTCCCTGTTCTGCTGAAACAACAGATTCAAATTTTCGTTTTTGTCGCTCACTTCCTTCATTATTATTTATTAGTTTAAGCTCAGTTTCACATGATAACCATTGGCTTTCCTTTTTTTTCAATTAAGACCAGTTTCTGAAGCTTGCGGTCCATTTCTGGTTGGGATAATCACAGAAATTATTAACTTTCTTCTTAGTTGGTATCATACAATTCTCATTAATATCTCTCTGAAATTTACTGTAGATCTAGTGGACAATAGCGTTCACACATCAATTATTTTTTTTTAAATTAACCAATATCAGCATTTTGTATCTTAATTAATATCTTAGAAGGTTGCAGACGGCCGCAGTTAATTTCTTAAACACATAAACTTGACACAAACACCTTTATTTCAGTACCAATGGTTTTCAAAATATGTTCCAATAAACAAACTTCTATTCCAAAAAACGTACAAACTCTTACCAGAATAACACAAATAATACGTCACAATTTACTAGCACAAATTAAGTAACACAACAATATTTTTGTACAATTTTTTTTAAATCTAAATTCCCATACCTCCACTAATATTACACATTTAATAATAGTTTATTGACTTTGATAAATATTGCTTGTTTACTCATTTTTATTGTTTACTTCTGAAAAATACATGAAAACAAACTAAACAAAAAAATTAGATTTTGCCAGTTTTCCGTTAAATGAACGGAAAGGGTTGCCAAATAGTTCCTATTTTTTGCATTGAAGTTTCCCAATGTTTTAGCTATAAAATACCATAGTTACTTGTTGAAAATTGTTATGCACAAAAATTAACTTTTTGCGTTAAAAACCAGTCGGGGAAACCAAGAAACCGGAATTGGTGGGTATTATGATTTTAAAAATATCCGTTTTTTTCTAATTTTTTAATTAATTAAATAATTAAAGATCATTAAAAAGACCCCTATTACACTGAAAGTGAGAAAAATTTAAAGAGACGATTCGAATCTTTTGTGCATAATACATCCATAATGAATATTGAAAAGAACAGTTTACTAATTTTTCTTGGGCTACCAGTATAGATAAATATAAAATTTAATAATTAGATGTCTAAATGCGCATATGCAGATTACATTCCATTTCTATTTCTCTACAGATGCGCAGTTTTACCATCACCAGCTAGATATAAGTACGGTGGAAGTAAACACATCAAAAAGGTGATAAGAGTTCGTATTGCGTTTGGCGACCCTTTACATCAAATAGATATGCATACATAGTCACAAACAAATATTTTAATGCTGGGTTTTTATATATTTTTCAATAATAATTTACTCAAGATTAATTCATTAACACTTTCATTAAACTATATCGTGATTTCCGTGATTATTGAACTTTTTAAAACTAAAATTTTATAATTGAACACGCAAATATTTATGTAAATTTTGATCCTCACTTACAATCTTATAAGTTTGGTTCACAGACATGATTACGACTTTCATAATACCAATTCTTAATTTTGTAATAGTTCCATTTCATGTATACCCTATGAATAATTGAAAATTTATTTTAGATTTAAGTATATTTTACTTGACTGATATTTGTACTTTCTTGTTTCTTTATAAAAATATTTTATTGAATAAAACACGTTTATAAGCGAAAAACCTATTGTACTTGTTATTATTATTGCGGTCAATTGGAAAAGAGGTTAGTACTACACTACTAATCGACACCGGTATGTGATTCGTTCGACACCGATGCTGTGTCAGTTTAACATTGGTGTGGTGTCACATTGTTCACATATGTTGTCAGTTCAGAAACGCTAACATTGTCGCCACTTTTATACAGTCCATGTAGAAATTGATCACATACCTGATTGATACACTTTTGATACCGTTTGTAGTCACTTTGTACACTGATGGTATCATTTTTTCTCTGTGTGTACAAATGTTGAATTCCTATTTTACAATAGTATTGCGTGCATATCTTTTAAAAGTGAATTTTGTCTTAAACAACGCTATTGCATTTAGAAGTGTAAATCTTTTTTATTTAAAAATTAAAATTTTTCTTCTTCCAAACAATTATCATTTGCTTATGTTATACGCCCAATATGTTATTGTATTAATTGAAAATTAAATAACTTCCCTTGCTCGATTACAAAATTGAAACGCTAACAGATTAAATAATCAATATCGGTAATTAATTTAATCGGGATAGTTTAAAAAATAGCATAAAGTTCTTTATGAAAGTTAAATAATTAATACATATTACTTTCTGAAAAAATAAAAAACTGTCTGTATTTGGGCAACAAAACCTATTTTATATGCAAACATCTAATCACATATCTTTAATTAAAAATATTTATCACTTACCTTTTTAAAAAACTTTCAAAACGTGAATACCACAGCATTTATGTTCTTTCTTTTGTACTTATTAGGAAAGTTATTATTATTTTGTTAAAAAAAGCTATTTTGTTAAAACGCAACGTAAATTTTAAATATAAAGACATGTAACAAATTTCGAACGGAATGGTTTCAATTCCGCATTAACAAATACGATCGATTTTGTTTTACCTTCTTCAGATTTCGATCGATTTTACTTACTTCTAAAAAATGCTTAATCTCCACCTTTTTAATTAAATGCGCACAATAAAGTTATCAGCAACGCTAATCTAAATAAGGATACATAATTAAAGTAAATTTGAAACCCGCAAATAACAAAATTTCAAAGAAACTTAATTACACTTTGAAATTTAAAAGTGGTTTGCTTCCGAAGAATTTTTTTGTTTTTCGTTTTCTGAAGAACTAATGTACGGAACTGAAACCGTTTTCGATCGGAATTGAGTTCTGTGACATACCTGATAAATTCAAATACTTACCAATTAATATTTTTTATTTTTGTAAAAATTTATTTCGAGCTATTACATACATATTTTTCATAAACTTTCGTTTCTTAAATTTATTTCTTAAAGCTATTGTAAAATAGTATTTTTCTACTGATAAACTGTTTTTAAAAAAATGCATTTCTTTTTTACTGCAACAAGGTACCAATTAACTAATAATTTTGAATGCACCGAAAAAAGGTACTTTTTAGTGGTTTGTTTTTTTAATAACAGACATAAAAAGTTAAATAAACATTTCCTTCCTAAAACAACCATATTTTTTTTTTGTTTTCAACTTAGCTTAAAACTTCTTAAGTAAACTACAAACATTTAAGATTAAAATTTTTTTGACTTCAGGATTTCTGTATTGCGCAGGAACCTCTTTACTATGACCTTCACCAGAGTGTCCAGTGCCTTCCACCAGAAAATGACTCTATAAAGTAATATTGGCTTAGTTACCGCTTCGAGCATCCAAGTAACATTCCTTGCATTGATTCCCAAAGACTTGTCTATAGCTTCCTGACAACATATATTTCCAAAATGGCCTTTAACGCGCTACCCAGGGCAATTTAATATCCAAAGTTATGCCCAAATAATTTATCCCATCATATAAATATTGTGTAATACTTTAACTATGTAATTTAAAAGAAGGAAGCTCGTGTTTCCAAAAGGATAGTACACGTTTGGTTTTGATCGTCTGAGACTTATTCCGCTCTATTCGCCCGAGGGCAGATTGCCAATTTTCGTTTTAAACTTTCTTTATTTAATGTCATTATCGATTCAAGCTGCTGCATACATTATACGTACAGGCGATTGCCTTAAAGTGTACTCGTATAGAGTGCAATTCTCCGTACTTGTTAATTGGTACGTTCCCTAGCAGCGCAGGCAAAACTCCACTTGATTGTGTGCGGCTTACTCCAATTAGTTGACATTCACCATGCCTAATAATAAAAAAAGTCAAAACGACAAAGAACGCTTTTAAGAATTATGTATTTTTTTTTCAAAAACTATTGTCACAATTTTTACTATTATTTCATAGTGTTTAAATATGAAATAAGGGCATGGGCTACGGAGTAACAGCACAACCAACTTTTGAAAACATGTTTGTAAAGACAAGAATTGGTGTAGATAGGCGAATGGAATCCTACTATATGACATAATTTTCACCTTCGTTTAAGAAAAATCTTTAGTTACGCTAATGCAGATAAGTCTGAAAAGCAGCAGCTGCACATGATGTAGTGCGATCTTAGTAGCTGATAATGCTACATTATATGCATAAATGATTTGGACAGCTTTTCACCTGCAGCATCAGCAAAATCAGCTACTCTGAAAAATCCACTTATCTTTCACGATGACTTCACATCTTTTATTAGTGGCCCAGCTTCATTTAACTTATTGCACAGCTCATTCAAAAGCTTATTTGTAATTGTGATTCCTTAGGCACAATTTGTTTGGACAACTGTGGGTGTAGAGTCATAAATTCCGCCACCAACACCTTTTGCATTGCATTACTTTTGGTTACTTTTGTTTTGCCATGATATTTATAAGTGTATGAACTAAGGTACTGTCACATTTGAGAAACATTTGTAAAAGAAAAACAAAAAGGAGTGCTATGTTCGGCTATGCCGAATCTTATATACCCTTCATCATCTATGTAAATAACTCCAATCAAAAAAACAAATACTGCAGTGACAGAGAATTAAAAAAAAATTGGTACTGCATATATATAATTTTACATAAAAATGACATCGGCTTTTATTGGGTTAAGCGTTTTTAAAAATTTTTAGTATTTCTTAAATATTTCTTCAAACGCTTTGAAATGATACCCATGTTGAAATTTAAAAAAAATTTGAAAATTCCGGAGTCCTGTAACTCGGATATTGTAGAAATTACACACCGAATGACAAACTTATATACACATATTTTCCACTTTTTGTGGTGAAGGGTATAAAAAATATGGGTAAACATGTTCCATGTGCGAACACACTTAAGCTATATTTGCCTTAAAAATATATTTGAGTTTTAATTTAGCTAGCTCCAATTTGTACGAAATTTAAGTTTCCTGATTTCAATGCATTTTACAAAGATACACCTCGGTACAAAGTTTGAATGCAGCAGTATCAAAATAAGAGATTTAAAAACACTTGCATTTTTAATGTTATATTGCACAGTCGGCAGAACCAAAATATTTTGGAAATAACTCAGCCAGTTTTAAACGGTTATTCCGATTGAACAAAAATTTCACATAATTATACCAGAGGAGTATTTGAACTTAAGATTTAAAGCTGAGTACCATCGACTTCTTAGGGATGGTCATATGTGGTCTCAAAATTGGTTACCTCGCACCTGCAAATTTTTCTAAAGCTTGGCATTTCTTAAATTTTTGTGTGATTTCTAAAAATTATAGATGGTCTTAAAGGACTATCAATATCTACAAAATGGTATCTTAATCTGTCGCAAAAAATTTAAGATTATATCTCTTCTGACTTAGAAATTATACGATTTTCATTTTAAAAAATCAAAAATTATTGCATTATTATAATACATTTAAATATATTAGATTCATATATTAATTAAATATATTTAAGTATTATTAAATTATTTCACAAAAAACTACTTTATGGTACCCAACGTTGTATGTGTTTAGTTTTTAAACCATTCTAGCCTCTCCGATCACGTGAGAAATCGATAGAATTTTGTAGGATCTTATAGGCTAGGATATATCTATATTTTAAATATCTTTAGAATCTAATTTCGATAAAATCAATAAGGTTCTATCTATGTTTCGAATTTTATTAAAATCGATCAGCAGAGACTTGATTAAACTTGATTTAAATGCATAAAAATGCCTGGTTAACCTTTTACTCCCCTCATGTCCTGCTTTTAAGAATATAACTACCCTATTTTATTATAAGGAAAAATATCTACACGTGTTTTTAATTTTATTAAAATTGGTTCAGCCGTTTATTCGTGGGTGACGCACGCACAAATAAACAATCACGAACGCGTCGACCGATTTCGTGCAACCTATAAATTTCTTAATTTTTTAATTTTCTGTCACCCCAATATTTGTTTTTTTTTTTTTATTAGAGTCACTTTACTAAACTAGATTTACATAGATGGTAAAGAGTATATAAGATTCAAGGTACAAAACAAGGTACAAAATATATTATCATCCCCAAGACACAAGTTAATGTATCACTTACTTTGGTGTGGAAGCATAGTACAAAGTAAAAGTGGAAAGTTACTAGACTATAACACTGACTTAAAAATGAGTACACAGAGAACAGAAATTCGTTATGAGAACCGAATTCGTTGCCAATCGAATTTTGTCGGTTTTGTATATTTTATTGAATTCAGTTGTAATAACTGAATGAATAGGGCACTCACATCTATTTAAAAAATGATTGAAATGATAAATGATGATATGATGACTATAAAGTATTATTGTGAATTAAATAAAACAATAAAATAAGTTAATATATACTTTTATTTTAAAAACAAATTACAGAATAATCAGGCATGTTACAGGAATAATTCAGGCATATTTATAGTCCTTGATTGTACACTTTTATATGGCTTGCGCTCATCTCTAATTTAAGCTGAAATATTGATTATTTTTTTGTATAATGTGTACAAATTCATTTTTATTATGTCAAACGTTTTTCGATTTTAAAAGACACAATTAATCTTTATGATTCTAACTACCAAAATTTGGTATTCAGTAGTAATGTGCTGAATAAGTTTAGTTGTATCTTCCATTTAATACAATAGATTTTAGTAAATACACAAATCGGTAACGACAACTTTTTTAAGAGCTTTTGCAACCAACATTTGGACCAGCGTTGCCACACAAGAAATTGACTTCCTACCAATAATTTTCAAAAATCCTACCAAAATCGTTTACAGCCTACCAAAAATTTAAAAATTCGTTTCTTGCACATAAACTCTGTTATACTCACTTGGTTTTTTTCCGTAACTCTTGAGGTGGAAATTTGTCTTTTGGTGATTTTTAAGATGGATGTTATGATTTAAAATAGTTTTAGAGCATACTATGCAGAATGAACACCCATCCCTTTCCTGGAGCCAATCAAATTCGCTCAACCATTGGTGTTACCGCTACTGTATTTACTTACTCAAAAATGCATAAATGCAATAATGCATCTCTGCAGTTATCTTATATGTACTATTATACTTACCATACTACTATTTTATGACATTATAAGAAGTAATTTCCGCTCACGTTGTAGTCGAGAATCAAAATTATTACCTAATCAATTAATTGTTAAGTATCGCAAAGCTGGTGGTTTGAAACCAAAAGTACTTATTTGCACATATAAATAATCTGAATTAATAATGAAATATTTTTATTTAAGGAATTAAAACTCACGTTGTATTTATAGAACACAAGTTTCTTACTTATTACCAGAGAATAAAGAATTTCTAAAAACCCAACGAGTGTTGTTATTCTTCACAAGCCATCTGCAGCGAATATCGCTAACAAATTAATTGATTAGGTAATAATCAACAGTTGACGTCTTACTGAACATATTCCTATTGGATGGAAGTAGAAAAATTAATTCAAAAGAATTAAAAAATTTGTTAGCGATATTCGCTGCAGATGGCTTGTGAAGAATAACAACACTCGTTGGGTTTTTAGAACACAAGTTTCTTACTTATTACCAGAGAATAAAGAATTTCTAAAAACCCAACGAGTGTTGTTATTCTTCACAAGCCATCTGCAGCGAATATCGCTAACAAATTTTTTAATTCTTTTGTGGCTAAATAAACTTGTGCAACGAAAGTGCCTAGTGGACCAACTTGTGCCCGTGTCGTGAACTTGGACTCTATAGCCAAACTCAACATAACCTCAACCACACGTAAGTATTGATATGGACTCTCTTACACAAAACGGTCAACCACATAAAACAGACGTCGCTTCAACGCAAAGTACACAACGTGTATGTACCCTATGCCATGAACATATTACCGACGTCGTTATAAATTGTAACGAATGTGAACAGCCATATCACAGACATTGCGCCAAAGTCTTAGGCTCACAAGATTCCTGGCTATGTGAATCTTGCAATTCTGACTTACCGCACTCTATACATGATTCTTCTAGTACACATTCTTCTATCTCACTAAAAGAACCAATAGGTAAGAAAAAGACTCTAGAACTGAAAAGGTTAGAAGAAGAACGTGAACTTCGTATGCAACGCGATGAAGAATATTTAAACAAAAAATATAAATTCTTGCAAGAATTAGAAAAAGGTACTGAAGATATCCAACCCGAGAATGTAAATAAGCAAGCATCTGGAACGAAAATTAATACAGTCGATCTGCCTAGGTTAGCCTCCTTCCACACATCACCACATCAGCCATCTACTTCAAATAACCTTCCCTTCACGACAACAAAATTTTCTAACGCGTCACTAAATCACAACTTTAGTATAAACAATAATACAGCATGTCAACCTTTAGATTCTGTTCATCCACATTTCACACTTCATTCAACAACCGAGCAAACACGTCCCGACCGTACACAAAACTTAGGTGCACAACCGAAGCAGTCATTTTTAAACCCCGGACAAACAGAAAATTTTCAACACGTACAGCAGACATTGCCTTTAAGAAGCAGACTTACAGCTGACCAATTACATGCTCGTCAAACAGTACCAAAAGATCTACCCTCATTTTCAGGCTGCTCAGAAGAATGGCCACTCTTTAGTTCGACTTATGACTGGTCTACCGCCGTCTGCGGTTTAACAGACGCAGAAAATTTAATAAGATTGCAGCGAGCTCTGCGCGGTGAAGCTTTAGAAGCCGTTCAAAGAATTCTTATTCACCCGTCATGCGTACCACACGCTATTGCAACACTGAAATTATTGTACGGCCAGCCGGAAAAAATACTTTTTTCTCTAAAAAATAAAATAAGAATGTTACCACAAGTTAATCCAAATAAAATGGAAACGATTACCAATTTCGCAATCCAAGTTAAAGGCTTACAGTCAACAATCGAGGCATGTGGCCTCACAGATGAATTAAATAATTCATCATTACTGCAGGAGCTTACGTCTAAACTACCACCGTACTATCAAATAATGTGGGGATCAAATAAGCTACACCTCCAACAAAACAACAAGAAAGCAAATCTCGTTGAGTTTTCCAATTGGATATTTGATATCGGTCTGTCAGCCAACACGGTGAATATTGAAAACGAAGTTACTGTTGAATCCGTTCCACACCGTAAACAAAAGAACATTTTTGTACACACGTCTTCAGAAATAAATAAAAATGAGTGTAAGCTTTGCAACAAAGACTGTAAGTATGTAACAAATTGTCAAAAATTTCTATCAGCTGATCGTCAACAGAGATGGAAGTTTGTAAAAACATTAGATCTCTGCCGACACTGTTTAAGAAAACACAGGGGTGTTTGTTTTAACAAAGATAAAATCTGCAATGTTGATGGCTGTCAGTTTAGACATCACCATCTTCTGCACAATTACATTAACAAAGTAAGCACACGATTCAATTCAGCTAGAGACACATATGCAAAAGAAAAACAGAACGCAAACAGCAACAACAACAACATGCAAAATCTGCATACACACAATACTAGGTCGCAAAAAGTGCTTTTTAAAGTAATTCCAATAAGAATTTATGGAAATAATAATAAAATGATTTCCACATATGCATTCTTAGATGATGGTTCATCAATAAGTTTAATAGAAGAAGAACTTATAAATCAACTGGACGTTGAGGGGGAAAACGAAAAACTCTGCTTAAAATGGACAGCAAATATGCAGAGAATAGAAGATAATTCTCAACGTTTGACAGTGAAGGTGTCCGGCAACAATAAAAAAATGTTAAATTTAGATGTTCGTACGGTAAAAGAACTTGTGCTGCCTGAACAAACACTCGACTATACTTATCTCAGCAAAAGATATGTCCACCTCAAAGGTTTGCCAATTGAAAGCTATACTGCGGCGACGCCAAGAGTTCTTATTGGCCTTAATAATATAAAAATATCAATTGCGAACAAAATTAAGGAAGGCAGAGAAAATGAACCAATTGCTCTAAAAACAGAATTAGGTTGGACAGTCTTCGGACCGTGCGGCGGTGACAAACAGGCAGAATATAATATGCATATTTGTGAGTGTATTAAAAATGATGATAAGATGCAACAATCTGTTAAATATTTCTTTAATATTGAGAGTCTAGGTATTAGATACGAAGGTTTAAAGGCTAATAAAGAAGATGAAATAGCATTGGAATTTTTAAGAAAATTTACGACGCAAAGAGAAGATAAGCACTACGAAACATGTTTATTGTGGAAAAATGAAGATATAGTTTTACCCAATAATTATGAAATGGCAAAAAGCAGGCTTTTATGTCTCGAAAGACAGCTAGCAAAGAATAGTGCTCTATTCGCAGTCTACGTGAAAACAATTCAGGAGTATATTGATAAAAGCTATATCAGCAAGATCGATATAAAAACGAAGGCTGATAGAATCTGGTATCTCCCTACCTTTCCCGTCTACAATAAAAATAAGCCAGGCAAGTGCCGAATCGTATGGGATGCAGCTGCGAAATATCAGGGTATATCTCTTAACTCCGTGCTCAATAAAGGCCCAGATCTGTTAACTTCATTATTAGCAATTCTTTTCCAATTCAGAGAAAGGTCAGTGGCCTTATGTGGTGATATCGAACAAATGTTTCATCAAGTGTTCATAAGCGAAAAGGATCGCCATGTACAGCGTTTTTTGTGGAGAAATTGCGAAATCAGAGAACCGGACGTTTATATAATGAACGTAATGATATTTGGTGCTTCGTGTGCCCCGTCTATTTCACAGTACGTGAAGAATACAAACGCATCAAAATACGAAACTAAGTTTCCACTAGCAGCCGCCGCCGTCAAGGATAATCACTATATGGACGACTTTCTCTATTCTACAGATACGGTTGACCAGGCGGTGAATATAGCAAACGAAGTAAAGTATATACAAAGTCAAGCCGGCTTTAACCTCAGAAACTGGATTTCGAATGAAGTAGAAGTAGTTGCCAGATTAGAGGAGCCACAGCTGTCACCTGAGAAGAAAATCCATATCGGTTCAGATAAAACTCTTGAAAAGGTTTTAGGCGTTTTTTGGAGACCAACGGACGACACAATTAGATTTCAAATCTCACCTCACATACTTGGTAATGAGGTAGTTCATTTCAGAAGGCGACCGACAAAAAGACATATTTTAAAAATACTAATGTCTATATATGATCCTCTGGGATTGGTCGGTAATTTCGTAATGTACCTTAAGGTTATTCTTCAAGAAGTCTGGAGGAGTGGTATCAGTTGGGATGACCCTATCAAAGACGAACAATTAGCTAAATGGAATAAATGGTTAAAATACTTACCCGATTTAGAAAAAGTAATCATTCCCCGCTGCTATCTAAAATCTATTGTGGACTATACTCAGACATATACGGAGCTGCATACATTCGTAGATGCAAGCGAAAATGGATATGCAGCAGTAGCTTATCTTCGCATAGCCTGCAACAACAATGTTGTTTGTTCGCTAGTAGGTTCCAAAACTCGTGTAGCACCATTAAGAACTACATCAATACCACGCCTAGAGCTTATGGCGGCCCTAATTGGAGCCCGCTACGGAAACAATATTGTTAAAAACCATTCCATTTCTATACAAAAGAAGCACTTCTGGTCTGACTCAAAAACAGTTATCAGTTGGCTAACACATAACACCAACAAGTATCACCAATTTGTTTCTTTACGTATTAGTGAAATTTTGGAGACGACAGAATTAAATGAATGGCACTGGATCCCAGGAAAACAAAACGTTGCCGATGAAGCAACTAAGTGGGCAAAAAGACCAGATATTTCCATTGATAGTCGTTGGTTTAAAGGACCCGATTTTATTTACAAGCCTATGAACGAATGGCCAAATTACGAAAATCCAAAACCAACTAATACGGATAAAGTTGAATATATGCAAATACATGAAGCAGCAGATACGACCATCGATGTTAATCGCTTTTCCAGCTGGAAAAGGCTATTAAGAACAACAGCGTACGTGCTACGTTTCTGTGACATTGTGCAAAAAAGGTCTAATTCGACTAGTGAGTTTACGTCCACCGAGTTATCAAGAGCCGAAAATCTACTATTTCGCCTTGCGCAAATAGAGTTTTATGAAGAAGAAATAAAGATTGTACAAAGTTGCACCAAAACTTGATGACAACCATATTCTACGCGTTGAAGGACGACTGGAAAATGCTCTCATATCAGATGATATGAAATCGCCGATTATCTTACACAAAAAAAGTCGTATTACCCACCTCCTAATAATGGATTTTCATATAAAATATAAACATCTTAATAATGAGACCGTGGTAAACGAAATGAGGCAACGATATTACATTCCTAGACTTAGAGCCGTGTTAAAGTCCACTTTGAGACAGTGCCAAATATGCAAAATAAGAAAAGCTGCCCCAAATTATCCCCAAATGGCAAGGTTACCAGAGGCCAGGCTAGCGGCATTTTGTCCACCGTTTTCATACACTGGGATAGACTACTTCGGCCCGATGACAGTGACAGTCGGACGACATACTGAAAAGAGATATGCCGCCCTCTTCACCTGCCTGACGGTACGAGCTGTCCATATAGAAGTTGTTAACACTCTTAATACTTCATCATGTATCATAGCAATCCGAAACTTTATATGCCGGCGAGGAACACCTAGGGAATTCTTTAGCGACAACGGAACGAATTTTATAAGCGCAGAAAGGGAACTTCGTGAGGCCGTAAAAGAAGTGAACAAAAACGAACTTATACGTAATTTTACTACAGCGACTACAAAGTGGAACTTTATTCCACCATCGTCACCACATATGGGGGGAGCTTGGGAGAGGCTTATAAGGTCAGTAAAGACAGTACTTTACAGTACGCTAACTACGCGAGTACCAAGCGAAGAGCTTCTTCGAGGAATGCTAGCCGAAGTGGAAAATATAATAAATTCTCGACCCTTAGTATACGTTCCAATTGATCGTGAAAACGCCGAAGCACTAACTCCAAACCATCTTTTGGTATATTCGTCAAATGGCATGAAGCCTTTAGCTATGTACAATGACAGCGGTACGGCTTTAAAACACAACTGGCTGAGTTCACAACAATACGCAGAAAGATTCTGGCGCAAATGGGTAAACGAATACCTGCCGCATTTAACATTAAGATCAAAATGGCACGAAAAGGCTAAGCCGTTGGTTGGCGACCTAGTTATAGTGGTTGACCCTTCGAGTCCTAGAAACGTGTGGCCACGAGGAAGAGTGGTAGAAACAACAATGGCGAAAGACGGTCAAGTACGCAAAGCAAAAATCCTTACTGCAAACGGAATAGTTGTACGACCTGCGGCTAAATTAGCGGTACTTGAGATTACTCCTCATTAATAGTATGACTTCGAAAGCTTCTTGTCATACTGTGGGGGGGTGTTACCGCTACTGTATTTACTTACTCAAAAATGCATAAATGCAATAATGCATCTCTGCAGTTATCTTATATGTACTATTATACTTACCATACTACTATTTTATGACATTATAAGAAGTAATTTCCGCTCACGTTGTAGTCGAGAATCAAAATTATTACCTAATCAATTAATTGTTAAGTATCGCAAAGCTGGTGGTTTGAAACCAAAAGTACTTATTTGCACATATAAATAATCTGAATTAATAATGAAATATTTTTATTTAAGGAATTAAAACTCACGTTGTATTTATAGAACACAAGTTTCTTACTTATTACCAGAGAATAAAGAATTTCTAAAAACCCAACGAGTGTTGTTATTCTTCACAAGCCATCTGCAGCGAATATCGCTAACAATTGGGTTCTAAAATTTTTTTTACTGTTTCTTTACATGCAATATTAGTAAATATTTATGTAATTAATAGGTACATATATAGAATTAAAAAAGTTTGCTTACTTTTCCATTTTGTCTGTTAATTTTTTTAATACAAACACTTGTAAATAAGCCTTCACTCAAAAATATAGTTAACTTCAATTTCATAATATTGTTCGCGTTTCTTAAACCAGAGATGGCTATAGCTTTAATCATCTTTATGCAAAAAAGCAGAGATGTTTTTATTACACCTAAAACAGTTTTTGAAAACAGTGGTAAAACTATTCACAGTTATTGTTTATTTAATTCAAAGTTACATTTTTTTATTTTATGTTCTGAATTTTTAAGGTAAAAAATTTACTGTTTCTAAAAAATTGCTACAGGAGGAAAACCTACCAAAAATTTAAAAAAATGCAACAAACCAACCAAACTACCAAACTGTTTTTTAAAAACGAAAAACTACCAAGTTTGGTCCGATTGGACCAAAGCGGCAACGCTGATTTGGACGCAAATATCATTTGTTAGCTTTTAGTGTTAAAAATAAGTAAAAATTATGATTTATTTATATTAAAAATCAAATAATTATATTTGTAATTAAATTTTAAACATATCAACTGAATTTTTACCAATCTTTTTTTTTTTTGTGTGTAGAGTAAAGTTTGTTAACATATAATTTTTATACCCTTAAGCACAAAAAGTGCAAAAAGGGTAAATCTATGTTTGTCATTCCGTGTGTAATTTCTATCCATTTCCGACCATATAAAGTATATATATTCTGAATTGTTATGCATAGCGAAGTCGATTGAGCGATATCCGTCTGTCCAACCGTTTTAGTATTGAAATCAAGTTTGCCACGGCAAATTTGATCTCACCAAAAAATCAATCAATCAATCACACATAGTGTCGAAAGAGATGATAATGGAAATCAATACGATCGGTCCATGTCCTTTGAGGCAGCAGACAATAGACCACGCCTACCTTTAATTTTTTTATGTCATTTGGAACAATAAAGCAACTTCAATCAAAAAAATAAATATATGGGGCGATAGAGAATAAAAAAATAAGAAAACAAGTAAGAGTGCTATATTCTTCTATGCCGAAACGAAGTAACTCCAATCAAAAAAGTAAATATAAGGGTGACTGAAAATTAAAAAATAAAAAAAACTTTGGTACTGAATATATATGTAATTTTACATAAAAATGACATAGGCTCTTAACGGGTTAAGCATTTTAAAAATATGTTAGTATATCCTTAGAGATCTCTTCAAAACCCTAAAAATTATATCAATATTGATATTTCATTTTTTAATTCTGCACCGCGCCATATAAATATTTTTTTAATCGGAGTTATTAATTGTTCCAAATGAGTAAAAAAATTAAAGGTAGGCGTGATGTTTTGTCTGCTGCCTCGAACATAGACCGATCATGCTGATTTTCAGTAGCACCTCTTTCGCACTATACCTGATCGATTGCATATTCTTTTTTGTGAATTCAAGTTTACGGACAGACAGACAGACGGACATCGCTTAACCAACTTCGCTATGCATGGAAATGGAAAGTAAAGTAAATTAAAATCGAAAAGGTTCCGAATAATAAATTTTTATATTGATAATAAATGAACTTAATATTCGGTGTAAATCGATGTTATTTCTTTTATACAACAACAAAACACATATTGTTACCATACAAATACACAATCGGTAACATTGGTTTACGTTGGATATTTTTTAATGTAAATATATACACACTCGTATGCACGTATAGACAAATGAATTAATGTGAGATGAGAGTAACAAGTTTGCTGAGAATAATAATCTCTCTTTGTGATTTTACTCTTAAAGTGGCAGTAGCAGTACGTCCATCGACAAAATATGCACTGGATGTAGAATGTACGGCAGTGAAACATCTTAGTATATTTATAGTCTTTGGTACAAGTGTTAACCCATACTCAATGGCATTTAATGGAAGGAATGTGCTTGGCATATCAATTGATATGGTTATTTTCTTTATAAATTGTTTACAATTATGTAATTCATTTAAGACTGATGGTTTAAATATATTTGAGGAAACTAAATTAAACTAGAATACAACCTCTGATGCCTACTGTCTGCAAAGCCTAAATTGTTCATTTCATTAACTATAAGACTTAAAAATAAAAAATTATTTTTTTCCATTATACAATTCATCGTAAATGGTTTGCGCTGTTATCATTTTCCGCTGTGTAATTATGGAAAAATAATACTTTTGATCAACCCCCTTTTTTATGTCGTCATTTGTCAAGACAAATGCTCATTAAGACATGTAACAATTAATAAGAAAATCGCCAAATGCTTTATAAGTCGCCAATAAATTTCAACATTTGGTGAGAAATCGCATTATCTGACATCCCTGCTGATATGTTGTGCTCAAGTTAATATATGAATTATTAATTTTTAAATATAACATAAATTTCTTCCAACGAAATATGCTGACGCTATGTCTACAAATATCAACACCTGTTGAATATATGCTGCAGCATTTCCGAATATTCGTCAACAAGCAAACTTAAATAAAACATAATTCTTGCAAAAAAAAACCGACTTCAAAACAGATTTCATCTGTCTGCCTATAACAGAGAAGTGTACGGCCACATAAATTAGGTAACATTAACTATTGGGACACACTTATATCTTTAAACTTTTTCAACTGTTCAATAGTTCGGCAATATACATCAAATTGCAGCAACTATAGGGTCACTCTTTAATTACCAAATTCAAATTATATACTTGCTTTTGTAGTAGATTTAGCAATCAGGTTCTGTGTACATTTCAACCGTCTGTCTGAAACGGTTCAACAGTTTATAATATAACATTTTTATATTTCTTATTATAAAAAATAAAGTAGTGGACATTCTGTCTAAAATTAAGGTGTTTGTATACAACGGTCCAAAAAATACGGCAATATAGAAAAAATTACATTAATTTTGGGAACACCCTTTACTTTATAATTTCAATTTATAAGCTTCTTGTTATAGCGGACTTGGCAAAACATGTCCCTTGTAAATTTCAGCTGTCTGTCTATATTGATTCAAAACTCCGGCCACATACACCATATTATATCAAGTATTCTGACACCCGCTATATCCAAATCTAAATTTTATACTTGTTGTTATAGAGGAGTTAGTAATATAGGTCCTTTGTAAATTTCAATCGTCTGTCTACAACTGTTTAAAAGTATGGCCATATACCAAATTAAATAAACTATTGGTACACCCTTTAATTTAAAATTTTAAATATTATCGGCTGCTTCTATACCGGCCATAGCAATCGGCATTGAGTCAAGTTTACAAGCGCTTGTCTATAACGGTTCAAAAGATAGGCCTATATAAGTAAATCTACAGTAATTATGAGACACCCTTTATTTTCTAAATTCAAATAATAAACTCGTTAATATAGAGGACTTATAAATACAGGTCCATTTTAAGTTTCAGCATTCTGTCTATAACGGCTCAAAGGTACGGCCACACACTTGAAATTACACCAACTATTGGAACACCATTTACTTCTAAATCCATATTTTAAGCTTGTTGTTATAGCGGACTTACCAATACAGGTTCGTTGCAAATTCGAAGCGTCTGTCTATAACTGTTAAATTCTAAATATTAATACTTTTTACTATAACGGCCATAGCAATCGACATTTTGTCCAATTTGCAAGCGTTTGTCTAAAAGGGTTTAAAAGAAAGGCTCATATAAGTAAATCTTCATCAGTTATGGGACACCCTTTAATTTCTAAATTCAAATTATAAACTTGTTGATATAGCAAATTTAGCATACAGGTCTCTTTTAAGTTTCAGCGTTCTGTCTATAACTAATAATTATATTAATTAACTGTTGGAACACCATTTCACTTCCAAATCCAAATTTTATACTTTTTGTTATAGCGGACTTAGCAATACAGGTTCGTTGAAATTTCAAGCGTCTATCTACAACTGTTCAAAAGTATGGCCATATACATTAAATTTAATGAACTATTGACGCACCCTTTAATTTACAATTTGTAATATTAATACTCGTTACTATAACGGCCATAGCAATTGACATTCTGTCCAATTTCCAAGCGTTTGTCTATTACGGTTCAAAAGATACGCCCATATAAGTAAATTTACATCAATTGTGGGGGCACCCTTTAATTTTTAGATTTATTTTTGTATAATTTTTTTTTGGGAGCCATAGTAATACGCAGTCATTTAAATTTTACAGAATCGCCCTTTACAGTTCATAATACACGTAAAAAATATGTATGTTGTATGGGGACACGCTTTAATTTTTAAGATTATGAACTGTTCTTAAAACGGGACCAATCTGTGAGCATAATCTATCATATTACTAAAAATTTTTACGCATATAAAAAAAAAGATTAAGCTAAGCAAGATATAAGAAATACTTGTGGTAGCAAAAGTTTGGTTTGAGATGTTGACCGATTAGATTAGCATCAAATATTTTTTTTTTTTTTTTTTTTTGATAAATTTAAATAACTAAATTTTAATTTGCATGTCTATTGCTAGTTCTTTAAGAAATGTGATAGAAACAATGTAGAGAATCTTTAAAATTAAAATCATTTGTATTGTTATAAATTATATACACACACAGAAAAAAGATTGGTAGAAATTCGCTTGATACGTTAAAAATTTAATTACTAATATAATAATTTGATTTTTACTATTAATAATTTCTAGTCTTAATTTATTTTTTATAGTAAAGGCTAATAAACGATATTTGCTTCTAAATGTAAGTTGTTACACCTCTTAGAAAAGTTAACATGACCGATTTGTGTCTTTACTAAAATCTATTCTATAAAATGGAAGATGCAACTAAATTTATTCTGTACATTACTATTGAAAACCATATTTTGGAAGTAAGAATCTAAAACTCGATTGTATATTCTGAGATCGAAAAATGTTTGTCACAATATAAAGAAAATTTGTACACATTACAAAATTCAGAAATATTTTAGTTCAAAAATTAGAAGATTAATTGAAAGTGGTGAATAGTTGTTGGTGTTAAATGGTAAGTTCAAAATTATCTTAGAAAGACATTTATATATAAAAATAATTTAATAATATTTAATTTATTTCGCAGCGCAAAACGTGTGGTATGGGATAGCAAGTTAACGAAACTATGTGGAAAAGAAGAAATCAATGATGTAAATGAAGAAGAAGGCTGCATTCAATGGTTCGAATCATGAAATTTTGAATGTATAATCTTATTCCTGTAATTTATTATTAAAATAAAAGTAAATATTAAAAAATTATTTTGTTTTGTTTAATTCACAATAATATTTTACAATCACCCATGAATAATTTTTTTAAAATAGTTGTGACTGCTATATTTATTCAGTTACTACAACCGAATTCAAGATAATACACACAACCGACAAAATTCGATTGGCAACAAATTCGGTTCTTATAACGAATTTCTTTTCTCTGTGCATTTTCAACAGTATTTTCTCACTGCATTGTTAATTTTATTACTTAGAACACTGTAATAGTATTTTTATTTCTTTTGCTTAAAATACTTTTTTTTATATTCTTAAACGCTGTAAACGATTAAAAATTAAAAATTTTTTTTTAATGCCAAAAAAGATATTTCTTTTGAATGTAAAACTTTTGCCAAATTTCGATTAGGCAATTCTAGCGCCAAGTAGCCTCTAGAAAAAAATTGTCTTTCATCTAAACCATACTTATTTTCAGAAATGCTACAATTAGTTCAGCATTAAGCCAAAGAACCATAAATATGAAAATAACATAATGCTTACTGCAAGGGGTATGCTCAACATGGCATGTATTAATAGCTACGTTATCTACATACCTTATATGTTGAATGTAAAAAGTAAACCGATGTTGCGTTGAAATTTTCTTAAAAAAATTCGTACCGATTTAGTACAGTTATACCTCAATCCGCGAATAAATGTCAGCATCAACATTTCTACTTAACTCGCAACAATGTCCAATATGGAGGTGTTGCTATCAAGTGTTGGGCTTCCTTTAGGCAAATGACTGCTCTGCAATGAAAAATTTATCGGTAGCCTTGACCTCAAGGAGATTCAGACAAAATAGCGGCCATAGCCAACATATACAACAATGGTCAGATTACTCCATTGTAAATGGCCAACTGTATCTTGTAACGACACGTTCTACGCCGGTTGCTGGGATAGCTGTAACGAATTCCAGGGACGTTGCAATTTGATTTATCGTCCTAAGACGAAAAGGAAATGAAACGGTCGGAAACGAAGCCGTGGTTCCACCAACGCAGATATCTCTGGAACCACTGCATAGATTTTCTTACAATAGCGGTTGGAGTAAGCGGGCTGCGGTATAAAATTCTTCCAAAGCGACGAGACTCAGATAGCGGGTGCGTACCTGACGATGGCGCAGGTAGCGACGACGCTGATAGAGGTGGCACAGGTAGCGATCAAACAGTCGGCGGCGCTACCGAGCGGCAATGGCAAGACAAAAGGCGACGCTACCGGTCAGCAACGGCACGGGTATCGGCCAAACAGGTAGCGTAGACACCGATGGCGCAGGTAGGGTTCAAACTGGCAGCCTAGACAGCGATGGCGCAGATAGCGCTCTAACAGGCAGCGATGACGCAAGTAGTGCTTAAACAGGCAGCGGCGCAACCGGGCGGCATTGGCACGTCATCAGCCAAACAGGCAGCGCTCAAACAGCGAAGATAGCGTTCAAACTGGCAGTGCAGACAGCGATGGCGCAGGTAGCGCTCAAACTGGCAGCGGCACAACCGGGGGGTTTTCAGCTTGAGCTGTAAGCAAGAAATTAATTGGGGAATTATACAATTCCTCACCAAACACTTCTTACCGGCAGGCAAGCTGCTTGCTAACTGATCGATTTTAGTATAGTATAGTATATATTTATTTCCAAAAATTTTAATGATGTACATGTTTTCTTAAAACTAATTTTAATTAATTATTTATTCCTTACATACTAGCGTATTTTTCAGGGACTTGCTTAGATATTCTATAAAAGTATTTGCAGTATGGCCGCTTATAATAATATTAATTGATGATATTGATCGATTTTACATTTTGTTCTGCCTTTTTCTTCGTACACACATAGTCACCCACACATGCAACTTGCTTGTGTGTCTGACTCAATGACAGCTGTGATGCTTTTATTCACTTGACAGCTGACTGCTTTTAATAAAGAGGTTTGCGACTCATACATGGCGACACGCATCTCCCGACCGTTAATTTCAAACAAGTACTGAACTAAACTTTCATTTACAACTTAAATTAATTCATGGTCTTATTAAGATAGGAAAATAAAAGTGTTTCATATAACTCATAATAACTTAGAACAGAAATGTTTAACAAAGTAACTACAATTCATAATTAACAATAAGTTCTAGAAAATAAAAACAATTCATAATAATCAAACTAATACTACTAATAAGGTTGTTGTGGAGGCGAAAACAAATGTAATGACTTTCGCCGGTACAATCTCCACATAGCGACTGGAGTAGATTGAAAATGTAAGGACCCAGGAGATTAAAGAAACCCATGACCAAGCTGCTGGTGGACACCTTTGCATAAGAAAAAACATTCGTTAGATCCCAAGCAGATACTTTTGTCTGGAGGTATATCCGAAGGTGCCAAACCTGTTAGAGATATAAAATTGGTCAACACTTGCCGGCAGGTAAAATACTTACGCTTACTGCCTATGGAACATTGGTAAATCTATTTGTTTTCTTTGGCAGTTTCTTCAACTGGTGCTAGATCATTATAATTCGAAAAGCCACTACCAAAGGCGTATTCAAGGCGGTTCGGAGGCATGGTATGTAGTACGAAGGTCATCGTTACCGACGACAAATCCCAGCTTACAGCAATAGTTTTTAAGAAATATATAAGTGAGGCGAGAGTAAGACAACAGTTTACGGCTCTTTAAACACCACTGAGTGAGCAAATCGGACGATTACAACCATTCAGTAAGATTTACTTAAAGTCAGTCATTAGACAATCGGGTGCCTGATATCATGTTAGTCTTAAACTGATATCATGTTAGTCTTATCTTTCTTAATGAAGTGAGCCTTAGCTGCCTAAGGCATTTTGCGACGTAGTAAGTCGGTACAGGGGCCCGAAAAATAAACCATGAGGAGGATGCCCAAGATCTGAGGGAGATTTTTCTGATACTTCGCAAAAACTTCAGCAAAGCTTTCCAGAAACAAAAGTATCATTACATTTTGCGCCTTCCGGGGTGGCGACCCAACATCAGCGATTTTGTATTAATTCGCGAGCACCCTTTATCAAAGGCAGCTTATAAATTCGCGGTCAAATTGGAACCTGAATTAGGGGGACCGTATTTTAGTAAATGATTCGTTCCTCCGTCATTGAAGAACTTCATAATGTTGAAACTCGTTAAGTTTTATCTTGTTGCATGCTTATAGACAACCACTGCCAACAATCAAGCCACGAAGTTCAACTAAGCACAAAGCCTCTGCCCATATTTATCAACTTCTTGCTCAGCCCAGCTCCTAAGAATCGATGGTACCCGAAATACTAGAATCATACACAAAAAGGACAGGTGTCAGAAAAACTCCTTCCAAAAGCGTTGGAGAATCGACAGTGATGGTGAAGAAATTCCAGCACCAACTCCTTTGATGATGGAAAAAGAGGGTGACGACATACTCAATATGCCTACTCAAAGAAGAAATTGATGAGCGGGACGAAGATTTGTGTCACTTTTTATTTCGCTTACATGACACGACAATATGTCATATATTTATATATGTACATATATGCAAAGAAATGCTGATTGACTGCATATTCAACCTTTTGGTACAATTACAGTAAACTTATCATTACACTTTATGTTTTTTCAGAAATGAAAATTATCACAGATGAGACTTGCATTAAAAAAATTTTAAAATGTGTTATTAAAAAAATTTCGTATAACAAAATATAAACAACATCAAAATTTCAATGTTTATCAACTTCAGTGGATTGCATCTTTTTAGCGCTGCGGAGCGCTGTTTAACGAAAGATGTCAAATTACAGTCTCAGCTAAAAAAAAACAGTAATACACTATATAGTGACAAAAGATGAATTATCGTTCCTGCATGTTGTTGTTGACATAATTCTTCAGTGTTAATTAAATTTGAGTTTTTGTTTATTTAAATGAATTTGAGTTATTCTTTACTGATACTGATAAGAGTTGTGTTATTAATCCATTTTAATTGATTATTTGTATTAGGTATCATTACCGAGGAAGGTCAGGAAACGAGAAATAAAGACTATAGAGCCTATAAATTACAAGATTCGCGGACGTGTAGCCACTAATAAAGACGTAATGAATAATCTTTTATTGTCTACAGACCCATTTATATATAGATTTCGTTAAAATCTGCAAATCAAACAATTGGTGTACAATAATGATTTAAAAATATTATAAAAAGACTGCATGAATTACTTATTCATTTTTATCTAATTGTTTTTTCTTATTTAGACGAGACGTATTTTTAGCCGCTCGTTTTATGAACCTCAAGCAATGTGCGGTGTCGCTTGAAACGACCGTCCGGTCGAAGTATCTTCAGGTAGACCGTCAGTGTTACCAGTACTCGGTGCATCATAGGAGGTAATCATACTAGGCCTACCACCAGTGCTACAATCGCTATGCCTACCAACAGTATTACAAACCCAAGGTCTGGCTACTATTAGAGTTACGAACCATACGACTGCTGTCTGCTTATTTGTCATCCACCCCCTACTGCATCTTTTGGTAAGGTTTTAGAGAAACTGGCGAATAATTGTACCTGTAAATAAATAAGAAAGTAAGGTTTATAACGTCGTGTAAATAATCCCGCCTTTTCCTTTCAAACACTAACAACCACCCTGGTCTCTGCTAAGACTGAACCAGCCAATAGCGGAACACGTGTTACAAACTTAATTAAGAATTTTATTCTTTTTAATTGTAATCTATAGCAAATATTTCTGACTTGGAAAACCTCGCACCACAAATGTACAAAGTGTTGACTAAAAATTGTACTTCGAAGATAAAAACAATACTCGTAATAATAATTTTTATTTAAATTTATTGAAAAAAGCGTTAAATTGCAGCAAAACTGCTGTTATTAAATGGTGTTTAAGATTAACTAATAAAAAAAATATGTGTACAAATGCATATTTTTCATTATTTTACTTGATGTCCTCAATGCGATAAATCAAATTAATACTGCTATTTGACATTATTTCAATTTAACAATAACACTGTTATTAATTAGTAAAAGTTTTTCCTTACAGCACCAGCAAATAGAAACAAAATTATTTTATATTTTTGAATGTGAATGATTTTGAGTAACTAAATTAAAAATAATTTTATCTGAATTTAACCAGAAATTGATGCTGAACACCATCATTTGCAGTTGCCATAACAGCCAGTCGATTGTGAAGCAGTCAGGCAACCAATCAGGTAGTCATATTTAATTATTCACTTATCCAGCTAGACATTATACAAATAGAACATCATCAGATATCAGTATGAAGTTATACCACACACACGCAACATAAATGTACTAGATTCATTCATTCCAAGTAACCATTCAACTACCACATTAAATATATTTAACGTTTCACCACTTTTTGCTAATAATGAGCAAATATTTGCCAAAGTAACGTGGTGTAAGGTTTTTATTTCGTGCTGCATACATGCGGAAAAATGTATGTGGTTAAATAAAAATCTATGCCGCAGAGTGAGAGCTTAAATAATATATGTTTCCATGTTGTTGTGAGATAATGAACATGGAAAGC
This sequence comes from Gymnosoma rotundatum, assembly GCA_916610165.2. NCBI lineage: Eukaryota > Metazoa > Arthropoda > Insecta > Diptera > Tachinidae > Gymnosoma > Gymnosoma rotundatum. The sequence continues at coordinate 86,640,171 of OU744337.1, read as the reverse complement.
ACTTTAGTAAGATATAAAATTATTTTTACACTTAAAGAAGAGTATCGTAACAACAACAAGTTTTACTTTATCTTTCTGATTTAGTGGTATGAAAATCGAATTTATCATATAGGTAAAATGAGAATTTCACCATGTTACTCTTTTAAGTCGGCTCATCAATAAATAAACTTCGAATGCAAAGAAGGCAAATGCAGCTTGCTCTATCTTTAGCCTAATTAATTAACATTTATAGTTTTCAACTTATATTTGAAATCTTATAGTAGCACTTGGGCAAGCAGCTGCATATGTACATAAGTCTGGAGTATCATGTAATTACAGATGACGTTGACATAATGAATTTCCCACCAGTAGACTGGATCAATGTTAAGCCTACGGTATGTCTTAATGAACTAGTCACGTGCCATGTTGTACTGTATAAAAGCTTCTGATTGTACAATTTAATCTATACATACACAAAACAAATACACATACATACACCCTGAATTACCCGTCGGAAGAATTTATCTGACATATGAATTACCAAAAGCTTATGTAGTTGAATCAGTATAAGAAGAATATGATGTCATAGAAACAGCAAACGTCAGCTCAGGAAGTGCCAATAAGAACTTGTCAATATTGACTGATTATCTACGGTCACTTGCAGCAGTCAACAAAGGAGTGTAAAGTTACAATATATATAAATACAAAAAAAAAAAAACTTACAAATCTTTTGTAGCATTTGATTTTGTAAGCAACAGCAGTCAGAGCTGTATAAGCACAAAGACTTTAATAATCAACCCCTAATGAAAGAGGAGGAATAAGCATACAATTGCTGTGATTTTGATATGTGGTATAGGCTATGACAGAAAAACTACCATAATATCTTCAATTTGATTTATGCAGCATAATAAAATGTCAATAGTAATAAAAATAATAATAATGATGTCGATGTTATCTGAACATCCGTTCTTCTCAAATCATAATGCGAAAAAAAGCATATTAATTTTCTTTGTTTTAATACATTTTAGTTTAAAATCACATTTATTTGTTAAAAATTGACTAATGTTACTTTCGGTTATTTTAGTTTTAATTTACAATTTTTTTGCATCCAGTTGTGAACAAGGAAGAAAATCTACTAACGTACTATATTTTGCCCAACACTGTTAGACTTCTATTATGTTATTCTGAATATGGTTATAATTACTCAGCTACACAAGTACCTTATATATGTAGAAGGTAAACTTAGCCTTTTCATACCCGTCTTCATTTCTTCTCCAGTTACAGACGACATCGTGATCATAAAATTTAATTTTCAAAGTGCGAAATTACACCATTAAATAGTCATGCAATCAATTATTTATTTAATTAGTTTGTTTTAAAAATAAAATGAAAAACTCTTTTAAATGAATACAATAATAATGTTATAACAAGGTAAGAAATTACAAATTTGTATGTAATTAAATGAACAAAGAACTAAAGTCTAAATTTTTTCAGTTGCCTAACGCAACTATACAATTGTTCGTTTTTTAAATTTTTACAACGAGACGTTTTACACCACAATTTTTATCTTGGACCAACAGAAGTTAATGGTTCATACCAAAACTTGGCCAAATTTCCACGTACTGGAAATCTTACCTGGTGGTCTAAAATTTTAAGTTGGGAAACAAGGAAAAAGGCAAAACTAAAACAAATATATAATAATATTATACATGTATATAATAATAAGATACATATTTAAGTTTAACATCACTAACAACTTTTTTACACACTTATTGTTATACACATTTAATAATTGATAAATAATTTCCCGATTTCATTAATATTTTTTTTATATTTCTGATATTGCTTACTTTTTTTATAGTTCTAATAATACTTAACTGTCTATCTTATTAATAGATAGAAATATAATGGGTAGCCACCAAACCAAACTAGTGGACTCCATCGGGGTTATAGTGAACGAAATTGAAATAATTGGTTATTTTAGTTGTCATCGCGATAGGCAAGGTAGTTTTTAAAATTCTAAAATGGCATCAAAACTCCCTAAAGCGAAAATACCTTAAGCGATCCTTATCTCAGGATCAAGTTAAAAAAAAACAATGAAATGGAAACAAATCTTACAAATCCTTTCGATAGATAAAATCGAATTCTCAAAATCGTATAAATGCTTAAACCAAAATCATCCCATTAAATATGAAACAGTCATTAAGTATTTATCAAAATTAAAGCTACAACTAGAAAACATTAGAATTCTAGCAAATACCTTAGAAAAGCGATTAACAAAAGTAAACTTCAAAATCGTGTCTTCTTTTCATGTAGGGAAAAACTTATTAAGATATTAAGTAAATTTCAAATAGAGGTTGAAGTGCCTAATAATTTCCAAGAAACATTCAAAATGGACTATAAAACATTAACAAATACTAGTGAAGAAGAAAGATTAGACCCAGATAACCTTGAAAACAAAATGGCACAAACAATTCAACGATTTCTCAACAGCGCAGCAAAGCTTTTACCAGAATTTGATGCAAAAGCCAGAGCATTTGCAAAGCTTTGTCGATGACATTGGAATTCTTCAGCTAATAGAAGGGTCACAAGAAGCGGTTGCAATAAGTTTAGTTAAAACTAAAATAAAAGGCACTTGAGAAATCTTACTTCAAATGAGTCAACACTAGAAGCAATAGTAAATAAACTTTAGTCATGTGTCAAGGGCGAATCAGTCGATGTGTTGACTGCTAAAACTTTAAATACCAAGCAAAATCTCAAGTCTGCTACTAATTTTTCAAATAAGATTGGAGCTCTAACAAAATCCTTAGAGGCCGCGTATATTTCGGATGGGCTTTCCCCAGAAATTTCCTCAAAATATTCAATCCAAACAGCTGTAAGAGCATTTAAAAAAAATTGCAACGATGAACGTATTAAACTTATAATGGAATCTGGTACTCTTAACACTATGACCCAGCAAAAAATGTTTGAACAAGTAATCGAGTGTGAAATTAAGCATTTTTGGCAGAAGTACCTTCCAACTAGATTGCCAACTTAATTATTTCAACAAGGCATGAGACTTTTTTAATCAATTAATAAGAATCGATTACATTAATTATTGTAGGAAATAATGAGTACTATTAGTACGGTTGTCTCCTTTAACATAAAGAACTAGTTCCATTACTACTTCCTTTTTTGGAAACTAATGTAATGTGTTTTGTAAGCGAGTAACAAAATATGGCAACCACAAAAGTAAGTCATTATATGGCAAGTACTTTTTAAGGTAATGTCTAATTTTTTGCTGGCAAATTATGTTGTATCGTTCTTTTCTTTCAAAAGCGGAATAATAAAAAATATAACCGTGGATGGTACAATCGTTAGAATCGCGGTCAACGTCATGATCATAATCGTGGTCGCAAACATTATAATTTCAAAGCATTGTTGCTGTAAAATTATTTTTTACAAAAACAATGCTTTGAAAAATTTGAAGTGAAAATTTCGTGTGGATTTCAGAACATGCCTGAATATTACACTTTATAAATTTTATGTTTGAAGTGAAAAATTCGTGTGGAATTCAGAACATGCCTGATTATTCCTGTAATTTGTTTTTAAAATAAAAGTAAATATTAACATATTTTATTGTTTTATTTAATTCACAATAATACTTTATAGTCACCCAAGAATTATTTTTTTAAATGAATTCAATATAATACACACAACCGACAAAATTCGATTGGCAACGAATTCGGTTCTCAGAACAAATTTCTGTTCTCTGCGTATACTCCATTTTTATACCCTACACCATTCCGTTTGTAATTTCTACAATATCCATTTCCGACCCCATAAAATATATTAGCAGGCAAACATACGGATTCTTTTGATTGCAATTACCACTGTGGCTAAATTCTGTGTTCTTTAACTCTGTGGCTTTCTCTGGCTATACTTCTTGATCCTACCGGTCTTGTGAACCCTTGGTCTCGTATTTACTAAACATGCTACACTATTGTGTTACTCCGGCGAGACATGAACTACTCGATGCCTTGTTTAGTAATCTTAACCATCCACAGACATCTCCAGTACTCCTTTTATCCAAGTCAGTCTTCTCCTTTAATCTAGTAGCCACAACACACGTCTGCCATACACTGTTGTTATGCTGTTACACTTCCGCGCGCTAACCGCTATTGCTCTTACTTTTTGTTATAAATGGCTTCTTGACAATTATCTGTTACTCCTTTTATTAAATTAGACGTCTTCTCTAAATTGTCTGCCATTGCTTCACACAATAATTGTCTTTGCCTCTCGGGAGGTTTGTACTGCTGTTTATTAATTTTAATTGCATGATAACAATTATTATTTTTTTGTTGCACGCATGTCCGAATGCGGTATCGAACTCAGGACCCTCTGTTTTGTAGTACGCACCTCTACCAACGCAGCCATTGGGGCTGCTCAGCTTTTGTTGGCTAATTTGTGGTTTTGTTATTCTATAAACACACCTTTAGTTGAATTAGCTTATTCACCACGCTCATACGGAAACAACTACAGGGGTTGCCAGATTTTTGTTATTCGTAACAATATGTATATTGAATTGATGTGCGACATAATGTCGAAAGAGGTGCAAGATCGGTCCATGTTCTTAGACGCAACGGGCAAAACACAACGCCTACCTCTAATTTTTCCATATTATTTGAAACAATGAAGAACTTCAATATAAAAAACAAATATAAGGGGCGATAAAAAACTAAAAATAAGAAAAAAATTGGGGCTTGCCAATTATTTCCATGGCCTCTGAAATTAAATAATTTTTTAAATATCGATATGGGTGTCATTTAAAAGCTTTTGATGAGATTTTTAAGGAAATACTAAAAATTTTCAAAAATTCTGAACCCACTAAGAGCCGATGACATTTTTATGTAAAATTATGTATCGTATATGTAGTACTCAATTTTTTTCTTATTTTCGAATTCGCCGTCGCCCCAATATTAGATTTTTTGATTGGAGTTACGTCAATAAACTAGATTAACATAGATGGTGAAGGGTATATAATATTCGGCTACGCCGAAGATAGATATTCCATATACTTCTATATCTTTTAACATTGTGTACATGACTTTTTAACTAACTTGAAGATGGTTGCTCAGAAGTTAGCTAAAAAATACATTGAAGTTAGTTATAATTTAAAACATATTGTAATTATGTGATGAAAAGTATTTGTGCTTTATTAATAATGTACAACGCTGAACCCGTTCAGATTTATAGAGATCTTTGAAGTCTTTTAATGAAATATTAACGTATAAACCTTATAGTCAGATCGTAAAAGCTAACTTTTTTCGTAGTGGCAAGCGAATTCATAAACTTATGTAGTTTTCTCAGCATTTATGTTTGTTACTATTATACACGTCTACATATCGAATGTCCATTTGATTTGAAATGATTATTTTAATTCAAATTATTTTGTTTTTAAAGAAAAACAATTATTCTTAGTTATATTTTATGGTGTTTGGATTATGCGTGAAATAATTTTATCTTGCTTAAAATTGTTAACTGTTCAAGGTCGGTAAAGAAATTTTGAATACACAAAGCAAAAAATCCTACATCATTTTCAGTCTAACAAAAACTCAAAACCATTTTCGCCAAATGCCAAACGCTTAACTCTGCTATTGCTTTCTTTGCGTTCTGCACTTGCAACAATCTATTGTGAAACACTGTTATTTCCAGAAAAAGTGAGCGTTATACTGTTAGCGGTTATCAACATTATCGGGTTTCGGTTTTAGTTGATAGACGATATTGCAACATGTCACATAGCGCCCCACACAATTGGTTATAATTGGAAACTGGAGCACCAGAAATTTCATTCATCAATGTCATCAAAAAGCTTTTCAATAAATGTAAAAATATAATTTTCTTGTGATTTCTTTAAATATAAAGTCCATCGCTTGCAAAACAAAAATGCACTTTTGTAACGTTGACTCTGTTATTGCGACGTTATATATATATATATATATATATATATATATATATATATATATATATATATATATATTGTTATATTGTTACGTTTTTCCCCTTTTAGAACAAACGTACGGATTCTTTTGATTGCAAATACCACTGTCGCTAAATTCTGTACTTTTACTTTGTGGCTTAATCTGGCTATACTTCTTGATCCTACCGGTCTTGTGAATCCTATGGTCTCGTATTTACTAAATATGCGTTATTATTACAAACGTAGCCATCCACGCTGCACAACTGTGCTACTCCGGCGAGACATGAACTACTTGATTAGTTTAGGAATTTTAACCATCCACAGACAACTCCACTACGCCTTTTTAACCAAGTCAATCATCTCCTTTATCTAATAGCAAAAACACACGTCTGCAATACATTGTTCTTACTTTCTTACTTTTTGTTATATAGGGCGTCTTGACAATTGAAGGATCGCCGCGAATAACGTTGCAAATGACAAAATAATAATTTTTCAGGAGAGCAAAAAAACGTATTTAAATGGTTTGATTATCTCCACTGACTGACTGATTGTAATTGCGTTTTGACGGTGATAAAAAGCATAATTTTAATGTTTTGTTGTTGAAACAAATGTAAGAGAGTAAAATTAACGGTAATCTGCAAAAAAAAAGGTTTTGCAAAATTTGTCTTTTACAACGTTATTCGCGGCTTTGCTTCAATTATCTGTTTCTCTTATGTTAAATTAAACGTCTCCACTAAAATTATCTGCCATGGCTCTTCACACAATAATTGTGTTTTCCTTTCTGGGAGGTTTGTACTGCTGCTTCTTAATTTATAATTGCATTATAACAATTATTATCTTCCCTTGTACGCATGTCCGAAGTTGGGCTTGAACTCACGATTATCTGTTTTGCAGCAAGCACCTCTACCAACGAAACCAATGAGGTTGCTCATCTTTTGTTAACTAATTGTGGTATTATTTTATACACACACCCTTAATGGAAGTAACTTATTCACCACGCTAATACGGGTAACAATACTAGGGGTTACCAGATCTTATTTTCGTAACAATATATTGAAAAAAAAAACAACCCGCACACTTCTAAACGATTAAAAGTTTTATTGATGAATGATACAAAATATATATTATAGTAAAATATGTGAATTCAAAATGCAAAAGCATGCTATGATAAGTCATTATATAAAAGCAAAACATACTATACATGTATATAAAAAAATAGTACCGGCAAAGCCTACTACGTATACCGATACAATTTCATAGCCTACTATGTATTAGGTTTGATAAATATATTAATTTCTTCAACCGATTACTTCTACTGCTGTATTCATAAAAAATAAAATAACTATATGTATGTGTTTTATGTCAAATTTTACATACAAATTTGTCCTAAAATATATATAAAACCTATTTTAACTTTTTATGTATACAGCAGTCAATACACATTTTCAGAATTTTAATTACACAAGTATATTTGCAACTATCAACAAACAATAATAATCACGTTTTTAATTATTAATAAACAAAAACGGTCTGCAGCCTAATCAAATAATTATATCATAAGTATATCACAAATATTTTACATGTATATTTACAATACTTGTTACATAGTATGGTTGTCATAATTAAATTTAACAACTTATTATTTTGTTTTAATCTTGTCGAAGTAGTAATATGTATATTGGTTACGATAAGTATGTGTAATAAATATTTTCTTTAAAATGATAAAAAAAAACATGTGATTTTATGCTCATAATCTTGGAAATATTTTATTCAGTAAATCGTCAATTAGTAAGGGTTGAGTACAATATTTCCTCTAAAATATTTAAAAAACCAGACATAAATAAAAAAAACCAAAAAAGAAATCTTTAGATGCTAGTTTTGGTCCTATTACCTCAGAAAATTAAGGACTTGATGAACTTGCCCCAATATATTAAAATAATAGTGATTATTTATTTGGAACAATGCACTTTCCGTTTTGGAAAATGGGAAGAAAGAAAAGTATGTGTGGTATTAGTGCCTAATCAAAGTAATCTTAAAACTCAAACTGTTTTCTTTTTAAATAATCGGCCAAAGTTTTCAGAAGTAGTAAGTCAACTGTTTGAAAAACTATTACCTGGATGAAATTATATGCCAGCACTTACCTGCAATGTTTTTCATACATCTACTGCATGTAGTTTGTATGAACTGGAAAGCGATAAAAAAAAACGTTTTTAAAATTGTTACAAATTACTACAATATATTTTTAATTATACTGGGACACAGAAGACGTCTCTAAATTCCTGATTTCGCCCATTTTTTTAATAAAATATATTTCCTATAGCGAAAAAATATTTAAAAGTGACTTGGCCGTATTCGAACAACTTCATAAAAATAAAAATCTTCCAATCGAAGGCATATAAATAAGTTCGTTAAAATTATCGGACGTCAATTAGTGCATATGACGATTTATAACTTTTTGAAATAGAAAGTAAAGTGAGGTTAAATTTAGCTAAACCAACTTTTTATCCCCAAAATACTCTTATTTGTTTAAAGGTAAAAGTAAACAATTTTCTAAGTAAACAACAATAAAATCAAGTTTTTAACTAAAAGAAATAAAATATGGTTACAAAAATAGAAACTAGCAACTTCTACATATCTGAAGGCAACACTAGTTTTGTTGTTGTCCGTCTGTACGTGGAAAAAAAGATAAATAGTAGTCTCAGGCAATTAAAAATTAAATGCAGCAATAGGAACCTCCCGGAAAAAAAAATTACATTTGTTGTGTGAAGTCATGGCAAATAGTTTAATGAAGGCGTCGATTTAATATTAGAGTAGTAGATAATTGTCAAGGCGCCCTTTATAATGAGAGAAAGAGCTTAGCTGTATAGCAAATGTGTGTTGTCAGTATTGGGGAAAAGGGCATTGGTGAACAGCATGTAAGTGATCTGTGGATGGTTGGTTACTAAACAAGGCATGGAGTAGTTCATTTTTCGCCAGGGAAACACGGTAGTGTAGCGTGGGTGACAGCAGTCAAAATAATGCAATTTTTATTAATCAGTAAACAAATTGTAATAAGATAGATTATAAAATAAAGAGCATTTTTGGCGACCCCGTACTGATTTTTTATGTTGCATCACTTCCTTTTTTTGCTCTGTCATGTAGATGTCAGATACCATTATTATATTGAAAAAACAAATTTACTGCAACATTGCGTGAAAAACCCAGATATTTAACCTTGTACTTGATTTTTGACGATTCTGTTGATTGTTTATTTTAACATGAAAATGTATAATTCGGAAAAATACAAAATGAAATGTATTACTGTCAGGAAAGCATATCCGTATGGCCATTTCGCTACTGCTCATATAGCTCATCAGTGGACATATCTGACATCTTCTCGTTTATTTTTGCCTTTCAGCTTGATATTCATTAAAACCTAGTAGATCGCTACATGCAGACGGCGCAAAATTTCTGATTCCTGCTCAATTTTACTAAAGCTGCTCTGGCACATTCTTTTTTCAATAATTGCTTCCGACAGTTTATTAACAGAAAATTTAAATCTGTCTTTTATATGAAATTAAAATTTTGACAATTCGTTTATATATTGGCTGTTTGTGACAACAACTTTAAAGTGTTTGGTTCATCTGTTGCCTGACATTCTATTAAGTGTGCTTTAGAGTCAAATCTATAATTTTTCAGCAACATTTATTAGTCCTTCTTTAGCACATCCTGGTAAAGGCATGTGATGGCCGTTTCATTTCATACCACTGATGGAATTTGCTATTCGTTGAACATCGATGTGATAGATGGTGACTGGATAACTGGAGTTTTGTTGCTAGTTTGAAGGTGCATCGTCCTATTCGTAATCGAAATTCTTAGCAGGAGGAGGACAAGAACGAAATTACGTTTATTGTTTGTGAAAAAAAATCTTGTTTATTAATGGTGAATATTATATTGTTGTGTGCCGGTTATTTACATTTACATTCAACTTTGAATAATTGCCTTCTTACCGTTGGCTCAAGCATTAATAGTACTTATAATGTATAAATATCTTCACAATTTTGTCTTGTTTTAAACAACCCGGGTCATGTATCTTTGCAAAGAAAAATAATAGAAAAGTAAATCATTATAAACATTTTATTATTTGTTACGGAAAATTTTGACGACGCACAGTGGCGTGGAATACGTATTTAGCCGATTTTTATGAAACAAACTCAGATTTACAGAAGAGGTCGTAAGCTTTTCGCCTACTGCATTTTGATACACCCATGTTTCAGTACAGGATAGTACTACAAAGCGTCAAAGTAGGTAACATCGAAAAGTGAACCGATGTCAAACATTTTTTATTTTTAGTAATATTTGTACATAGATAGATAAAGGAAAAGGGTGCTTGGAATTTTAATTGTATCTTTAATACTTTTAGAGAAATTCTACCTTTTTACCTTGGCATTTTTTTGTTTTTTGTTAAATAAAGGATAGAATTGTTTTAAAAATAAATTTAGAAAGCTAATACTATAAGAAATAACTTGCAAAAATCTTTGGACTTCATTATGTTAGTGGTAATAATTTATTTAATTTGAAATTTCATAAAAATGTTTAAAAATGTGAAGTTTTAGACAAAAATTACTTAAAGTTTTTTAAGTAGATTTTTAACGTGTTTTAGTAAAATTATAAAATATTTAATTTATTCTTTGATTGGGTTATTCATCTGATGTCTTTTTATTGATTTTTTTTACCAAAAATGTAAATGTTCGAGACTTTAAAAAAATTGACCGCGGATTTTCATTATTTTTATAATCAAAAATTCTAGAACGATTAGCTTTCAGTAGTTAGCCAAATTTTGTTGACATTCTGTGCATATATAGCGTCTGAAGAGCGATTGAATAAAAAATTACAATTCTTGGAAAATAAATTTTTATCTATACAAAAGATTATATTTAAACTTATTGTTTGCAAAAAATTTTTTCGATTTTAGTTACGTGTATATTGGTCTTTAACCGAATGAAACCCTGATAATATAATTTATAAGCTCCGAATAATTCAAGTAAAATTTCATTCAAAAAACTTAACATTTGGTCTTTTTTGGGTTTTAGCGGTATTTTTTACAGCTTTTTTTTTATTCGATAAAATACCGAAACAAATTAATCACATTTTAATAGCAAAGGTTATTACCTATCCACTGATATTTAATTTGCACATTTTTTCATTAAAACGGCTATAAATGATGTACGAAATTGTGATGCCTCGCGCAAAAAAACTCTTGTTTTATTGTGTTCTTCTAATAAGTGCTTCTACTTTTTGTTATATTTGCGTACGCGGCGAACCCATGTGTGCGCATGTACATATTCCTGGCGGTTTCTTTAGTAATGATGCCCTACTTATTCTAAATTTTATTAAATTTTACGATAGTTTTTCTTTATAACAATGCAATATAAAACCATTTTTGGGAATAGTAGTTTAAATTTTTATTTTTGTGTTTATTAATAAACATAGATCAGCAGCAACAATTTATTCTTGTTTTTTTATTTATTTTCCTCTAAATAATCTTTAAAATATCAGGAGTTTTAGTATTAGCTTTCTAAACCTGTTTTTAAAATAATTCTATCTTCTATTTAAAAAAACTACAGGTGAAAAACTAAAAAATGCCAAGGTAAATATTTTGTATTTTAAATTAAAATTTAAAATTTCAAGGACTTTTTTAACTTTTGAAAAAGTTATTAGCTCAGAAACATTTTTCAAATTCGAAGTTATCTACTTTGACGCCCTGTGGTACTACCCTGTACTGAAACAGAGTGTATCCAAATGCAATAGGTGAAAAGCATATGACCTCCTCTGTAAATCGCAGTTTGTTTCATGAAAATCGAGTAAATATTTTATAAGTTCCAGACAATAATTCCATTTTTTTTGGTATTTCACGCCATTGTGCGATGCAAAGTGACACATAATTTTAAGAAGGTGGCCAAAAATCATTTTTTGTGTTTTCTTATTAATTCGAAAAAAAATACCAGTAAACCTCGAGAGACAAAAATTTAGAACTCTGTTCAGTGAACAGAAAGATTCAAAATAGACTTTCCAAATATTTTGTTAAAATTAAATTTTTTTTTAGTAAATTCTAATTTTCAAATTACTATAACTTTTTTGTTTTAAAAGATATGACATAAAAATCATTTTTTAATCATGCAGTTTGTTACGTTTTTTTTTTAATATTTTAATTTGGTGTTTTACAAAAGGTCAAAGTTCTTTAAAAATCTCGTGCTTAATAGGGCATAACACCCTCGCGTCAAACCACGACAAAAAGATATTTCTTTGTGTTATAGCCCAAAACCTCCCCTATACAAATATACCCCTCTATAAAAACTCTAGGTTGCGCACGTGTGCACCAGACCAATTTTTCTGACCAAACGTCAGGTATTTTGTACAAAAATTATGAATACATACGAAGTATTAGAAAAAAATTTTTCTCTGCCTAGATATTTTTGACTTATTTTAAGTTTTTAACACAAGGTCAAGGCCAAATAAAATTTTGGTTACCCATTAGAGTTGGTAATGGCAAATATATCATAAAACAATAAGATCGTACAGAATTATGAATCCAGAATAATGAAATAATTTAAAAGGAAGTCTTAAAAGACATACGTGAATGCACATGTTTTTTATGGCATTCTTTTAAATGTAAGTTTCTTTATAGGTCACGAAATGTATGCTACTTCCTTTCTTAATTGAATAACACAATTTTATACACAAAAGATGTGTGCATACACTACATGGGATAATTTTCACCTGATTATTCTTAGTACCTGTTTATTTTTTTCACAAAGGTTATAATGTATAGCTTCATTTTGGTAAAAGTCAAAGTGTTCGCAGAACCAGATACGAATACTAATTGCACAAAAATATACAAACACTCAAATAAAGGCAGAAAATTTTTATTTTACAAAAAAAATCTGAGTAAACTTATTTGTTTGACCTCTTAAAAGGGTAAATGCAATTTTACTTGCAGGAAAGCTTATTTATAAACATATATTCTTAATTATTATATTTAGAATTTCAACAATGTCTAAATACTGTTATAAAAATCTTGCTGATATTTATTAAAAAAAATCAATACTTTAAGATATATAATTGTGAATAAATTGAAACACGTAAAAAATCTGAAATTTATTAGCAAATTTAAAAAAGCCGTACATTGAGTGCTCTCGTAGCAGGAAAAGCTGTATAAGCTGTATAAGTATGTATATACGTTACCGCGAATGGCTATCAAAAGAACTTATTTTTCAGAGCTTATCTACAGCCGCGAAAAAATATGGGTAAAACGGTCGACCAGAAAAACCAATTGGTAACGGTGAACAAATATCACAAAAAATTATTTAGGAGTCATTTTTGCACCAAATTCCACCAACGCAAAATAAGAAAAAAAAATTGAAATAATTGAAAAATATTTAAAGCGACATAAGACGTACAAAGAGGATTTTAAAAAGCATTCCTACACCAATTGAAGAGAAAAAACTTATTCCAGAAGAAGCATTCGCACTCTTTTGGATTGAAAATCGATTAAAAGTCAGTATATGGTACTGCGCAAGAGAACTAACGAGAATAATTGCGGAATTTTCCCTGAGTATCGTTATTAAGTTACTGTCAAGAAAGAATGTTTGCCTCCACAAACTTCTATTAGCGCTACTTAAAGTTCAGCAGAAATCAAATTGCAAGGAGTTTTTGAGCATACCGCAGAAAGATTAATGGTGAACATTTAAAAAATCTCGGAAACATCAGTATTACGTTAATTTCTATGAGAAAATGTGATGGAGCGTGTAGTCAAAAACAATATAAGCAATGTAATACTGAACATTTTTCAGACGCTAGTTTATTTTTGGTATCTTTCGTTCCGCCACGCAAATTAAAAATTTCTACCATTGATATATGGAAAAATGAAATTCCCTCATCAACAAAATATTGTAGGCCCATAAAATCTGTATACAAAAAGGAAACCCAAAATGTCATAACTTAAGAAGTTCAAAAGATAAGAGATCATATTTAGGACCTTCAACCCGTAATATTTAAATTTAGTGAGCAAGACATCGAAGTAAATTTTAAAATAATGATTGATGGAAGAGTTGCGCAAGCTTAAACGGAAACAAAGTCGTGGTCAAACTGCATTATATGCCAAAAGACATCAAGCCAATTAAATGAATGTCCAGCGCAAGACGATAGCTATAAAAAAGCTTACAAATTTGGATTGTCGCCTCTTCATGCTAAGATTCGTTTTATGGAGCATATTCTTAAATTAGGTTATGATTTGGAATTTGGTCCTTTAGGCGAAACCATAAGAAACAGTAAAGAAAATGTAGAAAAACGAGAGAAAAAGAAGAACAAATTTAAGAAGAATATCTTCAGCTACAGAAACTGCAGCATCTCTCAAAGGTGTAGATTATGAGTTAATAAGATGATTCAAAATCACATAACAAGTCTGAGCATGCAGCAGAAAGATAAATGCGTATGTCTTCAATGGTTTATAAAATTTTGTATCATTCTTTCGCAAACATAGCACAAGAAAAATGTCTAGATGTTGTACTAATGAAAATCTTTTCACCATTTTGTTGCGTACTTCAGATCCATATATGTCCAATATTCGACAAAAGTGAAAAACAACTCCAGTCGAATTAGAAGAGGAGGCTAAAAAACTATTAGAAGATGAAAATCAATTTATTTAGAAGAAATCATTGTTATTTATAAGAATTTTTTATTAAAATTGCTTATTGTATAGTGGCTCTTTGATTTGAAAGTATACGTATGTATGTAAATTAATCAATATTTATTTTATAAATTGTTATAGAAATATTTAAAAATAAAATTAAACTGTAACTTAAATATGATTCTTTCATTAAAACTTTTCGTTATTAAGAAAATTTTAACTTTTTAAAAATTGTTTATTTCAAAAGACTGTTTAAAAAAACAACCTTTGGCCCTTGTTGCTTTTAAGCTTAAAATTATTACGGAGGCCAACATTTGGCATTTCCTGACAAGATTTAGTTTACAAAGCTATTTATAATTATAAATTCTAACAATAAGAATAGGACATATGCCAAATTTTAATAATGGTAGCGAATATTAAACCATTCGCATATCAAAATTCCGATCCAATCAAAAGTTAAGATTTTGACCGCCAAATGCTCCACTGTGCCACGTAGTTTACCACAATACTATATGGGATCAGAACAATAATTCGGATTCACATGCGAAAAATGTTCGGTAAAACAAAATCATGCTGATTTATGTAGCGTCTCTACTAAAAGTTCTCAAGATTTTATAACAAGTCTTTATATGTTAAATGATGATGCTAAAAAAAATAGGTAACTAACCCGACTACAGTCGGAATTTACAACTTTATATATTTAAAACAACCTTTTAGACAAAGATATTTTTTCATATGTTTAGTAAATCATAAGCGAGAGAAATAAAGTCATTTGGGTAATAAAGTATTCTCATCGTTCTGCATATATTTTGGTCTTTTTTACTTGAAATTCTATTGTTTTTCTCTTCTATGTTGACAACGTTCACAACTATACAAGTCGTAATTGAGAAAGTTAAAAATTGATTTTATTAAGAGAGACGCTGCCTACTCTTTTAAATTGTTTTTCTTTTACTATTGTTGTTTTTATATTCTTCACCACAAAAAGTGGAAAAAGGGTATATCTAAGTTTGTTATTCCGTGAATAATTTCTACAATATCCATTTCCGACCCCATAAAGTATATATATTCTGACTTCTTATGCATAGAGAAGTCGATTGAGCGATGTCCGTCTATCCGTCCGTGTTAGTGTTGTTGCCTCGTAAAAATCGGCAAAAAAAAAAAATGTCAATCTATCAGGTATAATGTCGAAATAGGTGCTGTTGGAAATCAGCATGATCGGTGCATGTCCTTCGAGGCAGTAAGCAAAACACCCCGCCTACCTCTAATATTCTTATGACGTTTGGTTCAAAAAAGTAATTCCAATCAAAAAAATAAATATGTGAGGGTAATAGAGAACTAAGAAATTAAAAAAAAACATCAAATTTTTTTAAATGTTAATATGGGTATCATCATTTTAAAGTTTTTGAAAAGATCTTAAAGTTTTGAAGAGATCTTTATGTAAAATTATATATATGCAAACTTTTTTTATTTTTTAATTCCCAACATTTGCTTTTTTGACTAGAGTTACTTGACTAAACTAGATCAACATATATGGTGAAGGGTTTGTAAAATTCGGCATAGCCGAATGTAGCACTCTTACTTGTTGTTAGATAAAAAATTTTTAACGCTCTCTTATCTTTACGATAAAAAACCTGAAATAACTCAACGTTGCAAGACTGACATTTCAAGCACCAAACCGTTGATATGTAACAATCACTTGTGAAAACGATTCTATGCTTTATAAATAATTTTTAGTTGCTTCTCTATAAATTTTCACGGTCATAAAATTTAATTAGTAATTGAAATCATTCGTTATATAATTATTTTTTTCGGAAGCAGTAAGAAGAATTTACAACACATGGAGTGTTATCTTTTAAGATTTTAGAAATGTCCCCTACATTTAGTATACGTAGGTGTTTATGCCTACTTAAGTAAGATTTTATTATTTAAATTACATCTAACTTAGATTAGAACAATGTTACTACTCTCAATACTCACCGCCTTTTTTTCTTCACTCCGTACGGGAGCAGTTTTTGTCAAATTTTGTGTTTGTTGTTCGTTTGTATTATTTAATAATTTTTTCCATAATGGGTTTTTATCACAAATTTTTTATATGAATAAAGGCGTGAAGAAGAATAAAAGCATTAAGCTGACTGATGCGAGCGGGCGCTAAGAAAACACAAAAGGAAACTCGCTTGAAAACAAAAGCAACAAAACAAATTTTTAATTATAGAAACACATTGTATGCAAAACCGCATAAATATTTTACACAAAAAAATATTTAATACTGATAAGGCTCCTATGTCTGAGTTCAAAAGAATGTTTTAGAACCTCCGTATCGCAAGTATTTCATAAGAAGTTATCCAAGCGAAAACATTTGACGGAAGGAAGAGAATAAGTTTTTTTGTTTAATTAAATTTAAATTTATTTATATAATTTCTGCAGTAAAAAAAAATGATACTTGATCAAAAATGGCGAAAACCGCAAATAATTCTCTTACTTCTGATGATCACATTTAGTTTTGTAACTAAAAATATCGAAGCCGCACGAGATCGTGGTGCACGATGTGAAAAGCCTGATTATATACCAAATGGTAGCTATCGAATAAGAAGAGATCGATTAATGAGAATAACTTGCAACACGGGATTTATATTGCAAGGGCCCAAAACCATAGATTGTATTCGGGGGAAGTGGGATGGAGAAAAACCTGTGTGCGCTAGTATGTATTTTACTATTAAAACCATACACAACTACGAGAATTGCATACTGATCCTTCATGTAATTTATTTATTATTGTCATATTTAGAAAAAGGATGTAAAAAATATTTAGAGCAACCCGAAAATGGTCGAATTCAAATTGAGAATGAAATGAAAGCCATTTTATATTGTTCGGATAATTACAATTTAGCTGGAAATCGTCACTCCTATTGTAACGGCACTCACTGGGATCGTCCAATTGGAAATTGTCGTGGTATGTATTTTATTAGCGCTTTATCGCACTACACAGAAAGACTCGTTTTGTTGGGAATATTTCAATTCTTATTGTATAATCTGCAGTGTCTACAAACTAAAACTTTCGATTATTAGGTAAACAAAATTGCGAAAGCAATTCAATATGCCAATACAAAATTATAAATTTAAAATAAAGTACATTCCTCAAGTTTTAAGAAATGTCAACCTATTCATCATTTTGGGCAATCGATTGAATTTTCTTCCATCACTTAAGAACTCTGATTTAAGAGCAATAATACTGCTGTATGGCGTCTTTTCTACGACGATACGTAGGTAATAAAGAACGCTAACATAGAGCCGAAATTCGTCGACCGGCAATGTTGTGGCCTAAACCACATATATCGGCTTCAAAAAAACCAAAGAAAGTACAGTCCGGTAGACACGGAGAAAAAACGTATTTTAAATTATCTTTACTGGCCCTTAAAATAAGAAAATAATAAATGAATGATATTTAACAATTACATGAAAAATGGACAGCAATTATTATAAAAAAATATTCGACTCGAAAGAAGAAAATTTTCCACACTAACTTTTAGTCTGCGGAGAGCTTATAAAAGAAAGATAATCACTAGACAAAATGTATCGAGCAAAAGGATGTCGAAAAAAATAAATCAACTCAAAGATTGCGTGCAAAGAGCTTTTCCTTTCCTCTTGTGTCAAATCATTATTTAACTTTGTACTTAATTTTTAATTCTTTATAAAAGTCTTATCTTCGATTTATTATATATTTTTTAAAGAACGCAAGAATGTGGTACAACATCAATGTGATTTCGAAACTGATGACATCTGTGGTTGGACATACGAACCAAGAGAAGGATTAGAGTGGAAGCGAGTAATGGCAGCGAACGTTTTTACTACATTTAAGACTGGACCACGACATGATCATACAACATTAACAGCAAATGGTGGCCACTATATGCTAATGGAGAGCCTTACAAGACAAAATGATTTTGTTACTCTCACCTCTCCTATATATGATAGAGGTTTGAGTTTAAAAACTGCTTGTTGTTTTCAGTTTTACTATTTTATGTATGGCGCCGGTGTTGGTGATTTGTTTGTTGTCGTTAAGCCAGTAACGTTGGATTTGGAAGACTTGTTAAAGAGTCACAAAGAGTAAGAGTTACGCTTATTTACAATAATTCATCATTTTTTGTAAAAAAAAAAAAAACAATAAAATTCATGCAACGAACTCAAATCACTTTTAATATTTCTTCATTTTAAAATCAAAACGCAAAAAATTCAATTTATTTATTTATTTTATGAGTAAATTTTATACATATTTATATTAATAAATAAAAGACTATCGTTAAAATAAAGTTATTATATTTTAGTTTGATAAAGTTTCAAAAATTTGGCAACCAAAACAATATTTGGAACGAAGCTCACTTTAATATAGAAGAGCTGGATGAAGACTTTCAAATATTATTCGTTGCAAAGTCTGGTCGTGGCCAGTTAAGTGATATTGCAGTTGATGATGTCAAATTATTGACAGGAGATGATTGTGGAGCCCTAGACAGTAAAGATGACGAAGACATGTCTAATGAAGAGTACGATGTAACTACTTGTAAGTAACAATTATTAACAAATCATAATCCGTAAAAGAATTATTTTACTAATATTTTGCAGACGAATCAATTTTCGAAATGCAGTCATGCGTAGGTCGTTGTTTTGAATCGCCAGGAAATGGAATTGTTCGCACATTTGGTCACCTTAAAGGATTATGTAATTGTGACACCGATTGTGAAGACAACGAGACTTGTTGTCCGGATTTCCGAACAGCCTGTTTTAACGGTAAGACATTAAAAAGTTAAATTTCCTATTGGAATAAGTTATTAGATCTCTTGCAACACTGCAAATTATGCAACTCACTTCTTAAAAACTTTCAATAGAATTTTTCGAACAGGCTGATTTTTTTTGTATTTGGAAAATAGAACAGTATAACAGCAACTTGTAATGAGTCAAAAAAGAGAGGGAAGTGCAGATAGAATTTGGCAACGCAATTATTAAATAATTTCGTAAAATGATAATTTATCTTTTTTTTTTTTGTTTTTGAAGTTATTGAAATTCATGTCAGTTTTACTTTTTTGCAAATAATTAACTGCAACGAGCATCAGATTAATACATATTGCAAATACTGACAATTGGTTTGTATGTAATTTATAAATATTAAAGTTATTTAGAACAACTACAACTTCTTAATAGCTTTTTCCTTAAAACTGTATTTTTTTATTGTAATCAGTCGTTTCTATGTGGTTCTGAAGAAGGGTTAACAAAATATATGAAAAAAGTATAACAAAAGTATTACACGTTGCTACATACGATACACGAATAGAAAATAAATAATATTCACACATGTATCATTCGGTCTCATATAAATTTTTACGTATTATAAAGAGGCTGTTGAGTGTTTCCGGGTATTATGTTTTTATTTAACAAGTGTTTTTAACGTTTTTAGATGCTTGCCATAGCTAAGCATGTGTGATATATAAGAAAAATCTAAATTAAAAGAAATATGTATGGTACATCACATGGTTTTAAAAATAAATTTTTTTATTTAACAGATCTATTTTCTCAGTCTACACCAGTATCGGAAGATGGTAAAACAACTTATAAAAACTACGAACGGCAAAATTACACTATAACTTCTCCAGCAACTACACTAACAACGGCAAACGTAAGACTCACAACTACAACAAAAAGCAATGCTACAACAACTACAATTACCCCTACAAAAACTACAATGAAACAAACAACTGTCAGAACGACACAAAATACAACGACTTTGGCGACACCGAACCCTTCAACAGCCACAACAACAGAAACTTCCACAGCACGTTTAACAAAATCGACAACAACGTCTCACAAAAATGCACTTCCAATTACAACAACTCGTAAAACTACATCTACAACAATAACTCGTAAAACTACACCATCAGTAACAACGACGCTTAAATCTACACCAACAACAACTACAATTAAGCCTACACCAAAAACAATTACAGCTAAGACTACACCAACAACAAGAAGAACAACAAGCAAAATAACGACCATAACTACTCAAAAAACTACCGAAACTTCCATAAAAGCAGCAACTTTCACAAAACAAACCTATAGTTCTACTGTTGCCAGAGGCTATAAAGGTAAACTGAGGTTCATAATATTTTTTTTTTTAATTTTTAATGCCACTTTTATTAAAACGTCCATTTAGATGCAACATTCACACGGAGCCCGATTCCTGCATCAAAGCCCGTTGAATATATAATGAAAGAAAAATCTAAGACACATAGTGAAAACAAAGGATTCTCCCGCCTGTTGCTTTACACATTCTTTATAATAATAACATTCATTTTGGCGGGTGCTACTTATAAACGTTTTGGTGATAAAGCTGTCAGCTGGTACATGATTAGTTTTAGGCAAAATACTGGTGGCGACGAAGATTCGTCTTCAATAGTGACTAGTTTTAAGCGGCCACAGCAAAAAGGCAGTGATATCGAAAGATATTCTAAAACCAGCTGGCGCAATAAGATTAAAAATTCAACGAATATAAAAAATATAATGAAAACTCCTTTAGTTAATGACAATGATGAAGACGATGATGATAATGATGATATCGGTGCAAATGGAAATATCGCCTTGAAAAATAACATTTATACCGAGTTATAAAAATTCTCTATATCTTTTTATAACTTCAGGTATTTCCAACTGATTTAATTAATTTTTATTATAAACGATTATTAACTTTCGAGATTTTTTTTAGTTCTTTATTAATTATTTAAGAATATTTTAGAAAAGTGCTATTGTATTTTGTTTTCTAAGTATTGCGCGCTCAGCTGACAGCTGTTACCTTAAACTAAGTTTGTCGGTAATTAATAATATGTTGAATATATATTTAAGTATTCTTCTAGCTTGTATTATCTTATTAACATAAAAATTCTAAAAGCATCCGTCGCACATATTTGAATCAAATTCATCTTTCATATAAATGTGTTATAAGTGATCCATTGCTCTGATCATACTCGGAAAATATCCAACTATTAGTTCCACGACCCATATAGAGATTTTTTAAATTAAACTTAAGTTACCTAAACCTAGTCAGGTAACTTAAATTTAACAACAATTTCCTACAAATTCCTACGTTTATTAACAACACGATTTTTTTTACCCTTCACCACAAAAAGTGGAAAAAGGGTTTACCTAAATTTTTCATTCCGTTTGTAATGTCTACAATATCCATTTCCGACCCTATCATGTATATATTCTGAGTTAGTTCTTATGCATAGCGCAGTCGATTGAGCGATGTCCGTCTGTCCGTCCTTATTAGTGTTGAAATCAACTTTGCCAGGGCACTAGATGAGCTAGAAAAAATTGAAGTACACCAATCGATCAGACATAATTTCGAATTTTTCGCTATTGAATGGTGGGCAAAACTCCACGCCTGCCTCTAATTTTTAACCGACTTTAAAAAAAGAAGGAGCATATCATTTCCACTAAATGTTGCTTTTTTATGAAACAGCTGTCAATTAAACGCACAAAATTACAAACAAACGCCATTAAAAATTAAATTAAGCTTTTTAAAATTTAAAAGTTGTGAAAAATTCAATCAATTTAATCTAATATTAATATTTTGTAAGTTTTAAATTCCGTTGTACGTCTATTTGTGCGTGCGACAATCACGGATAAACTGCTAAACCGATTTTAATAAATTTTGAAATACCGGTATATATTTGTCCTAATGGTTAAATAGGATATTTATATGCATTCAATGGCGGACCAGGACCATTTACAGTAATCATTTTATTCTGGTTGAGTTCAAATTTGAAGCTGGTTTTAGTTTCTATAAAGTGAATGATAATTGCTTATCTATATGCAAACAGATGGCGCTTCTATTTGCGCTTACATTAAAAATGCTGACAGGAAGTTCGCTCTATATCATTTGAATAGTCTTAATAAGAAAATTTGCCTTTTAAAAACTTAAAAAATACTATGGTGTAAAATTAGAATTTAGCCTTGAAAACGCTGAAATGGTAATGATGGCATGAAATTTTAAAGTCTATAGTGCAAATGATTAAAGTAGAATGATTTAGTGACATTTCTTGGAGTTATATTAAAGCTATATATTAAGATCTGCTGCTGATATCTCCTTATCCATGAGATCCAAGCCAAAGATTTCTCACGTGTTCGGAGTAGATATTCATAGCAAACTATTTTTAAATTATATTACAGAGTTCCCAGAAAGGACTTGCAACGACGTGAACAATAAGCTAGTACAAATACGAGTATATATTCAATTTATTACGAATGAAGTTATCAACTATTTTAGGAAATTCACTGCAACAGAAACAAAAGACATGAGTTAGTTGTGATCCCTTGCTTGGGATAGTAATTTCGCTCATTCTGCTTGTGTCCTCTCACATATTATTTCAAACGTATGTTAGTATTGTAAAATCTATATAATATGCACGTAAAATTTTTTAGTGATTATACTACGTAGTATCATAAAGAACATACACAAAAAAGTCCACAATAAAATGTCGGATGAGTGCAGTTCAATAGCTGAGTTCGTTTTTTTTTTTTTTTATTTTAGATGTAAAAACACTTACTAAATTCACCTGATGATTTATGGTGTAATAAAATTTAATTTTCTGCGTACATAAGTATGTTACATTTTTAGATTTATTATAAAAATGAATTTTAGTTCTAATCGATGTTTAAGAGGAAACTCAAATTTTTCAAAATGAAACTAAAAAAATTACATCGCCTTCTAAAATTGGAATAAACCGCACATATTGCAAAAACACACAAATAATGCTGTTGGTGCAGGATCTTCGACAGCCGGAAAACTTGTAGTTCAGTTAAGCGCCCTTAGAATAGAAAATAAGGAGAAAAAGGATAATTGTTGCTGTCCATTGTACGCTAACATTATTAAACAAAAAACTTTAAAAATTTATAATCGTCTGAAAGAAAATGGTGAATCGACAATAGAGCCAAATTTTGCAAGCAAAGGTTGGTTTGATAAATAAAAAATCGCCATTCAATAAATACATAAGCACAATTCACAATCTTGTGCAAATTATATTGCATTATAAAATTTGCAAAATTGTTTAGTATATTTTTAGTCTAAACTAACAAAACATCAGTAATACATTTTCAACTCTTGTATTAATATACCAAACTTGAAACCAATAGTTTATATTTACTCTAATTATGCAACACTTGATTGCAAACTGACAGCTGACAGTCAATGAAAAGATTCTATTAAAGAATCAACTCATTGTTGTTTAAAGCTTTTCTTAGACATGTTTTTATTTAGCAAACTCAAAAATAATTATTTTTTTGAATCAGCTGTGAATTTCGTGTTTTGCAATAAGCGTTGATAACTAAACCAAAATGTCGTTCACTTCAAAATGCACAAGATTGTGAATTAGGATATAGTATTAAAATACACAAGGAAACTACATCTTCTGATGAACAAACTGCACAGACGTATCAAGAAGAATTTCAAAAAATTATACAGGAGCAAGAAAACAAATCACAATAAGTTTTAATGACTACTAAACTAGACTTTGAAGGAGTTATCGCACTTCATTACTTTTGTACTCGTACAGTAATAACTCATGATATTTTGTGGTAGAACTAATGCTGTTTTAAGATCACTAAATGCTCAACTTCTTGAAGGCGAAAGTAAATGGACTCTCGGCATATTGAAAAACAAACTGAGAAGCGTGGGATATTTATTTAAAGACGGATTTCTTAATTTTTTTTGTGACGGTGGTTTAAATATATTTAAAACATAAAAATTTAGACTTTGAGGCCTCTTTTAATTATAAAACTAACACTCCAGTTCACCAACATGAGCATCATCGTAACATCAAAGTAGGATTTTTACTATCTAATACAACTTCAATGCTCTAGCCGTTGAATCATATTATCATTTATACCTATAAATCTTATTACGCCAGATAAAACTGATTCAGAATCAATTGGGATAACGAGAGATTGGAAGCAATTTTCTAACAAGAACTTCATTGAAATAAAAGCTATTACACTAGAAGAATTAAAATGGGCTGTAGAAAAAATAGATGGCCTACAGCGCTGAAATAGATAATACCCACGAAAAATACAATTATTGTCATATTAGAAACTTCAAGTTCGATTGATAGAGAAGGATTTACAGACATTCCTGTTACATACATTAAATAAATATGTACTGAAGCAGATTTTGTTACTTTTGTCGACTCTCACGACAAAAGTGCTGAAAATGAATATAAAGATAAAAATTTGGCTATAAAATAAAACAAAAAGGGCTAAGCATAGCAGCACAATTAAAGCTTTTTTTCGAAAATAGTAAATGGTGCTTGGTTTCCCAACTTAGTAAATAAAAAGGTTGCTGTATCAGGTGAAAGCTCACCAACTTTTCTATCCTTTTTCGTTATTTTTTATCATAAAAAACATCCATCTTTAGGAATACCAAACAAAGATGAAGAAAAAGATATGGAAAAATTCGAGGCAGGTGGTGTTTTGAATTGCTGATTTTTAATAGCAAAATGTTTGAAACTATGTCTGATCAATTTAAATTTTTTCCGGCTCTTCTAAGGGTCGGAAATGGATCTTGAAGAAATTACAAATGTAATGACAATCTATGATGTACCGTTTTCCAGCTGTGGTGATATAACAAGCATAAAAAGCTTATATTTTAATTTAACACGGCAAGAAATACACAAAAGAAAGATTTAGGTTTAAAAGATAAAGAGAGCAATGTTTAAACAAACAAACAAACATATGATGAAGATAATTAATCACAATTATAAAAATCATTACCAAAATGCCGCTTAATTAATATGTATTATCTATAAAATATAAAACTTTCACTTTACAACACCTGGCACAACACGTGATTTCTTTGGACGTAAGTACTGCATAATATTAAGGCTACCTTCTGAATATTTTCGGTAATGAAAATTTTAAGGAAATACTACAATGGGCATACATATGCACACTGCATTATATTTTAACTCGATTCATAATTGCAGTAACCAGTAAATTTTTGCTAATTATTGTATTTTTGTTATTTTAATTAAATTTTCCATTAACAGTTAATTAAACTGCAGTATCAGTACATTTTTATACCCTTCACAATAAAAAAAGTTGAAAAGAAATCTTTAAATATTCGTAGTCCAAAAAATCTTCTTGATTTTAGGATCCGTTAAGGAAAGAAAAAAAAAATAAATAAATACATGTCTAAAAAATGAAAGCTGATAAAGATGCGACATATTAACACCTTTCTTTCCATAAACACTTTTTAAGAGGAGAAAGAAAAATATTTTTGGAAAGCAATTTAGTTCATAATTGCTTGTATCCTTACAGTCTACTGAAATTATGGTGCCAGCAGATTAATAATTGAAATATTTATGATGGCTTTTAAGGAGTAGAGAGTAAAATCATAGTTCCATATATTTGTAGAGTGGTATATGCCGTACTCCTGTCTTTGCTTCGACCGGTAAGGATTTAGTTACATTAAAAAATATATAGCATGTAAGATGTTATAGATGTAATTTCATCAAAAAATCTTCTTGAATTTAGGAGTTAGGGTTTGCACAGGTCCTGTACATTCTACCACCTTATTGCTGTTTTGCTTAAATAGCCTCGACATGTAACTTACAATTATATCTACTTCTTGCAAATATAGCAACTTTTGTCCACTAGCATTTATTAAGTAATAGGGCAAGGCAAGTCTTTTACATAACATTTACTTAAGGTACGGTCACATTAGTCAAACATTTGACTGAAATCAGCAAATATTTGTTTGCCGTAGTCTGACCACAAAATATTTATTAGAAGCAAATAACATCACAGCTGATTTTGGGCAAATAAAATTATTTGACAGTAAACAAAAATGCTTCTAATGTGAACATAGTGTGACCACTCGACGGCAAATATTTGACTCATTTTTAGGCAAATAAATATTTGTTCTTACAAAGTTTTTGTAAGAACAAACAGAGACAAATAACAGCTGTATCAACAATGTTGCTCAGCATTTAAACTAAATTATTAAATTTCGGAAAAACTCGCTGATCATTCTAAACTTATATGTGTATTAAATAAAACAAAATACAGTAAGCAATTAAAAATAAAATTATAGATAAAAATATAAATAAAATAGAAAAAATAAATTAAAAAAGTTGTCGGGCACATATTTTTCGAGTTATATATCATCAAAGTATTTTATATATAATTTGGTATATTTCGACACTTTCGCTTCAGAATGGTGCAAAGTTTCAAAATTGTATGTAAAAAAGATGTGGCATTGGGGATTATTAAATGTTCTTTTATAAATTTTTAGTTTAGTATTGATTTAAAGTAAAGTCGCAAGAAATTATATAACTTGAAAAATATGCGTTGGCGCTAAATTATTTACTCAACATTTTGTTCTTGAAATAGTCATTCCTACAACGTAAGTAACTTTTGTTTTCATTTTGGAATTCTATATCAAACTAGACTGAAGCAAAACTATCTTTACTTCTACCGAGGGCAAGTAATCCTGTCGGAAGCTATAATTCGGGAATTATAGAGGTTTAAAGTTGTAAATTATATACTGTTATATATCTGCACATAAACCTATGATAAGGTTGAGATGCATTTTTTTAAATGCTAACAAATAACTTTTAAATGAAGTTATATATGACAACAAGCTTAGCTTTCACTTAAAGAATCAATATCGATTAATTTACAAACAAGAAATTTAACCAATATAATTAAACTTTAATTAAGATTTGCACAGTGCACACGCATTTTGACTGCTTAAAAAGACGAATAAAGTCGGCTATGTGCAGAACAAAACCATAATAATTCTTTCACCCCACTCGAAGCGTGGGAATAGAGCTAAGAATCATTAGTGAATATCCATTTTAAGCACCTAAACTGTTTTTGCACAACTTTCGATTTGCAATCAAAAGAGATATGTTCTTTAAGTCCTAAGCTAAAAGCTTATTTTTGCAATAAATGTAAACTGACTTTTTTTATTTTTCATTATACATATATTCGTTTGACGGTATGGTATAATGTAACAATTTTTAAAAACTATATGTACAAGAGTTTTTCCTCTATTTTCTGAAACATTATAGTTTCTTAAAAATTGTAGAGCTTTGTATCCCAATAAAAATTTTGCATACTTGTAGTTTGATTATTTGTGAAATAGTCTTTTTAATTTAAGCGACTTTTTATTTCAACATATTATTTGTCTACACTTATATCAAGTAAACAAATAAACAGCTGTAGTTTGAAAAATATATTAAATAAATTAAAAGTTTTTAGAAATTTTTACCAAAAAAATGTAATGAATGAATACTAAAACTTATTGTTAAGAAGTGGAATCTAATTCCTATTTAGTTTCATCCTCTTCTTGTGCTCCTTCTTTAGAACACCTTTTGCAGCTTCTTTATAGCATAGAATACGAAAAATTTGATATTGTGGCTTGGCTTTGTTTATTTGGAACTTTCATACATGGGAGTTATTCATTATAAACTTTCTTCTCACATTGCCATTATGTGTAGTAGTTATTTTAATGGAATCTGTATTCATAATACATGCGGGTGCATAAATATAATATTAGCCACCATTATTTGACCAACTTTTATAGTTTATGGCTATCAGCGGTGGATATTTTATTTTTATATCAAAAACTGGGATTTAATTTCTAGTACAAAGTATATTAAAACGTATATTATAGGAAAAGAATAAACACTTCATTTTGGACTTTTAAAAAGATGCGCCTAGAGTGCCTAGATGGAAAAAAATTTTCTACAGTTGTATATTTTTGTTCCGACTACAAATGGTTATTGTTTGTTTTGGTTTTATTTTGAGTTAATGCCCTCTGTTTAAAAAAATATATGAAATCTTCATTAAAATTTCAACTAAAGCGTCACAACTCAAAATAATACAAAAGAACAACATCAAGAGATTTCATAAAAACGGTATTAACTCAAAAATTGATTTCTTTTTGCAATAATTGCACAAATTTAAAGGAAAAACAATGTAAATATAATTTCTGATTGAATTTGCAAGCTATGTTGTATTCGGATTTTTAAGTTCTCTTAAAACGTAACCACAAACAGTTTTTCACCTCTACTGATAAATTTAAAATTTTTAGTTATTTATAATTTATAGTTATTCTAGTCGATAAAGTGCGATATATGTTTATGTACATATACTCGTATATTAACTATTTAAGCTTCAAGATTTTTGATTTGATTGAATTTCCATTTATATTTTACTCGCGGATTTACAGAAGTAATCAAACAAAGCTCAAATCCACAAAATCAGCCGTATTCTAGTGTTTTCTAAAAATTAACACCACCGCGAAAAACTTAAAAAATCCTGATTTGCGGAACAGCTCTGAGTCGTTTTTGTGATTTTAAAACGGTTCGTAATTTAAAATCTCGTGATTTTCGAACAGGCCCGTTTGTTTATACATAGGTTTTGTTTAGTGTAACGTATACAGTAAAAAAAATTGCATCATATTTTATTTAAAAGTATTGAGCAATTTACTCGTAGAGTGGTTCAAAACGACAATAATACAAATATTAAAGAATTCTAGAAAATTCTATTACCTATTTTATATATAGAGTTTTTCCGGATGCGGGCACATTTTTGCCCACAACTGATCCAGCCGAACTGTTCGTATGTGAAATAAAATTTCCTGACACTTAACTAAGTGTAATACATACGAGATTTCGAGCAATTCTGGTTGATTTTTACAAATTTCCGATACAACACAAAATCTACCTCATCACCTGGTTTTTGTAAAATCTATTCCAATACGTCAAAAACGGCTCTGTATTTGCAATACATAAAAACTTTTGATATTTTGAACTGTAAGCTAACTAAACAGTAAAAAAAAATTAGAACAAAATGCATACGAAGGGAAAGTAAAAATTTAACAAATAAAAACTATTTTTACATCTTTAACAAGTGCATATAAAGACCCTGACAATAACCTACACTTGTCTACGTATTTTTTCATAAGAAAAGGGTTTTTGCACTTTTTTCTTCAATTTGCATTCAACACCAACAACTAACAGACATACCTAAATCTACCCATCGCATAAATTTTACGGTGAAATGTCATACCTAAGTAAGAGCTCCAACTTTGTGTCTTGAACAATTATTTTATTTTATAACACGCACTATATGGAATAAAAAAAGCTAAAACCACTAAAAGCTTTTCAACAATAAAACAACAAAACAAACAAACAAGCATTCAACTTCATTTCCTAACGCACTGTCAAAATCGGATTTTGTTGTGCTGACGCCGCATTAAAACTGTTACTAGATAGATTTGGTTTGGGTGTACGTCAAAAAATGTTGTATAAATACTTTCAATTTCGCCTTCTAGTGGGTCGTTGTCTGGGACTAAGGTTAATTTTTAAAATATTCAAATCGATTCCATTGAATTTATAGTGAATGATAGCCCAGGTAAATTATATTATTCAGTTACTACATATGTATATTACTTCAGTATGATTTTTTATATTAGCTTACAGTCTTATTCACAAAAATTTCTTATAGTAAGCCTAATGTGTACTTTAGTTATTAAAAACTTTTTGTTTTATTAACCATTAATAAGAATTTTTATTCACAAACGTTTAGTAACGCAAAATTGACTATTAACCGATTTTAATAGTATTGTAGTTTTATGTTGGCAACATCATGTTATATTATATGTCAATTTACGTTTAGTGATGCATACATCAATGAACCAAATACCTTAATAATGTTTATATAGTTAAAAAAGGATAATTAAATCAGCAATAATAATATTTGATATAACTTAATTATTATTTTATTATTATTTATTATTTCACATCAGAAAAAATTTTAAAATAATATAAAAAAACTGTGTTAAACCTTTTTTACAATGATTCACTGATTTTTTTTTTTTTTGTTTATTTATGATACAAATTTGTGAATTTTTTATTTATTCTTGTATTTTTCAAATCAATTAAATACAATGCTTTAAATATGAAAGAACAATTAATCATATCGTTATTAAGATATTTTCTCTATTCTTAAGATATTTTTTCTAAATATTAATAGTTGATTTGATATTTATTATCTGGAAACGTATCGTTTATTAATTTGCAATGTTGTACAAAACAGATAAAGTGATAACTAAATTTTTTGCATTTGGAAAACTAATTGTAAGTCCATCTAATAGACCACGAAAACGGTGCTTTCCAACCCCAAAATAATTTGGGCGTTATTGTATTTGAATTATTTTGCATTATGTGGTCTTAAATGGTGTAAATAAATACATATAGTTGTAATATATACGCGAAGTTACCTAACAAGCGTTCTCTTAATTTCCATTTTTAAAACGTTGCTTGATAACTGACTTATTAAAGATTCGGCAACCATACGTACTGCCTCTCCGTTTTGCCACTGAAAATAAAATGTGTTTCGTAAGTACCTACAACTATTCGCCTCGATTACTTACCTCTTTTCGGCCCCAACAACGCAAAGCCTACAAAACCTGTAACTTGGCTGAAGTTCCACAGCCTCTTTTATCTAATTCTATCTCATCCTTGGCCATGTTTATAATTTTTGAGCCGTTTCCTTATTAAACCTATATCTTGAATTAAATAGATAGTCAGGTAATTGAAACGGATCACTTCTCCTATTAAAAGTTTTATGACGTTTTGACATTTTGGGCAAGATTATCTGCAATAATTTTCCATCTTATGAAATATTTGCATTTGTATATAAGTATGTTTTAAGAACTTACTTATTGTAGAAATTTAATTTTTTATATTCGTTGTATTTTTTTTATTAATAGCTTTTCACACTTTTTCACAAATTTTACGGGAAAAATGCTTTTCAAAACAGAAATACCGACTTATTAAAGGTTTAAAAAAGGGTAACTGCTACATTAACTGAATACTACTTCAGCGATTTTTTCTCATTAACCTCGTATTAAGCAGTTTAACATTTTTTTGAATAAGACTGTTAATAATTTGAAATTTGACAACACGTTAATAAGAGTTTTATATTTAACTTTTGAACTACTAAAAAATTTTTATCAAGTGTATATAATATTGACTTCAAAATCTAAATTTTAAGGAATTTACTAGATTTCGTTTAGGTATGAATGCAGTGTAAGTGCGCAAAAATGCTTACCTTATAGATGCAAATAAATGGATTTTATTTTTGAATACTTATCATTTTTTTTATTTCGATTCGAAAGACAACACTTTCGAAACACTACGTTTAAGCAATTTCAAATGATATTCCCTTCGAATTGAAGTACCCCGATAATTTTTATTAGAATAGCTGGAGTTCCCAAGTAACAAAATATTAAAAGAATATATCAATGTGTATTAAAAACCAATACTAGCACACTTTTGTACAATCAAAAGGCTTGAGTATCTACCCCAGGAATTTAAAAATCTTAAAAAATGCTTATTCTACCCTTGTTAAGACCTTTTTCCTTTTATCATTGTTACCATAGACAGGGGTTGTTAGTATTTACTCTCAGCGTTTTTTTTTTAGCAGCATTTAATAATACTTAATATAATGGGCTGTTATGCACAAAGTGCTTTTTAGAAAATTCTTATTAAAAATACTTTTTTAAGTCAACTATAATTTTTAACAATTGAAGCCATAACATTTAAAATTCAATTGACTTTTCAGTTCACAAAAAAGAAACTCTCCATTTCGTTACAACTTGTTGAAAAAATGAACAAAATACCCTGCATTTGCAGGATATTTTCATCTTCACCTCGAACCCTGTTATAATATTATTATAAAATCACGATGCTGCGCTAACCGAATTTACTTGCGGTTTTATTTTAGGTTAAAAAGCTGATCTTCTTGCGTAAAATGTTGTGCTAATTGGATTCCTATTTCGATTTGTTTTACATTTTCCTCAAGTATAACGCCAGCGTTTTATCCGCTATTAATTGAACAAATTATATCCAATTTACAAGTCAAGTGCAAATGAATTAATGAAAAATTCTGTAATAAACAATCAAAGTGAAATTTCTTTCTTAATTCAATAATTTGGTCATCAACTCCAAACGTGTTTTTGTGCAAAGCTAGAGTTTTCTAGAGACATATTTTGTGGCAATGAAGAGCTGTTTTTCAACACATTTTTTATTATTTTTTTTTTTAGCATTTGCATTTTCTTTCGTAAATTTAAATATTATAGGTTTACATAAATGGTACAAAAAATGTCTGTAGATTTCCAATATATTAATTTTAATTATTCAATCTTTGTATAATGTTTTAAAATTTGTTTTTTAACTATTTGCATGGAGCTATTCTTCATTTAAAACCATATTGGAGTTAAGCTGGTTAATTATTATTTACAGTGGCTCAAACGTATAATTGGACACAAAGTATGAGATTATTTAAATGCCGATTTTTTCACTTCAATAAAATTAATTCCAAAAAACATTGATGTGGAGTTCTAGATTATTTAATAACCTTTCAAACAATGTGTAATTCTTAGCATATTTTATTGAAAACCATTTTTAAAATAAAGAAACAAAACAAAACTAACAAATTTCATGTCAAACACATAATTGGACACTTAATTTAAAACGGTTCTTTGTACCGTTATTTTTCTGCTTAGTGAGTTTATGTTTGTTTTAATGCAAATGATGAATCATTATGCAAGTGTAGTGTCAAAAGTGCAGATCAAAATTGTAATGGAGCAAAGAAAAAAGCAAACAACTTTGGAAACACGGCATTTAATTATAAGATTACATGGTGAGGACAAATCAGTGCGTAAAATCGGTGAAATTGTCGATCGATGCCCGTCCACAGTTCACGCTATTATTCAAAGATATCAAAAAAAATTTCAAGTGGAAAATAAAAGTCGTATTGGCCAAGGAAAGAAATTAAATGATTACGATGAGCGGCGGATTTTGAGAGAAATAAAAACAAAACCATTCATGACGGCACATGAATTGCAGAATATAGTAAAAACGGATTTAAAAAAAGATGTTTGTGCCGAAACCATTAGAAATGTATTAAGGAAAAACGATTTTCATGGGCGAATAGCCAGAAAAAAGCCCTATATTAGTAAAAAAAATAAAATTACACGGGTGAAATTTTGTAAGGAATACTTGTTAAAAGATTCCGAGTTTTGGAACATGGTAAGTTTGCAAAAACTTTTTAACTTGATTATTTTAAACCTTGTCACTTATTTTATATGTACTTTTTACTGATGAAAGTAAGTTTAACCTCCATGGGTCAGATGGAAAACAATACGTTTGGCGTAAGCCAAATACTGAGTTTTTGCCTAATAATACTAGGGCTACAGTGAAGCATGGGGGAGGGTCAGTGATGGTGTGGGGATGTGTGTCCAGTGCAGGAGTAGGGAACATTCATTTTATAGAGGGTAAAATGAATCGATTCCAATATTTGGACATTTTGAAACAAAACGTGAAGCAAAGTGCCGATAAATTAAACATATTGGACACATTTGCTTTCTATCAGGACAACGATCCAAAGCACACTTCACACGTTGCGAAGATGTGGCTGATTCATAATTGTCCAAAACTACTGCAAACACCTGCACAGTCTCCAGATTTAAACATAATTGAGCATGTTTGGGAAGAACTTGCTCGTAATCTCTATAAATCCACTTTCAACACAGTGGAACAGTTGAAGCAGGGAATAATACGTGAGTGGAACAATATAACTCCCGAATTTTGCGCAAATATAGTGCAGTCAATGCCTCGACGTTTGGAAGGAGTGATAAAAGCAAAAGGTTTTTCTTCCAAGTACTAAAACCGTATTTTATATTTGACTGTCCAATTATGTGTTTGACATGAAATTTGTTAGTTTTGTTTTGTTTCTTTATTTTAATAATGGTTTTCAATAAAATATGCTAATAATTACACATTGTTTGAAAGGTTATTAAATAATCTAGAACTCCGCATCAATGTTTTTTGGAATTAATTTCACTGAAGTGAAAAAATCGGCATATAAATAATCTCATACTTTGTGTCCAATTATACGTTTGAGCCACTGTATATATTATATATTATTACATATTGTAAATACACCTCAATTTCTAATTCGTTACGCGTCAAATGGTAATATTTTTGCTACACCTTTGCATAAGATCTTGTTTACTCTTCATACTTGGGATTTTATCATTTCATTGTCTTTGTATTAATTAATGTCAATAAAAAAAAATTAACTACCATTTAATGCTAATGATTTTATCTTAACTAATAATTGTTTTTTCTTATGGTAACACAATTTTAATGACTAACTATATTTGAACTATTAAATTACTAACTACAATTGAAAAAAGTAATTGTTTTTATGAAAAATAAATTTTAAAAGCAGAACTTTTATGAAAGACAATGCATAAGACAATTAAAATTAACCATTTTGTAAATGGATCTGCATTTTTAATTTTAAATATTTATTAATTGTAACTGAGACAGGTTTAGAAATTGGTGTGTAAGATCTAAAGTCATGTAACATCACATCTAGCAGATCTTATTACTTACACGAATAAGAACATTAAAACATATGTGTATATACCAAACTTTTTGTAATAAAAATTTTATTCTTAAATAATGCTCTACTAAACTTTAACGTATTTATTTAGGGTACAAGGAGAAAGAGTGACATTTATTAATGATAAAGCTTTGAAACGAATTAACCCTTAGTCAATCAATCAATCTTTTCATGAAAAAGCATTCCCATTAATGAAAATAATGGTCATGATAAAATATAATTAGTCCATTTCATTAATTACTCCCATGTATGTACTATTAAGTTTCGTAAAAAACTGGGAGTTTCAGGGTTGCGTTTTAAAATGGCCACTATATAACACTGTGTGACGTCAGAATTGCATGCTATTATACGCCAGTGTTAACTCTATTGTCATTCCATCCAGCTTGAGAAGTGACCACCTGCATGCAGATCGCTAGAATATTGGCTATAAAAAAAAAACTTTTGGTAACTCCTAATATAGTGCGGTGCAGCCAAACTCTAATCTCTAGATGTTGCAGTACTTTCTCTTAAATATTGAAAATTTTAGTGGTGAATGAGCTAAACGAATATCTTAGCCATAATAAAATCAAATACTAATAGTAAGTTCAAACTATCAGCTTTAGTTTACGTACTACCCTCTGTTTTTTTATCAGCCTAGTTCATATTGTTACAGTCAATCTAACAACGACACAAATAAACTTTATCTTCTTATTTTATTATGGCTGCAAATTAAGATGTTATGTTAACGATCCTGATGTGTTTTGGTATATTTGAGGTAAATACATATTCAAAGATCAACGAAAACCGATTAGAGATGCGGTGTTTCGCTTACGAGGGCTGCTACATATATATATTTCTGGCCTGGCAACACTGAGTGCTGCCAAGTGCAATCTAACATTTCCATTGGGAAGTTTGTCATTTTTAAGCATAATCGTACTCAAAACGTTTTGACGTACGACCATTATTTGTGTTGTTTACTGTGACTTGAAAAAATTAATATAGAAAAAAATGAAATTAACTCGTGAACATTTTCGTGCCATAATTTTTCACAATTTTCGACGTGGATTATCACGACAAGAGTGCATTGATGAACTTAAATCTTTATATGGCGATGAAGGACCATCCTATAGAACTGTGAAAAATTGGTATAATGAATTTAATCGTGGCCGAAGCTCGCTCAAAGACGAATTCCGTGAAGGTCGTCCAAAAACGGCTATTGTGCCAGAGAACATTGGTGCCGTGCGTGAACTCATAATGCAAGGTCGACATGCGACATACCGAGAGATAGAGACATCCTTGGACATTTTTTCCACAAGCATACATTCGATACTGCATGAACACCTGGCCGTAAAAAAGGTTTGTTCTCGTTGGGTCCCGCACAATTTGAAAGTCGTTCAAAAAAAGTCTCGTGCCGATTGGTGCAAAGAAATGTTACAAAAATACGATTGCAGTGCTTCAAAAGGCGTTTATAAGATCGTCACAGGTGACGAATCATAGATCTATGTGTATGAGCCCGAAACGAAACAACAATCGACCGTGTGGGTCTTCAAAGACGAGCAAAATCCAACGAAAGTTGTTCGTGGAAAAAGCACTTCGAAGCAAATGGTCGCCTGTTTCTTCGGCAAAACTGGTCATGTGCCGACTGTTCCGCTTGAGCAACGTAGGACAGTCACTTCTGAGTGGTACACTACAATT
This sequence comes from Gymnosoma rotundatum, assembly GCA_916610165.2. Classification (NCBI taxonomy): domain Eukaryota; kingdom Metazoa; phylum Arthropoda; class Insecta; order Diptera; family Tachinidae; genus Gymnosoma; species Gymnosoma rotundatum. The sequence goes on along the minus strand of OU744337.1, from coordinate 86,603,365 downwards.
TGTTTGCCTGAAGTCATCGAAGAAATTCGAAAAACTAACAAGAGAAGACGAATCATTGTTCACCATGACAATGCCAGCTCTCACACATCGGTTCAAACCAGAGCGTTTTTGACCGGCCAAAACGTCGAATTAATGGGTCATCCACCGTACAGCTCTGACTTTGCACCTAATGACTTCTTCTTGTTTCTGCACATCAAGAAAAAAATGCGTGGTCAACGATTTTCGTCGACAGAAGAAGCTGTTGAAGTGTTCAAAAACCATGTTTGAGAGGTGTCTCAATCGGAGTGGAAAAAGTGCTTCGACAGCTGGTTTGAGCGCATACAAAAGTGTATAAATCATGCTGAAGAATGCCTTGAAAAACAATAAAACAATTTTTGATTATAAATATTTGCATTTTCACTATTAGGCCAGAAATATATAGAGCAGCCCTCGTATATTTTGCTTACTTTGAATTGGAAATACGCAACCAAGATAAATCGTCGGTGCCTCATATGAATTTTGGAGTACCTAAGATTTGGAAAGAATAAAAAAATTATTATGACTGTTATTTTTGTATTAACTTTACAGTGGGAAAACAATCGACATAAATTATTTATTCTATTACACTGTACAACACACCAAAAAATTACAAGGTCCGGGCTATAAATTCTGATAGAGGAGGCAAAAAAAAAAGATACGTGTATCGGCGTTTTGAAAGTTTACATCTGAATTTCATTTGAGAGGGGTTTAAAATTTCCCAGCTCTGGCACATTCTTATTGTTAAACGGCATAAGAAACCATGTGACCCTTACATTTTAGGTATAAAATGTGTTCAGCAAATTTATGTAAAATGTTACGGAGAACATTTTTGTAGAAATGTTAACCCTCTAACTGCTCAAGATATGGGTCTTTTTTGTCCTTCTTTTAAAAAAGAGCAAAAAACACCATTAAAACAGGGTTTTAGAGGGTTAAAATGTTCCACAAAAATGTTACCCGTTAAATTTTACTATAAGTCCCTGAATACACCAAAATGGAAAATTCAACCGTAAAGTCAGAAATAAGACCCAACAAAAGAGAGCTTAGGGTTAATTTCGCATTTGTTAAGAATTTTGTTTTAAAGCAAATTTGGATAGCATTAATTAAATTTTTTTTGTTTAGCTCTAGGCAATTCCACTTCATTATCATACAATGTCCAGCATATTTCAGCGATAAGCGAATGAATGCTTTTACCTTTATAGCGTTCTTCAATGGGTGCGCATGTCTGATGAAATTTTTCACCATGCTCATCAGATTCTATTGACAACTGGTTCTCAAAGTAATCCATTGGGAATTTAAAGATAGAATTTTTGTTGACATATGAACGCCTAGTTTTTCAAAGCTCTTAGCATGGTGTCTACGTATATTCGAGCAGTAGGAGAACGATTTTTGCCTAAGACATTGTATATCACTTCCTTAATGCTTTTCCACGCATCCAGCTCAATTGGTGAGAGCGTTTCGTCGAAGTAAGCGTTTAACATTAGCTTTCTTATATCTGGACCAACAAAAACACCTGTTGGTATGAAACCAATTTTAAGACTTTTAACAATAACAACGACTTAAAGAACATATACATACCTTCTTTAATCTTTGCTTCACTTAATTTTGGAAAAATTGTTTTCAGAAAACTAAATGCTGATTCATTTATATCCAGATATTTAACAAAGTTTTTTACCACACCAAGTTTGATATGCAATGGGGGTAAGAGAATTTTTTCAGTTGGTACCAATGCTTGACGTACGGTATTATGCTCTCCTAATGTTCCCTCAGCTCTCAACTCCCATTGTTTTTTGAAATATTGGTCACCCTTCCATCTGCTATCCCAAGTACATAAAAAGCATCCGTACCTAACGTATCCGGCCTGCATACCTGAAAGGAAACTAGCGACTTTTAAGTCACAGCCGATTTGCCACTTATGGTCTTCATATTTTACGGAGTCCAGTATTAGTTTTATAGAATCATAATTTTCTTTAATGTTCATTCCGTAGGCAATTGGAATTAGATTTTGGTATTATCGTAATACATAAGTACAGCTTTTAGACTCTTCTTAGATGAATCAATAAATATACGACAGTCCTCGTGGTTATACTCAAAATTCATTGCATTCATTATTCCTTTAATATCGTTGCAATAAGCAAACGTGTTATCATCGTTTATTGAAAAGAATGGCAGAAAGCTGTCTTGATGCTTACGAAAGCTGGTAACATTGACACCAGGTTTAAGTAGATAAAGACCTTTTAAGTCTGCAGCTAAAATTTCTGATTTGTTTTTAGACAGACTCAGTCTCTGAGCCAATGCATTTAAATGCTCTTGAGACATTAATATTAATCTTGGGATAACTTCAATTCCTGAGTAATCACTAGCTGCGCAATAAAAGGTTCCTGTGTCAGCGATGGTTCCATCAACATAATGACTAGGACTTCGAAGTTGTAGTACAGGTACCGGGAGTTCGTCAGAATGCGGAAATGGCAGCATGGTTTATGGTACAGTTTTGTATACAAACTCTTTCGCCTATATCTATTTAACTTTAATATGGAAATATTTTGGCACACGTAGCACGTAGCGTCATTATGTTAACCTGGATCTAAACACCGCATAGGAATACCAAACTGCATTGAATTTCGTTGACCTTCAGCGAGAGTTCAAAAATAAACCTATAGTTTTAGAAAAAAAATTAATTAGCTTTGGACCACAAAATTAAGCCATTATAACAAATGCAACAGCAATGCTTCGGCGTCCACAGTTCATCCGGAAAACTTCTAGCTCAAAATACCTTTTATAGATGTCTTCAACTTTACTATTGAAAAACGTAACTTTATATTCCGGTATAGTATGTTTACCGCAGATATAGCAAAACAAATCTAATTTTTTCAAGCAATTGGACATTTTTGCCAAAACAAATCTTACACGTAAACTGAGTTTCTTTCTTAATTAATTTAATATTACTATGAGATGGTCAATCTTTTAAAACTTGAATGCAACTGATGCTGTTAACAAAATTACTTGAATATTTAAACGGGCAAGAAAACACACAGAAAAGGGCTCAATTAGCGTAGAAGAGAAGTTTTAACTAAAACATTTTAATTTTTAGTGTTCAATAACTACCTAGTTCTATTTATAATATGAAAACATCTATTTTTATTACTGCAGTAATTCATACATACATAAGTATTATTTAACCTTTTTTAACATTCCCAAATGCAATTTTAACAGATTTTTTACAACCGCAATTATTACCCTTTTCACATCACATTTGAAAACATTTTCAGTTTCAACTGAAATTATTTACCTATTGCAATACCACTGATAAATATTCTAGTTCCTGGTTTTATTTAGGGACATTCCCAAATTTGTGGAATTTTAACACCACAATTACTAAATAAATTATTTTGTACATCACAATTGACCTGATTTATCATAAAATTTAATTGCTTTTTCAAATTTATTATTCTAAATGAAAAATTTTCCTTTTAATGTTCAATTGAATTTTTTTTATATTTACCTGTTATTGTTTTTTTTTTGGTCTATGGACATTCTCGAATTGGTTTTTTCTAAAACAGATTTTTTAAAACCACAATTATTATCCCTTTTCACACGAAATAAAATCTGGTTTATAAAAGGGCAGTAAGTAATAACAATTTTCGTAATATAAAGGTAAAAGCATTCATTCGCTTATCGCTAAAATATGCTGGACATTGTATGATAATGAAGTGGAATTGCCTAGAGCTAAACAAAAAAAATGTAATTAATGCTATCCAAATTTGCTTTAAAACAAAATTCTTAACAAATGCGAAATTAACCCTAAGCTCTCTTTTCTTGGGTCTTATTTCTGACTTTACGGTTGAATTTTCCATTTTGGTGTATTCAGGGACTTATAGTAAAATTTAACGGGTAACATTTTTGTGGAACATTTTAACCCTCTAAAACCCTGTTTTAATGGTGTTTTTTGCTCTTTTTTAAAAAAAATGACAAAAAAGACCCATATCTTGAGCAGTTAGAGGGTTAACATTTCTACAAAAATGTTCTCCGTAACATTTTACATAAATTTGCTGAACACATTTCATACCTAAAATGTAAGGGTCACATGGTTTCTTATGCCGTTTAACAATAAGAATGTGCCGAAGCTGGGAAATTTTAAACCACTCTCAAATGAAATTCCGATGTAAACTTTCAAAACGCCGATACACGTATCTCTTTTTTTTGTCTCCTCTATCAGAATTTATAGCCCGGACCTTGTAATTTTTGAAAAAATTTGATTTTGTTGTACAGTGTTATTAGCCATTCAGAAAATGTCCCAATACCAATTTTTCAAGTTAGAGCTAATGAAGCAATTTTTTAAAGCCTTCGACAGAAATGGTCAATATTGCAAGTTTATTTGTTAGAAATTTCCGGGATTAGCTACTGAGAAATGAAAAGCAGGAGGTTTTGATGCACCTCAAATATGTCAATTAATTAAAGACTCCAATAATTTTAAAATCTCCACGACTGACCTAGAACGACTTGCTTGAAAATCTTTTGTAGCAGTCGTACACCAATTTCTTGGAAATTACAAGATCCGTCTGTTCGTCCGTGTTAGTGTTGATCTCAAGTTTGTCTAGGCAACACATCAGCTAGAGAAAATTTAAATACGCCAATCGATTAGACATAGTGTTGCCAGATATACTATAAGAAATCAGTATGATCGTTTCATGTCCTTCAAGGAAGTGGGAAAAACACCCCGCCGACCTCTAATTTTTTCATATTATTTGAAACAATGAAGTTACTACAATCAAAAAACCAAATATTTGAGGCAATAGAGAATTAAAAAATAAGAAAAAAAACATCAAGAGAAAATATTGGCGCTCGCCCATATTTTTCGAGTTACAGGGCTCTGAAATTTTTAATTTGTTTTTAAATATAAATGGGTATCATTTTAAAGCTTTTGAAGAGATCTTTAAGAAATAATTAACCTATTAAGAGCCGAAGACATTTTTTATGTAAAATTGTACTCATATAGTACTTTAATATTTGATTTTTGATTGGAACTAGTTCACTAAACTAAATTTACACATATGGTAAAGGTTATACCCGATAGTCAAAAATACCACTTTTACTTGTTTGTATGTTGATTTTATAATATCTAATAAACTTTTTTTCTTTTTATTGAAAAATACCACTGTGGAACATTATATATTTTTCAAGTCAGTGGCTCCGGCTGTACTTTCTCCTGCGATCTCTTGCTTACTTCAAATCTGTTATTCTAAACTCTATACCTATTTTATTAAACTTAACTCGACTCATCCAGGCCACTTACGCTATACATCCAAGTCAGTCATCTCCTTTCACCTAATAGCCATAAAATATCTGCCATACATTGTTTTTATGCTGTTAATTCCGTGCGTTGACAGCTAGAGCTCTTTCTCTTTATTCCTGCTGCATCTCATTTTTAATTCGCATATACTACAACAATTATTAATTTTAGTGGGCTCGAACTAATGAACTTGGTAATCCTCTGTTTTAAAGCAAGCACACACCTCTACTAACACAGCCACTTAGGTTGCTCAACTTGTGTTGGCTAATTGTCGTATTATTCTCTACACATACGCACACACGGTTAACAACACCACTACTGTTGTTTTCAGATATGTTGGGTTTGCCAGAACTTCTTTTCGTAACAGCACTGTAGCGGTACCATTAAACTTAACCTACGACACAAATTTGATATTTCTTTTATTATACTTTAGGTTTTGTTTGTTTTTTTTTTTTTAATTTAAACTCTTAAGTTCAAGCTCAACCTGAAATAAGAGTTTGGGAAGTTTAGAAAGTCGTAGTTTCTTCTTTAAATTTCATTATTGAGGTGTATTTTTATTTCTGATAAATTGCTTCGTTTGATGGGAATCACTTAAAAGGGGTTTCCCTGAAATCAGGTCTTTATCAAATCATTGCTTTACCAAATCACTGGAACTTTAGAAAATTGTAACAACTGATGAGTTTGTCAGAACAGATAAATAATAACTGTATAAAACATCGTATATCAAAAACTAACTTTTATATTTGTTTGCAGCTGCAAAAACTTTTAAATTTATTTCGTTTTCCTTTGTTATTTTAATAAATTGTAAAACAAGCTGCAAGTAAAATAAATAAAATAGCAAATAAAGAAGACAATAAATATCTTTTACTACAGTTTCCTCAGTATAACTTTTGTGTGGTTTATTAGTTTTCTTATACAATTCTGTAATTCAACATATTCATGTATTTTGTTATTTTGCTGCTGTAGCGGACCTTGGAGCTGTTTTTTATACCCTTCACTATTAGAAAAGCTCATTCTTGCGTTTTCATTTCTTTGAAACTTCTACAGTATTATTTAGCGACCGATAAAGTATGTATTCTCAAACTATTAAGTACGGAAGTTAATTCAAAATTGCTTTCTAGACGATCTGTGCGTTTGAAGGATAAGGCAGGAGATCCAATTAACTAAACAGCGGTCAGGGCTCATGGGGTTGTTACGATCTTTCGTTTTGCCATTATATCTATGTTAGACCTTTAGATAAGCCAAACAATCTCGAAAATCCAGTGAACCACAATAGACGGTAAATTGAAACTTGTGTGCATTAAATGGCAAAACGCGTGGGCTGAAGGAAATAACGAACCCCCAACAAGCTCTAAAAAGTTGGATAAATACCAGGGATGAGGGGTGTGTAAATGTGCCGTTGTAAAGCTCAACGGACGTATTGTACAATTAGACTATATTTACCGACGTAAAATTTGTTACTTCCAGATCGTGATGCCGTCAATGGTTGGGGTAGCTATTCTAATCCAAGGAGCGTCAAATAAATGAAGAAGGTGTTAATGAACGTCCGCCAACGGACGGGCTGATCATTCCTGATACAATAACGAGATATGTATTAGCTTGCTATTAGGAGCAACAGACAGCGGAAAGGGACCCAAGAAAAGGGCTTCAAGACGAAAAATAGACACCTTTTTCAACTCAAGTTTTTAAACAGGAAAACAAACTAATGTTATTTAATATAAAAATATTTAATGAAAATTAATACCTTTTTCTTGATGAAGGGTATATTAAATACGAAATAATCGAATGCAGTACTATCGCTTGTTTCTTTTTCTACTTTGAACATGTTTTTATTTTTGTATTGGATATTGGTTTTATTTGTTTTGAAAATTTTATTTATTTTACAGAATAATAAAGTAGTTATGAACAATAACAGTAGCAGCAATAATCACCATGCAATTTAAGGGTGGGGTGAACAGACGTTGGTACGAACTTTGACTTGTATAAATGTATGCCCTCAATCTAGACAACCAATATACAAAAGAAAATAGAAACAAAAGAATTATTAACCCACGTACTTGTTCTCATGTGCAATCACTGTTGTTCCTTGATCAATCACTGTAGTTATATTTATTATTTTGTTCAATTATAAAAACAAATTTATGGTACAGTCCACTATGTGTATATATATGCACCTGCGTTGTATTGAAGATGATGTATGTAATAAAGATGAGTATCGTATATTATTTTTATTACATCAAAAGTAATTTTTTGATAACAACATTTCGTTTCTTTTAATTTAATCATTATCTAACAAAAACGTTAGCGTTTATTTTTTCGTTAAATTGATGTTTGTGGCAATTAAAATAGCTACATACATCTAACATACACCTAATTACATAAGGTCGGTCCTTCTTCTAGCAATATTGTATTTAAATGTTTTTAATGTTAGTTTTACGTAGAACCTTACATATACGTAAGTAAATATATGCCTCTGGTAATAGAAAATGACAGTAACTGCATAAAAAGGCAAATTGTAATATATACGCGAAGTTATCTAACAAGCGTCCCCTTAAATCACCATTTTTAAAACGTTGCTTGATAACTGACTTATTAAAGATTCGGCAATCATACGTACTGCCTGTCCATCTTGCCACTGAACATAAAATGTGTTTCGTAAGTACCTACAACTATTCGCCTCGCATACTTACATCGTTTCGGCCCCAACAACGCAAAACCTACAAAACCTGTAACTTGGCTGTAGTTCCACAGACTCTTTTATCTAATTCTATCTCATCCTTGGCCATGTTTATAATTTTTGAGCCGTTTCCTTATTAAACCTATATCTTGAATTAAATAGATAGTCAGGTAATTGAAACGGATCACTTCTCCTATTAAAAGTTTTATGACGTTTTGACATTTTGGGCAAGATTATCTGCAATAATATTCCATCTTATGAAATATTTGCATTTGTATATAAGTATGTTTTAAGAACTTACTTATTGTAGAAATTTAATTTTTTATATTCGTTGTATTTTTTTTATTAATAGCTTTTCACACTTTTTCACAAATTTTACGGGAAAAATGCTTTTCAAAACAGAAATACCAACTTACTAAAGGTTTAAAGAAGGGTAACTGTTACATTAAATATTTGAAAATTATTAATGGTTAATAACAGCGTAATAGTGCTATTAATCATTTGTGAATACTACTTTAGCGATTTTTTCTTATTAACCTCTTATTAAGCAGTTTAAAATTTTTGTGAATAAGACTGTTATAATTTTAATTAAATGATAACCAAAAACGCCAGAATTGGAAGTAGATAAAATATAGATAACCTGTAAATAAAAATTGGGTAACAATGCTTTTCTATTGGTTCATTGAAGCTTGTAAGCTTCATCTCAAAGCTCAAGTGTAAAAATATAATAATATCTTTTAAAAAATTATGTTAAAATTATTATTGAATATAATAAACAATAAGATAATTAAAGTCACAAATAAGTAAAATTATTTAAAACAAATTATAGTAATGTTTTCTCGTATTTGATCACAGCATTTTGCTCTCTCTCCTTCTCGGTGTCAAAAGGGTTCCCAGGTTTCTTTCGAGTCGTATCCCCCATTAGATAAATTTTTGATTGAGTTCATTGCTGAAAAAAGACGAATTCATTTTTTAAATTTACGGAAAGACTTGCCTGTCATAATTTTTAATAACGTTTTTGTTACCATACTTAGCAAAAAAGTAAAATATATTTGATAATAGCAAAATTACAATAACCAAACACATAACTTTAAAAAACGGCAAAATATCCCCTTTAAATCCCTATTACGCAAAATTTATTACGCAAATGTATCCTTAAAGAATTCCTCAATCCGCAAATTGATGGAGATGAAAATTTATTCTGATTTTAAAAACAAAATTCCCCCCCCCCTGGCCGTCAATTGATTACGAGGTGCCCAAAGCATATATATATATATATATATATATATATATATATATATATTGTTGCTTTAAGTTGGAAATGTCAACAGTTGCCATTTGTTTTCGATTTCAAGCAAGTCTCTCTTATTTCTCTTTTCTTTTTTACATTTCCACCGGACAATGCAACAATAAAAAGCTGTGCTGGTTTTGCAATGTTGTATTTGTTGTGGAGCCGCTAGTACCTAGTAAAATAAATGTACCTTGACGGTGCCTCTATATTGGACATAAATATGTAATTTCTCTCTCTCTCTCTCTCTTTGCAGTCTGCAGCTTATTTTCTTTGTTCTACAATGTTATTGTAAGCTGCAAAGACTTTACGGCTTCTCCAAATATTTCTTGGCCTCCCTCTCTTTCTACTTCCTACAGGGATAGATTACAAAATTCTGACGAATCCGGCCGAATTTTCTACTAAGGTTTTCGATATTTAAATCTACAAGCTGTGTTATGACTAATTGTTAATTGAAGATGTTAACTCTGCAGCAGTTCGAGTCACACACATTACGCAATTGTGTAAATGCACATGAGTTTTATTTTCTTAAGCTCTGAATGTCTTTTTTAGAGCCACCACATCGGATATATATATTCTCCGAGATACTCTTTTTATAGTTCGACGTGTGCACTCAGTAAGTTCTTATTCTCTTTACCTTAGCCACGTCAATTCTTCGCCTGTTTTATTTGAATCACGTGCGAGATCGATAAGTTTTTTTTGCTTTTTGTCATGAAGCCAATGTGAAAGTTCGCATAGTTACGCGATTCTTAGTAAGCTCCATACAATCTCCATGTATGGAGAATGTATGCTTTTTCGTAGCCAGAAGAATATATAAAGGAACCTTATAGTGCTGATTTGATATATACCATCTACTTGTTGGACGATTCGCTTTAGAATTATTTTCATGAAGACAAAAACATATCGGCTCTTAATGGGTTAAGCAATTTAAAAATTTTTTAGTATTTTCTTAAAGATCTCTTCAAAAGCTTTGAAATGATACCCATATTGATATTTTAAAAAATTTTGAATATTTCAGATCCCCGTAACTTGGAAAACATGGGCGAGCGCCAATTTTTTTCTTGATCTTTTTCTTATTTTTTAATTCTCTATCGATAATATATGTGTTTTTCGATTGGAATTTTTTTCATGCTGATTTCCAATAGCACCTCTTCGACATTATATCTGATCGATTGACTTATTTATTTTTTTTAACCAATTTGCCGAGGCAACGCTAGCACGGACGGACAAATCTAAGTGTTAGTGCTCGCGATAGTAAAAGATTTTTTATGGGTTTCAAGAATTTCATTAGTTAAGCAGTTCTAAGAAAGAAACTATTTGAACAATTTATTTCTTTCATATTTACAAGTTTTTCGAATGAAAGAGTGCGTATTTAAATATTTGTGACGGTAGTCTAAAAAATTGTTACATTTACGCAATAGATATAAAACTCACAATGTGTTACACACAGGGAGGACGCGTACAAAACAGTGAAATTTAAAAAACGGATGCAGAAGAAGTTAATTTCGTATAAAGTATAAAAACGCAAAAGGGGTTGTCACAACAAGTAAAAAAATAAACATTAAATTTAATTACATGTTGCTCAAAAAAACATCCCCATTAGTGTTCACTTCAAACTTTTATAAATATATAAACTTACACAAATAAATGTTTTAACGTTTATAAATAAGTAGGGTGCATAAATTATAGTTTGATTTACAAATACTTCAATCAAAAGGAGAGATTTCTCTTGTCAACATTTTATGTTAATGAAAATAAAAACATCAACAGTATGAGTTTTTACAACAATGGAAGACATGACGTTTGCATGGTTGGCATAGTTGATGACGATGCTGCGTTTATTAAAACCCAAATCTAATTCCCATTTACCATCAATATCCATGTATTTGTGCACAAGAAATTTTTGGCAAAAGATGTCACAGTAACAGAAACGAATACAAAGAAAATTAAATTTACATGTTTTTTTGTTGTTGCTGTTAAGTACACGTGCAACAATTTTCCACTCCCACTTTTGAAGCATTTTACGATGCTGGAAGGGCAATAACTTAAGTTGTCATTTCATTTCAACTGAATGAGTAATTTCAAATGACAAGACAAATGAATGATTCATCAAATAGTGCATAAACGCATGTTTAATACAATTCAGATTCAATTGCTTGGCGAAAATATTAAAAAGCCAAAAAAGGGAATAAATTTTATGAAGAAAACCAATAACTAAAAGATATCATAATGAGACGTCTTATTAATAATCTAAATGTCTGCGATCGAAATGAATTTTAGTTGTCATATTGTGAGGTTGGCAAATATAATCATACAATTTAAATTTAATTTAAAATTGTCTTTTTAATGCCACTGTAAAAAACTGTTATTTTTCCGCTACGGTAACATTATACATCTACGGCTATATTTTTAAAAACTTAAAACGGGTTAATAAACGATTAATATAAAAAACGATTAATACACCGATAAGATTAAGATACCGATATTTAAATATTATATCGGCGATACCTATTAAGAGAAATTTTACTTAATTTTAAAAACAAACAAACCACCCTTCAAATTCCCTTTACGGTAAATAAAATTTAGATGGATTTAACTTTTATTTCTTAAAATATTATTATACAGGATAATTATCATTTATTTTTTATTACTTATTTAATCTTAAATTATTATTATTAATAATTACCCTTGACATGAATATCTTTTCCCTCGAAACGTTTCCCCTTTGTAGCATATAACCAAAGCGAAAACTTCTTTAGTAGTTACGAGTTAAGTTTACGCATGCATGTATTATTCCGGCTCTGCCTCGTCGGCAATCGGGTGGGGTTATGAACCTAGCTCTTGATGAAAAAAACTACATATAATAAATATTTTAATTGCATGCGTAAGAAAATAAGGTTGATATTGAAACTAATTCAAATAAAATTAAACGTAAACTAAGAGGTGTGAAAAATTAAAAGCTGTAATTTAATTATAATTGGTCAAAACAATGAAGGGAGACTAAATAAATAAAATAGTATAAATACTAAGAGGGAAAGATTATTGCATCTATTGATACATTGCCAAAGGTGAAAGTTTGCAACGCAATGCCTATCCCTACCGTGATCATTTGTAAATTCCAATTTCAATTTTCTGATGATCCCAAACAGAACTTTACCACTAACTAGCCTTTCTTGGTCGCGAGAATCAAAACTAAGCTATTTAACCATTCATAACAAAAATTTTATTTTTTTCATAAAATTTTATATGAGTTTTGTTTTTACTATAACAAAGATAAGAAATTAGGCTTATTAAATGTTCATTTTTCCTTAGGCATATAATATTTACGCTAAATAGATATTAGAATAGTGAAATTGATTTTTTTTTACATATGTATGTATGTATGTGTGAAGTTTGCAAAAAAGAATAGTTGCTGTTAATAAGTAGAAGCAAGAAAAGGTTACACAGCAAAGAAGCTGCTTTGATATACATATGAAAGAATGAAAGAGTCAAAAGTACTTATATTTCTCTTTCACAAAGTAAAATTAAATTTAAGTTTGTATATGTGCAAATATAAAAGAAAGTTCTTACGCCAAGCTATTATTTGATCAACTCAGTCACTGTAGTGACCAGTGATTTTTTAATCACAGGTACCAAAATATCGCTCATCTCTAACTCCCGCGATAGGGCAGGGTTGCCTTTTTTGATGTGCACTATTAAATTTCCGTAAATATATTTTTAAGCAAGTCTTATCAAGCAGAAATTTTAACAAGAATAGCAACTATGTTGTTACCAAAAAGCTTGGCACTCCTTTACACAGTGATGTTAATAAAAATCTTGAAAAATCACTTTTTAGCCCACAGCATAAAAAAGTCCCTACGGTACAAATTTTTAGTCTCCTATAGAGGGGCTCTTACATGAAGGAAAAAGTAAAAGCGTAATAGAAAATGTTATTAAAATTTAACGCAGTGTAAAAATTTAAATGTAAAACCGTTATCTTTGATACTAATGCATTTTACTGTTCTGACGGGGTGTATCTGTGTGAACTGTTTTGGAATCACGAAAAAACTAACTTTCGTAAAATTTCGTGTTAGCGCCTTGCTGCAAAATTAATTATTTTTAGCAAAATGAAATGTATGTAAGTTTTAATGTTGATGGTTATCAAATAGTGTTAATTTTAAAGATTTTTAATTTTTCATTTTCTTAAGTGGGTGGTAGTAAATTTCAAGTTAATGCAATCCAGTGTATTTCATTATGACACAAGACGAGTTTAAAAGATTATGATTTAGCTTGTGCCTTTTTTTGTGAATTTGGTGACGTCAAAACATTTTTGAAGAATGTTGTAAAATTTGGAAAAATAATCTTAACTATTGATCTTTCTGATTCGTGAGAGAGAAAGAAATTATAACTTCGATTATTAATTAAACATTTTCCAAGCTTACAAAAAATTTCATTGACTCCGAATTAAAGGAAATTAATCTTTTTTTCTTGAAAAAGTTCATTCAAATGATTAAAACGTTTTGTGCGTATATTATGGAAAGCCAGAACGATTAAAAGTTCAATTGGCAACCTGCTGTAAGTCCTTAGTTGTCGGATTCCACATTAATTGTAAAAAAATGAAGTAAGTATTTGATATTTAATTATATACTTTTATATGTTAAGTGAATGTTATAGGAGCAAAACAAAGTTACTTTAGTAACAAAAAAAAAAAAAAAAAAAACAGAAATTTCAACTTTCTATAAGTATTTAAGAAATTTTATTTCTATATACATATTTATATTATTTTAGTTTGGGTGACTTCCTAAACGCATGTTGCTTTGTAGTAATACATTGCACCCTGTTCGTAAACGCAACCCTGAAAATTTTGACAATGTATCTTGTTCCCTTTTGCAACACTGTTGTAGTTAATACGCAAGGAAAAGCAACAAAGGCATCCAAATAAAAGTAGATGCAAAGCGAATGCAACACAAAACACGATGGCGACGCAGGAAGATAAGTAAGAATTTTTTCTTATAATTTATTATATTTCTCTATTCTTTTTATTGCAGTAAAAAATGGACGCATAATTTTAAAAATCTATTAATTAATGCAAGGTTGGATATGGAAAAAGAATTTCGTGCAAAAACAAAGAAACGCGTTGTACTATGGGAACGTGTATTGCAAAATATTAAATTTTACAAGTGGTTTTTGGTTAGCAATAAGCTGAACACAATCAACAAAACCTTTGTAGCACGCACCCATTCCAACATTAAAACGATCGCTTACTTCACGAAAGCTGTTCTGATTTGAAAGTTTCCACAGAGTTATAAAAAGAATGTTCTTTAATTCAAGACCAGGACGTCCAGTCTGAGCCTTTTTGTGTGAAACATTTAACAAACACAGCAGTTTCTACAAATTAAAACAAATTAGTTTGTTGTCAAAAGTAAATAAAAGTTTTACAAATTACTTTGGTAAAAATTTTACGTGCAGATTTTTATTCACATAAATACTACTTACATCAAAAGTCCTCCTTCCCATTCTAAAGTGGCTGTAAAAAACATCGTCAGGCATTTCATTAATGATTTCCACAAAGCCTTTTGTTTTTGGTACTCTTTTTGATACCCGTGTTTCTTTCAGCAAGACAGCAAATCGTTTATGTTTTCTTTTTAAAATGTTACCAGCAATTTGGAGGCTGGAGTTTCCCTGTTCGCACAAATCTAACAAATTTCCCACTAAAATATGCTCTTCTGCCATTGTTCGCTTTATTATGAATGATACAATGCATATAAATGTTCCTAAACGTTTTCAGTGTTGCAAAGTATTAGTATGCAACGTATTAAAAAAGTAATTATACAATGTATCAACTTGGTGTTAATACTGTATTGATACATTGTAAATATACGTTTAGGAAGTCACCCTTTATTTTAAATTTAACTATTGTTTTTGTCTTTAAAACTTTCACATTCCAACAGTAGAAACTCCAACTACAAAATTACAACAGCTTTGGTTGCATCTAATACAACACAGAAATGTTAACCGTAACCAAAAGTTATGTATGTATATTCATAACATTATTTAAAATATTCAAAAGCAAAGTCGAACAAGCGTAAAAGTTATGTTTTGAACATTTCTATTTCTCGTTTTTTTTTTTTTTTTTGTTTTTGATTATTGTTCCTATTAAGTGATATTATACATTGACATTTGTTCTTTTAAATTTATGATTGCCAATAACGGTAAATTTGTTATCAGTGTGACAAAGGTATTTGTACAATAGGCATTAAATATTTGTAGCAAATGTACCTATATTTTAATTGCAAATGAAAATAAAGAAAACTTGGTAAAAAATAATCATCGCTTTGCTCTTCAGACTTATTTAAAGTTTGTCACGTGCGAGATCGTAAGTCGCTAGCTTAGAGTGCAAAGGTGCCAAATGCATCGTTAAAAAAAGTTAGTATCTTTTTTTTCATATGGTTGATACGAAAAAGTGCCAAGTACTGCTAAGGTCATTTAATACATGTGATTGTTGCTAAATTATGCTAGTTGTTTGTTCGTGCAGCGTAAAAATTAATTACGAGTAATTGCTGTTTCTAACATTTTTTTACTCGCAAAAGGTAACTTATTTTTATTATTGTTTTAAAGATATTAACTAAATTATTACTATATTCATTAAAAGGCCCGTATGGCTAAAGACGAAAGTAGTACCACTGCTTTACAAGCAATTAAAAAACGGAAAAGCATTGACCTTTTTGGCAATAATGTAGACGATGGTGTTTTAGGACTCGTGCCTTATAGTTTTCAAAACGATTCGGATTATTCCATGGATATGCCCATAAAATCCGAAAAGCGCAGGAAGAGAGTGCAAGTTTAACCCGCAGATTGGAACCCAGAACTTTACGAAGTAGAATATTTGGATCACACTTTTCTCAAAACATTTAGAGAACTTCAATTCGTAAAAAGCATTCGTCCTGGCCGGAAAAAAGGAGATACCAAAGTCACTAATATTTGTGCGATAAGATATACAGCACAAAAAGAAATGTCTTACAAATTGAGATTTGCGAATTTATGGCAACTAAATTCTCAAAGAATAAATAAAATTTTTTCTCCGTTAGATTGGTCTGATTTACCTCAGCTTCACAGTGAGAGAAAAAAGTTACGACTAGCAAATATGACGAATTACCTCATGAGTAACACGACCTACATCCGTATTTATTTTATATATGCAGCATACTTGATTTCATGTTTAAAAACCTCAGAAATTCATTTGTTTTATAAATTTAAGTCTGCTGTGAAGTAAGACTGTATACAATGCAAATGTTTTTTACAATAAATGTTAAGTGCTATCGGCATTAAAAACACATTTTAAGTCATATTATTTTAATCAAATAAGGAAAATGTTCATATTATTTTTTTTTATAGAAAAGGTGCTAAATGATATGCACAAATCAAAAATAGCAACAGAGAGAGTGCTAGCTAAATGACAAAATACTTCTAAATCAAAGATACTATTATTTTTTATATTTTGTACTTACTGTATAAGTATGTAACAACAAAACAAATAAAATACAATTAAAAAAAATTTACAAAATATAATGTAAATTGTTTATACAGTTTTTAATCTCTCCTGAAAAATTTGAAAAAGTGTAGTTGGCGCTTTTGCACTCTAAGCTAGCGCAGTGTAAAATGTATAAATTCAAAATACATTTTTTTCTAAATATTTTTATTTTTATAAAATATTTTAAAATTTGTGTGACGTATTGGATTCGCTTTCATAAATTTAAAAAACTAACATAAGATTAGCGAATTCAGTCAATTTTTTTAAAATTGTCCGTCATATTCGTAATCAGAGACTCTAAAAACCTTGTGGTACCAAGATTTATTAAAATTTATTCAATTCATATTAAGTAAATAATTTTGTCGCACTAAAGCTTAAAGGATGATAAAACAAAATTACAAAACTATAAATTATAAAACCGGGAAAGAAATTGAACATATTAAAAATCATTTATAGTCATCTTCCATGTCTAGTTAAATAAAAAGCAAAATATAACAATAAAAAGTTTGATGAAACTAAATGTCGCATGTGACATGTAACGCGCGACAGTAATTAAAATTAAATAAAAATAAACTACGTAACATTTTAAATCAAATAAAAACTATTATTCAGATTCATGATTGCATTACATTTTAAAATAAGTCGCATTTAAATATTCTATCAGGTTTCGCTGAAATCAGCTTTTAAAGCCACTTCTGTTTTTGTCGCATACGAATGCCTTGGTTTCTTTTAATTAACTTAAAAGGAACAGTTACCTAAAATTAACCTTATTACGAATTATAGTACTAATCAAGAGCTATAAGTTGAGCCTTTTTTTAAAATAAAATAATATTTTGACATATGGTTTTTTTTAGACTTTCAATGCGTACGAATGTCGCATTCGACATTGTAATAGTTTGTGTTTTAAGCAAATAAAACTTTAACAGCTGTATTTATAAATGAATAAAAATTGTCTTATTTTCGGCTTTTTCGTTCATTTTTAATTTGATTTCTAAATGTTTTTAGAAAGAAAAAATATTTATACATGTATGCGGATGTTTTCTACAGAAAACAAAATAATTTTTGCGAAAAAAAAACCGACTTCAAAACAGATTTCATCTCTCTGCCTATAACAGCTCAAATGTATGGCCACATAAATTAGGTTACTTTAACTTTGGGACACCCTTATATCTCCAAACTTTATACTTTTTCAACTGTTCAATAGTTTAGCAATATACTTTAAATTGCAGCAGCTGTAGGGTCACTCTTCAATTTCCAAATTCAAATTGAATACTTGCTGTTGTAGCAGTTTTAACAATCAGGTTCTGTTTAAATTTCAACTGTCTGTCTGTAACGGTTCAAACGTTTGCCCATATACATCAGATTATATCAACTATTTAATTTATAATATAACATTTTTATATTTCTTATTATACCAAAAAAAGTAGTGGACATTCTGTCTAAAATTAAGGTGTTTGTATACAACGGTTCAAAAAATACGGCCATATAGAACAAATTACATTAATTTTGGGAACACCCTTTAATTTCTAAATTCAAATTATAAGCTTCGTGTTATAGCGGACTTAGCAAAACATGTCCTTTGTAAATTTCAGCTGTCTGTTTATAACGGTAAAAAGTCCGGCCACATACACCATATTATATCAACTATTGGGACACACGTTTATTTCCAAATCCAAATTTTATACTTGTTGTTATAGAGAGTTAGTAATACAGGTTCTTTTTAAATTTCAATCGTCTGTCTGCAACTGTTTAACAGTATGGCCATATACCAAATTAAATGAACTATTGGTGCACCCTTTAATTTATATTTTGAAATATTATCACCTGTTACTATAACGGCTATAGCAATCGACATCGTGTCAAATTTACAAGCGTTTGTCTATAACGGTTCAAAAGATAGGCCTATATAAGTAAATCTACAGTAATTATGGGACACACTTTAATTTCTAAATTCAAATTATAAACTCGTTGATATAGCGGATTTAGAAATACAGGTCCCTTTTAAGTTTCAGCGTTCTGTTCATAACGGTTCACCCTTTAACTTCCAAATCCATATTTTATACTTATTGTTATAGCGGAGTTACCAATACAGGTTCGTTGTAAATTCCAGGCGTCTGTCTTTAACTGTTAAAAAGTATGGCAATATACATCAAATTAAATGAACTATTGGCGCACCCTTTATTTTGTAATTCTTCATATTAATACTTATTACTATAACGACCATAGCAATCGACATTTAGTTCAATTTGCAAGCGTTTGTTTATAACGGTTCAAAAGATATGCTCATATAAGTAAATCTTCTTCAATTTTGGGACACCCTTTAATTTCTAAATTCAAATTATAAGCTCGTTGATATAGCGGATTTAGCAATATAGGTCCCTTTTAAGTTTCAACGTTCTGTCTATAACGCTTCAAAAGTTAGGTCACATACACAAAATGCATTAACTATTGGAACATCCTTTAACTTCCAAATCTAAATTTTATTTTTGTTGTTACAGCGGACTTAGCAATACAGGTTCGTTGTAAATTTCAAGCGTCTGTCTGCAACTGTTCAAAAGTATGGTCATATACATCAAATTAAATGAACTATTGGGGCACACTTTGATTCATAATTTTAATTTTGCAAGCGTTTGTCAATAACGTTCAAAAGATAGGCCCACATTATGGCCATATACATCAAATTAAAAGAACTATTGGAGCACCGTTTAATTTATAATTTTAAATATTAATACTTTTTACTATAACGGCCATAGCAATAGGCATTTTGTCCAATTTGCATCGTTTGTCTATAACATGTCAAAAGATAGACTCAGATAAGTAAATTTACATCAATAATGGGGTCACCCTCTAATTCTTAGATTTATTTTTGTATAATTTTTTCTTGCTGGGAGCTAAAGTAATACGCAGTCATTTAAAATTTTACAGAAGCGAATTTTACAGTTCATAATACACTTAAATAATATGTATATTGTATGGGGACACCCTTTAATTTTTTAGATTATGGACTATTTTTAAAACAGGACCAATCTGTAACCATAATCTATCATATTACCAAAAAATTTTAAAATCGGGTGAGAAAGGTTCTGCAGTCACAGACATAAAAAAGCAACATTCATCGAATTGTATAAACTCCTTCTTTTTTTAAGTCGGTTAAAAACAAACTTGTGGTGCAAACCATAAATAAGCATACTTTGATAAAGCAAAGTAACAACATAAAAAACAGCGTGGCTGTCGAGACTAAGTTTATTAATAGGGCCGCACAAGTTTGCAAAAAACATATCTTTTGTAAATAACAAATAGCGAAAATAAATCTGTCCAGGGAAAAGTAGTAAGAAGCACTACAGTTAAATTTAAAAATCTAAGATGATTTCATTTAAACTTAAAACGTTGAACAATATTAAAATAGTTTCTGGTGAATAACAAAATAATAGTGCCAGATTCCCCTAAGCTCACAAGTTAAGAACTATTAATCCAATTTTGACAGTTAACCTTTTTTAGGCAGATAAAGAATTATTGTGCTTTAAATTTAAAGTTATGTCGCAGAGCTCTCTCTCTCTCTCTCTCTTCCTCTCTCTCTCTCTTTCTCTCACCAAAGCTATACATATATTTCCAAATACAAGCGCACTGTTATCGTCAGCAATAAATCCCATTAATTTATTGTCCTGAAAATTTTCAAAGGAATTTTTCTGTGAAAAATTTATCTGCACTCATATTTAATGTGAATGTCACCACACAACAAACATATTGAAAGTAAAAAAAAGAAAACAGAGACACATGACTACGGCTATAAGAAATTTCACTTGCATGACAGAACCGCCAGACGAGACAATCTTACAAACTCTACAAAATACTAACACACAAATGGACACATACATATATCGTTCACAAGTGTCACTTAACTTACAAAAACCGCTACGGCAACAGTCACTTCCGGTAAATTTTCCATCAATATTGTTGCACCAAGTTGTAGATATGTATATTCTAATGTAATTTCTTTGCGGTCTATTTTGTTTTTATTTAACAACATTTATGCACACAAAACAAAAAGAGTACTTTTATGTCTTTACTAAAAAAAATAACTAAATAGATCTCCACTAAAACTTAAACCATTTAAAAAAATTTTTGAAAGAATGTGAATGTTGAAACACTCAAATACAACAATCTAAACACACCTTTTAACACATGTTGGAAGAGATGCCACCGTCTGCTCGAATAAACCCGGCAACACACAGGTTGCATGTTTCACAATTACCCATTAAATGGTAAACAGACACTTTATTAGTATCTTAATCTTCATTGTGGAAAAAAATATTTCTGTAGTTAACAGGCGATTTGACATAAGTCATTGCTGTGCTATAAGTTGATCAGCATCAGAAGCTTAAAAAATTTTAAATTAGTTGCTATTCTGTTCTTTTCCGATTTATATAAAAAAGCGTCAGGGTTCCTTAAGTAAAGCAATTTACTATTCTTTAAGTTAATTCTTACAAAATGTAGACATATATTTAACAAAACTTGATTAATAAAAATCAGCACATTCGGTCCATAAATAGTCATTTTAAATCAACAAACTACAATCACCATTAGTCTTTTGTGTTGTGTTTGTCATATTTTTCAGATTTTTATATTTTTGTTGGTGTTTTAAACTACAACGAAAGTTATTCCAACAGCTGATGAAAAGTCTCCGGGACCGTAACAAGTAAATTTAAAATGGTAAATGTTTTGAAAACAGAAAAAGACAAACTCAAATAGTTCTTTTTCTCTTTTTCTAAAAATTAAAGGAGTTACACTTTACAAAAACTGCTTAGGAGTACCAATGATCAATACACGAATCAATCACTGTACTCGTATGTTATCGTCATCAGCTGAAACTGAAACCCTTTGACACGGGAATTAATTTCGGCCGTTGAAAAATTCTATATATTTTTTTCCAAAGTGTCTTTTGAAGCTGTACATTTTATTGTAAAAGCTGTTTATTTTTTTATTGATTTTAAATTTCTGAATACACATATGTACATAAATAAAAGAAATATTAAAAAATCATCAAAAAAATACGCGAGAAAATTCAATTTTTTGTTTTTTAATTTGAAAATAAACCTTCACATATAGGGGACTGCGTCGATGATAACTAGACAAAATATATAAAAGTGTTCTCAAGTTGTATTGAAATCATCAAATCTTTAGATATTAAAAAATAACATCACAACGAACCTGTAACTGCAAGTTAATTGCATGTGTGGTAAAATTTCAACCAGTTACGGGTTGATAAAATCGACGTACATTATAATGTACGCCACGCATCAAAGGGTTAATATTCAGATTCAGTTTTAACATTTTTCTTTTGTCTACTTTAAACCCACCCAAATTTTTTAAGTTCGATTACAATAGCGCTAGAAATAGATAAGTTTGGTCTCTTAATGATTTCTTTTGGTAGGAAAAACGCGTTTTCCTGTAGTGGACGACGACGAACAGCAAGAGTAGCAGTGGAACTTACCACCACTTAGACCCCATGTTGATCATGGAACAAAGAAGTAATATTCATTTTAAAATATTGTATTTAAATTTTTATTTCGATTTACAGCAATTGACGAACAACACATGTACGCAACAGCAAAGTTGCTCGTTTTCAGAAATAAATATTTTTAAGAGAAATTAAGAAAGATTACCGTCTATAATAGTATCAAATAATTCTTTCCACAAATGTCATATGTGGTGCATGAAAAAATTGTAAAGTATTGCATATTAATTTATTCTTAAATCATCCTGAAAATCTAGTTCAGAATAATACGTGCGTGCTTGAATTCTCTGTATAAAAAGATAAAATAGAGCCTTAGAAAAAAAACAAAGTGCCGCTCTGCAGGGTCCTGTAACCTGAGGTCCAATGGTCTCTTGATTAAAATTCCATAAGCAATATACATGAATACACCGCAAATCAAGACAAATTATTGCGACATAAGGACGTGTAATAAAATATGTAGCTGTTGTTTTTCTCCCATACATTTTATGGATTTATGGATTTTTTGTGCTGATTTTCATACTAAAATAATCCTATTTCAACGGAAACATGCGAAGGCGGAGATGGTGAAATGAATATATTTTCAATTTGGATTCAGGAATTTAATACTTTACGGGGTAAAAAATTACATACTTACAAAACGTTCTTGTAATTCAAATATTTATTGCTATGCAAATGAAAGATAAGCCCTTCGGATAACAAGTAGTTTTGAAAATTACTTTTAAAATATTTTAATTGTGACCCACGAATACAACAAACAAAAACTGTAGTAAGACTATTTCACACGTAGAGCAGCTGAAATATTGCAATTACAAAAGCAGTCTTGCCAAGTGGGTATTTCGATAACGAAACAAGTTAACATTCATTAAAATTATTAATAAATAAGTCGATCAAGTGTGAGTTTAACTTCCACAAAAAGGGTTCCGTACCATATATGGGTCACCTTTTAGTTTATTAAAAAAAAAACTTGTTTTATCGGACATAGTAATTCATACTTTAGGTGAACTAAAGATGTTTCTGTTAGGACACTTTTCATTTTATTTTTTCATACTTGTTTTTATAGCATTTAAAAAAATTAGGCCAAACATGCGAAAACTGCGTTACTTTTTGGATACCCTTACAATTTATTTTTAACCGACTTCAAAAAAAAAAGGTTATCAATTCGACTGAATGTTGCTTTTTTATAATTGTATCTCCACAACTGTCATTTCTGAATCGATTTTGAATCTTCTTTATTTGAAAGGCGATGCTCACAGGTTGGTCCCGTTTTAAAAAAGTTCATAATCTTAAAAATTAAGGGGGTCCCATACAAATTAAATGTTTTTGCGTATATTATTACCCGTCCGCAAAGGGCATCACTTTAAAATTAAAAAAAAAAATTTTGTCACTAAAGCTCTCAATGGCAAAAATTAATAAAAAAAAAATCAAAAATTAAAGGGAACCCCAAAGGTGACGTAAATTTTCCTATATGGGCCTACCTTTTGAGCCGTTATAGACAAACGCCAGCAAACTGGACATATTGTCATTTTCTACGATCGCTGTAGTAACAAGTATTAATATTCAAAATTATACATTAAAGGGTAGTTGATTTATTTTGATGTATATTGTCATGATCTTGAACAGTTGTAGACAGAAGCTTTAAATTGACAACGAACCTGCAAGTATAAAAATTGGATTTCGATATTAAATGGTGTCCCAATAGTTGATGTTAATTGATGTACGTGGCCAAACTTTTAAAGCGTTACAGACAGACAGCTGAAACTTACAAGGGACTTCTTTTACTCAGCTGGTTAGTGCAAAAATATTACAATTTAAATTAAAGAACTAAAGGGTGTTTCCATAATTGTTGTCCTAAATGGCCTTATCTTTTGAACTATTATATACAAACACTTGAAAATTAGACACCAAGTACACTACTTTGTTTGGTATAAGAAGAAGAATGGAAATTTTAAATTATAAGTTAAAGGGTGTGCCAAACTGTTGAACCGTTATAAACACCCGGTTGAAATTAACAAAGAACCTGATTGCTAAGCCTACTACAAAGCAGGTACATAGTTTGAATTTGGAAATTAAAGGGTGCCCCTATAGTTGCTGTAATTTTATGTATATTGCCAGTTGTAGACAGTCGATTGAAATTAACAAGGAGCTGTAGCGCTAA
This sequence comes from Gymnosoma rotundatum, assembly GCA_916610165.2. Classification (NCBI taxonomy): domain Eukaryota; kingdom Metazoa; phylum Arthropoda; class Insecta; order Diptera; family Tachinidae; genus Gymnosoma; species Gymnosoma rotundatum. The sequence goes on along the minus strand of OU744337.1, from coordinate 86,578,915 downwards.
GTCTGCTACAACAAGTATAAAGTTGGGAGATTGAATATAAAAGGGTCCCAATAGTTATTCTTATAGCGGACATAGCAGTTCATCCTCTGTATAAATTTTAAGCTGCTGTCCACACTGGATTATCAAATAAGACCACAATCATGACACTCTGCTAATTTAATGCGTCTGTCTATGAGAGTTAAAAACATAACTATATATTTATCAATTGCTCGGCACTTTCGAAACACACTTAAATTTTCACATGTTGTGTGAAAATTTCAAGAGCCTACCTATTACGATTCCACAGGTAGAGTGTAGTAACAGACAAAAAAGACGAGAGACATTGTGACGAAAACAATAGGGTTAATATTAAGAACTATTGTGCAACTCATTATGTGGACCATTTGTCGATTAATAAGTTTCATGCTAATTTCTTTAAAACTACTAATGTTCTAATGTTCAAAGAACTGGCGGGTTTACTTTGTTGAAGTTTTTTTAAAATGATTCGTATTATATGTTTTTTTTTAATGTTTGTTTACCATTATATGTAGACTTGTGCGAAATCATTTCAGTGAGCGCTCATATCCGTTCAAGTATCAAAAGTGAACACGTTCGTTAAATTAGTTCGTTCCTCATTTTCTGGTTAAAAGACCGAAAAGATAGTACTCTATGAACGGAATAGTAGAAAAAATGTTTAAGTAAAGTTCTGTGAAGAAATTTAAAATTTTTGTGGGTTTGATTTTAAAAAAATATAATTTTAACTGATAGTGTAAAATAAGGGATTTCATTATATTCAATTGAAAATAATTTAATTATTAGTTATTATTATAATTAAACCAAATTTATTTTTATAAATTGAACGGTACACTAAGGAGCGTAAAGAGCTTATCAAACCAATCGGATCACTTCGTTTAGTTGTGTGGTTCTTTCAATTGTCCCAGTTTGTTCATAAACGACTCATCTCTAATTATATGTGTTAGCATTCATACATATGTTTGGTTGCAAAATATGCTAAATTGCAGAATGGCGAAATAATTCATTCCTAAATGATTATAAATTATTTTAAAATAATTTTAATTTTGTTTATTTAAATAGTTTAAAACAACTCTCCATTAAAGTTTAAAGTTTAACTTTCCATTTCGTTTTTACTAATTTTCAACATTTTTCAATTAAAGCATTGTTTGTTTGACCTTTCACTTTCTCAATTTATGTTACAAAATAAACTTATTTGTATAAAAAAAAATTATTAAAGAATACACTCTTTGTTGCCATTTTAAGTGTGCCAATAACTTACCTTTCTGTACAAATAGTTGTTAAGCAAAACACTGGACATGTGCAAAACTGTTAAAGATTCTTATCATTTGCGGTAATGTCCTTCTAATACTTCACTTTCCTCCTATTAATATGCATGTGTATATGTGAGGTTTAGATTTCGTGCAGGTTGCATATTTATTTATAACAGTACATTTGCAATTTATTAGCCTACAACTTCTTACTTCACAAAATTTATGTCGTGCTGTCTTTTGCGTGAACGTTGCTTTTGTTTAACTGTTTCTTGTCGTACTTTGTACACAAATAAATTAATATAAAAGAATGATGCAGTACCGTTAAGCAAATGATTTATAATCATTGCATAGTTTTGAAATTTGGTAAAAACGTTGTTATTATATTGGTATCAATTAAATAAATTAAAACATTGCAATAAACTTTCTCCTTATTACTTCAATTAAAAATATAATTCGTAATTTTTGAAATTAATTTAGAAAACGTGTTTTCTTTTGATGGAAGGTAAAGTTTTTCTTAAGGCTTGTAGTAGTTCATAAACGAAATAATTCCATTCAACTATTCCATTGCTTAAACTAAATGATCTAGTTTAAATCTAAACGCCGACCTAGTTCGAATTTATAGTATTCTTTGTGTTTCAATTACTACATGATGGATTAAATTTCACATATTTTTCGTTGTTCCCTGATTATGACACTCTTAATAAAACAATTTAAATATATTTTAATAAGATAATCTTTGTTTGTTTTTACACGTCTTTTTTTACACGAATAATTTAGGGGATTTAGAAGTTATGTACATGTCTTTTCACGCAAATCCTTTCAGACGTTTTTTTTTTTACTTTGCATGTACATATTGAGTGTTGAAGTGAATTGTTAAACTTGTACGTTGTAAAACAGTCTTATTTTCGTATGTTTCGATTTATTAAGAGTGGACAAATTATGTTTTGTTTTATATTAATACGGTAAATTAAAATCTAATATATACTAAGCACAAATGCGAACAACTTTTTCTTTGGATTTTAAAATTAAAATTCTCGATAGACTTATAGTGCGTTTCCATTAAAAATTGACAATTACTTTTAAATTTTTAAAAGCAATATTATTTATTTGTTACAAAAAAAAGTGTTTAAAAAAATAAAATAAATAATAATAAATAAAATATATAACATATAATATATAACATATAAACCATAAAAACGATTTTTTTACAAAAAATAACATAGTTTTTTTTCTTTTAAACAAAAAACGTGAGTGTTACGTAACAAATTCGAGTTAACAAAAGACTTCAGTTCAATGGAAATACTTCCAGATGTTTTTCTCAAAACTAGTTGATTACAAGTCAGTGGAAACGCAGTATTAATAGACCACTTTCAAGGTTGAATTAATAGAACATTACCTTATAAATATGTACTGTTTTTTTTTGCATGATTTTTGTTACACGGTGTTCCATGAAACGTATTTACCGTGTATTAGAAATTAATGTATATAAATTTTATTATAGTAGCACCTAATCGATGTGTTGCTTGTAAAATAGATAGAATAGATTTCACTAGCAGGTGTTGTAAGTCAGATATAATATTAACAGACCAGGAGCTACAACAGTAATTTACTATTGTTTAGATTTGAACAAAACTGCGAAAACAATTTGAACTAAACGAGCCTAAAAAGACATTTTGAATTAAAAGATCAATTGAACTAAACGATATTTGAACTAAAAAGAAATTTTGAACTAAAAATTGAGCTAGTTCATTTTTAAACCTTGAACTATAATTAGCGCTCACTAAAATGAACTAAATAGCACAAGTCTACTTTCTTTATTAATATTAAATTTTTTGACTCTTTTAATATCAAAACACGTTTTAATTATCCGTGGGTTATGTGTGGTTTTTCCAAGTAGAGTATTTTATCATTTTATAGTTTTTTTTAATAACTAACTTAAATTTACGCGACCATATAGCCTCAGAGTTTAACTTTATTTCATGCAAATTTAAATCCATTAACTGTTGTATTAGACTGAAATGCCAAAGTCTTTAACACCCCGCATAATGTGTCATAAATAACGTATAAAAGGGTTACATATTGGGTACTTTCACAAAAGTCAATTTAATAACAATAATTCTTATGGTCTCGTGGAGAACATCTTTAGAAAAGGACCATGCTTAATATATCTTGAATTTTGATTAAAATTATGAAGAAACGGTGTTCTCAAATTTGTTACAGTATCTCTCGCAGTTTAGTAGATATTTATTTAAGAGAAAAAGAAAATAGTTTTCTTTATGATGGTTATAGTTGGCCAATAATTTTATTTGTAGTTATAGATTTTTGAGCTATTTAGGCCTACAGTTGCTAAGTAATTTAAAATCCAATTATTTTACTGTTTTTTCCGACGTTTCATCGATATTTGTTGACTTTATCAAGGGCGTCTATATTTTTAATTAAATAAATAATAAAATAAAAATACAATTACATTATGATTGAAATAAAAACTTCAGAAATATATACTTACAAAACAAAACGCTGGATTAATGTAATTCAAAAAAAAAAAAAAAATAAACATATTAAACATGAACACAAAACATCTGAATAATTTCAATAGGTTTAAACAATAAACACATTTTAGCTTTAATGCAGATTAGTTAATAGCGACTCTATAGCTGCCATTAATGTTGTCAGTGTCCTCTTTCAGGTTCATTGTGATCCCTATTTTCTTTTGTATATGAAGACTTTCTTTGGTGTATCTTTTTTTTTACTATTTCTTCTTTGTCCAATCTTTTAGTGTGTTGGTCTGCTGGGTGACCTGTTTTTATTATGTGTTGTGCCAATGCAGTTTCCAACTGTGTTTAAGTGTGTATAAACAATTAAGATTATGGATTTTCCAGATTTCAGAAATCTCTTTTTACAAAACTATTCATGTTCTAAGACTCCTGAAAAAAATTGAAGACATCCTTGACGATTCGCCGAAAATAGCCAAAAAGTCAAATTGATACTTTCGAGTTCTTTACCACGCCCCTAAAAACTTTACTAAAATGTCGGTACCGATCTCGATAATGCAGTGAACTTCTTTTCCACTATTCATACAATAGCTGGGTTTTCAACTGTTTGAAGTTTTAAAATTCTATCCTACTCTCATAAGAAAGACAAAACTACATACATTATTAATTTTACACAATACGTCAATCTCCAATTTTTATAACAAAATTAAGGTTTTTTATTTCATGCATCCGTCTTTTTTTTTTATTTGTTATAATACTGAACCTGGAAGTGGAATAATTAACTATTAAATCAAGATTTCGGCTCATTTGGAAATTTTTCGACCAATAAATAGTCTGTACTGCTTAGTTCCATACTTTTTAAGTTTCTTATGTAAGATCTTCCAGAGGTAGGATGTTGATTTAAATGACTTCTTTTCCATAAGATAACTCTTTATTTAGAGTTGATGTCATCGGTCTCCCTGGATATGAATTTATAATAATTTTTTGTATATATTATTTCTTTTAACAGTTGCCAATGTTTCTTGGAAGTCCTTTATTAATTTGCTAACCAAATTGGTCATTGTGGAACTTCTCGCAGAATCTCCATAAAAGCGCCTAGCAGTGTTTCCATCATTCCAGTTACCGTATGCGTTAATGGTATTGCCGATTAAGAGTCAATATTATCAAATTCATATTTTATCCTTTTCTTTGTTTAGTTAGAAAATAGTTTCATTATCTTTAGTATTTTTATATTTATATGTCACATGACAGATGCTTACAATATTTTGTAAATTTAATGCGAGAACGAAGTAGAGCAGTCCCAATTTTAGAGGTTTATGGTTAATAATTTTATCAGCTCTTCAAAATTTAGAGATTTTTCCCAAAATATATTGAATTTCCAAAAACACAATAGTCTGGTAGCAGATGTTATCAAAACATTTCCAAATGCAGATCCAGTTGATTATAATGAATTGGTATATAAAGACATTCTACGAAGCACCAAAGTAGATCCAAATATCGAAGAATAAGATATTTTATATTTGATTTGTTGTTTATATTCACACCATCTAGAAGTCCCATCATAACTCTACTTGCAAGCTTTTACTAATTCAGAGGAGTGTCACTTTCTTATGTGTTCTTTGGTAAAGATTACAATAATCTTCGAAGCATCATATAGGAGGAGACGTCATAAGTCAACAACCGAGAGATTTTTCCTCTTGTTTTTAATTGTGACTTTTCTCAAAATTTTATTATTATTTACTGTCAGACCCAAATTTAATATATGTGCATCCTCATTGATTAGATCTATTTAAAATTTCACCGTTCTTTGAACTTTCTTTGAATGATTTTGGAAGAGCCTCTGCGTTTTGGCCAACTCCTTTAAGTTCTTTTCAGGTAATGGAAAACTTTTCCCAGTTTCACTTTGAATTTTATTAACCATAAAATAGTGACCAACCAATTGAAAAAGTCTATAAAGTGAAATTTCGTTTGCAGTAAAAAATGCCGTCATATTATTTCTTCATAGATTATATTAAAACTCAAAGCAGTTAAACTTTTTGAAATCAAATAACATTTAGAAATTTAAGACCTACATAACTCCGTTTCACACGGAGTTGGTCAACTTTGATCCACTTTAGGTTCTTTATACGACTTCCTCCTGTACACGCAGAAAAAAAACATGATTGTTATATGGTCACAATAACTATATTATGATCTTTGTAACAATGTATAGTTGCGGAGAACCAATTATAGTTGTATTTACCAAAACTTTAGTCACGATAAACATTTTTTGTTATTTTTTGACGATTATATGGTTACTGTGCACAAAAAGTTGCAACATGGTTGGTTTTAACTTAAAAAAATTCAACCACAACCAAAGTTTTATAACTTATTAAAAATAATATATAATATTTAATCATAATATATTATTGTTAATCAAAGTATGGTTAGAAGCAACAGAATAATGTTTACGCTTAAAAATATTTTGTTCTCGTACTTGACAATTTAGTAATTTTTCTGATAGCTAAAATTTTAAATAGTTTTTTATTGTTAAGAAAATTGAAAAAAATAAAAATTTGTGTACAAAATAAATAATTAAAAATAATAATATGCAAAATATGATAACAAATAAAAAGGGAACCAAAACATTTAAAAAAAGTTGAAGTAAATATGTATGTATTGTAAGCATATAAATCTTTACTTTTGTGTTTGAAGCATAATTGTGAAATCGTTTATTTGTTATTTTAAGCAAATAATTGATTTTTTATGAATTTATGTTTTTAAATAATTTTTATGACAAATCATTAATAAATAAAACAAGTTTTTAATATCAGAAAAATTTTGCACTTACGAGACTATATTATAATTAAATTGTATAACATGACATTTTCAGCCATATTATTATATTTTAATTTAAACATTTAATGTTTAATTTGAACATAATTATGTTTATACTTTGGACAACAATATGGTTGCAAATGTAACAATACTATGTTTTGTTAGCAACCATATAATGCAACCATATTATGTTGCTCTTAGATTATGGTTACCTCAACCATATTTTTTCTTTGCGTGTACATAGTTCTAAATAACTAATAAACCTAATAAGCTGATAAATTATAGTTTTATTACCATTTATTTTGCGAAAGTCCACACTGTACATTGTATTGCTTGAGGAAATGAAAATTATAAACAGTAAAAATTTGATAATTCGAACATCGCTAATCAACATTATTTGGTGATCCGGACATCATTTTTTATTACGTTGTATGCTCTTTAGTCCGGATTGCAGACAAACTGATGCCTAATATTAGTCTCTATTATTTGTTACTCAAACAGCACAGTTTTTTCCTATTATTGGTTTGCAGTTCCATGTTTCCGTTTTTTTTTAATGAAGCATTGGAAAGCAGCACGCAATACTTTTTTTCAATTTTAGTATTTTTTGTTATTACTTCTGAATATTTAGATTATTTGAGAATGAAGGGATGATTTTAAAATTTTTATACACAAATAAAATCGTCAGAAGAAAATAATGTCGACATTACACAATTTGCGTAAATTAACTTTGGAAGAAATTTGAGCATTTGAATATTTCTAAAAGTATATGTATTTTTTCATTAAATGAAAGAAAAAATGTTACTTATTGTGTTTTGTATAAAAGTTTTTTTAGTTTTTATTGTGTTTTTTATTAATTCAATGTTGTTCTCATTTAATCAATTTGGCTTCTGATATAAGACTCTTGAGTTTTCCATGCAAAATTTGGTTACTATTCACTGATGAGCTATATGAGCAGTAGGAGTAGTAATACATTTTATTTTGTAGTTAGCTAAAGAAAATTTTAAAATGCCACTAGATCGGTCAATATCCTTCGAGGTAGCTACCAAAACCCGACGCCCGCCTCTAATTTTTCCATATCGTTTCTTCAACTTTGATATGTATCCCTGCAGGTGGATATTATTATTAAGGTAAAAAAAGTTGGCGAGCTTTCATCTGATACAGCAACATTTCCATTTGTTACGTTGAAACAACAACCCTAAGCAAAACTCACATTATTAAAAAAAAATTTTTTTAACAGATAAACTTTATAGTAAAAAAGAATTTCGAACGCCGATTTTTATTTAAATTTTATTGTGCGATTAACCAAAATTGGTTATTTTTTTAATTGATGTTTAGATAAGTAATTCTTATTTTGTCGCTGTTTTGACCAAAATTCGAATTTGTGCAGAATTTTTAATTTATGTGTTACGAAACACTGTTAACACATTTAAAATTAACTCATCATTAATTCATCATTCATTAATTCATTCAACGTAAATAATAAGATCTCAGAAACATAGAAACTTATCAGATTCTACCTATTAAATCTATGATCACAGCTACACAAAGACAAATTTTCTCTGGAATCGGTTAGGGACACGTTACTCGTGATTTTTTACATGTTTTCAACCATTGAAATTAGGCTAAAGTTATTCCATCTTCTAGATAAATATCTATCTATGTTTTAAACTTCAATAAAATGGGTTATCGGTACATTTCAATATTGGTAATTTCTTTTTCTAATTTAGTTTTTTTTTTTTTTTGGTTGTAAAAATTTTTTGTAGCGGCAATACTGAAAGGCATAATGAAGTGACAATAAACATTTATTCGTAAACTATATATGTATAAATATACCTATTCGCAATTGTAATATTTTTTCATAGAAATATGCACTATAAATTTACAATTTTCTTATTTAAGAATTGTAAAAATAAAATGAAATGAATGTTTTATAAATTAAAAAGATTTCTGTCAATTTTTAAAAGATTCGAAATTAAGAAACATACAATTTAAACATTTATAATTAACCTCAATGTTCGTTTAAATGATCAAATTAAGAAGATATTTTGAAAGGAAAGAAAATTTGTTTTTATGCTTAATTTATTCAACTAAAATAACGTTCTTTCATAAAAACATTTGATTATTTCAATATTATGCAGACTTACGAGACTTTAATTATTAATGAATAATGAAAGTTCGTTACTATACTGGCTCATAATTAAATATTGGCAACAATGCCAAATAGAATGCTCGAATGAATTAAAACAAGAGTAAATATAAATCATAATCATACGTTTAGTTGCTTTGGTATTTTTTCTTTTATGTATGAGACTGATAACATTATGATGGCAATAATGATGCTGGTAACACAAGTAACTTATTGCCTATTGTGGTCCGATAAAATTAATTTGTCAGCAGTTGTAGATAGAAAATTTTATTGATTTCTAAAGAATCAAAATAAAAGAAAAAATAATGGACAAACGTTAAAAAACAAATGGACATATGAACAGTGGTATAGGTCGAGAGAACTGTATATAAACATTACAAAATCTTGCAAACCGGATTATAAATATACATTCATTTAAAAAAAATTCAATAGATTGAAATAAATTTGGGAAAGGTTAATTAACAGCCAAGACGAATGAATCCTTGTAATATTTTTGAATTTACATATTCGATAAAAGTTTGTAGAAATAGTTTTGGTTTTGGTTTGGTTGGTTGCATAACTATTGTTGAGGTTTATAAGATTTTGGCTAGAAAAAATACATTTCTATCTTATTTTATATGATAATTATTTTTCGCAATTCTAATTTGTGGCCAACATAAAGAAAAGAAAAACCTCAAAAAAAGTTGACCAGATTTGTTAAATAGTGGTTATTTAATGTTACTCTTTTTGTTGCAAAATAAGCATATAAGCAATGAGAGAAAATGAAACCCATACACCCTTTTCGATAGATAGACCCATAAAATAAGTTTTATGGAGATTCGAATATAAAAAGGTAAGACCAGTAACTTTATATCTTCGAAATTACCTTTTTTGCTAGTTTTACTAATATGTAGGTATAGAAATAGGTAAAATCAAAATTTCGGTCTATTTAAAAGACAATTTTATAGTTTAAACTTACTTCCATCCCTAAATTAGCGCGTAAGACGCAGAGCAATGTGAGTCATAGCTTTTGCGCTGTAGTGCCATCCATACATAAGAGTGTCAACTTTGTGTGTTTACCAGTAATGTTAACTCATTTTATTTTATAAAACCCGCTGTATAAGAATAAAGAAGAGATAAAACCGTTAGTTTGCCTAAAAAATAACTAAATTGTCAATACTTTTCAACAACAAACAAAACCAAAACAAACCAACAAGCAGCCAACTTCACTTCGTAACGCACTGTTAAAATTGGATTTTCCGATTGCTAAGCGTTGACGCCGTGCTATTTAGGAATGCCTAATACATTTGGTATGTACATGAGAAATTTTGACAGATATCTTGCGCTTTAAGCGCTAACTTAGGGATGGCAGTTAGGGCACTTTAGTAAAGCTAAATAAATTTATTCTTACAAAAATAATTGTTTTATATTTTGAATTCCCCTTCTTTTATAAATATATACAATTCCAGCAAAAAGAAACTGAAGTAGTAGTTTTTATTGCTTCTCTTGCACTTTTTTCTATAATATATTTTTAACAAGTTCGTTTAGTTAAGCTAAGTTTTAATTTTTGAACTCATAAAACACTCATGAAGATTCTGCCATTGAAATCTGTATGTATTTACCATCCAAATAAAAAGTTGTAAAATTTAGTTCTATTTTATTACAACAAATAAATATTAATGAAAACTAATCAAATTTGTAATATATACGTGTTCCTAACACCTGTTTTAAGAAACTATAAAAGTAATAATGAAAAATTTTATTCTAATCATCGTATTTTCACTGGCTTTATGCATACATTCATTCTCGTCAATGACATAGCTTGTCATCATATTATTTCTTCTTTGAGTGATTTTCTAAAATACACTCAATCACCCTTATTGTGTTTGGCGTAGGCGTATTTCGACTACGACAATTTGTAATAGATTAATGACAATTGTTACGAGTTATCTTTAATCTATTACAAAAATTAAAAAAAACGCCGAGTTTTTGCTACAAAAACGCCAAACACAATAAGGGTGAATATCTTATTTCTAGGCTTAACATAAATTTTAATAAATTATTCCTATTAACTAACAGGAATCATGAATTCCAAGTGATTTATCGAAATTCAAAATGATAGTTGGGAAATATAATCTAATATTTACAGCTGTTATTTTCCGACACTGGTTAAATAAACGGTGCCAAAGCATGTGTGCCTGTGTTGGTCACTGCACTTGAAACGCAATTGAACATACGATCAACGGACATAGTTTTGCTAATTAGCTTTAATGGTGTTGTTGTTGTTGTCTTAAATACTCTTCAAGTAGCTGCCTTAAGAAAATTTGCCAGGCAAAATGATATTTCACGCTTATTACGGTCGGGCCGTAACGATCGATCGTCATGACGGCATTTAGACTGCACTACAGGTCCTTTTATACCCTTCACCACAGAAATTGTAAAAGGGTGTACGTAAGTTTGTCTTTGGTTTGTAATTTCTAGAATATCCATTATCTATACTCCCATAAGGTATATATCTATATTCTGAGTTCTTATGCATGGCGATGTCCATTATTCCATATAAGGAATAAAAATTAAATAATATATTATTAATTAAGTGTTTTAATTACCTAAAACGACCTTAAGCCGAGCCAAGGATATAAATCATTTATCACAAATTAAAATGTCGACAATACACCACATTTTCATTAAAATATATATTTACCAGAACAAAAAGTTATAATCCAAAACATAATTTTAAGATAAAAAATATTTGTGTAGTCCTTATGATACATATTTTGTAAGGAAATTACATTAAGCACGCTTAAATGGCAGTCATTAAGTACTATTATTACACAAAAAATAAAAATAATAAAGTAATGCATAGAGCATTATAAAGAAACATCAGCGCATAGTCAGAAATCATTACTAAGTGTTTACTTTTTAAGTACCACTTTAAATTATTCACAGTTGGTTAATTTGAGCACAAAAATTGATCAGCTTATTAAAAGTAAAGCTGTAACCAAATGCCAATAAACTAATACATTTACCCACAATTGATTGATATCATTTTTTAATTTAATTGAAAAGCAAATTATTTTTGAAGTGTTAGTAGAAAATAAATAGAACAAATTATAAGAGCAATTCAAATACTATCTAATGAAACGATAAATAAAAAAGTTAGGACGTTTTTTTATCCATTTTTACCGCTGCCAAAAAAAAAAAAAACATCCACACAAAAAAGAAATGTGTAAGTATTTGGCAAACAAAATTTTTTCAAATAACTTTTTTGCAGGCCCATATTTTAATTGATTGCACTCCATAAATAATTAATAACTTTTTTCACCATTTGTATGATTTTTTAAGAACAAAATTAATTTTTAGTAGTTTTATAAGCTTTTTTAAAATTTACAGTATAAATTATTAAATATATTATATACATGTTATTTTCTCTACGCGCCAATTCACAGGGTTGCATTTCTTTTAACAGCTTACCTCGTGGCGTAAAGCAATTTTTTGGTACATGTTTTGAAGTTAAACATTTGAAACATTTCTGAAAATGGCACAAAAGTGTCACAACGAAATGTATTATTTTTAAAATGTGTATCAATATTCCAAAAAGATTTGAGCATCCCGCATCTCATATTATTTATAATTTCAATTTTCATTGAATTCATTGCAGAAAGAAGGCTCATCATTTTTAACAACGTTTTTGTTACCATACTGCGAAGCCTTTACGTATCAAAAAAGTAAAACTTGTTTAATAATAGTAAAATTACAATAACCAAAAATATAATTTAAAAAAATAATTCCCAACAAACCTCTTTAAATCCCCAAAACGCCAAATATATCCTTAAATAATTCCTCAATCCCCAAACTGAAATTTTTATCCCCATTTTTTGGGGATAAATTCTGTAGCTGTATCTGTGTCTTTACCTGCTTGAGCTTATTTGCGATGCATTCCAGTAATTTCTCTAAAATTTTGTTTTGTTCCCTTGAAATACGAACACATCATTTGAAACACAATTTTCCTTCTTAAGAATTAGAAATAACATCTGAGTCTGGTACTAAATTAAACTTTACTTTTCGTTATACATACATATACTCAAATATGTTGACTAATAATAATGCTAAACAAAAAACGTATATCAAGTCTTCTTTCCACCAGGAAGCCATGCATTTGGAACTAAAAGCATATCCGCAGTGGCTCACAAGCTTTTGCATGATTTGACAAAATATAAATTTGCAAAACCACGGTGTGTGGACATATTGTTTATAAACACATTTATATATATATAAATGTGAATAGAGATAAAAAAGTTTATAAAGATGTATAGAGATATATTTTTACATTCATCACTTTCAGTTTAACATACAGACTGGCTATAGCCGAACATTGATAAGTTTTTGATAAAAGGCAAACTAACTTGGCCGGAACTTGAATATAGTTTTATCGGAAATTTCCAACATTTCATGAGGTGTGAAATGATTTTATTACATCATTACGTGCCTCAGCACTTTAAGTAGCAGTCATGAACTTATTTAACTACATAATAGACCATACACGTACAAACATATTAAAAATAGACAAGAACACATACGTGCATTTGTATAAACCTTAATGACTGTGTTTCGTGAATCTTCTTAGTATAGTGGTGGTTTTAATTTCTGTAAAGATATTGCACAGATATATTTAAGTTTAGTACGGCTGTTTTTTATTTTTTTTTTAAACTAAAGGCTGGTTCACCCATTGTTTCGGAACAAAATTTTTGTTGTGAGAGAATTTTAGTTTTTTGAGAGTTTGTTCTGAAACGATTCACCCACTTAGAACAATTTTTCTGGAAAAACAAAGCTACCATATGAAACATATGTGTAAGATGTGTTAGAAAATTAAAATCACTGAATGCCGTTTTGTTATAAATAAATTCTAAATTAAAAAAAAACTTTCATAATTAAATCAAAAAATGAGGTAAAAAGTCATACAAGCATTCTCTACCCGGCTTTTTCATTTCTGAAATAAGCTTCAAGGCAAGGGATTCATTCGTTGAGATCCATGACACAATTTTTTAAACTTATTTTCTTTTATTTTGTGTTTTATTATAAATATACCAGGCAAATTAAGGCAGGTAATCTTAAGAACAAAACAAATTTTAAAAATAATTATTGAATATCAATGCAAACAAAGAACGAAAAAGTATGTAAAATATATTTTTTGCTTGAATGATTTTTATCACATTAATTAATGAAGTGGCAGCTCAGTTAAATTTTCTTTGAAAATATAAAATAGTTGGCAGCACAGTTTCATTGTTTCGGAACAAAAATTAAAATTAAACCAATTCAAGCTGAAATTATTCCGAAGTGACTTTACTCTTTTCCTCTCTCTCTCTCAAAAAATAAAACGTCAAACTACATATAAAAAAAAATGTTTCGGAACAAAATTTTTGCCGGTGAACCAGCCTTAAGCATTTGACAATTCAAGGTAAATTTTCATTCATAAAATTTATTTTTGATATTTTTTGGTTTTAAGCGGATTTTATACAGCTTTTTTTTGTTTGAAAAACTACTGCAAAAAATCCATCCCATTAAAAACCAATACGTACGTAACTAAAATCCATAAAAATTTTGTGCAAACAGTAAATTTAAATATTATCTTTTGTGTAGATAAAAAAATTTTCTTTCCAAAAATTTAAATTTTTTCTTCAATCGCTTTCTCTATTTATGCGCTGTACACACAGATTTTGCAAAATACTGAAAACAAATCCTTCTATAATATTTGGTTATAAAAAGAATAAAAATCGGCGTGCAATTTTGTTACAGTATTGAACATTTAGATTGTTGTACAAAATCGCCCATGTTCGAATAATGCTGAATGTAGGAAGCTTCACAAGAATTCCACAACTCATCAGATGGATTACCCAAACTTTATCTTAAAGAAAAAGTTAAAAATTTTATAAATTCACTAAAAACGTTAAAAATCTAAATAAAAAACTGAAAGCACTTTTTGACCAAAATTTCAAATTTTTTAAATTATTTATGAAATTTCAATATAAAAAAACCATTACCACTAAAATAATGAAGTCAGAAAAAAATTTTTTTTTATGTTATTTCTTATAGTATTAGCTTTTTAAATCTGTTTTGAAAATTATTATATTTATAAAAAAAACTACAGGTGAAAATCTAAAAAATTGCCAAGGTAAACATTATGTATTTTAAATTTAAAAGTTGAATTTCTTTAAAAGTATTTAAGATACCTTGAAAAAACCACGCACGGTTTTTCTTTACTATCTATGTAAATTACAAAAAATAAAAAATTTTTGAGATCGGTTCACTTTGATAAAGTTTTAGGCTTTAGAACATTTTTTTTTTCAAATTCGAGGTTACCTACTTAGACAACCAGTGGTACTAACTTGTATTAAAACAGGGAGTTTCAAAATGCAATAAGCGAAAAGCTTATAAACTTCTCTATAAATCACAGTTTGTTTCATGAACATTTTAAGAAAACTTTATTATTTCCTGAAAGATCTCTTCAAAAGCTTTTAAATGAGACCCATTTAAATATTTTAGTTTTCTATGAAAAGTTCAAAGGCCCATAACACGGAAAATATTGGCGAGCGCCAATTTTTTGGAATGAATAAGAATTATTATAAATCCGACAATAGCACTGTTTGTCTGTGTCTGTTTGGGCTTAAAGTTAAATATTAAAAATTTAACTAATAAATTGATCAAATAACAAATTAAAAAATCTTTCGTTATTTGATGAAAACCCAATTCGCTACGACTCTTGGAAGTAATACGTTTCTATGTAATAATCCGCAGTTACCTCCTTATGCTCTCTATTGAACCAAAAAATAAATCACGATCTTGCTTGATCATGCTGATAATAATATGATGAACATATTCATTGGTTTTAATAATTTCTTTAATCAGCAGTGAAAGAGAAGTAGCAATTCAGGCAATAATACCAATTTAGTTTGTAACCGTGATACATTCTTTAGAAAAGGGATAGATGAGAGATAAGACAGGTGACGAAAGGAGATATATATATAGCCATTTTATTAGTTATTTACCCGGCGAATATGCTATGAATAAGCAGGCTATATCTTATAATGTTTATTCCAAAGAAGTATTTATACAATTAAACAGAATAAAACATTTTTATTTTTTGATTGCCGCAGGAGTTGAACCCTGGCCAACGATATTTGTAGTCAACGTGCTTACCACCTTGACAGCAGCAGCTTCAATCCTTAATCCATTAATTCCAAATTGTTCAGTCCAAATTAATACAGAAATAGAAATTTTATAAAATAGGAAAAACCACACAATCTACAGTTTTTATTAATGGCGCACGGAACTCATTAAAGAACGACTGATACCAAGGAAGCGTTAACTGAAGAAAAATAGCTTTTCGTAATTATATGCTTTTGACTCTATTATAATTTTAAGGGTTTATATTCCCATTCACAATTTCTGGCAACATTGATCATAACAAAATTCCGAATTCGGTTAACTACATTCTTAAACGAATTGTATATACGTATCTATGTATATATGTATCGAATGTATTTACGTATGAGATACATATGTGTAGCATTTCCAAAAGTAATTTTGTGATAAATCAGGGCGGATTTAACATATGTCAGATCTTCTATAGTTATTTATTTTAATAACTTTTTTGAAGAGCATATAGTTTGTTTTTGGTGATAAAATTCAACTAAACTAATATTACTTTTATATTATACTATTGATCATAATAATTGTAGTACTTTTCGTTTTTTGTGTATACAATGTCTTAATGTGGCCAATATTAAATCATTATATATTCCTTATGGATTGTCTTTTTGATGTCTGCCTGTGCATGAACTGCTAAAATAACGATTCATTTTTATTACCATCCTGGCTGCATGATATTGGTCAATCTCCTTTAGAAACCAAAATGGATTTTTTGCAGAGAGGGGACCACCTTCCAACTAACAGAATATACACAGATGTGGCGCAGACAACACACTCTTTCACTTGCACATAAAAAGCTATTGTTAAAGTTAACGACAGAGTTTTTATAGATTTTCAATATTCGGTAGTGTACACACAGAAAAAAGATTGACACAAAATCTGATAAAATATTAAAAATTGAACTACTAACAACTTAATTTAATTTTTATTATAAATAAAATATAATCTTCACATGTTTTTTGTAATACGAACTAGGAAATGATTTTGGATCTTAAAGTTTGGTTGCAACATCCGATTTGTGTCGTTACTAAAATCTATTCTGGTAATTGGAAGATGCACGCAACTTCTTCAGCACATTAGTACCGAAATCCAAATATTAGTAGTCAGAACCCTGAAAATCGATTGCGTCAAGTCTTCTAAAATTTTTGTCATAATTCAAACAAAGAAGTTAATGTTACAATCATGAAATGTATTATTTGTTTTCTTATTTTTTTTTATTTGGAATAAATGTCTTGTTTTATTTAATTCACGATAATTTTTTATTAACTAGTGAATCATTTTTCAATATAGTAGGGAATAACGTATTTACTAAGTCCTTTTGGCAGAATTTGAAATAATAACCATATTAGACCAAATTCTGTTGGTAACAAATTGGGTTGTCATAACGATTCCCTTTTCTCTGTGTACTGATGTTAGTGGTAATTTAATATAAATTATAAATATTTTTGTGAGTTTGTTTGTTTGTTTGTTAGTTTGTACGTGTGTCAATCACGGCTAAACTAATGAACCGATTTTAATCAAATTTGAAACACGTGTAGATATTTGTCCTCATGGTAAAATAGGGCAATTATATTTTCAATAGCAGACCAAGACGATTTAAAGTAATCATTTTACTTTGAATGGGGTCAAGTTTCAAGCAGCTCTTAATTTCTATTGATTGATAATTGTTTACCTACATGCAAGCAGATTTCGCTTCTGTTTTCTTTACATTAAATAAGATAAAGAATAATTGTTTGATAATTGTTTTTATATATACATACAGATGGCGCTTCTGCTTGCTTAACGTTAAATCTGTGGTTTTCATGAATAAGTTTTCACATTTTAAATGATTTTTTAAAAAGAAAAAAAAATTCAAAATATGGACCTATATCCCCTCTTTTCTTCACACAACAATACAACTTCTACCTTTTTTTCAAATTAATTTCAACAATAACGTAGCATGTTGACAAACACTGTCTATTTTTTTAATTTCTTTCTTATAAAAAAACATGGTGCCAGATACGCTGTTTTATCTGAACACATTTCAAAATTATGTTTTGTTGTTTGTTTAGTTAAAAACAAATCATAATCACGTGAGTGTTTGTTTTTGGTCTTTTGTGTTCATAGCTGTGCTGTTGAAAAAATTTAAAAGTTTTGCATTTTATAACATTTCCATTCTAACTTTTTTTAATTGTATTAAAATTTTTTAATATATGTTTATATGTTTTTTCTTTATCATATGAGTAGGTACTAATCTTTAAGTTCGTTACTTACTTGTGTGGTCGCATTCTTTTGTTCAGCAAAAATCATTTACATAGACATACTCTGTTTTGTCAGAACACAATTTCGATGTTTAAAATGTATTGTTATTTTCAAATTGTTCTGGGATCTAATCCATAAGGAAATGTTTCTACACTTACATTTATGTACAATTAAAAGTTTAAAAGTTTTGATATCACGACCGCCGCTTCAAAAATAACTAGTTTTTGCTCTACTGAAAAGTTCGGTTTTAAGACATGCGCGGTTATTCATGAAAACCACAGAAATATTCTTCAGAATAATCGTTTGATAATTGTTTTTCTATATGCAAACAAAATGGCGCTACAGAAAGTTCGCACTATAGACTTTAACCATTTCTTGGTTATTCGAAAGAATGTAAATAATATTAATCATAATTTAACCAAAAATATGCCTATTAACCTTTTAAAAAATACTATGGTGTAAAATTAAAATTTAGCTGAACTGGTAATAACGGCAAGAATTTGTTAAATTCTATGGTGCGACTTATTAAAGTAAAATGATTTAATGACATTTCTTGGAGTTATTTTAAAAATCTGCTTTTTCCACATTTTTAGAGAAAAAGTAACTGCGATTGATGCCTTTAGAATGAAGAAAGGCACATTCTTGTTATATAACTTAGACGGCAATTATAACATGACATAATTAATTCAGTACTTTGTAATAGAATACTTTATTATCTGCGTTCACCAAATACCTGATAACTGAAGTAAAGTCCTGTTTTAAAATATTATTTAGGTGGGTGACAGTAAAAAAACCAACGAGCAAATCTCTGCGTGCCCTCTGCGTACCTCTGGTTGCAGAATTGAAATTCTTTTGAAATTTTTCCACGTCATCTCTGAAGTTACTCTTTCGATTACACAAAAATATAGTAAACAAGGCTAAACTATTTATAAAAGCCCTTAAATTGACCCAGGCAATGCCGGGTACAATAAGCTGCTTTTTTATAAGTTTCTAACCTTTTCCTTCAGCTCATACTTATCCATTTTTTCCATTTATTGCGACTCATGTTGAACAAAATTTATACGAACATACAATCGCGCAGTTGCTCATCCATATGCAGTAGTATGCTAAGGAAAACACATTGTCCATTGTGTAAACTGTTGACTTTTATTGATTTCATTGAAAGGATTTCTTTAACGTTTAGACAATTTATTACCATCATGAAATAAGAGGATGAG
This sequence comes from Gymnosoma rotundatum, assembly GCA_916610165.2. Lineage (NCBI taxonomy): Eukaryota > Metazoa > Arthropoda > Insecta > Diptera > Tachinidae > Gymnosoma > Gymnosoma rotundatum. The sequence goes on along the minus strand of OU744337.1, from coordinate 86,559,549 downwards.
GGGCTTAAAATAAATGTATTTCACTAGAAAATGATTGTAAACTGTAATGAAAGTGGGTTAAGTAAATACCCGTATGTACGCGTGTAAGTGTATTGGTCCTTCGTGTCGCTGCAACAATCACTCGAACTAACAAGAGCATATGTAAGTCTGAGTGTCGCACATATCTTGGCATTACGGAAGTAATATTTTAGTGCGCAGTCATTAAACCAAACTCTGATCATAAATAACACAATCACATCGTTATGGCCCGGTATAAATACGTTGTTATTTTTTGTCTGCGTATAGAGAATATTATAGGACTTTGATTAGAAGTTACCAACCTTACTTTTATTTCTTTGCTTTTCTTAGTTTTCTTTTCGATACCATTTAGCAACGTACACAAGTATAATTTTTGCAATAAGAGTAATGGAAATTTCGTTTTGCCTTCATTCAAAAACGTAGTGAAAGTAATAAGTTGTAGCAAAATAATCAAAGTTGCTTTGTGAAAATTTTGGCTGTATATGATAATATTAATGAGTGTTTAATTGGAGTTAAAAGAAGTCAATAATGAATAAGATGTAGTAGCAAAAATAAGTGTACAAATCAAGTTTTTTACAGCCCTCAAGGTGAGTCTGAAACTTTAGGGAGAGTAATCTTTTATTTTAGTATATGTATTGCTTATATTTATAAAGTTAAATATGTATAAGTTTTTTTCTTCGCTATCTCGGCTTTGATTCACATTTCATTTCGTTCCTATTAAAACTTAAAAAAGTTAATGTTTTTAAGCTTTCAGCAAGGAACTATTATGTATCTCTGAGAAATTAGTGACCAATTCATAATTTCTAATCATATGTCATCCAACGGCTGGACTCCTATTAGACACACGAAATCAGTTTTTTTAATTAGTGCGACAAGATATTGTGAATACATAGTGATGAACATGAAAAGCCTTTGAGAAAGTTTTATATTAAAACAATCACATGCTATTAAATGGACCTTGAACTGTGGAAATTGTATTTAAAGTCATAAAATTTGTTTTAACATGTGGAAGGATATTGCGTAATTTCTATTATTAGTCATCTGCTTGAACATAAGGTCAATTGTTTTTGCTAAGACGGAGTCTTATCACTGAAACATTTCTGCATTCACAACTCAGAAGTTTAATATTTCGAATTATGATACTTTTTCAGCAAAGAATCGTCATATGGTAATATTTAGTATGTTCAACCTTTTTGAGTTTGTTGAAATAATAGCAAAAACTAGCAACGAGAGAGTAAAACAGAAATTTATAAAATTCTTCTCCGAAATGTGACAAAGGAAATGAACAAAAGTTAGCAAATAAATTGTTGTAGCTTTGGGATTTAGGGGCAGGACTAAAAAACTGTACCGTATGGCCATTTAATAGTACCAAAATAAATATACTAGGGTATAAAAATATATATTACAAGACTGCAAACTGATGTAAACCCCAAAAATTGAGAATGATACCTACGTAATCAGATAGCAAAACTAAGTGCATAAAAAGGTTTAAATTTTTTTAATTTTAAGGTAATTTTCTAAAGCGTTTTAGTTTTTTTCTTCAATCTCTCTTTGCGAGTTAATCGATTACTAATAGAGGAATTCAATATAAGTTAAGTGACAGAAGTTCGTGGGGAGGAATTTGGGGAATTTTCAATCTTAGCTTTTTTTATTTTGAACACTTGCTGGATTTATTGGCATTGAATTTTACAGTTAGAAAATCTGCTGTTATAAGTTTAAACTTCCTAAAGCAATGATACAAAAAATATAAATTGGAAAATATGTACTAAAGATTTGAAAGAGATCACGACGAACTTGTCGCAGTTGAAGTCCTAAAAATCGAATTCAATTTATTCCATGTAAGTAACTAAAAATTCCAAATCTGTTTTTCTTTTGAATTTCATTGTTATACATATTATCATTCGTCAAATTGGGGACAAGATCCAAAACTTCAGTTGGAAGTTTTAAAAAGTTTTTAAAGGGGGATTTAAAAAAATGGGTTTTATCGTAAAAAGAGGAAACCATTTTAAAAAGCTAGTAACTACCACAAAATCTTCATTTTAATTTACATATAATGTTCAATTTATTTTAATGCTTTGTTTCATCATTTACAGTATTTATAAATAAATATTTATAATAAAGGTAAAACTTAGTTAATATATACGACATTTATTTTTAGGTCTGATTTTCATGGCTCCTTATTTTTGTTTAATATATGTATGTATGTACTTAATTACACAATATTGTTATTATTATTTTTGTAAAGCTGTACATCTATATTCTTAACAAGATCTGCACTGGAGTCCAATCTTGCAGGTCAACATCTGATAAATTCAAAGGTGAAAGTATATATTGACAAGCATTTTTTTCAACCTACGATTTTGCGTCATACAAAAACGTTTAAAAATTGTCCGCTTTAATATGGCTAGTGATAAATAACATTTGAATTAAAAATGTATACAAGCAGCAAGTTCTTCAAAATTGAAATTCAAACAAAAAATACCATATAACAAAAAGTAGCCGGAAAGAGTAAAATATATCAAAAAGTAGCAAAATTCAGCCCTTTTTAAGAAAGCGGAATTAAAAGGGGTAAGCATTCGAAAAAGGAGGAACTTGCTACCTTAGTAGCAACAATAATCACACGGATTATCTGTGATATGTTGTAAAAATAATAGTAAAGTTTTGGCCGCTAGTAGTGTTTCTTTCTAGACAAGAATCATCACTTAAAACACGGTTTATCCGTTTGTTTCATTTTGTGAGAGTAAAATGTGAAATTTTTAATGCTCAAAGTAGGACCACTAAAAAATTCATTCATCGTATCTCACTGAATACTAGTAAGAAATTTATTTAAAATATCATTTAATGTATAATATGAATTTGCAAAACTACTGTTAGTTTCATTAAAAATGTTAGTCTTAACAAAGCCGCGTTCACACGCAAAGAAAAAACATGGCTGAGGTAACCATAATCTAAGAGCAACATATTATGGTTGTATTATATGGTTGTTAACAAAACATAGTATTGTTACATTAAAGCTAGTGTTGCAACCATATTATTGTCTAGCATAACAATAACATGGTAAAATCTAAAAATAGTTATGTTATAATGTAAACAATAAATGGTTAAATTAAAACATCATCATATGGTTGAAAATGTCATGTTATATAATTGAATTATTATTATTATTGATTTGTTACAAAAGTTATTCAATAACATAAATGCACAAAAAACAATTCATTGCTTATTATATATAATTAAAAGGCTTAAACACATAAGCTACAAGAATCATTTAAAAAAAAAAAAAGTATATATATATATATATAAATATAATGTATAAGCACAAATAAAGGTATCTTATCTGCATACATTCCCACGTGAATATCGATTTATTGAGTAAACGTGATATTCTCGTATTGAAGATATATGGTACGTAATGGTACTTCGGTACTGACTACACATTTATCCAAAACTTTTAATACGTTAATCTGGCATCTGGCAAATATTGTTGATGTACAATATGATAGCTTTAAATAAAAAAATACGTAAATGGTTTCACAATTGTGCTTATAACACCAAAATAAAGATTTGTATGCTAACATATGTATATCTCAACTATTTTTAAAATGCTTTGCTTACTTTTTTATTTGTTGTCATATGTATTATTTTTAATTGTTTATTTTGTACATACATTTTTATTTTTTTAATTTTCTCTAACAATAAAAACAATTTCAACTTTACCCTAGAGTTAATGTCGACGTCGTTGACGGCGTCAAATGTCAAAAAAAAAGTTGAATCGTATAAAATTGTATGAGAGCAGTTAATCTCAACGCGTTGCAACGCCGTAAAAGTTCAATCTGTTTCAACTTTTTCGGCGTTGAAACGCCGTCAACGACGTCGACATTAACTCCAGGGTTAAGCTGACAAAAAATTACAAAATTGATAGAAAAACATTCTGTCAAGACCAAGAACAAAATATTTTTAAGCGGAAACATTACTTTGTTTGCTTTTAATCATACTCTGATTAATTTTATATTATTATGGTTAAATATATTATATTATTTTTAATAAGACTTTGGTCATAGTTCAAATTTTTTTACGCTAAACCAACCATGTTGTATTTTTTGTGCACAGTAACCATATAATGGTTAAATATCAACAAAAACGTGTTTGTTGTAACTGAAGTATTGCTGAAAACAACTATAATTTGTTCTCTGCAACTTTACAATGTTACAACGAACATATTATGGTTATTGTGACCATATAACAACCATGTTTTTTCTTTGCGTGCATGTACACATGTGGTTAATTCTTTAAACCAGAAAGATCTATTGTCGAGCCTCAAAAGGGGCATCAAATAAGTCGTAAGCTTTTACCTGGAAATGTCTCGATCATACATTTTCGTTTGCTTATCGGATTTTTGTGAAGCAATTGAAAAAGATCTATGCCTCAAGCATATTATTTTCGCGATGATGGAAGAGAAAGAAATAGAAGCAAAACTAATTCTTGCGAGAAAAAAAGCGAATTCAAAACAGATTTCAATTGTCTGTCTATAAGGGTTCAAAAGTATGGCCACATACATTAAATTACATTAACTTTTGCGATCCCCATACGTGTATTCCATCTCCACCCTTTACACTTGTTATATTCGACTTAACACTATAGCTATTACAAATGTTTAACAGTTTGGCAACATAAATTATATTACAGCAACTATAGGCGCACCCTTTAATTTCCAAATTCAAATTTTATACTTGCTGTTGTTGCAGGTTATTTGTAAATTTTAACCGTCTGACTATAAGGGTTGTACAGTTTAGCCATATACATCAAATAACTTCAACTATTGTAACGCCCTATAATAATTTAAAACATTTATACTTCGTCCTATACCAGGCAAAGTAGCGGACATCTGACTTATTTTCAAGTGTTTGTATATAACAGCCATAAGGTTAGATATCATTCATTTTGGGAACACCCTTTAATTTCTAAATTCAAATCATTAACTTGTTTTTTTAGCGGAGTTAGCAATAGAGGATAGTTGTAAATTTTAATCGTCTGTTTACAACTGTTCAAAACTATGGCCATATTCATCAAATAAAATGATTTATTAGAGTACCCTTTAATTTATAATTATGAATATTAATACTTGTTACTATAACGGTCATAGTAATAGAAATTCTGTTCAATATGCAAGCGTTTGCCTATAACTAGATTCAAAAGTTATGCCCATATAGGTAATTTTACGTCACCTAATTTTAAGATTTATTTTTTATTTATTTTTGTATTAATTTTTGCCATTGCTAAAGTGGTACGCAGTTTTTTTTTTAATTTTTAAAATATACATAAAAACATGTACGTTGTATGGGCCACCCTTTATTCAGCAGGTTTTTGCTGCAATGCTTTTAAAGAGCGGTAATTACTTGGCCCTTCTCTACTTCCTGCCTGCAATTTTAAACATAAATATTTTTGTACGCATTGACTGTAAACATTTATATTTTCAGGTACATTCACTTTTCTACTTCGGGTGTAGATGGATCTGAAGCATTTAAATCTTGAGTTAGCCTTTGCCACAATTCTTTTCACTTATTTCTAGTGTATTAAATATCCGTTTTGCGAAATCAGAATCGCACGCCAATATTGCATATTATCTTGGCTTTGTGTAAACACTTTTTTGGCGTATCCCTTTGCAGAAGCCAAAGCAAACTTCTTATTTATTAATTCGCTTAATATTATAGATTTATACTTACATTAATTTTTCTGCGGTAGAAACATATTTGTCACTGCTTTTCATGCTACATCGTTGCAGTTTCGACACGTTAATTTTTTTAGTACGAAAGGGGAAAAAATCAAGCAAGCAAATAAGTAAAAAAGTTAATAAAAACATTTCCAAAAATCGTACTGCCTGCTGCAAATTCTACGAATTCGTAAATTTTTCGAATTGAATTTAAAAAAAAACCCTGTTCACTTGTATAACCAGCACTAAAACAAGTAAGAGTGCAATATTCGGCTATGCCGAATCTTATATACCGTTCACCATTATTGTAAACATAGTTTATTGAAGTAACTCCAATCAAAAAAGCCAATATTGAAGTGACAGAGAATAAAAAAATAAAAAAAAAATTGAGTAGTACATATACATAATTTTACATAAAAATGTTATCGGCTCTTAATGGGTTATGTATTTTTTTAAATTTTTAGTATTTCCTTAAAGTCTAATCAAAAGCTTTTAAATGATACCCATGTTGATATTAAAAAAAATTTAAATTTCAAATGCCTATAACTCGGCAAGTTTCAGTTGGTTCACTTGATGTTTTTTCTTATTTTTTAGTTCTCTATCGCCCCATTTATTTGTTTTTTTTTGTATTGGAGTTACTTCGTTGTTCCAAATGATATGGAAAAATTAGAGCCAGGCGTTGTGTTTTGCCAGATGTCTCGAAGAACATAGACCGATTTTGCTGATTTTCAATAGCAAAATTTTCGAAGCAATGTTTAATATATTGGTGTAGTTAAAATTTCGCTGGCTTATCTAGTGCCTTGGCAAAGTTAATAGTTTTGTTCTTAAAAAGTTCGTTTTAAAATAAAACACAATTTATTTTTGGTATTTTTAATACGTATACATTTAATACGTATTTAATTAATTATATTAAATTTTATTTTAATTTTATTTAAACTTATAATAACTTCTTTCGCTTTAAGGTTTTATTTGTATATATATATATTAAATTTAATTTATATTTTATTTTTTCATTTAAATTAACTTTACTTAAATTTTCGCTTTAAGTTGTTATTTGATAATATATATTAAATTTTATTTATATTTAATTTTTTATTTAAATTAACTTTACTTAAATTTTCGCTTTAAGTTTTTATTGTTCAACATTTCACTTTGAAGTAAGAATCAAGAAGAAGTTCAAATTGAAAGTTTCATTATTTATATTATATTGCAATACTCTAAAAATGTACACAAGTGTATGTATATTATTATATATTGGTTTATTACAACCGTAAACGATCATGTTTGTGCATGTCCAACAACTTGACCTTGCAGAAACATGATCACATAGAAACGCAATAAACTTTCGGTGATCGAACAAAAACAAAAGCTTAAAAAGCAAACATAATTAAAACGTAATTGTTACCTACTTATTTTACATTTATACGTATGTACATATATTTTGTATAGGCAAAAAAAGTCTACGCATGGTAACAATAATAAGAAAATTTATGATGGGAATACAGAATTATCACTTTACTAATGTAAAACTTGTTTTTACAATAGCAAGTAACAAAACTGTACATGTTCAGTCATGATCAACCGTGATATTATTTGCTCAGTAACAAGAGCAAAAATAGAAAAGAAATTTTGTTGGTTATTACAATTTATATGTGTACTATACAAAAAGCTGTTGCACAATATTATGATAGGGGTATTCAAATCAAATAAGTATGTACATTATATACATATTAAATACATGCGTACAGACATACATGTAACTCCCCCACCGTTTGATTGAAGCTCCGTTTTCAATCGATCTCCATGTCTATTGCTAATTGAATATTTCATAAATTTTTTTTTTTTATAATATTTAAATTTAGTGTAAGGAAATAGTTCAAAACCAAAAAAATTATGTATTTGTGTATGTATTGATAGTAGGCTTGCCAGATCCCAAAAGCCTGAAAACTGAAAAACGTAAAATTTGCGCCTGGATTTTAGAAAAAAAAACTGAACCTGTTTAAAATGCACTTGTTGTTCCAAAAAGTGAAATTTTATTAAAAATTAAAAAAAGAACACGTTAACATAACAATTTATTTCAATCTTACGTTATATTAAGTACATATTTTTACTAAGGTACTTAGTATATGTCTTTTGCGACATATATTTTGAATTTTTATTTACAGAATTTACTAACTCTTTTGCTTTATTGGTATGCAAAAAAAGTTTGAAAATTTTTGCAACTTTCATCAAAGTTTAATCTTATTACGAGTATAATTTCATTCTATGTCTCTCCTGAGAGTATAAATTATTTAAAATACAAAAGATCATTTCGCAAAAAGCATCGCTTATTGGAATGGAAAGAACGAATGAACCAATTTATACAGATTTTGTACTTTATTTTAATCACATTTTTGAAAAAAGACGGACCATGTCTTATCGATTGAAATATTTTTTGGAAAATTATTAAATTTCCCTCGCAGGCAGCAGAAGTAAAATAGTAAACATTTGCAAATATAGTTGTAATTTCATTGTATTTAGAACGCAATTTTTCTGTACAAAATATTAATTTCATTGTAAAAGAATATAAAATATGAAAAAACTGGACTGATTGCATTTTTCCTGGAAACTGGACCAGACATAAAAAACTGGAAAATTCAGGCGAATCCAGGCCATCTGGCAAGCCTAATTGATAGGCTTTTCGTGATCGTCTATTTATATAATAATACTAATAATTTTTTTTTTTGTTTTTTTTTTTATTCTATCTACGTGGGTAGGTTCATATGTATTTACAAATAATTATTATTTTAAAACAAATATTTACCATAATTTGGTTTCTAGTTTAATATTAGTTTTTATTTTTAATTTTATTCTGAAAATAATACAATTTCTATTCAAACTACTTTTAATGTTAGTAGCGTTTCTTGTATGTTCTTTTTTTTATGTAATCATTTAAACATATTTACTTACACATATTTTATATTTTATTTTGTAAATATAATTTTTATTACAGAATTAGAAATCAAGTGTTATTTGTTTTTTTTTTTTCTCTAAACCGCTCATATATCTTGTACAAATCTTCATGTTTGTTTAGTTTGTTAATGAAATGATTTGTTGATCATTAATTTGGATAACAACCGAAATAATTTTGATAAAACCCGTATGAAATTATTATATATATGTATGTAATATATATTTTATTTTAATAAAGTTTTCAAATACAATTATGTGCTCTAGGAATTGTTGTGTATTTATTTTTTTCTTTTCTTTTTCCTTCTTTTTCTTTCTTTTTTTTATTTTTTTATTTAGATATTTGATATAGAGAGAAATAAGGGTTCCCAAAAAATTTAATAGTAAAATGTTCAAATTTAACATGGGTATAAAGAAAAGCCCAGTTGCTATAACTCAGTTTTATTAGTAAAAATATGCCTATTCATTAACTTGCAAATGCTTTGTTCTTTTAACATGTGATTTATAGTACTTATGTTTTGTCTGCGTTATAACGTGGTCATCATCCAATTTATCTACCCTTACTTTTCTAAACTTTGCAGGGTTTTTACCACCTCTTTCGTTCTTCAAATAGACTTCACCTGTGCGGATTTAACAATCTTCCCGATTCCGATTCAATTTCGATATATTTCTTTCCTTTAATCTAATAATCTGTTCCCTTATTTTCGGATAATCTTCAACAGTTATCTGACCATTATTAAAATCCACGGGTTTATAGCCTGTGGTCGAATGAATTGAGTTGTTGTAAAATATGATAACCTTATGAATTTTCGCTTCTACTGTATCCGTATCTTTTTCTGGATCGTGGCGAAGGAGGCGAATATGTTCATTCATTGTATTATGCAAGCGTTCCACATCGGCATTTGAGCTATGATTATTATTGGATATAAAATGGATTTCAATATTCCTTTCCCGTAAAAACTCGATTAAGGGAAGTGCTTTAAAACCTATTTCATTATCAGTCACGATTTTCTCGATGTCACCTACGATGCTTAAATACTGGGTGAGAGCTCTTTTTATTTCAATCCACGATCTATTCTCAATTTTGATAGCCTGCGCAAACTTCGAAAATTTGTCAATAAAAGTAAGGAACAAGGTTTTCTGCAAACTATAAAAAACATCAATATGTACAATTTGTCTTGGCCTATCGGGTGCCTCTGTAATTCTAAACATTTGTTCAATTGGGTTTCGGTCATATTTCTCAATATTGCATATATGACAGTTATTAATAAATTGTCGAATTCTTAATTTCAATTTGGGATGATATATTTTCATCCTGAGTTTTACAAAGTTTTCATTAATACCACGATGATTATTTCTATGGTGTTCGTTCTTTATTTGTTCAATAAGATCATTTTCGTTCACAACATCATCCAAAATTCTATCACACCGTGCAACTTTCAAATTCGAATTTCTAAAATTTTTAAAAATAGTTTCCTCAAATAATTTATATAAATTATCATTCTTTATAAGAATTGCATTTACTTTAGTTGGGTGAAAGTGGTTCTTTATAAGGGGTATAATATCTTTTTCCTCAAATTTATCCGCAGTAATTAATTTCCTATTATTGTCAAAAACTTTCATGTTAGTTATTTTAAGGGGATTCGATTGCTCGTTTATAACGATTTGAGTCCTATATACGTTTAGTGGGAAGTTACTTCGATAAATAATTTTAGAATTAGAATGTGTAACAAAATTTACTTCCGGTTCTATACGCGATAATGCATCTGCATTCCCATTATTAATTCCCTGTTTATAAAAGATTTCGAAATCGTACTCCTCTAACTGTAAGCGCCAGCGAACTAATTTCGAATTGGGATCTTTCATAGAAAACAACCATTGTAATGGTTGATGGTCAGTTTTTATAATGAATTTCCTTCCAAAAAGGTACGGCCGAAAATATTTAACCGCCCAGACGACCGCCAACAATTCCTTTTCAACTATGCTATAATTGACCTCATGTTCGTTGAGGGTTCTGCTAGCATAGAAAACAGGGTGATTGTCCTGCGATAAAACGGCGCCAAGAGCAAATTTACTCGCATCTGTATTTAAAATAAATTGTTTACTAAAATCCGGGTAAACTAATATTGGATCATTTATGAGAAGCGTCTTCAGCGTTTTAAAGCTCTCAATATACTCTGGATCCGAAATGTCTATTTTAGCATCCTTTTTTAAGTACTTGGTCATTGGTTTCGCGATCTTAGAGTAGTCCTTAATAAATTTACGATAATAGCCACTGAGTCCTAGAAACTGTTTAATTTGCTTGGCTGTTTTCGGTAAAGGATAGTTGGAAACACATTCAACTTTCTTTGGGTTTGGTTTTATGCCTTGGTGTGTTACTATATGCCCCAAAAACTCTGTTTCGCGTTTTAAAAATTCGCATTTATCTATTTCGATTTTCAGATTTGAACTTGCTAGTCTGTCGAGGACTAGACGTAAAGAAGTTATGTGTTCCTGAAGGGACGAGGAGTTGATAATGATATCATCTAGATACACTAAACACACTTTATTAATCAAATCACCTAAAATTACGTTCATTAGCCTCTGAAATGTGGCGGGTGCTGTTTTAAGACCAAAGGGCATTCTTAAAAACTCGTAGTGCCCACCCTCGACTGAAAAGGCGGTTTTATGTGTATCCCTATTGTCAATCTCAACTTGGTGAAACCCCTTTGCCAAATCCAATGTTGTGAAGTACATACATCTGCCAAGTTTGTCTAAGATTTCTTCTATGTTCGGAATTGGAAAACGATCGTCCACAGTCTTCTCATTTAACTTCCTATAGTCCACAACTATTCGCCACTTTTTCATTCCACTGACATCCTCCTTTTTTGGAACGCTCCATATTGGAGCAGAATAGGGAGAATTGGAAGGTCTGATTATCTTGTTATCTAACATCTCCTGTATTTGTCTTTTTACTTCTTCCCTATGGATATATGGATATCTATATGTCTTAGCGAATACAGGTATATCGTCCTTGGTAATTATTCGGTGTTTGACTGCACTGGTGAAAGTAAGGTTTGAGTTTTTATCATAAAATAGTTGACTATAATTCTCTAAAGTCTTTAGTAAATTAAGTTTTTCCTCAGCGTTCAAATGATCTATTCTAATTTGGTCTAAATACATTCGATTGTTTTCCCCCTCCTGTAGTATATTATCATCTACTAAGTAGTAGTTCTCGGGATTAACTGGCCATGAATTAACCTCAGTTAAATACACAACATCCGAACAATTAGTGGTAGTTTCGATCTCAAATTTAAAATTATCCAAATTGTAAATACCTTCAGCAACAATTAGTTCGCTCGCAGAGTTCCTTTGTTCCATAACATGTATCAGGCCACATTCAATATTCGAAATAAATTTAACTGTTCGGCATTTTTGCTGATACAATATAGGAATGTTACTATTGTTAATTATAAGTAGTTTATTATTATAATCTATAACAGCTTTGTAGTTTTGTAAAATATCATTTCCTATGATTCCGTCATAGTTATCGTGAAATCTGCACTCAACTAATAACAACTTGTCATTACTATCTCCTAATTCATTAAACATGGGAACCTGATAAACAATATTAGTCTTAATACTACTCTGCAAAGTTTTTAAGGTCAAAGTATGCGATCTAGTTCTAAATTTTGGATTACATATTCCTGGATTAACTATCGAATGAGTGGCTCCAGTATCCACTATAAATCTAAGATTATCATTGATTACTATATAAGGAAGTTGCCCGCAGAGGCTTGAAAGGGAAAATTTTGTACTGTACCATTCTGATTTAACAAATTATCATCATTATCCTTAGTCTGAGTAGAGTTCCCAGAACTTGAAATTTAATGTGTCGTTGGGGGTCTAGAAATTTTGTCCGAGTTTTGTAATATATTTATATCCATAGGTTCCGAAAAGCTTGGGTAATTCTGACAGTTTGAAGGATTGTTCACAAAGCTTCGTCCGTTATTATAATTGTAATTAGTGGTATTCCGATTGCCACCATTAGATTGACCATTATCGTTTCCGTATCTATTGCCATTATCTGACCTGTTAACATTGCCGTGATTATTTTGTGTTCCATAATTATGATGGTTATATCTATTAAAGTGATTATTATTATTTATACTTCCCCGATTATTACTATCGACATTTGTATGTGTTCTACGATTGCTCCTAGCACTCGAGTTATCATTTTTTCTAAAATTATTATTCCTATTTTCGCCACCATAGTGGGCATACCCCGAAGAAAAAAGTATATCCATTGCATTCTCAATGGTATCGGGATTCCTGCAAGCCAAAATCATTTTCATCGGTTCCGGTATTTTGGACTTAAAAATATTCAGGGCCGTCATCATATTATTCCTGGCCACCTGTTCACTGTCAAAATTAATTCCCAAATCTGTACAAGTTTTATTATTTAGACTTCGAAGTCTTTCTTTAATTTCATTATAAAAATCAATTACATTTGTTCTAAATACTACTGCTCTAAGTCTATCGTATAACTCTTCTACACTACGTTTTTCCCCAAAATTATTCATTAGAATTGTCCTCATTTCTTCCCAAGATATGATATGAAAATTTATTTCGGCTACTTCTCTTGCCCTACCCTTAAGCTTGCTTTTAATAAGGTCAAAAAATAAAAGTTGTGAGACTTCCTCATATTGACTGAGTAGAGAATTAATTCTATCAATTAGTGAAATGAATGCATACAATTCCTTTCTGTCTCCAGAAAACTCTGGTAATCTCTCAAGGAATCTAATAGGATCCAAGGAACGTAAAGAATTTTCCCCATGCGCCATTTTTATCTATTTCACTCTCTTTGAAATATATTATTAATTTGGAAAAGAAAGAAAATTTGCTTTTTTTTTATAAATGCGCAAATTTGTGTTATAAAGTTTTAAGATAATAAGAAGATAAAGGGTTGAAAAAGATTTTTTTTCATGTACAAGTAAATGACTTTATTAATGCAAAATTTGTAAATGGTTTTTTCTTTATAAAAAGACCAGAATATATAAAAATAACGAAAACGGGGGAGGAAAAAATCTAAGTGCTAATACAATACTTTAATAATTGAAAATATGCGAATGATGTGTAAAATTTTTTTCAGAAATTTTTCTTGTTTTTAGATTCGATTTTATTTCTTCTTTCCCATATATATAGGAATTTATAATTATGAATATGCAAAAACATCAGTTAAGAAAATACTATATCCATATATATTTGTGATATTAATTATTTTATGATAATATATAAAAATGTTTTTCTAAATTATATATATATATATATAAATATTATTTACTTATTTCTAAATATATATAATTTATACGTTTATCAGTATACTTATTGTAGCTGTTATGTACCAATAGTTTTCCATATGTTGTTCTTGGGTAGGTAAGACTCTTGGACTCAGCTGTACTCCTCGTCTTCAATCTTCTTTTTATTTGTTGTTTATGAAGCTTTATCTTTCACATAGCATCTTTTTATTTATTTTTTTTTTTATTGATTTATAAGGCTGTTCATAGATTTAGTTAGTTAAATGTTTAACTTTTAACTTAGTTTTATTGAATAGTTTTTTTTTTAGTTTAACAGTTCATTTCATAAATTTTTTTCATTTTTTTTTTAAATTTTTTTTTTTCTTTTTATTTTAATGTTCAATAGTTCACTGATTTAAATATTTATTTTCTATTTCTTGTTGAATAGTTTATTTATATGTTTATATGTGTTTCTTTTTTCTTTTAAATTATTGTATTGATGCCCGCTAGGTCATAAAAATGTACAGTATCACTTTTCGCTAAAAAGGATACCCGGGCATCCTACCGACTGCGCCAGTTTTGTTCTTAAAAAGATCGTTTTAAAATAAAACACAATTTATTTTTGGTATTTTTAATACGTATATTTCAATATAATTTGTTCTTAAACTTTTAATTAATTATATTAAATTTTATTTTAATTTTATTTAAACTTATAATAACTTCTTTCGCTTTAAGGTTTTATTTGTATATATATATATTAAATTTAATTTATATTTTATTTTTTCATTTAAATTAACTTTACTTAAATTTTCGCTTTAAGTTGTTATTTGATAATATATATTAAATTTTATTTATATTTAATTTTTTTATTTAAATTAACTTTACTTAAATTTTCGCTTTAAGTTTTTATTGTTCAACATTTCACTTTGAAGTAAGAATCAAGAAGAAGTTCAAATTGAAAGTTTCATTATTTATATTATATTGCAATACTCTAAAAATGTACACAAGTGTATGTATATTATTATATATTGGTTTATTACAACCGTAAACGATCATGTTTGTGCATGTCGAACAACTTGACCTTGCAGAAACATGATCACATAGAAACGCAATAAACTTTCGGTGATCGAACAAAAACAAAAGCTTAAAAAGCAAACATAATTAAAACGTAATTGTTACCTACTTATTTTACATTTATACGTATGTACATATATTTTGTATAGGCAAAAAAAGTCTACGCATGGTAACAATAATAAGAAAATTTATGATGGGAATACAGAATTATCACTTTACTAATGTAAAACTTGTTTTTACAATAGCAAGTAACAAAACTGTACATGTTCAGTCATGATCAACCGTGATATTATTTGCTCAGTAACAAGAGCAAAAATAGAAAAGAAATTTTGTTGGTTATTACAATTTATATGTGTACTATACAAAAAGCTGTTGCACAATATTATGATAGGGGTATTCAAATTAAATAAGTATGTACATTATATACATATTAAATACATGCGTACAGACATACATGTAACTGTTAATTTCAACCCACAGACGGACATTGCTCAATCGACTTTGTTATGCATAAGAACTCAGAATATATATATACTTTATTGGGTCGGAAATGATACTTTTGAAATTAAACACGGAATGACAAACAAAAGTGATAAAGATTAGAGAACTGCAAGAGTGTCTGTTTTTAATACTCTAAGTATACTCATCTTAAATGCGGTTGCGGTGTGATCGCCACCGCATTTCTTAAGTGCGAGTATTTACTATACCCATTCCATTTGAGTATAAGTGTCTACCATACTCAAGTAAAATGTTTGCGATGCTGGCTTTACTTTATTCGTACTCATACTCACAACAAACACCAAGAGAGAGATTTTAACGTGTGTAGTGAGAGGAAAACAGAGTTATCAGATCAGAATTATTAAATCAAACACAATATCAAAAGTCGCCAATGTCTAAATTCTTTGAAATTATAAAAGTTTATTTAATATATAACAGAAAATAAATTTAATAGAACCCGTAAAATTCGCCATATTTTCATTTATTAAAAACACAACAAAAGTTTACTAATAGCTCAAGAATAGTTCATTGTTTATTATATTACATTTTTGTTAGGGTTTTTTTTAAGTCACACAGGAGGTATAAAAGCAATAATTATATTTAACAAAATAAAATATATAAACTAAAAACTTTATTTTATTTATTATTATTTATGAGAAATTAATATATTACATCAGCGTGTATACAGTTTTGTTAAAACTAAAAAATTAAGTAATTTTCCTTTTGTTCAGGGATTCATTTTATCATTTTGTTTTCCTAAATACCGTTAGTACGAGTAGCACGTTTATGACAACAAGGCACATAAACTGAAAATAATTATTCATAAAAAACAGCAACAAAATAAGTATACCTGCTTAAAATAGTGTACAAAAGCTGTGCCTTTAAGCGGTTTTTATTGCATTTTATTCATTAAATATGTGTTGTATTTCATACCTATGAAAACGGTTGTTGTCTGTTTATAATGTTTAAGCAATAGATTTGATCAAATTTTGTTTTTTTTTTATTGTTTATAAATAGAAATGCATACAATGCAATATTTCACAAAACTGCAGTAAAAAACTTTAATAGGGTAAAAATGTGGCAACGTTGCTTACAAATAAAGAGAATTAAAAAATTCTCGCGTACGAGTATAAAAAATACTTAAAATTCTGATTGCGATATTTTTGATACTCGTTTTTACAAGAATGGGTAAAATAAACACCGCAACTTTTTATTGCGTTGTTTAAAATACTCGAGTATGAAAAGAATAGAGTAAGTATGCGGTGTACTCATAAGTTGCAGTGTACTCGTGCAGTTCTCTGATAAAGATCTTTACCTTTACACGCAGAAAAAAGTAATTCTTGTGAGAACCGAATTTATTGCCAATCTATTATTGTCGGCTATGTGTACCATCTTAAGTTCGATTGTATTATCGAATGAACATGGCACTCACAACTATTTTAAAAAAATATTATTCGGTGACTATAAAATATTATTGTAAATTAAATAAAACAATATAATATTTAACCATTTATTTTTATTTAAAAAATTAATTATAGGAATAAGATTTTACTTATGTTTATTTTTTTCTTTTCCGCATAGTTTCTTCTACTTGTCATCCCATAAAAGATTAATTCTATTTACAAATGTGTTTGTGAGATAATTTTGGAAATCTTTTCACCACTTTCAATAAATCTTTGTATTTTTCAACTAAAATATTACTGTCTTTTTTAATGTGTACAGATTTTGTTTTCGTTATGTCAAACATTTTCGACTTCAAAAGACACAATTCATTTTTATGATTCTAATTACTAAAATTTGGTTTTCAGAAGTAATTTAATTGCATCCTTAATTTAATAGAATAGATTTTTAGTAAAGATACTTTAACTTTTTTATAGCCTTCCAGGTATTGCCTCATCTTCCTTATTCCCCAAACAATTGCAAGGCATTCCTTCTCAGTAGCAGAGTAGTTCTCCTCGGCGCCATGAAGGTGTCGGCTGGCATATGCTATCACTCGTTCGCCCTCATCGAGAGTCTGCGTCAACACGGCGCCTAACCCCTGCTCGCTTGCATCGGTTTGCAGTACGAAGGTCTTGGAAAAGTCTGGGCATGCCAGGATAGGTGCCTTGGTTAATTTTTCTTTCTTGTTGGTCTTCACCCCACTTCCAGTGTTTTCCCTTTTTAAGCAACTGCGTTAATGGTTTAGACAATGTGGCAAAGTTGGGCACAAAGCCTCGATACCACGACGTTATTCCTAGAAAACGGCGCACCTCCTTCACATTGGTTGGAGGAGCCAGGTCAGTAATAGCAGCTATTTTATCCGGATCGGTTTTTACTCCATCTTTTGTAATAACATGGCCTAAATATTTAGTTTCTGTTTTAAAAAAATCACACTTTTCTGGAGTAATTTTGAGGTTTGCGGCCCGTAATCTCCGAAATACCTCCTTTAAGTTAGCCTTATGTTCTTCGAAAGTTGACCCTACCACAATAATATCATCAAGATACGCAAAAGCATAAGGTTCCATTTCAGGCCCGATCACGCTATCTAGGGCCCGCTGGAAAGTCGCAGGTGCCGAGTGTAACCCAAAAGGCATCACGCGCCATTGATATAACCCACGGCCGGTCACAGCAAATGCGGTATACTTTTTACTTTCTTCTTCCAGTGGAATCTGCCAGTAACCATCTTTTAAATCAAGACTACTTATAAATTTTGCGTTCCGAAGTCTATCTAATATGGCGTCGATTCTGGGTAGAGGGTAAGCATCTGGTACGGATCGGGCATTTAATTGACGAAAATCCATACAGGTGCGCCATGTACCGTTCTTTTTCTTTACCAACGTAATTGGAAAACTGTATGGACTACAGGAAGGTTCAACACAACCAAGAGCAATTAACCTATTTATCTCAGCGTCAATGATGGCTTGCATAGCCGGATTACGCTGCGCATATCTGATTTCAATTGGCTGATCATCCTTCATGATAATTCGGTGTTTAGCGATGCTCGACAACCCCTTTATTTCGTGGAATTTGGGTAGCTCCTCTTCGAGGAACAATAAAACCTCTCTTTGATAACTGTTCGGCTTTACTTGATTTGGTCTTGCTTTGTCTTCCTGTGTTAGGCTTAGAGGTTCATTACTAATACTGCTTACCTTCCCCGCTCTTGACTGGGCTATCCTCTGGCTCATAAGTGGTCTTCAATCACGCACAACTAAAAGTAGCGTTACATAGTTGTAGGAAGTCTAACCCCAGGATAAGATTCTCCGTAGCTTCCTTCATGACAAGAAATGCCACTGTCCAGCACGGCATCGACCGAACTTACCACCGATGTACCGGGGCAGTGCATTAGCGCTGACAGAGTTATGGTCATCGAATCTGTACGGAAATGGGGTCTTAAGTATACTGGGGAAAAAGATCCGATGGAATTAATTGAGCGAGCAGAAGAGCTAGCGGTTATGTACCGGGTGGACTTAAACCACCTACCAGAAGTCATGCCAGAAGTCCTGCGGGAAAAAGCATTGATCTGGTTTCGCAATAATAACCGCCACTGGAAGCGATGGGAGGATTTTAAAACTGATTTCTACAAATTCTTTCTACCCACCCATTACTTTGAAAAGCTGGAGGATGAAATTCGGAAACGAACCCAGCGCCCACGTGAACCATTTAAGGATTTTGTGTTGTCCTTACAGGACCTAATGAGGCATACCGAATTAACTGAAAAACAGAAACTGGATAGGATATTCCGCAACGCCCATCCTGACTACCAGTGGTATATTCGCCGAAAAGATTTTGGAGATTTACAAGAGCTTATCCAGTTAGCTGATGATCTGGAAAGCATTCCTGCAGTACTACATCGCAGGGAGCAGCATCGAATGGTAAGAGATAAACCGTCTACCGGCAACTATCCTAAAGTCCAGCTGTCCAAAAGGAAACCTATCACAAACAACACCAGACTGATATGGGAAGAAGAAAAAATAAAGGCAATTATCCTAGTGCAAAATCAAACCAACATTTAGAGGCAAATATCGTTTGCTTATTATAATATATAATAAACAAACAAACAATAACAAATAATAATAATCAAATTATTGTATTAGTAATTAAGTTTTGAACGGATCAAACAAATTTTTCTTTTTTTACATAGTTTTACGCACAAGAATGATATTGAGGTGAATCTAAAATTATAGAACAAAAATTTAATATTTGTTGCTGATCTCCTAAAATTTTGAAAAATTATGGTAAAATTGATCCAATTTGAGAAAAATAAAATAATTAATATGCAATAAAATTTTCTGTATTGGTTTCTTAAATAACTCTCATGTTATTTTTGAAGTTTTTATATTTAAAGGAAATTTTTTTGGCTTTTCTAAAAATTTGGATAAAATTTTCCTGATTAGCTGGATTTAGCAACCGGCCAAATACGTATAGATACCTGCTATTCCAAATCAACAAATAAATTGCATTTTTATTTAAATATGTTATGGGATATTAGCATAATATAATAAATAATAATATGGAATAAAATTTTTATTATTTAAGGAAATTAAATAAAATTTTCTGTGCAATTAATTCAAATGGCAAAAATTCTGCAACGTTATCGTACAGGAAATCCCGCATTTCCCAAAATAAGGACCAAATATCTAAAAATTTTTATTTTCGCTCTTTTGTTAATGAAATCCACATGTGTGGATATACTTTTATCAACAATTGGAAGTATGTATAGCTTTTTAAAAATGTTATCTAAAATTAGATTGGTGGTGCATTTTAGGCTAAAATACACAAAACTGCAGTAATTTTGGATTTTTTTTATTGAAATTCGTATAATATTTAGGCTAGAAAAGACATAATCTTTTAATTATTTTCTAAATATTTTAAGTTTTTCCCGCTAACTACAGTAAAAAATGCCACAAAATTTGCTGAAAATCGTACCCAAGATTTTGAAAAACCACTTTAAAATGCTTATAATTCGATCATTTTAAAACATTTACATTTAGATTGAAGCACTATTTTGTAGGTATTGACTGGGCCTTTACGACCATTAAAAAAAAACAAAAAATTGAAGAAATGCCAATCATTAAAAAAGTTTTTTCCTGTAAAATTTTGGATCAATTGACCCAGCCCTTTACAACTGGCTGAGTTATTTACAAAATATTTTGATTCTGTACTACTGCTTTAGCCATTTATTAGTGCGGTCAAATATAATATAATAAAAGTCGGACAAATAATATGATTTTTGCTAATTTATTTTTATATTTATGTACTGTGGTTAATCATTACAGAAGTTGCTCTTTCTGTAGTTCCTGTTTCACTACTCTTAAAGAAAAACTTATGCATTTTAGACCCAGTATAAATATTGCTCGATGGCAAGAAGTGGTCACCACATGACAAAAAGGTACTATAGAATTTATTGCGTCTTTAAGAACACGGAACAAATAAACAATTCACTTTTAAAAAGGCGCAATTGAAAAAAATTTGTATTCATTTTAATATTTTTCCCAAAATCGTTAACATAAGAATTTTATGCAGACTGCAGAAAGGCTCGTTTTTTCTAAAATGTTTATTAAAAAGAGAAGAATAAGTTATTTGAAAAGTTGTCTAAACAATGTATATTTAGCTCATCACTAAAGAAGCAGGGTGGTAAGAGAAGGAAAAAAATTAGTAAACACAAAAAGTTTAACCAACATGTAAAATATTTTCCTGATATTAGGAATAATTTTCGCAGTTTTTTAAATGTTAATTTAATATCTTCAAAATCTATAAATATGTATAATAAAACTGTAACGGAGTCATTTCTGTACATGAAATTTGTTTTGAAAATTTTGTTGTTGGTGTAGCTAGTAATCGATATGGAATACAAAACAAATTTTGTGAGGAAGTCCCTTAGAGCCTTGGTTCCAATATAGAAAACTTTTTTTCGCAATAATAGGTCATTTCGTAGAAAAAATAGAGATACAAATGTAAAAGCTCTCGATTTTGTCGGTATAATTATACTAAAACAGTTGTCAGCACATTTTATTTTTGTAAATGGAAAATTTTTAACACTATCTACAGAACTCTGTAATAAATATTTAAAAACACATTTTTCTACATTTGAATTTTAGAATAATAGAAATAACAGGCATACCAAGTCGTGGGCACTGCTAGTGTAATATAATCTAAAATTTAAAATATAGCGTTTTAAAGGGAACGCTTTATCAAACAATTTAAGTTAATTTAATTTATTGCACCCTCCTCAAATTTGGTTTCCTTTTATTCTTTCTTCAGCCTATTGTCTGATACATAAAGACTTAAGTGTATCAATAACCTGTAAGAGCGAACACCATAAAAATCAACATTGTTATAACTTTAAAGAATGTCGACTAATTTAACCAACTCCACTAGAAACTTGATTTTCCTATTTTACATTTAATGGTTTTATTTTTTGTAATACACATCCAGACATGTTTAAAACTATGGGGTTTCAATGCAATTATGATGACAGACGCAAATACCCTAACTCAGTATGTTTAAATTATTGTATAATTATGTATCCATTTTTCCGCCCCATTAATTGTAAAATTATCATAATTTGAAACAATTATTGCAACAAATGAACACAATCAAAATTCATTTGCAGCAACAAATTAAATCATTAGTTAAGCTGTGGTATTTTAAATAATAAATACATAAATAGTGTCACAAAATTTGAGGAAGATTTTAATTAAATATATATTTTAATTCTTTAGAATAATATAATTTATAAAATCAGACCGGGCGAAAAAGTTTATGTGTGGAATGGTACATCTACAGGGTTTGTGATACATATGCATTCTTTTCATAATCCGACTGCAATAAAGAAGGAGGTTGTAAATTCGACCAACTGTTGCTTTTTTATATTTGTGGCTCTATAACTTAGTAATTTCTTGATAGATTTTTAAAATTTCTTTTTGATTGAAAGGTGATGGTCACAGATTGGTCCCCTTTTAAAAACACTTCATAATCTCAAAAATTAAAGGGTGTCCCCATACAACATGCATATTTTTTAACGTGTATTTTGAACTGTAAAGGGCAATTCTTAAAATTTAAAATGACTGCGTATAACTATAGATCCCAATAATAAAAATTTATTCAAAAATAAATCTAAAAATTAAAGGTTGTCCCCACACGTGACGTAAACTGACCTATATGGGCCTATGTTTTGAACCGTTATAGACAAATGCTTGTAAATTAAACAGAATCTATTGCTATGACTGTTATAGCTATAACAACAAGTATAAAACTTGGACTTGGAAGTAAAGGGTTGTCTCAATAGTTAATGTAATTTGATGTATGTGGCCTGGCTTTTGAACTGTTGTAGACAGACCAAGGACCTGTATTGCTAAGTCCTGTAAAACAACAAGTTTATAATTTGAATTAAGCAATAAAAAGTGTTCCCAAAATTACTGTAGTTTGATCTATATTGCCGTGTCTTTTAAACCGCTTGGTAATTATATAGAATGTCCACAAATTTGTATAAGAAGAATTATAAATATTTTAAATTATAAAGTAAAGGGTATAACATTAGTTGATGTAATTTGATGTAGATGGCCATACTGTTGAACCGTTATAGACAGACAGATGAAATCTGCTTTCGCAGGAATTATTTTGTAAATGAATAAGTTTTACTTATGAGAACCACCGCATCTTTTTACAAGTGAACCAGTTAAAAAAACAGGGTATAAGCATCTTCCATTTCCCATTCCGGTATATCCTTCGCTACCTGCATATACTTGTTAAAGGTTCAACTAATGAAATTGTTTCACGTTCCAAAAACCTTGGAAATAATTTTAAAGAGGAACTTAGCTGATTATTCAAAATATATTTGCAATATACATTTTGCAACAGTACCGAGCACTTCTTCTGTTGCATAAGATCATGTGTACAAAACAACCTGAATATATTTTGCAAAGATTACGGTAATCAAGGTCCAATCGGATAAAGAAACTTTACTTTTTTTTTGTAATTTTCATTCATCTATGGAATAACTTCCTCCAAATATTCAATTATTAAGCAATGCACTAAATTATACAAACATGTATATATTTCAACTTGTATATAATTTAAATTATTTGATCACAAATACTTTTTAAAACTAGCGTAAGCCAATTATAATATTTCGGTTATGTAAATATTATAGTTATTTTTTGCTTTATTATATTTTTTATTTGTATGTTTGTTATTGTGCGAGTATCTACCCATTATTGTTATATAAAATTATTATTATTCTTGTTGTGCTGCCTTTGGTTAAATAAATAAACAAATGAAATGAAACGAAAACAGACAAACCAAAGCCCAACCGAAAATATTATTTTACATTAAATTGTTATTAAAATTATTAAATGTCAATATTTGTATTAATTGTTTATTATTTCAGATTCACAATGAGTAATTTTTTGCATAAAAAAATTTTATTATCTTAGAAAAGCCAAGATTAGCTAGACACTTGATATTTTTTTAGAAGACGTGCCTTCAAAAAAACAAACAAATTGAAGTTAAAAACGAAATGATATTAGAGATGTGGCTTTTGCTTATTTCTTAAACCGAAAGAAGTAAACAATTGAAATTTACAAAGAGTAGATAAAAATATGTCGGATTTCATTTTGCACAATGAGAGGACAATCCTGTTCGGTTGATTTAAAATCCGGCTGGCGAAAAATATAAAAATGAATATATGAAGTGATAGAAAATTAAAAAATAAAAATAAAACCATAAAGTGAAACAATTAGCGCACGTCCATATTTTCCGAGTTATGGGTATCTGACCAATTCATAGAAAAGTACGATTGTGCACTATATTTCTTAAGATATCAATATGGGTATCATTCGAAAGCTTTCGAAGAGATCTGTAATGAAATGCAAATTGATTTAAAGATTTTTATCCCATTTAGATCCGGTGACATTTTTATGTAAACTTATATATAGTAGTTTCTATTTTTTTTAAATTTTAATTCTGCGTTACCTCAACATTTGTTTTTTTTTTTGTTGGTTTATTTCACTAAACTAGAATTACATATACCATATATGTAATTCTAGTTGTTAGTTAGGGTATTAAAGATTCGGCATAGCGGAATATATTACTCTTACTTTGCTTAAATATTACAAGTATTCTAATTATACCCAAAGTAAAATTTTTCACTAAAACCAAGAAATTAATGTGTTCCAAGCGTTTATAAAAAAAAATCGGCAAATATGAGAGGCCTGGTTATTCCTCAAGTTATGAATTACAGTTTTTCCGAGTTATATTTCTTTTTTGCTTGGCATAATCTTTGGCGGGAATAAAACTTACTATAGACCAGATTATATATGTCCAAGTCCGTTAATACTTATTATTGTGTTATACAAACAAAGAGACGAAACGGACTAGAAAAGTCTTAATTTATCTTCTTTGTTTATGCTCTTATATAAAACACCGTTTTTACTGTGTTTTCACATTAGATGTCATGAGTTCATAATCGCATGAATTTTATTTTCAAAAAGATTTAAACTTAGCTTTAAAACAAATTTTAGAAATTAATACCGTTAATCCTTTTACATTAATAATGAGTATTTAGTGTTTTTTTTTTCATTAAATTACAATTGAGAAATAAAAATTAACAACAAAAGTAGGCTGTGCTATACTTAGCTATGCCCAATCCTATATTCAACATATACGTAAATCTCGTTTAGTGATGTAACTCCAATCAAAAAACATACATTGGGATGACAGAGTATTAGGGCTCGATTATCGTTTACAACACAGAAATGTTGTGTTGTTTTGGCTACAACACAACTTTATTCTTTTTTTCAATTTTGCTTTACAACATCTAAGGGCGTTTTCTTTTCTGAAAATAAATGTTACCCAACAATCACATAAAATGTTTTGCATGTTGCCTTAACCCCGACAATTTGCTACACATTTTATAGCACAATAGAACAAAAACTGTTATTGAATTTTTCTAACTTCCTTTACATGTCAGTAATGTTTAATTAGCTTTTCAAACATAAAGTACTATAACACTGGGTTTAGCAACAAAAGCAAACATCACTTATCAAGAGTAAAAACTACTAAAAAAAGTGTAGTATACTACCCTTACATAAAATTGAGGGTAAAAAATGTAACATATCTTACACTTTTTCGTGCAACATATTTTCAAAAGAACATACTTTTAATTTACCCTATCGAACATTTTCTCGAAAAGAACACAAAGGTCTAAAAAGTGTTAAACATATGCAACATTTTTGTCAGAAAAGAAAACGCCATAAGTGTTGTGTATATCACAGAGTTCCGTTTTAATGTAAGTACTGGTTTCCAATATAATACATCCCTGCATACTAAAAACTGTAGACATGAAAAAGTAACAAATATAAAGCCAAGCGCACTGCAATCTATTTTGTTTAAAAATTAATATTATGGATATTAATGTCGATTCGTTTTTTGATGATGATGAGACCAGCAAAACGGCACAAATGGTGCGTATCCGGAAAAGAATTCGTAACAATTCCAACCCATTGAAACTACCAAACACTAAGTAAGTAAACTTTTTCTGAAAGCAACTGTCCTAATAACAATATTAATACATATGTATATTTTTATAGCTTTATTAAATTTTTTCGCATAAACAAGGATGCGTTTTTGTTTTTGCTACAGGAGCTAAACAGTTTCTTAAAACCGTCAACAAGGTGTTCTGCTATTCCTCCGATTCTAAAATTGTGTTGTGCACTTAGATTTTTTGCTGATGGAAGCTATCAATATTGGGGTGTCGCAACCAACTGTTTGCTGCATTTTTGACGAAGTCATAAACTTTTTTGAAAGAAAAGTATGTAAAAAGTGGATAAGTGATAGGATGACCGAAGATGAAAAAAAACGAAAACAAAATGTCATTTTTTTCAAGAACAAGATTTTCGGGTGTTATTGGCTGCATAGATTAAACACACGTACGAATTGTAGCCCCACAAAAGGAGTTGCAGCATTTAAACTTAAATTTATAAATTTTTTAATTATGTCTTTCTATAGTTGTGCGACTATGAAATAACTATCCGCTTTGTAGATGCCCGACATCGTGGCTCAAACCATGACTCCTTCGTGTGGAATATGAGTGAGCTAAAACAATATGTACAGCAAAATATGGAGGATAATACTTGGATTTTAGGTAACAGATTCAGTTGCTTTTTAGATAGTTTTTATAACTAAATATATTTGAATTTGCGTATCTACAGGTGACGCTGGATATCCGTTGGAACCTTTTTTAATCACGCCACTTCGAAGTTCTGCAGAAGGATCACAAGAAAGCCATTTTAATACCGTCCATGCAAAGGCAAGAAATATCATTGAAAGAACAATTGGGATTCTTAAAAGCAGATTTCAGTGCTTGCTATCTGCACTATGCTCCTGAAAAGGCAACAAAAATTACAAATGCGTTTTGCGCATTGCATTGTTAAGCCAACATTTTAAGACCGATTATCGTGAGGAAGTGCCTTTGCCGTTGGATACAGAGGTAGAAGTTGGAGCAGCAACAGAAATAAACTCTGAACTGCCTGCACGACAAATTAGAAATAATTTAATGCATTCAATTTCAAATCAATAAATTTGTGTATTTCTGTAATTATATTCAATGCTTTTAATTCACTTCAGAAAAAGCTAATACAAATAAAACACAAAAGTAAAGGGAAACTTATTCATATACTTATGTAGTATAAATGTCACAAAAAAGGTAAACTTGTTTAAATAGTTAATATATCACAAAAAAATTCACATGTGATCACATAGCTTCTTAAAACTATCAAAAAAATAAATATATATATATATATATATACATTAAATATAGAGTATGTAAATCACATCTGCTGCTTTCGCATATGGGCAAATCCTGCGTTACGAACTCTACATTCGTACGTGTTTTCGGATTGAAATATAACAATTTGTTGGTCTTGCAAAAGACCAAAGTGTTTAGTGGGATTTAAGTGTACTTTCGAATGTCATCAAAATATTTTTTTTAACAGGAATAAGTTACAAAAATTTGATCTCAAAGTATTGTTACGCACGCTACAAAAAATGGAAGTAACTTTAAAGGTTGAGGTATGTTTTTGTGATTTTTAGAAAATTTTGCATAATAAAACAGAAAAATTAAATACTTAAAAGAAAGATGAATGTAAGGGAATTACAAAATAATTTACTTTCAGCCAAAAAATGTTGTTGTTTTTTTTTACAAAAGCCGTAAACCCAGCGTTACGCACGCTACATTGCGCACGCTACATTTTTTCCAGTAGTATATAAACAAACAAAACAATTCATATTCTTTTTTAATATCATTATTTAATTCATATTTTATGTTTATAAATTAATTTAATTATGTATATGTTTAAGTTTACATTCTTTCCGCATTTTTTAAACGTTCTATATGTGTTAAGTTATCATTTGATTGTATTTTTTGTGATATTTTCGAATACGCTCTGCACACGTCTTCATTTTTAAAACTCTTATTAATAAAAATTATACTGTAAGCAAACAATTTTGTGTGGTATCAATATGCCCATAATCTAAACTGACAATAAAAGACAGTTGCAGATTAATGAAACGAAACCAAAGGCGAGACCACATGAAATTTACCGTTTGCGCCTATCGTACCAACAAAGTAAGCTAAATTGTTGTTGCTCTGCTTATTATGTAGGCTAAGAATAGATTCAAGAAGGGAAGTAATAATAAAAAAAAATAAAAAATTGCGAAGGTTTTTATTGTAATATTTGGGAGAACTCAAATTGTTACGCACGCTACAAAAATTAATATGCTGTATTTTTTTGTTTTTAATTGTAAAATTATAATTTTTTTTTCTTAAAAGCAGGATATTAATTTAAAATTAAAATTATAGATGATTTGTAAAACAAAAAATTTTTCTAATAACAATACAAAAAAAGCCTTATTTTCCGTTACGCACGCTACAACGCATTTATCTGTCCTTTCATACCAAATTTTGCTGTTTCCAAAAAAGTGAGCAACATTTTTTTTTACAAAAATTAAAGAGAATTAAGTGAATAACAATATGGCTTTCGATTAGAACATCTATGTTAATACTAAAGCAATGATATCAACACGTAAATAATTTTACTTTTTTTGTATAACATTAAAAAACCTGAGGTAGGGTAGGATTTTGTAATAATTTTTGTATTAATCATCATCGAAATAAACTTTTTTTTATAAATTTATGAAATTAGATATCTATTCTAATGCTCCATTAAAAAAAACTAAGTTGGATTAAGTTCAAAAATTTTTGACTGGTAGACTGTTTCTGGGATATGCCCATATTTGTCAATCCGAGTTTGGGTTTTATTAACTGAATTTGTAAATCAGCCGTTTTCTTTTTAAACTTGTACATTTTTTTATTATTTTGGTAGTTCTTGTGCGAATTTTTTTTAATTTGCTTCAATGTTCGCATGAACTCCTCTTGATTTTTCGCTTGCATTCTAAGAAGTGATAAACGATCGTCTTTTAATTTAATTTTTTGGACGCTTGCGGCTTGCTGGTAATTGTTGTGTTGTACATCTTATCACCGGTGAAGGCTCTTCACTATCAATTGTTGGTTCCACAGCGTCGGAATCTGCGGATATACCTCCACCAGTGGCTTGGAAATTTTTTTTTATTTGCAGCTAATTTTCTTCTTAATTTTGATTTGTAGTGAGTCCATTAATAATAAATTTTAGATAAAACACTAAAAATATATTTACCCATGTAATACGAACTCTTTGCCATTCTATGGTGAAGTGATCCTATTTCTCTTTTAGCTATATTTTGCTATTTCAAAAATGCAGTTTTCCCCGGCCAATATCTGGATTAACTTGCATCAAATCTACAAGCTTCTCCATCTGTTTTTTATTTGTTATTTTTCTAAGAAATATTTTTAATTATAGCTTAAAATGCCAAGAAAAGAAACATGTGAAACTTACAAATTTTTTTCCATTTTCAAATTTTTCAACTTGTCGCGACAATAAGACAACAGTTAATGAGCAGTTGTAAAATGTTGATGTATCTAATAACACACACAAACACATGTTGTAAACGATAATCGCTGTTAATTATCATAGACAACTAAAACTATAACACTACCGATAAGTGTTGTAAGCCGTAATCACAATTTAAAATTAACAACATCAAAATAACAACTGTTGTGAACCATAATCGAGGCCTTAATAAATTAGAAAAAAATTAGACACTATATATAATTTGACAAAAAATGTTATGGGCTCTTTATTGGTTGAGCATTTTAAAAAACTTTAGAATTTCCTTAAAGATCTCTTTAAAAGCTTTTAAATGATACCCATAAATATATCTTAAATAATATTGTGCACAATCGTACTTTTCTATGAAAATTTCAGAGGCCCATAACTCGAAAAATATGGGTGAGCGCCAATTTTTTCACTTGGTGTTTTTTTTCTTAATTCTTTTTAACTCTCTACAGTCCCATAAATTTGTTTTTTTATTGGAATTACTTCACTAAACTATACTTGTTCCAAATGATATGATAACTAAAAGGCAGGCGTGTTGTTTTGACCGCTTCTTAAAAGGATATGGATCGATCTTGCCAGTATTTGACAGCAAAATTTTCGAAACTATGTCTGATCGATTGGCTTATTTTAATTAGCTCTTGCTCATCTAGTGCCTTGCAAAGTTGATTTGAACTCGAACACGGTCGCACAGATGGACGACTTTGCTATGAATAAGAAATCAGAATAAATATATAGAAATTACAAACGGAATGACAAACTTAGATATACCCTTTTTACACTATTTGTGGGGACGGGTACAGTAAAAAACTATACGAAGCAATTTAATTTTAATTCAAAACAACTGAAATCATTTAATATGAGTAGAAGAATAAGCAAATAAATAAAACCATTTACTACTCATAATTACAGTTAGTGAAATAAAAATATACGCACTAAATAAAATAAATATATGATGTGATTACACTTTATCGTACAACACTATCAATCAAATTAATTAAAAAATAATTTAGAAATAATATATTCACCCTTGTTCTAGTTTTCGGCGTCGTCGTCGTCTTTTTAGTATCAATATCACTTCTTATCAATATCGGCGTCAAATCAGTAAAAATTTTGCATTCTATAATATTCCTGTGAAGACGTCGACAGTTTATCAATTCTTATGAAAATGCACATCCTGTGGCAACACTAAAAAAACAAATACTGTAAACTACCGGTATAGGAAAAAAATAAAAAAACCTAGTAGCAGTTGCTAAGTAAAAGTCAAAGTGAAAACATTTTTAAAGAAAGCAATAAAGAAAATAGAAAACAAACCAATTTATTGTGTTTTAATTTGACGCTTACAGAAAATCAGAAGTGGGATCATGGATGAAAAAGTATTAAATACGTGCACCGTGAAGGAATTAAAAAAAGTACTGGAGAAGCTTGGAGAAAGGACCACTGGAAACAAAAATGAGTTGGTGTTGCGTTTAATGGAATTCCCGGAAAAAATAATGGCATCACGCCGGCTGAAGTGGAAAAGCAGCGAATCGAAAACGACGCCGTTAATGTAATGGAAAAAATTAGTGTCGAAAAAGGTCGAACGAGTGAACAAATGATCGAAAACAGGATGAGTGTTGAACAAGCAAATGAGTGCGGTGCGTTTGGAATTTTAATAAATGAAGGAGTAAAAAGTAAGAAAGGAAATAACGAAAGGCAAATGAGTGAGAAAATTAAATTAAAGTGAGTGCAACAAATGAAATAATGAGTTTTTCCAAAGAAAATGAATTGAAATCTAAAGAATTTGAATTAATGAAAAAAGAATTGCTAATAATGAAGCGAGGAATGGAAATGTTGAAAATGGAGAATGAAATGTTGAAAAAATTAAAAGATCGTGGGCGGGTTAATAAGGTCTACAACGTAGGAGACTATGTATCCATAAAAAAAATTTTTTCAGTGATTCCGGAGTCTGTATGTGTTGAGAGATGTGGACGGCTTTCAAGTAAGCCAAATTCCATACGTAGGAATTTGGGAAGCCGCTAATGTTAAACCTTGGTTACGTTTATGTTAAGTTGACGGCAAAAATCGGGACGATTTAGGGTCAGGATGGCCGAATTGTGGCAACACTAAAAAAACAAATACTGTAAACTACCGGTATAGGAAAAAAATAAAAAAACCTAGTAGCAGTTGCTAAGTAAAAGTCAAAGTGAAAACATTTTTAAAGAAAGCAATAAAGAAAATAGAATACAAACCAATTTATTGTGTTTTAATTTGACGCTTACAATCCCTCAGTTTTTTGTTAATTTTGTGTTTAATACTTTTATGGCGAAATGTTTTCTATAACTAAAAAAAATTTTGATTTAATTGACGATGAAAGCTCAAAAAAAACAAAAACTTCTGTTGGAAAGAAAACTTCTCAGGCAGAATTGCAATACTTTTAATTTGCCGGATTTTATGATCCTGGCTGTTTTTTTTTTTTTTTGCTTTCTATTTAACTTCTTTCGACAGGCTGAGCAGAACTGGTATCATTGGTAGCAGCAGCATTAGACTGGTTCTTCAACGACCAATTCGACTTTAGCAAGTTTCACGACATTAGAATCATTACCTTTGTCAAGCATTTGAACTCCTTGAACTACTCCTTCAGGATTCAAATGCTTCTGGAAGTTAAGAAGGTTTGTCACAACTTTTTCCAGCGGACTGAGTGAAAATTGTTTAAACATTCCACCACCAGTAGCTTTATACTCCGCTTTATTAGCAACCTTCTTTTTTTACTTTGAATTTTTTATTTTGCCGTTCCTTAAAAGTAATTTTTATAAATCACTATTCGATTCTTTATTTTGTTACCTTTTGCTATCGATCTGCTAATATTCTAGGTAGACCAAGAGAATTTATAATTTGTCCAATTTCTTCCTATTTTTCTTAAAACCTGCATGGCTCTACGAAAATTCAGTGCAAGAGATGCACTTTTTTATATTTTCAAAATGTTATGTTTGGCTTAAATCAATCACTTCCAGTCGTTATGCAAAAAGGCGTCGACAAAAAAAGAGTCACGTCGACAAAAAAATCCTTGAGCAGTAATCGATAAGTGTTAACAACGACAGGTAGAATAACGACATTGATATGTGACGACGCCGACAACGAGATAAAGGGTGATTATTCTGCTACAGTTTATTTATTTTATTTAGTTAATAGAAAAAAATCCTGAGTAAGAAGACACATCATAATACGAGTAATTTTATAATTCTGGCATTTAATTTTAAAGAAAATTCAACAATTTGAGACACAATTATATAGACGACTCACAGTGGTAAAAAAATGAAAATAATTCTTTCTGTAGTTTCTAAAAGGCTACTCGATTGCGTTAAACTTCCCACGGTTAAACTAAAGTTGAAGTCGAGCTTAAGCTCTAATTGTTAACGTTAAAATGCTTAGGTATTATTTTCGGGTGTATACGAAATTTAATAATTTGCCAAATGCAAACTTTTTCTTTGATTTTGGAAAATTAAATTCTGACGATAGTTCCGATCAAGCTGCAAAATCAAAATTGCTAAGCACATGCGTTATCTTTTAGAAGTTAGCAGATACTCAGCTTTTCCTAGTTTTTTGCTTCTAATTTTTTTAATATATGCTGTCAAAAAATCAATGTTTTTTTTAATGCAAGTATTCTTTTTAAGTTATTCAAGAATTGATAACCAAAGGTACAAGACAGAGTTCCGAAATGTGTGAGAGGATAAAAAATATTTTGGTTTTGTTCTTTCATAAATGTTATAATTTATGTTTTTTTTTCCTTTTTATTCAAGACTGAATAGTTGCGATAACAAGAATTTACAATTTTTAATATTTCATAAGTAAAAAGATCGTAGAAAAAAATGTTTCAATAAACTTTCGCATATGCAAATATTTTTTAATATGCATCTGCCGGAGCGTGCAACACTACGCGTTTGTTTTTTGTTTGGTTTACTATATTTATTTATCAGTCGCAACAAATAAAATATTTACAAATCATTAACTTTATATAATGACTTATTATTACTGTTTTAAATTTATTTTTTGCATGTTTAAATTGAAATGTTTTTGTTAGTCTCAAATATAGATACATTTCACAGTGGGAATTTCGGAAAAGAATGGGAATGAAACGGGTTTAGAGAGAAAGTCAAGTTTTATAAGTCATAACCTCGGTAGTCTTGTAGCTTAAACACGAAGGTAGCTCGAATACCCACCACAGATTTAAACACATAATTTTTATTGCATATTAACCCTTTGCACTCGAGGGCTCCGGAGCGGAGCCATTTAAAATTTATCTTCAAACTCGAGGGCTCCGCTATGGAGACAATGCAAATAATTTTCAGTTCATAACATAAGGATTTAATTTAATTTAAATTTAATCATTAAATATATTATAACATTTGTATCTATAATTAATTAAAAAAGATTTAAAA
This sequence comes from Gymnosoma rotundatum, assembly GCA_916610165.2. Taxonomy (NCBI): domain Eukaryota; kingdom Metazoa; phylum Arthropoda; class Insecta; order Diptera; family Tachinidae; genus Gymnosoma; species Gymnosoma rotundatum. The sequence goes on along the minus strand of OU744337.1, from coordinate 86,525,639 downwards.
TACAACTATGACTTTTCTTTTTATGCGCATATTATTTACTTATATGTGATTATGGTTTTTCTATTAAAATTGATTCGAGTTGCTGGTATTATGAGTGAAAAAAGCTTCGAGTGCAAAGGGTTAAAAAAGAAAATCCACTAGAGATAATGTCTATAACCAAGTTTACAATTTATACGATCAGCAGTGAACTAAGATTGTCATTCCGTGTGTAGTTTCTAAAGTATGCATTTTCGACCCCATAAAGTATTCTGAGTTCTTATGCATAGCGAAGTCGATTGAGCGATGTCTGTGTGTGTCCGTCCGTGTTCTGGTTGAAATTAACTTGGCCAAGGCACTAAAAGAGCTTGAGAAAATTTAAATACGCCAATAAATCAGACATAGTTTCAAAACTTTTGTCTCTAATTTTTCCATATCATTTAGAATAAATCTTTTTTGGTAAATAACTTCAATCAAAAAAAAAAAAATTAAAAAAAAAAATAAGAAAAAAAACATCACATAAAAAAATTGGCGCTTGTCCATATTTACCGAGTTATGGGCCTCTGAACTTTTCATAGATAAGTACGATTGTGCAACATATTTTTTAAGATATCATAAAAGGACTTTGAAGAGAACTTTCAGAAATTTCTAAAACTTTTTAAAACATGCTTAACCCATCAAAACACGATGACATTTTTATGTAAAATTATATATAGTACGAGTACTTAAATTTTTTTTGTTTTCTTATGTTTAAATTTTTTGTCACCCCAATAATATTTTTTTTTTTTTTGGTTTTTTTGGATTGGAGTTACTTCACTAAACTAAACTAGATTAATTTATAAATAGTGAAGGGCATATAAGATTCGGCATAGCCGAATATAGCACTCTTACTTGTTTTAATTTGTTTTTAAAGTTTCCGGAAAAAAATTTTCATTTAAGACAAGAATTGTTATACGTGGAAAAATCAGACACGAGCCCTAAGTCAATTTTGGGTACGTATGAAGAGTCTTGCGCAAGCACGCAGCTTCATATATAGACGCTACAGTCGTTTACATATTAAAGCCAAAATCTAAAAACAATTATGTTATATTTATATAATTATATTTATAGTAGCAAGTGTGATCATAGCAGGAGCCGTGGGTACGTTAGAAAAGGCAGCCGTGCTGCCTATTGGATTACTCACGTGTTAAACTTTAAAATTTTAATTTGTAAACTTTTTACGAATCACTGTATAATGCACAAAATACATAAGAACTTACATGAATGGACACATTGCTTTGGGACATTTATTATTTATGTATACTGTGCGCTTAAATAAATACTTACACGTGCAGAATGTATTGTCGCAATAATATTGGGTTAAGTTAACAAACTTTTTTATTAATAAATTTGCAATTCTTGTCCACGGTTATGCTGGAAACGATACTTAAATGAGAACATATAAATTTGTCATGTAGTTTTGCATCATTTTTCCCTAGTATCGAATTCGCCAATTTATTATTTTTCGATATTATTTCTTTACTTGCGAACACGCAGGGAAAACTAATTTTGATTAAATTTGTCAGCATAATTAAAATTTTATAACTACCTTAAAGTAATGTATAAACATAACACGTGAATAATTAATAAAATATATTCATTGGTTTGTTATGTAATTAAATTATGACTGAACAAATAATGATTAGTTTTAACAATATAATTTTTATCAGTTCATTTGAAAATGCGAAATAAAATAAATAAAAACATAAAAATAAGTTGTTCATTTTTTAAACTTCGACGTTTGTCTTTACTCTTTGCAAAAAAATATTTAGTTTATCCTAAAATTCTCGAGAATCTTGAGATGTCTTTTCACCTGCAATACTCAATACGTGCAAATTTAAGAAATTATAAAATGTAAAAAGCAAGTCGAAGTTAAATATTAAAAATCAAAATCACATCAAAACAATTTTAAAAATTCTTTTATTATATATTATAAAATGTTTATATCTTAAACATTATTTGGTTCTATTTCAAAATGTGAGTATTACGTTAGTCGGCAACATGGTTCCTACAACAACAATATTATTAGGCAGCAGAATAACATGGTTTGCCTACAAGAAAAACCCCGTGTTTCTTTGAAAAGCTTATTATAGCTCATCTGGTGAGTGATTATATATACGATGCATAAAGACAAGGCTGGGCTGTGTATATATTATTACATAAGTATTTGTCTGCTTATTACACATTGCACAATTATCCATAATAGCACTCTACAAGTGCGATGCAACAATCGTTATATTTGTCGACATTTTTAGTTGATTGCAGTAAAGCATAGTGCTCTTTGATTTGTATTTATTTATTAAAATATGAGTTTCTAATACAACAAGACATTAAATCTTATAAATTAGAGTATTAGAATCAGGCAAGTTACATAAGGCTTTTAAATTAAAAAAAAGACAAAAATGTAGGAAAAAGATTATTAACTAAAAATAATATAAAATTGCATATAGTATTAAAAAATATTTAAAAATTTACATATAATATATATATTCGTTTGTGTGTGTAAGGATTTTAATTAGACAGTTTGAACAGAGTTACAGTTAATCTCGAAACGTTTGCAAAAGTAAAATTTTAAATTTAATTGCGTTGCTTGTGTTCTGCAAAATAGGGGAGAGTTGGTTCCAGAGACGAATTGCTAATATATAAAACTGTCTCTCGGATGCCGTGTCATTATGCCGAAATTGAATAATGCCGTTTCCTCTCGACGATCTAGTGAACGCCAAGCGGCTTTTTGGTAAATATAATTTAATGTAGCAGGACGAAGTTTTTAACTTTTAAACAGTTATTTAGTGTGATATTTAAAATTCGGGTGGAATACTGAGATATGTGATCAAATTTTTTTAAACCGTAAACGTATTAAATGTTTATCATTTCGTACGAAATATTTTCAAAAGTTCATAAAAAACTTCGAAATAAATATCGATGAAGTAGTTCTCTGTTTATTGGGGAAAAAGTTGCGAAATGTTTCTCGCAGCATGCTACTCAAACTAAAAATTGTTTCTGGCAACATCTTTTTTGAACTGCGAGATAATAGTAGCTGTAGTAGCGATTCACTATTTCCTTTTTTGTTAAATCTGTCAACAAAATAAACGATGTAAAACTTTTGTTTATGTAAATTCATACATACATATGAGCATAAGCACAGAACATACGTTTGAACTTGCCTTAAAGTACCAATTAGCTAAATGTAAATTTTACTAAAGTGAGAAATAAAGGGACCTGTAACAAGATTTCATTATTACAACTTTCTTGTAAAAAAAAATTTAACTTTCTGGAAATATGGCAGTATAAAAACAAAAGTTGACTACTTTTGGCAAATTAAATTGGCTGTTATAAAAGTAGTGGCCACACTATGTTTTTAATTTATTTGTTAACTTTTAATCAAACTATAAATAATTTTTTGAGTATTGGCTGTTTTTTTTAAGTGTAAATTAAAACATAAAATTTCAAAATGAGTCTAATAATGTCAGCTATTTTTGTTTCATTATTGAATCCTAAGCCTCTTGATAATGCTAGAAAATACCTTTTAGAATAACTCAAAACATCTCTCGATCGTATTACGAGTACGAATTTGAGATTTAATATAAACGTTCTCAGGTTTTGTTCGCGGATTAAGCAAGTAACTACGATTTTTATATACAGAATCACCTAAAGTATAATATTTTTTTAAATTGACCATTTTCCAAAAAGAATTTAAAATACTGCTTTTTAAATATATTGCTGTTGTGTGTTGCTTGAAAGTTAAAAGAAAAATAGCCTTTTCTGCTACTAAAAATTTCTGCGTTACTTCTGCCTGGGGATCGAATACGAATGTATTCTGAGCTTTTGGAAATTTTCCAATTTTAAAGAAATCAGATGCTGTTTGCTGCATCGTAAGGGAATTTTATACATTCATCTGAAAAAAGCTAATCTAAAATAAGCGATGTTTCTTTAACTATTCTTTAATTTTAACTGCTGTAGACACTCTTACTTCACAAAAGTTACCCACTGTAAGAAGAAAACCTGAGCGATATAAGTAAATTAGTCCAAGGTGATATGAAATATTATTATTTTAGTTTTTACATTAATTATTAGCATTGACATGCTGTACGAAACTTTTTAAAAGCTACTAAAATGTATTTTTCAATATATTAAAGAAATCTAACATGGTTTACCTGTTCACGAATTTTTCGCATGCTCCACTTTTCAAGTGAGTATTTTTAAAAATACCCTCAACCCTGGTAATATACACGAAACGTTATCTGCTTTCCATTTTTATTTTTTCAATTTCCAAATTATATTAACAATCAATTTATGTTTTCTTTATAAAACGGAATTACGGTAACTTTAAGATTAGAGAATATGGCAACTTTAAACTCTAAAGCCTAACTTTAAAATTTAAAGCTTTAGCTTATCGGTCACTTTTAGCTTAAAGCATTCTTATAATATGGACAAGTTACTTGTCCGTCCTATAAAATCCTTACTTTAACTACAGGTAAGTTATAATAACTGCCCTAAATATACGTGTTTAACTAAGTAGAAAAAAAAAATTGCACATAAACACACAAGTTTTTTTACCTTATTTAAGAAAATGTAATTGCAGCTCTACAACCAAAACTATAATTATTCATACATGCAAATTCAAAAATACATATGTATTCATGTGTCTAAATTGACATCTAAATAATTCTTGCGAAAAACACGACTTCAAAACAGATTTCATCTGTCTGCCTATAACAGCTCAAGTGTATGACTACATAAATTAGGTTACATTAACTACACGCAAAAAAAAAATATGGTTGAGGTAACCATAATCTAAGAGCAACATACTATGGTTGCGTTATATGGTTGCTAACAAAACATAGTATTGTTACATTTGCAACCATATTGTTGTTCAAAGTATAAATTTTAATTTCAATTAAATTCATTAATTATGTTCAAATTTAAACATTAAATTAAGCATACATACATACATAGATGCATATTTACTTCAACTTTTTTTAAATGTTGTAGTTTCCTTTTTTTGTTTTCATTTTTGATTATTTATTTTGTATATAAACTTTTATTTTTTTCACTTTCTTCAACAATAAAAAACAATTTCAAATTTTAGCTACCAGAAAAATTACTAAACTGTCAAGTATTAGAACAAAATATTTTTTAGCGCAAACATTATTCTGTTGCTTTTAACCATACTTTGATTAATTATAATATATTATGGTTAAATACTTTATATTATTTTTAATAAGTTATAAAGCTTTGGTTGTGGTTGGAATTTTTTTAAAATAAAACCAACCATATTGCATTTTTGGTGCACAGTAACCATATAATCGTTAAAAGTTAACAAAAAATGTTTATCGTGACTAAAGTTTTGTTGAAGACAACTATAATTGGTTCTCCGCAACCATACATTGTTACAAAGAACATAATATGGTTATTGTGACCATATCACAACCATGTTTTTTTTTCTGCGTGTATTGGGACACACTTATATCTCCAAACTTTATACATTTTCAACTGTTCAATAGTTTGGCAATATACATCAAATTGCAGCAACTATAGGGTCACTCTTTAATTTCCAAATTCAAATTATATACTTACTGTTGTTGTAGATTTAGCAATCAGGTTTTGTGTAAATTTTAAGCGTCTGTCTGTAACGGTTCAACAGTTTACCCATATACATCAGATTATATCAACTATTTAATTTATAATATAACATTTTTATATAACATTTTGTTGTTATAGCGGACTTACCAATACAGGTTCGTTGTAAATTTTTAAGCGTCTGTCTACAACTGTTCAAACGTATGGCCATATACATCAAATTTAATATACTATTGGCCCAACTACAAAATAAACTACAAAATGAAATGTATTACTGCGGGTAAAATCCACTGATGAGCTATTTGAGCAGTAGTGAAATGGCCATATGGATATGCTTTCCCCGCAGTAATACATTTCATTTTGTAGTTTAGCTTAAAATAATAAATATTTCATGAGAATATCATGAGAATATCATGAAATATTTATATTTGAAGGAATCAAGCACGAATAAAGTAAATTAATTATATTTCCGTTTTATTATGCGTCGGTTAAATGGAAATGCGACATCTGCAGCAAACACGTAGGAAGTTTCTTTCTCTTTCTTTACTGGAAAAATTAGCTGGTTTTGTCTAATTTCAAAAATATTCGCATTGCTTTCACTACCAAGCGCTCCAATGTCGACATAGGTGAATCGATAATCACCATCGGCAACAGCCATTATAACTATGCTAAAAAAGCCATATAATTAAGAAAAATTCAATTACTAAAAAGAAATTTGTTGTTTGAATTCAAGAAAGTACTTTATAATTATAAAATAGACCACAAGACTTTGGGAAAATATCACTGCCATTATTTCTCTTCAGCCCCAGTAAAGGTTCTACTTTGCACAATTTTTCTAAAAATGCTTATAAATCCATATGGAAATTTTCTATAAAATCTGATTTGTTTTTTTACCATATTATAAAACTGAAAGCATACAATACTGAATTATATATTAAATAGGTATTTAGTAAAAAAAAAAATAAATTTACGTACATCTGAATCCTTTAATGTTTCTTTCCTGAAGGTAAGGGCTTATTTCAGACCGTGTGCCCTCAAAAAGTTCCTGTGTATTAACTGCAATTTGCATTAATTGATGTACTACAACACAAGCTGTTAGTATTATTTTATTATCCATTTTTTAAATATTATCCGCAAATCTTGTAGAATTTTATTAAACAACGGGATTTTTTTATTATACGAGTATTAATTTGAAAAAAAATCTTTTTATTCGCGCTATTTTCCCGATTAATTACTTAAATCACCGATATTGATTATTGAGGGTCAAAGCACGTCTCGATGGCCATTTCGTTACCGCTTACTTAACTCTTCATGAAACTTCTGACAAACATTTTAAATAAACTAAAAACAAACAATAAAGCAAAAATCAAAGTTTATGCAAAAACACCAATAACCAACAGCAATTCTATTTTTCTTCCTCCGCTGTATACGGCTGAATTTTTTCGGCTCTTATATACAGTTAAAAGAGGAAGAAAAACAAAATATCACAAAACACTACGATAATTGATTTATGTATATGCACGGCCACTTTGCAAATATTAAATTATATTAAACAACGGGAATTTTTTTAATAGAATTTTAAAATGTAGAATTTTATTTTTCAGACTCACAAAATTTAGACATACTAAAAGCCAAACCTAAATTAGCGCTTAAAGCGCAATCTATCTGTCTAAAATTCTCATTTACAAACCAAATTTATGAAGCATAATAAATATAACAGCGCGAATTCACCATCATACTCAATCTGACAAAAATTGCTTATGTGCTCGAAAAGTATTATAGTGTGAATTAAAAGAGAATGACATACTTTTTGACAGATCTGTACGATTTTAAAATGTTTTAAAATAATTATAAAATACATTTTTCTATGCGATCAGAGTAAATTTTTTAAGATAAAGAGAAAAAAACTGAACATATTAGCACCAGAGAACTGCAAGTATACTCATGTTAAATGCGGTTGCGGTGTGATCGCCACCGCATTTCTTTTGCGTGAGTATTTACTATACCCATTCCATTTGAGTATTGATGACTTTAATGCTATAAACACAACCAAAGGCTACCGACCATCGACTACCGACTACAAAAGTAGCTGGCTACAAAAATAGTCAAGTTGCCAGCTACTTAATTTTTTTAACGACCATCGACCACTAACTACAAAAAAGAAAACATCTGTTTTGACATACATGTATGTATTTAAGTTAACCAAAACAAACTTGATTTTTTTAAGTGAATTTGTGTAAAAAAAAACATTTAAATGTCTCAAGAAAATTTAATTAACTTAATAAATACTATTGCTTAAATAGTGGAAACAAAGACTTCAGTGTATGAAGTGTCCACGTCCATATTTGCATGTAAATTGAACTAAATATTTACATTAAACAATATAATAAATGTATATAAACAGTAAAAATTACTATTATATACTTATCAATTTCAATAAAAAACCCAAAAAATAAATATAAATGAAACAAATTAGAAATTTATGAAAAAAGAACTAAATGGAAAATTTCACAAACAAAAAGTAAATGAAAAATGTATTATTTATTTTTTTTTAAATCTTAATTTAATAATGGCAGGGGTATATAACTACAGCGCCAGGGTATCCCACAAGTATTTTGATATTACTAGTCTCTCCAAGAACTGCACATCAACCTATACCTTCGTATAGGAAGAGGAAAATCCTGTTGAATAAAAACTGTGCGCGTTGCGACTTCAATTATAACTTCACTTTTTTTAAAAAAGTCTGCTCGCGCGCAGATATTCCCCCTTCGAGATAAAGTAATAAACTGATGAAATATGTAAACAAATTAACAGATGATTATTATTTTTCAATGGTGCCACTATAAAAGTTTTTCGCGTTTTTAATATCAATATTTAATGTATTGCGTTTTTAAAAACTCCATTTCATGCATTTATTGTATTGGCACCACTAATCTGTTTTTTGTAGCCAAGAAAAATAGAAATTAGCCTAAGTTGGCTACGGGCTACAAAAGTAGCCGTGTAGTCGGTAGTCGTGTAGCTGCTAAATATTTATTCTCATAAGCACGCATGTATTCTATTTTTGACATCTTGTAGTCGATGGTCGGTGGACATGATTATGTTTATAGCATAAGTGTCTAGCAGCGTTGCCACACAAGAAATTTACTTCCTACCAATTATTTTCAAAAATCCTACCAAAATCGTTAACAGCCTACCAAAAATTTTAAAATACAATTTTTCAATAAAATCAAAATTTTTATTTTGGCTTATATAGTAATAAAATAAAAAATTGCAATTTTTATAAAAAACATAAAAATATACATAAAATAACAACATAAAACCAATATTTCATTTAAAATAACGGATGTATGTATGTGTATACAAAATGTATATACATAGATAAAAAACAAAAGGAATTTAAAATACAAAAAATATCACATATAATTCGTTGGTTTTAAAATAGTTTTAGAGCATACTATGGAGAATTAACACCCATTCCTTTCCTGGAGCCAATCAAATTCGCTCAACCATTCGGTTCTAAATTTTCTTTTGACTGTTTCTTTACAATGTTCACTAAGAGTATTATATTATTTAAAAATGTTTTAAAACAAAAATTTTAAGAGTGGTTCTACCTGGTTGATGGAATGTCGTTTTTGAAATTATATTATTTTCATTTAATTTTGGAGTTTTTGATAAAAATCTGAAAAAATACATGCAATATTAGTAAATATTTATGTAATTAATAGATACATATTTAGAATTAATAAAGTTTAATTACTTTTCCATTTTGTCTATTAATTTTTTAATACATACACTTGAAAATAAACCTTCACTTAAAAATATTGTTAATTTCAATTTCATAAAATAGTTCGCGTTTCTTAAACCAGAGATGGTTATAGCTTTAATCATCTCTATGCAAATAAGCAGAGATGTTTTTTAGTACATCCAAAACAGTTTTTGAAAATAGTGGTAACACTATCAAAGTTATTGTTTATTTTATTAAAAGTTACATTTTTTTTTATTTTATGTTCTGAATTTTTAAGATGAAAAATTTACTATGCTAAAAAGTTGCTACAGGCGGAAAACCTACCAAAAATTTAAAAAAATTCAACAAACCAACCAAACTACCAAACTGTTTTTTAAAAACGAAAAACTACCAAGTTTGGTCCGATTGGACCAAAGCGGCAACGCTGGTGTCTAGCATAATCAAGTAAAATGTTTGGGATACTGGATTTACTTAATTCGTACTCATACTTACAGCAAAAGACAAGAGAGAGATTTTAACGTGTGTAGTGTGAGAAAAAGTTTATTTAATATGTAACAAAAAATAAATTGATTAGAACCCCTAAAATTCGCTATTTTTTTCATATATTAAAAAAACAACAAAAGTTTACTAATATTGTTTATTATATTACGTTTATGTTAGGGTTTTTTTTAATTCACACAGGATAGAAATTTAAAAATTCTATTCTTTAAGCAAATAGATTTTTAAAATTAATAAATAGGTATAAAAGCAATAATTATATTTAACAAAATAAAATATGTAAACTAAAAACTTTATTGCAATTTATTATTTATGAGGTCTAATGAGATTCAGTCAATGTAATATTACATCTGGGTATATACAGTTTTGTTTAAAACTATAAAAATTAAGTAATTTTCCTTTTATTCACGGATTCAAAAAACAAATTTATTTTATTTTTTATCATTTTGTTTTCTTAAATACCGTTAGTAGCAGGCTCATGACAACAAGGCGCATAAAACAGCATTTTATTCATCAAATATGTGTTGTATTTCATACGTATGAAAACGGTTGTTGTCTGTTTTTCTGCTTATAATGTTTAAGCAATAGATTTGTACAAATTTTGTTTTTTTTTTATTGTTTATAAATAGATCTGCATACAATGCAGAATTTCATAAAACGGCAGTAAAAAACTTTAGTAGGGTAAAAATGTGGCAACGCTGCTTACAAATAAAGAGAACTAAAATTTTCTCGCGTACGAGTATAGAAAATAGTTATGCTATAAACAAAATCAAAGACCATCGACTACCGACAACAAAAGTAGGTGGCTACAAAAATAGCCAAGTCGCCAGCTACATAATGCCTTTAACGACTACTGACCCCTAACTACAAAAAATAAACATCTGTTTTGACAAATGTATTAAAGTTAACCAAAACAAACTTGATTTTTTTAATTGAATTTGTGGGAAAAAAATTTCAAATGTCTCAAGAAAATTTAATTACCTTTATAAGTACTATTGCTAAAATATTGGAAACAACGACTTCAATGTATGAAGTGTCCACGTCCATATTTGCATGTAAATTAAACTAAACATTTACATTAAACAATATAATAAATACATATAAACAGTAAAATAACTATTATATACTTACCAATTTCAATAAAAAAAAACTCAAAAAATAAATATAAATGAAACAAATTAGAAATTGATGAAAAAAGAACTAAATGGAAAATTTGACAAATAAAAAGTAAATGAAAAATGTAAACAAATGAAAAGATGGTTATTATTTATCAATGGTGCCACTATAAAAGTTTTTCGCGTTTTTAATTGCGATATTTAATCTATTGCGTTTTTAAAACCACCATTTCATGCATTTATTGTATTGGCAGCACTAATCTGTTTTTTGTAGCCAAGAAAAATAGAAATTAGCCTAAAGACCCAACTATAATGTGCATAAGCTAGCTTTAGCTTATGTCAAAAATCCAACGAAAAGCCTGTCAAATGCTTAGGTAACTTCTTAACGAAATTTATGTGACTACAATGTACTTACATAAATTTAGTAACTTTTTACCACAGTTGCACATTTTTGTTTAATTCGTACTTTTGCCAAAAATAATTTCTATATAACAAAACAAAACTTTAAAACGAAAAGGCTTTAAAGAAGATATTTTATATATTTACATATTTGGTTCATGTTCTAAGAAAAAGTAAAAAAAAAAATATTACAAGTTAATTTCCGTTTTGCTATTGTAGCCAACCGTACTAAAAAATGCAACGACGTTCATCGCTTATATCGTATACATATATGTGTATAAATCAAATTTAATTTAAATATATTATATTGGTAAAAAAAAAATTGGCAATAAAGAAAAATATTGTTTTTTCTACATTTTCTATTGAATTAAAAACTAAAAATTTAACAATTTAGGTCTTAATTAAAATTTTTCTTTATCAATGTATAACACAAAACACAATCAGCTGTTTCCGTACGGAAAGTGGGATCAGTTTCGTACCTTGCATAAAGATTTGAAATTTAACGAAACTTGACGAAAAGTTATCTTATGTACATTATAGTTTACCACTGGGGTTTGGGGTACGGGAATTCCCGACGAAGATTTTTTGAGAATTCCCGGGAAATATTTTGAAAATTCCCGGGAAAACGGGAAAAGTTTTAAATGGATTTTATAACAATAATTTTTTATATTTTCCTATTTTTATTTTATTAAAATTAAGTAGTTATGTAAAAATATCTTTTATTAAATTAATTTAAAGAATAACGGACTTTCATTTTTAAAATACACTGTTTCTAATTTAACACAACTTTTATAAAACACCGGCGCTTTTTGCTCGTTACAACTTGTCATTACTGAAGAAAATTACCAAAAAGAAAAACAGTTTGCAAAAGTAAATGCTTAAAATCTATAAACACATACAAATTTGTTAATTTAATGTTAATATTATTAATTGTGCGGAAAATTTAAAAGATTATATTGAAAATTACAGACAGGTAAGTAAAAATATATTATGTATAAATTTTATTTACTCCAATGATGCTAGTTTAAGATGTCGGAAGTTTGAAAATACTTTAATAAAGTGGAAAACGCCGCCCAATGTAATATAAGCCTCAAAAGGCTTTCAATCAAAGGGGAAGCACCAGTGGCCTTAAAAGGCACATTAGTTTTGTCCACATCATAAAAATAAATATTTTCCCTGATAATGCTTCTTCGAATAATAATATTGTAAGTAATAGCAGTCCACTTGTTACCCATAGCGACGGAGAAAATAGAAATAAAGACATCATTCCAGCTAACATGAAAGGTGCAGCAGTCAAACGGAGCAATTCTGGCAATATTATTAATTATATGGTGGTGAAAACAATGCCAGAAATCGTATCTAAATTGACGGCTTATCTATACGCTCTATAACGAAGAATTGTTTTATAAGAGACAGTTTTGCTGCCAGAATTATGCCCTTGCCAAAACACGAAACTGATGTTAAGAATACTATTTTAAAATACTACAATACCGTTGAGGAAAAAATTGACAAATGAAATAAATTCACAAATCTGCAAAAATGGAAGTTTTACTTTAATATTGGACGAGTGGCTTTCAAAACCGATACTTAAACATATGCTTGCATGGAGTTGATTCATTTTACAATTTAGGTTTGGTTTTAATACCAAGAAGAAGTAGTGCTGCTGAGATAAGAATCTTAACTAAAAACAAACTTATGGAGTATAAATTAAGTTTGCAAAATTACATAGTGGCAACAGTTTCAGACGGGGCGAACGTTAAGAAAAACTTTGCAACAGAGAGCCCTGTTAATGTTTTTTTTTTTGCTGGAATTACGCTATTCATCTAGCTGTTATTGAAGTTCTATATGTAAAAGGTTTTGCGCCGTTGCACGAAAGTGAATTGAGTAACGATGATCTTGAATATGAAACACATAACATTATAGGTAGGTTAAGAATTGTATTTTACAACAACTATAAAAAAGCAGTGGAATCTGCACGACAAATCGTGAAGGGATTTAAAAAGAGTCCTCTAAAGAATGCAAGTGAAAACCAGATGGAATACCTTGGTGGCTATGAGTTATTAATTTATGAAAGCAAAAAATGCTATAAAGAAAACACTAATCGACTTCGATTTAGCAAATCTGTGGAATGATCAATATGTACCCGTCCTGGAGATGTTAGTCGAAGCTTTTAGACACCGATACTGTAACCTTTTAGTAGCTGATGCTATAATAAATGCTCTTTTGCTCAGCTTATGTTAATAAAAACACCATTTTCTCAAAATATAGCTGCGTCAATTCGAGAAAAAATTGGCCAAAGACGTGATGAAAGAGTGATAGCATTAATAAATTATTTAAAATCTCCTGATGTCAATACGAAAGTGCTAAAAACTGATACTGATCTATCTGAAAATTAAAGCAATGAATTTTCAAATTACACTAAAAAATGCTATAGACAATGCAAAGACTAATCCCCAAAAACCAAAACTAACTAAGAAAAGAATGAAGCGAGCAACTTTCGAACTAAAAATTTAGATAATTTCTATAATGCCTTGCTAACAATAAAGCCAACATCAGTGAACGAGTTTTCTCCGTTGCAGGCAACTTTGCCACAAAAGTGCGAAACCTAGCTTCAAGCCAGCTACTTAATGCTTTAGTCGTACTTAAAACTTACTTTTTTTCCAAATGATATTATAAATTTTGTTATGTTTTTTTTTATTTAAAATTGATATCATATCATTTACTACTTTATTGTTAATCTTAAATAAAAGAAATGAAAAAAATGTACAGCCTAAAATTACTTTTTGTAATAGAAAAAAATTACCCGGGATTCCCGGGAATTCCCGGGAAATTTATAAATTTTCCCGGGAATCCCGGGAAGAGAAAAAGTCCGGGAAATCCCAAACCCTATTTACCACATATGATTTAATGTATTTGCACAGTTGTATAAGCTTGCTTAAGTTGTTTTACGCACATTATAGTTGGGCCTTAAGTTGGCTACGGGCTACAAAAGTAGCCGTGTAGTCGGTAGTCGTGTAGTGGCTAAAAGAACTATTCTCTCAAGCACGCATGTATTGTATTTTTGACATCTTGTAGTCGATGGTCGGTTGACATGATTATGTTTATAGCATTAAAATTTTGATTTTGATATTTTTGAGACTCGTTTTTAGGCTCTTTGTTTTAAATATACCCACAACAAAAAACACTCACAAGAATGGGTAAAATAAACACCGCAATAAAAAGTTGTAAAATATACAGTAAGTATGCGGTATAGTCATGGTTGCGGTGTACTCTTGTCGTTCTCTGATTAGCACCATATGTTTTTTGCAACTTTTGTGTAAAATAATGTGGCACTTACGACGTCATTTTGCAAAGATTTTTAAAATACCACAGAATTCTGTCAAACTTTTTTGTTATTAAATCGTGCGGTTGTGTGTGATAGTGAATTCTGACCTTTAGCAATTCGAAAATCGGCTTTTGACAGTGCGGAAGGGGTATATATAAGTTTGTCATTGGAAAAAGGGTATATATAAGTTTATCATTCCGTGTGTAATTTTTGCAATATCCATTTCCGACTCCATAAAGTTTATATATTATGACTTCTTATGCATAGCAATTTCGATTGAGCGATGTCCGTCTGTCCGTCCGTATTAGTGCTGAAATCTCAAGGTAGTATGTTAAGAACTGCTCTGTTATGCTAAAGTGTGGTGTACATGTCGGACATGCCAGCCGAAATTCGTCTATATTTGCTTTTGCATACGATATTGAATTAGAGTGTACTCAAATATTTTAATGAATGAAGAAATATTATTTTACCACTTAGAGCACAATGCCTGGATTGACTTCTAATTTAAAAACGCATATGATTTTAACTTTACCGCAACTAAAACTTGTATTTATTCCCAATGGCAGCTACTACCGAATTTAATAAGACGCTGCACTAAAGCTCGACAATATCTACAAACAGGTGTAAGAGCAAACAAAAGGAGACAAACAGAGGAGAAATAGGATCCCGAAGTTTTTTGTTTGGCCATTTATATATAGATTTTTTTTTAGCAACAGGTAAGAATTTTAAGAAAATAAGTCGTCATACATATTTTGAGTGGAGAAAAAATTTTACTAAAGTTTTTTTTAGGAGAGAGGTTATTTATTTAGTAAAATTAAAACAAAAGAATAACAGGTTAATATTTTTAATATTTTGATACAAATAACACTATTTTGTAAATTAAGCCTTATTTTTAACAAACAAAGAGATTCATTAATCTAATTAATGTATGTTAAATTATTTAATATTTTTAATTATCAAAAACTTTTTATATCAACTACTATTTTAGTATTAAAATCAAATGATAAATCATAATCTTTCTTTTTAATTTCTAAATTATAATTTAAGAAGAAATTATTTAATAACAGCGAATCGAAATTCTTCACAACGCTAGATAACCGAACATGTCGTTTTAAATTAAAAACGTGGTCACTCTATTCACAACAAACTATTTTGTTCTCGCAAAAAAAAACATTAATTATTAATTTGTTTTTTATTTTAAATTCAGCTACGAATACAATTATAACGAATAGTGGGAAAGAATTAAAAATTTGGAACAAAAAAATTTTTTTAAGTGTTTGTTGCAACAAATGTTTATGTTGGCGACACCAAATATATGTTTGTGATACTTAACCACAAATCCTCGTTATGTTTTCATTTTCATTTGAATTTTTACTCTTATTATACCCTTCACCACAAAAAGTAGAAAAAGGGTAAAACTAAGTTTCTCATTCTGTGTGTAATTTCTACAATATCCATTTCCAACCTCATAAAGTATATATATTCCGACTTCTTATGCATACCCAAGTCGATTGAGCGATGTCCGTCTGTCCGGCAATCGATTGGACATAGTGTCGAAATTGGTCTTATTGCACATTAGCAAGATCGGTCCATCTCCCTAGACCCAACGGGCAAAACACCAAGCCTACCTCTTGGTAGAATAAGAAAAAAAATCAATTGAAAAAAATTGGCGCTCGCACATATTTTCCGAGTTATCGGTCTTAGAGTTTTTTTTTTAATATCAATATGGCTATCATTTAAAAGTTTTGATGAGATCTTTAAGGAAATACTAAAATTATTTAAAAATGATTGATAGAGCCAATGACATTTTTATGTTAAATTATGTATATGTAACCCCAATATTTGCTTTTTTAATTGAAGGTGCTTCTCTAAACTAGATTTACATAGATATATAAGATTCGGCATAGCGGAATATGGCATTCTTACTTGTTTTTTCTTTCTTATTTATTTGTTGTTTTATTCGCCATTATAACAATTACCATTATTTGTATGTTTTGTTCTTTTAACCCTTAAATGCATACCGTACCATATATGGTACTGGCCTTTTATCATGCCATATTCTAAGAAATTCAACTTAAATGTGGAATAATGTGATTCACACAAAAGTAGACAGTATAACGGTTTATCCCAACGTTTTTGTTGATTGCTTTTATTTTATTTCAGTTTTCAGTAAGCTGTCGAAGTTGACGTATGTATTTTTTTGAGATAACTTTAAAAGTGAATTTTGACTTTGAATAAAAAATCATACCCTTTATATATTGAGAAGAGGTAAGTTATAAGAAAGAAAATATTCTATTTGTTTTAGTAAAAATAAGTAATTATTAAGTAATTTTATATAAAGAAAGCTTTTTTTAACTATTTTTACAAGTACCTTATATGGTACGGCATGCATTTGCACATATATTTTATTATGTGTAAGATGCAAGTAAATTTTAAACTTGTTTTATTTGTTTAATAATTTCATTAACATTATTACGTATTTAGCATGGATAGCATTATTATAGATGGAAAAAGATACAACGCTGATGAAGTGGCGGAAATGTTTTATGACTTCGACGATAGCGAAGTGGTGGAAATACCTGATAATGGTGATTGCTCCGAGAATGAAGACGAAGGCGGAAATTTAGAAACAGATGAACTAAATCACGAAACGCAAATACCACAACGTGTGAGAAATCGAGCCGAAACTAATTATGCCATATTAGATGAATGTGTAATTTTAAATGCAGAATAACTGGATATATCTGTTGTTCAAGCTTCCGGAATTTCTGTTCCTGATATGGGTTCAGTAATAGCAGCAGATTTATCTATTGTAGAGCAGAGCCCGCCTATGTTACCAAGGAAAAAAATTAAAATGACCTCAACTCATGCAGATAATAGAAATGATGAAAATTCAACTAAAAATTCTTCAACTGACCAAAATGTTCAGATTATCCAAGCACGCGACGAATGTATGAAGTATAAAGACGTTGTTGTTGACTTGACTTCAGACAGTTTTGAAAGAGTACGTTGGAAAAAAGGAAACCTGCAGTTATCTGAGGAACAAATTACTTTTCTTGGAAGTTTTAACTTGGATCCAGAAACACAAGATCATTTAGCAACACCTTACGCATGCTTCAAATATTTTTTTACGGATGATCTAATAGAGAAAATAGTTAAGGAGAGCATAAATTACGCAAAAGTGGAAAAAAACGATCAAAATTTCTTTTTAGATGCCCTGGAATTTCAAAAATACATTGGCATTATCTACTACATGTCTTATCACAAACTTCCATGTGTAAGAGATTATTGGAATACAAAGTATGGAGTTGATGCGGTGCGTAACGTAATGACGGTCAACAGGTTTGAAAAAATCAGGGAATACCTCCACATAAACAATAACCTTGAGTATGATGCTGAAAATCCAGATCGTTTGTTTAAAATAAGGCCAATGGTGGACATTCTCAATGATCGTTTTCAAACAGTTCCCATGAAGCCACGTTTATCAATAGATGAACAGATGTGCTCAACAAAAGTTGGGCACTATATGAAACAATATCTACCAAACAAGCCGAAAAAATGGGGATTAAAATTCTTTGCTCTTTGCGACACAACCGGTTTTATGTATAAATTTGAAATTTATACTGGAGAACAATATCACCTACGGCCGGGAGAACCTAATTTGAAGGCATCGGCGAATATTGTAGTACGTATGACTCGTGAAGTTCCGCGGTTTCAAAATTATATCGTATATATGGACAATTATTACACTTCTATACCATTATTGATTTATCTTCGAACTCAGGGCATTCATAGCATCGGAACTATCAATAGGAATCGCATAAAAAATTGTAAGCTTCCTGATGCGAAGGCTATGATGAAAATGATGCGGGGTGTTTCATCAGAGTTTACTGCTAATATTCAAGGTATTGATTTAACAACAATTAGCTGGAAAGATAACAGAGTTGTTAATCTTGTGTCCACTTTTGTTGGTACAAAACCTTTTCTTTCCAAAAATAATGATAATACTAATATATCCACTGTTGAGCGCTGGAATAAGAAGGAGCACAGAGTGGAAACAATTACTTGCCCTCAAATTATAAAAGAATACGGTGTAGATCTTATGGATTCTTTCTTGGGTCGCCTTAAAATCGGATTAAAAAGTCGTAAATGGTATATCAGGTTATTTTACCATTTACTCGACATTTCCATGGTAAATGCTTGGTTACTTTTTAAAAGAGCAAATCCATCAGTTACGATTACCCAAAAGGTGTTCCGTTTGGAAGTATCCCAAGTTTTAACAAATATGGCACAAAAGAGAGCTAATCAACATAATTTACTTCTTCCACGTGTCAAAAATGAATATAACCCTTCGAACAGTTTGCGATTTGATGGCATAAATCATCTTCCAATTGTTGAAGGTAGAGCTCGGTGTAAAAACCAGAAATGTGTTGAAGACAAAAAAGTAAACAACCGTTCCATTTTCAAGTGTCAAAAATGTAATGTTCACCTCTGCTTGAATGAAAAACGTAATTGTTTTACCGACTATCACACTTCATAAATCTAAAATTAAAAAAAAAATAATTTTTTTATACTGTAGTGTATCTATCAATAATACAATACATCAACATGCAAAATTGTTTAAACATTTCACTCTTTCAAATAAATCGTTAGATTAAGTCAGGTCAGTATCTAAAGAATTGTGAGACGTTTTGGTTATTCATTTAATTTTAAAATTATTTTTGATGTAACCTAATATTTAAAATAAACAAACTTACTATTCTATTTTTTTTGTATAAGCTCTAGCCTATGTGAATTAAATTTTGTTAACGCAGCATTTATATTTATATTTTGTTATTACCGTGTGAACTAATTCAACCAGATATTTTTTTTGTATTCATATTTCTACTGATAAACTTAATTAAGCTAAGCTAGGGAAGTTTCGCAAAAACACAAAAAGCGAACTTCTCATAAGTAGTTGATAAGGAAAAGAAATCGAAAATAAAGATTCATTCTAATTTTGACAATTTACAAATACACATCAGTCTATTTATTCTACATGGCGATCCTGCCATAATGCCTACAGCATATCAGAAAATGCCTATAGCATATCTGAAAGTGCCTATAGCATATCAGAAAGTGCCTGTAGCATATCTAAAAAAGGATCAAAAGAAAAAGTCCAAAAAGTGCATTGGCACGTTTGGCAAAAAATAATAAAAATATTTTTTTTATCCTCCTCAAATCCTAAGGACACATTTTATCCTCCAACATATGACTGAACCACTGTCAGATATCCTCGAAGAATTAAAAGCCGCAGAGGACAGATGGCAAAAAAATTCTCAATGAGGGAACGGGAGAAGCAAAACCTGACATCCTCAATATTGGACCAAAACCATTATTCCTAAAAAAAACACAACGTATAGAAGAGCCAAAAGTACCATTCGTAAACACCAAAATAGCTACAAAAAGCAACAGACGAGATTTCGTGTCACGACAGAAGATCCAGCTAAAGATCCTGAAGGACGAGATTATAAACTCTTCCGGCGCACAACACAAAAACTATTTACAAGAAAAAGTATTAGAAATAAAAAAATCTATAAAAGTCTTTAAAAAAAAAACAAAAACAAAAAAAAAATTTTAAAAAAATAAAAGAAAATAAAATCTTATAAAAAACAAACTTCCGCTATGGGTGGAACAAAATCAAAAATAGAAAATCCTAATGCTAACGTTGTAAATAATGTTAGAATAATTGATCACACAGAACACTTAAATACACTATACATATTATTACTAATACTTGTTATTTTAGATGCAATAAATTTACTAATTAAACTGTATCAGCTACATAAAAAATCATTGAAAAAGAAATATGTTAGTCGTAGCGACAATTTAGACAAAATATAAAACTAAAATATGAAATTAAAAATAAAAACATTGCTTTATGGACTGGCAAAACATATTAATAAAAATTAGAATAATAAAAGAAAGATTTGATAAATCCTACAAATGCCTCAGCGTCAACAGACCTACGAAAGAAGACACAATTGAAAAACATATCAAAAATTTATTTTTTTGTTTGGAAGAAATCAGAGTTATACTTAACGTACATTACCATCGACTGACTAACGCACATAAAATAGCAGCTGAAGCATTCTTCACTGACCTTAGGGAAAAGTTGTTACAAATAACTGCAAGAAAAGGTTTAGATCTAAAATTACCTACATCTTTACATGAAAAAATAGTTTACACGACAAAAGGGATAGAAAATATTCAATTAACCAAGATGAATACGACAGATTTGGCTTCGATATCAAAACTTATTCCAATTTTTGGAGGAAGAAGAGAAGAATTAAGTAATTTTATTTCTAATTTGGAATTTATAGAAAATACACTTGAAGACACCAAAAAACCAAGTTTTTTCCAATTCGTTTTAAAAACAAGATTGGAACAAAGGGTACAAAATCGAATTAAACAAAATTCCGTGCCTACAAGTTTACAAGAGTTAACCAATGAATTAAGAAAGTGTTACAAATCTAAAGAAACACCAAATAACATACTTAACAATTTAAACAAAATAAAACAACAAGGTGACGTTCGAAAGTTTGCAGAAAAAATCGACAGTTTAATAACTGAACTCAACGAGCTACAAATCTCAAATATTGGTGAAGCTAATAGGAATGCAATAATACAATCAAACAATATAATTGCATTCAATGCATTTAAAAATGGACTAACTGATAGGGACATAGCAAAAACAATAGAAGCTAGCAGAGTCAAAACTTTCTCTGAAGCATTGGAAATTGCAGAAGAAGCCATTTCCTCTAATACACAGCACAACATCATGTACCAAAATGTTAGACAGAAACAAAATAATAGAAACATTTATTCTAGAAATAATAATTCATGGAATAATAACAATAACAATAATACAAGGAACAATAATAACTCCCACTATCTTAATAGGAATCAGTACAGAAACAATACTAACAGACACAACAATAATAGAAATAACTATAGAAATAATACGCATAGACAGAATATCACAAACCTCGACAGACGAAGATCAAACTACAATAATAACAACAATAATGTAAACAGAAACAGAAATACTAATAACACATTTAGGAACATTAATCAAATAAATAACCAGGAAAACTACCAAGTTCCGGAGAACATTCACGGAATTTCTCCGGAAGAAACAAATTAAGAAAAATATGTAACATAACCACAACTTTTCAAAACTATATAAAATTAAAAGTACTAAATACGGACAGAGAAATAACATTTTTAATAGACACAGGAGCTGATGTTTCCTTATGTAAAGAAAATCTTCTAAATCAATATGACGAAAACCCTGATGACTATTGTCATTTGACTGGAATTTCTAAAGACCAAATTAATACATTGGGATCTGTTTTAATAAGAATAAATGTGGAAAATAAATTAATTGTTCAAAAGATTCAACTTGTAAATAATGATTTTCCAATAAAGACTGACGGAATACTAGGAATTGATTTCTTTAACAATTATCGATGTAACATAGATTATGATAGATATATCTTAACAATGCGTATAGAGAACGAAACCATTGAAATTCCAATTGAAAACAATTCAATTTGTATAAATCGGGTAAGAATACCAGCAAGAACAGAAATAATAACACCATTTAACTTAAATATAAAAGAAAACAGTTTAATACAGAGTAGAGAAATATCGGAAGGCGTCTATTTGGCAAATGTTATTGTACCTGCGAAAGGACACAAACACATAAAGTTGCTAAATGCAACGGAACAGGATATAGTTTTAGAGAATTTAAAAATTCAAGTAGTACCATTACACAAGTATGAGATTCTACAATTCCAAAAGAAACACAATCAAACAAAAGATCCCTCTCGTTTTAATAAAATTTTAAAACGTCTATCATTAGACAAAAGTAACAACAATGATGATAAAGATAAACTCTTTTCTATTATTGACAGATTTCAGGATGTATTCCATCTAGAGGATGAAGAAATAACTACAAATAATTTTTACACACAAAATATAGAGTTGCATGATTATAATCCAGTTTATATAAAAAATTACCGATTACCACAGGCCCATACAAATGAAATAAATTCAAAAATAGAAGAAATGCTTAAAGATAATATAATAGAACCATCGATTAGCCCTTACAATTCGCCACTCCTTCTAGTTCCTAAAAAGGGACAAACTGATTTAGCAAAATGGAGACTGGTAGTGGATTTTAGATTACTTAATAATAAAATTGTAAACGATAAATTCCCATTAACAAGGCTAGATGACATTCTTGATAGAATAGGTCGCGCTAAATACTTTTCAACACTGGATATGACAAGTTATTTTCACCAAATTGAACTTGATCATAAATCTCGACCATATACAGCATTTTCAACTCCAACTGGCCACTATCAATTCACACGATTACCATTTGGTTTAAAAATATCTTCTAACAGTTTCCAACGCATGTTAACCATAGCACTCTCAGGTTTGGAGTCAGAAGCATTTATATATGTGGATGACATAATCATTTTTGGATGTAGCATACAACACCATAACAATAATTTGATAAAGGTCTTAGAAAGACTAAAAAAATGCAATCTCAAACTAAACCCAAAGAAATGTTGTTTTCTGCAACATGAAGTCATATACCTTGGACATTTAATAACTTCGGAAGGTATCAAACCAGATCCTCAAAAATTTGAAGCTATAAAAAATTATCCAATTCCAACAAATGCAGATGACGTAAGGCGCTTTATAGCATTTTGTAATTATTATAGACGATTTATTAAAGATTTCGCTAAAATAGCAGAATGCTTAAACAAGTTATTGAGGAAGAATGTAAAGTTTGAATGGACAGGAATCTGTCAAGAATCTTTTGAAGAGCTTAAATCAAAATTAATGAACCCTCCCATACTTCAGTATCCAAATTTTAATGAAAATTTTGTACTAACCACAGATGCATCTAATTTTGCTCTTGGCGCTGTATTATCACAAGGTATAATAGGAAAGGATTTACCGATATCATATGCGAGTAGAACTCTAAATAAACATGAAAAGAATAGATCAGTAATAGAAAAGGAATTGTTAGGAATACATTGGGCTATAAATTTTTTTAGACCTTATCTATATGGTAGAAAATTTACTGTAATTACGGATCATAGACCATTGATAGCACTTTTCTCACACAAAAATCCCTCATCTAAATTGACACGAATAAGACTTGAACTGTCAGACTATGATTTTGACATTATTTACAAAAAAGGAAAAGATAACACTAATGCCGACGCATTATCACGAATCAAATTAGACTCGTCAATGCTAAAAGAACTAATACCGACTGAAAATGATACAAGTATAAAGAAAACATTAGCAATTGCAAGAAGCAAAACTAAAAATGATATAAAAAAGAACAAAATAAAGGCCTCAGAATGCAAAACCTCAAAAGAGTCTGATCAACTCACAATTTGGGATTGCACTTCTTTAAACGATATTAAGCATGCAAGAAAAATTAAATTTATATTAAATAAAAAGTCGACAAAAAGAATAAATATAGAGGAAAATGACTCAATGAATCAAATATGTATTATGTGTAGCGATAATCCTACTTACTTAGGTAACTTACTGGAGAAACTCACATATATAATAAAATGCCATTCTAAATGTAAAAAATTTGCTCTCTGCAGAGACGATGACATATTTGAAATTATAACTCCGGAGAAATTTAAAAATATATTAAATAAAAAGTATGATAATGTAGAAATATTACTTTATACCAGGCCAAAAGAAATAAAAGATAATATAAAACAAAATGAATTAATTGACTTATACCACAAAAGTCCAAGTGGAGGTCATTTCGGTATTAGAAAAACTTTGCTGAGATTAAAAAAGAAATATATATGGAAAAACATGACAAGAAAAGTAAAAGACTATATAAATACATGTGATCTCTGCCAAAGGAATAAACAAGTAAAACATACCAAAGAACCCTTAAACGTTACAGATACGCCTACAAACGCATTTGAAACAATTGTAATTGATACAGTAGGACCACTACGTCCATCAGAAAAATTCAGATATATACTTACCATGCAATGCGAACTAACAAAATACATTATCGCTTGCCCATTACAAACAAAAGAAGCCAAGCAAGTAGCAAAAGGATTAGTTGAAAATCTTATATTGAAACATGGTATATTTAAAACATTAAAATCCGACAGAGGTACTGAATTTACAAATGAATTGATTAAAGAGATATGTAAACTACTTGGCATAGAACAAAGTTTTTCAACACCTTACCATCACGAGACGGTTGGTACTATAGAAAGAAATCATCGAGTGTTGAATGAATATTTTTTATCATTTGTGCAAGACGAAGATTGGGATGAATGGATTCCATATTATTGTTTTGCATACAATACCACACCTCACGTTGATACAGAATACTCACCTTTTGAACTAGTTTTTGGTAAACTACCCAACTTACCAGGTGAACAGATTACAAACAATGACAAAATTTATAACCTTGACAATTACGCAAATGAACTAAAAATAAGACTAAAAAATTCGTTAGAAAATGCAAGAAAATTAATAGAAGCAACAAAATTAAAAAGAAGTCTAGATTCGGAGAAAAATAAAAATAGCATAGACATAAGTATAGGAGACTTAGTTTTAATAAAAATAGAAAATAGGAAGAAAAATGAAAAACCATATCATGGCCCATATGAAATAATAAATATAGATAATGTAAACGTAGAATTAAATATAAATGGTAAAACTAAAATTATACATAAAAATCTACTTAAGAAATATAATAAGAAATAAATATAGTACATACCAATAAAAAAAAAAAAAAAAAAAAAAAAAAAAATTTAGTGTAACATAACATAAAACTAAAAACAACTTAATTTCAAAATTTTTTTTTTAACAAAAAATTTATAAAATTTTTCTAAAAGATTGGGGGTGTAGTGTATCTATCAATAATACAATACATCAACATGCAAAATTGTTTAAACATTTCACTCTTTCAAATAAATCGTTAGATTAAGTCAGGTCAGTATCTAAAGAATTGTGAGACGTTTTGGTTATTCATTTAATTTTAAAATTATTTTTGATGTAACCTAATATTTAAAATAAACAAACTTACTATTCTATTTTTTTTGTATAAGCTCTAGCCTATGTGAATTAAATTTTGTTAACGCAGCATTTATATTTATATTTTGTTATTACCGTGTGAACTAATTCAACCAGATATTTTTTTTGTATTCATATTTCTACTGATAAACTTAATTAAGCTAAGCTAGGGAAGTTTCGCAAAAACACAAAAAGCGAACTTCTCATAAGTAGTTGATAAGGAAAAGAAATCGAAAATAAAGATTCATTCTAATTTTGACAATTTACAAATACACATCAGTCTATTTATTCTACAATACTTTTTTATGTTAATAAAATATTGATACGTTAAAAATAATTAAAAAAGACTTTTCATTACAAATGCATAGTGTACCATATATGGTACGCAACCAAAAATTGTGTTTTTCCGATTTCCTAGGAAAACTATACATTTTCTTGAAAAATGAATCCCTGATTCATGATAATCGACCATTTTTACATTAGGGTAACTTAGTTTCCATTCTAGGTGTTGACCTCATGCATTTAAGGGTTAATTTAATGTATTTTAATATTTCTTGGTTTGAATTCACGAATATTCCACATAAGTCAGCTGAATTTACATGCCATTTGGAAGCCATGTTGTTTGTACTACAATTAAAAAATACCTCAAAACTAGAATTATTATTATAAGGATTGTTTGAAGTTTGAATAGTCTTCTTTGCTTTGCTACGTGAGAGCAGGTGTCCCAAAGATTGCAAATGTCATGACAACCTTGGTTGATATGAAAAAAAAGAACGAATAACAACTTTCCAATCGTTTACATAGTCTGCGTACTTTGGTGTCAGTAATATTTGGAGTGTAGTTAAATATATTTCCGTTTTATGGTGCGTCGGTTAAATAGAAATGCGACATCTGCAGCAAACACGTAGGAAGTTTCCTTCTCTTCCTTTACTGGAAAAATTATCTGGTTTTGTCTAATTTCAAAAATATTCGCATCGCTTTCACTACTAAACGCTCCAATATCGACATAGGTGAATCGATAATCAATCAATAATGGCAACAGCCATTACAACTATGCTAAAAAAGCCATATAATTAAGATAAATTCAATTACTAAAAAAAATTTGTTTTTTAAATTCAAGAAAGTACTTTATAATTATAAAATAGACTAAAAGATCTTAAGGGAAATATCACTGCCATTATTTCTCTTCAGCTCCAGCAAAGATTCTACTTTGCACAATTTGTCTAAAAATGCTTATAAATCCATATAGAAATTTTCTCTTAAATCTGATTTGTTTTTACCATATTGTTACGTTTATTTAAATGATAAACGTTTAATTTATGAGTTCTTTATTTGCAAAATAAATAAACACACAACTTTTAGAGTTTTAATTAAATTACAATTTATTTAATCAATTATTTGACGATTTAACTATTCGCGATTAATAATACACGCTGGCAACTTTAATTGTTGTACCACAAGATCTTTACTAGATGACGCTCACAATACGAATGAATCAGCACGTATTGGCGTTGCTTTTATATACCCTATTTTTAGGCGTTCTTGAATGTTCGAGAATTTCTACCGCCATCTATTGCGTAGTTAAAAATGCTGCGTTGCCACTTTTATCTCAGACACATTAGTGAGCATTGTTATTTACTTCTAGAACCTTCAATCATTATTTAAAAATACATATTGTGTATTTTTATTTAGTTGTTATACAATGCAGGTGTGTGTATGTTTGTGTATTGTGTTTGTTTAGTCATCGCTTTGTGTTAGTTGTTTTTGTAGTGTAATAAAGATGTTTTATAGAAACTTCTAGCTTTGAAAACAAACACAATAAGCCATTTCGTTTAACTTTCTTGGCCTCAATTATTTTTAACATTTCTTTATGATTTAAATAAAGCATCTTTGTAACAATATTATCGATCTGAAAGCATACAATACTGAATTATAAATTAAATTAGTATTTAGTAAAAAAAAAATAAATTTACGTACATCTGAATCCTTTAATGTTTCATATCTCAGACCGTGTGTCCTCAAAAAGTTCCTGTGTATTACCTGCAATTTCATTAATTGATGTACTACAACACAAGCTTTTGTATTAGTTTATTATCCATTTTTTAAATATGATCCGCAAATCTTTTAGAATTTTATTAAACAACGGGAATTTTTTTATTGTATTAACTAATTTCAAAAAAAAAGTTCATGCTATTTTCCCGATTAATTACTTAAATCACCGATATTGATTATTGAGGGTCAAAGCACGTCTCGATGGCCATTTCGTTACCGCTTACTTAACTCTTCAGGAAACTTCTGACAAACATTTTAAATAAACTAAAAGCAAACAATAAAGCAAAGACAAAAATCAAAGTTTATGCAAAAACAACAATAACCAACAGTAATTCCATTTTTCTTCCTTCGCTGTATACGGCTGAATTTTTTTGGCTCTTTTTTACAGTTGAAAAAGAATGAAAAAGAAAATATCACAAAACACTACGATAATTGATTTATATGCACGGGCACTTTGCAAACGGGAGTTTTTTTTAATAGAATTTTAAATTGTAGAATTTTATTTTTTAGACACACAAAATTTAGACATACTTATGTTTTAGTTTATACTGTTAAAACAATATGACATACTCTAAGATAATAAAAACGACGATTATCTTTTCAGTTTTAGTTGAGATGCATCAAATTGTTACACCATGATTTTCACCCTTTGTTAAATAAATAATGTGGACTGGAATCTTAATAAATAACAGCCAAACCTAAATTAGTGCTTAAAGCGCAATCTATCTGTCAAAAATTCTAATTTACAAACAAAATGTATGAAGCATACTAAATATAACAGAGCGGCGTCAAAGCTTAAGCCCTGGATTCCCCATCATACTCAATCTGATAAAAATTGCTTATGTGCTCGAAAAGTATTATAGTGTGAATTAAAAGAGAATGACATACTTTTTGACAGATCTGTACGATTTTAAAATGTTTTACAACAACTATAAAATAAATTTCTCTATGAGCCAGTTTAGATTAAGGGCATTGTAGCTGACTTTTCTATTGTTTACTCTTTTGGTGAATATCCGTAAGTCATCACGCGTTTACATTATGACTCTTTTGTAGCAAGTGAGAGAATTTTATGATGTTTTATCAACCAATCTTTCAAGTGTTGCCATAAACTAAACGTATTAATTTTTCAACAATTTTTGAATATTATAGGAAAAAAACAGCCATTTGGTAACACCGCTTAAGCATAAACTGCAAAAGCGAGAGAAAGGAACAGGAATGAGAGAAATATGAGAGAAAAAACTAAAAAGAGTCATGAAAATTCATTTCGTGCTTCTTTTGCTACCCCGCAAGCTTCTCTACACCTCTTGCCAGCAAACTTCTGCATCATGACTTTTGTAGCTGATACAATGCCCATAATGTAAACTCCCTCTATGCGATCAGAGTATATTTTTTTAAGATAAAGAGAAAAAAACTAAACATATTAGCACCAGAGAACTGCAAGAGTGTCTATTTTTCATACTCTAAGTATACTCATTTTAAATGCGGTTGCTGTGTGATCGCCACCCAATGTTGCCAAAACGGCGGTTTTCCCGCTAGATCTGGTGGTTTTTTGCTATTAAAAGCGGCAAGTTTGAAAAAAACCGCTATTGCGGTGTTTAAAATACTCGAGTATGAAAAATATAGAGTAAGTATGCGGTATACTCATGGTTGCGGTGTACTCGTGCCGTTCTCTGATTAGCACCATATATTTTTGCAACTTTTTTGTAAAATAATGTGGCTCTTACGACGCCATTTTGCAAAGATTTTTAAAATACCACAGAATTCTGTCAGACTTTTTTGTTAATAAATCGGCTTTTGACAGTGCGGAAGTAAGCGAAGTTGACGTCTTTTTTGTTTGTTTTGTTTTTATACCCTTCACCACAAATAGTGGAAAAAGGGTATATACATATAAGTTTGTCATTCCGAGTGTAATTTTTGCAAAAGCTTATATATTCTGACTTCTTATGCATAGCAAATTCGATTGAGCGATGTCTATCTGTCCGTCCGTGTTAGTGCAGAAATCTCAAGGTAGTATGTTAAGAACTGCTCTGTTATGCTAAAGTGTGGTGTACGAGTCGGACATGCCCGCCGAAATTCGTCTATATTTGCTTTTGCATACGATATTGAATTAAAGTGTACTCAAATATTTCTTATGAATGAACAAATATTATTTTACACTTAGAGCTCAAATGCCTGGATTGACTTCTAATTTAAAAACGCATATGATTTTAACTTTACCGCAACTAAAACTTGTATTTGTTCCCAATGGCAGCTGCTACGAGGGAATTTACATTATGGGCATTGTATCAGCTACAAAAGTCATGATGCAGAAGTTTGTTGGCAAGAGGTGTAGAGAAGCTTGCGGGGTAGCAAAAGTAGCACGAAATGAATTTTCGTGACTCTTTTTAGCTTTTTCTCTCATATTTCTCTCATTCCTGTTTCTTTCTCTCGCTTTTTGCAGTTATATGCTTAAGCGGTGTTACCAAATGGCTGTTTTTTTTCCTTTAATATTCAAATATTGTTGAAAAATTAATACGTTTAGTTTATGGTAACACTTGAAAGATTGGTTGATAAAACATCATAAAATTGTCTCACTTGCTACAAAAGAGTCATAATGTAAACGCGTGATGACTTAGGGAGATTCACCAAAAGAGAAAACAATAAAAAAGTCAGCTACAATGCCCTTAATCTAAACCGGCTCTACCGAATTAAATAAGACGCTGCACTAAAGCTGGACAATATCTACAAACAGGTGAAAGAGCAAACAAAAGGAGACAAACAGAGGAGAAATAGGATCCGGAAGTTTTTTGTCTGCCTATTTATATAGAGATTTTTTTAGCAACAGGTAAGAATTTTAAGAAAATAAGTCGTCATACATATTTTGAGTGGAGAAAAAATGTTACTCAAGTTTCTTAGGAGAGAGGTTATTTATTTAGTAAAATAAAACAAAAGAATAACAGGTAATGGTTAATAGTTTTAATTTAATTAATTTATATATTTAAGTAATAGGTTATGTTATATGTATTTGATATAAATAACCCTATTTTGAAGACATGTATTTACAAGTGTACACAAGATAGTTTTAAAATTTTTTAAAAGTATCTTGTGTACATTTGTAAATTAAGCCTTATTTTTAACAAACAAAGAGATTCATTAATCTAATTTATGTGATTAAAAATATAATTATCAAAATTTTTTTAAATTTACTACTATTTTAGTATTAAAATCAAATGATAAATCATAATTTTTCTAAAGTTCACGTATTTTTAATTTCTAAATTATAATTTAAGAAGAAATTATTTAATAACAGCGAATTGAAATTCTTCACAACGCCAGATAACCGCACATGTCGTTTTAAATTAAAAACGTGGTCATTCTATTCACAACAAACTATTTCGTACTCGCAAAAAAAATAATTATTAATTTGTTTTTAATTTTAAATTTAGCACTAGTAATAATTACTTATGATCGTCATAATGGCGGTTACGAATACAATTATAACGACTAGTGGGAAAGAATTAAAAATTTGGAAAAAAACATTTTTTAAGAGTTTGTGGCAACAAATGTTTATGTTGGCGACACCAAATATATGTTTGTGATACTTAACCACAAATCCTCGTTATGTTTTCATTTTCATTTGAATTTTTACTCTTATTATACCCTTCACCACAAAAAGTAGAAAAAGGGTAAAACTAAGTTTCTCATTCCGTGTGTAATTTCTACAATATCCATTTCCAACCCCATAAAGTATATATATTCCGACTTCTTATGCATACCCAAGTCGATTGAGCGATGTCCGTCTGTCCGGCAATCGATCGAACATAGTGTCGAAATAGGTCTTATTGCACATTAGCAAGATCGGTCCATCTCCCAAGACGCAGCGGGCAAAACACCAAGCCTACCTCTTGGTAGAGTAAGAAAAATCAATATGGCTATCATTTAAAAGTTTTGATGAGATCTTTAAGGAAATACTAAAACTATTTAAAAATGATTGACCCATTTAGAGCCAATGACATTTTTATGTTAAATTATGTATATGTTACCCCAATATTTGCTTTTTTAATTGAAGGTGCTTCTCTAAACTAGATTCACATAGATATAAAAGATTCGGCGTAGCGGAATATAGCATTCTTACTTGTTTTTCCTTTCTTATTTATTTGTTATTTTATTCGCCATTATAACAATTACCATTTCTTGTATGTTTTGTTTTTTTAATTTAAATTATATTTTAGTTAGTCACTCATTGTTCCCTGTCTGTATTTCTGCTTGTCTGTATGGGTATGCGGCACTTACTGTGTTAACAGGTTGTTCCATCTATTTATGTATTATTCTCATTTAGTCATGCAACAATAATGTTCTTGTATTTGCAGTCATGTATTGAGCACCACGTTTTTCATTCACATTCAAAGGGACACGAACTTACAAACGTTATTTGTAAGAATTTGTCACGTTAAAGGAAAATAGTGTTTTGTGGTAATAAAAGTTACAAACTATCTACACATGTTGTATTGGTACTATTAAATCTGTATACTTACGTAACATACAAACATAAAATATTGCTTGAGATCGTATTTATATTATTTAATTTAGAAACAAAACCTAAAATGTTGTGAGCGATTTTAACAATATGTGGACATCTGTAAGTACGAGAAATAGTAGTCTTAACGTCAAACAACGCGGTGAATTGCCCTACACGCCAAAGATATTGAGGCGTTGTAATTTAAAACAATTCTTTAAAAATAAATAAATTATTTAAAGAATTTTTAAGTACTTGAAGCTTTATACATTACATTATATTACATAATTATAAACACTTTTACTCTATTTAAAACTTTTGAAACTCACAATTTATCAAACTGACTATACATACGACTGTTACCATTTTTATATATTTATTTACCTACGTATAATTGAGGAAAAACAATCATATTTTACGCAATAAATTTAATTTCATTTTTTAAAATTACCAGTATCTCACAGAACTCAATTCCGATCGAAAGTGTTTTCAATTCCGTAAGTTGGTTCTTCAGAAAGCGAAAAATGAAAAATATCTTCGGAATCAAACCACTTTTAAATTTCAAAGTGGAATTTAGTTTCTTTGAAATTTTGTTATTTGCGGGTTCCAAATTTACTTTTATTATGTGTCCTTATTTAGATTAGCCTTGTTGTTTACTTTTGTATGCGCATATTACCTCATTTAAATAAAAAGGTGGAGATTAAGCATTTTTTAGAAATAAGCAAAACTAATCGGAATCTAAAGAAGGTTTTAGGGCTGTTTGTTCTCCGCAGTTATTGTATAACAATTAAAGTTACTACTAAAATACTACTAGACCAGAACCTAAGGTATTGTATTTTTGTACCGTTTGCTTTTTCAAAATGTTATTTCTTAACTGTTTTTGATTATCCAAAAGGTGATATTCAAAAATAAAAGCAATTCCAGTTAAAACATAAGCTATTACTTCCAAGGCGTAAAAGGCAGAAACTCCAAACGAAAAGCAATAAAAATGGGCTTTTGCCCACGGAGAAGTGTTTTTTACATTTATCGCCTTATATTTTGAGCGCCAATAGACACATTTAAAATTTAAACAGAGTAAACGAACAAAATCAGCTAAAGTTTTAAAGGATGTCAAAATTAGATATAACCATTTCTACCTGTGGTTATACCCTACAAAATTATTACTTGGCGAGTTCACAATTCAAAATTAATTATATTATTTCCTCTACTGTAGCTCTGAAGAGTATAAATAAATGTATATTAATTTTAACATACTCCATTCAATATATATTTTCTGATTCCTTAAATCGTTTTAAATAGGGTTTGCGAGTGACCAACTTGTGAAAAATGGTAAAGCTATATGGACGAAACTATGCCTACCTCTATTTCTGAGCACATTTGACTTATTTTTCTTGTTTTCATGCAAACCCTTCACCACAAAAAGTAAAAAAAAATGGTATATCTAAGTTTGTCATTCCGTTTGTTATTTCTACAATATCCTTTTCCTACCCTATAAAGTATATATGATATGACTTCTTATGCATAGGGAAGTCGATTGAACGATGTCCGTCTGTGCGTCCATGTTAGTGTTGAAATTAAGTTTGCTGCGGTAGTGAAAAAATTGGCGGACGCTCATATTTTCCGAGTTACGGCGCTCTGAAATTTTCAAGGTTTTGAAGAGATCTTTAAAGAAATACTTAATTTTTTTTAAAAATGATTAACTTATTAAGAGCAGATGACATCTTTATGTAAAATTATATATATGCAGTACCAAATTTTTTTATTTAATTCTCGATCACCGCAATATTTGCTTTTTTAAATTGGAGTTACTTCACTAAACTAGATTTACATAGATGGTGAAGGATATATAAGATTAAGCAAAGCAGAATATAGCACTTTAACTTGCTTTTGTTGCTTTGTTTTGTAAATCATTACACAAAATAAAAGTGGCATGAGATCGTTCAGTGCGAGATTTTTTTACACGCATCTAAAGTTTTTGATTATGGAACGCTGTCGAACATGGTAAGATCATTGAAAATTTTCTAAAGATAATGCTCTTTTATTTTTATAATCCTAGAAAGTTGTGTTATCTTACTATTTTGGAAATTAGCAAGATCGGTCTATGAACTTGGATTAGGGTTGCCAGATTTAAAATCGAGAAAATCAGTACATTTTAATTAGATACATATCAGTAAACAAAACTTATTCTATTTAAAATATTTTAAAGCTTTTCATTAAAAATTTATTTCAGTTATTGCAAATGGTACATATGTATAGTTTTACGGAGATCTTAAAACATGTATTTACATACATATAAATACGTACATATAAAAATTTATAAATTATTTATATTTTTCGCTTTTTTAGACTCTATATACTCCTACCAGCTTCAGTATTTAAAAAATTGTAAAACTCCTGACAAGAGTACCCGAAATTTGTTTTAATTATTAACTCGCTTACAATATTTTTTATTAGCAGCCTATTTCTCTCTTTTCTCCAATTTAAAAACATAAAGCTAAATATTTGTTCTGTTGAAGCATTTGAGGAATAGAAAATATAAAGTTACATATCTTTTCAAAATTCGTAAATGTACCACTATTTAGAAAACGTTTCCAATTTTCTTCAACTGTTTGATCTTTTTTAGTTGATTTTATATACATTTTGAGCGAAAAATACTCATCAAAAAGAACATCCATATCAATATTTTTTATTGAAAACAATTTTACTATATCGGAAAAATCATCAAGTGAAATATTAGAGTCCAAGTTAAATACACTTAGTTTTTCAATCTTATTACCATTAAACTCGAAACGTTCTTCAATACAAGCCACAAAGCGGCATCAGCTATTTTCTTAAATAAAACAATTTCATCAATACTAGTGCAGTTACTACAAACAGTTCTAGCTATAGATCCATAAAAGTTTTCATTTTTGTTGCAGTAACTTATCTCGAAGTCGCTTTATAGTTTGATACATATTTATAGTATTAAGCCATCTTCTTCTAAATTATTTATGCTGCATTTTAAAACAGTGCCTATATTATGTACAAAACCTAAGTCAGCTTCTGAGGTCTCTAATTTAAAAACTTGCTTTAAAAAGGACGGACAATCCTTTGATAAAAAATAATTTTTAATTGCTGCATAATTCTTGTAAAGTCTTTTGACTGCTGCCGGTAAGCTAAGCCAACGCGTTGGTACATGACGCAGCATTTCGCTCCATTCTAAGTCACAAAATTCAAATATTTCTTTAAAATTTGTGGTTCTTT
This sequence comes from Gymnosoma rotundatum, assembly GCA_916610165.2. Lineage (NCBI taxonomy): Eukaryota > Metazoa > Arthropoda > Insecta > Diptera > Tachinidae > Gymnosoma > Gymnosoma rotundatum. Next base: position 86,490,042 of record OU744337.1, on the reverse strand, counting down.
TTGTCGATGAGCTGAATTCAGTATACATTTTAATGACAATATTGTCCATATCATATTTTAATAACTTAATGGAGTTTTTAAATTCATTGTGAAGAATATGACACAAACAACCAACTCTTTTTAAATGTGAGTTACTTCTTTTTAATTCCACAAATACGCTTTGTTTGCATCCAAAATTTACATTAGCGTTATCTGCACAAAGACTCGTTATATTTTCTACTTTTAAATTACCAGCTTCTAGTTTTGTTTTTAAAGAACTGGCAATGTTTTTTTGACGCTTCCGAATCTAACTCATACGAGGGCTGCTCTATATATTTCTGGCCTAATAGTGAAAATGCGAATATTTATAATAAAAAATGGTTTTATTGTTTTTCAAGGTATTCTCCAGCATGATTTATACACTTTTGCATGCGCTCAAACCAGTTGTCGAAGCACTTTTTCCACTCCGATTGAGACACCTCTAAAACATGGTTTTTGAACACTTCGACAGCTTCTTCTGGCGACGAAAATCGTTGACCACGAATTTTTTTTCATGATGTGCGGAAACAAGAAGAAGTCATTATGTGCCAAGTCAGGGCTGTATGGCGGATGACCCATTAATTCGACGTTTTGGCCGGTCAAAAACGCTCTGGTTTGAGCCGATGTGTGAGAGCTCGCATTGTCATGGTGAACAATGATTTGTCTTCTCTTGTTGGTTTTTCGAATTTCTCCGTTGACTTCAGGCAAACAAATTGTAGTGTACCACTCAGAAGTGACCGTCCTACGTTGCTCAAGCGGAACAGTCGCCACATGACCAGTTTTGCCGAAGAAACAGGCGACCATTTGCTTCGAAGTGCTTCTTACACAAACAACTTTCGTTGGATTTTGCTCGCCTTTGAAGACTCACACGGTCGATTGTTGTTTCGTTTCGGGCTCATACGCATAGATCCATGATTCGTCACCTGTGACGATCTTATAAACGTCTTTTGAAGCACCGCAATCGTATTTTTGCAACATTTCTTTGCACCAATCGACACGAGCCTTTTTTTGAGCGACTTTCAAATTGTGCGGGATCCAACAAGAACAAACCTTCTTTACGGCCAGGTGTTCATGCAGTATCGAATGTAAACTGGTGGAAGAAATGTCCAAGGATGTCTCTATCTCTCGGTATGTCGCATGTCGATCTTGCATTATGAGTTCATGCACGGCATCAATGTTCTCTGTCACAACAGCCGTTTTTAGACGACCTTCATGGAATTCGTCTTTGAGCGAGCTTCGGCCACGATAAAATTCATTATACCAATTTTTCACAGTGCTATAGGATGGTGCTTCATCGCCATACAAAGATTTAAGTTCATCAGTGCACTCTTGTCGTGATAATCCACGTCGAAAGTTGTGAAAAATGATAGCACGAAAATGTTCACGAGTTAATTCCATTTTTTTCTATATTAATTTTTTAAGTCACTGTAAACAACACAAATAATGGTCGTACGTCAAAACGTTTTGAGTACGATTATGCTTAAAAATGACAAACTTTCCAATGGAAATGTCAGATTGCACTTGGCAGCACTCAGTGTTGCCAGGCCAGAAATATATATAGCAGCCCTCGTAGAAGCTGAAAAGCTTTATATTTATGCCAGTGTTCTTAGAAAAATATCTTATAACCATTGGGAAAGTTTTTATGTTACCTTTATTTGAAGCGTCCGTTGAAATAGAAAATGGATGATCATTTTCCAAATCTTTAATCACCATTTCAATAGAACACTGAAGCCTGAGTGTGCCTTTGAGTCAGTCGACCCGGAATATACGGGAAAAGCTGGGAACGAGCAGCGAGGGGAGCCCCAACTGTTCCTCCTTTCAGCCGAGGACTGTAAATAGGTGGAAGTGGCGTACGTCATACCATCAATTGACAGTTCTCCTCCTCCCAAAGGAATTCCGTGTCAACGGAAGGACGCTGGGAGCTATTAATTAAATTGGAAATAAAGCAAAGGAACAAAATCATTATTATTTTTACTCAAGAGATTTTTGAATGTGCCTGTGAGTCGGTCAACCCGGAATATACGGGAAAAGCTGGGAACGAGCAGCGAGACAGTACTCCGCCTCCCAAAGAAATTCCGTGTCGACGGACAAAACAGCGCCTCGGAAATACACGTAAATTTTCGTCCCTCAGAATCGAACTGAGGAGCTTAAACGCGTGCATATATTTGTCAGTGATCCTCTGAAGAACCATCCGTTCACGTAAAGTCTAGTTGTTCCGTCTTTATTTCTTTTCCTCGCGTCACCAGCGACTGTAGTTTTTTTTCCTTATACATTATAAAATATGAATATAAAAATTCTGTTAGAATAATCACTAAGATTCCTGTCATAAAAAAACAAGACTTATTATAAAGTAGAAATAAACAAAGAACTGTGAACTACATTATCAAATATAAAAAAAAAACAATGGTCTTTTAGTTTGGGTGACTGAACGAGATTTTAGTAAACAAATTTATGTAAGACACTGTGCCCCGCTGACCTACCCCAGCTTAAGCGGAAACGTGTCGTTACAACTGTTTGATCTTTTTTAGTTGATTTGATATACATTTTTAGCGAAAAATACTCATCAAAAAGAACATCCATATCAATATTTTTTATTGAAAACAATTTTACTATATCGGATAAATCATCAAGAGAAATATTAGAGTCCAAGTTAAATACACTTAGTTTTTCAATCTTATTACCATTAAACTCGAAACGTTCTTCAATACAAGCCACAAAGTGGCATCAGCTATTTTCTTAAATAAAACAATTTCATCAATACTAGTGCAGTTACTACAAACAGTTCCAGCTATAGATCCATAAAAGTTTTCATTTTTTTGTTGCAGTAACTTATCTCGAAGTCGCTTTATAGTTTGATACATATTTATAGTATTAAGCCATCTTCTTCTAAATTATTTATGCTGCATTTTAAAACAGTGCCTATATTATGTACAAAACCTAAGTCAGCTTCTGAGGTCTCTAATTTAAAAACTTGCTTTAAAAAGGACGGACAATCCTTTGATAAAAAATAATTTTTAATTGCTGCATAATTCTTGTAAAGTCTTTTGACTGCTGCCGGTAAGCTAAGCCAACGCGTTGGTACATGACGCAGCATTTCGCTCCATTCTAAGTCACAAAATTCAAATATTTCTTTAAAATTTGTGGTTCTTTTTGTCGATGAGCTGAATTCAGTATACATTTTAATGACAATATTGTCCATATCATATTTTAATAACTTAATGGAGTTTTTAAATTCATTGTGAAGAATATGACACAAACAACCAACTCTTTTTAAATGTGAGTTACTTCTTTTTAATTCCACAAATACGCTTTGTTTGCATCCAAAATTTACATTAGCGTTATCTGCACAAAGACTCGTTATATTTTCTACTTTTCAATTACCAGCTTCTAGTTTTGTTTTTAAAGAACTGGCAATGTTTTTTGACGCTTCCGAATCTAACTCATACGATAGAAGCTGAAAAGCTTTATATTTATGCCAGTGTTCTTAGAAAAATATCTTATACCATTGGGAAAGTTTTTATGTTACCTTTATTTGAAGCGTCCGTTGAAATAGAAAATGGATGATCATTTTCCAAATCTTTAATCACCATTTCAATAGAACACTTAGCCAATACATTTGTAATAATTATGGAACACTTTGTTCTAACACAAGTAAAACCTGAAGCAATTTTTCAATCAGTAAATTAAATTAAATTAAAAAGTTTGCTACTACAGTCTGCTGAAATGTAGCCATGGCTATGCATTACAGTATGGTACACAAAAACAGCCTCTCCTGCAGCGCTACTTCGGTCAATTTCTTTTGATTGGCTACCTGTTTTGCAGAAAAAGCTCGAAGCCGTTCTTAAACTAGCACTGGATATGTTTCCAATATGCTTGCTGTATTTCTTATGTCGTTTTATATTACAAATCCCTCCATTCGCCCTTAATAACTAGTTGAATTCATTTGTCCAATAAGATTTAAATTTGTTCTTTCTACGGTTTGCAGTTTTTTTTTAACATTATTGCTTGTAAATAGATGGAAGTTCTTGAACATCGGAGCTATTTTCTAAAAAATTTCGTACTCATTATTAGCGTTCAGGAATATTGTTGTGTATTAGTATCTAAAATATTAAATTGTTTGTAATAAATTTTATTACAATGTTCTTACATGCACTATAAGCTGTAATAAACTGAAGATTAAATTCTTTTTATATTTGTATTATACCACACTATTAACAACTACAAGTATCTCGAACAAGTTAAAATATAAAGAAAATTTAATTTATGCGCTCCTTATTGCTTTTTCACTTTTGATTCAAACAAAATTAACGTGTAAGTTATCAGAAGCTTTTACTTTTAGCTTTTTTATTTCTTGCAAGAATCAAAAACCGGGTGTTTCGAAGAGCTACAAAATAAAAACAATTTATTGCACTGAAAAAAAGAAATAAAAATCAACACAAAAAAAGCACAAACATGAAGAAATCAGTTCATTTGCGTACTAATTTACATTTTATGCATAAATCAGTACATTGAATATAAACCAGTACATGTACTGATAAAAACAGTACGTCTGGCAACCCTAACTTGGATGCAGAGGGCAAAACGCCACGCTTGCCTATACTTATTTTACATTTTTTAATTTTACTGCAGCTGGTTATTTTTTATGGTAAAAGGTAAGAAAATTTGGTACCACTTACAAAGCGGGTTGTTGTTTACGATAAAAAATTAATGATATTCAGTTGGTACAACGACCTGCCTGTCCTTCGAAGCAGCAGGAAAACACCACGCCTACCTCTAATTTTTTCATGTCACTTGGAAGAATAAAGTAACTCCAATCAAAAAAATAAATATATGCGGCGATAGAGAATATAAAAATAAAAATTGGCGCTCGCCAAAATTTTCCGAGTTACGGGGCTCTAAAATTTAAAAAAAAAATTACAGTATGGGTATCATTGTAAGGCTTTTGAAGAGATCTTTAAGGAAATACTAATTTTTTTTAATGCTTAACCCATTAAGAGCTGATGTCATGTTTATTTACAATTATATATATGACGTACCAAACTTTTGTTTTTGTTTGGAGTTACTTCTGAAGACTTTAGCAACATTTCTGAAGACTTTATCAAACCTTATGGTAACAAAACTTAATACACAAACTAAAGCCAACTATGTTCAAACAATACTAGCTTTTAGAATCAGAGTTTATCCTTAAATACGAAGATTTTCTAAATTTAAGGTAAAAGAACCAAGGACTGCTCTGTTATGCTATGGTTTGGTGAAGGAGTCGGACATGCCAGCCGAAATTCGTTTATATATATACATATATATTTACATATTGACTTTTGCATACGATATTGAATTAAATTGTTCTCAAATATATTAACGAATGAACAAATATTATTTTAACACTTTAGAGCTTAGAGGCCTGGATTGACTTCTTATTTAGAAAAGCATATGATTTTAACTTTACCGCAACTAGAATTTATGTTTGTTCCTAATGATAGCAGCTATTTGTTACGACTGCAAAAACCGTTTTTATACCCTTCACCACAAAAAGTGGAAATAGGATATATATAAGTTTGTAATTCCGTGTGTAATTTCTACGAAATTTTTTTCTGACCCTATAAAGCATTTATATTCCGTGTTAGTGTTCAACGCAAGCTTGCCGAGCAAGCAATAAAAATAAACATGTCAATCGATCGGACATCATGTCAAAGGAGGTGCTATTGGAAATCAGCATGATCGGTCCATGTCCGTCGTGGCAGCAGCAAAACACCACGCATACCTCTAATTTTCGCATGTCATTTGGAAAAATAAATTAACACCAATCAAAAAAATTAAATAAAAATATCAAAGTGAAATTGACGCACGCCTATATTTTCCGAGTTACGGGGCTCTGAAATTTTAATTTTTTTTTTTTAAATGTTAATGTGGCGGTATCATCAGCATAAGCATTATTCAGTAAATATGTATGTCACTTAAAATATACTACAAATATCGCATTTTAAGAGAAAAGAATACGCAAATGAATGCAATGAAACGCCACATCTCCGAGAAATATTAATTAGCTTTAAGATTACAGCTACTTGTTAAGAGTTAATATATAAGTTAAGTTTACTTCAGTTCTGATATAGAAGTTGCACAATAAAGAATTTATATAAAAAATATCACGCTTCTTAGTTTTTAACAAAAAGTGAAACCACATGGGTTTCACAATGGTGACCCTGACATAGAACAAATTAAATAAAATGCAAAATTAATAAATAAATTTAAGGGTTACAGCGAACCTACCAATTAAATAATGTTAAAAATATTTTTTTACAGTTCAGAGTGGTAACCAGTTGGACGATTATATAAAATACTGCATTATGCATGCATACATAAGGATTTCGCAATAGATAAGACAATTCATCACACAAATAATAACCCTCAAAAATCTCAAAGCCATCCTACATTATTATATTATAATAAGATAATAATTAAATTAAGAAATAAGTGGCATGGCAATTGAGTGTGACTTGGCAGAACGTCATAATTTTAATTTCTATACACATGGCGTGTGCCCGCATTTCATAAAATAATCTAACGGAATGTATTCAACCAAATATCAGAATAAATCATGGCAAAATACACGGGCATCTCCAGCATTTCAAATTTGGAGGATCATCATCACTAAATTTTCCACAATCGTCATCCTGCAGTCTGCTTAGATAATCTCTTTCTATTATTATCTTTTTTTTAATTTATTAAAAATACTATAATTTATACAATCACATGTAATTACATTTTTAGGTACCGCATGTACTGTTTATTAACAAGCATACACACATAAGAGAAGCAATTCCAACAAGAAAAAAAAACAACATTTTTTGCTGTATGTACATAATATGTTTTCAGTTTTATATTACGATATGCCCGTTAATAAATTACATTAAATAATAAAAACAAAAATTTTTTTTGTTTCACGCACATGTATGTACTTATGTAATTTATTGTTAATATGTTATAAACATTATTATATAGACGTAGCATACTGAATACTCTAAACAGACATCGTTAACACTTTAAATTAAATTATTTCTATAAATTCGTAAAAAAAAAACAAATCATGCAGGCTTATCCGAATTCAGAAACAAAATCCTTGCCTTTAGATTCCAACGCGACATTACCTGAAGCACCACAGACAATCAACATAGCGCAGCAAGCCGCTTCTTTTAAAATACCTCCTTTTTGGAATACAAGACCGGAACTTTGGTTTATTCAAGTTAAAACCCAATTCCGTTTAAAAGGTATAACTTAATCAAATACGAAGTATGATTACTTAGTGTTATCGCTAAGCAATGAATCTATAGAAATAGTAGCAGATATTTTACTTAATCCACCTACACAAAACAAATACAAAGCGCTTAAAAATCAGTTGCTTTCTAGAAGTAGGGACTCAGAAGCGCGCAGGTTGGACTCAATTTTACACAAAATAAAGTTAGGAGATTTAAAACCTTCAGACTTATTTAGGCAAATGAAATCTTTAGCCGCAGACAATGGCCTGGTGACAAGTTCACTTCTCAAAAACCTATGGATTAACAAATTACCTCCACACATTCAAGCATGTTTAGTAGCCATAGAAGACTCACATAACGATGATGAATTGACTTCTATAGCTGACAGAATTTTTGATTCGACCGCTACCTCTACAAATAAAATTTCTGCCATTCAACAAAATACAGAGACACGAAACCCGAAAGTTATATTTCAAATGAATTACTAAATTATCAAGACGGCTTGAAAGATTAGAAATACAAAACTCTAGAAAAACGTACAGAAGCAAATCAAGAAATGAGTTCAATGTGCGCAGAACATCTACACCAAACAAAAGAGACATATGTTGGTACCATAGTAAATTCGGAAATAGAGCAAAAAACTGCATTCCACCTTGTAAAAATGTCATTTCTCATAAGCACAATAGTGAGCAAAAAAACGAAGATACAAAGCTTCAACCACGGCAGTGAAGTTATGAACAAACTTCTGCCGGTTATTCATTTTCGACAGAAACTCAAAATTTTCATTCTTGGTAGATACGGGAGCTGAAATTTCAGTGGTGCCCAAAAAACTTTTTCCAAACAGTGTTCAAGACTCAAATTTCAAATTAATTGCAGCTAATGGTGCACCAATAGCTACGTACGGAATTAGAGTACTTTCGTTAAATTTCAACTTGAAAAAAGTTTTTAACCACACATTTATTATAGCCTCAGTAGACCACCCTATCTTAGGGGCAGATTTTCTTTATAAATACAATATAATGGTTAACACTCGTGAAAGAAAACTGCTCGACAAAACCACTTTTCTTTCAGTAGAATGTTTTACACGATTTGCGTCATCCTGCTCACCCAAGCTATCCGCTGTAAAAGGGGAATATGGATCCATTGTTCAAGAATTCTCTTCACTTATATCACCACCGGATTTTAATATCAAGACTTCACATAACACCGTACACCGTATTTTTACCAAGGGACCACTCCCTTCCGCCAAGCCCAGACGTATTGACGCAAACAGTTATAAAATAGCGAAGAAAGAATACGACTTAATGTTAAAATTAGGTATCTGTCGTCCATCATCATCTTCAGTAGCCTCCCCACTGCATATGGTCCCCAAAAACGATGCAGATGATTGGCGACCCTGCGGTGATTACAGACAATTAAATGCTGCAACAATTTTCGACAAATACCCATTGCCAAATTTACAAGATTTTAACTTAAACTTACATGGAGTTAAAATCTTTTCAAAAATTGATCTGGTCAGGGCTTACAATCAAATACCCGTGGCTGAAGAGGATATTTATAAAACTGCGGTTACTACACCTTTTGGGTTATTTAAGTTTTTACGCATGCCTTTTGGTGTCAAAAAAGGAGCGCAAACTTTCCAAAGGTTTATAAATGAAGTCCTTGCAGATTTTAATTTAATTTTTTGGTCGATGACATTTTGGTAGCAAGCAGATCACAAGAAGAACATAAGAAACATTTGCGTTCAGTTTTCACCCATGTGGAAACGTACGGTATAACAATTAACCCACACAAGTCGATTTTCGGTGTTGAAAAAATAGATTTCCTGGGCCATGAAATTAGCCCAGAAGGCATATCTCCTTCGAGACAACGCACAAAAGTTATTGAAGATTTTCCTTCACCTACTTCTATTAGGAAATTGCAACGCTTTCTCGGAATGGTCAATTTTTATCACCGTTTTATACCGAACATAGCAAAAATTGCAATACCTTCATACGATCTGTTAAAAACAACCAGTAAAGAAAACAGAAATAAAAAACAAACTTTTCTATGGTCCGAAGTCCATGAAACAGCTTTTCAAGATATCAAATCCACTTTACAAAAAGCGTCTTGCTAGCACATCCGAGTCCTTGCCCGAAAATTGTTTATTTATTGATGCATAAAGCGTTGCTATAGGCGCTGTCCTACAACAATTACAACCAACAGGGAAATGGCCTTTTTCTCTAAAAAAACTAAAACATGCCGAAAAGAAATTTTACCCATATACCTGTCCATAAAACACTTCAGACATTTCGTTGAAGCCAAAGAGCTTATAATATTTACAGACCATAAACCACTTACAACTGCAATAAATTCTAAGGCAGAGAAATCTCCAAGACAGACGCGACACTTAGATTACATAGCTCAATTTAGCAATGATATTAGATATATAAAAGGGAGCAAAAATATCGTAGCAGATACACTCTCACGAGCATCAATTGACATCATTGACGAAGCAAAACTTAATACGGAAACATTAATACAAGAACAGAAAAAAGATGAAGAACTTAAAGACATATTAGAAAAATACCCACAAAAAAATAACAAACAATCATACATTTTAGAAAAAATATACCTGACGGTTGAAGAGCAAGAAATTATTTGTGAAACTTCTACCGTCATACTAACTCAAAATATGGAATATTTAACACCCCAAAAGGTAGATTCGAACATATCCATATGGACATAGTAGGACCTTTACCACAGTCCAATGGTTACACATATCTTTTAACAATCAAAGATCGATTTTCTTCTTGGCCAAAGGACATACCTCTCAAAAGCATAACTGCACAAAATACTGCAAAACACTTCGTACAGCAATGGATTTTTAGATATGGAATACCACAGTTACCACTGATCAAGGTATGCAATTTGAATCATGTTTATTCAAAGAACTTTCGCACATCCTTGGCAACCACCGCATTCGAACTACAACGTACCACCCCCAATCGAACGGCTTAGTTGAAAGGTTTCATAGACATCTTAAAAGAGCAATAACAGCTTCGGAGGATCCTAAGAAATGGTATGAAAACTTACCCTGGATTTTGTTAGGATTAAGATCAGCCCTAATTGAAAATATTAACGTGTCACCAGCACAATTGCTTAACTGTCAGACCTTACGACTACCTGGCGCATTTATTGCTACAGATATCAAAAACAAACCTATCTCAACAACAACCATAGCCAGAGACTTAAAGAATTCAATTGCAAAAATAAGACCAGCGGATAACAAAAACCATACACAAAAATACATCTTTGTGTCACAGGGTATGAAAACGTGTACTCACGTATTCATACGGCAGGATGTATACAAAGGAAATTTCAGTCCACCTTATTCGGGTCCTCATGAAGTAATTTCTAAGCACGATAAATATTTTAAAGTTTATAACGAAAATAAAACTGAAAACATATCTATCGACAGATTAAAACCAGCATATCTATTAAATTCAAATATATCTATAAAATATATCAATTAGAAATAATAATAAAAAGAAAGTGTTGTTTTTAACATGAATAATATATGAGCATGCACTTTATGATTTAAAAAAACATAACAAGTGGATTTAGATTAAATGCATTTGAAATTAGATTGAATGAATGTAACTTGAATTATTTGTTTATATTTTTAACAAAAATCTATTTACTGATAATAACATATAGAATAGAATTAAAAATAAGTATATTTTTTTTCCTTAAGGGGGGGGTAATGTGGCGGTATCATCAGCTTAAGCATTATTCAGTAAATATGTATGTCACTTAAAATATACTATAAATATCCCATCTTATAAGAGATAAAGTTAAGAGAAAAGAATACGCAAATGAATGCAATGAAACACCACATCTCCGAGAAATATTAATTAGCTTTAAGATTACAACTACTTATTAAGAGTTAATATGTAAGTTAAGTTTAGTTCAGTTCTGATATAGAAGTCGTACAATAAAGAACTTATATAAAAAATATCACGCTTCTTAGTTTTTAACAAAAAGTTAAACCACATGGGTATCATAGTTATTATGAAGAGATCTTTAAGGAAATACTAAAAATGTTTTAAAATGCTTAACGCATTTAGAGCCGAAACTTATATATATGTAGTACTTACTTTTTATACCCTTCACCCCAAAAATGCGATAAAGGGTATAACAAAGTTTGTCGTTCCGTTATTTATTTCTAAAACATCCATTTCCGACCCCACATTTTCCAAGTAACTGGCCTCTGAAATTTTTTAAAATATTAATATGGATATTATTTAAAAGGTTTTGAAGAGACCTTTTACCCTTTAATGCGTGGCGTACATTATTATGTACGTCAACCCATCACTGGTTGAAATTTTAGCATGCAAGAATTTAATTTGCAGTCACAGGTTCGTTGTGGGGTTGTTTTTTAAATTCTAAAGAGGCTGTAAAATTTCAAGACAGCTTGAGATTAGTATTATATACTTTATATATTATATTGTATACTAGTCATCATCGACGCAGCCCCTTATATGTGAAAGTTAATATTCAATTTAAAAAACGAAAAATGGATTTTCTATCGTATTTTATTTTTAATTTTTAACTGTTTCTTTTGTTTGTGTACATAAGTATATGAAGATATTTTAAACCAATAAATAAATAAAATAAATTGAAAAAGTTTTAAGACTGAAGCAGATTTTACACTAAAATATACACCTTCAAAACCCACTTTAGAATTAAAATTGTTTCGCATAATTTAACCATTAAGAGCCGATGGCATTTTTTTTTATTTTTTTATTTTTTAATTCTCTGTCACCCCAATATTTGCTTTTTTCATTGGCGTTACTTCACTTAACTAGATTTACATTGATGGTGAAGGGTATATAAAATTCAGCATAGCCGTTTTTATTTTAATGTTATATTTTTTTATTATACTAAATATTAAAAGAAATAAAAAATTTAAAGTTTATACATATATATATATATATATATATATATATATATATATATATATATATAAAATTAAGTTTTGAAAAAGGGAAATTTTTTTATTTTAATTTCACAACTTTGATTTCATTTAAGAAAACCAAGACTTCTATATAAACAACAACGAGTTAGAGTAAATAATATTTGATTTTACTTAATCGCTGTTGACTTGCATTTTGATATGCAATCACATTTTTTTGATTCAAACTATTTTGCTCTTGATCTTCGCAGTTTTTCTGTTGTGATAAATCTAGTTAAATAGAAACAAATAGAAATGGCAAAAATATATGCCATAAATAAATATTTTTTTTGGATGGTGAAAATTTGTTAAGGATGACATGGAGAGAAGCGGAAAAACTGTGTAACGCTGCTAACTTCTAGTTTATAAAACGATACCAAAAGCAATTTTCATAAAGTGATTTATTTACGGGGTTTTGCATCAATTTCAATCTTAAGAAATCATAGATTTATTAAAACATCGTTTTATATTGATTGAATTTACAATCTCAAGGTGCCGTAAGTTATTGCAGAGATACCGAAGCACGCTGCAACGTAGTTCAAGAAATTTAAATTAAGCACACATTGCTATCTCCCCCGATTATGCTTTACTAGAAAGAGAAATATATTGGAGATTGATATATGTACGGCGTTTTCATTGAAAGTGGTATAAGGCCATTTTATTTTCATGCTTACCTAAAATCGACATACACCACTTTTAAAGTAAAAAAAAGAATATAAAAAAACATATAGGATACCAAGTGAATTAAAGCAAGTTTTTTTTAATTAAACATGTCAAAAACAAAATTAAAATGTTTCACTTCAATACTTATTTAAGTATTGCCATTTTAATTATATTAACTACAACTTTATTTTTATAAGTACCATTTTTATATTCCTTTAATTATAGAAAGTTGGTACAGCATATTTTAAAATTTTCGGAAGTTAGGGCGGCATGATGTTTTAAAGGTGTTAGTGGACTTACAGCATTTTCAATTTAGTTATATTTGTAGTTTGATTCATTACGTAAATTTGTGGTGTCAAAGTGATGAAAATTTTGATATATTTTTTTTTTTGCAAGTGTAGATCGATAAAACGCTCATGTTAAAATTAAATATGATTTTGTGACCAATGAAAATAACCACTTTCAAAAAAATCCCTCATATCATCTCTTTACCAAAATATTTGGAGAAATACTAAATGAAGTATCTCAAGGCATATAGAGGCGTTGTTTTTAGATAAAAAAATCAGAACCAAAATGTGGTTTTCCATTTTTCTGTTTTCAAATAAATTTACTTTTCCTTGGTATGGTTCCTTTAAATAAATTTTATTTATTTAAACAAATATATTAAATAAAATTAGTGTAAAATCCATAATTTAAAAGACTGTTTCCAATTAACTTAATTACTGGTCATTGGTAAGTTTAAATGAGCATTCAATTATAAATTTTCTAGTAAAAAGGATTACGCCCAAAAAGACCATGCAAGAAAATAAAGGCAAAACAACACGCTAACGAGCATCTAAATAATAGTAAGAAGTTTAAATATTCACTTTAAAAGACACCCACTAAAATTTGTTTTTAAACGATTGAAATTAAAGTTTTTCGAACATTAAGTTCTAGAAAGCAGTAAAGCAAACAACATTTTGGGGACAAAATGCTACCAAATTGGTTAACACAACAGTATCCGCTAGAGAAGCAATTATTTTTAATACCCCGCTTGACCCTTGGCCTTCTAGGGTTCTATCCGGAAACAAACAGGACAACAAAAGTGAAACTATGGTCATTAATTAATTTCTTCATTTTGGGTTATGGAATTTTTGCTGAAATTAATTACGGCATCCACTACGTAAGCGTCGATATACCCACGGCCTTGGATGCTCTTTGCCCAGCGGCGACAAGTTTAATGTCATTTCTAAAATTATTTTACATTTGGTGGTATCGAAAGGAATTTAAATATCTTATAGAAAAAGTTCGACAGCTGACCGCTGGGCAAAACTGCAGTGCTAAAATGCAAATGAAAAAAATGTATTTCACTTCCACAACCCGTTTAAATGCTCTGGTCCTGTTTTTGGGTTTTTGCTGCAGTTCTACCTACTCATTACGTCCTATTGTAACCAATACCATTTTGTATTTGAACGGTAAAGCAATAATTTATGAGACTCCTTTTAAAATGATGCAAGTTTGAAATATTTACAAATTATTTAACCATAAATATTGTAAAGTAACATTTTTATAAATTTCTTAGATTTCCAGAGACGCTGCTTTCAATGCCCTGGTACCCAATAACATATCTCTTGGTTCACTGGCATGGATACATTACTATGTTAGCATTTGTAGGTGCTGCTGGATTATTTTTGGGATTTTGCATGTACTTTGCCACACTTTTAAAGGCCTTACAGCAAGATCTTCAAAACACATTGGTAGACATGGACAATACAAAAAATGTCAGTCATAATTTGGAAGCAAATATCTGTATGTCCCTTAAGGACATAATTACACGTCATAACGAAATTGCTCAACTAACAGGCAAAATTTCCTCAATTATGCTTGAAATAACTTTGACTCAATTCATTACTACAAGTTTAATTATAGCGATCAGTGTTGTTGATATTTTGTTGGTGAGTAATTTATACCTACTGATATAAAATCAAATGTTAAGTTTTAAAAATATTTTTAAATATGCGAATAGTTATCTGGTTTAGGCATTTTGGTCTATGTTGCTTATACCTGTGCAGTTTTCACTGAAATTTTTCTTTATTGCTTTGGTGGAAATATTGTAATGGAAAGTGTAAGTATTTTCGATTTAAAACAAATTCAAAATAATTACATAGTATTCAATATAGAGCGAAGAATTGGCAACGAAAGCCTACTGCAGCCAATGGTATACACATAGTATAAAAATACAAAAAATGGTTTTGCTTATAATGACGCGTTCTCAACGTGCAATTGTTATAAAAGTGCCATTTTTTACCCCATCTTTGCCAGCTCTAACAGCGGTAAATAAAAAAATTGAGAGTAAATATATAAGTATCTAGAAAACTATTAATATACGGGTTTTTAGATTTTACGTTTTACTGGCTCCGTCATTGCTTTAGCGAAATCACTTATTTAAATGTGCATCTCAATTAAACTTTCAACACAGAACCTTAATTCAGTATGAGTGCCACAAACACATCGTTAAGAGCTTAACTTATCATAAAATATTCTTAAAAATAAAATAAAAAACTATTGATATCATCTTACTAAACAACATATTGTTCTAAAAAAAATAAAGTATTAATCATTGATTCTCAATTGTGGCATTGGCCTTAAAGAAAGAGAAAATATAACTAAATCGCATATCGGCATTAAACCTGAAATATGCAAAGCTGTTTAAAACTCAACTCAATATAAAATTCTGCATGAAATATACATATGTTTTTCTTTTATATTTTTTAGACTAAAAATATGAGGCACATGCTTGTTTAATAAAAGTATGCACTTTGAAATTTGAATAAATGAATAATTTGGCCTGCAAGGCCATTAAACTATTTAAATTTGTTTGCCAATATTTCTGTGCAGTATATCACATTAAGAATATATGGTGCACTGTAACAGACCTCGAATATTATCGATCGCTTTTCGACGCCCTCCGACTATACTGACTTAAAACTGAAGACAGGTAACTACCGACCTACTTTTACATCGTAGAGCTTCTAGGCATTGCTTACTTTTGTGTAAAACAAACGTTCCCAGTAGCGTCCACAATTAATAAAAATGTCCACACACTGTCCTAAGTCTTACGTTAGTCAGTTTACATTTGCACTTATCCAGTAAAAGGCACGTTCGCACTCTGCCGGGGTTTTAATGCCTCAGGAGCTCTACTCCATCCCCTTTGGGTTCCTCTATTAATACATAGAAGCAGCAACTCCCTTTAGAGACCAAGCGCTAAGCCCTTTTTCAGGCTGGCTAGTCCATCTCTGTGGTATTCTTACGGTTCTATCTAATTTTATTAAACTTGGAGTTCATAGCATTCCCAGCAATAAATAAGAAATATATATCTGTCACTGTGAAACAGTATAATATAAAGTCAGTAACGGTAAGCAATACCATGTTAAGCATTATTTCTGGTGGAAGTCCTACATACTGGACAATAGATACAAATAAGATTCCAGAATTTCTAGATTTTGCGATTTACAATGGTATTGCAAGCAATAACTTAGATGTATTAAATGTCAAAGACTTAAGTTCTGACCATTCCCCCATTATAGTAAACTAAAATACTGTTTTAGAATTGAAATCTAAAAAATCGCAAGTATTTACAAACAGAACTGATGTAAATTCATTTGCCTATTGGATTGATTAAAATATAAATCTAAGAGTTTCATTTAAAGCGAAGGAGGAATTAAAAGACGCTGTACAAAGTTTTACAAATATAATGCACGAAGCGGTACGTTCATCTACTTCCCAGGAGCGTGGACCATCTTCCCATAATTATATTCAAATATCTGCAGAAATAAGAGATCTCATTAGGTATAAAAGATGACTTCGCCGAACCTGTCATCAAACTAGAAATCCAATAGATGAGTCCAACTTAAATCGTGCTACAAGAATGCTGAAATAACGAATAAATAAGTATAAAAACGATAAATTCGGCGACTATATGTGTAACTTGGATGTTGACAAGAACAAACACGAATACCGTCTTTGGAATGCAACAAATTTGCCGTTAGAACGGACGATTCTGAAGTTCTTACCTTTCTTGTTACAACTTGTCAAATGCACCTGCCAATTAAACACATGACACAAAGCGAAGTAAAATCAGAAATAAAAAGCCTCAATAATAAAAAAAAATCACCTGGTTACAATCAAATAAGCGCAAAGATGTTACAACATCTTCCATGCAAAGGTGTTATATTCTTAACATAAATTTTTAATTCTATGCTAAGACTACAATACTTTCCTTACCAGTGGAAATGTGCGAAATTATAATGGTTCTCAAGCCAAACAAACCAGAAAACAATATAAAGTCATATAGAACCATTAGCCTACTCGCAACATTTTCTAAAATATTCGACAGAATTTTTCTCTAGAGATTGCTTCCAATTTTAGAAAACAATAATATTACACCTGAATATCAATTTGGTTTCCGTCACAAACGTGGAACTCCAGAACAGATACACAGAGTCGTTAATATTATTTCTGAGACTATTGAGCGGAAAAAGTTCTGCTCTGCAGTGTTCATAGATATTCAACAATCGTTTTACAAAGTATGGCGTAATGGGCTATTATATAAATTAAAAGCTTCTTTACCTGCTCCATATTATCTCCTTTTTAAATCGTACCTTGAAGATTGCACATTCTATGTAAACATTAATTCAGCCACATCAAACATATTGGAAATTAATGCAGGTGTACCGCAAGGAAGCGTTTTTGGGCTAGCTAGTAACCTTTACCTAACCAATGTCCAAATTTGACCTTGTATAATAATATAATTCCATCTGCAAATACAGTCAACTAACTCGGTTTGCAGCCAGACATAAGAGTAACTTGGAAGAATCAATTCAATACTAAAATTTAAATACTAAGTTTAAAAGGTTACACTGGCTTACTGGACCAAATCAAGGTTGTCTGTACATAAAAAAATGGTGATCTTAAAAACCATCTTAAAGCCTATCTGGACCTATGGAATAAAACTTTGGGGAACATCAGTGATTCCAACATTGAAATACTCCAACGCTTTCAATCAATAAAACTTAGAACTATTGTCAATGCGCCTTGGTTTGTAACCGCCAAAACTTTACACAAATATATGCGTATTCCATTCATTAAAGAGGAAATAAACGAATTTAGTACAAGATAAATTCGACCATTAAGCGATCATCTTAATTCTTTTGCTATTAGTCTGCGTGATGATTCCGAAGAAATAAGAAGATTAAAAAGAAACCATGTATTAGATCTTCCACATAGATAAAAGAAAAGCTTTAATACATACGTATGTTTCACTTGATGTAAAATTGTGAAAGTAATTTAATAAAAATATTTATCATTAGCTAAATAATATGCTTACTACTTTTATTTTATTTCCTTTCGTTTTTCCCTTCACACTATTTTTTTTGTCATCAGGAAACAAACGGCACTGTAATACATTGTATCTCTTTTATTGGACGATTCGTAGTACCGATGTCGCTATATTGATGGTTCTCTTATATGTATTTTTTTTTTATTTATTAATTTAGCAGTATATATAATACTTTATAAAAAACATTTATCATAATATATCACATATTTTAGCTTTGCTCATTATTATTATTTCTAAAAAAATTTACAAGATTTTTTCTAAAAATATAAGGGCTTCGTTCATTTTTATTAATTTTGCATTGTGTTGCACGTGTTGAGTTTTTTATAAAATGGTGCGTCACTTTTCGAGTAATATTTCTTTTATTAATTTTTTATTGGCTTGAATCTGTTGCACTTTAATATTTCTTGCATCGCTTTATTTTGTAATTTTGCATTCTAGTTTTTCTTTTTCTCCTTCTTATTCTTCTTGTTTTTGCATATTTGTTGTTTTTGTGCAGCATGTGCATAGTATAAAAGATCCGTATTAAAATTGATGCTTTATAATAATGTTGTATAAGTTGATCGATGTAATAGTTGTCATTCTGCTTCTTATGCCCTTAAAGAACCCAATTTTTTCAATTTTCTTACAAATACATATATTTAACATGTTCTTTTAGTTTTAATTCATTTCATTCATTCATTTATTTATTGTAAGTGGTATATTAGTGTTGATATTTATTTCCATCATTTTTGTTTTGTTTTATTTTCCTTTAATTTTATTTTCTTCAGTTTTAACCATTTTATTATTCTCCATATCATTCATATTTTCATAACATTTTTTGCGTGTTTCTGAATTGAGAGAATTGAGAGCTGGGGCACTCCATACTCGTTTCTTATTGCAGCAGATTCCATATTATTAGCTTTTGTTTTTTGCGTACGGTTTGTTTAATATGACTGAAAGCACTTAAGTGCTTTTATTTGGATAATTATAAAGTTTTTATAGCAGGCTATTTCTGTCAATTATCTCAAAAGCTTTTTTGAGGTCAAGAAAAGAGACAAGAATTTTAGAACCTGCTTTCATATAATTCCATTTTTTTATAACATAATCAATCGTTGTTTCGCAAGAGTAGCGTTCTATCAATCCTGAATAGTATTTCAGTAATAGTTTGTGTTGATCTAAATAGCCTTCTAACTGGTTTTTGATTACTTTTACAACAAGTTTTGAGAGTGCTTTTCGGATGTTATTCCTAACATTTATTAGGGTTTTCAATCTTTTCAACTGGTGTATCATAGATTCTTTCCAGTTTTCCGGGAAAAAAGAAGTCTCTAAAGAAAGTTTTTTTAGCTATTTAGAATTAGATTTTCTGAAATTTTTTTGTGTTTGGATTTCTTTTGTATGCTGTTACATATAATTTTTGAATTCTAATAGAGATACTATTAAAACATAAATTTATAACATGTATTTTATTTTCATATTGCACGTTTTCTATTTCGGCTATTTCGAAATTTTCGGCTATTTCTAGAATCTGAATTTGAACCGAGGATATTAGAAATGAAAACAAAATATTAATATAAACGCATGGCAAAGCGTAACTTATAAAAGTAAATATGATACTTTATATGAAGTTTTTTAATTGTTCATTTATTTTGTGTTTTGTTGCTATTTTCTAAATTTTAGCACAGAACCACTACATTTTTTCTTCTTCATATCTCAGTGCTGCCAGAAGTTATGCAGCGTTAGAGCGAGTACTTTCGCGCTACTATATTATACAGCTGTCTATTGAAAGTACACTCTTTCCTTTTTTGGAAAAGAGTACCATTTGAATAAATGATTTATCTTGCAGTTTATACCCTGTTTACACGCCTTAATTTAGCTCAATTAAAAAATTTAGCAATAAGTATTTAATTGCATCACTAATTGAATAAGATGCGAAATGCAACCCTTGCCAATAAGTATGTTTACTGGGAACTATGCTCAGTGAAAAGAAAAAAATCATAAAATTGACAAGCCGTAAGTAAAAAAAAAATATTAACAAACAAATAAAAATAAAATGGCAAGCGGAGCTAAAGGTAAGTTAATAAAAATTTATAACTAATTAAAATTATTTTTTATTTTTTTATAATTTAACAAATGTCTTTTTTAAATAGTTTTAAGTAGTAAAAATAGATGAGGAAGAGTTTGGCGGGTCATACGCAAATGACTTTTGATAGCAGAAAGCAATGTTGTTTTTGTAATAAAAAAGTAGCGGGCGGACGACGCTATCTAGTAAAATAAATATGCCTGTGCTAATTGAATAAGCTTAATTGAGCATGTGTGAACACCAAATTAAATTGCGCAATTAAGATTAAATTATCTCAATTAAGAAAACATGTCTGAACTATACCCTGTTCAGTAGTAGTTTTTCGTTTTGATTGTATCAGGACAAGTTTACTAACTACAAGTTATTTATAACGTGAAATGAGTCGTGCATGAGGCTTATTGAGTAAATTTAGTATAAGGTACTCATAATGACTTTTATGTGCGATTTCTCATTGGTCGTGCTTTCTATGATCGTATAATACTAATTAAAACACTTATGGGTTCATTTGCTGGCAGGAATAAATGATTTGTTTGTAAAAAAATCACTAAAATAACCAATAATATAGAACAGTCGATAGCTCAAAACTAAAAAACTCATAAAAAACATGATTTTACTTTGAAAATCTAGGGAATTTTATTTTAAAGACAGAAAAGGTACACGCAATCACTTTCCGAGAAACCAAAATTCATTATTTTAATTTTGTACGAAAAGTTTTATAGCACGACAATTTGTGTTTAAACTATTTATTGTCATTTGCGTCATATAACATTGATTTATTCAGTCTTAAGTCATTAATACCCTCAATAACATATTGAATAATTGAAGTATCGTCTATGTTACCCCACGACACGTTTTCTTTCATATGTAAAAAATATTCTCAGACACTTTCACCTTTTTTCATTTTTCTTTCAAATAGTTGTTTGTGAATCTGTGTACTTTATCAAATTGTTGAATTTGTATCTCAATATGCTTGGTGTTTGCTATTTAGGTTTTTGTTAGATATCCGAACTAATTTCTAATAGATTTTCTAGACTTCATTGTTATAAATAAGGGAAATATGAGTAAATAAAACAAAACAAATTTTGTCAACAGAAATAAAGGATTTTGTATTTTTTCCAAAAAATTAATTACAATTAAAATTGTTTTCATAGTGAAATAGGAATACTTATCCTAAATTGTTATTTCTCCTACGCTTTCCCAACACTGTTGCCAGATGTGTAGATTTATCAGCATTTTCCAGATTTCAGCCTTTCAAATTGCCAAAAACCAGATTTGAAGATTTTTAGCGTAAAATCGAAGATTTTTTTAAATCTGTTTTCTTTGGAAAACATCCACGTACATTTGTAAAAAAGTATTTTTTTTCTCTAGAAATAAAAAGATGAATTTAAACCAAAACAAATTTCAGTTCATTTATAATATCCACAGTTCGACTCTTTTTTTTTCATAAAAAATTAAGTTAAAAACGACCTTTCAAATAGAAATTCTTTATGCGTTACAGTTCGGGTAAGCTTTAAGCTTACAAAAATAATGTGCTGTTTCTCTATTACAGGCGATCAACTCGTCTTAAAAATTTATATTGAAATAACTCAGAAAACTAAGTGCTTTTCATACAAGTTTTTCAGACAGAAACAGCACATTAATTAGTTAATATTTTATCGACAATGACGTGACTATAAAGAGAACATGGTTGGATTTTTAGCACATGAAGCCACTGTCACGACAGGCAAAACATTACATTGCTGAAATTTTCAAAAGTAAAATATTAGATTTATTTATTTTAAACTTCTATCTGCTGTAGAGACGCTAGCTAAAGATGTATACACTTATTTGTCGAACAGTCCAAAACATCATAACCAATTTTATAATAAAAAATTCTATTATATATTAAACCCAAAAAGATTTACACCCATTCCAAACGCGCTAGCTTTTCGTAGAGTCGGTTAAAATTATATTATAATTATAATGAGTAACTTTTTAAAATAACATTAAATAAAAACTACCGATATTTTTGCTGTGTAATCCACAGCCCTTCATATTTTCTTCAGTACGATATAAATAAAATGTTTCATGATTGTATAAAATTTTATGTAGAATTATTGGATATTGAACTATTGATATTTATAACATAATAAAATTGTTAGGCGTATTAGCCTTAATTTTATAATAAATTTTTCAAAGATTTTTTTAAAGAAAATAAAAAACAGGACTTGGACTCGGGATTTAGAGAGTAAAAAGTAGTAGATTTTAAAGATTGCTGGAAAAATATATTTCAAATAAGACGTACTGGTTCTGATTCTGCTTTTCCTACCCTTTCGGTTTGTCCAAAATATAACGATTTTACGACATTCATCGGTATAATATTTAGTCAGGTAAATATAAATAAAACAAAACTTCAATATCGCTTAGAAAATGAATCTTTAGTAAAAATATTGCTTACAAAAGATTATTTAAAACTTAAAAACTTCCACTCACTTATATCTACAGATTTGCTGAAAATAATGTTAACTAATATTTGTGAACAAAACTAAAAAAAATTTACATATGCATGTATATTTATGTAAGTTTACGTTTTTGAACTGCTTTTTGTTTTGTTTCTGTTATAAAAACTTTATTTTTACAATAAAAAAATAAATAAATAAATAACTTAAAAATGCAAAAATGTATTTTAAAAACTTCACTTCATTATTTATATTTATTTCTAAAACCGCATTTTGTTTATCAAAATGCATATTAGATTATTTAATTTTCAAAAGAAAAAAATTTTAATTTAAAATTTTCAAATGTACCTATTCCAAATAATTTTTATATTTCCCTCATTACAATGACGAATAAATCACAACTGTGATTCGTGTCTTTTTTTTTGAAATAATAACATTGTTGACAAAAAAACGTTATTTGCTTTGATTGGATTTGGTTTGAAAAAAACAAATCAAGTTATGTTATGATTCTCTTTTAAACAGCAGTTTTTGATTCATTCGACACCTTTATATTTTTGATACGATTCTCGAGAAGATCTTTGTTTCACATTTTAAGAAGAGAGTATTCGGTGTTAGTGTAATGATTTAGTGTGAGTTGAAAAACGAATGCACTCATGCAGTTCTGTACTACATATAGATATAATCTTACATAAAAACGCCATCAGCG
This sequence comes from Gymnosoma rotundatum, assembly GCA_916610165.2. Lineage (NCBI taxonomy): Eukaryota > Metazoa > Arthropoda > Insecta > Diptera > Tachinidae > Gymnosoma > Gymnosoma rotundatum. Next base: position 86,466,532 of record OU744337.1, on the reverse strand, counting down.
TTTTTAAAAATTTTTTTTAAAAATTTTGGCATTTCCTTAAAGATCTCTTCAAAAGCCTTTAAATGATATCGATATATATTATATTGTTACAAAGATGCTTTATTTAAATCATAAAAAAATGTTAAAAATAGTTGAGGCCAAAAAAAGTAAAACGAAATGGCCTATTGTGTTTGTTTTCAAAGCTAGAGGTTTCTATAAAACATCTTTATTGCAAAACAAAAACAACTTACACAAAGCGATGACTTAACAAACACAATACACAAACATACACACACCTGCATTGTATAACAACTAAATAAAAATACACAACATGTATTTTTAAATAATGATTGAAGGTTCTAGAAGTAAATAATAACGCTCACTAATGTGTCTGAGATAAAAGTGGCAACGCAGTATTTTCAACTACGCAATAGATGGCTGTAGAAATTCTCGAACATTCAAGAACGCCTAAAAATAGGGTATATAAAAGCAACGCCAATACGTGCTGATTCATTCGTATTGTGAGCGTCATCTAGTAAAGATCTTGTGGTACAACAACTAAAGTTGCCAGCGTGTGTTATTAATCGCGAATAGTTAAATCGTCAAATAATTGATTAAATAAAGTGTAATTTAATTAAAACTCTTAAAGTTGTGTGTTTAATTATTTTGCAGATAAAGAACCCATTAATAAAACGTTTATAAATTAAATAAATGTAACAATATATATATTGATATTTAAAAAATTTTAAATTTACAGAGGCCCTTAACGGAATATATCAGCGAGCGCCAATTCTTTTACTTGCTGTTGTTTTTTCTTATTTTTTAATTCTCTATCGCCCCATATATTTATTTTTTTGATTGGAGTTACTTCGATGTTCTAAATAATTAAAAAAAATTAGAAGTAGGCGGGGTGTTTTGCCCGCTGCTTTGAAGAACATGGACAGATCTTGATTTCCAATATAAAGTCTTTTAGACACTATGACTGATCAATTGGCGTATTTAAATTTTCTCTATCTGATATAGTGCCTTTGCAAACTTGATTTCAGCACTAACACGGACGGACAGACGCACATCGCTCAATCGACTTCCCTATGCATAAGAACTCAAAATATATACACTTTATGGGGTCGGAAACGAATATTGTAGAAATTACAAACAGAATGATAAACAAAGTTATACACTTTTTCCACTTTTTGTTGTGAAGGGTATAATAAAATATGGTGGCCCTCGTACTTTTCCTAAGTATCATAATATTCTAAACTACATTTTATAGATTGAAGGCTCAAAAATTTTATGGAATCTTAAGCGCCCTCATTAAATAGACTTTCTATTATTATATTAACATTTGGGACACCCTTATATCTCCAAACTTTATACTTTTTCAACTGTTCATTAGTTTGGCAATATACATCAAATTACAGCTACTATAGGGTCACCCTTTTATTTCCAAATTCAAATTATATACTTGCTGTTGTAGTAGATTTAGCAATCAGGTTCTGTGTAAATTTCAACCGTCTGTCTGTAACGGTTCCGCAGTTTGCCCATATACATCAGATTATATCAACTATTTAATTTATAATATTTAATTTTTGTACTTCTTATTATACGAAACAAAGTAGTGGACATTCTGTCTTAAATTAAGGTGTTTGTACACCGGTTAAAAAAATACGGCGATATAGAACAAACTACATTAATTTTGGGAACACCCTTTAATTTCTAAATTCAAGTTATAAGCTTCTTATTATAGCGGACTAGCAAAACATGTCCCTTGTAAATTTTAGGTGTCTGCCTATAACGGTTCAAAAGTCCGGCCACATACACCATATTATATCAACTATTGGGACACCCGTTTATTTCCAAATCTAAATTTTATACTTTTTGTTATAGAGGAGTTAGTAATACAGGTTCTTTATAAATATCAACCGTCTGTCTAACACTGTTTAAAAGTATGGCCATATACCGAATTAAACGAATTATTGGTGCACCCTTTTATTTATAGTTTTAAATATTATCAGCTGTTACTATAACGGCCATAGCAATCGACATTGCGTCAAAATTACAAGCGTTTGTCTATAACAGTTCAAAAGATAAGCCTATATAAGTAAATCTACAGTAATTAGAGCACCCTTACACTTCCAAATCCATATTTTAAAATTGTTGTTATAGCGGACTTACCAATACAGGTTCGTTGTAAATTTCAAGCGTCTGTGTATAACTGTTAAAAAGTATGGCAATATACATCAAATTAACTGAACTATTTGCGCACCCTTTAATTTAATATTTCTTAATATTAATACTTGTTACTATAACGGCGATAGCAATCGACATTCTGTCCAATTTGCAAGCGTTTGTCAATAAGGGTTCAAAAGATAGGCCCATATAAGTAAATTTACATCAATTATGGGGGCACCCTTTAATTTTTAGATTTATTTTTGTATAATTTTTTGTTTTTCGGAGCTATAGTAATACGCAGTAATTTTAAATTTTACAGAAGTGCCCTTTACAGTTCATAATACACGTTAAAAATATGTATGTTGTATGGGGACACCCTTTAATTTTTAAGATTATGAACTGTTTTTAAAACAGGACCAATCTGTAAGCATAATCTATCATATTACCAAAAATTTTCAAAATAGGATCAGGAATTACTAAGTTCTGGAGGCACAAACATAAAAAGGCAACATTCAGCCGAATTCTATAACCTCCTTCTTTTTTTGAAGTCGGTTAAAAATATAAGTTGATGAAAAGGAAAGACGCCGATTTATTCTAGCTTTGGATAAATCCCTTTATGTTAATGTTAGGGATTGTAGAAAAATAAGCCAAGTGTGGAAGACTCTAAGGGATTTGTTTCAGGATTCGGGTTTGGATCGAAAAGTTGGATTTCTGTAAAAGCTATGTTCAATTCAGTTGGAAGATTGCAATTCAATGAAAGATAACGTATCACAAATTGTATCTACATTTCAAAGATTGGGTTCAATTGGTTTTGTTTTAGATGACGAATGGTTGGGTTGCGGATTCTATTAAAATGAAACTTCTTTTAAATGTTCGAGTTCAAGCCATGCCTTAGTAAGTAAAAAACAATTCAGAAAAAACAAAAGGTAATGGATTTGAACGCAGATGTTTTGGATGCAATGGTTTAGGACATTTTAAAGCTGAATATATGAAGAAAAAAATAAATATAAGAAAAACACAATTTTCTATGCATTGAGCGGTAGGTATATTAAAAAATCAAAATGGTATATTCATAGTGGTGCTTTGGCACTAAAGACGTGCACTAGTATATCCAACAGTATGGCAAACATATATATCATATAAATATCAGTTACAACAGATACAAAAGAGCGCATGAGTGTAGTTGATATTGTATGCTTTTACTTGTGCGTACTCACATTTGTTGGGAACCCTTAAGCACTTGTTTAAATTCCTATCAAAACACACTTTGTTTGTTTGTCTTGTAAAATAAATAATATCTGTTTTTTTACTTTTGTCGATTACAAGGCAGATTTATTTTACGAGGTAGTAGCGGTAATACAACAAATACAACATTTACAAAAACAAGATGCCTTTTTATTGTTGTTTTGTGCGTTGAAAACGTCAAAAACACAAAGAGAAATAAAAGATAATTGCTCTCAATACACATGCTTGCTTTGTCTCGCAAACGATTGTTGTTAGTGTTTTTTGAAATTCGTAAACAAACAAAGGAAAAAACAAAAACTTTTGACATTTCCAACTACAAACCAGCTGGGCGGACGACACTACCTAGTAAAATAAATCTGCCTTGGTCGATTAATTCCTTTCCATATTTTTAATAAATTACTACATTTTGTATAAAACTTTCAATAAAATTAAAATATAACTTTTTTTTAGGAGGACAATTAAATGTGTCTTTCACACTATGGATGTAAAGTTTATATCAACCACCAAATTATTTTCATTTTTCAATGTACTCTTCTTTTAACCTCGAAGTTATTTTCAATTTACTGTTTTTTCAACCACCAAATTATTTTCATTTTTCAATGTACTCTTTTTCCAACCACGAAGTTATTTTTGTTTTTCATTGTACTCTTTTTTCAACCACGAAGTTACTTGAAATTTTCAATGAATTTTTTTTTTCGGGACTCGTACTAAAAGTAGAGTACGCGTACGCAAACAATAGCTTTAGTGGAACATTCGCGTACGCGTACGCAAAAAGTATTTTAATAGAACACATTCGTGGTTGTGTACAGAAAATTTAAAAATTTAGTAACACACATAATTGTTATAAAAAGAAAAATATGTACGGGTTGGTTTTGAACAGAACATTGTGTGTACGATGAGTGTACTTTCTGAACTCTTTTAAAAGTGTAAAATTTGGAGATACAAGTGTGTCTCAATAGTTAATGTAACCTAATTTATGTGGCCATACACTTGAGCTGTTATAGGCAGACAGATGAAATCAGTATTGAAGTCGGTTTTTTTTCCTAAGAATTATTAATTTAGGGTCTTTGATAAACTTTAAAAGATGTGGTTGCGAATAACAACCGACAGCAATAAAGATTTCATAACTGTAAATACAAAAACACTTTATAACTGTTAGAAATATTTTATTTAAAAACAATTAAATCAACGTCTCTTGAGTATATTTTAATTTGTTTAAATATATACACATGTATACTTTTAAGAATTTGATTTTTAATCGTTAAAATAATTTTGTACTTTATTTTATAACAAAAAGTTCTTGTATCTGCAAAGAAATGTTCAATGACTGAATTTATCAATGTTTGCGTCGAAGGAAATCTTAACGTGCCAGAACAGGAGCAAGTGATTAAAGCAAAAACAAAAAAAAAAATAATTGCACACTCTCACATTTGCTGTTACACACACACACGCAAATAGCATTTTAAGCGATTACATCGCTTTTATTCAATTCTTATGACATTTTTTATTTCTTTTTTTTTATTTTTATTTTAATGTTCTGGTCCTTGGCAACCTTTGAGAAGTTGAGTTTTATTTCATATTTTTTGGCCTGGTTACAGATAAACAAAAGAATATATAAAAGTATACTTTTTTACATTCAAAAGTGTACATTAATTTTTATTTAGGTATGTGTGAAGTACATACTTCTACTCATATTTAACGGATGTTTTTTAAGCCCGCCAGTACTTACGAAAGGGTTAACTGTCAAACAAGCTGTCATATTACGTTCACTTTTTAAGATTCATGATCAGTATTAGAGATGAGCGATATTTTAGTACCTGTGATTAAATCACTGTGATTAAAAAATCACTGGTCGCTATAGTGACTGCGTTGATCAAATAACAGTTCCGCGTAAGAACGTTCTTTTATATTTGCACACTTACAAACGTGTAGCTTTTTCTTGCTTCTACTTATTAACAACAACTATTCTTTTTTTCAAACTTCACACATACATATATATGTAGCAAAAAAAAAAAAACAAAAATTTTGTGTGCGTTTTTATTTGAACCTATAATCAACCTATATTTATGGGCAAATTTAATTACAGCTGCGCTTAATGTAGAGATCAAAAACGTTTTTCCTTATGACTACTATTTTCATAAAATATTATTTAATATTATATAATTCCTATATAAACATCAATGTTTAAATAAAAAAGAACTGCAAACGGTGATCACGGTAACTATTTAAAAGAACGGTGATTTGAAAATCACTTTCACTGGTAACGATGTTCCTCAATAATCACGGGAGCGCTCATCCCTAATAAGTATACTCTGGCAAATCATCATGAATAAATTGGCGCTTGAAAAATGTTCACTTTAAAATCGCGCAATTGTATACAAAAAATATATTTATTGATAAGTCTCAACAGACATACATACATTCAGAAAAATGCTCCGTTTGGAGCCATTTACATGCTGATGTTTCACATTAAGGTCGATGGAGATCTTAGTCAGTGATTTTTTGTTTGAAAATAAGGACCATCGACTTGGTGATAAGTTGAATTCGAGAAATTACCTGCCGGCTTGCCCCTAAGATCGCGCAACAACAACACAACACCTCTTAATTATTGCCTGTGTGGATGCGTAAAGTCACCAAATAATGCCTTGAGGCCTACATTAATCTCCGTATTCGTATTAAGTAATGATCGGAAAAGTGTCCCCAAATCAGTCGATTATGCCCGAAATAATTTTTTTAATGTTTATGACATATTGATCTGATTGTTCGATTATTTTTTTTTTATATTCAAATTTAATTTTTTTGTTATTTTTTTTTACAAAGTTTACCGGGCGTATACAAAAACCCGTTACAATTATATGTGAAATCATATGAAACATAAATTGCAACAAATATTAATGCACATAGATCCTTTTAGTATCGACTGACAAGTCTTTGTGTGTCATATGCAAATAACTATATTCACAAGAGAAAGGAGAAAAATATAAACCACTGCTTTTTATATTTGCACATAATTATATAAATACATATGCACCTACATATTATGTATGTATTAAGAATAATTTGTTTTTGGAAGCAATATTTTTTCCATAAAGTTTAAAATATATTTAAATAACTAACTATTTTGCGATATTCTAATCGTATATCCACTATTTAGCAAAAATTTAAAAACAAAATTTTTTCTGTTGAGCTTAAATTTCTGATTTAGCACCAAATTTTCTTATTACTTTTTGAAAACGAAGTAAATATTATCATGTATATTTAGCCACTTCATTCCGTGAATTTAAATGCGTGTATACTTTATTATCTATTAAAAAACAAATAAGAGTGCTATATTCGGCTACGCCGGATCTTGCATACCCTTTACCATCTTCGTAAATCTATTTAAGTGAAGTAACTCTATTTAAAAAAGCAAATATTTGGGTGACAGAATTAAATATAAGAAAAAAGAATTAAGCACTACATATATATATATATATATATATATATATATATATATATTTTACATAAAAACGTCATATGCTCTTAATGGGTTAAGCATTTTTACAATTTTTAGTATTTTCTTAAAGATCTTATCAAAAGCTTTTAAATGATACCCATATTGATATTTTAAAAAATTTTAAAATGTCAGAGGCCTGTAACTCGGAAAATATCGGCGAGCCCCATTTTTTTCACTTGATGTTTTTTTTTTATTTTTTAATTCTCTATCGCCCCATATACTTATTTTGTTGATTGGTGTTACTTGCTTGATCCAAATAATATGGAAAGGACATGGACCGATCGTGCTGATTTCTAATAAAAAAAAACCCGAAGCATCCTGGTTGCCCTTAATGTTGTGAAATCTGTGGATATTATTTAATACGTATGGATTTGTCGTTATCTTACAAAATATATCCTAAAAGCATCAAATGGCTATCGCTAGTACACTTAAAAATGCCTCAATTTGATTGTTCAGCTAATTAGGGTTCAACGTGTACTATGTTGCAAGACCTATTAGCAACCAGAGATGTTCTTATAAAAATCGAGTATGTTACAAACAAATCTCAAGATGAGATTTTTGAAGTCGTTATATCACAAGATTTCATCGAAAGCTTTTGCGCAGTTTTTACTCCACTAAACAAAAAGGAAATTTCAAGAACGTTTTATGCACAACAAATTGTTAAACCATGAATTTTTTAAGTTTGTTTGACAAAGCACAAAGCTTATTTGGATAGTTCAAACGGACACCGAAGATTCATTAAATCCCCTTAGGACCAAATAAAGCGCGGTGTCTCCAGTGTACCTTAGAAGTTAAAAGAAATCTCGGAGCAGCTAGTGGAGGAACCCCGGTAGCGCACATAGAGAGCTCGATAGTCTCGTACAAAATATTTTTAGAACTGTCAAGGGTATCTAGGAGAGCCAACAACCATACAACAAGAAATGAAAAAAAAAAATACTTGCAAATGCACCGCCGGAGGCGCAAATTGACTCCTAAGGAGCAAATGTATACACGAGGGACTAACGGATCAAACAGGTAACAAAAGATAGCTTAAAGGGACCCTGTAGGTTCCCAAAAAATAGCGGGAGGTCGTCAGGAATCCTAAGGAGCCAAAAGCAACCCAAGAGCCTACAAAGAAAGCAATTGGTTCCCTAAGGAAAGGGTCGCTGAAAGATCTTAAGGAATTTCTAGATGCGGAAGAAAAATCAGAAGGGTTTTGCCGCCACTAGATGCAAAGATCTAGGCAAATTTAAGACAAAATATAAAATTTTAATTTTTAAAAGCTGAATATCTCTTAAGTCTGAGGAAAAATAAGAAATTGACAACGGTTTTAATTTTTCATATACTCGAGGTGTGCTATTTAAAATCATCACCACGCCGGCCTCCTAAGCAATACAACATTCACATTTAAAACTTAAACTCGACTATATCTGTATTTTAGCCGCGTGAAGTTTCAGAACAACCGGACAACAAGAACTACAAATTTATTATTTATTTATTTGGTTTTTTCACCAAATCCATTTTGTTAGAGGCAGAATAAAATCTATGACCTTAAAAATTTTGCTATAAATGTCAAAATTCCTCAACTTCAAAAATCCTCACTTTTACTTGCATTTTGATATTAAGTGTAGTTTCAAATATGTTAAAAATGGTTTTTATATTGTGTTTGTTTTCTTTTTCCAGAAAATTATACAATTAATACACACAGAAAAAAGATTGGTAAAAATTCAGTTGATATGCTTAAAATTTAATTACTTATATAATAATTTGATTTTTACTAGAAATAAATTATAATTTTGACTAATTTTTAACACTAAAAGCTAACATATTGTTGCAAAGATGCTTTATTAAAATCATAAAAAGATCTTAAAATAATGGACGCCAAGAAAGTGAAACGAAATGACCTATTGTGTTTGTTTTCAAAGCTAGAAGTTTCTATAAAACATCTTTATTGCAAAACAAAAACAACTAACACAAAGCAATGACTAAACAAACACAATACACAAACATACACACACCTGCATTGTCCCAGTTAGCATTTGGAAGATTGTTTTTACAAAAATCACCAAAGTGAGTCTTTTAAGACTACCCAAGATGACTTAAAACTGATTCATCAGTTATGCGATTAAAAAGAGACTCGAATATAACTCCGACAAACGCATAGAAAGCGACTTTCTAAAAAAACAAAAAGTACAAAAAGCAAATGCTTGAAATTCGACTGTTTTTAGAATAATTTTGGAGACATATTTAATGCAGCCTAACGATGAAAAAATGATTCAAATACATATTTTATTTTTATTTTTTAAAATACATATGTCACTTCGTAAAAAAACAGAAACACAAATGTAAAATAAATTTTTTAAAATTTTTTCAAATTCATGTTTTTAAATTTGAATTTTAAGAAATTAGGAATAACATGCTAACGAATGTAACATTACGCCTTGACGTGCAATTGATTTGTTCGCACATGAACAAAACGTCAGCAGAATAGGTTACAAACATTTGTTCATGTTTGTCTGCGTGGAGAAAACTGCTTCGTTTTCTCGCTGTTTGAAGCCGACATGACATCGACAACGATGGTCAACAATAGCCATTTTAATGTGCGGACATGAATTTGTTTAATGTTTGAACAAATCAATGGCTCGTCAATACGGCGTGTTATAAAAAATAAGCAAACCGTTGTTTGCAATTTTTCAGTTTTGAGAAAATATATTAGAAATGTTCGTTTAATATGGTTCGAAAAAGACTCGCATACGGCTAGTAATATGATTAAAAGTTGACTCGAAAAAGTATCGTATTTGATTACAAGTACGATTGAAAATAGTATCGAAAATGAGTCGGAAACGAGAGTCATAAGGGACTCGTTCAGAAGAGTCGCGGCTAGGGTACCATTTTCTACCGACAAAACAATCATTTTCGACTCTAAAACGAGCGCATAATCGATTATTTTAATCGCGTCGAGGAGTCAAAAAAGACTCGAATATGATCAATAATGCTAACTGGGGTATAACAACTAAATAAAAATACACAACATGTATTTTTAAATAATGATTGAAGGTTCTAGAAGTAAATAATATCGCTCACTAATGTGTCTGAGATAGAAGTGGCAACGCAGCATTTTCAACTACGCAATAGATGGCTGTAGAAATTCTCGAACATTCAAGAACGCCTAAAAATAGGGTATATAAAAGCAACGCCAATACGTGCTGATTCATTCGTATTGTGAGCGTCATCTAGTAAAGATCTTGTGGTACAACAACTAAAGTTTCCAGCGTGTGTTATTAATCGCGAATAGTTAAATCGTCAAATAATTAATTAAATAAAGTGTAATTTAATTAAAACTCTTAAAGTTGTGTGTTTAATTATTTTGCAAATAAAGAACTCATAAATAAAACGTTTATAAATTTAAATAAACGTAACAATATGATATTTGCGTCCAAATGTTGGTTGTAAAAGCTCTTAAAAAAGTTATCGTTACCGATTTGTGTATTTACTAAAATCAATTGTATTAAATGGAAGATACAACCAAACTTATTCAGCACATTACTTCTGCATACCAAATTTTGGTAGTTAGAATCATAAAAATCAATTGTGTCTTTTAAAATCGAAAAATGTTTGACATAATAAAAATGAATTTGTAAACATTATACAAAAAAATAATCAATATTTCAGTTTAAAAATACAAAGATACATATACTGTTAGTGGTGAAAATTTCTCCAATATTGTAGAAAGGTAAGTCCAAAATCAATCTCACAAAGTTATTTGTAAATTAAAAAATTCTGAAATGTTAAATACACTTCGCAGCAGCAAAACTGGCGGTATGGGATGAAAATTTGAAGAAACTACATACATATGTCGTAAAGAAGGATCAGATGTAAAGGAAGGCTCTAGACGTGAAATTTATAAAGTGTAATATTATTCCTGCAATTTATTTTTCAAATAAAAGTAAATGTTAACATATTTTATTGTTTTATTTCATTCACAATAATAATTTATAGTCACCCAAGAATCATTTTTTTAAACAGTTGTGAGTGCCACATTCATTCTGTTATTACAACCGAATTCAATATAATACACACAACCGACAAAATTCGATTGGCAACGAATTCGGTTCTCAGAATGAATTTCTGTTCTTTGTGTAATTATTAACAATTTTCTACCAAAAAATGTTGTCACAAAATACCACACATAAGCCAAAGGAAGGGAGGTAGCCTAAGTTAAAATATAATTCAATAAGTGTGGAGCGTAAAATTTACATGAAATCGTTTACCGAAGACACAGAAGTATTTATTAAAAAGCCGTGTACCTATTTACGTTAACATCGTTCAACCTCTTTTGGAACTTCGATTATAATGTTCAGCTAATGATATTTCTACTGAATTTTTATTAAATTGTCTTTTATCTTCATTGCTTTTGTTTTCTATCACTGTTTCGCCAAACGGACCAAATTCCAAATCACAATCCAATATAAGAGTCTGCTTCTCGTAACCAGGGGTGTTATACTTTTTTCTCCAAAAATATCTCGTTATAAGAATTAGAAACTAACGTACAAAATCGTCACAGATTTAAATGTACGATTATTTTATCAGCATTTTAATTTGTTTCTTTTGTTGAATAATATGTATATATTCTCCTGTTTTTTAACTGAACTTTAACGTAACGTCAACGTCTCAAATAATTCTTTGCAAATATTATTCTAGCTTTTATTTCTAAAATACTACACCATAAATTTATTAAGCTTTAAATGAAGAGTTTGGTTTGTCATATATTAAGTTAATAGAATACACTGAAATCAAAAAAACATTTTTGTAAGAACTTAAAAATATCATTTTCAACAAGCTGTCTCAGTCAGTAAAAAAGTTTGTTTTAAATATCAGGTGAAAAATTATTCGACAAATTATTTAAAAATGAGTTTTAAAAATCTAATCTTTTTGACTTGAAAGCATAATTCAATACATTTTTTTTTGTTTTTTTGCTTTTTGTAGAACCCAAGTTATTTTTATTTTTAATTTATGACTTTAATTCATGTTTCTATTTTATTTTGTTAATAAAGAATTACAAATATATAGGAAATATATGCGATTGCTTCCTAAAGAAAGCAGGACAAATTAGGAATCAGCAGAATGTAATGCAATATTATCTGGATCACTACACTACATCCGTCATCAGCATTTTTTGCATCTATCTACCTTAGGTTGTGTACATTGTAAACATCATCTGTCATATTCATAGAAAATAAGATAACCTTCAAATGTATTTTATGACACATATTTCATACAAATTTGTCCTAAAATAAATTTCAAATCAATTTTTATATTCTATGTATACGGCAGCATGTATTTAATCAAATAATTTTGTAAATAAGAATATAAGGTATGTTTAAAATTTAGAATTAAACAAGTAAGAGTGCTATATTCAGCTTTGCTGAATCTTATATAACTTTCACCATCTATGTAAAACTAGTTTAGTGAAGTAAATCCAATCAAAAAAGTAAATATTGGGGTAACAAAGAATTAAAAAATAAGAAAAAAAAAAACAAATACTACAATATATAATTTTACATAAAAATGTCATCAGCTCTTAATGGATCAAGGACTCTTAAAATTTCTTTAGTATTTTCTTAAAGATCTCATCAAAAGCTTTAAAATGATACCCATATTGATATGGTTACGAAAATAAGATATGGCAACCGCTGTTGTTGTTGTTGTCCGTATGAGCGTGGTAAATAAGTTACTCTCGCTATTGGTGTGTGCAAAGAATAATACAACAACTAGCTAGCAAAAGCTGAGCAACCTCAATTGCTGCGGTGGTAGAGGTGCGTGCTGTAAAACCGAATAAAAATTCTATTTAGCAATTAAAAATTAATAAGATATGTATGTTGTGGCTATTGGATTAAAGGGGATGGTTGAGGTTACTAAACAAAGCATCGAGTACTAACGCATGTTTAGTAAATACGAGACCATAAGATTTACAAGACCGTAGGATCAAGAAGTATAGCCAGACAAAGCCACAAAGTAAGAATACAGAATTTATATAATGAGCCACAATGGTATTTGCTATCAGAAGAATTCGTACGTTTGTCTAAAAAGGGAAAAAAGTAACAATAGTTAAAAAAATTTATAAATTTCAGAGGCTCGTAACGCGGAAAATATTGGCGAGCGCCCTTTTTTTATGTTTTTTTTCTTGTTTTTTAATTTTCTACGTCTAAGAACTTGGAGCGATGTTGCTGATTTCCAATAACACCTTCTTCGACACTATGTCTGATCGATTGGCGTATTGGACACATGATATTTGCTCAGTCGACTTCGCTATACATAAGAACTCAATATACATATATACTTCATGGGGTCGAAAATGGATATTGTAGAAATTACAAACGGAACGACAATCTTAGTTATACCGTTTTTTCTACTTTTTCTGGGGAAGAGTATAAAAAATATAAAACTATATGGAAGCCAAACTAATTTACTTTCACATTTTGAGTTATCATCTATCATTTATATTTTCTATCGATCTTATCGATGTCATTAATACTAACAGTAAAAGTAAATATGTAAACTTTTTGTGTGTTTGATAGGTATTTATGTTTAACAACTACTCCTTGTTTCTTAGATTAAGAGAATCTAAACAATTCTGTTCTTCCTAAAGAAAGTTTTAGAAGATTGATGTAGAGTAATAACATCAGAATTCCTATATGTATAGAAGAATATGAGTGCTACCGAAATAATATTCAAGATAAAAGAATTTTTAAAACAAAAATCATACCAATTGCTCGTAACTCGAATGCTACTTGAAACTCGAAAGCCCCTGCCACCATAAAAACAATCAATCAATAATCAAGCTAAAACTCCTAAGAATATCCAGATAGTATAAGAGCATATATCGGAAGGGGAAGGAGATCATCATATTTAAAAATATTTTTATCCAGAAAACAAATATTTTTATTTGGTTTTTATGTTAATAACTCTATTGTTTTTTTGCAGAAAGATTTAGAGCCATCTTGTATGAAAGCGATTTTATAGAAAGTATTTATTTATTTTTTTATTATTATTTTTTTTTTCTTTTTTGTAAAACTATTTTGGAAGTTTTTTCAATATATTTTATTATATTATGCTAATATCCCATTAAATTTTCAAATAAAATTTCAATTTATTTGTTGCCAAAAACATTATATATAAAAACTTAAAGACAACATGAAAGTTATTTTAGAACCCCATACAAAATTATTAAGGACTTAAAAAATGACCAAAAAAACCACGTTTTTTTATTTTTTCTTACATTCCATTTTCGTTAAGTTTGTTATATTCCGACTCTTAATGCAGATAAAAAGCGTATTAATAATTCTTGCAAAAAACCGACTTCAAACCAGATATTATCTTTCTGTCTATAACATATATATATATATATATACAGCAAATATTAGGGCATCCTTTAATTTCCAAATTATATACTTATTATATACCTGCTATTGTAGTAAACTCAGCACTTTCGAAGTTTCAATTTGTCTTTAACACTTCCACAGTTCGGCCATATACATCAACCCATTGATTTATAATTTTAAAAATTTATAATTATTATACCAAACCCAGTAGTGGACATTCTAAATTCATAAAAACGCTTTTAAAAATAAACATTATGAAAAAAAAAAATAATCAAGTTGCAATTAAAATGCTAACTGGAATTATAAAAACTTTATTTACTTTTTTCTTAAATATATATTTTACGAAATAATCGTATACGAAATATTGCATCAAGTTGATGACATTGTAGTCATAACTCAGATGACATCTAAAATATGACAAAATTCTATGATGATGTCTGTCATTGCATTGATGCCATTTTATACCTTATTGATGTCATCTTTCATAACATTGATGTTTAAATTTTAATGTTATAGCGTCATCAAACCAACGATGATTTTTTCTATCTGTGTAGAAGATGCTTTAAAGGCTAAACCACCTAAAAAAAAAAAATTTTAGAGTGTTCCGACAGTTTACCATCAATTAATGCCCTAAAAATACAACCAACAATGAACCACTAATTACTTAAGTCCGTGAAAACCTTTTAAAACAAAATAATACTAAACCTCTCTATACTCCAGGTCATATCGGAATATCAGGTAACGAACTAGCTGATTAAAGTAACGACGAAGCTGTTTTATCTCCTACAATATTTTTTAACAACTACACAAAAAATGTATAAAAAACTACGTAAACAAACAAATTGAGTATGAAAACCAACATTCAGTTTTACGCTCCCCAAACGGATACTACAGAAGAATTAACCCGACGTATCAAAAAATAAGCTATGCCACGGGTATGCCTAAATATCAACAAAAGATCCTAACCCGCTTTAGACTTGGTCATAGTAGTGTTACGAACCAACATATTTAAAAAAAAGAAAATCAACCTTTATGCCCGAAATGCAACAATCAACTCACGATGTCGCATCTACTATCTTGTTTTAACGATACGACGCTATCAAAAAGCCTGCTAGAATTAATAAAAATATTAGATTTTAAAGCTATTAAAAAACGTCTACCTCTTGAAATTCTAAAAATTTGTTGTATATATATACTCCTTATACATATGTATACTCTTTAAATTAGTTCATACGCAAATAATCTCCTTTTATCTAAGCATGTATAAATATATAAGGACGAAAGAAGGCCGCTGCAGCTAGATTCTTTCTATTAATATTAATTTGTAAATTAATTTACTTTTAATAAAGGAAATGAATAACTAATTAATAAAACTTTAAAACTACACAGAGAAAAATATTTGCAATTATATATCTAATATTATATATCTAAACGAAAAATAAGTATAAAATTTTCTAGTAAAAAAATGTATTGAATAGATATGTAGATTAGGGGGACAACCAAAATAAAGCCCTATCACCACGCTGTAGCCGATGTTGTGCTGAAACCGAAAAATGTTTCCTCAGATCATTTCGGAACAAAAAAGTTCCGCGTCGAAGTCGATTTCTAAAAGTCCTTTAAGTTTTTTTTTTCAAATTTTTTTATTTCATAACTATTTAATTATTTACATTTCTTAACGTAATTATATAATCAAAATCACGATCTAAAAACTATCTTTGTTAAGTGAAATTAACTCTATATTAATATTTTTATTTTTTTAGAAGTTACTGATCCCAAACTTAATTGCAGTTGACGCGGAACCTTTTTTAACGATATCGAAAATCTAAAGATGCAGTTCTTATTGTTTTTTAAGCACTACACGGTATGGATAGGGCCATTTTGATATTTTCAAAAATTTTTAAGAAAGTTGTGTCCCTAATGTACATATATACATTTATTTAAAAAAAAAAATTATAATTAAAAAACAACAATCATTCAAAAACCAAAATTTACTTAGTTTTTATTACAGCAAAATACTGATAACATTTCTTTTAGATCAACCCGTTTTATTGTGAAGCGTTGCACTTGTATTAACTTTAAAGTAAGTAATTTTAAAATCGGTAACCATATGATGATTTTTGGCTGTCTTCTCAAAATATAGGAGTTATATTAAAAAAACGGATACATCAGCACACCTGTAATCAGCGTGTAACTTACAAACTTGAAGCAAAGTTGACAAAGAATGATATAAAAACCAATTCAAACAAACTGGCTTCTTAGGAGAAAGAGTTCTTCGTTATAAACGCGAAAAAACTTTTTTTTTTACATTGTTTCGTAGCAAATGAAATGCTGTTTGCAATGTGTGTTTTTCATAGTTTAAGGCACCAACAATCTAGCTTCTCAGGAAACTTAAACCTTACTCGGGTCAATGAAAATAAAATAACTTTTTCTTTGAATGTTTTAGTCCAAAGTTTACTGCAATCAAGCAAATTTCAGAGTTCGGCGTAATACAATTTGCATGAGTTGTAATACTAAAGATGAGATGAGAGTAGGCTCTGTTCATATCTTATTCTTAATCATTTTCATGATCCTTATAATTACAGTAAGAAGACAACATCTAAGTAATACCATTGATCCAAAGACTTTAAGAAAATAAAATACATAAAACACAAAAACATTTTAAGCATTAAATTTATATACCAGTCATATTTATTGTATGTATTTCGCTCCCTCCCGCCGGACTATCCTTGTTAGCGTTTATAATTGAAGTTTATGTCATTTAGAACGTTTAGTAACGCATGATATTTTTAACATCAATCTGATTAAATGGTTTGACAATCGGTCTGACGGTTTGTTAGTAGATAAACTGGTTGGCTGGTTAAATGTTTCCTTCACATTGTTGTGTTAAAAGGTTTATACAATTTTAAAATGAATAAACTTACACTCAAAAAATAAGAGAACAAAAATGTTATCCTGAAGAACTTTTTTAATTAATTTTACAAATTTTTATTTTAGGAAAGTTAAAAATTTGTACTGCATTTTAACTATCGTAGTAGTTTTCTTCGTTTCGGCCACTGACCAAGTTCATTAAACTTGTTGTGTGATTTTCGGTGTATAATTTTTTAAACACCATACATAGTCAAAGGCTAGCTTCGATTGATGGCTACCTAATCTTATTCGAATATAAAATGACTTGTTCACAATCGGTCGAATTGTTTGTGATTTTCACCAATTTTTGTCACTTCAGAAACTGTTAGGTACAACAAAAAATATCAAAATCCTTATTAACAGAAATATTCTTTATTCGAGCTAGCCTTTTTTAAAGAAATGGTTTCTGAAGAGGTTTTCCTTTTGTTTACTTTTTGTATTAAATCTAATTACTTGCTGTTTTTTTCGAGTGTTCAATACTTAGTTTGAATTAGGATTTTACGAAATAAAAGTTCACTCGTGCTTGTATTTTCAATTGTGCGAGCCGGCGAGTAAATGTGTATTTGTGTTTTGTTTTCTATTTCTTGTGTGACGCGAATTTTTATAATCCCATTGTCTGTTTTAAGGCTTTCGCACTTACAGCACATGAGTATGTGTACCAGTGTTACCAGGGAAAGACAGGAAAACGTTACGCTTTTCCTTCAAAAAAGTTACATTTTTTCATTAAAAGTTACATTTTGATATTTTCCTTAAATAAATAGTAACTTAGTTTAATTTATATAAATTATATACATATATTAACCCTCTAGTACCCAAATTTTTCGTCCGCATTTCACAACTTTCTAAATTTAAACGATCGTGTTAGCTACCCAAGATACCACCATAATTTAAAAATATGAGTTTAAAATATATAATAATATATTAAAAGCAATTTTTGGACTTCTCCGAATTAGACAAAATGCAAAAAAAAATAACGGTATTTGAAAGCGAATAAGTGAGTAACGAATTTAGCCCAGGCGGTCTTGAGTACTAGAGGGTTAAAATGTTTAATTCCACATTTCAGGGAAAATAACAAGGCAACAAATTCATTTACTGAACAAAAACGAAACAAAAATAAAACAAGAGGGCTATATCCGTCCATGCCAAATCTTAGAATTAAAAAATAAGAAAAAAAGTTCTATATACAATTTAACGTAAAAATATCATCGGCTCCTAATGGGCTAAGTATTTAAAAAAACGTTTAGAATTTCCCTTAAGATCTCTTCAAAAGCTTTTAAATAGTATCCATATTGATACGTTAAAAAATTTGAAAAGTTCTGAGGCCCGTAACTCGGAAAATATGTGCGAGCGCCAATTATTTCACTTGATGGGTTATTCTTATCTTTTAATTCTCTATCGCCCATATATTTCTTTTTTTATTGGAGCTACTTTATTGTCTCAAATGATATAGAAAAATTAAAGATAAGCGTGGTGTTTTGCCCTCTGCCTCGAAGGACATGGACCGATCTTGCTGATTTCTAATAGCACCTCTTTCGACATTATTGGCGTATTTAAATTTTCTCTAGCTGATATGGTGACTTGACAAACTTTATTTTAATACTAACAGGGACGGACTGCGAACATCACTCAATCGACTTCTCTATGCCTAAGAAGTATGAATAAATATACTTTATTGGGTCGGAAATGAATATTGTAGAAATTACAAATGGAAAGACAAACTTAGATATACCATTTTCCACTTTTTGTGGTGAAGAGTAAAAAAATAGAAAAACGTTAAAAAAAAATTCAGCCCGATTATGGTTAGGTTAGGTTAGGTTGCACAGGCCGTCGGCATAAGACCGACCCACTTGGGTCCCAAAGGTCCCGTTGTGTTGCCTGGAAACAGGATTTGCAGGGGATCAGATTCAGGCCATTACGGCACCGTCAAAGATCCCAATCCAAACCACCCCGAGGACCGGATAAACAAGTTTATCCTAGCAACGTCGCAGACAGATAAGTCTGCAAGGCCATGCAGTCTCGGACTGCCGAAGATGGCCGCTCTATTTTCAGAAAGAGCCGGGCAGTGGCAGAGCAGATGCTCTACCGTTTCTTCCTCTTCCTCATCTTGACAGCTTCTATAGTAGTCGCGATGCGGAAGATTCAATCTCCTAGCATGGGTACCAATGACACAGTGCCCCGTCAGCACCGCCACCAGTATGCCCAGCTGCCCCCGAGGAAATCTCAGTAGATTTGCGGTTCTCCTATTATCGTACTGAGGCCACAATGTCCTCGAGACCCTGCAGGTAACCTCCTCAGACCATCTAGACTGTGCGGCTCTGAGGAGTTCCTGCTGAAGTAAAGCTCTACAGCAGCTTAGTGGGACTCCTACCAATGGATCTGTCTCCCGGTCTGCCAACCGGGTTCCCGATCTGGCGAGTTCGTCCGCAATTATATTCCCGGGTACGCCCGAGTGAGCCGGTACCCAAAACAGTTCCAGGTTGGAATGTCTCGCCATCTCGTTAAGAGATGT
This sequence comes from Gymnosoma rotundatum, assembly GCA_916610165.2. Classification (NCBI taxonomy): domain Eukaryota; kingdom Metazoa; phylum Arthropoda; class Insecta; order Diptera; family Tachinidae; genus Gymnosoma; species Gymnosoma rotundatum. The sequence goes on along the minus strand of OU744337.1, from coordinate 86,446,863 downwards.
CCGGCATTCACGTACCAATCTGGATGTCGTATAGACACCCGATAAGGAGTTAATCGCGGTCTTGCTGTCAGTACAGATCCGGATATCCTCTCCGTATATCCTGTGGTACCTCATCCAGCAAGCCGCCCTTCTGATGGCTGAAATCTCAGCCTGTACCACGCTACACTGATCCCGTAGCCTAAACTTCATTCTGATTCGAAATCTAGGAATGAAGACGCCCCCCCCGACCCCCGTGTCCAACTTTGACCCGTCAGTATAAACATCAAGCACATCCCCACGCATATTCGATGTGCCCGACGTTGATTGCCCGAAACCAATATCAGACATGGGGGTGGGCGTGCAATAATCAATGTTGTCAGGGATAGCCGAGGAGCAGCCTAAAATGGTCGCGTGTCCAAAGTCCCCTGACTTCCACGTCGCCGCTGCATTTAGTCTAACCGCCGAGTTCATAGCCAGCCGCTTGGCCATGAGATCGACTGGTAGCCAGTGCAGCATCGTAAAAAGGGCCTTCGATGGAGTGGTGCGCATTGCCCCGGTGACCATCAAGGCCGAAGTTCGCAATACTCTATTCAGCATACTGCAGTTCACAAGTTTGCCCAGTGCGGGCCACCATACAAGAACCCCATACATGAGTATGGGTTTTATGACCGTGTTAAAGAGCCAGTATGACGTGTTGGGATTTATGCCCCAGTGTCTACCCATGGCCTTTCTACACACATACAAAGCCACTGAGGCCCTATCCGCCCGAAGCCGGACATTGGGGGTCCACGACAGTTTTGAGTCCAGGATGACACCCAGATACTTTGCCCCGTCGGATAACCCAAGCTCCACTCCATTTAGGAGTGGTAGCGGAAAATTTGGAATCTTGTTTCTTCTCGTGAAGAGCACAAGCTCCGTTTTCCGAGCGTTCGCGCTAAGCCCGCTCTCGGTACACCACCTACTGACGCAACCAAGCGCCGATTGCAGACATTGCGATAGCGTGTCAGGATACTTTCCTGATACTGCGACCGCGACGTCATCCGCATATGCCACAGTCCTGAACCCCTTGCAGTCCATTTCTGTCAGCAATGCGTTCATGGCGAGGTTCCAGAGAAGAGGAGATAATACCCCCCCCCCCCCTGTGGTGTACCCCGCTTAGCTACCCTGTATATGGTAGCTAGCCCCATACTGGAAGTAATGACCCTATTAGTCAATAGATTCCTTATAAAGTTTACTATCGACTGATTTACATTCAGTCCCTCCAGGGCCATCGTAATGGCCTCCGGTTTCACATTGTTGAAAGCCCCTTCTATATCTAGAAAGGCAACCAATGCATATTCCTTATGCTCTAGAGATTTTTCCGATTATACTCACGATGATTTAAATTAGGACTCAATACTAATATTTCGGTAGGGAAAAGTGCATGCTCTTAATAAAATTAGTATAAGTAGGATTTTTTTAATAAATGCGTTTTACCTTTTTTTAAAGATTGAGTTTTGATAGAATTTACCACACAAATTACGTTAAAAAACCATTATTAGAGGCAAATTTGAGTATTATTTGCTTAACCCTCCGATGTTCGGTGACTTTTGATACGTTAAGTGCATCATAAGGGTCTGGCCAGACCCATAAAAATAATGTTAGAAATAAAGTTTTACATATAATTTTATTTATTTATTTAAGTGCTTTAATATGCATTACAAAGAGCAATTGGGTTTGCAATTATGTAATTGCATGGAATGTTCATTGAGACATATTTTACGAGTACATTTGCTGCAGTTATAACGTGCTGCCTCCGTCAGCAGTTTTATTGTTTACATCAAACGATCAAACAATTTCCATGCAAAGCTCATATGGGTCTGCGCAGACCCATGTGAGCTTAATTAACGAAAGTACCTTACAATAATTTTTTTGTACAACAAATATGCTAAAAATTAAAATTTTACTACTTCACTGTGTAAATCACTTTATATTTTAGGAAGTCATGGACTAAGAAGCCGCAGCTATTTTTTAAAAAGAACTACAGACATTTAAAGGTCGAATGTGTCTGGCCAGACCCATATGAACATCGAGGGTTAAAACTTCAACATAAAATTACTGAAAATTTTTCAGTATTATAATCGGGCATTTCCTGAAGAAAATTAAGAAATAACTTTCTTCTAAATCGAGGTATTTTAACGGTTATCAAATTTTTGAAGCGGAATGCTTAGTTTTCCGCACGAAATGCAGCACATGTTATTTCACAGTTGGAAAAAATTGTTGCCAGAACCAGTTTACTATTTCTAAGCATTAAGCAAGAAACATTTCGTGATTTCTCACGGATTGCACAGAGTAAAACTTCAACAAATATATTTTTCGTTTATTGCATTTGCAGGTATCCCTTTTTACTATAATCAAATTGATGTGTTAAGAAAAGTTGATATGTTAAGAGAGATTCTTAGCCAAGTAATGAAACAAGTACTTTTTCAGTAATGTTACTTTATTTCGCGTCTGTATCAAAAGTTACGAAAATATGGCCAAATATAACAAAATTATACATGTTACGTGGAGCCTTCAAACGGCAACACTGATGTGTACGTACTGCTCTATTTTTTTTGTTGTCATTTCTGTCGCTTTTCATTTTTCAGTTTCTTTTCTTATGTGATTTCAGTTTTATTTAGAAGGCTTTGAATAAAATGCGTTTAAAAACTTGATGACTTTTACTCATAGTGGATTTGTAAAATCCCTTTATAGAATTTTAATGTGACTTTCTGAATTTATATACCCAACTTTTTCTTTCGTGTTTTTTAACATTCTGATGTATACTTTGTTTACTTTTACCCATTAGCATGTGTGTATCACTGAATAAAGAGATTTATTCAGGCTTTAAATATTATTTCTTCCATGTCCTCTTTGTTTGCATAATGTCAAGATGTGCTTATCGATACATAACTTTAAAAGCCTTATCATTTAAAGAAATTCGTTATATTTTCTCTATTTTTACAACCTTAAACATTGAGATAACTTATATTTGCAAATAAGACAAATTTTTTAATTTCAAATTTGAACTGTTTTTTTTTAAAGTGGTATAAGTTCACAATTTCAAAAAACTTTAGTTAACGGTAATTTTAATAAGCTATAGACTATTTCTATCTATAGTTATAATCACAATTTCAATAGAAAGCTATCTTGACATAAAATAAACAAACACAGTTTTGCTGTACAATACTATCCCACAAATATTTCCCTTAAAAGTGGAATAAGTCCATTACTAAGAAATTTAATTAAAACAATTCTTATCACTTTTTTTCCAAACGACAGATATTTTGCAGTTGTGGAAACAGCATTAAAGAAAGAAAACAGCTTCATTTTTCATTTTGTAGGAAATGAAGAAGAAGAATTTGTCTCAGCTAAATCTAAATATTAAACATAAAAAAAATACAGAGAGAAATTTTAAACTGCCTGAAAATATGTTAGATGAGGTTTAAAAAGAATGAAACTTACACAATTTTTTATTATATTAGTGTGGAAGAAAATACAACAATTGTATTTGAATGGAAAAAAAGGAAGACCAAATTATCTCAGCAAAATTAATATGTTAGCACTTTTTTAATCTTCGTGTAGCATAACAAAAGACAAATATAACGATATGATGGGCTTATTACCTTATATACTGCCTATTCATCATAAGGTTTTCAATATGCTAATGTTAAAGAAACGTAATTATTTACATTTTTATATTATTGACATAACTAAAACAAACTCTTAATAAATTTCATTATTCGTGTATATAAAAGTCTTAATTTTAACTGTTACTTTTCAAACCAAAAATTTATTTTTATAAAGCTTATGACTACGAAAATATGGGCACAAATTGGCTCCCGTTTATATTTCTTCTAAAATGTTATTTTTGAAAGTAGTATAACTCCATTTGTTGGCAAAAGATCGGTTATTTTTCAAATAATTTTAGTAGATATTATTTCATACGAGGGCTGCTCTATATATTTCTGGCCTAATAGTGAAAATGCGAATATTTATAATCAAAAATGGTTTTATTGTTTTTCAAAGTATTCTCCAGCATGATTTATACACTTTTGCATGCGCTCAAACCAGTTGTCGAAGCACTTTTTCCACTCCGATTGAGACACCTTTAAAACATGGTTTTTGAACACTTCAAGAGCTTCTTCTGGCGACCAAAATCGTTGACCACGCATTTTTTTCTTGATGTGCGGAAACACTTATGCTAACCTCATGTTTTTGTAATGCATACGGCCATAACTTTTTTTATGTGAAACAATAATTTAAGTGAATAACTCCAAATTTTAGTTGCCGTTTTTCACATATGTTAACTGATTGTAAAACCTTGAATAAAGTTTATAGTCGATCAGTTTTGTTTATTTAATTGAACGTTTATTTAAAATATGTAGGTAAGAAAATTCAATAGAACAATATGAAAGATTTATCCATTTAAACACGTCTTGTCTATATGGCGTTGATTTGTCGAATGCTTGTCGGTTAAAATTTAAAATACACGAGGTATATTGCAGGGTTGTTTTCTATGTAGGGTTGTTATGGTAAGTAGTTTGTATTATTTACTTGACACATAGGTGTCGATATTTTATTAAATAAATAGCTCTCTATTTAGATACTTAAGCACGTTTTGATTTTTACCATAAAAGTCTTGTATTTAATTAATTTTACTTTAACATTTTTCTTTTAAATAGTTTATATTGACTAAAATAAGCAGCCTTCTCTTATAAAAAGTAATTTCGTAGCGCCCAGTCAATTGCTGTTAAATTAGCGGTGGCATGCTATAACGGCCAAGCGCCAGAAAGTGACATAATGTCTATCAGCGTAAAGCCATAACGTCCATGGATATTATAGGTATTTTTTATGGTATTTTATGTAAGAAAAATGTAAAGTTTTTTTAAACTGTCTTGCAAGAAATCTTTGATAAGCGTATTCGTTGTAGTTTTAAGTGCGGACATAACAAACATCTTTAAAGAGCTTTTAAAGAATAAAGTAGACACTAGCAAATAGATAAACTGCAAATTATATCTTTTCTTATCCTTCTTGACCACTCAAAGGCGTTTGACACTGTTCACCACTTCATTTTATGCTTAATATTAAAATACATGTGCAATTTTTCCCCAACTGCGATAAAACTAGTGTCATCATAATTAAACAACCGAAGCCGAAGTGTTTGCCTTGAGGAAAATATATCACATAGCAGCTTAATGCCAAGGGGTGTGCCACAGGGGTCCATACTTGTGCCAATGTTATATTCCATTTATGCGAACGACCTTCCTGCTCAGACGAAACATTGTAAAATGCAGATGTATGCGGATGATGTGCACCTGTTCATCAGTTGCAATATTTCAGATATTACGAAATGCATAAAATTAATAAATGAGGATCTACAAAACATATATTTATGGGCATCTGCTAATGGATTAAGTCTAAACCCTAAAAAGTCTGTTGCTTTGGTAATTGGACAACCAAGAAACATTGATATAATTATACCACCAATTCATATAAACAATGAACTTATTAGTGTCGTAGACAGGGCCAAGAATCTGGGTGATGTATTTAACAAGGAGCTAAATTGGACCGATCACATCAAAATCAAAAGTGAACGACTTTCGTTTTTCAAAAAAACACACAATTTTTAGTCAATTTGTTGCGATTTCAGGTATAATATCACGAAAAATAGGTAACGAATCGCCATATTTTTTGTTTGTATTGATTGATGTATTTATTAAATGTATAATGATAAAAAAGTTACCTGTTTGCTTTGTGTTTCTCCTGGTAAATCACTATTTAAAAACTATCCGTTTTTTCACTATTTTTCAACTTTGACGAAAATAAAAAAAACCTATATTTTTCTATATTTGCCATATTTGCAAAACCTGTTCTTTGATTATTTCTTTACATAATTCAAAAGGTGTTATCTGCCCGTACGTGCCCGTTTGGCTTCTAGAGGTAAAAAAGGTAAAAAAGACATGGTTGCAGAAATTGTATGGCGTCCATCCCTTATATGTTTTGACTGACAGTAATTTTTTTTAGTAGTAAATTTTTGTTTAAATTTTTTTTTGTAGTAGTAAATTTTTAGGCATGGCAGCATAAACCTATATATTGCAAAATAAGCACAATGCCTGGATTAGTCTACGACTCAAAGTTGGCGCAACAATTACTGAAACCATTAAAGAATTTAGGTACTGAAAACATGGCGTTGAACAATTTAAAATTATTTGAACTGTTTAGAAAGTCAACCACACCAAAGTTTTTCACGGAAACTGCTTTAGAAGAACTTGATAGCTTATACGGAAATATTGAGAGAAGCGAAATTATAAAAAATAATGTTTATCTGATATATGCACATATTAAGGCAAAATGGGTGAAATCTAATCGAACCATTCAGAACTTCAACTCCAAATACGAGGACTGGCTTAATGAAGACAATATCCTGGCTATAATGGCAGTAGATAAGCTCACCACATCAACCAGAGGAGCAAAAGGAAGGCCAAAAAAAAAGAAGAAACTTGCCGATGCCACCAATGACTTGACCACGAAGCATTTATCGGACGCGCTAGCTATTAAATATACAAAGGATAGTGAAAGAGTTAAGTCTCAGATAACCAAATCTGTTGCTGATGCAAGCCCACTGCGACTAAAAAGGATTAAGGAAAGCATTCCCACGTCCACAAACACACACATTGAAAAGTATGGTTGTGAAGAAGCCTTGGCCTTGTTTATGGACTTAGAACTTTCCAAAGAGAAATATGAGAAACTACGGGCATCTTTAACGCGACACGGCGCTGACGTTTTACCTGGATACAAGCATATTACGTAAGCCAAAATAAATTCTCGATCACTGCATACGGAGTTTACGGAAGTCTCTGCGAAAGCCAATCTGCAGAACCTCATGGGCCATACAGTGAAACGGTTGTTGGAGAGTCTTCCTGAAAATGAGGTAAAAATTCTTCCTGAGAAGTTGACATTGATCAGCAAATGGGGCTGCGATGGATCATCCGGACAAAGCGTTTATAAGCAAGGGATATCTTCTGATGACGCTACAATATCGGTCGGAAATATGTTTATGGCATCTGTTGTTCCTTTGCGGCTAAAATCTGATGTTTCCCTACAGTGCATTATTGCCGACCAATAATGTTTCAGTTTGCAAGGAAATCGGCAGAACTCATAAGGACCACGGTGAAGGACATTGAAGAACAAATAAGCAAGATTAAGCCTACAAAGCTGCAAATTGGAGAAGGAAAATATATTGAATGCAATTACGAGTTCCACCTGAACATGGTTGACGAAAAAGTCGTAAACGAACTGACAGGAACAAAATCAACAATGTCATGCCCGATTTGCAAAAAGAGTCAGAAGAACTTTGGTAATTTAAACGATTCTACAAATGAAGAGAATTACGAATATGGAATGTCACCATTGCACGCAAGGATTAGGTGTATGGAGTTCTTGGTGTATACCCTACCACAAGAGGTGGAAAACTTCGTTGAAAATACATCAATAAAGGATAAGGAAAAGATCAGAAGGAAGAAAATACAGGATGCTTTTTTTAAACAAGTTGGAATAAAAGTAGACTGTCCCAAGCACGGATATGGTAACTTAAACGATGGAAACACTTCTAGGAGATTTTTTGAAAATGATGAGGCAGTAACTAAAATCACTGGAATTGATAATCAAATCGTGAAAAGATTGGGAACGATCTTGGATGTTTTAAACTGCAAAGAAAATGTCAATTCTACAAAAAATTGAAAATATGCGTCGAAAACTGCATCTCGTTTAGCAGAAATGTATCCATAGAAGAGGTTGATCCCGACCGTCCATAAAAATATTGGCGCATGGCAAAGATATAATTGAGTTCCAGTCTCTGCCAATTGGAGAGCTTTCTGAAGAAGCACAGGAGTCTCTTAACAAATTTTATAAAAAATATAGATTGCAGAACAGATTCAAAACATCAAGGGTAAGGCAAAATGAGGACCTCTTCAACATGTTGGCAGCATTTTCCGATCCACTTATTTCTTCCCTGCGGCATGTGAAGTCACGAAAAGAGCTAGAAAATAATTATAGTTTAGAAATGCTTAGTCTTTTAGATATACCTTCTCTTACGATTTGTGATGAATATTTTACAGAAAATTGAAAAAATTAATTTTAAAAAAATTATTTTTTTAATTTGTTGGGTAATAATTTAAAACATAAAACCCTAAAGGAAAAAAAATAAAAACTATTTAAAAATGTAAAAAATTTTTTTTAGTTATCATAAAATTGATTTTTCTACTAATTTTAACTTTGATAACCCATAAGTAGGCCCCTACAAAGCGTAGCCCCCTTTCCAAACGCTCATTTCATAGGCTGAACAGTTTTCTATCATATGCTGTTTAGACTTTTTAATTATCTTATTCGGTTCAAAAGATATGATTTTTGCAACGAAAAACTCAAATGGCGCCACTGTGCGACGGCTAAAAGTAACGTACAACGATATTGCTCGATATGTGTTTGGAGTAAGACGTTATAGCAGTATCTTGCAGTTTGCTAAACAAATTTGCAACATAACTTTTGACAACTTGCTGAAGTGTCGAGTCCTACTATGCCTACACAGAATAAAGTAACTTCAATAAAAAATCAAATACATATATAGGGTGATAGAGAATTAAAAGATAAGAAAAAAACATCCAGTGAAAAAATTGGCGCTCGCCCATACTTTCCGAGTTATGGGGCTCTTATATTTTCACATTTTTTAAAATATCAATTTGGGTATGATTTAAAAGCTGTTGAAGAGATCTTTAAGGAAACACTAGAAATTATTACAAATGCTTTACCCACTTAGAGCCTATGTGATTTTTATGTAAAATTATGTATATGCAATACCAATTTTTTTTTTTTTTTTAATTCGCTGTCACTTCAATATTTGCGTTTTTGTTTGGAGTAACTTACTTCACTAAACTAGAATCACTTAGATGGTGAGGGTTATATAAGATTCGCCATAGCTTAATATAGCGCTCTTACTTGTTTAAAAGGAAGTTAATTAAACAAAGCACTTTAGTGAAGTGGCAACATCTTTATTTTTATCTTTGCTCTTTAGTTTACTATCCTTCGATTAACTAGATAGAAGAAACAACACAAAATTCATTTATTCAAGCCAAACAAATTTATTCACATAAATAAACAAATAAAATTTCTACTTTTATACATATGTGCTACAAATAAACTCTGCTTTCATTTTAATGTCTTGGCTTATCGCCTACATTTTATTTGAACACAAATTTCTGATTTCTGTGACTATAAGCAGAGAACTTTACTACCTAATAGTAGCACTATCTTAAACTTCTCAGTACTAGCAAGGCTGAAAAGTATAAACTACAAAAAGTGTGAATAAAGCTTTGCTACTACTAGGTAGCTAGTACTGAAAAGAGATAGCTTATACTGGAAAATAAAAACATTTGAGTGTTGCCTCTGTTTACAAAAAAAAACATTTTTTCTTATAAATTCTAAGCAAAACTTGTAGTTAAGTATTTTGGTAACACTATGAGTTTGTTTTGATTATTTATTTTATACATAAAGTACATATTTATTATAAAAGTTTGTTTTGATTATTTATTCTTACGATGGGTGACAAAAATAGTGCAAATATTTTTTGTATGGTCCAAAAGCATAAAATTATATTAAACTCGGAAAATATGGGCGAGCGCCAATTTCTTTACTTGTGTTTTTCTTATTTTTCAATTCTCTATAGCCCCATATATTTTTTAATTGGAATTACTTCACTTAACTAGATTTGTTCCAAATGATATGGTAAAAAAGAACGCCTGGTGTTTTGCCCGCTGTCTCGAAAAAAATGGATTATGCTGATTTTCAATAGCAAAATTTTCCAAACTATGTCTGATCGATTTTCGTATTTAAATTTTCTTTAGCTCATCTAGTTCCTTGGCTAAGTTGATTTCAACAGCAACACGGACGGACAGATGGACATTGCTCAATAGAATTCGCTATGCATAAGAACTCAGAATGTAAACACTTTATGGGGTCGGAAATGGATATTGTAGAAATTACACTTAGATATACCCTTTTTCCACATGTGGCGAAGGATATAACAAACGACAATGCACTTTTTATTGAATAAATGTATTTCCAGCACCTCAATAACATGCTTACAAAAATTTAAGTTAAAACTAGTAATCTTAAGTACTTACTTGTTTTTATTCACACATATTTTAAGCAAACACTGGATAAACTAGCTTAAACTAGGCAACAAAAAAGCACTAGCTTTATCTGAAAATTTTATTCACCTCAAAACTAGTTTAAACTTAAAATTTGCTAGTTTTAGCTAGAACTATATTTTTATTTACACTGCCCATTGTCTTTGAAAAGGGTTTCTTAGTTTGTTAATTCGAGTGTGTTCCCAATAATTGATTTTATGTTTTAAGTATAAAAGAAGAGTTTTTGGTTCAATGTTGTATTATGTTATTAAGTTTATTTTTGGATTGCTAACATTTGCAAAATTTTGTAGCGTTCTTTAAGTTAAATGTGATATATTGTCGAAAGACTTCATTATTAATATGCTTAAACACGCTTTTATTGACTCAAACTGAAATTCAAACAAAGTGGCAAAAGATATATAATATGTACCTATGTAAAAATATGTACTTAATATAAAGTAAGATTGAATTAAATTGTTATGTTAACGTGTTTTTTTTTAATTTTTAATAAAATTTCACTTTTTGGAACAACAAGTGCATTTTAAACAGGTTCAGTTTTTTTTCTAAAATCCAGGCGCAAATTTTACGTACCACGTATAACTGACTGAACATAGTAAAACATACTAAAGTAAAAGTTAAAATAATGCCTTATGAAAATGACGTCAATATTAAAACACCACCACAATATTAAAACACCTTATTTTTGATAATTCTTTTATAGCAACTTAGCAATACAAATCCTGCGAAAATTTACCGTTTTAGCCTCATAAAAATAAAGCCATACATGTGAAAATCACGTTACTATCTGGATGTCTTTCATTTGTGCACTATTCCTATATCAGACGTAGCAGTACATCCTCTTTAAAACTTTAAAGCATATGGTTATAGCGTTTCAAAAAATGAGGCCATATCAACTTCAGGGGCTTTGGTAAATACCCTATAATGTCAATATTGGGACGCCTTTTAATTTAAATTTTAATTTTTTCTACTTGTTGCTATAGCCCACATAATTTTACTGACACTTTGGAAATTTGACGTATCTGCCAATCACAGTTCAAAAAAGAACAAGCATTTTATAAATGTATTGTTATATTGTTTTGTTATAGCAGCTATAGTAATAAATCTTCTGTGAAAATTTAAAGAGTCTATCTATTACGGACTGTAAGGGACGGACAGACACTGTGACGAAAACGTATTGCAAATTTATTTAACAAGAAAGAAAAATACGATTTCGGAAGTCGCAATATAACATGGCAAAGATTGCAATATTTTAATGCAATGACTGAATTGTTTTTTTTTTTATTAGTTGTATAGTATTATTAGTTATGTTAAATGTACGCTCTCAAAATTAAAGTAAGGCCTTTGTTTTGCGTTTCAAACATGGCAACATAATTTTTTCTCTGTGTCCTACTTTAAGTGTGAGTAGCTGTCGATAAAAATTTTTTTTAACAAAAAAAAAATTTAAATAAATAATTTATAATGTTATAACTAACGTTATAAACTATTGATTCAATATGAAACACTGGTCACTACAGTGACTGAGTTTATCAAATAACAGTTCCGGGTAAAAACGTTCTTTTATGTTTGCACATGTATAATATTAAATTTGATTTTGCTTTGTGCCGAGAAATACTAGTACGTTTTTATTCATTCCTTCTTTCATAAGTCAAAGCAGCTTCATTGCTGTGTAGATTTTTCTTGCTTCTACTAATTGAAAACAGCTATTTTTTTTACAAACTTCACACATAAATATGTAACAAAAATATGAATTGTGCTTTTTTATTTCAACCGAAAATCAATTTTGTTTCTGGGCAAATTCTTTTACATCTTCTTTGAATGTCGATCAAAATACCATTTGAATTATGGAAACTGTTTGCATATGTTAATATATACTATATATACTTCCTTCATAAATAAGAATGCTTGAATATAAAAAGATTTGCAAATGGTGATCACGGTAAGTATTTAAAAAAAACGGTGATTTCAAAATCACGTTCACTGGAATTCACAACAAACCTGTATTGGTTAGTCCACTATAACAATAAGTATAAAATATTGATTTAGAAGTTAAAGGGTGTTCCAATAGTAGATGTAATTTTAAAAGTGTGGCCGTATTTTTGAACCGTTATAGACAGAACGCTGAAACTTAAAAAGGGCCTGTATTGCTAAATTGAAAGATACAAAGAACCTGTATTACTAACTCCTCTATAACAACAAGTATAAAATTTGGATTTGGAAATAAACGGGTGTCCCAATAAATGTTATAATTTGGTGTATGTAGCCGGACTTCTGAACCATTATAGACAGACAGCTGAAATTTACAAGGGACATGTTTTGCTAAGTCCGCTATAACAAGAAGCTTATAATTTGAATTTAGAAATTAAAGGGTGTTTCCTAAATTAATGTAAAATGTTCTATATGGCCGTAGTTTTTGAACCGATGTATACAAACACCTTAATTTTAGACAGTATGTCCACTACTTTATTTGGTATAATAAGAAGTACAAAAATTAAATATTAAAAATTAAATAGTTGATATAATCTGATGTATATGGGCAAACTGCAGAACCGTTACAGACAGACAGTTGAAATTTACACTGAACCTGATTGCTAAATCTACTAACACAGCAAGTATATAATTCGAATTTGGATATTAAAGAGTGACCCTATAGTTGCTGCAATTGGGTTTATATTGCCAATCTATTAAACAGTTGAAAAAGTATAAAGTTTGGAGATATAAGTGCGTCCCAATAGTTAATGTAACCTAATTAATGTGGCCATACACTTGAGCTGTTATAGGCAGACAGATGAAATCTGTTTTGAAGTCGGTTTTTTTTCGTTCCTAAAAAATCACAGGATTGCTCATCCCTAACAACATATAAAAGCAGTATGATGTAATACGGGGTTCATTTTGACATAAAATTTAAACGAGGCTCGTTTAGTGTTTTCCATTTTAACCTTCATCACCTCAATACCCATTTCCGACCCCTTAAATTATATATATTTTGACTTCTTACGCATAGTGAAGTCGGGTTAGGTATGTCCGTCTGTCCGTCCATGTTAGTGTTGAAAAACTAAAACAGATATAGTCTCGAAAGAGGTGCTATTGGAAATCATCATGATCGGTCCATGTCCTTCAAGGCAGCAGGCAAAACACCACGCATACCTTTAATTTTATCATGTCATTTGGAACAATAAAGTAACTCCAATCAAAAAATAAATATATGGGGCGATAGAGAATTAAAAAAACATCACGTGAAAAAATTGCCGCTCGCCCATATTTTCCGAGTAACAGTGCTCTAAAATTTTAAAATTTTGTAAAATATTAATATGGGTATCATTTACAAGCTTTTGAAGAACTCTTTAAGATAATACTAAAATTTTGTTAAAATGCTTAAGGCATTAAGAGTCGATGCCATTTTTATGTAAAATTATATATACAGTATTGGGCAAAACCTAAGAAATGTTGTCCAATATTAGCTTCTGAGTCAAATTATGTTTAAACGAACGTATTTCAATTCAATGTTTTAATGCAGTTTTATTAGTTTCTGTGTCATACAATATTACAAAAAAAAAAAAAAAAATTTGTAATTATCTCTCACCTAACGGTTCTTTTAGTACAATAACAAAAATTACTCAAAAATTCATTGGGCAAAACCTAAGAAACTTTTAATATTTTGTATAATAACCCTTATTTTTTATTACTGCGGCGCACCGACGCGGCATAGATTTGAAAATAAATCGTCTCTGTTGGAGAATCGTTTCGATCCACTCGGCATATGGCAACATTTTATTTTCTAAAATGTCCCTATACACAAATCTGTCCATTTTGGTAGAAATTCTGTGGAACGGCCCTAGACCATGACCTGAAAAACACGTCCTCACCATCACATTGCCACCCCCATGCTTGACAGTTTTTTTACAATATCGGGGTTTAAGCCTTTCACCAGTATTGCGTCTCACACGACATATGCCATCCGAGTTGAACAAATTAAATTTGCTTTCGTCGCTAAAGAGCACACTTTTCCACTTTTTAACTGGCCAATCAAGATATTTTTTTGCAAATTCGAGCCTAAAAAATCAGGCATTAATGGTTGACTTGTAAGCTTACAAATACTTACCGTTTTTTTGCGTGACGTTTTGTAAGAAGAGGTTTTTTGGAAGCTTTATAACTTTCCAATCCAGCCTCTCTCGCCCGTCTGCAGACTGTGCTGGCATCAACACTTAAGCCTAATTCTGAAACAATTTTTTTTGACGAGATGAAGGGGTTTTTTTTTATTATTTTCTTGATATTTCTATCATCACGAACTGATGTTTTACGAGGTCTTCCTCCAGGATTAATATTGAGTACAGTTCTTTTATCTTTATAAAGGTTTATCCATTTGGAAACCATTGATTTGCTTACTTTTAACAACTTTGCAATTTCAGCCTGTGATTTGCCTGCATTATAATGCGTTATAGCATTCAATTTAAATGCTTCACAATATTTTTTACATTGCATTTTATTTTAATTTTAAATGCGAAATTTATTCGTTACACGCTTTTAAATGCATACTAGATCACTTTTTCATAAGAAATCATCGAAAAAAATAAGAAGTTACCGTTATCTTAAAAAAAAAAACAAATTTATTGTACAAAAACAAAAAGTTTCTTAGGTTTTGCCCAATGAATTTTTGAGTAATTTTTGTTGTTGTACTAAAAGAACCGTTAGGTGAGAGATAATTACAAATTTTTTTTTTGTAATATTGTATGACACAGAAACTAATAAAACTGCATTAAAACATTGAATTGAAATATGTTCGTTTAAACATAATTTGACTCAGAAGCTAATATTGGACAACGTTTCTTAGGTTTTGCCCAATACTGTATATGCAGTACCAAAATTTTTTTATTTTTTAATTCTTGGTCACCTCAATATTTGCTGTTTTATTGCAGTTACTTCACTAAACTAGATTTACGTAGATGGTGAAGGGTATATAAGATTCGGCATAGCCGAATATATCACTCTTACTTTTTTTAGTTGCTTATTGTTTCCAACATTGTCTGACTGAACGTTTAAAATTTTTCTAGACTGGTGACATTGATAACCCTCTATAATGTTTGGCCACCCTACGATTCCATTCCAAAAAACAGCAGAAACAGAAAAAGTAATTCTGTTGATAAATTTTTAAAATCCCCGAAAGATCATTATATCACGAGTAAAAACTCTAAGGTTTTCACCCATACACAAAGGCAAAATTCAAGTGAAATCAACTGGGCACTTGCGGATTATATCTTATTCTAATGCAGTAATGCGTGCTTTTTATGAAACTCATTTTCCTCTATTTTCTTTTCATTTATCGATAAAAAATCTATGTATTATTGGCTTATAAAAAAAACAAGCTAACTAATAAAGAGATTTACTTGTTTACATGGTCGCCATGCACGTGGCCTTACCAAACAATTTCGGTAACAGCTATTAATGAGCTATGTAAGCTAGAGTTGGGTTTATAATATTTTTCAGGACACTAAGTTGTATAAGTTCAGTCTTATATCTTCAGCAGCAAAACCATCACACGGCGACTGGCTTTTCAGTTTGCAAATTAGACGTACAAAACAAAAAAGCCAGTTCGTGTGCTTTTTGCACACGTAACGTAACAAAACTTATAGTGCAACTGGATAATAAGACTGAATATTTTAATTGTGTATTTGTACACAGTTTTTACCCGACTTCAAAAAAAGAAGGTTATCGATTCGACTGAATGTTGCTTTTTTATGTTTGTGCCTCCGTAACTCATTCATTTCTGGATCGATTTTTAAAATTTCTTTTTTATTTTTAAGGTGATGTTTACAGATTGGTCCCGTTTTAAAAACAGTTCATAGTCATAGTTTTAAAAACAGTTCATAGTCTTAAAAACTAAAAGGTGTCCCCATACAACACACATGTTTTTTACGTTTATTATGAACCGTAAAATGCACAACTTTAAAATTATAAAAAATTAAGTAAGAGTGCTATATTCGGCTATGCCGAATCTTACATACCCTTCATCATCTAAGTAAATCTAGTTTAATGAAGTAACTCCAATCAAAAATGCAAATATTAAGGTGACAGAAGATTAAAAAATGGGTACTTTATATTTTATTTTAAATAAAAATGCCATAGGCTCTTAAAGGGCTAAGCATTTAAAAAAAATTTAGTACTTCTTTAAAGATCTCTGCAAAAGCTATATTAATATTTCAAAAAATTTGAAAATTTCAGAGACACGTACCTCGGACAAAATGGGTGAGTGCCAATTTTTTTTTCTTATTTTTTAATTCTCTATCCCTCCATATATCTATTTTTTATTGGAGTTACTTTATTGTTCCAAACTACATAATAAAATTAGAGGTGTGCGTGGTGTTTTGCCTGCTGCCCGAAGGACATGGACCGATCATGCTGATTTTCAATAGAACCTCTTTCGACACTATATCTGATCGATTGGCATATTTTCTTTTTTAAATCATGTTTGCCGAGGCCGATTTCAACACGGACGGATAGACAAAAATCGCTCAATAGATTTGGCTATGCATAAGAAGTTAGAATATATACACTTTATACGGTCGGAAATGGATATTGTAGAAATTACACCCGGAATGACAAACTAAGATTTAACCTTTTTCCACTTGTTGTGGTGAAGGGTATAAAAATAATGTTTTGTTTACAAGATTTAGTTTTTTCTTGGAACTTAATAAATTAACTTTAAGCGTAGTAAATAAAAAAATATCTTAAATAAATGTATTTGTCGTATTTTAAACGAAACTATTGGGCATCTGTTGCGGCAGCAACTTAAACTTTTTCTGGCGGCAGAATAATTACAAAACCAAATTTTAAATTTTCACAATGGCGCGACTTCAGTTTGCGCACTTTTTATTTGTAATTTTGGGGTGTTGGCGTGTTTTATTATCCAATATATGTTAATACAAAAGCAAAATTTAATTTTCTTTAAAAATATATAAAATGCACCTTTCCACAAATTAATTCAAAAACGGCGCTAAGTGCAGCCAGTGCAGTAAAGCGATTACTTATCATAATTACTGATTATCAAATTAAATAAATAAAGTAATGCCACAATAATATAACAATTAACAGAGTTGTTCATTAAAGATATATACATATGTCAGTTAAAAAAACAGCATCTTTAAAACAATGGGTGGTTAACTGGAAGATAAACAAATTTGTTTTCTAATATACTCACGTACATACAGAGAACAAAAGGAAATGATAAGTTTGACTGCGTTTCTTTCAACTATTTACAACATTTCCCAGCTAGCATTTTGAAGATTGTTTTTACAAAAAAACACCAAAGTGAGTCTTTTAAGACCACCCAAGATGACTTAAAACTGATTAATCAGTTGTACGTTTAAAAAGAGACTCGAATATAATTCCGACAAATGCAAAGAAAGCGACTTGTTTAAAAACAAAAATTACAAAAAGCAAATGCCTGAAATTCGACCGTTCTTAGAATTTTTTTAGAGACATATTAAACGCAGCCTAACGATGAAAAAAAGGATTCAAATACATATATATTTTAATTTTATTTTTTAATTTTCGTAAAAATACATACATATGTCACTTCGTAAAAAAATAGAGACATAAATTTAAAATGAATTTTTTCAAATTTTTTTAATTTTGAATTTTAAGAAAATTAGGAATAACATGCTAACGAATGTAGCACTACGTCTTGACGAGCAATTGATTTGTTCGCACATGAACAAAAAATCAGCAGATAAGGTTACAAACATTTGTTCATGTTTGTCTGCGTGGAGAAAGCTTGGCGCTGTTAATGATTCGACACGACATCGACAACGATGGTCTACACAAGTCATTTTAATGTGTGCACATGAAATTGTTCAATGTTTGAACAAATCAATGGCTCGTCAAGACGGCGTTTTATAAAAAATATGCAAAACGTTGTTTGCAATGTTGCATTAAAAAAAAATATAATTAGAAATATTCGTATAATATGGTTCGAAGAAGGCTTGTATACGGCTAGTAATATGATCAAAAATTGACTCGAAAAAGTATCGTATTTGATTATAAGTACGATTGAAAACTGTACCGAAAATGAGTCGAAAACGCGAGTCATATGGGACTCGTTCAGAAGAGCCGCGGCTAGGGTACCATTTTTTACCGACAAAACAATAATTTTCGACTCTAAATCGAGCGCATAAACGATTATTTTAATGGTGTAGAAGAGTCAAAAAAGACTCGAATATGATCAATTATTCAAAAAAATGCTAACTGGGAATATTCTTATATAATTTATTACACTTTTCATTGAAGATTCAAAATGTATATTTGTATTTTTTTACATATGTAGTACCAAATTATTTTTACATTTAAGAACCGCACTTCATTTTTATATTTTTCCACTAAATATTTTCAAATTTAATGACATTGTTTTTCCTAGTTTCAAAAGCATTCGAATCTCTATCTACTCATTACTTATATTGTTGGAAAATTAATTAAGTTTTAATTGATATAATAATTTGTTTAATAAGAAAAATTCTTCTTTCTCCTTAACCAAATATAGAATTGAATTAAAATGTTAATAAATTGGAAAATTTAGTATTTATTTTTCGCTTAATATATAATTTAGTAAATTAAAAATATACATATATACCTTTAAAGTTGAAAACAAATTATACATTTTTTTTTTCTAAAAAATAATTTATTTTTTTTAAGCAAATCAATTCAATTGAAGTTTGAATGCATTCACCACGGGTAACAAATTTGTGAATACATTTTTTCACCGCCAAAACTTAAATGCATTAAAACTTGTAATCACTAATCTCGAATAAAACAATTTTGAATGCATAACATTTACCTAAATTTACAATAAAATGTTTATGTAAATCTATTATATCTATATTTTTAAATAAACAAAAAATCTTTTATTTACTACTTTATTGCAAAAAAAAAAAATAAATAAATAATCAACGAAATGAAGTCCATGTCCACTTTACTGTTCTAAACAATTCACCAAAAAATTTATGAGAATAATTTCTTAAATGGATATTTGGTCAACCAGGATCCATTTATATATACTGAGCAGGAAACAAAAATAGAAAAATTCAGCAATGAAAATCACATTTAAGACATTGTTGGCAATTTTATTTCAAATGTTAAATAGACTAAGTCAGTTTATAAATAAAAATATAGTTTATTATTTTTTATTTATTGTTTTAAATTTCGCCACATCTTTGGGTGGCATCGTCAGGAAACAGAAAACAAAAAATATCAATAATTAGATTTTTTGTTTCCTGTTTCCTGAAAGAAAATCTAATTATTGATATTCTTTTCTTTATTTGTTGTAATAAATTAACATTTCAAAGATATATCTTAATTGTAAATTACAAATTGTTAAACAATAAAGAACTACGACATGGTTCAATACCGTCTGTCGGAAAAATTGGTTTATACATTTTTTGTTTTTAATGAAATTCAAAAATTAAATTCTCTTATTAGCATACTTCTGTACTTTAATGAAATTTTAAGAAAATTGAATAGGCTTAACCATTTAGTTTTATCACCTCCATTTAGTACTTGGATTATTTTAATATCATCTAGGATCAAACTACCAAAATGTCTTAATCTTAGAAAGTTAAACACCGGACATCTTCCAATGAAGTGGTATGTTGTCTCGTTTTCGCACATTGAACAAATTCTGTTGTTACCTTCTTTGTACTGATTTCCGTTCAACCACAAAAGATCTCCTCGAGCTTTCATTATATAAGATATTTGCTCTTGGCTATACTTCTCATTACAATACGTTTGGCCTTTAGAGAAATCTAAATGTTTAAAAATTCTTTGTTGACTGTTTTGGGCATTTGTAATGTGTTTTTGGCTTGCTGCAAGACTCATTGATTCTATGAGACTTCGACAGCTATTTTTCCAACTTATTTTACTCTGCTCTATATTGATGTGGTTTATATTGCATTCTTGCAACTTGTCCAACAAATCCTTATACCAGTACAATTTCTTTGCTATGACTATTCTCGATAGTTTGTGGGGTAGCCTGCTTTCTTCGTAATCAAAAATTGTTTTTGAAATATATTGCAGGTGTAAACTATATGTGTAAAAGTGTCCTTATATTTGTGCGGTTTCTAGGGCCATTACGTAATTTGGAGTATTCTCTGGAAGACGTAGCACACGTTTAGTAAAAAACCGTTGAAGTTTATCAACGTCATCAAACCATGAGTAACCCCATATTTGTGCTCCATAACACTGTATGGATCTGCATACCGCGAGAAACATTTTCCACTTGGCTTTAAGTGATACTTCCTTTTTGCCCATAAAGTTTTTCCAAGTTGCATTAATACTGACTTTAGCTGCATCATTTTTGGTACTTATATGTTTTGTAAAAGACAACTTCGGGGTGAGTAAAATTCCTAGATATTTGTATTCTGAGACTATTTTAACCTCCTCGCCATTAAATGTCCACTTTTCTATAGATCTACCTCGGCCACCTTTTTTAAAAACCATAATTTTAGACTTTGTATGATTAACTTTTATACCCCATAAATGACAATATTCTTCCAGATTCTGGATCATTTTTTGCAATATGTAAACATCATCAGCCACTATCACAATATCATCAGCGTACATTAAAACTCGGACATTTAAATTTTCAACAAACAAACCTCCTTTCAAAAATTCATGCATATCATTTAAATATAAGGCAAAAAGTAAAGGTGATAATAAACAACCTTGCTTAACTCCTGTTTTTGTATTAAAAAAGTCGGAAAGATTAGAACCTTCCCACACTGCAGATTTTGTGTTGTGGTAAACTTGTTCTATAAAATTTACAATTTTGGTTGAAACGCACATTTGTCTTAGCTTGTATATTAATAATTTTCTTGGTACACGGTCAAAAGCGGCTTTAAAGTCTACGAAGAAAGCATACAATCTTCGGTTCTCTGAGAATTTTATATTGACTATTGATGATAGGTTATAAATACTATCAACTGTAGAATAGCCTTTCCGGAAACCCGCTTGGTACTCATTCAAGATGCTATTTCGATTTGACCATGCTGTTAATCTTTCATTAATTATTCCCATCATTATTTTACCAACACAATTCATAAAAGATATCCCTCTATAATTGTGGGGTTGGCTTACACCGCCTTTTTAATGAATAGGAAAAATAATGCTTCTCTGGAATGCCTCACAACTATCTTGACCATTAAGTATATTCGTATATGCTTTTGCGAGCTCGATTAAAAAAGTATTGCTGGCATTTTGGTAGAATTCATAAGGAATACGATCTTCTCCCGGTGCTTTATTTGGCTTATATTTAGATAGTTGATCTTTTATTTCACAAAGCGATATATGTGTATCTAGTTCATAATCTTCTATTAAGTTTGGAGCATATAGTACATCCATTGTGTTAACTGTTGGATTCAGCAATAACTCAAAATATTGTTTTAGAGATTCTACTTTCACTGTTGCCTTATTTCTCTTGCTAAATACCACCATGTTTTACCGTCCCTCTAATTATTGATATATTTTGTTTCCTGTTTCCTGAAGATGACACCCAACGGTGTGTCGAAATATTGAAAAAATGAATTAAACATAATAAACAATATTTTTATTTATAAACTGACCTAGTTCTTAAAAAATTAGAAAAGAAAACTTTTCAAGTTGTTTTTCATTTTGATTACTTCTTAAAACTACACTCAGGCCCCTTATTACAAGTTGCCAATAGTTAAAGTAGTACCTTGTTTTTCTGAAATTTTACTCATTATTTTCTACTTGCTTGCATTTAAGTCTCTGGTTTTATAGAATTATCCTGACATGCAATTTTTTTTTTCTGTAAATTACCTAAATTGTTTTTGATATTGCATTTGTGTCCACACATTCAAGGTTTGTTTCTTCAATTTCGGTACATGGAACAGTTTATTGTATTCGTCTTTCGTCTCTCACAACAAACTTAAGAGTTGCAGAGTGTAGACGGGGACTAAGGCCGTATGTATTTAATGCCTATAATTTCTTTAGGGATCTAATTTCAGGCATATAATTTCCATTAAGCATTAAAAGTTATGTGCTCTAGACTATACGGAAAATAATAATGTATGTTTTAATATACAATTATTTACAATATATTTATTTTTACCTGCTTTGAATTATCCTGTATGATGTGCGAGAAACTTTTTAAAAGTAAAATTATCGCATAATGTTTGAAACGCTAAATAAATTTGGTTGATATCAAGGACGTATATAAAGCTAATCGCAAGCCAACGCAGATGGAAACGCACATCCTGAAAATCCCAATCAATAGTATGTAATGTTATACAAAATAAATTAGAAAGGGACAACCATGGATTGATACTCTTAATTTCGTCTTATACGAAAACTCAAAAATAAATAATTCTTAGTAATTCATAAATATTTAAGATGTATACGCATATCTACATTACATTGCATAATTTTTGGTTTTATTTTCTATTTTTATTATACATTCAATTAAGCCGAAATTATGCTGGCTGGAAATCAAATATAAATAAAAATTAAAAACAAGCAAATTGCAAAATATGTCTGTGCCTAAACTTAAAATATAAGAAAAAGTAAATGAATTTTAGTTCCCACTGCTACAAATATTTCGCGAAATCCGCATGAATAAATAGCTTTTAAAAAAGATAAATAAATAAGGTTGTTTGTCTGACAACGTGATTTAGATGTTAAACAAGTTACACAAACGTGCATACATGCTTTAAATGGAAAATTATATAATGTAAATTAGGTATATATGTAACATAAAATGTCATCCCAGTGGATTAATAAACATACGAATATCGCCATTAAAGTTTAATCTAGCAGCCAATAATTTGTTTCACTACTCCCCTGCTTACATAAATTTATTCACGCGCCGAAACATATGACAAACAATATACAGGAGCACATAAATATAAACAGTTATCAACACGCATACACTCATAAATTGAATCACGTACAGTTTAGAATTCGTCTAATTTATTGGTTCTGATGACACTGTAAGTGTGAAAAGCAAGTTTACCTTGATGCGAATGCTAAAATTTTATAACTTTACACTACAAAGCGAAAACGGAAGGATGCTGTACGCCATAATGAGCTAGAGGTGTTAAATCAATACTGCTCAGTCGTTTCTTTCATGTCAGTATGTAAATGGATCATGGCAGAGATGGTATACAGGCGTGTTGAAAATTATAATAAACAAAACAAATTTGTCTATTAATAAATATTTAAATGTTATTAAAGCGCACTATGTATTTTTTGTTGTGTAGTGGTAGCAACTTACGGGGTCATTTATTTATTGAATACTGAACCTATTTAAGGGAGATAAAGACGGTGCCCTAAAGATTGACAATATCTACAAGTTGTATGTATGTGAAAAAATAAACAAAATCGGTTGACAAACAGAAGAGAAAAAGATCATAAAGTTTTGTGCTTCCTTAATTATATCGATAATTAAATTATGAAAAAGTATTATAGTGTGAAAGCAAATATAATTGCCCTATTCACAAGCCCCCTAGTAAGTGCTAAGTGCTAACAAAATACAACGGTGCTAGCTGTGCTGTTGGTAATTTTCATGCAAACATGCGATACAACACTTAGTACTTTTTTTCATATGTTTTTCAAACGTTGTATAGTGCCTTTTTTTAATGTGATTTTTGTTTTATATTTTTTTTATGTTTAAATGAATTATTATTTTTGTGTTTATGTGTGAATTATATTAAATTAAATTGAATTAAAAGATATTTTTATTAGTATTATTTATTTAATTTATTGATTTGACTGATTTATTAGAAAGTGGAATAAGTCATTTCTGTTGTATATAGTAGGAGTGGGTATATTGGAAACATATCTTAAGGTTTGTTCTCTGCCACCTTGTTCTAAACTATATTTAATAATAATGTTATGAAGAATGCAGCAAGCCATTATCCAATCATTGCATCTTTTCTTATTTTGTGCTGATAGCATTCTAAACTTAAGTTCTTTTAAGCTTCCAAATTTTTCCTTCAGTAATATAACTTACTTGAGTCAACCATTAATATATCGAAACTATATTTTTCACACAAAAAATGTATTAATTTACTTTTTTCTGTTTTCTCCCCCATTTGGCTTATAAATAACAAATGATGAATAGCACTTTTCTTCTTCTTATTCAGTTTTTGACTTATGAAGTACAATGTACAATTGCACATTGATACAATGGTTGTTCACAAAGAAGTAAACAAAATGTAGTATGCAATACTACCTACACCTTAGCAGAGCTTGTGAATACGGCAAATGTATTTGTATATTAATACAAATTCGTTATAACGTGTTTTTTAATTTTATCAGGGTTGTTTTGCTGCTCATAACCCAGCCAACCATTAAATGAGCACTCCGAAAATAGATTTTTTCTTAGCATGCCTTGAAATAGCAAATACGTGTATCTTTTAGAGACAAAAAAGATATCAAAGAAGAGTGTTTATTGAAATAAATTAAAAGCTCTTTAACCCTTTCAGACCGTGATGCATCGATTGTGCGGGTGGGTTTCGATCTCAATATTTTTACTTCTGTTTGCTTAATGTGAAATAGACTGACATGCATCGATTGTGCTGATTGTTTTCTATATTTGTTTCTCACATTTCTCTTCTGTTTAATTTACCGTTACTTTAATTATTGCCAAACTCTTCACTCACATTTTAGTTTTAGCATAATGAGCCGTAAAAGTAAGTTGTGTCTTTAATGACAAAAGTATTAATAGTTTACAAATAACTAAAAACCTAAAGTGCTGTTGCTATATTACTGGCGACCAACTCGTCTGAAAAATTTATATGGAAATAACTCAAAAAACTGAGTGCTTTTCACACAAATTTTTCAGACGAATTGATCGCCTTTAATACAGAAACAGCACATAACTAAAAAAATTATAAATTTTAAAATTTCAAACTAATTGAAATCTTTTCAATTACAATACAATATAACGTGTTTTAGTTAAAAATATTATTGAGTGCATCAACTGTGAGCGTCAGACGTGCGTGTCCTGAAAATCCTTGAAGGTTATTAAAAAGATAAAATCTATTCATTGATTATATTTTCATACGCTGTAGAGACCACATGTTCCAAAAATTATAAACAAATTCCCGGTAGTTTTGCGTCAGGTCTGAAAGGGTTAAGCTGAACCACGTTAGAAGAAAAGAAGGCCTCATTTTTTAAGGTTTTCGAATGGCAAATAATTGATTTTTGTAGTCTTTACGAAGTGTGATAGTGTAGAAACAAAATGTAATTTAACGTTGGATTTTTTGACAATCACAACAATTACCATCAGATCTCTTTCTTACAAAATCGAATGCAAATCTGAAGATTTGCATAATAGTGTGAATGGGCCTTAATAAATATGATATTTTGAAGCATTTTTTTTTTTCAAACTATACAAAATTTTGATACAATCAGTTGGTAACATCCTTAAGTTTAGTTGCTCATAAACCACATCAAAATTTATTAAAAAATAAGAAAGAAGTATTATATTAGAGATTGTACAAACAGGGCCATCCCTGATTATTTTTTTTTTAGTTCCTCTACAAGTGTATTTAAATTTGTAATGATGTTGTCAGTGATTTCCTGTATGTTGATGGAAGAAAAAATGCGTAATAAATAATTTTAAGTAAATACGTTCCGCATTTCACAACAACAATTTGTTGACAAGTGCTAAAAATTGTAGAGTATTTCTGGTTTTTATAGGGAATTTAATATTGGATATGATCTTGTTGTTTGATTAAGAAACTACAAGAACTTAGTTTTAGGAAATTTCAGCGCTTGTTTTTATACAAAAAAAAAAAAAAAAATACTTTCAACCCTTTAAAAAGTTTTCAAATAAAAACATTTTTTGGTTGTCAGTGTATTTCAACACTTAACTGTGTATACAGGCAAAAAAGAGATATTTTATGCTTTTTATTAATGCTCATTATTTTATTTAAGTCGTTAGTTTAATGATGATTTTTTATCCTGAAATGGTGCCCGTAGCATATTATTATTAAAACTTTAAAAAATAACTGCACATTGTTAACTCGAATTGTTGTTAATATATGTACTACAAATATTATGTGTGAGTATGAGTTATCTTTTAAATATTTATTTTAGTGAAAAAGTCAGTTGTTAGAGTTTAAATGAACAATTGTAAATTATTATTTTTAATTGGTGGTCAAATATATTATTTCTTTTATTTAACGAAAAATCGTATTTTTGGAGGATACAAGTTTTTATCCAAACCAACGAATAATAAATACGCTACCCAAAACAAATAAAATATACATATACCAGGTAAAAAAAGAGAAAGGCGCGTTTTTAATAGGACCATGTTTAAACAGATATCTTATGGAAAATGTTAAAAGTAAATAACTTTTATCTGAGAAAGTGCTTAGATGTCGCGAGAAGAAAAGAGAGTGCGTTTTTATTTAATTTTTTTCTGCTCATAAATATGTAACTCTTTGGATTTAGTTATGATATTATTTGGTGAATTATTTTTTTGC
This sequence comes from Gymnosoma rotundatum, assembly GCA_916610165.2. Lineage (NCBI taxonomy): Eukaryota > Metazoa > Arthropoda > Insecta > Diptera > Tachinidae > Gymnosoma > Gymnosoma rotundatum. The sequence continues at coordinate 86,420,168 of OU744337.1, read as the reverse complement.
TATCCGACATTTCTAGTTTTTTATATGTAATTTTTATAATAGATCTAAAATATCGCTAAGTTGTACATTTAATTAAAATAAATGGTATTTTTTGTAATATTCTGTTAAGTTATTTACATTATTAGTTTTTAATACGAACTCATCTCTTGCACGATATACCTAATTATATTATACTATTATAGCCAATTTCACAATAACGAAAGAAAACTTAAGCGAAAGAAAGTCAGTCTTTTACTTTCGAGACTTTTTGGCTTTCTGTGTGTCACTTACTTTCGTTCGCCTACACATACGGTTATAAATTTTTCTTTCTTACGTTTTAAGAAACCAAAGTAGTTACAGACCGAAAGCTTCTGTACATATAAGCGATTTTCATAAAAAGTATAAAAAAGACTACTTAATTAACTGTGCGTAGCAGTGATCAGCTGCTTACAAATTTAAAAAAATAATAAAAATAAAAGATATACAAAAGTTTTTGCGTTAAAAATTAAATTATTTGTATTAAACGTTAAAAAACTAATTAACAAGTAGAAGAAATAAATACAATAGAAGTGTTTTTCTATTTCTTATGTAAAGAAAGAAGAACTTGTTCTTTATGTTTTTTGATCAAAAATATGCTATACTATATACTATACATTATCTAATCCTATGAGTGACTTTCTAAACTCACTCAATAACAAACTCTACTCAAATAATTAGAATAAAATTACACTCAACATACTTTGCTGTATTAAACATGCATGAACTGTGTTCTAGTTGGCGCTTGTTCTGAATTCCCATTACTTAGTGACTTACTTCACAATAGTGACATACAAACTGAAAGTATTACTCCATAAACCACACACACAAATATAAACAAATATGCGGTTGGTTCAAAGTAATACTTTGTAATAATTTAATGCAACCCAATACATTGTATGCTTGCACTTGAACTAAATCAGAGTATGCATTTGTACTCTACAATATGCATACCAGAGAACTGCAAAAGTGTCTGTTTTTAATACTCTAAGTATGCTCATTTTAAATGCGGTTGCGGTGTGATCGCCACCGCATTTCTTAAGTGCGAGTATTTACTATACCCATTCCATTTGAGTATAAGTGTCTACCATACCCATATTTTCATTTATTAAAAAATAACTCAAGAATAGTTCTTTCTTTATTATACTACGTTTTTGTTAGGGTTTTTTTTTTAAGTCACAAAGGATAAAAATTTAAAAATTCTATTCGTTAAGCAAATAGATTTTTAAAATTAATAAATAGGTATAAAAGCAATAATAATATTTAACAAAATAAAATATGTAAACTAAAAACTTAATTTTATTTATTATTATTTATGAGGTCTAATGACATTCAGTCAATGCAATATTACATCTGCGTATATACAGTTTTGTTAAAACTAAAAAAATTAAGTAATTTTCCTTTTATTCACGGATTCATTTTATCATTTTGTTTTCCTAAATACCGTTAGTAGCACGTTTATGACAACAAGGCGCATAAACTGAAAACAATTGTGCATAAAAAACAGCAACAAAATAAGTATATCTGCTTTAAATATTGTACAAAAGCTGTGCCTTTTTTTGCATTTTATTCATTAAACATGTGTTGTATTTCATACCTTTGAAAACGTTGTCTGTTTTTCTGCTTATAATGTATAAGCAATAGATTTGATCAAATTTTGTTTTTTTAATTGTTTATAAATAGATCTGCATACAATGCAGAATTTCATAAAAACGCAGTAAAAAACTTTAATAGGGTAAAAATGTGGCAACGTTGCTTACAAATAAAGAGAATTAAAAAATTCTCGCGTACGAGTATAAAAAATACTTAAAATTCTGATTGCGATATTTTTGATACTCGTTTTTCAGGAATGGGTAAAATAAACTCCGCAACTTTTTATTGCGGTGTTTAAAATACTCGAGTATGAAAAGTATAGAGTAAGTATGCGGTGTACTCATGAGTTGCGGTGTACTCGTGCAGTTCTCTGATGCATACACTACACCCTTACCGCAAAGAAGATCGTACAATTTGTTTTGACGTATTGTATGATTTCTTGTCTAAGTGGCAAGTGCATTTTCAAGTGATATTTTCATTATTATTATGTTAATATAAATTTTGTTTTTGTATATATATATATATATAAATATTGTGTACAATTAGTCATACGTATTATGTTGCTTATTAAAAATTGCATGCTTATTTATATTTTAAATTTCTAGATTTAGTTTATATAACAATCAACAATATATATATATATATATAAATATTGTTTATAATTAGTCATACATATCATATTGCTTATTATTAAAAAAATATTAGTTTTATTTATATTTTAAATTTATACTTGTACAGGGTGTTTTTTATAGACGTATAGAACTTTAAGTTGGCATCACTTTTTTAACTGGCGGCCATTTTGTCAGCTGTCAAGTGATTAATATTTAGTTTGGTTTGCCATTTCATCATGAATAGGTTGACAAAAGAACAACGCTTGCAAATCGTGCAAATTTATTTCGAAAATAATGGTTCAGTTCGCGAAGTTTACCGCAAGCTCCGTCCATTTTATGGTCGACATAATCGGCCATCAGAGCAATTAATTCGGTTAACCATGGATCGTTTTCGCACTACGTTTACTCTATGTGATAATACGCATCCGCAGAGACGTCGAACAGTGCGCACCGAAGAAACAATTGCCGCTGTAGAGCAAAGTGTTGAAGAGGACCCGAATGAATCGATTCGCCACCCTGCACAGCAATTAGAGCTTTGTCCATCAACTTTATGGAAGATTTTGCGCAAAGATCTTGGCTTGCGACCTTACAAGATCCAGCTTGTGCAAGAATTAAAGCCGCGAGACCATGCAATGCGTCGTGATTTTGGTGTATGGGCCGAAAATGAGATTGATCTCGATGCTGATTTTCATAGCAAAATTTTGTTCAGTGATGAGGCTCATTTTTGGTTGAATGGCTACGTCAACAAGCAAAATTGCCGCATTTGGAGTGAAGGGAATCCACATGAGACCCTTGAAACGCCATTACATGCACAAAAACTGACTGTTTGGTGTGCTCTATGGGCTGGTGGAGTCATTGGGCCATACTTCTTCCGAAATAATGCTGGAGAGTCAGTTACCGTTAATGGAGACCGGTATAGAGCCATGATAACCGACTATTTTGTTCCCCAATTGGATGGCATGAATGTGCATGAGTTGTGGTTCCAACAAGACGGCGCTACATGCCACACAGCGCACGTTACAATCGATTTATTGAAGGAAACATTCGATGAGCGCATAATTTCGCGGAATGGACCTGTCAATTGGCCACCAAGATCGTGCGATTTGACACCATTGGATTATTTTCTTTGGGGATATGTGAAGTCGCTCGTCTACGCCAACAAACCAGAAACGTTAGGGGACTTGGAAGCCAACATTCGTGGCGTTATTGCCAACATACGGCCCCACATGCTCAAAAAAGTGGTTGAAAATTGGACCTGTAGAATTGACTTTATTCGAGCCAGCCGCGGCGGCCACATGCCCGAAATCATATTTAAACATTAATGGCATAAAATTATCCTTCCAATAAAGCCAAATTGATGGACATTAAAACGATTTTCTTGTGTTTTATTTCAATTCGAAGTTCTATACGTCTATAAAAAACACCCTGTATATATTTTCCCTTTCTTGTGTGGCATTTCTCCTCTCTTTTTCTTAAATATCTTGTTACATATTTTATTACATCTTATTATTGTTTAATCTATAGTTTTCGTACAAATGCTTATAATTATTTTTCATTGTTTTTGTTTTTTATTTTAATAGTTACATTTAAATTATCAATGAAAATTAGTTGCTATAGGGGTTGGTATGGTGATTCATTCTTTTTTTATTTCCAACTTTCAGTAGAACTAAATCTCCTATTTTAATATCAATGCTATTAGTTTTGTCTAGGGAATCTAAACTTCTATTTTCTTTTACTTTTCGAAGTAATCTTCTGGCATTTTCTAAAGAATATTTCAGTCTAACTTTTACTTCATTTGCGTAATTTTCATAATTATAAACCGTGTCATTGTTCATTTTCTAAAAACTAGTTCAAATGGTGAATAATTAGTGTCTATATGTGGAGTTATATTATATGCAAATGAATAATAAGGAATCCACTCACTCCAATTATCATCATACTCGAAAGATAAAAAGTACTCATTTAGAACACGATGATTTCTTTCAAGAGTACCTAAGGTTTCATGATGATATGGTGTTGAAAATTTCTGTTCTATTCTTAAAAGTTAACTAATTTCTTTCATCAATTCATTTATAAATTCTGTACCTCTATCAGATTTCAAAATCTTGAATGGTTCATACTTTAGTATAAGATTCTCTGTCATACATTTTGCTATTGAGTTGGCTTCTTTTGTTTCCATTGGGGCAGCTATTATGTATTTTGATTCACATTGCATGGTTAATATATATCGATAATTCCCCGATGGACGTAAAGGTCCAACTGTATCGATAAAAATAGTACTAAAAGTCTGTGTTGGTGTATCTGTAACTGGTAATGGTTCTTTAGTGTGCTTATAATTTCTTCACCATTTTGTACATATTTTTCCATATGTATTTCTGTTTTAATCATAGCAATGTTTTACGCACACCGAAATGTCCTCCGCATGGTGTATTGTGTATAACAATATTAACTCTTGCTTCTGTTCATCGTTTAATATTTTCTGAGGATCATTGTATAGAAGAATTTTGACGTCTTTTGTTTTGCTTTTATTAACTTTATTTTTCATTGCTTCATGGCTTATAATACTGAATATGTTATCACTTCTCTTATCTAAATAATATGGATTATCGCTACATATCACCTGTATTTCATTTAGACTTTTGTTGTCTTTAATTTCCATTTCTTTGGTTAACCTTTTTTCTAATATAAATCTTAATTTTGTTGCGCGTCTTATATCATTCATAGATGTACATTCCCACATTTTGAGTTGATCAGGATCAACTTGAGAAGCATCTTTATTTTTCTCTTTGTTCTGCGTCTCTTTATTCTTTATTCCTCTTGTTATCACCAGCGTTCTTTTAACTGTTTAATGGTATCATATCTTTAAGTAAATTAGAATCCATTTCTAATCTTAATAACGCGTCTGCACTTGTGTTGTTAGTTCCCTTTTTGTAAACTATCTGAAAATCGTAGTCAGATAATTCCAAACGAATTCTTGTCAGTTTTTAGCTAGGATTTTTGTGCGTAAATAGTGCGACAAGTGGACGATGGTCAGTCACAACTATAAATTTTCTTCCAAACAAATATGGACGGAAAAATTGTATACCCCAGTGTATACCAAGTTATTCTTTTTCTATAACTGCTTTATTTCTTTCGTGTTTACTTAATGAACGGCTTGCATATGAAATCGATCTATCAACCCTAATTTCACCTTGTTACAATACGGCTCCTAATGCAAAACCTGATGTATCTGTTGTTAGGATAAAAGGTTTGTAAAAATTCGGATATTGTAAAACTGGGCTTATTAGTTTCATCTTAAGAGTTTCAAATGATGTTTGGCACTGTTCTGTCCAATCGGATTTTTGACCCTTTTTTTAAATAATTTGTTTAAATTATTAGCTATGTCTGAAAAATTTTTAATAAATCTTCTGTAGTAATTACGAAAAGCCAAAAATCTTCTGATGTCATCAGCGTTCTTTGGCACAGGATAGTTAGTTACTGCTTCAAATTTTCCAGGATCTGGTTTTATGCCATCTGGAGTTATAAGATGGCCAAGATATATCACTTCTGGTTTTAGAAAACAACATTTATCTGCATTGAGTTTTAGATTATACTTTTGTAAACGAAGAAGTACTTTTACCAAATTTAAATTATGGTGGTTTACACTACATCCGAAGACGATAATATCGTAAAGAAATGCTAAAGAATCCAAACCAGACAAAGCAATGGTTAACATACGTTGAAAACTATTTGATGATATTTTTAATCCAAACGGTAATCTGGTATATTGGTAATGACCATTTGGTGTTGAAAAAGCTGTATATGGTAGAGATTGTCTTTCCAGCTCGATCTGATGAAATAAACTTGTCATGTCCAACGTTGAAAAATATTTGGCTCTACCCAATTTGTCTAAGACATCTTCAATGCGAGTTACTGGAAATTTATCGTTTATTATCTTGTCCTTTAGTTTCCTAAAGTCAACTACCAATCTCCACTTCTTAAGATCAATTTCATCTTTTTTCGGAACTAGTAATAAAGGTGTGTTATATGGACCAACAGATGTATTATATTGCTTTCTAACAATTTTTGAATTTGTGCATTAATCTCCTTAGTACTGGCTTGCGGCAAACGGTAATTTTTTATATATACAGGACTATTATCATGAAGATTTATTTTTTGCTTATAAAAATTGTTAGTAGTTAAATGTTCATCATCCATATGGAACACTGATTGACACTCACGCAATATGTTCAAAAATTCTTGTTTATCAGTATCTTTCAAATCATTCAATTTTAAACGCTCTAGTAGCAGTGATGGGAAATGATATTTGCATTTCGGTCCAAAATTTTTTTTGAGAGTACTTTTTTAACCTCAAGAGTAACAAATCGTTATTTTTTTTTTTTTTAATTTTTATTAAACAGCAAAAAATCTTTATGAAAAAGAAAAGTTAACTAAAACCATAAATCAATATATATATAAATTTTTTTACCTATAAACAACAAATTGTTTAAATTTATTTTGTACTTTTAAGGTATGACACTTTAAACTGAAATAGCCTCAAGATAAATAGCGCCAATGGAATGGATTTGGACTTATTTCGAAAGCAATTTTCTCTAAAATTTTAAGACCATTTCGAAAAAAAAACTTCCTTCATCACATTAAAGTCAAATAAGCACAAATCTACTCCAAATGAAAATTTCATTTCGCATCACTGAAATGCAGTACCCAATTTCATTATTTTTTAATTCTCTGTCACCCTAATATTTGACTTTTGATTGGAGTTAATTCATTAAACTAGATTAACATAGATGGTGAGGGAAATATAAGATTCGGCATAGCCGAATATAGCACTCTTAATTGTTTGTATTAATATTGACAATTCTATCAAAAGAAACACAAAAAACGAAACGGCTGTTTTTTGCAGCTACCCTATGTACATTGTGAAAAAACAAAACGAATATGTAAAACCAAATAATAAGACACGATAAGAACTAGAGTTGCAATATTCGTAAACTATAAGTGATGAAGGGGAAATGCTAAAACATATTAATTTAAGAAAATCAATGTTTTTAAATTGTAGACGTATCGCTGAAAGTATCAAATGTTACAGAGGAGTAACACAGTATTTTTTGAAATCAAACAGTATCAGAAAAAGTACGATCGTAACAACTTTTCCATCACTGTCTAGTAGTCTATCAAATCGTTCTCCTGTGTTTTTTTTTCTTATGAGTATTTACATTAATAGAACATACATCATATTTACCTAGTGAAATAGTTTCAATTTTCAAATTTCTCACTGTTACAGGCTTATTTGTAACATTTAGTAATTTAATATGTTGATTTCCTTCCTTGTTCACAGTCGCATTCGCCAAATATACACCATTTGTAATTTTTATATTTTTAGCCAACTTCAAAAAAAGAAGGAGGTTATACAATTCGGCTGAATGTTGCATTTTTTTAATATTTGTGCCTCCAGAACTCAGTCATATCTGATCCGACTTTGAAATTTTTTGGTAATATGATAGATTATGCTTACAGTTCATAATCTTAAAAATTAAAGGGTGTCCCGATACAACATACATATTTTTTACGTGTATTATGAACTGTAAAGGGCGATACTGTAAAATTTAAAATGACCGCGTATTACTATAGCTCCCAATAACAAAAAGTTATACAAAAATAAATATAAAAATTAAAGGGTGCCCCCATAATTGATGTAAACTTACTTATGGGCCTATATTTTGAACCGTTATAGACAAACGATTGCATATTGAAGAGATTGTCGATTGCTATGGCCGTTAGAGTAACAAGTGTTAATATTACAAATTATAAATTAAAGGGTGCGCCAATAGTTCATAAAATATGAGATATATAGCCATACTTTTGAACAGTGTTAGACAGACGCTTGAAATTTAAATCGATCCTGTATTGCTTAGTGCGCTATAACAGCAAGTATAAAATTTGGAATTGGAAATTAAAGGGTGTTTCAATAGTTAATGTAATTTTGTGTATGTGACCAAACTTTTGAACCGTTATAGACAGAAGGCTGAAACTTAAAAGGGAACTGTATTGCTAAATCCGCTATATCAACTAGTTTATAATTAAAATTTGGAAATTAAAGGGTGTCCCAAAATTGATGAAGATTTACTTATATGAGCCTATCTTTTGAACCGTTATAGACAAACGCTTGCAACTTGGACAGAATGTCGATTACTATGGTCGTTATAGTAACAAGTTTTAATATTAAAGATTAAAAGGTGCGCCAATAGTTCATTTAATTTGATGTATATTGCCATACTTTTTAACAGTTATAGTTAGACATTTGAATATTAAAACGAACGTGCATGGGTAAGTCCGCTATAACAACAAGTATACAAGTATACAGAACCTGATTGCTAAATCCAGCAGAACAGCAAGTATATAATTTGAATTTTTAAATTAAAGGGTGACCCTATAGTTGCTGTAATTTGATGTATATTGCCAAACTATTGAACAGTTGAACTAGTATACAATTTTTAGAGATAAGGGTGTCCCAATAGTTAATGCACTCTAATTTATGTGGCCACACACTTGAACTGTTATAGGCAGACAGATAAAATCTGTTTTGAAGTCGGTTTTTTTCGCAAGAATTATTTACTACACTATCTTCATCTAATTTAATCTTAAAAGGTATTATAATTTCACTTCTTTGCGGTATTCTTACATGATTAACAGAAAATACGTTATCATGTATAGGCAGTGATACTGTCTCATTGTGGATAGTAAATGACTATATATACGTATCATAATCTATATTGCATTTATATTTAGAGAAAAAATCTCTACCAAGTATTCCATCCGTACTTACTGGAAAATCATTTGGTACTAGTTGTATTTTATGTTGAATTTCATTATTTTCGATTTTAATTTTTATATTTGTGGAACCTATAGATTTAATGACTTCTTTCAAAATTCCATTTAAGCTGCAATAATCATCTGGATCCTCATCATTATGATATACAAAATCTTCCTTACACAGGAATACATCAGCTTCTGCATCTATCATGAATGTTAAAGGATAATTTGTATTCAAAACGTTAAGTTTTACGTAATTTTTGAGGTTAGATGATATATTATAAATTTTTGTTGTAATTACATGTTTTCTTCCGGAGATTCCAGATGTATGGTCTCCGGGCTCAGGTAGTTTCCCTGATCCTCAACATGGTTTACATTACGATTCATATTGGATCTATAGTAGTTCCTGTTGTTAGAATTAATATTAGTTCTATGGTTTCGATTTCTGTAATTGGAATAGTTATTTCTGTTGTTTGAGTTGTTGTTATTAGTATTAGAATTTGACAAACACATATTGCCCAAGTGATTAAGTTTTTTGCATCTGTAGCATTCCTTTCCATCTGCTGGACATTTATAGCCATGTTTTTTCTGCATTTCCTACATGTGGTATTTTCAACGCGTCTATTCTGTGTAGGTCTAACATTTTGAAAAAATACTTGACTTTGTTTTGACCTTGATGTAGTATTTTCGGCTATTTCCAAAGCTTCCACGAATGTTTTGACCCTACTAGCATTAATGGTTGATACTATCTGTGGATCTGAAAGTCAATTTACAAATGCATTATATGCTATTTTCGCATTCGAGTTTATTATTGGAATTCTATTCATTTTGCCTTCTTCAGATATTTGTATCTGATTTAATTCAGATACCAGGCTTTCAATTTTTGTGGCAAAACCAAGCAAATTATCACCCGTTTGTTTTATACTTGCCAATTCGTTTAAAATGCTATTAGAATTCTTAACAAATTTATATGCACCCTGCAAGGCATTAATTAATTCTTCAATAATTCTAGGAATTAAAGTTTGTTTTATCCTATTTTGTACTTTCGAATCCAATCTTGAATTGAATATGAAATGAAAGAATGAATTTTGTTTTTCCACCGGTATGGTTTGTGCTTCTATTTCTAAGTTCTTGATGAAATCTGTCAATTCATCCTTCTTTCCCGAGAAAATTGAGACTAACTTAATTATCGCTGTCAATTCGTTAATTGCTATGTTCGCCATACTTATCGCTTTTATCTTCTCTATACTAGTTTTCTTATTAGAGTGTTGCTCCAATAAATCTAAGGCCTCTGTTTTCACGTTTTTGAATTCTACTTTCTGATTTTCAGTTGGTTGTAATCTTAAGAAATCCTCTTCGAAGTTATTTATTTCTGTATTTTTAACAGATACAGGGTCTATTGAATACGGTCGATTTAATGATTTTTTTGCATTCGATATTAGTATCCGTAGACTCTCTAAAATTGAATCCATACCAATTACCTATAAAGTTATTATTATATTCTTCTTAATGTATGTATTCTTAAATTTTTGTTTTAATGTTTATTGTTTTCTTTTTTATGTAGGACAATATTTTTTTTATCGATTCTAGATAACTTGAGTTTTCCTTTACAAATCCTTTTACCTCGGATTAAATCAATGGCGTTCGTTTTATTGTATATTTTATATATATTAATAATAAAATACATAAAATTACTCAAATTATTAATATTACAAACTTTATTAAATTCCTACTTAGCATTATACATATGTACTATTTTCTCTTTTATTTATTAATAATCTTTTTATCCTTGTTTTTTTCTTAATTAAATTTTTTTTCATTCCTTTTCTTCTTCAGGGTTTTTTTACCCTCCAAAATAAGCCTCGTCCCCTTATCCTCTTCATAGGAGAGTTGAGAAATAATTACTGATAGTTCTTTTTTTGCTTTCACCAAGGCTCCACCTCTAGTTTTGTTGACGTTTGGTAGGGGAAAGATCTCAAATTTGGTTTCGATTTTCTTCTCTTCGCGGATCCTTAAAGGTTTTGGTCCAACAGTTAGTATTGCTGGTTTTGTTGCATCGTTGTTCTCTGACAGCAACTTTGCCCAGCGCTTCTCGGCCTCAAGGAGTTCCTCCAATATCTTTTCTAATGTGGGCTTCATGGAACTTTTATTGTGTGTGATGTTTTTTTTATTATTTAAAAGGACAAAACTAAGCATATGCTGTGTATGTTCTTATCCTTTTCTTTTTCTCTAGACTAAGCAATTAATTTTCCCTTTCTAAACAAGCAGAATATGCTTTAATTTAAAAGAGTCATTTATCGCTTTATGTTCAGAGTGGCAGGATCGCCATGTTTTATGATCAAAAATAAGGTTGATTGTTTATTTATACAAAGCTTTGTTCTTATATACTATACATTTTCTAGTCCTATGAGTGACTTTCTAAACCAGTGATGCGCAAGCCATACCACAATTGTGGAAAAATAATTTACACACATTCTTATGCTCTTTTGTTTAGTCGTCAATGAAACAGCGACAAATTTTTGTTTGATGTCGTTAGTGATAAACTATTTTCGATTGTCGACTCAAAAAAACTAGCTGGCGTTTGTACGGATGGTGCAAATGTCATGTGTGGAAAAAATGAAGGTTTTATAGGTCAATTAAAACGGAACGGGTTTGAGTTTAGCAGTTTTCATTGTATTGTTCACCAGGTAGCTCTTGCCTCAAAATTTCTAACTGAACATTCTGCAATGAAAACTGCTGAGCAAATAATTAATAAAATTCGTGGGGGGCATCACTCACTCACCCACAGAAAGTTTTTATGTTTTTTAAAGACTAAACGTGCTTCTCACTTTGATCTTAAGATGTTTACAGAAGTTCGGTGGTTAAGCCGGGGTGACAGTCTGAATAGGCTTTTTAATCTAAGAGAAGAAGTGAGGGAGTTTCTGGAATTAGAAAACATGGAAGAATGTATAATTTTTAAAGATAGAGATTTTATTTTAGACCTTGCATTTTTAGCTGATGCAGCAGCTATTTTAAATAAATTGAATTTAGAACTTCAAGGTAAGGAAAAAAGTTTAATTGATCTGTATACAACTGTTTTTAACTTCAAAACTAAATTATTTTTACTTTTGGACGAAATTGAGTCAGAGGATTTTTCCAATTTTCCGAAAACATTAATTGCTTATGATAAAGGGTCTTACGTAGAAAAACAGGAGCATAAGGCAATTATTGAAGATATTTTTTATAATATGCAGGATCGGTTTAAAGATTTTGAAGTAATTCAACCCCTGCTAGATATTTTTCAAAACCCCTTTAAGTGCGATGTATCAAAATATGGGTTTACAGTTCAAACAGAACTTATAATACTTCGCAGCTAAATGGAAGCTCCACCTGATATTGAAGTTATTAAGTTTTGGAGAAGCGTTAATAGTTCGGATTTTCCGTAAATTAAAAAAATTTCATATAAATGCCTGTCTTTTCTTGCCTCCACTTATCTGTGCGAACAAATTTTTTCAGATTTAAAATTTCTTTGCTCAAAACAAAGGAACAGAAATCACTCGGTTCACCTAAAAAATATCATGCTTATTCGAAATTGCAACAAAAACATTAAAATAGAAAATTTCATTTAAAAGATGCAAATATTATATAATTTTTTATAAAATCTTTTTACTATTTTTTTTAATAAGAATTGGTCAATTTTTTTACGTTTAACAGAGAGGAAAATCATTTTATAACATTATTCTGCTTAATTTTGCTTAAGCTATAATTTGTTTACTTGAATTTAAAATACTTTAAATTTATATAATTTGCTTATGCGAAATATATTATAACAAACAAGGTTTTTTTTAACAAACAACTTTTCTCATAGTGTAACTTTATATTTCTCACCAATACAAATACATTTTATATTTTGCGCATCACTGTTCTAAACTCACTCAATAACTTCAGCTCTACTCAAATAATTAGAATAAAATTACACTCAACATACTTTGCTGTATATAACATGCATGAACGGTATTCTAGTTGGAGCTTGTTCTGCATTCCCATTACTTGGGTCAGATTTCCAAAGTGACTTACTTCACAATAGTGACATACAAACTGAAAGTATTGCTCCATAAACCACACACGCAAATATAAACAAATATGCGGTGGGTTCAAAGTAATACTTTGTAATAATTTAGTGCAACCCAATACATTGTATGCTTGCACTTGAACTAAATCAGAGCATGCATTTGTACTCTACAAAATGCATACACTACACCTAACCCACTTCAATTTAAAAAAATCTTACACCACTGGCGGCTACAGCTGAAGAAAGTAATATCGCTCTATCCGAAATTATTTCCATGTCAGTCAGATTAGAGAAACGATAGAGGGCACCACCGGTATCCTTAAGGCTTTTCGCATTATCGGCTAATTTCTTTTTTCTGCGTAATTTTAAATCTTCCCAGCAATGTAACTAAATTCTTTATATCTTCGATTTTATATATAAAAAATACTCATCTTTTTCCAATCAGCAATATTTCGTTTGGGAGGCCCAATCGCATTAAGATTATTGCAGAGCTTCTTCCACTCTTCTTCTGCTGAAATCTTAATAGCTCCTAACAATATATAAAAATTTCTTTTAAACTTCCCTAATGGTATTTGTTTATTATCGGTTAAATTCAGTTTTAGATGGACTTTATAAACCAGTTACTGCTGCACTACCAAACAACACGACTCTTTGGAAATGTCATCGAGTAATCATTAACGTTATACGGGCCTAGAACTCTATATGGGTAAATGGCCTCATTTAAGAAGGATTAAAATCGTTAATTTCTCATACTAGAAATTTTACATTTCACACACTGCATCTCCAATTTGCCATACAGAGAAACTGACTTAGTGCTTAACTATTTTCTCGCCGATACTAAGAAAATCTTGGTTAGTTTCCTTTTCGCCCCTCATTAATATGCTTAGATTTATGGGTAATCCCATACGAGTTGAGGTTGTATATATGTAAAATTATTTCTATCTTAATAGTAATATTAAAAGCTACCATTATTTCATTTCATTTCATTTCATTTCATTGTTTATTTCATCTATTGGGTTTAACCCTTACAGATTACAATTAAAAGTAACAATTTAATTAAAGGCAAAATAATTTACAATAAATTTTATCTAAACTAAAAAGATGTAAATTAAAAATCATGAAAACTCATCTTGAACCACATGCGACAGAAACCTTCGAAAGACAGCATATCCAATACTGAAATCTATCCGATTGCACACCGAATTACAAAAGGTAATGCACCTAGTCATCGGTTCGTTTTCTCCATAATTTGTTCTGTGATAGGTTATTTCAAATAAATAAGTTCCCCTCAAAGATCGGCAAGGAGCACGAAACGGTAGTATTGACAATAAAGGTGCGCAGTTAATTTTAAAATCAATTATGTCTTTAATAAACACAACACTTTGTATTTTTCTGCGAACTTCAAGCTTTTGAATGTTAAGTATATTGCACCTCTGTTCGTAAGCTGGCATATTCTCGATAGAATATCGCGACTTAAGGGCAAATCTTGTAAAGCGTTTTTGGACTTTTTCAACCCTATTTATATACATATCATAAAACGGATTCCAAATAACACTTAAGTATTCAAGGTGTGACCTGACCAGGGTTTCAAAAAGAATCTTTAGCACATTTAAATTAGAAAACTCTTTGGAATTTCTTTTTAAAAATCCAAGCAGCGAGTTAGATTTAGATATTATGTAATCTAAGTGATCTTTGAATGACAAAGTTGAATCAAAATAAATACCCAAGTCCTTAATAAGTCTTTGTCGCTCAAAAACACTATTGTTTTTATCTAAGTACCTAAAAATAATATGGGAAGTTTTACGGGAGTAGCTAACAATTTTACATTTCGAAAAATTTAAAAAGAGATAGTTGTTTTCACACCAATTGATTAATGAAATAATATCTTTCTGGAAAATAGTACAGTCATTTACCGAAGAAATGTTATGATACAACTTTAAATCATCGGCATATAACAAACATTGGCAACTGTGAAATATTTTAGTAATGTCGTTAATAAATAATAGAAATAATAAAGGTCCTAAATGGCTGCCTTGGGGAATACCAGAGTAAACATTTATCGGATCGGACAAACAAGACCCAACTTTAACTAAAAGAATTCGTCCTGTTAGATACGATTTTATCCAGTTAATGAAACTTGAATGAAACCCCATTTTATAAAGCTTGTTTAAAAGTATTGGATGTATTATCTTATCGAATGCCTTGCCAAAGTCTGTGTATAAAGCATCAACTTGAAGACCGCGCTCGATTGAGGAAATGCAGGAATGCGTAAATAATGCCAGATTGGTTAAAGTTGATCTTCCAGTAAAGAATCCATGCTGTTGAATACAGATATAATTTTTTAGTTCCCAAAATAGCTTATTAGTGATGATTTTGTCAAAGACTTTTGGTATAATTGACAATTTGACTATTGGTCTATAATTAGTGACTACATCCTTACGGCCGGACTTAAATATAGGTGTAACATAGGCAATCTTCCACTCATCTAAGAAACGACCTTCAGCAAGCGATTGATTAAAGATGGTTTTAGTAATATTGGAGGCATGAGATCAAATCCTGCAGCTTTACTGGTATCAAGGTGTAAGAGAGCTTCAAAAACATCAGATAAGGCTAATTTAATGTTTCCAATATTAACAATATCCATTACGTTCGCAAGGTAATCAGGTGGAATATTTGAAGTGTTGATGTCCTCATAAACGGAAGCAAAATACAATCCGAACAAACCGGCAACTTCTTGCTCTCCACAGGCTAAGTTATCATCGAAATACATTGATTTGGGTAAACCGGTTGACTTCCTTTTGTTGTTGAAAAATATCCAGAAACTTTTAGGATTGTTTACGATACGAGCTTGTTACCGTCAGCAAAGGCGAACCTAATATATCAATAAAAGTCTTGTAAAATTATATACTTAAAACTTTTAACTTGAATTGTTAACAAATTGCTAATTAAAATAAGTGTATAATTGGCTTCTTTAAATTTAACTTATCCTTAATAAATTTTTCTAATTAAAATTTAAAATTTGGCTAACTAAAACTTAATCTAAATAAAACCTTTATACATTAGTTTAAATCAGAATTGTATTAAATAAAGTATTCTATTGAAATTGAATTCACCTACGCTCACATTTATATTGGTACACTCAAACACAAAACACAAGGTGAGCTCACACACACAAACACACTCATACATTACTCATACACATTACTAATTTAATTATTTAATTTCTCAAAACTCTTAATGTAATTCCTTGAGTCTCGAGGAAATACATTTTTTAAGAATATTTGGCAAATCTCATCTACAGTCCACTCAACTAAAGCCCAAATTTCTTCTTCTTCATCATAAATAAATTCTTTTTTTTCTGCCTTTATTGACCGAAGCCAGATCAATCCATTTGAGCAACACCCAACACGTTTGTTGCTGTTTTGTATTACACCGACGTACATTATTTATCCATAACAATGGATTGATTTCTTTAATGAGAAAATTCTAGATTAATTAATGATTTTATACTAGATTTTCCTCAACAAAATCTAAGAATTTATTTTGATTTTATTTAATGAGAGATATTTTAATATCTTTATTCGTATGTTCGGAAGATTTGCTAGAAATAAATATCACTATTCTGAGAAAAAAATGTTTAACCTTCTAAATTATTCGTCATAGAAGATCTATAAGTCATTATTTATCTTAGTGGTTATAGAACGAATAAATTAAGCCACATTTTATTTAAATCGGTATACAAATCAAAAAAACTGAAAACAGTTTTGTATACGCATTATTAACCCAACTCAAGGTTTAAAACAAAATGCAATTTTTGGTAGTTAATAATAAATAACCTTCGTTTAGTTTTTCATCGCATTTACTCTTTTTCCTTTTGTTCATTGCTTCTACTAGTTTTTCATTACACCCAGTTTTGCATGATAGATAATAGAAAATTTTCTTGCTTACCCCTGAGTGACAGTAAAAGAAGTAGTCAGCTGTTAAAAATATTGTGAATTTTTGGCAAAATTCACTTTTGAAAGTTTAATTTAACAACCTGCAAGAGTGATTTTTTGTGTCACTTTAGTTTTTCCAAGCCTCTTTTGTGTGGGGTTTTCATAAGTCTTTTTGTCAACCCTAAATCTGGTTTTTGTTCTTCGTATTCCAATGTCATTTTTTTCAACTTTTATTCTTTTTTAATTTTATTATGTGGCTCCAGCAGTTTTTTTCTTTGTTTCATGATGTTGGCATATTTTTAAGTTAATTGAATATATACAAAATCAATATTTAATATTTTTAAGGCCAATAACTCTTTTGTAAGCCCATGAACCTTTTGGAGGTCCAGTAAACCATTGAATACGTCCTGTGAAGATGGGAGACGGTCAATGAGACATGGCACAATTGACACCATGACGAACAGAGTTGAGTTTGTGTGGCTAAGGTTACTGTATTTTGGATGGACATCCAATGAATCACAGTAGCCAACTAAAAGGTCATAGAGGCAAAATACGTGGATGGATAGAGTCTCTGTTGGAATAATCTGCGTAAGATCACTGAAATTGTACAATGGGAATCCAGTGCACCATTGCGTGCGGCAAATTCACCATATTTGATACTCAAGGATATATAATATTCCAGACACTTGTTTGAGGGCTGCACTTTTTTGGTTTCTTATTACTTTCCGAAGAGCTTTATTCTTCTTAGTGTTTTCAATGGAGTGCAGTCGCTGTCTGCATCCGATCAATAAGTGACATCTAAAAAATGCATAGTTAAAGTCCGATACTCTGTTGATCACCACTAAATATGAATTGCCCTGCAACGAAATTTACAAAATTTATCGGCTAGAGCACGCTACAGTAGTATGTTATTGGAATATCAAAATACTTCAAATTGGACAATGGAGTGGATATATATTTCTCTTATAATCTTGTCCTCTACACAGAGAACAGAAATTCGTTCTGAGAACCGAATTCGTTGCCAATCGAATTTTGTCGGTTGTGTGTATTATATTGAATTCGGTTGTAATAACAGAATGAAAGTGGTACTCCCAACTGTTTAAAAAAATGATTCTTGGGTGACTATAAAGTATTATTGTGAATGAAATAAAACAATAAAATATGTTAATATTTACTTTTATTTTAAAAATAAATTACAGGAATTATATTACACTTTATAAATTTCATGTTTAGAGACTTCCTTTACCTCTGATCCTTCTTTACGAAATATGTATGTAGTTTCTTCGAGTTTTCATCCCGCCAGTTTTGCTGCTGCGAAGTGTAACATTTCAGAATTTTTTTAGTTTACAAAAGTCTTTGTAGGATTGATTTTCGACTTACCTTTCTACAATATGGGAGAACTTTTCACCACTAACAGTATATGTATCTTTGTATTTTTTAACTGAAATATTGATTATTTTTTTGTATAATGTTTACAAATTCATTTTTATTATGTCAAACATTTTTCGATTTTAAAAGACACAATTGATTTTTATGATTCTAACTACCAAAATTTGGTATGCAGTAGTAATATGCTGAATAAATTTAGTTGTATCTTCCAATTAATACAATAGATTTTAGTAAATACACAAATCGGTAACGATAACTTTTGTAAGAGCTTTTACAACCAACATTTGGACGCAAATATTATATGTTAGCTTTTAGTGTTAAATATTAGTCAAAATTATAATTTATTTATATTAAAAATCAAATAATTATATTTGTAATTAAATTTTAAGCATATCAACTGAATTTTTACCAATCTTTTTTCTGTGTTTCTGTGATTCAGTTTGCCTTATAATTGACACTTTTGTTAAAGGTCTTAACGCTTTAAGGGCCCTTGCTCCGAATGTAATGAGTCAGATTGGGATATTACTTGCATTCAATTAGTAGTTTTACGATGACACATCAATATTCATTGACATGACAAACTTGACCAAGTAAAAATAGCTTTAAGGCATGGCATGCAAGTGGCCCTTGGCTCTTACATAGAAAAAGAGTCGCTAAGCATTCAAGAAGAACTCAAGATTGTAAGGTGACTGCATTGCATGTACTTTTTATCTTAAATCGTTTAAACGAAGTTGTTGCTATTTTTCAACCGTGTATGAGTATTATTTAAACCTTAAAACCTTTAGCTTATACATTACAGTATTTGATTTACATATGATTCCTGTAAAGTGTTTAAATTTATTATTTTTTTTTTATTCCATGAGGATAATTGTTCATATTATTATAAATATGGTTTAATATTTCATATACGTGGTTGAAGACTTGTATTTGTGTATACAAATGTGCTGCATGAAGAGTGAATAAGTAACATTTATTCGATTTTCTTTAATGTTATGTATATGAACCACGAACAACAACAAACGCGAACAAGTGTTTGTATTCATTTTAAATCGACTTAATTCATTGTATATTATTTTCGGAAGCTTACGTTTGCATGTTTGTATATATAAACACACAATAATTGATAAATATTGCCTCCTTTAAGCCGTCTGCAGTTACACAAACATAAAACATCATTATACTGTAGGTGTGTGCACATGCATATATGCCTGTAGTTGTGTTGCAATTCAAGTTTTGTAAACATTGTGATTAAACCAAATTAATTAACTCTACATATATCTACTCGTATGTACTAAGAAAGATGCTGCTGACGATCAAGACTTTTAAGTTGGAAAATATGTTAAATGACGTGTAAAATCCATTAAGTTGTTTTATTAGCCATTGTGTGTTTAAATTAAGTTGGTAGCATATTCTAAGACATAATTAGCTCAAAACATTGACGTACATTCATAGCACTATTTTGCTAGTCAAAGTCACACATTTTTTTTAGCTCTTTTGTTAAAATAGCGACAAGAGCGCACATTATAAGCAAATTTTTAAGGTACTCTGAAGATACTTTAAAAACGTTTTAAGCAAATTTATTCATTATTGAAAATCTTTTAATAATTTGCAACATCTCGTATGTTACAAACATGGCTCTATTTTAAAGGCATATCGAGTCTTTTCATAACAACCCAGCAAAAAATTAGACATTACCTTAAAAAGTACTTGCCATATAATGACTTACTTTTGTGATTGCCATATTTTGTTACTCGCTTACAAAACACATTACATTAGTTTCCAAAAAAGGAATTATTAATGGAACTAGTTTTTTGTGTCAAAACAGATTATTGTACTAATGGTACTCATTATTTCCTACAATAATTAATGTAATCGATTATCAGTAATTGATTATAAAAGTCTCATGCCTTGTTAAAATCATTAAGTTGGCAATCTGGTTGGGAAGTACTTCTGCCAAAAATACTTAATTCAACTCTCGATTACCTTTTTAAAATTTTTTTGCTGGGAATATCAAAAATTATTTAAAATAATTATTTTATATTATTATCCTCATAAACTAACATAAGAAGAAAAGGATCGTAATTAAAGTAGAAAGTAATGAAGGGAGTCAGAAAACCAAAATCAAAAGCCTTGATACCACAGATAATTGACCAGATAACTCACTTGTAACGTTAAAAAAAAGTGTTATACTATACTTTCTTCCATCTTTCGTCTAAGCGAATAAAAAAATATTCATAAACCCTAAAATCAATGTGTTAGAAGAAACCGCTACACATACCTATGTACATATTGCAAACATACGCACATTGGACCAGCCAAATAATTCTCCTCTCCATCGAGATTCTAGAAGAGCAGAGGAGTAATTTCAAATATTAAAAAAAAACATACATATGATTTCATAGAAAAAATATACATACATACGTAAATTAGTTCTGCCAAGAATTGCTTAAATTATTTTCTTTGAATAAAATATAGGATATTAATAAAATAATGGATAAAAGCCAGCACTTGCTTACATTCTTTTTTCATTTTATTTAATAATGGATTTTAGAAGAAAAACTTGCCTGTGAATATTTGGTACCTATGGACGACATGCATATTCAAGAATTTTAGCAGTAAGCGTTGGGACAGTTAAAAATATTATGAATATTAGAAAAGGCATTCACAAAAAACTAGCGTTTGCTATCGGACGACTAAAGACTACTTGCAGTTATAAACAAATGCCGCAACGACAAGCACAATTTCAATCAAACATGAATTCTAGTTGCAGGCAAGACGACGTGATTATAAATATGATTTTATTCTAAGATTGTATTGTCGGACAATGGAATTGAAACCGTGTGAATGCGAGACTAAAATTAAATTTTTATGAAATTAGTTGGTTAAATAGATAATGTCTACAATGTACACAACCTAAGGTAAAAGATGCGTAGAATGCTAATGAAGGATGTAGCGATCCAGAAAATTCAGCATTACATTATGCTGGCATCTAATTTTTCTTGTTTCCTTTGGAAAACGTCCGCATACATTAAATAATTTTTCTTTCGAAAAAAGGTTTTCAGAAATTTTAAAATTTAGGTAAGCCAAAATCAATATCAATTTTTTTTATTAAAACTTTATATATAAAAATAAAGCATTTTTTGAAGTTACATAAACTAAACTAAACGCCATTGAGCCAGCGACGTGATGGTCGTATGAAGTACGGGCTACTTCGTAAAGGTAATAGTGTTACTTTGGAAGATTCTATTCGGTTTTGGCGTGAAGAATACTGTAAGAAAAAATTCCGAAAATTTTACAAATACTAATTAATACAACATAGAATACAATTATGGAAAGAAATTATCTATGGTAAATTATACGCCCTACTAGTGCCTTAAAATGACTCAAGAAAAAGCATATTAAAGAAAACAAACATTAAAAATTATCTTGAGCAGATTTATTATCTGTTCATGTTTAGGAAGTTATGAGTCATGTATATAAGGGCCATTACCCTTATAATACTTACTTTTATATATAATTATCTTGTATATATGTATATAAACCATACAAATTTAATGTTATAAAATTTTTAACTTTCTTTATTTTTACAGTTCTTATTTTTAAATTATATAACAAAAACAGAGGCATACATTACACTACTTAATAAAATTACATACAAACATAAACATACTTGGCTGGATTTTTTGGGTATTGGTGCAGCTTCTCCCTATTATTACCCATTATACAGCGGCGACTCGTAAAAACAACGAAATGATTTAATAAAAAACTAATTTAAATTAAAAATAGCTTTATATTACATACACTTTTTCCACTAGATTTCTTTTTATTTTGTAATTTAATAAAAGTAGAATTCCAGCTATAACCAGAAAGAGATAGCAGTAAATAAATAAAAAACCGCAAGTACTATTACTATCCTTCTCTGCCTATAGCTGCAATCTTTTGAACTAAATTTTTCGTGCCTTATCTGGTTAGTTATCTGTGCTTGATGCGTTCAGATATTATTACTTATTTTAGTTGTCGCAGCTTCGACACTCAGCACTGAGCCATAATTTAGTTTCTGGAGAATTTTTTAAAAACAGTTTTCGTAAATGTCCGTTCTGAAAATATTTATCTTTTACCATTTTGTAGTTTAATTTTTATATTTTGATTTCCCGTTTTGTTATTTGCATTTTGTTTTTTTTTTTTTTTTTTTTTTTTTGAAGAGAAGTTAATTACCCGCAAACACTTCAAAAAGTATGTAACTAAAAAGTTTTGTTTGTTTTACCACAGAAGTTCTAAAAATTATTTGTATCTACAGTTTTTGCGTTAATGTTATGTAATAATTATTTTTTACGATATACATAAGTACAGTAGTTTTCCGGTTTAACGAACCAGTACTTTGTCAGGCCTGTTCGTTGAACTAGAAAGTTTCTTATATGCCATATTTATGTCTAGTACCCATGTTATGAATGAATAAATAACTAGAACTGTATAATTTGTCATTTATTTTAAAATGTGCTTCAAAGTTGTGCGTTCGTTAAATGCGATATTCGTAGAATCGAAGGAAAACTACTGTAATACCATAACGTAACGAATAGTTTTTCATTCAAATTGCTAAACTTTTTGCCCAATGTAGCTATAATTTTATCTTTCATTTTAGTTTCACTTTATAAAAGAGCCGAAAAAACCAGTCGAGGATACAGAAAAATAAAATCATTTTTGTCTTTACTTTATTGTTTGAACAAAATTCTTTAGTTTATTTAAAATGCGATAAGAAGAGCTAAGTAAGCGTTAGCGAAATGATCATCGAGACGTGCTTTGGCCCTCAATAATCAATAATCGTGAATTTAATCATTTTGATTGGGATATTAGCGCGATGTTATTAAAGTTTAATTAATTTTCCCGTGGTTTGATTTTTAAAATGCATTTTTATTTAACACAGTCAAGCTAGTTATTGATATTTTTTATTTCACTAATCATGAAAGAAAAACCAAATTTCGGAAATAAATGTTCAGTTTATAAAGATGAAGATACAATAAATAACGACGTAATAGTAAATAGATAAAACTTTTAACCAACCCCAAGTGGTATGGTTTTTTCAACAGGTAATATAAAATATGAGCTTTAAGATATACATAAATCTAAATTGATTTTTCTAACAGACGAGAGAAGATATACACAAAAAGTTATAAAGGAGACAAAAAATGTAATAAAAAATTTATTTAGCTTTTCTGCAAATAAAAACCAAGTTTCTATAAAGGAATTTTCATCCGATATTAATGCTGAGATCAAAATAAACATCAATTTCTTGTACAAGCCATATTTCTTAAGGTGCTAAGTTTATTAGCCATCAGCGAGAAATTTGATTTCTAGAAATCGCACTAACCTTAGAACATTTTTCACACCCCGTCACTTTGATAATGACAAAAGAAAATTTAGCACCTTGCAATGAATGATTGATAACTAACTGTTAAGATTTTAAAATCGTACAGACCAGTCCGAAAGTCTATCACAGACTTACACATTTAGTCCTCACTACTATCATCATATTTTTTTTGCAGATATATCATTTTTGACAGATCGAATGAATGTGAAGGAAAGTGTAATTGGAAAGTCATATTTTAACAGTGCGTTAGGAAGTGAAGTTGGTTGCTTGTTTCTTTTTACTCAAATTTATTTTGGTATTGTTTAAAAGTAATGACAAGTTAATTAATTTTCGAACAATCTAGTAGCTGTATCTCTTTTGTATTTTTAAGCAGTGGGTTTTATAAAACAAAATGAGTTAACATTAATGTGCAAATTTACGCTCATATTTACGTAGAACATTTCAGCTGAAAATTTAGGGGTTAGGTAGCGTTTCGCTTAACATGTTGAATCAGATTTATCTGTAACTCAGGATGCAATTTATGATAAATTATCCCCCTTAGACACTTTTTTATTCACATATTTTATAATCTCTTTTAAAGTCCCAGGGATGAACTTATGCCTACGTTTCTGTCTGTTTTAAGCTCCTTTATGAATTTTATCGCAAAAAATGAATTGTAAATGAATTTTCACATTTAACTTTTTATTTCCTACAGCAGTGCTACCAACTATAATGGAAAGTAATGTTGTATGCAAATTGCCATAAAAATGCAAGATAAGCAATTGATGATAAATTTTATTTGCAAATAGCAAGCTTATAAACGCAGCTCGTATAATCTAGACTGCATGCAGTTTTTTTGATTGTTGGTTTTGTCGTGTGAAGATGAATAATATAATCTTTTATCGTTTTCTTTTCCAGTGGATATAGTTTACGGCGCATTAAAACAACCCCTTTACCATATCCAGCTGCTTTATTGCAATTAAAAATATCACAAATAATTTAAATTTTAAATTAAAAAAAAACTCATTAAGACAATGCATAATCATCTCCTTGGAGATGTTTAGTCTTTTCGGCTATCAGACTCTCCTTTTAACATATGTATGCCTGAATACATATGTATGTTTTCAATAGCAGCGTTACCAATTAGTTATAATTTTATTTTTCGGTACCACTAAAAATGTAAATTATTATTGTTTGTAATTTTCCGTGTAAACAGCGAGTTAAATAATTGCAAATATTTTCGAACTACATAATGTGAATGGGCGTTATGTCGCATCGTAGCGTCAGAACGTTCATGGATATTATAGTTATATTTTATAGTATTCTATGTAAGAAAGATGTTTTTATCAACTGGCTTGTAGAAAATCTTTGGTAAGCGAAACCGTTATTTTTTTAAGTGCGGTCATTATGACACTTTCATAAATGAAACTATGTATGTCTATACTAAAAATGACAAAATATGCATTGAAATTATGACTTGTTTTAATCTTCATGGACATTCTGTCACTTTTATGTGCGACATAAAGTCCATAGACACTATGGCATGCCACCAATTTTTAATTGCAAGTAGCGATGATTAATCCATATTTCATCCTCAAGGAAGTCGTAAAGATCAAGTCTTTAGTCGTTTTCAGAAACTAATTTGTTTTTAATTCTTTATGCGCCTTGTGTGATTGTGTTAAGTTATTTTCAGTTTCAAGGCAGTCTTTATGACAGCAACAAGAATGGGAGAGTAGAACAAACTTTTATACTGAATAAACGCTACAGAACTTTAATTTCCATTTTTTTGGTTTAAAAAAAAAACGAATTCGCTATGGCATTTTTTTTAATTGTGTGTAAATTATTGTCACATTAACAACATTCAGCTACTTAAGGAAACACTATTTGTTGTATAAAATAGCTTTAAAAAATAACTTTCTAACACATGCGACTCAATAAAATACTGAAAGCGTACTAATTTATGCATTTTTTTCATATATCTAAAGATTAACAAGGAAAAATAAAAAATACAGAACGAGGGTGATGGTTGCATGTCAACCTTTCAACGCTGAAAGAATTAAATAAACGAACATATTTTTTATGAGAGAAAATAGTGAAAAATTTTTATTTCCGTTTCTTAATAAATTTATAATAAACGCACACAAGCAATAAAAACGTTTTATTCTGCAATAAATAAAATATGCAGCTTTATGTTCAATTTTATTTTATGCTTTAAGAAACTTAGATGCACTGAACATTTTGTAGAAAACAATAAATCCATTTATTTATTGAAACTAGTTGTTAAATACTTATTTGTCCCATGGTGCAAATTGAATTTATCTACATTTACTCTCAGTACCTATATTGAATTATTTGTTTTTGAGAATACTTGTTAAACCATAAATAACGGGACAGAATTAATTCTCATACTGACAGCGACACACGATCACTGTTTAATTATAAATTTTAAGATATTGTAAAAGTTACCAAATAAAAATTTTATGAAAAAGCCTTAAAGTTATTTAATTTAATTTAAATCTTAAGAATTTAATACTATGTTCACACGGAGCCCAATATTCTTGTTTCGCTCTCTCATTCATGATTCACAGCCCAATCACGGCCGAATCAGCGTGCTTCGCCATATAAAATCTTGAGAGCGAAGCATTGTGTTTTGAGACGATTCAGCTTGAATCTACTTGCGAAGCATGAAAAATTTATGTCTTCCCTAATTTTTATCGCAAGTTTATCTGAACTAGCTGTATATAAATGTAAACAAAAAAAGTAAACCAATATTAAAAGTGCTGTATGAATATGTGTTAATATAAAAACAAATAATTACATTATAATTTAAAATTTTACTAATTAAAAACACTAAAATTAAAACGAAAAACAAAATTTTAGAACAGAAGTCAATGTGAAGCATGTAGTATGTGTCGTGGAAACGGCATGCTTCGCAATCATGGTTCAGAGAGCGAAGCAAGTGCTTCACATTGCCGTGTAAACATGCTATAATATTGGCGACGATGATGGGATTTTTCCGACATTCTAAAATCACTTTAATAAATCGAATATTGGTAATCTCCTGAATTAATTATCAATACATAATTAAATCATTATAACGTCGATGCCGCTTAAGACTGAAGCAAAATCTCCTGAATCAAATTCCATACAAACAACTTCTGCTCGTTCATCTAATCAACCAAAACATATAATGGCTTCTTAAGGAACGCTTGAGCTATTCCACATCAACCATCCTGAGAATTGGTCTAAGTACTATGCAAGGTTTGAAGTCTTTTTTCTAGCCAATAATGTACAGGCTGCCCGACAAAAAGCAGTTTTCTTAACGTTGGCGGGTGAACCACTCTATGATCTCCTATCATCATTGGCCTCTCCCAGGAAGGTGAGTGAACTTCAGATCAGTGAAATTGAGATCTTGCTATCGAACCATTTTTCTCCGCGTCCATCGGAAAGCATTAATGAAATTTGCTGTTGATTGCAATATTGGTAACGCTTTGGACCTCATGCCTCGTGATCGTTAAGTTAGTGGGTTGCGCGATGAGGCTTTGTAACGTAATCTCCTTGCCGAGTCTGACCTTGAGTTACAAAAGTTCATAGATCGGGCTACCTCGGCTGAGGCATCGCTGAGGAATGTGATGGTCATACGTCAGCTGGAGCAAATTCAGCACATAATCAAAAATAACCAGCACCACAAAAACATAAAACACCAACGCAAATCGAATAATATCAAACCGTGCAATGGTTGTGGAGGTAACCATCCCCGCTCACAATGTACACACAGAGAAAAAATCTGCTCTGCGTGTGGTAATAAGAGGAATCTACAGCGCGTCTGCCGAACTACAAAACAAGGTGCTCCAATTTTTCGACCATAAAAAGCATTCCACAAGCGACAAAAATATTCGCATTCAATAAATCATGTATTGAGAGCGGAGAGCCGCAAAAGTTCTATAGTAGTCAACATTAACGGAAAGCCGTGTGAGTTTGAAATTGATTCCGGCTCTGGTTATAAAATTGTGTCATCACAGACCTTTAGTCAATTGTGGTCAACTGCACACCCGTTAAGCCCAAACAAGTTCAACACACCATTAAATACAATAAGGTCAACAAGTAACTTATTTTGCAACACAAACAGGAAATAATCATTTCGGAATATTTAGGTTTAATAAAGTATTGCTGATTCGATATTGCAACAATTGTTAAAATGAAAAATGCTGAGGTGCAAAACTTATTGACCGCAACATTTAATATTAATATTAAGGAAATATTGTAATTTAGTTTAGATTAAAAAAAAACATTCAATAAAGAAGATACACTTCAGGCCTTTTTTTCAAAAAATAAAGAAATAACATAATTTATTAATTGGCGTCCGAGCAGGGACCTGCAAGGACAACCGAATAACAAAAAAGTGTAAAGTGCGCGTTTAAGTACCTCCATAGGAGCTATTCTTGGAAAAGTCTTGTTTTAAACCACAAATACCTCCACAGGAGCTATCAGTGAAAAACCGTGACCAAGAGCGCGTAATTAACTATCCTTGTCAGGTTCCCAAAAGGAAAATCACCACCGTCAACTTTTTGCAGGAGTTGAGGAACAAGTGTGTACCGAGGCCCTGAGTAACCCGTTCGAGGGACAAAAAGGAACAACCAGAGTCACCGTAATTTTATTGCTACTGTAGGTTATTTTTAAGGAACACATATTTTTGAAACAATAAATGAAAATTGTGAAAGTGTTAAAGTTTTATATTAACTATTGTAAAAAAAAGAATTTTTTAAATAAAAAAAATTTTTATACGAATTTGTTTTAAAGTAAAAGAAAAAATTGTATTATAAAAAGGAATTTTTTTAATAAGAGGAAAATTATTAAAAACAAGAAAAAAGATTAAAATTTTATTTAATTTTACTAGATTTAAGTATTGCTAAAATATTTGAAGCTGCAATACCTACGGGTTCGTCCAAAAACAAATATAGTATATGTTTTGCCGGAATAGCTTTCTTTTAATTAATATAATATATTACAAAATCCGTGATGAGAAAAGTATAAAGACCGGTACGATTGAAGTAGAATTCAGTAATGATTTTTTATTTTTCAAAATAGTTCTTAATATTATGTAGAGGTTTAAAATTTCACGAGCACTCCGAATATTATTGGTTGATACTTTAACTTGTAATATTTTTGATAATATTAACTATTATTTTAATTAAATAAAGTAACTACTACTACTATTGGGTAAGAGCGAAAATAATTTAGAAAAATTCAGGTTAAAAAAAAAGGAAACGAAGTGACTAAACATGCCGGCCCCATTGAAGGCTTTGAGCCTTCAATCTATCGGAAGTAGTTCCAGCTTGTGTACTGGACGCTTAAATATCCATTATTTGTCTTCACTTCCGCTACTCGAGTTTTGCCGTCTGGGCCTGGAAACACGGCTATGACTCTCCCTGTTATCCATTGAAGCGGGGGAGATATTCGTCGTGAACGACGACGATTCTGCCGTCCGCTTGAGTGCGGAAGAATGACAGCTTGACCGATTTTTCTGGAGACGATCCGCTGAGCAGCGCTCCTAGGCCTTCTTCGATTAGAAGATGTGCTGGTGTGAGGGCCTCTCCGTCGTTGGGGTCGCTGGATAGTGGTGCGATTGGTCTCGAGTTGTGAACTGCTTCTATTTCGGCCAGAATTGTTGTTAACTCTTCTGCAGTTAAGAGAACATTGCCTAATGTCGTTATTAGTAGGACTTCGGCGGACTTTTGCCTCCCAAAGACTGCCGAAATGAGGTGCCCTGGACGGTATAAAGGCAAATTCTATCATTTTGCTAGCAGCGAATGATATTTCGGGTTATAGCATTTATTCTCTGGCCTTCCTCAGCTCTCGGCTGGCGCCGACAATGTTGGTAGTGTTGTCGGCGTATACCTTGTCCGGGTACCCTCTCCTGGCTATGAACCTTTGGAAAGACAAAAGAAACGCATTTGAAGTTAGGTCGGAGACTAATTCTAAATGCACGGCCTTTGAAGCGAATCAAACAAAAGCAGCTATACACATTTTAAGCGGTGAGCGAACACGGATTCTTAACGTAACGTTAATAGGGCCGCAAAAGTCTATACCGCAAATTTTGAATGGCCGTAATGGTCTTACTCTATCAGCGGGCAATGGCCTTTCAAAATTGTGTAATACTTCTTTTATATTTTTAATTAAACCTTTTATTTCTTCACTATTAATTCATATATTTTAATTTTGTTTCACTTTTCTTATTTCCAAATGTTCTTTTACATACTTGTTTTAATTCTTGTGCTCTTTTCTTCATTCCTGTGTTGACATTTCAATATAACACTTCATTCTTTGGTTAACGTGTTACCAGACAGATATTACCAGATCACAGTCACATAAGATCATTAGTGTTGGTTAACGAATCAGAAATTTATGAATTTCATGATAAAGAAAATAGATATATGAAGAAAAAGTAAAAGACTTTACACATGCATATTTGCTGATATGTGAATAAATTTCTAGTTGCAGATGAACAAAATGGTAAGTATCAAATTTGGAAAAATTTCCCTTTCAATTTACAAAAGAACAGAAGAGACCGTGACTATGAGTGGTTTAAACCGTGAATGGAATGTAAGTTTAATAGTTTTGTAGAACTGTGTCTGTGCAATTGTAATAATACAATCAAGCAGATTCACATTCACTTGATATAAAAGTAAATTTTTTTGCCTTTTAAGGATTTTTCATTTGTTTCGCTTTCTTTACAGGGTGCTTATTTGCAAATCGGAATAGCTTTCTTTCAATTAATAATATTTTAGGGCGACTTAACCAATCTGTGACGAGAAAAGTATAAAGACCGGTACGATTGAAGTAGAATTCAGTAATGATTTTTTTATTTTTCAAAATGGTTCTTAATACTATGTACAGGTTTAAAATTTCCCGAGCATTCCGAATATTATTGGTTGATACTTTAACTTTTAATATTTTTGATAAAATTAACTATTATTTTAATTAAATAAAGTAACTACTACTACAACTATTCTGTAAGAGCGAAAATAATTTAGAAAAATTCAGGTGAAAAAAAAGAAACAAAGTGACCAAACAGCATATAATACATAAAGAATACAAATCAATAATACAACAATTTACTATTGGAATAATATTCTTGATAAATATTGGACATTTTACTAAGTAGATTATTAACAAAAAAAGAATAGTAACTGGCAAACCCAAATAATTTGGTAAGACGCACCACAAAATCAAGCGGCATTCAACATGGCAGAACTAGAGGCTGAAATCAGAAGAATAGTTACAGAAACAATGCAGAAACATGTTAGAGAAATAGTTCACAATCTTAGAAATCCTCCAATTCAAAATGAACAAGATCAAATTATAGAACCACAACACAGGGCTCAGTTGGGTGAACTAGGTAGGGTACCAGACGTAGTTAGGTGCTTACGAGAATTCTCCGCACAAACAGGGGAATATAGTTCCTGGAAGAAGTAAGTAGATAGGATTTTAGATTTGTATCAAAACCTAAGAGAAACTACCAAATACTTTGGTATTTTGAGTGTTGCGTGAAACAAAATAGTGGGACATGCCGACTTAATTTTGGGATATTATAATACCCCACCAAAGTAGGAAAGTATTTCCCGCTGCCTTACCATGCATTGTGCTAACAAGAGGGATGTCGGTACCCTAGAGTACGAACTAACCTCTTTGGTTCTGGGTACAGAGTCAGTACAGGAATTTTACCAAAAGGTGTATAATGGTGTATAAGAGACAAGACACTGGATACTTTTATTCGCGGTCTAAAAGGAGACCTTCCAAGACTCTTAGCAATGAGAAAACCGGCCGATTTGCCGAAACCATTACATTTATGCCTTAAATTAGAAAACCAAAATTTTAAAACAAATTCCGCACACAATGTAAGATCAAAACAGAATTTTATACAGGACCCCCCAACGTAATAACGATAATGTTATTTCACATAGATTTCATCCGGAATTAGCATCTAATCGACCACCACAACGACCAAAAAAACCCTCTGTCCAATTCCAAAGGCAGCCACCAACTCAAACATACAGAAATAATAATCAAAATCAAGGTGTCATTCCTAAGTACAACCAAAATAATAATTATCCACCTTCGAGACCTCTTGTGTAAATGCCACCCGAACCAATGGACGTTGACCAGAGTATTAGGACTCACAATATTAATTACATGAATTGACGAACAAATAACGGCCTTTATGGAAAGCGACCACCACCCACACACCCAGAATCTCGAACACAAGGTAGGAATTTTCATTTGCAATCTGGAGCAAGCAATTCTGTAGAAAAACAAGAGACAGATGACATTAACAGATATTTAGACCAGATATTAGTCAAGAACGAATCTTACGACCAAACCTTGTATGTCTATATGGACAGTGAAAGAACTGATAAGACAGACTACCAGTTTCCATACCAATACCTTCTTATTTGGTCGAAGAAATAAAAACCTTCCATGGAATTAGTGGAAATGATAGACCTTAAGACCTTGACGCCATAATTTATACTAAGCATTAATATATGAAAATTGGAAATGATAGGAAAATTACGTTAAAAGGATTTCCAACAGACGGTATTAATATGACTCCAATTCGAACAGACCACATGACGCAACAACAAAAAAACATGTTTAAAAGCTGTTTCAACATACACTAACCTCTTTTCAGCCCTGGACGAAAGACTGACGTATACTACAAAATTTGTAGGGGAGATACGTATGAAAACAAAAGATCCAGTGTATTCTAAAACCTACCCCTACCCTATGAGCTTAAAAAAAGAAATAGAATCACAAGTGAAAACCTTAATAGAAGATGGTATTATCCGGCCATCAAAATTGTCCTATAATTCACCGGTGTGGATTGTTCCCAAGAAGATCGACGCAAGTGGAGAGAAAAAGTTTCGAATGGTGGTAGACTACCGTAAACTAAACTTAGTCACCATAGCGGACAAATATCCCTTACCGGGATAAGGCACATATTTCACAGTATTGGACTTAAAAAGTGGGTTTCATCAAACAGCATTCTCTATTAACAATGGTAAATACGAGTTCACTCGCTTACCATTTGGGTTAAAGAATGCACCAGCGATATTTTAAAGTGCGTTGGACGATATCCTACGTCGCCTTATTGGAGCTAGGTGTTATGTCTATATCGATGACAATCATTTTTACTCCAAGCGAGGATCAACATATAAAGGATATCACTGAGATATTCCATACCTTACACCAAGCTCACATGAAAGTTCAGCTTGACAAGTGTGAGTTTTTTAAGAATAAGGTTGAATTTTTGGGGTTTCTCATATCTTGTCAGAGTATACAGACAAATCCAAGGAAAATCGAGGCCATCACAAATTTTCCATACTCCAATACATAAAAAGATTTGCGATTCTTCCTTGGACTTTTACTATCGCCGATTTGTCAAAGATTACGCTAAAATAGCTAAACCTTTGACAAACCTCTTAAGAGGGGAAGAGGGACGAATAACCCCAAATCAATCAAGTAAAAATAGAATTGATCTAGATAAGTCCGCAAAGATAGCATTTGAGAAAATAAAATAAATATTATTATCGAAGGACGTGATCTTGACATATCCAGATTTCAATAAAAGTTTTGAACTGACAACGGATGCGATAGGAGCTGTCAGGAAAATAGGCCAATTACATTCATCTCTCGAAGTCTTAGAAAAACTGAAGACAATTATGCAGCAAATGAAAGGGAGATGTTAGCCATATTTTGGTCACTGAATTCACTTTCAAAGTACTTATATGGCCGTGCTAAAGTAATTATATACATGGACCATCAACCCCTTACCTACGCCCTAAGCAATAAAAACAACAACGCAAAAATGAAACATTGGAAGGCAATATTGGAGGAGTATAATTATGAACTCGACTACAAACCAGGCAAAAGTAATGTAGTTGCAGATACTCTTTCAAGGCCTCCACAACACGATACATCCCACGTGAATTCTCTCACAGCTACAGTCCACAGTGACGACAGCTCTGGAGAAAGTCTAATTCCATCAGTCGAATGTCCTATCAATGCGTTTAAAAATCAAATTTTTATCCTTATAGGTGAGGTCAGTACATATCAATTTAAGCAACCATTCTAAACTTACCATGGGCACATTATCACAGCTCCGAACTTTCCGGAAGATGAACTTTTAAAAATTCTAAAGAAATACCCCTACCCAAGCGTTATTAATGGATTGTTTACATGCGAAGAAATAATGGGTAGAATACAATTAATATATCCACTTCACTTTTCAAAATACAAAGTTAGATATACACAAACAAAAGTGGAAGATCTGACAGATACTGCGAGACAGGAAGAAGAAACAATAAAGATCCATAAAAGAGAAGAGAGAAAAATTTTACTTTCCAAAAATTAAGCGAAACACCTAAGGTTTGTAAAGAAGCAAAATATGACTGTCATCCAAACAAATCACAAATATCACCCACTTCTATTCCTCAGTATACTGGAGAAATAGTACATATAGATATCTGGTCTACTAACAGCTATAGATAAACTCACGAAGTACGCGCAAGCGATTCCAATAAACTCTAGATCGATTGGAAATATTTGTGAGCCACTGCGTAAAATATTGTTTAACTTTGGGGTACCCCGAATAGTCGTTATAGGTAATGAAAAGGCACTTTATTCAGCTTCGATTCAGTTTATGCTCGGGGACCAACTAAATATACAAATTTTTAAAACTCCACCTGACAAGAGTACAGTAAACGGCCAAGTGGAACGCTTCCATTCCACATTATCAGAAATAATGCGTTGTCTTAAAACAAATAAAATACACCGGAATTTTGAGGAACTATTTAATAGAGCAATGTACGAATACAATTTCACTATACATTCCACAACAGGTAAAAAACCAATAGAATTATTCTTCGGAAGAATAATTAGTACCACTCCTGAGCAATACGAAAATGCGAGAAAAGAAAATATAGAAGCCATAGTAAGAAAACAAGAAAAGGATTTAAAGGTGTACAATAAAAATAAGAAACCTTTGAAAAATTAATAAAATGCTATTTACAAAACTCTCAGCTCGATATAAGGAAGAAATTGTAAAAGAAAATAGAAGCAGTACCATATTGACGGTATCTGCTAGAATAGTACACAAAGACCATATAAGAAATTAAGACTTCAATATTCAAAAACTATAGTTACTTCTATACGAAATAAAATATTTCCTTATTTCCATATTTCTAGACTATTTTTACCACTAATAAAGGTTAACATATAGATAATTAACTACACGGACTTATATGTAGTGACGATAAGCAATGGCTATGGAAAAATCCAGGACGGAACATTTAAATTCATACACCCCATAGATATTCAGACTTATGGCAACCTTTTGCAGGAGACAAAAAAATACGTCGACAAGTGTATACCAAAGAGTAACCCACTATACCCGATAATGAATTACGAATTACACCAGACTATAGACTTACTGAATACCCTCAAATACGTGTCACCGAAAAGACAAAGCAAATCAATTGATACATTGGGGAAAATTTGGAAATTTATTGCAAGCTCACCTGACCATGATGATGTTGAAATGAAATGTCAAATAATGATACGAGGGCTGCTATAATTATTTCTGGCCTGGCAACACTGAGTGCTGCCAAGTGCAATCTGACATATCCATTGGAAAGTTTGTCATTTTTAAGCATAATCGTTCTCAAAACGTTTTGACGTACGACCATTATTTGTGTTGTTTACAGTGACTTGAAAAAATTAATATAGAAAAAAATGGAATTAACTCGTGAACATTTTCGTGCCATCATTTTTCACAAGTTTTGACATGGATTACCACGACAAGAGTGCATTGATGAACTTAAATCTTTGTATGGTGATGAAGCACCATCCTATAGCACTGTGAAAAATTGGTATAATGAATTTAATCGTGGCCGAAGCTCGCCCAAAGACGAATTCCGTGAAGGTCGTTTAACGGCTGTTGTGCCAGAGAACATTGATGGCGTGCGTGAACTTATAATGCAAGATCGACATGCGACATACCGAGAGATAGAGACATCCTTAGACATTTCTTCCACCATTGGATACTGCATGACCACCTGGTTTGTTCTCGTTGGATCCCGCACCATTTGAAAGTCACTCAAAAAAAGGCGCAAAAGGTGCAAAGAAATGTTGCAAAAATACGATTGCGGTGCTTCAAAAGACGTTTATAAGATCGTCACAGGTGACGAATCATGGATCTATGTGTATGAGCCCGAAACGAAACAACAATCGACCGTGTGGGTCTTTAAAGACGAGCAAAATCCAACGAAAGTTGTTCGTGGAAGAAGCACTTCGAAGCAAATGGTCGCCTGTTTCTTCGGCAAAACTGGTCATGTGGCGACTGTTCCGCTTGAGCAACGTAGGACAGTCACTTCTGAGTGGTACACTACAATTTGTTTGCCTGAAGTCATCGGAGAAATTCGAAAAACCAACAAGAGAAGACAATTCATTGTTCACGATGACAATGCGAGCTCTCACACATCGGCTCAAACCAGAGCGTTTTGACCGGCCAAAACGTCGAATTAATGGGTCATCCGCCGTAAAGCCGTGACTTGGCACCTAATGACTTCTTCTTGTTTCCGCATATCAAGAAAAAAAATGCGTGGTCAACGATTTTCGTCGCCAGAAGAAGCTGTTGAAGTGTTCAAAAACCATGTATTAGAGGTGTCTCAATCGGAGTGAAAAAGTGCTTCGACAACTGGTTTGAGCGCATGCAAAAGTGTATAAATCATGCTGAAGAATACTTTGAAAAACAATAAAACCATTTTTGATTATAAATATTCGCATTACCACTATTAGGCCAGAAATATATAGAGCAGCCCTCGTAAACAAATCATAATTAATACGGAATTTTCGAACCAAATTAATAACATTACAAAACTAGTAAATGAGTTTTCAAATGTAATCAAAAAAGATAATTCTATTATAAATGAAGAAAATGAAATATTAAGAAATAAAATAAGATTAGCTAAAAAATCAATTATAAATGTAAAATACGCCATACAATGGGCAAAAAAATTATTATAAGCTCATTTTTGTTAAATAAAATGGAAATAGCATTGGCCATAAATCAATGACAATAAGTAAATATGCCCTTTAGTTATATAGAAGAGGCATTAGAAAAGGCAGAAATTAGTATTTTAAGTAATCATACAAAAATTGTATTTGTTATTAAAATTCCTATAACGAATTATGACTTATATTGATGATTGTAAAACATATTATAAGAAATGATTCCATTATAAAATTAGACTTTTCAGAAATAATTATAAACAAAAATGAAATCTATGCTATCAAAAATAATTGTGAAGTTTATAATGCAATAAAAATTTGCAATAAGAAAAACCTTTTCGATTTAAGTAAAGATAATTGTACAAGAAATATTATACATGGTTAAAAATCCTCAAGCACCACTAGCAATGTTCAACATATACCACGAGTAGAGGAAATAGCAGACGGAGTCGTACTTCTGAATAATGCGGATAAAACTATTTCAACAGAAACTATGACCTATACACGCAAAGAAAAAATATGGTTGAGGTAACCATAATCTAAGAGCAACATACTATGGTTGCGTTATATGGTTGCTAACAAAACATAGTATTGTTACATTTGCAACCATATTGTTGTCCAAAGTATAAATTTTAATTTCAATTAAATTCATTAATTATGTTCAAATTTAAACATTAAATTAAGCATACATACATACATAGATGCATATTTACTTCAACTTTTTTTAAATGTTGTAGTTCCCTTTTTTGTTTTCATTTTTGATTATTTATTTTGTATATAAACTTTTATTTTTTTCACTTTCTTCAACAATAAAAAACAATTTCAAATTTTAGCTACCAGAAAAATTACTAAACCGTCAAGTATTAGAACAAAATATTTTTTAGCGCAAACATTATTCTGTTGCTTTTAACCATACTTTGATTAATTATAATATATTATGGTTAAATATTTTATATTATTTTTAATAAGTTATAAAGCTTTGGTTGTGGTTGGAATTTTTTTAAAATAAAACCAACCATGTTGCATTTTTGGTGCACAGTAACCATATAATCGTTAAAAGTTAACAAAAAATGTTTATCGTGACTAAAGTTTTGTTGAAGACAACTATAATTGGTTCTCCGCAACCATACATTGTTACAAAGAACATAATATGGTTATTGTGACCATATCACAACCATGTTTTTTTTCTGCGTGTAAGCTAAGCGGTACATTTTTAATCAAATTTGATAACATGACAATAGCAATTGATGGCAAACTATATTACAACTTAGTGGCAAACCAAATACCACCAATACCAGCCTTGATACAATAGAAGAAAGAACGCTGAACCTTCTATCATTAGAGTCTCTTCAGGAGTTACATTTCAAAAATATAAAAGCGATACATGGTATCAAGAAAGAGGCATGGGCTAGAAACATAGCCATAATTATAACCTTCAAATCTACAGTTAGTGTAGCATGTTGGGCTTTGAAGAAAGCACATAAAAAGCCCACAACAACATTGGTGTTGCAGTCCAGAAACATCCAATAACAGGACTCAGTCGAAAAACTAAGTTTGAGAATACATGACTTACCTTATTTATTATTTAAAACTAAACTAAAAAATGAAATGTATTCCTGCGGGGAAAGCATATCCATATGGCCATTTCACTACTGCTCAAATAGCTCATCAGTGGATTTTACCCAAATTTTGTATAAAAAACTATGAAATATAATAATATAAATATAATACATTTCATTTTTTAGTTTAGTTTAAAATATTAAATATTTCATGAGAATATCATGAAATATTTATATTTGAAGGAATCAAGCACGAATAAAGTAAATTAAATTTATTAATTTATATACTCGTAATTTGACAGATTTTCAGCATAATAGCGTACTTGTTAGAGGTGTTGTAGATGTTGATATTTGGTATAACAAAAAATTAGTAAAGCTTTACCTCTTATAATTGTATATGGTACTCAAACAAATATAGTGGGTTGCAACTGGTTTGATCCACAAGGAATAAGTATTGAGTGTATCCATAGAATTCAAAAAGAAAGTTCTATCTAAACGGTTTTAGCGAAATTTGATCATATTTTTTCTACAGAGCTTGAGAAATTTACTGGTAAGCCAGTTTCTCTGCGGTTAAAAGAAAATTAGCAACCAATTAGACTCCCCGCTCGCCGAACTCCATTGGCAATACGAGGGAAAGTAGAATCTGAGCTTGATCGGTTATGCAATCAGGGCATTCTAGAGCCGGTGGAGTATTCGGACTGCGCAACACCCATCGTGCCAGATCCTAAAAGTGATGGTACAATTAGAATTTGTAGTGACTACAAGTCTACACTCAATAAAGCACTTCTACCGCACAATTTCCAAATTCCTCCTTTTAACTATCTACTTTCATCGATACAAGGTAGGAAACTTTTTGCTTTTGGGTATTTTTTGTACGGAAAAAGCAACTCCTTCCATATTATCGACTATTATGCTTCGCCGATGTATCTTTTAGAATGCCTACAATTTTGAACTTATCTATAGAGAAGGCAAGAAAATGATAAATGCCGACTGTTAAAGCCGTTTGCCAGATGAAACAGAACAGGATAAGTATTAGATTAAAGTCTGTACCTGGCAGTAAGCCATTATCAGACGGTGGTCAAGCCACTATTCTGTGCAATTTTAAGACCATGGCTCGCAGGACCATGAATCTACAACTTGTTATAGGGTAGGAGCCTATCATAAACTCCTCTGTTGAGAGTGGAACAGCACACTTCAGTCTATTCCACGCCAGACCCGTAGAGATAGACAAACTAACCACAACCATCACGTGTACCCTGAAGGGACCTTACCAATAACCGGCTACAGAGATGGGCGGCTATCTGTATGGGCTACCGGCTCCCGTGGTGCCAGTTTTTTAGGTTTTATAAATTCACACGTTTTATTATTAAAAAAGGAAACTGGTAAAAATCCTCCGACAGTACCCAACTGTCTATCCAGCTTCAGCGCCTGCACACCGGGGGACTAGTTCCCCCTATACCCCCGAGGTCCCTCGTCTGCACCGTGGTTAGATCACCACAGACTCTTGGTGCCGCCGGGGCGGAAAGAAACAGAACAGCAAGCAGACACTAAAGAAGAAATTCTAATGATTGACCTAGCCAATACCGAAATTGTTAACGCCAAATAAACAGCATAAGATACCCTCCTTTCTAAAGTCCTTAGCTGGGCGTTAAGGTGGTGGCCAAATATTGTTCCTCGTTATGACTTATATCTCCGCCGTAACGAGATTACTTCAATAAAGGGGTGCCTATTGTATAGGAATACGACTATCATCCCTCAACCAAGCCATCAAGACATTCTTCACGCTTTAAACTCTGGACATTCTGGCATCGTTAATATGAAAGGTCTAGCTAGAAGCTATGTATGGTGGCCAAATATGAATTCACAAATCGAACGCACTGTGAAACATTGCACTCCGTGCTAAGAAACTCATCATCAAAAGGCTCAAGCACCAGTTCATACTTGGAAAAATATACAGACACCATGGTCGTGGTTCCATATAGATTTCACCGGGCCGTTTCAAGGTAAATTGTTTTTCCTAGCGGTTGATTCATATTCCAAATGGTTGGAAGTGCGCATCGCCAAATCCACATCATCGCAATGTGCAATTAGGTCGTTGCGATCGCTTTTTGCAACTCATGGTCTGCCCGACGTTATCGTTTCGAATAACGGAACCGCCTTCACATCAGCTGAATTCCAAAGTTTTATGGAAAACAATTTAATACGTCATGTCATATATGCACCCTTTCATCCCTCGTCAAATGGGCAGGTTGAACGCATGGTTTAGACAACTTAAGCTTATCTAAAGAAAATGCCATCTAATTCAAATACAGAACTGGAATTTATCCGTTTTGTATTTAATCAACACATAAGTCCACATGCTGGAAAGGGGCGTTCGCCTGCTAAACTTTTCTTGAATAGACAGCTTAAAAGATATTTTGACAAGGTTCATCCTCATGAATTGTCAAACAGGACAATAAGCCCACCTTGTAAATAATCATTTAATGTAGGAGATCTTGTATGGATTCGCAATTCAGGTCCAAAGTTGGTACCAGCTAAAATACAACCGCAAACTGGACCAGTGTCTTACAAAGTATTGCTGCAAGATAATCGTGTAGTAAAGCGTCATTTAGATTAAATTCGTAGTAGGTCGTCTACCCTTAGTGTGTAGCTAAACTTTTCAATTAAGAGCAATTCAACTGACGAATCAAACGAAGATGTAAATGTAACATACGATGATGTCGGCCTCACTTCCAGCGCAAACACCACCGCCAAACACGTCTCCTTCCTCTTCGTCAAGTTTACCACAGTTAAGTCACCAGCCTACTGCAAAAACAATGCCTCCGCCTGCTTAATAAACACCACATCGGTCGAAACGCAAAAGGAAAGTTTAACAATTTTACTCTCTAGCCGGGCAATAGGTATTGTTAAATACTTATTTTTCCTATGGTGCAAATGGAATTTATCTACATTTACTCTCAATACCTATATTGCATTATTTTTTTTGACAGTACTTGTTAAACCATAAATAACGTGGCAGAATTAATTCTCATACTGTCAGCGACACACGTTCATTGTTTAATTATTAATTTTAAGATATTGTAAATGTTACCAAATAAAGATTTTATGAAAAAGCCTTGATTTTAAATCTAAAGGATTTAATATTAGCGGAAAGTTTGTTTTAAACATTTACATGATTTAAGTAAAGGTTCGTTGTTCGATTTAAGTTAAAAAGATTATAATCAGATTATAATCAGAATAATCGATAAAAAATTGTTCAAGTTGGCTCGCAACCGCATATCACACATCAGGTGGAAGGGTGTTTAAATAAAATGTCTTTCGGCCATAAAAACGGAAATTTGGTTGTTGCAATACCAACAATATGAACTGTGAGCATAATCAATCAACCTTTTCATTTCTGTTTAATAAACTATTTTATTATTTTAAACTTTTGTATTTATAAACCGATATTTATATATATTTTTTGGAATGTTTGTAGACAAAATATCATCTTATGTTCATGAAGAAAATAATCCTTATTTGTCATAGTTTTTAAACCTTTTGAGTAAGGCTAAAAGACACTAAGTCAATATATCTTTCCAGTAATAAGTTTTTTTTAAAACACAAAAACTGGGTTTGGAAATCAGGGTTTCGTAACAAAAGGGTAAATCCGTTTTACTATTTCTATAGCTACAAATTTGGTCCATGTATCGCAAGCGTGCGAGCTACATACTTCAGCTTTTCATGATTTAAATGAAGTTAAAAAAATGGTGTCTCCAACGGAAGTTGTTCTAACGGGAATAATTCAGATATTTAGTGTTAACTATCCTTAAATCTTTTGGAAAAATGCCTGGTGTTGTTACGTACGGGTACATGTTAAACTTGACAGTTCTTTTGAAGCATACACCTCCTGTTATTTAATATTAAATTTGCCGTAATTGCCTTATA
The DNA here is from genome assembly GCA_916610165.2 of Gymnosoma rotundatum. Lineage (NCBI taxonomy): Eukaryota > Metazoa > Arthropoda > Insecta > Diptera > Tachinidae > Gymnosoma > Gymnosoma rotundatum. Next base: position 86,377,863 of record OU744337.1, on the reverse strand, counting down.
TCTTGCAGTAGTTAGATGTCAAGTAATTAATGAATTTATTAATATAAAATCCTGTAATCCTTATGCTTTACTTGCACATCAGAGATACAACAGCAACAAAAGAAAGTGAAAATGAAACAAGTTTATATGAATACCAAAAAATCATTCTTAATTAAGATTGCTTAAATTATTCGCTAGAATTTACGTATCGTAACAATATGCATCAAAAAGTCTTAGCTTATATTCTCTAAGCATAAGTTTCCAAAAAAGATATAGTAGTCGTCTTAGCACTTATTTCGACTATATTTCAAATGCCTAAAAATGTTTTAAATGTTTTTAATGTAACCAAGCAAATGCTTTAACTTTGATTTTTGTCTTTACATTATTGTTTGGACAAAAATCTTTAGTTTATTTAAAAATTTTCGTGAGAAGTTTCCTGACGAGCTAACTAAGCGAAATGGCCATCGAGACGTGCCTTCACCCTCAATAATCAATATCGGTAATTTATACTTTAAATCGGGATAATATAAAAAATAGCACAACAATTTGAAAATTGAAAATTAATTAATTTAGTAAGCATTTTCTTTTTTCTTCTTGTTATTGTTCATGTTTGTATGGGACACAGAAATGAAAAAAATCCCCTACAATCCTCAGGCTAAAAACAGTTTATTTTTAATTTGTACAAGAATCTTTTAACAACGCTTTTAAACGTCTTTTTTTTTGTGAATATCAAATGGTTTAAAAAAAAGCGAATTGATAATTGATATTTAATAATTAAATTTTTTGGGGACATAATTTGCAATTTTAGTTTCTTTCTGTTGGCGAATGACTTAGTTGAAATTCTTTAAGTCGGTAAAATTGGAATAAAAATTGATTCTCATCGATAAGTTCAGATTTTTTGAAATGTAAATAAATTGATTAAAGTTAAGAAATGGTGAACTTATTCTGGATATGTAAGCAAAAGTTGTGTCAGCATATAAGCTGTTAAAGTTAACTTTTTGCCTATTCAATAAATAATCACCCTTATCATGTTTGACGTTTTCGTAGCAAAAACTCAAAATGTTTTGTAATAGATGAAAGATAACTCGTAACAGTTATCATTAACCTATTACAAATTTGTCGACATACGCCTAGGCCAAATACGACAGGGGTGAATGTTTCTAGCATTAAAAAATAATTGATATATTCACAAGAAACTGGATGTGGTCATCCATTTACAACTCTATAATACCGGCAAATAACTTTGTTTTTTTAATGCTATAAAAAAACAGCGTAGCTTTGACTGTGTGGCACGTAGCGCCGTCCTGTTGAAACCAAAAGTTGTCAATATTCTCGTCTTTAATTTCGTTCAACATGGCCCGATAACAATCACCATTGACTGTAACGGCCACTCCTCATTTTCGAATAAAAATGGCCCAATTATGCTTCTGGACCAAAATCCGCAACAAACAGTGAATCGTTTTGGGTGCACCGGCTTTTCAAAGTATGGGTGCGGGTTTTCTGTGCCCCAAATGCAACAATTTTGCTTGTTTACATACCCGCCAAGATCAAAATGAGCTTCATCTGAAAAGATGATTTTTTTAGCAAAATCGGCATCTTAATGTAGCAATATTTCCCAGCGTGGTTCAAGCGTATACACAACTATATTCGTTCAGCGGAAGGATAAAACTAATTATCTGTCAAATCAGACATGAGCTAAGTGTTACCATTCACGAAATAAGCACCAGTTGAAAAAAAAACGTTAAATGGCGGACCCGTTACATAATAAAAAATTCTGACGTGTACATGAAAATCGCCGATACACGTGTATCTTTATTTGTTTTTATTAATATTAATAAATTGAAAATAAATGTGGAAAAACATTTTGTTTCCATGTAATTGTGGAATTTTCTCTATGTCGATTGGTAAAAGAATATATATTAATATGTTATAGTGTTGGAAAGTTTATTAAAAATTCGACGCGCATTTGTTTAAGGATTTCCCGATTGTTGGATTGTTTCATATTTCTAAGAAGCGCAACTGGTTGGCTTGGAAAAAGCGGCGCTAATTAAAACATCTTTTTATTTACATCAGAGTGTGTTCAATTTGGCTAGCTTGGAAAGCTATTGTTTAATCTAAAAGGGAACCATAATCAACCAAAAGAAAATAAAGATAGATTTGGTGAAACTTGCCGTTCCAATAATTTTAAATATTACTAACTTTGAATGGATTAAGATAATAGGTCTGTCTGCGTACACATATTTTGCATCATTTTCTGCAAAATCTTGCAAAATGTTGTCTGCGTACTCCAAATCTGTTGCAGCGAGAGAGCCAAAAAGAGAATTTTTTGACAGCTGGTAGTTAAAGAACTTGTAAAATGATGCTGGAGAAATTTCTGCTTGCAAGATTTTGCAACTAGTTTGAACAGCTGTTTTTATTTACTTTTTGAATGAAATAATTTTTGTGAAAAAATAAAAATTGAATTTTAACAATGGCAGAGGTAAGTAGTTAGGATTGTGTTGATTTTTAACGTTTATAATAAACAAAACATTTTATTTCATGCTAGAAACATCCAAATATACAGTGCTAGTGTGATGTAAGTGAATTGGAGATGGCAATAAAACCAGCAGAACTTTGTGGGACAAACTTTGCAATTGCAGAGGCGAGTATTTGGAATTGTGTTATATGTTAGTTTAATCAAAGTATTATTAATATTACTTTATTTTCGATGCTAGAATCCTCCAAAGAAACAGTGTGTTCGTCCTGGAAACAGTGACATGAGGAAGAACATATTAGTTACTGCGATGATGTTGATGGATTCTTCGTCGTACGAGAGTAAAGAAGATGATACAGAGCCAATTTTAAGTATACTACAAAATAGATGCATAAACAATGATATATTTTCTAGTCTAAAGCTTTTTCTTATGAAGCTAAAAGAAAGAAATTGTGTAAAGCTGTATATGGAAGGAATAGTGCCCAATTACTGCGAAGAGGAACTCTGCGATCGGTTTTTAAACTGGGAAATGTCTAAGAAAATGCGTTGCGACAAAAGGCTACCCGAAAGTGCTCACATGTTGGTATTCCTATGGTTTGCTGAGCACGAGGCATGCAGCTTTAGAGATGATCAGATCGCTTTGACATGAGTCTATTTGCAGTAGTTGCAACGATAGAAAGAGTGTCAATGTTTCTTAGTTCCCTTAGTCCGGAAGTCATACGGTGGCCAAGCGGACAAAAAAAGGAAATGTCAAGTAATGTCTTCGGCGAGAAATGTTCATTACCAAAGGCAATTTGTACGTCTCATGACTAATATATTCAAAACCAAAAATAATGAATACAATAAACAATATCTTCATTTAGGATGCATTGATGAATACCCTGGGTCGTGTCACGACAGTTGGGTGTTGAAGAACTCACCTATCTATGAAAAGCTACCACCGTATTGTAAAGGTAATATAGATTGTAAAAGATTCAAAAGCGTTGCTATTATTTTAATTTTTTATGCTTTCAGATCATTATTTACTGGGGGATTCTGCTTATCCAACCAATAAATATTTTATAACTCCATACAAAAACAACGGACATCTGACAAGAGCTCAGATACAGTTTAATATAAAACGAAGCTCTGGTCGTGTCCGTATCGAACATACGTTCGGTATTTTAAAACAGAGGTTTAGGCAGTTATACTACTGCAAATTACGAGGGATAAAAAAACTATGCCACTTAATTAGAGCGTGTTGTGTTTTACACAACATTGCAAATGAAGATGACCTAAACTTTACATCCGAGATTTCACCAGATGTTGATGAAGAATTTCTAAATCACGGCCAGGTTTCTCGTGGAAATAGTATACGAGATAAAATTTGCCAAGCAATGCAAATTCTGTCAGATAATAATTAAAACTCATTTCATTATTTAAAAAAAAAAATTTTAATTTTTAATTCAATATATATGTACATACATATTTTGTTTGTTAGGTTAATACATTTTGAAATCGGCTTCAGTGTCATTTTTTATTTTGATTTTATTAGTCACTCTAAAAAAGAAAATCAAATAAAATAATTCACTTAAATTCATTTAACAGAAGCAACAAAAGTACTCACCATTTTTTTTAAACCAGAACCAATAATTCCAATACTGCTATTTTTCTGGCATCATTTGCTTCCTTTCTCTCTGCCCATTCTTTCCTTTCTGCCCTTGCCTTCCTCTGCTCCGCTATATTAGCTTCTAATAGTGTGTAGAGTTACCCTTCATTGTCTTCCTTCTTCTCCGCATGCCTCTCTGCATTTTCCACGTACTCTTGTAAAGACGTTTTCCTTCGCTTAGAGCATGAAGCCGTCATATCCAGATTCTCTGTAAACGCAAATTTAAAATATACACATGTAAGTAAGTAAATAAAAAATAAATAATGAAATAATAAATAACCACCTTGAGTTGACCTCCGTTTCACTATCCAAAGCGTATTCAGGATTCACCGACTTTTGCTTCCGAAGCAGGTCATTCAATTCGCTATGAAAATGCAAACAAAATAACTAAAATTTTCATCAAATATTTACTAATCGTTACTTACCTTTGGAAAGGGCACGCTTGTCTACTTCTTCCAGTTTTCTTGTTGTTAAGCTGCGCCCTTTTATATTGGCGCTCCACCTGGGAGGCGTTGAAATTGCGTCAATTAGTACAAAGCTTTGCAGCAATGGCCACCCAAATTTGCCGTTAGTTTTTTAGGTGCAGTGACTTACCCACTTTTGGACGCAGCTCCTTTACCAAACTAATTAACAATTTGGTGGATGCATCCAGCCAAATTGTTTTTTAAGCGTCCATCTCACTGACATTGTTTGGTGAAAATATTATTTAATTGTACTTATGCATGCCCGCAATTTGGGCTGCCAGAGCTTGTCTGTATTCTTCGCTTTTGGAGGGCACTGTATTGGGCATTTAATTATTTTTTTCCATTGTTAAGCTGGCACAATGATGGGCAATGTAAGTAAAAAAAGTTTTATAAAAAATCCGACAAATAAAACTAAAAACGAAGAAGAAATTATACTTACCAAATTAATGACAGTGTAATAACAAGTTTTTTTAATTTACAACACTTTTTAGACGCACTTTAATTAAAAATGTTTAATTTACCGGGAGAATTCACTTTTGCGCAATTCTTTTGCTTTGATATTTTAATTGTTTACACACCGATCAGCTGTTTTCTTGCAAGATTTTACTGGAAACTGTCTGCGTACTTTTGATATATTTTCAGCCGACCGAGTAAAATTGGTATTACTGTCTCAAAAAATTTACTGTGTATTAGCTACTGGAAAAGTACCCAGACAGTCCTAATATTTGTCTCAATCTAATTTTGCGGCTAGAATCCTTCCGACGAATTGTATTTTTTTGTCAGCTTTTTCTTACTTAATTAGTAATATTTTCAATAATTTTGGGACCTTTTTATATTTTGCTGTAAATTTAATAACTTTTAGTATGGGTGAGTTCCAAAACGTGAAAACACATTGGAGTGATGCGGTTATGCTACTGTTTTAATACCAACTATGTTGTTTACATTGTAAAAAAAAAACTTTGTAAATTTTTTAAATTTAGAAACACTTCTTTGCAATCAGTTTTTTCAAGATGGCGATGTCAACAATAAAAAATATAATCTTTGAAAATTTGATGGGCTTATTGGACGAAAACCTCAAAGCAATTATAAAATTGTACAAAAATACAAAAAAAGTCCGAGTCATTGGTTTTAATTTCCCGGAGCACCTTCTCCCATAAAATTTAGCAAACATGTTGTTAACAACAGCTGCTTGTACTCAAAAGTCCACTTTTTGTCCCTGAAGATATAAATAAATTCTGTTTAAATAATGATTAAATTTAAAAGAAAATTTTCTTACTTTTCTTCCGCCACGATTGATGTGTTTGTAATTTATTTTGCACAAAATATCAACAAAGCAGTAACAAAATTAGTGATACACAGTTTGCTTTTGTTTGCGAATCAATAACTTTTATTATACATTTAGGGATGCGTAACATTGTCAATGTTTAAATGGTTGCGTTTAGGAATGCATGACTTTGTTAAGTTGCATTGCGAATGACGCTTTGGAACTTACCCTTTTTAACTTTACTGAATAACTTAACAATACATTATATCTGTGGATTCTATTATGAAAGGAACTTAAATCCAGAAAAAGTTCTATAATCCACATATAAGTATTATATAATATTATAAAAATATCGTTGAGAACTGCTGTCATCCGGCGCCTGCTGACATCGATGGACGTGATTAATGTAAGTAGATTATTTTTTTTCTTATCTAATTTTTATCAACCATATTAAACTAATCCTGCAATTGATTTATAAAAACAAAAGCTTCTGTATGCAACGAGATATTAGTATTGTAGCAGAGAAAAACAACAGCTCTCAATGTATGCATATTTAACATTGTTTTGTTTTTGTAACATTCGTGTATTATTATCCTAGACAACTTGTGTGCTTTTACTAGATCGTACGTAAGCTGTAAATCTAAATTTATTCATTTTTGATGCAGCAGTCAAACAATAAAGGTCAAAGTTAAAGAAAAGCAGGTAAATTTTATTTCAACAGAAAAAGTAAGAAAATAACAGTGTTGCCAAAACTATCGAACCATTTCCCGCTAGATATTAGTTTAAAAAACGCTAGAAACCGCTAAATAGTCTAAAAAAACGCTGGCATACCTAAACCGCTAAAAAAAAATAATATATGGGGTGATAGAGAATTAAAAAGTAAGAAAGAACATTAAGTGAAAAAATTGGCGCTCACCCATATTTTTTAATTCTGTTTTTTATTGGAGTTACTTCACTAAGCTAAATTTACATGGTGAAGGGTATATAAGATTCGGCATAGCCGAAAATATCACTCCTACTTGCTTAATTCTGTTTTTAAATACTAACTGCCGTATTCATAAAATTAACTTATATTATTTTTTATGAATATGGCAATAATTGTTCATCTCTAGTTAAGATTTTGATTGTCTACATACATAAGTTTTGTTTTGAGATTTCAAATAAATAGTAGGGGTCCCGATTAAGTTTAGAACCTTGTAATCGCAGCAGTATTTTTAATGCCGACAGAGACCATATCTAAAGCAACAAAGTAATTATAGAGGGGCAAATAAAAAAATTTAGGAATTGACATACTTAACGGTTAAAACAGAATTAACTATATTGGTTTGCAATCGATTTCTGAGCTTTAATTTAGCTATATTAAGTTGACTAAAAACTAGTTGCACTTCTGCATTAGACCACGGCATGCAAAATAATCGCAAGGCAAACTTAGCTAGCTCTTTGAAAATTTTATTTCCAACCGAATTTTAATATTCAAAAACTTCCTAACAAAAATATGTAGTATCCATTAGATTATTCCATTTTATAGCATTTATTTTATTAAGCTGATTTAAAATTGTTTCGATTATTTCCGAGCTATAATCCAGTTGTTCCAAATATTGAGTTATTTGCTGATAATTTATCAGTTTTTTCTAAAATGTCCCGATTTTCTGGTAAAAGTTGGCCTAATTAAAATATATTTGGTTATTTACTTTTGGATTAATTGTTTTAACAGTTTAAAAAAAACAAGGCAGTTTTTGAAAATCTATATATTTATACAAAAGGTTACAAATACATAGTTGAGCTTTTTTTTGTAACAAACAAAACTTATTGTAGCTTAAAAAACTCTAAAAACCCGCCATTTAAAATTTTTTTTCAAACTTACCGCTTTTAATAGCAAAAAACCACTAGATCTGGCGGGAAAACCGCCGTTTTGGCAACATTGGAAAATAAATAAATAATTACATATGATATAAACGCAATCATGTCCACCGACCATCGACTACAAGATGTCAAAATAGAATACATGCGTGCTTATGAGAATAATTCTTTTAGCCGCTACACGACTACACGGCTACTTTTGTAGCCCGTAGCCAACTTAGGCTAATTTCTATTTTTCTTGGCTACAAAAAACAGATCAGTGCTGCCAATACAAATAATGCATGAAATGGAGGTTTTAAAAACGCAATACATTTAATATCGCTATTAAAAAAACTTTTATGGTGGCACCATTGAAAAATAATAATCATCTGTTCATTTGTTTACATTTACTTTTCATTTGGCGCATTTTTCATTTACTTTTTATTTGTAAAATTTTCCAATTAGTTCTTTTTTCATCAATTTCTAATTTGTTTCATTTATTTTTTGGGATTTTTATTGAAATTGATAAGTATATAATAGTCATTTTTACTGTTTATATGTATTTATTATATTGTTTAATGTAAATGTTTAGTTCAATTTTCATGCGAATATGGACGTGGACACTTCATACACTGAAGTCGTTGGTTCCACTATTTTAGCAATAGTACTTATAAAGTTAATTAAATTTTCTTGAGACATATGAAATTTTTTTTTATACTAATTCACTTAAAAAATCAAGTTTGTTTTGGTTAACTTTAATACATATGTCAAAACAGATGTTTATTTTTTGTAGTTAGTGGTCGGTAGTCGTCAAAAGAATTAAGTAGCTGGCGACTTGGCCATTTTTATAGCCAGCTACTTTTGTAGTCGGTAGTCGATGGTCGGTAGCCTTTCATTGTGTTTATAGCATAAGACACAGGAAGACCTTCGTGGACTACTGTGACAAGTAAAACTGAGGGCGAATACTGGTATTAAGCAGCCTTGTTAAAACCAGTTTGTTTTTAAAATCAATTTTTGTCTTTTATTAATAAATTAAAACATTTTAAGTATTTGTTTAAACATCTATTTGTATGTAGTTGTCCTGCAAACATTTAAACAGGGTCTTGAGTTATTGTTTCATTCAATTTCGATGTACAAAATCTATTTTTTATTTTTAAATACTAAATGGTGACCAAAATTTTTTATTTAATTCGTTTTTAAACTGCCGTATTCATAAAATATTGAAATAGATTTAAAATGTATTTTAGGACAAACTTATTTGTATGAAAAATTTATCATTATTTAGTTTTTTTTTTGTTAGAATGGTGGGTGGTGGCGAGAGTGTAGTGCGCTCCATCAAAAGCTACACTTCAATCATTAGCAAGCAATAGCTCCCTCTTTTTTCATTTCTTTTTTGGTGTTTCACTTTCTTTGACAGCTACCTATAGTAAAGTCTTCTGCAACTGATTCAGCTATATTAACATGTTTTATATTATTTGGGAACAACATACACACCCCAACGACGAGCACAGCCAAGTTTAATAGGTAACACCGTTCCCAAAGTAGTCCACCTTATTTTTGAATCGTTACAACTGTTGGCTCTCACTTTATCACAAGGTCCCATGTAGCTACTAGAATGATTAACATCCAATATGCGTCAGGCTGTGGTCCCGAACCAGTACACCGAACCAGTATTCCTAGTATACACCGAACCAGTATTCCTAGTATTCTCCTCCGAATCGCTAAGACGCTCCCTCGATACTTCTTGCATTCCCTGCTTCGTTCACACCGAGAGGTCAATCAATGTTCCTGCCGTTGGACCAAACTTCTCCATCCTTAAATTAGCAGGTCCGCTTTTCATGTTTCATCATTCTGAACTTATGCAACTAGAAAGAGGTGGTTACTCCACCGTTTGCCAGTTCAATTTTCCGACCTTCATTGCGAAAAGGTGTTAGAAGTAATATTCGCGTAAATGCGTTTAATGCCCCTTAAAAATTTAAACAGAAATAACCTTCGTATACAGAATAAAGCATAGTAGAGAATTTACCAATATGTTATTAAGAAAGAACTAGATAGAAATATTTTGGTAAAAATATAAAATGCAGATAACCAGATATTTAATACAAGGGATAAGAAGCATTATTATATGTGCTCAAAATATAATCGATCGGTTGCCTAAAACGCCTTTTTTCTGCTTTTCAAATTCTGCAAAATTGCTTGTTATGTGTCAGGAACTAAATGTTTCTTCTTAATACTTTGTTGAAATTGACTACTTAGCGGATAATATATTGTAGTTGCATCGTTATTGGCTGCCTATCTTTTATCACCCACTGTAAAGATACAAATTTAGTTAATAGACAAGCAATTGTTGTTACGGGCTTAAAAATTAATGTATGGATAAGTATCTAGACATTTAGTTAACTATTAAAATGTCACATCAAAATGAACATGACAAGTCAAAGCTTCATTGCGATTAAGATGCTTTTACTAGCGGTACAAGCGCATAATTGTCTCTAAACTATCATTACATGTTTGTACTAGTTTAGTGGGCATGTTAGTTTGAGTTTTGTATTAGTTTAAAATCAGATGGCATTAATAAGTTGTGAACTAAAACATTTTCGACAGTTGGGGGCATGGGCTAAAATAATAAAGTTTATAAACTTATTAATAAGTTAAAACTATTAAAGCAAGATATGAACAAAAAAAATTTTAAATTTAAAATAGTTAGCTGAATTGCTCTAAATAATATTTAATACATAACCCAGCCTGGGCAGTTATAACTCAGTGCTGAATTGTTGGTATCTAACTTTTATGCGCCTGATGTTTTCCATAAAATAATCAAATTACACAAAAAGAGTTTTTAACTCCTAGTATTTTGAGATTTTTATTAATCTCTTTGGGCTACTATGGTCAGTCATTTGTTTACAAAAATTAATAAAAATCTAAACATTTTTATGTATTCTTCCTAACGCTTCGTTTTTTTTCTCAAACTTCATCAGGGAATATTTATTAAAAATGTTTACTTTATTAACATTGCAGAAAAAGATTTTAATATTTAATTCACTTAATATTAAAAACCAGACTTTCACAACACCGAAACTGAATAATAAATAAATAAAATAATTCAAAAACTTTATTCAACACAAACACAGAATTTATTGTCAGTCTTACAACTAATATCACATAATTTCAAATTTTTAACTTATCAAATATTTTATTTGCCATCATATTCGTTTTTTATTTACAGATTATAATCGATATAATTCTTGCAAAAAAAAAACCGACTTCAAAACAGGTTTTAGCTGTCTATCTATAACGGTATAAACTATTGCTATTTTATACTTGTTTTTAAAGCGGACCTAGCAAAAGAGCTCCTTGTAAATTTGAATCGCCTGTCTACAACTGTTCAACAGTTTGGTCATGTAGATTTATTTACATAAACTATAGGGACACCCTTTAATTTTCAAATCCAAATTTTGCACTTCATGTTTTAGAGGATTTAACATCACAGTTTCTTTATAAATTTCAGCCGCCTGTTTACAACTGTTTAACAGTATGGTCACTTATATCAAATTACATTAAAGGCTGGTTCACCGGCAAAAATTTTGTTCCGAAACATTTTTTTTTATATGTAGTTTCTCTCTCTCTCAAAAAATAAAATGTCAAACTACATATAAAAAAAAATGTTTCGGAACAAAATTTTTGCCGGTGAACCAGCCTTAACTAATGTAACATCCTTTAATTTATTATTTTAAATATTTATATTTTTTATTATACCAGACGATATAGTGGACATTTTTTTTTTGTTTCAAGTTATTGTATATAAGTGTTCAGAAGATAAGCCCATATAGGTCAAATTACATCAATACTTGTTGTTATAGCGGACTTAGTAACACAGGTTGTTTGTATATTTTTGCTTCCTGTCTATAATTGCTCAAAAGTTTGGTAACATACATGAAATTAAATGAACTATTGAGTCACTCTTTAATTTAAAATTTTAAAATTACAAGTTTGCTACTTTAAAAATTACTTACTTCAACTGTTATAGAAGCTTTAATTGTATTTATTTGAATTAAACATTTTATAAAGAACAACAAACAGTCGCTCATTACTTGCAGTCACTTATTTTATTGGCAGTCAGCCAATTTAAACCTTGAGGTTTTTCATATTGCTGTTCAATTTTTTCCCTAAAATTGTCACACCGAAAGAAAAATAAATATTGACTGAATATTTTTCTATTTGCAATAATTTGAAATTTCAAAATCCCAAAATTTTAGATCTGTTAATTTTAAAAAATAGTGCATTTTTTCTTAAAAAATAAATTATTTTCTTTCCTTAAAAAATAAATAAAAGAAGTAAAAGCTAAAATATTTTTAAGTGTATGAATTTAGTGGAATGTGTGAAACGTATGTATATAAATCTCATTCCACTGACAAACGTTACTTCCTTTTATTATTGTTTTAAAAATAAATTTTTTTTAAGGACAAGTGTTTTACAAGTAGCATGACAAATTACTCAGGAACAGAATAATTAAACATAATGACAGAATTATTGTGGGTTTTCGTGCAAAAGAAATTAAAATTTTTTCTGTATTTGTTCTTTTAGCCCATTTGCCTTTTCGTTATTTGGTGTGTCCAGTCAAACGAAATGATGAAATAGAAAATTCTATAAATTGTGTAAAGGCATTTTAGGAAAGTGTTTGTGGCTCATATAGATTAAAACTGTACAAACTAAAAAAAAAACGAACGAAATCAAGAGGAAATAAACTAAAACTGGAATTTTTGTTTAATCAACCGATGAAAAAAGGAACAGTACAATAATGCATAAAATTTTTTTTTGCTTTGAGACATTTGCCTACTCCTCAATGCTTCTCAGCATGGCAGAAAACAATGAAATCTACATTACCACTATTGGATATGGTTATAACTGTACATAGAATGTATTTAGTAATAATTCAAAACATTTCAAATAGTTCATACTTCTGCAATTTTGAAAAAAAAGTCGGTTCTGTATATTTCCCAGATCTTTATCATCAAGTTATATATCTTATTTCTTATCTTGTCCTTGTCCCCTTCGATTATTAACAAATGAGGAGCCTAACTCTATTCCTGTAGTTGCGTAAGGTTCTTTCGACAACATCGACCATTTGGAGGTATAATATTGATTATGAGAAGATAATCGCCACGAAAAACAACGCACTTGCTCGATATTGTTAAACCTAAGTCTAACATTGTTTATAGCTTTTCCGTTACAACAGAGGCAAAGAGAGTGAAAAACAATAAATAATTGCCATCGCTAAGCGAAGAACTCTAAAAATTTAAAATTTGGAAATGATTTGCTACAAAGATAAAGTTGGGTATTCAAAGCTGTTTAGTTTAGATGGCTAAGATATTCAAACTGATATTTATTTTATTGTGGTATCCGACTAATACCCACATTTGGCTCCCTCAACGAATTCTTCTTATTTTAGAATTTGTAAAAATAGCTCCACAAAAATGTACCAAGCTGAATTAGGAAGCCACTCTGCTCAAAATTATTTCATAAATACTTTGTAAATTATTTTTTTTACGATGCCTCAAAAGAGATACCAATGTTGGATAGCGAATTTAATGTTGAGTGCAGTGTTGACAGTTATAGCGATTTCTCTACAAACATGGCAGTAAAAAATCCTTTTTGTCGATCAAAATTTTAAAATGTCGAGAGGAGAGATATCTGGCGGTTTTTAAAATACTTGGAGTAATTTTTGGCTACGATAACATTACCTTTAAAAAAGATGAAGAACCTTTCAGCTAAGGTTGATTAAAAATGTATCTATTCGCGTCGGCTTTTATATTTGTCTTGCATATAAGTACAAAAATATATTAATTTCTGAATAAAATTTAAAATAGTAAAGGCTCTCAAAGCAAAAGTCTGTGAGACAGAAAAATCAAAATTGTTAATATTAAATGAGTAATGGAATTGAAAACAAAAAATTTTTTATAAAGAAAATAGGAATGAACGAATTATTAAAAAAACGGACAATGAAAATGGACAACATTTGGACAATGGACAATGAAAATGGAAACCGCTGTGAGAGCTATGACAGTGTAGACGTGTGTTACCTCTGTCCGTATTAAATTGAATTTTTTGGTGGGAAATTTAAGTTTTTTAAAACAAAATTGTTCAAAATATGAATTGTTTATCAAAAATATGTAATAAAGAATTATGTGCGTAATTATAACAAACTGAAATGTCCATCAAATAATTAAAGCATATAAAATCCACATAAAAGTGCATGTAAAACTCAAAACAAAAGAAAAAGAAAGAAAAAACAACAACATAATTTCTGCATTCTGTTTTTCTTGTGAAACAAAAATAATGAGGCAAAATTAACTATTGTTACTTTTTTGTATTCTCATTTTTTCATAATGTTATAATAGACTAAGTACTCTTATACGAAGTTGAAATATATAGCAACTCAAAAGCTGGTTGTTTTTTGCCGAAAGTCGCCATATTTATGACTCATTTAACTTCTTAATAAAATTATTCTTAGAAATAAACAAATATTAAATAAAAATCGAGCAAAAACAGAAAATTAAGATGTCAAAAAATCTTAACTGCGTGATATGCGAATCAACTATCTCAAGATCTTCTAATAATATTAAATGTTCCTTATGCGATAATAAAGTTCATTATGACTGTGCAAATAAAATAAATCCAGCATATACCATCGAAATGCTTAATAACATTAAAAAAAGTGCAGGAGCTGTATTATTTAGATGTGATCTTTGCATGAAACAATATGCTCGCAAAGATGACATTGGTAGCAAAATTGATAAACTGGAGAAGACTGTAAATAAACTGTCTGATATAATTACAAACAATATTCTTTATGAGCTTAAAAATATAAAAGAAGAATTAAGCCGGTGTTCAACAAAATCTAGTGAAACTGAAACGCTAGTGCAAAAGAAAACACAAGAGTTAATGCTAGACAATCAAAATATAAGAAAAGACTTTTATCGTGCTGATATAGTTATACGTGGAATTCCAAACGATTTCATAAAGTCAACTGACCATTTGTACGATTCAGTGTTTAAAATTGCTACAACATTCGGTATAGAATTAACGCACAATGATATCAATGTATGTACTTTTATTCAAAATAAAGCATCAATTTTGGTCAAGTTTAATAGTGTCTATAAAAGAGACAAGCTAATTCAAAAATATTTTACAACACGTAATCTGAAATTAAGTAAAATCTTTGACACTGATATAGATAAAAGAATTTACATTAATGATCATTTATCTCCAATGGCTTCGAAACTAAACTTCTGGTGTAGAAAACTTATGAAAGCAGGTAAAATTAAAAAATTCAGAATGATGAAGTACAACATGATTGAAGCAAAAATTACTCTCCCAAATGGCGAAGGAAAAATTTTGAGCTTTGAGATAATAAAAGCAAT
This sequence comes from Gymnosoma rotundatum, assembly GCA_916610165.2. Lineage (NCBI taxonomy): Eukaryota > Metazoa > Arthropoda > Insecta > Diptera > Tachinidae > Gymnosoma > Gymnosoma rotundatum. Next base: position 86,362,775 of record OU744337.1, on the reverse strand, counting down.
GTGGAAGAACATTGAAAACAACAACAACCAATAATAAGAAGAAATAATATGTTTGAGTTTAAGTACTTCTTTTGTTAATTTGGATGCTTTAAATTTACTTTTATTTTTTTATGCCTTTAAAAAAAAAATATTTTATGATAATTATTATGTTTTTTTTTTCTCTTTTATTTCTTTAAAAAACTATTTCAAATGTGTTTCAGAGACTTTTGATTATATTTTGGAAGTTTATGTATGTATATATATACATGTATTCAGGTGTATATGTGTGTATGTATTATGTTTATGTGTGTGTATGTATGTGCATATATGTATGTATCTATGTGTATGTATGTATATGGATATATATATATATATATATATGTATATACGTGTGTATGTTTATGTTTATATACATATATTTGATTTTGTTCTATCTATTGCTATGATATTAATAAATATATTCTATGACGATTCAATATGTTAAAATATCACTCTGGATCTCTGAGGTGCAATTTGGAATAGAGTAAATAAAAGAATTTTTAATTTTTCTTAATGTGTTAATTTTTTTTTTTTAATTAAAATACCCTAAATAAAACAAAGGACTTAATCATTTATTTAATTGAGCTTATTATCATTACTTTCTCATTTATAAATTTAATTAAACGGATATGGATTATATAAATAAAATTATACAGTAATGAAAATTTTTGTAACTATAAATATCGTTTGTTTAAATATACTCTCTACACATTTATTTACATTTAATTTGTTATCACGAATATGCGGTATGTCATTATTTATCAGGAATGAATGACAACTTAGGAACAGTGGTAACCAATAGCGCCATTAAACGACTTAATTTAGATTCGTGTGATTTAAATTTTTTTCACATGAATGTTCAAAGTATTGCACCGCGTCCACATTCTGTTAAACTAGATGAGATAAGAGAGCTTATAGAAGGAAATAATATTGATATTATTGGTATGTCAGAGACCTGGTTAGGGGATAGCATTTTAGATAACGCTTTAGAAATAAATGGATATCACCTGTATCGTAATGATAAATTGAGTGGTCGTGGTGGAGGAGTGTGCTTATATGTTCATAATAGTCTGCATTTCAAAGTTGTTTGTCAATTTAATAAAGGATTGACATGTGATGCCATTTTTGATGAGATAATAGGACATAATTCTTTGAAGATTTTAGTAGGTGTTATTTATTTACCCTATGGTAATATTAGCCAATGTATGGATAAATTAGAGGAACTATCAGCTCGATATAATCATTTAATAATTGCCGGAGATTTTAATGTAAACTTATTTCATGAGATTAATTCATTTCGAAGTGTTATAGCTGAGGCAGGTTTAAATATAGTACATAATAGTTTACCTACTCATTTTGATTTAAGTATAAATAGATGCAGCTTAATTGATTATTTTATTTTGTCTAACGCAAGCTTAGTTGCTAGGAAAGGGCAATTTCAGTTCCCGGCGCTGAACTCACACCATGCTACAATATATATTTCATATAGAATTAGAGCTCTCAGAAATCCAAATATTGTGAAGGTAAGAGATTACAAAAGTTTCAATATTGACAATTGCATTCTGGATTTAAACGAAATTGAATTTGAACCTATTTATAGAACTAATGATACTAACTTTCAGGTAGAATATCTGACTGCTGCACTATTAGACATTTATGATAAACATGTTCCATTGAAAATTTTATCAGTAGGCAGAAAAGATCCATGGATGAAATCAGATAACATAAGAAGAGCTAAGCGTTTAAGAAATATGTTGTTCCGAAATTATTTGTGTGACAGGACTGAAGTAAAATGGCGCGAGTATTGCTTTCAGCGAAATCGAACTAAGAAACTTATTAGGAAAGAGAGGGCGAAATTTTACGGTCTATTATTTGACACTGCTTCTTCAGAGAGATTGTGGAAAGAACTTAAAAGCATAGGTGTAACTCAAACAAAAGATAATCGATCTCCCCCTCTGAATGTTGAGGAATGTAATTACTTCTATGTCTTACCGCCAATTGTAAGCCCTCCATCAATTTTATACCTTATGCCTTCTGAAATTAATGAAGGTATATTTTCTTTTGTCAACGTGGAAGAGTATGAAGTTTTTAATGCATTTATGAGGATCACTTCAAATAGTATAGGACCAAATGGTCTCCCTCTAAAGTTCTTAAAACTAATTTTACCATATATTATTCGCCATATTACACATATATATAATACTATATTAACCGTTTCAAATTTTCCTGCACTGTGGAAAATGTCAAGAATTTTACCAATACCGAAAGTAAAGAATCCTACATCCTGTACTGATTATCGTCCAATTAACATAGTGTCAGTATGTTCAAAAGTCCTTGAAATGCTATTGAATTCGCAGATGCTGATGTATATTAACCAAAAAAAATTATTATCTGTATATCAATCAGGATTTAGAAGTAAACATAATACTACTTGCCACATGCTTGACATTTTACATGAAATAAGAAATGGCCTGGATAAACATAATTTTGTAGCGATGATTAATTTAGATTTTAGTAGGGCTTTTGAATCAATCTCACATGAGATTCTTTTAAATAAATTATTTACAAAGTTTAAATTTACTAGAACTGCTTGTAAGTTAGTTGGTTCATTTATTTTGCAGAGAACACAATATGTACAAATGTTACTACATAAGTCGTCGGTGAAGCATACCTATAGAGGTGTGCCTCAGGGTACTATTTTGGGACCGCTTTTGTTCTTAGTGTATATAAATGATATTTTGTCGTCGTTGGTATCACTTAAAGGATATATGTATGCTGATGACTTACAGTTGGTTGCTATAGCAGAATCTGAAGCTCAACTAAGTGAAATAACAAATGAAGACTTGGGAAAGGTACAAGGATGGTGTAAAACAAATTTTATTGCTCTCAATATTTCTAAATCTAAAGCCATTTATTTTAATTACATACGTGGAAACTTAAGAAATTTTGTCCTTAATGGAACTCCCCTTGAATTTGTTTCTTATTTTAAAGCTCTAGGGTTTTATATAGATGAGAAATTATCCTTTAGTCAACATATTAATTTTATGATTCATAGGGTTCTTCTGACGTTACGGAGGGTATATAGCATTCTTTGCAAACTTTCTATTAATGTTAAAAAAAAATTGGTCACGTAATCTTAATGCCATTGATTTTATATGGTATAGAACTTTATAGTGGAACTTCGGCTACTAATTTCTCAAAAATAGAAAGATGTTTTAACCGAGTAATAAGATACGTTTATAGCTTACATATACGGGATCACGTAACTTCATATGTACATAATTTTTTAGGTTGCAGCTTCAAAGATTTTATCAATACTAAGCTATTACTCTTATTTTATAAAGTATATAAAACTTCATCACCACAGTATCTTTTACCAAGATTTCTATTCGCGCAGTCAAATAGGACTCATTGCCTCTTATGTCCAATATTTCAAACATTGTTTATGCAAAGATCATTTGTCGTACGCTTAACTAGATTGTGGAACTCAATTTTGCCATATGAAAAAAGAAATTTCTCATATTCAATAACTCAGTTTCAGAAAATGCTCTTAATCTTGTTTAGATCTTGATTTATTGCTAAATAACAATTTTGGTTGCCACTTTTGTTTGGCACTTTTCCAAAATATTTCAGGCATATTCGTGAGGTAGGTGGGTGTAAATAAATGTGTATTATTTTAAAATTAGGTTAATTAGGTTAGTTATAAGCTGTCTAAAAATATATCTAAGTCGATTGGCCTTAAATGGCTTAAGATTTTTTTTTTACTTGAAATAAATAAATAAATTAAATAAATAAACATTGATTTTGGCACAAAATTTCAAACTGAATTGAGCGAGACTGTCTTAGATGTACGTATATTTTACAATAAAGTTGTTTTTTATATAGAGTTGCTTCCAGACATGCCCGTTTTTGATGTATATTGTCAATTTTCATTTATAATATGGTGTAACTCTGTATCTCAAATTAACTTAAACTGCAGTTTAAGAAGTTTTTAAAAGACTTCGACCCCAACCACGCACAGTGGGGAAAACTTTCTTTTATAAAGTGGACTCAATATTTGATATAATACAATTGAAATTTACGGCAGGAAGGATACAAAAGACACACTCAAAATATTATGTAGGTAAATTTAAATGAAAAAACACAGTTGTTAAAAACTACTTTTTCATTTAAAAAACGGTCCACTTACATTTGATTTAAATTAAATATAATTTACAATTGTTTTTGATGTTGATTTTATAACTAACAGAATATGTAAAAACAAGTAATTTTTCTTTTATTCCAACGCACGAGAAAACAACCTGCCAGAGAGGTAAAAAGTATTCTCTTTTCATTAATTTCAACTAACAAAATGTAACCTACCAAAACATTAATAATAACTGTTTCTGTATTTATTTTAATTTATAAAATTTAACCTACTAAAACAGTAAAAAAACAATAAAAACTACAGATTATTTATTTATTTTAAACGTCAAAAGGAATTAATTTATTTATTGAAAATTTTTATTTTGACACAAAAATGCTATTTTTTCTTCTTATTTTCGTTCCTTCTTGAAAATCAACCGATTTCAGGATTATTCCATGCTGAAAAAATAATGTACTTTTAAAATATTGTTTATATTTGTGCAACCAATATTTAAAGTGCATATCGCTCATTTACTACTAAAACATCTTAACTAAAAAAAAAAAAAATCATTTCGAGATAATCGCAGTTAAAGTTTTAGACTTGTAAAATGATAAAAACTAAATTTAAGAAAAGTTGCATCAAATTTATATTAAAGAGGATATTTTGGACAAACAAAGTGGAATTTTTTAATTATGACTTTATTGCTGTAAAAATACATCCACTACCGTGTCATAAACTAAAATGTGTCGTTATTTATTAAAATAAAAACCAAGCTTTACTTTTTTGTATTAGCTACTTAACAATGTCTAGAAGCAGTGAGAAAGAAAAAATTTTAAATTTTTTAATAAACAATGCGCTGAGTTCTTTTGACTATCTTTTATTTAGTTTTTAGCCGTGTTAGGTTTATTAATATATTTTGAAGAACTCATTTTTAGAAATTTAATTTTTAATATAAATTTTTAATTATTTATTGTTTTGCTGCCTAAAGTGCTCACAAACAATTTCTTTTTATATTTTTTTCTTTTCAAAAATATGTCAAAAAATTTTATTTTCTTTATTTCGAAAGTGAGCAAATATGCACAACTTTTTCTGTTCAATGTTTTTTACTGCAACCGAAGTAAATTGAAGTAAATTTCAAATACGTATATTTCATTGTTGTACTGATAAAAAAGATGGATATTTGCTCCAGTTTGCACCGTTTACACTACCTATCGTGAAAACCCCTACTGTAAATGAATTTTTTAACATAATTTAAGAATTGTTGTTTCAAATTGAAAACAAGTAAGAGTGATATATTCGACTATACCGAATCTTATGAGTCCTTCACTATATACGTATCTAAATCTGAATTAGTGAAGTATTAAAAATTAGAAATAAAAATTAATTACTATATTTAATTTTACATTAAAATATCATCGGCTTAATGAGTTAAGCATTTAAAAAAAATCTTGTATTTCCTGAATGATCTTTTCAATGATCTTTTCATGATATATACATATATATATATAGTTGTTATATATAGAGTTACTTCGTTTTTCCAAATGATATGAAGGCAGGCGTGATATTTTACTTACTTTTTCTCTAGTTCATAAAGTGCCTTGGCAGAGTTGATTTCAACCCGAAAACGGGTGGACAGACGCCCATCGCTGAATCGACTTCTCCATTCATAAGAACTCAGCACATATATACTTTATGGGATCGGAAATGGATATTGTAGAAATTACAAACGGAATGACAAATTTAAATATACCCGTTTTTCCACTTTTTATGGTGAAGGGTATAAAAAGGAATAGAAATCCGAAAACAACAATGAAAAAGTTGAAATACACATTAATTATCTTCAAATTTTACTATATAATTAGTTCTATCTGCTTCAACATGTTTTTAACTTAGCCTTGATCCGTAAATAAGTTTTATTTTTGTTAACGTTTTTTTTATTTTTGTTTAACGTTTAATTTTTGACTGACTTGAAAAAAGAAGGATGATGTATTTACAATAATGTTGGGACACCCTTTAATTTACAATTCCAAATATTATAATTGACTAAGCAATGCAGCTTCTTGTAAATTTAAACCCAAATTAAAAATTTAATTAAATGAACTAATAGGGCATCCTTAAATTATATTTGTAAAAGACATTCTGTACAATTTTTCAGCATTTGTTAAAATGATAGGGCCATATAGGTAAATTTACGTCATTTATGGGGACACCCTTTAATTCTTAAATTTATTTTTATAATACTTTTTGCAACTGGGGGCTATAGGAATACTGCATATCCGTATAATTTAAAATGACTGCGTATTGCTATAGCTCCCAATAAAAAATGCATCTAAAAATTAAAGGGTATTCCCATAATTGATGTAAATTTATTTAAATGGGCCTATTTTTTGAACCATTATAGACAAACGGTTGCAAATTGGACAGAATGTCGATTGCTATGGCAATTATAGTAACGAATATTTAAACTTAGAATTATACGTTCAATGCATTTAAATTGAATTATATTGCCATATTTTTGAACAGTTGTAGATAGTAGATAGAAATTTACAAAGAATCTGTATTACTACCTCCGCTAAAACGACAAGTATAAAATTTGGATTTTAATATTGGGCATCCCAAAGGTTGATGTAGTTTGATGTATGTGCCCGTGCCCGACAGAAAGCTGAAACTTATAAGGGACCTGTATTGCAAAGAACGCTATAACAAGATGCTTACAACTTGAATTTAGAAATTAAACGGTGTTCCCAAAATTAATGTAAATTGACCAATATTGCAGTTTTTTTAACTTTATATATAAATACTTGAAAATTATATAGAATGTCCACTACTTTGTTTGGTAAAACAAGAAGTATACAAATTTTAAATTATAAATTAAAGGGTTTTACAATAGTTGGTATAATCTTATGTATATGGCCAAACTATTGAACCGTTATAGGCAGACGGTTAAAATTTACAAAGAACCTGATTGCTAAATCTACTACAACGGCAAGTATTTAAGTTTAATTTGGAAATTAAAGTGGCCCCCTATAGTTGCTGCAATTTGATTTATATTGCTAGACTTTTGAACAGTATAAAACTTGGAGTTATAAGGGTGTCCCAATAGTTAATGTTATCTTATTTATGTGGCCATACTTTTGAACCGTTATACACAGACAGATGAAATCTGTTTTGAAGTCGGTTTTTCTGCAGGGATTATTATTTTCGACTATCAATTCTAACACTACTTTTCTAACTTTTTATATGATATTTAAAAGTTCATCGTCTATGTTTTTGATCAGAATATTTAAATAAATTTTTGTTTTCCTGATGATGCTACACAATGGAGTAGCGAAATATCAAAAATATATAAAAAAAAAGAATTATTGCTAAAAAATTAAATAAAATATAAATAATCAAAAAGGTCAAATAAAAAACTTTATTAAAGCATATTACTACATTAAACCAGTAAGAGTATTATATTCAGCTATGCCGAATCTTATATACCCTTCACCATATGTGTATATATAACCGCATGTCAGATAGCGCAGATTTCCCTGTGATAAAAATCGCCATAATAAACTCTTTTTCTATGCAAAAAAGCTTTTCTGATGTTCGTCTGTCCAAGCGTGTTTGGGATGAAATTAACTTTACCAAGGCAATAGATGAGCTAGAGAAAACTTAAATACGCCAATCGATCAGACTTAGTTTCAAAAATTTTCTATTTAAAATCACCAAGATCGGTCCATGTCCTACAAAGTAGCGCAGAAAACACCACGCCTGCCCCTAATTTTTCCATATCATTTAAAACAAATCTAATATAGTGAAGTAACTCCAATACAAAAAATAAATATATGTGGCGATAGAGAATTAAAAGAAAAAAAAAAAAAAACATCCATTGAAAAAATTAGATCTCGCCCATTTTTTCGTGTTATGGGCCTCTGAACTTTTTGTAGAAAAGTACGATTGTGCACCATATATTCGAAGATATCAATATGGTTATCATTTAAAAACATTTAAAAAGATCTTTCAGGAAATACTAAAATTATATAAAAATGCTTAACCTATTAAGAGCCGATCACATTTCTATGTAATTTTTTTTTTTGTCTTTTTTTAGTTCTCTGTCACTAAACTAGAGTTATATATGTGGTGAAGGGTATAAAAGATTAGGTACAGCCGAACATAGCACTCTTACATACTTGTGTTCTCTTCTTTTTACTTTCCTCCCTAAAGCCAAACACAATCAATATTGTTTGGTTTCATTTGATATGATAAATGAACAGGAGCTCACTTTTTGATTTCCGTTCATAAGTATAAGTTTAAATGAAACACATACAGTGTCTTGAAAAGCCTCTTTTGCCCTTAAAAAACAGTAGCTTTTGCACAACGTGCAAATAAATACTCAGCTATTATAATATATTGTGTATTATTCATTATTTAATAAATTTTCCAAATCAATTTATGAAAAACCTCCTAGTGTATTCACCTGTAATACAGTATCTGAAGAGGCTGAATATTAATTAAATGGGTAATTTTTTATCCTTCTTTTTTTTCTTTGCTTTTTTTACTTAATAATCACTGTTTTTACGAAATGAAATAAGTGTTTTTCGTCCGGTTCAAAAAGAATTTTAACGACATATAATCGGTCGAACTTTTGTGGTCATTTTGTGGCTTTTCAACTTTTAAGCACTTGAAACGTGACTCACAGATTCGTATTTTCATGCCATTTTATCATCTTGAATGTCCACAACGACAATGACATTTTTTATGCATAAAAACAATGGCTGTTTAAACTTGTGGTTCGTGTTTATTTTCGGTCTTAATTTTGCATTTAATTTGAGTTTTCTTTGTTACAGCCATGCACAAATGCGTAGACAGGCAAACAGACATGCACATACATACATTCAGATAAAATTGTAATCCTTGCCATTTTTATGAGTTTATAAAAGTGCACAACAGTACAAACTTTTATACCACTCGAGTACCATTTAATTGCACTTGGCGGCCATTTGTGGTAATTTGTTTTCAAATAATTTGCTCAGACACCAACATGGCGTTAATCCCTTTTTCTTTCAATTGCATTGTAATCTTTTTCTTCCATTATATTACTAATACATATGAAAGATAAATCTCTTGCATACAATATTCCCCTGATAGCATTTTGTTGAGCATTTTTCATTAGAAATAACTTCTTTACAAAAACAATACATTATTGTCGAATTAAGGGTTTCTAGTGCCGAATTAAGATCTTCTAACAAACAACATTCTAGTTTAACAAATTCTTAAAATGAAAATTAAACCTTTCTTGCTTTACACCTTTCTTTTATTTTAAAATAAAATCTAAATTTTAATAAAACAGAATTTCGTTACTTGTAAAAGTAATATATTCGATACTTTTAAAATACAATACAATCAAAGACAATAAATTTATATTTATAGTCTTTGCTACAATACACTACACTACTACGATACTCAATTTTAATTCTTCTTAGAGACGCTTAATAGTTTCCCATTAGTTGTATTACTGTAGTTGCACGTTCCTTCCCGATTTGAAATTCTAATTATTTGCGATACATTTCAACGCCATAAAGTAACGATGTAGAAAATGCTTGCAAGGTCATGTCTAGCACAGTGATGGAAAAGTTGTTACGATCGTACTTTTTTTGATACTATTTGATTTCAAAAAAACTGTGTTACTCCTCTGTAACATTTGATACTTTCAGCGATACGTCTACAATTTAAAACCATTGATTTTCTTAAATTAATCTGTTTTGGCATTTCCCCTTCATCACTTATAGTTTACGAATATTGCAACTCTAGTTCTTATGGTGTCTTATTATTTGGTTTTACATGTTCGTTTTGTTTTTGTACATAGGGTAGCTGCAAAAAAACAGCCGTTACGTTTTTTGTGTTTCTTTTGATAGAATTGTCAATATTAATACAAACAATTAAGAGTGCTATATTCGGCTATGCCGAATCTTATATTTCCTTCACCATCTATGTTAATCTAGTTTAATGAAGTAACTCCAATCAAAAATCCTGCATTTTGCATCTCTGTACCGTTTTTGATGCAACTTCTTCTTTTTTATCAGAGATTGTTCCAGATACGGTAAAGATTGATTTAATTTTGAAACAGCAACTTCTTCCGTGCCTGGCGCAATGTCATCGAAAGTATCTACATTTTCGTTTATGTCTGAACCTTCTTCCAAATTAGATTTATTAGATTTTTGCAGATGCGAAAATTTTATTCTACATGTCCCACAAATTTTATTTGAGATCGTAATGTTTTTATCCTTAGTATACTGTAGTATCCATTCTTGGACTTGTCCATAATTTTATTGCACCCAGTGTGACCGGATTTTTTAAAAGGATTACAGCAAAATGTTGAATTGAATGGCATATTTTTATTTAAATACCGGATGAATTGTGCACGACTTTTTTGTATTCTTTCAATTTTATTATTTCAAAGCATAAACCTTCGCCTGCTTTTTTCTTAATAACTCATGTTGTAATAAAGACTCCACATTGAAATTTGGCGGACTTGTACAAAACATAATAAGAATTAACATGTATTTTTTTGAGACTTTTAAAAATATTGACTTTCGAGATATATCCCTTGGAAATTTTAGTCCTTTTTTTATTTACATTATCCTTGATCGAGAATTCCAAAAAAAATTTTTTTATGGCGCATGTTTTTGTCGGTAAAATGAGCCCTTCATTATTAACGTACAATGAATACTTTTCGAGATATGAAAAATTGTGTTAAGGCATCTGAGTGCATTTTTATTGATTTTTGCCAACTTGGAATGGCCATAATTCTAAAAGAACGAGAGCTAGGACACTGAAAGTTGGCAAACGCTGTTATTATGGTTAACTTTCCCTTCGTACAAAATTCCACCCAATTCGAAATCGGTGCGGTCAACTCATTGGTTGATTTCATATTTTTACCCAATATAGAAAGTTCCTGAGGATTGTTTCGAAAAGAGAACTTTCCTTTACAATGAGAACTTTCAACCGATTATCGGTCCGATTATAAGTGTTAATAAAGTTAAAAATAAAAGAGTGTCGTCAAAAAACTTGCCTTATTTTACTTATCCTCTGAAGCGCATTTGGGAAATAACATAAATTTTTGTAGATTATGTCTCTTTGTCTTTAAAACAGTTGTAGGCAGATATTTTAACTATACCCACTTCAGAAACAAGTTTGGATAATAGTGTTTCCTGAAAGATCTCGTGATACAAGATCTCACGATACAACAATGGTCGTGAGGGAGGCTACATTAATAAAATTGTTGCCTGTTTGGTTCGTAATAATTATAAGTTTTTCCTTACTCTTCTTACTATTTTTTTTTCAATTTGTTCTACCTTCGTACCCTTTACCACAAAAAGTTGAAAGAGGGTATAACTAAGTTTGTTATTCCGTTTGCAATTTTTACAATATTTAATTCCAACCCCATAAAGTAAATATATTCTGAGTTCTTATTCATAGCAAAATCAATTATGCAATGTCCGTCTGTGTTAGTGGTGAAATCAAGTTTGCCAAGGCTCTAGATGCGAAAATTTAAAAACGTCAATTATAAGATATAGTTTAGAATTTTTTGCCTCCGAATAGCGGATAAAACACTACGCCTGTCTCCAATTTTTTCGTATCTTTTGGACCAATTGAGTAACTCCAATAAAAAAAAAACAAAAACAAATATATATGGCGATAGAGTATTAAAAAAAGAAAAAAAATTGGCGCTCGCCCATATTTTCCGAGTAATGGTAAACTTTATTTTTTAAGATATCAGCATGGATATCACTTAAAAGCTTTTGAAGATATCTTTAAGGAACTACCAAAATTTTTTTAAAAATGATTAAAGGTACAATTATGCGAACGTCCACGTAAGCTAACCTAACGGCCGTCTGTTTTTAAATATACTAAAACAATGCAAACGCTTACCGAAATTAACTGTCACGTTTCCGGAACGCTTCAACCTGTATAAAATAGGTTTTGACGGCATTGTTACGTGACATTCGTAAGATAGTGCTGGAATTATATGTGATAAGTACCATTGCGGCACATTTGCCCTTTTTAGGTACTTTTTAAGTATTGATAATAATTGTATCATTACATATCATATAAATATTGTATCATTAAATTTGTCAATACATTGCACATATTGCAATGTAAAATATTTTTCGAAGCGAAATTAGTACTTTTTATAATTTACATGTACGGAACAGTGCCCGTAACTATGCCACAAATCTCAACACTGTTCTGAACAGCTGCAGCAAATTGAAAATTGTGTTAGGTTTTGTAATTTAATATTTTGGCTTTATAGTTTTTATTTTGCAAAACAATTGTACTTATTTCATGGACATCAGTAAATTAATCCTCAATATCCATTTTTAAATTCTTTTCGGGCTTTTGAAATTAATATTAGAAACACATTGTGCTGCACAATGTTTTGTTTTTGTTTATTTTATTGACATTCGTCACATTTGTAAAATTTCTATAAGTACATAAACGACCGTACGTTAAAATACGTTAAGTTTTTCTTACATCAACGTTCGCATAACGAGGCCTTAAGAGCCGATGACATTTTTATGTAAAATTAAATGTATGTAGTACTTGATTTTTTCATATATTTTAACTCTCTGTCACCCCAATACTTTTTTTTTTTTTTTTAATGGAGTTACTTTACTAAACTTGATTTGCATATACGGTGAAAGGTATTTAGGTTTCGGCATAGCCGAATTTAATTAAATTAATTAATTTAATTTAATTATACTTGTATTTGAATAGGCAAAGTAAAATACTTGTTTCCCAACCTAAGCTTTGGGTGTGTTGTGTTTGGTCGCACCCTTTTTAGTATAGGATTGCTCCAGAGGGTGTTAAAGTTGGCAACCTCGAGTGTAAAAAATACTTCAGCGCTTACAGCTTTTACAAAAGTGAACCGATTTCATTTATTTTAAACTTTTAGAGCAATTCTTTACTTTTAATAGTTAAACGGTAACATATTTTTAAATTTCATAAAAAATTGTGAAAATTGCAGGTGTACTAGCACAAAATTATCAAAATTATTAAAACGAACAGCAGAAGCCATACCATGACCTGATTTGGAAACACATTTCACGGATGAATAATCATTAGCGCTCAGTCTGAATATGGGTTTGTCAAGAAACAAATAATATCGTATTGAGAAAAACGCTTAAAGAAAAATATGTAAACCTTACCATCTAGCAAACAATTATTAAAAAAAAATTTGCCACATGCTCTTACTTTGTCAGATCATTTCTAAAACAACGCATTACGAATTATTCTCCCTAATCGTAAACAAGAAGACAAATTTAAGGTTCCATTAAATTTGTATTCTCCAAGAAGTGAAAATTTGTATCAAAATTTTGCCCTGAAGTATTTCTTCCCTTGATTAAGCTATTAGTGCACATTGCCTGTAAATATGAAGTGTAAAAAAATAAATAAAATTAAAAAAAAAAACTTAATTAATTTTATTAGAAGAAGCAATATGCAATTTTTTCTATTTAACTAATTTTCTTTCTATTTAACTAAATTTTTCATAAATAAATAAATAAACAGACAAAGTTCAGAATTGGAGCAGGCATTTCACTACAAGAGGAAGTAAGACAGAATCGGCTACATTTTTGTGGGCTTTGGAAGTCCTGCGTGGGTCTCTACTGCCTGCAAAGAAATCTTCTAGTGTTCCAACAATAGTTAAAGTTAGTACTTGCTTAAAGTTCATTGCAGAGGGAGGATACCAAAGGAGTTGCAGGGATTTTTGAAATTGTAACAGCGCAATCAACTTTCAGCGTGGTGCTTTCAACAGTTATCGATGTTCTAAAGCAAAATAGTTTTTCCCAGTGGATAACTCATTCTTGGGAAGAAGAGGGTAAACACATAGTCCAAGAATTTTATCACATATATGGAATACCCCGTGTTGTATGTTGATTGATCGGCCGAATATCAAAATTTTAACTACTGTTAACTAAGTTAATTCATATATTTTACTCCTTTATTTTTACACAACTCATTTGTTGTTTAATTTTTATTAAATTATTATTTGAACTGTGAATATCATAAATGAATAGAAATTATTTTGGCTTAAGTTCATTTATTTTTGATTTCTAAAAATCTTTTTTAGAAACAAAAATTTATTTTTACAAATATATGCGGACGTTTTTCAAAGAAAACAAGAAAAATTAGACGGTAGCAGAATAAAATGCTGCACTTTCTTCATCCGCATTCTTCGCATCTATCTACCTTAGTTGTGTGTTTTATAAACATCATCTATTTAACCAACTAACTTTATAAATAAGAAAACGAGAGTATTCATATCAACATTAATTTGTTTAGACGAAATTTACACACAAACCAACGTATTTCTTTACTGTTCTCTCTCTATTCCGTCTTGTACATTTGTTTTTGCTTTGTTTCAATCATCGATTGAACACGAATGCAAATTTGTTTTTAGTCATTCTTACTTGTTTACTCACAACATTATAGATGCTGTTCCAGTATCATTTTGATTGTTATGAAGTAAGCATGAATGCTCGCTGTGCCTTGCGTGCTTATAATTTTAATTTTTATTAAATTATTATTTGAACTGTAAATATCATAAAATAATAGAACACAACTCATTTGTTTTAAAGTTGTGTGATAGCAAAATGAGGATAAGATTTGTTGACGCTACACATCGTGGAGCATTTCACGATTCGTTCGTATAGAATACGAGTTCCTAGAGAAGTGTAATGGAGCAGTACTATTTACAAAGAAACGGCAGATGTGGTTACGAGATTAGGTAAGTTCACAACTATATACATAATTGAAATACATTCAGACATATAAATACATAAGTTTATACATATCGCACTTGATAAACAAGAGTATATTAACTAAAATTTTCAGTAAAGGTAAAATATTGCTTATAGCTACACTTTAAGAGAATTTAAAAATCCGAATACATCAAGTAAACAAATTTGATTGGAAAATATATATACATTAGAAAATATATATGTATATATAGTTAAAATTTTTTTATTTCTCGAATACATATTCTTTACTTCAGAGTACGAGTAGTCTTTATTAATTGATTGATGCGAAGTTAAAAAAGCTAAAATTTATAATGTGTTCAAATTAAGTTTTTAATTAACTAACAAGTACTAACAAACACGTGGCTTAAAAATGATGTTATAACATCTAAAGCGCTCGCCAAACGTACCAAGTATACAGCCAGAGACAACAGTTTTCACCAAAAGTTATAACAACAGTATAATATTTACTGGCGGAGCAAATCCAATTAACTTAATACCGAACTTTAATTATTTGCAACATCTCTTACATATACCGACATTTATAATTATTTTCTATATTTAAAACAATGGGAAGATAATGCAGTTTTTTGTAGATTATTAACGTCCCTGTATCTCTAATTAGACTTAGGTCCAGCCATTCTAGTTTGTATTTTAGCTTTTATTGTACCTACATACATATACCTTATTACATCTCACTAACATTACCATTTTTGTATTTTATCTGTTCAAACAGGAAATTTAGTGTGGAATTAAATTCAGACGATTCGTCAGAACTTGCACTATTTGTTTTTTCCCTTGTCTTTCTAGTACTTGAACTGAAAGACTGTTAAAGAAAGTAAGTAACACCTGTGTAGTAAGAATGGTTGTCAATCACTGACTCAAACTTTATTTTCTTAATAGCTTATATACTAAAATAATAAAAACAAATGGAAATTAAAAACAATTTAATAAATGCATGACTAACAATAATTTTACAGTTCAACACCCGCTGAATTTACTTTAATGCGGAAATAATGAAAAGAATGACCTAATTATTATAATAGTTGCAAGTGTTGAAATTTGATACATTAAGAATATGAAAAGAATGACCTAATTATTATGTTTAAATAATAATTGCAAGTATTGCAATTTGATACATTTAGTAAAAAATATGAAAGAATGACATAATTATTATATTTAAATAATAATTGCAAGTATTGCAATTTGGTAAAAATATTAAAATATAGTGTTGAACAAATGATAAATCTAAATTATTACATAAAATAATAAGACAAATAACTTTAAAATAAGTACATTCTCCCCGGCATTGACGAGGAGTCAATTAAATGCATTAACTTTAAACTTGTATTGTAAAATTCTCACGTGGATGCTGTGAGTGTGTTGGTTTATCCTTGGATGGGGGTAGTGTACAATTAGATGGTTGTGTCATATTCTTTGGTTCAGTAGTACTAGACTTCCGACGTATTGCAACTATAACCAAAGCCAGTAATATACCTATTATGCTGACGATTAGTGCAGAATATGCAATTGTGACACCATGCCTTGAGGTTGAATGATGTTGCAAATTTGAGTTGTTTATTGTTTCTAACCTTTGTTGCAAACCCTTTATTTTATTGAGTTGTAACGAAATCTGGTCTGACATGAGTGTGTAATTGTTATTTTTTACATTGTTACTAATTGGGAGGTCTTCATATGAAAGTTCTGAAATGTTTGCAAGACTTGTATATGATGACCCAATGATTGTTGATAGCGATTGTTGTCCGGTCATATGAATATGATCATGCTTAAGGATGCAATCTGGGCTAATAGTTAACAATCCAGATCCTTCAAGATAAAAGGTTGCAATTTCTTTCCCACAAACTGTTGTCACTTGTGTGGTTGATAGCGATGAATATATCCATTGGTTTTTGTGATGCAACGGGATCCACGTTACACTAGCCGATAATCTTTTTAAATTGCAATTTGAAATAGTGATGTTGTAAAATAAGTTGATTTCACATGAACACTTCTCTGCTCCGAAGTTATATTCTAGTTGAATATTATAGCATATGAATATGTTCTTTCTGATGATGTCGCATGACTTAAGTTTATCTGGTGATATCGGAAAATAATGTCGTCGGTTTGAGTCTATGGCTAAAATAGGACTGCATGTTTCTATCTCTATCATTGTGTTGTTAAGTGCATTAGGGACTGGAATTAAATTATACAATTTAAATGTATCCTGTTCTATTAATGGTAAAGTTATGCTGAATACCACGTGTTTCTCGGTAAGTCCACCTTTTATCTTCATTAATTTATAAAACTCTAACAAGTCATTTTCGGATACTGGCAGCATCAATGATTCAGGCATATGTGTTTTGATTTGATGTATTTCAACTTCTAGCTGCAGTGGAGATAGCAGCAAAGGGTTTATTTTTGCATGATGGCTGTCAGTTAATGTGTCCAGGATACATGCTTGCGTTTTTTGCAAATTGTTTGCAACAAGTGATAGTTGCATAAAGCCCATGTTAAAAAGATGAGCAAGCTTGAACTTGTATAATTCTTCGTTGCGTGATTCTTCGGTTTTCACTAATTCATTTATGGTTGTTTGAAGACTGTCAAATTTAAATTTTGCTGCAGTAAGACCCTGTTTAACTATGTTCATAGTTGAGTTTACAACTGAAGTTTGTTCCTTTATGAGCCTTAGCATAAATGAGTCGTCTTCTTGTAATTTGGTGATTGTTGATGACATTTTTTCTGCATATTCAGAATCAAGTACACCAAAGAGTGAATGTGCAATGTTTCCGACAAAATCAATAGCACCTCTTTTCTGTCGAGATTTGTATAGTAGTCTGTTGTCTAGACTTAAATCTTTTTCAATGTGCTGCAAATGCTCTATGATATTCATACACGATGTATTGGACTCCATTTTCTTACAAATCTGTTTAAGTGATTTGGTACCATTTGCTAAAAATGATGTATCAGACCAGTATGTTGATAGATCATAATACACCATAAGATTCCATTGACTTGTAGATATATATGTCGGTCCTATTTCTTCAAAATGAACCCCTAGCTGAGATCCAAATGGTCTGTTGATGATTGGCGTTCCAAGAATCACTGGTAGAATAAGTAGCAAAGACAGCAGGGCATTGCATATATTAATTGATGGTAGTCTTACTCTCTTGCTTCTGGGTTCATTGATTTGATCTTCTTCTACCGCGTCTTCATTTGTTGCATTTGAGTTCAGTTCTGTTAAGTTTTCCTGTGCATTATCTTCAACAGGAAGCAGCGCTAGACGATGTATAGGCCTTTTACATATTCCAGATGCGGTCTTGACATCAGCAACCCGAATGCATCCATCATTCGCAGGATAGACCTTTAAAATTCTTCCTAGTGGCCACTTCATCGGCATTGTGTTATCTTCTTTAATGATAACCATGTCTCCTGGTTTGATGTTAGGACCTTGAGTTTTCCATTTATGACGCTGTTGAAGCTCATGCAGATATTCAGTTGACCATCTTTTCCAAAATTCATGTTTGATTTTTGTCACCAGTTCCCATCGTGATACAGGTGACATTTTCCTTGAGCTTGCTGCGGTGTCAACCTGAGATGTAAGAGCTTCACCGATCAGTAAGTGTCCTGGAGTCAATGCAATCATATCAGAAGGGTCGTTAGAAATAGGTGTTAATGGCCGAGAATTCAATATGGCTTCAATTTCAATGATAACCGTTTCTAATTCTTCATAAGTCAATGAAGTTGTACTTAAGCTCCGTATAAGAAGATTTTTAGCTGATTTGACAGCTGCTTCCCAAAGTCCTCCAAAATGGGGAGATTTCGGTGGAATAAAATGGAACTGTATTCCCTTTGAGCTACATGTTGAAACTATTAATTCCTTCCCATTATCAGAGAATATTGATTGTGAGAGCTCAGCCAGTTTATTGTTGGCTCCCACAAAGTTTGTTGCATTGTCGCTATAGATGTTTTGGCAACGTCCTCTTCTACAAATGAAACGCTTCAAGGCTCCGATATAGGCATCAGTTGATAAATCGCTCACCAGTTCAAAATGAACTGCCTTTGTCGCAAAGCAGCAAAATACAGCTACATACGCCTTTGTTGGTCGTTTCCCTCTTATTTTGTAGTGAATCCATATCGGTCCAAAATAATCAACACCTGTATTAATAAATGGCCGTCCTGGAGTAACTCTGTCCCGTGGGAGGTTTCCCATTAATTGCTGACATAATTTTGGACGGGCCTTGCAACATTGTACGCATTTTTGCACAGTTGATCTTGCAATAGATTTTCCTTTGATCGGCCAAAACCGTTGTCTAACGATTCCTAGTAAGGCTTGTGGACTGCAGTGCTTGTTTTCTTCGTGGATTGATTTAAACAAAAGCTTCACTAATGCATCATTGTACGGAAGAATGATTGGATGTTTCGAATCGTAGGGTAGGGCGGATTCCTCTAATCGTCCTCCCACTCGCAAGATGCCTTCTTTATCAATAAATGGAGTTAAACTGAGAATTGGACTTGTTTTAGCGACTTCTTGATGTTTATTTAATTGCTTGATTTCATTCAAAAAATCATAACTTTGAATAGCACGTACAATAACCTTTAGTGATGCGTCAAGTTCCTTTGTACTTAAAGCCTTCAGTTGCGACCTCGGTGAATATTTTTCAGATGTGTTTCTAACAAAACGGAAGACATATGATATTATTCGCTGTAGCTTCTTAAATGAACCCTTATGATTGATGTCGTATACAAAACTGTAGTTGTTTGTAGTTAATAAAACAATAGTTGAATCTTTCTTTCTTTCAGGATCAGAAGTAATTTGTGACTGTGACCGATGAAACTCTTTTGGCCAGCATTCTTGCCTTCCGTGCAAAAATAATGGTCCTAAGAACCATAAATGACTCTCTGAAAGTGCCTTTGCTGTCAAACCTCTTGAGAGAATGTCCGCTGGATTATCTTTAGATGAAACGTGTCGCCATTGTTGTGGAAGGGTTATTGTTTGAATCTTTGAGATCCTATTACCCACAAATGTATGAAAAGATGATGATTTCGATTGTATCCATGACAAGACAATCTCAGAGTCTGTCCATAAGAAAATTGGTAAATTCTTCCCTTTCATAACCTTTCGAAGGCGTTGAGCTAATTCTGCAGCCAGAAGTGCTGCACAAAGTTCTAATCGTGGTAAGGTTTGTTTTTTGAGTGGTGATACACGAGACTTTGCACAGAGTAACTTTGTAATTATTCTGTCGCCTTTCAATGTTGATCGGATGTATGCTGCTGCACCAAAAGCCCTTTCGGATGCATCTGCAAAGATGTGAAGCTGAGTAGTTAATGGGATGCTATCCTTGAACACGTGTCGTGTTATTTGAAGATTGTTTAATAAGTTTAGATTTTCACGGAAATTTGACCATGTTGAACTTAGATCATCAGGCAGTGCTTCGTCCCATGTCAATTTCATCTGCCAAAGATGTTGAATAAATATCTTTGCTTTCACAACAATTGGTGCCAATAGTCCAAGTGGATCAAAGAGTTTTGCCAAGTCGGAACTAACTGTGCGTTTAGTAATCATATTAACAGGTTCCACCTTTACCTTTATGCAAAGATGATCTTCTTTAGGCAACCATATTAGACCCAGAGTTTTAATAGATTCCTTCTCTGTGCTGTTAAAATC
Organism: Gymnosoma rotundatum; assembly: GCA_916610165.2. Lineage (NCBI taxonomy): Eukaryota > Metazoa > Arthropoda > Insecta > Diptera > Tachinidae > Gymnosoma > Gymnosoma rotundatum. The sequence goes on along the minus strand of OU744337.1, from coordinate 86,342,182 downwards.
AAGATTTACTTCCCGATCATCTTGTGCAATATTTTGAAGTAATTGCTTGTTATTCGCACTCCATTTGCGACAGTTGAATCCATGGTGTTTTAAAATATGAGAGAGTTGTTGCTGTATTTCAATTGCAGTAATTAAGCTGTCTGATCCTCCAAGACCATCATCTACATAGAAGTTTTCTCTTAGCATTTGAGCACCTAGTGGATAATCTCCTTCATTTTCAAATGCAATTTGTTGAAGACATCTTGTTGCCAAATATGGAGCAGCTCGTGTACCGTATGTAACGGTGTTGAGCTGGTAATATTTTATTGGAGTAGAAGGATCATTCCTCCACAGGATAATTTGGTAATTTCTGTCATCTGGATGTATTAGGATTTGTCGGTACATCTTTTCAATATCTGTGGTAAATACAAATCTTGGTAGACGGAAGCGGATGAGTATCGAAAATAGATCACTCTGAACAACTGGACCAGTGTACATTAAGTCATTGAGTGAATAACCAGATGATGTTTTAGCGGAAGCGTCGAAAACGGCACGAAGCTTAGTGGTTGTGCTCTCTGGTTTTATAACACAATGGTGCGGAATGAAATAGTTGGAACTTGGTATTGAGTAAATGTCTATTTCTGTCATGTGCTTCATTTGTTCATATTCATTCATGAACTTTATGTATTGATTTCTGGTCAGTGGATCCTTCATTAATCGTCGTTCAAGGCTAAGGAATCGTTTGTGGGCTGTTGCCTTCGAATCGCCTAATACAGAAGTATGTTCACGGAACGGTATCCTGACAACAAAACGACCTTCATTATTTCTTTGGATATTTTGAACAAATAATGATTCACATTGTTGTTCATCTTGCGAAAGGCCCTTTTCAGTGCATCCATCGTCTTCCATTCTCCACAGCCGTTCTATGACGTCATTTAACAACTCATCGTCAAAATTTTCTGGATTATTGGTAAAAACTGCGCAAGTTGCAGCGTCCTTGGGATATATACTTGAAGATAATTTTCCGCTGATAATCCATCCAAGTGATGTGTTCAACAAGATTGGAAGGTTGCCCGACAATTCTATCTTTTCCTTTTGTATTAAATTGAAGTAATGCTCAGCACCCAACAGAATGTCTACTCTTCCTGGTAGATTGAAGTATGGATCAGCTAAGTCCAAGTTTGGAATTTGCCATTTGGAAATATTAATATGCTGACTTGGTTGAGGGGGAATGATTGTCGGGATAACAAACGCTTCTAAGTTTGTCTCAAACTTATTGTTTATTGATTGTAGCTTCAAATTAACCCTTTTTGAAACTCGTTTCTTGCCATTTCCTACACCATCTATGCATAATGATGCTGTTGAAGTTGAAACACCTAGTTTTTTGACGACTTGCTTGGAAATGAGGTTTACTTGTGAACCAGAATCAAGAACAGCACGAAACTCTGCTGAATTTCCGTTAGGTGCTGTTATTTTTACTCTTGCTGTTGCAAGTATAATATAATCCCTCTCTGATGATGAGGCATTTGCAGAAGCAGATGACACCGCTACGTTGAAAGAACTGGGTTTCACTTCAATGTTCGGGGATGCAATTGAAGTCTGCTTGATTTGTGGACTAAGTTTTGATTCAATATGTAACAATGTGTTGTGCTTTTTGTTGCATTTTCTACATGAGCCTGATGAACAGTCCTTGGAAGAGTGGTCTCCTTTGAAGCAGTTGAAGCAAAGTTTTTGTGATTGTACAACTCTTAATCTTTCTATAGCTGATAAATTCAAAAACTTTCCACAGAGATATAAAGCATGGTTTCCATTATTGCAAAAGGTACACCTAGAAGCCTTTTTCACCATAGTTGCTGCTGTTTTATTTGAAGTATATGTTGTCTTCTCCCTGCTCGTGATTGATTCGATGGTTTGGAACTGGAATTCTAGAAAAGATAACAGTTCTTCAACTGTTGGTAACTCTTTCGGTTTGCTTAGAGACTGCTCGAACCTCATATGTAAATTTCGATCTAGTTTTTTAATTAATATTTGGAAAAGAAGAGGGTTCCAGCCCTTTGTCTCAATCCCAATATTGTTTAACGCCAAAAGGCATTCACGAGTTGTGTCATGCAGTTTTTTAATGGTAGCAGAGTTTGATGTGCATAATGGTTGATTAATGATTTTCTCTACAAGTGTTACTACAAGAACTCGTTTGTTGTTGTAGCGTTCTTGTAACATAGTCCACGCTGAAACATAGTTGCTCTCTGTCGTTGATAGATGGCTTACAAATTTTTCTGCTTCTCCTGTAAGATTGGATTTGAGATACCACATCTTTTGGACATCGGGTATCGGTTGTTGATGAACCATATGGAGAAACATATCATGAAATTGCGTCCATTTTGCAAACTCCCCATCAAACTTGGGAATTGAGATCTTTGGCAGCGGCAATGATGTTGCCATGACCATATGTTGTCCTACCGCACTTGTGTTCGATAATTTATCTGACATCACCTGTAACTTTGTTAAGCCATCAATGACCATTTCTCTCAGACTTTCATAAGCATCTTGATCACGACCAGTGGCTAGAGGATTTAAACAGCGATCCCATATTTGCTCATATAATTCTTCTATTTGGTTCCATAGGGTTTTAACTGTCTCAATTCTAATGTTATAGAACTGTTGAGGCTCATCGCTATTCAGTCTTGATATTCCTATTAATAATCTTCGTAGTGCTGACATCCGAGCGTTAAATTTTGCAATTAAGCTATGTAATGAATCGTCGTCTGATCCACTTTGTCTGCTGCCAGGTGTTTGTGTGGATCCCGCTGATGCTTGTACATTGTGTTCATGTAGAATTGCCTGCGGGTTCTTGAGTGCTTCTTTTCTCAAGCGTTCTATTTCAGACTGAAATAGTTCAATGTATTCTTGTGCCAGAGATCTAATCTGCTCAAAATAATTTTTCTTGAAGTAATCTACTTCAGACTGGTCTTCAACAGTTATACGTAATTTTTCGTCAACCTCGTTAAATTCATTCCATTTGTCGGAAAGGCGACGACGGCGTTCCTCAAAATAGGAAACCTTGGTTTTTCTATCAGCAGAGTCCTTTTTGAAATTCCGGATGATCTGCTGAATGTTCTCACCTAAGATACTCTGTAGGCTAATTAATTCCTCCACTGAAGTCATGTTCGGTGTAGACGGTGGTGAAAAAATCGTGAAATTAACCGTTTCTTTCTACACAGGAGCGTCGGGGTCACCAATGTTCAAACAGGAAATTTAGTGTGGAATTAAATTCAGACGATTCGTCAGAACTTGCACTATTTGTTTTTTCCCTTGTCTTTCTAGTACTTGAACTGAAAGACTGTTAAAGAAAGTAAGTAACACCTGTGTAGTAAGAATGGTTGTCAATCACTGACTCAAACTTTATTTTCTTAATAGCTTATATACTAAAATAATAAAAACAAATGGAAATTAAAAACAATTTAATAAATGCATGACTAACAATAATTTTACAGTTCAACACCCGCTGAATTTACTTTAATGCGGAAATAATGAAAAGAATGACCTAATTATTATAATAGTTGCAAGTGTTGAAATTTGATACATTAAGAATATGAAAAGAATGACCTAATTATTATGTTTAAATAATAATTGCAAGTATTGCAATTTGATACATTTAGTAAAAAATATGAAAGAATGACATAATTATTATATTTAAATAATAATTGCAAGTATTGCAATTTGGTAAAAATATTAAAATATAGTGTTGAACAAATGATAAATCTAAATTATTACATAAAATAATAAGACAAATAACTTTAAAATAAGTACATTATCTTTTGTTTTACTAAATATCTATTTAAAGTATTGTATGTTTTGTATGCCATTTTATATTTCTCAGCATCAAAAATTTTTGATTTGTCTAAACCTTCTGCTATTTGTGGTACATAAATTAAATGCTTGAAAGCTTTTGTTTCTGTAACATTTCTTGTGTTACCTGCTCTTCCGTTCCTTAATTGTTTAAATAAACTATCTATTACTTGCATTGGAAAATTATTATCAATTAATATCATTATAACTTTACTTCTTTTGTGAAATTCGTTGTCACTTATCTTAATTCATTTTTCTCTCAAATTTTTCCCCGTAATTGTTATTATTCTTAAGTTCTGTTTAGAATAATAATTAATAATTCTCCCGTAAGCTGTTGGCATTTAACACCAATCCCCCAAATAGAGGAGTTTTAAATCTCTTTCATTTCTATTGTGAATTTAATACAACTGTTGATCAGAGTAAGTAAATGCACAGCGCAGAGCAGCTCTTTTCTACTATTTTGGCTCTTTTGCGAAAAGAGCAGAGCCAACTTGTTATTGCGCTTTGCTCTGCGCAATGAAAGAGCAGCGCATTAAAAAGAGCAACGCGCGTGCTCTGCTCCTGTGGTACATATTTTTTTTAACGTCAAGATTATAATCTAAAAATCAATTCAATAAATAAATTATTTGATTTATGTGTTTTTTGGAACGTTTTTGGGACAGTTTAGAAGATTTTTTATCGTTTTTAAAATGTAGCTAATATTCAAATGAAGGTTGGAGGAACATATTGTTACGTTTATTTAAAATTTATAAACGTTTTAATTATGAGTTCTTTATTTGCAAAATAATTACACAACTTTTAGAGTTTTAATTAAATTACACTTTATTGAATCACTTATTTGACGATTTAACTATTCGCGATTAATAATAACGCTGGCAATTTTACTTTTTGTACCACAAGATCTTAACTAGATGACTAAAAATACATGTTGTGTATTTTTATTCAGTTGTTATACAATGCAGGTGTGTGTATGTTTGTGTATTGTGTTTGTTCAGTCATCGCTTTGTGTTAGTTGTTTCTGTTTTGCAATAAAGATGTTTTATAGAAACTTCTAGCTTTGAAAACAAACACAATAGGCCATTTCGTTTCACTTTCTTGGCCTAAATTATTTTTACATCTTTTTATGATTTTAATGAACCATCTTTGTAACACTGCCGCCCACTTAAGCCTTTTCGTCCCGAATAGGCTCAACATTACCTCTGCCATATTTAGCCAGCCGCTCCAGGTGAAGCACTTTCATTTTAGACCTCGGATTATGATATCTTTGTATCCGGTAAACCACGTCATTCAATTTCTTTATCACCTTGTACGGCCCCTCCCAGTGGGTTTGCAGTTTAGGGGATAATCTTTCTTGCGTTGCGGGTTAAATAGTAGAACCATTTGTCCTTCAGTGTTTGCTGCTCGATCATATCTGGCTTTAATCTTATCGCTGGTCATTTTAATGCGGTTACGGACAAACTCATGAAGCTCATGCAAGTCTTCTTGTGCCTGAAGAATGTTTCTATTGCCTTCGTGCGCAGGTCCAGGTTTAGCACCAAATTCTAAATCTGCTGGCAGTTTTAGTTCTGTCCCAAACAAGATTTTTGCTGGACTACGTGCGGTTGAATCGTGTACAGCTGACCGGTACGCCAGTAGAAATTTGGGTATATGCTCATCCCAATCCTTTTGGTGTGAACTGACCACTTTTCTGAGATATTCTTCTAGGGTACGATTGAATCTTTCCACCATTCCATCAGACTGTGGATGCAGCGGTGTCGTTTTCGTCTTTTTGATACTATAAACGTCACACATCTCTTTAAATAGCCGATTCAAAATTTCGTCCCTGGTCTGAATGTAGTTCTAGTGGAACACCGTATCGACACACCCAATCGTTCACAAGGGCGTCTACCACTGTTTTGGATTCTTGGTTTGGAATGGCATAAACTTCAGGCCATTTGCTAAAATAATCCATTACCACTAGTACATATCGGTTTCCAGCATCACTGACGGGGAATGGACCTGTGATATCAATAGCTATCCGCTCAAAGGGTGCACCTGCGTTGTACTGTTGAAGTTTGCCACGACTTTTTCTTACAGGACCCTTGGCCTTTATGCACTCTTCGCAATTAGCTATCCAATCGGCTATGTATTGTTGGCAACCCACCCAGTAAAACCTCTGCTTTATCTTTTCAAGAGTTTTTGTAATACCCATATGGCTGCCGCTGGGACCATTATGGAACTGCTTTAGTATCTCATTTCTTCTAGAAGTTGGCACGACAATTAAGTCCGTTGTAGTTTTGCCATCTGTACTTTCCCAAGATCGACACAAGCAGCCGTCTTCTACTTTCAGGCTATGCCACTGGGCCCAGTACGAATTGGCTAGTTGGCTCTCTGCCGATATTTCATTATGATTCGGTCTCCTGTTGTTTTGCTTAGCCAATATAATTTATGCTAAAATTGGGTCTTCATTCTGGGCCTTCGACCAATCTTCCCCTTGACCCAACTTGGGTAAGCCGCACATCAATGACACACTCCTTTTTTTCTACTTTTGTACAGTGCTTGCACTCTACATTGCATGGGCGTCTTGACAGGACATCAGCATTATTGTGCTTTCCTCCTTTTCTATGCACAATACTAAAGTCATAGCTCTGCAGACGCTCAACCCAGCGTGCAAGCTGGCCCTCAGGATTCTTAAATTGCATCAACCAACGTAATGCAGAATGGTCCGTCCTTAAGATGAAATGTTGACCATATAAGTACTTGTGGTAATGTTTAACACACTCCAGCACTGCTAAAAGCTCCCTTCGTGTAACGCAGTAATTTCTTTCGGGCTTAGAGAACACCCTGCTGTAATAGCCAATGACCTTTTCTATTCCAATAATCTCCTGAGAAAGCACTCCACCTATTCCATAGCCGCTTGTGTCCGTGTCCAATATGAATTTCTGTCCAGCTATTGGATAGGCAAGGACTGGTGCCGTACACAAAAGTTTCTTGAGCTCCTGGAATTCCTTTTCCGTTGCTTCACTGCAGTGGTATGGTTGCGACTTCCTGGTCAACTCGTGCAAGCTAGCAGCCACTTGAGCAAAGTTTGGCACAAATCTCCTGTAGTATGTGCAAAACCCCAGGAAACTACGCAGCGCATGAAGATTTTGTGGGCGAGGCCAGGTCTTTACTGCCAGTACTTTGTCTTCATCAGTTGACACACCCTCTGCCGTTACACGATGCCCCAGGTATTTGACCTCCTTTTGAAACAAAGCACATTTCTTAACACTTAATTTTAATCCTGCAGCAGTTATACGCTTAAAAACTTCATCCAGGTTTTTGAGGTGTTCATCAAAAGTCTTCCCCATCACGATTATGTCATCCAGATACACTAAGCACGTCTTCCAATTGAGACCCTTAAGCACACGTTCCATTAAACGCTCAAAAGTAGCTGGAGCGTTGCAGAGCCCGAATGGCATCACCTTGAACTGCCATAAACCACCACTTGCGCTTAAGGCAGTTTTCTCCTTGTCTTTATCAGCTATCTCTACTTGCCAATAGCCGCTCTGCAAGTCCAAGGTAGAGAACCATTCCGTTCCAGCCAACGTGTCTAAGGTATCGTCAATTCTAGGCAACGGATAACTGTCTTTCTTGGTAACGTCATTGAGCTTCCTGTAGTCAATACAAAACCTGGTACTGCCGTCCTTCTTCTTTACTAAAACTATTGGTGAACTCCATGGACTCGAGGATGGCTCAATGACTCCGTTCCTTTCCATTTCGCTGACAAGTTCTTTGACCTCATTTCGTTTTGCTAGGGGAACACTTCTGGGTGCTTGTTTTATTGGCCTCGCTTCGCCAGTATTAATTTCATGTTTCACAACTGCCGTTCTACCTTAGCTTTTATTATTTAGGGCGACGACGGAGGCATGTTTTCTCAGCAACTGCTTTGCTTTGTTTCTGTCAGGAGGTGTTAGTCCTGCCACCCATTTTTGCACCTGTTCTGCTAATGAATCTCTCTCTGTGGCTGTTATTTTAGGACATACTGTATTCGCCGCACAATTAATTATGGATTCTGCTGGCTCACATCGACCCATCTCAAAATTCCTGTTAATTGCTTTTTCGCTATTGGACAGATTAAGTACTCTCACAGGAACTCTGCCATTGTCGCAGATTTTCACGAGGGCTTTTGCTGTTATGATATCGTCTTTTAGTTCTTTTGGTTCCACCACCCACAACCGGTTATCCTCACAATCTGTCTCCACACGTGCCCATACTATAGTTTCCGCCTGAGGTGGTAACTTCTGACATTCAACGGCAAATAGCTTCCTTACTGTGGTCCTGCTGTCATATCCAACATCCAGGGGTATCTCCACATTGCGCCAGATCATTATTTGCTCGCCCATGTGCAGATTAATACCGTGGGCTATCATAAAGTCTGCACCAATGATTACTTCATCCACTATATCGGCAACAACAAATACATGGTCAACGCTGATGTTTGGAATAGTGATTCTTACCCTGGCTCTTCCATAGACGGTGGCTAAGTCGCCAGTAGCAGTGCGCAGTCGTACATTATCTAACGGCTCCACTGCTCCTTTTACTATATCGGGCCTTATACTGGACTGAGACGGTCCTGTGTCTATGGTGAGGACTTGCTTACTTCCGTTTATAAGACCGCAAACAGTAAGGTTGCTATTTTTTTGTTTTACAATGGAAACGGAGATTGTGGGGCAATCGGTTGTGGGAGCCAGCACTTGCCCCTTAGTGCTAGCTTGATTTAGTTTAACGGAGACTCATGCGATTTTTTGTTGTTGGCCTGCTTGTTGTCCCTTGCTGGCGAAGCAGATCTTGATCTTCTCTTGGCGGATCTACAGTTGCGCTGAAAATGGCCAGTCTTACCACATTTAAAGCACTTAGCGCGAGAATTACTTCTTTCCTCCCCCATTATCTGTTTGACTAACTCCTTTATCTCGCTTCTACTGTCTGTGTTATGAGTTTCAGTATCCAGACATAGCACCTTGTACACCTGTGGCTTCGAGATGACTTTTGCAGTCTCCTGGGCTAGAGCGTATGAGATAGTTTCTGCAAAAGATGATTTTTGCATAGCACAAACCGCATATTTAATATCTGGATCCCGTATGCCATTCACAAATGCTTCAATTTTAAACTAATCCAGAAACGGGTGATCTTCGCCTGGATAAGTCAGCTGCACCAAACGTTCAATTTCCATGGCGAAGTCTTGTAGCGTCTCATTTGCCTTCTGCACCCTGCCTCGTAACTCCATTCTATAGAGTTCTCTTTTGTGCTCGCCACCGTACTTGCGTTGTAACGCTACCATTATGTCCTCATAATTATTTCTGCAGCCGGCTGGTAAGCTTTCGAGTATCTGTGCTGCTGTTCCCTTTAAGGCCAGAATTAGCTCAATTGCTTTTTCTTCATTGTCCCATTTATTTTTGCTGGCCACTGTTTCGAACTGAAACTTAAAAACAGTAAAAGGTGTACTGCCGTCAAAGCTCGGGGTGTTAATCTTGCTGGCGTGCTCAGAGATAACTTTCACCGGTCCCTCTCGAATTTGAAGTTGGCCCATTTGCGCTTTTATTTTATGTAACTCTTCGTCTACTTCTCTGTCTAGGCCGCTAAATTTTTGTTCTACGATGTTTACTCGTTTGTCGAAGACTTCTGATATTTCTTCAAATTTCTCATTTACCTTCGCTAAAAGCCTTTCCCCGTTGACGCTAGAGCTTTCTTTCATTGCTTTAAAGTTTTCTTGAAATGTTTCTTGAAGCTTCTGGTTTTTTTCTTCTATTTTTATCATTATAGCGGCAAGCATTGAATTCAAGTCTATAACGCTGTTTGTTGCTGGGGTACATACTTCAATCGTTTCTTTTTCCTCTTTTTCTCCAAATTCGTATGTCCCAATATCGATACCACGCTGCTTGAATTCATATATCAACCGCTTTTGCAATTCCGTTTTATTGCCTGCTGTCGACAGATTTAACTTACTCAGCTACATTTTTAGCTGCTCAACTTTTAGCTCGTCAAATTTCATTTTAACTATTTATTTATTATTTTGCAATTTCACTTCTGACACCAGTTGTTACGTTTATTTGAAATTTATAAACGTTTTAATGATGAGTTCTTTATTTGCAAAATAATTACACACACAACTTTTAGAGTTTTAATTAAATTACACTTTATTTAATCACTTATTTGACGATTTAACTATTCGCGATTAATAATACACGCTGGCAACTTTACTTTTTGTACCTCAAGATCTTAACTAGATGACGCTCACAATACGAATGACTCAGCACGTATTGGCGTTGCTTTTATATACCCTATTTTTAGGCGTTCTTGAATGTTCGAGAATTTCTACCGCCATCTATTGCGTAGTTGAAAATGCTGCGTTGCCACTTTTATCTCAGACACATTAGTGAGCATTATTATTTACTTCCAGAACCTTCAATCATTATTTAAAAATACATGTTGTGTATTTTTATTCAGTTGTTATACAATGCAGGTGTGTGTATGTTTGTGTATTGTGTTTGTTTAGTCATCGCTTTGTGTTAGTTGTTTTTGTTTTGCAATAAAGATGTTTTATAGAAACTTCTAGCTTTGAAAACAAACACAATAGGCCATTTCGTTTCACTTTCTTGGCCTAAATTATTTTTACATCTTTTTATGATTTTAATGAAGCATCTTTGTAACAATATGTATATTTATTTCATTTATATTATTGTCTATTTATGTATGTATATGCGTATAGATATGTTTGTACGCATACATAAATGTATGTATATGTACATATGTATGTGTGTATGTGTACGTATAAAAGAATAGTGTTGAGTATTTTTGTGTTCTACAATTGTGCTTTGCTTTTGATTATTGGTAATTAAATTGATGGTAAAACACCAAATTTTTGTACTAATAACAAAACTATAGAATTCGTGATATTGTGGGTATAATTAAATTTTCTTGTTACCATTGATGCAAAAAAAATTCGATTGGTTTTACATTTTCCTCATACATATATATGTATAAAATTAAATTATAAGCAAAGCATATCTACTGTTTTGAAAACCCACAACAACAAATAACTCATGCAAATTAAAAAAAAAAACAATTGGACAAACAAAAAACCCAAATGAAAATAATTATTTCATGATACCAGTAAACATCAAAAATTCCTTCTCTAGGTATAATTGCAATAATGTTAAAGATAAGCAAATTATTACCCTGAATCCTTACTCTTTATAACACCACTTATTGCACATTTTATTAATGAGCCATTCGTATGACCCTCGCTTAAATTTACAAAAAACAAACTGCAATGGTGACTTAAATTTTAACTAAAAAAAAACAAAAATAATAACAATAAAAAATCTTATTATATTTATTTGCATTTTCCATGTACTTTTTTTCCAACCACGAAGTTTTTTAATTTTTCAAACGAACCACTGTTAATATCAAAAGGAGCACGAGCAAAAGAGCTGCTCTTTTAGCTCAATGCTCTTTTTTTCTGCTCTGATCTTTTGCGCATACCATAAAAAAGAGTGTAATAACTTTTTATAATTTTTTTGTTTATCTTCTGCAATTTTGTTGTTAAACCTTTTTAGCTAACTTTTAATTGGTAACATCCCCTACAATATTATTAATTCTTAAAACATAATCATTTTTGAAAAAAGCAACTATAATGTGGAGTTCTGTCAGACTTCCATCGGACGCGTCCCCAGGTGAAGGATAGGGGGGAGCGCCTGTCAGGCACCTATGACACATATCTACCATGATCTTAGGCGTCTTAGCTTGGGCAGAGTCTAGGCCGTGTGCTCTCCGCTACGTGGTCACACACGGTCGGGCAATGCCAGGTTTGTAGGAGCGGTGGCTTCCTTCTGACAAAACTCCGGTCATGGCATCACCACACCATAAGTGGTGCCATGGCTGAGCAATTGCTCATGTGCCTATCACAGTACACACTGCACAAGTGGTCCTGAGGGTGTAGTATGTCATTGAAGGTATCCACCAATTTCTGACCCTGGTACCCTCCAGGTAAAGCACACATCCACCCATTTTGGTTGATTGCCTGGATGTTTCGCCGGAATGTTAGCCAATATCTGGGGCACATTGAACAAATGGTCCCAGTTGGTGGCCTGCAGGCAGTGATTGTCTCCAATCGAACTCGCGGATCAAAACTGGCTCCACTTGTAAGGTTAAGGTGGTTGGCAGCAGTGCCGAGAACTTGAATGGCTAGTTAGTGGTTAAAGATGACTAGTCACTGACAGCTCCCCTCCGACACCAAGGTACGGGTTGGTTGTAATTTTAGTTGTCTAGACCATGGACGCCGTCACTGCATGGATGGTCACATGAAAGACAAAGATAAAAAATAAAAACAAATCAACAACACAACTAGTGTTGCAGGAGGTCAGCAGGGGAAACCCAAGCTTACTGAATGCAGTATAGCCCAAGATGTCCAGTATTCTGACGATGCTGAGGCCAAAAAACAATGAGGTACCACTCGACTTTTCGGCTGGTACTTCCAAAGCCCGTGCTGGCATAAGACCAGTAGAAATGCCTGCTTCAGGTGCCTCTGCTAGCGCCGCAGGTAGCCTGGTGGTAGTTGTATAGGTTAGACCCTCGACCCAGTCGGGAACTTTAACTGAGGTATGTCTTGCAGACCATCAGTGTAACGCACAATCCAGAGACCACCGTAGTGTCCACAGATATAGTCGAGTCTCGTAGAGCTTGTTGCAAACTCTTCAATGAAGAAAAGACTCGGGAAACTGGACACTCTATAAGTCTTCCTTGAGCAAGTTTAAAAATCAAGTAAGAAATGCCAAGCGTAGATCCTGGAGGGCCTTCTGCAGTGGGATAGAAGGCTCTTCAGAGACGAGTAGGCTGCGTAAAATAATTGCAAAGCATCCTTCAATTTCGAATTACATTTGGAAAGTTGATCGAAGCTGGACAACCAGTGCACAAGAGTCACTGGAGGGCCTGCTGCATACACATTTCCTGGGTTGTCGCTCAACAATGGAAATGCAGTATAAACCTAAAGGGATAGACAGTGTGGAAAATTCTGTAGAGATGAATACGGATAGACTACACTGGGCCATCAAGACTTTCCATCTATTCAAGTCTTCGGGCCCGGATGGGATTTTTCCAGCCGATCTTCAAAACAATTTGGATCTGGTCGCCCTATGCCTCCTACCATTGCACATTACCTGCCTCTCCTGGTCCTATATTCCGGATCAATGAAGGAGGTGCAACGTGGTCTTCATCCCCAAGGGGGAAAGTACATCGAACACATCCGCAAAGAACTTCAGGCCGATCTGTCTGAGGTTCTTTCTGCTCAAGACACTCGAGAGGCTTATCGAGATCCACATGAGGATGAAAATCGATAGGAACCTTCTTTCTCCATCTCAACACGCCTACACAAGGGGTAGATCGGTTTAGAAGGCACTACACTCGCTAGTGGTTTATATAGAGAACTCACTCGAGCGCTAGAACTACACCGACGACGGCAGTCAGACTGTATGTTACAGGCGAATGGAACAATAAATCATGGGGACATGCTGGGGTACTGCGGATCATGGATGTTATTTCTGATCTTATGAATTACTGTACCCCAGAACCCTCTTTGACCTGACGGAGGGCAACTCTCCTCCATCTCAAGCACTGTGTATACACGGATGGCTCCAAGAGAGGGACGAGAGTTGGGTATGGGGAATACATTGAAGAATTTGGGATAAGTATGATCCTTAGACTCCCAAACAACTGTAGTGTTTTACAGGCGGAAATATTTGCTACCAGAAAGGCGGTGTGCTGGTAGAGGCACTATATCATATTTAACAGGGATATTTTCATTTGTACCGACAACAAAGCCGCAATTGCGTCCCTTAAAGATGTGTTCACCACATTTGAACTTGTCTCGAAATGCCGGACATCCCTTAACGGGATGGCTCGCTTAATTGGTAAAGCATGCTTATGTCCTAATAAGAGAGAGAACCCACTGCACATCATTTGAAATATTTAAATTAAACTTATTGACAAACCACTTTTTATTTAACTTATTACGTCACTCTTTCATGCTTTCTTTTCATGCATATTATTTACCTTCTTAATTTTAAAAACAGCCTCTAACTTGTCCTCAAACTACAAAAAACTTTCCATTTCCTCTCTTGTAAGAAGTTTTTCAAATCGCCTCAGTAAATTATATTTTTCGTAAATAACACATTTTACATTTTGCTTCTTAAATCAAATGAATATTTGTCTATAACGTGTTGCACTCTTCATAATCTCTCCATACTAAAAATATTGAGAATATTTTTTTAATTCGTAATAAATTTGGGAACACTCCTGAACTGCGGCATCGAATTAAGAATGTGATAGTGGACTCTGTTTAAATCACTTTTTCTCTCAATGTTTTAAGCCGATTAACCAGTCGTCTCGTCTATCGATTTCTTTTCAAAACGTTATAACTCATGGTTACATTATTTCTTATTTTTATTATTTTATCTTTGTAATTAATTTTCTTTTCTACTTTTTTTAAAGCACTAGGTCAGTTTTTAAAATAAAAATCTTATTTATTAGTTTTTTTTTATTAAATATTTCGCCACAACGTTGGATGACATCTTTAGGAAAGACTAAACAAAAATATTAATAATTAGCTTTTTTGCAAGTATTGCAAAAAAATCAATTTTTTGAGTTAATACCATTTTTCTGAAATTTTTCGATCATAAATGTAACAAATTTTATCAACAAGACAGTATCAACTCAAAATAAAACCAAATTGAAAAGAGACTCAACTCAAAATAATACCTTTTTTATGAAAATTTACGAATCAGTTCCATGTTAACTTTTGTATTAACTCGAAATAATACCTTTTTGTTGAAATAAAGGTAATCACTACATTATCACGAATATGGTCTCAAAAGTGGTTTTCGAGATGAAAGAGTAAACGGAATACGTTGAAATTTTTACAGTAGATAGATATTGATGTTGTTAGCTGATTTCTTGAAAAAAGTGATATTTCAAAAATTTAATAATATATATATTATGGAAATGAGTTAATAATATATATATTATGGAAAAATTAGAGGCAGGCGTTTTTCCCCCCACACACCTTCATTGGTTCGTGAATGGCAGCGGTACTTGATGTAAAAATGTGCTAGACAGGGTCATGAAATAGATAACAGCGGCAGGCCAACCATGTCTGACCACAGGGCTATCTAGTTCAGTATTATGTATGACAAATAACTAAGATATGTATACCAAAATATGAGGATAGTATCAGATATCAGATATGTATGAAAAATATCTGTAGGAACGTATGAGACGCGTTCTATCTTTGCAACTTAAAATATGGATGAATTTGCGAGAAGGTGGTAAAACTAATAAAAAAAACTCCACAGCTGTTTATAAACTGTTGCACTTGCAAGCATAAATATGTACAAACTAGACGAACATTAAAAACAAGGTTCACAGAACACATACGATCTTACAAACGGAAAAGGGAAAACTCCAACTTCGCAATACACCTTAACACACACGAACTAGAGAAAATAGAGGAATGTATGACAGTACTACACTTTACTAAAAAAGGACGAATACTAGAACTTCTTGAAAACATGAAAATCTAAAAAACACGAACGTTTAATGGAGACATTATTAATGAACAAATAAACACAACCTCTGACACAATTTTACACCACTAAAATTTAAAACACTCTTACAAACGAAAAATGATGGATGGACACACTTACCTATTCAATGATAAAAGTCGGAAATATTAAAGCATATACCCCCAATTAACAAGCAATCTACCTGTATAATACCATTTAAATAGATATTACCCTAACTGACAAAATTACCTGAACCCACCATAATAAGCTTTGTATAAAACCTAACACTATCTCTCAAGTACTATTAGTTTTTATTGGCTTGAAAAATCCTTGAACGGGATACAAAGAGATAGTCTCCGTTAGACTAAATTGTGAAGGAAACTGTTGCATTAGTAGCATTACATATAAACGGAAAGGCCACTTTACATCATTATAAGATGCACGATGGCAGCAAAGGTATTTATAAAAGGGGCAGGAATACACGAATGTCGCTTAAACCTATTACGAGTAGAAGTGTAATCAATAGAAAACTTATCTTGGATATCCACGCACATGCTGAGTGTATAGAAGATGACATTTCTAATTTTACTGGTGATTTATGAATTAAAAAGATGGCGCAGGAGTATAGTTGGAATATTTAAATTGACCTAGTCTGTGCTTTTAGGGAAAACACCAATTCGCTTCTTAATCGTTGGGTAACAAAAAAAATTGGATAAGATAATATATCTTATAGGTAAATACTACAATATTCTAATAATATTAGCTGTACTTCTAGCTCGTCATTGGGGAACGCAAGAGGTTGAAAAAGAAAATAAAAAGACAGCAATATGTTTCCTCATTCCCCATACCCATAACAACTCCAGAATTTTTGTAGTAAGGAGTTTTTTAAGCACTTTAATCTTTTTAAAACACATATGCCATTTTTATGAAACTTAATATAAAATGTTCAATTTAATTTAATTTATAAATTATAGAAATTTAAAACAAAGGACTAGCAGTACCCACGACTTCGTCTTAATGTTGTTTCTAATTTTCTTAAAATTTAAGTTTAGAAAAATGTGTTTTTTTTTAAATATTTTTTTCTAGAGTTCTGTAGACAGTGTTAAAAATTTTCCATTTAAAAAAAAAATGTGTCGTTATATCGGTAAAATTGGGTGCTTTCAAATTTGCATCTCTATTTTTTCTACGAAATGACTTATTTTTAAGAAAAAATGTATTCTATATTAGAACCAAGGTAATAAGAGACCTCCTAACGAAATTTTGTTCAAATCCATTCAGTAGTTTTTACGTGATGCGAACAGACAGACAGACAAGAATTAATTCGAAAAATAGGTGTTTTGTATTCCATAACGATTACTATCTACACCAACAACAAAATTTTCAAAAAGTATTTCATGTACAGAAATAACCCCGTTACAGTTTTATTAAACATGCATATGAAAACTGGACTAGTTAATTTTCGTAAATCAGAAGATAATCATAAAATTATATAGCGCAAATATATAATACAATAGACCGTTTATAACTCAATTTAAAAGCTCAAAACTACTTTAAAAAAAAAGACTAAAACTAAACAACTAACAAAATACAAATACGAAACACAAACACGTTCGTATTTTAAAGTTTCATATGTACTGGCCTCTGTTGAAGTCAGGGTTTGAATGAGAATAAAACACTGGTAGAGTGTATTTAAAAACGTTATTTATTGTGTTAAGATTTTCGATCAAAATTCCTTCTGGTGCTAAATATAAACTGTTTGACAAATTTACGCAAAATTTGTTTTCGCGATTTTCAAAACGTCTTATAAACCTTTTAAGCAAGGCTAAAACGTATGAAGAAAGATGAACTTTAGCCTTTTAGTAAATTACATTATTTGAATATCTTTACATTAACACAAAGTCTCAAGCAATTACTATATAGGAAACTTAAACAGCTTTGCTGAATGCAAGAGCTTTGTCCTTTGGTCAAGATGTTTATTTACTAACATTTTGGAAAACAAGCTCTTAATTCGTTGACACTCTGGCTTCCGATATCTATGATCCGTAGCGTATTTTTTTCATATTATACTGATCTTCTGTGGCAAGTTGGAAAAACTAAAGTTATGTTATTGCTACATAGCTGAAACATTTCTATCAGAATTTAATTTCGTTATCTGTGTAAGAGCATTGTTATCATGATATTAATTTTTAAGAATAAACATTTCAAGAATTAAAAATAAAATACATTTTTAATGAAAATTTGTTTTACGTCTTAAAAGTTGCAACAATCACATCGCCGATACTTACTACAAAATAAAAACCGACCGGAATGGAATATTAAAGGAAAAAGATCGTTTTTTTATTTATTGTTCCTTTTTTTACATTCGACCGTAAATGAACGGCTAACCAGAGAACCAAAAACTATAACCAAGTTGACCTGTTAAAACAGTGTTTATAATTTGTTTTTTAGATTAAAAAAACCATATTCTTATAAGAAATAATGGATTTGTGCAGTATAAGTATCACGTTATTGTTTACTTTTAATTTCGGTAACAAACTGTATAATTGTATAGATATTATTCGAAATTAAATATTCAATCTCTTTTTTTTAATAAAAAAAATAATTTTTTAATATATAATCTCGGTTATATTATTTTATAATTTTTTTTTTTTATTCGAAACCATAAATAAGCAACCCTAGCAAAAGTGTGAATCGTTCAACAAAATGACTCAAAACAGTTAATAACGGAACTATGGCTAGAATTTAATTCAAAGATTAAGTTTGATAAAAAAGTCAACATATTAGTACCCATCTTAAATTTTTGTTTTACAGAATAATAAATACAAATCGGCATAAGAAATTCTCTCCTACCATAGAGTTTTTCTGTCAAATTTTCTTACTTTTTTCACTAGTTTTTTATTATAAACGCAACCACCTGCAGGAATACAAAAGAAACTTGCAAAATAGATATAAAAAAATTAGAAGCAGGCGTTGTGTTTTGCCCGTTCCCTCGAAGGACGTATTTCTGATCGATTGTCGTATAAAAACTTTCTCTAGCCAAGCTAGTGCCTTGGTAAATTTGATTTCAACACGACACACGAACATCGCTCAACCGACTTCGCGCTGCTCAGAATACACATAGTACCTTATAAGGTCGGAAATGAATAGAAACTACAAACGAAATGACTAACGTATATATATATATATATATATATATATATACACATACATAGTATAATATACATATATGTACATAGTTGACTACAATATTTTTATTGTTTTTCTATCCAATTGAAATTAACAAGTATAAAGTAAGTGAATATTTTATTAAGACCTTTATGTTACAAGTACAAAGTGTACACATTGTTTGGCAATACCCTTTCCAATTTATTTGTTAAAACGTTTCTTCAGTCAGTCAGCCTTATAAAATGTGCAAGATGTACACAAAAACTTGCAACCAAAGACAATAAATCATCAGTAATTAAAAGCGAAAATGAAAACTTGTTAAAACTTTTTAAGGATTTGTAAAAAAAAAAAGTTTAACAACGTCTGAAAGTTATGACGATGATGAATCTTTACACTTGTTCACAAAGGAACGCCCACCCACATATTTTTCTAAATAAATAAACCGTAAAATTTATCAAGGACTTGAAGCAAGGACTATACATACACAAACAAACTGTAAACTTAAGTTAGATAGTCATTAAAATTGATATTTCTTTAACGTAGACTATTAAAACTATACACAGAGAATACGGAGGTTACAATGGGTTTGATCTAAGATGGGTGGTTTTTAAATGCAATTATATAGTACTACCTATGCTATTTGTTATACGTGTTTCTTTGTATGTTTGTTATCTTTTGCGATGCTTCTTTGCTAGCAGAATGCAGCTACATAATTTATGTCAGCTGCTTCACTTGATACTGAAGCCGTTATTAATTTTGCACAGATGAATTTATTGAATACTGATCGAAGTATTTATATTAAAGTCTTAATGAACATGTTTGATGATGTTAAGTAATTGTTGTAAATAGGTATCAAATGGTTAGCAACTCTTCAACATATTCCAAAAGTTTTTCTTGAACAAAAATATTTTATCCGCTTTGTTTGATAATCTACACAAAAATCCGATCATTAGTGACGACGTTTGTTTACATTTTTTTACCCTTTAGCTTAAGTGTAAAAAGGCATATCTAAGTTTGTCATTCGGTTTCTAATTTCTACAATATCCATTTCCATATACAAAGTACACATATTCTGAGTTTTTATGCATAGCGAAGCACATTGAGCGATATCCGTCCGTTTGGACGTGTTCGGGTTGAAATCAACTTTGCCAAGGCAATAGGTGAGCCTCTAATTTTTCCATATCATTGGAAAAATGAAGTAACTCCAATTAAAAAAAAAACCTTATTGGGGCCACAGGGAATTAAAAAATAAGAAAAACAAAATTATGTTAAAAAATTGGCGCTCCATATTTTTCGAGTAATTGGCCTCCTTACTTTTCATAGAAAATTACGATGACATTTTTATGTAAAGTTATAAATAGTATGAAAATATATTATTTGGAATCTTTTTATATAAATTTGATTAAATTGTGCTTGATTCCTTCCAACATAATTATTTCATAATATTCTCATGAAATATTTATTATTTAAAACAGATAAACAGATTTCAAATGTCTGCCTGTCTACAACGGTGCAAGAGTATGGCCGCATTCATCAAACAACAATAACTATTGGGACACCCTTGTTTTTTATCCCCAAACTTTATACTCGTTTAACTGTACAACAGTTTGGCAATATACATCAAATTACCGTAACTATTGTAACGTCCTTTACTTTCTAAATTGAAATTATATACTTGGTATTGTAGTAATCTTAGCAATTAGATTCTTTGTATATTTCAACCGTCTGACTATAACGGTTCAACAGTTTGGCCATACACATCAGATTACATCAACTATTGTAAAACCCTTTAATTTGTAATTTAAAATTTTATACTTCTTATTTTACCAAACAAAGTAACAGATGTTCTGTCTAATTTTTAAGTGTTTGTATATAACTATAACGGTTGAAAAGAAAGGCCCATATAAGTAAATTTATATCAATTATGGGAACTTTCTTTAACTTATTAATTCAAGTTATAAACTAGTTGTTATAGCGGGCTTAGCAATACAGGTCCCATTTAAGTTGCAGCGCTCTGTCTACAACGACTCAAAAGTTCGGCCCCATATATATTAAATTACATTAACTATTGGGACACCCTTTAACTTCCAAATCTTAATTTTATAATTGTTGTTATAGTGGTCTTAGCAATACAGGTTCTTTGAAAATTTCAAGCGTCTGTCTACAACCTTTTAAAAGTATGGCCGTATACATGTAATTAAATGAACTGTTGGGGCATCCTTTAATTTATTATTCAGTGAAGTAACTCCAATCAAAAAAGCAAATACTGGGGTGACAGAGAATTAAAAAATAAAAAAAAAAGAAGTTGGCTCTTAATGGGTTTAAGAAGCTTATGTTTAAGAAGTTTAAAAAGCTTTAAAATGATACCCATATTAATATTTTAAAAAACTTGAATATTTCAGATCCCCGTAACTCGGAAAATATAGGCCAGCGACAATTTTTTTACTTGATGTTTCTTTTCTTATTTTTCCATACTCTATCACCCGATATACTTTTTCTTGATTGGAGTAACTTTATTGTTGCAAATAATATGGAATAATTGGAGGTAGGTGTGGTGTTTTGCCCGCTGCGTGTAATGACATGGACCGATCTTGCTGATTTCCGATAGCACCTCTTTTGACACAATGTCTGATTAATTGGCGTATTCAAATTTTGGTTGAAATTAAGTTTGCTATGCATAAGAATTTAGAATATATATATTTTATGGGGTCGGAAAGAGATATTGTAGAAATTACAAACGAAGTGACAGACATAGTTATACCTTTTTTCAACTTTTCATGGTGAAGGGTATAGTTATAACAATTTATTTATTTTTCAGCGTAAGCATGGAAGAAATTGCTTCATTCGTAAAAGGGAAGTGGGTGTTATACTAGTAATTAGTGGGTCAGAACTTAGCAAAAGCCTATTAAGAATACCTATGTTAGACTGAACCCTTGAAAACTTTCTGTTAGATGTAATGATTTAAATTAAAAACATATACCTTCAATTATTCAAAACCAAAACAATTTATAAATAAAAAAGGTGTCTTGCTCGTATATACCTGTGCAAGATGGAAAAAAAACAGAAAAATTAAGTTTTCAAAAAATCGCTAAAAGCGGCGTAATAACTCGCATCGTCGTTTTATACAATGTGAAAGTAGGATCGTACATTTTATAGATACATAACATTTTTAGGGCCGTGATGGAGATCACTCTCAAAAACATTTTTAATGTTTTTTTTTTTTTGACAAAAAATTTATCAAAAAAATTATTTTTTTAATCCTTCACGAAATATTTTATCATAAAAATTAAAAACAAAATTTTTCTAAAAATTAATATAGTAGGTACTACTAGCTAAATTGACTTTATTTATAAGGGACCATGACATATAATTTTATGGAGTCGTGAGTGAAACTTAATGATTTATCCTGTGGTGAAGTAAAAATAGTAAATAAACTACCAGAAGCCAAAAATTGAAATCGACTTAGATCACTTTAATAAAGATTATTAAATTTAAAAGTTTTAAATTTTTGCAAAGTGTATTAGGAATACAAGCATGCAAAATTAAAGCAAATAAAGCGTTTATAAATAACTTTTTATATCAAATGTAAAGTTTTAAATAAGTATTTCGCCCAAAGGCATAGGTAATGAGGATAAAATGTAGGTGTAAGAGTAAGTTCTGAAAAAATCACCATGATAGTTAAATTGCAACTTAATGAGCATCATCAGCAATTGAGATCTGCTGTGCTGCTGTCTCAGGTGTACATTTATAAAATAAAGCATGCATCCTTATATGTACATACGTCTGCATAATGTGAATTAGCATATGCATTACAAACATGTTTATATTCTCGAACACTAACACGTAATTTTTTGTAAAGTACATATTTAAACTTACCCTACAGCAGAATATGGCAGCTAATTTAAGATTTGAACGCCTTTAACCTAAACAGAATCTGAAATGAACAATATGAAACAACAACGAAGTGAAGAATTTTTTAAGACATAATCATGAGAGAAATTTTAGATATACAAAATTCAAGGAATATTTTCTGAAATAATGGCAAGTTTGTTTTTAACAAACCAAATATTTTAAAGATGCCATTAAAGAATTATTCGCCATAAATTAAACATATTAATTTAAAGCATAAAATAATTTCACCTCACATTATAAAGTAGAAATCTGCTGGCAAAGTTATAGATTTTAAGATCCATGAACTTTATGTCCCACACAATGTCACTTTGAAAAACGTCATAATATCCATGGATAATGTTAAGTGTTTGGTATGGATATAGTGACACTTATAAAAGTGTCATATTGTCCGCACATAAAACAAAAACGGCTTCGCTTACCAAAGAATTTCTGGATAGCCGGCCTTTGGGTGTGCGCAACGATTTTCTCCTGCATTTCAGTTTATAAAAACGTTACATCTTTCTCACATAGATTACCACAAATTACCAAAAACTCCATCCTTCAAATATAAATCTACGACTAGTTATTTAACTATCTAACAGCTTATAGAATTACTAAGTAGCTTAACTTAGCAGAACAACACCATATTTTCTCTTCTCAAGAGCATTTAAAAAAACATTTACTGATCTGTCTGCCCATTCGTTAGTGTTATATCACCTGCAAAATTTTTGGAGTCCGACTCAGCTCAGACTCAGCTTCCACTTACTTAATAAGAGTTTCATTAAAAATATTGACTTGCATGACATAAGGCAAATATGAGGTCTGAGCGATTCTATCATTATGTGATTTCAATTCAACATTAAGGATATTTAAGTATTTAAAAGAGTTTTGATTTAAATTTTAAATTTTTGTTATTTATCTATGCATACTTAATTCCAAACGTCTAGAATTATCTTTTGAATTTAAGATAATCAAACAAGAATGGCAACTTTTTAAAGGCAAAACGCGTCGACTAAGCGATCGAAAAGATCTAAAAAGAGTAATGTGCAGTTTCTAGATTGCAAGCGTCTAGAAAATTTATATGTATAGGAATCACTAAAAAACATTTAGTGCTTTTCATACAACTTTTCTAGCCGAGTCGCTCCCTTGTAATACAGAAACCGTATATAAATTTTTAAAAGAATAAAAAAATTAAATAGATATTCCCTTGAGAAAGTCAACAAATAATTGACGAAACGTCGGGAAAAAATGTAAAAATAAATTAGTTTTATTTACATTTGGAAACACAGGTCATACTAGCTTATACACAGAACTTAAAAATAAAAAAAACTTCATGATTATTATTATTATTATTATTATTATTATTATTATTATTATTATTATTATTATTATTATTATTCAAAAGGAAACTGATGATGGCAACAACCCAGTCAATTTTATTGTATGGATGCGAAATCTGGGCTGATGCCTTAAAGGCAAAGTACCGTAGAAAGAGGTTGGCGACCGTTCAACGCACCGCTTCTCTTAGAGTTGCCTCGGCATATCGCACTGTGTCGGAGCCTGCTATCTTAGTCATAAGTGGGACTATCCCCATTGACCTTTTAGCCTTAGAACGAAAAGCACTTTGGAGTACTCGAAGACAACTCGGAAGAGCAAGCACAGAAACAGAAATTAAGGAGGCACGAGCGCAAACCATGCAAAAATGGCAAGAGAAATGGAACAGTGACTCACGAGGTAGATGGACCGCAAGACTGATTACTGATCTAGATAAGTGGATGAGCAGAAAACACGGCGATATAAATTATTATGTTACACAGATGCTTTCTGGACACGGGTATTTCTTGAAATATCTCCATAAGATGGGAAAAATGGACAGAGCCATCTGTATATACGGAGACAACTGTGTGGATGATGCTGAGCACACTTTTTTCAAATGTCAAAGATGGCAAACGAAACGACAAGCTGTAGAAGAAGTCGTCGGAGAAATATATCCCGAAAATATTATTGAACTTATGCTGACAAACGAGAACATTTGGAGAGTAGTAGCGACATATATAGAAAAAGTGCTACGCGAAAAAAAGCGGGACCTAGACGTAGGAACAATGACAGCTGATCAATAAAAGCAAAGGAGGAGCCCCACCCCGAAGCAATGCGAAAGCGGTACCGGGGTGGACAAATGGCTCAAAATAAGGGGGGGTTTTTAGTGGATGCAAGCCCCACATACCAGAATTGTGACGACAGCATCTGAGATGCGCTCAGGCATTTTCCCTCCCTACCCGCAAAAAAAAAAAAAATTATTATTATTATTATTATTATTATTATTATTATTATTATTATTATTATTATTATTATTATTATTATTATTATTATTATTATTATTATTATTATTATTATTATCATTATTATTATTATTATTATTATTATTATTGTCATTATTATTATTATTATTATTATTATTATTATTATTATTATTATTATTATTATTATCATTATTAATATTATTATTATTATTATTATTATTATTATTATTATTATTATTATTATTATTATTATTATCATTATTATTATTATTATTATTATTATTATTATTATTATTAATATTATTATTATTATTATTATTATCATTATTATTATTATTATTATTATTATTATTATTATTATTATTATTATTATTATTATTATTATTATTATTATTATTATTATTATTATTATTATTATTAATATTATTATTATTATTATTATTATTATCATTATTATTATTATTATTATTATTATTATTATTATTATTATTATTATTATTATTATTATTATTATTATTATTATTATTATTATTATTATTATTATTATTATTATTATTATTATTATCATTATTATTATTATTATTATTATTATTATTATTATTATTATTATTATTATTATTATTATTATTGTTATTATTATTATTATTATTATTTTATCAGAACTAATTTTTGAAAAAACCTATAGTACTGAACCATTAGTTAAACAGCAGGCATTTTCTGCCATATTTTATATGAATTGAAGCCTAACTTTATTTTCGAAAAAAATCATAGCGCTAAATGCTCTTTCTACTTCAGCATTAGAGTAAAATTAAATTTATAAAAAGAACTTTTATTAACAGAATTTCTTGAAATGACCTTTAATACATAATTTAGAGTTTTTTTCTAAATTTGTTATCGGTATATTTTATGAACTATAATACTTCTTTTCAACTTCGTCTTTGGTTAAGTTATTCTTTGCCACTAAGTAGGCTTATGTAATTGTGTTTTTTTAATTTTAGAAAGAATCGATTAATTTTGAATTGACGGGCATCATTTCCAAAAAAAAAAAAAAAAAAATATAAATTCGAATTTATTATTAGCATTAATTGCTACGAATTTTTCTCATCACCAAATGTTTTGCAAAATAAGTTCAAATAAGAAATATATCAAGTGGAAATATAATATAAAACTATTCTATATTTGTTCCGTTATAACAAGAAAATAATAATTTCACTCTTGTTGAAAATGACTGAGTTACAAAAATTTCATACTTCCATGTAAGTGTAAAAAATATTTATATAAATATAGAACTAATAAAATAAAGCCGACAGATTAATAAAAAATGCTTTTTTTTGCACATTAACTCTATTTGATCGCTTAATCGACCTGTATTGCCTTCGAAAAAGCAGCTTCCCTCACGGTTATTCTTTGGCCTAAGTGCTTCATAAACGGACTAGTTCAATTGAACTATTCTGTTGCATCTAGTTCAAATTTGTACGTCTACCCAGTTCAGTTTTGAGAATAAAATAAATCAATTGAAATACAATAATGAATGTATTTCTAATATGAACTTTTGTTAAACTTAAAAAAAGGCGGCTTTATATGACCAATAAAATAGACCAACAACATTCATTATTTTATATGTTATCGGTTATTATTACTGTAATTTTGTCCCAATTAACCTTTATAAATTTACAGTTGTCCAAACCTGGTCTTTTGTTATAGAAATCCCCGTAGTTTAAATAATTAAAAATGATTTCCTTACTGCCGTTTTCTATTATTCGTATCATCATTTACGTAATAAATCGTAATTATAAAAACTCTTAAATTTCTTTAAAGTTTTATTATTCGCGATGAAACGGAACAGCAATCAGAAGCAATTTATATCGTATTATGCTAAGATAGGAACATAAAAAAAAATATTTCCATTTGTAAAATAGGTTTATTGCATTTGCATCTGCATACATTGCTTGATGTTTTACAAATATTTGCAGCCTTTTTTAGTTCCATTGCAATACAGTGGTTTAATTAGTTTGTACTTTGAAAATAAATAGGTGGCTTATAAAAAGTTAAAGACGTTTGAATAAAACTCTACATAGAGTTAACTAAATGGCCTGAATGTCAGGCAATTACCTAAGATTTCAGCTGAGTTCAGACATGTAACAAAAATATTTTTTTCGTTTTTACGTAGAGCTCTAACTACATAGATTCTTCTTCACAAATTTTTTATACAGCTTATCATTCCAATGGCTCTGTCTAGGTCCGTAATCCCGATCTAATGTTTAGTAACAATTAGCTCAGCCCATATAGAACAATACACTTTGTGGCTCCTGCGAGATTCAAATTTCAGTAAATGGTTTACAAAACAGTGAACACATCTGGGTTGAACGACGATGTTTTCTTTGCGAATATTCGTCGTCAAAAATAAATATCAATCGCGTGAATAAAAACGCAAATAATTAGTGCAACGAACCAAATGTGTCACGAGTAACGAACTCTGCAATAGAATTAATTCTATTTTTTATGTCGACGATCGACGAATATTTTTGGCCGTTTTTCTAAGTTTTTTATTTCTTCTTACAACAAATAAAACTGGTTTTGACGTAAGTTCATTTTTGTTTGAATTTTTAAAAATTTTGAAAAAGAAAAGTTTTTTATTTATGTAAACATTTTTCAAAGAAAACATAAAAATTATACAACCACAGAATGTAATGTATAATTTTCTGGATCGCCACATCCGTCAGAAGCATTCATCGCATCTATTCCTTATAATTTTTAGAAATTAATGTAAAAAATGAACCTACGTCAAAATCAATTTTAATTCATTTGTTATCATATCAAACAGTTCAACTAATAATTTCATTAAAATTAAAGTATTACTTTTTTCTTAGAAATTAGTTTTCTTTTTATTTGAGCCATTTACATACATATTAAAATTCTTGTGTTTCAAGGGTTTTAAAAGTATTGAGGCTGAATCCCGAGAAGACTTACTCTCACTTGTTATCTCAGTATGTTTATTTTTTCCCCAATTAAAACTTCGGTCAATATAAAATAGATTCAGTTCTTAACATTTATTCTTTATTTAAAAAAGTAACTTTTGCCACTTTACAACAAACGGCTCATTTATGTAGCCCGATAGAAATTTAAATTATAAAAAATAACACTATGATGAAAAATTTTTTCTTATTATTTTCAGTAAACTCTGACAAATCATTATGATTAGAGTCATGCTTGAACAACGCTATCAAATCATCCAAGGTTACTTTGAAAATCAGCCATCAATTCGAGACAAGATGGCATTGATCCGCACAAAATGTGGTTTCAACAAGATGACGCTACGTGCCATATGACGACGGCAACTATCGAGTTATTGAAATCAAAATTTGGCGAAAAGTTAATTTCAAGAAATGCGATTTGATTTGTGGGGTTCGTGAAGTCAGTGGTTTATGCTGATAAACCAGCAACAATTGACGCTTTGGAGGCCAACATTGTATATGTTTTTCGTGGCATACAACTAGCAGTAATTGAAAAAGTTACCAAAAATTGGACGTACAGATATGACTGAGTTCTGCAGGCACAAATATACCCAGCAAAAAATTTTTTAAAAGGTAATCGAGTGTGGATTTAAGCATTTTTGGCAGAAGTACTTCCCAACTAGATTGCCAACTTAATGATTTTAACAAGGCATGAGACATTTATAATCAATTCCTGAGAATAGATTATATTAATTATTGTAGGAAATAATGTGAACCATTAGTACAGTAGTCTCTTTTAACATAAAGAACTAGTTTTATTAATACTTCCTTTTTTTGAAACTAATGTAATGTTTTTTGTAAGCGAGTAACAAAGTATGGCAATCACAAAAGTAAGTCATTATATGGCAAGTACTTTTTAAGGTAATTTTTTGCTGGGCTATTTTGATTTTAAATCATTTTTTTATTACATTCAATTATTGGTCATAATTTTCAATGCTATTCACTTTATTAACTAGCAATGTAAACGCAAATAAATATATATTTAAATTTATTTCTAAATAATGTTGTCATCCTAATGAAGTTTCATTCGCCGATTTTGCCCAAAGATTGGAAAAAAATATGTTCCTGAAAAAGAAATATAAATAATATTCCTATATAAGAGGTTTTTTTCAATCTCCCTCTTTTGCTTGTTTAATCAATAAATTCGATCTCAGATGTAAATTAACATATGAGTGCGAAAAAGAATTGGTCTTGTCGTCAAAAAGAAAATCAATTTGGATTTTAGAAATTCATTCAAAATCACAGTGCATAACATACAAGTAGAATTTCTTTTATGCGATTAATATTCATAAACTTCTGTTTGCCTTATTTTTTATTTATGTATTTTCTGCAAAAGATAAAAGAATTTACTAATCAAAATAATTGAATATTAAAATAAGTATGAAGTTTTTTGAATACATATTTATATCTGATATCAACATTTATTAAAAACATTTATTTTTATAAACAAAATTTATAAGAAATAAATCTCTTTAAAATGATTAATTTTGTTACATCTTTCAAATAAATTGAATTTATGCCCATAATCAGAAATTAAATATATTTGCTTTATGCACATAATGGATATTTTTTTATTATCTTTTTTTCAAACTGAAACTTTGAAAACATTTCCATGACTAAATAAATTGTTTAAATCTGACTGAAGTTAACGTATTTTTTTTTAATTCCAAAATTTATGCAAAAAGAAAAACTATTTAAGAATTTCGTGGTAATTTTTAAAGAAAACAGGAAAAGTAAGAATCTAGCAGAATGTAAAACAGTATTTTCTAGATAGCTACATCCGCCATCAGCAATCTGCGCATTTGTGAGCAAATATCATCTACGTAACCAACTAATTTAGAGTCACTCACTAATAAATTGTTTAACAGTTCAGACGCAACCAAAAGCTTTATTCGCTGTTATATTTTTTAAGCGTCATATAAATTTCTCTCGCTTGTAAAATTAAATGATTTAGGAACTTAATAATTAGGAATAACAAAATATTTGAATTAAAGCCAGATTAAAATAATTCATTTATGTATATATAATTCCCAAACAGTTCGACTTACAATGAATTTCAAAATTCAAAATATTAAAACAGATATTACTTTAATTCAAAATTGCTTTTTTAAGGCAGAATAAGTATTTATTTTAATTTATTCTTAGTAGGACCCGTTTTGCTTAATCTATATATATATATATATATATATATATATATGGTTTGGTGACCTTATTGTTTTATATTAAAACACTTAGCAAACGTATGGTTTGTTTTAAATTTATTTATTTGCATGTTTTAATTATATAATTATAATTTAGTGATAATTTTAGCTTTAAGTTTAAGATAAGATAGTTTTAGTTTAATTAAGAGTTTCTTATTAAGTCACTAGTTGTAAGATAGTTTTAATATTTAATGAAATAATAATATTTTATTTATTCACTAGTTATGCCACAAGTCTAATATTTAATTAAAGCACTTCTATTTCAATATTAAACACTTCTATTAAGCTTAATGGCTTTAGCACACTTCGTCAGACCTTGACCGTTTTACTTGAACTCTCAGCTCACTCTGTTCTTATATGTTTTCTTGCTATTCAATTGCGTGTATGTCTGTTTGTCATGCTGTAGTTATCGTCTGTTATTTATTAGTATTCTCTGTCTGCGAGTTTATGGGTGATGCTAATGTAGTGTGTTTATTAGCATCCCACATATATATATATAATTGTTGCAAGTGTGTTGCGACTTTATAACTCAGGAACAGTCAAACCGTTTGTTTGTATGGTCGCGTAGATGGATTGACTAAAAGGGCATTTACGGCTGCACCGATTTTTTGTAAACCGATTTTTTTTATTCTTTTATATATTTGTATACATTGTTGAACTTTAGTGCAGCGTCTTTATCTCATCTAAATCGGTTCAGTATTTAACAAATAAATACACATATATATTCAAAACATGAGTCTGTACATAAAACAAACAATGAAAGAAGTGTTTAGTAATAAAGTTGGTAAAATTTTGACACAAGGCAAACTCTAGTATTATTAAATACTTATAATACACGCTATTGCGGTTAACATATTATTATTGACATATTATTTAAGTTAAAAATCCATCAACTGGGTGTATGGTAGTATCACAGTGGACATTTAGGTCTAAGTGAGCCGGATTAGGGGAAATGCTGCCACCTTAACCCAACCATAACTGTCATACAATTAAAGTTGTGTATAATTTCGCATATCGTTTTTGAGTTCAAATGTACATGTATAATTACATCTGACACAACCTGTATTATGTTTTTTTTGGTAGAACGCGTGGTGTGGCCTTTAGCTTTAACGTTACAAAACGGTGCCTTAATCAAAGGTAGGTAGGTAAATACGTTGGGATTATATTATAATTGAATACTAATTCTCTTCTCTTACCAATTGATGCCTATTAATGCTGCCTCTTGATTGAAACGCCATAAGTTTTCTTTTTAAAACATTTTTTGGCTTCAAAATCACTATATGCATACTTTTTCTAACATCCCTAACGTAAAAAATATTGGGGTAATAATCCTTTATCTAAAATGCAGAGATCTGTTAGTAATAATCGGTTCCAGATGCTCTCTGATCTAGGAGACGATGATGGTTCAAGCGTTGAAAGTGAAGTCGCCCACAAGGTTGTTAAAATTCCACCAATAGTTTTATATTCTCCAAATTCATTCACTCGTTTCGGTCAGTCGTCAAGTCCGACACGTCCATCTGTTGTTGATCTTCTTCCCACCAATCCCAACTTAGATTTTTCATAACTGAAACACATCCAGAAATTCTAAATTCAGATCGTATGCCAATGACTTGCACAATATTTGGTTCTTTAACAGAAAACTATATTAAAATTCCACTTTATCATAAAGCTAATTGGAAAGAAATAGGAAAATGGATAGATAATGAAATTAGAAAAAATAACTTTTAAGGTATTGAATTATCGAACTCACATGTGGAAGAAACAGTTTCAAAAATTACTTACCTGGTACAAGAAGCATCTAAACAAACTTCACTTGGTAATTCACAAGTCTGGCATAGAAAGCTTTCCAGCCAAACTTTATTTTTTAATTTCACAGAGAAATAAATTTAGACGGAAACTTCAACGAAAAACTCAAAAGCACCTGGATTGGATGGAATAAAGCCCATTGTATTGAAAAATATGACAAATACTTTTTACACACTAATTACTCAAATTTTCAACTGGTGTTTGACAAAAGGTTATTTCCCAAAAATTTTTAAAACAGCCAAAGTAGTTCCAATTTTAAAACAGGGAAAGGACGCAAAATTACTTAAAAGTTATCGTCCAATAAGCATGCTAAATTGTTTAAATAAAGTTTTCGAAAAAATCGTCTTACAGAGAATAAATGAATACACCGAAACTAATAGCATAATACAAAGAGCAATTTGGTTTTCGAAAAGAACATTCAACTGTGCACCAAGTGTATACTTTATCTAAAATAACAAAAGTAACCAAAAAAGTACTGGAATAGTGCTGTTAAACGTAGAAAAAGCCTTTGATTCTATATAGCATAATGGCTCAAATTTTAAACTCCATAAGTTTGGCTATCCAATTTACATACAAAAGATGGTACAAAGTTTTCTGAATGAGAGATCCTTTGTAGTGGGTATTGATACTGAATACTCCATCCAATGAAAAAAGGTCTTTTACATGCTCACAAATATTTAAAAAAATGGAAAATTAAAATAAATGAAAATAAAATTAAATAATAATATTTCCCTTCAAAAAATCACCGAAAAGAATACCCTCAATACCACTATCTGTGGAAGGAGTTGAAATTCCTCTCCTTGATACCATTAAATATCTTGGAATTGAATTAGATAAAAAACTGACTTTCAGACATCATGTTCTAAGAACCTGTGAAAAGGCAATTAAATGTGGAAGAGCCCTTTTCCCATTACTAAATCGAATTATAAAAATAAATCTTACTGTATAAAATGTGCATACGGCCTATTATGACATATTTGTGTCAAATTTAGTCAAATAAATAAAGAAGTTGCAAATAATCCAGAATAAAAATTTAAAAATCATTTTAAATTTACCCAGAAGATTCTCAATAAGTAGACAGCATCAAAATTTTCAACAAGATTTGCTTAAATCAGTAATATCTTATTTAACACAAAGATTTGAAGTTTGAAATACAGCTTCAAATTATGATACAATAAGGAATTTGTAATATCAATTTTTTTCTTCAACTTCAGCGATGAAGCTGATAGAAGGATTAATTCAGAATTTCTTTAAATCTTTAATAGGTTTTTCCCTATCTTTTTTTCTAACACTGCTTTAATGTAAATACTAAGTTTACGATATTTTTACTCAATAAATAAAGTTCATATTTGTTGCAATACTTAATTAAGTAAGATCTCGAAAAACGTAATTATTGTAAATATTTTAAATGTATTAATGATAGTTATAAAAAAAAAATTATGCGTACATTGCCCTATATTATACACAAACAGAAAAACACTTGGCTTCAATTAAATTATAAAGTTTTATTCAACAAAAATTTGTATATATGTATAACAAAATGTGTGCATAATAAGCAAACAGATACGAAAACGGCTATAAAAAACAAAAAAATAATTCCAAACTGATTCCTTTCATATGGTAGAGAACAGTTATCAATTGTTTTGTAAAAGATTACTCTTTGCACTTAACTTACGATATAAAATTGCATGATAATTTTATGCTGTATCCAACAAAGACACTAACCTTCCCCTAGTTTATTTTGAATATTTTTAAAACTACCTTCTTGATGTGTTTTTCTCTTTTTATTGGTTATGATTTTAGGTAGATCATTCTAATAAGGTTTGTTGCACGTTTGGTTATGGAAAAAAAACCTATCCCGTAATGTACTTCGGCATGTTCAAGGTGGAATCGACTAGCTCATAGTTCAAGGCGTTGTTCGGTACCCAAATAGAGATGCGTGCAAGCATAGAAAAAAAATATATGTCATGCCTTATAGATTGCCTACAGAGCTGAATAAATGATTAATTTAACAAAACTATTTAGACTGTTGTTACTGTCTACTGAGGTGCATTGTTTCCCTACCCAAACACTATGCTAATATAGTACACCTATGACATTTGCTACACCTTACGCTTTTATGGCAATGTCCCTTGTAGATAAATTAAGGCAACTATTTATTCATTAGTACTATATTTTAATAACATTCCCTTCTTAAATTTCTTAACAATTCATTTTAAGAAGTAAAATAAAAATGGTAACTTAATTATTAATTTTAATAAATTTATATGATAATTTTAAAAATGAAAAAAAAAATTATAAGTATGTTTATGCTCTCTTTTTGAATCGTTGAGTAATTAGTCAAAATAAATAATTAAAGTGAAATTTATAATGCAAATAGACAAAGTAAAATTTACATGATTTTAGAGGACTTACTGTTTGATTTTAATAATTATTTTTTTTTTGTAGTTGTTGTTTTACATTTCTGCTTTGCCGATGATTACTGATGATTATTTATGCAATGGCCATTCAACGAATAATTGCTGTAATTGGAAATATGTTTCGCAACAGAAATTTAGAATTTTAATTATGTTAACTACTTACTACCTTTTTATTTGAATCAAACCT
This sequence comes from Gymnosoma rotundatum, assembly GCA_916610165.2. Taxonomy (NCBI): domain Eukaryota; kingdom Metazoa; phylum Arthropoda; class Insecta; order Diptera; family Tachinidae; genus Gymnosoma; species Gymnosoma rotundatum. Next base: position 86,307,797 of record OU744337.1, on the reverse strand, counting down.
AATATCAATTCATGTATATTTTACTTTACCGTTTTTTATTTCCCAGTGTGCTTAAGTTAATAATTTCAATTCATTTTCGGTTTTCTAGTTTTGTGATGCGAGTTGCCCTTCAAGAACATAGACTTTAAGAGGTTCGAACCTCTCCCACACAGCTATTATTTTATAATTAATTAATTTCCAATTTTGATCTTTATACTCTCCTTCCAGTCCTAAATAAATGATAAATCTTTGTTTTGTGAATGAAATCAATTAATGAATGAAAAGAAAGAGTGCATGCGCGTGGTGTATTTTTCTAGTTTTGTCTTCTCCCTTTTACAATTAAGCGACCCAGTGGAAAAAATATCTGTTAGGAAAACGTACAGTAATTAATTGACCAACTGATATTAGCTCGAGGCTTAACGTAATTTTATAGAAGATAATTCTAATTTCTGCGATAATCAATAAATGAAGGCAGCAAACTCCTCATTGCAGAAACGAACTTTTAAACAGCAAACACTTTGCGTAAGGGTTTTATATGTATTTGGGTGCCTGATTTTATTTCTACTTGGTCTTTTTATGCAAGAGCTTTTGCTCTTTATTTCCAAAGTAATTACTAAAGCCTTTTTAAAACAAAATATATTGAAAACTTCTGTATTAAATTTTTTTCTGCTGTTTTCTTCTTTTTTTTTCTTAGTAAAACGTGTTCACTTCAAGAGATTCTTAGTTAATAGGCAGGAAATGCTAAGAGCGAATCAAACACGAATCGTCTTGATTATTTTGCTCGCATTCAGCAGCGTTAAAGAAGTGTAATACCTAGTTTACTGAAAATAATAAGAGTATTGCCAATTGCAATCAATAAAATTCTATTGACTGACCTTTAATTGTTATTTTGTTATAATTAAAATTATAAAATCCGTAACAGGTTTAAGGTATTTTATTCGTTTCTTTTAGCGCTATATCAACATTTTGAAATTTATAGATTTCGACTTCCCGTAGTCCAACAAATGAACAAATAACCTTCAATCAGGCATTTCGTTTTCGAACAAATATCCAAAATCTTAAATCAATGCTCAAAATGTGCATATTTTAGATTAAAAAATAAATTATATGCAAATACTGTTAAAAGTGTAAATAACTTAGTAGATGGGACAAATTTAATACTCATGTAAACGCAGTAGCGTTCCCGAAATTAACGTAAGTTGTTTTAGTAAAAACTAACAGTGCCCACGACTTCAAAATGACAGAAAAATTTGTTTTTAACTGTTTTTTCCATAGTTCCATTTAAAAAAGTACAGCATGCTGACAACTGTTTTAATAGCATTATACCGGTAAAATTGGGTGCTTTCACATTTGTATCTCTAGTTACTCTACGAAATGACATATTTTTACAAAAAAAAAAGTATTCTAAATTTGAACCAAGGTTTAATGGTTCATGGTTTTATTCAAACCCATCCAGCAGTTTTTACATAATGTGAACACAGACAGACAGACAAACAGACCAAAGAAATAGGTGTTTTGTATTCCATACCGAATACTTTCTGTACCAACAACAAAATTTTCAATGTACTGAAATGACCCCATTACAGTTTAATTATATGTAAGATATTAAAAAAATTAAACTCTTACGAGTAATTTTACTTTAAACAAATTAATTACAACAAAGGGATTAAATTCCTTTTTTAAATTCTTTAGTTTTACTTTGTTTTCCATTTTTCATGATACCAATTTTAACTGTAATTCTTACCTTTTGGGGACATTGTCAATGTTACCAAAAGAAAGTATATGACAAGTTTCTTTTTATTAACGTTTACATTCAAGTTTGTCTTGCCATGGAGTATTTACAACATCAGCTGAAGTAAAGATTATATTTTTTTTTTTTTTTTTGGTTTTACTTATTGTCATTTTGACATTTATACTGTATTTTGATAAGAAAAAAGGTCAGTGCCTCTGCAAGCATAGCAGCCCCAGAAGCAACAAAACTCTGCTTAAAAGTATGTCATGATTCTCCTTTAATTGTGTGTATATTAAAATATGTCATAATGAGCCTGTGTGTATGAAGCGTTATAGTAGATGGTATATGAATGGAAAATTCGACACTATTGCAATTAAGAATCTAAAAATACAACTGAAAACAAAAAAGTATACAAATGTACATTAAATGGTCAGCAAAAGAAATGTCTTTGACTTTGGTAAGGAATATTTTAGAAGGCTATGTCAGAGCATGTACATATATACATATATATTATACATCTATACATTTATGTACATATATTTTATATCTAAAATGATGGAAAAGTATTGCGTATACATATGTATACTGTAGTATCTATGAATAAGAACACAATAAATTTATTGTGTGTATTGCTCTCTGGTTTGAGATAGGTTTATAGCAGTGATGCGCAAGCCATACCACAATTGTGGAAAAATAATTTACACACATTCTTATGCTATAAACACAATCAAAGGCTACCGACCATCGACTACCGACTACAAAAGTAGCTGGCTACAAAAATAGCCAAGTTGCCAGCTACTTAATTTTTTTAACGACCATCGACCACTAACTACAAAAAAAAACATCTGTTTTGACATACATGTATGTATTTAAGTTAACCAAAACAAACTTGATTTTTTTAAGTGAATTTGTGTAAAAAAAAATTTAAATGTCTCAAGAAAATTTAACTAACTTTATAAATACTATTGCTAAAATAGTGGAAACAAAGACTTCAGTGTATGAAGTGTCCACGTCCATATTTGCATGTAAATTGAACTAAACATTTACATTAAACAATATAATAAATGTATATAAACAGTAAAAATTACTATTATATACTTATCAATTTCAATAAAAAACCCAAAAAATAAATATAAATGAAACAAATTAGAAATTTATGAAAAAAGAACTAAATGGAAAATTTCACAAACAAAAAGTATATGAAAAATGTATTTTGTTTTTTTTTTGAAATCTTATGCTATAAACACAATCAAAGGCTACCGACCATCGACTACCGACTACAAAAGTAGCTGGCTACAAAAATAGCCAAGTTGCCAGCTACTTAATTCTTTTAACGACCATCGACCACTAACTACAAAAAATAAACATCTGCTTTGACATATGTATTTAAGTTAACCAAAACAAAACAAACTTGATTTTTTTAAGTGAATTTGTGTAAAATAAAATTTTAAATTTCTCAAGAAAATTTAATTAACTTTATAAATACTATTGCTAAAATAGTGGAAACAAAGACTTCAGTGTATGAAGTGTCCACGTCCATATTTGCATGTAAATTGAACTAAACATTTCCATTAAACAATATAATAAATGTATATAAACAGTAAAAATTACTATTATATACTTATCAATTTCAATAAAAAACTCAAAAAATAAATATAAATGAAACAAATTAGAAATTTATGAAAAAAGAACTAAATGGAAAATTTCACAAACAAAAAGTAAATGAAAAATGCGCCAAATAAATAGTAAATGAAAAATTTATTTTTTTTTTTTTTGAAATCTTAATTTAATAATGGCAGGGGTATATAACTGCATCGCCAGGGTATCCCAGAAGTATTTTGATATTACTAGTCTCTTCAGGAACTGCACATCAACCTATACCTTCGTATAGGAAGTGGAAAATCCTGTTGAATAAAAACTGTGCGCGTTGCGACTTCAATTATAACTTCACTTTTTTTAAAAAAATCTTTTCGCGCGCAGATGTTCCCCCTTCGAGATAAAGTAATAAACTGATGAAAAATGTAAACAAATTAACAGATAATTATTATTTTTCAATGGTGCCACTATAAACGTTTTTCGCGTTTTTAATAGCGATATTTAATGTATTGTGATTTTAAAAACACCATTTCATGCATTTATTGTATTGGCACCACTAATCTGTTTTTTGTAGCCAAGAAAAATAGAAATTAGCCTAAGTTGGCTACGGGCTACAAAAGTAGCCGTGTAGTCGTGTAGCTGCTAAATATTTATTCTCATAAGCACGCATGTATTCTATTTTTGACATCTTGTAGTCGATCGTCGGTGGACATGATTCTGTTTATAGCATTATGCTCTTTTGTTTAGTCGTTGATTAAACATCGACGAATGCACATGCGCGCGGATGTATGAATTTTTTCTTTTAACACACTAAAAGAAAAAATTTTTAATTTTTTACAGTAAAAAAGCGAAGTATGGCATTTCAAAAATACTTTAGGATTGAAAATGCTTTTAAAGGTATGCAATGCCTTTTATGTTATAAAATATTAAAAAAAAGAGATAGATACTTTAAAAAGGCATTTTGGAACTTTTCATAGTACATTTAATATTAATAATATATTTATTAATGAAATAATTTATCTTAGATCCTGCAATTTTAGCTGATTTAGCCGCTATTTAAAATAAATTGAATTTAGAACTTCAAAGTACGAAGGAACAGAGTTAACTCGGTTAACTTAAAAAATATTATGCTCATTCGAAATTTAAAAAAAAAACATAAAAATAGAAAATTTCATATATAGTTTTTATGAGATTTTTTTTATTATAATTTTTTTAATAAGAATTTTTACTTGTATTTAAAATACTTTAGTTTTTTACTGCTACTAAGTAACATATTTTTTTCACTAAGCAACTTTTCTTACATTTAAGAATTAAAATTTTTACTTGAACTTAAATTAAATTTTAATTTAATTGCTTATGTGCACTATTTTATAATGTTACCAAGTAACAGCAATTTTTCATTAATCAATTTTTTTACGTTTAAGAGATGAAAATTATTTTATAACATAATTCTGCTAAATTTTATTTAAATTAAATTTTTTTTACTTTAATTTAAAATACTTTAAATTTATATTATTTGCTTATGTGCAATTCTTATAATAGTACTAACACCGTTTCTTTATTAAACAACTTTTCTCGTAGTGTAACTTTATATTTCTCACCAATACAAATACATTTTATATTTTGCGCATCACTGGTTTATAGTCACGATCTATTAGTTACTAAACATGCGCTCACCACGCTTTCAGGCATGTTTTGACAATTGCAATTCGCTTAGAACTAGCGATGCGAGTTAAAATCGCACCAAAGGTGTTCTGGATTTCACAATCGCAAGAAATTTGTAGACTTTAAATCGCAAGCACACACTGAAGTAAAGTTATGAATTTTACTTAAAATAAACTTTAAAAACCTTAAAAATTGTACACAAATTAAAATAAATTAATCAGGTATGTGATGAAAACCGAATTGTTTTGAAAAAAACGAAAGCCAAAAACGATCGATTTGGTTTAAGGTGCGATAGAAATCGATTGATTTCACTTCCCATTATCTTTTCAATCCCATCTGTTTCTACGAAAAAATTTAACTCGTCTTATAATTTTTCAAAAAATGTATTATTGTTTTGCATTAACATTTGCATATATTATTTAAAAAATTGCTAAAAATGTTGTAGCCACAAGCTTTATATTAATAAATGAAAGATCAAGACAGGAAAAATAAAAAGAAGACGTTTGTGGGATTTCTCAAATCCATTGGATTCACCGGATAATTGGTAGTGCATTACAGTGAAATTTGTATTCTACTGAAGCTAACTTTCATTTTAGTTTTTCAGAATACTTTCGTGTCAATAAGGACACATTTCATTGGATTTTAAATAAGATTGGAGAAAATTTTTAGAATTCAAAAATTCCTTTGACAATTCAGCTAGCAGCATTTCTAAGATTCTTTGCTGAAGGCAGTTTTCAGCAGTCTGTGGGAAACGACACAATTATTTCCATGAATCGTACTACTTTCTGCAAGTGCTTTACAAAAACGCTAGATCCTTTGGAAAGGAAGCTTTGCAAAAAATGGATTAAGCGTCAAATGGATAGGGAGGAAGTTCAAAAATCAAAAAGACTTTTTTCAGATAAATTCGGAATTTCAGGGGTTATTGGCTGCATTGACGGGACACACGTCGAACTAATAAAAGCGGGCGAACAAGACCATTTATACTATAGTAGAAAAAGCTATTTTACAGTTGATTTTCTTTCACTCCATATCTAAAAATATGAATTCTTTTGCATGAATATGAAATACACTTGCTACTATATTTGCTAGGTCTCAGGCTACTAAACTTTCAAGCAATAATACAAATTTGACACAAATTAACTAAGTCATTGTTGAAAGATATTTGATCTCAGCTTAACGAACATAGCAGGGAGCGTTTCATTATACATAAGGCTGTTAAACAAAATCTTCTTTTTTCTAATTGCAACAATCTTTTTGAGGTGGTCCAATACTAAAGCTCGTCCTAAGTTTTTCTGCTTCTATCCTATCTCCTTTTATAAATCCATTTGCCAATTGCGAATATTTTCCATAAATTCAAGCAGCATGTCTTCTCGTTTTTAATATGTATTCCCCTAAAGAATACTTCAACGTGAAATAGTTTTAACTAATAACAAATTTTTAAGCTTATATTTAGCGTATTACGAGGGCTGCGAATATTTATAATCAAAAATGGTTTTATTGTTTTCTAAAGTATTCTCCAGCATGATTCATACACTATTGCATGTGCTCAAACCAGTTGTCGAAGCATTTTTTCCACTCCGATTGAGACACCTCTAAAACATGGTTTTTGAACACTTCAACAGCTTCTTCTGGCGACGAAAATCGTTTACCACGCATTTTTTTCTTGATATGCGAAAACAAAAAGAAATCATTAGATGCAAAGTCAGGGCTGTACGGCGGATGACCCATTAATTCGACGTTTTGGCCGGTCAAAAACGCTCTGGTTTGAGCCAATGTGTGAGAGCTCGCATTGTCATGGTGAACAATGATTCGTCTTCTCTTGTTGGTTTTTCGAATTTCTCCGATGACTTCAGGCAAACAAATTGTAGTGTACCACTCAGAAGTGACCGTCCTACGTTGCTCAAGTGGAACAGTCGCCACATGACCAATTTTGCCGAAGAAACAGGCGACCATTTGCTTCAAAGTGCTTCTTCCACGAACAACTTTCGTTGGATTTTGCTCGTCTTTGAATACCCACACGATCGATTGTTGTTTCGTTTCGGGCTCATACGCATAGATCCATGATTCGTCACCTGTGACGATCTTATAAACGCCTTTTGAAGCACCGCAATCGTATTTTTGCAACATTTCTTTGCACCAATCGACACGAGCCTTTTTTTGAACGACTTTCAAATTGTGCGGGATCCAACGAGAACAAACCTTTTTTACGGCCAGGTGTTCAGGCAGTATCGAATGTATGCTGGTGGAAGAAATGTCCAAGGATGTCTCTATCTCTCGGTATGTCGCATGTCGATCTTGCATTATGAGTTCACGCACGGCATCAATGTTCTCTGGCGCAACAGCCGTTTTTGGACGACCTTCACGGAATTCGTCTTTGAGCGAGCTTCGGCCACGAGTAAATTCATTATAGGATGGTGCTTCATCGCCATACAAAGATTTAAGTTCATCAATGCACCTTTGTCGTGATAATCCACGTCGAAAGTTGTGAAAAATGATGGCACGAAAATGTTCACTAGTTAATTCCATTTTGTTTTTATATTGATTTTTTCAAGTCACTGTTAACAACACAAATAATGGTCGTACGTCAAAACGTTTTGAGTACGATTATGCTTAAAAATGACAAACTTTCCAATGGAAATTTCAGATTGCACTTGGCAGCACTCAGTGTTGCCAGGCCAGAAATATATATAGCAGCCCTCGTAATATCCAAAAATTAAAAGAAAAAAATTTTCTATTTGAAACAGACAATCAAATGCTTATCGGTTTAAAAATGGAAAAAATATGTAAATTTCTTTTTCTATCACATTTTTTTAACAACTTTTCTGTAGAACAAAGTGGAATATGAAATCGAATTCGAAAAGATTTTGAAATAGAAGTCTACATCACGCCTTTTTTCGATTTAAATTCGTTTTTGTGCCGTTTCGTTTTTTATCACATACCTGAATATCTTCTTTTTTGTTTTTGGTCACGAATATTCGTCGTCAAAAATAAAACCCATTTGTGTATATGAAAATGAACAGTATCATGACGTCGGACGAAGTTCGTCATAAGGGGCGAACTTAGTAATAGAAATATTTCTATTTCTTACGACCATGTTTGAATTTAGTTTCAAAGTATTTTAGTTAGTAAAATTATTTTGCTTAAAAAATTTATGCATTTTAATTTTGCATTTGCTGAAGCGTTTCTATCTCTTTTTTTGCATTTGCTCTTTGCTGTTGTTTCGTTTATATAGAAATGTTTTGTAAATGCTGAAACATTTAGTTTTTTATTTGATGAAAAACATGTAAGCAAAGCAAAAATTTTAGTGCTGTCCTTATTTTTAAGCAAGCAATTTAAACAATGGTTATAATTATGTATATATATGTATGTATTTTGCGGCATACTATACGCACTGTTGTTATTGTAAAATATATAGAAGAAACACTTGAAGAATGTTTTTTATCCTTTTGGAGCTAACGCTCTTTAGATTCAGTTTTTCGTTTTAGATTAATATATTATTTTGATGGTGCTTTTTTAGAAAGAAAAACTGTGGTTATATTTTAGCAGCAGTGTCATTTTTTTACAGTTCTTCATTTATTTTTTTGTGATTCACAATAAATTTAAAACATAATTTTGGTTTACTGACAATTATCTGAACATAAGTTGTTTCGTTGTAAAAAACATTTATGAGAATAACCGTTATTAAAGGGCTTATCTTGACGACTTTAACATCCTTCTAGAAATAAATTACTATCTTGAAGTAAAAAAAAAAGGAAAAAACTTAAGCAATTAACAGGACAGCAAATTTTGTTTTCCTTTTTCCATATTCTTTCGTTTTTGTTGTTTTTGGGATAAGAAATGAAATTAACAACAATTTAAAGTGTTTGAAATGCGATTTAAAAAACAAACAGAAAGAAACAATAACTTTAAAACTGTCAAATGAAACAAAATAAATTATTATTTTTGGAAAGAAAAAAATCTTTAAATAAAACTTTTCACAGAACATGGTAAGGGACTTTTAATATAAACAGTTCTTGACTAATTTCTTCAGTATCAAAGTATAAATTTAAAAAAAGTGTTATTCTTGTCGGTCGACCTGTCATAATTGTTTAACATAGTCATGTTTCAAATTTCGTTAAGATACCCAACAAAGTTGAGATGGGGGAAATAAACTTCAGGTAACAGCATACCACATCCAGATTACAGATCTGTATACCGCAATGTAGTGCTAATACGTAAAAATATATTCTGCCGAAAAAGTATTTTCTAAGAAAACTTAAAACTTACCATTGTTGAAGGGTATATAATGTGCAGCATAGCCGAATATAGCACTACTTGTTTTATATTTATTTAGAGATTTATTCACCTTAGCAAACTTGACATTTTCTTGATTACCCTTAACCACAGGTGGAAAAAGGGTATATCTGAGTTTGTCATTCCTAAATATTTTTTTTAAATGCTTAACCCATTAGAGCCGAAGACATTTTTATGTAAAGATTTATATAGAGGATTATTTTTTTTTAATCCTCTGACACCCCAATATTTGTTTTTTATTGAAGTTACTTCACTAAGTTAGATTTACATATATGGCGAAGGGTATATAAGATTCGCCATAGCCGGTTATAGCACTCTTACTTTTTTTTGTGGCATATATTAAGTAACTATTGTTTATTTAATGTATTGATGAATTAAACGTTTTTTTTTAAAGAGGGAACTAAACTATTCTTACATGTAGTTTTAAGGAATATACTTTTGATTTTTATTTTGTTAAACAAACGTGTTACTTGCTAAAATGGCCGAAAAGAAGTGGAATAAAAATTATCAAGTGTGAGAAGTCAAGTAGTTGGTAGCGACAGTGCTGCCACAGCATTCCCCTGCCAGAGGAGGCTCACCTGAACCTTAGAGGGATCGTGACTGGCCTGCCACTTGCTGTTGTCTTTTGTTGATGAGTTTCTGTTGCCGGTTTTACGATGGTATCATTATTTGCTTCTCTAGTGGCGGAATTACTTTCATCAGGAACCTTTTGGTCGCTTTGTCTATCAGGTAGAATTTGTGATTGTGAATTACTTCCATGGGAAGTGGTAGATACATCTGTAAGTGATGAAAAAGTTTTAAGATCGCTGTTTGAGATAAAGCTGGTTTAAGCGGGCCGATACTAATGTCGGTTTTTCGTCCACGGATCTTAATGGAGAACAATTTGTTCGAACGTTTCAGTATTTCATATGGTCCGTCGTAAGGGATGCGTAAGGAATGGCTTAACGGAATCATTACGCACAAAAACATGTGTTGAATTTTTTTAGGACTTTTGAGACAAAAGTTGGAACGATTGAATGGTGAGGGTGTCTGTCGGTTTTAGAGTTTGCAAACTCTCTCGAAATTCAGAGACGAAATCGCTTGTTAAAACGGAAGCGTTGGATTGTTGAAAAATTTCGCCAGGAACAGTTAATGTTGTGCCATATACTAATTCGGCTGGTGAAACGTTTATGTCCGGTTTAATAGTAACTCGAAATCCTAGCAAAATCGTTGGTAGGTAGTAAACTCTTCTAGGTGAATTGTGACACAAAATGGCTGCCTTTAGCGTTCGATGCCACCTTTCATTAATACCGTTCGATTGTGGGTGGTACGGCGTAGTGCGAAAGTGTGTGACGCCAATTGTGTTAATCAGCTCAGCGAAGATGGACGACTCAAATTGACGATCACGGTCAGACGTTATTTTAGCTGGGACTCCGAAGCTAGAGATCCATTGAGCTAGCAGCGCTTTGGCGATTGTTTCGGCTGACGAGTCGGATATAGCAATTGCTTCAGACCAGTGTGTAAAGCGGTCGAAGATAGTAAGACAATATTGCTGTCCGCATGGCGGAAATGGACTAACGATGTCGATGTTTATATGAGCAAAACGTTCTTTGGGTGGTTTCTACTTGGTAAGCGTTGAGTGGAAATGGCGTTGGATTTTTGACATTGCAGGCAATTTCGTACAAAGATAGCTGTATCTTTCTTAATACCTGGCCAGCAAAATCTGTTGGTAACCATTTTGACCGTGGCGCGGACGGCTTGGTGAGACATATTGTGAATTGTTCTTAAGGATCGTACATTGAATATTTTTGTTGTGCACTCGTTAACTTCTTTTAAAATAAGAAAAATTACTAATTGAGCATCCGTTTCTGGGTGTGCTAATAGTTCTTCATTTGCCAGCTCCTTTTTGCAACGATCGATAGCGGATTCTGCGTCTTGATTCCATTTAATATTCATGTGATCGTTTTTCTTATTGCCGATAGTTAGTTGTTGTTATTTGCTATAAGGTGGCATGTGGCAAGAATTTCCTGTAAAAATTAAACATAGCGATGAACCTCTTTAATTCCCACTTTCGGCTTCGGAAAATCCCGCAATGCTCCAACGTTTTTCCGTAACGGACGGATTCCTTCTTCATTTACTAAATCACAAAGATATTTTATCTCTTTTTTTCGAGTTCACATTTGCTTACGTTAATTACCAGATTAATTAATTGCCGTTAATTGCCAGATTATTTTCACTTAGGCGACGAAAAACTTCGTTGAGGTTGTGGTCATGTTGCTCAAGTGAAGGCGATGCTATACAGATGTCGTTGATGTAGGAAAAAATCTAAGCCTCATAAACGTCATAAAGTTAAATTCGTAAGGGCCGAACTGTGTGCTAATGGCTGTTTTGGGCACGCTCTTTGGGTGTGTGGGTACCTGGTAGAATGTTTTTTGCAGGTCAAGTTTAGAAAAAAATTTCTTACCTTGCAAATTTGACGTAAAGTCTGTCAGATACGGCAATGGGTACCTATCGGGTAGCGTCTGTGCGTTTAAGACACGGTAGTCGCAGCAAAGCCTTCATGTTCATCACTCCTCTTTACGAGATGAAGTGGGCTGGAGCAATTGCTTTTCGACAATCGGCATGTCAAGAAATTATTGTATGAGGTCAGTAAAAATTCTCCCTCGTTAAAAGTTTCAATAATAGCTGCTGTACTATGCCTTGACGGTAAAAGTCAGGTGTTGTGGATAAGACGATTAAGGCGCAAATCGATGAGTAAATCATAATGTTTGATAAAATCGAAACCGATAATTGGTGATGTCACGTCTGCAATCACGAAAGACCAATGAAAATCTCGATTGAGTCCAATATCAAGTTTAATAAGTTTAATAGGGCAGCAACAAAAAGTACGACTGCTGTAGGACGGACGTCAAGGGATCGTAAGGTTATCGGCAAGACGAAAACATTGGCTCTGTTATCTATTTGAAACTTTGCATCTGAACATCTATCTTTGACTTATAGGCGAAAAAGTTGGTACTTCGTGCAAGTGTTTTCGCTAACACTTCCCACCGGCCTATCAAGTCAAGTGGAAGGTGTCGATGTAATGAGTGCGTTTGCGCGTCGTTCCCTATGTCGACATGGACTACGGCACTATTGAGCGTTTCGGCCGATTTTTTTATAGAACTAGCATCTCTTACTATGCTTCCGGCGGCACGCTTCATCTCAAAATACAGTTCAAATGGTTTTTTGTCACTCACGAGGAGTTCGGACAAAAGACGCTTGAGGCGACGCTGTTCGATATCAACAAAATGGTTTATTATATTTGCCTTAACGTACTCGTGGCAAGGTAGCGATTATGTCAGACAATTGAGATATTATATTTGGGTCTAACGCTGCTAGAACGATTGCTTTTTCTACCTGTATGCAGTTATACCAAATGCAGTGAACCAAAAATATGTAGTAGTAAACCATGCCTCTATGTTACAACTTGACATCTCCGGTATTGGTAATCTGTTATCGTTAGACATTTTTTGGTTCACAGCGCTGCGTGGTTTTCTGTTTTTAATACCAAAATGGCTGCCAATGTACTTAATTTGATTTTCAGTAGAAACGATGGTTGCGGTTCTTCATGTAGTTTTAAAAAATTTACTTTTAATTTTTATTTTGTTGAACAAACGTGTTACTTGATAAACACAGTGCTGCCACATACGAGTATATGTAAATATCCGTTGGTTTTGAAATCATCAATTATCGCAAGCTCAAAATATTTCACGCCTAGAAAGGTGTAATTTTTACACAGCATGTATTGTTATGGCAGCAGCAAAAAAATAAATTTAAAAATTTCAAATTTACTCAGGTTATATGGTAGAGAAATCTGTATTAGTTTTATTACTTTTTGATATTAAGGACTTTAATATTATTAAATAATAGTATTAAAGACTATGAATTGACGAGCAGTTCATTTCCCACTCTGTCTAGTTTTGAACGATACTTTTATAAAAAGAATCCTCTTTACAATTACCGTTAAGTGAGAATACAAAAAATACATTGACTAATTTGAAAGTTGTTCCTACGCAGTGGTTCAATAAAACAATACAAATTTAAGATTTTCTTTTCTTGATGTTTTAGATTCGCTGTTATATAATTTTATAAATAATTCTTGTAGAAAAAACCGACATCAAATTACACTAACTATTGGGACCCCTTTTAGGTGGTAGAACCTAACTTTATAGTTGATATAGCAGACTTAGCACTGCAGCTCCTTATTATCACCCTTTAATTTATAATTTATACCAAACAAAAAGTAATGGACATTCTATCCCTGTATATAACGGTTAGATCAAATTACATTAACTTTGGGAACACCTTTTAATTTCCAAATTCAAATTATTAGTTTGTTGTTTTAGCGGACTTAGCAATACAGGTCCCTTGTAAGTTTCGTCTGTTTATCTATAATGGTTCGAAAGATTGGCCACATTCATCAGATTACATTTACTATTGGGATACCCTTTAATTTCCAAATTCAATGACTTAGATTCGTTGTAAGTTTTAAGCACCTGCCTACAACTGTTCAACAGTATGGCCCAAGGCACATTGATACAGGTGACTGCATCAGCTTTTGCGTGTATTTTGTTTTTGTAAAATTTTGTTATGCTGTCAACAACGTCTGGTAATATGTGTGTATGTATTTGTGAAAAATAAGCTAGCAATTGAACACATACATATAATACACATGCACACACAATACACAATATACACATACAGTAAGAAAAAGAGCAACAATTTTGACAACTCGCAAAGGAAAGCAGCAAATATATGTTGATCGCATGATCTAATGCACTCACCTGTTCAATATGCCTTAGTGTAGCCCATATACATCAAATTAAATGAACTATTGGGGCACCCTTTAGTTTATTTATTTTTGAATTACTTTATGTCATTGGAAGCTAAAGTAATACGCAGTTTTTTTAATTTAAAAGTGCTGTTCTTTACGGTCCATAATACACGTAAAAACATGTTTGTTGCGTGGAGAAACCCTTTAATTTTTAAGATTATGAACTGTTTTTAAAACGGGACCAATCTGTAAGCATAATTTATGAAATTACAAAAAATTTTAAAAATCGGTTTAGAAATGACTGAGTGCTGCAGGTACAAGCATTTTTTTATCTGTTGAAGTCTGTTGTAGTTTTTTAGACGACTAGTTTTAGATTTACAATAGAATATTATAAGTTGCAACGAAATGTAACCAATTTATTTTTCTAGTAATTTCAAAAAAATTTATCAATTTTTATATACTTGTTTTCATAATTATTAAGATAGCAAACTTACTAAAATTGAAAAATAAACACCTTAACCTAATTTTCAAAATAAAAAACGAAATTAAAACCAACAAGTAAGAGTGCTATATTCGGCTATGCCGACTCTTATATACCTTTCACCCTCTATATAAATCTACTTCATTAAAGTAACTCCAATCAAAAAAGCAATATTACGGTGACAAAGAATTAAAAAAAAATATTTTATGTTCTACATATACCCGGCAAAAAAATTGTTGAAAAAGTACTCGAGTGTGGAATTAAGCATTTTTGGCGGAAGTACTTTCCAACTAGATTGCCAACTTAATTATTTTAACAAGGCATGAGACTTTTATAATCAATTACTGAGAATCGATTACATTAATTATTGTAGGAAATAATGAGTACCATTAGTATGGTAGTTCCTTTTAACATAAAGAACTAGTTCCATTACTACTTCCTTTTTTGGAATCTTATGTAATGTGTTTTGTAAGCGAGCAATAATATATGGCAATCAAAAAAAGGAAGTCATTATATGGCAAGTACTTTTTAAGGTAATGTCTAATTTTTTGCTGGGTATGTATACAAAATATTATAAAAAAATGCCATTGGTTAAGTATTTAAAAAAAAAATTTAGTCTTTTCTTAAAGATCATTAAAAAGCGTTTAATTGAGTCCCATGTTGATACTTTGAAGAATTTTCAAATTTCAGAGGCCCGTTACTCGGAAAATAATGTCGAGCGCCAGTTTTTACACTTAATTATGCAGTCAAATAAAAACTTATTGTTAAATTCACGCAAACAATGATTGTGTATATAAAATAAACTAAAATTTAAAAAACTATTTCTACTGATAAATAAATTCAGTTAAAAATGTAAAAACCTGTGGTATTTTAAATATGTTTTCAGGGCTTTAGTTATTAATTACCAACATATTACAGAAACGAAAAAATTAAAGTAAAGCAAAAAAAATAAATAAATAATCAAGTGAATAATTTTAACCCAGCTTTAGTTTATATATGTTTTAACAGAACTTATAATGAGACGAAAAAAGTATAAATCTTAAATAAATAAAGCAACTTCGCTATGCAAAAGAAGTCAGATTATATACACCTTATGGGGTCGAAAAAGGATATTGTAGAAATTACAAACGGAATGCCAAACTTAGATATGCCCTTTTTCCACTTCTTATAGTGAACGGTATAAAAAAGAATTTAGTTTTCTAATTACATAAATAATTGAACTTAATTAATTTTCTATCTAAAAACTAATAATTTTTAGTATTGCATATTTTTTTCCTCAGAATTTTCACCGTTACTTTTGAATTTTCAATTTTGTTACAATTTTTATATTTATGCCAAACTCATTTTATAAATAATTTTGCCTATTAAATCTTAAGTATATATTTTGTGATTTTTGGAATTTTCATTTAAGTCACTCTTTTTAAATAAATCCCTTTCGTTATTTTTCTTTTCTTATTTCACATTTTAAAATAAAATGTTCGATGTTTTAGTTTACCTCTTTATCACTTTATTTTGAAACTATTTACTGTAAGATAAATTTATGATTTGAAAGTATTTTTTGAGGCGTTCTAATGCTTTTTGGAAAAATGTGGAAATCAAATACTTAATTTAAATTATTATTTACATATTTACATTTAAGAGTTATTCATTTTAATTTATTGCTAGATAATCTAAATTAATAAATGTTACAAAATAAAGAGTTGTGCACATTAGTATTTAATTTTTGTTATACGAGCTTTTACAACGAATAACATATCAAAAGCTATTGTGTTCATTTTAAAGTGTATCTTGCGAAAGCAAATTTATGATTTATAATTCTGAAAACCACAATTAAGTCAGAATAAATTGAATTACAAGCTATGCAACAATCTAGTTAAGAAAATTAAATCTAAACAAAATTCATTTTAATTATTTTTTTTTTTTTTTTTGTATTGAATTACAATTTTCGTTAATTTGAGAAAATGCGGAATGTATTATTGTGTTTGTGTATGGTATTGATTGATTTGAAGTAACGACAAGGAAGACGATAAATATAATTTTTTATTTAAATAATCATAATATTTATTTTTATTTATTAATGAATTTTCCATATTTAATTTACTTTTGATCATTTAATTTTTTTTTTCGTTTTTATTTTTTATTTAAAGAAAAACTGGCGATTACTACATTTATAGCAAGAAATTTATCAATACTCAACACCCACTAGTTTTTAATGTCCAACTACTTTTAATTATCGTAAATTACGAATAATAATTTCTTTCCATATTTTAGTTTTACAAGTTTTAAAACAAGCCACGAATATATTACTTCAGATGTTGATTTAAATGGTTGTGGTTATAAATTTTAGTAACAATATGATGAAAATTGATTATTTATTTTTTTTAATAAATTATTATTTGCAGTTATGGTTAATTTGGTTATTGATTTACCTTTATTTACATATTTTTTCCTAATTCCTTAGAATTTTTACAATAAAAATGTTCTTGTAAAATATTTATGATAAAAAAAATCGAGTGATTGCATTACTCATCATTGTATTTTGTTGGCCGTAATTGACTAAATAAGTATCATATTTTTAAAATACACAATATTCACATTTATCATTTCATGAAGTACAATACAAGTGTTGTGGAACCTTAAGGGTATTGAAGCCGATTTATTGGTTTCCGAGGCTAAGGACATGGTTTGACTTGCTGCTAATTTTCAAAGGCAAAATTTTCGAAACTACGTCTCATCGATTGGCGTATTTAAAGTTTCTATAGCTCATCTAGTGCCTTGGCAAAGTTGATTTCAACTTGAACACGGACGGACAGACGGACACCGCTCAATAGACTTCGCTATGCCTAAAATCTCAAAAAATAAAGTCGAAAATGAATATTGTAAAAATTTTAGATGGAATGACAAACAGATAAACCGTTTTTCCACCTGTGTTTAATAGTATAAAATGAACGAACACCAAAAACAATTTTATAATAAAACTTATAAAACTATTTAACACAAATATTGATAAAGAGGTCAAACTAACCCAAAAAATAGTAGTGAGCTTGTGTTATACAATTGATTTAAAAATAAATGTTTTTAAACACAAATTTCAACGGAACCTCAGGCAGCAGGAACCTCTAAAAAAACTGTTTAATTCTATAACAGATTTTATGCTTTCGCTTTTCGTTTATCCATTCATTTACTGCTGGCGTTTTCGGGATACATGCCTTTTAAATATTTTAAGAGTTAAATTAATTGGATTAATTCCGCCAGTATATATTAAACTGTTGTTATAATTTTCGGTAAAAACCGTCGTCACTGGCTGTGTACTTCGTACGTTCGGCGAGCGCTTTCGATGCGATAACATCATTTTCAAGACACGTGTTTATTAAAACTGAAGAGATAGTGTTAAAAATAGATAGTGTTAAGAATAAAAGGTGGTGGGTTTAGGTAATTTTTGTCCGTTTAAATGGTATTATGCAGGTAGAATCCTATATATCTGTCGTGTTTATTGGGGTAAATAGTTTAATATTTGGGTCTTTTACTATTGGATAGGTAAGTGTGACCGTCTGTAGGTGTTTTTCGTTTGCAGGAGTGTTTCAGTAATTTTAGTGGTGTAAAAATCGTGTCAGAGGTTGTGTTTACCTGTTCAGGTTTACAACTGGATCGATTTATTCATGATAAAAGGATCGATATACTTTTACTCAATGAAACGTTTTTAAGATCGTAAAGCAAGCTTTAGGTGTGAAGGTACAACATATATCGTAAAGTTCGGCTATCACATAGCGGAGGATGAGAGTTGATAAATGTCCATCAGCTCAAAGTTAAGTCCGTCGGACGTGTGAAATCAGTAAATGGTGTAACTTTAACGCAGTTACAGAAGCGTTTGGTAGTTCTCATTCTATAAGTGTCTAAAATCTATTGTCTTTGAATTCAGCGGATACATCTGAGGTCAAGGCATTTGTTATGCAATTAAAAAATAATAATTCTCCCGTTATGGATAGTATTAAAAATATTATACTAAATGGACAAGGTTTTAAAAAAATAATTCGTAGATTAGTAGATTTCGCAGAACAAAATAATATTTTTAATTACCAATACTTTAGATTGAGTAAGGAACACTCTACCGTACATAAAATTAAGAGAAATTTTAATGCTATCGAAAACAACAAAATTTTTGCAGGCACAATTATGTTCCACAATTATATCCACAAATCTCCCCTGCCGCAATCAAAAAATTATATTTTTTTTCTGTTTAATGGGATAAATACTACATATTCAGAATTAAAAAAGTAAATTAAAATAAGTAATGAAATGGCTGTATCTTTCTCCTTTCTCCACTTGTCTTATCTATCATATGTATGTCCCTTTCCTAAAGAATGTAGCACTGCTACGAAAAATAACTAAAGAGGTTATGCCTGAAGTGCTACTTCTCTACTGGCAAGGGTGACCAACAGTGTTAAATTTTTACTTTTTAATTCAAAAGAAAATATAGAAAAAAGAACCGACTTCAACACAGATTCAACTGCCTATCTATAACAGTTTAAAAGTTTCAAATTCCAAATCCAAATTTTGTACCTGTTATTATAACGGACTTAGCAATATAGCTCCTTATAAATTTCAACTGCCTGTCTACATCTGTTCAACAGTTTGCTCATATACATTAACCCTCCAATGGTGACACAAATTTGACTTTGATTAATGGTGACGCCGGTCTCACGCACCGGGGTTTTTAACTGAAGATTATTTGAAACCTGTTACTAAAAGTTCAAATTTTTTTTCATATTTATGCTCTTTAACAATAAAACAAATTTAAGCTCTTTCATTTCAGTATTAAAATTTACAAAATTATTTAATTAGAGCATTGAAAATAACCAATTTTTTAGTAATACTTCTTTAAAAATTAAGAATAAAATAAAAAATCACATATTCATTAGGGAAAATAACGTTTCGGCATTAGGAACTTTTACAAAATAAACAAAAGTTTGTATCCTTCTAAACAAAAAATAATAAAAAAAATACATGTCAAAAACTAAATTTCTTCACGTGAACAGCTGCTGCAATATGGCACTACGTGTTCAAGACACAAATATTGTTGACATTTATAGCAACAGTACTTAGTTTTTTTGTTTTTTTTCCATCCACACTCATAGCACCGCCCAATTCTTGAAGGACCCGATGACCCAGGAGCATCAAATATATGTAAACTTTCCGACAGTCTTAGTCTCATTGATCGTGGCAAGTTCAAGTGCGTTTGCCAATCTCTTAAGTGGGATTCATTTAGTTTCATAGCTAAATTCTCGATAAAATTACGACGTAGTAGTTTTGTTTCTTGATTGTTGGCTGTATGTATCACCTGGCTGTTTATGGTACTGACATTAAGCATAGCGTAGAAGACTACCATCGGCCATCGCCTCGAGCACAATTATAATTCGCACATAAGCGATCCACAGCATCCACGCCGCCCTTGGTATCATTGTAGCTCATAATAACATCGGGCTTATGAGTTTCGGCATCGACTTTAGCATCATTGTGCATTGTACTAATAAGAAGAGCACATTTTCCTTTTCTTGGAACATGTGACACCAAAACCATATTGTCACGAAAACCAAACATATTGAATTTTACATTTCGACCGCGCAATATGTTAAAATCTGTAGGAATTTCCTTCTTATTCTTCCTTATTGTTCCGACAGTTGTTAAACCTTTTTGCAGCAATGCTTCAGCTAAAAGAATACTAGTGTACCAATTATCAGTTGTGACGTTGCGACCCGTATTATAAATCGGTTCGCATAATCTTTGAACAACTGCGAAGCCAAAATTGTCGAAATTGTACGGACCTGCTTGTGGTTGTTTTCCGGCATAAATTTCCATATTATATGTGTAGAACACTTTGGCGTCACAAAGGGCTTGAATTTTGATGCCATACAGATTGGGTTTGTTTAGTATGTATTGTGTAAATGAGCACCTTCCGTGAAATCTTTCTAACTTTTCATCTATAGTCACAAAAGCAGATAATGTGTAATTTGACTTACAAATGCAAACGAATTTCTCGAATATTTCTCGAATATGGCAGATTTTGTGGAATTCTTTCTATTTGTCGTAGTACCATCATCAAACCTCAAAACTCGCAGTAAAAATCTAAATCTCTGGGCAGGCATTGAAAGTCGAAATATTTTAACTGAACCATTTTTTAACACCAGTTAAAAGGTGCAATCCTATCAGACAATTTATGTGCTTGAAATCAGTCTCTTTGGCATAGATATAATATTTCAATATATTTAAAGTTTAATAAAGAGTCAATCGTTCGGCGTATATGTTGATGAATTTTCTCGTAAAAGGCTCAGTGCAATCAACGTGGTCCGCAGAAATCAAGAAGTAGAATTTTATATTGATGGTAGCGCTTTTATACGCTGTGGAAAAGCTACAAATGCAATAAGCAAGCGAATCCAAGAAAGTCTTAATTCAAACTAAAATATTTTAATAAATGGAAATTAAAAAATGGTAATAAAACAAAAATCTACCATTTTTCATATAATAACTCCCGTAAATGTATACCTATAAAAAATTTGTATAGTCAATGAAACATTATACCTATAAAAGACAATATTAAATATTTAGGTATTATTATAATAGATAAGAAATTTAAATTCAAAGAACATGTCATATAAATCTGTAAAAAAGATTGAACAAGAACTATATTCTATACTTATTGTAGGGTCCATACTCATGAACTAAACGGCTCCATACAAAAATGCTTCAAATTATACAAAACCATAATTTTAAAAATAATAAATTGTCTTTTCTGTAGCTACCCTACCGACTTACTGCACAACAGATTTAATTACAACAAAAAACAGCAAGTTTGCTAATGATCTGACGTTGTCATTTAATACAAGTTAGATTGTCTAATTTTGTAACAATAAGAAATTTACTAAACAACCATTAAGAATCTTTTGTTAAAAAGAACATTTCTAGTGTTTTTTTTTTCTTAATGTGCATAAGATAACTTAAGCAAACTTAAACAACTGTGCAAATAAATTAATTGCATGTGACAAACTATAATGTACTTTTTGTCAAGTTTCGTCAAATGTCATTTCTTTAAGCCAGGTACTTTCCGTAGAAAAATTACAATGGTGACCTACAGTGTTTAATTTAAAAGAAAATGTAGAAAAAAGAATATTTTTATTTCTTGTACATTTTTTACAAACACAATAAATTTAAATTAAATTTTTAATTGTACATATGATGATTTAACTGATGTATACCGTTGAATTTTTTAGTACGCTTGTTGTTTTTTCTCCCCATCTTAAAAAATTCAACTCTGATCGCATAGAGAAAACTATTTTATGAATTATTTCAAAAGATTATAAAATCGTACAGATCTGTCAAAAGGTCTCTCACACACATACTCTTTTGATTCCGCTATCATACTTTTTGAGAACAGATGCGATTTTTGACAGATCGTACAACCGACTATAATAGTGAATCCTGAATATGTTTTAAGGCCTTTTTGTTTGATAATTTAGATTATTTATAAAGAAATTATTTTTCGCAAAACTACGATTTAAACATAAATGTGGCAAATAATTTGCTAAATTTATGTAAGTACATTGTAGTTACCTAAAACTCCTTAAGGGCTTACCTAACCATTTTTTTTTTTTCATTTGACAAGCTATTCGCTGTGTTTTTGACATAAGTTCAAGCTAGCTTATGCACATTATATTTGGGCCTTTTGTAAGAGGTTTTTTTTGACAAGCAGATCTATAAATGAATCATTCATTTTTTAGTTAAATCGCGATTCATTTATGCACTGAATTAGCTAATCCTCTTTTCACCAAAAAAAAAAAAATACTTAAATAAAATTTGTGTTAATTCAAATGAATTTAGTAAATTTGTAAAATGAATTGCAATTCGTTTTTAATTAAAATGGATTTTGCCAAAGTGATTTGCATTTCATTTAAGTTAATTCAAACAAATTGTAAAAAATAATATTTTATATATATTTTAATCTATATATATTTTAATCTATTATGTAAATAAGTAAGCATCTCAATGTTAATAATAGTTGTTAAAAAATTTTTGTTTTTATTTTAGACAAATAAAACACAGCCTCTTCATCGACAATATTTATTAGACTCATATAAATAGAAAAAGAACAAAACTATTAAAGTAATTCAAAAAAGATATGCAACTGCCTTAAAGCCTATTTTACGAAGTAAACTTCTTGCAAAGATAACCTCTTTGTTATCTTGGCAAACAGCTACATATTCTGCCTCCATAGAACTCAGGGCCACAACAATTTGTTTCTTTGATTCCCACGCAACTGCACCACCTGAAAAAAAACATTACAAATCCTGAATATGATTTTCGATCGCATGAGTCACATTCCCAGTCAGCATCCGTAAAACATGAAAGTATAGGGCTATTTCCGGTAAAAGATATCATTCTATCAGGATATTTCACAAGATATTTTAACATGCTGCTTGCATGTGCTCCTCATGGGGGTGAGAATTAAACTGCGAAAGTTTCGAAACAACATGGGAAATATCTGGCCTAGCTATAATCGCTTGGTACATTAGGCTGCCAATTAAACTTTGATATTCAGGAACTATTTGTTTACACTTGCTATCTTCACACTTCTTTAGGACAGCCCACTAGGACACGGTGTTAATGCTGGCTTAGCATTATGCATTTTCCAAGACTTGAGTAATTCTAGTGTGTACATTCTATGATGTATTTTTATGGGAGCCCTATCGCCCTCTCGCTCTATTTCAACACCTAAATAAAAGAAATTGGTCCGCGATCTTCAGCTTCAACATGGCTATTTAGTTCAGTAATTATCTCGTTCATATAGCGCAATGATGTTTATACAATCAGCATTTCTCCGATAATAAATAGAATTGTCCGTTTTGCATCGTTGGAACTTCATTTCCTTAAGAATGAGTGACACCCTTTTATTATTTAATTTACATACGTTGTGAGGATAGGAAGAATTGTTAAACATCGGAGGTTGTTCCATGTAGATTTCATCTTCAAGGTTGGCATTTAAGTATGCTACCACAACATCAACATGTTTTAATAACAATTTATATTCCACTGCTAGTGCCAGTATCATTCTTATGGTTGAGTGACGAACAACAGGTGCGAAAGTTTCATGGTAGTCCACATTGAATCTCTAGGAACACCCTTGGGCTAGCAATCTCGCCTTATATTTTTCCACCGACCCATCTGGCTTGCGCTTAATTGCGAACGCCCACTTAGAACCAATGATATTTTTTAATTTTGGTCGATCGACAAGTTCCCAGATTTTATTTTTAATCAGTGAATCAATGAATTATATTCACATTCCATAGCACGTTTCCATTCTGAGGCTTCTCTTGATTTCAATGCTTCTGATAAGTCCTTGGGGTTTTCTATTATAGAATTTAGAATTTCAGGAGCTGGTGCCTATTGCTTTCTTAGGCGTCCATGTTGTCCTGTTAAAATAAGCTTTGGTCTGCCACGATCCCTTTTAAATATTTCTTCCGAGGAGAGTTCTTCATCATCTTCGTCGTTCATATCATCTACATTACATATTTTCACTTGCCGTTTTAAAAGATTCATTTAGTGAATGTTGTTCATCTGCCTTCATAGTATTTTCGGATTCATCTATGGATTGGAATATGTTACCATGGAACTCTTCGCCAGAATTTTCTTCAATTGGTATTTTTTCAAAAGAATTCTCAAAGAAGATTACATCGTCTCTCCTCTTTGGGAGTATTGGTTTCTAATACGTTCAGCGATTTTCTCTTAGACATGAAGATAGCAACGTACTTTATAATGTTTTGTCCCACTTTCCATGCCATCAATTGATCTAATACCGAGTGTATGCCTATATTTTCAAAAGCGCGCTCGAAATCAAGTGATGCACTGGTAATGTGTTTTCGTAGTGAGAGGCAGTTGGCAATTTGATAGTCTACATATAGTAGACTATCAATTGTTGAACACCCCTTTCTGAAACCATATTGCCGGCTATCAAGCAGTTTGTTCTCAGTCACAAACCACCATAGCCTGTTGGCAACTATTTTATCAAGGAGTTTAGACAGGCATGAGTTTAAAGATATAGGTCGATATGAACTAATAATTGTTTTATCTTTTCCGGGCTTCAAAACTGGGATTACAACTGAATTTTTAAATTGCTGTGGAATATAATTTGTAAAAATATTATTATATAAGTTTAAAATACGTTTCTTAAATTGGGTGGGAAGCGCTATCAACATTGGGTACGAAATTCTATCCATACGTGGAGTTTTGCCGTTTAACCTTTTCAATGTAGATGTAAGTTCTATGTATTTAATTTTAGATTCCATCTTTAGTGCCTCTGGAGAAGCGACAATTGATGAAAATTTAATTACTGCATTTGTTTTCTTTGTTTTGATGTTGTTTGAAAAGTTAGAATCGTCAGATAATCTGGACCAGTATTTCCCGAACTCATCGCCTATTTCTTTTGAGCCATTCACCATTATGTTCGGATGGGATAGGGAAGTATTGGGGGTAATTGAAGAGGTGAGATTTAAAATTGATGCTTTTTTTATATTTTTATTTTTTTTTTTTATACATTGCATTTGCTTTCTTGTAGCTAAGTAAGTTAGTTTGAATCATGTTTTTCTTGAATAGTAGCCAAAGTCTGTTCTTTTCTTTTTTAAGTTTTTCAAGATCATTATTCCACCATGGAACTTTTTTCGGTTTTGTTTTTGTCTGAGGAATCCAAATGTTAGCAGATTGCAGAATTGTAGGATACATATGTTTGCGATTTCTTTATTATTGTTGCTCACGACAGTTTTAACTTTATCGTTGATTAGACAATAGTTTTGGAATTTAGTCCAATTCGCGAACTTTGTCCTAAATTTTGGTATCGTTGGCGGGCTGACTGTGGGTTGTGGAAATAGGGAGATAAGAATCGGGAATCGATCACTTCTAAACAGATTCTCTTCCGTCATCCATCTAACTTGGGGAGAAAAGATAGGAGCGTAGAATGTAAGGTCGATATATGAAAATGTGCCGTAGGTATTTAAATGAGTAGGAGATTTATCTTTTAGGAGTATTAAATCAGAATTGATTATATACCTAGCCAAAACATTTCCCCTACTGCTATTGGCAATAGAATCCCAATTTCGGTGAGGACTATTAAAATCGCCGATAATAAATGCTGGTATATCTGATCTAAGAGCATTTTTCAAACTTTGTTCACTGAAGCTCCTTGTAGGACTTATATAAATGTTAAATAATTTGAATTTAATTTTAGATGTAATTTCAAGACAGATTGTGTCAAAAGAGTTAGATATTACGAGGGCTGCTCTATATATTTCTGGCCTAATAGTGAAAATGCGAATATTTATAATCAAAAATGGTTTTATTGTTTGCATGCGCTCAAACCAGTTGTCGCAGCACTTTTTCCACTCCGATTGAGGCACCTCTAAAACATGGTTTTTCAACACTTCAACAGCTTCTTCTGGCGACGAAAATCGTTGACCACGCATTTTTTTCTTGATGTGCGGAAACAAGAAGAAGTCATTGGGTGCCAAGTCAGGGCTGTACGGCGGATGACCCATTAATTCGACGTTTTGGCCGGTCAAAAAAGCTCTGGTTTGAGCCGATGTGTGAGAGCTCGCATTGTCATGGTGAACAATGATTCGTCTTTTCTTGTTGGTTTTTCGAATTTCTTCGATGACTTCAGGCAAACAAATTGTAGTGTACCACTCAGAAGTGACCGCCCTACGTTGCTCAAGCGGAACAGTCGCCACATGACCAGTTTTGCCGAAGAAACAGCCGACCATTTGCTTCGAAGTGCTTCTTCCACGAACAACTTTCGTTAGATTTTGCTCGTCTTTGAAGACCCACACGGTCGATTGTTGTTTCGTTTTGAGCTCGTACGCATAGATCCATGATTCGTCACCTGTAACGATCTTATAAACGTCTTTTGAAGCACCGCAATCGTATTTTTGCAACATTTTTTTGCACCAATCGACACGAGCCTTTTTTTGAGCGACTTTCAAATTGTGCGGGATCCAACGAGAACAAACGTTTTTTACGGCCAGGTGTTCATGCAGTATCGAATGTATGCTGGTGGAAGAAATGTCCAAGGATGTCTCTGTCTCTCGGTATGTCGCATGTCGATCTTGCATTATGAGTTCACGCACGGCATCAATGTTCTCTGGCACAACAGCCGTTTTTGGACGACCTTTACGGAATTCGTCTTTGAGCGAACTACGGCCACGATTAAATTCATTATACCAATTTTTCACAGTGCTATAGGATGGTGCTTCATCGCCATACAAAGATTTAAGGTCATCAATGCACTCTTGTCGTGATAATCCACGTTGAAAGTTGTGAAAAATGATGGCACGAAAATGTTCACGAGTTAATTCCATTTTTTTCTATATTAATTTTTTCAAGCCACTGTAAACAACACAAATAATGGTCGTACGTCAAAACGTTTTGTGTAAGATTATGCTAAAAAATGACAAACTTTCTAATGGAAATGTCAGATTGCACTTGGCAGCACTCAGTGTTGCCAGGCCAGAAATATATATAGCAGCCCTCGTACGTTAATATATTTTTGTTGTAGAGATTTGTGTGCTAATATGGCTATCCCTCCGTATCTTGTAACTGACGTGTTTAAAACATAGGAATTGTAGTTTATGGGGGTGGGAATTTAAGTAAGTGAATGTACATATATGGGTCTCTTGTAGACATATGAGTTTTGGCGAATGCTTACTGATTAATAATAAAAGTTCATTATAATTGTTCAGATAGCCGTTCATATTCCACTGCAAAATTTTCATTATTTAGGTTTCAAAATATATTTTAGTTTGTTGTGAGGGAAACTAAAGTGTGTATTGTTGTAGGAAAGGTTGAACAGCGCAGGTTTGATTGAAAAGAGATAAGCTTTCATTATTATAATAGGCGTTGGGTTTTCACTTTTATTATTTTTGTTAATCGATATTTATATTTATAATTAAATCTCTTTTATTTTTTGTAATTTTTATTAGCAAAATTGGTTAGAAGAAGACAGAAGAAGCATAAAACAATAAAATATAAAGCAGTAGGCTTTATTGAGTTCACATATGTAAGGCAGTTGATAATAACAAGTCTTTCTCTATAAGTAATAAAGTAAAATTGGTTAATGCCCAACTGACCATCCTGTCCGTATAAAATTGTGTATTTGTTTCTCGTCCAAGTTGTGTAAAAGTTTTTTATGTGAAGTATGGGTTTAGGAAAATCTCTGAGAGAGAGAGAGAGAGCTGTATTTACTGCTAGTATTTTTACTGTGTATAAAAGAGAGAGGACTTATTAAATTTATAAGAGTTTTCGCGACTCTATCTTTTATACATATCTGGTATAAAAGAGAAGTGCGGGTGCGCGATAAAAAATAAAAGAAAGATCTTCTAGTACAGATGTCATAGATAGCAAAAAGGTAAGCAGGTATAGATGTTATTAGTAAGTGCTGTATTGGATTATGCAGGAAAAGGTGGAAGGGGTTTTTGTTTGTATTTGCTGTAACATTAAGAAGAAACATAAGAATAATTAAATTAGTTTTTAA
Organism: Gymnosoma rotundatum; assembly: GCA_916610165.2. Taxonomy (NCBI): domain Eukaryota; kingdom Metazoa; phylum Arthropoda; class Insecta; order Diptera; family Tachinidae; genus Gymnosoma; species Gymnosoma rotundatum. The sequence goes on along the minus strand of OU744337.1, from coordinate 86,279,692 downwards.
AGCAAAATCAGGGCCCAGATGTGGTAAACTAACGTGACTGCAGTTGCCAAACCGCACGCGGAAAAGGATTAGAGTGGATTTCACCCAGTTTCCCCTATGCAAGGCACCAACAGAGACGCCAGTTCACTATAAATGTTTGAGAGTTATTGAGTATACTTAAATAAACAATTTTTTAACGGTTCCTTTAGACTTCCGCGTTGTTTGCTTAATTTTATCTCTTAGTTTTTTTGAAATGTTTTTAGGTAAAATTATTGGTTGATTAGCCTTGGCGGTTTGAGATGATTTGCTTTGTTTGTCTGTTTCCATTTCAGATAGTGATCACTAATGATGTCCGAGTAATCTTTTATAAGGGTTGGTTTGATGCTTGTAATAGCTGGTGGAGGTGAAGGTAGGTTAGTAGAAGTTGATGGTTTTTCTTCGATGTTTCTTTTTACCATTGTTGAGTAATTAGTGTTTTGTTGCGAGTGTCTGTTTTTGTAAATAGCAGCAGCTTTTTTCTTTCCTAATTTTTTAAGAATAAAAATAGATTGGATTTCTTTTTCCTTCAAGAAGATGGGACATCTTTTGTCGTATGTTGTGTGGTTGCAATTTTCCATGTTGTTAATTTTACAGTTAATGCATGAGGCTTGCATATGACATTTTTCGTTAAGTTCTTCATTAACATAGGAAACATTAGAACAATTTACACAAAGCTTTTGATTTTTACATATTTTAGCCATATGACCATATTGTTGACAGTTTTTACATTTGAGTGGTAGAGGAATGTAAGGTCGTACCCTTATCTTTTCATAGTCGATGGCGATATCTGAAGGTAATGTAGTGGAAGCAAAAGTAAATACGACCAGTCCGGTTTTAATTAATTTGTCTTCAACTTTCTTTAAGATTTTTTTTACATATGTAACATTTTGTTGTTTCAGCTCCATTAGAATTTCAGATTCTTCTATGCCACGTAGATCATTGGAATATATTACTCCTTTCGCGAAATTTAATCCGGGGTGTTCCCTAATATTGATTTTTATATCCGGAGATAGAGACGTGAGCTGTACGTGCTTGGACGCTTGTACGCATGTTTTGGTTTGAATGAGTATGGTACCACTTATTAACTTTTTGCATTGCTGCACTTTACCTTCTACTACATTGTCAATTACCTTCTTAATTAAGAACGGTGATACATTAGATAAATTATCATTGCTATCGATCCTTTCCATAACTAAAAATTTATCACCAGGTGATATTACACTAAGTGTTTTGCTTTTAGCAAATGTGATCGATGGGCACAAAACCCACGGCTATCAGTCGGTTCATTCATTTTTATTGTTTGAAAATATTATTTTCACTTTTGATTGTTTATTGAGAGTAACCGTTACTCTAGAACACTCTTCTGACCGATAATGGTGGCTAGATTGTTCTTCACAGATCAAAGGTTCCTTATTGACACAATTTTTAATTGAATCAAATTTGTATTTCAATTTGAATTTTATTATTTTTTGTTTTTTGAAAATATTGACTTTTTTATTTTTTTTTAATAAAATTATATAGGCCGACTTAATAAACGCCTGTTGCAATGCATAATTGAAAAAAATGCGTATGCAATGCTAAACATGTCTTAAGTGCAAACTTGCGTTGCAGAGACATTCTTTGCATTTTATCGACATTTAGGAACGTCGCTATGCAACTCATACATAAAACAAATGTAAAAAAACATGGTATAAAATTGAATAAATTTTTTTAGAAAAATAGAGGTTACACAAAATTATTTATCCAACATCCATTATCTGCCAACAAGGCAAGTGCTGAGGAATTATCTCAGGTCAAATCTTTCAAATAATATTGCTTTGCTATAAAAACCTATTAAAAAGAAAAAAAAAGAGACAACTTTGTTAAGGACAATAAAAATCCCGGGAACAAGTAATCAAAAATAAATATTTTTTTTAAGAATTCATTGGATTAATGGATGATGACATTTTTCATTCACATTTCATTTTAAAAATAAACAAGACAATACTTAGCCATTACAGCTCAAATGTTTGCATACAAAATAAAAATGATGCGTGATTTTGATTTCTGATACTCATTAAAGTGAGTTGCCAAACGATTAGGAACATTGTACGTTGTCAAAAAGTTTACATATGCATTTACGAAGTGTATGCATTGTAAATATGCATTGCAACTTGCGTTTAGGAAGTCAGCCATATTTTTATATTTATTTAAATCAAGAACTCCTGTATGGCTGAGTTTTTATTGTCGACTGTAGTTGATATTGTATGCTTTCGCTTCTGCGTACTCACACTATGGATATAAACACATACAGTTGTTTATGGTTTTGCATAGAGTGAGAAAATGATCAGTTTTTTGGATATATCTGTTTGTGAAACAGATATTTTAGATAATTGTGTGCTGCTTATGATAGAGGTGAGAACTAATAAGCAGCATTTTAACTTCGTACGTAATAACCCGAATTGTAATTATTATTGTTAAGCTTTAGTAATTAGTTTATATGATTTTAAAGGTAGAATAATTTTATTTTATAAAAACAATTGAACAATTGTCTAGTCGAGCGTTGAGTAATGAGGATAGAATTAATTTAATTAAGGAATTTTATTATATATTATATTAAAAAATAATTCCTTTTTGATAAAAACTAATAATTACATATATGATTTTCAAATAAAAAGTTAAAATTAATATACAAAAAAAGGGTTATTACATACATTTGTACATGCATATGTATAAAAAATAGAAGTTCCGAAAAATTTCAATAAAAAAAAAGTTAGGAAAATATTACACTTCTAGAAATACACCCAGTAATGATATTGTCCCTGTTATATTTGTACATATTAAATAACGCAATTTTTATTTTCTATGCGCGTTATAATTTATTATTAATGTTATTGGTGCACTCAAAATTTCTAACATGTACTAAAAAAAAACCTTTTTTCTGCATTAAAGAAAAGTCCTACAGCTTAAATAAATAGAGATTAAAATTTATTCAAAATTATTAAAAAGTTTTATAGAAAAAATTAAAAGCGTGAAATGGACTGGCTTGTTGTAATTACCAAAGCACAGTCAGGTTAACAACGGAAAATATAAATTATAATAGTGTAGTGTACCTCTTGCTAGTGTACGTAAACAATTCGTTGTCAACCACTAGTTGGAATATATAATGAACTAATTGAAAAATATATGTTTAAAAAATTCAAGTTTCTAATTATAAATGGGAGCAATTAATTAGATGGACTAACTTGTTGACAACTTCATTAGCATTGAACGGTAATAAATACTCATAATTTTGTTAGCATTATCACTTTTTTCACTAGCGGTAATGCTTTTTTATAAAAAGTTTGATTAATAATTAGTTAAATGGATTTAAGGCATTACTATCATTTAACTTTCCTCCTCGTCTTTTTACACTAAGTAAGCACCATAAAGCATATTAAAACAATATCTTAAAGTGGCATTTTTATCACAAAAATCTGGTGAAATATTTACGTTTTAACATTAGGCACTATAAGAATATATTTTTGTTTTCGAGTAAGTAATAAGATTTGCTGGTGTTGGTTAAATTTAGATATCAGACATCAATTTTTATTCCTATGTCATTTAAATTTAATAAATTATTAAAATTTTCGAATGTATATCCATCTACGAAATGGTTAAGGTTTATTTTTTATGCATAGTTCTTTTTAAGGTTTTGCTATTATAAATTTATTTTTCATAAAAACAATTATTTTTTTTCTGGTGCAATTCCATTTCATAACCATTATTAAAACAATTATAATAAAATAATAATATTATTAGCATGATATCGTAGTTATTTGTTTTTCTTTTTCATTATTTCAACTAATGCCTATGAAATTGTAATGGTAATGAAAAATTTATTTTTATTTTTGCTAAAAATATGTATTTAAATATTTATACTTTATTTGTAAATTGAATTTTGATTATTCCGGCCGTATTTATTAAAAATAATTTGCATTTAAAAGGTATTTTAAAACAAACTTAACATAAAAATATTTTTTATTTCATTTTAAATTATTAGGATTTTCTTCTCTCTTAGTTATTGTATCCTTAGAACTGTTTTAATCCCTATTAAGAGTTATTAAAAAACGTAATATTAATTTATTATACGCATCAGATTCATAAATTTTTATTAAAGAATTCAGTTTTATATATTAAACTTCAATAAAACATAACCAAACAAATAAAAATATTGATCATGTTTAGAAATAATCATTTTACTTTTGTAATTTTAATAAACCAATACATATGTGCGTATGAATGGACATTGATTTGCAGCATACAATAAGTAGTTATGGTACAACCATCAATATGTGTTTTGTATATCCGTTTGTGCGAAACATAGGGGAACAGATATGTTACTCTCATTCTCTCTTTACGCATCCATCCAAGGAGAAATAGTAACAATATCAACTTATACCAGAAACACAAAAGTACTTATCTATACGCACTCATAAGAGTAGACACACAAAAACTGATATAAACAGATATATCTGTGCACGTCTTTACCTTGAATGCCATTTAAAAAATTCATTTTCTGCTACTGCACCAGATACACTCTCTGCCGACGTCACATTTTTAAGGATAGCAATAAAGATACATTTTGTTTTGCAGCATACATCATTTTCTTGTTTTCCTTGCTTCTAATGTTAGCACAATTTTTTGAAAAATAAACAGTATGACCAGCTTCTATAAATTTACAAACAGGACGTTGATAAGTTTAATATGCATGTATTCAGATTTTGATAACACTGTCCCTTTTCCTTCCGCAAGTACGGTTTCGCCTGATGCCAAAACATTTTTTTGTTTTTGGTCGAAGCACCACTGTCTAGAATCCACTGCACACCGTTATCTAGTTGTTTATTTATTGCACAGAACACCGACGCGACAGATTTACCACCATCAACTTTGCATTGTGCGCGAATGTGACCTTTTTGTCCACACTTGTAGCATTTAATTTTACTGCGTTTATTGTCTCTTTCAACCCGAATATTTTTTCTGTTGAATTTGTTGCTTCTTTTGTTTATTTTTTCACCAGCTGAAAAAACACGAGCACCCGTTATGTTGTTTTTCTCTCCTTGGCGTCGTTTCTCTTCTAGAACTTTTGAGACCAATTGCTCAACACCAGGCAAACCATCTCACATAACAATACACCCTATTCACACAGGCAAAGTTTACTTTGTTAAGTTTTAATTTTATGTGAGAGAGACGGAGAAAGCATGATGAGCAGTTCACACTTTGATGTACTCGCAAAGTTGCTTTGGCTTTCTTTCGTCGCCTATTCAGAGTTGTATATACATACATATATTTGTGTTTGACATTTGCTTTTATTTCGTTATTTCGTTTTGTGGTTTACATAGTGAAAATAGGTTGATTAAAATTATTGGTTAAAGTTATTCCGTAAAGTTTAAATTGTTTAAAAATGGTACATAAATGGCAAAGAGATCAAATAGAAAATTTAATTACCTGTGTCCAACAAAATACCTGCATTTATAATGTTAAATCAATGGAGTATTTAGATAGAACGAAGAAGGCTAAAGCGTTCAATGCAATATTAGAAGAACAAAAAAAAAGACGAACCCATTACATTGGAGGAAATTAATCAGAAATGGAAAAATTTGCGTATTCAATATGCGCAAGAAGTTCGCTTAATTAATAATTCCAAAAAAAGTGGGGCTGCGCTGGAAGATGTTTACCGTCCAAAGTTGTGGTGTTTCGACCAATTGCATTTTCTAAAAACACATTGTGAAACACGAGTTGGCAAAGACAACGTGGACGTATGTATGTAAAATGCCATTAATTTTTCTGGTGCTTTAAGTTTTTAGATGCTCATAGATGATGACGAATTTTGTATATCCAGTGACAATCCAAATCCTTCTTTAGTTTCTAAGTTTATTAGGAAAAAAATATTTTTACAAATTTTGTTTAAAAAAAAATCACAGTAAAAATTAGACACTGGCATAATTATATATTGCTGCCTCTCTTATCAGCATTCTTGGCATCTATTTTACTTAGGCTGTGCACGTTGTAAATATCATCATGGAACAGTGTCTAATGTGATGTTGAGAAGAATTATTAATAAATAAATATCACTCGTACCTAAATCAAGCGATTTTTTAAACAGAGAGCCACCAAGAAAAATACGCAGGGTTTGTTTTATGAAGATTATTTTCACAGTTTTAAAGAATTGGTGCATGATGATTGAAAACCCATTATTGTAGAACTGTTTACATTGAAACCGTGTAAATATTTCTAAAATCTAATTATTTATATAATAATTAATTAATTATAGAATAATTAAATAATTATAGAAAATATATATCTTGCAGAAATTGTGTGCAACAAACGAGTTCCGTAATGATCTCGAAAATCTTAAAACAATTATCTCCCAAAACGAAAACCATACGCCTGGCTGGGGGCACTTGTCGTCAGCAAAATGGAAAAAATCAACAAAGAAGATCAAGCTGATGCTGCTTGGCAAGTCCAGTGCCTGATGCGGAAGCTAACATCCCAATTGGTGCGAAAACGAAAGTATTCATCAACATCCAGTTTGTCTAATAAAGACAATATGGAGCTGTCTGTGGAGGGAGTGTTTGGTGATGATGACTTTAATTAACATTTATAGTTTTTATTTTAGATTTTCTTTTATACACTTATGTGACAATAGCCTTACCATTTTACTTTATTTCAAAGAAGATAGTTATTAACTGTAAATGAAGTGATTAATTTATTTTTTATTAGTATAAGATTTGTGCTCAGCACAATGTATTTTATGTATTAAGCGGCTATTAGACGATCAAATTTCGCCTGTGAGGACGGCCTGATGACAAGCCATCAAACCTGTGTAATAGGGTAAATTTAGTGTTTGTTAGCCGCGCTGGATGATAATCCATAAATAATAAAAATAATAAAAATTTTTTATATTTTGTGTTTGCCATCAGGCCATCATACTCGTTTAATAGCGTGTTTGTCAAACAGAGTGTAAATTTTATTTGTTTTTTTTTTTTTTTTTTTTGGTCGGCGAACAGTAAAGATGGCTTGGCTAGAGCGAATGAGTAAATATAAACTGCCGAGTTCATAGAAAATAAAATACCTTTGAAATGTGTTTTAATGCAAATTTTTCATACAAATTTGTCCTAAAATATATTTCAAATTTTGATTTTCTATGAATACGGCAGAAAGCAAATAAAGATAATATGTATTGACAAATTATTAGAAGTAATAGGTAAATTATATTACACTGAAATTCTTATTAATTGCTAGGTTGAAAGTAAAATAAAATATTGTTACGTTTATTTAAATTATAAACGTTTTATTAATGAGTTCTTTATTTGCAAAATAATTAAACACACAACTTTTAGAGTTTTAATTAAATTACACTTTATTTAATCAATTATTTGACGATTTAACTATTCGCGATTAATAACACACGCTGGCAACTTTAATTGTTGTACCACAAGATCTTAACTAGATGACGCTCACAATACGAATGAAGCAGCACGTATTGGCGTTGCTTTTATATACCCTATTTTTAGGCGTTCTTGAATGTTCGAGAATTTCTACCGCCATCTATTGCGTAGTTGAAAATGCTGCGTTGCCACTTTTATCTCAGACACATTAGTGAGCAATATTATTTACTTCTAGAACCTTCAATCATTATTTAAAAATACATGTTGTGTATTTTTATTTAGTTGTTATGCAATGCAGGTGTGTGTATGTTTGTGTATTGTGTTTGTTTAGTCATCGCTTTGTGTTAGTTGTTTTTGTTTTGCAATAAAGATGTTTTATAGAAACTTATAGCTTTGAAAACAAACACAATAGGCCATTTCGTTTAACTTTCTTGGTCTCAATTATTTTTAACATTTTTTTATGATTTAAATAAAGCATCTTTGTAACACTGCCGCCCACTTAAGCCTTTTCGTCCCGAATAGGCTGAGCATTACCTCTGCCATATTTAGCCAGCCGCTCTAGGTGAACCACTTTCATTTTAGATCTCGGATTATGATATCTCTGTATCCGGTAAACCACGTCATTTAATTTCTTTATCACCTTGTACGGCCCCTCCCAGTGGGTTTGCAGTTTAGGGGATAATCCTTTCTTGCGTTGCGGGTTAAATAGCAGAACCATTTGTCCTTCGGTAAATCCCTCCGTATTTGCTGCTCGATCATATCTGGCTTTCATCTTATCGCTGGTCATTTTAATGCGGTTACGTACAAACTCATGAAGCTCATGCAGTTCTTCTTGTGCCTGGAGAACGTTTCCATTGTCTACGTGCACTTGTCCAGGTTTAACACCAAATTCTAAATCTGCTGGCAATTTTAGTTCTGTTCCAAGCAAGATTTTTGCTGGACTACGTGAGGTTGAATCGTGTACAGCTGACCGGTACGGCAGTAAAAATTTGGGTATATGCTCATCCCAATCCTTTTGGTGTGAACTGACCACTTTTCTGAGATATTCCTCTAGGGTACGATTGAATCTTTCCATCATTCCATCAGACTGTGGATGCAGCGGTGTAGTTCTCGTCTTTTTAATACCGTAAACGTCACACATCTCTTTGAATATAGCTGATTCAAAATTTCGTCCCTGGTCTGAATGTAGTTCTAGTGGAACACCGTATCGACACACCCAATTGTTCACAAGGGCGTCTTGCACTGTTTTGGATTCTTGGTTTGGAATGGCATAGACTTTGGGCCATTTGCTAAAATAATCCATTACCACTAGTATATATCGGTTTCCAGCCTCACTAACAGGGAATGGACCTGTGATATCAATAGCTATCCGCTCAAAGGGTGCACCTGCGTTGTACAGTTGAAGTTTGCCACGACTTTTTCTTACAGGACCCTTGGCCTTTATGCACTCTTCGCAATTAGCTATCCAATCGGCTATGTATTGTTGGCAACCCACCCAGTAAAACCTCTGCTTTATCTTTTCAAGAGTTTTTGTAATACCCATATGGCTGCCGCTGGGACCATTATGGAACTGCTTTAGTATCTCATTTCTTCTAGAAGTTGGCACGACAATTAAGTCCGTTGTAGTTTTGCCATCTGTACTTTCCCAAGATCGACACAAGCAGCCGTCTTCTACTTTTAGGCTATGCCACTGGGCCCAGTACGACTTGGCTAGTTGGCTCTCTGCCGATATTTCATTATGATTCGGTCTCCTGTTGTTTTGCTTAGCCAATATAATTTATGCCAAAATTGGGTCTTCATTCTGGGCCTTCGACCAATCTTCCCTTGACCCAATTTGGGTAAGCAGCACATCAATGACGCACTCCTTTTTCTCTACTTTTGTGCAGTGCTTGCACTCTACATTGCATGGCCGTATTGACAGGGCATCAGCATTATTGTGCTTTCCTCCTTTTCTATGCACAATACTAAAGTCATAGCTCTGCAGACGTTCAACCCAGCGTGCAAGCTGGCCCTCAGGATTCTTAAATTGCATCAACCAACGTAATGCAGAATGGTCTGTCCTTAAGATGAAATGTTGACCATATACAGTACTGTTCGAAACCTAAGTAACTTTTTCCCACTAAGTAACAATAGACTCATATCTTTTCTTTAAATAAGTTTATAGAAAATATTTTTTTTATTTACTACTACACAATGTGTCTATAACCTAAAAATAACAACAAAAATTAAAATCCATTTCTTTGGAAGTTATGATAAAATAAAAAGAAAATTAACTTAAAAATTGGCTGTTCAAAACCTAAGCAACTTTTAATATTTGCTATGATATCCTTTGTTTCTTACGACCTCAGCGCATCTTTTGGGCATAGATTCAATAAGATTCGATAGACTGGATGTTATTATAGCTTCCTACTCCGATTTTAGATGGTTCATCAACTCCTGTTTATTTTTAGAGCGTCGAGTTCCAACTCTCCGTTTTAAAATTTCAAAGAGGTTCTCTATGGGATTCAAGTCTGGCGATTAAGTTGACAAATACAAAACTTGAACCCCATTAGCTGATAACCAATCCTTAACTAACTTCGATGAGTATTTTGGGTCATTGTTATGTTGAAACACCCATCGAAGTGGCATTTCCAACTCAGCGTAGTTAAGCATGTGAGTTGCTAAAATGTCTCTGTAAACAAAAGGGTCCATTTTTGTTTGAATTTCTACAAAGGGACCAACACCACTTGCCGAAAAACAAGTCCAAGCCATCACATTTCCACCCCCATGCTTTATTTTGGTTTTTGAGTACCGAGGATGTAGCCGATTTCCTTTTGGTCTTCTTACGCGGCAAACTCCATCTGAATTTAGTAAGTTAAATTTAGATTCATCACTAAACAAAACAATTCTCCATTTGGATATAGTCCAATCCATATGTGCTCTAGCAAAATCCAACCTAAAACTACCGAAAAGCTGAGAAAATGAGAGACTACGTTGCAATTAATCAAACAAACCTCTGTTTTAAATGCTTCTTAGTCAGGATAGGCTTCTTAGATGGCATGAAGCTCCTTAAGTTTTGTTCCAGTAAACGCTTTCTTACTGTGGAAGAACTAATCTGAAGTTCAAACTTATACACTATGGCTTTCGACAAAATAAATGGATTTTTTTAACTAGACGGAAAATTTTCTGGTCTGTTCGCTCAGAAGTTTTTCGAGGTCGCTTACCGCTATTGGCCTTCTCTACTTCACCGAGTATACAGAGGCGACACGAGAATATAGTCATCTCGTTTTTTCTATGCATCTCTTTCTTGACATCCTATCGACAACTACAAAACAAAATTGAAGTCGATAGGATGTCAAGAAAGAGATGCATAGAAAAAAACAGGTGACTATATTCTCGTGTCGCCTCTGTATGCTTAGTGTCTACTTTCCCAGTAGCTTTATACTTTTTTACAAGTCGGGAAACTATTGATTTATTAATATTTAATTGGTTTGCTATAGCAATTTGGGGTTTACCGTTATTAAAAAGTTCAAAAATCTTTACCTTAAAAGCTGATCCATCACGTATTCGAGTCATGGTTGCACTTCTAAAGAATTAGTACTACTTAAATGCATAAAATCAACCAAAATTACTTTTTTCAATAGCAATCATAACGGGAATAAAATTTTTGTTTAAAATTTTTGTTGTTGTTTTAGTTAATATTTCGCAACAAATGCAACAATGTAAAAGTTGCTTAGGTTTCGAACAGCGAATTTTTAAGTTAATTTTGTTTTTGTTTTATATTTTCTTCCAAAGACATAAAACGATTTTTTGTTGTTATTATTAGCATGTAGACTATATGTATAATAATAAATAAAAAGGAAAATTTTTCAATAATCTATTTAAAGAGAACATATACGACCATGAGTATTTACTGGAGAAAAGTTGCTTAGGTTTCGAACAGTACTGTAAGTACTTGTGGTAATGTTTAACACACTCCAGCACTGCTAAAAGCTCCCTTCGTGTAACGCAGTAATTTCTTTCGGGCTTAGAGAGCACCCTGCTGTAATAGCCAATGACCTTTTCTATTCCATTTATTTCCTGAGAAAGCACTCCACCTATTCCATAGCCGCTTGCGTCCGTGTCCAATATGAATTTCTGTCCAGCTATTGGATAGGCAAGGACTGGTGCCGTACACAAAAGTTTCTTGAGCTCCTGGAACGCTTTTTCCGCTGCTTCGCTCCAGTGGTATGGTTGCGACTTCCTGGTCAACTCGTGCAAGCTAGCAGCCACTTAAGCAAAGTTTGGCACAAATCTCCTGTAGTATGTGCAAAGCCCCAGGAAACTACGCAGCTCATGAAGATTTTGTGGGCGAGGCCAGGTCTTTACTGCCAGTACTTTGTCTTCATCAGTTGATACGCCGTCTGCTGTTACACGATGCCCCAGGTATTTGACCTCCTTTTAAAACAAAGCACATTTTTTAACACTTAATTTTAATCCTGCAGCAGTTATACGCTTAAAAACTTCATCCAGGTTTTTGAGGTGTTCATCAAAAGTCTTCCCCATCACGATTATGTCATCCAGATACACTAAGCACGTCTTCCAATGGAGACCCTTAAGCACATGTTCCATTAAACGCTCAAAAGTAGCTGGAGCATTGCAGAGCCCGAATGGCATCACTTTGAACTGCCATAAACCACCACTTGCGCTAAAGGCAGTTTTCTCCTTGTCTTTATCAGCTACCTCTACTTGCCAATAGCCGCTCTGCAAGTCCAAGGTAGAGAACCATTCCGTTCCAGCCAACGTGTCTAAGGCATCGTCAATTCTAGGCAACGGATAACTGTCTTTCTTGGTGACATCATTGAGCTTCCTGTAGTCAACGCAAAACATGGCACTGCTGTCCTTCTTCTTTACTAAAACTATTGGTGAACTCCACGGACTCGAGGATGGCTCAATGACTCCGTTCCTTTCCATTTCGCTGACAAGTTCTTTGACCTCTTTTCGCTTTGCTAGGGGAACACTTCTGGGTGCTTGTTTTATAGGCCTCGCTTCGCCAGTATTAATTTCATGTTTAACAACTGTCGTTCTACCTTGGCTTTTATTATTTAGGGCGAAGACGGAGGCATGTTTTCTCAGCAACTGCTTTGCTTTGTTTCTGTCAGGAGGTGTTAGTCCTGCCACCCATTTTTGAACCTGTTCTGCTAATGAATCTCTTTCTGTGGCTGTTATTTTAGGACATACTGTATTCGCCGCACAATTAATTATAGCTTCTGCTGGCTCACATCGACCCATCTCAAAATTCCTGTTAATTGTTTTTTTCGCTATTGGACAGATTAAGTACTCTCACAGGAACTCTGCCATCGTCGCAGATTTTCACGAGGGCTTTTGCTGTTATGATATCGTGTTTTAGTTCTTTTGGTTCCACAACCCACAACCGGTTATCCTCACAATCTGCCGCCACACGTGCCCAAACTATAGTTTCCGCCTGAGGTGGTAATTTCTAACGTTCAACGGCAAATAGCTTCCTCGCTGTGGTCCTACTATCATATCCAACATCCAGGGGTATCTCCACATTGCGCCAGATCATTATTTGCTCGCCCATGTGCAGACTAATACCGTGGGCTATCATAAAGTCTGCACCAATGATTACTTCATCCACTATATCGGCAACAACAAATACATGGTCAACGCTGATGTTTGGAATAGTCATTCTTACCCTGGCTCTTCCATAGACAGTGGCTAAGTCGCCAGTAGCAGTGCGCAGTCGTTATTTAATGGTTCCACTGCCCCTTTTACTAAATCGGGCCTTATAATTGACTGAGATGCTCCTGTGTCTACGGTGAGGACTTGCTTACTTCCGTTTATAAGACCGCAAACAGTTAGGTTGCTATTTTTCTGTTGCACAATGGAAATGGAGATTGTGGGGCCATCGGTTGTGGGAGCCAGCACTTGCCCCTTAGTGCTGGCTCGATTTAGTTTAACGGTGACTCATGAGATTTGGTGTTGTTGGCCCGCTTGTTGTCCCTTGCTGGCGAAGCAGATCTTGATCTTCTCTTTGCGGATCTACAGTTGCGTTGAAAATGGCCTTCCTTACCGCATTTAAAGCATTTAGCGCGAGAATTACTTTTTTCCTTCTCCATTATCTGTTTGACTAACTCCTTTATCTCGCTTCTACTGTCTGTGTTATACGTTTCAGTATTAAGACATCGCACTTTGTACACCTGTGGCTTCGAGATGACTTTTGCGGTTTCCTGGGCTAGCGCATACGAGACGGTTTCTGCAAAAGATAATTTTTGCATAGCACAAACAGCATATTTAATATCTGGATCTCGTATGCCACTTACAAATGCTTCAATCTTAAACTGATCCAAAAACGGGTGATCTTCGCCTGGGTAAGTCAACTGCACCAAACGTTCAATTTCCATGGCGAAGTCTTGCAGCGTCTCATTTGCCTTCTACACCCTGCCTCGTAACTCCATTCTGTAGAGTTCTCTTTTATGCTCGCCACCATACTTACGTTGTAAGGCTACCATTATGTCCTCATAATTATTTCTGCAATCGGCTGGTAAGCTTTCGAGTATCTGTGCTGTTGCTCCCTTTAAGACCAGAATTAGCTCAATAGCTTTTTCTTGATTGTCCCATCTATTTTTGCTGGCCACTGTTTCAAACTGGAACTTAAAAACATTAAAAGGTGCGCTGCCATCAAAGCTCGGGGTGTTAATCTTGCTGCCATGCTCAGAGATAACTTTCACCGTTCCCTCTCGAATTTGAAGTTCGCCCATTTGCACTTTTAATTTATGTAACTCTTCGTCTACTTTTCTGTCTAGGCCGCACAATTTTTGTTCTACGATGTTCACTCGTTTGTCGAAGACTTCTGATATTTCTTCAAATTTCTCATTTACCTTCGCTAATAGCCTTTTTCCGTTGACGTCAGAGCTTTCTTGAAATGTTTCTTGAAGCTTCTGGTTTTTTTCTTCTAATATCTTCATCTGGTTTTCCTGCTTCTGGTTGTTTTCAACTATTTTCTTCATTTGGTTTTCCTGCTTCTGGTTGTGGTTTTCCTGCTTCTGGTTGTTTTCTTCAATTTTCTTCATTATAGCGGCAAACATTGAATTTAAGTGTACAACGCTATTTGTTGCTGTAGCACATACTTCAATCTCTTCCTTTTCGTCTTTTTCTCCAAATTCGTATGTGCCAATATCGATACCACGCTGCTTAAATTCATCTATCAACCGCTTTTGCAATTCCGCTTTATTGCCCGCTGTCGGTAGATCTAACTTGCTCAGCTCCATTTTTAGCTGCTCAACATTTAGCTCGTCAAATTTCATTTTAACTATTTATTTATTATTTTGCAATTTCACTTCTGACACCAGTTGTTACGTTTATTTAAATTATAAACTTTTTATTAATGAGTTCTTTATTTACAAAATAATTAAACACACAACTTTTAGAGTTTTAATTAAATTACACTTTATTTAATCAATTATTTGACGATTTAACTATTCGCGAATAATAACACACGCTGGCAACTTTAATTGTTGTACCACAAGATCTTAACTAGATGACGCTCACAATACGAATGAATCAGCACGTATTGGCGTTGCTTTTATATACCCTATTTTTAGGCGTTCTTGAATGTTCGAGAATTTCTACCGCCGTAGTTGAAAATGCTGCGTTGCCACTTTTAGCTCAGACACATTAGTGAGCATTATTATTTACTTCTAGAACAACGGTTCTCAAATGAGGGTCCGCGGACCCCTTGGGGTCCGTGTGAAAATTCTAAGGGGTCCGTGAAGAGCTAAACAAATATTGGTTATTTTAATAAAATTTTTTAATATGGCTTTTGTATAATAAACGTAAAACATATGTTTCGTGTAGACATGTAATTACATATTTAAAGCTTAATTGCGCTAAATTGTTAACACTGTTTAGTTTTTCGTCGTGAAGCTGTCAGGTGTTTTCTTTTAAAAACATTTTTTCAAAGCAAATTAAAGACGCTGATTTTGTTTTAAGAGTAAAATAAAACATTAACATTTTAAAAATGAGTTCTAAAAGATGGCTTTATAATGAAGATTATATTAAATATGGCTTTAAATGTTTAAAAAATAATAACGAGGCTTACCTCAATGTGTAATTTGTCATAAAACTCTTTCCAACGAAAGCTTGAAACCATCCAAGATGGAACGACACCTAACCGCAAATCATCCGGAACTAAAAGACAAGAAAAGGAATTTTTTTATTGCCAAACTGAGTTCTCTAAAGAAAGTTAGGTTGGACTCAACTGGAAATTATTGTTTGGAAAAAGAACAGGCCGTGGAAGCTTCCTACGAAATTGCAATGCACATTTCAAGAAACAAAAAGCCGCATACTATTGGTGAAACGTTGATTAAGCAGTGTATAGTACCAGTTGGCACAACTATGCCTTATAAAGAAAGCAATGACAAAATAAGGAAAGTAATGCTGTCCAATGATGCTATTAAGAGAAGAATTGATGATATGGCTGTGGACATCAAAAGACAATTGATCGAGAAAATAAAAGACTAGCGCTCCAGTATGATGAAACTACCGACATTTCTGATGCAAGCCAGATTTTATTTTATAGTAAATATATTTCAGAAGTAAAAATGTGCCAGGAATTCCTTTTTATGAAGTCTCTTCCCACAACGTCAAAAGGCAAGGATGTTTTCAACGTGCTTTCTGAATTTTTAGCACAAAATGGCTTCCTGGAAAAAATTGCTGGAATTTGCACCGATGGTGCACCATCTATGATAGGTTTTTGAAATTGGCCAAATTACAAAATCCAGATATAATTGGGTCCCATTGTATAATTCATCGACAAGCTCTAGAAGCGAGAATATTGCCAGAAGAATTTAAAACTTCCCTCCAAATCGCAATTGATGTTGTAAATTTTGTAAAAACTAGTGCTTTAAGAACACGACTATTAGAATCTTTGTGCCTGGATCTCAGTTCTGACTACACATAACTATTGTTTCGTACAGACGATTGTATAATTTAAAATCTGAGGTACAAATTCTTCTTTTGAGTGCAAAGAATGATATTCTCCATAAAAGGTTTACCGATACTAATTTTTTATTTTATTTTGGATATCTAACAGATTTTTTTGAAGCATTAAACAATCTTAACTTAAAATTACAAGGAAAACCCGTCAATATTTTGACATCATATGATTCAATTAAAGCCTTTATGGAAAAAAATTCCTTATGGAAAGGTCATTTAGCAATTCCAAATTATTGCTCTTTTCCATTATTAAATGAAGCTATAAATACATACGACTTACCACACATTAATTTGAAATCTTTGATAACAACACATTTGGATATGCTTTATGATGAGTTTCAAAGGTACTTTCCTGAAATAAAAACAGAATCGTGGCAAAATAATTTACTTAGAAATCCTTTCAATACTAGTGTTGATAAAATACGTGAAATGTTGCGGGAATTCATTGAGCTAAAATCTGATTCATGTGCAGAATTTGATTTTAAATCAATTGATATAGAATCATTTTGGTTAAAATACTCCAAAATTTATCCAAATGTAGCATCTGAAGCGTTAAAGTTGTTAATACAATTTACCTTAACGTATTTGTGTGAAACAAGCTTCTCTGCCCTTTTATCAATTAAAACTAAAAACCGATCACGATTATTATCAGAAATATCTCCTAATATTAAAGAGCTAATAAAGCAAAAAAAAAAAAAATAAAAAAATTTCGAAATTATTGATGTTTATTTTTTGAGTTTTTTTTGCATAAAATTAATTATTTATCTTAACATACATACATAAATGAAACTAGTCATTTTTTTAGTTTTTAATTGAATTTTTGTTTTTTTTTCGTTTAGTCATATATGTATTTAAATATGTATATGTGTAATTCATTTTCGATTTCCACAATAAATGTATGTAGATATGTATGTATTTTTTAAAAATTATTTTAAATATAACATGCACGTGTTTTTATTCAAATACTACATACCTATGTGTTACATATATTGCGGTAGGCCGCACTACTATTAAAATTTCTAAAGGGGGCCCCAAAGAAAGAGCTTGTGAGAACCCCTGTTCTAGAACCTTCAATCATTATTTAAAAATACATGTTGTGTATTTTTATTTAGTTGTTATGCAATGCAGGTGTGTGTATGTTTGTGTATTGTGTTTGTTTAGTCATCGCTTTGTGTTAGTTGTTTTTGTTTTGCAATAAAGATGTTTTATAGAATCTTCTAGCTTTGAAAACAAACACAATAGGCCATTTCCTTTTACTTTCTTGGTCTCAATTATTTTTAACATTTTTTTATGATTTAAATAAAGCATCTTTGTAACAATATTTACAATTTAAAACTTGCTTTATTTTAAATAGATGATATTGCACTCATATTTTTATAATGCAGTACAATAAGTTAGGTAAATATAAATTAATTTGTAAGTTTAGCTTTAAGTTTTATCTTATTCTGTTAACATCATAATAAAATCTTAAATAAAATAAATAAACAATAAAATAGTATATTTCTTTTTGAAATAACTAAAAAAACATTATTTAATTCGAATTTTAAAAGAATTTGTTAAAGTACATATGTACATATATGAAAGTTTGCCGGAATTATGCAAATAAAAAGTGATTTTTATAATAATAGATCTTTAAGGCAAAAGTCGTGAAGAAGTTTTTAGAAAAATTGAAAAAAAGGACAACCAAATGCAGAATCTATTTGCGCACTGATGTTTGACAAACTTGGCCTGATCGTGTAATAGCAAAACACTCTCTCTCATCAGGCCATGCTCACAGTTTGATCGTCTAATAGCCGCTTTAAGCTAGTATATAGCCATTTTTATTTATTAATATATAATGAAGTGAATTTTTTAAACAAGTTATTATTTACTAAAATAGGAATTAAACACTTAAACAATGTATTAAATACTGATTTTTTTGTTTTGTTTTGTTAAATAAAATAATAAATTTAATAAAATTAAATTGAATACTGTGTGTTTTTTTTTTTTGTTAAACAAAATAAGTGAGTAATAAATAAAAACAACCTGTGTTTCAAAATTTTAATAGAAAAAGATGAAAATTTTACGTTTAGATTTTTAATTTTATCTTAAGAAAATTTGGAATCTGTAGTCAAAATATCCATATTGAACTTTTTGAAAACTGAAACATAAAATAAATGAAATATTATATATCCACATATGTAAGTATGTTTATCATATAATTTATTACCTTTTTAGAAACAGAGAAAAAACTATATCCAATCCAACTTTCCTTCGTTATTAAAGTATTCGGTGAACTGTTGCCGGACAGCTTCCGCGCTACCCTTACGTGGATTGTAAGTACTACCATTATAGTTGTTATTCGAAAGCGATGTTGATTGTGTAATGCTGTTTATATATGCACCGTCACTTTTTAATAGAAAGCTATGAAGTACACAGCAAACCAATGTTATTGCTTCAAATTTTTCTACTTTTAGGTTTATTGGTGACATAAAAACCTGGAAACGGTTTGCAAGAATACTAAAAGCATGCTCGACAATGTGTCTTGCACGTGACAATCTTGTGTTGAAAACTTGCTTTTCTTTACAATTTGTGTGGTATGGATAGGGCTTCATGAAATAAGTTTGCATTGGGAACGCATCATCGCCAACTACAATATATGGAAGGCGCCTACCATTTCCTGCAATGCTATTTTGTCGCATTTCCTTTCCACTTTCTAAAACGATTTTCAAACTACTGTCAAGAAATACACCGGCGTCAATACAGCGACCATTGCAACCAATGTCAACAAACATAAATTTACAATTAGCATCAGCAAGGGCCATCAAAATTATACTATTATATTCTTTGTAATTGAAGTAAAATGCTCCGTCTTTGCGTGGTGGTCGAAAATGAATATGCTTTCCATCTAGCGCACCCACACAATTCGAAAATTGCCATTTTAAACCAAATTCTTTGGCAATTGCTTCCCACTCTGATGGGTTCGTAGTAAACTAATATAAAGGGAGAGAAAACATTTAAGTGTAACTAGAAATACATATGTACTTAAGTATGTGTATGTGCAGAACATCTTCAAATATATTCAACTTATCCGTTTCTTAATAGATCGACACACTTCGGGGACTATGCTAGAGATACTTGCAGATGATACTCGTGTTTGATAATCTATACTACGGAAAGACTCGCCTACAAAATTATTATTTTAAATTTACTAACTTATAAACAAATACAGCTGTATAGTATTGTACTTACCAGTGGCAAGGAACGTTAATGCTAATTTCTTTGCAGGAGTAATTGCATCTCTCATTTGCGTGTCAGCACGTATTATGTCATGCTCTATTAAACTTAGTATGTAATGAAACCGGCTCTTTGACATTCTTATATAGTTTTTGTAAGATGCTTCGTCAGTTAACAGCAATTCTGTCTTTAAAAAGGAAAAAGAACCACGGTCAATTCTTTCTTTTCTTCAATGTTTTATCCATTGTCTTCCCGATTTCTTGCTTGGGAGATAAGTCGCTTTCTTGCACAAATTTGTCAGACCTGTAAAAGTTTTAAACATTTTAAAAAATAAGCACATATGTATGTATTACAAATCAATAAGTATATCTTTCTTGTCACTGTCATCAGATTCTAAATTAAACTTTCTTCAATACACTCAAGTATATTTTTATTAAACTATTTTTTACTTTCTCGTCCATTTTAAAAATTTTTACAAACAAACAATAAGTATACAGATTTCATAAAGCACCAACTGCAAAACGTCAAAAAATTAAGAACGACCAAACAAACGGAAACAAGATTTGTAAAAGAAAACTTTTTCTGTCTTAAATCCAAACAAAGTTTAAAAGAACATTAACAAAACTTTGTCAAAGTAAACATTGCATGTGTGAATGCAGTCATAGTATAGCAACAAAGTCTTCATTTAAAGCAATGCCTATGGTTTTGAATTCATCAATTATGCCACGAAACTCACCAATTTGCGTAGAGATTTTTTCAGCCGTGGATATTTTAAACCTTACCAATTTCTTTAAAAGGTTGACCTTTCTGCATGCCGTGTTTGCTATATACAGCCCACCTAAGGAATCCCATGCACCCTTTGCTGTTGTGCAATTCTTATTGTTGTCCGGGCCTGACACTTAAGTTAATCATCGCAAGTACCTTCTTTCCAGGTAGCCTGTTTATCCGGTTCCGTTGGACATATATTCTGGATAGCATCCCATAGATCCAAAGTTACCAATAAACTCTTGATTTGAATCGACCATGCAGCATAATTCTCCCCGTTTAGTTTTCCTAAACTCGCTACAGAATTCATTTTTCGTTATTTTTTACGCAAACACAGACACTATTTATAAATATTGTTACAAAGATTTTATTAAAATCATAAAAAGATGTAAAAATAATTGAGGTCAAGAAAGTGAAACTAAATTGTGTTTGTTTTCAAAGCTAGAAGTTTCTACAAAACAACTTTATTACAAAACAAAAACAACTGACACTAAGCGATAAATAAACAAACACAATACACAACCATACACACACCTGCATTGTATAACAACTAAATAAAAATACACAACATGTATTTTTAAATGATGATTGAAGGTTCTAGAAGTAAATAACAATGCTCACTTATGTGTCTGAGATAAAAGTGGTGACGCAGCATTTTCTACTACGCAGCAGATAGAGGTAAAAATTCTCGAATATTCAAGAACGCCTAAAAATAGGGTATATAAAAGCAACGCCAATACGTGCTGATTCAATCTGATTGTGAGCGTCATCTAGTTAAGATCTTGTGGTACAACAAGTAAAGTTGCAAGCTTGTAGCGAATAGTTAAATCGTCAAATAATTGATTAAATAAAGAATAATTTAATTGAAACTCTAAAAGTTGTGTGTGTAATTATTTTGCAAATAAAGAACTCATAAGTTTATAATTTAATTAAACGTAACAACTGGTGTCAGAAGTGGGATTGCAAAATAATAAATAAATAGTTAAAATGAAATTCGACAAGCTAAAAGTTAAGCAGCTAAAAATGGAGCTGAGTAAGTTAAATCTACCGACAGCAGGCAATAAAGAGGAATTGCAAAAGCGGTTAATAGATGAAGTTAAGCAGCGTGGTATTGATATTGGGACATACGAATTTGGAGAAAAAGACGAAAAGGAAGAGATTGAAGTATGTGCTACAGCAACAAATAGCGTTATAGATTTAAATTCAATGTTTGCCGCTATAATGAAGAAAATAGAAGAAACCAACCAGATGAAGAAAATAGTAGAAAACAACCAGAAGCAGGAAAACCAAAACCAGAAGCTTCAAGAAAGCTTTAAAGCAATGCAGGAAAGCTCTAGCGTCAACGGAGAAAGGCTTTTATTGAAGGTAAATGAGAAATTTTAAGAAATATCAGAAGTTTTCGACAAACGGGTGAACATCGTAGAACAAAGGGTCAGCGAGAATGATAAAAAATTGCGCGACCTAAAGAGAGAAGTAGACGAAGAATTACATGAACTAAAAGTGCAGATTGAAGATCTACAAAATAAGAGACAGACCGGTGAGAGTTATCTCTGAGCACGCCAGCAAGATTAACACCCCGAACTTTTACGGCAGCATACCTTTTAATGTTTTTAAGTTCCAGTTTGAAATAGTAGCCAGCAAAAATAGATGCGAGAACGAAGAAAAAGCTATAGAGCTAATTCTGGCCTTAAAGGAAGCAGCAGCACAGATTCTCGAAAGCTTACCAGCCGGTTGCAGAAATAATTGTGAGGACATAATGGTAGCCTTACAACGCAAGTACGGTAGTGACCACAAAAGAGAACTCTACAGAATGGTGTTACGAGGCAGGGTGCAGAAGGCAAATGAGACACTGCAAGACTTCGCCATGGAAATTGAACGTTTGGTGCAGCTGACTTACCCTGGCGAACATCATATGTTTCCGGATCAGTTTAAGATTAAAGCATTTGTGAATGGCACACAGGATCCACATGGTAAATATGCGGTTTGTGCTATGCAAAAATCATTCTTTGCAGAAACCATCTCTTACGCGCTAGCCCAAGAGCCCGCAAAAGTTATCTCGAAGCCACAGGAGTACATGGTGCGATGTCTTGAGACTGATGCGTGATACCACGGAGACAAAAGGAACGAAATAAAGGAGATGTCTTAAATGTGGTAAGGCCGGCCATTTTCGGCGCAACTGTAGATCCGCAAAGAGAAGGAAGAAGAAGAAGAGCAGGCCAACAACAACAAATCGCATGAGTCTCCGTTAAACTAAATCAAGCTAGCACTAAGGGGCAAGTGCTGGCTACCACAACCGATGGCCCCACAATCTCCATTTCCATTGTATAACAAAAAAATAGAAACCTTACTGTTTGTGGTCTTATAAACGGAAGTAAGCAAGTCCTCACCATAGGCACAGGAGCGTCTCAGTCCATTATAAGGCCCGATATAGTAAAAGGGGCAGTGGAGCCGTTAGATAATGTACGACTGCGCACAGCTACTGGCGACTTACCCACCGTCTATGGAAGAGCCAGGGTAAGACTGACTATTGCAAACATCAGCGCTGACCATGTATTTGTTGTTGCCGATATAGTGGATGAAATTATCATTGGTGCAGACTTTATGATAGCCCACGGTATTAATCTGCACATGGGCGAGCAAATAATGATCTGGCGCAATGTGGAGATACCCCTGGATGTTGGAGTTGACAGCAGGACCACAGTAAGGAGGCTATTTGCCGTTAAACGTCAGAAATTACCACCTCATGCGAAAACTATAGTATGGGCACGTGTGGAAAAAGATTGTGAGGAAAATCGGTTGTAGGTGGTGGAACCAAAAGAACTAAAAGACGATATCATAACAGCAAAAGCCCTCGTGAAAATCTGCGACGATGACAGAGTTCCTGTACTTAATCTGTCTAATAGCGAAAAAACTATTAACAGAAATTTTGAGATGGGTCGATGTGAGCCAGCAGAAGCCGTAATTAATTGTGCGGCGAATGCAGTATGTCCTAAAATAACAGCCACAGAAAGAGATTCATTAGCAGAACAGGTGCAAAAATGGGTGGCAGGACTAACACCTCCTGACAGAAACAAATCAAAGCAGTTGCTGAGAAAACATGCCTCCGTCCTTGCCCAAAATAAAAAAAAGCCAAGGTAGAACGACAGTTGTTAAACATGAAATTTATACTGGCGAAGCAAGGCCTAAAAACAAGCACCCAGAAGTGTTCCCCTAGCAAAGCGAAACGAGGTCAAAGAACTTGTCAGCGAAATGGAACGGAACGGAGTCATTGAGCCATCCTCGAGTCCATGGAGTTCAGCAATAGTTTTAGTAAAGAAGAAATACGGCAGTACCAGGTTTTGTGTTGACTAAAGGAAGCTCAATGACGTCAACAAGAAAGACAGTTATCCGTTACCTAGAATTGACGACACCTTAAACACGTTGGCCGGAACGGAATGGTTCTCTACCTTGGACTTGCAGAGCGGCTATTGGCAAGTAGAGATAGCTGATAAAGACAAGGAGAAAACTGCATTTAGCGCAAGTGGTGGTTTATGGCAGTTCAAAGTGATGCCATTCGGGCTCTGCAACGCTCCAGCTACTTTTGAGCATTTAACGTGTCTCAGTTGGAAGACGTGCTTAGTGTATCTGGATGACATATTCGTGATGGGGAAGACTTTTAACGAACACCTCAAAAACCTGGATGAAGTTTTTAAGCGTATATCAGCTGCAGGATTAAAATTAAGTGTTAAGAAATGTGCTTTGTTTCAAAAGGAGGTCAAATACCTGGGGCATCATGTAACAGCAGAGGGCGTATCAACTGACGAAGACAAAGTACTGGCAGTAAAGAACTGGCCTCGCCGACAAAATCTTCATGAGCTGCTTAGTTTCCTAGGGCTTTGCACATACTACAGGAGATTTGTGCCAAACTTTGCTCCAGTGGCTGCTAGCTTGCACGAGTTGACCAGGAAATCGCAACCATACCACTGGAGTGAAGTAGTGGAATAAGTGTTCCAGAAGCTCAAGAAAGTTTTATGTACGGCACCATTCCTCGCCTATCCAATAGCTGGACAGAAATTCATATTGGATACGGACGCAAGTAGCTGTGGAATAGGAGGAGTGCTTTCTCAGGAGGTTAATGCACCAGAAAAGATCATTGACTACTATAGCAGGGTGCTTTCCAAGCCTGAAAGAAATTACACGAAGGGAGTTTTAAGCAGTGCTGGAGTGTGTTAAACATTACCACAAGTACTTATATGGTCAACATTTCATCTTAAGGACGGACCACTTCGCATTACGTTGGATGATGCAATTAAAGAACCCTGAGTGGCAGCTTGCACGCTGGGTTGAACGTCTGCAGAGCTATGACTTAAGTATTGTGCACAAAGAAGGCGGAAAGCACAATAATGCTGATGCCCTTTTAAGACGGCCATGCAATGTAGACTGTGCAGATGTGCAGCTTACCCAAATTGTGTCAAGGGAAGACTAGTTGAAGGCTCAGAATGACGACCAAATTTTGGCAAAAATAATATTGGCTAAGCAAAACAACAGAAGACCGAATCATAATAAAATATCGATATAATTGCCGTGCCAACTTCTAAGAGAAATGAGATACTTAAGCAGATCTATAACGGTCCCAGCGGCAGCCATATGGGTATAACAAAAACTCTGAAAAAGATAAAGCAGAGATTTTACTAGGTGGGCTGCCAACAATACGTATCCGATTGAATAGCTAATTGCGAACAGTGCATTACGGCCAAGGGTACTGTAAGAAAAATTCGTAGCAAACTTCAACAGTACAACGCAGGTGCACCCTTTGAGCGGATAGCTAATGATATCACAGGTCCATTCCCTGTCAGTGATGCTGAAAACCAATATGTACTAGTGGTTATGGATTATTTTAGCAAATGGCTTGAAGTATATGCTATTCCAAACCAAGAATCCAAAACAGTGGTAGACGCCCTTGTGAACAATTGGGTGTGTCGATACGGTGTTCCACTAGAACTACATTCAGACTACGGATGAAATTTTGAATCGGCTATATTCAAAAAGTTGTGCTACGTTTATGGTATCAAAAAGACGAGAACGACACCGCTGCATCCACAGTCTGATGGAATGGTGGAAAGAGTCAATCGTACCCTGGAGGAATATCTCAGAAAAGTGGCTAGTACACACAAAAAGGATTGGGACGAGCATATACCAAAATTTCTACTGGCGTACCGGTCAGCTGTACATGAGTCGACTTCACGTAGTTCAGCAAAAATCTTGCTTGGGACAGAACTAAAACTGCCAGCAGATTTAAAATTTGGTGTTAAACCTGAATCAGCGCACGAAGGCAATGGAAACATTCTTCAGGCACAAGAAGACCTGCAGGAGCTTCATGAGTTTGTCCGTAACCGCATTAAAATGACCAGCGATAAGATGAAAGCCAGATATGATCTAGCAGCAAACATGGAGGGATTTACTGAAGGACAAATGGTTCTACTATTTAACCCGCAACGCAAGAAAGGATTATCCTCTAAACTGCAAACCCACTGGGAGGGACCGTACAAGGTAATAAAGAAATTAAATGACGTGGTTTACCGGATACAGAGATATCATAATCCGAGGTCTAAAATGAAAGTGGTTCACCCGGAGCGGCTGGCTAAATATGGCAGAGGTAATGTTGAGCCTATTCGGGACGAAAAGGCCTAAGTGGGCGGCAGTGTTACAAAGATGCTTTATTAAAATCATAAAAAGATGTAAAAATAATTGAGGCCAATAAAGTGAAACGAAATGGCCTATTGTGTTTGTTTTCAAAGCTAGAAGTTTCTACAAAACATCTTTATTACAAAACAAAAACAACTAACACAAAGCGATAAATAAACAAGCACAATACGCAACCATACACACACCTGCATTGTATAACAACTAAATAAAAATATACAACATGTATTTTTAAATAATGATTGAAGGTTCGAGAAGTGAATAACAATGCTCACTTATGTGTCTAAGATAAAAGTGGCTACGCAGCAGATGGAGGTAGAAATTCTCGAATATTCAAGAACGCCTAAAAATTGGGTATATAAAAGCAACGCCAATACGTGCTGATTCATTCTGATTGTGAGCGTCATCTAGTTAAGATCTTGTGGTACAACAAGTTAAGTTGCCAGCGTTTATTATTAATCGCGAATAGTTAAATCGTCAAATATTTGATTAAATAAAGTGTAATTAAAATAAAACTCTAAAAGTTGTGTGTGTAATTATTTTGCAAATAAAACTGTTCAACCGTTATAGACATAACGCTGAAACTTATAAAGGATCTGTATTGCTAAGTCCGCTTTGACAAGAAGCTTATAATTTGAATTTAAAAATTAAAGGGTGTTCCCAAAATTAATGTAACGTGCTCTATATGGCCGTATATTTTGAACCGTTACATACAAACACCTGAATTTTAGACAGAATGTTCACTACTTTGGGGCTTAAAGGGTTTTATAATAGTTGATATAATCTGATGTATATGGGCAAACTGTTCAACCGTTATAGACAGACGGTTGGAATTTACACAGAACCTGGTTGCTAAAAATTAAAGGGTGACCCTATAGGTGCTGTAATTTAGAGTATATTGCCAAACTATTGAACAGTTTAACAAGTGTAAAGTTTTGAAACATAAGGGTGTCCCAATAGTTAGTGTAATGTAATTTATGTGGACATTCTCCTTAACCGTTATAAGCAGACAGATGAAATCTTGTTTGAAGTCGGTGTTTTTTGCAAGAATTATCTACAACATGTTCTTTGTTCAGAATACTGAATTGTAGAATTAATATATTATTTTTTTCTCGATTCCTATTGATTACCCATTGCCACTAGGGAGATTGATCTAGAGGAGCACGCATGTGCATATTCTTAATAACTATTTCTTTCTTTCACATTGACCTTTTAAATATAGAATCTCTTTTCTCTATCGCTTATCTTTTTTCCAAGCAGGTAACACAAAGCGATCACGGTGGCCATCACGTTACTGGGATCCATATGAAATTATTATAAAATTTTCATACACAAGATCATTTTATTTTTATTAATATTTAGCTACTCCTTCATTTATCATTAGAACAAACCTTAATAGTTGAACTGTTACAATAAACAAAAAAGTCAAATAAGATATTGCAACTTGTCTATAAAGTTCTTGTTAATAAAAGCTATCTTTAGATAAAGTGAGGAATAAAGTGATGTTTAACTATTATTTGTTATTACAACTTGTAAAATGAAATTCCGCTTTTTGCAAATATGTCAGCGCCACAACGAAATCCTATTGTTTTTGACAAACAGAATTGATTTTTAAATTATACAATGGGAATCCTACATTATGTATATTATCTTTATTCATGCTATTTGCTTTTTAGGTGAAGTTACTTCACTAAACTAGATTTATAAAAATAGTGAAGGGTATATAAGATTCGGCATAGCCGATTATATCACTCTTACTTGTTATGTGCTATTTTTTATTTATTAACCCGATTTTATAATTAAATCAATGATTTTGATTATTGAAGGTGAAAGCACGTCTCTATGTTCATTTCGCTACCGATTACTTAACTCTTTAGGAAACTTCTCACAAACATTTATAATAAACTAAAGATTTTTGTTCAAACAAGAAAGTAAAGAAAAAATCAAAGTTTAAGCAACAATAACCAACAATGATCCTGTTTTTCTTTCTCTACTGTATACGGCTAATTTTTTCGGCTCTTTTATATGTACAGTTGAAAGATAATGAAAAATAAAAATTCACAAAACACTACGATAATTTAAATTAAACAACGGGAATTGTAAATTCTATTAATAACTTTTAAAAAAATCTTTTTTTTTATGCTATTTTTTTTAAATATATAGCGGCAACGACTTACTTTGAAATGTTTGCTTACTCGCAAAAAACTAATTTTCCCAAACAACAAGCTCTTTCTTTTTTTTTTTTTTTGTTTTTGCCGCTCTACTTTATGCATTGGAAAATGAAATCAAAATTTTTTGAATAAATATCTGGCAACTTTAAATGTATAAACGTGACGATAAAAGATAAAGGTAGGAATATCTTCCCATCACTTATCGGTCAGTTTTACCTTAAACTACTCATATTAACGAAAACTAAATTATCTCTTCGTTTACTACTACTACCTTTTGGTATTGACAAGATATCATTTCTTTGGAAAAAGCATTGTATGTTGTAAAATTTGGCCTAGTATTGACATTCTCTACTACTTTTTAACGATATATCGTGTTGTTAAAGTAAATTAACAACTAAATTGTCTATTCTGCTATTCAGTAACACTTTTAAGGATATTCGCCACTGCTTAAAACAAGCTGATATATGTGGTTAGCAAGTTAATAATTTTTGCGTTGTTAAATCTGTCGACAAAAAAAACGACGTACAACTTGTGTTTATATACATTCATACATACATATAAGCATAAACACAGAACATATAGGTACATATATTTGAACACAAAATAAAAACACAGTTGTGTTTAGAGCAATAAACACATTCGGACAGCAGCTACCGACTGCAAAATGTCAGAATTACTGACATCCCTAAATTAGCGCGTAAGACGCAAAGCAATGTAATTCAAAGCTTTTGCGCTAGAATGTCATCCCTAAATAACAGCGTCAACTTTGTGTCTTTAACAGTAATGTTAACTAATTTTATTTTATAAAACCCGCTGTATAAAAATAAAAATAGAGATAAAACCGCTAGATTGCCTTAAAAATAACTAAATTGTCACTACTTTTCAGCCATAACAAAACAAAGCAACGAGCAGCCAACTTCACTTCCTAACGCACTGTCAAAATTGGATTTTCCAATTGCTAAGCGTTGACGCCGTGCTATTTAGGGATGCTTCATACATTTTGTATGAACATGAGAAATTTTGACAGTTATCTTGCGCTTTACGCGCTAATTTAGGGATGGCAGTTAGAATGCATGTGTTTATATGAGAATGATTAATTAGTTGACAGCAAGGCAACAAGGCGGCAGGTTGTTGTCTGGGCTGAATTCGCCACTGCAGCCAAATTAAACTAATTTCTCAAGGCGAATTAAATATAAGGTGATAGCGGTGGCGAATTCAATTCTTTTCCCTGGTATTCTAACTGTCAAACTCCATATATAAAAATCTGTATAACAGTTATATAAATTTTTTATATATGGAGTTTGACAGTTAGAATACATGGGAAAAGAATTGAATTCGCCACCGCTATCACCTTATACTTAATACGCCTTGTAATTTCTATTTTTATTGGCGACAATAAACAGTTTAGTGATGTCAGTACTATAAGACATGTAAAATAATAAGTGCTTAAAATCTCTTAATATGAAAAACGAAAAGAACAATAAAAATATAAAATAAAAATTTTTTATTTAAAGATTTAAGTGCAAATCTATAATAAAACTGTAACAGGATAATTTCAGTACATGAAATATTTAAGAAAAATAGTGTTCCTGGTGAAGACAATAATTGATTTGGAATACAAAATACCTATTTATTGAATTCTTATCTGTCTCACGTAAGTCCTGCTGGATAGATTTGAGTAAAATTTTGTGAGGAGTTCCTTTAGAACCTTAGTTCAAACATGGATTTTTTTCGAAGAAAAATAGAGAAACCAATGTAAAATCCCCAATTTTACCGTTATAATTGTACTTAAACAGTTGTCAGCACATTTTAGTTTTATATATAGAAAAATTTTAACACTTTTTACATTAAGATGTATATAAAACTAAAATTCCTTTTTGTGTGGACAACATTTAGTTAAAAATTTACTTCTGTTCTTAGTACTTGCTGCTTGAAGTACTTATATTAATTTCAATTGACGTATGGGACATCAGTAAATATATAACACGATTGGTTTTAATAGATATTAATAAACTGTTGTTTTTAGTATTTTTTTATTTAAGTGGACAAGAAACTACGTGTTATTTATACTGACACACACACTACTGTACTTATTATTGCTTCTGAGAAATACTTCAATATGTTTTCAATTTTAAAGACAATCCAAACGAAAATCAACGTATTATTCTACTCTTTCAATAGCCTCTTACATAATAGTTAAAACATTTTTTTATTATCGGAGCTGCTTCTTTAAAAATCGCTTAAGTAACATCACTAGTAGTATATTTGTGGGGTTTCTGGACCACTTTTTCCATACAAAATTCTGCTCATGCCTGGATGGGAGTATGCATAAATTCTAAATATTCATTTGTTTATTCAAAAAAGCTGCTCATGACTGGATGGCACACATTCTATTGATTTGTTTGTTCAAAAGAAGCTGGCGATATGTAGACCATTAAAGAATGACAAGTGTAAAATGAGTGTAGTTGTGAAGTGCAGGTGTGCAGGTGTGCATTGATCTTGTGTACGTGGAAGGAATGTAAATGTAATAATATTGTGTATGGACATTTAGAGGAAAGAAGGAAGTATGTTAATTTATGTTTGAGGTTTGATTGAAATGATCGTGATTTGAATATTTAAAAAGTGTTATGTACTGGTATTGTGAATGGATAGTATGATGATATGTACTGATCTTGTGTATAGGGATTAGGTGATGAAAGGAAAATATGTTAATTTCTGTTTTAGGTTTTATTGAAATGATCGTGATTTGAATAATTAATAAAGGTTCTCTTGTTTTCAAATGTATTATTTTTGTTTGCGCGTGGATGTAATAGTATTGTGGTGTATACTGATCTTGTGTATAGGGATTAGGTGATGAAAGGAAAATGTGTTGATTTCTGTTTAATAAGAATAATATTTGGGAGTGAAAATTTGTATTGAAAAATTAATAAATGTGTTAAAAAAATTTTAATCACGTAGGCCATTGAAGAATGATGAGGGTTGGAAATGTAAGATAAATGCAGGTGTTAAGGTTATTGAATTTTGTATTTGGTTTTTAATAAACAGAAGCGATATGAAAGAAAAAAATGTATAAGAAAAATTTTGTTTTTTTTTTTTTTAAATTAAAAAACTAATAATTTCTATACAATAAGGATTGTATTTTTTTCAAAGAGTAATAAATTCTTCCAACTAATTGCTTAAATGTGAAGTGCTAGATGACGTGGGTTGGCATATTAATAAGTGTGACAATGTGATCACGAGTATATGGAAGGAATAGAGAAGCCAAACACAGCAGGTGTGTTGAGAGACAGTCATATTGATAAGTGTAAAAAATGCTATCAATTGTAGTTAAAGATAGCTAAGAAAATACAAGTATTTTACACATTAGGAAAAATAAGCAATCTAGGTAAAGGTCACTAAATTTGGTTTTTTTAATAGGAAAAATAAAAATAATTAAACAAGGTGAAGATCACTATATTTTGATTTTTTTTCATGACGAGGGTTGAAAATGTAAGATGAATGCAAGTGTTAAGGTCATTGAACTTTGATTTTTTGTTTTCAAGAAGCAGAAGTAAGAATTTGAGTGTATTGAATTTTCTAATAAAACACTATAGAGATAGATACTGAGTAAAGGTAATGATGTGTGTGTGTGTGTGTGTGTGTTTGGTCAATTTACGTTTTAGGTTTGTTCACATTAGGAAATATAAGCAATCTAGGTAAAGGTCATTGAACTTTTATTTTTTTTGAAACAGAAGTAAGAATTTGGCTGTATTCAATTTTCTAATGAAACTGCAGAGATAGATACTGAGTAAAGGTAATGATCTTGTGTGTGCGTAAGTGTATGTGTTTGTGTGTATGTATGTGTGCGTCTGTTTATGGTCAATTTAAGTTTTAAGATTGATTGAAATGATCGTGATTAAAATATTGAAGAAAGGGTTAATAGTAATATTAGGGAATAGAAAATCTTTATTGAATAATTAATAATTAAAGGTGTTCTTTTTTAAATATATTTTTAGTTTTAGTTCTATACTCTTCTTTTATATTATTGTTTGTTATTACCCATGTTTAGTTTAATATTCATTATCATTTACCTATATGAAAAGAATTAAACGGATAGGTGTATAGAGACAGACAGATAAATTTTTAATATATTCTAGTTGTGCTTCAATATTAACAAGCCTATTTTTAACCTCTTCACTCATGATATTACTGAATGTTTTTAAAAATTTATAGATTTCTTTGATCATTTTGCAAGGATTACTTTATACTCATGTGAAGTTTTTGTGATTAGTCTTTAATATTGTTAATATTAATTTCTTTTTCAAATAACTCTTTTCAAAATACTTCAATGAAATCATCTATAGTAAAATGTTGTTGATTATCGTTGAATTTCGGTTTAGCGAGGGGAGAGTTTGTTGTTGTTGGTCTATCGTTTTCTGATAGATTAACTGTATTCCTCCCACAGTCAGAGTTTGGTTTGGAAGTTTATATATAAAATTAATATATTTGTTTGTTTTACCATCTAATAAAATGGTTTCGTTTTAAATTTCTCCTTGATATTGTTGTTCTTGTTGATATGTTGAACCATAGTAGGCTTGTATACTACTTCTTTCAATATTAAACTGGACAAATATATATTAAATCACAACAGTAACAATATAAACATCAGGGCAAACAACAACTATGAAAATATAATAAAAGATTTAAACATTCTTAACATAAAATTATATACTGCGCAAGTATTGCTATTGAGTTTTACAACGATACACGTTTTTTGAAAGAAATTAACCACCAATGCTACACAAGAAGACAGATAGAAGGCTGTTTTAAAGTCGGAAGCCTTAAAAATAAATACGGAACACCCTAGAAGTATCTTTACCTACATTTTTTAACATGTTGCCAAAAAATATGCTACATATTTCAAAGAAAAACACGAGGAAAAAATTAATCAAACGATATTTTATAAGTTCTTAATGAAATCTCTTATTTTTTTATGTATTTTATTTATTAAGATACGAGCGAATTTTTACTAATAATATAAAACTGTACATGTATTAAGTATATTTTTCTGCAGGCAAACAATTAAGCTTCGCGGAATAATTAATATATATTTTTAAATTTTTCTGTTAGATTAATTAAAATAAAGTAAGAAAGTAAAGTTATTAATATCGTGTAATTTAAGGGATAAGTCTGGTAAAAGAATTTTCTCAATTTAACCATTGTTATGAGTTCTTTCTGTTCAATTTCATGATATTCAAAACAATTTATTTTCAAGTATTGTATTTTTTTCATTTTTATAATTAAATATTTGTGGTTTTTATTATTTGGTTAGAAATTCAGCTGCAGCAAATGTTGGCGTTTCCTTAAAAAACGAAATAAAAACAACAGTGTGGCATTACCGTTGTCGTTATCGAGATCAGTCATAAATATAACGGTATTCACCATTTTGAAATGAAGATAGTAACAACAATAAAACATTATTTCTCTGTCGACATCATTACCCAGCAAAAAATTAGAAATTACCTTAAAAAGTACTTACCATATTGACTTACTTACAAAAGACATCACATTAGTTCGCAAAAAAAGGAAGTTGTTATTGAACTAGTTATTTAAATACAAGCTAAGCTTATGATCATCATTATTTCCTACAATAATTAATGTAATCAGTTCTCAGTAATTGATTATAAAAGTCTCATGCCTTGTTTAAATCATTAGGTTGGTAGTCTAGTTGAAAAGTCCTTCCGCCAAAAATGCTTAATTCTACACTTGATTACCTTTTCTAAAATTGTTTGCTGGGTATTAGCGACGAAGATCAAACGAACACAATAAATAAATTCAAAATAAAAACAAGCTTATCACGGCAGTACGAAAATTTAGTTTCTGAAATGTAACAAAAAATCCCACTTACACTAAGGGTATTAATATCATTACCAACGCTTAGTTGTAGGATACTTGTGCAAAAAATCGCAAAATACTTGCTAGTTTACTGTTAGCGTAACTGCAGACTTTCGCATGTTACATTTCAGTTAAGGAGTAATATTCCAACACGTATTGGAAGGTAGTTTTATTAAGTCTGAATATTCTTATAAATATTAAGAAATAAAAATTTTGATGTATACGAGTACATACATTTTAAAATTGTTTTATAAATAAACCGTTTCTAACAAAGAATAAGGTATTGCAAAATATGCATCTTCACTTGAACTTGAAGAACAACCATTAAATGGAATCTTTATTCATATTTATAAAAACTTCTACCTGTTGAAGATCGTGTAGCTGATCATTGTCATTTAACGGGTGAATGTAGCGAGCCCGCGCATAACATACTTATGTAATTTAGAGTATCAAACTGCAAACTTAATTCCTATATTTTTTCATAACTTTTCAGCATATTATTGTCATTTCTTAATTAGAGAACTTTTATCTATTGAAGGTGATATAAATATAATTACTTCAACTGAAGAATTATATATATTTACATATATAAAAAAAATTTAGTTAATGATGATGGTGATGAAAAACAAAGTTAATAGAACTACCACGAATACTACTACTACTAAAAAATCGTAAAGAAGTGTAATTGTGTCTTTCCATATGACTAACTAGATTCAGTAAATTGTCTCGAGGAAACACAGCTACCACCTCATTCATATATCTTCAATAGCATTACTAATGAGTAGTGTAGTGAAGATGATTATGAACACGCTTAAAAACATTGGCAAACATTCAAATGTAACACACTTTTTGGCTATCTTTTATTATATTTAAAAGTAGATATTTTATTGCTTTTTCATGTATTTTAAAGTTTTCGTAAGGTTTGTAAAGACATTTACAATTTAGATCCATATCAATATTATTATAATATTCCGAGGCTATCTTGGGATGCAATGCTAAAACCAACTGAAACAGAGTTGCAATTATTGACTGATATTGGCATACACAGTTTTACTGTGCGGGGGGGATACGGGGAGGTGTTTTACAATGTTAGAGATTATGATTTTACGAAAGATTCGAATTATCTAATGTTTTTTGATGTAAATAATTTATATGGATATGCATTTTCGCAATACCTACCCTATAGAAATTTTAAGCGGCTTAAAAACTTTAAGGACTTTAATATGGATAAATATAGATGAAGATTCTGAAATTGGATATATACTTGTATATTAGAGGTTGATTTAGAATATCCAATCGCATAGCACGATTATCAGAAGAACTTGTTATTTTGTGCACAAAATAAGACAAAGAAATAAATGTAGAGCATGAAACAGCGAAAGTTAATTACAAATTTAAATAATAAAACCAATTATTTAATACATTATAGCAACCTTCTACAATGTCTTAAACACGGATTGATTTTGAAGAAAATTCATAAAAAAAATTTTATTTTATTTTAATCTATACATATAATAAAACAGTAACGAGGTCATTTCTATACATAATATATATTTTTTGAAAATTATGTAGTTGGTAATCGATACAGAATGCAAAACACCTACTCTTTGAATTTTTATCTGTCTGTCTATGTGTCTGTCTGTCTATGTGTCTGTCTGTCTGTGTGTCTGTCTGTCTGTCTATATGTCTGTCTATCTGTCTTTCTGTCTGTCTGTCTATCTGTCTGTCTGTCTGTCTATTGTCTATATATCTGTCTATCTACCCGTTTCCCCTGTCTGCTGTATTCGCATCATGTAAAAACCATTAGATGGATTTGAACAAAATTTTGTAAGGAGGCCCTTAGAACCTTGGTTTCAATATAGAATACTTTTTCTTCGCAATATTATGTCGTTTCATAGACAAAATAGAGAAACAAATGTGAAAGCACCCAATTTTACGGGTATAATGATACTAACACAGTTGTCACCACTTTTTATTGTTGTAAATGGAAAACTTTTAACACTATCTATATGGCAGCACCCTACCATCGGTCATGGTCGCATAATATAATATATAACACGTTACATTCTGCATCAAACAAACCAATTAACCAATAAAATAAACTGACCGACTGTAGCGTAGGCATGAACAGCTTTTTGTATGGAAATGGCTGATACAGAAACCAATATACTATTATGTATATAATAGTATATTTGTTGGGGTTTCTGTATCAGCCATTTCCATACAAAAAGTTTTTGAATGGAAACGTCTATATCAGACATTTCCATACAAAAAGCTGTTCATGCCTACGCTACAGTCGGTCAGTTTATTTTATTGGTTAATTGGTTTGTTTGATGCAGAATGTAACGTGTTATATATTATATTATGCGACCATGACCGATGGTAGGGTGCTGCCATATAGATAGTGTTAAAAGTTTAATATGGATAAATATAGATGAAGATTCTGAAATTGGATATATACTTGTATATTAGAGGTTGATTTAGAATATCCAATCGCATAGCACGATTATCAGAAGAACTTGTTATTTTGTGCACAAAATAAGACAAAGAAATAAATGTAGAGCATGAAACAGCGAAAGTTAATTACAAATTTAAATAATAAAACCAATTATTTAATACATTATAGCAACCTTCTACAATGTCTTAAACACGGATTGATTTTGAAGAAAATTCATAAAAAAAATTTTATTTTATTTTAATCTATACATATAATAAAACAGTAACGAGGTCATTTCTATACATAATATATATTTTTTGAAAATTATGTAGTTGGTAATCGATACAGAATGCAAAACACCTACTCTTT
Organism: Gymnosoma rotundatum; assembly: GCA_916610165.2. Lineage (NCBI taxonomy): Eukaryota > Metazoa > Arthropoda > Insecta > Diptera > Tachinidae > Gymnosoma > Gymnosoma rotundatum. The sequence goes on along the minus strand of OU744337.1, from coordinate 86,242,775 downwards.
GAATTTTTATCTGTCTGTCTATGTGTCTGTCTGTCTGTGTGTCTGTCTGTCTGTCTATATGTCTGTCTATCTGTCTTTCTGTCTGTCTGTCTATCTGTCTGTCTGTCTGTCTATTGTCTATATATCTGTCTATCTACCCGTTTCCCCTGTCTGCTGTATTCGCATCATGTAAAAACCATTGGATGGATTTGAACAAAATTTTGTAAGGAGGCCCTTAGAACCTTGGTTTCAATATAGAATACTTTTTCTTCGCAATATTATGTCGTTTCATAGACAAAATAGAGAAACAAATGTGAAAGCACCCAATTTTACGGGTATAATGATACTAACACAGTTGTCACCACTTTTTATTGTTGTAAATGGAAAACTTTTAACACTATCTATATGGCAGCACCCTACCATCGGTCATGGTCGCATAATATAATATATAACACGTTACATTCTGCATCAAACAAACCAATTAACCAATAAAATAAACTGACCGACTGTAGCGTAGGCATGAACAGCTTTTTGTATGGAAATGGCTGATACAGAAACCAATATACTATTATGTATATAATAGTATATTTGTTGGGGTTTCTGTATCAGCCATTTCCATACAAAAAGTTTTTGAATGGAAACGTCTATATCAGACATTTCCATACAAAAAGCTGTTCATGCCTACGCTACAGTCGGTCAGTTTATTTTATTGGTTAATTGGTTTGTTTGATGCAGAATGTAACGTGTTATATATTATATTATGCGACCATGACCGATGGTAGGGTGCTGCCATATAGATAGTGTTAAAAGTTTAATATGGATAAATATAGATGAAGATTCTGAAATTGGATATATACTTGTATATTAGAGGTTGATTTAGAATATCCAATCGCATAGCACGATTATCAGAAGAACTTGTTATTTTGTGCACAAAATAAGACAAAGAAATAAATGTAGAGCATGAAACAGCGAAAGTTAATTACAAATTTAAATAATAAAACCAATTATTTAATACATTATAGCAACCTTCTACAATGTCTTAAACACGGATTGATTTTGAAGAAAATTCATAAAAAAAATTTTATTTTATTTTAATCTATACATATAATAAAACAGTAACGAGGTCATTTCTATACATAATATATATTTTTTGAAAATTATGTAGTTGGTAATCGATACAGAATGCAAAACACCTACTCTTTGAATTTTTATCTGTCTGTCTATGTGTCTGTCTGTCTGTGTGTCTGTCTGTCTGTCTATATGTCTGTCTATCTGTCTTTCTGTCTGTCTGTCTATCTGTCTGTCTGTCTGTCTATTGTCTATATATCTGTCTATCTACCCGTTTCCCCTGTCTGCTGTATTCGCATCATGTAAAAACCATTGGATGGATTTGAACAAAATTTTGTAAGGAGGCCCTTAGAACCTTGGTTTCAATATAGAATACTTTTTCTTCGCAATATTATGTCGTTTCATAGACAAAATAGAGAAACAAATGTGAAAGCACCCAATTTTACGGGTATAATGATACTAACACAGTTGTCACCACTTTTTATTGTTGTAAATGGAAAACTTTTAACACTATCTATATGGCAGCACCCTACCATCGGTCATGGTCGCATAATATAATATATAACACGTTACATTCTGCATCAAACAAACCAATTAACCAATAAAATAAACTGACCGACTGTAGCGTAGGCATGAACAGCTTTTTGTATGGAAATGGCTGATACAGAAACCAATATACTATTATGTATATAATAGTATATTTGTTGGGGTTTCTGTATCAGCCATTTCCATACAAAAAGTTTTTGAATGGAAACGTCTATATCAGACATTTCCATACAAAAAGCTGTTCATGCCTACGCTACAGTCGGTCAGTTTATTTTATTGGTTAATTGGTTTGTTTGATGCAGAATGTAACGTGTTATATATTATATTATGCGACCATGACCGATGGTAGGGTGCTGCCATATAGATAGTGTTAAAAGTTTTCCATTTACAACAATAAAAAGTGGTGACAACTGTGTTAGTATCATTATACCCGTAAAATTGGGTGCTTTCACATTTGTTTCTCTATTTTGTCTATGAAATGACATAATATTGCGAAGAAAAAGTATTCTATATTGAAACCAAGTTTCTAAGGGCCTCCTTACAAAATTTTGTTCAAATCCATCCAATGGTTTTTACATGATGCGAATACAGCAGACAGGGGAAACGGGTAGATAGACAGATATATAGACAATAGACAGACAGACAGACAGACAGACAGATAGACAGACAGAAAGACAGACAGACAGATAGACAGACATATAGACAGACAGACAGACAGATAGACACACAGACAGACAGACACACAGACAGACAGACACATAGACAGACAGACAGATAAAAATTCAAAGAGTAGGTGTTTTGCATTCTGTATCGATTACCAACTACATAATTTTCAAAAAATATATATTATGTATAGAAATGACCTCGTTACTGTTTTATTATATGTATAGATTAAAATAAAATAAAATTTTTTTTATGAATTTTCTTCAAAATCAATCCGTGTTTAAGACATTGTAGAAGGTTGCTATAATGTATTAAATAATTGGTTTTATTATTTAAATTTGTAATTAACTTTCGCTGTTTCATGCTCTACATTTATTTCTTTGTCTTATTTTGTGCACAAAATAACAAGTTCTTCTGATAATCGTGCTATGCGATTGGATATTCTAAATCAACCTCTAATATACAAGTATATATCCAATTTCAGAATCTTCATCTATATTTATCCATATTAAAGTCCTTAAAGTTTTTAAGCCGCTTAAAATTTCTATAGGGTAGGTATTGCGAAAATGCATATCCATATAAATTATTTACATCAAAAAACATTAGATAATTCGAATCTTTCGTAAAATCATAATCTCTAACATTGTAAAACACCTCCCCGTATCCCCCCCGCACAGTAAAACTGTGTATGTCAATATCAGTCAATAATTGCAACTCTGTTTCAGTTGGTTTTAGCATTGCATCCCAAGATAGCCTCGGAATATTATAATAATATTGATATGGATCTAAATTGTAAATGTCTTTACAAACCTTACGAAAACTTTAAAATACATGAAAAAGCAATAAAATATCTACTTTTAAATATAATAAAAGATAGCCAAAAAGTGTGTTACATTTGAATGTTTGCCAATGTTTTTAAGCGTGTTCATAATCATCTTCACTACACTACTCATTAGTAATGCTATTGAAGATATATGAATGAGGTGGTAGCTGTGTTTCCTCGAGACAATTTACTGAATCTAGTTAGTCATATGGAAAGACACAATTACACTTCTTTACGATTTTTTAGTAGTAGTAGTATTCGTGGTAGTTCTATTAACTTTGTTTTTCATCACCATCATCATTAACTAAATTTTTTTTATATATGTAAATATATATAATTCTTCAGTTGAAGTAATTATATTTATATCACCTTCAATAGATAAAAGTTCTCTAATTAAGAAATGACAATAATATGCTGAAAAGTTATGAAAAAATATAGGAATTAAGTTTGCAGTTTGATACTCTAAATTACATAAGTATGTTATGCGCGGGCTCGCTACATTCACCCGTTAAATGACAATGATCAGCTACACGATCTTCAACAGGTAGAAGTTTTTATAAATATGAATAAAGATTCCATTTAATGGTTGTTCTTCAAGTTCAAGTGAAGATGCATATTTTGCAATACCTTATTCTTTGTTAGAAACGGTTTATTTATAAAACAATTTTAAAATGTATGTACTCGTATACATCAAAATTTTTATTTCTTAATATTTATAAGAATATTCAGACTTAATAAAACTACCTTCCAATACGTGTTGGAATATTACTCCTTAACTGAAATGTAACATGCGAAAGTCTGCAGTTACGCTAACAGTAAACTAGCAAGTATTTTGCGATTTTTTGCACAAGTATCCTACAACTAAGCGTTGGTAATGATATTAATACCCTTAGTGTAAGTGGGATTTTTTGTTACATTTCAGAAACTAAATTTTCGTACTGCCGTGATAAGCTTGTTTTTATTTTGAATTTATTTATTGTGTTCGTTTGATCTTCGTCGCTAATACCCAGCAAACAATTTTAGAAAAGGTAATCAAGTGTAGAATTAAGCATTTTTGGCGGAAGGACTTTCCAACTAGACTACCAACCTAATGATTTAAACAAGGCATGAGACTTTTATAATCAATTACTGAGAACTGATTACATTAATTATTGTAGGAAATAATGATGATCATAAGCTTAGCTTGTATTTAAATAACTAGTTCAATAACAACTTCCTTTTTTTGCGAACTAATGTGATGTCTTTTGTAAGTAAGTCAATATGGTAAGTACTTTTTAAGGTAATTTCTAATTTTTTGCTGGGTAATGATGTCGACAGAGAAATAATGTTTTATTGTTGTTACTATCTTCATTTCAAAATGGTGAATACCGTTATATTTATGACTGATCTCGATAACGACAACGGTAATGCCACACTGTTGTTTTTATTTCGTTTTTTAAGTAAACGCCAACATTTGCTGCAGCTGAAATTCTAACCAAATAATAAAAACCACAAATATTTAATTATAAAAATGAAAAAAATACAATACTTGAAAATAAATTGTTTTGAATATCATGAAATTGAACAGAAAGAATTCATAACAATGGTTAAATTGAGAAAATTCTTTTACCAGACTTATCCCTTAAATTACACGATATTAATAACTTTACTTTCTTACTTTATTTTAATTAATCTAACAGAAAAATTTAAAAATATATATTAATTATTCCGCGAAGCTTAATTGTTTGCCTGCAGAAAAATATACTTAATACATGTACAGTTTTATATTATTAGTAAAAATTCGCTCGTATCTTAATAAATAAAATACATAAAAAAATAAGAGATTTCATTAAGAACTTATAAAATATCGTTTGATTAATTTTTTCCTCGTGTTTTTCTTTGAAATATGTAGCATATTTTTTGGCAACATGTTAAAAAATGTAGGTAAAGATACTTCTAGGGTGTTCCGTATTTATTTTTAAGGCTTCCGACTTTAAAACAGCCTTCTGTCTGTCTTCTTGTGTAGCATTGGTGGTTAATTTCTTTCAAAAAACGTGTATCGTTGTAAAACTCAATAGCAATACTTGCGCAGTATATAATTTTATGTTAAGAATGTTTAAATCTTTTATTATATTTTCATAGTTGTTGTTTGCCCTGATGTTTATATTGTTACTGTTGTGATTTAATATATATTTGTCCAGTTTAATATTGAAAGAAGTAGTATACAAGCCTACTATGGTTCAACATATCAACAAGAACAACAATATCAAGGAGAAATTTAAAACGAAACCATTTTATTAGATGGTAAAACAAACAAATATATTAATTTTATATATAAACTTCCAAACCAAACTCTGACTGTGGGAGGAATACAGTTAATCTATCAGAAAACGATAGACCAACAACAACAAACTCTCCCCTCGCTAAACCGAAATTCAACGATAATCAACAACATTTTACTATAGATGATTTCATTGAAGTATTTTGAAAAAGAGTTATTTGAAAAAGAAATTAATATTAACAATATTAAAGACTAATCACAAAAACTTCACATGAGTATAAAGTAATCCTTGCAAAATGATCAAAGAAATCTATAAATTTTTAAAAACATTCAGTAATATCATGAGTGAAGAGGTTAAAAATAGGCTTGTTAATATTGAAGCACAACTAGAATATATTAAAAATTTATCTGTCTGTCTCTATACACCTATCCGTTTAATTCTTTTCATATAGGTAAATGATAATGAATATTAAACTAAACATGGGTAATAACAAACAATAATATAAAAGAAGAGTATAGAACTAAAACTAAAAATATATTTAAAAAAGAACACCTTTAATTATTAATTATTCAATAAAGATTTTCTATTCCCTAATATTACTATTAACCCTTTCTTCAATATTTTAATCACGATCATTTCAATCAATCTTATAACTTAAATTGACCATAAACAGACGCACACATACATACACACAAACACATACACTTACGCACACACAAGATCATTACCTTTACTCAGTATCTATCTCTGCAGTTTCATTAGAAAATTGAATACAGCCAAATTCTTACTTCTGTTTCAAAAAAAATAAAAGTTCAATGACCTTTACCTAGATTGCTTATATTTCCTAATGTGAACAAACCTAAAACGTAAATTGACCAAACACACACACACACACACACACATCATTACCTTTACTCAGTATCTATCTCTATAGTGTTTTATTAGAAAATTCAATACACTCAAATTCTTACTTCTGCTTCTTGAAAACAAAAAATCAAAGTTCAATGACCTTAACACTTGCATTCATCTTACATTTTCAACCCTCGTCATGAAAAAAAATCAAAATATAGTGATCTTCACCTTGTTTAATTATTTTTATTTTTCCTATTAAAAAAACCAAATTTAGTGACCTTTACCTAGATTGCTTATTTTTCCTAATGTGTAAAATACTTGTATTTTCTTAGCTATCTTTAACTACAATTGATAGCATTTTTTACACTTATCAATATGACTGTCTCTCAACACACCTGCTCTGTTTGACTTCTCTATTCCTTCCATATACTTGTGATCACATTGTCACACTTATTAATATGCCAACCCACGTCATCTAGCACTTCACATTTAAGCGATTAGTTGGAAGAATTTATTACTCTTTGAAAAAAATACAATCCTTATTGTATAGAAATTATTAGTTTTTTAATTTAAAAAAAAAAAAAAAACAAAATTTTTCTTATACATTTTTTTCTTTCATATCGCTTCTGTTTATTAAAAACCAAATACAAAATTCAATAACCTTAACACCTGCATTTATCTTACATTTCCAACCCTCATCATTCTTCAATGGCCTACGTGATTAAACTTTTTTTAACACATTTATTAATTTTTCAATACAAATTTTCACTCCCAAATATTATTCTTATTAAACAGAAATCAACACATTTTCCTTTCATCACCTAATCCCTATACACAAGATCAGTATACACCACAATACTATTACATCCACGCGCAAACAAAAATAATACATTTGAAAACAAGAGAACCTTTATTAATTATTCAAATCACGATCATTTCAATAAAACCTAAAACAGAAATTAACATATTTTCCTTTCATCACCTAATCCCTATACACAAGATCAGTACATATCATCATACTATCCATTCACAATACCAGTACATAACACTTTTTAAATATTCAAATCACGATCATTTCAATCAAACCTCAAACATAAATTAACATACTTCCTTCTTTCCTCTAAATGTCCATACACAATATTATTACATTTACATTCCTTCCACGTACACAAGATCAATGCACACCTGCACACCTGCACTTCACAACTACACTCATTTTACACTTGTCATTCTTTAATGGTCTACATATCGCCAGCTTCTTTTGAACAAACAAATCAATAGAATGTGTGCCATCCAGTCATGAGCAGCTTTTTTGAATAAACAAATGAATATTTAGAATTTATGCATACTCCCATCCAGGCATGAGCAGAATTTTGTATGGAAAAAGTGGTCCAGAAACCCCACAAATATACTACTATCACTGAAATACAGTTAATTCATATTTTTATTATGTAGCTGCCAAGGCGAATCAATTACCAGGTGGCAGCGTAGGCGAATTCATCAATTTCGCACTGTGAACACTACTGTCAAACTCCATATATAAAAAATCTGTGTACTATTTTTTATATATGAAGTTTGACATTCGTTTCTACCAGCAAAAAGTAATACGCTGCCACCTAGTAATTGATTCGCCTTGGTAGCTGCTGCCTTCAAAATAATGATGTAGCTGTGTACAAGGCGACAAATGTTGCTAGCGTCATTTGCTGTCGTGTGTTCGTGTATCTTGCTGTGGCGAATCTGTTTACACCTTTTGTTTTCATTTTAATTAAATTAAACATACTTGTTGAATTTAGTAGATATACGCACGTTTAAAGTTTATTTCAAAAATAAATTTCTTGTTAAAAAAAAATTGAACAAAAACATATGTTTTGACCGTATTTAAGAAGAGGTAGTCGCAACTCTACAACTAAAACTATTATTATGCTTTTCTTATTGTCATAATTCATTCATGCATACGTGTTCATGTGTAAATTGATGTCTAAAAAATTAACACATGCACAAGGCGAATAACAACAGATGGCCTTAACAGCCCAGGTGACTATGTAACAAACCAAGGCGCATCTATAAGGTGTAGTCATCGGCGAATTGTTACAACAAAGCAACTTTTTGGTACGAGTCCGTGTCAAAAATCAGTGGTTGAGGCGAATAAAATTTTAATTTGCTTTGAAAAATATAAAGCAAACAGTCAAAAAATTCAAAACAAGAATAACAATATGTAAAAAATAAACAACACAAAATTTAACGAAACAAAAATAAATTCTGTGTTTTTATATATTTTTTCATTTTTAATAAAAATAAAATTTCAACAAAGAAATAAAATTATAACATGTTGTGAGACTTTCTTAATACTGGAACCAAAAACACATTTTTGCTGGAATAATTTCAAAATTTTTCTTTTTTATTTATTGTGCTTATGTATACGTACTTATATACACTACGGATCAGTTGATTAGAACCACTTAAAAATACATATAAATTTATTTTTGCATAGCAACAATTTGTATTTCTTTCCATAGTTTTAAATTTTTTCTTTAAGTTTCCGAACACAGTTTTGAGACATTGCCCAATTTCATGCGCAATGTCCTGATAGGTCATTAACTATTATATACTGTTCTTGCCCATTTTCCACTAATCTTAGTGGAAAGTAGTTTTTTTTTTCTAATAGTTTAATGTGTAAATTAAATGCGACTACATAATTGGAAATAATTAAAAAAACGAAAAGTGGGTTCAAAGTGGGTCATATAAAGGGAACAAAATTGTATATATATTTTTTTTTTTTGTGGAGAAACAGTTGCCTTAAACTCTGATCTTGTTGTTGTTGTTTTTGGAATCTTAAAAAAAATTCTGTTTCTGATGGTAGTAAAATTTAGCTCTGTACAGAAAGAAATGGCGTACTAAAAATGGAAATTTAAGTGGTTCTAATTATTTGATCGAGAGTGTAAGTACATATGTATATAAACAAATAAAGAAAATACAAGAAACGAAAAACAAACCGAATTGAAAAAAACAAAACAAACTTTGACGTTATTTCGAACAGTACTTCATGCTGATGATACCACCTGGTTATCAATTCGCCTTGGTAACAAACTAAAATTTTGACTCAATATGACGAGAGAATTGCTCTCTTTCTCTCTCTTTATATTGAGAAGCAAAATGAGTGATAACTCATTTTCTTAATGTAGGCTGCCAGACACAAACTTTTTTATTCACATAACTATAGTTGCCAGAAAAAAATTACAAAACCAAGTATGGCTCTGATTTTAGTACATGTATCAACTTGGCATTATTTTATGTCAAGTTAAAAAAACACCCAAATAAAAGCCATTTTTAAAATATACTATATATAATTTTAAATATTAATATATTTTTATATTGTTTTACAGAGTAGGACCATCACTGCACAAGGACAAAGACGCCGATAAAGGACATCAGCGAAGGTAAGTTTATGTGAAATAATAGTTTTAAAGTTGTATGTTAAAATTGAAAAAGAAAGTTCCTGATCAGTGTTGCCAGAAACTTTTTCGTTTAGTTCGCCTAATGCAGTGTTAAAAATCGTCAAAGTGCTTTTTTAGATTTTGCTAAAAAAAATATTCATTTAATAAAAAAATTTTAAAATCGCAAACAATTTTTGGAACTTTTTTTGTTTAATATTTTTTTTTTTTTTTTTTTTTTTGTAAAAAATGTAGACGGTTTTTTAACTTTATTTTTTATTTTGTGCTGTTTTTTTCGCTAACCCGCTTTTTTTATTAACATTTTATGGACCATACAAAAAGAAGGAAGACTTGCATTTTTTGGACGGTGAGTTCTCTTTTAACGTTAATTTTATTAATTAACTAAAATAGTGACATGTTAAATTAATCAATTGTATGTTTATATTATACAAAATAAAGAATACAAAAAACGTTTTTATATCTTACAACTTAAAAACTTCTTTTTTCTTTATACAGAGCAAGGAAAGCATAATGGGAGTAAAGCGTAAGTCGAATTTTAATTCAACTGATTTAAAGTCCATACTGATAAAATGCTCTTTTTTGAAAGAGTTGCAGTGCATTTCTTCAAAAAATTCTGAATTATTTAAAATTATTATAAATTCTTTAAATTCTTTGAAAAGAAGAGAAAGTTATAATATACAAAATAATTTGCGCAATAGAAGAAGAATCTGTAGTATGGCAAAATTTTTGCTGAAAAATTGCGAAGTAGTAAAATCTGGCTTAGGCACGCCAAAAAATGCCGATAGTATTATTTGTGATATTCATTATGATTCTGAAAATGAAATGTCGAAATTTGACAATATTCCAAACAAAAGTTGTAATGTAAACTGCTTTAAAGAAAACTCATTTTCAATAGAAAAGGATTATATATATACCTGCGTTATTGAAAAGCACAGATAATAATTTAGCTAGTGAAAATAAAACATACGTAGTTAAAGCACCAATGTCAAGTCCAATTGAAAAAGAAAGTAGTTTTAATGAATGTGCTCCTGAGAATTTGCAATTGAACACAAATACAAAAGTTGTAATGTAAACTGCTTTAAAGAAAACTCATTTTCAATAGAAAAGGATTATATACCTGCGTTATTGAAAAGCACAGATAATAATTTAGCTAGTGAAAATAAAACATACGTAGTTAAAGCACCAATGTCAAGTCCAATTGAAAAAGAAAGTAGTTTTAATGAATGTGCTCCTGAGAATTTGCAATTGAACACAAATACATACAGTCAAACAGTTATAAATGATTCTCCACAAAAATTTCGTAAAGATGTTTATGAACATATAAAATCCTTTGAAGAGTTGAAATCTGATTTAAAATAATAAAAGATAGCTTAGTTAAAGTTATTGATAAAATGTCGTTATGTAGTAATCAAGAAATTATTGAAAGCAATAAGAATTGCAAACCACAATTTTACAATATTGTAGAGCATTCTAGTAAAGAGTTAAAATTAGAGAACGATAACCGCAATCATACATTGGGTCCTTTTGAAATAAGTGACGATACCTTAAATGTTTCGAAGTTTATAAAATACAGAAAAGAAGCTAATCCCGATGAAAAGTGCAATAGAATTGTGTTGCGGGAAGGGGCTAAGTCTTTGAGGCCAAAAAGAATATTTCAAAGGAAAATTTTTGACTGTTCCTTTTCAATAAATTTAAGTATTGTAAAAGATTTTAATGACATTAAAATTACTAAAAAGAAACTTCTCGAAGACATAGTTAGAGAAGAGTATTTAAAACATAATAATGTTTGCATCTTATGTTTTTATTGCGTTAAGTCTGTTAATGAAAATACATTTATATATGCATACTGCAGGTTTAACGATTGCATCACTTTTTACTTTGAGATAAATCCTAATGGAGATGTATCTGTTTATAGAACGAAAGAAATTTAACATGCAAAAGACGCTCTGTTTTTGAAAGCAAAGTAAAAATAATAATGCAAGTTTGTTTAAAAAAAAAAAATTTGAATGCGGCTGATGAAATTGCTGAAAAAGGCAATTTACAGGACATATGTAGTGTGGAAGCATTAAGAAAATTCAAATCTGAGGACATTGTGATTATTTTTATCACTCAGAAACAATTTTCTCTTTTACTTTAATTAAAAGAGGATCTTGTAAAAAATATACACATTTGGTTTATCCACCCTTTGCTGTTTATACATGGGAAAAAATTACATTTCAATCAATATCAAGTTATAAAGAGATTCTTGAAGACTCTAATTTCACCCTTCATTTAGATGCTTCTGGTGAAAGTTTAAACAACTAGAATGCGCTGAAAAAACAATTTGAATCTATAAATTAGTCTTACGAAACTGTAAACTAAAAAAAAATTGTACCAATTGTAGAAGCAATTCTATCGCGACACACACGCGATGCAATATGCTCTTTTCTGGATTGCTTAAAGCTTTATTTGAAATAAAATATCAATTTAAGTGGTATTTTTGTAAAAGAATGTGTGTGCAGATGTTAGTGCAGCATTATATAGAGCCGTACTTAAAAGTTTTAATAATCAAACTTCGTTGAGAAACAACAAAAAAACAATAATATTACAAATGTTAAAAATTATAGCGGACTATTTACAATGAAATTAATTAAGGCAGACGAGGTACAACAACAAGGAAAACTTTTAAATATCATCCATTTTATTGATTAATTGAAAGCTAAGTAAACGACTGTTGATCTTCATTTTCCACTCTATTTTTGTAATGAATGAATAAAATTTGCCGAAAATAGGCTTTAAAATTTTTTGTACGGAACAAATTGGTCTGAATTTTATGCACTACATAGTACGGATAGGGCCATTTCGATATTTCCAAAAATTGTAAAACAGTTGTCTCTCTAATGTACATACATACATAAGTATGTACATTATTACTTGTCTGAAAAATTTATATGGAAATATAGTGCTTTTTATAAATTTTTTTCAGACGTAATTATCGCCTGTAATAAAGACACAGCATATAAGTTTTTGAATTAAAATTATTTTTTTTTTTTTTTGATATCTTGGTTTTTCTTTCGGTCATTAATAAACAAAATAAGTTAAGTTAAGCAGAAAACAGTAGAAAACTTAACTATTAATGATTTATTATTTTTATTTAAAAGAAAATGCCTTTGATCCCGAAGCTTACAGTATAGTGAGAGTATATCTTTTGTAAACGTTCAACAATTTTAAATCTTTACTAAAAAACTACAAACGAAAATAAAAACAAAAACATTAAAAAAATTCAAAAGTAACCACTACGAGAGCCAGGACAAATTTTTTTTTTAAATCTGGCATAGAAGTAGCCATATTGATATCTATAACTTAATTCATTAAACCAAGGGGCGATAAGTTACTCCAGCTGTAGCCCCTTAAACCATTAATTATTTCTCAACGAATTACATTATCATGATATTTTAATCTTTTAATATATTTTTATCCATTGCATAAAAGCTTATTCCTTATAAATTACCATATTCGAATATCTTTTAAACCTCTGAACCATAAAATTGTTCTTTCGAATATTCCAAACTTACTTATAAGGGTTGGAGAGATGGAAAACCAAATTGGGAAAGCTTATAACAGTACGGACCTTAAAAAAGTTTTATTAATTAACAATTTTGTCCTAATCGGTAATGATTAATGGGATAAAACTTTGCTTGAGCATTTTTTAGTTTTATAAACTTTATTTAATACAAAGCTATACTTAGCCTAACAATTTTACAAAACATTACGGTTATAACATACATATTTAATTTAGAAAAGAAAACTTCATAATTTATTTAGAATTATATTATATTTAACAACTTAAAATTTTAAGTAAAAACGGACAAATAAGTACTTAAAAGGGGGTTTGTACTTCACTTAAATTTTTTATATTATTTACCATCGCTGCTACATTGTCGCGTAACCTCGTATTGAAATTCTATTTTCAGCAGGTGTAAGCATTTGCATAACTCTTCATATAACAAAAATGATCAGCTGACATATCTACATTTACATTCTACATTTACGGTCGTCTAAATGTACCTTTGCATTGGATTTTATTAAAAAGAAATATAATGAGAATTCTTGTAATTGTCAAAAACTCCACGTAACATTACAGTTTGCTTTTAAACTATCAAACTTCAAGTGTAGAATGAAAACAAGTTAGAGTGCTATACTTGGCTATTCCGAATCTTATATACCCTTCACCATCTATGTAAATCTAGTTTAGTAAAGTAATGCCAATCAAAAAGCAAATATTGGGGTGGCAGAGAATTAAAAAATAAGAAAAATAATAAGTACTACATATACATATATAATTTTACATAAAAATGCCATCGGCTCTTAATGGGCTAAGCATTTTTTTAAAATGTTAAAATTTCCTTAAAGATCTCCTCAAAAGCTTTAAAATGATACCCGTACTGATATTTCAAAAAATTTTAAAATTTCATAGCCTCAGAAAACATGGGTGAGCGCCAATTTTTGACCTTGATGTTTTTTTCTTATTTTTTAATTCTCTATCGCCCCATAGGAGTGGTGTTTTGCCTGCTGCCTCGAAGGACATGGACCGATTATGGTGATTTCCAATAGCACTTCTTTGGATACTATATCGGATCGATAGATATATTAAGTTTTTTTTCCGAGGCAAACTTGATTTCAACACTAACACGGTCGGACAGACGGACATCTCTCAATCGACTTCGCTATGCATAACAAGTCAGAATATGTATATACTTTATGGGGTCTGAAATGGATATTGTAGGAATTACACACGAAATGACAAACTTATATACTTATACCCTTTTTGCACTTTTTGTGGTGAAGGGTATAATTATGAGTTTTAATAAAATAATAGAAAAATATTTAAAAACTAATTTTTATTATGGGATGTCAAATTCTTTTTTGCATTTTTTGACATTGACCACTTTTTTATACAACTTATGTACTTAGGGCTGGTTTTTAACATTGTATTTAAATGTCTTTATCCTTAAGTTTTATTCAAGAACAAATTTTAGGTTTTTAAGACAGACTTTAATGACCAATGTTGTGCATTAAAAGTCCATTTGAATAACAAAGTTCCACTAAAGACAGCATGGTACCATTCAACTTGACTGGGAACAATTGCTGCTAATTAACCTCCATAACACATATGTATAATCGGTATATAGAAAACAATACAGTGAAGGGAAATGATATTTTCATTTCGGTACAAAAAAATTTTTTGAGAGTACTTTTTTAACCTCAAGAGTACCAAATTGTTATTTTTTTATTTTTATTAAACAGCAAAAAAATCTTTAGTTTACACCAAAAAAACACACAGTAATGAGTAAAATATGCTAAACATTTTGCAAATGCTATGGTGGAAGACCTTTGCACAAAGATCGTGAATAGAGCTAATATATTAAAAGTTCATTTTACCTATAAACAAAAAAGTTTTTAAATTTACTTTGTACTTTTTAAGGTAAACTTTAAAACTGAAATAGCCCCTAGATAAATAGCGCCAATAGAATGGATTTGGGCTTATTTCAAAAATAATTTTCTCTTACATTTTGAGAGCATTTCCAAAAAAAAAAAAAAAAACTTCCTTTATCACATTAAAGTCAAAGTCATTGGGTATTATCCTTTAAATAAGCCCAAATCTATACCAAATTGTAGACGTATCACTGAGAGTATCAAATGTTACAGAGGAGTAACACGGTATTTTTTCAAATCAAATAGTATTAAAAAAATACGATCGTAACAACTTTTCCATCACTCAGACAATATCTATAAAGTTCTTTACCAGCAAGGTTGTAAGAAACACAGTTTCAATAGGTGGGATGGACGTTTAAGTCACCAAATAAAAAGTTTGGGTTACACGCAAAATTGCAAAAATAAGCTTCTTATAATTGTTTTAGTTAGGTTTTCATATATTTCTGAATCACTTGTGTCTTCATCTTCACTAGAATAATCAATTTTTTCCGTTTTATAAAAAATAATTTTCCTTTTTGTATATTTTAATTTGCTTATGGCTTGACAGCTGCTTTTGCCATATATGTGAATATGTGTGTGTGTTTATATTTCATGTATGTTTAAACCTCCTACGTTGGTTGGGTGTTTAACTAGCAAGTAAAATTAGTGAATTGTTGTCCCAAAAACTAAAAACAATGATTAAGGATGACTAAATCTCTATCCAAAAAACCAGCCCTAAGTGTACAAAACTTTTTTTTGACATTTTCCAAGAGCGTCAGAGAATATTTTCAGTAGGCTCTCGTTGGAGATATCATCGATGTGGTTAGAAAAGGATTTAGATTTAGAAACTTTAACAATTTTTAATTGTGGAAACGTGAATATTACTTTGATGTTTAAAATTTGATAACTGAGGAAAGTTTGCTTTATTTACACTAAAATCGGTCTTTTAGAAATTCTAGTTTTGGCCGTTAATTGTTGGCGTATATTTAAACAATCTTTTTGACAAGGGCACTTTGGATCCTCGGCCCTATAGTTTTCGTTTCACAGATTCCTTTTTAATAGAGCTATAGCATTTATAGACGACACCCCTAATCGTTATTACCTACAGACGCCGCGCAAACGTAACTCAGTTACAGGTTTTAACCTCTTAATTATACATTCAACATTTGGTACATTGAGTAGGACCTTAGGTCAGGCAGGCAGCCGTGTTGGAACAACCCACTTGGGTCCAATGATTGGTCCCTTTGTGTTGAGTAGGACCTTTATTTCCCTTAAATGGTCTTTTCGTCTTTTATAGTTATGAAACATGTTTTCTGTCAAACTCGATTAAATTAAAAGCATCATCATCATTAGATTGTTTGGTTGCAGTGTCTTTACATTGTGTTTACATTGTGCTTCTTACCAAAATCATCAGTTATCTGTCGAGAACCACAAAATTAAAACCATCTTAGGAATTAGAATCTCGCGAGTGTAAAAGCAGAACGTTTTGCGTTTAACAACTTTAAGCGCTTCTACGTAGTGAGACAGCAAGTTAGAGATTATTTTTGTTATTATATTTATAAAGAATGTTTTTTTTTTGAGCATGATAGAACTTGAAATTATAAAAAATAACATAAAAAATTAATTTGAATAAGAGTAGAAATACAACCTCACGGTTGCGGCGACGGATTCCGCATGTCAGAGAAAACACAAATAAAATGAGTTGCGGCGACGGATGCGGTTTTTATTGTCATTTTTATTATTTGTTTACTAATTTTTTTATTCTTTTTTATTGAAATATATTTAAAAAAAATTTTTTTAATGTAAAAAAGCAATAAATTGAAAATTTTAAAATTATTGTTGATTTTCAATGACTTTTTACATTTTCTTTCTCTTCTTTTTTCGTAGTCATTCACAAAAAATATTAACAAATAGAATTTTTTAGTAGAAAAACAATAAAACTGTGGCAACATGCTGAAAGAGAAAAAATTCAAAATTGGGAGCTTGAGAAAAAACGCACTCAAATTAAAATAGATTCTAATTTCATGCGGATTCGTTGAACGTTTTTTATTGTCAAAACTCCATATAAAAAAAACAACCGCATCCGCAACCGTGAGGTTGTATTTCTACTCTAAAAAGCTTCTTTTTTTCTTTATACAGAGCAAGAAAAAACGTAAGCATAATGGGAGTAAAGCGTAAGTCAAATTTTAATTCAACTGATTTAAAGTCCATACTGATAAAATGCTCTTTTTTGAAAGAGTTGCAGTGCATTTCTTCAAAAAATTGTGAGTTATTTAAAATTATTATAAATTCTTTGAAAAGAAGAGAAAGTTATAATATACAAAATAATTACGCAATAGAAGAAGAATTTGTAATATGGCAAAAATTTTGTTGAAAAAGTGCAAAGTCATAAAATCTGGGTCAGGCATGCTCGAAAATGCCGATAGCATTATTTGTGATATACATTATGGTTCTGAAAATAAAATGTCGGACAATATTCCAAACAAAAGTAGTAATATAATTATTGAATAGCACAGACAATAATTTAGCTAGTGAAAATGAAACATACGTAGTCAAAGCAATGTCAAATTCAATTAAAAACGAAAGTAGTTTTAATGAATGTGCTCCTGAGAATTTTCAATTGAATACTAATACATACAGTCAAACAGTTATAAATGATTCTCCGCAAAAATTTCGTAAAGGTGTTTACGAAAAATTGAAATCTCATTTAAAATAATAAAGATAGCTTAGTTAAAGTTATTGATAAAATGTCGTTATATAGTAATCAAGAAATTATTGAAAGCAAACCATAATTTTACAATATTCTATAGCATTCTTGTAAAGAGTTAAAATTGGAGAACGATAACCGCAATCATACCTTGGGTCCTTTTGAAATAACTGACGATAACTTAAAAGTCTCGTAGTTTATAAAATACAGAACAGACGCTAATCCCGATGAAAAGAGCAGTAGAATTGTGTTGCGGAAAGAGGCTAAGTCTTTGAGGCCAAAAATAACATTTTAAAGGAAAATTTTTGGCTGCTTCTTTTCAATAAATTTAAGTATTTTAAAAGATTTTAATGACATTTAAATTACTAAAAAGAATCTTCTCGAAGGCATAGTTAGAGAAGAATATTCAAAACATAATCATGTTTGCATCTTATGTTTTTATTGCGTTAAGTTTGTTAATGAAAATACATTTATATATGCATACTGCAGGTTTAACGATTGCATCACTTTTCGCTTTGAGATAAATCCTAATGGAGATGTATCTGTTAATAGAACAAAAGAAATCCAACATGCAAAGGACGAAATGCATGTAGGTCAAATAAGAGGTGTAAAACGCTCTGTTTTTAAAAGCAAACTTAAAAATAATAATGCATATTTGTTTAGAAAACAACAAATTTTGAATGCGGCTGATGAAATTGCTGAAAAAGGCAATTTACAGGACATATGTAGTTTGGAAGCATTAAGAAAATGTAAATCTGAGGGAAATTATGATTATTATTATCACTCAGAAACAATCTTCTCTCTTATTTTAATGAAAAGAGGACCTTATAAAAATTATATACATTTAGTTTCTTCACCCTTTGCTGTTTATACATGGGAAAAAATTACATTTGAGACAATCTCAAGTAATAAAGAGATTCTTGAAGACTCTAAATTCACCCTACATTTAGATGCTTCTGGTGAAAGTGTTAAACAACTAGAATGCGCTGAAAAAAGAATTTTATTCTATAAATTAGTTTTACGAAACTGTAAACTAAAAAAAATTGTTCCAATTGCTGAAGCAATTCTATCGCGACACACACGCGATGCAATATGTTCTTTTCTGGATTGCTTAAAGTTTTATTTAAAAGAAAATAAAATTAAATATCAATTTAAGTGGTCTTTTTGTAAAAGGGTGTGTACAGATATTAGTGCAGCATTATATGGAGCCGTACTTAAAAGTTTTAATAATCAAACTTTGTTAGAATACCTCAATGCTGGTGCAACATTTTTAAACCATTTTAAAGTAAACCCGAATTCTAAACCTGAATTTGTTATAGTGCAGTGGTGCAAATGTCATTACATTCACATAATGTGCAAGGACTTAGATGCGAAATTGGGCAGAAGACATATTTTAAGGCCTCTATTAAAATATGCCTTAATAGCTGCTTTTAGCTTAGCCACTATGGAAGAAGCCCAACACTGGTTTAAGCATATGTTTATAGTATTGCTTACGCCATTTAAGTCACCAAAATTTGAAAGAAGTTTTGAAATATTACGTCAATGCTTAATAGAAGTTGATGAGGAAAGTAAAGGGAGAGAATACAATCTTCCAGATAACGATCAAAATCTTTTCTTGGAATCAATTGCATTTAACAGCCCATTTCGAAAAATTTTCCTTTCAATTTTTAATGAAATTGAAAATGATATTAAACAAATAAATAAGGGACATGATTTAAATCCATGATGATGAAATATGTTTGTTTATACTAAACAAATATTGCCCTTTTATTGTTCTCTGGACTAATATTATGGGTATTCATGTTGATTCATCTGGGGAGCATGTAAGTAATGCCCCTGTTGAATTCGCATTCTATTTACAAAAGCATATTATATTACCTCAAAAATCAGTACGAGCTGATGTATTTGTGAAAGTTATGAGAATGGACTACCTTAGTTCACTGAAGGAATTGCGGTACAACTATAAAATGTTTGGGTCAATATCCGAGAAAATTGAGGATATACTTACCTCAAGTTTAAATAACTTAAATGAAGAAGTTACTAGTACAAGATTAAAAAAAGAACACTGCTATGTTACTTCAACACCCATCAGCAAAGAAGTTGATGATGTTGATATAGTAGAAAAGGACCACAGTTATTCACAAAATAGCTCAAATATTGAACCTGTCGCAGAATGAAAAAAAAGACTTTAAAAAGCAAAAGGTAGTTCGACCTAAAGTGATGTTTGCTTCAAAAGCAAGCAAAAAAATTTCAAAAATTAAAAAAATAGAGAATAAAATAATTAAACAAGATAAATATTATCTGTTTAAATTTGATTTATTATATACTGAAATTAATAATATAAATAATCCAATCGAAGTTGGTTTTATGGATTATTTAGAAACTTCAGACTGGAATTCATTAAAAAATGGAAATTGGTTAACAAACTTTGTACTAGATTCTTGCCTTTTAGCAATTCTAAAGGACAGTAGATCATCTGCATGCCTACCCAATCGAATAAAATAAATGTTGAAACAATAAGCATTTTTATTCAAAATCAAGCGGAATTTTTATTTGTTCCAATTTTGAGTTTAGCCCATTTTACTTTATGTATACTTAAGTTAAGTACCTTTGAGTTTATATATGTTAATTCTTTAAAAGATTTTAGTGTTGGAAAAAGAGTTTATGATCTCTTGATAGCCAAGTTAGAAACGGGAAAATTAAATTTTACACCCGCTAGGTAACTTTTTTTTAATTTTTAAGCTGCGTCGTAAACTAGATTTGTTCCAATTTCATGAATATATGACTAAAATTTTTTTACACAAAAATTAAAGTTCAAGGTTAAAGAAAATATGCTCAACGAATAACACATATATAGCAAATTATAGGCAATATATGTGGCTTTCATCCACAATTGGTCCCATCCAGGAACTACTCTTAGTTTTCGGGATATAAGGCCATGTGTAGTATGAGTGAAAGTTCAAAATTTCTTTTTTTTTAAAACTTGGTTCAAGAAAATATGCTCAACGAATAACACATATATGCCAAATTATAGGCAATGTATGTGGCTTTCATCCACAATTGGTCCCATCCAGGAACAACTCTTAGTTTTCGGGATATAAGGCCATATGTAGTATGAGTGAAAGTTCAAAATTTCTTTTTTTTTTAAAACTTGGTTCAAGAAAATATGCTCAACGAATAACACATATATGCCAAATTCTAGGCAATATATGTGGCTTTCATCCACAATTGGTCCCATCCAGGAACAACTCTTAGTTTTCGGGATATAAGCCCATATGTAGTATGAGAGATAGCGCAAGTAGTAGTTGCAGTTGTAACGTATTTTTATTTTTTTTTACAAAAGGTTTGTTTTTGTTCATAAAATATCGATTTTTATTTAATTTATTGCTTTAAAATTTGAATAATTTATTAAATTTGTTTAATTGATAAAACTTTTCATTTCCGGTTTGTTAAGTTAGTTTGTTAACTTAAAAATCCTCTCCCATAAAAAATAAAAGAAGAAGAGCTGATATTCATTGTTAAGTGCGTACTTTATGTAGATGTTGCCATATAATTTATAAAATCTAAGTACATTTTGTTGGATTTCAACTTGGTAGCACTCAATTTAATGTAAAGCACTCATTTTTTTATGCGTGTGAGAGACTAAGGAAGCCATATTTAATTTCCCTCTCTTTGATTTGAGTGAAACAAGTTTAGTTTGTTATTCTAGTTTGTTATCTTCACGGAGATCATGTTTTTACTATTCTATTTTTTTTTTGCTTAATTGTTGATAGAGATGCCACTAAATTTAAAAGTGCGTTTTTACGATGAAACTTTTGATGCAATCGACTTTAATTCGTCATATCGCTTTTAATTTGATATTTGTTTATTTAGGTTTTTTAAGTAAGCATATGAACTTCTGCTGTAATCTGTTAATAACGAATTGTATACAAAACAATTTTATGAAATATTTCAGCTGGTAAGTTGCCGCTTATACTTTTTATGACTTTATTCAAATATAGACTGTGCACATCTGCGAATAAATATATTTTAATTTTATCAAAAGCGGTTTTGTAATATACAAAACAACAAAATATTTTGCCTCTGAATTATGTAGATTTATTTTTTAATTCTCTATCGCCCTATATATTTATTTTTTGATTGGAGTTACTTTATTGTTCAAAATGAAGGACATGGACCGATCATGCTGAATTCCAACTGCACCACTTTCGACACTATATCTTATCGATTGACATGTTTATTTTTTCTGTGAAAACAAGTTTTCCAAGACTAGCACGGTCGGACAGTCGGGCATCGCTCAGTCGACTTCGCTATGCATAAAAAGTCAGAATATATATTCTTAATGGGATCGGATATAGATATTGTAGACATTACATACGGAATGACAAACTTAGATATATGTACCCTTTTTCCACTTTTTGTGGTGAAGGGTATAATGAAAATAATAACGTTATAGCCTGTTTACACATTACTCATTATTCAGCGTTTCTCAATAAACGCCATTATTGCGTTCAATATTCCATACAAAATCTCAAAAATTTATTGCGCAATAAGTCCAAAATTGTTAAAATACTAAGTAGAAACTAAAATACAACACTGTTCAGAAGATGAGTTTGAAGCAAAATTTCGAAACCAATTGCTTCTAAACTGAGCTAAATTTTGTAATTTACAAATTTATACCCGCCTAAACTAAGTTAAATTTTTAAATTAATCCTCAGACACAAACTAATTTTGTCAATACACAGAATATTGACTTAATAAAATTGCATGTATTCCATTATTTATATCGTTAAAACAAATAATTCTTGCAAAAAAAAAAACGTCTTCAAAACAGATTTCACCTGCCTGTCTATAACGGTTCAAGGGTATGGCATCATAAATTATATACTTGGTGTTGTAGTCGATTTAGCTATCAGGTTCTGTGTAAATTTCAACCGTCTGTCTATAAAGGTTCAACGGCTTGGCCATATACGTCAGATTGTATCAGCTATTGTAAAACCCCTTAATTTCTAATTTAAAATTTTTATACTTCTTATTATACCAAACAAAGTAGTGGACATTTTGTCTAACATTCAGGTGTTAGTAAATAACGGGTCAAAAATACGGCCATATAGAACAAATAATATTAACTTTGGGAACACCCTTTTATTTCTAAATTCAAATTCTAAGCTTCTTGTTATAGCAGACTTAGCAAAATAGGTCAGTTGTAAATTTCAGGTATCTGTCTACAACGCTTCAAAATTTCGGCCACATACACTAAATTGCATCAACTATTGGGACACTCTTTAACTTCCAAATCCAAATTTTATACTTGTTGTTATAGCTTGTGTACCTTGTTGTTAAGCGTCTGTCTACAACTGTTTAAAATTATAGCCATATACATAATTAAATGAACAATTGGGGCACCCTTTAATTTATAATTTTAAAAATTAATACTTGTTACTATAACGACCATATCAAGCAATATTATGCAACATTTTCAAGCCTTTAATTTCTATATTCAAATTATAAACTCGTTGATATAACGGGCTTAAAACTACAGGTCCCTTTTAAGTTTCAGCATTCTGTTTATAGCGGATCAAAAATTCGGCCACATATTTGTAATTACATTAACTATTGGGACACTCTTAGCTTCCAAATCCAAATTTTATACTTGTTGTTATAGCTTGTGTACCTTGTTGTTAAGCGTCTGTCTACAACTGTTTAAAATTATAGCCATATACATAATTAAATGAACAATTGGGGCACCCTTTAATTTATAATTTTAAATTTTAATACTTGTTACTATAACGACCATATCAAGCAATATTATGCAAAATTTTCAAGCCTTTAATTTCTATATTCAAATTATAAACTCGTTGATATAACGGGCTTAAAACTACAGGTCTCTTTTAAGTTTCAGCATTCTGTTTATAGCGGATCAAAAATTCGGCCACATATTTGTAATTACATCAACTATTGGGACACTCTTTAACTTCCAAATTTTATACTTGTTGTTATAGCTTGTATACCTTGTTGTTAAGCGTCTGTCTACAACTGATAAAAAGTATGGCCATATACATCAAATTAAATGAACTATTGGCGCACTCTTTTTTATACTTTTTAACATTAATACATGTTACTATAACGGCCATAGCAATCGACATTCTGTCCAATCTGCAAGCGTTTGTCTATAATGGTTCAAAGGATAGGCCCATATAAGTAGCGGAGTTAGTAATACAGGTTCTTTTTAAATTTCAATCGTCTGTCTACAACTGTTTAAAATTATGGCCATATACATAATTAAATGCACAATTGGGACACCCTTTAATTTATAATTTTAAATAATAATACTTGTTACTATAACGACCATATCAATCAATATTAGGTCAAATTTGCAAGCGTTTGTCCATAACGGTTCAAAAGATAGGCCCACATAAGTAAATTTACTTCAATTATATTTACTTTTTTCCTATTTAATCGAATAGGCCCTTAAATTTCGTTCCATTCCGCCATTAGCTACTCGATATATGCCATATTATTTATAAAAACTATGTAGGCCCGTAACTCCGAAACTAAAGGTTGCCGCCAAATTTTTCACTTAACATTTTTTGCTAAAATTTTATTTTGCACCCTGTAGGCAACTTTTTTATTATGGAGCGGTGCCCATAAACCAGATTTAAGCCTTAAAATTTTCAAATTTACTTTATAACAAACTAAAATTTTTCAAACCTTGCCAAGCCTGATTTAGCACATTCAAATTCTTAACCCTCCTATTACTGGCAAATATGGAATTTCGCCTGTTTGTTATCAAATTCACACACCAAAAAGTGCAGTTGTAAATGGACACAGTTTACTACATATAAAACAGTCTATTAGTACCATCTTTGTTTCGTTATGTAAGCATAAGTACGAGGTAAATTAATTTTCAAACTGTAGATGGTGCTGCCATCGACTTTTAATTTTCGAAATTTAAAAGAGCAACAGCTGAGTTGAAACCAGCTGTTTGTATCTGTGTTTATTGTGCTCGATGCATTTTTGTTGATAAGAGGATTGAATTGTTTTTTGCAGTAATATACTTTTATTCGTTTTTATAAATAAGTTATAGAATTTAAAAGGCAAGTGATTGTAATGAGCGGTAGTGCACATGGACTTAGTTGGTTTCCCAAAATTCCTGACAAGTTTGTAACATGGGGCCAAGATATCAAACTATATGAAGTGCGCAATAAATGTGAAACTGATGTTAAAAGTAAGTTGGTGAAAGGCGTGAACCCAATTCTGATAAAGTGGATTTAATTTCTCTATAGCTCGCTTACCAAATATATCAGCAAATACTTTAGCAGTAGAGAATCGCTATCAATACGCTAGATGTGTTGAACCTTCTCATCATAAACATCGTCCCATAATTGCGATTGGATTGGGCGATGGAAAGGTTGGCATTAGTAATTTCTACGAAATAGTTGACAACAGTTGGGAATACAGTAAGTATTTTTGGAAGAGTTTTCACTTATCTCAAATAAATTGATTTTAATTATAAAGCGCCGCGCCAACAAAGAATGTGCTTATGTTTGGCTTGGAATGAAACAGATCCAAACATTTTAGCCATTGGCCATGATCGTTACAAGTCGGACTCTTGTATAACTATTTGGGATATAGAAAGAGGTCTACCAAAGGAAAGCAGTAAGTATAATTTTTCAAAACTAAAGTCACCAAACATTTAGCCATTGATAGAATAAAATTTTATGTTTTACTTACATTTGTTAATTTAAATAGTTTGTGGTTATGAAGAAGTTAAATAAATGAAGAAAATTAGTTTAAATAGTAGGTCTGTTTCTTTACTTTACTTTTGGATCCCGTGGGACTCCAATTTGCATGAAAATTGTTTTCCTACTTCAAAATAGGGTATATGAGAGCGGTTTTAAGATCATTTTCTTGCACGAAACAGTCCAAAATTTTTCTTCGTGCAAGTTATTTAAACTTGTGCAAAAGCCTTAAAACACAAAGAAAATACAAAATAAATTATAATTTCTTTTTGATGATTTATTGAAATTAATTTGTACACCCTTCACCACAAAAAGTGTAAAAAGTTTGCCATTCCGTTTGTAATTTCTACAATATCCATTTACGACCTCATTAGGTATATACTGAGTTCTTATGCATAGCGAAGTCGATTGTGTGATGTCCGTCTGTCAATCCGTGTTAGTGTTTAAATACGCTAATCGATTATACATAGTGTCGAAAGAGGTGTTATTGGAAATAATCAAGATCGGTCCATGTCATTCGCCTCAGCAGGCAAAACACCACGCCTACCTCTACTTTTTCCATATTATTTGAAACAATGAAGCAACTCTAATAAAAAAACCAATATATAAGATGATAGACGATTAAAGAATACACATGAAATGAAGAAAGTGGCACTCGCCCATATTTCCTAGTTACGGGCCTTTGAAATTTTTTAAGGTATCAATGTGGGTATCATTTAAAAGCTTTTGATGAGATCTTTAAGGGAATACTAATAATTTTAAAAGATGCTTAACCCATTAAGAGCCGATGACATTTTTATGTAAGATTATGTATATATAGTAGTGCATTTTTCAGATTTTTTAATTCTCTGTCACCCCAATATTTGCTTTTTTGATTGGAGTTACTTCACTAATCTGGACTTATATAGATTGTGAAGGGTATTAAGATTCGGCATAGCCGAATATATTACTCTTATTCTAATAATTACAGTTTTTATTTTGTAATTAAAATTAAGATTTTGTGTTCCCGTACTTTTATTAAATTTTTTTCTCTTAATGAGCGAAACACATTTTCACGAACTTTACCCAAAAAGTAAAGAAAGAGACTTAGTGACGACATGAGTAACTGCAAAACTATCTGCTGGTTTCTCTAAATGCGAAGGAAGTGTTCGTTAGCATTCAGTGAAATCGGCAGTAAGTATTGCGTCAAAGTTTTCAATTTGTGCTCAAAAATGCATTTTACACACTTTTTATGTTTTTTGGGCGGTGCCCTTAATATAGATTTAAGCCCAAATCAAATATATAAAAAACGTAATTTTTTGTTAAAATTAAAAATCAATAAGTTAAATAACTTCAAGAAGTGAAATTAAATAAAAAAAAAAGCAAATGGATGATGAAAATTAATGGTGCTAGTTCAGGAAAAGAATTTCCTGCGTAACAAATTTAATCTTTTCTACAAGCAGCTAGGAAAAAGAAAGCATAAAAATGGGGATTACAGGTAAGAATCTTTGAAAAAACGTGTATGCGTTAGTAAAAATTTTTATCAAGATAAGTTATGTGAATTGGCTCTATCTTAAGTCTTCGGTGGCAGCTAATGAGCACAGTGGATTGATAAGCACCACAGGATATTCCTCACCCGTTAGTATTCAATATTTATTGTAGGATGAGAACATCATCAAATATTTTGGAACCACTTTCTCCATCACCTCCAAAAACGTCTTTAGACTCGTTATTGCCATCGCCGGAAAACTCTTGATTTATTAAGATAGTAGTTTCTTGGACTTAACTGATGACCAAAAATCAAAAAAGAAGGGTTCAAATGGAAGTGCTCAACGAAAAAAGCATAAAAAACAGTAATGTGGCAGATGTATGTAGATTCTGTTTTTTTCGCTGAAGCCACAACAGCTTTTAAAACAGTCTGTGAAAATAGCGACAGGGAAAATGAAAATACCGAATGCAATGAAACTCTGCAAGGCATTAGATTAAAAAAAGAAAGCATAAAAATGGGGATTACAGGTAAGAATCTTTGAAAAAACGTGTATGCGTTAGTAAAAATTTTTATCAAGATAAGTTATGTGAATTGGCTCTATCTTAAGTCTTCGGTGGCAGCTAATGAGCACAGTGGATTGATAAGCACCACAGGATATTCCTCACCCGTTAGTATTCAATATTTATTGTAGGATGAGAACATCATCAAATATTTTGGAACCACTTTCTCCATCACCTCCAAAAACGTCTTTAGACTCGTTATTGCCATCGCCGGAAAACTCTTGATTTATTAAGATAGTAGTTTCTTGGACTTAACTGATGACCAAAAATCAAAAAAGAAGGGTTCAAATGGAAGTGCTCAACGAAAAAAGCATAAAAAACAGTAATGTGGCAGATGTATGTAGATTCTGTTTTTTTCGCTGAAGCCACAACAGCTTTTAAAACAGTCTGTGAAAATAGCGACAGGGAAAATGAAAATACCGAATGCAATGAAACTCTGCAAGGCATTAGATTAAAAAATTATTTTATCGACTATAGCGTCAATGCGCGTCTCAAAGCAAATCAAAAAGTAACAGCTTTAGGTATGGACATTAAAATAGCACCGGAGGAAAAGATATGTATAATTTTTTATTCGAATATGTTATAATTTTACATCCACTTAAAAGGGGATACATTTTCATCTTTGGTGTTCTGTATTTCATATTTATATAAGAACGTAAACTGCTTAAAAAATAAATTTTTTATGTTTAACTTTTATTTATAAAAAATAAAAAATCATTTTATACATAAGATATTTGTAGTTTGATTTATAAATTTAACAATGCTTTAATTTGGAACATATTCAATCGAATTCGGTTCAATTAAAATGAAAAAGAAGTCTTTTGAAAACAAATTAAAATCGGAATATTAGTCAAGAGGATTTTTCTAAACTATGAGCTGCACTTTTTAATTAAACGGTGCACTGTGTCACGAGGGTGATCAAAAAAGGTTAAAGTGAATGTTAGAATTTGAACTTTTTTTAATGTATTTTTTTTAAGAACACTCTGGGTAGATGAAATCTAAAATATCAAGTGCTTGCAAATTTTAAAGCATACGAGATTTATGTGAAAATCCAAAAATTTTATGCTTATTTATAATACTAAGAATTTAAGTTTTGGAATGTAACGGCTACCAAAATTTGTAACTGGGTTCTAAGTGATAATTCTAGTTATAATAACAACACAATTTTTGTTTACAAATATTGATCATATGTCAGATACCGTTAGAAAAAAGATAGTAGTGAGGCGTTGTCAAGATTTTTCAGCAACCGTGAACTTTCGTAGAAAATTTTAAAGAAAGTAGAAATAACACCTTACCTGTTTTTTTATATTTTGCTGCTACAAGTATGTATTTTGACATATTTAAAGTTCAGATCCTCGGTATTGCGCGAATTATTTTTGTAATCGTTTTTTTTAGTGTCAATATCGTTGCGGATTTGTACGATGTTTTAACTATGGCTAGAGATAAATTAAAACAGACCCTGCAATGTTATGCGTCTTATTAAAGATTTTGTAGAAAATATAAAAAATAAGGCTTACTCCTTTAAAATTGTCTAGCAGTTGGTCTAAATATCATCACATGAGAGATAGATTAGAAACTGAGTTGAATAACTGGCTAGAATTCATTTGAAATGTAAGCTCCGTATATAATTCTGGTTTTTCAATAAAACTAAATTGTGTTATACTATATTAGCAAGCAAATACAAGTGGTAGAGGCCGACCAAATGTTTCTTATGAGTGGAAGAACTTGTCGTTTGTTGTATGGAAGGTGGGCGTGACGTTTGACCGCTTTTTTGATAATTGGTAATATGTTGCAATATTACCAAATATATTTACATGCAAACTGACGCGGTTATCTGATTACCAATTTCAAAGTTATGACAATTTTTAAATTTTGGTTGTATGGGAGGTGGGTGTGGCGTTTGACCCATTTTTTTAAGTTTGGCAACATGTTACATATCACTAAATATATTCACGTGCAAACTGACGCTTTAATCTGATTACTAATAGCAAAGTTACGGCAATTTTTATATTGTGGTTGTACGGAAGGTGAGCGCGGCGTATGACCGACTTTTTTGAAAATTGGAAGCAAGAACAACTATCTCACATATGTACATACGTTTGGCAAAGTTACAATAGTTGTTAAGAGTGTTTTCAATGTGCAGATAAAATTCTAAAACTATTTTTAATTATTCTACGGGCTCGCAAGAGTTGCTTATTAAAAATATTTTTGCTTCTTTCTAAATTTTATATAGCGTAGGCCCACATTAAGTTTGGCCTAAGTGAAAAAGCAACATCCCTAACCAAAAAGTAAGAGAACCATCTGACGATTGTGGCAACAATTGGCTTATGAGAAATGGTGACAATCTAACTACATGTATAACATTTATATGTACTCTGTGAAAGCTTTTATTAAAAGTTCTTTGCTTAGTATCACCATCCACCATCGCTTTGACTACCATTACTTCCAGAACTGATAAAAGTTAAAGTATACTTTACATCGCAGACTGCCATTAAAACGATGCTGAAAAACTTTTTATAATTAAAATACATGGAGTTAGAGCGCGGAGGACGTTTTGTGGATATGTGCTTGCCGTCTATGACACATATAATTTGGCATATTCCACATTTGATAAAAGTCGTTTTCAATATCTTTGTACTGCCTTGCTTTATTAAGGAATTCCCTAAAAGTTCTAATAAAAAATTGTCTCTGCTTTTTATTTAAAAAAAGCCAATCTTTGTTTATTATTATTAACAAATTGGAACATATGCGAATTTTCAGTAACTTGTTAACGTTGAATTCAAACGTAACATTTACGTAGCCGCAATACTTACTAGAGAGAGCCTTTATTGTTGTTTATTAGGGTTAAAACGTTACCCTATTGTTTTCGCTACAATATATGTCCATTTGTCACAGCCCTCTATCCCTGGAACCGTAAACGCTAAAGATAAAAGGTGCTATTATAGGCGCTACAACAAAGACTTCAGTATGAAATTATAAATCGTAGAGTATCCCCATAGAAACGTTTTTTTCACGTATATTGCCTTATATGGCTTAATTTTTAAAATGTTTACTTTGAAATTTCCACAGAAAGTGTCGTACTTTGTGCACTGTAACCACAAGTTTTAAAGTAAAGATAATAGGGTGTTCCAAGAAGACGGGATTTTCACATAAACATAAAATTTTGAATTAAAAGTTGACCCATGACACAGAACCCTTTCTATGCGAGCCATGCTGACTGATTTATTTTCCTTTCTTAGGCTCAAATTTCTTTGGACTGTCAGAGTCGGCACATTCACTTTGTTGGAACAAAAGCCATCGCGTACTTATTGCTGGCATGAATCAAAAACAGATCAAGCTTTATGATTTGCGACGTAAGTTGTTTTTTAATTAACTTGGTATGTGGTTGCTTAATTTTCATATTTTTTAACAGAAAATTCTACAACACTGCAGACCATACAAACAAAAACTGTGTATGGATTAGCTGTGGCACCCAATGGTAATTACCTTTCCAGTTTCTTTGATTCTGTGATAATGCTGTGGGATCTGCGTGCCCTTGATCGACCCTTAAAACACATACAATCGGCGAAAAATCATCTTCAACTGAGTTGGTGTCCAACCCGATCAAGTTTACTATCATCTTTGCAACGTGAATCTCCGTATATAACACTCTATGATATACGATGCGTTGATGTGGAAAGTAGTAGGGAAGTCTACAGTGTTAAAAAGCAGTTATTACCATTACCAAATACGAAATATCAATCATCACACAAAGGTTGTTCCCTGACAGCTATGTCTTGGCACAATACCGACTTTGAAAGGGCTCTTCTTCTGTCGGAAACTGGTAACATATTGGACTTTCGTCTACCCTTGTCTATTCTAACAGCTTACAGCAATCATAAAAAACTACCGCTATTGCTACAACGACCATTGTCTGCACCCAATACACCAGCACATAGTAGTAGTCAAACTTCCAGTCATACAAGTACCCCGGAATATGCTAGTGCTGGATCTTCCTTAAACTTTCACGTGGTTGATCATAATCTCCTCGAAGAAGATTTAGTAGATGAAACACGTGAACGAGCTCTTAGTGATTACGGTTTAAAAATGGATGGTAAACGGTTGAGTGGTGAATTTCATTTGTCACCACACTTAAAAAATGTGTGGTTGAGTTTAGCCAATTTGTATCGTAATGAGGAAAAATTAGTTGGCTTAAAATCTGCTTTGGGATTTAGTTTGGGTCATACATCACAAGCGTTTATGAACAGTTCACGTATTAAATCCCATATTTTACAATGGCCAGACTTAATAAATAATTCTAACAACTTGGTGTGCTACAGGTGAATTGCTTATTGCAATTGATAAGAAAGGAGAATGTTTTAACGCAATTATTTTTATAGAAGTGATCAACGTGATATGGCATTAAAGCTATGCGGTTGGGCTTCTGAACAGGACTTGGATAAATTTATAAGCAGTTTGTGCGAAAATAAGGTAAACGAGCATAAATTGTTTAGAATTTTTATAATGTTTCAATAACATTTCTACAATTTGTATACGTTTGTAGGAGTTTAGTCGTGCGGCCATGATTTATGTCTTTCATTTAAAAGTTCTTGCAGCCTGCGATATATTATCTAAGGCTGTTGATCAATCGCGTGATCCCAGCATGTTTCGTATAGCTGCCATAGCACTTTCAAGTTTTAATGCAGACCAAACAAGCACAGCATGGCGTAACCAACGCTCAATTGCCAACACGCAAATTCAAGACCCCCATTTAAGAGCCATATTTTCATTTCTTATAGCGGACAATGAAAATTTTGACTCTGTTTTGGTAAATGCACATAATCTCCATTTCAAAAACAAAAATAACATTTACACTTTATGATCGTTTTTTAAAAGATGGAAGAGGGAGTTTCGTTGGCTGACCGCATGGCATTTGCTTGCAAATATCTATCAGAATCGAAACTTTCTGAATACATCAAGCTGCAAATCCATAAATCAATAGAGAAGGGAGACTTAAATGGTTTGCTACTGACAGGAGAATCTCAAGATGGGATAAATATTTTGCAAGCACACATGGATTCTACAGGAGATATACAGACTGTTGCTTTGATAGCCATAAACTATTTCCATCGAGAACTTTTTAATGACAACTGTATACAATATTGGATCACAAGGTACTATTGAGGTTTAATATTTAGTCGAACTAATATTTTAATACTTTGATTTATTCACTGCAGTTATATGGACTGTCTTAACTCCTGGGGTTTCTGGGAAAAGCGAGCGGATTTAGAAATAAAAATAGCTAATCTTCGGTCAACTGGCCGTACTCCAAGAACTGTCTACTTGTCATGTAATTTTTGCGGCAAATCAGTTTCAAATGCTTTACAGGATGATGCACGTATTCGTAGTGTATCATCCAACGTAAACAAAGTATGTGTCTTACTTCCCAAATTTACCTTTAACCCAACCCGGTGTTCCTTATGTTTATTACACATGGGTACCACCCTCAGTTCAGGTCTTCCATCAGATGGTGGCATAGAAAGCATTGGCTGGCAATCGAAACCCTTTTCAAAATGGTTTTCTTGGTGCCAGACATGCCGCCATGGTGGCCACACCGAACATTTAATGCAATGGTTCAAGTAAGTTTACTTTTAATTCTATTCTTAAATTCTTTATAACACTTTTCTTTTTCTTAAGGCAAAATTCCGAGTGTCCTGTATCGTCTTGTTCATGCAGGTGTTTCGATATGGATGACACTAATCTTGAAGTAACTAGGGATCTATCATAATTAAATTATTTGTTTTGAATCGAACTTCTCAACGTGCTTTAATATTTAATCGAAGACATTTAATTACATACAAAAGTATGTAAATGTATTTATGTATGTACATGTGTTATAAGGCTGCCTGTTACTTCTTTTAAGTTTAAAATAATAAAATCTTTTAAACATAAATGCTCGACTCTCATGAATGAATATGTTACGACTATGTAAGTTTTCGCGAAATTCTTTTTAGAAAATTTTGCGTTCATTTTTCCCATAACGTCAGTAAACGACATGACATTTAATCGCGTTAGCATTGTTAATATTTAAAAACATACATATGTATGTACCAATAGCATTATCTATAGGCGCGCGCCAAGATAGCGTAGATTTTGGATAGTCAAAAACCAGGAAGCACAAATTTTTATTTATTTATATAAAAAATAAAATTAGCGTCAAATTGTGTATCTAGACAGAGAAAAACTCACGTAAATGATAAATAAATATGTAAAACAATTATTTATTTAGAAAATAATTATAAAAAACGTTGTTAATGATTACAAAACAATTCAGATTTTTCCTATGGCACCGGATTATTTATATAGAGACCGCGACGAACAAAATTTTTCAACCATGCAAAAATACTGCAATTCTTTTGTGCCCACGCTATACCTTTGGTCCGAATAACGTGGCATTAGTCAAGGAATGTATGGAAAAGGCAAACGATTTCAGTAGACTTTTGATACTAGCAACTGCATCTGACAATGCCAAAACTTTAAATAATTAAAGAAGGACGTCATATAACTTAATACGTTTAGATATTGAGCGATGCTTAGAATACTAAAAGA
This sequence comes from Gymnosoma rotundatum, assembly GCA_916610165.2. NCBI lineage: Eukaryota > Metazoa > Arthropoda > Insecta > Diptera > Tachinidae > Gymnosoma > Gymnosoma rotundatum. Next base: position 86,208,612 of record OU744337.1, on the reverse strand, counting down.
GACTAATAACTTGTCTGAATAGGCATTTTTTGTACGTACCTCTATTCTCAGCCAAATATCCCGCATAGTCGAGCTACGGCGCAAATAATTGGTCAAGTTAAGTAAGAAAGCCAAACAAGCACGGACTAGGAGATGCGTTACAAGTTAAATAGTTTCTTAAGCAAAAAAACAAACAGCAAAATCTAATTCAGGATGCCGCCTCATTCCAAACGAACGAGGGTGTAATGCCTTCTTCCACATTTCTGGCAGCGGCCTGAAGTGGTGCATTATTTGGTTAAATGGGTACTATTAAAGCAGTTAACATATAATTTATGCTTCTGTACTAGGTAAAGTCTGTTTGTTGGGCTTAGCTGGATGACCTCCTTGCATCGATATAATGGATGAGAGTCTTGCTTGCACTCTATGCATCGTCGGTTATCGTGTCGGGGTTGTGCTGTTAGCGTGCATGTTTCTTACATATTAATGTGGTGTCATGGAAGTAATGGTAATACGAGATGCAAATGCAATAATTAAAGAATGCCAAAATATATTTAAAGTCACACGGTATTGCAATAATTTAAAGTCACACGATATTGAAATAATTTAGAGTCACACGGTAATTTGATATCGATATAATTTGGAAATGGAATGTTATATTAAAAGTTTATTGGACATTATACCTTCATAACACCACCCCTCTTAAATAGAAAGGTCTTATAGCGAACATTGATCAGATGGCAGCCATAAGAGCTTTCTTTACAAATGCTATATAATATGCATTTCTTGAAGAGAAATAATTATAATTTATATTTATTTACCAAAAAAAATATTTAAATAATTAATAAAAAATAAGAGTATTTGCATATGTATATACATATATATGTATATATTTTTGCTTAATTCATAAAATTTTGTTTATATAAATTCTTGTAGTTTAATTTGATATCTTAAAAATAAATTATTATTATTCTACCTTCTTTCTTATTTTATAGTTTTTTTGTTATTTACTGTGTTATTTTATTAACATACTTGTTACTATGTATTTCTCTTTAGACTATTTAGTTTTCTTTTTTTTTCATATATGTTTATATAGTTGCTAATTTAAGCCTATTTTTATGAACTATTATTTCTTTCTTTTTATCAATTTGTAAAGTGCAATTGTTTTTGTTATCGACTTTTATTACCTTATATGGACCTTTATAAACGTTTTCTAATTTATGACCTTGCTCATTTTTTATAAAAACTTGATCATTAATTTTAATTTGTAATGCCTTTGTATTTTTATCATAGTTTAGTTTTTGTAAATGTTTTGAGTTTTGCAATGCAGATCTTGCATTTTCATTGGCAATTTTGAGTCGGTATCTAACTTCTTTAACATAATCATCAAAATTATATAAAGGTTCTATGATTTTTGAATTCAATAAAGAAAAAATTTCTGGAGTTTTACCAAATATCAATTCAAAAGGGCAATAACTGTGTGTTGTTGATGGGGTTGTGTTGTAACAATAAGTGAAATAGGGTAACCATTGATCCCAATCATTAAGAGACTTAGATACATATGATCTGATAAATTCATTGAAGGTTCGATGTGAACGTTCAACTGTACCCAACGTTTCATGATGATATGGTGTTGAATTTACTAAGTTTATGTTAAGTAGTTTTAATAATTCCTGTAGTACTTCATTTTTAAATTCAGTACCCATATCAGTTAAAATTTTATGGACGGGTCCATAAATAAGAAATAAATTTTCAAAAATTGCTCTTGCTACAGTTTTAGCAGTTTTGTTTGGAACTGGGATGCTTATTAAATATTTTGTTAGATCACACACTATTGTTATTATGTATTGTTGTCCATGTTCGGTAATAGGTAATGGTCCTATCGTGTCAATCACTACTGTATCAAAAGGTCTCATTGGTGTTGGTGTTATAATTAGGGGTTGTTTAATATTCCTATTTGTTTTGTTCCGTTTACATGTTTCACAGGCCTTTACATACTTTGCGACATATTTAGTAATATTTTTCCAATAAAAATACCTTCTAATTTTGTTAATCATTCGAGTTATCCCTGGGTGGCCACCTAGCAGGGGGTCCTCGTGGAATTTTCTTAATATTTCTTGCTTCTCTGTTTCATCTGTAATTTCTGTAACTGATGGTGTAAGCGCTATTTTAATGTGTTTTAAAAACTTATTGCCCAATTCTTTAAAATCTTTTATAGGTACCTTTTCAAACATCTTATCATTTAATCTCATTTGCAATTTTTTAATGTGAATATTATTGGCTTGCAACTCAAGCTCTTGGAAAAATTTACCTAAGTCTATTTTTCCATTAATAACATAAACATTAGCTTTAAATTTAAGTATAATTTTACTTCCTCTTTTAACATCACATCCTTGGATGTGGGTTATTATATTGGGAAGCTTTCTAAATTGGCGCGCCGATATATTTTCATAAATTTTTGGTTGGGCTTGTTCTCTATCTTTCTCTCTTTTCTGCACTTGTTGCTTGGACCTAGTTGTTACCATCATTACATTACAGGCTTTTATATCTTCAAAGGTAATTCTTGACAATGCGTCAGCTGCGTAATTTTCTCTCCCCTTAATATATTCTATATCGAAATTGTATTCCTCCAGATCCAAACGCACTCTCATCAACTTAGAAGATGGGTTTTTCATCGAAAATAAATATGTTAGAGGTCTGTGGTCTGTTTTAATTATGAATTTTCGTCCATAGACGTAAGGTCTAAAGTGATTAATAGCCCAATGAATGGCCAGAAGTTCTTGTTCAATAGTTGCCTTATTACTTTCGCCTTTTGTGAATGTTCTTGATGCATATGCTATGGGCAACAATGTCCCCTCGTGTTGCTGACTCAACACGGCACCACATGCCAACTTACTTGCGTCTGTGGTAATGTAGAATGTTTTTGTGAAGTCCGGATACTGTAGGATTGGTGGAGATATTAGGGTGTTTTTCAAATAATTAAATGAATCTTCGCATTTATCCGACCAATGGAATGGTGCGTTTTTTTTTTGTTAGATTTGTTAATGGTTTACTGAAATGTGCGAAATTTGGAATGAACTTTCTATAGTAGTTAGCAAAGGCCACAAAACGTTTAGTTTCATTACCATCCTTAGGCCTAGGATAATTTTTAATGGTATCGTATTTATTACTGTCCGGTAAAATTCCCTGGGACGTACATTTATGACCTAAAAATGTGACCTCATGACAAAAGAACCTGCATTTATCAGGATGCAATGTAAGATTATACTTTCTGCAAGTATGAAAAACTTCTCTTAAATTTTTAATCATATGAGCTTTAGAGCATCCGATTACTATAATATCGTCCATATACAAAAATGCAGTTGACGGTTTTAAACCAGCAAATGCTAGTGACATCATTCGTTGAAATGAGTTAGGTGAGATTTTGAGTCCAAAAGGTAACCTCTTAAACCTAAATGAACCTTTGGGTGTTGAAAAGGAGGTAATATCCCTCGAACCATCTTCCAATTCGATTTGGTGAAATCCAGACATTAGATCCAATGTTGAGAAGTATTTAGCTCTTCCAAGCTGATCGAGTATATCGTCTATTCTTGGGAGAGGAAATTTGTCGCACAAAAGTTTTTTGTTTACCTGTCGATAATCAATTACCAGACGCCACCTCTTATCACCGCTACCTTCCAAAGATTTCTTTGGAACCAATAACACTGGACTGTTATAAGGCGAAACAGAGGGCTCAACTAAATCACCTTTAATTAACTTATCAACTTGCCTCTCAATCTCTTCTTTCTGTGTTTCCGGAATTCTATAGTTTTTTATATATATCGGTGTTTCATCCACTATACGCAATTTTTGTTTATAAAAATTGTTTGTAGATACCGGTTCGGTTTCCAACCCAAACACGTCAGTAAATTCGGCACACAGAGCCAAAAGGTCATTCTTTGCAATTCGCGGACAATTTACCATCAGTCTTTCTAAAATCTCATTAGACCTAGAATTTTTTATAGTTGTGTCTATTGTTTTAGTCTCGTATTGAGACAGAGGCTCATATTTTATATTTTTTAAGGATATTATTTTCGAAGAATTAGATACATTCATTACGCATACCACCGGGCTATTGAGATTTGTAATAGTATTTGGGATAAAGACTTCCTTTTCTACTGTTTGATGTGGAATAAATATATCGTCTATTCCCTGTTGTAATTTTATTTTCCGTACCACCTCTGATCTTGGTGGTATAACAATAGTGTCTTGAATCGGACCTGTTACTATGGGGATTTCCATTTGAATGGTGCTATTTATGGGACAGATTACCAAGAAGTTATCCCTTGAATGGAAGTCAATTATACAATTGTGCGCCCTAATGAAGTCAAGTCCCAAAACTCCATCGCATGGGATTGAGAAATCATCAGGTACAATGTGAAATTCATGTTTTAGTTTAAAGTTGTTGAGGCACAACCAACCTTGAGTTACGCCGATCGTGAATTGACTACCCTCGCCTATGCCTTTTAATTCATTAACTATATTACCATCAATTGGTCCTTTAACACTCCCATGTTTTAATAAGGAGATATCTGCGCCAGTATCTATTAAGAATGTTAGTGCCTGTATACTTCCCGTAAGGGAGAGGTTAACAAAAGCACTGAGGTTCAGATTCAAAGTCAAGATATGTCCTATTCTTCCCCCAGTGTTATCTGGGGGTCCTCGGGGTTTCCCGAGACCCTATTCATAACCCTCATGTCCGCATACTGTCTGGAATTAGTATGTTGCCTACTAGTTCTACTGTGGTTGTTATTTGAGTTTGGCCGGTAATTGTTTTGTCTATTAACTCTTCGGGGGTTTCCCCTGTTAGTTTGCTGGTAATGACGATCTCCACGGTATGTATGAGATCCTTGATTGTTATAATTCAGGCGCCCATTTGGGTATCTTTGCCTGCCCCATCGGTATCTACCACGCAGTTGTAAGACATTTGATACACTTGATTGGTGTATATCTGTGCTCATAATTTTTTCTGTTATTTGGTCTATTGTATCAAAGGTAGCTGCTTCAATGATGATTCTTGTTCTATCATTATTTAGATTCTTCGCGAGGGCTTTTACAGTTGCCTGTACGGCATACTTGTTTGCTATTTGTGGTGGTAAGCCATCTAAAATATATGCGTTTGATAACATTTTCGAGAGCTCGTCTATTTCTTGGGCATATACGCTGTTTGGTTTACTTCCCTGGCGTGCGGTCATTAATTTGGATACTAATATGTCAGTGGAGTCTCCCTTTATTACCGTTTTCAATTTGTCTGCAATGGCTGCAATGGACGTTAAATCGTTGATTGATATGCGAGCTGTCCCGCTGATTTTTGTCTGTATTATTTGTACTGCAAGATTTTCATGGGTTTCTTTCAGTGATTCTAACAGGTTCAAAGCATCAAGAAATTTTTGAAGGTTCTTCAATTTACCATCAAATTCCGGTAGGATTTTAGTGGCTAATTCTATGAATTTAATGGGTTCCATTTTTGAGTCCGCTAGGTCATGGTCAATGTCTTCAAACTGTTCCCAGATATTCGAGTTTTCCAATATGCTCCCATAATCTATCTCCTCCAATGTTATAGTTACGCATCCATTCTCCCTGAATATTATTACTAGTTCTTTTTGTAACCGTTTCTCTATTGACTGAACCTTTGTCTTCAATTTGGTTATTAATTCAAAAATCTCTTGTCTGTGTTCGGGTGTAAGGTAATAAGCAGTGTTATTAAAAGTATTTACTATTGTATTAAAGTGGATTTCTATTAAATGCAGATGATATTCTATTACTGCTCTGCTAGGCAGTTTCTGTTTGTTTAAACATTTGAAGGACCGGAGGAATTTGCTTTGATTTTCATGAAATTGTTGAGATAACTGTTCCCAATTAGGGCATTTTGCGTTTTGCATTTGCAATGGGTCAGGTTTTGATAATGTCAGCTGTTATAGTCAGACATATGACTGGAATAATTTTCCCATATTTATATTTCCTTTTTCTCTTAATATTTTGCCAAATCGTACTCTTAATAATTTATTGTTAAATAATTAATATTGTCATATAAAGATTAATTATAACAAGTTAGATGTTTATTTTGTTTTCAATAAAAATATTTCAAAAAAAAATTCTGCATTTGACACTATTGCCTATCTTAAATAATTATACTATAATAAATTTTTCTTTTGTTACTTATCCATTTTTTTTTTTTTTTGTTGGTGTTGCTGGTGTTGATATTGGTGTTGTTGTTCCTGGAGTACAACATTGGCTTCTCCTCGGCGTGGAGAGCATACATCCCATGGCGTGGGGATGCTTCTTCCTTCTCTTTTTTTTTTATATTGTTATTAAAACTTTGTTGCAATGTTGAAACTGTTTTCTACTAAATTTATTTCTTACATAGTTACATTTTTTTTTTTTAGCTTTATTATTTTTTCACGTTTTAAAGCTCTAAAGCTGGTTTTATATTTTTGCAGAGTTCTTCTTTTGTTCTTGTTTTTGTTTTTTATATATATTATTATTTTTATTTTCTGCTGTTTATGCAATATTTATACAATTCAATGTCTGTATAAGTTCACTTTATTTGTAATATATTAATTTATGAAATAGAATTATTAATTATTAATTATTTGATTTATAAAAGATATTTTAATTTATTTTATTTTAATTATTACTGCACTGTCAAAAGTTTTTTTTTTTTTTTTTTATAATACATTTGCTGTGGTTCACTTATACTTGGGGCTGTCGGTGTTGTCCCCTTTGCATATCTTTGATTGTTTTGCATACTAATTTAACCAGGTAGATAATTACCATTGCTACTGCTAGCAACAGAGCCATAATTTCGATGTGACTCATGCCCTCGGTTGTCTTATCAACGTTGTCCTCCTTCATAGTTTCCAATATTTTTTCTAATTGTTTATTGTCGTTTTCTTCCTGATTTTTCCCTACCTCGTAGCCTGCTACTAGCAATGGGATGGTTGACAGTATTTTTTTCCACCAAGTCATTTTAGCTTAGTTTAAGTATATATTTTTTAAAAGGTTTTGTTTTTAATTTATCATTTTTAACAGAAACTTTATATGCATACTTCTTGAATCACTTCGTCATTCTTTTAAATTTTTCATTCATCTTTAACAAAAAGACAAATTATTTTGTTTTAGTTCACGTCTTAATTAACACTTTTCACTTGTCACGGTCGCCATGTAATATGTTCGAAATATACATAGAGGAAATAAAACACAATAATCTTTGGTGTTTGTGTCGCGACAACGTTTTTACAACTCTACCCATATCTTTTATTCAACTTCTTTTTATATCATTTATTAATAATAATTTCTTACATATTAATGTGGTGTCAAGGAAGTAATGGTAATACGAGATGCAAATGCAATAATTAAAGAATGCCAAAATATATTTAAAGTCACACGGTATTGCAATAATTTAAAGTCACACGATATTGAAATAATTTAGAGTCACACGGTAATTTGATATCGATATAATTTGGAAATGGAATGTTATATTAAAAGTTTATTGGACATTATACCTTCATAACAGTAGGAACTTTTTTCTCTTTGTATCACATTACCTCAAGAGTGTGGCAGAAGAACAATGTTGAGCCAGTCTACTATTACTAATAATAGTAATAATAAATAATAATAATAAATAATAATAATAATAAATAATAATAATAATAAATGAATTTAATAAAACTAAAATAAATAATACTAAAACTAATACTTACTCCTAATACTTACCTTACTTTTAAGTTTTTTGTTGTAAATGTTAAAAATAACGGCTATGCTGACAAATATTGAAGCGTCAGTATACCTACACAATAAATGTATTTTTACTTGCAAAGTAATCTCAAATCGAACGGTTGTGTTCTTATTAAAGTGTTCTCTAAAGTTTTTGAAAGTTTTATTTTTTCACCAAAGTGCCCTAACCTTTTGTTTAAATTATAATTTAATTAATTTAAACAATTTCTTAAAAAATATTAAGAAAAAACATTTTGGCGCCCGAGCAGGGACTTGTGAAAAATAAAAACAAAATTTAAAAATAAAAGAGTGATAAATTATTTCATTTTTTAAAATCAGTTTTATAATTTAATTAAAACTAAATAAATAAACAGTGAACACAAACAAACTATTATATAAAACAATTACTTACATTAAACAGTGTCACAAGTTTTTAAAACATACAAAACAAATAATAAAACAAAACACAATCACACAAACTAAACTGTTTTAAACAAAACAACAAATAAAATACAAATAAAACATATAAAGAAAACAGTGATTAAACATAAAATTACAAAAGTTCTAAACAAACATAACAACAAAAACGTTAATAAACACAACAACAAGTAATTTAATCTTGGAATAATCCTACCCAGAAGTTTACTCAGATGCCCCGTTGCCGCTGTATCATCTGTAGAGCCGAGCGTATCCAGGGAAGTAATTCCGAATCAGACCAAGAGGTAACAAGTGTAAAAAATATTGTGTTATTACCTTAAATTTGTAAATTATTCAAATTTAAGAGATTTTTGTAAATTATTCAAAAATTAATTCCACTTTGCAAGTCGAACACAAAATATATTTTTTACACTTAAATAATTGTGAAACAATTTATTTATTTGTTATATTTAAACAAAACCCACCCTTAAAAGTGAAACTTAACGCGAGTGTTAATAATTTTGTTAATATAGAAACATACATTTATAATTTATTCTCTTTATTAGTGAGAGATAAATTAAAATTCTTTAATTGCCGTCGGTATTGCAATATTATTAAAATAATTTTTATTGCTTTGAAAAATACACGAAATTATTCGCGAGTGTTAATTGTGTTTATTTTAAATAAATTAATTAATACCATATTTACATTTACTTTTACATTCGTTTTTATTAAATTATTAAGATCAGTGTTTCATTCCGAGTGTTCCTATACCACTTGTATTATTATTTACTCTCAGCTAATAACAGTGTGGTGCGTTCACACTAGCATCGAAAAGTTAATTTTCACATAGTTTTAAAATATCAATTTGTTTGTGTGTTCACACTAGCTTCAAAAATTTTTATTCTACATTTTTAAAAACAAATTTGCTTAGCGTGTTCACACTATCAGATTATATTCTATAATACTTGAGAATTTAACTTATAACGATTTTACTTGGTTTAATAAATATTTATTATACCAAAGGCTGTTTAAAGTGGTTTTAGGCGAAAATTAAATAAATTACTTTTAATTTTTGAACATACTGATCAAAATTTACTATTTTTTGCAAAATAAAAATAGATCTGAAAACTGTAAAGAATCCGAATACCGTGTAACCGACGAGAGAATAATATTTTATAATTCTTGTGGTCCAAAACATTTTTAATTTCTAATTTGAAATATATAACTCGGCCAATAAATTAATTTGGTAAATTTAAAATTTGTTTTGAGGAATAAAATAAAGTAGAAGTTATACAATGCCTAGTAGAAAACATCAAGATTCTCCTTCCAGATCGGAAACTTTGGAGAAATTAATGGCAAAGAAAACAAAGGTTGTACAAAATATAGTTAGAATTCAGCAATCTATAAGGGAAAAGACGATATCTTTTAACCCTATAGAATTAGAATGTCGCTTAGACATTTTAAAAACTTATATTGACCAAGCAATGAAGCTTCAGTCAGAGGTTGATAATTTAGATCCCGATAATGACGATAGAGCTGAGCTTGAGGACATTTGTGTGACAACAAAATCAATGTTTTTGAGTCTATTGGCTAAAAATAGGCAGCCAAACTTGCCTGAAATCTCTTTCAGTGCACAGACACATCAGTCAAAACTCCCAAATATGAAGCTCCCCAAATTTAATGGAAAATATTCTGATTATAAGAATTTTATGAACTTATTTGAGAACTTAGTCCACAATGATCCGACGTTGACAGATATTGAGAAGTTTAATCATTTAATATCATGCTTGTCCGATTCAGCTTTAGGTACAGTGAAAGCTTTTCAGATTTCAGAAGAAAATTATCCCAAAGCATTAGCCAGCTTAAAAAAGGTTTACGACAATGAATGCCTAATATTTTTTGACAATATTGCAAAACTTTTTGATTTGCCAGAAATCACAAAACCTTCGGCTTCTGCTTTGCGAAGCATGATTGATACCGTTTCTGCTATTTACGATTCGCTGTTGTCAATAGGTGACGATAAGAAAATAACGAATGCCATATTAATACATTTAGTGATGTCAAAAGTAGATCCAGTGACCAGATCGAAGTGGGAAGAATAGCTTGATTTCGAAAAGCTCCCTTTGTGGTCAGACTGCGAAGCCGCCTTGAACAAACGGTACCAGCATATTTCTGCTGACGAATCTTCTAGTTCAAGACCGAGGTTTAATAGTAATAATAATAATACTAATAAAACAGAAAATTCTAAAAAGAAAATTTACAAAACATCATTAAATTGTACAAAATCAAAACCATCTGCTGATAAGTGCTTGTTTTGCCGATCAAATCAGCATATAATAAATAATTGCCCTTCTTTTACTGCTGAGCCCATAACCCAAAGATTTGATTTCATAAAATCTGTGCCAGCATGTATTAATTGTTTGAGAAAAGGTCATACAGTAGCAAGATGTCAATCTTCTAAGTGCAGAATATGTAGTGGTTCTCACAATTCACTATTGCACAAATTTAATTCAAGTTCTAATAATTCGAATAATCATGCTGAACAGCCATCTACTTCACACGCTTCTGTTAATTATTCATCATCGGATGAAAGAATTATTCTTGCCACAGCTGTTGTGAAAGTGAGAAGTAATTCTGGCAAATATATACTGGCCAGAGCACTTTTAGATTCCGGTTCTCAACCAAACTTGATAACTGAGGAACTTGCGCAGCTACTAAGACTGAAAAAAGAAGGAGGCAGATTAAGTCTAAATGGCATAAGTGAAACAAATTCGGTTTCCAAATCTTGTGTAAATTTAACTGTCACGTCGAGGGTTAACTCTACTAACTTTACTTCAAAGTTCTGGGTATTGAGTCACATAACTAATTTGCAACCTGATCTTAGAATAAATACAACTAGCTTAAATATTCCTAAGAATATAGAATTAGCTGATCCTTGCTTTCATAAGCCACAAAAAATTGATTTATTGATTGGCGCTGAAATTTTCTTTGATTTGATGTGTGTTGGTCAAATAAAGTCTGGTCCGAGCCTGCCAATTCTTCAAAAGACGTCGCTTGGTTGGATTGTAACTGGAAAATACAACCAATCAAAGGGCTCGACCAATAATAATGTTTTTCATTTAAGTACTATTGTAGAAAACGAGAGCAATGTTGATTCAATAGTCAGGAAATTCTGGGAATTAGAAGATCTTCCAAATGAGTCAACAAAAATATATTCTGAGGAACAGCAACAATGTGAGGACAAATTTAGAAATTCAGTACGACGCTTAATGTCAGGACGATTTGAAGTCTCACTGCCTTTCAAATCTGATACAAAATTGCTTGGTTTATCTTTTGAAACTGCTAAAAGGCGATTTCTCTCTTTGGAACGAAGACTTTCCAAAGATGACATCATGAGGCAGATGTATCATGATTTTATGAAAGAGTATTTCGATTTAGGTCATATGTCACTGTTGAATAATATGCCAGATTTTCCTCACTATTTTATTCCACATCAATGTGTTTTGCGACCTCAGAGTACAACTACAAAACTTCGAGTAGTTTTTGATGCTTCATGTAGAACTTCTTCGCACGTATCGCTTAACGATTTGCTAATGGTTGGTCCGACGATTCAAGAAGAATTATATTCTACATTAATCCGTTTTCGATTTCATAAATATGCAATCACTGCAGATATTGAAAAGATGTATCGTCAAATTTTAATTGGCGAAAATGACCGAAATTTTCAATTAGTCCTTTGGCGAGAAAATCCATCTGATTCCGTAAAAGTGTTTCGTTTAAACACTGTTACATACGGCACGGCGTCAGCGCCATTTTTAGCGATCAGATGTTTGATTCATTTAAGCGATTTGTACAAAGAGACTTTACCTATTGGTTCAAAAGTTGTTCGCAGTGATTTCTATGTAGATGATTTATTAACTGGTGCTGATAACTACCAAGACCTGAGTATAATTCGTAACCAGGTTAATGAAATTTTGAATTCAGCTGGTTTTAAACTTACGAAATGGTTTTCAAATCATCCTGAATTTATGAGTTCAATACAGAATGAAAAACTATTACATACCGATTCCGATTCAGCAAAAGCTCTTGGCATACATTGGATTCCGAAGAACGATTCATTTAAGTTTCGTTTGGAAAATAATTTTCAAGAATTAAAAGCTACTAAAAGAAACATATTGTCAGTTTCTTCGCGGTTATTTGATCCTCTCGGACTTTTATGCCCTATAGTAACAAAATCCAAAATGTTATTACAAGAACTTTGGATTCAAAAACTTGACTGGGATGAATCAATTCCCATGAGACTAAATACTTCATGGGAAAATTTCAAATCTAATTTACTGGAAATTGATTCAATAACAATCCCAAGATTCGTTTTTACAACTTTTAAAGCAAAAATTCAAATTCACGGATTTGCTGATGCCTCAATTCGAGCATATGGTTGTTGCATCTACATCCGAAGCTCCGAATCAAACAGAATTGTTTCGAGACTACTTACGGCGAAATCTAAAGTTGCGCCTCTTAAGACCAAGGCTCTTCCGAGACTTGAGCTATGTGCTGCACACCTATTAGCTAAGTTGTGGAATCGAATTAACTTAATGATAAGCTTTGAAATCGAGTGTGTTAATTTCTGGACTGATTCAGAAATAACACTTCATTGGATTAAAACACATCCATCCTCTCTATCCACTTTTGTTTCCAATCGAGTGGCTGAGATTCAAGAATGGTCAGACCACGTTTCGTGGCGCCATGTTCCCACCAAGCAGAATCCAGCTGATATTGTTTCAAGAGGATGCGATGTTGAAGAATTAAAAAATTCGATTTGGTTTGAGGGACCTTCGTTTTTACTTAGCGAAAGTTCCCACTGGCCTGTTAACGAACACTTTGAGTTAACAGAGAACCAAGAATTATTGGAAAAAAGAAAAATGAATGTACTTATTGCAGTAGAGGATCCACATAATTGCCTATTGGATCTTATAGAAAAATATTCGTCTTACAAAAAGCTTCTACGAGTACCGTCTTTTGTACTTAGATTTGTTGACGTTTTGAGAAAACGCAAAATAGACAAAGGCTCTAGACCTACTGCAATCGAATTGAAATGGTCATTCTTTCGGCTTGTAGAGACAATCCAGAAAAATTACTTTTCTGAGGAGATATCGAAATTGCAAAAATCTCTTGTCTTGCCATCAAACATTCAAAGATTAACACCATTTGTTCATACTTTCACAGAAGAGAAACGAACATTTTCACTTTTAAGGGTAGGTGGGAGATTGCTTAATGCAAACTTGAAGTATAATACCAAGTTCCCACTTTTATTACCGAAAAGAAATAGCTTTGTCACACTGTATTTGCGGAATCTTCATTTTGAAAATTGTCATGCTGGCACAAAAGCACTTGTAGCTCTTTCGCGGCAGAATATATGGCTTATTAATGCGAAAGAAGAGTGCAGCAGAATAGTTCGCCGGTGTGTTCATTGCTTCCGTTATAAACCAAAATTAATGTCCCAAATAATGGGCAATTTACCCACTAGTAGAGTGAGAGCTACCCGACCCTTTTTAACGGTCGGCGTAGACTTCTGTGGTCCCGTTAACGTGTCACTGAGAATACGTGGTAGACCACCAATTAAAATGTATATAGCGGTTTTCGTGTGTTTCACTTCTAAGGCGGTACATTTAGAATTAGTGTCTGACCTGTCTACTGATTCTTTTCTTTTATCTTTTAAAAGGTTCGCTGCCAGGAGAGGACTGCCAACAGTAGTTTGGTGCGACAACGCGACGAACTTCGTCGGAGCCAGCCGAGTGCTCAAGGGGCTGCAACAGGTCGTCGCATCATACGCAGCGTCGTCCGGGGTGAGGTTCAGCTTCATACCACCTCGGGCGCCACATTTCGGAGGGCTGTGGGAAGCAGCCGTGAAGCAGGCGAAGTTCCTACTTCTGCGAGCCGTGGGTAACGCATCGCTCACTCAAGAAGAGATGGGCACAATGCTTGCAGAAGTAGAGGCGGTGCTCAACAGTCGGCCAATCGCACCGCTGTCTCCAGACCCCAACGACGGGGAAGCGCTAACTCCAGCGCACCTACTGATAGGCGAGGGTCTGCGTTCGCTGCCGCCAGAATCCGTAGAAGACGTGACAGGCAAAGAGGCGAAATTATGGAAGCGATGGCGTCTGCTTTGCGGTCTCAAGCAGACATTCTGGCAGGCTTGGTCTCGCGACTATCTCCTGGGACTTCAGGGCAAAGGCAAGTGGCGCGAGGAGATGCCCAGTCTCAAGGTCGGTCAAGTGGTGATAATCCACGAAGACAATTGCCCGCCACAGCACTGGCTGACCGGGAGAGTCGTCAACGTCCACGAAGGAGACGATGGCAAGGTCAGGGTGGCGGAGGTCAAGACCAGAAACGGCGTATTTAAACGCCCAATATGTAAATTGGCTCCACTACCTGATGGTTGAAGACCTCAGCTCCTTCAATGGGGCCGGAATGTTGAGCCAGTCTACTATTACTAATAATAGTAATAATAAATAATAATAATAAATAATAATAAATAATAATAAATAATAATAATAATAAATGAATTTAATAAAACTAAAATAAATAATACTAAAACTAATACTTACTCCTAATACTTACCTTACTTTTAAGTTTTTTGTTGTAAATGTTAAAAATAACGGCTATGCTGACAAATATTGAAGCGTCAGTATACCTACACAATAAATGTATTTTTACTTGCAAAGTAATCTCAAATCGAACGGTTGTGTTCTTATTAAAGTGTTCTCTAAAGTTTTTGAAAGTTTTATTTTTTCACCAAAGTGCCCTAACCTTTTGTTTAAATTATAATTTAATTAATTTAAACAATTTCTTAAAAAATATTAAGAAAAAACAAACAAGCTGGCAATATACTTATAAACAGGCATATTCTAAAAATCATTTTTTTCAGAACATGCCTGAAAATGAGTTAAAATACATCCATGCACATATTAGTGTTTTTTATTCACCTCTATTAAGAATATCATGTTAAAATAAGGAAGAACTCTAGAACTTATTTATTCCAAAATATTGTTTTTATTATATACATAGCAGTTATTATCTATGTACATAGATATAAACAAACCAAAAATTTACAGCACAAGAAAAGATAAACATATACAAAACCTACTTACACCCAAAATAAAAGCTTTTCAAAAACAAAAATATAACACTTCAAAAATTATGTACAAAGGACAAGCTACACACATATACACACAAAAGGGAAACATACTAAATATTAGCCGTCATTATTTTATTGTTTTCGTAAGATTTAACTATAAATGACGAACACTTTTGCCCACATAAATTTTGAATTATTTTAATTATTTATTTATTAGCAAGTAAGCCTAATTAAGTTTGATTTTTGACTAAAACTTAATAAATACATTGTAATAACTATACCTATTTATAATTTTTTTCCTGTGGTATTTTTGTGGTCATGGCAGCTCTTTAAAGGGTGAACAAAGTGTGTGACGATGACTTTTGTCCGTTTGTGTATATAAACTATCAAACTAAAACAATTTTAAAGCTTATGGCCTTTTTTTTTTAAAAAAGAGGTAATCATTAGGAAATTATAAGTTATTATAAAGTTATTTAAAATTATAAAAAAAAAATTATTAAAATTATCAAAAACTAAAATATCATTCTTATTATTATGTACATGCATGTATATATAAGTAGATATGTATGTATGTAATTATGTACGTAGCAATATAGGTCATGGCAGGTAATATTTAAAATGGCACTATTGTTGCTCTTTTTGTGTTCTTTCCTGTATTAAATGGAGAAGTAATAGAAAAGTATACATATAAGAATAAAACCGATTGGAGGAAAAAACAAAACACTTACCATCAAAGACACCCCATCCAATATGTCGTTGAAGCCCTAAACACTTAGAGGACAGCAGGCAGAAGACAGCAAACTGTCAAAAATAAAATACATGTGTTTAAATGAAAACGATTATTTTGACGACATCACAGCAGCACGACTACACGACAGCATTTGCTGCTGCTGCCAACTTAGGCTATTTTCTATTTTGAAGGGCAGCAATAAACAAATACAGTGTTGCCATTATACATATAAATTGGAAAAATAAAAACAAAAACTTTTTTTAATATTAAACATAAAAAAACATTACAAAAATACAATAAGGAAATAAATTTATGTGTTTTTATAGTTTTTCGTGATATTATTACATTTTTCATCAATAACTTTAATTTTATTCATTATAAAATATTACATATATATGCGGTATCCCTTAAATTTGTATTCCTAAAGTACACAGCTGTTGTTGCTGTCTTCAAAATAATTATGAAGCTGACTTCAGAGCAGCATTTGAAGTTAACAGCATTTGAAGACGTGAAGTTGTGAAGTCTGCTGTCGTCTAAGTGTTTAGAGCTTGAATGCACGCCTTAATTTTGCTTTAGCACATGCTGCTGATTCCGGTGGCAAGCTCCCTAATTCAGCGGCAATATATTCGCCAAAGGCCGCGAATGTATCTTTCACTTGAGAGTCGCTTGACCTCAATGTCTGTAGCGCTTCCGTAGCCATCTCCTTTAAGTCAGAATTGCTTGATGTTGTTGGGGGGCTTTTCCGCTTACGTTTGTACATGTTGGTGCATGGCGATAATTCTTCGCTGAGGCCCAGGTCGTTGATTAACCCCTCATCTGTGTTCGCCGAGGAAAACAGTGAGCACTATGTGTACAAAGGTATGTTATTTGCAAATGCATATTGAGAGGCTTAAAATACCTCCAAACAATTTGAAACTGTTCATTAGTTCCTTGGCCAGACTTTTTTTCCTCAGCTTCTCCAAATTGCAGTTAAAACTGGTCCGGAGGTTTGCCCATTTCCCTTTACAATCATTTATGCTTTAAGCTTGTATTCCGCGCAACCAGCATCCCACAAACTTCTCCGCGCCTCAACCTCCTTTATTAACAACATGATATTTTCATGTGACCATGCAGTTTCTACTTTTTTTCTGTACGATCTCTGCTTCCCTTTTGATTTTTTATCGGTTTCTAGGTTGGGAGAATTCAAAGGACTCTGCAGGTCTATTGTTTGAAAACTGCAATCAATCATGCAGGCCTTGTCAAAAATATTTTCACTCATATTATTATTTTTTTTTATTAAATTTCACTTAAAGAACACATACTTTTGTTTGTATTTTTTATTTATTATTTAACGTTTATAAGCGGGCAGTGTTGCCAGTAGAAATATTTGTCTGACAATGATGCCGTTGTCATGTGCATTATTTAAGCACATCTACTAATAAAAAATGAACTAACAACGTCTGGCAATTTTCTACCAATAGCAGCGAAGAGTGTTCTCACGATTGGCAGGTGTCTAACAATATTATTGGCTTACAATAGGCTGACAATGCTTTTTCTACCAACGTTGTAAGCCAAAAATTGGCAGTTCACACAGTTGAAAGACATTGTAAGGCATATTTTACTGACAATATTGTTAGATCTTACAATCGTCTGTACATAGCTTTAGCCAAAAAGTAATATTGTATTTCATTAAATATTTTTAAATTATTTTCCCACTGTATTGCAGTGTAGTATAGAGATTGTATTACATATGTATGTAACTGTCTGGCTACTTATTTAAATAGGCAAATTAATTTCCCACTTGTTTTTATTTTTCTATGAAAATGAAAAAAAAAATCAAAAAGAATTAACATACATAAAATGTTCAACTATATATAAATGTTTTTTTGACCTTTTTAAATAGTTTTTCTTTTCTAATTTATTAAGCACTAGGTCAGTTTTATAAATAACAAAATAAACATTATTTATATTTTCAATATTTCGCCACGCCTTTGGGTGGCATCATCAGGAAACAGGAAACAAAAAATTAGATTTTCTTTTTTTTAAATAACAAAATTAAAATGAAATTATTTTTTCAAAATAAAACAGAAAAATCAAAAACCAAACGACAAAAAACTCAAATATTTAAAATTTACATTCTTATAAATTTAAAACTCAAAAAACATTCAAGTAAAATAACTCAAAAATTTTAAACATTTACATTCTTATAAAAATTTAAAAAACAGAAAACATTTAAATTATTTAAAATTTTTAAAAAACTTAATACAAATACATTAACATAAACTTTCACGATAGAAATGTTACAAGCAATCATATACTCTCAAACGTTAATTATTTTTTATGCACTAAATGTCTATAACATTGCGCAACATTATCAGTATCAGCCTTAAAGTTTATTCTTTTTGTTGCTGGTATTTTAATTATTTGTAACATCTCTAACATATACCGACGCTTATAATTATTTTCTATATTTAAAACAGATGCATCTTCAAAGTTAGGATTATGATCAAATCTGGCACAATGGGAAGATAATGCAGTTTTTTGTGAATTATTAACGTCCCTGTATCTTTGATCAGACTTATGTCCAGCTATTCTAGTTTTTAGTTTATTTTTTGTCGTACCTACATATTCCTTATTACAATTCTCACTATCATTACCATTATAAGGTATTTTGTAAACTACATTTGACATGTCCCATTTTTTAATCTTATCTTTTGTTTTACTAAATAATCTATGATGTTTAAGCTCATCCAAAATATAACTTTTTTGCAGTTAGATCAAAGAAACATTTCTATTAGAGCTGTGTCCGGTCATTTAAATCAGGTTTGTTCGTTCAATAGTGTACGGGTTAAATTGAACGGATGACTTAAGGCCCAACTATAATGTGCATAAGCTAGCTTTAGCTTATGTCAAAAATTCAACGAAAAGCCTGTCAAATGCTTAGGTAACTTATCAAAGATATTTATGTGGCTACAATGTACATATATAAATTTAGTAACTTATTTGCCACAGTTGCACATTTATGTTTATTTCGTACTTTTGCCAAAAATAATTTCTATATAAATCAACAAAATTTTAAAACTAAAAGACTTTAAAGAAAATATTTTATATATTTAATAACATTCACAAACACATTTACATATTTTGGTTTATGTTCTAAGAAAATGTAAAAAAAAATTATTACAAATTATTTTCTGTTTTGTGTTTGTGGCCAACCGTACTAAAAAATGCAACGATGTTCATCGTTTATATGGTATACATATGTGTGTATAAATACAAATTTAATTTAAATATATTATAATTGTAAAAAATTGGCCATAAAGAAATATGTTGTTTTTTTCTACATTTTTTAAAGAATTTAAAACTAAAAAATTTAACAATTTAGGTCTTAATTAGAAAATTTCTTTATTAATGTATAAACCGAAGCACAATCAGCTGTTTCCGTACGGAAAGTGCGATCAGTTTCGTAGCTTGCATAAAGAAATGGAATTTAACGAAACTTGACGAAAAGTTATCTTATTCACATTATAGTTTACCACATATAATTTAATGTATTTGCACAGTTGTATAAGTTGGCATAAGCTAGTTTATGCACATTATAGTTGGGCCTTTAATTGTAGGGTAGGGTTAATCAGCTCTTTAAAGTGAACGCTCTTTTCAGCTTAGCACATTAAAACGAAATAGTTCGTTTATTTAGTTCTAGCTCACTTAGTAAGCTCAAACAACTGAGCGAATCTAGTTGATATGTTTAGCTCAATTGTTTTTAGCTCATACAATTTTGAATGTTCTGTGATAGAATAAAAAAAGACATTAAAAACATATTCACACATACTAATAAAAAATTGTGCCATTGAAACCCAATTAAAAGAATATTTGTATTTAATTATGCATATTTATCTGACTTTATTTTTGTGAACTGTTAAAATGAAAAAAAATATTGGTTCATAATAATATGTTTTCTGATCAATAAAGGATGTTTCTGCTTAATTTGGACCAAAATAAGATTTAAGGTTTCACTCAAGTTTTAATTTTATATTTGTTTTAACATAAATAATGATGAACTAGAAAAGGGGTTCAGTAACTAAGCCAAAAGAGCTCATTAAAAAGAGCGCTCCATTTAGTTCAATTTAACCAATCTTAATTGAACTATGTCGTTCACGAACTTCACAACTGTACTTAATTGAACGTAATGGCCAGATTATTAACCGGTCCCTTTCGTTCAGTAGTGTAAAGGCATCATTAGTCTTTACTTTCTGCTGCTAATCTGTTCCGTGCCGTTCTGATTTTTAAATTATAGTGATTAGTTTTCTGTAGCAACATATCATCTGTTTATAATAAAGAAAACACAATACACAACACAACAATAAAAAAATACAATAACAAAAATAGGTTTGTTTACAGTTTTGCACTCAAACTACCAAACAACTTTCAAGTAACTTAACGATAAATTCTATTTTCTACTGATTCGTACGGAACAAAACAGAACGTTAAAGTAATAAAAAACCATAAATACATATTTTCCATTTAACAGAAACTGATCAGCTGATTCGTCACGGAACGGAAAGTAAAGACTTATACTGCCTTCGTTCGGTTGTTTCTACTATTTTTCATGTTCTTTTATTTCAGGGTATTTTTTGTGTATTAAAAGGAGTTGCACATACTTCATTTTTGTTTGAATAACAGTCTTTTAAAAAAAATTTTTTTGATATACATAGTGTTTCCTTTTTAATGTTCAATTGGTAATATTTAAATAAAAAAAGTGATTTTAAATAAACTGTTCTTCATAATTAGAAAGGCACTTCTTCCGAACCTACAGAAAACCTGATTTTATAGTTTTCTATGTGCCAAGGGTTTCACCTCTATATCAAAACCAGAATTTGACGGCATTTAAACATGCAAATTTTACTTTGACAAAGTTTTATTAGTTTTCTTTGATAAAAAGACAAGAAATCACATACAATAAGGATTGTTGTTCAAAATCGTTCAATCGATCAATTTGAACGGTTGAACGAACGGACCTGTCTTTGATAATTGACCGAAAAAGACAGGTGTAAAAATGTTTAAATTGAAAATAATCTAAACTTCATGCATGTGAATAACTTGCATACATATTCGGCATTTATACTATGCAACTTTTCATGAAACTAGCATGAGATTTTTGTTTGTTTGTGAAACAGGAGGAATAAGCAATATGGTATTGCTTGATTTTTTTTCTCCCTCACTTTTTTACGCTCTTTTTTCACTCTCTTCTTGCTAGATTTTCGAGTACGTGATCACGTTCTAGTAACAATTAGCAACAATAAGTAACAATTTTTAGTTACTGAACAGACCTAATTTTTATTAATTTTTTTTTTGTGAATTTTTATTAGAGCGAAAATTTTAAGTTTAACTTAGCCACGCAAAAATTTTTGTTTTTAATTGTCTTTCGGCTATAATTAGTTAGAAAAGGATAAAGTACTGGGGCAATAGACTCTAGATAGTTTTTCAACTGTATTAGGATTAATTGATGAGCATTATACATATAAAAGAATGCCCATTGTAATAAAAATAATCTCCAACTCGCTGTCTCACCACGAAGAAGCGCTTAAAATTTTTAAGGACAGATAGTAAAGCTTTTACGCTCACGAGATAAAAGACCGCAGAATTTTTTTGGTATTCCTCGACTGATAACTGCAATAATAGAGGATGAATTTGTTAAGAAGCACAATATCAAGCCGTTAAGTATTAAAGAATTAGGGCCAGCACTCAGGGGATGACCCCTACTTATGAATTGCATTGTGCCAGAACTAGGAAATTAGGTTGTGGGAAGGGGGATAGAGGGAGTAGTGCTTGTGGACATTTGATTTGAATTTTTGTACATTAAAGTGGCAGGAAAGATCTCTGCAGGGAGTTTATTCCACATACGAACTGTTAGGCTAAAATAAAGAATTCTCTCTGTAATGCGTAGTGCGGTTCATTGGCCAGTCGACCACAAAGGTATGCGCTCTTGATGCAGAGCGCGTGGCGCGTAAGAAGCTAAAGTTTTCAGAAACAATAATTTGTTTATTAGGAAATAAATTCCCTATCCAATGTGCCAAATGTTCAATAAATGGTGACGGTGCTTAGAACTGTAATCGAGTCAACAAGCTCGGCGTGTACAAAAAACAAAAGTATTCAAGATGCAAGCGTACCTTGAATATTGAAGCTGCACTAAAAAGAATCCGAGAAACGGTTACTACAGGGCTGATGACCCAATGTACCCTTGTCACAAAAAGTATTTAGAAATACGCCACTGTTTAAATACTAAAACTGGAACGTATAATAAACGACCTGGTTATACAACTTTCAGTTATCAAGTTATGAACATCAGGGTAATATGCGCTTTTCCGGTTTTCACAACTAAAGACTGTACTCTGAAGTTTACAAAAGCAAACCTTTTGTTAACAACGAAAAGCTGCTCGAAATATTCTTTGAAGCAGTTGACAATTGAAAGATATCAAAACAAATTTGAAAAATTCATAGTATTGGTTCTGATGCTTAAATATGCCATATAATTCAAAAGGTACACAAAAAGTTAATGTTATGCGCTGGAATGCTCAAGGCAATTAATAGATAGACGATCCGTTATTTTTACATCTGCGTATAACTCAATTTACACTACAAACTTTATGTCAGACTTAAATTCACCAACAAATACACACCTTAAATGGAATTGTGTTTCAGTATATATCTATATGCATATACATACATATATAAAAACAAGTTGTCCGTTGTTCGTGATTTTATAACTCGAGAACCACTCAACCGATTTTCAAACGAGTACATGCGTTGATAAGGACTTCTTTCATTGATGGTTTATAAAAAAACATCGAAAATTTTTTACGAATATGCATTATACCCGCATGGTGTGCTTTCCCTATATAAAATGTATTTTTTCTTTCTTTTGAGTATTATATTTTGTCGGTATAAGGCTCTGCTTGCTCACTTCATTTGACATGTGTGTTTATGGATTGTCATTTAAGTTAACAGTGCGAGCAGTGACATTTTTATACCCTTCACCACAAAAAGGTGGAAAAAGTTTCTCATTCCGTGTGTAATTTCTACAGTATCCACTTTCTACCCCATAAAGTGTATATATTCTGACTTCTTATGTATAGCGAAGTCGATTTAGCAATGTCCGTCTGTCCGTCAAACTTGATTTCAAAAAACAAATATGTCATTCGATCAGATAGTGTCGAAAGAGGTGCTATTGGAAATTAGCATGATCGATTCATGTCCTTCGCGGCAGCAGGCAAAACATCACGTATACCTCTAATTTTCCCTGTCTTTTGGAACAATAAAGCAACTCCAATAAAAAAAAAATATATGGGACGATAGAGAATTAAAAATAAGAAAAAAACAACGTCCAGTGAAAAAAAGGCGCTCGCTTTTAAAGTGATCTTTAAGGAAATATTAAAATGCTAACATATTAAGAGCCGATGTCATTTTTATACCCTGTTCAGATATACGTTTTAATTGCGCAATAAAGGAATTTACGCAATTAAGGCCCCTAATTGAATTTAATTTACCATATAAGAAATTAATTAAAAAACTTATCAATTAGTACTTAATTGAGTCATTAATTGACAAAGTTTCCTCCTACAACCCTTCTAAAGCGTGTTCAATGAGAGAATATTTTATACAATGACAAACTAAATGCCATAAAAATTAAAAATAAAATATTTTCAAATTAAATAATATGAAAAATTTTTGAAAATTTAATGGAGATTCAAAGCTAGCGTGCAGTCAGAACTTGATCGTACTGACTGAAAGAGTTCCATATTTCAAATAAAAACAAGAAAATTTTCTTCCAAATTTACAAACACAAATTTCTAATGTAAAAATTTTTGAAAAAAGAAATAGCAAAGTAAAGGCGACCTGACGATAATAACAAACAACCATAAATATAAATATCTAAATCAGTAAAAAAAAGCGGTGTTTGATGCTTAAAGCATTTTGTTAGCATTTGCAAGAGCTTTGTCATCGATTGTGAGCACCTTTTTTCGAATACTTTGCAAAATTGCCAAAAAACTTCGTAAAACTTTTAGTGTGTGTTTTTTTTTCTATTTCTTTTGTTAATCGTTTTATTATCCTGGCATTTACTTGTATATAGTTTTCTCAGCTTTCTTCTAACTATTATACAAACGTTACCTTCAATTCAAAATATTTTGTATATAAAACCGAAAACTATTAATGTTATGTATATTTTGTGCTGTGTGGTTGTAAAAAATTTTAGCTGTAGATATTCGGTTTTGAAATCGCCATATAAATTATGGCAAAAAAGCCACACCATTTTAGTCTAGCAACGATGTGATGTAAATTTTTTCGTGGAAAGTGCTAATAAACACTTTGAATTCAAAGTATTTAATGTTTATTAACTTATTTTGTAAAATAGAACAAGAATCAGCTATTCTGTTCTTGTCAGTAACAAAAGTAGTAAGAAATTTATGTATTAACATTCACATCTTATACACTTTTTTACTCTTTCGCTGCGTCTTTTTAAGTACTGAGGTAAACACTTTCCAATAACAATTCGTAACAACTTCTCGTTATTGAACAGAGCTATATTCTACTTTTAAATTTTAATTCAGTAAATTAAATTGGATATGTGTAAACATCAAAATTAATTTCTCAATTTAAATTTTAATTGTCGAAATTAAAACGTATGTCTGAACAGGGTATTATGTAAAACTAGCTGACCCGGCAAACTTTGTTTTGCCTTCAAAATGTTTTATATAGAAGCTTACTTATTTGCATAGTTAAGAGGGAAAATAAACACTTATTTAACGATCTTTAATATTTGTATTTAACGGTGTATGAGATACTTAGAACTGTAAGAATTATCATGTTGTATTAATATTTAGTTTGACAAATTCTATGATTTCATATTATTTTCAAATAACAAAATTTTTTGTTCTTTCGACATTCCGACTCGAGAACATGCGACATACAATCGACCATGAGAAAAGCAGGAGTTTTCAAGGTCCAACGTCTGTCTTGTGATTTATTAATTAACATTGCAAAAGCCAGCCGTGCGGGAAACTGCAAGTGTTTGAAATTGAATGGCATATCAGTCGGAACCCTTAGCATTCGGAATGGCATAAGACGAACTCTACTTTATAATTTCCATTGAGTATTGTTGCATCAATAACGTTGTTCATCAACTTTTTAACCGCTAGCCGAGTACCATTGCATCAACCAATCATTTTTTGTGTAATTTTGTCTAATGTTTGGGAACACGTTTCCAATTAGCTCAAATTTTGATTTCGTGAATTGGCAATAAGCGGCGGGAATCTGAACACAGCCTGTGGAAATATCAACGGGAATAATGCCGTTTCCAATGTCAAGAAATTGTTTTGAAAATACTTTTTCTGAGTGTCCGCTTTGAAACTCGATACGCATGTTCGTAGTAAGTTTCAGTATCTTGAAGTGCTTCCATAAAACATATACTTCAGACATGCATTTATTTAATAGGTCGTTTGTGGAAAATCACCGGCCAACAGAATTTTCACACCACCAAACTGTCTTTGGCGGTTTCGTATGTCTTGCATCGTTTTATCTAATGACTCCAACGACTATTTATGTGCCATTGTACACTCATCTTAAAAGATCAATTTGCTTTGCTGCAAAACCTTAGCCATTACACTGTTCTTAAAAATATTGTACGTTGGATTTTCATTAAGTTGCATATTTAATGGTAGCTTAAGTGCTATTTCAGATGACGCAAAGTGATTAAAAAAGTTTTTCCAGTTCCAGTGGGAACGCCAAAAAAAAAAAACATCCCACCAGTTTCCTCATTTACAACTTTCATAATGGTGTCGTACACATATATCTGTTCTTTATTCAATAGTGTAACTTTAGTTCAAACTGATTCTTTTAAATAAAACGTGTCGCTTACATACAATTTTATTTTTTTATTTTGCAATTAAAATTACATTTGTACATTACGTAATCGAAAGATAAATAATATAGTCTGAGAAGAGGCTGTGGTTAATGAAAAATAAATATAGAGATTTAAGGTGCAGACGTTCTTACTTTATTCCGAATATAAAAAAATTAATACTGTAGGCGTAAAAGTGGTGCTGTTCAATTTTTTAGTTATAAAATTCTAAGTTTGGGTAAAAAAAAACACTTATGAACAAGTACAATCGAGATCGGCGCTGCCATTTTTACTCTATTAACCAAGATCTTAAGACCATTGAAAAATCGATGCAACAGTTTTTACTCTACTAAAATTTCAAGAAAATCGAAAAAGAGTGTGTGTAAAAGGAGGCGTGGTTCTAGCCGTTATAAAGCGATGCGATTACCAACGAACGACATTTGATTTTTATATAGTATATTGATTTATTTCATAGATCCCCAAAGACGTGATTTATAAAAGCTAAGTATATAAATTAAATTAATGGTTTGACTAAAATCGAGTTGCAATGAATTTAAAAAACAAATTGTATTTCAATTTTTAAAATATTAACTCAAATATTTTCAAATATTTCAAAACGAATGCAGTGTTCACTAAAATGGCTATAACTGGTAAGCCAATACACATACAAAGACTGCTTATACACAAAAACCTTGGTATTAAGCTTTGGAAAAACAAAATCGGTTCACGCATTCCAGAGAACATTAATTACTAACACAATGCAACTTATTTATATAGACTTATTTATATAACGGTGGAGTAACCACCTCTTTCTAGTTGCATAAGTTCAGAATGATGATACATGAAAAGCGGACCTGCTAATCTAAGGATGGAGAAGTTTGGTCCAACGGCAGGAACATTGATTGACCTCTCGGTGTAAAGGAAGCAGGGAATGCAAGAAGTATCGAGGAAGCGTCTTAGCGATTTGGAGGAGAATACTAGGAATACTGGTCCGGTATATAAAAGGAATAGCTTCTGCAGACGTATAATGTGTTAAAGTTAGCAAAAGAACCAAAACATGGGGTAATCCAGGGTGTAAGAGCTACTATTTTGCAAACTGACAGATATTCCACAAAAAAATCTAAAAATACATGGCCTAGGAGTGCTAAGAAGGTTCTTATCAAAGAATGTGTAGCACTAGTTCGCGTTTGAATGAGGACCACAGCCTGATGC
Organism: Gymnosoma rotundatum; assembly: GCA_916610165.2. NCBI lineage: Eukaryota > Metazoa > Arthropoda > Insecta > Diptera > Tachinidae > Gymnosoma > Gymnosoma rotundatum. The sequence continues at coordinate 86,181,504 of OU744337.1, read as the reverse complement.
ATATTGGATGTGAATCATTCTAGTAGCTACTTGGGACTTTGTGATAAAGTGAGATCCAACAGTTGTAACGATTCAAAAATACGGTGGACTACTTTGGGAACGATGTTACCTATTAAACTTGGCTGTGCTCGTCGTTAGGGTGTGTATGTTGTTCCCAAATAATATAAAACATGTTAATATAGCTGAATCAGTTGCAGAAGACTTAACTATAGGTAGCTGTCAAAGAAAGTGAAACACCAAAAAAAGAAATGAAAAAAGAGGGAGCTATTGCTTGCTAATGATTGAAGCTATTGCTGCTTTTGATGGAGCGAGTTAACATCTCTTATTTGAAGATAGTAATAACAAATCCATAAATTCAAATATAACTAAGATAGTAATAAAAGATGATAAATCCATAAACTCAAATATAACTATTCTAAGCTAGAGATAAGACAAACATCATAAATACAACTATTGTAACGATAAGAAACACATTCTTTCTTTTCTAACTTAATACAAATAACTCAAAACATGTTTTACTGATAAAAAAGGTACTAGTAAGCTAAACAAAAAAAAAAACATATTTTGAGTTAGGACAAAGAAACATTAAACATAATTATTAATATAAATAGATGCTAAGAAAAATAGGATAGATAGTCTTAAGAATATATTTAATAAAGAAACGCACATTTTTTGGTGCAGAAAAAAGAAAATATATTTTTTTCTCATTTCCTATAATTGGAAATTAACTGGGGGCTCAAGCCGGTCTAAACTCTTGACCACAGCCAAATATTCTTGACATTCAAGATATTTAAATAAAAATTCCACGGCTTTGAAGAAAAGCAAACCAATCTCTGAAAAAGTGAGAAATTACCACGCTGGACCAACATCAGAAACGGCAGAAAATATTCAATTCCCTACGATCTATAGGAAAAGACAACGACACAATGAATCAAGATATCGCAGCTTTACGAGCACAAATAGAGGTACTCACACAAACTCTACAGAATACTCAATTGAAGGTAAATACACGGGAGGCGAAACGATCTCCCCACGATCACTACGCAGGAACAACATAGTGACTTCACACCAAATATAAAGGATGCAACTCAGATAAATTTAAAAACATTCGAAGCTATACCGTGCTTCAGTGGGGATAAAAACCTATATAGATCCTGGCGGAAAAGGGCATGGAAATTCATAGAAAATATCAAACAATTTTCCAACCACCCAAATTACTACACAGCATTCACGATACTGCATTCAAAAATTGTTGGAGAAGCAGCAGACATCCTCATCAACCACAACACCAAGATGAACTTTTATTCTATAATTAACAGGCTTGACTACACTTACGCAGATCAACGACCATTATACGTACTTCTCGAGGAAATGAAGAAACATAAACAGGGAACACAAACACTCTCAGAATTCCACAGCAAAAGCACCAAAGCACTGAACCTCTCACTTTCAAAAATATAGATGTCAGGTGATAAGGGATCTGCATTCATGGCGGAATATGCAAATCAGGAAGCAGTCCGTACATTCATCATAGGACTCAACAGTAAATACACAAGCGGTACATTATATAGCCATCATCCAAAGGACCTAGAAACTGCATTTGCAATCGCAAGCACCATATACCATGACAACGCAAATATGCAGTTCGACACACTGGCTACAACACAATTATACAACCAAAAACTAAACTTCGTACCACAACGATACGAAGATAGAAGGAGGTACAATCCCAATGTACAAGCTCAATTTAATCATCAACCACGGCAGGAACCCATGGAAGTGGATAGTTCGCAACAATTTAGACGTTCAACACAATATTCTCCACAGCAGCAATACAACCCACTCAGAAGGGAGCAACAACCAACAAAAAGGGATAGAATGTCTTCATCAAAAAATTATAATCCGAATAAAGTTTAACGAGTAAACCAGACGAGAGATGAAGATATACAATCACTTGAACCACACACCGAAGATACTTACGAAACCGGCAGCGCTTTTTTAGGCGAATAAAAGGATTGCCATGTCTACAGAGGCACTGCGAAACAACAGTTAAATCCGTTAATGTATTAATCGACACAGGTGCGACAAACAATTATATTAGTTCTAAGTGCAACATAGGAAAATCTATTCCAATAAAACCAGATAAGGTAAAAACGCTTCACGGATACTCTTTAACGAAAGCAAAAAAAAATTATTACACTATTAGGCCACAATTTAGTATTTTTCGAAACTGAAGCCTTAGAAGAGTTCGATATGCTTCTCGGGGAACATGGTCTCAGAGCCATAAAAGCCGAAATTAACTTATTTGAGTATAAAATCACGTATAAATTTAAAAGAAAAGAAGAAATTAGCGAACAAAAAGTGAATTACACAGTCAATAATGACAAATATAAAAATTAAATTGAAAATATAATGAGAATAAATGACGAAACCAACGAAATTCTGCCCCTTACAACCACTATACAAGCTACAATTAGGACAAAATCAGAAGATCCTTTTTGGGTGAAACAGTACCCGTATCCAATAGCAGACAATGAATTTATAAATAAAGATTTTCAAACATTATTAGACAACCAAATAATACAACCTAGCAAAAGCCCATACAACTCTCCAGTATGGACCGTTGCGAAAAAAGGCACAGATGAGGAAGGGAAACCAAAAAAACGTATGGTAATAGATTTTCAAAAGCTTAATGCTCAGACTATAACCGACAGGTACCCTATCCCAGATGTAGCAATGACTATTCAAAATTTAGGAAAAGCAAAAGTCTTTACAACACTAGACTTAGAGTCAGGATTTCACCAAATCTTGATAAAAAAAAATCAGACAGAGAAAAGACTGCATTCAGTGTGAATGGAGCAAAATACGAATTTCTTAGAATGCCATTCGGCTTAAAGAACGCACCTTCTATATTTCAGCGGTGTATAGATGATATTCTGCGCCCATATATTGGTAAGTTCGCTTACGTTTATATCGACGACGTGCTTATATATTCTTCTTCGCCTGAAGAACACATGGAGCACGTTCGAATAATAATAAACGCATTACATAATGCAAATATGAAAATTTCTGACGAGAAATCACATTTTTTCCAAGACTCAGTAGAATATCTTGGTCACGTAATCAAACACAATAAAATAACTGTAGATCCTAGTAAGATCCAAACAATAAAGGATTACCCAATACCTAAAAATTTAAAAGAATTAAGGTCATTTTTAGGACTAGCTAGTTATTATAGGAAATTTGTACAAAACTTCGCTTCAATAGTAAAACCCCTTACTACATTCTTACGCGGAGACAATGGCGGTGTTAACAAAAAGCAAAGCACAAAAGTATTAATTAATCTAGATAAACCAGCACTCGAAGCGATAGAGAAAATTAAAGATATGTTACAAGCACAAGTCGAATTATTTCAACCAGATTTTAACAAGCCCTTCGAACTAACAACTGATGCAAGCAACTTTGCAATAGGAGCTGTACTTTCTCAGAATAAGAAACCTATTTCATTTATATCTAGAATCCTTAACCAAACCGAACAAAACTATAGCACAAACGAAAAAGAGCTTCTTGCGATCGTTTGGTCACTTCAAAAATTAAGAAATTACCTTTACGGTATAGCAGACTTAACCATTTACACGGACCACCAGTCACTCATTTTTTCTATATCTGATAGAAATCCCAACACAAAATTGAAACGATGGAAAAATTTCATCGAAGAATATGGCGCTAAATTAGTATATAAACCAGGAAATCAAAACGTCGTCGCTGACGCATTGTCACGTCAACAGATTAATAATACTTCGAGTTGTTCACAACATTCAGCACAAAGTTCGCCAATCGAAAAATTGAAACGCGTGAAACAACCATTAAATGCATTTAAGAATCAAATAATTATTCACTATAACACCGATAACTTAGTGCAAATATCTTCACAAAATATTTTCTCATATGCACGACACACACTTTTCTATTCAACCAAGGACGAATTATTAGACAGATTAGAACAAATAATAAACCCAAAAGTAACAAATGCTATAAAAATAGAGGAAGAAACTCTATTCCACGTCGAAGATAATATCATTTCTTCTTTTCCAAATGTAAAAATTGTAGTAGCTCAGAAAATGACAGAAGATATAGAAAACATAGATAGACTAAAAGAAATCGTAGTACTAGCACATAGACGAGCACACAGAAATTACAAAAATAACGCTCAAGAAATACAGACAACGTATTTTTGGCCAACCATACGCACCATGTGTAAAAAAGAAGCACAAGACTGTGAAATCTGTCTTACAAACAAATACGAAAGAAGACCAAATAAACAACCAATTGGAGCAACACCGATTCCAAATCACGTGGGAGAACACATACACTTAGATTTATTTTATATGAACGGAAACACATACATCACCACAACTGATAAGTACTCAAAATATTGCTATATACGAGAAATTCCAAATAAGAAAAACATACACAAATACATCGAAGAAATACTATCGCAAATCTATCCAAATGCTAGATTCATAATGACTGACAACGAAGCAGCATTATCAAGTATATGCGTAAAACAGGTTTATGAAAAACTACATATTGAGCACACGCTAACGCCAACATACCATTCAACAACAAACGGTCAAGTGGAACGCACTCATAGCACGCTGATCGAACTCACTAGAGTCCTAGCTCAAGAACACAATTCTTCACCAGGAGACGAAATCTTTAATGCCGTTCGACAATACAACAAAACAATACACTCAGTCATTGAAGAGAAACCCGAGGACGTGTTTTTTAACCGGGGAGCACATCCTGATATTAAAGAAAAAAATCGAAATAAACCAACAGAAAATACTTCTATATCACAACAAAAATCGTAAGAACATCACATACCAATCAGGGGACGTTATATACTCCAAAACGCACCGACGCAATAAAAACGTAAGGAAATACTCAAAACACATTGTAAAGGAAGATAAAGGTAACACAATAATTACAAACAAAAATATTGTTATACATAAGGATAATATACGAGTACAAACATGCAAAGAATAATAATATTATTATATATATCCGTCGCATTCGGTAACAGACTAATAGACTTAAAAGACAAAAAATATATAATGATAGAGACTGACCCTGTATACGTTTTTCAGGACACAGCGTTCTTATACTATATGACAAGCCTTTCTAGAATCTTGACACCCTACGAAAATATAGTACGATTTGCATATAATTTAGAACAAAACTCTGTAGAATATTTGTTGATAACTAAAATAGAAAATCTGAAGTCACAACTACTTCCTAGAATCTCCAGAACTAAACGTTCACTTAATTTTCTAGAATCAGCCCTCAAACTTATTTCAGGAACACCTGACCACGATGACCTAATCGAAATCAAGACAGGATTGAATATGCTAATAGAAAATAATAATAAACAAAAGAAAATAAACTCTGAATTTGAAAAAATATTAGAAAGAATTAGCCCCGAATCTATTTCAGAACATTTAATACTTACCGAAGTATACAACGAACTACATTCTATCGCTACAATGATTAATTTCGCAAAAGACGGAAACTTTTATTCCGGAACTTTAAATTTAAAAGATATTCAACAAATAGTGTCTAATGAAGCGTTAGATCTACCTATAATAAATATATTAGAATATGGCGATATTAATGTTTTTTATTTTCATCACACAATTGTAAACACCTATAAATAACCATTATTAAAAACGAAATGTAAGCTATTTAATTTGTATCCACTAGCATCTAAGCACCGAAAACTATTACTAGACTCTAGAATAGCAAAATGCAATAATAAATTTACAAGTATCGAAAAATGTAAAAATTATCTAGGAAACTTTATATGCAAAATGAAGAAACCGGACAACTGTACTATTAATGTATTAGAAAACAGGCCAGCCAAATGCGAAGTAATACATGAAAATAACGCACCGCTACAAGTACTCGATAGTGGAAACATCATTACAGATTACGAACACACCTGGAATAACGTAAAAATAAATGGACCTAAACTAATACAATTCAATTACTCAACAAATCTAGATGGAAAACAATACTACAACTACCAACAAGCACTCAAAGATGCCATACATAACCTACACGACGAACAATTACAAATAATGCGCATCTTAGAATCTAATGGTAAGTACAAATTTAACAATATCCAATAACCATCGAAGAACATCCAGTCAAATACACATTTTATTTCGTATTGGGACTATGTACATTAGCATTACTAACTTATGGTATGATTAAATTCTGCGAATGCTACAGGATAAAGAAAATAGAAACACAAAGGAAAAAAATCGACGAATTATATGAAATAGAACTTCTCAAGCTCCGACAGAGACTATATACAGTTTAAAACGAGGACGTTTTTTTAAGAAGGAGGAGATTTAACATCTCTTATTTTAAGATAGTAATACCAAATCCATAAATTCAAATATAACTAAGATAGTAATAAAAGATGATAAATCCATAAACTCAAATATAACTATTCTAAGCTAGAGATAAGACAAACGTTATAAATACAACTATTGTAACGATAAGAAACACATTCTTTCTTTTCTAACTTAATACAAATAACTCAAAACATGTTTTACTGATAAAAAAAGGTAATAGTAAGCTAAACAAAGAAAAACATATTTTGAGTTAGGACAAAGAAACATTAAACATCATTATTAATATAAATAGATGCTAAGAAAAATAGGATAGATAGTCTTAAGAACAGAAAACCTACCCCATTATCCTAATTTTACCGTTCGCGATAGTAATTAAATTTAACAATTTATGTTCAAAAATAGTTATACATTTACTGCTATACGAGTATTCATAGAAAATAAAATAAATTTGGAAGTGTTTTATAATAAATTTTTCATACCAATAAGTATGTCCTAAAATACATTTTAAATCTATTTCAATATTTTATGAATACGGCAGCTACAATTTATTAATAGGAATTTAAAACTAATTTGAAGTTTAAAAACGAATTAAATAACAAATTTTGGTCACCATTTAGTATTCAAAAATAAAAAATAGATTTTGTACATCGAAATTGAATAAAACAATAACTCAAGACCCTGTTTAAATGTTTGCAGGACAACTACATACAAATAGATGTTTAAACAAATACTTAAAATGTTTTAATTTATTAATAAAAGACAAAAATTGATTTTAAAAACAAAGAAGCGGGATTCCGCTTTATTAAGTTTTAATAAGTTTATAACTGGTTTTAACAAGGCTGCTTAATACCAGTATTCGCCCTCAGTTTTACTTGTCACAGTAGTCCACGAGGTCCTGTGTCTTATGCTATAAACACAATCAAAGGCTACCGACCATCGACTACAAAAGTAGCTGGCTATAAAAATAGCCAAGTCGCCAGCTAATTAATTCTTTTAACGACTACCGACCACTAACTACAAAATATAAACATCTGTTTTGACATATGTATTGGTTAAAACAAAAAAAACTTGATGTTTTTAAGTGAATTTGTATAAAAAAAAATTTCATATGTCTCAAGAAAATTTAATTAACTTTATAAGTACTATTGCTAAATACTGGAAACAACGACTTCAGTGTAAGAAGTGTTCACGTCCATATTTGCATGAAAATTGAACTAAACATTTACATTAAACAATATAATAAATACATATAAACAGTAAAAATAACTATTATATACTTATCAATTTCAATAAAAATCCCAAAAAATAAATGAAACAAATTGGAAATTGATGAAAAAAGAACTAATTGGAAAATTTGACAAATAAAAAGTAAATGAAAAATGCACCAAATAAAAACTAAATGTAAACAGATGAACAGATGATTATTATTTTTCAATGGTGCCACTATAAAAGTTTTTTTAATAGCGATATTTAATGTATTGCGTTTTTAAAACCACCATTTCATGCATTAATTGTATTGGCAGCACTAACCTGTTTTTTTGTAGCCAAGAAAAATAGAAATTAGCCTAAGTTGGCTACGGGCTACAAAAGTAGCCGTGTAGCGGCTAAAAGAATTATTCTCATAAGCACGCATGTATTCTATTTTTGACATCTTGTAGTCGATGGTCGGTGAACATGATTGCGTTTATAGCATTAGTAATAGTAGGTTAATAGTACAAACTTAATAAAAACAAGTAATAAAAAGACTTACTTTTGTGCTTATGAAAAATGAAGAATCGGTGCAAGTATTTTTTCAAACATATAGTCTCCATTTGACTAGCAACTAGATTATCAAACCAAACATACTTTCATCTTCTTTTAGCAAGAAGTATATTTATTATTTTATAATAGTTATTTTGATTTGTCTTAACCTAACATATTGTTACGTTTTTCCCTTTTTAGAACAAACGTACGGATTCTTTTGAGTGCAAATACCACTGTGGCTCATTATTCTGTAATCAAACTTTATGGCTATCTCTGGCTATACTTCTTAATTCTACCGGTCTTGTGAACCCTTGGTCTCATATTTACTAAACATGCATTATTACTACAAACGCAGCCATCCACGCTACACTACTGTGTTACTCCGGCGAGACATGAACTACTCGATGCCTTGTTTAGTAACCTTAACAATCCACAGACATCTCCACTACTCCTTTTATCCAAGCCAGTCGTCTCCTTTTTTCCAAAAGCCACAACACACGTCTGCCATACACTGTTGTTATGCTGTTAAACTTTCCTGCGCTAACCACTATTGCTCTTACTTTTTATTATAAAGGGCTTCTTGACAATTATCTGTTACTCTTATATTAAATTGGACGTCTCCACTAAATTGTCTGCCAGGCTTTACACAATAATTGTATTTTGCCTCACGGGAGGTTTGTACTGCTACTTCTTAATTTTTAATTGCATTATAACAATTATTATTTTCCGTTGTACGCATGTCCGAAGGCGGGATCGAACCCACGATCCTCTGTTCTACAGCACGCACCACTACTAACGCAGCCACTGAGGCTGCTCGGCTTTTGATGTCTAATTGTTGTATTATTCTATACACACACCATTAGTTAAATTAACTTTATTCACCACGCTCATACGGAAACAACAGGGGTTGCCAGACTTTGATTATTCGTAACATTATCCCTCACTCAAGCCTGTTTGTCCCGAATAGGCACAATTTTTATTCTTTAGGATAATTGCTTGTTCGTTTTTTCAAATGTTCACAACTAGTATACAGCTTTCATTTGTGGTTTATGTTTGCAATCCCTCTTCTGACACCAATGTTACGTTTTACCTTTTTAGAACAAACGTAATGATTCTTTTGATTGCAAATACCACTGTGGCTCATTATTCTGTATTCAAACCTTATGGCTATCTCTGGCTATACTTCTTGATTCTACCGGTCTTGTGAACCCTTGGTCTCGTACTAAATAATCTGCCCCATGGCTTTACACAATAATTGTCTTTTGCCTCTCGGGAGGTTTGTACTGCTGCTTCTTAATTTTTATTGCATTATAACAATTATTATTTTCCGTTGTACGCATGTCCGAAGGCGGGATCGAACCCACGATCCTCTGTTCTACAGCACGCACCACTACTAACGCAGCCACTGAGGCTGCTCGGCTTTTGATGTCTAATTGTGGTATTATTCTATACACACACCATTAGTAAAATTAACTTTATTCACCACGCTCATACGGAAACAACAGGGGTTGCCAGATTATTATTATTCGTAACAATATAATTCATTTAACTGTTACTTAAGTTAATTTTTATTTGAATTTATAAAATGTAAAATATTTGGGTTTGCAGCTAGAAAGAAGACTTACATATGGAGACCATGTTAAAGCCAAGAGAAAGCAACTTCATACAAAATTAAAAAAGATTATACCTGCTGATTGATCCAAAATCTGAGTTAAGCATAGAAAATAAAATTGTTTAATACAAAACTATATTAAAACCTGTATGGATGTACGGAATACAACTCTGGGGAACAACGTAGCGATAGTGATCTTAGAATGATAGCCAATGCTCCTTGGTTTGTGAGATTCAAAACTATTAATAACGATTTTCATGTTGCATATGTTAAAGATGAAATAAGAAAATATAGTGACAGATATATACATAGAAAGACTTAGAATTCACGTAAATGTTTGAGCAGTTTGTTTGTTAGGCCAATCAAATGAAATAAAAAGGTTTTTAAGATCAACCATTAAGGGAATAGTTATGCAAAGTGATTTTAACTATAGTTTATATTGACGATGGTTTGCTTGGTTTCACTAAGTGGCTGCAGAAAACTTCACTGTTCGTAGCACCAAAACTTGGGAACATAAACGTCATTCGAACCTGATGTAATTTTCGTAGAATTTTTGACCACCCTGTGCTCCTGCGTGATCAGCGTTCTCAGGTTTCGCCAGTTGCGTTTAATTTCGTCCAAAGTAATGTTTGTTACACTTTTAGCCCTTTTTTTCTCAAATATTTGAGCTTTCTTTAAACGGCCAAGTATACAAGCATGGGTATTGTTAATAACAAAATTTTTTTTTAATCTTCCCGCTTCAATTAGAACTCCATTTTTATGTTTTCACTAAAGCATTTTAGTAATTTAACTTTTGTATGTACTACCATGGTGAAATAATACAGGTGGTCTTGATGGCGAACTTATTGATTTTCGCTGTAAACGCTAATTGTCAAACATTATATTAAAAAATATATATTTTTTTATGTATGGAGTTTGACATATAGCATTTACGGCGAAGTTAATGATTTCGCCATCGCGACTACCTTGTATTATTTTACCATGTGTACTACTAAATTTATACATACATATTTGCCTATTTTCAAATAAACAATGATTGAAAACAAAAAAAGTTATTTTAATGTTTTTTACAAAACAAAAATGTTGTATAACAGTACATATCGCTGGTCTCAAGTAGAAAGGCCCTAACTCGTATACATATATGTAAGTTTACAGCAGAAGGTAAAAACATAATAGAAACTATATTTATCACAATGTAATATTAAAAATGCAAATGCTTAAAAACCGTTATTTTTAATACTATTGCATTCAAATTTTGTGACAAGGTGTATAGTTATAATAACCCCTAATAAAATAATCATATAACACTACATTTTTATCCATAAGATTTTCTTTTATTACGTACACTTAAACAAATACAATAAGTACAGAAATAAATGTTTACAAAGAAAAGAATTATAAATTTTAAAATGTTAAAAGCAAACAAACATTCATACTTAAATAAATATACTTACATTAAAATTTCCCTTTAATTGTTCCCATTAAAAAAAATGATAAACACGCATATTTGTCCACAACACTGTGTACAAACATGCATGCATAAACACTTGAACTATTTTAATTATTCGTTTCCAAGAATACTTGTTTGCATTTTCAATATATTTTGGGAGACCAATAACTCTTAATTAGATCAATATGAACTTCTTTGGAATTATTACACTTTCTTTTGTAAACAATTGATTTCCCAATAGTTTATAAGAATTATCAATAAGCATTTTTGTAACTACATTTAAGTATTTAAGACTAAGATTTTTAAACAATAAAGTCAGTCATATTTTTTGATTCAAACAAACAACAAAGTTGTTTTTTTTCAATTTAAGAAAATTGAAAACCAAAATTGGCGCAGTCGGTAGGATACCCGTGTATCCTCGTGTGTAATTTTTATATACATAAGAGAGGATATTAGATATTTTAATATCCTAAACGGGTAGCAATAAAAAAAAAAGAAGTCCTTTGAAAGATCAAAGGAAATGTGCACAAAATTCCTTTAAAAGATTAAAGGATATAAATATTTATAAAAACAATAATCCTTTAAAAGATTAAAGGATATAAATATTTATAAAAACAATAAACCTTTAAAAGATTAAAGGATATAATAGTTATAAAAACAATAATCCTTTAAAAGATTAAAGGATATAAATAGTTATAAAAACAATAATCCTTCAAAAAGATTAAATGATATAAATAGTTATAAAAACAATAATCCTTCAAAAAGATTAAATGATATAAATAGTTATAAAAACAATAATCCTTTAAAAGTTTAAATGATATAAATAGTTATAAAAACAATAATCCTTCAAAAAGATTAAATGATATAAATAGTTATAAAAACAATAATCCTTCAAAAAGATTAAATGATATAAATAGTTATAAAAACAATAATCCTTTAAAAGTTTAAATGATATAAATAGTTATAAAAACAATAATCCTTTAAAAGATTAAGGGATATAAATAAAAATCCTAAACAAAAAAAAAGAAAGATAAATATATTATAGCTGAAAAACACTTGAACTTCCAAAAGACAAAAAAAAAGAACAGTGCTAGTGAAACTAAAGTTTTATTCCAAAAGTGTTTTCCTGAAAAATTTTTTTTATTACAAACAAACTGAAAAAAAAATAATAATAACTTTTGTTAAAACTTGCTGTGAACAAGCGACTTTGACCTTCAAAAAAATATATATATACGTTTATATAACCACCATCAGTAACCAACAAAATCATTGAAGAAATTAGCAGGACTAACCATCAGGAAGAGAAGCATCAAAACTAACGACCGGAGACCAAAAGAACCATCAATTGTAACCATCAGGAAGTCAACACCACTTGGACCGGCAACAATTAAAACATCATTTTTAAGGTATCGTTTAATTTAAGTTTCATTTATACGTATATAAAAGTAGAAAAATTTAAGGCAATTTACTTACCTATACATAAGAATAAAAGTAAATCAATAATAAATTTTTTTTTTTTTCTCAATGTATACAATCAAAGAAGAAATTAATATAGAATCAGAGTTAGAAAGAATTATATTATATACATCTAGAGAAGAAGATATCGAAAAGTTGCAAAACCTTTCACGCAGGATAACCCTGATTAAAATAAAGGCAAGAAAACTATATTTAAGAAATAAAATTAAACACAACAGAATTAGAATTTAAGAAAAATGGCTCAAATAAATTTCGACCCCCTCAAATACTTAGGAAACCTCCCTGACTTCAATGGGAACGAAAAAGATCTAAATACGTTTTTAAGTCTAATAGATAGGGTACACCCCATTTTGCAAACATATGACGGACATTCGCAGTTACTCTTTTCGGACATAATTAAAAGTAAATTAAAAAACAAGGCTAGAGAAGTTATAGAAATAAACTGTCAGGCAGTTTCATGGACAGAAATAAAATCAGTCCTGCAAAATAATTTTGGAGACAGGTTGAGTTGCGAAGAACTTTTCGACGCACTTAGGGCTACAACATTTAAAAGTACAAGCCTTGATTTCTATGAAGAAATCAAAGGAAAATTAAGAAGACTCAACAACAAAACTGCTTTTGTTCTGGGTCAAGACCAAAATGCGATAAATTTATCTGCCCAAAATAATTCCCAATCAGCTCTCAATATATTTAAGGCTAAAATCCCAGAGCCCATGAAAACAATCTTGGCATGCCGTAACCCCAATTCATTAGAAGAAGCAATGAACATATTGTTTGAATCGGGTTACGCACACATTAGTATAGATAATATTCAACCATTCAATAGAAACAAATACGAGTCACGAAAACAACACGGAAACAATATGCAAAAACAACAGACGCATTACCTCCCAAGAAATTCCCGATATCCTCCACAACGCCTCCAAAATTCGCAAAATCAATCATATTCAAACAATTTTCCACAAGCCTTTCGACACCTACCACAACGTTTCCAGAACTCTCAAAACCAATCAAATTTTCCACAACACATACCTAATCCAAGAAATTTCCAACGACAAAACCAAGCACAACAAAGACCACATAATTATGGATATCAACAACAACTACCCCCTCCTGAGCCAATGGATATAAACAATCACGAACTAACAGGGGAAAATTTTCCGTTATCAGCCTCGGACACTTACCATATATAAAGGTAAAGACAAGGTTAGGATATTTAAAATTAATTATAGATACTGGTGCAACCAATTCAATCCTAAACCCTGGAATCTGTCATCCTAAATGGTTGTACAAAACAAATCCCATCTCTGTAAAAAGTTTATTAGGTAAAACCCAACTAAACCAAAAGGCTAGAATTAAAACTTTTGAAGAATTTGGCAAAAAACTCGATTTCATCGAATTTTTCATCATAAAGTTTCACAATCATTATGATGGTCTGATAGGCAATGACATATTAAGACCATTAGAAGCATGCATAGATTATAAGAATAAGAAAATAACCATCGGCAATAAGATATTACCAATATTTTTTGAAAACGAAGTTATAAATAAAAAAATAATACAAACTCCACCCGACTCTGAGTTGATTTATTTTAAAGAGGAATTTGATGGAAAAGTTTTAAGAGAAGGCATTCTAGACTCGGAGGACGGCAAAGTAGAAATTAATTTATTATCTGAAAATAATAGGGTATCTACGCAGAAGGTAGATCACAAGAATTTTAGTGTAATTAAAGAAAAGGAAATAAAACCACTATTAGAACAAATTCGAACGGAGCACCTTAATTTTGAAGAAAAGAAAGAACTACTAAAGCTGGTAAAAAATTATTCAGATATTTTCTATCAGGAAAATACAAAATTGACTTTTACCTCAGCAATAAAACACGAAATCAGAACCTCTGACAATATACCCATACATACCAAATCATATCGTTACCCTTATATACATAAGGACGAAGTCCAAAAACAAATTCAAGAAATGCTCGATAATAAAATTATCAGGCACAGTAATTCTCCTTATTCCGCACCTATTTGGATCGTTGCGAAGAAGGCCGATGCAAGCGGAAAGACTAAATGGAGACTTGTCATCGATTATCGGAAACTTAACGAAGTAACCATAGATGACAGGTACCCAATTCCTAATATTGATGAAATCCTTGATAAACTGGGAAGATGCCAGTATTTCACCACGCTAGATTTAGCGAAAGGATTTCACCAAATAGAAATTAAGGAGGAAGACATTCATAAGACCGCCTTCACTGTAGAAGGAGGACACTATGAATTCCTAAGAATGCCGTTTGGGTTGAAGACAGCCCCAGCGACATTTCAAAGGTTAATGAACAATATTCTTAAAGATTACATTAATAAAATTTGCCTTGTTTATTTAGATGATATAATTATATTTTCCACCTCCCTCCAGGAGCACATTAATTCAATAAATTTAATTTTTAAACGCTTACAAGAAGCAAATCTTAAAGTACAACTAGATAAGTCAGAATTCTTAAAAAAGGAAACCGAATTCCTTGGGCACGTAGTAACCCCGCAAGGAATAAAAGCAAACCCCAAAAAAATTGAGTGTGTAAAAAATTTCCCAATTCCTAAGACTCCCAAACAAATAAAGCAATTCCTTGGATTAACCGGATACTATAGGAAATTTATAAAAGACTACTCCATGATCGCTAAACCCATGACCAAATACCTAAAAAAGGATACGAAAATTAACATTGCTGATCCCCAATACGTTGAAAGTTTCAATACTCTCAGAACATTGTTAACTCATGATCCTATTCTAGCATATCCAAACTTCTCCAAAAAATTTACCCTTACGACGGACGCGAGTAATTTTGCTTTAGGAGCAATACTTTCGCAGGACAATCACCCCATTTGCTACGCAAGCCGAACTCTTAACGAACATGAGTGCAATTACAGCACTATTGAAAAGGAGCTTCTAGCCATCGTTTGGGCTACTAGATATTTTCGACCATACCTGTTTGGACGTAAATTCGTGATCGAAACTGACCACAAACCACTCACGTGGTTATTTTCCATAAAAGAACCAAATTCAAAATTGGTAAGGTGGAGATTAAAGCTATCAGAGTTCGACTACGAAATTAGGTATAAAAAAGGTACAAAAAATAGTAATGCGGATGCACTTTCAAGAATAGAACCTGATTCTGCCAATATAAATTCTCTAGAAGCAGAAGTTCTCAGCATAAAAGAATCGGAATCACCTATAAATATGTTTAAAAACCAAATATTTATAACTAAGATTTTCTCAGGAGCAGCCAGAATAAAAAACGAAAAAATATTCAAAAACAATAGGAAAGTTATAGGAATCAAGGAACTTGACAGAGAAACTTCAATCTCTTTGCTAAAAAACCATTTCAACCCTAGCCAATTAAATGCAATTTTTATAGAAGACGAATTTTTTGACACAATCAAGAATACGTACGAAGAACTATTTTCAACCAACACAAAATTTAGAATTATAAGATGCACTCGTTTGCTAAGAGATGTTAAAGATGAAGAAGAATTAGCAGAAATAATAAAAAAGGAACACTTAAGTAAGAACCACCGGGGAATACAAGCCGTTTACGAAGAACTAAAAACAGAAATATACAATCCTCAACTAAAACTGAGAATAACGCAATTTATTAACAACTGTGAAGTATGCACCATTGAAAAATATGATAGGAAACCGCCAAAAGTACCACTTAAAATAAGCGAAACCCCCTCGAAACCAAGAGAAATTATACACATAGATGTATTCTACACACTGAAGAAGGAAATGTTTATGACAATGATAGATAAGTTTTCGAAACACGCAGTTGCTTACAAAATCAACAGCAGAACTTGGACGGAATTCAAAACAAAACTCTTGCAGTACATAAATACACACGGTAAAATAGGAAAAATAATTGTCGATAATGAACTAGGATTTAAAGCCATTCCAATGCAAGAATTTTTTAAGGAGGAAAACATTAATGTACATTTTACTTCAAATAGTAACCACACATCAAATTCGGACATCGAAAGATTACACAATACCATAAACGAACACATTAGACTATTAAGACACGACGAGAAGAACAAAGATGAAACCACTGAAGAAAAAATTTTGAGAATTATAGGATTCTACAATAATACAATTCACAGTACAACCAAAATCAAGCCAATTGACTTTTTAAACGGAAAGGTAAATGAAGATAAATACAATGAAATACATGACTTAATATCTAAGAAAAAAGAAGTTTACATAAATAAAATAAACCAAAATAGAAAGGATGTAAAAATAGAAGAAGGTATTAATTACATTAAGGAAATTAGAGGAGGTAAGAACCATCGAAAGTACAGGAAAATTGATTCAAAGAAAATTGATGAAGAACACGTCGAGAACACTAAGACAGGGCACAAATATTATAAAACACACATTAAACAAAATAAAAAATTTCAAGATAAAAATAATCCCAAGATAAGAACTATGTAAATAATAAACATTTTTGTACATATATAAACGTAATACCCTTTTTTCAGATGACAGCTTGGACATTTCTTTTAACCCTTCTTATGACTACCAACGCACAATTCTTCGACATACAAGACCTTACAAATAATAATGGATATTTACCAATTAAAATAAAGGACGTAAAGATTATCGACAAATATATTAAAATAATACACGTTATTAATACAACACAATATTTGGAAACAGCAAATATACTACAAGAAAACATTCATAAGCTATCGAATACTTATACGAACATTAGCCCACTTTTGGACAGCGTGAATAGAAGTATGGACATATGTAAAACAAAAATCAAAAATTTGACACCAAAATTCAGACAGAAACGGGGACTAGTAAACGCAATAGGTAAAGGACTAAAATATGTGACAGGGACAATGGACAGTGACGACGAAAAAGAAATATTCGACAAAATTACACAACTTGAAAAAAGTAACGGAGACACAATGACAGCCATAGACGAAATTTCATATCTAAGCACTTCTATGTCGGACAGAATTTCAAATATTACAAACCATATAAATAACCAACAAAAAATCGTGCAAAATTATGTGAATAAATTCAAGACAGAAGTACAAAATAAAATACTTGACTTAGAAGATGAAACCGTTTTTCTTCAAAATATCTTTCAAATTAATAATGACGTAAATCTGTTAATGGACCACGTAAACGAAATCGGACATGTTATATTCAATTCCAAATTGGGAATAGTTCCATCAGACATACTGACGAAAGAAGAATTTAATTTCATAGATGGAATAGAATCTTATCTTCGGACAAAGGTATCCTTAAGGTACAGAGAAAATTTTGTAGTTTTAACATTGAGCGTGCCAAGATTTCTAAATGAATCATTTTCTGAAGTAACATTTGAACCACTTCCTAATAATGAAAATAAAACTTTAATATTAAACACAAACACTGTTCTTATTAACAAAAACGAAGTATATAAATCAAACACGTTTGAGTATAAAAACCTTGAAAGAATAAATGATGATTGTTTAACACACATTGTACAAAATAAAGAACCTAAATGTAATATGAATATAACAAAAGATCAAGAAGAAAAGGAAATCTACCCTGGTTTACTTATATTTAAACATTACCAAGATAAAATTGAAACTAATTGTAAAACCCCATACCAATTGGAAAATTTTAAGACTTACCTTTTAAAGTTCGAAAATTGTATTGTAAAAACAAAACTAAGAACTTATGAAAATTATAAAATAAATGTAAAAGAAATGTTTATTTTAGAGAAATTTATTTTAAAAATTAAAGAAAATAATACTTTATTTACTGACTTAGACATTAAAGAAATAAATTTCAACGAAACAATAAAAATTGTTAAACATAAGCTTTTAAAAAACACTTTAATTAATACTGGCAGTAATATAGGAATTTCTGTCATTTTGATTGTTATTTTTATTATTATTTATGTTAGAACACTTAAAACCAAAACCTACATTGTTTCTTCGTCGGAGCCTCACTCTAACGAAGGGGGAGTTATAATAACCCCTAATAAAATAATCATATAACACTAAATTTTTATCCATAAGATTTTCTTTTATTACGTACACTTAAACAAATACAATAAGTACAGAAATAAATGTTTACAAAGAAAAGAATTATAAATTTTAAAATGTTAAAAGCAAACAAACATTCATACTTAAATAAATATACTTACATTAAAATTTCCCTTTAATTGTTCCCATTAAAAAAAATGATAAACACGCATATTTGTCCACAACACTGTGTACAAACATGCATGCATAAACACTTGAACTATTTTAATTATTCGTTTCCAAGAATACTTGTTTGCATTTTCAATATATTTTGGGAGACCAATAACTCTTAATTAGATCAATATGAACTTCTTTGGAATTATTACACTTTCTTTTGTAAACAATTGATTTCCCAATAGTTTATAAGAATTATCAATAAGCATTTTTGTAACTACATTTAAGTATTTAAGACTAAGATTTTTAAACAATAAAGTCAGTCATATTTTTTGATTCAAACAAACAACAAAGTTGTTTTTTTTCAATTTAAGAAAATTGAAAACCAAAATTGTGTATCTGTGTGAAATGTATTGAAATCACGAAAAATTCCAATTTCGTAAAAATTCGAGTTAGGGCCTTTCTACAGCGATATGTAAATCATGTACGTCAACTACTAAGCTGTTATTGATTCGATGGCCTGGGTTCGTAACACAGCCACGATCAATTTCAAAACTTTAACTTTTAAAAAAACATATATTAAGGTCTGTATACTGTTTTATAAAAAAACACAGATCCCTTCTTCGCCAAATTTATGAAATGAATGTAGTAGCTTCAAAAAATAATACTCTTGTTAACACCAGAGGCGCTGCAATATTGTTATAAAAATAAACATAACGTGTAATAACAATGTTGTGAAAAGAAATTGAAGCATTATAGGTATTTGTCAATATTCTTCACCACCTATATTCTCTACAACATCCCTTTCCAAAGAAGGTCACACAATAATAAGTATCAACTTAAAAAAACAGATTTACATTGTGAAAAGCAGAACAGAATCATTTGTATAAAAAATCGGAAATTTTTGCTTAATTCACACTGTTAGTTCTTTTTTCAGACTTTGTTGAGTTTTCAAACTGAATATACCTTGTTACCTACTTATGTACAAATATGGGCTAAGCTTAAAGTTTTTTTGAGCCGTTTGTTCAAGTGGCGTAGGCGAAAACTATTCCGGAATTAGTAAAAAAAAGTTTTTATGTTGCTGTGTTTTCACTCTTTCCATTAAGCTGGCTTTTTTAAACAGACCTTTGCCTTTCATTCAACCCAAGATTAAGCTTTTTAATAGTGTAGCCACTAACATATTCCAAAATACTCTTTTAAAGAATACCATTGCTATTTATTTCGTCCATCGAGGTCATCAAGTTCTCTATCTTGAGGTAGCTCAGGAAATAGTTTTTCCTTTTCAGCGGCTTCTATATTTTGTGACTCTTCTATATTCCGAAAGCAGATCAGAGCCAGTTGGTTTTATTCTTTTCAACATTCTCTTGGCCGTTAAGGTGTTCCGTATTTCTGGCTAAACCCCCTTTTCTCTTAATGACACTGGAAAAATGTTTCAATACATCTCGATTAAGCCGGTTGCTTACTAAGTACTTCATGTTGTACTTTTAAATATAATTTTGGCAACATCATCAGAACAGCAATTATCATAAGATACCTTTTTGCAAGTGCTCTAAACGTTGTTAGCTTTTAGTAATAGTTGATCCTGGCTCTCTATATAGGCCGTATAGCTTCTAAAAAATCAACAGTTCTTGCTAAACTTGTTAGCATAAATAAAATTTATTTATTTATTTTTTTTTTTTGAAATCTTAAATTTATAATGGCAGGGGTACATAACCACATACCTTCGTACAGGAAGTGGTAAATCCTGAACAGGATATTGAATTATTAATGATTATATATATATATATATATATATATATATATATATATATATAGGTTGACGTGCAGTTCCTGGAGAGAGAACCAGGGGATACCCTGGTTATGTACCCCTGCCATTAATAATTTAAGATTAAAAAAAAAAATAATAAATAAATAAAAAAAAAAAATATATATATATATATATATATATATATATATGTATATATATTTATTTTATAAATGTATGTATGTATATATATTTATTTTATAATTTGTTAAAACAATGGCATTTTTATAAAAGCCTGTTGAGAAAAAACGTGCGCGTTGCGTCTTCAATTATAACCTCACTTTTTTGAAAAAGGAAGATCTGCTCGCACACAGATGATTCCCTTCGAGATAAAGTAATAAACATGAATAAAATTTATTTAATTACCTGCAAACTCAGGGTTTGTAAACTAAGTTTTATGTAAGAGTAGAAGTACAACCTTACGGTTGCGGCGCACAGTGGTCAATTTCGCGAGATAGCGGTCAAAACTCTATAACTTTTGACCGGATTGGTATTTTTTTACGCAATTTATTTTGTTTAATAGGAGGGACTTTAAGCTTCAATTTGCGTGTTCAAACGTAAAAATCGACTGATAGGAACGTAAGTAATGTGGAGTTAAAAATGCATTTTAATTTTTTGTTGAGTTTCCATGTAAAAGTTGAATATTTTTACATTTTAAATAGGTATTTTTTTATAATTTCTTATTTTCTTCAATCGTATTTTACAACCAATACTTATTTATTATTCCTAAACTTAATTTTGGTCAGAAAATGCCAACATTTGGCCACTGACATTTATTTTGGTCTCAATATTCACAGGGGCCAAAGGTTGGTTTTTTTGGAAGAAAGCTAATTCTTGTGAGGATTAAACTGAAAAATAACACTGAAACTTCCAACAATATCAATACCATTTGGATATATTATATACAGAACACAACATCGATAAAATTTTAAGTAAACTTTTACTATTGATTTAAAGTGCACATATATTTTATTTAATTGTATTAATAAAAATTTATACTAAAATTAGAAACAAATTATAATCTTTAAACTAGTATTAGTTAAACAATATTAGTAAAAATTTCTTCCAAATAGCTTTGATTTTCATTTTGCAGTAGTTGTTTAGCTTCTTCATCTAACTCTAATGAGGTTGATTTCCATTTTTGTCGAATACTGGACATATACGGGTCTGATGTGCACAACAAAATATTAATAAGATCTTCATTAGTACAATATCTGCAAATTTTTCTTGTATTGTGCTCGCGAAAGAATTAAATTAAATTCATTAAATTCAAATATCACTGGTTGAAGTTCTTTAATTTCATCTCTTATTTTGCCAACTTCTTCAGTTATAACATCTTTAGTTTCTTTTTTGTAAGCAAACTTTATTGGTCTACAAAATTTTGTTGACGAGGGAATTTCATTCTTACATACATCAATCTCTGCAGCTCTACTAGTTGACGGCTCTGAACCAATATAAGTTTTTATTAAACGTAATGGAATGAAAGAAATCATGAATAAATTGGCATCTGATGAATTTTCCGCATTACATTGTTTGTATTGTTTCTGGCCAGAGGACCCATCACATCCCCATTTAGAAATTAAAGTCATGCTGCAATTTTTAAACTTCTTTTAATAGTCAGCATCAAATGTCTTTAGTAATCGTTCTGCAGTGTGTTCAAGAAGATCCTGCAATTTTATTTCTGCTGAACTTGAAGTTACACTAATAGCAGTTGGTGAAGGTAAGCAATCTTTTTTGACAGAAACTATATCTCGATATGATGGAAAAATTCCACAATTTTTTTCATTGGTTCGCTTCCGCAATTCTGTATATTGGTTTTTAGTCATTTTCAAATCCAAAAATAGTGCAAATGCTTCTTATGGAGTCAATTTATTTTCTTCAGTTGGTGTCGGCATATTTTCTAAAATCCTTTTTGTGCGTCTGGGGCTTGCTTCCACTATTTTTTTAATGATAGCAATTTAACTCTTTTTAGTTTTCGATGGTTGAATTTGATGCAGAAGTGAATCCTTTATAATGCTACAAGAAACTTCTTCATTGATATGTTTAAGCTTGCGTCTTCGTGATCATTTACTACAATTATCAATTGGCTTTGCTGGTCGACCACTTTTTCCAGTTTCCGTGATAGTTACTGATGGCTTTTTAAAAATAAGTTTATTTCTTAGCCATTCTTGGTTGCGTGAGTAAAACAATTTCTTGTTTCTGGAACATTGATTGTACCACTTTCTTAAAGTATTTAAAAAGTTTTTTTATTTTTAAGTTATGAATTTTAATTTCTTGTTTGTTGCATATTTTGAAGAATGGATTATTCATTATATGTAAAATAATCTTTCCGTTCAAAATATATATCAGATATAACACTATAACTGAATTTAGCCATTGTTTAAACAATAATGAAGAAAAAAATGAATACATGGATTAATATACTATTGCTCGAAGTTTCAACATGATCTGTTTTCCTCTTTGAAACATAATATAACAGGTACTTGGTTTTACCAGTTATTTCCATTGGTTTTAAATTTATTTGCAATTTTCAGGTATTTACGTTATGTAATATTAGATGGCATTATTGCCATTTTTTACCTCTTCCAAATGAATTGCCAGATACCACATAATTTGAGAGTTCTATTGTAATTTTTGTCAAAATTTTGATACATCCTTCTATGTGGACTAGGTCCAAATATGGGCCAACTTCTCCTAATTTCAACAGAATTATTTTTTGGGCCAATAAGAACTCTTGTACAAAATTTCATCAAAATATATGCATAATAGCCACTTTCACATACAAATAACTTCTCAAAACATATGACCTGCATTTGTACCGAATATCTTACCTTGGGTCAGAAAAATTTCTGTAGCTCAAAAAGTGCAGTCCCGATGCATGAACATGTATATATAGGAATGTAGGGGAGAGTTAGGACTACAAAATAGTAAATTTGTGTTTTGACTCAGCTTGACTCCCAGGAGTTGTGCTCTATGAAGTAGGAAATTTCCGAGAAATTTGACCTTTTTTAAAAAAAATTTTTATATTGTTGTGAAAACAGTAGAGCTTCAATTTTTTTTTAACAGTAATAGGAAATAAGTTAAGTTATAACACAAAATTTATTTCGTCCAAAAATCTTGAAAAACAAAAAAGTTATGATCATTTAAACTTTAAAAATTAACTAAAAATATCATAAATTTACTAAATTCTGAAAAGCCCATTTTGGACCACGCTGTTCTCAGTGAAACAGTTGAAGTAGAGTTCTAATTTTTTGGCTCCCGAGGTTTACTACTGTCTACTTTCATATGAGTCTAATAACTTTAAAATCGGAGAACAAGAACCAAAAGGAGTTTTGGCCGCTATCACAAAATATTGACCACAGTGCGGCGCCGGATTCCGCATGTCCAAGATGCGGATTTTATTGACATTTTTTATTATTTGTTTACTAATTTTTTATTCGTTTTTATTGAAATATATTTAAATAAATTTTGTAAAATGTAAATAAGCAATACATTGGAAAATTTTAAAATTATTGCTGTTTCAATGACTTTTAACATTTTCTTTCTCTTCTTTATCCTAGTCATTCACAAAAAATATTAACAAATAGTACTTTTTGTTAGAAAAACAATAAAACTGTGGCAACATGCTGAAATAGAAAAAATCTAAATTGAGGGCTAATAGAGTTTAGATATTAAGGAACATTATAAAAAGTATTAATGGTTGTTTTACTATTTTAAAGGTACATGTCAGGCACATTTATTTTAATAGGTAGCAGCGGCTCTACAACAAATACAACATTTGTGCGTTGGAAATGTCAAAAACAAAAAGAGAAATAAAAGATAATTGCTCTCAACACAAATGCTTGCTTTGTTTTTTGTTAGTGTTTTTTGATATTCGTAAGCAAACGTAGTAAAATACAAACAACTTTTGACATTTCCAACTACAAACAAGCTGGGCGGACGAAACTACCTAGTAAAATGAATATGCTTTTCTATATGTTTTTTATTTTCAACAAAAAATAATAGCAAGTTTTAAAATAAACCGACTTTTGTGTGTTTCTGTGATTATGGGTAATTGTTTTTTGTTAGAAAGTATACGTTTATAGAAAAATCAAGCACGATTAACAATTATAAACAACAAAATAATATTATTAAAAATATTTACATTCTATCCCATTTACGATCATTTAAAATGATTAAAAATGTTGATATTTAATCTTATAAAACAGATGGTTATATTCTTTGTTATCCTTTATATCCGAATTCTTCTCGTTGGCGCAAAGTAAAACTAATACCGACATTCTAATAAATTTCAACGCGATTCGTCCTCGAACATGTGTGATGTTCAAAGTTGTATAATGTTTAAAGTTATATAAGGTTATAATTGGTTTGGTGTTTAATTATTTCGGTTAATTATCTGGTTGATCCCAAATCGCAGATTATGGACACTACGAGAAAAGATGCTTTTCGAAGCTGCGATATTAAATTGCTCAAGAGGTCTTTAGTTATTTTGCAATCAAAGCCATAAAACATTTGTAGCTTCCATGACTTCCTTAGACCACGATGGGTCAACCTATACATAGTTTTTCGACTTTTCGACAGAATCACTTATTAGATCATACTTATATGTTTCCGCCACCTGTAGCGCATAAACTCGCAGAATAATTTAAATTTCAATATTTAGACAAGGACTTATTTTCTTCAAAGTAAAAAAAATGGAGAAAATGTCTGAATTAAAACTTAAACTAATATAAAATTGTGTACTTACTCTATTTGGGTTTCTTGCAGTGTTACATTTAAGGCTCCACGTAACATGTATAATTTTGGTATATTTGGCCAAATTTTCGTAACTTTTGGTACAAACTCCAATTAAAGTAATACACTGAAAAAAAATTTATTTTATTTTTTGACGTAATAAATTGTCTTAACATATCAATCTTTGATTTTAGTATCAACGGTTACGTGCAAATGTGATAAAAATCCCACATAAAAATTTGTTTGAAATAAAAAAATTAACGTTGCTGAAGCTTCACTAACTAGAATCAGTGCCAGATTATTTGACGGAAAAACTATCAGTAATTTATTGTTGAAAATGTAAATAAGACTTAAATTTGTCTTTAATGACGGTATTTTTAAAAATAATTAAAGTAGTAGTAGTAATTCTATCGAAGCTCAGTCTCTTAAAGAAAAGGGTCAAACGGTTTTATTAAAAAAACCTACTTTAACCAATTTTATTAAATGGTAAGAGCATGAACTTTTTCACCGCGGAATATTAGTATTGAGTCGTGATTTAAGTACTCATGAGTATCATCGAGCTGAAATTTTTTTCATACGTTTTTCTAATATTTTATTTTTGTCCAGTAAATAAATTTGTTATCTTGTTATTACCTCTAAAATTTTACTATATTTTATATAGATTACTATATATCTGGGGCTCAGTGCTAAAAGGGCCAATGCCATAAAATATTGAAAATATTGTTTAGCTTACAGTTCAGTCAAATTCCAAGTTTTTTTTTTATCAAATTTGTGTTAGGCACGTAGTATGATGTAATAAAACCGTGGTAAAATAGGTTCTTTACATTTTTTAATTTAGGGAAAAACGATAACATTGGCCCTTTTTGCACTTACTTATTATTTCATTTTTTTTTCTCTTTGTGACATTGGCCCTTATAACAGGAATAATAACAAGGAGAATAGAAATATTTTGCCGTTTTTTATTATGTTATTACAAATATTAAATTTAGAGGATATTCATACTTATGTACGTTTTTAATAATAAATACATGTCATTAAACATGACTTAAGAACACTTAAAGTAGTAAAATAAGTCACTAATATCATGTAAGTTTAAAAAAAAACTTTCATTATTGTGATATATCCTGTCCTTTTTCAACAACTTCATCCTCAAAGTAATTCACGATAAGGTCATTTGTAGCTATCTGTTCATGTTATATATGCATATAAAAATCACGTAATTGACAACATTCCACTTTATAATAGTATGGGCACTCCAAAAATGTAATAATAAAATCTAAGAGCACTCTGCTCTCATCCGTCAACATAAACAGTTGGTTTTAATTACAACAATTTTGGCGACGAGCTTGAGCAACAGACCCAAAGAAAAAAAAAATACAAATACATACAAGGGCAACCGGTACTTGCATTTTTTTTCAAAAAAATATTGCAATAGAAAACACATGTAAGTTGGTGTTGAAAAAAAGGTGACACAAAAAGGCGACTGAAAATACTGCTCCAAGTAAAAATGTGGGATTTTTTAATTTCGAGCCCTTTGATGTGAAGAACACTTCCTGGACAAGGTGGGTTACACGTTTCGAGACTGCTTTGGAATTATACGAATGCAAAGGAACAAAGCAGCGACGTTTACTGCTTCATTTCATTGGGTCGGATACATAAAACGTTCTATGTGATAAATTAACACTGCAAAACTCCTAGCAAAAATCTTACAGGGAAATCGTAGGGATCTTACAAGATCACTTTGATCCTAAGCCCAACGAGCTATTAGAAAATTTTCGCTTCAATACAAGAAAGCAAAAGGAGAATGAAACAGCGGCACTTCTTGGTGGCGCTTCGCAGATTGGCGGTCAACTGTAATTTCAGAACTTACCTAGAAAAGGCGCTTAGGAACCAGTTTGTGTTTGGTCTTTTAGACAAAAAACTACAAAGCCGATTATTAGGAAAAAAGCAGGTAAACATTGAGGAGGCAGTAGCTATGGCAACCGCTAGCGAGTTGGCTGAAAACGGCGGGGAAGGGATACATGGCAAAAACAATGAGAAATCGTGTGTCTATAAAATGGCGGTAAAGTATGACAAACTTAACAAGAAAAAATTTTTTCGTTGTGGTGAAAAGAATCATAATGTGGACAAATGCAGGTATAAGGAAGCAACGTGTCATTTTTGTAAGAAAAAAGGACACCTAAGGTAGGTTTGCTTCAAAGAGAGGAAGCAAGTGCACAGTGTGGCCGACAATAATTATGATTTCCAAAAAGTGTCGACAGTGGATGAAATCGCTCATATAGATACCTCTCTGAATGTGTTAAGTATTTGTAAAAAAATTTGGTACAAGTTGATGGTAAACAATCAGGTCATCACTTTCGAATTAGATACTGGTGCGCCAGTTTCACTTATAAACCTTAAAGATGCAAAGAAATATTTTCCGAAATTCGAAGTCAATGCTCCCGATATGGAATTATTTAGTGTTTGTAATAACCCCTTACAAATAGTTGGGTATATGTGGGTAAATCTAACAAGTCATACTAATGCCAGGGTAAAGTTGTACATAGTACGTTTTGATCGTAAACCACTATTAAGTAGAGAGTGGATACAAAAATTGAAAGTAAATTTGATTGAGGTAATTTACAATAATGATAACTGTTTAGTGAATTTGGCAGAAAACAAAGATGTTCCATTTCCCCTTATGGGTGCGGTAGAAAAACAATTAGAGGAACATGTAGCGGTAGAGAAGGTGAAAAGTAGTGAGTGGGCAACCCCCATTGTTGTAGTTCCTAAGAAGGATGGCGCAGTACGAATCTGCGGGGACTACAAAGTGACTCTAAATCCAGCATTAGTGGTAGATGAATACCCCCTGCCCACTATAGACGAACTATTCAGCAAAATGGCAGGTGGCGTACAATTTTCTAAAATAGACCTATCAAAAGCGTACTTGCAGTTGGAAATATATCAGGAAGATAGACTTCTAATACCCACAAGGGTCTTTATACACCAACTCGAATGATGTACAGTATCGCTAGCGCCCCAGCCAAATGGCAAAAGTTAATGGAACAAGTTATAGGTAATATACCGGGGGTATCAGTATTCCTAGACGATATTAAGATCACAGCTCCCAGTGACATAACACGTTTACAACGCATCGAGGAGGTACTAAAATGTCTGGAAAAGTATAACATGCGTGTAAACGTCGAAAAATCCGAATTCTTAAAAAATTCCATTGAATATTGTGGTTACCTAGTTAACGAAGACAGCATACAACGAATTAAGACAAAATTTGAGGATATAAAAAATATGAAACAACCCCAAAACAGAGGTGAAGTATGTGCCTTTTTAGGTTTAATTAACTATAATGGGAGATTTATTAAAAACTTAAGTGATATCGTATATCCACTAAATCGTTTGTTACGAAATGACGTTAAAATTGACGAAAAATGTGAAAAAGCATTTGAAGATATTAAAAACCAAATGCAAACTGACATGGTGCTTACACATTATGAGCCAAAACTACCATTACTTCAGTGGACGCGAGTCCAACGGGCGGTGGTGCTGTCCTTAGTCACTGTTACGAGAATGGTGATGAGAAGCCAATACAGTTTACATTGCAAACCCTCAGCAAAGTACAACAAGGATACTCTCAGATTGACAGGGAGGCGTATGCAGTTATCTTTGGTGTGCGTAAGTTTTATAATTACTTATATGGAAAAAAATTCTTCTTAGAAACAGATAATTGTGCCATATCTCAAATTTTTTCGCCGTTAAAAGGATTACCAGTACTTTCAGCTACAAGAATGCAGCACTATTTTATTACAACAATTCGATTATGAAATAAAGTGCAAAAAATCTATGGAAAATTTCAATGCAGATGCGATGTCGCGTATTCCAAACCCAGAAACTTATAAATATGTTGACGAAGTACATATTATTGACAATTTACCCGTAAGCTTAGAAGAACTAAGAACACAAACACAAGCTAACTTTGAAGTCAAAAATTTAATAAAATGCTTAGAAATGGGCCGTGAAAGTGAACCCAAAGGTCGTTTTGGTATATCACAAAGCGAATTTAATTTGCATAATGGCTGTTTGTTACGCCCTATTAGGGTGTATGTACCAAAACAACTTCGCCAAAAGGTCTTAGACGAACTACGCACACCACACTTTGGGATATCGCGCATGAAAAGTCTGGCGAGAGCGTATGTTTGGTGGAACCAAATGCTTAACATGTCAATCCACACGTCCTGACCCCAAAAGGGTCATGCCTGTACATTGCTGGACAAGACCCAACAAAACTTTTGAGCGAGTGCATGCTGATTACGCAGGTCCGTTTTTAGAAAAATATCTTTTCATCATAGTGGATGCATATAGCAAGTGGCCTGAGGTCTACATTGTAGCAAATATGACAACGGAAACCACCATACAAAAATTTCGAGATATATTTGCACAGTTTGGTATTCCGAAAATATTCGTCAGCGATTATGGAACCCAGTTCAACTCCAGTGATTTCCGAAAGGTACGTGCAAACTGTCAAAGATAAATTATTAGCCTCAAAATGTAACTCAAGTACGATGCCCAGAGAGTTAGCAAAAATTTTGTTGGCATATAGACGTTCTATTCATCTCACAACTGGAAAATCTCCTTCAATGTTGATGTTCGGCCGCCAAATCCAGTTCCTCCTTGATTTGATGTTACCACATAACGAAATCAGTAACCAATAACGCCAGACCAGTAACAAAAAATTCGCAGCAGGAGATAGAGTAGCAGTGCGAGACCAACTTTCTAAAAACAAGTGGCAATTTGGTGTTGTTGGGGAGAGTGTAGGTGAGCTTCATTATAGTATTAAACTGATGATGGTCGTGTGTGGAAAAGACATGTAGATCAGATTCGAAAAGTAAGTGTTGATCCCGAAGCATCATTAATCCAACAAAAAGATCCTGTGCCAACACAAAGTAGTAGCAAGTAGTTTTACAACAACCTGCAGAAGTAATATTAGAACAACCTGCAGAACCACCTCGCGAAGCGGAGGTAACGAATCAGTCGAAGTCTACAGAAGAAGCTGCGCTAAGGCGCTCCCAAAGAAATCGCAAGAAACCCATAAGATTAGTAGAATTATAAAATTGATATGTGATATAGGTAAACAGAAATATTAAGTTAGGGAGAGTGTTATATATGCATATAAAAATCAGTTAATTGACAACATTCTACTTTATAATAGTATGGGCACTCTAAAAATGTAATAATGAAATCTAAGAGCTCTCTGCTCTCATCCATCAACATAAACAGTTGGTTTTAATTATAACAATTCAATAAAGTGATTGTAGTACGTACGATTAGTACTGCTAATGTATGGCAAAAGTGCTTTTAAGTCATTCAACTTTTGTGAACTTAAAGGAACTGATTCCTTGTTTAGCGGTAGAAGCTTTGGGAGGTTGTCCTTTCGGGTTTTTCTGTTATTTCTGCATATATTAAAGATCTTTAACTCATCCTCAAATAAATATTTATATAATTTGGATTACTATTTTAATACTGCATCCATTTAATTCACAGCCATTGAACTTGTTCATTTGAAGAGTTAGTTTTACGATGTACACAAAAAGTATTTAAACATGTTTTAAAGTTTAAAAAAATCGGCTTGTTCCAATTCGATTACTTTTATAGGAGGTCTCCTTGACACCATGCGTATTAAATTTGCCCAATCCCGAGTCAACTCTATATCAGCAGTAGTACGCTTTTTGGTTTTTTCTATTGCTGCGTAAATAATATCCGTAAACTGTAAACTGTTTACCTTCAGCTTTTAATTCATTAACAGTTTGCAATAACATTGTAGAAAAATAAATATTCCGGTTCTGTCCCCTGCAGCAATCGTTTTATTCTATAGAGTTTGCCAAAAACTGATTCTGTGCAGAACTAGACAACTCATAAAAACTATTAAAAATGAGTTGACGTTCGTAATTGGTAAAATTCTCAAAACACGTCTTTTGTGAGATACACACGCTTAGAAATAAAAAAACAATTGAAAATCAAAGTATTACGATAATAAACTGGACTTCTGTATAGTACAAGTTAAAATTAGAAGCACAAATGTGGACATTGGCCCTACATTTTTTAAAACAACATAAAATTTGTTAATGCTAAAAGGGCCAATATAAACTGCACTAACAATTGTAAGTGAGTTCGTAATGACATTGGCCAGCAAATTCCTTATGGAGCTGTTCTGGAAAGAATTGGAGATTGCCGATTGGAGCAAAATAAAAGTTAGCAAAAAAAGGAGCCTAATGCAACGGATAACCCGAAACAACCAAAAACGGACATTGGCCCTTTTAGCACTGAGCCCCAGATATGTATTTATGGAAAATTTCAAAATGTAACTTTAAATGAAAAAATTTATTTTGTTTTAACGAAAAGCGTTATTTTTTCTTATCTTTCCCTGGTAACACTAGTTTCTTATTCGTTCGTACCTTTTTGCCTACTTTCTTTTGTGTCCAAGTACGTAAAAAGTTGTTTGTTGTCTCGTTGCAAAGGGTAGTGCTAATTCCAGTTGAAATGAATGCATCTTGATTTAATCAGTAACTTTCAATGAAATAAATGTGTTAATATGTGTTTAATGTATTTAAAAAATGAGCTTACTGTTTAACTGAAATTTTGTTTAAGTTATAGGTGGGAGATTCTAATAGTAGATGTTTAACAGCTGGGTCTACATAGTGACTTCTTAAGAAAAAATTAAGTTTATATTATGTAAGCATGTTTACAAAAATATCAACTCACATATATTAGTATACATATATCGTTGCTTCTAACGCGAACTTAAACGAAATTGAATTTTGTGTGACTCCAGCCCTTTTTGATTTCATGCCACCACCTGTCTATCAATTCGCCTTCAAAATGAGAGCAGGGTTATCTGATATTGCGATTTCTCAATAAATGTGGCTTTTTTGGCCAAGTTTCTGTTCAATTTTCTTTCAAGAAATTTACACATACTGCTTGTCAAAATTCACAAAAATTGAAAGCTGTGACGTAGGCTGCACGCAATTTCAAACCAAGTTTGTAAGCAAGATGTTGTAAAGAAAACAAAATAAATTATTTGAAGGAAAAAACTTCATCAGCTGTTCTCTTCAATAAAATTCAAGTAAATTCTCAGCAAGTTTTTAAAGTGAGAGTGTATTAGTAAAAAATGAGAGAAATTTTAAAAATTGAATGAAAACTTGATCGTCTGACACCCTAGTAACTTACAGGTCTTAACGTAGAGTCTATACCTGATAAATATTTGTCTTGATAAAAGTCAAATCATTGTCAAGACAAAAATTTATCAGATTTAGACTCCTCTTACTAGTGTTATTGCAACAATTTTGTCCAGCCTCTACCTCAGACAACTTTGTCTTGATAAAAAACGCCAATTAGATGTGATTTTTTTTATTTACATTTTTTTCAACAAATATATTGCGCCAAAAAGTAATTTTTATATTTTTGGTAAATATTATTGTTCCGGTTGTTAGCTTTACATGCATACATACGTGTGGATTTGTTCCACATATTATAAAGGAGAAAATCGTTGGCAGAAGTCCGACAGTGCATATTAACCTACCTTCACGACGAAAAACAAATTATGTTTTGTCATGATAATAAATAAAATACGTCTTCCCCTACACACTGATATGAACAAGAACTTGACAGCTGCTCTGCTGGCGCTTTTTTACGTATCACGGCAAATTTATATCAGGTATAGACGTTGGGTAATGAAATGAGTATAATAGCATGTTTACACGGCAAATTGAAGCACTTGCTTCGCTCTCTGAATCATGATTGCGAATCATACCGTTTATACGACACATAAGTGCTTCGTTTTGACACTTTGTTTTTATCCAAACATATGATACAATGAGTTTGCGCGCGTAAAGTATCTATTATAAATTTATATTTTAAAATTTTTGGATTCTTTTACTTTTAAAATGGATAAAAAAGTAAGTAAAAATTACAATTTGATATGCATATATATGTATGTAGATTCATTTTGTGAAATTTATTTCTATTACTACTAATTTATATCTATAACAGTGCGAAAAAGTGCTAGCAAATGGGAGCTATGTGGTGAGCGGGCACTACTGAAAATGTGGATGGAAAAGATGCCGCAATAACGTGGATGCCGAAAAAACAGCCATTTTCTTATTGAAATGGCTTCAGAACTTGAGAAAGCGGGCTTTAAATACACACCAGAAGAAGTGAAGACAAAAATGCATAATATGACATGTCGATATCGGTATGTAAAATGTATATTTTAAACTTTCCTTGATTTGGAAATGCAAGAAAATTTTCACATATTCTGTCTAATTATATATGACAATGATTGTTGTAGTCTTACTACCTCTATCTGTCTTTACCATATATGATATATGTACATAAATGCCTTAATTTTTTGCATGTACATATTTATTAAATTATATTAAATGATATTTGTATTTATTTCTATTTACAGAAAAGAAAAGTTAAAAATTGGGACAACAGGTGGTTCGCCTTCGGAATGGGCCTTTTTAAAGATATGGAGTGTTTATTGGCTCCATGTAAAAACTATAATCCTGAGGGCCTGGTTTCTGACAGCATAAATGGTAAGTAATAAAAATCTTATTTATATAAATTTTTTTAAAATATTTATTTTTACATATATTTTAACATTTAAATAGACATATATTCAAGTATTGAACCAGTGTCATTGTCGCTAACGTCGCCGTCACCGTCACCCAGCAATACATTGTCGCCATCACAATTTACTTCCAATAACATTGAAATTTTGATAAAATCGGTAGTAACGAACTTAGAAAATGTAAGAAATGATTTTAAAAGAACCTCAGAAAGGTTGTTGGCAATTGAGGAAGAAAAAAAAAGAAATTTTAAAATCATTTGCTGCCAAAGAAGGCGAAGTGCAAGAGGCACTAGTTGCATTTAAAAAAAAAATAATATTACATTATGTACATTATTAACCTATGAGTTGAATTTGTAATTGTTTTTTTATTTTTGTTTTTATTATTATTTGTTTTACTACTTTTATAATACTATATTTAATTTTTTGATCTCTTGAATTTGTGATATGTTTTTTATTTTTTTATTATTAATGTTTGTTTTACTACTTTTACTTTAATTCGTTTTTTCATCTCTTGAATTCGTGATATTTGTTTTTGTTTTTATTAAATAATGTTTGTTGTTAATATTAAATAAAACTTACAAAGATATTCTGAAATAGCATGTCTTATTCTTTCCGGGTTATTTCTGTGGTCTATTATTGTTGCAACATATTCTGGATATGAGCGATTTTTTTCAGCAATTTTTAATGCCTGCAACCAGTTTTCATTTAAGTAATCGTTGTTATCATTTAAAAAGTTGTGAAGAACGCAACATGATAGGACAATGGTGTTTGCATTTTTTAAGGCGTTGTCTATGCCTTTTCCGATACGCCTGAAGCGAGCTTTCAGATGTCCAAAAGCGTTTTCCACTACTCTACGTGACTTGGACAGTCCATAGTTGAAGCATTTTTGCTGATA
Organism: Gymnosoma rotundatum; assembly: GCA_916610165.2. Taxonomy (NCBI): domain Eukaryota; kingdom Metazoa; phylum Arthropoda; class Insecta; order Diptera; family Tachinidae; genus Gymnosoma; species Gymnosoma rotundatum. Next base: position 86,146,553 of record OU744337.1, on the reverse strand, counting down.
ACTTTGCGATATATTAAAAGGATATGGCTTCATTAATTTTTCGCCTAGCCTAAATGCTGAATCGCCAATTATGTGAACTGGAACATCAGTTTCTGAAATATTTTTCTTTAATTCGTAAAAAATGTCACACTGATCAAGTTGTTGTTTCAACGAAGATTCTTGGTATATTTGAGAATCATTGCAACGTCCTGGGCTTCCACAGCTAACGTAAATAAAACGGCACCTGAGAAAAAACATATGCTTAAATGAGGTACATACATAAACATACATATGTCTTGCAGTGCTTATTACCTTGCGTCCACTAATGCTAAGAGTACAATTAAGTACCAACCCTTATAGTTGTAGTAGTCCGTAGCATCTTCTCGGTATGGGTGAATCTCAATGTGGCAACCATCTACGAATGACAGAAGCATTAGGGGTAAAAAATATAACAATCTTAATTAAGAAACAATTAACTTACCAAGAGCTCCCATGCATTGGGGATATCCAAGTACATCAAATTCCTCTACCAGCTCAATAATTTTTTCTCTTTTGAGTGGAAAGTTGTTTAAATATACTGGAGCTAAAGCTCTCCAAACCTCTCCACAGAAGCTTAAGAGTATTGCGCAGACAGTTGCCTTTCCTACGCCAAACATATTAGCGATTGTGCGGTATTCTGCAGATGATCCCAACGCATATAAGCTTATTGCAACTCTCTTCTCCAGCGGTATTGCTTGACGCATATTTGTGTCCTTTTTTTGCAGTCCAGATACCATTTCGCACAATTTATAGAAATTACACCGATCCATTCTAAAGTTATTCTTAAAGAATGAATCGTCAGCATTTTGGCAATCTGTTTCCCAGAAAGTTTGGGATCGGTCCTAAAATGTTTTATAATTTTGTTTTCAAATACATTCATACATATGTACATATATAAGTATATATTGCTTACGGTTACTGACAACGCTAACGTGTTGAGAAGCTGGAGCTGATTTAAAAGCTGCGAATGCTTTTCCTGAAGGTCTGACAGCATCTGGAAGGACATCTTCGACTCTTCGAACAATTTCGACTTCACATACATTATTCGCACTTTTATAATTTTTTTCACAATTTTCTGCTTGTCTTCCATTTTCTATTTGGTTATTTTTATTTTTTTATTTCTATTTTTACACAACACTTTGTTTTATAGTTTACTTGTTTTTAGTTTTTTGTTTACATTAATATTTTGGTTTGACAGTTGGTTCAGATAAACTGGCGATAAAAACTAGAGAAGATACAAAATATTCATGCTTCGCAAGTAGATTCAAGCTGAATCGTCTCAAAACAAAATGCTTCGCTTCCAAGATTTTATATGGCGAAGCACGTTGATTCGGTCGTGATTGGGCTGTGAATCATGAGTGAGAGAGCGAAGCAAGAATATTGGGCTCCGTGTAAACATATTATAAGAAAATAATAAATGTTTACAACGTTTTACTCAAGGACCAACGTTGTCCTCTGGTAATTGATTCGCCTTGGTTTTACTATAAGAAGAAACTTCACGAAAAGTTGGCTTAAGTACATTATACAGGTATGTGATGGAAATCGATTTCGAAATCAAGACGACTTATGACCGTAAATGATTGTGATATCCTTACTATTTTCGATTTGTTAATACCTTCAATATATATTTCAATAACTCTCCATTCAGTTTCTACAATTACTTTGGAGTAACTTCTTTACTTTTGTTTAAAATTTGTCTCAAAACGAATCGTTTTCAAATCGATCGATTTCCATCACATATCTGATAGTTTGCTTAATTATAATTTTTAAAATTTATATATAAACGTTTTTTTGACCTTTTTAAATAGTTTTTCTTTTCTAATTTATTAAGCACTAGGTCAGTTTTATAAATAATAAAATTTTTTATTTATATTTTCAATATTTCGCCACACCTTTGGGTGGCATCATCAGGAAACAGGAAACAAAAAATTGGCTTTTCTTTTGTTTTTTTTTAAATAACAAAATTAAAATCAAATTATTTTTTCAAACAAAAACAGAAAAATCAAAAACCAAAGGACAAAAAACTCAAATATTTAAAATTTACATTCTTATAAATTTAAAACTCAAAACACATTCAAGTAAAACAACTCAAAAATTTTAAACATTTACATTCTTATAAAAATTTAAAAAACAGAAAACATTTAAATTATTTAAAAATTTTAAAAAACTTAATTCAAATACATTAACATAAACTTTCACGATAGAAATGTTACAAGCAATCATATACTCTCAAACGTTAATTATTTTTTATGGACTAAATGTCTATAACATTGCGCAACATTATCAGTATCAGCCTTAAAGTTTATTCTTTTTGTTGCTGGTATTTTAATTATTTGTAACATCTCTAACATATACCGACGCTTATAATTATTTTCTATATTTAAAACAGATGCATCTTCAAAGTTAGGATAATGATCAAATCTGGCACAATGGGAAGATAATGCAGTTTTTTGTGAATTATTAACGTCCCTGTATCTTTGATCAGACTTATGTCCAGCTATTCTAGTTTTTAGTTTATTTTTTGTCGTACCTACATATTCCTTATTACAATTCTCACTATCATTACCATTACAAGGTATTTTGTAAACTACATTTGACATGTCCCATTTTTTAATCTTATCTTTTGTTTTACTAAATAATCTATTTAAAGTATTATAAGTTTTGTATGCCATTTTATATTTATCCCCATCAAAAAATTTTGATTTTTCAATCCTTTCTGCTATTTCTGGTACATAAATTAAAGACTTATAAACTTTAGTTTCTGTAACATCTCTTGTATTATCTGCTCTTCTAAACCTTAACTGTTTAAACAAACTATTTATCACTCTCATTGGAAAATTATTATCAATTAATATCTTTTTAACTTTATCTTTATTGCTTTTGTGAAATTCCTTATCACTTAGCTTAAGTACTTTTTCTATCAAATTTTTTCCCGTATTAATAATTATTCTTTTGTTATGCTTTGAATAATAATTAATAATTCTCCCGGAAGCTGTTGGCTTTTGGTACCAATCCATTTTTAGTTTATTCCCTCTCCTTATTACTAACGTATCTAAATAGGGTAATTTAAAATCATTTTCTATTTCTATTGTAAATTTTATACAACTATTGAAACTATTAAATGTTTCCAACATATTTTCAATACCAGATGCAGAAATAATACAAAACAAATCATCCACATATTTTTCATTATTCTTGGTTTAATACTAATTTCATTAATGCACGTGTCTAATAATTTCTCCATAATAATATCTGCCACAACTGGGGAAGCTGGAGATCCCATTGGAAGTCCTTTTTGTTGCAAATATATATTATCATTATATTGAAAGTATCTGTTATCTTCAATACAAAATTTTAAAATTCGTAAAAATAAACCTTTTTCCATTCTAGTATATTCCTGTATTACGTTCCATTTTTCTTCAATAATATTCACTGCCAAATCAACAGGTATACTTGGAAATAATGAGACTACATCAAAAGATACTAATTTTTCATCATTTAGAACATTTATGTTCCTTATCCTTTCTTTAAATTCAAACGAATTTTTAACATTATATTTTGAATTTTCTGTAATCTTTTTTAAAATCATTGTAATATATTTACATAACTCATAAGATGGAGAATTTATAAAAGAACAAATCGGTCTTAAAGGAAAATCCTTCTTGTGAATTTTAGGTAACCCATACAATCTTGGAGCTGTAGAAACATTGGTTTTAAGCTTGTTTTTCTCTAAAATTGTAATAACTTTTTTGTTTGTTTAAAAAGTTCTGCAACCAACACATTATTAACCTTCTGCAATTTGGTTGTTGGATCTTTGTTTGCTAACTTATAATTAGCAACATCCCCTACAATATTGTTAATTCTTAAAACATAATCACTCTTGTTTAAAGCTACTGTGGTGTTACCTCTATCAGCTTTTAAGATAAGTATATCCCTATTTCTTCTCAAAAAACTATCCGCCTTTTTTACGTTTTCTAACATAAATCTATCCCTGTTATTTAATTTTATCTTATTTAAATGATTATCTATTATTGAAGTTAATTTAGTCCTAGCTATTTCCTGTTCTTCTTTTGATTTTAAAGTTTGCACTAAATCCTCTCCATCCGTTATCATTTTTAGAACTGGAAAATCTTCTCGTTTAATGGGTAATGCATGTTTATGTCCTAATAAAAGAACCCACTGAACCTCATTGATTGAAAAATCAAAATTTTTTGATGGGGATAAATATAAAATGGCATACAAAACTTATAATACTTTAAATAGATTATTTAGTAAAACAAAAGATAAGATTAAAAAATGGGACATGTCAAATGTAGTTTACAAAATACCTTGTAATGGTAATGATAGTGAGAATTGTAATAAGGAATATGTAGGTACGACAAAAAATAAACTAAAAACTAGAATAGCTGGACATAAGTCTGATCAAAGATACAGGGACGTTAATAATTCACAAAAAACTGCATTATCTTCCCATTGTGCCAGATTTGATCATAATCCTAACTTTGAAGATGCATCTGTTTTAAATATAGAAAATAATTATAAGCGTCGGTATATGTTAGAGATGTTACAAATAATTAAAATACCAGCAACAAAAAGAATAAACTTTAAGGCTGATACTGATAATGTTGCGCAATGTTATAGACATTTAGTGCATAAAAAATAATTAACGTTTGAGAGTATATGATTGCTTGTAACATTTCTATCGTGAAAGTTTATGTTAATGTATTTGTATTAAGTTTTTTAAAAATTTTAAATAATTTAAATGTTTTCTGTTTTTTAAATTTTTATAAGAATGTAAATGTTTAAAATTTTTGAGTTATTTTACTTGAATGTTTTTTGAGTTTTAAATTTATAAGAATGTAAATTTTAAATATTTCAGTTTTTTGTCGTTTGGTTTTTGATTTTTCTGTTTTTGTTTGAAAAAATAATTTGATTTTAATTTTGTTATTTAAAAAAAAAAAAAAAAAAAAAAAGAAAAACCAATTTTTTGTTTCCTGTTTCCTGATGATGCCACCCAAAGGTGTGGCGAAATATTAAAAATATAAATAAAAATTTTTATTATTTATAAAACTGACCTAGTGCTTAATAAATTAGAAAAGAAAAACTTTTTAAAATTTATATTTAAATTTACAGTCATTCAAAAAACATACGTCAAATTTTTTTCTGGTTAAGCAGGTTATTTAATTCTTCACTTCTATTTAACTCAAATTAATGATCTGACATTAAATGTAAATCATTTCGGCCCATATATGTATAAAACTTTTATAAATATTCTACTCCTCTTTTGCCGGACCAAGAGATCGTATGTATGTTTGTAAAAAATTTTATATCTTCGTTATTAAATGTTGGGCTCTTGGGAACTCAAAGAATTCCTATACAAAAGGTGATATATCCTGCTCATCAGCGGCCTTACAGTTTAAACATATGTAAAAAGAGTATCAAAGGTAAGTTTATTTATTGACAACATTACTAATTAAAGAGGAATGAACATTTCTTTTAGCTTCTTCAACTCTATTTTATGCCTTCAAAAAAAAAATATTTTTTTTATTTTTTAGATTTGATTCATAGGCTGGGCAGCCCTTGTAGTTAGCAAATGTCCTTTTTCATTACAATATACACAAATTAGAAATGATTCTTCTTTCTTAACACTACATACACCGGGCTCGTGATCCGTATTGCACTTCACACCCCTAAACTGTAAATTACAATAACGGGCTGAGTGTCCCATAATTGACGTCTAAAATATTGGATCTTTTTTTTCGTAGACTTAGTTGTTTCCCACTTAATCGATTGGTTAAGCAAATAACGTACTCTATTAACATCATTTACATGTTTTCCTTTAACTAAAGTTACAACAAGTTAGCCTGTATCAACATTGTTAGGAGTTACTACATCAAGGGCCATAAATCAAATAACAACATTACGCAAAGACTCTCTTCTTCTCTGTCCATGACGTAATAAAAATAAGTCTTTGTATAAAAGTTCAGTGATGTCAACTTAGTGCATTCGGCACTGTTTGATGTTTTTACAAATTCTAATTGGTGCTTTTAGTAAAACAAAGAAAAATCTTTTTTTTTTTTAATTTTTAAATAAGTAATTAAAAAAAGAATTCTGAATATGCATATTTATGTATATTAAACAATTATTTCGGAATATTTACGTTTTCGCTTAGATTTGTCATCTGCTATTATTTGGTTAAGCTTTTTTATTTTGAAAAACATTCGCGCACGGAAGAAAAGTGTTTTTGCCTTAACGTCCACATTTATTAAATATAAATGTTTTTTTTTATGTAATTAGAAAAGATCATTAAATTTTCCCCATTAAAATTTTTTCATTTAAACAACAAAATATTAACCATTCTTTTCTTAACTTAAAAACTTAAGCTTGAGCTTTTATTTTTAGTATTTCCACAATTATACATTGCACATTTCATTTTTACACTTTTTTTAATTTCAATAATACAAAATAAAATTATTATTTATTTTAACTGATTTATTGAAAGCAATTTTTCTTATTAAAACAGTCAAAATACTTTGAATTTCTACTTTGTGTTTAAAATTTAGGTTTTGTGTTCCCGTACTTTTATACAATTTTATCTCTTAATGATATAATGCTTGGTCTCGTTTTCATGAACTTTACCCAAAAAGTGAAGTAATAGACTTATTATGAACGCAAAATTTCCATCATTTCTAAATGTCAGATCCTCAAAATAAAGTTTGCTTTTGTATTTAGACGAATTTTTTATATATAATATAAGGAGATCTTTCATTTATACTAGAGTGCTCGATTTCGGGACAGTGTATTTTAAAACAATCTAATCAACTATTGTTTATTATAGTTATATTAGAATAAAAATTTTGGAGTTAATAAACAAATGAAAAAAAAATTGAGGGGAATCTTATATTTGAGAAGGACAAACATTTTTTTTACATAATTTAGTCGTAATGTCTCTTTGGTCAAATATTCGAAAATGATGAAAAAAGAACTAAATGGAAAATATGACAAATAAAAAGTAAATGAGAAATGCGCCAAATAAAAAGTAAATGAAAAATGTAAACAAATGAACAGACCCAGAAAAAATTTTTGAAAAGGTAATCGAGTGTGGAGTTAAGCATTTTTGGCAGAAGTACTTCCCAACTAGATTGTCAACTTAATGATTTTAACAAGGCATGAGACTTTTATAATCAATTACTGAGAATCGATTACATTAATTACTGTAGGAAATAATGAGTACATTTAGTACGGTAGTCTTTTTTAACATAAAGAACTAGTTCCATTACTACTTCCTTTTTTGGAAACTAATGTAATGTGTTTTGGAAGCGAGTAAGAAAATATGGTAACCACAAAAGTAAGTCGTTATATGGCAAGTAGTTTTTAAGGTAATGTCTAATTTTTTGCTGGGGATGATTATTATTTTTCAATGGTGCCACTATAAAAGTTTTTCACGTTTTTAATAGCAATATTTAATGTATTGCGTTTTTAAGACCACCATTTCATACATTTATTGTATTGGCAGCACTAATCAGTTTTTTGTAGCCAAGAAAAATAGAAAATAGCCTAAGTTGGCTACGGGCTACAAAAGTAGCCGTGTAGTCGGTAGTCGTGTAGCTGCTAAAAGAATTATTCTCATAAGCACACATGTATTTTATTTTTGACAACTTGTAGTCGATGGTCGGGGGACATGATTGTGTTTATAGCATTAGTAGCAACCATCTTTTTTTCAATTTAAATTTTAAATTTCGCCATACCTTAAAAGTAAGTTTTACATACTTTTGTATAAATCAATATTCTATTCTTTATTTTCTTACCTTTTGCCATCTATTTGCTGATCTTCTAGGCGGACCGAGAGAGAAAATTTTTCCAATTTCTTCCAATTTTTCTTTAAATTTGCATGGAGCAGTGCCTCTTCAAAAACCCGATGCGAGAGAGGGATTCTTCTACAATTCTCCCACCAGCCTTCACTTTTTTACATTTTCAATGTTATGTTTGGTTTAAATCACTTCCAGTCGTTATGAAAAAAGGCGTCGACAAAAAACAGAGTCACGTTAATCGTCAACACATTTGTTATAGAATACAAAAAATGTTTGAGCAGTAATCGATAAATGTCAATAGTAGAAGAAGTAGAATAACAAATCGAATGCGTCGCCATATACCAACATTGATATGTGACGACGCCGACATCTAGAATCAGGATGTATATAAATTTTTTAAGTATCTGTAGATTTGTATTTCAAAAATATGAAACTCAATAATCAAATATAATCACATAACATGCTGGCATTAGGAGATATAAAATTAAAGTTAATAAAGCTAATGGCTTAAATCCTACCAAAGACGAGATAAGCTGCAAGTATTTTGAAAATTTGTGTCTGCTTTGGATATGAAGAAAAAAAATTAATTATGATTAAATAATAATTCCAATTTTATACAAAATTGATATGCGAAAAATTATATGCACAACAAAAAAAAAAAAAACACAACAAGAAAAATCCGATCGTTAAATTTAAACCCAGCTTTCCCTTCTACCATAAGAAAGCTGCATTGAATACAAGAAACAAACAATAAGTTCATCTCTTGTATACACAAATATAATTGAATATTGATTTCAATTCTTGGTATCAATATTATTTTAAGTTAATACAATAAAGCATTATATATCACAGAAGGCTTCTCAAAATAGTTCATCCAAAGTATGAAATAAATACTCACGTTCTGCGCTGCTTGGAATGGATAACCATTCAAATTAGTTCAATTGCGGGAGGCGCAAAAAGCAAACAGCCTTAACGAATCGGTATTATTAAGTAAAGCCAGTTTTACACAATGAACAATACGAAAAATAACAAATTTGTTTCTTTGTGTGTACATGTACAAGAAATTATTGTATTGACAGTTATGCGAAGGTGTTAATTCGTCGAACATTGCTTAAACGTTAAAAATCATTTGAAATAGACGAAGCGCCAAATGTGTATTATTTTTGGTCGTATGTATTAGGAGTATGTTTTATCTTATGTTATGTTAAGGTATTATTTCCATTTGAGTTAAGCAGAGTCCGTCGAAGTTCATGAAAAGTTAGTAGAAGAAATATTTATAAAACTTTTAAAGCCTCCAACCCCAAACTACGAAAAGGAAGTCATTTGTTTTCCTTATCCTTCTTTACTTTGGTAATCGTCCAACAAATCTCTCTTTTAAAATCTGGCCGGCCGTTTCCTTCTTATATTGTTTTACCATCAATTATCTTCCACGCCATACTATAAATTGCCAATAATTCGATTTACACACAAGTTTAGATTACGGAATAAATTGTGCTTCTCGGCTACAAGAAAAATAATAAAAAAAAACGTACACATACAAACGCAATAATTGTATCATTTATATTTATAATGCATCGATTTAACTCATTTGTACATTTATCTGTATTCTATAATGTGGCTTTTAAATGCTGCAGACAGAAGATTATATTAAACAAACATATCAAAAAAAGATTTTCTTAAAATATTAAACAATTGTTTTTAAATTAGTTTCTTACATCGAAAAGAATGATACTCCAAATTAAGGTTAACTAAGAGGAAAACGATGTGCTTGCACCAGCTACACTCAAAAAAATGCAGTTTTTTCTTTTTACTTTTTCGAATAAATATCACATCGGCGAATTGTTACAACAAAGCAAATTTTTGATACGAATCCGTGTCAAAAATCAGTGGTTGAGGCGAATAAATAAATTATAATTTGCTTTGAAAAATATGAAGCAAACAGTCAAAAAGTTCAAAACAAGAATAACAATATTTTAAAAATGAATAACACAAAATTTAACGAAACAAAAATAAATTCTGTGTTTTTTATATATTTTTATCATTTTTAATAAATATAAAATTTCAACAAAGAAATAAAATTACAACATCATGTGGGACTTCCTAATACTGGAACCAAAAACACATTTTTGCTAGAATAATTTCGAAATTTTTCTTTTTTTATTTATTATGTTTTTATATACGTACTTATACACACTCTGGATCAGTTGATTAGAACCACTTAAATATACATAAAAATTTATTTTTACATAGCAACACCATGGCGAAATAATACAGGTGGTCTCGATAGCGAATTCATTAATTTCACCGTAAACTCTAAATGTCAAAATCCATATATAAAAAATATGTATAACAGTTAGATAAATTTTTTATATATGGAGTTTGACAATTAGAGTTTACGGCGAAATTAATGAATTCGCTATCGAGACCACCTGTATTATTTCGCCATGAGCAACACTTTGCATTTCTTTCCATGGTTTTAAATTTATTCTTTAAGTTTCGGAGCATAGTTTTGAGACATCGCCCAATTTTATCCTAATAGGTCATTAACTATTATATACTGTTCTTGCCCATTTTCCACTAATCTTAAAAGAACGTAGTTTTTTTCTACTAGTAGTTTAATGTTTAAATTAAATGCGACTACATAATTGGAAATAATTTAGAAAACAATAAGTGGGTTCAAAGTGGGTCATATGTCTTTAAGGCAACTAACTATTTGTGGAAAAACAGTTGCGTCGAAGGACAGCCGATCTTGCTGATTTTCAAAAACTTTCGAAACTGTACCTTGGCAAAGTTGATTTTAACCTGAACATGGACAGACAGACGTTTATCGCTCAGTCGATTTCGCTATGTATAAGAAATCAGTATATATACTTTATTGAGTCGGAAATGGATATTGTAGGAATTACACACGGAATGATAAACTTTTATTAGTAAAGCGTATAAAAAGAAAAGCAAGCATTAAAAAATGTTGTGACGAGACTTATAAATCCTCCGCCAAGAAAGGATTTTCCTAAATCATTAAGTTTTATGCTGAGTATCTCTTTCATGACATGTCGATTGTTGGTGTAAATGTTGTTGTTGCTATTAATTTTAAATTAGAGACTAAAAGATTACGTCTAACATAAGGATTTATAACTGATGGTGAAGCTCTATTAACGGGTATAGTATTAATTAGCAACATTGCTCTTCTATTAAGAGTAGTGGGTAAATGGTGAGAGTATTACTTTTAGCAGAGTTTAAAGACTAATTTCGAATGGCTCCTAAATTCTGTACTCTAAAGCATTTAAATCTTCCGAGACGTAAAAGTAACAGTTTTATTAAGACAAAAATAACAGTGAAGTGCCTAATTTTCGATCTTCACTTCTATAGAGTAGAAAAAGCCCTTAAGAATATGTCGAACATCGATGCTTAAAGTATTACCAGTGGGGTAAAACGATCGTGAAAATGTATGTAGGAGTTTTTTTGTGGAGAAACTAGGGTTTTTTTCCTGTTCTTGCTTTTGAAAAGCTGCGTGTCTAGTTATTGCTCTTGCTCGTTGATTGACTGCAAAATTATTGAGAAAACAATTCTTGAAGAGGCCGTTAATATTTCTTTAAAAATTCTGCAGTAGTCAACAACACTTTAAAGTTGTTTAATATTTAAAAATTTTGATGTATTAAAATACAAATGTAATGAAACGCCAATGACTCAGTTGACAAAATTTAATAATTTACCAGTTTAACGCCTTTTTCTTTAGTCTTTTCATTATATAAAAGTCCTATTTTCCAGAAGTATATCATTAAGTATTATTACTGTGAAATATTTAAGTATTTTTTTAAGTGTATATATCATTTTTTGTTTTGGCGTTGGTGACGGTGGCACGTGTAAGAAAGGCGCTTACGTGTTGTAAATTGATTTTTACCTTTACACATTTTTTCATTTATTTCACATTATTTTTTGTTTTTTTTAATCATTGAATTAAATTTTATACTGTTTCCTGGCACTGATCGATTGATGGTGGCTGTAATGATAATCACGACGTCATTTACATAATTTTTTTCTCTTTTTCGACTGTTTATAGAATATGTTTTATTTGTTTCTTAAATTTATATTTTTTCTCAAATTATAAAAAAAGCACTGCTTAAAAATCAATTAAAATAAAATCTGTTGAAAATATGCAGTACGAGGGCTGCTCTATATATTTCTGGCCTAATAGTGAAAATGCGAATATTTATAATCAAAAATGGTTTTATTGTTTTTCAAAGTATTCTCCAGCATGATTTATACACTTTTGCATGCGCTCAAACCTGTTGTCGAAGCACTTTTTCCACTCCGATTGAGACACCTCTAAAACATGGTTTTTGAACACTTCGACAGCTTCTTCTGGCGACGAAAATCGTTGACCACGCATTTTTTTCTTGATGTTCGGAAACAAGAAGAATTCATTTGGTGCCAAGTCAGGGCTGTACGGCGGATGACACATTAATTCGACGTCTTGGCCGGTCAAAAACGCTCTGGTTTGACCCGATGTGTGAGAGCTCGCATTGTCATGGTGAACAATGATTCGTCTTCTCTTGTTGGTTTTTCGAATATCTCCGATGACTTCAGGCAAACAAATTGTAGTGTACCACTCAGAAGTGACCGTCCTACGTTGCTCAAGCGGAACAGTCGCCACATGACCAGTTTTGCCGAAGAAACAGGCGACCATTTGCTTCGAAGTGCTTCTTCCACGAACAACTTTCGTTGGATTTTGCTCGTCTTTGAAGACCTACACGGTCGATTGTTGTTTCGTTTCGGGCTCATATGCATAGATCCATGATTCGTCACCTGTGAAGATCTTATAAACGTCTTTTGAAGCACCGCAATCGTATTTTTGCAACATTTCTTTGCACCAATCGACACGAGCCTTTTTTTGAGCGACTTTCAAATTGTGCGGGATCCAACGAGAACAAACCTTTTTTACGGCCAGGTGTTCATGCAGTATCGAATGTATGCTGGTGGAAGAAATGTCCAAGGATGTCTCTATCTCTCGGTATATCGCATGTCGATCTTGCATTATGAGTTCACGCACGTCATCAATGTTCTCTCGCACAACAGCCGTTTTTGGACGACCTTCACGGAATTCGTCTTTAAGCGAGCTTCGGCCAAGATTAAATTCATTATAACAATTTTTCACAGTGCTATAGGATGGTGCTTCATCGCCATACAAAGATTTAAGTTCATCAATGCACTCTTGTCGTGATGATCCACATCGAAAGTTGTGAAAAATGATGGCACGAAAATGTTCGCGAGTTAATTCCATTTTTTTCTGTGTTAAATTTTTCAAGTCACTGTAAACAACACAAATAATGGTCGTACGTCAAAACGTTTTGAGTACGATTATTCTTAAAAATGACAAACTTTCCAATATATTTGTCGGATTGCACTTGGCAGCACTCAGTGTTGCCAGGCCAGAAATATATATAGCAGCCCTCGTATTCAATAAAAACCGATGCTAGTGCTTACGAACTAGGGGCTGTTTCACTCCAGGGGGAGGGTCCCCATGAACATCATTTAGAGTGTGCCGATCGGCAAAGAAGACCACAGCCAGTATTTAAAGTTGGTACTAAAGTACTGGTAACAACCCACGTTTTAAGCAATGCAACTAAGGGTATTTCATCCAAGCTTGTGCCTAAACGAAATGGTCCTTATATCATCACTAGGAAGATTGGGTCGTCGACATATGAAGTATCTTCATGAGATACTTTAGCAATTCCACTTGGTGCCTACCATGCCTCAGCCTTAACATTGTTTAAGGGTACCAATGATGACGAAGTTCCAACTCCAGTTCATCCCATGAAAAGACGAGGAAGACCGAAGAAAGCTTAGTAGATGTTATCGTACAGCTCCTGCCGAGGTTGTACTCCAAAGGGGGAGACTGTAGCGGGACGCTCTTACTCATTTTCTATTATTATATTATTATTATTAATGCATGTGATTCGCATTTTTGAGGAGAATGATAAGGGCAAAAGCTTCTGCTTGTCATACGGTTTAATGAGAATCGTGCTTAGGCTAAAAGCTATTTTGTATGAGAAGAATGTTAAGGTTAAAAGTTTATTTCTACAGTATATAAACAATGCAAGTAGTGATCGATTCCTATTCTTTGCAGGTTGGCATGAGAGGTCAACAAGAGGCTTATTAAACGACTAGGCTCCGTGGTGACGATAGTCGCCGTTGCTTGCCGTTTGTGAAGCTTGCTTGAAACTTTCGTTGTTGTTGGACGCGATGGTGTCTGCAATAAACGGGAACCCTTGACTTCTCATCCATTCTTATTCTTTGTTTGCAGTGAAAATAATAATAAGAACAGTGAAAATATTAATAAATAAATTACACAAAATTATATCAATAAAATAAGACTGTGTTTTGCTTAAAAAGTCAGAGTTTGACCATGCAAGCGAAAAGTTGTATAATTTATTGAAGCTTTCTTTGCAAATTAAATTTAGAGCAAAAAATTTGGTGAAGTTCATTTAAACGTAAAATTATAGGAAGTTGAAAATGAAAGATAGATGTGTATTATTTATGGTTTTATTTAAATATTTTTATAAAAAAAAAGTTCCAGAAATTTTATTAACGTTAACAGATCCAAGTGTCCGGCTTGTAAGTTCTTGAGGGTTGGAAATATGTTTGTTTAAAATCATTATTTTGAATATTATGCTTTAAAAACCAGTTAAGTTTTTAACCGAAAGAGAACAGCAGTTTCTAAACGAAATTTGGATAAAATCTACTGATGAGTCATACAATCATTAATTAAATGCCATATGGATATGATTTCCCAACAGCATAAATGAGTTTAATTATTATTATATTTTTTTTTATTTAATGTATTATTTTGAAAAAATTTAGTATAGAAGAAATTTATAAGAAATTTCGTTGAAACTAATTTAAAATTAGCAGAGCCTACGACTTCGTCTGATTGTAATTTTAAAATTTAGAAAAATGTGTTGTTAAATATTTATTGTTTTGTAAACAGTGTACTATTCTTAATATGAAACAAAAAAAAAAAACATTTATATAATTTAATTTAATGATTTTTTTGCACTTTTTTTTAACAATATTAGGAAAACATAAGAACTCCGTGGTTTCACAAACATTATTAAATTGGTCAAATATTTTCAGAACTGGACAAACTTGGCATAAGTATAAATAAAATATTTAAGTTTTGCTGATCCGCGTATAATAGGGAATTCGATTTGAATATGAATATCTGAATAAATACAGTACTTGCAACTATTTCACAAAATGATCCAAAATTTACTAAAAATATTTTTTAGTTAAAGACACGGCAATATTTTTTTAAAATTAAATTTTCACAACGTCTCGATGGCCATTTCGTTACCACTTACATAACTCTTCAGGAAACTTCTGACAAACATTTTAAAAAAACTAGACATTTTTGTCCAAACAATAAAGCAAAGACAAAAATCAAAGTTTAAGCAAAAACAACAATAACCAACATTAATTTTATTGTTCTTTCTCTACTGTATACGGTCGACTTTTTTTCGGCTCTTTTATACAGTTGAAAGAGGATGAAAAATAAAATATCAAAAACACTACGATAATTTATTTATATGCACAGGCACTTTTTGAAAATTAAGTAAAACAAATTCAGATTCGCAGATATCCCACTATCATACTGAGGCCATAATGTCCTCAAAACCATGCAGGTGACCTCGTCAGACCATCTAGTCTGCGCAGCCACGCTGAAAGAAAGCCCTACAGCAGCTTAACGGAACTCGCACCAGTTGATCTATCGGCACCCAAAAAAGTTGCAGGTTGGAATGTTTCGCCATCTCGTCTAGAGGTGTCCGGCATTCACGTACGAATCTGGAGACACCCTATAGGGAGTTTATTGCGGCCTTGCTGTCAGCACAGATCAGGATATCCTCTCCGTATATCCTTTAATACTTCATCCAGCAAACCGCCCTTCTAGTAGCTGAGATCTCAGCCGGAATCACGCTATATTGGTCCTGTAGCTAGGGATAGAACGATACCACTAGGTTACCGATATTTTTACTCGATACAGTATCGATCGAAAAATATCGATACGTACTCAATATCGAACAAAAACTATCGGTAACTACTCGTATCGGTCGACTATTTCATAAAACTAAGGCAAAGAAAAATAAAAATACATAACGCTGTTCTCATGCAGTGTGACCGTTATTGGTAAAGTACCAAATTGCTATTTTTTCGAACGCCCTATTAGCGCCCCCTTTTTAAAAAGAGCTAAATCTTCCACTTTTGTATTTTACTTTTTTTTGGTATATGGCACTTTTTGTTTGAATTTTAATTTAGATGGTTGTATTTTGAGTCTGTTGCAAGAAGAACATTGGAGCAATGGTAAATTTAGCAACACTTTTTTGTTTGTACACAGTTCGATGAAGAAAAAAAAATCCAATATGGAAAAACTAAGTATCATTCAAAAAGGTTTATTTACTTTAAGTAAAATTTATTTAAAATTTTTGTTGCTTATTCTTAAAACCATGATTAAATTCAAGACAAGTTTTCATAGTGCGTCTTCTTAGATCATAAATATCTTGTTTCCTCCACCAAAAACATTTTATTGGAATTGTTTTAAAATTTTCTAAAAAAGAATATATAAGTAAATAAACATATACTGTTTCGTGAGGATTTTCACAATTTAAAAAAAACTGATATTAAATAAAAAATCGATTAAAATACCGCTTCGAAAAAAATTATAAAATTGGTTCTTGTTCGTTTGATGATACAGAAAACAGTAAACTTTATTTTTTAAAAATGAAGAATATACAAATTCAATATAAGAGAATTTCTTATAATTTCCCAAGCCTAGAAGAGGTCAAGGGTGTAAAAATTATTACTTTCCTACGTAAATTTTTAAAACATTAGGGAAGTCTGAATTAATGAAATTTTTTATTTTCAACAATTCATTTAAAATTATTTATATACTGTTGAATTTAAATTTGTTAAGAAATATGGCCAAACATGCCGGGCCCATTGAAGGACCTTGCGTCTTCAATCAATCGGAAGCATCGCTAGTTTATGAATTGGCCGCTTTAAAACACCGCTACTCGTCTTCACTTCCGCTACCCGAATCTTGCCGTCTCGATTGTCGTCGTGTACGATGACGATTTTGCCTACGGCGACGTCGGGCATTACGTCGGACCACTTGGTTCGTTCCTGCAAACTCAGGACGTAATCTTTCACCCAAAATCTCCAGAACGTCTGCTTGAGTGCGGAAATACGCTGCCATCTCCTCGAGTATGGTATCTTGGCCGACTCGTCTACCAGAAAATCGCTGGGCTGCGCTCGAAGGCTCTCTCCTACTAATAGATGAGCTGGAGTGAGGGCTTCTCCGTCGTTGGGATCGCTGCTGTTGGGGCATATTGGGCGCGAGTTCAGCACGGCTTCGATTTCTGCCAGCAACGTTGCGATTTCCTCCGCTGTCAAGAGCGCGCTGCCAACGGTTCTCAACATCCGGCACTTGGCTGACTTGACCGCTGCCTCCCACAGCCCGCCGAAGTGAGGTGCCCTGGGTGGTATAAAGATGAACTCCATCCCTCTGTTGGCGGCGAACGATTCGGCCTGCTGTAACATTTCCTCTCTCGCCTCTCGTATTTCCCGACTGGCCCCGACGAAGTTGGTGGCGTTGTCGCAATAAATTTTGGTTGGCATCCCTCTCCTGGCGATGAACCTTTTGAGACATAAATAAAAAGAATCGGAAGATAGATCAGTTACCAGCTCTAAATGAACAGCTTTTGACGTGAAGCATATAAACACAGCTATATACATTTTGACAGGTGGACGGCCGCGAATTTTTAAAGTTGCATTAATCGGACCGCAAAAATCTACGCCACATATTTTGAATGGTCGTAGAGCTCTCACCCTGTCTGCAGGCAAGTTTCCCATTATTTGATTCATCAGTTTCGGTTTATACATGAAACAGTGAATACATTTGCGTACAACTCTACTGCATTCTTCTTTGGCATTTATAAGCCAAATTCTATCTCGAAGAAGAGCAACTAATGCTTTTGCTCCTGCATGGCAGTTTTCAAAGTGCAAATACCGCAAGTAAATGGCCACAAAATGGCATTTTTTAGGCATTAATAAGGGAAACTTCGCATCGTACGAAATTGCTGCATTTAGCAATCGCCCGCCTACTCTGATAAGTGAGCATTTTCTATTTTCTTCCTCAAATTCATGAATAAACGGATTTAATTTTTGCAAGTTCGGCTGCAGGGCCTGCGATTTTCGTAAACTTTTTATTTCACTGGAAAATTCTTGCGACTGAATAATTTCAACTATTTTTAGAAATAAAAAATTCATTTCCTTTGCTGTTGGGTTAACATTGGTAACTTTAAATTTTCTGTTTCGACATGTATGGACAAATCTTAAAACATACGAAAACACTCTAATCAACTTTAAATAGGATGAATGTTTATTAACTAATTCTAAAATAGAATTTAGTTCTTCAACAGCAAGAAAAACGTTTACTTTTTTCTTCTCCAATGACAATTGTTCATCATTTAACTTAAAATGGTTATTAACTGGCCACTTGTTGCTCTCATTGAGCAAAAACCCCGGGCCCGTGAACCACATTGAATCATTGAGCTCATCAACATTACAACCCCTTGAAACGATGTCCGCAGGATTGCTCCTTGATGGTACATGACGCCACGTAATTTGGTCAGACAAATCCTGAATTTCTACTACCCGATTCGCTATGAACGTCGAAAGGGTTGATGGATGAGTCTTTATCCAGTGTTGTGTTATTTCTGAGTCCGTCCAAAAGGTAACACTTTCAACATTGCATGTTAACATAGTCCTAACTTTAGCCCATAACTTGGCTAATAAATGTGCTGCGCATAGCTCAAGCCGCGGTAGCGACTTAGTTTTCAAAGGAGCGACTTTCGATTTTGTCGGCGGCAAATGACAAAAAATATCTTTATTCACTCTACTTCGAATATAAATACAACAGCCGTACGCTCTGATTGATGCGTCTGAAAATCCATGAATTTGGTGATAAGATCCTGTAGTAGTCAAAACATACCGAGGAACTTCAATGATATCAATTTTTGACAAATTGCCCTTAAAATTGTCCCAGGACGTATGAAGATTCATAGGAATCGATTCATCCCAGTCCAATTTTTGTAACCAAAGTTCCTGAAGTAAAACTTTTGCTTTAACTACAAGTGGGCACAAAAGCCCAAGAGGATCAAACAATCTGGCGGAAACAGATAATATATTCCGCTTTGTCGCCTTAAGTGTATGAAATGAATCATCGAACTGATATTTGAAAACATCTCTTTTTGGTAGCCAATATGTGCCTAGCGCTTTCGTAAAATCTTCCGTATCATGAAGAGTCTTTGTTACTACGGTAGATCCAGTGTTCGATTCATAGTTAGAAACCCATTTTGTTAAATTTAACCCAGCTGACTGCAATATTTTAGTAACGTCTCTACATATGTCATTTAGTTCCTCAATTGAATCTGCTCCAGTTAGCAAATCATCGACGTAAAAGTCTCTACGGATAATTTTAGATCCAATTAGTACTGAACTTTTAAATTGATTACTCAAGTGCATTAAACACCGTATCGCCGACGATGTACCATAGGTTACCGTGTTTAGTGAATAAATTTCAAGATTATCTGAGTGTTTTTCACGCCAAAGGACTAATTGGAATTTTCTATCAGACTCATTAATCAAAACTTGGCGGTACATTTTTTCAATGTCCGCAGTGACAGCATATTTATGCAATCGAAACCGAAGAAGTGTGGAATATAACTCTTCTTGCACTGTAGGCCCAATCATCAAATTATCGTTTAGAGAGAGTTGTGTGGTAGTTCGACACGAAGCATCGAATACAACTCTAAGTTTTGTTGACGTACTTTGTGGTCGTAGTACACACTGATGTGGTATGAAATAGTGCGGAAAATTAGGAATTTTACCATCTGTGATAGTCATGTGTCCTAGTTCAATGTACTCTTTCATAAAATTATTATACATCTCTTTCATTTTCATGTCTTTTGAAAGCCTTCGTTCGAGCGAAAGAAAACGTCGCCTAGCTGTGTCAATAGAGGGGCCCAATTTATTTGGGTCACCTTTGAAAGGTAGCGACACTTGAAATCTGCCAGATGGCAACTGTTTAATAGTTTTTATAAAATTCTCTTCGCATAATTGTTGCTCTGGCGATAAAATACTAACTTCTTTAGGAACCTCCTCCAGTTCCCAAAATCTCTGAACAGTTTTATGAAGAGTTTCTTCAGTTTCGACATTACTACATGTACTAATATGACACGATTCGTTACCAGGAGTTTTACATTGCTTATATTAACGGAAACAACCCAACCCAGAAGCGTTTTCTGAATTGTTGGAATGTCGGGACTCCTTCTTATTTGGCCAACACATAACAATTCGAAGAATATCTCAGCGCCGATCAACATATCAATTTTCTTCGGTTTGAAAAAGTATGGATCAGCAAGTTCAATATTATGAGGAATATTCCAGCTAGCCGTAGAAATAACCTTGTCTGGTTGATAACCGGAAATCGATCGAAGAACCCAAAGATCTGAAGAAAATTCATGAGAGTTTACTCGAGACTTCACAGTGGCTTGAATCTTAAATTTAGCTGCGGAATTAATTTTCCCTACACCAATAAGGCTGAGATTATTTTCTTCTTTTTCCAATTTTAATCTCTGCGACAGTTCCTCAGTTACAAAATTTATCTGTGAACCGGAGTCCAATAAGGCCCTAGCAAATACATATTGTCCTGATTTATCTTTTATTTTTAATAAAGCCGTAGCCAAGATAACGTTATCCCTACTAGAGGATGAAATATTTACAGATGCATGCTGGCTTGATCTAGAACTGGCCGCATCTAAACTCTGCTCGTTAGTCGTACTATACTGATGCAAAAGTGTGTGATGTGTGCGACTGCATACTCGGCATTTCGATGCCTTGCACTTAGTTACTGTGTGACCTTTCCTCAGACAATTTATACAGGCAGGTACACCCTTTATGAAATTAAACCTCTGTTGAACCGGAATGGCTGAAAAGGATGGGCAGTTAGAGACGTAATGATCAAACGATCTACAAAAAATGCATTTAATGCTGTCTTGCTGTGTTTTAACTTGACATGAAAACGATTTATTCTTTTTTCCAGAGCTATTGTCATTCTTTCTACGCGTAGGTCTATCAGTCTTCTGTACTGAATTAGAGGCTTCCTCAGCTGAAATATGCTGATATCTTCTATTTAAAGCCTCTTCACAGTCACTCCATAGGGGCAACTTATCATCCCATTTCGATCGAGTGGCTGAATCGACTTACATCATGACTAAATGAATAATTACCGCGTTTGTGATAGCCTTGTCGCCACCAATAGAGAGAAGTGAATCATATATAGCCGAAACAGTGTCAATCATGCTCCTCAAAGCGGACGACGAGGGTTTCGTTATCTCTGGCAAATTAAATAATTGTCTAATGTTGTCAAAAAATATAAGACATGGGTTATCATAAACCCGCTTCAAACTTGCCAACGCTTTGGAATAGTTTTGTTCAGTAACTTGAAAAGCCTTCACAGTACCCAGAGCTTCATCAGATAAACATGAAATTAAATGATTGAATTTTTCTATCTCTGTAAGAGATATATCATGATCCACAAGGCTCTCAAACAAACTTATAAAATTTTTGTACTCTGAGTACTTGCCGCTAAATTTCGGTAATTTCATTTTCGGAGGGCTGCTATGATGAGGTGCAATACCAGAAACATTTTCATGTGAGCTTTGTCTTCTACCTGGTGCTAAAAGTAGACATTTTGTCGACAAGCATAAATCTTCTACAGCAGATCTTTTATCATTATTAGGGTCCAATATCTCCATTTCCGACTGGAAAACCATAGCCTGTTCGATATATGAATTTAATATATCTAGGCGACATTCCAATTCAATCGGATTAAAAGATATTGTTTTCTCTCTTAAAGATCGCCGGACACGCTCAATATTATTTAAGACGGTACTTTTCTGTTGTACTAAAGCCTCCATTGTAGACGGCTTAACATTTTTCTTACTAGCCTGCATTGTACTTAATATGCCTTTACGTAAAATAAATTTCAAAAATATATGGAAGGATCTCAAGAAAATTATTTTGCTTCTTGGAAATAAGAAATTTTCGAGATCTTACCGGATTAAGCGACTTCCAAACGATTTTGTAATAAAATATTTCCCAATAAATATTTTATTATATCAATTTTATTATTCACACCAAAACTATATTTGTTTGAATTTCACCAAAATTGTTTTCTGGGTTATATAGGCAAGAATACTATTATCTATACACAAACAATGGAATTTAAAATTCAAATACTGCAAAACTGGCTTATACAAATATCTCGAGGTTGTTTATTTTTTAAATATAGCCAAAAATTCTTATGAATTTGTTATGAAAATAAATTTTGCTTGTACTCAATCCTCTAGCTTTTAGTAAATATTTACAGTACAACAAAATATAATTCTATTAATTATATTACTTTTCAGTACTTTAGTAAAATATTATTTTATTTAATGTGTAAAATTACTTCACTTCAATCACTTTTAAAAATGTTTGCTGGGTTGTCAACTCTTTATTCTGCTGACGTCACAAACATATGTGGCTGTGATACCAAATTTAATGTAATTTGAAATCAATCACAATAAATAACAGCAGGTTAAATGAAAGAACAACAACAACTATTAAACGAATGTTAATAGAAAGAAAAATGTAGTATGTTGTTTGGTAAATGAAAAAGTGAGAAATGGTAAGTATTATTTAATGATTTATAAATAATTTTATTTATTCTTTTATAGAAAAATTTAAGGAATTAAAGCGAGGAGAGCCGAATCGTAAGAACGAGATTGTGGCAAGTGATCAACCGAGATTGTGTTTTGTTTTTTAAATAAATTGTGGAATAAATTTTCAGAATAAAGAAATGAAGAAAATTTTTTTGTGTTTTTATGCTTCACTTTCTCAAGAGTAAAATGTAATTTGTAAGAGAAAATAATTGTTGTGTGGAATAAACTTGCGTGAATTTTAAAAATTATTTAATATAATTTTGTTTATGTATAAACGTATTTATAATTCGCTAGTCTCACACCAAATTATTTTGTCTTGAATACCTGGTTGTTTTGTTGTTGATTTGAACTTCCCTTCTCTTTTAAACACAAGCAGCAGTTGCAATGCATTTGTAGAAAGCTTAATAGCAGTTTGGGGGATGAAAATTTGATGACTTCAAATTGTTGAGGTAAATTGTTTTTGTATTTTTTATTTTGTTTATTTATAAACAATAGTTTGTTTAAAAAAATCTACACTTATTATTAATTGTTTAACAATTTTATTGTTTTAAAACCGAGTGTTTCACTAACGATCGCGGCTTTGTTAAACAATGTTTTGTTGTATTAATTTATCCAACACAATAACTTTGTTTTTTGTTTTTATTTTTTATGTTTTCACACCAAAATTCAGTACAATTTTAGTTTACGATATTAATTTTTTATTTTTTTTTATTAATTCAGTCCCTGCTCGGGCGCCAAAATGTTTCGTGAGGATTTTCACAATTTAAAAAAAACTTATATTAAATAAAAAATCGATTAAAATACCGCTTCGAAAACAATTATAAAATTGGTTCTTGTTCGTTTGATGATACAGAAAACAGTAAACTTTATTTTTTAAAAATGAAGAATATACAAATTCAATATAAGAGAATTTCTTATAATTTTCCAAGCCTAGAAGAGGTCAAGGGTGTAAAAATTATTACTTTCCTACGTAAATTTTTAAAACATTAGGGATGTTTGAATTAATGAAATTTTTTATTTTTAACAATTCATTTAAAATTATTTATATACTGTTGAATTTAAATTTGTTAAGAAATATGGCCAAACATATACCTTCTTAATATTTTGTACTTTAAGGATATTGTTATTATACATACATACATATCGCTTATGAAGCTGAAAGTGTAATAAGTGCTGAACAGTTTTCTAAAATATTTACAATGATATTAAAAGTAAAATATAAATATTTTATCAAAAACCCTTCATTAGCTCCAATCCTAAATTAACTCCAATCTAAAAAGCGAATATGTTCGAGGGTGACAAAGAATTAAAAAAACTGGTTCTGCATAACATAATTTTACATTTCATTCCATCGGCTCTTAATAGGTTAAGATTCTTAAAAACATTTTAATATTTCCGTATCTCCGAAACTATAGGCGAGCGCCAATTTTTGACTTTATGTTTTTTTTTCTTATTTTTTAATTCTCTATCGTCCCATATATTATTATTATTATTATTATTTTTTTTTTTTTGTTGAGTTACTTTATAGTTCCAAATGATATGAAAAAAATAATAAAGTTGGCGTGGTGTGTCGCCTGCTGTCTCGAAGGACATGGACCTATCATGCCTCGGCAAACTTAATAAAGGCAAAAAATGGGTCGTACCATGCCGAAATCATGTACCAGGTGATGGCAGTGGCGAATTTATTCATTGCCGTCGTTGCAAGAAATGTCAAAGTCCATACATAAAAAATGAGGGAAAAATTTATTTTTTATTTATATAGTAAAAATAAAAATAAATAAATAAAACTGATAAATAAATATAACTGATACACAAGAAAGTTGTTTTCTATATTTAAAATCGTTTTTAATAGAAATGCTTGATCGACTTCAAAAAAACATATCTATTTTCCAAGTTTCATAATGCCGTAACTCTGTGTCTCAAATTAAATATTTCTGCAGTTGCAGAAGTTTTAGAAGGTTTAGAGATCCTCTTGACTCTTATAAAATACAAGTTAGACTGAATATTTGAATAATAAAGTATTAAAAAGCCTATTAAAGTTCTAACCTATTATTTTTTAACCGCCCTATCACAGATAACTAATTTATGAACATTTCATAAAGACTGTAATGGCGTCACATTCAATATAAACTTCAAGTCAATATGCAACGAGTATTTTTCACCGATACGAGTACTTTTTTTTACCGATACCTACTTGGTACTCGGTGGCAAAGTATCGATGCTAAAAGTAGTTGGTATCGAGAGGAAAGTATCGAATATGTACTTGTATTTACTCGTATCGTTCCATTCCTACCTGTAGCCTAAACTTTATAGTGACCTTAAATCTAGGAATTAAGACGATTCCCCCGAACCCCGTCTCTGACTTTGATCCGCCTGTATTAACATCAAGCACATCTCTCCGAGGATCCATGCAAATTTTTTTTTTTTTTTTTTTTTTTTTTTTTTTTTTTTTTTTTTATTAATAATAAAAGAAAACAATTACAATTTGATCGATTACGAGCCTCAGCGCCATAAGGCATTATTGAGGCGAGTTGGCAAATAAATGCATATAATACAAGTTTCAAATATTAAAATTAATAAAAAAAAAATATATACAATAGATATATTTGTACATGAGTATATAGAATTAATATAAAAATACATCTTTATGAATTGATTTGCATAATTATGAGAGAAGTTCTTCAAGATTATTTAAAAGGTAATTCTTCACTTGATTTTTGAACATAGATATTCGGTTTATCGATTTCAAAGCCAATGGTAAGTTATTAAATTCACGGGTACCCATATATTGTACTCGCTGCTTTGTCAACTCCAATCTGCATCTCGCAACAGCTAAATTACTGCTATTTCTCGTATTAAATACGTTTTGGTTCTGACGAAAATGTAATGTATGATGTCCGATGTTATGTAAACATCTGAAGACAAACAACAAAATTTGTTTTTTGAAAAGAGCATGTATAGGCAAAGTTGATTTAAACTCAATTGAATACAACAAGTAGGTCGAAAACATAACAGGAAGATTAGATACTATTTTTAAAGCTTTATTTTGCAAACGCTGCAGGGATTTCAATTCCGTTGTCTTTTTCCAGCCATATAAAATAGCTAGGTAGTTAAAATGACTTTGTATCAAAGCATTATATAACATAAACTTGGTGGCGCGATTAAATTTGTTTTTAAATTTATACAAGAGTCCAATAGCATTTGATGTTTTTGACTTGAGACTTCGAATGTGCAGAGTCCAAGAGAGATTGTTTTGCAGCTGTATGCCCAAGTACTTCACAGAATCAACTTCGGTTATCTCTTTTCCATCAACATGGATACAAAAAACGTTGCTTTGCTGATTACATGGTGTAAAACGAATCATTTTTGTTTTATTTGCATTTAAGACAAGTTTATTTATTCTGGAAAATTCAACCAGAAGGGCCGCGTCTCGCTCCACATACGCTTTAACTACTTGTTCATGCCTGTATGGATAAAACAAGCAAATGTCGTCAGCATATAAGAAAAGTTTTCCATATAAACAAAGATTTTTAATATCATTGAGGTAAATTATAAATAATAAGGGACCCAAAACACTGCCTTGAGGAACTCCGCATTCAACAGAGTCAGTAGAACTTTTATGTGAGTTTATTTGTACAAATTGTTTGCGGTGCGCAATATAACTTTCAAAAAGTGCCAAATTTTGTCCAAGAATACCATAAAATTTCAGCTTTTGTAATAAAATATTGTGATCAATTAGGTCAAATGCTTTCGAGAAGTCGTAAAAAATACCAACTATCCCTTTTTGACCTTCATCAAGTCCTTTACATATATAGTTTACCACATTAACAACAGCCTCTTCTGTGTTACAGCCTTTCCTGAAGCCATATTGAAAATCATTAAACAAATTATTTTCTTGCATATAGTTCAATAGTTGATTGTATATAATCCTCTCAAATACATTGTTAATTACCGAAAGGACTGCTATTGGCCGAAACTTATCAGGAGTGAAGTTATTTATTTCCTTAGGAATTGGAATTACCTTGTGTATTTTCAATACATTAGGATATTGGCTTGTATTTACAATATTGTTAAAAATCTTGACCATAAATGGTGTCAGCTCATTAGCACATTTAAAAAAGAGTTTTGGAGATAAATTGTCATGACCAGCACTTTTACTTGGGGTTAAGTTAGATATAATATCAAATACTTCATTAAATGAAGTATGTAAAACTTGAAAGCTATAGTTGCTTTGGTTCAAAGTCCTTAAGGAGTTACATGAATCAGTGGAATTATGACTTATCTGTGATCTGATAGTCCTTATAGATTCAATAAAATATTTGTTTAAGAGCTCAGCCTTTTCAGAATCATTCAGGATTAAGTCGCCGTTAACATCCTTCACCTTTATTGATTGGCTTTGTGTTCGTCCTAGAGTATTATTTAAGAACTTCCAACTCTTTTTAGGATTCTCATTAAATTCACTTAGGTTTTCAATGTAGTAATTGTTCATTGATTCATTTAGAGCCTTTTTTATTACTTTACTTAACCTCTTTAATCTTTCCTGAATAGCAAAATCATGTGGTCTTTTCCTTCTAATTTTCAAAAGGCTGTTTTTATAACTTATTAGTTTTAGTAGGTTTGCATTTATCCAAGGAGCGACTTTCTGTTTGAGATTTACTTTTTTCACCTTTCTTATAGTGTAATTTTCAACACTATTTTGTAGGAATGACATCAGTGAGTGCGTATCTATTGTCGGATCGCCGGTTACTTCTAGAGTTTGGATATTTTCTTGAATATAAAGTTTTACGTCATCATAGTTACAAATTGATACAATTTCTTCTGTAAATTCCTTAGATTCCCTCTTTATTTTGATTCCACAGAATATAAGGTTGTGATCCGACAGTTTACATTCAATACTGTCTATTCTCAATTTATTGCTTATGTTACTATACACATGATCAATACAAGTTTGGCTTTCTGGTCTTGTTATCAGTGTATGGCAATTAGTAAAGTCATAATTAGTCACTAAATTGATAAGTTCATCTGATAGAGCTACATTTAAGCAATCAATATTGGAATCACCTAATATAACACATGGATTGCGGCCATAACTTTGGAGTACATTTTCAAGCTGGATGTAAAACATATTTAATGAACATTTTTGTGATCTATAAAAGGACACAAGATGCAAACTTTTTCCATTTATTTTAACGTTATTTAGAGTTAAAGCAATGACATCACAGAAACTATTACTGCAGACAATGTCAATTTTGTAATCCAAATTATTAATCACGAAAATTGATGTACCTCCATAGCCATCACTGCGACAACAATGCACAGGAACATAACCAGCAATATCGTACAGTTGAACCAAATCTTTTCGAAACCATGTTTCCTGCACAGCAATAATATTGGGTAGTGACGAAAATTCAGTAACAAGAGTTTTAAATTTATTAAATTTAGCAATTGAAGAAATACTTCTCATATTAATTGACATTACATTGAGATATTCTGAATAGCTTACAGTATTTTGAAAAGAATCTATATTAAAAAAGTAGTGACTATTATCCATATTGAATTAGAAAAAAGAAATAGATAGCTAAAAATTAAATACTTTAAAGATTATGATGATAAATATACTTCTTCTTCATCAATAGCTTTTTGAGATCTGCGGCCTGTTATCTTCTTTGTAGTAGCTTGCAATAAAAGTTCATCAACTTCAGCTTCAGATTTAATAATTTTTGGTCTAGATAGTTCACTTCTCTTTATGAAAACGTTTCCCCGAACGCTGTACACAGCACGATAACCAACTTTTTTCAAAGACTTTGCATGATTTAGTAGAGTTAAAGTTTCTTTACTTAAGAAGTCATTAACAAAAATGTTTTTTGTACATTCATTTTCCTTTAATTTCGGTTTAATAGACATAAACGTTTCTTTGGAACGCTTAGAATTAAACTTGACAACGACCAACTGCTTTTCGTTCTTTTTTGATGCATTGTTTTTATTTTTAATAACATAAGCATCATCAATAGACTCAGGGAGTATAGATATGCCAGCATCATTGGACATTTTCAAAACTGCTTCAACAGGAGACACCTTATCAACCATTTCAATACCACTGATTAAACAATCATTTTTAACTTTTTCATTGTTTAAAATTTTTACGGAATTTTTAAGACTTTCCACCTCAGTTTTCAATATTTTGTTCTCCCTTTGCACTATTTCCAACTTCTTTTTGTTTTCTGCCATCCCTTTTAAAATGTCATCAAACTGCTTTGACATAAAGTTGATTGAATCATGTAGACTCGACAGCTGATCAAGTTTTCTTAATTCCGCTTTAATACCATTTAATTCTTCTTTGATGGTACCACTATTATCACAGATATGACAAACATACTCTTTATCTTTGTTGTTGATCAAGTATTCATATCTACGTTTGTCTAAGGTTGTACAAACAACATGATATAGATTTTTACACTTGTCGCACTCAATGCAATCTTCTTCTTCTTCATTCGCCATTAATTTGCATTGTACACAAATCTCATCAGAGCTTTTTATGCTGCGACGAATTTTACTCATTTTTACTAAATTCAATTGTTGTTTTATATAAAAAAGCTTTTTTGTTTATTTTATCGTTGTAAATATTTAATTATTTAATAAGAAAAAAATTATTGTACAGAGCACTAAAACTTTGACAGTTACCAGCAAGTGATGCCAACTCACTCAAATCATGTTTGATGTGCCTGACAATGATACTGCAAAACCAATTTTAGACGAAAGTGGGGTAGCAATAATCAATATTCTCGGGAATAGCCGAAGTGTACCCCAAGATGGCCGCATGGCCATAATCCCTTAGCCTCCATGCCATACTTGCATTCAGCCTAACTGCCAAGTTTATAGCCAGTTGTTTGCCATGAAATCAGCCGGAGTGGTAGCGAAAAGGTAGCGCTCTTGGCACACCACCTACTAACACAGCCTAGCGCCGATTGCAGACATTGTGATAGCGTATCAGATATTGTTGTAATACCGATGTGTTCTTTATGCTGTAAACACATCAATATACTCGAACACACGACAGCAAATGACGCTAGCCACATTTATCGCCTTGTACGCAGCTATATATGTAATTATTTTGAAGGCAGCAGCTACATAATAAAAATATGAATTAATTTTATTTCAGTGATGTTACTTAAGCGATTTTTAAAGAAGGAGCTCCGATTTATAATTAAAAAAATGTTTTAACTATTTTGTAAGAGGCTATTAAAAGAGTAGAATAATACGTCGATATTCGTTTGGATTGTCTTTAAAATTGAAAATATACTGAAGTATTTTTCAGAAGCAATTATAAGTGCAGTAGTGTGTGTCAGTATAAATAACACGTAGTTTCTTGTCCACTAAAATAAAAAACAACAGTTATATGATATCGTGTTAAATATTTACAGATGTCCCATAAGACAATTAAAATTAATATAAGTACTTCAACCAGCAAGTACTAAGAACAGAATTAAATTATACCGGTAAAATTGGGTAATTTTACATTTGTTTCTCTATTTATCTAGGAAAAAAATTCCATGTTTGAACCAAGGTTCTAAAGGATCTCCTCACAAAATTTTAATCAATCGTAAGATAGATAAGAATTCAATAAATAGGTATTTTGTTCGTTTCAAAGCAAGATTAGTTGCAAAAGGATTCTTAAAAAATTTCGGCATTGATTATAGTAGTATATTTGTGGGGTTTCTGGACCACTTTTTCCATACAAAATTCTGCTCATGCCTGGATCGGAGTATGCATAAATTCTAAATATTCATTTGTTTATTCAAAAAAGCTGCTCATGCCTGGATGGGAGTATGCATACATTCTAAATATTGATTTGTTTGTTCAAAAGAAGCTGGCGATATGTAGACCATTAAAGAATGACAAGTGTAAAATGAGTGTAGTTGTGAAGTGCAGGTGTGCATTGGTCTTGTGTACGTGGAAGGAATGTAAATGTAATAATATTGTGTATGGACATTTAGAGGAAACAAGGAAGTATGTTAATTTATGTTTGAGGTTTGATTGAAATGATCGTGATTTGAATATTTAAAAAGTGTTAATAGTAATTTGGGGAGTAGAAAATGTTTGTTCTTCTTAAGTTAGAGTTTAAATAGGACAACTTTTGAATGTGGGGAATCAGTCTTAGCAAACATTCGTTGCTATAACATCCAATATTCTGAGAAAAATAACAAAAAAATGGGTTGCTTTATTTGTGAGATTTGTAAAAAAGTATACAAGTTAAGTTCATCATTAAGGAGACATGTAATACACATTTTTCCGGTTGCTCGGAATGGCAACGACACTCTGTAATAGGATGTGAAAGTGGGTGCGGCGGCGTCGGTGATACAATTAATAAATATTGCAAGGATTGTAAAATTTATGTTCCAGATAAAAATTGGTATTACCACATCAGGACAAATAAACATAAAATTAATAGTGTTGTTGATCATGCTAAAGGAGGAGTAAAATGTATTGAATCAATATTCAATAATCGCATCATAACATATTCAATTGAAAATAATAATAAATAACATTTAAATCTGAAAACTTCTTTTCCACAATTAAAGGTAAAGTGGTTGATTTGTTACATGATGTAACTCAAAAATATGTTAGCATCAAATTTAACATTGAACTATTTTGTGAGTACATGTTGCTTAAGGAAGAACAAGATTCATCTAACATTGAAATAAAGTCACATCAAACTAGAATGACCATTCTAAATATATCGATGACAAGAGACGATATTCTTAACGTTTACACCGACCAATATGAAGTTATTCTAAAAAAAATGAGCGAATTTCAAGAACGTGATAGTGGTTGGACATTAATTGAAATATCATATATCGAAATTAATGTAAACAAGTATAAATGCATTAAAGGATCACAGTATATACCTTTACCACCAACAATACAGAGAAAGCATGCATGCATTAATGTGGAAAATAATGACGAATATTGTTTTAAATGGGCAGTCATTTCCGCACTCTATCCAATTAAAGTTCATTCCACATATTAACATCCTATAAAGTTAAAAATATACAAGATGAAATTATAACATTGGAAAATAATATTGTTTTAAATTTTCAAAACTTAAACTTTCCGCTACCAGTAAATAAAATTAAAGTGTTTGAAACTAACAATCCTGGAATAAGCATAAATGTGTTTGGTTTAGATGATAGTAGTAATGTAGTGGGTCCATACTACTTTACTAGTCAGGAACAAGTTTATAATATTAACTTGTTACTTATTGAAGAAAGGGATAGATTTCACTACGTTTGGATTAAAAATATTTCAAGGTATGTAACTGAAAAAAAAAAATATATATCTATATATATGTCGTTGTATCATCCATTTTTAAATTAATTTATTAATTTTTATTTTAATTTGAAAATTTATTTGTTTAATTTAATTTGAAAATTTAAACGAGGCAATCTCGATCTCGCCACTACTATTTCCTTCTATTCAATGTTCTTTGCTTTTCTTTTTAAATTATTCAGTAGTGCCAGTCGATTTCACCTAAGCTTTGACAGCAAAAATGTCATGGCTTGCCGTTTTATTTTGAAATACATATAGTAAGTACTACGTACTACGACACGGCCATTCTGGCATTTCGCACGTCCTCGTGCGACACATCTGAAACGAAAACAAAATCCTTTACAGTATCTTTTTCATCCACTCGGTCAATTCTGACCATAATAAAATTTCAATTAACAAAACATTATTATTGTCTCAAATACAATTGAACAACAAACTTAATATCTATTACAATTTCATATTTCGTGAAGCAAATCAACAACAGTCTTAATTTATGAGAATCTCCATTATCCAAATACCATTTGTCACGTCCCAAATAAACTTGAAATATAATACACATTGATCAGTTTAGAAATCGGTTATCACTTCCATCCAGTGATATTATTACTCTCACACAACAGTAACCTTTATCCGCTTACTAATTTCAACAATCACTTCTATCCAGGGACATTACATCGCCTCTATCCGGCAAAAACAACTTATATCACCTCTATCCGGTAATATTTCCATTTCACACATTTGCTTCTATCCAGCAATGTATCTCTTCCGACCGCAACAATGCGTATTACATCTCAAGGGTTTTGCATTACATTAACAGAAAACTTAATCATTTTGCTCGGTATCATTGTCGTCATTCATTTCAATAGGGACATGACCTTCAGGCATTCGCCTCATGCGATCATGAGCATACTTGTAGGTCCGGTTACAATTTAAAGATTTAACCACATATCGGTCACCGTCCAAAACTTCCGTTACTCTAAATGGGCCTTTGTACTTTGGGTCGAGCTTTGTTTGGTTGCGTTCTTCGTTTTGTAATAAGACCAAGTCACCTACCACAAAATTGTCCAGTCTTGCTTTAGTACTATCAAATCGCGTCTTATCATAGCATGCATTTTTTTCCATGTTGCCAATGGCATTATTTCTAGCCTCATCCAGGTTTACTAATGGTTCATTTGCGTCAGACACCAATATTTCGATAGGTCCAGCTACTTTACCTATAAGCAATTCCAAGGGACTGTATTTTGTAACTCGACTTTGAGTGCAGTTTAACGCTAATTGAACGTCAGGAAGAGCATCCTGCCAAGCACGATTACTTGTTTCAACTGCAGTGAGCATATTTTTTAACGTAGTCATTACACGTTCAACTTGACCGTTGGCACGAGCACTACCTGTAGCGATCAAATGTAAATTAATATCGTGTGAATTACAATATTCACTAAATTCGCGACTTGCGAAACAACGACCTTGATCCGCTATAACTCGTATTGGGGCACCAAATAAAGATATAGCGTGCTTTAATGCTGCAATGCTACTTATTGTATCAAATTTAGTTGTATGATGCAACAAAACATATTTTGTGAACGCGTCTATCAGCACAAAAACGTACTCTTTTTTGTCACTTTTTCCACTAAGTTTTCCGGTTGCGTCAATATGTATAGTGTGCCAAGGAACTGCTATTTTAGGTATAGAAGGTAATTCGGCTTGAATTTTACCGGAGTGAGACTTGGAAATTTTACATGTCACGCAATTTTCTACAAATTTTCTCACAAATTTTGACATATTTTCAAACCAATAATGCTCGTAAACTTTTCCTAGGGTTTTCTCATAGCCCAAATGCATTAGTGCTTCATGTGCGTTATTGATAATTGACCATCTCAAAGACCTAGGAACTATTGGCAGGCACCGTGATCTACCATTACGTTGTATCTTTCGATAAAGAACTCCTGATCGAATGTCATAAGTCTGAGAAATATCATCATTAAGCCTCTTCTCATTTAAATCAGATATAAGTTTTATTATTTTCTCATCTCTCTGCTGCTCTGCCAAAAGCCAATTATCAGACAATTCAGTTAGGTTAACGTACTTATGCTCAATTTTCTCGTACCCTTTAGAAGGAGGCAATGGGTTCTTTGAAAAAAAGTCCGCATGACACATGCTATTTCCTTTTCTATAAACAACTTCAAACTCGAAAGCCTGTAACAAAGCCCACCATCTATGAACTCGAGGAGTAAGATCAAGCTTCTTGCGTGAAGCTTGTAAAGAGTTACAATGAGTAACAACAACAAAACTTCGCCCGTATAAATAGTGCCTAAAATGCTTAACAGCATTGACAACTGCTAGAGTCTCCAACTCATACGAGTGGTATTTGGACTCAGGACTCGAAGTACGCTTGCTGTAATATGCTATCACAAAACACTTTGTATCTTTCCTTTGCATTAAAACAGCACCATATCCAACAGCACTAGCATCTGTATAAAGCTCTATTGGACAGAAAGGATCAAATATGCTTAATATAGGCTCAGAAGTCAAAACTGATATTATTTTTTGTCTTATAACTTCATGCACGGGTTTCCAATCAATTTTAGTCTTGCTAGACGTCAAAGAATATAACGGGGCCATAATTTGGGAAAACTTAGGAACAAACTTCCTACAGTATGATGCCAGTTCAATAAATTGACGTAATTGAGTAACAGTTTCGGGCGGAAGCAGGGCTGTCAAAGCTTCAATCTTCTTGGGGTTCGGTTTCATTGTGCCACGACTGACTTCGAAGCCAAGGCATTGTACTTTTTGTTTGCGGAAAGAACACTTTTCAAAGTTCAATGAGAAACCTTTTTCGGTGAGCACTTGAAGTACAATATGAAGTCTTTCCAATGCTTCTTCAGCATTAGAAGCAACAATAAGGATATCATCCATGTAGACAACAACAAATGAATTTGCCCTAAAGCATTTATTGCTGCACGTTGAAAAACTGATGGTGCATTTCTAAGCCCAAATGGCATAGTCAGAAATTCATATTGACCGTCTGGAGTTACAAAAGCTGTATACTCAACTGAGTCCGGATGGATCGGTATTTGATGAAACCCTGAAGCCATGTCCAAGCTCGTGAAGAAATAAGAACCATGCAACCGGTCAATTTGGTCTGAGATGAGCGGTAATGGAAATCTCTCTGGAATAGTATTATCATTCAGTTCACGATAGTCCACACACATGCGATCAGAACCGTTCTTTTTCTTTACTAGAAGTATTGGGCTTGCAAAAGGCGACGAACTAGGACGAATAATACCACATTTTAACAGTTCATTAATCCTTTCTCGAACAATACTACGTTCTTCGGTACTTAATCGATAAGGGCGTCTATAAACAGTTTTATTGGGATCTTTTAGTCGTATTTGCATTAATGCTGTATTAGCATGTGAGTTAGTGATTCCGGTTACAAAATTCTGTTTAAAAGAATTTAGAATATGCATTAACTTCGGCCTTAGATCCTGCGAAATGTCAGTATTTACTAAATCTAAATTTACATCCTTAGGGGCAATCGCTTCAAAAGTATACACACAGTTTACTCTATTGAAACACAATTTGTCTGACGTCATATGAACAGCAATACCTTGATTAAGAATTTCTCGCCCAATCATTATTTTATGACGCAAATAGGAATCTGGCAAAACATGAAACAGAATTTCAAAAACAGTGCCATCGACTTCAATAACCGTTAAAATTTGGATAGTACTATTCACACTCGTTTGTCCGATTAATGTCATTGTCACTACATTAAAACTACGTCTACCACGAAATTTGGAACACACTGATTCTTGAATAAGTGAACATTCTGACCCAGAATCATAAAAAAACACAAATTTCTCACCAGAATGATTTAATGTTCCAGCGGGAGTACCGATAGCACATAAGCCTACCCGTAGGTCCATTGAAGTATCACCAACTTTTTTGCGAATAGCCTTGGGGCAGCTTGATGCATAGTGACCGGTATCTTGACAGTTGAAACTGGTTACACTTGGCTTTGCGGAATTTCCAAAATTCTTGTTACTGCTTAAATTTGGAATGTTTGTGTTGATGTTCCTGAATTTGCACTGAAATGCCTTATGTCCTGTCTTGCCACAATTAAAACATTGTATGGTTGGCAATGACGTTGACGACTTATATCTTTTTTTATCTGGACCACATACGTCATCCTGCGTAACAGCTTTCTTCTTTAAAAATGACATAGCCTTCAGTTCCTGTTGTAGGAGATTTCTTGTACCAATATCTGCAGTAAAAGACAGACAATGCACTTCTGGCTCAAACTGAGAAATGTGCGCTAATACTGTGGATACAGCTATCTGCTCAATCGATAAGTTTTTCCATCTAGCCATTAGAGATGTCATCAGTGTTGCAGCGTATGCGGATAGGCTGTAATGAACTCAGTGGTTGCGTAGTTATAATCACTCAACTGATACCTTGACATAACTACAGATGGAAAAACAAATCTACTGATGAAAGTTGCTCTTTAACGAAATGAGAAGACAGTTGAAGCCATTGAAACCTCTAGCGATCAGTCGGTTGGGGGGAATTCTTGTACTTCATGATCTCGTTTCCTCAGTAGGATACTAGTTACACAAATACATTTTTTTTTAGACTCCGAAAATTTACTAAATAACCCCGTGTAGGTGAAAACAAAAAAAAAACTAATTCTGTAAAATAACCGAAAAGACAGCAAAACTTGTATATATCTCGACCAGATGTTATAAGGTGGAGACGCGCCTCAAAACCCTCCCTTCCTTGATCTTAGTGGCGCTCAGGGTAGACTAAGATCCCACAAGTTTACTGTGTTCCTTTTCAACTACCTTTCTCTCACATTACTGGTAAGAAAACTTATTAGGGTTTTAGTTAGACATAATTAATATTCCACTTTATTATAGAAAATAAATGTTATAGGCTAGTATAATGATTTGGTGTTTTCGTATTTCAAGCGGCCAGGAGAAGCATATTAAAAAAATTCATTTTTGGAAAAAAAAATATAACTATGAATAAAATATTGAACATGATATGTAATTAAATAAGAAATTTGTAAAATTTAGAAATTCATTTTTTTTTTAACATTTCAAAAAATTCTTTTTTTTTTTTTTTTAAATTATATACGACAATTATTTATTCTAAGATCTCTCAGGACCATATAATAAGGCATCAAGAAGCAATAAACAGATTTAAAATAAGCAAACGAAGTGTGACGATTGTTACTATGGTATAACAGTGTTGATAAACAAACGAAAAATGTATATGTTGATAAACAGAATGTTTCCAGACCGTACATGAATACGTACGTATGTATGTACGCACTACAATCAAACTCTCTGCTTGTTGCTTCTTTAAATTTTAATTAATGAAAATACAGCTTTATGAATAACAATTGTGTTTCTAACTCACCAGATTTAAGTACATGTAAGTATGTCGGTGAAGAGGCCTCTGCAACCGTCGATACTGAGAAAATCTGTATGTTTAGGTGGATGAAATTGTTATTATAGGTGTTTCCATGAAAAATATGTTTAAACTATAGAAAAAATATAAAAACTTAAGTTTATTGTTAATTGGAAAAAAAAATTAATAGAAGAGAAATTCCACAAGTGTTAAAAGCACAGGACAGGTTACATGTTAGGGTTTTTTTTTGTTACTTTAGATGATTTATATCTGTATGTTCATATATATATATATATATATATATATATATATATATATATATATATATATGCCTAAGGCATAGTTTGGGGACACAAAAAATATTGCCTTTTTCTATGATAATTAAGCAGAATTCATAAAAATCGATTTATATATCAAGATATTTTTTCACTTGATCCTTTCAAATCGGTTCAAAGCTAGTTCTTTTATTTAACGCATATTTTGAGGACACTTTTCAAGCTTGCGCATATTAAGGGGACCTGTCCCCATTCTATACGTAATATAGAAAGAAAAAATTATTGCCAGATGTTTTGCACATTTTGCAAAATTATCTTGCCGCCGTCAGTTTTTTGCCGCCAAGATTGTACATATTTGTTCAGTGATGCTAACGTGTTCTTTTTATTTCGATACGAAATCGTAGAGAAATTCTTACTTACAATAATAACCGCTTTATTATTAAAGCATATTGAAAAAAGCATTAAACATATTGAAAATATTTATAAAAACCATATTGATTATGAGGTCAAAAAGATCTCCACGTTAGTTTTTTTTTATTTTATCATAAAATAATGGTTTTTTTCACTTTAATTATATAAAATTAAATTACTGTTTGCTTTTCACCAAAAGGTCTTATAAAAAATTAATTTTTTATTATGCTTAAAATCTCTATACACCTTTGTGTAGCGTAAAGGCAGAATTAGCCGTAGAAATCGTAAATATAATGTAAATGTAGCTGTACAGTAAATTTAAATGTAGTTGTGCTTATAGAATGTGTAAAAACGTGTCATGTGTTTTTGACATAAGCAAAAAATTAAATAAAACCGTACTGTGTATTGTCTTATTTTTTTATTTTGTGTATGCTTTTAAATTAAATTGGATACCGAAGATTTGTTTATTAGTTTAAACTTCTTGCGTGTATGTCATTTTTTTCTGGATTTTAATATCCTAGAGACTGTTTATTGTAAAGACATTCATTTGCCTGGACAAGAATCATTAATTTTTGGTCGTCCTTTATTTTTTTTTCTATATTTCAGTTTATAAATAAATAAAAACACACAGCTGTTCATACCAATGATGGCCACTTGTGTAATTTGGTGTAAAGAGTATGGAAATATTTCAATCGTACTAAAAATTATATTTTATTGTAATAATGAAAATTATAAAATTTGCATAAATTATGCTCAGCCTAACAATTACACAAAATATTTCATGTATAACATATTTAATTTTGAAAAGAAAACTTCATAATTTATTTAAAATTATATTGTTTGTCATAAAATTTAACAACTTAAAAGTTTAACTGCAGTATTCATAGAAAATAATATAACTTTGAAATGTGTTTTATGACAAATTTTTCATACAAATTTGTCATAAAATATATTTAAAATCTATTTAAATTTTCTGTGAATACGGCATTAAGTATATAAACACAAATAAGTACTTGAAAATGGATATTGTACTTCACTTCAATTTATGATAGTATTTACCATCACTGGCTACATCTGTCACGTAACCTTGTATTGAAATTCTATTTTCAGCAGGTTCAAACGTTACGGCTAAATGACATTTCAGTCGGCTAAGCATTTGCATATCTTTTCGTATATCAAAAATGATCAGCTGACACATCTGCATTTACATTTCTACATTTACGGTCGGCTAAATGTACCTTAAGCGTTGGAAAGGTGATGTAAGCGAGTAATGTGAAATAGTAAGTTTTTCTCAAAAACAACCATTAAGTTAAAATATTAACGGACCGTTTGTCAAATCGCAAAATATTAACAAATAATAAGTCACAGCGGTAGTATTAAAGTACGAAAAATGTGAATATTTTTAACGCTATATCGTCTCATCATTTATAACTCATTCAGCTTAATTATAATATGGTCATTCTAAACTTAATTATTTCAATAAAATGTAGCAAAAGAACATTTATGGCTAAGAATACTAAAAAAATCAACCGGTAACAAGCATTTCACTTTGTCATTTTTAATCGCCACAACAACTTTTCTGTTTTGTTATGAAGTTTTAACTGATCATACTGCATTTCCAAATTATCAACAGAAAGAATGTGTGTATAAAACACGATTAAATAAGTAACGCATTATTCAAATATCTTGCTGAGGCTAGCATGAGATGACGAGTTCACTTATTTTTTATATAAAAGCCAACGTTTTCAGTTACTTAAAGATGTATTTTTTTCATTCTTGTTTCAGCAGATAAATGAATTGCATTAAAAAATTATTACTTAATTGGAACTGAATGGCAGAAAATATTCATCCTTATATTAAAGAGATTTAGTTCATATTCAAGATATTTTCCAAATTATTTCCTCATTTATAAAAAATTTACTTATACAAACAACTGGCCTTATTAATATTTTATTATTATATAAAGAACACATTTTTGTATTTCTTTTGTTTTGGATTCAAGTAAAACGTTAACTATTATATGTACAAAATTTCAAAAGCTACCTGTCGGTTAAACAACAACTCTTATGTGGGCCATAAACGTGTCGTTCTGCTGCTAATCTAGTGGGTGCTTTGTATACAAATTATCCAACTTGCGTACAAACACACACAGTACAACTTTATTTCATAAAGAAGTTATTGAAGTAAAGATATTATCGAATATTATTGCGAAAGCTTTTATTTTTATAATATTCATTTTTTCAGTTCCACAATTCAAAATACATTTCTAAAATTCTATAAAAGTACGCATTTCATCTTTCCACAAACTTCTCAAGTGGTACAACAGTTCAAAACATGTTTTGCTTGCATTAGAATATATACCATCCATACATAAATTTTCTTAAAAATTAAATAATTTTCCTTCACATCCTTAATAAAATGCAATTTTTAATTTTAAAAGGTGAATGAAACAAATTTTAAAACAAAATTGATTTTTTATAGTTTATAGCTCATCGTAACTATATTCATTTGATTTTTTGGCTATTTAAAGACAAAGTAAAAAGTTGTCAACACTATTAGATCAGATCTGCAAACTAAGGCGAACTAACAATTCGCCTTGTCTGCAAACATGTTACCAAGGCGAATAAATTTGCTTTGCATTTTACAAACAGTGTTGCCAGAACTTTAGTAAGTAAAATCCGCGAAATCCAACAATATTTCTCAAAAAAAGCTGCAAAATCCGCACCTTATTTAAAAATCTTCAATAAATCTTCAAATGCATTTTTCAGTTTATTTCTATACAATATATCCGAATATTTATTAATTAACAGGAATTGTATTTGCTTGCGGAATAAATAAATTGTGTTAAAGTTAAATACTTACATATGTAAAGGTTCTATAAAATGTTATAAACTTTATAAAAAAAATAATTAAAATTTGCTGTCTCAGTTTTGTTCAAGAATATCACATGACATCTTTTTTTGCAAATCTTTAGTTGGAATACTTTTTTCGAGAAATTAACCAAAGTCATTTCTATTTCATTAAGTATATCTTTAAAATCTAATTTTTTTAACTCTCTAAACTTTAAGTCCTGTTTTTTATTTTCTTTGAAAAATCTTTGGAAAATTTTTATACTGATTTTGTTTTTATTAAATTTGTGCTTATACGCCTAGCGATTTCATCATATTATAGAAATCAATAATTCAGTATAAAATTTATACAATCGTCAACTATTTTGTTTTAATCAAAATGTTTAAAGCGAAGAAACAGAGATTCATATTTTATATAACCAAATGGCAAAACTATTAAAAATTGTAATGAGTAACTTATTAAAACAACATTTAATAAAAATTACTGAAATTTTCTGTAGATTTTGCCCTTCAAAATTTTCGTTATTATGAAAGCGCATATCTACCCATTAATGCAGCTGAAATAGTTTTAAGCACAAATGTTGACCAGTATGATATAAACAAAATGTTTGATTTTATTAAATTTTATGTTAATATATTGAATAATGGATTATTGGTTTTTATGATAAAATGAATCGCTAGGAGTATTAGCCCAAAATTTAATAATAAATGATAAAACAAAATCAGTTAGAGACTACTCTAAAAATTTGCCACGTGTTTTTTAAAGAAAATAAGAAACAGTACTTGGATCTGGAGTTTAGATAAATAAAACTATTAGATTTTAAAGATATACTAAATGAAGGAGAAATGAATTTAGTTAATTACTGGAAAACAGTATTTCAATTAAAATCTACTATTTCCAGTACTGCATATATATAAGTTTACATAAAAATGACACTTGAACACTTATATACTTTTATTTATAGATTTACTAAAAGTGATATCATCTGATATGAACAAAACTAAAAAAAATTAATAATTTTTAATTATAAAATTTTTAACATTTAATAGAACTTTTACATATGTAAGAAAGCAACTTTAACAAAATTTATATATTTTGTAAGCAAATAAAATTCCTTTTAAGTAATAAATGTAATTGTTTTTTGATTTCTATTATTTTCATAAATGCTCGGATATATTGTAGTAAGTTTAGAAATAAATTGTCATTTTTAAAATAAAGGAAAAATGCTTTTGACGATTTTTTTAAAGGTTTTTAAAATAAGGTGCAGATTTTTTCGCGAAATATTGTTGAATTTCTCAAATCGTACATATTAAAGTTCTGGCAACACTGAAAATAACGTGAATGTTTTGCATGTTCATTGAGAGCAGGCCTGCCATATTCGCCGATTTATCAGCATTTTGCCGATTTTTTGCCTCAAAATTATCAAAGTGCCGATTTGGCGATTTTTATTATACAAATGCCGAATTTTTGATAAACTCTTAAAACACGGCAATTTTTTTATAAAATATTATTATTATATAAAGAACACATTTTTGTATTTCTTTTGTTTTGGATTCAAGTAAAACGTTAACTATTATATGTACAAAATTTCAAAAGCTACCTGTCGGCTCAACAACAACTCTTACGTGGGCCATAAACGTTGCGTTCTGCTGCTAATCTAGTGGGTGCTTGCTTGTATACAAATTATCCAACTTGCGTAAAAACACACAAAGTACAACTTTATTTCATAAAGAAGTTATTGAAGTAAAGATATTATCGAATATTATTGCGAAAGCTTTTATTTTTATAATATTAATTTTTTCAGTTCCACAATTCAAAATACATTTCTAAAATTCTATAAAAGTACGCATTTCATCTTTCCACAAACTTCTCAAGTGGTACAACAGTTCAAAACATGTTTTGCTTGCATTATAATATATACCATCCATACATAAATTTTCTTACAAATTAAATATTTTCCTTCACAGCCTTAATAAAAAGCAATTTTTAATTTTAAAAGGTTAATGAAACGAATTTTAAAAAAAATTAATTTTTTATAGTTTATAGCTCATCGTAACTATATTCATTTGATTTTTTGGCTATTTAAAGACAAAGTAAAAAGTTGTCAACACTATTAGATCAGATCTGCAAACCAAGGCGAACTAACAATTCGCCTTGTCTGCAAACATGTTACCCAAGGCACATTAATTTTACAGGTAATAGCAGTTCTAAAACAACTACAACAATGAGTAAACAACATGTATTTTGTTTGTGTAAAATATATTTTCAGATGTCAAATTCAAATAAAGCACAGTGGTTTGAAAAAGTTTTTTTTTTTTTTTTTTTTTTTTTTTTTTTTGGCAAAATTGGGTATCATATAAACCACTTAATATATTTCAACGAAATTCTACAGAAGCAGAGCAGTATTTTTAAATTATTACTTTAGGACATTAGCTATATTATTAATAAAATTTAAAATAAATAAGTTTAGAGTTATGATTAAGAAAATGTAAAAAATATCGTTTTTTAAGGACTTTCCGCAAAAAGGTGGTATTC
The DNA here is from genome assembly GCA_916610165.2 of Gymnosoma rotundatum. Classification (NCBI taxonomy): domain Eukaryota; kingdom Metazoa; phylum Arthropoda; class Insecta; order Diptera; family Tachinidae; genus Gymnosoma; species Gymnosoma rotundatum. The sequence continues at coordinate 86,103,092 of OU744337.1, read as the reverse complement.
TTTATTTTGCTTATGTAATTTAAATTTACTTCAGTAGTAGCAAATTTGTTTAAACAATTTTAAAGAGAAACTAAACCAAATTAGGTCAACAATTATAACGGTTCCCCTCCAGCCCTTTCCAACATTGCCAATTTTGGAACAAAATTTTAAAATTATTGTATAATTTCTCGGAGTGCAAAGCACCGATTAAAAAAGGTAAACGGTAAGTCTCCAAATTTTGGGTACATACTCCAAAAACCATTAGACAGCCCCGTGATTATCTAAGGCCTCTTAAAAAAAAAACAATTTTTTGGGACATTTTCCCCTTTCCGGGAATTTATATGGTAAAACAAAAAAAATTAAATTTTATTTCACCATTTGATTAAAAACTCTTTTAGCTGTATTACTTAAAAATTTTGTAGGAATAGCCAGATGCGTTGTGATATTTAATTTCTCAAAAACCCATCTTAACATGATTTTTTCAGTTTTTGAAAATGTAGCTCGAAAGAAATAATTAGAATATTATTAATCTAGACGTCATAAGCTTTTCTTTGATGCTACTAACATGCATATATATTTAAGGAGCTTCCTAAACCTCGGGATTATGTCAGCTTATTTTTTATATGTAAAAACCAAAAATGTGTATAAACACATTTTGTACCAATCTTTTAACATATAAAATGAGCAAACAAAATCATGAAGAGGCGAAGCCTACAATTTGTAAATAAAATTCAGTTTCAAAAAGTGTCTGAAACAATTTTGTTTTATGAAAATTTTAAAAATATTTCCACAACACCACTGTAAGAAAAAAAATTTTCTAGGAAAAAATAATAATAAGTTTAAACAAAATATGACATCTGAAAACATAAACAAGAAAGTCAACTGATCTACTGCCACTACCTAGTATATTAATCTGCCTTGCATGTTACCAAGGCGAATAAATTTGCTTTGCATTTTACAAACAGTGTTGCCAGAACTTTAGTAGGTAAAATCTGCGAAATCCAACAATATTTCTCGAAAAAAGCTGCAAAATCTGCACCTTATTTAAAAATCTTCAATAAATCTTCAAATGCATTTTTCATTTTATTTCTATACAATATATCCGAATATTTATTACTTAACAGGAATTCTATTTGCTTGCGCAATAAATAAATTGTGTTAAAGTTACATACTAACATATGTAAAGGTTCTATAAAATGTTATAAACTTTATAAAAAAATTATTAAAATTTGCTGTTTCAGTTTTGTTCAAGAATATCACATGACATCCTTTTTAGCAAATCTTTAGTTGGAATACTTTTTTCGAGAAATTAACCACAGTCATTTCTATTTCATTAAGTATATCTTTAAAATCTAATATTTTTAACTCTCAAAACTTTAAATCCTGTTTTTTATTTTCTTTAAAAATCTTTGGAAAATTTTTAAACTGATTTTGTTTTTATTAAATTTGTGCTTATACGCCTAGCGATTTTATTATATTATAGAAATCAATAATTCAATATAAAATTTTATACAATCGTCAACTATTTTGTTTTAATTAAATGTTTCAAAGCGAAGAGACAGAGAAATATTCTGTAAATTTTGCCCTTAAAAATTTTCCTTATTATGAAAGCGCATATCTAGACATTAATGCAGCTGAAATAGTTTTAAGCACAAATCTTGACCAGTATGATATAAACAAAATGTTTGATGATTTTATTAAATTTTATGTTAATTTATTGAATAATGTATTATTGGTTTTTATGATAAAGTGAATCGCTAGGCGTATTAGCCCAAATTTAATAATAAATAATAAAACAAAATCAGTTAGAGACTACTCTAAAAATTTCCCACGTGTTTTTTTAAAGAAAATAAGAAACAGTACTTGGATCTGAAGTTTAGATAAATAAAATTATTAGATTTTAAAGATATACTAAATGAAAGAGAAATCAATTTAGTTAATTACTGTAAAACAGTATTTCAATTAAAATCTACTGTTTCTGGTACTGCATATATATAAGTTTACATAAAAATGACACTTGAACACTTATATATTTTTATTTATAGATTTACTAAAAGTGATATCATCTGATATGAACAAAACTAAAAAAAATTAATAATTTTTAATTATAAAATTTATAACATTTAATAGAACTTTTACATATGTAAGAAAGCAACTTTAACAAAATTTATATATTTTGTAAGCAAATAAAATTCCTTTTAAGTAATAAATGTAATTGTTTTTTGATTTTCTATTATTTTCATAAATGCTCGGATATATTGTAGTAAGTTTAGAAATAAATTGTCATTTTTAAAATAAAGGAAAAATGCTTTTGAAGATTTTTTTAAAGGTTTTTAAAATAATATGCAGATTTTGTCGCGAAATATTGTTGAATTTCTCAAATTGTACACATTAAAGTTCTGGCAACACTGAAAATAACGTGAATGTTTTGCATCAAGGCACATTAATTTTACAGGTAGTAGCAGTTTTAAAACAACTACAGCAATTAGTAAACAACATGTATTTTGTTTGTGTAAAATATATTTTCAGATGTCAAATTCAAATAACGCACACTGGTTTGAAAAAGGTTTTTTTTATTTTACAAAATTCGGTATCTTATAAACCACTTAATATATCTCAACGAAATTCTACAGACTGTCAGACTTCAGTAGTAGCAAATTTGTTTAAACAATTTTAAAGACAAACGATAGCAAATGCTAATAAAAGCAAAATTAGGTCAACAATTATAACGGTTCCCCCTACTGCCCTTTCCAACATTGCCAATTTTGGAACAAAATTTTTAAATTAGCGTAAAATTCCTTGGAGTGAAAGGCACCGATTAAAAAAAGGTAAATGGTAAGTCTCAAAACTTTGGCTACATACTCCAAAAAACATTTGACAGCCCCGTGATTATTTAAGGCCTCTTTTGTAAAAAAAACAATTTTTTGGGACTTTCCCCTTTCTGGGAATTTATATCGTAAAACAAAAAATTTAAATTTTATTTCACCATTTGATTACAAACTCTTTTAGCTGTATTACTTAAAAATCTTGTAGGAATAGCCCGATGCGTTGTGATATTTAATTTCCCAAAACTCCATCTTAACATGATTTTTTCATGTAGCTCGAAAAAAATAATTAGAATATTATTAATCTAGACGTCATAAACTTTCCTTTGATGCTCGTGATTATGTCAGTTTATTTTTTATATGTAAAAACCAAAAATGTGTATAAACACATTTTGTAACAAACTTCTTGGGTTTAACATTTAAATGAGCAAACAAAATCATGAAGAGGCGAAGTCTACAATTTGTAAATGAAAATCAGTTTCAAAAAGTGTGTGAAACAATTTTGTTTTATGAAAATTTTAAAAATATTTCCACAACACCACTGTAAGAAAAAAAATTTTATAGGAAAAAAAATAATAAGTGTAAGCAAAATATGACATCTGAAAACATAAACAAGAAAGTCAACTGATCTACTGCCACTACCTAGTATATTAATCTGCCTTGTTTTGCATGTTCATTGAGAGCAGGCCTGCCATATTCGCCGATTTATCAGCATTTTGCCGATTTTTTGCCTCAAAATTATCAATATGCCGATTTGGCGATTTTTGTTATACAAATGCCGATTTTTTGATAAACTCTTAAAACACGGCAATTTTTTTATATAATAAGTTCATTCTTTCCTACAAATTTGTATTCTTAATAATGAAAGGGATGTAAGTCAAAATAAAATAAGCTGTTCAATTCCTTCACACAACATTGCTTTAAACTAAATAAGTTTAGTGTGATTTTAATGATATTTATAAAAATAAACCATTTATGAAAATGTTTCAAGCTAAGACCACTGAAGAAACTAGATTACAATCGTCAAATGATATGAAAACGATAGATAATAAATTTTTTGTCTCTGACATACTTTTCTATCTAAATATCTTGATTATGAATTAATAAAAGTTGAACTGAAAAAAGTAGAATTGCGTATGTTATCCTGAATATTATTATAAATTAATTGAACAGTGCAGCGAAGAAATATTATTTTCGTATAACGAATTTCTCAGAAGCTAGCGCATGTCATATGTATTTATATTAACGTTTTCATTATAAAAGAATAATATCAAAAATTTAATATTTTCATAATCAAGGGAAAATACAGAAAATATTATGTTTTTAAAACAAAGGGTAAATCCAAAAATTTTATATTTTCATAATAAAGTGGAAAGACCAAAAATTATATTAAAAAAACATTTAGAAACTATATAAAATATTTTAGTTCTGCTTGATTCCTTCAAATATAAATATTTAATATTCTCATGAAATATGTATTATTTTAAACCAAAAAATAAAATGTATTACTGCGGCGAAAGCAATTTCGCTACTGCTCATATATTGCTTATCAGTGGATTCTACCAAAATTTTGTAAGAAAAACCTCAGAGTTTAATACAAAAAGCCAAATTAATTAAATGAGATTTCCATTGAATCATTAAGGCAAAAAGGACATAAAAACTCAAGGAATTGTAATAAAAAACATAGTAGCCATTGAGTTACTATTTTTATTTCATTTTTCTACATAAGGGTTGCCATCGAAAAACCAATTGTATGTATTTGAAAGATTTAATGAAAAAATAAAATTGTAAGCAATTTTTACAAAGAAGCAACATGCACATACAATACTTTAATAAGAAAATTTATTATTTGGAATCTCTTTAATAATAATATACTTTAATTGGGCCATATGGATATGTTTTCCCCGCAGTAATACATTTAATTTTTTGGTTTAAAATAATACATATTTTATGAGAATATCATGAAATATTTATATTTGAAGGAATAAAGTACAATTAAAATAATTTATTAATATTTTTTAAGAACATTATTTTTTTTTTAAATCGTCCTATTGAGAAACTGTACTTATCGAAGCAGCTCTATGCAATTCGATTATTTCCACTATATACGACCAATAGACCAATAACAGAAGCAATTTGTTTGTAAAACAGTTTTTATTTATTTTGTGTTATTTTAAATGTTGTGATGAATTTTATTTAATACTGAATTGCTCTATTTTGTTATTTTTTGCTCATAAATTTACTTATATATTTAATATTGGTATTATTGATTTGCCGATTTTTTCAAATTAAATTGCCGATTATTATTTGCAAATATGCCGACTTCTTATCAAAATCATCTGGCACCCCTGATTGAGAGTTCAAAGTAAGTAGGGGTTTTCCCTAATTATGATGATGAGATCAAGGCAAATTAATGTTATGAATTTGCCGTGGATGATTTATATTGCAAGCATTAAAGTAAATTTACTTACTTTGGTGTCAGTTAAGGGGGGTTTAGACGGTACGACTTTACGTACGTAAAATCCAAGAGAAAATAATATAAAATTCCATCCGTATTTTAAGACTGAGAGTAAAAATCTTACGACAGATAATTTTTGCGTTTACACAATTGGTATAAGTAAATCACAAAAAAACTAAAATAGCTATTTGTAGAAAAATACATCCCTGATCTAATGATTCGTACTTGTCTTTTGAAAACTTCCAAAAAACAAAGAGAACCATACGACTGTCAAATTTTCATCCGTATTTTCTCTCAATTTGTGCAGATTCATTACATATTTTGTTTAGTCGATCCCACTGGTACTATTCTGCACAAAAATTTGACATGTCGTAAAACTTCTGTGACAATGTAAACCGCCCTATAGGGGGGTTTAGACGGTACGACTTTACGTACGTAAAATCCAAGAAAAAATAATATAAAATTCCATCCGTATTTGAAAACTGAGAGTAAAAATCTTACGACAGATAATTTTTGCGTTTACACAATTTGTATGAGTAAAACACAAAAAAACTAAAATAGCTGTTTGCAGAAAAATACATCCCTGATCTAATGATTCGTACTTGTCTTTTGAAAATTTCCAAAAAACAAAGAGAGCCATACGACTGTCAAATTTTCATCCGTATTTTCTCTCAATTTGTGCAGATTCATTACGTATTTTGTTTAGACGATCCCACTGGTACTATTCTGCACAAAAATATGACATGTCGTAAGACTTCTGTGACCATGTAAACCGCCCTTTTAAGGCGAATCAATTACCAGGTAGCAGAGTAGGCGAATTAATTAATTTTCGCCGTGAACACTACTGTCAAACTCCATATATGTATAATAAATCTGAGTATAATTTTGTATATATGAAGTTTGAAAGTACTTTTTACCAGCACAAAATAATAATTTCGCCTTTGTGTCAGTGGTGCTAGAAATTTTCATAGAAAGATCTGCATTCGTGGAAAAAATCTTAATTTTGAGAAAAAAACTTCAATATTTGTTGTGTCGTAACTTTTAATGAGGTTACCATAAACACATAAAACAAAAATATACATGCAACAGCAAGTAAACATAAAGATAAACTACTGTATTCATAGAAAATCAAAATAGATTTGAAATATATTTTAGGACAAATTTTTATGAAAAATTTGTCAAAAAACAAAATAATTCAATATAAAATTTTATACAATCAGCAACTAGTTTTTTTATATATCACTGGTCAAGATATGTGCTTAAAACTATTTCAGCTGCATGAATGCCTAGATATGATCTCTCATAATTAGGAAGATTTTAAGGGCTCTTGCAATCTACATCAAAAATTTCAGTAATTTTTATTAAATGTTGTTTAAATAAGTTACTCATTACAATTTTAAATATTTTTATCATCTAATTATATAAAATGTGAATCTCTGTCTCTTCGATTTGAAACATTTTATTAAAACTATTAATAATACAATGAATGTACTTTAAAAATATAAATATATTTGATTAGTATCATTTAGGTTATTTAATATAAATTATGCATTGTCTATTTGATTGATATTAACATCAAATCAACAAAAAAATTTTTATTCACTCACATAATTCCGACTCTACGGAAATTCAACGCGACTGAGATGGGTATAAAATCTCTTTGGGCTTAATGTTAAAAAACAGATTATATTTTATCAAATTGGTTCATACATCTCTAGCTAGCGTCTCCACAGCAGCTAAAAATTTGAGTTATGCATACGACGAATATTATACTAGTTTGTGACATTTATGAATTTTATAATAAATAAATCTGATATTTGACTTTTTTAAAATTTAGGCAACGGAATGTTTTTTGCCTATCACGACAGCAGCTCCATCTGCTGCAAATCTAATAATATTTTCTTCATAGTCAAAGTCATTGTCGACAAAATTTTGAACAATAAAAGCTAAAAGGGTCGCATTGGACTACTTTTACCAAGCAAAAAACAGATTTGAAAATCTATGCAGACCCGAACTATCATCTAAAAGGATTTTTTATTTGAAAGTTCGTTTTTTATTTAATTTTTATTAAAAAGAGGAGTTGACCTGCGGCTATTATAAATGACTGAAAATCAATTTTGGATTATGTTAATTTTTTTAATTTCTAAAATGTTTTTAGGATGAAAATTATTTTAGAAATGTATGCGGACGTTTTTCAAAGAAAACAAGAAAAATTAGTGAACGTAATAAAAGTTTAAAAAATCTTCGATTTTAGACCAAAAATCTTAAATTCTGTTTTTTGGCAATTTGAGCGGCAAAATGCAATTTCAGAAGCAAATGCAGAAAAAGAAGTGTGCACTTCTGGCAACAGTGGTTACAAAAAATAATAATCAGTGTTGACAGTTATGGTGATTTTTCGTAAAACGCGGCAATAAAAAATTCTTTTTAGCGATAAAAATTTTGAAATAACGAGAGGCGAGGTGTCCCGCGGTTTTTAAGATACTTGGCGAGATTTTTGGCTATTTTTTCTAGGATAACATTCTATTTAAAAAAATATAAAGAAACTTAATTAAAAGTTACTTAAAAATGTATGTATTCACTTTGACTTTATTATTTGTAGGTACGTTGGTTGCAGTGCCGAACTTATACATTTTCGCCGTTGCAGGAAGTGCCAAACTTCATAAAAAAATTTGATGCTGTAATGTATATAAAAAAGTCATTGTCTATAAAAGTACGCATTTTATATGAATCTTAAGTACATCTTTCTTAAAATATGTTTTCTCTATATATGCAAATGTCTTTTACGTTGCGTTTTGCTATGTTGTCGTTACGAAAATAAAGGACAAAACTGTACAACTCCTCAAAATATAAAAACTATTTGATCAGTCGTGCAACCAACATAAAGCATTATGTAACGACCTTACTAACATGGTAAACTTTTTCACAAACTTCTCAAGTGGTATAATGGTTCAAAACATGTTTGGCTTGCATTACAATATATATCATCCATACATAAATTTTCTTACAAATTAAATAATTTTCCTTCACATCCTTAATAAAAAGCAATTTTTAATTTTAAAAGGTGAATGAAACAAATTTTAAAACAAAATTGATTTTTTATAGTTTATAGCTCATCGTAACTATATACATTTGATTTTTTTGGCTATTTAAAGACAAAGTAAAAAGTTGTCAACACTGTTAGATCAGATCTGCAAGCCAACGCGAATTAACAATTCGCCTTGTCTGCAAACATGTTACCATAGAGAATAAATTTTGCTTGCATTTTACAAACAGTGTTGCCAGAACTATAGTAGGTAAAATCTGCGAAATCCAACAATATTTCGCGAAAAAAGCTGCAAAATTTGCACCTTATTTTAAAAATCTTCAATAAATCTTCAAATGCAATTTTCAGTTTATTTCTATACAATATATCCGAATATTTATTACGGAATTAAGGAATTGTATTTGCTTACAGAATAAATAAATTGTGTTAAAGTTACATGCTTACATATGTAAAAGTTCTATAAAATGTCATAAACTTTATATAAAAATTAATTAAAATTTGCTTTCTGGGTTTTGTTCATGAATATCACATGACATGTTTTTCCGTAAATCTTTATTGAAATACTTTTTTCCAGAAATTAACTAGTCATTTCTATTTCATTTAGTATATCCTTAAAATCTAATACTTTTAACTCTCTAAACTTTAAGTCCTGTTTTTTATTTTCTTTAAAAAACCTTTGGAAAATTTTCAGACTGATTTTGTTTTTTTTTTTGAAATAGAAATCAATAATTCAGCATAAAATTTTATACAATCGTCAACTATTTTGTTTTAATTAAAATGCTTAAAAGCGAAGAGACAGAGATTCGTATTTTATATAACTAAATGGCAAAACTATTAAAAATTTGAATAAGTAACTTATTAAAACAACATTTAATAAAAATTATTGAAATTTTTGCTGTAGATTACAAGAGCCCTTAAAAATTTTCATTATTATGAAAGCGCATATCTAGGCATTCATGCAGCTGAAATGGTTTTAAGCACAAATCTTGACCAGTGTGATATGAACAAAATGTGTGATGATTTTATTAAAATTTATGTTAATTTATTGAATAATGGATTATTGATTTTTATGATATAGTGAATTGCTAGGCGTATTACATCAAATTTAATAATAAGTGGTAAAATGAAATCAGTTAGGGACTACTATAAAATTTTCCACAAGTTTTTTTAAGAAAATAAGAAACAGGACTTGGATTTGGAGTTTAGATAAATAAAACTATTACTGCCGTATTCATAGAAAATAAAATAATTTTGAAATGTATTTTATGACAAATTTTTCATACAAATTTGTCCTAAAAAATATTTCAAATCTATTTTGATTTTCTATGAATACGGCAGTTAGATTTTAAAGACATACTAAATGAAGGAGAAAAGAATTTAGTTAATTTCTGGAAAACAGTATTCCAACTAAAACCTACTGGTTTCTGGTACTACATATATATAATTTTACATAAAAATTACATGTTTGAACACTTATATACTTATATCTATAGAATTGCTAAAAATTATATCATCTGGTATGAACAAAACTAAAAAAAATTAATAATTTTTAATTATAAAATTTTTAACATTTAATAGAACTTTTACATATGTAAGAAAGCAACTTCAACAAAATTTATATATTTTGTAAGCAAATAAAATTCCTTTTAAGTAATAAATGTAATTGTATTGTTTTTGGATTTTTTACTATTTTCGTATATGTTCGGATATATTGTAGAAAGTTTAGAAATAAATTGTCATTTTTAAAATAAAGGAAAAATGCTTTTGAATATTTATTACAGGTTTTTAAAATAAGGTGCAGAGTTTTTCGTGAAATGTTGTTGAATTTCTCAAATTGTACACATTAAAGTTCTGGCAACACTGAAAATAACGTGAATGTTCTGCATGTTCATTGAGAGCAGGCTTGCCATGTTTGTTGATTTATCAGCATTTTGCCGATTTTTTGCCTCAAAATTATCAAAGTGCCGATTTGGCGATTTTTGTTCTACATATGCCGATTTTTTGATAAACTCTTAAAACACTGCAATTTTTTGATATAAGTCTATTATATCCTGCAAAATGGTATTCTTATTAATGAAAGTGATGTATGTCAAAATAAAATAAGCTGTTCAATTCCTTCACACAACATTGCTTTAAACTAAATTTGTTTAGTGTGATTTTAATGATATTTTCAAAAATAAACTATTTATGAAAATGCTTCAAGTTAAGACAATTGAAAAAATCTAATTTTTTCAATTGTCAAGTGATATGAAAATGATACATAATAAATTTTTTGTATCTGACATAATTTTTTACCTAATTATTCTGATTATGAATTAATAAAAGTTGAACTGAAAAAAGTAGAATTGCTTATGTAATCCTGAATATTATTATAAATTGATTGAACAGTGCAGCGAAGAAATATATTTTTTGTAAAACGAATTTCTCAGAAGAATTTTGTTCCAATAAAAGAAGAGGGAAAAATACCGCTGGTTAATTTGTCTCCAAATCCAATGGGAGAAAGTTCAGAAAAATTAACCTAATGATTTCTTTTATAAAACTGCTCTAAGCGTTTTAAGGAAATACAATCGGCTCCACCAGCTTATCGAACTATTCGAAACGGTACTTATCATTGCACTCTGGCCCTGTGCACCTATTTGTGATTTTAAATCGCCACAACAACATTCCTGTTTTTATGAAGTTTTAACTGATCATACTGCATTTCCAAATTACCAAAAGAAGAAATGTGTGTACAAAACACGATTTAAATAAGTAGCGCATTATTCAAATATCTTGCTGAGGCTAGCATGAGATAACGAATTCACTTATTTTTTATATAAAAGCCAACGTTTTCAGTTACTTAAAGAAGTCATAATTTAGATTTTTGTTTCAGCAGATAAATGAAATGCATTAAATAATTATTATTTATTTGGAACTGAATGGCAGAAAATATTAATCCATACATTAAAGAGATTTTAGTTCATATTCCAGATATTTTCTAAATTATTTCCTCGTTTATATAAAATTTACTTATTCAAAAAAATGGCCTTATTAGTATTTTATTATTATATAAAGAACACATTTTTGTATTTCTTTTGTTTTGGATTCAAGTAAAACGTTCAAGTTAAACGTATCGGCTAAACAACAACTCTTATGTGTGCCATAAATGTTGCGTTTTGCTGCTAATCTAGTGGGTGCCTTGTATACAAATTATACAACTTGCGTACAAACACAGACAGTGCAACTTTATTTTATAAAAAAGTCATTGTCTATAAAAGTACGCATTTTATCAGAATCTTAAGTACATCTTTCTTAAAATATGTTTTCTCTATATATGCAAATGACTTTTACGTTGCGTTTTGCTATGTTGTCGTTCCGAAAATAAAGGACAAAACTGTACAACTCCTCAAAATATAAAAACTATTTGATCAGTCGTGCAACCAACATAAAGCATTATGTAACGACCTTACTAACATGGTAATCTTTTTCACAAACTTCTCAAGTGGTATAATGGTTCAAAACATGTTTGGCTTGCATTACAATATATATCATCCATACATAAATTTTCTTACAAATTAAATAATTTTCCTTCACATCCTTAATAAAAAGCAATTTTTAATTTTAAAAGGTGAATGAAACAAATTTTAAAACAAAATTGATTTTTTATAGTTTATAGCTCATCGTAACTATATACATTTTATTTTTTGGCTATTTAAAGACAAAGTAAAAAGTTGTCAACACTATTAGATCAGATCTGCGAACCAACGCGAATTAACAATTCGCCTTGTCTGCAAACATGTTACCATAGAGAATAAATTTGCCTTGCATTTTACAAACAGTGTTGCCAGAACTATAGTAGGTAAAATCTGCGAAATCCAACAATATTTCGCGAAAAAAGCTGCAAAATTTGCACCTTATTTTAAAAATCTTCAATAAATCTTCAAATGCATTTTTCAGTTTATTTCTATACAATATATCCCAATATTTATTACGGAATTAAGGAGTTGTATTTGCTTACAGAATAAATAAATTGTTTTAAAGTTACATGCTTACATATGTAAAAGTTCTATAAAATGTCATAAACTTTATATAAAAATTGATTAAAATTAGCTTTCTGAGTTTTGTTCATGAATATCACATGACATGTTTTTCCGTAAATCTTTATTTGGAATACTTTTTTCCAGAAATTAACTAGTCATTTCTATTTCATTTAGTATATCCTTAAAATCTAATACTTTTAACTCTCTAAACTTTAAGTCCTGTTTTTTATTTTCTTTAAAAAATCTTTGGAAAATTTTCAGACTGATTTTGTTTTTTTTTTAAATAGAAATCAATAATTCATTATAAAATTTTATACAATCGTCAACTATTTTGTTTTAATTAAAATGCTTAAAAGCGAAGAGACAGAGATTCGTATTTTATATAACTAAATGGCAAAACTATTAAAAATTTGAATAAGTAACTTATTAAAACAACATTTAATAAAAATTATTGAAATTTTTGCTGTAGATTACAAGAGCTCTTAAAAATTTTCATTATTATGAAAGCGCATATCTAGGCATTCATGCAGCTGAAATAGTTTTAAGCACAAATCTTGACCAGTGTGATATTAACAAAATGTGTGATGATTTTATTAAATTTTATGTTAATTTATTGAATAATGAATTATTGATTTTTATGATATAGTGAATCGCTAGGCGTATTAGCCCAAATTTAATAATAAGTGGTAAAACGAAATCAGTTAGGTACTACTCTAAAATTTCCCACAAGTTTTTTAAAGAAAATAAGAAACAGGACTTGGATTTGGAGTTTAGATAAATAAAACTATTAGATATTAAAGATATACTAAATGAAGGAGAAATGAATTTAGTTAATTTCTGGAAAACAGTATTCCAATTAAAACCTTAGTATTCCAATTCTGGTACTGCATATATATAATATTACATGTTTGAACACTTATATACTTATATCTATAGATTTGCCAAAAATGATATTTTAATAATTTTTAATTATAAAATTTATAACATTTAATAGAACTTTTACATATGTAAGAATGCAACTTTAACAAAATTTATGTTTTGCAAGCAAATAAAATTCATTTTAAGTAATAAATGTAATTGTATTGTTTTTGGATTTTTTACTATTTTCTTCTTAATAATTTTTATAAAATTCTTAATAATTTTAATAAAACGTTCCAAAACAAAGCGACAGAACTAAATAAATGTAATGAGTAACTTTTTAAAACAACTTTAAATAAAAACTACTGATATTTTTGACATAGATTACAAGAACTCTCGAAATTTTTTTAATTATGAAAGCGCATATCCAGGCATTTATGCAGCTAAAACAGTTTAAAGCACAAGCCTTGAACAGTTCGATATTAGATTTTAATTTAATGATTTTTTAAAGAAAATAAGAAACAGAAGTTTATTAAATTTAAAGATTTTAAAGATATACTAAATGAAAAAAGAAATGAATTTTGTTAATTTCTGGAAAAAAGTTTTTCACAAAAGACGTTCTGGCTCTGATTCTGCTTTTCGAATCTTTCACCGTTCGTCCAGAATGTAACGACTTTATCCCACTCACCGACAGATGTCAAGAGAATACTTGGTCGGGTATATTCAAATACAACAAAACTTCGCAATCGCCTAGAAAATGCATCTTAAGTAGGAATATTTTTTCAAAAATATTATTTAAAACCTAAAACTTTCATATGTTTCGAAGCACATATCTACAAATTTGTTAAAAATTATATCAACTGATATTTATGAAGAAAACTTAGAAATTTTTTTTTATTATTTTCATATACTTAAATTCGGATATATATTATAGAAGCAATTGTTATTTTTTAAATACAAAAATGCATTTGTAGATTTATTGAAGGTTTTTAAAATTAGGTAAGATTTTGCATATTTTTTGCGAAATATTGTTGAATTTCACAAAATTTTACACCTTAAAGTTCTGGCAACACTGAAAAAAACCTGAATGTCTTGCCTGTTCATTGCAAGGCGATATAATAACAGGTGGCCTTAACAGCCCAGCTGACTATTTTGATTTTTCCTTCTTCGAGTGTCAAAAGTTATAACTTCCTTCGGTTTTGACAGCCGAAATCGATTTGTACAACAACAAAATGTACACGTTTCTTTTGCAATGTTGTATTCATTGTCGCCATGTGTATACCTGTTATGAATTCGCCTTGAATTATATGTATCTATCAACAAATCTGTTTCTTTGCAGAAGTGTTTCTGCAAAGTTATTAAAACTCGTATTGCAAAAAGGCGCGCTTATAATGTCAGAGTCTTTATTGTTGTAACGCCGTCAAAACAAAAAAACGTAATTTTCCGAAATTTTTTAACCATAAGTATGGCAATATTAAAACTAATAAAAAAATATTAAAATCGATTTATATCGCATTTATTGGGTGTATATTGACCAAAACGCATTTAATTTGTGTTATTTATATATAAAGAAATCAATAAATGGTAAAATTGCAAAAAGGAAAAAAAATGTCCTCAAAGTAACATGTCCTCGAACTATGCGAAAGGCATATAAAATTTCGAGGACTGTCCTCAAAGTATGCAAATGTTCTCAAACTATGCAGTGGCTCGAAAAACTGTCCTCAAAGTATGCCTTAGGCATATATATATATATATATATATATATATATATATATATATATATATATATATATATATATATAAATATTTTGTTATTTATTACAGGTTAACTTATAGCACTTGAGAAATTAATGATTAGGAATATAACGATACACTATTGACTTAATATAGTTACACAGACATCTTTTAAAACTCCTTGTATCAATCAAACTTTTATATATAACTTTATATATGTTTTTTTTTATAATTGTTTAATTCTGTTGCTGCCGAATTCGTGTCCAACTCTAGCAAGCGATCTGCGTGATATGTAGATTTTCGTTTTCTTCTCCTCTTTGAGGTTTCTCTGATAACGAGCTGCTTAATAATGACAAAATGAAATTGTCCCTGAGTACTTTTATTTTTATTTCTCGTTTTATTACATTGTTTTACTTTCATTTGATGCTCGGTATTTTTATGTTGTTTTAATTTTTGTTGGCCCTTGATTAAACAGAAGTGCTGGCTCATTAAATGAGTCCACCATACACATATTTAAACATTGAGGTTATGAAGAATAACCTGAATTATCAGTAAATCAAACTTGCAAATAAATTATTATAATACTGAATAAGAATCTTGGATAGAAGATTTCTTTCTTTCCAATTAGCAAATATGTAACTTAAAGGCAGCTTTTACTGGTAATAGCTACAAAACGTCTTTCCCTAAAAAAAATGCATAGGTTAGGTATTCCGAAACGCCCAGTCTCACGATTTTTCTCACCTTTTCCTTTGTAGGTAGTGGTAGTTTAAATCCGATGCTTAATAGGATTTGATCCTTTAATATGAAAATAAAGTTCACGTGAGTTTTTTTGCTTTTTTTTTTAATAACAAAACTGAAAATTATGTGTTGCCGAACGCAGCCGAATGAGAAAAGAAGTTTAAAACCGGAAACTTTATGTTACAACATCTTGGGGACCATGTTATGTGATTGCCAACAGTTCGGACATCGCTTTGACGACAGAAGTTTTGTTTATTAAACACAACTTTGTTGAAAGACATGATTTTTTTGCATGATATAAAAATTACATGGCGTTTACGTAGAGAAATACATATGTAGGTATATAAAGTGCTACGAATGGATTGTGATACCGGTTTATTCTGTAAACATTAATCAAAATATTTCAGCCAACCTATGTTTCCGTTTTTTTTCCTCTCCTTTCTGTTCCCCCTTTCAATTTTACCTAGCGGTGAATGAAAGAATACTATAAGTTGATGCAGATATTCCAAGCAATGATAACAATGGTATTTTAAAAGTCAGCGAATTCTACGTTCTTATCGTGAAGAAGAAACAAAGATTTTCTAAATTATTATTTTTTTAACCGAATGAAAAATAATATTTGTATATGGGAAAAAAAACTAAAAGATTTTTCATGTTCCGAATGAATAGAGAGACAATCTGTCGTTACAAACCGCATAATATTTGACTATGAAGGAAAAGTATTAGGAGGAACCAGAAGGATTAGATGCGAAGATCCTTTGCATGATACGTTCCAACAATTTTTCCCTCAGTATCCTCCAAAATATAATAATGGTTTCCTACTTTACTTTTTATTTTTGATTTTAGAAACAAAGGAGCAAGTTTTGCATTATACTTTCTTTCCGCATTAGATTGTGCAAAGTTTCTTCGAAAGACGTATTGTCCAACTTCATAAGAAATAGGGCGTGTTCTTAAATTATATTGCGCTCTGTTAGTTTCATAGGCTTTCTTTATATATTTTTGCAGATCTTGGCGTATAAGATAAAGATTATCGTCGGGGTGTAATTGAATTGAGGGTTCAGATAACGCATTAATATTCCGAAGTAATGTATATGAACGGCCGTGAGTTACCATTTCTTGTCCAAACACTGCGTAATAAGGCGAGCATTGAGTCGTCTGGTGAAATGAATTTCGTAATGCGCAATTTATAACACTTAAGTTTTGGTCCCACAGTGTCTGTTCTTTTTTCAAGTAGGCACGAATAGCGGCTATGATGGACCGATTGACCCTCTCAGAGGCGTTTGATTGGGGTGAGTAAATGGCAGTATATGTATGTTGAATACCTAGAGTCATTAAAAAGGCATTAAATTCGTTTGCCTTAAACTGAGAGCCGTTGTCAGTGACTAACGTCTCGGGAACTCCATATATATGAAATATTTGTTTTAAAAGGAAATCTTGAATATGCTTAGAGGTAAATTTCTTTAAAGGGCACAACCAGGAAAACTTGGTAAGATGGTCGAGAACAATTAAGATGCCGATATGTCCTTGTTTGCTTCGGGGATATGGCCCTAATATATCAATATACAATCTCTGGAACGGTCTCTCAGATACTACATGGTTTCCCATATTAGGTTTTAAAACTGTATTTGGTGCTTTTGTTTCTTTACATATCTCACACTGTCTCACATAGTTTCTAATGTCTCGGACGAGACCTGGCCAATAAAATCGCCGTCGAATTAAGTCCAAAGTCTTAACCATGCCCCCGTGTGCTGCAATTGGGTTATCATGAAACCGAGATATAATTTTATTTCTTAGTTTTTGGGGTATCCATAATTTCCAGGTGGAATTCTCCTGTTCTACATCTCCAGTGTAATGGGACGTTCTTATATATACGAAATCATCAATAACTTTTATGTCAGGGTAGTTATTTGGGCTACTTCTTATTTGCTTTCTTAAAACATTATAGTCCTCATCGTTAAAATGAGGAGAACAGAGATCTACTTCTGGTTCGGAGTAATCGAGGGACGCTAGTTCCTCAAACGGAATTCTCGATAAGGCATCAGGGACTACGTTGTTCTTTCCTTTACGATGACTGATTGTAAATTTGTACCCTTGCAATTTCCATACCCACCTCGCTAGACGTCCCGTTACATCCTGTTGCTTCATTAACCACACTAGAGACGAATGATCAGTGATGACCTCGAATTCTTGCAGTTCTAGATAACACCTAAATTTTCTAATGCCTTCTAACGCTGCCAGACACTCACGTTCGGTGACGGAATAATTGCGTTGTGCAGAATTTAACTTTTTAGACATGAAAGCAATTGGTCTTTCATTGCCTTCATTGTCAAATTGGACTAACACAGCACCGATGCCGAAATCGCTAGCGTCGCAATGTAAGTAAGTAACTTTTTGATGAGATCAAACGATTGTTGGGCTTCTTCGGTCCAACAAAATTTTTTCTTGGTTGTCAATACTTCGGTCATTGGAAAAACAACAGTGGAGAAGTTAGCCACAAATCTGCGGTACCAACCCGCTAACCCAAGGAATCCGCGCACCTGTTTAATGTTTTTAGGTACTGGCCATTTTTGGATGGATTCAATTTTTGTGGGATCGGTTTTAACACCCCCATTTCCTATTATGTACCCAAGGTAGTTGACTTCCGTGACACAAAACCTTGATTTTGAAAGATTAAGAGTAAGGTTTGCTTTTCTAAACTGTTCAGCTATTCGAACTAAAACAGATACATGCGCACTAAAGTCTTCAGATACAATAATCAAATCATCCAGATAACCGAATACGCAATATCGAAGATCAGGAGGGGTCAGACTATCCATTAGACGGCACATTGTAGACGGGGCATTACATAGCCCAAAAGGCATTACCGTGAAATGGTATAATGGCCTTCCGGGAACTGTAAAGGCTGTCAAGGGTTTTGCTTCGTCCGCCAAACCTATCTGCCAATAAGCGTCTTTAAGATCCAGTTTCGAGATGATATGGGCTTTCGGTAATCGCGAAAATATTCCCTCAATATTCGGCAAGGGGTATGCGTCTTTCTTAGTAACCTCGTTTAACTTTCGAGCATCCAGACATAATCTAACATTATTAGGCTTGATTACCAGCCTCATGGGTGAGCTCCATGAGGACATAGAGGGCTCGATAACTTTGAGCTCTAGCATCCTATCTATTTCTTTATACATTAATTTTTCGACGGCTGGTGAAATTGGATAAAAACGCTGTTTAACCGGCTTTGCCTCACCGACATCTATCTGGTGAGTTATTAACCCAGTTCGTCCTAAGCCTTGATTCTCAAAATTGGGGAATAACTCCATGATAGCTTTGAGCTGCAGACGCTGCACGGAGTTTAAAGGATACTCTTTAGAGGAGTGGTGATCAGACTGAATTTCGGATAAAACGGGATGACTGTTAAGTAATACGGCTATATCTCTTTCGGGACTCTTTGTTACTTCTGAACATATTACACCTTTAAATATTTCTGGGGCTAAATTAAACTCCCTCCAGAAATCTAATCCTAAAATAAGTCTCTGCGTAATGGAAGGGACTACTAAAATATTCAATTTTCTAGTTCTATCCATAAACTGAACTTCAACATGTAGGATGCCCCGGACTTTTTGTACACTACCATCAGCAGTCTTAACGATAGTCTTGAGAGGACTAAATTCGGGAAACCGAGAAAAATTTTGGTTAGCTAACTCGGACCCAATACAAGAGACATTAGCCCCTGAATCTAAAATGCCAAATTCAGAATAAGACAGAAATTTGACAGGTGCATAATAACGTTTATCAGAAGAATTACTAATTATAGTAGATAAAATGAATCTTGAACCAATTTTCCGATTTTTGTAGTATTGACGAAGCCTTAAAGTAGAACGTTTTGGTTTTAAGCGGCGCCTTGCCTGTACGGTATTAACACCAAAAATGGAATTACGTATCTTCAAATAATTTTGCCATCGGATGTGATAAGGTAATATTGGGTGTATTAATCTCTCGATATCTTTCCTATTTGCAACTGTTACATCCTTTGCGCGTTTTAAAATTCGAATATCTGTGTCAGAGGCTTCGTTACCATATCCTAATTCGGGAGTTAAAAATTCTAAAGCGGCTTGGGGACATTGTCCCGAGCTATTAAGTTTTTTGACTGGGATAATTTTTTGTTTTCACAGCGAGTACATTGAGGCTTGTATGTATCTTTCAACCCACATCCATAACAAAAAATATTGCGAGTTTCTAAGCAATCTTCCCAGTGGTGACCCTGACGATCACAATTCCAGCACTTAAATACGTTTGTTGCATGATGGACAGCGTCCAGTAGCAATTCCGGACTAGCATTTTGCTCCGCGGCACTATTTTCGAGGAAGCAATCAACCTCAGCGACTTGACGACGTGTTGTACAATTTGATCCATATTTATTTTGGAAATTTTTTTTAAAATACTCCTGATCCATTAAATTTTCTCGTCTCTGTACCAAATTACGTAGATGAGCAATGGAGTATATGGGCACATAAAGCAACTCGTGCCTTATTTCTGGCCGAAGGTTCCGACTTAAAATTTCTATTAACTCTGACTCCGGAATAGGGGTTGGAAGTTTATCTAACAGAGTACATACGGATTCATAAAACACCTCAAAACTTTCATTTTGTTTCATTTTTCGGTTTCTCACTTCCTCTTGAATGTCAAATGTAGACCTAAATTCTTTAAATTGATAGCGAAAGGCTTCACAAAATTCCTTCCATTCGACAATATCCACTTGTTTGTGGTAACGCCAGTACCAATCCCGTGCTCTACCCGATAATAAAATATGCAGATTTCGGCATATTGCAGAAAAATCGTCATTAAAATTTTCCTTGGTTAGGCTTCTTACCCGGTACAGAAATTCATCCACATTAATTCCCTTGTTTGATCCATCAAACTTAAGATTCCAATTTTGGATAATTGATGTGATCTTGTCTGTACGTATTGCAAAGCTTTGATCTATATACGAATTATTTCGGGAGGTTCGGTCAGAATTAGGACTACTACTACGACCGTCTTGATGAACGCGATTATTAATGGGATCATTTCGAAACTCTACATGCCGACGAGCCTGTATATTCCTATTATCAACATAATTCGTAGGGGGTTGCCTTAAGTTTAAATGTTGCAAAACACGGGTAATAGTGGTTTCAATAATGGCACTTACTTGCGACTGACCTATCGTAAGGGGAATCATTTCAGAACTGTTTCCAGCAGCTGGATCTGGCAGGGACTCTGATGGAAAATCATTATTGCTGAAAAATTGTCCGTTATTAGGTGAAGTAGATAAGTCACGAAGATTATTTTGGACATTAGAACTAACCGGTTGTAGAGGAATTTGTTCACGAGCCAACACCTTTGTCTGACTTCTGGTATTATATTGTTTTGCAATGGCACCACGCGTTTTTCCACGAGCAACACCCTTTGCTTTTTCCTGAGACTGTAAATAATCTTCCGAAAGATTTAAAAGTTTTAATTCAGACAACGAACATGCCCTTTTGCAGTACGGACATTCGGCTGTTTGAGCTAAGTATTTCTCAATGCACCCGCGATGAAACGCATGACCACAACTTAAAATGATAAGACTTTCTTGTTCTTCCGAGAGTTTATCATTGCAAAGTATGCACAAACTATCACTATCTACTTCTGTTGAAGCCGGAGCCTGGGACTGTGGAGGAGATCGTTCCATCATATTGAAATTAATAATATAAGTGGCTAAGGGAGGGAAATTTATACAATTTGCTTTTTCTATTTTATTTCGCAACAATAAATTTCAATCCAGGAAAAAAATAGAGGGGAAACTTGAATTTATGGCGAATTGAGAATTTTAAACCAAATTGTTTCAATTAACGGACTGGTAAAACAAACAAATTTTATTTTAAAGATCTATAATCGAGGTAAAAATAAAAAAAATTAAAAAAAAAATCTTCTAACAAAATCGAGAGATACATTGATATTCGAAGGTTTAATCCTACTTAAAATGCAAAACAAATTTACCATTCAAGCATAACGCGCGAATAACAGCTTTTTGTTTGGATAACAACTCGGGTATATTCTATACCCACCCGGCCAAATAATAAAAATGCTGTATTTCGTTTACCCAAAAAAAAATTTTTTAAGTTAATCGAAAAATAAATCAATAGGTAATGCCAACGCAAAAAAATTATACCAAAATTCGATTGCATAAAAAATATATGCGGACCTTGAAATTTTTTCAATATGATTTAAGAGAACAAACAAAAAAATATTTAAAACCAAAAATGGTAAATGCAATTTCTTTTGCACTAAAATGGTAGTGTAAATAAAAACTATTAAAATTTATAATTTTTCTACCAGCTTCTGTGAATTACTAGAATAGGTAGTGAAATTAAAGTTTTATAACTGCTTACGGTCGAAAATTATTCTATAAACTCGGACAATGTATATGACTGTTTTTTTTTTTTTTTTTGACACAAAAAAAAACTGATGTACAAAATGGATACAAAAAAATATTGCATATTTTTTTTATAAACTGATTTAGGCGGACAATCAGTCGGACTGCAACTACACTGTGGTCTCCAGAAAAAATCAGGCTATTAATAACTAGGTTAAGTCAAAAAAAAAAAAAAAAGATAAAGAAGTCATAAACATTTACCAAACCTTACCCTGCTATACACTTCCGTACAATGTTTATCAAATCACAAAAGAACCATAAGCTGATACTTGGTCGACAAATTTGAGCTAAATTCTGTCAAATTTTCGAAAATCCAAAGAGACTTATAATTATTTGAAACTTAAATTCCAGCCAATACGGAAACTAAAACCTCGTAAGATGGTAGATCGAGTAAAAAAAAATTCAATGAATTAGTTTTTGTAGAGCTTAGAGAGTTGGATAATATTCTCCGGTATAAAAATTGAACCAAAAACTCTGCCCCACGTTGGGCGCCAATTTATGTAATGAACTCAGTGGTTGCGTAGTTATAATCACTCAACTGATACCTTGACATAACTACAGATGGAAAAACAAATCTACTGATGAAAGTTGCTCTTTAACGAAATGAGAAGACAGTTGGAGCCATTGAAACCTCTAGCGATCAGTCGGTTGGGGGGAATTCTTGTACTTCATGATCTCGTTTCCTCAGTAGGATACTAGTTACACAAATACATTTTTTTTTAGACTCCGAAAATTTACTAAATAACCCCGTGTAGGTGAAAACAAAAAAAAAACTAATTCTGTAAAATAACCGAAAAGACAGCAAAACTTGTATATATCTCGACCAGATGTTATAAGGTGGAGACGCGCCTCAAAACCCTCCCTTCCTTGATCTTAGTGGCGCTCAGGGTAGACTAAGATCCCACAAGTTTACTGTGTTCCTTTTCAACTACCTTTTTCTCACATTACTGGTAAGAAAACTTATTAGGGTTTTAGTTAGACATAATTAATATTCCACTTTATTATAGAAAATAAATGTTATAGGCTAGTATAAGGATTTGGTGTTTTCGTATTTCAAGCGGCCAGGAGAAGCATATTAAAAAAATTCATTTTTGGAAAAAAAAATATAACTATGAATAAAATATTGAACATGATATGTAATTAAATAAGAAATTCGTAAAATTTAGAAATTCATTTTTTTTTTAACATTTCAAAAAATTCTTTTTTTTTTTTTTTTAAATTATATACGACAATTATTTATTCTAAGATCTCTCAGGACCATATAATAAGGCATCAAGAAGCAATAAACAGATTTAAAATAAGCAAACGAAGTGTGACGATTGTTACTATGGTATAACAGTGTTGATAAACAAACGAAAAATGTATATGTTGATAAACAGAATGTTTCCAGACCGTACATGAATACGTACGTATGTATGTACGCACTACAATCAAACTCTCTGCTTGTTGCTTCTTTAAATTTTAATTAATGAAAATACAGCTTTATGAATAACAATTGTGTTTCTAACTCACCAGATTTAAGTACATGTAAGTATGTCGGTGAAGAGGCCTCTGCAACCGTCGATACTGAGAAAATCTGTATGTTTAGGTGGATGAAATTGTTATTATAGGTGTTTCCATGAAAAATATGTTTAAACTATAGAAAAAATATAAAAACTTAAGTTTATTGTTAATTGGAAAAAAAAACTTAATAGAAGAGAAATTCCACAAGTGTTAAAAGCACAGGACAGGTTACATGTTAGGGTTTTTTTTTGTTACTTTAGATGATTTATATCTGTATGTTCATATATATATATATATATATATATATATATATATATATATATATATATATATATATATATATATATATATATATATATATATATATATATATAAATATTTTGTTATTTATTACAGGTTAACTTATAGCACTTGAGAAATTAATGATTAGGAATATAACGATACACTATTGACTTAATATAGTTACACAGACATCTTTTAAAACTCCTTGTATCAATCAAACTTTTATATATAACTTTATATATGTTTTTTTTTATAATTGTTTAATTCTGTTGCTGCCGAATTCGTGTCCAACTCTAGCAAGCGATCTGCGTGATATGTAGATTTTCGTTTTCTTCTCCTCTTTGAGGTTTCTCTGATAACGAGCTGCTTAATAATGACAAAATGAAATTGTCCCTGAGTACTTTTATTTTTATTTCTCGTTTTATTACATTGTTTTACTTTCATTTGATGCTCGGTATTTTTATGTTGTTTTAATTTTTGTTGGCCCTTGATTAAACAGAAGTGGTGGCTCATTAAATGAGTCCACCATACACATATTTAAACATTGAGGTTATGAAGAATAACCTGAATTATCAGTAAATCAAACTTGCAAATAAATTATTATAATACTGAATAAGAATCTTGGATAGAAGATTTCTTTCTTTCCAATTAGCAAATATGTAACTTAAAGGCAGCTTTTACTGGTAATAGCTACAAAACGTCTTTCCCTAAAAAAAATGCATAGGTTAGGTATTCCGAAACGCCCAGTCTCACGATTTTTCTCACCTTTTCCTTTGTAGGTAGTGGTAGTTTAAATCCGATGCTTAATAGGATTTGATCCTTTAATATGAAAATAAAGTTCACGTGAGTTTTTTTGCTTTTTTTTTTAATAACAAAACTGAAAATTATGTGTTGCCGAACGCAGCCGAATGAGAAAAGAAGTTTAAAACCGGAAACTTTATGTTACAACATCTTGGGGACCATGTTATGTGATTGCCAACAGTTCGGACATCGCTTTGACGACAGAAGTTTTGTTTATTAAACACAACTTTGTTGAAAGACATGATTTTTTTGCATGATATAAAAATTACATGGCGTTTACGTAGAGAAATACATATGTAGGTATATAAAGTGCTACGAATGGATTGTGATACCGGTTTATTCTGTAAACATTAATCAAAATATTTCAGTCAACCTATGTTTCCGTTTTTTTTCCTCTCCTTTCTGTTCCCCCTTTCAATTTTACCTAGCGGTGAATGAAAGAATACTATAAGTTGATGCAGATATTCCAAGCAATGATAACAATGGTATTTTAAAAGTCAGCGAATTCTACGTTCTTATCGTGAAGAAGAAACAAAGATTTTCTAAATTATTATTTTTTTAACCGAATGAAAAATAATATTTGTATATGGGAAAAAAAACTAAAAGATTTTTCATGTTCCGAATGAATAGAGAGACAATCTGTCGTTACAAGGCATTAACCGTCCTTTGATCGACCGTTACTTAAATTCATCAAAAATGCAGCTGCTGTTTCGGGGCAATCGTATCGTGCAGAAAAAATTTCCTTAAATTCTGCCCACGTCATTTCTAGATACGACACTTGAGATAACCAGACGAATGCCTGTCCTTTGAGAGCACGACTTAGAATATTCATCAAAGATCCTTTTTTCAGCGACTGTTCAGAGATACACATGTCTGCCATTGCGACCCAAGCACGAGCGTCAGCATTTTCAACGTCTGGATTTAATTCAGGCAAATATGTATCAACGTTGGATGTTGGCTTGAGAGCTTCCACAAGAGCTAAAAAGCTACGATTTTGTTGTTCGAACAATGATCTCCATGTTTCTTCGCTTGCAACATGTGGCGAATTTTGGGTCAATCCCACTTCTGATGTCGTTGTATCATCCATTTTTAAATTAATTTATTAATTTTTATTTTAATTTGAAAATTTATTTGTTTAATTTAATTTGAAAATTTAAACGAGGCAATCTCGATCTCGCCACTACTACTTCCTTCTATTCAATGTTCTTTGCTTTTCTTTTTAAATTATTCAGTAGTGCCAGTCGATTTCACCCAAGCTTTGACAGCAAAAATGTCGTGGCTTGCCGTTTTATTTTGAAATACATACAGTAAGTACTACGTACTACGACATATATATATATATTGTTCTTAGAATAATGATATACTATTATCATTTACATTATAGGTTGATAAAAAGTCAACAGACAAAGCACAGGTCATCCGTTTATTATGTAATACCTGTTTGATTCATTTTCATACTGACTCATCATTAAGCAAACACAAAGAACATTGTAATAAAATTGTAACCAGGTTGCCTACTGCAGATAATAATTTAATAAGTTTTAAGAATTTTAAAAAGCAAATAAATGTGCCTTTTGTGGTATACGCTGATTTTGAATATATTCTAAAATCAGTAAATATTCAAAATTCAACGAATATTAAATCTATACAAGAGCATAGTCCATTTCCATACAGTTATTATATCAAATGTATATATAACTCTAGTTTAGACATTTTTAGAATCTATCATGGTGATAACTCACCTAATCATTTTTTTTACAAATTTGGTAAAGGATGCGAGAGATATCTATAAGAATTATTTAAGTGTAGTGAAACCAATGAATTCCTTAACACTACATCAACAGATAAAACAAACAGAGGACCCAATTTGTCATATTTGTAAAAAATGTCTACCTCTTAAAGATCGTGTAGCTGATCATTGTCATTTAACGGGAGAATATAGGGGTCCCGCGCATAACAATACATTTGTTTAGAGTATCAAACCCCAAACTTCATTCCTATATTTTTTCATAATTTTTCGGCATATGATTGTCATTTGTTTATTAGAGAACTTTCAACTATTGAAGGTGATATAAATATAATTCCTTCAAATAAAGAAATATATGTATCTATATCCAAAAAAAACCTAGTTAATGATAATTATGATAAAAAAAAGACAATAGAACTCCGTTTTCTAGATTCTGTTCGGTTTATGCCATCAAGTTTCGAAAAGCTAGCTAGGTACTTGTCCGATGATGATTTTTCAACTGTAAAATCAATTTATCAAAATGATGATGAATTCAGTTTAATGAAGCGTAAAGGTGTCTTTCCGTATGACTATTTAGAATCAGTAGATCGTCTCAAAGAAACACAGCTTCCACCTCGATCATGTTTCTTCAATAAAATTACTAATGAGTCGTGTAGTGTAGATGATTATGAACACGCTAAAAAGGTTTGGCAAACATTTAAATGTAACACACTTTTAGACTATCTTTTATTATATTTAAAAGTAGATGTTTTATTGCTTTGACATTTATAATTTAGATCCGTGTCAATATTATACTGTCCCGGGACTATCTTGGGATGCAATGTTAAAAACAACTCAAATAGAGTTGGAATTGTTGACTGACATTGACATGCACAATTTTATCGTGCAGGGTATAAGGGGAGGTATTGTTCAATGCAGTAAAAGACATTCGATAGCCAACAATAAGTACGTTAGTGATTATGATTCTAAGAAAGATTCGAATTTTCTAATGTACTTTGCTGTAAATAATTTATATGGTTATGCAATGTCTTAATACCCACCCTATAAAAATTTTAAGTGGGTTGAAAACTGTAAAGACTTTAATGTAGATAATATAGAAGAAGATTCTGAAATTGGATATATATTGGAGGTTGATTTAGAATATCCAACCGTACTGCACGATAATCATAATGACTTACCATTTTGTGCAGAAAACAAAAAAATTGAAATCATGAAACAGCGAAAGTTAATCGCAAATTTAAATAATAAAACCAATTATTTAATACATTATCACAACCTTCAACAATGTCTAAAACATGGATTGATTTTAAAGAAAATTCATAAAATTCTTCAATTTAATCAATCGAATTGGTTAAAAAAATTTATTGATTTAAATAATCATCATAAAACATTGGCTAAAAATTCATTTGAACAAAATTTCTTTAAATTGTTGAACAACGCAGTGTACGGTAAGACTATGGAAAATGTTGGTAAAAGAAAGGATATTAAAATAGTATGTGAATGGGAGAGTAAAGGTAAGCGATTAGGGGCTAGAGCTCTTATTGCTAGACCTAACTTTCATAGTTGTGTCAAAATTCACGACGAAATGGTAGTAATTGAAATGAGTAGAGTGTGGACTGAATATAATAAACCCATTTACATTGGGTTTTCTGTTTTAGAGCTATCGAAATGGAAAATGTATAATTTTCATTATGATTACATGCTTCCAAAATTTAAAAGCAATTTAGAACTTAATTATATGGATACTGATTCCTTCATATGTGATATAAGAACAAATGATCTATATGATGACATTCGTAATGATATTGTACATTACTTCGACACATCTGCATATCCGAAAGAAAACCCTTATAATTACCCACTCATGAATAAAAAAGTTTTGGGAATGATGAAAGATGAGTGTAATGGCCGAATTATTAAGGAATTCATTGGTTTACGAGCTAAAATGTATTCTGTTAAAATAGATAAAGTAGATAAGGAAATAAAGAAAATAAAAGGAGTAAAACAAAGTGTAACCTACAAACTAACAATAAATGATTTTAGAAAATGTTTGTTAGAGAAAAAGCTTTACTATAATTCAATGTATGTATTTAGATCTAAAGTACATCAAATCTATACACAATATATAAATAAGCTATCATTAAGTTATTTAGATGATAAGAGATTTATCAAAGAAAATAATGTTGATACTTATGTCTGGGGGCATTACAAAATAAATTATAATAAAAACCTTTAAAAAAATTTAAAAACTTGATTTTCATTTCAAATTGCTGGAGGTTTCTTAGGTAAGTTGTCCCGCATAAACACAGCTCTTAAATGTTCAAGTTATTTACAATTTTTTCTAAATAGAGGTCTGCTAGCGGACGATTAGATAGATTTTTTTTTAGTTTTTTTGGAGGTGTACTATAAAAGAGGTCATATCTAGTTTAATATTGGTTGAGATATACTCCTTTACCCATAGCGTTTGATTCCATGTGTCTATTGTAAGGGGACGCTTCTGATAATATATCTCTATAATTTTTACTATCATTGATTGCCTTAACAATATCAGATCCACCGGTTGCTAAACATTCAAGTGCTGACAATGCTGTAAGAATAGAAACAAGTGGAAGAAATCCGCATGAAGAAACTGTTTAGCTCTTTGAAGAAGTTACAAAAATTTCTTTAAATTATTGAACAACGCTGTGTATGGTAAGATTATGGAAAATTTTAATAAAAGAAAGGATAATAAAATAGTATGTAAGTGGGATAGTAAAAGTAAGCGATTAAAAGCTAGAACTCTTGTTGCAAGACCTAACTTTCATGGTTGTGTCAAAATTCAAAACGAAATGATGGCCATTGAAATGAGCAGAGTGTGGACTGAATATATACAGCCATTTATATTTGGTTTTCTGTTTTAGAGCTATCGAAATGGAAAATGTATAATTTTTATTACGATTACGTGTAACCTAAATACAAAGAAAATATTTAGCTCAATTATATGGGTACTGATTCCTTCATATATGATATAAGAACAAATGATCTATATGTTGACATTCATTATGATATTATACATCATTTTGACACATCCACATATCAGAAAGAAATACCTTATAATTTCCCACTCATGAATAAAAAAAGTTTTTGGAGTGATGAAAGATGAGTGTAATGGTCGAATTACTAAGCAATTTATTGGTTTACAATCTTAAATTTATTCTGTTAAAATAAACAAAGTTGATAAGGAAATGAAGAAAATAAAAGGAGTAAAACAAAGTATAACCAACGAACTAACAATAATAAATGATTTTAGGAAATGTTTGTTGAAAAAAAGCTTTACTCGAATGCAACGTATATATAGATCTAAGGTACATAAAATCTATACACAATATACAAATAAGCTATCATTAAGTTATTTATATGATAAGAAATTTATCAAAGAAAATAAATTATAATTAAAACTTGTAATAAGGTTAAAAAACTTGTTTTTTTTATTTCAAATTATATTTATTGTATAGAAATTCTAAGCACAAGTGACCGCATTTAAATGTATTGAATTTTTGTTTTCGTTTATAATTATACTTTATAGGCGATTTGAAATAGTTGGTGACTTCCAATGGTGGTTGTTAATATCCAAAGCTATTAAACTATTCCTTATAGTTATAGTGTTTATAATATGCTACCTAATGTGTTGCAAGACCATTTGAATTATTAAAATGAATAATATTACATTCTTGTGCTAGAGGTTTCTTAGTTAAATTGCTCCGCATTAAAACACCTCTAAAATGTTCAAGTTCCAGGTCTTATAGCCGACGATTAGGTAAATTTTAAGAAGAATTGTTTGGAGGTGTACTATAAAAGAGGCCATATGCAGTTTTATATGGTTTGACATGTAGTCATCTTTAATATCATTGATTACCATAACAATAGCAGATCCACCTTCAAGTTCTAATAATACTGTAAGAATAGAAACAAGTGGAAGAAATCCGCATGCTATTTGTTTAACACAAATTAAGGGTTATTTTACTGTTAATATAATCTGTTAACTATTTAAAGAAGCAGTTTAGTTATTCAAAAAAAATTGTTTAGCTGTTCAAAGAAGCTGCTTAGCTGTTCAAAAAAGCTGTTTAGCTGTTCAAAGAAGCTGTTTAGCTGTTCAAAAAAAAAAAAGCTGTTTAGCTGTTCAAAGAAGCTGTTTAGCTGTTTTTAGATGCTGTTTATAGATCTCATATATTTTTTTAATAATTAAGAGTCTTATTCACAAACATATCTTAAAAAATATCGTACACAACATGTTTATCTATATATAACTCAATTGTTAGATATGGCAACACCCTACCATCGGTCATGGTCGCATAATATAATATATAACACGTTACATTCTACATCAAACAAACCAATTAACCAATAAAATAAACTGACCGACTGTAGCGTAGGCATGAACAGCTTTTTGTATGGAAATGGCTGATACAGAAACCCCAAAAATATACTATTATATACATAATAGTATATTGGTTTCTGTATCAGCTCTAAAACAGAAAACCAAATATAAATGGCTGTATTATATTCAGTCCACACTCTGCTCATTTCAATGACTATCATTTTGTTTTGAATTTTGACACAACTATGAAAGTTAGGTCTAGCAATAAGAGCTCTAGCCCCTAATCGCTTACCTTTACTCTCCCATTCACATACTATTTTAATATCCTTTCTTTTACCAACATTTTCCATAGTCTTACCGTACACTGCGTTGTTCAACAATTTAAAGAAATTTTGTTCAAATGAATTTTTAGCCAATGTTTTATGATGATTATTTAAATCAATAAATTTTTTTAACCAATTCGATTGACTAAATTGAAGAATTTTATGAATTTTCTTTAAAATCAATCCATGTTTTAGACATTGTTGAAGGTTGCGATAATGTATTAAATAATTGGTTTTATTATTTAAATTTGCGATTAACTTTCGCTGTTTCATGATTTCAATTTTTTTGTTTTCTGCACAAAATGGTAAGTCATTATGATTATCGTGCAGTACGGTTGGATATTCTAAATCAACCTCCAATATATATACAATTTCAGAATCTTCTTCTATATTATCTACATTAAAGTCTTTACAGTTTTCAACCCACTTAAAATTTTTATAGGGTGGGTATTAAGACATTGCATAACCATATAAATTATTTACAGCAAAGTACATTAGAAAATTCGAATCTTTCTTAGAATCATAATCACTAACGTACTTATTGTTGGCTATCGAATGTCTTTTACTGCATTGAACAATACCTCCCCTTATACCCTGCACGATAAAATTGTGCATGTCAATGTCAGTCAACAATTCCAACTCTATTTGAGTTGTTTTTAACGTTGCATCCCAAGATAGTCCCGGGACAGTATAATATTGACACGGATCTAAATTATAAATGTCAAAGCAATAAAACATCTACTTTTAAATATAATAAAAGATAGTCTAAAAGTGTGTTACATTTAAATGTTTGCCAAACCTTTTTAGCGTGTTCATAATCATCTACACTACACGACTCATTAGTAATTTTATTGAAGAAACATGATCGAGGTGGAAGCTGTGTTTCTTTGAGACGATCTACTGATTCTAAATAGTCATACGGAAAGACACCTTTACGCTTCATTAAACTGAATTCATCATCATTTTGATAAATTGATTTTACAGTTGAAAAATCATCATCGGACAAGTACCTAGCTAGCTTTTCGAAACTTGATGGCATAAACCGAACAGAATCTAGAAAACGGAGTTCTATTGTCTTTTTTTCATCATAATTATCATTAACTAGAATTTTTTTGGATATAGATACATATATTTCTTTATTTGAAGGAATTATATTTATATCACCTTCAATAGTTGAAAGTTCTCTAATAAACAAATGACAATCATATGCCGAAAAATTATGAAAAAATATAGGAATGAAGTTTGGGGTTTGATACTTTAAATTACATTTGTTATGCGCGGGACCCCTATATTCTCCCGTTAAATGACAATGATCAGCTACACGATCTTTAAGAGGTAGACATTTTTTACAAATATGACAAATTGGGTCCTCTATTTGTTTTATCTGTTGATGTAGTGTTAAGGAATTCATTGGTTTCACTACACTTAAATAATTCTTATAGATATCTCTCACATCCTTTACCAAATTTGTAAAAAAAATGATTAGGTGAGTTATCACCATGATAGATTCTAAAAATGTCTAAACTAGAGTTATATATACATTTGATATAATAACTGTATGGAAATGGACTATGCTCTTGTATAGATTTAATATTCGTTGAATTTTGAATATTTACTGATTTTAGAATATATTCAAAATCAGCGTATACCACAAAAGGCACATTTATTTGCTTTTTAAAATTCTTAAAACTTATTAAATTATTATCTGCAGTAGGCAACCTGGTTACAATTTTATTACAATGTTCTTTGTGTTTGCTTAATGATGAGTCAGTATGAAAATGAATCAAACAGGTATTACATAATAAACGGATGACCTGTGCTTTGTCTGTTGACTTTTTATCAACCTATAATGTAAATGATAATAGTATATCATTATTCTAAGAACAATATATATATATATATGTCGTAGTACGTAGTACTTACTGTATGTATTTCAAAATAAAACGGCAAGCCACGACATTTTTGCTGTCAAAGCTTGGGTGAAATCGACTGGCACTACTGAATAATTTAAAAAGAAAAGCAAAGAACATTGAATAGAAGGAAGTAGTAGTGGCGAGATCGAGATTGCCTCGTTTAAATTTTCAAATTAAATTAAACAAATAAATTTTCAAATTAAAATAAAAATTAATAAATTAATTTAAAAATGGATGATACAACGACATCAGAAGTGGGATTGACCCAAAATTCGCCACATGTTGCAAGCGAAGAAACATGGAGATCATTGTTCGAACAACAAAATCGTAGCTTTTTAGCTCTTGTGGAAGCTCTCAAGCCAACATTCAACGTTGACACATATTTGCCTGAATTTAATCCAGACGTTGAAAATGCTGACGCTCGTGCTTGGGTCGCAATGGCAGACATGTGTATCTCTGAACAGTCGCAGAAAAAAGGATCTTTGATGAATATTCTAAGTCGTGCTCTCAAAGGACAGGCATCCGTCTGGTTATCTCAAGTGTCGTATCTAGAAATGACATGGGCAGAATTTAAGGAAATTTTTTCTGCACGATACGATTGCCCCGAAACAGCAGCTGCATTTTTGATGAATTTAAGTAACGGTCGATCAAAGGACGGTTAATGCCTATCCGCATACGCTGCAACACTGATGTCATCTCTAATGGCTAGATGGAAAAACTTATCGATTGAGCAGATAGCTGTATCCACAATATTAGCGCATATTTCTCAGTTTGAGCCAAAAGTGCATTGTCTGTCTTTTACTGCGGATATTGGTACAAGAAATCTGCTACAACAGGAACTGAAGGCTATGTCATTTTTAAAGAAGAAAGCTGTTACGCAGGATGACGTATGTGGTCCAGATAAAAAAAGATATAAGTCGTCAACGTCATTGCCAACCATACAATGTTTTAATTGTGGCAAGACAGGACATAAGGCATTTCAGTGCAAATTCAGGAACATCAACACAAACATTCCAAATTTAAGCAGTAACAAGAATTTTGGAAATTCCGCAAAGCCAAGTGTAACCAGTTTCAACTGTCAAGATACCGGTCACTATGCATCAAGCTGCCCCAAGGCTATTCGCAAAAAAGTTGGTGATACTTCAATGGACCTACGGGTAGGCTTATGTGCTATCGGTACTCCCGCTGGAACATTAAATCATTCTGGTGAGAAATTTGTGTTTTTTTATGATTCTGGGTCAGAATGTTCACTTATTCAAGAATCAGTGTGTTCCAAATTTCGTGGTAGACGTAGTTTTAATGTAGTGACAATGACAGGAATCGGACAAACGAGTGTGAATAGTACTATCCAAATTTTAACGGTTATTGAAGTCGATGGCACTGTTTTTGAAATTCTGTTTCATGTTTTGCCAGATTCCTATTTGCGTCATAAAATAATGATTGGGCGAGAAATTCTTAATCAAGGTATTGCTGTTCATATGACGTCAGACAAATTGTGTTTCAATAGAGTAAACTGTGTGTATACTTTTGAAGCGATTGCCCCTAAGGATGTAAATTTAGATTTAGTAAATACTGACATTTCGCAGGATCTAAGGCCGAAGTTAATGCATATTCTAAATTCTTTTAAACAGAATTTTGTAACCGGAATCCCTAACTCACATGCTAATACAGCATTAATGCAAATACGACTAAAAGATCCCAATAAAACTGTTTATAGACGCCCTTATCGATTAAGTACCGAAGAACGTAGTATTGTTCGAGAAAGGATTAATGAACTGTTAAAATGTGGTATTATTCGTCCTAGTTCGTCGCCTTTTGCAAGCCCAATACTTCTAGTAAAGAAAAAGAACGGTTCTGATCGCATGTGTGTGGACTATCGTGAACTGAATGATAATACTATTCCAGACAGATTTCCATTACCGCTCATCTCAGACCAAATTGACCGGTTGCATGGTTCTTATTTCTTCATGAGCTTGGACATGGCTTCAGGGTTTCATCAAATACCGATCCATCCGGACTCAGTTGAGTATACAGCTTTTGTAACTCCTGACGGTCAATATGAATTTCTGACTATGCCATTTGGGCTTAGAAATGCACCATCAGTTTTTCAACGTGCAGCAATAAATGCTTTAGGGCAAATTCATTTGTTGTTGTCTACATGGATGATATCCTTATTGTTGCTTCTAATGCTGAAGAAGCATTGGAAAGACTTCATATTGTACTTCAAGTGCTCACCGAAAAAGGTTTCTCATTGAACTTTGAAAAGTGTTCTTTCCGCAAACAAAAAGTACAATGCCTTGGCTTCGAAGTCAGTGGTGGCACAATGAAACCGAACCCCAAGAAGATTGAAGCTTTGACAGCCCTGCTTCCGCCCGAAACTGTTACTCAATTACGTCAATTTATTGAACTGGCATCATACTGTAGGAAGTTTGTTCCTAAGTTTTCCCAAATTATGGCCCCGTTATATTCTTTGACGTCTAGCAAGACTTAAATTGATTGGAAACCCGTGCATGAAGTTATAAGACAAAAAATAATATCAGTTTTGACTTCTGAGCCTATATTAAGCATATTTGATCCTTTCTGTCCAATAGAGCTTCATACAGATGCTAGTGCTGTTGGATATGGTGCTGTTTTAATGCAAAGGAAAGATACAAAGTGTTTTGTGATAGCATATTACAGCAAGCGTACTTCGAGTCCTGAGTCCAAATACCACTCGTATGAGTTGGAGACTCTAGCAGTTGTCAATGCTGTTAAGCATTTTAGGCACTATTTATACGGGCGAAGTTTTGTTGTTGTTACTCATTGTAACTCTTTACAAGCTTCACGCAAGAAGCTTGATCTTACTCCTCGAGTTCATAGATGGTGGGCTTTCTTACAGGCTTTCGAGTTTAAAGTTGTTTATAGAAAAGGAAATAGCATGTGTCATGCGGACTTTTTTTCAAGGAACCCATTGCCTCCTTCTAAAGGGTACGAGAAAATTGAGCATAAGTACGTTAACCTAACTGAATTGTCTGATAATTGGCTTTTGGCAGAGCAGCAGAGAGATGAGGAAATAATAAAACTTATATCTGATTTAAATGAGAAGAGGCTTAATGATGATATTTCTCAGACTTATGACATTCGATCAGGAGTTCTTTATCGAAAGATACAACGTAATGGTAGATCACGGTGCCTGCCAATAGTTCCTAGGTCTTTGAGATGGTCAATTATCAATAACGCACATGAAGCACTAATGCATTTGGGCTATGAGAAAACCCTAGGAAAAGTTTACGAGCATTATTGGTTTGAAAGTATGTCAAAATTTGTGAGAAAATTTGTAGAAAATTGCGTGACATGTAAAATTTCCAAGTCTCACTCCGGTAAAATTCAAGCCGAATTGCATTCTATACCTAAAATAGCAGTTCCTTGGCACACTATACATATTGACGCAACCGGAAAACTTAGTGGAAAAAGTGACAAAAAAGAGTACGTTTTTGTGCTGATAGACGCGTTCACAAAATATGTTTTGTTGCATCATACAACTAAATTTGATACAATAAGTAGCATTGCAGCATTAAAGCACGCTATATCTTTATTTGGTGCCCCAATACGAGTTATAGCGGATCAAGGTCGTTGTTTCGCAAGTCGCGAATTTAGTGAATATTGTAATTCACACGATATTAATTTACATTTGATCGCTACAGGTAGTGCTCGTGCCAACGGTCAAGTTGAACGTGTAATGACTACGTTAAAAAATATGCTCACTGCAGTTGAAACAAGTAATCGTGCTTGGCAGGATGCTCTTCCTGACGTTCAATTAGCGTTAAACTGCACTCAAAGTCGAGTTACAAAATACAGTCCCTTGGAATTGCTTATAGGTAAAGTAGCTGGACCTATCGAAATATTGGTGTCTGACGCAAATGAACCATTAGTAAACCTGGATGAGGCTAGAAATAATGCCATTGGCAACATGGAAAAAAATGCATGCTATGATAAGACGCGATTTGATAGTACTAAAGCAAGACTGGACAATTTTGTGGTAGGTGACTTGGTCTTATTACAAAACGAAGAACGCAACCAAACAAAGCTCGACCCAAAGTACAAAGGCCCATTTAGAGTAACGGAAGTTTTGGACGGTGACCGATATGTGGTTAAATCTTTAAATTGTAACCGGACCTACAAGTATGCTCATGATCGCATGAGGCGAATGCCTGAAGGTCATGTCCCTATTGAAATGAATGACGACAATGATACCGAGCAAAATGATTAAGTTTTCTGTTAATGTAATGCAAAACCCTTGAGATGTAATACGCATTGTTGCGGTCGGAAGAGATACATTGCTGGATAGAAGCAAATGTGTGAAATGGAAATATTACCGGATAGAGGTGATATAAGTTGTTTTTGCCGGATAGAGGCGATGTAATGTCCCTGGATAGAAGTGATTGTTGAAATTAGTAAGCGGATAAAGGTTACTGTTGTGTGAGAGTAATAATATCACTGGATGGAAGTGATAACCGATTTCTAAACTGATCAATGTGTATTATATTTCAAGTTTATTTGGGACGTGACAAATGGTATTTGGATAATGGAGATTCTCATAAATTAAGACTGTTGTTGATTTGCTTCACGAAATATGAAATTGTAATAGATATTGAGTTTGTTGTTCAATTGTATTTGAGATAATAATAATGTTTTGTTAATTGAAATTTTATTATGGTCAGAATTGACCGAGTGGATGAAAAAGATACTGTAAAGGATTTTGTTTTCGTTTCAGATGCGTCGCACGAGGACGTGCGAAATGCCAGAATGGCCGTGTCGTAGTACGTAGTACTTACTGTATGTATTTCAAAATAAAACGGCAAGCCATGACATTTTTGCTGTCAAAGCTTAGGTGAAATCGACTGGCACTACTGAATAATTTAAAAAGAAAAGCAAAGAACATTGAATAGAAGGAAATAGTAGTGGCGAGATCGAGATTGCCTCGTTTAAATTTTCAAATTAAATTAAACAAATAAATTTTCAAATTAAAACAAAAATTAATAAATTAATTTAAAAATGGATGATACAACGACATATATATATATATTTTTTTTTTTCAGTTACATACCTTGAAATATTTTTAATCCAAACGTAGTGAAATCTATCCCTTTCTTCAATAAGTAACAAGTTAATATTATAAACTTGTTCCTGACTAGTAAAGTAGTATGGACCCACTACATTACTACTATCATCTAAACCAAACACATTTATGCTTATTCCAGGATTGTTAGTTTCAAACACTTTAATTTTATTTACTGGTAGCGGAAAGTTTAAGTTTTGAAAATTTAAAACAATATTATTTTCCAATGTTATAATTTCATCTTGTATATTTTTAACTTTATAGGATGTTAATATGTGGAATGAACTTTAATTGGATAGAGTGCGGAAATGACTGCCCATTTAAAACAATATTCGTCATTATTTTCCACATTAATGCATGCATGCTTTCTCTGTATTGTTGGTGGTAAAGGTATATACTGTGATCCTTTAATGCATTTATACTTGTTTCCATTAATTTCGATATGTGATATTTCAATTAATGTCCAACCACTATCACGTTCTTGAAATTCGCTCATTTTTTTTAGAATAACTTCACATTGGTCGGTGTAAACGTTAAGAATATCATCTCTTGTCATCGATATATTTAGAATGGTCATTCTAGTTTGATGTGACTTTATTTCAATGTTGGATGAATCTTGTTCTTCCTTAAGCAACATGTACTCACAAAATAGTTCAATGTTAAATTTGATGCTAACATATTTTTGAGTTACATCATGTAACAATTCAACCACTTTACCTCTAATTGTGGAAAAGAAGTTTTCAGATATTAAATCTGTTTTATTATTATTTTCAATTGAATATGTTATGATGCGATTATTGAATATTGATTCAATACATTTTACTCCTCCTTCAGCATGATCAACAACACTATTAATTTTATGTTTATTTGTCCTGATGTGGTAATACCAATTTTTATCTGGAACATAAATTTTACAATCCTTGCAATATTTATTAATTGTATCACCGACGCCGCCGCACCCACTTTCACATCCTATTACAGAGTGTCGTTGCCATTCCGAGCAACCGGAAAAATGTGTATTACATGATTTACATTTAAATGAAGAGCTTGGTTTCTCATGATGTAATCGAATATGTCTCCTTAATGATGAACTTAACTTGTATACTTTTTTACAAATCTCACAAATAAAGCAACCCATTTTTTTGTTATTTTTCTCAGAATATTGGATGTTATAGCAACGAATGTTTACTAAGACTGATTCCCCACATTCAAAAGTTGTCCTATTTAAACTCTAACTTAAGAAGAGATCTGAAATTTCCCAGCAAACAATTAGACATTACCTTAGAAAGTATTTGTCATATAATGATATACTTTTGTGATTGTAAAATTTTGTTACTCGCTTACAAAACACATTACATTTAATTGAACTAGTTCTTTAAGTTAAAAGAGAATAGCTTTAAATACGTACTTATGATCATCATTATTTCCTACAATAATTAATGTAATCAATTCTCAGTAATTAATTATAAAAGTCTCATGCCTTGTTTAAATCATTAGGTTGATAGTCTAGTTGGGAATCTATTCATATGTGTAGTTTAATACATTTAGGTCAGCTGTAAGTTCCAACCAAATAACAATAAATATTTAATTCCAAAAACTAAGGTAGATTAAAAAAACTATAAAAACTAAAAATACATTTTAAAAAGAACAACTTAATTATTTAATAAAGATTTTTAATTTTCCAATATTACTATTGAACATTTTTTAAATATTCAAATCACGATCATTTCAAACAAACCTAAAACGTAAATTGACCACAAACACACATACAAGATCATTATCTTTACGCAATATCTATCTCTGCAGTTTCATTAGAAAATTGAATATAACTTATTTATTTTTATTTATTAGAAAATTTCAAATTCTTATTTTTATTATCTGTCTGTCTCTCTTCACCTACACTTTTACTGTTCGCTATTCTCTTTATATATATATATGATATTAAACCCTACACTAAACAAAATTTTTCCTAAGCATTATCATCACATAGCGATTCTGCTTAATGAAAACAAAACAATCATAAAACACATTTTTTAATTACTCAATAAATATGTTCTACGCCTAAATATTATTATTAAACAGAAATAAAGATGTTCTTCTTTTTTTCACCAAATGTTCATACAAGATCGTTACATAAACATTCCATCCACTTACAAACAAAAATACATTTGAAAAAAAATCCTTTAGTATTTATTAAACAAAGATTTTCTACTCCCCAAATTACTATTAACACTTTTTAAATATTCAAATCACGATCATTTCAATCAAACCTCAAACATAAATTAACATACTTCCTTCTTTCCTCTAAATGTCCATACACAATATTATTACATTTACATTCCTTCCACGTACACAAGATCAATGCACACCTGCACTTCACAACTACACTTATTTTACACTTGTCATTCTTTAATGGTCTACATATCGCCAGCTTCTTTTGAACAAACAAATCAATATTTAGAATGTATGCATACTCCCATCCAGGCATGAGCAGCTTTTTTGAATAAACAAATGAATATTTAGAATTTATGCATACTCCCATCCAGGCATGAGCAGAATTTTGTATGGAAAAAGTGGTCCAGAAACCCCACAAATATACTACTGATTATGAAGAAACCTACTTTTTCGTTGCAAAATTAAGCACATTGCGTACAGTGTTGGCTGTAGCTGTTAAAAAAGGCTTTATATTTTATCAGTTAGATGTAAAAACAGCATTTTTACATGGTGGAATTACCAGAAGGAAGAATTTAGCTTTACAAAATTGCGTAAATTTTATTAAAATTGGAATAATATTACGATTACTGTGAAATTCAACGTGTTGAGGAAAAATTATCTGATGTTTTTAAAATGTCAGACTATTGAAAAAGGTCTACAATTACCACGTACTGAAGATCAATCTTGCAATAAACTATATCGAGAACTTGTGGGGAGTTTGATGTATTTGATGTTATGTGTGCGACCTGATATTTGTTATACCATTGGATACATGAGTTGGTATCAGAATAATTTTGGTGAGATACATTGGTCCATCCTGAAACGAATTTTAAGATGTCTTAAAGTAACTAAACCACTTAAACTACAATTCGACAACAACAAAGAAAGCAATAATATTATACTTGGTTACGTAGATGCTGATTGGGCTTCTAACACAGCTGATCAGAAATCTACTATCGGGTACATATACTATGTGTATGGATGTCTAGAATCTTGGTGCAGTAAAAAACAAACAACAGTAGCTACTTCATCAAGCGAAGCTGAGTATGATGCTTTAAGTTTGGCTACCTCAGAAGGTTTATGGTTAAAAGGAATTTTAGATGACATTAAGGTGACAACTTCTGAACAACCTTTTGTACTACATGAAGATAATGCTGGTTGCATTGCTATGGCTAAAAGATCTGAATGTAAGAGATCGAAACATATTGATATTAAACATCATTTCATTAGAGATCACGTGCTAAAGGGTCATTTGAAGAAACAACATATTTCAACGAAGTTGTTTATATTTTAACAAAAGCCTTAGACAAATTTAATTTTGCAATTAGAGAAATTTTAAAGTTATCTAATTGAGAGGGGGTGTTGTAATACCGATGTGCTCCTTACTTTAAAAATACTTTGTATTATATATTATTACAAAGTATATCTATATTAAGTACACGCAAGTCTACTACAAATACAACATTAGAACAACAATAGGCATTTTGTTTGTGGAAAATTATGTATTATGTCAAAAAACAGTTCAGAGATGGCAAAGTGGGTAACATTATATCATTTTTCTAACTAAAAAATTAATATGAATTTTACTTAATTATTATTAAAAAAAAGTAAGAGAATGACCTTTTAACGACTATATCAATGTATATTTAAACAAGAATTCAATAAAAGTATGTTAAATGCAACTTGAGCTGAAAAAGTGTATTTGTAGATTTCGTTTACCATCCCTGATAAAACAATAAAAATTAAAAGAAAAACGTGAACAAACAAGAGCAAAATAAAAATTAAACAAAATTTAAACAAATTTTGACACAAAAACTGACAAACACGCATAGAAATAAAACTATCAGCTAAACTCATGCATGTACTTGTTATAGATATACTTTGATATTATTATAATTGAATTTAACAATGTATGTTTTGATAAACTTGTGTGGTTGAAATTTAAATAAATATTAATTTTATTACGTTTGTTAAATACCTTCGTTGATTCTTTTAAAATAAATATAAAATAAGAGATACTTTTCTGACACTGCACCCGCAATGTTATCCGAATATGCCACACTCCTGCACCTCTTGGAGTCCATTTCTGTCAGCAATGTGTTCATGGCGAGGTTCTAGAGAAGGGGTTATAAAACCCCCATGTAGTGTGCCCCGCTTAGCTATTCTACATATGGTAGCTTGCCCCATACTGAAAGTAATGACCCTATTGGTCAAAAGATTCCATACCAAGCTGATTATCGACCGACT
The DNA here is from genome assembly GCA_916610165.2 of Gymnosoma rotundatum. Taxonomy (NCBI): domain Eukaryota; kingdom Metazoa; phylum Arthropoda; class Insecta; order Diptera; family Tachinidae; genus Gymnosoma; species Gymnosoma rotundatum. The sequence goes on along the minus strand of OU744337.1, from coordinate 86,060,508 downwards.
TACGTTCAGTCTCTCCAGGGCCATCGTAATAGCCTCTGGTTTCACATGTTTGAAAGCTCCCCTCTATTTCAAGAAAGGCCACCAACGCACATTCTTTATGCTCAAGGGATTTTTCTACAAACCCTACAAGCGTGTGTAGTGTTGTCTCATCGGATCTGCCCTTAATATACGCATTTTGATGGGCGGAGAGTCGGTCCGGATTTATTGTTGTTTCAGAAGAACCCTCCACTCTACTGCAGAAGGATCTCTAGGACCTCTGTTTCGCATTCCTTAGCATGTTTTTAAACCTTTTCACTAAGGATTTTTAAGCAGACCAGTTTCCCGATCTTTTAGTCTCGTTGAAAACCCCAAGGGAAGCTTTGCGTGCCTCCGCGATATCCAAGCTTCTTCAGGGTGGTTTGCTCTTAGATCGTCAGATGTTTATCCTGGAAGGTTCCGCAGTTGCACGTTCAAACGCAGTGGTTAATGCGTTTACTGCAATTTCAATTACTCGCCGATTTTGTAGCACCGGTGGACTCGAAAGAAAACCTAAAAGCAGGGACCGTTGCCGCTCCCAGTCTGTTTTCCTTCAGCATCTTCGGGGTAAGACCCCATGTACATAATCTCAAATTCAATATACCTCTGATTAGAGAACGAGCAGTCACTAAAGATCAGAGTAAATAAGATTGAATGCGCATGGCTCAAAAAACTGAGCATGAAAAGAAAGAGCAAACGCAATGCGCATAAACGATTGGCTCTTTTTTTCTGCTCTGCTCTTTTGCGCATAGCTTAAAAAGGAGCGACCATAAAAAGAATACGCAAAGAGCAAAAGAGAGAGCCAATCTGAAGCCTGCTCAAGATCTTCTATGCCCTAATCAAATCTGAGTACTTAGTACTAACTAGCGTCACATCAAGAACCTCCTTTCTATTTACTACAACAAAACTGGGTCAGACCCAACGTTCACAATGTATAAATTGTTACGAAGAATTAAATCATTTGAATTCTAGCTACCCCACACAACATGGTGTGCGTTGGCTTCCGCTTCAATTATAACCTGCAGATATTGTATTTCTTCTTAATAGGAAACATTCGTTAAAATCACGTCACTTTTGGGATACCACAGTTGCTACTTTTTTTTGTTTTATAAAGATAAGCAGCACTACAGACATTACTTCATTCTATACGAAAGGGATAGATGAGAGAGAAGAAAGGTGGTGAAATGAGATAGATATAGCCATTTTATTAACTATTTTACTTTGCTGGCGAATATGCTATGGAAAAGTGCCGATGAAGGAGGCTGCATGTTTTAATGTTGTTCTGAATATGTATTGATACCACTAAACAGAAAAAAAAACATTTTTTTTTACTGCCGCAAAGGTTGAACCCAGCGCAGCCAGATTTGTAGTCAATGTGCTTACCACTTAGACTACAGCAGCAAATTTAGCGTGTCTGGCTATTATCGTTGAAAAAAATTACAATGTTTTATGAATATCAAGTCACTTTCGGTACACTCTTTCATTTTTAAAAGAAAGTATTCATTTAGTAAGCAATTAATTAATATATCTTATTGTTATATGTTTATAACGGTAAATGTTTAGAGAACTTAAAACTAATTATTTATTTCTTCTTATTACTCAAGTATTTAAAGAGATGAATATCTATATTTTATTTTGGATTAGATGAAAATATCAAAAGAGCTTTCGCCAATAATCTTTAAATATTATTTATGCCGAACAATAAGAAGTGGGATTCTAATGTTTCCGTACTACAAGCTTGCGGCTTAAACTTTTTTATTATGTTATTTTGTGTAAACTGTAAAGTAGCAGCTTTTGCACAGACACAACTAGTTGATCCGTTGGAAGAAAATTAAAGAGCAAAAATGCGTAAATCAGCTTTATAAAGTGAACAAATCCGGTTCTACATTATTGTACAATAAATAGATATAGACATACATAAGTATAATAAAACTGTAATTTTTATCGGCCTGTCTGTTTGTGTTCGCGCACATTAAAACTGCTGGATGGATTTAAATAAAATTTTATGAGGAGGTCCCCAAGAGAATTGGTTCAAATATAGAATACTTTTTTTTTATAAAAATATAAAATTTTTTAGAGAAAATAGAGATACAAATGTGAAGGCACCCAATTTTAACCGTAAAATTATCCTAAAACAGTTGTCAGTATCTTTTATTTTTGTAGATGAAAAATTTTTAACAGTGTCTACAGAGCTCTACAATAAATATTTTAAAAAAATTTTCTAAATTAGAATATAAAGAAAATTAGATATGACACGGTGACGAAGGCGTGGGCACTGCTAGTTAATAGATAAAATATACGTGTCGCCAAACAATAGCGTAAAATGCAAAAAATGGAAAGTCTGGAACTTCTAACTATTCACCCGATTTTCAAGAAACAAAGTGTGATTTATAGAGGAGGACATAAGGTTTTCGTCTACTGCATTTAAATAAAACCTATTTCAGCGCATCAAAGTATCAAAAGTGAACCGATTTAAAAAATTTCTAGTAATCTCCATAAATAGATAAAGGATAACTATTTACAAATAGAACTATAAAAATAGATTTAGAAAGCTTTTTTTTCTTTGACTTCACTAGGTTAATGGCAATAATTTTTTTTAATTTGAAGTGAAATGAGAAATTTTGGACAAAAAGTACTTTCAGGTTTGGTATTTTTAACGTTTTTTTTTTAGCAAATTCATACAAATTTTAACTTTTTCTTCAAGATAAAGTCTTAGGTAATCTATACGATGTCTTTTTATAGAGTTCTGGCCAAGCACTCAAAGTCAGCGTTGTTCGAATACGGGCAATTTTTTAACAAAAATCTAAATGCGATTGTAAAAAAAATTGCACGCGGGTTTCTTTTTTTTTATAACCAACTATCTAAAACGATTGATTTTCAATTATTGCCCAAATTTTGTAGACATCGTGCGCATAAATGGGGTCTGGGGAAGCGATTGAAGAAAACATTACATGTTTCGGGAAGACAATTTTTTATTTACACAAAAAATAATATTTTAATTTGTTCTTTATCAAAATTTTTACTGATTTTAGTTACGTACATATTGGCTTTTATTGACATAAAAACCTGATTTAATATCCTTTTTATGTTCAGAGATATTCAACGTAAAATTTAATTTGCAAAATTTCACTTTTGATCTCGACCCTGTGGAAAGGTATTGTGCCGACGTAATTACAAATAAAGGGCACGCAATAAAGTATTAATAATTTATATAACCTATATAAGAAAAATGTAAAATATTTTATTTTATGTTTGTTCTCTGTATAATATAACATTATTTTTCGACGTTTTGTTGGCGGTTTTTTCCAACATCATCAGGGAAATTTTTTTATGAAATCTGGCAACATTATAAATACAAAAGAAAATCTTTGTAAGTAACAACAATAATCTAAACGTTAAAATTAATTTACTTACATATATTCTTTTTTCGTCAAATTAACATTATTTTTATCACAGTTTTGTTTTGTAAAAGTTGTACAATACTTAAATTAATCAAAAAGAATGTAAAATAAACTTAAAATAATATATCACAGTAAAAAAATTTTTTTTTTAGCTTTGTCGATCACAGTTGTTTTTATACTAATGCTATGATGTAATTTGCATTGGTGTTATCTTTATCCTCTTTTGTATTAATTGCGCTTTTTGATTTTTGTTGAATTCTCAAGCTCTCCAACGTATATTTCTTATTTTCCTTTTTCTATTTATCTAAAATTTGTACATGTTCAAAGTTTGGTGTGTGGTTGTTTTCTATACAGTGTTGTGCATTAAATAAATCAACAAAAGGTCGATAAAGAATTAAAATCGTAAAATGTTTTAGTTTGGTTGAATTGATTATCAGGTAAATGTCGAATTCGTTAATTTCGCTGTAAACGCTAAACGTCAAACTCCATATATAAAAAATGTGTATAATTTTTTTTTATATGGTGTTTGACATTAAGCGTTTACGGCGAAAATTAATGAATTTGCCATCGAGACCACCTGTGTTATATCGCCATGGTTTTAGTATAAATTATTTCAGTCTAGAGTTTCTATCTAAAGTTTTAAGTTTACAATAGTTATTGAACACTAAGTTTAATAACCGTTTTTCAAAATTTGTATTAAAAAACAGTTTAATAGCTTATCTACACTACGTTTTACATGGCAACTTCTATTAATACTTAGTAGTTAGTGCTTTTAAAAAACAATTTTCAATTGACCCGAATACGGATTTCTCTTTATATTTATTTTACGCAAGAAAAGAAGCATTTTAGTAAAAGCAAGATTCTTGGTTACTGCAAAATGCACGAACAAGTAATGTAATAAACAAATTTATAATAATATTTATTTGTAAAATTTATAATAATAACGAGTTCTTTAAACAAATAAATTTGTTTTCTTTTATGGAATTAATTTAGTTCAGCCCATATTTTCAGAGTTACGACTCCGAAAGGTTTTATATAAAATTTGCAATATTTCAAACATTTGAAGGGGAGATGAGACAATATGGGTAGCATAGGAAGGGTCTTTCAATAAACTATCAGCATTCTTAGAAAAATATATTGAAAAAATGTTAGCCTATTACAAACCAGTTAAATGTTGTTTAACTTTTAATTATTAATTTTGCCAATATTTTTACATATTTAAACAAAATATGCTGCTTTTTGTAACAAAAATATATGTATGTACAGTGAGTCCCAAAAAACTTTGTACCCATCATCTTCAAATACATATTTGTTGGTTAAATACGTTTATATATATGACCCTATTTTTAACTAATTTTTATTAGTTATTCTTTAATATGCTACAGTAGTTTTGTTATGTGCTGATTCTAATAATAATAAAAATTGCAGTAAGTAAGGTGAAACTACATTTGGAATAAACAGATTTAGTGGCATTAAAGTTTATATATAAAAACTAAACTTTTAAAGAATTAATATTTTGTGTGCATCCCCTAATTTTTTTATTACATTTTCAGCCTATTTGATATAATGTGAACGATTTTTTTGCCATTCTTTATTAATAGCTCTTTTCAAATTGTCTTTAGTACTTATGGTACTATGATGTCGAATTTTTCTGTCGGGGTAGCTCCACAAATTCTCAATGGAGTTAATATCTAGACTCTGGGCTGGTGTATCCGTATCATGTGGACAATTATATAACAACCACGATCGCACATTATAAGTTGGATCATTGTCTTGATAAAAATAAAAATTATTGTGAAGATCAAGTTTTTGCTTACTTTGTGGCAGAATTTCTTTTAAAATGTTAAGGTACACGTACTAATCTATTATGCCCTTGATAAAGTGCAATACACCAGGCCCAGAAGCAGAAAATGAACTCCAATCTATTACCGATCCACCACCGTGCTTTACTGTGGGTTTCATATATTTAGCAAGCAGCGCTTGATTTCTCCATAATAGTTATGATTTATTAGTTGTGGTTTTTATATTCTTATTAATTTCAGTTCTTTATGTACAAAAATGAAAGTGCAATTGAGTTGTTAAGCTTAACTTATGTATTATATCTATTCATGAATTGATCTGTTTTGTTTGTACATTAAGCTTATTTTTATCATTTTAGTTTTATATTTATTAGCTTAAGCAATTGCATATATATATATATAGGAGTAATGTAATATATATTATATTTTAAAAGTAATTTTAATTGGATGTGAGAAATGTACCACATTAGCTCATTTCTAAGTTTGAATGCGTCTCTTCATGCATTATTATATAATATTGTACCATGTTTTTGTAATGGAGTAGAAATTTATTTTCGAATCGCCTTCGTATTGGTCTGCATAGTCAGGCGGATAATAGGTGACATCATTCATTTTCAGAAAAATATTGCAAAGTACTGCGACTTTTACTATTTTTCTGCTGATGATTAGTGCATTTATAAAGTTGATAAGAGAATTCTCCAGCGGGCTACTAAGATCCCAAAAGTATTTTTAATAACACAGCGAGCTCGTGATAAACGTTCGTTAGATATTTCGCGCTCAAGAGGCATGTTTGCACCTAAAATTAAAGAGTTTGAGATAAGTGTATAAGATAACTTTCTGTTCACAAACCTGGATATGGTCGCATTAAACATCTTTTTAAAGAAAACACTGCATCTCCAACCATAAAATAAGGGAATTTTTAATGTGATCCCGGCAAATAGTCGTCTTTAGCAATTTCAATGGTCCATTAAAAAGCTGCTGTCCAAAGTCTGAATGAGACAACACGCCTCCATCATTTTAGAAGCCATATGCGACATTATCTACAGCTGTAAAAGTATAATTGGCATCGCAAGCTGTCAAAAGTACTATGGAATAGGTGCCTTTATAATTAAAAAATTATGAGCCGGAATTTGGCGGCCAAGGTAATGTTATGTGCTTGCCATCAATTGCTCCTACGCAGTTTGAAAAATTCCACATGCCATTGAAATCATTCTCAATGCGTTTCCATTCGCCTTTTTAAGGTACTGACAAACACACAAAGCTAAGCGTGTCCCAAAGTACATCACATGTTTCCAAAACAATCTTTCTCACTGTAGTTCGCCCCATCTTAAACGCTGATGAAAATAACTGATTACTACCTCCATGAGCTAAGTAATATAATAATATAATATCTGGCAACCCCTGTTGTTGTTATCCGTATGAGCGTGGTGAATAACCTAATTCAACTAATGGTGTGTATATAATAATACCACAATTAGCCAAAAAAAAGCTGAGCGGCCTTAATGGCTGCGTTGGTGTCTTATCTATGGCGTTGGTAGAGGTGCGTGCTATTAAACAGAAAATTGTTATAATGCAATTTAAAATTAAGAAGCAGCAGTACAAACCTCCCGAGAGGCAAAAGAAAATTATTGTGTAAAGCCATGGCAGATATTTAGTGGAGACGTCAAATTTAATATAAGAGCAACAGATAATTGTCAAGAAGCCCTTTATAATAAAAAGTAAGAACGGTAGCGGCTGCGCAGGGAAGTGTAACAGCATAACAGTGCATTGCAAAACGTGTGGCTATTGGATTAAAAAGGATAACTGGCTTGTATAAAAGGAGTAGTGGAGATGTCTGTGGATGGTTAAGGTTACTTAAAAAAGGCATTGAGTAGTTCATGTCTCGCCGGAGCAACACAGTAGTGTAGCGTGGATGGCTGCGTTTGTAGTAATAACGCATGTTTAGTAAATACGAGACCAAGGGTTCACAAGACCGGTAGTATCAAAAAGTATAGACAGAGAAAGTCATAAAGTTTGAATACAGAATTTATAGTGAGCCCCAGTGGTAATTGCAATCAAAAGAATTCGTACGTTTGTTCTCTAAAAGGAAAAAAAAAATGCAACAATATGTAAGCATAGTAAATATGTATAAAACTAAATATTGTACACATAGATGAACTTTAAAATTGGAAAAAATATTATACAATAACAAAAAACAATATTTTTTAATCTTATCTCTGAAAATTATAAAGTTTCATTTAAATGAATATTAAAGCCAGTTAAATAATATATCTATTAATATAATAAAAGAGAAAATAATAAATAATTGCCGCCGCTAATTTATTTTAAGAACTTTAGGACAATTTAATAAAACAACCAAACATTTTTAGTTATAACTTTGTCCTTCATTGTAAAAAATGCGATATTATCAACAAAAGTAAGTAAACAGATTTTTTGGGTTGAGTTCATCTCCTGCTTTTCCCCACACATACTGCCTGTTCCCTTTTCGTCGAATTCATTAACATGTTTTGAATTCTATTCTATTTGCTTGCTTTAAGAATTTTCGAATCATTACGGTTTTGGTCATCTTTTTTACCAGTTTTCTCTTGAGATATGCCCATTTACTTTACATGGATTTTAGCCTTTTTATTATTTCCTTTCAGATCTATCAAAAGCTTTAAAATGATACCCATATTAATACTTTAAAAAATTAAAAACTTAAAGGTAGGCTGGTATTTTGCCTTCTGCCTCGAAGGAGATGCACCGATCACGCTGATTTCCAATAGCAATTCTTTCGACACTATATCTGATCGATTGACATATTTGTATTTTTTATGTAGGGTATAACAAACACATTTTTCAGCATACCATTTGTTTTGTTTTGTTAAGTCGGTTTAACAATGACTTTTTTATCTTCATATTATCAACTTTTTTTGGTTTGTTGTTTTAAAATTTAAAAAAAGTAGCGTGAGCTGTCTTGTTAGTCAATTTTCGACCTTTTTCGTAAAATTTGAATCTTATAGAGTTCTAATATAGAGTGCAACAACATGTGTACTTATTTTTGGTCCGTTTGGGCTGATTGAAACTAGTGATGTTAACTAATTTTGCTGTACAGAAATTTGGTTGAATATACTGTAACTTTGATAAACTTTTATGAAATATTCTTCTTTTATTATAACGAAAGAACAGACCTACAAAATGTTAGGAACACCACTTTGACGAACCATGATTTTCATCCAAATACAACGAACACGTCGTCAAAAATTTGTTGTATAAATTCGTCGTATGAAGCATAATGACATAAAAAATACAGCGGTTATAATTTTTTTAATTGTAAAAAATATTAACGCAAGCACAGCTAAAAACTATTTTTATATTCAACTAATAATCTGTACAGTTGTTATAAATGCTGCAAAGTAGAAGTGCAACTTCTACAATCTGAACGCGTATAATTTTAGGGTCGGTCGGATTAATGAGGTTTCTGGACTACATACAATAGCTGAAAATTTAGTAATAGTCCAAGTGAATTAAATTGTATATACATACATGCTTCGTACTATGATTTATAAAAAACAACAATTTACACTGATTGACAAAAATTAACTTTTAATTTTTCACATGAACTGTTTTAGTCTTTTTCACTTTATTTTATAATTTTTAAAATTTGACACCTATGGTTTTATTTTTTGACAGGATTTTTATATTTCATACAGAATTCTGATACTTTACATACAATTGTACTTGATAATATGTTATGTTTAAAACTAAAAGCTATAATTTTTTGGAGTATTTGGCCTGAGCCTGGTCTCTTGCAACTGGGAATGTATAAAGTGTATTTTGAGTGACATATTACAACCTAATGCTTGATACTTCGAAAGTAGTTCTCCTATCAGATCTTTTTAGTTGCTTGCTTTGTGGTTGCCCAAAAAATATTGTGCGAAATTTAAACTTAACTTTTCTTCGAATATTTTATCCTTTTACAATTCCTTAATCTGCGGTCCAACGAAAATTCTTTACCTTATTTTTGCGTCACTAACTTTAGAAAACTCAAGTAGGAAAAACCTAAGCCCTTGCGATCCATGGCTTTGACAAAAAATTTTATCAAGCCTAGTTAAATATGGTGGGTTAGACCAAAGGGGGTGTAAAACATTTTTTTACCAGGAGTGAGCCCTCACGCTTTGGCCAGTCTTCCTTTTGGTAGTGGTTGTTACGATCTCTACTATCCCACTCACATAAAAAGCAACAGTACTTTGTAAAACCTAGCTGCAATCCGAGAAGTAAAGCAATAACTTTTAAGTTTCCACACAGTTTAAATGAAAAATTATTATACTGGATTTTTTGTAGAACCAATTTCATTTTTTGTAAGTTTCTTTTAACCTGAAGCATGTGCTACTGGAACAGAGGAAAATCTATTTCTAGAGGAAAAACTATAAACAAGCGCCAATTTTGTGGTTCAAATTCAATGTCTAGAAAGTTCATAACCGCAGTTATATCACTGCAATAAATTAAATTTTCATCTTGAAAAACTAACTTTTTAGTTCATTCGTCACGGCTAAGAAAACGACACACTTTAATATCTGGATGAAGCAAAAATTTCTTTCTTTTCAATCTACATCCTATTAGTTCAGACTAGTTTCTTGAACATTTTAAGTCGCAAAGCAGGTCGTTAAGATCAGCTAGACTTAGCAAATCAGGCTCCTTAGTATAAGGTACATAGGTTGGATCATGAATTTCCTCTGCAATTGCATTACATGAAGGTAACTGAATGTCACCATTTGCTGAATCATTTAGTTGATTTGGCACTGCAGGTATAGGTAAATCAGCACTATGAGGAAGTGGGCGTGTTGCAGAATGTACATTTGCATATTTAACTGTATGTTTTGATGCTATACTTATACCATTTATACAAGTTACGCAAAAGTAACAATCTTCTTCAATCTTCTTCAAATCATGGGCTTTCCAAAAGCCATATATCGTTTTCCTTTTGACCAACGTGTAAGATTCTTTTGACATATCTTACAGCATATATGAGGTGTCCAATTCTTATCTCGATGAGCCACAGAGAAGCCAAAACAATCACGATAATACTGCTTTAAGCCTGGTACTCTGTTCAAATTGGTGAAAATTGTTGAGCAACATTGATTATTTCATGTGGAATATTTGACATTTAAAGTGTGGTATCATTGTTTTAAAAACGTAAGTAAAAGACATACGATCATCTGTTGTATGAAAAATTCCGCATGAAATAATGCCTACTTGCTTTATTTCACAGCTTGGATAAAATGTTGCCAGAAACATTTCATATGTTTTTCCACAGTAAAAACAGAGTACTACTTCTGCAACATTTTTTCATGACTTTTTCATACAAATTTTTTATGTATGCGATTTGACAGCATTCCGCATGAAAAGCTGAACAGAGTACCAGGCTTTACCAGTTAAATTAAATTTCGTCGCTGACTTTTGAAAGTAAGTTCACCACGTACATAGCAAAAAGAATTATGATAATTGATATACTAATTCCTTTGCAAGTTGAAGCAATAAAAACGTTTCTAAAATATAATTCTTGCGAAAAAAACCGACTTCAAAACAGATTTCATCTGTCTGCCTATAACAATACAAGTGTATGGCCACATAAATTAGAGTACATTAACTATTAGGACACACTTATATCTCCAAACTTTATACTTTTTTAACTGTTCAATAGTTTGGCAATATACATCAATTTACAGCAACTATAGGGTCACCCTTTTATTTAAAAATTAAAATTATAAACTTGCTGTTGTGGTAGATTTAGCAATCAGGTTCTGTGTAAATTCAAACCGTCTCACAAAAGAGTATTTGACCAAAAAAGCTGGCCAAAATTATTAAGCGTGGTTTTTGTTTTAAAAGTTTAACTTTTTTGATAGCTTTAGCTTCAGTTAGATAAAAAAAGGTAGTGGCAGATTATTATTGGGTTAGTGTTATTTTTGACACCCCCTACCTACCAACCACCCACCCAACCACTATTTAGAACTTTGTTTTTTTTTTCATTTTGAAGAGAATTTATTTTTATATATTTGTTGTGTATTTTTAGAAAAATTATTTATTATTACGTATGCCGTTCTCCCCCTCGCATTCCACCAAAATTTGATTTGCAACTGTACTTTATTCTAAGAGCAAGTCAAATTAAATTTAGATAGTCGAACTATTGTAGTTGTGTAGATACAGGGAAATAAAACATAGCTTTTTATGGATGTTACAATGTCTCCTTTCTCAAAATTATAATATATCCAATATTAAATATTTATAAAAATTGGTCTCGTAGCTTGGCTTCCTATAAGGAATAAACAACCAAATAAGCAAAAACATGTTCCCTTCTAATATTTATTTTATATTATTAAATACAATGAATATACAATTTTGTTGGCATTGTATAAAATTTCATATTGGTTTTTCGTGAGTTCAGCATTTATAAACAATGCTAAAGCACCCTCCGTTGAAAACTTATTGACTGTGTTGACTTCGGAAGTTGTTAACGATCACTTGTAAATTTTTGCTTTTCTTGGAGATCGTGTTATATCCATTATTAATTTAGCCGCATCTGGCTCATTGATGCAGTAAATGTGATCTCCTCTGTTGTTAATTGCTGACGAATTTCTTCTCTTTCACTTGCTTCATTAAATAATTTTTTTGGTCGCCCTGAAGATGAACTGCCAAATACTGGTATTGTCACAGTTCCTTCCAGCCATTTAGCATACGTGCTTAAAAATCGGTCCTCTTTTCGTTGTGCTAAACCCCAATATCTTTTGAAACAATTTTTGAAATTTATAACACACTGCATTACTGCTTGTATATCCCCATCTCCCTGGCATTCTGAAATCGCACACAATTTACTAGCTAAAAACTGCAACTTCTCGTCAATGATTCTAGCATTAGATTCCTGTACTGTTTGGAACAACTCAAATCTTGTGTATATTTTTCCATGTTATCTCTCAAAGTTGCAAAACTCTTATAATAAGAATTTTGCGCAATAAGCCATATACGTATATTTTTCAAAGTGCATTTTTCCGTTAATTAGTTAATAACCTGATACTTGGGTGCATTTTTTATATACCTGCACCGTTTTTAAATGTAATTTTGATTTGTAACCCTTTTAAATTAGGTATGTTTATAGCTAACTATATTTTCAGAAGAAATAAAGTGTCCTGAAGACGATGAAGTATTACATAGACCGCTGGTAAACAAAAACAGTTTAATAGGTGTGTATGCGTGGGTTGACTTACAGTTAGTAAATTTGAATTTATAAAGTAAGAACTGAATTCTAAGAAATTCCTCTTTAAAGGCAGGTAATTCATCATGTTGGTAGTTGTTAAAAGTGATTAAATAATATTTCACATCAATAATTCGAAAAACACAAAAGTTTATGACGACAATAAAGTATAAGAAAAAGTGCCTTATGAGCAAAAATAGAAAAAAGGTAAAATTTTCAAAAAATCACCAAAAATAACGGCGCAAACTTGCGCAAACTTTTTTTCTTTTTTCTTAAATTAGAGATTTCATATTTTATTGTGGTATATAACATTATTTGTACAACAGCTACCTTCACTTTCAAAAAGCTTTTCCGTTTTTGTTTTTGGTAAGAATTAATATATGTAAATACATAGTTTTTTTATAATTAAAATTTTAAAAATAAATATTTAAGATAATTTTTTCTTTTTAAATACTGAAAATAGCTGCTGATGAAATCTTTCAGGCAAAAAAAAAAAATCAATGTAATACCTCTATTCGTTTAGCCATAAAAAAATATCATATAAATATCTTGTAATCGAAAAAATTCAATAAAAACGCATGCAATTTTCTTCACTTTCCTGACTTTAACAGCGTCCCACAACTACAAATCTTAACTTACACCCTTTAAATTGCACGATATGATGTAGAATTTTGTTCTCTATCGATCTGCGTAATTTTTTCTCAGGATTTCATTAAATTAATTTTTGTCTTTTTGGCCAGCTTTTTGGGTCAAATACTCCTCTGTGCGTCTGTCTATAACTGTTCAATAGTTTGCCCATATACATCAGATTATATCAAACATTTAATTTATAATATAACATTTTTATACTTCTTATTATACTAAATAAAGTAGCGGACATTCTGGTTAAAATTAAGGTGTTTGCCATATAGAACAAATTACATTAATTTTGGGAACACCCTTTAATTTCGAAATTCAAATTATAAGCTTCTTGTTATAGCGAACTAATTTAAAATATTAAATAATTTTAAATATTATCAGCTGTTACTATAACGGCCATAGCAATCGACATTGCGACAAATTTACAAGCGTTTTTCTATAACGGTTCAAAAGGTAGTCACATATAAGTAAATCTACAGTAATTATGGGACATCCTTTAATTTCTAAATTCAAATTATAAACTCGTTGATATAGCGGACTTAGAAATACAGGTCTCTTTTAAGTTTTAGCGTTCTGTCTATAACTGTTCAAAAGTTTGGTCACATACACAAAATTACATTAACTATTGGAACACCCTTTAATTTCCAAATCTAAATTTTATACTTGCTGTTATACAATACAGGTTCGTTTTAAGTTTCAAGTGTCTGTCTACAACTGTTCAAAAGTATGGCCATATATCTCATATTTAATGAACTATTGGCGCACTATTTAATTTGTAATATTAACACTTGTTACTATAACGGCCATAGAAATCGACAATCTCTCCAATTTGCAAGCGTTTGTCTATAACGGTTCAAAAGATATGCCCATATAAGTAAATTTACATCAATTATGGGGGCACCCTTTAATTTTTAGATTTATTTTTGTATAACTTTTTGTTAATGGGAGCTATAGTAATACGCAGTCATTTTAAATTTTACAGAATCTCCCTTTACAGTTCATAATACACGTAAAAAATATGTATGTTGTATGGGGACACCCTTGAATTTTTAATATTATGAACTGTTTTTAAAACGGGACCAATCTGTGAGCATAATCTATCATATTACCAAAAATGTTCAAAATTGGATCAGAAATGACTGAGTTCTGGAGGCACAAATGTAAAAAAAGCAACATTCAGCCGAATTTTTTTTTTTTTTGTAAGTAAAAAACTGTTAAAAAAAATTTCAAATATTTGGGTGCAGCCTCCATCACTTGATATACTGCTTTAAATCTTTTTAAGTGTAGTATTAAATACGACATTATGTATCGTTTTTACATGTTATCAAAACTTCTGTAGAATTATTTGTTAATCGCCATTTATCTTTTAAATACTACAAATGCCACATCGTATCACATTTGGGGTAGGTCATAAATATTGTGCTAACAATCAAACCAAATCATAATGTAAAGTTTCGCACATACGGGTATTTTCCCAATCTAGCCGGTCATTACTTTTCTTTTTGTTTATATTGGCTCCAAAAATTTACTAAGTGCAGGAACATCTGCTATTGTCATATGCTGTTCAAACTAGAAAACAAGAAAAATCGGACTAAGACTACCTATGAAAAATGCAAGTTTTTTTAATTTTCCCGACATTTTGTATAGCAACTACAAGTTTTAAGGCCAAAGAATATTTAAAAACTTAAAGTTGGACTCAAGAGATTCTAAAATACCATATTATCTTTTTTTGGCGGTGTAATAAAACATTATTTGAAAAGAATGTTATTGTAAAATGAAATGTATTTACATAAATAAGCCTTAAAATCATAGAAGTTAATTTATTTTGGCAGGAGGAGGTATTCCTGCAATAATAATAATAATAACACTGTCCAACAGCATTTTTGGAACAGAATAGCGACCCTATAATTCTGAAAGGGTTTGTTGAGTAGATCATTTTTGTAGAACAAACTTATGGTCCAGCACGTCTGAGTTTTTTTTTTTTTACAGTGGGTCAAAGTTTTCATTTTTTGGTCGAAGCGAGAATTATACTGTATGAAAAAAATGCTGTAAGTTAATGTCTGAGAGAATTCTTATGGTCTGAGTTATATTGTGGAACTGTATAAGGATTATTTTTGTGGAAGATCTTAACCCTCTAACTGGTCTCTTTATGGGAAAATCGAGAAAATCAAAAAATATCCTTTAAAAAAGGACATTTAAGGATTAAAATATTGTACGAAAATGTTTGCCGGAAAATTTCAGTGGGGATCGCCAAAGACACCATTTTTGTAAAAAAAGCTCTTGACGCTTAATTAGTAAAATTATACACCAACATATACAAAATAGGTAAAAACAGCGTCAAGTTCGGCCGGGCCAAACACTGAGTTCTCGCGTCTAGTCAGCTGTGACTTACAAATCGGGTATGATATTAATTAAAATTAATAATAAAAAAATCAAGCATAATTGAGCTACTCGGCTGTACGTATTGTGTGTGACTTTTACTAAATTTAATATAAAAAAATAAAAATTGAAGCTTAAATAAGCATGGCGGATTCTGTTTGCAAATTAAGAGATTGGTTTTGTTTTATTTGTGGATATTGTACGCACCATCAAAACAGAAGAAAGATATTCCCTATCATTGAAAAACCATATTTTCTTTTCTTTGGAATACGATTTTTATCTGAAGCTTGGATACCAAAAACTGTATGTACTACTTGCGAAAGTGGTCTTTTGACCTGGTACAAAGGCGGTACTAAGGCGCTGCCATTTTCTGCGCCTATGACATGGATTGAACCCGAAGATCACAAATCAGATACATGCTATTTCTGCGTAAATTACAAATTTGGTAGAAGCCAAAGGCACTACTCGATAATGACATACGAACAAAGAATGTCATTTTACCAGAAGTGCGCTGTGAAGGTGTTCCGGTGCCTCAACCGCCTACACATATATTTTCGGCCAATATGACAAATGCCACTACAGAAATAACAGCGGCGACAGATATAAGTTACTTGCCTCTTGATGGTTTAAACATATGTCCTAATTTGATAGACCAAGCTAATTTTGAAGATCTTGTAAGAGATTTAGGACTAACAAAAGAGAAAGCTGAAATATTATGTTCCAGATTGAAAAACAGGAATTTGATAAAAGATGATGTAAAAGTTACATTTCCAAGAAAAAGACACGCAGATCTGGAAAGTTATTTTAAAAAATCAGAAGAACTCGTATACTGTTGCAGTATTGAAGAGGTTCTAAAATATCTAAAGCTTCCACTGGACTCTTCCGCTTGGCGGCTATTTATAGATAGTTCAAAACATAGCTTAAAAGCAGTTTTAACGCACAATGGAAATCAGCATCCATCAATACGCAAATATTTCAAATCTCTTGAATAAAATTGAATACTTCAAATATAAATGGGAGGTATGCGCAGACTTCAAAATGATTGCAATATTGACTGGAATGCAAACAGGATACACAAAATATATGTGCTTTCTTTGTAAATGGGATTTACGTGCTACCCCATTATCATATTAAATATTTCGAAGAACGTAAAGAAAATATTATTGGTGACTTAAATGTAATCCATGTATCCCTTGTCCCAAAAGATAAGGTCATACTTCCACCGCTGCATATTAAGTTGGGCGTGGTGAAAAATTTTATTAAAAGCTTACATACACAAGGAAATGCTTTCAAACGCATTCAAACAATTTTCCCCAGATTATCTGCAGCAAAATTAAAAGAAGGTAAAATACGGTTTTAAGAAATAATTTATTTCATTTAATGTAAATTACCTTTTCTAGGAATGCTCGTTGGACCCGATATAAGAAAATTATTACAAAATGAAAATATTGAATGCATGCTAATCGGTTTTAACAATATTGGCGTTAAGATGTCACTAAAGCTGCATTTTCTGCACTCTCATATCAATTAAAAAAAAAAAAAACCTTGGAGCGGTTTCAGATGAACACGGTAAAAGGTTTCATCAGGATATAAAGGTATTGGAAGAAAGATTCAAAGGGAAATCCCAAAGTGTATTGCTTGCTGAAACCTTGCACAGAAACCTTGACCCATCGGAACATTCACATCAAGCTAAATACAGGAAAACAAATTAAGTTTAATCTTTAATCCATTGTCATACTACTGCTATTTCCTAATTCCCTTTTACTCGAAAATTTGAAGAAAACAAAAAATAAATATTTACATACTAAATAAACCACTATTAAAACAAAATTATATTTTTTTTATGGAAGTTGCCATGTAATTTTGCCAATTAATCGTAAAAAGCTTTTTTTACAACAATGGTGTCTTTGGTGACCCCCACTGAAATTTTCCGGCAAACATTTTCGTACAATATTTTAATTCTTAAATGTCAAATTAATCCATAAAGGGACGAGTTAGAGGGTTAAGATCTTCCACAAAAATAATCTTTATACAATTACACAATATAACTCAGACCATAAGAATTCTCTCAGACATTAACTTACAGCATTTTTTTCATATAGTATAATGCTCCCTTTGACCAAAAAATGAAAATTTTGACCCAATGTAAAAAAAAAAACTGAGACGTGCTGGACCATAAGTTTGTTCTACAAAAATGATCTACTCAACATACCCTTTCAGAATTATGGGGTTGCTATTCTGTTCCATTCAAAAAGTCTTAATAATAATAATAATAATAATAATAATAATAATAATAATAATAATAATAATAATAATAATAATAATAATGATAATGATAATAATTATAATTGTAATTATAATAATAATAATAAAATTAATAAAAATAATAATAATAAAAATAATAACAACAATAACAATAAAATTAATAATAATATTAATAATAATAATAATAATAATAATAATAATAATAATAATAATAATAATAATAATAATAAGAATAATAATAATAATAATAATAATAATGATGGCGAATATTGGCGGCCCCACGCAGAGTAAAAGAAAGTTGATCATGGCGACAACAAACTCCATACTGTTGTATGGCAGTGAAATTTGGGGAGATGCGCTAAGATCGAAGGGCAAGCGCAAGGCACTGGAAGCAATACAGCGCACAGCCACACTCAGGGTTGCATCGGCCTACCGCACTGTCTCGGGAGCGGCAGTCATCGTAATTAGTGGGCAAATACCCGTCGACCTCTTGGGACAGTGCTGGAAGTAGCGGGCGAAGACTGCGGACAATCCAGCGATGGCAGGACAGATGGACTGCGGAGACGATTGGAAGATGGACCCGTAACCCACTTCCTCTCAGGTCACGGATACTTTAGAAAGTGGCTACACCGAATGGGAAAGGTAAGTGACCCTGGTTGCATCTACTGCGAAGCGCCGAACGATGACGCTGAGCACACTTTCTTCAGTTGCATCAGATGGCACGCTGAGAGGGTCACCTTAGAAGGGCAGATTGGGGTATTTACCCCCACCAACGTAGTTGGAAAAATGCTAGAGTGTGAGAATGGATGGAACGCTGTGAAAAGGTACTGCGAGTGCATCCTTCGGAAAAAAGAGAGACCTCGACGCATCGCAAATTGAGGCCCCCCCACCAGAGACATAAGAAGACGAGCCAATAGCATGATGCTGGCTACAAATATGGTGGTCCCAGACGAGGGAGAGTAGAAAAGTGATCCTTTTGCAAGATGTCATCTGGGCCCTTCCCGAAGTAATGCAGAAAGCGGTTCCGGGAAGGGAGTTTCCCCAGGAGAGGAGGAGGGATTGTTTTAGTGGAGTAAACACCACATGACGCAGCTGACGACGGGCGCTGTATATGCGAAGGCATTTTAAACCTTACCTCGCCCACCAAAAAAAATAAATAATAATAATTATACTAATAATAACAATAATACTAACAATAAAAATAGTAGTTTTAATAATGCAAAACTATTTAACGGCAAGTTGTAATAATAGGCTTAAATGTTCAAAAGTAATGACAATTTAGATTTAATCTCTATTTTACTGCTTTCATTCATGTGTTTTATTAAGGAGTATAAGCAAACATTACTGGTTAAGACACAAAGTTGGCGGTGTAACTTAAATATTTAAATTTAGTCGCATAACACATGTAAGATGTGTTTGTTATTTTTATAACAATAAATCATAATATTAACGTAAAAAAAAAATAATTTCTTTGACTTGATTGCGGCTGCAAGTTTTTGCTCGAAATTGGAAACATAATATGTTTAATTAGAAAACTGTGCGCTTTAATAAAAAAAAGTATTTTATTGTGTTTCGTTAATTTTGAAAATTCAAATTTGTAATTATAGAAATGCAAATCATATTTAGTTTAATTAACCACGATAAAGTTAATAAATATTGTATTGTTTCTGCTTCCATTCCGTTGTTACCTTAAACAAATTTTGAATATCTTTTAGTAAAGAAAAAAATTCAAATTAAAATTTAGAAATCTTATACGCTACGAATCGTATGCACATATATATTTAAATAACATCTTCGATTAATTAACGATATGCTTAATAAATCAAATTTCTAAGAGGATTAGATTGAAAAATTAAGTTTTATTTATGCTTGTAAAAGGGTCCCACCCAATAAAATTTTATAAATATATTTTAAGCCCAATTTGATTTTATTTTAGTAATTTACTAAGTGAAGAATGTGACGATGAATGAACCTATTAGCTTATTTAAGTTACAGCATATATGTACTTATAACGTATTAACACATTGCACATAAAGGGTGTCCAGATAAATACGTCAGATAAATACGTCCTACAAATATGTTATATATGTTCCACAAAGTGCCTACTGCGCTGTTAAAGTTACATAGACATTAAAAAACCATATAGCTATAAATTATAACAATTTAATAAAAAATTTTACAAATTTTACAAAAACCGTCTTCGTCCCCATTAAAAATGTTAAAACATAATTACATAGAAAAATGTTTTTAGAGTAAAATAATAGGAAAAAAGAGTGGAAAAAGTAGGTATTTTGAGAAGACATGAATCGGGTCACCGGTATAGTGGAGGTAGCCTAGGACTAGTAGATTCCAATGCAATTTATTTGTTGGTTGGATGCAATTTATTTGTTGTTTTTGAAGTTTTTATACTTAAAGGAAATGTTTTTGGTTTTTCTAAAAATGTGGATAAAGGTTTCCTGATGAGCTGGCTTAAGCAACCGGCGAAATACGTATAGATACCTGCTTTTCCAACCAACAAATAAATTGCATTTTTATTTAAAAATGTTATGGGATATTAGCATAATATAATAAATAATAACATAACATTTTTATAATTCTTATTATACCAAATAAAGTAGTGGACAATCTGTCTAAAAATTAAGGTGTTTGTATACAACGGTTCAAAAAATACGGCCATATAGAGCAAATTACATTAATTTTGGGAACACCATTTAATTTCTAAATTCAAATTATAAGCTTCTTGTTATATCGGACTTAGCAAAACATGTCCCTTGTAAATTTCAGCTGTCTGTCTATAACGATTCAAAAGTCCGGCCGCATGCACCATATTATATCAACTATTGGGACACCCGTTTATTTCCAAATCGAAATTTTATACTGTTGTTATAGAGGAGTTCGTAATACCGGTTCTTTGTAAATTTCAACCAAATTAAGTGAACCATTGGTGCACCCTTTAATTTATAATTTTAAATATTTCAGCTGTTACTACAACAGCCATATCAATCGACATTGCGACAAATTTACAAGCGCTTGTCTATAACGGTTCAAAAGATAGGCCTCTATAAGTAAATCTACAGTAATTCTGGGACACCCTTTAATTTCTAAATTCAAATTATAAACTCGTTAATATAGCGGACTTAGAAATACAGGTCCCTTTTAAGTTTCAGCGTTCTGTCTATAACGGTTCAAAAGGACGGCCACACACTTTAAATTACATCAACTACTGGAACACCCTTTAACTTCCAAATCCATGTTTTATACTTTTTGTTATAGCGGACTCAGCAATACAGGTTCGTTGCAAATTTCAAGCGTCTGTCTACAACTGTTCAAAAGTATGGTCATATACATTAAATTTAATGAACTATTGGCACACCCTTTAATTTATAATTTGTAATATTAATAATTGTTACTATAACGGCCATAGCAATCGACAATCTGTCCAATTTGCAAGCGTTCAAAAGATAGGCCTATTTAAATTACATCAACTATTGGGACACCCTTTAACTTCCAAATCCATATTTTATACTTCTTGTTATAGCAGACTTAGCAATACAGGTTCGTTGTAAATTTCAAGCGTCTGTCTCCAAAAGTTCAAAAGTATGGCCATACACATCAAGTTTAATGAACTATTGGCGCACCCTTTAATTTAAAATTTGTAATATTAATATTTGTTATCATAACGACCATAGCAATCGACAATCTGTCTAATTTCCAAGCGTTTGTCTAAAACGGTTCAAAAGATAGGCCCATGTAAGTAAATCTTCATCAATTATGGGACACCCTTTAATTTCTAAATTCAAATTATAAACTCTTTGATATAGCGGATTTAGCAATATAGGTCCCTTTTAAGTTACAGCGTTCTGTAGATTCAGCCCGATATCGGAGATATGAATTTTCGAAAATTTTGCTTTTAGGGAAAATTACTATGAAAAAGGGCATATTTTGAAGTAGAAAAACTGGGTATTTAGAGAAGAAATGAATCGGATCACCGGCATAGTGGTAGTAGCCTAGGACTAGTAGATTCCAGCGGTGTACAATCTACGTCTAGATTCAGCCCGATATTGGAGATATGCATTTTTGAAAATTTTGCTTTTAGGGAAAATTAATATGAAAAAAGGGCATATTTTGAAATGGAAAAAGTAGAGATTTAGAGAAGACATGAATCGGGTCACCGGCATAGTGGTTGTAGCCTAGGACTAGTAGATTCCAACGGTGTACAATCTACGTCTGGATTCAGCCCGATATCGGGTTGGTTATCCTCATGTTATGAAGTACTTAAACGATGAATCCGATGACAACTCTATTACATCCAACATGTTTGCTGATTTTTTACTACGACGTATTCTGATGGACAATTTGACCTAATTTATGGATAGGCGTTTTCTGTAGTTGAATGTCACCCAATATCGTTTCCAACTGTTTACACTTCCAGATTGTTGGCTACATGAAAATCATAAGACCATCTATATATAGCGGACCTAATGGTATACCAATATTAATCATGTTCAATGTTTTTTCGATTTTGGAAATGTTCTTACATAATTCCAGTTTTTAAATCGAGAAACAAAACTAACGTCATAAATTATTGAGGCATAGCATAGTAAAGGGGAATACCAAAGCTTTTAAAAAAGTGTTTATCTGACTTTCTTATCTATAAAATGCATAAAATGCAGTCAGTGCTCTCACCGTTTCAGTATATATTTAAAAGTTACAACGTTTATACATCATGGCGATCAAACAACAGACGTTATTTACAAACACTTCAGTAAAGCTTTCGACAAAGTTAACCACAAACTTAATTTTAAGAAACTAAAATAAGGGCGTTACTCAAAGCAAAGTGTTGATTTTAATAATACATTCTCTAAAAAAATCGTTGTAAACTTTGTAGTCCCTCAAAGAACCCATTTTAACTTCCATTTTCATAAATGATGAATTTTCTGGTAAGACTTGTTGTATGGGACCCAAACATTAACGTTCACGTTGACCGTATGGAATCAGTCTAAAAACAATTTCTTTTATTCTGTTTGAGATCTTTTTTCGGTGATGGCGGTTTTAAACTTCCGTCGTATGCACCGAGGCTGGCTATATTAAATTGCCTACTTTAACAAATCGAAGGACAATGCTTAATGTGGAGTTTTTAATAAAATTAATAAATGTTGATGTCGTATTAGAAGCTGATGCTGATCCGTTTAAAAAAATGTGCAAATAATTTAATGAACTATTTAGTCTTATTGACTTTTTCTTTAATGTTAGTGTTGTAAAACGTAATAATATTCAGGCATTTAATTCAGACCGGAATGGTTTAGATGCCGTATTAACAATTCCAAATTAATTTGTTTTACCTTCTTGAGATTTCGATCGATTAAGTATATTGATAAAAAATGCTTAATGCCCTTTTTTTAATTTTTAATATAAAACAAAATAAATATAATATATAAATAAAAGTAAACAAGTGAGAGTGCTATATTCGGCTATGCCGAATCTTATACACTCCTCACCTTCTATGTAAATCTAGTTTAATGAAGTAACTGTAATTGCAAAAGCCAATTTTGGGTGAGGGAGAATTAACTTAATTAATTAATTATTAATTAATTATTTAACATAAAAATGCCATAGGCTCTTAATGGGTTTAACATTTTTAAATAAGCATTTAAGCATTTTTAAAGCTTTAAATTATACCCATATTGATATTTCAAAATATTTGAAATTTTCAAAACCCCGTAACTCGCAAAATACAGGTGAGCGCCAATTTTTTCACGTGATGTTTTTTCATGTTTTTTAATTCTTTATCACGCCATATATTTATTTTTTTGATTGGAGTTACTTTATGGTTCAAAATGACATCGAAATATTAGAGGTAGGCGTGGTCTTTTGCCTGCTGTCTCGAGGGGCATGGACCGATCATGCTGATAGCAGCTCTTTCGACACTATATCTGATCGATTGACATATTTTTTTTTTCAACACGAATACGGACGGACATCGCTCAATCGACTTCGCAATGCATAAGAAGTCAGAATATACATATACACTATATAGGGTCGCAAATGGATATTGTAGAAATTACACACGGAATGACAAACTTAGTTGTAGCCCTTTTCCACTTTTTGTGGTGAAGGGAGTAAAAATAAAATTTAAAAGAAATCTACTTCCACTTTAATAGTGGTTCCATTCCGATTAAATTTTCCGTTTTCTGAAGAACCAATTTACGAAATTTAAAGCACTATCGATCGGCATTGTGTTGTGTGGCATGGTACAATTAAATTATAATTGTAAATAAATTTGTTATTATCTTTGTTGCTCTGTGAGGATTTATATCCATAGACTTTTAATTATTATTGTTTTTGGCAGTAAGTAGTGCAAGTTCGTAGCTCATGTAGATTTCTATACACTAAATGCAAAGCTTTGCTAACTCACCTATCCGTGTAGCTGAAAAGTGCCTCATAGCCTCATTGTTTTTTTTTTTGTGCCTGTGTCAAGTAAAAGGTGTTACTTTAAAAAAAAATATTTTTTTTAAATACTTTTTAAGAAAACGACCGGAATTTTTAAGCTCTCCATCGCCATGAGCATGAGTTTTGTATGCTTTCAGTTGATGTGATAAAAGACATTTATTTGAACATATTTTGTTTTTGAAGCTTTTTATTTTCAAAAAACCAGAATATCTGTATATGTATGAAAAGTAAATTTTAATTACATCTTAGTTTTTGTAACGGTTGCTTAAAGAAATTTTTTATTACGAGTGACTTTGGAGCAATTGTGCTGTGATTGTATACAACCCTCATTCAAATATTTGTGATAATATTATTTAAACTGAAAGTATGGTTAAATGGTGCATTCCAGTAATAAATGAAACTTAGAATACAAAACGTAGAGACTACCAAATTTTATGATACATATACATAACTAAGAAAATTATTGGGTCAGTAGGAAAATTCTTGGGAGAGATCCTATTATTTAAAGACCGATGCTATTTTTTAGAACAAGAAACTACAGCACATAAAGGTAGGCTTCTAATAAAAGTTAAATTTTTCTTTTGGTCATAAGATTTTTGATAAAAGTCAAGTATCTCGTCACCTTAAAGACAAAAAAACCTGTCTACATATTTCAAAAGTTTAAAGGAGAGAGAAAAAACATTATAACATTGGAACAATTTGCAATACTGATACGATATTTACATATTTTGATTAAAATAAAACCAAAAACATATGTATATCGGTTGAGAAAATTCTGGTTTTCTGAGCACAAATTATGTTATGTCATTTAGGTTATTTGAAATTGTAAAAATCTGGAATCAAATAACCTATCAGCGGTACTAATTAGTGTGACTAAATAACAATTTCTTTACGCATATTCATATAATATACATTAAATAATAACAGTTAGAGTTTCTTTTACTGGTTTTAGCAAAAAAAAAAAAAAAACCCCTAATGTTTATTTAAATTTTTATTTGATGATTTATTTATCTCCTTTTTAAGTGCGTGACGGTACTCTAGGAACAAAACCTGTCGCAATTAAAATTCTATGGATATTTTTAAAAACGTTGTATTTATATAGAAACTCATTTTTATTTGTTATAATGTTGATGATTACATAAAAAGTTATTTTGCTAAATTAAAAAAAGGAACATTTTATTGAATAATAATAAAAATTACTACAAAAAATAATCAAAAAGTATGTTGTCATAAATATAATGACAGTCTGCTGGAAGCAAAGTTACAACTCTTGTAGATGATGCCATGTCTTTTTGGAGATTTTTATCCAACAGATTTTTATGGCAAAAGCTGATAATCGTCTTTGATATTGGTTTTGTAATATGTTCATCCTGTCGGTTCATCTGCCAAAATACGAATCATGTGTTTAATAAAACTTGCTGGTAGGTTATTTGGTATTATAGTAATGACTTATCATTTTTAATACTAGATTTGCACACATATGTGCTATGATATAAGGAATATTAATCCATAAAAAAACTTGGTTTTTAAATTTTTGGCAGAAATGGTATCTGATTTCTTGTTTATCACAAAAAACTAAAATAAAAAAAAAATTAAAATGGTCTGAGCTTACTTAAGTACATACACATATTTATCTAGAACAAATTAGGTATATTTCTTTACAACAAACTTCTTTCATATTCACGTAACTTATTAAAAAAAAAGCATTTAATCTTAATGAGAAAAAAATTAACAATCCACCATATTAATTAGTTGCATAATTAATCATTTGTTCTCCGTTGGTGGTACCCATAAATGCCAAATTAGCTTCTGTTTTCATATGAGTGAAGGATTTCCACTTTTAAAATTACAAAGGAGGAGCAGGACATTAATAACATTTTCTCATTAGCAAGAGAAATGAAATTAAATGTGGGCAACTAGCAACAACATTTCCATTCCCAATTCTTCTTGTTTGCCAACAAATATACATATGTATGAAATTAGCTTTACACTCGAGTTTGTAAAAAAAAAGCCAAACGATCAGGAGGACATGGAACACACAGCCAAACACTTAAGATTAATTATACCATAATGAATTCAAATTTTAAGTTCGCAGCCAGCAGTAAAATATAATAACGACTACTGCGTATTTACTTGAATACGTTTTAAAAATATATATATAAATGTATACGAAGGGAGATAAAAAATTCAAGAAAAATATAAAACGACAAGTGTGCACAAAAGCATTATCTTGGAGAAATCATACTTTTTTGACTTAATGAGGACTTTTTTCTAATTTCTGTTCTTAATTTAGCCATCCCATTATAAACATTTTCATATCGAATTTTTGTAACGTGGTTCAATTTGTTCCCGGCTTATACACATGTAACTCGCCGATTCTTTAAAATTATATCGTTGGTTTTATTAATTATTTACAATAAACTGTATTTGTGGTAATTTTCAAACTCGATGTCCTAACCAGTCTTCATAGTTTCAAACGCAAAGTTACAATGAACTAAATCTTTCTTGACTGCACAAAGCAATGTGTACCCTTATTCTAAAACGAAAAAGTTGCCCTAACGATAGTTTCTCACTATTAGCCGACAATTGCTTTTGAAGCATCATGCTATAAACACAATCAAAGGCTACCGACCATCGACTACCGAATACAAAAGTAGCTGGCTACAAAAATAGCCAAGTTGCCAGCTACTTAATTTTTTTAACGACCATCGACCACTAACTACAAAAAAAAACATCTGTTTTGACAGACATGTATGTATTGAAGTTAACCAAAACAAAACAAACTTGATTTTTTTAAGTGAATTTGTGTAAAAAAAAAATTTTAATGTCTCAAGAAAATTTAATTAACTTTATAAATACTATTGCT
This sequence comes from Gymnosoma rotundatum, assembly GCA_916610165.2. Taxonomy (NCBI): domain Eukaryota; kingdom Metazoa; phylum Arthropoda; class Insecta; order Diptera; family Tachinidae; genus Gymnosoma; species Gymnosoma rotundatum. The sequence continues at coordinate 86,033,466 of OU744337.1, read as the reverse complement.
AAAATAGTGGAAACAAAGACTTCAGTGTATGAAGTGTCCACGTCCATATTTGCATGTAAATTGAACTAAACATTTACATTAAACAATATAATAAATGTATATAAACAGTAAAAATTACTATTATATACTTATCAATTTCAATAAAAAACCCAAAAAATAAATATAAATGAAACAAATTAGAAATTTATGAAAAAAGAACTAAATGGATAATTTCACAAACAAAAAGTAAATGAAAAATGTTTTTTTTTTTTTAAATCTTAATTTAATAATGGCAGGGGTATATAACTACAGCGCCAGGGTATCCCACATGTATTTTGATATTACTAGTCTCTCCAGGAACTGCACATCAACCTTCGTATAGGAAGTGGAAAATCCTGTTGAATAAAAACTGTGCGCGTTGCGACTTCAATTATAACTTCACTTTTTTTTTTAAATCTGCTCGCGCGCAGATGTTCCCCCTTCGAGATAAAGTAATAAACTGATGAAAAATGTAAACAAATTAACAGATGATTATTATTTTTCAATGGTGCCACTATAAAAGTTTTTTGCGTTTTTAATACCGATATTTAATGTATTGCGTTTTTAAAAACACCATTTCATGCATTTATTGTATTGGCACCACTAATCTGTTTTTTGTAGCCAAGAAAAATAGAAATTAGCCTAAGTTGGCTACGGGCTACAAAAGTAGCCGTGTAGTCGGTAGTCGTGTAGCTGCTAAAAGATTTTTTCTCATAAGCACGCATGTATTCTATTTTTGACATCTTGTAGTCGATGGTCGGTGGACATGATTATGTTTATAGCATCACAGTTTTAGGAAAATCGCATCCTTCAATTTTATTAGTGATCTTTACATGGTTTGTAAATACTATACATATTGACTTACCCTCGAATATTGTTTTATGCATTTTTTTGTGGTATTATAGCACGAAGAAAGAAGTAAAGTATTCATAAAATTTAAAGTCTTAAATGACGATAAAGATTTCCCCCAAGGGAATTGTGAATTAAGCAGAAAAATATTACTGGCAAATTGTACATCTACTAATTTGTAAAAAGTTATAGGATGAAAAGATCGCAGAACACACTAGTTTTTTCATTTCTTATTTTAATTCTATTTGATTTCATAAATTTTTTAATTCAATAAAACGAAGTTAACAATAAGGTTTTATATTTATATATGAAAATTATACTAGAGTTAATGCGGAAGAAATGATCTATAAAATCATTTGTGGTTTCAAATTTTTCATAATAGAAAAAATCTTAGTTACATTTTTTAATACGTCGGACATATCTGGTAATAGTCTTGATGGTCTATGTACATTTATGCTTTCCCAGAAATCGGCATTTATTTAATGTGCTAAATATTTTATTATACCGCGTTTTTTTTTAAGCCCGGTAGAACATAAAATTGTAAAAAATAACACAAAAAATTAAATTAATGAAATTTTACTTTATTTTGGGCTTTTTTGGTTCTTTTTAATTAATTTTCTCAACATTTTTAGAAAGAAAAATTATTTACAAATGTATGCGGACGTTTTCCAAAGAAAACAAGAAAAATTAGACGAAATCATCTTGATTGGTGGTTGCCGTCGCCGTATGACACATAGCGTCATCTGCGCCATCGTCCGGATCAATGTCATTCATGTTTTCGAAAAACAAAAATCATTAATCACGGTACGGTAACGATCTCCATTGACTTTAACGTGAGATCAGGGTTTTTAAAGAAATAAGGTCCGATGATGTCACCAGCGTGTAAACCACATCAAACGGTGCATTTTTCTGGATGCAGTGGAGTCTGTTGGGTATGTTGTGGATTGGTCTCACTTTATATACGACAATTTTAAGATAAAAATGAGCTTCGTTGATGAACTCAATTTGGCGATAAAACAACGGGTCAATTACTAACTGTTCTAGACCCCAATCGGCGAAAAAACGACGCAGAACGAGTCTATTCATAATGCAAGAGTTTACTGAAAATAATAAAAAAAAATTGTTTAGAGTAGAAATACAACCTCACGGTTGCGGATGCGGTTGTTTTTTTTATATGGAGTTTTGACAATAAAAAACGTTCAACGAATCCGCATGAAATTAGAATCTATTTTAATTTGAGTGCGTTTTTTCTCAAGCTCCCAATTTTGAATTTTTTCTCTTTCAGCATGTTGCCACAGTTTTATTGTTTTTCTACTAAAAAATTCTATTTGTTAATATTTTTTGTGAATGACTACGAAAAAAGAAGAGAAAGAAAATGTAAAAAGTCATTGAAAATCAACAATAATTTTGAAATTTTCAATTTATTGCTTTTTTACATTAAAAAAATTTTTTTTAAATATATTTCAATAAAAAAGAATAAAAAAATTAGTAAACAAATAATAAAAATGACAATAAAAACCGCATCCGTCGCCGCAACTCATTTTATTTGTGTTTTCTCTGACATGCGGAATCCGTCGCCGCAACCGTGAGGTTGTATTTCTACTCTTATTCAAATTAATTTTTTATGTTATTTTTTATAATTTCAAGTTCTATCATGCTCAAAAAAAAAACATTCTTTATAAATATAATAACAAAAATAATCTCTAACTTGCTGTCTCACTACGTAGAAGCGCTTAAAGTTGTTAAACGCAAAACGTTCTGCTTTTACACTCGCGAGATTCTAATTCCTAAGATGGTTTTAATTTTGTGGTTCTCGACAGATAACTGATGATTTTGGTAAGAAGCACAATGTAAACACAATGTAAAGACACTGCAACCAAACAATCTAATGATGATGATGCTTTTAATTTAATCGAGTTTGACAGAAAACATGTTTCATAACTATAAAAGACGAAAAGACCATTTAAGGGAAATAAAGGTCCTACTCAACACAAAGGGACCAATCATTGGACCCAAGTGGGTTGTTCCAACACGGCTGCCTGCCTGACCTAAGGTCCTACTCAATGTACCAAATGTTGAATGTATAATTAAGAGGTTAAAACCTGTAACTGAGTTACGTTTGCGCGGCGTCTGTAGGTAATAACGATTAGGGGTGTCGTCTATAAATGCTATAGCTCTATTAAAAAGGAATCTGTGAAACGAAAACTATAGGGCCGAGGATCCAAAGTGCCCTTGTCAAAAAGATTGTTTAAATATACGCCAACAATTAACGGCCAAAACTAGAATTTCTAAAAGACCGATTTTAGTGTAAATAAAGCAAACTTTCCTCAGTTATCAAATTTTAAACATCAAAGTAATATTCACGTTTCCACAATTAAAAATTGTTAAAGTTTCTAAATCTAAATCCTTTTCTAACCACATCGATGATATCTCCAACGAGAGCCTACTGAAAATATTCTCTGACGCTCTTGGAAAATGTCAAAAAAAAGTTTTGTACACTTAGGGCTGGTTTTTTGGATAGAGATTTAGTCATCCTTAATCATTGTTTTTAGTTTTTGGGACAACAATTCACTAATTTTACTTGCTAGTTAAACACCCAACCAACGTAGGAGGTTTAAACATACATGAAATATAAACACACACACATATTCACATATATGGCAAAAGCAGCTGTCAAGCCATAAGCAAATTAAAATATACAAAAAGGAAAATTATTTTTTATAAAACGGAAAAAATTGATTATTCTAGTGAAGATGAAGACGCAAGTGATTCAGAAATATATGAAAACCTAACTAAAACAATTATAAGAAGCTTATTTTTGCAATTTTGCGTGTAACCCAAACTTTTTATTTGGTGACTTAAACGTCCATCCCACCTATTGAAACTGTGTTTCTTACAACCTTGCTGGTAAAGAACTTTATAGATATTGTCTGAGTGATGGAAAAGTTGTTACGATCGTATTTTTTTAATACTATTTGATTTGAAAAAATACCGTGTTACTCCTCTGTAACATTTGATACTCTCAGTGATACGTCTACAATTTGGTATAGATTTGGGCTTATTTAAAGGATAATACCCAATGACTTTGACTTTAATGTGATAAAGGAAGTTTTTTTTTTTTTTGGAAATGCTCTCAAAATGTAAGAGAAAATTATTTTTGAAATAAGCCCAAATCCATTCTATTGGCGCTATTTATCTAGGGGCTATTTCAGTTTTAAAGTTTACCTTAAAAAGTACAAAGTAAATTTAAAAACTTTTTTGTTTATAGGTAAAATGAACTTTTAATATATTAGCTCTATTCACGATCTTTGTGCAAAGGTCTTCCACCATAGCATTTGCAAAATGTTTAGCATATTTTACTCATTACTGTGTGTTTTTTTGGTGTAAACTAAAGATTTTTTTGCTGTTTAATAAAAATAAAAAAATAACAATTTGGTACTCTTGAGGTTAAAAAAGTACTCTCAAAAAATTTTTTTGTACCGAAATGAAAATATCATTTCCCTTCACTGTATTGTTTTCTATATACCGATTATACATATGTGTTATGGAGGTTAATTAGCAGCAATTGTTCCCAGTCAAGTTGAATGGTACCATGCTGTCTTTAGTGGAACTTTGTTATTCAAATGGACTTTTAATGCACAACATTGGTCATTAAAGTCTGTCTTAAAAACCTAAAATTTGTTCTTGAATAAAACTTAAGGATAAAGACATTTAAATACAATGTTAAAAACCAGCCCTAAGTACATAAGTTGTATAAAAAAGTGGTCAATGTCAAAAAATGCAAAAAAGAATTTGACATCCCATAATAAAAATTAGTTTTTAAATATTTTTCTATTATTTTATTAAAACTCATAATTATACCCTTCACCACAAAAAGTGCAAAAAGGGTATAAGTATATAAGTTTGTCATTTCGTGTGTAATTCCTACAATATCCATTTCAGACCCCATAAAGTATATACATATTCTGACTTGTTATGCATAGCGAAGTCGATTGAGAGATGTCCGTCTGTCCGACCGTGTTAGTGTTGAAATCAAGTTTGCCTCGGAAAAAAAACTTAATATATCTATCGATCCGATATAGTATCCAAAGAAGTGCTATTGGAAATCACCATAATCGGTCCATGTCCTTCGAGGCAGCAGGCAAAACACCACTCCTATGGGGCGATAGAGAATTAAAAAATAAGAAAAAACATCAAGGTCAAAAATTGGCGCTCACCCATGTTTTCTGAGGCTATGAAATTTTAAAATTTTTTGAAATATCAGTACGGGTATCATTTTAAAGCTTTTGAGGAGATCTTTAAGGAAATTTTAACATTTTAAAAAAATGCTTAGCCCATTAAGAGCCGATGGCATTTTTATGTAAAATTATATATGTATATGTAGTACTTATTATTTTTCTTATTTTTTAATTCTCTGCCACCCCAATATTTGCTTTTTGATTGGCATTACTTTACTAAACTAGATTTACATAGATGGTGAAGGGTATATAAGATTCGGAATAGCCAAGTATAGCACTCTAACTTGTTTTCATTCTACACTTGAAGTTTGATAGTTTAAAAGCAAACTGTAATGTTACGTGGAGTTTTTGACAATTACAAGAATTCTCATTATATTTCTTTTTAATAAAATCCAATGCAAAGGTACATTTAGACGACCGTAAATGTAGAATGTAAATGTAGATATGTCAGCTGATCATTTTTGTTATATGAAGAGTTATGCAAATGCTTACACCTGCTGAAAATAGAATTTCAATACGAGGTTACGCGACAATGTAGCAGCGATGGTAAATAATATAAAAAATTTAAGTGAAGTACAAACCCCCTTTTAAGTACTTATTTGTCCGTTTTTACTTAAAATTTTAAGTTGTTAAATATAATATAATTCTAAATAAATTATGAAGTTTTCTTTTCTAAATTAAATATGTATGTTATAACCGTAATGTTTTGTAAAATTGTTAGGCTAAGTATAGCTTTGTATTAAATAAAGTTTATAAAACTAAAAAATGCTCAAGCAAAGTTTTATCCCATTAATCATTACCGATTAGGACAAAATTGTTAATTAATAAAACTTTTTTAAGGTCCGTACTGTTATAAGCTTTCCCAATTTGGTTTTCCATCTCTCCAACCCTTATAAGTAAGTTTGGAATATTCGAAAGAACAATTTTATGGTTCAGAGGTTTAAAAGATATTCGAATATGGTAATTTATAAGGAATAAGCTTTTATGCAATGGATAAAAATATATTAAAAGATTAAAATATCATGATAATGTAATTCGTTGAGAAATAATTAATGGTTTAAGGGGCTACAGCTGGAGTAACTTATCGCCCCTTGGTTTAATGAATTAAGTTATAGATATCAATATGGCTACTTCTATGCCAGATTTAAAAAAAAAATTTGTCCTGGCTCTCGTAGTGGTTAATTTTGAATTTTTTTAATGTTTTTGTTTTTATTTTCGTTTGTAGTTTTTTAGTAAAGATTTAAAATTGTTGAACGTTTACAAAAGATATACTCTCACTATACTGTAAGCTTCGGGATCAAAGGCATTTTCTTTTAAATAAAAATAATAAATCATTAATAGTTAAGTTTTCTACTGTTTTCTGCTTAACTTAACTTATTTTGTTTATTAATGACCGAAAGAAAAACCAAGATATCAAAAAAAAAAAAAAAATAATTTTAATTCAAAAACTTATATGCTGTGTCTTTATTACAGGCGATAATTACGTCTGAAAAAAATTTATAAAAAGCACTATATTTCCATATAAATTTTTCAGACAAGTAATAATGTACATACTTATGTATGTATGTACATTAGAGAGACAACTGTTTTACAATTTTTGGAAATATCGAAATGGCCCTATCCGTACTATGTAGTGCATAAAATTCAGACCAATTTGTTCCGTACAAAAAATTTTAAAGCCTATTTTCGGCAAATTTTATTCATTCATTACAAAAATAGAGTGGAAAATGAAGATCAACAGTCGTTTACTTAGCTTTCAATTAATCAATAAAATGGATGATATTTAAAAGTTTTCCTTGTTGTTGTACCTCGTCTGCCTTAATTAATTTCATTGTAAATAGTCCGCTATAATTTTTAACATTTGTAATATTATTGTTTTTTTGTTGTTTCTCAACGAAGTTTGATTATTAAAACTTTTAAGTACGGCTCTATATAATGCTGCACTAACATCTGCACACACATTCTTTTACAAAAATACCACTTAAATTGATATTTTATTTCAAATAAAGCTTTAAGCAATCCAGAAAAGAGCATATTGCATCGCGTGTGTGTCGCGATAGAATTGCTTCTACAATTGGTACAATTTTTTTTTAGTTTACAGTTTCGTAAGACTAATTTATAGATTCAAATTGTTTTTTCAGCGCATTCTAGTTGTTTAAACTTTCACCAGAAGCATCTAAATGAAGGGTGAAATTAGAGTCTTCAAGAATCTCTTTATAACTTGATATTGATTGAAATGTAATTTTTTCCCATGTATAAACAGCAAAGGGTGGATAAACCAAATGTGTATATTTTTTACAAGATCCTCTTTTAATTAAAGTAAAAGAGAAAATTGTTTCTGAGTGATAAAAATAATCACAATGTCCTCAGATTTGAATTTTCTTAATGCTTCCACACTACATATGTCCTGTAAATTGCCTTTTTCAGCAATTTCATCAGCCGCATTCAAATTTTTTTTTTTTAAACAAACTTGCATTATTATTTTTACTTTGCTTTCAAAAACAGAGCGTCTTTTGCATGTTAAATTTCTTTCGTTCTATAAACAGATACATCTCCATTAGGATTTATCTCAAAGTAAAAAGTGATGCAATCTTTAAACCTGCAGTATGCATTTATAAAAGTATTTTCTTTAACAAACTTAACGCAATAAAAACATAAGATGCAAACATGATTATGTTTTGAATATTCTTCTCTAACTATGCCTTCGAGAAGATTCTTTTTAGTAATTTAAATGTCATTAAAATCTTTTAAAATACTTAAATTTATTGAAAAGAAGCAGCCAAAAATTTTCCTTTAAAATGTTATTTTTGGCCTCAAAGACTTAGCCTCTTTCCGCAACACAATTCTACTGCTCTTTTCATCGGGATTAGCGTCTTTTCTGTATTTTATAAACTACGAGACTTTTAAGTTATCGTCAGTTATTTCAAAAGGACCCAAGGTATGATTGCGGTTATCGTTCTCCAAATTTAATTCTTTACAAGAATGCTATAGAATATTGTAAAATTATGGTTTGCTTTCAATAATTTCTTGATTACTATATAACGACATTTTATCAATAACTTTAACTAAGCTATCTTTATTATTTTAAATGAGATTTCAATTTTTCGTAAACACCTTTACGAAATTTTTGCGGAGAATCATTTATAACTGTTTGACTGTATGTATTAGTATTCAATTGAAAATTCTCAGGAGCACATTCATTAAAACTACTTTCGTTTTTAATTGAATTTGACATTGCTTTGACTACGTATGTTTCATTTTCACTAGCTAAATTATTGTCTGTGCTATTCAATAATTATATTACTACTTTTGTTTGGAATATTGTCCGACATTTTATTTTCAGAACCATAATGTATATCACAAATAATGCTATCGGCATTTTCGAGCATGCCTGACCCAGATTTTATGACTTTGCACTTTTTCAACAAAATTTTTGCCATATTACAGATTCTTCTTCTATTGCGTAATTATTTTGTATATTATAACTTTCTCTTCTTTTCAAAGAATTTATAATAATTTTAAATAACTCACAATTTTTTGAAGAAATGCACTGCAACTCTTTCAAAAAAGAGCATTTTATCAGTATGGACTTTAAATCAGTTGAATTAAAATTTGACTTACGCTTTACTCCCATTATGCTTACGTTTTTTCTTGCTCTGTATAAAGAAAAAAAGAAGTTTTTAAGTTGTAAAATAAAAAGACGTATTGTATTAAAATTTTAAATTATAACACCATATAAAAAGCTTAAAAATGGTTTTTATTTGGTTTTTTTTTTTAACTTAACATAAAATAATGCCAAATTGATATATGCACTAAAATTATAGCCATGCTTTTTTTGTAATTTTTTTCTGGCAACTATAGTTATCTAAATTAAAAAGTTATCACTCATTTTACTTCTCAATATAAAGAGAGAGAAAGAAAGCAATTCTTTCTTCCTATTGAGTCAAAATTTTAGTTTGAAACATTAATGTGCTGTTTCTGTATTACAGGCGATCAACTCGTCTGGAAAATTTATATGGAAACAACTAAAAAAATCAAGTGATTTTCATACAAATTTTTCAGACGAGTACACCGCCCGCGTCAACAAGACGTCCTGAAATGTTTCAGACGTCTTGACAGAGACCTGCGCCGAACGGCAAATAGCCGGCTTACAGCTGCCGCCGAAGATTTTGGAAAACCGTCGCCGTCGATATTTTTTCAGCCGCCGTCGTATTGGTCACACTTATTTGACTTCAAAAAATGAAATGGTCATCAATCAACTTATTCACCCCTATCATGAATATAATTTCCCTCGAAATTTTTTCCCTTTTCCCCAAATTGCAATCGTGAATAGTTCACATGAACAATTTTTCACGTAAACAAAAATTCTCCTTATCATGATTGATTTTTTCCCTCGAAATTTTTTCACTTTTCCCTTAGATTTGTTCACTTAAATTTTGCTGGGGAACTGCATACATTATGCCAGTTTTTATATGTTTTATTTAAAAAATTTACTGCAGTGCAGACTGACATTATGCTCATCAAGATGCAAAACAAAGAGATCTATTGGTTATAAATTTATAAAGATTTTTTAGTAAAACCATTTTTAAATGAAAAAAATGGAGATAGAAAAACTCAGATATAAAAATTTATTTTATTGAAATGGGTCAGTAGCAAGGTCTAGGGTAGGTTAGGCAGGCAGCCGTATTGACACAGCCCACTTTGGTCCATTGTTTGGACCTTTTGCGTCTAGGGTAACTATAAGGACTTTTACGCGTGTTGCACGTCACGTTCTTGAAATAAAATTGTTCTCTGTTGTAGTATCTTCTCCTCTTGCAACAATACAATATCACAAATCACTTAACTTTAAAAAATTTGGAATATTTGTTTCCCTATTTATATTTTCTTCTTTCTAATTTGAATTCAGTACGAATTGATAGCGGGAACAAACGTTCGCATGAAATTCACGATAGCAATTTTCCCTTCATGGGGAATGAAAATTTCATGGGAACAAAAATTTCACATTTTGTTCACGATAGGGGTGATTATGTTAGCGTTTTTTATGCATGAAAACATTTTTTTTTATTTCTAAGGTTAAGCTTAGCCTATTTAATTAAAAAATAGTCAACAATTTCAAAGCTAAAAACTTCCCGAAACAATACAAAGTACTTAAGAGTATTTATTTAAGGGAAAGCATATTAAATTATTACAAAGCAACTACAAAACTAGTTTAATATTATAACCCAATTTATTAAATCATACTGTTTAAAATTTAAATGTGTTACGGTTATGTTTGACGAATTTTAATAAAGTGAAAGAAAATAACTGACTGATAACTATTTTGCAAAAAAATGTATGAAAATGGATCACAAATCAATTTACACCGATCAAATTCGTTTGTTATTTTATTAGCATTTACAGAAAATCTTCGCAAACAGATTTGCACAAAAAATTTTTCGTAAATAATTTTTCATAAACAGGTTTATTATTTATATGGGAAAACTGTAAGCCAGATAATGAACTAAAGTCTGTACTTTTATGCAGGCTATAATTAAAGTAACAAGAAAGTGTGCTATTTTCGGCTGTCGATTCTAATATACCCTTCACCATCTATGTAAATCTAGTTTAGTGAAGTAACTCCAATCAAAAATGCAAATATTGGGGTGACAGAATTAAAAAATAAAAAAAATTAAATACTGCATATACATAATTTTACGTTAAATGTCATCGGCTCTTAATGGGTTAAGCAGTATAAAAATTATTAGTATTTCCTTAACGATCTCATTAAAAGTTTTGAGCGCCAATTTTTGTTCTTGGCGTTTTTTTTTTTTATTTTTTAATTCTCTATCGCAGCAAATATTTGTTTTTTTTTTTTTTTCAAAAAATGTGGAAAAATTGGAGAAGGCTTGGACCGATCTTCCTGATTTCCAATAGCACCTCTTTCGACACTATATCTGATCGATTAACGCATTTAAATTTTCGATAGCTGATCTGGTAAAGCTCCGACCCAAGTCCCGGTTTTAGTATGTTTTTTTTTATTTTTATATGTCCATGATTTTGTTCCATCTTTGTGTATTTGTGAATGGCCAACCGCGATTGAAACATTAGCCATTGAATATTGCTGGCAGCTGAGCAAAACCGCCTACATTACAATGCTCTGAAAGAAAAGTAAAAAGTTTACAGTTAAGGTTATCAACAGAGAGAAACGATACATCAGTTTCTACGAATACACCAGTTGTCTACAGAGCAATGCTGAAAAGAAAAAAAAAGAAAATGTTATCATTAGATAAATTTTAAATCAATTTAATTTAATTTTGCTGTTTTACTTCCCTCGTGTGTTAATTTTGTGGTAGTAAAATCTCCTGTCATTGTTTGTTTACATTATATGAGTTTTGTAAAAGTATGATTGTCAGATTTGTTTCCCAACAGACCATTTCGCGAACAAAATGTAAATGAGTTGTAAAATAAGCTTATCATAAGAGATTTCATACAACTTTTTATAAGCTTTGAAAATGCTTCACATGACAACACCTTTTACAATATTATTTGCTATACAATTAGTTTAGTTTACCAAGAATGTTTGTAAATAATTTATTCTCGCTACAGCTTTATAAGTGTTTTTGAGAATGATCTAACGTTATTCGACGCGTGCCTGAATTTTGTCTTACTCGTATTAGTTAAAGTTTTCATTCATTGTGTTTTTTTCGACAAGTGAAGTTTATTTCAAGTGTTTTAAACAGTGAAAAATTAAAAAAAAGTAATAAATTTTATATAAGTAAAAAACTTATTGTAAATATGCCCTATAAATTTAAACAGAGTGTTCGTAAAGAATCAAAAGAAATTGTTGAATTACTTTTGGATTGTAATAAAAGAAAGAGAAAAATTTTAGTATTTCATACACTATAACAAATTTTCCCCCTTTTTTTGGACAAAATTAATTACAACCAAAAAAAAGGGTGAAATTTCTAATAGTGCATTGTATTTATTAGCATATTCATTTACATTTTCATTTTTACAGATGCTGCAATTTCTATTGGAGTTGGAGAGGAAAATTTTGTGAAAAGCACAAAATCTTTCTTTCAGTTTGCCAAAAATAGGCAAGAATCCCGCAAAAAATATGTGGGTAAACAAAAAAAAAAAAAAAAATGATTTGTAAATGTTATATTTTATGAACAAAAAACTTAATAAAATTCGAATGAAAAAAATTACTTATTAGTTAACTGTGCAAATTTTATTTGGTTATATTCTTAAACTTACAAAAATATTACGAACGTAAGCTTATTATAAGCATGATTATAAAACAATTTTTCTGTTAGCTTATTCTACACTTAAGGCCGTGTCAGATAAAACTTTATCGCTTTGCGTGACGTTTCAAACTTTGAAAAAAAGCGTATAACGCAAGAGGTATGTCACAATAAAAACTTTAACAGCGCCTAATTATTGTTTGTTTTTATAAGTTTGTCTTCCATAATTTTCTAAAAAAAATCATAAAGCAAGAATATATAATAAAAAAATAATATTTTAAAATTCTTAACTCTTTTACGTTCGATTTTGCCAAAAATAATATACAAATGTATAGCAGCTAATTGTCAAAGCGCGCAAAAAGATGAGTGTTGCCCAACTTTGTGCTTTGCTTTGCGTTAAAAGTGCTTTATGTGACATACTTCATATAAGTTCGTGCATTTTATCTTAGATGTCAAAGCGAATTTGCAACGCAACGCAAAGCAAAAGTTTTATCTGACACGGCCTTTAGTTTTCTAAGCTTGCTGTATATTATAGGTAAGTAATATTATCGCAAGGGTTCAGTTTTTTTTATTAAATAATTGTTAATAAGCCTTTTGCAATAGTATTCACTACACTTTTCCAAGCTTAAGGCTTATGTTAGTAAGCTTGTTACAAGTTGTTTCTACATCGTTTTGGTCTGTTGGGTTCAATCATAAAAGCCCATAGCAAAGACTATAAATATACTAAGATGTTTCACTGCCGTACATTCTACATCCAGTGCATATTTTGTCGATGGACGTACTGCTACTGCCACTTTAAGAGTAAAATCACAAAGAGAGATAATTATTCTCAGCAAACTTGTTACTCTCATCTCACATTAATTCATTTGTATATACGTGCATACGAATGTGTATATATTTACATTATAAAATATTCAACGTAAACCAATGTTACGGATTGTGTATTTGTATGGTAACAACATGTGTTTTGTTGTTGTATAAGAGAAATAACATCGATTTACACTGAATATTAAATTCATTTATTATCAATATGCAAATTTATTATTCGGAACCTTTTCGATTTTAATTTACTTTACTTTTTTAGTTACTGAATGTTTGCTGTGTTTTTGTATACTGTCTTTTTGTTCCCGTCTTTTTCTCTTATTGATTCAATAGAGTTCTTATTTAATCAATTTGGCTTTTGATATAAGACTTTCAAGTTTTCTATACAAAATTTGGGTAAAATCCACTAATGAGCTAAAATAGCAGTAGTGGAATGGCCATATGAATATACTTTCTACGCAGTAATATTTTCAATTTCTACTTTTAAATAAAAAATGTTTCGTGAGAATATCATGAAATATTTATATTTAAAGCAATCAAGCACGAATAAAGTAAATTAAATTCATTTATTATCTAAATTTAATTACTACATACATGTAAACTAAATACCACAATTATTAACATTAATGAATTTGTTTCAATAACATTTATTAACATTAATTTTTTTAACTTTTATCACTATTCTAAGAAGAATACTAGTTTAGCGTCTCAGTTGTAGTGAACATAATGCTTGAATCTTATATATAAAAATGGTGTAAAAAATGTATAGTAATTCATAAAATTAGAACAGCTGTGCCGATTTCTGTAGCATTTTTTTCAGTTGTTCGTATTTTCAAGTAGAAGGTTTTTACGGAAAAAATTTTTTGAAAATCCCTCCAGAAAAGTTGGAAAATTGAAAAAATCAAAAAATTAGTGATTTTAATAATTTGCTCGGGATAATTAGCACAATATTTTTTAAAGATAAAAAATTTAATTTAAAATTCCCGTAATTTAATTTTAATTTATAACTTTCAAGTGCCCATATAAAAGGCATAAATAAATTATCCTGGTGTGTTGTGATATTTTATTTGTTGTCTTAATTTTACTTATACTAATGTTGCTAAGAAAGCATTGCTCATGGGAAACACATGAGTGCAAAGTAACAAGTACTTGGAAAGTCTCAATTTTAAAGCGCCAGTAATTTATTTTGTTTGGCAATTTAAATATATAAATTTAGCTATCAAATTCATATTGAGGTTTATATATATTGAACCTATATGCAGGCTAAATATACTTAACAAAATATTTAATAATAAATATACATAAATAAGTGCCTTATTTTATTACCATTGTTTGAAATTTCTTAAAACACATATTAAGTATCCACAAGAATAAATGCTAAAAAAATTACTACATAATTTAGGGTATGATTAGCTCGGTGCGATTACGCATATTTTTAAAAATACACAAATAAAAATGTATAGTTACCCTACAATAACAAGAGCAGTCATATAGTTTCGTTTTTAAGCTTATTTTACAACAATTTTTAAATAAGTAGGAAAAATAGAATTCAAAAATAAAATTTTATGAAGCACATTCATCTTTATATGTAGATATGAAAGTATGTATGTACGTTTCTATATGTTAAATGTGTGTTTTTGTCTCTCAATACTTTACTTTAACAAAACATTTCTTATGAACATCCACACACATTTTTAAACGCATGTGTGTATGAATCTGTCTTGTTTACAAAACTAATATTGTGCTCTCTTGAGTTTTGGTTGCGCTCACAGAAATTTCTTCCCTCTTATCTCTTACCCCCGCTACCATTAAACTGCTCATAATTTTTGATTTTTTAAATGTTCAGAGTGCAACAACTTTATAAATTTATTGTCTTTGCTCATAGTATCAATGGTCGTCTATAGAACTTTACCCACCTGATGTAGTGTTTATGAACTTTTAAATAAAGCTCAGGGGTCCAATGTACAGAGAATATGATAGAAATTAGGGAAAAAGCTGGCAGAAAGAGATCGAACGATTTTCTTAGAAATTTCTAGAACTATGGAAAAGTAACGGATTGTAACAAAAATTTAAATGGGTATAAAAGCAAAAGATGAGTAGGAAAAAGGGCTTTTTTGTGGTGTTTCGTTTGAAAAGATTATTTGGTGTAACGAAAACTGTCTTAAGTGTTTAATGAAGTTTGTTATTTATGTGGTGATTAGTAAAAGTAAAAAGAAGTTTTTTTTTAAATTATTGTTTGTTGTGGACTTGGCCAAAAGAAAATTAATTAAATTAATAATAGCAAAGAAACTTAAAATTTTTGAACTTGGAAAATAAAACTAATTATTTTGTGAAAAACAAAAATGCATTTGAAGTGCCAAAATTAAAAAAACGGATTTATAAATGAAATAGTTTCAACCACATACCTACCTGATATTGAACAGTTTAAGAAAGTGCACAAGATTAGTGTTAAAAATTTTTAAAATTAAAATGCATTAATTGTGCAAAGTTATAGACAGTTAATAAAATAATATACTTTGGCATAGAAGTTTCAATCACTGTATATAAAGAAATCATCAAAACATAAATCATCATGATTTTTTTTATTGGGAAAAAACAAAAATTCAACAAATACCAGAGATTTTTCCAAGCTTTATGTGTGTGGTCATCAAATCATCGAATTGCAGAACTGTCCGGAGGAGTATTACGGGGAGAATCCGTCTTAAAACGCAGAGGAAGATGTATGGTGTCCAACGGATCTTTTGAGGAGTTTGCTGAAAGAAAAGCTAAGTTTTTAATAACAACTGAGTATTTGTGTTTATTATTAGTGTTGTTAGTATTCTTATTGTTAATTGTATTACATAATTATTTGCTTTTATAGTTATTAAAGATAAGTTTATATCAAATCAAGTTTCTTTTGGCATAGAACAATTTTTGCTTAAAGAGATAAAATAAAGCATTAAATTAAAGGGATTCATTATCAGAAAAAATAATATAAAGTGTAAATTCTCCATCTTATGAACTTTGTAAATATATAACTAATATTCTAAAAAAGATAACTGAACATTCTAAGTATAATATAAAAAATTCTGTAGAGTTTAAAAATAAAATTAAGAACCAAAAAGTAAAAGATAATGAAAAACTGATTTCCTTAGATGTAGTGTCTTTGTTTCCAAGCGTACCTGTTGATTTGGCAATAAACACAATAGAAGAAAAATGGAATATGATAGAGCGACATACTAATATAGAAAAGAGCTTGTTTCTCCGTATTGTTAAATTTTGTATAGAAGTTAATAGTTATTTTCAATATAATAGTAAATTTTATAAACAACAGAAAGGATTACCGATGGGATCTCCTGCCTCTCCAATTGTGGCTGATTTTGTTATGGAGAAGTTACTAGACACATGTATTGAAAAGCTTGGTATTAAACCAGTGATATTGACCAAATATGTTGATGATTTGTTTTATATAATATCTGAAAATGCCATTGATACTTTACTTAAAACTTTTAATGAATTTCATCCCAGTATTAAGTTTACAATAGAAATAGAATGTAATTCAAGACTTCCATATTTAGATACTTTACTTTTTAGGAGTAGAAATAATTTATTAATAGATTGGTATCAGAAACCAACGGCTTCTGGCAGAATCATTAATTACTATTGTAAACACAGTAAAACAATTATAATAAATGCAGCTAAAAATTTGATAGAAAGGATACTTATGATAAGTGATATTGTGTTTCATAAAAAGAATAAGGAAAATATTAGAAATATACTGAATAATAATAATTTTCCAATTCATCTTACAAATAGATTAATTAGACAATATATAAATAAGAATAATTTAAATACGAATAATTTAACAATAGAAAATATGATTGAGCCAAAATTTTATAAGTCTTTGATTTATGTACCTGAAATATCAGAACGGTTAGAGAAATCAAAAATTTTTGACTGCAATAAGTATAGAATGGCATACAAAACACACTATACATTAAAAAGACTATTTAGTAAAACTAAAGATAAAATACCGAATCTAGAATTATCAAATTTAGTCTATAAAATTCCTTGTAGCGTAAAAGACAACGAGATTTGCAACAAAGTATATATAGGAACAACAAAAAATAAACTAAAAACTAGAATTGCTGGTCATAAATCTGATCAAAGATATAGAAATATTAATTCACAAAAAACTGCATTATCATCTCATTGTGCTAGATTAAATCACTATCCTAATTTTGAAAATGTTTCAGTAATAAACACAGAAAATAATTATAAACGGCGGTATATGTTAGAAATGTTACAAATAATTAATACACCAATAGCACACAGAATTAATTTTAAGGCAGACACAGATAATGTAGCTCAAATTTACAGACACTTGATAAATAAGAAATAATATTGTACTTTATTTTTTGTTACAAAAATTTTTTATATGACAAAATAATTTTATGTTAGTTTGAAAAAATTTTTATAACTTTTTTGTTGTTAGTTTTTTGTGTTCAAATAAATATTTCTTTGTCGTGATGATGCTACACAAGGGAGTAGCGAAATATTGAAAAAATAAAAAATAAAAGACCTTGTGCTTGAATAATAAATTAAGAAATAAATAATTAAAAAGGTCAAATAAAAACTATATTTATAAAGTGTAGAATTTACCGAGGTTTCTAAGAGACGGAGTTTTAGAGTTGTTTTATTTCTAAGGTGATGAATAGCGTCATACTGACCTTAGGGAGCTCCTTCAGGCAGGAAAATAGTGCTGAAAGAAAGTTAGAATATAATTGAATTCTTACCCTGAAATTTTGCGTCCCGAGGAAATAAATAAATAACGTTTTTGTAAATTTTTTTAAGTATTCGGTTTGAAGATAAGTGAAAGCCGCCTTTGTCCCTTTTTTTGTATTTTGTTTTATCTGCTAAATTAAAATTTTATTAAATATTGTATAAAAAAAAAAACAAAATTTGTAATGTTATTTTAACTATCATATATTAATTAAAAGGAAATGGTTATAAACTTTAAAAGGAAAAGAAATATGGACCGTTAGATTTATCATTTTGAGGGGATGTGTTAAGATGGTAAGTGTGTGCATATCCGGTTTTGTGGGGTCATTAAAATTTTTGCCGGAAATGGAGATAGCCATGATTGGGATTTGGGCGGCTGGAAGAAAGATCTAACTTCTCTAGGTGAAGTGTTCAGTTGTAGTAGTGTTGTCAATTTTTTTATGTAGTATGGAATAATTGCTGTTTGTCCTAGGCCTGAACGAGGGTTGAGATGATACGTCCCGTAAATCACCGAGTATTCTGAGCTAACCGAAATAAATCGTTTAGGTGCGTCAGGTCATGTAACAACAAAAAACTTTAAAAAGAATACTAGGAAAAGCTGATTTCATTTTACTTTTGATTGAAAAAATAAATATTAAAACAAAATGAGTAAAAACAACATCTTTAAAAAAAATAATAATGAAGAAGATTCGGATTCCAGTTCCCATATTGGACTAAACGAAGTCGTTCGGATATCCAAAAATATCAAGACATGTTAAACTAAAAGACACAAATTAAAAATAAAGCAAGTATTGCCTTAGTGAAAAAAGCTGCAGGTGGCTCTCTCGTTTGAAACTACTTTGAACAAATAAGAGTTCATAACAAAATTGTTCTAAAAAAATATTATCTGTGTAAACTTTGCTTTGAAATAACACCAACGCGAATAAA
This sequence comes from Gymnosoma rotundatum, assembly GCA_916610165.2. Lineage (NCBI taxonomy): Eukaryota > Metazoa > Arthropoda > Insecta > Diptera > Tachinidae > Gymnosoma > Gymnosoma rotundatum. Next base: position 86,014,628 of record OU744337.1, on the reverse strand, counting down.
GGAATAAGTAGTAAAAAATTTTTGAAGTTTCTTTATATCTTTAGGTTAGGAAAGTTGAACCTGTGCAATGACTTATCAACTCGGAGATCCAGAGGGCCCGTTGGAACCGTTCCATAACATTAGTATATCTTCAAAAAAATGTATTTTTCACTTCACTATAGGTTAAAAGGTTATGTGGACTATATGTATAATGTAAAACAATGGTCTTTTAATACATTCTTCTTAATTGGAAATCTGTTTTAGCAAGAATCCAACCAACCAACCAACTTATGGAAAAAAATATTTCCTTTTAATCACATGTTGTTACTTGATATCAGTAATTTACTTTGCTACAGAGCCCTGAAACCGCTATTACTATATATAACTGAGCGATGCCCGTCTGTCCGTCCGTGTCAGTGTTGAAAAAAATAAATATGTCATTCGATCAGATATAGTGTCGAAAGAGGTGCTATTGAAAATCAGCACATTCGGTCCATGTTCTTTTATGACATTTGCAACAGCAAAGTAACTCCAATCAAAAAAATAATTATATCGGGTAATAGAATTAAAAAATAAGAAAAAAACATCAAGTGAAAAAATTGCAACTCAACCATATTTTCCGCGTTTAGGGGGCTCTTAAATTACCAAATTTTTTAAAACATCAATATGGGTATCATTTTAAAGCTTTTGAAAAAATATTTCAGGAAATACTAAACATTTTTAATAATGCTTAAACTATTAAGAGCCGATGGCATTTTTATGTAAAATAATATATATGCCGTATCAATTTTTTAATCCATGGCAGGACCAAAAAAAATTTTGCGTAGCGACGCCTTTAGCAAGAGCGTCGGGAGGAGGCTAAAATGTCCTACTGTCTCGAGTCCCTCAAAAATATTTAGGGGAGGGGTCTCTGTCCGTTTGGAAAAACCACCTCCGGCCCAAGTCCCGGTTTTATTTAAAATTTTGTTAGTGTTAGTTAACGTTAGTAAGTTTTGTTTTAAATTAGTGTTAGTATTATTAGTTTTTTTATTGCTGATCCACCTTACTCGTGCGGATGGCCGGCCGCATTGGATCCCTAATATGGCCTTAGTTTTAATGGCGGCTGAGCAAGACCGCAATCTATTAATTTTTTGTTGAAAAAAATAAAGAGGAACGATATTTTACCGGTTACCTTTACTGCTTAGAAGTCCCCGTAGTAAACCTAAAAAGAAAAAGATTAATAAAATGCTGTAAATTGTTTGAATTAAATTAATTGTTCGTTTTACTTACCTCATGTTCTTTTACATTTTACAAAATGCTTCTTCTTGATACATGTGTTTGTTTTCCTTTTGTTTGACTATGAGTAAGTTTCCCGGTGATGGACAGGTACTACCCTATTTCCAGTGTTTGAATTCCTACTTTACCTACCTTTTTTTTAAATACGGCTACAGCTCCTACTTTTTCAAGTAGAAGTAGCGGTAGACGCTGCATTATTCCGAAGCATTAAAATTTTTGAGCTACAGCTATTTTTCAAAAAAATAAAGCGGTAAGTAGCAGCAGCCTCTTTGCTACTTCAGTTAAAGTATTAGTAGAGGTACAAAAAGCAAAACTATTCTACTCAAATTTTTGCTGCAATTTGAAAAGTAGCCAAAAACAAAAACATTATTTCTGGCTACTTTGTGTTGATAATAAACATACTTTTTGGCTACTTTATATGAATTCTTTATGCTTGAAGCTACGCAATACAAATATTTGCTTCTGGCTACTTACCGACAATAGGAAGAACGAAGAAAGAACGTGTGTTATTTTGTTTCGTTTTTTCTTTTGGAATTTTTTTCACACTCTAGACAATAGGACAGAATAAAGTAAATTCGTAAACAACTAAAATAACATGTAGTACTATTACAGTTTCTTTTAATTTAAGATAATTCTTTTGAAAAAAACCGACTTCAAAACAGATTTCATCTGTCTGCCTACAACAGTTCAAGCAAAGACTATAAATATACTAAGATGTTTCACTGCCGTACATTCTACATCCACTGCATATTTTGTCGATGGACGTACTGCCACTTTAAGAGTAAAATCAAAAGAGAGGTTAATAATCTCAGCAAACTTGTTACTCTCATCTCACATTAATTCATTTGTATATACGTGCATACGAATGTGTATATATTTACATTATAAAATATCCAACGTAAACCAATGTTACCGATTGTGCATTTGTATGGTAACAATATGTGTTTTGTTGTTGTATAAAAGAAATAACATGGATTTACACGGAATATTAAATTCATTTATTATCAGTATGAACATTTATTATTCGGAACCTTTTCGATTTTAATTTACTTTACTTTTTTAGTTACTGAATGTTTGCTGTGTTTTTGTATACTGTCTTTTTGTTTCTGTCTTTTTCTCTTATTGAATCAATATTTAATCAATTTGGCTTTTGATATAACACTTTCAAGTTTTCTATACAAAATTTGGGTAAAATCCACTAATGAGCTAAAATAGCAGTAGTGGAATGGCCATATGAATATACTTTCGACGCAGTAATACATTTCAATTTCTACTTTTAAATAAAAAATGTATCATGAGAATATCATGAAATATTTATATTTGAAGCAATCAAGCACGCATAAAGTAAATTAAATTCATTTATTATCTAAATTTAATTACTACATACATATAAATTAAATACCATAATTATTAACATTTAATTAATTTGTTTCAATAATATTTATTAACATTTATTTTATTAACTTTTATCACTATTCTAAGAAGAATACTAGTTTAGCGTCTCAGTTGTAGTGAACGTAGTGCTTGAATCTTATATATAAAAATGACGTGCGCCAAGATAGCGTCGAAGAAATAGCGCCGATTTTGGGAATTAAAAACCGGGAAAAAAACCGGGAAGTAAAATTCCCCGGGATTGGATATTTTGAATTAAAAAATAAAATTTGAATAAATTTTGGCATCTAGAAGAAGAAAAATTGATTTATATTGTAAATAAATAAACAAAACATTTGTGTATTTAGAAAATAATTATAAAAAAGCGTTTTTAATGATCACAAAAACCGTTGCTGACTTTTCCCTTGGAAACTATTACACTCTCGCCCATTATGGCCATACATTATTAAAATAGAGATATTAATGAACAAAAATTGCCAACCGTGCAACAATTCCGCCGAGCCGTTTTCGAGAAAAGTGGCTTCATCCTGAGTGGGCCAAAAAAGCGTTGCTAATGTTTTCCATGGAAACTATAACACTCTCGCCCATTATGGCCATACATTATTAAAATAGAGATATTAATGAACAAAAATTGCCAACCGTGCAACAATTCCGCCGAGCCTTTTTCGAGAAAAGTGGCTTCATCCAGAGTGGGCCAAAAAAGCGTTGCTAATGTTTTCCATGGAAACTATAACACTCTCGCCCATTATGGCCATACATTATTAAAAAAGAGATATTAATGAACAAAAATTGCCAACCGTGCAACAATTCCGCCGAGCCGTTTTCGAGAAAAATGGCTTCATCCTAAGTGGGCCAAAAAAGCGTTGCTAATGTTTTCCATGGAAACTATAATACTCTCGCCCAAAATGGCCATACATTATTAAAATAGAGATATTAATGAACAAAAATTGCCAACCGTGCAACAATTCCGCCGAGCCGTTTTCGAGAAAAGTGGCTTCATCCTGAGTGGGCCAAAAAAGCGTTGCTAATGTTTTCCATGGAAACTATAATACTCTCGCCCAAAATGGCCATACATTATTAAAATAGAGATATTAATGAACAAAAACTGCCAACCGTGCAACAATTCCGCCGAGCCGTTTTCGAGAAAAGTGGCTTCATCCTGAGTGGGCCCACTCTAATATCTCTATTTTAATAATGTATGGCCATAATGGGCGAGAGTGTTATAGTTTCCATGGAAAACATTAGCAACGCTTTTTTGGCCCACTTAGGATGAAGCCACTTTTCTCGAAAACGGCTCGGCGGAATTGTTGCACGGTTGGCAATTTTTGTTCATTAATATCTCTATTTTAATAATGTATGGCCATTTTGGGCGAGAGTATTATAGTTTCCATGGAAAACATTAGCAACGCTTTTTTGGCCCACTTAGGATGAAGCCACTTTTCTCGAAAACGGCTCGGCGGAATTGTTGCACGGTTGGCAATTTTTGTTCATTAATATCTCTATTTTAATAATGTATGGCCATTTTGGGCGAGAGTATTATAGTTTCCATGGAAAACATTAGCAACGCTTTTTTGGCCCACTTAGGATGAAGCCATTTTTCTCGAAAACGGCTCGGCGGAATTGTTGCACGGTTGGCAATTTTTGTTCATTAATATCTCTATTTTAATAATGTATGGCCATTTTGGGCGAGAGTGTTATAGTTTCCATGGAAAACATTAGCAACGCTTTTTTGGCCCACTCTGGATGAAGCCACTTTTCTCGAAAACGGCTCGGCGGAATTGTTGCACGGTTGGCAATTTTTGTTCATTAATATCTCTATTTTAATAATGTATGGCCATAATGGGCGAGAGTGTTATAGTTTCCATGGAAAACATTAGCAACGCTTTTTTGGCCCACTCAGGATGAAGCCACTTTTCTCGAAAACGGCTCGGCGGAATTGTTGCACGGTTGGCAATTTTTGTTCATTAATATCTCTATTTTAATAATGTATGGCCATAATGGGCGAGAGTGTTATAGTTTCCATGGAAAACATTAGCAACGCTTTTTTGGCCCACTTAGGATGAAGCCACTTTTCTCGAAAACGGCTCGGCGGAATTGTTGCACGGTTGGCAATTTTTGTTCATTAATATCTCTATTTTAATAATGTATGGCCATTTTGGGCGAGAGTATTATAGTTTCCATGGAAAACATTAGCAACGCTTTTTTGGCCCACTTAGGATGAAGCCACTTTTCTCGAAAACGGCTCGGCGGAATTGTTGCACGGTTGGCAATTTTTGTTCATTAATATCTCTATTTTAATAATGTATGGCCATTTTGGGCGAGAGTATTATAGTTTCCATGGAAAACATTAGCAACGCTTTTTTGGCCCACTTAGGATGAAGCCATTTTTCTCGAAAACGGCTCGGCGGAATTGTTGCACGGTTGGCAATTTTTGTTCATTAATATCTCTATTTTAATAATGTATGGCCATTTTGGGCGAGAGTGTTATAGTTTCCATGGAAAACATTAGCAACGCTTTTTTGGCCCACTTAGGATGAAGCCATTTTTCTCGAAAACGGCTCGGCGGAATTGTTGCACGGTTGGCAATTTTTGTTCATTAATATCTCTATTTTAATATCGTATGGCCATAATGGGCGAGAGTGTTATAGTTTCCATGGAAAACATTAGCAACGCTTTTTTGGCCCACTTAGGATGAAGCCATTTTTCTCGAAAACGGCTCGGCGGAATTGTTGCACGGTTGGCAATTTTTGTTCATTAATATCTCTATTTTAATAATGTATGGCCATAATGGGCGAGAGTGTTATAGTTTCCATGGAAAACATTAGCAACGCTTTTTTGGCCCACTTAGGATGAAGCCACTTTTCTCGAAAACGGCTCGGCGGAATTGTTGCACGGTTGGCAATTTTTGTTCATTAATATCTCTATTTTAATAATGTATGGCCATTTTGGGCGAGAGTATTATAGTTTCCATGGAAAACATTAGCAACGCTTTTTTGGCCCACTTAGGATGAAGCCACTTTTCTCGAAAACGGCTCGGCGGAATTGTTGCACGGTTGGCAATTTTTGTTCATTAATATCTCTATTTTAATAATGTATGGCCATTTTGGGCGAGAGTATTATAGTTTCCATGGAAAACATTAGCAACGCTTTTTTGGCCCACTTAGGATGAAGCCATTTTTCTCGAAAACGGCTCGGCGGAATTGTTGCACGGTTGGCAATTTTTGTTCATTAATATCTCTATTTTAATAATGTATGGCCATTTTGGGCGAGAGTGTTATAGTTTCCATGGAAAACATTAGCAACGCTTTTTTGGCCCACTTAGGATGAAGCCATTTTTCTCGAAAACGGCTCGGCGGAATTGTTGCACGGTTGGCAATTTTTGTTCATTAATATCTCTATTTTAATATCGTATGGCCATAATGGGCGAGAGTGTTATAGTTTCCATGGAAAACATTAGCAACGCTTTTTTGGCCCACTTAGGATGAAGCCATTTTTCTCGAAAACGGCTCGGCGGAATTGTTGCACGGTTGGCAATTTTTGTTCATTAATATCTCTATTTTAATAATGTATGGCCATTTTGGGCGAGAGTGTTATAGTTTCCATGGAAAACATTAGCAACGCTTTTTTGGCCCACTCTGGATGAAGCCACTTTTCTCGAAAACGGCTCGGCGGAATTGTTGCACGGTTGGCAATTTTTGTTCATTAATATCTCTATTTTAATAATGTATGGCCATAATGGGCGAGAGTGTTATAGTTTCCATGGAAAACATTAGCAACGCTTTTTTGGCCCACTCAGGATGAAGCCACTTTTCTCGAAAACGGCTCGGCGGAATTGTTGCACGGTTGGCAATTTTTGTTCATTAATATCTCTATTTTAATAATGTATGGCCATAATGGGCGAGAGTGTTATAGTTTCCATGGAAAACATTAGCAACGCTTTTTTGGCCCACTTAGGATGAAGCCACTTTTCTCGAAAACGGCTCGGCGGAATTGTTGCACGGTTGGCAATTTTTGTTCATTAATATCTCTATTTTAATAATGTATGGCCATTTTGGGCGAGAGTATTATAGTTTCCATGGAAAACATTAGCAACGCTTTTTTGGCCCACTTAGGATGAAGCCACTTTTCTCGAAAACGGCTCGGCGGAATTGTTGCACGGTTGGCAATTTTTGTTCATTAATATCTCTATTTTAATAATGTATGGCCATTTTGGGCGAGAGTATTATAGTTTCCATGGAAAACATTAGCAACGCTTTTTTGGCCCACTTAGGATGAAGCCATTTTTCTCGAAAACGGCTCGGCGGAATTGTTGCACGGTTGGCAATTTTTGTTCATTAATATCTCTATTTTAATAATGTATGGCCATTTTGGGCGAGAGTGTTATAGTTTCCATGGAAAACATTAGCAACGCTTTTTTGGCCCACTCTGGATGAAGCCATTTTTCTCGAAAACGGCTCGGCGGAATTGTTGCACGGTTGGCAATTTTTGTTCATTAATATCTCTATTTTAATATCGTATGGCCATAATGGGCGAGAGTGTTATAGTTTCCATGGAAAACATTAGCAACGCTTTTTTGGCCCACTCTGGATGAAGCCACTTTTCTCGAAAACGGCTCGGCGGAATTGTTGCACGGTTGGCAATTTTTGTTCATTAATATCTCTATTTTAATAATGTATGGCCATTTTGGGCGAGAGTATTATAGTTTCCATGGAAAACATTAGCAACGCTTTTTTGGCCCACTTAGGATGAAGCCACTTTTCTCGAAAACGGCTCGGCGGAATTGTTGCACGGTTGGCAATTTTTGTTCATTAATATCTCTATTTTAATAATGTATGGCCATTTTGGGCGAGAGTATTATAGTTTCCATGGAAAACATTAGCAACGCTTTTTTGGCCCACTTAGGATGAAGCCATTTTTCTCGAAAACGGCTCGGCGGAATTGTTGCACGGTTGGCAATTTTTGTTCATTAATATCTCTATTTTAATAATGTATGGCCATTTTGGGCGAGAGTGTTATAGTTTCCATGGAAAACATTAGCAACGCTTTTTTGGCCCACTCTGGATGAAGCCACTTTTCTCGAAAACGGCTCGGCGGAATTGTTGCACGGTTGGCAATTTTTGTTCATTAATATCTCTATTTTAATAATGTATGGCCATTTTGGGCGAGAGTATTATAGTTTCCATGGAAAACATTAGCAACGCTTTTTTGGCCCACTTAGGATGAAGCCATTTTTCTCGAAAACGGCTCGGCGGAATTGTTGCACGGTTGGCAATTTTTGTTCATTAATATCTCTATTTTAATAATGTATGGCCATTTTGGGCGAGAGTGTTATAGTTTCCATGGAAAACATTAGCAACGCTTTTTTGGCCCACTCTGGATGAAGCCACTTTTCTCGAAAACGGCTCGGCGGAATTGTTGCACGGTTGGCAATTTTTGTTCATTAATATCTCTATTTTAATAATGTATGGCCATTTTGGGCGAGAGTATTATAGTTTCCATGGAAAACATTAGCAACGCTTTTTTGGCCCACTTAGGATGAAGCCATTTTTCTCGAAAACGGCTCGGCGGAATTGTTGCACGGTTGGCAATTTTTGTTCATTAATATCTCTATTTTAATAATGTATGGCCATTTTGGGCGAGAGTGTTATAGTTTCCATGGAAAACATTAGCAACGCTTTTTTGGCCCACTCTGGATGAAGCCACTTTTCTCGAAAACGGCTCGGCGGAATTGTTGCACGGTTGGCAATTTTTGTTCATTAATATCTCTATTTTAATAATGTATGGCCATTTTGGGCGAGAGTATTATAGTTTCCATGGAAAACATTAGCAACGCTTTTTTGGCCCACTTAGGATGAAGCCATTTTTCTCGAAAACGGCTCGGCGGAATTGTTGCACGGTTGGCAATTTTTGTTCATTAATATCTCTATTTTAATAATGTATGGCCATTTTGGGCGAGAGTGTTATAGTTTCCATGGAAAACATTAGCAACGCTTTTTTGGCCCACTCTGGATGAAGCCACTTTTCTCGAAAACGGCTCGGCGGAATTGTTGCACGGTTGGCAATTTTTGTTCATTAATATCTCTATTTTAATAATGTATGGCCATTTTGGGCGAGAGTATTATAGTTTCCATGGAAAACATTAGCAACGCTTTTTTGGCCCACTTAGGATGAAGCCATTTTTCTCGAAAACGGCTCGGCGGAATTGTTGCACGGTTGGCAATTTTTGTTCATTAATATCTCTATTTTAATAATGTATGGCCATTTTGGGCGAGAGTATTATAGTTTCCATGGAAAACATTAGCAACGCTTTTTTGGCCCACTTAGGATGAAGCCATTTTTCTCGAAAACGGCTCGGCGGAATTGTTGCACGGTTGGCAATTTTTGTTCATTAATATCTCTATTTTAATAATGTATGGCCATTTTGGGCGAGAGTGTTATAGTTTCCATGGAAAACATTAGCAACGCTTTTTTGGCCCACTCTGGATGAAGCCACTTTTCTCGAAAACGGCTCGGCGGAATTGTTGCACGGTTGGCAATTTTTGTTCATTAATATCTCTATTTTAATAATGTATGGCCATTTTGGGCGAGAGTATTATAGTTTCCATGGAAAACATTAGCAACGCTTTTTTGGCCCACTTAGGATGAAGCCATTTTTCTCGAAAACGGCTCGGCGGAATTGTTGCACGGTTGGCAATTTTTGTTCATTAATATCTCTATTTTAATAATGTATGGCCATTTTGGGCGAGAGTGTTATAGTTTCCATGGAAAACATTAGCAACGCTTTTTTGGCCCACTCTGGATGAAGCCACTTTTCTCGAAAACGGCTCGGCGGAATTGTTGCACGGTTGGCAATTTTTGTTCATTAATATCTCTATTTTAATAATGTATGGCCATTTTGGGCGAGAGTATTATAGTTTCCATGGAAAACATTAGCAACGCTTTTTTGGCCCACTTAGGATGAAGCCATTTTTCTCGAAAACGGCTCGGCGGAATTGTTGCACGGTTGGCAATTTTTGTTCATTAATATCTCTATTTTAATAATGTATGGCCATTTTGGGCGAGAGTGTTATAGTTTCCATGGAAAACATTAGCAACGCTTTTTTGGCCCACTCTGGATGAAGCCACTTTTCTCGAAAACGGCTCGGCGGAATTGTTGCACGGTTGGCAATTTTTGTTCATTAATATCTCTATTTTAATAATGTATGGCCATTTTGGGCGAGAGTATTATAGTTTCCATGGAAAACATTAGCAACGCTTTTTTGGCCCACTTAGGATGAAGCCATTTTTCTCGAAAACGGCTCGGCGGAATTGTTGCACGGTTGGCAATTTTTGTTCATTAATATCTCTATTTTAATAATGTATGGCCATTTTGGGCGAGAGTGTTATAGTTTCCATGGAAAACATTAGCAACGCTTTTTTGGCCCACTCTGGATGAAGCCACTTTTCTCGAAAACGGCTCGGCGGAATTGTTGCACGGTTGGCAATTTTTGTTCATTAATATCTCTATTTTAATAATGTATGGCCATTTTGGGCGAGAGTATTATAGTTTCCATGGAAAACATTAGCAACGCTTTTTTGGCCCACTTAGGATGAAGCCATTTTTCTCGAAAACGGCTCGGCGGAATTGTTGCACGGTTGGCAATTTTTGTTCATTAATATCTCTTTTTTAATAATGTATGGCCATAATGGGCGAGAGTGTTATAGTTTCCATGGAAAACATTAGCAACGCTTTTTTGGCCCACTCTGGATGAAGCCACTTTTCTCGAAAACGGCTCGGCGGAATTGTTGCACGGTTGGCAATTTTTGTTCATTAATATCTCTATTTTAATAATGTATGGCCATTTTGGGCGAGAGTGTTATAGTTTCCATGGAAAACATTAGCAACGCTTTTTTGGCCCACTCTGGATGAAGCCACTTTTCTCGAAAACGGCTCGGCGGAATTGTTGCACGGTTGGCAATTTTTGTTCATTAATATCTCTATTTTAATAATGTATGGCCATTTTGGGCGAGAGTATTATAGTTTCCATGGAAAACATTAGCAACGCTTTTTTGGCCCACTTAGGATGAAGCCATTTTTCTCGAAAACGGCTCGGCGGAATTGTTGCACGGTTGGCAATTTTTGTTCATTAATATCTCTTTTTTAATAATGTATGGCCATAATGGGCGAGAGTGTTATAGTTTCCATGGAAAACATTAGCAACGCTTTTTTGGCCCACTCTGGATGAAGCCACTTTTCTCGAAAAAGGCTCGGCGGAATTGTTGCACGGTTGGCAATTTTTGTTCATTAATATCTCTATTTTAATAATGTATGGCCATAATGGGCGAGAGTGTAATAGTTTCCAAGGGAAAAGTCAGCAACGGTTTTTGTGATCATTAAAAACGCTTTTTTATAATTATTTTCTAAATACACAAATGTTTTGTTTATTTATTTACAATATAAATCAATTTTTCTTCTTCTAGATGCCAAAATTTATTCAAATTTTATTTTTTAATTCAAAATATCCAATCCCGGGGAATTTTACTTCCCGGTTTTTTTCCCGGTTTTTAATTCCCAAAATCGACGCTATTTCTTCGACGCTATCTTGGCGCACGTATAAAAATGGTGTAAAAAAGGTATAGTAATTCATAAAATGAGAACAGCTGTGCAGATTTCTGTATCATTATTTGTCAGTAGCTCGTATTTTCAATGAGAAGGTTTTTACGGAAGAAAATCCCTCCAGAAAAGTCGGAAAATTAGAAAAATCAAAAAATTGCTGATTTTAATAATTTGTTCGGGATAAAAGTCAGCCTTACACATTCATATAAAGAAAAATAAAAGCAGGTGGCAAATTACGACACTCGATATCGATCGAAATTTTTATAGAATTTAAATGTAAATTTCGATCGACATCGAAAATTTTAGTTTATTTAAAACGTTTGTGAAACTTTCCTGCAGAGCTAAGTAAACGGTAGCGAAATGGCCATCATGACGTGCTTTTACCTTCAATAATTAAAATCGGTGATTTTAATAATTTGTTCGGAAATATTAGCACAATATTTTTAAGGATTAAAATTAATTTTTTTACCAAATTTTGGGTAAAATTATTTCTTAATGGCTTTCCAAATGAAAAATAGAAAGTTCTTGGTGTAAAACATGGAAAATTGCGAAAAATGCAATATTTCAACGATTTTCTTACTATTAATGCGGAATAATAGATATAACTAAACCTTGACAAATTCTGACATATCCATCGGAAATGTATATCCGTTCTAAAAACTATAAAAACACGCATAAAGGTCTTATAAATACTATTTTGTAAAAACAGCAGCTAAAAACATAAAAAATATATTACGAAGCAATGTGCATAGTGTATAGGCTTGCCAGCTCCAATTTGCCAAAAGGCTTGACATTGCCCAAAAAAAAAAACTTGATTTTGAAAAAAAAAACTTGACAAATAAAAACACTCATACTATTGGTTTTTATTTAATTTTTTTTATTATTTTTTTCATAAAAATTATTAGAATAAAAACAAAAATATCGTTAAAAGCATGATATAAAAATAGAAGGTAGTTCCACTTCAAAAATTTGTGACGTTTGCGGGAATTATTTGAAATATATTTTTTGTAAACAACACAACTTGCGTTGCCACAGATATAAATAAGAAAAAAATAATTTGGAACTATTTAACAAAATATGTGTAATTTGTATAATAAATGTAAAGAAAACTCAAATCTATTTACTATAAATATAAATTACACAGAAACAAATCCTTTGACTCTAAAAGACAATTTATACAAATTTGCTTATTATCATAGTTTATTAAAAATACAATTGTAGAGTAAGATTTTTACCGAATTAACCAATTTAATTAATAAAAGTTTCAAAGATTGATATTTATTTTCACGTAATTAATAAATTAATATACAGGCATGTCACAAATTCTGATCGGAATGGTTTTAATTCCGTACTAACAATTCCGATCGATTTTGTTTTACCTTCTTCAGATTCCATTCGATTTTGATTATTTTTAAAAATGCTCAATCTCCACCTTTATATTTAAATGTAGCAATATGCGCACACTAAAGTTAGCAACAAGGCTAATCTAAATAAGGACATATTATAAAAGTAAATTTGAAATTCGCAAATAACAGAATTTCAAAGAAAGTAAAGTCCACTTTGAAATTTAAAAGTGGTTTCATTCCGAAAAAATCATTCATTTTTCGTTTTCTATAGAACTAATTTGCGGAATTGAAACCACTTCCGATCGGAATTGAGTTCTTTGACATGCCTGACAAGTTCATTAAGCAAACTGTGTTTCAGAGCATTTTATAATGATATCAATATGGTTTATATAAGTTTTTAAGTCCTTAGCATTAGCCAAGTACAAATTTTTTTAAATTAATAAAGCAGTTTTTTATCTTTTTACACAATTTTACATTTTTCTGTTCGAAAAGCGAATACGAAAAAATTGTCTTCCCAAAAAAAAAAAATTTTTGTAATATAAGCATCTAACATTAAATTTTTGCATATGGGGGCCAGTAAATTAGTCAGTGCCATTAATTTTAAGAAAAGTTAAATATAGATATAAAGGTCACCCTCAGATAAAACTTTCACGTATATATAATTTTGATCGCTTTCCTCAAAAGTTTGAGAATCCAGTTCCTTTAACCGCATTTTGAAGTAATATATCCCGAAAAGTTTTCTTCGTTGTTCCTTTAGCTAGTGATAAAATGTAAGTTTTGCCGAAAAACAAAATAAAGTAATTTACCTCCATTTGTTTTTCGTCTATATGTGAAAACTCAATTAGTTATCTTGAAAATCTATCACTTTTGTTTCATTACCTAATTAATTAAGACGTTACTTTAAAAAAAAGTATTCTTTTACTTTAAGTCAAAACTGAAATTAAAAATTTTATTCCATATTTTATCTTTTGTAGTCTGGAAAAACACTTTTTCCAAAAGTAAATTTTTCTTGTCCAAAACAATGTCATTTTTCCCAAAATGCAACGACCGCACTAAAGATGCATTTGGCAAATCAAATTGTTCGAAGTTTGAAAAATCTTACAGAATTCTTGCAGAAACGTCTTTTACTAATGCAGTCCGAATAAAGGCAACATTTTTGCTAAATTTTGTTTATTTTGTTTTATTTATTTAATAAAATTTGTTGATGACTTTTATGTTATGTATTTCTTTCTTTTAAAATTTCATATAAGTTAAAAAAAACACAACAGAAAACCGGGATCTTACAAATTTATATGGTAGCATAAATTTTCATAATTCCCGCAAACGTCAGAACGTTAATATGGCGACGAAAAGAGAGAGTGGAACTACTTTCTATTATTATATCATGGTTAAAAGTAAAAATAACAGAAACAATGTGAAAGAAACAAAAAACAATATAAGAATAAAAATTCAGTCGTTATATATTTTAGAGAAAACTTAGGCGTTATTTAAAAAAAATATAGGTACTATCTTAAGAAATATAGATAGTAAAAATATGCTCTATCGATGTGTTTTTTAGAAATATAAACTTACTTTTTTAAGTATTATTACATATGTAGCTAGAATAAATTTGAGAAAAAAAAATTAACTTACAAAAAACATTGACAAATCACTTTTTCACTTGACACTTGACGCGCATTAAAAAACTTGACAATCAGGCCCGTCTGGCAACCCTAATAGTGTACTAAAATTATTATGTCTGGTTTGACGAGAATAACTCTTGTCACAAAAACAGGTTGGAAGTTCCGAATTTGCTTATACTTATGTTGCTAAGAAAGCAATGCTCATGGGAAACACATGAGTGCAAAGTAATAAGTACTGGGAAAGTCTAAATTCTAAAGCGCCAGTAATTTATTTTGTTGGGCAATTTAAATATATAAATTCAGTTAGCAAATTCATATTGAGGTTTATATATATTGAACATATATGCAGGTTAAATAAACTTAACAAAAAATTTAATAATAAATATACATATTTTAATACCATTGTTTCAAATATCTTAAAAAACATATTAGGTATCCACAAGAATAAATGCTAAAAAAATTACTACATAATTTAGGGTATGATTAGCTCGGTGCGATTACGCATATTTTAAAAATACACAAATAAAAATGTATAGTTACCCTACAATAACAAGAGCAGTCATATAGTTTCGTTTTTAAGCTTATTTTACAAACAATTTTTAAATAAGTAGGAAAAATAGAATCCAAAAATAAAATTTTATGAAGCACATTCATCGTTATATGTAGATATGAAAGTATGTATGTAAGTTTCTATATGTTAAATGTGTGTTTTTGTCTCTCAATACTTTACTTTAACAAAACATTTCTTATGAACATCCACACACATTTTTAAACGCATGTGTGTATGAATCTGTCTTGTTTACAAAACTAATATTGTGCTCTCTTGAGTTTTGGTTGCGCTCACAGAAATTTCTTCCCTCTTATCTCTTACCCCCGCTACCGTGAAACTGCTCCTAATTTTTGATTTTTAAATGTTCAAACTGCAACATCTTTATAAATTTATTGTCTTTGGTTCAAGTGTATGGCCACATAAATTAGATTACATTAACTAGGGTGGTATAGGTGGTTTATTAGGAACTTTGCTACTATATCGGCGCCCCTCACAGATACGTTAAAAAAAACCGACAAATTTGTAATGACTCCAGAAGCTATACAAGCGTTCGAGAACCTTAAGAAAGCCCTTACCACATCACCTGTATTGAAACATGCTGATTTTTCAAAACATTTTTATATACAGTGCGATGCCTCTCAATATGGTATTGGGGCGATTTTATTTCAGTATAATGATAAGCAACAAGAAAATCCTATAGCTTTTTTATTCTCAAAAATTGAATTCATGTCCGAAAAACTACAGCGTTACCGAAAAAGAATGTTTTGCAGCTGTAATGGCCATCAAGAAATTTAGGTTATTTGTGGAGATAATACCTTTTACGGTAATAACTGACCACGCAATGGTTAATGAGTTTGAAGGTCTTTACAACTTCAAGCCTACAATTTTAACATCGAACACCGGAAAGGTTCTAAAAATGTCGTTTCGGACAAGCTTTCTAGATTTCCATCAGTGAAAGCCGTCAGTGAAGTAAATTTACAACAACTACTTGATATTAAATCTGAAGAATTTGAACATAGCGAATACGTGGCTTTAAAAAACAAATCAGTGGAGCTCATTGAAAATTTCCAGACCTAAAAATCCAAAATGGCTTGAGCTTTAAAAAATTAAACTTTGATCAGGATCCGGATGAACAGTTTTCATGGAAGTTTTGGATTCCATCAAATTTAACTAAAAAAATAATAGAAAAAGCCCACTCTGCTTACTCTTCAGCTCATTGTGGGACAGCAAAAACATTTGAGAAAATAAAACGTTTTTTATTATTGGCCTCGAATGACAGTTCAAGTAAGAGAGTAACAAAACCTGATGCCTGGAATCGACCAAAAAGTGGTAACAAAAAGACCCTTCCAAAAACTTTACATCGATTTCTTGGGTAAATATCCTCGATCTAAAATTACATTTTACATTTTCAAAAGCAATGCGAGAAGCAACAACGATTAATGTAGTGCAGTTCCTGATTCAGGAAATATTTCATAAGTTCAGTGTCCCAGAGATCATTCACAGTGACAACGGCTCACAGTTTGTTTCAAAAAATTTTTCAAAAATGATAGAAACATACAAAATAAAACATATGAAATCGGCTGTTTACTCACCGCAGGCCAATGCATCAGAAAGAGTAAACCAGTCAGTGTTGGCTGCGATTCGAGCATACCTGGAGGAAGACAATTGCGACTGGGATCTATACATTTCGAAAATTGAATGCGCCTTAAGAAACTCCATACATTCTGCAACGGGAGTTAGCGGAAACGATTATAAAATAACAAAAAAAATTACTACCATTATCGGATCATGAAATTAATAGTCTGCACAGTAGTGATAAACTTGCTTTAATAGGAGACAAGATTCGGAACAACATACATGAGGCTTATACTCGCTCAGCCCAGCGGTATAACAAGAGAGCAAGAAATGTGAAGTTTTTACCAGGTCAAGAAGTGTACAAAAGAAATACGATACTTAGCGATTTCGAAAAAAATAGAAATGCAAAATTTTGCAATAAGTTTTTAAAATGTCGTGTCCTAAGCAAATAGGATATAACATGTATGAACTTCAAGATATGCAAGGGAAACCGATAGGTATTTTTCATGCCAAAGATATAATAGGTGCAATATAAACGTCAGTGCAATACATTTTTTTTACTGGTGATAGAATCGGATTTATGTGCAATATTAGGATTAGGAACAGGTTTATGAAATTTTGTGTTGTGTAAGCTGTCCTAATATGATATTCAGTACTAGTATAAAACAGTGTTTGTGTTGCGTTAGCGGTGATTTATGTTTATATTAAAAAAAAAAAAAAACATATTTAACAACAATAAAATGAGTAAGAAAGCATGATTTAGCTTTGGTGTCCCCAAGCTTAGCATGGATGGCTAAATAGCCCGTCTTCATCAATCGGTTTAACTGTGACTCAATCTCAGGGTGTGGGAGTTTCCCACGTTAAGTACTGCAGATTTTTGTGTGTAAAGTCGTTAAGTGCAAGTGAGTTTTGAACTACAAGCGCAAAAGTAAAACTATGAAGTATGAAAATAAAGGCACAGATTTGTTTTAATAGTTAAAGTCAATTTTAATAAAAAATTTTAAATGACAAAGAAATTAATAAAACAGTTATATTATCAATCTTAAGATTGTCCAAAAATGAAGCTATAAAAAATAACCTAATTGTGCCTGAGATAAAAGGAAGGAAACAAAGGCCGGAAAATCATCAGACTAGCCGGTGGTCACGATTTGTGGAAAGCCAAGTTGAAAGGATGTTGCAGAGGTGCCAAAAAAAAAAAAAATATGTAAATAGTTATATATGGATATTAAATAAAATAGATGATAACAATTTTTTTTGTGAGAATTGTATCCCTATATAGAAAAATTAGTGTTACGTGTTTTTTAGATTCAATTTTGTTTAATGTTTTAAGTGTTTTTAATACTATTGATAAGTTTTTTTTTTAATTCAGATTTCATGTTAATTATTGATCAGTAATAAGAAAGAAAGAAAATAGACGTATGTGTTGTGATAAAGCAAAGTTTTGAAAGGAAAATATTGAAGTGGTTGTTTTTTTTTCTCTAACAACTCAGGGTTTTAAGGTACAAATTTTATTTATATATAGTTGTCCACTCTAGTGACTACAGAATTGGCAGATAAAATATATCTAAGGGAGCTCCTTCAGATAGGATAAAAGTAGCAAAGCCGTGGAGAATTTTAATAAACCTTAAAATCGAATAGGGTGAAGAGACAAAAAAAAAAGGAAATCAGTATTATTGGTGTTGTAATAGAAATATAAAATTTGCTTTATGACAGAATTCAATTAATTCAAATAATAATAATATTAGCATATATAAATATTTATTGGTCAGCAATTCGAATATTAAGTTTTTTATTGTAAATAAATAATATGTATTGAATTGTTAGAAGCCAAAATGATTGGTTAAAGGTTTTTTTTAGGGGTGATGAGAAACTAAGGTAAGAGTGTGTGTGTGTGTGATTCGTCTTATGGGGCCATTAACAAAGGACCGTAAATGGAAATGGCCACGGTTGGGATATGGGCGGCTGGAAGAGTCACCTAACTTACCTAAAGATAGTGTGTTTGTTGTGGTAGAGTTCAATGTTATATTTTTTTGTTGGGCTTAAGTGAGGGTTGAGATCACACGTCCCGTATAGTCTCTAGTTGAGCTAGTTTTTTAAAATCACTTAAGTGCCACCAGGTCACGTAACACACCAGTACGTTTGGTTTGTGCAGCTGGGAGGTTACTCTGTATTTCGATCCAAAAAAAAAAAAGAATTAATACGAATGATGTTCTTTTCGAATCGAAATACAGAGTAACCCCCTATTTCATATGGGTACATACATATTTTGTGAAAAAAAGGGACACGCTTTTACGCTTTGGCCCTATTTTAGGCATTCCAGACAGACATTTCAGATTTACTCAGGTTATTCTGAAGCGACTTTTTTATGTACATGTCTTTTATGAACACATACAAGGACGTTGCTTTCACATTTATGACTCTGATTTCAATCTATTACAGGCACATAAGTTTTTTCTTTGGTAGCACTCTTGCTGTTTTTTCTATTAAAACTTTACTCTATTTATTGGATACGTCTTAAATTTAAGTTCAATTTCAAATCTAAGTCACCATTTCAGAAATATTTTAATTGCTGCCCTAAAGAATGCCCTAAAAATATTTTCGTGGTGCTAGACTTCTTGACAGACTCTCTGAAAAGACGAAGTTATATTAGCTCTATTTACGATCTTGTAAATGGTAGCATTTGCAAAATTGTGTAGCATACTTTTATTTTACACCAACAAAACATATAATAATGAGCAAAACATCCTACACAATTTTGCAAATGCTATGATGCAAGACTATTTGCACAAGATCATGAATAGAGCTATTAATTTTAGAGTAATTTTTTGTCACCAATTTACATCATATTCCATAACATTAAAAATACAATAGGCATACAATAACCAAAAGTATAAGTGATACGCTGAAGGATTTCCAGTTAGAAAACAGCTGTCGTTCTGATAAGTGATGGAGCAAGTAATATTATCCCTGCAATGAAGCGTTATAATATGAAAAGGCTGAGTTGCTCCGTTCATTGCTTGCTTAGATTAATTGTGCACAATATTTTGCGAAACCCCCCGTTTACAGTATTATATGAAATCACAAAAAAAAAATAAAATGCGCACCTTGTTATTAACGATACCAACTAGAAACAAAATTTTTTGATAGAGGCTGGAGCGGATGTATCCATTCTACCAGTGTCCAGCTCAGTCAAGTTACAAACAACAAAAATAACAGAACTATTTGCAGCCAACAGTACCCCCATTAAAACGTATGGTGAAAAACGACTGAATGTTTCATTAGGCCTCAGGCGTGATTTTATTTGGACATTTATTGTTGCAAATGTCAGCAGTCGAAAAACTGTATTAGAGGTAAGTGGCATTACAACTCAATGTAATGATCAAGCATGCAGAAAAAAAACATGTTTGTTATATGGTCGCAACAATCATTCTTTGCTCTGTAACAAAATATGTTTGCTGTTAACAAATTTGTGTTGTTTAAAACAATAACAATAATAAAAAAGTTTTTGTTAAGATTTAATCATTAAAGGGTTATAACGCACTAAAAGGTGACATGGTTAATTTGAACCATATTAAAATTTTTACCACAACCAAAGTTTTATAACTGTTCAAAAATTATATATTAACTTAAACCATAATATATTACTTTAAAACAAAATATGTTCAGTTTGTTTGTATGTAAACAAAGTATAATTAAAAAAAAAATGTTTTAAAAATATTTTGGTTGTGCTCCGAAGCCGAAGGCTTTTTTATCAGTCCAGTATTTTGTGTTGTTGGCAAGCTATCGATTTAACTGTATACATATAATATTTTAGAGAAATTACGTGTCAATAATAAAAAAGTTGTTAAAATAAATGAATAAAGCTTTAGCTACCAAAATTAAAAAAATAAAAATCAACCAAAAAGTATTATGAAAAAGCAATATTTTTTTTTTATAGATAACAGTTCCAATATATACAAAGAGGTAAGCATAATTTCCAAACATACATACATACATTAAAAAATTGCGAGACCATAATGTTGTTCAACGTACAGAAATGTAATAAATATGTTAATAATTTTTGATTAATAATATTATTTAATCTATTTGTCAAAAAAATAAATAGTGAAAAATGGGCAATAAATGTACGTATTTTAAACAGTTAATGGCCTATTCATATATTTTTAAAATGTATATTTTCAGTTTTTTTATGCTTTATTTTTTAAAGCAAATTACATAGCCAATTTCACAATAACGAAAGAAAACTTATGCGAAAGAAAGTCAGTCACTCACTTTCGGGTCTTTTTGGCTTTCTGTGTGTCACTCACTTTCGTTCGCCTACACTTACGTTTATAAATTTTTCTTTCTAACGTCTTAAGAAACCAAGGTGGTACCAGATCGTAAGTTTCTGTACATATTAGCGATTTTATTAAAAAGTATAAAAAATACTACGTAATTATTTGAAAGCAAACACAACCGTGCGTAGCAGTGATCAGCTGCTTACAAATAAAAGATACACTAATGGTTTTGTGTTATTAATTATTTGTATTAAACATTTAAAAAAATAAACAAACAAAAAAAAAAAGAAATCTAAAAGTTTTATTCTATTCTTTAACCAACTCCAATTTAGAAATTATAATCATGAGTATTATCTTATTTCTTAAAAGCAAGTGTTTGTATTAACATTTTCTTTGTCAGCATAGACGGATATATCAGTTGCTATTCATTTTTTGGACACTTCAGAGGATGAAGTAATTGTACCACGTACTCGTAGAGAATTACGGGATAAGTACAACGTTCTTGAGCTGCCCACAAACCAGTAAGTATGATACAATTATCAAGGTACATATTTAAAAACTTAGTTTTTATTTTAAGATTTACAGCAAATTTCCGCGTGTCGAAAAAAATTTTTCGATTCCTTTTGGAAAAATTTCAAAAAAATACTGCTCCGTCTTTTAAAATTACCGCTTTACGTCCAGATGTTAAAATGGCAACCTTTTTACGATTTCTAGCCACTGGAGCTACCAGCAGACAGTGGGAAATGAAATGCTCTCTTCCGCATCGGTATGTCGAAATCACATATGTGGGAAGTGGATAAAAATGGTTCGCCCTGAAGATGAAAGTAGGAATAAACAGTTATTTGTTTGAATCGACGGGCTTTCCTGGAGTAATTGGTTGCGTCGATGGAACGCAACTGAATATTAAGTCGCCGGGAGATAATATTTAACACCTATACTACAACAGAAAAGGGTATTATAGTATAAATGTTATGGTGGTAAGTTACATAAAAATATATAAGTATTGTGTATACTTAAATGAAATCAAATTAAATTGTTTGCGTATTTTCAGATATGCAATTACAAAACGTACATAATGTATGTCGACGCTAGGCATCCTGAGGCAAACCATGACGCTTTTATATGGGAGCAAAGCGTTGTTGTTCAAAACCTTCAAACAAAGTTTGAAAACGGCCAAAGAAATACATGGATTCTTGGTAAGATATATTACAATGTCATATTATAAATTTACGCAGACTCCTTTAAATATTTCCTTTTTTATATGTATGCTGGCTACAAATTAAAACCTTACCTAATGACGCCATTTAGGAATCCAAGCAACGCAGAAGAAAGGAAATACAACAAAACACATGCAAGTGCACGCAATGTTGCTTTGGAGTCCTGAAAAATAGGTTCCGCTTGATCATAGGGTCTCGAGGACTTCATTACAATACCAAGAAGGCAACGCAAGTAATAAACGCATGCTGTGCACTTCACAACATATGTATTTTTTATAAATGTCCAGAACCATCAATTGAAGTGGAAGAAGAGGACCCCAGTGAAGAATTTGAGATATTAGAAGAAGAAGAAATGGGCGCAAAAGGTATAAGAAGAAATATTGCTTTGAATTTAT
Source organism: Gymnosoma rotundatum (assembly GCA_916610165.2). Lineage (NCBI taxonomy): Eukaryota > Metazoa > Arthropoda > Insecta > Diptera > Tachinidae > Gymnosoma > Gymnosoma rotundatum. Next base: position 85,992,404 of record OU744337.1, on the reverse strand, counting down.
AAAAATTTTATTATTAAGAAAAAATTTATTTTTTATTATATTAATTTTAAGCTGATTTAAACATACTTAAATTAAAATAGTTCATACTCATCAATATACATATATATATTTTTATGTACATAAATATATTTTTATGAAACTTGAATTTTATATCATTAAATTTAAAAATAGATACAAGCTAAGTTGGACATACTAAAATTACAATTTTTTATACCTTCAAATATTTAACATTTGGCTTAATTTTACTTACCAATAGATTAATACTTACACTAGTTAAACTTTCAGTTAATTTTGTTTTATAAATGCAAAACTTACCTTTTTATACTTTCTGAATTCACCTAATGTTAATCATAAGAAAAAAGTACATTTACATATTTAAAGTATACCGCTTGTTGTTTGTAATACTTAGTTTGCGTTAATGTTAATTATTATTCATTTCAGGTTCTAAGAGAAGATTTTTTGGAGATATCAAAGTCAGTAAATAAAATATTTCCTTCAGACGTAACGGCAACATATTATGTACCATTTGCAAAAAGACATTGGGCAAAGGGAAAGCTATATGATGCGTACAACAATACCAGAGTGCGACTAATTGGTTCAGGCGTAATACAAGACGAATTAAATCTAAATCCGAAAAAATTAACCATAAAAAATTTTTCTACAACTACATATGTATGTACAATTAGTGTAATCTTAATTTCTTATACGCACACAAGATTTGTATAGTTTTGATAATGATGATGAAGTCCAATATTATATAAAAGTTTTAAAAACAGGATGTGGTGAATGGGCTATAGTAAAGCAATATTGAAAAAAAACACACTTATTTAAACTAAGGGAATTGAACAACAAAGAATTTAAAATGATTAATTATTTGGTGAAATACCAAGTTCTTTAAAATGAAAAAAAAAATAATAATGAATCGGTAAGAAAAACGTTTTCAATAACATTGTCTTTAGTTTCCTATAGAATATAAAGTTTCGTATCCCCAATCAAAGAGCATTTATGAATCGAAATTGTACTACTAAAAAGTTATCGAAAAATCAAAAAAGTTAAGGGACAGCCCTGTACAAGAAATATTAACATATATTAATAAAACAAAAGAAGAAGGTTAGTGTCCGAAATTAATTCATATTTTAGGGCTTTAGTTTTCAACTTCGGATTTTTTATTAGACTCAAAATTAGCTTTATTGTTAATGCTAGTGCCATATTTATTACCAACGCACAGTGGCGCCATTTGAGTTTTTTCGTTGCAAAAATCATATCTTTTGAACTGAATAAGATAATTAAACAGTTTAAACAGCATATGATAGATAACTGTTCAGCCTATGAAATGAGCGTTTGGAAAGGGTGCTACGCTTTGTAGGGGCCTACTTATGGGTTTTCAAAGTTAAAATTAGTAGAAAAATCAATCTTATGGTAACTAAAAAAAATTATTTTTAAAGTTTTTATTTCTTTCTTTAGGGTTTTATGTTTTAAATTATTACCCAACAAATTTAAAAAAAAATAATTTTTTTTAAATTAATTTTTTCAATTTTCTGTAAAATATTCATCACAAATCGTAAGAGAAGGTATATCTAAAAGACTAAGCATTTCTAAACTATAATTATTTTCTAACTCTATTCGTGACTTCACATGCCGCAGGGAAGAAATAAGTGGATCGGAAGATGCTGCCAATATGTTGAAGCGGTCCGCATTTTGTCTTACCCTTGATGTTTTGAATGTGTTCTGTAATTTATATTTTTTATAAAATTTGTTAAGAGACTCCTGTGCTTCTTCAGAAAGCTCTCCAATTGGCAAAGACTAGAACTCAATTATATCTTTGCCATGCCAATGTTTTATGGACGGTCGGGGTCAACATCTTCTGTGGATACTTTTCTGCTAAAAGAGATGCAGTTTTAGACGCATATTCTCCATATTTTGTAGAATTGACAGTTTCTTTGCAGTTTAAAACATCCAAGAACGCTCCCAATCTTCACGATTTGATTGTCAATTCCAGTGGTTCTAGTTACTGCCTCATTATTTAAAAAAAAATCTCCTAAAAGTGTTTCCATCGTTTGAGTTACCATATCCGTGCTTGGGACAGTCTACTTTTAGTCCAACTTGTTTAAAAAAAGCATCCTGTATTTGCTTCTTTCTAATCTTTTCCTTATCCTTTATTGATGTATTTTCATCGAAGTTTTCCTTCTCTTGTGGTAGGGTGTACGCCAGTTTTAGCAAGAACTCCATACACCTAATCCTTGCGTGCAATGGTGACATTCCGTATTCGTAATTCTTCTCATTTGTAGAATCGTTTAAATTACCAAAGTTCTTCTGAATCTTTTTGCAAATCGGGCATGACATTGTTGATTTTGTTCCTGTCAGTTCGTTTACGTCTTTTCCGTCAACCATGGTCAGGTGGAACTCGTAATTGCATTGAATATATTTTCCTTCTCCAATTTGCAGCTTTGTAGGCTTAATCTTGCTTATTTGTTCTTCAATGTCCTTCACCGTGGTCCTTATGAGTTCTGCCGATTCCCTTGCAAACTGAAACATTACTGGTCGGCAATAATGCACTGATGACAGAAGTGGATTTCTCCAATGTAGGGAAACATCAGATTTTAGCCGCAAAGGAACAACAGATGCCATAAACATATTTCTGTCCGATATTGTAGCGTCATCGGAAGATATCCTTTGCTTAAACGCTTTGTTCGGATTATCCATCGCAGCCCCATTTGCTGATCAGTGTCAACTTCTCAGGAAGAATTTTCACCTCATTTTCAGGAAGACTCTCGAACAACCGTTTTACTGTATGGCGACACTTCAAATTTGAATAGTGTGAGTAGACATGATTTGCATGCTGCCAACACGTCAATCCAAACAGCCCTTAATTTAAGCAATAAACTTTGCGATTATTTAAATTCTTAAAAAAAAACAATATTGTATATAGTTTTTATTTATTTTAAAAATTTTGTATTACAACAGATTTAAATTAAATATATTGTTGTACTTGAAAAACTTAAAATAAAATACAAACAAAATTAAACTCATTTTAGTAAAAAAGGCATCGTAGTTATAAATTTAGGTAAGTTTGAGGCACAGATAAGCAAATAACTTCATATAGCTTTTACGTTTTATTAACAGTTTTTGATTAACTACGTTTAAAATTTCAACTTGAACGTCATCCACTTTCGTCTAATCTGTCGAACTTTTCTTTTAATATTTCAAAAAAGTTGGTGAATGTTTCTTTGTTTTCTGGTTTTGGTGGCTCCTCATACTTTTTTTCATAGCCATTTAAACCTTTATAAGAACATCGTCATTTTTTCTTTTTCGTGATGACCGTGTATTAGAACACGTTGTTTGTCTGCTGCTATCACCAAGTAACCACTCCACACTTGAAACGAGATCGTCAGAAATATTACTAATTGTACTGAAACAAGAGAACGATTTTTCAGTAATATTTTCACTTTTTTAAGTATTCAAAACATTTTTTACCTTGCGGGCTCTACAGATTCTGCCAAAAAACTTAAACTTTACATATGCTTCCACGGAGTTCCAAGCTATTGCCAAGAGCCAGAGGGAAGTTTTTCCATCATTTTTCGCTGCCTTTATCTGTTCCGCAAGCTTTTCCACTTGACTTTGTACTCTTTGACTAAATAAATTTTAAATTTGACGAATAATTTGTTTTTTTAGGTTAAAAATGTTAGTTTTTATTACCTGTCTGTTCTTCAATATCCTCCCAAATCTTTTCTTTATGTTTGATATCCGTATATTTGTTATCTCTTTTGTCGTACAAGCATGGATTCTGATGAACCAGCTTTATAATTTGATCGGTAATATTCTATTAAAAGAAATAAATAAAACAATAAATGTATGACACTCTATTTTATTTAATGGATGGTGGACTCAGCTTTTAAACTTTCTCCTAATCTTATGAAACCCTATCAATTTCCAACCTTAGCTTCTATAGAACAACAAACGTTCAATTATAATTTGTCCAAAGCCATACGGGTACTCGAGAATCATTCATCTAAAGGCAAAGTTCAGACGTATTGGAAAGGGTATAGACCATCACCAAAAGTTCAATAGCAGAATTATTATATGTGGTTGTATTTTGCACAATTTCTTAAATGAACATAAGCAGAAAACTTAATATAAAGCAATAAAACCAAAAAATAATAAATACTTGAGATAAAAAAGCAAGTATAAAAAACCAAAATAATAACAAACATTTGGATTTGAAATTAAATGGGACTAAAAATAAGAAGTAGTTTTTTTTTTAAATTAAATACATTGATTAAAATAAAATAATAAATTAAAATAATTATTAAAATAAAAGCGGTGAAAAAAAAATCAAATAATAAAATAAAAATTATTTTTTCCCTCTTAAAATGTCAAGCAACTGTGTTTGAAATGCTACATTTTGAGAGGAAATGGTGTCGTCAGTCTTTTTAATATTTCACTGATCCGTCCTTTTTTTCTTCATGGTGCTACCTCTGCATTTCCATGCGTTCTTGGGCCAACCTCAGAAGCTCTGAATTTGCATCAGGGAGGTTTGCCCTATTCTTTTGAAAAGCCATGCTGCTGCGTGCTGCACGATTCATCTGGATCTGATAACTCGATCAGTTCGTCCGTTAAAGATGACATGTCTAAAAATGGGAGATTTAGTTAAGAAAAGATATTTTGTGAAATTACTACGCTATAAAAGTTTGCTTACCACTGCTTTCATGCATATATTGTTCAAAATTATGAACCTTAAGGGCCCCAAATATGCTGTGCACTTCATTATAATGGTACAACCCGGATGGCGTCTTGCCTGTTGGCCATATTTTTTTTTTTCCTGTCGGTAAAGTCACAAACGATTCATAATTAATTCATGTCATCACGAAATAATTTTGTTAAAAATTACTTACTTGTACTTGCGGGTGAGGTTATCTATTTTAGTGCGAACAGCCAAAGATCCAGAAAATCCACAATGCAAATCGCAATATGAGAGTTCTTCCTTGTTCCTCGCGATTCTTCGATTTTCTCCTCCCACAAGTCCAGCAGCATATTTTCCATTTTTGGACCCCTCGAGGCGGAGGCTGGTTTTCTCTTTACTAAAAACAAAAAATTTATTAATTAATTATATTAAAATTTAAAAACAAAAACTTACGTGTGCCGCTCATTTTTTGTTTAAAATATTAATTTATATTTTCAACGCCATTTAATCAGTGATGCCACCAGAATAACGAAAATAATCGAAAGATGTAAAGTGGAACAAAATGAGGTAGGAACATCTTTTAAAGATGTTGAAATTAAAGACGTGCACAGTTACAACGAAACACAACAGTTTTCATTTGTTTTCTGTTGTGCGTGAGTATAGATATGTTATTTTTTGTTTCTTTTACAAGTTGGTATTGTTACTCTCTCAAACCAGCTATGGTGTGAGCGAGTCATGAGAGAATGAGAATGACAATAACTGTTTGCCTATAAGTATTTATTGTATGTCAACAAGAAATATGCCTATGTGTATTGTATGGGAATACTCGTAAGTTTGTGTGAAGGAACGAATAAAAAATTTTTACGAAAACAAATAAATGACTTAAAAAAGTGTCCTATGCATTTCATTAATATTTATTGTGCAAAAGTTTTTTCATAACAAATATATTATTGTTAAGAATTCTATATTTTATTAATACAATATTAAATATATGACGGAGAGACATCTTGGCCTTCAACGAAGAAATATACTGCATTTATAATAGTTTAATGAAACAAATTTTTATACAAAATTTTAAAACAAATTCTTTAAACATTATGTCATAAGCCCACCGATGTATGTATATGCAGATTCATAAAATCATAATCACGTCACTATTTCTTTTGGTTATTCTAATTATAACCTCGTCGAAAATCAAAATAAAACCAATCAACTTACTAATTACGCAATAAATTTAAAAAGCAAGTTCAGAAATTTATGTTGGTGTAAAAAACATAAGCAATTCAATTAACATTTTCTTAAATTATAAAGGTTTATATAAAAATTAAAAACATTTTCATAAAAGCAACAGGAATTAATATTTAACCAGAAATAGTAAAAAGAGTAATTAGTAAATAAAAACAATAAAAAATTATAATAGAAAGTAAAAAATTAAATTACATTAAAAAACAACATAAATTACAAATCAGTCTTTGGAATTAACATTTACAAATAAAATTTCATCAAATGATTTTCCATTTAAGCCAAGTTTTGATCGTTTATCTGTTATTAGTGAACGAGCAATCGAAAATATTCTTTCAGAAGGTGCGCTAGATGATGGTATAGCAAATATTCGACTACTTAGTCTATATAAAAATGGAAATTCATTTTTTCTATCGTTCCACCATTTAAAAACATTAAAATCCCTATGTAAAGGAATATTGGTATTTTTATATTTAATTAATTCATTTTCAATCACTGATTGGCTTGAGTGTGGATGTATTTTTCAAATAGGTGCGCTAACTGTAACCAATTTATTGGAATAATAACTCAATAATGATTTACATTTAGCTTATACTTCTGTATGTTCTTCTAAATTAAATTGAGTTAATTGATTTAGAGGGTGGAAACAAAAATATTGCTAGTTAGTGATAAATTGTAATATTGCTCTCTACTAAGGAAAGTAATAAGTCATGCAGTTGTGATCTAAATTCTGCAATATTGCTAGGCCTGTCGGTATTAATTCTAGAGCAAATTTGTTTTAAGTTCTGAATATAGGGATGCACTAAATGAATAGTTGGATACGAGCTGCCTTCAAGTTCTTTAGAAGCATCCATGAACGGCTTTAAAATAGCTACAAGTTGCTCTAGATAATATTCCTTTATAACGCAAAATTTTTCTACTAAATTTTTATCTTGCAGTAGTTTTTGTATATCAACAAAATTCGATTTTATAGAAAGCAAGTTGAAATAAACGGTATTCCACCTTGTTGGTAAAAACCTCTTTAGAGATGTGTTTAGATCACAATTTAAACCAAATTTTTTAAAAAACTTCACCAGTTTTATCGAAGCTATTACTGTAACATTAATTTGAGGTGAATTATTAATGCATTTTTCTGTCACATTATGTATTAGTCGGTTTATACAATTAATATTGTCATATCCTCGCAAAGCCGCCTTAATGTTGCTACCTCTGTCCCAAAGCTATTGGATCATTCAAAGAATATTCAAAAACGCTGAGTAAATTCTCCGATTTTTTGTTTTATATTCGCACCTGATAACATAAACAAAACATTTTAGAATTAAGAAAAGCTCTAATTTAATATATTGTTTTCGCTGTCTTTTTTCTTCTTATTATCATAATGCTTTATTAATATTACTTATAATGGCTTACCAGTATTACAAATGCCTTTCATAGATTTTACTCCAAGCAGCTTGCTTTTACTTTCCCCATTCAAAACAAAATGGGCAGTTAAAGCAAATTATGAAATTTGTGAAAAATTTTCTGTCCACAGGTCACATGTTAAAGCATAACCAATTTCTTTTGCTGACAAGATCTCCGATTTAAGTTTTGTCAATTGTAGGTTATAACTGCTCTCAACATTACGCTTCTTGATGGGTGTGGTTCGAGCTAATCTACATTTAGGTTGGCTCCAAATTTATTTCCATTGCATATCAATAATTTTGTATATGCTTTGAGACCTTCATCTTTTACCAAAGAGAATGGGCGAATATCTTCAAGAATCCAATCCATCAAAAAGTCGGCGCAAGTCTTTTTTGGTTTGGCTCGGTCAAGTTATTTTCATTTTTAGCCTTTAATGTCAAATAGCACTTGTGTTTGTTTAAATTTGACAAGAAATTTTTATTGTAATTATACACATTTTTACATACATATTTTGCAAGGAACAAAATTAGCTATTTCGACATCGTTTTCGTCTATTATTGTACCGAAACAATCTCATATTTTGCTTCGCCCTCTATTTTCATTGATTTTATAAAAATTAGACGAATTGTTTTTCTTTAATTTCAAAATTTTGCATTTCTTTAATTTAAAGTATAATTTTTATTTAATTTTATAATTTATTCATATCACTGAAATCAACGCACTCAGACTGAAGAAAATGCACTGCTTTACATTGCTAAACTCATTACGAATTTATGGTAAATCCATTAAAAAAATTAAAAGGAATTTCTCAAACAGCAATAAGCGAAAAAGATGGCTTTTTACATAACTTTTCTGCAGATTTTTCTATTGAATTTTTTAATTTTTTTTTTACACAAGTTAGCAAATAACACTGCAAATAAGCAAAATGCTATAAAATTTTATTTCAGGGATTTCCGAAGATATTGAATATATAATAGAAGTAAAAAAGGGTTCGATTTATATTTAAATTTCTAAAAAATAGAATTTTGTTGTAAAATTAAAAATAGAATAATGACTACACATGTACATACGTATGTATGTATTAAACAGATTTTTTTAACAAAATCTTACCTTAAATATTCAAATTTCGAAACAACTTACTACATATGAGAATTAATACTAATTGAATATCAAACCTCTTTAAAAATTATTTAGGATAAGAAATATCAATTTTTAGCTCTTTTTAGTCTAAATGTCACGTTTATAATTATAATTTATCTTACTCAAATTTTTCTTAGGTTTCACAAAAAATAAATTTAAAATTCAAATTACGTACTTTGATTTAAAGATATATTATTGAAGTTAAAAAAAAGTGTAAAAATGAAATGTGCAGTGTATAATTGTGGAAATACTAAAAATAAAAGCTCAAGCATAAATTTTTTTTTTATTTCCCAAAAGAAAAAAAAAACTTAAAAAAGAATGGTTAATATTTTGTCGTTTAGATGAAAAAATTTGAATGAGGAAAATTTAATGGTCTTTACTAATTATATAAAAAACATTTAGACGAGTCAAATTTAATAAATGTAGACGTTAAAGGCCTCATTAGTCTTTACTTTCTGTTGCTGTTCTGTTCCGTGCCGTGTATAATAAACAAAGAAAACAATACATAACACAACAAAAAAAAAAACTACAATTACAATAACAAAAATAGGTTTGTTTACATTTTGCACACACACTATCAAACAACTTTCAAGTAACTTAACGTTGAATTCTATTTTCTACTGATTCGAACGGAACAGAACAGAACGTCAAAGTAATAACAAACCACAAATACACATTTTCCATTTAACAGAAACTGATCAGCTGATTCGTCACGGAACAGAAAGTAAAGACTAATTTTGCCTTAAGGCAAAAACACTTTTCTTCCGTGCGCGAATGTTTTTCTTAATAAGAGAGCTCAACCAAATACTAGCAGATGACAAATCTAAGCGAAAACGTAAATATTCCAAAATAATTGTATAATATGAATATGCATATTCAGAATTCCTTTTTTCTAATTACTTATTTACAAATTAAAAAAAAAATTTTTCTTTTCTTTCACTTTAGTGATTTTTCTTTAGCATCACAAAGCACTAAAAACAGTGCCGAATGCACTAAGTTGTCATCACTGCATTTTTACACAGAGACTTATTTTTATTACGTCATGAACAGAGAAAGGGAGAGTCTTTGCGTAATCTTTTTATTTGATTCACGAGCAGGGCTGCCGTTTTTGGTTATTTCTAACCAAAAGTGGTTATTTTTTTCTTTAATGTGGATATGTGAATATTTTTTTCATTTTTGTTATTTTTTCTCCAAAATAATAATACACATGTACATATTTTATATGTTATACTTTTTAAGCTTTTACATTCCTCAATTTTTCGAATTGCTACCAAGACAACTGAAAATAAAACAGCTGAGACTAAAATCGCTAGTGCTTATAATACTTTTCTTTTACAACACTAGCAACAGCTTTTAATTTTACTAAATGTGAAATTTCGCTTCAAAATGCAATCAACTTTTAATAAGTAAATCTATGGTCTCAAACTATTATACTGTGAACTGCAAGTTTTGTTTACTTTGTTTTAAACAAACTTTTATTTTTTTAAACATACGTGTACAATCGTTACTTATTACATACATACATATGTAGGTAAAAGAATTTTAGTTTTGTTATTATTATTATTATTATTAACTAAATTCAAATCACATAAGTTACATTATAAATATGTATCCATTTTAAATGTTTTTTAATAAAAATACTACATATTAAAATTTGGTTATTTTTTTCTCATTTGGTAACTTTTAAAGCAAATTTTGGTTGTAAAAATTTTTTGGTTGCGGCAGCACTGTTCACGAGTTATACCAGTTCTCTCATTTATACAAGTAGTATATGGTATGTCTATGGTATAGCTGTTTTGAAAATACTTTGTTGTATACTCATGCATGCCTTTGTTGAAATATGTTGATTTTTAGCCCTGTGTATTTCTTATGGGAAGATGTTAAGATCTTTGCAATTTGATGTTAGATATTGATAAAGTATATATATTCTGACTTCTTATGCATAGCGGAGTCGACTGAGCGATGTCCGTCTGTCCGTGTTAGTGTTGAAGTTTGCCGAGGCAAACTTGATTTCACAAAAAAATAAATATGTCAATCGATCAGATATAGTATCGAAAGAGGTGCTATTGGCAATCAACAAGGTCGGTCCATGTCCTATCCTTTGATGCAGAAGGCAAAACACCACGCCTACCTCTATTTTTTATGTCATTTGGAACAATAAAGTAACTCCAACCAAAAAACTAAATATATGGGTAAAAACAGATTAAGAAAAAACATCAAATATAGAAATTGGCGCTCGCACATATTTTCCGAGTTACAGGGCTCCGAAATTTAAATTTTTTTTTAATATCGATATGGGTATCATTTTAAAGGTTTTGAAGAGATCTTTAAGGAAATACTAAAAATTTTTAAAACTGCTAAAGCCATTAAGAGCCGATGTCATTTTTATGTAAAATTATACACATGCCCGAATATTTGCTTTTTTTATTGTTGTTACCTCATTAAACAAGATTAACATAGATGGTGAAAGGTATATAAGATTCGGCATAACAAACTCTTACTTGTTTTTGGTAAAAAATCGTTCAAATTCTTTATACAATTTTAGTTTTTACATATTTTCCTTTTTATATATTTTTGAACACTTTTTTGCAACAAAAATATCAAAACAACACACAAGTAAGTTCGAAAAAATACATTTTCTTCGACATACTTTGAAATAAATCAAATGAATTAAAAGGTTTTGGTAGCATGAAAAATGTATGGAAAATCAAGTAAAAAAGCACTTGAATTGAGCAAATCAAGTGTTTTGGACCAAATGACGTCAATGGAAACGGATTGTAAGTCTCTCTGTAAACAAAAATTACTTCGCTTTTTTAGCAATGAACTTTATTAAGAATTAATACATATTGTGAGACAAAAACGTCGCTGATGCCATTGTTGATGCAATGCCGTCCAACAATATCGGAAGTGTCCAGGCTATGTCATCAAGCGAGATAAATGAATTGTGGGCAGCTGTAGTGGAGCTGGGAAAAAATTCGAGCGCCGTTCTTCACGAGCCGAGAACAAAAATAAATTTCTTGAATTTTTAAAGTTTGCAGGTAAAATGCAAAACCCTCTTCTTCTGAATGAAAATTTGCAAGAAGTAAGAGAAATAGCAAATGATATCAGTGAAGAAGAAAATAGTAACACATATTATTCAAGTAGTTTTTATATGTATTTTTTTTTTTTTCGTTTTTTGTTCTATTGAAATTAAATGTATTTATAGATAAATGTTATTAGTTAATTTAAGTTAATATAAAGCAAGTATATTTTATTGTGCACTTGAATTTTTTTTTATTTTTTAATTTATATTTAAGGTAATAAATGTTTTAATACCATTTGTACCATGCCTCTTATACCTCATTTTGCCATAAAATGTTTAATGTAGGTATGTCATATTACACGTAGAAACTTTAAAGGTCCGTAACTCTAAAACTAAGAGATGCTCGGAAAACTTTTATATAAAAACTTATTTTATTACTTAACTATTTTATTACTTACCTTTTCAATGATACCCATATTGCCCCATTCCTACAAAAATTTTTCACTTAAGATTTTTTTTGCTTATAATTAACAGCCAGATTACAAAACACAATCTGCCGTTTAGACGTACAAAAACGTTACCGTTTTCCATCTTTGGGTTTTTAAAATGCGAATGTCTTTTTTTTTTTGTGAAAAATGAAATAAATAATTAGAATATTATTAATCTAGATGTCATAAGCTTTCGTTTGATGCTACTTACATGCATATATTCAAGGAGCTTCCTAAACCTCGTGATTATGACAGCTTATTTTTTATATGTAAAAACCAAAAATGTGTATAAACGCATTTTGTACCAAACTTCTTGGGTTTAACATATAAAATGAGCAAACAAAATCATGAAGAGGCGAAGCCTACAATTTGTAAATAAAATTCAATTTCAAAAATTGTTTCAGTTTTATAAAAATTTTAAAAATATTTCCACAACACCACTGTAAGAAAACAAATTTTGTAGGAAAAAAAATATTAAGTGTAAATAAAATATGACATCTGAAAACATAAACAAGAAAGTCAACTGATCTACTGCCACTACCTAGTATATTAATCTGCCTTGATTTCAACTAAAGCGTCATAATTCAAAAAAATTCCAAAAAAAAAAAAAATATCGATAAATTTCAAAAAAATGGTGTTAACTCAAAAAATTTAGTTTTTTTTGGAATGATTGGCAAAATTTAAAACAAAAACAATGTATACATATTTTTAAATGGAATTAGCTTCTTATGGTATATTTGAATTTTTAAATTCTGTTAAAATGTGGCTACAAACAGTTTTTTGACTTTACTGAAAATTTAAAAATTTTGAGTTAATACCCTCTTGTTGATCAAGTGCGATCTGTATTTCCAAACACAAATGTTTTGCTTTGCCACCAAAATAGAGAATTAGAAAACAAAAGTGTTTTAGAACAACATTGAAACAAAACAGAAGTAGAACAAAAATGATATAGAATATCAAAACTGACACAGAACATTCAAAACATGCTTGAAGTTTTCGATAGCAGAATTCGACTAAAGAGAAATTTAAATATGAAAAATATAAAAATAAAACATCCTAGCTACAGTGTCGTCAACCATTATAATTTCTGTTTTATTTACAATGTAAATTGAATTATTTTTCCAAAAAATTGTCTTTTACATTTGAGGGTTTTCAGAAAAACGAATAGCAATAAAACTTATCAAAAATAGAAAACAAATTTGCCAGTATTCGATCAGAATAAATAATATTTTTTTTCATAAGTTCTATACAAAAGTTTTTAAAAAGAGTTCAGCAATTAATAAGTAGTAAGGATTTAAAATTAATAACACGTGGTTCAGTATTTATCCTTTTACAAAAATATTTTTTAAAGATTTATTTTTTTAACCATATTTTCATATTAAAAATATAACAATAAAACAGCGTGTAATAAAAAAATACTTATTTGTATATTTACATATCATTTGTTTATATAAAAGTATTTTCTTTCAACAGCCTAAAATCCCATTATTTAACAACACTGCTTTATTTTCGTGAGCATTTTTGTATATGTGGTAGTGCACTCATTGTTTCTACTATAATTTACCGTTTTTTTAACTTCATTGTCGCCTTTTGTTTTGATGTTCTACTCCGTTTTAAAACACCAGGACTAACAAAGCTTTAAAGAAAAACTTTTCAAATGGTGCTTGTTTTGTTTTAGTGAGAGCCATGTTTTGTTATGCTTGTTTTGATATTTATATTTACAATGAAATTTTGTGTTTGGAAGTAGTGTACACTAGAAAATAGAACTTTTATAACATTTTGTGCAGCTCTTTACTAAATATGTACTTGTGTGTTATAAAATATGTGTTTTTTTAAGATTAAAATTCGTATGCATTTTCCAGCATCAAAATGACAACGGGTCTGCAGTTCAAGAAATTAGTGAACTGTATGGAGGAATGTCCTCATTTTACCACAGGAAGAGCCCAGTTTGGAAGCAGCAAAGCAGCAGATAAATACCTATGGACCACCAGCAAGAAGCGCCAATGAGTGGAACAAAGTATGTATTTTTTTGAAGTGCTTTATTAAAATTCCGTAATACAATTGTCGTATCGCATGACAAGGCCCGTAATCTCAACACCAAAACCACAAAGCTTAACAAACAAAAGAAAGTGGAAACACACAGATAATGCCGCCGAAGAACAAGAACGGCTTAAGCTTCTGCGTCAACAATACAAAATTTAAGCGAAGACAGTGGAAACAATTAAGTCGCAAGCTAAAGCGACAAAAGACTGTAAATTAGATATAAAATAGTGCTTAGAGCATTATAAACGCAGTCCGTGTCGCTTAAAATAATGGCCGAGTCAATGAAGCTGATGACCAAAGCGATGCTTAATGTGGTAAAGCATTTTATAGAAGAAAAAAGTAACAAGGTGTAAGCTATTTTAAACTATTTTGTTAATTTTGTTTTAGTCTTTTTCTAATCTTTAATTTTTATAATTTACATACTGTTCACAAAACAGTCGTAGTTTAGCAAAACTAAATTTACATACTTACATAACTTTATTCTAAATATTTTTAATTTTAGTAAAAAATATTCAGATTTAAGAGAAATGAATTTATATAATTTAATTTAATACTTATTTAATTTTGTTTTCAAATTTTAGAAACATTTTTGTCTTTTTATAAACTTCTTGCAATTTGGTCCCTTATAGTCATTGTCAATTTCATATGCTCACTAGAATATTCTTCTGCTTCTTCCTCTTCATTCGGCTTGTTAGTGGTTGTGGCCATTTATTTTTGTAACAGATACACACATTGTACAAAGCACAGCAAACATTTACCATTTTTTGTCACCTTTGATGGAGCATAATGTAGACCTCTGGAGCCAATTAAGCATCTAAATCGATTTTTTAGAACTCCAAAACAGCGTTCGTTTGGAAGCCGAATATATCGTTCATTAAGCTTTCGTTTTTGAGCAGCTGTTGGATTTCTATAGGGCTTCATCAGGTATGGCTTGAATTTTTAACCACCATCGCCTGCCAAATTACATAATTTTTAAATTACTAATAATAATGAAAGTAAAATTAGGGGTAAAATACCTAGAATCCAAGTATTTCTTTTTAAATATTCAGATTTGAAGTAATGGTGTGCTGTACTTTGTCTGATACGAATGCGTTATGATTACGACCAGGATGTCTGGCATCTACATAAGTTATGATCATATACTATGCGTCTAAATAACTCATAATCGTATCAACTAAAAATAGTTAAAAGAAAATAGTGATAGAAAAAAATGTACATACATACGTAGTATATTCTTTAAAATATAGAAAGTATACTTACTGCCATAACATTAATGCTGTAATTGTGGTATAAATGCATTTAATTTTTCCCTGGGAACTTGATGCGAATATGAGTGCCGTCAGCACATCTCACAACACCAGGTACACCACCTTTATGAAAGAAACTTTCTTTAGCAATATTTTCTTCCTCTATGCTTTTAGTTGAAAAAAACCATTTGGGGCACAAATTTTCTTAAAAAATATCTAGGTATTCCTCGATTATTTTTGAAACTTGTGACTTGGACATTGATGAGGCCCATTCGTTGCCCACAGAAGATTGATACCCACCGGTGCCAAGAAACCTCAGGAAGGTTGCCAGTGCATTTGTTGGCAAGAAACTTTTAATTTAGAGCTCAGCCCATCGAGTATCACATTGAAAATTTCTATGCTAACGCGAAAGTAAGCTACAAAACTACACTATACCACTTAAGTCTACGGACGACGAGAAATATGAGTATATTGCTAACAAATACTGTTGGATTTCCATAAAATTTTACACCCAGACTATAAATTTTATAAAACAAAGTATTGAAACAAATAAAGTTTACACGCCGCAAAAGTCTGCGGACTAGAGCTGCAAAACTATCGATGGCACTATCGATAGTATCGATAGTTTTGTTTTAAGGGGACTATCGATATTTTTTTTTCGATAGTGATACTATCGACAAAAAAAGGCTACTAAAAACGAAGTCAATAAAAACGGTATGACGGCGACTGTGAGATGCAAAATGCACCATCCAAATTTTGCCGCCTGTAAACCTTTTATAGGAATGGTTATCATTACATGTGTACTTATGTATATAAATGTGAATATATATAAATTGGTTTTAATTTGTTGCAATATAAGATGTCAGTTTTTAACTCCTAGAAGCAATTGTATAAAAAATACAATTATTATGTACCAACGGCTTTAACACATATGTATATAAATTTGCCGGCGGTTAAATTTGACGACTACTCGACTGACTCCGCTTTCTATTTTTAAATCAACGGTGACGCTAAATATTTGCAAATAAGTTGTAGCATAAATTAAAATACTGATTTTCTTTAAAAATTTGTGTTACGGCTAAAAACAAACGGTTCTGCAATTATGGAAAAATATCTGCAAAGAGGAAAGGGTAAGTGTGTTCATAATATGAATTATATAAATTCTTTGCATATATATCATGTGTATACAGATGATGGCGAAAAAAGTGCTGTAGTGGACAGTAGCCAAGAGTCTAATGCTGAAGTAATTGTAAATACAACGCGGAAGGGATCCTCGCGAGTGTGGAATTTTTTTCAACAAATTAAAGGTAAGAAGTATGCTAAATGCCGTTCATGTGGCAGAATTTACAAAACCAGCGGCAACACGTCAAATTTATTTGACCACCTGAAACGGGCTCATCCGAATTTTCAAGAAATTGCAAAGCCACTAAATACAATTGATGCTTTTTTTAAAAAAGAAGAAACATACGGTTCAGACTCAGATCGTAAAAAGAATATTGATGCTGCTTTAATGACAATGATTGCCACCGACGTACAACCATTTAGTATAGTGGAGGACAAAGGTTTCCGACAGTTTGTCTAGATCCTCGTTATGTTTTACCGTCAAGAACAACACTACAAAATGTTATGATCGCAAATTTGTACAGCACTACTAAAACAAAATTGAAAGCAATTCTTGGTGAAATTGATAATTGTTCCATTACTACGGACTGCTGGACATCGCGGGCAAATGAGGGATATCTCACAGTTACGTGCCATTTTATCACAAAGCATTTTGTTTTACGTTCTGCCGTTTTATCAACCAATAAACTTTTGACTACTACTAATCATAACGCAGAAAATATAGCACATTCGTTGCATGCAATATTGGATGACTGGAATGTTTTAGGAAAAGTTACTTCAATTGTAACTGATAATGATAGCACTATGCTAAAAGCATGCGAGTTGCTACAGATAAGAAATCTTCCTTGTTTTGCACACACAGTCAATCTTGTAGTGCAAGATTGTTTGGCACAGGATAATATTAAAGGCATTTTGGTTAGGTGTAAGAAGATAGTGACATATTTTAAAAGTAGTACCATTGCCTATGAAAAATTCAAAGCAGATCAAAGCAGAGAGAAACCATATAGTCTACTACAAGAGGTACCAACCCGCTGGAATAGCGCTCTAAAAATGATCGATCGTATATTGCTTACAAATACTTCGATATCCAACGTACTTTTGTCTACACCAAAAGCCCCACTACCTTTAACAGCAGATGATGTTGAAGTCCTTAAAGATCTTAAGAAGCTGCTTACGCCATTTGATGCTGCCACCGTTCAGACATCTTCCAGTTCATCTATTACCATATCATTGATCATCCCTTTAAGTTGTGGGCTTTTCCAAACTCTAAATGAAACTAAAAGCATATTGAAGACGTCGGAAGGTCAACAGGCGTGTGTTTTCTTAACAGAAAGTATAAAAAGGCGGTTATTTCCTTACGAAGAACGAACAATAACGAGAATCGGAACCCTTATAGACCCCCGCTTTAAGAAAGAAGGGTTTTTGTTTCCAAGTAATGCTGATAAAGCAACATATTCGCTGCAAGACGAATTGAGAAACATAAAGAGGAAAAATGCGCCATTGCAGAATGCAGAACCGTCCACACTGAAAAATATTGAATACCAATCACCAGATCTTTTGAAATTTATTGGAACTAAAGTTGCAAGCAAAGCCAGAACAAATCAGGTAGATGCTATTATTTCACTGAGACAATATTTGGAAACTGAGAACTGTCCAACTGGAAGCGATCCATTACAATATTGGAAGGTATTTGTTATATAATTTTTTAATACTGAAATTTTTTTAAAATTATATTTGCAGTGTAATATGAACGAATTGTCAATTATAAAAACTTGTGCCTTACGTTATTTGTGTGTACCAGCTACATCAACAGAAGCGGAAAAAATGTTTAGCAAAGCTGGCGTGATAATTTCTGATCGTAGAAGTTGTTTAAAACACAAAAGTGTTGATATGTTATTATTTATTAACAAAAATTACTGGCTATCTGAGTGAATGTAAATAGCGAAAAGAAAATACCAGAAGATAGACATATTTCTAATTTGCTAAAACGGCGCCATAATTGAAACGATGTTTTTTGTGATATTAATCTCAACTCTTGGAACATTATTTGTTGTAGATTCTCCTAACGTAGCTTTTTAATTTTATGTTTCTAATGATGCCTTTCCAGCAATTTAGCAACATACATATAAATATGTATGTATGTAAATAATCAAATATGATCTCATTTTGTTAAATCAATTTTTTTTAGTTGAAAATTTTTTTTTACTTTTTATTCCTTTTTAATTATTTTTCATTAATCTATATGTTTTGTTTGCTCTTTTTTGAACTATATTTGTTTTTTTTTGTTTTATATTAAAAACGTTTTGAAATAAAAGTTAAGTTTAAAAAAACAGTTTTTCTTTTGCTTTAAGAAATGATTTAAGATATTATATTCGAAAAATACACAATTGACATTTTTTTAAGAATTAGAAACTATCGATAGTATCGATGGCATCAAAAAATACTATCGAAACTATCGAATGGCGCCACTATCGATAGTTTTGCAGCTCTACTGCGGACGGCTTTGATTTTGTTACTTTTTCCGTTATAAAACATACAAAAATATTTTTTTTTTGTAATTATAACAAAGGAACCTTTAAAAAAATAACGACAATTGGTTCTTCCTAAAAATTCATGTGCAATTGGTTAAAATGGCAGAAATAAACGAAGATGTCCGAAAAATTGCTGTTAGACTAAACCGCGAAGGAAAATCTCTGTCAGAAGTTGGAAAAATATTGAATTTGGCAAAGTCCACCATTGATACTATCGTAAGAAATTATAATGCCACTGGAAGTTATGCAAGTGCGCCCAGATGTGGTCGTCCAAAGAAGATAGATGAGCGAACTGAACGGGTGTTAGTTAGACAAATTAGCAAAAACCCCAAGCTAAGCGCAGTTAAACTATCACAGGAAGTTTCAAAATATAACGGAACTAATGTTCACCCAGAAACCATCCGCCGTTGCTTGAAAAGAAACGATCTGAACTCGTACGTTGCTAGAAGAAAACTCTTATCAGTGAGGTTAACAGGAAAAAAAGGTTGGACTATGCACTCAAGTACCACAAAATACATTTAACGGATGCAAACTTTTGGGAACGCGTTATTTTTACGGATGAGTGCAAATTTAATGTTTTTGGAAGTGATGGCATCTGCAAAGTATGGAGAAGACCTAATGCTGCTTTGGCCACTAAAAATTTAAGAGCTACTGTCAAGAACGGCGGGGGTTCAGTCATGGTATGGGGGTGCATGTCGGCAAATAGTGTGGGAAACTTAGAGTTCATAGACGGCACAATGAATGCGCGGATGTATTTGAGTATTTTAAAGGACGAATTTCTTCCAAGTATCGAAAAGATGCATTTGAATACTGGCTACACATTTATGCACGACAATGACCCCAAGCATTCTTCTCTAATTGTAAGGGAATGGTTATTGTATAACGTCAAGTCAAAATTGGAACATCCTCCCCAATCCCCTGACCTTAACGTTATTGAGCATTTGTGGGCATGTTTGTAGAAACAAGTGCAAAAGGCAAATCCATCATATATTCAACAGCTTAACTCAATTTTGATAGAAGAGTGGGAGAAAGTTCCTACAGAATTAACAAGAAAGCTGTCTAACTCAATGGCTAATAGGTTAAAAGAGGTCTTGAAGCTAAAAGGAGGACCAACTAGCTATTAAAATATAAACATAGCATCGTGTGATCTGCTCGTGAATTTGAATAATTGATTTTTTTTAGTTTTCTTTAAAGATTCTTGATTTATTTTATTTTTTCTGTTAAATTGAAGTTGAACTAAGTTTCTTATTACTTTTACTAATAAAGAGATAACTCAAATTGAAAGAAAAAGCAGGTGTTTGTGTCGTCCGTAGACTTAAGTGGCATAGTGTATATAATAAAAATAAATAAAGGCTTATCAATTTTTGTATAAACGGGTTAATTACGCTTCTCCTGGCAACACAAACATATTTAAGGCATTTCTCAAGTTTCTTCTGGTTAAACAGGTGTCTTCTTTATCACTCTCCCTGGAGTCACTAGAAAACGCAAGCTCAACAGATCCAAACATTTCGATTTCTAAAGCATAAATAAAGTTTTAAGGAGTTAATATTGTTGGGAAACTGGCCGTCATAACACTTTCACAAATAAAACATCTACTATAAAAGTATTATACATAAAATATAATTAGTACACTCAAACTTTAAAAATTATTGTGAAGTCATAAACAAACAAAAAAATAATTTAAAAATTATTATTTATTTTTATTATTAAAATTTTTTATTTATTTATTGTTCAAACTTTTTAATTTACATAAATTTTTGTTTTACAGATTGATTGTTTGATAATTTTGTTTTGTTTATTAAACCCAGCTGTTTCTTTTTAAGCCCCGAAGCGGGGTTACCATCATTTAAGGCAAAAACGAAAAAAAGTAAATAAAAATATTAAATAATACATTGGCTATACTGCGATTTGACACAACATTTATTTATACAAAACACAACCTAAGTTGAACGAAAAAAGCGGAACGTGTTACACGGACGTAATTATTACGTATTCGCCCATATGCTGGCTTCGTTTCGCTCTTGTCGTGTTCTATAAACAGGCTGTAACTTACATATTTTTTTCATAGAAATAGAATATGAACATTTTGTTTTAATTAGACAGTTTCGTTTTATTGCTAATTAAAGTGATATTTATCCATGGATTTTTGTGATTTTTGCTACAAATATACAGCTGTAGTTGTACGACTAAGTAATAAAATGTATTTTCCCCAATTTTGTAAAATGAAAATCTTTGAAATTTCCTTAAAAAAATTGTTATATTCTGTGTCTAAATAACTCTGAAACTATTAATAATAATTAAAAAAAACATAAGAATAACTTAAGGGGTATATATATACAAATACTTAAAAAGTTATGTTTAAATACTTAACAAAAAATAATGATGAATTAAAAAAAAAAAAAAAATCATAGGATTTAAGATTTTTATTTATAAGAAAAAAAAAAAATAGTGAAGAAGGTAAAAACGTTTTTTATATTTCTAAATGCTGTTTTCAAAATCCGAAGGGTTTTGAATTTCCAAAATCCACATTATTTCGTAGACGCCATATTGAAGAACGTGATTTACTTGCAAAAAATTTTCCATTTAAAACTTGTAAGTACTCAGTCAATGAAATGTCTCAAATTATGTTCTTCAGTAAAATCTTTTCGTACTCACGCAAAGAGAACAACATGGTTGAGGTAACCATAATCTAATAATATAGATGGTCTTGCAACCATATTGTTGCCGAGCAAAACAATAACATGGTAAAATATAAAAATAATTATTTCAAATATAAACCTTAAATAGCTTAATTAAAATATCGTTATTCATAAAATATTAATTCTCTTTAAGATTTTATGAAATTTATTTTAGGACAAATTTGTATGGAAAATCATTCATAAAACACATTTCAAAGTTATTTTATTTTTTATGAATATGACAGTTATTGTTTAATTTATTGTTGATTTATCACAAAAGTTTATTAAAAACATAAATTTAGAATAAAGCAATTATTTTTTTATTATAAGTAATAATTAAATGGCTTTAATACCCAAGCCTCAAGAATCATTCACACAAAAAATATAATTTCTAAGCCAAAACAACGGCATCTTTTTATACATTTCTACTTGAACATCCATTTATGGAGTAATCATTATATTCTGGTATTGATGATATCGTACGGTACGTAATGGTAATTCGTAACTCACTCCACATTTATCTAAAAATTTAAACATGGCATCTGCGGTAACATATTTTGTTACATAATAGCAATTATTATTGATGTATAATATGGCAGCTTTACATGAAAAATATGTAAATGGTTTACAAATGTGCTCAAGACACAAAAATAAATATTTATATGCTAAATTACTTACCTTTTTATTTGATTTTATATTTTGTATATGTATTATTTTTAATAATTTATTTTGTACATACAATTTTTTTTTCATTTTCTCTAACAATAAAAACAATTTAAATTTTAAGCTAACAAAAAATTACTGAACTGATAGAAAGCGTTCTGTCAAGACTTGGAACAAAATATTTTTAAGGGAAAACATTATTTTGTGCGCTTTTAAACATACCTTGATTAATATAAATATATTATGGTTAAATAAGTTATAAAACTTTGAAGAATTGTTGAAAACAACTATTATTTGTTCTCCACAACTATACAATGTTACAAAGAACATAATATGGTTGTTGTGACCATATCACAACCATGTTTTTTCTCTGCACACAGAAAAAAGATTGGTAACAATTCGCTTGATATGTTAGAAATGCAATTACTAATATAATAATTTGATTTTTATTATTAATAATTTATAGTCTTGATTTATTTTTTATATTAAAAGCTAACAAATGATATTTGCTTCTAAATGTTAGTTGTAACACCTCTTAGAAAAGTTTACATGACCGATTTGTGTCTTTACTAAAATCTATTCTATTAAATAGAAGATGCAACTAAACTTATTTAGTACGTTACTACTGAAAACAAAATTTTGGAAGTAAGAATCATAAAACTCGATTGTATATTCTGAAATCGAAAAATGTTTGACACAATATAAATAAAATATGTACACATTACAAAAATCAAAAATATTTTTGTTTAAAGATAAAAAGATTTATTAAAAGTGGTGAAAAGTTCTCCAATATTGGTAAATGGTAAGTTCAAAATTATCTCAGAAAGACGTTTATATATAAAAATAATTTTATAAAATTTTATTTATTTCGCAGCGCAAAACGTGCGGTATGGGATAGCAAATTGAAGAATCTATGTGAAAAAAAAGAAATCATAATGTAAAGGAAGAAGAAAGCTGCATTCACTGGTTCGAATCATGAAATTTATAATGTATAATCTTCTTCCTATAATTTATTATTAAAATAAAAGTAAATATTAAAAAATTATTTTGTTTTGTTTAATTCACAATAATATTTTATAATCACCCAAGAATCATTTTTTAAAATAGTTGTGACTGCTATATTTATTTAGTTACTACAACCGGATTCAAGATAATACACACAACCGACAAAATTCGATTGGCAACAAATTCGGTTCTTATAACGAATTTCTTTTCTCTGTGTGCGTGCCATTAATTTAAGATCGTCATATGTTTGTTGTTAATTTTAATATCCTTTGGCACTCATTTTTATTAGCCACATGGTACCATAATTGCTTTGTTTTTATTATATATAGCTTATTATACGCGGCTTTGCCTGGATCTGCTCTAAAGGCCTTTTTAAGCACCGTATAATATATTATAGCCTTGTTTGCTGTGGGCCCTTGCTACGAACACATGAGAAATCTATCAAGTCAGTTTGGATCTTATAGATCAGAAGACATTTATATATAAAATACAAAAAATAGATAAGGACTTTTTAAAAATTGAATCAGACGATAAAAATACCCGTTTCCTATTTTGCACCCTATTTTGCCATGAGGACAAATATTTATCCATGTTTTAAATTTTATTAAAATAGGTTCAGTCGCTTAGCCGTAATTGACGCACACACAAACAATTAAACTCAAATTTATAATATACATACTGTTTTTGCCTTATCTTGCTTACTTACTCGCATGGCCAAAGGAGCATGAATGTGTAACGTAGGAATATCATTAAACGTTGTTTCCTGATGATAGTGGCCAATTGCTGTCTCTTTATTCATAATTGTACTTTTTTAAATATCTTTTCAGTAGAAGGGATGTTTATCCACCTTAAATAAGTGTCAGCTTAACTAATTTCGTAAGTTTCTGCGTCAGCATGTGTGTTCATTGGGAAAACTAAATATTTCCTGCCTCAAAATATCCTTTCCGAATAAAATCTAAACAGACAAATAAATAAAAAGGTTTAAATCAAACGACTAGGATTAAATTGGTTTCGTTTTGTTGTATAAATTTACGATGATTATTTTACAAACTGGCAGTTATATTTTTATTTGACAACATTAATTATTTTCAAATTTAGGCACGGATGTAAAACCTTTAAAATTTGTAAATTAAAGCCTGGTTTTAAATGATAATGAAAGTGTGTCCTCAATTAAATATGCTGTAGGGCCAACCGGATTATTTCAAATTGAGATGTAAACTACAGACTCCTAAAAATTTCAAATAACTTAAAAGCAGGGAAATCTGGTGATGGTTGTTGAGGGATAGATTATTTTTCATTTTTTCTTTTATTAATAAGTTTTAATTAAGCTTGTTATTAAAAAAAAACATTTATTAGAACTGTGTCTCTATGCCCGTGTCTTCAACGAACTTTTATCTTAATTAATTTTCAGAAAAAATCTTTTTTTCGTGCTATTTTCTATTATCCCGATTAATTATTTAAATCACCTATATTGATTATTGAAGGTGAAAGCACGTCTCGATGGCCATTTCGCTACCGCTTACTTACCTTTTTAGGAAACTTTTCACAAACAATTTAAATAAACTAAAGATTTTTGTCCAAACACTAAAGTAAAGACAAAATTTTAAGTTTTATATTCTTTGGTTAATATGTTTTAAAAATTCATATAGAAACTTACAGAGGTTTGGTACAACATATTCAAAGAAATACTTAGAATCAATTAATTTTGAGAACATTCCTTAAAATAATTAACTTATAGCGAGGATATGCTTTTGTTTCATTGGGTTTTAAAATCTTGACCCAATAATGATTGTAGACATTTGCAAAATTAATAAATCTTATTATTATTTTTTTTTTACACTCATCTTTAAACACTGCACTGTAGATGAGTTCACGTGCTTTAGAGTATTATTATCTTAAAAACAACACATTTTTATTATATCAAGAAAAAACATATTTTACATAAACGAAAGAAAAATAATTTCTTGGGCTATCCTGGCTGTCTATGACTTCCTGAAAACGCTGTGGTATCGAATGAATCAATTTTTTTAATTTATATATCCAACCTTAATTTCTCTTCATTAATTCCAAATATACCCAATCGGTCTCAAGTCTAGTGATTGGCAAGTGCTGTGAATTTGAGGTGGTGTATCATAGAGCTCTTTCAACGAACATGCAGTTAGCTTCGGAATATTGTCCTGTTGGAAAATTCAGTGAGGTCCGCGTGCCAATTTGTTGACAGAAGGCTTTAAATTTTATTCACCGACATTCTTTATTGAAATAAGGGTTTCTTTCATAAAGAGGAGTTTTATCTTAAAACGGCAGAATTAGCTTCTAAACAAGTTTAACTCAAAAAAATAACAGTTTTCCATAATTCCACACTTTTTTTTTTATATTTATAAGCAAACTTCGTACTAAGCGGTCTGTTCCTAAAACTTATTAAAAGGTTTTTACATGAAACTCTGCTTCTGTAACCGTTCTCCCGCAATGGCCTTTGCACCGCTTTCAGATGTACATGTTTTTTGTTACCTTCTAATTTCGCGGCGTTTAATCTCTTTACTCTTTCATTCCCTCAGAATATGATTTGACAGTTATTTTGGACGATAAATTTTAGGAATATTTTCTGATGTATTATTGTGTTTATATTTTCTGACGATATTTTACACATTAGAAAATGGAACATTTGATATTTCCCTGCTTTGAAAGTTTTCAAGCTAAACTTTATTTCTTTGTCAATAACTGCGACTCAACTGACAAGAACATAATAAAAATAGAATAAAATAATTCTTCCAAAAAATCGATTTCAAAACAGATTTAGCTATCTGTCTGTAACGGTTCGAAAAGCTGGCCATATACATTTAGTTACATTAACTATTGCAATACCCTCTGGACCCTTAAAAAACTATTTGCTACCTTTTAAAACTGACTATTCCCAGGGATAATGCGATGGTTTTTTTTTCCAAAAGGATAAAATGCATGCTACAATAAATCTAAAGACAATAGGAAGCATAAAAATCCCAATATTGACACACGGCAAAACCAAATAAAATGAATAAAAGGGAAATTAACTACGTGAAGCCGAAATTTGTAAGGAACTATGTGGCGTTATTCCTTATTTCTTTAACCCACCCACCATTGGTATTTTAACATCATGCATCACTAAGATAACCAAAATAGTTACTAACGGCTTATATTAAATCTTTGAAATCAGAAGTCTGTCTGCAAGTGTTCAAAAGTATAGCCATATACCTAAAATAAATGAACTATTGGGGCTCCCTTTAATTAAGAATTTTGAATATTTATACTTGTTGTTTTACCCATCATATTTATTGACATTCTGTCCAACTTTCAAGTGTTGTCTATGAAGGTTTAGAAGATGGGCCCATAAAGGTCACCTATGTGACCACCATTTAATTTTTAGATTTATTTTAGTGTTGCTTTATGCTAATGGGTGCTAAAGTGGCACGCAGTTATTTTTTTTTTTTTTTTAATTTTAAAGTGGTGACCTTTGCAGATTGTAATCCAGTAAGCAATTTTAGAAAAGGTAATCGAGTGAGGAATTAATCATTTTTGGCGGAAGCACTTCTTAACTAGGTTACCAACCTAATGATTTTAACAAGGCATGAGACTTTTACAATCCATTACTAAGAATTAATTACATTAATTACACTGTTCTGCACGAAAATCCTCCTTTAACCATTTATCTGGCCATGTAACAGTAATGTCACACACCCTTAAATTGGCCATAAATTGCTGTGTTTTATCAATAAAAGTACTTTGGGCATTGTAACATAACTAGTACAAACCGTGGACAATAAAAAAGAAATAAAATATAACGGGACATTATTATTATCACATATTTTTCTGCGCCAAAAGTTTATTGTTGAAAAAAGTTTCAAACCTTAACAAGTGTTTAAGTTTTTAGTGCGAAAATCAGATTTGTGTTATAACATATTATCTTCCTGGTTAATAATTACTGCGTAAGTATATAATAAAGTGATTTTCATAAAATACAAATGAAAGCAAACCATATTCTACTCGTATTTGGTTAATCTCGGTTTGTTACATTTATGTCACATTGCACTGTAACGTGTTTTTTTTTTGGTTGCCTAGATATAAATATGTCGTTGACGAATGCGAAAATTTTAGAAATTCTTGAGGAAAGTGAGGATGGACTCGACTTTGACGATGATAGTGTGGCTGATCCTGAATATTTTTTAGATGAAGAAGATTCCATTTTCGAAGATGTTGCTAATAATCCTGAATATTCTGTAGATGTACAAGACTCCATTTTCGAAGAGATGGCGCCAGTTATTGACGATATAATAGAATGTGTAGAAAATGTTAGCACAGAATCTCCAACCTCAGTCGTTCTACCAGAACAAGCAGCAGAAAATAGGCAACACCAAAAGAAGCATTATGCGAATATTCTTTGGAAAAAGAAAAACCTTAATCTAAATGAGCAACAATTGCTATTCAAAGAGAATACATCAATGCCGGAAGAGATAAAAAACCTTAGCACTCCAATACAATATTTTTTTTATTTCCTTTCAAAAGAAATGTTGCAATACATCGCTGATGAAACAAATTTGTATATTACACAAAAGGACATCAGTGATACGTTTCGCGTAGCACAAATAGATATTCAACAATTTATTGGCGTTGTGTACATGATGTCGTTGGTATCGCTTCCTAATGCAGCCAGTCACTGGAGCAACAGCATTGGGACCATTATGATACGAGAAGTGATGCCTTTAAAAAAATTTGAAAAAATTAGACGTGTAATTCACTTCAATGATAACACAAAAAATCTAGCTTCAACTCACAAAGACTATGATAGAATGTATAAGGTCCGGCCAGTCATAGACGAATTAAATAAAAATTTTGGTAAAGTTCCTCTTGAACCACATCTTTGTGTCGATGAACAGATGTGTTCTACCAATGCCAGAAACTATCTAAAGCGTTACATACCCAACAAACCCCATAAATGGGGATATAAAATATATGTACTATGTGGTTCTTCGGGATTCGCTTATAAAATTGAGCCAGAAACTGGAAAAGAAAATGTCATTAAAAGTAATGAACCTGACCTAGGCGCGTCTTCAAATGTTGTCGTGAGAATGGCGCGAATCATTCCCAGAAATCAAAATTTTCAACTTTATTTCGACAACTATTTTACTTCTTTGCCTCTCCTCGCCTATTTAGCTAAAGAAGGAATTTTTAGCGTGGGAACGATAAGAAGAAACCGAATTCAAAACTGTAAACTTCCGGCTGAAAAGGAAATGATAAAGAACAATAGAGGATCTTCTGTAGAGTTTGTTTGCAGCGTCGAAGGAATTGATATTGCGACAGTCTCATGGAAAGACAACAAAATTGTAAATCTGGCTTCTACTTTCATTGGTGAAATCCCAAAACGCCCAGTAAAGAGGTACGACAAAGCGCAAAAAAGTACATTGAAATACAACGTCCCTCCATTGTTGGCCAATATAATGCGCACATGGGTGGTGTAGATCTCATTGATGCTATTATGGGAAGATACAAAATTCGGCTTCGCAGTAAAAGGTGGCAAGTTCGGTTATTTTACCACTTTTTAGATTTAGTAATGGCGAACTCATGGCTATTGTACAAAAAGAACTGTGCAGCTAATAAAACAGACAAATTGTTACCCTCTGCGGAATTTCGTCTGCAGATTGCTACGACGCTTTTAAAGCTCGATACCAAGACTAATATAAAAAGAACAAGAGCAATTGAACCTGATTTGCAAGCAAAAAAGTTCAAAGGACCGGCTCAACATGCACCACCAAAAGCTGTACGCCAAGACCAGGTTGGTCACTGGCCAGTATGGGCGGATAAAAGAATAAGGTGCAAAATGCCAAATTGCCAAGGTGTGTCACAAACGTTATGCGAAAAATGTGGCGTTGCATTGTGCTATAACAAAAATAATAACTGCTTCCGTGCGTTCCATCTATCATAAAATATTCATTACTTTTCAGGCAATGTAACATTTCTGTAACACACCAGTTTTTTTTAAATTAACAAGTAAAAAATATTTTTTAAAAATTTTTGAATAAATATGTGTTTTTATTTTAGTATTAGTAATAGAATAATAACTATTTGCATTTAAAATGACATGTTGCCCGATAAAGGGTTAAACCAAAATATGCTTATTGTTTTCAAATGTGCTGAACATGAATTTGAAGTCAGATTCTGTCTATCACCCACAGTTTCTTGAGAAATTCTAGTTTTTTATCCAAAAATGTGTTTTTTGTAAATTTGAAAAATTTTTTGGCATCAAAACAAACATAGTGAAAAAAATTCAAAAGCCCGATGATTTTGAGCGCAATGAAGTATATTTGAACAAAAAAATTTTGATGGGAATATTACAAGTGGTTGAAGAAATATGGCTAAATGTTTTTTTGTTTTTTGTTATGGTGGTATCCTTTTTATTCAAATCCCTACTTGCCCCCCTTTCACCCTCAATACCCCAACTCCCCCCTCCCACTCAGCCGCTCTCTTGACACTATTTTCTTCTACGATTTGATCAGTTAAGCGAGTAACAAAATATGTCAATCACAAAAGTAAGTCATTATATGGCAAGTACTTTTTGCGGCAATGTTAATTTTTTTGGTGGGAATAAACATAAAAACATGTATGTTGTATAGAGACCTTTAATTTATCAAACCCTTCACCATAAAATTGGAAAAACGGTGTAACTAAGATTCTCATTCCATGTGCAATTTCTATAATATCCATTTCTGACTCCATAAAGTATATAAATTCTGAGTTCTCATGCATAACGAAGTCGATTGAGCGACGTCCGACTTACCATCCGTGCTAGTGTTGAAATCAAGTTAGCCAAGGCACTAGATCAGCTGGAGAAAGTTAAAATACTCCAATCGATCAGACATAGTGTCGAAAGAGTTGCTATTGAAATCAGCAAGGTCGAATAAATTTTCCAATAAAAAAACAAATACATGGCGCGATAAAGAATTATAAAATTAGAAAACAACATCCAGTGAAAAAATTGGCGCTCGCACGTATTCTGTAAAATTTTCACATTTTTTTCGAGTTCCTAAAATCGTCGCTATCCAGGCGCACGTCAAAAAAAGTGAATCTATAAGTCTGCCAAGACGACCTTTGATCTTAATTATGATTATGAAATTAATCTTCTTCAGTACCGGAAGGAAAAATACTATCCACCAAAAAATTTTCACAAATGGCTAATATTTTTGAATAATATAGACAGAAAAAACACGTATTCAAACTTTTATAAAGTAGTTTTCAATTGCTTCTCCATTCCAGTCACTAGTTGCACATGTGAGAGAAGCGTTTCAAAATAACGATCATCAACAATAATCTAAGATTTATAATAACACAAGAACGCCTAGAGCCTTCTTCCTAAGGGTTTCGTCGAGCAAGTTTTTTTTTTGGTTTCACTTGATGTGGGAGATGTAATAGATGTGCAGAAATGGATCCGAAAAGTAAATTACAACTTAAATTATGAATCTGTAACCTAATACAAGAGTGTTATACAAATTTAATCAATCTTATTATATTTAAAAAAAATGTATATGTAAAGTGTACGAAATAAATATTTAATATATTGTACATACATGTGTTGTTGTATAGTATTAATTATTATCATTATTGTTGTTATTAATTTGTCTACCCTTAAAAATTCTGCCATTGGTACCTTAGTTTCTTAAAACGTAAGAGTGAAATATTTAGAAACGTAAGTGTAGGCGAAAGAAAGTGACTGACACACAGAAAGCCAAAAAGACTCGAAAGTGAGTGACTGATTTTTTTTCGTTATCGTAAAATTGACAATTAATAGTTAAGTAACATTTTTGAAAAAAAAAATTAAATACAAAATTGTAGACACAATTGCCCTATTCACAAGCCCCCTAGTAAGTGCTAAGTGCTAACAAAATACAACGGTGCTAGCTGTGTTGTTGGTAATTTTCATGCAAACATGCGATACAACACTTAGTACTTTTTTTCATATGTTTTTCGAACGTTCTATAGTGCCTTATTTTTTAATGTGATTTTTGTTTTATGTTTTTTTTTTATGTTTAAATGTTTTATGTTTAAATAAATTATTATTTTTGTGTTCATGTGTGAATTATATTAAACTAAATTGAATTAAAAGATATTTTTATTAGTTTTATTTATTTAATTTATTGATTTGACTGATTTATTAGAAAGTGGAATAAGTCATTTCTGTTGTATATAGTAGGAGTGGGTATATTGGAAACATATCTTAAGGTTTGTTCTCTGCCACCTTGTTCTAAATTATATTTAATAATAATGTTATGAAGAATGCAGCAAGCCATTATCCAATCATTGCATCTTTTCTTATTTTGTGCTGATAGCATTCTAAACTTAATTTATTTTAAACTTCCAAATTTTTCCTTCAGTAATATAACTTACTTGAGTCAATCATTAATATATCGAAACTATATTTTTCTCACAAAAAATTTATTAATTTACTTTTTTCAGTTTTCTCCCCCATTTGGCTTATAAATAACATATAACGAATAGCACTTTTCTTCTTTTTATTAAGTTTTTGACGTATGAAGTACAATGTACAATGATACAATGATACAATGGTTGTTCACAAAGAAGTAAACAAAAGGTAGTATGCAATACTACCTACACCTTAGCAGAGCTTGTGAATACGGCAAATGTTTTCATAGCTGTTGTAGATTAATGCTTACATATTTTAGTACCACATTGATATTAATTTTTTGTTTTAACATAAAAATTAAATTAAAATTTTCTTTCATTCTTTTTATTGTTTTGCTAAATAAACAACAAATTTCCGTGCAAACTTTTGATTTGAGATGTAATGTATTGCCCCACTTAAAACATTATTCAATTAAACACTTGTAACATAAATCAACAACAGCTACCAATCCCAATCATGACTGTCTGATGATTGAGTGATTTTGAAGACGCCATTCTTATTTTATTAGTTACCGTGAGTAGAAAATTAAGAGAATTCAAAAAATTCAATTACCACATACAGCCTCGCTATTGGTGCTGGCTGCCATACTGCAATGAAGCCCAACCTCTATATAAAAAACTCGAAATAACTCCACGTATATAGGCGGAGCTAAAAAATAACCCCTAATCAGAACATACCTACAATTTCAGCCTTTTTCTTTTTTTTTGCTGAAATTTATAACTTTGCTCTACACTTACATATATGCGCTCACACAAACCTGTCCAAAGGCTTAAGGATATTTCTTGTTTAAAAGCAATGTGTTTTTATCGCACTCTCCCAAAGAACGTTTAAGAGTAATCATTAGCATGAAAAATTTAAATAGGAGTAAAGAGTGTGAAAATTTGTTGCTGAGTAGTCACGTGGCTTAGTCTGTAACTGGTGTTTGTGCCCATCTGATTACATTTAAGCAACGCTGACTGAGACAAAAAACACCGTTGTAGTTTAAAAGTTTCTTTGAAAGAGCGCAGTTAATGCAAGAATTTACTCGTGTCGTAAAATCCAAACAATTGTGTGAATGTTCGGTAAATACGGTACGCCTTGAGAAGCTGTTTTCTTTACCCAAAGAGAAACTAAGATATACAATTTAACTACCTATTAACTGATTGGTATCAGTTGGTTATTAAAAAAATAAAAAGTTAAAACAAAGCAAAAAAAAAAAACTGCAATAAGCTACAGAAATAAATGTTGGAAGTTACATAACACGTATGTCCTGTTCACACGCGTCAGGTTTTTTTTTGCAGAAGTGTATTATAACTGCTTTTAATTATCAAGTGCTTTCTTAATGACATAAGAAATTGAGTTTCGCATTTATTAATTGACTAAAAATATAAAACTGGAATTTATTACGAAGAAGCGTTGGCAAAACTTTTATTTTTAATAACAAAAGAGTTAGGACTTATTTACACAAAAACGCACAAAAGCCGACGGAGGCAGCTTTCTCATTGGATTCATTTTAAATAAAATTGCAAGCTGAGAAAAACTCCAAAAGGTTTTTCGAATCATAACTTTATCACATAAATTTTACGCATGAATTCAAACAAGCAATGTTTGATATAAAAACAATTTTAAGTTACCAGTAGTGTACAAAAGCTTCAAGAGGGTGGGAAAAAATCAACTGCTTTTATTTAAATTTGTGTGCGTGTTCCTTAACGACAATTATAAATCATAGAAATCATATTGGGGACATTTTAGACAAGTCATTGCCTTGTCGAACAAATAACCACAAAGAATGTTTCTCCCCTAATTGAACCAGTTTATTCTACGTAAACGCATGAATTACCTTCTTTTGCTGGGATATAAAAACTTAGTTATGTCTTCCATTTACTAATACAGCTTCATAACTAAAATGCCAAATTTTTAAAACGACACATTTGACTGATCATGCTGATTCCTAATAGCACCTCTTTCCACACTGTGTCTGATCGAGTGGCGTATAAGTTAAATACGTTCAATAGGTTTCCAGTTACATTTTTATATTTATATTCTAATTCTATTGCAGAAACTTTCGCTGCAAATGGAGGCAAGGAAGAGGACTTTTTGTTTGCTTCCAAGTCATATTTCCAGTACACGAAAAATCGTATTAAAATTAAAAACACAAAAAAAGTTAACTAAAATACTAAGTAATAATGATTTTTTTAAATGAAACAACAATAAAGTTCCTATTTTTATATTTTAATTTAATATTTTTCCATTAAGAAAAAAAAAATTAATATTTAAAATGATTTTTTAAATGTATCAATAAAAAAACATATCGAAAACAAAATAAATGTTTAAAACGCTTACTAACTTCATTAAAAATACGTGTTTTTCAAGCATTTAGAAAACGTGTTTACAATCGTCTTTATAAAGTTGGGTGCTTTTGGATTATAAACCCCTTGCTTTGGTGTCTTTTGTAAAGGTCACAACAGCGTTTTATCAGTGTTTTGTTTACATTTGAACGCTTACAAAACCCTTATTTTTATATGTAAATACTGGCTGGGTTATTATACCA
The DNA here is from genome assembly GCA_916610165.2 of Gymnosoma rotundatum. Taxonomy (NCBI): domain Eukaryota; kingdom Metazoa; phylum Arthropoda; class Insecta; order Diptera; family Tachinidae; genus Gymnosoma; species Gymnosoma rotundatum. Next base: position 85,958,165 of record OU744337.1, on the reverse strand, counting down.
GACAAAGTAGTAGACGTTCTGTCTACTTTTCAAGTGTTTGTATATAACGGATCAAAAAATAGAAGCATATAGGTCAATTTACGTTATCTATGGCGAGACTCTTTAATTTTTAGATTTAGTTTTGTACTGCCTTTTGCCCTCGGAAGCTATAGTGACGCGCAGTTTTTTTTTAATTTTTGCGTAGTTCAAAATACACATAGAAAACATGTATGTTTTGGTTTTTGAAATTATGAAATGTTTTAAAAACGGGACAATCTGTAAGCATAAACTTTTAAAAAAGTAAAAAAATTAATTTTTATTAAATTAGGAGTTGAACTGTAGATATTATAAACGAATTGCAACTGATTTTGGCTTTAGTTATTTTTTTAATTTTCTAAAACCTTCTTTTGTTAGAAAAAAATATTTTGCATATATATGCGGACATTTTTCAAAGAAAAAAAGAAAAATTAGTCGCCAGCAGAATGTAATAATGTACTTTCTGGATCGATACATCATTCATCAGCATTCGTCGCATCTATCTACCTTAGTTGTGTCATTGTAAACATTATCTATTTAACCAACTAACTTTGTAAATAAGAATGCGAGGAGTAATCATATCAATATTAATTTGACAAAAACCAATGTGTTTAGGCACAATTGATTTTAATTTAACACATTAACTCTTGTTGTTGTAAATTTGCTCACTGAAACTTAGTCGAAACAACAGGAAACAGATAAGATAAATAACGATAAGATATTCATAAACATACATAGTTTCTCTGTATCATATTTGGAAATAATATTTGTTTTTATCTAAATATAATAAATAAATTCTTGTCTTGAGGAAAAATCAATAAAACTCTGATTTATTTTTGTATGTACTTAATTTTTTTCATCAATCATAATAAAATATACAGGCATGTCACATAATTCAATTCTTGCGATGTTTATTTTACCCATTCTTGTAAGTGTTTTTTGTTGTAAGTATATTTAAAACAAACAGCGTAAAACGAGTCTCAAAAATATGGCAATCAGAATTTTAAGTATTTTCTATACTCGTACGCCAGAATTTTTAACTCTATTTGTAAGCAGCGTTGCCACATTTTTACCCTATTAAAGTTTTTTACTGTCGTTTTATGAAATTCTGCATTGTATGCAGATCTATTTATAAACAAAAAGAAAAACAAAATTTGATCAAATCTATTGCTTAAACATTGTAACCAGAAAAACAGGCAACTACCGTTTTCATACGTATGAAATACAACACATATTTAATGAATAAAATGCAATAAAAACCGCTTAAAGGCACAGCCAAAGCAAATTGAACAGGTGACTGCATTAGCTCATGTGGTCAACATATGTTTGCTGTTTTTCTTTGCCAGTTGTCAAAATTGTTGCTCTTTTTCTTTTTGCATGTGTATATTGTGTATTGTGTTTGCGTGTGTTTTGTATGTATGTGCTCAATTGCAGATATGGCCAGACGTTTTTGACAGCCCAACAAGATTTTACAAAAACAAAATACACGCAAAAACTAATGAAGTTACCTGTATCAATGTGCCTTGGGCACAGTTTTTTACACTATTTAAAGCAGGTATACTTATTTTGTGTCTGTTTTCTATGTACAAATATTTTCAGTTTATGCTTGTTGTCATAAACGTGCTACTAACCGTATTTAGGAAAACAAAATGATAAATAATAAAATAAATTTATTTTTCGAATCGGTGTATAAAAGGAAAATTACTTATTTTTTTAGTTTAAATCAAAACTGTATATACGCAGATGTAATATTGCATTGACTGAATCTCATTAGACCTCATAAATAATAAATTGCAATGAAGTTTTTAGTTTACATATTTTATTTTGTTAAATATAATTATTGCTTTTATACCTATTTATTAATTTTAAAAATCTATTTGCTTAAAGCATAGAATTTATAAATTTCTATCCTGTATGACTTAAAAAAAAACCCTAACAAAAACGTAATATAATAAACAATGAACTATTCTTGAGTTATTAGTAAACTTTTGATGTGTTCTTAATAAATAAAAATATGGCGAATTTTACTGGTTCTATTTAATTTATTTTCTGTTATATATTAAATAAACTTTCATAATTTCAAAGAAGTATGTATGTTAGCTAATTTAGACATTAGCGACTTTTGATATTGTGTTTGATTTAATATTCTGATCTGATAACTCTGTTTTCCTCACACTAAACACGTTAAAATCTCTCTCGTAGTGTTTGCTGTAAGTATGAGTACGAATGAAGTAATGTCAGATCAATACTCAAATGGAATGGGTATAGTAAATACTCGTACAAAAGAAATGCGGTGGCGATCACACCGCAACCGCATGAATCAAGAAAACAGATTGCGCATTGCGCAGGTCCGTTAGTTTGTTGTATAGCGTTCTCTCTCTTATGTGTGACGTAGGCATTGAATACTTTATATAAACAAACTTCATTTTTGTATGGAAAATGCAACAGAATTAAAGCAAAAACGGCGAAAATTTATTAAAAATAAAAAATTAAAAAAAAATAGTTAACCGAATTAAAATATGATGGTCTCAAAAACCTTGCAGGCTATATTTGCCACAAACTTAAAAATTATATTCCAGATATTGCAGTGGCACAAAACGAAGAAGCTCCAACGTATTCGTGGGTTGAGCATGTATCAGAGGGCGGACTAATAAAGCGGACACCTGAAACTATGAAACACATTAAAGAACTGAACCAAACATTAAAAAAAATAATAATAATAAAGACGGTCTTCTTATTAAACAATATTTTGTAAAAGATTTAACTAAGCAGGCTCATCATATTAAATGTGATGAAAAGGTAAAAAAAGTTATTTTTTAGATCAAAAATGTATTTTAAAATACGAAAACTTAATGCGGAGCTTAAAGATTTAACTTATTTGTTTTATTTTATTTTTTAAAACATTTTTGTTTTAATTTTATTTTGAAAACAAATTTTTTTTACTTTCAGTTATTTGGCTTTAAGGTCATTAATAATTATTACATATGTATTTCCTTTATAAAAAGAATAACTAATGAAATAACTTCTGAAATTAATAATTTGTTATAAGAATTTTTAAAAAATTTAAAATTTTGGTAGCCCGAAACAACTCTTCTTCTTCTTGGGCTTCAAGCCCAAATACAAAATTTTTACTCGAATATATCACTTTTCTTCCCATTTAAAATTTTGTTCAAATCGATGCACCCGTTTGGAAGTTATGTAATTATTTCCATTTTTGCGCCAAAAATCTCCTACGCTTTTTACAACAAATACTCATTTTCATTTTATTGTGACGTACAGTGGCTCAAACTAATAATGGGACACACACTTACGCGTACACTTCTTGTAATAATTTGGTTAATATAAAAGTCCCAGGAAAAAAGTTTATATGGAATTGAAAAGCATATATGGTGTTTTATTAAAAACATAAACAAGAAATTCAAGTAATGCAGGCAAAATAAAATAATAACAAAATAAACTTCATAACACGTTAATTATAGCTCAAAGTAATAATGGGACAAAGTAAAAGAACAATTCATAAAGTATTAAATTTAATATTGTAGACTAAGATTAATATTTTGTTGGGAGCCCTTTTTGTCGTATTACCCATTTCAATCGATTTGGCATCGATTCAACAAGTCTACGGCAGTACTCAGGTGATATGCTTCCCCATTCCTCCTATAGTGCAACTATTAAGTCATTTTTGGTATTTATTTGATGGACTTTTAATTTTTCCTCCATACGTGCTCTATTGGATTAATATCAGGCGATTGTGGTGGGGTTTCGAGCACATGCGGGCAGTTATAGAGCAGCCAGCTTCTGACATTGTATGCCTTGTGCTTCGGGTCATTGTCTTGGTAGAAGTAATAGTCATCTTTAAGACCCAATTTGTTCGCTGATTCCGCAGGATTTTTACGTAGAATATCTAAATAGTATCTGTAATCCATAATTCCTTCAACAATATGGAAATTACCCGATTACTGATATTGCACCCCATACCATAACCGACCCATTACCATGTTTCACTGTTGGTCTCAAATTTTCTTTGGCGAGCTCTGTAAGCGGTTTTCTCCACACGTAAGAACGTCAATCCTACCGGAAAACATTAAATTTACTTTCGTCGGTAAAGATTACTTTACTCCAAAACGAAAAGTCCTTATTTTTATGTTCTTCAGCAAAACTTACACGCTTACATCTGTTTACATCATTTACATAAGCCTTTTTTCTAGCTACCCGGCCATTATTACTATGTTTTCTCAAAATATTTCTTTCCGTTTCAGGATTAGCTTTCTTTTTGAGATGTTTTTCTGCTTCAGCAGTTAATTTAGGGGCGCTTATGTGAGGTCTTTTCTTTACTTCTCTTATTAACCACCGTTCATCTGCATCGGAAAATATTTTTCTTTTGCTTGGCTTTGCAACATTCTCGAAATTTTTTGCACCGGAATAACGTTTTATAATATTAAACACTGTAGACTTAGGTTTATTGACTATTTCTGCAATATTTCGTACAGATTTTCCGGATTTTGAGTGTTCAATAATCAATTTTCTAATTTCAGGCGTTGTTTGGGAACCCCGATTCGCCATAGTCAGTAAAATATTTAAAGTTGTTAAAAAACGCTTGTTAACAAACTCTTAAACCATTTAAATGAAAAATATTCGCAAATAGTTCCGTTATAAACCGCAATCAAATCGAAGTTGCCAGATGTCCCATTATTACTTTGTGATATAAATATGCGTTATTGTAAATTATCGCTTGTAGCTTTTTCTCTTCAAAACAAACAGCGATAAAATTACGTCCTAACAAAATCAAGAGTAAAAGCAACATAAAAACATAAAAAGCATAAAAATTAACGCAACTGTGAGAATAAATATGTTAGATACAAAAATACTTTGGTTGTGTCCCATTATTACTATGAGACACTGTAGATGCGCAGTAGAAAAATTTTTTGAACGACTGAAAGCGCAATCTTGTTTTCTTGATGAGTATACTTAGAGTATCAAAAATAGACACTCTTGCAGTTCTGTGGTATGTACCTGTGTTGCCAGAAGAGCATATTTATCAGCATTTTGCAGATTTTAGCCTCTCAAATTGCCAAAAAAAAATTGCAGAATTTTGCAATAGATTACAAACACATTTATGCAGCTCAGATAATTTTAAGCACAAGTCTTGACCAATGCAAATGCAATGCAACAAAAATTAGTTGATGATTGTATAAAATTTTACAATAAATTATAGGATCAGGCCTTAAAAAGAGTTGGTTTTGATAAAAAAAAAAAAAATGAAATTGCAAGTTTAATTAGTCTTAATTTAATAATAAATGGTGCCACAAAATCAGTTTGAGACTTAAATTAATTAAATATTTTGCAAGATTTTTTCTTAAAAAGTTTTAAAGAGTTACAATTTTTGAATATTAAAGATACACTAATTGAAAAATAAGTAACTTTAGTTGATTTCTGGAAAAAAATCCCAGACAAAAGATGCTGGTTGTGATTATTTTTCTCCAGCTCTTTCAGCGTTTGTCCGAAATATAATAAATTTACCATAATCATCAACAAATGTTGAGAGAATATTTAGTCAGTTAAATTTAAATAAAACAAAACTTCGCAATTGCTGAGAAAATTTATTTTCAATTAATAGGAATATTGCTTACAAAAGACTATTTATCACTTAAAAATTTATAAACAAAACTGAAAAAGAATTTTAAAATTTTTATAAAGTTTATATCTAATAGAACTTGAACATAATTTATTTATTTTATACGCAAATATTACTTATGTACAATCATGGAATTTTCTTGTAATTGTTTTTATTTTTATTTTTTTTTTATAAATATTCGAACATATTGTATGGAAATATATTTTTTGCTAATAAAATGCTAAAAATACATTTGAAAACTTATTGAAGATTGTACAAATAAGGTGCCAAATTTTCCAGATTTCTTAGGAAAAAATATTGCTGTTGTTGATTATTCTTTTAATTTAAATGTTTTAAAATGCAAAGTTTTGTTTATTCTAGTAAATAAAAATAAGAAGGAATCTACAGTTGCGATATAAAGTAAGATGGCAAGACGTATTTGAAAAATTCTGGTTTCTATATTTTCGAACTAAATTATTGATGTTTTTGAAATTACAGCTAGGTTTACTCAAGAAACATTTCCGGGCCCACTTCTCCATACCGATTAAACCGTAATGATAAGCAAATTTAAATGTTACTTCAGATAAATATGTGGATATGCAATCGTTAAAGAGAGTTATAAAGCTGAAATAGAAGTCTCTACGCAGATCCAAAGTCATTTGTTTAATATATATTTTTTCTTTAAAATGTGGAGCATTTATCTTCATGAACAACTTTTACATTGTGAAGGAATACTAGTTTCCCTATTTCATGAGTAATGAGAAAATTTCAAGGTCTAGCAATATTACATATCTTCATTGATAAGAGAATTATACATCAACAGTATACCGAAGCTAATAAAGATCACTTACATCAGTATAGAAAGTAATTAATATTAAATACAAAACACCTGTTTTTGGAAATTTTGTCTGTCTGTGTTCGCATGACGTAAAAATTGCTGTGAGGAGGTCTTTTAGAACGGTAGTTTAAATATAGAAGCACTCAATTTAAGAGTATAATGTTGCAGTTGTCAGCACATTTTATTTTCTTATGGAAAAATTTTTAACACTGTCTACAGAAGTCTGAAATAAATATTTAAAAATACATTTTCTAAATTTTAATTTTACAAAAATTAAAAATGACTAGACGACCAAGTCGTGGGCACTGTTTGTTCGTTAAAAATTTTCATTTCTTAAAAAAAAGTTAGAACCTAAAATAAAAATTAACTTAAGCTGAAATTAATTTTAATTAATTTTTTTATAAATAAAACAGTTCAGCTAATAATTTCATAAAAAAATGAAATTCTTATAAAACTTCATTCTGAAAATGTTGCCATCTAGCAGTGCAGTAGAGTGCTTAGAACGCTACTGCACTTCATGTAGATCTAAAATCTCTCTCCTAAATCAGTAAAATAGGTTTTTTTCGCCTTTGGCCCGTCTGACAGAAATCTATTTTTGTTGGTTCAACACTATTGATAGCTTTTTCTCGCTACGTACACGCCAGTTTCCACTCCAGCCTTTGTAAGACTATTCGTCTTATCTGCGCCCAACTTTAAAAATATAATTAAGTCCGTATGACCGACCCGCAACATTTTAATATCTCTTTCACTTTGATCCCCTTTGGCTCTATTTTTATCTGGTACCTTTAAGCGATGCTGTTGATTTTTTACAAGTTTTTCTAATACCTCTCTTTCTCTAAATGCTGAAGCAAGGATAAGTTGATCATATGTACGTTTCTCAATTTGTGTAAAATGTCACCTCATTCCTTAGAAAGAGATTATTCTTAAATTATTTTCAAGCTTTTGTGTTTGCTGGGAAATTCAATCCCACACGTCACCTAATAAGCATCATAACAGAAGAATATGCTCAAAGTAATAAATTTTATGGTTTTCGAACACAGCCACACACAAACAGAGAAAAGTAAATAAAACTCAGTCATAAAATAAAAAATACGGCAGGCGCCTGGAAGATACCAATTATACGCTAATACTAATCAATTAGTAAAAAAAAAAACAACTTAGCGGTGTTAGACTTTTAGTTGTAGAGAAGAACAAAAACACAATAAAATAAAATTAAATAAAAACAACAAAATTACTTTATATTTAAAGATTTAAGAGAAATGGACACAACAACTAATGTAAAGCATTAAATTCATTGGACCGGTTTGTTAAATTGTGAACAAAAATCTAAATGGAAAGTGAAATAATTTAGTAATACGAGGCTTACGAGGTTTTCTGCTCAAAACCATGGCCTGTTGAAACTATTAAGATTTTCCATAAAATATATATATTCCATAAAAAATAAATATTCTTTCAAATTCGAATAAAATTTTCATCTGAAAATTATTACAATTATTACAGTTCCTACATAAGTTGTTCTTTCAAAAATCAATTGTAAATCGTAACGAGTAAGAGTGCAATATTCGTCTATGCCGAATTTATATACCCTTTACGATTAAGTTAAATCTAGTTTAGTGAAGTAACCAAAAAGATAAATATTAGGGTGATAGAGAATAAAAAAAAATTAAGCACAATACATAATTTAACATAAAAATTTTATTATTTCCTAAAGATTAAAATCTTTTAAATGGTACCCACATATGGGGCACAATCGATAAACTAGATTTGCTCCAAATGAAGTGCAAAGTTTGAGACAGGCAAAATTTTCGAAACTATGTCTGATCGGTTGGCGTTTAAAATTTTCTCCCGCTCATCTAATACCTTGGCAAGGTTGATTTTCACCCGAACACGGACTCCGCTATGCAAAGGAAGTCAGAATATATATATATATATACATATATATATAATAATAACAAGTAGTAAGATACTTTTATAATGTACTGTAGATATAGATTTAAATAGCACCGTTAGTATTTAAGTACTCACAATACAATAAATAAATTCACCTCAACGTACTTAATGATTAGAGGTTAACCCTCTAGTGCGCCGTGATGCAAATTTGAATCATACCGAATATCTCTCTGTAGCTTCCAAATTCGAAAACACTTTTATGTAAATGTTCATTATATGTTGTTTCCATTTAATAGACGTCGCACAGAGGAGTATTCGACCCAAAAAGCTGGCCAAAAAGGCAAAAATTAATTTGATGAAATCCTAAGAAAAAATTACGCAGATCGATAGAGAACAAAATTCTACATCATATAGTGCAATTTAAAGGGTGTAAGTTAAGATTTGTAGTTGTGGGACGCTGTTAAAATCAGGAAAGTGAAGAAAATTGCATGCGTTTTTATTGAATTTTTTCGATTTCAAGATATTTATATGATATTTTTTTATGGCTAAACGAATAGAGGTATTACATTGATTTTTTTTGCCTCAAAGATTTCATCAGCAGCTATTTTCAATATTTAAAAAGAAAAAATTATCTGAAATATTTATTTTTAAAATTTTAATTATAAAAAAAGCTATGTATTTAAATATACAAATTCTTACCAATAATAATCTGCCACTACCTTTTTTTTTATCAAACTAAAGCTAAAACTATCAAAAAAATTAAACTTTTAAAACAAAAACCACGCTTAATAATTTTGGCCAGCTTTTTGGGTCAAATACTCCTCTGTGCGTCGTTTTCTCTGCTTTTGAAGTACCGTTATTGCAGCATTGAATTATTGTGCAATTTTGAAGTGCCTGCTCATTCGTTCGTTGTGCGTAGAGGAAACAGTGTGTTTTTCTGACCTTTAAATTTATTAAGTTCAACAAGTTTATAAACAGTTTTGATGTTTAAATAAGTTACACTATTTTTTTATTACAATGTTATAGTGTGTATTGTTTTTTTATGGTAAGTACTTTGCGCTAAATGCCCAATGATGCAAATTTGCATTAAGGGATTTTTCGCCTCCTGCGCCCTTATAAATGAAAATTATACAAACTGCTAGAACAAAAGTTTGCTTTTCAACCATTTCCTTTCGTTTAAGTAGTATTTTACTTAATTTGGTTTTCTTGCGCACTAGAGGGTTAAGTTAACATTTTAGGAGATATATTAATTTAATCATTGTTTTGTGTTCAGAGCGAAGAGCTAATAAACAGTTGAATAGAAAACGTCCCAACTTCTTTTAATTTGAATAAGAGACATAACAATTTTGGCGACGAGTTCTACGAGGTTCTACAAAGAAGAAATTAAAAGTAATTGTAAAATGAATAAGAATCGGTTTGATTTTAAAGTTGTGCTTTTTAATTTTATTAAGTTGGAAATGGCCGTAATCGATTTTGAGGAAAACCTTGAAAAAATGCAGCAGTTGTTCAAAATAAATAGGGTAAAGAGGAGAATAAAGTTGCTATGCTTTTGAGATTAGTTAGGTCCGGAAAAATATAAAAGAATAAAAAGTATTTTATTACCTGAAAAACCAACCACAAAGACTTTTAAAGAATTGATTGAAGTAATCATTCCGCATTTTCGACCAGAAAAAACATAATAGTCGAACGGTATAAATTTAATGACTGTTCGCAGCGGCAAAGTGAATCTGTTGGTGAATTCATAGTAAGTTTAATGTTAATCGCAGCACAATGTGACTTCGGTACTCTTCTGAAAAAAGCGTTAAGAGATCGAATGGTACGTGGGTTTAGTTGTAGACAGCTTCAAACCAAGCTATTATCAACAGCAAATTTAACGCGGGAAGAGGCGTGCAAGGTAGCGCAATCTTTCGAGTTAGAAAACAAAGAACAAAGCATGCAACCATCTTCGTCGTATGATATGAACAAAATACAACATCACCAGAAGCCAAATAATAACTTTTACCAAAAATATCATCAAAAACAACATTTCGAGAAATGTTCCAAGTGCACTACAAAACATGCGTTTGGAAGTTGTCCGGCAAAACACTGGAACTGTTTTAAATGTGGAAAAAAGGTCACTCTTCAAAAGCCTGCTTTTCAAAATCTAACGGTAAAAATCAGTAATTTTCTTCACTTAAATAAACGATTTGGAGAGATTGGATAAACGCGTTCTTTTGTCGAAATTTCACATGAGCACTTTACTAAGATGTGTTGTTGGATAAATAATCCAACTGGCATTTCAGGCGATATATGGAACAGATCTTTATCTCAGAAACGATAAATGAAATGTGTTGTTCTCTTGCTACATTATGATGCACTGTCTTGATAAAACCATATGAGACCAAATCATAATAACATAACATGGACGTTTAAGCAGCTTATTTTAGATGACGTATAAACCATTGGTGGTCTCTTCCTAAAATTCATTAAATGTGGTTCCTCTCAAAATTGTGAAATTTTTACTATAATTAAAGTTATCAAGGATAAAATGTGCTTAATGTCTTTGCGATTTTGGTGCAAAATCATTATTCATTTGTTTATGTAGAGATATCCATTCCCGAATCCTCTTTGCTATAGATTTCCATCAGGGTTCAGTTCTTTGAATGAAGCTGTAAGAAGTTTAATCGAAAAAACAAAGCTTCATTAAAAATTTTTATTAAAAATTGCTTTGAAACTTGAAATTTTCAAAACAATTGAATTGTTGCCCCGAAGAGCATGTTCTTTTATAAATCAAATTTCAATCAAAATGTTTTTAATTCTTATCAATTTAATTCATATCAATCTTTTATATGTTTTTTAATAAGAACAAAAAAAAAAAATAATAATAATAATAAAACCACATTGCAACAATAACAGAATTATAAGCACATGTAATTAATATAATGTTACGACAACACCAGACGCCACTTTAACCATTACGTTTATCTCATTCATCAACCCATACACTTGACTACATATTGACTAACCTCCTTCCATTGTAAGATTTGTTAAATGTATTTTCCTGGCACACGTACTTATTCGCTCATGTTATGTTTTTAAATAAATGGACATGTGTAGTAACAGCCGAGACATTTGAAACGCATTTGACCAGTTGGTTTTCTCACTAACCATGTCGCTGTTTGTTGTTTTTTATTTTAGGAAATAAATTTTAGCATAGAGAACATCTTTATCATTTGAAGTACAAGGTTGAACACGCAGATTGGCTGGATTGGGGTAAAAATTTTGTACAATTATTCAGTTGTGTGCAGCATATTTCGTTAATTGAAAATATGTTCTTTGCTGCCTTTATTAAACTTAAAGGGATTCTTCATTCGGAGATAGAAAAACATTATTAACCAAATCATGTTAACAACTTGAGGAAGATTTACAATTAAGAATCATAAACTTAAACTACTTTTTATGAACTTAAGATGTCATTGATACCAAGCAAAAACATCGTAACTCAACATGAGCTTGTTCTCTTGTGTACATGTCGATATTATCGAAATATCTCTTTAGAAACGTGTTAATAATATTAAATATTGAAATGATTGAAAGTGCATACATAGAAATTTTTCTGCGCAAATGCTGAAAATAATAAATCGAATGTAACTAATAGAGAAGCTAAAACTGAGAAAGAACGCATGAATAATAAAATAAAGTTAAATATCATCAGTAGCATCAACAAATTGACTTCAGTTTTCGTTGCTAATCTTGGAGATGAATTATGAAGAGAATGAAAACAACCATCAATGCACATGCACTAAGTCAAATTATTTTAACCAGTGAGTGACTGCTTAGGAAGCATTTAATGATGTTTACCAATACATTTATATACACAGTAAAAACATTATTTTAATATTTGTTGCAGTTGTAAACTTTTCAATTGTATTGATTAAAACTCAGATTTAATAAAAATAAAATTAATTTATCGAAGAAAAAGTTGTATTATGCCAAAAAATTTGGTGCAATTCTCCTAAAATATGAGTAAAACAAACAAAATATTCCTTTATATTACTAAAAAACATGTAATGTAATAAAATTTAGTTTAACCAGTTTCAATATTTAATAACGGTCGTTACAATGATCAATAAGGCAAAAACAGCTAGACCAATTGGAAAAAATTTCACATGCTAGTAGCAGAGGAGGATGTTCTGTGGGCTATCTAGTTCACCACGGACCGTGGTTCACATAGCCCCACTGCTATGTAAACGAATTAGGTTTTATCAAATAAAAATATGAAATATACAAATACACGCAAAAAAAAAACATGGTTGTGACAAATTATAGTTGTTTTCACCAAAACTTTAGTCACGATAAAAATTTTTTGTTAACTTTTAACGATTATATGGTTACTGTGCACAAACAATGCAACATGGTTGGTTTTAACTTAAAAAAAATTTTAACCACAACCAAAGGTTTATAACTTATTATTAATAATATAAAATATTTAACCATAATATATTATTATTAATCAAAGTAAGGTTAAAAGCAACTGAATAATGTTTGCGCTAAAAAATATTTTGTTCTAGTACTTGACAGTTTAGTAAGTTTTCTGGTAACTTGAATTTGAAATTGTTTTTTATCGTAAAAAAAAGTGAAAAAAAAATAAAAATTTATGTACAAAATAAATAATTAAAAATAATAGGCAAAATACGAAAACAAATAAAAAGGGAACCAAACAATTAAAAAAAGTTGAAGTAAATATGTATGTATTGTAAGCATATAAATCTTTATTTTTGTGTTTGAAGCATAATTGTGAAATTATTTATTTGGGCTTATAAACTATATTTTGATATAACTGATTCTTGTAGCCTATGATCTAAGCGTTATTATAAGCTAATCGTTAATAAATAAATTAATAATAAGTCTTTATATCAGGAAAATTTTGCACTTACCAGACTTTATTATAATTCAATTATATACCATGACATTTTCTGCCATATTATCATATTTAAATTTAACCATTTAATGTTTACATGTGGAAATAATTATGTTTATACTTTGGACAGCAATATGGTTGCAAATGTAATAATACTACGTTTTGTTAGTAACCATATAATGCAACCATAATATGTTGCTCTTAGATTATGGTTACCTCAACCATAATAAAAATATTAAACAGTAAAAACATATATTACATTAATACTCTTTGTAGGTTTGGCTAATAAAACGAAATAAAGAAGACTCAAGGGTCGGGCCTACCAACTGACTAAATAACAATTATATTTACAATTTTTTTTCTATCTTTAGTTTTCGCAAAAGTATGAATGACTTCGTTCTAATCCAGGCTTGATGCGATTTTGTTTTTAATTGCTATTAGCGACAAAAGTCGGAGTCGAGTTTGGCCCATATTATTTATTCAATAATTTAATTTGCTTAATGACCTTTCAGTTGCTGCAGAAGTAACAGGAATTGTAAAGAATAATTCTAGCAATCCATATTTGCTCATTATTTCCTTACATAATTGATAAACAGTCTTTTTATATTTGAATATTTTCTTTGGAATTCGTCACACTGTTAATAATAAAGTTGCTTCATCAACATGTAGTAAAAATGTTGGGAGTTAGAAAATCGAATATATGACAGACTGCACTCATACCAATAAAACGCGTATCTAATTAAGAAATTACTGTGTACATTATTGAAAATCTGGGTTTTAAATATTTTTGCTCCGTTTGGAAATCGGTGATCAGCAGCTAATTCTTTAAAATGTTTTTTAACTTTTCTTTGCCTCGTCCAAATTGATGTCGCATTTTTTTAAATTTTTGGATGCATAATTGATGTCTTTTAATACATTGTGCATGAATTCGCAAAGCAACACGAATTCGAAATTAATAATTTTTGTTTTAATGTTCTCTGCTTCACTACGCTCATCTTTATTAGGACCCTTAAGAACTATTTCTTATAATGCTTTGATAATATCAAAATAACAAAGTTTTATTGCAAATATCGTATTGACCTTACTGGACCATCTTTAGTTTTAGTTTAGTTTTTTAGAGTGTTGACTTGCATTTTCTTCACGATATTTCGCGTTATACAGTGAGCTGTAGCCGAAATATATAGATTTGACACGATTTATGGACTTAAGGGACATCAATATGAGTGGCAAAATTAAATGAAAAATGTTTTTTGACATTAGCTTACTAACTCCTGACACAGCATTAATTTTTTAAACGTCCACGAACAAAATTTTAACTCGAATTCACAATAAAACGAACATTATTGAATAATAAAACGCACATACCACTATCCATCAAATTGACAACAGTGCCAACCTTCAGAAAGAATTTAAGGGAATTCCTTAGGCATAATTTTTGAATTTCTCTTAACTGAGTTGTCATGATTAAAGTGGCGTTTCAACGAGTCATATTTATTTTGAAAATGGGGGAAATTTCCAGAAGTTCAGGTCGATTGAGATTTGTGGTAATGATTCGAGGGCCCCCTAATCTTGAGGGCATCGTGGCACTGCCCCGCCTAGCCTCTAGGTAGCTACGCCACTGAGGATAATGTCTTAGAGTAGTGATTGCACATCTTTAAATCTTATTAATTAAAAAACTGTTTATTTAGTGTTCATTTTGAGCTTACAGTAAAAATCCTGCACTCGGTTTTAATGGTTCTAAATGCACACTAAAAAGAGTTATACCAAGAAAACTCTTTCCTCTGTGTATTCAGGTTTCCTTTTTTTATTTTTATTTTTTTTTTGTTAAAAACTATTTTTGCATCACAGGAAGTGTTGACCAGCTATGTTTAAGAAGAAGTATAAAAAAAGCTTAATAAGAAACACAAAAACAACTTTATTTGGATCACTTTTATTTTTAAATGCTTACGGTGACGTAACGATCAAACACTCAACGCAAGATTCTGTCGTTGGTTAAAAAACATTTAGAGATTAAAATGAACAGAAGCACTTTGTTCGTACGTTGACTAAAATGGTCTCTAAGTTGAACAATTCATATGCATGTGCGTACATGCATGTGGCGATGTGTTGGAATTGATATCAATTGTGGGTTTATGCCGTTTTTCTGGTTTCTTTTATTAATGGTTTTACATTATGCTTAACCAAATCAGTCACACTTTATTGATCAGTCAAGAATGCACTGATAGTTCATGATCATTTCATTTTAACGACGTGTAAAATTATGTCTATGAATACGCAACAAAACAAAATTAATGCTAGATTTTAATAATTCATAAATGTAAAATATTAAAATGGTTCGAAGTCTGGCATTTGTAATATGCACAGTAGATTGAATTAATTGTTTTTCTTAAAAGGAATTAGAGTCCGGTGAATACAGTTTTACAAAAATAGTTTTTCATACTTTCAGCTTCCGCAAGTATTAATTCTTGGTCTACTTTTATTTTCATTGTATTCCAATGACCTTTCTGACATATTAACTGATAGTAAGATTGGGATGTGTGCGAACGATGTGCATTTTCATACAAGTAGTAACACTACAGTGCTCGATCCATTTGTGGTATTTTTGAATGAACAGCTTCAACGTATATGTATTTGGATATCAGCAAATTAACTTTTAAAAGTCAAAAAGCATTACTAATCAAAAGCATCTCACACATTTTAATATATTAACCATTTATTTTTTAATAACCAGGAAAATCAAATAGTGAATTCCGCTAGGAGTCTTGGAGTAAATTTTTAACAAAAGCATTGCTTGGTCGGATAAAATAATTTATGTGTGTAGTCAAACCTTCACAATTTTATGAACCATTTGGCCAACTCAATACTGTACTCCCATTAAAACAAGAAATCTCCAAGCCAAAACATTTTTAGTTCCCGTTTTATTGTATGGATATGAACTATTTTCAAGGTGCGACTGTACTAGTATGAGAAAATTAAATGTTGCTTTGAATAATATCAATAGGATATCAACGTTCTCATCAAATTTACCCTTTATGAACTTAGTTAACTTGATTTTTTTAAACAAAATAATTTACTAGACTCGTTTTTACATCTAATTGTAATAATCAGATCATTTGGATTTAAAAGACTTGTTTCTAAATGTCATTTCAATATATTTGCAATAACTCTTTGGAATTCAATTCCCAAAAGCACACAAAGTTTAAGTAACGATAGCCTAATGAAACTGTTGCTAGATTATTTATTATTTTTAACTGTTATTTGTTAAATATATGTTTTACAGGGTCGCCATTTTGGTAAACATTAGTCTTGATAGTTCATGTTTGGCAGTCGTTAAGTAGAGACGAGGCAAATTTATTATGTAAATTATATTCGATGAACCAACATGTTTTAATCGTTAAAATATTTTTTTCAAAATCAATAATCGATTGCTGTGACAATGAAAAAGTTACGTGAAATTTTGGGAGAAACAACGTGCCAACAGAACGCATTATTTATTGTGTAGTGTAATTTCGAAGGTAGAGAGTCTGTAGGTGATAGGCCGAAGCATAGACAACAACGCACTGCAAGATCGGCGGAAAACATTGCTGCGGCTTAAAAAAGTGTTTAAAACAATTCATCAACCTCAATTCTACGCCGTGCTCAGGAGCTTGGTTTTCAAAGAACAACATTGTCTACAATTTTGCACAACGATTTGTATTTGTTTCCATTTAAGATTCAGTTGACACAAGATCTTCTGCCACAAGACCATTTACGCCGCCAATAGGATCTTACAGCTTGCCTTTGAAAACCCTGATTTTCATAGAAAAATCATCAGGCACATTTTCATTTGGTTGTATATATGAATAAACAGGATAGTCAGTTCTGGGTAATGAAAATAAAATACAATTGCTGCGAGACCTCTTTCCATACCCTCAATGGTCGCATAATTTGACTGCGCCGAACTTTTTTTTGTGGGATATCTGAAAAGTAATGTTTATGCAAACAAACCAGAACGCTTGAAGAACTCAAACCAAATATTTGTGAAATACCCCGTAAAATGTCTGAGAATGTAAAGAAATATGTGCTTAAAATGGCTCGCATTTGTGAGACTAACAGAGGCGGACATTTATCAGTATTAATAAAATAAAATATTTATCAATATAAAAACCATTCTTTTTCATTTAATCAAAAATTATAAAGAAAGAAAGTACTATACCTTTTCGGCGGACAGCCTGTAATATATTTAATGTGTTTTCATAATAATATCAATTTTTATAGATTTTTTTTGCTTATGTTTTTTGTTTTAATTTATATTAGCATATCGATGGACATTTTCATAAATAATGATTAAAATGCAATTTAATTTTAATTTATTACTGTAAACACTCAGGTCCTAACATTTTATGGATGGAACTTCATAAGAAGATAAATAAATAAATATTTTTACTAATAGCTCACAGCAGTTTTCTTTTATTTCGGCATCAAATCTTTTGATACAGCACAAAAATATCAACTAAATTAATTATGTAATTAAAGTCACAAAACCAACAACATGTTTATTTAAGTGATTGTGGTGCTTTTTGCTATAAAACCTTAAAAATTTCGTAGAATGCCAATAGCAAACAATTGACAGCAGTTAGTCTTCTTGAAAACATAAATTTAACATGACATTCAAAGTGTACGCGTAAGTATTAAACAAGTGAAAATAACCAACAATAAATATTGTCATCTTCACCAGCATCGACAACATCACATCCATTTCATCATCACTGTCATCAATATCCCCGTCGTCATGTTTTAAAGTCACTCAGATTCAGAGTCTGAAACTCTGCGCTCAAGTCTTATGCAACTAAACGACATAATTCTTTAGCAACAACTTTATGTCTAATTTGGCTTCATGACATGACCAACCGTCTTTTGATCATTCAGAAGTTGAGTGATGAGTTTTTTGTTAAGGTTTGCTGTTGTTGTTTTTTTTCATTTGCAGTTCATGCGACTTTATATTGGAATGCAAAATATGTCAGAATTGTCCAAATACCATGTTTATAAAATGTTCAAATGGTAAATTTGTGTTCATAATTGATTTAAGAACAAATATGTTGTTTGTTCGTTAGTTGGTTGATTCAAAAGTTTTAATTTATTTTTTTAGGGTAAGAAATTGACAGTCCTGTTGTATGTGCCTGTACTTTTTATATCTTCTTTGTGCTCCCATTCGAATTCTTGCTGTTTCAATTATATTCAAGAAGCTGCAAATATTTTTGCGGCATGTTGAAGCAATCAACGCAATAAAAGAAATTACAACACGCAATCTTTCACTGAATCTTTTGAAAGCAGATTTAAAATCAATTCAACGATACAACACAACATTGCCAGCACCTTCATTTGATAAAAATCATCAGGGCAATAAAATTGTTATTCGTCGCTTAACAAAAAAAAAAAGAGACTTTATTTTTAAAATTGTGTTTAACATAATATTGTTGTTTGTAAAATAATTAAAAAAACTATATTAAGAAATCTATATGAATTTCATAAAGTTTTTATGGTTCCACTCAGAAAACTTGTATATTTTATTAAATTAAGTACATTTCTTTAAATAATCTTGGTTGAGGTAACCATAATCTAAGAACAACATATTATGGTTGTATTATATAGTTGTTAACAAATTATAGTATTGTTACATTTAATAATAATAAAGCTGGTCTTGCAGCCATATTGTTGTCTAGCATAACAATAACATGGTAAAAAATACTTATGTTAAAATTTGCTTATTGAAATGGTTTCACAATTGTGATTAGAGCACAAAAATGAAGGTTTATATGCTTTATGCTTTTGCTTACTTTTATTTTTATTTATTTTCATGTATTGTATATTATTTTTAATTGTTTTATTTGTACATAAATTCTTATTTTTATAATTTCTCTAACAACTTTAAGCTAACACCTTTAAGCTAACAAAAAATTACTAAACTGATAGAAAAGATTTCTGTCAAGACCTAGAACAAAATATATTTAAGCGGAAACATTATTTTGTTTGCTTTTAATCATACTCTGATGAATATAAATATGTTATGGTTAAATTTATTAAATATTATTTTTAATAAGTTAAAAAACATTTTTCAAGTTAAACCAACTATGTAGTATTTTTTGTGCACAGTAACCATATAATGGTTAAATGTCAACAAAAAGTGTTTATCGTGACTGAAGTATTGTTGAAAATAACTATAATTTGTTCTCTGCAACTTTACAATGTTACCAAGAACATATTATGTTTATTGTGTCCATATCACAACCATGTTTTTTCTTTGAGTGCACACAACATAGATATAAAAACTTTTAAAAATATTTTCCACGTGGTCAAGAATTAAAGAATTAATGTTTATATTTCAGTTCTTAATGACACAATGGTTGGAAAACTATTTATTCTTTTTTTAATTTTGAGCGACCTTGACTTAGTATTTTTGGTGTGGTGTAGTTATGAATGATTGGATTATTTCCTCTGCTTTGCCTCTGTGAAATTTCATTAATATATCTTCTGTGGTGCAAGAGATACCAAATTACATATCTACATATGTTCAAATCAAATCGTTTTCAAACCACTTTGCAACGTTAACTTAATATAGATATCGCATTGTGTGCACGGTCAGATACTCCTCGAATTGCATTCCGTATTATTCGTTTCATTAAACCGTTTTCACATTAAATGCAGAAGTACATACATATGTATGTATGCGCGAATGCTGGCGACAACTGTTGTTGGCAACAAAAAAAGAAAAACAAAAACGAAGTCGCGAGTTTTGAATTTTTTTGTTGTACATAATGGTTGTGCTGATGTTTGTTTTGTTGTTGGTAGACATTGTTATGATAGCTTTTCATCAGTTAATAACTCAACATTTATATTTTTGATTATTAGTATGTTTGTCGTATTTATTAGTTGTCATTTAATGTTTTAAGATGTTATGAAGTCTTATGACAGATATATTTTGTTAAAAAATTCCTGACATGTCCAACTGACATTATTAATTTAGGAAATCATTCAATTTTCCACAAAAATGCACAGTAGTCCCTAAACAGTTGTGATCAGAAAACGATTTATACAATAAAATAAAACATGTAAGGTTCTTATGTTCGGCTATGCCGAATCTTATATATCCTTCACCATCTTTGTAAATTTAGTTTATTGAAGTAACTCCAATCAAAAAAGCAAATAATTTTACATCAACATTACATGGGCTCTTAATGGGTTAAGCATTTTAAAAAAATTATAGAATTTTCTAAAGATCTCTTCAAAACCCAAAAACCTTGAAAATTTCAGAGCCCCGGAAAATATGGGCGAACGCTAATTTTTTCACTCGATGATTTTCTTATTTTTTAATTCTCTATTGCCCCAAACATTTATATTTTTGATTGGAGCTACTTTATTATTCCAAATGACATGAAAAATTTAGAGGTAGGCGTAATGTTTTGCCTGTTGCCTCGAAGGACATGGACCAATCATGCTGATTTTCAATAGCACCTCTTTCGACACTATATCTGATCGATTGGCATCGTTAGTTTTTTTTACTATTATTCTTATGAACAATTTACTTTTAGCTCCTTTAAAAATATAGAAAAATTATCAAGGAACTTTCTTAACAAAAACTTTTCACTGTTTCTTATTAACGTACAGATTTTAAAAGGACTCTCCAAATTATAAAGCTGTCAAATTATTTTATTTCGAAATTGGAGCATTCATCCGATTTAAATAAATAAAATACTAAAACATGCGTGATAAATTTTCAAATTGTCCTGAATGTTGAATAAATGGTGGCGAAACAAATGTTATGTAAAGTTAAGAAATTTTTTCTTGTAAAATAAATATAAAAAACTGAAAACGGAAACAATTACCCGTACTTTTGCTATTATTCATAAAGAATTTTTAGTGCTTGCCGTAATATATATACGAAAAAAAAATTGTCTTCGTATATAAAAGAACCGGACTAAGGGTTCTTGAAAAGTTAAAATGACACATACCGTCACTGCTGCAGGTTATTTACCTCAATCAACCTTCTCAATAGTGCAAGTTCCCTTTATGGAAATTTTTTCCTAATTTTTATTAGCAAAAAAGTACATACATACTTATAACAGTACATTGCCCCTTCATTGTCATTCAACAATTGGTTTTGAAAGCTAAAAGTGAAACACATATCTTCAATATGCGAATGGGACAGCCGTGCCAGAGGTGATAACTATGTCATAAAAAAAAGCAATTTACCTTTTAATAATTCAAATTCCTAATAAATGTTAATTTATTTATGTATGTACATATACACCATGTAAATATGTACCTAAAAATGTACGTAATTAAAATGGCAGCAGTGCGAGACTTGAACATTAAAATAATCTCATTGCATAAGCTTTCAGTCTATACGGAACTACCGCAAAGCGGAGATAATATACAAACTTAAGAGTCGCCTTCGAAATATTTGCATCCGTTCTAAGTTTACGCTCTTTAGTTTTAAACGTGGGCAAAAAACAAATGTTTTGGATCACCTACATCCTGAACACAGCAACGGTGGAATGCTCTATAATCACGTCAGTCCATGCCGCAGCGCTACTTACCATTTGTTGGTGTTGGCGCCTCCTCTATGTCTCCGAAGCCTGCTCTCTTTCGCTTTAGTTAAACCGACAACATTCTACAAGGAGCACGGTGCTGCAAATGCAGATGTTGCCTTTTCCTATTTTCCTATTTTCAGTCTATAGACCAACAATTTTCTGCAAAAGATTTTCAGCCAGCTAGATTCTGACCCTGATAGAATTGACAGCCTCACGTTTTTTAAGTGCCTGGAACCCCAAGTGTTCGGAGTTAGCCTAAATATTGCGTTTTAAGTTGCAAGAAACTTTCCCTCAATGTAAAATGAAAAGTAATGATCTTAATAAAAAGTGGATGTCCCCTATAAAAAATTGACTGAATGCTTCAGATTGGAAAGAAAAACTATGATTCTTTTTATTTAGGAAATATTGAACCATTAAAATGTTTTCAACTTAATAATTTAAGATCACAACAAGATCGTTTATCTCTCTGCATTATTATTTATTTAAGGTAAAATAAGTGAGAGTGCTAAATTCGGATATGCCAAATCTTATATGACCTTTAATATATATGTATGTAAAGCAAGTTCAGTGAGGTAACTCCAATCAAAAAGACAAATATTGGGGTGACAGAGAATTAAAAAAAAAGAAAAGAAATAAGAAAAAAATTAAGCACTATTTATAATTTTACCTAAATATGTAATCGGTTTGAAAGATCTCTTTGCTATAAATGAAACCCATAAAAAAAAGGCGCACAATACTTGAAAAGTTCACATGCGAGCGCCAACTTTTTCACTTCATGTTTTTTTATTTTATTTTGTAATTCTCCATCTCTCCATATATTTGCTGTTTTGATTGGAGTAACTTTATTGTTCCAAATGATATGGAAAAATTAAAGGCAGGCGTGGTATTTTATCCGCTGCCTTGAAGGACTTGGACCGATCTGGCTGATTTTTAATGACAAAGTTTTCAAAACTATGTCTGATCCATTGGCGTATTCAAATTTTCTCTAGCTCAAATAGTGCCTTGGCAAAGTTGATTTCAACCCGAACTCAGAATATATATAGGGGTATAAAAAGTGGAGTGAAACGGAACAGAAAACAAATCAAAATCAAATTTATGCAAAATTAAAATAAATAAAGTTCTTTTAAACCAAAATTAGTTGCTTTAGTGAGAAACACATTTCTTTAATATTTAAATTTTACTTTTCATTGTTATTGTTTTAGTTTTTAGCAGTGGCCAAAATGAAGTTAAAGAACGGCAATCAATTTTTCGATCCATAAAATTAATCTTTTAAATTTAGGGGCTATTTGAAGCGTGCATAACTGTATGTGTTTATATGTACATATATATGTATGTTTATATAATTTAATGGCTGTTTATCTGACATTCTATTGCATTTGACGTTATTGTGTTAATTTGCTGCCAATTATAAAATTATTTGGCGGCAAAAGTTTTGAAGTAAAACACTCAAATTTCAACAACAAAATCGAAAAATACCATGTAGCTGCCTATTACTTATTTTGCCTGTTATTTATTTCTCTGTCTGTCATTGTGTCGCTTTTATGTTTGTCTTTCTTTTTATTCTATGACTCCTGCTGTTTTAGGCGATACAGTGGAGACTTTTACAAAATCCATGGCAAAAAATCTCAAACTTTTAACTTCTAGATTTATTTGAAACTTGCAATGTCTTAAGAAACCGTACCTTATAAATCGTAAGCGCAAACGATGCTCCAGCCGATCAAACTTTAAATGTTACCCAATTTTAAAAATTTATATTTCTTTGAAAACTAATTTTTCTTTATGCCTTGATTTTTTGTTAGTATTTTGATTACAACTTTGCTAGTTTATTGTCCGACTTAAGGAGGTACCGTTTGATTCTCGACAAAATTCTAAGTAAACTAACTAAAGAGTTTTTCATCATCTGCATTTTTAAATCACAAAGAGAAAAATTCAAAATTAACTACAAAAACTATGTTTTTAAAGAAAGTTTTTCATTGTTTTGTAAAAAAAACTCTGTTAAAAACATTCTTTTGTTTATAGTCCGCACTTTCGATAGATTGCTTGAAAACTCTCGGTACTATCAATTTTTTTAAGAGCTAATTCTGAAATCTATCACTATGCGATACTAACGCTATCGGAAAAAACCTATCGATAGTCAGCCAAAATTTTTTTGCAGCTCTACGAAAAAGGCATTCAGTTTAAGATGTGTATAGCACCACATTGATCAAAATCGTAAATGCTTAAAATAATTTTCGTGTTTTAGGTTTAATAAAAATATTATGTTTATGTATTTGCAAGGTTCTGTATCAATAACATCGATATGGCAAAATGGTTTCCTATTTTTATTTCTAAATATTTCCCATATTCTAATTTTCAAAATTATTCGATTTAATAGATGATTCTTACAATGTACACAACCTAAAGTAGATAGATGCGAAGATTGTTGATGTGGGATGTTATGTAGTCCAAGAAATATTACATTTCATTCTGCGGGTCCATAATGTGTTCTATTTTTCATTGTAATTTTTCTTTTGTAATAAATTAAGAAATTAAAATAGAAACATGAATTAAAGATGAACTAATAGCTTTATTTGTTAAAAGAAAACAATAACAGTTCATTTGTTAATTTTATTAAATTAAAAATACATTTTTTTTAGAATAAATTTTTGACAGAGAAAAAATTTTAACTAATATTATACAAAACAACCTCACCATCTAAAACTAATCCTTATATATTATATTAAATAAGGCTTTAAAGTAAAAACTATTAAAAGTTGAAATTCGGTTAGAAATAATGTAAGTCTAATAGTTTCATCTGTTATTTTAAACAGAAAAACTTACTGACTGTGACAGCTAATTAAAGATGCAGTGAGAAAACTGGTATTTTTTCGATCTTACGTATATGTTTTTGATATCAATGTATTCTGTACCAAGCTAAATAAGAAACTAATTTGGCAAGAATTATGTGATAAATAATTCTTGGGAATGTTTAATTGTAAAGGTTGCTTAAAGTTTTATTTAAAAACTTGAGAATAAAAATGTTTTAATTCAAAAACTTTAAATACACATTATTAATTTAAATACACCATTATCTTATTTAAAACAAGTAAGAGTGCAATATTCTGCTATGCCGAATCTTATATCCCCTAACCATCTATGTAAATCTAGTTAAGTGCAGTAACTCCAATAAAAAAGCAGTTATTGGAATGACAGACAATTAAAAAATTAAAAATAATATCGACTCAAGGGGTTAAGCATTTTTAAAAAATTTACTATCTCCTTAAAGATCTCTCCAAGGCTTTAAAATGATACCCATATTGATATTTTAAAAAATTTGAAAATTTCAGAGCTCCGTAACTCGGAAAATATGTGCGAGCGCCAATTTTTCACTTGATGTTTTTTTTTCTTATTTTTTATTTCTCTATCGCCCCATTAGGACATGGACATGGATCGATCACGCTGATTTCCACTAGCACCTCTTTCGACACTATATCTGATCGACTGACATATTTATACCTTTGTGCCTCTGCAAACTCGATTTCAACACTAACACGGACGGACAGACGTACATCGCTCAACCAGAAAATATAGTTTTTGGGGTCGATAATGAATATAGGAGAAATTATACACCGAATGACAAACTTAAATATACCCTTTTTCCAAATCAAAAGGCGTTTAAGTCTGTCGAATATCTGACGTTTTTTCTAAAAAAAAAAATCCGAACATATACGCATGTCGTAACGGCCAACGAAATAACGTCCACGTATTATAAAGGTACATTTTATGATATTCAATTTAAGAAAGATGCAACAGTTTTGTAAACTGGCTTGCAGAAAATCTTTGGTAAGCAAAGCCATTGTTATCTAAAGAGAGCATTTGATGACACTTTAATAAGTGAAATTACGCAGATACTAAAAGCGATACAAGAACATTACGACGTTTTCCAAGAGACATAATGTCCACGGATATTTTTTTTTATTATTTTATATGGTCTCCCTCCTCCAATATAATCATTAAGAATATTATTACGCATCCTTTGGAATATTTATGGCCCATTTTTTAGTCCAAAAGATATCCTTAGGAGCCCGTACTTCCTATTATATATTTAATCGCTTAAAATAAATCATTGTTCGACACTGTTTTTACCATCTGGTTTTGGTTTTTTGTTTGTATAGACTCTTCGATGCTTAAATGATACCTGTATTTAAAAGTAAATGCACTTACTACTCGTATTCTACCTCGGATCTGGTACGTGTAGGATAGAAATAGTTTTGGTATTATCGTTCTAGCGACTTTTCCATTGTTGATCGAACTAAATTTGGCTTTCATTCTTGGACTTAAGATTTTAATTTAGATTCAATATTTTCCGATTGACTTCCGTCTAATAATGGATTCATCTCCATAGATGATGTTTTAAACAAACGAAGTTGTATATTTGATTTAATTGTAAAAATAAGTGTTGAAGCCCCCTTTTATCCTAGCGGCCAACCGTCTGCTCCACTCTTCTTTCATGAGATACCAAATTATGTTCAAAATAAAAGGTTTTCAAACCACTATGCATAACAATAAAACACTAAAAATTGTTGTTGTTATCAACATATCCACATTTAAAAAACTGCATAAGCGTAAGCAAGTTGAATCTGTGCACATTTATTTTGTGTTCATATTATCCTTCATGTGCATGCGCCGCTCATAAGAGTGCAAATCCGTTATGAACTTAATTCATATTTGTAGCTGGTTTTAATTTCTATAAAGTGATTGATTATTGTTTTAAAAACATGGACCATCGGATAGAGTTGTCACCAAAACCGTGATGAGCTTTCGGCCAATATTTTATTTTATACATCATCATAATCATAGAACCTTCTATCAAATTAAAAAAAATATTAAGATAATTTTTTTAATTACAATAAACATCGTGTATTTAGGTTTGACCACATTTTATTAGCCATATAAACTAAATTTAGCAATATAAGCATGAATAGTTTTACGCCAGCCTTTTCCAAATTCAAATTATTTTAGAAAGAGAAATTTGTTGCCTTGGAATTGACATGATAAATACTGATTACCTGGTATATTCCTACATGCAACTGAAAGAATATGTTGCTTCCTTGTGTAACAACTGATCATGTTCTTCTTCTACTTAAAAAAATCTTTTTTTACTTTTTTTTCTGAAAGCGAATATAAAGTTATTTAGATAAGGTATTTTTAAAAGTAATATCTCCCAAAAGTTTTTTTTTGTTTGCAGATTTTTGTTTTAATTTGATAAATTAATAACAATAAAAAATTTAATGAACTAAGTAACCTCATTTTTAACACAAATCATTTATGTAAATATAGTAAATCAGTCATTTCCAAATAGAGCTCTTCGTTGCTCTGTTTGTTAGAGGTAAATAGCTTAAACACTTTAGCTGATATTAGCAATTTGAACAAATAATGTTCGGACACAAAGCCAAATTTGTATCTGTTACAACAAATTCACCTTGCTGAGATGAGAAACACTGCCAATATTATTGAAGTGATCCAAGCTAATCTAAAAACAATTTATAATAAAATACTCAAATCTTGCCGCAAAACTATTCTAAATATATGTATGTACCAGAGAAAGGCAATAAGTAATTATAAAGAAGATACATTTAATTATTTACTCATACTTTTGAGTATTGAGTATACTCATACTTGTAGTGCAGAAAACACTTACATCTACTTATTTGCTCTCAGACATGTATGAGTATACTCAATACTCATAGCACACATTTATACACATCGGACTTAAAAATATGAACGAAATGGAAGTATGAATACAACTAGTTGTGAATGGATAATGTGTTGGGTTTCTGCCATACCCATACTTACAACTACCTAATAATCATAAGTATGGCAAAGTAGTTAAAATACTCATAAAGTAGTTTAAATACTTATAAAGAAGTGAATAAGTTATAAGAAAAATAAGTACTTATAGGAACTATGTATATAAAAAGCAGGGTTTAAAATTCAGCAGCACCAAAAGTTTTTTTGACTGGCGACTGAACTGAAAATAGTTCCAGTTTTTATTTTCAACAATAGTTAAACTGAGCACACACACAACTAAATACCAACTGAATTCAGTCTACTATTTTCAGCAGTAAAACGAACACACAGCGGCTGGGTTTTGAGTTTGCAAATAAACAATACGCAACTTAAAAGCCGATTCGTGTGCGTTTAGCAGGCATAGACACACACTGAAAATGTGTGTGTATAATCTGACTGAAAAGCTGAAAGTCCATACAACGCGTTCATGCGTACACGCTTTATACACGTCTGTCAAAAAAGTAGAATTAATGTAAATATATGTGACAAGTTACATAGCACAAAGCGTAGAAAGCATGAACGAGTAGAACGCAAGAAGTTTTTTACTTTTCTACGCTTCGCAAGCGGCATGAAAAAATGTCAGCTGTTTTTGATATCTAAGGATGGTAAATTATATTTTATTATAATTGGTATCGATAAATATTGTTGTGTTAATGATTATTTTTTTCTGTTTTTTTGTTTAAAAAAGCCTTTTTAATAAAAAAACTCTTTTTTAGTAAAGTTTAACAATAAATCCAGAAAAAAACCGTTAATATTAATAATTTACAACAACTCTTTCATCAACAAAACTAATGTTTTTGCTATCGATTACTTTTATGTACTTAGTTTCATCCCTAATACATATATTTAATTAAAAAAGTTTTTAATACAAATGGAAAAACCGTTCCCTTTTTTCTGAAGATTTTTATAGGTCCTTGTTACACAAAATATTATAACTCAATATATGCCATAAATTCTTTAAACATTACATTTTCCATTTTTCCAAAAATGATTTCTTTAGATAAAAATATTTACACTACAGCTGATCAAAACAAAAACTTGACGAATAAAAAGCGTTGCATGTAACTTGACGAAAGCATAAAAAGCGCGTACGTATAGAATGCGTTGTATGGACTTTCAGCTTAAAGTTTAATTGTGTATTTGTACACAGTTTTTTTCAACAAAAAAATATGTCATTGTTATGTACGAGTAGTAGGTATAAATAGAAAATACATTAATTTCATATTGTTTGTATAACAGTTTGATTCTAAATGTATGTATGTGTAAATAATTTTAAAATATATTTTCTGGTCATTTTTTTAAATTGTTTAAAAAGTTTCTGGCTATTTTTTAATTGTTTAAAAATTAAAGTGGTACTACATAATTAGAGTAATTCCACTCAATTAACTTACATGCGGTTTAAAAAATTGAATTTGAAATTTGTTTTTGTTTACATGAATTTGTTTTCAACTTGGAACTTTTTTAATAATTAACCTTAAACTCAGTAAATATCTTACTTGGGTCGAATTAGTTTCTCTTTCGCTAATTTTGTTTGCAGTTATACTAAATAATTTGAATTTAAAAGATTTGTGCCTACCAAATTAAATAGACATTCCTTTGTTTTGTTTTGTACGAAGCTATTGGGTATCTTAAAAATAATGTGTGGTTAACTGGAAGCAACCATAATTCATTTTTCAATATACTTACATAATTACTGAAAGACTTTTGTGCAGATTTAAATTTAATTAATTCAGATAATTTGTAAAGAAAAATGTAATATAGTTAGAAACCTTTGGTTAAGCATTAAGTTTCCTACATATCGAATTTAGCTGTAAGCTCTTAGTCCCTTTAAGCCTGCAGTAGAATTATTAGTCATTTAATAAAAAACCCCATATGTAATAAATGTGCAAAAAACTAACAGATCAGATCAGATTTTTTAACAACAGGTAGATTAATTTTGTATTGTTGTTATCGTGTTTATATATTAATTTTTTTAAAGGCTGCAGCTTCTTAAAAAAGGATACAGGACAATTTATACACGCAAGAGCAAAAAAGGAATTCTTTTTTCCAAATAGCAAAAGGCCTATAAAAATTTCTAGAATTGTATGTACGTTTTTATATGTTGTTGTTTCCTTTCTCTCGCAATGGGTACTCTCTTAATAAAATTAGAAATAAATTTGTTTGTTCATTGCAAATGTATTCTATCTCATTTATATGACGTGAATGATTGCAGGAATTCTATAAGTTGCAGCTCGTTTAGTTTTTCTTATGAACTGAATGCATTCAGCAATTTTTATTTCAATAAAAAAAATAAAACCTCATCAAGCACGTTTCAAAGTTGTTTTAAGGCCGGGGCACATAGAATCCGTCATACGTTGTACTTTGACATATTTGCCTGAAGTTAAAGTAACGACGGATGAGGTTGGCACAATGAGTACTTTGCTGACGGATTTTAAATCAGCTGTTAATCTTTTCATTAGTGTTGCCAGGGAAAGACAGAAAAAATATGATTTTTTTTTCAATAAAAGTTACATTTTGAAATTTTTCTTTAAGAAAATAGTAATTTAATGTAATTTGTGTAAAATTAAGGCGAATTAAATATAAGGTGGCCGCACGGCTAAAAAAACAAAAACTCAATGTAATTTTGTTGTTGCACAGCACCATGTTGATGTCAAAAGTAGTTGGCTGAACAGAAGGAAGCCGAATTTATCCTTTTCTCATCATTCGATACTTTAAATAAAGTTGTACCAGTTGGTTTCTTTTTTTTAAATTATTTGAAAATTATATAATTTCTAAACTATTTTAAAATTTTGAAAACGTCGAACATAAACAAAAATTAGCTGGGCTATTAAGACCACCAGTAAATTAATTCGCCTTGGCATAAAATATAGTAAAAAGTTTTATTCCATATGACAGGGAAAATAACAAGGCAACAAGGCATTTACCGAACAAAAACAAAAAAAAAAGAATAACGTATGAAATAAAATTTCATGCCGATGCTACTCATGAGAATTTATATTAGGACCCAATACTAATACTTCGGTATGAAAAAAGCGCATGCTCACCGTTTAATAAAATTATTTAAAGTACATAATCCAGCACTTCGTGAAGGAAATTAAAGAGTAGTTTTTTTTCTAAATCGAGATATTGCTACGATTTTCAAATTTTTCAACCGGAATAACTAAAGTTGCTACCATTTTTCGCAAGTTTGAACAGAACGCACGAAATGCAGCTCATACTATTTCCCAGTTGAAACAAGAAACATTTCGTGATTTCTCACTAACAGAAGAGAGTAAAACTTAAGCAATGTTATTTTTTGTTTATTTCAAACTAATTTTTTTAATGGGATTTTGATTGCATTTGAGGTAACCTTTGTAATTAAAACCGAATTGATATGTTAAGAAAGGTAGATATGTTAAGTGAGATTTTTACATCAAAAATGAAACAAGTAATTTTTCACTGATATTACTTTATTTTGTGTTTGTATCAAAAGTTGCGAAAAATTGACCTAATATAACAAAAATTTTATAGAATAAATAAATTTTCAAAAGTTACAAAAATGTTAAAATTGTAACGAAACGGCAATACTGCTTTTAATGTATGTACAAAAAAAATATGTGCAAAGGGAGAGTAAAGAGCACAGCAAGACAACAAAGAAGAAGAAGAAGCAATTGATATGTGTCAAAGTATTCAATAAACGCCAAAAGTTAAAAGTTGCTCAACTTTCATACTTTGTGTTGACGGAGACGTACTGATTGTGACAACACTCATAAGAAAACATGTATTTTAACTGAGTTGTCAGTTGAAAAAGTTGAAGTTTAACGTATGACGGATTCTATGTGCCCCGGCCTTTACTTATATTTTTATTAAAACGTTTGTAGTTTATAATTTTCGTTCCAATTGGTTAATAGAAATTGATTATGCAAATATTCCAAAAATATATATTTAAGGTTTTTTCTAGTAACACCACTAAGCAACAATGCATGTATATACATACACATTTGCCGTTAATTTGTTCAACATAAAATTCTATACGAACCCTTAGTTTCCAATTTGTTTAACCACCCTATTCACAGTATCCAGTCACATTTCAGTTTTGTTACGATACTAAAAAAACATAACTACGGCTGCTAAACGCACACGAACTGGCTTCTCAGTTGCGTACTGTTAACTTACAAACTCAAAACTCAGTTGCTGTGTGTTCGTTTTGCTGCTGAAAATAGTAGACTGAATTCAGTTGGTTTTTAGTTGTGTGTGTGCTCAGTTCAACTATTTTCAGTTGGCGCAAAATAGAAAACTGAGTTCAGTTGTTCATTTTCAGCAACTGAGAAAAGTTGAACTCTTTAATAAAACGTGACTGCTAATAGCAGTTTTTCGAAACACTGATAAAAAGGTGTGGAATGTTCAACATTTTGATTATAACTGAACATTAGTAAAAGATGGGTTAAAAAGGTAGAAGAAATTACCTACAAAATCTAAAATATTTTTTTTTAATTAGGATGAAACGATTAAATTTAAATTAAATGTTATATATTTATTCAATGATCAGTTAAATATTTATATATTTTCCATCATTACTATCTGTTTTTTTTCTTTAAATTTTACTAAAAAATTTTATAATTCTCGTAAAAACAATACGTTTAAACGACATAAATTCTAAGAAATACTTAATGAATAATTAAATATTAAAACTTTCTATAAGTACGTAAAGTACCTTCGTACATCAGGTGTTTTTTTTTTCTTTTTTATGGTGTTTACTTAGGATGTTTAAAGCTAATAAATGAAAAAATTTTGCCCATATTTTTCCTAAATATTAATGAACAGGTACTGAGTCTTTTCTTCTTTTTCTTAGAAGTGTAAATTATATTTCAAAAATGTAGTAAATAATTGAGAAATTTTTTAATACAGCGCTTAGCTTTACCTGAATTTGGCAGGGTGAACTAGTATAAAAAACACAAGATAAACTGACAATCTCATATATTCATATATTTATTTGCATACTAAATCAGGGAAAGTACGCTTTATAAAATAAAAAATTAAATAAAAAAAATATAAAAAAGTAATATGTTTTAGAACGAAACCATTAAGTAAGTTTTTTTTGACACTTTAACCGTTTAACATTTGTCAAGTTATTTAAATTTACAGTATGGAGAACAACGACGTAATTTTAAGAAAAATTAATTGTGGAGAATACCAGTTATTGAAAAAGACAGGAAGAAGCATTATCTGGAGTTGCGAGACGATGGTACAGTTTTACAGGATAGAATATACTGCCGAGAATGTCACAAGCTTTTTAAATATGCAAAGAGACAGACGTCAAATTTATTAAAGCATAATGGTGTCCACTCTAATCCCGACAAGAGTACATCGATACAATTAAATATGGAGGATAAAGATGCTTGCTTTGAAGCATTAATGGGATTCGCAATTGAAGACTGTCGTCCTTTTGGTGTTGTTGAAGGTTCAGGGTTTCGCAAATTAAAAGAAAAAACAAGAAGTTAAGCATCATGCATCATCAGATATATACAAATGCAAAAACAAACGAAAGAAACGAATTTGCTTAAACTGACTGGGTTTCTTTCTGCAGCAAAGCAATCAGCAAAGCAATTATTTTGCTTAAGCAATCAGCAAAGCAATTATTTTGCATAAGCAATCAGCAAAGCAATTATTTTGCTTAAGCAATCAGCAAAGCAATTATTTTGCTTAAGCAATCAGCAAAGCAATTATTTTGCTTAAGCAATCAGCTGTCCTTTATATTTATTTCTGCTTTTGCTTAACTCTTAACTATGAAGTTGTGGCTGACTACGATTGCTCTTTCTTGTTGTAACTCGCTACTTTTCATTCCTTTTAACATTGGAAACGTATTTATGTACTTAATGCTTACAATACGTAAGTATTGTAAGTATTAAGTTGATTTTATTACACCATTAAATGGTGTTTTTTCTTTCTTAAAAACCAACAACAACAAAAACAACAAACATCTTAAGCAACAGCAAACATTTTCACAATAAATGCTTTGCTGATTGCTTTGATTCAGAAAGAAACACATAGTCAGCTTAAGAATTTGCATATCTTTCTCTTTTTTAACCGACTTCAAAAAAATAAGGAGGTTATACAATTCGACTGAATGTTGCTTTTTTTATATTTGTGCCTCCAAAACTCAGTCATTTTTGAACCGATTTTGAAAATTTTTGGTAATATGATAGATTATGCTTACAGATTAGTCCCGTTTTAAAAACAGTTCATAATCTTAAAAATTAAAGGGTGTCCCCATACAACATACATATTTTTTACGTGTATTATGAACTGTAATGGACACTTCTGTAAAATTTTAAATTACTGCGTATTACTATATCTCCCAATAACAAAACGTTATACAAAAATAAATCTAAAATTAAAGGGTAAGTAAATTTACATAAATGATGTAAATTTACTTACATGGTCCTATCTTTTGAACCGTTATAGTCAAACGGTTGCAAATTGGACAGAATGGCGATTGCTATGGCCTTTATAGTAAGAATACTTGAATTTATGAATAAAAGGGTACCCCAATAGGTCATTTAATTTGATGTATATGGTCACAATTTTAAACGGTTATAGACAGACGATTGAAATTTACAGAGAACCTCAATTACTAACTGCGCTAAAACAAGTATAAAATTTGGATTTGGAAATAAACTGGTGTCCCAATAGTTTATGCAATCTGGTGTATGTGGCCGAACTTTTGAACCGTTATAGACAGACAGCTGAAATTGACAAGGGACCTGTTTTGCTTAGTCCGCTATAACAAGAAGCTAAAAATTTGAAATTGGAAATTAAAGGGTGTTCCCAAAATTAATGTTATTTGTTCCATATGGCCATATTTTTTGGTCCGTTATATACAAACACCTGAATTTTAGATAGAATGTCCACTACTTTGTTTGTTATAATAAGAAGAATAAAAATTTTAAATTATGAATTAAAGGGTTTTACTATAGTTGATATAATCTGATGTATATGGCCAAACTGTTGAACTGTTATAGACAGACGGTTGAAATTCACATAGAACCTCATTGATAAATCTACTACAACAGCAAGTATATAATTTGGATTTAGAATATAAAGGGTGAACATATAGTTGCTGTAATTTGATGTATATTGCCAAACTATTGAACAGTTGAACTAGTATAAAGTTTGGAGATATAAGATTGTCCTAATAGTTAATGTAACTAATTTATGATGCTATACTCCAGATGAAACGTGTTCTGAAGTCGGTTTTTTTGCTAGAATTTACAAGTATTTGGTGTTTGTTGTTGCTTCGTTTATAATGAAATGTTTTGTAAATTCTGAGACATTTAGTTTTTTTATATGCTGAAAAACATGTAAGAAAGCAAAGATTTACGTGCTGTTGGTTTTTTTAAGCAAGCAATTTGAGCCCTGCATTCCAGTCTCTCCTTAAATTTTAAAAAGGAATTCGCCTTTTTTTAACAATGAAGCCAATGAATTTTTAATGGGAATTAATATATGTACATTTTAAAAATAATTAAATTTGTTGTTGCACTTTTGTTCCATTTTCAGAAATGCTTCAATTTTTTAAAAATTTGTACCAAAAATTGCCCTAGACAACGAGATGACACATTTTGATTTAGAACTTTTGGGACAAGTCTAATTTAGTGAAGCTTCACCAATCAAAAAGGAAGTTATACAGTGTGATAGAGAATTAAAAAATAATACGAAAATGGTAAATGAAAAAATTGGTCGCCCTTATTTTGCGAGGTATGGGTCTCTGAACTTTTCACATTAAACCACATTATAAACAAATTGGGTCAATATGGGTATTATTATAAAGCTTTTGAACCAACATCGGCTTCGCTTACTAAAGTTTTCCTATATAGCCGGCCGCTTACAAAAGTTTTTTTCGTACTATATACATATTTTCATCAAAAAAAATTATTGGTTCCTAATAGGTTAAGTTTTTTAAAAACTTTGAGCACCACGTGATATATAATTCCAAAAGCTTTAAATTGATACCCATATTGACCCAATTCATTAAAAAATGCAGCGTAAAATCATAATTTTATATTTCAGAGGCATATAACTCGGAAAATAAGAGCGACCGCCAATTTTTATTTTACATTTTTGTGTAATTTTTTAATTCTCCATGACCCTGTATAATTTTTTTAGGCCGAACTTTTTGATTTTGTCAATCAACAACTAGTTAAACTAAATAACATACGATAACAATAATAGTATTATTTGTAGTGACGATTTTTGGGTATAAAATCTATCTATATCTAATTGGGCATACCACGCGAAAAATCTGGGAACCCTGCATTTTGGTTTGTAGATAGAATTGCTATTAACATCACATAAATCGTCTTTGTAATCTTCAAGTGAATTGTCTTTAAACTTTAAAGCGATTTGGCTAATGACACTTTTAAAAGAAACTAAAAATTTTCCTAACCAATCGAATTATACTGCTTTAATTATGGTTTTTCCTTAGAATGTAACAGTCATTTTATTCCGAACTCTGATTGCTTCTTATATTGTCATGTTTAATTTTTAGCTTCTAGGTGTAACTATGAAATTATAAACTTTGTTGCTTATATTTTAATATTCTATTGACTACAAGGTGCATTGTTTTTATAAGTATTTGTTTTATTAAAACTAAAAGAACGTGTTCGTTCTAGGTATCTTTGCTAAATAACACGTATTTTATTAATATAATTTTCTATATTTCAACATCGTACTCCTTTTTTGGCAACATTAACGATTGGTTGAATTTAATTTTTCATAGTCTTTATAAGGACATCCATTAAAATTAAAATAATTATGAAGGGCAACCACTCCAATCATACCTGTATCATTTTCTGTTTTTTATTGGAGGAAAAATTCACTTATACCTTATTTAGTGAAAGTTAAATGATCGTTAAAAAATACAACTGTGGCTCTTAAGTGCTAAACACACATACATACACAATATATAGATTATTTATTATAGTGGGAGAGTGAATCATTGTAAATTGTTGTGTTTAAATAAATAATAAAAATAATATTAACATTCAATTAATTTTAAAATATTTTTTCTTGTTGTTGCTGTTAAATGCTGGATAATTGCTTGCAGGAATAAAAATTAAAGAAAATCAATTAGGCATCCAGAACTTATGCTTAAAAAAAGTTTAAAAAAAACATTCCTTCCGCCAGCCTCATTATTTATGCAAAAATTTATGTGTTTATTTTTAAAATTCGAATCGGTCTGTGAATAAGTTTGTAAGTGCAATAGGCTGATTGGTCGTGTGCCTTTCGGATAGTTTTCTTGGAATTTGTTGAAGAGCCAGCCGTTTTTGGAATGATGCTGTTCACGCATTCAATAATGTGTTGAATAGCAAATGGGATTGCATGCCAATTTATTCGAACATTTTCGTACTGAACATTGTCTTCATTGTCTTTTCTTTCAAATGAAATTGAGAGTAGGAGAATGGTTGTGCTAATTTATTTAATTATTTATGTACGTATTTAAACGTCTGTCCCACTATCTATCCATTCGTCTGTATGTCTAAAACGGGTATATAAGGATACAGTGAATGCAGAAAATGGTAAATTAATGTATGCGTGCTGTTTAAGTGAAGCGTGACTTAAAGTTGTGAAATGACATTGTTTGTTGTACACCTTAAAACAAATTGTTTGATACCTCAACCTGACTGCAGAAACAACAATTATTTGCGAACAGAAATAGCATTTGCAAAAAGACTTTAGCAAAAAGTAACAACTGAAACACGAGTATAAAGTCCTTTTTACACAATGAAACATAACGAAATTCTATGGTTAACTTTTGGCTGATGATTAACTTGTAACTGACAGTTTTAACCATTATTGACTCCCAACGACTACTTTGGCTTTGGTAATGATTTGCTGCAACAGCGCATTGCCATTGTCGTGGTAATATATTAATGAGCCATATTTGTGATTTGCTGTATATTGCAATGTAGACTCAATTAATTTTGTTCAAATAAACTTTATACTCCTTTCAGCAAGTAATAAGGAAACTGTTTATTATTTTTGTTAAGAATATAAAAATTCCACGGAATCATCATTATCATTGTGACTGTCACTGTCATCAGAATGAATATAATTTAAGTATGTGTGAGAAGTTGTGAGACATTTAATACTGAATATATTCTTTATAAAATTACCTCTTCATATTTATATTGGTATGAATTTCAAAAGGTATAAAAATATGTTTTCAAGTAGTCACAACTATTTTGTATTCATTAATGTCAATCAGTACTAATAATTCAAACAATTAAATATAACAAATACAATTTGCTTTTTTTTTTTTATTATTTGCCTTTGTTGAAAATCATAAAAAAATAGACAGCATTCTTTTCAGTTTAATTTTCTGTATTTTATAACATTCACATACAGACTGAGATCAGAACAAAGGTAGCTAAATTAGAAGAATGACCACAAAACGATGGTTCTTGATAAGGATACCTTTCGCAAAAATTTAGTCTCGTTGTATGATGAGCTGAAGTTATTGTACGTTTAGCAAGGAAACTCAAAATAAATATAGTTTTTGATAATTAAATTTTAGCTCAATTAAATCAATTATTTAGCTCTATTCGTTAAACTTTGAGAATGAAAAAGGTAATTCGCGAATGAATTGATTTATGCTAGATATTTGGCACAGTGTTATAAGAAAAGGAAAAATAGAAATAATTTAAACTACACAAAATATTCATTTCTCTACGTTTGTTCTTCTAATTAGATTTTTAGTATTACAAATATTTTATCAATGCTTTAATCAATTTCTTATTTATGTTTTGTAAACCGATTTGTAATTAGTCTTTAAATATTAAATTGTCATTTCATCATCTTTATAATTAACAATATAAAATCGCTTTATGAGAACTTTTCAACGACGTCATCTCGAAAAAAAGTAAGCCATGATATGTGAGCAAAAGCACAGCTCCAGCTTTGGGTTCACAAGGTAGGCGTCTATAAGTCAATTAAGATCACCTACGGGGACATCCTTTATTTTTTAGATTTTTTTTTTTGTAGTAACTTTTTCTATTTGGAGCTACGTATACTTATATAGTGATACACAGTTTTTTTTTATTTCACGTAAAAAAATTTTTTTTTTCTTAATTTTTTTAAATCGGTTCAGAATTGACTGAGTTCTGCTGACACAACCATAAAAAATAACATTTACACGAATTGATAACCTCCATCATTACAATTTTACAGTGTGTAACATTTTCAAAATATATGTATAATAAAGTAATTTGTTAATAATCTAATATCTAAAATATACTATGAATATCTTTGATAGTTTGTTTGTTTGTGCGTGCTTCAATCACGGCTAACCGACTGATGTTAATGAAATTTAAAACACGGGCAGATATTTGTCCTTATGGTAAAATAGGGTATTTAAAGTTTTAAAAAGCGGTCTCGGAGGGGAGAAAAGAAGAAGCGCACAGTTACATGTGTCTGAATCATTTTCACTAACCGATTTTAATGAAATTCGAAACATAGACAGATCCTTATCTATATCTGTTTCCAAGGCTAGGAACTAGATGACAAATAAAGGGGAAAAACGAATATTTACATCTGTTCTGTATAATTATGTAAGGGGTAGAATTTTTTAGAATTAGGGGGAAAGCTAGGGAGAGAACAAACGCACAACTTTATGAATATCAGAATTACAGATCTTAAAAGAGTCAGAGTATATAGATATTTAAAAAATAGATAACAACTGTTCTATAAGATGCATTTCTCACGTTTTCGGTGTAGAGTTCCATAGCAAGCAAGGCTGCAAAATCATACACAGTGCCTAGAAAGGCCCTAAAATTAGACAACGCCGGATACAATAAGTTAGTAATTTATAAAACAAATATTTACGAAAGCCCAGAATTAATAAAATTATGTTAAGATTGTTAATATAATTTCAATCATAATATAATTCCGTCACTCCGTGAAGCACTCCTTATAGGATTTAAATTGCCACTGGAGGCTTACCAAAATAAAAAAAAAAAACAAGTAAGAGTGCTATATTCAGCTATGCCGCATCTTATACGAGGGTTGCTCTATATATTTCTGGTCTAATAGTGAAAATGCGATTATTTATAATCAAAAATGGTTTTATTGTTTTTCAAAATATTCTCCAGCATGATTCATACAATTTTGCATGCGCTCAAACCAGTTGTTGAAGCACTTTTTCAACTCCGATTGAGACACCTCTAAAACATGGTTTTTGAACACTTCAACAGCTTCTTCTGGCGACGTAAATCGTTGACCACGCATTTTTTCTTGATGTGCGGAAACAAGAAGAAGTCATTAGGTGCCAAGTCAGGGCTGTACGGCGGATGACCCATTAATTCGACGTTTTGGCCGGTCAAAAACGCTCTGGTTTGAGCAGATGTGTGAGAGCTCGCATTGTCATGGTGAACAATGATTCGTCTTCTCTTGTTGGTTTTTCGAATTTCTCCGATGACTTCAGGCAAACAAATTGTAGTGTACCGCTCACAAGTGGCCGTCCTACGTTGCTCAAGCGGAGCAGTCGCCACATGACCAGTTTTGCCGAAGAAACAGGCGACCATTTGCTTCGAAGTGCTTCTTCCACGCACAACTTTCGTTGAATTTTGCTCGTCTTTGAAGACCCACACGGTCGATTGTTGTTTCGTTTCTGGCTCATACGCATAGATCCATGATTCGTCACCTGTGACGATCTTATAAACGTCTTTTGAAGCACCGCAATCGTATTTTTGCAACATTTCTTTGAACTAATCGACACGAGCCTTTTTTTGAGCGACTTTCAAATTGTGCGGGATCCAACGAGAACAAACATTTTTTCCGGCCAGGTGTTCATACAGTATCGAATGTATGCTGGTGGAAGAAATGTCCAAGAATGTCTCCATCTCTCGGTATGTCACATATCGATCTTGCATTATGAGTTCACGCACGGCATCAATGTTCTCTGGCACAACAGCCGTTTTTGGACGACCTTCACGGAATTCGTCTTTGAGCGAGCCTCGGCCACGATTAAATTCATTATACCAATTTTTCACAGTGCTATGGTGGTGCTTCATCGCCATACAAAGATTTAAGTTCATCAATGCACTCTTGTCGTGATAATCCACGTCGAAATTTGTGAATAATGATGGCACGAAAATGTTCGCGAGTTAATTTTTTCAAGTCACTGTAAACAACACAAATAATGGTCGTACGTCAAAACGTTTTGAGTACGATTATGCTTAAAAATGACAAACTTTCCAATGGAAATGTCAGATTGCACTTGGCAGCACTCAGTGTTGCCAGGCCAGAAATATATATAGCAGCCCTCGTATACCCTTCACTATCTATGTAAATTTAGTTTAGAGGCGTACATAACTCCAATCAAAAAATCAAATATTGGGATGAAAGAGAATTTAAAAATTAAAAAAATTTGGTACTGTATATACAGTAGCGAGCAAAAGTGAGCAAATGCTTGGAAGTAAAATAGGAAATACCCTCTAAAAATAAAAGTACTCAAGCAAATAAAACAAAACTTCTTAAATGTATTCTTTAATATGTTCTGAAAAATAAGCACTAAAAAATGTTTATTACATCAATTTAAATAGAGAAAAAAAACAAAATTTTAAACTATTTCATATTTGCTCAGTTTTGCACGTTTTTCTTTCCATGACAGTTCTTATAAGTTTTAATATTTTGTCCACAAGCCTTTGTTTTTTATAACGCTATTAATACGCTTGGGCATACTTTCAACAAGATTTTGAATAATTTCAGACGTGATTTGGTTCCACTCGAGCTG
This sequence comes from Gymnosoma rotundatum, assembly GCA_916610165.2. Lineage (NCBI taxonomy): Eukaryota > Metazoa > Arthropoda > Insecta > Diptera > Tachinidae > Gymnosoma > Gymnosoma rotundatum. The sequence continues at coordinate 85,916,741 of OU744337.1, read as the reverse complement.
AGTACGTTGCCATAATTCTTCCAAGTTTTTGGGAGCATTTTGGTATTTTCCTAACTTCTTTTTCACTATTGCCCACAAATTCTCTATTGGATTTAGATCGGGGCTTTGTGTGGGCCAATCCAATAACTGATACTCTTGTTCTGACAACCACTTCTTAACAATTTTAGCGGTGTGCTTCGGATCACCGTCTTGTTGAAAGATAACTTCCTTTTGTGGGTAAGGGCTTTTATCTACAAAATCTGGCAAATTCGTCTGCAGTATATTTAAATAATCCTCTTTTCTCATTATACCATTTATTTTTACAAGTGGACCCATTCGCTAAAACGTAAAGCATCCCCACACCATCAAACTGCCTCCACCATGTTTAACAGTCGGCTTTACGTGATGCCTTTGGATGCTCTCTGTTGGTCGCCGCCAGTAATAACTTAATCCGTCTGACTGAAAACGGTTTATTTTGATCTCGTCCGACCAAGTCACCCTCTTCCAATCATCGGAGGTCCAATTTTTATACCTTTTGGCAAATGAGAGGCGTGATTTTATATTTTTGTTTGATAAAGCCGGCTTTTTCTTTTTGATGGCTGCTTTGTAACCTATTCTGTGAAGTGCTCTTTGCGCGGTCCACTCACTGACGTCCTTGTTTAGGATCTCCGCAGCTCGTTTTGGTGTCACAGAACTGTTGTTTTTCATTTGTCTTATCATAAGACGAGCATCAGCGTCTGATAAAAGTTTTTTCCGTCCTCCAACATTTCGTTTTTTAACTACATTACGCCTCTTTTGCACATTAACTACAGTACGTTGGCTAATACTCAAAACTTAGGAAAATTCCCGAGAAGATTTTCCACTTTCAGTCAGTGCTACTAAACTATTTTCTAATTCTATACTAATTATTTATCATTTTTTTAAAGACTGAGCGATACTTTGAACACTTTTACTTAAAAACACCTTTTTTTGTGATTAATATTAAGTGAAATTAAACCAGAAAGAATAAAACGTGATACACAAAAAAAAAGAACGGTAATTTATAACTGTTTTTAGTCCTTGTAGAATTTCTTTTTTCAAGTAAACAAAACGTGCAAAACTGAGCAAATAATGAATTATTTATAACTCTGCCTCTTTCTCGTTTGAATGGATGTTTAAGATACTCCCTGTTTATTTTATTTAAAGAGAACATATTCATTTATAAATATAAGAACTTTTGTGTTATTTGCTTGCATATTTGCATTTTAACAAAAACTTTAATACTAAATTGCCCAACATTTGCTCACTTTTGCTCGTTACTGTATATAATATTACATAAGAATGACATCGACTCTTAATGGGTAAAGCATTCTTAAAAAATGTAGTATTTCCTTAAAGATCTCTTCAAAAGTTTTAAAATGATATCCATATTGATATTTAAAAAAATTTTAAATTTTCCGAGACCCCTAACTCGGAAAATATGGGCGAAGGTCAGTTTTTTCACTGAATTCTTTTTTCTTATTCTTCTATTCTCTATCGCCTTTTATATTTATTTTTTTTTATTGAAGTTACTTTACTGTTCCCAATGACATGAAAAAATAGAGATAGGCGTGGTGTTTCGCCTGCTGCCGCGAAGGACATGGACCAATCATGCTGATTTCCAATAGCACCTCTTTGGACACTTGACATTTTTTTTTTTTGTGAAATCAAGTTTGCTGAGGAACACGGACGCACAAACGGACATCACTAAATCGAGTTCGCTATGCAGAATATATATACTTTATAGGGTCGGAAATGGATATTGTCAAAATTACACACGGAATGACAAACTTAGATATACCATTTTTCCACTTTTTGTGGTGAAGGGTATAAAAACTAAACTAAAATTTCAATATTTGAAGTAACTGAATGAATAAACGTCCAGGGCATGTTATATCTCAGATACCTTCAGTTAAGATATATAAAATTCTGTGCGGTTGAATGTAGTGCTCTTTTTTACTCTTTTATGACAACGTTCAACTGAACTTTGAAATGTTCGTATAGCATCCACTATTGCAATTTAAAAAAATTAGGACCACCGTTGCCAGAAGTCCAGATTTATCTGCATTTTGCAGATTTTTGGTCTAAAATCGAAGATTTTTTAAAACCTGTGTGGCAACTTCTATTACGTTGACTAATTTTTCTTGATTTCTTTGGAAAACGTCCGCAGACATCTGTAAAATAATTTTTCTTCCTAAATAAGGTTTTTAGAAATTCAAAATAATTAACTTAATCCAAAACCGATTTTCATTTATAATAGCAACAAGTCAACTCCTAATTTTCATACAATATTAATTTATAATAATAAATAAATTTTAAAACGTAAAATATCAGATTTATTTATAAAATTCATAAATATGTCACTCACTAGTATTAGGTTCATCGTATGCATAACTTAAATTTTTATCTGCAGTGGAGACGCTAGCTAGAGATGTATGAACCAATTTGATAAAACATAAATTTTATTAGACATTAAGCCCAAAAAGATTTTACACCTATCTTAGTCGCGTTGGCTTTCCGTAGAGTCAGTTGTAAGTCGCTAAGAATTATATGATTGCTTAAAAATTTATTTTTAATTTGCTGTTATTATCAATCAAATCGACGATGCAAAATTTATATTAAATAACCTTAATGATAATAATCAAATATATTTATCTTTTTTTAAAGTAAATTAATGGTATTATTAATTAATTAATTTTCATTATATGTTTTAAAGCGAAGAGACGGAGATTCATATTTTATATAACCAGATGAGATAACTATTAAAAATTGTAATGAGTAACTTTTTAAAACAACATTTAATAAAAATTACTGAAAATTACTGAGCCCTTAATATTTTCTTAATTATAAATGCGCATATCTAGGCATTCATGCAATTGAAATAGTTTTAAGCACAACTCTTGACCAGTGCTATATAAACAAAATAGTTGATGATTGTATTAAATTTAATATTGAATTATTGATTTCTATAATATAATGAAATCGCTAGGCGTATTAGCCCAAATTTATTTAAAAAAATCAGTTTGGGACTTAGCTAAAAATTCAGAGAGTAAAATGTTTTAGATTTTAAAGATATACTAAATGAAATAAAAATTACCTTATCTAATTTCTGGAAAAAAATATTCGAAATAAAGATTTGCTGAGAATGATGTCATCTGATACTCACGAACAAAACTAAGACAACAAATTTTAATTAATTTTTATATAAAGTTTATAATATCTAATAGAACGTTTACATATGTTATTATGTAACTTTAACATAATTTATTTATTCTGTAAGCAAATACAATTCCTTTTAAATAACAAATATTGTATAGAAATAAATTGAAAAATGGATTTAGAGATTTATTGAAGATTTTTAAGATAAGGTGCAGATTTTGTAGATTTTTTTCTCGAAATATTGCTGAATTTCGAAGATTTTACACACTAAAGTTCTGGCAACACTGATTAGGAAATTTCAATATTTTGCGTTAACTTATGTTAATGACTCATTCGTTGTATTTTTTTTTGTTTAACATAAGAACTATAATCTAAATACTTACTGTGGTATTCATAGAAAATCAAAATAGATTTGAAATATATTTTAGGACAAATTTGTATGAAAAATTTGTCATAAAACACATTTCAAAGTTATTTTATTTTCTATGAATACGGCAGTTAATTTTTAGGTTTTCTGTAATTGAATTTTTGTTTAATAAATTTTATGCAGTTTATTGGATTCGCCGATGCTGTCGTTTCCGTTCCAATGTTGATTCAACCACCGTTGCTATTGGCTCAGTTTCCATCTTCATATCTTACCACTTCGCCAATATTTTTGTGTCTGAGTTACAAGATAATTATTATTGAATTTCAACACTCAAATACATACTCGTATATATAAATATATATATATATATATATATATATATATATATATATATATTTTTTTTTTTTTGTTTTTCTTGGTGCCAAGTGGATGTGTCGTTTTTGGTATAAATATGCAGAGCTTGCAAGAGGTGCAAATAACAGAGTGCTCGCTAAATTTATATTTATTTAATTATTATTGTTTAAGATTTGTTATAATATGTGTTTAATTTGATAACTAAAATTCAATTTAAGGATAAAAATAAAATGAATTAGTGAACAAAGGGGCAACTTGCGCTTTAATTGTGGCTTTTCAAATATTAATTATAAAAAAAATATTTTTATAAATAACTCTATATTGAATTTTGTTATAAAATAGTTTTAAATTTAAGATATAAGAGAGTTTATAGTTTTCTGAACCAGGGAACTGTTTTTCCTTGATTCACCCTGGTTTCTGTAAAATAAAACATTCCCGTGATTAACCTTTGCAAAATGTTTTTGCATTGCACAAAATAAGTTATTAATTATTGTGATTTTTTTCCTTTTTTTCGGCCGAAGCGCTGCAGGAGATCTAAGCATCCTTAGCCTTGTCCAATGATAAATTAATCAATTTTAAGCTCAAAAATATACTTCCTTAGCTTTCAATTTGTAATAAAAAAGTGTGCTATATAAGTCCTAAGCTAAAGACTTATTTTAACAAGAATCCCGATGTGCCACAGAAGACTTTCCTCGATTCAACATGTAAATTAAATTTCTTACTAAATTGGAGGACTGGATCTGCCAATTAAAAATTTCGTTGCCTTTTTTTGTATTTTAGTTTTTTTTTGGCTTTTTTGCATATTGATTAAATGGTGGTCTCATTTAATCAATTTGGCTTTTGTTATAAGACTCTGAAGTTTTCTTTACAAAATTTGGGTAGAATCCCCTAATGAGCTATATATGAGCACTAGCGAAAAGGCGATATGGATGTGCTTTCCCCGCATGAGAATATCATGAGAATTTCATGAAATATTTATATTTGAAGGGATCAAGCACAATTAAAGTATATTGATATAAATAAGATGGAATAATAAGTTTTTATTTTTTGTTTAAATAAATATTTGTTTTTCCTAATGATGCTACATAAAGGAGTAGCGAAATATTGAGAAAAAAATATAAATAAAAATTAAGACCAATTGCTTGTAAAACAATTAAAACATATTGATTTAACTTTAAGTAAAAAATATTTGACCACCATATCCGCTTTATTTATTTTTAAAATTTTTTTAAATAGGATGTGTACATTTATAAGTACATTAGCAGTGCACACCACTTTTTTTGCGTATCATTTCTAATTGTTATTATGACATTCTTAGTAATCGATATTCTGTTCAATTTTTAATTGTTTGTCTATAATGGTTCAAAAATAAGTCGATATAGGTCAATCTAATTTTTAGATATATTTTTGTATTTCTTTTTGCTATTGGGGGCTATAGTAATACGCAATCATTTTAAATTTTAAAAAAGTGCCTTTTAAAGGGCACACCCTTTAGTTTTAAGATTAAGGAATGTTTTTAAAACGCGACCAATCTGTAACCATAATCTTTCAAATTATAAAAAATTTATAAAATCGGTTCAGAAATGACGTACGAAACAGTCAGACAAATTGATAACCTCAATCTTATTTTGAAGTCAGTTTCAAATAGCTATTGCTGCTAAGTAGAAACAAGCAAAAGCTACACAGTAATGGAACCGCTTTGGCTTATGAAAGAATAAAAGGGTATTTTCTTTGCACAAAGTAAAATCAAATTTAAGTTTGTATGTGTGCAAATATAAATGAACGTTCTTACTCGGAACTGTTACTTGAAAAACTCAGTCACTCTAGAGACCAGTGATTTTTTAATCGCAGTGACTAAATCACAGTTACTGAAATATAGCTCATCTCTAATGCACAAGTGTTTTGAATTACAAAGACCACTCGATGTTTAAATAATTTTCATACACATTCCTGATGTAAAAACAACAACAAGCAGCGAAAAATTTTCAAGATTTTTAAATCAAAATAAGATTTGAAGATCTTTTTCCAAAATTAAGATTTTATTGATTTAGTTGCTTGACACAAACTATTGCAACTTCGTGTTAAAGTTTATTAAACATATTTGCGTTTGTGAAACAATTTTAAATTAATACTTCAAAAAAAATGTTATTACTACTCCTAATGGATAAATATATAAATCACAAGGTATTAACTGGTAATCGTCCCACTAATTCGATTGTCGTAAAAAAAATAAAAGCTTTCACTTTGGGTATTTTAATAGGTGAGTTTTTCTTTCTAGTTTGAGTGTATATAATTAAATTGTGTTTATCGTTTGCAGCCATGTACGAAAATTCTTTACCCAGGGTATAATTTGGGATATCAATTCTTTCGATCAATGGGGTGTTGAATTGTGCAAACAATTGGCCAAAGCTATTGAACCAGAGTTAGCCAACAAAGATAAAATAATAAGTCATGATGCCACTACTAATGGTCTCATCAATTTCATCAAGTCATGCTGGAACTAAATAAAAAGAATTGGATACCCAAGGTACTAGTTAGATTCTAATTAGTATTTTATAACACAAAGCAAGTGTACACACGCATTTCCTCTACGCAGGTAGTTTATTTGCCCTACAAACACCTTTAAAAATTCTCACTTGAATGGTCTGCTGTATTTCTGTTGATCTAATAGAAAACTAAAGTGTTGCGAAACAAATTAAAATATAAGTATTTCGGTAAAAATACGATTATTTTATTTAATTTTTCTTAATATAAAACTTTTTTTTTTATAGTTTTTGTTTTTTTTTCGTTAAAAAATAAAAATTATGGGGGTCTACTTGTTTAATTTTAAAACTAAAACTTATCATCTTTAAGTAAGTGATAATTCTTTAAAGAAAAGAAAAAAAATTTTTTTACATTTCTATAAATTTATCATCATCGTCACTTTTCATAAATTCATCCCATTCATCCACCGAGAATGATTTGTTCATGCCATCTTTTAAATCGAAATTTGAGGAATCTATTCAAATGAGTGTGTTGTTCAACATCAAGCGGCACTAGGGAAACAATTTTGCTAAAAAAGAAGAAAATAATTGAAAATTAGAATTTTAAACAAGCAAAAAGTTTTAAAAGTGGAGATTAATAATACTTTCCTTTTTTCGTGTTCCATATATAGTGTGTTGTCCAGCATCAAGCGGCACTAGGGATACAATATCCTAATTTCCGATTCCAACGCACGAATTTTCTGAGAGTATTGACTTCCATTCATTCCAAAAATTGACAGACTAAAATTAAGTAAAATAATGATATTTTTTAAATATATGTATGTAGCTGCACTTTTATATTTATTAGATTTCGTTTTACTTACTCAGTTTCAGTTTCTTGATCTTCTCTAAGATCTTCAACTGGATTTTCTTGCTCCACAGATATAAAAGAGACATCCGCTGGACAAAACACAAATGTTCTTGTACATTCGTACAGGAACATTTTCAAAAATTTTTTATTGACTTTGACATTTTCCTTGTATTTTTACAAAACTATTTTTTTTATTTTTCATGGGTTTGCATCTTTTATCAGTTAACGAATTGAAATGATAGCTTACTGAGGTTTCAAAGATACAACTGATGATACTTATGATTATATAAAAATATAAATTAGGTACCACCTGGTTCCTTAAATTAGTTAAATTAATTAAGGAAAAACACTTCTATCCGGCATCTTTTACTATATTTAAGCTGTTTCTAAGTAAAATTTAAAATCACTTCTTTGCTGCTTTTTGATAGCAGTTTGTGTGTAGGTTGATTGTTTTAGCATATTTTTAAATGATGTTTTTATGCTGCTTTTAGCAATCAGTTTTGAGTCGTTTTATAGGAATTTAAAAATGGTTTTATGTTAACAAGTTTTCAAATAACAAGAGATTAACCTGATAAAATATTCATTAAAAAATGTTACTGATTTTATCATGCAATTAGAATTTTGTTTAAGAAATGTTATGATAAAGAACAATAGAAATAGCCATAATAATAATGATAAAATCTTGAATGTAAAATTAAAACTAATAAATTAAATATTTTTATTTTTTAAATTTTCATAATTCTTACAACAGCATCAAATTTATGGGCTTAAAGTTTTATTACATTTTAATTAAAAGCTTAATAGTAAACAATTGTGATATTAGATAAAATACTATATTTTTTGGTCGAGGTCGGACTTTCCTGGTGTTTTTATGCTGTTTTCATTCTTTTTGGGTTGTTTTTGAATTTATTATTCTTATTTAGATAATTTATTTAGGCAACAATATTTAGTTTATCTAAACTATGCTTAGTGATCTAAACACTTCGCTGAAAAGCTTAGTGAAATGTAAATTTAAGTTATTAAGTCGGCAGTTTAATTTAGTTTAACGTTGCCGCATGGGCTGTTAAAACAATTAGATTTAAGTTCTTCTTTTTTTCGACTTGTGGTTAGAGCCATTATTGTTTCGGCTCCGAATACTTTGGGAGTATGAATTCTGAAAAAAGGTGTTATATAGTCAGCTTACCAATGGCTTAGGAATTTAGTTCCTTTTCTAATACCTTTCTTTTTTGCTTTTGTCAAAATCAAAAATTGTAATGTGCGATTTCTGTATTACAAGCGAGTGAATTGTCTAGACTACTGTAGTGTATTTTATAGTCAAATAGTACTTAATTTATTTATTTTTACTCTTTATACTTTGTTGTTTATTATATTAATTTCACTTAGAACCTTTACAAGTATTGCAGTGTGTTGATTTATGTTTCAGTTATTATATAAACATATACAATAACAAATAATTGAAAGAAGTTTAAGGATACCGTCAATTTAGTTTATACGAAGAACTTTTAAAAATATCTTATCTAGCCTTCAATTCGGCTTTTTCTATTGAAATAAGCTTTTATTTAGGGTGAGTTCCGAAACGTCATTTGCAATGCAACTTAACAAAGTCATGCATTCCTAAATGCAACCATTTAAACATTGACAATGTTACGCATCCCTAAATGTATAATAAAAGTTATTGATACGCAAACAAAAGCAAACTGTGTATCACTAATTTTGTTACTGCTTTCTTGATATTTTGTGCAAAATAAATTACAAACACATCAATCATGGCGGAAGAAAAGTAAGAATTTTTTTTTTTAAATTTAATTATTATTTAAACAGAATTTATTTATATCTTCAGGGACAAAAAGTGGACTTTTGAGTGGAAGCAGCTGTTGTTAACAACACGATTGCAAAATGACAGTCATTTTGCCTCTAAAAAAAAGAAAATAATTGTTTTATGCGAGAAGGTGCTCCGGGAAATTAAAACCATTGAATCGGACTTTTTATGTATTTTTGTACAATTTTATAATTGCTTTAAGGTGTTTCGTCCAAAAATCCCATAAAGTTTTTTAAGATTATAGATTTAATTGTTGACATTGCAAAAAACTGTTTCTAAATGTAAAAAATTTGCAAAGTTATTTTTTACAAAGTAACCAACTATGTATTAAAACAGTAGCAAAACCGCATCACTGCAATGTGATTTGATGTTTTGGAATTGACCCTTACTATTATATATATATATATATATATATATATATATATTTTAGTCAAAATTAAAATTAAGAACAATAGAACCTTTCACTATAAAGCCAACCTAAGTCCCACAGCAAAAGCGTGGAACCGCCTAGAACTTCTTTTTAACTTTAATTAAACTAATCCTAAATTAATATACAAATAGGACTAATTTTTTCACTATTGGTATGACATGGTGTTCTAAACTTTTAATTCTTTGAAAAAATTTTTCTCCCAAAAATTAGTTTAAAAATAATTATAATTGAAACTAACAATAAATTAAAGAATATTCCTTACGTACTAGTGTATTTCCCAATGGAAGGATTTTGTTGAACTAATAACTGACTTTGCATTATTAAATAAATCTAGATTAAAAGGTGTTCCCATAGCTGATGTAAATTGACCATATAGGCCTATTTTTTGAACCGTTGTACACAGACGCTTGAAAATTGGACAGCATGTCGATTACTATGAACGTTATAATAACAAGTTAATGTAATTTGATGTTCGTTGCCAAACTTTTGAACTGTTGTAAAAAGTCAGCTAAAAATTTCAAGGAAACTGTAATGCTTAGTCTGCTATCACAACAAATGTACAATTGGAAATGAAGTGGTGTTCCCAATAATGATGTAATTTGCCCATATTATCCTATCTTTTGATCTTATATACAAACACTTGAAAATTAGACAGAAGGTCCACTACTTTGTCTGGTATAATAATAAGTAGTTGATGTAATTTGTTGAACCGTTAAAGACAGACGGTTAAAATTAAAAAAGAACCTGTATTGCTAAGTCCGCTATAACAAGTAGCAAATTAAAAATTAAATGGTGCCCTAACAGTTGATATGTTTTGATGTACATGGCCAATCGTTCGAACATGCTTCGAATTTAAGCAATTTTTTTTTAACTGTGTCAGCAAGTGAACAAATTAAAGCGTGACTACATAGCTCCTGAATTTTTTTGTATATGTCCTTATCTTTTGAAGTATCATAGAGAGACACTGGATATTTACACAGAACGTATAGTATAGTATGGCAGCTCACAACAAGTATTAAGGTAAAATTAAAGGGTGTCCCTATAGTTAATGAAATTTAATTTATATGACATCTTTTGAACCTTTATATAGTCTTGAAATCGTAGCAAAGCGAATATTACTATGCACACAATGACAGGTAGAAAAAAAACTTCAAAGGATATCCTTAACTTATGTGGCGTCACCTTTAGAAGCGTTATAGACTGATACTTGATATTTCCAAAACTACAGCACAAAAGAGCGAAAGGGGATAACTAAGGTTTGAAACAGATAAATTCTTACCTAGAATGTGCAAAACTGTATGCTGAGTTTAAATGCTGTTCCATTTCACCGGTGCACTGTGGTCAATATTTTGAGATAGCGGCCAAAACTCCTTTTGGTTTTTGTTCTCCGATTTTAAAGTTATTAGACTCATATGAAAGTAGACAGTAGTAAACCTCGGGAACCAAAAAATTAGAACTGTATTTCAACTATTTCACAGAAAACAGGGTGGTCCAAAATGGGCTTTTTCAGAATTTAGTAAATTTATGATATTTTTAGTTAATTTTTAAAGTTTAAATGATCATAACTTTTTTGTTTTTCAAAATTTTTGGACGAAATAAAGTTTGTGTTGTAAATTACTTATTTCCTATTACTGGAAAGCTCTACTGTTTTCAGAACAATTTAAATATTTTTTTTTAAAAAAGGTCAAATTTCTCGGAAATTTCCTAATTTATAGAGAACAACTCCTGTGAGTCAAGCTGAGTCAAAACACAAATTTACTATTTTGTAGTCCTAACTCTCCCCTAGATTCCTATATATACATGTCCATTCATCGGGACTGCATTTTTTAAGCTACAGCAATTTTTCTGACCCTAGGTAAGATATTCGGTACAAATGCACGTCATATTTTTTGAGAAGTTATTTGTATGTGAAAGTGGCTATTATGCATATATTTTGATGAAATTTTGTACAAGAGTTCTTATTGACCCAAAAAATAATTCTTTTGAAATTAGGAGAAGTTGGGCCATATTTGGAACTAGTCCACATAGAAGGGTGTATCAAAATTTTAACAAAAATGACAATAGAACTCTCAAATTATGTGGTATCTGGCAATTCATTTGGAAAAGGTAAAAAATGATTTTATTGCCATCTAATATTACGTAACTTAAATACCTGAAACTTGCAAATAAATTTAAAAGCAATGGAAAAAACTGGTAAAACCAAGTACCTGTTATATTATGTTTCAAAGAGGAAAAAAAGATCATGTTGAAACTTCGAGCAATAGTATATTAATCCATGCATTCATTTTGGTTTCTTCATTATTGTTTCAACAATGGCTAAATTCAGTTATAGTGTTCTATCTGATATATATTTTGAACGGAAAGATGAAAACGACATTATTTTACATATAATGAATAATCCATTCTTCAAAATATGCGACAAACAAGAAATTAAAATTCATAACTTAAAAATAAAAAACTTTTTAAATACTTTAAGAAAACGGTACAATCAATGTTCCAGAAACAAGAAATTGTTTTACTCACGCAACCAAGAATGGCTAAGAAATAAACTTATTTTTAAAAAGCCATCAGTAACTACCACGGAAACTGGAAAATGTGGTCGACCAGCAAAGCCAATTGATAATTGTAGTGAAAGATCACGAAGACGCAAGCTTAAACATATCAATGAAGAAGTTTCTTGTAGCATCATAAAGGATTCATTTCTGCATCAAATTCAACCATCGAAAACTAAAAAGAGTAAAATTGCTATCATTAAAAAAATAGTGGAAGCAAGCCCCAGACGCACAAAAAGGATTTTAAAAAGTATGCCGACACCAACTGAAGAAAATAAATTTACTCCAGAAGAAGCATTTGCACTATTTTTGGATTTGAAAATGACTAAAAACCAATATACAGAATTGCGGAAGCGAACCAATGAAGAAATTGTGGAATTTTTACATCATATCGAGATATAGTTTCTGCCAAAAAAGATTGCTTACCTTCACCAACTGCTATTAGTGTAACTTTAAGTTCAGCAGAAATAAAATTGCAGGATCTTCTTGAACACACTGCAGAACAATTACTAAAGACATTTGATGCTGACTATTTAAAGAAGTTTAAAAATTGCAGCATGACTTTAATTTCTAAATGGGGATGTGATGGGTCCTCTGGCCAGAAACAATACAAACAATGTAATGCGGAAAATTTATTCATGATTCTTTCGTTCTATTACGTTTAACAAAAACATTTATTGGTTCAGAGCCGTCAACTAGTATAGCTGCAGAGATAGATGTATGGAAGAATGAAATTCCCTCGTCAACAAAATTTTGTAGACAAATAAAGTTTGCTTACAAAAAAGAAACTAAAGATGTCATAACTGAAGAAGTTGGCAAAATAAGAGATGAAATTAAAGAACTTCAACCAGTGATATTTGAATTTCATAACCAATGCATCGAAGTTAACTTTAAAATGTCCCTTACAATGATCGATGGAAAAGATACACAAGCTTTAACCGAAACAAAGTCTTCGTCAAGCTGCACCATATGCCAAAAAACATCAAGTCAATTGAGCCAACCACCAACACAAGACGATAGTTTTAATGAAGCATATGAATTTGGAATGTCACCTCTTCATGCTAGAAATCGTCTTTTGGAGCATATTCTTAAGTTGGGACACGATGTGGAATTTGGCCCGTTAGGCGAAACAGTGAGAAACAACAAAGAAAATTTGGAAAAAAGAAAGCAAAAAAAAAAAGATATTCAAGAAAAATACCGTGAGATAGGCCTTCTAATGATGGAAACACAGCAAGGAGATTTTTTCCGATCCAGAAACTGCAGCTTCTATAACTGGAGTAGATTATGATTTAATACGATGATTCCAAATCATATTAGAAGTTATAGCATGTAGCAAAAAGATAAATGAAAAAAAATTTGGTCAGTATGCTAATGAGACAGCAACCCTTTATAACCAAAAATATTCTTGGAGACATATGCCAACCACAGTTCACAAAATTTTGTTCCATGGGGAACAAATAATTCAGCACAATATGCTTCCAATTGGAGATCTCTCAGAAGAAGCGCAAGAAAAAAGGAACAAAGACTACAGAGCACAATACAAGAAAAATTTCCAGATATTGGACTAATGAAGATCTTATTAATATCAAAATGAAAAATTTATTATTCGGAATCTTTCAAATTTAATTACTTTACTTTAGTCGTGCTTGAAAAAATAAAAATAGTTACTAAATGTTTGCTGTGTTTTTGTGTATAACATTTTTGAGTTGTTATTGTCTTCTGTCTTATTGATTCAATGGAGTTCTCATTTAATCAATTTGGCTTTTGATATAAGACTTTCTGTTTTTCTATACAAAATTGGGGTAAAATCCACTGATGAGCTATTTGAGCAGTAGTGAAATGGCCATATGGATTTGCTTTCCCCGCAGTAATACATTTCATTTTGTAGTTTAGTATAAAATAATAAATATTTCATGAGAATATCATGAAATATTTATATTTGAAGGAATCAAGCACGAATAAAGTAAAGTAATTAAATTTGAAAGATTCCGAATAATAAATTTTTCATTTTGATATATTTGCATGTGCACCTTGCTTATTAATAAAAATTGTTTTTCAATTTTTATTTTTTCGTTGAATCTTTCAAATACATATGAATGGTTCCCAATGGGATCGCTTATGTAGAAAAATGAAAGAAAAAATAAAAATAGTTACTAAATGTTTGCTGTGTTTTTGTGTAGATCATTTTTGAGTTGTTATTGTCTTCTGTCTTATTGATTCAATGGAGTTCTCATTTAATCAATTTGGCTTTTGATATAAGACTTTCTGTTTTTCTATACAAAATTTGGGTAAAATCCACTGATGAGCTATTTGAGCAGTAGTGAAATGGCCATATGGATATGCTTTCCCCGCAGTAATACATTTCATTTTGTAGTTTAGTATAAAATAATAAATATTTCATGAGAATATCATGAAATATTTCATCAAGCACGAATAAAGTAAAGTAATTAGATCTTATTAATATTTTGTTGTGCATATCAGACCCATATATGTCCAGTATTCGACAAAAACGGAAATCAACCTCATTAAGGCTGTGTCAGATAAAACTTTTGCTTTGCGTTGCGTTGCAAATTCGCTTTGACATCTAAGATAAAATGCACTAACTTATATGAAGTATGTCACATAAAGCACTTTTAACGCAAAGCAAAGCGCAAAGTTGGGCAACACTCATCTTTTTGCGCGCTTTGACAATTAGCTGCTATACATTTGTATATTATTTTTTGCAAAATCGAACGTAAAAGAGTTAAGAATTTTAAAATATTATTTTTTTATTATATATTCTTCCTTTATTATTTTTTTAGAAAATTATGTAAGAAAAACTAATAAAAACAAACAATAATTAGGCGCTGTTAAAGTTTTTATTGTGACATACCTCTTGCGTTATACGCTTTTTTTTTTCAAAGTTTGAAACGTCACGCAAAGCGATAAAGTTTTATCTGACACGGCCTTTAGAGTTAGATGAAGATGAAGAAACAACTACTGCAAAATGAAAATCAAACCTATTTTGAAGAAATTTTTACTAATATTTTTTAATTAATACTAGGTTAAAGATTTATATTAATACATTTAAATAAAATATAGGTGCACTTTAAATCAATAGTAAAAGTTTACTTAAAATTTTATCGATGTTGTGTTCTGTATATAATATATCCAAATGGTATTGATATTGTTGGGAATTTCAGTGTTATTTTTCAGTTTAATCCTCACAAGAATTAGCTTTCTTCCAAAAAAAAAACAACCTTTGGCCCCTGTGAATATTGAGACTAAATAAAGGTCAGTGGCCAAATGTTGGCATTTTCTGACCAAAATTAAGTTTAGGAATAAAAAATAAGTATTGGTTGTAAAAAAAGATTGAAGAAAATAAGAAATTATAAAAAAATACCTATTTAAAATGTCAAAATATTCAACTTTTACATGAAAACTCAACAAAAAAATTAAAATGCATTTTTAACTCCACATTACTTACGTTCCTATCAGTCGATTTTTACGTTTGAACACGCAAATTGAAGCTTACTGAACAACACAAATTGCGTAAAAAATACCAGTCCGCAATGGTACGACTCAAAAAAAATAAAAAAATATATATGTCAATCGATCAGATATAGTGTCGAAAGAGGTGCTATTGGAAATCAGCATGATCAGTCCATGCCTTTCGAGACAGCAGGCAAAACACCACTCCTACCTCTAATTTTTTCATATCATTTGAAACGATAAAGTAACTGCAATCAGAAAAAAATAATATATGGGATGATAGAGAATGAAAAAATAAGAAAAAAACATCAAGTGAAAAAATTGGCGCTCGGCCATATTTGTGAATTACGGGGCTCTGAAATTTTAAAATTTTTTAAATAAAAATATCGGAAATATTAAAATGCCGATGGCATTTTTATGTAAAATTATGGATATGCAGTACCAATTTTTTATTTATTTCTTAATTCTCTGCCACCTTAATATTTGCTTTTTTGATTGGAGTTACTCAAGTTAGCTCAAGTGTATGGCCACATAAATTAGGTTATATTAACTAGTGGCACACACTTATATCTGTAAACTTTATACTTTTTCAACCGTTCAATAGTTTGGCAATATACATCAAATTTTAGCAACTATAGGGTCACTCTTTAATTTCCAAACTCAAATTATATACTTGCTCCTGTAGTAGATTTAGCAATCTAGATCTGTGTAAATTTCAACCGTCTGTCTATAGCGGTTCAACAGTTTGCCCATATATATCCGATTATATCAACTGTTAAATTTATAATATAACGTTTTCATACTTCTTATTATACTAAATAAAGTAGTGGACATTCTGTCTAAAATTAAAATGTTTGTGTAAAACGATTAAAAAAATACGGCCATATAGAACAAATTACATTAATTTTGGCAACACCCTTTAACTTCTAAATTCAAATTATAAGCTTCTTGTTATAGCGGACTTAGCAAGACATGTCCCTTGTAAATTTCAGCTGTCTGCCACATACACCATATTATATCAACTATTGGGACACCCGTTTATTTCCAAATCCAAATTTTATGCTTACTGTTATAGAGAAAATGGTAATACAGGTTCTTTGTAAATTTCAACCGTCTCTATACAACTGTTAAAAAGTATGGCCAAATACCAAATTTAATGAACTATTGGTGCACCCTTCAATTTATAATTTTAAATATTATCAGCTGTTACTATAATGGCCATAGCATTCGACATTGCGTCAAATTTACAAGCGCTTGTCGATAACGGTTCAAAAGATACGCCTATATAAGTAAATCTACAGTAATTATGGGACACCCTTTAATTTCTAAATTCAAATTATGACTTAGAAATACAGGTATCTTTTAAGTTTCACCGTTCTGTCTATAACGGTTCAAAAGTACGGCAACACAATTGAAATTACATCAACTATTGGAACACCCTTTAACTTCTAAATCCATATTTTATACTTGTTGTTATAGCGGACTTACCAATAAAGGTTCGTTGTAAATTTCAAGCGTCTGTCTATAACTATTAAAAAGTTAGGCCATATACATCAAATTTAATGAACTATTGGTGCACCCTTTAATTTATAATTTGTAATATTAATACTTGTTACTATAGTGTCCATAGCAATCGACATTCTGTCCAATTTGCAAGCGTTGATCTAAAACGGTTCAAAAGACAGACTCATGTAAGTAAATCTTCATCGATTATGGGACACGCTTAAATTTTAAGATATATTTTTGTATAATTTTTTGTTTTTGGGAGCCATAGTTATACGCAGTCATTTAAAATTTTACAGAATCGCCCTTTACAGTTCATAATACGCGTAAAAAATATGTATGCTGTATGGGGACACCCTTTAATTTTTAAGATTATGAACTGTTTTTAAAATCTGTAAGCATAATCTATCATATTACCAAAAGTTTAAAAAATCGGATCAGAAATGGCTGAGTTCTCGAGGCACAAATATAAAAAAGCAACATTCAGCCGAATTGTATAACCTCCTTCTTTTTTTGAAGTCGGTTAAAAATTATACAAACAAAAACGTGTTGCCTCTATGTTCTACGTACAACAAACTCAATATACAAACTAAAAGTGCCATATAACGAAAAAGGGGAAAATATATAAAAAAGTGACAGATTTAGTTCTTTTTTAAAGGGGGCACTAAGAGGGTCAAGCATTCAAAAAAATAGCAGTTTGCTACTTTAGTAGCAACAACGGTCACGCTTCATGAGACCAGTTATATGTATTTTAATTTTTCTTTGCATTAATTTTTTTTAAATAGTCGACCGATACGAGTAGGTATCGATGCTCTTTGTTCGATATTGAGTACGTATCGATATTTTTTGATCGATACTGTACCGAGTAAAAATATCAATACCCTAGTGGTATCGTTCTATACCTATTTGCATCTATCTATCTTATGTTATGTACGTCGTAAACATCATCTATTTAACCAACTAATCTTAATGTTAATTTGGTGAGACGAAGTTTACACACAACTTATAGCTTTTCTTTGTCGTTCTCTTTGTAACTCGTCTTGTACATTTGTTGTTGCCTTTTGTGCTAGCATTTGATAGCCACGAAATGCAACTTTTTTATTTTTTAATTATTCATACTTGTTTGCTCACAACATTATAGACGCTGTTTCAGTATCATATTGACTGTTATAAGTATGAATGTAAATACGCTTTGCAATTGGAAAATCCGATTTTGACAAGGAGTTTAACAATAAAACTAAACAAGAACAAAACAAATTTTGGTTTTTATAAAATTTTAAATTTACACAACACAAACACCAGAATTGTTATTCTTTTCAAAATATTTAGGGAAGTTATATGTACGAGTATATGTTTTTGTGAAAAAATCGTATTCAGAAATGAAAAAAAAAATGTGTCCGGGGTGTAATGAGACAATATGGGTATTATAGGAAAGGTAATTTTTTGCTTAGTTTTTCATTAACACCCCGTAGACAATTTTATTTTTGAGGTGCGCCCGTTAACTAGATTTAAGACTTATTGTTTTTAATAACCATGTTTTTTATCACTTTGTGAAACCGTTGCCGCTTTTGTTTGTATATGGCGTTTCTGCGTAAAAGCTATGCGGAAGAAAACGGTCCGCTTTTCGCTTTTACTTAGGTATGGCTGTAAGTAATCTTTTGCGTATAAGATACCTTCGAGAGTGCTGTTGTCTTATCTATTTCTATGTTTAGTTTTGTCTAAATTGACTGTTGAGAATATTCGTTCGACATTTGCTGAAGAAATTGGAAGAACGAAAATAAGTTTTAAACAAATTTTGACAACACCGGAAAAGCTGAAATGTTATCAGCACTAGTGATTTTTGAAAGTTTTGACCAAAATTCCTAACAGATAAGATTATCTAAGTAGAGTTATAAAATGATCACTGAATTTTATAAAACGCAGTTCTCTAAATCCGTTAACAAAGTTTTGGATATCCTTTTCACTAAATAAATTTGGAAAATTTTGTTTTAAGCCTGTCAGAGAATTAATTTTTCTATTTATATCTTTCAAAGGGTCAAGACATGAGAGCTGTTTTAAAAACGTATCGTCAAAGTCAAATCGTTTTAATATTTGTTTACATAACTCAATGCAAAATGTCACACAATTTTCAATAAATTAATTTTTTCCATTTGCAGTGAGCTTTGAGCTAGAAATCTTTTGTTTAACAAAAACACCCAGATAGACTTCTTTATTTTGTAGGAATAGACTTTTGTTTTCAAAGTGAAGGTGGTTATTGAGACTCATGTTCAAATATTCTGTTTGTATAAAATTGTCTAAAATTTTTAAGTAAACGCGTAGCAGGATGAGCTTTGAAAAATTATGTATTGTTTACATCAAGCTGATATAAAACTTAACTTCACTATGTAGTACAATTACAATGAAAGTACGAGAGAACGACACGAGCAGGGCTGCCGTTTTTGGTTATTTTTAACCAAAAGTGGTTATTTTTTCTTCAATGTGGAGATGTGAATATTTTTTCCATTTTGGTTATTTTTTCTCCAAAATAATAATACACATGTACATATTTTTTATGTTATTCTTTTTAAGCTTTTATGATCTTCAATTTTTAGAATTGCTACCAAGGCAACTGAAAATAAAACAGCTGTGACTAAAATCGCTGGTGCAGCCACCTGTTATGAATTCGCCTTTATTGCTACTCACTTGCTTAGGCCCCTTTCACATTAGGAGAGTTTACTTGCGCAAGTCTTGTGGTTGTGAGAGGAAAGGTCGGTTTGAAGGGGAAAGACTTCCCGAGATTTGAGTACAGAGTTGCTTGTACTTGGCAATTCTGCTTCTGCTGTCATTCTTGTCTTGGCATATTTATTAGTTTTTGACATTGTCTTTTATTTCTTCTTTGGCGTGTTGTCTAATTTTGTTTGTGAAAATTTTATATTTGTTAAAAAAAAAGTTAAAAATTATGAGAAATTGGACTCGAAGTGAAACGGAAAAACTAATCAATTTAGTTGCACAGAATGAATGCATTTTTAATGTTCGTTCATTCTTATATTTAGACCGCAATAAAAAGGCGGAATCATTTAATGAAATTTTAAATGATATGAAAAAGACAGACAGCACTATAAACATTGAAGAAATAAAACGCAAGTGGAAGAATTTGCAGACGCAATATATGCAAGAAGTGCGCGCCGTTAAGCAATCGAAAAAAAGTGGTTTTGGAGTAGCAGATGTTTATCGGCCAAAGTTATGGTGTTTTCAGCAACTTAGTTAGACATTTTGGAATTGTCTTTAGAAGGCATTTTAGAGGAAGATGATCTTCTTTAAGTTGTAGATGTAAGTTAATTGTGATTGAATTGTGATTCTTTTTTGTTGTGTTAACTTTAACAAAAATATTTCTTTTGCAATGAATTAATTTGTTTATTTGATCTCATTTTTATCCTAATTAATTAAAAAAATATCAAATACAGTTTGAGAAATAATTTAATTTAATGTTTTTGTGTTTCTTTAATTTAAATGTTTTTTCTTTAATATAAGAAAAAAATATATTTTTTGTACTGTTTTATTATTTTTTTCTTACTTATTATTTTGTTTATTTATTATTTTATTTACTTATTATTTTGTTTTCACTTATTTTTAATTTAAAAAATAAAAAATATTTGTTTTACGGCAAACTGGGTTTATTGATATTTTAAAGGAAAATAAGTAAAGACATGTAAGTAAAAAATTTTGAGCCGTCGCAAAAAGAGTGATTCATTTCCATTACTGAAGAAATATTGTTAGTTACGATGATACTCTGCATACTTCTCCCGTTAATTCTGAAAAGAGATGCAATTATTAAAAGCAAAATTAACAATTTAATTGTCTTACTGTCATTGAAAAATGTATATGAATTAAATCCAGTCCAACTTCCCTTCCTTACTGAAATATTCAGAGAACTGCTGTCGTAAAGTTTCTGCGCTGTCTATGTTGTAAAGGGCGTCAGATGAAGCGGAAAGAGGTTCTGCGCTGGTTGAATAATGTTCATAATTTTTTAATAAAAAGTTATGCAAAACACAACAGGCCAATGTTATTGTTTCGACTGTTTCCACTTTCAGGTTCATTGGCGACAAAAAAAAACCATAAACGGTTTGCCAGTATGCCGAAACTCTGCTCCACTACATGTCTTGCACGTAAAAGCCTTGCATTAAAGACTTGTTTTTCTTCTACTGATGTGTGGTATGGATATGGTTTCATCATATATGTTTGCATCGGGAAGGCATCATCAGCGACAAAAACATATGGAAGAAGCCTGCTATTCCCCACAACAGTTTTCGGAGGCAATTCTTCATCGTTTTCCAAGACCGGCTTTAAATTGCTCTGTAAAAATACACCAGCGTCGTTGCTTCGGCCATTGCAGCTAATATCGACAAAAATAAATTTATAATTTGCATCAGCTAGAGCCATCAAAATTATGCTATTACCACCCTTATAATTATGATAGAAAGCACTATCTTTGCGTGGCGGCCGAAAGGCTATGTGCTTTCCGTCAAGGGCGCCCAAACAATTAGGAAATTGCCACTTTATAGCAAATTCTTTGGCAATTGCTTTCCATTCAGATGGACCACTGGGAAACTAAATTGAAATATGCAATAGGTAAAATAATGCAAACTTCTTCAAACAATTGTTGAAACAGTTGAAGTGCCCAATCGAGTTTGGTAATTCAGACTTCGGAAAGACTCTCCTAAAGAAAAGGTAGGTATTTTAAATTAAGCAAATGTAATAAACAAGTATTTAATTATTGTATTTACCAGTGGAAAGAAATCGCATTGTTACGGCTGACTTTTTCGCTGGAAATATAGCATTCCTAAGTCGTGCATCACAGCGAGTTATATCTTCCTCTATTAAATTAAGAATATATGTAAACTGCTCATTTGACATCCGTAAATAATTCCTGTAAGAAGCTTCATCGGTCAACAATTCTGTTGTTAAGAATGAAAAGGAACCACGCACGTTTCTTTGCTTTCTCCAAGTTTTTACCCACTCTCTCTTGTTGTTATTTGTAGGAAGCAAAGTTGCTTTTTTTGCACAAATTTGTTAAACCTTAAAAAATGTTTTTAAAATACATTGCAAAACGGGAAGAGATTTATGGTTTACAAACCCATTAGCAAATCTTCTTTATCACTGTCATCGGAATCTATATTAGCCGCTTCTTCGATGCATTCAAGTATATCTTTAACTAAATTAATTTTTTCTTTAACTTCCATTTTATACATAAAATTTCAAATCACTTTCACAATTACAATGAATACAAAAAACAAAGCGTCAAAAAATTAAGAAAATTCGAGCATAAGAAAATTAAACTTGCTCAACAAAGTTGCCGAATGTGAACATAAAAGCAAGTCCAAAAGAAAATAAACAAAAGTGAAATTTATACTTGCTGAAGTAAACTTGCCCAATCTGAAAGGAGCCTTACAATACTTTTCTTTGACATCACTGTCAACAGCTTTTAATTTTACTAAATGTAATAGGTAATTATTTTTTGATACAGGATTTACTTAAAAAAACAAATTATTTATTAACTTAGTGTGCACATTTTTAAATCTAGAAAAAAAAAAACTTGAAAAAATCTGCTGTCGGGTCACAAGAAATCGAAAATGTGCTTTCGGAAAGTGATGATGAAATTAGGTAAAAAGTAAACACATTTAATATTTTTGGAATTTACACTAAGAAATTATAATTTAAACATAGTGGAACTATAAACAGTCCTAGAAGAAAATTTCGAGCTGCTGGTTAGAAGAATTTTCTTGACTAAAAAAGGGAGATGAATGCGGGTACTGTATTGTATGCGAAAAAAGCTGTGCAACCACCTGAGTTATTTGAGAAAACATTAGTACGCAGCCATATACAAACAGTAGATGCAAAAAGAAATCAGATAAAGATCAATTCATTTATGAGTGTCGAAAATGAAAATTTATTTAAACAAGTGTATCACGCGGAACTAACACTTGTTATGATTCTTATCTGTCACAATTTACCATTTTTATTGATGGTATAGGTATACTAAACTGCTAGTAGAATGCTGCCCTGACTCCAACATAGCAAAAAAAAAATGCGGTAGAACTAAAGCAACTCTTTTAGCAGAAATATTGGGAAATAAAACAAAAAATGAAATTATTTCGAAATCGCAAGCAACAAACAACAACAAGCAGATATTTCAACAAAGAAGTCGCTTGGCTTAGTAGTTCGGTATATGGACCAGTTATCCCAAAAGGTTTGTGATCGTTCTTTAAGTCTTGTAGAGGTAGTAAGTTCTGATGCCAAATCTCTATACGACACAATAAAAGATTTCCTTAAAACCCACAACATTCCACTTGAAAACATTATTGGTTTAGCCGCTGATGGCGCCAATGTTATGTCTGGAGCGGCGTGCAAACGAGGTTTAAAAATGATATTGAAATATTCTACATTAAATGCACTTGTCATTCACTCCATCTATGTTCAGCTTATGCTTGTAAAAACTCCCGATGAAAATTGGAATTATGTGTCGAAACATTTGTAACTTTTTTGCCCATAGTCCAAAGCGAATTAATGAATTTAAAGAATTCCAAGATTATTGCAGTGTAAAAACACATAAAATATTAGGAATTTCTTTAACTCGGTGGCTGTCATTAGAAAATGTAATAAATCGTATAATTGAGCAGTGGCCCGCCTTGCAGTTATATTTTATATCAACATTCTTAGAGGTAAACGGCATAAAAGCTTGTGAGAACTAATGGGTGAACCAAGTTTGAAAACATACTTTCTATTTCTTTCGTATATTATAAATGTAATTAATGATTTAAATAAGGAATT
Organism: Gymnosoma rotundatum; assembly: GCA_916610165.2. Taxonomy (NCBI): domain Eukaryota; kingdom Metazoa; phylum Arthropoda; class Insecta; order Diptera; family Tachinidae; genus Gymnosoma; species Gymnosoma rotundatum. The sequence goes on along the minus strand of OU744337.1, from coordinate 85,892,949 downwards.
CTAGTCAGAACAAGTGCGCCTTCCATACGTTTATACTCAACTTGAATCAAATTTTAAACTAATTTTGAGCAATTTTACTAAAATTAAATTCGTTAAAAGTTTAAATTCACTAGAAAATTTAAATTTGTTAGACGAAAATAAGTATCTAAGCGTGGAAAACATCTTTATCGGCCAAAAAGCTAAACTAAGGATGGAACAAAATAAGTTCTCACACCTGGAAAAATATGAAAAAAAAAAATGCAAATCAAAATTTGAGTTTATTATAAACACAAATGTATAGTGTTGCCGTTTGCTTTTTATTTTGATTACTTCTTACAACTACACGTAGAGTTGGAAAAAAACAACCACGTGTATGTAGAAATGTAAGCAAAAATAAAGTCACTATTGATTATTGGTATTTTGTTTAAGCTTTGATGCTTGTGTTTATTAATTTTTTGTCCACTTCTCAGTTGGTTAAAAAAATTTTTAAATATATTAGGCAGCTTTAGCTTATCTAAAATATGGTAGAAGGTTCCCTGATGAGTTGAGTTGAGCACTCAACGAAATGGCCATAAGAACTAGCTTTACCACTAATAATCAATATTTGACTTTATTTAAAATATTTAATATAAAATAATTATTCCCACAAATCATTTTAAATAAAAAAAGCAATTTTTTTTTATTTAGCAATTTTTTTTATTTAGAACTATTAAAAGATTTTTTACGAAAAGTCTTAAATATCTTGATATCATAACACCACCTCAAGTGTTAAGTAATTATGAAATAAAACTTGAGCCGTTATTGTCGTCTTTCCCAAATTTAACGGATAATAATGAGGACAAAATATTACATCAATGGAGACTACTAAAGTTTTCAAATATTGCTGTAAAGAGCGAAATGGATATTGTTGAATTTTGGAATAAAATATCAATGTAGAGAAATGGAGTCAATGAAAAATGTTTCGCGGAGCTTGTCAATTTCGTGCAAAAATTACTTAGTTTGCCCTGTTGAAGTCTGAAAATTAAAGGTTCCCAACCCTGGCTTAAGATGATAGTTGTTGACGTCTAAGGGGCGCTGGGATCATTAACGATTTTTCTTAACTCCTTTTTTCGTTATGATATTTTTTATTGTTTAAATCGAGTTCCTGTTTTTTGCGTCGAAGAAAAATCTCGCGCCATTAAAAATTTAATTGTATAATTTTGATCGTGTTGTATTACATATTTTAATAAAATAAAGGAAAGTTAATTTGTAACTTCTCCCTTTTTTATAGTTTGGAAAAAATTGAAATTCTTGTGTTTCTTTTTTTAAACAAAGTGCTAGTGCTTGTGGTTCCATCTTTTGGTTTGGTAAAGACAACCGTTTAGAAGCCATCCTCATCAACCCCCACATTTTTATAGGTCCTTCAACCCGGAATTTTGTACATTTGATTGTGGAACCCCAAGTTTATTGAAAAATAATTGGATAAATTAAGGTGACAATTCTTTCATTTATTTTTTTACATTTTCTTTGTTAAACATACAAGAAAAATTGTCTTTAACAGTGCGTGTTTTTTCTGTTAAAAATTTTTTTCTTTAAATCAAATAAAAGCTTTGAATGTAAATTAGCAAAGCCATAATCGAATAATTAACATCGAGTCACCCTGTTTTTGATTCTTCAACTATAAACAACTAAACACTTTCCTATATTAGTTGATTTGTTCTTCTTGGCGTTATTTTTTACATTAATTTATTTGTTTTGTTTTATTTGCAATAATTGTAAAATTGTAATTAATTTTTTTTTAAATTTATATTTGAAAGTGTGTGTGTGCGCTATAAAACAAACAAAACAAATGAAATATAAAGAGTGGTTGGATGTAAATAAATACATATGTACGTATATAAATAAAATAATAGAAAACAACCACCACAAAGCAAAACAGAAGTGAACATAAATACATATGTGCATACATAAAAGAAATTTGTATAGATTTTAAAGAAGTTAGTTTATTGCTCTTTTAATTATAAATTTACTAATTATATTCCTTTAGTAGTAAATATATTACATATTGCATTTGATTTAATATTGTTTTTGAGGAAAAAGTAGTGCATAAAATTTTTTGTGCTTTCTTGTACACATTAGCGCGCTACCAATTGTCTTTTATATTTTTGTTATAAAAGATAAAATTTTTTATTGTTATTTTTTCTCAATTTTGACGTCTGAAATTAAAATTAATTTAGCAAAAATTGGTACTTTTTGAAACTCACAGTGTTGTGCAGAAAAATAGCACTAATTGTATAATTTGCTTGTTTCACGGGAAATAATAATTTCGAATATTTTCTTCTTTGTTTTTTGCTGCATTTGTGTATAATATAATTTATTAAATTATTTAACATACATATTAACCTTGGAGTTAATGTCGACGTCGTTGACGGCGTCAAATGTAAAAAAAAAGTTGAATCGTATGAAATTGTATGAGAGCAGTTAATCTCAACGCGTTGAAACGCCGTAAAAGTTCAATCTGTTTCAACTTTTTCGGCGTTGAAACGCCGTCAATGACGTCGACATTAACTCCAGGGTAATACTTCCAAAAGAAACTAAATTTTTTGTTGGTTGGAAAACTCGAATATTTTTCCAAATCGATTTATTTAATTTTTTATTTTAATTATTTGTGAGATTTGTAATACAAAATGGTAAAATCTGCTAAGGTGAGCACTTTTGAGAAGTATGCGGCACTTCTTCTTGAGTTGAAGGTGATTTTAATGAGATTCCCAAGGCAAACCACACGTCTTTTACAATTGAACTTGAAAAGGAAGAGTTTAAAGCTTTGTGGGAAAAAGTAAGGGTGTCATATGAAACTTTCGCGACTGCAAGTGATAATGCTGACTCTGAGGAAAATTTTGAAGCAGCTAAGATTCTTTTTAAGGAATGTAAATTGGCTTACATTACTTGTGCTGCTTTAATGGGTGAATTGGCCCGATCGTTTATTAATGGCCATAATTCCACACGTTATCTTCTACTCGTTGTGTATCTAATCTTAGTGATGATGCTGTTTTTCCAAATCATCATATTAGGCTACCACCTTGTACTACCGAACCTTTTTATGGTGATTATTAGTCTTGGCCAGCCTTTAGAGACATGTTTGTGGCAGTTATATAAACGGTACTAACTGCAGTTGAAAAGTTATTTTATCTCAGGCAAAACACTAGGAATGAGGCTTTGGACGTCGTGAAAAATCCCCCTCTACTAATGAAGGTTTTGAGACTGTATGGAAGGATAGGCACGAAAACAAGAGGATTATTGTTAATATTCAGTTAAAAATCTTATTTAACTTTGTTGAGGTCAAATCAGAGTCAGCTGCTGAAATAAAACGGTTGCAAAGAGATATAGATTATTGTATTTCAGCGCTCCGTTTACATGCAATTGATATAAGAAATTGGGATTCGATTTTTATTTTTCTGTGCTCTATGAAATTGCCTAATTTGACTTTGTCGTTATAGGAGCAGTCAATTATTGACAAAACAGAAATTCCAAAATGGGAAGATATGGATGTCTTTCTTACATCTCGTTTTCAATCTTTAGAAACTGTTTCTGGTATAAAAGCAAATCCCACAGTTTATAGCACAAAAGCCAGCTCTAGTAGACACACTCTCTCAGCATATATTTTCCACTCTCAAAATAATCGTTTACAAAATAAAAAAGATTATTTTTCTAATAAAAGAGTAAGAACTAATCAGGCAAAAGTGATAAAAAGGCCATATCCTAGTTGCTCAAATGATCATTTGCTAAGAACCTGCCCTAAATTTCTAGAAATGAACCCTGGTGAAAGATTTTTAGTTGTTAAAAGGTGTAATTTGTGCATAAATTGTCTAATTGAGGGACATAAACTGAGCGCCTGTAAACGCTCTTTTAGTTGTGCTGCATGCAAAATAAAACATCGTTCGTTGCTTCATAGGGAGGTTGTGATAGCCAAAATGATGGTCCTAGTACGAGTCAGATAGCTTTCCAAAAATCTACAGTTTAAAACTGCTTTGCTGTTACCTCGCGCCATGTTCTTCTGGGAACTGCTGTTGTGAACATAATTTCTCATGGTGAAATGTTTTGTGCAAGAGCGCTCATTGATTTGGGTTCACAGGCAACTTTTATTTCCCAAAATTTTCCACCAGAAACTTAACTTACCAGTTAGCCGAATTAAAGCTCAAGTTGCTGGTTTAAATAATGCTTAAGCAGGTTCAGTACAGAAAATTTGTTCTTTTGAGTTGAGCTATAGATTTAATAGTCACGTAAGACTAGATATAGAAGCTTTAGTACTGCCTAAATTAACGGGAAATATGCCAACTGAGTCAGTTAAAATCTCCCAATCATCGTCGTTAGTAGCTTTGGAATTAGCCGATCCGCATTTCCCAAAAAGCGATAAAGTCGATTTGCTAATTGGCGCTGATATTTATTCTAAAATTATGAGAAGTGACGTCAAGCGTAAGATTCTAATTTGATAGCTCAGAAAACCATATTTGGGGGATTTTGACTAGTTCTCTTGCTGATTATAAAAAGAGATCCTCTACCATAGTTGTTTCGTATCACACGCAGGTGGACCTGGATAAACAGCTGGAGAAATTTTGGGCTCTGGAAGAACCTCTAAGCTCACACCTGAGGAGGAATATTGTAAAGAGCATTTCAAAAACACTACAAGTCGCAATGTGGGTTGGCGCTATGTAGTATCTTTGCCATTTAACCCACAATATTTAGTTGATTGTGGCCTCGGATGTTCTCGTGAAAAAGCACAACGACAGTTTTTTAGAAATGAGGTTTCTATCTTAAGGAAACCGGCTCTTAAAGCGACTTATGCGGTTTTTAAGCCTAAAAGTTTATCTACAAAGGTCCGGGTAGTTTTTAATGTCTCAAGTCGTTCGTCTTAACGATATGTTGTTTACCGGACCTGTGTTACAAAATGACTTAATGTTGCTTATAATTAGATGGCGATTTTTTCGTTATGTTTTTAACGGGGATATTGAAAAGATGTATCGCCAAATTTTAGTGGAACCAGAACAGACGAAATTTCAGCCGTCACTTTTGGGATAAATTGCGCGCCATATTTAGCGATAAGGACGTTGCACCAACTGGCAAGTGATGTTGAGGAAAAACGGCCGCTAGCTTCAAAAATTTTGCGTCGTATGATGTACGTAGATGATACTTTAGCGGGCACGCATGACATCTCTTTAGCGATTGAAGCCCGTGATCAATTATTATTAGCTATATCATCAGGTGGAATGCAAAGGTTGATGAATTTTATTTTAAAACTTCTCCTACTCCTGCAAGGAAAAATTTTACGAAGCGAAAAGTCTTGTCTATTATCGCGAAGCTTTTTGATCCAGATGGATGGCTAGGGCCGATGATCGTAGTTGCAAAAATGTTAATGCAACAAATTTGGACCGAGAAAACAGTTTGGGATGAAAACTTATGCGGAGATAGTAGCCAAAAATGGTTTCAATTTATAAATGATTATAGCGGCATTGATAAAATAAAAATTTGCCGATGGATAGGGTTTACACCTTTCGGTAATGTGGAACTTCAAGGTTTTTCTGACGCCTCAGAAAAGGCGTATGGCCTTGTATATATGTACGGCTTTTGAACAAAAATTGCATTATTCATTCCCATTTATTGTTAGCAAAGTCTAGGGTAGCTCCTTTGAAAACTACTTCTCTGCCGCGTTTGGAACGGTGCAGCTCTATTCTTTTAGCGGATTTGATAAATACAATAAAAAACAATTTTAAATTGAATGAAAACCGTACAAAACTTTATGCATGGACTGATTCGATGATTGTCCTAGCTTGGCTTCATAAACCGTCGAACACATGGACAACCTTTGTAGCAAACAGGGTATCAAAATTTATTGAAAAAATTGACAAAAATAGCTGGAGACATGTTTGTTCGAAGGACAACCCTACCGACTTGATAAGTAGGGGTATGCGGCCGCAGGACTTAGTCGAAAACCAACTTTGGTTGCATGGACCTTCTTAGCTGTGTTCTTCTTCCGATCAATGGGATAATACTTCTGCCAGCGATCTTAGCACGAAAGAAGAAGAGCGTAAACATCAAGTATTTTTTGTATAATTCAAATCGTTTTACGATTTATTAGAAAAGTTTTCCTCTTATTCGCTAACTTTGCGTGTCTTGGGGTTTGTAGTAAGAGGTTGGAAGGTTATTTTAAAGCGTCAGGATAATATTTTAGGATCGGAAATTACTTCAGCAGAGTTCCAATCACTTAAAGAGAAATTTATTATTGTATCTCAAAAAGCATTTTTTGCTACAGAATATTATAAATTGTCCAATGATCAACCAATTTTGGAAGGAGGACTGTTAAAATTGTCTCCCTTTCTGGACAACAAGGGAATAATTTGTGTAGGCGGGCGTTTGGCAAACGCTCCAAATTTGACGTATAGTGAGCGATTCCCTATAGTATTGCATCCAGGTTGCCAATTTTCCAAATTGTTTGTTGACTTTATTCATCGAATTACGTTGCATGGTGGAAATCAGTTGATGTTAAGAGCCTTACGTACTGAATTTTTTATTTCGTATGCTAAAAATTTATTCGAGACGGTAATAGGTCGTTGTAAAATTTGTACTTTGCAAAAAAGGCAACGTAGGGTCAAATTATGGCAGCCCTTTCTATTTCTAGAACAGTGATTTCTCGGCCTTTTACTACTACTTCTGTGGACTTCACGGGGCCTTTTGATATTAAAAATTATACAGGTCGGGTTTGTTTGATTACAAAGGGCTAATTTGTTTATTTGTATGCTTTGCTACAAAAGCGATTCATTTGGAGGCTGTTAATAGTTTGTCAACTCCAGCTTTCCTGGGAGCCTTTGAAAGATTCGTTTCTCGACAAGGTTATCGAAGGAAAATGTATTCGGACAACGGCACGAATTTTGTAGGTGCTTCAAAGGTCATAAAATCAGAATTTCGTGAATATCTTCGAAACACTGGTAGTATGGTAAATGCGAAATATGGACCGCACGGCCTTTACTGGCGTTTTAACCCTGCTAGTGCGCCTCATATACGGGGCTTATGGGAAACTGGCGTGATAAGTTTCAATCATTTTAAAAGAATTGCTGGGAATATAAAATATACCTTTACGGAATTTTCGACGTTGCTGGCGCTAAAAGAATCTTGTTTAAATTCCAGATGTGCCCTTTAACAAAAAAAGTTTTAATTTTGATGTTCTAACGTCGGGTCATTTTCTTATTGGTGGCCTACTTTTATCTCCACCTGAAGTAGACATTACAGAGTTACCGCTGTCAATTACTAATCGATGGCAGCGCGTTAAGGCACTAACTCAGCGTTTGTGTGCCAGGTGGAAGGAGGATTACTTGAAAGATCTTCAAAAATGGCATAAATTAAAGTTTTTGCAGAAAGATTTAGAAGTTGGTGATATTGTTGTAATTCGTGAGGACAACTTGCCAACAAATGAATGGCACATGGGTAGAGTAGAGAGGTTACATTCAGGTAAAGATGGTCACGTCAGTGTTGTAGAATTGAAAACAGAGTGTGGCAAAATTACTAGAGCAGTTGTGAAGTTAATAGTACTTCCAACTTATTAGTCTTTGTTATTTTAATTTTTTTTACAGTATCATGGTTTCACCAAAAAAGTATGCCTAAAATCACGGTTCTAACAAAATGGTTTGTCGACTATGTTTGAAGAGTCACCCACTACGGTTTTGTAAGAACTTTCTGCATGTAGATGTTGAAGAGCGGATGCAGCTTGTTTCAATTTATAAATACTGTGCTAGTTGCTTGAGCCATGAGTATACCTGGCGTACTTGTGAGAGCACGGGCAAATGTAAGCGCTGCGGTGATATATATCACACGCTTTTGTATAAGTCGAGCATAAGACCTCGTTCGTCTAGCTCAAAAAAAGGCCAAAAATGTGAAGCGTCTTAAAAGGGGACCTAGATCGTCAACCCACCCAATAAGTAGAGGACCAATGTTCGTCCCAAGACTTAGCTAGGGGACCTCGTTCGTTCGATGGTCAGGAGGGCGAAAGACCTAGTTCGTCTCGAGCCCTGGTTCCTGTTAATCCAGGAAACCGTAAAGCAACTGCACGGAGAAAAGAAGTTAGAGAAAGAAGATCTCGAGATATCGTTTCGTTACCCAGATATCAGATAACGGAGAGTGTATTTCTGAAACCCACCGCAATTATTCAAATTGTAGCAGGCAGTCGATATGTTCTTGAGCAAGCACTAATTGATCCTGGCTCGGAGACTTCAGTTGTGTCTGATGAAGTAGTGAGGAGACTTCACGCCAAAACAGTTTTCGTAGGACAGACGGAGAAATGTTTGCTGATTTTAAGAGGAAATCACACTAGCAACGAGACAATAGAAACGAATGCCACTGTTAGAAGGTGCTTTAAAATCGTAACGCCGTCAAAATCGCTCGGCGGGAGAATGGCGGATGAGTTTCCCGACTTTCAATTGGCGGACCCTCAATTTTTCGTGTCGGCTCCAGTCCAGATAAAGCTCGGATGCGTTATGTACACAAAAATAATATAAACGGTGTATCTGGTGGCTCGATGGGAAAACCACTAGCGCAATTTTCGATTTTCGGATACTTGATCATGTACTCCATGAACGTCGTACGGAAGTATTTACTGATTTGTTTGTTTTTTGAACCACTTAATCAGGATACTTAGACTAATTATTTTATCTTTTTAATAGCCTCTATTTACTTTTTCGTTGGGTTTGTGCTACTGGATGTCAAAATGGTCTGATGGACTCTGGTACCAGACTATTTCTTAAATTTTTAATTTTTTTATAATTATTAAATAAAAATAAAATCCCCGAACTTGGATATTGGAATCTGGGGGAATATCCTTTAGTTTTTCATTCCTTTTTCTTTCTTTTTCTAACTAGATAAAATTTGGTGTGGACTCAGATTGCAGTACTGCTAGGCGGCCGGGATGTTGATGTCTGAAAATAAAGGTTCCAAATCCTGGCTTAAGATGATAGTTGCTGACGTCTAAGGGGCGCTGGGATCATCAACGATTTTTCTTAACTCCTTTTTTCGTTAAGATATTTTTATTGTTAGAATCGAGTTCCTGTTTTTTGCGTCGAAAAAAAATCTCGTTGTAGTCGCGCCATTAAAAATTTGGTTTTTATTAAAAATTTAATTGTATAATTTTGATCGTGTTGTACTACGAGTACATACATATTTTGAATTTTAATAAAAAGTTAATTTGTAACTTCTCCCTTTTTTATAGTTTGGAAAAAATAGAAATTTGGGGTTTCTTTTTTTAAACAAAGTGCTAGTGCTTGTGGTTCCATCTTTTGGTTTTGTGAAGACAACCGTTTAGAAACCATCCTCATCAACCCCACATTTTTATGCCCCATGGTGCAGCTGTGCTGAAAGGAAGTTTTCCCAACTGAGTTTGATAAAAACTTAATTTCGCAACAGTCTTGATTTTAAAACTATTAATAGCATAATGCAGTCAAAAGAACTATGTAAAAACGAAAATATATCACACTATGTATGATCTGTAAAAAAGTCTTCATTTTAAAATTAAATTAATTTTAATTACGCACTTCTATGATCTCAAATTTGATGGATGAAAAATTCCTATTTCTTGGATTTCTACTATGAATACAAAATTCACCACTGGTAAAGAAAAATGCAACAATTTTGTTTGTTTTGCCTTTCCTTCATATATAGAACCTTTTTTATTTCTTTTAAGTTTTTACTTTTTTTTACATAAGAATAATTTTTTTTAATAAAAACAAGCATAAAACTAAAACTTTACATAAACTTAAACAATACACTTAAAAAGTTACCTAAAAACCTTAATAAAGCTGAAACTGAAATAAGAAAATATTCATATACTTACTACAAAATTATTTATTTGAAATGTAATGAAAATCCTTGAAGCAGTTCCTGGATCTATTTGGAATGCATAAGAAAGTATCGCACTTTGAGCACTTATATCTCGTTTGTCCCTTACATCCTTTAAATTTGCATCTGCCTTTATCTTGCGTGTGTTCCGGCCAATGTTGATTCCCATCATATCGAACAGATAGTGGTGGAGTATATTTTTATCTTTTCTTTGAAGTCGATGGACTTTCGGGAATTTTCTCATTTAAAGACAATGATGGGCGTCCTAGTTTCCGAGAACAAGCCTGTTCATCAGAAAGAGCTAAAAGTCCATTCGCAACACCATTACGAAAGCTTAGAAAATCCATATGTTTCTTTGTACAGTTATTGCTTTCATGATCCATTCTATATTCCAACCACGAATTGCAAATTGCTAGGTCAATGAGGTGGTCAAATATTTTAAGCGTCTACTTTCGAGATCTAATGGATATTCTGTACAAAGAAAGCAGAAAATCCATTTTATCAACGCCACCCATGTTCTTGTTATATTCTTTTATTATATTTAGCTGTATTATTTACATATTTTTCTTTTCTTCCGCATTGAATCGGCGTACAAGTTGATGGGGTTCATGTCCATGGATTGATGACACCATTTGGACAATCCCGCCATCAAACCATCTCAGGAGAAATATATTATCAGATCTTTCTACACGGTAGTCGAAGCTTCCACGGCTTTCCTTTTTTAACTCCTTATCAGATTTAAAATTTATTTTACCTTATCTATATCCAATAATTGTACCTTTTCAAATTAAATTCTCTAAAGTTCAAGAAGCTTTTAAAAGATTTAGAGCTCCCTGGCATATATGAAACAGTTTTTATAACTAATATTACCTATTTTTTATATTGGCGATATTCGACAAGAAATTTGGGGGAAAAATGGTAACACTACGTGAAGTTTTTGAAACTTACGACTTGTGAAACCCGAGCATTCCAACATGTATGTATGTACTATAAATTAAAACAAATTAAAATTATATTTTACTCTCCTTTTACAAAATTATAAAAAAAAAAACGATTAAAAAATTTAATTTGTATTAAAATTTTCTTTACCACAAATTTATTTGCTTACTTTTTCATTCCTCTTTGTACTTTTCGCTTTTTTGCACAGGGATGCCACATGTTACTACTTTAAGATTGTATAAAAATGGTGTTGTCTGCAATAGGTAAAAAGTAATAGCTACAGGTATGTGGAATCTTATATACCCGTTAGCATCTCTGTAAATCTAGTTTAGTGAAGTAATTTCAATCAAAAAAGCAAATATTGGGATGACAGAGAATGCTCAATGACATTATGTCGTTTTTAGTATGAAAGTGTCATAATTTCCGCACATAAAACAACAACGGCTTCGCTTAATAAATACACGCAGAAAAAAACATGGTTGTGATATGGTCACCATAACCATATTATGTTCTTTGAAACAATGTATAGTTGCGGAGAACTAATTATGGTTATTTTCACCAAAACTTTAGTCACTATAAACATTTTTTGTTAAATTTCAACAATTATATGGTTAATGTGCAAAGAAAATGTAACATGGTTGGTTTTAACTTAAAAAAATTTCAACCACAACCAACGTTTTATAACTTTTTAAAAATAATATAAAATATTTATCCATAATATATTATTATTAATCAAAGTATGGTTTAAAGCAACAGAATAGTTTGCGCTAAAAAATATTTTGTTCTAGTTCTTGACAGTTTAGTAATTTTAGCTAAAATTTGAAATTGTTTTTATTGATGGAGAAAGTGAAAAAAATAAAAAATTATGTACAAAATAAATAATTTAAAAAAATTGCAAAATATGAAAAGAAATAAAAAGGGAACCAAAATATTAAAAAAAAGTTGAAATAAATATATACATATGAATGTATTGTAAGCATACATATTTTTATTTTTGTGTTTGAAGCAAAATTTTGAAATCATTTATTTGGGCTTATAAACTATAGTTTTATATAACTGTTTCTTGTAGCCTATGACCTAAACGTTATGATAAGCAAATAATTGATTTTTTGTGAATTTATGTTTCTAAATAATTTTTATGATAAACCGTAAATGAATAAAACAATAAAAACTAAGTCTTTTATATCTGCAAAATGTTAACTATTTAATGTTTATGTTTGAAAATAATTATGTTTATACTTTAGAATGTTATTATTTTGCTAGACAACAATATGGTTGCAAATGTAACAATACTATGTTTTGTTTGCAACCATAATATGTTGCTCTTAGATTATGGTTACATCAACCATATTTTTTCTTTGCGTGTATTTACTGCATAGCAATAGATTTTCTTCTCTATGGCATAATCAATACCGGCTCCGCTTACCAAAGATTTTTTGTATAGCCGGCCTTCGGCGGGTAGCGCGAATTTTCTTCTTTAGATTTAGGTATAACCAACACCGGCTTCGCTTACGAAAAATTTCCTGCAAGCCATAAAATATACTTATACTATCCATGGACGTTATGGCTATACGTTGATGGACATCAGTTCTGTGGATTTATGACATGCCATCGGTAGTTTAGTTTACATGTCCGCGTGGGATTGCGAAGTGTCATTCCCGGTTAAGTATAACAAGAGTCCTTAACGCTTAGCTACACTATTGCAACCTCGTCCGTTCAGTGAACTCTAGTTCTATTGCTAATCTCGTATTGTCTGTCTATATTCCAGTCAGCAAAATTAAATGCGTTCTTTATCTCCAATGTGATTACTGCACAATAATGTTTTTGTTTCATTGATTTCTTTGCAGTAGCCACTACTTCCCGTAGGGCTTTCACGGGAAATTTTCCCTTGGTGAACCCAAACTGCATCTGCGAGAAGACTTCGCTTACATTTATGCTTTTTTCTAGTCTACTTTACAATAATTTTTCCAAAAGTTTGCCATATGTGCCTAATAGGCTACCTGGTCTGTAGGATGACAGATTGTCCAACGGCTTGTTGCTCTTATGTAGAAGTACCCGTTGTTACATTTTCCAAATTATTGAAAACTCACCCATCATTAAACATTGATTTAAATTAGCTGCAATTAATTTAGGTCATAATTTTCCTACAATTGAAATGGCTTCGTTTGGGATTCCATCTGTCCCGGCGTTTTACGTTTTTTTAATTTGTGACTTACATCTGTAATTTTGGCATTTGTAAATAACTGATAATTATCTACTTGTGGTGTTACGGGCAGGTTAACCCTAGTGGTTCCGCTTTTTGGATATAGTGTTTTAACAATTATTAGTGCCCAATGTTAATTTTTTATTCCTTGTATTGAACTCCAGTAACCAATCCTCTTTATAATAATTTTATATGGAAGTCCCCAGGAACATTTTCTACTTCGTTGTACAGTGATTCCAATGATATCTTTCTAGCATCTCTTATTGCTATACGTATGTTTTTTCTTGCTAACCTATAATATTACATTGCTTCTGCATCACCTTTCTTATTTGTGGCGACTATTTTCGCTTTATCCTCGAACTGTTATATAAATTCGTATACCATTTGTATGTACAATCACAAAGTTTTCTTCGCTCTCCTCAACTTTATTCAGATATATAAAGGGGTTTCTCACGTATATCGATGCCTAGGCCTGATCACCCTACTATTTTGCATATTGCTCACTTATTAGTACATCTACTCCATCTCAGCCGCATGTCTTATCATCAGGTGTTGAGATGGACTCCTTTTTCAAGATTTATTTGCAGTTTCTTGCTGAACATTGCTACAAAAAACTCATGTGCTTATGTAATGGCCTATATTCTCTTGGCCAGCCTCTAGATATATTACGCACCTTCGTTAATTTGGACATAAATTAGATTTGTGTCCATCAATGCCACACTTTCTGCACATTTAATAACGGTCTTTTCCTTATCACGATCGGGCTATATAGTCTTGTTCCAAACACCTATAGCGACGTTTTCTAAAGACTTTTCTACTGATTCTGAGGATTTTTGTGGCTATGTTACTATGAATTTCTACAAGAGCTTGTTTTGTTGCTCCATAGAAATTGCGTATATTACGCACTCTGATACTATCAGCATCGGTCTCATTTGAAGCGTCTAAGATGCCACTTACGATTTCTACCTGTGTTTGTATTTTAACGTGTTCTCCACTCGAAGATTAAATAACATTTTCCAATTTCTTGGCATTTTCATTTCTCATTTCTGTGTAAACGTTTCCATTTATAGTTTCACGAATTCTTCTTATACCAACTCCAATTTCTTCCGGTTTAATGAAACTTTTCTTTTTTCGCACTACATCTGCATAGGTTGAACTGCCGTTTGAATTGTTGGAGACTCTCCTTTTGCTCTTACTCAGGTATGTGATGGAAATCGACGTCGTCATTCAAACTTTTTGAAAAAGACAAAACATGTGATATGGCAACAAGCACCGATTTGCTGTGTCTATTTCATGTTCCATTTCGTTTCAACAAAAATAACGACATTTTTGCTATGCGACGCATTTCGACATTGCGCGTTAGAATTCATTTTAAGACTGCTAAATTTATTGCAACAAATCTTGAAAATATTAGAAAAATATAAGTAAATTTTAATAAAAACTAAGAAAAAATAAAATTAACGTTGTTTATTATATTCTCCATAAAATTTATGGAGAACCATCCTAATATGGCTAAAGAATTTACAAAAGCAGATAGAGTAGATTTGGAAAATCTGTGGAAAAATTTAGCAATTCATGATACAAGTAGTATGGTGCTTTTTTATAAATTTAGAGCAAATTTTTCTTTCCAACAACCTTAACATTTTCGAAAATGTTTTTGAAACAGAAGTGCAATGCATGAAAATTTTTAAATCATTTTCTACAGATCGCCGTCCGCATAAAATCGTAATCCTTGGGCAAACTTAAGGGGTCCGATATGTTTCGTAATCAAGGGAATTATATTCATTGAGAACTAGATAAGTTGCAACAGCGTAAGATATTTTATATAATTTAGTTACTAATATTTTAAATTCATTTCTTTTTTAAATTTTCAAATATATGTATGTATGACCATTGAGGAATATTTTTCGATTCGACTTCTCTATTTTTTGGCTCAGATGTGCGCAACTTCTTGCTTACTTTATTCTTCTCGGGAAAAATCTAAGCTGTTCTTTTTTGGCTTCTTTTCGGGGTTATTTTGTATTCTGTTTGTACCTCCTTGTTTTTTTCTATTTCGTCGTTATCTTAGGATTCACCCACTATTTTGCTCAATGCAATCGATTCTCGATTTTCCCTTAACTGCTGATACAAGGCAAGTGCTTGCATAAGATTATGTCCGATGGTGTTATGGATGTTCTTCGCTTTACAAACTCTAAAGTTCATTGCGCTCAGATTCTTTTCAAGTTTAACAAATTCATGTTCCGCAAGACGAGCAATGTAACTCTCATTATCTACTGCGTCATGTCCCGCCTTGTTAGTATTTCGATTTGTCAATCCTTTTGATACAGCCACAACTCTAGGTGGGATTCTTTTTACGGTCTCATATGCTTTAAAAGGAATTATCAACGTTTCTTTTCCATTTCCTCATTTATGTTGCTGTTATTACTCATGCTTCACTGGGTCTGTCCCAACTTAAATCCGTTATCTCAGATCGATGTGAAGTTACGTTTGTTTTGCTCTGATGGTTGGGTCTGCATGCAGGGAGGCCTTGCAAGGGTTGACGTAAAATCCTTACGGGTTTTTGCATTCAGAGCCAGGCCCGTATAAATCAGGACAAGGTCAACTGAACCTACACCATCAATTTAATGGCGACGAGACTGAGAGCGTACTTTAAGACTTCCCAAGTTTAAGTGGGACGAAGGCAACCGCAGTATTAGCCCGGAAGCCATTTTAGTTTAGTTTAGCTTTAACTACACGTGTTTGGGTAACGGAATACAGCAGTCGTCGGGCAGGGTTTTATCAAATTAGGTGCGTGTTCCACTATGCCATAATTAAGATCCTACTGGTATCAATGATTCTGAACGGTCATTCAAGTACGGTCATTATAACATCTTGTGGTAAGGCTGTTATAACATATTTGTTCTTGATTTTACTTTGTGTAATTCTCTTGGTTACAAAATGCATTTCAGCATGAATAAACCATGCCTCAGGACAGTAAGTCCAAAATTATGGTAATTTCGCAGAAGCGGCAGAAGTTGTAACATATGCAGGAAGCCTACAATCAGTAGATATCAATAGGCCACTATGTGCCTGACCCTGTAATTGAGTAGACGCATTAAGACTATAATCAGAATCCAATTTCCTTGAGGAATTTTGTGGTCTAGTGCAACTGCCGTTTTAGAGATAGATGGGTTTATTGATCACCCAACACAAAAAAACTCTTATTTTATTATATCTTATATACAATTATATTTTAATTTTTTTTCTGATAAAGCTACACAAAGAAAAAAATAAAAGATAAGGACCTTGTGCTTGATAAATAAATTAAAATATAAATTATTAAAAGGTCAAATAAAAAACTTAATTCTTATATACAACGCTTTAAACACTAAGAAACACAGTAAGTCTATGTAAAGAATTTTAAGGTCAGGACTTATACTCTTGATAGCTTGTATAACGGTAAATTTACATTTGTTTATTTCACTTTATGTTTCTGCATGTGTAAAGTTTTCAGTAGGTAAGTTTTAAATGTAAAAAAGTTTTTCTTCGTATTTAATTGGTGGCGAAAACAGCAAAATGAGCAATCGTTTAGAGATTTCCATAGATGACCGTAAAATTATTATTAATCTTAAAGCACAAGGAAAATCCTATCGCGAAATTAGTGTTATTTTACAGAGGCTCTATACTAGTTTAAGAAACGTCATAAAACATTATGAAAAAACTAACAATTTAGAGCATGAGAGGAGAAGTGGACGCCCAAAAAAATTACACTATGCCAGGAGCGGATTATTGTTGCTGGAATGGCTCACAGTTTAAAGATTTCGGTTGTAAAATTGTGCTAAGAAATGAAGCGAAGTTTCAAACAATAAAAATACGCGGCACTGGCTATCATGGAAGAGTTCCCCGTCGTAAACCGTGTCTTTCGGATATCAACAAGAAAAAAGATTACAGGTCACCAAACTCCACATTAATCATTAAAAATATATAACAAAAAGTATAAAATGTGCATTTGGAAATTAAAGGGTGTCCAAAAAGCTAATATAAATTGATGCTTTAACAACAAGTATGCTAATTAATACAACAAATATAAAATTCGAATTTGGAAAATAAAGGGTTTCCCAATAGTTGATGTATGTAAAATCTTTTTTGAAATCGGCTTTTTGTTTTTTGCCTAAATTATCTGATGTTATAAGTTGGATTTTTTTTTTTATTTTTAATTAATTAAACATAACTGCAATTGGCTTATAATAACGCTCCTGTGTTGAACTATGAACTTCTGTGTTGGTAGACAATCTCTTGCAACAAGATACCCCTCAGTATTATACAAACTTCTTAGGCAATGTAATTTGGTCGAAGAAGTTAGCTGCCAACACATGCGGGTGTTGTCTTTAATCTACACCCATTTAATCAAAGTTAATACAACCAACTTGATATTCTTACTAACCATTTGGCTTGTATTAGATTAAAAATGTTTTATTGTGAAAATGTGTAGCTTATTTAAAAACGAATTTTTGCGTGATAGACCGGAAAAAATAAGTACAAATTTTATAAATTATACACAAATTATTCATTTTTAAAAATATTTTGTTAAATAAAATACTTCAAGAGAAGAAAATTGTTGCGTTTTTTAAGTTTAAAAATACTTTTGATAATTAAATTGTTAAAGCTATTTAATAAAATTCTAAGAATTAATGTTAACTTTCATTAATTTTTAACCGACTTCAAAAAAAGAGGAGGTTATACAATTCGGCTGAATGTTGCTTTCTTTTTATATTTGTGCCTCCAGAACTCAGTCATTTCTGATCCGATTTTGAAAATTTTTGCTAGTATGATAGATTATGCTTACAGATTGGTCCCGTATTAAAAACAGCTCAAAATCTTAAAAATTAAAGGGTGTCCTCATACAACATACATATTTTTTACGGGTATTATGAATTTTAAAGGGCACTTCTGTAAAATTTAAAATGACTGCGTATTACTATAGCTTTCAAAAACAAAAAATTATACAAAAAGAAATCTAAAAATTAAAGGGTGCCCCCGTAATTGATGTAAATTTACTAATATGGGCCTATCTTTTGAACCGTTATAGACAAACGCTTGCAAATTGGACAGAATGTCGATTGCTATGACCGTTATAGTAACAAGTATTAAAATTAAAGGGTGCCCCAATAGATCATTTAATTTGATGTATATTGCCATACTTTTTAATAGTTATAGACAGACGCTTAGAATTTACGATGAACCTGTATTGGTAAGTCCGCTATAACAACAAGTATAAAATTTGTATTTGAAAGTTAAAGGGTGTTCCAATATTTGATGTAATTTCAAGTGTGTGGGCGTACTTTTGAACCGTTATAGACAGAACGCTGAAATTTAAAAAGGACATGTATTTCTAAGTCCGCTATATCAACGAGTTTATAATTTGAATTTATGATTTAAAGGGTGTCCCATAATTACTGTAGATTTACTTATATATGCCTATCTTTTGAACCGTAATAGACAAGCCCTTGTAAATTGGACGCAATGTCGAATGCTACAGCCGTTATAGTAACAGCTGCTATTATTTAAAATTATAAATTAAAGGGTGCACCAATAGTTCATTTAATTTGGTATATGACCATACTTTTAAACAGTTGTAGATAGACGATTGAAATTTACAAAGAATATGTATTACTAAACCTCTATAACAACAAGTATAACATTTGGATTTGGAAATAAATGGGTGTCCCAAAAGTTTATATAATATGGTGTATGTCGCCCGACTTTTGAACCGTTATAGACAGACAGCTGAAATTTACAACGGACATGTTTTGCTTAGTCCGCTCTAACAAGAAACTTATAATTTGAATTTAGAAATTAAAGGATGTTCCCAAAATCAATGTAATTTGTTCTATATGGCCGTATTCCTTGAACCGTTGTATACAAACACCTTAATTTTGGACAAATTTTCCTCTACTTTATTTAGTATAATAAGAAGTATAAAAATTTTATATTATAAATTAAATAGTTTATATAATCGGATGTACTCGTATATGGGCAAACTGTCAATCCGTTACAGACAGATGGTTGAAATTTACACAGAATCTGATCGCCAAATCTACTACAGGAGCAAGTATATAATTTGAATTTGGAAATTAAAGAGTGACCCTATGGTTGCTGCAATTTGATGTATATTGCCAAACTATTGAACAGTTGAAAAAGTATAAAGTTTGAAGATATAAGTGTATACCATTAGTTAATGTAACCTAATTTATGTGGCCGTACACTTGCGCTGTTATAGGCAAATAGATGAAATCTGTTTTGAAGTCGGTTTTTTTTTCGCAAGAATTATTTTAAAAATAAATTAATTAGAAATTAATGGAACCCGATTCTACAAAAAAAAATCTTTTAATAATAATGTTTAATGTCGAAGTTGAAGACTAAGAGATATTTTTATTTTGACGCATTTAAAAATTTAATACGACCTGGAAGCAAATTATTAAAAAATAAATAATATTTTCGTTAATTTTATCGAAATAACTTGAAAATAAATTATTATTATTATTTTAAAAATTACAATGCTAAAATCCCGACTAAATTATAAAAACTACTGGTATTGATTATTGAAGTTTAAAGCACGTCTCGATGGCCAATTCGCTACCTCTCACTTCGCTCTTCAGGAAACTCTTCTAAAACATTAAAAAAAACTAAATACCATTGTCCCAACAATGAGGTAAAGACATAATCAAAGTTTAAGCAAAAACAATAATAATCAACTATTATTTTATTTTTGTTTATCCAATGTATACGGCTGACTTTTTCTGCCGCTCTTTTATACAGTTAAAAGGTGATGAAAAAAAATAAAAAAAAGTTAATAACATATCACAAAACACTACGATAATTAATTTTTTATTTTTTGCACGGGCCTGTTGTTTATTTTTACTTTTATTAATTAATTTGCAAGAGCCCTGACTGTCAGACGGTCGACGGATATTGCTCAATCAAATTCGCTATGCATAAGCGCCCAGAATATATATATATATATATATATATATACACTTTATGAGGTCGGAATTGCATATTGTAGAAATTAAAAACGGAATAACAAGCTTAGTTGTACCCATGGCGAAATCATGTACCAGGTGGTGGCAGTGACGAATTCATTTATTGCCGTCGTTGCAGGAAATTTCAAGCTTCACACATAAAAAATCAGCGCCAATTTTTTTATATGATGTTTTACATTTTCTGCAACGGCGAAAATGAATGAATTCGCCACCACCTAATACACGATTTCACCATGGTTGTACCCACTGTTGCCAGAAGTGCAGATTTATCTGTATTTTGCGGATTTTAGCCTCTCAAATTGCCAAAAACAAGATTTGATGATTTTTGGCCTAAAATCTAATATTTTTTAATTAAAATCTGTGTGGGAACTTCTACTACGTTGACTCATTTTTCTTGTTTTCTTTGGAAAACGTCCGCATATGTTTGCAAAAGAATTTTTCTTTCTAAAAATAGGTTTTTAGAAATAAAAAAAGTAGACTTAACCAAAATTAATTTCAATTCAGCGTTAGCTTTCCGTAGAGTCGGTTGAAAGTCGCTGATTCAAATTATATGAGTGCTTAAGAATTTATTTTCATTTGCTGTTAATATCAACTAAATCGAAAAAAAAATATTCCAAACAAGAAGTTTTGGTTGTGATTCTGCTTTTCCAACTCTCTTCGCGCTTGTCCAAAATATAATGACTTTACAATATTCATCGACAAATGTCGAGAGAAAATTCAGTCAGGTAAATTTAAATAAAACAAAACTCCGCAATCGCTTAGAAAATGAATCTTTAGTAGGAATATTGCTTACAAAAGATTATATAAAACTAAAACATTTACAATGTTTCGACACGCTTATATCTACAGATTTGCTAAAAATATTGTTCTCTGATATGAACAAAAACAAAAATCAACATCGGTTATGAACAAAACTAAAAAAAAAAAAAAAATAAAATAATTTTTTATAAAGTTTATAATATATAATGGAACTTTTACAAATGCAAGTATATAACTTTAACATTAATTTTTCTTTAAACAATACTGTCGCGTAAGAAAATTAACTATTTTTAATTATTAATTATTAAAACGCGAGACAATTATTTTTTGTGTTTCTTTATTCAATTTAATTTTAAGACTAAAACTAAAATTACAATATGCAAATATTTGGGCTACGAAATAATATAAAATTAACTGTTAATATAAGGCAACAAAATCATCAAAAATAGTAGAAACAAATGCATTAAAAATATTAATATTCACCAATAACAATGTAACGAGTAAACAAACAAAGGGATTAACAAACAAACAAAGGGATTAACAACAGTGCTGGCACTTTCATCAGTGATGGGCAGGTGAGTAAACGTGATCTCCTCCGACATTCTCCCCCCGTTGAAAGGTCCCTCTTTCAAGATGAATTTAGAGGAGGTAAGGGAGCTATTTTATGAATGGGACGACGAAAAGAACCATTTTTTGACTTAAGCTCTACTACTCGAACTTTTCCATCAGAACCAAGTATAGCTTTTGTTACTCGAGCTAACTGCCATTGTTGTGGTGGGGTATTGTCTTCATGAACTACAACAAGTTGGCCTTCGATGACATTTGGCTCCACCTTTGACCATTTGGCTCGTCCTTGTAGTGACAAGAGGTAATCCTTAGACCATGCTTTCCAAAACTGGTTCTTCAAATACGATATTCGCTGGAAATGACTAAGAGACCCTGGTTTGGTAAGATTTAAGGTTTCTTCAGGAAGGGCCACTAAAGGTGAACCAATTATTAAGTGGCCTGGTGTTAAGGCTTCACCATCATTAGGATCGTCAGACATTGGAGCGATGGGGCGAGAATTTAAAATTGCTTCAACTTCAGCCACAAGTGTCTGCAATTCTTCAAAAGTAAGATACGGCGCGCCGATGTTTTTTAAGAGCAATGTTTTGGCTGATTTTACAGCTGCCTCCCACAAACTACCGAAATGTGGGGCACGAGGAGGAATGAAACAAAATTCAAAACCTTTCTGGACTGAATACGTTTTAAGCTCATGAATGACATCTTGATGGAACAACGAATTTTTTATTGCAACGAGTTTGTTGTGTGCTCCGACAAAATTTGTGGCGTTGTCGCAGTAGATTTTTTGGGGAATACCTCTTCGACTGATGAACCGTTTTAAGCACATAAGAAATGTGTTTGTTGAGAGGTCGGACACCACTTCTAAATGTGCGGCCTTTGAGCTAAAACAAACAAAAACAGCTATATAAATTTTGTATGGCATTTTACCTCGGCTACGGTGTGTGGCTAAAAATGGGCCACAAAAATCCACCCAGCTACTAAAAACGGTCGATTAACTCGAAGTCGATCAGCTGGTAAGTTACCCATGATTTGATTCATCAATTTTGGCTTGTAGTGGAAACAATGGATGCAATTTCGAACGACCTTTCGAACCACTTCTCTGGCGTTAATGAGCCAAATTTTTTGACGAATGATACCCAGTAAAACCTTTGGACCAGCGTGTAAATGAAGGCGATGCAAATATTCGATGTACGATAATACAAACGGATGATTTTTGGGAACCAAAGCAGGAAATCGGGCATCATATGGTATAGGTGCCTTTGCTAGACGGCCACCAACACGCAGTAATGTGACAGCTGAGCCATTTATTAATTTCATTTCTTGTAGAAATGGTGCCAATTTCTGTAGCGAGGGATGAACAAATTTTCCTTTGGAAAGTGCAACAATGTCCTCTTTGAAATTAGCATTTTGAATATGGCCAATGATACGCCAAAAAACACAATCCAATTCGGCTACGGTTATATGAACTGCATCTGCGGGCTTCAAGTTGCGGTCTACTGGGTATCTGTTAAAAATACGAAAAACAAATGAAATTATTCGAATTACTTTATAAAATGATGAATGCTTATCGATTATCTCTTCGATTATTGATTTTGGGGCATCAGTACACTTGAAAACAGCCGCTTTTCTTCTTTCCAAAATTTCTGAGCTAATTTTAGTTTCATCAATTTTGGGCCAAATTGATTGATGATCGAGAAGAAAACTAGGACCGTTAAACCAAATTGTTGTTGGTAATTCCTGTGCACTACATCCACGGGATACAATATCAGCAGGGTTGCTTTTGGATGGAACGTGGCACCAGATAATATCTCTAGTGTTGGTTTGAAGTTCGGAGATACGATTAGCGACGAAACAATGTAATGTTGACGAGGGTAGTTTAAGCCATTGAAGAACGATTTTCGAGTCAGTCCAAAAATAGGTTTTCGATACATAATTAGTCATTTTTGATTTTATTTTCTCCCACGTTTTACTAAGCAGAACAGCGGCACACAGTTCAAGTCGGGGTAGTGATTGTGCCTTAATAGGAGCTACTTTGGACTTGGCAATCAGTAGAGTTGTTTTGTATTTGCCTTCGACCAAAACTCGAAAATAAAGGCAACACCCATATGCACGTTGGGAGGCATCTGCAAAACCATGGATTTCACCAAGTATTTCAGGCGATGTAAGCACATATCTAGGCACTTCGATATTTTTTATATACTGCAAGTCATCTCTTATTTTGAGCCATAAAGATTTTAGATCTTCATTCAGCTTGTCATCCCAGTCGTAATTCTGAACCCATATTTCTTGAAGAAGTATTTTACAGCGAACCACGATCGGGCTCAAAATTCCCAGCAAGTCATAAATTTTTGCAACAAGAGACAAAACTGACCTTTTTGTTGGCTCCTTTAATTCAGGCAATTCAAAACGATAGCAAAAAATATCTTGTTGTGGTTTCCAGGACATGCCTAAGGTTTTTCTAATTTCGTCTTCTGGACCTTTTATCGGGACTTCAGCTTCATTATTTGAGGTAACTTCAAAACTATTACTGCTCCATTTTGCCAATTCGAGCCCATGTAGTTTAAGTACGTGAACCAACTCTGCCTTTTTTTTAAGCAACGTTTCGACGTTATTGGAACCAGTAAGGATGTCGTCTACATAAAAGTCTTCTCGCAGGGTCTTAGAACCAAGAGGAAACGATGAGCTATATTTATCTGCAATGAAAAACAAACTACGAATTGCTAAAAATGGGGCTGAAGACAAACCATATGTAACAGTGTTAAGTTGAAACACTTGTAATTTTTCCTCCCTGCTGTTGCGCCATAAAATAAGCTGGTACTTGCGGTCCCGTTCATCGACTTCAAATTGTCGATACATTTTAGAGATGTCAGCTGTGAGCGCGAATTTGTTCAAACGAAACAAAAAAGGTGTGGTGATTAGGTCCTGCTGAATTGTAGGGCCAACCATAAGAATATCGTTCAACGATATGTTTGAGGAGCTGCGAGCTGAGCCATCAAATACGACACGGAGTTTTGTTGTAGTACTCTCTGGACGAAGTACAGAATGGTGTGGAATGACGAAATTTGGACCATCTAGCGAATGAGTATACAGCGACATGTGTCCAAACGACAAATATTCATCCATGAACTTAATGTACATAGATTTAAGTGTTGAATTGCGATCTAAGCGTCTTTCGAGCGACAAAAAACGCTTGTAGGCCATATCAAATGAGTTACCAAGTATCTCTGGTGGTGTTTTAAATGGTAAACGAACTTGGATCTTACCATTTTCTATAACTCTGACATTTTTAGTGTAATGTTGTTCACAGGCTTCCTCTTCCTCTGTAAACTTTGATGGAGTGTTTACATAGTCCTCAATCTCCCAAAACTTTTTTAATGTTGTCTCAATGGATTCTTCGGCAGTTTCAATAGCTAAATTGCAAACCATTGGAGCTACGGGAAATTTAGTTGTAAATTTACCACCGGCAATCCATCCGAACAATGTATTTTTCAATGTTGGGCCACTGTCTCCCAATGAGATTTGACCGTCTACCAACAAGTTAAAAAAAACTTCTGTACCTATTAACAATTCTATCCGCTGGGGCTTGTAAAATAATGGATCGGCTAGCTGAAGAGTGTTAAGTATCTCCCAGTGAGATGGTTCGATGTATTCGCCGGGCTGACGAGATGATATCGATTTAGTTACCGCAAAAGTTGAGGACCACTCGAACGAATTAAAACGAGATTTTAATGTAGCATCAACGTAAGATTTGATTTTTGTGCGCACTTCACCAATGCCGGAGATTTCTTGTGTGTACGGATGAAAACCCAATTTGAGCCTCTTTGCAGTTTCCTCTAGAATGAAATTTATTTCTGAACAGGAATCAAGAAGAGCTCTTACCGGTTGAAATATGCCACAAGAATCTTTGATGAGAACCACAGCTGTTGGGATGAGTGATCTTTTCAGAGCCCGAGTGACGAAAGTAGTTGAACGATTATTTTCAACTTGAACTGGATTGCTTACCGAAGAACTATTAGGTTGATTTTGGATGATATCATGAGTTACTGGAGGGTTTAAATTTTCAGGAACCTTGTAGAAATGAAGCACTGTGTGATGAGCTGATTTGCATACCTTACAGCGAGATTTAGATGGGCAATTCGAAACCATATGACCTTTGTTCAAACAATTGATGCAATGGCCATTGCGCTTTACGAAATTAAAGCGTTCCGAAACAGGATGGGATGAAAAGGATGCACAAGAATTTAAACTATGCTCCGATGAACTACAATACGAGCACTTAGAGTTTGACTGAACAAAAGTGTGAGATGAACGTTTAAAATTAGGCTTTGCCTTTGCAGAATTAAATTTTTCAGAAATTTCAACCTTTTTTCCATGGCTTTCTAAAAATTGACAACGATTGCTTAAAACGTCATAAAATGCATCCCAAGTCGGCAATGATTTGAAGTCTTGTTTCTCATCGTAATTAAATTTTGTTTCAGTGTCGATTTTCGATAATACAATGTGAACTAAAATACCATTTAGCACCTCCATTTCTGAACCGAGAGACAACAAAGAACCACGAATAGCCGAAATAGTATCAATAATTTTTCGTAACGAAGCACTGTCACCTTTTATCATATTAGGAACACTAAATAAATCATTAACATGTTCAAGAAAAATTAACACTTTATTGTCGTAGCGTTCTTTTAATCTCTCTAGTGCCTTAGTATAATTTTGTGCAGTTACCTGAAATGGTTCCACAACTGCTAAAGCTGGGCCTGATAAGCAGTTTAGCAAATAATTAAATTTGTCGACATCCGTAATTGAATGATTTTCGTGCACTAAATTATTAAAAGCAGTAATAAACCTTTCGTACTCAGCATACTTGCCATCAAATTTGGGTAACTTCAATGAAGGCAGGCGAGATGAATGCACTGCACCAGCAACAGAAGCATTAAATTGACTAGCATCCATTGATACCGAACCACGATGACGTTTTAAAATACTTAATATTTTTACCTTTGTAGCGATAAATAATTCCTCGTAATCACTTCGGCCATTATCAGAGGAACAAAGCTGTTCAATTTTTCCTTGCACGTGGCTCAACTGCTTGAAATACGATTCCAAAATTTCGAGTCTGCATTCCAAAATGGCGTCATCGACATTTTCACTATCTTTTTCAATCTTTTTCTGCATATATGAGAGGTTACGCTTCATTGTGCCTCTTTGATGTTTTAATGCTGCTAACTCTGGGCCACTAGCGTTTTGTGGCTCAGGAACTACTTCATCGTTGGTTGCCATTTTATTTAAAATTTTTAAGTTTTAATATGTTCAAAACACGAACCGATATTTCTTATCTTCGAAAGGGAGGTAGCACTTAAAGCTGGTTTCACGACTTTTTTTTTTGGAAAATGCACTTGTACCACTATAGGCAAAATGCACACAAACAACGAATTTTTGTGATATGTTACACGAAAGTAGGCACAACTTGAGATATTTGCAATAGATGACACGAAAAAAACCACAAAAATTGGTACTAGGTCACGCGTAGACTACAAATTATTTGCAAGAACTTTATCACAAATCGAACGAACAAAATATTTTTGATGTGGCTCTACGGGCCAAAAAGTCCAAGAAAACCGATTAAATTTTTATTTAACTTAAACTTTAGAACTACCGTCCTGTCACGGTCGCCAAAAAATGTCGCGTAAAAAAATTAACTATTTTTAATTATTAATTATTAAAACGCGAGACAATTATTTTTTGTGTTTCTTTATTCAATTTAATTTTAAGACTAAAACTAAAATTACAATATGCAAATATTTGGGCTACGAAATAATATAAAATTAACTGTTAATATAAGGCAACAAAATCATCAAAAATAGTAGAAACAAATGCATTAAAAATATTAATATTCACCAATAACAATGTAACGAGTAAACAAACAAAGGGATTAACAAACAAACAAAGGGATTAACAACAGTGCTGGCACTTTCATCAGTGATGGGCAGGTGAGTAAACGTGATCTCCTCCGACAAATACAATTCCTTTTAAGTTAAATAGATTTGTATTGTTTGGTTTTTTATTATTTTCATAAATATTCGTATATATTGTATAAGAATAATTGTTTTTAAATTATTTTTGTAATAAATCATTAATAGATAAAACAATAATTTATTTCGGGAAATTACATGACATATTCAACCGTACTATGTATGGTATTTTAGTTCAAAAATTTTCGTTTGTATTTGAACATAATATTAGTACATTTATTTGTAACATGTTTACATTTTGCTGCATAATACTGTGCTACCAAGACCAAATATATTATTATTAAATGTAACATTACTATGTTTTTCTCACAACCATAATATATTGACCTTTGATTAAAGTAACCTCATTCATGTTTTTTCCTTGCATGCAAGTACACACACGGACAGAGTAAACGCGGCTGTGATGTGATCGCAATAACCAATGTTATCTGTTAACATTTAATCAATTTATCGTTACTTTGCATAAAAAAGCAGCATGCTTAGCTTAAACTAAGTTGTACCATTTCTGCCAGGATGGGCTATGTTGTGTAGCAAATTAAGGATTTTCTGTCAAAAAATATTGGGAATGAAATGACGTATACTCGTACGCGAAAAGGATGTATGATGCACAATTTACTCTGCACCACCTAAAACATGTAAACGTTTTAATACAACTGAATTGGTATCTTGATTGAGTAGAAGATCTTGTAGCTCTTAGACTTTAACTAGTGCTGTTGCCAAATAGCTAAAATTTATGATTTGCTGACCGGCAGCATTATCGTTGAACAGCGTTCGTATTTTCGAGAATGCACCAGTTGTTGCGTTCTCTTTCCCAATGGTGGACGAATGTAAGTTGTAAACTGACTGATAAAATCAAGCTGTTTTAACCTGCCTAGGGATAAGCATCCATCATTTTGTTCATGTGGGTGGGTGGGTAAGCGATGATCGGTTACTATGTACCACGGGCATCCTTCTATAGCGAACCGAAAATGGCACACAGCCTGGTAAATGGTAGCTAACTCTCGATCGTAAGTAATATTCTTTTGCTGCATCACTGGTAACTATTTCGAGTAGAAGGCTTAAGGTTGCATATTGTCTTAAACCTCTTAAGGAAGCTCTGCTCCTATGGCAGTGACTTATCCTTCCACGTAAGTGGATAATTCTGCTACAGAATGGGATAAGCGTTTCATAACTTTGTTTTAAAACTCTTGAATGCGTTTTTGTTGTTTGGCGCTCACACGAGGAGATTGTACCATTCTTTTTGTTACCCCATATCATGTCCTGTAAAACCCCTTGGTGAGATCAAAACTTTTTGTAAAAGTTTAACATAGCGGTTTCTGAAACTCGTTTTACCTTCAGAAGAAACGAGGTGTCCGAGAAAAATTATTTCCTACTTGCC
Organism: Gymnosoma rotundatum; assembly: GCA_916610165.2. Taxonomy (NCBI): domain Eukaryota; kingdom Metazoa; phylum Arthropoda; class Insecta; order Diptera; family Tachinidae; genus Gymnosoma; species Gymnosoma rotundatum. The sequence goes on along the minus strand of OU744337.1, from coordinate 85,864,218 downwards.
AAACTTACATTTTCTTGCATTATTAACTATAACGTCTTAGGTGAAAAAAGTGAAAAGTGGCTTATTATTAATTACAAAATATTAATCGATTATAAACAATCCAAAATTAATATTAAAATTACAATTTTACAATCAAAATTTTTATTGTAAATAGTTTGATCATCATACACTCTTAATTAGACCCATATAATTTGTGCTATGTAGCAGGCATGTATAAAAACTTGTGTCGACAGCAAAAATTTTACTACCAGCGGATAGGGAAATTTTTTCAAATTACAAAACTATAAATTACAAACTCTCATTTCGGTGGCGAATTGGCCATCGAAACATGCTGTCACCCTCAATAATCAATATCAGTGATTTAATAATTTAATCGGGATATAATAGCATGATATATTTTAAAATCTAATTAAAAACTAAAGTTTGTTTTAAGGTGTTTTTAATTTATTTTTGTGTTCATATTATTAGAACCATTTTGTATTTATATTTTTTGCAAGTTTTCGCATTTGGTTTATACAGGGTGTTTTTTATAGACGTATAGAACTTTAAGTTGGCATCACTTTTTTAACTGGCGGCCATTTTGTCAGCTGTCAAGTGATTAATTTTTAGTTTGGTTTGCCATTTCATCATGAATAGGTTGACAAAAGAACAACGCTTGCAAATCGTGCAAATTTATTTCGAAAATAATGGTTCAGTTCGCGAAGTTTACCGCAAGCTCCGTCCATTTTATGGTCGACATAATCGGCCATCACAGCAATTAATTCGGTTAACCATGGATCGTTTTCGCACTACGTTTACTCTATGTGATAATACGCATCCGCAGAGACGTCGAACAGTGCGCACCGAAGAAACAATTGCCGCTGTAGAGCAAAGTGTTGAAGAGGACCCGAATGAATCGATTCGCCACCGTGCACAGCAATTAGAGCTTTGTCCATCAACTTTATGGAAGATTTTGCGCAAAGATCTTGGCTTGCGACCTTACAAGATCCAGCTTGTGCAAGAATTAAAGCCGCGAGGCCATTCAATGCGTCGTTGTTTTTGGTGTATGGGCCGAAAATGAGATTGATCTCGATGCTGATTTTCATAGCAAAATTTTGTTCAGTGATGAGGCTCATTTTTGGTTGAATGGCTACGTCAACAAGCAAAATTGCCGCATTTGGAGTGAAGGGAATCCACATGAGACCCTTGAAACGCCATTACATGCACAAAAACTGACTGTTTGGTGTGCTCTATGGGCTGGTGGAGTCATTGGGCCATACTTCTTCCGAAATAATGCTGGAGAGTCAGTTACCGTTAATGGAGACCGGTATAGAGCCATGATAACCGACTATTTTGTTCCCCAATTGGATGGCATGAATGTGCATGAGTTGTGGTTCCAACAAGACGGCGCTACATGCCACACAGCGCACGTTACAATCGATTTATTGAAGGAAACATTCGATGAGCGCATAATTTCGCGGAATGGACCTGTCAATTGGCCACCAAGATCGTGCGATTTGACACCATTGGATTATTTTCTTTGGGGATATGTGAAGTCGCTCGTCTACGCCAACAAACCAGAAACGTTAGGGGACTTGGAAGCCAACATTCGTGGCGTTATTGCCAACATACGGCCCCACATGCTCAAAAAAGTGGTTGAAAATTGGACCTGTAGAATTGACTTTATTCGAGCCAGCCGCGGCGGCCACATGCCCGAAATCATATTTAAACATTAATGGCATAAAATTATCCTTCCAATAAAGCCAAATTGATGGACATTAAAACGATTTTCTTGTGTTTTATTTCAATTCGAAGTTCTATACGTCTATAAAAAACAGCCTGTATATTTTCCTATTAACAGAAAGAAAATACAAATTTTTAGTAAACTTGAGTGAAAAATAGGTAAATATAATAGAAAGGGCTATTTAAAAGCTATCGAAAACAAAAAAAAATAATGGAGGATCCAAACTCTTCTCAGGTTTTAAATAGTAGTAAGGCCAATATCCTAACAGTAAAAAGAACATCTGTAAACTGTTAATACCTGAAATTAAGAAACAATAGATAGAACAACCGCTAATATATGGTAACATATATTATGTGGGTCTAATCAATTGACCGCGGGTGTAGGTATAAATGTGTTAGTTTATAAGATTTATTGCTTGATTTAATACTTTGAAGTTTTAGTTTGTTTTTTATTTAATTTTAATTTTGTTTAATATTATCAAGACCACAAACTAAGACAATATTTTAATTTTGTTTCCCGCATGATTTTTTTTTTTTTGTAATTTATTACATATCTGGCATGCTCTTTAAAAAAGTAGGGTATATGCAACATGTGTATATGAGTTTGTGATCGTTATTGGAAAAATATTTCCAACATAAACCTATTTGGTTTATTAAAGAGATATTTACTTTCAAGGTTGTTTTCTCAAAATATCTTGAGATCAACGTAACGTTAGCAGCTGAGTTTTTTCTAAATATCATTTCATCCGGCATTTAGACTACATATAAGCGATTTTTCAGGAAAGACGTCGCCAGTGCCCGTCGAGTTTTCAATCACAGCAATTAAAATAAAGGTACTGAAGTTCATACTATTTGGAATTCGAAAGTATTCTTAGTTTTACATCGAAATCACGTAGTGATTTTTTGATTTAATACCCTCTTGTTGATCAAGTGCGATATATAAAAACTTTAAGCTTAAAAATTACATTTCCAGATTAAAAATTCACATTTGAATTTATGCATGGAATTTATAATGTAATAGTAATGGATTTTGGCAGACTTAACTGAGACAACAGCAAAGAAACAAAAAAATTATGTCTGAAAAGACTAGAAAAACGAGTGTCATTACGGATCAAGCCATATGAATCGTTATATGGTAGAAATTATTAGTTTCAGGCTCAGCTGCCATGCATACTGTTCATTTACTAATAGAACGTCATTACTAAAAATAATTAATTTCGAGACAATCGCAGTTTTAGTTTTTGAGCCGTTCTCACCATCTAGAAAACTATCAGACAGTTTAAGTTCCCACTACAATTAGTAAAATGTTTCCTAAATAAAAAAATTCAAGCACGAATAAAGTAAATTAAATTTGAAAAGATTCCGAATAATAAATTTTAATATTGAATTATTTGCATGTGCACATTGCTTATTAATAAAAATTGTTTTTCAATTTTCATTTTTTTCATTGAATATTTCAAATACATATGAATGGTTCCCAATGGTATCCCTTATGTAGAAAAATGAAAGAAAAAATAAAAATAGTTACTGAATGTTTCCTGTGTTTTTTGTATAGAACATTTTTGAGTTGTTATTGTCTTTTGTCTTATTGATTCAATGGAGTTCTCATTTAATCAATTTGGCTTTTGATATAAGACTTTCTAGTTTTCTGTACAAAATTTGGTAAAATCCACTGATGAGCTATTTGAGCAGTAGTGAAATGGCCATATGGATATGCTTTCCCCGCAGTAATACATTTCAGTTTTTAGTTTAGTTTAAAATAATAAATATTTCATGAGAATATCATGAAATATTTATATTTGAAGGAATCAAGCACGAATAAAGTAAATTAAAAAAATTCATTTTAGAAAATATCTTTCGTCGAAAAAAATCTTCCTCATAAATACATGAAGACAAAGAAATATTAAGTTCATTAAATAATAGATTTCTTTTTATCCAGCCTCATCCAGTTGATTGTAGAGAGTCCGAAGGTAAGTCAAGACACCAAGTTTTTAAACTTATCGTATATATTGGTACAAAAATAAAATTTGGATACTTTGTTTATATCTACTCGTATAAAAAATACAAACTGTTCATTAATTGGATTATGAATAGTTATTATGTAAAATATTAACACTTGTTGAGCAATAGAATATTCGAGTTTAAGTCGTAGCAGAGCAATAAGTAGGAAGAGAAATAAAGGCCGTGTCAGATAAAACTGTTTCGCTTTGCGGGACGTTTCAAACTTTGAAAAAAAAGCGTAAAACGTTAAAAGTGCATAGTAGTTTTTATATTTTCATTAAAATAATATTAAAAAATGTTATTGGAGGACATATTGAAATGGGTTCTAATCCTAATCTTAATGAATGAAGCATTAGAGATGTTAGAACAAGCTCCAAGACGTAGATTTTGGGTGCGAAGCCTTTACCAGGACCGTGACCTCACAGGTATGTTTGAATCTAGCTTTGACGAAATGCACAAAAGAGATCCAGAAAAATTTCAAAAAAGTGTCCGGATGACCCCTGCTGTGTTCGATATGCTGTTGGCGCTTTTAAAGGAACGCTTGACAAAAATGTCAAACAGACCAGCCATATCTGCGTCCTGCAGACTTTTTATAACACTTATGTATGTAACCGATACCAACTACAATATAATATACATATTTAATAGAGCTGTGTTGTTCGCGAACGAACGGGTTAAATTGACCGAATCAATCAAATGAACGAAATGATCCGGTCATTTAAATCAGGTCTTTTCGTTCAATAGTGTACGGGTTGCATTGAACGTATGACTTAATTGAACGAAATGAGTGAGATATTTAACCGGCTCCTTTCGTTCAAATTGACCGACTGAACGAATTGAACGAACGAATCAGTCTTCGATAATTGACCGAAAAAAACCGGTCACTGAAACGAACGACCGGGCACATGTCTAATATTTAATAAATAAAAAATCTTTTATTTTAGATATTTAGCTCACGGTGATAGCAAGCAAACACTTGCCACTGCTTTTAAAATGGGACGGTCAGCAGTAACCACCATTACAAGTGAGGTATGCGAAGCAATTTGGGAGGAATTGCGATTTATTTACCTGTCGCCGCCGCAAAAACATGAATGGAAACGTATTGCTGCAGATTTCCATACTATGTGGAACTTTCCGAACTGTGTTGGTGCTGTGGACGGAAAGCACATAACAATATCATGTCCACCCAACTCAGGATCTCTATATTACAATTATAAGGGAAATTGCTCTATTGTACTTCTAGCGAGTTGCGATGCCAACTATACATTCACGACCGTTGATGTCGGAGCGTATGGTTCCCAAAGTGACGGTGGGGTATTATGGAATTCTGGCTTCGGACAACGATTGCTAAGTGGGAACTTAGATTTACCTGAAGATGCGTATCTGCCTGGGACTTCTATCAAATTCCCTTACTTCATGGTTGGTTATGCTGCATTTCCCCTAAAAAACTGTATTATGCGTCCATACCCGGGTTTGTACATTTACTTTAACTTCTCAATTATAATAATCATTAAAAGTTTCAAATAATTTTTAGGAACACGATTACCATTTGACAGAGAAATTTTTAATAGGCGGTTGTCACGAGCCAGAAGAGTAATAGAAAATGCTTTCGGAATTTTGTGTGCTCGTTGAAGAGTTTTGTTATCGCCTTTATTTATGCACCCAAAAAATGCAGAAAAAATAGTAAAAGCTACTGTAGTTTTACACAATTTCGCTAAATTCCACGATGGTTCCTATTGTCCGCCTGATTATGTGGACCGCTTTGAAGGTGACGAAATTGTTAATGGATTGTGGCGGAGTGAAGTTATGATGCCGTTACGAAACCATGGTCGAATGACTTGCAACAACGCAGCTAAAAATGCATTCGCCCTTAGAGATCAGCTAAAGGACTACGTTATATCCCACCCAATTTAGATTATATTTTGTAAATATTATTCATTTTTTTTTTCAAAGTATGCTTTTGATTACTTCTTTGGAATATACTGGATGGAATATGAAGTAATTATAAATTTGAATCTTTTAATTTTTAAACTATAACTTTTATTTTCTAAAATTCAATTTTTTATATAACTACATATATACATACAAAGATAGATTTTAAGAATATTAAAATAAAATATTTCCTACAGTTAAAATAATTTGTTACTTTTAAATTAATAAGTTTTACTTCAAAAATAAATAAGTTATAACTAAAATTAGAAATGAAATTAAATTAATTCAAATATAATATACATATGTATAATGTATGTCATTTATATTACTAAAATAACGCTGTTTTGTTTAAAGTTTCTTAGCATGAAACAAAAATTAATACTACAAGCCTTTTTCATATCACATCGTACATTTTATTGACATGTAGGTAGTCAGATTGTTTCTTCTTTGGTTTTTCTAAACTTCATAAATTTTTTAAATTTTATTTTAAACATGGTGCATCCTGAAAAGAAAAATATTAAGAAAATTAAATTTACTTTATTCGTGCTGGATTCCTTTAAATATAAATATTTCATGATATTCTCATGAAATATTTATTATTATAAACTAAACTAAACAATGAAATTTATTATTGCGGGGAAAGTATATCTATATGGCCATTTCACTACTGCTCAAATAGCTCATCAGTAGATTCAACCCAAATTTTGTATAGAAAACTAGAAAGTCTCGTATCAAAAGCCAAATTGATTAAATAAGAACTCCATTGGCTTTTGATATGAGACTTTCTAGTTTTCTATACAATATTATATTTAAAGGAATCAAGCACGAATAAAGTAAATTAAATTTTAAAAGATTCCGAATAATAAATTTTTATATTGTTGAGAAAATTATTTAAAACATTTTTAATATTTCAAAAATTATCTTACTAACCTTTCATTGCTACTTTGCATTATGCACATAATGTAAGCAGCTCAATTTTCAAACGATCTTGCACTTCTTCCGACTTTTTTTGAAGACATTCGTCTAGCAATTGCAATAAGGGAATATTCCTGGAAGGAACCTTTTCAGCTTTTGCAGCAATGACAGTTTCAATGGTTCCACAAATTTTATCAAAACGCTCACGCGATTCATTGCCCAAACGCTGACGTTTTGCACTTTTCGTGCTACAGGATGCTTCTTCACTAAACGGGCTATTACTTAATTCGTCATCCTGTAGTACATCTTCGCTTTGAGGAGTGGCTGGTGCTTCACTACAGCACAGTTGGTCGTCACTATTCCATTGAAAATTCGAAATGGTTCTAAAATTAAAATGGAAAGATTTAAAATTTAGCACATACAAAGTAAAGATTATTATATTCAGCTAACTTTCTAGGAGTAATATGCTTTGTTAAGAATCGCATTGATTTCATATAGCACCACTGCGCTTTCTCTTCAGCAGCGGCTCCCGATTTTAGCTTACTGGCGGACATCTCGCGAACGAAACGGTCGCGTAGCGATTTCCACCTGTTTTTGCAATGTTCCTCTGTAAAAAATAAAAATAGCAAACAAGATAACACTCTGAACGGAAAACACAATACCTGACACTCCAGTTGAAGCAGCCACTGCCTGCCAAGCTCGATCCTTCAGATACTTATTTCTGAATAGGGTGGAACTTTTGTCGAAAAGACATGGATGCATTTTTATTGCTTCTATTAGCTTTTCTTCCATAATTTTCTAAAAAAAAAATAAAGGAATATTTTTAAAAAAAATTATATTTTAAAATATTTACCTCTTTTACGTTCGATTTTGCAAAAAATAATATACAAATGTATAGCAGCTGATTGTCAAAGCGCGCCAAAAGATGAGTGTTGCCCAACTTTGCGCTTTGCTTTGCGTTAAAAGTGCTTTATGTGACATGTTTCATATAAGTTCATACATTTTATCTTAAACGTCAAAGCGAATTTGCAACGCAACGCAAAGCAAAAGTTTTATCTGACACGGCCTTAAAGGCCTCGTTATGCGAACGTTGATGTAAGAAAAACTTAACGTATTTTAACGTACGGTCGTTTATGTACTTATAGAAACTTTACAAATGTGACGCATGTCAATAAAATAAACAAAAACAAAACATTGTGCAGCACAATTTGTTTGTAATTTTAATTTCAAAAGCCCGAAGAGAATTTAAAAATGGATATTGAGGATTTATTTGCTGATGTCGATGAAAACTGTTTTGCAAAAAAAAAAACTATAAAGCCAAAATATTAAATTACAAAACTTAACACTATTTTCAATTTGCTGCAGCTGTTCAGAACACTGTTGAGATTTGTGGCATAGTTACGGGCACTGTTCCGTACATGTTAATTTAGAAAAAGTACTAATTTCGCTTCGAAAGATAATTTACATTGCAATATGTGCAATGTATTGACAAATTTAATTATCTGTTTTAAAAAATATTATTATGTATTTAATGTAACTATTTATTTATTATACTTTTATTAAGCAAAATAATAAAAACTGATGAATGATACAATTATTGTCAATACTTCAAAAGTACCTAAAACGGACAAATGTGCCGCAATGGTACTTATCAAAACCTATTTTATACAGGTTGAAGCGTTACGGAAACGTGACAGTTAATTTCGGTAAGCGTTTGCATTGTTTTAGTATATTTAAAAACAAACGGCCGTTAGGTTAGCTTACGTGGACGTTCGCATAATTGTACCTTAAGTGTTGTTGACTAGTCGCGGCAAATAAATTATAAAAAGGCGAATAAATAGTAAACAGATGCTTAAAACTATCGGAGTCCCGATTAGAAAAACGATTGTTATGTAGCCGCGGCAAATGATTCGATAAAGGCGCCGTAGATTACAGCAGCAGAGCAGTTTGTTAATGGTCAAAACCGTAAGGATGCATTAGTTAGTAAAGAAACTAACAATACAAAATATTGTGTGGTAATCCTGGCAGAGTAAAAATTATCTGGTTGTTATAAGAGGAGATAGAGAGATCGAGTCTCTGGCAATTTTTAGTCTGAACAGCTGCACTGTTTCAAGGCACTTGGTTGCTTAACAACACATTATGTGGTTCGATTCATTAATCATGAAAATAAGATTGCGCATTCAGCCGTTCAAAAAATTTTTCTACTGCTCATCTACGTCACAATAGAATGAAAATTAGTGTTTGTTGTAAAAAGTGTATGAGATTTTTGTGCAAAACTGGAAATAATTGCATAACTTCTAAACGGGTGCATCAATTTGAACAAAATTTTAAATGGGAAGAAAAAATATATAGTCGAGTAAAAATTTTGTGTTTGGGCTTGAAGCCCGAGAAAAAGAAGAGCTATTTTGGGCTACCAAAGTTTTAAATTTTATATGAAAATTCTTATAAAAACTTACTTATTTCAGAAGTTGTTTCGTTAGTTATTCTAAATTAATCTTTTTATAAAGGAAATCCATATATAATAATTATTGATGACCTTAATACCAAATAACTGAAAGTAAAATAAATTTGTTAATTTGCTAATTTTTTATTTTATTTATTTTTTTTTTTTTTGGTCATGCTGTAGTCTTTAAGCACCGCATTAATTTTTTGAATCTTAAAATACATTTTTTTAGTTTCAGGTGTCGGCTTTATTAGTCCGCCCTCAGATACATGTTCAACCCACGAATACGTTGGACATTCCTCGTTTTGTGCCACTGCAATATCTGGGATATAATTTTTAAGTTTGTGGCACATATAGCCTGCGAGGTTTTCGAGACCATCATACTCTAATTCGGTTAACTCTTTTTTTATTTTTAATAAATTTTCACCCTTTCTACTTTAATTCTTCCAAAAAATATTCTACGCCTACGTCACACATAAGAGAGAGAAAGCTAAACAACAAATTAACGGACCTGCGCAATGCGCAATCTTGTTTTCTTGATTCATGGGTTCGATTCCTTTGCGATGTCGAAGACTGTTGTGGATAGCTGAATATGTTTGTAAAGTGGTTGTTTATACAAAGTCAAATAATAAGGGTACAATCTTTTTCCTAATTACAATGGCCTCTACCAGTATCCTTTACACTTTTGAGCTTTTATATTTTGGGACTTATCCAGACATTAACAAATATCATTATGCGTATTAAAAAAAAAAAAAAAACTCAAAATAACTATAGAACTTCTACAAATTTTTTTTTTATAATTTAACACTAGATTTACCAGACCAGTCATTTTGACTGGTCGTGCAATTTCAATTCAAAATTCCTATTACATATAACATTTGCTTTCCGAAATAATGTTATGACTTTTGTAGCTATAAATAGAGAATGCATTTTCTGAACTTAATGTTACTTTATATATATTAGTAACAAATATATTTTTTGTTATTGACATTTATACCAAAACCAGTCAAAATGACTGGTGCATGTTTCTATGAAGGAATGTTTGTTCCGGGAGAATCATGAGATCAGTGAAGTATATGTAGCGCCCATGCGTCTTTTGTTCGTTACATTATCGGCATTGAGGCGATTATGGCGATTACGGTATATCTACGATATTTTCACGAGCACTTACTTCGTAAATGCACCAGGCACGAACAGTCTTGTTTTGAACAGTCTTCGTTCAACACACGAAATAAAATCTTAGTCCAAACGATCTCCAAGCGTAATCATTCATACCCGCAAAGTGACACAGGTAAGAAACATTTATGTGGATATGGAAATATTCAAAAATATATTCTTCAGTAAATACGCTATCTACGAAATATTTTTACATATTTTTACAGCGATCGTCAGCCCCTGAAAATGTCAAAACGAATAGATATTTCTACATATTTAGAAAATGCAACCAACATTCCTCTGGAATGTTCAGATGTAGAAAGCGAATTATATGACAGCGACGGTGAATTGTTAGATAGACAAATTGATCCACAAAGCAGTGATGATAACAGTGCTATTGTCGAGAGTAGTGATGAGGAAATTTCTGATGAAAACAATATAAATCAGTCAAGTGACGGTGATTGCGAAAATATTCCAAACAAGCGAAGGAAACGATACATGCGATTCCCTTCCAGTTCTGAAGACGAAGGAGGAAGCACCGTACCAAATCAGCAAACTGAAATTGCTTCAGACGGCACTATTTGGACGAGAATTGAAGAAGGAGGTGTTGCCGGTAGACTACCAGTTCATAGTGCTTTCAAAGATGTACACGGGCCAACAGCACATGCTAAAAGAAACATTATGAACGGGAGTCTAAGTAGTGCGTTCCTATTACTTGTTGACAACCGTATTTTGGAACATATACGAATTTGTACAGAGTTGGAAGGCTCTCGAGTTTTGGGGGGAAAATGGACAATTACGCAAGGAAAATTGAAGGCATTTCTTGCAATACTGTACGCACGTGGGGCGTACGAAGGAAATACTTTGAGGCTTCAATATTTGTGGAACAACAAGTGGGGACCATCATTTTTCTCCAGCACAATGAGTAGACGAGATTTTACTGAGATTCTGCGATACATTCGTTTCGACAAAAGAAATCAGAGGAGTCAAAGGTTGCAAACAGACAAATTCGCTTTAGTCTCAGCAGTTTGGGATAAATTTATTGAAAACAGCCAAAATTGCTTCAAACCGGGAGCTCATATTACTGTGGATGAGCAACTTTTTCCATCGAAGGCCAGATGCAGGTTTACTCAGTGTATGCCAAAAAATTTGGGATAAAATTTTGGTTGGCATCTGATGTAGAGACGAAATATGTGGTAAATGGCTTTCCGTATTTAGGAAAAGACGAGACTCGAAATGCATCAACCCCCCTAAGCGAATTTGTCGTTATGAAACTTCTTGAACCGTATACCATGAAGGGTAGAACTGTAACAACTGATAATTTTTTTACAAGTATTCCTTTGGCGTTAAAATTAAAATCTAAAAATACTTCGTTGCTGGGAACAATACGCGCAAACAAGAGGGAACTGCCGAAAACTTGCAAACTGAAAAAAGACAGCATGGCACGTTTCTCAACGTTGTTGTATCAATCCAATGGATGCACACTTACTGTTTATAAGAGCAAACCAAATAAAAAAGTACTTATACTAAGTACGAAACATAAACACATCAAAATTGATAAAGCAGCTAAGAAAATGAAACTGTATCGTTTTATAATAAAACTAAATTTGGCGTCGATGTCACTGATCAAATGGCAAGAAAGTATACAGTGAAATCAGGTTCCAGAAGGTGGCCACTTCAAGTGTTTTCCAATATTTTAGATTTAGCCGGAATCAATAGCTGGATATTGTACAAAAACACAACAGGAGAAAATATCTCACGGAAAGACTTTCTGTTTCGATTAGCAGAAGAACTTGCTGCAGAATATCAGACTTCAAGGCAAAAACCACACGAAGCTGATATACCAACTACAAAAGGCACGGTTTCTGTACGCAAATGGTGTCAAATAGGATACTGCAATAACAACAAGACTACAAATATTTGCAATAAATGCAAAAAAAGTCTATGCGGAAAGTGTACACACAGCAAAATCTACATATGTAGAAATTGTGAGCAACAAACTGTAAACAATTAAGTGTTTTATTATTTCACAATATCTATAAATCCATTTATCCATTACAAATAATATTGTTCAACTTTTTTTGTCATTTTTCGAGCGAATAAAGACTGGAAACCACAATAACCATTTTCTCTTATACACCAGTCATTTTGACTGGTTTTGGTAGAAATAGGTATAATTAAATAGCTGGTAAATCTAGTGTTAATCCCTATGATAGCTGGAAAAGAATTACCATAGAAATTCCGTCTTCAATCATATAAATTCTTTAAATTTTTCTCCCGTTTACGAAAATGTGTAACATTCAACCATAGGAGACTCCCCAGGAATATTTAACTGACTTATTCTTTCATACAGAACGTAAGTACTTTTAACATCCTCTCCCAGAATAATATTATTTTGTGCCCTTTTTAAAACCTAGTTTTGTTTTGTTACGTCAAATAAGTGGGGTACAATCCTCTTCCAAAATATAGTGGTATCCACCAGTATCCTTTACACTTTCGAAGTTTTTAGTTTAGAAAATTTTTCGAAATAACAATACTTGTTTAGATGAGTAGTTAAAATCGCTAAGTTATTTTTATAAATTTATATTTTGCCCAGTGTATCATATGTTCATTTGAATTTGTTATCGCTTATAATACGTCTTTAACTTTAGTTGTATACTAATATGTAACGGGATTAAAAGTTTTTTGATTTTGGTATAAAATACATTTTGCTAAGTAAAATAGAGTCACATTCTTTTTGATCAGTTCTTACAACACATTTTCCTAAAGTTAATGCAATAAAGCATTTTGTCAACGCAAAAGTTTTTACATACAATAAAAATTGTTTTTTATTTTTACATTGTGTTCTTGTTGTTGGAAATAACAAAATTGGTTTGTTATTAGGCAGAATGAATCAAAGATTGTTCTGATTTTAATACAAAGATCTACAAATATATTCGGATTCATTTGGAACCATCTTTTGCAAATTATACGTGAGTATTTGTATATTCACTCAACATTTTGGTGACCCCGACGTGATCGGAAAATAAATAAAATGAGTGTCGATTCATAAGAAGAATCTTTCAACAAGCGCAAAGCAAATAAACTAATAGATCGCTTGCTTTGTGTGCAAGAGGATGTAGAAAATTGTAACCTTGATTCCTTAGATGAAGCCGCCTTATCTGTTAAACAGGAATTGCTGGAAAAATTATATGGAGATTTCGAAATTGCTCATGATCGGCTGGAGCGAGAAGATTTTGCCGAAGTGGAAAGCAGTTTACCTGTAGAAATTTCCTGCATATACGCATCAACAAAAACGACACTTACTCGGAAAATTTTAGCCCTTTGGCTGAAAAATCAGCACCCACAATTGGTAAGACAATCTACTGTTAATGATTCGCAGCCATCATATCTGCTGCCTGTTCAAAAAACGCGGTTGCCGATTATACAAATTCCGACATTTAATAGAGTTTACATAGAATGGCCGGATTTCTTTTCAATGTTCGAGACAGTAATCGGTAGTGATGAAAGTTTGTCAAAGATAGAAAAATTTCAACACCTTAAAACATGTTTAGCTGGCCCTGCACTGGATGCTATACGATCGCTGGAAATAAGTGAAACCAATTTTGATAAAGCTATTGAAATACTTATAAATAGGTTTGATAATAAACGTTTAAATTTTCAGGCACATATAAGAGACATTGCGAAAGTTGCGGCATATAAGCGATAGTGTAAATTCTCATCTAAGAGCTTTACTTACAATGGGAACTAAAGAGTAAATAGCTGATTGCTTGCTGATTCATATAGTTGGTCGTAAACTGGACATTGGAACACAAAAAAATGGTAAGAAACTACACCTGTCAATGAAATACCAACATGGGAGCTAATGGCAAAGTTTATACAAAATAGATGTCAAACTATGGAGAACGTGGAAAATGCTGTGGTACATGACACATCAAACAAACAGGTGGGCTCTAAACATAATTATTTTACTAACAAACCCAAAAGGGCTTTAGTTGTTTCGACAAACTCAGAAAAGGTATGTCCCATTTGCAATTCTGAGTCACATGCAATCTATAATTGCTCAATATTTCTGTCAAAAACACCATCAGAAAGATACAAAGAAACTAAACGTTTAAATTTGTGTTTAAATTGCCTCAAAAAGGACATGCTGTAAAGACATGTGTTTCAAACAGTTGTCGGCATTTCTCATTAAAGCACAACAGTTTGCTTCAATTGGAAGCAATACACAATTCACAAGGACTTAAATTCCACTCATAATTTTGAACCATCAACTTCATCAAAAAATATAATTTCTAAAAATTTATTGCCACAATCGTCTTTGATAGCATCCAGCAATCAGTTTGAAAAAGAACCTGATAATAAAACAACAATATTAGCTACTGCTATAGTTCTAGTTAAAAATATCGCTGGCTCTTTTATTCCTGGCAGAGCCATACTCGACTCAGCCTCACAACCTCATTTTGTTACAACAAATTTAGTTAATAAGTTACAACTCAAACCCAAACGATCAACTACACATATTTCTGGCATTGGCCAGTAAAATTTTGCTTCTGGTAAAACTGTCAATATTTTCATTCAATCGAGAATATCAAACAAATTATCATGGTTACTTATGTTGTAGTACAAGCTATCGTATAGCACCAGCCTCAAATTTCAATAGACATTTCAACGTGGAACATTTCTCACAACATTCAATTAGCCGACCCATTATTTTACAAGTCACAACAAATTGACCTTTTGATCGGTGGATATATATTTTTTGAGTCATTGTGCGGTGGAAAGTATCGAATTGGGCCAGAATTGCCACTTCTTCAAAATACGGAATTTGGCTGGGTCGTTGCTGGTGGGGGTTTACAACTGCGAAAGAGAAAAAAATGCCTGTTAAACGTTGCTGCAAACGAAAAAATTAAAATCGAAAATAATTTGGACGATTTAATCCGCCGGTTTTGGGAAATTGAGTGCTATTTTCTAAAAACATTCAAGCGTTTGCCTTCAGGCGAGTATACTGTCCGGTTACCGTTTAAAACCAGCACAAATGAACTCGGTGAATCATAACAACAGGCGCTTTGTCGTTTTAAAAATTTAGAAAAACGTTTAAACAACTCCCTAGATATGAGGAATCAATATAGCTTTTTCACTAAAGAATATATCAATCTTCAACACATGTTTCTAGTAGAACGGATACCAGAAAATATTTCAGTAAACTTTCTTCCTCATGATTGTGTAACTAAGTTGGATAGCTCAACTACAAAATTACGCGTTGTATTCGATGGATCAGCCAAAACATCTACAGGAATTTCCCTTAAAGATATTCTAATGTGTGGTCCAACCATCCAGTCCAATCTTTTTGATATTTTGCTACGATTTCGTTCGTTTAATATCGCTCTCACAGGAGACATATATAAAATGTATCGCTGCATAGAAGTGTCATATCCAGACAATTATCTGCAATCTATTTTATGGCGCGATCATATTAGCGACCCAATCCAAATGTATAAATTAGATACAGTCACATATAGCACAAAATCTGCACCATTTCTTGCAGTTCGTACTATGTATCAATTGGCAAAAGATGAATGTGGGTTCTACCCCGTAGGGTCGAAAATCATTCTACGTGACTTTTACGTCGACGATATGATCTCTGGAGGAGATTCTATAAATGAATGTCATACAATTTTGGAACAAACCACACAGTTGCTTAACAAAGGAAATTTCAAAAACCCAGCTGATATTTTATCAAGAGGCTCAACACCAAAAGAGTTATCAACGTCTACACTATGGTTATGTGGCCCAGAATTTCTGAAGCAAGATAAAAATTGTTGGCCATCACAAACACCTGCAACGAAAAATTTGCCAGAAAAACGAAAATCAATTTTAGTTTGTTCAGCCGCAACATTACTTGACATGTCACTTAATTGTGAATATAATATATTACATCGTTTGGAAAAATTTGCAGAGTTTTTGCTTATATTTACAAGTTTGGCGGTGTTAGTGTTTCGTGCCGGAAGGTCCCACTTACAATACAAGGTATATACAAAGGGACGATGTTGTTGATCCGTATGGTTCAAAATTTTTCTAGGGAGTATAAGGTTTTAACTCAAGCGAAACCCGTTTCGTCAACATGTCCACTTATATCGCTACATCCGTTTATTGATGAATTTGGTTTATTACGAGTAGGTGGTCGTGTCTTAAAAATTCACCTCCCAGTTTTGAAGCCAAACACCCCATTATTTTTCCGAAACAACACCCCCTGACAGATTCAATGATCACATATTTGCATCAAAGGAATTTTCATGCTGGGCCACAGTCATTATTGGCAACCATAAAACTACAATATTGGCCCGTTGGTGGAAGAAAGGAAGTTAGCCGTGTTATTAACAAATGTGTTCGTTGTCTGCGATTGCGCCCACATGTAGTCGAGCATATAATGGGAAACCTTCCTGAAGATAGATTTAAAGGTTTCCGAGCTTTTTTTATAACGGATGTTGACTATTGTGGTCCAATATTTTACCGTTCAGAAATTCTTACCAGATCCCCAAATAAAAGGTTCATTTGTCTTTTTATATGTTTCAGCACAAAGGCAGTCCACCTGGAGCTTGTAAAAGACTTGTTGACTCAAGGTTTTATCGCTGCACTCAAACGTTTTATCAGCATACGAGGCAGTCCAAGAACCACCTGGTCTGATAACGCCACAAATTTTGTTGTGTCAAAAAATGAAATGGGTGATCTTAAAAGATTGTTTTTAAGCCAACAGCACTTAAAAACAGTGCATGAACAATGTTAAGAAGACGCAATAGACTGGAAGTTCATACCACCAAAGTCACCTCACTTTGGAGGTCTCTGGGAGGCTTCAATTAAGGTAGCAAAACTTCATATTTTGCGCACACTCGGGCAATCAATACTAGATTTTGACGAACTTCGAACACTTTTATATCAAGTCTCGGCTATTATTAATTCTCGTCCACTGTGTCCACTAACTGAGAACCCTGATGATTTGGATGTATTAACACCTGCTCATTATCTAATTGGTGCTCCATTCACTTCGGTTGTAGAACAAGATATATCGATGCTTAATATTCATCGACTAGGGCATTGGCAGCGGGTTTGTTTTATGCAACAACTTTTCTGGAAAAAATGGAGTACTGAGTACCTTACAATTCTTAAGCAGAGAACGAAATGGCAGAGTGCTTCAGCAAACATCACCGCTTAAGTGGCAATTGGGCCGTGTAATAGAAAATATAAAGGGTGACGATGACGTTGTAAGAGTTGCTGTAATAAGAACTGCTAATGGTACTGTTTGGCAAGCAGTTTCTAAATTCTTCTGCCTGATGAAAGATGAAGTTGAATCCCCAAGGAATTCAACGGGGGCAGGATGTTTAGATGGGTAGTTAAAATCACTAAATTATTTTTATAAATTTATATTTTGCCCAGTGTATTTGTTTGTTATCGCTTATAATACGTCTCTAACTTTAGTTGTATACTAATATGTAACGGGATTAAAAGCTTTTTGATTTTGGTATAAAATACATTTTGCTAAGTAAAATAGGTTCACATTCTTTTTGATCAGTTTTTACATCACATTTTCTAAAGTTAATGAAATAAAGCATTTTGTAAACGCAAAAGTTTTTACATACAATAAAAATTGTTTTTTATTTCTACATTGTGTTCTTGTTGTTGGAAATAACAAAATTGGTTTGTTATTAAGCAGAACGAATCAAAGATTGTTCAGATTTTGATACAAAGATCTACAAATATTTTCGGGTTCATTTGGAACCATCTTTTGCAACAATACTATTTAAACTTAGTCGTATCTGTATTAAATTGATTATGGATATTAAATAATTATTTAAGTTTCTGGCTAAAGTAAAACCTTATTTTTGGACAAGATTTGATATAAATTTAGTACAGAGATTGTTCTAAGATTGTCGCATGGGGCATACGGTATTCATGGCTGTGCTAGAACATGCACAAACTTTAGGGATTATTTTCATGAACTCTTTTTATAAATATTTTTTAAGTTCTTCGATGAAGCCTTAACTTTGTATTACGGGTGGCTAGGGACTCGTAGGTGTCAATCTCAAGCTTTTGAATTGCTCCAAGGTATGTGAAATTGTCTGGCAGAACACATAAATATCAGCTATATAAGGTGGAAAAACTCTTACATTGTGTCGTCACATTAAGCACCAGTAACAGTCGATACTTGACAAGCCTTATTTTGGGAGTATGATCTCATAACGCTTTCATCACAAAATCTACTTCTAAGGGCGACGCGTTTACATCGCGATACTTCTAAGCATAAATATTTGCTCTATGAACCAGATTATACATTAATGCATCCAAACATGGAAAACATTATTTGTCGTAAGAATTTATTCAAATCTATAAATATAAAAGAATCATGAGAACCAATAAATTTTTTACAAATATTATCATATATTTAATAATTTTTAATGTGTACATACTACATTCACACAAACGCAAGTAAATTGTTTAAACACGTTTGTATTATTATTTAAATCCAACGGTTCGCATATTTGAACTAAAAATTAAAAAAGGAAGACTGCTTTCCTGCTGCGTATTAAATTAACAAAGATACCATGTGGTGTGATATTACACTTGTGCTCACATCAATGCCGCCAAACGTCCCTTGAGAACCTCATTGGTTATAAAATAATTTGTTATCATATTTTTAATTTTTTGTTTATCCTCATAAAACGAATGCCAGTCTTTAAAATATTAAAATCACAAATAAATTTAAAAGCGATTACTCGTTTGTTACGCTTGACTTTCTGTAGATTCGGAGGAGATCGATTGTTAAGTTCTTATAGATTATATGTAAAAGAATACAGCTTTTGTTTAGCATATCTCATAAGCTAAAATCCAAGTGCTGATAGAGCATAGAACAATGTGCGGTCATTATATTCATTTTCTATTCCAAGTGTGATCGTTTCGTGAGAAGTTAAGTTCTACATTTTTAGTGACTTAAATTATCTATACATTATAAAATGATCTTTAATAAACTATATTTTAAATTATTCAGCATACTCTCTCTTAAATATTGAATGCATTTCTAAGTGGACATAATTATTGAAAGTGTGGATACGAAAATTAAAACGAGTTAAAGAATGCGTGTAGAATATAAATTTAAATTACAAACAGGCTTCTTTTTTCTCTCTTTTTTGTATTTTTATTAATTTAGTTTCGCCTTTTAAGTTAATGGCTACAAGTATGTTGTTAATTTAATATTTTCTTCCTCCGTTTTGATTTAATTTACCCTCGGTGATGTTATGTTGCTGTTGCATTTTTATGGTGGGAAGTGTCTTTTGAAATTATTCTGTTTCTTGTTTTTAATAGTCTTCATTTTAAAATCATTCTAAATCACTTACCATTTCATGCATGCTCATATAAATCATTGTATATTTATTAGATGATATTAATCAAACGTCTACTTTCAATTAAATTCATATGACAGCAACCTGTCAGGCAACAAATTAAAAAATTACTCAAAAACTAAAAACTTTAATAATAATGGAATATTTGAAAAGTATTGTATGGACATAAGCTAAACATTCACCCATACCTATGTGCTATAAGTTGCTCATATGAGTATACGCATATCTGATTATTTACTCGGCTCATAAATACTTTAGCACCCTACATTTTGGTTCTTTAAATATACTTATAACACTTTCACTCTTTCAGCAAAGGTTCAATATTATAAAAGGCAATATACATATGTATGTATGTTTGTATGTACATATATAAAGAAAATTATTCAATTGTGATTACCACGTTTTGGGTCGTTTACTCCATTAGTCGTAGCGATATGAGTGGATGTTTATTTATTACACAGCTCAGCACTAAAATCTTTAGCCAATTAAGACCGCAACAATCTAAAAGCTTATAATGGTAGAAGAAAAACCCTAGCTGGGTTTTAAATTTTAGATGAGGTTTTTTTTTTAAATTCTTTTGAGTTTTCGGCTGGAGGTTCGGTTTTAGTACAATTTTTAACAAATATGTACTGATTCTTAAGTATATATCTCGTGAACTATTTGAAATGTTTCTTGTGTCTCTTCGTCAAATTTTTAGCTTATAATCAGATCTAAAAATTTTACCTTGGGTTAATATAAAAAAAACGACATCTTACTCTAAACATCGAAACTGTCAAAAAACGTAATATTTCGTTACACATTTTTATTGTTGATAATGAAAAATATAAGGGCGCTTCAAAATCTTGCTGATTGTTTCTTCTGGCTCGAAAGGTGGAATATCCATTGTCAAACGCCAAATATTTCGCGAGATATAGACTTAAGAATCAGTACATATTTTGGAAAATTGTGCTTAAACCACCCCTAGCCGAGAACTCAAAAATGAATTTACAAAAATCCTTAGCTAATAATTCAAAACCCAGTTAGAGTTTTTCTTCTACTATCATAAGCTCTCAGATTTTGGGGGTCTTAGTTGGTTAAAGATTTTGAAGTTGAAAAATCTGTTACTGTGTTATTATTTCCTAACAAGTTTTCTTTTAGCTTAATACCACTTCTTTCAATGCTTCTCTAAATAAAGAAGAAAAAAGTCTTTCAGCGATTTTAATTTTGAAAACAGGTGTCGCCGAAATTGAAAAACAAAAAGATGAGGTAACAATTCGAAATAAACACATGTGTTTTTTTATTTTAATTTTCAAAAGCATCACTTTCAGAGTACAATGTGGTAACTTTTGTTGATTTCTTAAAAATTGGTAATTCTTTCTTTATGCTGTAAAACCATATTCATCAACCGTTATGCTGTAAATAAATCATAAGGATACGACTAAAAAAATTATGTCTAAAGCAGGTTTTTTATTAGTCAAGCAATTACCAATACCCACATTTTATTAAAAAATTTAAGTCACTAATCCGTTAATATGGGAGGATTCTGAACGAAATCCCTTGCTTTGAGGTTTGTTAAATATAAACCGGTATGCGAGCACATTTCACGAAAATATCACTTATATTTCGCAGGGTGATCATAATCTAAAAAATCAGATTTGCATTTTAGTTTTGAAAATAAGATGTTCTTCTAATATTTTTAAATTAAAATAAAATTAATGTCCTATATTGAGATCAAAATTGTGTATTAAAAAAAAGTAATATAAGAACAAACACATATCAATTAAAGACTTTCCTAATCATTATTTTCAAGGTTGCTCTTGTTTTTCGTATCCTTACTGTGGAACATTTTGCTTGTATACAATCATTGTAACATATCTTCTGTGGGAATAAAAGAATTGCATTTTATTTCCCAATATATTTAATAGAATTCATTATAGAAGCATCGAAGCATTTGCAAATTTAAGGTCAAAACTTGTATAGGCTTTTGGTACTTTATTATCGAAATATTGAATTCAATTTATGAAACTAAGTTTTCTCGACTGTGTTTCAAAAACATTATAAGTGCCATGATAGTAAAAGCGAATTTTGTCAAGTAGGCGATGGAAATACAACAATATATGTATCAACAACATAAAACTTCGAAATAAAGCTACAAGAGATTTTGTTCCTTTTTTCAAATCATAAAAAAAATAGCCAAGAATTTCAGAAATTGTGCAGTATCTCGCCAGAAGAAAGATACTTCGCTTCAAGAGGAAAAACTATTTATTTTTCATACTATTGGAATGCCGGACAAATTCCATCATCATTTTAATAAAGTTTTGTAAAAAGAAAAGAATAATTTATCAGACTTTAATGGAAAGAAAAGTAAGTAATTATGCTGGCTTAATTCAGAAATGCAAAACAGAAGTTTAAAAAATGTAAGGTTACTGAAATTCGACTCAGTCGGTAGCAAAATTTACGAAAGATGATTATTCCAAAATTATTTTAATTACTGAAGCTAATGCTGACATGCATTGACCACCGGGAAACTGTGCTGATTTAATGCTGTCGTATTTATAAATATTTGTAGTGGCTCTTCGTTCTTTGCTCATTATTCCATTTTGCAAATTATGCACATCAACATTAACGAAAATTCTAAAGAACATGCAACAGGAATGACTGATTGAATGAACAAATGACTGCCTGCCTGACTGACATTTTGGCATGTTGAATGAAATCTTGTAAACAAAAAAAATTTACTCACAGCAGTCCAGTGGCTTGTACATAAATGAATGTACATTGTTAGATACCGTCAGAAGGACGTTGTTCAAATTAAAGATCACACGTCAAGCTGCCTACAGCACTGTGAGTGGTTCTACCCATGTGATTTCGTGATTATTATTAAAGTTGATAAATCTTTTGAAATCTCCTCTAGAGATCTTATTAACAGGTTATATTAAATAAAATAAAATACTCATTCAGTTAATTAAATGCAAGACACCTTAATATTGAATATTTTCATTGTTGGCTCCCACTTGTTAACTGTTATCAAACTCAACGATGTTTTTTGTTGAATTAAATGTTTTGCACACAGCTAATTTCTTACGTACAACAAGTTAACGCTCACCTTTAATGAAATGTTAAACATAATCGGTCCTTGGACCAATTGGACAGAAAAGGAAAGAATAAATAATTTGTTGCACGATGTGCGATTTTACTAACATCTTCTGGTTTTTGTGTTAATTTGGTGGCCGACTTTACAGATTAGACATAATAGGAGGCAATGTTTCTGCGATCTTAAATTTGTATAGCTGAACTTAACTGCTTCTGTAATGTTGTAATTGCGAGCGCTAGGGCATTTGTACATGGGTTCACGACGTGTTGTTCTTTTTATTTTCAAAATAAACTTTAAAACCCCAAAAATCCAACTTGTCAATTCAGAAATTCTGGGTAGCAATATATTTAGTGATTTCAAATCTTAAATAGATTTGTTTTCCCTTTCTTTCCTTGTATTAAAAGGCACCCCAAGTACTGTGTCAAAAATGATTTCGTCTATCGTTTTTAATATTTCACAAAAATTTAAATGCTTTTTAACACAAAACAAAATAAAAATGTTTTCAACCAATAATTTCAAAAAGTGTCTACAATGTGTATCCAAATATATTGATTTATATAAAGTATTTCTAGTTTTCCACTTTCATTTATTTGAACATATGATGATGTTGATGTTTTTTTTTTTTTTCAATCCTAATAAAAACTACAAAATTAAGTTATTTTTAACGTAAAATATTTAAATATTTAAGGTTTGTTATTAAATTTAGTGTAAAGATACTGTAAATAATCAATGTAATTAATTCTCAGTAATTGATTACAAAAGGTTGATAATCTTAAAAACTAAAGGGTGTCTCAATACATGTTTTTTATGTATATTTTTAACCGTAAAGGGCACCACTTTAAAATTAAAAAAATGCGTACCACTAAAGCTTTCAATGAAAAAAAGTAATACAAAAATAAATCGAAAAATTGAAGGGTGTCCCCATAGGTGACGTTAATTGTATTACCCTTCGAAACGTTGTAGACAAACGCCTGCAAATTGGAATTATTAATATTCAAAATTACAATTAAAGGGTGCACCAAGAACTCACACTTTTAAGCAGTTGTAGACAGACGCTTAAAATTTACAAAAAACCTGGATGCTAACTCCGCTAAAACAATAAGTATAAAATTTGAAGTTGGAAATACGAGGGTGTCCAGATAGTTAATGAGTTTGATTTATATTGAAATTTTAAAGATCCCGTATTTCTAAATCCCTTACAACATAAACTACAAAATTTAAGTTTAGAAGTTATTGAGTGTTTCCACAAAAAAAAAATATATATGTAATTTGAACTACATGGCTCTATGTTTTGAACCGATATAGACAAACGCTTGAAAGTTAGACATAGTATTGATTACTATCATCGTTGTAATAACAAGTTTAAATATATAAAATTATAAATTAAAGAATAACCAACTAGTTCATGTAATTTAATGTATATTGCGATACTTTTGAACAGTTTTAGAAAGACGGTTGAAATTTATAAAGAACCGCTATAAAATTTCGATTTGGAAATTAAATGGTGGCCCAACAGTTGATGTTGGTATGTGTCCCTATAGTTGATGTTAATAATTTATATGACCAAACTTGTTTTGTTTTGAAGTCGGTTTGTTTTTCCAAGAGTTATGTTTGTGTGTTTGGTTTGCCAACTATACTTACCAGCAAACACGCAGGTTTAAATTCGTATTGATATGAGTGCTCTCTTGAGTGCAACATCTTTATAAATTTTCATCTACAGTATTCTTAAACTTTTAATCTCAGCCTAAAACTCTTATCCACTATAAATATTCAAAAAAATAAAAAAACGAAATAAAAATACATACTTGTGTACATAAATATACAAAATTAAAATGTTCTATAGAATTTAACATTTTTAGGTTACTTGGAAACATGGAAATGTAATCCGGGTATCGAACATAATCCACAAAAAAATTACTTGTTTTAACAGGTATGTTTTGTTTATATTTATTTTGCCATTTTTAGGCTATGCGAATGTTCGAATGATTAATAATTTATTATTTTTTTTTTTTTTTTTATTGAACATCCCACTATTGGTAAAATTGTTTTTTTGTAGTTAAATTTTGGTGAAAAATCGAGATTTTAGTGAAATTTAGATCTTTTAGTATTCTAGATTTTTTTTAATTTTCCAATGAACCACAATTTTTGGAAAATATAATTTTTTGTGAAATTTTGTTGAAAAGGTTATATTTCGATAATTAATGGCGTTGTCTTTTCTGACAAAAATGTTACATATGTTTAACATTTTTTACACCTTTGTGTTCTTTTCTAAAAAATGTTCGATAGTGTAAATTAAAAGTATGTTCTTTTGAAAATATGTTGCACGAAAAAGTGTAAGATATGTTACATATTTTACCCACAATTTTATGTAAGGGTAAGTATGCTACACTTTTTAAGTAGTTCTTACTCTTGAGAAGTGGTGTTTGCTTTTGTTGCTAAACCCAATGTTATACTACTTTATGTTTGAAACGCTAATTAAACATTACTGAAATGTAAAGTTAGTTAGAAAAATTCAATAACAGTTTTTGTTCTATTGTGGCTGAAAAATGTGAAGCAATTTTTCGAAATTAAGGCAACATGCAAAAACTGTCATGTGATTGTTGAGTAACATTTATTTTCAGAAAAGAAAACGCCATAAGTTAAATTCCGATTTGTTGGTAGCACTTCTTCCACTTTGACCCTTTTAGCAAAACTTACTTTGAATCTGATGTAGCATTTTCGAACAGAGGAAAACTAAAACTCTGCTCAATTATCTAGTTTTCTTTAAAATTTTATCGTAATTCATTCATATTCTTCCATAAAACAAATTTTGTAGTGCTTTGAAATAATTTAGACCATAAATATCCAAAAAATTTAAGGTAAATGATTATCAGATGTAAACGTACCTTTAGTTTTTTGATTCTTTTGTTTTTCTAAGTTTTAATTAGAAGACTCTATTTCTTGCATTAAAAATTTGGGTTAAATTCAGTGTTAAGTTTGTATAAAAAATATTTTAGATTTTTTTTGTCGTTTTACTTTGTCGTTTAAATGCCTCATCAATTTGGCATGCAGTACAGGACCTTTGAATTTTTTTAAATCCACTGATGACATATATCAGCAGTAGCGCAATGGCTATGGATATGCTTTTCCTGCAGTGTGGCATTTGATTTTTGTAGTCTTAAAGAACTCAATTAAATGAGAATATCATGAAATATTTATATTTGAAGGAATCAAGCACAATTAAACGTAGATCAGATAAAATAAATATTGCAGCTTAGAGGCAACTTATGACGAATAAGAAGAGAACTTATTAACTTAAAAACTTATTAAAGATGTGCAATTATTGTAAGCGGAAATGTATTATTAAATAAAATTGCACTCCACGTTCAGTTTTCGGAGAATTAAATTTGATGGTGGCTAAGAAAAACTTTGTTTGCTTTTTGTATCCACGTTAGTTATGGAGAACAAATGACTGTTTAAAAAAACAAAACAAAAACACAGCGAAATAATTCAAAATTAAATTCAATCCTGTTTTCCCCTTTTATTGAAAAAAATCTGCATTTAGTGTAAGAAACAAATGATAAATGCATCATTTTACGCACACAATTACTATAACTGAGTATTGATTCTTAGTATCAAATTTATTTAAAAGCAAGACAACACAATAATGCTGATCAAAGCAGAATCCACACAACAATCGTACAAATAAATTAAATAAATACTCACGTCCTGCTTTGCTTGGAATAAAATAGCCCAACAAATTGGTTCGATTGCGGGAGGCGTTAAAGGTAAATAGCCACAACGAATCATTATTATATACAAAAACGAGCCTTTTACTAAACACAATACTCAGTGTTGTCAACTTTGAAATTTCAAGACGCACCAAAGTGAAGAAAAAAACGCACCATTTAAGAGAAAACGCACCAAGTTTTAGAATTTCTTTTTTATTTAAAATCTTTAATGATTTAGTTTTTCAAAAAAAGTGTAATTTTTTGTATTAAAAATATAACAATAAAGCAGTCTTAAAGTTCTAGGTTTTTACAAAGAAACAACAAACATACAAAATAAAAAAAATACAAAATAAAACTTAACAAAAATAAAAAAATAAACAAATATGTTTGTGTTAATTTGTACTAGATAATACATTTTTTTCATATATTGCATACACAAATTTTGCAATAAAAAACAGCGAACATTCATAAAAAAATATTTCTGTATAATTACATACATATAGTTTAATAAGTAAAATTGCCCTACAAAATTCATTTTATTAAAGGCTTATAAAAAAATATGAATAATTTGAAATTACATCAACTAATGGAACACCCTTTAACCTCCAAATCCAAATTTTATACTTGTTGTTATAGCGGACTCAGCAATTCAGGTTAGTTGTAAATTTCAAGCGTCTGTCTACAACTGTTAAAAAGTATGGCCATATATATCAAATTAAGTGAACTATAGGCACACCCTTTAGTTCATAATTTTTAGTGTTAATACTTGTTACTATATCGGCCATAGCAACCGACATTCTGTCCAATTTACAAGCGTTTGTCTATAACGGTTCAAAACATAAGCCCATATAGGTAAATTTACGTCAATTATGGGGGCACCTTTTAATTTTTAGATTTATTTTTGTATAACTTTTTGTTATTGGGAGCCATAGTAATACGCAGTCATTTTATATTTTACAGAATAGTCCTTTACAGTTCATAATACACGTAAAAAATATGTATGGGGACACCCTTTAATTTTTAAGATTATAAACAGTTTATTAAACGAGACCAATCTGTAAGCATAATCTATCATATTACCAACAATTTTCAAAATGACTGAGTTCTGCAGGCACAAACATAAAAAAGCAACATTCAGTCGAGTTGTATAACCTCCTTCTTTTTTTGAAGTCGGTTAACTGATCACGACAAAACTCTGCTTTTGCTAAGCTGTTTAACAGATACGACAGCAGCCTTTACTACAAAAACAATGACCATGAAAATCTAAAAGGGATAGTATATGCCATACAGAGAAATGTTTCTTTCTTAACATAACATAAATGAATACTCGTACAACAACAATACCGTTTCATTTTGTGTTTATGATTTGGTACGTCTTAAACGAAATGGTATTAAAACAGGTGTATTTTTTGTACAAAAATTTTTTTCTAGTGCCACCACAAACAGCGTTACCACACAAGAAATTTACTTTCTACCAATAATTTTCAAAAATCCTACCAAAATCGTTCACAGCCTACCAAAAATTTAAAAATGCATTTCTTGCATATAAACTCTGTTATACTCACTTGGTTTTTTCCCCCGTAATTGTTGAGATGGTAGTTTGTCTTTTGGTGACTTTTGAGATGGGTGTTATGATTTAAAATAGTTTTAGAGCATACTATGCAGAATGAACACCCATCTCTTTCCTGGAGGCAATCAAATTCGCTCAACCATTCGGTTCTAAATTTTCTTTTGACTGTTTCTTTACATGCAATATTAGTAAATATTTATGTAATAAATAGGTACATATTTACAATTAAAAAAGTTTACTTTTTTTCCATTATGTTTGTTAATTTTTTTAATACGTACACTTAAAAATAAAACTTCGCTCAAAAATTATGTTAATTTCCATTTCATAATATTGTTCGCGTTTCTTAAACCACAGATGGTTATAGCTTTAATCATCTCTATGCAAAAAAGCAGATATGTTTGTTATTACACCTAAAACAGTTTTTGAAAACAGTGATAACACTATTCAAAGTTATTGTTTATTTAATTCAAAGTTACATTTCTTTTTATTTTATGTTCTGACATTTTAAGGTGAAAAATTTACTATTGCTAAAAAATTTCTGGAGAAGGAAAACCTACCACAAATTAAAAAAAAATGCAACAAACCAACCAAACTACCAAACTGTTTTTTAAAAACGAAAAACTACCAAGTTTGGTCCGATTGGACCAAAGCGGCAACGCTGACCACAAATTAAAAAAAGCACCAAAATTTAAAAAAAAACGCACCACGCACTAACACGGGAAATTTTCGTACTAAAAATTCGAAAAAGCACCCAAAATGGTGCGAAACGCACCAAGTTGACAACGATGACAATACTAAAGGGAACAAATATGTTCGGGTGTGTACTCGTATACATTCATAAGTTATTGTTGTAATTTACAGTCTGGTTAAGGTTCATAAAATGATTGTTTGGCTGTAGATTCATTCTCTTATCAAACAACTTATTTTATTTTTAATTTAACTGAATAGAAAATGACTTTTTATAACTCATAGCCAGTGTGTTCAACTAATTATTTAATACCGCACCACACTGTAGCTGACAATAATTTGATTTACACACAGGTTCATATAATGGGTTCAATCATGTTTCTTGCCAAAAGAAAAACGGTAACAATCGTGCATGTAAGTGTTTCATACGTAAGTAGTATCACTTAATGTATTTATTTTATCGATTCTCTCGCTGATTCGTTTATTTATTGATGCAATTGAGCATTCGTCCCAGCATAACTGCAGATTGAAAATGATTATATTTAACAAATAAATTCATCCTATAAATTTTCTTTAAACATTAAGCAATTGTTATGAAAAAAAGGTAAAACGTATTAGCTGCCAAATATTCAGCATATTTGAATTGCTTCTGTAGTGTAGGCGTGCAGACAATAATTATGACAATTCATTTTAAAAAATACTTGGACTGTTTTCAAGTCAAACATCCTTTTCCATAAGGGTTAAATAGAAACCATTCTCTAAATCGGTAAATTCATATTAATATTTAAATTCACTTTCTTCAATCCAATCTGTAAGCATTAGCGGTTTTTTTGAAATGTTTAAAGATTCTTTACTTTTGTTGCTGAAATTAAATATTTCTTTATTTTTCATTTTATTTAAAGCATTTTCTTTTAATGCTCGTTATTTTATTTTTGTATTTGACTCGAATCTTCTAACTCAATATTTATTATTTTCTCACAGTGCTTACCGTATACAAGTTTTCTTTCTTTATAATTCTAAATACTGTAGAATCTCCACGAAGGGAAAATTAACAATTTACACAATAAAAAGCAACACTTCCTACTATATCTATCGGTCAATAAAAAACAGATATTACGACCTAACTTTTCTAATTGATACTGGTTCTGATACTGCTTTATGTAAAGAAAATGTGGTACATGGATATTATATAATTGGGATAATATAAAAATATTTCCGAGTTACATAGTTTTTTTTTGGTATAATTAACTATCTCGGAATCTTTGTTCATAATTTTTCGTAAAAAATAAACATCTAAGAGATTTGTTAAAGAAGGAAATATAATGGCAATGGATATACAATGAAATAAAAATAATAACCGTCAAAAATATTTTGTTTGCGATTTTGGTTTTTAAAGCCTTCTCTACAAAAAGTGGATAAAGGGTACGTATAAGTTTGTCATTCTGTTTGTAATTTCTACAATATCTATTTCCGGCCCAATAAGTATAAATATATATCTTCAGTTCTTATTCATAGCGAGTCGATTGTGGGACGTCCGTCTTTCCGTCCGTATTAGAGGCAGCAGGCAAAACACCACTACTGCCTCCAATTTTTTCATACCATTTGGAACAATGAAGTAACTTCAATCAAAACCCAAATATGTATATGGGACGATAGAGATTAAAAAAATAAGTAAAAAACATTAAGTTAAAAAATTAAAAAATTTACGCTCGCCCATATTTTTCGAATTTTGGGCTCTGAACTTTTTATAGATATCAATATGGGTATCATTTAAAAGCTTTTGAAGAGATCTTTGAGGATATACTAAAATTTGTTTAAAATGCATAACACATTAAGAGCCGTTGACATTTTTATGTAAAATTAAATATACGTAGAACTTATTTTTTTTTTCTTATTTTTTAATTCTCTGTCACCCCAACATAAGCTTTTTTGATTGGAATTACTTCACTAAACTAGATCTACAGAGATGATGTAGGGTAGATAAGATTCGACATAGCCGAATATAGCATTACAATTCAAATTAACCGTTTCGATTAATCTTAAATGTATTCGAGAAGTTCATATATAATTTTCATATTTTTTTTTTTCATTTTATGCATTTAGTACGAGTACATAATTATTAGGAACTTATTTCTACGTTTTGATATAAATTTGTTATGAAAATTTTCATATAATGTATGTATTTCTAATAATATTCATGTCAACAATTATAAAAAGAAGTTGGGAAATAAAATACCTATATGTCGATTATGGATGGCAACCGAACTTCAGTTGCGTTGCCAGTTGCCAAAACTATATTACGGATAACAACTGGCAACTGAAGGCTGGCAACCTCAGTTGCCAAATAATATTAATATGGGCAACCGTGTTTTTGTGGTTGCTTTGAAGAGTTTTCAATTGAAAAAAGCTGTTAAACGGAAAAGTAAGAATGTTTTCTTTTATTCATTTATGTGTTTAATGAAAATTTAAACATATTTTATGCCTGCAGATTACAAAATGGTCAAAATCACCACCAGACACATTTTTCTATTAATAGAACAACCTCTTTTAAAACTGTGGACAACGTTGGTTGAATCATTCCTATATTGAAATCATTACCGTGTGATTTTTTAAAGCTGCCTTCCGCAAAAAATATTAGAGCAGCGCCAACTTTTAACAGTGGAGGTATTACTGTGGATCTATGAGTTTGTTTTTAGTCCTTATACAAAGTGTCCGCTATGTACGTCACTGCATCTTTTGTCAGACGAAAATATGCCTTAAAGCTAAACAAGCAATGTTTATTGAAAGTAATTTTAAATGCATTTATGTATATAAACATATACTCACAGAACAGATAGTAATTCAAGGGGATTCGAATTGTCCCTCAAGCGCCGTCTAATTGATGCCACATTGGTTCTCTTGGTCGTCGAAAAATAAGTCCACGGAACTTAGCATTTCAAAAAATTTATTTACTTTTTACCACTTTGTAAACTATTTTTTTCACTTATTTTTGTTTTCTTATTTGTTTTTTATTTATTTTATATTTTAACTCTTTTCTGTATTTTAAAACTTTCTACCACTTTACTATTTATTGCATTGTATGCTTGTTTACAATTATTTTCAGTTGCCGATATGTCATAATAACGATTTCGATAACTTCTTGGCAACTAAAAAAAGTTGCCATCCATAATATGAATTTTTTTGTCAGTTGCGTTGCCCATTGACAACGCAACTAAAGTTCGGTTGCTATCCATAATCGACTTACTAAAGTTTGTTGTTGTTCTTTGTTATTATTGTTTAGCATTTTTATTTTTAAGTACATTTTTTGAGCGCCTCCCTTTTTAATCCCTTTTTTGGAAATTTTGTAACTTGTTTTTTAATTTTTTGGCAAGAGAATACGTACCTTTAGTTTAGAAGTAGGAAGTTCCTGAAATATACCTTAGTATGAAGGTAATTTTGTTTTTTGATTGTTTGCTTTTAATTTAATTGTTAAAATTTAATCTGTAAATATTTGGGTAATAAACTTGAACTTGAAAAAACTTAAAACTGAACTATGAAAATTTCATAATATTTAAGTAAATGTTCTTTACCCTTATATAATTATTATATTATAATATTATTAATGTCGTTCATAACAGTTATGACTAAATTTCTAACTGAATAGTTTATAAATATAAAAAATCTTTCAGAAATACAAAAAATCATACATAAATATTATGAACGCAAAAATTTATGAACAACTTTCAGAACTTATATCAATATTACATTTTTTTGTGTGTAGAATATTAGATCTTCTACATTAATTTTTAACTAAGTTTCCAATTTTATTAAAACCGATTCAGGCATGACTTCATTAAGATCGATTCAGACGCATGTGTTTCCCACTTCTCTCTTTTCATTCCTCCTAGTCTGTTGTTTGAAAATAGTGCACCTACCAGAGAAATATCTATGTGTGTTTCAGATTTCATTTAAAGGTTCAGCCAATTAGTTTTTATTTGCGCATCAATAATCAACGCTATCGTGAATAAGAAGTGAAAGTTTTTTTATTCACCTGAAATTTTTATTCCAACTATAACAGAAAATTGGTATCGGAAATTTCACGTGAACAAGTTTGAACAGTGCTATCATTGCATTTACAAGAATAAAAAAAGTTGTTTACGGCAAAAAGTGCTTACCTGCAGTTTTTTATTTTTTTGTTAAGCCATAAAACACTCGTATATGGCATACTATACATAAAAACTTTAGTCCGTAATTCCGAATATACGGGCCAGCCCCCAATTTTAAACGTAACATTTTTGCATAAAATTGCATTTTTTGAATCTTTGAACTGCCTGAATGTCACTTTGAAATTTGTACACCGATTTTGCCCTAAAAATACTTTTAATCGACCTAAAATTTCTAATTAGATAAAAAATACTTACATGTACGAGGGCTGCTCTATATATTTCTGGGCTTATAGTGAAAATGCGAATATTTATAATCAAAAATGGTTTTATTGTTTTTCAAAGTATTCTCCAGCATGATTTATACACTTTTGCATGCGCTCAAACCAGTTGTCGAAGCACTTTTTCCACTCCGATTGAGACACCTCTAAAACATGGTTTTTGAACGCTTCAACAGCTTCTTCTGGCGACGAAAATCGTTGACCACACATTTTTTTCTTGATGTGCGGAAACAAGAAGAAGTCATTAGGTGCCAAGTCAGGGCTGTACGGTGGATGACCCATTAATTCGACGTTTTGGCCGGTCAAAAACGCTCTGGTTTGAGCCGATGTGTGAGAGCTCGCATTGTCATGGTGAACAATGATTCGTCTTCTCTTGTTGGTTTTTCGAATTTCTCCGATGACTTCAGGCAAACAAATTGTAGTGTACCGCTCACAAGTGGCCGTCCTACGTTGCTCAAGCGGAACAGTCGCCACATGACCACTTTTGCCGAAGAAACAGGCGACCATTTGCTTCGAAGTGCTTCTTCTTTGAAGACCCACACGGTCGATTGTTGTTTCGTTTCGGGATCATACGCATAGATCCATGGTTCGTCACCTGTGACGATCTTATAAACGTCTTTTGAAGCACCGCAATCGTATTTTTGCAACATTTCTTTGCACCAATCGACACGAGCCTTTTTTTGAGCGACTTTCAAATTGTGCGGGATCCAACGAGAACAAAACTTTTTTACGGCCATGTATGCTGGTGGAAGAAATGTCCAAGGATGTCTTTATCTCTCGGTATGTCGCATGTCGATCTTGCATTATGAGTTCACGCACGGCATCAATGTTCTCTGACACAACAGCCGTTTTTGGACGACCTTCACGGAATTCGCCCTTGAGCGAGCTTCGGCCACGATTAAATTCATTATACCAATTTTTCACAGTGCAATAGGATGGTGCTTCATCGCCATACAAAGATTTAAGTTCATCAATGCACTCTTGTCGTGATAATCCACGTCGAAAGTTGTGAAAAATGATGGCACGAAAATGTTCACGAGTTAATTCCATTTTTTTCTATATTAATTTTTTCAAGTCACTGTAAACAACAGAAATAATGGTCGTACGTCAAAACGTTTTGAGTACGATTATGCTTAAAAATGACAAATTTTCCAATGGAAATGTCAGATTGCACTTGAAAGCACTCAGTGTTGCCAGGCCAGAAATATATATAGCAGCCCTCGTATGTTAATTCCACTATCGAAATCAAATTGAACACAGAAAAAATTCAACATTTAACGAAAAAAAAACATTCATGATAAGGGAATTTTGTTTTTAATGGAATGTGGAAAAATTTTATGTGAAAAATAATTCGCGATAGGGGTGATTATATTTCAGTTTCTGATATGATACTTGTATTTGCTTTCAGAAATACTTGCTTTCAGAAATAGTAAAAAATTACGTATTCATTTTTAGTAGACATGAGTTCTGCGAATTATTTTGCGGGTAAGCAATGTAACCTCTGTCCCTTACAGAAAAATCGTTGCAACACCAACAGTAAATCTTATCAATAAGACTTTTTAAATGGTTCTTTTGCTGTTGACACTTAAACGCGTCAGCAAAAGTCATTTCTACTAGAATGACTAAGATGTTTCTTGTTTAATCGATTTCTAATATTTAACGCTATAGCAATGTTGTCAAAATAATTTTACTGATAAGTTTCTAAAAAAATGTTTAATGTCACAAAATTAATTAAAAGTGATCTTTATCATGTCATGTGTTGACATCAACTCAAGTTTGATTTGTCACTTTCAAATATTTCTTTTAATTGTATAAACGAAATGATTAAAAATAATTGATTATTTTGTTGTCTCGATATCGGAAAAACAATAATGTATAAGTATACAGAGTAACTTTTGAGCGGATAGATTATATTTAAAATTATACAGTAATAGTCATTTATTACATAAGTATAACATTACAACATTATTATTGCCTTTAATAAATTTTATCGTTTATTTGACATTTTTAATTAATTTTTTTTGAGCACTGGTTCAGTTTTTAAAATAAAAATAATAAAAAACAAACAATATTTTTGTTTTAAAAACTGACCTATGCTTAAAAAATTAGAAAAGAGAATTGCCTTGAATTATTGTATAATTAATTATTTCTTTTATAAGAAATACGTTTAGGCAATTTTTTTAATTATTTCTTCTATTACATTGATACGCAAAAAATGAAAGGGTAAAGTGTTTTTCAAATAAATGTACACACGTACGTAGACCCACATGTATATTGTTACTACTGTAAAAGAAACAATCAAAATATTAATTACTCAAAGCTGTAAAAATATTGTTAATAATATATTTTGAAATGGCTGTTACTTTTAAGAAAAATAAAATATATGTTTAAGCGTAAATGCGGGTCGGATAATCGAAATTCATTATCTGGTACCACAAATATTTACTTTTAACTAACTTTCCTTTAATTTACTAAATAATTGTTCTTTTATTAAATCAAATAAATAAAGGTGCATACACCAACCTTGATTTGATTTTGGAAATTTTAAAATCGTGACACTTTCTTTTTGAATAATAATTGAACTATTTGGCCGTTATATTATTAAATTTTTCCATTCATATTGTGATGGATCTACATAAATCGCTTTTAATAATGAGTCATTGCGTCTTTATGTTATTATTGTTTTCACAAATTTAACTCTTTGTGAAGAGGTAAAAAATTTATACTAATGGTTTTATCTCGCTGCCTTAATTTAAGGTCACTGATGTCTGTTCTTTCATTAAATCATAAAATTGATAAAATAAAAACAGGTTTCCCTTTAATGTAGTTTTGTTTGTGCTTTAAATTAACATTGGTCATCATGTGTGGCTCGTGGAACCCTTATCACATGTGTTAATCACTACTAAGGAAGAAAGAAAAAATCGTTGTAAAAAATGGTTTCTTTATGAGACATAAATTTCTTTTAATTGCATTAATAGTTTTCCTACAAAAATATTAACAAAATAATAAAACAGATTGCATTGAGTTTGGTCAGGCACTCTAGTCTATGTTGTTTAAATTTCGTATTGTTCTGTTATAATAAGATTTTTTATTAATATTTGTACTAATGAATAATTATTTACATACACACGAAGTTAAAAAAAAACCGTTATGTATATAACGGTGAAAAAAATTTTTTAAGACGGTGGAATTTTTTGAACTTTCATCTCTTTCTGTTTCAAAACATTTAACTTGTATCGAAACTAATATTTGGAAAAAAAAGAATTAATAAAAGAATAATGAGTTTTAACCTTTTAACACCGGTTGGCTTTATAATCTTATTTATGACTCTTTTACACAGACTTTAAAGAGTCTTTTCATTATCATGCTTTATAGACCGATTTGTAGTGTAGTTATGAAGATAATATAATGTTCGCTTACAAGGCCGTTTTTTCCAAAAATGTTAACTTATAGGAAAAAGAAGGATTATTTTTATTTCCTTCTTATCATGAATATTATTTCTCTCGAGATGTTTTCCCTTTTCCTCAAATTAAAGAAGTAAATATTTTTTTTATGTAAACAAAAACTCCTTTTGCTTTGACCCTCAATAATAAATATCGGTAATTTAAATAGTTAATCGGGATAATAGAAAATAACACGAACAAGAGATTTTATTTCGAAAATTAATAAATGTAATAAAAAAATTCCTGTTGTTTATTTTAATTTAATATTTGCAAAGTGCCCGTGCATAAATTAAATTAAATATGGATTAAAATTGCCACAATATCATAACGCATCGATTTATTCCTACAAAATTTTGAAGTACTATAGTTAAAAGAATTTTTAATCAAATGGTGAAATAATATTAATTTTTTTTTTTTAACATATAAATTCCCGAAAGGAGAAAAAATTTTTTTTTTATAAAAGAGGCTACGTTGCTAATTAAATCTGGGAATGTCAAACCCTTTTTGGAGTGTGTAGCTAAAATTCGGGACTTAAAAGCCCGTTTACCTTTTTTTACCTTAAGTTAAGGTTGGCCAAAATTAACAAAACCAAAAAAAAAAAAATAAATGTAAGTCCATTTTCTCTCTGCACATTTAAGCACATTTTTATAGATATTTGCAGGTCTGATTAAATTACCAAATCTTGATATTTGAGTTAAAAATAAACTTTTTATGCATTTTCAAAAAACTTTATGTCTGAGGTGCCTAAATTTGGTGCCCTACCCAGAAGCCCCCTTCATCGTAGGGGTCTGGCCGTCCGCCTCTATAAAATTTCTTTGAGATATGTTGAATGTGTCATAAGATACCGAATTTCGTAAAAAAAAATCGTTTTCGAGCCATTGTGTGTTAGTTGATTTGGCCTCTGAAAATGTATTTTACAAAAACAAAATACATGTTGTTTTCTTATTGTTATAGTTGTTTTAGAACTGCTATTACCTATATAATTAATTAAGATTTTTTTATGCAATTCTATTCACAATGTTTTCCGGATATTTTCTTGTTTGGATATCTTTATTAAAGTTACAAAAATGTAACTTTTTACAACAATGTTGTCAGAAAAATGCTGAATAATGAAAAATTCTCTTCAAAAAATTCATGTGTTAAAATTTTTATGTAGAAAAAAGTAATATTTAAATAGTTTATGAATTTGAAACAGACGTGTAATCTGCATTACAATTCAGTACTTCATAAGCTCTGTATTATTTCATTAATTCTCAACAATGATATAAATCTTCTAACTAATACTACAAAAATAATCTTGTATAATAATTAGTTTAACACAGATAAGCTTAAAGCGTGATTTTCTTGTTGTAGCAAACTGCTGCTTGTCAAAAAAGCTTAAAAGTCAAATTGTGTTTGAAAAAAATGTACGTATGTATGTATGTGTATCTGAAAACATTATTTGTGCGTGATTTTAAAAACTTTGAAATCATAAATTTTAATTTGGTATTGTGGCAAGAAAAATCCGATTTGAGTTAATTAACTGTAATTAAGTTAATAAATACAGTTTTAATTTTGTTTGTAAATTCTTGTTAGATGCCATATAAATCGTGATTAATACTCCATAAGAAAGAAAAAATTTCCTAAGATGCGGTAGATGCGTATTATAAATAAGTATTTAAAATTAAAATCCAAAATTATTAATTATACACAATATGGAATACATTTAAATAACATTTATAATAAATCAAAAAATATGTAATAAATTAACATTTGTAAAAGCGGATTAAAATGGTAAATTAATTTGAATTATCTATCGAAAATTTATTTTTTTTTTTTTTTTTGGTGAGAAACCAACACTTAGATTTTTTATCATATTTTAGAAAGACAATAAAAAATCAAATTTTAAAAGCAAGAGCTAAAGCCTCTACGAGATTAATCGTACAAATTTATTCAAAAGAAAAATGTTATTAAATTATAACTATTAGTTTTCTATTGTTAATATAATTTAATTTTTTTATTATAATTTTATCATAATAGTTCTTAATATGTGTTTTTGATTTGTAGTTATTGGTTTAATATTATTTATTTTTAAAACCCTTTTCTATTTCCTTAACGGAAACACCTAAAAACAATTAATTTTACGAGTATTTTCACGTTATTTGGAAATGTTTAACTATCATTTTATATGATTGATATTTAGACAACTCTTTTCTTTTCAAACTTTTGTATATAATAAAAACAGCTTGGACTGGATTTAATATCGCCTAAGTCTCCCACACTATTTCAATGATTAAAGGCTTTTGATTAATAACATCACAATTTTATCGCATTCGATTCAATTAAATTAAATTTGTTTTGGCTTGCTTCACAGTTTTGTTGTTTGATTATACACGCTTAAAAAATAAATGAATACTTGTCAGTTTAAACTTACTAAGACCTCAACAAATGATATTCAAAACGAATTTCTTTTTGCACGCCTATTAAATAATTCTTGCAAAAAAAAACCGACTTCAACACAGATTTCATCTGTCTGCCTATACCGGTTCAAGAGTATGGCCACATAAAATAGATTACAATAACTATTGGCACACCCTTATATCTATTATAGTTTGCCAATATACATCAAATTACAGCAGCTATACACCCTTTAATTTCAAAATTCCAAAATACTTGCTGTGTTAATAGATTTAACAATCAGGTTCTGTGTAAATTTCAACCATCTGTCTATAACAGTTCAACAATTTGCCCATATACATCAGATTGTATCAACTTTTCTAAAAATCTTAATTTATAATTTAAAATGTTATTATACGAGGGTTGCTCTATATATTTCTGGCCTAATAGTGAAAATGCGAATATTTATAATCAAAAATGGTTTTATTGTTTTTCAAAGTATTCGCCAGCATGATTTATACACTTTTGCATGCGCTCAAACCAGTTGTCGAAGCACTTTTTCCACTCCGATTGAGACATCTCTAAAACATGGTTTTTGAACACTTCAGCAGCTTCTTCTGGCGACGAAAATTGTTGACCACGCATTTTTTTCTTGATGTGCGGAAACAAGAAGGAGTCATTAGGTGCCAAGTCAGGGCTGTGCGGCGGATGACCCATTAATTCGACGTTTTGGCCGGTCAAAAACGCTCTGGTTTGAACTGATGTGTGAGAGCTCGCATTGTCATGGTGAACAATGATTCGTCTTCTCTTGTTGGTTTTTCGAATTTCTCCGATGACTTCAGGCAAACAAATTGTAGTGTACCACTCAGAAGTGACCTTCCTACGTTGCTCAAGCGGAACAGTCGCCACATGACCAGTTTGGCCGAAGAAACAGGCGACCATTTGCTTCGAAGTGCTTCTTCCACGAACAACTTTCGTTGGATTTTGCTCGTCTTTGAAGACCCACACGGTCGATTGTTGCTTCGTTTCGGGCTCATACGCATAGATCCATGATTCGTCACCTGTGACGATCTTATAAACGTCTTTTGAAGCACCGCAATCGTATTTTTGCAACATTTCTTTGCACCAATCGACACGAACCTTTTTTTGAGCGACTTTCAAATTGTGCGGGATCCAACGAGAACAAACCTTTTTTACGGCCAGGTGTTCATGCAGTATCGAATGTATGCTGGTGGAAGAAATGTCCAAGGATGTCTTTATCTCTCGGTATGTCGCATGTCGATCTTGCATTATGAGTTCACGCACGGCATCAATGTTCTCTGGCACAACAGCTCTTTTTGGACGACCTTCACGGAATTCGTCTTTGAGCGAGCTTCGGCCACGATTAAATTCATTATACCAATTTTTCACAGTCCTATAGGATGGTGCTTCATCGCCATACAAAGATTTAAGTTCATCAATGCACTCTTGTCGTGATAATCCACGTCGAAAGTTTTTTTTATATATATTCACTTTTTCATGTCACTGTAAACAACACAAATAATGGTCGTACGTCAAAACGTTTTGAGTAAGATTATGTTTAAAAATGACAAACTTTCCAATGGAAATGTCAGATTGCACTTGGCAGCACTCAGTGTTGCCAGGCCAGAAATATATATAGCAGCCCTCGTATCACACAAAGAAGTGGACATTCTGTCTAAAATTCAGGTCTTTGTATATAACGGTTCAAAAAATACGGCCATATAGAAGAAATTACATTAATTTTGGAAACCCCCTTTAATT
The DNA here is from genome assembly GCA_916610165.2 of Gymnosoma rotundatum. NCBI lineage: Eukaryota > Metazoa > Arthropoda > Insecta > Diptera > Tachinidae > Gymnosoma > Gymnosoma rotundatum. The sequence goes on along the minus strand of OU744337.1, from coordinate 85,823,591 downwards.
TCTAAAATCAATTTATAAGCTTCTTGCTATAGCGGACTTGGCAAAAGCGGTCCCTTGTAAATATCAGCGTTCTGTCTTTAACGGTTTATAAGTTTGGTCACATACTTAAAAATACACCAACTATTAGGACACCTTTTAACTTCCTAATCCAAATTTTATACTTGTTGTTATAGCGGACTTAGCAATACAGGTTCGTTGTAAATTTTAAGCGTCTGTCTATAACTATGATAACATACATCAAATTAAATGAACTATTGGCGCATCTTTAAATTTATATTTTTAATATCAATAATTGTTTCTATAACAGCCATAGCAATCGACATCCTGTCCAATTTGCAAGCGTTTGTCTATAACAGTTCAAAAATAGGACCATATAGTTAAATTTACATCAAATATGGGGTCACCTTTTAATTTTTAAATTTTTTTTTGTATAGCTTTTTGTTATTTTGTCATTTTAAATTTTACAGAATCGCCCTTTACAGTTCATAATACACGTAAAAAATATGTATGTTGGATGGGTACACCCTTTAATTTTTAAAGCTATGAACTGTTTTTAAAACGGGACCAATCTGTAAGCATAATCTATCATATTCCCAAAAATTTTCAAAATCGGATCAGAAATAACTGAGTTCTGCAGCCACAAACATAAAAAAACCAACATTCAGCCGAATTGTATAACTTCCTTCTTTTTTTGAAAAACAGGTTTGAATTGGTTTTTTGAAACGATGCAAGATATACTTCATTTCATCTGATCACATCGCTATTGGTGCCACCGTTATCTGAAATGAAATAAAACTTTAATGTACGGGTCGGGCTTTAAAGACTATTTTGAAATTACTCTACCGCGTGCAGGAGACAGCGATGAAGCTCATCGAAGGCAGAAGTGTATCCGGATTTTTTTGACTCACTGGAGCATCGATAAAGTATAGGATGTGTTTTATATTTTGACCGCTAATACAACAAAATGTGCTCTGATAAAATTGGAGAACTTGTTCAGCATCAAGAGCGCATCTTTTTGTGGGCGATTGGCAAGTAAATAACGCATTCCATAAACCCCCTGTGATGCTTTTTTTCTGCCAATTTAAGCGTACAAAGTTTTAAATCGAACCTCTATTCTTCTTCACATAACCTCATTTCCTAGGGAAAAGAAGGTCATCTACTAAGTGCTGTCCATTAAAAAAGAGACTAAATTTGACAATTTGCATTTTCCAACACTTATTATATTTAGAAGGACTATTTTATGGAGATAAACTCTTTTTGTTTTGTGCAATCTACTTTTCAGCTTAAAGTGTATGATTTTTTTTTGTTTATAAGTGATAACGGGAACAACAAAAACAGCACATCAATGTCTTGGTTTTCTTATAGGAATATTGTAAGTACTCAGAATAGCGACAGTTTGCATCTGGAACCATTAAAACATTTGTATATCATGCAAGCCGTACACGTTGCGACCTGTTGTACAACTTTGCTAGTAATCAAGTTTTGTATTTTGTCTTCACAACTTCATTTTTAACCGACTTCAATTTGACAAAATGTTGCTTTTTTAATGTTCGTGCTGGCAGAATTCAGTCATTTCAGAACCGATTTTAAAATTTTTTAAAGGGTGTCCCCATACAACATACATGTTTTTATGCGTATTTTGAACCGTGAAGGGCATTACTCGTAAATTTAAGAAAACTAAGAATTTAATGAGGAATTAATTAATTTTATAAGGAATCTGTATTGCTAAATCCGCTATAAGTAAAAGTATTTTCATAATATTCAGTTTTGCAGTTCCACAGTTCAGGCATACATTTGTAAAATTCTATAAATGCACGCATTACATTTGAATTCTTCATCCTTAAGTTGTACAACAGGTCGCAATCTGTATGGCTTGCATTACAAAGAACCGAATTACATATTTGTATATCAGTAACTAGTTAAATTTCATGTTTTTAAAGTACCTGAACTTGAAAAATTTGGCTTAATTCTGTTAGTGATTTCAATATTCAACAAAAATTATTGTCTGAAAATGGCTTTTAATTATCAACAAATATACGATTCAAACTTAAAAATTGGTTAATGCTGTAAAGAGTTGTTGCAAACTGTAAAGTGAAAAATAAATAAGGAAACTAAATTCGACTGTAATAATTAAAAACAACAGGAGTGGAGAGAAACAAATACTTTTTTTTACTATCGCTGCGATCTTATAACAAAATTTCTCTAAATTTACTGGCTGGAAGGAAAATTATGTCAATTATATGTAATTACCTACAATTAGTTAAGGTAACTACCAAATTTGCGATTAAATTTTCTGATAAAAAACTATTTGTACATTAGATACACATGCATAAATTAAAGTTGACTGACTGACTGAAAGTCAAGAGTGTCATTGTATGAGTGTTTTAATTCTTATAATTAAAATTTACTGTCTCTCCCTCTCTTTGACATTATACACTTGTTTAAATAAAAAAAAATGTGCACAGTAGTTATTTTAAATTAAAAATGTATATTCATAATTTCATGTGAAGTGTCAGTTCAGCTCACACTCGAACAATCGTATAATGAACGCTGCACCTTTAAATTTTTTACCTTATCTATTTGCCTTTGTTGTTGAAAATAAAATCTAATTTGTGCAAGGATACTTCCCTTCCCTTAAACTTAATTTAAGTTTTTGTATTACGCTATGTAGATTCTAAATATCTGCTTAATACTGCTGGCGAACATATATGCCTTAACATTACTTCACCGTGGGAGCGCCCTTTGTATTTTAGTGTTATTTTTTTTTGTTCTTGCTACAGTTGGTGAGATGGAGGGATGTACAGGCGGACAGACATTGTAGCGAAACAATATGGTTACGTTTCATTCTTTGAGTACGGAGACATAAAAATATACATATTTATCCAACTTTGGTAATCCCGAACTCTTTTGTTGTAATTTGATACTAAAAGGTACAATGATAAACCAATGGCTCAATTCCTAAAATGATCGATTGCTCTGTGTAACAAGTAATGAATATAGGAAAGGGATCTGATATAGACTCGGATAGTTAAAAACAAAGAAATGGGGATAAGCAGGAGGTCAGTTCTTAAATGCTTTCATACAATAGTTTACATGCTATTTATTTACCCTGCTAGAATAATTTAGAAAATTAAAAAATTTCACCTAAAATTCTTTATGTACAGTATTAAACTTTTAATAAAAAGCTTCTTGAAGTAGTCGAAGAGGTTAAAAATTAGCAAAAAAAAATAATAATAATAAATGAAATAATTTTGAAACTAAAAATTAATAACTTTCACAAGTAAGTTATTGGAGCGATCGGTAACTCCGCTTTAGAAAATTTAAAATTTTTTGCTACTTTCGTTTCGTCGTCTTTAAAAAAACAGTCTTTAAGATGCTAAACCGGTTTTATCACATCTTCATTAAAACTTGTACATGTATGTACTCCTTGACTCTTTGTAATTTTCTCTACTTTAATATCTTTAAGTGTAATCAAATTCTAAAAAATATATTTATATGCTTTGTTTTTGGACTATAGAAAGTAACAGTTGATTATTTTATAAAAAAGAAACGAAAGCTTTTCGTTGCATCAAAGAAATAATTTTATAGAAAACAGTAGTTTCGTGCGCTACACAAAAACAATGTTGTTTATTGTTAATGTTTGTTGCAAATCCATTAATATGAAATGGTTTTTAAATTCAAAAATATTAAATATTGCCATTAATTTTACTGCAAAATATGTACTCAGAGGATACAAGAGGCAAAAATTTTATATTTTAAAGTATTTGTGATAAATTCCGCTTTGAAACCACTGTCAATATTGTATTTAAATTTAGATCTTTATATGTGTTTATTCTATGTAATCAAAGCCCATATCCTACGATTAACAATTGGTTAATGGATTTTATAATGCCTTTGAATAGCAGGAATTGAATACTCTCATGAAAAAGTTAATGTAGAAATTTAACAAAAGTCAACTTAACATTATTAAAGTCCAGGGAAAGTATGCAAATGGTTTCAATATCATGGTCGACTTCTTCGGTAATGTGAGACCATTTACTTTTTATTGTGTGATAATTTTCATGTGATTTTATTTCTCTTGCCTTTTTGTTATGGCTTACAGAGGGCGGAATTGCTTTGATAGTTAAAAGTTAGACTAAGTAACCTACACACAAATACTTCAAAATACAAATTAGTTTTGACGGATGCCCGTTATTAACTTGTTTGCGCAACAAAACGAGATATTAGGCCACGATAAGAGCAACTACAAGTAGTTAATAAAAGACACATACCGCCATACACATTTCAATTTTATAAACTACACATTTTGAACAGCAATAAAAATACAATTACTTTCATTTACGACAATACATGAAATATTTTCAAAACCATAAAAGAAAATGTAAAAACTATTGCAACAATTTGTTAATGCTCTCATATTTACTGCGCAGCGCCTTACTCTTTTTAATAAAACCAGAGTGCCGACGTTAACACATTTTGTTTTTCTTAAATCAATAACTATAAAAATTCGACAAGTGCAAGTCAGAGTGGCAATTGATCCTTGCTACCGTACAACATCTAAAATTACACAATTTTTAACTAAGGACAAAAATAACGAAAAAGCAAGCGACTACCTCTTTATATTTAGGAAATACAGCTGCGACAGAAGAGTTGGCAAACTTTGACTGACGCAAAAGCTATTTTACATAAAATGTACGTAAATCATGTAAAAGACGAAAAATTCCAAAGGTTTTTAAAAATTTTCAATTGCCTTTATAATCAAAGCATCAAATGAGCAGCTGTGATTTTGTATGATATTCCTCAAATTTTGATAAACATGCTTCTGTTCGGCTTAAAAAATGCTTTAACAAGTAAATCCCGAATGCGTCTCTGCTAACATGGAAAAAATTTATAAAAACTAAAACAAACATGATTTTTGTGATGCCGTCGCAGAGCGCTTTTTCTACAACCGAACAGTTTGGCTAAAAAAACGAAAAATGCTGTAATACGTAGTGCTGTTGGAGAAGAAAGTGGTGCGCGTGCAAAAATGCGGTTTTCAGAAACAATTTCCTTATTTTACAAGAGCAAATGCTGCTATAGTAGCGATTAAAAAGGTCAGACATATCCCATATTGCAAAGATGCTTCTGTGAGTCAATAGAGCCGGATACCTTACTGTCACCGTTGAGCTTTTTCGCTTTCTCCTACACTCAATCGAGGAACTCCAAAATAGTTTTTAAAGCACCGGCCGGCCCATACATAACACCACAGATCGGAAAAAGGGTATATCTAAGTGTGTCATTCCGTTTGTAATTTTTAAAGTATACATCTCATATCCCATAAAGTATATATACTCTGAGTTCTTATGCAATCAACTTTGTCATGGCACTGGATGAGCTAGAGCAAATTTAAATTTGACAGTTGATCAGATATAATTTCTAAAATTTTGCTATCGAGTTATACCGGTCCATGCCCTTCGGGGCAGCAGGCAAAACACCACGCCTGCCTCTAATTTTTCGATATCATTTGAAACAAACAAAACAACAAGTATACAACCTGAAATTGAAAATTAAAGGGAATTAGGCAGAATGTCTACTATAGACAGACGGATGTTACTCACAAAGAAACTGTATTATTAAGTTCGCTATAACAGCAACTACAACATTTGGAATTTGATGTATTTCGCCAATTTTTGAACAGTTATAGACAGGCAGCTGAAATTTACAATGAACCTGTATTGTTAAGGTTTTCCCATTATCGATGTAATTTGACATATATGTGGCTATTTTCTAAACTGTTATGTACAATTACTTGGAAACTAGAAAACTACTTCGTCTGGTATTAAAAAGTATAAATATTTAAAATTATAAATTAAAGGGTTTGGATTTAAAAATTAACGGGTTTCTCTATAGTTTATGTAATTTGATATATATGACTAAGCTGCTGAACAGTTGTATAACAAGTATAAATTTATATTTGGAAAAAAGGGTGTCTCAATATTTAATGTATTTTGATACATGTTGCCAAAACTCTTAAACCGTTATATCCAGACGACTTAAATTAGTTCTAAAGTCGTTTTTTTAAGAATTATTTATATCTACAGCCGCCATTTAAAAATGTTGTTTTATATTCAAATATATAATTTTTTATTTACAATATGCGTGTTAAAAAAAATCAATACATTTATGTTGTCTTGGTACGCTGCATCGTCATAAAGGTTTAATTGAGGTAACAATTCAAAACAAAATTCTTAATGAATTTATAAAATATTAATTATATAATTAGGAATACTTAATATAAATATGTTAAAATAAAAAGTTTTATCAAGGCAAGAAATTTACATCAAATGAAACTCTCCGTGTTCCGATATAAATATTATTTCTACATTAAAATCCTCGTTTGGTTGATTCGAAAGTACACTTTCTACTATCTTTATTAACTTGCACGATGTGGTGGCCAATATTATGAATTGCCAGGGGTTTCCTTTTAGCTTGAGCTCGAAGTTGTGAGATATCTAATTTTACAGGTACTCAATTTAGTCAGTTAACTTACTTGGGCTGCCTTTTTAGTATCATTTGTTGCCCAATCTTTGCACGAAAAGGGCGATTACAAACGACAGTTCTTTTAAAATTCCTGTCTTCAATTGTGCAGTTCCTGCGAGATGTTCTAATTATCTTAAAAAAAAAACATGCAATGTTTTTAGATTTTAGTATTACTCTATTTATCTCCCTCTCTCTCTATCTCTTAACGCATATTTTTACTTAAGGCGATTTCAGCGGTGACAGAATAAAGATTTTGCTTTAATTTTAAAGATTTGTTAATTAAAATAAGATTTGAAGATCTTTTTCCTAAAATAATGATTTTTCGATTTATGTGCTTGACACCTAATATTGCAACTTCTTCTTAGAATTTATTAAACATATTTACCTATGTGAAACAACTTATTGTAAATTAATACTCTAAAACAAAAAATTATATCACTGCCGCTAATGAATAAATATGTAAAAATTTATCATGTTTACGTTGCTAGTGAATTAAGTCAATTCGTTGACAAACAACAAAACGATTTGACTTTAACGACGCAACCTTAAAAAAGCTTTCTAATATTGACCCTCAAAAGTTTTTAAGACAAAAGTTTCTTCTCTAGCAAGTCTAATAAAACTTTTTCATATAAACAAAAAATTTAGATGACGAATTTAGGGAACTCCGCCACATTACTTTAATAAATATATTAAAAAATTTGAAAATGTTACAATGGAAGAGGTTTGGCATTCTAAAGCGAATAGTGAGTTAATGGAAATAGATTAAGGAACGTTATATTAGAGGTTATTTTATGTACTCAAGATTATTTGGTAGTCAACATATGTTCGTGCTATTATTTAAAAATTGATAAAATATTTTTATTACTTTTATAAAATAAGTCGTTTTCTTACTTGTTGGCCTTAAACAGAAGTATTTATATTTTATCTTAAAATAAAAAAAAAAAAATTTTTTTTTATAAAATTTTTGATTTTTATGTTCACGCGTTAATTTTTATTTCGTTTCGTCGTTTCTGCACATGAAATATTTTTTGAAAATTTTTATGTTGGTGTAAATAGTAGTCGATATGAAATACAAAACACCTTTTTTCGGAATTTTTGTCTGTCTGTCTGTGATCGCATCACGTATAAATTACTAGATGGATTTGAACAAAATTTTTGAGGAGTTCCCTAAAAACCTTGATTCCAATATAGAATATTTTTTTTTTCGTAAAAATAAGTCATTTTATAAAGAAAGTATAGATACAAGTGAGAAAGCACCCAATTTTAGCGGTGTAATGGTTCTAAAACCTGCATATTTCATTTTTGTAAGTAGAAAATTTTTAACACTGTCTACAGAATTCTGGAATAAATAGTTAAAACACATTTTTATAAACTTGAATTTTAAGAAAATAAAAATAACACATACAGACGAAGTCACAGGCTCTTACACGGTGTTAAGTATTGAATTTGGACCTTTGGAGCTATAAGGAGAATGGCGCCGCCTTGCTTTAGAATAGGAAACAAAGAGGAATTCCTTTTTTTAATCAAACTAAAACATTGGTTTAGAAGTTTAGAAAATATTCGAATTTTAACTATCTAGCTTTTTACTTGACGTAGCAAATAATTTTTTAAGTGACAAACATACTTTCATTAGTTTGAAAAGTTTTTTGATCAAATCCTGTTGCCCTGCAGACCTACTTATATTCCAGCTGTTTTAAGTACAATAAAGATTTTTATTTCAAGATCTGCTATATAAAAAACGTTTATTTATTTATTTCGGAACCATGTAAAGTCTTTATAAGCCTTCGACTGGAATAGTAAAGTTAAAATGTTTGCTTAAAAAAAAACTTCTACATGCAAATATTATTTTTAAGATCCATTAAAACAAAAAATATTGCAATAAATTAAAAACTAATTAAAAAATCTTATCGAACTTAAACAAATGTTATTGCAAGAAATATAAACTACCAAACGCTTATTGTAAGAGATAATGTTTCGTAAGTCATCATTTATTCTCGAGTAATAGTACTCATAAATTTAAAATTAGCTTCTGTTTTCTTGAAATTGCATATTGTAATTAGAAAAAGAAAATGTAATTAATTGTGGCCGAACAGCACACATACCTTCAATTTTCCAGAGTACTTTTTTACTTTTTTACTGTTTTAAGTACCTGCTGCCTAATTTGTTGCTAAAAACTATACAAAATTGCCTTAGACAGTTGGTGCTACAAAACTTGTGTTCATTACACAAACAGCCAAACAATCAGACTTATGACGAACGTAAAAAAGACAGACAGCCAGCTAACCGCGCAAGATTAATTACAACTCAATGGATGTAAAATTTTAATTTGCTGGGTAGTAAAAGATTTGTTATTAAAAGTACGAGGAAGGAGGTTTTTGTCTGTGTTTTGTGTTGGTTGCTGTTTCCATACAGCACGATTTGCACAAGTGGATGATCGTAAATGGCGGTAATGCTCAAATATACAAAGTATCAATAGTAATTGTAAACACATTGGGAGAGCAATAAAATGTTAATTTAATATTTCATAAAAATTTTAAAAGGTATCCAGATTTTTTCAAATAATCAATATAATTTCTTTTTAAAAAAATAAGAAAAATTTTTATATTTCTCTCTAAGTGATTTTAAACATACGTTTTTTAATATCAGACAAGTCCAACCTACACCAAATTTCCATGATTACCAGATTACCGTGATGCTCATTGGAAAAATATGTGCCCTAACAAAAGAGCTGTCAAAATCTTAATAATTTGTATGATTAGATAAAACATGTGAAAACTTTTCATCTGCTAAAATAAAATGTGCTGACAACCGGTTTAGTTCACATTTGTTTCTGTAGTTTTTCTACGAAATTACTTATTTTTACAAAAACAAAATAGGAATCTATATTTGAACCAAGGTTCTAATAAAATTTTATTAAAATCCATCCAGTACTTTTTACGTGATGCGAACACAGCCAGACATACAAAAATTTTAAAAAATAGGTGTTTTGTATTCCATATCGATTACAACATCAAAATTTGAGAATATATTTCATGTACGTGTAATTTTTTTTTAAATGTAAAGATACGTGACTCCAAGCGGTAAGGTAATAAATATTTAGTAAATAAGGACCGCCTCGCAGCCTTCAATGAAAATTGTCAATTCGATATTTACTGGAATGATAATAACATTAAGACATATCAACCACCAGTAAATGAGTATTGATTTTAATCTTAATTGTTTCAAACTAATGCCCTTTATTTGTCTCACCTAAAACCCTAAATATTCATCTTGATAAATTAGCATCAGTTTTATTTAACTATTTGTGCATTTTATATATATATTTTATGTTCGACTCACATTGTTATCATCATCATGATGAATAACAATAATTTATTTAATAAACTGTTTGCTGACTGACATTAAATTAAGTATTCAACAAATACTATTTATCTATAACCTTTAAAGTTTAGATCTATCATCATGTTCGCCAATTTTTTTTTTTCTTATTTTTTTGTCAGATATCTAAATATTATGATTCCGTAACATTGATATATTTACTATTTGTTTGGACAGACACGCTCGAAGTTTATATATGATGATTTGTTTGGTACGATTGTACAATGGTACAATCACAGTAAACTAATCATTTGACTTTGTTGTATATTTTCGTAAATGACAATTGTCATAGATAAGACTTGCATTAAAAAAAAGTTGGAAAAAGTGCCACGTTAAAAATTTCGTAGAACAAAATATACACAACATTAAAATTTTAATGTTCATTAACTTCAGTGGACTGCATCTTTTTAGCGCTGTGGAGCCTTGTTTAACGAAAGATATCAAATTACAGCTTGAAGTCTCAGCTAAAAGTTTAGAAAATATGGCTGCTTCTACCTGCTTCTTTCCAAAAAATAGTAAAAACTATAAAGTGACAAAGTAACAAAACATGAATTTTGGTTTATGCATATTGTTGTTGCCATAATTCTTTAGTGTTTAAAATTATTTCATAAAATTATTACATAATGTAATGAAATGGAGGCAAATAAGGCTGAATTCAAAAGAGATTAAAGTTGACACTGGGCATAAATGTGGATGCATTGCAGCGAGGTATGGGCACAACAAACGATGGCATGAAGGCTTTTCGAAAATTCAACCAAAACTTCAGACGTATTGGCATAAAAAAAGATTTAATACATAGATTTAAAATTAATTAATTAATTAATAAATTCTAATGCAGCGATCGACTCTAATAAATTTTGTATATATTGCATAGATACTGCAAAGGTGTTTTTTGATCTGTATGGTTGGTACTACATGCCTGTAACTGTGCATAAGATTCTGGTGTATGGTAGCAAAATTATAGCTGAAGCTATTCTGCCAATAGGTATGTTTCTATCTAAAGGCCCTTATTCAATGAATTTTATTTTTTACATTTTAATTAAATATTTGTATTTGGTATGCTGTCCGAGGCAGCTTAGAAAGCGAGCAATAAAGACTACAGAGCCTATAGATTAGATCATTCGCAAAAAATTGAACGTCTAGCCACTAATGAAGACGTAATGCATAATATTTTGTTTTCTTCAGACCCACAAATCAAAAATTTGGAGTACAATAATAATGTTAAAAAATTACTAAATTATTTATTCATGTTTTTTCCATGGGAGATGGGCGTAAAAGTGGGCAGATCAAGTATGTATTTCTACAATTATAATCAGGCATGTTCTGAAATCCACACGAAATTTTCACTTTCGTGTTTTTCAAAGACATTGTTTTTGTAAAAAATAATTTTATAACAATAATGCTTTGAAAAATTTAAAGCGAAAATTTCGTGTGGAATTTAGAACATGCCTGAATATTTATTGAGTTATTGAAAATTGAGTTAATATATTAAAAATCAAGGGAGTTATCCCACTTTTTTAATACAAGTTGTATGAGAACTGGGAGTAAAAGTGGGCGGATCATTTTCAAATTTCCCACAAATGTTTCTGAGCATTTAATAATGCTATGCCGTTGGTAAAAATTAATTTTCACTTTGTATGGGAGGTGGGCGTAAAAGTAGAGGAATCATTTTGATTTTTCTATTTTTTCTTGATTCAAGCAAAAAATGTCCATGTGCCGAGTTTCGCTCTATGAACCTCAACCAATTTGAAAAGTTGGCAAAGATTTAACAATACAAACATTTTAATTAATTACTCGTCCTTAAATTTAAGTCGAATCATCCATTTTGAAGTAGTCGTATTTCGTAAACTTTAAAAAACGACTAACTTAACAGCTTATATACCTCCCAGAAGTATTTTATTCCTGTATTAGAAAACCCGACTAAATGAAAAGATAAAACTTTAAAACACTAATCTATGCACAGAATAATAAACATTTAATTAGGTTTCAAGCTCATATAGATATAAATTCTAAAATTAATTTTATGCATGATACATCTTAAAGCAAACTTGTCAGGAATCGTTATCAGCTTCTCATATGTTAACAAAAGGCATATAAATTAATATCTGAGTTTCGTAGATAACATTTAAATTACTCTTTTTGCTGGTAGTTTTTTATTTAAAATCATCTGGTTGGCAATAATCCGCATTTATGAGCTAATTAAAAACAAACCTAATTTAACAATTTCAAATTCTTGCATGAGTCTGTATGTGGCATCTGGAAGAACCAACTAATAAACCACTTGTTATAACATAACCAACTTAAAAGATAACGGCCCATAAATTTTAAAGCAATTAATGTTGACTAAGAAAAAACGAAATTAAATTATCGGCAGGTAAAACAATCATCGAAAATATATGTGTATAAAATGAAAAACAAAAATAATCCTTATTTATTTTAATCAAACTGTTTAATTTAGTTTCCTGTGTGTATTTTATTTCCAAAGGATTTTGTAAGACAAAATACATATGGAACCTTTTTTAAAAACAAAAAACCAACACAAATACAAACAAAAATGAGTAAAAGCGGCACATGTCTTTTTTCTTTTTGATTGCAAGGCAAGCAAGGGGAGAGTTAAATGGTAAGATCATTAATAAAGGTACAACAAATGATAACTCCAATAATTACAGTCTAATCAAACAACCAAACGTTCTTTGCTACTTAAAAATCGCGCAGACACACCTATACATACATTCTTCCTTTTATCGTCACACATTCATATAGAATAAAAGAAAAACAAACAAAAAAACTATATAATAAAAACATACATACACACATATAATCGCAATGCCATGTGGTTAATAATAGTAAATGTCGACAGGCAATTAAAATCGACAACAAACAAAAACCGACCTTCAATTATTAAATTATAAATAAACGCATGACTTTTGCTGCCGGCTTATGATTAAAATGCAGAGAACAACAGCAGAAATAAATCCAATTATAGTGTCCGCAGGTCCACAGCTTTAAATAACTTGGATAATTTAGTGAGTTCTTACAACAATATAGGAAAACAAATCTTTTCAAAACTATTTTTTTCCACCTAGAGAGAGTAAAATCCTATGATTTTTTCAAGCTCGACCCGGAGCGGTGAAAATAGGTAAAACCCAGAGGTTCAAAATAAGATAGTTGAGCATGTACACATATTTCCTAATAAAGTTTATATTTACTAAAACTAATATTTAATTATATAAGATTCATGTTAAAATTAAAATTCATTGAAAATATTTAAACAGATATAAATAAAGTTGCAGTGAAAAAATAATTTTAAAGGAATCGTGGTGCAAGAAATATTATATGGATGTCTGTTGTTTTAATATTTTTTACTATAATCAATAATTATTAATAAAAATATACATTGTTTCAGATTTTACTAACTTTTTTATTTTGCAAATAAACGAACACATGTTATTAATAAAATAACAGCAGTTAATAAAAAATGATAAAACAAATTTAAACAATTAAATTAAAAAAATTTTTTTAATTTTGTTTAACAAACAGAAGTTACTATTAAAAAAGCAAACGGTTTTTATATGTATTTAGTAGATATTTTTAATTTGTTAATAATATATTCTTGAAAATTAAAAAAGATTAATTTTGCTTTCGCTTTTAACTTCGAAAAATAATAAGGAAAGAGCATGAAGTTTCCAAAGCATCAAATTTTGAACTTGGGACCTAGAAAACAGTTTCCAGCATGCAAGTTAAGATGTGGTGAATCAGCAATGTGCGTAGATTAGTATAGCCGGTAAACAATTAAAATAAATTTGCAATCTTTATTACTTTATAGACCACTAGATGAACCCGGTGTGCTTCGCTACCCCCCTTGTTATTAAATAAAATTAAAAGTATTGCGAAAATTTAATGACGATTGGTCCAGTAGTTAAGACTATATTACGATTTTTGATTTTTCTAAAAAGGGGCGGGGTCCCACCCACTTTTTTTCTGGTACGTATTCCTAATTATGCCAATACCATATGTACCAAATATCGTCGCCGTAGGTAAAAAAATGGCCAAAATATGACGATATTAAATTTTGGGTTATATGGGCGAGGCCACGCCCCTTTGTCCACTCCCAACTTTATATAGTCAAGAATATCCTATTGCGAAAATTTAATGACGATTGGTCCAGTAGTTAAGACTATATTACGATTATTAATTTTTCTAAAAAGGGGCGGGGGGGGTCCCACCCACTTTTCTCCTGGTACGTATTCCTAATTATGCCAATACCATATGTACCAAATATCGTCGACGTAGGTCAAAAAATTTCCAAAATATGGCGATTTAAATTTTTGGGTTATATGGGCGGTGCCACGCCCCTTTGTCCAATTAAAACTTCATATAGCCTATTATTCCTTCCAGAGTCACAGTAACATGCTGTGAAAATTTCAGGAAGATCGGTCCAAGGGTTTAGCCTCCTATAAAGCACAAACAAACAGACAGACATTCATTTTTATATATATAGATGGAATGTTTCTGTTTGTTTAAAGTTTTGTGTCATATTGAAGTTAAAGTACATAAGTGCTTAAACTTCAATATGCAACCAAAAACAAAGACAAACAAAACCTTAAAAACATAGATAATAGGTGTTTTCTATATAATCCTGCTATTTTATATGTGCAAAATAGTTAATCTTTCCTAGATATTAAATGACAGAAGATAGGTAAATTAAAACTAAATGGTATACAACTTTAAAAAGCTTTGTACCCCACGCATATCTGTGTATATATTTACTTTATTTACATTTGAAATTTAAGTGTATTTGACATGGCTTGGGGCCAATTTGCATAATTCAAAGTTCCCAAAAAAATTAATGTATTTTTGATGTTAAAGTGAGAAATTTTGTGTATAATTAAGTTTCGTTTTTGTTTTTTGTTGGCCATTGCCATATTAAGTTTTAACATTCAAAAATAAAAAAATTATAGCTAAAGGTAATATGAACTTTGCGAACATTATTGTAAAAATATCCGGGAGTTATAATGTGTTAAAGAGGCTATTTGCGCGTCTTTATACATGTGCTATGAGGACTTATCCTATGGCTGACACCTCTAACGATCTTCATAGAGGCGAATGACAAAGGCAGCAACACGAGAATTGCGGGTGGAGGGACAAGTGCGAATTCTTGTGTCAGCCAGACATAATTATTATCCCTGCGGTAACACTACATCTGCTTATGCAACCCATTGATGTGATGATCAGGAGATATAACTTTGATAAAAGTTTGGGAGTCGGTGCAGATTTCGACAAAGTATACCATTTGGGGCTAGCCTCATTAAACGGCACACTAATGAATCCAAAACACTAGAATTAATCGCTCGAATCGCCATTTTTAAGCGGCAATTTACACAATTGAAAGGTGCTACAGGGGAAGAAGAATTGCTCGCTTCTAGGTACGAGGGCATGTTGGGATTGGATAGATATTAGAAATGACAGAATGGAAGCAGGTACATCCATGGTTGGACTGCAACCATTTTATAGACTAAAAACACTAGGCAGGTATGTGATGAAAAACGATCGTTTTGAAAAAGCAAATCAATTCTGAAAACGATATAGATGTGATGAATTTTGATTGGTTTCATTTTCCAATTTTTGTTTCAATCCATTTCATTTTTTTCAAAAATGCTAGAACAATACCTAAGAAATATAACTCTGCATTTGTTTACGATAAATTGAAAAATATATAAAAATTTATATTGTATAAATATTTTTATTAAAAGTATTTCAAATAAAAACAATAAACAAATGGCGTTTGTTGTAGCAGCAGCTTTAGTTATAATGGATGAAGAACACAGAATCGAAAACATACGAAGAAAACAACTGCGGGATAAATCGTACCCTTTGGATCTTCTTGAAGATATGAAAGTAAAGTTTTTGTTATTTTTAAATACATAGTTTTTTAAATCTTTTTGCAGAAGGCTCCTTCCAGAGACCTGTTGGAAATGATGCGCATATTTCAATGCATCGAACAACAGTTTCAAAACTACTGACAACACTCCTTCCTACCTTGCTTAGAAAGGAAACTGTGTAAAAAACTGATTAAAATAAAATCAACAGATGAAGATTTGAAAACATCAAAAAAGTTTTTTTATGAAAAGCATAGTATACCAGGTATTTTTGGATGTATAAACGGAACACATATTCCAATTAAAATACCAACCAATGAGGAATACCTTTACTTTAATAGAAAGGGCTATTACAGAATTAATGCCATGATTGTAGGTATTTGGTTTTATGAGGTGTATACCATTTCGATTAAGATTTTTATGTTTAGATATGTGATTATAAAACAAATATTAAGAGTGTTGATGCCACAAGGCCTGGATCAAGCCACGATTCATTTGTATGGAATATGAACTAGGCTCGAAACAATTTTGAATACAGATATGAAAATGGCGAAACTGAATCGTGGTTATTAGCTAATTCCGGATATGCCCTCTAAGCATTTGTAATGATGCCTTACAGGTCTTCAAATACAATTAACCAGCAAACTCTTAATAGAAAACACTCCTCAGCAAGAAATGTTGTGGAAAGGACCATTGGAATATTAAAGAGTAGGTTTAGATGCTTGTCTCGCACTCTTTGGTATTCACCATCAAAGGTTGTTCAAATTATTAATATTTGTTGTGCCTTACATAATCTGTGTATCTTTCTAAAACTTGAAAATGTTGCTGAAATTGTACAAGAAATAGATGATGACAACACCGCAGCACATGAGGAAAATAATAAGTTACCTTTTTCCATCCAGTTAAATCATGTATTGGCAGACTTAAACTATTAAGTTCCTTAACTAAATCTTTCCACAAATTCTCCACATCTATTCTATCACTTCGTGTGAATCCCCTGGCCCTGGCCTGGACCTTGCATAAATTCTATTAGTGCGTCTTCTTGCTTTGAGTTTTTGTGAATTCCCTTAAACACGTTCAAAAATGTATAATTTATTAAATGTTTTTAACACTGCATCGTCATCCTTCGTTCCAGATATAAGAAAAAAAATTACTTACATTTTATAAGTTTGAAAAAAAACGGACTATTGCCACAATCTCTATTTAAAAAGAATTTCAAACTGATTTGATTGTTTTTCATCACATATCAAAACTGTTGTTTTTTACTTGAAACAAAATTGAATTTGAAATCAATAAGACAAAACGATGTTGCGAAATGCATCACACCTTTTATCGTTTTCAAATGTTTTTTGTAATATTAACAGTTTTTTTAAACACTATTTTATACATATGTATATATAAATAATTTTATAAAATATTTTAAATGTTTACAATGAAGTCAAATTATAAACTAAAAACAATTTTAAATTTTTTACAAAATATACAAATTAAAAACTAAAGGTATATATTTTATGTTTTTTAAAAAACAAAGTTTCTTATCATATAGTATTATTAATATTGTTCTAAGTTCTTTTGGGAATAAATCCAGTTAAATCTCTAAATAAGGTATAGAGATGTATGCATAAATATACATACATATAACTCTCCCATCCTTAAATTGACGCTTCGAGGATTTTTTTTTAACATATCTTAAACAGTAATAAACATAAGTTATTGAATTTTAAATTTATTCCGCACTAGAAAAATTTTTCTTTCTCCTCTTACCTTATAAACTTTTTCCTCAATAATATCTCTATCTCTGTTAGGGTCTTGTCTAAGTAGGCGAATATGTTCATTAATAGTATTATGAAGGCGATCCACATCTGAATTAGATGTCTGATTATTACTTAAAATAAAATGAATTTCAATATTATTCTGCTCTAAAAATTCGGTCAACGGTAACGCTTTGAAACCTAACTCAATGTAGTACCTACATTGCTTATATACTTAATTAATGCTCTTTTGAATTTCACCCAAGACCTATTTCGAATCATTATTGCCTAAGCAAATTTAGAAAACTTATCAATAATTGTTAAAAACAAAGTTCTCTCTAAACAATAAAAATCAGCTATGTGTACAACTAGACCAGGCCTGTCAGGTGTTTTATTAATTTTTAATTTTACTTCACTGGATTGCGGTCGTATTTTTCCACATTGCAGATATGACAACTGGGGGCTAATTCTGGGACTCGTGATCGAAATAAATTCGTATCGAAATTAATTTCGATCGTGCGAGTTTTTCTGATGATGGCACTCGTTACCTTGCGAATCGATTTTTTAATAAAGTGTTGTAAAAGAAAACCTTAAAACCTTAAAAAAACCTTAACCAACACTACAAATATGTAAACAAAAAACATATACTTACCAAGAAAATTAAATAATTTATCAAAAGAATTGGGAATTTGTTTTATAATTTTGAAAGTTTTGCCTTTTTAAATCGCGGTCATGGACGAAAATTACAAAAGTCTGTATCTGCAGCATCTTAATGTGGAAAACAATAATTTACCTTGTGCCAAGTTTTTACATCTTTTCGCGGTGGACCGGAGGCATTTTCCTTGGCATGTGTTTGGTAAAACGTCTTTGGCTAAATTGCTGTACTCAGACATAAACTCAGCAAGAATTTGTTTTTTGTCTGAAATTTATTTTTGTTATATTCGACCTAATAATTAATATTAATTACTTATTATTACATTTTCTTGTTGTTTGCGTAAATAAATAAAATGTGGTTAATTTTTAAAAACTGTTGTGGCACTTGTAAAGCGTTCAAACAAGAATAATTATTTTTTACTTTTTAACAAAAACAATAAACCGTTAAGTTACTCGTTAGAGTTTGTGTAAAAACTCTTTAAAAAGGTGCAAAAAAGGGTAAAATACAAAAAAAGTACGAAAATCTATACGAATAATTAATTAATATAACAATTAAAATCTTAAATAAACACTTGTTATCCAACGAACTATTAAAAAATTAAATTTCGACACCAAATTTGGTATCGAAAAAAACTCGCACGGTTACATTCGATCGTACAGTCGCTATCGAGTGCCATCATAAGAAATTTCGATACAACTTACTCGATAGCGAGTGCGAGAATCCCAAAATTAAAAAAAAAATCCAACTTCGAGTAAATTTCGCAAGGTATCGACTGCGAGAATTAGCCCCCTGTTTATAAATTGCTGTTTTCCCATTTTAAGTTTTGGGCAGCGTTGCCACACAAGAAATTGACTTCCTACCAATAATTTTTAAAAATCCTACCAAAACCGTTCACAGCCTACCAAAAATTTAAAAATACATTTCTTGCACATAAAAACTGTTATAATCACTTGGTTTTTTTTCCCGTAATTGTTGAGATGGAAGTTTTTAATATAGGTGTTATGATTTAAAATAGTTTTAGAGCATACTATGCCGAATGAACACCCATCCCTTTCCTGGAGCTAATCAAATTCGCTCAACCATTCTGTTCAAAATTTTCTTTTGACTGTTTCTTCGCAATGTTCACTAAAAGTGTTATATTATTTAAAAATGTTTTGTATTGCACCTAAAACAGTTTTTGAAAACATTTAAAGTTATTGTTTATTTAATTCAAAGTTACATTTTTTTTATTTTATGTTCTGAATTTTTAAGGTGAAAAATTTACTATTGCTAAAAAATTGCTACAGGAGGAAAACCTACCAAAAATTTAAAAAAAATTCAACAAACCAACCAAACTACCAAACTGTTTTTTAAAAACAAAAAACTACCAAGTTTGGTCCGATTGGACCAAAGCGGCAACGCTGGTTTTGGGTGATATATTCTTCCTTTAAGCTGTTCAAAATTCTCATTTATGCCACGATGATTATTTCTTTGGTGCTCATGTTTAATAACTTTGTTAAGAACACTTTCATCCGAAATATCATTAAGACAAATACAGCACTTTGATATTTTAAAGATAGAGTTTTGTTTAAAATATTTACAAACAGTCTCCTTGAAAAGTTCATAAATCAAAACGTCGTGAATAAAAATTGCATTTACTCTTTTAGGATGAAAATGACTTTTAATAATTTTTATTATTAGATGCTCATTGAAATCATTTGCACTTATAATTTTCCTAGTATTTCTAAAAATTACCTTATTTTCTATCTTTAACGTATTAGCGTTTGATTTTTTTAAAAAGAATTGGTTTTTGTAAAAATTAAGGGGAGATTCGCTAGTAGAAATAACATTTGATTTTTGCAAAATATTAATCTGTGGTTCTATTCTAGGAAATGCATTTGCGTTTTTATTTTCCGCACCGCGTTTGTACATAATTTCATAATCATATTCCTCCAGTTTTAATCTCCTCCTAACTAACTTTGAATTTGGTTCTTTAATAGAAACAAGCCACTGCAATGGCTGGTGATTTGTCTGTATCACAAACTTCCTTCCAAATACGTTACAGCCCACACTGCTGCCAACAATTCTTTCTCAACCGTACTATAATTAATTTCATGTTGATTCAGCATTCTACTTGCATAACAAATAGGATGATTGTCCTGCGAGTGCACTGCATCTAGAGCAAAATTACTTGCATCAGTATTTAAAATGAATTTTTTTATTAAAATTGGGATAAGCCAAAACGGGATCGTTAGTTAAAAGCAATTTCAACGTTCTACGACTTTCTAAGTATTCAGAGTTACTCGTATCTACTTTATTATTCTTTTTTAAATATTTCGTCATGGGTTTTGCTATTTTTAAATAATCCTTTATAAATTTCCGATAGTAGCCACTGAGGTCCAGAAATTGCTTTTTTTTCTTCTGAGTTTTTGGCAATGGATAATATATTACACACTTTGGCTTTATCCTCTTTTGCGTTACAACATGGCCAAGGAATTCTGTCTCTCTCTCTTCAGAAATGCACACTTATCCACTTGAATCTTCAAATTTGCCGCTCTTAATTTATCAAAAACAAGACGTAGTGAGTTTATGTGCTCCTGAAGAGAAGTTAAATAAACAATTATGTCATCCATATATACTAAACAAATATTATTAATCAAATCCCCAAGGATACCATTCATAAGCCTTTAAAAAGTGGCCGGGGCTGTTTTAAGCCAAAAAAGCATTCCAGTAAACTCATAGTGGCATCCTTCGACAGAGAATGCTGTCTTGTGAAAATCCTTCTCTTCAATTTCCACTTGATGGAACCCTTTAGTCAAGTCTAAGGTTGTAAAATACATACTTCTTCCAAATTTATCAAGAATTTCATCAATGTTTGGTAAGGGAAAGCGATCATCTATTGTTTTCTCATTAAGTTTTCTATAATCGACAACAAGCCGCCGTTTCTTAATACCACTGGCATCATCTTTCTTCGGGAGTATCCATATTGGAGCGGAAACGGAGAATTTCACGATCTCATTATCTTATTAATTAACATTTCCTGTATTTAATTTTTAACTTCATCCCTATAGACGCACAATGGGTTAGAATAGCATGTTTTCTTGGATCAAATCAGGAAAGCGGTGTTCGGATAATTTTTCTTTATTTTTCAGTAAATAGCATTAAAATATGTAAAAAAAGGTTTTCTAAGAATTTGACGCAATTTCGGTTCCTTGAATAAAATACTTGTGCAAAGTGGGAGGCATTTAGAAAAATAAAGTGAGAGAAAAAATAGGAGGCTCTGTAAAAATAATTAAATTAAAAGGCTGCTCTATATATTTCTGGCCTAATAGTGAAAACGCGAATATTTATAATCAAAGATGGTTTTATTGTTTTTCAAAGTATTCTCCAGCATGATTTATACACTTTTGCATGCGCTCAAACCAGTTGTAGAAGCACTTTTTCCACTCCGATTGAGACACTTCTAAAACATGGTTTTTGAACACTTCAACAGCTTCTTCTGGCGACGAAAATCGTTGACCACGCATTTTTTTTCTTGATGTGTGGAAACAAGAAGAAGTCATTAGGTGCCAAGTCAGGGCTGTACGGCGGATGACCCATTATTTCGACGTTTTGGCCGGTCAAAAACGCTCTGGTTTGAGCCGATGTGTGAGAGCTCGCATTGTCATGGTGAACAATGATTCGTCTTTTCTTGTTGGTTTTTCGAATTTCTCCGATGACTTCAGGCAAACAAATTGTAGTGTACCACGCAAAAGTGACCGTCCTACGTTGCTCAAACGGAACAGTCGCCACATGACCAGTTTTGCTGAAGGAACAGGCGACCATTTGCTTCGAAGTGCTTCTTCCACGAACAACTTTCGTTGGATTTTGCTCGTCTTTGAAGACCCACGTTTATAAGATCGTCACCTGTGACGATCTTATAAACGTCTTTTGAAGCACCGTAATCGTATTTTTGCAACATTTCTTTGCACCAATCGACACGAGCCTTTTTTTGAGCGACTTTTAAATTGTGCGGGATCCAACGAGAACAAACCATTTTTTACGGCCAGGTGTTCATGCAGTATCGAATGTATGCTGGTGGAAGAAATGTCCAAGGATGTCTCTATCTCTCGGTATGTCGCATGTCGATCTTGCATTAAGAGTTTACGCACGGCATCAATGTTCTCTGGCACAACAGCCGTTTTTGGACGACCTCCACGGAATTCGTCTTTGAGCGAGCTTCGGCCACGATTTAATTCATTATACCAATTTTTCACAGTGCTATAGGATGGTGCTTCATCGCCATACAAAGATTTAAGTTCATCAATGCACTCTTGTCGTAATAATCCACGTCGAAAGTTGAGAAAAATCATGGCATGAAAATGTTCACGAGTTAATTCCATTTTTTTCCATATTAATTTTTTCAAGTCACTGTAAACAACACAAATAATGGTCGTAAGTCAAAACGTTTTGAGTATGATTATGCTTAAAAATTACAAACTTTCCAATGGTAATGTCAGATTGCAGTTGGCAGCACTCAGTGTTGCCAGGCCAGAAATATAAATAGCAGCCCTCGTAGTAAAGTGTTATAAAAATAGAAAAAAGGACTATAAATCATTTGTATTAACAAGAAAATAAAAATTATTGCAAATTTGATTAAATTAATGATAGCAAATAAAACTACCGCGCTATAATGACTGATTGCATTGCGTGTAAATCAGCGATAAGAGGCGAGACGGGAATAAGATGGCAAGGTGTTTGTGATAAAACTAATCATAGTCCAAAAAAATGTTCAGGAGCGGACCAATACTCAATTGGAATACTAGAAAATAACAATTTTGTGCGTTATATTTGTGGAGATTATATCCAATATATAAGAAATGTTGATCTTGTTTTGGGTGAAATTCAAGATGGCGTAAGAATCAATAAACAAAATTTAAAAGAATACAAAAGACAGTTTGAATCGTCACTTAAACAAAATAAAAATAAAATAAAACATTTATTAGAAGCGATTGAATATAGATTTTAAAAACGCCTTAAAATTCTTGATGAGACACAAAAGGCTTGTGAAAAAAGTATTATGGAAATAAAAAATTAGTTTGTTAATGTAAAAGAATATAAAAACAAAAATGAAGAAATGCGAAACAACATAGAACAAAACAACGAAAAGATGTGCAACAAAATAAAAAAAGCAATTAAAGAGACAAGTGTTAAACTAAATGAAATGTCATTCGCAGATGCAATAAAAAAGAATACAGTGTTGCCAGAAGTAAAAAATCAAGTACCATTAGTAATTAAAGCGAGAAAATCGAAAAAACAAAGGAAGATTTAAATAAAAAGGTAGATCCAATAAACTTTAAGATAACCATTATTGAAAATAGAAATAATGGAACAATGATTATACAAAGTTAAAACACTGATGAAAGAGAAAAAATAAAAAGTATAATCGAAAACAAAATGAGTGAAACCTACGAGATAAAAGTGCCAAGTGAAATTGAAATGTCAGTAATTATAACAGACATGACTTTTAAATATGAAGAAAAAGATATTATTGAAAAATTAAAAAAACAAAACAAGATCCTAGAAAATTGTAAAATTGATTTAATAAAGATATATGAAACGAGAAGGAACAATAGACGCATATATATAATGCTAAGTTAAAAATAAATAATGAAGCGTATCCAAAAGTAATGGAGGCATAGAGATTAAATGTTGGATGGGAAAAATGCAGAGTTTTTGATGGAACAGAGGTAACGCGATGCTTCAAATATAATGGATTCAATCACAAGCCAGTGAACTGCAGAAATGACGAGATATGTCTTAAATGTCATGGAAGTCACAATACAAGGCAATATAAGAAGGAACAATTAAATAAATGTATCAATTGTATAAGAAGTAACAAGAAACTCAATCTGGGCTTAAATGAAAAACACGCTTCTACTGATAGAGATTTTCCTGTATACAGAAACAAATTAAATTTAAAAAAGCGAATAATGGGAATAAATGAATAACAATCAAAGAACTTATTTGGACTATATACAAATGTACAAGGAATAATTAACAATTTTAATCTGGTCGAAGTGATTGCAGATGTTGAAAAACCACATTTTATAATACTATCGGAAACACACCTAATACCCTGTTCAGACACACGTTTTAATTTATACAATTAAAATTTTAATTGAGTAATTAATTTTGGTGTTCACACATATCCAATTTAATTTACTCAATTAAAATTTGACAGTAGAATATAGTTCTGTTCAATAACAAGAAGTTGTTACTAATTGTTATTGGAAAGTGTTTACTTCAGTACCTCAAAAGAAGCAGCGAAAGAGTAAAAAAGAGTAGAAGATGTGAATGTTAATAAATTTGTTACTACTTTTGTTACTGTCAAGAACAGAACAGCTGATTCTTGTTCTGTTTTACAAAATAAGTTAATGAACATTAAATACTTTGAACTGAAAGTGTTTATTAGCACTCTCCACGAAAATATTTACATCACATCGTTGCGGCTTTTTTGCCATAATTTATATGGCGATTTTAAAACCGAATATCTACTCTGAAATTTTTTACAACCACACAGCAAAAAATATACATAACATTTATAGTTTTCGGTTTTAAATACAAAATATTTGAATTGAAGCTAATGTTTGAATAATAGTTAGAAGAAAGCTAAGGAAACTATGTACAAGTAAACGCCAGGTTAATAAAACAATAAACAAAAGAAATAGAATAAAATACTCTAAAAGTTTTACAAAAAAGACAGAAAATTGTTAGCAATTTACACACAATCGACGACAAAGTTCTTGCAAATGCTAACTGTTGCAATACAAAATGATTTAAGCAACCAACACCGCTTTTTTTTTGCTGTTTTAGATACAAATTTTTTTTATGGTTTTTTGTTATTATAGTAAGTTCGGCTTTACTTTGTTATTTTTTTCCAAAAATGCGTTTATTCCGTTTTTTTTTGTTTGGAATAGTAATGTTGTAAATTTTCATTTTACTCTATCGTTGCTAGTTTCTGCCGGAAATTTATTGAACAGACCTTTTACATTAGAAATTTGTGTTGGTAAATTTGAAAGAATGAAGAGAAGTTCGGCTTTCAAAGAAAGTTTGCTTGTTTTTATTTATACTATGGAACTCTTCCAGTTTGTACGATCAAATTTTGACTGCACGCTAGCTTTGAATTTCGATAAAATTTTCAAAAACTTTTCATTTCATATAATTTGAAAATATTTTAGGGGTATATCGTTCGCCAAGAAGTCAAGAAGCTGAATTTTGTGATGTATTTGAGGAAGTAACTGAAGATCTGTGTGAAAAAAATAAAGACATTGTTATTGTTGGAGACTTTAATATTGATTGGTCGAAGGAGAGTGTGTATAAGAAAAACATAGAATGCATAATTAAAGATAATGGGCTGAAACATATAGTAAATAATTACACTAGAGTAACTCAAGATTCGAAAACAATAATAGACTCGTTATAACTAATATAGCAAACATCAGTGCAAAAGTTAGCAATACAAATAAAGTATCAGATCATAAAATTATAGAAATTAAAATAAATAATATAAATATTTCAAAAGATATTACAAATATAACAAAAATTTTCAAATACAGAAGGAACATATTCCAAAGAGAAATAAATCCAAGATTAAGTTATGAAGAAAGAAATGAACTACATGAAACTACATGAAAGAAATGAAATACAATGTTAATTTATTTGATGAAGTTATTGAGAATACGATAGAGAAACTTTCAATAAATAAAATAATTTATGAGAAAAATTTAAAAAATAAACGGTTCAATAGAGACTAACAAGTTCTTAAAAGAGATAAAATTGTGAAATACAATACTGCCAAACATATAAACACATATCGAGCATGGAACGAATATAAAACAAGCTAGGAATTCATATAAAACGCGACTTGAATATGAATAATATAACTATGTATATTAATAAAAAAATATGCAACACAAGAGATCAGAAACAAATGTGTAATAATAATAAAGATTTAGTGTTAAAAAATAGAAGAAATGTAATAAAAACTGTGATATTTAATAATTTAGAATATACAACTAATTCTGATATAGCAAATAATTTTAACGAATATTTTGTGAATAGTGTTAAGGAAATTAGAGATAAAATAGAGCACGTACAATATATTAATCAAATAAATGTAATAAATTCTATATTTAAGTTCCGTACAATAACAAATTTTGAATTAAAAGACATCTGCAAAGATATAAAAAGAAAACCGGATTTTAACAACGGAAATATTCATATGATATTAGATAATTGGAATACAATAGGTGAAATATTACTTAAAATTGTAAATAAATCATTAGAAACGGGTAAATTCCCAGAAAATTGGAAAACGTCTATGGTAACACCTATCGAAAAAGTATCGAAAACAAATAAGTGCGAAGAATTCCGGCCGATAAATTCATTAAAATTATGTGAAAAAATCCTCGAAAAAGTAATAAAAAATCAACTTGAACAATATCTAGAATTAAACAATATCTTATCAAAACATCAATCAGGATTTCGAAAAAATATTCTTGTGAAACGGCTGTAAATTACGTTATCAATAGATGGAAAATTATAAACAAAAACAAAAAAATAATGGCTATATTTCTCGATTTTAAAAGGGCATTTGAAACTATAGATAGAGACATTTTGATACCAAAATTATATATGTAATTACGGTATACGGGATAAAGAATTAAACTGGTTTAGATCATACTTGGCAAAGCGAAATCAAATAACAAGAGTTAACAGTGTAAAATCAAGAGCAATAAATAATGAATTTGGAGTTCCGCAAGGGTCGGTCTTAAGTGCCCTCTTGTTTATAATATATATTAATGATATGCCTAATGTGCTTCAAAAATGTGAAATAATACTGTATGCAGATGATACTCTCATATATAATATATCAGAAAATGATGAAGAATGCCAGATTGGATTAAATAGTGATATATTAAACTTAAGTAAATGGTTAAAAATGAATAAACTAAAGCTTAAGGAAGATAAAAATAAAATTATGGAAGTAAATATGAGCAACAATACAGATTTTACAATAAATTATAAAATAATAGAAAAAGTTGAAAAAATTAAATACCTCGGTTTTATAATAGATAAAAATATGAATTTTAAAAATCACGTGGATTATATTTGTAAAAAAATTATTAAAAAAAAATTGGCTTTTTTAAAAGAATAAGCAGCGTTGTCAACTTTGAAATTTCAAAACGCACCAAAGTGGCGAAAAAAACGCACCATTTAAGAGAAAACGCACCAAGTTTTAGAATTTCTTTTTTATTTAAAGTCTTTAATGATTCAGTTTTTCAAAAAAAGTGTAATTTTTTTGTATTAAAAATAAAACAATAAAGCAGTCTTAAAGTTTAAGGTTTTTACAAACAAACAAAATTAAAAATAAAACTTAACAAAAAAAAAAAAAATAAACAAATATGTTTGTGTTAATTTGTACTAGATAATACATTTTTTTCATATATTGCATACACAACTTTTGAAATAAACAACAGCGATCATTCATAAAAAAATATTTCTGCATAATTACATACATACAGTTTAATAAGTAAAATTGCCCTACAAAATTCATTTTCTTAAAGGCTTATAAATGCAAAAAAAATTATGAATAACTTGAAATTACATCAACTAATGGGACACCCTTTGACTTCCAAATCCAAATTTTATACCTGTTGTTATAGCGGACTCAGCAATTCAGGTTCGTTGTAAATTTCAAGCGTCTGTCTACAACTGTCAAAAAGTATGGCCATATACATAAAATTAAGTGAACTATAGGCGCACCCGTTAGTTTATAAATTTTAGTGTTAATACTTGTTACTATATCGGCCATAGCAACCGACATTCTGTCCAATTTACAAGCGTTTTTTATAACGGTTCAAAACATAGGCCCATATAAGTAAATTTACATCAATTATGGGGGCACCCTTTAATTTTTAGGTTTTTATTGTATAAATTTTTGTTATTGGGAGCCATAGTTATTTTTAAGATTATGAACTGTTTATTAAACGGGACCAATCTGTAAGCATAATCTATCATATTACCAACAATTTTCAAAATCGGTTTAGAAATGAATGAGTTCTGCAGACACAAACATAAAAAAGCAACATTCAGTCGAATTGTATAACCTCCTTCTTTTTCTGAAGGGTTAACTTATCACGACGAAACTCTGCTTTTGCTAAGCTGTTTAACAGATACGACAGCAGCCTTTACTACAAAAACAATGACCATGAAAGTCTAAAAGGGATAGTATATTCCATACAGTGAAATGTTTCTTTTTTAACATAACATAAATTAATACAACCACAATGCCGTTTCATTTTGTGCTTATGATTTGGTACGTCTTAAACGAAATGGTATTAAAACAGGTGTATTTTTTTTACAAAATTTTTTTTTTTGTGGTACCATCACAAATTAAAAAAAGCACCAAAATTAAAAAAAAACGCACCACGCACCAACACGTGAATTTTTCGCACAAAAAATTCGAAAAAGCACCCAAAATGGTGCGAAACGCACCAAGTTGACAACGCTGAGAATAAGAAATAAAATTTCAATATTAACTGCAATAAATATATTTAACACAATTATCAAACCATATTTTGAATTCGGTTCAACAATACTTTATACATGCTGTACAAACGCTCAGATAGAAAGGTTACAAAAACCGCAAAATAAAGCTATGAGGTCAATAATTAAATGCAACAGATATACCCCTATACAATTCATGCTTAATATGTTACAATGGCTTAATATACGACAAAGACTACAACTGAATACGTGTGTGTTTATCTACAAAATGAAGACAGGAAGGGCTCCAGAATATTTAACAGAACAACTGACTTATGTCAACGAAATTCAACCATATAACCTCAGAAATGCAAATGATTTTAGAATACATCGAGCTAGAACCAATGCAATGAAGAAATGTCTGCTTTACATGGGTCTACAAGTATTTAATCAATTACCTAATGAAGTAAAGAATGAAGAGAACACAAATATTTTTAAAAGAAAATGTATAAATTATATAAAAAACAATGGTCATTAGAGTTAATTTAATTAATTTAGTCAAAAATTATTATATGCTTTTTTAAACTAATAAAAAAAAATTTTCGTACCAAGAATACGTTTGAACAAAAAGTCGTCCTGTGTTGTGTGCATATATTTTAAATTTTTCATTATTAATTTCATGGCCACTGGATACAGCAATAAGCAACACGTGCATTTTTTATTAAATTAACATCTACTTTTGTTATTTCGGCCGATTTTCGAAAAAAAACGTCTTGCCGTATTCCCATGATTCGTGTTTCCAAAACCAGGTTTAGGTTGGTAAACTATTAATCCTATAATGTCTTAAATTTTTTTCTGAATTTCTTTTTTTGTTTCAGCTACTGTTCTTTTTTCAGAATTAGTTCTGGCCTGCCGCTTTTGTATAGGTATTTTATATGCCACTTGCAAAAGACATTCAAAAAATCTAATTCAGCCATGAAGAATGGAAAGGTCAAATCTTAAATTGCCTACATGTACAGGTCTTTGGATCATGGCTTCTATATTATTAAAATCCTTGATTGTAGCTCCACATAAGTAACACTTTTGTGTTGATGTGGTTTTTGTTAATGCATTGCAAACTTTTCCATCTACCATTGCTAAAATTAAATTGTGGAAAACATGTACTACTTTCTCACCAATTGTGACAGTTGAACAGGTTAAATTCTGTATTTCCTCTTCAACTCTTTTTTTCACTAATTGACACATATGCGATTTCTTTGCTAAATTCAATTTTCATGGATCTGAAAAACCTATTTGAAGACGACCGAGGATTTTGCCAAATTACCTTCTCCTCAAACATAAGCCTAAGTGTTACAATTGTGGTTAAAAAAAAAAACTGATGAATCACTAGCATCAGATCCATGAAAGGCTTGTTTGTATGAGCTATGGCCAGAGCTTCCATCAAAGCCCAATTTTGAATATAATACTACATTCGAGTTCGTAATGCCTAATGAGTCAATAACAGTTTCTTGAAGTTCTATTAGTCGCTCCGCTGTGTGATTAAGAAGATCTTGTAAAGTTACTTCTGGGTAAGTTTTTTGTTTTTTAGATTGAATAATATTGTAGGAGGGAAAAATTTGAGGAGCAGCTTGTCTAACAACATTGTATTGATTTCGTGTTAGTTTAGCTTCTACAAAAACAGCCAAAGCTTTTGTATTCGATATTTTCAAGGTGGGAAGTGGTTGTTTCAACTTTTTTTTAAAATTTATTCCTTAGCAACACTTTTCATAAATGGCTCGCAACACTTTTGATTCCTCGACATAACCTGCGCTTTGTAATTTAACCTGTGAAGCATAAAGTAACTCTGGCAGTGATATGGTGTCTATTAAAATCTTTGTTTTCTTATATTTACTCCAACCACTGGACTTGGTAAAACATATTTGTTTTTTCGACCACGTTTAGCAGTCGGGGCAAGAATAAAACCAATAGAGGATTCCAACCAGATTTTATTTTGAGTAATAAACCTAATTTCCATTCTATGCGCTCTAGTCCACCTAGATTTAAATTCATAAAAGAAAACATAAATTCTTTTATTAAAATCACACATATTATCCTCAGAGCAGTTGGTGCGTTTTTTGATTTCTTCAGCTAAAAATTTTATCTTGTCATTCATTGTTTGAGCGCTTGAAATTATCAAATCAAATATCAGATAAGCTTCGACGAGTATAAAAAAAACGTTCGAACTTGTTTCTATAAAAAAAATAATGCTAATACAAAAAAAAAAAAACTTTCAAAAATCCCTCTTACCCGATTACTTGAAACTGCACAACACGATCACTATATGTCAAAATAAAGAATATTATTAAAATAAACAAAAACAAAGTATTATTGAAACAAAGAATATTAAAAGTAACAAAAATAACATCATTTTAATACTGAAAAGAAGAGCACAAATAAATAGAAAAAAGTGAAATGAAAAACAACAAAAAACAACACACAACAACAACAGCAGTCGCGAGATCAATGTAATTTTTAGCTAATTTGACTGCTGCAACACTTGCATTAAACAACGCATAGCTTCTAAAAGGCACAAAAAGGCAGTGTAAAATTTTGCAATATTATAGAGATTTATGTCCTCTTTAATATAAACTGAAAATTATAACACGAATGTGGACGAATAACAACTATATATCCATTTAAAATATAAAAATGCTATTGTTTTTTTGGCATTTCCAGTTATTTATAACTAAATCTAAAACACTTCCACCCACAATTTGATACAAAAATGTTAACGAAGTATTTGCAAAATAACCTGAACTTGATGGTTCCATTGAAAAATTGTTAACTTTTCAACGGGAATGTTTTCACTTTTTTCAGCCTTTTTTGCAAAAAAATTTCTATAAAGTTTGACTTTGAAGTTTCACTACAAAAACACCAGAGCACTTTTGACGTTTATTTTAACGACAAGTGATGTAGAATTTTATATACTCTAACCTGGTACAAAAAATTTTGACGATACTTAAATTTTTTTAATTAATCCAAGAAAAGAGGTAATTCCAACCCTCTGTGGGACGTAAGGATATCTATAATTCTTCGAAAATACGGGTATTTCATCCCTGGTAATAATCCTATGCTTTAATGCTTTTGTAAAACTCAAGTTTTAATTTGTTGCTTAAAAAAGTTCCTCATAATCATTTCAAATGGTTTTTAAGTTAAGTTTTTCTTCTGCATTTAGGTAATCACTTCTTATTCTTTCTGAAAAAGCTAACTTACAATGATTTTCCTCAAAAAAATCAGTATCAACTAAATGATAATTATCACGCCACGAATTATGTTCAGAAAGATAAATAATGTTCGGACATTTAACTAAAGTTTCTACTTCAACTTTAAAATTGCTAACATTGTAAATACCTTCACTAGAAATCGTCTCACCAACATCATTTCGCTGTTCTGCTATATGAATAAGTCCACACTCAACATCAGCGATGAACATTATTTTCCGAAAACCTTAAAACAGTAATAGCAAAATTTTAGCATTTATTCTTAGTTCATTACTTTGATAATCTATAACGGCTTTATATTTTCGCAGTATATCGTTTCCAATAATTCCATCACAATTGTCATGGAATTTATTTTCTATTAAATAAATCTTCTCTTTTTCATCACCCAATTCAGAAAACATGGGTACTTTATAAACAGTATTTGTCAATACATCATTTTGAAGAGTTTTCAACACTTATTTAGTAGAATAAATTTTCCATTTCGGATTACATCAGCCTAGATTTACTATTGAGTGGGTGGCTTCTGTATCGATTATAAACTTAAGCCTTTTATTTAGTACTAGATGAGGTTATTGTCCGGAGAGGCTAGAAAAATAAACTATTCCCAGCTAAAACGTTTAAATAGTCCGGATTTTGAATGTCAACATGGTTTATTGCACATTGACTTCTTTGAACATTACACAAGTTATTTTCAGCCTTTAATTCATTTTTGGCCAGAACTTTGGTAATTTACGGGGAGGATTTTGATTACAAGAATTAGAAAAATTAGAATTTTCCCTATTTCTTGGAACTGAAGTACTTGGAAAATTATTAGAAGTATTTTTCCGTATCATATTAAAATCCATTGGTTCTGAAAGAAGTTGATTAGAAAGAGAATTCTCATTTAAATTTGAAGTTGCATATTTATGATTCTGATTGTAGTTATTATAACCATTCTGATGAGTGTTAAAATTACTTTGATATTCGTAAGAATGATCAAATCTATTATTTTTAAAATTTCCATTATGATGATGATTTCCAAATTTATTTAAAATTCTGTCTACTGGACAACGACTAAAATGTTTATTGTAACTATTAATTCTGCTACTGTCTCCATAATTCCCATATCCTGATGTAGAAAGAACATTCATTGCATCTTCTAGCCTCTCTGGATTCCTACACTCTAATACGGTTTTCATAGGCTCAGGAATTTTTGCTTTAAAAATATTTAGAGCAGTTTTCATGTTGTTTCTACCAATTTGCTCACTGTCTACATTTATTCCTAACTCCAAAACTTTTTTTTATTTAAACTACGAAGCTTATCATTTATTTCATTGTAAAAATCAATGAAATTTGTTTTAAAACAAACAGAACGAAGATTGTCGAAAAGTTTCTTTACGCTCTGTTATTCCCCAAAATAATTGCATAAGATCGTCTTAATATCAAGCCACCTTCGCGCATGAAAATTAATTTCAACAGCCTCCTTTGCTTTACCCTTACATTTATTTTTAATCAAATCTATAAAGAAAAGTTGTGATTGTTCATCATACTGAACGAAAAGTGGGTTTATTCTATAAAATAAAGAAATAAACGTATATATGTAAATCTCTTTTATCGCACCAGAATACAGGTAATTTTCCAAGAAGTTCAATCGGACTTAAAGTTACAAGGTTCAAGGCAATACCTTCTTGTGCCATTTTATAAAAATAATATTAAAATTAATTCTATACCGAAGTCATAAAAAGCACAAATTTGTATATTTATACAAATATTCGATTAAAATAATTAAATTTATTTAATTATACAAATAACAACATTAAAAAAATAATAATAATAAGTAAATAAAAACTGTTATCAAAAACATTTCACACAAAATTTTAAATATACAACTGACAAATGTTATAAATAAATAATCAATTTAAGAAAGAATTAATTAATTAAATACAATATTATACTTTAATAAGGTTTGCAGCCTCCTTCCTTTCATCCAATCAATTTTCTAAGCAATTCATTTCAGTTTTCCAATTTTTACCTTTGCAGTTTGATTTTTGATCTCCAATAATGTTGATGATAATATAATAATCATAAATTTTATGTTGTTAGTTGATACTTTTACTTTTATTATTGTTACTAATTTTAGTATCATCTTTTCATATATTTTAATTATATTTTTATATTTTAACTATATAATTTGTTGTCACTTCTTATGTGGTTCCTTCTTTTAACATCACTTATATTGTGTTTTACCGTTCTCTTCTCTTATTGTTTTTTTTATTATTGATTTATATTTTTGAAGTTCTTTAATTTTTTTTTAATTAAAAAAAGTCATTTCATTAAAAGTGTAAAAAAAAGAAAAGTTTCTTTTCTTGATCCTTCCATTAACAAGTTCGAAAAAAATATTCATTATATTTTTCTAGGTTTTTTTCCTTTTTATTAATATATTCTTAATGTATACTGAACATCAGAAGAATACACTGAAAATGCTCTTCTATATTTATTTTTCGATTAAAAGTTAAAAGATTCACAAGAAGTTGTCCATTTTTTCTATTAAATCTGAGTTTTTTTAAGCACACTTTCATTATTTTTTTTTTTTTTATTTATGTTTGTCACTAAAACTGTTTTTGTAAATTTTTATTTTTTCCTTTGCCCGTCAGGACATTAAAATGTCGAATATCCCGTAAATATAATTTTTGTTTATACTTTTTTATTAAGAATATCCGGGCTATCATACTGACTGCGCCAGTTTAGTTGTTTGAATTTATATTAAATAACAATTTTATATATAAATAAATTTAATTAATACCTATTTTAAATGCTTACAATGAAGTTAAATTATAAACTAAAAACAATTTGCATTTTTTACAAAATATTCAAATTAAAAAGTAAAGGTATGTATTTTATGTTTTTTTAAAAAACAAAGTTTCTTATCATAAAGTATTATTAATGTTGTTCTAAATTCATGTAAGAATAATTCTAGTTAAATCTCTAAATAAGATATAGAGGTGTATGCCTAAATAAACATACATATAACTGTTAACCTCCTCTGATTAAGAATTGGTAGGTTTGCAGAAAAAGCCTTAAAGTCCCTATATTTTTAGGTAAAAATAAATTAAGGATCGTCATTGGTTTCTACGCATGCTAGTGCAGGCTGAGAAAGCATCTAAAAAGGCTTGGCATTGAGTAGATTCCGTGATTATGAAACAATAGAACCTATTTTGACGGATGGTGAAGCTTTATGTCACAGTAAAATACTCACTAGAGGTTGGAGATTTGCCAACACTAGCACCAACTTTAATATTTAGATTCCTCAGGAGAAAAAGTCTAGACAAGGTGCTTAAGCACTTGGCATCTTTGTCGCAGTGTTTTGTTTCACAAACCTTACATTATTGTATTCCATTCTTTTCTATTCTATTCTATTCTATTCTATTCTATTCTAATCTATTATATTTCATTCTATTCAGTTTGAAAGAATACACTTTTGAAAAATAATCTATAAGTTATACAAATTCGAATTCGAATTGGAATTTAGATTTTTATAACCAAAAATATCCTATACATACCCAACGGAAAATATACCCAACAAGAATATTTATCGATTACCAACCGCGAAACTTGCCATCTAAATTATTTACATCGATGTTAGTTACAACAGCTATTTGCAGCTTACTCCAATAAAAATGTTATACAATTTTAATTTACCTTTTGCATCCAAACTTTTTAAAACAAATTGTAAAAATATAAACATTCTGTGTATTTGATCAATTACTGAAGTGTTAATAGGAAATTCAATTTGCAACTTTACCCCCACGTAACAAATTGAATTTGAATGTTGAACTTTGTAAACTAGTATCTGTTAAACTTTTACCATAACAATTCACACCGTGACCAGTGAACTAATAAATATAAACAATCCTAAACAATCCAATTTTACGCTTCATCAAGAACGAAACTAAAAAAAATTCTGGCAATTTAATTTAGCACAAAAAAAAAATGACAGTTACAAAAGGGTCAAAAGACAAAATTAAAGAAAGTACAAAAATCGCTATGCAACAAATGAAAACGGAAATTGGTATTAAATCGCAGAAGATATTCATTTTCATATAAGGTTGATTATAAATAGTAAATTTAAAGAAACTGAATGAGTCATATTAATTGTAGCTAATTTATAAAATACGCAATTCTAGCACTTTTGCAACTCCTCTTTAAATCCCTCAAGTGTTAGTTTGTTTTTTAAATTTACACTGACGCTCACCCTCCTGTTAAAAAGTACTCAAAGCAAATGATCCAGAGCACAAGTAATCAAAAGGTGTGTGCATTCAAACGATTCAACAACTGCAGTTTTTCCTCTTGTCAGTAATTACAACCTGACATTCACCAACTTCTGTTTGAATGAACTATCGAAATTTTAATCGAATCATACACAGAGAGAAAAAGTTTCTTATTGACTACGGTTAAACGAACTGAATCGATATGTTTGGGTATGTTTTGTTTAGGCAATTATAAAAAAACTTATGGTTGGAATTTTCTTTTGGTCCCCTCTCGGAGTTTTCAAAGCAGTAATTAATATTTTAGACTTTATAAACTATGTTTGTTACATTCTCAACAAAGAATATAACATTTCTAAAATCGAAGAAGTCGTTAAATTTCTTTTTGAACAAAACAATAGTGCAACCTATAAGATGCAACCTATCAAGTCATGACATAAGAGACAAATATCAGTAGCGCAGTACTGGACAATCGGATAAGAAAACACACACTTTATCCATTAACCTCTTCCACCCTTTTCAAATCCACTATTGAAAACAGCCATATTGAATTCTTCAGATCAGTAGTGCGATTTAGCGATTTGTTAAATTGACTTAACAACGAAATTGTTGCTTTTACTATTCAGAAAGGCTTTTAACGATATTAGCAATTGCTTAAAACAAGGTGATAAGTTCCTCATCGTTAAGAAAGTGACTGTAATTTTTGAATTGTTAAATCTGTTGACAAAATAAAGGACATACAACTTGTGTTTATAAACTTTCATACACACATACGAGGGCTGCTATATATATTTCTGGCCTGGCAACACTGAGTGCTGCCAAGTGCAATCTGACATTTCCATTGGAAAGTTTGTAATTTTGAAGCATAATCGTACTCAAAACGTTTTGACGTACGACCATTATTTCTGTTGTTTACAGTGACTTGAAAAAATTAATATAGAAAAAAATGGAATTAACTCGTGAACATTTTCGTGCCATAATTTTTCACAACTTTCGACGTGGATTATCACGACAAGAGTGCATTGATGAACTTAAATCTTTGTATGGCGATGAAGCACCATCTTATAGCACTGTGAAAAATTGGTATAATGAATTTAATCGTGGCCGAAGCTCTCTCAAAGACGAATTCCGTGAAGGTCGTCCAAAAATGGCTGTTGTGCCAGAGAACATTGATGCCGTGCGTGAACTCATAATGCAAGATCGACATGCGATATACCGAGAGATAGAGACATCCTTGGACATTTCTTCCACCAGCATACATTCGATACTGCATGAACACCTGGCCGTAAAAAAGGTTTGTTCTCGTTGGATCCCGCACAATTTGAAAGTCGCTCAAAAAAAGGCTCGTGTCGATTGGTGCAAAGAAATGTTGTTATAGATTGCGGTGCTTTAAAAGACGTTTATAAGATCGTCACAGGTGACGAATCATGGATCTATGCGTATGAGCCCGAAACGAAACAACAATCGACCGTGTGGATCTTCAAAAACGAGCAAAATCCAACGAAAGTTGTTCGTGAAAGAAGCACTTCGAAGCAAATGGTCGCCTGTATCTTCGGCAAAACTGGTCATGTGGCGACTGTTCCGCTTGAGCAACGTAGGACGGTCACTTCTGAGTGGTACACTACAATTTGTTTGTCTGAAGTCATCGGAGAAATACGAAAAACCAACAAGAGAAGACGACTCATTGTTCACCATGACAATGCGAGCTCTCACACATCGGCTCAAACCAGAGCGTTTTTGACCGGCCAAAACGTCGAATTAATGGGACATCCGCCGTACAGCCCTGACTTGGCACCTAATGACTTCTTCTTGTTTCCGCACATCAAGAAAAAAATGCGTGGTCAATGATTTTCGTCGCCAGAAGAAGCTGTTGAAGTGTTCAAAAACCATGTTTTAGAGGTGTCTCAATCGGAGTGGAAAAAGTGCTTCGACAACTGGTTTGAGCGCATGCAAAAGTGTATAAATCATGCTGGAGAATACTTTGAAAAACAATAAAACCATTTTTGATTATAAATATTCGCATTTTCACTACTAGGCCAGAAATATATACAGCAGCCCTCGTATAAGCATAAACACAGGACATATACGTATATTTGAACACAAAATAAAAACAAAATTTGTTTTTATTTCATTATACCCTTCACCACAAAAAATGGAAAAAGGGTATATCCAAATTTGTCATTCAATCGATGGAAATTCACAATCAAGGCATATTGTTTGCTGTTTTCCTTTGCGAGTTGTCAAAATTGTTGCTCTTTTTCTTATTGTATGTGCACATGTATATTGTGTATTGTGTGTGCATGTGTATTATATGTATGTGTTCACTTGCTTGCATATTTTCAAAAATACATACACACATATTGCCAGACATTTTTGACGGCTCAACAAAATTTTGCAAAAACAAAATACAGGCAAAAGCTAATGCAGTCACCTTTATCAATGTGCCTTGTTCACAATATATTTACTCCTGATATTTTAGATTATTTTAAGGAAATTAAATTAACCCTCTAGTGCGCAAGAAAACCAAATTAAGTAAAATACTACTTAAACGAAAGGAAATGGTTTAAAAGCAAACTTTTGTTCTAGCAGTTTGTATAATTTTCATTTATATGGGCGCAGGAGGCGAAAAATCCTTTGATGCAAATTTGCATCATTGCGCATTTAGCTCAAAGTACTTACCATAAAAAAACAATACACACTATAACATTGTAATAAAAAAAGAGTGTAACTTATTTAAAACTCAAAACTATTTATAAACTTGTTGAACTTAATAAATTTTAAGGTCAGAAAAACACACTGTTTCCTCTATGAACAACAAACGAATGAGCAGGCACTTCAAAATTGCACAACAATTCAATGCTGCTATAACGGTACTTCAAAAGCAGAGAAAACGACGTCTATTAAATGGAGACAACATATAACGAACATTTACATAAAACTGTTTTCAAATTTTGAAGCTACAGAGAGATATTCGGTATGATTCAAATTTGCATCACGGCGCACTAGAGGGTTAAAAACAGGAATAGATAGTTGCTGCCAGCGTTGCCGCTTTGGTCCAATCGGACCAAACTTGGTAGTTTTTCGTTTTTTAAAAACAGTTTGGTAGTTCGGTTGGTTTGTTGCATTTTTTTTAATTTTTGGTAGGTTTTTCTCCTCTGGCAATTTTTTAGCAATAGTAAATTTTTCACCTTAAAATTTCAGATAATAAAATAAAAAGAAATGTAACTTTAAATTAAATAAACAATAACTTTGAATAGTGTTACCACTGTTTTCAAAAACTGTTTTAGGTGCAATAAAAAACATCTCTGCTTTTTTGCATAGAGATGATTAAAACTATAACCATCTTTGGTTTAAGAAACGCGAACAATATAATAAAATTGAAATTAACAATACTTTTGAGTGAAGGTTAATTTTCAAGTGTATGTATTAAAAAAATTAACAGAATTGTAAATATGTACCTATTTATTACATAAATATTTACTAATATTGCATGTAAAGAAACAGTCAAAATAATTTGATTGGCGCCAGGAAAGGGATGGGTGTTCCTCCTGCATAGTATTCTCTAAAACTATTTTAAATCATAACACCCATCTTAAAAATCACCAAAAGACAAACTTCCATCTCAACAATTACAAGAAAAAAAAACCAAGTGAGTATAACAGAGTTTATATGCAAGAAATGCATTTTTAAATTTTTGGTAGGCTGTGAACGATTTTGGTAGGATTTTTGAAAATTATTGGTAGGAAGTAAATTTCTTGTGTGGCAACGCTGGTTGCTGCTAATGTATTTCTTAACAATAGATCTGTGCTTATCAATAAACACAAAACTAATAATTAAAGTACAATATTAAAATTAAGTTTTAATAAAATGTAGAATAAGTAGGGCATCATTAATAAAGAAACCGCCAGGAAGAGATACGTGCGCACACATGGGTTTGCCACGTCTGAAATTACCTGAAATATTTATTCATATTTGCATATTCTTTAAAAAAAATATCTGCTTTGTGCATTAGAAGAAAATACACAGTCACAAAGTATCTGATTTCAAAGAAAAAACTAAAAAAATTAGAAGTACTTATAATAAGATTTTTTTCTGCTAGGTACCAAAATTGCGTGTATCATTTACAGCTGTTTTAATGCAAAAGATGTACAAATTTTATATCAGGGGATAGGTAATTACCTCTACTATTTAGCAGTATTTTTGCAGTAGTTATTCAAATTAAAAAAAATGCACAAAAACCGCTAAAAACCAAATAAAAGATCAAACGTGTAATTTTGTAAATGAAATTTTACCTTTTTTACCTTGAATATCTCCGAACATATTACAGATATTAAATCAGGTTTTCATCGCATTAAAGACCCATATTTACGTAACTAAAATACATAAAAATTTTGGCAAACAATAAATTAAAATATTATTTTTTGTGTAGATAAAAAATTTTCTTCCCAAAAATTGTAACTTTTTCTTCAATCGCCTTCCCAGACCCCATTTATATGCTGAAAGTCTACAAAATTTAGCAAACTACTGAAAACCAATAGTGCTGGAATATTTGGTTATAAAAAGAATAAAAATCCGCGTGCGATTTTTTTTTGCAGTCTCGAACATTTAGATTTTTGTTAAAAAATTCTGTATCAGATGGATTACCCAAGGCTTTATCTTAAAGAAAAGGCTTTATCTACAAAAAAAAATCTACTTA
This sequence comes from Gymnosoma rotundatum, assembly GCA_916610165.2. NCBI lineage: Eukaryota > Metazoa > Arthropoda > Insecta > Diptera > Tachinidae > Gymnosoma > Gymnosoma rotundatum. Next base: position 85,782,700 of record OU744337.1, on the reverse strand, counting down.
AAAAACTGAAGTTCTTATTGACCAAAATATAACGTTTCTTAAACTTTTTATAAAATTTCAAACTAAAAAAATTATTACCACTAACGTAATAAAGTGAAAGACAAAAAAGTTATTTCTTACAGCCATACCTAAATAAAAACGGAAAGCGGAACGTTTTCTTCCGCATAGCTTTTACGCTGAAATGCCATACCTAAACAAAAGCGGCAACGGTTTGTCAAAACGATAAAAAACAGGGTTATTAAAAATATTAAGGCTTAAGTCTAGTTAACGGACGCACCTCAAAAATGATATAAAGTTGTCTGTTGAAAATCTAAGCAAAAAATTACCTTTCCTATGAACCCATATTGTCTAATTCCGCCATAAAATACTCAATATGTGCCATATTATATATACAAACGTTGGAGGTCCGTAACTCCGAAGCTAAAGCCAACCCCAATTTTCACTTAAAATTTTACACCCCGGACATAATTTTTTTCATTTCTGCACTAGATTTTTTCCAAAAATAAATATAAATTCCCTAAATATTTTAAAAAGAATAACAATTCTGGTGTTTATGTTGTGCAAATTGAAAATTTTATAAAAAACCAAAATTTGTTTTGCTTTTGCTTATTTTTAATTTTTTTTTTATTATTAAACGCCTTGTCAAAATCGGATTTTCCAATTGCAAAGCGTTGCCGCCGCGTTGTTTCGGTATGCTCCATACAAAATGTACTAGCATGAGAACTTTTGACAGCAAAAAAACGCTTTCCGCCCTTGTTTAGGTATGGTTATTAGAGTATTAGGTTTCTAAATCGTCTTTCAAAATAGTTCTATCTTGTATTTAAAAAAAATACAGGTGAAAAACTAAAAATGCCAAGGTAAAAATTTTTTATTTTAAATTTAAAAGTCAAATTTCTCTAAAAGGATTTAAGATACCATGCAAATTCCAGGCACATTTTTCCTTTATCTATCTATGTAGAATACTTAAATTTTTGAAATAAGTTCATTTTTGATGAAGTTATAAGCTTCGAGGTTACCTACTTTGCCGCCTGTTTGTTTGTTTCATGAAAAGCGGATAACTCTAGACTCTTATTCCATTTTTTTGTATATCACGCCACTGTGCGGTGGCAAAGTAAACCGTTTTGAGCATCGCGTTGTCGTGACCAATTTGGCTTCAGCGAATTTTTTCATATATGAAAAACTAGCTACATCTAAGGACTTAAGTCGAATAGGAATTTTATCTCTGCAACAAAAGCCTTTTTAAAGGTACTTTTCAAAACATTATCTTAGGGAGAAATGAAAAAGTACTGAATCAATTGGTGAAAAATTACTCAGAAACTCCAAAGATTTTCTTTAAGTGTAAAAATAAATTTCCGGTTCTTTTAATAGAATCACATAACAAGTGATAATGAATATAGAGTGCATATGTACGTTTGGCATTTCCCTTGGGCAGATGTCAGAGAACTACTTCATTTAATGTTTATATTTATCGGAGTAAGTTACGAAAAGGAAAATTGACGATCGCATTTAATTGGACAATTAAATAATAAAAAATTCATTAATGTGACCATTTACGCAATTAACTATGTTGATATGATAGCCTTGTACGGTTAAGTAACTACATGAACACATTTATATGAACAAATACCTACGTTCACACAAAAGTGATATTAAATTATAAAGGTGTTTATTTATTCGTTCAACTTTTCATTTAGAGTAAAAGTTGTAATGAAGTATTTATTGCCGAATAGAACTTCATAAACAAATAATTCACATTCGTTATAGAGATGGATCCGTGAGTGACTTTGGCTTGTTGAAACTACAATTGGCCATAATTTAAATGAAAACATCTTATTTCATTGAGAACGTCGCCATCACCAGTTTCTTTTGGCTTGAATTGGATGATGTAAACACCAATGTGTTTAAACAGGACGGCGCTGAGTCTCACACAGCTCATGTCACAAAAACCCTGAGTGCATGGTTCTCACGTCACGTTGGTAGCATGTGAAACTGAGGGCATGGTTTCTTTACGTTAGGATAATGTGACTTCGGCAGAAGATATCTCACATACACGTTGTTTTACTTAAATTTAAATAAAGTACGTTTTTTTTACCCTTCACCACAAAAAAATTTAGAAAATGGAGAGATTTTAAGGAAATACTAAAATTTAAAAAAAATGCTTAACCCGTTAAGAGCCGATGTCATTTTTATAAAAAATAAGAAAAAACAGCAATAGAAAAAATTGGCGCTCGCCCATATTTTCCGTGTCACCGAGCTCTGAAATTTTCAAATTTTTTAGAGTATCAATACGGTTATCATTTTAAGCTTTTCAAGCAATCTTAAAGGAAATACTAAAATTTAAAAATGCTTAACCCATTAAGAGCCGATGTCATTTTCATGTAAAATTACGTATATGCACTACCAAAATTATTAAAATTTTTTAATTCCCTCTAAATTACATTTATGTAGATGGTGAAGTGTATATAAGATTCGGCATAACCGAATATCGCATTCACTTGTTTGTACTAAACTGGTTCAGCTTAAGAAGTTATTAATTTTTAATTTGTTTTAGAAAAGATTCTTTTTTAACAACTTGTAAGCCAAGGCATGTTTAGAAATAACTCCCTTGGCGGATTCTTTTAAATTTTTTTTCGGAATGCTCATTCAATAGCAACACAACCCTGATAAAATAAAAATCGTAGCGTTTAGAAAATTACCTAAAAACGAATTTGTATAATGGGATGTCGGTAGCACAGGGGCTTCTTTTTGGTATGGGAGAATTTTTGACGGGAGTCAAAATAATAATTATAACTAATAGTAATTAAAACATTAAATAATACTACTAATTAATATAATACAGCAACAAAAATACAATATATTAAATATATATTCATACATATTACATATTTTTTAATATAATAAGATTGATTTAAATTGTATAAAACTATTCTATTTGGTTCCTTTTCGGACCCTTTTCTGTAAATCTGTCTAAACATCTCCCGCATCAAGTGGAACTAAAACATCTTGCTCGATTAAATCATAACTTACGTTTGATGATCGTTAATTGTGAAAAGCTTCTTTCACATGTATAACTAGTGACCGGAATGGAAAAAAAATCAAAAACTACTTAATAAAAGTTGGGATACGTGGTTCTTTTGTCTACATTATTGAACCACATTAGTCATGCTTGAATATTTGTTGGTCGATAGTATTTTTCGTAACGGTATTGAAAAAGTTTATTCTCCGCGTTGAACTCTAAAAAGTCGACCTTGAATTGCTTTGAACAATTCTATAGTCATCCTCACTAGCATTGAATTAGACTAGTTTTCCTACTCTCTAAATAACCTCGGTCCAAAAAAAATTTTTTTTCAGGGTGCTAGAGGGCGCCGATTATTTGTTTGGTATGACAGCGGCCATACCTGTCACACCCGTGTGCCAGCCATTGGTATTATAACCCTATGTCACTCACATCAATTACAATTTGTAAATCTTGTGAAGAAAAGTTATTTACATACACTTGCTTTAAATAAACAACCAACATAAAAAATTAAAAACTAGAAGAAGAATCCGTAATTATAAGGTTTATTAAGTTAATTGAATTGGTTCAGCCAGTAAATATTGTTATAACTTTCGGTAAAAACCGTTGTCTCTGGCTGTATATTAGGCACCATATCAGGCAATCTACCTGCATAATACCATTTCCCCTCCATGGGCACTAAGAGTCTGTACTGATCTAACCACGGTGCAGACTAGGGTTCTCGGTGGTATAGGGGGAACAAGTCCCCCGGTGTGCAAGCACTGAAGCTGGATAAACAGTTGGGTAATGTCGGAGGTTTTTTATCAGTTTCCTTTTTTAGTAATAAAACGTGTGAATAATAATAAAACCTAAAAAATCAAGCACCACGGGAGCCGGAAGCCAATACAGAGAGCCGCCCATCTCTGTAGCCGGTTATTGGTGAGGTCCCTTCGGGGTACACGTGGTCTGGCGAGGAATAGACTGAAGTGTGCTGTTGAGGAGTTTATGAAAGGCTCCGACCCTATAGCAAGGGGTAGATTCATGGTCCTGCAAGCCATGGTCTTAAAATTACACAGAATAGTGGTTTGACCACCGTCTGATAAGGGCGTTAATCTAATCACTTATCCTGCATTATACCATTCAAACGGACAAAATTACCTAAACCCACCAGCTTTTATTCTTAACACTACCTATTTTTAACACTATCTCTTAAGTACTAACAAACACGTGGCTTGAAAATGCTTTTAACACATCGAAAGCGCTCGCCAAACGTACCAAAGGGCGCGATTAAATTTATTATTTTTTTTAAATAAAATTATTTACATTAAACCTAAATTTTAATCTTAAATTGTAGTTTCCATGTAACATACTGAATTCATTTGGCCTTGCGGCTTGTAATTCTTTGAATAAATGCATAAATGAATAAAAAATAAAATAAATAAATATACAGCCAGAGACGACGGTTTTTACCGAAAGTTATAACAACAGTATAAAGTTTATGTTTATTCAAGTGATGTATGTATATTTAATAAGTATATAATAGAAAATGTTTAAATAACTCTTGAAAAAAGACTTTAAAATGGATTTCAGCTATCTGTCTATAACGGTTCAAAAGTTTGGCCACATTTATTAATTTGCATTAACTATGGGAACACCCTTTAATTTCGAAACCCACATTTTATACTTGTTGTTATACAGTTTCTTTGTAAATTTCAACCGTCTGTATACAACTTTTCAACGGTTATGCATATAAAATTACATCAACAAATATAACAGCCTTTCAGTTATAATTTTATATGTTTACAATTTTTATTATACCAGACGAAGTAGTGGTTTTTTTATAATTTTTAAGTAATTGTATATAACGGCTTAGAAGATAATTCCATATGGATCAAATAACATCAATTATGGAAACACCCTTTAATTTGTATGCCTAAATTACTTATTGGTATAGCGGACTTAGAAATACATATTCTTTGTAAACTTTAACTATTCGTCTACAGTTTGGCCATAAAAATAAAATTGCGTCAACTATAGGGGCACCCGTTAATTTCTAAAGTCCAATTTTATACCTGTTGTTGTAGCGAATTTAGCAATGCAGTTTCTTTGTCAATTTCAACCGATTGTCTCTAACTGTTCAACAGCATTTACATCAAATTACATTGTAGCTATTGTTTGTAACACCTGTTTTAATTTCCAAAAACCTTTTTAGAAGTAAAATTTATTTTAAAAATGTATGCGGACGTTTTCAAAAGAAAACTTGAAAAAGTAGATACCAGCAGAATGTAATGCTGCATTTCCTGGATCGCTACATTCTTCATCAGCATTCTTCGCATCTATCTACCTTAGCTTGTGTACATTGTACACATTATCTATTGAACCAACTAACGTTGTTAATAAGAAATCGAGGAGTATTCATATCAATAATAATTTGCTTAGACGAAATGCGCACACAAACCAAAGTATTTGTTCACTGTTTTCTCTGAAATTCGTCATGTACATTTGTTTTTGCTTTGTATCAACCCTGGGTTGACCATTTTGTTTTTTCTCACAACATTATAGATGCTATTTCAGTATCATATTGATTTCAATTCATTTATAATATTAACAGTTCACATTCTAATTTAATTCAAAATTAGACTATTCTAACATCCCTTAATTTGCAATTTTAATTATTTATAATTATCAGACAAAGTAGTGGACATTCTGCCCAACTTTTAAGTATTTGAATTTCTCTATTCAAAAGATAGGTCCCTATGAGTCAATTTCCTGAATTATGCTAGCACCCTTTAATTCCTTAATTAAAATTGCGTATTTGTTGTTAAAGCGGGCATAGCAATACAGGTTCCTTGTAAATTTTAGCTGTCTGTCTATAACGGTTCAAAATTTTTGACATATACATAAATTTACATGAACCATTAGCACACCCTTTAATTAAAAATTTCGAACATTTATACTTATTATAAAGATCACAGTAGTCGAGACTTTGATCAATTTTCAAGCGTGTGTCTATAAAGCCATAAAAGATAGGCCCATATAGATCAATTTACGTACCTTCAATTTTTAGATTTAGTTTTCTATTACTGTGTGTGACACACAGTTTTTTTGTTATTTTAAAGCAGTGCCCTATGTAGTTCAAAATACAAATAAAAAATGTATATGTTGTGTGGGGACACCCTTTAATTTTTAAAATTATGAATTGTTTTTAAAACGAGACAAATCTGCAAGAAATTGAAATTGAAAGAATATTTAAATAAAGAAAAAAAATTTTAAATCTGTTCAGATATGAGGCACAAACGTACCCCATAGTAAATGAAAACCTTGCTGCATCAGATGAAAGCGCTCCAATTTTTCTTACCTTCTTTATTAATTTTTTTTTAAATTACAGCTTTTTTCCTTTTTTAAAATTTTAAATAAATCCTATGCATATGTTAGGTTACGTATTTTTTTTTTTTTTTTGTTAAATCTTAAGGGAAATGACACTTCTTTTGCTACAAATGGCGATATTGCAACTAATTAGATGAACAAACTGATTGCTTAACATTGTTTTAATCAGGCTAATAGCAGAGTGCCACCCATTCTCTTTAATTTACTGCATTTGTTTTAATTATCCTTTCTTGTTTCATATTGTGTTTCAGGAGAATTTATAGTAAAAAAAATTTAAAATAAATGATGGTAATGATATCAGTAGAAACATATTTATATGAAAAAACGTTTTATTGTAATTAAAGTGTAAACAGAGAAGTATTCAAAATAAATTAGTAAACTAAACACATGTTACTAAATAGCGTTGTTAACATGAGAATAAGTTGGTCAACACATTAATTAAGATCGACGACTGTTGTTACGTAATTTTGATCTTTGAGATATATGTATGTGACTGAGCATGGCTTCTCACCCGTCGGGTAACAGCATAACCTTAAACCTTTTAGCATTTTTGTGTTATACAAAATTATTCACCCCTATCGCGAATTATTTTCTACGTGAAATTTTTTCACATTCCACTCAAAATAAAATTTGCCTTACCATTAATGTTTTCTTCTTACGTAAAATGTGAAAATTTTTCATTGTTTTGGTCACTTTGATTTTGATAGTGGAATTCATATATAAATAAGAATTTTTCATTTAATTAGAAATTTTAAGTTGATAAGAGGTAATGTGAGGGCAAAATCGGTAAATAAATTTCAAAGTGAAATTCTTCTCAACAAGATGCAAGGGTAAAAGGTCCATTGCCTGTGGAATTTTTAAGGACTTAAATTAATTTACGGACGCAACAAAAAATTAAAAATAATAATAAAATAAATGCAATTTTAAGCATGTAACGTGAAATGATACCCATATTGTTACATTTCGCCATCAAAAACTCAATATTTTTCATACTATACATACAAACTTTGGAGGTCCGTAACTCCAAAAGAAGAAAAGTTTCACGTTTCCCATTTTAATCTGATTCTCTGTTTTCTTAAGTAGTGTTGAATTGTATGTATGTGTGAGCGTAATGTATTTAAATTGTTATAATTTAAATCCTTTAATCAAGTTTCAGGGTAATATCTTTTGTGTCATAGTAAATATTTTTCGGCCAAAATTAAATCAGAAACCCAGAACACCGTACATACATTTATAGATTCCTTTTGTTCAACAAGGAATGTAGTAGCAGCACGAGTCCATATACTACATTTACTGGCAAATAATTTCCAAGACCTGTCCTTGAAACAAGGACGTACTTTATTTGGTAGCCACTGCCGTGATCACCAAGAAATCCAAATTAAGTTTGAGTATAACTACCAGAGCTGATATTAGTCTTCATATTTGTTTTACTTAATCAATTTTTTTTATGCATTTTTGTTTTTCGGGTGCCTGTATTGCCATTAAGCTTTTTGTTTAAAGTGTTTTTGATCATTTATGTATGTTTTCTTAACAAGCAGACAGACAATTTACGTGCGAACTTCCACTAATGATATTTATTGTCGCCCACTCAAAACATTATTCAATTACCCAAATGTTTCATAAATCAACAATAAAAAGTCAGCTTGCAGCTCATGTTTGACTGTTTTTATACATGTTTGTAGTTTATTTCTTTTGCTTTACTGAACAACAAAAACTTACCCCAACCAACCAGCTTTAAACTTTGCACTTAAATTGAGTGCTTTTCAAGACGCCATACTTATTTATTCAATTACCGGCTTGTGAGTGCCAAATGAAGAGAAATTCAATTGATTTCAATTAACACAGCGTCGCTATCAATTGGTAGTGGCTGCCATATTGCAATAAAAATCTCAACCCCAATTAATGAAATTACAAGAAGAAAAGGGCGGAGTTAAGGAAAACGGGTACGTAAGTAATTGATATCTCCTGCCTATACTAAAAAGTAAAACGATCAATGGTTGGCTAAACGATCAATATGTTTAACGCGCTCATCTTACAAGCGAGAGAGAGAAATATGCCAATAAACATTAAGACGAGAAAACGAATCAACTTAACATTTTACCTTTCTGATATAATGGCTTATCAACGTGTGTAAAGAGTATGACAAGTTGCTTTCAAAGTGGTCATACGGCTAAAACCTGTAACAGGTATTTGTACTCACCTGATTGTTTTAATAAATGAATATTTTTACCGGTAAACAACTCACACTGTTGACTTAACAAAACAACTTCTGTAGTTTATTAGCGGCTTTAACACAGCGCGGTCGTTTACAATAATTCTTTCGTAACCTCCAAACAAATGTGTTGATATTCGGTTTTTACAAAAACAAACTTTGTGTGTTCTCTTTTTTCTTAAAATAACGATTGTAGGCTGACTAATTTGTAGCTATTAATTATCGTAGTTACTAACATTTAAAAAACAAGTTAAATTACCCGTGGGTTATTTTTTTATTACTGTCAAACAAATTATAAAGTGATTGCTAATTGAAACTTGAAAGTGTATTTTCTATTATTCAATACATTGCAAATTAAGTTAAAAAAATATATTTTTTTAAATATGTATTGTGTAATGAAAAAAGTGATTCATACTTTTAAATATAAAACATAAAAGTTAAAGGCCGACGGCGAAATTAGAAATTTAAACCTGTTATTGGATATAATTTCTATTAAAAGTAACTACACTTTTACACTTATTCTGCAATTATATTGGATTTCATTCACATTCATGTGGTAAGTCCAATCAAGGACACTGTCACGAAATGTAAAAATTAACCTCCTGTATTTTGATTGGAAGTTTAATCAAATATCTCTCCTTTCCTCTCAAACTTAATTTAGGCATCCAATTTGTTTTTATACCTTATTCTGTTATCAAAGAAAACTATATTAAAATCATATTACGTTTACAGGGCAAACATATACATACATACATATGTAGTGATACGAGTAGTAACAACATTATTGACAATAACAACATTATTCTATTCTGAGTTTCAAATGCAAGGTGTTTTGTATAAGTTCACAATGACAACAATAACAAAAAATTAATGAAAATTATCATAAATTCGAGAATAGCATCACAGTAAGATTATAATAAGTTTAGTTTTTGAACTAAACTTTCGCCAACATACATACATACGTGAAAATTTTGGGAGAAACAACGTGTTATAAAACGCACTATTTATCGTGTAGTAAATTATTTTGAGGAAAAAGGGTCGGTAATTGATAGGCCCAAGCATGGACCACAACGTACTGCTTCTCAAGGAAGTGTTCAAAACAATCTATGAACCTCAATTCGATGCCGTGCTCTGAAGCTTGCCCATGACAACTCATGAAAAAATCATAATTTTCATTTGGATGCATATGTGAATAAACATAATAGTCGGTTCTGGGCAACGGAAAACCCTTAAATTATTCATCAGTCACCTTTGCATCCATTAAAAGTGACAGTCTGGTATGCAATTCGGTCAGAAGGAGTCTTTGAAAATGAAAACGGCGAAACGGTAGGTGTGAATGGGGAGTGATATCGTGATATGATTGAAAACTTTTTAACGCCGCAACTGCACTCTTGGGGCTTGATTAACATATGATATCACAAGACGGTGCCACATGGCATTAATTTAAGATCCATTCTCTTTAATTTAATCAAAAATTATAAAAAAAAAACAAAGTAGTATACGTTCCCGGCAAACACCCTGTATGCATTTTATTTGAATTAAGTTTGTCAGTGAAATATTATTTCTTTTTTTTTGGCTTAAGTTCGTGTTTAGTTGTGATAAATTGAATGAGAAGAGTAAACACTTATAATTAACGACTCCGTAGAGAAATAAGATATACAATTGATAACTGCCTTGTTGATAGATATGAAGAATGGTGACAAAGGTTGTAGCGAACCAGAAAGTGCATTTCATTCTGTCGGTATCTATATTTTACTGTTCTCTTCCAATTTGCCACAAGTAATAACAAACTAAAGCCAAATAATGAGAAATATATATTTTAAAATTATTTTCCGCAACTTGTTTTCAATGCAAAAAAATACCTAATAAAACCTGTGTGTTTTGCGGTAGATAAATTAATTAAGTCGTGAATGATTTCTGGTCAATTCTTATTCCAAAAAAATATATAATTTTCATTCATGCACATCCACATAGTTACATACTGTAAAATCAGACATGTGGTGGAAAACGCATGATTTAAAAAGGTCCATTGTGACCTACAATGTGTGAGCTTTTTTAACACCGGCCTTTAATGCTAACCAATTAAGGTTATCCTCCAAACAAGTGCCAATCACTTTTTCATTGCAAACGCCACAGCTTCTTAGAGATATTATTTAAGATTTCTTGCAGGTTCTCTATGTCGCAGAAACAGGAATTTCGTTTGTTGGTATAACCACTTAAGTAGCCACGCCCAACTTTTATTACAAGACCGTCCTTTCCTTTCACCATTTTTCACTCAGCAAGGGAGTCAGTCAACCTTGTTTGGCGAACACAGCTCTGCAATTCTGTACACTTTGTACGGGAGTATCTTTGAGTCTTTAAATAAAATTTATTGTAAGAAAAAACTGCCCACTTGTGTGCTTCATCGCTTCTAGGATTTTCTCTAGCAACTTCTTCCATCATCTTTTTTTTTTGCGTAGTCATACGAGCCGCTCAGGCAAGCGCTTAGTTGTTCGCGCAAGTGGTGTTCAAACATTATTCAAATAAGCAGCAACAATAATTCCATTTTCTGCAAGGGTATACCGATCCATAGTTTGTCGGAAAGTAATTCTCTACGCGTCTGCATCGTATATTTCAAAAGGCATTAACAAAAATAAAAACACACTCACATTATGACTTTTTTCCGGCTCCTTTATGGAGCCGGTTGTTCACAATGACGTAACTATTTTTAATTTCAGTTTTAAATCTATTGATTTAACTTTTAACTCATTTGCATTGAGTTTGTTCGTAAGATTCTAATTTTCTTGCTGCATTTTTTTTTATTTTAAAATGTTATAAATAGTCCTGTCCCTAGGGCAGAATTTTATAATTTAAATTATTCATAATAACAAATAATTAAAATTTAAGGGAATTTCGGTTAGGGTATTTTATCCTTAACATGTATTTAAACAAATAGATTCTGGTTTCAGCATTAAGTTAATTCGATTGTAGCTGAAATCGGCATATTCGTTTAAGGTTACCAACATTCAAAGTCCAAGGCTCTCGCTTTGCTATTTAAACAATAATTCTATTATGACAATTTCTTAAGAAAATTTTTTTACCTCCTGAACGTATATTAACCCAATAATAAGAGGATCTTCAGATCAGAATTTTGCAGAATGTTTCTTTACGCTAAATGTTACAGTATTTATTTCTGAAATTTCATTACCGTTTGAAGCTTCTTATTGGAACAAATCCTAAAACATTCTATTTTAGAAAACTGTGGTGTAATTTTTTGTAGGTATGTTGATAGAATTCATTTCTTAACCAGTTAGAATGTGTTTGGGAGAAATGACTTCAATAAAAATCATTAAAAAGTATAATGACTCGTATTTTAGTTCTGCTAAAAGTTTTTTGAATCGAAAATATGTAAATTTGGTTTTCTTTAAAAAAAATACATAAAAATCTGATAATATCCTTTTTCTTTCCGTTATTTTGAAAATTAAAACAGCAACTACGATTTAAAACGATATTCCAACAAAACTAACAATAAGGAAATCACTACCTTAATATGTTATTATCAATCAATAAATTTCAAATAATGTAGCAGTTATCCTTCTTAAAATCTTTAATAAGTTGACATTTCTATTTTTATAAGCATCTTTGTCCTAAAATTTGTTATTGAAAAAGTGCGAAAAAGAAAACCTATTAATAAAAAAAATGCAAATAGTAAATTAAATTTCTACAATAGGTAAGTTTTTAAGTAAATTGAAAATTGCTGATTCGTTTGCTATATGTCAAAACATCCTAAAACTTTCAGCGAGAGAAGTTATCCATTCCATATAATAAATTATCTGTTTAAAGCAAAATATAGGTTTAATAAGAAACGGTCAAAGTCGTGATAGAGTTTGACAAAAGAGCCTGCGCAACTTCTGCCGAGTTACAGGTTTTGTGGCCGGAGGGAAGTTAGTATTAGTAGCGATTTTAGACCAGTTGCAGATACGTTTTCTTACAGTTAATTTTTTCCTCTTTTATTATTATTTTTAAATTTGTATCAAAAATAAACCAAATAATAATACCAAGCTCGGTTTTTGAGTACTTTTTTACTCCTTCAGTGAATCATTTGTCAAAAAAAGTCTTACACCATGTTTCATATTAATTTATCTTATTTTTTCTGATAATAAACTACAAATAATTATCATTTTAGTTATGTCAAATAATATATTGGTTATTTTATTCTTCTTTTTTATTTAAAAAAAAAAAACAAAATCTAGATATTGGGTTGATTGACATTTAATATGAAAAACTAATAAATTCGTTTAACAGTTAATTTCTAAATAAGAATTCTTATTGAAGTAAGTTTGATTGCATAATGAAAACGGATTTTATTCATTGTTGAGGTTATTAAATGCCACAGGCATAAAACGTAATAGAAGAAAGCAGTATGTACTGCATATGGGTCATATTCTTCTGAATCAATTACATATGCATTGAATTGGTATGGAATTGACTCTTAAATAACCTATAATCTGTATATTACGCTGCAACCGATCTTTGTTATTCTTCAGCCAGCCACTTGTTTTGGGAAATCTCCTGTACTTGTTGCCAGAATTTCTGCGCGACAGTTTATGCGCAAATATTTAATAATTTCTCTGAGGATCATTACCAGCATAAAACCAATAACAAAAAACCATAACAAAACCTGCATATGTACCGAAAAAGAAATGCAATGAAAATGAAAACGGAAATTTTTTTACTAGATAAGGAGGTGTTCAGATCAATATTTATTTCATTAACCTTCATGCAATACAACTTATAGACCTTCCGCAGCAGCAAATGCTAGCTGATGTTAGTAAATACATGTGTTTAAATGTTGTACAGCAAAGCAATAATAATTTTTTTATTATTTATCTAACTGAGAAAAGATCATGTCTTCTGCAATCATCAAAAGGTAGCGATACATAAATCAATTAATTACGGAATTTCGAATGTGTTACTATTGTTTATTTGACATGGTACTTCGTCAGCGATGTTCAAAAAGATATTCAAGTATGTTGTTTGTTAAGAACAATTATAAATATTTTTGTATATGTCAGAAAGTGCGTAAATAGTGTTACTTTTTGTACGTGTGTAAAGGTACTTATTTAAATTAACAATCCTTTATAGTTCAATAATTACCTAATTATTTATTTGTATTTATAGAGCATCGTGCTCGTATGTATTACTTGATACTCTACATACTGCAAGATACACCGCAGGTATTGTGAAATGAATTTATAAGGGTTTGTTATGAAATCAAGTCAATATGAAAACACTGATTGTCACCTCAATACACAACAAAAGACACAACAATTTAATCGATCCGACAAAGAACTTCATAAAATGTAATCAAAAATAAAATTAAACAAATATTTACTTTTAGTAGTTTTTATTATCAAAATAAAAGATTGTTGTCTCGTGTCAAGTTTGAAGTAAAATTTTAATCAATCAATTTTTAAAACAAATAAAAACGTGTATCATTTAATCTAGGGTAAAAAATCACATAAGTATGTCGTCATAAAATAACGTGGGGAGCATCAAGAAAAACTGGGTTTCTGAAAAGTTTTTAAACTCAATTTTAATAATTCATTCGGCGAGGAAACTTTAGCTTGAAAAATATTTTGCGGTATATTAAAGCACATGAATCGCTTTAATAAATATCAATTAGATGGATGGTATGGCAGATAGTAATAGGATGCAGAAGCCCTTAGTTTTATCAGAATAACAGATATCGGCTCACTAGGTTCCATTGATCATTTTGTCGTACTTGTAGGTTCTCTGTAGCCCCATATTCTGTCCAATGCTTAATCATAATGGTCATATTAATAACTTTATTCGGCATACGCCACGTTTTAGAATCTACAAAGTTTTTCTGGGACGGCAACATAAGTTCGTCCGTTTCGTAAAAAGTGCCACACAATTTCGAAGGTGAAGTTCTAAATGCTCTTCGCCATGATGAAAATTTCTGCCGAAGTCCTTGCACGGTGGCAGTGTCTGACCATTCATTTAATACGTCCAAAAATCCTAACACAGTATGCAAAATAAAGACCGTTGTTAGGTCGGTTAAGCTTTCATAAATTTAAAACCACGTAGCAAATTTATTAAGTTAGCCTAGGCCAATATATTAAGATATATGCTTATTGGGAGCATGTTTGCCTGTTGTTGGCTTTAAAAATTCCTAACTACAATGATTTTCAACCGGCACAGCTTCTTTCAGTATTCATTAAAATAACCCAAATAGCATCCCGATGTTAACACGTCTGTGCGTATATATATATATATCGTTTAGCGAAATTGTTGAAGAAATGGAGAAGAAATAATAATGAACCAAAATGTACTCGTATAATATGGCCCTTTTATTTCAATAAACGACTAAATGTACCTTCGCTGTTTAATTTCGTTAAGCCATTTTTGAAGTAAAATTTACGAAAATGAAGTGAAAAGCAGTACAAACAAACTGGTTTATTAATAGATATTCCAGTCTTTGGTTATATTATAGACTGCCCCTTTGTAGTCTGAATCAAAAATTTACCAGGTTTAGAATTAAAAAAAGAACAATACAAGTTGAAAAATGTACAAAAATACGAACGTGCCACATGTGGCAGCATGTGGCAACGTAATTAATCAAAATGAGGAATGACCCGCTACATCTCAAAGGATAGTATGTTACGTTCTAAATGTTGTTTCTATCGTCTGTAACCGCAACCACTAAAAATCCAATATTTGATATGCAAATAGTTTTTATTAACAAAGTGATCTGGAAGACATTAAGACATTTTTTTTTTTTTTGGCATTTAGGTAAACAGAATGCTTATTGGTAATGAAGAAACTTTAATTAATTTTTTGAGTCATTCAAAATGCAGGATTAGAAAACATTAAGTATACTACATCAAAATCTTACGGTTAGAAAACTATATCTTACTATACACTGAATGTGCTCGATGCGCTTCGCTACCCGAAATAGAATAATCGTATCACGATCATTCTTTTAATAGGGAAGTTACTTCTACGAAGTTCTAAGATGACAATAACAACAACTTTTTACTTTGTATGGGAGGGACTACGCCCACTGTCCCAATACCTCTAGTGTTTATTTAGACTATGAATATTAATGAGGGAGTTTCTAGGCTCTACGTGTTATAATTCTCTAGATAATTTTTATGGGAGATAACACGCCCATATTTCCACTCTAGTCTGTATTTCGCCAGACTATAAAAACTCTTATCTGTATTACTTGTGCACAACTTCAAGACATAGAGTACTCTAGCTACACGATAATAATTATTCACTTTGTATGGAGGCTAACATGCCCACTGTTCTAATCCAGTCTTCTTCTTTATTGTTATGAGAGTTACTGGTGCAAAATTTCAATAATTCTTAAAAAAAACTTAAGGTGCTTACTATTACAGTTACCAAGTAACATGATGATAAATATTTACTTTGTGTGGGAAGTCCCACGCTTACGTGAAATGTCAACCACATACCTAAAAAAAAACTGTGAAATCTTCAGAAGTTCGGTCTAGCTATAACTTTCTGACAACCTACCAAATTTGCGCTTTATATAATAGTTTAGATTTTAAAAAAAAAAATTAAACATTAAAAACTTAACAGTAAGTAAAAAAAAAGGTCACAAATTATAAATTATGTTACCCATGTACACATATGTATGATTAAATGTATTGGACCTACAAATTACTTTTCAATTCACAAGCACTTAAACTAAAAAAAAAACTTTGAACTCTGTACAATTTTGATCATAATTACTTTTGTGGTATTAGTATAGTTCCTGAGGATTTTCCTGGCAAATTGCAATATTTTTACATGCAAACCTTTAAATATAATATAAAATAATGAAGACGTTTTAGTCGCATTGACACAAAAAACTGATATATGGATTCGTATATAGTGGGACCATAAAATATCTATATGTATGTAAATGCAGGGAATAATTCTCCTTCACTGTATGACATGTCCACATTCCTTCAGAAATGCTAAGTAATTTGAAAGATTTTTGCAAGTGTAATCTGCAATAATGGCAGATATGTATGATATGTTGGAATTACACCCCACCTCAGAGGACATGTTATTCGTTCAATAACCAGAAAGAAAAGCGATAAGGTATTTATACGTAGAATTTGAATAATAATAATAATATTTAATGCTCATTTTAATTGAATACACACATTTTGGCAAATATATTTATGTGAAGGCAATAAATTTTTATTAGTTATAAATTAATAAAAATCATTTAACTTAATATTGAATTGGTATCACAAATCAATTAAGTTTTACTAACAATCAGTATTTTTAATCAGGTTTATATTTATTTAATTTATGTTGAAATGATTAAACAGACACAATAAAGAGCGGACGTTTTCAGACATGTGCAACACACACTTAAACTAAAAAAAACTTATCTAGCCAAATTTCAACTATTAATTATCTACTTATACATATTAACAATATTTCAATATAATTTTTTCTATATAAGTTTTTTTTTTTAAATTTAGTATACCATAAAATTCAAAAGGCTACAATAATATTATGCATTAAATAAATTGCTTTTTAACGCTTGATTGAATATGCACGGGATTTATTAATAAGTTTTAAGTAAAAATATCTACGGTTTTTAAGAAAATTTTGATAATATAATAATTCTTTGAAATATACAACGATATAAAACATCTGAGTGAGAGCGACCTTTTCTTCTGTATTGTAAAGAAATCGGAAGAGCAAAAAACAACATGTCGCCACGGTTGTCAGATTACGGGATTTATCCACAAATCGGGGATGTTATTTTGAAAATAGGAATGAAAAAATTGTATTATTTGTAGTCGGGATTTTTGGAGATAGTTGAAATTATTTTTTGGGAATTATGGGGATAAAATTTGTCTAATTGAAAAAATCTGGGAACCCTGCATGTCGCTAAATATGCCAGCGGTTTCACACTTGTAAACAAAAGCATTACAGATTTTAGTATTAGGTCTGTCTGGGTACTTTTCCAGTAGCTAATACTCAGTAAATTTTTTTGGGAGAGTAAGACCAATTTTACTCTGTCGGCTGAAAATATATCAAAAAGTACGCAGACAGCATCCAGTAAAATCTTGCAAGAAAACAGCTGATCGGTGTGTAAACAATTGAAATAACAAAGCAAAAGATTTACGCAAAATTAAATCGAAAACCGATCGCATAGGATTTTAAACAGTAACCTCGATATCCGGAAATGTCTTCGAAATTGCTCTTTGCAGTAATTGGGCACTATTTCTTCCACATACAGCTTTACACAACTTCTTTCTTTTGGCTTCATAAGAAAAGGCTTTAGACTGGAAAATATATCATTGCCTATGCATCTATTTTGTAGTAAAATTGTTTTGTTTATTATAATTTGTTATAAACATTAAAAACCAACACAATTCTAACTACTTACCTATGCCATTGTTAAATTTCAATTTTTATTTTTTTCACAAAAATTATTTCATTCAAAAAGTAAATAAAAACAGCTGTTCAAACTAGTTGCAAAATCTTGCAAGAAGAAATTTCTCCAGTAACATTTTGCAAGTTCTCTAACTGCCAACTGTCAAAAAATTCTCTTTTTGGCTCTCTCGCTGAAACAAATTTGGAGTACCCAGACAACATTTTGCAAGATTTTGCAACATTTTGCAGAAAATTATCCAAAATATGTGTACGCAGACAGACCTATTGTAAATGATGCAAACGTAGTAAATAAAAAATGTATAAATTTTGCTGTGGTGTTTTAAATTTATATAAATTTACCAAAATTGCAAGATATGAAAGGTCTACAATAGCAATCCATGAATTCTGTTTAATAACAAGAGAAAATCGTTCTTATTTTTCGTTTATTTAATGCAAGGTTTTTCGCACAGAATCATAGACTACTGTTTATAACCTTATGGATTGCTCAAGGCTTAATACCGTTAGTTTATTTAAACGTGTTTTTGCTGTTAACAATAATTCTTCAACGTTATTTATTTTGTAATAATACGTGTGTAGTCCGATAACTTATACCAGACACTATACTGTATTATTTATTTATTTTTTTTTTTCATTTACTAAAGAAAGATTAAAAATCAGAGTTCAGAAAGTACCCTCAGCGCACACACAATGTTTTGTTCAAAACCAACCTGTACATATTTTTCTTTTCATAACAATTATGTGTGTTACTAAGTTTTGAAATTTTCCGTACATAACCACGAATGGGTTTTGTTAAAATATTTGTTTGCGTACACGTACGTGAATGTATCACTAAAGCTATTGTTTGCGTACGCGTACTCTACTTTTAGTACGTCTTCGGAAAAAAGTACATTGAAAAATTAAAATAACTTCGTGATTAAAAAAATAGTATATTGAAAAATTAAAATAATTTAATAGAAATTAAAACGTATCAAGATTTTTTTTTTTTTTTTTTTTTTTTTTTTTGTTTGTTTATTTATTCAGAAAATATTATATTTACATACTATAATAAACACTAGTTAACAATAATATTTTTTTTTTGGATATACAATGTCCCTTACAGGGCACTCTAGTATTATTTATATATTAAAATTTGTTTTGATCAAAATAATATTAGTTCACATTTCATGTATACTAATCATCAATATATACATATATATACTCATTATAATGCAATGAAAATATTTCTAACATTAGGGAAATAAAAAAACACTGCCTTATTATCTAAGTAGTTTGTAAGGGTTTGTCAAGGGAGTAAAAAGAAAATAGAATATACATTATGTAAATAACCACCAGAATTTCTTGGCTCTTGTACTTTTGACTAATTTTAAATGTTTGCTTGATATACTTGTACTGTATCTCATATCAGATTGCTGTAAATTACAATTAATTTTTTTGTCATTAGCTCGTCTATAGTTATGATAAAATATTGGAATTCCATTCTCATTCTGTAGAATATTTTTATAATCAATATATACAAATGCTTCGGGGGAAACAAAGCCTGTTTCTGTGGACTTTGATAGATATTTGTAATCCGTATAGTAAGGTGCCAATATTAGATTGTTTTCAATGCATTGTGAACATCTTAGAATATTATTTCTTATTAATTTAATTATAAAGTTATCTATTCTTATTATATTTGCCTCAGTATATAATTTTTTGTTTGGTATGTATTTTAAGTATTCAGTTTGAGGAGATCTGTATAATGATGTGCATGCTCTTAAACACTTTCTTTCAAAAATTCTTATTTTCTCCATGACCGACGGGGATATATTAAACCAAATAGTACAGCCGTAAGTCAAAATCGGTCTAATTAAGGCTTGGTACATAATTATTTTAACTCTAGGTTTTATATATTTGGAACGAAATAAAGGTGCATACATATAGAAGGCTTTCCTTGCCTTTGCAATTGTTTCTTTTATGTGATGATTAAAGTATAAAAATTTGTCTAGGTGTAATCCTAAATATTTAACCACGTTCTTATTATCAATTTTGGAATTTGTTAGGAGAGATTTTATTCCAAACGACTTCCAATTTGTTCTTATATTGTGATTGCATCTATTTACAGGCGGTCTAAACAGAATTGTTTCGCATTTTTGAGTATTTATTTTTAGATTCCAATTAATTGCATAGCGTTCGACTATATTGTATTTGTTTTGAAGATTTTTATTGATTTTTTCTATCTTGTTATCTGGGTGATATATTATGATATCATCCGCAAATGAAATTATGTTGTCAATATGATTTAGCAAATCCAGTATGTATATATTAAATAGAGTGGGAGAGTTAACAGTACCTTGTTGAAGGCCGTTTATGATTTTGAATTCTCTGCTACTTTTAGTATTTTTGTAGTGTATAATAAATTTTTTCTCACTTATCATATTGTATATCAATATAATTTGATTTATTGGAAGTTCAAGTTTAATTAATTTGTATAAAGACCGGCGATCCACACGCTGTCAAAAGCCTTTTCCATGTCAATTAGACAGGCTCCAGTACAATTACTCTTATGCCAATTCCAGTTAATATCAGAAATTACCTTGTGTATAGCATTGATAGTAGAATGTCTATACTTGAATCCAAATTGTTTGTCACTTTTGATATCCTTGGATTTACAAAATTGATCAAGATTCCTGTTTATACATATTTCGAATATTTTACTAATATTGGGTAACAGACTTATTGGGCGTAAATTCTGTGGGCTATCAGGTTCCTTTTCCTTTTTAGGCAAAAGTACGGTTTTTGCTGTTTTCCACTTATGAGGAAAATATGAATTATTAAGCATATTGTTAAATAACTTGCAGTATTCATTGATTAGTATTTGAGGAATATTTTTAAGAACAATATTTGGAATATTATCAATACCTGAAGATAATTTATTTCTTAAATTTGAAAAGATGTATTTTAGATCAGATTTAGTAGTAAAATAGTTTTGCGTTTGTGTTTCGTTAATATTATCTGATAGTAATGTTTCATTAAAGTTGACAAATGTATTATTTTCATTTTCAAATGTTTGTTTTCTTTCAATGAAAGTATTAAATGTTTCAGTGACTTGCTGATGAATTGTGTTGTTTGATATTATATTTTTACTTGAATGAATTGATTCGAAGAATGCTCCAATAGTGTTTAGAATTTGATCTTGTTCATTTATGACATAATTATTAAAATTATCCTTCATAAGGTGTCGTGGATTTATACCCGCATTATTTAACAATGTTTCTGAGCTTTCAGGCATTTTTAACTTTTCTAAGTTTAATGGTGTATATTTTTTAAAATTTTTCTTAATTTGTCTGAACATATTATCGGAGTCTCTCGGGTCAACAGTTGTTAGTTTTTCTTTAATATTGTTATTAATTATGGTATAAAAATTTTCATTTATCAATTTTTTAATTAATTTAATTTTAGTTTTAGCTATCATAATATTTTCTTCAGTTACTGTTTGTTCTAATCTATTATTTTTTTTTATAACATTGAGTATTCTGTTTTTTTCTCTATACAACATTGTAATTGTTGAGTTAGTTATTTTTTGGAATGTATTCTCTGTTTTACACTTTGGTATTATTTCATCAATTGTTGTGGTAATTATGTTATTTAGCCTATCTATGTGATAATCAATTTCAATGTTTGTAAGATTTCGATTGTTGCTAATAAGGGTATCTTGTTTGATTTTATGTTCTAATTTATTTTGAAATTTTTTCCAGTTTGTTATTTTATAATTAAAATTAAATTTATCTTTCTGTAACAGTAATGTGAAACTTTCCATTTCGCTATTCATAGATGCAATTATTTCTACTGCTTCATGATCGCTATCATACTTCAAATTTTTCAAAGAGTTAACCGTGTTATTTTCTGTAGCAATATGTAATCTACAGTCTGATAAGCAGATGTCTAAGAATGAGCCTGAACGTGGATATGATGGAAAACATGTAGCATATAATTTACATCCAAATGTTATCTCGTTATCAATTAACCAATCATTTAAAAGTTTTCCTTTCTGATTATTATTATCGTTGCCCCAGTCTGTATGTTTGGCATTAAGATCTCCCGCTAAAATATAATAATTGTTTACATTCTGTAGATTCATGGATTCAAATAAATCGGAGAGTTCTT
The DNA here is from genome assembly GCA_916610165.2 of Gymnosoma rotundatum. Classification (NCBI taxonomy): domain Eukaryota; kingdom Metazoa; phylum Arthropoda; class Insecta; order Diptera; family Tachinidae; genus Gymnosoma; species Gymnosoma rotundatum. Next base: position 85,760,528 of record OU744337.1, on the reverse strand, counting down.
TTTTGAAATGAATATTATTATTACCAGAAGGGTAATATGCTGAAATTATATATAATGTTTTATTTGGAGCCAGATGAAGCTTAATTATGCAGCTTTCTAAGACTTTAAAGGAATTGATAACACTATTGGTGTAAAATGTATGTTTTAATTTACTTTTTATCAATATAGCTGTTCCACCTGCTTGTGTACCGCCACTTCTATCATTTCTTATTATGTTGTAGTTTTCAAATTGTATTTTGTGTTTAGAATTAAGTTTAGTCTCATTAAGCAGTAATATATCTGGATTGTGTTTTGAAATAAACTGATAAAGATCATATCTTCTATTAATTCTTATTAGAGAATTGACGTTAACATGTATTATTTTAAGTTTTTTTGAAATTGTGTTTATTTGTCTGTTTGTGTCCATTATACGTCGAGCATAGAGAATATTGTATCTATTCTTGATACTTGAATATTAAGTTGTCTTTGAAATTCCGAAATTTGGTTATTTATATTTATCATAAAATTCCTGATTTCTTGTAAAAATGGGTTTCTATTATCTAAAGTATTTATATTCATATTAGAATTATTATTTCCCTTGACAACACTTGCAAATGACAGCTCATTATTAGAAAAAATATTCGTATTGATATTTTTATTTTTTTGTGTTTCTTTTTTTTTAATACTAATTTTTGTTTAAGTAATTTGTATTTCTCACATCCTTTGTAAGATGCAGGATGCCCATACTTGTTGCATAAAACACAGAATAATTTGTCTTTCTCTTCAAACGAAACTTTTTCTATAGGACATTTTCCTTTTTCATGGTTCATGTTGCATTTAACACAACGTCTAGGAAGATAACAATTAGCAGCACTGTGTAAAAATCCTTGACAGTTGCGACATTGAGGTATTTCAGGCCTTCTGACTTGTTCCCATTTTATTTTACGATATAATAATGTTCGAATATTCTTCAATTTATTTACATTAGTTTCGGGTGAAACTTGTACTAAAAACATTGGGAGTTTTATTCCTTTTTCCATAGATGATTTTGTTGTAAAAGGAGTAACTTTTATGATCTTCAAATCTTCACTATCAAACTTTAACAGTTCAACTAAGATATCATCAGGATCTACATTACCATCTATTCCTTTTAATAAATACGTTTTGATTTTTAATTCTTTGGGTGTGAAAGTAAAAAATTTTGATTTAGTTTTTTCTAGGTAAACCTTAACCCTTTGAAAGTCCTGAATAGAATTCATAAACAGTAATTTCTTATTTCTATATTCTTTTATTTTAAATTCATTAATTTTAAGACCATTTCTTATAAATTCAATTAGTTGTTTTGATTCGATATCAAAAATGTTTATTGGTGGTACTTTTTTATCTTTATATTTGTCTTTACTAATTACTGCATTCTCAGTAATTACTTTTGATGCATTGTTATTATAATTTGTAGCTGAATGAGATTTTGGTTCATTGTTTTTATTGTTATTTTCGCAAACATGTTTTTCAAATTTTTTTATCCATTCTGGATTACATTGATCATCGTTTTCGCAATCAAGCACTGAGTAGTAATTTGTTTTAAAATGTTTTGCATTACTGTTGTTGTTCATGATTTGTTTTTTTCTTTTTTTTTCACTTTCGCAATTTGTATTATTCAAATCCAAATTATTATTAACATTAGATTTTGTTTTTTCGTTGGTGTTGTTATATGAGTTAAGAGCATTTTGCTCACTCATTTAAACAATTTTTAATTTTTCAGTTTTTTTATTATTATTTAATTGTTTCTTTTTGTCTTTGGTAACAACAAAGAAAGGTATTTATTTCAAAAAAGTTTTCAATATATCGCAAAGTAATTGACTGGATCTCCGTAATACGTCTATCACACATCACGGTCGCGATCAAACTCAACGTATCAAGATTTTCGTATTAAATTAAGTGTTGATTTTTTTAATAACGGAGCAGTTTTATACAGATACATTAAAACTAGAATAGAATTTATTTGCTTTTTTTAAACGCGAATATAACTAAAAAGTTTCAATTGCATAGGAATTATCAACAAAAATAAATTGTACCTACTAAAATATGTATGTATAAAATTAATTATAACATGACAACCAAATTGAATATAAGCACTAGAATGGTCGTTATTTCTATTTCCGAACATTATCTTTTATTTTTAATTAAATTCAAGCCCCAAGTCGATAAGAATTAAAAAAAAACTTCAGGTCAATTAAAGATTAAGGCGTGCCGCACGCCTACTAAAGTTTGAGAAAAGGCTTATTTGCTATCTCTTGTCCCCAAAGTTAATAAATTTTCTTAGAACTTGTTGCCTTCATAACTCTCCTTGAAATGTAATATTAAAAAAAAGTATGTATGTATGTATGTATATCGCGAAATGTATAACGAAGCCCATAGTATTGATAAAAGTTCATATTATAATAAAATGCTTCTCTTTTCTTATGGTTTTAACCAAATTTTATTTTTTATGACTGTCTAGCCAAATTTTTTTTTTACATTTTTGTTTCTTTTAATTTAAAGAACATGTAGGGAGGGTTAAATATTACCTGCTTTAACTATGAATAACAATAAATATTTAAGACGACATTTGCTACCATTAAGATAGTTTTAAGTGTTAAAGTGTTTTAGAAGAAAAATTTAACTAATACAGCATTTACAATATGCAATTTTGCATGAAACTAGCACGAGATTTTTTTTTTGTTGGTGGAGCAAGAGAAGTAAGCAATATGATATGGTATCAGTTTTAAGAGGATGTTTATTTTGGTTATGTTTTTTTAAAACAACGAATATCGCAGCAACTCATAAAGAGAATTTAAAAAAATTTGATTATGTCCAAAATGCCAATGTTTTAAGGCAATTTTCCCTCAATTTTCTATTTAAGTTACAGCGTTATGCGTTATCTAAAAGAAAACATTAGCAACAGTAAAATTCCCTCAAAAATCAAGCAATACCATATTGCTTACTCCTCCTGCTTCACAAACAAACAAAAATTTCATGAAAAATTGCATAGTGTATATGCCGTAATAGTGTAAACGTGGATTAACTGATATTTTTTATAATCGTTTTTTTTTACCCTAGCGAGCACAACAAGTGCCTGCCTACCTCTCAAATTACCTAAAGACAAAAAATTAACATGACAAGAGATTTACTTATATTTTTGTTTAGCTGCTGATAAAACTTTTGCCTTTACAATGCAGTGAACAATTCGTCCAGGAAATTTATACAAAATGGCCATAAAAACCTAAAATTTCCCAATAGGAGGTATACAATCGCTTAGTACGCCCCAAGACATAATCAATGGCTCGGTAAAACTCAAGTCTCATTAAATATTACACCCATATTTTTCATCCTTTTCGAGACAGCGCGTCACTACAAATCCTAATACTTAAGCGATCTGCAATTGGTATAACGGTACTTGCGTCTGCCCTTCATCAGTTTCTTTTAGTTGCTGATACCAATTAAGTAATATTTTGTTTTGTTGTCTGATAACCGGGCTGTTCGAAAAAGGTATTTTAAGGTTCAATTAGACGTACCATACCACAACGCCATAGCCGTAACCATAGCCGTAACCATTGCCATAACCATAACGATGTTAATTGCCAGCGAATAGTGGTGCCATAGCCATAAGCAACTTTTATTTGTCTTGCCGTTTGGTAAAAAAAGGTGCGCACCGATAAATATAATTAAAACACACCAATACAATGTTGTGAACGTAAAAAGAATAAGAATAAAATAAAAACAAATATTTTATTCTTAAATTCAATAGTCAATTGTATATGGTTATGGAAAAAATCAAAAAATAATTTATTCTATGGTTATGGCTATGTCATTATGGTATGTCACCAATAAACAAATACAGTTTTTCCCATAAGGTTGGATTGAACAGCTGTTTTAAATGGTTATGGTTATGTCATCTCTAATTGAACCTTTGACCTTTAATTCACCCTTGTGTGAAAAACCACACAAAACAAATCGTTTTTATGCGATAAACTAAAATATAGCTGGGGTATACTAAAGATATTTCTTGACATTGTTTACTATATATATTAACCACAGAAAACATATTGTTACAAAGATGCTTTATTAAAATCATAAAAAGATGTTAAAATAATGGAAAGTGAAACGAAATGAATTATTGTGTTAGTTTTCAAAGCTAGAAGTTTCTATAAAACATCTTTATTACAAAACAAAAACAACTAACACAATGCGATGACTAAACAAACACAATACACAAACATACACACACCTGCATTGTATAACAACTAAATAAAAATACACAACATGTATTTTTAAATAATGATTGAAGGTTCTAGAAGTAAATAATAATGCTCACTTATGTGTCTGAGATAAAAGTGGCAACGTAGCATTTTCAACTACGCAATAGATGGCGGTAGAAATTCTCGAACATTCAAGAACGCCTAAAAATAGGGTATATAAAAGCAACGCCAATACGTGCTGATTCATTCGTATTGTGAGCGTCATCTAGTTAAGATCTTGTGGTACAACAATTAAAGTTGCCAGCGTGTATTATTAATCGCGAATAGTTAAATCGTCAAATAATTGATTAAATAAGGTGTAATTTAATTAAAACTCTAAAAGTTGTGTGTTTATTTATTTTGCAAATAAAGAACTCATAAATTAAACGTTTATAATTTAAATAAACGTAACAACTGGTGTCAGAAGTGAAATTGCAAAATAATAAATAAATAATTACAATGAAATTTGACGAGCTAAAAGTTGAGCAGCTAAAAATGGAGCTGAGTAAGTTAGATCTGCCGACAGCGGGCAATAAAGCGGAACTACAAAAGCGGTTAATAGATGAATTTAAGCAGCGTGGTATCGATATTGGGACATACGAATTTGGAGAAAAAGACGAAAAGGAAGAGATTAAAGTATGTACCCCAGCAACAAGCAGCGTTATAGACTTAAATTCAATGTTTGCCGCTATAATGAAGAAAATGGAAGAAACCAACCAGAATCAGATGGAGAAAATGGAAGAAACCAACCAGAATCAGATGAAGAAAATAGAAGAAACCAACCAGAACCAGATGAAGAAAATAGAAGAAAACAACCAGAAGCAGGAAAACCAAAACCAGAAGCTTCAAGAAAGCTTTAAAGCAATGCAGGAAAGCTCTAGCGTCAACGGGGAAAGGCTTTTAGCAAAGGTAAATGAGAAATTTAAAGAAATATCAGAAGTCTTCGACAAACGAGTGAACATCGTCGAACAGAGGGTCAGCGAGTTTGATGAAAAACTGTGCGGCCTAAAGAGAGAAGTGAATGAAGAATTACATGAATTTAAAGTGCAGATTGGCGAACTTCAAATTCGAGAGGGACCGGTGAAAGTTATCTCTGAGCATGGCAGCAAGATTAATACCCCGAGCTTTGACGGCAGCGCACCTTTTAATGTTTTTAAGTTCCAGTTCGAAACAGTGGCCAGCAAAATAGATGGAACAATGAAGAAAAAGCTATTGAGCTAATTCTGGCCTTAAAGGGAGCAGCAGCACAGATACTCGAAAGCTTACCTGCCGGTTTCAGACATAATTATGAGGACATAATGGTAGCCTTAAAACGTAAGTACGGTGGCGAGCATAAAAGAGAACTCTACAGAATGGAGTTACGAGGCAGGGTGCAGAAGGCAAATGAGACGCTGCAAGACTTCGCCATGGAAATTGAACGTTTGGTGCAGCTGACTTATCCAGGCGAAGATCACCCGTTTCTGGATCAGTTTAAGATTGAAGCATTTGTGAACGGCATACGGGATCCAGATATTAAATATGCTGTTTGTGCTATGCAAAAGTCATTCTTTGCAGAAACTATCTCGTACGCGCTAGCCCAGGAGACTGCAAAAGTCATCTCGAAGCCACAGATGTACAAGGTGCGGTGTCTCGATGCTGAAACTCATAACACAGACAGTAGAAGCGAGATAAGGGAGTTAGTCAAACAGATAATGGAGGAGGAAAAAAGTAATTCTCGCGCTAAGTGCTTTAAATGCGGTAAGGCTGGCCATTTTCAGCGCAACTGTAGATCAGCAAAGAGAAGATCAAGATCTGCTTCGCCAGCAAGGGACAACAAGCGGGCCAACAACACCAAATCTCATGAGTCACCGTTAAACTAAATCGAGCCAGCACTAAAGGGCAAGTGCTGGCTCCCACAACCGATGGCCCCACAATCTCCATTTCCATTGTACAACAGAAAAATAGCAACCTAACTGTTTGCGGTCTTATAAACGGAAGTAAGCAAGTCCTCACCATAGACACAGGAGCATCTCAGTCAATTATAAGGCCCGATTTAGTAAAAGGGGCAGTGGAACCATTAAATAATGTACGACTGCGCACTGCTACTGGCGACTTAGCCACTGTCTATGGAAGAGCCAGGGTAAGAATGACTATTGCAAACATCAGCGCTGACCATGTATTTGTTGTTGCCGATATAGTGGATGAAGTAATCATTGGTGCAGGCTTTATGATAGCCCACGGTATTATCCTGCATATGGGCGAGCAAATAATGATCTGGCGCAATGTGGAGATACCCCTGGATGTTGGATATGATAGCAGGACCACAGCGAGGAAGCTATTTGCCGTTGAACGTCAGAAATTACCACCTCAGGCGGAAACTATAGTTTGGGCACGTGTGGAGACAGATTGTGAGGATAACCGGTTGTAGGTAGTGGAACCAAAAGAACTTAAAGACGATATCATAACAGCAAACAGAGTTCCTGTGAGAGTACTAAATCTGTCCAATAGCGAAAAAACAATTAACAGGAATTATGAGATGGGTCGATGTGAGCCAGCAGAAGCCATAATTAATTGTGCGGCGAATACAGTATGTCCTAAAATAACAGCCACAGAAAGAGATTCATTAGAAGAACAGGTGCAAAAATGGGTGGCAGGACTAACACCTCCTGACAGAAACAAAGCAAAGCAGTTGCTGAGGAAACATGCCTCCGTCTTCGCTCTAAATAATAAAAGCCAAGGTAGAACGGCAGTTGTGAAACATGAAATTAATACTGGCGAAGCGAGGCCAATAAAACAAGCACCCATAGCAAAACGAAATGAGGTCAAAGAACTTATCAGCGAAATGGAAAGGAACGGAGTCATTGAGCCATCCTCGAGTCCATGGAGTTCACCAATAGTTTTAGTAAAGAAGAAGGACGGCAGTACCAGGTTTTGTGTTGACTACAGGAAGCTCAATGACGTTACCAAGAAAGACAGTTACCCGTTGCCTAGAATTGACGATACCTTAGACACGTTGGCTGGAACGGAATGGTTCTCTACCTTGGACTTGCAGAGCGGCTATTGGCAAGTAGAGATAGCTGATAAAGACAAGGAGAAAACTGCCTTTAGCGCAAGTGGTGGTTTATGGCAGTTCAAGGTGATGCCATTCGGGCTCTGCAACGCTCCAGCTACTTTTGAGCGTTTAATGGAACGTGTGCTTAAGGGTCTCAATTGGAAGACGTGCTTAGTGTATCTGGATGACATAATCGTGATGGGGAAGACTTTTGATCAACTGAAGAAGACAAAGTATTGGTAGTAAAGACCTGGCCTCGCCCACAAAATCTTCATGAGCTGCGTAGTTTCCTGGGGCTTTGCACATACTACAGAAGATTTGTGCCAAACTTTGCTCAAGTGGCTGCTAGCTTGCACGAGTTGACCAGGAAGTCGCAACCATACCACTGGAGTGAAGCAGCGGAAACAGCGTTCCAGGAGCTCAAGAAACTTTTGTGTACGGCACCAGTTCTCGCCTATCCAATAGCTGGACAAAAATTCATATTGGACACGGATGCAAGTGGCTATGGAATAGGAGGAGTACTTTCTCAGGAAATTAATGGAACAGAAAAGGTCATTGGCTATTACAGCAGGGTGCTCTCTAAGCCTGAAAGAAATTACTGCGTTACACGAAGAGAGCTTTTAGCAGTGCTGGAGTGTGTTAAACATTATCACAAGTACTTATATGGTCAACATTTCATCTTAAGGACGGACCATTCTGCATTACGTTGGCTGATGCAATTTAAGAATCATGAGGGCCAGCTTGCACGCTGGGTTGAACGTTTGCAGAGCTATGACTTAAGTATTGTGCATAGAAAAGGAGGAAAGCACAATAATGCTGATGCCCTGTCAAGGCGGCCATGCAATGTAGAGTGCAAGCACTGCACAAAAGTAGAGAAAAAAGAGTGCGTTATTGATGTGCGACTTACCCAAATTGGGTCAAGGGAAGACTGGTCGAAGGCCCAGAATGATGACCCAATTTTGGCAAAAATTATATTGGCTAAGCAAAACAACAGGAGACCAAATCATTATGAAATATCGGCAGAGAGCCAACTAGCCAAGTCGTACTGGGCCCAGTGGAATAGCCTGAAAGTAGAAGACGGCTGCTTATATTGATCTTGGGAAAGTGCAGATGGCAAAACTACGACGGACTTAATTGTCGTGCCAACTTCTAAGAGAAATCACTTAAGCAGTTCCATAACGGTCCCAGCGGCAGCCATATGGGTATAACAAAAACTCTGGAAAAGATAAAGCAGAGGTTTTACTGGGTGGGTTGCCAACAGTACGTAGCCGATTGGATAGCCAATTGCGAAGAGTGTATAAAGGCCAAGGGTCCTGTAAGAAAAAGTCGTGGCAAACTTCAACAGTACAACGTAGGTGCTCCCTTTGAGCGGATAGCTATTGATATCACAGGTCCATTCCCTGTCAGTGATGCTGGAAACCGATATGTACTAGTGGCAATGGATTATTTTAGCAAATGGCCCGAAGTGTATGCCATTCCAAACCAAGAATCTGAAACAGTGGTAGACGCCCTTGTGAACAATTGGGTGTGTCGGTACGGTGTTCCACTAGAACTACATTTAGACCAGGGACGAAATTTTGAATCAGCTATATTCAAAGAGATGTGCGACGTTTATGGTATTAAAAAGACAAGAACGACACCACTGCATCCACAGTCTGATGGAATGGTAGAAAGGTTCAATCGTACCCTAGAAGAATATCTCAGGAAAGTGGTCGGTTCACACCAAAAGGATTGGGATGAGCATACACCCAAATTTTTACTGGCGTATCGGTCAGCTGTACACGATTCAACCTCACGTAGTCCAGCAAAAATCTTGTTTGGGACAGAACTAAAACTGCCAGCAGATTTAGAATTTGGTGTTAAACCTGGACCAGTGCACGAAGACAATGGAAACGTTCTACAGGCACAAGAAGAACTGCATGAGCTTCATGAGTTTGTACGTAACCGCATTAAAATGACCAGCGATAAGATGGAAGCCAGATATGATCGAGCAGCAAACACGGAGGGATTTGCTGAAGGACAAATGGTTCTACTATTTAACCCGCAACGCAAGAAAGGATTATCCCCTAAACTGCAAACCCATTGGGAGGGACCGTACAAGGTGATAAAGAAACTGAATGACGTGGTTTACCGGATACAGAGATATCATAATCCGAAGTCCAAAATGAAGGTGGTTCACCTGGAGCGGTTGGCTAATTATGGCAGAGGTAATGTTGAGCCTATTCGGGACGAAAAGGATTAAGTGGGCGGCAGTGTTACAAAGATTCTTTATTAAAATCATAAAAAGATGTTAAAATAATGGAAAGTGAAACGAAATGACTTATTGTGTTAGTTTTCAAAGCTAGAAGTTTCTATAAAACATCGTTATTACAAAACAAAAACAACTAACACAAAGCGATGACTAAACAAACACAATATACAAACATACACACACCTGCATTGTATAACAACTAAATAAAAATACACAACATGTATTTTTAAATAATGATTGAAGGTTCTAGAAGTAAATAATAATGCTCACTTATGTGTCTGAGATAAAAGTGGCAACGTAGCATTTTCAACTACGCAATAGATGGCGGTAGAAATTCTCGAACATTCAAGAACGCCTAAAAATAGGGTATATAAAAGCAACGCCAATACGTGCTGATTCATTCGTATTGTGAGCGTCATCTAGTTAAGATCTTGTGGTACAACAATTAAAGTTGCCAGCGTGTATTATTAATCGCGAATAGTTAAATCGTCAAATAATTGATTAAATAAGGTGTAATTTAATTAAAACTCTAAAAGTTGTGTGTTTATTTATTTTGCAAATAAAGAACTCATAAATTAAACGTTTATAATTTAAATAAACGTAACAATATTTTTTGATAAAAAATAATTTCTTAATAACGAAATATTTCAAAACTTGCGCAAGTTACCCTCGTGTGTGGTTTTCCACACATATGTACTTTACATGTACTTTTCGTAATATTCATTGTTGCCAAGTGTATATATATTTTTTATATTTTTTTCGAATGTATGTTTTATAAAGTGAATGCTTATATAAAAATACCCCATGATCAAAGAATGAAACAATGTTGGATTTGTTCGACGGTAAATATAGATGTCCTATATTCAGAGCGATAATGAAAAAAAAGTCATTTCAATACTTGAATCGTGTTTTTCGTTTTGATAACGTTATATGCAGACGCCAAAATATCCTCTGACTTATTTTCTCCAATTCGGAAGGGTTTTAGCGGATCTCAACATAAACAAGTCCCCTGGTCCGGATGGAATTCCAACACTGGTCTAGAAGCAGTGCTCTTGACTTTAGCGCGTCCATTAGCAAAACTTTTCAACATTTTGTACCATGTTGGTAAGTTCCCATCATGTTGGAAGATTGCTAATGTAATACCAATCTCCAAAAATGACGCGGCTATCAACCCTGAAAATTACCGCCCAATCGCAATTTGCTTTGCACTCTCCAAAGTTATGGAGAGTATGCTCAATTTTCATCTTGTGAAATATTTGGAGTTCAACAGCTTACTTAGTGACCGGCGATACGGCTTCCGTAGGGGACGCTCTATGGGTGACTTACTAGACTTCCTTTCGAAAAAGTGGTGTCAATCCATTCACCATTTCGGAGAAAGTAAGGTGTTGGCTCTAGATATTTCCAAGGCGTTTCTAAGAGTGTGGCATGGTGGCTTTTGGTGTCGGGAATAGTTTCTCTCGACTGATATCGAGCTTTCTCAGGGATCGCAATATACGAGTTGTTATAGATGGGATCTTATCAAACGAGTTCTAGGTAAATTCAGTGGTACCGCAAGGTTCCGTTCTTTCCCCTACCCTATTTCTTCTTTTTCTCAATGACCTTTTACGTCAGACTTTCAAGCCTATCTATTCTTTCGCTGATGACAGTAGCATATGCCATTCATTTTCTTTTGGGAAATTGGGGCTATGCGAAAGCAAATGGACGACACCCTTAATCGCGACCTTTTGGTAATCTCCGAATGGGGCCTTGCGAATAGGGTTCAATTTAACGCTCGTAAAACCCAGTGCTGTGTGCTTTCGCATAGGCGTACGGCTGTAATTATGGGTGATATATATATTAAGGAATCAGAAGCTCTCGATGTTATTGGCATGAAAGTTAAATGTGATGTTCGTTGGATCCAGCATATTTTTCATGTCGCAAAAGAAGCATTCAAGTGCCTTGGTTTTTTGAAACGGTGTAAGAAATAGTTCACTCCATCTGATCTCCTTACTATCTATGTCACCTTTATCAGACTAAAAATGGAATACAACTCTTATGTATGAGCCGGTGCTTTAAAGTTTATTTTTGAGTTACTCGACCGATTGTAGGAGAGAGCAAGAAGCTCATCCAGCTCTACTGGCTCACTGGAGCGTCGACACAATGTGGGTTTCACTGTTTTATCGTAATTTCGTACGCGCAACGCTCTCTTCATCAGGAGCGTATTCATTTGTGGTCGATTGGCCAGTGAATTGCACTACGCATTACCGAGAAAATTCGTTTTTTAGTTCGTATGTGGAATTAACTCCCCTAATAAAAAAATAAAAACAAAAAAAAAGATATTCGACAAATGGGTTGTGTTGTTACCTCATTATTTCAATCCGTCTGCTTGTGTAACAGTTGACGAAAAATTTATTGGTTTTTGTAAAAAATGCAAGTTTATGCAATATATGCTTCTAAGCCTGAAAGATATAGCATTAAGTTTAGCCTTTGGTTTGCTTCGAAACATGTTATTTTCTGAAAATTTCTCTGGGTAAACCTGTCGGTAGTCTTCCTGCAAAAAATCAAGGGGACGTGTTCTTTTGGATTTAGTTTGCGGACTACAGGGTCACAATATAACAATGGAAAACTTTTTCTCATCGTACCAACTTCGACAAAAATTGCTATCCTCAGGACTAACAATGGTTGGTACTTTGCGAAAAAATAAAAAAGCATAACTGCATAGTAGTGCAAAGTACAAGGCATTCGAGTGACGTTTTATCTGATGTAAAAAATTTGCAAAAAGTTAATCAATTCTACAACAAAACCAAATGTTAATTTTATTTTAACATTTTTTCTTTAGCTGTAAAACTCATAGATAGCTTGGATACAGTGGATGAAATTTTATCTTGGTATAGTTGAAAATTAAAAACTAATCGATGGCCAGTTGCTGTTTTCTCAAATATATCATTAATGCTATGCAAATCATGGCTTTAATTGCAAAATAACTACTGCAAAGTTTATTAACATTGCATATGTGTGAAAAACCACACACGGGAGTAACTAACGTAAGTTTTTTTGAGGGTTAAGAAAATATCCAAAGCTAAATCAATCAAATCATATTTTTTAAATTAATTTCTATAAACATACAGTGGCTCACAGCTTATTTTATGCACTGCATAATTTTATCCTTTAAGTCCTATAACAATAATACCAGTAGGAATTAAAAAAAGAAATTGGTATCAATAAATAGAGAAAAGGGTCTAGTTTAACAAGAAAACTTTATTTATTTAGAAAATTAATATTAACATAATTAAAAAACAAGAAAAGTAAAATATACAGCTTTTTCCATCTCACAGCTTATTTTATGCATTTACTTCTTTTGGTAACGATACTTTCAGAATGCGTTGTCTAGCGAAAATTTATTTTTAATTCTACCCTATTGTACTTTTCGATATGATTGGCACTTAATTAATGGTCTTATTTTGTCAATAATTTGGTTAATTTCGGGAAATTTAAAATGGGTCCACGCACAACATTAGTACAGAAAGAATTGGTAGTAAATCATTTTAAAAACGGTAACTCGCAGCGGAAAATAGTTGAAATGATGAATAAAAAAACTTAGACGTCGCAACAAATTATCGAGTGCTTCGTTCGTGAAAACCGTTTAATTAACAAATGTAGATAAGCACCAAATAAAATTTTTAATAAACATGATGAGCGTTATATTGTCAAAAAATTTTAAGCAAATACAGGGCTCTCAGCTCCCAAACTGACTTTCGATATTCAATATGACATAGGCAAACATTGCTGCGTCGAAACTTTTCAGTGTGTTCTTCGTCACCATGATTTTAATGGTCGAGTTACACGTAAGAAGCCTTCCATTAGGGCAAAAATCAAAATATGCAGTCTCAACTTCACTGTAGAACACGATTCCAAAGACGCATCGATTTGGAATGCAGTTATCTTAACCGATAAATCCAAATTTAATAAATTCCGCTCCGATGATAAGTCCTACGTATGGAAAAAACCTAACACCGAGCTTAATAAAGAATATTTAAAGGCAACAGGTAAGCATGGTGGTGGCAGCGTCATGATTTGGGCCTGTATGTCGACTGTTGGTACTGAGAGTTTAGAGTTTATTGAAACAACCATTGACAAAATAAGTATCTTCAAATTTTAAAGGACAATTTGTTGCAAAATGCAAAGAATCTGGGTATAAGATCAAATTTTCGATTTTATCAGGATAACGATCCGAAACATAAATCGGGAATTGTAAAGTTTTGGTCAATTTATAACTACCCTTACTTGATGATTACGGCACCTCAGTCACCAAGCCTCAATGTCATTAAAAATCTATGGTCCATTTTGGAAGAAACATAAGGCAACACGAGTTTTTAAGCAAAAATAGCCTAAAAGAATTGGAGTGATAGAATATTTCGCCCAATTCATCGCGAAAACTAGTTGCATCTATACCAAACCGTCTTAAGCCTGTTATAGACAATAAAGTGTATCAGACAAAGTATTAAAAATATAAATTAGCAAACACAACTTGAAAGTTTTCAATATTTAAGGTTACCGCATAAAATAAGCTGTGACATGAAAAAAGCTGTATTTTTTATTTGTTTTACTTTTACGATAATTAAATCTTAATTTTTTAAACATTGAAGTTTTCTTGTTAAATTAAGCCCTTTTATCTATTAAATGATACCAAAATAAGCTGTAAGCCACTGTATGTATAAATAATTTTTTTTTTAATTTTTACTTTTATATGTATGTGGTTGCCAGATTTTTAATAAATTATCCCTGAGGAAGTTGGAAAATACCAACGAAACGTCGGATCAATATGAAATAAATAATCTTTTATTTACTAGAAAGGAAGGAAAAAGTGACCTTGAAAGCCCAAGTATAATTTATATACAATAAATTATAAAAAATTTTAAATGAATTAATTATAACACGAAGGGATTTTTCTTCAATATTTTATTTTAATTCTTTTTAGTAAATTATATTTGAAATATATTACACAGCTTTACAAATTTTTAATTTGGGAAAATAACAAGAACACCACATGGCTAGATAAGTTAGTTAAGACCTCCTGAACACTAAAAACGCTGTAATTATTTTTTTAAGTGCCGTTTTTTTGATATCGTTCCACAAAATGCTTAATAAATATTTTATTTTTCATCCGTTTTTTTCAAGTTACGCTTAAAATATTCGTAATACAGTAAACTATTTGGCAAAAGAATAAAACATTCCAGATCTTTACTATAAGGTAGAAAAGAAACTAAATGAAATTAAAAAATTTTGAAAAAAAAAAAGTAAAAATAGGCAAATTTAAGGTGCCATAACTCAGCCGTTTCTTGGCAGATAGAAAATTGCAGCATATCGACGGAAAAGGCATTCAATTACCTTTTTAACGGTGTGCCATTTATCTCGATCGGACTTTTATAAAAAAATAATTACAGCGTTTTTCGTCTTCAGGAGATCTTAATTAACTTATCTAGCCATGTGGTGTTCTTGGTATTTTTTACTTGTAAACCAGTGTTATCATTTTAATTACTAAAATTTTCTTAGCATATAAAAAATGCAAAAAAAAAACAGGAAGAAACACCAAGCTATTTGCAATTTTCCGAGAACGTGAGGTTTTTTGCTCATAGTGATACGGCATAATTATTGTGTGGACGCCTACACTACAGAAGCAGCCACCGTGTTAGAGCGAATCATTTTTTATTCGATTTTACTACACACACGCTACGCTTTTTAGTGTTGGATTCAAACAACAATATTAACTTTTTGTTCTGTTATTACAGATATTCCAAAGGAGCTATCCAAATGTTTTTTTTTTCTTAGTTTCATTGATATTTGGTCTAAAATGAAAAAATCATCAAATTTTCTATTGCTCCGCAGCACTATACAAAGAAGTGTTCAAGCGCATATATTTCGTTGACATAAATATTATTCGCTTAATTTATTAATTATCCCACTATAAAAACATGATTGGCAAGTTTATTATTATGGAGAAATAATAATTCATGGAAATTAAAAAAAAATCCAATGAATCATCTACTAAACGGAATTTTTATGTTTGCTTCTGATCAGGAATACAAAAAAAAACTTTAATGGGATTAAAAGGTAACAAAAACACACAGTGAACAGGCGTTAATTGTGCACTAAAATGAATACAACAAAAGCAATATTATTAAGGTGATGTAAGGATGCAGTAAATAAATAAATAATATAAAATTAAGTAAAATATACCTGATATGGTGTTGGCCTTAATGGTTGTTACTGTTCATGCTCTTCTTTATATTTTACGTTAGCAAGACTGTGGTTCAGTGGTGAACAAAGAAAAAAACAAACAGATGATTGATATTGTTTTAAATTAAAAAAAAATAAACATTGTAAAGTTAAAAACAATACCTAAATGAAATTCACTAGTAAAAAAAAAACATCACTTGAGAGATAACTACAAGAAGTTAAAAAGGTTTTATTATTACCTGTCATCAAACATACATACTTTTTCAACGATTTAAACACAAAGGTAAAAGAAAAATATCCGTCATAAACTAGCGACATATGGCAGACGCCTCTAGGGTATCGAATATAAACCAATACTAGAAAATTAGCAAAGGAATCAAGGTGGTAGACTCCAAGTTTTTTAAAAGAAAAAACGGCAATAAATAAAACAAAAATTGTGCTTTAAGTGAGTTTTGACTGTAATGGAGACTAGAAGCTTAAAACCAATTAAGAATTACCTTAAGACGATGAATTTTTTTGTTTATTGAAAAATTTATATAGTATACTAGCGGACCCGGCAAACTTCGCCTCGCCCCAATTTTAGACAAACTTAAGAGTAATAATACAATAAATAAAATTTCATAATTTCATAATAAATAAAATTTTTTAACTTTCCGCATTTCGCATTTTCCGATATTTTCCATTTTTTGCACCAAGAATTTTCTATTTTTTCATTTGAAAAGTCATTAAGGAATAATATCACACAAAATTTCGTAAAAAAATCAATTTTCCGACTTTTCCGGAAGGATTTTCCAAAATTATCTTCCGTAAAAACCTTCTTCTCGAAAATACGAGCAACTGACAAAAAAAACTTTACAGAAATCGGCTCAGCTGTTCTCATTTTAGGAATTACTATAAATTTTTTCACCATTCTTATATACATAGAAGATTTACTATTATCGTTGTAGTTGTATACTTACACTAGCTCTTCTGTTTGGAGTTTAAAGTCGTATGTCTAATTACGGTTATAGATAACATATACCATATTTCGTAAATTGAACCATTTAATTCAGTCTTGCCATTTCTCACAGACTTCTTGCTTTTCCTCTAAGTTTGTTATTCTACAATATCAAAATCAGCAAGATCGGTCGATCTGCCTCGCGGCAGCGGACAAAACAATCCCACTTGCCTCTAATTTTTCCATACCTTGTTTTTTCAACATTCGTTTGTATTTCTTCAGGGGTTTGTTGTTTATGATAAACAATTATTTAAATTAAGTGGCCATACTGAAGGTACGTATGAAACAAAAACAAATGTACAAGACGAGTTACAGAAAGAAAAACAAAGAAATCCTTTGGGTTGTGTGTGAACTTCGTCTAACCAAATTAATATAAAGATTCGTTGGTTAAATAGATGATGTTTACAACTTACAAAACCTAACGTAGATAGATGCGAAGAGTGCTATGAAGGATGTGGTGGGCCAGAAAATGCTGCATTTCATTCTGCCAGTGTCTAATTTTTCTTGTTTTCTTTGGAAAACGTTCGAATACATTTGTAAACAAATTTTATTTCTAAAATTTTTTTAGAAATTGATTTAAAAAGGAACATAAGCCGAAAAAAAGTAAATTTTAATTCGTTTATTAACTGGGGACAACAACCCTAAGCAACTCACAATCAGTGTTGCCGTATGGTAACATTTTTTACATTTTTTTTTTTTATCTTTTAAATGCTCCATGTAAGACACGAGATAAAGTAAAATCACTGAATGAGTACTTCTTTCATTACTTGAGGCAAAAATCTCCCTTAACATATCAATTCGATTTTAATAAGAAGGGTTACCTGCAAATGCAATAAAAATCCCATATAAAAAAATTGTTTGAAATAAACAAATAAAATATTGATGAAGTTTTGCTTTGTTTAATTCGTGAGAAATCATGAAATTTTTCTTGCTTCATGTTTAGAGACAGCAAAATGTTTCTTGCAACAATTCTTGTCATTGGCGAATTGTTACAACAAATCAACTTTTTGGTACGAGTCCGAGCATGGCGAAATAATACAGGTGGTCTCGATAGCGAATTCATTAATTTCGCCGTAAACTCTAAATGTCAAAATCCATATATAAAAAATATGTATAACAGTTAGATAAATTTTTTTATATATGGAATTTGACATTTAGAGTTTATGGCGAAATTAATGAATTCGCTATCGAGACCACCTGTATTATTTCGCCATGAGTCCGAGTCAAAAATCAGTGGTTGAGGCGAAGAAAATTTTAATTTGCTTTGAAAAATATAAAGCAAACTGTCAAAAAATTTAAAACAAGAAAAACAATATTTAAAAAATAAACACAAAGTTTAACGAAACACATATAAATTCTGTGTTTTTTATAATATTTCTAAGCATTCTGTTCAAACGAAAATTGTTAGCAACTTCAGTTATTCCGCTTGAAAAATTTGCAACCGTACTTAGAAGAAAGTTGTTTTTTAATTTCCTTCAGGAAGTGCCGGATTATATTGCAGAAAAATTGTCAGTCATTTTATGTTGAAGTTTTATGAAAATAACCCTCAAGTTTGTCTTTAATAAAGTTATTTTTAAAGTAATAAGTGTAGTAAGTTTAAATAATTTTGTTGAGTAAGGAGAGAAAGCACTTTTCCATACCGAAATATTAGCATTGAGTCCTAATTTAAGTCCTCGTGAGTATTATCGGTATGAAATTTCTTTCATACTTTTTTATATTTCATACTTTTTCATACTTTTTATATTAATATTTTTATATTTTATTTTCGTTTTGTTTGTGTTCAGTAAATGATTTTGTTGCCTTGGTACAAGGCGAATTAATAACCAGGTGGTATCATCAGCATCATGGCGAAATAATACAAGTGAACGCACGGGCGAAAAAGCCCATCAGCTGTATACATTGCAGTTGTCAAAAAAATTTGTCAAAAATAAATAATTTCTTAAATTTTTTTAAATTTAATTTAATTATTTTGAAATTCCTAAAAAAAACTACCACAACATGGAACCGTACTTGCAGTTCCTGATGTGTATAATCAAAATATACGTAAAAAGATAGTGAAATTATTGTTAACACATTTATAATTTCTTGGTTTTTTGTGGAAGATTATGTTAGTCTTTAAATGCTTAACGTGCAAGAATGGAACGATGCATGTGATTTGGGCAAACTAGTGGTACAAAAGAATTGTCGTCACTTTTCCTGTATTTTTATTTTTATGTAACTTAATTTTTATAATTTTCTTATTCTGATAATTACAACCACTTTTTTTCAACAAATATATTTTTTTATTTTGTTTGTTTTTTTACAATATTTTTTTGAGAACATACATAATTTTGTAGCAACAAATTTGTGTTGTTGGATTGTTGTAGCCGTGCGGCCACCTGTATTAATTCGCCTTGATCAGCATGAAGTACTGTTCGAAATAACGTCAAAGTTTGTCTTGTATTTTTTCAATTCGGTTTGTTTTTCGCAAGGCGAATTAAATACAAGGTGATAGCGGTGGCGAATTCAATTCTTTTCCCATGTATTCTAACTGTCAAACTCCATATATAAAAAATTTATCTAACTGTTATACAGATTTTTTATATATGGAGTTTGACAGTTAGAATATCAGGGAAAAGAATTAAATTCGCCACCGCTATCACCTTGTATTTAATTCGCCTTGGTTTTTCGTTTCTTGTATTTTATTTATTTGTTCATATACATATGTACGTACACTCTCGATCAAATGATTAGAACCACATAAATTTCTATTTTTAGTACGCCATTTCTTTCTGTACAGAGCTAAATTTTACTACCATCAGAAACAGAATTTTTTAATATTCCAAAAATAATAACCACAATATCAGAGTTTAAGGCAACTGCTTTTCCAAAAAAAAAAAAAAAAAAAGACAAATATACAATTTCGTTCCCTTTATATGAACCATTTTAAACCCACTTTTCGTTTTTTTATGTAGTCGCATTTAATTTAAACATTAAACTACTAGAAAAAACTACTTTCCACTAAAATTAGTGGAATTAGTATATAATAGTTAATGACCTATCAGGACATTGCCATTGTCTGCATTGTCTTAAAACTATGCTCGGAAACTTAAAAAAAAATTAAAAACTATGGAAAGAAATACAGAGTGTTACTATGTAAAAATAAATATATATGCATTTTTAAGTAATTCTAATCAACTGATCCAGAGTGTATATAAGTACGTATATATAAACAAAATAAATAAAAAAAGAAAAATTTTGAAATTATTTCAGCAAAAATGTGTTTTTGGTTCCAGTATTAAGAAAATTCCACAACACGTAGTAATTTTATATCTTTGTTGGAATTTGATTTTATTAAAAATGAATAAATATTATAAAAAACACAGAATTTATATGTGTTTCATTAAACTTTGTGTTTATTTTTTAAATATTGTTTTTCTTGTTTTAAATTTTTTCACAGTTTGCTTTATATTTTTCAAAGCAGATTAAAATTTTCTTCGCCTCAACCACTAATTTTTGACTCGGACTCATGGCGAAATAATACAGGTGGTCTCGATAGCGAATTCATTAATTTCGCCATAAACTCTAAATGTCAAACTCCATATATAAAAAAATTTATCTAACTGTTATACATATTTTTTTATATATGGATTTTTACATTTAGAGTTTACGGCGAAATTAATGAATTCGCTATCGAGACCACCTGTATTATTTCGCCATGCTCGGACTCGTACCAAAAAGTTGATTTGTTGTAACAATTCGCCAATGACTACACCTTGGTATTTTCCCTGAAATATGGAATACAACTTTTGACTATATTTTGTATAAATTACCATACTTGGGATTTTTTCATTTATCTTGAATTGAAAAAATTTAACTACCATTTGTTGCTAATGATTTTATTGCAATTATTATTGTTTTTACTAATAGTAATGAAATATTAATGAAGTCGTTTAATTACTTTTTATAATTGAGTCCAAAATAATTGTTTTTATGAAACACAAATTTTTTATCGCACAAACTTATAAAACCTATGCATAAAATAAATCTTAGCACTCTTGTAGACATATCTATATTTAAAATTTTCAATAAATTATCGTTTTTAACTGAGATAGGTGTAGAAGTTGATGTCTAAGTTCTAAAGTCACTACCACCCCACCGACTGGATCCTATTACTTAAACAAAAACCAAAATAAATTCCCATAGTGTCTATTTTTTTCCTTAGAAACTTAAAACATATATTTTACAAAATTTTTGGGATAAAAATGCTGTTTAAAATGCTATGCCATACGATGTGCATTTAGTGTACAAAAACAAGGAGTATATTCATTAACGATAATGATTTGAAACCATTTAATCATTAGTCAATGGTAATGATTTTGTTTTTTAATAATCATTAATGAGACCTTTTCATTAGTAAAAATAATGACAATGCTAAAAAAATATATTATCATTATGTACCATTCAATGCTAGTGAAATCGTAATTAATTAGTCCATCTAATTAATTGCTCCCATGTAAGTAAATTACATTAAATTGCTATTTATTAAAGAAAATTTTAAAATGTAACGTTAAATGAAAAAATGTAATTTTTTTAAGGAAAAGCGTAACTTTTTCCTATCTCTCCCAGGCAACACTAGTCAGGAAAGAATTTCTATTAAATGGAATTCGGCATAGCCGAATATAGCATTCTTACTTGTTACTTAAAATATTGTCGAAATTCAGGCAATTAAATTTTAAATTGAGTGCTCAACTTTGGTGTTCAGCCACATCCAATTTTATTTGCTCAGGTTAAAATATTTCTGCTCAGTGACTTCTAGTGTTACTAATTATTATTGAAAAGTGCTTATGTACTTCAAAAGCAGCAACGTAATAAGAATGGAAAAAAATTGTTTCTATTTTTTTTATTAGAAACAACATAACAACTGATTTTTGTTTTGGTTTAAATGGTCTCAAGAAATTGAAAATGCAAAATATCGTGTCGGTGCTAGCCTGAAACGGAGCAGCTTTTTTTTTGCCAGCAGGTGTACTGTGATTTCATTACCGAATTTCAATAGCTGAAACCAAAATTAGCAGTTATTGTTTTTAGTTAAAATACAAAATAATTAGGATTCCAGGAAGCATCCGAATACAAGTTTATGCTTTATTTGTTACCAAGGTGGTAAATGGAGTTCAATTTTGAATACATCTCCTAATTAAAACAAGAGATTTTAGTGAAGAAAGAACACGGTCAGGTGAACTTTTCCGACAATTGTTGCGACCAACCTTTATTAGTTTTTAAGATACGAAATACATACTTACTTAAAAATGTCAAGATTAAAGTTAATTAAGAATGACAATTAAGTTATTTATGACAATTTAAACTGATTTTCTAACAAACATTTTTCTATATATGTACATACATATGTTTTGCCGTACTATTTGTAATCTCTAATTGGAAAAGATTATGGAATCTTTCTCTTCTAATAAATGAGAAGATTTTTATAAAACTGTTGTTCCTTTGCTGATGCAATGCAACACCGGAATAAGTAGGTGATGTTTGTAAAAAACTTAAATTTTTTTATGGCACGATTTGCCAGATTAGTCAAAAACTTGACCAAAACGACGTAACCACTAAATTATAGAAAAAATCTTAGTCTTTACCACACACCTATTAAGAGATATGAAATCCTACTCAATATAAGAGACAAGATATCTAATTCATTATATTACAAATCGTCATTTGTAATAGTACGTGTCAGAGAAGAATGAATAAACATTTAAAAGGGTAACGCTTTGTTAATCAGATGTTTGACTAATCTGACCGCAACTTTAGCTAATTTTTAACAAATAATTCTGTGTTTTTTTTTTTAATTGCACATAACTGAGTTTTAAGTAAATTAAAAATTTTTGAAACTTCGGCTTTGAATGAATTTTCGATTTATGGCTGAATCTTGATATTTGGCGAAATTTGGCTAAATTAATTATTAATTAATTAATTATTGAAAATTTTTTGTATTTCGATATTTAGCGAGAAATTGGTTTATTTGCAAAGTATAAATTTTTTGGTTAAAGGTAGTTTTTTCTTTTTAATTTTTCGATTTCTTGTCCTTAGTACATACACACAAACAATGCAAATAAATATACAATATGTTAATACATATATTGTAAACATACGTACTGGAGTATCCACTCGATCAATCTTCGCTCGATTAATTGGGGGATTTAACTGTTTGAGTAAGAAAACATGCAAATTTCGATTAAAAAATAACTCGAACAAATTATGTCGGTTAATCGACTAAAATTAATATATATTACGTTCTATTTTTTACTTCTTGCTTGTTGGTTTAAGAATAATTTCAAACAAAAAAAGTTTAGTAAACACTCTAATGCAGCTGACACGTTTTTTATATAGTTGTGTTTGACGTAAATTTTTGACGTGTGAAGTCGTTTGAATTAACTTTATTTAAGTAAAAATATAAATATTTAAGGAACTAAAAACATATGTATTAATATATCCATAAAAACGAACAAACAAAAGAAATAAATAAAGAAAAATTAACTGTTTGGTTGAAAATAGAATACCTCACAGACGAAAAAAATCACTCAACACATTACTCTTATACCTTAACTTGGCGATCTTTCACATCACATTTCACGATACAGTTTTAAAGCGGACATAATGAACTAAATGTTGAATCAGATGAAGATATTTTATTGGAGAAAGAAAATAACCTTCTAAGTGAATTAAGCAAAACGATAAAAAGTATTAAAAATTTAAAGAAATCCTTTGCAACATCTAGCATAGTGGGTTTATTTTGTATCTGGACAAAACAAAGAAAAAACCAGAAAATCTTGAGAAACTTTCTTACGCTTTTCAATATCGCTTTATCACGTCATCTTCATTCAGTTTTGTTTCCAAAAAAACTATTTTAAACGACACGGTGGAAAATAAAAAGTAAAAAAATCTCATTATATATGCTTTAATGTTTTAATTTTACATAATATGAATTATTTTTCGATAATTTAAAACACTTAATCGGAGAATCGATCAAGAGTAAAATCACAAAAGCATTTAATTGTTTTCTGGAATAAAATCAAAATTCGATTAAAAGGATTCTCAATACGTACTAACTTACTAACGAACAAGCGAGAGTGCTATGTTCGGCTATAGCGAATCTTATATACCCTTCACCATATGGGTATAACCACACATGTGCATATAAATCGGCATAAGAAATTCTTTCCTTTTTGAGACGCTTGAAATTTACAACGAACTTGTATTGCTAACTCCTCTATAACAACAATTATAAAATTTAGATCTGGATTAAAGTTATTTTAATTTGTTTTATGCGGCCAAACTTTTTTTCACTTCATGCATAACCTTTTTAGTTATTTTTATAACCGTGCAGGTGGTGAAAGATAGATATAGCCATTATATTAGTTATTTTACTTCGCCCGCGAATATGCTATTAAGAAGTACCGACGAAGGAGGCTGCATGTGTAATTTCAATTCTGAATAATACCATTAAACAAAAAAACATTTTTATTTGCCGCAAGGGTAAAACTCAGGATAACACCACCTTGAATGCAGCAACCCGTCTCCCCTGTTACCAGGTTGTTTACAGCCTTTGTTTGTGGAGCCAAACTTCTAAATCGAAAACAAAAACTTAAAAAACTACTTTTAAACCATTATATGCCGACAGCTGAAGCTTACAAGCATCCTGTACTGCTAGGCCCTCTATAACAACAAGTTTGTAATTTGAATTCAGAAATTAAAGGGTGTTCCCATAATTAACTGAAACTTACAATGGACCTGTATTACGACGTCCGCTATAACAAAAGTTTATAGTTTGAATTTTGTTTATAATTTAACTTTAAAGAGGGTTGCCAAAATTCATCTAATTTGACTCATATGACCGTATCTCTTGAACCGCAACAAAGAAACCTTTAAAAATTATACAGAATTTCCAACTACTTTGCTTGGTATAATACAGAGAATAAATATATCAACAATAAATGAAAGGGTGTTTAAATAGTTGCTGTAAATTGATGTATATCGCCAAACTCTTGAACAGTAGTAGACAGACGGTTAATAATAACAGGAAGCTGTAGTGCTAAATCCGCTATAACAAG
Organism: Gymnosoma rotundatum; assembly: GCA_916610165.2. Taxonomy (NCBI): domain Eukaryota; kingdom Metazoa; phylum Arthropoda; class Insecta; order Diptera; family Tachinidae; genus Gymnosoma; species Gymnosoma rotundatum. The sequence goes on along the minus strand of OU744337.1, from coordinate 85,735,684 downwards.
TATAAAGTTCGAACATGGAATATAAAGGTGGCCTAATAGTTAATGTAATTTGATTTATGTGGACACACTTTTCAACCATAATAGAAAGACAGCTGATTTCTGTTCTGAAGTCGGTTTTTTCGCAGGAATTATTTGAACTGTAAAGGGAAGACACTTGACATAGTGCCAGTAAAACTATGTGCGCTATAGTACCAACAGAAAAAAAAATAGTAAAACAGTGACATGATCCTCACGCATGTAAAATGTGTGTGAACAATACATTTAAAACCATTAGGTGTTTCCATTGAGGATGAGACTATAAATTTACGTAGAGTATATATTGCTACGTCCGCTGTCACAACACTTCGTTTGTGAGTCCAACTCACACTTTGCTGATTTATTTTTTTATATTTTTATCGAAAAATCTCTTTAACGTTGAAAGTTACAAAAACATCATATTTTAATACTATTCCAAATGAAGAAGCGGAAACTCTGCCGTTCTATTTAAAAATTAAAGGTCATGTTAATTTTCAAATGCTTAAACTGAAAGTATATCTATAACAAGTATATGCAGGAGTTCAGCTGATAGTTTTATTGGTGTGCGTGTTTATCATGTTTTGTGTCAAAATTTGTTTACATTTATTTTAATTTTTATTTTGCTATACATTTCTCTTGTTTTACGTGTTTCTTTTCATTTTTATTATGTTCTATCAGGAATGGTAAACGAAATATTCAAATTACACTTTTCCAACTAAAGTTGCATTGAACATTCTTTTATTGAATTCTTGTTTAAATTTACATTGATATAGTCGTTAAGACGTCATTCTCTTAATTTTTTTTTTATCATAATTAAGTAAAATTCATATTAATTTTTTAGTTAGAAAAATGATAAAATATTACCCACTTTGAAATGTTTTTTGACATAATACATGATTTTACACAAACAAAATGCCTGTTGTTGTTCTAATGTTGTATTTTTTGTAGACTTGAATGTACTTAATATAGATATACTTTGCTTGAACTCTTAACGTTACGTTACAAATCTTACTTTTAATGCTTGTTAAGCAAGCTTTAATTTTGCAAATGAAAAGAAAAATGCGACGGCGAAAAAATCAATAAAATTGTAGGTTAATTAAAAACTATCATTTATTGATCACGACACTCGGAGTTGAAAATAATATGTAAATATTTATAACAAAGTTGGTAGTAAAATTTATTTACTGAGTTAAATATATTTATGTAATGTTTCTATGCGATCAACTCTTCTAAACAATTTGTATGAAATGCAACTTTTTTAGTTTAAATACAAAATGTTTATATTACGAACCCAAGGCATATTTGTTTTACTAGGTAGTGTCGTCCGCCCAGCTGGTTTGTAGTTGGAAATGTCAAAAGTTTTTGTATTTTCCTTTGTTTGTTTACGAATTTCAAAAAACACTAACAACAAGCGTTTGCGAGACAAAGCAAGCATGTGTATTGCGAGCAATTATCTTTCATTTCTCTTTGTGTTTTTGACGTTTCCAACGCACAAAACAACAATAAAAAGGCATGTTGTTTTTGTAAATGTTGTAAATGTTGTATTACCACTACTAACTAGTAAAATAAATCTGCCTTGTACGAACCGATTAGTTAGTTATTAATTGAACACATTCCTAATCAGATAAGGATGATCATCTGTATATATGTATACAAAAATTTTACTACTATTTCGTGTATAATCAAATAATAATGTTACTTAGTACCTATTTTATGATTTCAGATTTCAAATCTGTGTATATTCGTCAAAGAGATCAACGAAAGTATTCGTTAGAATATTTGAAAGTTTTAAAATCCTTCTTTTACGAAAATAATAAAATAATTGATTGTTGTATATTTTGTTGACCACAAGAAAAGGCAGTAAACACAAGTCAAAGATATTAAGTCAAAACAAAATATTCACAAGGCATTTTGTTGTTGTGTTCATTTGTGTGGCGGATTTTTGGTTTTCAAACCACTTCGGCTGAGTTTCTTTTTTACTACTCATCAATCTCTTATCAAAGAATCGACCCCACCGGTATAAATGTTTTAAGAGTTGTAGTGATGACGTTTCACAAACAAAAAATAATGCTGCGTATTAATATGGAAGTTTGTTTCGTGTTTCTTGTTAATTTTATAATTTTTACGTTTTTCGAAACTGGTTGACATGATCGTTTAGGAAATGTGTATAAAGACAATATTTGTATTAAGTAAAGAATCAAGTGATAAAACCATTAATAATTTATTGGTGTTGGCTGGTGACAACATCAACAACAACAGCAACAGAACACATTAAAAGATAGAATTGTCTTGTCATGTAGGCAGACAGACAAAACAAAATGTTTACTCCACAACTTCGATACATGAATACGGTCTTGTATCGAACACAATTGCAAATGAAAAGTGAGTCAGGCATTCGGTATCCAAAATATAATTTTTTTTCTTTGACTTCTTTAACACAAAAACAACATGCGACATATCTCACTCACCTGTTTTCTTGGGTTGAATTTTGTGTTGTTGGTGTTTTCCGTATTTTTTTTTTTTTGCTTTTTGAGTTGTGTTTTTAACAGTGGCGGCATTGCTATCAGTAAAATGTTTAAAAAGAAGTTACTTTTTGTGGCCCTCAGATTTTAGAAAATAATGTGTCTGCCTTCCATTGTTGCTGCGTAGGGGTAATTAATATATAATTAATGATATTTTCAGGTCATTCGTGAGTTCAAATGTTGTGACATTTTTTATTTTTATATATGCGCATATGAGTAACCGTTAAAGTATATAATGATTTGGAATAAATCGAAAACCGATAAATACATCCCTTTAAAAATGTCTTTTTAATTCTATTAAATTAATCTATTTTCGAACAAACAAGTTTATTTATGTTATTTACAATTTTTCGTGTAATTCAAAACAGCAACACTTTTTTTTCGTTGACGGATCCGAAGATAAGAAAATCAATAAGAAATGTTATGATTAATTCTTTAATTTATAAATATTTCTCAAGAATAATATTCTCCACACAAATATTTATAAATATGTATTTATTTTATTTTAATCATATAAAAACAGGATGACATTTTGACCTCAAATTCAAAGCTTGAAATTGATTGATAAAAATTAATACCTAAGAAGATATAGAAAAAGTTGAACTGTTGTTAACAAAAGAAAGATAAATTTTTTGCAAAGATGAGATTTTACATTAACGCCTAAAAATGTCAACTGTTCATGGTATTTTTTAACTAACGAACAACTAGTGGAGCATTGGAGTCCACAGGTCTCGTTCGATAGCATTTTCTATTTGTATAGAAATAACTTAAAAACTATTGTTTGAAGAAGTAAAGAACACTATTCAAACTAAAAATTTATAAAAATATATTTAAATAAAAGCCCAAACACATGGATTTCTGTTTATTTTACTTAAGCATTAGTATAAATTTGTTCAATTTACTTAATTCCTTTTAATTAACTCAAACAAATTCGAACAAAAACATTTTTCTAGCGATTGAAAATTACTTTAATCGCTCGTATTTTAAAACAGTCAATACATAAAAATTCTTAAATTTTAATACTATTGTCTAATTAAGAATTTAAATTAGGTTGTCTTCATCACCTTAGTCTAATGAATGATATTAATGAATATAAATATGCAAGACAAATTATAGTTTTGTTAGGAATTTTGCCAAAAGCAACGCTTTTGATATGTGTCTTAGCTTAATTTTAGATATTTTTATTTAATAAGAGAAAGTAAATTACTAATAAAAGCGTGAAATAAAAAATGATTTTTTTGATTAAATTTTTTGTTTAGGTTGCAGTGTTGTTCATTCAGTTAGAAGAATATTCTCTTTTTCTTTATACAACTTAGAAATTATAGGCTAAAAAAGTAATTTTCAATTTCAAATAAAATATCTGATTTACAGTGGGCGACATATCAAAGAAAACTTTGTGCATACAATTATTTTCTGCATTCAAGAATTTATAAATTTTTCTTTTTATCAAGACAAAACAGACCAAAAACTTATTATGAATTAATCATAAACATATATGAACCAATTTGCATAATAATCTTCTACAAACAAAAATGCTAAATTCTTGCTTTTGTCCATTTTGATTTAAAGCAACTTTCTTTTGTTGCCTATAGAAAGAAACTACTATAACTATAACTCTGTTACTTCCACTTCAAAAGTATTTAATGTTATGCCATTGTATTCTCAGTTGATGACCAATAAGGTATTATTCCCAAAAATAGTTTCTCAAATAAATTCAATATATTTTTTTAAAAAAATTAGTAAATTACAAACCACAACGCAAAAATTCATCAAGTAGATTCAATGCTGCAGCTGATTAATTTTTATAACAAATTTTTCTAATATCAGTTATCAAACTATATATTATATTTACCTCTAAAGCTTAGTTTAGACGATATGTTGAATCAGCATATATATGCTAGCAACTGTATGATTAAAAATAGCAGCAAATTCATGTGACAGCATATATCATATGCTAAGTGTTTACACTATATGCTGAAACTACCAAATTTTTTAATTCAACATATTTCAGCAAATGAAATGGCAACATATGAGTAAGCATACAATTTTTGCGTTTATACGATATGCTGATATTTATATGGTGGTATATATGCTGAATCGTATGAACATTTGCTTGTGGAATAAAAGAGTTTGACACTACTTTTTTTTATACAACGCTTTATTAAAAAAAAAAAATTTTAATTAAAAGAAAAAAAAATTATTCAGAGGAAACATGTTTGCTATTGCTGGCGCATAAAGAATAAATTTGCAAAATATGTTGATACATACCTACGTAGGTATGTACGTAACCTACTCTAAATACAATGTACTTTTATTATCTTTTTAAAAAAAATTATTTCATTTAAAACAAGTAAGAGTGCTATAATCGACTTTGCCGAATCTTGTATACCCTTCACCACCTATGTAAATCTAGCTAGTGAAGTAACTTTAATCAAAAAAACTAATTTTGGGATGACAGAAAATAAAAAAATAAACAAAAAAATGGAACTGCATACGAATAACTTTACATAAAAAATGACATCGGATTCTAATAGGTTAAGCATTTTTAAAAAATCTTAGTATTTCTTTAAAGATCTATTTCAAAGCTTTAAAATGAAATGGAAATTAATATTGTAGAAATTACACACGGAATGACAAACTTAGTTATACCCTTTTTCCAATTTTTGTGGTGAAGGGTATTAAAATAAATAACTGTAGTGACCTGTGCCATTTAATTTTCACCATGGCAGCGGCTAAAACCAAAGCGCGGCTGCAGCAGAATTCCGGGTGTGCATATAATCAACGCCTTGCCGTTGATTATTAATTTAGTTGTATTCAATAGCTTGAATTTGAACTAAATTTACATTACTTTACGTTAATTTACTTTAATTGTGCTTGATTTCTTCAAAAATAAATATTTCATGATATTCTTATGAAATATTTATTATTTTTAACTAAAAAATGAAATGTATTACTGCACGCAAAGCATATCCATATGGCCATTTCGCTACTGCTCATATATAGCTCATCAGTGGATTCTGTCCAAATTTTAGTATAAGACTTTGAGGTTTTCTTTAAAAAGTTTGGGTAGAATCCACTGATGAGCAGTAGCGAAAAGGCCATATGGATATGCTTTCCCCGCAGTAATACATTTCATTTTTTAGTTAAAAATAATAAATATTTCATGAGAATATCATGAAATATAATATATATTTTACTAGCGGACCCGTCGAACTTCGCCTTGCCCCAATTTTAAGCCTTCAGACAAACTTCAGAGTATTAATACAACACAATTATCAATTATCATCAAATATTGTGATAAAAAAGAGGCCCGGTAAATAAAATTTCATAAAAAAAAATCAATTTTCGATTTTTCTTATTTTCCGCATTTTCCGCAATTTTCCATGTTTTATACCAATAACTTTCTTTTTTTTATTTAGAAAGCCATTAAGAAATAATTTGACACAAAATTTCGTACAAAAAAATCGATTTTTGATTTGTCCAATTTTCTAACTTTTCCGGATGGATTTTCAAACATTTTCTTTCGTAAAAACCTTCTCCTCGAAAATACGAACTACTGACAAAAAAATTACAGAAATTAGCCCAGCCGTTCTCATTTTATGAATTACTATACATTTTTTACACCATTTATATATATATATATATAAATATATATATATATATATATATATATATATATATATATATATATATATATATATATATATATATATATATATATATATATATATATATATATATAAATATATATATATATATATATATTTATATATATAGATAGATATATGTACATATATATTTATATAGAAATATAAGCACAATTAAAGTAAATTAATATAAAAAAGATTCCAAATAATAAATTTTCTTGTTGAAATGTATTTACATTAAAAAAATTATTGGCGACTAATCTACGCCATTCGGCAAATTTGCTTAAAAATTTGGCATATGCTGAAAAGCTTAAATAGGATTTTCAACAAATAGCATATGAGCTAGCATACACAGAAAATTTGACAAACACTAATAATGTACTGTTCAAACGATATGCTTAAATTGTTAACATACGTTTGTTGATATTGTTAACAAATTGCTTGCAAATGTTGTTAACCATACGTATGCTGATAAAAATTTTGCGTTTACACGATATGATGGCACTTTAGCAAATTTTTAACCATAAATATGCTGATTCAACATATCGTCTAAACTAAGCTTAATGTCTTACGTTTAAAATTAAAGCGTTTTAAGTGATTTGTAAATAATAATATTTCTTAAGCTCTGTACAGACGATTGTCAGATCTTACAATATTGTCAAAAAAATATATATATATAGCAAACGCTTAACAATCGTGTGAACTTATCAGAAACACCATTGTAAGACTTTTACCTGACAGGTAAAAGGTTAAAGTAAATGAATAAAAGTGAAAAAGTCCTATTGTTTGAACGCTTGAAAATTAGACATAATGTCGATAACTATAACAAGTATATCTAATCAAAATTATAAATTAAAGGGTAACCCAATAGGTTATTTAATTTAATGCATATGAAGGTTGTAAACAGACGACCGATATTTACAAAGAACCTGTATTGCTTAGTCTTCTATAACAGCAAGTATAAAATTTGAATTTAGTAATTTAAGGTTATCCCAATGATTGATGTAATTTAATGCATGTGACCAACTTTTTTATAGACAGACCGCTGAAGTTTACAAGAATCCTGTATTGCTTAGTCCGCTATAAAAATAGATGTACAATTGATTTTAAAAATTAAAGGGTTGCTCAGAATTGATGTAATTTGACAAATATGGCCTAAATTTTCACCATTTTGTATGGTATATTAACAAGAGTAAAAAGTTAAAACTATAAATTAAAGGGTGTCTTAATAGTTGATGTCTGTGGGCAAACTTTTGAACCTTTATAGACAAACAGCTAAAATCTGTTTTGAAGTCGCAGTTTCCTTGTTTTGATTAATATCCATTTGTTTTGATAACTATTTATAATATTAATTTGTAGCTTTTATTATAATTGATATTTAAAAAAATTCAAAAAAAATTTCTTTTGAATTGTTTTGATTCTGACAATACAGCTGCAACCGTGTGAACTGACAATCTACGTTGTGGCGACAATTTTTATTTTCCCTGTCGTTCTCAGCACATTGTTAGGTCTGCAAATATTGTAAGATCTGGCAACCGTCTGTTCAAAGCTTTTATGTGAAATAAATTACAATATTTCATGAAGGATTAAGTATTAAATTATTGATTATAATCGATTAAGAACTTATTGCTTATATTTAACATTTAAATGTAATTTGATGATGTATGAAGATAAATGGTAAAAAATATTATCTGCCCTGTTCTGTAAACCGATTTCGAGTATTTTTTCGATTTCAAAACGACTTCAATTTTTCGGTGTTCTATATATCAAACTTAATTTTATACGTTTTCAAGTAAACAAACAGAGTACTATTACTAACAATAACTTGTGAAATGGAAAAATAAATAAATAATAGATAAAACTTGAAATCTTTTCTTCACGTGGAAAAAAAAAACATGGTTGTGATATGGTCACAATAACCATATTATGTTTTTTGTAACATTGTATGGTTGCGGAGAACCAATTATAGTCGTTTTCACCAAAACTTTAGTCACGATAAACATTTTTTAGTAACTTTTAACGATTATATGGTTACTGTGCACAAAAAATGCAACATGGTTGGATTTATCTCAAAAAAATTTCAACCACAACCAAAGTTTTATAACTTATTAAAAATAATTTATAATATTTAACCATAATATATTATTATTAATCAAAGTATGGTTAAAAGCAACAGAATAATGTTTGAGCTAAAAAAATATTTTGTTCTAGTTCTTGACAGTTCTGATAGCTAAAATATGAAATTGTTTTTTATTGTTAGAGAAAATGAAAAAAGAAATAAAAGTTTATGTACAAAATAAGTAATCAAAAATAATATGCAAGATATGAAAACAAATAAAAAGGGAACCAAAACATTTAAAAAAAGTTTAAGTAAATATGTATGAATTGTAAGCATATAAATCTTTATTTTTGTGTTTGAAGCATAATTGTGAAATCATTTATCTTGGCTTATAAACAATATTTTAATACTATAAGCAAATAATTGATTTTTTTATGAATTTATGTTTTAAAATAATTTTTATGACAAATCATTAATGAATAAAACAATAATAAGTTTTTTATATCACTTTTTACTTACGAGACTATATTATAATTTAATTATATAACATGACATTTTCAGCCATATTATTAGAATTTAATTTAACCATTTAATGTTTATATCTGAACATATTATGTTTATACTTTGGACAACAATATGGTTCCAAATATAACAATACTATGTTTCGTTAGCACCCATATAATGCAACCAAAGTATGTTGCTCTTAGATTATGGTTACCTCAACCATATTTTTTCTTTGCGTGTTAAGGAATTTATAAATATATTTATTATTTTAGGTACTGAAAAGAAAATTCCTAAGATTTCTTATTTAGGTTTTTCTCATGTTTTTGATGCTTACAATTTTATATCCGAACTTAGATTCTTGTACATTTACTCGTTTAATTGACAGAACATCAATTTGTAAGTTTTTTGGTTTTGGGAATCACACGATTTTGAAATGGATTCGTGTATGATTCGTTTTTTATAGACTTAAGTGAAGTTTGGTTTTACACTTAAATAAGCTAAATTAATCGAATTGTGGCTTTCACTTTAATATGCAAACTGTAAGTAAGCAACAGAAAATTGTAAATAACTACAATCAGGAAACTCAGTATCGAATACTAACCAGTGTCTTTTGTACGACCAATTATAGTTTTTTTTTAGCGCAGACGTTATAGTAAGAAATTAATTTAGATATATTACTTATTGTGGTTTGCTTCTTGTTGTTGCCGTTAAGGCCTGGTTACAAGAAATTTAAAGCAAATTTAAATCCGCTTAAAGCAATGCATTTGCAAAAAAAAACCTCTTTATTAAAAAGTGTCACATCTGATTCGATGACAGAGCAACGTTTATGTTTTTCTGCATTTATGTATATTAATTAAAACTGATGATGAAAAGCAGTTAAGATTTTAAAATTTAATTAAACATTGTTGATTTTATCATAATTATTATTACGTAAAAAAAAAAAAAAAACACGTAGCACCAGCTTAAGTTAGTTTGTTTTAAGAAATGTTTGTTTTAATTTTCTTAAGTTTCTGTGTTATTTTAGTTAGTTTGTACGTTTTCTCTTGTTTTTACTCTTTTTTTCCAACATAATCTTTAATTTTAGGATCTTTCTAGGCACTGTATAACACATTATCTTATTAATGTACCAAGCTTAAAAAAATTTAAAATTAATGTATCGCCCATACATGGTTCGAAACCCTTCGTGTGTAAGTCAAGATATATTTAACAGACACTGTCACTACACAAACCTGCTCTTAACAGAAAACCCGCTATAACAGCTTTAACTTTATCTAAATATTATGTTAAAGTCTTACCATAAGTCAATAATTAAACATAATTTATTTTAACAATAATTTTCTTACTTTTTGTTTTGGCATTAAACAAAATTTCAATTAAAATTTTTAATTGAAATTCATGTAATTTTTCTTTTTATCAATTTCTGGCGAGAGCCCTTGCATGTTGTTTATTCAAAAACAAGAACTAAAATATCAAAAGTAACAACAGCAGCAGCAGCAACTACAAAAACAATAACAACAACAGAAGAAATCAACTCGTCTAATTTTATAAGCACATGTAATTAATGTGATGTTACGACACCACTAGACGCCACTTAAACCATTACGATTATCTTCAATTTCAACCCATACAAGAGACTACTGACTGACTGACTAACTTCCTTCCATTATAAAAACCAAGAGATGTTGCATGTATTTTTCTACATGTACATATGTATGTACATAAATACTTGTTTTAACTTTGTTTGTGTGTGCCCGTGTGCAAATGACCACGGCATGTTTAACGCATCTGAACAGTTGGCTGCTTTGAAGGTTCAATTTAGTCGACTTCTTGTTGGGTTTTTTATTCACAAAAAAGTATGTTTGGTTGAGTGTTCTGCTTGTGTTGTTATTTCAAATTTTTCCTTTCTGAAAAATGAAATTGGAATACAGGACGGAATACGTGAACTGGTTGCACCAGGTAGAAATAATTTTGTACAATTAGTTTAATACATTTATTCCACCAAGAGTATAAAGTTATTTTAAGCGAATAATTAAATATATAATTTTCTTAATTCAGAATCATAATGTTTGGGAATAACTCAGCCATTTTTAAAGGGATAGGCCGATTGATCCAATATTTGGCATGAGCATATCAGAGCAGCATTTGAGCTTAAGTCTTGAAGCTGAATACCATCCACTTCCCAGGGATGGCGCTATGTGGTCTCAAATTTGGGTACCTCGCACCTGAAAATTATACATGGTACTAAAGGCCTCGTCAATACTCGTACCTACAAAATGATGCTTAAATTTGCGTGTTTATGTGTAAAATGATCGAGTTGTAAATATATTAAAAATAAAATTGCTGATCTTTCGATATCCTTTAAAATTTTTTTTAAATATTGGATACAATTTTTCAGCAAATTAGTCTGAATTTTGTATCGTAGTTAGCAAGCAAAATTTAAAACATTCTGGAAGGAAGGCTCAAAAATTATACGATTTTCAATTTGATAAATCCAAAATTATTGTATTTTTGAATACTTTAGATCAAAAAGGGCCACCAGTCTACTTTTTTTAGGTAGAAAAATTTTTAAGCTAACTATTTGTATGTGTGTACGTATAAATTAACTTTCGTATAAAATTTACCATTCTTGTAAAAGATGGAGGTTCTTCAATTTAAAATATTTTACAAAAAAATTTTAACTTTACCGTATAATTTCTTAAATCCCAAAACTGGGATCGGAAAAACATTACTATTATAAAAAAGCTATAGGTACTTAGAATTTTTACTAAAAGTGTTTTATGTGCACTAGTCTATATGTGGACTTTTTGGAAATTTTTACTAATCTATAGAAAAATCAAATATTATTACTGATGCCAAATGGCTGAGTAATTTTAAATATTTTTATATTGCCCCTCTGTGCAGTGCAACAATAATTTTCGAAAAGTAATAAGCCAACAGAAGAAGATAATTACTTTTCTTAAACTCTTCGCTAAGCAACAAGTTAATTTGAATTCATTATTGGATACTGTGGTGTTAACATTTGTAGATATTAATATTAAGCTTCGTCCACGATTAAATTCATTATACCAATTTTTCACAATGCTATAGGATGGTGCTTTATCGCCATACAAAGATTTAAGTTCATAAATGCACTCTTGTCGTGATAATCCACGTCGAAAGTTGTGAAAAATGATGGCACGAAAATGTTCACGAGTTAATTCCATTTTTTTCTATATTAATTTTTTTAAGTCACTGTAAACAACACAAATAATCGTCGTACGTCAAAACGTTTTGAGTACGATTATGCTTAAAAATGACAAACTTTCCAATGGAAATGTCAGATTGCACTTGGCAGCACTCAGTGTTGCCAGGCCAGAAATATATATAGCAGCCCTCGTACATTTCGAACTAAAAATATAACCAGTTAGTTTTGAAACTTTGAACTAAAATGAGCGGTCACTAAGATTAACTATAAGGCAAAAGTCTAATTTAAAGGCAGGATTTTTTCGGACTTATAAATGGCGTTTGTTATAAAACCTTCACTTATTTCTTTTTTTCTCCATTAAATATAATTATTAATAATAACTACAATACAAAATGGAAGCTAAAATAATGCAAAATTTGTTAACAGGCAGATAAAATCCTTTAACTAACGGCAAGTCGTAATAATGGCCCGTAAAGTTGCAAAATTTAACGTTATGGAAAATATATTGAGATAAAATTTAATATTCTAAATTATTTTTGATCTTTTAAATGACGAACTGTGATCACTTTAATTTTTAAGATGTTTTAGTAAATGTTAATGTAAAGATTCAATAAAACAAAATTCCCTGAATATGATATTCGAAGAATATAGAAGTATAGGAAGATAAATAGAATATTTACTTTAACAATTAATTTTTATTTTTTTAATTATTATTAATAAATAGAAACACAGATTTTTAAAGAATCAGAATGGTATTTCTTTTTATGATAAAGATGTCAAAATTCCAGTTTGAAAGACATTGCTAAAAATTTTTTAAAAACGTGTATGCATATGCTTCAATATTATGGCCTTAGATCGTACACGAGTATACATAATCTTATTCTCATTCTAGATTATGTAAAAAATGTAAAATTTAAATAACGAATTTACTTTAAGATCAATTTTCCACCATTATCTCGCGAAGTATGTTTATACAAAGTCGATGATTAAGACAAAAAAAAAAATGCAGTAAACATAATCCAATTGGTCTTTAACATAAATAAATGTTAATGAACTGAAATATATAAATAAAAATAATTCTTGCGAAAAAGAACCGACTTCAAAACAGATTTCATCTGTCTGCCTATAACAGCTCAAGTGTATGGCCACATAAATTAGGTTACATTAATTATTGGAATACACTTATATTTCCAAACTTTATAGTTTTTCAACTGTTCAATAGTTTGGCAATATACATCAAATTGCAGCAACTATAGGGTCACTCTTTAATTTCCAAATTCAAATTCGTCTGTCTCTAACGGTTCAACAGTTTGCCCATATACATCAGATTATATCAACTATTTAATTTATAAAAAAACATTTTTATACTTCTTATAATACCAAATAAAGAAGTGGACATTCTGTCTAAAATTAAGGCGTTTGTATACAACGGTTCAAAAAATACAGCCATATAGAACAAATTACATTAATTTTGGGAACACCCTTTAATTTCTAAATTCAAATTATAAGCTTCATGTCCCATATAAATTTCAGCTGTCTGTCTATAACGGTTCAAAAGTCCGGCCACATACACCATTTTATATCAACTATTTGGACACCCGTTTATTTCCAAATCCAAATTTTATACTTGTTGTTATAAAGAGTTAGTAATACAGGTTCTTTGTAAATTTCAATCGTCTATCTACAACTGTTAAAAAGTATGTATATATGCTGTTACTATAACGGCCATAGCACTCGCCATTGCATCAAATTTACAAGCGTTTGTCTTTAACGGTTCAAAAGATAGGCTCATAAAGGTAAATCTTCATCAATTATGGGACACCCTTTAGTTTCTAAATTCAAATTATAAACCCGTTGATATAGCGGATTTAGCAATACAGGTCCATTTTAAGTTTCAGCGTTGTGTCTATAACGGTTCAAAAGTTTTATCACAAACACAAAATTACATTAAATATTGGAACACCCTTTAACTTCCAAATCCGTATTTTATACATTTTGTTGTAGCGGACTTAGCAATACAGGTTCGTTTTAAATTTCAACCGTCTGTCAACAACTGTTCAAAAGTATGGCCATATACATCAAATTTAATGAACTATTGGCGCACCCTTTAATTTACACTTTGTTATATTAATACTTGTTACTATAACGGCCATAGCAATCGACATTCCGTCCAATTTGCAAGCGTTTGTCTATAACGGTTCGAAAGATAGGCGCATATAACTAAAATTACATCAATTATGGGGGCATCCTTTAATTTTTAGATTTATTTTTGTATAATTTTTTGTTTTTGGGAGCTATAGTAATACGCAGTCATTTTAAGTTTTACAGAAGTGCCCTTTACAATTCATACTACACGTAAAAAATATGTATGTTGTATGGGGACACCATTTCATTTTTAAGATTATGAGCTGTTTTTACAACGGGACTAATCTGTAAGTATAATCTATCATATTACCAAAAATTTTCAAAATCGTATCCAAAATGACTGAGTTCTGGAGGCACAATTATAAAAAAAGCAATATTCAGCCGAATTGTATAACCTCCTTCTTTTTTTTGAAGTCGGTTAAAAATACATAACTTTGTTTGAAAAAACAACAGTGGCAAACCCTTTTGCTTCCATTATTCATTATAAACAAGTGGCTTTTTAAAGCTAGATTTTTAATACTTTTGGAAATTTCTGTCTGGGTATGTTCAAACCAAAAATAAACGTCACAGCAGCAACTGATTCGATCCTTTCCTTAAAATGTTTTAGTTTAAGATAAGATATATTTGCTAAAAATATTCAAAGGAAAATATGTTTCATCGTTAAGGAAGAAACTGTTTTATTCAGAATCCTCTGCAGGAAAACTTACTTTATAATCTGGGTCCTGTCTCTTATTATCCTTGTATTTAGTTTATTATTCCAAAAATTAAGCTTCGCATTAAGAAGTGCTTTTAATCGAAGCATCTAAGTAGAAACATTTTTTTCTTCCTTAAATTAATTAATATAAATTGAATCAAAGTCAATCTATTTTTAAAATAATGACCACGATAATACAAACATACAATAATCATATGTTTGTGGTAATGAATTTTTCAATTAACATAAATTGTGGTTCTCTTCTTTCTGTCTTTGTATAGTTTTTCTTAATGTTTTGGTTTTCTTATTTATAATTTCACATAAAACTTAACCACTTTAGTCACACTTTATTGATCAGTCAAGAATTTACAGACAGGTCATGATCATCTTATTTTAAGCCATTTAAAATATCTAAGAATACAAAACAAAACAAAAATTCTGAAAGGCTTAAGTAATTGATAGACGATGGTCGTTTAATGTTAGATATTATTTGTTCTCCAATGCGTCAATAATATCAATTAAATATTAAGAGATCCTAAATGGTTTAAATATCAAATAAAATAATAAACATCAGTAGTTTTGAACGATAATTAATTAAAAAATATTTTTCTTTTCCAAACCATAAAAATGAAAAACTTAACATATTGTTTGGACAAAAATCTTTAGTTTATTTAAAATGTTTGTCAGAAGTTTCCTGAAGAGTTAAGTAAGCGGTAACGAAATGGCCATCGAGACGTGCTTTGACCCTCAATAATCAATATCGGTAATTAATTTAATCGGGATAATTAAATTAAAACAATAGCACAAAATTTTTATACAAATTAAATATTTAAAAATATATTCCCGTGTCTTTAAACAAAACTTATCATTTTAACAGACTTGGTATAATCTATATTTAATTGTGTTATTTCCGTAATTGGTCTGCCAGCGCACAGTGGCGCCCGTAGAGCAAACGAGGTTGCAAAAACCAAAATTTTTATGAGCGCCCACGAATTTTTGAATAAACCCATGTTATAGGAAACCTTTCAACGATTTCAAATATGCCACTCTTAATAATATCACATTTTTAGTTTAGAAGATATAACCGTTCAAAGGTGAACGACTTTCGTTTTTCAAAAAAACACACAATTTTTAGTCAATTTGTTGCGATTTCAGGTATAATATCACGAAAAATAGGTAACGAATCGCCATATTTTTTGTTTGTATTGATTGATGTATTTATTAAATGTATAATGATAAAAAAAGTTACCTGTTTGCTTTGTGTTTCTCCTGGTAAATCACTATTTAAAAACTATCCGTTTTTTCACTATTTTTCAACTTTGACGGAAAATAACAAAAATCTATATTTTTCTATATTTGCCATATTTGCAAAACCTGTTCTTTGTTACTTCTTTACATAATTCAAAAGGTTTTATCTGCCCGTACGTGCCCGTTTGCCTTCTAGAGGTAAAAAAGGTTAAAAAGACATGGTTGCAGAAATTGTATGGCGTCCATCCCTTATATGTTTTGACTGACAGTAGTTTTTTTTAGTAGTAAATTTTTGTTTAAATTTTTTTTGTAGTAGTAAATTTTTAGGCATAGTAGCATAAGCCTATATATTGCAAAATAAGCACAATGCCTGGATTAGTCTACGACTCAAAGTTGGCGCAACAATTACTGAAACCATTAAAGAATTTAAGTACTGAAAACATGGCGTTGAACAATTTAAAATTATTTGAACTGTTTAGAAAGTCAACCACACCAAATTTTTTCACGGAAGCTGCTTTATAAGAACTTGATAGCTTATACGGAAATATTGAGAGAAGCGAAATTATAAAAAATAATTTTTATCTGATATATACAAATATTAAGGCAAAATGGGTGAAATCTAATCGAACCATTCAGAACTTCAACTCCAAATACGAGGACTGGCTTAATGGAGACACTATCATGGTTATATTGGCAGTAGATAAATCCACCACATCAACCAGAGGAGCAAAAGGAAGGCCAAAAAAAAGTATTGAGGAGTGTTCAATTTTCACAAGAAAAAGGAAACTTGCCGATGCCACCAATGACCTTACCACGAAGCATTTATCGCACGCGCTAGCTATTAAATATACAAAGGATAGTGAAAGGGTAAGGTCTCAGATAACCAAAGCTGTTGCCCACTGCGACTAAAAAGGATTAAGGAAAGCATTCCCACGCCCACAAACGCACACATTAAAAAGTATGGTTCCGAAGAAGCCTTGGCCTTGCTTATGGACTTAGAACTTTCCAAAGAGAAATATGAGAAACTACGGGCATCTTTCACGCGGATACAAGCATATGACGCAAGCCAAAATAAATTCTCGACCACTGCATACGGAGTTTACGGAAGTCTCTGCGAAAGCCAATCTGCAGGATCTCATGGGCCATACAGTGAAACTGTTGTTGGAGAGTCTTCCTGAAAATGAGGTGAAAATTCTTCCTGAAAAGTTGACATTGATCAGCAAATGGGGCTGCGATGGATCATCCGGGCAAAGCGTTCTTAAGCAACGGATATCTTCTGATGACGCTACAATATCGGACGGAAATATGTTTATGGCATCTGTTGTTCCTTTGCGGCTAAAATCTGATCTTTCCCTACACTGGAGAAATCCACGTCCGTCATCAGTGCATTATTGCCGACCAATAATGTTTCAGTTTTCAAAGAAATCGGCAGCACTCATTAGGACCACGGTGAAGGACAACAAAGCAAAGAACAAATAAGCAAGATTAAGCCTACAAAGCTGCAAATTGGGGAAGGAAAATATATTGAATGCATGGTTGACGGAAAAGTCGTAAACGAACTGACAGGAACAAAATCAACAATGTCATGCCCGATTTGCAAAAAGAGTCAGAAAAACTTTGGTAATTTAAACGATTCTACAAATGAAGAGAATTACGAATATGGAATGTCACCATTGCACGCAAGGATTAGGTGTATGGAGTTCTTGCTAAAACTGGCGTATATCCTACCACAAGAGGAGGAAAACTTCGATGAAAATGCATCAATAAAGGATAAGGAAAAGATCAGAAAGAAGAAAATACAGGATCCTTTTTTTAAACAAGTTGGAATAAAAGTAGACTGTCCCAACCACGGATATGGTAACTCAAATGATGGAAACACTTCTAGGAGATTTTTTGAAAATGATGAGGCAGTAACTAAAATCACTGGAATTGATAATCAAATCGTGAAAAGATTGGGAACGATCTTGGATGTTTTAAACTGCAAAGAAAATGTCAATTCTACAAAATATGGAGAATATGCGTCAAAAGCTGCATCTCTTTTAGCAGAAATGTATCCACAGAAGAAGTTGACCCTGACCGTCCATAAAATATTGGCGCATGGCAAAGATATAATTGAGTTCCAGTCTTTGCCAATTGGAGAGCTTTCTGAAGAAGCACAGGAGTCTCTAAACAAATTTTATAGATTGCAGAACACATTCAAAACATCAAGGGTAAGGCAAAATGAGGACCTCTGCAACATGTTGGCAGCATCTTCCGATCCACTTATTTCTTCCCTGCGGCATGTGAAGTCACGAATAGAGTTAGAAAATAATTATAGTTTAGAAATGCTTAGTCTTTTAGATATACCTTCTCTTACGATTTGTGATGAATATTTTACAGAAAATTGAAAAAATTAATTTTAAAAAAATTATTTTCTTTTTTAATTTGTTGGGTAATATTTTAAAACATAAAACCCTAAAGAAAAAAAATAAAAACTATTTAAAAATGTAAAAAAAAATTTTTTTAGTTACCATAAAATTGATTTTTCTACTAATATTAACTTTCCAAACGCTCATTTCATAGGCTGAACAGTTATCTATCATATGCTGTTTAAACTTTTTAATTATCTTATTCGGTTGAAAAAATATGATTTTTGCAACGAAAAAAATCAAATGGCGCCACTGTGCAGCGTAAGGATAAGTTTTGGTGGAACATTAGCTTCTAATCTAAACAGTATCTTGTTAAAGCGGGTTTTTTTTAGACAATTAGGCGTTTGCGGATAGCAGTTTTCTGCTCACTGATTCTGCAATTGAACTAAAAACAATTGAGCTAAACATCTCAATTAAATTCGATCATTTGTTTGAGCTCACTAACTAAATGAACGAACTAGTTCGTTATAATGAGCTAAGCTAAAAAGAGCGCTCACTTTAAAGAATTTACAATAATCATTTGATTGAATTTAAATTTGTAGCTGCTTTTATTTATTTATTTTTTTATTGATAATTGTTTTTTATATGCAAACAGATGGCGCCTCTTTAATAATTTCATTGTTAATTGTTTTAATAGTTTTTAATACTAATATTCGTTTATAAATGAAATTTGATTATGAAAATTTTAAAAATACTAAGGTGGAAAATTAGAATTTAGCCTAAAAAGGCTGAACTGGTAACACTGCCATGAAATTTTAAAGTCTATAGTGCAAACTATTATACGAGGGGTGCTATATATATTTCTGGCCTGGCAACACTGAGTGCTGCCAAGTGCAATCTGAAATTTCCATTGGCAAGTTGGTCATTTTTAAGCATAATCGTACTCAAAACGTTTTGACGTACGACCATTATTTGTGTTGTTTACAGTGACTTGAAAAATTTAACATAGAAAAAAATATAATTAACTCGTGAACATTTTCGTGCCATCATTTTTCACAACATTCGACGTAGATTATCATGACAAGAGTGCATTGATGAACTTAAATCTTTGTATGGCGATGAAGCACCATCCTATAGCACTGTGAAAAATTTGTATAATGAATTTAATCGTGGCCGAAGCTCGCTCAAACACGAATTCCGTGAAGGTCGTCCAAAAACGGCTGTTGTGCCAGAGAACATTGATGCCGTGCGTGAACTCATAATGCAAGATCGACATGCAACATACCGAAAGATAGAGACATCCTTGCACGTTTCTTCCACCAGCATACATTCGATACTGCATGAACACCTGGCCGTAAAAAAGGTTTGATCTTGTTGGATCCCGCACAATTTGAAAGTCGCTCAAAAAAAGGCTCGTGTCGATTGGTGCAAAGAAATGTTGCAAAAATACGATTGCAGTGCTTCAAAAGACGTTTATAAGATCGTATGAGCCCGAAACGAAACAACAATCGACCGTGTGGGTCTTCAAAGACCAGCCAAATCCAACAAAAGTTGTTCGTGGAAGAAGCACTTCGAAGCAAATGGTCGCCTATTCCTTCGGCAAAACTGGTCATGTGGCGACTGTTCCGCTTGAGCAACGTAGGGCGGTCACTTCTGAGTGGTACACTACAATTTGTTTGCCTGAAGTCATCGGAGAAATTCGGAAAACCAACAAGACGAATCATTGTTCACCATGACAATGCGAGCTCTCACACATCGGCTCAAACCAGAGCGTTTTTGACCGGCCAAAACGTCGAATTAATGGGTCATCCGCCGTACAGCCCTGACTTGGCACCTAATGACTTCTTCTTGTTTCCGCACATCAAGAAAATAATGCGTGGTCAACGATAATCGTCGCCAGAAGAAGCTGTTGAAGTATTCAAAAACCATGTTTTAGAGGTGTCTCAATCGGAGTGGAAAAAGTGCTTCGACAACTGGTTTGAGCGCATGCAAAAGTGTATAAATCATGCTGGAGAATACTTTGAAAAACAATAAAACCACTTTTGATTATAAATAATCGCATTTTCACTATTAGGCCAGAATTATATAGAGCAGCCCTCGTATACTAATTTGTTGGAAAAAATTTTATCGTCAAAATCATAACGGTAGTTTGTATTTAAAACAAAAGATCTTTATTAAAGATCTGCTTGTTCGATATTTTCAAAGAAAAGTTAACTGTGATGCCTCGAAGAAACAAGGTCAAAATAACGAATTGTGATACGTTATCTCCGAAATTTCTATTGCAAAATATAGTAAACAAGGCTATAATATATTTTACAGTGTCTCTAAAGGTAATAAGATGCCGGGTATATTAAAAAAGCTAGTACGGTTATAAAATAATACCTGCTTCTCATTTGTCTATCACAACATGAATAATATACATAGTCTTTTGTTGTCAACACGTGTTCTAAATTTTTACTTCTAGATTTTTTAGTACCGTAGCGGCTGCACTACATAATAACCACAGTGAATGGATCTTAAAAAAATTATAGCCTTAAATTAATGTAAAAAAAGAAAAAAATTGTATTTTTTAACTGAATTTTAACACTTCGCGCCAAAATCCTTACATTATATTTTTTTTTTTTTTTTGTTAATGTCATCGCAACCTTTCCATGCCCCGTGCAGAGCAACTAACAAGCAGTTTTTAAAAATCTAATTCTCTAGAATTAACTGCTTTTGTTGGTAATAAGTTCTACATAAAAAGTTTAGTTAAAGGAAAGAATTTGAATAATGAATAAAGCACTGACGGATTTTTCTTATTAAAAAGAGTATTTGACAAAAAAAAGATTTTTCCTTATTAAACTTATGTTCGGTTTATTTAATCAATTATATATTTTACGAGTATAATTGAACCAATTATATATTTAATTACAAAAGAAAAAAATTATCTTTTATTCAACTAAGTGAATAAATTAAAAAAAAAGTAATTAATTTAAGTTCCAGTATGAAAACGAAAGCTTTGTTCTGTACAATAAGTTTGTATGATAAAGTGTTAAATACAAAAATATTACATCACAAATAAATAAAATACTTAAAATTAAAAAAATCTAGGAGCAAGGAGTCTCCTTATAACTGTTACCATAAGGCGGAAATTATTTAATTTACTGCACAATGGGACAGAAATGTATTATTTTGGCAATAATTTTGAAATTAATTATTATCCGATTGTAAGTAGTTCAAAAATAATGCTTAAAACAAACGAGTGTTCGAGCGTAAATTTTAAGTCCGTACTTTTTACACTTTCGCAAATCAGTGAAATGAGTAAAATTCTATTTGTATTAAAAGTTTGTGTTTTCAGATAAGCCTAGAGATTTCTTGCACAAACAATGCCGATCTGTCACTTAATTTTTTTTACTACCAGGGATAGGGCTCTTTCTAGAGGACCATTCTACTTGAGTAAATTGTCTATTTCTTGCTCCATTATCCCACTCTGTTTCTTTGCTGAGACATCTAATATTAACCAGCGTTGCCAAATCACATATAATTTCATAAAATTCAATTGATTGATGTTATAGATATCATATATCAATAAAATTTCACATAATTAAACAATTAGTATCTATTTTGTAACCAAAGACTTTGTTTCCCTTGGTGAACTATTGCAATTCGTGAACAGCTACAACGGTTATCCTAAACTTTATTACACATTTTAATTTGCGATCATTACCTAAAGTATAATCCTCTTCTAAATTATGTAACTTACTAAATCATTTATAATAAATTTATGCTGGTATGCGGAGTTGCAGGATTGAATTACTTTAAAATTAGTTATAATGAAAGAACTGAGCAAAACAAACATTAAGATGAAAATCTTTTGTTGAAGCAGAAGTACAGATATAATATCATAACTAAGAAATAAATTAAAAAAGCGTAATAAATTTTTTTTTAAATGCAAATCCAATCACAATCAATTTTTATTTGCGTACCATTTGTCGCAGACTTGATAGATTGGATCTGATAGATGGTGCCTCCTCTGAGCTTTTTAATATGTTATCTCCGAAAGTACTTTTTCGATTACAAAGCGGATCCGCATAGTAAATAGGGCTGTTTATACTGTACACCGGATACAATAAGTGTATGCATATAGAGTATAGGCTAACTTTAAATTGTTTTATTTTAGCTACCCTCTGAGCAACTAAGTTAGCTAAAAAGATTTTATGTGTAGTTAGACAATAATTAAATTCAATAGAACCATGGCATTAAAGTTGAATTTCTATACTATAAACACATCACTGCTCTGCATCTGATACGCTTCGAAAATGCATCAGTTGGGATCACTGAAAATGTCATGTGTTCTAAAATGCATCAATGAAATATATGATGCGCAAATAAACGTCAAACACGCATCACAAAAATGGCTGATGCGTTTGATCTTTACTAATTTTATTTTGTTAATGTGCTTTTGTTTATATGCGTTTAAAAACGAATTTGATAGCTCTTTACTATATTAACATAATCCAGAATTTTTAGGATTCGTCTGTTGTGGGCACATACGTCTTTTAACAGTGCACTCATTTTTAAATTTTTTTATTTTCTTTATTTCCTTTATTTCATTTTTGCTTTCATCTGAACCAAATAAATAAATTTATTATTATCTTCTTCATTAGTAATGTTTGATCATTTGAATTTTTAAAACAAATGATAGTTTATTTTTGTTTGCGCATCAAGTAAGTATCACCATCAACTGTTTTGCATCGGCATCGCAAAATAGTCACACATGAGCATCAGATGCAGTGCAGTGATGCATTTCCGAAAAAGCCCTACCTTTCAAAAAATTACCAATATTTACGAAAAGAAAATGTCAACTAAATGTATTACATTGCACAGTGGAGCAGGATCAAAATATTTTACATATGATGAGAAGAAGACGGAACTATCAGATAAAAAAACAAGGTTGTCAACAAAGAAGTTCTATCTTTCGGAATCTCCCCCTTCATGCTAGAATAAGATTTTTGAAGCGTTTTCTGCATAAAATATAAAAACAAATAAAATACATAAGTACAACAGAAAATTTACAAAAAAATCAAAACACAGCGATGAACTAAAAGCTCTAAGAGCTTCTGAGGAAAGTAAAATGCACGAAGAGTTTGGAGTACAAACGGGGCTGATAATCGATAAGCCTCTTCGTAGTGAGGGAAACACTAACGACGGAATTACTGCAAGAAAATTTTTTATGGATTGTGAAACTACTTCAAGCATTACTGGAATTGACAAATAGTTTTTTAGAATGGTTAACGTACTTTCAATAGCAATAAATAGCAAAACTCAAATTAATTCTTTTCGTTTTGAAGAATGTACAGCAAAAATATCTCAGCTACTCGTATATATGTAGCAAAAAAAGCTTATTATTATCTGAAGTTTTTAAAAGCGATGTTAATTTTAGAATTGCATCTTAGTTACCATTTTTCCACATATAATTTATAAAACTGAGATACATACTGGAACACTCATATATAAGGACACAAAATTTTGCACGTAAGAATGATATTGAGGTGAATCTTGTTTTTTTTTTTTTTTTTTTTTGATAGGAAATTGCTTCATCTATATTTGTATATATATAAGAAAAGTAAAATATTATAACAAAATTTTAAACTGTTTTGTTTGATCTCTAGGGATGTAGCATAGATCGCTTCCACGCAGTGCAATTATTATAAATTATATTATATTATTGTAAAAATGGTCCAATTTGATGAAATTAAAAATAAAAAATATGCAATAAAAATTTTATAAATTAAACAAATCATATAAAATTTTTTCTGCGCCTGTAGTTGGTCAGCCTAAATCAAATGGCAAAGTATCTCCAACATTAAAAAGAAAGAAATCCAAAAATCCAAAATTAAAATTTTTTTCTTTTTTGCCTATAAAGTCCTTATATAAACTAGTGCTCCCGAAATAATTTCAGCAACAATTTGGAGTATAAATAGATTTTTTACAGCAGTCTTCGTTTTCTGATCCCAGCTTTTAAATTTTAGAACATTAAGGCTAAAATCAAAATTTCAATGTAAAATAGGTCAAGAATGATCAGTTCTATACAAAATTTGGTTTAAACGTACAAAGATATAGTTAGCCTTAACAAAAATAAAAAAGTTTTTAATGTTTTTGTATCAAAAAAAAAAAAAAAAAATAAATAAATAAATAAAAAATAAAAACCAATAAAAATTAGAAACATGGGAATATTAAATGAAGTAAATCAAACTTCAAATTTATCGTGCTACTTTCCCGGTATTGATTATTGAAGGTGAAAGCACGTCTCGATGGCCATTTCGCTACCGCTCACTTAGCTCGTCAGTAAACTTCTCACAAATCAACTTTAATTTCACTTTTCTTTATCCACTCCCTACGGCTGGCTTTTTTTTTAGCTCTTTGATGGCCTTTTTTAGGCGACAATACACAAAAATTCAATAATTTTGCAATTTTTATCTTGAAAATCGTATAAATTCTAAGTCGGAAGAGCTATAATCTTCAAGTTTTTTCCAGAATATATTAAATTTTAGTTTAAAAATGCTTACAACTCGATCATTTTAAAACATAAGCATGCAAGATTTTGTAGGTATTAACTAGGCCTTTAAGACCATGTATAATTTTTAAAAATCAGACGAAATTTGAATAATTGCTAAACAACAGAAAAATTTGCTGGTGCGAGCTACCCAACTTTGAAACCACGTAGTGCCATCCCTGGGACTTCTTTTCTATGGTCATATGAAAGTTTGGTTAAACAAGCATATTTTGCTTAAAAATCAACAAAAAGATAAAAATTGTCGTTTCATTTTAGGTAGAAAATATGGGGTAGACTATTATTTAACTCCGTCTCACACTATAATACTGAGTATTAAGATTTTTCGAATACCTAAGTATTATGAAAAAGTGTGATAGTGTGACAATTCATAATACATATAATTTTCATTTATAGAAATTTTTTCTAAACACTCTAATTTTTTATTTAATCATTTTGCTGGTCATAAATTAAGAGCTCTTTAAGCTGATCAATTTAGTAAAAAAAGCTCCAATTTCTGCAAGTTTTCGAATTGCAAATGATTGTGTTTTGTTCCCTTTATGATCGCAAAAGTTCTGAGGCGTGAGTCAAGATTCCATATGAATCAGATGGTTTGCTGGAAATTTTCATTCTACTTGAAGTGTGATGGTGTAGAAACAAGACATAATGTTAAGTTGGATTTTTTGATAGTCGCAATAGTTCTCAATAGATTTCTTTCTTACAAAATAATGCAAATTCTTAGACTTTTACAATAGTGTGGCAAAAGTGTTTAAGAGTGAAGACAATAAAAATAAAACGAAAATGTTTTCATCGTTGACATAATCGATGATCGTATTGATGATTTTGTATCAATCAGACGCAGAGTCTGACTCTTAATATAAATTCATTCTCAGGAAAAGACTTAATGTCTAATTAGATTTCATGGCACGACCAAACCGTCTTTTCATACATCGTTCAAATACTAAATTTTCTGCTACAGTATTTGCTGCACAATTTGTTTGATAATTTATTGAAGGGCAAAATATATTAGAATTGTCCAAATACCAAGTTTTTTAACTGTTAAAATGAAAAATTTGTGTTTATAACTGATTTGAGTGCAAATATGTTGGTTGGTTAAAAGGGATTTTTGTTTTTTAAGTTTTATCGTGCCCTCTTTTTTGTTCTTACAAATTTTTGTGGCGTAAGTAACAAAAAATAAATTGTGACGGAATGAAAAGCAAATATAACGTCAACACAAAATTTAGCAGCATCATTATTTGATCCAAATCAGCAGGGTAATAAAATAATAATTTGCTCACTCAACACTACATTAAATAAATACGGTTGGAAATGGTCTCGAAACCAAAATAGAAAACTAATGCGTTCTGAAACTAACTTATTTAAAATTTACTTCCTTAATATGTCTAATACTAAAATGCTCATGGTAAAAAAGCATATGCAAATTTATAACAATATTTTCAACTTCTACAATATTTTATTGTAATCTGATATTGGACGGAAAAAAACTTTGTCTGCCTCTGTTTCTTTTTAGGTTTTTATCTTAATTTCTTGCTTTAATTTCTATAAACTTTTATTTCAGCGGCCTGTGATACTCAGGACTAAGGCGAACCCCAGAAGGGACAACTGTACTTTACCTAGTACAGATAGCTCGTTAACTATAGGCATCAACTTTACTGTTTTACTTTAATGGCTTTCTTCACAAAAGAAAAACGTTAACGTCATTAAGAACGTTCAAATCTTGTTGTCAAGTTCACAACCGTAAAATTTCTCGAACTATTGTATTTCGGCATTCAGAGTATAAAAGAATATATCTTTAAATTCATGAATTTAGTACATGCAGCCATGAGTTATTCTTTTAAAGCCAGAAACAATATTGTATAACTGCACTAATTAAGTAATAAGAACAATTATTTTTATCACGGAACTTAAAGAACTTAATGTAAACAATTAATGAAGCAACTTATAAATATTTATTATAGTTTTTTTGCTTCTTTCAAATCTTTTAAGCAAATATCATATTTTGGCGCCAACTATTCTTGCAATTTATAATAATGGCATTAAAGGACAGGCATTGTTTTATTATTATTGGCCTTTTATTTTGACCAAAAATGGTTTTATTTGTAGCAAGTGGTATGTATGTGTGCCTGATTGCATGTGTGAGTTTATAGCCACCGTCTTGACATTCTTATGCGTTTGTAATTATTGTGTTAATTTGCTACCTAATGTACACAACAATTATGAAATAATGTGGCGGTGAAGTTTTTGAAGTGAAGCACTCAAATGTTAAAAACGAAGTCAACAACACTTTAGTTGTACTTATAGCAGTTAATATGTACGCGTGTTTATTTATTTACTTGCTTGTCTGTTGATCTGTCAATAAGTCTAATTGAAACAATTACAATTTTGTCTGCATTTTCAATTTCTCTTCTGTCTCTTAGTTTGTTTATAGTGTTTGATCTTAACTAAATACAGAATACAGTCTCTAAGCGAATTAATTAATTAATCACCACTTTTCTTCATTTTACGGAATATTTTATTGTGCTTTCTTGTAGAGAAAAAATTGTTTACTATAAAAAACCTGCCAGCAGATGTTAGATTCATGAAATTCACCAATTTTCATTTGGCTCCAATGATATTAAGTTATCTCTCTAATCCTCTACTTTCTTTTACAGTTCACACCACTGAATAAAATTATGCGATTACTAGTAGTATCATTAGTACGTATTTCAAGGTAATCTCTTTTAATTTAAAGAACTAATTTTATTACTACTTCCTTCTTTGCGAACTAATGCAATGCGTTTTGTAAGCTAGATACAAAATATATCAATCACAAAATTAAATCATTAAATGGAAAGTATTTTTTTAGGGGAAATGTCTAATTTTTTCCTGCGAACTTTAAGTTGCATTGTAATAGATGTCACTAAAAGCTTCTTGCGACTTCAAACAGACCCGAATTCCTCAATAAGAATTAATAGAATGGTGCTGCTAAGCACATGCAGAGAAAAAACGTTGTTGGGATACAGATATAATAACTAAATTATATTCTCTGTAACAATGTATGCGAAGAAAAAATTATATAATAATTTTTTGTTAAAACTTAATCATTATATAGTTAATATGCACAAACAATTCAATATGCTTGGTTTTAAACTAAAAAAATTGAACCACGACCGAAGTTTTACAACTTATTAAAAATAGTACAATATGTTTAATCAAAATATATTGTTATAAATCAAAGTATGACTAAAGTAAACAAATAATGTTTATTTTAAAAAGTAAATTGTTTTTGGACTTGAGAGATTGCTTTTCTATCACTTAAGGGATTTGTTTGTTAGCTATCGCTTCATGTAAAAATGCTTACAAAAAGCAAACTAATTCTTGTGATATATATATACAGATTAAGTTATTTTTTACATATATTTAATACATAATAGATTTGTTTTTTTTTTTTAATCATTGCTTTTAAAGTAAATATTTGCTTTTAAGATTTAATTATGGTACATGAGTTTTTCAACCATATTATGATATTTTAATTTAACAGTTATAATATAATATATAATATGTAGCTCCTGGATTATGGTTAACTCAACCATGTATTTTTTTTGGTGCATGGTCCTTAAATGGACACTTTGTATATTACGGATATTTGGATGTGACAGATTATTCAGTCGTCTTTGAAAGTCACTCTGTATGTTTTTAATAATTGTTTATTACTTTTAAAGAAGATAAATATTTGATTAATCAAGGCTTGTG
This sequence comes from Gymnosoma rotundatum, assembly GCA_916610165.2. Classification (NCBI taxonomy): domain Eukaryota; kingdom Metazoa; phylum Arthropoda; class Insecta; order Diptera; family Tachinidae; genus Gymnosoma; species Gymnosoma rotundatum. The sequence continues at coordinate 85,707,033 of OU744337.1, read as the reverse complement.
CTTGAGGCTTTTATCGATGATTACCGACTTAATTACAATAAATAAAAGACCTGGAAAAGGTTTATCATCTGTACATATGTTTGTTAACCGTAATTCTTTAGGTTTTTCCTAAGTTCAAAGCAAAATTTTTTTCATGACAGCTCAAAGTTCCATTTCGTCGCATTGAAAATAAAACTGCCGTAAGACTAAAATTAGGGAAAAGTTCTAAATGCATTTTAAACTTAATGAATTAGTTACTTTAAGTATCTTTTTCTTATTTTTCAGCATGCAACAAATGCTGTCACTAATACTAATATAAAACTTAAAATCATGCAGTGAGACTTCCCAGCCAGCATTTACATATAAAAATAAGCGTTTTGTAAGCGTTCAAATATAAACAAAACACTTAAAAAACGCTGTTGTGACGTGTACAAAAGACATCAAAGCAAGGGGTTTATAATCAAAAAGCACCCAACTTTATAAGCGTTAAAAAGACGATTGCAAAACATGTTTTTTAAGTAACGTAATTACACGTTTTCTAAATGTTAAAAAAACACGTTTTAAAAAGGCTTAAAAAACACATATTTTTAATGAAAATAGAAAGCGTTTTAAACATTTACTTTGTTTTCGATATGTTTCTTTATTGATACATTTAAGAAATCCTTTTTAATATTAAATTTTTTCTAAATAGAATAATATTCAATTAAAATTTGAAAATAGGAACTTCATTGTTGTTTCATTTAAAAAATCATTATTACTTAGTGTTGTAGTTTACTTTTCTTGTTGTTTTAATTTTAATGCGATTTTTTGCGTACTGGAAATATGACTTAGAGGCAAACACGAAGTCCTCTTCCTTTCCTCCATTTTCTGCAATAGAATTTAAATATGAATATAAAAATGTACCTAGAAACCTACTAAACGCATTTCACTTACGACGAATGGCAGTGGCGACAGTGAAGGCCCTAATGCACTTCTTATCTGCAGTTCCTCGCCAGGAAAAGCTCTCAGCAACGTTGTCAGTCATGATGTTGACAATCTTTTTAGATCTGCCTTCTAAAAATATAAATAAAATCGACACCAGTATACAGTCACCGGACATTTCAAATTTAAATTCTTACCAGCAAGGAAAATTTATCTATATCTTCCAGTATAGTTTTCTCAAAATTGAGGAAGTAATGGTGTTTTGCTTAAATTTATGAAACACTTGCATTTGCAAGCAAATTTTCAACGACGTTCGCAAAACACTTACATTTGCAATCAAATTACCAAAAACATTCGCAAAACACTTGCATTAGCAAGCAAATTGTCAACGACATTCGCAAAACTCTTATTTATGCAAGCTTGCTGCAATCTTAATTTACAAAACGCTTGCTAATAAGTTTGCTGGGTTGTTTGATGAACATGAAGATTGTTTTGTATTGTTTGTATACAAAAGTGTGCAAGAATGTTAACGTTTATACGTTTGTAATTGTATTTGTGGCATAGTTTTTTTACATTTGTTGCATGCAAGTATATAATTGCCAACATGGGAGAATTTCATTAATTAAACTTTACAAACATAAATGGTACGACGCATATGATAACGAACAACTCAATAAAAAAAACAACTAATACAACCATAAACATTAAAAATTAAACAGTAATCAACGTCAACATTCAAAGTTATGGACTTATTAATAAAATTATTTCTGTTTTATTGAGTCTTATAACTCTATTAACAAAAAATTTTTTCTTGAAATGTTGATCGGTAATTAAGTGTTTCTGTTTATTTGTTGGAAAGATGTATTCTTTTTTATATCATTCTTAACTTTTCTTTGATGTCTTACCTTCAGCAAAAAATGTATAGTTCGATGCAAAAGTTATTGTGGGAATTATTTTTCTTAATTATAGAGACACTTGACCATCGAAAGCAAACTGCTGAAAACATATTAATAAACTTTATAAACATAAATATTTTTATTAAATTAATTGGGTTGATTCCGCCAGTATATAATAAACTGTTGTTATAATTTTCGGTAATAACCGTCCTCACTGGCTGTGTACTTTGGATGTTCGGCGAGCGCTTTCGATGTGATAACATCATTTTCAAGCCGCGTGTTTATTAAAACTGAAGAGATAGTGTTAAAAATAGATAGTGTTAAGAATATTTTTACAAGGGTTCTTTAATATCGACTTGGTTGTTGTTTTATTCTTTTTTAAATTTCCTTTTGTGTTCTTCTGATAACAGACAGAAAGTTGCGGGTCTTACAATACTTACACTAGACAAAGTTTTATATTCCAAATTAACAAAGAATTCTTTACAAGCACTTGCCTGAAATTATTCTTTTTTAAAAATTAAAGGGTGTCCCCATACAACATACATATTTTTTACGTGCATTATGAATTGTAAAAGTTATACAAAAATAAATATAAAAATTAAAGGGTGCCCTCTTAATTGATAAAAAATTACTTATATGGGCCTATCTTTTGAACCGTTATAGGCGAACGCTTGCAAATTGGACAGAACGTCGATTGCTATGACCGTTATAGTAACAAGTGTTAATATTACAAATTATAAATTAAAGGCTGCGCCAATAGTTCATTAAATTTGATGTATATGGCCATACTTTTGAACAGTTGTAGACAGACGCTTGAAATTTACAACGAACCTGTATTGCTAAGTCCGCTATAACAACAAGTATAAAATTTGGATTTGGAAGTAAAAGAGTGTTTCAATAGTTAATGTAATTTCAAGTGTATGGCCGTACTTTTGAACTGTTATAGACAGAATGCTTAAAATTAAAAGGGACCAGTATTTGTAAGTCCACTATATCAACGAGTTTATAATTTGAATTTATAAATTAAAGGGTGTCCCATAATAGATTTACTTATATAGGCCTATCTTTTGAACCGTTATAGACAAACGCTTGCAAATTTGACGCAATGTCGATTGCTATGACCTGATAAAATTAAAATTTATATATTAAAGGGTGCACCAATACTTCATTTAATTTGGTATATGGCCATCCTTTTTACAAAGAACCTGTATTACTAACTTCTCTATAACAACAAGTATAAAATTTGGATTTGGAAATAAATGGATGTCCCAATAGTTGATATAATATAGTGCATGTAGACAGACAGCTAAAATTTACAAGGGACATGTTTCGATAAGTCCGCTATAACAAGAAGCTTAGAATTTAAAAATTAAAGGTTGTTCCCAAAATTAATGAAATTTGTTTTATATGGCCGTATTTTTGTAACCGTTGTATACAAACACCTTATTTTTAGACAGAATGTCCCCTACTTTATTTGGTATAATAAGAAGTATAAAAATTAAACTAAAAATTAAATATTATAAATTAAATAGTTGATATAATCATGTATAGGGGCGAAATGTTGTACCGTTACAGACAGACGGTTAAAATTTACACATATCCTGATTGCTAAATCTACTACAACAGCAAGTATATAATTTGAATTTGGAAATTAAAGGGTGCCCTTATAGTTGATTTAATTTTATGTATATTGCCAAACTATTGAACAGATGATAGTTAATGTAATCTAATTTATATGGCCACACTTGAACAGTTATATGAAGACAGATGAAATCTGTTTTGAAGTCGGTTTTTTTTCGCAAGAATTATTTAAGAACAAAATAATGACCAGAAGACCACAGTAACTTTGTGGCGGAGACGAAAAGGCATGTAATGACTTATATATGATTATTAATTAATTATGCATATGTACACATACATATATTTTTATGACTGATATCTATTTTGGTATGTCTAGGGAGAGTAGGCAGCTAGAATTTAAATGGGACGAATCCGAAAGCGTACATTTTTACAAAACGGTTACAGCGGACATATGCTATATGTTGTGTGCTCTTTTACTTGCCATTTACAAGTGCCAAAATTCTGCACGTTATGGTTTAAAGGATAAAGCCATTTCCATCAAAAATACGTCTTTTTAATTAATTTATTTTTTAATACGGACCATCGCGATAAACGGACTAAGAATATGGGGACAAACTTTTATAAATGTTTGTACAATCGAAGCAATCTACAGGCATAAAAATAAGAAATTTCAAAATCGGTTTAAAAATGACAGAGTTCTAAAAAAAATATATTTTTTTTTTTAAATATAATAGGAATTGAATCACAAGGTAATTGCTCATTTGTCCGAAAAATAAGGACTTATAGACGTATTTCACAATTGTTATTTTTGCTTACTATGAATATTTTTATTTCTAATTTTATTTGATGGTCAGCTGAAAGTAAATTTTTTATACAAATAACATTTTAGAATGAAGTAAAGATTTTCAAATTAAATTAAAATGTTAATTTAATTAATTGTGTTTTTACTTTATTGAATTAATGGAGTTCTCATTTAATCAATTTGGCTTTTGATATAAGACTCTTAGATTTTCTATACAAAATTTGAGTAGAATCCACTGATAAGCTATAAGATCAGTAGCGAAATGGCTATATGGATATGCTTTCCCCGATATAATACTTTTCATTTTAAAGGTTTAAATAATAAATATTTTATGAAAATATCATGAAATATTTATATTTAAAGAAACAAGAGCACGGTTAATGTCAATTAACATAAAAAAGATTCCGAATAATAAATTTTCATATTTAAAATAAAATGTTTTAATAGTTGTGGTTCATTAAATAGCACAGTTTTTTTCGGCATAGCCGACTATTGTACTCTTACTTGTTTTTTATCCATTCCAAATAGTAGCAACCGTGTTGAAAGGTCACTTTTAATAATGAATACAACTAATGCTGAACATGCATAAACGAAACTTAAAACTGAACCTTCACAAGTAAACTGTTGTTGAAGAAGAAAGCATTTGCAACGACTATGCAATCTTATGTATAAAGAAATACAAAACAGACGCTTATGGTGATGAAAAACGGGTTAAATGAATGGTAAAAAATTACGACACGAAAAATTATTAAAATAACTCTTTGCATAAATAGCGCAAACATCGCTAAACTCTATACAAACGCACTGTATTAGAAGTGTCAGAAACTTTCATAGAAAACTCTTCATTCGTCCAAGAAAAAAATCTTAATTTTAGAAAAAATCTTCATTTTTTTTATTCTATATAACAACGTGTTGTTACCATGAAAACTAAAAGAGAAAAATGTACAAAAATCAAAAAAATTTTTATAATATTGTTACGAATATAAGATCTGGCAACCCCTGTTGTTGTTATCCGTATGAGCGTGGTGAATAAGTTAATTCAACTAATGGTGTTTGTAACAAAAGCTGAGCAGCCTCAATGGCTGCGTTGGTAGAGGTGCGTGCTGCAAGACAGGAGGTCCTGAGTTCGATCCCGCGTTCAGACATGCGTATAACAAAAAATAATAATTGTTTATTATTAAACAAACATGCAGCCTCCTTCGTCGGTACTTTTTCATAGCATATTTGCCGGCGAAGTAAAATAATTAATAAAATGGCTATATCTATCTCCTTTCACCACCTGTCTTCTCTCTCATCTATCCCTTTCCTAAAGAATGTAGCACGGTCAAAAAACTAAGTAGGTGTTAACGCCTGAAGTGCTACTTCTCTTAAAAAAAAAAAATCGTTTTGCTGCTCAATATAAAAAAGTTTTTTTTCAAATCGTTTTATTATTTGCTTACCGAACTCAATGTAAAAGGCAACACAATGAATTTATTTAATTCAGTAGCATTAAACTTTGTATCGGATATTTTAGTTTTTATAAATCATTTTCTACATATTTTTTCATTAGCGGCAGTGATACATTTTTTTGTTTTAGAGTATTAATTTATAATAAAATTGATTCACAAAGGTAAATATGTTTAATAAATTTTAACAAGAAGTTGCAATATTAGGTGCTAAGCAACTAAATCAAAAAATAATTTTAATTTTGGAAAAAAATTTAATCTTTAAAATTAAGATAAAATTTTCATTCTGGCATCGCTGCACTGTATAGTGAGAGACTTGAGCACTGAACTTGTGTAATGTATAAATAATGCCATAAGATTCGTCTTCAAAATAGAATGCAGTATGAGCTTCTTGGCGCTTCATTGCGTGTAATTAAATATATAAATAAAAAACATATTGCACTTCTTGTACATCTTCTCAAAATGTCATTTTGTAGAGATACGAATTTGAAAGCACCAAATTGTACCGGTATAATGGTACTAAAACAGTACTTTGCACATTATTTTTGTGGGTGAAAATTTATTTGACACTGCTTACATAACTCTTCATTAAAAATGTAAAAACACATTCTCTAAATTTGAATTTTAAGAAAATATGAAATGATACTCTGACGAAGTTGTGAGAGCTGCTAGTGTTAAATAAATTTAATTCACATACAATGTACTGCATAGAAAAATTTAATGAATGTAATAAAAGTTCAACTTTGTATCTTAATTTATAGTACTAACCAGATATTAATTTATTGCATTGTTTATTAATTTAAGCAAACTATAACCAGTCTATAGTAACGTTGTCACTTTTCTTCTGTGTTTGATAATCGTATATGTATTTCCTGCAGGAGGTTAAGCGTTAATTGTCTAAAAGCTATAGTACAATTGCTAGAACGACAAATCGGATTATAGTTTTTATAAAAAATAAATTATTTAAGGACGGACATAATTATTATTATTATTATTATTATTATTGTTAGACTATAAAAATTGAAGAAAATAAAAAAGAGTATGAACTCACATTGAAACCTTTGCATTGCAAATTAACCAAAAATACAGTCAGCATACGAAAAAGAAAACCCTTTTTTCAAAAATATTTTTAAAGCTATGGATATTTAATCAAATTTTTCTTTTTACACTTATCTTAGCTCTAAAAACTTTGAAAACATTTTTTTAATGGAGTTTTTTGCATTCTAATTCTGAAACATAATTAAATTAAATAATATACAGGTAGCGAAAAATTGAAAAATTTTTAAAATGTCTTTCTTTTTTACATCTTGTAACAACGCATCTAAATTATTATTTTGCATCTACAATAGAGATGAGCGATATTTTAGTACCTGTGATTAAATCACCGTGATTAAAAAATCACTGGTCACTACAGTGACTGAGTTGATCAAATAACAGTTCCGCGTAAGAACGTTCTTTTATATTTGCATATATACAAACTTGAATTTAATTTTACTTTGTGAGAGAGAAATATAAGTACTTTGGACTCTTTCATTTTTTCATATGTATATCAATGCAGCTTCTTTGCTGTGTAGCTTTTTCTTGCTACTATGTTTTATGCTTTTTTATATGAACCTATAATCAATCAGTGTTTCGAATTTTATATTTCTAGGCAAATTTAATTACACCTGCTTTTAATGTAGAAATCAAAATACCTTTTTCCTTATGATTACTGTTTGCATAAAATATTATTTAGTGTTTTATACTTCCTATATAAAAGTTAATTATTAAATAAAAAAGAACCGCAAACGGTGATCACGTTAACTATTTGAAAGAACGGTGATTTGAAAATCACGTTCACTGGTAACGATGTTCCTCAAATATCACGGGATCGTTCATCCCTAATCTACAATAAGCACGACTTCTATATTAATTGCTTTATTAGAGCAACTAACAGCTTCAAATGTAAAAATAAACAAACAAAAAATGTGCTCAGTACCTTAATTTAAAGCTCGTAACATATACTTCATACGAACTACGCCAAGTATCTGAACTGAAAAAGCAGTTTTGTAATGTGTTCTTATAATGAACACAGCCAAGTACCTAAAGGTGCGTTTAGACTGTGCGAATAATTGTGCAAAATCATAAAAAATTTTTTGTCCTAGCCATCGAATTTGTTAGCCATCAAATATTTTTCGACTGTTTGTTGGCTTAAAAAAATCTTTGTTTGTGAATAAAGCTTTGCATAATGTAAACACTTTGTCAGCACGTCCTTACAAATATTTGGCTTGATATTTTGTTTGTTCCCACAATATTTTTGGCGAAACAAATAGCGACAAATAATTGTAGAAACGTGGGTTGCCAACAGTTATTTTAGACAGTGCTTAACATATAAAAAATGAAATAATTTGAAATGGAAATACTGGTCAATTCGTTTGACAGATTGGTAAATAAAAAGCTCTTTTTTGTAATTCTTTACTATAAAGCATATTTTTCTGAAAGAAAATGGACAACTGTTCGTTTCCAATTTTTTAAGCACTACGTCAGTTTATAAATAATAAATTATTTTTTCCCTGTTTCCTGATGATGCCACCCAACGGTGTGGCGAAATATTGAAAATATAAATAAAAATTATTTAAAAAGGTCAAAAAAACATTTATATAGAAAATGGACAACATCAATGCAGCAATTTTTGAATCGCCACCATCTGCCAAAAAAAACCAAAAGGAAGAGGATGACGCATGACTGAAGCGAAGAAAATATATTTAAATTGATCGGCGAAGTGGTATGCCATCCTTGCATTTGGAATGCATCAAGTGTTGACTACAATATAAAACCCATGCGGGATAGCGCATGGACTAAAATTGGCGATATGCTTAATGTTACAGCGGAGGAAGTTTCCACAAAATGGTCGAATTTGAGGATTCAGTACCGGGGCTACCTCAAAAAAAAAAAAAAAAAAAAAAAACAATTCTGGACAAGGTGCAAACAATGCACCAAAATGTAAATATTTCGACTCCATGGTTTTTTTGGACGTGCTGAGGTTAGCCAGCAGCAACCAATAACAGCAAATTTAGATATTTTATCTGAAAGCGAAGGTACCAAGTAAGCGAAGGTTCTTCAAAACTTAGTTCCTTCAGAAGTTTTTGGCAACATCCTTCCATTTTCCGACGCTGCACCCACGCTCGTACCCACATTCTTCTGGATCTTCTTTTTTTCCAGCAGTTATTAATAACAAATCTTCAATATCACTTTTCACGTTGCATAACAACATCATTATTTGACAGATGTTTGTAATACGCACCGGACAAATAAAATTATTTGTGCAGTGTAAAGGGGTATACAAATATTTGTACCAAACATGGCTGACACAAAATCTTCTGTTATTTGTGCAAATAAAATTCAAACAAATATTAGTGCAATCTAAACGCATGCCCAAACATTAGTCACAATACCATACTATTAGCCCAAACCATTATTTGTTGAGTTTGGACAAATATTAGCATAGTCTAAACGAAAAAAAAATCGTACCTTTTACTTGCAACCGAAAAATTAAAATTTAATTAAAAATCCCAAAAATTACTAATAAAGCTAAATTTTACGAATTTAAATCAAAATGAAAAAAAAAGTTTAGAACAAAATTCTAGATTTGCAACGTAGGACTTTCTCGAAAACTATTGAATTTGCAATAAATTAAAATCGAATATATCAAAAAGATATTTCGCTAGAAAACCATTGTTTTGAGAAAATAACACAATGTCTTTGGTGAAGAGCTTGTAAGCTTCGACTGAAATCTGTGAAAAATAGGTCGTTTGTTCTTTTTTGTTTTTTTAATTACATAAAGCTCAGCAGTATTTGAACCAGAGAAAATAGTCACGCTTTGGGGAACCAACTTGAGCAACTGCTAATATAGAAAAAAGCCTGTAACAAATCAAACGGTGTCTCCCGGCGGACTATATACTACTTTGATTACTTACGAGTATAATTTTTTATTAAATGAAAGAGAATGAATCTTATATAAATAAATGGTTTATTTAATGTCGGCAATTATGTATGAAATATAATATCAGATAACTGTCCGCACATTTTTCATACATTTTACGCGGTATATTATTATTTCAATAAAAAATAGTTATAATGTTGCTCAAGCGTTTTTGGTTTGTTTGCATAAACCTTTGTTTTCAGTTATCCCCAAAAAAAGGAGTACGGAGCAGTCAGATATGGCGACCGTGAAAGTTAATTAACATCACCATTTCTTGAAATAACCTGTTATGGAAAGAGGTCTTTCAGCAATTCCATTGTAATCCTGGCTGTATGCGATGTGGCACTATCTTGTTGATACGACATGTTAATTAAGCCTAAAGCATGCAGTTAAGGCGTTCAAACGTTTTCAATCACGATATCCCTATTCACAGTTACCGTAACGCCGTTTTTATTTTCAAAAAAGCTAGGTTTGTTACTTTTTAATGTCACATTAAATGGACTCTCATTTTTAATGGATGAAAAGGTAACTGATGAATAATTTGAGGGTTTTTCATTGCCCAGAACCAACTATTCTTAAACAATTAAACAAGTGCAAATCCTTGTGCAAAATTGGGGTCAAAGTTGTTCTTAGAAATCCAAGCTCCTGAGCACGGCGTAGAATTAAGGTTGATGGATTGTTTTGAACACTTTCTAGAGCAGCAGTAATGTTTTCAGCCGATCTTGGAGTAAGCTGTGGTCCATGCTTTGGCGTATTACCTGCAGATTCTCTTTTCTCGTAATCATTCACTACACGATAAATGGTGCGTTTTGTTAGCACGCGGTTTCTCCCGAAAATTCATGTAACTTTCTTATCTTCATAGCAATCGATGATTGATTTTGATAAAATGTTTTAACGATTAAAACACGTTGGTTTATCGAATATGGACTGTCAGGGCTAATGTTTACCAAAATAGCGGCAAAACGAAATAGTACACCTCTTCGGCGGACACCCTGTATATTAAACTTTATTCGCGCTGCTGAAAGTAATAGAACTTTGAGTAAAGTTTCGCTGCACGGGGAATGTTATTTAAATAGAAACTTGAGCATTAAGGGAAAATTTTACAAAATAAAGAGTGAAACTACACACTGAATCATTATTTTATAAAAAAATATCCTTCACTACAGGTGGAAATGGGTACATCTGCAATATCCATAGGTGGTTGCGCTTAAAATAAAAAAATATAAGGACAATTTTTGAACATTTCGCCACTTCTTAGGAGAATATTAAAGAAGTTAACATATGTTCAGAAACTTAACCTGATTCTCAAAAAAGAACTTTATATCAAACTTCACTGACTCATTATATACTCGGGAGCAGGTCGCAGTGCTAGTTCATGTTTTTGACTGTCCAGGATTGTGATAACAAAAGGCAATATGGCACAGTTGATAGGTCATAATAAACAGGGTATTGGATATTGTTGAAATAGGTTATATATATTATGATGACAAGTACAGGTATAAGGGCGAACAGGAAATTTCTTTATATGAGAGCGGACAATAAAAGAATGGATCTGATGAGTCAGAAAATTGGTCTATTAGAAACTTTGATTAGCAATCATTGGGAGACTGACTGAGTTGTTAAAACAACAAATAATTTTCTTTGTAAAGTGTTTGATTTCTGCTGTGAAAAATAAGAAATACGCATTGCGACTAATATACTCGAAATAACATAAAAAATTTAAGTAAAAGCGGACATTCATAGAGAAAAATTGCACAAATGCTCTTTATTTCATGCTATTAAACGGATTCCTAAGGATGAAACACATGGTAGAAAACAATTACAAAAAATTACACCATTACACATTACACTATAAAGAGAAGTATCAAACGATGCGTGAAAAAGATCGATTTAAGACATCATAAGCAATAAAAAATGATGACTGGCATAATCAACTCTTCGAAAAACACTCATCGGTGAGGAATTTAGCGGCTGTATTGCAAAAAACATGCAATTCTTATCCAAAAAGAATATAAAGCAAAGATTAGAGTTTGCTAAAAATCATATAAATTAGCCTAAAGAAAAATTAAGTAACATGCTGTGGTACAATGAACTCAAAGTAAACTTTTTTTTTTTCTGTTAGAGGTGTCCACCAGATAAGAGAACTTATCCATCAAGAATTCAATCCAAAATTTACTTTAAAGTCGGTCAAACATGGTGGTGGTAACATCATGGTATGCGGGTCATTATCTTATTTTGGTGAGAGTCCTTTATATCGTATGCAGAACATAATAAAATTTTAAAAATAGTAAAATGCTGCCGTATGCCGAAGAAAATATCCCACTCAAACAGGTCTTCCAGCAGGATAATGATATGAAGCACACGGCAAAGTACACAATGAAATGGTTCCAGGACAACAAAATGAATATTTTGGAGTGGTCAGCACAATCCCCTGATTTGAACCCAATAGAAAATTTGTGGAGCAAAGTTAAAAGGGCAATCAGGGAAAAGTGTCCATCAAATTGCGACGAGCTTTTGAATCTTATACAGGATGCGTGTATGTGAAGCGAATTAATTAATGATAATGGAAACAAATAATTATTAATACGTATTAAAACTAAAACACTATCATTTAACAAATATTTTTGACGGTTTCTAAAGTTATAGAAAAAGGAATACGTTTTGGGCAAAAAACACTTGTACCAAAGAAATATTTCCGGCCCATCCAGGTCTCAAGTGGCTATTGCTCTAGAATAGTGATTTCTTATCACCTTCTAATAATTGCCAGCCAGTGCTGAACATTTACGAGCAAAGCGCTATGCAACCTCAGCAATGCAATGAGAACCTACAGAAAACCCGATTATATTGTTTTATATTTGCCGAGGGTTTCACCAATGTATACTTGTAGTTTTGAAAAAGACAAGAAAATCACATACAATAAATAAAAGTTGTTGTTCAAATTCGTTCAATCGTTCAAACTGAACGACTGATTGAATAGAACGAACGGTTCAATCTTTCACAAATGACCGAAAAAGAACGGCCACTAAAAATAACGACCGGGCACATCTCTTCTCAGCATCTTTTATTCATAGCCCAAGGCTACTTGAAAGTCATTAAGCCTGTCTTTTAACGCATTTTCAAAGATATGAAATGAAACTGTTTTGTGACCCAAGGAACAAATTAACTGAAAGTTTTCTCAATAAAAGGTTCTGCGCAATTGTATATTATAGCAAATTTATTATTTGGTAATTTTAATATAAATAATTTGGTAATTTTTATAAAAATAATATAAATATTAATCATAATAATAATTGAGAACTAGTGTTCTCTCTAAATAGTTATTGTTAAAAAAAAAAATTAATAGTTGACATTACTGTTTTAAGCACATAAGTTTTCTTCCTAACAACAAGATGTTATGTCACATGTACGTAACATATGCAAGTTTGAATATCAAAATTATAAACCGTATGTTAAATACTAGTTTTGACATACACACCAAATTACATATGAATTGCAATTTTGACATTCTATATGACTTGTACGTGCCATTTATCCACACCTTAACTAAAAATTATTACTTGTTACTAGAACGTGTACAACAGTGTTATCAAGGAAAGACAAGAAAAGTTAGGCTTTTCTTTCAAACAATTTTAATTTTTTTTAATAAAAGTTTCATTTGTTAATTTTTCTTAAATAAATATTGGATATTTAATTAAATAAAGAAAATATTTATATGAAAATTGACCTTAAGCTTGAAAAATATTAGTGTTATTTGTTTAAAGCTACAACATAATATTACTGGCTATTTTTCCGTAATATAATCCGGTACATCTTCAAGCCAATTAAATGACAAATTTCTTCTAAATCGAGGCATTGGAACCGTGTCAGTAGCTAACTGTCGATTTTTTCAAGCGGAAAACTAAAGTTGATAACAATTTTTGTTAGTTTGAACAGAGTACTTAGTTATCCGCATGAAATTCGAGCAGCTAATTTTATTTTACAGTCGGAAAAAATTATTGGCAGAAAAATTTTGCTATTTCTAAACATGAAGCAAGAAACATTTATGATTTTTCACTAATTGAACAGCGTACAACTTCTGCAACGTGCGATTTAGATAAAATTTGCAAGTGTGTAACCCTTGTTACTAAAATCGAACTAATATGATAAAAGAAACAGCGTTCAGAGATCTTTTTGCCTCAAATAATGAAGCAACTACTATTCCAGTATACTACTTTATTTCGTGAATGTATAAAAATTTACGAAAATTTGGCCAAATATAACAAAAATAAACATGTTACGAGGTGCTTTAAAAAGTTACAAAAATGTAAAAAATGTAACCAAACGGCAACACTAGTGCTCACGTACTCAAAAACTTGCAAGGAAAGAATGAAAACAGAACATAAAAATTTGAGAGAAAATAAATTTGTTGCAACTATTGGCTAGTAAAATTTTTACTTTATACAATAATAAGTCAAACAGCTGTTTTTGTGTAGGTGTTTTCGTATTTTAAGGATTAGAAATAAACAAGCCAGTGATGAGACGTTCAATCCTGTAGTAGTATTTATTGCATTTATTGTATTGTAACCTATCTGTTGTATTACGCTTACTTATTTTAATACATTTCACACAGTGTTTTTGTAATACCCTTTGTTAAATAAAAAACACTTAATTGTAACACCCTGTATCGACTGCAATATTATTTTATTTTATAACGGTACACTAACGTGCCATTCTACTAAGGTTATGTTATGTATTACTATAGACTTTGTATTTACTTTAAGAAACAACCAAACTAAAACGAAGTTAAAATAAAGTATAGCAGTATCGTTTGGACAACCAAGCAGAAAGGTTTTAATTTTTTTACTCAAAATGCAATGTACTTTTTTTCGGTACAAATTTCATAAGAATTTGTACATATGTACAATTATAAATAAAATTTAGAAACATGAATGACGTTTAGATTATTTTTAATGAAAAAATTTTTGCATTTAAACTTTAAGAATGTTTATTAAAACTAACTGCAAGAATAATTATATTTATGATGCGTTTAAACATCTTCAACGCTTTTAAAAATTATACAGCAATTAAAAAAAAATTAAAACATTTTATGTACATATTTTTGCTTTTTCGTTACTTAGAGTATTATTCACTTTTCCTTGTGGTTGATATGAGTAGTTTGGTAGTTTATAGTGGTCTATTGTTCTATAATTTTTTTTCATTTTAGCATATGTATATAAAAAACTATCATTTAACGGTCAGACCATAAAGTTTAAAAGTCTAACATATCATTCCCAGAGCTACAACGATTTACTTTTCTAATTTTTGCTAGTTAAGTGTTTATTGACTTTTTTATATTTGATAGAATAATTTTGAAAAATTCAGTTTTACTCTCTCCTTAATAGTTTTTGCTAGTAAAGTTACCGAACAGTCCTATTTTGTTTTTATTAAAAAATAAACGAACTACATATGTATGTATGTATGAATGTAACTAATATATACGTACATATATAATTTGTCTATGTTTTCTACTTTTGGCCAATTTTAGCCATTTCAGCTTCAGTTCAATAACTATAAATATTTTTGACAAACTCTAACAAAAATAATTTTGGCGATTTTGGCAAGTTTTTGAAATTGATCTTGGCGAATTCTGTGACAACCCCATTTCTTAGTTTTCTTCTGCAGCCTTTCTAACAAGTTATAATTCTGTAATCATTTTTATAGCACTTATCTATCAAATAAATTCATCTACAAATAAATTGACAGCAAAATATAGATTTTGGTGTCCAAAAAAAAAAAAGATATTAAGGACGCAGTGCTTTCAATTTGGTAAAAAAAAAACAAATAAGGGTGCTATATTCGGCTATGCTGAATCTTATATACCCTTAACCATCTATGTAAATCTAGTTTAGTGAAGTACTTCCCATCAAAAAGGTAAATATTGTGTTGACAGAGAATTAAAAATTAAAAAATTTTTTGGTACTGCATATATATGATATGACATCGCCTCTTAATAGGTTAAGCGTTTTTAAAACATTTTAGTATTTCCTTAAAGATCTCTTCTAAAGCTTAAAAATTATTCCCATATTGATATTTCAAAAAAAATTTAAATTTCAGAGCTCCGTAACTGGAAAAATATGGGCGAGCGCAAATATTTTCACCTGATGTTTTATTTTTTAATTCTTATATACTAATTTTTTTTTATTGGTGTTATTTTATTGTTCCAAATGACATTAAAAAAAATTATAGGTAGGCATGATTTTTTGCCTGCTGCCTCAAAGGACATTGACCAATCACGCTGATTTTCAACAGCACCTCTTTCGACACTATATCTGATCGATTCACATATTTATTTTTTTTTTTTTTGTGAAATAAACACTATCACGGACGGACAGACGGACATCGCTCAATCGACTTCGCTATGCACAAGAAGTCAGAATATATATATTTTTTTGCCTCGGAAATAGATTTACCCTTTATCCACTTTTTGTTGTGAAGGGTATAAAAAATGTGGCTCATAATTCCATTGAATTCCCATATTTTATGTCGAACTATAAACGTGCTATTAATTTGACCATAAATATATTGCATTATTAACACACATATCGATCATTTCGTGTTCTTTATGTTGCTATTAACAATTGACGCAAATTAAAATTTTACTAGTTCATGAACTTATTAGCAGTTTCCTGTTAATATTGACACCGAAATACAAACTTAAACACAAGCGCTCACACATTTAAGCATTCAAAACAATTGTTGCATTTCCATACTAGCTGCCAAAGAAGGAACATTGATTTCCTCTTAAGGAGGTCATCAGATCTTGTTTCTTTTGTTTTCCTACACGATCTTTTATATTTTTGTTAAGGTGGTTGGTTTATTTGTTTGTTGTGGCAGATAGTTGCAGTTGGGAAACTACAACTTATACAAACTAACAACTGCCTCTTACACACACATTTTTATTCGCACTCACGTGTTCTGATTTGTGTGTCAGTGTATTTGTAATATGCATAATATTTGCATCTTGTAGCAATCTTAATAGAAATGTTAAATTTACTTTGGTATCAACGAATTTGATCGTACAGCGATCATGTTACAGTTTCTTTTTTTTTATTTATACGATTATTGATTCGGTTTGAAGATAATTTTTGCTGTAGTTTTATTTGGTGAGCGAGATATTGTATAAATTATAGTCAGTTATTAATGAAGACACTACAATACGGTGTTAAAGTCAGTGAGTGAGTAAGTGGGTAAGTAATGTTGTATATATATTTGCAATCGCCTTGTGATGCGAAATACTAACTTATAGCTGTTGACTGCCATAAAACATGGTCCAGATAATTGTATGTTATAAAATGAACACACATCCGATTGGATATATATATTTATATCATTAAGATGTGTTGTTGTCGATTCATCTGTATCTCGATGTTTATCCTTTTGTTCGTCGCTATAGGTTGGTGTTAAGTAACGTTTATTTGTTTTGGTTTCAGTTTTTTTCTTTCGAAATCTTTTAGTGATTAATGAATGTTTTACCATAAAATCGAATAACAGAAGCGATATGTTGTTAAAGCGAACGCAAAAATTGCTATTTCATTGCAGCTTCTTTGGCAATTATCATGTTGTTCTTATTGACAGGCATATTATCATATGAACGTGTTGCGATTTAATTACTAACATTGACTCTAACTACGAGTACATTAGTAAATTGGAATCTCTCAGTAATTCATTCATAATAAAAAACAATAATCCTTAATTGAAGGCGGTTTAACAGAAACTTTTTTAATACCTTTAACACTTAAAATAAGCAACATATTGTAATTATTGCAACTTAATTATTATTATTGTTATTATTTTCATTATTATTTTTTTAATGAAATTAAATTGATTTTTGGCTTAAGTTCATGTCTTATTTTAATTTCTAAAAAAAATTTTTAATTCTTTCTAAAAACAAGCCAAAATAAATTTACAAGCAACAGAGAAAACAACAATAAAAATATTTTGGGTTCTTTGTGGACTTCACCTATCCAAATTAATATTAAGAATAGTTGGTTAAATAGATGATGTTTGCAACGTACACATCAAGAATGCTGTTGAAGGATGTACCTATACAGATATTGCAACTTTACATTACTCTGATAAATTAAAATTAAAATAAAAAATGAACTTAAGCTGAAAATCAATTTTAATTCGTTTAGAATATCAACAGTTTACCAGATTTCAACACATTTCTTAAAAAATAATTATCTTTTAATTATTCATAAAAATTTTTTAATACATATTTGCATTATTTCGTTCAAAAGCTCAATTAGAATATTTATTTTAACAAGAGTACTTTATTAGGTGACAGAAAATTAGAAAAATTAGAAAAAAATTAAGTTCTACGTATAATTTTATAAAGAAATGTCATCGGCTTTTAATGGGTAAAGCATTTTTTATAAATTAGTATTTCCTTAAAATCTCTTCAAAACTTTTAAATGATACCCATATTGATATCTTAAAAAATATGGTGAACAATCGTTATTTTCTAAGAAAAGTGAAGAGACCCATACCTCGGAAAATGGGCAAGCGACAATTTATTCATTTTAAATACTTTTCTAATTTTTAATATTCTACCGACCCATATATTTGCTTTTTTTTAATGGGTGTTACTTCAAAAACTAGATTTGTTCAAAATGATATGGAAAAATTAGATGCAGGTGTAGTGTTTTGCCCGTTGCCTCGATTGATATGGACCGATCTAGCTGATTTTCAATAAAAAAACTTTCGAAACCTATTTTTTCTCTGCCTCATCTATTGCCTTGCAAAAGTTAATTTCAACCCGAACGCGGACTGACAGACAGACGTCGCTCAATCGACTTCGCTATGCATAAGAAATCAGAATATATATACTTTATGGGGTCGGAAATGGATATTGTAGAAATAAAAAACGGAATGACAAACTTTGATACAAAGAGTATAAAAGTAAACCCTTAATACAAAATAATAAATAGTAAAGTTATTAAAAAATATTTACTCCTGGAACACGAATTGTGCAACATTTTCACTGAAGAGGCACTCAAATCTTCCTTAAAACATGTTTGCAACCCCAGTGAAACGGTAGCTAAAATTTCTAGCCAGGGGCTCATTTTGTTGCATATCAGTGCTGCTTTCAATGATCTATGCCATCGTTCAATCTTGCCATTTGATGATGTATGGTATGGCGTAGTACGTATGCGTTGAGCGCCAATTAAATGTGAGAGCGTGGTAAGCAAAGCGGCCTAAAACTGGGTTCCTTAATCAGTGGCTATAGTTTTAGGTCAAGCAAGCCCAGTAGCAAATCATATCTTTAAAAACAACAAGTTCTGGCCAGCGTAAAAAATCTGTCATCTGTTGTTTAAAAATAACGATAACACATGTAATCTGAAAGAACTATTATATCTACATGTACATGATCAAAACGTTGATCAGTTTCTTTAAATTGTTTAGGTTGTAACTTTGTACGTTTGTTAATTTTTGATCGTTGACAATCTACATAGCCACACAAATTTTTGACGTACTTGCTTAAGTGAAGCTCTTTTTCGTGGGTGTCACATTAAATGGGCAAATCGAAAACCTTTCGTCTCAGAGGCATTGGAGTATTTGGACAAACTTTTGACGTTCATAAGTCACAATATACTCGTGACTTGAAACAAATTCCATCTTTTAAGACGTAATGATGTACTTTTTTCTAAAATTGGTTTTAATTGTGTGCCTGATTCCTGATTTCTTGCTTACGGCTTCATACTTAAATTATTTACTCTTGATAGAGCATCAGTAATCGTGTTTTGAAAGCCAGACGTGTGCCGAATCTCCGTTGTGTACTGACACATAAAATTTAAATGACGTACCTTACGAGGTGATGCTTTGTCCAACCTTTGCTGTAAGACATATGTACGTCAATCGTTTGTGATCGGTTAGAACAGCCAAATTACGAACATCCTGTAGATGCTTAAATATTTAATATCTAAGTATACTGCTAACGGCTCACTTTTGCAATTATTCTGAGCCGGTTTTAATTTTGCTGTAAAGAATACAATTGGCTTTAATTGAATTTCAACGAATTGTTCCAAATGGGCCCTTACTGTTTAGTCGGCTGCATCAGCAACCAACGATACAACGTTTCGTTTACAACGTTTCCTTGACTAAACTTGCTTTGCAGGTCTCGAAAGATCTCTTTAAGTCTTTGGACCAATTAATTTTTCTTTTATCGTTTTTCTTTGTTTCTTTGAATAAACCAATAAGAGGTGGTTGAATAGTGGCCACATTAGGAATAAATTTGCGATACAAATTTGAAATACTGACTAGCTTTAGTCCTTTAATTTTTTTTTTAATATTCACATGTTTATAGTGTTGCTCTTCACTTTCTGAATATAAAAGAATGTCATCGAGATAACAATAAACGTAGCCCAAGTCTCAAAAATCGAATCCATGTGTTTCTGAAAGTTTGGGTAGCGTTTTTGAGCCCAAAAAGCATTATCACAAATTTAAACAATCAAATTGGTGTGTTGACAGCAGTTTTTTCAATGTCGACTGGTTGCAAAGTTATGTTTTAGTATGCTTTGTTGATATCCATTTTAGAAAATATTGCTTTTTTACTTATTTTTTGTGATATGTCATCCACTCTAGGAATTGTATAATGATCTGGCTGCGTAATTTCCACCTGTTTTTTTTTTTTTTCTTTACAAGGTAGACGGACGGACTAAAAAAATTCTCTAAAAACCTTGTTATAATTGTGGCTATTACTTTTATAATCATGGCCATATTTAAGATATGTGTGAGAAACTAAAATGTAAAAATAATGTTTTAACAAACGCTTGTACTCATAAATGTTGGTAAGAATGTTAGTCAGTATGTACGATAGAAGTAGTCACAGTATATTACTATTCATAAGTGGCATTTAGTTGTGATAAATTAAAGAATTAAATAAAATTAAAACCAGTTATTGTATTTGTATTTGTTGTAATTTTATAAGAAATATAAACTATCCTTTGACGTCTTTTATCAATTTACTTTCAGTTGAAATTTCTGCATTTTATTGCATAAACACGCATTTGCCCATACAGATTATGGGCATATCACAGGAAGTCAAACTGGAGGAATTACCACAAGAAGCCAAACTAGCTCATCAGGATGCTATTCCTGACCGTTCGGTGTCGTGCATTGTGACAACTGGTGTCAGCGGCGGAACGAACAGTCCTATTTCTGATATAAACAGTGACGGCGAATTGGATGATTATGCGCCGAAAAGAAAGCAACGTCGCTATCGTACCACTTTCACAAGTTTTCAGTTGGAAGAACTGGAAAAGGCTTTTTCCCGTACACATTATCCCGATGTCTTTACTAGGTATGTCAATTTGAATTTGTATTACTTTTCATTGGAATAATATTTATTTGAAGTTTTTTATTTGCCAACCAGATTTTTTTTAAAATTATGATAATACCAAAAAACTATTTAAATGCAAGGCATATTCATTTTACTAGGTAGTAGCGGTAATACAACAAATATAACATTGACAAAAACAACATGCCTTTTTATTGTTGTTTTGTGGGTTGGAAACGTCAAAAACACAAAGAAAAATAAAAGATAATTGCTCTTAATACACATGCTTGCTTTGTCTCGCAAACGCTTGTTGTTAGTGTTTTTTGAAATTCGTAAACAAACAAAGGAAAATACAAAAACTTTTGACATTTCCAACTACAATATTTTTACTTCATCTTCTCATACAATTAAGCTTAAAATAAAGTAATTAGAATTTACTTTTCGGTCAGATAGATAGGATATGTTTAACCTATGTAAATATAATTATATTCATTAAGGGGGGATATAGAAGCAAACCTCTAAATTAATGGGTCGCTTTTCCACCCCCTTGCGTCCTCAATGATTTTAGGCAATCAATTAGTTATTTTCGGAAACCCTACCCTCATTGAGTCACTTGCTACGACCAGCACTCAGATTGTCTACTGGTAACTGTCAGCCTTCTTCTTCATCACAGAGTCCCTAGTAATTGCCAGAATTTGTCGAACTCTTAGGTCTCCCATGGCATCCACATTCAACACGCCTCTGCCCGTAGTCCTAACTATTATGCCAGCTAGTGCCGGAAACTCACACATAATGTGCGATACCGTCCCAGACTCTTCATCATCATTATCATCTATCGACTGCCATCTTAGGCAAATGATACTTGAAATTTCCATTAACTGTCACTTAAGCAGTTATTTAGTTTAAGTTACTTCTTTTATATCCGAGCACATCACTGACCTTTCTGCCAATGTGCTCGTTTAATACTATTAGAGCCTCTCTGCATGTAGAAATCCCCTCCTCCAACGCAACAGAATCCCTTTTCACTAGTCTGTCTGATGCTTTATTCCCAGATGTGTCGGCGTTTCCTCTAACGCACATCAACGTTACCTAATTAACCGAGACACATCTTTTAAATTTTAGGACACATTCCAACAATAGACTGGAGTACATATTCACTTGCCCCATGCGTTTTCTGATCGACTAATAGAAATGATATAAGACTTACTGACCTGAAGGAAATAGCTTTCACATAATCACTCTTACCCGGTTTGAGAACAAAGCAACATTATCTTCCTTACAAGCCACGGCAATTTATCCCGACGCTATACAGGCTATATATACTTCTACAAAACAAGGTGTTTATACCTCACTGTACTCGTAATAAGGCAGAAAAAATTCAGTGCAAAGTATAGTATTGTAATGTATTGCAATAAAAAGATAAACAAAACTTTCTGCTAAACTAACCGAAATAGCCAACAATATCAAGCGTAATTTTATGAAGAATTCCAAAGAATAGCTAAAATAAAAAAGAAATTTTTTTAATTAACTGGTATGAAACCCGTTAAGACATCGTAAAGGCCTCACCAAAAATTAAAAATTCTTGATCACTGTTTATCGGATGTGTAATTTTTTACAATTTTTGATTTCTGATTCACTTAAAAGTTTTCAATTAAATTTAATTAACATTTTAAAACCTTGCGTAGCATTCAACAAACCATTTTAGTTTTTGTCTTCCTAAATTTTTTAATGCAATTTTTAAATCCAAACTTAAACCCATCATAACTGAGGCAGATTGAAGTAATATCAAGGTTATAAGTGCAACATAGAGAAATGAACTAATAAACTCAAACGATTAGTGCACCTCAATTAATTTTTTTAATTAAAATTCTATTATTCTTTTTCCATTGTATTAAAATGATCGAAATCTTTACCAGACTAATTTTTATGCTCAACTTTATTCACAGCAACGTCAACACATTACAAACAAAAAAAAAAAAAAAAAAAAAATACACCATTATGTTTAAATATATCTTACGTGTAGACATGAATTTTATGAATTGTTCTTTTTCTGCCGACTATCGGCGGATATATGTACGTAAGTGTGTATGTTTGTGCGCTTAATAATTTGAAGGTAATTACTATAATTTTTATAATGAATTTCCATGTTTTCCATAATTGAATTCATTTTTAATAAAGTTTGTAAAATATGATTGGATTTGCCGACACAGTTGTCGTTGTTGCTCCAGCGTTACAATAACCGGAGTTGTTGCAGCAACCACCACCATTGAACGTTACTACTGTTGCCAACATTTGTTGTCTTACCGACGAAATTCTGATTATAATTTTGCTTTGGTTGGCGTTTTTGTTTTTATTTACACCATTTAATTTCTTTAAGATTTTTTCTCTGTGTCAAATGAATGCGTTTTTTGCGGCCAAAAGTATGTGGAGGGTGTTAGTGTTTGTGGTTGGTTGGGTGTTCAGCAGGCTAATGATCTTTGAAATGCATTAAAGTTCTTGAATTGAGGATTTTAGTGGTTTTAAAATTGTTACTTGTAGGCTGCCGGACTTAATATCTAAAAGACAGCTTACTAAATAATTTATTACTTTGAAGTGATTTTAAAGGTTGCAATTTAATGTGTTGATTTTAAAGATGAAAAAATCAATTTAATTGACAGACTATTTGCGGTCTTGATAACGATGTTCAAAAATTTAATTCAATTACAAGTTCTTTAATTATAAATAATTTCACTTCAATCGGCATAATAGGAATATTTTAAATATATAGTTAAAAGCTCTTTCATATTAGAGACCAGAGACATGCACAAATTTTACGGTTAACAGAAACAATTTTAAAATCTCAATGAATTTTTTTTTGTTCGCGTTTTGTTTTTCCTTAACCCTTTCGGGACGGAGTTTTATTTTGAAAACCAAATTATATATGGTGAAATTTTTTTCATATTCTAAAAGGTATGATAAAAGTATTATGTTCTCTATACTTAAAAATTTTAAATTCGTCCTTTTTTCCTGGGACATATAATCCCAACAAGTATTTTCATGGGACATAAAATCCCAATCAATGTTCTCGAAGAGCGATTCAAACTTAAAAAGATAACTAAAATATAAATATTATTAGATTAAGATAAAAGTTTACATTTATTTTTAACATTTTAGGAATGCAATTAGGTATTTATTTGTGGAATGGCCCAAAACACTTGTAACATAAGGCGTTGTTACAACCTGAGCATATCATCTTTGTTCGCTTTTCTATGCCAAGTGAAGAACAGCGGACACAGCGACAACGCTTTTCTTGCTCTACTGACAAGTGGTCTCCAATATTGAGGCTATCCGTTTTTGGACGTTTGGGAGTTCTACGTCCCTGGCGATTGCATTGAAAATAAAGAAAAAAAGACAGTTTGAAAATTGCTGGGACGTATTATCCCAGTAGTCCCGAAAGGGTTAATGCTATTAAAGTGTTGGGTGTGGCCCTGTAATTAAAGCTAATTTTCTCCTAGTAAAAGTAACAATGAGCTTCGCTGATGTTACTCATAAGTACGTAATAATCAAGAAAATTTGAAAATTTGCACACTGGAAAAGACAATCATCATTGGGCTACATCATCTTCTTCCAAGTAAATGATGCCAATTAACTAAAAGGCATTAAAACTCTTATTAACTGATAATATGCTGTTACTTCTACAGAACTAATGTTCCTGTCTTCCAAAAATTGCAAACCCGACTATGAAAGACTAGCGCTTTCATGTAACCAACGGCCAAAATTAAGAGTTGTTGTACAGCTCGATGCAAAGATTCGTTTCCTTACCATATATTCTGAAATTAAAAATTTTAAAAGACCCAGAGGACGGAATTTAACTTCATCTTTATTAAGTTTAATGAATTTATTTTACCTAAAACAGAAAAGAAATTTGACAGCATATATTGTATATCATTAAATTAATATATTTCATAACAAACAAAATTACACATAAAAAACAAAATCACAACTACGATAATAACTCAGCCATTTGTAAACGGTTAGGCCGATTGAACAAAATATTACACGAGTATAGCAGAGAAGTATTTGAACTTAAGTTTTAAAGCTGGGTACCGTCGACTTCACAGGGATGGCGCTATGTGGTCTCAAAGTTGGATACCTCGCACCTGCAAATTTTCCTTATGTTTGGAATTACCTCAATTTTTGAAAATTATGCATGGTCCTACAAAATGGTACCTTAATCTCTGCATGTTTATCTTTTAAAATGATCGAGTTGTAAGCATTTTAAAACTAAAATTTTTGGTTTTTCAATAATTGTTTTTGAACGGATACTTTTTCCACACGCATTTAAATATTTATTTCATAACATAAATTTATAAAAGTTAGATATATATTGGAACGCTTTTATTTAAGGACACATAGGTTTGCACGCAAGAATGATACTCAGATGAATCTTTTTTTATTTAATAGGACTAATAATTTCATGGTTAATTGTTTTAATAGCCTAAAATACTAATAATAATCAGTTGTAAATGAACTTAGGACAGAATTCTGTCATATTTTTGTGTGATTTAATCGTACGAACTTTTTCAGAAGATTAATTGTCGCACACACACACAGACGCACACGCACACACATACACATCTAATCCTCACAAGTGAAATTTTGAAAGATCGAACGACTGAGTAGGATGGCGTATCATGACGTTTAATACAAAAAAATAGTAATACAAATATACAATCTAGAAACTCATAATGAACATCATATCATGTGAACTTCATAGATATTTAAAAAAATCGCGTGCCATTCCCTCATATTATGTTATCAGTGCTTGTTATCTGCTCTTGATAGGTATTTTAAATTAATATTCTTTTTATTCCTATAACTGTACAAAATGATCTGTTGCTCTGAGGTTTTTTCAGTTTTCCTGTGTTGTGGTAAGTTAAGTGGCATTGCACCCATTTTGTATGAACTGCATGGTGAGCAACACAACGCCGTTATTGCTGCAGCTGGTTCCAAAGATATAAACGATAATTGTGTTAATTTACATAAAAGCACATAAATTGGCTTCCCGCTGCTGCGTTGAATTTGTTTAATTAATTAAAAAAAAAAAATACTTTGTTAAATTTAGCTTTTAGCAGTTTTGTTGGTGTTTTAGATGAATTTTAAATGAGATTTTTTAGTTGTTTTTTAATATTATTTGATGCGTAGGTTGTGGTCGGTTGTGGAAGAAATATGTTTTTAAATGTTGAATGTTTTCTTCATTTAATTTTGTGTTTTATACGATTTTAAATGAATTTTATGTTAACAAGTTTTAAAATCGATAGCAGTAGATTAATCTTGATAAAAATGTCATTAGAAACAGTTACTGATTTTATTACATGTTAATGCTTTTGTTTTATTAAAAACCAATACAAGAGAAAGACCAACAATAAAAATGAAATTTTAAGCGTGATGTTTTCTAAATTACATTTTGTTAACGCGTAGAGACTTTCACTTAAAGTTATTCGTCGCACAGTGGCGTAAATTAAAAAAGTTCAGTATGAAGAAATTGTGTCTTATTGCAAATGATCGAGTGTTTTAGTTTATTGTTTGTAGAGATTAACCTGCTTTGTCAAAATTAGAAATATGGGATGAAAAATAATTTTTTAAAAATATTGCTAAAGTTTATTAAATGATTTCATCTGCTTGAAGAATTATTAATGGTTTTTAATTTAACTCCGCATTGTGATCTACGTGACTGAATATCCTAAAATACAAAGTTTGAAAGAAACGGAAACAACGTAAAAATTAGAGAAAACGCACACATCATACACAACATGTACCCAGCGGTAAACATTTGACGCCCTTCACATTTCAGGCCTTCTTTACGATCCGATTCTCATTCCAATCTGCCTTCTCTCTCCCTTCTAAAACATGCAATTCTCCCTTCTAAAAGATCCGATACTCTTTCAAAGAGAAGGGAGACTGGAAGTAGTATGTTTTTTTTAAGTTTTTGCTTGTGCAGAAACTGAGGAATGCAATAACAGTTACAGAAAGAAATAAAAAATTTAAAACAAAAGAAGAAAACAAAAAAGAATTTAAATAATCAGTTGTGTTTAAGTGTTAAAAAGAAAAAATGATTCATCATAACTAATTTTGATAATTTTTATATAAATAATATAAACAAAAGTAATAATAGTAATCTTTGTTTTATTTCTGAGGGCATTTAGGTAGTTTTAATTCAAAGCTTAGCAGGCATTCCGTAAAATGCCTTCCAGCAGGCCTTCTGTAGAAGTGCTTTTAGAAGTCGTGTTTCAGCAGCGAGTACGGAAGGCCTGCTCCGCAATGACATCGCGTGTAAAAAAAATATGAGTATGCAATTGCACAAGGTCTTCTAGAAGGCCTGCTTACTCCTTCTTTTCACCCCTGGGTACTGCTCGAAAGCAACATATTTTTAATGTGTGTTTCTAAATTTTATATTTTTTTGTTTCTAAATTTTATATTTTGCTGAACATATACGAACACGTATTCGGAAAGAAAAAACATGTGTCGGAAAAAACATACATTAACGTGTATTTAGCTGTATCTTTGAAACCGTAAGTGAAAAACTTTTGATAATTGCGAAGAGTTTTTCTATCTACAAATGTTCGAACATGGTTAAACGACTGAGCCGATTTTATAGAAACTTAAAACTTGATCACGATGTTGTTAGGCTGAATACGATTATAACCAGTGTTGTCTTCTCTGAACTCGCGAGTGAAAATTTTTGAAATCGAAACTTAGTCCGGGTTAAGTCCCAACAACAGTTGCTCCTGTCTTGTTCAGCTTATGAACTTCGTGATCAAATATTTATAATCTCCTTAATGTCAAAAATGATTTTTTTTTAATTTATTTTAGCTTCTTAAGAACATGTGCATGATTTGTAGCAAGATTTAGTTTTTGTTTTCACATTGTTATCCCTACTAAAAAGAAATAAATAAGAAAACGTTTAGTTTTTATGCCAATTGGTAATTTGTATCAATTAGCAAACACTTGATAAATCCAATGGAACCTACAAACACTAAAATGTTTACAACGTGTCAGATAATTGTTTTGACTCTCTTGCTTTTGCCCTTTACCCTGTTTTTCACCTATTTATGTGCCAATAAATTATGTAACTTAATTGTGATGTATTTTTAGTGCTTATTTTTGATTGGAAACTTCTCCATCACTTTCATCGTACAACGAAATTTCTCTTTAGTTTAGTGTTTTATTACTTTATAAGTAAAATCCTTAACCTAATCTGAAATCCTTTTTTCTTTTTTTAATTTACCCAAAAATATTAGCTGAACTATTTGATATTATCACAAATTAATTAATTACTTGGGCTTAAGTTAATTATTGTTGTTTAAAGTTCTAAAATTTTTTATTTAGAAAAAAATGAATATCGAATAAAATAATTTAATGCAGCATTTTGTGAACCGCCACATTAGGTTGAGTATATTGTAAACATCATATATTTTACCAACTTATTTTGTTAATATCAATCTTTATTTGGATTGAGGAAGTCCACACACAACGCAAAGCTTTCTATGCCATTTTTATTTTTATTCTGCTAGTGTTTATGTTTTTTTTTTGTTTTCTTTGGACAATATAAGCAAAAACTGTGTAAATAATTTATCTTTCTAAATAAAATTATTAGGAATTAAAACTAAAAAGTGAACTTAAGTTAAATAATAAGTTTATTTGTTATAATCCTTTTTTTCATTTCTAGAGAAATATTTTTCATGTTCTGTATTAGTGATCTAATTAGTCATACTTTGAAAAATTTGCAATTGAGAAACAATCCCGTCTTCATTTTTGTTTTGTTGCTTCAGATATATCATAAATTTGTGTTCTGAGATTAAATTTAACTATTTTATTAATACACTATTTTATTAATACCTTTAGAAAATGCAAAGGTTGTATTTTTGAAGTTTTTTTTTTTTGTAATCGTGCTACATTCTTTAGGAGTGGGATAGAGGAGAGATAAGACAGGTGACGAAAGTAGAGAGACAGAGAGAGAAAAGCTCCATTTTTTATTCAACACTGCTACGAGTACACACATCAATGCAATGGACAGTGAAGTGACGCCCGCCAAATGTTGTTATTTTAGGCGGTCGTTTCTTCAAAGCAAATAATCATTTTATTACCATGACTACAGCAGGCTAAGAAAATTTTAGAAACGAACCTTACTTATAATTGCACTGTTTAAGATTAACATTTACAGAATGTCTCTTATTGTGAATTTAAAATTTTTCACAGGTTTTGCCGGTTTCAATGATATAAAGATCACTTTGCCCCTTTTTTAAACTTTGACCTAGAGAGTTAAAATCCTTATCCATTAGATGTAATAAACAGCGTTGTCAACTTGGTGCGTTTCGCACCATTTTGGGTGCTTTTTCGAATTTTTTGTGCGAACATTTCACGTACGCATCAAGTATTGGTTTTTTAATTTTGGTGCTTTTTTTAATTTGTGGTGGCACCACAAAAAAAAAATTTGTACAAAAAATACACCTGTTTTAATACCATTTCGTTTAAGACGTACCAAATCGTAAGCACAAAATGAAACGGTATTGTTGTTGTATTAATTTATGTTATGTTAAAAAAGAAACATTTCACTGTATGGAATATACTATCCCTTTTAGATTTTCATGGTCATTGTAATAAAGGCTGCTGTCGTATCTGTTAAACAGCTTAGCAAAAGCAGAGTTTTGTCGTGATCAGTTAACCGACTTAAAAAAAAAGGAGGTTATACAATTCGACTGAATGTTGCTTTTTTATGTTTGTGCCTGCAGAACTCAGTCATTTCTGAACCGATTTTGAAAATTATTGGTCTCGTTTAATAAACAGTTCATAATCTTAAAAATTAAAGGGTGTCCCCATACAAATTTTTTACGTGTATTATGAACTGTAAAGGATTCTGTAAAATATAAAATGACTGCGTATTACTATGGCTCCCAATAACAAGTTATACAAAAATTAAAGGGTGCCCCCATAATTGATTTAAATTTACTAAAATGGGCCTATGTTTTGAACCGTTATAGACAAACGCTTGTAAATTGGACAGGATGTCGGTTGCTATGGCCGATATAGTAACAAGTATTAATACTAAAAATTATGAACTAAACGGTGCGCCTTTATTTCACTTAATTTGATGTATATGGCCATACTTGTTAACAGTTGTAGACAGACGCTTGAAATTTATAACGAACCTGAACTGCTGAGTCCGCTATAACAACAAGTATAAAATTTAGATTTGGAAGTTAAAGGGTGTCCCATTAGTTGATGTAATTTCAAATTATTTATAATTTTTTTTTGCATTTATAAGCCTTTAATAAAATGAATTTTTTAGGGCAATTTTACTTATTAAACTGTATGTATGTAATTATACAGAAATATTTTTTTATGAATGATCGCTGTTTTAAGACTGCTTTATTGTTATATTTTTAATACAAGAAAATTACACTTTTTTTGAAAAACTAATCATTAAAGATTTTAAATAAAAAAGAAATTCTAAAACTTGGTGCGTTTTCTCTTAAATGGTGCGTTTTTTTCTCCACTTTGATGCGTTTTGAAATTTCAAAGTTGACAACGCTGGTAATAAACCATGACCGATTTTAAGACTCATTTAATTTTAAGTAAAATGTTAGGTTTTTGTGTACGTTTTGCCTTTGTTTTGTAATCCACTCCATCTCTAAAATTACTTTTTCTGTTTGACAAATTTTTTATGCTGTGCTTGGATTGGAGCCACGAAGTGGACAAACTTCTTTTTTCATATACTAAAATTCCAGTAACTACACTACCAAATTACTTAGCGAACATTTTTTCTGAGGTTTATTTTAAACCTTAATTGAACATAATTTAATAAAAAGTAAAAAGATTTATTCATTTAATTAGTGCTCAATTAAAAATACACTTGTTGGAATAAATTTTGAATTTCGAACGATTGAATTCGCATTATTTAATAATAAAACATCAAACAGCAAAAATTAATGAAATGAAAGAAATAATAAATAACTAGATTTCCGCCGGACTTTGCTAACGTTAAATGCTCTTACTACTTTGATTTTTTATATTTTTATATTTGTAACAGTGTCTTAAAATCGTATGGGAATATAAAACTGTTTCCATGGTGTTCATTGGGAGGTTGTAAGAGGAGACGTTGAACAAATAAATAAACGATGGTGTTCACAAACCATTTGATTTAATTAACTCTGAATGAATAAAAATACAAACAATGAATTAAAAAAAGAACACAAAACAAACTTAATAAATAAATTAATCAATTAATTATATATTTTGTTTTTTCTTTAATTAATTGCAGAGAGGAACTGGCTATGAAAATTGGACTGACAGAAGCGCGCATTCAGGTGAGTTTACATTTTTCTCATTTAATATTTAGAGTAGTTATTTTACTATAAGGAAGCTAACAAATTGAATATGAATGCAAGTTTAATTAGTTTAGTCATATATCTCTCTTTCCCTTTTTGAATCCAAATGAATTTTGCTGTAATATATTTTTAATTTAGAGAGTTGTGTTTTATTGTTTTTTTTTTTTTTTTTTTTTTTTTTTTTTAAAACAATGAAATACTAAGTGCATGCTTTAATAGCTTTAGAAACAAACCTTAGACCTGAAGTTTATGCGGATACATTCATTTTAAACGTTCTGTATTGTACTTAACGATTATTTTTTAATTGCTTATGTCAGACAATAGTCTGACAAGTATGAGAGATTAAGAATATCGGCGAAAGTCCGTAATGAAGATCTTGCAAGCAATATAGGCTGGTGGCCGATGTGGTTGTTTTAATAATAAACCAATATTCATCCGTCTAAAGGGCGTAAATATCGGCACAAGTATCTTGATTTCATCAGACTTTTTCCAACGATAAAATAAGTAAAACATTCTGTGTTCATTTTTGTGTTTTCATGTATCCGGTCGAGTAACTACCGAATAATTTTTATGACTAGTCGAATGTTCCTTTTGAAAAAATCAAATAACCACGACGTTAAATTGTGAAGCCAAAAACATAAAAAGCTACAAGTGAAGCACTATGTTTGTTGGTAAAACTGCGATGAAGATCTCAATTTTGGTGTGTAGTGCTCGGTGTGCACCGCTATCCCCATTGTTCAAAGACTAAATTAACACCCTTTAGCTATTTCTGGAAAATGCAATTTGTTCGGGGATGACTCACCATTCTTTCGCTAGGAAAAACACTTAATTATCAGAATATCTTACAGCCTGTTTATAGAACACGTCACGAGCGAAACGAAACCGGATGGCATATGGACGAATACGTAATAATTAGCGTCCATGTAACACGTTTCGGTTTTTTCGTTTAACTTACGTTATGTTTCGTATAAATAAATGGTGTGTCAAATCGTAGTATTGCCAATGTGTTAATTAATATTTTTTGTTTACTTTTTATCATATAATTTTTTTGTTTTTGCCTTAAATGATGGTAACCCTGCTTCGGCGCCTAAAAAGAAACAGCTGAGTTTAATAAAACAAAATTATCAGTCAATCTGTTAAAAAAAAGTTTGTGAAAATAAAAAAAAAGTTCAACTATTAAAATGTTTAATTTTAAGTTAGAGTACATCTAAAGAAGAAGTCTCGTGCAATCACAATCTCACACATAAACATCTTTTTAATTATTATGATTATTTAAATTACATAATAATCCATGTATTTTTTGACTTGTAGCTAGGCTTGCCAGATGGCCTGGATTCGCCTGAATTTTCCAGTTTTTTATGTCTGGTCCAGTTTCCAGGAAAAATGCAATCAGTCCAGTTTTTTTATATTTTATATTCTTTTATAATGAAATTAATATTTTGTACAGAAAAATTACATTCTAAATACAATGAAATTACAACTATATTTGCAAATGTTTAGATTTAAAATTTTTCTAACTCCAATTAGTACCATTTTACTTCTGCTACCTGCGAGGGATATTTGATAATTTAAGACGAATTCCGTGAAGGTCGTCCAAAAACGGCTGTTGTGCCAGAGAACATTGATACCGTGCGTGAACTCATAATGCAAGATCGACATGCGACATACCGATAGATAGAGACATCCTTGGACATTTCTTCCACCAGCATACATTCGATACTGTATGAACACCTGGCCGTAAAAAAGGTTTGTTCTCGTTGGATCCCGCACAATTTGAAAGTCGCTCAAAAAAAGGCTCGTGTCGATTGGTGCAAAGAAATGTTGCAAAAATACGATTGCGGTGCTTCAAAAGACGTTTATAAGATCGTCACAGGTGACGAACCATGGATCTATGCGTATGAGCCTGAACCGAAACAACAATTAACCGTGTGGGTCTTCAAAGACGAGCAAAATCCAACGAAAGTTGTTCGTGGAAGAAGCACTTCGAAGCAAATGGTCGCCTGTTTCTTCGGCAAAACTGGTCATGTGGCGACTGTTCCGCTTGAGCGACGTAGGACGGTTACTTCTGAGTGGTACACTATAATTTGTTTGCCTGAAGTCATCGGAGAAATTCGAAAAACCAGCAAGAGAAGACGAATCATTGTTCACTATGACAATGCGAGCTCTTACACATCGGCTCAAACCAGAGCGTTTTTGACCGTAATGACTTCTTCTTGTTTCCGCACATCAAGAAACAAATGCGTGGTCAACGATTTTCGTCGCCAGAAGAAGCTGTTGAAGTGTTCAAAAACCATGTTTTAGAGGTGTCTCAATCGGAGTGGAAAAAGCGCTTCGACAACTGGTTTGAGCGCGTGCAAAAGTGTATAAATCATGCTGGAGAAAACTTTGAAAAAAAAATAAAACCATTTTTGATTATAAATATTAGCATTTTCACTATTAGGCCAGAAATATATAGAGCAGCCCTCGTATGTGGCAAAAGACATTTACTATGTACCAATGTATAAATATGTACTTAATATAACGTAAGATTGAATTAAATTATGTTAACGTGATTTTTTTAAATTTTTAATAAAATTTCACTTTTTGGAACAACAAGAGCATTTTAAACAGGTTCAGTTTTTTTTCTCAAATCCAGGCGCAAATTTTACGTTTTTCAGTTTTCAGGCTTTTGGGATCTGGCAAGCCTACTTGTAGCCCATGGAAGTGTATGTTGATGATGAAGCAAAGTTGACGTTGCATGGTTTGCAACAGCATTATGTCAAATTGAACGAAAACGAAAAGAACAAAAAATTTTTCTAAAAACTTTTGTTTTAAATTTTTATTATTAAAAACATCACTTTTTTATATGACCTAATTCCGGCAAACTTTCATATACTTTAATAAATTCTTTTAAAACGCGAATTAAATAACTTTATTCGGTTATTTCAGAAAGAAATATACTATTTATTGTTTGTATGTTTTATTTTTTTATTTAAGATTTTATTTTTACATTAACAGAAGAAGATATAACCTAAAGCTAAACTTACAAATTAAATTATGTTTATTTATATTCAAACTTGCATTATAATAAAAAATTCACTAACTTATTGTATTGAATTTTCCTTATAAAAACGGTAATGAAATTATAAAAATATAAGTGCAATATCAATTATTTAAAATAAAGCAACTTTTAAATTGTTAATTTTTTATTTTATTTATTTTTTAACCTAGCAATTAATAAGAATGTCAATGTAAAATAATTTACCTAGCCGCTTAAATTACCTTTCCAATGATATCCATATTGTCCCATACTGCCATCAAATACTCGATATATGCCATAATAAACATAAAGACTTTGAAGGTCCGGAACTAGGGGTTGGCTCTAAATTTTTCACTTTACATTTTTTGCTTAGAATTGCGTTTTACACCCCGTAGGAAACTTTTTTTCTTTTGGAGCCGTGCCCGTACAATGGATTAAAGCCTGGAATTTTAATAATGCACTTTAAAAAAGTACTTTTTTTCCACTCACTGGCGCTTCTTGCTAATGGTCCATAGGCATTTATTTTTTTTCGCAACCGTCTCCCATGTTTGCTTCATGGCTGCTTCCAAATTGGGGAGTTCCTGTGGCAAGATAAGGATATTCCTCCATACAGTTCACAAATTTCTGGAACTGTAGACCCGTTGTCATCTTGGTGCTGGCAAATGCATACAAATTTTCTTTTAAAAAACACATATTTTATAACACACAAGTACATATTTACCTTTTTTTCCTGAAACCTCCATATTTTTTATTTTATTAAATTTTTCAACTAATTTTGGAAACAACTAATAATGTACTTCTATGTAAAATTTTTAAAACGAATGGTATTTTTCCTTCGCTGAGTTTTGACGTTTCTGACAATACAATTCGCGATACATAAACCAGAAATAATTTGTCATTTGTTACGTTTTTTACCAAAAAAAAAATGACATTCGTCTTTCAAAAACCCAAAGAGGCAAAACGGTAACGTTTTTGTTCGTCTAAACGGCAGATTGTGTTCTGTAAACTGGCTGTTAGAATATTTTTAGACCGTCTACACATTTTAGTTTTCTAGCTATACGATTAATAATAATTACTCAATATGGAAAGTACCCGTTTCTCGATCGTCTTATACAGCCGGAAACACTCGTTAGACTAATAGAGAAGCCCGTCCCAGTTTTACATACATAAAACCACTATTGTAGCTTTTGTTACTTGGCATAAAAACTCGTTCATTGTCAAAAGATTGCAGTTTTCAAGATTGCTTTTCAACATCATATGTACAATCATAATATAAGAAAATGAAAGTTCAGCTGCACTTGTACAGCTACTATTAGTGAATTCTAAATTTTTGTGTTTAAAAACAAAAACTAAGAATGAAGGTAAATATTTAATAACTTAAATCCATGTTGCCTTAACCATGGATCGAACTCAAGATTGATTGTTAACTGAAGGCCCAAGCTAATCTAATGGCAATACATAGAGTTTGTTTACTGAGTTTTCAGTGTTTAATACAACAAAGAAAAAAAAAACAATAATAATAACAAAAAAAAACTCAAGGAAAATGGAGGCGTTCGCCTCGCTCTGTCTGTTAATGGACCGATTTTACTGACTTTCAATAGCAAAATTCTCAAGGCATTTCAATGCAAACATAGACGCACATATGTAATTAATGGGGTCGGAAATTAATTTTTTAGAAATTACAAATGTGGCAAAGAGTATAAAATAATGTTATTAGAAAAACAGGAAAAATTCAATTAGATAACAACCAGTTTCTTATACTAAATTTAAATGCAATTGATTTCTATATTTTGTTAAAAAAAATTTTATGCGTTATCGCTACAAAATAAGCATCCTTAGTTTTTAAACTAATGCATTAATGAAGAAAAGTATAAAACTGAAGACTTCAATTTTGATTCATTACAACCCATTTATTTTTATTAAAAAGAGAACTATATATTAAAAAACAAAAAAGAACAATTATCTAGTCAATATCAGAAATAAAATTTTAAAAAAATATTTTTTTAAGCCAGTGCAGTGATATCTAGCAAATAACGTTTTCAAAAAAA
This sequence comes from Gymnosoma rotundatum, assembly GCA_916610165.2. Lineage (NCBI taxonomy): Eukaryota > Metazoa > Arthropoda > Insecta > Diptera > Tachinidae > Gymnosoma > Gymnosoma rotundatum. Next base: position 85,670,697 of record OU744337.1, on the reverse strand, counting down.
AAAAAAAAAAAAAAAATCAATCCAAGAATAAACACATCTTAAATGTCTCGTAGCTGCCAATTATAAAATCATTAATTTTATTTTCAATTATAATTAACTTTACTAAAGCATTTATTAAATTTCGATGTGGTTTCAAATCAAAATCAACATTAACTAGTCGAAACTTGATGTTGGTACAAACATAAAAATAATTATCAATTTAAAAAAAAAACAACAACAACAAAGCATTGTACATTAGATTGAAAAAGCGAAAAGCAAAAGAACCAGAGAAAGAAATAATAGTAAATAACTGAGTAGGGTTTCCGATACTGAAAAAGTATGAAAATTTGAAATTTAATTCAAGCAGTGCTATAGTTCCCGTATACTCAGCTGTTGATGTTTATATTTTGCAAAAATTTCTGCTTTAAAAATGCAATCTCTAGCAACTAGTAGGGTATGTGGTTTAGAAAATAACTTAAATACTATACCAAGTCCATTATATACATATATATATATATATATATATATATATATATATATATATATATATATATATTTGTGTTGACCTTGTAAATCTTTACATCACGAACTGTCTTTCAAGCCGGCTGAGTATGCACATTTAAAGCTGTAGTTCTTTTATAATTAGTTCTTAAAAATTGATTTCAACGATTAGGCATCAAAAACAAAAAATGAATCCGCCAAATGCGAACTAATTTTTCAATCAAAGGTTTCTGTAGCCTGTATAGGCCACCTCTTGATTTTTAATTTAGTTTTTTAAATTTGATGTTGCCTCTTACAGTTCAAAAGAAAAGCCAAGTTACTGCCTTCCATGGAGACATCTCTTAAGATTAAGTTTTTCAAACTATTTTAAACTATTATTTTTAAAGCGGGTCAAATGAAAAGATAAGCTATAACTTTTGATTTAACATTTCTACACTTTTCGCTAAAGTGCTCAAAAACGTTGATATTTCGCAAATTTAACGCTTCATAAACGTCTCGGTGGGTACCCACCTTAAGTTTTGTCTTTATTTTTTATTTTGTACTTTTTAGCCGAAAAAGCACTAGATACTTTGTAAAAGATTTTCAACACCTGGCTATAATGGCTTAAAATAAGGCCATAAATGTGAAATTTGCTATGGGGACACCCTTTAATTACTAACTTCAATTCATTATTTTGTATGTTTCGTAACACCTTCTGTGAAAATTTCCAGTGTCCAGCAATTACGATTGTACAGGTAAAGCCCTGCGCACGCAAAGAAAAAACATGGTTGAGGTAACCATAATCTAAGACCAACATATTATGGTTGAATTATATGGTTGCTAACAAAACATAGTACTGTTACATTTGCAACCGTATTGTTATCTATCAAAACAATAACATTCTAAATTCATAATTATGTTAAAATATAAACATTTAATGGTTAAACTGAAATATCATAATTTGGCTGAAAATGTAATGTTATATAATTGAATTATAATAAAATCTCGTAAGTGCAAAATTTTTTTGATGTAAATGACTTGGTTACTATTGTTTTATTCATTAACGATTTGTCATGAAAATTATTTAAAAACATAAATTCACAAAAAAAACAATTATTTGCTTATAATAACGCTTAGATCATAGGCTTCAAGAATCAGTTATATACAAATATAGTTTATAAGCCCAAACAAATGATTAACCAATTGTCTTTCAATAGCAAAAATAAAGATTTATATGCTTACAATACATACAAACATATTTATTTCAACTTTTTGGTTCTCTTTTTATTTGTTTTCATATTTTGCACATTGTTTTTAATTATTTATTTTGTACATAAATTTTTATTTTTTTCACTTTAACAATAAAAAAATTAAAATTTTAGCTACTAGACAAATTACTAAACTGTCAAGAAGTAGAACAAAATATTTTTTAGCGCAAACATTGTTCTGTTTCTTTTAACCATACTTTGATTAATAATATTATTTTATTGTTAAATATTTTATATCATTTTTAACAAGTTATAAAAGTTTGGTTGTAGTTGATATTTTTTTAAGTTAAATTCAACCATGTTGCATTTTTTGTTAAAAGTTAACAAAAAATGTTTATCGTGATTAAAGTTTTGGTGAAAACAACTATATTGTTACAAATAACATAATATGGTTTTTGTGACCATATCACAACCATGTTTTTTTTCTGCGTGCGATAGACAAAATTGGAGCGATACACAAAGGCATGTTTCTCAAATTATCCCTACTATTTATTGGCTTATTAATTTAACTGGTTTGAATTTGGGTTTAATTTATTTTTATTAGCTTTTCTCAAATTAACATCGCAATTTTTAATAAACCCAAAATATTTAATATTAAAATATCGTAGCTTCTAACTCTGTGCCCCAAAATTTACTGCTATTAGTTGTTTGATTTTTTAAAATTGTTTAACTTTTACTCAGTTTTGTTTTTAAACTAAAAATTACAACTATTAGAATGGTCCACAACTGCGAACCCTCTTAACCTCAGCATGGAAAATTAAAATAAGCAGCGACTGAAACCAACACCACAACACATGAACAAAGTTAATGAAATTCATCGAAAATAATTAAATAATAATTTAATTACTAATTTAATTAGTTTTTGTTCGCTTCAATGAAAAAATGTTAGTGGTTAGTTTTTCATTAGCAATTATATTTTTGCAATTAACTCTAATAGCAGCATTTACTTTAAATATTAAAATAAATCAAAAATAAATAATAGTTTAATTTCTTTCCATTTTTTAAGGTTTGGTTTCAAAATCGACGTGCCAAATGGCGTAAACAGGAAAAAGTTGGACCGCAATCTCATCCATATAATCCGTACTTACCTAGTGGACCTGGTTCTATGCAAACTGTTGTTGGTTCTACGCTACCGCCAAATCCCTTCACCCATTTGGGTTTTGCCAACTTACGCAAATCATTTGATGGTCCAGCAAATTTAGCGGCATTTCGGTATCCCCACTTGGCAACAGCACCAATGTTGCCATCGAGTTATTTTAATCAATTTCAAAGGTACAATAAAATCTCAAAAACTTAAATTTGTGATTTTATATATTTTTTTTATTAATAGAGCTCCGCATCACATGCTTCCACCTGGAATGGCTTCTATGTATTCGCCTTCAACATCTTTTCAATCCCTGTTAGCCAATATGACGGCAGTACCGCGACCACCACCGATGCAAATCAAGCCTCCTATGCACCTAGGCTCACCAGATTTGCACTCACCCAATCATTTAATAGGTTCACCACCCACATCTCCCTCTTCAGTTACCTCGCAGAGCGGATCAACAGTACCATCACAGAGACAACACTCTCCAGGTCTAGGCTTGTCATCTCTGACTGCACATCAATCAGTACCACCAGCTGTTGCAGCTCCTCCACCACCCAATGTTCCACAGTCGTCTGTGGCTATTTCTCACCATTCCCCGCAACATCAGCACGGAGCTACACAATCAAATGCCATACCTTCTTCAACGCCACCAGAAGATCGACGTTCATCCTCGATTGCTGCATTGCGGCTTAAGGCTCGTGAACATGAACTTAAACTGGAAATGTTGCGCCAAAATGGTCACAGCGATGTTCTCAGCTAATGACTGCCAACACTTGTTCAGAAATAGCTCTGCTTGCAGTTATTGTTGGAAATTGTAATTAATTTATTAAAAATTAATTAACTGCAAAAAGACTCCCACACTCTTATTTAATTTTATTTACTTCTTCATAACTGTTGTCAATAAAATCAGTGCTAAATTAAGAAATTAAAAAACAATGTTTATATGATAATACGAATTGAATGTAGAATTAAATTTAATTACCATATAAATTGTAATTATAACAAGTAAAACTATTTGGCTCATATGCTCGTATTATCCCAAAAACAGAATTAAAAATATTTCATCAAGGAACTCAATTAATTATGTATTTATTAAAATAAACACTACACATATCCTCGATTTACAGCCTATGTGTACGTTAAATGAGTAAAATAAAATATTCTAATAACATATATAATGTACTTATGTATTTATTAGTCATTGACGTTAAACAAATACAAAGTAGACTTTAACTTATTTTCCTATAAAACATTTGATTATTTTATTTTGGCGTTAACAAACGTGTAATGAAAGCTTATAGAATTTAATCTTAAATACTATATTTTTACAACAAATAAATGCTTTGTGATATTCACAAAAAATATTTTTAATTACTGTGGTTTATTTTAATTTGCTCAAGAAAATTTAGTGCAAGTTTAATTCCTCCAGCATGCGTTGTAAGTCTTTGTTTTTGCTATCCATCTCCATGTTCTTGGCATGAAAATTCTATGCGATGTTCGGTGGAACAAAAAAAAAAAAAAAAAAAAGAATTCAAGTGCCTTGGCTTTCTAAAACGGTGCAAGGCAGGTTTCACTCCCTCTGATCTCCTTACTCTCTATACCCTTTATAAAAACGAAAAAAGGAAATACAACTCTCGTGCATGGGCCGATGCATCAAACACTATTTTGGAGCTTTTCCTCCGCGTACAGGAGAGAACGAACATTCTCATCGGTCCCAGTAGGGTATCGAGCTTTATTGGCTCACTAGAACATCAAAGCAATGTGAGATCTGTTTCACTGTTTTATCGATACAATTGTTTGTTCGAGTAGGGAGGGAAAATGCCGGAACGCATCTTAGATACTGTCGTCACAGTTCTGGTATGTGGGGCTTTCATCCACTAAAAATCCTCATCATTTTCAATATGCAAAGATACAAATGCCTAAAAACACAACTCCCTCTATCCTCCTTCCAACAACCTAATATCCTCGTTCTAGCACAATGCTTGCAAGAGTGAGTGCTGATCGTATTGAAAAAGCATGTGTTTGTATCTTAAGTCTGTGCTCTTCTAGTTGCTTGAACAAAAATTTTTCAATTGGTTTTTATTTCCTAATTTTATTTTCACGTTTCAATTAGCCATATTAGAGCCGGCGTTTATGGCTTAAGATAATTTTTTACTCTTTACTTCCATATTTGTTTTAATTTTCTACTGCATGATTGCAAAGGCGCCAATAAAATTTTCATATTTAGATAAAGACAAATTGGTTGCATAACAAAAAAAGTTGAATGTTTTCTTGGTTCAGTTTAAAGTGAAATTAAATTTTTACTATTAATGTCACTGCGTAGAAAATTTCAGAATAATAGACAATCAAATTCAATTCCAATATTTAATTGATTAATAGAAACCTTGCATAAATGTTATTTAGTTGGGCTGAGTTGCTTCATACAGAAAACATTTGAATAGATAATATGAACAGGTTTTTGTGATAGTAGTATAAGTCCATTTTTTCATATATTGAGATATTTAGGGGTTTGTATTTTTAATCAATTTAAAAATATGACCAACTTTAATCAATTCGAGTAATGTGTTTTACCTAATACAACTTTATTATGAAATAATAATTGGTCAAATTATTTTCAAAAATAGACAATTTTTTTTAGCGACACATGGAGTTACACTACTTTCAAAAATAACATATTAGAAAAAATAAAAACGGAAGCAAATTAAAGTTCAGACATAAGCATTACTGAAATGAATTTTTATGAAAAAAGCAACAGTTAAAATGAAGACATTTAATGAAACTAATAACTAAATTTAGTAAAGCTCTGTACAGACGGTTGTCTGATCTCACAATAACGGCAGACCTAACAGTGTGCTGACAATGACAAGGCAACGAAAAATGTTCACCACAATGTAGATTGTCCGCAAGTATATATTAAACTGTTGTTATAATTTTCGGCAAAAACCGTAGTCTCTGACTGTGTACTTCGTGTCTATTAAAACGTGGTTTGAAAATGATGTTATCACATCGAAAGCGCTCGCCGAACGTACGAAGTACACAGCGAGAGACGACGGTTTTTGCGGAAAATTATAACAACAATGTAGATTGTAAGTTTACACGAATGCAAGGCATTTATCAGAAAACTGGCAATTCCATTGTTAGACAACAATCTGACAATAACTTTATGTAGCAACATTGTCATGTAAAAAATTGTTAGTTCAAATGAAAGTAAAAATTGCAAAGTGGCATAAATTTACAGCTCTATTGTCAGACAAATTAGTGAATTAGTAAAAATTTTGTCTAATTTTCAAGTGTTTGAATATGCCGGTTCAAAAAATACGGCCATATACATTAACTTTGGGAAAACCCTTTAATTTTTAAATTCAAATTGTATACTTGCCCTTATAGCGGACTTAGCAAAACAAGTTCCTTATAAATTTCAGTTGTCTGTCTATAACCGTTAAAAAGTTTGGTCACATACATACATCAAATTGTAAAAACATGTAAATATCAATTGTCTGTTTACAAGCATGATATAAATTATATTAAATTATCTATTGGGTCAACCTTTAATTTATAATTTTTAATATGAATTTATACTTGTTATTATAATGGTCATAGTTATTGAAATTTTCTTCAATTTTCAAGCATTTGTTTATCACGGTTCAAAAAATAAGACCATAAGCTCAATTAAAATGAAAGATTTTGGTCACTACAATAACTGTTCCGTATTCCAGTTTCAACTATTCGAGATTCATTCCTAAAGCACTATATGCCATTTACAAAGTCCTTGTAAACAGTCGAGTTCATTCTCACCATCAAAATTTAAGTTTTCTTTAAGCATTTTTTCACGTTTATTCATTTACTTTTATCGTAGTGTTTTTTATTATAGTGTTTTTTAAACTGACAATGCCTGAGAATGTTTTGGAAATGGCAAAAAATAAAAGTGTTCACACAATTGTAGGATATGATTTCCCTGACAATATTATCAGACAACAATTGTAATTCAAACGTTTGCTAGGCGTTTTCTGTGCATTTTTTGATAATATTGTAAGATATGACCCGAGCTTTAAATTTTATTAAAAACTGAAAATTAAACAAAACTACTTCAGTCTACCAAAAACTTGGAGAATATCACTGTATCGTAACTTCATCAGAATAACACATTTTCAATAAAATTTAAAAAAAATTATTTATTAAAAAAATAATTAGAATTGCGATCAAAACAAAAAACTCAAATCTATAAATTATTCAAAAGTTCGATAAAAATTAAAATTTTAATGTTCGTTATGGCTCGAGTTGATATCTGTCTAAAAAATGAACAGCATTTCTTAATTTAAATGATAAAATTAAAAAAAAAAAAAAATAGGAGGAGGTTATCAAATCGGCTGATGGTTGCTTTTTTATGTTTGTGCCTGCAGAACTTAGTCACTTCTGAACCGATTTTGAACATTTTTGGTAATATGATAGATATGATAGATAATATTGTTGCGTTTATTTAGATTACAAACGTTTTATTTATGAGTTCTTTATTTGCAATATAATAATTACACACACAACTTTTAGAGTTTTAATTAAATAACACTTTATTTAATCAATTATTTGACGGTTTAACTACTCGCGATTAATAATACTTGCTGGCAACTTTACTTGTTATACCACAAGATCTTAACCAGATGACGTTCACCTCCATCTGTTGCATAGTAAAAAATGCTGCGTTGCCATTTTTATCTCAGACACATTAGTGAGCATTGTTTTTTACTTCTAGAACCTTCAATCATTATTTAAAAATACATGTTGGGTAATTTTATTTAGTTATTATTCATTGCAGGTGTGTGTATGGTTGTGTATTGTGTTTGTTTATTTCTCGTGTTAGATGTTTTTGTTTTGTAATAAAGATGATTTGTAGAAATTTCTAGCTTTGAACACAAACACAATAGGCCATTTCGTTTTACTTTCTTGGCCTCAATTTTTTTTACATTTTTTAATAAAGCAGCTTTGTAACACTGCCGCCCACTTAAGCCTTTTCATCCCGAATAGGCTCAACATTACCTCTGACATATTTAGCCAACCGCTCCAGGTAAACCACTTTAATTTTCGACCTCGGATAATGATATCTCTGCATCCGGTAAACAACGTCATTCAATTTCTTTATCACCTTGTACGGTCCCTCCCAATGGGCTTGCAATTTAGGGGATAATCCTTTCTTGTGTCGCGGGTTAAATAATAGAACCATTTGTCCTTTAGTAAATCCCTCTGTGTTTACTGCTCGATCAAATCTGGCTTTCATCTTATCGCTGGTCATTTTAATGCGGTTACGGGCAAATTCATGAAGCTCATGCAGTTCTTCTTGTGCCTGGAGAACGTTTCCATTGTCTTCGTGCACTGGTCCAGGTTTAACACCAAAGTCTAAATCTGCTGGCAGTTTTAGTTCTATCCCAAACAAGATTTTTGCTGGACTACGTAGGGTTGAATCGTGTACAGCGGACCGGTACGAAAAGAGATTTGGGTATATGCTCATCCCAATCCTTTTGGTGTGTACTGTCCAATTTTCTGAGATATTCCTCCGAGTACGATTGAATCTTTCCACCATGCCATCAGATACCATAAACGTCGCACATCTCTTTGAATATAGCCGATTCAAAATTTCATCCCTGGTCTGAATGTAGTTCTAGTGGAACATTGTTTCGACACACCCAATTGTTCACAAGGGCGTCTACCACTGTTTTGGATTCTTGGTTTGGAATAGCATAAACTCCGAGCCATTTACTAAAATAATCCATTACCACTAGTATATATCGGTTTCCAGCACCACTGATAGGGAATGGACCTGTGTTATCAATACCTATCCGCTCAAAGGGTGCACCTGCGTTGTACTGCTAAAGTATGCCACGTTTTTTTCTTACAGGACCATTGTCTGTTACGCACTGTTCGCAATTAGCTATCCAGTCGGCCCAGTACGACATTTGGTAGTTGGCTGTCTGCCGATATTTCATTATGATTCGGTCTCCTGTTGTTTTGCTTAGCCAATATAATTTTTTCCAAAATTGGGTCATCATTCTGAGCCTTCGACCAGTCCTCGCTTAACCCAATTGGGTTAGCCGCACATCAATGAAAGTGATGTTTGTGAAGTGCTTGCTCTATATATTGCATGGCCGTCTTAAAAGGGTATCAGCGTTGTGTTTTCCGCCTTTTTTATGCAAAATACTAAAGTCATTGCTCCTAGTCTTTTTCACCCGTTTGTTGTCTCTAGCTGCCGAAGCAGATCTTGATCTTCTCTTTGTGGATCTACAGTTGCGCTGAAAATGGCCGGCCTTACCGCATTCGAAAGCATTTAGCGCGAGAATTACTTTTTTCCTCCTCCATTATCTGTTTGATTAACTCTTTTATCTCGCTTCTATTGTCCTTTTGGCTATACGTGTAAGTATCAGGACATCGCACCCTGTACACATGACTTCGAGATGGCTTTTGGGGTCTCCTGGGCAAGCGCATACGAGATGGTTTCTGCAAAAGATGATTTTTGCATAGCACAAACAGCATATTTAATATCTTGATCCCGTATGCCATTCACAAATGCTTCAATCTTAAACTGATCCAGAAACGGATGATCTTCGCCTGGCTGCACCGAACGTTCAAGTTCCATGGCGAAGTCTTGCAGCGTCTCATTTGCCTTCTGCATCCTGCCTCGTAACTCCATTCTGTAGAGCTCTCTTTTGTGCTCGCCACCGTACTTGCGTTGCAAGGCTATCATTATGTCCTCATAATTATTTCTGCAACCAGCTGGCAAGCATTCGAGTATCTGTGCTGCTGTTCCCTTTAAGGCCAGAATTAGCTCTATAGCTTTTTCTTCATTGTCCCATCTATTTTTGCTGGCCACTGTTTCGAACTGGAACTTAAAAACATTAAAAGGTGCGCTGCCGTCAAAGCTCGGGGTGTTAATCTTGCTGGCGTGCTCAGAGATAACTTTCACCGGTCCCTCTCGAATTTGAAGTTCGCCTATTTGCGCTTTTAATTTATGTAACTCTTCGTCTACTTTTGTGTCTAAGCCGCACAATTTTTGTTCTACGATGTTCATTCGTTTGTCGAAGACTTCTCATATTTCTTTAAATTTCTCATTTACCTTCGCTAAAGGCCTTTCCCCGTTGACGCTAGAGCTTTCCTGTATTGCTTTAAAGCTTTCTTTAAATGTTTCTTGAAGCTTCTGGTTTTTTTCTTCTAATTTCTTCATCTGGTTTTCCTGCTTCTGGTTGTTTTCTACTATTTTCTTCATCTGGTTTTCCTGCTTCTGGTTGTGGTTTTCCTGCTTCTGGTTGTTTTCTTCTATTTTCTTAATCTGGTTCTGGTTAGTTTCTTCCATTTTTTTCATTATAGAGGCAAACATTGAATTTAAGTCTATAGCGCTGTTTGTTGCTGGGGTACATACTTCAATCTCTTCCTTTTGGTCTTTTTCTCCAACTTCGTATGTCGCAATATCGATACCACGTTGCTTAAATTCATCTATTAACCGCTTTTGGAATTCCGCTTTACTGCCTGCTGTCGGTAGATTTAACTTACTCAGCTCCATTTTTAGCTGCTCAACTTTTAGCTGGTCAAATTTTTTTGTAATTTATTTAGATTATAAACGTTTTATTTATGAATTCTTTACTTGCAAAATAATTACACACACGACTTTTAGAGTTTTAATTAAATAACACTTTATTTAATCAATTATTTGACGGTTTAACTACTCGCGATTAATAATACTTGCTGGCAACTTTACTTGTTATACCACAAGATCTTAACCAGATGACGTTCACCATACGAATGAATCAGCACGTATTGGCGTTGCTTTTATATATTCTATTTTTAGGCGTTCTTAAATTATTCGAGAATTTCTACTTCCATCTGTTGCGTAGTAAAAAATGCTGCGTTGCCATTTTTATCTCAGACACATTAGTGAGCATTATTTAAAAATACATGTTGGGTATTTTTATTTAGTTGTTATACAATGCAGGTGTGTGTATGGTTGTGTATTATGTTTGTTTATTTCTCGCTTTGTGTTAGTTGTTTTTGTTTTGTAATAAAGATGATTTGTAGAAACTTCTAGCTTTGAACACAAACACAATAGGCCATTTCGGGTCACTTCCTTGGCCACAATTATTTTTACATCTTTTAATGATTTTAATAAAGCATCTTTGTAACAATATGATAGATTATTTTAAAACAGTTCATAATCTTAGAAATTAAAGGATGTCCCCATAAAACATACATATTTTTTTACGTGTATTATGAATTGTAAAGGGCACTTCTGTAAAATTTTAAATGACGGCTCCCAATAACAAAAAGTTATACAAAATGAAATCTAAAAATCAAAGGGTGCCCCCATAATTGGTGTAAATTTACTTATATGGGTCTATCTTTTAAACAGTAATAGACAAACGCTTGCAAATTGGGCAGAATGTCGATTGCTATGGCCATAATAGTAACAAGTATTAATATTAAAAATTATAAATTAAAGGGTGCCCCAATAGTCAATTTAAATTTATGTTTATGACCATACTATTTAGCAGTTTTAGACAGACGCTTGAAATTTACAACGTGTATGGCTAAATCCGCTATAACAACAAATATAAAATTTGGATTTGGAAGTTAAAGGGGGTCCCAATAGTTGATGTTATTTCAAGTATGTGAATAAACTTTTGAACCGTTATACGCAAAACACAAAATGCTGAAACTTAAAAGGGGCCTGTATTGCTAAGCCTGCTATATCAACGAGTTTATAATTTGAATTTAAAAATTAAAGAGTGTACATAATTTGAATTAGGTAATTATTGAACAGTTGAACAAGTAAAAGATTGGAGAAATAAGCGTGTGCCAATAGTTAATGTAATCTAATTTGTGTGGTCTGTTTTGAAGTCGGATTTTTTTTTTCTTTTTTTTGCAAGAATTGTTTAACTAAATAACAGAAAACTTACTTAAAATTAACTCTCAAAATATTAAAAATTTATTGAATTGCTGCTGGGAAGCATAAAATGGTACGGCAATATCTGACAGTTTTTCTGTAGAGCGTATTGTAACAGCGCAAAAGGTATAAATAAATGATAATTAAACTATTGTACTTGCATTTGAAATAAACATTACTATGGCTATAAAAGTAAATAAATTATATCAACATTAATTTTTTTAACTCGAAGAGAAGACTTATTTTAATATTACTTCATATAATCGAAAATAACAAAAACAGCGTACTTAAATTGAATAACATAATTCTTAAAGTTTTATATTTGAAAAATGTCAGATTCAGTAGTTTTTTGATTAAGAATTATACCATATAAAATCTTTTGTAGACACTCACCAGGAAAAATACGCTAATCTGTTAGGAAGTATGAAATTTTAATCATGTTAAAATCATAAACTCAATAGAAATTTTTAATGATTGAAAGAAAAAACAAGTTATTTAAAAATGCAATTTAATTGGATTAAATAATTAATAAAGCAAAGCAAAATGCATATAGTAAAGCAGTTAATCGCTATATTATTCATATTAGATGATTATATTGATTAATAAATTTTATTTTCTTAAGAAAAAATCAAATTATAATTAAATTATTGTGTACGAGCTGTAATTACTTGATTAACGTGTTGCACTCTTGTTTCAACAGGTCAGATTGATGTAAAACTCATTAAAATTTTTACATTGTTTTACCTTTAATACAGTTTACAAAACTATGTAGGTAGACATTTCCTTTAAAAAAAATTAAATTATTAGGAATAAAAAAGTAACAATAAAGTAAATTACGAGTGCAATAAAAATAAATTCTGTAAAACTTTAACGAATAAAAACCGTTCAGAATTTTTAAAAATTTAATTTCCAACATAAAAATACTTTTTATAATTTAAATCTAATGCCTTAAAGCCTGTTATCATTTGAGCTATAATTATGTTAAAATGGGCTTATAAACCAGTTGTAAACTATTTACAAAACAAACCCTTTTAAAATCAGGTTGTTTAAGCGATTTTTACTCTTGAAACTTTATTATGTTTCAGTTGCCTGGCAACCACAGTCAAATGATACATGAACATATCGCTCATTTACTTCGACAACGTCATAACTCAAAATTTCGAATTTTTGAGTTAATAATACTGAATTGTTTGCCATTTCATGCTTATATTGTGTATAAGTTTCATCTTTATGTCTTTTGTACTTTGAAAAAAAAGATATTTTAAAATGTATCGACTTTTCGCTTATAATGTCTTATTTTTAATTATGGCTGTGTTGATGAAAAATATTAAGTTTTTTACAAATAACGACACATTTGAGTTTACGACACAGTATCGGATATATCTTTACAGCAATAATGTCATAATTTAAACATCCCACATAGTTTTTCCAAGACCTCCCACTTAATAAATAGTTGATGAAAGTTTTCTTAAATGTTATTTTTTTTAATTATGAATCATTTTACTAATTGTAATAGGAACTTAAGCAGTTTGATATTTTTATCGATGGTGAGAACGAGTCAAAAACTGAAACTGCGATTATCTCGAAATGAATTTTTTTGAGTTATGACGTTTTTGAAGTAAATGAGCGATATGTATTCAACATTTTACTAAGAGTTAATAAAAAAAATTATTAGCTGTTGATCTTTGTTCACCTTTCATCAAACATAAAGCTTATGATTGTCACAGTTGGTAATTTTAACCGTGTGGTTTTTTAAACAAGTTTAACTTAACAGATTATTGTTCCCAATAATCGCTAAACATTTGTTTGTTACATTAAGAACATTATAAATATAATTAAGAAATAATCACATTGACAATCAAACTTACTTTCTATTTTTGTTTCTTCTTGGAGGTTCTGCATTTAAAAACTTTTCCACACATAAATATAAGTTTATTATTAATCAATTGAACACTTTTATTAAATTGACAATATCTTTGGAAGCGTAATACCTAGGACATTTGATATAAATTTTTCAGTTGCATTAATATGTGGCCGCTTCTGAATTTAAGGGTGTACCCATAGAGAAGCTGTTTTAAGTATACGGCCATGTTTCCTAAACCATTATAAGCAGACACTTTTAGTGTAAACATGTAAGAGTGCTATATTCGGCTGTGCCGAAGCTTATATACCTTTCAATATATATGTATAATTACATGTGCCATACTACAGATTTTCCATTGAATCATTTTAATTAAAATCGGCATAAGAAATTCTTTCCTGTCATAAGGTTTTTCTATAACGGTTTAAAATTGTGGTAAAATATTATTAACTAATGGGACGCCCTTTTATTTCCATATCAAAATTTTCTACTTGTTGTAGCAGACTTAGCACTACAGCTCCTTGTTAATCTCAACCATTTATCTAAAACTGTTTAACAACGTAGTGGACATTCTATGTAATTTTTAAGTGTTTGTATATGGTATAACTGTTTAATTGTTTACGGGTCAAATTACATCAATTTTTGTAACACCATTAAATTTTTAAATTCGAATTGTATACTTGTTGTATAGCGGAATAAGCAATACAGGTTCCCAGTAAATTCAGCTGCCTGTCTATAACGGTTTGAAAACATGGCCACATATATCAAATTACATTAACTATTGGGTCACCTTTTAATTTTCGTATTCATATTTTATATTCTTTGTTAGAGCGGAATTGGCAATAGAGGTTCCTTGTAAATTTCAACCGTCTATAGCGGTTCAACTGTTCGGCCATATACATAAATTACACCAACATTGCAACACCCTTTAATTTATATTTTAAAATATTAAAACGTGCTATTATAATAAACAAAGCAGTGAACATTCTCCCTAATTTTCAAGATACGGCCATATATATGTAGCGAAGTTACTAATATAGGTTCTTTGTTAGTTTTAGCTGTCTGTCTTAACGGTTCAAAAGTTTGGCCTCGTACATTAAATTACACTAACCCTTTAAATTCTAAATCTAAGTTTTATACTTGTTGTTATAGCGGAGTTTGTAAATTTTAACTGTCTGTCTACAACTGTGCAAAAAGGTAGTCAAATACATCAAACTAAATGAACTATTGGGGCACCCTTTAATTTTTATACTTCTCACTATAACGGTCATATAAATCGACATTCTATCCAAATCTCAAGCGATTGTCTATAACGGTTTAAAAGATATACACATTTATAAGATATACACATATAGATCAATCAACAAAGTCTCCCATGTGGACACTCTTAAATTTTTAGATTTATTTTTGTATCAATTATTGCCATTGGAAGCTATAGTGATACACAGTTTTTTTTTTTTTCTTTGGGGAGACCCTATACTTTTTAAGATTATAAACTGTTTTTAAAACGGGACCAATCTGTAAACATCACCTTTTTTCAGAAGAATTGATAGCCTCATTCTTTTTGAAGTCGAATAAAACACGCCTTTTTCGAACATTTTAAGTTTTGCTTAGGGTTGTTGTCCCAACTTAGTAAATAACAAGTACCATATTCGACTATGCCGAATCTTATGTACCCTTCACCATCTATGCAAATCTAATTAAGTGAAGTTATTTCAAACAATAAAACAAATATCGGGGTGATATAACAGAAAACAATTAAGTACTATGTATAATTTTTATTATTTTTCTATTTTAAAATGTCATCGGCTTTAAATGGGTTAACGATTAGTATTTCCTTAAAGATCTTTCCAAAAACTTTTAAATGATACCCATATTGATATCTTAAAAAATATTTTTAATTTTATATCTTTTAAGTAAAATTATATTTAGTACTTATTTTTTTCCTTATTTTTTAATTCGCTGTCACCCCAATATTTGTCTTTTTAATTGGAGTTACTTCACTAAACTTCACTAAACATATATGGCGAAGGTTAAATATAATTCGGCATAGACTTAAATAAAAGTCTTAGTTGTTGTATATGTAGTTTAAAATTCTAACTTGAGGGTTACACGATCAATTCACATTTTTTTAATCTTTAAAAATTGAAACGAACTTGCTTTCAGTGTTTCTTTCAAGTTGAGTGTTTCAAATTACGTTCAAGAAAACAGCTGTTCATAATTCTCTTGAAAGCAATTTGCTTTGAAGATGCGTGCAGCCTACTTCACAGCTGTCAACTTAAATGAATTTTAAAAGCAGTATGTGTAAAAAACTTGAAAGGAAAACTTGAATCCGCCATCGCTACCATCTTATAACTAATTCGCTTTGAAATAGCTTTAGAATTGTAGTTTGTTGGTGCCGTCATAAAGATAAAAAAATACTACTTTAATGTTTGAAAGCTAGACATCATACTCGCTGTTAATAAGATTGCGATACTTTAATAATAATTCAGTGTAGATATAAAGCGAATATAAATTAGTGCAATTCAAAATGTCAACAACTTTAACTTCATCTAGGTTATTTTTCTAAGGTACTGTTTTCTTATATCATCATACATTAGAAAAACTATCTTTGCAATTGCTCAAATCGCAACGAATAATTGTTATATCCCTGTTAATTTTCGGAACATAAAAAACGCTAATCAGGTATGTGTGACCTGTTAAAAGGTAAAACATGCCAGTTAAGTTCATTGGATATGCTGCACTGGTCTTTTTACCATTTACCTGTTATCTTAATGTTAACTTTTATTTTACCAGGTACTTAAATTATGTAATCAATGTTTGCGTTATTACGCGAAAATCGTGCGTTCGAACGATTTCGTGGAACGATTTCTTAAAAACGACAGACCTCCTATTAACACTCAACGCGACTTCAGTGATCACTTTACGCTCGGGCGACGGGAGCATGTTCTCGAAAGCAAAACAATTTATTATTCGGCTTCTAAGTTTCGTGAGGCAGGTTTTGCATTAAAACGGAAATCCCCGATTAAGTACGGATTGCAACCGGCCCAAGAAATATTGATGTACACACACACGACCAATTTGGTTTAAAATTAGGCTAATAAAAGCCTTAAAAATGTCTTTTAAAACAAAAAAAATGTACTAAATTTTTTTATTTTAGTAAAATACTGAGAATTGCATTTTAGATCCTAGTGGTCGCAGTGATGTAGAGTTGTAATTTTTTCGGCCGCCGAAATACACTGGTAATTACTTTGAAATTAGTAGCACAAATTTTAAATCGGCCCCATTAAAAAATTTATTTTTGTTCAACTCATCGAAATACGTTGTACAGAGAGACGGGGAATGTTAAAAGCTGTAGCCCAACACTTTATTGAAAATATTGTTTATTTACACCGCTTTCTATAAAAGCATTTAGAATAATCGACATTTTTTCAAATCCTTGTCTTCACACCAATTTCATTAAACTAGACTAGCATCATTTCTTAGAAAAATTAATGTACCTACTTTTATACTTACAAGTGTTACATGAAGACGGTGTGAAGTTATAAGACGAAGTAAAAATACTTAAGCTTAAAAAGTTTATTGCAAGTAAACAATCGGAAATTTTTGTTTTAACTTTTGGTGCTTTTAACCGACTTCAAAAAAAGAAGGAGGTTATACAATTCGGCTGAATGTTGCTTTTTTTTTAATATTTGTGCCTCCAGAACTCAGTCATTTCTGATCCGATTTTGAAAATTTTTGGTAATATGATGGATTATGCTTACAGATTGGTCCCGTTTTAAAAAAAAAGTTCATAATCTTAAAAATTAAAGGGTGTCCCTTTACAACATACATATTTTTTACGGGTATTATGAACTGTAAGGGGCGATTCTGAAAAATTTGAAATGACTGCGTATTACTATGGCTCTCAAAAAAAAAAAAATTATACAAAAATAAATCTAAAAATTAAAGGGTGTCCCCATAATTGATGTAAATTTACTTATAAACTATCTTTTGAACCCTTTTAGACAAACGCTTGCATATTGGACAGAATGTCGATTGCTATGGCCGTTATAGTAACAAGTGTTATTATTAAGAATTATAAATAAAAGGGTGAGTCAATAGTTCATTTAATTTGATGTATATTGCCATACTTGTTAACAGTTAAAGACGGACGCTTGGAATTTACAACGAACCTGTGTTGGTAAGTCCGCTATAACAACGAGTTTAAAATATGGATTTAGAAGTTAAAGGGTGTTCCAATAGTAGTTGTAATTTCAAGTGTGTGGCCGTATTTTTGAACCGATATAAACGAGTTTATAATTTGAATTTAGAAATTAAAGGGTGTCCCATAATTGATGACGATGTACTTATATGAGCCTATCTTTTGAACCGTTTTAGACAAACGCTTGCAAATTGGGCAGAATATCGATTGCTATGGCCGTTGTAGTATCAAGTATTAATATTACTAATTTTAAATTAAAGGGTGCGCCAATAGTTCATAAACTTTGATGTATATGGCCATACTTTTGAACAGTTGTGTACTGACGCTTGAAAATTACAACAAACCAGTATTGCTCAGTCCGCAATAACAACAAGTATAAAATATGGATTTAGAAGTTAAAGGGTGTTCCAGCAGTTGATGTAATTTCAATTGTGTGACCAAACTTTTGAACCGTTATAGACAGAACGCTGAAACTTAAAAGGGATCTGTATTGCTAATATTTAACATTATGAATTAAAGGGTGCACCAATAGTTGTAGACAGACATTTGAAATTTATAAAGAAATAAACGGGTGTCCCAATAGTTGATGTGGCTGGACTTTTGAACCATTATAGACACAGCTGAAATTTACAAGGGACATGTTTTTCTAAATCCGCTATAACAAGAAGCTTATTATTTGAATTTAGAGAGAAAAGGGTGTGCCGAAAACTAATGTCATTAGTTCTATATGGCAGTATTTTTTGAACCGTTGTATACAAATATCTTAATGTTAGAAAGAATGTCCACTACTTTTTTTTGGAATAATAAGAAGTATAAAAATATAAAATAAATAGTTAATATAATCTGATGTATATAGGCAAACTGTTGAACCGTTACAGACAGACGGCTGAAATTTACACAGAACCTGATTGCTAAATCTACTTCAACAGCAAGTATATAATGCGAATTTGGAAATTAAAGGGTGCCTCTATAGTTGCTGTAATTTGATGTTTATTGCCAAACTATTGAACAGTTGAAAAAGTATTAAGTTTGGAGATATAAGTGTGTCCCAATAGTTAATGTAACCTAATTTATGTGGCCATACACTTGAGCTGTTATAGGCAGACAGATGAAATCTGTTTTGAAGTCGGTTTTTTTTTGGCAAGAATTATTTACATTTTAAAATTGTGATATTTCTTGCTTTTTTGTGCGTTTTTACCTCGGTACTTTATACCTTTTAAATTTTCAAGTTTCTGTTCACTACAATTTAAATATACAGACGTACATATACTATACACGGGGTACCATTAAATTTCTTAATTTAATTTTAGTAGTTCTGTTAGCGGACACAGTATTGGAAATTTTATATATATTTAAAAAGTTTAAAAAGCTAAGGCCCTAAACATATGTAAAAATAAGATATCTGTGGGTCACCCTTTAATACTAATTTTAGTCTTCATTCTTACCGTCATAGTGGGTCTCGTTATACATACTCCATGCAATTTCTACAACTTTTCAAGAGATAGGAACACCTTTTAATTTAGAAGATTAACAGTTATGTGTTGATCCTTTTAATATATTAATGTTTTTGTATTTTTTATCTATTATTTATTATTTTTTATTGTCTTTAACAAACGAAAACAAATTTAATTCTAACTTGAAAAACAAAAACATTAATATGAAAATTTTTTAAAATTAAAAAATAAGGTAACCAGATATATCTATTTTATTATAAACAAAGTATATCATCATCAAGATACATATATAAATATATATACATATAACTCCCCCACCGTTAAATTGACGCTCGGTGGAAAAGTTTTGGTGTATATATAAATTTATATATGTATGTATACTATATTAAATATACGTATATAAATTTTAATGAATTTTTTTAACATATAAGACAAATAAAATTATATAATGTAATTAAATTAAAACTAGTAACAATAATTACATAAACATATTTCTGTTAGGAATAAAATTCATAAATTTATTTTAAAAAATAAACCTATTTCCGATTTTTAATTCAAGAGCAAACAAAAAAAAATTATGATAAAAACAATTTATTGAAACAATAACAATAAAATCTAAATCAGATTTCAAAATTTCTTTTTCCTTTTAACATGCGACTTATAATACTTATACCCTGTTAGAGTTTTTACATGATCATTGTCTAATTTATCGACCTTCACTTTCCGGAACTTGGCGTTATTTTTACCACCCCTTTCAGTTTTTAGCTAAACCTCTCCAGTTTGTAACATACAATTCTCACGATTCTTATTTTTATTCGACACTGATTTCTCTTTTGGTTTCAGAATTCTTTCCTTAATTTTTGGAAAATCTGAAACACTTATTGCACCGTTTTGAAAATCAATGGGTTTACATCCCGTTGTAAAGTGTAGGTGTTATTATAATACATAATTACTTTATAAATCTTCTCCTCTACAGAATCATTGTCTCTGTGAGGATCATGCCTGAGTAAGCGAAATTGATCGTTCATTGTATTATGAAGACGTTCCACATCAGCGTTTGAAGAATGGTTATTATTGGAAATAAAATGTAAATTAATATCCCTTTATCTTAAAAATTCGGTCAAACCAACTCTACTAAGATACTGAATAAGTGTTTTTTTAAATTCTATCCACAATCTGTTTTGTATTTTAATTGCCTGAGCAAATTTGGAAAATTTATCAACTATTGTTAAAAACAATGTGCCCCCCAAACTATAAAAAACATCTATATGTACTATCTGGCATGGTCTATCAGGGGTCTCAGTAATTTTAAAATTTTGCTTAATTGGATTACGGTCATATTTTTCTATATTGCATATGTGGCAGCTATTAATAAATTGTTACATTCTTAATTTAAGTTTCGGATGATATACTTTTTTCCTAAGCTGTTCGAAATTTTCAATAATATCGCGATGATTATTTCTTTGATGTTCAGTTTTTATAATTTCCTGAAGGTCACCTTCATCTAAAACATCATTAAGGCATTCCTTGCACCTTGCAATTTTCAAACGAGAATTTAGTGAAAAATATTTAACAATAGTATTTCTAAATATGTTGTAAAGAGAATCATCCTCAATAAAAATAGCGTTTACTCTTGTTGGGTGAAAATAATTTTTAACGATTGATAACACTTCCTTTTCACTCAAACTTTTAGCACTAAAGATTGTTCTATTATTTCGGAAAACAGTTTTATTGACTATTTTTAAAGTCATAGCGTTTGACTTGCTTATAACTATCTGACTTTTTATAAATGTTTAACGGGTTATTACTCTGAATAATAATAATAGCATTAACTTGCTCAGCTAAATTTATTTCCGACCTTATAAAAAATCTCGAAATCATATTCTTCTAACTGCAACCGCCAACGAACTAACTTAGAATTTGGCTCTTTTATAGAAAATAACCATTGTAGTGGCTGATGGTCAGTTTTTATTATAAACTTCCTTCCGAAGAGATACGGTCGGAAATATTGAACTGCCCAAACTACCGCCAACAATTCCTTTTCTACTATGCTATAATTTATCTCATGTTCATTGAGAGTTCTACTAGCATAGCAAATGGGATGATTGTCCTGTGATAGAACCGCACCTAGAGCAAAATTACTTGCGTCCGTATTTAAAACAAATTGTTTATTGAAATTTGGATAGACTAATATTGGATCATTAATCAGTAGAGTCTTTAATGTTCTGAAACTCTCAATATATTCCGGATCATTAATGTTTATCTTAGCATCCTTTTTTAAATACCTTGTAATTGGTTTTGCAATCATAGAATAATCTTTAATAAATTTGCGGTAATAGCCACTGAGGCCTAAAAACTGCTTTATTTGTTTTGGTGTCTTTGGCAAAGGATAATTTGCAACACATTCAACTTTTTTCGGATTTGGCTTTATTCCACGACGTGTAACAACATGTCCTAAAAAGTCCGTTTCATGCTTCAAAAACTCACACTTATCTATTTGTACTTTGAGATTGGCATTTGAAAGCCGATCAAGAACAAGACGTAAGGAATCCATATGTTCCTGAAGAGAAGTAGAATATATTATGATATCATCCATATATACCAAACATATTTTATTAACCAAGTCACCTAAAACATTATTCATTAATCGTTGAAATGTAGCAGGTGCCGTTTTCAAACCAAAAGGCATTCTCAAAAATTCATAATGTCCACCCTCGACTGAAAATGCCGTTTTATGAGTGTCTTTTTTATCAATTTCAACTTGGTGAAATCCCTTAGCCAAGTCTAAAGTAGTAAAGTACATACACCTTCCAAGTTTGTCTAAGATGTCCTCCATATTTGGAATAGGAAAACGATCATTAATTGTTTTTTCATTTAACTTTCTATAATCTACCACAATTCTCCACTTCTTTAATCCACTCGCATCATCTTTTTTGGGAACCACCCATATTGGAGCAGGATATGGTGAGTTAGAATGTTTAATTATTTTATTATCCAGCATTTCTTGTATTTGTTTTCTTACTTCCGCCTTATGAACATAGGGATATCTATACGTCCTTGAAAATACAGGCACATCATCGGTAGTAATTTTTCGATGCTTTACCGCATTTGTAAACGTAAGATTTGTATTTTGTTTATAAAATAACTGACTATAATTTTCCAAAACTTCAACTAATTTAAGTTTTTCCTCAGCATTCAAATGACCCGTTCTAATTTTTTGTAGATACGCTTCCTCAGCCACATCAGCATCTATTAAATGATAGTTTTCCGGAGAAACCGGCCAAGAATTACCTTTAGTAAGATGAATATTATTTAAACACTTTGCTGTGGTTTCTACCTCAACCTTAAAGTTATTTAAATTATAAATACCCTCAGCAATAATAATTTTACCCACAACATCCTTGTGCTCCTTAATATGAATCAAACCACATTTAATATCTGAAATAAATGTAACCAAATTACGTTTCTGAAGCTTTAATAAAGGAATGGTTCTGTTATTAATTTTTAATTGATTATTGCCGTAATCACTAACAGCTTTGTATTTCTGTAAAACATCATTCCCTATAATACCATCACACTCACTATGAAATCCACATTCAATTAATAATAATTTATCACTTGAATTCCCTAATTCGTTAAACATTGGCACTTCATAAACGATATCAGTCTTTACATTATTCTGTAGAGTTTTTAAGGTTAAAGTAGATGATTTTATTCTCCATTTTGGGTTACAAATTCCCGGATTTATAATTGAATGAGTGGCTCCACTATCAATAATAAATTTGAGATTGTCTTTTATTATTATATGTGGTAATTCTCCGCAAAGGCTGGAAAAGGAAAATTTTGTATTTCATTGTTTTGATCCAGCAAACTATTGTCATACTTTTTCATAACATTTGAATTTCCTTGGATATTTGACATACATGATTCCAAAACTTTAACAGAGTTTTGAACAATGTTAATATCCATAGGTTCACAAAAATTGGAGCCGTTTTGTGAATATGGAAAATTTGTCACAAAATGTCGATCATCATTATTATTGCGATGAATATAATTTCTACCAACATCTCTATTGCCATTAGATTGGTCAGCTCTATATTGATATCCAGTGTAATTATTTGTCAACCTTCGATTCTCCACCACATTCTTTCCATGATTAAATCGATTGCCCTGATTAGTTCTAAAACGATCATATGTTGTGTTATTTCCATTCAAATGGTTATTCCCATTTACATTTAAATGAGTCGTGCGATTGTTCTTTACGTTATAATTATTAATTTTTTTAAAGGTACTTTCTTTATTTTCATGACTATAATAAGCGTATCCAGAAGTAAAAAAGATATCCATTGCATTTTCAATTGAATCAGGATTCCTACACGCTAAAATAGTTCTCATAGGTTCAGGGAGCTTTTCTTTAAAAATCTTAAGAGCCGTCATCATATTGCTTCTAGCTAATTGTTCGCTATTAGGATTAATTGCTAAATCTGAAGAAGTCTTATTATTTAAGCTTCGAAGCTTATCCTTTATCTCATTAAAAAAGGCAATGGCATTCATTTTAAAAGTTACCGATCTAAGTCTATCATATAATTCTTCAATACTATTTTACTCCCCAAAATTGGTTACTAAAATTAATTTTATATCTGCCCAAGACTGGACATGAAAATTTATTTCTATCATCTCTCTTGCCTTGCCACTAAGTTTACTTTTAATAATATCTAAAAATACAACCATTGAGAAGGGGATTTATTCTATCAACAAGAGAAATGAACGTATACAATTCTCTTTTATCACCAGAAAATTGAAGTAGTTTATCAAGTAACTTAAATGGATCTATAGTTAAAACTCGTGGGGCATTGATTCCTTCAGCCACTTTTTTAAAAGGAAAAAACTCGTATATACAAATTCCCAAAAGAAAATATCAATTATCAATTACTTTCCTCTTTTTACAAAAACAAATCTTTCTCTATCCTTTAATTTTAAGTTGTGCTTAAAAAAAATATTGTTATTTTTATTATGAGTTTTTATAAAGTAGTAAGTAAAGTAATTTTAAATTTAAAAAAAACGGAAATAGTTCAGAATGTCTTTGAAATAAATTATATAAATTTAGTTTATTATATTCAAAATAAATCAAAATATTTATGTTAATGCTAACAACGCTAATGCCATATGTATGCAACACAAATGATAACATATATATATATATATATATATATATATATATATATATATATATATATATATATATATATATTTAATTAATAATATATAAATATTTAATTAATATATTTGAACAGGTTAATTGTTAATTATATATTAAAAATTTACTATGAAATACGTTAATATACATAAATACCACTAAAAAATTTTTTGAAATTCCGCTGGACAAACAAATTTTGGGTGACATCAACGTTCCTCTCTTTTCCTTCTTTCCTTTGGGGTATTCTTCCTCTTCTTGCTTTTTATGGAGTATTCTTTACTATCCTCTTTTCTCAGGTTATTCTTCTCTTTGCTCAAATTATTCTTTTTTAAAGTTTTTTATGCAGTAGTCAGGAGGGTCCCCCTGTTGGTTGGAATCGCTGTGCTACTTATTTTTTTTTATACATATACTTTATTAAAGTTTATTTAGTTTTAGTAGTATCAAGTCACTTTTAGAATTAAATTTTTAGCCACAATTTTATTTTATAGTTCCAATCTTCCGTTTTTTTTTATTCGTTAGTTCACAATCTTTATTATTATAGTTTACAATAACCAAAAAATATTTTATTTTCTTGTCCTTTTTTATGTATAAGCCTTTTTTTAATTCTTGTCCTTTTCCAAAAAAAAAAATTCGTAAACCTTTGATTTTTACATCTTTTGTTACTATTTGTAATTTTTTTTTTTTATTAAACTACAATAACGTTTCCACGCACTAGAACACATTCATTTACATTACGTATGTATACCAGTAAGGATATTGGAATATCCAGTATCACTTCCGTTTTTATTAATATTTTCTTAAAAAGGATACTCTGGTATCCTATCGACTGCGCCAATTATGTGTTGATGTTTTTAATATATTAATGTTTTTGTATTTTTTATATATTATTTTTTATTGTCCTTAACAAACGAAAACAAAATCATTTCTAACTGTCATCCCTAAATTAGCGCGTAAAGCGCAAGAAAACTGTCAAAATTTCTCATGTACATACAAAATGTATGAAGCATCCCTAAATAGCACGGCGTCAACGCTTAGCAATTGGAAAATCCAATTTTGACAGTGCGTTAGGAAGAGAAGTTGGCTGCTTGTTGGTTTGTTTTGTTTTCTTTTGGTTGAAAAGTAATGACAATTTGGTTATTTTCAAGGCAATCTAGCGGGTTTATCTCTTTTTTATTTTTATACAGCGGGTTTTATAAAATAAAATGAGTTAACATTACTGTTAAAGACACAAAGTTGACGCTCTTATTTAGGGATGTCATTCCAGCGCAAAAGCTACGAATTACATTGCTTTGCGTCTTACGCGCTAATTTAGGGATGGCAGTAACTAAAAAAACAAAAACATTAATATGAAAATTTTTTAAAATTAAAAAATAAGGTAACAAGATATATCTATTTTATTATAAACAAAGTATATCATCATCAAGATACATATATGAATATATATACATATAACTATTAACCTATCAAAAGAAAGAAAAAGAAAAAAAAAAAGAAAATTAAGGGTAAAGGAGACCTATTCTATTGTTACATGTACAACATTACGAACGTCTCTGAAAGCCTTCACTTTATACGCAGAAAGTTAATCTTTTATTTTAATTGTATGTAAGTTCAATGTTTTCATCTATTGTGCGGAAACGTTTTATTCTTCTTAAAGCACTGATTTCCCCTTCATCGCTAGAATCACAGCACCACATATTTACTAAATATATTTCTATATTATCTAAATGATGTTATAATTAATTATAAATTTAAAGTACTTGTTACGAATTAATTTTGAATTATAGTAAAGTAAATAGTAACGGCTATTTAAATTCAGGGTTGTATTATTTTTTATTATTTGATGTAAATACGACCTATTCTATTCTAAGTTAACTCGGTAGCGAGTACCGTCACGGTAATCGCTTGGGTGCGAATTTGAAAGCGCTCATTTTGAATTGTGCCGAGAACGAGGATAGAATAGAGTAAGTATAAAAAAAAAGAAAATCCCTTTTTGTATTTCTATGTATATCTTAATTGGTATTTATTTTAGTAGATAATAAAACGCGCCAATTTTGGAACATTGTTTCCTTCTTTTAAAAAGACTGGTTTTATTACTATTCTACGAAGTTGCTGCCGCAACATTTTTTATTATTCTTTTATAAGTTTGTATAAATGCCTCGACGAAGCAAACGTTTAATGGGAGAAAGTATGTCCGAAGACGAAGCAAATAATGCCTTGCATTCTCCAGCTGATAGTGAAAATGAGAAAACAATAATAGAATCTAAGGAGACATCCGTTGCCGACTTGAAGGAGGATATACAAGCGCTGAAGGACTCGGTAAAACAATTGTTAAGCATAGCCAACTCCTCAATTTCGTCAGCTGTGGAGTCCACAGGAATGCAACTGCCCATCGTAACAACTTTGCCAAGTACACCCGCCGTAGCAAATGGAAAACCGCAGATGTCAAATGCACAAGCTGAGATAACACCGCAGCAAATAATGGAAAAACGTGAGTACTCATTGCCATTGATATATAACTTGCCCTTTACTGCCGCTCACTATTCTGTGCCACAAACCTCTTCGCACCTTTCTTTCCCGCATTCTCTTGCCCCAAATACCTACTTGCCCTTTGCTACCACACAATCTATTATGTCAACAACCTTTTCGCCCTTTTCTGCCGCACAATCGCTTATGCCACATATACGTTCATCCTGCAGTGCAGAAAGATTTGATCCTCATTATGCCACACGTTCATTTGCACCAACAACTACAACAAATTCCCTAGCATATTTGCCAAACTGATCCGAATTTCTGCCGCAACAACCGTCACAAATGTATTCGTCCACCTTTTCTCAAAGGCCGCAACCCACATCAGTATACTCTTCTACAACTTCTTCAGGTAACCCAGTAAATATGACAGTGCTTCAATCGGAAAATGAGTGTCGCCAACTTCGCAAACTGCACGACCTGCCACAATTTTCCGGCCATCCTGAACAATGGCCCATGTTCATCGTAGCATTTAAAGAAACAACAAGGAATTATAATTATACTAATTTGGAAAATTTAATGCGTTTGCAAAACCCTGATAGTGTTAATCAGGTAGTTAGTACACTCGAGTTCCACTATGGTCGTCCGCAAGTATTAATACGCAGCCAAATTGCCAAGGTTCGTGCATTTCCCTCAATATCTGAGAAGAGAATTTTTGAATTAGTAAACTTTAGCACGATGGTATCAAATTTGTCCACATTTCTGATAAACGCAAATGCAACACCTCACCTGAATAATCCTACGTTGCTGGACGAGTTAATAAATAAGCTCCCGCTCCCAAAACGTGAAGAGTGGATGAAACACTCTATGAGCCATCTTGGTTTATACCCCAGTGTTAGCGATTTTACGTAGTAGTGTTAGTTTCTGGTTTTCATTTTTTATGTATTAAAATTATTGTGACTGTCCTGAGATTAGGATGAAGGGAGGGACCTCCGCTGGGAAGAGATCAAGCAGAAGCTAGTCGGCCACTTTTCAACCTAGTGCTCCGCGGGACTTATGGCTGGAAGAAGTAGCAACTTACATCTCACTTTCAGTTGAATCCGACAACAGTAAATACGACACATATAACAAAAAGGAACGGGTGAACCCATCCTTTACAATAGTAAAGGAAGACTGTCTTACAAAATGTCCTATGTGCCATCAGAACCACCATTTGTATCACTGCGATAAGTTTAAACAAATCCCAACGAATGAGAAATGGAAGTATGTAAAAAATACTCATCTTTGTTTCAGTTGCCTTCGATCTGGCCATAGCTCCAGTAAATGTAAAAACAGGCGTCAATGTGGTCTATCAAAATGTAACAAATATCATAATCGATTGTTACACGAAAATTTAAGAATAGATAATTGCGAAAATAACAATACAATTAAACGTAAAAGTAACAACACACACGGTAATGAAAATAGCAATGCAATTGAACGTAAAGGTTGCAACACAATACATATGAAAAGTGATGACGGCGAAAAACTTAGAAACAGCGAAAACAACAGCCCTGTAAATGCAACTGTTAATAGTTTCTTAGATAAGGGAACATTGTATAAATATTTGCCAGTGGAATTAAAGGGTCCAAAGGGTAAAATAAAAGTCGTCGCATTTATAGACGAAGGTTCAAAAATTACTCTTTTAGAAGATAACGTTGCAAACAAAATCGGATTGCAGGGGACCCCAAATAACTTATGCCTGGGTTGGATAGGGGGTAAAACAACAACGGAAAGGTCAAAAAAAATAAACCTGGAAATAAGTAGCATTGGTGAAAATAGTATTAGTTTTACGATGAGGAATGTATGGACCACATTAAATTTAGAACTGCCCCCACAGACCCTGCAAATTGATAAATTCAAAGAAAGGTTTCCGGTTTTAGGCGATATTGTAATTGAAGATTATTTAGATGCTCGGCCAAAATTACTTATAGGCTTACCTCATATAAGACTTGTTCGCCCATCTAAGGTTCTGAACTTAGACAGATGTTTCGCTGTGCATCAAACGATCCTAGGCAACATAATATTTGGATCAAATGAGGACTCGACAGACGCTACAGTGTGTAAAATAGATGCAGATATTTTAAGTGACATACATAAGCAAGTTCTTGAGTATTTTACATTGGACAATTTAGGAGTCAAGTTATTAAAAACAATTGAATCGAACGATGACAAGCGAGCCGAAGAAATTCTTTACGATACCACGGTTAAGAGGGGACTTCAATTTGAAACTGGTCTCTTACGGAAACACGATACATATGAAATTAAAAATAGTTATTCGATAGCTTTAAAGCGTTTATATAATATGGAGGTCAAAATGAGGAACGATACAGATTTTGCTGAATGGTATAATACTAAAATAAAGGACTATATCTCTAAGTCCTATGCCAGGAAGCTGTCGCCAGAAGAAGCCGCAGTAACAAATAATCGAACTTGGTATTTGCCGCATTTTGTTGTAACAAACGCAAATAAAGCAAATAAAAGACGTCTTGTTTTTGATGCGGCCGCATGTGTGGACGGCGAATCCTTTAACTCAAGGCTTCTCAAAGGACCCAGTAAGTACCAGCCGAAATCATTATTATCGATATTGTTTCGATTTCGCCAGCGAAAAATAGGCATTTGCGCTGACATTAAGGAAATGTTTCATAGGGTTAGAATTCGCAAAGAAGACCAAACTGCTCAGCGTTTTTTGTGGCGAGATGGCCAGTCCAAAAAATCTCCTGATGAATATATTATGCAAGTCATGATATTCGGCTCAGCTAGTTCACCATGTTCAGCGCAGTTCGTTAAGAACTTGAATGCCCTTATGTACAAGGATACTCACCCTAAGGCTTATCGAGCAATAATTGAGAATCACTATGTATGAATCACTATGCGAGGCCATTAGTGTAACCAAGGACGTAGTTCATATTCATCGCCAAGCCGGATTTGAATTAAGAGGATTTGTGTCAAACTCGCGAGAATTTTTAACTGCCATAAACAATGATGAATTAGTGAACGATGACTTGGATTTTATGAACTTGGGAAATAACGAAGCGGGTATTGAGAAAATCTTGGGAATGCGATGGAGGCCAGCTGATGACAACTTTTGTTTTGTTCTTAAATTTGCACGTGTTCCACAAGCTGTTTTAAAAGGACAGCGGAAGCCAACGAAAAGTGAAGTGTTAAGCCTCACAATGTCAATATTTGACCCTTTCGGTTTTTTGTCGAACATAATTATAAAATCTAAAATTCTTCTTCAAGCGCTGTGGAGGACCAAAGTTGGCTGGGATTCTCCCATTCCAGATGAAATACATTTAAGTTGGTACACTTGGTATAAAAGTTTATGTGATATACAGCTAGTAAAGGTTCCAAGATGTTATGGACGGAATCTATTTAATTCCAAAACAAAGGTAGAACTGCATGTTTTCGTGGACGCAAGCGAACTAACCTTTGCCGCGGTTGCTTATTGGAGGATATGCTACAAAGGTACAGTAAGTGTCGTTTTTATAGCAGGAAAATCAAGATGTGCACCGTTGAAACAACTGTCCATTCCACGGCTCGAGCTTCAGGCTGCAGTGCTGGGGATAAGACTCAAGGAGTCAATAGTAACTTGTCACGACTTAAAACCGAAGGATGTTATATTTTGGTCCGACTCGAAGACCGTTATTAAATGGATTCAGTCTGATAGTAGAGGCTATAAACAGTTTGTTGCTCACCGTATCGCAGAAGTACTGGAATCATCTGAAGAGAAACAATGGCGTTGGCTTGCAGGTGCATTGAATCCTGCAGACGATGCAACAAGGCCGCAGGATTTTTCGAGTTCATTTTTAACATCCTGCTGGTTAAATGGTCCGCAATTTCTGAAAGGCGATAGGAAGAATTGGCCTGAACTTCCAAATGACGTTGATAAATTTGACGTTCAGCAGGAGAAAAGAACAAAATTTGTTTATACAATAAATGTAGATTCATTCCTTCCATTCGAGCGCTATTCGAATTTTCGTAAACTAGTCAGGGTCATGTGCTGGGTTCGACGGGCGGCGAACATTTTTAAATCCTATGGTATGGAATACAGTAAAGAAGCATCATACGGACCACAACTAAGCGTTAGAGAAATCGATGAAACCACCGCATTCTTGTGTAAGGCCGTTCAGCAAAACGTTTTTTATGAGGAATACAAGCAACTAAAAATTAACAACAGTGTACCTAAATCAAGCCAAATTTTCAAGCTTACGCCATTCTTGGGACAAGATGGCTTAATTCGTCTGTCTGGTCGGATCAATAACGCCATTTGCGTCTTACGTGAAACAAGGGAGCCCATTATATTGCCAAAAAAACACACATTGACAAATTTAATTGTAAAACAGTACCATGAAGATTTCAGACATCAGAATCATGAATCCATTTGCGCTGCCATTAGACTAAAATTTTGGATACCGTGTCTGCGACAATTAGTGAGGTCAGCAAAAAGATACTGCCAGGTGTGTAAAAACATGTTTGCCGTTCCAAAACCACCTTTAATGGGACAACATCCAGAGGATAGGCTTACACCATTTGTGAGACCATTTTCCTATACAGGTGTGGACTATATTGGGCCGTTTTCCACTTCAATAGGTCGTCGCCATGAAAAGAGGTGGATAGCCCTCTTTACATGCTTGACAACAAGAGCTGTTCATTTGGAGTTAGCAAAGGACCTATCGACAGATGCGGTTATTTTATGTATTAGGAACTTTATCAATCGTAGAGGGGTACCGGTTCGTATCAGAAGTGACAGAGGTACCAATTTCATAGGGGCAAGCAAGGAAAGGCTTGTTTTTGATGAGGCAAAATTATCAGATGAAGGAGCACAACGCGGAATAGAATGGGTGTTTACACTCCAGCGCATCCATCAGCAGGCGGCGCATGGGAGCGCCTGGTACGTGCAGTAAAAAATGAAGCAGAAAATTTAATAAACTCGCGACCACTGACACATCTGCCAATTGAACATACTGAGGCTGAGCTAGGCTTGCCAGATCCAATTTGCCAAAAAGCTTGACATTGCCCAAAAAAAAACTTGATTTTGAAAAAAAAAACTTGACAAATAAAAACACTCATACTATTGGTTTTTATTTAATTTTTTTATTATTTTTTTCATAAAAATTATTAGAATAAAAACAAAAATATCGTTAAAAGTAAAAATAACAGAAACAATGTGAAAGAAACAAAAATTCAGTCGTTATATATTTTAGAGAAAACTTAGGCGTTATTTAAAAAAAATATAGGTACTATCTTAAGAAATATAGATAGTCAAAATATGCTCTTTCGATGTGTTTTTTAGAAATATAAACTTACTTTTTTAAGTATTATTACATATGTAGCTAGAATAAATTTGAGAAAAAAAAATTAACTTACAAAAAACATTGACAAATCACTTTTTCACTTGACACTTGACGCGCATTAAAAAACTTGACAATCAGGCCAAATCAGGCCCGTCTGGCAACCCTAGGCTGAGCCCTTAACACCAAACCATTTCTTGATGGGGGGTCCTAACATACTACAAACGCCCGCTGTGCCAGAAAAGGTATGTTTAAAAAGCAATGGCATATACTTCAGCAGCTAAAACAAACATTTTGGAAAAGATGGGTATTAGAGTACCTTCCAGAGCTAACTCGCCGGACTAAGTGGCACCAACCAGTTAAGCCAATACAAGTTGGTGATGTCGTCATAATTTGTGATGATAATGAAACGCGTGGGCAGTGGAAACGAGGTATGGTTGAGGAGGTATTCCCAGCGGCAGATGGGCAGGTTCGCTCGGCGGTGGTGAGAACAACGATGGGCAGGTTAAGACGACCGGCTTCGAAGCTGGCGATACTTGACGTTGGTGGTGAGTCTCCCAGGTCGACACACGGGGCCCGGGATGTTACGAATTAATTTTGAATTATAGTAAAGTAAATAGTAACGGCTATTTAAATTCAGGGTTGTATTAATTTTTATTATTTGATGTAAATACGACCTATTCTATTCTAAGTTAACTCGGTAGCGAGTACCGCCACGGTAATCGCTTGGGTGCGAATTTGAAAGCGCTCATTTTGAATTGTGCCGAGAACGAGGATAGAATAGAGTAAGTATAAAAAAAAAAAGAAAATCCATTTTTGTATTTCTATGTATATCTTAATTGGTATTTCTTTTAATAGATAATAAAACGCGCCAATTTTGGAACATTGTTTCCTTCTTTTAAAAAGACTGCTTTTATTACTATTCTACGAAGTTGCTGCCGCAACAGTACTTGTAATAAATAAATTACTTTTTACGGTTAGAAATAGAATCTATAAAATTTACAAATATTATTTCACAACTTGGAGAAACAAAATGGTGTTTAACATTACAATTGTAGAATGTTAATCAAAATAGTAAAATGATTTAATGGAATTGTGATTTGTTTAATTTTTTTCTTTTTTTCTAAATTATTGTTGTGGGAATTAGAAACTTGTAAAATTTGTAGACTCTTTGAAATATTTTAGTTGTGATACAACCGGTGTGAGCTTTGAGAAACAGGCCCTGCAAGTTGTTGGTTTGTTTTGTATCAAAATTATTATATTGTAGTAGTTGTGTTAATTTGATTCAAATTTACTCGGTATATAATGACTATAATTATATAAATGGACTTTCGTGTTATGAGTAATGTAATTTAGCTTCACTAAATGACGTAATATTCTTTACTTCCTTTCAACACCGCTGCCCAAACACCGTTGCCAATGAAAACTCAAGTTGAAACATAAAATTTTTATGGTTTCATTATTCATTAAAATTATTATTTAATAAGTCTTAATTATCTTAACGACAAACATTAACTTTTATTTTTATTGATTTAATGCCATTAGAATTGAAAACAAACAATTTTAAATTATTAGTTTTTCTTTATAATAGTTAATTATACGTTTAAAAACCGATTGCCGTAAATTTATTTTTGAAAATAAGATCAACTGCTTCGTATCAATTTGAAACCCCATAATTTAAAAAAATATCTCATAAATACTATATTTAATTAATCTATATATATAAAAATGGTGTAAAAAATGTATAGTAATTCATAAAATGAGAACGGCTAGGCCGATTTCTGTAAAATGTTTTGTTGGTCATTCGTATTTTTGAAGAGAAGGTCTTTACGGAAGAAAATTTTTGAAAATCCCTCCGGAAAAAATCGGAAAATCGTAAAAATCGGAAATCGAGTTTTTGTATAAAATTTTGCGTGAAATTATTCCTTAATGGCTTTCCAAATCAGAAAAAAAGTTCTTAGTGTAAATCATGGAAAATTGCGGTAAATAGGAAAAATCGAAATATGATTGTTTGTATGAACTTTTGTCAACAAATACGTAGGCTCCTGTGAGCGTATGAATTTAATTCAATGTTATTACTCATGCGTAGCAAAGTACGCCGGGATTCCCTAGTTTTTAATAAAAGTGTGGGTAATATGAATTTGTATCCATTTTCAAAATCATCCAAAGAAATTTGTATTTGAACCTGGCGCCAATATGTCATGTGGCAATAATATTGACAGAGAAAACTAAGTGACCAAAAAATAAAACATATTTATAATAGCTTACATTTTTATAGCAATTTACGTATGAGTGTGAGGCGAAATGAACAAAATAAGACTTCATTAATTTACGCACAGGACACACTCATCTGCAGAAGACAACTAAAAAATGGAATCAAAATAAAAAACAATCAAGAACAAAAAACTAAATTCAATTTAAAGCATAAAATATAAAAATTAACAGCATGAAGGCAGAAGGCAGTATATTATTTTTCATGATATTTGCACACACATTTTCAAACGAATAAAAAAAAACAGAATCCAATTCGTTTCATTTCGCATATCAAGGGTGTCGCTATTATAATGCCCACACTTTTATGTTAACATAAACATTTATGAGAAATTTGTCTATATGACTTGTTTTGCTGCTGCCAATGCTGTTATGTTGCACTTTCAATGTAGGGCCACCATCAGCCACAGTTCAGCATACGAAAGATATAAATTCGAAAAAAAAAACATTCCATTTTGAAGGCAACCAAGAAGAAATATTTTGGATTTTAATTTTTAGTGTCTCGTCTGCTACTGATTATAAAGAGTCCAACATTCCGAGTATCAAAGTGAATGAAATACAACGTAAAACAATGAAGAAATTCATACAGAGTAAAACAAATCCATTAAGGTGGCATGTCCAGGCCATGTTGCAACATTAAAATAACACGATAAGAACGAAATTGAATTAAGATTACTGTGCAATATAGAACTTGGAAAAAAGAACATAATTGAATATTATTATTATTTTTACTATAATTAAGAACAATTATTTGAAATTTAATAAAAGTGGAAGTTTGTTTGTTGTTATTCAAAATTTTTATGAGATCATCTTAATTTAGAAACAAATGTCAAAGTTTCTTCTTTTTGTACTGTAACTGCAAAAATACATCTAACTGTGCGAATGAACGAACGAACAAATTAATGTGACATCCTGGGACAGCCAGTAAGTGTTTGATAATTTAAATCGATTTTACTAAAGCTAAATACTTTTTAAACTAATGCTGCCTCTGCCCCTTATTAGATGTTCCATCGCTTTCTTTCGTACATTTTCTTAGCGTCACAGTAAATGATGTTCTAGTATCATATGGCTTGATGTGAAGAAAGTCTGAATCTGCGCTGTCTTACGAATAATTTGATATCTAATTTTATTTTTAATTATTATTTTGTCCTGCTTTCATTAAAATCTCACTTATTTTGTAAATACTGTTTATTTCTCATAGAATTTAGAAACTAAAATAGACTTTTAGACTTAACATTTTATATTCCTAACGATACCTCCCTTGTCAAAAAGTTAGGAAGTTTGTTTTGGTTACCTCTTGTAATGAGTTCGCTCTTTACAGATCGTAGTAATAAAAAATTGATTATTATAATATTTTTTAATTAACCGGCACGAAGTAAGAACTAAAATTGGGGCATCAAATCATTTGTTCAGAACTTATATCCTTCTTAGCATTTTGCCCACTTTACCATTCTTCTCATCCCAAAAAGCTCTTCTGTTACCGATCGCCTTTGTGCCTGAAGCTCTTATAACGTCCCTATTAGCCACGCATCCCTAATATAAAGATTAAGGTCGAACAAAAATTCGATTTTGATCTTTTGAAGCTACAGTTAACTAAAAAACTTAGCGGTTTAATAAACAACAGTTAAAACGATATATCCGCCCACTTGAAAGATACAAAAAAAATCTTTAAGGAAGCGACTCATAACGCATTGAGTTAAAAATATAAAAATTCCCTTGGAGTAATTATAAGAATCTTGTAAAAATGTTAAAAACTGGCGGAGGTCCACCGCGATATTATACACATAGAAAAAGTTTTAAATCCTTTAATGTTCGGCTAATTACAAGTAAAATTTAATGTGTAATCGTTTATTAAACTATAAACTTTATATTTAATAGCAAACTAATAATAAACTAAAGTAACATATAGCATCACTACTACAGGTAAATAAGTCATACTACAGAATGGCGTAAAAAACAAAAAGTGCTTATAACAGTTCTTTGCTCCTTTCGTCTACATTCAACAAGTGTTCTTAAATCTTGTAGAAACACAAATATGAGAACTTCAAACGGAATTAACTTCTGAAATGAAGGGAAGCGAGACAGAATAAAAAGCCTTGTCGGCTCATATAAACTTTTATCACAGACTCCCTCGTTAAAAGGCAGTTTCGATAGCATGAAAAATAAAAACAAATTAATATACAAATGTACATACATTTTTAATGCCACTTTTTTTGTTTGTAAGAATGCCTCTAATTTTTCCATATAATATGGAACAAGTCTAGTTTAGTGAAGTGGTTCCAATCAAAAAAAAAAAAATTGTATGGGGCAATAGAGAATTAATTACATGTATGGTGAAGGGTATAGCACATTTACTTGTTTCTTTTAAATTTAATAGTCCGCAACTTTGATTACACTTCGTTACTAGATACCGATCGAAGTTTTTTTGTACGAGTATATAATCATATTTAATATTGTATGATATTCTCATGAAATATTTATTATTGAAAACAAAAAATCAAAATGAAATGTTATGCTGTGTTTAGACGGCGTGTACAAGTCATATGGAATGTCAAATTTTCCATATGTAAATCAATACACACCGTGTAAACCTCATGAAATATAACATATGTTATTCTCCTATGTTGTATAACATGTGATAGTTTTTAATTTAGAGCACGCTCTATTATGATATGTAAATCTATATGACAACAGATGTTTTCAGTGATGCTTACTTCCACTTTTTAAATTTCCGCACAAAATATTTTTATGATAAAAGTTAGATTTCAGAAAATAACTTTTTTAACTTTTGTAGATGAAATATATAAATTAAGCGTAGGCTAAAAATTAAAATTTGGGCATTTCTATAAACATGTCAACTGCAACAGAAAAACCCGAAACCCTTTTAATATGATACAAAAGAAATATTAAAATTTAGTATTTGGAGATTATTACTCCAAAAATCATGTACACTTTTTTTTTTTTTTTTGTACTGCGAGTATTTGTAAGTTCTATTAAATATTCGTGTGTATATACGTAAAAGAAAAAATATTAATGGTGACAGTTTTTAATTAATTAGTTATTATGAGTTTGTAATAATTATATGTGGGTTTTTTAAGAGTTTACATTTTGCCAGTGTGTGCCTCTTACAGGTAGCAAAAAGTTAAAAAAAAGGCCAAAAACAAATTTGCATAAATTTTTTCTTCAATGGAAACTTTTAAAATGTGCTTAATTCTTAAAACTTTTACACAACAGTTGCATACATATTATTATTTTTCGTGTACTATAAGCAAGACTTTCATGTTAATTGCCTTATTAGGGCAACTAACAACTTCAAATGTAAAAATAAACAACAAAATATATGCCGAGAACTCTAATTTTAAGTTCGTACCATGTACTTCATGCGAACTACGCCAAGTACCTGAAATGAACATGCAGTTTTGAGCTTGTGACGTGTTCTTATAAGTGCCTAAATGAAATTTTATATGTGGCAAAGTAAATGTATACCAATTTTGATATAAATAATAATAAATAAAGACAGAATTGTACTTGTCGTTGTTCTTTGTATATATTTATTATTGCCCTTTGTTATTGCTAAGAAATGAGCCGTTGATATCACTGTTTCAAGTATTTTAGTTTTCTCTTCAAGTTTAAACATTATAATTATAAACCGTATGTTAATCACAGATTTTGACATACACAACAAATTACATATGGATAGCATTTTGACATTCCATATGACTTGTACACGCCGCACAGTGGTCAATTTCGCGAGATAGCGGTCAAAACTCTATAACTTTTGACCGGATTGGTATTTTTTTACGCAATTTGTTTTGTTCAATAGAAGGGACTTTAAGCTTCAATTTGCGTGTTCAAACGTAAAAATAGACCGATAGGAACGTAAGTAATGTGGAGTTAAAAATGCATTTTAATTTTTTGTTGAGTTTCCATGTAAAAGTTGAATATTTTTACATTTTTAATAGGTATTTTTTTTTTAATTTCTTATTTTCCTCAATCGTATTTTACAACCAATACTTATTTATTATTCCTAAACTTAATTTTGGTCAGAAAATGCCAACATTTGGCTACTGACATTTATTTAGTCTCAATATTCACAGGGGCCAAAGGTAGGTTTTTTTTG
Source organism: Gymnosoma rotundatum (assembly GCA_916610165.2). Taxonomy (NCBI): domain Eukaryota; kingdom Metazoa; phylum Arthropoda; class Insecta; order Diptera; family Tachinidae; genus Gymnosoma; species Gymnosoma rotundatum. The sequence continues at coordinate 85,632,054 of OU744337.1, read as the reverse complement.
GAAGAAAGCTAATTCTTGTGAGGATTAAACTGAAAAATAACACTGAAATTCCCAACAATATCAATACCATTTGGATATATTATATACAGAACACAACATCGATAAAATTTTTAGTAAACTTACTATTGATTTAAAGTGCACATATATTTTATTTAAATGTATTAATAAAAATTTATACTAAAATTAGAAACAAATTATAATCTTTAAACTAGTATTAATTAAACAATATTAGTAAAAATTTCTTCCAAATAGCTTTGATTTTCATTTTGCAGTAGTTGTTTAGCTTCTTCATCTAACTCTAATGAGGTTGATTTCCATTTTTGTCGAATACTGGACATATACGGGTCTGATGTGCACAACGAAATATTAATAAGATCTTCATTAGTACAATATCTGGAAATTTTTCTTGTATTGTGCTCGCGAAAGAATCTGTAGTCTTTGTTCCTTTTTTCTTGCGCTTCTTCTGAGAGATCTCCAATTGGAAGCATATTGTGCTAAATTATTTGTTCCCCATGGAACAAAATTTTGTGAACTGTGGTTGGCATATGTCTCCAAGAATATTTTTGGTTATAAAGGGTTGCTTTCTCATTAGCATACTGACCAAATTTTTTTGCATCTATCTTTTTGCTACATGCTATAACTTCTAATATAATTTGGAATCGTCGTATTAAATCATAATCTACTCCAGTTATAGAAGCTGCAGTTTCTGGATCGGAAAAAAATCTCCTTGCTGTGTTTCCATCATTACAATTTCCTTCTCCTTGCTTTGGCTGGTCAATTATAAGGCCTATCTCACGGTATTTTTCTTGTATCTTTTTTTTTTTGCTTTCTTTTTTCCAAATTTTCTTTGTTGTTTCTCACTGTTTCGCCTAACGGGCCAAATTCCAAATCGTATCCCAATTTAGGAATATGCTCCATAAAACGAATTCTAGCATGAAGAGGTGACATTCCAAATTCATATGCTTCATTAAAACTATCGTCTTGTGTTGGTGGTTGGCTCAATTGACTTGATGTTTTTTGGCATATGGTGCAGCTTGACAAAGACTTTGTTTCGGTTAAAGCTTGTGCAACTTTTCCATCGATCATTGTAAGTGACATTTTAAAGTTAACTTCGATGCATTGATCATTAAATTCAAATATCACGGGTTTAAGTTCTTTAATTTCATCTCTTATTTTGCCAAATTCTTCAGTTATGACATCTTTAGTTTCTTTTTTGTAAGCAAACTTTATTGGTCTACAAAATTTTGTTGACGATGGAATTTCATTCTTCCATACATCTATCTCTGCAGCTCTACTAGTTGACGGCTCTGAACCAATAAATGTTTTTGTTAAACGTAATGGAACGAAAGAAATCATGAATAAATTGGCATCTGATGAATTTTCCGCATTACATTGTTTGTATTGTTTCTGGCCAGAGGACCCATCACATCCCCATTTAGAAATTAAAGTCATGCTGCAATTTTTAAACTTCTTTAAATAGTCAGCATCAAATGTCTTTAGTAATCGTTCTGCAGTGTGTTCAAGAAGATCCTGCAATTTTATTTCTGCTGAACTTGAAGTTACACTAATAGCAGTTGGTGAAGGTAAGCAATCTTTTTTGGCAGAAGCTATATCTCGATATGATGGAAAAATTCCACAATTTTTTCATTGGTTCGCTTCCTTAATTCTGTATATTGGTTTTTAGTCATTTTCAAATCCAAAAATAGTGCAAATGCTTCTTCTGGAGTAAATTTATTTTCTTCAGTTGGTGTCGGCATACTTTATTAAAAATTTTTTTAATAATAGCAATTTTACTCTTTTTAGTTTTCGATGGTTGAATTTGATGCAGAAATGAATCCTTTATGATGCTACAAGAAACTTCTTCATTGATAAGCTTGCGTCTTCGTGATCTTTCACTACAATTATCAATTGGCTTTGCTGGTCGACCACCTTTTCCAGTTTCCGTGGTAGTTACTGATGGCTTTTTAAAAATAAGTTTATTTCTTAGCCATTCTTGGTTGCGTGAGTAAAACAATTTCTTGTTTCTGGAACATTGATTGTACCGTTTTCTTAAAGTATTTAAAAAGTTTTTTATTTTTAAGTTATGAATTTAAATTTCTTGTTTGTCGCATATTTTGAAGAATGGATTATTCATTATATGTAAAATAATGTCGTTTTCATCTTTCCGTTCAAAATATATATCAGATAGAACACTAAAACTGAATTTAGCCATTGTTGAAACAATAATGAAGAAAAAAAAATGAATGCATGGATTAATATACTATTGCTCGAAGTTTCAACATGATCTTTTTTTCCTCTTTGAAACATAATATAACAGGTACTTGGTTTTACCAGTTATTTCCATTGGTTTTAAATTTATTTGCAATTTTTAGGTATTTAAGTTGTGTAATATTAGATGGCAATAAAATCATTTTTTACCTTTTCCAAATGAATTGCCAGATATCACATAATTTGAGAGTTAACAGGTACTGGTAATAATATAACAGGTACTTGGTTTTACCACTTACTTCCATTGGTTTTAAATTTATTTGCAATTTTCAGGTATTTAAGTTATGTAATATTAGATGGCAATAAAATCATTTTTTACCTTTTCCAAATTAATTGCTAGATACCACATAATTTGGGAGTTCTATTGTCATTTTTGTCAAAATTTTGATACACCCTTCTATGTGGACTAGGTCCAAATATGGGCCAACTGCTCCTAATTTCAACAGAATTATTTTTTGAATCAATAAGAACTCTTGTACAAAATTTCATCAAAATATATGCATAATAGCCACTTTCACATACAAATAACTTCTCAAAAAATATGACGTTCATTTGTACCGAATATCTTACCTTGGGTCAGAAAAATTGCTGTAGCTCAGAAAGTGCAGTCCCGATTTATGGACATGTATATATAGGAATGTAGGGGAGAGTTAGGACTACAAAATAGTAAATTTGTGTTTTGACTCAGCTTGACTCACAGGAGTTGTGCTCTATGAAGTAGGAAATTTCCGAGAAATTTGACCTATTTAAAAAAAAATATTTAAATTGTTCTGAAAACAGTAGAGCTTCAATTTTTCTTAAAAAACAAAAAAGTTAGGATCATTTAAGCTTTAAAAATTAACTAAAAATATCATAAATTTACTAAATTCTGAAAAAGCCCATTTTGGACCACCCTGTTCTTAGTGAAATAGTTGAAATAGAGTTCTAATTTTTTGGCTCCCGAAGTTTACTACTGTCTACTTTTATATGAGTCTAATAACTTTAAAATCGGAGAACAAAAACCAAAAGTAGTTTTGGCCGCTATCTTAAAATATTGACCACAGTGCGCCGTCTAAACACAGCTTAAATGTAAATGGAAGAAAGGGTGAAAATAGTTACTGAATGTTTGATTTGTATTCAAATAAAACAATTTTGAGTTTTTATTGTCTTTTTGCTTTGTTAATTCAATAAAGTTCTCTTTTAATCAATTTGGCCTTTGATATAAGACTAAGAAGATATATGAACAGTAGCAAAATGGCCATATGGATATGCTTTCACGCAGTAATAAATTTCACTTTGTAGTTTTAAATAATAATTATTTCATGCGAATATCATGAAATATTATATGTATTTAAAGGCATTAAGCACGATTAAAGTAAATTAACATAAAAAATATTCCTAATAATAAATTTTCATATTTATGTGTATGTATATATATGTAAACATGATAACGATCTTCCTTTTTTCATTATGATATTATTTAAAATTATTTTATAATTTAATTTTTATTTAATTAGGATTTGATCTGTGGTATTATAAATGAATTGAAAAATTCATTTTGGCATAAGTTCATTTTTTAATTTGTTAAAACTTTTTTTAGAAAGAAAAATTGTTTTACAAATGTATACGTTTTCCAAAAAAAAAAATGTAACACAAATTGGTCACCAGCAGAATGTAATGCTGAATTTTCTGGATCGCTATATCCTTCATCAGCATTCTTCGCATACATCTACCTTAAGTTGTGTACATTGTAAACATCATCCATTCAACCAATTAACTTTGAAAATAAAATACCAGTATAAATTTGGTTAGACGAAGTCTACACACAAAACAAAGTATTTCTTCGATGTTCTCTCCGTAACTCCTCTTGTACATTTGTTTCTGCTAATTTTATCTGCATTTAAATTTCAAAAAACTGCATTATCAAAAGTCAGAATCACATATTGATCAATTTGAGTCTTACATTACAAAGTCGATCACTTATTGCTTATTTGCTTTTATTATTCAAAAATCAAATGAATTGAATGCCCATGAATACAGTACATAGTGGTGTCATATCTTTGAGAAATTTTGTAATGCTCTCATGAAGATGTTTTTTTTTTTATTGATTTCTACAAATATTTAAAAGTCAAACATTTTTGTTTGTAGAAGAACAAGATTTAAATTGCAACATAATTGTAGAAAAAACCATTCATGCTTCTTTGTGCATATGAGTGGCTACGATAGTAAACCAGCAAGTGATCAAACGAACAAACAGTAGCAACTGCCACAGTAGTCGAAATGTGGTGAACAATTATCGAAACAAGTTAATTACTGCCCGGCACAATATATGATGATCACAAACTCTGGATACATTTTGCTTCCATTGATGAAACCTTTTTTGTTTTTATTTTCGTTTTTTTCACGTTATATTGATCACGCAAATTTAATGTACCATTGTAAGTTGTCTGTCGATGAAACTGGAATACGCATTCCTTCGATTGGCAGCACACGTCTTCAATGCTTTTTTCAATTCTATACACATATTTATGAATTATTTATATTTTTTATTTTTGTTTAAAAAGGTTAAAAGAAATACATTTTTTGTTAAGTTATTTGACAGCTTTTCAATAAACATAAATAACACAAAGGAAAGATATACAAACAGGCAAAGAATGAAACCAAAAAACCGAGAAAGTTGCTGGAGTTAATTTTAATGAATATTTAATTAAAAAGTAAAGTAGGCGTTGCTTCTACACACGGACTCAAATTTAATTTTGTTTCTCCATTTTCAGCCGATGTTTTAAGGTAGAAATTTTATGTTGTATTATTATAATGAGCACAATAGTTTAATTAATAAACAATAATTTATCACTTAAAACCTAATATCAATAAATTTAAAAAATTAATAAAGAAAGAATAATTTTTAGTTTTAATAACTTACATTCACATTATTATTTCATATTATTTGACCTGACTCTCGTTTACAAAATTAGGTAAGATTCTCATTTCTACAGACTATTTATAAAGAAAAAAAGTAACAACAATTATCAAAAACACAAAGAAAGATAAAATTTAAGATAAGCAGATGTACATTAGGTGTTTTCATTTTTCCCAAACACGTGATGACAAAAGAGCTATGTGTATAAGCACATTCTTAAAAAGATTGGATGATAATTAGGGATTATTCACTTTGATCAGATTTTTAAAAATAAGATAAATTTAGAGATAAGTTTTTTTGTTTTAATAAATCATACAAAAGTTAAAAATCCATGCAACAAGTAAAGTGATTCTTCTTTTTTTTACTAATTAGAATCACAACAAGAACATAAAGTCATAGCAGCGAATAAATTGATAAGAGCAGATAAAGCGAATATAGAAAACCGATTTTTATAATTTTCGGTAAAATGTGATGGAAACGTCTTTCGTCTGAGCTGGTCAATGAATGGTGTGTGTGGACAAAGTTTTTGTCCGAAACTTAAAAGGCAGTACATACACGAAATCAATTATGACTTATATGGGAAAGGAACACTCTATCGCTATCTCCATTAACGAAGTAAATGCTTTCAAATTATAGATTTAAACCTCTTTTTTAGAATCTTATTTTCATTCGAGAACAGTTTCCTACTGAAGTAAGTACGTCATTTATAAGAACTGCAGAGAGATACGATTTACCGAGCTCTGGCGACCAATTAAAGTTGAATGGCAAAGAAAATAGAAGAGATGCTCTTTGATTGAAATTTTGCTTATTTATTGTTGCACAGGTTAGGTAGCTATGGTCCTCAGCCGTTCAAGAAAGTATCAAAATTTTGGAAGATAGATTGCATATTGAGTGTCTGGAAAAGATTTTGTACTTTTACTTCGTATTTTTATTACAATAAAAACTACTAGTGAAACATGGCTTAAGTAATTGGAGAAGTAAAATGATTTGAATTACGTCATTATATTATCTAGCGGTATATTATATGATATGAAGTCCAATAATACAAGACTGATCCAAAGGGTTTGTTATAGAATTGAGATGAAATTCTATAGAAGATTTAAGTGGATGGCTTGCCGTCATTAAACCCATGCATTTTTAGAAGGAGTGTTTGCGAAGTGTGTTGGCTTCTCATCGCGAGATTCTTATAAAGGTATCTTTGGAAGGTTTCAAAGAGTCAATACGACAATGCTGGAGGAAAAAAATACTGTTCAAAGCTTTCCAAAAAAAAAACAATGAGTATGTATGGTTGGCTATAGAAATCTGAAGAAAGATCTAATGCTATATAGCCAAAATCGTCGTGTCTTTAATTAAAAGCAATTTACAAGCACCTACTGGGGATCTGCCAACACTAGAACCGAGAATTCTGAGATTTTTCAGGAAAGCAAAACCGGATAAGCACCTGGCAGGAGATACAATAGATTTTTAACGCAGTGTCCTAACTCAAAATATTTCAGTTTCGTTATTTAAATAAAATTACATCTTTGAAAAAAATAAAACACACTACTGTTTGATTATAATTAAATTTTAAAATTAAAATCAGCACAGGTGTGAAGATTTGCAAAGAAATTTTTTAACATAAAAAAAGAATAAACATTTTTAACATGTCCCGGAATGGGGACAAATCTAATGTTAAATGGGTTGATATAGTTGATATAACTCTCAAAAAATTTAAAACCTTTCTTGTTTTTGGGATAAAAATGTAGTACTGTGGTACATGTCTTTAGGAATACGGTAAAATCGTTTAGAGCGCATAACAATATTCTGATATACAACTCAGCACCATCATTGTAAGGATCGTTATCTTTTAGCTGTATTTCCAAAATATCTTACCACTAACATTAACAGAGACCTAGATCTCTATCTTTAGCTTGCAGACGCCTGTAAAATCACGCGAAATCACAAAAATTTCCATAGCCAAGAAAAAGTTGAACATACACACGAAGGGATTCTTTCGTATGATGTATGGGAAATTTGAATTTAATTTTTTATTATATGTTCTAAAAAATTTAAAGTATCTAGCTATTACGGTTTAAAAGATAAGACGCTATACGTCGAAATTGGGTTTTCTATTGGAAAGCACTTTCATTTTTATTTCATTGAGGCCATACATACATAATATGTATAATGTATAAATATATAGTGTTCGTATAGGGAGGGGCACAATCATTTATTTTTACTTTTTATATTATAGCAGACTTATTTTATTTATTTATTTCGATACTTTATTTAGTATATTTATAATACAACTCCTGTTAAATTTAGAAGTGTCTTACTATTATACTTTAAGAGATAGAAGCCTGTGAAAGACAGACAGACATTGTACGTTTGAAATCATAAAAAGATTAATGCAAAAGAACTACTACAGCATTATAAGATGTTTGACTGATTTAGTACCAGGTGCTGCAAACTGATGACATTGATGTACATTTGTCCTCATTTTACCGAGTGGTCGTTATGTGCTGCTGAAACTAACAATGCTTGAGATCCAATATAGAAACTTGCGGGTAAAAACTCATTGGCGACCTCAGACACGTAAAGACCAATCACCAAAAACAATCAGTGACACGAAACTATTCCTAATTGCTTTACATACAGTCCCTCTAAAATATTATGTTCACATCCAATATTGAAAAACCTGGTCATGTTTTTAAGGCAGAAAGGTATGTCATTAATAAGAGTTATGTTTACGCTAATTATAAGTTGTACGGTAACATGATTTGCTGATACTCAATAGGAAAAAGCTGCTGATTACCCTGTGTAGAATATTAATACTGATATTACAATTTATAACGAGTTAGTGAGGAGAAGCTTATGAAAACGTAGCAAAATATGTTGCCAGAGAGAAAATTTTTTGGAAAATTTGCTCTGGAAGAGTCGTTAATGGAGCACCTTTCAGAAAATGGTCAGAAAAACTTATAATCTGATGGGTGCAGGTATTGGGCGAGAGTTAAGCACACGTTTAAATATAATTTTTTGGCCACCAACAATTCGTTTAAAATGAAACCTGAGGCTTATGAGGAGCTTCTTTCTGTTGGTATTAATATTAAATAATCCCATGTTCGATATATTTATGGGCTGTGTCGTGGGCCAACATTCTTCTTAAAAGTTTTTGCCATTATCGCATGTGAATTGTAAAGGAAGGGTAGATTCCAACTTTCTGGTGGCATGGGCGCCAGCATATAACAAAAGTACTTAAATGGTTTTAATGATTTTGAAATAAACTGTTTATATTATCTGGTAGAGCAAGAGGATTATAATTGCGCACAAGGGACCTGTTATGTAGTTGTGTAATAAAGATAATATAAATTGTTGAATCAAGCATATCTTTTAGTTTTTAAAATATAAAAATGAAATTTGTGATTTGGTGGTTTGTGCAATAAATTATAAATAAATAGTGCCAAGGACAAGTCTCCATTAGCTTTATGTCGCTTTAAAATACATCATAATGTCTATTGACATTGTGTCGTTTTTTATGGACATAGTGTCACACAAAAGTGTCTTTGCTCACCAAAGATTTTCTGCATAGCCGCAAGTACTTTCTCCTCAATGGTATAACCAACACCGGCTTCGCTTACTTAACATTTGCTGCAAGCCACTTTATAAACGTTGAATCTTTCTTACATAGATTACCATAAAATATACCTATAATGTCCAGTGACGTTATGTATTTACGTTGATGGGAATTATGTCCTTGGACGTTATGGCAAGCCACCTATGTCGTTGTTTCTTAATAACCCAGCAAAGGAAGCGACAGGAGATATATTTGACAAAGACATCTTAAAAAACTGACGGACTACATCGCCAGGGGATTAAACAGATGCCCATGATAGCTGTCAGTTTTGAATCTGCTAAAGCTTTTGACACAGTTTCGAATGATGGGCTTTTGTTCAATACGATTATTATGGGATTTGGTGTTTGCGTCTATTGGATAGTTTCCTAAGAGACCGATCCTTTGTGTACGTTTGTGTGATGTTAGGTCTAGTGAGGGTCGATTTCTGCTGGAGGGCTAATTTCTAGGATCTGTGCAATACAATATCCTTATTTCCGACATACCACAACCGCCACGGGAGGACCTTTTAATTATCTATGCCGATGATATTCTTATTGCTCTTCAGGTGCTAGAGCATGGACAACAAACAACTGACTCAACATATATGTGGACGAACTGATGGACTATTTTGCAAAATGGGGTCTTACCTTGCAAAGACCATAACACCTTACATGCAAGTAATAATACAAACTGCTTTGTGATCTTTATATACTTATAAATACATATATTAGGTAGAGCAGTCTTAAAAACTAATAGGCAACACATTCAGGTATAAACACGCGCGTGAGGGCAAGTGTCGTTCTCCTGGTTGAAATATGCTTGCTAAGGGTTTTTAACCCCAATCAGCTGAAAAACAAAGTAACCTGCTTAAACAAAATCGGTGATTTTAAAGAAGAAAGTAATAAAAAGAAGAAGCACTTATTAGAAAACTACAATAAAACAAGAGATTTTGCACGAGGTACCAAAATTGTGTGCATAATTTACAGCTGTATTAATAAAAAGGATTTAAAACTGCATATCAAAAGTGAAATTTTAAGATAGAATTTACACAAGGCTTTATTTTGAACTAAAAGTTAAAAATTTTATATATATACTAATAAACTTTAAAAATCTTCTTCAAAAACTGAAAGTACCTTTTAACCAAAATTTCACACTTTTTTAACATTTTATGAAATTTCAAATTAAACACATTATTACTACTATTCTAAAGAACAAAAAAACTTTTTTTAAAAAATTAATTGTTAAAGCATTAACGAATTAAGTTTTTTAAATAGTTCTATCTTGTATTTTAAAAAACTACAGGTGAAAAACCAAAAAATGCCAAAGAAAAAATATTCTATTTAAAAGTCGAATTTCTCTAAAAGTATAAAGAAGACCATGCAAATTACAAGCATAGTTTTCCTTTATCTATCTATTTAGATTTGCATAACTTTTTAAAATCGGTTCACTTTTGATAAAGTTATAAGCACTGAAACACTTTTTAAATTTAAGCTTGCCTACTTTGACGCGCTGTGGTACTACTGTACCATAAGCGAAAAGCTTATGTCCTCTTTACAAATCACAGTCTTTTATTCAATTTTTTTTTTTTGTATTTTACGCCACTGTGCATCGGCAACTCCAGAGTTCATAAGTTTATAAAAATCTATTAAGTTTATTAAATTTATAAGGATCTTAACACTCTGTTTTCTTTCTTATTTATTAATTCTTTCAAAAAAGAACAATATTTTCAAATTTTTATTTGTAGTATAAATAAGTTCAAGAGGGATTTATAAATTTATTCCTTTACTCTTATAAATTTCTACGAGTGTTATGTGTTTCTTGGTGAACTGCAGTGTTTATAGCCAGCTCGAAGGACCATGTATTTATTATTGCGTTTCAATTACTAAAAAAGTACTTATTTCGTTGCTTGAGGTACAACCTCTTTGATACCTGATATGCTGCGATGTTCTTATCATTCTCGGAATTAAATACGTTTTTACATGGTAACACAAATTAAATTAAGGAAATAAGTACAAACAATGCTGCCACATGAACTCTCAAGTCACTATTGCTAAAAAAAAACAAAAATGTGAAGTAAGAGGGAGCCATATATAACAATAACTAAATAACAGGGTTAAAATTGCTAAATTGATTTTTCTAGCTCTTAGCAACAAATATTTGACATATCATAATATTTAAAAATGTTGAAGACTTATCCGGATCTAGACTGTTATCAATCTAGCATTGTTTTCTATAACTTCACAAAAGTTTTCAATAAAAATCTTGAATTAATTGCGAATATCATTCTTCTTTAGTAGAAATTTATAAAAATTCGTTTTTCAAAAGTCTCAGCTATTTACTACTATATTTTACTTAATATCAGACTTCTAAATATACGTGTTTAAAATACTTTCCCTATTTTCTTTGGAAAACATCCGCATATATTTATTAATAATTTTTTTTCTTTCTTAATTATTCTGCTTGAAAAATGTGACAAATAGCTAGTGGTACCGTACCAATACCTCGATTAAGAAAAAAGTTGCCGGATATTTGACTTGAAGATGTGCCGAATTATATTACGGAAAAATTGCCAGTAATTTTGTGCTGAAGATTAAGGCAAATAAGAATGAAATTTGTATTTAATAATATTTAGTATTTAATAATATTTATTTCAAAGAAAAAGATTAAACAGATTTATAAATATAAAATCCTACTTTAACTAATTTTATTGAATGGCGAGAGAATGCACTTTTCAATCACGTAATAATAGTGTTATGTCCTGACTGTAATACACATGAGAATCATATCGTAGGGCTGAAATTTTTTTTTAATTTTTTCTATTTATTTAAAATAAGGTTTTTTTTGTTCAGTAAATGCAATTGTTGCCTTGGTATTTTCCCTGAAATATGAATTAAACTTTTAACTTTAATAATTCTTGAAAAAAACCGACTTCAAAACAGACTTCATCTGTCTGCCTATAACGGCTCAATATTATGGTCACATAAATTAGATTATATTAGCTATTAGAACACCCTTATATCTCCAAACCTTATAATTGTTTAACTGTTCAATAGTTTGGTAATATACATCAAATTACAGCACCTATAGGGTCAACCTTTAATTTCCAAATTCATATTATATACTTGCTGTTGTAGTTGATTTAGCAATCAGGTTCTGTGTTAATTTCAACCGCAGAGACCTGCGCCGATAGTAAACAATATTGAAAACGAATGCTAACAGGTTACCCCCTTTTACATTCTATATTTATATTTTTACCTCTCTGTTTCGAATTTGTTTCTTTGTTTTTAAGAATATTTCTTTTTTCTTTATGCTGCATCTGATTTATTGACAGATTCAACATCCAAATCATATCCGAGTCTTAACTTGTTGCAAGTGGTTTATTTTGATAAACGAGTTTTCTTAATATTTGATCGTTTATGCGCGTTTTTTAGAGTCGAAAATTATTGTTTCGTTCGGGAAAAAATGGTACCCTCGCCGCGAGTCTTCTGAATGACTCGCGTTCTTGACTCATTTTCGATATTGTTTTCAATCGTACTTATAATTTATTTATTTATTTTTATTTATTCAAAAAATGTAATATATAAAGCCTCCAGTGGCCAAAATAAAGATATTACATAGCAAAAACAATGCCCGAGATCATTTAATTAAAAATAACAACTTAATAATATATAATTATATTAATTAATATTAGTTATTATTATTGGCTCCCCAGCCGTAAAACATTAATTAAAATGAAAACCCAAAATTAGTCCAATCAGTAGCAATACAAAAGCAATTATAAATTAACTGAGTTACAACATATTGAAACACGAATGGATGACTTTTAACTTGAAAACATTATTAGATTGAGAAAAAATGCGAAGATCATGAGGTAGTTGGTTCCACCAGCGTGCTACTCTAATTAAAAAAGATTTTTCAAAAAAGGAGCATGAGATAAGAGGTATTAGAATTTGAGGGTTCCTTGTAGAGTGCGTAAATGAAAACGATTCATAAAGAGGAAGTGGTCTACCAGCTCTTATAATCTTATAGAAAAGAAGTAAATTACGGCATATGACAAACTCATCAAATGTGCAACCAAGGAAACGACGAAAATGAGCAGAAATATGCTCACGACGCCGAACATTGTAAACAAAACGTATCACAATATTAAAAATAAGTTTAAGCTTATTTAGAATTGTAGAACAAGTACCAGAAAATACCTCAAGTCCATATAAAAGTTGAGATATTAATAAAGAATGAGCCAACACCTTTCTAACATGCAAAGGTAAGTATAAATTGCTTGTATATATCCTTCGCAGAATACCAAAAACTCTTGAGCTAAGAATATTAATATGAGATACAAAAGAAAGCTTAGAATCAAGCATAACCCCCAGGCATTTAATGCTTTCAACGAAGTCAATACTAACACCCGCCAAATAAATATCAACATTAGGAAAAAAGCGATTAGTTGGTCCAAACCTTATAGCTTTGGTTTTAGAAGGGTTAATACTAAGAGAATAATCCAAAGTCCACTCAAGAATACGCTGAAGACAAAAGTTAATGTTGCTTACCAAATCATCAACACAGTGCATGCGACTAGTAAACAAAAGAAAGACATCGTCAGCATATAAAAATGTTTCACATAAAGTAGAATCAATATTAGCAGGAAGATTGTTAATATATAAGATAAACAATAGCGTTCCAAGAACGGAGCCCTGAGGAACTCCCGATGATAGAGATTTAACGCTAGATAATAAGCCATTAAAGTGAACAAATTGAAATCTACCACTTATGTATGAAAGAATAAGGCGACACGCGGTTTTAGAAAAATTAAAATCATCACGAAGTAATTGAATAAGCCGATTGTGGTTAATAGAATTAAATGCTTTAGAGTAATTTTTTTATCATATTACTTGCCGTATGCGTGTCTTCTTGAAATCATATTATACGCACACTTCTAATTGTATTTTCTAACAATCAAACATGGCAAATTACATTGTGCTTCTTTTCTATTACATTCTTAGCGTGTTCTTGTTAATTTTTTTTAAATTTAAATGAGAAATGAATTTAAAAAATTCGTTTCACATTTGTATCTTTATTTTCTATACGAAATTACATATTTTTACGAAAAATAATAATAAAATATTTTTATCATTTTTTCATTGTAATGCTGCGCTAAATATGACTATAGTAATTCTAAAAGTAGTCGAATTTTAAGCATTTGCTATCTGACTTTTGTTTTTAAACAAGTCGCTTTCTGTGCGATTAATCACTTCTAACTCATCTTGGGTAGTCTTAACAAAAATGTAATTTTTATTAATAAAAACGTATTTTTTATTGAAGTTAAATATATTTAGACACTACTACCTAATTCCCAAACTCGAGAACACAAAAAATTTTTTTAATTAATTAAATATTGCAAAGTTTGTTCCCAGGAGTCAAGAAGTGCAGCTCCTGAAGAAGCTTTCTCCAGTGCAAAGACTTTTTTAATCGTAACTGTGATTTAGTTAATGAACTAATAAAACCTTATTTGTGATCGATAATTTTTTTCCTTGTTTTTTTTACTTGTTTAAATAAATTTTGGGGGTACATTCCAGCCGATTATTTGTATGAGCCGTGTAAAAAAAGGCTAGCTGATAAAACATTGCCTAATAGCCGGCTTACAGTCGCCGCCGATTAAAACCCCTCGGCGCAGGTCTCTGTTCAACCATCTGTCTATTACGGTTCAACAGTTTGCCCATATTCATCAGATTATATCAACTATTGAAAAACCCTTTAATAATTTAAAATTTTTATACTTCTAATTATACGAAACAAAGTAGTGGACATTCTGTCTAAAATTCAGGTGCTTGTTTATAAATTAAAAATTAATAAACAGCGGTACAAACCTCCCGAGAGGCAAAAGACAATTATTGTGTGAAGCCATGGCAGATAATTTAGTGGAGACGTCCAATTTAATATAAGAGTAACAGATAATTGTTAAGAAGCCCTTTATAATAAAAAGTAAGAGCAAAAGCGGTTAGCGCAGGAAAAGTGTAACAGCATAACAACAGTGTATGGCAGACGTGAGTTGTAGCTATTGTGGATTAAAGGGGATGACTGGCTTGGATAAAAAGGAGTAGTGGAGATGTCTGTGGATGGTTAAGGTTACTAAACAAGGACTCGAGTAGTTCATGTCTCGCCGGAGTAACACAGTAGTGTGCAAATACGAGGCCAAGGGTTCACAAGACCGGTAGGATCAAGAAGTATAGCCAGATAAAGCCACAAAGTAAAAGAATACAGGATTTATAATGAGCCACGGTGGTATTTGCAATCAAAAGAATCCGTACGTTTTAACAATATTAACACTTGTTACTATTTTGGCCATAGCAATCGACATTCTGCCCAATTTGCAAGCGTTTATCTAAGACGGTTCAAAAGATAGGCCCATATAAGTAAATTGACATCAATTATGGGGACACCCTTTAACTTAAGCCTTTTTTTCTGTATAACTTTTTGTTATTAGGAGCTATAGTAATACGCAGTCATTTTAAATTTTACAGAAGTGCCCTTTACAATTCATAATACACGTAAACAATATGTATGTTGTATATCAAGGCATATTAAACCAGGTGGCAGCGCTACGGCAGGTGACTTTTTTTTTTGCTACACTTTTTGTTTATGTATTCAAACGTCTAAAATATTTGTTTTACAACAATAAAAAAAACGTGTATAGTTTATAGTGGCGTTTTTGTAAAAAAATTTTTCCAGGTTTTTTATTGCGATTAATTTGTGTTGAACGTGCGGAAAAGTGTGTATATTTTAAAATGCGTTATGTTTTATGTCCTAAAAAGTGTGTTCGCGGAAGTGGTACTTTCTTTGGCATTCCTCAAGATCCAAAACAAAGAGAAAAGTGGAGTGAGATTTGCCAAAAAGAGTTGAAGAAAAGAAGCCGAATATGTGTTGACCATTTTTCGGAAGCCGATATTATAACTGCGGGAAGTCGCTTGTATTTAATGCCCAAAGCTCTTCCAATAGTACCAGAACCACAAAAAATTGAAAAAAGTGGAACACAAATAAACATGAGTTATAGTGAAGTGCCAATGCATTGTAATAAAATTCAAATAGATACTCGCATGAATTGTAATGAAGTGCCAATGCATTGCAGTGAAGTGCCTTTAAGCAACTTGCATCCAGTTGAAAATCCTGCGACATTAACATGCAGGGGTTACGTTTTTTCACCATGGAAGAACTAACATCTATAGCAGCTTCAAAGTCTGCAGAACAACATTGCAAAGAAAAAGAGTCTCAAACTGAGTAAGTTACTCAAAAGTTTAAAAACTTGTAATTATTTTTACTTACTTAGAAAATATTTATTTTTTGCAGCTTTTTTTCTTTTATTTTGTTAAAAACCAATAAATAGTGAATAGAATTTAATATTTATTTGTTTTTTTTTAAATGCAGTCCGTCCATTTTTGATGAGGTAGCAAAAAGTTATAAAGAAAAAATTCGCCAATTGGAAGCCGAAAATAAAGAATTAAAATTCCAGCTTCTTCAGGCGAACCAAGCGATTGATTCCATGCGCAAAATTTTTACTGAAGGTCAAGTACGTTGGTTAATGCTGCCGGGAAGTGTTAAATGGAAGTGGAACGACATTTCTAGTGTCATTTGTCTTCACGCATCTGGACCGAGGGCGTATTCTCACTTGCACGAATAGCTTTACCAAATATTTTCATTACAGGCACAGTATATATATATATATATATATATATATATATATATATATATATATATATATATATATATATACTGTAGTATATATATTGTAGTATATATATATATATATAGAATATATATATAATTATAATATATAATAATTTTAATTAAAATTTTTTTTATTTTTTTTTAAATATTTTTAAAATTTTAGAAGTATTTTCACCTCTTATCATAATATGACGATTTTCTAATTGTACATCGGGATGAGCCTCTTCATTAAGAATACTTTCAGCACCACCAGCGGGAGCCAGGCCAATTAATTTCCAATAATCCACATGTAGTTCATGGCCACCTGGTGCCTAAATAAATTACTTTGTTAAGTTCTTGATAGCTTGTTATAAAAGAAAGCAACTTACAGATTTACCCTCAAAGATGTGAATTTTCTTGGCAACCGGCCAGCTGGGATCTTCGGAGATTATAATCTTCTTGGCTTCTTCCAAGTTTTGCTTACGCTTCTCTGCATCTTCAGCAACACGCTTTTCTTTTTCGAAATTTTTGAAGCTTTCTCGCACCGAAATCTTAGTGATTTTTAAGCTGCGTCCGTAAACTAGATTTAAGCCAAAGAAATTTCCCGTCGCCATCATTAAGACGAAAAGGTAAACAAACTTTTAAATATGTATGCCTTTAATTCTCAGATGTTTTTGACAGGCGTATACATTTTACACAAACAAAAATGCCTGGTGTTGTTGTATTGTTGTTTTAATTTTTCTAACGCTGCCACCTGGTAATTGATATGCCTTGTTGTATATTTTTTTAACTTTCCCTGGCAACACTGGTGAATTCGTTCAAGTAGCAATTAATTAAAATTTTATGTTACTGAACAGAGTTGAACAGCAGAAAAATCAATTGAATTTCTCCAACATAACAAATCTACTCAAAAAATTACACATACATATGTATGTAAGTATATTTCATTCATTTTCTTATCCTTTTATCAAATGAAGTTAAGCCAAAATAATTTCTATTCATTTAAGATTTTTTTTTATTAAAAGTCTTTACCTTGATCTTTTATATTTCTCCCTCTCTCTTGCTTTGGCTTGCTTGGACTATGAGTAAAAACTTTAAATTTACTGCAATAAAAAGCTACATTTGTTTATTTCCTTTGATCCAGAATTCTTGATTTATTATTCATATTAAAATAAATAAAGAAAGAAGCAAAGTATATCTATAACAAGTACATGCAGGAGGTCAGCTGATAGTTTTATTTGTGTGCGTGTTTATCAGTTTTTGTGTCAAAATTGCACTTTTTCAGCGCAAGTTCCATTAAACATCCTTTTATTGAATTCTTGATTAAATATACATAGATATAGTCGTTTAAAGGTCATTCTCTTGCTTTTTTTTAATAATAATTAAGTAAAATTCATATTAATTTTTTAGTTAGAAAAATTATAAAATGTTACCCTCTTTGCCATCTCTGAACTTTTTTTTGACATAATACATGATTTTACACAAACAAAATGACTGTTGTTGTTTTTCTAATGTTGTATTTGTTGTAGACTTCCATGTACTTGATATAGATATACTTTGGAAAGAAGTTTTTATAAATATTTATTTGAGAGCTAGAGTAAAGGCAGTAAAATTGAAAACTCAAAAAATTTTAATTTTCCCGTGAAATTTCAATAACTTGCTTTTAATCTAAATCCTAAAAAGAATATCTGTTTTTTATGGACAAATTATTTTACTCTTTCATACGACTGCATCTGTTTGTGAATTATAAACAAATAAAGTAATAACAGGATAAAATATGTAGGATTTTAATTAATGAAATTTAAAGTTTATTTAAAAAATTAAAGCACGATAGCGAGAAAGACCGCCCATATCCGCATTTTGCGTGTAGAGTCTATACATTGGGCATTAATGTAGATACGAAAATATACTGAAAGCATATGGATGTGTTCTGAACATGCGAACAAGAGTCTCAGTGTATAAAGTAACTTACTGGACATTATCGGATAGATGTGTCGTTTTTTTAATTTCATTCCATTTTAGTACAAGACAAAAAGTAGCAACCACAAGCATTTGTCTTAGCGTAAACGGCAAAAGTAGGTGTAGCCATAATAAGAAGCTATTGAGCATATCAGTTTACAAGCTTTACAAGATGATAACGATGAATACAATCATGTTTTTTCATGCTCTTTTCTCGCATCCATTTGATTTCATATCTACTCCAACGTACATTCATACAGTTTTACATATGAGAGTGTACGGGTAGTCTTGTGTTTTTTTTAACAGTTTGTTTAATTTTATAAGTTGTTATTTTATCTCTTGATATTTTTAATTAATTCACATATCTGCAAGTGGCTTACTAGAGCTCCTGTATTGAAATATGACTTCTCGGGCTGCTTTAAAAGCTATTGCAACATGATATACTTTCATTTCATAAAAATGTTAAAGTGCATGTGATGAAGACGAAGTAAAAGATTGCTACCAAAATATAAGGGCGTTTCTTTAATTCTACACCCATTTAATTAAAGCTAAGACTGAGATGGAACTCACGCTCATAAATGGTTGAAAACTGTAGTAAAATCTTGGTTAAAATTACACTAAATCAGTTTCATTCTAAAAATATTTTATTCATCAGAAGCACTTGCTGCAAATAGTGGACGAAAGAGAAATCTTAGAAGCTGCAGACAAATTATTCATTATTGAAAGGTATTTATTGAATTTGATCAGGTGCACGTAACAACCGAACTATTATTGTATTTATTTAAAAACATGCTCGTATTTTTAGTAACATTCGTTTTAATGTTTTTTTTGTAACAAAATATTTCATACAATGATTCCTTGTAATAAGCAATGAGATTGTTATAAAAAAGTTATGAACTAAAAACAATAACGATAAGAAACTGAATTAATCTTAATTAATAAACAAGACGTTTTTTTCTAATATTTAGGCCGACTTCCTAAACGCAAGTTGCAATGCATATTTACAATGCATACACTTCGTAAATGCATATGTAAACTTTTTGACAACGTACAATGTCCCTAATCGTTTGGCAACTCACTTTAATGAGTATCAGAAATCAAAATCACGCATCATTTTTATTTCGTATGCAAACATTTGAGCTGAAATGGCTAAGTATTTTCTTGTTTATTTTTAAAATGAAATGTTAATGAAAAATGTCATCATCCATTAATTCAATGAATTCTTAAAAATATATTTATTTTTGATCACTTGTTCCCGGGATTTTTATTGTCCTTATCAAAGTTGTCTCTTCTTTTTTTTTTCTTTTTAATAGGTTTTTATAGCAAATCAATATTTTTTGAATGATTTGACCTGGGATAATTCCTCAGCACTTGCCAACAAAATGTATAAATAATTTTGTGTAACCTCTATTTTTCTAAAAAAAATTTATTAAATTTTATACCATGTTTTTGATATTTTTTTTATGTACGAGTTGCATAGCGACGTTCCTAAATGCCGATAAAATGCAAAGAATGTCTCTGCAACGCAAGTTTGCACTTAAGACATGTTTAGCATTGCATACGCATTTTTTTCAATTATGCATTGCAACAAGCGTTTAGGAAGTCAGCCTTACTTTTAGATTGTTCATCCGATTTTAATGAAAAGTATACCAGTATCATTCAGTTTTTCTGGAGTTATAAGCCTTTAAAAAGTGCCACTAACTCAAGCACAAATAAATAAAATAACATATACTGTTTATGATTTAGGTTAGGTTAGGTTGCACAGGCCGTCGGCATAAGACCGACCCACTTGGGTCCCAAAGGTCCCGTTGTGTTGCCTGGAAACAGGATTTGCAGGGGATCAGATTCAGGCCATTACGGCACCGTCAAAGATCCCAATCCAAACCACCCCGAGGACCGGATAAACAAGTTTATCCTAGCAACGTCGCAGACAGATAAGTCTGCAAGGCCATGCAGTCTCGGACTGCCGAAGATGGCCGCTCTATTTTCAGAAAGAGCTGGGCAGTGGCAGAGCAGATGCTCTACCGTTTCTTCCTCTTCCTCATCTTGACAGCTTCTACAGTAGTCATGATGCGGAAGATTCAATCTCCTAGCATGGGTACCAATGACACAGTGCCCCGTCAGCACCGCCACCAGTATGCCCAGCTGCCCCCGAGGAAATCTCAGTAGATTTGCGGTTCTCCTATTATCGTACTGAGGCCACAATGTCCTCGAGACCCTGCAGGTAACCTCCTCAGACCATCTAGACTGTGCGGCTCTGAGGAGTTCCTGCTGAAGTAAAGCTCTACAGCAGCTTAGTGGGACTCCTACCAATGGATCTGTCTCCCGGTCTGCCAACCGGGTTCCCGATCTGGCGAGTTCGTCCGCAATTATATTCCCGGGTACGCCCGAGTGAGCCGGTACCCAAAACAGTTCCAGGTTGGAATGTCTCGCCATCTCGTTAAGAGATGTCCGGCATTCACGTACCAATCTGGATGTCGTATAGACACCCGATAAGGAGTTAATCGCGGTCTTGCTGTCAGTACAGATCCGGATATCCTCTCCGTATATCCTGTGGTACCTCATCCAGCAAGCCGCCCTTCTGATGGCTGAAATCTCGGCCTGTACCACGCTACACTGATCCCGTAGCCTAAACTTCATTCTGATTCGAAATCTAGGAATGAAGACACCCCGACCCCCGTGTCCAACTTTGACCCGTCAGTATAAACATCAAGCACATCCCCACGCATATTCGATGTGCCCGACGTTGATACCCCGAAACCAATATCAGACATGGGGGTGGGCGTGCAATAATCGATGTTGTCAGGGATGGCCGAGGAGCAGCCTAAAATGGTCGCATGTCTAAAGTCCCCTGACTTCCACGTCGCCGCTGCATTTAGTCTAACCGCCGAGTTCATAGCCAGCCGCTTGGCCATGAGATCGACTGGTAGCCAGTGCAGCATCGTAAAAAGGGCCTTCGATGGAGTGGTGCGCATTGCCCCGGTGACCATCAAGGCCGAAGTTCGCAATATTCTATTCAGCATACTGCAGTTCACAAGTTTGCCCAGTGCGGGCCACCATACAAGAACCCCATACATGAGTATGGGTTTTATGACCGTGTTAAAGAGCCAGTATGACGTGTTGGGATTTATGCCCCAGTGTCTACCCATGGCCTTTCTACACACATACAAAGCCACTGAGGCCCTTTCCGCCCGAAACCGGACATTAGGGGTCCACGACAGTTTTGAGTCTAGGATGACACCCAGATACTTTGCCCTGTCGGATAACCCAAGCTCCACTCCATTTAGGAGTGGTAGCGGAAAATTTGGAATCTTGTTTCTTCTCGTGAAGAGCACAAGCTCCGTTTTCCGAGCGTTCGCGCTAAGCCCGCTCTCGGTACACCACCTACTGACGCAACCAAGCGCCGATTGCAGACATTGCGATAGCATGTCAGGATACTTTCCTGATACTGCGACCGCGACGTCATCCGCATATGCCACAGTCCTGAACCCCTTGCAGTCCATTTCTGTCAGCAATGCGTTCATGGCGAGGTTCCAGAGAAGGGGAGATAATACCCCCCCCCTGTGGTGTACCCCGCTTAGCTACCCTGTATATGGTAGCTAGCCCCATACTGGAAGTAATGACCCTATTAGTCAATAGATTCCTTATAAAGTTTATTATCGACTGATTTACATTCAGTCCCTCCAGGGCCATCGTAATGGCCTCCGATTTCACATTGTTTATGATTTAGTGCGCGACATCTGTACGTTTAAGAATATAAATTGTGCGAAAAAAACCGCTTTCATCTGTATGTCTATAACGATTCAAAAATGGCCATATAAAAAAAAAATCATTAACTATTGCGACCCCATATTATTCCACCACCAAACTTTGTACTTGTCATAGCAGACTTAGCACTATAGTTCGCTAATAATTTCAACCGTCTGTCTACAACTGTTCAACAGTTGGCAATATAAATATCAAATAACAGTAACTATAGGGGCACCCAAATTGAAGTGTTATACTTGCTGTTGTAGTAAACTTAGCAATCAGTTTCTTTGTAAATTTCAACCGTCTGTCTATAATGGTTCAACAGTTTGGCCATATATCGGGTGTTGTTTTTAAGTCCGATAGAACTTTAAATTGTAAAAAATAACACGAAATATTAAATTGTAATTAAGTTTTTTTTACGAAAGATCAGAAAATGACATTAATATTTAAAAATGATTTCGGACATATGGCCACCGCGGCTGCTCATGACGAAGCGCATTCTGGACGTCCAATTCTTGGTCACTTTTTCTGGTTGTATGCCTTGAATAATACGAACGATGTTTGACTCCAAAGCGTCAATTGTTGCTGAAATTTCAGCATTAACCAGTGACTTCACGTGGCCCCACAAGAATTAATCGTACGTAGCGCCATCTTGTTGAAACCAGATTTCGTCCGGATCAATGTCATCCATATTTTCAAACAAAAAATCAATTATTACGCTGCGGTAACGACCTCTATTGACTGTAACTCATTTTTGAAGAAATAAAGTCCGATGATGCTGCCAACGTGTAAACCACACCAAACGGTGCATTTTTTGGATGCAATGGAGTCTTAGGGTATGTTGTAGTTTGGTCTCACTCCATATGCGGCAATTTTGCTTATTAACAAACCCGTGAAGCCAAAAATGAGCATCATCGCTGAACAGAGAGCCCACTCGGCGAAAGAACGACGCATTTAATAGTTTTGTGGCTTTAATTCATGTGCTAGTTGGATCTTATACGGGTGTACGTCAAGATCTTTGCGCAAAATTTTTCACGTAATGGACGGACATTCTTGCGACGAATCGATAAATTTGGATCTTCTTCCACACTTTCGTTTACAGCAGCGATATTCTCTCCAGTACGCTTATCCCTTTGACGTGTTAGTGTTACTACATCCTCTAGAAAGTATGTGGTACGAAATCTATCCACAGTTAAACGGATGGCTTGCTCAGACGGACGATTATGTGCACCATAAAAATCACGAAGTCGTCTATAAGTTGCTCGAATTGATGACTGATTTTCAAAGTAAACTTGGATGTTTTGATAGAATGATCGGTCACTCAGCACTCATATCATAACAATAAAGTAACCCTAATCAAAGAAATAAATATTTGGGGCGATAGAAAATTTAAAATTAAGAAAAAACACTACGTGAGAAAATTGGCGCTCGCCCATATTTTCGTAGTTACCGGGCTATGAAATTTTCAGATTTTTTAAAATATCATTATAGGTATAACTTTTAATGATTTTGAAAAAATCTTTACGGAAATACTAAAATTCTTAAAAAATGTTTAACCCATTAAGAGCCGATAGCATTTTTATGTATATTTATATGTATGTGTAGTACTCATTTGTTATTATTTTATTTTTTAATTTTCTGTCACCCCAATACTTGCTAACAGGGACGGACAGACGGACATCGCTTAACCGACTTCGCTATGCATAAGAATGAATATTGTAGAAATTACAAACGGAATGACAAAGTTTTTGTGGTAAAGGGTATAACAAGTAAAAGTGCTATATTCTGTCCGTCTGTCCGTCCGCGTTAGTGTTAAAATCAAGTTTACTGAAGCACTAGATCAGCTAGAGAAAATTTAAATACTCCAATCGATCAGATATAGTGTCGAAAGAGGTGCTATTGGAAATCAGCAAGATCGGTCAAACACCACGCCTACCTCTAGTTTTTCCTTATGATTTGGAACAATGAAGTAACCCCAATCAAAAAAATAAATATGTGGAGCGATAGAGAATTAAAAAATAAGAAAAAAAACATCAAGTGAAAATATTGGTGCTCAATATAGGTACCATTTTTAAAGATTTTGAAGAGATTTTTAAAAATTCTTAATCCATTAAGAGCCGATGACATATTTTTGTAAAATAACATATACCTAGTACTTAATTTTTTCTTATTTTTTAATTCTCTGTCACCCCAATATTTGCTTTTTTTTAAAGAGTTACTACGCTAAACTAGATTTATATATATATATGGTAAAGGGTATATAAGATTTTGCATAGCTGAATATAGCATTTTTGCTGTTACCATGTAAATTCTTCTTGTATAATATTTCAAATAATAAAACATATTTTTAAGGATACCGTTAATTTAGATTATAAGGAAGAACTTTTTGAAAATAATTTTGTTTTTACAAGTCCTTAACCGGCAGCTATTTCCGTATTTATTTAACGTTAAATTTTCCTTTACTTATTTATAAAGCCAGTGGCGTTTTTAGTGCCTATAATATGGACAGTTTTTTCTACAGCACCAAAAAACTGCATCGCTTTTTTGCACACTATTAACATTAGATATTTTTGGCTCTTATTACCAGTTATGACATATAATTTTTTACCACCTTTAATTTGACAACCCATGTGGTGAGAAGGATTGCAATAACTGATACACATATCCCCCCGGGGTATTATTTTTTCATATTTATAGTTTTTCTACAAATAAATATTTTAACTTAAAAGTTGGATCAGTATTATGTAACTTTAATATTTTTGATAATATTCGTATTTTACGAGGAATAAAGTCAGCTACACTTTCATTTACTAACATAATTAGCTGGCGATTGGAGGACATTCACACATAGTATGCGCTATCGTCAGCCTCTTGCATCCACAGTCTGCAAGCATTATCTTCATCGACTTGAATTGAACTTTTTAAGACTGTCACTAATGTAGTAACTTAGCTTAAGGTACTTTCATTATATCTAAGTACCTCCCTGGACTTTCTGTCGATGGGTCACTCTTGCGAGGCACTTTTGTCCATCTCTTCAGGGCTTCTCCATTGAACAATCAGAGCCTAAATTCCTACAGAAGATAACCTCCCTGCCGAATTCACATTGAAATCTGTTTGTTAAAATCTATTCAATAGACTTCAAAAAATTAAAAAAAATAATAAGAAATTACAAACTCTGTAAATTAGGTTTTTATAAACAATCAAAAGTATAAATAAGCAAAGTAAACATACGATGAAATATTAAAAATTACTTTCATTCATTCTCAACACTCGCCCTAAATGATGAATTTATAATAAATTATCATTACAACAAACAATTTACAACAAAATTTCAGTTCAATGACAATAATAAAAGATATTATTAATGAAGATCAAAACTTTCTGAAAAATTCTTCATCTTTTAAGAGTTACAGGTTTCGTTAAAACATTAGCAATCACACTTTAATGGTATTGTAAAGCAAATTCTTTGTCATCAATTTTTTGTTTAAGAAATTTTGCTTCTATATCTACGTAAATGTTTGGTTCTTGGCGAATAATTGTTATTAAGAGCAAAAAGCTATCGCTTGCATATATGGAATATTTGTAATTTTTTTCAGCGCTTTTTCATTTCAAATTTCCCGGGACGGGATTCAGGATCTTGCTTCATAGAAATAATAACTGTTAAATTTTCCAGGCGTAAACAAAAATTGTATTACAAAGCTTTAAATAGTTAGTAAAACATACCTTATGTTTTATTGGTACAAAAATATGGTAATTAAAATTGGTTAGTAAAACAGGAACTTAGCTTTTTAAATTCCTTAGAGGTTTTCTTCAATAT
Organism: Gymnosoma rotundatum; assembly: GCA_916610165.2. Taxonomy (NCBI): domain Eukaryota; kingdom Metazoa; phylum Arthropoda; class Insecta; order Diptera; family Tachinidae; genus Gymnosoma; species Gymnosoma rotundatum. Next base: position 85,606,068 of record OU744337.1, on the reverse strand, counting down.
GGAAAACATTGTTTTTTGTTATATTAGATCAAAAAGGTAAACTTACTAATAAATAAACAACAACATAACAATTCAGTTAATAAAAGCAAACATAAAATAAGATAAAAAATTATTACAAAGGTACTCGAGGTTTGAGATCGAAAACAACAAAAAATATTTTAATAATCCAAATCATAGTTTTTGGCTTATGAAATAATTCTTTAAAGCGCTCAAAGCGTTTATAGAATCGTCAGATAGCCTATTTCTAATTTTATTGACAATTAGCCCTGCTACCGAAAACGCCAGTTCACTTTCTACCGAAGTTGGACGAATGGTTAGAAGTGCATTAAACAAAAATTCAATATTTTTAGTCTTTTGCCCCTTTTCTTCCTAAAATTTCAATTCTTTCCTTATTGAGACTTTTAAAGTACTTTTGGAAAATTATTGAGTACATTTATTTGCATCTTTAATAGCTGTATTTAGAGTACGAAACATTTTGCTCCAAGAATAGAAGGAATCGATTGGATTTCTTGACATAAAGTTTTAACTATAGCATCAGCAGTTAGTATGTTGGTATCATCACGGCTGCTCAACCTTTCAACAGCCATCTGTATTGGTTTAAAAACTTTAAGCATATTGTTAAATGTAACTATATTTTCATCAATCCATAGATCACCCATTTCGAAATCAATAAGACTCTTTTTTATTGAATTTTTTAATCATCGAATTCGAACGAGTTACAATAACTAACTCAAGCTCCAGTTCTTTCTTATGTTCTTCAATTACGTATTTTTGTCTTTTGTTGGACTTTTTTTAAAATATTTTTATAATGCGCCATGTGTGATTTAATACCTCTTTCTAGTTACTATTAAAATCTACATTAATTGACGAATGTTTAAAATGATTTTCAAAATCATCATTGCTTTCTGTCGATTCCGATTCATTGTTAATAAAAATTTTTTCGTGTTTATAAAAGACGTCAATGACTGCCAAGTGTATGGCATGATTAAGACAAAAGATCCCATCAGCTGCTCCATCTTTAACAAAACTTTTCATTACATTACGTCCATCTGTAACAGTGGAGCCTATATAACTATCAAATTCTTTATTGTACTCTCTTAACACGTTAACTGCCGTGTCACCCGTATTCGGGTGACAGCAAAAGTTCTCATCAGGCCACGTCACCCGTATTCGGGTGACATTAAGAGTTATCATCAGGCCACGTCGGGTGACTCCTTACAAAGGATTTCCGAACATATTTAGATAAATATATGACAGGAGATAATAATACTGTTAAATTTTTTTAAAAATCGTTTATTAACAAAATTATTTACAGTGCAAAATATTGAAGCATTCACTGCAAAGTTGCGGTTGAGATATTAGTTGGGCAGAGATATTAGTTGTACTACTCAGTACACGGCAAAGGTTACAACTGCTCGTGCAGAGTAATAACGTGATAAATGAGGATCGTAATAGATATCGGGGTGAGAGTACCGAAAGAAATGTAAACAGACATGCGGTAGCAAAGCACGCATCTTACAGTGGCACGGGTGGCCTGACGGGGATTTTGTTGTAAACACGCGTGGCAGTCAATGTGTTAAACGAGCTTCCATTGCACACCTATCATACCTAAATTAGTCCATTCATCCATAGTCAACGAAAATCTACCACCCTCAGCTAATATTAGGTTTATATTATTCATGTATTCATTCTTTACTTCTAGAAATTTTTGAATTATCAATTGTTGCACTCCCCATTCTGCTTTTGGTAGCTTAAACCCATCACGGTCCATGCATTCACGTATGTACTCACTTCTTGTAATCGAGCTTATGAAAAACCCATCTATAGATGCTAATTTTGCAACAGTTGTATAGAAATTATTATCTTTTTTTATGAATCAAATGTAGACTGCATTTTTCTTGTTTGAGGAGGGAGTTGTTCCTGATGTTCGCTTTTACTTACTTCCTTCTCCCAAGATATCTTGTGTAAAGATTTCAAATTACGCAATAATCCGCTGGTACTGCGTCCTTTACGTGAAATTATTTTTTTACATAAGGAGCATATAGCAGTTTCAGCAATTTTCTTTTTAACGCCCATACAATTGAGTTTTTCATCTAAAATAATTTTATTTGTGTTTATTAAAAACAAAAAATTAGACCAATGATTTCAATAAATTATCTTTAAACATCAATATATAGACGAAATATCTTAAAATGTTATTTTTTTTAAACGCTGATCATAATAAATTTCCAAAATTGCTAAATTAAAAGCAGCTGTTTTCTAAACGTAAAGTTGCCAATTACTTTTTTTATTATAAAAGAAAGTTGCATAAGTAATCCCGGGAAGCGGAAAATCCCAAGAATTTCCGGGACGGGAAATCCCGGGAGAAAACCCTAAATATTTGTAATCTGCTGTTTATATTATTCATCTTTCGGACACATATTGGCAGACAGTCTTTGATTAAAGTCCATTGATGGTAAAGTTGGATTACAATCACTCATTCCAATACGAACCAATACATCTAGTACGTAACGCGATTTGTCAGTTTTAATAGCTTCTTTGCTTATGGTGATATTTGTGCCCAATACTTTTGGCTGATTTGGTTTTAAGTATCTCAAAAGGCTTCAAATTATTTGAAAATATCTAAACGTAATCAACATTAATGACCGCGTACAATATCTGATCCTTACCTTTATGAATTTATGATAAATACATTGATCTACCTCACTTCTTAGACCCATCTTCAGTAGTTCGTTGTTATTTGTTTCATTCCAAACACGACTTGAATGTCTTAAACCGTAATTAGAGTTTTGCAGCTTTCAAACCTTTTCTGAACCATCCTGGAACATTTCTGTTTGTTGCTTATGTACTGTTAAATATTCACTTTCTGTATAAATTTGATGTACGTATCAGTCGTGCTTTACCGCCAATGCCAACAAATATCGTCAACCGACGAAAACGTCAATCCTTTGTCGTTGGGAAAATCCTTTGGAAACCAATCTCGCTTTCCATTTGACAGCATTACCTTGATCATCCGATTCAGTTTCAAAGACCCACATTGTCTTTATTGCTTTTTTACCCGGTGAACATACCAACATTAACTTTTGTTGTAGTCGTATCGCTTACTAGTAGCAGCAGAAACGTTCACGCGCGTGTTTGATGCAATAACAGTTGACGAAACTTCTTTCTTTCCTACCATTACTTTTGCAGTTATTTTTGTTTTAACAATATTCAGATATGTGGCAAAATTCCTTACAATTAAAACACTTAATTGGTTCTTCTTCTTTTCTTTTAAATTCTTCTTATTCAACGCAACTTCTTTTTCCAAATCTTGAGCATCGTACTTGACATCTTGAAAAAGAAGATTTTTGACCATATCCATCGTAAGCTTTTCTTTTGAGTTTTTCACTGCCATCACTATAGGCTTAAAATCATCCGTCAAACCAGCTAACAACCTTCAAGCTAATCATCTACGTTAAGCACAGCGTTCTTTAATTTTAAGGCAATTATAATTATCTCGTTTACATGCCCCTGCACTGAACTGTACTTCTTCAGCTTAATATTCACCAACTGCTTCACCAACTGAACTTTCCGCTTTACGCCCGTATCTTCATAGGCGGCCATCAAAGCATCCCAAGCTTCTTTCGCTGTTTTAGCTGCAGCAGTGTGTCCATAATTTAAAAGATCCTTCATCGAAACAAATTAAACAAAAACACGTTTACTTGAACTAGAATATTCCTCATTGACTAAACCATTCTGCACAACTTTCCAGCAACCTTTGATAACAAGACAAGATTTTGCCTGTCTCTTTCACACATCGAAATTCTTACGTCCTCTTAAACGTCCTAACGAAAATTCTATTGGAAGACTTGCCATCTTATTTGCTTTAAGAAGATATATTTACAAAATTTCCTTCGTTTTGTTTAAAATGCGCAACTTGGGCCCATAAGGTTAGCTTGAATTTATTCAATGGACTTGAAAAAATTATAAAAAATTTAAAGAAATTAACAAACTCTGTAAACTAGATTATTACAAACAATCAATCAAAGTAAAGACACTGTGGAATATTGAAAATTACTTTCATTTATTTCCAACAAAAACCATTTGATATTCAGACATGGAGAAAATATGGCCATCTTCACAGAGCACCGCATGCATAAGTAAATCTATAATAAAACTGCAGGTCCGCAAGTATTCAGAATTTGCTTGACTTCATTTAACCAATTATCTCCCGAATCTAGCAAACATAAGACAAAACTAAGAGTATGTTATCAGCCGCCACTACGACATACACGCAATACGGCGGAGAGGCACGCCTGTGTCTGCTATCCGACGTCCGATTTAATAAAGTAAGTAAATAAGTCAATTTTAAACTAATGTTATATAAAAAAATAATTGACGTTTGTAAAAAAGCTATTTTCTTCTTTTAATCCTTTGCAAATTCATTTTAGATATTTTTTTAGTTTAATTTTATTAAATTATTAGTTGCAGTGTTATGATATAACAAATAAATTAAATAAATTTTGGCTTAAGTTCAATTTCATTTAATTTTCATAAAAAATTTCGTGCTATTTTTTTATTTAATTGTCCCGATTAAATTAATTACCGATATTGATTATTGAGGGTCAAAGCATGTCTCGATGGCCATTTCGTTTCCGCTTACTTAACTCTTTAGAAAACTTCTGGCACACATTTTAATAAACTAAAGATTTTTGTCCAAACAAGAAAGCAAAGACAAAAATCAAAGTTTAAGCAAAAACAACAAAAACCAACAGTAACAAAAATAGAAAGAAAAATAGAATTACTGTTGGTTATTGTTGTTTTTGCCAGAAGTTTCCTGAAGAGTTAAGTAAGCGGTAACAAAATGGCCATCGAGACGTGCTTTGAACTTTAATAATCAATATCGGTAATAAATTTAATCGGGATAGTTAAATAAAGAATAGCACGAAGTTTTTTTATGAAAATTAAATATTTAAAAAATATTTCGTGTCTTTAATTTCATTTTCTTTGTAAAAATTTTTAAGAATGAAAACTTATTTACAAATGTATGCCGAAGTTTTCCTTCATCAGCATTCTTCGCGCCTAATTACATTATCTTGTGTACATAATAAACATCATCTATTTAACAAACTATACAAAGTTAACGAGGAGTACCCATATCAATATTAATTTTTTTAGGCGAAATCCACACGCAAACCTAAGTACTTCTTTGCTGTTCTCTCTGTAACTCGTCTTGTGCAGATGTTCTTTTTTTATAAATCAAAACCTAAAATTAATTTAATTAATTTAAGAATTATAAATTATTGAATTTATAGTTTAGAAAAATATTTTTGTTAATACAGAAGATTGTAAATACAGCCTTAATTACAAATGAAATATGCATAACAAAGCTAAGTAAACAAAAGGCATATGATTTCTAACATTCATTAGTTGCACACATATTACGAAATACTGTTTTCATATAATATTAGTAAACCAACGCCGCATTAAATGCAAATTCGATTTTGGTCAAAAATAAGTTTTTGAATTAAGGGAGTGTAAGCGCTGTGACTGTTAACTACAAGACTTTTTTTCTGATGTTCTGTTTAAATATGGAGGAGAATAAAAGAAGTGACTTAATTTATTAGATTATAAAACTGTTTTTAAGCACCTACATCATTTTTAATTATCAATAATATTAACATAATTTTTATATTGAATATTAATTAATTATAAAACTTGTATTTAAATATTCATTTCGCTGCTTTTCTTAATATTAATTGAATTCAGATACATTCAGATACCCGTTCTTCATATCATGAGATGGCAGATAGTATTCAAATAAACAATCTTTTATTTCTTATTTTTATGGTGAATTTTCAAGCAGTTAAACGCAGTAATTTTTTTAAATACTCAAAATGTCTTTGTAATTTTTAAATTTAGTAAACTCATTATACTTCACGTAAGATTAATTGAATAATTGCAAAGATTATGAACAGACTAAATTTAATAGTGCTGCTTCGTTTTTACTTACTTTCCTTATAATAAAAAAATTTTAAAATAGTCTGACAGTTTTATGGCAAATAAAAGTATTTATAAAAAGCTCAAGTTATAATTTTAGACATCCATTTTTTTTTAAATTTAAATAAAAATATTTCTATACTAACCATGAAGTCCATTTGTCCTTTAAAAGTTCTTCAAAACTTGCAAAAACAAAAAAAGCACAACTGAATGATATGGACTAAAAAATAGGGATAGGCGTTGTGCTTTTCCAATAGCTCTGCCATTAATCAATAAATTGTGCTGAATTCCAATAGCAACCAGCTCGAAATATGTAATTGGCCTAAGATTTCTGTAGGCCGCCTGGGGCATTTGCAAACCCCATTTCAATGCGGACAGACAGATAGAGAGTCAGACAGAAGAACACTGTCAATTCGTTTTCTCTATACATAGGGTGCAAAATTAATATTTGGCTTGCAAATTAATATTGTAGAAATTACAGACGGAGTGACTAAACTACTCTTTTTACCAATGGTGAAGGGTGTAAGGGTTGTTTTTAACATTAACTATTGTATATATTTAATCATTATTTAAATCATCAAAAATTTTAAGTTCTTATCAAAATAAATAAAAACACACGGGTACAAATAAAAATATCCTTTTTACTGATTTTTAAAACAAAATCAGAATTTTTTAATATACATCGATGGCTTCATGTAAAAAAGGCCTAACATAATTTTTTGTTACTTTACAGGAGAAGAAAAAACTTGATACAATCCTAAACATTTTTGTTGTATGTAAAATTTTCACGCATCTATGAATCGAAAAACCAAGATTGCGGACTCAGCCGCACAAAAAAATTTCCACTGCACAACTACGTCATCATAGAATAAACATTAGTGTTTGTTGTAAGAAGAGTAAGAGATTTTTGGCGCAAAACTGGAAGTAACGACATAACTTATAAACAGGTGCATCGATTTAATCAAAATCTTAAACGGGAGGAAAAGAGATGTAGTCGAGTAAAACTTTTTAGTTTGGGCTTGAAGATTCTAAAGAAGAGTTATTTCGGGCTATCAAAAATTTTTAATTTTGGCTTATATGAAAATTCTTTAAAATAATTATTTATTTCAGAAGTTATTTCATTAGTTATTGTAAATTAATATCTCTATAAACGAAATACAGGTAAACCTCGATTATCCGGCTCTTGTGGGGCCGGCACCAGCACGGATAATCGAAATACATGGTTAATAGAGGTTATATTAAAGTATACAAAAACAACAGATGTGTTTTTTTCGTAGTCATGAATCAAAGTAATTTTGTCTTTAACTGAAAGAACTCTTCCTACTCTTTTATGGTAATTTACTATTTGCAGAAGCCATCATTCCACAGCATGTGTTAGCAGATCAAATTTCAGTTACTAAATGAATTAAAGCGCAAATATGTTCCTTTGTAAACTTAAAACTGGGAAAATACCGGATTTAGATTTACATTATAAAAACATATGAATGCTACACGGATAATAGATGTAAGGCACGGTTAATAGAGGTATAAATATAAATTACGGATAATAGAGGGAAAAAATAAGAAGAACCTCATGCCGGTTAATAGATGTAACCTATTATTAGAGGCCCGGTTAATCGAGGTTTAACTGTATATAATAACTATTTCCGACCCTAATGCTAACTAACTGAAAGTAAAATAACCCTTTCCATGCAGCAAATTTGTTTTTCAAACTAAAATTAAAATCAAACTGTTTTAAATTGAATTTAATCTTTACTTTTATTAACATTTCTATTTCTGGATATGCTGTAGTTGTCTCTAAGCTCCCCACTAACTTTTCGAATTTAATTTTTATTTACTTTTTCATCACATTCAATATGATAAGCCTGTTTAATTATATGTTTTATTGAATTGTGTTTCATAAGCGAATCGTTTTTAAAATGATTTTGAATTGTTTTTACTATCACATTTATTAACTGAACATTTCATTTTTATTTTTAATAAAATTTTGACGGTTTTTACTTTAATTTGTTTCACTTTCCCGAAACAAATACACTTTGCTTAGAAAAATATTCTAAGTCTACGTCACATAAACAAGTGTTCGCTACACAACAAACTAACACCAAAGGCTAAATTAGCGCGTAAATCGCAACGAAAATTACCACATAGATTTTGCGTTGAAATGTCATTCCTTAATAAGAGCGTGAACTTTTCGTCTTGAACAGTAATGTTAACTAGTTTTATTTTATAAAACCCACTGTGTAGAATAAAGAGATAAAACAGCTAGATTAAAAATAACTAAAATATTACTACTTTTCATCAATTAAAAAAACTCAAACAAAAAAAAAAAAAAACTAACAAACAGCCAATTTCACTTCCTAACGCATATCAGATTTTCCAATTGCTCAGCGTTGACGCTGGGTTATTATGGTTTGCTCCATACATTTTGTATGAACATGAGCATTTTTGACAGATAGATTGCGCCTTACGCGATAATTTAGGTCTGTGTGTTAACATTACGCGTTAACGAAAATAATGGGGAAATTAAATTAAGTACAATTTGACGAAAAATAAATAGTTAGTAGTATGTATATTTTATTATACTCTATAATTGTACTATGATTTTCTTTTTAAGAAAAACTATAGTCTTTTAACTATTATTAAGAATTAGTTTTCCATTTCTCTAAAAGCGCTTCCTGATAACTGTTTTGCATTCTTTATTATAATATTTCAAAGGCGAAGGCTTTACTTTTTGTTGTATATTTCTAATTTTATGCAAACAAGTTTTTAAGAGATGTTTAAAAAATGCTCACCGTACTCTTATGAAAAATGTGAAGTTATAAAACTGATTTTTCATGTGTTCTTACAAATATCCGTAAGGAATATTTACAACTTGTTGCTGCATCTTAACTACATAATATTAATAAATAAAATTCATGCAACGTAATTAACTGGGGCGTTGCTGTAATTTAACTAAACTTTAAACAAATTTTAATTACTTGAAACAATCAATCAACAGGCTTGTTTAAAAGACACGTTTTATTAATTTTCATAAAGGCAAATAAGTTTTAGGCACTAAGAGTCGACTTTTATATGACCTAACAGTCTGTTTCACGGAAAGCCGACCCAGTTAGCATTTTTGTTTTAATTATTGATCATATTCGAGTCTTTTAGAGTCGAAAATGATTGTTTTGTCGAAAGAAAATGGTACCCTAGCCGCGACTCTTCTGAACGAGTCCCTTATGACAATCGTACTTTTAATCAACTTAGCGATTAGACGGCGATAATCTATAAGACTAACATTGACCAAAATTGAACGGTAACTAAGTAAACACCACCGAGCGAACGTTAAAATTGAGGATTTATCCTTTTGTCGAATTGTTATGCCAAGGTCTTTAAGTAAAACCTAGCTATCGCTTAAATTTATCCAGCCCTAAGTAAAACATGGACTTTTTTATTTGATGAGTATTGCATTCTAAATATAATGGAATACAAGATCTTTCAAGTACACGAATAATTTTGTTAATTTTACTTATAGCTTTTGTCATCATCGATCCGCCTTTAATGAAAACCTTTTACTAGAAATGTGTAAGAAAAAGAAAAGTCTCACGAAATATCGCAAGCCTTAATAATTTTTGTATAGCCATTTTTTATGTGTGAAACATACTGACCCAAGCAGGGTACAGAAACACATTTATGTATAATCAACCTAAACTCACTTGAGTTAATAACATCCGTTACGAAATTCAACCAATAACAACCAAAACACACGTAACACTCGTACGCATGATGGAAAGATGGATCGATGCATTTAATGTAAGATGGCAATATAAGATAAACGAACATGAGTATAAAGATAAATAAGGAAGAAAAAGCAATTAATAAAAATGTAAATTCAATTAAATTTATATGAAAAGGAGCTGTCAAAAGGTCTCAAATTAAAAAAAAATAAACTAAAGCGACATGTTGATGTCAGTAAGAAATAGAGAGTGAGCGAACAAATGGGAAAATGAAAAATACCCTGAAAAATATACTAATGCAAAATGTTTATTCCCAAAAAAAACTTTTTTAAACATAATGAAATAACTTTTCTGTCATTTCAGGCAAGTTTAAGACAAACGACAAATACAAAGCGAAGTGTACAGCCGAAAGATAGCAATCGCATAACTTTAAACATTAACCAATTTCATTATTTAGCTGTATATTAATTTTTTTTAGTAATAATACCCTTCACCACAGGTGGAAAAGGTACATCCAAGTTTGTCCTTCCAATTATAATTTCGACAATAACCATTTCCGACCCATAAACTACATATTTTTTGAGTTCTTATACACTGCAAAGCTAAATGAGCGGTGTCCGTCCGCCCGTCCGTATTCGTGTTAAAATAAACTTTGCCAAGGAACTAGTCGAGTTAGAGAAAATTAAAATACGCCAATCGAAAAACATAGCTTCGAAAATTTTGCTATTGAAAATCAGAAAAATCGGTCTGCGTCCTTTTAAGCAGCGGGCAAAACACCACGCCTGCGTCACATTTTTCACATCTTTTTTAACTTTCGTTTGTATTTCTGCACGTGGTTGTGTTTATAATAAAAAACTTCTTATTTACCACTAATATCTCGATTTACATCTTGATATTTGCTTAGCCCGAAAAGGCCAATAATCGAAAATGCCACAGATGAAGCTTTAAGTAATGCAGGGTGTTTTTTAAGCCCGATAGAACTTAAAACAATAACACAAAAATTAAATTTTAAAAAAATTTCTTTCTTGAAAATTATTTTTTGCATATGGTAACTTCATCGAGCATTGCTGGCTCTATTGCACGAGTAATACGAACAACTTGAGCCTTCAAGGTGTAAATTTTTACAAATTCATCATAGTAAACCAGCAAATTCACTTGGCCCGATAGCAAATAATCGACATATTGCCAAATTTTGATTTGAAGTCAATTGTTTCGGTCGCCGTATTAAACATGGCGCCTTGAGAATGAAAACATTTCGCGCCCATATCAATGCCATCCAAATTTTCAAACGAAAAACCCTGATCATGTTGCGATAACGATCTCCATCAACCATAATGCAATATATGTAAGTTTCATTTTTGAATCAATAAGATTAAATAGTCATCAAGCGTGTAAATCGCACCAAACGGATAATTTTCTCTGTGTAATGGCGTATGAAGAGCCTATTTGCGGGTTAGTTTTACTCCAAATACGGCGAAAATGAGCCCCATCACTGAATACAGTTTTGTGCTGATGTTATAAATCCAATGATCTGCTAATTTTTCAGAGTATATTGATCTAAATGTGAAAAAGTAAGCGCTGTATGACAGATAAATATTTCTTAAATTAATGGGCTAAAAAGCAAATGGGCTAATTACTACAAACTCTTGTCTGTGTTTGTATCTTCAAAATAGTTTAAAGATGCTAAAACAAAATTGTTGCAAATTCAAATATTCACAGAAATCGAATCGGGCCATTGCTTAAAGCAGAAATCGTGAAACATCCGACAAGTAGGTCGAAAAACATTCTCTAGTCTGCAAGATTCAAACAGATCTCCGTTACATTCTACCAGTTAGATTACCGGCTAGATTTAATTTATATCATAAAGACGTAACGTAAAATTTTAAACCACCAATTTCACCACAGTTAGTCCTTTTTACTGTTTATCGGTGTCGCTGATTATGCAACATGTTGTTAAGTTGCTGCCCTATCCCTTCAGGTATAAATCATGTTCTTCAGTATTTTCGCTATCCTACATTTTAGACAAAACGACACATGTAGCGCTCTACCCTGGTATTTGGTTAGGTTTCGGCCTGCTGCTGGGTGATAAATAGCTCGTTTTAGTTTTACCTTCACAATTTTCTGCCCTTTGGATGCCAATTATTTTATCCCTTTTATAATTTTGCGCTATACACTCAATATAGTGTTTTTCTGACAGTCTTCTACAGAAGTTCTGACTTTTAATTATCATAAGTTAATTAAACATTATTGGCTTTTCTTGAAATACATAAATACTAGCTTTTTTTTAGCAAAATGATTTGATAGATAATTATATTTCCCCTTCTTTTTTCACCAAAATATTTGGAACTTTACGCGTTAAACTAAAAAAGAAGAATAATTTTTTTCGTTCTGTACTTAAACTCTGTAAAACAAGCAACACCTGCTGTTTATAAATTCTTTAGATAATTCACGAGCGTGTATGAATGTGTTCGACCACCATAAAAGTGCAAATTACTTTTTCCTTTTATTAAACTTTAAGCTACTTGTACTACAGCAACACCATATCAAAATATTTCATCTATCAATCAAAATTCAAAGCTGGCCTAAAGCGCAAACGTCCTACACACAAGTTTGCGTAATGGAGAATTATTTTGACGGTGGCATGCAACAATTTTGTTAAATCAACTGCTTAAAGCATACGTAAGTAATGTAACGCATGATCAAATTAAAATGTGCGCGCCAATTTGCCTGTAGCTTCATTCATTTAAAACAGGTTTGGCGGTACGTTGCAATGCGTTCTAGTTGATTAGCAATACATTCATTGGTATTATTCGTATTGTTAACAAAAAAGCTGTCAAACACCATAGGGTATCGGCCAACACTAAAAGCTGTTTGTAGTGTATTGTGGGGTGGAGCTGTTAATATCGCGCAATCATCTTTATAGTCAACTGCTTTTTAAATACGAGATCCAATGAAAACAACAACAAACAAAAGTTTTCAATGTTTTAAAGAACAAAACTTATTTATAATACGTATCTTTAAACGCCATGTGTTTGTTGCCCTTCCAAATGAAACAGTAAGAGCATCCGCTGTTCTTTCAGCAAATTAATCGATTTTTCTCTCGTCGGTTAAAAAATGATTTATAGTTTAATTTTTATGCTAATGATAATTGCTTTAAATTAAGTCGATATTCGATTACGTTCATAATTGTTTGATACTGGTAATGATATTTGATAACATGTTTTCAAGTATCATTTATTATTGCTTCTATATAAAACTGAATCTAAGTAAGCAGTTTCTTGGTATGGTGTCTCTACAATAAATTTTAATTAGACTCATGTAATTTTACAGCCCAGGTGGCACGGACATCAAGTGTTTAATAACACAAAAATAAAAAAACTTAATATTCGTACTTTCCTTAAATTCTTTAAAAATACCATCACCGATGTCCTTTAAATATACTAAGCCATACCAAATTTTATCTTTCTTATACACACTTTAACTTTAACAGCAAATGTTTGCTTGGATGAAACTTAGTTTTATTATGAATATACATATTTTTTTCAATTAAATGGTTACGAATTTGTGTTTTGAGTTTGAATAAATTCAAAAATATTTTTTATTGTGCAACAGCAACATTGTGAATTTAATTAATCACCCTTTATGAAAACTTTTTTGAATATGAAATTTTTTGTGCATATCACATGAAAATATTTGCCTCTATTACGGCTTACAACCCCACTTAGTTGAATTGAAATTAAAACAACTCAACTTTAAAACAACTTAACTCTTCTTTGGTATTATGAATTACAACTAACTTCAGTTGAAATTGTATTTGTGTTGCCAACCTAAAAAAGTTCCAAATTGACAGAAAAATTAAAACAATATACTTCATTCAAATTTTTTAAAGACGTGTTTTTTTTAAACAAAATTATAATAAAATTTCATTAACTTACAAAATTATAATGGATATAAGTGTTGAATTATTTTACAACGAGAAAAGTGCTGATACTACCATTGATGTACTGCGCATGCGAAGAAGGCTCCGTGATCACTCTAATCCTTTGGAACTTCCAAACGCCAAGTAAGAAAAAGTTTAAGTAATAATGGAATACATTTTAATACTTTTTTGCAGATTTACAAACTTCTTTCGCTTAAATAAGGAAGCATTTTGCTTTCTGTTAAATGAACTGAAGGAACATTTTCATAAATCAGTCAGAGGTACCTCAATACCTCCTATATTAAAGTTAAGTGCAACTCACAGGTTCCTTGCCGACGGTTGTTACCAAAAATGTAGTGGAAACGATTTTAAAGAGGTAAATATAATCGAACAGCGTATTTGTGCGAAGTGGATTAAAGCCCAAATGAGTGCAGAGGAGCTGGATTCCCGGGAGTATTGGGACACCTTTCCGCATGGCAGAAGCTGGTTCACCACAAGCTCGCTACAACACAATACACTTGGAAAAAGAAAAAGCTACACAAATTGTGAACGCTTGTTGTGCTTTGCACAATATTTGCCAACATTTTCGTGCGGAGCTTCCTGAAGAAATGCCACTCGATTTAAATACGGAAGTAATCACTGAAAACCTTAACATTGAAAGAGAAGACGAGGATGGTGCCAGAAGAATTCGCAATAATATTATGTTATCCCTTTAATTCACATTTACACTTCACTTTTGTACTTGTGACTTCATTTAATCTTTTTATTTTGAATTGCATATTTATCTACTTAAAATTAATTTTAAAAAAATATTACTTCATACGAAACAAAAAATAATAATAAACTTAAATCTTACAGAACAAAAAAAAGTATCTCTTCTCGCACTCCACAAATAATTTAGCTGCTTTTTTAATTAAAGGATATATTTTAAAATTTGTACTGTTTCAGCATAAAAACAAATTTATCAGTTTTATTTTTGCTATTGTTATATTTTTCTTAAAAAAGTATATAAGTATATAAAAATATATCAATAACGAAATTAAACTATCGTATTTGTTTTTACGCTGAAACAAAACAAATTCAAAAATAAATCTGTTAATTAAAAAAAAACAATAAATATACTATAAATAAAACTATCACTTCATGTGTTCCAAAAATAAAAAAATAAAGAAAACCCTTTCAAGGCACATTAAGAAAAAAGAACGTTTAACAATTCAGGAACTATTTACACCATCTTCTAAAAATCCTTTCATTTTAGCTATTTTTAGTTTTTGAACTTCTACTTTTAATGCATTTAGCTCAGAGCGTTCCCTTGCTTGCCTTTCATATATATTGAATTTTTGTTTTTTTATCTGCAGCAATTTTTTGTTTATTTCATAATTTTTGTATACGCTCTTCTCTAACTGCTCAATCTTTTTGTTGTAAACGCTCAGTTTCTATATTATTGCGTCTGCGGTGATTTTTGATTGCTGGTGATGCAGAAGTGGGCCGATCTTAAATGTTTGCTACCTGAGCTTCATATGCCGTAGAAGATGCTTCAACGATAGTGTCATCTACCACCGATGCAACATCCTCCGCCACGAAACTACCGAAGCAATTACCAGCAGGTGCAACCTGCTGCCTTATTTGTATTAACTGCCTACACTTTTCTCCAGTGGATTCAAGGATACTTCTTGGGAGGGACCTCCACCAGTTGCTTGATAATTCAAGCCATACCTACAAGAGAAACAAGTTATTATACTTTCATTGTATTGGCCATAAGTAATAAATTACTACTTACTCGTCCCCAGTCGTGCGCAGTTCTTGTAGGCGGTCCTAAGCTATTTAGCTCCTTGGCAAATTTCTCCCCCAATTCTTTGCTCATATTCTTGCTGCATCCGAATTGCGGCTTGCCGCGTGCAGTTTCGGGATTATTTCCATTAATTGAATAAGTTTTTCAAACTGTTTGGTTGTAGTGACTTTATTTTTTCTATAAATTAGTTTGAAATTGTTGATTAATAAATTATTTTAAAACAAGTTCAAAATTATACTTACCCGTTCTCCATTTTTTTTTTGCTTATAATTTATTTAAAACAACTGCTAAAGAGCAGTTGTAATTATTTGATACTTTTGACAACTCAACTAACACAGAGTTGTAAACGGTAATACCACAAAAAAGTTGTAATACTTTATAATTACAACTTAAACATTTTAGACAGGTTGAGTTGTTTTCGGTAATGCCATATTACAACTAAATGCTACAATTACAACTAAAATAGAGTTGAGTTGTAAACCGTAATAGGGCAATTGTTTTTGAAGGTTGTATTATCTTAGACGATTTTGAAAATCTAAGAAATATTTATTTATTACAAAAAAAAGGGTTATCCAGTCTTATTTTTAAAGACTTTTGTAATTGGAAGTTCTAAGTCTCATCAAATGTCTTTAAAAAACTAAAAGCATACAAGGTAGTAGATAGAAATAATCCACTACCACAGATATAACTAGATTCCTTAGAACTGACGTTTAAAAATTAAGTTATCATCTGCTATTAATCCCTAAATATGAGAAAAAAAATATAAAGTGGCATCCTGAAATACAATGCGAAAAAAACAATCAAATATACATACAATTCTTACCTCAACACACAAACAAAAAATTTGTTGGAAAATTTCAGAAATGTGTAAAACTTTATTAAAAAATAAAAAAAAATAACACATTTGTATTAATAATGCAAGTAAGTAAATAATAATTGATGATTTTTGGGCAAACCGGTAAATATTGGCTGCTGGCAATTTGGAGAATTGTCTCATCTATGCCAATACTTCCACATTTTTTAAGTGATATATATAATAAGGTTCATTTTTAAGGATTCTCAGGATTGGTTTTCCTGCAAAGAGTAAAGTCACCATTGATAGTTTTTACTCCTCTTTTAATTGGCATTTTACACAAATTTTTTCTCGGCTAAAATTCTTGGAAAAATCCAAACTTCATCGGTGCACAATTTAACAAAAATTAAAAGAATTTCATATAATGAAAACGTATGTTACCACCGTTGTCATTAGTGTACTCGAAAAAAAATATTGTTACTTAGACCATTTACATATTTAACACCAAACGGTTTCTATCTAGTTAAAAACACTATCAATGGTTCTAAAATTAAGCCCACGAAAAATGTAAAAAAATAAAAAATTAAATTAAAATTTTTTTCTTTTACGTCTACGAAGGCTTCATTCTACCGACTTCTTCTATTTTTCTTCAAATCAAACCCTTTCGAAGTAAAAAAAAGAGATCTCTATTAATAATATAATATACAAGCATATGAGCAAATAGATATTTTTTTTTAATGATATGTACCAGAGAACTGCAAGAGTGTCTATTTTTGATACTCTACTCCCCTTTCTTTTGTGAGAGTATTTTATATACCCATTCCTTTTGAGTATTGATGAGTTTGAGTCTCTAGCATACTCAAGCAAAATGTTTGCGATGCTGGCCAGTGTTGCCAAAACTATCGAACCATTTCCCGCTAGATATTACTTTAAAAAACGCTAGAAACCGCTAACTAGTCGGAAAAAAACGCTGACATAAACCGCTAAAAAATTTCATGAACAATTTGTTTTTATACCCTTCACCGATGCAAACTTGGTTTCACAAAAAAATAAATATGTCAATAAATCAGATATAGTGTCGAAAGAGGTGCTATTGGAAATCAGAATGATCGGTCCATGTCCTTCGAGGCAGCAGGCAAAACACCAAGCCAACCTCTAATTTTTTTATGTCATTTGGGACAATAAAGAAACTCCAATAAAAAAAAATAATATATGGGGTGATAGAGAACTAAAAAGTAAGAAAGAAACATTAAGTGAAAAAATTGGCGCTCACCTACATTTTCCGAGTTTCGGGGCTCTGAAATTTTCAAATTTTTTGAAATATCAATATAGGTATAATTTTAAAGCTTTTGAAGAGATCTTTAACCCATTAAGAGTCGATGGCATTTTTATGTAAAGTAATATATACGCATTTTTTATATTTTTTAATTCCCTGTCACCCCAATATTTTTATTGGAGTTACGTAACTAAGCTAAATTTACATGGTGAAGAGTACATAAGATTCGGCATAGCCGAAAATAGCAATCTTACTTGTTTAATACTGTGTTTAAATACTGACTGCCGTATACATAAAATAAACTTATATTATTTTTTATGAATATGGCAAGAATTGTTCATATCTAGTTAAGATTTTGATTATCTATGCATATTAGTTTCGTTTTGAGAACTGGAATAAATATTAAAGGTTCCAATTAAATTTAGAAATTTATTCATAACCTTCTTATCGTAGCAGTTTTTGTTATGTGGACCGAGACCATATCCAAAGCAAAAAGTAATTATAAAGAGGCAAATAAAAAAATAGGAATTGGCATATTTAACGGTTAAAATAGCATTAACCATATTGGTTTAGAATCGATTTCTGAGCTTTGATTGATATAGCTAATATTAAGTTGACTATAAATTCGTTGCGCTTCTGAATTAGACCACGGCATGCATAATAATCGCAAGGCAAACTCAGCTAGCTCTTTGAAAATTTTATTTCCCTCCGAATTTTGATATTCCAAAACTTCGTAACAAAAACATTTAGTATCCATTACATTATTCCATTTTATAGCATTCATATTATTAAGCTGATTTAAAATTGTTTTGATTATTTCCGGGCTATAATCCAGTTGTTCCAATATTAAGATGCATCTTCTTTTTTGTTATAAATACGTTATTTCTGATAATTTATCACTTTTTTCTAAAATGTCCCGATTTTCTGGTAATTTAAAATGACAGTTTCCATTAGTGAGAAAAAGTTTTTATTGGCACAATTAATATCTATATATTTATATAAAAGGTTACATATACATAGTTGAGCTTACTTTGTAACAAACTAAACTTATTGCAGCTTAAATAATGCTAAAAACCCAACTTTACTTTATGCTATAAACACAATCATGTCCACCGACCATTGACTATAAGATTTCAAAAATAGAATACATGCGTGCTTATGAGAATAATTCTCTTAGCCGATACACGACTACACGGCTTCTTTTTTAGCCCATAGCCAACTTAGGCTAATTTCTATTTTCCTTGGCTACAAAAAACAGAGTAGTGCTGCCAATACAATAAATGCATGAAATAGTGGTTTTAAAAACGTAATACATTAAATATCGCTATTAAAAACGCGAAAAACTTTTATAGTGGCACCATTGAAAAATAATAATCATCTGTTCATTTGTTTACATTTTTCATTTAATATTTATTTGGCGTATTTTTCATTTACTTTTTGTTTGTGAAATTTTCCATTTAGTTCTTTTTTCATCAATTTCTAATTTGTTTCATTTATATTTATTTTTTGGGTTTTTTATTGAAATTGGTAAGTATATAATAGTCATTTTTACTGTTTATATGTATTTATTATATTGTTTAATGTAAGTGTTTAGTTCAATTTACATGCAAATATGGACGTGGACACTTCATACACTGAAGTCGTTGTTTCCACCATTTTAAAAATATTACTTATTTTTTTCATACAAATTCACTTAAACAATTCAAGTTTGTTTTGTTTTGTTTAACTTTAATACATATGTAAAAACAGATGTTTATTTTTTGTAGTTAGTGGTCGGTAGTCGCTACTTTTGTAGTCAGTAGTCGATGGTTGATAGCCTTTGTATAGCATAATGCTATAAACACAATCAAAGGCATATAAACAGTAAAAATAACTATTATATACTTATCAATTTCAATAAAAAACCCAAAAAATAAATGTAAATGAAACAAATTAGAAATTAATGTAAAAGGAACTAAATGGAAAATTTGACAAATAAAAAGTAAAAGAAAAATGCGCGAAATAAAAACTAAATGAAAAATTTAAACAAATGAACAGATGATTATTTTTCAACGGTGCCACAATTAAAGTTTTTCGCGTTTTTAATAGCGATATTTAATGTATTGCGGTTTTAAAACCACCATTTCATGCATTTATTGTATTGGCAGCACTAATCTGTTTTTGTAGCCAAGGAAAATAGAAATTAGCCTAAGTTGGCTACGGGCAACAAAAGTAGCCGTGTAGTCGGTAGTCGTTGTAGCGGCTAAAAGAATTATTCTCATAAGCACGCATGTATTCTATTTTTGACATCTTGTAGTCGATGGTCGGTGGACATGATTATGTTTATAGCATAAGTATGCAGTATACTCATGGTTGCGGTGTACTCGTGCCGTTCTCTGATATGTTCATACCTATTAATGACTTATTAGGTCTGTGTCTTTAGTTTTTGGGTAAAGTTCGTGAAAATGAGCGCAAGCATTTTTTCTCTCATTAAAAGACAAAATCAAAGAATTTTGACTATTTTAATAAGACAAATTAATTTCAATAAATCAAAAACAGGAAATAATTTATTTTGTATTTAGGTTGCGTTTTAAGGCTGTTGCATTTAAATAACTTGGACAAAGAAAAAGTTTGGTATGTTTCGTGCAAAAAGAAGAAGAACTTTATTCTCTCAAAACCTCTCTCATTTACTCAATTTTAAAGTAAGAAAACAATTTTTGTGCGAATTGGGATCCCAAAGTGGAGTAAAAAAACAGACCTATTAATTAACAAGAATATTGCTTTGCTTTGTTTATTTTACCCACATTTTTTTTTTTTTTGTTTCTCTGTAACTCTATTACCGTCAGAAATTTTAATTCAACTCGTCACATTTATAATTATTTTATAAATAAATACTAAAATGGAATATACATTATTTGTTTCACTCTATCATAAGCTATGCTTGTTGTTAGTCTACTAAACAAACTCATCCCAAATATTACTAAAAACGCTGAAGCGGCACGACCGCCCAATATAAAAAATATACATAAATAGGGATTGTTAGTTACGGTCCACAAGTAGTACTGCACTCTGTGCAGGGGTGCTAGAAAATTTTGGTCAGAAATCTGCAATTTTGTACAAAAAAATCGGCTTTAGCGGCACTTTAATTTTAAAAAATCGGCAAGTTAACAAACACATTTTGAATACAATAAAACACAGTTTATTAACAAACAGTATCAAATAATTTATCATTCTGTTTATACTTTTCTGTTTATACTATTTTATTTTAAAAATATATTTGATTTGGTTCGTTTAAATTTGTTATAATTGTTTTTGCTATATCGATTTTATCAACAGTAGCAGCAAATGAAAAGTTAATTTTCAACGCCTTATACAAATCTAGTATTCAAACAACTAAGCTTTATAGGTTGTTCATTTTAACATTTTATTCAATTTCGTTGTCCACTTACTTTTTATAAAATTGTGAATAGTGGGGAACCCCCATCAATTTGCAATGCTTTTTTATTCTCACCTTGCAGTAGGAACCCTCACCTGATATTTCCCAGAGTTTTTAAATCTAGTTTTTCCAGATTTTTTATTATTAGAATTATTCGTAGCTGAAATACGTTACCATTGGAGTTACGTACTTTTACCCATTCTAAAATTGTTTTTAGAGTTAAACTCATTAAGCATTTCACCTATGATGGCAATTAATCAATTAGGGCAATCATGGTATTCTACCTAACTTGGACCTTCTATATTATTACTTTTTGAATGATTGCTGTCTCTATGTAACTTTAATTTGTGACTTTGTGACATTGGAGTGGGGATATACTAGGAATTCATTTATATTTTTTATAGTTTTATAATTAATTTTAGTATTTTATTTTATTAACTCACTTCAATCTGTGAGCTAAGCTGTTATTGAAATTACTTAGGTGTTATAACATGTAACATTTGATTGGCCATGAAGGCGTTTTTATTACAAACTTTACAATAAATAAATAAATTCGGAAGGTAATTAAAGGCAAGCTTATAATGCTTGGAAAATCGTTTTTGTTAAGTTTTAAATTATTTGTACCTGTCATAACGGCACCACCGGATCCTATCAAATTGGAGTTGTAGTTCTCGTGATTTTGTGTAAAATAGTCTACAATAACGTGTACAAACCTTTGGCATTGATCTACGTTTATCAAACGGAAAAAATAATCCTGCATTTTAAGTTTTTTACATATAGCTACAACCAAACACTACGACTTTGTGTTGAATAGATCGGTTGATTCATTCACGCCAGTGAGAACTTTTTTTTTAGTAGCTCACATATAGTTAAGAACTCTTTTTTCCAACGTTTTTATAAGAGCAAATAAGCCTTACCTTTTTACAAGTTTGTTGTCCAAAATGAATAAATTATTCTAAAACAAAGTTACCTTGTTACATTATTTATCAAAAACATCGGCATTTTTGGAGCTAAAATCGGCACTTTATAAAATTTTACGCGAAAAATCGGCAAATATGGCAGGCCTGACTCTGTGGTAATATTGAACCAGACGTTAAGCAATGAAAAATCATTGTGATTATGTAGTGTGTTTTTAAAAGACCTGAGAAAATAATATGATAAAAAATTGATGGCGTATATTTTTTGTTATTTTTTTTTTTTTTTTGCAGTTGCTCTCTAAAGATAACAGATAAGCCCTTCAACCTTACAATTTCATCTCTGTAGGAATACTCTTTAATTGCTATTTATAGGTATGCTTGATGTTTGAAATAAATTTCTATTTTATGTGATGATGATACATTTAAATTCAAGTGTCTTTCTTATAGAGTTTAAACAATAAGGCCGTATATGTCTCTATGGGATTACCCCGTAATTTTTGTCTGCTGTCTGTTTATTCTGGTTGTAAAGATAAATCTATATTCGTTAAATCCATATCTCTATAGTAACGCTCTTTAATTTCTATGTTTATTATTTTATTTTCTACTCCTAAAAAAGGTCATCGCGAAATACACTTTATAAATATCTGGACTGTCCGCAACTTATAATTAAAAAGAACGTGTGTTGTATGAAAATACTTTTTAGTTTTTAACTTCTTAAATTTTTTAGAATGAAACTAATCTCTGGACTTAATCATTTCAGATTTTAGAATTATTAAATTACAAATCATTATTTTTGGTACAAAATTTGCGGCGGTGGAAGAAACCTTTGAGTTTTCATTAAGTCTATTAATAACAATGCATAATACATATTATGTAGATTTTTTGTTAAAATTATACTGATTTCAACAATTTCAAGTTATGCACAAATAAAAGAGGTGTTAACCTTTTTTAAGGAAAATGTATTGAATTATAAATAAGAAATCACAATTGAAAGTAACAAAACGAAATTGACATATCTTTCCTTTTTTTTGTTTATACAAAAAGACGAAGATTTACACAATATTTTCATCTCTTTTCTTAAATTTTAACAAATACTCGATGAAATGTGCGATGTCCGTCTCTCCGTCTGTGTTGGGGCTGAAATCACCTTTGCCAAGGCACTAGATGAGCCAGGGAAAATTTAAGTACGTTGAAAATCAGAAAAATCGGTCCATGTCCTTTGATGCATCAGGCAACACACCACATGCATCTAATTTTTCCATATCATTTAGAACAAATCTACCTTACTGAAGTAACTCCAATCAGAAAAACAAATATATGGGACTATAGAGATTAAAAATTAAGAAAAAACTTTCAGGAAAAATTTGGCACTCGCCCATATTTTTCGAGTTATGGGCCTCCAAACTTTTTCTTATTTTTTAATTGTCTGCCACCCAAATATTTATTTTTTTTTTAGTGGATTACCTCACTAAACTAGATTTACATATATGATGAAGGGCATTTAAGATTCGGCATAACCGAAAATAGCACTTTTAGTTCCATTGGCTCCTTGAAAGGTGTTGATCCTTCCGAATATCCATTGGCTCCAAGGAAGGTTTATTAACCATACTTGCGTCATCATTACAGAACAAGCCAATCAATGTCGAACATAAAGTGAAATATATTAATAGAAAATAATCTACACAATATTTTTAATATTCTGTCTACAATTAATCAGTATGAGAATTAAAATTCGGTACTCTCTCAAAGATTATTTCTAAAAATTTTATCCGATCCAGAAATTCAAACCTTACACCTTTAATTAAATGAATTTCGCAAAAAAAAACTGTCTTCAAAACAGACAAACCCAAAATCATGTTTTTTATTGTAACACCATTTAATTTATAATTTTAAAATTTATCTTCTTATAATACCAGAAAAAATCTCTCTAATTTTCTAGTGTTTGTTTAGCGGCTCAAAAGATAGGGCCATATAATTTAAACTACATCAATTATGGGAACAGCTTTTAATTTCTAAATTCATACAATTTGTTGTTATCGCGGACATTTGCAATACAGGTTTCTTGTAAACTACAGCTGTGTGTATATTACGGTTCAAAAGTTTGGCCAACTATTGGGACACTCTTTAATTTCTAAATCTTTATACTTTTTATTGCGGACTTAGCAGTACAATTTCTTTGTAAATGTTAACCTTCTACAACTGTCCTTTTTGCTATTGGGAGCTATAGTTAATTTTAATTTTAAAGTGATGCTTATTGCGGTACATTATACACGTAAAACTGCTTTTAAAACGGAACAAATCTGTAAAAAAAAATTTTTGAAATCGGTTCAGATATGACTGTGTTCTGCGGCCAAAAACATAAAAAAACACATTCAGACAAATTGATAACCTCCTTCTTTTTTGGAAGTCGGTTTAATATCTAAATCTACATGAAACCGACCATACAGGCTAAAAAACAACTGCCTTAGTCTTCGAGTCATTTACTAAAAAATGATTAATTATATCCAGTAAGGCATAACTTTAAGAGAATATTCAATATTATTCTTAAAAACATCATGAAAATCACGACTACAACTAAAATTTAATTCAACATTATCTGCGAACGAAAGTTATAATAAAGAAATAATTATTCTTCTAAAGAATTAAATGCTTGTTTTACATTTTTTCTGATTGAATCAGTTAAGTTCAGGAGAAGTGAAGTAGTACCATAGTCTTTATGGAAAGCGTACTGAGCATGATAAACACTCATAAAGGCAGCTTCTAAAATCCGTTCCTTTAAAAGATACTCCATTATTAACCAATCGTTTTTAATCGTTGGGTCTATTAACAATCCTTGATTAAGGTATTGGGACAACACGAGCAATTTTTTACCTAGATGAAAACTTAAAAGTCATTAGACTAGAGTTAAATTGGTGAAACAAAAATCCAGATACATAAGATGACACCTTCTTAATAAAATGAGTTGAAACAATGTCAGTCACAGTGGAATTTGATTTTACCTCGTTCAAGACCAACACTTCGGATTCATTCATTCATCGGAAAGAAATGCAAAATTGAAGTTTTTAATATTAACATTTCTACTTCTTCTGGTCACTCCAGAAACAGCAAAAAAATTACTTCTGACATTATCTAGATCATAAAAATACCTACCATCACCCAGGCAACCACAAATTTTTAACAATCTCCATATTCCTACACTATCAAGTCTATTAAATAGCACAGTACAACAGCGAATCTGGGGGGTAAGAAATTACAAGTCAGGGTGATGGTACTAGGTCAGTATAGTAAAACCCTCAAAGGGTTTGGCGTTCGTATGTGTCAGTTTTTTTTATGACCTTTTAAATTTTTTCCTTATCTTGATGTTTTTTCGCTTAGTTGTAACATTTTGGCAAAAACGCAGTTTAACATAACTCGAGAACCACTTGTCCGATTTTGATGATACAAATTTTGAAAAATTAAGAATTACAATTTCTCTAATCTGTTTCTATGCCGTTTTCCTATATGTGCAACACTTTCGAAGTTAAAAATGAATGTATGAAGGGAAAAAGTATTTTTTGCCTAAGAATTTAAATATTTTTTTTTAAATTCATAAAAAATCCAAAATGGAATAAAGTGCCAAAACTAATTACTTTCGCGTAAAGTCACATAGTTCATGAGCAAAAAAAGGCATAGATCATGAAAATCGATGCACACGTTTCTCATTTATTCACAATTAGGTAAATGTATGATTTTCAAAAATTTGCTCCAGATATGCACAACATTATTTGGAGAAAACATTGACACTCACAAGCCGAACTTTCTCATATTTTTCTACTGTACTTAAAGAGAAATATTGATGCGGTAACACTGGTTCTGTAATGTTCACATAAAACATGCATTGTCATTATACTTCTTCTCTTTCTCACACTGGTTCTGTGATTTTTGTCCAGTTTTTTAAAAGAAAACAAAAGAGAACAGAATATGGAACTGTGCAAGCCAGATATAAATAGCTTTTGCTACTGCTGTGGTCAATATGTCTCAACACATAAAAAAGGGGAAATTTCAGTACTGATTTTGTTCAAACATACGAGATGTACTTCAACCAAAATGTTATAGTGAACGAAAATTGGGTACCAAATATAGTGTGTAAACGCTACTATAACCGTCTAATGGATTGGAAAAATAGAAGACGTGAAAGTATGCCATTCGGTATCCCAATGACTTGGACTAATCCCGTGTGGCAAGACAAGGATGATCTTGATGATAAAGAATTTTCAGGAGATGCAGAAGGGCCAACAGTGGAGTCACACATTGACATTATGTGTGGTTCAGAAACTGATGATAGCGATGTATGCGATGCCACTAGTCCCGAACAACCACCATCGAAAAAGTCCAGGCAATATTTATTAAAATATATAAAAAGAAATAAATAAAATAAAAATAAAAATTATAAAAATGTTTACTTAATTTTTTTAGTAGTTTATGGCCAGAAATCTGGAGTTATTGGGGAAAATTTATAAAAAAGGCGATAAATGACACTTTTTTGAATAAAAACAAATATCATTATTCTTGTCAAAATGGGATACCTTCGCTTAATTGTAAATATAAGCAGAACGCGTTAATCGATTCCTATGATCTATGTCGCATTTTGTTTATAGGTTATGTGACTTTACATGAAATTAATAACACTTGATCCTTTTTTCCGTTTTGGATTTTTTATGAATTAAAAAAAAAATTTAATTTTTAGGCAAAAAAGTATTTTTTTCTCCACAAATTTATTTTTACCGGCAAAACAGTTGATTATAAATAAAAACGTTATATGAACGGATTAAAGAAATTATAATTCTTAATTTTTCAAATTGGTTTCATCAAAATCGGACAAGTGGTTCTCGAGTTATGTTAAACTACGTTTTTGCCAAAATGTTACAACTAAGCGAAAAAACATCAAGATAAGGAAAAAATTGAAAGGGTCATAAAAAAACTGACACATACGAACGCCAAACCCTTTGAGGGTTTTACTATACTGACCTAGTACCATCACCCTGACTTGGAATTTCTCACCCCCCAGACAATAATCCCAAAAATGTTCCACAGTGTAATTTAGAAAAATAAAGCCTTTTCCCATCTTGTATGACTTTTTCCGCTCTGTTGCTATATTTACAAAATATCATCCGGCTTCTAGAAGATTTGTTACATTTGTATGCTAGCTTAGCTAGATCTATATAACACGCTTCGTGACAACAGAAACAGCAGACAAGAAGGAATTAAATTAAGTTAAGACATTTACCTGAAACATAAAAAAGAAAATTAGTTTTTAATCCTCTAGCTTTGCAGTGTTTTTGTTTTTTTAAGAATTGAAAGTAAACAAATCAGGTTTGAAACATTCAACGTAATGTACATGTTTTCAGTACAATTATAATAAGAATAGTGCAAATTTAATGTACAATAATAAGAAAGTTATACACATATAAGTATAAAGTTTAGATTATTTTTAATGTATATATTTTTGCATTTAATCATATTAAGAATGTTTATAACAACTAACTACAAAAAATTTATATTTTAAAAGCGCTTAAACATCATAAAAAAAATTACCTAATAATTTAAAAAAAAAAAAAATTAAAACAGTTTATGTTCATGTTTTTGTTATTTGATTACTTAGATTATTATTTTTAAATTCTCTTTGTGGTTAACATCAGTTTGCTGGCTTATAGTGATCTATTATTTTATAGATTTTTTCACTTTATTACTTTTACTTTAACAATGGTAATATTTAATTGTCATACCGTACAGTTCTTAAATCTTGCGTATCATTCATAAAGCCACGACAATATTCTTTGCCAATTTTTGTTAGTAAAGCGTTCATTATTTACTTTTTTAAATTTGGAAGAATAATTTTGTAAATTTCTGTTTTTCTCTTTAGATGCCAGTTTTTGCTAGTAAAGTTACCGAACAGACCTTATGTAACCGTAACATCATTGCTTGATGAAAAATTGAACATTTATAAGTGCAAGTTTGTTTCCGGTGCATCTAGTTTCCGGTACAGCTAGTTTCTGGTTTCCCTGATTTTTCTTTTAAGTTTCTTAAAAGGAACTCAAGAAAACAATAGTTTTTCAAAAAAAGCAAATATCGTCATATCGTCTACATTTATGGCTGCTAAACGTTAGTGGTAATTTTTGAGTGAATTTATTTTATACATTCTGAGCATGTCGTTTTAGGGACAATGACCTATTCCTTCCAGTTTGATTTCAAAATCGAATATTGTCCAGTTTTAATATTTTTTAGGTAGGCCACGGGCGTGAAGAGGTTAAATGTTGCAAATTAAAATTCAATATTTGAGAATGCAAGCAGACAAAAACGTTCGTTAACTGATTTAATAATTCGAACCAAAAAAAATTTCCTTTTATTTGTTTGTTTCTTTGTTTGAGATGAATTTTTTTCGGACCACAAACTGTGAAATCCAATTTTGTTTATATATATTCTGTTTCTTCACATGTTTTGTTAATTTATTGAATTTGTTCATTTCTTTCAGTATCTGGCACTGTGTGTCAAAAGTAGATGATGTCTGTAAATATATAAATGATTCTTGGTATGATCGTACAAGATTTAAGAGCTCCATCGAGTGACTACTTAATTTATTATTGATTTCCTTTATTCTTTTACTACTTTCATGTACCCCACATACAGTGGTTCAGTGGATGGAACAGACATCAGACAACTGTGCATCACTATCAACCATGTTAATTATCCACCGACTCATTCGTCGTTTTTTTTTTTTGTTTTTTGTCTAACTAAACTTTAGTTTTGTAGGTTTTGCTACAATCATCGATTGTTCTTTCTTCTTGCTCCATCTGCCTCTTTGTTGCTAGAGATCTCATCGGTCAACGGGCACATTTTTCTACATGATTTACACGAAAATAAATTAAAATATCATAAAAAGGGAAATTAAATTCTTTTAATTATACCACAACAGATTCCTCCAACAACATTGTTTGTGCTGTGAATAACTGTGGCGCTGATAGTGTATGACTCTGTGTGCGTGTATGTTGTTGTACCCTGCAAGCATTTTGCAAAGCATTTTTAGACAAAAGTCACTTCTTCCTTACTTCTTTAGATTAAAACCTAAATTTTAGAAAACAAAATACATTATTATTATCGAATTAGGATCTTGTAATAAACACGTTTCCGTCTCTACTAGATCATAATTATACTGTATCACTACTACTACTCCACTTTGCTATTTAAAGACTAACTAACTACTAAATCTTAACTACTAAATCTACATTATTTCATAGTTTAAAAATTTACAAAAACAAATTGCATAAATATCGAATATTGATATTTTATAGGTCTCAACTTTGACTCTACTATGAATGATTTACATAATGTTTCAGATACACAAAACTATTTTCATCTTTCAGTTCGACTTGGCCGGTAATCTCGGGTGGAATCGTTACATCCGTGTTCGTATCGACAATCGTACGAAAAAAAATTACGTGATACGTTAATCGTGTAAACTAAATGGCATTATGACATACGATTGTAAACGGATCGTAATCTTTTGAATGATTCACAATGGATTTCAAATTAAAAAATTCTAGAACTAAAAAAAGAGTACTCAGGCTGGTCAGTTTTTCAAATTTTGTTGTTTCTAAATGTCAAACCCAATTTTTTGCCTATAGCGCTTGATTCAAGGACTGCTGCTTCAATTAGCACTTCTTCACTTGGCACCAGCAGTTTTTTTTTCATAAAGGCCTCCCTCGTTCTGGTTTTTCAATTTAAAAAAAAAAGTTTTTTCTTCGCAAAATTTATTAAATATAAATTATTTTCTTGCAAAAATATAAACTGCGAATTACCTATTTTAAAATCTTAACATCATTAACTAGTGGTACTATTGCGTTTATACACTTAAAAAGCTTATCCCATAGGCTGTTAGCAGTAGATTTTTAAATGCTCAGTTAGGAAGCATGTTTTTTTTGCCAAATTTTTGTGTTCATTCATGAATCTTACATTTAACTTAATATAATAATAACTGTATCATAAACTAAAATTAAATTTATTTAATTCGCACTTTTTTTTAGCGAATTTGTTGCATTTTTCATCTTATTCGAACAAAGTTTTGTTAACGTATGAAAGTTTGTAAAAAACGTACGTTCATTTATTATCATCCGTTAACGTATGTCATAATCCGAAAAACGTATTTTACGATACGTTTTGTACGTTCACGGATGTACCGATTCCACCCCTGTTAAGCTAAATACAAAAAAATACAACACACCAAATTGATAAAACCAAAATTTAAATTTACATGTTGTTTAAACATACATACATATGTTAACAAGTTACAACCAAACCTAAATAAGTGCGCTAAATGCCATCTATCTGTCAAAAATGTTCATGTACATACAAAATGTATGAAACAAACCCAAATAGCGCGGTGTCAGCGCTTAGCAGTTGGAAATTTAAACACATATAAAATTTTTAAGGGAATGTTGTAGGCCTTCTTGTACTTCTGACACACACATACATATTGCACACTACCAGAATAGTGAGACGGTAAACTATTTCCCATTAATTGCATCATTATAGCTGCACGTTTCCTCCCGACTCGAGATACTTATTAGATCAGAATTCGATCTTATTTGTGGTATAGTGACTGCTTTGATTAAAAATGCTTGCAGGGTTCAAATCACATGCAACCTCCCCAAACGCATACATTAAACCTTTTCATACACACATACAGTTATTAATTAAGCATAGTCAATTTGCCCCACTCTGAATCATAATGAATCGTTCATTATAGAATAAAGAAAACAAGCATAAATATTTAAATGTGTGATTTACGACAATAACCCCACAGGGGTTCCCATTCTCGATCGACGTTTTACTATCGAAAATGGCAAGATCGATAAATTTTGTGTATAAGAAGGTACCCAACAATAAGTCATTTTTTATTTGTTTAAATTATTTACATTGATACGGCAAAAATTTGTAAATGTTTAAATACATACTTCTACCCTTTTTATATCCTTTACCACAGGTGGAAAAAGAGCATATCTAAGTTTGTCATTTCGTGTTTAAATTCTACAATATCCATTTTTCTGAGTTCTTATGCATAGCGAAGTGAATTAAGCGATGTCCGTCTGCCCATGCGTGTTAATGTTTAAACAAATTTGCTAAGGCACTGGATGAGCTAGAGAAAATTTAAATGCACCAACGTCTGTTTCGAAAAATTTGTTATTGAAAATAAGCAAGATCGGCCCGTGTCCTTCGAGGCAGTGGGAAAAACACCACGCCCGCCTTTAATTTTTCTAAATCATTTGGAACAAATCTAGTAACTCCGATGTAAAAAACGGCAACAGATATTAAAACATAAGACAAAAGCTTCAAGTCAAAAAATTTGCGCTCGCCCATATCTTCCAAGTTATGGACCTCTGCGATCTTCATAGAAAAGTACGATATTGCAGCATATTTCTTAAGATATCAATTTGGGTATTATGAGGAGATCTTTAAGGAAATACTAACATTTTTTGAAAATTCGAAACCCATTGAGAGCTAATGACATTTGTACTTAACTTTTTTTCTTATCTTTTAATTCTCTGTCACTCCAATAATTGTTTTTATGATTGAAGTTGTTTTACTAAACTACATTTACATAGATTGTGAAGGGTATATAAGATTCTGCATAACAGAATATAGCACTCTCATTTCTTTATTGTGATCCTGAGGGCTTGACTGGGTCAAATCTTTTGGACAAAAAATATTTTATAAATTTAGAAACTGAATACCAAATAAAGGATGGGCTAATCAAATCGACTCTTTATTTTTGCAATATACATCATTCAATACCTAAAAACAGTGGTCATGACCGATGTCACTATTGTTCCATTTCCGATATATGGTGGTGAATGCAGTTGTTCTATCGGAAAGAGAATTACAATTGCAAACAACCTACTAAATTAGTCAAACGAATTTCACCTGGTCACATGTGTATCTTTCAGCCGAAGTTCTCTAATAATAACCTGAATGTGTTGTGGAGATTTTTATTTGTAAAA
Organism: Gymnosoma rotundatum; assembly: GCA_916610165.2. Lineage (NCBI taxonomy): Eukaryota > Metazoa > Arthropoda > Insecta > Diptera > Tachinidae > Gymnosoma > Gymnosoma rotundatum. The sequence continues at coordinate 85,574,224 of OU744337.1, read as the reverse complement.
ATTTTAATTCCTGGCTTGGCATACCTTCCCCCTATCAGTTAATGAAATTCGGATGCTGTCTGTTGAAACATTTTATAACATGTACAGGCAGCTTATGAACATGTACACAAGACACCTAAATTGGATTTGGGTGCTGCTGGCGCTTCTGGACACACGATGGCACCAACGTAACAAATACACTCCCATATCACAATTATTCTCATAATTACCACACCAATCACCAATATTATACGCGGACTACAACTAATAACAGCAACTTATTCAATCAGTAATACTTCTGCAACAATATTTGTATTGAGAACACCAGCTCTTTTGTTCCTCTGCATGAAAAATGAACTTTAGCTGGGCTATAGAAAAAACTTAAAAGGTTGAATGAAAATGTAAAAGCCCTTAATAAGGTGATGCCAATACCAGACTCTTTATTGTCCAAATGATACACATGCCCATACATTTACTACATTCATGCATATATTGCATCAATATAAATTAAGATTTACACTCATATGTATGTGTATGTGCTTGTACATACGAAAAATTGACCGGCTGGCTGCTGGCTTGTTGGTTGGATCTGAATGGATGAATGGTTGGCTTGAATATTTCGTAAATTTGTTGTTTGTTAAAGCAATTATTCAGTTTGTTTTTCTACTCTTTCGGATGTCTCTTGATAAGAATTTATTACTTTTTTCAATATTTGAAATGTTCGATTATTTATTTGTTTGCTTGCATGTCCGTCTGTCTGACTGTGTGCCTGTCGGTTTTTATATTTATTTGACGGCCACTACGTTTATAAAATTTTATATTGTTTTTCATTCTGCATTTTTAACCGTTTCTTAATTAAATTTTTAAAACAGATTTTCATTGCCAAATCAAAATACAAAAACTAGGAATTAAAAAAAAATAATTTCACAAATAATTTCAACTTATCAGACACCCTTTTAAAAATCTTTTAGCACATGTTTTAAGTGAAGAAGAGATTATAAAATATTTGCTCAACATAAATAATATAATTGTCAATTAAACTCAGTATATTTTCCGAGTTTAAATCGGTCAATTATATCAAGCGTGTATGGTCTTTAACGCAAAAATCAGTCCGATAACAAAATAAAACTTTAGTCACACCAAAATAATCTATCCATATATTACGAAGAAATATGCTGCTAAAAGATAAATGTTTGCTTTTAATGAAGCACTTAATTTCGAAAGATTTAATAATCATGTATTTATGAATCCCAAAAAATTGATTTTTGCCTGGTATAATATAGTAATAGAAATCCCAGTACTTGCATTTTTACAATGAATATTTCGTTGAAGCTGATAAATACAACTGTTGGTTATCCTAAGTAGGGATACCAGATCATTCTGATAAGAAACTTAATACCATGTTCACACGGCAAAATGAAGCACTTTCTTCGCTCTCTGAATCATGATGCAAAGTATTCCGTTTCCACGACACATACTACATGCTTCGCTTTGACTTCTGTTATAAAATTTTATTTTTTATTTAAATTTTTGTGTTTGTAATTTATATAATTATAAATTATGATTAAATTATTTGTTTTTATATTAACACATATTCATAAACCACTTTTAATATTGTTTTACTTTTTTTTTTTTTTTGTTAACATTTATATACACCTAGTTCAGATGAACTCGCGATAAAAATAATGGAAGACAGAAATTTTTCATGCTTCGCAAGTGGATTCAACCTGAATCTTCTCAAAGAACAGGCTTCGCTCTCAAGATTTTATATGGCGAAGCACGTTGATTCGATCATGATTGGGCTATAGGTCATGAATGTGAAAGCGAAGCAAGAATAATGGGCTCCGTGGAAATATATTATAATTTACCATTTAAGTTAAAATACTAATTTTAAATACAATTTTTCATTTGATGTTTTTTTTTTCCTTTTTTTTATTCTTTATCGCCCCATATATTTTTTTTTTTTTTTTTTTTTTTTTTTGATTAGAGTGACTTCACTTAACTAGATTTGTTACAAATGATATGTTACCATGATATTGACCTTGCTGATTTTCAATAATAAAGTTTTCGAAACATTATTCGATTGGCACATTTAAATTTTCTCTAGCTCATCTAGTGCCTTGGCAATATAGTATCTGCACAGCAAATCCCAAAAACTGGTATTTACGGCTTATCTGCTCAACACATGAGGTAACATACTACTACCACCGAGTATACAGAGGTGTCACGAGACTATAGTCGTTTCGTTTTTTCTATGCACCTCTTTCTTGACATCCTATCGACTTCAATTTTGTTTTGATTTGTATTTCCGGCGCAAGAAAAAATTAAATGTTTTATTATAGGCAAAAATAAGGGTGGGTCTTATGAAAATTCATAAAATTAAAAAAAGTGATATTTATATGTTTTTATTTGATCAAGTTATATTTATATTAAACATTTGACGAAAAAGTTATAGTTTTTAATTTCTGCCACAGATCACAATTTCTGCATTCAAAAAACACTTCAGATTTAAAGACTTTTTCACTTCTTTTATCTTGTAAGACCACAACATATCACGTTTTTTACAAATTAAAAATACTTCGTAAATGATTTCTTTATTTACGCGAATAAACAATATTTTTTTTTGTGGCAAAAACTTTTTGTGCTGTATGTTTTCTTGTAAAATATCTAGTTTTTGTTTTGTTTATTATGCCTTGTTCATAACAATATAGCACTATATTTGTCTCTTTATCTCTTTCTTGAGAACCTGCTAAAAACCTGATTATATTATTTTCATATGCCAAAGGTTTCACATCTGTATGCTTAGTGCTACTTAACCACCTTACTCTCCAAAAAAAACTTTTATAATACACATTGATGACACGTATACCGGTTTTTACATTTTGTTTGGGCGTTATTTGTTACGTGCCTCTTTGCAAGCAGTAGTTTTAGGTGCCAGCTAGCTCATTGGAAACATCGGGCAGGTTCCCACCCTGAACTACTCATCAAGACAAGTACAATTAAAAAAAAAAGTATTTATAATTAAAACAAAAAATAATCACATATAAAACAAATACAAAAAGCATACACTTCGCTAAGAAACATTTCCTCTTCAATCGGAGAACTAGTTGTTGTTGTGCTCCGAATTTTCGCCCTTCCTGCCTGGAACATTTTGCACTCCTACATACAAAAAAATATTTTTCTCTTGTCCCCCAATCACCACACACATACTTACACTATCCTCCAGTCCAACCCAACTCAAACAAAAGACTTAAGACACGAACATCGTTTCTAATCAAACTCATAAATACAATAACAAAAAAACAACTTAATAAAAATTAGTTTCTAATTAGAATTCAATAGCATTATTTAAAATTGATTCTTACTCATATTCAGCTTGTAAGTTTTTGTTGATTTTTTTGAATCTTAATTACTTCATAACGTTCAATAAGTAAAATTTAATTAACAATTCACAAAAAACCAAGAAAAAATCAAATCCTTAAAACAAGGTGCAAACAACGAATTCCATTTCCTTTATAATATCACAACCATAGGAAAATGAAAAATTTTTCCTTTTCAAAAGACTAAAAAAATCCAACTACTTAAAAACCGTCTCCCTACCTAAAACAGCTCACGTAGCAGGGTTAAGTTTTTAAATACAATCACTAAATTCTTTAATTTATTTAGGCACTTACACACCGTAAAACAACCACAATTTTAATTGATAATTATTAAAGAACAACAAAAATCATAAATAATATTATTAGCATCAAACAAAACTATAACTATAACTAATTTTCAAATTATATATTTAATGTTGATATCCTTATTTTTGATTCTTAAAATTTTTTCTTCATTCAGAAAAATCTATACTAATATGAACTCCTCAACCCGAAATCTTTCGATTTTTTCTTATTTATATTTAAAGAAAATAATCTTGGCCGCCTTTTTTTCTACAGGCTGACGCCGTGTTACCTGATAAGTCTTCTCTATTAATAACAATTTTTTCTCTTGATTTACTTTCAGGATGGGGTATGTTTTTAATTCGTCCTTGGAACTGAGATTGAGGACACCCTCGTCACCTCTCTATATATATGGTGACAAAACGAACAAAAATAATTTTCTGCCTATGTCTTAAGTAATTAAATTTATAAAAACCTCACCTCTGCCTACAATTCAGTTTTTTTTCGAAAAATTTGCAGCTGAACTCTTACCAAAAAACAAAATGAGGTTAATTGTAAAGACAACTGGGGAAAAGGGTGATGAGCACTCATTCATTTCTAATGAAATGCCTCTGAAATATGATGAGGACCACAGTGGACCCTACACGGTTTTTGTCGGCACCATCGACTGATGCTAGGACACCTATTAATCAATTTAGGTTGACGGAGAAGTTACTGGATCTTAAGGTAAATGGTATCGAAAGCATTATTAAGATGGATTATAGTAAATGCAAAATTAATTTTAAAACGCAATGTGATGCTAATAACTTTGCTAACAATCTGTATTTGGAGAATGCTGGATACGTTCCCAAAAGTTTTTCACAACTACCCTGTAAACATATTCGAGACAGCAGCTACCAACTGCAAAATGTCAAAATTAGAATGCATGTGTTTATATGAGAATGACTATTTTGTTGACAGCAAGGCAACTACTAATTTCTATTTTTGTTGGCCAAGGCGAATTAAATATAAGGTGATAGCGGTGGCGAATTCAATTCTTTTCCCTGGTATTCTAACTGTCAAACTCCATATATAAAAAATCTGTATAACAGTTAGATAAATTTTTTATATATGGAGTTTGACAGTTAGAATACCGGGGAAAAGAATTGAAATATATTTTAATTTTAAATCCGATATGCTTCTTTAAAAACTGCTAAAGTGACATCACTGAAATACAATAAAATCATATTTTTATTGTGTAGCTGCTGCCTTCAAAACAATTATGTAGCTGCGTACAAGCCGACAAATGTTGCCAGCGTCATTTGCTGTAGTGTGTTCGTGTATCTTGCTGTGGTGAATGTGTTTACTCCACTACTCACTAAGACTGTAATTGTTTTTAATATACCGGAAGAGATGTTAATGAGTGATTTACTATCGTCACCGGTACCGATTGTGAAATTAATCATAATGACAAAAAAAATTGGTAATGAACGCAAGCCTACTATGAAGGTTCCCAGCAAAAAATTATTGAAAAGGTAATCGAGTGTGGAATTAAGCATTTTTAGCAGAAGTACTTCCCAACTAGATTGCCAACTTAATTATTTTAACAAGGCATGAGACTTTTATAATCAATTACTGAGAATCGATTACATAAATTATTGTAGGAAATAATGAGTACATTTAGTACGGTAGTCTCTTTCAACATAAAGAACTAGTTCCATTACTACTTCCTTTTTTGGAAACTAATGTAATGTGTTTTGTAATCGAGTAACAATATATGGCAATCACAAAAGCAAGTCATTTTATGGCAAGTACTTTTTAAGGTAATGTCTATTTTTTTGCTGGGTTAAAGTGGTTTTCAAGGGTCTTCAAATACCTAAAGAAATGGATTTTGCTTTTACGAAACTTACGACAAAACCCTTCATCCCTTTCGGTCAATGTCGTAATTGTTATAAATTTAATCATATGGCTGACAACTGCAAGCAAAAGGAAAAGACTTGCAATAATTGTTTTAGCAGACCCGCGACGGAACTTTTGTGAGATACCTCAGTAATAGTTTGTAGAAATTGTAACTTGAGTAACCCACATTCGGTGTCGGATGTTGAGAATATGGCCTTCCAACTGAAGTCAATTGCGAATTCCTTTTTTAGTAGATGGGGAGATAAATCTCTATCAGATAGTGACAGACATTTTTTGGGTGAAGTTTCGAAGGCACTGGATAGAGCTCTTATTTCAAAAGACAGAAACGAGATTACGGCATCAACTAGTGGTGCAGAAAGAAGAAGAGAGTAAGCATGAAATTTTTACAATATAATATTCAGAGCTTGGGAAAAAAGGAAATATAGAAATATTAGAAATGTTTTTGAGAAAAAAATGATATTGATTTTGCACTGCTTTATAAGATTTGACTGATGGACAACAGGAACTCTAGTTTACTCAAATACAATTTTGTGTGTAAATTCAGGGATGATGGTTAAGGAGGTGTTGGGCTGTATATTAAAAAATACATAAAATTCACCATTAACAGAATAAACAACGAATGCCGAATATTAATATCGTATGCATAGATTCTCCTCCGGATATAAATTTATTTGATCTTGAGAGTACGATGAAGGAAACAATGTATTTTTTTTTTTTTTTTTTTTAAATCAAGACTATGTACAATTGTAGGCGGGGACCTTAACGAAAAATCAACATTGTGGGGGACAGTTTATCAAATAAAAAAGGTAGACCTTTGATATATGATTTTGGTTTTACAGTTTTGAATGATGGCTCTAAGACCTTTGTGTGCCCAACTAGCGAATCAGCAATTAATGCAACCCTAGTCAGAAACCCGGTTGCGAATATGTCTTGGAAGACTTTGGAATTGAATTGGAGTAATCATAAGCCTATAATCTACGGTTTTGAGTCTTCAAGAGGCAATATAGTCAAAAAACGTAAGATTATTTATAAGAAGTTATACGATAAACTGGGTCTAATGGCGTTTGGGAAAGATATGGTTGAGGCAAGTGCAAAGATTAAAAATGAGATTGAACAATGTACGATAAAACTCAAAGGAGAGTCATATTAAACCAAAGTCATGGTGAGACAAAGACTCAGATAGACTTTTTCGAATAAGAAATGCGCCGAGACTCCAATTTTTCAAATGCGGTTTGTGGAAAATAGTGTGAAGGTGCTCATAACAGATGAATAATTTCAAAAGCATATTAAAAAAAAAGAAAGAATAAGAACTTCAAGAGGTTGCAGGATGAACTTTCTAATCCGATAAAGGTAGACCATATGTGGAAACAAATAAGGAATTTAAAGAAATATGGCAGGATAAGGAGAGATGTCATTAATATCTCGTTTGATGATTTTGAAGCTTTTTTAAACTCTTCTAACCTAGATTCTGCGGGTGGATTGGATGGTATTACTTACAGGATACTGTTATGCCTCTCTTGCAATGCGAAAAAAAATTTCAAATTTTAAAAAGAATATGGTACACCGGTACCTTGCTGGAGATCTGGAGAAGAATTAAGATTCACCCTATTCCGAAGAAAGAAGATTATTTTGAGGTGTCTGATTTAAAGCCCATATTTTTATTGCCTGTTTTCCTATAATGCATTGAGGAGATGATAAAGCATTTTATGGACAGATTTGTAGTAGAGAAGGGATTATTACCTTAAAGAAAAAAAATGGGACTACTCTTTGCAATAATGATTTAATTAACACGGTTCAAATCTTAAGAGCTTTAGGGTTAAAAGAGGTGGCGATTTGTGTTGACATCAAAAAGGCTTTTGATAATGTTAATATTTTTATTCTGGAATCGAAACTCATTGAGATGGACTTTAACAGGAAACTAATTAAGTGGATTACTACTTTCTTATCGGATCGCACATTCTGTCTACAGGGTTGCGTATATAAAACAGGTAGAGGTTTGGCACAGGGGAGTGGATTAAGCCCTATTCTTTAAAATTTGTATACCGCTTCAATTCATTCGTTGGAGATTGAGAAAACTCGAATTTTTCAGTTTGCTGATGATTTTTTAATTTTGGCCTACGACTCCGCTTTAGATGCGGTAGTGGAAAATCTCATGAACATTTTTAAAAAATTTGTTGAGGTCTGTAATGAATTGGAACTTGATATTAACCCTAACAAAACATACTGTCTCTTCATTTGGCAGAAGGTGCGGTTTAATCGGCTTTTGCATTAACAATACCCCAATCAAAGAGGTTAAAAACATAAAATACTTTGGCCGAATTGTGTCAGTGAATAATTCGCCTTTACCTCATGTGGCTCGATTTATTTCTAGATTGAACCGCTCTTGCGTAGTTTTGAATACCATCAGTGGTTGCTTATATGGCATCCATGCATTTTTATAAGGCCTTCGTTCGGTCAAAAAAGCAAATTGTCATATCAGAAGAGCCCTGGGTTTATTAAGATCTACACCAGTACGCATATTGTATCACTTATCTGCAGAACTACCTACAAAATACAGATTAGAACTGGCTACAACAAAGGATCTCATCAAAATCTTTTGTTTGGCAAAATCATTACTGACTCTACAAAACCCGATCAACACAAGTTAAAAGAAGATATTTATCAAATGCACAGTCAAAGCAGGTAAACTTAAAGTATTCGAGAATTTTTACAACAATGTCAAAGGTAATATGAACAAAGAATAAGTGAACCAAATCTTTTTATCTTAGAAAAACGACATCATGAATAGGGGCTTACAGCTGATTTTTTCAGACGGGTCCATTAATGAAAATATGTCGGGTGGGGCCTTTTACCATCCGGATTCAAAGTCATGCAGAGTATTTAAGTTTTCAAAGGCTCTTTCGTCGATGGCGGTAGAGTTGACTATAATCGAAAAGGCAATAGAATTTACAATTCAGTTTAAAATAAGCAACGTGGCCATATTCACGCAAAGAAAAAATATGGTTGAGGTAACCATAATCTAAGAGCAACATATTATGGTTGCATTATATGGTTGCAAACAAAACATAGTATTGTTACATTTGCAACCATATTGTTGTTGTTCAAATATAAACATTATATGGTTAACATTTTCCAGATATAAAAGACTTTTTATTGTTTTATTCATTTACGATTATTCATAAAAAATATTTAGAAAGATAAATTCACAAAAAATCAATTAATTGCTTATAATAACGCTTGGAGCATAAGCTACAAGAAACAGCTATACAAAAATATAGTTTATAAGCCCAAATAAACGATTACACAATTGTGTTTCAAACACAAAAATAAAAATGTATATGATTACAATACATACATACATATACATATATTTATTTCAACTTTTTTTTAATGTTTTGGTTCCCTTTTTATTTCTTTTTATATTTTGCTGTTTTTTTAATTATTTATTTTGTACATAAATTTTTATTATTATTTTTATAAAAAACAATTTCAAATTTTAGCTACCAGAAAAATTACTGAACTGTCAAGAACTTGAACAAAATATTTTTTAGCGCAAACATTTTTCTGTTGCTTTAAACCATACTTTGATTAATAATAATATATTATGGTTAAATATTTTATATTATTTTTAAAAAGTTATAAAACTTTGGTTGTGGTTGAAATTTTTTTAAGTTAAAACCAACCATGTTGCATTTTTTGTGCACAGTAACCATATAATCGTTGAAATTTAACAAAAAATGTTTATCGTGACTAAAGTTTTGGTGAAAATAACTATAATTTGTTCTCTGCAACTATACTTTGTTACAAAGAACATAATATGGTTATTGTGACCATATCACAACCATGTTTTTTTTCTGCGTGTTAACTGGCAGCAAAAGTGGGGCCCAAGCTCTGAGGTGCGCAGAATTAAATGAGATACGTTCTAGAACTCACAGACTGGTGAACGGGGCTTCTTCCTCAATTGTGTTGAAATACCCTATATACCCTCACACAAAGGCATTTCTAAGAATGAATTAAGGACGCATTAAGGGAATTGAATATGGTAAAATATTTCCAACAACAGTGAGACTACTCTGGTTCACGAATATGTCTCTAAATTTGAAAGCAGTTAAAATCAGACAATTAAATAGAATCCTGACGGGACATTCTTTCAGCCTTTACTCACTCGCGAGGCGACATGTGTTGGATAGTGATCAGTGTGACCTTTGCACGGAAACGAAGGATGATTCTCACATTATATACAAACGCACTAGATATAATAATACAATACAATTATACTACAGCATTTTTTTTTTTTTGGGAGAGTTGATAATTATCACGTAATTACCCAATTCTAAAACAAAGCAAGAGACAAACTGTGAAATTTTTTGTCTAAATTTCTGATGGCATTCTGACCTAATGGTTCTGCCAAGTAATTCTATAATTGTCGGAGAGGCACGGAGTAACCCCAAATAACACAAAAAAAGGTAACAGTAGAAATACAACTTTACGGTTGCGGCGACGGATTCCGCATGTCAGAGAAAATACAAATAAAATGAGTTTTGGCAACGGCCATATTTTATTATTCGTTTTTTATTTTTTTTTTAATTCTTTTTTTAGTGAAATATATTAAAATAATTTTATACAATGTATATAACCAATAAATTGGAAAATTTTTAAATTACTGTTGTTTTTCAATGACTTTTTACATTTTCTTTCTCTTCTTTTTTCGTAGTCATTCACAAAAAATACTAGCGGATAGTATTTTTGTTAAACAAAAAAACCTATAAAACTGTGGCAACATGCTGAAAGAGAAAAAATTTAAATTGAGAGCTTGAGAGAAAACGAACTCAAATTCAAATAGATTCTAATTTCATGCGGATTCGTTGAACGTTTTGAATTGTCAAAACCTCATATAAAAAACCACCGCATCCGCAACCGTGATGTTGTATTTCTACTCTAAGTTGGGATATAAATGTAAAATAAAATAATTTATTCTATTTATTTCTACTTTCAGGCAAATAACCGCAAAATAACAACCACAACACCGGCACAAAAAATGCCAAAAATTTCTTTCAAAGCTTCTAAGCCCCCCAAAAAATACAGGAACTACAAATGTCGCGTATGCAAACACACACGCCCGCTTCGAACATGCCGTAAATTCCTGGCGACGTATGTTACTAACCGCATTCGTACTATGTGAAACATAAATATTGTCGAATTGCCTGGCCCGTGAACACCCCCATGGTACATGCCATTCTTTGTTGCACATCCATCCAAGACTACTAGGTGAGTTTTCACCATCCTATCCAGTTCCAGATCATAATCAGTATTCCCAAACCGTAAATCTCTTCAAAAACACGTTCTTCTTCCTTAAACACCATTAAAAATCCTCTCCTCCAACCACGTCCAAGAATTCTTCCTTAACATCGATCTAACGAAAAAAATTTAATTATTCTTGTGCAGCAGTACAGGTTAAAATTACATCGACTATATCACACGCTTGCCATCTGCTCGATTCGGGATCGCCAATCAGCAAAAAGGTTGATCGATACACTTAGTTTAAACACGTTTACCCTTCATGAAGTGACCATATGCCCTACAACTATAAAATCACGCTATGATTCATAGTCAACGATCGAGGGCACATTCAGGGTGGATAATCAAATAAGTCTCCATCCATCTATCTCAGTCTTTGCCACAGTCATACAAAAGAAACTCATGTAGAAAGGCCCTAACTCGTACAGGAGAAGGTAAAAACATAATAGAAACTGTATTTATCACAATGTAATATTAAAAATGCATTTGCTTAGAAAACCGTTTTTTTTTTTTGATACTATTGCATTCAAATTTGTGACAAGGTGAGACCATGAGACCAGCGATATGTATGTATATTAACTAATATATCATGCAAATAGTAACCATAATTCAAAAGGTATTTTGATCTCTATACTCAAAGTAGCTGTAATTAAATTTATCAAGAAATATAAAATTCAGTGGCACTTTTTACAGGTTCATATAACACATAATATTTTGTTGTTGTTTTTTTTTTTGTTACGTATGTATGTGTGAAGTTTGCAAAAAAGAATACCTGTTGTTAATAAAGGCCAGGATTCACTGTCATATACAATCGTACGATTTAATCACACAAAAAGCTGACAGAATTCTGTCCAACTTTAAAAATCGCTTCAAAATGGCGTCGTAGGCGCCAAGCTTTCATATAAAAAAGATGCAAAAACATATGCTTCTAACATTTTGTTATTTCTCCTCTTCATCTTAAAAAATCAACCCTGATCGCAAAGAGAAAAATATTTTATAAATTATTTCAAAAGATTATAAAATCGTACAGATCTATCAAAAAGTCTGTCACACACATACACTTTTAATCCAAACTATCATGCAATTTTTCACAGATCGTACGAATGAGTATGATAGTGAATCCTGGCTTTAAGTAGAAGCAAAAAAAAAACTACACAGCCATGAGGCCGCTTGACTTATGAAAGAATTAAAGGGCGAAAAGCACTAAAATGTTTCTCCACAAAGTAAAATCAAAATATAAAAGAACGTTCTTACACGGAACCGTTACTTAATAAACTCAGTCACTGTAGTGATCAGCGATTTTTTAATCACAGTGCACTTAGGAAATTTTACCCATTTTTTGGCCAAAAATAAAATCGAAATTTTTGCTAAGTTTTTTTTTTTTTTGCTTTAATATAAAGAAACAATAACAAAGTAAACAAAGTAACAAAGTAAATTGTTCGAAAGAATCGACTGACTGTTACTTTATCACATCTTTTGCTTGCGTTTTGTAAATTAGTTATCAAAATTGAGTGCAGTGAATTTTGTGATAGTTTGTTATAAAAAAATTTATAATAATTTATAATTTTCAAAACCTGAGTAATGGAAAACAATGTCGAAGGTGAGTACTTTAATGATATATACAGCCCAATTATGAATATTCTCATGGAATTTCTTTAGCACGGAAAAAATATTTTCTCGAGAAAAGATTCCTCTAATTATGAATTCCGTGTGAATAAAATTATAAAAAAGTGGCATCATCATAATTTGAGGAAATATTTTTGAATTGAAATTTTTTTGGCTTAAGTTCATTTTATTTTGAATTTCTAAAAATCTTTTTCAGAAAGAAAATTTATTTTACAAATGTATGCGAACGTTTTTCAAAGAAAACAAGAAAAATTCGACGCTAGCAGAATGAAAAGCTGCACTTTCTGGACCTCTACGACTTTCAACAGCATTCTTCGCATATATCTACCTTAGTTGTGTATTTTATAAACATCATCTATTTAACCCTTTCGGGACGGAGTTTTAATTTGCAAACCAAATTATGTATGGCAAAATTTTTTTCATATTCTGAAAGGTATGATAAAAGTATTATGTTCTCCATACTCAAAAATTTTAAATTCGTCCTTTTATCCTGGGACATATAATCCCAATAAGTATTTTTATGGGGCATAAAATCACAATCAGTGTTCTCGAAGAGCGATTCGAAATTAAAAAGATAACTAAAATATAAATATTATTAGATTTAGATAAAAGTTAACCTTTATTTTTAACATTTTAGGAATGCAATTAGGTATTTATTTGTGGAATGGCCCAAAACACTTGTAACATAAGGCGTTGTTACAACCTGAGCATATCATCTTTGTTCGCTTTTCTATGCCAAGTGAAGAACAGCGGACACAGCGACAACGCTTCTCTTGCTCTACTGGCAAGTGGTCTCCAATATTGATGCTATCCGTTTTTGGACGTTTGGGAGTTCTACCTCCCTGGCGATTGCGTTGAAAATAAAGAAAAAAGACAGTTTGAAAATTGCTGGGACGTATTATCCCAGTAGTCCCGAAAGGGTTAACCAACTAACTTTGTAAATAAGAATACGAGAATATTCATATCAACAATAATTCAGTTAGACGAAATTTACACACAAACCAACGTATTTCTTTACTGTTCTCTCTGTATTTCGTCCTGTACATTTGTTTTTGCCATTGTTTCAATCATCGATTGAACACGAATGCAAATTTTGTTTTATGTCATTCTTACTTGTTTACTCACAACATTATAAATGCTGTTTCAGTATCATTTTGATTGTTATGAGGTAAGTATGAAAGCACGCTGTGCCGAGAGTGCTTATAATTTAATTTTTATTAAATTGTTATTTGAACTGTAAATATTATAAACGAATTGAAATTATTTTAGCTTAAGGTCATTTTATTTTTACTTTCTAAAAATCTTTTTTAGAAAGAAATTTTATTTTACAAATGTATGCGGACGTTTTCCAACGAAAACAAGAAAAATTAGACGCTAGCAGAATGAAATGCTGCACTTTCTGGATCGCTACGACCTTCGTCTGCAGATATCTGCAAAATTTAAAGAAAACCGCATTTTTACAGGTGACTACTGCGTATAAAATTCAGAGTTATTCAGTACATGGCGAGAGCAACGCAGCGAATATGACAAAAGAGCCGCTATATCTGTCCAAGTCTTTTTATTTTTTAGTGACAGTAATTGTTCCGAAAACTTTAAACAATATATAAAAGAGCTGTCAAGAATTTTTTCTCAAATATGAATATGAAATGGCATAAAAGTTGTAGGAGGTTCAAAGTTTTTTAAAAAACAGCATGCTATTTGGCTTAAAAGTAATACTTCGAAGAAAACCTGAAACGCAGTCTACCTTCACTTAATCGAAGCCTGAACGGCTGGTAAGCTAAATTTCTTCTGTTTTCTTTGAAAGTTAGAGTACACTCGAAAAAAATTTTGTAAAAAAAAATTTAGAACACCAGAGAATGTATCAAAGATCTAAAAAATCATGGATACGGAAACCTACAACCCTGGAAACCACTTTGAAGTTAGTTCTTAGTTAGAGTACACTCGAAAAAAATTTTGTAAATGTAGTGATCTACTATCTGGCAACGAAATAGCGTTTGGTAATCTGGCAACACCGGCTGAAAAGTTGAGTTGCAATGAAATGCATCTGACTTCAGACATTTCTGTTGAGATAATTATAAAATAAAACGTGATTGTGAAACCATTACAATTCATGTGTGGGGTACATCTTTACACAACATAAAAAAAGTGAAAATTTTTAGTGTAAAATTCATCGAGAAGAAAATTAAAACATGGATTTGCCTTAACAGATGCAGGAGTTGTTTTCCCTATGTCTGCCACGCTTAGCCAGCTGCGAATACTGTACGACTCTATCGGTAACAACAAGAGCAAGACTGCCGAAGATCCCGAGACTAGTGACATGACAGATTTTCCAACGAAAAAACAGGCAATTTGCGTTTATGCCAAATACATTTCTGTTACTCCAGTAGCAGCCGCAGTAACCGATGCGTCAGTAATGCCCTCAGTAATCGACCACCGATGTAACTGAAGCGAATGTTTCAGATGAAACCGTTGTTGATGATACTGACGTTTCCCCTGCAGCTATCCCAAAAAATTTTACCATTCAAGCAAAACTTTCTTCTGTCGAGCCCCCCGCTGCCGAGGATGTTGCTGCTGCCATGCGTTCCCATAATTCATTGTTGGAAGAAGAACTAAAAAATCTAAAAATGAGGATGGAATTATTAAAATTGTAACAACAAATAAATGCAATGGAGAACAACGAGCGCCAATTAGCCAAGAACCACCGTATTGATTTGTCGGAATTAGACTCAGCTATACCACAATTCAGCGGGGATGACCATTATGATGTGACAAAATGGTTCGCACAATTTGACGACTATACTAAAATGTGCGAGTATTCCGATAAAGAAAAATGTGTTCGCGTTCGTCGCCGCTTAACTGGAACTGCAAAAAGGTATGCAGACAACCTAGGATTGCTAAAATTTGAAGAACTAAAATCTAAAATAGTAAAGATGTTTAAACGTTCAGTATCACGTCAGGACGTATACATTCAACTCCGCTCACGTACGTTACATCAAGGCGAGTCATGTCTAAGCTACGTTATCATGATGCAGTCAATAGCCACACAAACCATTTGGTCACTATCAAAGCCAGTGTACTAAACCGAAACGTCCACCAAATTCGTGCTTCATCTGTGCCGAGGCCATTACCATCAGAACTGTCCGAAGAAAAAGAAGACCATTGCTGCCGCTATGCGTGAAGCCACAGAGGATGCGGTTTTAGATCCATATCAAACGGTAAGTGTTGCCTTTATTCAACAGTCTAAGCGCACAAAGTTAAAAAATTGTTGTTGTCTTTTTGATACGGGTAGCCCTATTAGTTGCGTCCGAAGATCCTTAATCCCATTTATAATAGATGATAAGAAAAAGAAGACGTGTTATCGCAGTATCGGGAATAGGAAAATAAACACTAATGATCGTGTTAGTTGTGAAATTATGTTAAATAATAAGAAAGTATATCACGAATTAATGATTTTGCCGGACGAAGAAAGGTTGTGAAATTTTGAGAAAATTAAATATATTTTTGTGTAATATAAAATTTAAATACAACAGAATAGAACTTTTAAAACTGAATTCAATAAATGATAACAAACTTGATGGAAAAATTACGCTTATGACTTTTGATTTATACGAAGAGACTAGAAATTTATCGGAAGTTCCACCTAACATTTTTGGGTGTAATCAATTAGAGAAAACTGTAGTTACAGGAGATGATAATGTTGAGAATGTTTTAAACGATCTAACCTCAAGGGTTTCCGAAGAACAAGCTTCGAAGGGGGCGAATGACTCAGTATTGGATATTGTTAATGAAAATTTGGAATGTGGGGAATTAATGCAGGTAATCTATACGATTGGGACCTGGTCGGAGATAAATATAAGTACCGATATTAATTCAACTGATGCATCTAGACTGCTGTCAATTGTAGAGAAAAACTATTTGAGAACCGTTGTTAGTAGTCCGAAGTCTATAGATTATTGTATGAAAACCAGGCTGACTAGTGACATCCCATTGTACAGTGCGCCAAGGCGGCTTTTATACAGAGAGCGTTGTGAGGTTAAACTGAAAATTGAGGACCCATTGGAAAGGGGTATTATTCGCCCCAGTGAAAAGGAAAACCGGGGAAATGAGAATATGTGTGGATTACCGGGCATTGAATGGGATTACTTTGAAAGGTAATTCCCCATTACCCGTTATAGATGATTGTTTGAACTATCTTGGGAATAAGAAATGTTTTTCTACACTTGATTTGGAGAAAAGTTTCCATCAAGTACCGATGCACGAAGATTCGATTCAATACACATCACTTGTGTCACCCCTGGGTCAATATGAATACTGTTATATGCCCTTCGGATTGAAAAACGCGGGATCGGTGTTTCAACGTTTCATAAATAGGGTATTAAGAAAACTTACTGATGAAAGGAAAATTGTAGTATATATGGATGATATTAGTATTACAACGGAGACTTTGGACAAACATTTTGGAATATTGAAAAGGGTTTTACTTACCCTAAGGGAAGGGGGCCTGAAATTGAATTTAAGGAAGTGTAAATTTGCATACACAAAATTAGATTACCTAGGGTACAGAGTAAATGAAAAAATTGGAGAGATGCTTGGGTCTTTTTTTCACAGATTTGTACCTTATTTCTCTAGAATAACGACGCCGTTGACCAATTTAAGGAACAAGGATTTTAAGTGAACAGACGAATGCACGGAAGTTTTTTTTGACACTCAAGGGCAAGCTGATAAATTCGCTAGTACTGCCAGTATATGATCCCGCCGTTTGTGAGACAGAATTGCATACAGACGCTACTTCTAGGGGATTTGGTTCAGTGTTGCTTCAGGAACAGAAGGACAATAAATTCCATCCAGTGGCTTTCTATTCTGAATGCGCGTCACCGGCAGAGTCAAAATATCACAGCTTCGAGTTAGAAACCTTGGCATCAATATATGCCTTGAGACGATTTCGTGTATACCTAGAAGGCATTCCTTTTACGATTGTAATTCTCGCGCAATAACTTTGGGTAAAAAATTAGTAAACCCAAGTATAGCTCGTTGGGCTTTGGAATTGGAAAATTACAATTATACCATTCGACATCGACGGCGTGAACCAATGTCACATGTTGACGCCTTGGGTCGTATTCGTTTGATTGCCGCCATTGATTCGGTTGACGTTGATACGAACATACAGATTATTCAGTGCGAGGATGAATTTATAAGAACATTCGGGAGAAATTAGAGGACGGTGATGTTGAGGGTTACGTGTTGGACAATAATTTGGTATTTAGATGGGGAGCGCAGGGACGGAAGCAACTGCTGGTACCTGCGGCAATGGAAGATAATATCATACGACTGGTACATGAGAAGTACGGCCATGTTGGCATAGAAAAGCGCTTCGGTCAGATCCAGAGGCATTACTGGTTTCTAAATATGAGGGCAAAGATAAATGAATTCATTGAAATGTATATATTATTCGTCACCGAATATAAGGAATGAACGTAATTTGCATAATATAATAAAAAAAGCCCATTCCTTTTGATACTCTTCATATTGACCACTTTGGCCCTTTGCCGTCCGTAAGATCGAAGAGGAACCATATATTAGTTGTAATAGATGGCTTTACAAAATTTACGAAATTATATGCGGTGAACTCCCCGAGGAAAAGGAGGCGTGCTGCGCTTTGAGGAGGTATTTTCAATATTATAGCATACCGAGACGAATAGTTAGTGATAGAGGAACATGTTTCACGTCTAACGAATTTGAAAGGTTCATGGAGGATCACAACATTGTACGCGTCAAGATTTCAGTAGGTTCGCCGCAGTCAAATGGGCAGGTCGAACGGGTGAACAGGGATATTAAGGCCTTGTTGGCAAAGTTGACAGAACCGATGGATCATGCGGATTGGATCGGCAAATTGACCAGCGTAGAATCCGCGATAAACAATACCATTCGTTGTACGACGAAACAGTCACTTAGTAGACTACTTTTTGGTGTCGAGCAAAGGGGTGAGGTAGTGGACGAATTGACTGAATACTTGCAGGAGGCTCACTCTGATGAGGGAGTAGTTCTGGAAGATATTAGAAAAGAAGCTTCGGAAGCTATCAGGAAATCTCAGTCATACAACACACAGTATCATAATCGGCGAGATCATTTCAGATTGGGGACTTGGTAGTTCTGAGGAACGTTGATACGACCCCCGGGGTAAATAAGAAATTTATACCGAAATATCGTGGGCCATTTGTTATTCGAAAACAATTGAGTAATGATCGTTATGAAATAACTGATGTAGAGAATTGTCAGATAACCCAAATTCCATAAAGGGGTATTGTTGATTCTACACGCTTGAAGAAATGGTTTGAACTTCAAAGTTGTGAAATGAAAGGGTATTAAACTCTAAAGCCAACACTTCCGAAGATGAATATATAGATTATGCATATTTAGAAGATTAATTTAAGTATGTATATCACGCAATCGAGGTCGGGTGTGATTGAAATGGCATACAAGTTGTAGGAGTTTGAAACTTTTTTTAAAAACAGCATGCTATTTGGCTTAAAGGTAATACTTCGAAGAAAACCTGAAACGCAGTCTACCTTCACTCAATCGAAGCCTGGACGGCTGGTAAGCTAGATCTCTTCTGCTTTCTTTGAAAACTCTAACTTTCAACTCTAACACTCGAAACAAATTTTGTAAAAAAAAAATTTGATCACCAGAGAATCTATCAAAGATCTAAAAAATCATGCATACGGAAACCTATATCCCTGGAAACCCCTTTGGAACTAGTCCTTATTTAATTTCTTAGTTAACTTTACCAACTTTTTTTTTTTAGTATATGTAAAACTTTAAGCATCCGTCCCTCCCTCTTAATAGTCTCCCAAAAGTTTTAAAAAAATCAATCATTCAAATTGGTCCTGCCGTTTGGCTGTAATTAATTTTGGCCAAAAAAAGAGTTAAAATTTCCAAGAGTGCAGTGATTTAATCACAGGTACCAAAATATCGCTCATCTCTAACTCAAACACGTAGCCACAGTGTTTGGTTCCATTGAAAAAATTTTGTGATAAAAATTGGTTTGTTTTTGCGTTTCTAAACGTTTTGTGCTTTTTTCTATTGATGAGATTAAGTTTTCCTATTTTTCTATTTTATCGACCTATATTAAAAAATATTTTTGTTTCTAATTTGGTAAAAGATATTTTAATTAAAAATTGCAGATATATCTACATGCAAATAAATATTTAGTGCAGCTAATTTGAATATAAATTTTATTTGCATTCAAAAAAGTTAAACGGTATTAATTTAAAAAAACAAATGTATTTCGGTAAGTTCGAGTTTTAAAATCAAACGGGTGTGTTTAGATATTAGGCCTGTTTCTTTAGTCTACTTTGGGATCCCGTGGGATCCCAATTTGCACGAAAATTGTTTTCTTACTTCAAAATTGGGTAAATGAGAGCGGTTATGAGAGAATAAAGTTCTTCTTCTTCCTGCACGAAACAGCCCAAACGTTTTCTTCGTGCAAGTTATTTAAACTTGTGCAACAGCCAGTGTTGCCAGAACTTTAATGTGTAAAACCTGCGAAATCCAACAATATTTCGCGAAAAAATCTGCAAACTCTGCACCTTATTTTAAAAATCTTCAATAAATCTTCAAATGCATTTTTTCTTTTTTCATTTTACTTTATTTTAAAATGACAATTTATTTCTATACAACATACAAAATCCGAATATATATGAAAATAATAAAAAAAACAAAAACAAAATACAGAATAAATAAATTATATTAAAGTTACATACTTACATAAGTAAAGTTCTATTAGATGCTATAAATTTTATATAAAATTATATAAATAATAAATAAAATATGACATCATTTTAGCAAATCTGTAGCTATAAGTGTGTCGAAACATTCAAAGTTTTTAAGTTTTAAATAATCTTTTATAAGCAATGTTCCTACTAAAGATTCATTTTTTAAGCGATTACGAAGTTTTGTTTTATTTGTTTTACCTGACTAAATATTCTCTCGACATTTGCCAATGAATGTGGTAAAGTCATTACATTTGGGACGAATGCTCAAAGATTTGGGAAAGCAGAATCAGACCAGTACTTCTTATTTAGAATTCATTTTTCCAGAAATGAACTAAAGTCATTTCTTTTTTATCTTTGGAAAATTTTTAGCTAGGTCTCAAACTGATTTTGTGTCACAATTTATTATTGAATTCGCTTTGGAATAATTTATAAAAATTATTAATAATATCACGAATGTCCTTTTGAAATATAAATACATATATTCTATTATTATCATTAAGGCTATTTAATATAAATTTTGCTTTATCGATTTGATTAATATTAACAGCAAATGAACAATAAATTTTTAAGCACTCATATAAGTCTAATAAGCAAATTACAACCGACTCTACGAAAAGCCAACGCGATTAAGATAGGTGTAAAATCTTTTTGGGCTTAATATCTAATAATATTTGTATTTTATCAAATTGGTTATGATGTTTTGGACTGTTCGACAAACAATTGTATTCATCTCTATCTAGCGTCTCCACAGCAGATAGAAATTTGAGTTATGCATACGACAAACATTATACCAGATAGTGACATACTTATACATTTTATAATAAATAAATCTGACATTTGACTTTTTTAAATTTGGTCAACGGAATGTTTTTTGCTTGTCATGACAGCAGCTCCATCTGCTGCAAATCCAACCGTGTTCTCTTTATAGTAAACGCCATTGCCGATAAAATACTTAACAATTAATTTGTGTAGGTTAAAAACGTCGGATTGGTCTACTTTCACTAAGCTTAAAAAGAGATTTCAAAATCTATGCAGACCTGAACTCGCATGCATAAGGATTTTTTAGTTGAAAGGTCTTTTTTTTAATTATTTTTTATGATATTATTGAACTGTGGATATTTTAATTCTTGCGAAAAAAAACCGACTTCAAAACAGATTTCATCTGTCTTCCTATAACAGGTCAAGTGTATGGCCACATTAATTAGGTTACATTAACTATTGGGACACACTTATATCTCCAAACTTTATACTTTTTCAACTGTTCAATAGTTTGACAATATACATCAAATTGCAGCAACTATAGGGTCACTCTTTAATTTCCAAATTCAAATTATATAATTGCTTTTGTAGTAGATTAATCATTACTATATAAGTAAATTTATAGTAATTATGGGACACCCTTTAAATTCAAGTTCAAATTGTGAACTCGTTAATATAGCGGACTTAGAAATACAGGTCTCTTTAAAATTTCAGTGTTCTGTATATAATGGTTTAAAAGTACGGACACACACTTGAAGTTACATCAACTATTGAACACCCTTTAACTTCTAAACCCATATCTTATACTTGTTGTTATAGCGGACTTACCAATACAGGTTCGTTATAAATTTCAAGCGTCTGTCTATAACTGCTAAAAACTATGGCAATATACATCAAATTAAAAGAACTATTGGCGCGCTCTTTAATTTATAAATTTTAATATTAATACTTGTTACTATAACGGCCATAGCAATCGACATTCTGTTCAATTTGCAAGCGTTTGTCTATAACGGAGGCACATATAAGTTAATCTTCATCAATTATGGGCCACCCTTTAATTTCTAAATTCAAATTATAAACTCGTTGATATAGCGGATTTAGCAATGCAGGTCCCTTTTAAGTTTCAGCGTTCTGTCCATAACGGTTCAAAAGTTTGGTCACATACACAAAATTACATATACTATTGGAACACCCTTTAACTTCTAAATCCAAATTTTATATTTGTTGTTATAGCGAACTTATCAATACAGGTTCGTTGTAAATTTCAAGCGTCTGTCTAACACTGTTCAAAAGTATCGCCATATACATCAAATTAAATGAACTATTTGCACACCCTTTAATTTAAAATTTGTAATATTAATGCTTGTTACTATAACGCCCATAGCAATCGACATTCTGTCCAATTTGCAAGCGTTTGTGAATAAGGGTTCAAAAGATAGGCCCATATAAGTAAATTTACATCAATTATGGGCGCACCCTTTAATTTTTGAGATATTTTTGTATAATTTTATGTTTTTGGGAGCCATAGTAATACGTAGTCATTTTAAATTTTACAGAATCGCCTTAAACAATTCATATTCACCCTTTAATTTTTAAGATTATGAACTTTTTTTAAAACGGGACCAATCTGTAAGCATAATCTATAATATCACCAAAAATTTTCAAAATCGGATCAGAAATGACTGAGTTCTGGAGGCACAAATATATAAAAATAAAAGCAACATTCAGCCGAATTGTATAAGCTCATTCCTTTTTTAAATCGGTTAATAAATGAATTGTAATTGATTTTGGTTAAAGTTCATTTTTTTAATTTCTAAAAACCTTTTTTAGAAAGAAAAATTATTTTACAAATGTATGCGGACGTTTTCCAAAAAAAAAACTAAAAAATTTAGTCAACGTAATAGAAGTTGCCAAACAGATTAAAAAAAATCTTCGATTTTAGGCCAAAAATCTTCAAATCTGGTTTTTGGCAATTTGAGAGGTTAAAATCTTAAAAATGCAGATAAATCTGCACTTCTGCCAACAGTGGCAACAGCCTTAAAACACAAACAAAATACAAAATAATTTACAGTTTCTTTTTGTTGATTAATTGAAATTAATTTTCTTTTATTAAAACAGTCAAAATACTTTGAGTTTTTATTTTGTGTTTAAAATTTAAATTTTGTGTTCCCGTACTTTTATATAATTTTGTCTCTTTATGAGAGAAAACAACGCTTGCGCTCATTTTCACGAACTTTACCCAAAAAGTAAAGAAACAGGACCATTTCTGTTAAAAAAATTTTTAAATAAATAGAATTTTTCTTTTTTCTTTCAAATATTGAAAAAAAAATATTGTTTCTTTAAATCTTTCTGTTACATACTATATTTATAATAATCTCAACTAGTTGCCGCTTTTTATTAGAAACTTACAGCGTAGTACAGAAATTATTTTTAAAATGAAGTATGAATATTTAAATATTTTTAGCAAAAATAAAAATAAATTTTTCATTACAATTAAAATTGCATTGGCATTAATTAGTTGAAATAATGAAATAGGAAATAATGAAATAGGTAATGAAATGGAATTACAACTGGAAAAAAATAATTCTTTTTATGAAAAATAAAATTGTAATAGCAAAACCTTAAAAAGATCTATGCATAAAAAGTAAACCTTAACCCTTGCGTTGATAATTTATTACATTTAAACGAGATAGGAATAAAATTTGATGTCTGATATCTAAATTTAACTAACACCTGCAAATCTTATTACTTACTCGAAAAAAAAATATAGGAATATATATATATAGTGCCTAATGTTAAAACGTATATATTTCACCAGATTTTTGTGATAAAAATGTCACTTTAAAATATTGCTTTATTATGCTTTGTAAACAAAGAAACAAAGAAAAAAAGCAACGTTAGATGATGCTATGTTTTGAAGTGAAAATATTAACAACATCATAAGCATTTATGAAATTGTCAACGAGTTAGTCCATCTAATTAATTGCTCCCATTTATAGTAAGAAACATGCATTTTTTAACAATTTATTTTTCAATCAATTCATTATATATTCTAATTAGTGTTTGACAGCCACTTATTTACGCACACTAGTAAGAGATATACTATACTGTTTTAATTTATATTTCCCGTTGTAAAGCTGACTATCCCTTGGTAAGCAGTTACAACGAGCTTGTCCATTTTACTCTTTTTCTTCAAAACTTTTTAATAATTTTTTAATTTCGAATAAATTTTACTCTCTATTAATTTAAGCTGTAGGACTTTTCTTTAATACAGAAAGGAGGTTTTTTTTAGTACTTGTAAGAAATTTTAGAAATACTGAATGCACAAATAACATAACTATAATATATCCTTCTAAATGCATAGAAAATAAAAATTGCGTTATTTAATACGTACATATATAAAAGGTACAATATTATTACTGGGTGTATTCTAGAAGTGTAAATGTTTTCCTTATTTTTTTTATTGAAATTTTTCGGAACTTCTATTTTTTTGTACATATGTTTGTACAGATGCATGTAATAAACCTTTTTTATATATTAATTTTAACTATTTACTAGTTTTTATCAAAAAGGAATAAATTTTTTTAAATAAACACAATAAAATTCCTTTATTGAATAAATTCTATCCTTATAACTCAACGCGCAACTAGACACCAATTTATTAATTTTTCATTTGTTTTTATAAAATAAAATTATCATTAATATTATAAATATTGCTAATTCTACCTTTAAAATCATATAAATTAATTACTAAAGCTAAACAATAATAATTACAATTCGGGTTATTACTACAAAGTTAAAATACTGCTTACTAGTTCTCGCCTCTATCATAACCAGCACACAAGTATCAAAAATATCTGTTTCATAAACAAATATATCCAAATACTCATGGTACAACCGATATTTGAGAGTAAAAAACTGATAATTTGCTTACTCTATGCAATACCATAAACAACTGTATGTATTTATATCCATAGTGTGAGTACGCACAAGCGAAAGCATACAATATCAACTACACTCATGCGTTCTTTTGTATCTGTTTTAACTGATATGTATATGATATATCTGTTTTTGCCATACTGTTGGATATACTAGTGCACGTCTTTAGTGTGTAGTAAAAAGTAATTAATATGGGTAGTGAAAAATATTAAGTGGTAAATATTAAACCACTATTGAAAAATAACGACATAGTGCAATGTTACAGATGCCAGCAGTTCGGTCACATTAAAACTTACTGTAGAAAGCTATTTAGATGTGTCAAATGTGGTTTAACTCATCCTACAATCCAGTGCACGAAAAGCGGAAATACTCCCTCACAGTGTTCTAATTGTTCACAAGCCCACACTGCTAGCTATAGAGGTTGTGAAATTTACAAAGAACTTTTAAAAAAGAAAACGTTATTCAGGAACCGTTACAACAATAATACCATTGATTATAAAGAGCCAGGTTTTAATCTTGATGCTCATAACTTTCTACTCGTAAATATAAATGGCACTAATAATATAATCAGTAGCAATAAGGGTCATGAACAATTTTCATACTCTCAAGCAGTGAAAAAAAAACAGTTATCATTATGATAATTTATCATCCTCTTTTCAAAGAATTGAATCTTTAATGGAAAAACAGATTCAAACCACCACCACTTTACTCAACATGTAAATAAACTATGCAAATTAACTTACGTATAGCAATATGGAATGCTAATGGCCTTTCCAATCATACAAGGGAAATTGAAATCTTTCTTAAAACCAACTTTATTGATATTCTTCTAGTTTCAGAAACTCATTTTACAGAAAGATCATACCTTTGCATTAGAGGCTACAATTTAGTTAACACTAACCATCCAGATAACTATGCGCATGCGGGTTCTTGCATTCTAAACAAATCCTCAACAAAATACGAGATACTTAGTGAAGTTAAAGAAGACTTTTTGCAGGCAACCAATATAAAATTAAATATAATGACGCAGATGTAGTTATTAGTTTAATATATTTTCCAGCAATGCACACTGTAACATGCCCGGAATACCAGCGGTTTTTTACCTCATTAGGCCAGAAATTTATTGTAGGTGGTGATTTTAACGCCAAGCATCCGTGGTGAGGTTCGAATCCGAAGGAAAAGGAGTTATATAAATGCATAAGAAATAATAATTACTCTGTATTATCAACAGGCTCCCCAACACATTGGCCATCTGATCCCTGAAAGCTTCCTGGCTTGTTGGATCTTGCTATCTACTACGGAATACCAACTAATCAGTTAGAAATTCAAAGTCTAGATGATCTAAGTTCTGATCATACTCCTTTACTCTTAAATTACAATACAACGGTTAATATAAATACAGTTAACACCCATATTATAACTCCTTATACTAACGTTAAATCATTTCAATACTGGCTCGATCCAAATATTAACTTAAATAAGCAATTAAAAACTTTTAGCGAACTAGATGATGCAGTAGATCACTTTACAAGTCTTATCCACGAAGCTACCAACTTAGCAACTCCTTGTAAACCAAGAGTTGAACAAAATTGTACTCAAATCTCGACAGAATTAAGACAGTTTATAGCAGAAAAGAGAAGACTACGAAGAAATTGGATGCAAAGTAGAAATCCTTTAGATAAGAGATTATTCAACAAAGCTTGTAAAGACTTAAAGACGTTATTATATGAACATAAAAACAAATCAACTTCATAATTTTTGAAAAAACTCAACAGCTCCAGATACGATGATGAGCATCCTTTTTGGAAAGCTACTAAGTTTTTGAAAAGGCCAATCAAACGTAATATAACAATACAAAATACTAACGGCACTTGGTGTAAATCAGAAAAGAGCATATCAGAGGCATTTGCTGTACATCTATCTAATACTTTTCAACCCTACAAGCTTAATAGTATTGATCAACACAACGAAGTACTTGATTTTTTAGACTCGCCATGTCAAATGGATCTACATATAAAACATTTTACTAGCAATAAGGTAAAAACAGAAATTAAAATGTTGAACAGAAAAAATGAACCTGGTTATGATATAATAACTGCAAATGTTATAAATAACTTGTCTCAAAAAAGTATAATCAGCCTTATTACGGTTGTCGTTCTCGTGTCGAAAATCCTACGTTTTTTTTAAATGGTACTACGCACGTCGTTATTGTTAAAAATGTTACTCGAAAAAAAAATCTATTACAAAAATCGGTACTACGTTTGTCGCATTCGAATGATAATTTGTTAAATTATTGTCGTTGAAATTTATGTACACGACACACAATTTTTTTTCGTAAATTTTTAAAACGATAAGTTTACTTTTGATTTTTACTTTTGAATTTCTACAATATCCATTTTTGATCCCATAAAGTATATATGTAAATTATGTGTTGATGTTGAAATCAACTTTGCAAAAAAAAATATGTCAACCGATCAGATATAGAGTCGAAAGAGCTACTATTAGAAATCAGCATGATGGGTCCACGTCCTTCGAGGCAGCAGGCAAAACACCACGCCTACATCTAATTTTTTCATGTCATTTTGAATAATAAAGTAATTCCAATCAAAAAAATAAATATATAATGAGATAACGAATAAAAAAATAAGAAAAAAAACATCAATTAAAAAATTCGCGCTCGCCCATATTTTCTGACCTACTGGACTCTAGAATTTAAAATTTTTTTTAAATACCAATATGGGCATCATTTGAAAGCTTTTGAAGAGGTCTTTAAGGAAATACAAAAATTTTTTAGAAGAACTGATAGGTAGAGTACGTTTTATTCTACACTAACTTCAAGTTTTTTTTAACTTTACATCATGTAAAAACTGCTGTATGGATTTGCACAAGATTTTGTAAGTAGGTCCCTCAGAACCCTGAGTCCAATATAGAATACATTTTTTTTCATAAAAATAAGATATTTTGTATAGAAAAAAGAGATACAAGTGTAAGAGCACCCAATTTTACCTGTATAATCGTACTAAAACTGTTGTCTGCACATTTTATTTTTGTATGTGGAAAATTTTTTTATTTAAAAACACATCTTTCTAAGTTTGAATTTTAAGAAAATTGCAAATGAAATACAAAAGTTTCCAAATTTAATTAAGAGCTAGTCGTTTTGTTTTTTATTGTTATTTTTAAGTGTTAGTTTATCGCCTAAAATGCTACTGCAAAAATTTTTTATTAAAATTTTATGTTTTGATCTATTACACAATATTTTATTGTCGAAAATTTTACATAGTACCAAAAAAACTAACTATCGACAGCGACTACGACTATTCTCGAATGTCGTTTTCGACAACCGTAATAAGGCCGAATATTTTTAACTTTAATTTTCAGTGCAATACTGAGATTGGACCATTTCCTACCCCAATAGAAGTGTGCTGAAATTATTATGATTCCTAAACCAAACAAACCAAAGAAGATGATGTCATCCTACAGACCAATTAGTTCACTAACAATTTTCTCCAAAATATTTTAACCCTTATCGGTCGTAAGTCACCTCTGACGTGACAACAGTACTTTTCTGCAACGGTCGTATGGCACGTGTGAAGTGACAAGGCGAATTATGTCGAAACATACTGTCTATTGATGAGATTTGTTTTTAAAATGCATTCATTTCTTCAATTTACCGTTACCGTTTGAAAATACGTATTTACTGTTACCGTTTGAGCATAAGAATCTTTTCAGTTTGTCGTTATCAGCAGAGCATTTAACTTGTGCAATAAACTTTCAATTCTTTTTTTAATGTCTGAATTTATTTTTTGCCCATAAAATGAATAAAGAAAATATTATAAATAAATAATATTATAATAACGACTGTTTAGTATGTTCTAATCGCAAGTTACCTGGAGGGAGGAAAACAACAGTATACTTTTGCGAAACATGCCAGAGAAAACCATTTCTTCATGTTGGAGATTGCTTCAAAAAATACCATACCTTACAAGTATATAAATAATTATCAGAAACTCAGACATGTAGTAGTTGTACAAAAAATAAATAATTTGTAACAAAACTGAAAAGAAATGAATATAAATGTATAATAACACACTATTGTTTTTTTTTCATATTTGTTAAAAATAACTACAACCTGGTGAGAATCAAACGTGTGAAAAGTCGCGTCCGATAAGGGTTAATAAATATTTATACATACTTAGATTGCTGCCAGTTCTAGAGAGTCAGAATATTATTCCAAGCCACCAGTTTGGATTTCGTCATAAAGATGGAACACCAGAGCAATGTCAACGAATTGTGAATGAAATTATTGATGCTCTTGAAAACAAATGTTATTGTTCAGCTGTTTTTCTTGACATACAGCAGGCATTTGATAGAGTGTGACACTACGTATTACTTTTCAAAATAAAGAAAGTTTCATCAGCTCTATTTTATAACTTTTTTAAGTCATATTTCTTGAAAAGACATTTTTATGTTAAAAACGGGAACGAAAGATCAAGTATTTATGATACTTGGCTGAATAAGTGGAACATTAAGGTAAATTCAGATAAGTCCAAACATATTAATTTTACATTAATTATTATTATTTTCATTATTATTATTTTCCATTTTTTTTACAAATATTTTAATATTTATTTAATTTTTTCACAATACCACTTACTCAAAATATTACCGTTAACATTAAACGAAGAAATTACAAAAACAAATTGACAAAAAAATCGTAGGCAACTAAGTTATTCAAAAATAAAAGAGTCAGGTTTTTCATTCAAGTGTGTTGTTACTAGCACGCCTTTTTGTTTTTGAAATTAATACACTTGTTGTTACGGCCTTTTGAATTTCGTTTGTAAAATCGTTTTTTCTTGACGTATTATATAAATGTAATTTAGTTTAGTGCATTATAATCAATCAAAAACTCGATTTTGAATTTTTTTGTTGTTACGCCCTTTTGCATATTAGGTGACGATATATACAGGCATGTTCTGGCACTCGCATGTTTTAGAAATCGCATGTGGTTTCAAAAACGCCAACTTTTGTTTTACATGTTCTGAAACTCACGCGTTTTGCTTGCGATTTGCTCTTTTTCAAACTTATGTTCGAAAAGAAAAACATATGTTTTTTCGGTGCAAAACATAAACAAAAGAAAATTACAACAAAATGCCTGCAGCTGCCTAGCTTAGTTTCATTTCTTTAAAAAAAAACATGCAATTAAAAAACGGACGCTTAGATATTGTGTCAATTCAATGGATTCTTAAATCCAATGTACATACTAGACCCCTGCACAAATGCATTTGCTATTAAAAAGTACATATGATTTGCAAAACATGAACGCTTGCTTGAGGTTATTTTAAAAACGATGAACATGTATTTGAGAACATCAAACTCACTGAGTAACTATTGGTTGTACTCGACTGAGAGTGTGTTAGGCGAGTACATGTTCTTTTTTTTCTCTTACTTGCAAATGTTTTCTACGAACATGCCGAGTATCATGCGACAGTCAAACTTCACTTGATACTCGCAGTACTATGTGAAGTTTGGCAAATATTTAATTAAATTCATTGGTTTTGAATCTTCCTTTTTGAACTGCCAAAAATAAAATAGAAATAAATGAGGTAAGTAAATGATTTAGTTTATTTAGATATTCTTTAATTATTTATAACTATGTTAAAATTAAATAAAATAAAAAATAATATAATAATGATACGTATATATATATATATATATATATATATATACAATATATAGAAACAGAAAACAGTAACACAGCTTAAAATAAATGAATATAAAGCAAATTTATTACTTTGTTTTTTATTTAATAAAAATAAGTAGTAGTTTTAATAAAGCTATATATATATATATATATATATATATATATATATATA
Organism: Gymnosoma rotundatum; assembly: GCA_916610165.2. NCBI lineage: Eukaryota > Metazoa > Arthropoda > Insecta > Diptera > Tachinidae > Gymnosoma > Gymnosoma rotundatum. The sequence continues at coordinate 85,543,417 of OU744337.1, read as the reverse complement.
TATATATATATACATACATATATTATATATATAAATATTTTTTATATGCATAATATATGTATGTATATATATAGCTTTATTAAAACTACTACTTATTTTTATTAAATAAAAAGCAAAGCAATAAATTTGCTTTAAATTTTCATGGTTTGTATTTCTTATTCTTCTATGTTAACGACAAAAACATTAAAATATTATTTTAAGCTTCACTATAAAGAAGGCAAAAAATACTTGCAGTACCATATGAAGTGAGCATATTTTTTTAGGTACTTCATTTTTTGGTACTTGCATTCTTATATGCTAGTTTTTTCGGAACATCTTAACTTCGGCTTATTGCATATTCGTTCTGGCCGAACAAACAATCACTACTTTTCACTGCTTGTGCTCTCACTGAGAGAAAAAATATTAACGATGTTTGGGAGCGAGTTTCACATATGCACAAAAAAGTTACTCGTTGCAGATGTCTAGTACATACATATATTTAATTATTTAAAAAATAACCAAAGCCAAGAAATATTTTGGCGACAAATGGATTTTCTATTAGCGATATTGCATTTAGCATCTTTGATGCAAAAGGTTACTTACGTTGTAAGTAATCAGTACTTAATAAGCATTTTTGTTTATTTTGTTAATTATAACTTGCACGTTCGGAACTCATATCGTCCAAAAAGTAATTTTAATAAATTTTTTAATGTTCCTTAACACTTTAATCGGACATTTAATAAGCACCGAATATTTTATAAGAATTGAAAATTAAAATAACCACATATTTTTTTGACTACCGACTATAAGTTCAACCGCACTAATACAAGTATATTTTCGAACATCAATTAAAACAGCTGTTTCTATGAAATCGCCAGTACTCAAGAAAACAATCAAAACAAACAATTGATAGAACAAATAACTAGTTTTAAATTAATTGTTTGCGACTTTAATTGTGTAAAAATTAAAATAATTTCTGTTAAAAATTAAAGAGAACATATTAATTTTCATTTGTGTATAATTTTATTGTTGCTTTAAAGTTTATTTTAAGTAAAATTCGCAACTTCACTTCAGTATGTGCTTGCGATTTGAAGTCGCCAAATTTCTTGCGATTGTGAACTACAGAACACCTTTCATGCGATTTCAACTCGCATCGCCAATTTTAAGCGATTTGCGATTGTCAGAACATGCCTGATAATGAAGAAATACCAAATGAAACTGCTATTAAGTATCTAGGAATCACCTTAGATAGAAGATTAACCTGGAAGCCACATATTAAAGCTAAACAAAAGCAATTAAATATTAAAAGTCGAAAACTATATTGACTGTTAGGGCCACAATTAGAATTTAATTTAAACAATAAAGTCGCTATCTACAAAGCGATCCTGAAACCTGTATGGACATACGGAAAATTATGTTATGAGTAGGGCTGCGATTTCCATGCAAATGCATGTTTTTTGTCGATAGTGTATGAACGATATCGACTAATTATCTTTCCGAATCAATAAATTTGCGTTAAAATGGCATCGATTTGTTTTTACATATTTATGCATATTTTGGTGAAAATGCATATTTTTGCATATTTTCGTGAAAATGCATATTTTTTGGCATATTTTAAATTTATTAATACATATTTTTGCATATTTTGAAATTTTTAAGTGATTTTTCAAAAAATGTCAAAATAAACCAAAAAATCAGTAAATTCTTTTGATGCTTTGCTTAATATACATTAGAAAAAGACGCATGTACTTCATAACTTGATATCACATGCTAACACATTAATTGACATTAAATTTTCAAAGACAAATATATATGTATGTAATTTTTCCATTGTTTTGCAACGTATTTTTGAGAAAAACTAGATTCTTCTTAATTTTAACGTGAAGTAATACAATTTTAACATTGAAAACAATAATTTATATGAAATTTGTTCATTAAATGTTAGATATTTAATTGTGAGTATATTTTACAGTTAACGAATTTAACAATGTCTTTAAATCTGATCGTCGAATACATTATTGCAAAGTTTGCAATAAATCCGTGAGTAACGAAAGAAAGTTTTTGCTTTAGCAACACTTAAAAAGTCAAAAACACAAGGAGCTGCTCGAGCGTGTTAAAGAAAAGTCTTCCCAATCGCTGCTTAAATATACAGAGACAACAAATAAGTTTTGTATGGACTTATGTGACGCATTTATTTCCGGTGACATACCACTCAACAAATTAAATATCGAAAATTTAAGATTTTTCTTTAAAACATACATATGTAAATGAGAGTATCCCTTGTCAGTCTACTCTTAGAAAAAATTATTTAGACAAAATATATGGCTCCGAACTAGAAAAGATCTGTTCGTTCTTGAAAAGCAAATAATTATGGGTGTCGATGGACGAAACAACTAATATAGAAGATCGTTACGTTGCATATTTTATTGTCGAAGTTTTTGATATAGATGAAGAAGTTTCCAACAATAAATTCTTGCTTCACGTTGTGGAATTGGAAAACGCCAACCATGCTACGATAGCTCGAGCTTTCCATGGCTCAATAAGTTTATTGGGTCAAGATTTTGGCAAAAAGCAGATCCTTCTGTTTTTAACCGATGCAGCACCTTACATGGTTAAGGCTGCCAATAGCCTTAAAATATTTTACTCAAAACTGTTACATGTTACCTGCTTGGCACATGGGTTACACCGTGTTGCAGAGGATATTAGAAGCAAATTCAATAATATTGATTTATTAGTTCCATACGGGAAAAAAATATTTTTAAAGGCTCCTTCACGAGTTTCAATTTTTAAAGAAATGTATCCCTTGGTTCCCCTTCCACCGCAGCCAGTATTAACAAAATTGGAACCTAGCTAGATACTATAGAATACTATTCAAAAAAATTTGAGCTATTTATTTATTCGTATACAATTATAAAAGTAAAAGAAATATTAAATTTATGTAACATTAACAGTCAATTAGCATTTGTATCTTCCAACTAGGGTTATATTGGTAAGACAATAACTAAATTCGAGGGATTTAGTTCACTTAATACTCAAGTCAAATTAGTTGATAATGCAGAAAGTAAAATTAACAATATGAAAGGAAGAACAGCCCAAAAACAAAACAAAAATTCAAAGCGTTTTGCAAAAAAATGAAGTAAAAAAATTAAACAAATTTCAAATATTTTTGATCTGCAATCATATGTGGGATCTGAATTAGAAAGTGAATATTCAACAAACGAATTGGTTTCTTTCAAGTATACTTCTATAACTTCGGCTGACGTTGAGAGGTCATTTTCTATGTACAAAAGTTTTTTACGTCTGAACAGACAAAGTTTTATTTTTGATAATAAAACAAGTATTTATTTGTTTATACTCGTACAAACAAAAATTTAAATTAGCTATGTATTTAAGTTTTTAAAATCTATATGTATGTTGTAGTTTTAAATAACAATGGACTGAATTTTTTTATTTTTGTTTTGTTTTTAATTAAATTAAAATAAAATTGACTGCATATTTTGTATTTTTTGAGTGCATATTTTCGATTTTTTAGTGCATATTTTAAGCTCATATTTTCGATTTTTTAGTGCATGAAAATCTCAGCCCTAGTTATGAGGAACATCAAGCAAATCAAATATTGATATTTTAGAGAGATATCAGTCCAAAACCTTAAGACTAATCACTGCAGCACGATGGTTTGTCTCTAACAAATGCATTTGTAGAGATCTTAATTTGCCCTCAGTAAGAGAAGAAATTCAAAAATTTCGTGAAAACTATCTTGGACGATTAAGTAATCACAGAAATCCTTTACTTGTTTTACTATTAGACGAAAGCTCTGAAACTAGAAGACTTAAACGTGGACTTATATTAGACTTGCCTTTTTTTTATAAATTTAAGCTTAAATTACGAGTGGTAACATTTACAAAAGTGCATGCAAAAACACACTAACCAAAAAAAAATAAGAAACCAACATAAAACATTTCTTTCGCGTGTTTTTTATTACTATTTGTTTTCACTAAACATGATCCACACTATTTCTTGTAAATACTTTTACTTATTTTTAATTACAGTTGATACACAGTAATAATTTTAATCATACATCTATATATAAATTTATACCGTTTTCAATATTGTATAAACAAACAACAGTGAAATTACTTTGAATGGTTTAAGTAAATGGCAAATAATATATTTAAGTGTTTCTTTATTGCTTAAAAATATTTTTCTATAAACTCGGCTTTATTATTGCAGTTAATCAATTACATAATATTTGCTTCATCCACACCTATAGTTTTTGTTCCTGGTTTTTTAATTCACTGTTTAAAAACATTTAGGTCCAATCGTGTCTTGGTTAATTAGAATTCGCATAATACAAAACGAATTGAAAGAAATTCAAGAATTGTACAATATAAAAATTGCCAAGTGTGGATTGCAACTAAAAACGTAATCATATAAATTGTCTAGAGATTCATTCTGCCTTTCCTTTAACTAAAACAAAAAAACTAATAAGTTTTAATAATAAACATAGATTTAGGAAGGCGAAAATATAAATTAATAAACAGTCGAATGCATTTATTGAAAGATTCAGCACCAGTAAGATTTGCTTTTAAATTACCGGTAACTTCTACATTTGTTTATTTTTATATATAAAATCCTTTTTTAATTATTATTATTTAATACTTCTCAAACGTTTTTAATAAAAAAATTGTTATACGTATGTACATATATTCAATAAGTGTAAATATATTTTGCATAACCAATGCATAATGTAAATCAAAAAAATGTACAAATATGTACAAATTAAATTATATATTATTCAAAATAAATTTATCGGTATGAGTTTCGTTGTTTTTTCGTTAGAAAAATATGTATTTGTAAAAAATGATTATGCATGTGTTTGTAAAGCTTAAATTAGACGTACCATACCATAACACCATAGCCGTAACCATGGCCATAACCATAATCATATTTACTCTTATTTGTTTTGCCGTTTCTTAAGAAAGCAGCGCAATAAAAAATATAAATTAAAACTCGCCAATACAATGTAGAGAAAGTGAAAAACAAATACAAAATAAAAAAAACAAACAGTTAATACCTAAATTCAATAGTCAGTTCAATATTTAATTAATTAATATCTATGGTTAATTAATATCTATGGTTACGGTTATAGCTATGGTATTATGGTATGTCACCAATAATCAAATACAGTATTTTCCATAAGGTTGGTTTGAACAGCTGTTTTATATGGTTATGGTTATGACACGTCTAATTGAACCTTAAAAAATGATTTTTCAATAAAAATGTTTAATAATTTTATGATTTAATTTTTGGTGTCATGTAATTACATTTGTGGTTTTGTTTTGTTTGTAAATGTGTTTAACTTAAAAAATAAAGTACGTTAAAAAAGCACAATATAAAAGCAGTCTAAATAAAATAATAAACATATGAAAATTTAAATAGTAATAATAATTAAATTACTTAACATATAGTTTACAAAATTGATCTAAGCATATTTGTTAGATAAACGTATATCTTCATAAGATTAAAATAAAAACAATAAAAAAAATAATAATATTTAGTAAAAAAATAATCTCGTTTTATAATACTTTGCAGCAATTATTATTCACAAGTTTTAATAATTATTCGAAAAAAAAAGCAAATTCACAACAACATTTTTAAATGTTAAGGAACAATTTCTAATTTACATTTTTAACAGTCGCTTTTTGCATGACAAAAATGGGGCATTCTTCTCACATATCGAATATTTTAATTAAATAAGAAAATTCTATTTCTTTCCATTTTTAGATGACTCTTTGGTATTTCCTTTAAACTATGGGCGATGACGTAAGTGTAGTTCGGGTAGTACGTGTGGGTGATTTACTTGTGTTTTGAATATTAGCACCATTACTGTAAATGCGGAAGATTTCTCCAACTGTTATGGCCACTTGGACAGCACCCTTTCCTTCTAGAACATCGGCAGCGCAGCATATTAAGTTCTAAAACATGGCAAAACATAAATTTATAAAAAAATTATGGATAAGTTGTAAATACTAATTAAATTTAGATATTTTGTGAATTTTTTTTTTAATTCACGAAATATAGAAGTCTACTTTATTTTGATAATATATTTTGCTCATTTTAAAATGTTTTGAATTCAAGTCCAAAAAACAATAACTGTTCAAGAATTAATTTGGCAATATTAATTATGAATAAATTCAGTTTTAAACATGCTAATAACACAACTGTTGCATTGTATTATTAGTGGTGAAACTACTAAAGATGTCATTATGTGTAAAAATTTAATTGCCACAGAAACTAATGCACTCAAACATCTAGACAAAAAAACGTTTTTTTGATTGTTTCTTATTGATTTTAATCTTTATTTGGCACGCTGAAAAGTAAGCCAATTTAAAAAAAAAAATCATATATATTAGTAATTTTCTTTCAAATTTGTATTTTTGGTCAATAAACTGCTTTCATATAGAAACCTAACATTCTTTACAGGACTTACTACGTTGGAATCGAAAAAGAAAGAAGAATGAAAAGTTTCGTTTAACTTAGTTTGTTTTAAAAAAATAATTTATTTAAAAAAATATAATTGTTTTTCTTTTTCTTATTTATATATATGGACGTGTTTATTAGCATAATCTTGTTAAGAAAAAAATAAGTAAATTTGTGACTTCCGATTGTATGTTGATAAAAGCTGGTCAAATTTACTTATTTCCTCAATGAAATTAACCAGCTGATAATAACAAACTTTTGATTTTTGAAATTATGAAATAGTTAGCGATTAGCTCTAATGTCATAAAATAGAGAACAATAGAAGTTAGGTATCCGTAGTCAATCGTTTACAATCTATCCTTAAACAACAATTTTTTTTATTCTATACTCTTTATATTTCGTTTGCAAAATACAAGCAGTAGTAGTTTAACGAACGAAAAATCATCAGAGATTTCGCAAATCTGAATGATGGCATTAAAAAGTAATTTTAACGAAATCTTTAAAATTACAAAAATATAAAAAAGAATATAAACAAGTAAGAATGCTATATTCGGCTATGCCGAATCTTATATACCCTTCGTCATCTATGCAAATCTAGTTTAGTGAAGTAACTCCAATGAAAAAAGCAAATATTGGGGTGACAGAGAATTAAATAAGTCTTGTGATAAAAAAACCGACTTCAAAACAGATTTCATCTGTCTGCCTATAACAGCTCAAGTCTATGGCCTCATAAATTAGGTTACATTAACTATTGGAACACACTTATATCTCCAAACTTTATACTTTTTCAACTGTTCAATAGCAACTATAAGGTCACTCTTTAATTTCCAAATTAAAATTATATACTTGCTCTTGTAATAAATTAAGCAATCAGGTTCTGTGTAAATTTTAACAGTCTGTCTGTAACGGTTCAACAGTTTGCCCATATACATCAGATTATAGCAACTATTTAATTTATAATAAAACATTTTTATACTTCTTATAATACCAAATAAAGTAGTGGATATTCTGTCGAAAATTAAGGTGTTAGCATACAACGGTTAAAAAAATACGGCCATATAGAACAAATTACATTAATTTTGGGAACATCCTTTAATTTCTAAATTCAAATTATAAGCTTCTTGTTATAGCGGACTTCGCAAAACATGTCCCCAGTAAATTTCAGCTGTCTGTCTATAGCGGGTCAAAAGTCCGGCCACATACATCTTATTATATCAACTATTGGGACACCCGTTTATTTCCAAATCCAAATTTTATACTTGTTGTTATAGAGGAGTTAGCAATACAGGTTCGTTGTAAATTTCAAGTGTCTGTCTACAACTGTTCAAAAGTATGGTCATATACACCAAATTAAATGAACTATTGGCGAACCCTTTAATTTATAATATTAATACATGTTACTATAACGGCGATAGCAATCGACATTCTGTCCAATTTGCCAGCGTTTGTCAATAAGGGTTCAAAAGATAGGCCCATATAAGTAAATTTACATCAATTATGGGGGCACCCTTTAATTTTTAGATATATTTTTGTATAATTTTTTGTTTTTCGGAGCTATAGTAATACGCAGTAATTTTAAATTTTACAGAAGTGCCCTTTACAATTCCTAATATACGTTAAAAATATGTATGTTGTATGGGGACACCCTTTAATTTTTAAGATTGTGAGCTGTTTTTAAACGGGACCAATCTGTAAGCACAATCTATCATATTACCAAAAATTTTCAAAATCGGATCAGAAATGACTGAGTTCTGGAGGCACAAATATAAAACAAAAGCAACATTCAGACGAATTGTATAATAGATCGCTTCAAAAGCTTTAAAACGATACCCATATTGATATTTAAAAAAAATTAAAAAATTTTAGACTCCCGTTACACGCAAAATATGGGCGAGCGCCAATTTTTCCACTTGATGGTTTTTTTTCCTTTTTTTTTAGTTCTCTATCGCCCCATACATTTATTTTTTTTATTGGAGTTACTTTATTGTTCCAAATGACATGAACAAATTAGAGAGTCGTGGTGTTTTGCCTGCTGCCTCGAAGGACATGGATCGATCATACTGATTTCCAATAGCACCTCTTTCGACACTATATCTGATCGACTGACATATTTATTTATTTTTTATTTTTTTTTTTTTTGTGAATTCCAGTTTGCGAGGCCAACACTAACACGGACAGAGAGACGGACATCGCTCAATCGACTTCGCTATGCATAAAAAGCCAGAATATATATATACTTTATGGGGTCGGAAATGAAAATAATGTAGAAAATACACACGGAATGACAAACTTAGTTATACCCCTTTCCACTTTTTGTGGTGAAGGGTATAAAAAAATAGATTGTAGCAGAAGGATAAAAAATACTTAATAATTTTAATTATTTCATATAACTCATGAGTAGCCATGAGTAAGCAAATTGAAATTTATTTAGGGTTTATTTGTAAAGAAAAGGCTTTAGATTTTATATCTTTATAATTCTAAATTTGTTAGAAAAAGCAGCACTAGATTCACGATCGATCAGATATGGTTAATTAAGGCCGTGATTCACTAATAGATCAAGTAGTTAGATCAATCTAAAAATTCATGTGTTTTAATTTTTCTCTGTATAATAAAAGTTATATTGTGAATAGAATATTTTTACATGCCTGTGTTGCACATTAAGTTACTTGCGATTTTTCTGAGTAGGACAGAATAGTGTCAGATTTTTAGTAAATAAATTGTACCATTATGTAAGATAGTGAATCGATTTTAAATGAAGTAAAATTGGCTAAAGTCGCTTCAAAAAAACACGTTATGTGTGAAGTCTGTCATAAGCCCTAATCATATTTGCCCCAATAACGACTTAAAGCCGCTGCGAAAAAAAATAATATTACCTCGCCGAATAGTCTCCCTGCTAAAAAAGAAAACAGTATAACATTTACGGTTGAAAAAACAACAATGTAGGCGTATCACAATGAACGTCCAACTGTGTATTAATATTTTAGAAACTGTAAGGAAACTATAGGCATACTGGCATATAAAGACGAACATTAACGATGAAGTTTTCGAAGCAAAACTTAATTGTTGATCGAGCTGATATATTTTTTTTTGTAGGATGCCAGCTCAACCCCACGGTTCGCCGATATAATTCAAGATATACATAAGTTTAATTTTATAATAAAAAGTTTTTTTTTTTAATTTTGTTTTTTATGAAAAGACTCATAGTTTCGAAAATGTCTTATATTAGGTCTGTTTCTTTACTCTACTTTGGGATCCCGTGGGATCCTAATTTGCACGAAAATTGTTTTCTTACTTCAAAATTGGGTAAATGAGAGCGGTTTTGAAAGAATAAAGTTCTTCTTCTTGCACGAAAGAGCCCAAACATTTTCTTCGTGCAAGTTATACATATAAACTTGGCAACAGCTTTAAAGCACAAACAAAAACAAAATAAATTATTGGGCGGTGTGAGTAAAAATATAGTTCTAACTAAAACTAGCAAATTTTAAGTTTAAACTAGTTTTGAGGTGAATAAAATTTTCAGATAAAGCTAGTGCTTTTTGTTGCCTAGTTCAAGCTAGTTTATCCAGTGTTTGCTTAAAATAAGTGTAAATACAAACCAGTAAGTACTTAAGATTACTAGTTTTAACTTAAATTTTTGTAAGCATGTTATTGAGTTGCTGGAAATACATTTATTCATCAAAAAGTGCATTGTAGTTTGTTATACCCTTCACCACAGGTGGAAAAGGGGTATCTCTAAGTGTAATTTCTACAATATCCATTTTCGACCCACCCCATAAAGTGTATACATTCTGAGTTCTTATGCATAGCGAATTGTAATGAACAATGTCCGTCTTTCCGTCCGTGTTAGTGTTGAAATTAACTTAGCCAAGGGACTAGATGAGCTAGTTTCGAAAATTTTGCTATTGAAAATCAGCATAATCCATTTTTTTCGAGACAGCGGGAAAAACACCAGGCCTTTTTTACCATATCATTTGGAACAAATCTAGTTAAGTGAAATAATTCTAATCAAAAAATATATATGGGCGCTCGCCCATATTTTCCGAGTTAAATATAATTTTATGCTTTTGGAGCATATTAAAAATATTTGCACTATTTTTTACCCATCGTGATAATAAATAATCAAAACAAACTTATAGTGTTGCCAAAATATTTAACTACAAGTTTTGCTTAGAATTTATAAGAAAAAATGTTTATTTTTTTTTTTTTTGTAAACAGAGGCAACACTCAAATGTTTTTATTTTTCAGTAAAAGCTGTCTCTTTTTAGTACTAGCTAACTAGTAGTAGCAAAGCTTTATTCACACTTTTTTTAGTTTATACTTTTCAGCCTTGCTAGTACTGAAAAGTTTAAGCTAGTGCTAGTACTAGGTACTATGTATGTAGTATAAACTGCCTTTTTATTCACTCGACCCATTATTTCTTTTTGCTAATTTATTGAAATAAACTTTTCTTATTAAAACAGTCAAAATACTTTGAGTTTTTATTTTGTGTTTTAAAATAAGATTTTGTGTTTCCGTACTTTTATATAATTTTTTCTCTTTATGAGAGAAAACAAGGCTTGTTCTCATTTTCACGAACTTTAGCCAAAAAGTAAAGAAACAGACTTCTTGTTATGTTCTGACAAAGGCATATGGTTTGAAATTTGCTATTACAGTTTAAATTCACACAATGGGTGTTTTGAAAATCACCATCGCCAGATATCTTTGAACCGTATATAGTGGTGTAATTAAAGTGATTATCAGATGGAGTAGAGCATAAGTTTAAACCTTTTAAAAATCCGAGGCTTTTCTGACTTTAAGGAATTTTGTTCAGTTCATCGAAATTGGATTTCCAAGGAAAAATCATAAACAGCATCTGATACCTTATTAGAGTAGTCATTCCACATCAAATGAACCAAAAAACATAAAAACTTTTTCTATTTATATTCCATGACTCCTTAAGTGAAAATATATAATTTAAATTAAAAACCACCATCTCAAAAATTTTAATAAGACTTTTTTAATTTAGGAAAAAATTAAAAAAGTATATATTTGCTGAGAATCAAGGAATATAAATAAAAAATGTTCAATGAAATCTAAACTAGTCATTTTGAGTGCCATGTTGGTCTGACACTTATATCACGCACAACTACAGGTGAAGCCATGTTCTTCTTGAAACGCAAATAATTTTTTGGATTTACAGTTCAGATTCGGTGTCGACAATTTGTTTTTGTTTTGTCACTTTGCATTTCTAACTAATTTTAAAATTTAAATTGCCTTGTTGCTGCGTATATCAACATTCATTCATAAAGAAATTTTTAATTTATAAAAGATAAAGGAGACAAATTCTGTATGCAAATTTGTTTTATAAACCTTCAACAAATCAAAAATACTTTTATTACGCTTTACTTTTCAAAATAAACAAATTTTCTAATTAAAGACACGGGAATATTTTTTAAATATTTAATTTTCATAAAAAACTTCGTGATTTCTTTTTTTGTAAAAAGATTATGAATAATTTATGAAAACTAAATAAACAAATTTTCTCTCTATTTCGTATTCGCGCTACTGGGTTCTATAATAATCTCTTTCATATATTTAAAAGTCCATTAGAAAAAGATAAAAACAATTTTTTAAATCAAAAAATAAAACTCATGTTACGGTTTTTTGTATTGTATCAAAAGTATTCATTCTTATATTGTATATCGAATTAAGTTTGTTGTTAAATTCATTAAATTAATAAATTATAAATACGTATAAATGCATATATGTATGTTGTATATATATTTGTATATGGGGTGATCCATTAAAAATTTAAATAAAACCAAATCCCGCATTAGCTTTAATCTCATTGTAGCGCACTAGGCATTAGGTTTTTTGTAATGTTTTCATAAACGGCATTTGGTACTTTTGATTTTATGGGGTGGCTTTTTAACTTGTTTTGTGATAATTTTCACATTTATCCAAAAACTAAACAAATATATTTTTAGCATCGCAAAATAAAAACAGAGAAAAGTCATTAACAAATACCAAATCTTCTTTTCTTTGTGTAATAGCTTCTAAGAAGGTCCCATAATAATTGTTTGTTTAGAAATTCCTCAATCAATATTTCTTTTTTAAAGTTCATTGACTTATTTTTAAATTAAAAATTATTTTTATCACTATTTTTTGATACCCAATAAATGTATTGCAGATTTTTAAAACATGAATATGTTGAGTCAAATAAAACTGTATTTGGGAACTTATTAATTTAATAAATTCCTAATTTGAAAAAGAAAATAACCGGAATGCATTCACAAATATTTCGAAGATAAAGAAAACCCGCTTTATCTATTTAATACCCTTATGGGTAAGTCTTTCGACAATCACCCATCAGCGTGTTTGTTTATTTTGTTTATATTAAAATCAAACTTCATATGCATTATGGATCACCCCATATAAAGCTGCATGTTTAATTACAATAAATGCATTAAATAATTCGTTTTGTAAGTACATGTTTTTATAAATATTTTGTAAATGCTGTTAATCCTAATCAATTATTTAATTCTATTAAATATGGGGCAAAAATATATCCGTATTAGTTATTTTCTTTGTATTATCTTATTTTAAATATTAATTTGCTTTGCAATTTTAAAATTGTGTTTCAATTAATCAAGTTTTTATAATTAGAATATTTTCAAGATTTTATTGGTTCTTTAAGACATTTGATTTTCAATTTTCAAGTTTTATTTATTTTTAAGGAAACTAAAGGAATGTTAATAAAGTTTTTTGTTTTTACTTTTACTTTTATAAGAATTGTTTTTCTTTTATAATTTATGATATGAAATCATATTGAGAAAGGGTATCATTTTCTTGGTTAATTAAAAAAAAAAATAATTATAGTTAAGCAATTTTACCACAATTTACTGTTAAGACTACAACACTCATTTTTAAGGCACTGCATTCCAATGGATTCTCTTTTCTTTTTGGAAAAATTATTTGTTTTAATAAGATTTTTATAAAGTTTATTTGCTTGGTTAAATAAAAAATGTCAATATGATTTCATATTTATATTTAAGTTGATTTAATTCATTTTAGTAAAGTAAGTCCCTGCATTTTGAGTTTAAACGCAATTTCCAAATTTTGATTACTAAAATTGTAAAGTGCAAAAATTCAATAGATTAAAAGAATTAAGAGCAAATTAAACATAAAAATGCCAGTTGCCATCTAAAACGAAAACTTAAACAGTCTATGAATGTAGGAAGTAAGTTAAAATAATTAAAACATAAATAAATAGATCAGTTATTTCCGATTTATATAAAATGTAGGAATCGTTAAAGTTTGTTCGAAGAAACCTGCATAATATTTCGATTAAAATTTAAAATTTGTTTTTTTGGACTAATTATTAATTGTATATCATTAAACAATTTTTCTGTATTAGACATTCGTTTACAAATATTAATCAAAAGTTTTTTTTGTAATGTAATATACATATAATTTTAATATTAAAGTGCGTTTTAGTTGTTTAAGAATAATTTTAAAATTAGCTTTTAAGGAAATTAAATTATTTTTTTAATTTAAAATAAAGTTGCTTAAATGTTTTACATACTTATGTCAAAGTCAAAATAATTTTATCTTTTCCAAATCGTTTTAATTATCTTAAATTTAAACTTTTGGAAATAAACTGGCATTAATTTTTTATTTTATGTTCTTTCTTTATTCAAATTTATATAAACGAGAAATTCACGTTTTATGAGCCTGATAAATTAAAAACACGACAACAACAAAATGTATACATTTTTAATTTGCTATGTTATGTAAACGTAGACATTTAAAATCGTTGTATGTTTAAAAGAACTTCAATTTTGAGCCGTGAATTCCGCTAAAGTAAATAAAATATTATAACGATTTTTTTTTAATTAGTAGACAAAAAGTATTAAAAATATAGTTATGTATCAGTTTGTTTATTTGTTTTTAGAGTTTCAATAGGAAACTTTTTAGGAAAGTTTAATGTTATTTGATAAAAAATCTATAATTAAAGTCTTTGGGAGTTTTAAATGCATTCGTTTGTTTTCGTTCCAATAAACGAATTTTTTAATACCTTTCTTTGTAAAGGAAGTACAATGTGTTTTTTTCGTAGATAAATACTAAATGTTAAGCAGCCTCTATTATTTTAAAGGTTAAGAATTTCTACATGAAACGTTCTTCTATAAAATCTTAAAAATATAAATTTATAAATAATTCTTGTGCTTTTTATATAACATAAAAGCAATAAATTAAAATTTACAATAAAAACTTCAAATTCCTTATAAATCTTTAAGTTAACGCCAGAAATAATAGAATACAAATTCTAATAAAATATTTTCAAAATGTTCTATCCTGGCAGTGGAAAGAAGACCAGCAGTAAAAATGTCACAATAAAAACGCAAGAAAGAATGATGGTTAATGTTTGAGAATCATGCCTCAAGAGGAAAGTTGTTGCTGCCGTTGTTTTCGAAGATCCAACTTCTTTTAAATTAACAACATTCTTAACAAGTTTTTCGTCTTCAATTAGCATATTTTCGTTGATGCGATAAATGCTGTATATATTTGATTTGGGCTTTATAATGCCACCATTTGGTATATTGGCATGTTCAAAGAACTCAATACGTTTCGATACTGTGTTGCAGTTGGTAGGAGCTGTTGCTACTGCTTCCGTATGTTGTGATTTTGCTTGTGATGACAAAGTAGTTTTGGATTTTTCACTTGGTTTTTCCATTGTGGAAGAAAATTCGAGAAGTTTATATTTAATATTGGATGCATCTGCAGCAGAAGTAGCTGAAGAGTTGCTCAATGATTGACTGTTATTGTTAATCACCTTAAGCGGCAGTTCTGCTTCTCTGATTTTAAACTTCTCATCAATTATTTGATATAAACCAGAATTTGCTGTTGACGATGATGTACTGCCCGCAATTACATCATTATCGGTTTCTACAATTGTTTGCAATGTTGTCGCATCCATTGATGATGACAACAACGACGATGATGAGGAGGAGCAATGATTATTTACACAACTATTGCTATTGCCATGATTAGTAATCAAATTAAGTTTGATCTTTTGAAAAGTTTTCAGTTTGCAATGGCGGTATAAATTGCCCACACTTAAAGTTGCTGCAGAAGAATCAATATATTTTGGTTCAGGTTGCTTTCTTTCGTTATTGCAGCTGCTGATATTATTGTGACCATTTTTATTGTAGGAATAACTTGATTGACTACTGCCAAAGTAGTCTTCATTTCCACCTCCACCGCTATTTAAATTCTTATCATAAAGATCAAATTTATCATATTTGGAATTTTCAAACTCCATCTGTTCTTTGGTGCAGGTTGCAGTTAAATTGTTTTGCTCTTCTCTATTTTCATCCTGATCTTTACTCTCGTCTTCCTCTTCCTCCTCTAGTAATGCTTCATCATTGTTTTCAAGCAGCATACAACGACGTTGTATACTGAGATCTGGCTTTTTATTTATGGAGAACAATTGTCTTTTGACTTGCTCAAAGTGTTTTGGCATTTGTTTATTGTTTTGATATTTCTGTAATTTACTTTGGAATTCATGTTGCAGTTGCAAGTTTTTTATGCTTTGATGTTGTGGATTACAGTCCATTGCTAGTAAAGCAGCCACTGTTTTCAATACAGCCGACGGATTTGGCATAACTTGAGGTTGAAATTTTCGATTTTGTTTTCCGCCATTCTTAGCATCGTTCTCTGCATTATTACAATTGTTATTGTTTGGATACAGTTTGGCAGTTTTGAAGACACGGTCGTTGTTGTCATTGTGGTCCTCGAATGTAACGATGTCGTCATCGTCACAATCAGCATCAGTTGCAGAGAGTGGTATGACGTCTGCACAGGAGCAAATCAACTCCTGCAACCAACACCAAATAACAGATTTTTGTAATCTTTGTTTTTTCAAGTATATTTATTATATTTTATGTAGGAAAAGGATCTAATCTAAATAATAACAACACACTTGAATAGCTTTAGTTTTCTTTTTGCAAGTATAATCGAGAATAGCTTATATATTGATAATTTATATATTTAGCAAATTCTATATGTTTATTAATAATAAGTATTTTTCTGAGTTTATTGTATCTAAATTATACTTCGGCTTTCAGTATAAAATTAGTCGGGTACAACCGCGGTCGAATTGTGAGTGTTCGAATTTTGTCGAGGAGATAGTTCGGAGAATTTTTTTTA
Source organism: Gymnosoma rotundatum (assembly GCA_916610165.2). NCBI lineage: Eukaryota > Metazoa > Arthropoda > Insecta > Diptera > Tachinidae > Gymnosoma > Gymnosoma rotundatum. The sequence goes on along the minus strand of OU744337.1, from coordinate 85,526,770 downwards.
TTTTTTTTTAATTTTAGAATCTAAATCTATTATTTTGGCCAATGAAGCGGGTTGTTTACATTGCTTTTCATCTACATCAGCTTCGCTTCTGACGAAAAAAGCGCCTATCAAGATGTATACCGAGGCTTTCAACTTTCACGTGCTAATAATTTACAGAGATAGGAAAAGGGTGAATAAACAATCGATAAACACCCCGATATATAGAAAAGGATGGGTAAATGTTATTAAATATTATTTAATGTTATTTATTGAAGCCTATGAAATTACAATTCTTACAGACTATTAAATACAATAAAAACATTTATTAATGACAAAATAGTTATTTAAATGATTGAATAGTTATTTGTGATTGTGTACAATAGGCATCGTTCTTGGACGATTTAACCATGACAGCTTTATCAGCGTAAATCAGGCTCTACAAATGGAAAGCTTAATTTGATTCTAAGAAACTATTTTCTAAAACTGCATTATAAAAGAGAAATAAATGACAGTATCATTTAATTCTTTATTATTAATTTCACTACAAAAGTAATAAAAAACAGAGTGTGATGTAAAATTGATGATGCCAGTCACCAGACGAATTGGTTTCATTCTCAAAAGCTCTATTTTCAAGAAAGAATCAGTGCGTCGCATGTCCTTATAGATATCGATTATACTTTTCGGGAATTATCTATTAATCTGTTCTTTTTTTTACTGGATAAAGCTTTTGTGCTAAATGCGCATTGAGCAGTCAACATATGTAATGCTAAACTGTTTCATTCCGTGAACGTTCAAATACTATTCCACCATTTACATATAGATATTTCTGCTATTGCGCCCCATACAAAACGTTTAGTCCAAAAAATCCTGTAGAATATTTTAATATTACATTTACAATTAAATGCATTGCTTTTTCACCGTTTTAGTTCAATTTTATTCCAGTTTAATACAGAATCCCATCTATTATCATTTATCTTTGTTCTCTATTCTTTTAACCACCTTTCCAAGTGATTCAAATATCTGGATACTACACGGGTGCTCTTGTCAATAATGAAAAAAATGTGTGGACAGAACCTTATCAAATGCTTAAAGACCATCGATTAAAAATTTTTCCCTCAAAAGCTGGTTGGTTGGTTTGTAATATTTTCTTGTCGCAATACGAAGACTTGTTAAAGTTGTTACTTTAAAAGGGAAACATTTTTTTATAAAATAAACGTAACAGTTTTACTCAGTCTTGCATAGGGCACGTCAGGACACCTGTAACAAACACACCATATATGTTTGACATAGTTCGGACAGGGTTCATGCTGTGTGTCTGCATCTAGGGAAGCAGAGCGGATTGAGTATGAATCCGACCAAGACTGAACTTGTACTTTTCTCTAGGAAATACAAGCTCCTTTCCCTTAGATTACCTAAAGTGATAGTGCAAAATGTTTGAGAAATTTCTAAGATAATAAACTGTCCTGGAGAGTAAATATCCAGGCTAGGGTGAATAAGGCCATTAAGGCAATATAAATATGCAGAAAAGTAATTGGCAAGAATTGGAGAATCAACCTAAGGAACGAGAATTGGCTGCTCGATACTATTATACGGAGTTCCTGTCCTTGTTAGAGAGACTACTGTGCATAATGACGGCCTTGATGATGTGAGCTATTAAGACATTTCCTTCGAAGACACTCTCTGCTATGCTCAACTGGTTGCCAGTAGATTACTGGCACTGAGATTGAAAATTACAGAGATCATTCGGCGATGCTAGCGTTCTAGGCATCACGAAAATTATTCCTGATTTCAGAGAATATATAACACCATAAAACCCTCCTTCACGAAAAGATTTCTCTTTGTTTTGAAGGAAAGTTACCTTCCTCCTTCTCGAGCACTCTGTGTTTATAAGGATGGCTTCAGGAAAGGGAAGAAAATAGGGGGAGGAGTCTACACATAAGGAATACCAAATGACTATATACAGGCACAAATATCAGCTATTGTAAAGGCGGCGAGCTGGCTAAGTTCACAACGGAATTTCTGTACCGACAACAAAGCTTCAATCATGCCCCTCAAAAGGGTGTTTAAATAAACTCTTGTCTCTGAATGCCGGGACATACTTGAATGTGATGGGGAAAATTCCATAATCACCCTTAAACGAGTGAGGGGACATGGGACTACCCTTAGCAACTGTGCGCGAATGAACCGGCAAAGAAGAGGGTAATGTCTCGTGATTGTGCCATTGAAACTTTTGGTGGCACCCTTCTTTCTGCTTGCGGGCAGCGTATTGACGCTTTATATCTAGCCCAGGTCACATGCTTTAACGAGTTGACTTGTTCGACTGCAAGAACAATCTGACCCTCAATAGATCGGAAGAAAGCGGGTGCATTACTGCGGTTGCCGTAGGTGCAATTCTGCGACTTGATAACTGCCTATTTGCAGTCCATTCAAGGATGACTTTTGCAAAAGCTGTCAAGACGAGAATGAGGAGGAGACGATCGAACACCTACTATGCCTATGCTCCGCGCTAGAATACCAACGACTGCGATACTTCTGTCAGCGGTGTTTTGGAAGTCCATCTGATGTTTCGTCATTAAGACCGATCATGACTAGTTCTTTTTTGAAGTACTGAAGTACGATTGGACCTCTGATCCACACCTGGACTAATGAACTTTGTTAATTGCGTTTCCCGGCCAGCAGGTCTTTGATTAGGCATTTTGTAAGAATAAATTGTTGATCGTGTTCTTTGTTTCTTATTTGTTTGTGATCTTTAGATGTGTTAACAGCTCTGATCAAAAAATTGCGTCTGTTATTTTGCATTGTTATAGTTGTTATTGATGCTAAAATGGATGCTCACATACACTAGGCTAAATTTAGCTTTTTCATAATTGGTGACGTGAATACTTTTATTTATTCATTCGATTTACCGAAGAAATATCACTAGTGCATGCGAAGTTTGTTAGAGCTTCACAAAAAACTTTAATTAAGCTTTTGCTAATATGTACATATATGCACAGTGTTATATTTGAAAACACAATTTATAACAAATTAAAGTTTGCTCTACTAATCGCTTATAACGATTTATATCATATTAAATAAAACTAGATTAAAAGCGAACCTACATAATTGATATTTACCTTTTTATACCAACTTTAATACTTTTGAATTTTAAATAAAATTTATATTTAAAGAATTAGACATTTAAAAGAGGAAACTAAAGCCATTCAGTGTAAAATTATCTCTCACAAAAAGAGGCTTAACAATGTTAGTAGTTTTGATAGGGAAAAGTTATTGGCAAATTAAAGGATATCGTATGTATATTTAAATAAGAAAGATTAAACTCACCTCATCAACACCAATTTTACGACAAGCTTCCAAAAAATTGTCCACGTTACGGCGACAACGAGCCATAGTTAATTTTGACTGTACGAAATGCAAAAGAAATATATAAATATATTGAAAGAAAGTTTTTTATGATTAATTTTAAAACTCACTACTCCCGGAGATGGTACATGAATGCTGGCCACCGAACGTGGTCTGACATAATTTGCTAAATGACACAATATAACACCATCAGTTAAAGCAGATGAAATGTCATCAGGCAATGTCATTTTTAAACGGGTTTCAATAATCTGAATTAAAAAGAAAATTTTTTAAATAAAAAATAATTAAAAATCTTAAAAAATGCGTACACTGCGTAATTGTGTCATCAATTCAATTTCTTCCCGTTGCCGATCGAACTCTCGACGCATTGTAAAACTTAACTTCTCTGGCGGTATGTCATGATTCCAAGTAACAGTTCTAAAAACACACGTAAGAAGAATGTATGTTTAATATATATATAAAGATTTAAGTCAATAAGCATCTGAAAAATAAGGATTTTTCAATTCCTTTAAAAAAGTATCCGCCTAGCTAATACATATTTTTGCATATTATATTTTTCCGCCGATGTCGAAACTTAATTTATGAATTTTAGCATCGAAGCTCTACAGTTGTGTACTCGAATAAAATAAAATCACTTTTTTAATAAAAGGGAGCGTTTAAAGCTCCAATTAACGGTGACATTTATTTAATTTAATAAATCCTAGTAAATTAGTTCTCTAAAATTTATAAGTTAACCATATTTTAGGATATTAACTGCTTAATACCAGGGTTTAAAATTCAGCACCATCAAAAATTTTTTTGACTGGCGACTGAACTGAAAATAGTTCCAGTTTTTATTTTCAACAATTTGACTGCTTAAAATAGTTAAACTGAGCACACGCAGAACTGAAACCAACTGAATTCAGTTTTATATTTTCAGTAGCAAAACGAACACACAACGGCTGTGTTTTCAGTTCGCAAATAAACAGCACGCAACTGAAGAGCCAGTTCGTGTGCATTTAGCAGACGTAGTTAAGTTTTTTTTAGTAACGAAACGCAACTGAAAATGTGTGTTATCCACTGACTGAATAGTTTGTTAGTGTATTTGTACACAGTTTATTTTTCAAAAAAAAATATATTGTCCTTGTTGTTTAGAAGGTACAAATAGAAAATACTTTCATTTAATATTGTTTGAATAAAAGTTTGAATACATTTGTCTTGTTAAATTTATGGGTAATTAATTTTGAAAGAATAGACTTTCTGGTTTTTTTTAATTGTTTAAAAATTAAAATTGCTCAACTTACTTACATGCGGTTTTAAAAATTGAAGCTAAATTTTTTTATTATATAATTTTGCCTTCAACTTAAATTTAGTAAATAACTAAATATCTTAAAAAATTTTTAATTTTTTCCCAATCAGGATTCGAACCATCGCTTTTATAAATTAATGAATATTGACTTATTTTCGGCTTTTTGGTTCATTTTTAATTTAATTTCTAACAATAACAGCCAGTTTACAGAACACAATCTGCCGTTTAGACGAACAAAAACGTTACCGTTTTCCCTCTTTGGGTTTTTGAAAGACGAATGTCATTTTTTTTTTAACGTAACAAATGACAATTATTTCTGGTTTATGTATCGCGAATTGTATTGTCAGAAACGTCAAAACTGAGCGAAGGAAAAATACCATTCGTTTTAAAAATTTTACATAGAAGTACATTATTAGTTGTTTCCAAAATTAGTTGAAAAATTTAATAAAATAAAAAATATGGAGGTTTCAGGAAAAAAAGGTAAATATGTACTTGTGTGTTATAAAATATGTGTTTTTTAAAAGAAAATTTGTATGCATTTGCCAGCACCAAGATGACAACGGGTCTACAGTTCCAGAAATTTGTGAACTGTATGGAGGAATATCCTTATCTTGCCACAGGAACTCCCCAATTTGGAAGCAGCCATGAAGCAAACATGGGAGACGGTTGCGAAAAAAAATAAATGCCTATGGACCATTAGCAAGAAGCGCCAGTGAGTGGAAAAAAAGTATTTTTTTAAAGTGCATTATTAAAATTCCAGGCTTTAATCCATTGTACGGGCACGGCTCCAAAAGAAAAAAAGTTTCCTACGGGGTGTAAAACGCAATTCTAAGCAAAAAATGTAAAGTGAAAAATTTAGAGCCAACCCCTAGTTCCGGACCTTCAAAGTCTTTATGTTTATTATGGCATATATCGAGTATTTGATGGCAGAATGGGACAATATGGATATCATTGGAAAGGTAATTTAAGCGGCTAGGTAAATTATTTTACATTGACATTCTTATTAATTGCTAGGTTAAAAAATAAATAAAATAAAAAATTAACAATTTAAAAGTTGCTTTATTTTAAATAATTGATATTGCACTTATATTTTTATAATTTCATTACCGTTTTTATAAGGAAAATTCAATACAATAAGTTAGTGAATTTTTTATTATAATGCAAGTTTGAATATAAATAAACATAATTTAATTTGTAAGTTTAGCTTTAGGTTATATCTTCTTCTGTTAATGTAAAAATAAAATCTTAAATAAAAAAAAAACATAAAAACAATAAAATAGTATACTTCTTTCTGAAATAACTGAATAAAGTTATTTAATTCGCGTTTTAAAAGAATTTATTAAAGTATATGAAAGTTTGCCGGAATTAGGTCATATAAAAAAGTGATGTTTTTAATAATAAAAATTTAAAACAAAAGTTTTTAGAAAAATTTTTGTTCTTTTCGTTTTCCTTCAATTTGACATAATGCTGTTGCAAACCATGCAACGTCAACTTTGCTTCATCATCAACATACACTTCCATGGGCTACAAGTCAAAAAATACATGGATTATTATGTAATTTAAATAATCATAATAATTAAAAAGATGTTTACGTGTTTATGTGTGAGATTGTGATTGCACGAGACTTCTTCTTTAGATGTACTCTAACTTAAAATTAAACATTTTAATAGTTGAACTTATTTTTCATTCAGCAAACTGAAACATAAGACATGAAAAATAACATAATACTGTTACTTTTCAGCTATTAAAAGCACTGTATGCTAAATAGTTTTCTTCCACATTTACCTAGTTGTTCCAACATTTTATCGCATTCATTAAGAATAAAATGCTTCAAATGCTTTAAGTTTAACTTCTTATTGCGAATCAGGGCCAATATACGTCCAGGTGTACCGACAACAATGTGAGGAGTACCATTCTTAAAACTTTCCTTCATCTTCATCGTCATGAACAAACCGCCGAAAAATACTTAAACCTAAAAGAAAATAAGGAAAACAATCACAAAAAAAGCTGGAGGCACTTTAAAAGTATTATACATACATACATATAATTAGCACACTCACTTTAAAAATTGTTATTTATTATTAAACTTTTTTACTTATTTATTGTGTACACTTTTTTATTTTCACAAACTTTTTTTTAACAGATTGACTGATAATTTTGTTTTATTAAACTCAGCTGTTTCTTTTTAGGCGCCGAAGCAGGGTTACCATCATTTAAGGCAAAAAAAAGTAAACAAAAAATATTAATTAACACATTGGCAATACTACGATTTGACACACCATTTATTTATACGAAACATAACGTAAGTTAAACGAAAAAACCGAAACGTGTTACATGGACGCTAATTATTACGTATTCGTCCATATGCCATCCGGTTTCGTTTCGCTCGTGACGTGTTCTATAAACAGGCTGATTAGTTGGTTAAATAGATGATGTTTACAATGTACATAACAAAAGGAAAATAGATGCGAAGACAGCTGATGAAGGATGTGGCGGTCCAGAAAATGCTGCATTTCATTCTGCTAGCGTCTTATTTTTCTTGTTTTCTTTGGAAAACGTCCGCATACATTTGTAAATAATTTTTAATTCTAAAAATGTTTAGAAATTAAATATAAAATGAACCAAAAAGCCGAAAATAAGTCAATTTTCATTAATCTTAAAAATGTGTTAGTCGTGTGAAATTTTTTGGGTTTTACACCGATAGAATTTAAAGATGTCTATGTTTCTCTTTCGCGAATTTCATTTACAGTTATAATAAAGTTGAAACTTTCATAATTTGAAATTAAAGGATTTGTGCCCATTTTAAAGTAACTGACACTGATTCGCAACTTTCCCACCTGGCTTTATGGTCAAGGAATCAAATAAACATTCCTTGCCTTTTTTTTTTTTGTACGAAACTATTGAGCACCTTAAAAATAATATGTTTTTAACTAAAGGGTAATCATAATTAATTTTTTAAATATACTTCATACATACAGAAAAAAGAAAAAAAGAATTAGAAATTTAAATTTAATTGATTTAGATAATTAATAAAGAAAAAAAAATAAATATAGGTGGAAACATTTGTTTAAGCATTAAGTTTCCTACGTAACGAATTTAACTGAAGTTATACCCAATAACCTACAAAATAATCAAACAAAATTATAATCAATGTCTGTCTTCCAATTCATAAATGAGATTATTACAAATTGGTAATATTTATTTAATGCAAATGCAGTAAAACATTTCTTTATTGGTTTAAGTAAATTGTTTAACATACCTTTAAGTGAATTAATTTTATGAAAGTTAAAAAAAGAAAACTCCATAAAAGAAATATTTACGTACCAAATGCCTACACTGGAATTATCAGTCATTTGTTAAGAAAAAACCCATATGTAATAAATGTGCAAAACACTAACGGTAACCTTTTAACTTTGGGATTTTCTTAACAAAAGGTGGATTCATTTTGTATTGTTGTTGTTATTGTAATATATTAATTATTTATAAATCTCTGCAGCAGCTCAAAAAACATACAAGAGCAAAAACGAATATTTTTCAAACAGCAAAAGGCCTATGAAAATACCAAGAATTTTACAAGCATAGAAACTAATTCGAATTAAGTTTAAATTAGTAATAATAACCAGGGAACGAAGCCGATGTCAAATTGCTATCGGCGGCGGCTAAGCAAAAATTTTACGGCGGCGGCTCAAAGTCGACTGAAGTCGACATATTTTCGGCGGCGGCGGCTAAGTAAATATTAATTCAGCGGCGGCTCAAAGACGACTAAGCCGGTGACGGTTATCAATAAAATTCTAAATATATATATATATATTTTCATTCAATTTATTTTAGAAAAAAAAAAATATAAATTAAAAAATAATAATTTTATTTTGATTTTTACGGCTTTTTAAAATAAATATTTTCATGAAAAATATTTATAATCAACCAAAAATTTTTAATGTATTAGTGCGATGAAAGCATATATGTACATATCGCTGCTGCCTATATATGTAGTTAATCAATGGATTCAATATAGGCAGTAGCGAAACGACCTTATGGAAATGGTTTAACTGCAATAATACATTTAAAATTTTTTGTTGATTATAAATATTTTTTTTTTTTTGTTAATTATAAAAATATTTTATGAGAATATCATGAAATATTTATTTATTTTCTTTTTTAAAAATCAAACACAGTACGTTAAACCTTTCATTAAAAAATCATGTTAAATAAAACAAAATTTTAAAATTATTAACACTTGTTGAATTTAATCTGGTAGAACTTTGCTTTATTTTAATAATAAAGTAATAAATAGCAACAATTTTTCTTAAAAGCTGTGTAGCCAGAACGCCAAATTTTCGATTTATATGAAATTTACTGTTTTCAAAACGTACTGCTATTTAAATACTTGAAAAAGCATACAGAAGGTAAACCCATCTGTGTTAACGAACAACAAAACTTAAAACAGCTAAAAGTTTAACATTACCCATGATTTTTTAGGCAAAAAAGTAAAAAAGGAAGTAGTTTCAAACAATTTTAATGAGGAATTGTTCTTTATTTGGGGGCTTAGCTGACACAGTCGGCTAACATTTTTAGCCGATGTTACCCGTCTACTTCGGCGGCGGCTCAATAATTGAATTATATGTCGGCGGCGGCTATTAGTCGACTATGAGCCGATCGGCTTCGTTCCCTGATAATAACACATTTTGTTTTTTTAGTTTTATACTCTGTTCAAACATACGTTTTAATTGCGCAATAAAGGAATTTACGCAATTAAGTCCCTAATTGAATTTAATTTACCATATAAGAAATTAATTAAAAAATTTTTCAATTAGCACTTAATTAAGTCGATAATTGATTAAGTTTACTCCAACGACCCTTGTGAAGTGTGTTCAGTTAGAGAAAATTTTATACAATGACAAAAGTAAATGAAAAATAAAATATTTTTAAATTATATGAAATGAAAAGTTTTTGAAAATTTTATGGAAATTCAAAGCTAGCGTGCAGTCAGAACTTGATCGTACAAACTGGAAGAGTTCCATATTTCAAATAAAAACAAGCAAACTTTCTTTTAAAGCCGAACTTCTCTTCATTCTTCCAAATTTACCAACACAAATTTCTAATGTAAAAATTAGGTCTCTTCAATAAATTTCCGGCAGAAACTAGCAACGATAGAGTAAAATAAAAATTTACAACATTACTATTCCAAATAAATAAAACGGAATAAACGCATTTTTGGAAAAAAATAACAAAGTAAAGCCGAGCCATAATAACAAAAAACCATAAAAAAAATTTGTATCTAAAACAGCAAAAAAAGCGGTGTTCGTTGCTTAAATCATTTTGTATTGCAACAGTTAGCATTTGCAAGAGCTTTGTCATCGATTGTGTGCAAATTGCCAAAAATGTTCTGTCTTTTTTGTAAAACTTTTAGTTTATTTTATTCTTTTTCTTTTGTTTATTGTTTTATTAACCTAGCGTTTACTTGTAAATAGTTTCCTCAGCTTTCTTCTAACTATTATACAAACATTAGCTTCAATTCAAATATTATTTAAAACCGAAAACTTTAGATGTTATGAATATTTTTTGCTGTGTGGTTGTAAAAAATTTCAAGAATCAGCTGTTCTGTTCTTGACAATAACAAATTTATTAACATTCACATCTTCTACTCTGTTTTACTCTTTCGCTTATTTCCAATAACAATTAGTAACAACTTCTTGTTACTGAACAGAACTATATTCTATTGTCAAATTTTAATTCAGTAAATTAAATTGGATATGTGTGAACACCAAAATTAATTACTCAATTAAAATTTTAATTGTATAAATTAAAACGTATGTCTGAACAGGGTATTAAATAATAAATATTTCATAAGAATATCATGAAATATTTATATTTGAAAGAATTAAGCGCGATTGTTTATAATTTATAATTTTCATTTTATAACTTAAATATTCAAAAAATATATATAAATTGAAGGCATTTTCGACTAACACCATTAATTGATTAAACATAAAATTGTATACGTACGCACATTTTCCACTTTGTTTTACCATCCCATTCACATTATCCAGTCACATTTTTAGTTGTGTTGCCTTACTAAAAGAAACATAATTACGCTTGCTAAACGCACACAAAATAGTAAACTGAATTCAGTTGGTTTCAGTTTTGTGTGTGTTAAGTTTAACTATTTTCAGTTGGCATAAAACAAAAAACTAAATTTAGTTGTTGTTTTTCAGCATATAACTGAAAAAGGATGAACTGGTTAATAAAATGTGACTGCTTAGCAGTTTTTCGAAACCCTGCTTAATACTACCTATACGGTAAGAATTAAAACGCTGATGAAGTATGTAACAATCAATTTAATGCATTACATATTCCTAGTCACAAATAAAATTAAAAAAATTATTCTGTTCTTTTTGAAAACAGCACCAAAAACAATTTCTTTGTTTTAGTTCTTCATTCATTTCGTATAGAGCAAAATGTAATCTTATAATTAAAGTTTAGGAAAGCTTATGTTATAAGATTAAATTTTACTCTATATGAGCAAATAAAAAAATTGTTTTTGGCGCTGTTTTCAAAAGGAACAGAATATTCTTTTTTTAATTTTTTTTAATATTTTATTTCTGAAATTGCCCTTTCGATTACAAAATATTGTTTCTCACGTGTTTAATGTGGAGCGCCATACCAAACAAGGCTACAATATATTACACAGTGCCTAGAATGGACCTAAAACTAGATCAATGCAACGCCGGCTACAAATAGCTAGTGTGTCAATAAGTAGCGGGAAACCCTAGTGACATAAAATAATGATTTTTTATCCCTAAGTGTAATAGAATGATACACCTTACAGCCAAGGGATAAAACGAGAGATCGTATTTTCTTCGTTTGTACTAACTAAAAATATTGTTAAATGTATGCACCCTTTTGATAAATCTTCCATAACAGATGATTGCATTGACGAATGTGGCCTACATATGATTGCCTTTATTAATTTGCAAATGTCAAAATCGCTTCTTTTTGTATTGAAGTGTTAGACAACTGAACTGAGTTTTGCAAATGCGAAATACAGCATTTATTTGGAAATCAATGTGGGCACTACCATGAAAAAGGGTTCATAAAGAATATAGCAAAACTCACAGTATTCTATTGTGGACCTTCAATTATTCTTGATAAATTTAAGATACAACAACAAAATACTTAAATTTTAAATTTAATATATTTGCACTTCACAAAAACATTTATTTATAAGTGTAAAACAGCTGACATATTTGGCGCCATTAGCTATGGCATAGTGGATGACTTTTCGATTACGAAATGCAAGAACCCCTCATTTGTGAGGTTCAGAAAAATAATATTTGAGCCAAAAAATCATGCTCAAATTTGAAGGTTAAAGCACAAAAATTACAAAAAACTATGTAACTTTCCAGGGTTCACTGCTAAGGTTCACTGCTAAGGAACCGCCCAACATACCGACCACCTCACTCCTCTCCTTAAGGGGGGCTCCAATACAAAGGGGAAATTTTTATTAAATTTACTCGAATGTTTGTTTTATCCGAAGGTTTTTTCTAAACATATATACTTATTGTCTTCCCTCAATCATTAAGGTGGTCCCAATACAAAAAAGAGCAATGAAACTTTCAACACCCTTCATATTGTCAAGGAACTATTCTATTTAAACTCGCACCCATCTAGTGGCAGTCTCTTGTAATACAACAGCTCATCGAGCGCATTTAGCTCTACACGAGATGTGAGTGTAAATAAAGCCACCGTCTTAGTCGGCGAGGAGTCTGACCAATAACCAAATCAAATTCCATTATCTTGTGACTGGTCAGACCTCGATTGTCATTACCTTCCACTTTAAGAAAAACTTCTAATCGAAACTACACCCTTAGAACGATATTAGCTTCTGTTACGCCAGAAAACGTAAAGAGACGGTAACTAAATTTAAACTTATTAATATTAATATTATAAATTTTCAGAAGCTTATCCAAAAATCACCAAAAAATTATTTCTAACGTAAAAAATGGCCAGCTATTCTTTGAGCTCAAGTAATGTATAAATTTATGAAATAATTCTTACCGATGTGCTTTGGCTGTTATTATTTTGTTGCTGCCAACTGGTGATTTCATGCCTCCTGTAGATGATGGTGTCGTCACCGATGTTGTTGTAAACTTATTATTATTTGTTAAAATGCCTACTCCAACCCCCATTAAACCATTTCCACCACTTACTACACTGCCGCCATTTAAGGTTTTCATGGGACTATTCGGTTTGACATAACCAATGCAGTCGCCATTTGTGGTAACTGTCGATAAAATATCGTTTGCACTATGTTTCGCTGATGACATTAGTTCAGTATTTCTGGAGGGTATAACTTTTTGTATTGGTTTCTTTGGTATAACTACAGTTTCTTCGATGCCATTGTTACTAACGGCAACATTGCCCCCAGCACAGTTGCTTGCACTGACACTACTACCATTTATTGTTGTATTTGAATTATTGGCACTGTTTTTCATTATGGATTTTGGCACTGGTGCGCTTTGCACATTTCCATTCAAACGTACTTCTATTTCTTCGTTTGGTTGTGGAGATGGGGTTTCTCTTGGATCGTGAACTTGTTTTTGCTCCTTTAATTTGTAGACTTCTTGGCTTCTTTGTTGTTTCAAAGCTTCTTTGTATTCCCTACAAATCAATGTTACACTGTTAAATTTTATGCTCTATGTTAAGAAATCAATGCTTGCGGTACCTATAGGTTTGTATGTTTCCCAAATTTTTGTTGGCTTTATCATCAATTTTTCCATTTGGCAGTTGCTGTGAATTGTGATCGATAATGTTATCGTCTAGATCGGGTGTAGATCCCTTACTTGAACTAGAATGATGATGGACATAACTGAGGTGTTGTTGTTGCAAATTTGTCAAATTACTCTCCTCTTTTCTTTTAATGGGTGAAGAGCTCAAGTCACTGGTAGACTGACTTTCCACATTTAAGGGTTTGACCAAAGCAGCTGTTAAACTAATTGTTTCATCGACTATGGTACTTGTACTAGAAGTTAAAGATGCATCCATGAGATCAGCATTTAAAAGTGATGCCTTTGGTAAGGGAGGGGTAGTTGGGGTCATAAGTTTCGGAGAGTCATTTTTTGATTTCACTGCCGAAGAAACGAAATATATTGAAAACCAAAAACTTTCTAAAATAAATAATCAAATTTGCTATAATACTTACAGGGCATATCATGAGACCAACGTTTGTCAATACCATCGCATGTACTGTATCCAGAATCTACGTGATGTCTAGCAATGCGATGTGTTTCTAAAACATTACTATTACTATTGTTACGTGGCGCTCGTCTTAAGGTTGTATAACCATCATAATTTCCTCCAGCACGGGAGCCTTTTTCTTCTTTGGTTGCTTGAGTTTCTAAATATTTAAAAACGTGCACTAAACCCCGAACGCAGAGCTGGTTTCATGATAAAATATGTCAATAATTAAAACGAATGAAAAAATTCAAAATAAACACGAATTTAAGAAGTTATTTGTTATATGACTTTTTCGCAAGTTCCGCCCACTTCTATTTTTAATCTACATCTCGAAACATCATTCACATAGAAAAGCACGTAAGCTGATTTTTTTACGTTTTAATTTACTAAATGAACAGTTTTTAGTGAGGCTTAAGAAAAAAATATTTATTTAATGTTGCATTGAGGTTTAATGAATTTTTTGGAACACTACATCCGTCATCACCAATTTTTGTACCTATCTACAACCTGGGGTGTGCACTGTTCATTGCCTATTTAGTCACCCTGTTAAGCTAAAGATAAATCGAGAAAAGCCTGATAACCAAGCCCTATTAATAAGCTAGGCTGAAGCTTACATCTCATTTAAAGTTTTCTCCCTGCTTTCCTTGTTCATTATTACAAGGGTGTGAAGATAAATACGTCAGATAAATACGTCCTACAAAAATGTCAAATACGTTCCACATACTGCAAACTGCGCTGTTAAAGTTACATGTACATTAAAAAAAGATCATATAGCTATAAATTACAACAATTTAATAAAAATATTTAAAAATTTTACAAAAACCGTCTTCGTCCCCATTAAAAATTTTAAAACATAATTACATAGACAAATGTTATTAGAGTAAAATAATAGGAAAAATGAGTGGAAAAAGTCGATATTTAGAGAAGACATGAATCGGGTCACCGGCATAGTGGGAGTAGCCTAGGACTAGTAGATTCCAGCCGTGTACAATCTACGTCTGGATTCAGCCCGATATCGGAGATATAAATTTTTGAAAATTTTGCTTTTAGGGAAAATCAATATGAAAAAAGGGCATATTTTGAAGTGGAAAAATTCGATATTTAGAGAAGACATGAATCGGGTCACCGGCATAGTGGGAGCAGTCTAGGACTAGTAGATTCCAGCGGTGTACAATCTACGTCTGGACTCAGCCCGATATCGGAGATATAAATTTTTGAAAATTTTGCTTTTAGGGAAAATCAATATGAAAAAAGGGCATATTTTGAAGTGAAAAAATTCGATATTTAGAGAAGACATGAATCGGGTCGCCGGCAAAGTGGGAGTAGCCTAGGACTAGTAGATTCCAGCGGTGTACAATCTACGTCTGGATTCAGCCCGATATCGGAGATATAAATTTTTGAAAATTTTGCTTTTAGGGATAATCAATATGAAAAAAGGGCATATTTTGAAGTGGAAAAATTCGATATTTAGAGAAGACATGAATCGGGTCACCGGCAAAGTGGGAGTAGCCTAGGACTAGTAGATTCCAGCGGTGTACAATCTACGTCTGGATTCAGCCCGATATCGGAGATATAAATTTTTAAAAATTTTGCTTTTAGGGATAATCAATATGAAAAAAGGGCATATTTTGAAGTGGAAAAATTCGATATTTAGAGAAGACATGAATAGGGTCACCGGCATAGTGGGAGTAGCCTAGGACTAGTAGATTCCAGCGGTGTACAATCTACGTCTGGATTCAGCCCGATATCGGAGATATAAATTTTTGAAAATTTTGCTTTTAGGGATAATCAATATGAAAAAAGGGCATATTTTGAAGTGGAAAAATTCGATATTTAGAGAAGACATGAATCGGGTCACCGGCAAAGTGGGAGTAGCCTAGGACTAGTAGATTCCAGCGGTGTACAATCTACGTCTGGATTCAGCCCGATATCGGAGATATAAATTTTTGAAAATTTTGCTTTTAGGGAAAATCAATATGAAAAAAGGGCATATTTTGAAGTGAAAAAATTCGATATTTAGAGAAGACATGAATCGGGTCACCGGCATAGTGGGAGTAGTCTAGGACTAGTAGATTCCAGCGGTGTACAATCTACGTCTGGATTCAGCCCGATATCGGAGATATAAATTTTTGAAAATTTTGCTTTTAGGGAAAATCAATATGAAAAAAGGGCATATTTTGAAGTGAAAAAATTCGATATTTAGAGAAGACATGAATCGGGTCGCCGGCATAGTGGGAGTAGCCTAGGACTAGTAGATTCCAGCGGTGTACAATCTACGTCTGGATTCAGCCCGATATCGGAGATATAAATTTTTGAAAATTTTGCTTTTAGGGATAATCAATATGAAAAAAGGGCATATTTTGAAGTGGAAAAATTCGATATTTAGAGAAGACATGAATCGGGTCACCGGCATAGTGGGAGTAGCCTAGGACTAGTAGATTCCAGCGGTGTACAATCTACGTCTGGATTCAGCCCGATATCGGAGATATAAATAATTGAAAATTTTGCTTTTAGGGATAATCAATATGAAAAAAGGGCATATTTTGAAGTGGAAAAATTCGATATTTAGAGAAGACATGAATCGGGTCACCGGCATAGTGGGAGTAGCCTAGGACTAGTAGATTCCAGCGGTGTACAATCTACGTCTGGATTCAGCCCGATATCGGAGATATAAATAATTGAAAATTTTGCTTTTAGGGATAATCAATATGAAAAAAGGGCATATTTTGAAGTGGAAAAATTCGATATTTAGAGAAGACATGAATCGGGTCACCGGCATAGTGGGAGTAGCCTAGGACTAGTAGATTCCAGCAGTGTACAATCTACGTCTGGATTCAGCCCGATATCGGAGATATAAATTTTTGAAAATTTTGCTTTTAGGGATAATCAATATGAAAAAAGGGCATATTTTGAAGTGGAAAAATTCGATATTTAGAGAAGACATGAATCGGGTCACCGGCATAGTGGGAGTAGCCTAGGACTAGTAGATTCCAGCGGTGTACAATCTACGTCTGGATTCAGCCCGATATCGGAGATATAAATTTTTGAAAATTTTGCTTTTAGGGATAATCAATATGAAAAAAGGGCATATTTTGAAGTGGAAAAATTCGATATTTAGAGAAGACATGAATCGGGTCACCGGCAAAGTGGGAGTAGCCTAGGACTAGTAGATTCCAGCGGTGTACAATCTACGTCTGGATTCAGCCCGATATCGGAGATATACATTTTTGAAAATTTTGCTTTTAGGGATAATCAATATGAAAAAAGGGCATATTTTGAAGTGGAAAAATTCGATATTTAGAGAAGACATGAATCGGGTCACCGGCATAGTGGGAGTAGCCTAGGACTAGTAGATTCCAGCGGTG
Organism: Gymnosoma rotundatum; assembly: GCA_916610165.2. Lineage (NCBI taxonomy): Eukaryota > Metazoa > Arthropoda > Insecta > Diptera > Tachinidae > Gymnosoma > Gymnosoma rotundatum. The sequence goes on along the minus strand of OU744337.1, from coordinate 85,509,538 downwards.
TACAATCTACGTCTGGATTCAGCCCGATATCGGAGATATAAATAATTGAAAATTTTGCTTTTAGGGATAATCAATATGAAAAAAGGGCATATTTTGAAGTGGAAAAATTCGATATTTAGAGAAGACATGAATCGGGTCACCGGCATAGTGGGAGTAGCCTAGGACTAGTAGATTCCAGCGGTGTACAATCTACGTCTGGATTCAGCCCGATATAGGAGATATAAATTTTTGATTATTTTGCTTTTAGGGATAATCAATATGAAAAAAGGGCATATTTTGAAGTGGAAAAATTCGATATTTAGAGAAGACATGAATCGGGTCACCGGCATAGTGGGAGTAGCCTAGGACTAGTAGATTCCAGCGGTGTACAATCTACGTCTGGATTCAGCCCGATATCGGAGATATAAATTTTTGAAAATTTTGCTTTTAGGGAAAATCAATATGAAAAAAGAGCATATTTTGAAGTGAAAAAATTCGATATTTAGAGAAAACATGAATCGGGTCACCGGCATAGTGGGAGTAGCCTAGGACTAGTAGATTCCAGCGGTGTACAATCTACGTCTGGATTCAGCCCGATATCGGAGATATAAATTTTTGAAAATTTTGCTTTTAGGGAAAATCAATATGAAAAAAGGGCATATTTTGAAGTGAAAAAATACGATATTTAGAGAAGACATGAATCGGGTCACCGGCATAGTGGGAGTAGCCTAGGACTAGTAGATTCCAGCGGTGTACAATCTACGTCTGGATTCAGCCCGATATCGGAGATATAAATTTTTGAAAATTTTGCTTTTAGGGAAAATCAATATGAAAAAAGGGTATATTTTGAAGTGAAAAAATTCGATATTTAGAGAAGACATGAATCGGGTCACCGGCATAGTGGGAGTAGTCTAGGACTAGTAGATTCCAGCGGTGTACAATCTACGTCTGGACTCAGCCCGATATCGGAGATATAAATTTTTGAAAATTTTGCTTTTAGGGAAAATCAATATGAAAAAAGGGCATATTTTGAAGTGAAAAAATTCGATATTTAGAGAAGACATGAATCGGGTCGCCGGCAAAGTGGGAGTAGCCTAGGACTAGTAGATTCCAGCGGTGTACAATCTACGTCTGGATTCAGCCCGATATCGGAGATATAAATTTTTGAAAATTTTGCTTTTAGGGATAATCAATATGAAAAAAGGGCATATTTTGAAGTGGAAAAATTCGATATTTAGAGAAGACATGAATCGGGTCACCGGCAAAGTGGGAGTAGCCTAGGACTAGTAGATTCCAGCGGTGTACAATCTACGTCTGGATTCAGCCCGATATCGGAGATATAAATTTTTGAAAATTTTGCTTTTAGGGATAATCAATATGAAAAAAGGGCATATTTTGAAGTGGAAAAATTCGATATTTAGAGAAGACATGAATCGGGTCACCGGCATAGTGGGAGTAGCCTAGGACTAGTAGATTCCAGCGGTGTACAATCTACGTCTGGATTCAGCCCGATATCGGAGATATGAATTTTTGAAAATTTTGCTTTTAGGGAAAATCAATATGAAAAAAGGGCATATTTTGAAGTGGAAAAATTCGATATTTAGAGAAGACATGAATCGGGTCACCGGCATAGTGGGAGTAGCCTAGGACTAGTAGATTCCAGCGGTGTACAATCTACGTCTGAATTCAGCCCGATATCGGAGATATAAATTTTTGAAAATTTTGCTTTTAGGGAAAATCAATATGAAAAAAGGGCATATTTTGAAGTGAAAAAATTCGATATTTAGAGAAGACATGAATCGGGTCACCGGCATAGTGGGAGTAGTCTAGGACTAGTAGATTCCAGCGGTGTACAATCTACGTCTGGATTCAGCCCGATATCGGAGATATAAATTTTTGAAAATTTTGCTTTTAGGGATAATCAATATGAAAAAAGGGCATATTTTGAAGTGGAAAAATTCGATATTTAGAGAAGACATGAATCGGGTCACCGGCATAGTGGGAGTAGCCTAGGACTAGTAGATTCCAGCCGTGTACAATCTACGTCTGGATTCAGCCCGATATCGGAGATATAAATTTTTGAAAATTTTGCTTTTAGGGATAATCAATATGAAAAAAGGGCATATTTTGAAGTGGAAAAATTCGATATTTAGAGAAGACATGAATCGGGTCACCGGCAAAGTGGGAGTAGCCTAGGACTAGTAGATTCCAGCGGTGTACAATCTACGTCTGGATTCAGCCCGATATCGGAGATATAAATTTTTGAAAATTTTGCTTTTAGGGATAATCAATATGAAAAAAGGGCATATTTTGAAGTGGAAAAATTCGATATTTAGAGAAGACATGAATCGGGTCCGATATCGGAGATATGAATTTTTGAAAATTTTGCTTTTAGGGAAAATCAATATGAAAAAAGGGCATATTTTGAAGTGGAAAAATTCGATATTTAGAGAAGACATGAATCGGGTCACCGGCATAGTGGGAGTAGCCTAGGACTAGTAGATTCCAGCGGTGTACAATCTACGTCTGGATTCAGCCCGATATCGGAGATATGAATTTTTGAAAATTTTGCTTTTAGGGAAAATCAATATGAAAAAAGGGCATATTTTGAAGTGGAAAAATTCGATATTTAGAGAAGACATGAATCGGGTCACCGGCATAGTGGGAGTAGCCTAGGACTAGTAGATTCCAGCGGTGTACAATCTACGTCTGAATTCAGCCCGATATCGGAGATATAAATTTTTGAAAATTTTGCTTTTAGGGAAAATCAATATGAAAAAAGGGCATATTTTGAAGTGAAAAAATTCGATATTTAGAGAAGACATGAATCGGGTCACCGGCATAGTGGGAGTAGTCTAGGACTAGTAGATTCCAGCGGTGTACAATCTACGTCTGGATTCAGCCCGATATCGGAGATATAAATTTTTGAAAATTTTGCTTTTAGGGAAAATCAATATGAAAAAAGGGCATATTTTGAAGTGAAAAAATTCGATATTTAGAGAAGACATGAATCGGGTCGCCGGCATAGTGGGAGTAGCCTAGGACTAGTAGATTCCAGCGGTGTACAATCTACGTCTGGATTCAGCCCGATATCGGAGATATAAATTTTTGAAAATTTTGCTTTTAGGGATAATCAATATGAAAAAAGGGCATATTTTGAAGTGGAAAAATTCGATATTTAGAGAAGACATGAATCGGGTCACCGGCATAGTGGGAGTAGCCTAGGACTAGTAGATTCCAGCGGTGTACAATCTACGTCTGGATTCAGCCCGATATCGGAGATATAAATTTTTGAAAATTTTGCTTTTAGGGATAATCAATATGAAAAAAGGGCATATTTTGAAGTGGAAAAATTCGATATTTAGAGAAGACATGAATCGGGTCACCGGCAAAGTGGGAGTAGCCTAGGACTAGTAGATTCCAGCGGTGTACAATCTACGTCTGGATTCAGCCCGATATCGGAGATATAAATTTTTGAAAATTTTGCTTTTAGGGATAATCAATATGAAAAAAGGGCATATTTTGAAGTGGAAAAATTCGATATTTAGAGAAGACATGAATCGGGTCACCGGCATAGTGGGAGTAGCCTAGGACTAGTAGATTCCAGCGGTGTACAATCTACGTCTGGATTCAGCCCGATATCGGAGATATGAATTTTTGAAAATTTTGCTTTTAGGGAAAATCAATATGAAAAAAGGGCATATTTTGAAGTGGAAAAATTCGATATTTAGAGAAGACATGAATCGGGTCACCGGCATAGTGGGAGTAGTCTAGGACTAGTAGATTCCAGCGGTGTACAATCTACGTCTGAATTCAGCCCGATATCGGAGCTATAAATTTTTGAAAATTTTGCTTTTAGGGAAAATCAATATGAAAAAAGGGCATATTTTGAAGTGAAAAAATTCGATATTTAGAGAAGACATGAATCGGGTCACCGGCATAGTGGGAGTAGTCTAGGACTAGTAGATTCCAGCGGTGTACAATCTACGTCTGGATTCAGCCCGATATCGGAGATATAAATTTTTGAAAATTTTGCTTTTAGGGAAAATCAATATGAAAAAGGCATATTTTGAAGTGAAAAAATTCGATATTTAGAGAAGACATGAATCGGGTCGCCGGCATAGTGGGAGTAGCCTAGGACTAGTAGATTCCAGCGGTGTACAATCTACGTCTGGATTCAGCCCGATATCGGAGATATAAATTTTTGAAAATTTTGCTTTTAGGGATAATCAATATGAAAAAAGGGCATATTTTGAAGTGGAAAAATTCGATATTTAGAGAAGACATGAATCGGGGCACCGGCATAGTGGGAGTAGCCTAGGACTAGTAGATTCCAGTGGTGTACAATCTACGTCTGGATTCAGCCCGATATCGGAGATATAAATTTTTGAAAATTTTGCTTTTAGGGATAATCAATATGAAAAAAGGGCATATTTTGAAGTGGAAAAATTCGATATTTAGAGAAGACATGAATCGGGTCACCGGCAAAGTGGGAGTAGCCTAGGACTAGTAGATTCCAGCGGTGTACAATCTACGTCTGGATTCAGCCCGATATCGGAGATATAAATTTTTGAAAATTTTGCTTTTAGGGATAATCAATATGAAAAAAGGGCATATTTTGAAGTGGAAAAATTCGATATTTAGAGAAGACATGAATCGGGTCACCGGCATAGTGGGAGTAGCCTAGGACTAGCAGATTCCAGCGGTGTACAATCTACGTCTGGATTCCGCCCGATATCGGAGATATAAATTATTGAAAATTTTGCTTTTACGGAAAATCAATATGAAAAAAGGGCATATTTTGAAGTGAAAAAATTCGATATTTAGAGAAGACATGAATCGGGTCACCGGCATAGTGGGAGTAGCCTAGGACTAGTAGATTCCAGCGGTGTACAATCTACGTCTGGATTCAGCCCGATATCGGAGATATAAATTTTTGAAAATTTTGCTTTTAGGGATAATCAATATGAAAAAAGGGCATATTTTGAAGTGGAAAAATTCGATATTTAGAGAAGACATGAATCGGGTCACCGGCATAGTGGGAGTAGCCTAGGACTAGTAGATTCCAGCGGTGTACAATCTACGTCTGGATTCAGCCCGATATCGGAGATATAAATTTTTGAAAATTTTGCTTTTAGGGATAATCAATATGAAAAAAGGGCATATTTTGAAGTGGAAAAATTCGATATTTAGAGAAGACATGAATCGGGTCACCGGCATAGTGGGAGTAGCCTAGGACTAGTAGATTCCAGCGGTGTACAATCTACGTCTGGATTCAGCCCGATATCGGAGATATAAATTTTTGAAAATTTTGCTTTTAGGGATAATCAATATGAAAAAAGGGCATATTTTGAAGTGGAAAAATTCGATATTTAGAGAAGACATGAATCGGGTCACCGGCATAGTGGGAGTAGCCTAGGACTAGTAGATTCCAGCGGTGTACAATCTACGTCTGGATTCAGCCCGATATCGGAGATATAAATTTTTGAAAATTTTGCTTTTAGGGATAATCAATATGAAAAAAGGGCATATTTTGAAGTGGAAAAATTCGATATTTAGAGAAGACATGAATCGGGTCACCGGCAAAGTGGGAGTAGCCTAGGACTAGTAGATTCCAGCGGTGTACAATCTACGTCTGGATTCAGCCCGATATCGGAGATATAAATTTTTGAAAATTTTGCTTTTAGGGATAATCAATATGAAAAAAGGGCATATTTTGAAGTGGAAAAATTCGATATTTAGAGAAGACATGAATCGGGTCACCGGCATAGTGGGAGTAGCCTAGGACTAGCAGATTCCAGCGGTGTACAATCTACGTCTGGATTCCGCCCGATATCGGAGATATAAATTATTGAAAATTTTGCTTTTACGGAAAATCAATATGAAAAAAGGGCATATTTTGAAGTGAAAAAATTCGATATTTAGAGAAGACATGAATCGGGTCACCGGCATAGTGGGAGTAGCCTAGGACTAGTAGATTCCAGCGGTGTACAATCTACGTCTGGATTCAGCCCGATATCGGAGATATAAATTTTTGAAAATTTTGCTTTTAGGGATAATCAATATGAAAAAAGGGCATATTTTGAAGTGGAAAAATTCGATATTTAGAGAAGACATGAATCGGGTCACCGGCATAGTGGGAGTAGCCTAGGACTAGTAGATTCCAGCGGTGTACAATCTACGTCTGGATTCAGCCCGATATCGGAGATATAAATTTTTGAAAATTTTGCTTTTAGGGATAATCAATATGAAAAAAGGGCATATTTTGAAGTGGAAAAATTCGATATTTAGAGAAGACATGAATCGGGTCACCGGCATAGTGGGAGTAGCCTAGGACTAGTAGATTCCAGCGGTGTACAATCTACGTCTGGATTCAGCCCGATATCGGAGATATAAATTATTGAAAATTTTGCTTTTAGGAAAAATCAATATGAAAAAAGGGCATATTTTGAAGTGAAAAAATTCGATATTTAGAGAAGACATGAATCGGGTCACCGGCATAGTGGGAGTAGTCTAGGACTAGTAGATTCCAGCGGTGTACAATCTACGTCTGGATTCAGCCCGATATCGGAGATATAAATTTTTGAAAATTTTGCTTTTAGGGATAATCAATATGAAAAAAGGGCATATTTTGAAGTGGAAAAATTCGATATTTAGAGAAGACATGAATCGGGTCACCGGCATAGTGGGAGTAGCTTAGGACTAGTAGATTCCAGCGGTGTACAATCTACGTCTGGATTCAGCCCGATATCGGAGATATGAATTTTTGAAAATTTTGCTTTTAGAGAAAATCAATATGAAAAAAGGGCATATTTTGAAGTGGAAAAATTCGATATTTAGAGAAGACATGAATCGGGTCACCGGCATAGTGGGAGTAGTCTAGGACTAGTAGATTCCAGCGGTGTACAATCTACGTCTGGATTCAGCCCGATATCGGAGATATAAATTTTTGAAAATTTTGCTTTTAGGGATAATCAATATGAAAAAAGGGCATATTTTGAAGTGGAAAAATTCGATATTTAGAGAAGACATGAATCGGGTCACCGGCATAGTGGGAGCAGCCTAGGACTAGTACATTCCAGCGGTGTACAATCTACGTCTGAATTCAGCCCGATATCGGAGATATAAATTTTTGAAAATTTTGCTTTTAGGGAAAATCAATATGAAAAAAGGGCATATTTTGAAGTGGAAAAATTCGATATTTAGAGAAGACATGAATCGGGTCACCGGCATAGTGGGAGTAGCCTAGGACTAGTAGATTCCAGCGGTGTACAATCTACGTCTGGATTCAGCCCGATATCGGAGATATAAATTATTGAAAATTTTGCTTTTAGGAAAAATCAATATGAAAAAAGGGCATATTTTGAAGTGAAAAAATTCGATATTTAGAGAAGACATGAATCGGGTCACCGGCATAGTGGGAGTAGTCTAGGACTAGTAGATTCCAGCGGTGTACAATCTACGTCTGGATTCAGCCCGATATCGGAGATATAAATTTTTGAAAATTTTGCTTTTAGGGATAATCAATATGAAAAAAGGGCATATTTTGAAGTGGAAAAATTCGATATTTAGAGAAGACATGAATCGGGTCACCGGCATAGTGGGAGTAGCTTAGGACTAGTAGATTCCAGCGGTGTACAATCTACGTCTGGATTCAGCCCGATATCGGAGATATGAATTTTTGAAAATTTTGCTTTTAGAGAAAATCAATATGAAAAAAGGGCATATTTTGAAGTGGAAAAATTCGATATTTAGAGAAGACATGAATCGGGTCACCGGCATAGTGGGAGTAGTCTAGGACTAGTAGATTCCAGCGGTGTACAATCTACGTCTGGATTCAGCCCGATATCGGAGATATAAATTTTTGAAAATTTTGCTTTTAGGGATAATCAATATGAAAAAAGGGCATATTTTGAAGTGGAAAAATTCGATATTTAGAGAAGACATGAATCGGGTCACCGGCATAGTGGGAGTAGCCTAGGACTAGTAGATTCCAGCGGTGTACAATCTACGTCTGAATTCAGCCCGATATCGGAGATATAAATTTTTGAAAATTTTGCTTTTAGGGAAAATCAATATGAAAAAAGGGCATATTTTGAAGTGGAAAAATTCGATATTTAGAGAAGACATGAATCGGGTCACCGGCATAGTGGGAGTAGCCTAGGACTAGTAGATTCCAGCGGTGTACAATCTGGCTGAATCCAGACGTAGATTAGTAGATAGTGGGAGTAGCCTAGGACTAGTAGATTCCAGCGGTGTACAATCTGGCTGAATCCAGACGTAGATTGTACACCGCTGGAATCTACTAGTCCTAGGCTACTCCCACTATGCCGGTGACCCGATTCATGTCTTCTCTAAATATCGAATTTTTCCACTTCAAAATATGCCCTTTTTTCATATTGATTTTCCCTAAAAGCAAAATTTTCAAAAATTTATATCTCCGATATCGGGCTGAATTCAGACGTAGATTGTACACCGCTGGAATCTACTAGTCCTAGGCTACTCCCACTATGCCGGTGACCCGATTCATGTCTTCTCTAAATATCGAATTTTTTCACTTCAAAATATGCCCTTTTTTCATATTGATTTTCCCTAAAAGCAAAATTTTCAAAAATTTATATCTCCGATATCGGGCTGAATCCAGACGTAGATTGTACACCGCTGGAATCTACTGGTCCTAGGCTACTCTCACTATGCCGGTGACCCGATTCATGTCTTCTCTAAATATCGAATTTGTTCACTTCAATATATGCCCTTTTTTCATATTGATTTTCCCTAAAAGCAAAATTTTAAAAAATTTATATCTCCGATATCGGGCTGAATCCAGACGTACATTGTACACCGCTGGAATCTACTAGTCCTAGGCTACTCCCACTATGCCGGTGACCCGATTCATGTCTTCTCTAAATATCGAATTTTTTCACTTCAAAATATGCCCTTTTCTCATATTGATTTTCCCTAAAAGCAAAATTTTCAAAAATTTATATCTCCGATATCGGGCTGAATCCAGACGTAGATTGTACACCGCTGGAATCTACTAGTCCTAGGCTACTCCCACTATGCCGGTGACCCGATTCATGTCTTCTCTAAATATCGAATTTTTCCACTTCAATATATGCCCTTTTTTCATATTGATTTTCCCTAAAAGCAAAATTTTCAAAAATTTATATCTCCGATATCGGGCTGAATCCAGACGTAGATTGTACACCGCTGGAATCTACTAGTCCTAGGCTACTCCCACTATGCCGGTGACCCGATTCATGTCTTCTCTAAATATCGAATTTTTTCACTTCAAAATATGCCCTTTTTTCATATTGATTTTCCCTAAAAGCAAAATTTTCAATAATTTATATCTCCGATATCGGGCTGAATCCAGACGTAGATTGTACACCGCTGGAATCTACTAGTCCTAGGCTACTCCCACTATGCCGGTGACCCGATTCATGTCTTCTCTAAATATCGAATTTTTCCACTTCAAAATATGCCCTTTTTTCATATTGATTATCCCTAAAAGCAAAAATTTTCAAAAATTTATATCTCCGATATCGGGCTGAATCCAGACGTAGATTGTACACGGCTGGAATCTACTAGTCCTAGGCTACTCCCACTATGCCGGTGACCCGATTCATGTCTTCTCTAAATATCGAATTTTTCCACTTCAAAATATGCCCTTTTTTCATATTGATTTTCCCTAAAAGCAAAATTTTCAAAAATTCATATCTCCGATATCGGGCTGAATCCAGACGTAGATTGTACACGGCTGGAATCTACTAGTCCTAGGCTACTCCCACTATGCCGGTGACCCGATTCATGTCTTCTCTAAATATCGAATTTTTCCACTTCAAAATATGCCCTTTTTTCATATTGATTTTCCCTAAAAGCAAAATTTTCAAAAATTCATATCTCCGATATCGGGCTGAATCCAGACGTAGATTGTACACCGCTGGAATCTACTAGTCCTAGGCTACTCCCACTATGCCGGTGACCCGATTCATGTCTTCTCTAAATATCGACTTTTTCCACTCATTTTTCCTATTATTTTACTCTAATAACATTTTTCTATGTAATTATGTTTTAAAATTTTTAATGGGGACGAAGACGGTTTTTGTAAAATTTTTAAATATTTTTATTAAATTGTTGTAATTTATAGCTATATGATCTTTTTTAATGTACATGTAACTTTAACAGCACAGTTTGCAGTATGTGGAACGTATTTGACATTTTTGTAGGACGTATTTATCTGACGTATTTATCTTCACACCCTTCATTATTACATGTATGTATTTATTTTTCATGCTGCTGCCGCGCCTGCTACTAATTTATTATTTAACTTGATATTAATTATAAGTTGAATTTATTAGTATATAACAATATGAAAATTTTTTAGTCAGGCTTATGACAATAAAAGTAAATTATTATACAGAGTATTAGAAAGTTAATTATTATAAAACAAGTAAGAGTTCAATATTCGGCTATAGTGAATCCTTTATACCCTTCACCATTTATGTAAATCTAGTTTAGTGAAGTAACTCCTATCAAAAAAGCAAATATTGGGGTGACATAGAATTAAAAAATAAGAAAAAAAATTAAGTACACATAAGGTGTGTTCATTTACTAAAAATTTGTACAAATTTGTAACAATTGTTACTAGAAAGCGTTCATTAACCCAAAAAATTTGCAACGAGAGAGCGTCGAAAGAGCTTAAAAAATTGAGATACAGACAAATTCTTGCAAGTTTTTACAAGTAAAATTTTTACTTGCAATAATTATTCAAACAGCTGTTTTGCGTTTTTGTTTACAAAAAAATATTTCAAAATTAAGTTGAAAATTAAAATATTTTGAAAATTTTAAGAAATTGTCAGTAAATGTAAACTTTTAAAACGATAAAAGTATTAAAAAGATAAATTTATTTTTGTGCATTTTATGAACAACAGAAGCAAAATAAGATGTCTAATGAAATGCAATTGAACTGAAATTTTTTCTTTAATTTTCACAGACCGTCTGTTAATCTTAGTGTTGTAAATATTATGAGTAGGTAGCTACTCGGTAAGTTACACTAAGCAGGCAAATAATTCAATTAGTTCAAATATATATTTGCAAATAAATTTAAAATAACACATAATTTATTAAATTACTTTTCTACTGTTTCTGATATTTTATTTTGGATAAAGCTTTTTATTACAATGAAAATGAAAATTGTTTAAATTTGTTTTCTTTAAAAAATATATTTAACCCGTTTTTCGGGGGCTGTTTATTATTATTATTATATTTTGGAAACTATTGCAAAAGCGGAGCATTAACGTTAGACAATAACGAACAAAAATTCTCCTTTTCAACTCACATTTGTTTGCGTCTTAATGTAGTTTCTTATTAGTGTTTATTTACATAAATAGTTCTTCATAAAATCACATTACAAAATACTTACAGCCTAATGCAAAAAAAAGACTAACGTCAACTTTAAAGTTCACACTAGTTAACTGACACACTAAGCCTAACAAACGGATGGTAAAAAATGGTATCCTAAAACACTACTTAAACTAATGTATGCTGCAATACATTTTAAACGTTAATACTGGCAACACCATTCACTTTTTATAGTTAATGATACATAAACACGAATATTTATTCGTTCGGGTAGTCAAATCTATTGAAATAGTTTTATATTATTGTAAAATAAAATAACTTTTTTTTTAATGAAGGAATAAATTAATGTTTTTAATACATGAAAAACAAAAATTCAATGCATTAACAATAATGTAAAACATTTAACACAACACTTTTTTGTTAGAATTGATACCAATTATTTGAATAACGAGCTTTGTTATGAGCTTTGTTTACTTTTGTTGATTATATGCACATCACTATAGGATTTGGTTAATTTATGTTATTTTTTATGTGATTTTCAGTAATTTTGTGATATTTTGTTATTCTTTTAAGGAAATTTTTGATAATTTTAAAACTTATAAAATATTATGAATAAAAAAGAAGAGTGCAAAAGTAAAAGATCGGAAAATTCAGTTGAGGAAGACAAATTTAGTATATTTTTTCTCTCTATAAACTATAATTTATTTTAAATGCATTTTTATCTTATTTACATGTTGCTGAAGGAAATAATAAAAGAAAAGGTAAAAATCATTGAGAACAAAAAACACGGATGTTAATACAAATCATTCCAAAAAAAAAGGCTTGGATGGATGTAGCAGACATGGCCGATTATATCCCGATATTTGAATTATGCGTTCTAAATAAAATATTACAATATTAAAACTAGTTTTTCCATAAAATCAAAATTAATTTTACCAATTCTGCTCACTAAATTTAAAGTGTCCATTTTTTAAATTTTGTTTTTTAATCAACACATTTTTTTTTCGTTTTATTAAAAACTTATTTCCGCAAAATTTTTCTTCACAATATGTAACCAAAAAATAAATATCAAAAACATCACTTTAAAGTAAGGGGTTACCTACTTTAAAAATTTTAAAGTTAACGTAGAAGTTACCACACGTTTGTTAAGCTAATAATCGTTTTTGGATGAAACTTTAAGGAATTTGGCTTAACAATGAGTTTAAAGCAGCGTTAACTTTTTTTTGCATAAGACCGTTAATATTTTATAATTATAATAATAATAGCACAAAAGGTGACAAAATAATAGTACCTATTAACGCATGCTTATTATACCACGCATTAAAAACGCCATTTTATGAAAATCGCTTGGAAAAGAAATCACAAAGTTGGAAATAAACATTCTGCGACCTTATTCTGTTGTTATTTCCTATAAAAATTCTATTTGTAGGCAGGCTGTTATAACGTATAAACTAATTAAAAATAGATATTTTATTCATTAATTTTATTTAAAAGTTGTTAATTACCTTTATCGTATATAGCGTATTTCGACTAAATCAGGTACTAGATTAAATAAAATTGCAAAACTTTTCATTATTCTATAACAAGCCGTATTCGAAAAACGCCAGTCACGACAATATATATATATATACATTTTTGAGAGTAATTTTGGAAAATTTCTTGTTACTCTCTCGTTGCAAATTTTTACTAGTAAAGTAAATGAACACACCTATAATCTATATATATAAAAATGGTGTAAAAAATGTATAGTAATTCATAAAATGAGAACTGCTAGGCCGATTTCTGTAAAATTTTTTGTCAGATATTCGTATTTTCGGGGAGAAGGTCTTTACGGAAGAAAATTTTGGAAAATCCCTCCGGAAAAGTCGGTAAATTGGAAAAACCGAAAATTGAGTTTCTGTATGAAATTTTGCGTGAAATATTTCCTTAATGGCTTTTCATATCAGAAAATAGAAAGTTCTTAGTGTAAATCATGCAAAATTGCGGAAAATGCGGAAAATTGGAAAAATCGATAATTGATTTTTTGTATGAAATTTTGTGTGCAATTATTCCTTATGCCTTCCCAAATTAAAAAAAATTTTGAAGTCTGTGGGATTTCCCTGTTTTTCGCACGGTCAACTATACATTGCATGTTCGCGTGTTGGGAAACCGGCTTTGTTATTTGTTTTTGCGCCGAATAAAAGAAAACGAAAAACATTGTTCATCAAATCGCTCTCTACTGATTCCATCAAATAAATCGCATTGAAAATTTAAATATTTGTGTTGTATTATTACTCTAAAGTTTGTCTGTAGGCTTAAAATTGGGGCGAGGCGAAGTTTGCTGGGTCCGCTAGTTTTATATAAATTGTAATCGGCTCTCAATGGGTTAAGCATTTTAAAAAATTTTTAGTATTTCCGTAAGATCTCTTTAAAAGCTTTTTAATGATACCCAAATTAATATTTTAAAAAATTTGAAAATTAAACTTGATGTGTTTTCTTATTTTTTAATTCTCTTTCGCCCAATACATTTTTTTTATTTGAGTTACTTCATTGTCTCAAATGATGGTATTTTGCCCGCTACCTTATGCTGATTCCCAATAGCATCTCTTTCGACACTATCAGGTCTGTTCTACAAATCACTTTTTGTCAAAGTGATTTCAAATCACGCAAAAGGTGTTCTGCGCACAAAATATAATGAAATCACGTGATTTAAAACGTTTAGCAAAATGACTGCCGATTTGAAATCACTTGCTCGTTTTTTCTAATTATTTCGCTTAGAATATAATAATAATGACATTATATATTTAAAACGATACGTCTTCTATTTATTTTTGCAAAAAAATTAGATTTTATACACATAAAAACGAAATTATTCATAAATTTTCAAAGACACTGCATATTTTATAAAAAATTGTCTTGCTTTATTTATTAATGCTCGTGATTTTCTCTTTCTGGTCAACAGATAGCTGGTTTGTGTTTTCGAAGAATATTCTAGTGTTGCCAAATTGTCAGAGTATAAAATGTCATTTAAGATTTATCTTATTTATGCTAATGTTTCCAGCATCAAATTTAGAAAATATTGAGTGCAAAATATAAAGTAGTAGCGACTTCCTAACCTTTTTGCATTCATGTTCACATTTTCAATTTTAATTTGAACGCCAAATTTTAAGCCCTTCGATCAACTCCAATAAGTAAATGAAAGCACGTGTATTACAAACAAATAAAAATTCACTAATTTAATTTTAGTTCCACACATTCTAATTTACTTTAATCACTAATAATGTTTTAATTTACAAATGTAAAAAAAAACACACAACACAAATCTAAAAAAAGCCGTTTTCTCCTGTTTCCGAAAAATAAAAACCACGCCGAAAAATTGAAAATCACGTGATTTGCAGAACAGCACCAAATCGACTGCGTGATTTTAAAACCGTTCGTGATTTGAATTCACGTGATTTTCAGAACAGACCTGTATGTCTGATCGATTGGCGTATTTAAATTCTATTTAGCTGATCTAGTGCCTTGGCAAACTTAATTTCAACACTAATATGAACGGACAGACGGACATCGCTGACTCCGATATACAAAAGAAGTCAAAATATATATATACTTTATGGGGTCGGAAATGAATATTTTAGAAATTACAAACGGAATGACAATACCCTTTATCTAGTTTTTGTGGCGAAGGATATAAAAATCTATAAATAGTAGTAGGACATACTTTTTTACACCTTAATTTCAGGTTAATTTGGCATATTGCACTCTTTTTTAAACAGAATCATTTACTCAAAGCTTGTATGATAACCTTGGGATAGCCTTAAATGAGGAGCTAGTGTAAGACAAAAGTTTGCAGAATTTTTTCTCCTTGTTTCTCATTTTATGACTGATACTATAATCGATGACTTTGAAGGGTGAACGAGGCATGCATTTTTTTCTATTTCCAAAATGCAGAATTTAAAAGGCATGCTGTTTGTTGGATTTTTAATTTTTAATATAATTTTAGGATTAAAACACGAAAGTAGTCGTACTTTTCAATTAATGTAGTGTTTGTAGTCTGTATGTTTATTTTTCTTGTGAACAATTAGCCAGAAGAAGAATTCAAATCAATGAAATAAATACGTGTCTTTCCTAATTTTGTTAGATGCTGATAAAACTAAAATACTGCTACAGAAATAAAGCAATAATTGGAGTTACTTGAAAGCTACCTCGTTAATTGAATAACGCTTTTGGTAAATATTGAGAAGAAATAATATTTAATTTTTATTAAATTATTATTTAAACTGTGAATATTATCAGCCCGATGTTGTGAATTCTTGATAAATTTTTTATCAAGATATTTTGTCAAGATTTTTATCAACTAAAAGTTCGGTTGGTATTCTGTGGAAACATTGATAAAAAAAAATTCACCAGTGTGGTGAATTTCTATTGACAGCTGATTTTAATTAAATTTATTAAATTAAATTATTGACAAAAGCAAAAATATGGATACACCAGCTAACAGTGCAGTCACACGGCCAAGTTTTTGTTCAATTCTCTTTCAAGAAATTTACACATACTGCTTGTCAAAATTCACAAAAATTGAAAGCTGTGACGTAGGCTGCACGCAATTTCAAAGCAAGTTTTTAAGTAAGATGTCGTGAAGAAAACAAAAAAAATTAATTTGAAGGAAAAAACTTCAATCAGCTGTTCTCTTGAATGAAAATTTGAAAGACTCAATTGAACAAAAATTTGAAAGCAAATTCTCAGCAAGTTTTTAAAGTGAAAGTGTATTGGTAAAAAAATGAGCGAAATTTTAAAAATTGAATGAAAACTTGATCGTCTGACACCCTAGTAAGTAAGTATTTTTAACCGACTTAAAAAAAAGAAGGAGGTTATACAATTCGACTTAATGTTGCTTTTTTATGTTTGTGCATGCAGAACTAAGACATTTCTGCACCGATTTTAAAATTGTTTAGTAATATGATAGATTATGCTTACAGATCCTCATACAACATACATATTTTTTACGTGTATTATGAATTGTAAAGAGCGATTCTGTAAAATTTAAAACTACTGCGCATTACTATAGCTCCCAATAACAAAAAGTTATATAAAAAGAATTCTAAAAATTACAGGGTGCACCCACATTGATGTAAATTTACTTATATGGGCCGTTATAGACAAACCATTGCAAATTTGACATATTTTTGATTGATATGGTCGTTATAGTACCAAGTATTTGCATTAAAAAATTTTAAATTAAAGGGTGCGCCAATAGTTTATATAATTTGATGTGTATGGCCATACTTTTGAACAGTTTTGAACAACTATAAAATTTGGATTCGGAAGTTAAAGGGTGTCCCAATAGTTGATGTATTTACAAGTATGTGGCCGAACTTTTGATCCATTATAGACAGACTGTTGAAATTTAAAAGGGACCTGTATTTTTAAGCTCGTTATATCAACGATTTTATAATTTGAATTTAGAAATTAAAGGCTGTCTCATAATTGATGTAGATTTACTATTTTGCACCTATCTTTTGAACCGTTATAGACAAACGCTTGCATATTTGACATAATTTCGATTGATATAGTCATTATAGTAACGAATATTAACATTTAAAATTATAAATTAAAGGGTGCCCCAATAGTTCATTTAATTTTGTATATGGCCATAATTTTAAAAAGTTTTAGACAGACGACTGAAAATTACAAATAACCTGTATTACTAACTCCGCTACAACAACAAGTATAAAATTTGGTTTTGGAAGTAAACGGATGTCCTAATTGTTAATGTAATTTGGTGTATGTGACCGAACTTTTTTACCGTTATAGACAGACATCTGAAATTTACAAGGGACCTGTTTTGCTAAGTCCGCTATAACAAGAAGAATAGAATTTGATTTAAGAAATTAAAGGGTGTTTTCAAAATAATGTAATTTGTTCTATATGGCCGTATTTTTTGACCCGTTGTATACAAACACCTAAATTTTAGACAGAATGTCCACCACATTGTTTGGTATAATAAGAAGTATAAAAATTTTAAATTATAAATTAAAGGGTTTAACAATAGTTGATATAATATGATATGTATGGGCAAACTAATAATCCGTTATAAACAGACGATTGAAATTTAAAAGAACTTGATTGCTAAATTTATTACAAGAGCAAGTATATAATTTTAATTTTGAAAATAAAGGGTGACCCTATAGTTGCTGTAATTTGATGTATATTGCGAAACTATTTAACAGTTGAACAAGTATAAAATTTGGAGATATAAGAGTGTTCCAATAGTTAATGTAACCTAATTAATGTGGCCATGTACTTGAGCTGTTATAGGCAGACAGATGAAATCTGTTTTGAAGTCGGTTTTTTTGCAAGAATTATTACAAGCTGCAAGTCTTGTTTTTATTGGAAATCGTCCGCATACATTTGAAATATAAATTTTCTTTCTAAAAAAGATTTTTAGAAATTATAAATAAAATGAACTTAAGCAAAAAAAATTTTCAATTCAAGAAATAATATTTTAATTAAAGACTACTATAGGCTTAAACGCGTTAAAACAATTAACGTTGAACCGTCAAAATTGAGTTATTCAAGAATTATTATTGGATTTTTTCTAATTGTATGATAAGCTGTATCTCAAATAATACTAAACGATTTTATAGAACTTACACTAGCTGGCGGTGAAGTCATTGGATTATTTTCAAGATTCAACTCAACCAAAGTCGACATTTGACGAATTTCAAGAGGTAGACTAGAAATGCGATTATTCGATACATCCAGTGAAACCAATGTTAGGCAGGTTAATTCTAAAACAAATTTATAAATTGGAATTCAAAATAAAAAATAAAACAAAGTATAAAAACATATCGGAATTCTTTTTACCCCGAGGTAAATACATCAATTGATTACTACGTAATGAGAATGACCTCAAAGAACGTAATTCACCAATACGTGCTGGTAATGTAGTTAATTGATTATATGATGCATCCAAATCGGTCAATCGATCCATGCGACCCAGTTCATCTGGCAGTGCTGTGAGACGATTGTTTGACACTAATAACACTTGGAGTGGTAGAAAGCACAGTTCACGCGGCAATGAAGACAACTGGTTGCTGCGCAAATCCAAATATGTTAAAGAAGTCAAATATTTAACCGACTCGGGTATATTTCGAATGGTGTTATGGTAGAGTAGCAATGTCTCAAGAAATGAAAAAGTTGTTATCTCCTCTGGTAGTTCACAAAATCGGTTGCGAGATAAATCTAAAAGTAAAAAAAAATATATTTCTAATTAATAATATTCCCAAAAAAAAAAGAACCAAGAAACTAATTAATATACAATATTACCATTTGTTTTGTAAAGAAAGGGGGTAGGTAAAGGCAATAGTATTAAAAAATCGTCGTATTTCTAAATTTATCTTATCTTGGCTCAAGGGTTGAAAAGAAATTTTAATTTAAAGTGAATGTTGAGTGATTAAGGTATTACGTTTTATTTTCATTTTACATTATTGTTTTTCATAAATATTCTTAGCTTTTCTAGTCATCGTCGATAGCAATTTATAGTTCAAAAATTATTGATGTATTTTTAGATGCATTATACACACATGCATATGTATGCATACACATACATATTACACATTATGTATGCGCATTTAGCTGATTTATGATTGTTTGGTATAAAATAAAATCTTTACATTCGGTAATTTGACCTTAACGTCATCTGCTTATTCGAAGAGAACTATTTTAAGAACTTTATTTTGTGTAAATTTAAATTTATGTATTTTATTAGATCAACAAAAAATGTGTTAATAATATTTTCTGTAGTTATAAAATCTGTAGATATAAAGATGAACATTCCTCGATATTTTCCTTTTTAGGTAAAGATAGCGATATATATGTATGGGGATCTAGATATAGAAGTCTAAACAATTTATATGGTGGTACTACAAGCCGCCTTTCGACTAAAATCTTTCACAGAAGCCACATGTGGTCCAATTTTTATTGTCATCATTTCTTTACTACTCTCAAACTGAATTCGGAAAACTTGCTTATGTAAGGCAATCGTATTAACCCAGGTGAACTTTCTAAGTGTTGCAGGCCACCTCTCCGTTTGGTCAATTTCGTCCAAATATTAAAAAAATATGGTGAACTGACTTGCAATAAAAATATTTTTTATTTTGTAGATAGAATCTAAAAATCAAATTCTTCTTAAATATATTTTTATTTTTCGTGTTTTTCTGTAAAGGACATTAGGTTTAACATAGTAAGCTACCAACTTACATATACTTTACCTAAGTCGTTACGTCAACAACGTGTAAAATTTGCCAAATTTGTCTATAAATAAATTATTTTTTTTTTTACATTTTTAGCTAAAAATCGGTTAAGTACTCAAAGAATATGGTTTAGAGAAACAAACACTATTTTTTGCTGCAGCTTTACTACATTTTGCTGGAACACTTTATGTAGTTAAAAATATTAAGTGTATGAAATAAAAAATATAAACAACTACTAGATTATTAAATGTTGTTTTTTTATTCTTCTTCAGAAGAATCGAGTAGCAAAACAACCTATAAGATGACTCTGGCGATATTGCCAAACACTGTTAAAATTAATAAGGATTTGTTAAAACAAGGACCATAGTGATTTAGAGAAGACTATGTATCACAAGTCGTAAATAGTCTCAATAAGCACCTCCAACGATTAATTTCAATCATTAAATGGAGAAAATATTCACCCTTATCGCGAATTTCAAGGGAATAAATTCTGGGGAATAATTTTAGAGGAAAATATTTCGAGGGAAAAAATATTTACGATAGGAGTGATTAAGAAAACCTGTTCACATAACAAATCTGCGTAAAATTTTCTATCGCATGATAATTATAAGTCTCAATATATATATGTTTTTTTTTTTTTGCTTATTTATTTACAAAAATTTAACAATTTCTACTATAATAAACCCTAGTATAATATAATACATATTTACATAAATACAGAACAGAGCTCTCGAGTATTATGGATATCATGTTCATTTTTGTTTTGCAAAAATAGTAATTTATTTATATATTAGAAATACAAGGCCAAGGTCTCAATATTTGAGCCACTCGAAGTTCAGTTTTAAGACAAACTTACAATTGGGCAGCTAAAAAAACACTAACGGTCTTTATTACGTTTATGTTTGTATCAACAAAATAATATTTGTAAATTTGTAGTGAAAAAAATGTAAATAACTAAATTGCAAAAACATTTTTTTATTATGAGATATTGATAAATAAGGACGATTTTTACCACTAATATGCCATAGGCCTGCCCGGTTTATTCCTTATAAACAAAATTTGTATGCACATCATATTATTTATACATATAATATAATAATAATATAACACAAAATGAGCGGGTAGCGAAAAAAAATAAAACATTTAAATTTATGGGTGGTCTAATATGTATATAGTTACAAATATTTTAATTATTTTTAATTATTTTTATTATTTATAACAGAATGAATAGTAGGTCAAAAATGAATGCCATAAAATTGTAGACTACACAACTGCCGTAGATTTCGCCCCCAGTAGGCTGGTATCACATTACCCCTTTTTTGATCATTTACAAAATGTCCATGCAAGAAAATTAATAATTAAAATTGTTCCTAAAATCTATTACTAAAAATAATTGTATTAAAAAAGAAAAAAGTTAACCTTAACATTTTTCGAGAAAGAAATATGTGTTCTTGTCATCAGGTTAAATTTTAATTTTTAATTTTTACCCTGACCAGGATTCGAACCATCGATTTTATAAATTAATGAAATTTTACTTTATTCTCGGCTTTTTGGTTCTTTTTAATTAATTTTCTAAACATTTTTTAGAAAGAAAAATTATTTACAAATGTATGCGGACGTTTCCCAAAGAAAACAAGAAAAATTAGACGCTAGCAGAATGAAATGCAGCATTTTCTGGACCGCCACATCCTTCATCAGCATTCTTTGCATCTATCTACCTTATGTTATGTACATCGTAAACATCATCTATTTAATCAACTAATCTTAATGTATTTACATTCATACTTAACTCATAAAAGTCAATATGATACTGAAACAGTGTCTATAATGTTGTGAGCAAACAGTTATGAATAATTAAAAATAAAAAAGTGGCATTTGTGACTATCAAATTGCTAGTACAAAAATGCAACAACAAATGTACAAGACGAGTTACAAAGAGAATGACAAAGAAAAGCTTTAAGTTGTATGTGAACTTCGTCTCACCAAATTAACATTAAGATTAGTTGGTTAAATAGATGATGTTTACGATGTACATAACATAAGGTAGATAGATGCAAAGAATGCTGATGAAGGATGTGGCGGTCCAGAAAATGCTGCATTTCATTCTGCTAGCGTCTAATTTTTCTTGTTTTCTTTGGAAAACGTCCGCATACATTTGTAAATAATTTTTCGTTCTAAAAAATGTTTAGAAAATTAATTAAAAAGAACCAAAAAGCCGAAAATAAAGTAAAATTTCATTAATTCGTTAAATTTTAATGCAAGAAATATTAGTCTAGAAATGTTTTCAACATTAAACTCATTTTGGCTTAAAGTTGAAAAAACAAATCAAAAAATAATTATTTCAAATTAAACATGGCATGTTACTTCATTCAACCGACTGACCTGAATAACAATTTTTTCAACTGAACTGTAAATAAGTAAACACTCCTTTTTTCAATAACAAATATAACGAGAAGAAAAGTAACAAAAAAATAACACAACATTTACAGTCTTATTCACAAAAATTTCTTATTGTAAGCTTAATGTTTACTTTAGTTATTAAACACTTTTTGTTTTTTTTTAACCATTAATAAGAATTTTTATTTACAAACGTTTAATAACGCAAAATTAACTATTAAACGATTTTAATAGTATTGTAGTTTTATGTTGGCAACATCATGTTATATTATATTATAATTTACGTTTAGTAATGTATATATATAACCAAATACCTGAATAATATTTCTATAATTGAAAAATAATAATTAAATCAACATAACTTAAATTATCATTATTTTGTTATTATTTATTGTTTTATATCAGAAAAAAAAATGTTAAAATAATAAAAAAAAAATGGTGTTTAACCTTTTTTTATAAAATGATTCACTAGACGATTAAAAAAAAGTATCCAAATACCGAGCTTGGCGTTACTGTTTGTACATCACTATATTATTTTGTTTATTTATGATACAAATTTTTATTTATTATTTTTATTTTCAAATCAATAAAATACAATGCTTTAATTATGAAAGAAGAATTAATTAAATTATGATATTTTCTGTTCTCTAAACATATTTTTCCCAAATATTAATAGTTAATTTGATATTTATTACCTGGAAACGTAACGTTTTCTTTAATTGCAATATTGAGCAAAACAGATAAAGTGATAACTAAATTTTTTGCATTTGAAAATCTAATTGTAAGTCCATCTAATAAACCCCAAAATAATTTGGGCGTTATTGTATTTGATTTTATTTGCATTTTGTGGTCTTAAATGGTGTAAATAAATACATATAATTGTAATTTATACCCGGAGTTAAATAACAAGCGTCCTCCTTAATCGCCATTTTTAAAACGTTGCTTGTTAACTGACTTATTAAAGATTCGGCAATCATATGTAATGCCTCTTCATCTTGCCACTGAACCTAAAAATGTTTCGTAAGTATCTAAACCACTCGCCTCGCATACTTACCTCTCTTCGGCCCCAACAACGCAAAGCCACCAAACCCTGTAACTTGGCTGAAGGTCCACAGTCTTTTTATCTAATTCTATCTCATCCTTGGCCATGTTTATAATTTTTTGAGCCGTTTCCTTATTAAACCTGTATCTTGAATTAAATATATAATTAGGTAGTTGAAACTGATCACTTCTCCTATTAAAAGTTTTAGGACGTTTTGCCATTTTTAGCAAGAGTATCTGCAATAATTTTCCATTTTATGAAATATTTGCATTCATATTTAAGTATGTTTTAAAAACATACCTATTGTAGAAATTAAATTTATTATATTCGTTGTATTTTTTTAGTAGCTTTTCACTTTTTCCGTAAAAAATTTTACGGGAAAAATGCTTTTCAAAACTTATTAAATACATTAAATATTTGAAATTTATTAATGATTAATAACAACGTAATAGTGCTATTAAGCATTTGTGAATACTACTTTAGCGATTTTTTCTTATTAACCTCTTATTAAGCAGTTTAAAATTTTTGTGAATAAGACTGTTAATGTTGAATATAAAAATGAATTTAATAAACTTAATGTTGTCTTCTTTTTTTAACTGTAGAAATTTATAATTACTTGCATTAGAAAATTTAAAATGTATACAACCTAAAATGTATTATTGTTAATTCACGTATGACACATTTTTTCTTTTTGCAAGGTTATTTTTATTTTTACTAACAAAAGATGAAATATAATTTACTTTATTCGTGCTTGATTCCTTCAAATATAAATATTTCATGATATTCTCATGAAATATTTATTATTTTAAACTAAACTAAAAAATGAAATGTGATACTACGGGGAAAGCATATCCATATGGCTATTTCACTACTGCTCAAATAGCTCATCAGTGGATTTTACCCAAATTTTGTATAGAAAACTAGAAAGTTGATAGAAGCCAAATTGATTAAATAAGAACTCCATTGAATCAATAAGACAACAGACAGGAATCAAGCACGAATAAAGTAAATTAAATTTTAAAAGATTCCGAATAATGAATTTTTATAAAAGATAAAATATATTATTTTTCCTGTTTCCATAGACACACACACCCCTTTCCGTTCAAGAGATAAAATTATAAATTGAAAAAAAGCAACATTCAGCCGAACTGTATAACCTTCTTCTTTTTTTGAAGTCGGTTAAATAAAACTAAAAGCACGCATAAAAAAAATTAATATGCAGATCTCGTTATGTTGCAATAACAACAGATCGTTTAACTTAAAATTCATTTTTATAAAAATGCAGGAAAACACCAGTCGTGCCAATAAATAAGCCAATCCAAGGCAAGCAGAATCCAAATGTCTTTTGGTATCATTTCAGCAATAATTGTTTAAAAATGCGTAAAAACACTTTTGAACAAAAATAAACAACTAGTACGACGACGACATCAATGACTGGTACTGAGCTTTTTTATTCAAACAAACAATAAACGCTTCTTTTATACTCTTATACACGCCATGTATAAACAAGTTCTCTCCACATGTCTGGAATACAGACTTTTACTACAATATCACTATGGGGTAACACAACAACAGCAAGAACAAATAATAGTCAGACCCAAATAAAATAAATAAATTTGTTTCCAAACAAAGATAATTTAATGTGAATGAAATTTGCTTCATATGTTTTTCATTTAGTTTTTTGCTTTAAGTTTTCTCATTTTTTAATCAGCTGTAAGTTGATGCCCCACCAATTCACTAAAATGAACACCATTTGCCATGTGCATCATGTTTTGTAATACCTTGAATTTATCGTTTGTTGTATTATAGAAATGTGTACATGATTGTGTTCAAGTTTCACAAGCCTGAGCAGTATTAGTGGACCACAGTAATTTTTTAACCTGGAATCACAGTTTGGTAAATAAACGATATTATCCCACTAGTAATTTACTTTCATTATTCTACTAAGTAAATTTTAGTAATTTTTATTTTATTATAGTATATAAAAAGGAATTACATTTAAAGCATACTTAAAGTTTTTTTTTTACAAGATTTTCCGTAAAATAATAATCTGGATTTAATAGGTTTTGAGTACTGGCTACACTTTCACAGAAAAATATCATTCTAAAATTCGAACAATTCTAAACCAAGCAGAATTCATAAATTTACTAAAAGTAAAATAAAATTTCGCTTACTTAGCTCTTCAGGAAAAAAAAGTACGGTATTTTTTAAAAATTAATTAGTTAAATTAAATATTCCCGCATTTTAAATTAATATAACAATCAGCAAAGTGCCCGTTCATAGAACAAAAGTAAATTATGCCCGTTCATAGAACAAAAGTAAGTTATCGTAGTATTTTGTGATATTGTATTTTTCGTCATCTTTTAACTGTATTAAAGAGCCGAAAAAAAGTCAGCCGTATACAGTGGATAAAGAATAATAAAATCATTGTTGATTATTGTTGTTTTTTTGCTTAAACTTTGATTTTTGTCTTTACTTTATTGTTTGCACAAAAATCTTTAATTTATTTAAAAAGATTGTAAGAAGTTTCCTGAAAAGCTAAGTAAGCGGTAATGAAATGGCCATCGAGACATGCTTTCACCCTCAATAATCAATATTAGGGACATAATTTGTTTTAGTTTAAAGTGCCACATTTGACCCTGCTTTATGCTTTAAAGAGAAATATAAATAAAAAAAAAGGCAAAATGAAAAAAAATACTATTTTTTCGTGATCAGCCTCCATTAATAATATGGATATATGCAACCAAAATTTTTAACATTTATAAAACAACATTAACATCTATATGACTCGTTATGATTTTTATTATAAAAAAAACGATTGGAAACAATTTTATTTGATTATTTGTATTATTTTGATTATTTGTGATACTTAACTAAATCAAAACCGGAATAATAGGAAAATGTTACACACAGAAGAAACAAATGACTTTGAAATACGAGAAAAATTTTCAGCTTCAAAAGACTTTATTTGTTTTATTTTATATATCCAAATCGGATGAACAGCTTTGCAGGATAGAGAACTACACTTGTGTGACCGTTTGACGTGCCTCGTAAATAATCTTTCGTTGTGCCTTGATATTCATCCTATTATTTAAAAAAAAGTTAACAATTTTTTTTATTTTAATAGTCGCTATCAACAAATAAACACTGCTTTGCACTTTTTGAATTCATTTAATAGAATGCAAATTTATTTTTTACTGTTTTAGAAAAATTATTTAAATAAAACCTAAAAACTCAACCGTTAGCTTTTGCTTAAAGGAGAATTTGATTTATATTTTTTAACATTCTGGCTACACTGGTTATTTTAGAAAATATTGTTTAAATACAAATTGAAGTCGGTAAAAATGTTTGCGTAAGAGTGCGTGGTTCTCGTCATTTTCATGAAGGAGGAGGTTTTCTGCGAAACTACCCTTCGTTTTGTTTTTTTTTATATTTTATGTTGTTTGTTTTTAAATAAAGCAAAATTTGAATTGTGAAAATTTGATATCTTTCTTTTATAAAATGTAAGTAAAACGGTTTCGCACAGCTAAAATAAACTGGCTGCTAATTTAATGTATTATTAATGAAAAACCAAATACTAAATTTATCAATTTATTTTTAATTCGCATTTTATTTTTTCTTTTTCTGATGTGTTTTCTTATAATTTTTGCAATTTGTATTGACCTAAATAACATTTACTTCATTTTATTTCATTTCTTTTTTTTTATGTGTTATTTGTTCAGTTTAATGTACATCGGATATTGTTATAATTGCATTGAATTTCCTTATTGTACACTTTATTTTAGGAGGCATATTTAACAAGAACATCTGTTTCATGACTTTGCCTATAGAACAGGAAAAAAGTGTTTTGAGATTTTACAAACCCATACATAAATTGTCGATATAAAAGTATTAAACGACCAGGATATAATTGGAACTTGTTTGTTCATTAGCGTTTTGTTTTTCTTTCGTTCAACTGTCTGCCTGTCTTTATGTCACTAAGAAACTCTAACAAAAGAGGTTTCAATCACAGATCTCTTAAGTTGCATTTGTAAATTTCCAGTTTTAAGAATTTGTTATTACGAAATATCCATTTTAACAGCTGAATGAGTAGTTTCCGTTAATTTCAAATGCATACCACTTATTGAAACGTCAATGGCCAGCAAAAGTTTATTCAACCTGTTTTAATATTAATTCTGACGTTTTCTTATATTTTTGTATAAGAGTATACGTTGATATTTAGTCCAAATAGCAAAAAAAAAAAAAAAACACACACACACACACAAAACAAAAAAACAACACAAGAACATATTTTAAGTAGAAGAAACTCTTGCAATCATATTGGATTGAAGGGTGTAATGTTTTCATACACTTCCTTGAGGTAGAAAGTTTTTCTTCTATTTGTTACTTCTAAAATATTGATTTTTTTTAATAGAAATTAGGAAGTTTAAGGTGTCTGTGTGGCAAAACTTTTGATAGTCGGCACATTCGAAAGTTCCAGTAGTTTGCCTTAAAACTATATATAGCATACTTTCGATATTTTTTTTAAACTATCGATACTATTGTTACTATTGAATTTGTTTGAGTGCTAATTCTTGCAACTATCGCTATCCGATACTGTCGATTTCAAAAAACATTTCGATAGCCAGCCACCAATTAAATTATCGATAGTATATAAAATATGGTTTCACAAAATATGCGCAGATATGAACAAAAACTATGATTTTTCTTTATTTACTTTTGATTATTATTAAAAATTTTTTGTTATTATTACTTTACTTTTAGAACGGGATTTACAGTTAAACTAATGAAATTAGTAGCATTACAAATGTTTTAAATTTATTTTGGTTTAAGTTCAAATCCATTTTACTTTCTAAAAATTACAAAAGAGAAAAATTATTTACAAATGTATGCGGACGTTTTCCAAAGGAAACAGGAAAAATTAGACCCCAGCAGAATGTAATGCTGCATTTTCTGGATTGATACATCCTTTATCAGCATTTTTCGCATCTATCTACCTTAGGTTGTGCACATTGTAAACCTCATCTATTAAACCAACTAACTTTGAAAATAAGAATACGAGGTGTATTCATAACAGTATTAATTTTATTAGACGAAGTCCACATACAAACCAAATAGTTTTTTCGCTACATTTGTTTTTTGCTTTGTGCCAACCTTCGGTGGCCACGAATGAAAATTTTATTGAATTAAAATAACTCGAACGAATGTAAAATTAATATTGTACATTTAAATATAAAAAAAAAAAAATTAAATGAAACTAGCATGAAATTTTTGTTTGATGGTGAAGCCAGAGGGGTAAACAATATGGCATAGCTTGAATTTTGAGGTGATGTTATTTTTGCTTATGTATTGTTTAAAACAACTCATATCACTGCAATTTTTTTTTTCTCGTTTATTTATTTGCAATCTATATTGTACAATATTAAGCAAATGTGATTAATTTAAAAATTAACAGGAGTTATTGTTTTTTTTTAACTGAAACAGTAACTATATATTATATACAAAATAAAAGATCAAGCAGATAATTAAATAATGTTCATATCTGTACATATATTAATGTAAATTACTTTTATTTTATGTTATTTAAATTTATATTAAGCACAAGATTGTAAGGTTTCAACATAAAATTTTCGCTTATAAATTATTGTCTAAATGGGAGATCTAAGATATGATATCTTTTTAGCCTTATGACTTCATCTGTTTCGTCTAACAAACTTATTGCTAAGATATTTACATGATTGCTAAGCCTTTGTACATATCTACTACTAAATTTCCTTATTTCATCTATAATATATGAGACATTTAAATAGTTATGAAGAGTTTTATTTGTTACAAACCAGGGAGCATTGCCAATCATTCTAAGTGTTTTAGACTGAAACCTTTGAAGGATTTCAACATTTGATTCACTCGTTGTTCCCCATAATTGAATTCCGTATGCCCATACGGGTTTTATGATAGTTTTGTATAAGAGAACTTTATTTTCTATACTTAATTCAGATTTAGGTCTTAGTAGCGAATATAATCTTTTAAGTTTTTTTTTCTAGTTGTTTTCTTTTGTTTTTCATATGATTTTTCCATGTAAGTCTTCTATCTAGCTGCAGCCTTAAGTAAGTGACGGCTTCTTTTTTTGGTATCACGGAATTATTTAAATACAGCGCATGACATTGTTCTGGCCTTAGGCTAAAGGTCATATGAGAAGACTTGTGCGTTTACTTTGATATTCCACTTATTTAGCCAGGTACTTATGTTATTAAGTTGTTGCTGAAGTAGGCTAGAAGCTTCGGATTTAGATTCGCTAGATGCTAAAAACACTGTATCATCCGCATAGGTTGTAGTTGTTACTTCATTGCTAATTGGCATATCAGACGTAAATATCGTGTACAACGTTGGTCCCAGAACACTTCCTTGAGGAACAGCGGCATTAATTTCTTCGATTTCAGAGAATTCTAAATTCACTCTAACATAGAAGCTTCGTTCATCGAGGTATGATTTCAAAATTACATAATATGGAGCAGGTAGTAAAACTTAAAGTTTTTATAATAAGCCATCATGCCAGACGCGATCAAAGGCTTGCTGAATGTCTAAAAATACTGCAGACCAATATCGTTTACGTCCGAAGGTGTCTGTTATTACTTTAACATGCGATGGCATTGCTCCGGTGTGCCATGGTTGTGTCTGAATCCAAATTGGTATTCTGGTGTAATATTATTTTTTTCTAAAAACGGAAGCATTTGTCGACTTCCTAAACGCAAGTTGCAATGCATATTTACAATGCATACACTTCGTAAATGCATATGTAAACTTTTTGACAACGTACAATGTTCCTTATCGTTTGGCAACTCACTTTAATGAGTATCAGAAATCAAAATCACGCATCATTTTTATTTTGTATGCAAACATTTGAGCTGTAATGGCTAAGTATTTTCTTGTTTATTTTTAAAATGAAATGTTAATGAAAAATGTCATCATCCATTAATTCAATGAATTCTTAAAAAAATATTTATTTTTGATCACTTGTTCCCGGGATTTTTATTGTCCTTAACAATGTTGTCTCTTCTTTTTTTTCTTTTTAATAGGTTTTTGTAGCAAATCAATATTTTTTGAAAGATTTGACCTGAGATAATTCCTCAGCACTTGCCAACAAAATGGGTTAATAATTTTATGTAACCTCTATTTTTCTAAAAAAAATTTATTCAATTTTTTACCATGTTTTAGATATTTGTTTTATGTATAAGTTACATAGCGACGTTCCGAAATGCCGATAAAATGCAAAGAATGTCTCTGCAACGCAAGTTTGGACTTAAGACATGTTTAGCATTGCATACGCATTTTTTTCAATTATGCATTGCAACAGGCGTTTAGGAAGTCGGCCATTCTCTGAAGTAGTAATTTTTTAAACAGTTTTGAAAGCAAAGGTAGGAGACTAATGGGCCTATAAGACGTGACAATGTTTTCTGGTTTATTTGGTTTAGGTATCATTATTATTTCTGCACATTTCCACTGCAGAGGAAAGTGCTGCAATCTAAGCATGGAGTTATAAATCATCGTAAGAAATGCTAGACCTTTTTGAAGTAAATATTTTAAAACCCTTGCATCTATTTTATCGAAACCGGTTGACTTATAATCATTAAGCTTTTTGATTTCAGATTTCACTTCACTGCAATTTAAAATGAAAATTGAAAAAAATGCATAAAAATGGCATGGTATAAATCTGGACTTATATTCTATTTTGTTATTTTTTTGTTGCATAATTTTTTCGGCACTTTCTTTGTCCTTAGTTAGGAAAATAAATTATTGGTTAAACCATAGTCACTACTTGACTAAGAACTATAAATTTGAGCCTAAAAGAACTAAAACTATAGAAACCGAAGAATTAAAAAAAATATATATATTTTTTTTATCAAAAGTCATTTTTCACTAAAACTATGTCAAAAATTGGAATGTTACCAAATAATTAGAAAACCTTAAATACGACATATTCACAAAAATTCTACTATGATATAGACAGTTCATTTTCATTAAGTAATTTACATGGTATAATTGTAAAATGACATTGAAGCCAAATATAAAAGCGGATAAACAAAATATTACAAAAAATATTATTTTCAACTATCAGTGCCCACGACTTCATCTGCGGGTCATTTCTAGTTTTCGTAAAATTCAAATTTATATCAATGTGTTTTTAATATTTAATCCAGAGTTCTGTATACGAGGGCTGCTCTATATATTTCTGGCCTAATAATGAAAATGCGAATATTTATAATCAAAAATGGTTTTATTGTTTTTCAAAGTATTCTCCACCATGATTTATACACTTTTGCATGCGCTCAAACCAGTTGTCGAAGCACTTTTTGCACTCCGATTTGAGACACCTCTAAAACATGGCTTTTGAACACTTCTGGCGACGAAAATCGTTGACCACGCATTTTTTTCTTGATGTGCGGAAACAAGAAGAAGTCATTAGGTGCCAAGTCAGGGCTGTACGGCGGATGACCCATTAATTCGACGTTTTGGCCGGTCAAAAACGCTCTGGTTTGAGCCGATGTGTGAGAGCTCGCATTGTCATGGTGAACAATGATTCGTCTTCTCTTGTTGGTTTTTCGAATTTCTCCGATGACTTCAGGCAAACAAATTGTAGTGTACCACTCAGAAGTGACCCTCCTACGTTGCTTAAGCGGAATAGTCGCCACATGACCAGTTTTGCCGAAGAAACAGGCGACCATTTGCTTTGAAGTGCTTCTTCCACGAACCACTTTCGTTGGATTTTGCTCGTCTTTGAAGACACACACGGTCGATTGTTGTTTCGTTTCGGGCTTATACGCATAGATTCATGATTCGTCACCTGTGACGATCTTATAAACGTCTTTTGAAGCACCGCAATCGTATTTTTGCAACATTTCTTTGCATCAATCGAACAAACCTTTTTTACGGCCAGGTGTTCATGCAGTATCGAATGTATGCTGGTGGAAGAAATGTCCAAGGATGTCTCTATCTCTCGGTATGTCGCATGTCGATCTTGCATTATGAGTTCACGCACGGCATCAATGTTCTCTGGCACAACAGCCGTTTTTGGACGACTTTCACGGAATTCGTCTTTGAGCGAGCTTCGGCCACGATTAAATTCATTATACCAATTTTTCACACTGCTATAGGATATTGCTTCATCGCCATACAAAGATTTAACTTCATCAATGCACTCTTGTCGTGATAATCCACGTCGAAAGTTGTGAAAAATGATGGCACGAAATTGTTCACGAGTTAATTCCATTTTTTTCTATATTAATTTTTTCAAGTCACTGTAAACAACACAAATAATGGTCGTACGTCAAAACGTTTTTAGTACGATTATGCTTAAAAATGACAAGCTTTCTAATGGAAATGTCAAATTGCACTTTGCAGCACTCAGTGTTGCCAGGCCAGAAATATATATAGCAGCCCTCGTAGAGAGTCAAAAATTTTCTACTAACCATTTCCATTTTTTTTAGTTTTGTATTCCATATTGATTACTAACTACGAGGGCTGCTATATATATTTCTGGCCTGGCAACACTGAGGGCTGCCAAGTGCAATCTGACATTTCCATTGGAAAGTTTGTCATTTTTAAGCATAATCGTACTCAAAACGTTTTGATGTACGACCATTATTTGTGTTGTTAACAGTGACTTGAAAAAATTAATATAGAAAAAAATGAAATTAACTCGTGAACATTTTCGTGCCATAATTTTTCACAACTTTCGACGTGGATTATCACGACAAGAGTGCATTGATGAACTTAAATCTTTGTATGGCGATGAAGCACCATCCTATAGCACTGTGAAAAATTGGTATAATGAATTTAATCGTGGCCGAAGCTCGCTCAAAAACGAATTCCCTGAAGGTCGTCTAAAAACGGCTGTTGTGCCAGAGAACATTGATGCTGTGCGTGAACTCATAATGCAAGATCGACATGCGACATACCGAGAGATAGAGACATCCTTGGAAATTTCTTCCACCGGCATACATTCGATACTGCATGAACACCTGGCCGTAAAAAAGGTTTGTTCTCGTTGGATCCCGCACAATTTGAAAGTCGCTCAAAAAAAGGCTCGTGTCGATTGGTGCAAAGAAATGTTGCAAAAATACCATTGCGGTGCTTCAAAAGACGTTTATAAGATCGTCACAGGTGACGAATCATGGATCTATGAGTATGAGCCCGAAACGAAACAACAATCGACCGTGTGGGTCTTCAAAGACGAGCAAAATTCAACGAAATTTGTTCGTAGAAGAAGCACTTCGAAGCAAATGGTCGCCTGTTTCTTCGGAAAAACTGGTCATGTGGCGACTGTTCCGCTTGAGCAACGTAGGACGGTCACTTCTGAGTGGTACACTACAATTTGTTTGCCTGAAGTCATCGGAGAAATTTGAAAAACCAACAAGAGAAGACGAATCATTGTTCACCATGACATTGCGAGCTCTCACACATCGGCTCAAACCAGAGCGTTTTTGACCGGCCAAAACGTCGAATTAATGGATCATCCGCCGTACAGCCCTGACTTGGCACCTAATGACTTCTTCTTGTTTCCGCACATCAAGAAAAAAATGCGTGGTACGATTTTCGTCGCCAGAAGCTGTTGAAGTGTTCAAAAACCATGTTTTAGAGGTGTCTCAATCGGAGTGGAAAAAGTGCTTCGACAACTGGTTTGAGCGCATGCAAAAGTGTATAAATCATGCTGGAGAATACTTTGAAAAACAATAAAACCATTTTTGATTATAAATATTCTCATTTTCACTATTAGGCCAGAAATATATAGAGCAGCCCTCGTACACCAACATCAAATTAAAAAAAAAAATATTTCATGTACAGAAATGACCCGTCACAACCGTTCAAACCGAAAACTCAACAACAAATTAAATTTAAATAAACTGATCTTTCTATTTATTTGTAAATGTACAGCTGGAATAAAAGTATATGGAAGATTCGTAAAACACTATGATAAAGGGTTTATAAGATTCGACACAGCGGAAAATCATTCTCTTACTCCTTTTACTTAATTTGTACTTGCACGTTTACCAAAGCGTTGGCTTAAATATTTTTTGTATGTTTCTTCAAATATATGTATATGCTTGTTATACATAAATGGTTTGGTTTAATATTGAAAGAGTAATTATTCTCTTGAAGCCTTAAAAAAACAAAGTTTTACTGCAGTTTTACTACTGTGTTTTAAAAAAGATAAAATTCAAAAATTTATATTAGTTTCAATAAGAAGAAACAAGGCATCATCTTTGTTAAAAAAAATCGTGGCGTGTATTTGCAAACATATGAAAACTTACATAGCAATCCGTACCAAGTGAAGATTTCTTACCCGAATTTTTTTCTTTACACAAGATTACTAAAAATTCAAGGGATCAATATTTGCAGGCTGTAAAAAAGGTCGCCAAAATTCAACGGATTCAAATCTATATACTGGTGAATCTACATAGTTTTTCTAACCTGTTCTTCGTTTTTATCATCAAAGGTCGTCATCTTGCATAAACATTTTTTTGTTTGCTCCAAATCAAATTTATCCAGATTTGGAGTTAAAGGTTCTGTAAATTTGCATTGCACTCATTTTACATTTAACTTTAATCAATAAAACATTTAAACGGTTGGCAATCTTTTTATTTTTCAATCAAATAACGAGTAAGATTGCAATCAATCTTACGAGTAAGATTGCTATATTTCCTTCACCGTATGTACCATACTGCAGATATCCAATGAACAGTTTAAATAAAAATCGGCATAATTCTTTTATACCATAAACAACAACCAGCTGTAGGAATACAAACGAAAGTTGTGTTTTGCTTATCTAGCTTCTCTAGTCCTTTCAAAGCTGATTTCAACACAAACACGGAAGGACAGACGGACATCGCTCAATCGACTTCGTCTTGCATGAGTACTCTCATGGAAATGGATATTGTAAAAATTACACACGGAATGACAAACTTAGATATACCCTTTTCACCTGTGGTGAAGGATATAAAAATGAAAAAATCATGAAACGGTCCTATTTATTACATACATATTGAAAAACAAGTTTGTAGTCACCAGCAACAACTTTCACGACTTAAAATTTTTGCGAAAATCCCTCAAGTTGTAATAAAATTTATCGTACAAGCGTGGCACCTTTTCTTTTTACAATCTCGTTAGTTGCTGAAGGCTGTTTTAAATCCACCTCTTAAATTTTTGCATAAGTATACTACTTAAATATTCGAAAATATTTTGATGCACTCTCAACTCTTTTTTCTCTTCAACGAATATTTTCACAATGGGAAAATATCCTTCCACAGGAATTTTTCAAATCATTGTTTGAAAGCTATCAACAAATGTTCCCATAGTATTTGTCCGCAATGGTACATATGGGACGTACTGTTTTAATACTAATTTCAACAATCTACTATTCCTTGGCTCTCCTTCTAAGCCTTTCACCCGATTCATGCCTTTTTTAAATGAGCTCGTGTATTTTCCCTCGAACGTATATTTATTTAATATATTTAGAATCTTTAGTAAATTAGTATAGAAAAATTTATTTTTTCTTTCATTGATTTAACAGATTGCTTACGTCATAAATATTTGTCAAATAAGTAATTTAATGATTTAAATGTTAAATTAAAATTTTATAATATTTTCTAAATACTTAACAATGTAATACGTATTTTGTATTTTAAGAATTACTTTTCAAAAATTATAATATTATTAGTAACAATAAATGAATTGAAATTATTTTGGCTTAAGTTCATGAGATATGAATTTTTCCACTTCAATATATGCCCTTTTTTTATATTGATTTTCCCTAAAAGCAAAATTTTCAAAAATTCATATCTCCGATATCGGGCTGAATCCAGACGTAGATTGTACACCGCTGGAATCTACTAGTCCTATGCTACTCCCACTATGCCGGTGACCCGATTCATGTCTTCTCTAAATATCGACTTTTTCCACTCATTTTTCCTATTATTTTACTCTAATAACATTTTTCTATGTTATTATGTTTCAAAATTTTTAATGGGCACGAAGACGGTTTTTGTAAAATTTTTAAATATTTTTATTAAATTGTTGTAATTTATAGCTATATGATCTTTTTTTAATGTACATCAGAGAACTGCACGAGTACACCGCAACTCATGAGTACACCGCATACTTACTCTATACTTACTCTATACTTTTCATACTCGAGTATTTTAAACACCGCAATAAAAAGTTGCAGTGTTTATTTTACCCATTCTTGTAAAAACGAGTATCAAAAATATCGCAATCAGAATTTTGAGTATTTTTCATACTCGTACGCGAGAATTTTTTTAATTCTCTTTATTTGTAAGCAACGTTGCCACATTTTTACCCTACTAGAGTTTTTACTGCCGTTTTAAGAAATACTGCATTGTATGCAGATCTATTTATAAACAATAAAAAAAAACAAAATTTGATCAAATCTATTGCTTAAACATTATAAGCAGAAAAACAGACAACAACCGTTTTCATAGGTATGAAATACAACACATATTTAATTAATAAAATGCAATAAAACCGCTTAAAGGCACAGCTTTTGTACACTATTTAAAGCAGGAATACTTATTTTGTTGCTGTTTTTTATGAACAATTATTTTCAGTTTATGCGCTTTGTTGTCATAAACGTGCTACTAACGGTATTTAGAAAAACAAAATGATAAAATGAATCCGTGAATAAAAGGAAAATTACTTAATTTTTTTAGTTTTAACAAAACTGTATATACGCTGATGTAATATATTAATCCCTAATAAATAAAATAAAATAAAGTTTTTAGTTTACATATTTTATTTTGTTAAATATAACTATTGCTTTAAAACCTATTTATTAATTTCAAAAATCTATTTGCTTAACGAATAGAATTTTTAAGTTTCTATCCTGTGTGACTTAAAAAAACCCTAACAAAAACGTAGTATAATAAAGAAAGAACTATTCTTGAGTTATTAGTAAACTTTTGTTGTGTTTTTAATAAATGAAAATATGGCGAATTTTACGGGTTCTATTTAATTTATTTTCTGATATATATTAAATAAACTTTCATAATTTCAAAGAAGTATGTATGTTAGCTAATTTAGACATTGGCGACTTTTGATATTGTGTTTGATTTAATAATTCTGATCTGATAACTCTGTTTTCCTCTCACTACACACTTTAAAATCTCTCTCTTGGTGTTTGTTGTGAGTATGAGCAGCGTTGCCAAAATGATGATTTTATCATATTTTTGATGATTTTTGAACCAAAATATGATTTGATGATTTTTTTTCTTAAATTATGATTTCTAGTTTATAAAAACTATGATTTTTGCATTTCAAGTGCATAGTACTTTTATTGTTTGTGAAGTTAAGCTTTGTATCAGCTTGTTGTTAACAAAACAAAATTTTTCAAAGCTCGGCCTTTAGTTAAAAATTTAAAACAATTTTATTTAAACAGAATATGTAAACATGAGTCTCAATAATGACTTTGACTTTGAAAACAAAAGACTTTTTCTACACAACGAAGAAGTCTATCTGAGTGTTTTTCTTAAAAAAAAAGACTTCTAGCTCAAAGCTCACAGCTAATTAAAAAAATTAAGTTATTGAAAATTTTGTGGCATTTTACATTGAGTTATGAAAACAAATATTAAAACGATTTTAACGATACGTTTTTAAAAGAGCTCTCATGTCTTGACTTTTTGAAAATTATAAATCTCTGACAGTTTTCCGAATTTAATTAGTGAAAAGGATATTCAAGATTTAGACATCGAATTTACAGAACTCCATTTTATAAAATTCAATGATCATTTTACAAATCTAGATAATCTAAGCTGTGAGGAATTTTGGGCAAAAGTTTTAAAAATTACTCGTGCTGGCAACATTCCAGCTTTTCCGGTGTTTTAAAAATTTGTTCAAAACTTAATAAGTCTTCCCGTTTCTTTAGCAAATGTCGAACGAATATACTCAACAGTTAATTTAAACAAAAGTAAATATATAAATAGATTAGACAACAGCACTCTCAAAGGTATCTTATACGCAAAAGATTACTTTTCAATAAGAAAATGTTCGTGCTTTAATTTAAAAATTAACCAATATATTTATTATAGTTAAAGTCCTTCGTAAAACTTTTTACACTCCTAACAATACCCAGTTAGCATTTTTTTGAATTATTGATCATATTCGAGTCTTTTTTGACTCCTCGACACGATTAAAATAATCGTTTATGCGCTCTTTTTAGAGTCGAAAATGAATGTTTTGTCGGTAGAAAATGGTACCCTAGCCGCGACTCTTCTGAACGAGTCCCTTATGACTCGCTTTTTCGACTCATTTTCGATACTGTTTTCAATCGTACTTATAATCAAATACGATACTTTTTCGATTCAATTTTTGATCATATTACTAGCCGTATGCGAGTCTTCTTCGAAACATATTATACGAATATTTCCTATTATATTTTCCCAAAATTAAACATTGCAAACTAAGTTTTGCTTATTGTTTATTACACGCTGTCTTGACGAACCATTGATTTGTTCAAACAATGAAGAATTTCATGTGCGCACATTAAAATGGCTTGTGTAGACCATCGTTGTCGATGTCATGTCGTTTTCAAACAACGAGAAATCGAAGCATTAACCTCGCCAAGTTTCCTCCACGCAGACAAACATGAACAAATGTTTGAAACCTATTCTGCTGACGTTTTGTTCATGTGCGAACCAATAAATTGCTCGTCAAGACGTAGTGTTACATTCGTTTGCATATTATTCGTAATTTTCTTAAAATTCAAATAAATTAATTTAAAAAAAATTTATTTTACATTTGTGTCTCTATTTTCTTTACGAAGTGACATAAAAATAAAATATGTATTTGAATCATTTTTTCATCGTTAGACTGCGTTTTATATGTCTCTAAAAAATTCTAAAAACAGTCGAATTTCAAGCATTTGCTTTTTGTACTTTTTGTTTTTAAACAAGTCGCTTTCTTTGCGTTTGTCG
Organism: Gymnosoma rotundatum; assembly: GCA_916610165.2. Classification (NCBI taxonomy): domain Eukaryota; kingdom Metazoa; phylum Arthropoda; class Insecta; order Diptera; family Tachinidae; genus Gymnosoma; species Gymnosoma rotundatum. The sequence continues at coordinate 85,470,539 of OU744337.1, read as the reverse complement.
GTATGATATTCGAGTCTCTTTTAAAACGCACAACTGATTAATCAATTTTAAGTCATCTTGGGTAGTCTTAAATGACTCACTTTGGTGATTTTTGTAAAAACAATCTTCCAAATGCTAACTGGGTAATAATTTAAATATATACAATGTATGTTAATACTCGTATGTGTTTTTTATTATAATTTTTCAATAAAATTTTGTATTAAAAAAATTGATAACCTCCTTTTGTTGAAGTCGGTTAAAAAGCTTATATTTCGTAAAGGCTTATTAACGATTTAATGGGCTATTTAACGTTTATGACTTCCACCTGCTAAGAACTTATGAAACTCTTAAAGTATATTTATGAATTAAGACTGAACAATGTTAAAATTTAAATTTTATTTCCCTACGTTTTCCAACGACATGATAACAGCGCCTTGATACGCTAGTTACACAATAATTTTAAAAATTTCAAGTATGATTCAATACTTATTAAACAACCATCGTATTTTTGCAGTGTGTGTGCGTTGATAAAAAAAACTAGCAAATATAAAGTAAAGTTGAGTTTTAATTAAAGTTGTAAAAACAAACAAACTTTTGCTATAAACATAAATACCAGTAGATATTGACGCACTGTGGGATTTTGCTGGCAAAAAGTCCATTTTTCAAGTGTAAAATATAAAAAATTGAGAGAAATGCATTATTATTTTTATTCAGATTTTTTTTTTTTTTTGTTTTCCAAAATAACGCGGCAAAGTCACGTACACGAAACTCTGCAGCAACTGCCTCAGATTTTTATACGTTTCAATGGTACGGGTACATAATTTCTATATCCATTCGATGTAAGTACATTTGAAAAATATAGTATTTCAACATTAATTAGAAAAAAATATTATGATTATTATTGTTTTATTTTATGTAAAAGAAATAATTTCTGAGATTTAATTCAATTTAAGAGCACTAGCACATTGGCCATCAGCTCTGATTGGGAATCTATAAATGGTATTAGCAAAATACATACATAAATCTATGAATATATTTTATAAACAATAGTTAGAGTGTTGTAAGAGCCAATTTACATTTGGTGTATTGCAGCTGACTTATGAATCAAGAAAACAAGATTGCGCACTCAGCCGTACAAAAAATATTTTCTACTGCCCATCTACGTCATCATACAATGAAAAGTAGTGTTTGTTGTAAAAAGTGCAAGAGATAACTTCTAAACGGGTGCATCGATTTAAACAAAATTTTAAATGGGAAGAAAAGAAATGTAGTCGAATAAAACTTTTGAGTTTGGGCTTGAAGAGTTTCCGAATAATGACTTTTTTAGGTGCTTTATAGCCTTTTTACACTTGCTCACATCTTTCATCAATTTGCCAAGATGTTACATCTTCCCCATAAGAAATACATAGGGCTAAAAATCAACATCTTTACAAGATGTTCCTATCTCATTTTGTTTCCTTCAACATCTTTCGATAATTTTAGTGTCATCACTAGAAAATGGACATTAAAATATAAATACAAAACGTTTGTCAAAAAAATACATTAAGATGGAAGAGGCGCAAGGTTATTAATTTTAAATTGCCATACTCATAAATTATAAAAATAACTTTGAAAAGTGTTTTATGACAAATTCTCCATACAAATTTTCGTAAAATACATTCTAAACCTATTTTAATACTTTACGAATACGACCGAAAGTATTTTAAAAATTTTTAAATAGTTTTTCTTTCTAATATATTTAGAAATTAAAATATACGTGAAATTAAGCACAACTAAATTTTTACATTTACTTATAATTCTAAAATAGTTTACCTAACAATTGCAAAAACTGAAAATTAAAAAAACTCTTCGCAATTCTATTTGGAATATCTTATTCCCAAAAACTACAATTTCTTCGTACTGCGGCATAACTTCTGCTAATTCTTCAACAGCAATAATTAAACCAAATATTGTAGACTTTGTTAGCCCCATTTTATTAAATAGCTTAATATTTCGGTACACGCATAACAAAGTGTTTGCCAAAGATGAAAGATGTTGCAAATGTAAACGATTTTGTTCATTTTCAACATCTTACACGCGTCCTCATAGATGTATGCAAGTTTAAAAACCCTATTATGCTCTATGCTTATTCTGCGTTTCAATTCGAATCGAAATTTTCTCCGTTTCGTTTCATTTCGATTTGTTTCTTCGATTGTTTGTATGTGTTCTGCGTTTTGTTTTTATACCCTTCACAACATTCCGTTTGTTTGTAATTTCTACAATATCCATTTCCAACCCCATAAAGTATATATATTCTGGGTTCTTATGCATAGCGAAGTCGATCGAGCGATATCCGTCTGATCGTCCATGCGTGTTAGTTGCAAAGGCAAACTTGATAACAGCAAAAATTTTAATACGACAATCTATTATAGTGTCAAAAGAGGTGCTTTTGCAAATCAGCAAGATTGGTCCATGTACTTAGACGCAGCTGGCAAAATACCACGCCTACCTCTAATTTTTCCATTATTTGGAACAATGAAGTAACTTCAATCAAAAAAACAAATATGTGGGGCGATAAAAAATTAATAATTAAGAAAAAAAATCATGTGAAAAATTGGTGCTAATTTTGGTATCATTTTAAAATTTTTAAAGAGATCTTTAAGTAAATACATTTTTTTTAAATGCTTAAACCATTAATGATTTGATTGGAGTTACTTCACTAAACTTTATATACATAGATGGTGAAGGGTATATCAGATTCGGCATAGCCGAAGATAGCAGTCTTACTTGTTATACACTAAATTTGTTTATCTGTTAAACTGATTAAAAAATAGTTTATTTTTATTGTTCCTATTTTAAACGTTAAATAGCAAACAACCTAACTTAATAAACATAATCTGCATTTCTTCTTTTTGTTTCAATTCAGTTTTTCGTCAGAATACCTTTATTGATCCGAGCGTAACTGAATGCAGGAACGTAATCGAAACGGAGAATTTATGAATAATATAATTGAAAAAATATTCAAGCTTCATAGACCTTTGTGTTCTGGTTGCAAAAAAATGAAAGGTGGAAATATATTTAAAAAAACGTGTATACTTTAAAGCCAATTTGTTTTAATGTTATCAGTAATAGGACCAATTGGTAAGAATTATTTGAAAGAAGTGCATAAGGAAAAAATATTGGTAACTTTTAATATAAAAACAAAAATTCAGGTCCAAAAATAAATTTTCGCATGTATGGCTGTTGGCGATTTCCATTATACATTTTACATATCTCAACTTCATAACACTGATAAATTGTGCCATGTTTCATGACTTATGACAAAGAAATAAAAATTTTGGGCGAAAATTTGTTCTTGATGAAGCTTTAAATTTTTCCTAATTGATACTTATAATTTTTGCTAAGAAATGTTTGAGGCGATCCCACTGTGCAGCGTATGTAAGTGACAAAAAGACAAAAAACGTATTCCATTCAAGCCTGGAAATAATAACAACGACACAAAACAAGCCTTTTGTGGGAAGTTTTCTTTATACGCGACATGTACATTGCGTGCTTTGAATGCAAATTTGCAAAAGAAAGAAACTTATTTTAAAGACGCCTATAATACATCAATCTATCTATTTGTCTGTTTAACCATCCCTGTCATCCATTACATCTGAAGGTGGAAATGTTTTTAAGAGAAATAGTAAGTATCGTTTAAAAATCTTACTTAAAAACAGATTTGAAAAATGATGAAAAGTGTTTTAATATCTTTTAATCATGTCATGTAATTTAACATTTTTGCAAATGTTTCGAAAAATAATTATTTGGAGAATGTAAATACAAATAATAAGACAAATAAGAAAAAAATATTCTTACATACTTTAACGATAGAAAGCTACTACGGCGCGAAATATTTACCGTTTATTTGAATAAACGTCAACTGTAAGAGACAAGAAAACACCGAAAAAATAACACCCTGATGCCAAGTTGTTTTTGTTTTTTTTTTTTTTTGTTAACCAACGCACATAGGGACAAATATAGCCAAATTACGACGACAAAAATGGTATTTTTGATATTGTTGAATGTAACCACTATTGCATTTATTATGTTCTATACATTAGTACGCAATCAACCTATAAGTGTTTATTTCTTCAACGCATCACAAATTTACAAACAGTTCCATGGCTTTTCCTTTGAAGTTAAAAAACAACGAATAATAAGTGTAGAAACGTGTGCACCACTGATGAATACTTAAAATGCTACAAAAAATATAAAAAGCGGAATTCCATAAATAAATTGTAACTTACAGAACAGCAATAGCTAAATTTTTTATTCAGAGGAGTCTTCTCACAAAATACTTGTGTGCACAAAAATATATTTGAAAGAGGAATTCCGTAATTACATTGGATGTACTGAGATCTGTGCTTTAAAGATGAAAATGAACAGAAATAAGTTTTAAGCGAATTTGATAAATTTTAAAAAATTGTCCGCTGTATTGGATCCGCCATTATTTTAAATTTTAAAGATGACACCAGATTCGTAATCAGCGACCACAAGAAATCCCGTTTAATAAGTTTTAAGCAAAATCGATAATTTTTTTTTAAATTGTCCACCATGTTGGATCCGCCATTAAAAATTTTTAAAAACTGACATCAGATTTGTAATCAAGGACCCTTAAAAAACATTGTGGTCAGAGTAAATAAATGCGCGTTGGTTAAAAAAAAATCAAAACAACTTGGCATCAGGGTGTTATTTTTTCGGTGTTTTTTTGTCTCTTACAGTTGACGCTTATTCAAATAAACGCTAAATATTTCGCGCCCTAGTAGCTTTCTATCGTTTAAGTATGAAAGAGTATTTTTTTCTCATTTATCTTATTATTATTTGTATTTACATTGTCCAAATAATTATTTTTATTTTGGAGTTTAACCATCAATTAAGAATTAATAAAACAACAAATGCACCAGTAAACATCCCATACCTTAAACATAAACAAAGCACATCTACCGTTTAACAACAAAAAATAACAAAGATAGTAATAAAAGAATAATAAATTCACTACTAAACATCCTATACCTAAATTAAAAGCTAAGCACATCTACTGTTTTGAAAAACCATAACAACAAATAACAGATGCAAATTTAAAGCAGAAAAACAATTGGACAAACAAAAAACCCAAATGAAAATAATTATTTTATGATACGAGTAAACATCAATAATTCCTTCCTTAGGTATAATTGCAATGATGTTAAATAAAAGCAAATTATTACCCTTAATCCTTACTTTTTATAACACCACTTATTGCACATTTTTATTAATGAGCCATTCATATGACCCTCGCTTGAATTTACAAGGAACTCCACTACTTACCAATAATCAAAAACAAACTGCAATGGTAGACTTAAATTGAAACTAAAAAAAAACAATAACAATAAAAAAAATGTCATTATATTTGGTCTATCCTAACATGTACTATTTTGCCGTCCGTACACGCAATTGTTTTCATTTTTACATGTACATTTTTTCCAACCACGAAGTTATTTCAGAGCAGAGCAAAAGAGTCAAAAACAAAATTGAATGCCCATGGCTCAAAGAGCAGCGCATGAAAAGAAGGAGCAAGCGCAATGCGAATAAACGATTGGGTCTTTTTTTCTGCTCCGCTCTTTTACGCATAGCTTAAAAATTAGTGCGCAAAGAGCAAAAGAGCGAGCCAATCTGAACCCTGATTGTGGTACATAGTTTTATTAAAATTTATTGTAGTAAATGATTTTGACGCACTAAACTTTGAATTTGTCCCTGTGTGCAACGGGCAAATGTTCGCTTCTGAATGCGGTTTAAGCAACACGCGTTGTAATTAATCAATATATGTATAATATTTGTATTGTAATTGAAGAATAAAGAAAAAATGAATTATTCACAAAATAACTAATGCGAATAAGTTTATTTAAAAAATAAGTAAGAGTGTTATAATCGACTACGCCGAATCTTATAAACCCTTCATCAGAGATGTAAATCTAGTTCAGTGAAGTAACTCCAGTTAAAAAACACAAATATTAGGCTTTTAATGGGTTAAGCGTTTTTGTTTTAACCTTCATAAGGTCCTCAAATTTTACTTACGTTAACGTTCTTTGGGTCAAATTTGACCCAGTTAGAAAATTCGATATGAAAAAACTTGTTTTCTTTAATTAAGTTTGTTTTTAAAGTTAGTACTTTTTTTTAGCTTTGTTTTGAATATTAAAGCTGCACGTTTTGTTTATTTATTACGAATTCATATATGTATATGTTTATTTTAAATAAAGAAAGTTGTGTTCTTGGCAAGGAATTTTGCTGTTTTATATAGGGCGTGGCAAACTACAATCCTAAATATTCCAAAAAATGACGACGTTTGGCAAAACAGGTTTCTTTCCAACCATTACTAGCCGATGTAAATAATATAAAAGCATTGAAAGCTGATATATCTAAAATGGATCAAAATACAACTTGAGGCCATCCATTGGTTTTCCTTTTGCAAGTGCAACATGAACAACTTTATCCAGAGTATCAACTCCTCCTTTACATTTATTACAGTCTAGTATCATTTGCGGCTTATGTCCTCACGATTGCTTATTTCTGGACTATGATGCAAAGTGCTAAGAAGATTCACAGACTTATTTTTCTTTGGAATATATGAAACGAGAGTAGTGTCCTTAGTGAAGCAAAAAAATGATGAAAATAACGGTCTTCCTTTAGTTGACAAAAGCTTAGGTGTCAATTCAATCCTTATTGTCAAATCTTATTACTCTAGAATGACTTTTGAATCTTCTCAATGGCATAATTGCTCTAAAAATTGGTATTCCTTTCTCAGAGTCCCATACACATTCTGTACTTTCATTATTTGATCTTTACACTCCAGCTAACAAAAGTGTACCCATAAAGGTGTCGTCAACTTCAGTCCAATCCATATCAAAAACACGTTTGCCTTTATTATTGGTATATGTCAAAATAATGTTTATTACAGGTGGCGGGAAAAACAATTGAAAACTGGAAATTTCTTCCTTTGTGATTATCGAACAAGAGAAGCGGGTGAGGTGTGGTTTCACGCTAATAATGTTCTTGCTCCGGAATCTTCCTTGACTATTTGTAAGAGGTTGTCTGAAATATCTTATTTCACCTACTTTTGTTGTCATTGCTGCAGTTGTTGCTACATCAATTTCATTTCCACTAAAACTGTCAGTTGTCTCCGCGATTTTAAGTTATCTTCATATTCTGAACAAATCTCCTCTTCGTCCGATAGTGCATTTAGCAAATTTTCTATTTCACTAGTATTCATTTTCCGATAAGAAATACAGACTCGACACTTTATAACGTTGATACGTTTGATTAGTTCCGTGTTTATTATATGACTGAAAACAGTTTTGCATAAGAAAATAAGCTTTGCTTTTTACATGGGTACCCATTTTTCATACCAGTAATGTTCACCAAAAATGGAGAAAATAAAGGAGACAGATATATTGACTTTTAATTTTGGTGAAAAAACATTTGCCATTTTTCTTTACAAATAAATTATTTTAACAAAACTGTGTAAAAACATAAAGATTTTGTTGCGGGTCAAATTTGACCCGAAGGTCTTAAGTGCTAAAAACTGCATAATTTTTTTTTGGTACAATATTTTCTTATAAAAACCAAAAATAGTTATTAGTATTCAAAAATACATAAAATTCATAAAATATCTAAAATCGTAACGCCCTACTTTCGGAAAAAAATACAATTTTCTTGCAAAATGGGTCAAATTTGACCCGAAGACCTAATGAAGGTTAAATTATATTATTTCATTAAAGATCTCTTCAAACGCTTTTAAATGATGCCTGTATTGGCTGTGTTCTCCAACATATATTAGCTGTTCAGGTTAATATTCGGGTGCTTCCCCCATTTTCATTTTTTCAATAAAATTTAGGGTATTAAACACTAGTCTTTGGCGCACATTTAGCCGTCTTAGTGTATTTAGCATTAATGTAGTCGGTATAAACCTGTTGCATTTTAGTATAGTATAGATAGCCTAAAAAATATTGTGCCCAGACGTACTATGAAAAGTTCAGAAGCCAATAACGCAGAAAATATGGGCGAGCGCCAATTGTTTCATTTGTTTTTTTCTTATATTTTAATTCTCTATCGCCCCATATATTTGTTTTTTTTTAATTGGAGTTACTTTACTAAACTGATGGAACGATCCTGTTGATTTTCTTAAGCAAATTTTTCGAAACTAAGTCTGATCCATTGGCGTATTCAAATCAGTTGTGTTCACAAAGAGAAAAACGAAGAGCAGCAAAAAAGTCTCAGCACTCTCTAAAATCTTTAAAAACGGCCGATATGACCCACCTTGTTGAAATCTAACAAGCTACTAATATATTTTTGTTTTTCACAGTTTTGTTGCAATTATGGCTGTCGTAAGACGCGATCCAAACCATGCGTATGCTATTTTTAATGAATAATTTTGTAATGTTCTTAATTTACTACAATTTCTGATGTTTTTGATAGTAAAATAAAAGAAGAAAGATTTTCTGAAATTATAAAAGCAATATATGTAAATACAGAACAATACTTAAATTAAAAGATAGTGATTTAAATCTTTGGTTCGGCTTAAGGTCAACAATACACCACATTTTCATTGAAAGACAGTGTAATAAAGGTTAGCGATACAGCTGGTTTTGATATAATTTAAGAATCTTTTGGGTAGAAATATTTTTTAGCTGTGGGTAACCCTGATTGTAATATTCACGAAGAGAATAAGAAAATACCCGAACAACTTCGTTAGCTAGATAAAAAGGATGAACACCACTGATTTGAAATTTCTCTAGCTCATCTAGTGCCTTGGAAAAATTGAATTCAACCCGAACACGAACGAACAGACAGACATTGCTCAATCGTCTTCGCTATGCATAAGAACTCAGAATATATATACTTTACGGGGTCGGAAATGGATGTTGTAAAAATTACACACAAAATTACAAACTTATATATACCCTTTTACCACCTGTGGTGAAGGGAAGAACAAACAGTTAATAACCAAATTCAATAGTCAACTTTAGATATATGGTTATGGTAAAAACTAAAAAAATTTATTGATACCTATGGTTATGGCTATGGCATTATGGCATGTCACCAATAATCAAATACAGTGTTTCCTATAAGGTTGGTTTGAACAGCTGTTTTATATGGTTATGGCTATGACACGTATAATTAAACCTTAACTTTGGCTCCTTTTTTAAGGCGACAACGAAATTTGCAAGGAGGAATCAACTTTATTAAATTTTGTTTTGAACTTCCAAAAATATAACGATATTTTATCTGTTAAATAAAAAATCCAATCTTTCTTATTTTGTCCACAACTTGCTATAATCCCTCTCAAAAACAGTATTTATTTTTGTGAACCGAAGTATTATTAATGTTGATAATTTTTTTTTTTACAAAATTTCCAATGGGCTTACAGATCTTTTGATGATAGCCTGTAAAATGAGATATCCCTTAAATTTTAAAACATCCGATTAAAATATTTTTAGACATATTTTGTTTTATTGTAGTTTTTAAAATTACAAATATGTCCCAAATACAAAAGGATATTTGCAGATTTGTTCCATATATAAGAACATATTTAGCAAATATGGCACAAATACTAAGAACGTATTTATAAATATGTTATGTTCTAAGTTGTTACGTCGCACCATATTTTCCATATTTAGGTCGAAATATTCATCATTACGCACTTAGTACTCCTTTATCATATTAAACTGGTAGTAGTTTGAAGTTCTCCCGTTCGTCGTTCATTTACGTTTCATAGTAAGAAAAAACAAACGTTCCTTTAATCTTTCGGTCCGGTCGGAATGATTTATCAAACGTGACAATTTTGCGTATCATTTGAATCCAATCCTTTAGTTAGACATACAAGATAGTGATGCAAAATGTAGCACAATTGGGTCATTTGCAGCATCTTTGAATGTTTGATTCTCCTGTGCCACTTTCTAATTTAGTTTGGCCCTTTCAGCTCAATATTTAACTAACTACTTTAAACCGTTCGAACAGTTTCAAATAAGTACATTTTTCATTGTATTTTTCTATCTAACACTGATTTTGTTTACAACGTTTTTTTATTGCTTAAAGAAGAACTCCTACAAATCTCTCCCATTTCACATATAAAGGGTTTGAAGTATGGATAATATACATATGATAATTACATTTAAAATATGTAAATATAACTTTAACAAAAAATACTTTTAAAGAATTTAATATTTTGACAATAGTTTTTGTGTTTGTTCTAAATAAAATAAATACATTTACTATATTACTATTACTTTTTTATTTAAATAAAAAGCTTTTAATCAAACATATTTTGAAAAATTTTTGGCACCAAAGGTATTTTGGCCCTTAAATCTCCAAATTAGCCTAAACCAAAAAACTTAAAATGCAGCACTGACAAAGGAAAGCGTTGACTCGATATCGATACAAAAGTAACAACTTATCGTAATGCAACAAACAACATTTTTATTGTATAAAAAATAAGGCTTTTTACATAAAAAAGAAAAATGTCGTTTTCTTAACCATATTCTACTCACACAAATTATTCCGTATTCCCTTATGACTTTTGTAGACAATAAGCTTATTCGTAATTATTATGACTTCTACTTCCTGTGATTTAAACAAAACCAAAGTCTACAGCTAATTAAACTATCTGTTTTAGACACGGATGGATGAATAAATTTTACGCGACGTTCTTTACGTTGTAAAGGTTTATTTATTTAATAAATTCAATTTCGATTTACAGAATATCTTTTTATAATATAAATAAACATTTTCATTCTTTGTAAGTTTGAATTAGTGTTTACAAGAGTTTTCTTTCTTTCTTGTTTTTTTTTTCAGCGAAAATAAAATTGATATCAATACAATCAGTAGCAAATTTCAGTAAATCATTTAAGTAAAATTGCGAGCTCTTTTGCAAAAATTTGTTTTTTATTTTTGTAGTTATTTTTTTAGTCCCAATACACATATTATTCGAATAAATTTTTTAAAACACCTTCAGTATTAGCCGTAACTTGGCTATAAACTTCAAATGGAACAGGGAAATATAGCCTAAAATTAGGTGGATAAGGCAACAATTAAACCTTAGAGTGTAACGATTTTACAATTTATTCTATTATACAAATATTTTTTATTTCGTATAATCATTTAATGTTATGCAGATTTGAAAAACGGAGGTGTTAAAGGTATTCACCAATTCACCAATTGCGAGTATGCGAAAAAGCAAAATTATACACCAGTTGACGTTGTAAAGTTTATAAATAGTTTACTCTTTTGATAATAATTTTTAATTTATTTTGAGTTTATCAGGTATGTGATGAAAATCGAATTGTTTTGAAAAAAAAAACGAAAGCCAAAAACGATCGATTCGGTTTTAGGTGTGATAGAAATCGATTAATTCCACTTCTCATTATTCAGATGGGATTTTATATATAATATATAATTTTTCAAAAATTTTTAATTTAAAAAAATGCTAAAAATGTTGTAGCCACAAGCTTTATATTAATAAATGAAAGATCAAGACAAGAAAAAATAAAAAGAGGACGTTTGTGGGATTTCTCAAATCCATTGGATTTACCGGACATTTGGTAGTGTATTCCCCTAAAGAATACTTTAACGTGAAATATTTTAAACTAATAACAAATTTTTAAACTTACATTTAGCGTATTAATACCCAAAAATTAAAAGAAAAAAATTTTCTATTCGAAACAGGCAATCATATGCTTATGTGTGTGAAGATAAATACGTATTTAAGTAGTGGAGACAAAAACCATTTTTTTTAACATTGCCGTTTTTACAGTTAACAGAGTACTGTTCGCCACTTAACAGTCGTTCTGTTTTTGGGTTCCTTTCTTTTGAAGGATAATTTAAGTAGAAAAAAACAAGTCCTTATAAATATAATTCATGAAAATGTTGCTTCAAGTGATATATTATGAAACTATAATAGTTTGGTATCAGAAAAATGTTTAGGAAAGCATTAAAATGGGTTATAATAAAACACTAATTTTTCATCATTTCTTGAGAAGAAGAAATTACCATTTTGGTCAAATATGGAATAGCACACATACTACACCCTATACACATGGTAGTCTGAAGGGTCCATAATAAGGCACTATTAGTCCAATATCTGAAATAAAACTTAGTTTTCTCAAATCCCAAAATTATTTCAGATATTGGACTAATAGTGCCTTATTATGGACCCTTCAGACTACTATGTGTATAGGGTGTAGTATGTGTGCTATTCCATATTTGACCAAAATGGTCATTTATCTTCTCAAGAAATTTCGCTTAAAAAGCATTTTTTTAAAACTTAATTTTCTCAAATCCCAAAATTATTTCAGATATTGGACTAATAGTGCCTTATTATAAACCCTTCAGACTACCATGTGTATAGGGTGTAGTATGTGTGCTATTCCATATTTGACCAAAATGGTCATTTATCTTCTCAAGAAATTTCGCTGAAAAAGCATTTTTTTAAAACTTAATTTTCTCAAATCCCAAAATTACTTCAGATATTGGACTAATAGTGCCTTATTATGGACCCTTCAGACTACCATGTGTATAGGGTGTAGTATGTGTGCTATTCCATATTTGACCAAAATGGTCATTTATCTTCTCAAGAAATTTCGCCAAAAAAGCATTTTTTTAAAACTTAATTTTCTCAAATCCCAAAATTATTTCAGATATTGGACTAATAGTGCCTTATTATGGACCCTTCAGACTACCATGTGTATAGGGTGTTGTATGTGTGCTATTCCATATTTGACCAAAATGGTCATTTATCTTCTCAAGAAATTTCGCTAAAAAAGCATTTTTTTAAAACTTAATTTTCTCAAATCCCAAAATTATTTCAGATATTAGACTTATAGTGCCTTATTAGGGACCCTTCAGACTACCATGTGTATAGGGTGTAGTATGTGTGCTATTCCATATTTGACCAAAATGGTCATTTATCTTCTCAAGAAATTTCGCTGAAAAAGCATTTTTTAAAACTTAATTTTCTCAAATCCCAAAATTATTTCAGATATTGGACTAATAGTGCCTTATTATGGTCCCTTCAGACTACCATGTGTATAGGGTGTAGTATGTGTGCTATTCCATATTTGACCAAAATGGTCATTTCTTCTTCTCAAGAAATGATGAAAAGTTAGTGTTTTATTATAACCCATTTTAATGCTTTCCTAAACATTTTTCTGATACCAAACTATTATAGTTTCATAATATATCACTTGAAGCAACATTTTCATAAATTATATTTATAAGGACTTGTGTTTTTCTACTTAAATTATCCTTCAAAAGAAAGGAACCCAAAAACAGAACGACTGTTAAGTGGCTAACAGTACTCTGTTAACTGTAAAAACGGCAATGTTAAAAAAATGGTTTTTGTCTCCACTAGTTAAATACGTATTTATCTTCACACACATCATATGCTTATCGGTTTAAAACAAGAGGGTATTAACTCAAAATTTTAAAATTTTCAGTAGAGTCAAAAAACATTTTAACAGAATTTAAAAATTCAAATATACCATAGGAAGCAAATTCCATTTGAAAATATATTTACATCGTTTTTCCTAGAAATCTAGAATCAGCTAACAACATCAATATCTATCTACTGTAAAAATTTCAACGTATTCCGTTTACTCTTTCATCTCGAAAACCACTTTTGAGACCATATTCATGATAATGTAGTGATTACCTTTATTTCAACAAAAAGGTATTATTTCGAGTTAATACAAAAGTTAACATGGAAGTGATTCGCAAATTTTCATAAAAAAGGTATTATTTTGAGTTGAGTCTCTTTTCAATTTGGTTTTATTTTGAGTTGATACTGTCTTGTTGATAAAATTTGTTTCATTTATGATCGAAAATTTTCAGAAAAATGGTATTAACTCAAAAAATTGATTTTTTTTTGCAATACTTGCACAGATTTCTAGGAAAACCGATGTAAATATATTTTTAAATGGAATTTGCTTCCTATGGTATATTTGAATTTTTAAATTCTGTTAAAATGTGGCCACAAACAGTTTTTTGACTCTACTGAAAATTTTAAAATTTTGAGTTAATACCCTCTTGTTGATCAAGTGCGATATGTATAAATGAATTTCGAGTATGTCCCCACTCCACTCGCAAAGTCACAAATTAAAGTTACATAGAGACACGAATCATTAAGAAAGGAATAATATGGAATGTCCAAATTAGGGAGAATACCATAATTATCCTAATTGATTAATTCCCATCATATGTGAAATGCTTAATTAAGAAAAATTCAATTAATAAAACGCAAGGCACAGCGCATTTACATTCATGCTTAACTCATAACAATCAATATGAAACAGCATCTTAAATATTGTGAGTAAACAAGTAAGAATGATAAAAAAAAAAAATTTCATTCGTAACTAACCGAGGGTTGGTAACTTTCACCATTTTTTCACTTCTCACAATCTCAATTTGGAAGAAGTGGTTATATGGAGCAATAGTATTGACCTTAGTGAACACTATCCATAAGGTGTTATTTCATGCCACCTCTCCATTCGGCCACATTGGCCAAAATCCTTCATAGAAATCAATCATATGACCCAAATCATCATTTTTTTGCTACTCACAAACTCAATTTGAAAAAAGTCTTAATATGGAGCTATAGTATTGACCCTAGTAATCACTATCCACAAGATGATATTGTAAGCCACCTTTCTATTTGGCTACATTGGTCAAAATATCTTAGAGACCAAAATTTTGTGTACTGACTTTCAATTTTAATTTATGTAGATATAATTCAGATGGTGCTGAAATCTCATAAATTTTATTATTTTTTACAAAATTATTGTTAATTAAATATATTTAAAAATGCAAAACAATTCGTGTTTTTCTTTGTATGATGTTACGTCAAACATATTTAACTTCACACTCATTTATGTTTTACGTAAGTCGTTAAGTCAAAAACATATAACTCGACATATTTATCTTCACACACATACAAAATCTAGGTATGTTGTCAAAAACAATTGTAAAAAACAAAAACAAAATGCAAAATATAAAATATAAAAAAATAAACAAAAATAAATTACAGTTAAACCTCGACTAACCGGGTGTGTATTAATCGGTTACATCTATTTACCGGCATGAGGTTCTTTTATTTATTCCCTCTATTACCCGTGCTTTAGATTTATACCTCTATTAGCCGTCCTTTACATCTATTATCCGTGCAGCATTTATATGTTTTTTATTGTATAAACATAAATCCGGTGTTTCCGCTTTTTTAAGTTCATGTTTCCACACATAAGAATATATTTGCGCTTTTATTTATTAAGTAAGTTAAATTTGATCTGCTAAAACCTGCGTTGGAATGATGGTTTCTTTAGATAGTAAATTACTAAAAAGAACCAGAAAAGTTCTTTCAATTAAAGACAAAATTACTTTGATTCATGACTACGACAAAAACATATCTGTTAAGTTGCTGTTTCTATATACATATATTGATATGGGGGATAGGCGTTCCCATTTCTGCTCGAAAGCATGTACTAACGGTTTGTGATCTGTAAACACAGTGAATTACGCCCCCTAAATATAGATTCAGAAGTATTTGATGTCAGAGTATATGGCCATGAGTTCACGATCATATGTACTGTAACGCTGTTCGGTTATAGTGAACTTTTTTAGAAAAAACCCCAGTGCTTGCCAATGGCCATTTACTTGTTGTTGAAGTGCTGCACCCATTGCCTTGTCAGATGCGTCTGTCATCAGCGCTGTCTCTGGGCCTCTGCGGGGGAATGTCAATAATGCTGCGTTGGCTAATTCGGTCTTAATTTTTTCAAATGTCTTTCGGTTTCTGCTGACCATTTTAACTTCGTTCGGTCGCGTATCTTGCACGGTCCCATCATCTTCTGCAAAGGGATCTCTATTTCTGCGACATGTGGAAGAAACTTTCTGTAAAAATTCACGGCGCCTAGAAAACTGCGTAAGTCCTGCACTTCTGCTGGTTTTTTGCGCGTCACAATCGCCTCAACCTTCCTGACGAGTGGTCTAATACCGCTTTTTGTGATTCTGTGTCCGAGGAATTCGACTTCTGATTGGCCCAGGTGGCATTTTTCGATGCAAGCCTTTTCCTCGGTATATCTCAAAGAGTTTCCGTAAGTGATCCAAGTGTTCGTTAATCGAAGTTGAAGCCACGAGCACGTCGTCTAAATATGGGAATACAAAATCAAGGCCTTTAAAGATGTCGTCCATATAGCGTTGGAATGTCTGAACGGCGTTTCGCAGACCGAACATCATATACCTAAATTCAAATAACCCAAAAGGAGTTATGACTGCAGTTTTTTCCACATCTTCAGGGTTCACGGCTATGTGGTGGTACGCTTTTTTGCAATCTATCACCGAAAACACTGTTTTACCATTCAGCTCACTGGCAAAATCTTGAATATGTCGAACGGGATAGCTATCGTAGACTGTCTTTTCGTTTAAAAGTTCAAAGTCGCCACAGGGGCGCCACGATCCGTTAGATTTTTTGACTAAGTGGAGCGGACTCGCCCATTGGCTTTTAGATCGTACACATATACCACGGTCGAGCAAATAGCTAAATTCTTTCTGTACAATTTCTAGTTTTTGGGCGCTAGTCGTCTAACTTTTTGTGCTATTGGTGGACCTTTCGTCTGAATGAAATGCTTAACTTCTGACGTTTTTCTCGTTAGGGTATGAGAATTATCCATGATGTCAATAAATTCTGCCAATAGCTCATGGAACTTGCTGTTTTATTTGTAATGTTACAATTATGGGTTGCATTCAGTTAGTTGACAAACGTGACGTAGTCGTGTAGTCCCATCCACTAGAGACTTTCCTTTCATGTCAACTAAAATGTTAAAGTTCTGCAAAAAGTCTGCACCGATTATTGCATTTGTAACGTCAGCCACGGTAGAAAGCCACTTAAATTGCCGCCGTAAACCATGTCTAATGAAAGAAGTATTTTGCCGTATGTGTTTATATTTGTATTGTTTGTTGCGATTAATTTTATTAAAGAAAGAAGTATTTTGCCGTATGTGTTTATATTTGTATTGTTTGTTGCGATTAATTTTATTAAAGACGGTTGCAATTTAGCATTTGTTGGTTTAGGAATTACTGATAATTCTGCACTTGTATCGATTAAAAATTTTAAATTTGAGTTTTTATCTTGGATGCAAAGGCGGCGTGTGTTACTGTTGCGCCCCGATTCATTCGCCGCCGAAAACGGAGGGCCTACAAGTTTTCCGAAAGCCGTGGCTTGAAGCAACATGGCGGTCTGAATTTTTTCGCGCCTTCTTTGAATGTTAGGTGATACCAACAAACTTCATTTGATGGTGAGCGTGATTGTGCTGAGTATCTGCGATGCGGTGATCGTATTTGTCGATGTGAGTCACGCGAACCATCCAAACGATCAAATCTTTTCGTTAATTCCATGATGGCTTTGTGAATGTCTTCACTTTCGTTGACTGAATTTATTTTCGGCTGACTTTGTATTGCTGTAATGTTGTCAGCTTTTTTAGCTAGTGTATTTATGTCGCCTTCCACTGATGCCAAGATTTGTTCTGTTTGTATCGGTAATTGACGCAGCCATTAAGACTTCAAAATTTCAGGATCCAACTTATTTTCCGACAATTCTTTTAATTCACGCAATACTGCAGAAGGTTTTCTTCCCTCCGAAGCAATATTGTCGAAAAAGCGTTTAAAACGAGCGTCATTCGATTCACTAAATTCTTCAAGAAGTCTTGTCTTAAGTTTTTCATATTTTCCTGTCTCCGGAGGCATCAGTAAGATGTCAGATGCGCATTTCAGTATTGAAGAATCTATTTCAGCAACTAGGGTATAGTATTTCGTTTCATCAGTTGTAATTCCTGCCCGTGCAAATTGTGCCTCTACCTGTAAAAACCATAGTTTCGGATCTGGCTTCCAAAAACCTCCACTTTCACTGCAACTTTGGATATTTGAATTGCTGAGTCGTTCTCGCCTGCATTCATTATTGTCGATGTCGGTGGTCACCACTTTAGTGTGTTAAATAAAAATGCGCTTATATATAACTTATTAAGTGTTTTATTATATTTATCAGGAATGTTCTATACACACTAAATCTTTTAAGCGTCTCTTTCTTGACTGAAAAACTACGTTAGATTTAAAACTCTTTCAATGTCTGATCTACGTCAATGTTGCAACCGCGGTGATGCCAGATCTAACACCAGTGTGGTCACTACACCTCTATTAACATGTATATTGATTATCCGTGCTGGTGCCGGTCCCACGAGAGCCGGATAATCGAGGTTTGACTGTATAATATAATATACATATATAAGAAACACATAATGCAACGAAAGATATAAGACATGTAGATATGTATATACATTATATACTCAAAGATGTGCGAATTTAAATAAATTTTTTAATTGCTTTAACTAAAATAATTTTTTCATCATTATTATCTGTTAAGCTCTGTCGCTTAGGTGTTACAATAATATTAGCGACTGAAATAACCTTTCAATTGGTGCTGAAGTTGTGAAAGTCTTTTTTTAATTCATTTCAATTGATTGTACAAAATTTCTTTTAGCTGTAAGACTATAAAACGGTATAACTTTGAATATTGCAAGCAGATAAATTTTTATAAAGTATTTTACAAATACATATGTACATATAATATACAATATATATTGTATAGAATCATTGTGTAGTGTAAAAAAGCAGTTCTTAAATATAATCTTTTGAAAATTACACCTTAAAGAGAATGTTTAATATTCTTCTTAGCTTCAATAAAAATTTTAATAAAATAGTTGAAATTATTCCAAGCGTTTCAGAAGTTCATTTTCAGATCTTTTAGTTACTCTTAATATTTTTAAGAAAGTAATTGAATTTTGTTCAATTACAAGTAATTATTATTGTCTAATTACAATTACTAGCACAAAAGGCAACAACAAATGTTCAAGACGAGTTACAAAGAGAATGACAAAAGAAAAAAGCTTTAAGTTGTGTGTGAACTTCGTCTCACCAAATTAACATTAAGCTTAGTTGGTTAAATAGATGATGTTTACGATGTACATAACATAAGGTAGATAGATGCAAAGAATGCTGATGAAGGATGTGGCGGTCCAGAAAATGCTGCATTTCATTCTGCTAGCGTCTAATTTTTTTTTTTTTTTGTTTTCTTGGGAAAACGTCCGCATACATTTGTAAATAATTTTTCTTTCTAAAAATGTTTAGAAAATTAATTAAAAAGAACCAAAAAGCCGAAAATAAAGTAAAATTACAATTACTTTTAATTTGTAATTAAGAATTTTCAATTACAATTACATGTAATGTGTTATTGAAAATGTTGAATTGCAAATTACAAGCAATTTTAATTGCAATTTTTTCAACAACTAAACGAAAAACACAAAAGAGAACAATAAAAACATGTGAATTCAAGCAAGGCACATGCTTGTGTTTATTTCTTAGATGTCAATTTATACACATAAAGACGTATTTTATTATATGCGTGTATGCAGTTTGACAATAGGAAAAGCATAATAATAGTTTCGGTTGTAGAGTTGCGGTTACCACTTCTTAAATACGATCGAAACATATGTTTATGTGCAATCTTTTTTAATAAGAAATTTATTTTTTAAATAAATTTTACATATGCGTAAACGTGCTAAGTTTAATAAAAATGTTTAATTTACTTAAACTGAAAACAAACTTTTTTTATTTTTCGTTCAAATAAATGTATATGTTCTGTGTATAGGCTTATATGTATGTATGAATGTTCATAAACACAAGTTGTACGTTATTTTGTAGACAGATTTAACAACGCAAAAATTATGGTCGCTTTCTTAACAATATAAAAAATTGTCAAAGGTGTTACTGAATAGCAAAATCGACATTTTGTTGTTAAGTTAATTTAACAAGCCGAAAATCGTTAAAAAAAAGTAGTGAATCGCACTACAGGTCTGGTAATAAAGACATTAAATTTCTTTTATTTTTTTTAACAAATAATTTTTTTGACAGCTTAATTTGCCTTGACACCTACAACGTATGCAACTGATGAGCATTTTCGCCCGTGCGTTCAGCTGTATTATTTCGCAATGCATGTGTTTGGCCACAGCAAGACAAGAAAATTTAAAATAAAATAAAAATTATTCATTTAAAGATTTAAAAGTACTTATATAAAATATTGTTGTTGGCGAAGACAGTAATTGATTTGGAATTCAAAATACCTATTTTTGAAATTTTTGTCTGTCTAGGTTCGCATTACGTAAAGGCTGCTGGATAAATTTAAGTAAAGCATTGTGAGCAGATCCTTTAGAGTCTTGGTTCAAATGCAGAATATTTTCTTCGTATTAAAAATAGAGATACAACTGTAAAATCACTCAGTTTTACCGGTATAATTTTGCTTAAACAGTTTTATTCTTGTAGATAGAAATTTTTTAACACTTTTTACATACACTTTTTAACACTTTTTTATATTTAAAACATATTTTTTCCAAATTAAAATTGAAAAAAAAAATTGAAATGCCACACCGAAGAAGTAGTGCGCACTGCTAGTATTTTATAAAAGTAATTTTTCGAATTAAATTTTCATGGCGAAAGTATACGAAGAATAATTGTAAAAATTTCAAAGGAATGTATTAAGATACATATATGTATATAAAACTACAATTTCTTTTTGTGTGGACAACATTTAGTTAAAAATTTTTTCTGCTCTTAGTACTTTGCATTTTGTTGTATTTTTTATTTTAATGGACAAACGTGTTATTTATACTGACATACATTACTGTTCTTATTATTGCTTCTGAGAAATACTTCAATATATTTTTTATTTCAAAGACAATCCAAACGTAAAATCGACGTAAACCTTAAAAGTATTATTTTACTCTTTTTAATAACATCTTGCATAATAGTTAAAATATTTTTTAATTATAAATCCGAGCTGCTTCTTAAAAAAAACGCTTAAGTGACATCAGTGAAATACAATTAAATCATATTTCTTTATGTAGCTGCCTATAAGGCGACAAATGTTGCCAGCGTCATTTGCTGTCGTGTGTCCGTGTATCTTGCTGCGGCGAATGTGTTTACAGCATTAAATGCGTATAGACGTATTAGTAGACTGTACGACAATCAAACAAACCATTTAAAGTCGCGGCCAGAAGCAAGTTATAAAGTATTTTTTATTTTATGTAAGAAGATTTCACTTTTTCAAATAAGACTGTTAATATTTATAATAATTGTATTACGACAGAAAAATAATGTTGTAGCAATATGAAAAGTTTGCCCGCGCCATTAAAGTTTGGAAAAAGTGTATTGAATACTTGAAGGCAAATTTTAAATTCAAATTAATATCAGCCATAAGGTTTTTACGCGTAATGCGTATTAGGCAAATGCTTATAACTTTATTAATTTAACTCTTTTGCATATAAAATGGGGTAAAATATTCAGGTACGGAATACCAAACTGCCAGACAAATGTATGTATATTCTTACATTTATAAAAATTATTTTTAATTTTTTTTAATTATTTAGCTTCATAAAATGTAAAGGAAACGCTTGAATGCATGAGAATAAAATGAAAATATGATACTAGCAGCAGTCGTAAAAAAACATTAAATGAAAATGCTAAAACAAAATTACAAATGTACAAAAAAAAAAAATAACAACATAAAAAAAGAAAGAAAACTGAAAATGAACATAACTTTACGCTATGATAAGTGTCTGACAGAAACCATTCAGTCCAAGTAATTTAATGTTAATGATGTGACACGCTCCAGAAATGTGTGTTGCACAAAATGAAATATATATAAATGGTGTCCCAAAATGTACACAAGTTTTAATGTAAATAAAATGAGAAGTTTTGTATGGGTTTTTTTTAATTTATTGGAACGACAGGAGGGACTGTATAAATAATCACCAAAGTAAAATTCATTCTGAACGATAACTTAATAGATCTCACAAATAAACAGATCACTAGAAGTTTTATGATTGTTTAAAATTTTAAAAATTCCTTTTCCTAAAACTATGCAACTATTTATTTATTTCGTAAGTTTTTAATAATTTCATTTCCGTTATCATTTTACGACACCAACTTTTTTAATTTTATTGACTACTGGTTACTTGATGGCTTAAGTGTTAAGTGTCCTCTAATTGAACTGATTTTTTAAATTTTTTAGGACATTTTAAGCTCAAAGCCAGGTTAGTTTAAAACTTGAGTGAATTCAAAGACATGCTTTACCAAACACAGTTTATAATCTAATAATCTAAAAAAGAAATCGTACACAACAAACGAAAAATAAACAATTAAAGAACAATTTAATTTTGTTCATGGAAATGAAATCCACAAATCCAGTGAGGAATTTGTGTCGTAATTCGTAAAAATAAGTTTGTATACACAAGATAAAAAAAAATATTTTCTTTTTATATGATTGCATTCTCTTTTCAAATTATACGACTTTGAAATACAATCTATCTATTTATAAATTTCATATTGTTAGTTTAATACCTTTACGAAAAAAGTAAACAGTACACGCAAAGAAAAAACATGTTTGTGGTAACCATAATCTGAGAGCAACATTTTATGGTTGTTTTATAATTGTTAACAAAACATAGCATTATTACATTTATTTATAATATAGCTAGTCTTGCAACCATATTGTTGTCTAGCATAATAATAACATGGCAAAATCTTAAAATAGTTATGTTTAAACATAAAATTACTAAGTGTGAAAATGTTTATGTTTAAATATCACAATATGGTCAAAAATGTCATGTTATATAATTTAGATATAATATAGCCAAGTAAGTGCAAGGCGAATGAAGTACCAGGTGGCAGCGTAAGCGAATTGATTAATTTTCGCCATGAACACTTTCAAACTACATATATAAAAAATCTGTGTATAATTTTTTATATTGTAATGATCGGAGTGATACCACTCGTATGCGTCCTGGCAACGCCCCCGAACTGCAGCCAACTTAATAGCGTTAACCGCAGCTAACTTAAGTATGTATGTACATTTCCGTTCATAATTATTAATAAAGAACTCGTGGGTGCATTACAAATTCAGGTGTGGGGTGCAACTGCGATACCATTAATTAAAAGGAAATATAATTCGCAGAATTTTATTGTGGAAATATTTTATAAGATAAAGCCATGGATTTACGCCCATCTCGCAGTGCGTTAATAGCCGCATTGACTGCTGCCCAGGTGGTTTATCCTGAGACAGCTTCCTTAAGTCAATTGAAGGCTTTGTACGAGTTGCACAACAAGGATGAAGCTAAATCGCTGGAATTTCGGGACGAACCAGAAACAAAAGTGGAATGTTCCTCAAGAAGAATAATCAATGCTGGCGCCATATTAGATGCCGTGGTTGAAAATCCCGAAGCGGCAAATCTGTCATATAACGCCGACCCAAATAACGCCGCCGGTGCTTTTGAGGTTGCCGTCGATACTGTTAATGTGGACGCCACAGTTGTTAAGGCCGCCGAAACTGAGGATGATATGTCTCGTGTAAATTTTAATAATACCGCCGCTGCTGTAAAAAATACTGATGCTGCTGCCAGTGACACTGTTGCCGCTGTTATTAATACTACTGCCGCTGTTAATAATACCGCTGCCGCCGTTAATAATACCGCTGTTTCAGCTGGTACAGCGGGTGCTCCCAAATTTCAAAGTGCAAATCAGTATGCAGCGAATAGTAACACCGCTGTGCATCCAGCCTATATTTCTTCCTCAGGCGAACCTACCGCAATTTTATCAAAAAATATTAACCTTGAAGAAGAGCTAAGAAGTTTAAAACTGCGCATGGAAATTTTAAAATTGCAACAAGAAGTTAAAGCAATGGAAGAAAATGAACATCGCTTGGCGAATGTATACCGGATAGATTTGTCGGAGCTTGATGCCGCCGCACCAACATTCACTGGGGACGACCACTATGACATAGGTAAGTGGTTCGTACAATTTGAGGATTACGCCGATGCGTGCAAATATTCTAACAAAGAGAAGTGCATTGGTGTCCGCCGCAAACTAGGGGGTACGGCAAAGAAATACGTCGTGAATATGGGTCTACTGGAATACGATCAGCTAAAACTACGCTTGATTAAAATGTTTAAGCGCAGTATTTCACGGCAGGATGTCTACCGACAGCTACGCACACGCATTTTTCAGCCTAATGAGTCCTGTTTAAGCTATGTGGTGGAAATGAAAGCTATAGCTTCACAGTCCGACATTGAAGAACGGGAGCTCGTCGATATCATAGTAGATGGAATGCCAGAAGATAACCTAGCCACAACATACCTATACAGTGCTGACTCCATCGATGAGTTGGTGAAGCGCATGGACCGCTACGAGCACCGGCGTCATCAGACACGAAACAAACCCAACAGGCCAAACAACGTTATAACAGCGAATAAATCCAAGGTAGCAACAATCAGAAGTGGAGATGCCAAAACATCCGATGCTGAGGTGAGATGCTACAACTGCTCACAGTTCAGTCATTATCAGCACCTCTGCCCTAAGCCAAAGCGGCCACCGAACTCGTGTTTCATTTGTGCTGAAATAGGACATTTCCACCAGAACTGCCCAAAGAAGAAAAAGGTTGCTGCCACAGTAGTTGATGAATCTGACGGGGCCCTAGGAGCATACCAAATGGTAAGTGTTGCCTTTTTTGATAAGTATAAGCGCACTGAAGTAACTGATGTTTATTCTCTTTTTGATACCGGTAGCCCTATTAGCTTCATAAAAAAGTCCGTTATACCATATTTTACCGAAGAGTCAAGAAAATTGTCATCTTATCGCGGAGTCGGAAATTATAAATTAAGTACACTTGGGTTAATTAAATGTGAAGTTATCTTCGGCAAAATAAAATTACTTCATAATTTTTCCATTTTACCTGACGAGGAATCAGTGGTACCGCTCCTAATAGGGCGAGACCTATTAGGGAAAATGAATATCAGTTTATATCAAAAGAAAAAATGTTTAAGTTATAATAAAAAGTCTTTGCTAAACATGAATTCCAATTTAAATAAAAGCCTAAATAAAAATTTTATGAGTGCGCTTGTATTTCTCGAATTATATAGAGACCCGAAAGATTTGTTCATAGCTCCGGCTACCACTAATAGTTATATGGTATCAAATATTTTGGTAACCGGGAATAAAGTAAATGATTTTGTGAAAAAAGAAGAGAAAATGGTAATTGAGGATAAGCAAGATAATTATGTAAACGGTTGTGGTCTGTGTGCCTTCGAGGCGGATTTGCCCATTCATAATGACGCGTCACTATTAGAAGTAGTTGAAGAAAATGTAGGGTGCGCAGAATCTATGCAATTGATTTGCGCCATGGGGGGTGATAAAGGGATGGATATAAATAGTGGGTTAAACAGAAAAGATTTAGAGTTGCTGAAATCAACTATAAATGCGAATTATTTTTATAATATCAGTGATTCTGATATACCGACGGATTTTAATATGAGGATTAGATTGACGAGTGACGTACCTATATACTGCGGCCCGAGGAGACTTTCTTATCGTGAACGAGGTGAGGTAGAAATAAAATTAAGGGAACTTTTAAAGAAGGGAATAATCAGACCCAGTGATTCGCCTTATGCTTCCCCAATCGTATTGGTTAGAAGGAAAAATGGTGGATTGAGGATGTGTGTAGATTATCGCGCGTTGAATAGAATTACTGTGAAGGATAACTATCCCCTACCGCTAATAGAAGACTGTTTGGATTACCTTGGTAATAAGACGTATTTTTCTACATTGGACTTGGAGAACAGTTTTCACCAAGTACCAATGCACGAAGAATCAATTCAATATACTGCATTTGTGACACCTTTAGGCCAATTTGAATACTGCTATATGCCATTCGGCTTGAAAAATGCAGGATCTGTATTTCAGCGGTTTATAACTAAAATTTTAAGAAAATTTTTAGATTCGGGAAAGATTGTAGTTTATTTAGATGACATAAGTATAGCCACTGAGACGTTTGAAGAACACCTGACTATCCTCGGAGATGTATTGCGTACTTTAAAGGAAAACGGCCTGAAATTAAATCTGGAAAAATGTAAAATAGCATATTACGAATTAGATTATTTGGGCTATCGAGTAAGTAGTAATGGTATACGTCCAAGTAACGAGCATATTAAGACAATCCAAGAGTACCCTATGCCCACTGATTTTGAGGAACTGCAGCGTTGTATGGGACTTTTCTCCTTTTTTAGACGTTTTGTAGAAAATTTTTCAAGGATTTCAAAACCGTTGTGCAATTTAAAGAAGACAAAGTTCGACTGGACAGAAGAGTGTACACAAGCATTTCTGACTCTAAAGGAAAAGCTAATCAATTCACCAGTTCTCGCAGTATATAACCCGACAAGTGAGACAGAACTTCACACGGATGCAAGCATAAGGGGCTATGGTTCAGTTCTCTTACAGAAACAGAAGGATGGAAAATTTCACCCGATAGCGTATTATTCGAAATGCACAACAGCTGCGGAATCAAAATACCACAGTTTTGAACTGGAAGCCCTCGCTATAATATACGCTCTAAGAAGATTTCGAGTGTATTTGGAGGGAATCTCATTTACGGTAGTAACAGACTGTAACTCTTTGGCTTTAACGTTAGGTAAGCGATTAATAAACCCAAGAATAGCTCGGTGGACATTAGAACTGGAAAACTTTGAATACAAAGTGAGACATCGGAAGGGCGAGTTAATGGCTCATGTCGATGCACTGAGTCGCATCCCTGCTGTATCAGCTATTGAACAGAGTGAGGTGGACAAAAACATACAAATAACTCAATCGAGGGACAGTAGGATTAGCGATATTCGGAATAGGCTTGAGGTGGGACATGTAGAAGGATACAGTTTGGAAAATGGTTTAGTTTTCAGATGTGGAATACACGCACAGAAACAGTTGTACGTGCCAATGGAATTGGAGGAGAACATTATGCGTCTTTTTCACGAGAAATATGGTCACGTAGGTGTAGAAAAATGCATATATCAGATACAAAGGAATTATTGGTTTCCAAATATGAGGGACAAATTACAGAAGTTTATCAGGAACTGTTTGAAATGCATATACTACTCGACACCTCGAGGGAAAAGTGAGAGAAACCTATATAATATAGAGAAGAAACCGATCCCATTTGATACATTACATGTTGACCACTACGGACCTTTACCTGCTGTAAGGTCCAAGAGAAAGTATGTTTTAGTAGTCGTTGATGCCTTTACAAAATTTACGAAATTGTACGCTGTGAATTCACCAGGAACAAAAGAAGTATGCTGTGCCCTCCATAAATATTTTGAATATTATAGCAGACCGAGACGAATAATTAGTGATAGGGGTGCATGTTTTACATCAAACGAGTTTGCGGAGTTCATATCTAAATTCAACATGGTACATGTGAAGGTTTCAGTAGGTTCCCCGCAGTCGAACGGTCAGGTAGAGAGAACCAACCGGGATTTGAGAGCAATGCTATCCAAACTGACTGAACCTATTGAGCACAGTGATTGGGTGGAAAAATTGTCACTTGTGGAGTTTACGATTAATAACACAGTACATTGCACCACAAAGCAGTTACCTAGCGTAATGCTGTTCGGCACAGAACAGAGGGGGGAAATCGTAGATGAGTTGTCTGAATACCTACAGGAAAGATATCAAAGCGAACCAGTAGATATAGATTCTGTTAGAGAAACTGCAGCTGAAGCCATTAGGAAGTCACAAGCGTACAACTTGGACTACTTCAATAGACATCATAGACCGGCTAGGGTGTTTCAAGTAGGGGATTTCGTAGTATTGAAGAATATTGACACAACTGCAGGGGTAAACAAGAAATTTATACCGAAATATCGTGGGCCATACATTATTTGAAAGCAGCTAGGCAATGACCGTTACGAAATTTCTGATGTTGAGAATTATCAAATCACTCAAATACCATATGTCGGAATTGTTGATGCTAGTAAGTTGAGGAAGTGGCTGGAGCCAATGCATGATTCGGTAGAACAACTTTCTGGCTCTGAAGGCAACACTTCAGACTACGAAGATTATGAATTTTTAGATGATGATTTATTAGAATCACAATAGTATCAAATGAATTTGTAAAAGTGGATGACAATCGGGGTCGATTGTGTTGTCAGGTCGGCCGAGATTGTAATGATCGGAGTGATGCCACTCGTATGCGTCCTGGCAACGCCCCCGAACTGCAGCCAACTTAATAGCGTTAACCGCAGCTAACTTAAGTATGTATGTACATTTCCGTTCATAATTATTAATAAAGAACTCGTGGGTGCATTACAATATATGAATTTTGACTGTACTTTTTACCAGCAAAAAATAATGAATTCGCCTACGCTGCCACCTGGTAATTGATTCGCCTTGCGTAAGTGCAAAGATTTCCTGACATAAAACACTTAGTAATTTTTTGTTTAATTTATTATTGATTTGTCACAGAAGTTATTAAAAACATAAGTTCACAAAAAAAATCAATTATTTGTTTATTATATATGAATTATAAATAGGAGGCTTTGGTACTTAGGCTACAAGAATCATTTATCCAAACAATATAATTTATAAGCGCAAATAATGGCATTTTATATTCATACATTCCTACAGCAAGATTAATTTATAGAGTAAACGTTATATTCTCGTATTAAAGATATCTTACGATACGTAGTGGTAATTCGAAACTTACTCCAAATTTATACAAAACTTCTAAGACGTTTATCTGGCATCTGGAGAGATATATTTTCTTATAATAGTAATTATTGTGGATGTATAGTATGACAGCTTTAAATGAAAAATATATAAATGGTTTTACTATTGTGCTTTTAACATAATAATAAAGATTATTATTCTAACATAATGTATAAATTTCAACTATTTTTGGAATGTTTTGCTTACCTTTTAACTTCTTTTCATATTATGTATATTATTTTTAATTATTTAATTGTAGATAATTTTTTTTTTATTTTCTTTAACATAAAAAACAATTTCAACTTTGAGCTATCAAAAAAAAATACTAAATTGATAGAAAAGCATTCTGTCAAGACTTAGAACAAAATATTTTTAAGCTCAGACCATGGCGAAATAATACAGGTGGTCTCGATAGCGAATTCATTAATTTCTCCGTAAACTCTAAATGTCAAACTCCATATATAAAAATATGTATAACTGTTATACATATTTACTTATAATGATGGCTTCAACTCAAGCATGCATCGCGCATCTTCCATCTAAAAATCTTTGGATGTGTTTACATCATTTGCTTGATAAATTTCATCCGCTAGCATTTGCAAAGCTATACTATTCATTTTTACTTTAAAATAAACACAATTTTAGCAAAAACAAATTTAGGAATTTATTAAAATTACATCCGTATATTAATTTACAATTACAAATAAAATCACAATTACAAAATAAAATGGCAAACAAAAATCAGCTGTTTATGAAATTCCCTTCCTCTAATTTACCAAATCCTCAAGGAGGATTTTTCGTAGGGAGCAAAAAATTTTAAAAGGGAAAAATTTCGTGAGGATTTACATAATTAGGCTGTATATTATTTTTAATAAGTTATAAAACTTTGGTTGTGTGTCAATTTTTTTAGGCTAAGCTAATCATGTTGTATTTTTTGCGCACAGTAACCATATAATGGTCAAATGTTAACAGAAAAATATTTATGGTGACTGAAGTGTTCTTGAAAATAAATTTATTGTCCGCAACTATACAATGTTACAAGGAACATAATATGTTTATTGTGTCCATATCACCACCATGTTGTTTCTCTTCGTGTAAAGAACAACAAAAACAGAATTTTTTAACATAATAATTTTTGAAAATTTCTTAAGAAGATTTCTGGTATTATGGAAAAATGGAGAATGGCTGGTATAATCCACCCTATACAAATGGATGTCCAAGGGCTACTCTATCAATCCATATGAGTGGGATATTTGAAACAACCTTATAAACTAAAACAAATTTGACTTTTTTAACATAGTCATTTCTGAAAAATAATGGCCACCAATCTTCTCAAAAAATTTTCAAAAATGACTATGTTAAAAAACTCTCATCGCTCGCTGTACTTAAGAAATCAGAATATATACACTTTATGGGGTCGGAAATGGATATTGTAGAAATTACACACGGAATGACATACTTAGGTATACCCTTTTCCACTTTTTGTGGTGAAGGGTATAGTAATAGAAAGATAGATGGACACAATTATATACAATTCAAGATTAATAATAACCTCTATCGTGAATAAAATGTGAAATTTTTATTCCACCCGAACTGAAAATTGGTATTATTTACGTGAACAATTATTTTCAGAACTTGATATATTGTTATCATTTCATGTGAAAAAATGAAAAAAAAAAGTTGTTAACGGGGTATAAAATGCAAATTTAAGGAAAAATTGAAAGTGAAAACTTTTAGACTGGCCCTTAGATTCGCCGTTACGGATCTCCAAAGCTTGTATGTATAATGTGGCATATACCGAGGCAATTGACCAGTTACCTTAAATCTTGTTAACAAGAATGACACTTTAAATTTTATTTACCAATTTTACCCTAAAATTACTTTTAATATTATCAAAATTTATCTCTGTCTTAATTAAATTTAACTAATCTGATTCTAATGCTTTAATTTATAAGATATAGGGTAAACGTCCCTAAGGTCGGCATGCATCAGTAGTCGGCATTTTTTTATTTAAAATCCAAATAATTAAAAAACATGGTGATTATATGCATAAATATGATTTAGCTTTAATAAAAAATACACTCAGTTTTCTCTATTTAATATTAAGATTAGACTGAGATGAGTATTTATATCTATTGTTGACCTCTTTCAGTGACCACCTTTCAACTTATGTCGTAGGTGCCTGTTTTTTAAAAAATTATTTAGTGGTAAAGCTAATTTTAACAATTAAGTTAACATAGTAATTAAATAAATTTTTTTACCATGGCAGTTTTTAGTGGAAGAAATATATTTAAACTTTGATTGTAAAGTGCTATTTTTCATAAAAAATTCTTTTTGTGGTCATTTTATTGGCTGCCGACATTAGGAACAAAACCTGCTTTGTTTTTCTATAGTCGGCATGGGGGTGTCAACTTGTAAAAAAAAAGTATTTTCTAATGTTAAACTCAAATTCTTCAATATTATTTGTTGCTCACCTCTCTTGGCATTAGTTATAAAGAAAATAAGTTTAAAATAAGTTAACCAGTACTCGGCACACGTTTGAGTATTAAAGGACTATGAAATAAAGTGTTCTGAAATCGGCAGGAAGTTGTGTTTAAATGAAAATGAGATTTTGCAACAAATTCTCTTAACGACTTTTCTGGATCAAAAAATATTAGCATTTAAATATCCTTTAATTTGCTCAAGTCCCATACTAGCTGTATACCTACTCATGTAGATATAAACCAAACGACTATTGTCTCATCAATTAACAGCACGTGAACTAAAAATAACTTCTTTAAATCTTTTCTGGATATTTTTTTTACACGAAGGAATTTAAATAGCTCTTATTTTAAATAAAAAAAGTAAAATTTTTGAACGGGTTTTTTTTCTTTCTCTTATAAAAAATACAATGCCGACAATAGGGACAGCAAATGCCGGATTTAGGGAAATGTATGCCGACTATAGGCACAAATGGTATATTTGAGAAAATACTCAAATTACTCAAACTTAATACAAATATATTTAAAAACTGTTAATTGAGCATAAAACCAAGTAATTTTTGGACAGTAATAAATAGTTGATACACCAATACATGGTTTACACTCAAAACAGCACCAGTTCAAACACAAAAAAAAAGTTAAACTGCCGACTACTGGTACATTTACCCTATGTCTTGTTGTATTAGAAAATCAATCATAATAACTAAAAAAATAAATAAATACCTAAAACATCTTATTAGATAAAAAATACTTATTATAAATGAATTCCACTATCAAAATCAAAGTGAACAAAACAGTGAAAAAATTCCACATTTCACGAAAAATGAAACATTCATAATAAGGGGAATTTGATTTTCAGTGAAATATGAAAAAGCTTCACGTGGAAAATAATTTGCGATAGGGGTGAATATAATCATAGTAAAAGTGAATACAATTAAACAACTGGGGGCAAATTAGATATCGATCGAAGTTTCAATACAATTTATATGTAAATTTCGATCGATATCGAATGCCGTAATTTGCCCCAGGATTTAATTTTTAATAAGATCATTTATTCTAGTTAAGTTTTAATTTTTGAACTCAATAAAATTCATGAAATTATTGCTTTTAAAAACTTAGTTTAAAACTAAATAAGATGTATTAAATGATTTGTTTTAAGAAATTATAAAAAAACGTTAATAAAAAAACGTATCCTAATCATCGAATTTTCACTGGTTTTTTTTTTTTTTATTTAAATGACAAGTCGATTTTTAATGTGAGTCCATGCTCGCCAATAACAAGCTAATGTTAAAATCATGCACTTTCCCACTAAACTGAACTATATAGTTCATTTTAAGTAGACCCACCTCTTTTTTTACTTAATATGCGCATGGAAATGTGCAAAAATGTGTTTTTTGAATTACTGTCTTATAAACCATTTTTAACGCAATAAACAACAACTGATACAACTTCAAAACCATTTAGACAAGTAGGTATGTAGGTACTCAATATTTTCCATGTTGCATATTGTCTTAGAAATTATTACTTATTTTAAAGACTAATAAATAATTATATTTTCACGACAACAATTTTTAAGCTTGGAAATAATTTTATATGAAACAGGGGGGTATAAAAGCACGCGCTAAAAGAAAATATTATTTAACAAGAGAAAGGACTGTAATAAAAAATAAAAAAGATCCAGACATTGGCAGTCAATCGTATACATCAGAAAAGATTTCTAATAGATGGGGAGTGAGCAATTGTAAAAGGAAATAGTATTAGAAACTTCTATATAAATGACGAAGCACAACACGAATGTAATGGAAAGATACATCTCAACTACAAACTCAAGTAAAAATGTTAGTATGAAAAATAATTTTCCAATAAAAAGTGAATTAATCACAAAAACCCGTCTGTGTAGGTTCTGTAGAAAAGTGGAGCGAACGAAAACAAAATTCACTTCACGGTCAGTTTTGTTGTTCCAGTGTTGTTATACATACCTATATAAAAGGAACAACCTCACAAAGTCTAGCACATACAATAAAAAAATCAGAAATCTACCCATTTAGTCAAACGTGCCATCTAAACGAGCAGCTGATTAGAAAATTAAGATATATGTAAATGGATGTGTGTGTGTGTGTGTGTCTAGTGAGTTTGCCCACATACATGTGTTGTTCCTTTCCCTGGCACTTAACCGATAAGGTGGTTGAAATATTGATTTTTTAATTTATTTCTTTGTCTTTTTTCTTTGCAGTTTAATTTGGCATTTTAGTTTATAAGTATTTCTGCTTAAAAACGAGCTTATAAATAATTTCCTTCAACTTCCTTTGCTACTGAAATGTTGCCTTCAAAATTGTGTACTCCAAATAGGAAAAAATACTTTTATGACAGGCAGACATAAAAGTATGTGTCATACGACCGCACCCAAGGCTGAGTCTTCCTTTAACTGTAAATAAAAAAATTTGGCAAAAGTTCTAAAATTTTACAAACCTGCAATGACTGTATCGTTAAGATTATATTTGGTACTAGTTTTGGGAAAGTCTTTTAATTTTCTGTTGGTCAAAATAAGTTCTCCGCTAAGATGTGCCTCTTCTAAAATTCGTTCTAAGGAACGTGCCAGCTGATGATGATGCCCCAAACCGCTGCCGGCGGAACCAGAACTAATTCCGCCTCCAACCACACCCACACTTGTATTGTGGAGCCGACTGTAGACGGCAGCTGTGGCAGCCATCCTCATCTGGACGAATTTGTACTTTTTGTTCGATACACAGGTAATTCCACTCAAGATATAATCGAAAATACTTTATCTCTTTTTTCTAAATATGCAACTGCATTTTTGATATATATTATCTAAAATATTTTTTATATCTTTATATTAATGGACTTTATTTTATTTATAGACACAATATTTTTAAGAATTTTTTCACAAACACGAACACTTGTCCCTTGAAAAGACGTGCACTTTTAACCGAGAGAAGAATCAAACTGAAACATTTTTAGACAAAACAAGAGAAATCTAAACAGAAACATTGTTGAAAGGAAACAAAAAAATCGTAGTGTTGCCACAACGAAATGACAATTTTTTCATTTTCTATTTCGTGAAATAAACAACGATAAACAAGGCAATAAATAGCTATTTGAGACGTTTTAAGTATAACCAACAATTATTAAGATATAATGAATGCTTTAGTAAGAACATAGCAGCAGTAAATAATAATAAGTTATTTAACATTAGAGTGCTAGTGTTGTAAAACGACATATATTTGAACGGCACTACCATATTCTGTACTGCACTACCAACAATTGCAGTACTACTGAACTGCATTGCTCAAAAGAATTTACCAAGGCATATATTTCTATTTAAAAAATTTGAACGGCTAAAAAAATATTGTTTTCAATATCTTACAAATCTTATGAAAACATTGGCCATATTTTTCATTTAGAAAAAACGTGTAAGTTTTTATTAGTAAGTAATTTTTGCTTTTTTTGCAACAACAAATTAACTTTGCTATCCGAGGAATAAGTAGAAGAAAATTTTGTAAAAGAAAAGGTTCCACCGATAATAGCGGAATCCACCCATAGTTTTTCAACTGTGGTAAAGCTAATGGGTGGGAAATATACATACATATCAAATTATTTTCTATTTTATTAAGCTTTGGGTCCTTATATTTTTTATTAATATTTTATTTCAATATTTCGGTACTTTCTGCGTACCTTCTTCAGGAAACAAAATTAATATTGATATTGAATCAAAATAACAAAATTAATTAATAATTGAAAAAAAATTTTTTGTCATAATGAAATTAAAAAAAAAAAAAAAAAAAAAAAAAAAAAAAAAACACAATGTTTAAAAATTTTTCAAAAAACAAACATATAAAAAAGTGTTTTGTGTTACATACATATATTAAGAACAAAACATTTATGTTATTTTGTGAATTAAGTGTCTGTATATATGAGCGACATTATCTGTATCTGCTTTAAAATTAATTCTTTTAGTCAATGGAGTATTTACAATATGTAACATTTCCAAAATATACCGTCTCTTATAATTTTTTTCAATACTAAGAACTGAAGCATTTTCAAAGTTAGGATAATGACCTAAGTCAAAACAATGAGTGGATAATGCTGTTTTTTGTGAATTAACATGTCTTAAGTCCGACTTATGTCCAGCAATTCTAGTCTTAAGTTTATTTTTTGTTGTACCAATATATACCTTATTGCAAATCTCCTGATCACTACCTTTACAAGGTATTTCATAGACTACATTAGAAATGTCAAATTTATTAATTCTATCTTTAGTCTTACTAAATAATCTATTCAGTGTATTATTTGTTTTATAAGCCATGTTATATTTTTCCTTATTGAAGATTTTTGAATTCTTTAAACGTTCTGAAAAACCTTGTACATAAGTTAAAGACTTATAAATCTTAGGTTCCAATGTGTTTATCTTATTTGTATTTCTTTTATGTCCGTATTGTCTAATAAATTTATAAATAAGTCTTTTTGGAAAGCTATTATCCGCTAGTATATTTTTAATCTTTTCTTTATTCTTTTTATGAAATTCTTCATCACTTATAGTTAAAACTCTTTCAATTAAATTTTTAGCTGTATTAATTATTATACCTTTGTTGTGCTTTGAAAAGTAGTTAATAATTCTTCCTGATGCTGTCGGTTTTTGATAATAATCCATTAATATATTATTACCTCGTCGAATCAATAAAGTATCTAAGTAAGGAAGTTTGGAATCGCATTCCTTCTCTATTGTAAACTTAATATTAACATCAAAAGAATTGAAAATCTTTAACATATCATCAATTGTACTATCAGAAATAATGCAAAATAAATCATCAACATACTTAGTAATAATTTTTGGTTTTATAATTAGTTTTTCTAAGCAAAAGTCCAATAATTTCTCCATAACAATGTCTGCAACAATTGGAGATGCCGGAGATCCCATCGGAAGACCCTGTTTCTGAGCATATATTTTTTTTATCATACTGAAAATATATATTATCCTCTATGCAAAATTGAAGAATACGTAAAAATAAATCTTTATCAATTTTAGTGTGTGGTCTAATTATATCCCACTTTTCTTTTATTGTATCAATAGCTAAATCTACTGGTATACTAGGAAATAGAGATATCACATCTAAAGAAACTAATTTTTCATTATTTTCTACTTTAAGTTTTTTTATCTTATTCTTAAAATCTAAAGAATTCTTTACGTTATATTTTGAAAACTCAGTGATTTTCTTCAAAATATCTGTCACATATTTGCATAGTTCATAAGAAGGCGAATTTACAAAAGATTACGTTATATTTTGAAAACTCAGTGATTTTCTTCAAAATATCTGTCACATATTTGCATAGTTCATAAGAAGGCAGACATTGTTATGGAGAAATTATTGGACTTTTGCTTAGAAAAACTAATTATAAAACCAAAAATTATTACTAAGTACGTTGATGATTTATTTTGCATTATTTCTGATAGTGCAATTGATGATATGTTAAAGATTTTCAATTCTTTTGATGTTAATATTAAGTTTACAATAGAGAAGGAATGCGATTCCAAACTTCCTTACTTAGATACTTTATTGATTCGACGAGGTAATAATATATTAATGGATTGGTATCAAAAACCGACAGCATCAGGAAGAATTATTAACTACTTTTCAAAGCACAACAAAGGTATAATAATTAATACAGCTAAAAATTTAATTGAAAGAGTTTTAACTATAAGTGATGAAGAATTTCATAAAAAGAATAAAGAAAAGATTAAAAATATTCTAGCGGATAATAGCTTTCCAAAAAGACTTATTTATAAATTTATTAGACAATACGGACATAAAAGAAATACAAATAAGATAAGCACATTGGAACCTAAGATTTATAAGTCTTTAACTTATGTACAAGGTTTTTCAGAACGTTTAAAGAATTCAAAAATCTTCAATAAGGAAAAATATAACATGGCTTATAAAACAAATAATACACTGAATAGATTATTTAGTAAGACTAAAGATAGAATTAATAAATTTGACATTTCTAATGTAGTCTATGAAATACCTTGTAAAGGTAGTGATCAGGAGATTTGCAATAAGGTATATATTGGTACAACAAAAAATAAACTTAAGACTAGAATTGCTGGACATAAGTCGGACTTAAGACATGTTAATTCACAAAAAACAGCATTATCCACTCATTGTTTTGACTTAGGTCATTATCCTAACTTTGAAAATGCTTCAGTTCTTAGTATTGAAAAAAATTATAAGAGACGGTATATTTTGGAAATGTTACATATTGTAAATACTCCATTGACTAAAAGAATTAATTTTAAAGCAGATACAGATAATGTCGCTCATATATACAGACACTTAATTCACAAAATAACATAAATGTTTTGTTCTTAATATATGTATGTAACACAAAACACTTTTTTATATTTTTGTTTTTTGAAAAATTTTTAAACATTGTTTTTTAATTTCATTATGACAAAAAATTTTTTTCAATTGTTAATTAATTTTGTTATTTTGATTCAATATCAATATTAATTTTGTTTCCTGAAGAAGGTACGCAGAAAGTACCGAAATATTGAAATAAAATATTAATAAAAAATATAAGGACCCAAAGCTTAATAAAATAGAAAATAATTTAATAAAAAAGGGTCAATAATCATTATTAAACTAATACATACATATCTATAAAATAATGTCCATTGAAACAAAAATAATCTTCAACTCGCTGTCTCGCTACGAAGACGCGCTTAAAATTCTTAAAAGCAGTTTTGTTTTTACACTTACGACATAAAAGACGGTAAAATTGGTTTTATTTTGTTTATCTCAAAAAAGCAGTAAGTGTTAAAGAAATTACAATTAAACCATCTAATACGGATGATGCGTTGTATTTCATAGAGTTCGACAGACAACTTTCGAATCGTAAAATAATGAAAATAAGATATTTTTGTAATATAGCTGTTTTTTGAAAAATATCATTTCGGGTAAAAAGAGATCTTACCCAATGTGCTAAGTGTTCAATATATGGCCACGGTCAAAGAACTATAACCGAGTCGACGCATGTCTACGTGTGTAGGTTATTGCAACTGTGATTTGAACAATTCTGCTGGCAAATTACTATATTGACACTTTCTTCTATCTAACTAGTATCCAAGCTCATATACCAGGTTTTGTCAAAATTTGTTACCCGTTCAACCTTCCACAGTAGACATTTTGCTCCTGAGTACCTTTTTCGGCCTTTGAATCCCATCCAAACATTTTGAATTCAGACTATGTTCCACTCTAAAGTTTTATTAATAGACATTTTCTTAAGCAGTTGAACAGAATTATCGATTTTCAACTAAACAGGGATAGAAACAAAACCTGGTCAAGGTTTTTTTAAAGTTGCCTCCCGGCTCTAAAAAGTTTTGGAAGGTTATCAAAGCACCTTAATGCAAGAACTTACCGTTTTCAGATTTGCATATAACCGGTGACATTCTAAAAACTAGAGTAAATAAAGCTAATACAATTGCTGATGCATTTGCTAATTCTCACACTATAACAATAAGTAATCGATCAACTTTATGTAGATTACGTGGAATGTGTTAACAATGAGTCCCTTCACAGTGGTAGTGGTGTAGTATTGTCCATAGTATAGTATTAGCCAGAGAATTAATTCAATAAATAAATTTTCATTAAATTTTAATAAAGCCCCAGGTTTAAATGAAATCAATGACATTGTTCTTAAAAAACATTCCTGATAATTTTTTTAAACGCGCAGTAAGATATGTAATGTTTGCATAAGTATTGGCTATTTTCCAGTACACAACGCTGGAAAAGATCCTAAAATGCCTACCAGTGTCAGGCCAATCATCATCCTATGCCTATTGGACAAAGTGTTTGAAACAATCATTCACAAAAGAATAGTAGATTTTTAAATGTAAGCAGTATAATTATTGACCAACAGTTTGGATTCAGTAAACCCCGTTTCAAAAAATATTATTGAGTATTAGGATTTGTCAAATACCTAAGTATTTTGAAAAAGTGTGATAGTGTGAAAGCAAAAATAATGTAAATCAAGGCAAATTGATAACAGGTATACTCACGGCGAAAATTTTTTTCCTTCTTCGAGTGTCAAAAGTTAAAATCTCCTTTGATTTTGACAGCCGAAAACTATTTGTACAAAAACAAAATGTACATGTTTCTATCGCAGTGTTGTATTTATTTTCGCCGTGAGTATACCTGTTATCAATTTGCCTTGAATGTAAATGTCAAATTTTACAGGAAAAAATTTGACATTACGTAATACAAATTTATTTTTAGACATTTTTTCAAACACTCTGATTTTCCATTTTATCAGTATTGAGTGGTGGTTAAGTAAAGTTTCCTTTCTGATTTTCTGGGGATTGCTGGGACTTCTTTCCTACAAAATCTAATGCAAATCTTAAAACTTGTATAATGGGCCTTTAAGAAAGAAATCTAATGAGAATTGTTGTGAATGTCAAAAAATCCTTCGTAGCATACATTTTGTGTATACACTTCAAGTAGGATGAAAATTCCCAGTAAACCATAAGAATA
The DNA here is from genome assembly GCA_916610165.2 of Gymnosoma rotundatum. NCBI lineage: Eukaryota > Metazoa > Arthropoda > Insecta > Diptera > Tachinidae > Gymnosoma > Gymnosoma rotundatum. Next base: position 85,430,860 of record OU744337.1, on the reverse strand, counting down.
GTTTTTCGTTTATAAAGAGTTCAAGAAATAATCATTTGCCATCCGAAAATTTCCAGAAATGAGAAATTTTTCTACTAAACTGGTTCAGCATAAAGAGCTCTTAATTTATTTCAGAATTATTACATAGGCATGTTTAAAAAAAGCTCACTAGGTTTAGTTTTTTATTTTGTAGCATATCTCTTTCATTATGATTTTTTTTTAACTTTGGAAAATAATAATCATCTGAATGTGTACATTCATGTCATAAGATCACGACTCTTTTGATTTTATGAAAAGTTTTTCATGGTTTGCATTTTATTTTATACATATATGTTAAATTGTTAAATATTAAATGAATTTCTGAAATAAACTTAAGATTTTTTAATTAAATTTTTCAGTATTTAAAAGCGGAAAAGGGTTTGAAAAATTTCGAATATATGAAATATTAACTTAAAAACAAAACCAAGCAGTTTAGTTATTAGCTAAACTCTTTCAATATTATAACAATTAAAAATCTTAATTCGACTTAAGTTCAAATGAATTTTAATTTCTAAATTTATTAAGTAGTATAAATTTTTGCAAGAACATAATTCAACAGAAATACAAAAGTTTTTTTCTGATTAATACAACCAGACTTTAAAACTTCTTGCACAATAATATACAGAAGATAGGCAACGCGACTTTATTAAAAAAAAATTTTTATGTTAACAAGAAACTGTTCATATTGCTACATCTTTTTTTATTCGAAATTTTTAAATTTCAAATAATAAAACACATCCTATGCATAAGCTTTAAATTTTAACTGTCGTATTCATAGAAAATCCAAATAGATTTGAAATTTATTTTAGGACAAATTTGTATGAAAATTTGTCATAAAACACATTTCAAAGTTATTTTATTTTCTATGAATACGGCAGTAAATATTCTTTGTATAAATACATAGGTTATTGCACATGCGTTAATGTCAAACAATAAGACGCATAATTTATTGTATTAAGCTAGTATCTGTACGTATTACGCCGGTTGCTTTGGCCAACTAATCAGGAAAATAATTTCCAAAATAATTATATAAATAATAGGCTTTAAAATTATAATTTTGAAACTATTTCTAGCAAATATGTACGGGAAAAAGTTAAAAACTGTATAAGTACTGCAAAAAAACCAAAACTAATTTATAGCATGTTGCTTCAATACGCCCATGTAAAATTTGGTTCAGTTGTCAAATAGTTACAATGCAGAAGTAAGCAATTTTTAAATCTACAAATTAAAAAGACGGCAATCATCTGCAGGCTGTATGGGATAATGTATTCACCTGTCATTAAGTCTCCTCGGTTATATAAGTTTTGTAGATAAATGTTTGTATTAAGCTTGTAATTAAAATTAATTTATGTAAAAAATAGTTTTTCTGTCTGGCAATGCTTTTTGCCAAACTATAAAATATTAAGACGTTTCTTCTCGTTGTGTTGTAGTTCATTTGTAACATAGTTATTCAACGTATTTACTTATATTAATAAAAGATAAATTTCGTTTGTTTAGCTTACGTTGTGATTTCTGTTTCTTGTTTTTATTAAATAGTTTTTGTAATATATCACAAAAAAGACTGATGGTCTAATAACTATTACATAACAAAGCTGAAATCAAAAGAATGAACAAAATTTGTAAACGGTCAATGGTGATCTATATCAGTTCTAATAAATATTGCACCGAAGCAAATCCATTAATATTGCAATGTGTAATAAATGTAAAATAAGTGCATGTGGTTTTCGGTACAACATTATATACGGTTAAGGCAAAAATTATAAATAATCAAAACAATATCCAAGGGTTCCACAACATTCAGAAACATAAAGAAAATTATTTAAAAAGTTCTAAACTAAACTATGTTACAATGTCAAAACCATTAGAATAAAAATATATAACCTTAACTAAATTCAATCTTTATAAATCAACCCCAATTTAATTTATTCGTCGTGCCTATGTGTGAGTGACGGAATATCGAATTTATAAAACTATTTGTGTACAGAATAAATTATTAATTTAATAACTAAAGAATATGTTCAACAAAAAACAAAAATTAATAACCAAAAATTAAAATAGAAGCTGTATAATCAGAAAACGTGAATTAAAATGTAATATTGTTTATGTTTACCAATTTTGTTTTGTGTTCTATTTTCATAAAACAGCTGAGCATTTTTTAAAGCAAAAACTGTATTTGTTGTTTACAATTGTTGTGACCGTGTGAGTGAGTTTCTTTTACCGAATGAAATAAAAAGATTGCTCCTAATTAAGTTTTATTAAAGTGGCAAAAACGTAAAGTTTTAATAACTGAAGGTTTGTCGTAATTTTATCATAAGAGGTTTTGTGACTTTTCAATGAAAACTGGTTGTTTGAACAGATCTAGTGGAATAAACAATATATTATTGAACCTATTTATAGTTTTATAGATTTTTAATATTCCTATGTAGCCATTTGAGGTCAATTTACTTTTATTTTTTAACGAACAAGTATTTTAAATTCAAGTTAGTTTCTTCTGGTTTTGTTGTTTTTTTATTTTATTTTAAGTACTAAAACCTTACAATATTCTTAAATATTCAAAAAGTAATGAAATAAAAGTTCCAAATAAACTACACAAGCAGCTTAACACAGTCTTCTTGCAAACACAGTCTGAAGTCTGTTGGGTTTGTCCGATTGTCTTGAAATTATTTTGTTTCCTATTATAATTTCTAGTTATTAAAAATATTTAAATTTTGTAAAGTGCTTTTATACTAATTTTTTAATGACTCAATTAACTCATGATTCTGTTTTGGACGCTTTCTTCAATCTACCGGACAACAGGGTTCCCAGGTTTTTTTCGAGTGGTATCCCCAATTAGATAAATTCTATCCCCACAATTCCCCATAAAACAATTTCAACGATCCCCAAAAATACCCACTTTAAATAACACTATTTATTATTAAACTCATTTTAACTAGTTGGTTGATTAACAAAATCAAAAAGTTTTGAATTAAAATCTTTCATCTCATTGTTCAAAGCATTTTTGTTGTACAAATTTTTGATATTAAACATTTGCATTATTTTTAAAATTTGTATTTTCTTTTTTTTTATTTTGTTTTGTAAAATTGTTAGGCTAAGTATAACTTATGCAATTATTATATTTTTTATTATTACAAAACAAAATCATTTTTAGTACCATTGAAATATTTAAGTACTTTTTGCACAAAATCGCAAAGTGGCCATCATTGGTTTGAACAGCTGTGCGTTGTTATTTATTGATAAATAGAAATATATCAAAAGCCCGTGACACGTTGTTACACATTCTATAAGCACAACTACATTTACATTTACTGTACAGCTACATTTACTTTACATTTACGATTTCTACGGTCGGCTAAATGAACCTTTAGTCTCAGTTACTATTTCTGTCCATTTTTCACCTGCTTATCTGAGACGCATCTGTGTTTTAGTGCCATACAGGTTACTCAACTAGATTGTTCTTTGCTTCGGTGCTTGCCTTTGACCTTATCGTCAACGCTGACTCTACTAATGGCACGCTACCACCAGCATCGTCCTTGCACTTGCTGATCGTCCTCATTGCGACAAGGTGAATATCCGTCGAGGATGTTATATACCAATGCACTAAAGAAAAATTTCCCTATTTTTTTTTTTTTTGTCAAAAGTAAAAAAAAATATTTAAGCTTGGAAATTTTTTCATGAATAAATAAAGAGCATCACAAAATAAACATCGATATTAGATTTTACAGTACCATTGCAAAAATATGTGGTTTCGTCCTGAGATACAAAATGCGATTAAGTAAAATAAATGAAAAGTGAATTGGAGGCAAAGACTTAAACATGGTCGTAACTGAATAAATTTTTAATATTTAATGAAATATCGGTGACTCGTCTATTAAGTCGGAAAAACAGAAGTGACCTTAATCCTTAAATAAAGATTGAATCGGAAAACTTTAATATTTTAATATATATTTTTTTTTTAAATCAGCAAACAAAAACAAAAAAAAAAAAAACATTAGAAAATTGATCCTGTCGTTTTTTGACGGTAATTAATTTTGACCACAAAAATGTACTAATAATATTTCAAAATCAAATGATAAGTTTTTAAAAATAATTTTTTTTCTTTAATTTTACGTATATTAATACACATATTCTAAACCAGTTTAAAACAGTGAATGATAAATTCGGTGTAAAAAGTATTTTGATATTGAGAACATTCAGAATGCTACTTTGTAAATTCGCTTTGTAAAAGATATTTTGTTTATCATAATTTTCTGCTAAATAATGTTACCGTTCACCTTACTGCATTTGGTGCTAGTGATTTCAATTAATTTATAAGAAAATAAAGAAAACAAAGGGTGTGAAGATAAATACGTCAGATAAATACGTCCTACAAAAATGTTAAATACGTTCCACATAGTGCTAACTGCGCTGTTAAAGTTACAAGTACATTAAATAAAGATCATATAGCTATAAATTACAACAATTTAATAAAAATATTTAAAAATTTTACAAAAACCGTCTTCGTCCGCATTAAAAATTTTAAAACATAATTACATAGAAAAATGTTATTAGAGTAAAATAATAGGAAAAATGAGTGGAAAAAGTCAATATTTAGAGAAGACATGAATCGGGTCACCGGCATAGTGGGAGTAGACTAGGTCTAGTAGATTCCAGCGGTGTACAATCTACGTCTGGATTCAGCCCGATATCGGAGATATGAATTTTTGAAAATTTTGCTTTTAGGGAAAATCAATATGAAAAAAGGGCATATTTTGAAGTGGAAAAATTCGATATTTAGAGAAGACATGAATCGGGTCACCGGCATAGTGGGAGTAGCCTAGGACTAGTAGATTCCAGCGGTGTACAATCTACGTCTGGATTCAGCCCGATATCGGAGATATGAATTTTTGAAAATTTTGCTTTTAGGGAAAACCAATATGAAAAAAGGGCATATTTTGAAGTGGAAAAATTCGATATTTAGAGAAGACATGAATCGGGTCACCGGCATAGTGGGAGTAGCCTAGCACTAGTAGATTCCAGCGGTGTACAATCTACGTCTGGATTCAGCCCGAATAAAAGCAAAATTTTCAAAAATTCATATCTCCGATATCGGGCTGAATCCAGACGTATATTGTACACCGCTGGAATCTACTAGTCCTAGGCTACTCCCACTATGCCGGTGACCCGATTCATGTCTTCTCTAAATATCGAATTTTTCCACTTCAAAATATGCCCTTTTTTCATATTGATTTTCGCTAAAAGCAAAATTTTCAAAAATTCATATCTCCGATATCGGGCTGAATCCAGACGTAGATTGTACACCGCTGGAATCTACTAGTCCTAGGCTACTCCCACTATGCCGGTGACCCGATTCATGTCTTCTCTAAATATCGAATTTTTCCACTTCAAAATATGCCCTTTTTTCATATTGATTTTCCCTAAAAGCAAAATTTTCAAAAATTCATATCTCCGATATCGGGCTGAATCCAGACGTAGATTGTACACCGCTGGAATCTACTAGTCCTAGGCTACTCCCACTATGCCGGTGACCCGATTCATGTCTTCTCTAAATATCGAATTTTTCCATTTCAAAATATGCCCTTTTTTCATATTGATTTTCCCTAAAAGCAAAATTTTCAAAAATTCATATCTCCGATATCGGGCTGAATCCAGACGTAGATTGTACACCGCTGGAATCTACTAGTCCTAGGCTACTCCCACTATGCCGGTGACCCGATTCATGTCTTCTCTAAATATCGAATTTTTCCACTTCAAAATGTGCCCTTTTTTCATATTGATTTTCCCTAAAAGCAAAATTTTCAAAAATTCATATCTCCGATATCGGGATGAATCCAGACGTAGATTGTACACCGCTGGAATCTACTAGTCCTAGGATACTCCCACTATGCCGGTGACCCGATTCATGTCTTCTCTAAATACCCACTTTTTCCACTCATTTTTCCTATTATTTTACTCTAAAAACATTTTTCTATGTAATTATGTTTTAAAATTTTTAATGGGGATGAAGACGGTTTTTGTAAAATTTTTAAATATTTTTATTAAATTGTTATAATTTATAGCTGTATGGTTTTTTTAATGTATGCCGGTGACCCGATTCATGTCTTCTCTAAATATCGAATTTTTCCACTTCAAAATGTGCCCTTTTTTCATATTGATTTTCCCTAAAAGCAAAATTTTCAAAAATTCATATCTCCGATATCGGGATGAATCCAGACGTAGATTGTACACCGCTGGAATCTACTAGTCCTAGGATACTCCCACTATGCCGGTGACCCGATTCATGTCTTCTCTAAATACCCACTTTTTCCACTCATTTTTCCTATTATTTTACTCTAAAAACATTTTTCTATGTAATTATGTTTTAAAATTTTTAATGGGGATGAAGACGGTTTTTGTAAAATTTTTAAATATTTTTATTAAATTGTTATAATTTATAGCTGTATGGTTTTTTTAATGTACATGTAACTTTAACAGCGCAGTTTGCAGTATGTGGAACGTATTTGACATTTTTGTAGGACGTATTTATCTGACGTATTTATCTTCACACCCTTAAGAAAACATACGTCATTTGTTTACAGGGGCACTAAGGTAGAAAATATGTGTTCCTATTAAAAAATGCAGCTATTTTTCATTAAAAAAATAAATTTAATTTCTTAAAAATCTGAGGCTTTTTCTTTTTAAGAAGTATTAAGTTTAGATTAGGTAAGGAAACACAGGCTGTCGGCGTAATGAAACCGACTCACTTTGGTCCTAAAGCTCACGTTGTGTTACCTGGAATAGAATGTGCAAGGATAAATTTAGGCCCCTACGCTACCATCAAGATTCATATCCAAACCACCCCGAGGACCGGATAAACGAGTTTATCCTAGCAACATCGCAGACCGATAAGTCTACAAGACCATGCAGTCTCGGACTGCCGAAAATGGCCGCTCTGTTCCCAGAAAGAGCTGAACAATGGCAGAGTAGATGCTCCACCGTTTCCTCCTCCTCATCCTAACAACTCCTATAGTAGTCATGATGCGAAAGATTCAGTCTCCTACCATGGGTACCAATGACTCAGTGCCGTGTTAGCACAGCCACCAGTGTACCCAGCTGCCCTCGAGGAAACCTTAGCAGATTTGTGGATCTCCTACTATCATACTGAGGCCATAATGTCTCGAGACCGTGTAGCTGCCCTCTTCAGACCATCTAGTCTGCGCGGCCCTAAAGAGTTCCAGCTGAAATAAAGCCCTACAGCAGCTTAACGGGACTCCCACCAGTGGATCTATCTCCCGGTCTCCAGATCTGGCGAGTTTGTACGCGACTATGTTTCCGAATGAGCCGTCACCCAAAATAGTTCCAGGCTAGAATGTCTCGCCATCTCGTCCAGAGATGTCCGGCATTCACAGACCAATCTGGATGTCGTATAGACACCCGATAAGGAGTTAATCGCGTAGTCTTCCCTCCCATGGGAATTAAGACCATGGAGCAAAAAGTCCACGGTTCCGGGATATAAGACCATGCAATGCATGCTGTATATATCCGAATTAACCATGGTATAACAATATCCGCAATATGCTGGAGATCAGCCGGTATAATGTCATCAGGGCCCGCTGATTTAAACGGGTCAAAACTACCTAGAGCCCACATAAGTCCTTCCCTATTTATAGGGAACTGATCCGCGCCAGTCAAGGGTGGCTGAGTCTTCTCCCCTGAAAGGAGTGCAGCCCGGAAAATGAGTTTCCATGAGAACCTCTAGGGTGTCCTGTGCACTCAAGGTCCAATTGCCACATGGTTTCTTAATGAAACTAGGGACAATGGGCGTCGCCGATAGGATTTTACGAAGTCTGCTCGTCTCGGAAGAACTCTCCACTCCACTGCAGAAGGATCTCCAAAATCTTTGCTTAGCATTTCTTTCCACGTTTTTAAATATATTCACTGAGGACTTGTATGCCGACCAGTTTCCCGATATCTTAGCCTCATTGAAAAGCCTACGGGAAGCTTTACGTGCCTATCCATCTGAGCTCCACCAAGGTGGTTTGCTCCTACCTCGGCAGATATTCATTCTGCAAGATTCCGAAGTCGCACGTTCAAACGCATTGGTCAATGCGTTCACTGCAATTTCAATGTCCCACCGATTTTCTATTCTTGGTGGACTCGAAAGAAAACCTGAGAGGAGGGACCGTTATCGCGCCCAATCCGTTTTCCTTCTGTTCGTCGGGGCATGACCCCATGTACCCGAATTACCACATCGAATTCAATATACCTGTGATCAGAGAACGAGCAGTCAGTAGAGACCTTCCATGCCCTAATCAAATCTGAGTGCTTAGTACTAACTAGCGTAACGTCAAGAACCTCCCTTCTATTCACTACAACAAAAGTGGGTTCTGACCCAACGTTCACAACGTCTAAATTTTTACAAAGAATGAGATTAAGTTACATTTGAAGAATAAAGCCAGAATATTATTCTTTACTTTTATACTTCATTATTGCAGCAAAAAACATTATAAAGTTGTACACAAAAAGCTATTGCCGTAATAAGTTTTAAGTGATTAACATCAGTGCGAAAAATTAAAAAAAAAGTTATGGGAAGATTCACTTTCGTATTGCGATTATGAAAGGTACGTAATTGTTTACTTTTTTGATAGTTAATATATTTATAATATAACTGGCGATTTGCAGGATACAAAATGGCCAATTATTTAAAATTAAACTAAAAACGAAAATTCATAAACTCCAAAAAAACTACAATATGGAAGATTTTAAGATAACGAGAACCCAAAAAACCCGGCTATCAAGTTTAGTTCCGATTGACATTCCAAACTGTAAATAGCAAGTGGCTTATGATTTTGTGACATTTAACAAGCTGCTTGTGTAGGCCATTTTGAAAAACCGTTATACCTAAAAACTCAAATAAATATAATATAATTAACTTTTTTCTACTTTAACACAAGGTGAATGATGAGAATTATTCATCTTTAACATTTATTTGTAAAGTCTCTGTATTGTTGTAAATTATCACAAAACTTAGAATAAAAATCCCCTTTTTATAGCACATTTCATGAGGATTTAATGTTTGACATAAGTGTTTTAATATAAAATAATAAATAAATCATTGACATTAATGAATCTAAAAAGCTCAAAATACAAACAGAAACATAAATTTGAAAATAAAATATTTAAATAGTTACCAAAAAGTCTATACAATAAAAATTAAATTTGCGAAGAGTTATGCGTTTGTTTTATCGTCTAAGGCTCACATAATTTATTATTCCGTAGGAAGTCGCCTATTAATAATGGTTTCCCTATAAAATATTCTACAGAAAAGGTAAGTTAAATTGGTTTAAATTTATTACAAAAGTGAAAAAAAATCTCAAAGAGATATAGAGAAGAAATCTCTATTGAAGTCAATCGTTTATTTGTGTAATGTTGTGTAAAAAAATAAGTGTTAAAATGAGTGAAAAAAATAATACAAGTATGGCGAATGCTGCAAACACCCCACCAGAAACATTACCACAGTCTTCAACAGCAACACCAATATCACAGGAGTTAAGCATTCCTGCAGCAATGTCTAGCTCGAATACCACCACACCAAGCTCTTCAATAACGGGAGTAACTACAAGTCGTTTAAAAGCACCAACAAATTTTGGCGGATCTTCTTCATCTGTTTCGAAAATCGGTCGTTTATGTTCGCATGCGTCGCCAAAAGCTGGCCCACCCCCAAAAGGTATGTAAAAATTTATTTTGAAATCGTCTTAAATTAAAAAAAACTATGAATTTAACAAAGATTTCTATGATAATGGTTTTAAAAAAATCTATATCTCCGATATTGGCATGTTTTATTATGCTATTTCCAGGAGTCTGCCATACTGTCGGCGATCTTTTTAATACATTTTAATAACTCTTCAAAATTTCTTTACCTTTTATTTATTTTTTATGAGTAAAGGCTGAAACCAGGTATAAATTATATTGCTGGAATGAAAAGTTAAATCCACTGGGAAATTTTTAATTAAAAAAAGGAAATATATATATATATATATATATATATATATATATATATATATATATATATATATATATATATATATATATACATATATATTTTTTTTTTTTTTGCTAGCACCAGATTGATTATTTAAGTTTCATTGTGTTACATATACCCACAGTACGTTGTGTAACTGGTATTAACATAAACGTAAAAACTTAACAAATCCCTAAAGTTATACGCATAAAGCCTCAAGACGCTAAATAATAGTTTTCGAATTGTACGATACGAACTATCAATTCAGTGGGTAGTATCACGTCCACTCTCCCACGACATCGTATTTATTGATAGAGTTACTCGCGTCAAATTTCAATTTGATTGGAAAAAGATGGCTGTGATATGGTCACAATAACGATATTATGTTTTCTGCAACAATGTATGGTTGCGCCAAAAAAATTATAGTTGTTTTCAACCATAACTTAGCAACGATAAAACTTTTCTGTAAACATTTAATCATTTTATGGAAACTATGCACAAAAATGCAACAGGGTTGGTTTTAACTACAAATATTTGAACCACAACCAAAGTTTTATAACTTATTAAAAATAACATATTTAATCATTATAATACATATACTATAAACCCAGTGACCACGGAAATTAATAAATGCGCCACTGCTACCACCCGGTACATGACTCCGCCATACAAAATATATTACTTTTCTATTAAAACTTTTAAAGATAAACAAAAAATATGTAATTTAATTTATATGAATTTATGTACAAACTTAATTACACTCACATAAAATAAACAAAAAATTTTTTTTTGTGAATTTATGTTTTTAAAGAATTTTTTTTAACAAATCATTAATAAATAAATAATATATAAGTCTTTTATTTAAGTAAATTTTTGCACTTACGAGACCACATTATAATTAAATTACACTACATGACATTTTCAACCGTATTATGATATTTGAAAATAATATCATTAATATTTTAATTATAACATGCTTACATTTTAAACATAATAATTTTATGTTTATGCAAGACAACAATATGATTGCAAGAACAACTTCGTCTTAATATTAAATGTAACAATACTATGTTTTGTTTACAACCATAATATGTGGTTATTAGATTATGGTTAGCACAACCATGTTTTCTCTTTGCATGTCGATTTGCGATGTTAAGTATTTCTTTGTATGGAAGATATTACGTCTGCTATTCCTATTCAATAGATTTATGGCACAGCTTAGTAACAGAGTTAGCAGCAGAAGTTTTAAGTCCCTAGATATAATTGTTCTCGATGATTTTTAAGGGAGTTACCATGCTCTATGTTTTAATGGCAGAATGGCTATTACGGTTCTCTACATTCATGACTTTGAACGAGAAGTGCAACCGACACTATAGAACATTTACTAAGCCTATAACTTTCCTGCAGATGCGGGCAGCTAGTTTTATCCCAATTGGTTACAATTTTTGTAGGGGTATTAAATGCGAGAAAACAAACATTAATTTTTATACAAGTATCTTCTTCTAATGAAGCATGAGATATTCTTGCGTAGAGGAGATATGCTTTTATGTTTTGTGGACCAAATGGACAAATAGCTTTTGGAGTTATTATTGGCACCACAATGGCTGTATTCTATAAACCTACAAATATGACAGGAGGCACCTACATGAATGCAGTGCTAAGAAGGCAGCGCATATTGTATGCGAATAACAAGTGTTTAGGTTGAACTGTTCGGTTTTTCAATTAATCATAAATTTTATAAAATTTTTCATTTGTCACTCTGGTGACTTTGTTAAAATCTAAATTCTACTCCTTTAGTAAACCGTGTATTTTTTGGGAGTATTTACTTTTAATTGCATTGCTTAAACCGTTAACGGTTCAACTAACCTTTGTTTTCGCCATCTTCCTTTTTGCCTTTGTAAGAAACCTTCTGGTCTTTTATATACTTAAAGAGAACACACACCGTATTGCAAGGTAAAAAATATTTATTAATAAAAATTTATTTACAAAATAATAACAATTGTATTTTTTCTTTTTTCTGCCTTACACACCCCAACATTTTGGTCCATTCGAGCCGGATCCTGAGAATTCATTTAAAGGATATTAATATTCTTTTTTTCTTCAAAGGATCATCACCTTTCTTGATTTCATCAACACTTATTTTCTACACTCCTTTAGAAAATTTCAATTTGATTAAAGGTGCGTAATTGTTTCATTTTAAAATATTTTTAAAAGTGAATAAAAGAAAAAGTGTAAATAAAGGTAGAAAAAGTGCATATACATATGTACATATCTCATGAATAAATACATTGACAATTGTTGTTTGTGAATATTTTTTTACCTATTGTGATTGATCGTGTAGCAACCCTTGTGTTTTGTAGAGAATAAATCAACCGCAGACAATAAAAAATATAATAAAATATTTTCGCAATTTTTATATTAAAATAGAATATTTAGTGAGTGATTAATTGAATTAAATAAATAAATAAATAATAAGTTGATTAAATAATTACTAAGTGTAATAAAGTTCATATATACATAAATACGTATATTTTTGTTATACACTTATAATCAACTAGTTTTTTCTTTAATTATATTTGTTGTTGTCGTAAAACCGACTGTAACCCAACAGACAATTTGACTAGGGTTAGTCGACAAAAGTTTTGGTGATATTTTGCGGTAAAAAGTTTTAATTTTTCTTGGATTATTTGTGAATAATTTTTTGTAATTCGGTTTGTTGGTACATTTAATTAATTTTTATTGAAAAATTTTCTATTTTCAAACAAATCGTAATTAATTAAAATTATTATACCTAGGAAAAATTAAAATATTTTTGCTTGGGATAACAACAAGAATTTTCACGTGGATTAATTATTAAAGAAAGAAAAATGTCAAAATCACCACTAAATAAATTTATAAGAGCATCGGATGCGCTTATTAAATTTGAATCAAATTTTTGCGAGTTTCGTGACGAAATGCATACCATTTACACACTGGAGATTCAGGGTGTCGAATTAAAGAGTTTATGGGAAAAAGTTAAGTCTTCGTATGAGGCTTGTTTGGACTTTTTTGAGGACAGTGCTAAGGTGGAGCCTACTGATGTAGAGGTAGCTTCGTCTAAGTATCAGTCCACATATGTAGCGTATTTGAAATGTTCGGCTGCTATAAATGAAAAAGTTCATAATTTCCAAGCGGCGCCAAAGGCGGGTTGTTCTACTGCGATGAATTCCAATACGGGTAGTTTTGACCATAATTTGTCCTTGCCTCCTTGCGATGCGAAAACATTTGAAGGTGATTATATTGCTTGGCCCGCATTTAGGGATTTATTTACGGCAATATATATTAATAGTTCGCGCCTTAGTAATGTTGAACGGCTTTGTCATTTGATACGTGAGACCGCCGGTGAAGCGAATGAGATAGTGTCGAAGTGTCCGTTGAGTAATGAAGGGTTTGACGTGGCGTGGCAAAGTTTGAAAGAGGCATATGAGAACCCTCGTATGTTGGTTAATAACCAATTAAAATTGTTATTTAACCTTCCTTCGGTAGATAAGGAATCTAGTGCCGGGCTTAAAACTCTTCAACGTGGAATTAATATTTGTCTCACTTCGCTTTCTATATATCAGGTGGCAACGGATAACTGGGATCCAATTTTGATTTTTATGTGCATTCAGCGTCTGCCTACGTCTACTGTTAGTCTCTGGGAACAAGGTGTTCGTAATAAATCGGTCTTGTCTACTTGGAAAGAGTTTGATGCTTTTCTGACGGAAAGAATTCAGACTCTAGAGTGTGTTCGTGATCTTAAGGATTCACAGCCATCTGTAAAATCTTCTGGACAGAAGGTCAGGGCTCATGTTGTGAATTCAGCCTCATCATCCTGCGTTTTATGTCGGTCTTCAGGTCATTTTTTGAGGACTTGTAAACGTTTTAAAAATCTTTCGATTTCGGAAAGATTTTCAACTGTGAAGAAATTTCACTGTTGTGTGAATTGCTTGTCGCGGGAACACGAGGTGAAAAATTGTAAAAGTGCTTTTAATTGCACGACGTGTAATAAAAGGCATCATACGTTACTACATCGTAATGAAACAGGTTTAGAAGTTTCGGCTAGAAATAATTCGGCACCGGCTTCGGGTAACGTCGCACAGGGTGCTAATGTGAACTCTTCCCTACCTTCTACATCAAGTGGCGCATATCATGATGGCAACTCTAATCGACAGGTTTTTCATGTCTCTCAGAATAGAAATGTGCTTCTGGGAACGGCTATGGTGAATATTATTCATCAGGGTATGACATACCCCGCTCGCGCTCTTATTGACCCTGCTTCAGAATCTTCTTTTATCTCTGAGCATTTACGGAATCGGTTGAAACTATCGGCACATTCGACGAATGTCAAAGTTTCTGGTATTAACCAAACGATTTCTGCTGCAAGAAAGGTTTGCGCTTTAAAAATTGGTTCTCCTTTAGATAAATCTATTCTATTGGAAACCATGGCCCTGATATTACCCAATATATCAGGCAATTTGCCCTCTTTCATATTGGGATCGAGTCTTCGGGACAATTTTTCGGATCTACAACTAGCTGACCCCCGGTTTTATCAATCCAGACCGGTTGAATTACTTCTTGGGGCGGATTTATATCCTCAGCTAATTTTGGGCGGAATTCGTCGTGATGTTTTAGGGACATTGCTGGCTCAGAATACCGTATTTGGATGGATCGTTACGGGATCTATTCGAGAATCACGCGTGCAAGTGTATGCGACTACTGTAGGGATTTCTGCAGGGGACGATTTGAATAAAAATCTGCTTCGCTTTTGGGAACTTGAGGAAACCCCTAAAACGAAAATATTATCACCAGCTGATGAATTTTGCGAGGACAATTTTAGGAGAACTACGCGACGCGACTCCGATGGCAGATATGTAGTGACGCTACCCTTTAGGCCAGAATTTCCTCATTCTATTAATTTAGGTTTTTCAAGACAGAATGTTATGGCACAATTCTTGAGAAATGAGTCCTCGCTTTTGCGGAAGCCCAATGTTAAGTCATTATATGATAGTGTTGTTAAAGAGTATTTGAGTTTGGGTCATATGAAGCCTGTAGTACGTACTTTTACTGGTCCTTCATTCTCCTGTTATCTTCCTCATCACCCGGTATTTAAGCCAGATAGCAAAACTACGAAATTGCGTGTCGTATTTAATGCATCAAATAGAACCTCTAATGGAAATAGTTTGAATGATTGTCTTTATGTGGGACCCACTTTGCAATCAGATTTAGTTCTACTTATTCTGCGTTGGAGGCTATTTCGATTTGTTTTTAATTGCGATATTACTCAAATGTATAGACAAATTCGGTTGGATTCTGCTCATACGCCATATCAGCGTATATTTTTTCGATCTTCTCCGGCAGAAGAGGTTAAGACATATGAATTGCAGACTGTGACTTTCGGTGTTAACTGTGCTCCTTATCTGGCGATACGGACACTGTTACAGCTCGCAGAAGACTCAGAGACGGAGTACCCTCTTGCGGCTAATATATTGCGCAAGGATATGTACGTTGACGACGTATTAACAGGGGCTCATGATGTTTCGTCTGTATTGAAGGCACGGAATCAGCTTATATCTGCTTTGTCTTCAGCTAAATTTGAGTTAAGAAAATGGACTTCAAACGACATTGAAGTTCTAAAAGGCCTTCCATCGGAATATCTTGTAGATTCTAAACTTTTGGTATTTGTTGAATCTAGTAACTCGAAAACATTGGGTATTCAGTGGAATGCTCAATTGGACTCCTTTTACTTTCGTGTAGAGCCCATAGCCGAGAGGGCACGTTACACGAAAAGGGAAGTGTTGTCTGTAATCGCCAAATTGTTTGATCCTGTAGGATGGATAGGTCCGGTAATCGTTACTGCTAAGATTATTATGCAGAGTATCTGGCGAGATAATATTGACTGGGATGATTTTTTAGTCCCTTCTACGGACAGGGAATGGAGGAAATTTGTCAACTTTTATGCGGAAATAAATGACGTCCGGATACCCAGATGGGTGCACTATGCACCTGGGACATTAGTGGAACTTCATGTTTTTTCTGATGCCTCAGAAAAAGCATATGCGGGGGTGATTTATGTTCGTGTCGAAGCATATGACCAAATTTATACTTGTTTGCTCTCTTGCAAAACTAAAGTGGCTCCAATCAAATCGATTTCCCTACCTCGCTTAGAACTTTGCGGTGCAGTTTTGGCCTCAGAGCTGTTAAAAGCTGTTATTGGAGCGATTGATATTCCGATAAGGCAAGTGTATTGTTGGACAGATTCCACTATTGTTCTGTGTTGGTTGAGAAAAACACCGGATAGCTGGACAACGTTTGTGGCTAATAGGGTTTGTCGGATTCAGGAGAATGTAGGGAAGCATAGTTGGTACCATATTAGATCGGAAGAAAATCCAGCGGATTTAGGCAGTCGGGGACTTGCGCCCTCAGATCTGGCTAAAAGTGAACTCTGGTGGCACGGACCCACGTGGCTTCGTGAGCCTAAGTCTCAGTGGAAGATTCATGATCTCTCACCGTTGGACACAGATGTCGAAGCTAGAGCTGTTAGAGCACACGCCTCTTTTTTTTCGAATTATGAGGATATTCTTGACCGGTTTTCTAAACTTGACCGCGCTCTTAGGGTAATTGCTTACATGTTTCGATTTTTTGTTATGACACATTCTTCGCTTAGAGGCAAACAATCTTTTGATTCTTCTACTATTTCAAGTGATGAGATAACAAAGGTTCGATTGCGTTTAGCAATTTTGGCTCAGAAGGTTCATTTTGTGGAAGAATATAAATCTCTTTTAGCAGGAGAAACCATTTCATCGAAAAGTTCGCTTAGTTCACTTAATCCCTTTTTAGATGATAAAGGAGTAATGAGACTAAATGGTCGTTTGGTAAAATCGCCATCTTTATCTTACACGGAGAAACATCCGATTATTCTACCTTATTCGTGTCGGTTTACTGTTCTTTTAGGGGAATTCGTGCATTTAATTTCTATTCATGGCGGTAATCAATTGATGTTAAGGATTATGCGCATTGAATATTGGGTGCCTCGACTTAAGGTTCTACTACGGACTATAATAAATCGTTGTAAGCGTTGTGTATTGGATAAAAAACGCTCATGTTCTCAAATAATGGCGGCTTTACCTCCGGAACGCACTACTTTAGAGCGACCTTTTACCACTACGGGTGTTGATTTTGCAGGTCCCTTTGATTTGAAAAGTTTCACTGGTAGATCCTGCCGGATAACGAAGGGCTATGTGTGTATCTTCGTTTGTTTTTCGACTAAAGCTGTCCATTTAGAAGCCACAACTGATTTAACGTCAGATTCGTTTTTGGCGGCATTACATAGATTTATTGCTAGACGTGGTTGTCCACTGACAATATTCTCTGATAATGGAACAAATTTTGTAGGAGCTTCTCGTGAGATTGAGAGAGATTTTCGTACTTTTCTGACAGAGAGCCAGGCTCGACTGTGCTCTACTTTTGCCGTTCAGGGCCTTTCATGGCGGTTTATCCCTGCAGGTGCGCCTCATATGGGTGGCCTATGGGAAGCTGCTGTTAGAAGCTTTAAGCTTCATTTTAGAAAGGAGGCTCAATCGGTAAAATATACTTTCGAAGAACTTTCTACCATACTTGCGCGGATAGAGGCTTGCTTGAATTCTCGACCCTTATGTCCTATGTCGGACAATCCTAACGAGCCTGTGGCCCTGACTCCTGGTCATTTTTTAATAGGCGGTCCAATATTGGCACCACCGGAACCATCTATTTATGAGTCACCTATAGGTTTAGTGAATCGATACCGCAAAATGAAGGCATTTTCTCATGATTTCTGTCGCCGATGGAAAGAGGAATATCTTCATACTTTGCATAAACGCTACAAATGGAAATTTCCAGACCGAGACATAGCCGTAAACGACTTGGTTGCTATTCGTCATGAACAGTTGTCTCCAACTTCCTGGAAATTAGGACGCGTAATTAAAACGTATCCAGGAAGTGATGATCATGTGCGCGTCGCCGACGTGCGCACAGAAAACGGGGTTGTGAAACGACCAATCACGAAACTGGTCATTTTGACCAATTAAATTTACTACTCTTTTTTAATCCATATTCTTTCCTAGCACAATGGCCACTTTGTCAACAATTTTTGAAGATGCCTTGCTAGAAGACTACGAGGAGGATATGGAAGTGTCAGATCAGGCTACAGTGGCACCTAAAACTCAATCTGCGACTGGGGCTTCGATGGCTTTGGAATCTCCACCACCTAAACCTTTATCCATAGTGGATGAGCCTGTCGCTGTGGTACCGGCATCAACGGATCCTGCACCAACTGGATCTTCCAGCTTAGTGGACAGCTCTGACCCGGAAAATGATTTGCGAACAAAGGCGAAGACAGGCACCAGTGTGCTCAACTGCAGCCTCTGCAAAAAACCTCACCCCTTAAGAGCGTGCTTTCGGTTTCGGCAGCTAAGTCATGAAAAGAAATTGCGTCACGTGCTGATTTGGGACCATTGCTCACGTTGTTTGGCCAGCAATCACACGTTGAAAGACTGTCGAAGCGTCCGGAAGTGCAATATATGTCAAGGAGATCATAATACTCTACTGCATTCCCCCAGGCAAGTTGAAGGAAAGAGCACAAAGAAAGGAAAGAAATCCGGAAAACAAAATTTAAGAACTAGTGTGCCTTCACCCATGGCCAGTGTAGCTACTTTGTCACTGCGCCATGTCGTGAAGTTTTCGCCAACTTTGCAGGGGAAGCTTATTCTTGGGGATCGTCAAGTACAGGTGCGTGCGGTAATAGATCTGTGCTGTAGCGGAAGTTATATAAGCGAACAGCTAGTAAGATCATTAAAGATTTCCGTTACTAGCTCCTATTGCCGCATAACCCTCAGATCTTTGTATGATCCGTTAAAAAGAATTTCCTTGACAGCGAAGGTTACTAAAATGCAGGGTATAAAAACGCCAAAAGAAAACGTTGCGGAGGTTGTTCGGGAACAATTTCCTGGTTTGCAGTTGGCGGATCCAACTTTTTATCATTCTGGTCAGGTTGCGCTTGTTCTTGGTCCAGAGCTAAGTTCCCAAATTATTACGGGAAAAATTTATTCTTGTCCGGGCTGTCCACTAGCTCAATACACAATCTTTGGGTGGGTTATATCTGGCCAATCGCCTATATAATTCAGTCCTAATTGTGCTACGATAATCAGTTCATGGGTCTGTACAAAACCATCCCTTATTTGGGTTCAGTTTATGGATCTGTTGTAAAAACCATATTTTATTGAACTTGGAAAAAATAATACAATAAAAAAAAAAAACCTTCATTGATTAAATTATTTCTTATGTTTATTGCATCTAACTTTGTTATTGCAAGGCGGCCGGCAATGTTTAGGTTGAACTGTTCGGTTTTTCAATTAATCATAAATTTTATAAAATTTTTCATTTGTCACTCTGGTGACTTTGTTAAAATCTAAATTCTACTCCTTTAGTAAACCGTGTATTTTTTGGGAGTATTTACTTTTAATTGCATTGCTTAAACCGTTAACGGTTCAACTAACCTTTGTTTTCGCCATCTTCCTTTTTGCCTTTGTAAGAAACCTTCTGGTCTTTTATATACTTAAAGAGAACACACACCGTATTGCAAGGTAAAAAATATTTATTAATAAAAATTTATTTACAAAATAATAACAATTGTATTTTTTCTTTTTTCTGCCTTACACACCCCAACAACAAGCTTTGGCTGCCAGTTAACATGCGTATTATAGCGCACGGCGAGGTGATGAGCGAAAAACAACTATCAGTAGTATGACAGGGAAACCTAAAGGACTGGCGAAAATACCCCAAAAGATAGCGGGCAATTGCAATATAAATCTTTATCCTTACACTTTAAATTTCTTTCAGCGAGGTTTTAAAAATGTCAAATAATTTTGCTTGGTTTAAGTGTTTATTTAGAGATACTTAAATAAAAGAGTCACTTTGAAACAATGTTTAAATTCCTTGCTTAATAATAGCAACAGCACTAAAATCTTCGATTTTCTTACATGTTCTTCAGCAAATAAAAAAAAAACTAAATGTCTCAGAGTTTACAAAAAATTTCATTATAAACGAAGCAACAGCAAAAAGCAAAAGCAAAAAAAGAGACAGAAACGCTTTTGTTTCTTTTTGCAGCAAAGCAATCAGCAAAGCATTTGTTTTGAAAACGTTTGCTGTTGCTTAAGCAATAAGTTGATGTTTGTTACTCTTCCGCTGCTGCTTTAAAATAAAAAAAAAAAAACACCATTTAATGGTGTAATAAAAACAACGTTTGTTTTGTATGTATTTATTGTATTTATTTTCTTACGTATTGTAAGTAATAGATACATAAATACGTTTCCAATGTTAAAAGGGATAAAACGCAGCGAGTTAAAGTAAGAAACCGCAATCGTAGTAAGCCACAACTTCATAGTAGAGTTAAGCAAAAGCAAAAATAAAAATTAAGAAAACTAATTGCTTTGCTGCAGAAATAAACACATAGTCAGCTGAAGCAAATGCGTTTCTTTCTTTTTTTATGTGTGTGAAGATAAATACGTCGAGTTATATATGTTTTTGACGTAACGACTTACGTAAAACATATATGAGTGTGAAGTTAAATATGTTTGACGTAACATCATACAAAGAAAAACACGAATTGTTTTACATTTTTAAATATATTTAACAACAAATTTGTAAAAAATAATAAAATTTATGCGATTTCAACACCTTCTTAATTATATTTACATGGAAAGTGTTTACTATGGTTGCTACTATTGCTCTGTATAAACACTTTTTTCAAATTGAGTTTGTGAGTAGTGAGAAAATGATGAAAATTTAATTTGGGTCATATGAGTGGTTTCTGTGAAGGATTTTGACCAATGTGGCCAAATGCAGAGGTGGCACACAATGCCACCTTATGGAAAGTGTTTACTCTGGTCACTACTATTGCCCTATATAAACACTTTTTTCAAATTGAGTTTGTGAGTAGTGAAAAAATGATGAAAATTTAATTTGGGTCATATGAGTGGTTTCTGTGAACTCAACAAACTCAATTTGAAAAAAATTTTTATATAGAGCAATAGTACTGACCCTAGTAAACACTTTCCATAAGGTGGCGTTGCGTGCCACCTCTTCATTTGGCCACATTGGCCAAAATCCTTCACAGAAACCACTCATATGACCCAAATTAAATTTTCATCATTTTTTCACTACTCACAAACTCAATTTGAAAAAAGTGTTTATATAGAGCAATAGTAGTGACCAGAGTAAACACTTTCCATAAGGTGGCATTGTGTGCCACCTCTGCATTTGGCCACATTGGTCAAAATATCTTAGAGACCAAAATTTGATGTACTGACTTTCAATAAAAATAATTTTAATTTATGTAAATATAATTAAGAAGCTGTTGAAATCGCATAAATTTTATTATTTTTTACAAATTTGTTGTGAAATATATTTAAAAATGTAAAACAATTCGTGTTTTTCTTTGTATGATGTTACGTCAAACATATTTAACTTCACACTCATATATGTTTTACGTAAGTCGTTACGTCAAAAACATATATAACTCGAAGTATTTATCTTCACACACATTCTTTTTTTTGCATTTGCTATTTGCTTTTGCTTCAAATTTTTCCACAGCAACATTTAAGCAACTAGATATGCATTGAAAACGGTCAAGCATTATTAATCACTGCTTTTAACAGTCTTTTAAATTTTGTAGTGAAGATTAAGA
Organism: Gymnosoma rotundatum; assembly: GCA_916610165.2. Lineage (NCBI taxonomy): Eukaryota > Metazoa > Arthropoda > Insecta > Diptera > Tachinidae > Gymnosoma > Gymnosoma rotundatum. The sequence continues at coordinate 85,409,105 of OU744337.1, read as the reverse complement.
TTATTGTAAGAATAGCAAAGAAGTAGAAATTGACCAAAAAATTACAAATTCAGATTTATTCAATCGATATCATAGAAATTAGGAGAACACACACACAGTTGTTGATATTTTAGCAAAGAAAATAATTAATTTAAATGATGACATAATTAAAGTTAAAAATACACACAAAATATGACATAAACTACAAAATAGTCTGAAATCTAAAGTCTATCAATTAATGGCATCTTTTTATTTACACTTGTACACAAAATTACATGTCTACGAGTTGTGTTAAAAAATTTACGTGATTTTGCAATAAATAAATAAATAAACTGTAAAGTATCACCAATAAAGTTTCTCTTCATATTCGAAAAAGAAACACGTTAAGCGGCTATTAGACGATCAAACTTCGCCTGTGAGCACGGCCTGATGACAAGCCATCAAACCCGTGTAATAGGGTAAATTTCGTGTTTGTCAGCCGCGCTGGATGGAAATCAAAAATGTTTGATATTTTGTGTTTGCCATCAGGCCATCATACTCGTTTAATAGCGTGTTTGTCAAACACAGTGTAAATTTCATTTGTGTTTTTGTCGGCGAACAGTAAAGATGGCCTGGCTAGAGCGCATGAGTTAAATAAAGATAATATGTATTGAAAAATTATTAGACGTAATAGGTAAATTATATTACACTGAAATTCTTATTAATTTCTAGGTTGAAAATAAAATAAAATATTAACAATTTAAAACTTGCTTTATTTTAAATAAATGATATTGCACTCATATTTTAATAATGCAATACAAAAAGTTAGTAAATTTTTTATGATAATGCAAGTTTGAATATAACTTAATTTGTAAGTTTAACTTTAAGTTTTATCTTCTTCTGTTAATATCATAATAAAATCTTAAATAAAAAAAATAAACAATAAAATAGTAAACTGTTGTTATAATTTTCGGTAATAACCGTCGTCACTGGCTGTGTACTTTGGATGTTCGGCGAGCGCTTTCGATGTGATAACATCATTTTCAAGCCGCGTTTTTATTAAAACTGAAGAGATAGTGTTAAAAATAGTATATGGGCCTGTTCGTAAATGCATCAGTGCTCTGCATAATATGATTATTTTGCACTGCCACTGCTAATCAGCTGTTGCGTATGCTTTGTTTTGCTCATTTTAGTGTTTGCATTAACGAACGAAGAAATACTGTGAAAATAGAAAAATTGATAATAAACTCGATTTGTCAACTACATGATATAAAAATGATAAAAATTTGTGTAACATACTAAAAAAAGAAGATTAAAGAATTAATATACTTCAGTGATGCATTGACGAACAGACGACATTTGCAGTGCTGCCACTTTTTGCATTTACGAACGCACTGCGCATCAAATGCAGTGCAGTGATGCATTTACGAACAGGAACTATTTCTTTTTGAAATAACTAAAAAAACATTATTTAATTCGAATTTTTAAAGAATTTATTAAAGTATATAAAAGTTTACCGGAATTATGGAAATAAAAAGTGATTTTTATAATAATAGAAATTTAAATCAAAAGTCTTGAAAAAGTTTTTAGAAAAATTGAAAAAAAGTAAAACCAAATAAAATAAACATATTGCAACTAATTCATGCGCTATCACCAATACGAACTTCACTGCTCAAAATCTTCTTGCTTACTGATGTTTGACAAACTTGGCCTGATCGTGTAATAGCAAAATACACTCTCTAATCAGGCCGTGCTCACAGGCGAAGTTTGATCGTCTTATAACCAAACAAAAAAAAAAAAAAAAAAAAATCATCACAACAACACAACACGTAAAAATTTAAGAAATAAAATGAACACACACCTCGTACTGTGATCCAGTTTGTTTATTAGCTGTTTTAGAATATTAAATAATTGCTAATTCAATTGGTGCCCAGACGCTAAAAAGCCCACATTTCATTTAACCAATTTATTAGGAGCCCTATTAAAAGTTCATTATTTATTAATTTTTTATTGGCTTCACACAATCAAAAAATAAAAAGAAATATCGTCAGGTTTTCAAATTATGGCGGGTAGATATTCGCAGTCTTTTGGGGTGTTAAAAGTGTTTGTTTTATGTATTTTTTTTATTATTCAGTCCCTGACGACAGCATGCTACGTGATCATATGATATTTTTTTTTTTTTTTATTGTAAAAAGAGCGTTCGTTAGTTCCAATAAAGCGGTATAAGAGTGATATTTTTGAATTATTAGCTTAATTACGACCACCGCTCAAATTCAGACGAATCTGCGCAGCATATTCATTAAAATGTAGAAAACTGAGCACCCAACAAATTGGTTTATTCAAATTTAACATCGACCCACCCTTGTTGGAAAACTTTTTACAGAAGTTTAAATAAAAATAGAGTAGGAGTTTGTTGTGTTAATTTGTTGATAAAGCAATTTAATTTTGTAAAACGACTGCCGCAGGGGTTTGATAAGACAGACAAGTATTCAAAAAGTGAGGCTTAAGTATGTTTTGTTAAACAAATTAACAAATCGTAATTGTCAATTATATTGTTTGCGATTGAACTATTTAAAAGGCAATTAAGAGACTTGTGTTTCCATCTTCAAATTGAAAATATAAAAAAATGGTAATTATTCTTTAAATATTTAAATTCAATACTTAACATGTAGGACATGTACGGCAAATTATAATGCTAAGAAAAAGATTCAAGAATAATTTAATATGTCATCACAAAATCATATAACAATCTTTAGACTTTGAAAGAAAAAACACTTTTGTAACATATTTAGTTAAAAAAATGACTGACAAAATGACAATTAACATTCGATTGGTTAATACAACCTTTGCTATTCTTGTAAAGTGATCTGAAGATTAAACTCTAGAAGGTTCATGTGACATCTTTTAAACCATTCACAATTTGCAAATTGAATTTAAACGTCGCATATAGAAATTTATGAATCTCGTTTTTAGTTTTTATTTCAGGTGAAAATCAAAGATACAATCCATGATACTAATGATTCAGTAATTTATATTTTGCATTAATTGGTTACGGTTTAGCTCAAACGTCCCGATCCTGATAATATTTTGCCGTAAAGCAAACGATAGATAATAAAAAAATATTATTTATCACTGTACGACTTACTAAGCAGTGAAAATTATAAGTGAGGGCCATTCCCTACCATGTGTGGTCCTCCCTTTACTCTTAAATTGTATGATTATTTGTTGTTAAAAATTAAAGGTGTCTGCCTATCGATGTTCAAAATCAGGTATTTTATTTCCAAGTAAAAATCACGTCTCTATAGGGACGGCACCCTTAATTTTTATATTGTATACTTTTCCTTTCCGCGCGAGTTACATATATAAGTAACCGTATTGATACTAAGTCCAATGAACCTGATAAATTCGAAGAATTTTTAAACCAATTAAATAAAGCCAGACAATAACCCCATTTTCACATTTCCTGTAAATTTCGCAATACATAATACTCCCAAACTGCAAGTCAACATTTTAACATAATTATTATCATAAAACCTAATTAATAAATATATACATTTATAAATAATAAAAAATTTAAAAGAACACAAAGTAATTTTAGCTAAGTAATCAAAATTGTAATTAATTCTATAATATGTTTTAAGTTAATAAATAAGAGATAATAAAATAAAAGACAGACTGTTCTGTTCTGGCCATTAAGCTAAAAACAACGCGTTTGTCTTTTCTTTTCCTTTTTTAAAAACGTTCGAACCACGGAGGGATACAAAATTCGCGCACTCCTCTAATCCAACCAGTACTTCGCTAGACTGCACATATTAATAAGGAAGTTTTTGATACAAAAATTAGGGAGCTACGTGTTATAATTCTCTAGACACACGATGGTGTTTTTCTCTCTGAATGGGAGGTACCATGCTTACTGTTTAAATTCCTAACTTGAATTTGTCGTTCCTATTGACAAAAAGTTTCTAAACATTTAATGCACTTATTCTCTTAAAGTGACTTATTCTCTTAAAACGTGGAAAGTACAAAAGATATAAAGATGAAACGTACACACAATATAAAGCATGCAATGGCAATAAATTCTGTATGTTTAACTCCAAATTTTGAGTTATGACGTTGTATTAATAAATTAGCTATATATTTTTTTGAGTTGTAGATGTGTTGATCAAAATTTTTATTTAGTAAACCAACGTTTTGTTATAAAAGTGTTGATCTATATTGAATTGCAGGTTTTCTCATTTTATAATTACGCTTTGGCAAAGAAATGTCCATAGAACCAACACGCTTTTCAGTTTGAGTCACTTCAGTTTTAAATCAGTCTCCTTACTCTCACTTAGTTCGATACACTTCATTCTCGATTCTCTACAAATTTTACATCCTTTTTTAAAGTCATCCTTAAGAACCTCGTCAAAATAGGCTTTGTTACAAAGAAGTAAATTTATATTCGCGGATCAATTTCGTTATAATTTAAAAAATCTCTAGGGTGAAAGCTAGAGAAAATTAAAAATACAGTACACGTAAAGAAAAAACATGGTTGAGGTAACCATAGTCTAAGAGCAACATATTATGGTTGTATTATATGGTTGTTAACAAAACAAAGTATTGTTACATTTAATAATAAAGCTGGTCTTGCAACCATATTGTTGTCTAGCATAACAATAATATATTAAAATCTAAAAATAATTATGTTAAAATATAAACATTAAATGATTAAATTAAAACTTCATAATGTGGTTTAAAATGTCATGTTTATAAGTGAATTGTTCTTATTATTATTGACTTGGTACATAAATTCACAAAAAAACAATTTTTTGCTTATTTAAACATTTGTTTTATTTATTCTCATATTTTGTATATTATTTTTAATTATTTATTTTGTACATAAATTTTTATTTTTTTCATTTTCTCTAACAATGAAAACAATTTCAACTTTAAGCTAACAGAAAACTACTAAACTTATAGAGAAAAGAGAGAGAGAGAGATTCTGTCAAGACCTAAAACAAAATATTTTTAAGCGCAAACATTATTTTGTTTGCTTTTAACAATACTCTGATTAATAAATCTATATTATGGTTAAATACGAGGGCTGCTCTATATATTTCTGGCCTAATAGTGAAAATGCGAATAATTATAATCAAAAATGGTTTTATTGTTTTTCAAAGTATTCTCCAGCATGATTTATACACTTTTGCATGCGATCAAACCAGTTGTCGAAGCTTTTTTCCACTCCGATTGAGACACCTCTAAAACATGGTTTTTGAACTCTTCAACAGCTTCTTCTGGCGACGAAAATCGTTGACCACGCATTTTTTTTTTGATGTGCGGAAACAAGAAGAAGTTATTAGGTGCCAAGTCAGGGCTGTACGGCGGATGACCCATTAATTCGACGTTTTGGCCGGTCAAAAACGCTCTGGTTTGAGCCGATGTGTGAGAGCTCGCATTGTCATGGTGAACAATGATTCGTCTTCTCTTGTTGGTTTTTCGAATTTCTCCGATGACTTCAGGCAAACAAATTGTAGTGTACCACTCAGAAGTGACCGTCCTACGTTGCTCAAGAGGAACAGTCGCCACATGACCAGTTTTGCCGAAGAAACAGGCGACCATTTGCTTCGAAGTGGTTCTTCCACGAACAACTTTCGTTGGATTTTGCTCATCTTTGAAGACCCACACGGTCGATTGTTGTTTCGTTTCGGGCTCATACGCATAGATCCATGATTCGTCACCTGTGACGATCTTATAAACGTCTTTTGAAGCACCGCAATCGTATTTTTGTAACATTTCTTTGCACCAATCGACACGAGCCTTTTTTGAGCGACTTTCCAACGAGAACAAACCTTTTTTACGGCCAGGTGTTCATGCAGTATCGAATATATGCTGGTGGAAGAAATGTCCAAGGATGTCTCTATCTCTCGGTATGTCGCATGTCGATCTTGCATTATAAGTTCACGCACGGTTTATCCCTGCAGGTGCGCCTCATATGGGTGGCCTATGGGAAGCTGCTGTTAGAAGCTTTAAGCTTCATTTTAGAAAGGAGGCTCAATCGGTAAAATATACTTTCGAAGAACTTTCTACCATACTTGCGCGGATAGAGGCTTGCTTGAATTCTCGACCCTTATGTCCTATGTCGGACAATCCTAACGAGCCTGTGGCCCTGACTCCTGGTCATTTTTTAATAGGCGGTCCAATATTGGCACCACCGGAACCATCTATTTATGAGTCACCTATAGGTTTAGTGAATCGATACCGCAAAATGAAGGCATTTTCTCATGATTTCTGTCGCCGATGGAAAGAGGAATATCTTCATACTTTGCATAAACGCTACAAATGGAAATTTCCAGACCGAGACATAGCCGTAAACGACTTGGTTGCTATTCGTCATGAACAGTTGTCTCCAACTTCCTGGAAATTAGGACGCGTAATTAAAACGTATCCAGGAAGTGATGATCATGTGCGCGTCGCCGACGTGCGCACAGAAAACGGGGTTGTGAAACGACCAATCACGAAACTGGTCATTTTGACCAATTAAATTTACTACTCTTTTTTAATCCATATTCTTTCCTAGCACAATGGCCACTTTGTCAACAATTTTTGAAGATGCCTTGCTAGAAGACTACGAGGAGGATATGGAAGTGTCAGATCAGGCTACAGTGGCACCTAAAACTCAATCTGCGACTGGGGCTTCGATGGCTTTGGAATCTCCACCACCTAAACCTTTATCCATAGTGGATGAGCCTGTCGCTGTGGTACCGGCATCAACGGATCCTGCACCAACTGGATCTTCCAGCTTAGTGGACAGCTCTGACCCGGAAAATGATTTGCGAACAAAGGCGAAGACAGGCACCAGTGTGCTCAACTGCAGCCTCTGCAAAAAACCTCACCCCTTAAGAGCGTGCTTTCGGTTTCGGCAGCTAAGTCATGAAAAGAAATTGCGTCACGTGCTGATTTGGGACCATTGCTCACGTTGTTTGGCCAGCAATCACACGTTGAAAGACTGTCGAAGCGTCCGGAAGTGCAATATATGTCAAGGAGATCATAATACTCTACTGCATTCCCCCAGGCAAGTTGAAGGAAAGAGCACAAAGAAAGGAAAGAAATCCGGAAAACAAAATTTAAGAACTAGTGTGCCTTCACCCATGGCCAGTGTAGCTACTTTGTCACTGCGCCATGTCGTGAAGTTTTCGCCAACTTTGCAGGGGAAGCTTATTCTTGGGGATCGTCAAGTACAGGTGCGTGCGGTAATAGATCTGTGCTGTAGCGGAAGTTATATAAGCGAACAGCTAGTAAGATCATTAAAGATTTCCGTTACTAGCTCCTATTGCCGCATAACCCTCAGATCTTTGTATGATCCGTTAAAAAGAATTTCCTTGACAGCGAAGGTTACTAAAATGCAGGGTATAAAAACGCCAAAAGAAAACGTTGCGGAGGTTGTTCGGGAACAATTTCCTGGTTTGCAGTTGGCGGATCCAACTTTTTATCATTCTGGTCAGGTTGCGCTTGTTCTTGGTCCAGAGCTAAGTTCCCAAATTATTACGGGAAAAATTTATTCTTGTCCGGGCTGTCCACTAGCTCAATACACAATCTTTGGGTGGGTTATATCTGGCCAATCGCCTATATAATTCAGTCCTAATTGTGCTACGATAATCAGTTCATGGGTCTGTACAAAACCATCCCTTATTTGGGTTCAGTTTATGGATCTGTTGTAAAAACCATATTTTATTGAACTTGGAAAAAATAATACAATAAAAAAAAAAAACCTTCATTGATTAAATTATTTCTTATGTTTATTGCATCTAACTTTGTTATTGCAAGGCGGCCGGCAATGTTTAGGTTGAACTGTTCGGTTTTTCAATTAATCATAAATTTTATAAAATTTTTCATTTGTCACTCTGGTGACTTTGTTAAAATCTAAATTCTACTCCTTTAGTAAACCGTGTATTTTTTGGGAGTATTTACTTTTAATTGCATTGCTTAAACCGTTAACGGTTCAACTAACCTTTGTTTTCGCCATCTTCCTTTTTGCCTTTGTAAGAAACCTTCTGGTCTTTTATATACTTAAAGAGAACACACACCGTATTGCAAGGTAAAAAATATTTATTAATAAAAATTTATTTACAAAATAATAACAATTGTATTTTTTCTTTTTTCTGCCTTACACACCCCAACAACAAGCTTTGGCTGCCAGTTAACATGCGTATTATAGCGCACGGCGAGGTGATGAGCGAAAAACAACTATCAGTAGTATGACAGGGAAACCTAAAGGACTGGCGAAAATACCCCAAAAGATAGCGGGCAATTGCAATATAAATCTTTATCCTTACACTTTAAATTTCTTTCAGCGAGGTTTTAAAAATGTCAAATAATTTTGCTTGGTTTAAGTGTTTATTTAGAGATACTTAAATAAAAGAGTCACTTTGAAACAATGTTTAAATTCCTTGCTTAATAATAGCAACAGCACTAAAATCTTCGATTTTCTTACATGTTCTTCAGCAAATAAAAAAAAAACTAAATGTCTCAGAGTTTACAAAAAATTTCATTATAAACGAAGCAACAGCAAAAAGCAAAAGCAAAAAAAGAGACAGAAACGCTTTTGTTTCTTTTTGCAGCAAAGCAATCAGCAAAGCATTTGTTTTGAAAACGTTTGCTGTTGCTTAAGCAATAAGTTGATGTTTGTTACTCTTCCGCTGCTGCTTTAAAATAAAAAAAAAAAAACACCATTTAATGGTGTAATAAAAACAACGTTTGTTTTGTATGTATTTATTGTATTTATTTTCTTACGTATTGTAAGTAATAGATACATAAATACGTTTCCAATGTTAAAAGGGATAAAACGCAGCGAGTTAAAGTAAGAAACCGCAATCGTAGTAAGCCACAACTTCATAGTAGAGTTAAGCAAAAGCAAAAATAAAAATTAAGAAAACTAATTGCTTTGCTGCAGAAATAAACACATAGTCAGCTGAAGCAAATGCGTTTCTTTCTTTTTTTATGTGTGTGAAGATAAATACGTCGAGTTATATATGTTTTTGACGTAACGACTTACGTAAAACATATATGAGTGTGAAGTTAAATATGTTTGACGTAACATCATACAAAGAAAAACACGAATTGTTTTACATTTTTAAATATATTTAACAACAAATTTGTAAAAAATAATAAAATTTATGCGATTTCAACACCTTCTTAATTATATTTACATGGAAAGTGTTTACTATGGTTGCTACTATTGCTCTGTATAAACACTTTTTTCAAATTGAGTTTGTGAGTAGTGAGAAAATGATGAAAATTTAATTTGGGTCATATGAGTGGTTTCTGTGAAGGATTTTGACCAATGTGGCCAAATGCAGAGGTGGCACACAATGCCACCTTATGGAAAGTGTTTACTCTGGTCACTACTATTGCCCTATATAAACACTTTTTTCAAATTGAGTTTGTGAGTAGTGAAAAAATGATGAAAATTTAATTTGGGTCATATGAGTGGTTTCTGTGAACTCAACAAACTCAATTTGAAAAAAATTTTTATATAGAGCAATAGTACTGACCCTAGTAAACACTTTCCATAAGGTGGCGTTGCGTGCCACCTCTTCATTTGGCCACATTGGCCAAAATCCTTCACAGAAACCACTCATATGACCCAAATTAAATTTTCATCATTTTTTCACTACTCACAAACTCAATTTGAAAAAAGTGTTTATATAGAGCAATAGTAGTGACCAGAGTAAACACTTTCCATAAGGTGGCATTGTGTGCCACCTCTGCATTTGGCCACATTGGTCAAAATATCTTAGAGACCAAAATTTGATGTACTGACTTTCAATAAAAATAATTTTAATTTATGTAAATATAATTAAGAAGCTGTTGAAATCGCATAAATTTTATTATTTTTTACAAATTTGTTGTGAAATATATTTAAAAATGTAAAACAATTCGTGTTTTTCTTTGTATGATGTTACGTCAAACATATTTAACTTCACACTCATATATGTTTTACGTAAGTCGTTACGTCAAAAACATATATAACTCGAAGTATTTATCTTCACACACATTCTTTTTTTTGCATTTGCTATTTGCTTTTGCTTCAAATTTTTCCACAGCAACATTTAAGCAACTAGATATGCATTGAAAACGGTCAAGCATTATTAATCACTGCTTTTAACAGTCTTTTAAATTTTGTAGTGAAGATTAAGATTATTGTAAGAATAGCAAAGAAGTAGAAATTGACCAAAAAATTACAAATTCAGATTTATTCAATCGATATCATAGAAATTAGGAGAACACACACACAGTTGTTGATATTTTAGCAAAGAAAATAATTAATTTAAATGATGACATAATTAAAGTTAAAAATACACACAAAATATGACATAAACTACAAAATAGTCTGAAATCTAAAGTCTATCAATTAATGGCATCTTTTTATTTACACTTGTACACAAAATTACATGTCTACGAGTTGTGTTAAAAAATTTACGTGATTTTGCAATAAATAAATAAATAAACTGTAAAGTATCACCAATAAAGTTTCTCTTCATATTCGAAAAAGAAACACGTTAAGCGGCTATTAGACGATCAAACTTCGCCTGTGAGCACGGCCTGATGACAAGCCATCAAACCCGTGTAATAGGGTAAATTTCGTGTTTGTCAGCCGCGCTGGATGGAAATCAAAAATGTTTGATATTTTGTGTTTGCCATCAGGCCATCATACTCGTTTAATAGCGTGTTTGTCAAACACAGTGTAAATTTCATTTGTGTTTTTGTCGGCGAACAGTAAAGATGGCCTGGCTAGAGCGCATGAGTTAAATAAAGATAATATGTATTGAAAAATTATTAGACGTAATAGGTAAATTATATTACACTGAAATTCTTATTAATTTCTAGGTTGAAAATAAAATAAAATATTAACAATTTAAAACTTGCTTTATTTTAAATAAATGATATTGCACTCATATTTTAATAATGCAATACAAAAAGTTAGTAAATTTTTTATGATAATGCAAGTTTGAATATAACTTAATTTGTAAGTTTAACTTTAAGTTTTATCTTCTTCTGTTAATATCATAATAAAATCTTAAATAAAAAAAATAAACAATAAAATAGTAAACTGTTGTTATAATTTTCGGTAATAACCGTCGTCACTGGCTGTGTACTTTGGATGTTCGGCGAGCGCTTTCGATGTGATAACATCATTTTCAAGCCGCGTTTTTATTAAAACTGAAGAGATAGTGTTAAAAATAGTATATGGGCCTGTTCGTAAATGCATCAGTGCTCTGCATAATATGATTATTTTGCACTGCCACTGCTAATCAGCTGTTGCGTATGCTTTGTTTTGCTCATTTTAGTGTTTGCATTAACGAACGAAGAAATACTGTGAAAATAGAAAAATTGATAATAAACTCGATTTGTCAACTACATGATATAAAAATGATAAAAATTTGTGTAACATACTAAAAAAAGAAGATTAAAGAATTAATATACTTCAGTGATGCATTGACGAACAGACGACATTTGCAGTGCTGCCACTTTTTGCATTTACGAACGCACTGCGCATCAAATGCAGTGCAGTGATGCATTTACGAACAGGAACTATTTCTTTTTGAAATAACTAAAAAAACATTATTTAATTCGAATTTTTAAAGAATTTATTAAAGTATATAAAAGTTTACCGGAATTATGGAAATAAAAAGTGATTTTTATAATAATAGAAATTTAAATCAAAAGTCTTGAAAAAGTTTTTAGAAAAATTGAAAAAAAGTAAAACCAAATAAAATAAACATATTGCAACTAATTCATGCGCTATCACCAATACGAACTTCACTGCTCAAAATCTTCTTGCTTACTGATGTTTGACAAACTTGGCCTGATCGTGTAATAGCAAAATACACTCTCTAATCAGGCCGTGCTCACAGGCGAAGTTTGATCGTCTTATAACCAAACAAAAAAAAAAAAAAAAAAAAATCATCACAACAACACAACACGTAAAAATTTAAGAAATAAAATGAACACACACCTCGTACTGTGATCCAGTTTGTTTATTAGCTGTTTTAGAATATTAAATAATTGCTAATTCAATTGGTGCCCAGACGCTAAAAAGCCCACATTTCATTTAACCAATTTATTAGGAGCCCTATTAAAAGTTCATTATTTATTAATTTTTTATTGGCTTCACACAATCAAAAAATAAAAAGAAATATCGTCAGGTTTTCAAATTATGGCGGGTAGATATTCGCAGTCTTTTGGGGTGTTAAAAGTGTTTGTTTTATGTATTTTTTTTATTATTCAGTCCCTGACGACAGCATGCTACGTGATCATATGATATTTTTTTTTTTTTTTATTGTAAAAAGAGCGTTCGTTAGTTCCAATAAAGCGGTATAAGAGTGATATTTTTGAATTATTAGCTTAATTACGACCACCGCTCAAATTCAGACGAATCTGCGCAGCATATTCATTAAAATGTAGAAAACTGAGCACCCAACAAATTGGTTTATTCAAATTTAACATCGACCCACCCTTGTTGGAAAACTTTTTACAGAAGTTTAAATAAAAATAGAGTAGGAGTTTGTTGTGTTAATTTGTTGATAAAGCAATTTAATTTTGTAAAACGACTGCCGCAGGGGTTTGATAAGACAGACAAGTATTCAAAAAGTGAGGCTTAAGTATGTTTTGTTAAACAAATTAACAAATCGTAATTGTCAATTATATTGTTTGCGATTGAACTATTTAAAAGGCAATTAAGAGACTTGTGTTTCCATCTTCAAATTGAAAATATAAAAAAATGGTAATTATTCTTTAAATATTTAAATTCAATACTTAACATGTAGGACATGTACGGCAAATTATAATGCTAAGAAAAAGATTCAAGAATAATTTAATATGTCATCACAAAATCATATAACAATCTTTAGACTTTGAAAGAAAAAACACTTTTGTAACATATTTAGTTAAAAAAATGACTGACAAAATGACAATTAACATTCGATTGGTTAATACAACCTTTGCTATTCTTGTAAAGTGATCTGAAGATTAAACTCTAGAAGGTTCATGTGACATCTTTTAAACCATTCACAATTTGCAAATTGAATTTAAACGTCGCATATAGAAATTTATGAATCTCGTTTTTAGTTTTTATTTCAGGTGAAAATCAAAGATACAATCCATGATACTAATGATTCAGTAATTTATATTTTGCATTAATTGGTTACGGTTTAGCTCAAACGTCCCGATCCTGATAATATTTTGCCGTAAAGCAAACGATAGATAATAAAAAAATATTATTTATCACTGTACGACTTACTAAGCAGTGAAAATTATAAGTGAGGGCCATTCCCTACCATGTGTGGTCCTCCCTTTACTCTTAAATTGTATGATTATTTGTTGTTAAAAATTAAAGGTGTCTGCCTATCGATGTTCAAAATCAGGTATTTTATTTCCAAGTAAAAATCACGTCTCTATAGGGACGGCACCCTTAATTTTTATATTGTATACTTTTCCTTTCCGCGCGAGTTACATATATAAGTAACCGTATTGATACTAAGTCCAATGAACCTGATAAATTCGAAGAATTTTTAAACCAATTAAATAAAGCCAGACAATAACCCCATTTTCACATTTCCTGTAAATTTCGCAATACATAATACTCCCAAACTGCAAGTCAACATTTTAACATAATTATTATCATAAAACCTAATTAATAAATATATACATTTATAAATAATAAAAAATTTAAAAGAACACAAAGTAATTTTAGCTAAGTAATCAAAATTGTAATTAATTCTATAATATGTTTTAAGTTAATAAATAAGAGATAATAAAATAAAAGACAGACTGTTCTGTTCTGGCCATTAAGCTAAAAACAACGCGTTTGTCTTTTCTTTTCCTTTTTTAAAAACGTTCGAACCACGGAGGGATACAAAATTCGCGCACTCCTCTAATCCAACCAGTACTTCGCTAGACTGCACATATTAATAAGGAAGTTTTTGATACAAAAATTAGGGAGCTACGTGTTATAATTCTCTAGACACACGATGGTGTTTTTCTCTCTGAATGGGAGGTACCATGCTTACTGTTTAAATTCCTAACTTGAATTTGTCGTTCCTATTGACAAAAAGTTTCTAAACATTTAATGCACTTATTCTCTTAAAGTGACTTATTCTCTTAAAACGTGGAAAGTACAAAAGATATAAAGATGAAACGTACACACAATATAAAGCATGCAATGGCAATAAATTCTGTATGTTTAACTCCAAATTTTGAGTTATGACGTTGTATTAATAAATTAGCTATATATTTTTTTGAGTTGTAGATGTGTTGATCAAAATTTTTATTTAGTAAACCAACGTTTTGTTATAAAAGTGTTGATCTATATTGAATTGCAGGTTTTCTCATTTTATAATTACGCTTTGGCAAAGAAATGTCCATAGAACCAACACGCTTTTCAGTTTGAGTCACTTCAGTTTTAAATCAGTCTCCTTACTCTCACTTAGTTCGATACACTTCATTCTCGATTCTCTACAAATTTTACATCCTTTTTTAAAGTCATCCTTAAGAACCTCGTCAAAATAGGCTTTGTTACAAAGAAGTAAATTTATATTCGCGGATCAATTTCGTTATAATTTAAAAAATCTCTAGGGTGAAAGCTAGAGAAAATTAAAAATACAGTACACGTAAAGAAAAAACATGGTTGAGGTAACCATAGTCTAAGAGCAACATATTATGGTTGTATTATATGGTTGTTAACAAAACAAAGTATTGTTACATTTAATAATAAAGCTGGTCTTGCAACCATATTGTTGTCTAGCATAACAATAATATATTAAAATCTAAAAATAATTATGTTAAAATATAAACATTAAATGATTAAATTAAAACTTCATAATGTGGTTTAAAATGTCATGTTTATAAGTGAATTGTTCTTATTATTATTGACTTGGTACATAAATTCACAAAAAAACAATTTTTTGCTTATTTAAACATTTGTTTTATTTATTCTCATATTTTGTATATTATTTTTAATTATTTATTTTGTACATAAATTTTTATTTTTTTCATTTTCTCTAACAATGAAAACAATTTCAACTTTAAGCTAACAGAAAACTACTAAACTTATAGAGAAAAGAGAGAGAGAGAGATTCTGTCAAGACCTAAAACAAAATATTTTTAAGCGCAAACATTATTTTGTTTGCTTTTAACAATACTCTGATTAATAAATCTATATTATGGTTAAATACGAGGGCTGCTCTATATATTTCTGGCCTAATAGTGAAAATGCGAATAATTATAATCAAAAATGGTTTTATTGTTTTTCAAAGTATTCTCCAGCATGATTTATACACTTTTGCATGCGATCAAACCAGTTGTCGAAGCTTTTTTCCACTCCGATTGAGACACCTCTAAAACATGGTTTTTGAACTCTTCAACAGCTTCTTCTGGCGACGAAAATCGTTGACCACGCATTTTTTTTTTGATGTGCGGAAACAAGAAGAAGTTATTAGGTGCCAAGTCAGGGCTGTACGGCGGATGACCCATTAATTCGACGTTTTGGCCGGTCAAAAACGCTCTGGTTTGAGCCGATGTGTGAGAGCTCGCATTGTCATGGTGAACAATGATTCGTCTTCTCTTGTTGGTTTTTCGAATTTCTCCGATGACTTCAGGCAAACAAATTGTAGTGTACCACTCAGAAGTGACCGTCCTACGTTGCTCAAGAGGAACAGTCGCCACATGACCAGTTTTGCCGAAGAAACAGGCGACCATTTGCTTCGAAGTGGTTCTTCCACGAACAACTTTCGTTGGATTTTGCTCATCTTTGAAGACCCACACGGTCGATTGTTGTTTCGTTTCGGGCTCATACGCATAGATCCATGATTCGTCACCTGTGACGATCTTATAAACGTCTTTTGAAGCACCGCAATCGTATTTTTGTAACATTTCTTTGCACCAATCGACACGAGCCTTTTTTGAGCGACTTTCCAACGAGAACAAACCTTTTTTACGGCCAGGTGTTCATGCAGTATCGAATATATGCTGGTGGAAGAAATGTCCAAGGATGTCTCTATCTCTCGGTATGTCGCATGTCGATCTTGCATTATAAGTTCACGCACGGCATCAATGTTCTCTGGCACAACAGCCGTTTTTGGACGACCTTCACGGAATTCGTCTTTGAGCGAGCTTCGACCACGATTAAATTCATTATACCATTTTTTCACAGTGCTATAGGATGGTGCTTCATCGCCATACAAAGATTTAAATTCATCAATGAACTCTTGTCGTGATAATCCACGTCGAAAGTTGTGAAAAATGATGGCACGAAAATGTTCACGAATTAATTACATTTTTTTCTAAATTAATTTTTTCAAGTCACTGTAAACAACACAAATAATGGTCGTACGTCAAAACGTTTTGAGTAGGATTATGCTTAAAAATGACAAACTTTCCAATGGAAATGTCAGATTGCACTTGGCAGCCCTCAGTGTTGCCAGGCCAGAAATATATATAGCAGCGCTCGTATATTATGTTGTTTTTAATCATTTATAAAACTTTTTTCGTACTTCATTTTTTCCCCGTTAAACCAACCATGTTGTATTTTTTGTGCACAGTAACCATATAATGGTTAAATATCAATATAAACGTGTTTATCGTGACTGAAGTATTGCTGAAAACAACTATAATTTGTTGTCTGCAATGTTACAACGAACATATTACTCGTATGGTTATTGTGACCATATCACAATCATGTTTTTTTGCGTGTTGTAATTGTGTGTAGTTTTGCCGTCTATACTATTCAGATATGCCCTTGAATTATTTCTACAGACAAATGTTTTTGCCTAATAGGACCGTTTATCTGTAATGATTTGTTATATTCACGAATTATTTTTTTTTTTTGTTTTTTGAAAGTAGATAATCTGCTCTTAACCCAGCGCTGCGTACGCCGCTTGAGCATATTGTGCAAATAAAGCAATTTACAACAATAAATAAGTAAATAAATAAAGTTTTCTTGCGGTAATTGTTAAAATGAAACGTTTATAAAAGTTTAAAAATGTATGAAAAAGTATTTCGAAATTACAAACTAAATGAAAAATAAAAACGAAACGGAGTAATGTTCACTTCCGGTTTCACGCATTCTTTTTTTAAATTTGATTATGTTATAAAAAAGAAATGAAAAACTCTATATCAAGCGCTCAACTGTAAGTTCGTGATGTTTGTTGTTTTTGTGCAAATAAATACTTACAAAAGCAAAATTTTAAAGACGGCATTTTAGATGCCCTTAACTTGACAGATAAACATCATAAAAAAATATTGCTTGCTTATTTTAACACCCACTAAAAAATGTTAGTTTTTTATTATCCGCCTTACTTCAAATGCCTTAAAGTCTTAAAATGTAATTAGTTTTATCCGCTGCAACTTATATCAACAATTTTTTTTTACTTTGTGTCGTAATCAATAATTGATTATAAATTAATTGATATTGTTTTCTATGCAATTAATAATTATATGATAAATAGTTTGTGTTCTATTTTAATAAAATAATAATGTAATGTATAATATACTACTTGTGAATGTGTGTTTGTTTGTAGGTTTGAGAGATTTTACTAAAATATTTGCAGCTCGTGGCTTTTGCAATACAAAGTAAATATTATTGTCGCGCATATTCTTATGGTAAATTGGCATAGAAATCCATGTCAGCCTCAGATTTTAGTGATAGCATGTAATTAACAATTTTATTTTAAATCTTGTAGCATTTTTGGTGGGATATTTAAACCCTCTTACTCTTCACTTTTATGCACTTTTTTGCTTTTCTAAAAAGATCAAAAAACATCATTAAACCAGATATATAACGGGTTAAAAAAACGCAAGCATCTTTAGAATCAGAATAGTTTAATTAATAAATTAAGCATTTATTTTTCACATATTCATAGTTTGCTAAAATGTGTCCCGCAAAACCGGGGTTAGCTGTTGGAAAAAATATGTTACGTAAAATTACCCTATTAGTCGCCATATAAAGGAATCTTTAATAATTAATAAAAATTAAAGCAAAATTAGTAATATTTTGAAATGATGTGATCATTTGACGCATTATAGATATAAACAAAATGGATTAATTCTGTAGTGCAATTTCTGGTTTATCTTTATCAATATTTGCTGTACGTCGTCAAAAAATACGGACACATTTTAGCATAATAAGGTCACCTGCTATCGACAAATAATAACTTTGTATCGAACTTAAAAAAAATGTTAACAGTTTTTGTGTGACTTTATTATTTAATGTTGTGCACAGACTTTTCTTTAGTGGAATGGTTATGTTTACTGAATTGTAAACATTAAAATTGTAGAAAAAATTAAGAAAGTGAAAAATTATAATCTGTTCCTATACAGCACATATATGTATGCAACTTCAAAATTTTCAGATACAGACATTGAAAGTTTATAAAGGGTTTCCATCCCATACAAAACGTTATTTTGGCTGTCTATTAAAGTAAATAATTTTCTAAATTTTAATTGAATAAATAAAAACTTGGTACCCATTTTTATTCGATTTTATTAGAAAGGGATGGTAACATGTACGACATGTACGACATATACGGCTGTACCTTGTTTTGGTTTGTTTTTGTGGGTGTCAATTAAATGTATTGGCTTGTATTTTTTCAATTTATTTTAGTCAGAGTTTAGAAAATACATACATCATACATGGACTGTTTGAAAGCAACGTACAGATGTTTTTACTTATCAATTATGTGTGTTTCTAAGTTCTGTATGCTGCCGATCACACATATATGTGAGTAATTTTTTAATATTTGGCTGTCACACGAACACGTGTTTGGCAAGAAAAATATGTGTTGTGTATTAAAAAAATATACATGTGCAATAAATTTGAAGTTCGCGTAGGTGTGTCGAATACACGATTGGTGTACGATAAACACGATTGATTGTATATAAAACTAAAACTTTTCGCGCTACAGATTACTCCAAATAACACTGTAATTTATACAAAATAAAAATTAAAGAGTATTTATCAGTTAATTTACGTTTAACAATAAAATATTGAAAACGAATATTGCGAAGATGTCGAATGCGATACATGATTAATAATTTCACATGTCTATATTAAGTGGTGCTAAACCAAAAAATTACATTTCTTGTTGAAACCTGCAAAGATGATCTGAATGCAGCAAGTAATGCCAACTTTAAACGGCATTATAATCTGGTGCATAACGTAGTTACTGATGGAGTGGACACACTGTTAAAGAGTATTGTGACAAAAATACACTTACTTATTTGAAAGGAGGTCTTAAAATGTTGCATTGGATTAGTGTCAAAAGAAAAAAAAAATAATATATTTCGTTTCGTATGTTTGGCGACAAGGATTTAAAAAAAAAAAATTTTTGGCCCTAGAAAGAAGATTTCGAAAAATATTTCAATTGATCTTGGTTTTTCGCACGATTGGTTACAACGTGAGTTAGATTTATAAGATATGATCCGAACCAATTTGTATGCAGAGGTTTTACATAAAGCAATGGTAAAAAAGCGTAAACTTATTGAACACGACGCATTCGTTGAATACTTAGATTCTCGCTTTTATTTTCAAGGAACTCCAAATAGTTCACAATTTAATTTTTAACTTCCAAATAATTTGTAAGTATAACAATTTTATTTTGAGATCACATAATACAGACTTATGACATCGCAAGACGAAAATGACAATTTTTCATTTTCCGAGTCTTTAACTTTTTTAAATTTACTCCAAGTACGTCTCTCGCACACCCTATACATCCTATTTAACACCAACCAACTAAAGCTGCCCATATACGACATGTTTTTTACATCTGGCATGTGAAATTTCCCACTCTTCAACATATACATGTCGTTTAGGGCTGTTGAAATATTACTTCTGTAAAATACATGTGAAAAGTCATCTGACAAAATTTCATTTAGAACGTGTTCTATTCTAACATCAGCTGTTTTATGCCGTATGAAAACAATCAACGGCGGTTGACCATTGGCTGTAACACTAGCCGGCTAATGGTAATATTTAATGTGACCAAAATCTGAAATTGCTTTTTTCAATGCAAATTGATCTTTTTCATATTTAGAGTAAAAATAAAATAACTAAAATTGACAAGCCTTCAGCAATTCCGTAAATCACGCAAAAATATTTTAAGACGACAACAAGCCATTATAAAATCGGACGGCTTGGATATCCGTACAGTGAGAAAAGCCCATTTGATCAGCTGTTGTATACAAATAATAATTATGTCAGTCGTAATTATACATCTACGTTTGTGACCAAATATTAAAAGTCTTCTGTAAAATACCAATTTTGACACACATGCACAATTACATAGGACTCACACAGTTAAAACAGTTAAAAAGTCAGATGTAAAAAACATGTCGTAGCTTAACCAAAATTAAACTTTGACTAGTTAAAAAGTTCAGCCCTTTAAAAAGAACACAGTGAATAACAACAGTTTAACTTTAATCACACAGAAAAATGTATGTACATATATGTATTTTGTTTATAAACTATATTTGTTTTTTTTTTAATTCTTTGTTTATTCCTTGTTAAAGCTAATTAACTATTTTGATTTTTTAAATAAATTTGGTTGAAACAATTGCCGTTTTTATTTGCAACAGTTTATTGAATTACAAAATTTTTTATAGTGTTCGAGAACTTCAAAGTGATACTCATTTCATTTATATAGGTATGGAATCCCGTAACTTCGGAACTTTTTTTCTTTTAAGGGCTTTTTCCATTTTGTCTATTTTTTGTTTGGCATTTTAGTATTTTTGAGATTAAGAAATTTCAAGAGGTTGCCTCTTACGGTTTCTAACTTTCAAAATTTTATACATTAACTGATAGAATGCCCTAAAAATTTTAATTGTTGTAGTATGTCTAATAATATAATTATATATTATAATTATAATATATATATATATATATATATATATATATATATATATATATATAATTGTTTATATATTAGATCAAGGCTAATAAAACGTAGAAAAATTTCAAAAATACTTAACCTGGTAAAATAGCCTTTTTTCACTTGATGTGTTTTGTTTATTTTTAATTCTCTATCACCCCATATATTTATTTTTTTGATTGGAGTTACTTTATTGTTCCAAATGACATGAAAAAATTAGAGGTAGGCGTGGTGTTTACAGGTTGTGTTTTTTTCAACTAAAATTACTAAAAAAATTATTTTATTTAATTGATTTGAAATGTTTTTATTTTAAATTGGAGCATTGACTTAGCATTGATCATAAAATCAGTTTTTAATACTTATTTTTTCTTTAAAAATTGTAAGGTATTTTTTCTAATACTATTAACTATAAAATTTATTTAGCAAGATCATTTTCTTATGTGCTATTCATTAAATTAATATTATAATGAAAATCATGTTTGAATTTATATTTTTAACTATTTTCTTGCTAAAAATATATTTTTACTATGGAACGAACGTGAACAGAATTGAACGAATTTCCTTGATGACTTCATACCAACCATCTTGGTAGTGTTAAGCCCTAAACCCAATAACAATGAATGAAAAACATTCTTCAGAGATGTAAACACTGATAAAAAAATAAATGAATAGCAAGAAAGAAAATACACAACCATTTTTAAAATCTTTAAAGTTTATAGTAAAGACGTCTCACATCTTCAAGACATAAATAATCTTTATTATTTCCTTAATTGTAGATTGTTCTGAATCTTATTTAAGAGTTTGAATAGCCCCTGTGGTTACCCGTCTCAGTAGCATCCCCAAAAAGTACTTAAGTTTTGAATCAACGAAAATGAGCTCTGAACTGATATTGGATATTTTATAAATAAAAATATATGTGCGTGTCTGTGTTGTGCAATCTCTTTATGCCTTCAGTGCTGTTTTTATAGAAAATTTATACTAATTAATTATTCAAACTGATAATTTTTTTGATTTCTAATGTACCCAAACTCATTGGAACAAAAAAAGAATAAAAAAGAATAAAAACCCATCATCTTACTTTAATTTAGTTAAATATAAATTGAAAAAAGCTGACATAAATAAGGAATGATATTTTATATGATTGCGTAAAATATGATGAAAAAATTGCAAACTTCTATATATCTATAATTTTTAGCCAATTGAAATCTAAAATGTATTTTTCTTATCTATTTTTCATTGTTCTTTGCAATCATTATGGCACATCTCATTTTTGGTTGATCTCTGGTCATTTTTATACCCTTTACCATTGGTGGAAAATGGTATATTGTAGTTTGTCATTCCGTGTCATTTCCAACCCCATTAAGTATATGTATATGTATATTTCGAGTTCTTATGGATAGCAAAGTCCATTGAGCAATGTCCGCCTGTCCGCCTGCCCGTTTGTCCGTTCGTGTTCGGGTTGATATTAAATTTGCCAAGGCACTAGATCAGCTAGAGAAAATTGAAATACGGCAATCGATCAAGCATAGTTGTGAAAATTTTACGATTGAAAATCAGCAAGATTGGTCCTTGTACTTCGAGGCAGCAGGCAAAACACCACGCCTGCCTCTAACATTTCCATATCATTTGGAATAAATCTAGTTAAGTGAAGTAACTCCAATCAAAAAACCAAATATATGGAAATTTGGAATAAGGAAAAAACATCAAGTGAAAAAATGGCGCTCGCTCATATTTTTCGTGTTACAATTATCTAATTACGAAATATTACTTTAAATGATCAAGTTTTTTCAATTAAATTTTTTGAAGAGGCTTCTCCACATATTTAATCATTTGTTTTGAAGGACTAGTGCAAATGTTAAAATATATTTTTGTTAAAGTGAGTAAAGATAAATATGTCGATCTAAATATGTTTCGACATATTTATCTTTACTCACTTTTTCTGTTATTATATTTATAACATTTGTATAACCTTTAATAATATTATTTATATTAATTCGTATTATAATTTATAGTTTCGGAATTATTTATACACAAATGTTAACATTTTTTGCAAGAACATATTTTACTAAATTCGTAAAATATACAAAAGTGGCAAAAACTTATAGTTTATTAATTAATCATAAAGCTACATATATTTGAAACAAATTAGGATAGAAATCATAAAAATCGTTGGGAATATGTCATTTTTGTTAGCAGTAATATGATGCCACCTAGTTTACACAAAATAAAATTAAAAAACGGGTTTCACTTCTATTTTGGCTGTTGTGATTTTCATAGCTGATTCCCTTATTAGAAACAAAATAAAGGCGACTATCATATTTTCAATCGACGATCTGGTGATGAAATCGTTCGCCATGTTCGTCCTTAAGCTGCGCATATACGACATGTTTTTTACATCTGACATGTCAAATTTCCCACTGTTAAACACATACATGTCGTGTAGGGCGGTTGAAACATTGCTTCTGTAAAATACATGTGAAAAGTCATCTGAAAAATTTTCGTTTAGAACGTGTTCCATTTTGATCTGACTAACCATCTGACATCAGTCTTTTTTTTAATTCTAAAAAGTATTGCCAAAAACTTATGCCGTATGAAAAATTTAACGGCGGTTGACCATTGGCGGTAGCATTAGCCGGCAGATGCTAATATTTCATATGACCAAAATCTGAAATTGCTTTTAACTATTTAGTGTTGCTAGAGAAAGCCAGGAAAAAGTTACGCTTTTTCTTCAAAAAAGTTACATTATACAAAATATAATAAATAGTTTTATTCCATATTTCAGGAAAAATAAGAAAGCAACAAATAAATTTACTGAACAAAAACAAAACAAAAAAAAAAAAAAAAAAGGAAATCGTATGAAAAAAATTTCATACCGATGATATTCATGAGAATTTAAATTAGGACTCCATGCTAATATTTCGGTATGGAAAAGTGCATGACCTCGACATTCAATAAAATTAGTTAAAGTACGATTTTTGTAATAAATCCATTTTAAAGTTTTCTTTGATAGAATTTACTACAGTTATTATTTTAAAAATACTGTTATTAAAGACTAATTTGAGCCTTATTTGCTTAAAACTTCAACAACAATTTTTTTGCAAGTTTAAACAGATTACTTAGTTTTTCGCACGAAATGCAGCTCATAATACTTCACAGTCGAAAAGAATTGTTGCGAGGAACTTCTTGCTGTTTCTAAACATGAACCAACAAACATTTTGTGATTTCTCACGAATTGATCTGCAGAAAAGTTTTTTTTTTTTTGCTTATTTCAGACTAATTTTTTATATGGAATTTTAAATGCATTTGCAAGGTAACCTTTGTTATTAAAATCGAATTGATATGTTAAGAAAGGTTGATATGTTAAAAGAGATTCTTACCTCAAATAATGAAACAAGTACTCCTTTAGTTTTATTAGCTTATTTAGTGTCTGTACCAAAATTTACGAAAGTTTGGCCTAATATAACAAAATTATACATGTTACGTGGAGCCTTCAAAAGTTAAAAAAAATCTAAAAAGTTTATCCAAACGGCAACAGTGGTATCATTATTTAATGCAAACTGATCTTGTTCATATTTAGAGTAAAATGAAATTATTAAAATTGACAAGTCTTCAGTAATTCCGTAACGCAGGCAAAAATATTTTAAGACGACTACAAGCCATTTTGAAACCGGACGGCTTGGATATCTGTACAGTGAAAAAAACGAATTTGATCAGCTGTTGTAAACAAATAATAATTATGTCAGACGTAATTATACATGTACGTTTGTGACCAAATATTAAAAGTCTTCTGTAAAACACCAATTTTGACAAACATGCAGAATTACATATGACTAACACAGTTAAAAAGTCAGCTGTAAAAACATGTCGTGTATGGGTACCTTTACGTCGCCGAGATTTGACAGGAAAATATTCAAATCCGAATTTTAAAAGAAGTATTTTTAGTGTCATTTTAACACCTGAAATTGTCATTTATACCCCAATAAAAAAAAATGATGAAAGCAGCTTTTTCGTCCAGACCATCAAAAATGCCTTCAGAAATTTTCGCAAGAAAAGATTTTGGAACATATTTCTAAAATAATGCTAATGCTCGCAAAAATTTAAAACACTAAGTGAACGTCTAAATAAACGAAATTGTTCACGAGTTAATTCCATTTTTTTCTATATTAATTTTTTCAAGTCGCTGTAAACAACACAAATAATGGTCGTACGTCAAAACGTTTTGAGTACGATTATACTTAAAAGTGACAAACTTTCCAATGGAAATGTCAGATTGCACTTGGTTGCCAGGCCAGAAATATATATATATATCAGCTCTCGTATTATTTTAAACTAAACTAAAAATTAAATGTATTACTGCGGGGAAAGCATATCCATATGGCCATTTCACTACTGCTCAAATAGCTCACCAGTGAATTTTACCCAAATTTTGTATAGAAAACTAGAAAGTCTTATATCAAAAGCCATATTGATTAAATAGGAACTTCATTGAATCAATAAGACAAAAGACAACAACTCAAAAATGTTTTATACAAAAACACAGCAAACATTCAGTAACTATTTTTATTTTTGTGTATAAAACATTTTTAAGTGGTTGTTGTCTTTTGTCTTATTGATTCAATGAAGTTCCTATTTAATCAATTTGGCTTTTGATATTTGACTTAGTGTCCACACGAAGCAAATTTGATTAAAAAAAATGAAATTGTTATTATTATTGTGATATTCAGCTATACCGTATCATATACCCTTCACCATATGTATATATTATAGTTCAGTGAAGTAACTCCAATAAAAATAAAAAACAACAAATATTCGGGTGACAGAAAAGTAAGAAAAAATTAAGCACTATATATAATTCTATACAAAAATGTCATCGGCTCTTAATGAGTAAAGCATTTTTCAAAATTTTAGTAATAAAAAATCGCTTCAAAAGCATTTAATTGATACCCATATTGATATCTTAAAAATATGGTGTACATTCGTACTTTTATATGAAAAGTTCAGAGGCCGCTAACTCGGAAAATATGGGCGAGATCGAATTTTTTACTTAATGGTTTTTCTAATTTTGTAATTCTCCATCGCCGCATATATTTCTTTTTTTGATTGGAGTTACTTCATTGTTCCCTATAATATAAACAAATAAGAGGTAGGCGTGGTGGTTTTCCCGCTGCGTCTGAGGACATGGACTGATCTAGCTGATTTCCAATAGAAACTCTTTTAAAACTATGTCTGAACTAGTATCTCGGCAAATTTGGTTTCAACACTATCACGGAAGAATAGACGGACATTGCTCATTCGACTTCGCGATGCATAAGAACTCTGATTATATATACTTTATGGGGTCGGAAATGGTTATTGTAGAAACTGCAATCGGAATGACAAATTTAGATATATGTACCATTTTTCTACCTTTTGTAGTGAAGGATATAAATATGTATTTTTAGTTAAAATTAAGTATATTTAGACACTACTATCTAGTTCACAAACACCAGCAAATTTTTTTTTTTTAATTTGTATGAATATTGCAAAGGTTGATCCCTACATATTATGTATATCGTCCACGAGTGCAGGTGGGGATGAAGCATTTTCCAGTGCAAAGAGGTTTAATTGAAATTCTTTAACGGGTAACAGAATTCTTTTTTCATGATAACTGTGATTTAGTTAATGAACTAATAAAACCTTATTTGTGATTGATAATTTTTGCATGTGTGTGAAGATAAATACGTATTTAACTAGTGGAGACAAAAACCATTTTTTTTAACATTGCCGTTTTTACAGTTAACAGAGTACTGTTAGCCACTTAACAGTCGTTCTGTTTTTGGGTTCCTTTCTTTTGAAGGATAATTTAAGTAGAAAAACACAAATCCTTATAAATATAATTTATGAAAATGTTGCTTCAAGTGATATATTATGAAACTATAATAGTTTGGTATCAGAAAAATGTTTAGGAAAGCATTAAAATGGGTTATAATAAAACACTCATTTTTCATCATTTCTTGAGAAGAAGAAATGACCATTTTGGTCAAATATGGAATAGCACACATACTACACCCTATACACATGGTAGTCTGAAGGGTCCATAATAAGGCACTATAAGTCCAATATCTGAAATAATTTTGGGATTTGAGAAAATTAAGTTTTAAAAAAATGCTTTTTCAGCGAAATTTCTTGAGAAGATAAATGACCATTTTGGTCAAATATGGAATAGCACACATACTACACCCTATACACATGGTGGTCTGAAGGGTCTATAATAAAGCACTATTAGTCCAATATCTGAAATAATTTTGGGATTTGAGAAAATTAAGTTTTAAAAATTGCTTTTTCAGCGAAATTTCTTGAGAAGATAAATGACCATTTTGGTCAAATATGGAATAGCACACATACTACACCCTATACACATGGTGGTCTGAAGGGTCTATAATAAAGCACTATTAGTCCAATATCTGAAATAATTTTGGGATTTGAGAAAATTAAGTTTTAAAAATTGCTTTTTCAGCGAAATTTCTTGAGAAGATAAATGACCATTTTGGTCAAATATGGAATAGCACACATACTACACCCTATACACATGGTGGTCTGAAGGGTCTATAATAAAGCACTATTAGTCCAATATCTGAAATAATTTTGGGATTTGAGAAAATTAAGTTTTAAAAATTGCTTTTTCAGCGAAATTTCTTGAGAAGATAAATGACCATTTTGGTCAAATATGGAATAGCACACATACTACACCCTATACACATGGTGGTCTGAAGGGTCTATAATAAAGCACTATTAGTCCAATACCTGAAATAATTTTGGGATTTGAGAAAATTAAGTTTTAAAAAAATGCTTTTTCAGCAAAATTTCTTGAGAAGATAAATGACCATTTTGGTCAAATATGGAATAGCACACATACTACACCCTATACACATGGTGGTCTGAAGGGTCTATAATAAAGCACTATTAGTCCAATATCTGAAATAATTTTGGGATTTGAGAAAATTAAGTTTTAAAAAAATGCTTTTTCAGCAAAATTTCTTGAGAAGATAAATGACCATTTTGGTCAAATATGGAATAGCACACATACTACACCCTATACACATGGTGGTCTGAAGGGTCTATAATAAAGCACTATTAGTCCAATATCTGAAATAATTTTGGGATTTGAGAAAATTAAGTTTTAAAAATTGCTTTTTCAGCGAAATTTCTTGAGAAGATAAATGACCATTTTGGTCAAATATGGAATAGCACACATACTACACCCTATACACATGGTGGTCTGAAGGGTCTATAATAAAGCACTATTAGTCCAATACCTGAAATAATTTTGGGATTTGAGAAAATTAAGTTTTAAAAAAATGCTTTTTCAGCAAAATTTCTTGAGAAGATAAATGACCATTTTGGTCAAATATGGAATAGCACACATACTACACCCTATACACATGGTAGTCTGAAGGGTCCATAATAAGGCACTATAAGTCCAATATCTGAAATAATTTTGGGATTTGAGAAAATTAAGTTTTAAAAATTGCTTTTTCAGCGAAATTTCTTGAGAAGATAAATGACCATTTTGGTCAAATATGGAATAGCACACATACTACACCCTATACACATGGTGGTCTGAAGGGTCTATAATAAAGCACTATTAGTCCAATATCTGAAATAATTTTGGGATTTGAGAAAATTAAGTTTTAAAAAAATGCTTTTTCAGCAAAATTTCTTGAGAAGATAAATGACCATTTTGGTCAAATATGGAATAGCACACATACTACACCCTATACACATGGTAGTCTGAAGGGTCCATAATAAGGCACTATAAGTCCAATATCTGAAATAATTTTGGGATTTGAGAAAATTAAGTTTTAAAAATTGCTTTTTCAGCGAAATTTCTTGAGAAGATAAATGACCATTTTGGTCAATTTTTAAAACTTAATTTTCTCAAATCCCAAAATTATTTCAGATATTGGACTAATAGTGCTTTATTATAGACCCTTCAGACCACCATGTGTATAGGGTGTAGTATGTGTGCTATTCCATATTTGACCAAAATGGTTATTTATCTTCTCAAGAAATTTTGCTGAAAAAGCATTTTTTTAAAACTTAATTTTCTCAAATCCCAAAATTATTTCAGGTATTGGACTAATAGTGCTTTATTATAGACCCTTCAGACCACCATGTGTATAGGGTGTAGTATGTGTGCTATTCCATATTTGACCAAAATGGTCATTTATCTTCTCAAGAAATTTCGCTGAAAAAGCAATTTTTAAAACTTAATTTTCTCAAATCCCAAAATTATTTCAGATATTGGACTAATAGTGCTTTATTATAGACCCTTCAGACCACCATGTGTATAGGGTGTAGTATGTGTGCTATTCCATATTTGACCAAAATGGTTATTTATCTTCTCAAGAAATTTTGCTGAAAAAGCATTTTTTTAAAACTTAATTTTCTCAAATCCCAAAATTATTTCAGATATTGGACTAATAGTGCTTTATTATAGACCCTTCAGACCACCATGTGTATAGGGTGTAGTATGTGTGCTATTCCATATTTGACCAAAATGGTTATTTATCTTCTCAAGAAATTTTGCTGAAAAAGCATTTTTTTAAAACTTAATTTTCTCAAATCCCAAAATTATTTCAGGTATTGGACTAATAGTGCTTTATTATAGACCCTTCAGACCACCATGTGTATAGGGTGTAGTATGTGTGCTATTCCATATTTGACCAAAATGGTCATTTATCTTCTCAAGAAATTTCGCTGAAAAAGCAATTTTTAAAACTTAATTTTCTCAAATCCCAAAATTATTTCAGATATTGGACTAATAGTGCTTTATTATAGACCCTTCAGACCACCATGTGTATAGGGTGTAGTATGTGTGCTATTCCATATTTGACCAAAATGGTTATTTATCTTCTCAAGAAATTTTGCTGAAAAAGCATTTTTTTAAAACTTAATTTTCTCAAATCCCAAAATTATTTCAGATATTGGACTAATAGTGCTTTATTATAGACCCTTCAGACCACCATGTGTATAGGGTGTAGTATGTGTGCTATTCCATATTTGACCAAAATGGTTATTTATCTTCTCAAGAAATTTTGCTGAAAAAGCATTTTTTTAAAACTTAATTTTCTCAAATCCCAAAATTATTTCAGGTATTGGACTAATAGTGCTTTATTATAGACCCTTCAGACCACCATGTGTATAGGGTGTAGTATGTGTGCTATTCCATATTTGACCAAAATGGTCATTTATCTTCTCAAGAAATTTCGCTGAAAAAGCAATTTTTAAAACTTAATTTTCTCAAATCCCAAAATTATTTCAGATATTGGACTAATAGTGCTTTATTATAGACCCTTCAGACCACCATGTGTATAGGGTGTAGTATGTGTGCTATTCCATATTTGACCAAAATGGTTATTTATCTTCTCAAGAAATTTTGCTGAAAAAGCATTTTTTTAAAACTTAATTTTCTCAAATCCCAAAATTATTTCAGATATTGGACTAATAGTGCTTTATTATAGACCCTTCAGACCACCATGTGTATAGGGTGTAGTATGTGTGCTATTCCATATTTGACCAAAATGGTTATTTATCTTCTCAAGAAATTTTGCTGAAAAAGCATTTTTTTAAAACTTAATTTTCTCAAATCCCAAAATTATTTCAGGTATTGGACTAATAGTGCTTTATTATAGACCCTTCAGACCACCATGTGTATAGGGTGTAGTATGTGTGCTATTCCATATTTGACCAAAATGGTCATTTATCTTCTCAAGAAATTTCGCTGAAAAAGCAATTTTTAAAACTTAATTTTCTCAAATCCCAAAATTATTTCAGATATTGGACTAATAGTGCTTTATTATAGACCCTTCAGACCACCATGTGTATAGGGTGTAGTATGTGTGCTATTCCATATTTGACCAAAATGGTTATTTATCTTCTCAAGAAATTTTGCTGAAAAAGCATTTTTTTAAAACTTAATTTTCTCAAATCCCAAAATTATTTCAGATATTGGACTAATAGTGCTTTATTATAGACCCTTCAGACCACCATGTGTATAGGGTGTAGTATGTGTGCTATTCCATATTTGACCAAAATGGTTATTTATCTTCTCAAGAAATTTTGCTGAAAAAGCATTTTTTTAAAACTTAATTTTCTCAAATCCCAAAATTATTTCAGGTATTGGACTAATAGTGCTTTATTATAGACCCTTCAGACCACCATGTGTATAGGGTGTAGTATGTGTGCTATTCCATATTTGACCAAAATGGTCATTTATCTTCTCAAGAAATTTCGCTGAAAAAGCAATTTTTAAAACTTAATTTTCTCAAATCCCAAAATTATTTCAGATATTGGACTAATAGTGCTTTATTATAGACCCTTCAGACCACCATGTGTATAGGGTGTAGTATGTGTGCTATTCCATATTTGACCAAAATGGTTATTTATCTTCTCAAGAAATTTTGCTGAAAAAGCATTTTTTTAAAACTTAATTTTCTCAAATCCCAAAATTATTTCAGATATTGGACTAATAGTGCTTTATTATAGACCCTTCAGACCACCATGTGTATAGGGTGTAGTATGTGTGCTATTCCATATTTGACCAAAATGGTTATTTATCTTCTCAAGAAATTTTGCTGAAAAAGCATTTTTTTAAAACTTAATTTTCTCAAATCCCAAAATTATTTCAGGTATTGGACTAATAGTGCTTTATTATAGACCCTTCAGACCACCATGTGTATAGGGTGTAGTATGTGTGCTATTCCATATTTGACCAAAATGGTCATTTATCTTCTCAAGAAATTTCGCTGAAAAAGCAATTTTTAAAACTTAATTTTCTCAAATCCCAAAATTATTTCAGATATTGGACTAATAGTGCTTTATTATAGACCCTTCAGACCACCATGTGTATAGGGTGTAGTATGTGTGCTATTCCATATTTGACCAAAATGGTTATTTATCTTCTCAAGAAATTTTGCTGAAAAAGCATTTTTTTAAAACTTAATTTTCTCAAATCCCAAAATTATTTCAGATATTGGACTAATAGTGCTTTATTATAGACCCTTCAGACCACCATGTGTATAGGGTGTAGTATGTGTGCTATTCCATATTTGACCAAAATGGTTATTTATCTTCTCAAGAAATTTTGCTGAAAAAGCATTTTTTTAAAACTTAATTTTCTCAAATCCCAAAATTATTTCAGGTATTGGACTAATAGTGCTTTATTATAGACCCTTCAGACCACCATGTGTATAGGGTGTAGTATGTGTGCTATTCCATATTTGACCAAAATGGTCATTAATCTTCTCAAGAAATTTCGCTGAAAAAGCAATTTTTAAAACTTAATTTTCTCAAATCCCAAAATTATATTTAGATATTGGACTAATAGTGCTTTATTATAGACCCTTCAGACCACCATGTGTATAGGGTGTAGTATGTGTGCTATTCCATATTTGACCAAAATGGTCATTTATCTTCTCAAGAAATTTCGCTGAAAAAGCAATTTTTAAAACTTAATTTTCTCAAATCCCAAAATTATTTCAGATATTGGACTAATAGTGCTTTATTATAGACCCTTCAGACCACCATGTGTATAGGGTGTAGTATGTGTGCTATTCCATATTTGACCAAAATGGTCATTTATCTTCTCAAGAAATTTCGCTGAAAAAGCAATTTTTAAAACTTAATTTTCTCAAATCCCAAAATTATTTCAGATATTGGACTAATAGTGCTTTATTATAGACCCTTCAGACCACCATGTGTATAGGGTGTAGTATGTGTGCTATTCCATATTTGACCAAAATGGTTATTTATCTTCTCAAGAAATTTTGCTGAAAAAGCATTTTTTTAAAACTTAATTTTCTCAAATCCCAAAATTATTTCAGATATTGGACTTATAGTGCCTTATTATGGACCCTTCAGACTACCATGTGTATAGGGTGTAGTATGTGTGCTATTCCATATTTGACCAAAATGGTAATTTTTCTTCTCAAGAAATTTCGCTGAAAAAGCATTTTTTTAAAACTTAATTTTCTCAAATCCCAAAATTATATCAGATATTGGACTAATAGTGCTTTATTATAGACCCTTCAGACCACCATGTGTATAGGGTGTAGTATGTGTGCTATTCCATATTTGACCAAAATGGTCATTTATCTTCTCAAGAAATTTTGCTGAAAAAGCATTTTTTTAAAACTTAATTTTCTCAAATCCCAAAATTATTTCAGATATTGGACTTATAGTGCCTTATTATGGACCCTTCAGACTACCATGTGTATAGGGTGTAGTATGTGTGCTATTCCATATTTGACCAAAATGGTCATTTATCTTCTCAAGAAATTTTGCTGAAAAAGCATTTTTTTAAAACTTAATTTTCTCAAATCCCAAAATTATTTCAGATATTGGACTAATAGTGCTTTATTATAGACCCTTCAGACCACCATTTGTATAGGGTGTAGTATGTGTGCTATTCCATATTTGACCAAAATGGTCATTTATCTTCTCAAGAAATTTTGCTGAAAAAGCATTTTTTTAAAACTTAATTTTCTCAAATCCCAAAATTATTTCAGATATTGGACTAATAGTGCTTTATTATAGACCCTTCAGACCACCATGTGTATAGGGTGTAGTATGTGTGCTATTCCATATTTGACCAAAATGGTCATTTTTCTTCTCAAGAAATTTCGCTGAAAAAGCATTTTTTTAAAACTTAATTTTCTCAAATCCCAAAATTATTTCAGATATTGGACTAATAGTGCTTTATTATAGACCCTTCAGGCTACCATGTGTATAGGGTGTAGTATGTGTGCTATTCCATATTTGACCAAAATGGTCATTTATCTTCTCAAGAAATTTTGCTGAAAAAGCATTTTTTTAAAACTTAATTTTCTCAAATCCCAAAATTATTTCAGATATTGGACTAATAGTGCTTTATTATAGACCCTTCAGACCACCATGTGTATAAGGTGTAGTATGTGTGCTATTCCATATTTGACCAAAATGGTCATTTATCTTCTTAAGAAATTTTGCTGAAAAAGCATTTTTTTAAAACTTAATTTTCTCAAATCCCAAAATTATTTCAGATATTGGACTTATAGTGCCTTATTATGGACCCTTCAGACTACCATGTGTATAGGGTGTAGTATGTGTGCTATTCCATATTTGACCAAAATGGTCATTTATCTTCTCAAGAAATTTTGCTGAAAAAGCATTTTTTTAAAACTTAATTTTCTCAAATCCCAAAATTATTTCAGATATTGGACTAATAGTGCTTTATTATAGACCCTTCAGACCACCATGTGTATAGGGTGTAGTATGTGTGCTATTCCATATTTGACCAAAATGGTCATTTATCTTCTCAAGAAATTTTGCTGAAAAAGCATTTTTTTAAAACTTAATTTTCTCAAATCCCAAAATTATATCAGATATTGGACTAATAGTGCTTTATTATAGACCCTTCAGACCACCATGTGTATAGGGTGTAGTATGTGTGCTATTCCATATTTGACCAAAATGGTCATTTTTCTTCTCAAGAAATTTCGCTGAAAAAGCATTTTTTTAAAACTTAATTTTCTCAAATCCCAAAATTATTTCAGATATTGGACTAATAGTGCTTTATTATAGACCCTTCAGACCACCATGTGTATAGGGTGTAGTATGTGTGCTATTCCATATTTGACCAAAATGGTCATTTATCTTCTCAAGAAATTTCGCTGAAAAAGCAATTTTTAAAACTTAATTTTCTCAAATCCCAAAATTATTTCAGATATTGGACTAACAGTGCTTTATTATAGACCCTTCAGACCACCATGTGTATAGGGTGTAGTATGTGTGCTATTCCATATTTGACCAAAATGGTCATTTATCTTCTCAAGAAATTTCGCTGAAAAAGCAATTTTTAAAACTTAATTTTCTCAAATCCCAAAATTATTTCAGATATTGGACTAATAGTGCTTTATTATAGACCCTTCAGACCACCATGTGTATAGGGTGTAGTATGTGTGCTATTCCATATTTGACCAAAATGGTCATTTATCTTCTCAAGAAATTTCGCTGAAAAAGCAATTTTTAAAACTTAATTTTCTCAAATCCCAAAATTATTTCAGA
This sequence comes from Gymnosoma rotundatum, assembly GCA_916610165.2. Taxonomy (NCBI): domain Eukaryota; kingdom Metazoa; phylum Arthropoda; class Insecta; order Diptera; family Tachinidae; genus Gymnosoma; species Gymnosoma rotundatum. Next base: position 85,374,156 of record OU744337.1, on the reverse strand, counting down.
TATTGGACTAATAGTGCTTTATTATAGACCCTTCAGACCACCATGTGTATAGGGTGTAGTATGTGTGCTATTCCATATTTGACCAAAATGGTCATTTATCTTCTCAAGAAATTTCGCTGAAAAAGCATTTTTTTAAAACTTAATTTGCTCAAATCCCAAAATTATTTCAGATATTGGACTTATAGTGCCTTATTATGGACCCTTCAGACTACCATGTGTATAGGGTGTAGTATGTGTGCTATTCCATATTTGACCAAAATGGTCATTTATCTTCTCAAGAAATTTTGCTGAAAAAGCATTTTTTTAAAACTTAATTTTCTCAAATCCCAAAATTATTTCAGATATTGGACTTATAGTGCCTTATTATGGACCCTTCAGACTACCATGTGTATAGGGTGTAGTATGTGTGCTATTCCATATTTGACCAAAATGGTCATTTCTTCTTCTCAAGAAATGATGAAAAATTAGTGTTTTATTATAACCCATTTTAATGCTTTCCTAAACATTTTTCTGATACCAAACTATTATAGTTTCATAATATATCACTTGAAGCAACATTTTCATAAATTATATTTATAAGGATTTGTGTTTTTCTACTTAAATTATCCTTCAAAAGTATGGAACCCAAAAACAGAACGACTGTTAAGTGGCTAACAGTACTCTGTTAACTGTAAAAACGGCAATGTTAAAAAAAATGGTTTTTGTCTCCACTAGTTAAATACGTATTTATCTTCACACACATAATTTTTGCCCTTTTTTTATTTGTTTAAATAATGTTTGGGGGTTCATTCTAGCCGATTATTTGTATGAGCAGTACAAAAAAGGCTAGCTGATAAAACATTGGCTAATAGCCGGCTTACAGCCGCCGCCGTGGATCAAAACCCTTCGGCGCGGGTCTCTGGACTTGTTGTTATAGCAGACTTAGCATTAAAGGTTCGTTGTAAATTTTAAGCGTCTGTCTGCAACTGTAAAAGGTTATGGCCATATACATTAAATTAATTTGTAATTTTTAATATTAATACTTGTTACTATAACATTCTGTCCAATTTGCAATCAGTTGTCTCTAACGGTTCAAAAGATACGCCCATATAAGTAAATTTACATCAATTATGGGGCACCCTTTAATTTTTAGATTTATTTTTGTATAATTTATTGTTATTGAGAACTATAGTAATACGCAGTCACTTTAAATTTTACAGAAGTGCCCATTACAGTTCTTAATACATTTAGAAAATATGTATCTTATATGGGGACACCCTTTAATTTTTAAGACTATGAACTGTTTTTAAAACAGGACCAAACTGTAGGCATAATCTATTATACTACCAAAAATTTTTAAAATCGGTTCAGAAATGACTGAGTCCTGCAGGCTGAAAAAAGCAGAGATAATAAAATTTCTGTTACGGCATCATAATTTTTACACAAATTATCCAAAAGTTATTCATGTAATTAAGAATACATACATTAATATATTTAAAAAAATTTTAGTCAACTAAAATTGTATAAAACGAAATAATTTATTAATTGACAACAACTTGTTTTAGCTTACATTCTTAAACTCCTTTAAATATCTAGTTTTTATACCCTTCTTCATAGGTATATTTAGGTTTGTGTAATTTCTACAATATCCATATAATATCTATGCTTAGCGAAGTCGATTGAGCGATGTCCGTCCGTTTTCGGGTTGAAATCAACTTTTCCAATGCTCTACATGAGCTAGAGAAAATATAAATCGCTAATCGATCAGACATTGTTTCGAAAATGTTACTATTGAAAATTAGCAAGATCGGGCCATGTCCTTTGAGGAAGCGGAAAAAACAACACGCCTGCCTCTAATTTTTCCAAATCATTTGGAACAAAACTAGTTTTGTGAAGTACTACAATCAAAAAACCAAAAATATATCAATATGGGTATCATTTAATTTTTTTTTTTTAAATGCTTACCCTATTAAGAGCCAATGAGATTATTATGTAAAATTATATATAGTACTTGATTTTTTTCTTACTTTTTAATTCTCTGTCACCCCAATATATGTTTTTTTGATTTACATAGATGGTGAAGGGTATATAAGATTCGGCATAGCCGAGTAAAGCCCTCTTACTTGTTTTTTTTTTTATAAAATTTCAATGGTAATGAAAAAATACCAAGTATATGAACAAGTTAATTCTTTTTCTAGAAAAAAAAATAATATTTGTTTAATTTACAAGCTATTGTAAATTTTATATTGCATCAAATGAAACCAAAGTAGTCGTAAACACACTGTTTTATTTTCTATTGTTAAATTTAAAAAAAATCAAAATTTGAAAAAGAAAACAAGAAAATGAAAATGACAAGGAAATTCAAGAATATATGTAGAAATATGCGAATACATTTTTAACCAAATTACTTCGTTTTCTGTTATGATATTAAGTAAACATATGTATATGTTTTTATAAGGAATTACCAACAACATTTGTACAACTACTGTTGAGTTCAAAGACCTTGCACACTTAGCTGTTGTCTCTAAAATTAAACACGATAAATGTGTCTACTATTCAGAAAAATTTAACAACGCTATTGACACGAGAAAGACGTGGAAAACAATCATGATATTGGGATTGGTAAGGCAACTAACCGGGAATGTGATGCTGATGTCAATTTGCTTAATGAATCTTTCGTTAATATCCCTTTACCAACACTAGACCCTGGCTTTTATGCTCATACGCCATCATATGATCCATTCATTACAAAATTTAGTTTTAAGTGTCTAAATTTGGATGATATTACGGAAGGTTTTTATAGGGTCAAATCAAATTCTGTTGGTTTGGATAATATTAATCCAAGGTTTATAAAACTCATACTTCCATGGGTAAAACACCCTATTAAGCATTTGTATAACACAATTATAACCACTAGTTTCTTTCCGACGGAATGGAAATGTGCCAAAATCATTCCAGTACCAAAAGCAAGTAATGAATACCGCCCAATATCAATTTTACCGTACCTCTCCAAAGTTTTTGAGAGACTAATATATAGACAAATATTTTCATATATAAACCAGAACAATTTATTAACTGAACGTCAATTAGGCTTTAGATCTCAGCATAGCTGTTTAACTGCCCTTACTGATGTAATCGAAGATATAAGAAGTAGCTTAGAAGATGGAAAAATATAATTTTTAGTTTTGCTCGACCATTCAAAAGCCTTTGATGCGGGTTACCACTCAATACTGTGCTTAAAATTATCCAAAATGTTCAACTTCTCCAGTACTGCTGTTAGATTAATGTGAACATATTTAACAGACACATGGCGATGGGTCTCCAATAAAGGACTTCTCTCTAACCCTCTTCAGGTAAAAAGAGGTGTTCTTCAGAGCTCCATACTAGGGCCATTACTGTATTCAATTTATGCTAATGATATACCAGAACAGCTAAAATATTCCAGGATTCAGATGTATGCTGATGACATTCAGCTCTAACTTGATAGCTCTAAAGCTTCCATCACTACTGGAGTTAAATATCTTAACAGTGATCTAAATAAAATTTTTCTGTGGGCGTCTGCAAATAGTTTACGTGTCAACTCTTATGAATTAGTTTTTTTGCATAAAATTGCAACATCAGAGCAACCAAAATATCTTTATGACCGCTTAAGATTTTTGAGATCTTCAAGAAGAAATGGCGTCACGCAAATTCGAAATCGGGATACAGGTCTGAAAGACAGTTTTTCATATTAACTATCCGTCTCTGGAACCAACTTTCACCAAACTTGCAAACTATTAGCAACGCAAATAAATTTAAATGTGTACTAAATCAATTTTATCGAACATAAATTGCTGTTTATATTGTTTTAGTTTACTTATTTTATATTATTTTACTGTTTTTTTCATATAGTTGTATTATTCCTAAATTCTATATATTTATATATGTCCAACTTATTAGAGTTATTGATATAACGTTTCTGATTCTGTTACTTTAAATTATAAGATATTATGTCTTGTTGTATCAGAAAATCGCAATTTAATAATAAATACAAATACAACAGGTTGTGAATTGAGCATATAGCAAGCTTTATAGTGTACTGCATCATTGAAAAGCATATAAACCACAATAGCATGAAACGTCATTGCATGATAAACTATCTTCAAATGTATGTCATCAATTTAAATTAAATGTGACCAAGATATGGCAGAGTTGCCAGTTTAAACTAAGATAAATTTTCATAAAAGTTTCTCACACGACGTACTTTCACCTCGTACGTTATTATAATTTATTAACACATACTTAATGTAAAAGGCACACAATTATCAATGAATTCATTTAATTTACTAGCATTAAACTTTGTGCTGGAAATTACAGTGTTTACAAATATACCTAGTTACACGTCATCAGTTGGTACATATTTATCTATTAGCGGATTAGAGTATTAAATTACAATAAAATTTTTCATATAGATAAATACGGTTATTAAAAAGAAAAAGGTCTTCAAATCTTTTTTTGATTACAAAATTTGTAAAATTAAGGTGAAATCTTTATTCTGGCATGGCTTGTTTAAATATATGAATATTTTATCCTCGTATTTGTATTGTTTAAGTATGTTCATGTATTTAAACTTCATTAAAGTCAAGTTTTTTTTTATATGTATGTATATTCATATAGCATTACTGGAGTTTTAAAAATAGCACGTACCTTGAAATTTGAGCTAAAACAATTATTATCACTAAAATAACACGTCTTTTCGTAAGGAAATTCTGGCCCTTTTCCACACCTATAATTAACTTCAAGAACATTAAATCAAATTAACTGGTTTGTAAAAATATTATTTGCATAAGTAAAACAAACAAAAGCAAATTAATTTCCAAAAACTAACACAAATAAAAGAAATGAGAATTCATTTTTATTAAATGTATTTTTCACAAACCTTAAGCAGCATTCTCTGAAATACTCATTTTGATTTGGCTTTTCACTTGCAATTAAAACGTGTTGCCAACTGAATTATGTCAAAAACTCGCTACAATAATATACTGGCTTTATTTGGCACAATGAAAAGTCTTTCTTAAAGCCACATTAAATGAAATGTACAAATAATTTAAAAGAAATACCTATTTTGAATAAATCGTGTGATGAATTTTTCTACATACACCCGAAGAAAAGTTTAATAGTCACCGCAAAAACATGGACAAGCTAAAGCACTTTTTATCTTCTACATTGCCTCTTAAACAATTTCTTAAACATCCTAAATCTTCCCCCAAGTCAGATTTCGCAAGGTCCGATGTAGCTTTATTTCAATCTAGAAACAAGCAAACATCGCTAGGAGCCAATTAAAAGCTCAAATCGTTTTTTTTTTGGTGGCGTCATAATTATTCATATTAAAGTTGCCATCCTAAGCATAATTCGCAGTGTTGCCGTATTTTTTAAAGGCTCCACGTAACATGTATAATTCTGTTATATTTGGCCAAATTTTCGTAACTTTTGGTACAGACACAAAATAAAGTAATATTGTTAAAAAAAAGAACTTGTTTCATTATTTGAGGTAAGAACCTCTCTAACAGCTGTTTCTCAATTCGATTTTAATACCAAAGGTTACACACTTGCAAAAGCTGTAAAAATCCCACATAAGAGGTAGTTCGAAATAAAAAAATATCGTTAGTGAAGTTGTACTCTGTTCAATTACTGAGAAATGATGAATTGTTTCCTGCTTAATGTCTGGAAACAGCAACATGTTTCTGGCTAGAACTGTAAAATAATATGAGCTGAATTTATGTCATGCGGAAAACTAAGTATTTTGTGAAAACTTGTGAAAATTGTTAGCAACTTAAGTTATTTCACTTGAAAAAACTTCGATTCAGAAGAAAGTTGTGTTTTAATTGCCTTGAAGAAGACTTAAATTTGTCTCTAATAACGGTATTTTTTACATTATTAAAATGGTAAATATTATGTACTTTTCAATCATGGAATATTACTATTTAGTCCTGATTTAAATACGTACACTCCGGTTCACTTACTTAAAGGCACAAAAGATCCCATATTCAGGAGCCGGTATTTTTTGCAATTTTTAACCGATTCCAGAATTTTAAAATAGAAATGGAAGGTAGACATCTTGAGATATAAACAAAATCATGACAATGGTGGTCTCTTAACTAAGGAACCTTTTTTTTGAGGAATTTTTAAAAAAAAATCTGTTCACTTGAATAAAGGCACTCTGTTGTTTTTGTATTATTTTTAAAGTAAGCAGTGATTTTTTGTTGGGAGCGTTTGTTCATTTCAATTTATTACATCTTAGTCTATTTACGAGTCAAAATGGCAAAACAAAAAATTTTATATCTATCGGAAAGGACTAAAACCGCGCAATAGCTAAAAAAAAATTGGACGGAGCCCAACAGTTGTCGACAATTACATCAAGGACCCCGAGGGGCATGGAAAAATTTTAAAGGAAGGGTTTCGTTGTATTTATCTACTTATGAGAAAAGAAAAATCATCAGAATTGCTTCTAATTCTGTCTTATCCTTGTTAAAAATAAGAGCTCAAGCTGGAGTGCAAGGGAGCACTCCAAATTTTCTTAATTATGAAAGCGCATATCTAGACATTCATGCAGATGAAATAGTTTTAAGCACAAATCTTGACCAGTGCGATATAAACAAAATAGTTGATGATTGTATTTAATTTTATATTGAGATATTGATTTTTATAATATAATGAAATCGCTAGGCGTATTAGCTTAAATTTAATAATAAATGGAGTTTAGGGTATTAAGAGTATTAGATTTTAAAGGTATACTAAATGAAATATAAATAAATTCAATTAACTTCTGAAAAAAGTGTTCCAAATAAGACTTACTGTTTCTGATTCTGCTTTTCGATTTCTTTCAGCGTTCGTCCAAATATAAAGATACTGGCAAATGTCGCGCAAATATTTAATCGAATAAATTTAAATAAAACAAAACTTTAGTAGGAATATTTCTTACAAAAAAAAAGGTTATTTAAAACTTAAAAACTTCCAATGTTTCGACACATTTATATTTACAGATTTGCTAAAAATGATATCATCTGATATTTATGAACAAAACTAAAAAAGAACTTTTATCAATCTTTATATAAAGTTTACAGTATCTAGTAAATTTTTTACTTATTTTTCTGTAAGCAAGTAATAAATGGAATTGTATTATTACTTTTTTTTAATATTTTCATAAGTTTTCGATTATATTATATAGAAATAAATTGTCATTTTAAAAAAGGTAAATGCATTTTTTATTGAAGATTTTTAAAATAAGGTGCAGATTTTGCAGATTTTTTTTGCAAAATGGCAACACTGGTCTTTACAGGCTAAAGACCTTTTGTTGTAGATTAAAGATGAATGTTTCGTGCAACCTTTAATTTACTACAAAAGTGTCGCCGTGGAGTACGAATATTATGGTTTAAATCCAATACATTTTTATATGTTTATGTAATTTTTCCCTTTTTTTAATAAAACAATATCTTCCATCAATTGTTTTTCTTTTTTTCACGAAATAATGTATAGCTAAATTTAAAAAAAATATATGTATAAATAGCAGTATTAAAGAGCTTCCCTGAACTAATCCGCAGTTTACATATGCTTCAACTCACTGTGCATCGTTAAAGTTTTTTTATGTCGGCATACGCGAAAATAGTTAAAACCTTATCGTTTCGTATAAAATATCAATATTTAAACACTGTAATATCGAAAATATTTAATGTTAACAACATTGCAAAACAAAAACAAAATTATAAAAAAGCTTAAAAGAGAGTTAACAAATTGCCAAGACTTGACGAAGATATTTTTTAATGTTTTTTAAATTATAAATACGAACATTTTTCGCTTGTGTTTGTTTTTCTCATGTTCGCAATTTAATAGTGTTTGTTTTGTTTTATAAAAAAAAATAGTAAATGGTTGTTTTTGTATTTTTGCTGTTTTTTCCATTGCTTCAGAGAAGCATACGTTCACTTTAAACTTTAGTTACTAAAACGAGACTTTCCAAAGTAGACGTTGTGAGCGCGTTTATAACACCAACAAAAATAATCAGTTAAATTGATAAATTTTAAAATTATATCTAAACGATCAGAGATTTAAAAGAAAGCTGTAAAACTTGCGGATAAAAACAGTAAAACGGATTATTTCCTTGTATTGGTACGAATAAAAAAAAACACGAAAATTGCTATAAAAAAGAAGGTGAATACATATGTTTTGCCCTTTTTCCTTGTTTTTTTTTTTTAATTTTAAGATTATAATTAAAGAAAATATTTATATTTAAATACCGCGATCTAAAGTTTCAAGTTTAAGTAGTGAAATGTAAATGCATTTTTTGTCCTTGTCCTTGTTTTTTGTGGAAATTTGGAGTACGGTTTGTTTTATTGTTTTTTGGATTTTATTTTATTGTAAATTCTTGTGTTTGTAGTTGATATAATTGTGTTTGTTGAATGACTTAATAATTTTTTTCCTCAAAATTTAAATCAAAGCAAACAAACCAACCAATTGCGAATTTTGAGCAGCGGAAGAAATATTACATTAAAAAAATGTAAAAAAGATATAATAAACAGCAATGGAATTAATATGGCTTTAATTTTGAAATCATTCTTAATAACATTATTATTGAAGAACTTGTTTTTACTTAAGAATCAGGGATGGAAAAGCAAAATCTAAAAATATCATCAATATAGTCTGGTAATTTTTGACCTTTAGTTAATTAAAGATTTTTTATATTGAGATTACGATTAAAGTTCAAAACAACATTTACCATGCTGAAGTGGTAACCATTCAAAAAGTGGAATCCGCGAAACGCTTTATCATTTTTGAACTCGTTTTATCAGGAGAACTTGAAATCTACTCCTTTGGCACGTTTTGACAATTCTAATTTGTGTTATTGCGTAAAAAGTTCGTAAGGCATCTTTTAATTATTTTTATAGGACTTTATGAAGATTTGTGTTGTTATTTCAATTATCCCTTATTCATATACTTAAAGCTACTGAAAAGGACTATCAAGGTGCCAAAAGGACTATCGTAAGAGACTACATTTGTCGCTGCATAAAATACTAAACGCAGTTTTGCTTCGGGGTATATCATTAAGACAACATCCTTAAAAAAAATTTTCTGTAAATGAATTTATTAAATAAATCATAAAGAAAACTAATTTTAAATTGTTTTCAAGTACATTGAGTTAAATTATCTGGACATTTGAAAGTACTCCGTTGTAAAAAACTAACATCGAAAAATTACATTAATACATAGGTATTGGAAAGTTGTACTAAATTTGTCAATGGTATGTTATTGTACTTTGAATGCTCGCATTGTAAAAAATGTAATTGCACAACCTTTGCCAATACTGTTATGAATCCATTTAACGTGATGTTGCAAATTTTCTGTAATCTTCATAGTAAATAATTATTTTGCTGCCGTTGTTTTAACACAATTCTGTGTTCTACAAATATGTATTTATACAGTGCTTTATGATGATAATATTTGCTGTTGTGGGTGTTTTAATCGTTTTCGAATCAGCGACGCCGGTTCTATTTTACATTCTTCACTGGAATTTCAAGTAGCCTGGTGCCTATTTACTAACAGCAACACAATTGCTTGCACTTGTTAACATCTGTATACTTTATTTGTTATACTCATATATTCTTTTTTATGTTGCTGCCAGATTTTACGACTTATTGTTATTTCCACGATTTTTCTACAACATTAGAATAATTTTTTCAAATCAGATGAAAAATTTTTAGTTTTGTTATTATCAGCTATATCAGACATTCCGATCGAAATGGTTTTAGTTCCGATTTTGCTTTATCTTCTTCAGATTCCGATCGAATTTGTTTATTCCTAAAAAAAATGCCGAATCTCCACTCTTTAATTTAAATGAGGTAATTTTGCGCACACCAATGTAAACACAAGGCTAATCTAAGTAAGGCCTCATAATAAAAGTAAATTTATAAACCTTAAATAACAAAATATTAAAGGAACTAAATTTCACTCCGGTTTCAAACCGAAGAAATTTTTCGTTTCTCGTTTTCTGAGGTACCAGTTCTCGAAATTAAAACCACTTTTGATCGGAATTTAGTTCTGTTGACCTGGCTGCATAAAATAAATATGTATAATATTTTTTATTTCTAGTCCAAGGTTTTAGGGAGAATTATTTTTAATTATCGGATTGTTAAGGTTTGTATCAGAGAACTGCAAGAGTGTCTGTTTTTAATACTCTAAGTATACTCATCTTAAATGCGGTTGCGGTGTGATCGCCACCGCATTTCTTAAGTGCGAGTATTTACTATACCCATTCCATTTGAGTATAAGTGTCCACCATACTCAAGTAAAATGTTTGCGATGCTGGCTTTACTTTATTCGTACTCATACTCACAACAACCACCAATAGAGAGAGATTTTAACGTGTGTAGTAAGAGAAAAACAGAGTTATCAGATCAGAATTATTAAATCAAACACAATATCAAAAGTCGTCAATGTCTAAATTAGCTAACATACATACTTCTTTGAAATTATGAAAGTTTATTTAATATATAACAGAAAATAACTTTAATAGAACCCGTAAAATTCGCCATATTTTTATTTATTAAAAACACAACAAAAGTTTACTAATAGCTCAAGAATAGTTCATTGTTTATTATATTACGTTTTTGTTAGGGTTTTTTTAAGTCACACAGAAGAGAAATTTAAAAATTCTATTCGTTAAGCAAATAGATTTTTAAAATTAATAAATAGGTATAAAAGCAATAATTATATTTAACAAAATAAAATATATAAACTAAAAACTTTATTTTATTTATTATTATTTATGAGGAATTAATATATTACATCAGCGTATATACAGTTTTGTTAAAACTATAAAAATTAAGTAATTTTCCTTTTATTCACGCATTCATTTTATCATTTTGTTTTCCTAAACACCGTTAGTAGCACGTTTATGACAACAAGGCGCATAAATTGAAAATAATTGTTCATAAAAAACAGCAACAAAATAAGTATACCTGCTTTAAATAGTGTACAAAAGCTGTGCCTTTAAGCGGTTTTTATTGCATTTTATTCATTAAATATGTGTTGTATTTCATACCTATGAAAACGGTTGTTGTCTGTTTTTCTGCTTATAATGTTTAAGCAATAGATTTGATCAAATTTTGTTTTTTTTATTGTTTATAAATAGATCTGCATACAATGCAGTATTTCACAAAACGGTAGTAAAAAACTTTAATAGGGTAAAAATGTGGCAACATTGCTTACAAATAAAGAGAATTAAAAAATTCTCGCGTACGAGTATAAAAAATACTTAAAATTCTGATTTCGATATTTTTGATACTCGTTTTTACAAGAATGGGTAAAATAAACACCGCAACTTTTTATTGCGGTGTTTAAAATACTCGAGTATGAAAAGTATAGAGTAAGTATGCGGTGTACTCATGAGTTGCGGTGTACTCGTGCAGTTCTCTGGTTTGTATCGGCAGATAATATTAACAGATTTTTAATGATTGCCTTCATTAGAGAATTGACCTTTTTTTAATTTTACAATTTCAATAACCAAACAATTTTTGTACAAGTTCTATTTATTTTTATCCACTCTAGTTTTCTAAAAACAAAGGGTTGAATGATCGCGCTCAAAATTTCTATATTTCTCTATTTGCAAAAGTTGTGAAAGGCAAGAAAAAGTCATCATAAGAAAAAATCAGTTTTTAACGTCTTTTTGTTTAATGTTTAAACAGGTTTCCACAATAATTAATACAGTCGTGAATGTTTTTTTTTTTTATAATAAATCTTTTTCGCAAATATTATTAAAGATAACAAAAAGATTTTAGTCGTTTAACCTTTGTTTACTACGTCGTTCAAGCGCTCTGTTATTTCTTTTAATATTATTGCATCTTTAGCTCTATTGTTTACAATAATTAATGGTAAATTTTTATTGACTACTTAAAATGCAAGAATTAATTATAAAAAAATAGTTTCTGGTAACGTTGGTTTATGTTAAAACGCTCTCACTGTAATTTCGTTTCAGAAAAATCCATAAATTTCGCTTTCCGTGGAAATAAAAAACATATTTTATGTTATTATTTGAACTATTGGTAAAAGTTAAGGAAAAAATTATTTTCATTACACGAAGTTGTCCCCTATATTTTTTATACGAATATTCGACTACGAGTGTATTATTGTAAATTGTGTTTTTTTCTTTATCTTTGTTTTCAATATACGTAATTTGCATTCATCAAAATTATTATTTTTGTTGTTGTTTCTTGAATAATATATTTTCTTAATGAAGAGCACAAATACAATTGTTGCTCAAGTAGGTATTTCGTAAATTGTTGTTTCTATTGTTTCATTTTTCTGTGTGTTTTTTTGTGTTTTTTATTTGATCGTAGATTTACGTTTATTTTTCAATTATTTCGTGTACCACTTGTCATTATTTTTAGTATTTATTTTAAGTTTTATTTTTTATTTTTTTAATGATATTTTTGCGGCAATTTATATATTTTCTTTAATTTTGTTATAACAATTGACGTTTTCGAAACTTGTTTTGAACCTTGACTTTTGTTTTTATAATTTGATAGTGTTTTTAAAGTAATTTCTATTTTAATTTTTGTATTTGTTTCTTATATAATTGCCGTATTCACAAGCTCTGCTAAGGTGTAGGTAGTATTGCATACTACCTTTTGTTTACTTCTTTGTGAACAACCATTGTATCAGTGTGCCATTGTACATTGTACTTCATACGTCAAAAAGTAAATAAGAAGAAGAAAAGTGCTATTCATCATTTGTTATTTATAAGCCAAATGGGGGAGAAAACAGAAAAAAGTAAATTAATAAATTTTTTGTGTGAGGATGAAATTGAAGACATTTTTAGGATGAACCTAATGTACTTGCTCTCCAGTCGCAGAATTATACATTTAGGGCTACCAAAATCATCATTATGGCATAATTGGGTTTTAAGATATTTTGATGAAAACAGATTTCTTCATATGATACGACTACGGCCAGAGGAATTTGCCTATATATTCAACCTTATAAAAAATGACGATGTTTTTCACACAATTGGCGAAAGGCTCCAACTACGCATTGACTTGCAGCTTAAAATTGTACTTTACTGCTTTGGATCTTCAGGAAATGGTGCTTGTGTTCGTAAGGTAGCATCTCTTATTGGTATAGGTGATGGCGGTACCATACAAATCGAGAAATCGAGTCATTAAAGCAATATTAAATCTTAAAGAACAGTTTTTATATTGGCAACTTTCAACTTCAACTTTCTAATAAATCAGTCAAATCAATAAATTAAATAAATAAAACTAATAAAAATATCTTTTAATTCAGTTTAATTTAATATAATTCACACATGAACACAAAAATAATAATTCATTTAAACATAAAACATTTAAACAAATACAACGTTTGAAAAACATATGAAAAAAGTACTAAGTGTTGTATAGCATGTTTGCATGAAAATTACCAACAACACAGCTAGCACCGTTGTATTTTGTTAGCACTTAGCACGTACTAGGGGGCTTGTGAATAGGGCAAATGTTTCTAGAGGAAAAAACTAAAACTGAACAAACTTAATAAATTGAAACTTCATGTTAAAAAATATTGAAATGTTATTGAGATTGTTAAATAAATAAAAAAGCAAATTGTTATCAAAACTTTGTTAAATTTTATTTCGTTGTTGAAATCAAATAAAACTATATAAATAAGACTGATCATAAAAACTTTAGAAAATGTAAAAATTTTTCACATATTTCCCTGGAGTTTTATTGGGTTTTTGTTTTTTTTCTTTCACATTATTACTTTGAAAGTAGTATAAGTCCATTATATTTGATCTAAATTTTCAATTTCGTTATAAAAATGATAACTAAGAAGCTCAAAATGAGCTTAGTAAAATAAACCATTATGTTTTAAACGATTCAAATACAAACCACTAAAAACATCTCCATATAATAAAAAGTCGGACTTGCAAATTCGCCATTAAAATTTTTAAAATATATGATAATTCATGAGACCATATTTATATTTATGAAAAAAAAAATTCTGTTTAGTATTAAGTATTACATTTTTATGGAGTTGCAAAGTTTATATTTTCTTTAGGCTATATTGCATTACACATGCGATATGATTACATAGCTCTTCAAAACATGTGACACAGACGATTATTGTTTATATTTAATAGAACTTCAATTTTATTGTAGTATGAAATTTTTTTACAAGTGCGGTTTACCACTAATTGATCGAATAAATTCTTTTGATGTAATTTGACATACATACATTTAAAATTAATACTTGCTGTGGCGCTTTAATGCAATTGTATTTTTTTTTCAGTTGTTTGTATATATGTAAATATATTTTTTTTATTATTGATCTTTTTTGAACCTGAGCACTTATTACTTGACAGTTAACCAAAAAAATAAATATTTTTTATAGAAAAACAGTTTGTAAAAATATGTGGATTAATTTAATTATACATATATTTCACTCTGTTATATGTGGCCACATTACCAAATCTCATATGTTTTTTTTTACCGATACCACCTTGTCTCAAATAATATCGAGCTTTCTCGCGGACCCATGATTATTTGAATAATATTGTAAGGCTTATTTATTATACTTCTTTTTGGCTTTCTATACTTAGCTTCAAGATCTCTCCTACTAAGCTTTTCAGATACTTTGACTAAGAAGCTACGAGCTTTTTCTTTAGCGAAAAAGGTTGTGAATAAACCTCCAGCCCGATTTAAATATATCTAACTTCAACTGATCTTCTTATTCTTTTAATTGAAGCTGTCAGACAAAATAAAGAATAAGATCATTGGTAAACAGTTATTTCAACTAAAGTTCATTCAAGAGAGTTAATGAGAAAATCGTTGTAATTTTTACATAAATTCTTTTTTTATTAGTCCTTTTTAATGTTAGAAGACCCCAGTCGTTTTAACTCGCCAACGAATAGAAAAGGCAGTTGCGATCTGCATGGCAACATTATGTTGCTTGAGCATGGTAATAAAGTATATTAAATGATATTAAAGTAAATAATTCTTAGCGTATTTTATTTTTTAATCAAAATAAGAAAGAAGAAGAAGAAGAAGTAAAGAAAATATAATAATTTGTTTTAAACGTAAAACAAAAGCTACTGAAAGGCTTGCAACAATATTACTTTAATAATTAAAGAAAAATATTGTTTCACTGTAAATTAAAATAAAATATGAAAGAAAGATCACAAAAAATTACACAAAGTTAATAAAAGGAAAAGTAACAAGAGGAATAAATGTTTTTGGAAAAAGAAATACCGCAGAGTGTAATGATCATCATATACCTCTTTAACACAGTATATAAAGATGAGTCAAAGTATTGCAACATGAACTCTACAAAAATATTCAATAATACATCGCTCGATTGTTGTAAAGTGATTATATTATTGTCGATAGTGTTTTGCAAATAAGAAATTTTTTTACATGTCAGAACTATTTTGGAATTGACCTAAACCTTTCCGAGCATCTTAAAAATATCTACTCTGAGTCGATTTAGTACTATCGGAATATAGATCGAACATTGCAAAGAAAGTGCCCATACCTACTAAGTATTCGCTATGAATATATACTAAATCGACTAAGGGGTTCCGAAATTGCCTAAAACAGCCAAAAGAAATATTTGCTTTATGTTGCAAATACCGGTGTTTAGTTTCTTAAACTGATAATTATAAAATAATTATGCACAGACACAGTTTTTGTAATGTAACACTAATCAGTTTAATATAATTTAAGTGAGACTCAAATTAAATTAATATCAAACTCGAAATATTTTATTAAATGCTATTTTTAGTTCTGTGTTGGTAAAAGAGTTATTACTTTTTCGCGTATCAAATCGAAAAAAGAGTTGAGCCACACAAAACTTTTCGTTTGCCTTTTACTAAACACGTGCCAAATTTGCACTTAATATAATTAAATATGATTAAAACCAATTGCTAATTATTGGCGATACAATAATAAATACTTGAAAAGTCCACTTATCCATTAAAATAAAATAATTGCTGCAAACTGCAAAAAAATATCATGTATAAAATGGGTCTAACCCACTAAAAATTATCTCGTTAAACGATATTTTTGTGGTTTTAATTTAAATGATTTAATTACACAAACCCAAAAAAATACATTTTGAGTTGATTTTACAACGCCGTAAAACTCACAGCAATGTGCCAAATTATTTTTTCTGTTATTTGATCTCCGTTTTTCTTTTTGCACTTTTTTATAAGTAAATTTTAATTTTGTTTATTTATACTGCTGCCGCTTTTGTAGTTTATTTATAATTCCAGCAACATTTTTATGTATTTAATTTATGACCAAGAATCCGAATTCTTTAAAAACAGGAACACATTTGCCCTATTCACAAGCCCCCTAGTACGTGCTAAGTGCTAACAAACTACAACGGTGCTAGCTGTGTTGTTGGTAATTTTCATGCAAACATGGGATAGAACACTTAGTACTTTTTTTCATATGTTTTTCAAACGTTGTATTTGTTTAAATGTTTTATGTTAAAATGAATTATTATTTTTGTGTTCATGTGTGAATTATATTAAATTAAATTGAATTAAAAGATATTTTTATTAGTTTTATTTATTTAATTTATTGATTTGACTGATTTATTAGAAAGTTGAAGTTGAAAGTTGCCAATATAAAAACTGTTCTTTAAGATTTAATATTGCTTTAATGACTCGATTTCTAATATTTTGTATGGTACCGCCATCACCTATACCAAAAAGAGATGCTACCTTACGAACACAAGCACCATTTCCTGAAGATCCCAAGCAGTAAAGTACAATTTTAAGCTGCAAGTCAATGCGTAGTTGTGTGAAAAACATCGTCATTTTTTAAAGGGTTGAATATATAAGCAAATTCCTCTGGCCGTAGTCGTATCATATGAAGAAATCTGTTTTCATCAAAGTATCTTAAAACCCGATTATGCCATAACGATGATTTTGGTAGCCCTAAATGTATAATTCTGCGACTGGAGAGCAAGAACATTAGGTTCATCCTAAAAATGTCTTGAATTTCATCCTCACACAAAAAATTTATTAATTTACTTTTTTCTGTTTTCTCCCCCATTTGGCTTCTAAATAACAAATGACGAATAGCACTTTTCCTCTTCTTATTTAGTTTTTGACGTATGAAGTACAATGTACAATGGCACACTGATACAATGGTTGTTCACAAAGAAGTAAACAAAAGGTAGTATGCAATACTACCTACACCTTAGCAGAGCTTGTGAATACGGCAATTGCTTTTATGTAGATTTTTAATTTATTACTACAGTATGTTCAATGATCCTTGTCCTTAAATTTTAAACAGCTTAAAGTTCCTGGGTATCTAATTTATGGAATAGGGTGATTACGTCAATTTAGTACAATGGGCATAAATTTTTCAAAATAAGTGTGTGTTTTCCTTTTGTTTGGTTGTTAGCTGTGATTTGAAATAAAGTTTAAAAACCAAGACACAACATTAGACTTGAATTTTGGCAGAAAACATAAAAGTATAGAAAGGAAACAAGATATAGAACATTGTGGTTGTGAGCAAGTTCCATGCGAAATTAAGATCATTAAACCATGTAATAAGATCTCGACCATAACTAATTTCCGCAATTCAACTCATGGGCCATTCCTTTGTTCAAATGAGGTTCGTCACGTGTAAATGTGACAACAGATATGTATGGCATTTGACTTCGTGTAACTTATTGCAGATTTCTTATTTTAACCATTCGATTGCCATAAAAACCAATTCTTTGGATATTGACCAGAAACCTACATTTTCAAAATGATGTAAAGAGCTACCCTCGTATTTGAAAATAAATACAAACAATAAAATTTTTTTAAAAGGTAACATCATTATTTTTACTGTATTTCTCAATGAATAAGTTTGCACAGGTGTTAATTATTATTATTTTTCTTTTATTATTATGAAATTGGGTTGTGCTGCTCACACAATAGAAATTTAAAGTGCTTAGCACTTTGCTTTTTTTTTTGTTATTTAATACAACTACTTGACAATAGTGAGAAGAAGAAAAAAGCCATGTTCAAGTAATTAGTACCACAAGTGTAAAAATTATGGTTGGTTTTTACATTTTATTTGTTTATTATTTTATTTAAATTTAAACAATCTGTTGAATCTTTGAAGGTTTTATTTATGTAACAGTTCAATATTTAAGTATTTTTGTGTATTTTTCAAACCATTTGCCAATGCGGTCATTCCCGTAAATTACTCAAACGAATATGTCTAATATTAGTTATTGTAATGATATTTTATTTATTTCTAATGTTTGTTTTCGTATTGTCAAGCATTAAAAAAAAAGACAAGTGATCATCCATCAAAATATTTTTCATGTCCATATTGTGAAGTTTTGCTGGCTTATTCCTTATATTTGTCTGTCAAAAATTTTTGGTTCCTTAATCTATGCGACTTGAACAAGAAAGAAGGAAGGAAATTTGGAAAAATTCCTTAATACATAATTTCTAAACATTTATTGACATCCCTATTATATATTTAAAAATGATTTATTATTTTTGATCAACTTATAATATTTTACTTAGGAAATGGAATAATCCAGATTTTATAGAGAAGTTTTATTCAATGCAACATTTTTTCTAAATCGCTGCAACAGATGTTTGATAGAACTGTTTTGTATACACAACTTTTATTATTTAATTTAATTTGGGACTTTAATTATAGATTATTAATTTATGAATTACTTTTATAAAATGAGCTCTATCCAAGTATCTACTGAGCCACTAAAAAGGTTCTTTCCCCCCTTCACATCTTATCAACATGTTTAATTTTTACAAGACAAAATATAATTCAAATAAATTGCAATTTTAATTTGCAAATTTTAATAGATTTAACGAATTAAAATGAACAAATACTTGAAATTTAATTAATTCACATTAAAAAAAATCACGTTTCTGACTTCCAACACAGACAGCTAATTTATAAAGATTATGTTTAATAAACAAAACTAAAAAATTGAGAAAATGTCCTTTATGAAATGTCTGCCGTGAGTACTATTCACAGTTAAAATGATTTATGTCTAAAATTCGAATAAGATGACATACATTTTGCTTTAATAAATTATTCAATTGTGTGTAAAATTATTTATTTAAATTTAATATGAAATATTGATTAGAAAAATAATATTGTACTTCATGTAGTGGAAAAAATTGTTGTATTCTTTTTGAAACAAATGAAAGAAATATTCTTATCATTTGTATCTGTTTGAATGTTTGTATCTCAAAATTTTTTAATGCGAATTAATTTAAAGTCAGCAAATTAAAATAATAAAAATTAGAATATATGTTACTTAAGACGAATAAAGATAAATAATAATTTTAAAGTTTGAAAAATTAAAACTATTAAAGGCACACCATTGCTATGTGGACTCTCTTTTAACGAGAATCGATTATTTTACTTTTTATGATGTTAATTTGAAAGTTCTGTATCGATTTAAAAAAGTAATCTGTAGTGTCAGCGATAAAGCTGGGATTTTTAGATCATTTGATAAGTGTCGTAATCTGAAAAGCAATTCTGCCGAAACTGTGATTCGTTGAGGGCCATCTTTGGCCCACGATTATTTGTAGATAATGGAATGAACATAATTTTAAACCGACTATAAATAAATAATCGTTGTGATACTCCTTATCCGTTACATCATTTATTTTAGCATTAATTGTTACGATTACCAAAAACTTTTTGATAGTGCTGTCATCCATTCATCTCTGATGCTTTAGGCATTTCCGTTTTCTGCTGCAAATTGGATTCCACGCTGTGGCTGTTGGAACAGTCTTTTTCTACAAATACATTTAGAAATTAAAAGTGACGTGAACTTAAGCCGGATCAATAACTTTTTATTCATTTGGTTATAAAAACAATTTTCTTTTTATACAAAAAAATATGTGAATAAGGTCCCATAAAACTATTGCCGTAACAAAAAATATTATGCTTTTCTTTTTAATGCTCTCCATAAATTTCTATTTTATTTTTTATTGTACATACTATAAGTATGTACTTTTTAATCGTATAAAAAATTGTAATATAATATTTTAATAGTTTCTTATGATTTCACAATTTATCATTTCTAATAGCTTGACAAATATTCCAGATAAGAAATGTGTTTTGTTAGTTTTTTAGTTGTTTTTTTTTTCTTTTTCTTTTTTTCCCCTTTTTTTTGGTTTTTTGTTTTTTTTTTTTTTGTTTCTACTTAAACGTATTATTTATTATTTACAAGAGAGTTATTTATAACAAATTTTTTTCGAGTTAATGTCAATTTTTATTTTGTATAACATCCCAGCAAAAAATTAGACATTACCTTAAAAAGTACTTGCCATATAATGACTTACTTTTGTGATTGCCATATTTTGTTACTCGCTTACAAAATACATTACATTAGTTTCCAAAAAAGGAAGTAGTAATGGAACTAGTTCTTTACGTTAACAGAGAGTACCGTACTAATGGTACTCATTATTTCCCACAATAATTAATGTAATCGATTCTCAGTAATTGATTATAAAAGTCTCATGCTTAACTCCACACTCGATTACCTTTTCAAAAATTTTTTGCTGGGATTTTGTTACATACTTTTATAGAAGAAGTATATATTTAATAATGCCTTGGTAGGCATTAAAATTTGTTTTTATGCCTGACTTGCCAAGAAATGTTTGTAAGAGAAAACAAGTGCGTAAATTTAACATTAAGTGAAATTAAAACATTGTGTTTTGGTAATGCTAATACTGAAAATTATTTTTATTAAAAGTTTTTATTTATATCATTAAACAAATTAGAAAATGCTTTTAATTTAATGTTATTACCATCATTATAATTAAGGTTTGGAAATTAAAAATATAATTGTAAAATGT
Organism: Gymnosoma rotundatum; assembly: GCA_916610165.2. NCBI lineage: Eukaryota > Metazoa > Arthropoda > Insecta > Diptera > Tachinidae > Gymnosoma > Gymnosoma rotundatum. The sequence continues at coordinate 85,353,302 of OU744337.1, read as the reverse complement.
TTATATTTCATTTAAATGTTTTTAAACTTTATTATATTAATTAAAGTTTATGAATTCAATTTTGAACTTTAGATTCTTTAGAATTGCTCAAATTCTATTCTTCAATTGCTTTTTTTAAATAATATTAAATGATATTGTAATACAGATGTCTAACTAATTGTGTGGCAAAGTACAGCTTGTGATATCGAGTGAAATTCTAAGGAAATTTTGATCAGTATCGAGTGCCAAGTATAATAGTTAATTCTAAATTCATATTTATAAATATATCAACATTAAAATTTTCGGTTTTAGCTCACATTACAGGTATTAATTTCCTCAAAGCTTTACTCGACAGAACGTTCCAGTCATCTTTAAAAAAAAGCCATATTTAAATTTGTAATGACGGACAGACAGACAAATTGAAAACATGTGTGTGAAGATAAATAGATCAAGTTAAACACGTTTAAAAAAATATAACATGCGACAAATTTTTTCTCCCATACATACACTATAAATTGTATACATAATTCCAAACTTTTTTAACAAATACAACTACAGCAACAAATTCCTTCCATCTCGGTCAATCGAACCTACTAGGAAATCAAGGGTACATAAAGAGCTATTAAACTGTAAACACTGTTTATTGAAATTGAGCTTAAGAAATTTTTTATAAGACGCTGAAAATTGACTTAATGCAATTTTCTCATATACGATGAGTTCTGTGAGGAATTTTGTTACTGTAACCAAACCCTTCCATCTCGGAGAATCAGATCTATTGGGAAATCAAGGGCACATGCAGAGCTATTAAAATGTCAACACAGTTTATTCAAATAGGATCCAGAATATTTAAAGAATAAATACTATAATTAATAATATATGATTTCAAAAGATTATTATGAGTGTTTTGTTTAGAAAATTTCCTTTATATAAGCACTTAATAGTAAAATTTCACAATTTTATTGTTTTACAAAATTAATTTACATATGATATGGCGTAAAACACCAAAACATGGTTGAAATTCGCTTGTAAAAAACATGGGTACGCTCTGTACCCAAAACAAATTAAACATCAATATTTTTACTAAAAATTTATTTAGTATCATTCATATTGTGCATTTCACTTATATAAAACAATTAATATTCCAAAAAACTGTTTTTATTATTTCCTTTTTTTATAAATTTTCCGGTCTGAAGAAATAAACCAGCTTTAATATTATTTATATTCTCGTTTTTATTTTTTAGTTTAATTTTCTCCTTTTTTTTTGGCATTATTTTGGAAATGAAAGCTGGAAACAACAAGACCTTAATTTTAATGGTTTAGAGCGAAATAAACTCTTCTTCGCTAATGCAACATCGAATTTGGTTTAATGGAGGAACCCAATCTGTTGCTGTTTGTTCTTTTTTTTAGTTACAGAATGAAAGATGAGAAGTTTTTAAAGCATTTATGTCGAAATTTTCGATTGCTCAGTTGGTTCTTCGATGTTATTAAAATCCAGCTGTTAAACATTTTTCTCTTGTTTACACAAAAATACACCTGTGATCTTATCATGTTTAATTGCATTTTTTTTTTCTTCTTCTTCTATTTCAAAATATGCCTCTATAAAATATTATTATATTTTTAATTTTTATCAAACTGCTATTTTGTACAATTTTGGTTTATTGCTTTCACCATGATATTATGCCTTTTTAAACAATTATCTTTATTAGAAGGTTAACTTTATGACGCTATTGTTTGAATACGATTATGGGCATGTAGGCAAAGCATTTGGGACCTCAGCTCGGCATTGGTCCATACATCGTTGCCTTCCAATTCGTCCAAAGTTGTTGGTGGTGCTTAACTCAATGACTTTACGTAATGTTTTCAATAAATATCCAATCCAATTGCGGCCAGAAAGAACTGGTAATCGTTTCTTTATACCTTTCGCTGTAGCGTTGTGGCAATCGACAAACTGGATCTTAAAAGTTCATAAGCTGAGATATGTACGTTAAGTTTTCTATAAAGTGAATAGAAAACTTTTATTTGTGAAACTAGTTAGTTGCCCAAATTGCAAAACGGATGAAGCGTATTTACGAATTTTAACGTACATTTTTCGAAGTAACAGTTTTAACGTTTTGTTTCTTTTTATATCATTAAATAAAATTTAAAAAAGTGATTAAACAAACCCAAAGTAAATTTAAAAAATTTTTATCAACGCTCGTTTAATGGTGCCACTTATGGCTTTCGCGCTTTTTTACAAAATGTTTATTTATTTAAACCTTTTATTTATTTTACCAACTTTTGATTTTACTGTCGCGTCTTTTGTTCGAAAGCTTCAGATATTTCTTAAGCCAAATTTGTTAATTTTATTTCTCGAGCACAGTTAGATCTTGTAACCCCTTCCAAAAAGATTTCTTTTACTTTGAAAACTACAGAAACATTTATGTTGCACAAGCAACGCTATTTAGTACATTTTTTGCCACTAAATCAAAAAATTTTTCCAAGCCATCATATGAAATATGTATGTACAGATTATTATGTGGCAAATTGTAAATTATACATAAACACGTCAATTGCAACCATGTTGATTTTATTCAGATATTTATTTTTATTTTTCATTAAACTAAAATTAATACGTTACTAAGCAACCTTAAGAGGTTTTAAGTCTTTTTTAAGTTTGACACTTGTGTTGATCGATTGGTTAAGGAAAATCTGGCAAAATCGAATTTTATCCGTGTTTTATTCGTTTGGCCATCGTCTTCAAAGAAAAAATAAATTGGAAAATTTAATGAAGTGAAAATGAATCGAATGCAGGTGCTGACTAATTTATAAAAAACAATTTTTTTTTTTAATAATTTTTCAATTTATTCACATTTAAATTTATTCTGCCGCTGTTGTGTACTGTGATTTTCTTTCGTTGTCATACGGTTTTGTTGCTTTCTCAAATTATTAAAAACAAAAAAACAAATAAAAAATGAATAAAATTATTAAATGAATATACACCGATTAATTTAACTTGACCTTAATTATTTCTTAAAATGTAATCATCAAGTTTCATTTAAAATAAGTTTTTGTAATGACAAATCTCTATTTTCAAATCAAACAGTGTACAATAATGCAGATTATAATTTTACAAATTACATAAGATTTCCTTTGTTAAACTAAAAATTATTTGGCATAAATCCAGAAATTACATTTTTCAAGTGCGCAATTACGAATTAAAAAATATGATTTAAATTATCGTATAATAAAAAAATTAAATCTTTTTTCATATTAAAACAAATACATTGTTTTTATTGCTGAACATTGGCTGAGTGTTAAAAATCGATAACACTATGTTACAAAGTATAAAAAATAGTAGATGCCTTTAAACTAGCTGGTGGAATTGGGGATAGATTACTATGCAGTTTTCAGACAATTTTAAAAACGTCTTATCGATTTAAGCAGTATTCACGAACTTTTCGAACTTAACAATTTTAGAAAAATTAATAATTAAAAGTTGGCAATTTGTACAAAACTTTTAACAATTTTGATCGCACATGTAGCTGAATATTCACTGTTGTTGGTGAGATCAGATCGTAGGCATAGATTATAATTATCCAATAAATTTAAATGCGATGGTTTTAAATCACCCGACCTAGGTGTCAAGATCTTATCAACGAAACTAGAAAGTACATAAAACAACACATCGACCATGTTAATATCATCCAAAGTAGACAAATAATTATGTTGTCGCTTTTAGAAAAGACACTGTCTCAACCCAAAATTAAAAACTTACTGCAACATGTAGACTCTTAGTCCAATCCATCATTATAATTATTTGCTATGTAGTCGACTAAGTAAATTATAGGTATTAGATATATATAAATATCTTTATAAGGTTGCTTGTATGTTTGCGCTTGCGTCAAAGACGGCTAAACGAATGAACCGATTTTAATGAATTTTGAAGCACGAATTGATAGCGCACTAGGAAGCAGGCATTTTTATGCGTGTAATTCGTGATGTTGACAGTTAGCGGCCTCGTTTATCAAAAGCTTACAATTTTATTCACTGATGCAAATTAAATGATCCAGCGGCTTGCTTAAATAATACAGTATTACAATCTTAATTTGAGTCTGCTAATGCAAATCATTTCGGCCGCAGAATCGATCTAAATTGACGTATACGGGTAAAAGGCATTGTGCCTCGATTTTTTCCCATTACTCTTTTGAAGTTGCATGTCTATGCAAGTAAGTTATAATCGACCGGTACTCCTAAAGTAAAAAAAACTCATGCGATTACTCAAACTGAAAGTCTATAGAATTGAAATCGTACATCTTGCCAAGCCCCAACTCCATATCAACATCCGCACCCCAATTCATATTTCTTAGTGTTATGGAAACAAAATCGTGATATAGTGGATTACTGGGCATTAAATAAATTTTATCTCCACAATCCCCCAAAAATAATTTCAACTATCTCCAAAAATCCCCACTACAAATAATACTATTTATTTTAACGTTTTAAGAATAAACATAAGTTTTTGTACAAATTTTAACGCATTCCGATGACTCTTTTATCTCTAATAAATAAAAATCAACAACAAAACAATATTATGATGAATAAAGTCAAAAAGTTCTGAGAAAGTTCAAGATTCTCTATCTCTTTGCCTTAAGTAATATTTTGGTACATATTTTTAGAGTTAAACATTTGCAGCATTTCTGAAAATGAAACAAAAGTTGCACAACAAATTGAATTATTTTTGAAATTTAAAATTTGTATTACTCGTATTTCTCAATAAAAAATCGAGCAGCTCATTATGAATTTTATTTCTTGTTTTGGTTTTCATTTAGTTCATTGCTGAAAAAGGCGAATTCTTTTTTTTTTTTGTTAATTTACGGAGGGACTAACATGTCATAATTTTTAGCAATGTTTTGTTTTACCATGCTAGGAAACTTCTTCGTAGCAAAAAAGTAAAATTTATTTAACAACAGTAAAGTTACAATAACCAAAATCAGAATTTTAAAGAAAATCCCAAAAAAAAACCTCTTTAAAACCCAAGAATGCAAAATATATCTGTATAAAAATGGGAATTATTGAGAGATTTGTATTAGGGCTGGTATATGGTGGACACCAGAGACTCTTTCTTGCAAATCCGATGGTTTTTTGAAAGTTCTTAGAAAAATTCCTCAATAATTAGGGTTGAAAAGTATAGTAATAATTATTCAATGTCGAATAATTATTATAGTTTGAGTTAAGATAAAATATAAAGGCAATTAGTTTTCTTTTCAATATATGTATGTCAATATGTAAATTTATTGTACAATTCAGAAATTCGGTTGCTTACCAAGCTAAGTACAATTTTTCCATTATAAATGTGTAGATTTTTTGTATGTAGATTTTTATAAAATATGTATAAATGTTGAATTTTTCAGGAATAAAATATGTAAGCAGAACCAATGTTTAGTTGCTGCACGAGTTGTTGAAAAGGCAAGTAATAAAAAGGAAGTGAATTCATTTTGTTTTCAGGAACCCTCGGTTTCTCTTTTTTAAAGAAAAAACGAAGATGTTTTTATTTGACAATTGGAAGGTACTAAATTTGCAGTGTGTGCTACTCAACATTGATTTTGCTTTGTACTTATGATTAGTTATGTTACATTTCTTGGCATCGATTTGAAACTTATAAAAATTCTTAATAATTTTTTAATGTCTAATATTTGTTAAGACAATATCCTTAAAGAATTCCTCAATCCCTTAACTAAAATTTTCATACCCAGCTTAAAAATAAAATCGCCAAATTTGGGTATACTCGTAAATCCCTTAATCTGACGACACTGAATTAAGCTTCGGAGACTTGTACTTCTTCTCGAAAAAATTATCACAAATTGATATATAAAAGTATTATTTTCATTTCAAAAAAAAAGCATATGTAGTATGAGTATCAGCTCGTTTATCGATCCTCGTAAGACATCCATATTCTGAAATATATTGTTGGGTTAATGGAAGAATATATTTACTTTTTCGTTTTGCCTTTTTAAAGTTGAAGAGACACTCATCATAATAATCTTTTATTTTTGTAATTTTAATATTTAAATTTGCCTTTGTTGTTTAAAGCGTAACTAATTGCCTTAAGAACAACTCGTTTGTTTGTTTTTTGTTGTTTAAATTTGTTTTTTTGTGTCTTTTTAATTATAAGTTGTCTGAAAATAACGAAAATAATTTGTTGTTTATTTTCTTGTTTATTTTTTTTTTCGTGTTAACAAATAATAAGATTATTAAAAATGAAAAACATAAAAAAAATTTATGGCCGCCATTAGGTTGGATGCATATTAGAAATGTCTTAACTCCATTCATGACTAAAAAATTTTTAATGTACTTTGGTACGAAATCATTGAGGCAGTTAAATAAGATACTGTTGCACATAACGTAGATTATATAAAAAGAAAGACAACCGTGTGTTTGAACACGTTTTACAAGCGCTGGATAAGGTATTTTCAGCTAAAAGAAAAGTATGGTCAGAATTAACTCAAAATTTAATTTTTCTATGTCTTTGTAATGACTTAATGATTTGCCCACGTCTTTAGAAGTTTTTCCAAAACTTTATTTAAATTTCATAATATGAAATTAATTACGTAATTCGTTGTTTAACATAAAATTTAACACATAAAATTCATGTATAGCCAGTATTAACAAATTATATTTTAGTATAAATTGTTAACTTAATCGGTTTTGTCATTTGATCCATTCACTTAACAAAAATATTCGCACATATAAATGATTATCATGCGTGTTATTGTTGTTTAAGTTCTTATAGTTTAAAACAAACTCTGATAATTTGAAATACAAAATATTAATTTAAATTATTTTTATTTATTTTGTATACCCTTCACAATGGGTGGAAAATGTGTATATCTAAGTTCGTCATTTCGTTTCTAATTTCCGCAATATCTATTTCCGACTGCATAATGGGTTTAGTTCTTATGCATAGCGAAATAGATTGAGCGATTTCCGTCTGTCCGTCTTTGCCAAGGCACTGGATGAACTAGAGAAAACTTAAATACGACAATCGATCATAGATTGCTTCGAAAATTTTGGTTGTAAGAATTAGCAAGATCGGTCTATGTCCTTCGAGGCAGTGTGCAAAACACCACGCCTGCCTCCAACTTTTTCACATCATTTGCAAAAAATCTAGTTTAGTGAAGTAACTCCAATTAAAAAGACAAAATATGGGACGATAGAGAACCAAAAAATAAAACAAAAAAAAAAAAATTAAGTAAAAAATAGGCGCTCTCCAGTGCACCATATTTTTGAAGAACTATTAAAAGCCGATGGACATTTTTATGTAAAATTTTTTGTAGCACTTAATTTCTTTTCTTATTTTTTTTTTTAATTCTCTGTCACCCCAATTTACAAATATGATGAAGGGTATTTAAGATTCGGCATTGCCGAATATAGCACTTTTACTTGTTTAGTTTAATGTTTAAAAATCCCACATAAACACTATTTTAAATTATTTTACTATTAATTGTATTAAAAACAATGAAACTAATTCCAAATAGTATACAAAGTTTCCTAAAATATAACTTATTGTTAGATAAAGATATTGTTTTGAGCAGTGGGAGTAGAAAACATTTTCATAGTTTTTTTTTTTAGAAATTCTATTGCGTTTTTAAAATATTTTTTCTTTTTTAATATTATTATTTATTTAGTTAAAAAAAACTTTACATAACTTTTGCTTTCGTTAATTTCTGTTAAAGTTTATCTACCAGTATTTTATAAACGATTGGAGACTAAATGTCACCGCTGACTTCCATATAAGGATTGTGCTTGTTGTTGAAGTCATCATCTTTATTAAAAATTCTACAAATGTTTCTTGCTTTTCATTACATCCGACAACATGACCAATTATCCCATATTTTAATAACCCACACACACTCACACATTGTCGTAACCCCTCTAAAAATGAAAACTATAAAATACAATTTAATTATAGATTCTTCTGTGATCATTTTGTTCTATTATGGTATTTTAAAAGTCTTTAAACCTGCAAAAAACAAAGTGTGAAAATTGAAACAAGTTGTTAAATGTGATAGAAGCATTTATAAAAATAACAAAAATATTTGTTTAAAATTTACACAGTTAATTTACTTAAAAAATCAAGCTGTTTTTTAATTTGCATTTTAACTACTCAAATTCCAGTTTCTTTAAAGTTTTTTTTTTTTTTTGTAATTCTTAAGATTATATTCCACTTGTTCAAGAATATTTAGAACTATAAAATATTCATTTTTATTTTGCCACAACATTTGACATTCACAAGCGATAATTATTTGATATTTATAATAATTTTTATTTTTATTTTTTATTAAAGCAATTTGCATTGCATGAAGTTTTTTGCTTAAATGCATCTTGTTTTATTTTTAATATTTTTTACAAATTAATTATTTTTGGTGTTTATTTAAATAAGAATGCGTTAAAAATCTGGCTTGACTTTGTTTGCTTCAGTTATTTTTAAGAGTAGAGAGTTAAATGTTCAGTGACATTGAAATGTCAGGAAATTTTGTTGTGTTTAGATCTGCTGCAAAATTCTATGTTTTGGAAATTTCTTTTTAGGCTTAGTTATGGTGTAACACCACCTTGAAACTTGGATAGCCCATCGCCATTTATTAAGACTTGTTCAACAGTCTCAATTAACGCACTTACTTCGAACCTTTGAATGAGCGTCGAGTTTATCTGCGTGATCTTCTTTATAACATAGTTCGCAAAATATATAAAGCGTTGCTTACAATCGGAAATAAACGTAAGCGAGTTATTGATTGATTGAATTAGTTGCTAGCTTAGGTCTTTTTTGCCGCTATGCTCAAGACATTTTTTTGCCGAAACGCAGATGGTGATGATGATGGCCACTACAATCAAAATGAACCACATTAAATAATGGATCCGCCCCAAAGAAAGTAAAATCCAATCTGGCTTAGACTAATATTAATTCGTGAGCGCGAACGAAAAAACATGCAGCCATAAAAAGTTATTTTTCATATCTAGATAAAATTCGAGTCCTCATTTAAACTTGCAGTCGCTCTTCTTCCTAATTAAAAAAAAAAAAAAACAAGTTTATCATCTCTACTGCAAAAACCTTTTTTATAGCCTGCTACAGCCTTATTTTTTCCAGTGATTAGAAAAGTGAAAGGGGGTTTTGGATAGAGCTTATCTCTTATCTTATCTCCTATTTTATGACTGTTACACTGTGTCCAAACTGGGCGAAAAATGTGTTTAAGAATCAGCCCTTTTAATTTGTTTAAATTATTGTACATTAGCTTTGCATGTTTTTAGATTTATATTATTTTGTTGTTTTGTTTTGTTTTCTGATTGGCTTATTGTTTTTTGCATTTCTGCATTTTTTATTTTTATGTTTTCCAGACACAAACAGCATGAATCGTGAAAGCGATGACAACTTGAGTTCCATCAATTCTCAGTACACAGGTAAACAAAAAACATGTATTTATTTATTTTTTATTTTTTATATTTTCTATTTATTTTTTTAACTAACTCTCTTCGCATTTTTTCCTAATTAAACTTAAACCATCTAATTTTCTACTTTGTTGGTTTACATAATACGACTAATTTATTCTGTTTAATTTACAATTTATTTTTTTAATTTTCCGATTCTGTTTAACTATTTAATGGGGCTGTTGCAAAAAACACCAACTGTTTGCTTTTGATAATATTAACTATTTTAATAATGATTGCCCAAGTGTGTATCGAAGTCGTTTTTAATCGTCTGAATTCATTGTAGCAAATAAAATCTTAAATTTGCTGAGGCGAGCTTAACAAAATCTTCTTTTATTGTAAACTTTATGAAAATTTAAAGATTTGTTTTTTGTAAAATTTGCTTCAAAAAATAATTTTTAAAAGCGTCGAAAAAAGGACAGAACAAAATTTGTCTTTCCTAGAAAAGAAGATCGCCGCTACTCCTTAAACTAACATGTGCATTTGTTTGCTGGTGCTGTTTTTTTTTTCTTAATTTGATTGTTTTGAACACAGCAAAATAAACTTAAAACTAAAGTAAAACAAACAGCATTGAAAATTTGTATTCTAAATATTTTTTTCAAAATAATTGAACAAAGGCAACTACTTCTGTTGTGAAGAGATTTAATATACATAGAAATATTAAGACCATATTGACAAATTTATTAAGTAAAAAATATTTCGCTTTAAAATGAAAAAATAAAGAAAGAAAAATCACAATAATTTTGCGAAGCGGGTTCAAACATTACAAAATTATTAAAAGTCAGTTTTATTGGGATTATTCGTATATATATCGTTGTCCCTAACTCACATAATTGTGACTTTTATGTTTCGAGTCAACACATTTGCTTAAATTAGTAACAAAACATTATCAATTACAAACTTAAAGTTTTTTTCTAAATAATTTTTTTAGTCTTTTCTCTATAAAGAAAAGATTCTTAAGTGACATAAAATTTTTAAAAGTCATATTCATGAATATTCGGATTTACTAATAACGCCACATATACAAAAAGTTTTTAAATAAATATAAATATCCTGAGTTACTCTATATCAGTTGTAATCTTGCAAATAAAAAAGTAAAACTGAAATAAAATTGGCTCACGTTTCAAATCTCATGTAGTTGCGTTAGCTAAGTTGCATGAGGTGCCGGTTTGGTATGTTCGAATCCAGCATGGGTGTGTTGGTTAAGGCGCATGTTTGATAAGCAAGAGATCGTCGATTCGAATTTCGTTGGAGCTAAAAAGAAAAAAAACTGTTGTTTTTTTACTTCCAATTTAAAGAAACCATACATTTGAAAATTAAAAACGTAAAAACAGCTGCAATTTTCTGCCGGTGTATTTTATAGGAGAAACTCAATTCTGTAGCGTATTAAAATACTAAATTAATTTATAAACACAGATAGCATTCCTTGAACATTTTGACTAACAATCAGCCGGTTGCGTGCTATATATTTGTGGCTCTCTTACAAATATCCAATAGTATATTATTTAAAATCATAATTTTTTCCTCACATAAGAGTTTTTTTTTTGCTAATCGCATTTAGTATTTACTCTCCGAAGATTGCTTCTTGATCGTATATTAAATGTTTTTATTTTTATTTAAGTGTATTTGCCGGTGCATTGTAGACCGTTGCTGATGTCATATTTATTTTAAAGTTTAGAGTTTTACATGTGTACTTGTAAAGGGTGTTTTTTATAGACGTATAGAACTTTAAGTTGGCATCACTTTTTTAACTGGCGGCCATTTTTTCAGCTGTCAAGTGATTAATATTTAGTTTGGTTTGCCATTTCATCATGAATAGGTTGACAAAAGAACAACGCTTGCAAATCGTGCAAATTTATTTCGAAAATAATGGTTCAGTTCGCGAAGTTTACCGCAAGCTCCGTCCATTTTATGGTCGACATAATCGGCCATCAGAGCAATTAATTCGGTTAACCATGGATCGTTTTCGCACTACGTTTACTCTATGTGATAATACGCATCCGCAGAGACGTCGAACAGTGCGCACCGAAGAAACAATTGCCGCTGTAGAGCAAAGTGTTGAAGAGGACCCGAATGAATCGATTCGCCACCGTGCACAGCAATTAGAGCTTTGTCCATCAACTTTATGGAAGATTTTGCGCAAAGATCTTGGCTTGCGACCTTACAAGATCCAGCTTGTGCAAGAATTAAAGCCGCGAGACCATGCAATGCGTCGTGATTTTGGTGTATGGGCCGAAAATGAGATTGATCTCGATGCTGATTTTCATAGCAAAATTTTGTTCAGTGATGAGGCTCATTTTTGGTTGAATGGCTACGTCAACAAGCAAAATTGCCGCATTTGGAGTGAAGGGAATCCACATGAGACCCTTGAAACGCCATTACATGCACAAAAACTGACTGTTTGGTGTGCTCTATGGGCTGGTGGAGTCATTGGGCCATACTTCTTCCGAAATAATGCTGGAGAGTCAGTTACCGTTAATGGAGACCGGTATAGAGCCATGATAACCGACTATTTTGTTCCCCAATTGGATGGCATGAATGTGCATGAGTTGTGGTTCCAACAAGACGGCGCTACATGCCACACAGCGCACGTTATAATCGATTTATTGAAGGAAACATTCGATGAGCGCATAATTTCGCGGAATGGACCTGTCAATTGGCCACCAAGATCGTGCGATTTGACACCATTAGATTATTTTCTTTGGGGATATGTGAAGTCGCTCGTCTACGCCAACAAACCAGAAACGTTAGGGGACTTGGAAGCCAACATTCGTGGCGTTATTGCCAACATACGGCCCCACATGCTCAAAAAAGTGGTTGAAAATTGGACCTGTAGAATTGACTTTATTCGAGCCAGCCGCGGCGGCCACATGCCCGAAATCATATTTAAACATTAATGGCATAAAATTATCCTTCCAATAAAGCCAAATTGATGGACATTAAAACGATTTTCTTGTGTTTTATTTCAATTCGAAGTTCTATACGTCTATAAAAAACACCCTGTACTATGCACTTGAAGATTTGTTTATATTTTTTGAAATTTCAACAACTTTGTTAAACGTCGCACAGTGGCATGGAAAAAATCTTTTAAAAGATTAGATTTACATAAATGGGGTATGACGGATTTATAAGAATATGGCACTTTTACTGGTTTTTCACTAATTTTAATAGATTTTTAGAGACAAGGAATCAATCATCTATTTTTGTACATGATCAGTGCCTTTTTTACGTGTTTTTTCTGGAACCAATCTACCGGTAAAAAAAGAATTGAAGTATTATGTTTTTGGTTTGAACAAAGTGATGTAACTGTGAGCTGCTAAAAGCTAGTAATCCAATACAGGGAGCTGGTCATTATTATTACCAGGACAGAATACGACAAAGGAAAAATCCAATCAAGTTCTTTTCGAAGATAACACGAGAAACAAAAAATTTTTGACAACGCTGAGGTGACATATAATGGAGTATTTGCCGGGTATTGCTGCTTCCAGTAACTGCTTGTTTGTTTCGAGGGATGCAGCAGGTTCTGGACATGTACCCGGTTGAGTTCTTAAATTGGCCCTTATCGTGCATATCCCTAAAACACGTGTTAGACGTAAGAGTTATTTTTTTTCTATTGCTTTAAAACAAAAACGTTTGAATTTGCTCTTATTGCAAAGTTTTATAGAATATAAAATAACTGTTTTAAAATAAAAATTTCAAATTTCAAAAATTCAAATATAACAGGTTTTTAAATAAAACTTTTTCATATTTAAGTAAATAAAGTCTTTCAAAACATATGAGATAATAATTTTAGAAATATTAGAATATATTTGCACTCACCAACACTCTCCCCTGTTATTGCAAAGCATTAAAGTTCATAAACGTTTTATCATTTTTCTATGAAATAATTATTTTTCATTTAAATTAAATGTTTTAACAATTTATTCATAAACAAAATGTTGTTAAATACAAAAAAAAATCTTACTAATAAATATAAAATTAAATGTCATTCAATTTATTATTGTTGTTAATCCTGCCTGCCTGCGTCTGTGTGTGTGCCTTTTTCTTTATTTACATAAATTCCGATATGAACAAATATTTATTGAAAGTTTAATGCTCAAGTTTTTCTTAAATATTCCACTGGATTTACGGCATTACCAAGATAATCTTTATAATTTAGAAAACCATTCAGGTAGAAAATTACACAAAACAATTTCCGCTAGTGATTTGATATATTTTTATTAGATGTTGCATTACACAATCTAACTGCACTCTAGATTATAATTTGCACTACGTTTTTGTATAAAATCATATTTTTAAAATAAAATAAAAATTGTGTGGGCCTTAATAAAGACTTATTTTGTAAACACCACAAATAAAAAACAAGTTTTTTTATCTGAAATTATAATTAAATTGTCTATTAGTTTTACATAAACTTTAAAAATTTTGTTCTCATATCGCCCACAGTAAAAATAATTCTACGCAACAAATTATTATTGATTTGTTGTGGTTTTTTCATTTCATTCACATTTAGAAGCTTCAAAAATTATAAACACTTATTTTATTAAAAAAAAAATAAATGAAGATGAAGTATTAAACACAAGAGTCGCTGCAGCTCATTTTAATTTATATGACTTCATTAAAAGAGTATAAAGTATTAAAAAAAAAGAAAGTATGTAGTGGAAAACCGCGCTCTTACATTGATCACTTCTACCTCCAAAGGAAACCATAGGTTACTTATGGTATTGTTAAGTGATATCAGTTTTGCATGAAAAATTGTTTATAATAAAGCTTTGGGCATACCAAACCCGCTTCAAAGTACGTTAGATATTGGCAAGTGAAAAGTAATGGTCGGTTTTTTTTTTGTTGCAATACAATCTCAATTATCTGCATTGGCTTCTAGAAATACGATTGCATTGAACATTTTAAATCGGTTAGTTTTTCTGAAAGTTAAATAAAGGTTCTTTTGTCAGTTTCAACTTAATTTTGCACACTTGACGATTACATAATGTTTTGTTTGACTCATTCTTCATAGCTTAACACACCAGTATTTGATAACCACATCTAATCCCAATTTCAATAAAATAGAATTAAAATCGTGCAGTTCAAATACTTAAATGCTTGCGGAATAAATCGCTCCCATATTCCTTTAACAACCTGCACAAAGCATTGAATCGTTACAATACAAAATGGTAAATAGAATCATGATAATAATAAAAATAACAGGATAGGATGAATAATATAATGGCGATAACTGTAATATTAAAAAAATTCAAATAAGAATAAAAAAAAAAAAAATATAAATAATTGTAATAATAATGATAATGTACTGTGAATAATTGTTACAACAATTATAATTATCATAACAATAGTAAAAATAGCAAAAAAAAAGTTAATAATATTTTAAAAAGACGCCAGCTCGGCCCTTCTTTAGTAACTTAAAAGTAATTATTTTAACTTCTTAAGGTCATAGAACTATACATCACTTAAAATTCCTCTTTGAATGTCATTTCAATTATAGTAATTATTTTATTAATTTCATTTAATCAACACAACTAAATAATTTAAAATTTTAATTCATTGCAAATCTATACATGTCGTAAGAAGTCGTTGTTGTAACTATTTATCGTTAATTAAACGTTGTTTAATTAATATTTATGTTAATCAATAAAAAAAAAACACTTGCAAATGATATCAAAACCCCACACAAAAATTAGTTCGAAATAAATAAAAAATAACGTTGCTGAAGTTGTACTCTGTTCAAGTAGTGAGAAATCACGAAATGTTTCCAGCTTAACCCTCTAATGCTTAAGCATGCCTCAAGGCACTCATCGCAAAAACGCCAATATATGTATATGTAACTGATTTTTGATTTTAAGAACTTTCGCAACAGCTGCTTAAAAACGTACCTAAATATTAAAAAAGCTTTTAGAGCTTCTAAAAGCTCCCTTCTGTATTATTTAATACACTTTTTACTAACTAAGTGCAATTACAATCAAGAAAACAGGGGAAGTCCAAGTTGGGTTATCAAACGTTGCTTAAAGTGTGTTAAGGTGTTCCGATTGCAATAATATTTATTTTCTAAAAAAGTATACTTTTTTTTTATTTGTTGGTGACGAAATTTGTATAAAAAAAAGGTAAGTTACTTTAAGAGACATGATTTTTTGATCAGTGCCTTTAGGCACTCTTGGGCATTGCAGACTACTTTTGCTGTTTCAGTTTTTTCTTCATATAGAAAAAGGTTTTTTACTTTCTTTATGCTTTGATATGCAATTTTTTACAAAATTTTTTAAGTAATGGCTCACCGAGTAAAGAAAACCTTTAAATTATCTGATTTGAGTGATGAACAGATAGAAAAGTTGTTTGACGAAGTCGAAACGGATGAAGAATTGAGTAGTGACTCAAGTGAAAATGAAGAACCCCACGTAGATTTTGTAGAATCAGAAAATGCGGCTCTCAACTTAACTAGCAATACCTATTCTGAGCAAGTAACAAGATTAAATAAGTCAGTAAAAAGACCAAGGTCTCCATTGCCATCTATTGAATCTTTTGGACCTACATTTGTTCCCTCGTCTGGTGGATTTAATGGTTCTGGTAAGAAACTTACCCAGGAATAAAATTGTGTTTCCCATCCAATCTTTTTTTTTTAGATGTTAATTCTATAATGAAAGATACCACAGAATTACCAAAAATTAAATTGCGACAACAATCAATGCAACTGCATGTAAATGAGATAGCATTCCAAGGAGACAGTTCACTTCCATCTGAAATTTTGGAACTCGAAACTCCGTTGCAAATATTTATCTATTTTTTTACTAACGACATAATAAAAATAATTGTGGAAGAAACCAATCGTGCTGCCATTGCGAAGAATGTCAACACACAATTCAAGGTTGACGTTGAAGACATACACCGATATATTGGAATTTTGTTATACATGTCTATTTATCGATACCCAAACTTGCGAAGCTATTGGGGTAAAAATACATTTGAACCAATTGCGAATTGCATGAGTCGATCTAAATTCGAAGCAATAAAGCAATTTTTATCTTTTCGTGATGAAAGCCAACGTGTAAAGAAAGGCCAACTACGGTACGACCCTTTGTTTCGCATTAGAGGATTTGCTGACAAATTGAATGTAAGATTCGATTCAGTGCCAAAAAATGCTCGACTTTGCGTCGATGAACAAATGTGTAGCACAAAAATAAAGCATCATCTTCGGCAGTATATGCCAAACAAGCCACATAAATGGGGAATTAAGTTATTTGTGCTATGTGATTCTTTTGGGTATGCCTATCGATTCGAAATTTATAGCGGTGCGGGAGACAATGTTATTTTGCCTAATCTGCCAAATCTGGGTGCCTCCGCTAATGTTGTCGTTCGTTTATCGCAAACTGTCAAAACTTTTGTTAATCATATCATTTATTTTGATAACTTTTATACGACAGTTCCTTTGTTGGTGTACTTGCGCGCTAAAGGTTTAGGAACAGTACGAGTAAATAGAATTCCTAACTGCAAACTTCCGCCAGATAATAAAATTAAAGACCAAGAAAGAGGGTTTTTAACAGAATATGTTGGATCGGTTTATGGTGTGGATATAACTAATGTATTATGGAAAGACAACAAGGCCGTCCGTTTACTGTCCACATATGTTGGTGCTAAGCCTTTTATTAAAGAAAATTCTAATAATGACATTTCAAAAATACCACGTTATGATAGAAAATCGAAACGTCATATTGAAATCGACTGTCCGCAAATTATTCGTGAGTACAACTGTCACATGGGTGGTGTCGATTTAATGGATGGCCTAATGGGCCGGTACCATATTCGAGCAAAGACAAGAGACGCTGCAACTCGATTATTTTACCATTTAGTTGATATGGCAGCAACGAATGCATACATTTTATACAGACGCATCCAAAGATCGAAATTTCCTGATAGCTTCGAAAGCAGTAACAATAACATGTTTAAATTACCAGAGTTTCGTGAAGCCATCGCTGCTGGACTAGTTGCATATAAAGAAAAGAAATTACCTGGTCGTCCAAGTGTAAGATTGAGCTATGTTACCCAAACGAACAATATACAACCAAATGTAATAAAAATTGGGAGCAAAACTGTTCATCCAGTTGCAGATGTACGATATGATAACCTTAATCATTACCCTCTTTGGCTAAGTAGAGAAAGTGGCAAAAAATGGTGCAAGCTTTGCAAAAAATCTCAGACACAATGCTTTTGTTCTAAATGCAAAATTCATTTAAGCTGCTCTAATACCAAAAATTGTTTTTTTGACTATCATAACCATAAATAATTAATTTTGTTTAAATAACTTGTAATAAAAAGAAAGAATTTTTAATAAAAATTGATAAATAATACAAACAAGAACCCAACTATGATCTAATCACTAAAGCCACAAGAGTGCCTTAAGGCACTCATTTAGTTTTTCTCATCTGTCAGAAAAACCGTCAATTGTACAAAGTTTCAAATTATGTTTTTGTAATCGGATGTCCAAAATCTCCATAAAAAAAATATTAGGAACGGTTTTGCCTATTATTTTAGAAATTGGCATTAGAGGGTTAATGTTTAGAAACAGCAAAATGTTTCTGTCGACAATTTTTCTTAACTGTGAAACAAAAGGAATTTCGTGCGGAAAAATACGTATTCTGATCAAACTTGCGAATTACTAGCAACTTTAGTTATTCTGCTTAAAAAAATTGACAACTTGCTACTGGTATCATACCAATACCTCGATTCAAAAGAAAGTTGTCTTTTGCAATTTTAAGCAAAAAAGACTCAAATAGTAAATTCTATCGAAGCTTAATCTTTCAAAGAAAAAGGTCAAACTGATATATTAAGATAACCCACTTAATTGAGTGGCGAGAGCATGCACTTTTCCATCTCAGAATATTAGTATTCAGTATCGTCGGGCTGAAATTTTTTCATACGTTTATTTAAATTAATATTTTGTTAAGGAAAATGTTAAAATGTAACTTTTAATGAAAAATTTAGTTTTTTTAAGGAATAACGTAGCTTTTTTCAGTTTTTCAATGGCAACACGGTTGTTATAATAATTTGTAGACTACTTCGACCTATAAAATTGCTACTTCTATCTTGATGAACCATAGTGTATTACTAAAATAATTTTTTTAAGCAATATGTGTTTGATATATTCCCTTGTTATTGTTATGACAGATCAGTCACACGTTAAGTGTCTAACATATCAATGAACATGCTCATGCTGTTGCAAGTTATACTTTCCTACATTAACTTTACAATTATATAGTCATTGATCTATAGTATTAGGTAATTTTAATTTATTATTCAGTATCCTATAAATTATTTTTAAAACGTTATAAAGTTGTCTTGATTGTGTTTAATTTATTTACACAATATAGTACATAACCTATGATAGAATGAACTAAATAAGATAGATAAAAAACTCTTGTAAGTGCCTACTGCAGCCTTATTCTGTAAATTGCTAAAGCTGAATATCCATCGCTAAAAATTTTAAAAATCAATTTAGCGATTTTTGGCTACAAATGCAATTCTGTAACACAATTTTTCTCTAAATTTGGCATGGTTTTAAAATTCAATTCGCCGAATATGCAGCGTTTGTTCCAATTTTGTATTCTCTACCTCAAGTAAGCGCTTTGATATTCTAAAAAAATTCTCATTTTTAGCAACGAATATTTTGTGGTGCTAAATATAAATACAGCTAAAATATTTGCCGTAATTAATTTTTAGCTTTTTAGCGATAGAGATTTAGATTTAGCTACGAGAATTACAGAAAAAGGCTGCGAGACTCATACAAGAAGGATTAGTTCTGTAGCATATATGGGCCACCGCTTATGTTTAAATTTTGTTTTTTTTTTTGTTGTTGTTAAAAATGTACGCAAATGTAAGAACCAAGTCTCTCTTAAAAATATTATTATTTAGGGCCTATACTCTGTGTAAATTTCAAGTGTTCGCCTACAACGGCTTAAAAAATACTACTGTTCTAGTGATACCACAATTCTTGTTAAACTTTCAACTCTATCTACCATTCAAATTCAGGCGAAAGGCCTGGCGAATAGACACTACTTTAATGCTCGTAGGACTTAATGTTGTAATTTAAGCACAGACATTCGACTGAAAATGGCGGGTATAAGTATTAAAAAATCGGAAGCTCCTGAAGTTCTTGGCCCAGAAATTAATTGTGCTTTAATGAAATTAGGTAACTCGTTCACAATATCCGCACTTTTTTGCGTACAACACGCTTTTCATTAAGAGCTCATCCATTTGTGGTCGATTATCCAGTGAAACGCATTTTGCATTACAGATAGAATTCGTTTTTTAGCTGAATTATCTTCCTGCAAAGGTTTTTCCCATCACTTTTAATGTATGAAAATCCAATTCGAATGTCCACGAACACTACTTCCTTTAGTTTCCTTCCTATATCCTAATTTCCTAGTTTTAGTGCAAAGCGTTGCTTGAGTAAGGATCATCCGCTAAATGCTGGCCTGAGCCTTCAGACATTGTACCGAAAACAATACTGTTACGTTTTACCCTTTGGGCATACTAAAAATGACTATGGCATAAAAAGGGGAAAAATAACTTTAAACTTATTTTTTAGTTTCAATTATTTTCTTATAGATGACTTTGAGAGCATTGTATTTATAATTCTTGCATATGTTCTAAATAGGATTAGAATCAGATATTAAGTTAGTAATCAAAGATGTTTAACTCTTAAATTTGTAACGAGCATTAGAAGTGCAAGGCCATGCAAAATCAACCGTTTTCCTTGTTGATTAATCTATTAATTAGTTGAAATATAGAGTGATTAGGAAAACTTTCTTAAGTATAAAAAATTGCACTAAAACTAAAATTAACAATAAAGAAATAAATTGCAAAGTTTTAATACTTTTTTTCGAAACTCTTTGTTTCTTAACGCATCTAGTTTGAATGTCTAAAGGGGTCATGTAAATTACAGCATCACTTTTTTGTATTGTTGTCTTCATCCACTAAAGAATCTTCATATACAGGATCTCCGTCTTTGAGAAATTTTTGGTGCCACGTAACATAAAGCCAGGATTACAATGATGTGAGGCTAACAGAGGCGGACATTTATCTAATATTGCATTCCATACATAATTGCCGACATTAATTAAAACATTTATCAATATAAGATCCATTCTTTGCATTTAAAATTATAAACAAACAAAGTAGTATACCTTCCTGGACACCCTATAATCTCGAACTCATATGAAGAAGATACAGCTACTTTTGTGTTGACCACTTTTCTAGTTCGAAATTTTGTCTACTTTTTTAAAGTTTATTGTTTTTTCTATACATATTTAAAATTAAAAAAAAAAAATATTTCATACTACTACTAAGGTTTGAAGTATAAGACAAATATGAAAGATATCTCTGGTGCAGATTTGAGAAGTTAAAACAAAATTGTAAGATATTAAAAGACCCCGTTACTACTCCTGATAAGAAATTTTATCTGATTATAACATATTGCGAGACACAAACAACCAACATTATAAAATATACATAAATAAAACTAGATTTGTGACGTTTATTTTCGGTGTGTTAACAATTTTTTAAAATACATACAAAAAATAATTTATTTTAAACAATGCTAGTAGTTTATATTTTATGTCGCCCTCAAAACTCAATGTTAAAATTTATATCATATTTTTTTAAAATTAAATAAAAATGAATCTTTTAACAAAAAAGAGAAACTTGAAAGCCATCATGAAGAGATTCACGTCAAATATCGTTTCCTTCTGCAATTTCAATATTGTTCACCTTTGGAATTGTTACGAATGAAATCATACGAGTTCCTAGCACAGACCAGTGTGTTTCTTTTTTCGGTTTTCTCTAAAAAGTCATTTAAGGCTAAAAAAAAAATCATCAGATTACCCCAAAACTGTATGTATTTGTATTGTCTCCTTCTAATTTGTATTTCTTCCACTATTTATATTTTTTTTTTTCTTCTACTCGTATTGGATTTTTTCTAATATCGGATATTAGATGGTAAACATATACAAATACAGTGTCACTATACTATATGTAAATCTGCTTAGTGAAGTAATTTCAATCAAAAAAGCAAATATTGTGTTGACAGAGTATCAAAAAATAAGAAAAAAAATTAAGTACTATATATATTTTTTTTTTTTCAATCAAGATTTGGAACGTGGATCTTATAAATGAATTAAAAAAGGTCAATTTTAATTCACTATTATAATTTTACATAAAATTGTCATCGGCTCTTAAAGGGGTAAACATTTAAAAAAATATTTAGTATTTCGTTAAAGATGTCTTCAAAAGCTTTTAAATGATACACATGTTGATATTTTAAAAAATTTGAAATTTCAGAGCCCCGTAACTCGGAAAATATGGGCGAGCGCCAATTTCTTCACTCTACGTTTTTTTTTTTAATTATTCTCTATCGCCCCATATATCTTTTTTAATGATGGGGTTATTTCATTGTTGTCAAATTAGCGGCAGGCTTGGTGTTCTGCCCGTTGCTCGAAGGACATGGTCTGATCATGCTGATTGCCAATATAACCTCTTTTGACACTATGTCTGATCAACTGGAGTATTTAGATTTTCTATAGCTGCCTCGTCAAACTTGATTTCAATACTAACACGGACGGACAGACTCTCACTCAATCGACTTCGCTATGGATAAGTCAGAATATATACTTTATGAGGTCGGAAATGGATGTTGAAGAAATAACAAACGGAATGACAAACTTAATTATATCCTTTTTCCCTTTTTTGTGGTAAAGGGTATAAAAATATTAGAAGTAAAAATAGTTTTCGAAAAAATAATAAATGATTAATCTGCCGGAGATATGAATAACATAGCAAAGCACTTAATTGCTAAATGTAAACTATTGATGCATTTAAAACTTAACAACAATGAGGTCAAATGAAATACATTTAAGGATGTGATTTTGTTATTTTTTTAAATAAAAAAGAAAAACGGCGCCACCAAATCATATAAAAAATGTATACGAAATACATTGCAATGACAAAAGCAAAAATTGCTCTCACTTGAACTTGCTACACAAAGAACAGGGTGCTGCAATAGATATATTGTTTAAGAAAACAACAGGATGAAATTCGAAAATCTTTAAAGAAACTGATAAGAAAACAGAAAATTGGCAACCGTCTTCTTTCGCCAGAAAATATTTATTATATTCACATGTTGATTACAAAGGGTTACCAAAAATTAGTTTTGTTTGCGGTGTAACATTAATTCAACTTTGATACATATCATTGAAATGCCACGTCGCACAGAGGAGTATTTGACCCAAAAAGCTGGCCAAAATTATTAAGCGTGGTTTTTAGTTTAAAAGTTTAATTTTTTTGATAGTTTTAGCTTTAGTTTGATAAAAAAAAAGGTAGTGGCAGATTATTATTGGGTTAGTGTTATTTTTGACACCCCCCACCCACCAACCACCCACCCAACCACTATTTAGAACTTTGTTTTTTTTTTTTCATTTTGAAGAGAATTTATTTTTATATATTTGTTGTGTATTTTTAGAAAAATTATTTATTATTACGTATGCCGGTCTCCCCCTCGCATTCCGCCAAAATTTCGTTTGCAACTGTACTTTATTCTAAGAGCAAGTCAAATTAAATTTAAAATTTCGAACTATTGTAGTTGTGTAGATACAGGGAAATAAAACATAGCTTTTTATGGATTTTACAATGTCTCCTTTCTCAAAATTATAATTTATCCAATATTAAATATTTAAAAAAATTGGTCTCGTAGCTTGGCTTTCTATAAGGAATAAACAACCAAATAAGCAAAAACATGTTTACTTCTGATAATTATTTTATATTATTAAATACTCATCACATGAAAGAATTAAACTAATTTAAAAATTCAAAATTATGATAATGTCATACGTATTTCATCATGGGCATTATCATCTGTATCAGGAAGTAGTAGTTGAATAGTATCTGATAAAAAAGGTTTTTTGTGTATTGCAGCTTAAAAAAGGGTCACTGCTCAAAACCTTTTCAAGAAACTGAAGTTCTTCATAATCCAACTGCAGAGATTGCAGAGAGATTGCAGCTTCACTTCCGCTAATGTCATTTTTTAGCAATGAGTAGCATGGATATACATTTTTGTTGGCATTGTATAATATTCATATTGGTTTTTCGTGAAATCAGCATTTATAAACAATGCTAAAGCACCCTCCGCTGAAAGCTTATTAACTCGGACCTCGGAAGTTGTTAACGATCGCTTGAAAATTTTTGCTTTTCTTGGAGATCGTGTTATATCCATTATTAATTTAGCCGCATCACTATGTCCCGCTACTCTCTGGTTCATTGATGCAGCAAATTTGATCTTCCCTGTTGTTAATTACTGACGAATTTCTTGCACTTTTTTTTTGTTTTGCTCTTTCACTTGCTTCATTAAATTCTTTTTTTGGTCGCCCTGAAGATGAACTGTCAAATACTGATATTGTCACAGTTTCTTCCAGCCATTTAGCATACCTGCTTAAAAATCGGTCCTCTTTTCGTTGTGCTAAACCCCAATACTTTTTGAAATTTATAACACACTGCTTTATTGCTTGTATATCCCCATCTCCTTGGCATTCTGAAATCACACACAATTTACTAGCTAAAAACTGCAACTATTCGTCAATGATTCTACCATTAGATTCCTGTACTATTTGGAATAACTCAAATCTTGTGTAAATTTTTTCCATGTTATCTCTCAAAGTTGCAAAACTCTTGTAATAAGAATTTTGCTCAATAAGCCATATATGCATATTTTTCAAAGTGCATTTTTCTTTTACTTAGTTAATAACCTGAATTGAAAGAAATTTCTTTTTTAAGGGCAGGTAATCCATCATGTTGGTAGTTGCTAAAAGTGATTAAATAATATTTTACAGCAATAATTCGAAAAACACAAAAGTTTATGACGACAATAAAGTATAAGAAAAAGTGCTTTATGAGCAAAAATAGAAAAAAGGTAAAATTTTCAAAAAATCACCAAAAATAATGGCGCAAACTTGCGCAAACTTTTTTTCTTTTTTCTTAAATTAGAGATTTCATATTTTACTGTGGTATATAACATTATTTGTACAACAGCTACCTTCACTTTCAAAAAGCTTTTCCTTTTTTGTTTTTGGTAAGAATTAATATATTTAAATACATGGTTTTTTTTATAATTAAAATTTTAAAAATAAATATTTAAGATAAATTTTTCTTTTTAAATATTGAAAATAGCTGCTGATGAAATCTTTCAGGCAAAAAAAAAAATCAATGTAATACCTCCATTCGTTTAGCCATAAAAAAATATAATATAAATATCTTGAAATCGAAAAAATTCAATAAAAGCGCATGCAATTTTCTTCACTTTCCTGACTTTGACAGCGTCCCACAACTACAAATCTTAACTTACACCCTTTAAATTGCACGATATGATGTAGAATTTTGTTCTCTATCGATCTGCTTAATTTTTTCTTAGGATTTCATCAAATTAATTTTTGCATTTTTGGCCAGCTTTTTGGGTCAAATACTCCTCTGTGCGTCGTGATGAAAACAGCCGTTTATAAATAACCTGTTTGGAGGAGGACGTTTTCCAGCAAAATTTAATGCATAATTTTCTGGAGCTCTTCATCCACCATCTGCACTATTCGCATATATATATTTACTTCAGGTTGTGCACATTGTAAACATCATCTATTTAACCAACTAACTTGTAAACAAGATTTCGATAAATTTTCATAATAAATCAATATTAATTTAGTTAGACGAAGTCCACACGCAACCCGACAACATTTACTGATAAATTCCAAGCCGTAGAGACATATCTTAACTTTCAATACCTTTGCGTGCCATTTTTTACTTCTTACAAATCTTATATCTTAACTTATAAAAAAAATTATAGAATTTTTCACTTTTGTCGCACCCTGTATATGTAATTTGTTATATACAGCCGGTAAATGGTCTTTGATGAATCACTTAATAAGAAAACAAGCATGTGCAAACAAGTATGTGGAAACACTCCTCTCTATACGATATAATTGCAGCAAAAACAAGTCATTCGTAAACACGGTAATGCAAAGTAATGCTTTTACAAAGAAAATAGAAATAAAAATAAAATTTGAAAACAAGATTTTATCTTAACAAAAAAGACAGGGCTGGCAGGTATGCTTTGTGTTTTTGTTTTATTTTTATTATTATTTTTTTGGTTTTTATTTTTATCATTTTTTTTTTTTTGTGTTCAAAAAAATGTTTTAATCTAATTTAATAAATTATTTAAAAATTTTTTAGTATTTCTTTAAAGATCTCTTCAAAAGCTTTTAAATCATACCCATAGTGATATTTAAAAAAATTTGAAAATTTCAGAACCCCATAACTCGAAAAATATAGACGAGCGCCAATTTTTTCTCTTGATGTTTTTTTCTTGTATTTTAATTTTCTATCGCTCCATATATTTAATTTTTTGATTGGAGTTACTTTCTTGTTCAAATGACATGAAAAAATTAGAGGTAGGCGTGGTGTTTTGCCTGCTGCCTCGAAGGACATGAACCGATCATTTCCAACAGCACCTCTTTCGACACTAAACCTGATTGATTGACATCTTTATTTTTTTTTTTGTGAAATTAAGTTTGCCTCGGTAAACACTAACAGAGACGGACGCACGGACATCGCTCAATCGACTTCCCTATGCATAAGAAACCAGAATATATACACTTTATGTGCTCGGAAATGGATATTGTAGAAATTACACACGGAATGACAAACTTAGATATACCCTTTTTCTACTTTTTGTGGTGAAGGGTATAAATAAGGTAAATGTGTTATTTTTACAAAAGTTGGGTTTTTTAGAAAACTTTTAACTTCGTGATAGTTTTAAGTTATTCTTTGTACATCTTCGGTTTTAAATGAAATTTCAATTATTTGGAAAAATTAAAATTTTTGGTGAATTTATCATTCAAATAAATATTTTGGTGAAATTTAAATCGTTTAGTGAAATTCCAATTTTTGTATAATATAGATTTTTTTGGTTAAATTTTCGGTTTTTAATTATATTTACAATTTTTTATTGCAAAAAGTATGTTGGTGAAAATACAATATTTTGGTGAAATTTACATGGCTTAGTCTGAGAGGATGGTGATTACTAATTTTCTAGGGATAAATAATAATTATTTCATCGAAGAGATCTTCGCTATTTATGTCTTTATTGGTTCCATTTCGACCTTAATCGTGATGTACAACTATGCTCAGCTTTACTTAACTTTTTTTTTATTAAAGCAGACTAAAGTGCTCTAACAAGGTAAGTTGCTAATTACTTCTAAAAAAAATTATAATTGCCGTGTTTGAAATTAATTAAAAATTATTGATTTCTTAAATATTGAGTACTTAAATCTTCCAAGTACTAGCGTTTGTTGATTTTTTTTTATAAATTGGCAGATCAACATTTTAGTTTAAAAATAACAATTTTAGTTTTAGTTGTTTGTTGCGACTTCCTTTAAATTTTCATTATTTTTGTCTTTTCTAATGTTTGATATAATCAAACTTCAAGTTTAATCATATTTAAATTTAACAACAATAACAATCAAAACTCAACATAAGTATTAAAAACGCAAAAAGAGCAGAGCATTTGTGGCATAATTTTCTTAATTCCGTCTTTAACGCTGGCGAAAGTTTACAAAACGAAACACCAAAAACAGTATAATTATTTATTACAATATGAAACATTCCAAATACTATACAACAACAGCAGTAAAACTTAGTTAAAGCAAAACAAAACCTAAAATATATATACGAGTTTAATGAGGAAACGACAAAAACCACAAAAACAAAGAAAACTAAGAAAGAGCTGATTACATGTGCTAAAGATTGTCTGGTTCTTCTATTCGTTACTTAAAATAAAAAAGTGATTGTTGTAGTTTTGTAAATTTGTTTTGTTTGAAACTACAACATTAACAAATATAAAAAACATTTTCTTTTCAAATACTTTTCAAGCACCTCGATGGACAAAGCAGTGTTGCCAGGGAAAGCCAGGAAAATGTTACGTTTTTTCTTCAAAAAATGTACATTTTTTCATTAAAAAAAACATTTTTAATTTTTGGTTAAAAATATAGTAATTTAATGTAATTTATATAACATATAGTAAAAACGTTACATCCACAAAAGTAAAACTAAAATTAAATAAGAAAACGCAAGAAAAAAATTCATACTCATGAGGATTTACATTAGGACTCAATACTACGAGTAATATTTCGGTATGGAAAAGCGCATGCTGTTGTCATTCAATAAAATTAGTTAAAGACGATTTTTTAAATAAATCCGCTTTACCTTTTTCTTTAAAAAATTGTGCTTAGATAGAATTTTTTCACTAATTATTTTAAAACTACCGTTATTAAAGACAAATTTCTTTCGAACTGTGAAATAATATGATCTGCATTTCGTGCGGCAAACTAAGCATTCTGTTCACACTTACGAAAATTATTAGCAACTTTAGTTATTCCGCTTCAAAAATTTGACAATCGTACCAATACCTCGATTTAGAAGAAAATTGTCCCTTAATTTCCTTCAGGAAGTGCCGGATTATATTACAGAAAAATTGCCAGTAATTTTATGTAGAAGTTTTAAGAAAATAAGGCTTTAATTTGTCTTTAAAATAGTAAATTTTATCGACGCTTAATTTTTAAAAAAAAAGGTTAAATGGATTTATTAAAAAATCCTTATTTAACTAATTTTATTGAATAACGAAAGCATGCATTTTTCCATACCGAAATATTAGTATTGAGTCCTAATTTAAATTCTCATTAGTATCATTGGTATGAACGTTTTTTTTATACGTTTTTCTTTTTTTTACTATTTTCGTTTTGTTTTTGTTCAGCAAATGATGAATGTTGCCTTGTTATTTTCCCTGAAATATGGAGTAACACTTTTTTTTTACTATATTTTACATAAATAATATTAAATTCCTATGTACTAAAGGAAAATTTCTAAATGTAATTTTTAGTGAAAAAAAATTAACAATTCTTCAGTAACTTTATTTTATTTTGGCTGTAGGTTAGTTGTTAATTAAAGACAAATAAAAAACTTTTTATTTTATTTTTACTTTTGCTCTATGCTTATTTATTGTATGTTTATATATTTAGTCTTTTTTTAATTTAACTTTAATTTAACTTAACTTTAATGTTTTTAAAGTCCGGCTTGTGTCCCGTTGAAGCACAGTGGGCTGCAAGTGCAGTTTTTGGAGATAAGGGTTTTTTAAATTAATATCAGACTTATGTGAAACCATCCTTGTCTTTAGTTTGGTTTTTATGGTGCCTTCTGCCATATATTAGACCCGTCTCCATTGCAGTTAATTTCATAAACTATATTGGTTTTTTCTTCCTTTTCTAATTTTGCCTTAGTCTTACTAAATAATTTATTTGTATTATTAATAGTTTTAAAGGCTAATTGGTTTTTTTCTTTATTGAGAATATCATGAAATATTTGAATTTGAAGAAATCAATCACGGTTAAAGTAAATTACGATAAAATTTATTTTTTTTTCAAAGAAAAGCGTAATTTCTTCCTGTCTTTCCGTGGCAACACTGATGTACAGACAAACTTCTCTCATTTTGCTCTTATCATTTCATATTTTGTCTTCTATTGAATAGAATTCTGTCAATTAATTTTATATGTATCTTTGTACTACTGGTTATTAGCGTTTGTAGAAAAAAGAT
The DNA here is from genome assembly GCA_916610165.2 of Gymnosoma rotundatum. Classification (NCBI taxonomy): domain Eukaryota; kingdom Metazoa; phylum Arthropoda; class Insecta; order Diptera; family Tachinidae; genus Gymnosoma; species Gymnosoma rotundatum. The sequence continues at coordinate 85,324,183 of OU744337.1, read as the reverse complement.
GTTTTGTTCTAGAGATATTTCAATAAATATAGGGTGAGAGAAAAAAATTATATTTTTTATATTTTATGTGCACATATTTTATATTAGTTTACTTTTCAGCATACTTTAACCTAAATAAATGAAATGTGACGACTCTCTTGTAAAAAATACTGGATATGTATACAATTTTTAGCATTTTCGCTATATTGTATCGTCTTCTTATTCAACTACTAAGATGTTTAAATCGTCTGCGAATATTTATTTCGATTACCAAGATTCTATAGATCTTCGATAACTTCGAATAAATTCTATAAAGTCAAATATTGTCTCTCTAACTTTCACTATTTAGTTCCGTTATTTCTTTAAGCTTCAAAAATATTTAGTAATACGATATAAATTTTTTAAATATATACGTGAAGTTGTTTTTAGTATTAATTTACTAAATTTGTTTTTAAATTTAACCAATCACTGAACTCAATAAAACGCAACTTGCAAAATATTTCATTAATGAATCAAAAAAAAGAAAAAACGAGGTTTTCTTTTAAAATGCGCAATTCAAATTGAATGTAAAAACGTTAACAGTTGCTTAATATAATGCAGCAGTCATAAATTAATCAGTAATTTTATTTATTATTCAAGTTTCACCATCACAAATTGGCTTAATATTTTTATGTTTAAAAAAAAATTTTGTTTGGTTTTTACTTTTACAAGTACCGTACATCCTGTATGTACAATTCTATACTTATTACACACGTTCAACAAGGTCACAAAAGTACGTACTTACATTGTTAAGCAAATACTTAGCAAGTAACATGCAGATAATGTAATATATATTATAAATATCATTGTAAGTTTGTTTGTGCGTGCGTCAATCACGGCCAAGCTACTAAACCGATTTTAATGAAATTTGAAGCACGGGTAGATGGTAAAATAGGGTATTTACATATATTCAATGGTGTACCAGGACTATTTACAGTACTCGTTTTATTTTGATTGAGTTAAAATATTAAGTTGCTTTTAATTTCTATTAAGTGATTGATATTTGTTTGCTATATGCAAACAGATGGCGCTTCTGTTTTCGCTTACATTAAAAATGCTTATAGAAGGTTCGCACTATAGACTTTAATAACTTCATGCGTAAACGTTTTAATAGTCTTGAAAATGAAGTTAAACCAAAATTTGCATATTAATACTTTTAAAAATTTTACAGTCCAAAACTACTATTAAGCATTCAAAACGCTGAACTGGCATGAAATTATTAAAGTCTAAAGTGTAATGATTTAAGCATAATTTATTGCAAAATGTGTAATCAATCCTAACAATTAAAATGCTGGTTTGGTATCTTAATCAAGAACTACTTATTATTGAAATATCGATACGTGAATAAATGGATTATTGTTATACCTTAATTACACGACATTTGTTAGAGTTATTTAAAAGGTATATTTAAATATCTGATTTTTCGAACATTATAACCTGCGTTTATATAATACCTGCTAACTGAAGTAGTAAAATCCTGTCTTAAAATATTATTCTAGGTGGTTGAAAGTAAATTATGTGACCTACTAAATCATTTATAATAATTTCATGTTGGTATGCGGAGTTGCAGAATAAAATTACTTTAAAAAAATAATTAAAATTAATGAACCGAACAATACAAATAGCAAGGTAGAAAATATTTTATGAAGAAGAATAATTTCATAAAAAATTAAAAAAGCGTGATGCTTATTCTCAAGGTATTTGCGTACATTTGGTCACAGAATTGATCGATTGAATCTGATATGTAACACATCTTCTGGGATTTTTAATATGTTGTCTTTGAAGTTACTCTTTCGATTAAAATACAATGTAATAATATATTTTACAATGCCTATAAAGCCCCTAAAATTCGACCCAGTTAATGCCGGGCACAATAAGTTAGTAAATTATAAAATGTGTATGACATTTAACCAACTTCTCTGCCCAAGACTTGGAAGAAGGAGAAAAATAATAAAACATTTAAAAGTTTAACTCCATTAATCTTTCGCAATATACGAGGGGAAAACAATAAGTTAAAACAAAACAAAGCATTATAAAAAAATTTGTTCAACATAAAATTTTGTTTTTGCTATAAATATGACCCTTCATAACAACAAGTGGAAAAAGCGTTTGTCAATGTTTGTAATTTCTACAATATCCATTTCCGACCTCATAAAGTATATAAATTCTGACTTCATAGCGAAGTCGATTGAGCGATGTCCGTCTGTCCGTCCGTATCAGAGTTGAAATCAAGTTCGCCAAGGCACTAGATAAGCTAGAGAAAATTAAAATAAGCCAATCGATCAGACATAGTTTCGAAACAAATTTTTATTAAAAGTCATCCAGATTTTTTTCATCTCTTTTGAAGCAGCAGAAAAATCAACACGCCTGCCTCTATTTTTTCCATATCATTTAGAACAAATCTAGTTTAGTGAAGTAATTTAATGAAAAAAAATCAAATATATGCGACGATAGAGAATTAAAAAATAAGAAGAAAACAACAAGTGAAAACATTGGCGTTCTCCCATAATTTCCGAGATTTTCATAGAAAAGTACGATCGCACACCATATTTTTTAAAATATCAATATGGTTTTGTAATGCTAAAACTGTATATAGTACTTATTTTTTTCTTATTTTTTAAATCTTACTCACCCCAATTACTGTTTATTTTTATTTTTTTATTGCAGTTACTTCACTAATCTAGATTTACATTGGGAAGGTTAGAGTATATAAAATTCGACATAGCCGAATATAGCACTCTTACTTGTTCCGCTTTGTTATTAAATGTGATAAATTAAAAGAGTACAGTAAAATTAAGATACAAGTAGATTGAAATGCACTTTCTAGTTCGCTACAACCTTCGCCACCATTTTTCGCATCCAAGGTACAAGGTAGTTTTCAATTAAAAATCCTTTAATTTGTACAACTATTTAGTAGAAATAGAATATAAGAAAAAAATTTCCTGAGTTACCTTTTTAACTTCATCGTTGCCCTATATTTTTACGGAAGTTCGCAAAGTAACTTTTCGGATAAAAAGTTAGACAATTCAAAGCATGCAAACGAGCATTATTTTGAGGAATAAATTTTTTCGCTAAAAAAAAAATTAAAAATTATTTTTTCTTCTTCAGAATAATAATAATAATAATAATAAAAGTTGAAATTGTATCATCTTTTGAATATTGATTTTTTTCACAAAACTAATTTTAAAGTCTTACTGATTTCGTAGACTTTTTGTTGCATACCTTCGTAGCATTTAAATGTCAAGATTACTTGATAAGAAATATAACTTCTATGAGCCGAGTGCGCCACTTTGCATATGAACCACTACTGAAATAATTATGACTTTGTGACGAGTGTGTAAAAAAATTAATTAGCCTTGAACAATTTTCAATGTCTTTAAAAGTTATTTAAAATAAAGACTTTAATAAAATTTATTGTTTAATAGAAATGAACTTTAAAACTTTTTATATACTCGTACTTAAATTAAATTTAAATATTTAAATTTAAATACAAATAATTCGCTCATTAAAATATTTCTTAAAAATTAAACAACTCGAAATATTATTCTATAATCTTGTTGTTCATTTGACACATTTTAAATTTAGAAAACGACAAACAGCGACTCGTTGTTTTCTTGGAAGATCAAAACTTAACTGTACTTTTTCGTTTTTTACCAAAAGTCGTGCGATTGGTGAATATTCAAGACTGTGTGCGTGTTATTTGCAATTGTTGAATTACCACTACAAATGGCCGAATTACAAGCGCAAGCCTTTAGGTTTTATACGTTTTACAGTTTGTGAAGCGCGAAATAATGAATATTTAATTGCATCGCATAATTTTTAAACACATATGTATTCTGAACAAGTCGTATATTTTTTAAACCTTCATTTGATCTTCAATTTATGAATCAAGAAAACAAGATTGCGCATTGCGCAGGTCCGTTAGTTTGTTGTATAGCGTTCTCTATCTTATCTGTGACGTAAGCATAGAGTATTTTTTGTAAACAAACTTCATTTGTGTATGGAAAATGCAACAGAATTAAAGTAAAAACGGTGAAAATGTATTAAAAATAAAAAAAGAGTTAACCGAATTAGAGTATGATGGTCTCGAAAACCTTGCAGGCTATATTTGCCACAAACTTAAAAATGATATCCCAGATATTGCAGTGGCACAAAGCGAGGAAGTTCCAACGTATTCATGGGTTGATAATATATCTAAGGGCGGACTAATAAAGCCGACACCTGAAACTCTGAAACACATTAAAGAACTAAACCAAATATTTCAAATAAATGTACTTTTTATCAGTACGTTCGTTTGAGGCAAATTATATTTTTTATATACAATTATTAAATTTGGTGCACCAAGTTGCTTACTGAATAAATTCAATTTCTTTAATTTGTCCTATGCATTCTTTCTTGGTAATGCACAGTTTGTTTGGTGTTAACATAGCTCGTATATGGAATAATATAATTCCTTATCAGGAGAGGAGATTTTCTAATACACTTTCAACATTTAAAGGCATATTTTAACAAATTTGCAAGGCTTTGATGATTTTGATTTGTTTAATTAAGATTAACTACAATTATATATTGATGCAAACTTTATATTGTTCCCTATAGATAATAAGGTAGTTTAGTGGTTTATAGGTTAGTAAAATTAAAAGATTTAAATAAAACCCAAACACTAATTTTAAATTTTTTACAAAAAAATATTTATTTATAAAAAACAAAGGTTACTACCAATTCAAAAATTTTTAAATGATTGAAAAAATATCTATTAGCTAAAGAAAAAATTAAACTAAAATTTCAAAGCTATTGTGATTAAAAATATTTTTTTTGAACAAAGTAGATTTACGGCTGTTCGGTATCTTTAGGAACTGCTTTGTAATTACTGCTTGAGTTTTCTTCTGCATCTTCTTTAAAAATAAACGCTGGCTTGAGGCGGTCAATAGATATAACTTTTTTTCCAGATATAAGGCATTTAAAAATTTTGTCATTACGGCTAATTACCTTGTAGGGCCCATCGTAGGGACGTTGTAAAGGTTTTCTAATAGAGTCATTTCTAACAAAAACATGAGTGCAAGTTTTCAACGTGTTTGGTACAAAATGATTATTTATACAATGGTGCAGTGCAGGTGTAGTTTTAAATATTTGCATTTTTTCACAGAATTGTTTTCCTATTCATTATTGCTAGCTGATTCATTGTAGGCTTCAAAAAACTCACCAGGAAGTCGTAGATGTGTCCCATATATCATTTCTGCAGGAGAATAGCCTATGTCTTAAATAACAGTTGTACGTAAACTCATTAAAACTAGTGGCAAATAATCAACCCAGTTTTGTTTAGCGTAGCATTTTAAAGCGGCTTTCAAAGAACGATGCCATCTCTCAATGAGCCCATTTGCCTGAGGGTGGTAGCGCGTTCTATGCAAAACTTTTACTCCAAGAACTTTGGAAAACTTTTGAAATAATGAGCTTTCAAATTGCCTTCCCTGATCAGTAGTAATTTGGGCAGAAACACCGTAACGTGAAATCCATCCTTGTAGTAAAGCAAATGCAACAGATTATGCGGTTATGCCTTCGAGTGGTATTGCTTCTGCCCACCTCGTAAATCTATCGATGCAAGTGAGGACATACCTGTAATTTTTGCATAGTGATAGAGGTCCAACGATATCAATACTGATGTATTTGAGACGTTGATTAGGAAGGTCAAAATTACCGATAGGACTTTTTACATGCCGCTGAACTTTTGATGATTGACAGGAAATGCAATGCTTAGTCCAATCACGAACATCCTTAGAAATTGAGGGCCACTTTTACGAGTTCCAATGTTTTATTTACTTCTGGATGTGAGAGACCATGTAAATATGCAAAAAGTGGCTTTCGAAAAGTTGGAGTTATGTACGGTCTAATATTTGTTGAAGATACATCACAATAGATCTGCAATTCAGATTCAGGTAATTTTATTTGTTTTAATAATAAACCTTGCGGAGATTTTAATATCGTTTGTAATTCGTCATCTACTTGTTGTTCCTTTGCAAGTAACTCATAGTTCACTGCATGTGGCATTGAGATAACATCAAGGCGCGAAAATGCATCAGCAACCACATTTGATTTACTAGGAACGTACCGAATATCGACAGTATAATGACAGATAAAATCCAAATACCTAAATTGACGTGGGGAAGCTTTTTCTGGTTTTTGCTTAAATGCAAAAATTAAGGGCTTATGGTCTGTAAATATTGCAAACTGGCGGCCTTCCAAAAAGTATTAAAAATGTTTTAAGGCAGAATATGCAGCTAACAGCTCCCGGTCATATGTACAGTAGTTAACCTGCGCTTTGTTTAAACTCTTTAAGTAAAACGCGTTTCAACTTACCATTAATTTGTTGCTGAAGAACACCTCCCATTCCAGTATCTGAAGCATCTACCCAAAGTTATGTAGGGGCATTAGTCGAGGGATATGATAGTAAAGTAGCATCCGCAAGTTGTTGCTTGCATTGCTCAAAAGCGTTTCTGAGCTTAAGATTCCAATTTTTTTGTCATTTTTCTTACAACATACCCAAAAAGCGTCTTAAATCTTTAACATTGAAACACGTTCCGGTAATGGTTTTAAGCCTTCAGGTGTCACTAAAAACCAAGAAACGGGAGTTCTGAAACACCAAAAACAGAGTTAGATGCGTGAATTTTGACACCGTAATTTCAAAGTCTTTCGTACAATTTTCTTGGGTGAGGGCTATGTTTTTCTTGATTTTTCGATACAATGAGTATATCATCAATGTACGCATAGCAAAAATCTAGGCCTCTTACCACTTCATTGATGAATCGTTAAAAGGTTTGTGCAGCATTGCATAAACCAAACGTCATACAAGGAAACTCAAAAAGACCAATAGGCGTAATGATAGCGGTCTTCCCAATGTCGTCATTTGCAACAGGTATTTGATGATAAGCTTTTACCAAGTCTACCTTGCTGAATATTTTACGGCCACTTAGCATGTATGCAAAATCATGTATGTGAGGCACTGGATAGCGATCTGGAATTGTAACTGCATTTAGGCGGCGGTAGTCGCAGCAAGAACGCCGCTCTCCATTTGGTTTTAAAACAATATGTAGTGGACTTGCCCAGCAGCTTTTTGAAGGTCTACATATACCTTGTTTAACTATTCTTCCGAATTCTGCACAAACCTTTCAACGATTGATTTGCTGCAAATAATTTTAATGGTGCTGGATTTTGCATGCGTTGAACAGAAGTGATAGGAAATACGGAGACGTCGGCGCCAGTATCGACAAGAAATTTTAGGTTTGAAACTTTATCTTGAAGACAAAGACGACTAATTTCTCGGCTAACCCCATCTGTCACCATAGACGGGCGCCTAGAAGTTTTCCGAAGAATTTAACTGCTTTGAAATGTATGCGCATGGTTTGACACATTTTTAAGCATTTTCGCCGAACTTGAAGTGGTACCAGCAATGTGGTTTATTCTTTTTACCTGATGACTTGTCTCTTAAATACGCCCTTTGAGTGCTTCGGCTGCGGCTCTTTCTACGATATCGTCTTTAAGATAATTCTTGAATTTTCTTCGTAAGAATATCAATTCGTTTTTCTAGTGCGTTGGTTGTTGATACGGCATTTACTTCCCAAGATTGTGATGTGTCAGCAATTTTGTCTGCCATAAGTGCCAGCTTGTTTAGTGATTCACTACTTACTGATAATATGGCTTGCATTTGCTTTGGTAGACGCTGCATCCACAAATTCTTTAGTAAATCGCCCGAAAATTTACCAGACGATAACGCGGACATCTCGCATAGAAGTGCTGAGGGTTTCTTGTCCCCCAACTCAATATCGCGCAACAGTTTCTTCATTTGCTTTTCAAGCGAATCAGTAAAACATTCCTGCAGCCGTTGCTTGAGCGTTTCATACATATTTATTTCCGGGGGTTGCAAAATAATGCCGCTTACCTCACAAATAACATTGGCTTCAATGGAACCGACAATCGTATGGAATTTTGTTGAATCAGCAGTTATTCCAGCGGTGATAAATTGGCTTTAGACCTGCTTAAACCATAAGGCCGAATTCGTCTTCCAAAATGGCGATACCTTGACAGTAACTGGAGCTATTTCATTGCTTAGTGGAAACGATGCAAACTCATCCTCTGAGCTATTATTCGACATGTTTGCGGTTTAAAATGCACGGGGTAAAATAAAAAGATTTAAATAAAACCCAAACACTAATTTTTAAATTAAAAAAAAAAAATATTTATTTATAAAAAACAAAGGTTACTACCAATTCAAAAAATTTTAAACAAATGAAAAAATATTTATTAGCTAAAGAAAAAATTAAACTGAAATTTCAAAGCTATTATGATTAAAAATATTTTTTTTGAACAAAATAGTTTTACGGCAAAGTATTAAAAATTTACTTGCTAAAATAACTTAAGACACCCGCGCCACAGTAGCATTAAATTGTAATAATTAGTATAAGTCATATTTTTGTATTGTAATCTAGCCAATTAGTCCCTGTGGGCTTGCGGCATCTTTTATTGAAATATATAATAAAGACGGTCTTTTCATTAAACAAGATTTTGTAAAAGATTTAACAAACAGGCTCATCATATTAAATGTGGTGAAAAAGTAAAAAAGCTATTGCTTAGATGAAAAAGGTATTTTAAAATACGAAAACTTAATGCGGAGCTTAAAGACTACAGCATGACCAAAAATTAAATAAAATAAAAAATTAACTCATTTTAGTTTTGATTTAATTTGAAAACAAATTTATTTTACTTCAGTAATCTGGCATTCCTTTATAAAAAGATTAATTTAGAATAACTAACTTCTTCTAACTTCTGAAATTAATAATTTCTTATAAGCATGTTCATATAAGCCAACATTTAAAACTTTGGTATCCCGAAATAGCTCTTCTTCTTCTCGGGCTTCAAGCCCAAATACAAAACTTTTACTCGACTATTCTTTTTTCTTCCCATTTAAAATCTTGTTAAAAAAGAGAAGTTATAAAATTTTTTCCAGTTTTGCGCCAAAAATCTCCTATACTTTTTGCAACAAACACTCATTTTCATTCTATTGTGACGTAGATGCGCAGTAAAAAAAATTTTTGAACGGCTAATTGCGCAATCTTGTTTTCTTGATTCATGATCTTTAATTATAGTAATGTGACTAACAACAGAGACAAATTAATATTAAGATGTGAACCAAAGTTGAGAAGAAACAAAATATCAACAGACGCTTCCGATGGTTTTAAAATATTAAATGTAACGGCATCGACCAAAAGTATAAATGCAATTTCACATTTTCAAAACTTTGCCTGGAATTTAGAACTTTTTTTAATTTCACGTCTTACTATTTTGAAGTAACTTAATTGCTGCAGAACTTATATTATTTTTAAGCTTTTTCATTTCTTTATTACAAATAGAGCGATCTTGTTTTACATTTACAAACCAAGTCTTATATTTTGTTTTCATATTTTGTTTACGATCTACTTTTTATTCCCCACAAACAAAACTTTAATTAAAAATACAAAGTAAATGATATTTACAGCAACTAAAATAATAACTTTTACTGTGAGCAAAATGGTTTAAAAATATATATTACAAATGATACAGTTTTTGAAAGAAAAAGAATTTCGTGCTGTTGTTAAGCAAAAGCTAAACTTAGAAAGTACTTCACCTTTGTTAATTGTTTTTTAATATTTATTAAAAAATAAAGATGATTTTTGTAAATAAAATAACAAAAGCTGAAAAAATAAATATTTTCAATAACGTTGGTTTGTTTTAAAATATTTAAGTCACTTAACACATTGTTGACCGGTCACGAGTAAAAATTATAGGAACTGTGGCAGAAAACCAAAGCCCACCGTCAGAGACAAACGATGTATTGTGGCAAATGCGAGCAACACAATGACGACGGCCAATGAAATTATAAGGACTTTCGGCTTAAACGTGTCCCGTTTCACAGTTTACAGAGCTTTAAAGCAGTCTGGAGTAATTAAGAGACAAAGAATGAAAAGTGCGCCGAAATTTAAAAACAACACAAAGTTGCGATGGCAGATTTTGAAAAAAAAAATATGGCAACAGACCGGACCAGGTTTATTTAAAATTTTTTTGTTTGTGATAAATATTTTTCCAGATTATATTTTCTAATGAAAAAAAATTTAATTTGGATGTTCCTGATGGTTTTAAATTTCATTGGACGGATCTGCGCAAAGAACCAATATATTTTTCTAAAAGAAACTTTGGTGGCGGATCATTAATGGTTTGGGGTGGATTTGCTGCGAAAGGATCTTTGGAGCTGGCATTTCAAAGCTGTCACATGAACTCTGCAGAATACGTAGACATACTGCAAATGAACTTGTTGCCGTTCCTAAGCCAAAATCAGGACAAAAAATATATTTTTCAACATGAAAATGCATCTATTCATTGCAGCAGACAAACTAAATCTTGGCTTGCTCGTAAAAAGATTTATTGCAACAACCGGCAATACAACAGTATTGCAGAGCTTAAATCAGCTGTCATAGAGACTTAGTACTCTTTGGAACCCGAAACCTTAAAAAATCTTATAGAAAGCATGCCTAATCGGATTTTCGAAATCACCCAAAACAATGGAGGTCTTACTCATTATTCAAATAAGTTTTTTATGTATAATTATTTTATTTTGTGACTAAAAAGTTTTGTTTTTGCTAATCCCTAAAAACAGAAACATGCACAAAAACTTAACAAAACGTAATACAATATTGTTGTTGGTCACAGAATAACTGTTATTTTTGATGTTCTTTCTTTTCTCATACTCGCATTTGTAACTCTTGCTCTACACAAACAGTGTACACAACGCACAGTGCAGCGTTGTCAACTTGGTGCGTTTCGCACCATTTTGGGTGCTTTTTCGAATTTTTTGTGCGAAAATTTCACGTGTTGGTGCGTGGTGCGTTTTTTTTTTTAATTTTGGTGCTTTTTTTAATTTGTGGTGGTACCACAAAAAAAATTTTTTTACAAAAAATACACCTGTTTTAATACCATTTCGTTTAAGACGTACCAAATCGTAAGCACAAAATGAAAAAGTATTGTTTTTGTATTAACTTATGTTATGTTAAAAAAGAAACATTTCACTGTATGGAATATACTATTCCTTTTAGATTTTCATGGTCATTGTTTTTGTAGTAAAGGCTACTATCGTATCTGTTAAACACCTTAGCAAAAGCAGAGTTTTGTCGTGATCAGTTAACCGACTTTGAAAAAAGAAGGAGGTTATACAATTCGACTGAATGTTGCTTTTTTATGTTTGTGCCTGCAGAACTCAGTCATTTCTGAACCGATTTTGAAAATTGTTGGTAATATGATAGATTATGCTTACAGATTGGTCTCGTTTAATAAACAGTTTATAATCTTAAAAATTAAAGGGTGTCCCCATACATATTTTTTACGTGTATTATGAACTGTTAAGGACGATTCTGTAAAATATAAATTGACTGCGTATTACCATGGCTCCCAATAACAAAAAGGTTTACAAAAATTAATCTAAAAATTAAAGGGTGCCCCCATAATTGATTTAAATTTACTAAAATGGGCCTATGTTTTGTACCGTTCTAGACAAACGCTTGTAAATTGGACAGAATGTCGGTTGGTATGGCCGATATAGTAACAAGTATTAATACTAAAAATTATGAACTAAAGGGTGCGCCTATAGTTTACTTAATTTGATGTATATGGCCATACTTGTTAACAGTTGTAGACAGACGCTTGAAATTTATAACGAACCTGAATTGCTGAGTCCGCTATAACAAATATAAAATTTGGATTTGGAAGTTCAAGGGTTTCCCATTAGTTGATGTAATTTCAAATTATTCATATTTTTTTTTTGCATTTATAAGCCTTTAATAAAATGAATTTTTTAGAGAAATTTTATTTATTAAACTGTATGTATGTAATTATACAGAAATATTTTTAATGAATGATCGCTGTTTTTTATTTCAAAATTTGTGTATGCAATATATGAAAAAAATGTATTATCTAGTACAAATTAGCACAAACATATTTCTTAATTTTTTTTATTTTTGTTAAGTTTTATTTTTTAATTTTGTTTGTTTGTAAAAACCTTGAACTTTAAGACTTCTTTATTGTTATATTTTTAATACAAAAAAATTACACCTTTTTTGAAAAACGAAATCATTAAAGATTTTAAATAAAAAAGAAATTCTAAAACTTGGTGCGTTTTCTCTTAAATGGTGTGTTTTTTTCTCCACTTTGGTGCGTTTTGAAATTTCAAAGTTGACAACGCTGTATATATGTATATTTACATTTCTATTAATACGTTTATACGCACGCTACTTGCAAATAAAAATTATTTACAATTATTTAACTCACTGTTTATGCATCAAATTGCAAACCAGAATCTACACCATTTTTAGTATCAAAATAACGACGAAATGTCATAACGCCCATGGACATTCGCACCAAAAAGAGAAATAATGTCAATGGACATTATGTAACGCTATGATGCGACTTAATGCCCATCAACGAAAAGTCATAACGTCCATGGATATTGTAGGTATATTTTATGATATTCTAAGCAAGAAAGATGTAACGTTTTTTTAAACTGCCTTGTAGAAAATCTTTCGTGAGCGAAGCCGGTGTTGGTTATACCATAGAGGAGAAAATTCTTGCCGCTGGCCGAAGCCCGGTTATCCAGGAAATCTTTAGTAAGCGAAGCCGGTGTTGTTTTATGTGCGGACATTAGAACAATTTTATAAATGATACTAAAAACGACACAATAACCATGGAAGTTATGTTTCTTTGAAAAAACGACACATTTGGGTGCGACAAAAAGTCCATAGACATTATTTTCGTAGAAACTACACATGCCACCGCAAATTGCTATCAATTGGCAACACTGATAGATACGTAACTGAAACATGAAATCATCATAATACGCCAGTAATGAAACGTTAGTCAATGCAATGACAAAGGGCAGTTGAATCCGATTTGAATAAAAAAAAAAAATTAGAATCGGGTTGTGTAGCTTATGACCAAGTTGCAGTGCAAAAAATATTAAGTATTTTTCAACATTATTCGAAAAAAATTAATTTTCCATCGAGATATTGAAAAAATTAAAACATCTGATTTTAGTTTAGAATTTTTCCGTCTCTACATAATTCTTCGCTATTGTCTACAACCAAGTTGTTTCCACCTTATATTTTAGTAAGTGACTCGGTGAAAAAAAAAAATATAGAGGCGAATGCGGAGTTATTTTTGCAATAACACCATTCTGATTAAAGGGTGAAAGGTAAAAAATGCAAGCTATCAGCTGAAGTTTTTTTTTAACGACATTTTGAGTAACCCTCAGCAAAATAAAATATGTCCAAAACTAAACTCTAAAAAAAATAATGTGTTTCCTCTTAAGTTAGTTTAAGTTTTTTTGCTTTCCATTTTGAATTAACTTTAACCAACTCTTGCACTTAAAATATTTTGTAACAATAACTTATTTTTTGTTTGTTTGTGTAAATGTTTCATAAGAGCTAATTGATTTTTTAGAAATTGTTTTTTTTTGTGCTTTTTATTAAATGATTTATTGAATAACTTTTTTTTATTACAAATTAAATATTTTACTTCATTTTGCTTTTAAGGTGGGAAAAGTTTTTAATTATTTTTAACTTTCAAATTCATTTATTTCTTGATTGTTAATTGTATTTAAATTTTAATTAAAGAAATATTTACACTTTAATATTTACTTTAAAACAATAATATAATGTTGGGAGAATAGTATAAATCATTGCTTTTGGATAAGATGGGAAAGTGATATCACTGGACATGGACAGAAAGTTCCTTGCATAATACTTGCATAAGAGATAGAAGATTTTAAAACAGCCATCATTCGTCTGTTATAAAAAAATATGTTTAAATCGTTATATGTAATTAAATCCGAAGTTGACGACCTATCGCCATTTTGATGATGCATGAGTTCAAAATTTACTATCTATAATTTTTACAATAAATCTAAAAAAAATCAAATTTGCTGCGATTGGCGATTCAATGATTTTATTTACAATTGGCCCTTTCACACATTTTTCGAAAATGCAGTTGACAAATAACAAGTAGGAGTGCTATATTCGGCTATACCGAATCTTATATACCCTTCACCATCCATGTAAATCTAGTTTAGTGAACTAACTCCACAAGAAGTGGAAAAGGGATATCAATATCCATTTTCGACCCCATAAAGTATATATATTCTGAATTCTAATACATAGCGAATGCGATTGAGTGATGTTCGTCTATCTGTCCTCGGCAAACTTGATTTCACAAAAAAAAAAATGTCAATTGATCAGATAAGGTGTCGAAAAAGGTGATATTGGAAATCAGCATGATCGGCCCAAGCAGGCAATACACCACCCCTACCTCTAATTTTTTCATGACATTTGGAACAACAAAGTAACTCCAATCAAAATACTATGGCGCTCACCTATTTTTTCCGAGTTACGGAACTCTAAAAATTTCTATTTTTTTAAATATCTATATGGGTATCATTTAAAAGCTTTTGAAGAGATCTTTAAGGAAATTTAAAATTTTTTTAAATGCTTAACCTATTAAGAGCCGATGCCATTTTTATGTAAAATTATATACATGCAGTATCAAATTTTTTTTTATTTTTTAATTCTCTGTCACCCCAATATTTGCTTTTTTAATTGGAGTTACTTTACTAAACTAGATTTACTTAGATGGTGAAGGGTATAAAAGATTCGGTATAGCCGAATATAGCACTCTTACTTGTTTACTTAAATAATAAGTTTGTAATAAAATGCCTTTTAATAAAACAATTTTGACTTTATTACATTGACGACATTGATTGACATTAAATTCAAATAACGTTTGTAAGGTACAAAAATTTTTAAGCTAAATTAAACGATTTTATCCAATTTGAAAACTGAGATTGAATGCTTTAACATTTGAAAGTTAAATTTAAGCAGTACCTGTGTTCTTGTGACTATAAACCTCACATTTTTCATTGAGGAAAGTAATTGAATTTAAAGAAAAATTATATAAACCTATAGCGTTCGAATTTCTATTAATTTTTTAGTCTTGTAAACTCGAAGGCCTTTACCCAAAGTTTGGAGTACGCTAAGCTACTAGCGATGCTGACAGAGAGTCAAGGAGATATAAAGTTTAGCTTCAATTCTCCAGATACTTTAATACTTGGAAAATGCACAAAGAATTATATCAACAGACAAACGCTTTTTCCTTATATATAAATTTAGGGACGTAGGTTTTGTTTCCTGCGCTTATTTGACACAATAGTGATAAATGAATTGTGCATTTTATGCCATTCCATCCGGCGCCGTAAGTTTTTCATACTTTACATAAGATAACATTTTACTGCCTGTCATGTAAGTTCATACTTCACTTCATTAGGTCTGTCTGGGTACTTTTCCAGTAGCTAATACTCAGTAAATTTTTTTGGGAGAGTAAGACCAATTTTACTCTGTCGGCTGAAAATATATCAAAAAGTACGCAGACAGCATCCAGTAAAATCTTGCAAGAAAACAGCTGATCGGTGTGTAAACAATTGAAATAACAAAGCAAAAGATTTAAGCAAAATTAAATTGAAAACCGATCGCATAGGATTTTAAACAGTTGCCTCGATATCCGGAAATGTCTTCGAAATTCCTCTTCCCAGTAATTGGTCACTATTTCTTCCACATACAGCTTTACACAACTTCTTTCTTTTGGCTTCGTAAGAAAAGGCTTTAGACTGGAAAATATATCATTGCCTATGCATCTATTTTGTAGTATACTTAAAATTGTTTTGTTTATTATAATTTATTATAAACATTTAAAATCTTTCTTTTCTAATTTATTAAGCACTAGGTCAGTTTTATAAATAATAAAAATTTTTTATTTATATTTTCAATATTTCGCCACACCTTTGGGTGGCATCATCAGGAAACAGGAAACAAAAAATTAAATTTTCTTTTTTCAAAAATAACAAAAATTAAAATGAAATTATTTTTTCAAACAAAAACAGAAAAATTAAAATTCAAACGACAAAAAACTCAAATATTTAAACATTTACATTTTTATAAATTTAAAACTCAAAAAACATTCAAGTAAAATAACTCAATAATTTTAAACATTTACATTCTTATAAAAATTTTAAAAACAGAAAACATTCAAATTACTTTAAAATTTTTAAAAAACTTAATACAAATACATTAACATAAACTTTCACGATAGAAATGTTACAAGCAATCATATACTCTCAAACGTTAATTAATTTTTATGCACTAAATGTCTATAACATTGCGCAACATTATCAGTATCAGCCTTAAAGTTTATTCTTTTTGTTGTTGGTATTTTAATTATTTGTAACATCTCTAACATATACCGACGCTTATAATTATTTTCTATATTTAAAACAGATGCATCTTCAAAGTTAGGATAATGATTAAATCTGGCACAATGGGAAGATAATGCAGTTTTTTGTGAATTATTAACGTCCCTGTATCTTTGATCAGACTTATGTCCAGCTATTCTAGTTTTTAGTTTATTTTTTGTCGTACCTACATATTCCTTATTACAATTCTCACTATCATTACCATTACAAGGTATTTTGTAAACTACATTTGACATGTCCCATTTTTTAATCTTATCTTTTGTTTTACTAAATAATCTATTTAAAGTATTATAAGTTTTGTATGCCATTTTATATTTATCCCCATCAAAAATTTTTGATTTTTCAATCCTTTCTGCTATTTCTGGTACATAAATTAAAGACTTGTAAACTTTAGTTTCTGTAACATCTCTTGTATTATTTGCTCTTCTAAACCTTAACTGTTTAAACAAACTATTTATCACTCTCATTGGAAAATTATTATCAATTAATATCTTTTTAACTTTATCTTTATTGCTTTTGTGAAATTCCTTATCACTTAGCTTAAGTACTTTTTCTATCAAATTTTTTCCCGTATTAATAATTATTCTTTTATTATGCTTTGAATAATAATTAATAATTCTCCCGGAATAAATTAGAAAAGAAAAATTATTTAAAAAGGTCAAAGAAACATTTACATATAATTTAAAAGTGAGCACGTGTAAACAATATAACGATGAGTTATAATTTATTTAAAAGAAACCGGTTGATGAGAGGACTCGTTAATCGTTTCAAAACGTTGAGGGATAAGGTTGTTAAAACTCAATCTGCAATAACCTTTTTAATTAGATGCCGTAATTCAGGAATTGTACCAAAATTTATTGTGAATGCAACAAAGAATATTCCTAATATTTTCAAGATGGAGGGAAAATGGACAATCAAACACATCATGGAGAAATACCTGTTTGATTTAAGAGATAAAATATTAAGATGTTCAATTCTTGAAAAACATAAATTATTGAAGTATTTTCAAAGGGAGCTAATAATGATTGAAAGTGATTTGGAAAAACTTTTATCAAGAGAAGCAATGGAAAGATTTTTGCAGTTTGAAGACAGAATAGGAGCAGCTTTAAAAGTTAAGGTAAATAAAATACATAAAAAGAAGTTTGAGGGTTTGAGGGAATTACAAAAGAAGGAGTTAGGTATTAAATTAAACAAAAAGTGGTTTGTAAATAAGACTAATTTAGATATTCCAGATGAGGTTCAGTGGGTTCTTTCATTAGGACATAAACATGCGTTACCCATTAAACGAGAAGATTTTCCGGTTTTAAAAATGATAACGGACGGAGAGGATTTAGTGCAAACATTAAAATCAAAAGAAGAACAAGAAATAGCTAGGACTAAATTAACTTCAATAATAGATAATCATTTAAATAAGATTAAATTAACTAACAGGGATAGATTTATGTTAGAAAACGTAAAAAAGGCGGATAGTTTTTTGAGAAGAAATAGGGATATACTCATCTTAAAAGCTGATAAAGGTAACACCACAGTAGCTTTAAATAAGAGTGATTATGTTTTAAGAATTAACAGTATTGTAGGGGATGTTGCTAATTATAAGTTAGCAAACAAAGATCCAACAACAAAATTGCAGAAGATTAATAATGTGTTGGTTGAAGAACTTTTTAAACAAAAAGTTATTACAATTTTAGAGAAAAACAAGCTTAAAACCAATGTTTCTACAGCTCCAAGATTGTATGGGTTACCTAAAATTCACAAGGAGGATTTTCCTTTAAGACCGATTTGTTCTTTTATAAATTCTCCATCTTATGAGTTATGTAAATATATTACAATGATTTTAAAAAAGATTACAGAAAATTCAAAATATAATGTTAAAAATTCGCTTGAATTTAAAGAGAGGATAAGGAACATAAGTGTTCTGAATGATGAAAAATTAGTATCTTTTGATGTAGTCTCTTTATTTCCAAGTATACCTGTTGATTTGGCATTGAATATTATTGAAGAAAAATGGAACGTAATACAGGAATATACTAGGATGGAAAAATGTTTATTTTTACGAATTTTAAAATTCTGTATTGAAGATAACAGATACTTTCAATATAATGGTAACATATATTTGCAACAAAAAGGGCTTCCAATGGGATCTCCAGCTTCCCCTGTTGTGGCAGATATTATTATGGAAAAATTATTAGACACGTGCATTAATGAAGTTAATATAAAACCAAGAATAATGACAAAATATGTTGATGATTTGTTTTGTATTATTTCTGCATCTGGTATTGAAAATATGTTAGAAACATTAAATAATTTCAATAGTTGTATAAAATTTACAATAGAAATAGAAAATAATTTTAAATTGCCCTATTTAGATACGTTAGTAGTAAGGAGAGGGAATAAACTAAAAATGGATTGGTATCAAAAGCCAACAGCTTCCGGGAGAATTATTAATTATTATTCAAAGCATAATAAAAGAATAATTATTAATACGGGAAAAAATTTGATAGAAAAAGTACTTAAGCTAAGTGATAAGGAATTTCACAAAAGCAATAAAGATAAAGTTAAAAAGATATTAATTGATAATAATTTTCCAATGAGAGTGATAAATAGTTTGTTTAAACAGTTAAGGTTTAGAAGAGCAAATAATACAAGAGATGTTACAGAAACTAAAGTTTACAAGTCTTTAATTTATGTACCAGAAATAGCAGAAAGGATTGAAAAATCAAAAATTTTTGATGGGGATAAATATAAAATGGCATACAAAACTTATAATACTTTAAATAGATTATTTAGTAAAACAAAAGATAAGATTAAAAAATGGGACATGTCAAATGTAGTTTACAAAATACCTTGTAATGGTAATGATAGTGAGAATTGTAATAAGGAATATGTAGGTACGACAAAAAATAAACTAAAAACTAGAATAGCTGGACATAAGTCTGATCAAAGATACAGGGACGTTAATAATTCACAAAAAACTGCATTATCTTCCCATTGTGCCAGATTTAATCATTATCCTAACTTTGAAGATGCATCTGTTTTAAATATAGAAAATAATTATAAGCGTCGGTATATGTTAGAGATGTTACAAATAATTAAAATACCAACAACAAAAAGAATAAACTTTAAGGCTGATACTGATAATGTTGCGCAATGTTATAGACATTTAGTGCATAAAAATTAATTAACGTTTGAGAGTATATGATTGCTTGTAACATTTCTATCGTGAAAGTTTATGTTAATGTATTTGTATTAAGTTTTTTAAAAATTTTAAAGTAATTTGAATGTTTTCTGTTTTTAAAATTTTTATAAGAATGTAAATGTTTAAAATTATTGAGTTATTTTACTTGAATGTTTTTTGAGTTTTAAATTTATAAAAATGTAAATGTTTAAATATTTGAGTTTTTTGTCGTTTGATTTTTAATTTTTCTGTTTTTGTTTGAAAAAATAATTTCATTTTAATTTTTGTTATTTTTGAAAAAAGAAAATTTAATTTTTTGTTTCCTGTTTCCTGATGATGCCACCCAAAGGTGTGGCGAAATATTGAAAATATAAATAAAAAATTTTTATTATTTATAAAACTGACCTAGTGCTTAATAAATTAGAAAAGAAAAATTATTTAAAAAGGTCAAAGAAACATTTACATATAATTTAAAAGTGAGCACGTGTAAACAATATAACGATGAGTTATAATTTATTTAAAAGAAACCGGTTGATGAGAGGACTCGTTAATCGTTTCAAAACGTTGAGGGATAAGGTTGTTAAAACTCAATCTGCAATAACCTTTTTAATTAGATGCCGTAATTCAGGAATTGTACCAAAATTTATTGTGAATGCAACAAAGAATATTCCTAATATTTTCAAGATGGAGGGAAAATGGACAATCAAACACATCATGGAGAAATACCTGTTTGATTTAAGAGATAAAATATTAAGATGTTCAATTCTTGAAAAACATAAATTATTGAAGTATTTTCAAAGGGAGCTAATAATGATTGAAAGTGATTTGGAAAAACTTTTATCAAGAGAAGCAATGGAAAGATTTTTGCAGTTTGAAGACAGAATAGGAGCAGCTTTAAAAGTTAAGGTAAATAAAATACATAAAAAGAAGTTTGAGGGTTTGAGGGAATTACAAAAGAAGGAGTTAGGTATTAAATTAAACAAAAAGTGGTTTGTAAATAAGACTAATTTAGATATTCCAGATGAGGTTCAGTGGGTTCTTTCATTAGGACATAAACATGCGTTACCCATTAAACGAGAAGATTTTCCGGTTTTAAAAATGATAACGGACGGAGAGGATTTAGTGCAAACATTAAAATCAAAAGAAGAACAAGAAATAGCTAGGACTAAATTAACTTCAATAATAGATAATCATTTAAATAAGATTAAATTAACTAACAGGGATAGATTTATGTTAGAAAACGTAAAAAAGGCGGATAGTTTTTTGAGAAGAAATAGGGATATACTCATCTTAAAAGCTGATAAAGGTAACACCACAGTAGCTTTAAATAAGAGTGATTATGTTTTAAGAATTAACAGTATTGTAGGGGATGTTGCTAATTATAAGTTAGCAAACAAAGATCCAACAACAAAATTGCAGAAGATTAATAATGTGTTGGTTGAAGAACTTTTTAAACAAAAAGTTATTACAATTTTAGAGAAAAACAAGCTTAAAACCAATGTTTCTACAGCTCCAAGATTGTATGGGTTACCTAAAATTCACAAGGAGGATTTTCCTTTAAGACCGATTTGTTCTTTTATAAATTCTCCATCTTATGAGTTATGTAAATATATTACAATGATTTTAAAAAAGATTACAGAAAATTCAAAATATAATGTTAAAAATTCGCTTGAATTTAAAGAGAGGATAAGGAACATAAGTGTTCTGAATGATGAAAAATTAGTATCTTTTGATGTAGTCTCTTTATTTCCAAGTATACCTGTTGATTTGGCATTGAATATTATTGAAGAAAAATGGAACGTAATACAGGAATATACTAGGATGGAAAAATGTTTATTTTTACGAATTTTAAAATTCTGTATTGAAGATAACAGATACTTTCAATATAATGGTAACATATATTTGCAACAAAAAGGGCTTCCAATGGGATCTCCAGCTTCCCCTGTTGTGGCAGATATTATTATGGAAAAATTATTAGACACGTGCATTAATGAAGTTAATATAAAACCAAGAATAATGACAAAATATGTTGATGATTTGTTTTGTATTATTTCTGCATCTGGTATTGAAAATATGTTAGAAACATTAAATAATTTCAATAGTTGTATAAAATTTACAATAGAAATAGAAAATAATTTTAAATTGCCCTATTTAGATACGTTAGTAGTAAGGAGAGGGAATAAACTAAAAATGGATTGGTATCAAAAGCCAACAGCTTCCGGGAGAATTATTAATTATTATTCAAAGCATAATAAAAGAATAATTATTAATACGGGAAAAAATTTGATAGAAAAAGTACTTAAGCTAAGTGATAAGGAATTTCACAAAAGCAATAAAGATAAAGTTAAAAAGATATTAATTGATAATAATTTTCCAATGAGAGTGATAAATAGTTTGTTTAAACAGTTAAGGTTTAGAAGAGCAAATAATACAAGAGATGTTACAGAAACTAAAGTTTACAAGTCTTTAATTTATGTACCAGAAATAGCAGAAAGGATTGAAAAATCAAAAATTTTTGATGGGGATAAATATAAAATGGCATACAAAACTTATAATACTTTAAATAGATTATTTAGTAAAACAAAAGATAAGATTAAAAAATGGGACATGTCAAATGTAGTTTACAAAATACCTTGTAATGGTAATGATAGTGAGAATTGTAATAAGGAATATGTAGGTACGACAAAAAATAAACTAAAAACTAGAATAGCTGGACATAAGTCTGATCAAAGATACAGGGACGTTAATAATTCACAAAAAACTGCATTATCTTCCCATTGTGCCAGATTTAATCATTATCCTAACTTTGAAGATGCATCTGTTTTAAATATAGAAAATAATTATAAGCGTCGGTATATGTTAGAGATGTTACAAATAATTAAAATACCAACAACAAAAAGAATAAACTTTAAGGCTGATACTGATAATGTTGCGCAATGTTATAGACATTTAGTGCATAAAAATTAATTAACGTTTGAGAGTATATGATTGCTTGTAACATTTCTATCGTGAAAGTTTATGTTAATGTATTTGTATTAAGTTTTTTAAAAATTTTAAAGTAATTTGAATGTTTTCTGTTTTTAAAATTTTTATAAGAATGTAAATGTTTAAAATTATTGAGTTATTTTACTTGAATGTTTTTTGAGTTTTAAATTTATAAAAATGTAAATGTTTAAATATTTGAGTTTTTTGTCGTTTGATTTTTAATTTTTCTGTTTTTGTTTGAAAAAATAATTTCATTTTAATTTTTGTTATTTTTGAAAAAAGAAAATTTAATTTTTTGTTTCCTGTTTCCTGATGATGCCACCCAAAGGTGTGGCGAAATATTGAAAATATAAATAAAAAATTTTTATTATTTATAAAACTGACCTAATGCTTAATAAATTAGAAAAGAAAAATTATTTAAAAAGGTCAAAGAAACATTTACATATAACATTTAAAATCAACACAATTCTAACTACTTACCTCTGCCATTGTTAAATTTCAATTTTTATTTTTTCACAAAAATTTGCAAAATCTTGCAAGCAGAAATTTCTCCAGTAACATTTTCCAAGTTCTCTAACTGCCAACTGTCAAAAAGTTCTCATTTTGGCTCTCTCGCTGCAACAGATTTGGAGTACGCAGACAACATTTTGCAGAAAATTATGCAAAAATATATATGTGTACGCAGACAGACCTATTATTGAAGAAATTCATCAGCATCGCGTTATGCCCTTGACTCCAAACTTCGTTGTATATTGTGTCTATTATTTTTATAGTAAATGACTTAAGTCGATGTCATACGCAAGTTTTCGTTAGGAATAAAAGTTCTGAAACAAATTTCAAAATTTTTTTACGAAAAGAACCTACTCAACTTTAACATCTTATTGCCAAGCGAGGAAAACAATAATGTAAATTTTTAATACAATTGATTATTTTTGTTGTTGCTTAATTTTATAAATATAAGATCTTTTACTCTTTGTAACAAATAATAAATGCTCTGTGGGATTTTTACACACAAAATATACTTCCTAACCGCAAAATAAATTTTAATAATCACAATTTGTGGAAACATAGTTTATTTTTAACATACAAGTACTTCAACAAAAATAACAAAACTATAATAAATTATAATAATGCTAAAACTGTAATTTTTTTTTTATTATTAAGTTCAATTTCCACTTTTTTAAAAATCTACAATTAAAAATCTTACTTAAACCAGATTTATACCAAGAAACTGTAAACCGTTTTACACGTTCGTCTTTGTCGCCTGAAATGGAAAGATTTTCGCCATCGCGGTATTCTTTTAAGTCAAGTTCTCCGTTTGCAAATTCGGACTCCAGTCGACGACAATCCTGTAAGTTTTGAAATGTTTTTAATTTTGTTTTTTTTTTTCATTTTTCGTTAAAATGTTTGTTTTGTTTTCTAAATAATCAAAGACGATATATATCTAGAGGCTACAGATCGACGACAAAGCTCAGGTAAGAACCAGCATTTAGAAGTTTTTCTTTTGAAATTAACAACGTCTAACTCACGTCTTCAAAAACAAATTTTATTTATTATTATTAATATTAATAATTAATATTAAGTTTCACTTGTTCTTTAACACATTCTAATTTAAATTGTATACAATAATGACAGATTGTTGTTGCTGTTGTCAATGTTGCCATTCAATATAAATTTATATGCAGTTGTGGTTATTAACTAATTGTCAGACGTTAATGTTGTCGTTTAAATAAAAAGGCGCTTGCGCAGGTGGTTTCCTCTTCTAAATTGGATATTGTTAACATAAAATCTGTGTCACTTGATCTGGCCTTAAATGGAGACAATGGAAACATATTTTGTTATTTATAAATACATTTCTGTTTCGGTGCTAATAATACACACATTGTCGGCCAAACTCACAACTGTATTTGGCATTTATGTTCTGAAATCAAAAATGTAAATAGACAATTTCTTTGACGAAAACATTAATCTTTTTGAGTAGAAAACTAAACAAAAAAACAAAGCTATTGTTCATTCAAGTTGCTTTTGGTTCTCAGAGTTGAATAGACAAGACGTGACTTTTATTAGCCGCTAACTGGACAGTTTATGTGCAACCAGCTGTCAACATATAATTCACTTAACTGAAGTAATCATAAACCACAGAGTAAAGTCAAACTTTTAAAGAAATTAAACAATATTTCCCAATTTTAATTCATTATATAAAAATTAATTTTTTTTGATTGACTTGACACCTAATTTCCTTTTAATATTTAAGATAATTTTATGCAACCTACATAATAGAAGACACAAATAATGAGTCTCTTAATTACAGTAGGAGTTTTGTTATTTGCATTTTTTATAAAAAGTTTCTATAAGAAAAGAACTTTTAATTGCAACATATTGATCAATAATTGACATCATCAAGCAACATCAACATTCCTGCCACTCTTCTAAAACAATACATCAATTAAATTACATTTTTATTACAATCAGTTTTATTCAATAATAATATAAATTTTAGTTTGTGGTGCTAGAGAAAAAATAACAATTAAGAGAACTATATTCGGCTATGCCGAATTTTATATACCCTTCACCATATACAGTGATGTGAAAAATAATAAGGACACAAATGTCCAGCAAAAATATTTGATCATAAAATAAGTAAAATGAGAGAAATTCTAAAAAATAACTGTATTAATTTTCAGCTAATATATTACAAAAACAAGTCCCGTTACAAAAATTCAGAGAATTTGTATACATTTAATAAAATTAGGTTGTTAGGCAGAGATCAGTTGGTTTTGGTTGTGCGAATTAATAAGGACAGTTTGTCGTTTAACTAAAATAAATTAATATCTAAGCTTTTGAAAGTTATTTTGAAGTTTATTTTTGTGTACAATAGGTAAGAAACGTGATTTTAGTGAAACTTTAAATTCAATACAAACTTAAAAACAGCTTCATTTCGTAGTTTTTTAGAGCAAAATGGGAAAATCTAAGCACTGTGACCCAGTACTACGAAAAACTATTAAAGATTTGCATAAAGATGGAAATTCTTATAGAAATATTGCAAGGTTGCTTGGAATTTCAAAAACAATGGTAGAAAATGCAGTCAAATGGATTCCTATTAGAGAAACACGTGGCAGAAAACCAAAAATTACACCTGCAGTAAAACGTGGAATCATTCGATGTGTAAAAAAGAATCCATTTATTTCATCGAAACAGATAAAAATTGATTTAAACATTAACATTGACTCATCAACAATTCGAAAAACCCTAATTAAAGAGAACCTTAAAGCTCATAGTGCTAGAAAAGTACCAATGTTGTCGAAGAAGAACATACAACAAAGGCTAAAATTTGCTGAAGAGCACGCATGCTGGCCTCAAGAAAAATGGAGAAATATTCTATGGTCGGATGAGACAAAAATTAATTTATTTAATTCGGATAGGGGTCTTCATACTGTAAGAAGACCAATAAATACGGAATACAACCCAAAACACACCATTAAGAGGGTAAAGCACGGCGGTGGTAACATTATTGTTTGGGGGTCATTTTCCTACTATGGTGTTGGGCCACTGTATCGTATACAGGGCATTATGAAAGCAACAGATTATGTTGATATTCTACATAATTGTATGCTTCCTTATGCCGAAGAAAATATGCCACTGCAATGGGTGTTCCAACAGGACAATGACCCCAAACATACGGCAAAGTGCACCAAGACGTGGTTTGTGAATAATAAAATCAATTTATTAGAATGGCCTGCTCAGTCTCCCGATCTAAATCCGATCGAGAATTTGTGGAGCATAGTTAAAACTTCAATTAGAGGAAAGTTTCCCACGAATTGCGATCAGCTATGGGAATTAATTCAGACTGCGTGGAATGATGTACCGCTTTCAGTCTGTCAAAACCTTGTTGACTCTATGCCACGACGATGCCAAGCAGTTTTAAAAAACAACGGCGCCTCAACAAAATATTAACCACTGGAAAGCAGTATTATTTGTGGATCTCTTTTTTTTTAAGTAATATAATTTTTTAGGCAATAACACGAAGTGTCCTTATTTTTTTTCACAGGGTGAATTTGTATTTTAAGTTAAATCTATTTAAAAAAATTTAAAATAAAAACAACAATTTTAAAAAACATAATGGATCTCGTTTTTATAATATATTACCTAAAAATATGTACAGTTATTTTTAGCAATTCTCTCATTTTAATTATATTATGATCAAATGTTATTACTGGACATTTGTGTCCTTATTATTTTTCACATCACTGTATGTAAATCTAGTTTCAGGAAGTAACTCCAATCAAAAAAACAATGATAGAGAATTAAAAATATGAAAAAATTAAGTACTATATATAATTTTACATAAAAATGTCTTCAGATCTTAATGGGTTAAAAGTTTAAGTATTTCCTTGAAGATCTCTTCAAAAGCCGGTAAACGATGTCCATATTGATATCTTAAAAATAGTGTGCATAATCGTACTTTTCTATGAAAAGTTGAGAGGTCGATATCAGATCAGAAGAGCGATATCCGTCTGTCCGTCCGTGTTAGTGTTGCGTCGGCATACTTAATTCCACAAAAAAAAGTTAATATGTCAATCGATCAGATATAGTATCGAAAGAGATGCTATTGGAAACCAGCATGATCGGTCCACTTCCATCGAGGCAGCAGGCAAAACACCACGCCTACCACTAATTTGTTCATATAGTTTTATATTTGACCTTTTAATTAATTATATTTTAATTTACTTTTTAAGCACAAGGTCTTTTTTTTAATATTTCGCTACTCCTTTGTGATGCTACAAACTAACTAATTTGTTCATGTCATTTGGAACAATAAAGTAACTCCAATCAAACAAATAAATATATGGGGTGATACAGAACTAAACAATAAGAAAAAAACATCAAGTGAAAAAATTGGCGCTAGCCCATATTTTCCGAGATACGGGGCTGTGAAATTTTAAAATTTTTTTAAATATCAATATGGGTATCATTTTAAAGCTTTTGAAGTAATCTTTAATGAAATACTAAATTTTTTTTAAAAATGCTTAACCCATTAAGAGTCAATGTCATTTTTATGCAAAATTATTTATATATGCAGTATCAAATTTTTTTTATTTTTTAATTCTCTGTCACCCTAATATTTGCTTTTTTGATTGAAGTCACTTCACTAAACTATATATACATAGATGGTAAAGGGTATATAAGATTCGGCATAGCCAAATATAGCACTTTTTCTTGTTTTTATTACTACTTAAAATTGTAAGTTTGTTTAGGGTGTTGCCAGCTAGTATAATTAGTCTTCATAAAGTAGTAAAAACAACCGCCTGTAGAAATAATTAGTAGTAAAGACAACCATTATTAGTCACCAGCTGGTAACATTCTTAAGCAAAATCTAATTTTGACGTTTATTTTTTAACAAAAAAAGCTTTAATGGGGTTTACATATATGTACGTGTTGTTATATATACACTGAGAAAAGAGATTCGTCATGAGAATGTAATTTGTTGCCAATCGAATTTGGTCAGTTGTAGCTATTATCTGAAATTCGGTTAAAAGGACTGAATAAATGTGGTACTTCCAACTATTTTAAAAAGTTTTTCGATAGTCGATAAAAATATTGCTGTGAACTAAATAAAATAACTTTGCATCTTCATATTTATCTTAATTTAGGAAAAAAGAAAACAATAATAATACAAAATATGTCTGCAATATCAACTTTTGCTTTAGCACTAAGCATTCCCATTTCCTCACGCTTTCATTCATTTCACTTTAGATGCCATTGTCTCCCGTTTTACGTTCCATACTTCCGCTTCTCTACTGCGAAGTAAATAAAACACACATGCCTCTAACTCACCTTTTAACATTATTGCCGAAATTACCAAAACTTTTAATAAATCTTATTGCACAGTTATATACATACAGTTAGGAGCAAAAATGTAACATGAGTTATTATGTTCTGAAATAAAGCTCGATAGTTTCAAAATAAAAAGACACACAACTAAATTATCTTAACTTATTTTATTTATTAAACTTTCTGCAAAATATAACACAAACATAATTTTTTATATTACAAATTTGTAAAACAAAATGCGTATGTAACCAGATATAGTCAAAAGTTACACTTTTGCACCCAGCAATATTTGTATGGTAATTAAAGCGCGACGTTTGAGTTTTTAATATTTGGTGCACAAACCTTTTACTTTTTCAAGCTCTTTTAGTCGGTTGGGCATACTATTGCAAAAATTAGCCACCATCTCGTTCGGAGTAGACTCCTAACAGTCTTTCACACGGCTCCATAACTCGTTAACAGCATTTGAAGGTTCCGGATACTTGGCTAACTTTGTTTTGATGTAACTCCAAAAGTTTTCAATCGGATTCATATCCGGTGACTGCGGGGGCCATTTTAAAACAGAAAATGTTTGACTTTGTAGCTAAGTTTTTACTATTTTAGCCGTGTGTTTTGGGTCGTTATCTTGCTGAAACACAACATTTTCAGGAGAAAGACCCGTTTTTCCAATAGCAGCTGGTAAATTATTTTGCAAAATTGAAAGATATTGTTCCTTTTTCATAATACCATCAATTTTAACAAGAGGACCCACTCCATTTTTCGTGATACAACCCCAAACCATTATTGAACCACCACCGTGTTTCATTGTTTGTCGGACCTGATTTGAGGTTATGGTGTTTGGGTCCTTACTCCAGTACCACGAGCGCCTATCTGACTCAAAACGGTTAATTTTCGTTTCATCAGACCAAATCACCTGAAAAATAAAAAAAAGTTAAAAAGCAATTTACAGTACCTGACTCCAGTCGCCGTATGTCCAATTTTTATACGAATTTACAAATTCCTTCCGGCAAAGAATATTTTTTTTTTGTTAGAAATGGTTTTTTCTTTTTTTCAGCGGCCTTAGGACCTAATCTTTTTAAACACCGTTGAGCTGTCCAGCGACTTGCATCAATTTGAAGAGTTTTTAGTGCTTCAGCTGGGGTGACAGGATTTTCGCATGTTACTAATTTTGCGAGGTGTCGACCAGTGCGATCATCTATTTTTCTTGGCCGTCCAATACGCGGCGATTGAGCACATATTCCATACTTTTTTTTAATTCTTTGCACGGTCATATGACTTATTTTATACTTTTTTGCAATTTGTCTTACCGATTCATTTTTTTGCAATAAATTAATAATTTCATTGATTTTATATGGCTCCATTTTAAAAAGACGTGTGAGATAATTGAAAAATTGATAAATAACGGTAGATTACAGAATGATTCAGATATTGTATTTGATTGAATTATTAAATGCATTAAAATTTAACAGGGTGCAAAAGTGTAACATTTTCTGATGTTTGTTGTGGTACCCCTACTGTCCATCCTTGCCACACTAGAATATTGCATGTAAGTATTAATTTTTTTGGACAAACCGATATATAATAATAATCAAAAAAACTTTTGGTATTTGCTTCCTCATAGGAAATACTAAGCATTGTTTCCGAACGCCGGCTATCATGTTACATTTTTGCTCCTAACTGTATATGTAAGTTTAAATATTTTTCAAATTTCAATCTTTTTTCTGTGTGTATGTATGTACATGGTAAAGGATAAATAAGATTCGGCATAGCCGAATATAGCAGTCATACTTTTTTACATTATTCTAGGCAACATTTTAACAATATAAATACAAGACAACACTAGCTACTGTTTATTAAATGAAATGCAAAGCTTCGATTGTAACAATTAAATGATAAACTTCAATATAATACTTCCGATTTATATAACAGCTGTGTTGCCAATTTAGTATATTTATTGGCATACGGATATCTTTTTAAATTAATTCATAAACAAATCATTAGGACTTTTCTTAATTTATTAGATATAAAATTTTCTAATATTGAATAGTATTGCAGTTTATTGGTTCTTGACCTTTATCGTTAAAGTTTCGTAGGTGGGTTTTATTTATTCCAACCGCAAGTCAAAAGCATATTGGAAAGGATTTTCCAAGAAAAATATTTAAATATACAATGCATAAAATGAAGAAATGTAGACAAAACTGTATCTTCATATGTGGTTGTGGAATCAATTGAATCGATGCATTAAACGTGTGCCTGGCCAACTTGGAATCACATTCAATATGCATATATGTAAATGGAATAAAACAAATTAAAAAAAAAACTGTTGCTGCCACCTGGATCAACTGAAAGCTACGTTGACAAAATACAAAACTGAAAAAGATGAAAATGAAGTTTAGGAAAACATAAAATTCTAAAAAATCAATTTAAATTTTATTTAAGTCTTATACTTTAAAAAAATAAATTTTGTGTAAAATTTAATTCTTAAATGTTATTAATGTTTTCAGTTATTTTTTTATTAACTAAATTCAATAGTTATTTTATATTTTTCAATGTTTAAATTTTGGAACCTCTTTGATGTTCCTTTGAAAATCAAATGTTTGAATGTTTTTGATTTATTTGGAATGTCACTCTCGAATAAAAAAAAAAGAAAACAATTTTTTTCTTTCCTCCAAATTTTGCAGTTAATTTCAAATAACTTAAATAACGTTTTTTAATATTTTTGTGTACACTTTATTAGCAGGTTTTAGAAATTTAAAGGCATGTTTAGCATTTTTTGAAAAGAATCTTTATTTTTTCTTTAACAAAATTTAGAACATAATTGAAAGATAATATGAAGATGATACTTTAAAAAATAGCTGACTTTTTAAATACGAAATATCGCGTAAAATTTTGTCACTAGGCCTTTTCGTTCAGTATGGGTCATTTAGTTAAATTTGAAGATTTAAAAGTGTAGTTTCTTAACAAAAAAAAAGCAGCATTTAAGCAAATGTTTTTTTAATTATAATTTTATGAAAATTGTCGCTACGAAATGCCGTAGGCTCCTTGATTAGATAGTTTTCTAATCTATAGTACTGTTTCAGCATAGCAAAATTAAGTCGTTTGAATTGGAACTTAATGTGTATTAATATTCCAAAGCGAAATCTATTGTATGCGACGCTAGGCCAACTAAGAATAGCGATACCAAAACTAAATATCCACGGCTCCAAAGTAATGCTTTGTATTTGGTGGGATCAGAAGATTGTTGTCTACTGTGAGATATTAAACTGGTTAAAGTGATTACGGAAGATCTGTTCCAAATGCAGTGAATCCTTTTGAAAAGTGCCCAGAATTTGTCATACGTATTCATATAATTTTCAATGCTGTCATAGCTCGCTCTCTGTTATTTTTTCACCTGTCATTTTCGAGGATATAAGGATTTTATTTGTCTGACCTTCAGCACAAATGAAGTTTTTCTGAGTTATTTTAATATTTAAATGACTATAGGTTGCTAGAACCACATTGTTATTAACGTTCTTAAGGTGTGCTGCAGATTAATTTTTTCAGGTCATCATATAATTTTTCATCTTATTTTTTTTTATAATTTCTGTGCCTAAAATGCTTTTGGAAAAAAACACTGATTAGAAAAGTTTGTCATTAATAAATAAAAAGTCTTCTGGATAAAAAATTGTAATTAGCATTTGTGGAGTAACTAACATCACTAATTAAACTTAAAGGCCTATTCTGGTTGCTGATGTAGTTTTGTTTATTAATTTATCTGGTGTTGAAATTTTTTTTCTGAAAAACAATACATTACCATGTCTTGAAGATAAAACTTTAACAGATATTTTTCCATCTGTGCTTCAAATTTCTAGATAAAAAAAAACCTATACCCATTTTCGGTTAAAGTTTACATTTTATTTCACAATTTACTTAAATCTGTTTAGTTGTGATATTTACGACAGTAAAATATTGCGAATTACTTCAAAATTTTAGACAATTTTTTTAATTATCAAATTTTATCTTCAACACGAACACAAAATTTAACATGAATTAAAAATATTACATTTTAAATACTAAAAAGTAGGACAAACGTAGTTTTTCCATAAATAAAATTTTTTATTGATGCTTTGTTTTTTTAGAAAAACTCTCCCACATACAAACTGCAAAAGCACAAACACTATTATCTAAACACGCTTGCATGCAACATTTGTATTCTAACCATGACCTCTAAAAACGGTTATATCTGTTGAAATACCGGGTATTTTCGCATATGCGAGATTTGACAGATGTTTAATTGTCAGCGTCGTCAACTTGGTGCGTTTCGCACCATTTTGGGTGCTTTTTCGAATTTTTTGTGCGAAAATTTCACGTGTTGGTGCGTGGTGCGTTTTTTTTTTTTAATTTTGGTGCTTATCTTAATTTGTGGTGGCACCAAAGCAAATTTAACACCACTTTTTTTTAGTGTGAGAAAAAAATTTTGGTACAAAAAATACACCTGTTTTAATACCATTTCGTTTGAGACGTACCAAATCATAAGCACATAAAGATGTTAAAAAAGAAACATATCACTGTATGGAATATACTATCCCTTTTAGATTTTCATTGTTATTTTTTTGTAGTAAAGGTGCTGTCGTATCTGTTAAACAGCTTAGCAAAAGCAGAGTTTGTCATTTCTAAACCGATTTTGAAAATTGTTGGTAATATGATAGATTATGCTTACAGATTGGTCCCGTTTAATAAACAGTTCATAATGTTAAAAATTAAAGGGTGTCCCCATACATATTTTTTACGTGTATTATGAACTGTAAAGGACGATTCTGTAAAATATAAAATGACTGCGTATTACTATGGCTCCCAATAACAAAAAGCTATACAAAAATAAATCTTAAAATTAAAGGGTGCCCCCATTATTGATGTAAATTTACTTATGTGGGCCTATGTTTTAAACCGTTATAGACAAACGCTTGTAAATTGGACTGAATGTCTGTTGCTATAGTTCACTTAATTTGATGTATATGGCCATACTTTTTAACAGTTGTAGAAAGGCGCTTGAAATTTACAACGAACCTGAATTCCTGAGTCCGCTATAATAACAAATAAAGTAAGTTAGTAAGTAAAATTTGGATTTGGAAGTTAAAGGGTGTCCCAATAGTTGATATCATTTCAAGTATGTGAACTAACTTTTGAACCGGTATAGACAGAACGCTGAAACTTAAAATGGACCTGTATTGCTAAGCCCACTATATCAAAGTGTTTATAATTTAAATTTAGAAATTATGGGGTGCCCCATTATTGATGTAGATTTACTTATATGGGCCTATCTGTTGAACCGTTATAGACAAACGCTGGCAAATTTGACATTATGACGAGATTCGGGCAAGAGTGCCTTCTAATTTTGAAATTTTACAAAAAATTAACGTTTTACACGTAAAAAATGTTTTATCTCATTGCAAAAATGATATCCTGCCATTAGCAGTACAATTTGAATCCGATATCAGAATATTGTCTAGTATTTAAAACGGGTGACGAATGATTCACCTTATGCACTGGAACAATATTGATTCAACATTAGAATTTTGGACTGAAGTTAAATGTTATAAAGACGCACTTGATATTAACCCTTTTCATGCACTATCAAATACCGCGCATAAAATTCTTCACTTCCGTACTCAAATGCAGAAGTTAAGCGTGTTTTTAGTTCAATGAATTTATTTAAATCAAAGATACGTAACCGAATGTCTTGTTTTGAAGCTTACGAACTTCCAGATAGTGTTAATTGCCGCATTAATAGTAATCATGTTTACAAAATATCAGAATTTGAAATCAAATTATTCATAATTTTTTTTTGCATTTATAAACCTTTAATAAACTGAATTATGTAGGGCAATTTTACTTATTAAACTGTATGTATGTAATTATACAGAAATATTTTTTTATGAATGATCGCTGTTTTTTATTTCAAAAGTTGTGTATGCAATATATGAAAAAAATGTATTATCTAGTACAAATTAACACAAACATATTTGTTTATTTTTTATTTTTGTTAAGTTTTATTTTTTAATTTTGTTTGTTTGTAAAAACCTTGAACTTTAAGACTGCTTTATTGTTATATTTTTAATACAAAAAAATACACTTTTTTTGAAAAACTAAACCATTAAAGATTTTAAATAAAAAAATAAATTCCACTTTGGTGCGTTTTGAAATTTCAAAGTTGACAACGCTGTTAATTGTTATGCTTTCAAAACAGGTGGAATCTGCGCATAAATCCATTAGATCCCAACGCCAAATCCTTTAATAAGCTACTAGAGTAATCAACGCATTACGTATACTCTCTATTGTGATGTGCCTCTATTTATAGTATTCTTGAGTTTTAGTGGTGTAGTTGCACGAAATTGTGTTTTTCCATCGATCTTTTAACACAACAAAATTATAATTTTTCTAAATAATTTCCAGTCGTCTTTTATAAAACTATTTATTATATTTTAAATTAATATTACTCTTTATATAATTAAGTAAAGATTTAGTGATTTAAATTGATATAATTTTAATTCCTATGAATTGTGTTGCTAAGCTTGTTCTAAAAGTTTATAATTAAATTCATAAAAATGACCATCATCAAATAGTTGCCAAGAAATATAAGTTTAAAAAACTAATAACATTTTAGTTGCTTGACAAAAAATTGTTTAAAGTTTTACACGTCTATAACGATGTTTTATCAAAAGAAATTGTTAATTAGTTTTTAGTCTTGATTTTTTTTTCATGTTTGCAATTTACATTTCGAATGTGCTGTATTGGTGTTCAAAAATATATTCGATCGTGATGACCTCATTTTAGTATTTTAAACAAAACATTATATAGCATTTAAAGAATAACGTCATAAAAACAAAATTAAAAAAAAAATCACAATTTAGTTCTTTTTGGTGGCAGCTGATTAAACTTAAACCAGAATAGTTAGAGTATTAAACAAACGTTGTAACAAACTTGTATTTGTTTTTTATAATTTTAGATCACGGTTCTATTTTGACACACGACACTGAACAATTCATTATTGGCCAGAGAGTTTGGGTTGGTGGTATACGTCCAGGACAAATAGCCTACATTGGTGAGACACATTTTGCACCTGGCGAATGGGCGGGTGTAGTATTGGATGACCCAAGTGGTAAGTAGAAATGAGATTTTAATTCCTTTTTGAGAATATTAAAGATTTGTAAATTCTCTAAAATAACGAAAAGGCAAAAATGATGGCTGTGTTGCTGGTAAACGTTATTTTCAATGTGAACCGAAAAGAGGTATTTTTTCCCGTTTAACTCGTCTTACCTTGGCACCCCTACCAGGAGCTCAAACGCCTACATCACCGCTATCAAAATATTCACCAGATCGTTCACGTACTGTATCACCCACAGCCAGTCTACGCAGTTCTTTTTTACGCAGCCCTGGAAGTAAGTTGAAGTAAAATTCATTGAATGAATATTCACTGACATTAACAATGAAAATTATTGTTATAATGTGCTACATTCGTCTCCGAAAAAAAATCTGTAAAAAGTCTGATTTTTTCAAAATAACAGTAAAGTAATTAAACAACACACCAATTTCTTCAAATACGAGTATAACTCTTCAGTGGCCTCAGCGCAATCATAACGAAGTGCCGATTCTGGGCTTAAGCCCGCAAACAGCGACATAATTTTTATGAAAGGTCTGCTTAGAGTTTCCAGAGCCGCCACCCTTAAACCTCTTTTAGCGGAACTTCTACTTTTGAAGTCGCCGCCCAGTACATTTAATACTATTTGACGTGTGTACTGTGGTACCTGATGTCCTGTTTTGATAGATTTTAATGACGGTTGTCTCTAGTTGACGGCAAAAATATGCCCAGAAACTTTTTTCGTTATATCCTTTGATATGTGATGTTCTTCCCAAAACTGATTTTGTAATCACAGGTTACAACCATGAGAAGGTATAAGAAAGGTGCTACCAGTAATATAATTTTAGCGATACTTGGAATTGTTACATTTTTTTAATGGAACAGCTGTGAAGCCATGTTAAAGAAATTTTTATTCCATTCTGTTTCGAAAGGATTCCGAGTCATTTAGTTTAGAAGAGATTTTCTTTGTTAATTTCAGATCACACGACTGTGAGAGCAAAGCAGCTTGAGAAATCTATCGTGTTAAAATAAATAATAAGGGCCAATTTTTCTTAGTTTTTTTCTTTTTTTTTGTATTTCTTATATTATTTATTTTAAATTGAACGGAAGTTTCCGGGAAGGACCTTTAACTGCTTCTATTTCATTTTTTTAATCAAATCGGATTTTATTAACGCAGTACAATTTTCCCTTCCCCTTTAAGTAAATATTTAGCTTTCAGTTCATAACTGAAAATTATTATTAATTATTATTATACAGTGTTTAAAAGCAACTTATTATTTCTCTACCCCTTAAACTTCTGTAAAAACTGTAAAATGTAAAACGTTTATTAATTTGTAATTAAAAATCATCCGCAAAATATACAGCTAAAGTGATTGTCATTGGTATTTTCATAGTTAAATTTTAAATTTGTAGAGTATAAAAATTTTTCAGTCATAGAACTTTCTAAGAATCAAAATTGTTTCAATAAACAGGTTTCAAAAAGTGTTTCCGACTATTTTTACAAACGAAGCTATAAGGCGATTTGAAGAGCACAAACAGAAGATTGTTGTTAACAATTTAATAATTAAAATAACATTTTATTAAACTCAATTATTATCACAATCGTATTAAATGTTTAGTCAGTGATTGTAACAAAATCGAATAGATAGATCTTTATTAATCATAAATTTTTTCATATAAAACCTTAAGAAAACGGTTTGACCGTTGGCGACCGCGTAATTGTTTCATCTGGTTTTGGTAGTCGTCCTGGAATTCTACGCTATTTGGGTGAAACACAATTTGCATCTGGAAACTGGTGTGGCGTTGAACTTGATGAGGCCAGTGGTAAAAACGATGGTTCTGTTGACGGCATTAGGTTTGTGTTTAATGAAACAAAAAGTTTTTTTTTTTTTTTTTGTTAATATTCCTTTACTATTTCTTAGATATTTTGAATGTAAACCCAAATATGGCGTATTTGTGCCAATTGCAAAAGTCTCTCTATCACCATCATCTAAAAAGTCTCGCCTATCCCGTACAGGATCCCGTGAATCTCTTACTTCCATTGGCACAATGAACAGTATTGCCACGACAAATACATCACGTTTGCGCTTAAGTGCTCAGGTATAAGAAAATATTCCTGGTCTTCTAAAAGAGAAACAAAAAAATAAAAATGCTGCTGCATGCTTCAGTTTTTGTTCTTTGATTTAAACTATTTTTAAATTGTTGTCCGTTTTTTTATTCTTCATTTAAGTTTAACTTACATTACTTTTGTACTTTATTATATCTAAAGCAAAAATATTTTTGTAAATTAACAAACTATTTCATACAACTAACAAATTACTGATAAATTGAAATCCCCTGTTTATTTTCCAAGCAGCGCAAATCGCCTTCGTTTAAGCCTGTTGCAGTTGCCACGTCAAAAAGTCAATTTTCTATGCAGGTACGCTAAAGCTCTTCAAAATAAATTTAATTTTTCCCTTCAATTTATAATTTAATAATCATTTTTCTGTGTTTGTCTTTTATTCATATTTATTTGTTAATATTATTCTTAATTATATACTTATATACATACATATGTATGTATGTAAAATAAATAATTTCCATACAAAATTTTTATTTAATCATAAACGAAGAAATCTCTTATGAACACCAGCGTTGAACTTTATCTATAGTATAAATATTTAATGGGATTTTTTTATATCTAAATTATGTAATTTGCCTAACAATTTAGGCAAAAGCTGTATAGTTTTATTGGTGCATTTGTGACTCACTATTGTTAAGATATTGTTTCTTTGCTGGGCCAGGTTGTGTCATTTCATTTAAAATTGTTTGAAAGTCAAATCTATTCAAAATTAACACCATTTTTAAAGCAATTCTCACTTCGTTTAACGAAGCCTGCCGCCTTAATGCCGAATAATCACATGAATTATTTGGTTTGACGGAAAAACATAAGATCCTTAAAATGAAAATTAATATACAAAAAGTACCGATATAATACATTTCAAAGAATATTTTGTGACTTTCAAAGCAGAAGTGCCATCCGATATACTTTTTCTTAATAGGGACGTATTTGTTTTAAATATTTTGTTGGTGCTATCCTAGTGAACCACAGTTAACAATTTTAAAAATAATTGTGTTTTCATAAATAATTCTATGTTTCAAACTTCGTGTTGCCTGAAACAAAATTTAAAACCAAATAAACTTCTTGTTTCTTATATTTTACGACATTGTTTTCTTGCTTTTAAATGACAGTTTATTGTTTTAGAACTTGATTCACTTTGACTTTGTTTCTCCAGATACGCCTTATGTAAATAAACTAAAGAGTCTGCAACAAAATACAATTCCTTTTTTTTTAACACCAGTTTTCAATTTTCTGACAACAATTTATATGTCACAGAAACTTGTTTCGATCATAAGTTTACATTTAACAAATGTCAATCCTTTGCTAAACAACTTCGATCGGGTTTCATTGGAAAACGACAAACCAAAGTCAACAGTTTCAACATTCGCCACATATGTATAAACAAATAATTATAAGTCTTCCACTTTTAGAGAGGAAACAGTCTTTAATCTTTAATACACTTTGTCTCTAAATATTTGTTTTGTATGGAAATTAGCTAAGTTTTTTCTTTATTTGCTAAAAGTAATTAACACATCCCACCACTTATTTTAAATTATTATTAAATACAAATCGTTCAACTATTTCTTATTGTTCGTTTTAATATTGAACAATATAAAAATAATGCTATTCTTATTTTGTTATACTCTTATTTAATGAAAATTAAAAAAAATATATTTTAAATGTAAATAAAGGGCAATTTATAAACATTTTACATAATTTGCACGCTTTGTTTTATTATTTTTAAATTTATTTCATTACTTTTTATTTAGTTATTTTTAAATAATTTGTTTGATTTGGTTCTCTGCTTTTTTTTTTTTTTGGATGCTTATAGTTGTAACAGCCTCATTTTCCATCCTTTTAATTTCTAGTATTTTCTGCATGTGAAATTTTAGTAAAGTAAGTTTTTCGCAAGTTATTTGGATTATTTTAATCAACATAATGTTTTGAAAACAGTACTATTGGTGCATCATATATTGGAGTCAGGTGTATTTTAATGTTTATACACTTGTATGTATAAAAATATTTTTCACAACTTTTAAAAAACAAAAGCTATCGACAATTGACGATTATTTAAGTAATTTTTTCATATCAATAATTTGGTGTTTTTTTTTTGTTTTTTTTTTTTTTTTTGTTTTATTGTTGACAAACTTTTTGAAAGCGAATTAGCAACTTCACTCCTCTAAAACCAAAGTATTTTTAGATTCAAACGTGTAAATATCAATTTTCTATAATGCAAGTGTTAGCAAAGGAGCACACCGTTTGTACTTTCTACAACATCCATTTCCGACCCCATAAAGTATACATATATACTCTGAGTTCTTATGCATAGCAAAGTCGATTGAGCGATGTCCGTCTGTCCGTTCTTCTTAGTGTTGAAATTAAGTTTGCCAAGGCACTAGATTAGCTAAAGAAAATTTAAATACGCCATTCGATCAGATATAGTATCGAAAGAGGTGTTATTGGAAATCGAGGCAGCAGACAAAACACCACGCCTGCCTCTAATTGTTCTCTATCATTTGGAAAAATGAAGAAATTCCAATAAAAAAACTAAATATATGGGGCGATAAAGAACTAAAAAATAAGGAAAAAACATCAAGTGAAGAAATTGGCG
This sequence comes from Gymnosoma rotundatum, assembly GCA_916610165.2. Lineage (NCBI taxonomy): Eukaryota > Metazoa > Arthropoda > Insecta > Diptera > Tachinidae > Gymnosoma > Gymnosoma rotundatum. The sequence continues at coordinate 85,283,978 of OU744337.1, read as the reverse complement.
CTCGCCCATATTTCCGTTTAAAATTTTAAAATTTTTAAAAATATCAATATGGGTAGCATTTAAAAGTTTTTGAAGAGACCTTTAAGAAAATACTTAAATTTTTAAAAGATGTTGGAGCAGATGGCGCTTTTATGTAAAATTATATACATTCAGTACCAATTTTTTTATTTTTTTTAAGTCTCGGTCACCCCAATATTTGCTTTTTTGATTGGAGTTAGTTCACTAAACTAGATTTACATAGATGGTGAAGGATATATAAGATTCGGCATAGCCGAATATAGCACTCTTACTTGTTTAATATTTGTTGTTATACGAACACGTGTTTGACAAAAAGGAGCACGTGTCGTGTTCTAAAAAACATACATGTACAATACATTCAAAGTCCGTGTAGGTGTATCGAACAAACGATAAAAGGTATTTTACCAGGTTCTGTATTTTTAAAATTTTGCTGTTTTCTTCAGGTATTTACAAAAGGCGATTAAAGCAACCTTAGCAAGCCCACTTTTAAAGAGTCAAATCAGTATACAGTTTACTTGTACAATTTCTTTATATTTGATTGGAATTCCTTTGATGAACGAATAAGCTCATTATAGTAACTGTATTTATAGTAATGTAATAATTGAAATGTAAATACTTGTAAAATCGGTATTTTTGATATTTAAGTCAAAATTTTGTGAAAAAACTCAATTTCGTAAAAATTCGAGTCGGGGACTTTCTCCATGAGAACAGCTATATGTTTATGTATGCATGTTAGGTCATATTGAAAATTGTCTTTTTTAGTTCCTTTGACAGTAATATATATATTTAACGGTTTTAATCATTCAAAATATAATTTTTCCGGGATTTATTTTTTTTCCATTCCATTCGGGGATTTAAGAATAATCTTGGCATTCAGGTTTTTATGTTTTTTTTTTTTTCTTAAATAAGACTTGAAAGGCATTTAATGAAGATTACAATAAAATACGCATCAGTATGACTCAAAACATTATGTTGATAAAAATAAAAGTCTGTAAGTAATTATCAATTTTTATTATTTCTTTATTGGGGTTTTAAAAACTAAAAATATATAAATGTAAAGTGTTCTATAATTGTGATAAATTAAGTTTCGTTTATAATACTTTTTACTTTTAAACAGGATTTATTGCGTGAAAAACAACAACATATTGAACAACTTATGATCGAGCGAGATTTAGATCGTGAGGATTCGCAGAACACAGCTTTGCAGTTACAGAAAAATATCAATGAGGTAAATATATTCAGTGATATCACATATTTATCACCGGCACGATTTCCCAATTCCGCCATAAAAACTACAACAACAAATGTCTCACAAGCCGATCGTAGACGGCCTTTTGGGGTTCTCTCCACAACATTGTTTCAACAACCGATTTCGAAACGATCAACGTTGGTCGAACGTTCGCAATCTTGTTCGCCAACACCGTCAACAACTGGATCAAAAAAGAAAGTTTGGTTTTGCGATAGACAAAAATTATATTTGCCCAACGGTTTTTAAAACGGGTTTTTAAACAGTAAATGATTTATTCCACGGAACATTATTTTTAAATATTAAAGCTCTCAAATTATGCACACCACTTTAATTCATACAAAAAATTCAATCATCTGCGTTTTAATCTTTTTCAACTAACTGTTTATGGTTGACTTTTCTATGATCTTAACATTTTCACATTTTTTGCACTACCTGTTCAAAGTTTTAATCTTACGGGTATTTGTTAAGAATTGTTTTTATTAGCGGTATTCAATGTTCAATTTAAATAATCTTGCAAAAGTGCAAATGGAAAAACTCTTGTCATTTTTTTTTTGATATTTAACAAAAAAATAAGCAAATTTTGCAGCTGTTATACTACTTCGAATATGCAATAACGCAAACGTATGTAGTTTATGTGCATGTTAATTCGTTACGTTTTGAATTCCAAACACCTGATTTTAAGTGATAAAAAATTAATTATGTGAATTAAAGAAGCATTGTTTTAAACAATACTTAATAGCCAAAAAGCTAAAAAAGTACGAACACCGCTAATATTCTAAATATTAACAATAAATTTTACTCATTTATTTCTTACTACTACTGTCTCGAACTTATTTTCTTTCTTGTTTTTTCGTTGTTTTGTTTTTTGTACAGATTTTTCATATTTAATCAAAACAAACCATAATTAACTTTTATTTTTAATTGCATGTCTTAAAATTTATAACAGCTGACGTAGTTTAAACAAATCTTTTATTTTTCTTTTTATTACAAATTCAAAACTCTGAACTTAAAAGGCAAATAATGAGGTCCATTTAAAAACCTTAAAAATGTGAAAAGGCAGTTTGAGCACGGACGAGCTTAGGTTTAATTAGTCTTGCACTCAGACATGTTAGTTCATTGGACAATCTTGTTAAGACACCGGCAACTTGTCCCCTGCAGGCGAAGAAAAGATTGTCACGCCTTGGAGTGTTGCTCCACTTTTGTCGAAAAGTGTTGCTATCCCATTTACGGATGCGTGGCAAGTATAGATTAATGAGGAATCTAATTTCCAATTTATTGTCACTACATATTCGAATATTCGATATTCTATTATACTTTATGGTGAATATTTCCGGTTGAAATATTTTGCAATCACGTCGGAATTTAAGATATATCTCTATATAGAATTCCCCTATTTAAAACTGTCTACCTGCTCTAACCACCCTTTTGGAGCCGTCTGTCTAAACATAAAGTGTTACCGATGAAACAGGTGAGAATTAGCCGATTAATCCGACACCAGATTAGAAAAGCTAAAAGTAAAAGTCTCTTTATTGTGATAAGACTTAAAAACATATTATTATTTTCCTTACAAATCTGTGAAAATAACCCCGTGGTTTTAAAATTAATAACTTCAATTATTAGCAGCCACAACATTCTTTTTCAAAAGCGACACAAAACTTGCGGAAATAGCCAATTTACAAATCGCATGTAATTTGACAACTGAGAGTCAAAACAAATCTATCTGGCAACTTTGCATTGACGAACCTTTTGCCATTAGTTAGTTAGGTAAACCTAGTACATGCTCCATGTTAAATTTATTTAACAGAAACAGTAACTAATAATCTTATTTTCTTTTTCATATTTTAATAGACAGGGGTCGAGTACACGCACAACTTTGGTTTAAACATCACTAACAATTTGTTTTACTTCTTTTTTTAATGTAACTAATTTACATTTATTTGTAGATGTTTTCGATGATTTCTTTAAATCATATTTCATTCATCCTTTTAAAATAAAATTAAATAATTTTTTATTTATTTTTTGAATAGGGCATTGCTTTTAATTTTAAACAAAGTATTATATTTTTACTCTATAATTTTTTTATTATTGTTGTACTTTTTATAATTCAATTAATGCTAAAAATATTTTATTATTGTTGTTGTTTTTATAATCTGTACATTTTTTATTTAATTTGTATAGAAAGATAATACTTAATCACAAATAAATTTTGTTTCATGCTTTTAAATTGTTTATTATTATTATTAGAAAAAAATTTTAAAGGGTTATCCATTTTGTGGCAATTATCTGGAAACCAGGGTTGCACAACAGAACTATCACCAAGAGTTTTCTATGTTAATTGTAATGGTTCTTACCTTCTAAACTATGGAACCTTTATACCTTTATTAAAATAATAAAAACTTACGATAAAAATTACGAAAAAACACAAGGATTTTCTCTACCGTTAATTTTAGTAGCTGAAATTAATTTTTCTTAGATTAAAGATAAGAATTTTAAAAACGTATGTTTTCACAAATTGTTATCCGGGCATACACTTTTCTTTCCGAAATTATGACAACAAATGCCGTGAAGGATATTCGAATTTTGACCTTCATTAATAGCAAAGTCCGAACAATACAATAAAAAAGTAAATTCCACAAGTACTAATTGATATCATGCGTGATGGGATTCGTACTATGCATCAGACACTTTAAAATTTTTTTATTATTTATTAATTTCTTGCATTTATTGTTATATCAGCTGTATTACTCCTTCTGTAAAAATATAAAAAGACTTTTTACTTCGGGGTGCAGAGATAGGCAGCTGCGACATACGCTCATTGTGGCGAAAACAATATGGTTCGTTTTTACCCTTTTAGCGCAGATACCTAAAATGTAATACAAATTTTTACAGGAAATAATTCAAAGTAGGCTTTATTTAAGTTTTTTTTTTTAAGCCACAAAATGGAAAACCCCATATTCATACTACAATTGTTAGTGGTTGTTTTTTAATAGTTATAATTGATTGATGGTGTGCGTGTATTTTTTTTCTTTTTATTTATTTACTTTATAAAATATTTTGTTAACAGTATGCAATATTTTCGGTTGAAGAATGAAGCGAGAAATCGTGTGCATTAAACTGTGAAACATGACCAGGTGCTTGAGAAAAAAGTTTAATCACACAATAATAAACTAGTCAATAAATTAATTAACAAATGTTTTTAACACAATCTTAATAGTGGTTTTCACACCGAATTTGTTAATTTGTTACTCGGTAGTTTGTTAATTTGTTAAAGTTACCGACTGTGAACGTCCCCCTTTTTATACCATTGTTAGTCTGGTAAGTTTTGTAGTAACACAGCTGACTTATTGTTCTGAATCAATTTATTATTATGCAAAAAATAAAACATACCACGAGAAAGTGTAAAAGAACAGTTGTGATTTATTAAAATAAAATAAAAAATCATTTAATTAACATACTTACTCCCAATGTACATAAAAATGGCCAAAACGCAAATATTGTTTTAGAAATGTATCACAAATGACTTTTTTATTATATTTACCAACTAACAACTATTTTATCAGGGGTGCCGTGTCGTTAATTTGTTAAATTTTAATCCGGTAGCGCGTTAAATATACAAAAACAAAATGCGTGTAAAAAATTTACGATTAACGATTAAAAAACTAACAAGCTCGGTGTGGAAACCCCTATTATGTTGTTGCTTTAAAAGTGGTAAGAAATTTTCGAGGAAACACGCAAAACTAAATTTTCTTCCGTTTTCTCTTTATGATTTATATGTAGTTACCTTTTCGTAATTGGTTGTTTTCATTTTCATTTCCATAGAAAGTGCTCAGTGATGCTGATCGTTGGGCCAGACTTATTGCCCGTCGTAGTTTTCGGTTGGCTGATTTGCGCCGAGAGTTTCGTGGATGGAGTGGAAATCATGAAAAACATTGTATTCTTCATAGTGTTTTGTCGCCACTTCGCATCAAATAGACATACGTTGTGTAGATTTTCTGTTGCAAAAGACTTTAAATGGAAACTGGCTTTAAATTAAAAAACTCTAAAAATTGTTTATGTAAGATAAGAAGAAGAAAAAAAAAAAAAAAGAAGGAGACTCTGTACCTCGTAGTGCTCAAAATAATAATGTTTAAATAATCGAGTGTAAGACTATTTTTGGATAATCCGTTCAAACTTAGCCTTCAACTCATGAGTCCGTGCTGACCACAGACCATAATGACGCTGCTGATTGCCGGCGGTCGCACAAATCAACCAAATTATAAACCAAATCTCTCAGTTTTCTAAATTGGTTTCAAACGAAATTACCTCTTTTTATATTTTTTTAATTTTCTTTTTTGCAGAAAAAAAATTAAAGTTAAAAAATTGTTACTGCTTTAAGAGTAGATTGACACAGCTAAGCGATAGGACCGATTTTTTTTATTTTTTGTTTTATTATAAATATATATACATAAAAAACTACTATATTTCACTATTATTTATGCGACTTCTAAAAAGATTGTTTATATTTTCTAATTTATAACAAATAAAGAAATATATTTAATTTTAACATACAAAAAGCAAATTGTTGTTTTATTTAAATGAATTAAAAAGAAAGTATTAATTATTATTTTCTTTACTGTTCGCATTTGTTTTTAGCTTAAAACTTATATCGCTCTTTTGGAGCGTCAGTTGACTGAGGAGCGTAAGAAAGCAGAAGATTTGCAGTTCTCAATAGATGAAGTCACATTTTGTGGTGACGAATTGAATGTAAGATTTAAAGCTTTTGCCATTGCCATGGATACGCAGATATTTTGTTTTTTAAATTTCAAAATAGATTTTTTATTTGATATACATATGTAAATACATATTTGAACTGGATAAAAACAACAAAATAAAATATGTATAAGCCCGTAATCAATATAATTTTTCGGTTTGTTCTAAACTATACACAAGTTCCAAAATCTACTAACAAATTATTTTTAAATACTTTTCTATTTAAAACTTCTTTTTAAAAAGTTAAAAAATTTTATGAAATAAATAAAAACGGAAAACGACAAAGTTATTGTTGGTTCGTGTTTTAAATAAAATAAAAGAATTAAATTTTGATTTGAGTTACATTTTATAATTGGACGAAAAATAAAAAGCAATAACTATAAAACTTGTTACGGTTCCCTAAAAACTTCGTCGTATTCTTTTCTAACAAACATTTGGAGAAAATGAAGGATTTATCGCAAAAATTTTATAAAAACTCAAGAAGGATTCGCCAGAGTTTAATTTTTTGATAACATAATCACATTACATTAGAAATTATTAAAACTAAAATTTAAAAAAAAAAAAAAGTACCAAACGAGTCAAAAAAACTAATATCTTAAAAACGAAAAAAGATAGAACACAATAAAAATCGGGTGCGATTTCAACCAATCAATGCGGGTAGAGTTTTATGTGTTGTGTTTTTCATAGTTTATTTTCCTTATGAACAAGTATAAAATTTGGATTTGGAAATAAAAGGGTGTCCCAATAGTTGATGTAATTTGATGTTTGTGGCCAAACTTTTTAACCATTATAGATAAACAGCTGAAATTTATAATGAACCTGTATTGCTATGTCCGCTACAACAACAAGTATACAATTTAGTTTAGAAATGAAGGGTTGTACCTATATGTGATGTAATTTGATGTATATGAAAAAACTGTTGAACAGTTAACAGGTGGTTATAATTTACAGAGAAACTGTATTGTTAGGTTAGCCTTTACTGAAATTGTATTAAATTGTAATTTGATGCCCATATTGATAATTTAAAAAATGTTTAAATATCAGAGCCCCGTAACTCGGAAGTAATGGGCGAGCGCCAATTTTTTTAATTCTCTATTGCCCCATACATTTTTTTTTTTGTTGATTGGAGTTACTTGCCTAAAATAGATTTGTTCCAAATGATATTGAAAAATTAGATGCAGGCGTGGTGTTTTGCCCGCTGCCTCAAAGGACATGGAACGATTTTGCAGATTTTCAATAGCAAAGTTTTCGAAGCTATGTCTGATGGATTGGGGTATTTAAATTTTTTTTAGCTGATATAGTGCATTGGAAAAGTTGATTTCAACCCGAGCACGGACGTTATCACTCAATCGACTTCGCTATGCATGAGAACTCAGAATATATATACTTAATGAGGTCGGAAATAGATGTTGTAGAAAGTACACACGGAATGACAAACTTGAATATATGCTTTTTCCATCTGTGGTGAAGGGTATAATGGGTTCAGGTGAAATAGATATTAACAATTATTTTATTGTTAAGTTTTTCAGATATTGTTAAAAAATCGTTGTTTTTGTTAGCAGGTGCTTTTTCGAAAACTATACATAATTTTTCTCTGAACTAAAACCGTTAATTTTTTCTTTTTTAAATGTTTTATAAATTTTTAAAACGTAAATATTTTTCAATTTAATGAAAATAAAAAATTGTTTTATTTTGTTTTTATTGAATTACTTGAAGTTAATTCTATCCAGTATCTTGTAAAGTTTTGTTTATCCCAGTCGAATAAGTGTATTTATGTTATGGTAAAATATATGAAGGTGAGATAAGAAGACACTAAAGCAGGTTTTAATTTAGCATGTGAAGATACCCTTTATACTCATACGTTTTGTTTAAAAGTAGATTTATATGAAAGCAAACTAACAACAGATGAGTTTGACACAATGAGTACTTTGTTCAAGGACAAAACAAAATTTTAACACAGCAAGAGCGAAAACAAAGCAGAACAAGCAGCGAATGATAGCTGTCAAAGTATTCAACGTACTTCAAAACACTCATAAGAAAAAATGTTATTTATCTTACTTGTCAGTTGAAAAATACAAAGTATAACGTATGACGGATTCTATGTGGCCCGGCCTTTATTAAACAACTACGTTTTAACTGATCCACTGAGAAATCTCTCTCTCTCTCTCTCTCTCTATCGAATGACATCAATTTATGGATTACTCTTTGACATTAGTTAAAATTCTGTTTAACGGGGTGTTGGTATTTTGTCTAAATTCTTAAATTATTTATTTTTACTCAATTCAATGTTCTTTAATAGCTTTTATAATATTGACACTGTTTTTAGAAACAAGCAACATTGTCTTGCTTCAGTAAATGTAAGTTTTCTAAAATGCATCTAAAAGAAGCGGCTACAATAAAATAGCATCTTCAGTTTAGGGTCGATATGATAAAGTTACGTTTTCTTTTTGTAAAATAACGTCTTGTCTAATTCTCAATTTACTTTTAATCCTGTATGTATTTATCGATGATAAAATTTTTCTTTCTTTTTCTGATCAAAGTATTGTTCTTACTGAGAATGATTCTCAGAAGTGACATGTTCAAATACAAAGAGACGACATTTTTATGCCCAAATTGCTCGTTCAATTGTTGTTATAGTGGTAATACTAAAATAAATTCCTCTGTTTTAGTCAAGTGTTCTCTTGTTAAGACAAAAATAACGCCAAGTATTACACACTAAAAATTTTAAGAAGACGCTAAATGATATCAAGCTTTAGGGCCAATAGCCAAATAAATGATAATAAAAATAAAACTGAAAAAAGCTAAGATATTACAATGGAAGTAGTCTTAAAATAATCGTCCAAGTTTTGACAAACGCGCGTTTTCAAAACGCTTAATTTTATTGAGCATGTTATCAAGGATTTTCGCCCATACAATAGTAACAAGTTGCACCAGTTCGTCTCAGTATATACTTGCGGTTTGAAGCCGGCAGATTTCCAACGATTACAATTAACAGACACCTATTCATATCGCAATCGTCAATTTCAAGCGACATGCGTTTTTCAGAACATGGGCGATTAAAAAATAAGAATAGTAAAATTGATTCATGTAGAGAAAAATCTCCATCAAAGGATGTTACCCAAATTTTGTTATAATATTGTAGATACATATGTATGTATGTACGTTAAAACTATACTCTTTTAATGCAAATTTTACTCAAGAACACCAAAACGACAACAAATTTGAAAATCCGAATACATCATAGTAAGCAAATTCCCCTTACAAAATAATTAACATTAGCACTATTCACGATCTTGTGCAAATGGTCTTGCATCATAGCATTTGCAAAATTGTGTAGCATACTTTTAGTTTACACCAACAAAACATATGGCAATGAGTAAAATATTTTATCAACAAAACAGTATTAATTAAAAATTAAACTAAATTGAAATAAAACAATTTGATAATCACCCCTCGCGAATTATTTTCCACGTGAAATTTTTTCACATTTCATTGAAAATCAAATTCGCCTCTTTGCGTGAAATGTGGAATTTTTTCACTGTTTTGTTCACTTTGATTTTGATAGCGGAATCCATATGTAAGTAAGTATTTTTCATCTAATAAGAAGTTTTAGGTATGTAAAAAGTAATTTTAGGGTAAAATGGAAAATAGGAGTGACATTCTTCTTAACAAGATTTAAGGTAACAGGTCAATTGCCTTTATATATGCAATATTATACATACAAGCTTTGGAGATTCACTTCACATTTTTGCTTAAATTTGCATTTTATACCCCTAAACAACTTTTTTTTTTTCAAATGCAATGATAACAACAGTCAAGTTGTGGAAAAAATTTTTCACGTAAAATTCCCGATACCAATTTTAACTTCAGATGGAATAAAAATTGCACGTAAACAAAAATTTCAAATGTTATTCACAATAGGGGTGTATTTTTATTGTGAAAAAAGGCTCAACTCAAAATAATACCTTTTTTATGAAAATACATGATGTATTTCTTATATAACTTTTGTAACTCAAAATAATACATTTTTGTTGATATGAAGGTAGTCTCTACATAACCACAAAAATTGTCTCAAATGTTGTTTTAGAGATGAAAGAGGTATCGGAAATTTTTACAGTACATAGATACTGTTACAGACCCTGCAGTAGAAGTGGAACCGGGAAAGATAAAGCTTAAATGGTTTGTCGTGTTATTCATGAATGGATTCTTTAAGACCACATTAACGCTTTGGTACTTTTGTTTTGTTTTAGAAAAGTAATTTCTATCATGTAAATGAGAAAATGTTAAAAATTATTTTATATAAAAATTATATAATTCGGAATGTCATAACGTTTAAGGACTGCGTTGATGGACATTGTGTCACATCAGAAAGTGACATAATGTTCATCAACGCAGTCATAATGTCCATGAATATTATAGATACATTTTATGGTATTCTATGTAAGAGAGATGCAACTGGCTTGAAGCGAAGCCTAGGTTTGTTATACCATAGAGGAGAAAATCCTGTTAAACTAAATGAAAATTCCATACACTATCGGTCAAAGCTAAAAAAAAACTTTGATATTAGCCAAAATATAATGGATCTAATTACAAACAATTAAAAAATACAAAGAATAGCTTAAAAATTTTTAAAATTAAATTCTATAGATTTTGATATAACTCCCGCTTCTATTACAGCTTTAAGGTTTATCAACAAAGATGACGGAAATGGTGTCCAACTATAGAAAATTACAATTCACTACTCATTAAAGAAAAAGATCAAAATTACAACATCTTATATTAGTGGATTCTATCCAAATTTTGTAAAGATAACCTCAAAGTCTTATACTAAAAGCCAAATTGATTAAATGACCAGTAGCGAAATGGCCATATGGCTATGCCTTCCCCGCTGTAACACATTTCATTTTTTTAGGTTAAAGTAATAAATATAATAGGTCTGTTTCTTTACTCTACTTTGGGATCCCGTGGGATCCCAATTTGCACGAAATTTGTTTTCTTACTTAAAAATTGGGTAAATGAGAGTGATTTTGAGAGAATAAAGTTATTCTTCTTCTTGCACGAAACAGGCCAAACTTTTTCTTCTTGCAAGTTATTCAAACTTGTGCAACAGCCTTAAAAAACAAACAAAGTATAAAATAAATTATTATTTCTTTTTGTTGATTTATTGAAATTATTTTCTTTTTTTATTAAAACAGTCAAAATACTTTGAGTTTTTATTTTATGTTTAAAATTTAGATTTTGTGTTCCCGTACTTTTATATAATTTTGTCTCTTCATGAGAGAAAACAATGCTTGCGCTCATTTTCACGAACTTTACCCAAAACGTAAAGAAACAGACCTATTATGAGAATATCATGAAATATTTATATTTGAAGGAATCAAGCACAATTAAAGGAAATCAATATAAAAAAGATTCCAAATAATAAATTTTCTTGTTAATATTATACATTATTGTAATCTTTATAACCTTCAGCACAAAAAGTGAAAAATGGGTATAACTAAGTTTGTCATTCCGCGTGTAATTTCTACAATATCCATTTCCGACCCCATAATATACATATATTCTGACTTCTTATGCATAGCGAAGTCGATTAAGCGATGTCCATCTGTCCGTCCGTGTTTGCCTAGGCAAACTTTACAAAATAACTCCAATTAAAAACATGAATACATGGGGCGATAGAAAATTAAAAAATAAGAAAAAAATTGAGTCAAAGAATTCGCCCTCGCCCATATTTTCCGAGTTATGGGGCTCTGAAATTTTTAATATTTTTAAATTCTCTGTCACCCCAATATTTGCTTTTTTGATTGGAGTTACTTCACTAAACTGGATTTGCATAGATGGTGAAGGGTATATAAGATTCGGCTTAGCCAAATATAGCACTTTTACTTTTTATTACTACGTTTTTAATTTTTACCTCTTACCTTTTAGTTTTTATCTTGTCTTTCGTACTATATGGTTTTGGTCGCCATCCACAATCCGCAATTTCGGCGAGAATTAATCGAAGTTCTGTATTGCAAAACAGGCTCTTTTATCAACTTATTCACGGTTGTCGAACAATGTTGTACAGTGTAGCGCATTTTATAAAAAAATTATAATTTTTCAAGGCATCTGTAAATGGTTAAACAACAACATACATATGTGTCGACAATTCTGTACTAATTTACAATTTCTAGGTAGATACATAAACTTAAATATGGTACCGTTGCTTTAAATGAAAACAAAAAGTTGACGGGGAATTTTGGGGAATTTCAAACTTGAGCATATAAAAAGACTATTTCCATATTTTAATATTAAAATTCAAAAGTCACATTTTGTATGTTTTTATACTCTATACTACATTATTACTTATTGAATCTTCAAATTTATTTAACTCCAATAAGATTTCTAATCTTAAGGGCCTAAAACTTTGATTACAACTAAATCCAAACAGCGATGAACAGGTTGTGGTTTTTATGTCTCTTTTGGGCAAACAGCCAAATGAAGTCACTGTGTGTTAAAAGTATTGTTCGTCACAATACTACTAACTAAAATCAAAAACTCAATAAAATAATAAAACTTAAAGATATTGGCCCAAAATCATTTGTCATAAATAAAGTATATTCTAAAGTACACTTTACTTTAAAGTACAATTTTCGTGTACTATAACACGAAAGAGTATATTTTAAAGGTAAAAGACTGTTTTAAATTTAAAACCAGCTGAAGATGTTATATTCTTCGCCACAAAAAGTGGAGAAAGGGTATATCTAAGTTTGTCATTCCGTTTGTAAATATCTTATGAGTTCTTATGCATAGATTAGTCAATTGAGCGATATCTGCCTGTCCGTCTGTCCGTTCGCATTAGTGTTGAAATCAAGTTTGCCAAAACACTAGATTAGCTAGAGAAAATTTAAATACGCCAAACACACTCCTGCCTCTATTTTTTGCATATCATTTGAAACAATGAAGTAACTCCAATCAAAAAACAAATATATGGGGCGATTGGGAATAAAAAAATAAAAAAAAACTTCAAGTGAAAAAATTGGCGCTGACCCATATTCTCTGTGTTATGGGCTTCTGAAATGTACGATTGTGCACCACATTTTTTAAAATATCAATATGGATGGCATTTAAAGCTTTTAAAAATGCCTAACCCATTAAGAGCCGATGACATTTATATGTAAAGTTATATATATGCAGAACTTAATTTTTTTCTTTCTTATTTTTTTAATTCTCTGTCACCCTAATATTTGTTTTTATTTAATTGGAGATACTTCACTAAATTACATTTATGTACATGTATGGTTAAGGGTATATATAAGTTTGTCATTCCGTGTGTAATTTCTACAATATCCATTTCCGACCCTACTGACTTCTTATGCATAGCGAAGTCGATTGAGCTATGTCCGTCTGTCCGTCCGTGTTTGTGTTGAAATCAAGTTTGCCTCAACAAGAAAATAAATATGTCAATTGATCAGATATAGTGTCGAAAGAAGTGCTATTGAAAATCAGCACGATCGGTCCATGTCCTTCGAGGCAGCAGGCAAAAAACCACGCCTACGTCTAATTTCTTTATGTCATTTGAAACAATAAAGTAACTCCAGTAAAAATAATAAATATATGGGGCGATAGAGAATTAAAGAATAAAAAAAAACATCATGTGAAAAAACTGGCGCTCGCCCACGAGCGAGTTACGGAGCTCTGAAATTTTCAAATTTTTTAAAATACCAATATACTATAATATTTTAAAAATGCTTAACCCATTAAAAGCCGGTGTCGTTTTTCTGTCACCCAATATTTGTTTTTTTAATTGGAGATACTTCTCTAAATTAAATTTACATATGTGTAAAGAGTATGTACGATTCGGCGTAACCGAATATAGCACTCCTACTATTTTTAATTGACTTAGTACCGACTTTATCAAAACAATGCTACGACAATTCAAGTTTTTCCCGATACCAATTTTTAGTTCGGGTGGAATAAAAATTTCACTTTTTATTCACGATAGGGGTGTTTATTTTTGAGTATTAAAAGTTAATACTAATAACAATTTGGTTATCAAAATATATTTGGTAAGAGACCTTTAGGCCTATACCATTTCATTTCCATAGGAAACGTTTAAGTCGTAAAATTGAATTGAAAATTATAAGCACTATTTTACCTGCTGTACTGGTAGCACCTGGAGTATCTTGGCTATACCAGCAGCGTAATTGGAGTTCAAGATAGCAATAGCTTACTAATCTCGTGAAGCCTACATTTTAAGTGTACAAATGTTTCAGTAATAACCGAAGGGAGCTGAAGAGTTCAGTCCTTTCAAATTTCTTGTTTCACGTCAAAAGAAAAAATTTAAATGAGGTGTTGCAGGTCTTCCACATATATATTTGTTTAAAGACTTAACTCTGCACTCTCTGGACTTATCTTTTATTTACTAACTACACTGTCTTCCTCATTGTGTAGTTTGAGCGACGTGTTGAGCTGCCATGTTAATTGCCGCATTAAAATAAGCAAGAAATTGTTTTTTCAGCAACGAAAATTAAGAAATTTACACGTGTTATAGTCATCCCAAAAGGAGAAACAGTAGAGTTAGGTCACTACATTCTAACGATAGTGGGAGAGTGATTAGATATCAATGCGTGATTTTACAAAAACAAATTTCCTGTTGCTGTTTTAAAGTTGTAGACTTACATGTACTTGATAAAGATATACAACATTGAAATAAAAGAGGTGCCCAGTACTGTAGAATACAGTGTAGAAAAATTAAATTGCTTTGATTAAAAAACTATAGCAGTTAGAAGTATTCAATTTTATTTTTCTTTACTACTAATTAATAAAAAAAAATTTACTTCCCTAATAACATTTTGTGTTTAAGTATCACAAAGTATCTTTTCCTCTAACCTAAATAAATGATAAATGATCTTCTACGAGTAGTTAATATTTGGTACCAGTGTTTAAATTGCTTGCTTAAAAATAGCAACAGCACTAAAATCTTTGCTTTGCTTACATGTTTTTCAGCAAATAAAAAAATAAATTACTCAGCATTTCAAAACATTTCATTTTAAACGAAGCAACTCAAAAGGCAAATACAAAAATAAAGAGAAAGAAACACATTTGCTTCAGTTGACTATGTGTCTCATTCTGCAGCAAAGCAATCAGCAGCGCATTTACTTTGAAAACGTTTGCTGTTGCTTAAGCAATAAGTTGATGTTTGTTTCTTCTTTGGCTGTTGCTTTTTAAGAAAAAAAAAAAAAAAAAACACCATTTAATCGTGTAATAAAAACAACGTTTGTATTTGTATCGTATGAATTTATTGTATTTATTTTCTTACGTGATATAAGTAGTAAATACATAAATATGTACGTTTCCAATGTTAAAAGGGATGAAAAGCAGCGAGTTAAAGCAAGAAACAGCAATCGTTAGCAGTTAAGCAAAAATAAAAATAAAGAAAAACTGATTGCTCAAGCAAAAGTTTTTAAATTAATTGCTTTGCTGCGGAAAGAAACATATAGTCAGCTGAAGCAGATGCGCTTATTTCTTTTTTTCATTTGCGTTTCGGTTTTGCTGCACATTTTTCTACAGCAACAGTTAAGCAATTACATATACATTGGAAATAGTCAAGCATTTTTAATCACCGTTTGGTACACATAAACCACATAGTACAGATTTGCATAAAGTATAAAATTTATTTTTTATATGTATGTCATGCATGTACATATACATTATACGTTGGAATCATTTAATATGAGGATATACAACATATGCAGGACAGGAATTTTTGCTGTGATATATGGCAGGTTGTAGTATCTTTGCTCCGATTTGGATAAAACTTTGTAAAATCTTAAAATGCAATAGATTTAATGAATATCCAAAATTTATTGAAGCTTTTATTTTTCTTCTGGATTTAAAACTGGTGTTTCAAATTTTTATAACAACTTCTACTTTTGGCGCCACTCGTTATATGAAAACGCCACAGTGTGTGTTGTTATGTTATCACTTTGCTCTCTAGCTAGGGATCCATTAAGGTTGACACCAAGATACCTTAACCGTCTCATCTGCTGATTTAATGCCTGCGCCAACTCATTTACTGCTATTACACGAAAATTGTTTTCAAGCGAAACTCCAAAAGTTTAAAGCCATTTGCATTTTAAGCAACCCATCCATTAAAATCGAACTTTCCGAATAGAAATGGGATGCGACCAGTAGCGTGCACAGGGGCTCCTCTTTGGTATGGCAGAATTTTTTAGGGGCTTCAAATTAATAGCAATATAAATAATAATTAAAATTGTACAACAACAAAAATACAATATCTATATACATTTATAAAAACTTGTTGCAAGTCCAAGTGAAAAAAATGGCGCTCGCCCATATTTTCCGAGTTATGGGCCTCTGAACTATTTATAGAAAGCTACGATTGTGAACTGTATTTTTTAAGATATTATTACCCGATAACATTTTTATGTAAAATTATATATAGTACTAAATTTTTTAATAATTCTGTTTCAACCCAATATTTGTTTTTTGGTAGGAGTTCACTAAAATAAATGTACGTATATGATAAGGGGAATGTAAGATTCGGCAAAGCCGAATATAGCACTCTTACTTGTTTATGTTTCAATTAAACCAGTATTCAGTAAAATACTGCAATGTACTTCACGTAACACTATGGAAAGAAAATATAAGAGTTTTGATATGCATTTTCCTAAATTGAACGAAGTTTATTTAATAAACATCTAGAAATCATCAGATTTTCTTTTCCGTCCAGCAACTTTTAGTTAAACACATCTGTAAGTAATTTAACGGCAGTTAAGTGGGGCGGAAATATACTTCTTCTGGGAACACTGGACAAAATTGTACTGGCGTTAAAAAGAGCCTTTTTTTAACTTATCTGTAATATCCATCTGCCAACAACCGTCTTAACGGTCTTGGCTGAATATATCATCCCTGTTTTCTTCATTAACTTGATGCTTTATGAAAATTAGGAACAAAAAAGGAGGTATGCTTTCTTTCTACCACGTGGCACTTGTCCCATTACCAGATCTTTTACTATTAAAAATCTCACCACCCGTTTATGATTGTAATTTTTGACATATGACGAGAAGGAACCTTCTTACCTTCGTTGAGTAGAGTAATTTGCTAAAAAAAATCAGTAGCATTAAAGGCTCAATGTTTCTGTACACAGCACGTCATTCCATCTTGTATTTACCACCATAATAACGTCGTTTTGACACCATTGTGTCATGTCGATTGCTTATAAATTATGCACATTTCACTAACTTTGATCACGTACTTAAGTGCAGATAATCGATGCAATCAATGTGGAACAAAAAAAAAAATATGTTATTTATCATGGCCTAGGTCCAACATGACTCGCTTTAATTTAATGTAAACAAAATATCTGCTGCATCCATAAAAAATGGTTTTTATTACATAAAATATTTAAATAATCTGAAATAATTGATAATTTGTTTAGGCTCAAACACAAGTGTACAAAGAGAAAATTCATGAATTGGAATCAAAAATAAAGGAACTAACATGTGGTAAATATAATCTGCAATGAAAAGTTTTTCTTTATTTTAAATTGTATTTATTTTTCGTTTTTGTAAGGGAAAGTCACATCAGAGGAAGAAAGTAAGACGGTTAGTGTAGAAAACGATGATCTAAAATCGCAATTGAACAAACAATTGCAAAATTTTGAGTCAAAAATTAGCGAACAGCAAGATGAACTGAAACGTTTGCAGGAAAACATAAAATATCTTAAAGATCAAAATGAATCTTTGCAAAAAGAATTGGTGGCGAAGGACGAAAGTCTTGAAAAACTTTCCTTATCCAAAAGTGGCCTGGAAAATTTACACGAAGAGCTGCAATTCGTTAAAGATGAATATGAGAAGGAGCGACAACAAATGCAGTATAATTTTACAGCTAAATTGGAAGAAAAAGCACAGGAACTTAAATGTCTGTTTGAAGAAAATGTCACTTTAAAAAAATCGATAGCAACTCTTGAGACTGATCGAACAAATTTGGAAGACGAGTGTCGAACACTGCGTGAAGAATGTAAAACTACTCGCTCTCATGTTGACGATATCAACAATAATTTAGCTAAGAGAACAGCTGAATTGGCCATTAAACAAGCAGAATGTGTTACACTAGAAGAACTTGTCAAAGCACACCAATTAAGTAAGGCAGAAGAACAAACCCAACTTAGGGAGAAGACACAAGAAATTTCTGCACTGAAAGAAGAGAATATAAAATTAAATGAAAAAAATAATACTTTGGAAACAAATCTAAAGGAATCAAAGGAAAAGGAACAAAAACTTTGTAAAATTCAAGCCAGCATTGAAACAAAACTTAATGAAGTACTTAGCCAAGAAAAAGAAAAAAGCGAATCTGTACTTTCCTTAAATGCGACTATAAAGGAATTGCGTTTAGAATGTGAAACTGTTAAAATAGAAAATAAGCAGCTAAATGATAATATTATAAATTTGAAAAGAAATTTAGAAGAAAATAAAGCCTCCAAAGAATCGGCCACGTTGTTAGTGTCAGAAAAAGAATCATCTTTGATTGAAAGCCATAAAAAACTAAAAATTGCTCAGGAAATGGTTGAAAAGTTGAGAAAGGAATTAGAAATCACTGCTAAAAATCAGCAACAGGATTTAAACGATAAAACAAATGAAATTCAATCTTTAAAGAAAGAATTAGAAAAATTCAATGAAAAAACTGAAGCCCTTAAAAATGAATCTTCAATTGCGTTCCAGCACATGAGTGCCAAAATAAACGATTTAGAAAGCCAAAATAAAAGACTTGAGAATGATTTAAAGAACGCTACAAACACGATTAAGGATCAGCTTCAAAAGTCCATCCAGCAAGATGAAGTAATTTCTTCAAAAGAATTGGAACTCAAATCAACCGCTACAACCTTAGAAGCCACATCAAAATTATTAGAGAAACTTAGAGTTGAACATGAAATTTCTTTGACTAAAAGGCAGGAGTTAGAGGATGAACTTAAAAAAGTTGAGGAAAAAAATGCGCAACAGCAATTAGACTTAGGAGATTTATCTCGCAAATTAGAAAGTTCAAATGGGAAATGCGACAGTCTGACAGTACAAAATGAAACTTTACAACAGGAGCTTATCTCTGCCCGCACATCCAGTTCCGCCGTCCACAACGAAGTTAAAAGACTTAATGAAGAAATTCAAAATAAGCAAAATGAAATTTCCACTTTAATCAGCAGCCACGAAAAAGAACGTCTTGAAATGACAGGACAACTGGAGGAGCGATGGCAAAAATTAACAAACAGCATTAAAGACTACAATGACTTAAAAAATATTGTTCAGCAATCGAAGGAGGAAATCAGTAAAAAAATTAAACAGATCGCAGAACTCGAAGAGAGAACTATAAAACAGGAACTTTTAATTAGCGACAATCAAAGGCACAAAGAAAACCTTCAAGCAAAATACGATTCTTTGGTCCAGCAAAACGAATCTTTACAACAAGATCTAACAACTCTTCGCACTTGCAGCACAGATTCAAATGCAGAGCTCATAAAACTTTCCCAAGAACTTGCAAATAAACAGAAGACAGTCGAAGAAATTACAGACGAAGCAAATGGAGAGCGAGCAACTTTGGAAAGCAAGCTACAAGCTAGTCAACAACGCATAGAAGGCATGTGCAGTCAAGTGGAAACTCTTACGAATGAACTCAAAAGTGTTACAGAAGAAAGTTTTAGTAGATTTGAGCTTTTTAAGCAGGAGCAAGAGAAGTGTGACAAACAAGATTTAGAAATAGCAGATTTGCATAGAAAGCTTGATAGTTTTGTTATTAAGTTCGATAATTTGCAGGAACAGAACCAAGCGTTACAAGTTGATCTAAATGTTCTCCGTCAAGGAGCGGCTGTATCAAATGCTGAAATTGTCAAACTCACAGAAGAACTGAATAACAAGCAAAAAGTTTTTCAGCAGATCAGTGACAAATCTAATGATGAACGTCTAGAACTGGAAACTCAATTGCAAGAGCTCAACCAAAAATTCCAAACGCAATATTCGGAAATTGAAAGCTTACGCAATGAACTAATGGCTGCTGAAGATGCTAAAAACAACCAAGAGCAGGAATATGAAAATGCAAAAAGAGAACTTAAAGCAAAATCTCAGGCTGAACTTAAAGAACTTAAGGATACTGAAAGTGTAAAGCAACAAAAAATTATTGAAAACTTCGAAGCTCAACTTAAAAACTCCGAACAATCTAAAGCAGCTCTTGATGAAGCTATTACCAGTCTTCAGAAGCAGATACAACTTTTGCAAGATGAATTGCTAAAATCTCAGTTAGACTTCAAGGTAAAAGAGGCCGACATGCGAAAACAAATAGAAGTCCTTAAACTCGAGAAGGAAAAATTGCATACAAAATTAGGGAAAACACAAAATGAAACATCAAGAGCTGAAATAAATTTGAAAGAAGAAAATTCAAGGCTTTTACAAAATATCGAAAAACTAACTCACGAGCTTACTGAAAAGGAAAAGTCACTTGTCAAAGCTCAAAGTGAAGCCGAACAACTACGTATTAAACAATCAAATTCTAAGTCCGATTTGGAATTGCAATTACAAAAGCTTCAGAACGCCTGTGAACTTACGAATTCCGAATGTGAATACAAAACAAAACAGATCGAAGAAAATAAAAAGAAAATCGATGATTTAAAAGCCATGCTAGAAGCTCTCAAAGTTTCTAATGAACAAATTTCTGCAACTAATGCGGAACTTGCCGAAGCTTTGAGTAATCTTGAGCAAGAAAAATGTGAAACTACCAACATATTTGAATTGTTTGAAATGGAATCTGATAAAAATATGGAAAAGTTAATAGAAAAATTATCCAATTTAAAACAAGAGCTTGCCACAACTCAAGAGCAGTTGCGTAAAAAGGAGAGTCATATCGAAGAAAGGCAACAGCAGCTAAGTGCAACGGATTCAGCCCTTCAAAGTACTCAAGCTTCTCTTAACGATGCCAATAACATTATTCTCGAACTGAAAACAAATCTTTCAGAGTTGAATCAGGCCAACGAAGAGCTTCGGTGTCTACAACAGGAAACAGAAGAAAAACTAAAACATCAGGAAGACCTTCAGTTACAACTTCATGAATATAAAAATATAGTAGATGAGATCAGCGAGACTTCAACTGAAAATTCCAGTAGGATTCAGAAACTGCAAAATCATATCGCCCAACTACAGCAAGAAAAGTCAAAATCCATGGAAAATGAACAGGCCTTAACAGTTGAATGCACAAGTTTGCAACGGAAACTAGAATTGATCGAAATGGAAAAAACTAAAGAAATTGTTGCTCTAAAGCAACGCATTAACGATCTGCAATCTATTGGCAAATTAAAAATTAATGGTGCTACTGGAGATAACTCCGAAATAGAGGTAGATAGAGTAATAAATTAGAGGTAGAAAGTATTTTATTAAAATAATATATCAAACATTTTCTCTATTAAGCAGACAGTTAATGCTGGTGATAGTACGGCCCAAATAAATTTTCTTAATTCTATTATTGCCGACATGCAAAAGAAGAATGATACTTTGAAAGCTAAAATAGAGGCCCTAGAAGCTCTACCAACAGATTTTACTAAGTAGGAAGTAGTTTTATAAATCATCCGTTATATTTTGCATTGATTTTTTGATATTTCATTCATTACAGACCGGCAGCCTTCGAAATAATTGCCAAGAGAAAACCAGCACCACGTGTATTTTGTGATATTTGTGATGAATTCGACAAACATGAAACTGAAGATTGCCCCTTGCAGGCATCAGATGATAGAGATTACTCACCACCACCCAGAGACGAGAGAAACAATAACGATCCTGCAAATCGAAAGGAACGTAAACTTCCAGAACCAAGAAAATATTGTGAATCATGTGAAGGTTTGTTGATTTCTTGTTTTGGTAGTTAATTTACTATTAAACTTTAATTATAAATTTTGTTTGTGTTTTTTTTTATAGTGTTTGGCCATGAAGCTGGAGAATGTGACGATGAATGTTATTAATGAAACACGAATAACGAGCGATTTACTTATATTTACTAATTTATTTTAATTGAATGAGATATATTTTAACTTATGGTTTTTTTGTTAAAGAATAGCAAACTGTCATTCTGAAGATAAAAACTGTGTTAATCGCCGTTAATGCCTTCAAATATAAACTTTTCATTTATTCAATTTAGTTTGAAATGTAAAAATCCTGAATTTGAAAGATAGGTAGAATACGGTGATGAGCTACCTATATCAGCAGTAGTGATGTAGCTATATGGATACATTTTCCCCACAGTAATATATTTCATATTCTTATGAAATATTTATATTTGAAGGAATCATACATAAATTACAAACTAGATTAACTTAAAAACTGTTTCCATTATGATAAATATTGTGATTATTAAAATATATTATTTTATGTTTCCTTTATATCCTTGAAAGGAGCCTTATTTTTGTACTACTAACTATAACACGTGTACGTATTTATGAAATGGTTGTTAAGTATTTTATTTCTTGTTTTAATTCTTATGTTCATCTTGCTTTGATTTTTATAAACTGTAATATTTATGATATTTATCGTAAATTTCCGATTTTTTTTTTTTTTTGTATCTTGTAATCAAATTTAAATATGAAACAACTTATTTACTTGCTAGAAAATTTTTCAAATAAAAATGTATTTAATCTTATTAACACAAACCCATATTTTCCTTATTGGTTTAATAGCCGATATTTTGCTGCAAAACAAGCATTTTTCACACTAGTCCTGCGTATTGTCCGTTAAATTGTAACACTAGTATACAAATCTTAATTTTGAAAAAGTATTTTTAGGGTAAGTAACTTTTTTCTTTATGTATACATATTGCATGCAAAAATAACAATTATAAAAAAAAACTAGCAGCGCCAACGACTTCACGTCTGCTTGAAATTTCAAATTTTCATAAAATACAAATTAAAAAAATGTGTTTTTAAATATTTATTTATAGTTCTGCAGACTGTGTTAAAAATTTTCCATTTGCAAAAATAAAATGTGCAGACAACTGTTTTAGTATCTACCATTATACCGGTAAAATTCGGTGCTTTCACACTTGTATCTCTATTTCTTCTACGATACAACTTATTATTACAAAAAAGGTATTCTATATTGGAATAAAGTTTCTAAGAGACCTCCTCACAATTTTTTTTTTTTTAATCCATCCAGTAGTTTTTACGTGATGCGAACACAAACAGACAGGCAGACAGACAAAAATTCCACAAATAGGTGTTTTGTATTCGCTATGGATTACTATCTACACCAATATCAAAATTTTCGAAAAATATTTCATGTACGAAAATGATGTCGTTACAGTTTTATTATATGTATAAATAAGTTACCATTTCTTAGAAAAATTTTTTTCGATTGTATGTATTCTGCGTTACGATCGTAGCTACGTTTTTTCAAGTTGTTTACTTACTAGCGGAAAGTTTTTCGATTTTTGTTTTTGTAGTTAAAAAAGTGTAAAATTTAATAAAATGTGAGTATAAAATGCTATAACTTTATTTTGTAATATTTTTTTTTTTGTAATTTTAAAGCTTTATTTCATTTATTGCAGGTTAGTATAATGGCAACGAAGGCTGATATGTATTGCGTCTGGATATTATAAGCGTCCCAAGGAAGAAGTATAGGCATTCTGGGAAGAAGTTCCAAATGCACTTAACGCAATAGAGCCACAAAAAAACCGGAAAGAAAGTATGACATTTTAATTATAATAATTTAAATGATGTGTAGAAAATAAAAGTTTCGCTCCGGCGCTTCAGGATTCCTCACGCTGGAATAGTTTGGCCACAAATACCGTTTGCTTTTAGTCTGTTGGCTATTTTCTTTTTTTCCGCACTTAACTGATGAGTTTATTTAATTATAGCTTCCACAATATTTAGTTCTAATACATGTATTTATCACTGTTTATTGATAAAATTGTATTTATAGTTTAACAATTACAATGTATACAAAATTTATTTTATTTTTTATGTTTCTATTTCATACGTTTCATAAGAAAGCAGCTGGTTTGAACATACTCTTCTTCTTTTTCTTTCGATTAGGTTTTTTTGTAGAATACCTATTTTCGATTCGAGCGTAACTGAATGCGGGAACGTAATCGAAACGCAGAATAAGGGTGATTATTCTTTTTACGTGTTTCTGTACTGCCGAATCATTGAAATCAAAACCTGTATTAATTCATTCGTACTTTAGTTGTAGATGGACAGATTAGTTATTTTAACGAGTTGTATTACGATGTATAATAAAATGTTCCTATCGATTACCACTTGGTTCTAGGATTTTTAGATATTATCTAAATCAATTTTCCTTTCTGAAACTAATATTACTATTATGATTTTATCAGTAGTATAGTTCTTGTGAAAAAAGCAGGGAAATATGATTTTTGTAGGAGCTCTCTTTCCTGACAAGAAGCTTAACTTACTGATCTTATATATATATATAAGGTAGTGAGGATGGCATTACGGTCGGTCCTTTCCCGTAATATGCGTATCTGTCCATTCTGAACTAATGTTGTAATTATTTTACTATAAATCTTGTTACTAAAGAATAAGTAATATAATATTAATTTTACAATGACTGTAGGCTATTTCATCCCTGCGTGCTTGTGCATTTTTTATTTTCCTTCCTTTACTCTACTAGCTAAATTCTGTTACAAGAGATTTTATTTTCGTTTTCTTACGCTCATAACCCATTATTAAAAGTTACGTATACAATTGAGCGAAGAGTCGGAAGATTGATCATTCGGACTTGAGCTTATCAGTATCATTTGGTAATAAATCTTAACAAAATCCACAGTGTATAAAAATCTATAAAGGGTTATCAATTACACTAGTTCCTAAAAAGGCCCAAAGATTATGCCCAACCAAGGCCGGGTAGAGTAGGAAATAAATATATGCTCCTGAATATAAAAAACTAAAACTAAATTTTAGTTTATTATTGCACTTTGGATTACATAATTAAAAATAACAAAAAAGGAAATTTCTTTTTTTAGTACGTCATGTATTTTTAAATATTTTTGTCGATAGCAAGGCGAATTTATCAGGTGGCATCGTTGCGGCAGCTGGCTATTTTTTGCTTAATTGTTTCGTTAAACTTTGTGTTGTTTATTTTTTAAATATTGTTTTTCTTGTTTTGAACTTTTTGACTGTTTGCTTTATATTTTTCAAAGCAAATTAAAATTTATTTATTCGCCTCAACCACTGATTTTTGACACGGATTCGTATCAAAAATTTGCTTTGTTGTAACAATTCGCCGATGTGATATTTATTCGAAAAAGTAAAAAGAAAAAACTGCATTTTTTTGAGTGTAGCTGGTGCAAGCACATCGTTTTCCTCTTAGTTAACCTTAATTTGGAGTATCATTCTTTTCGATGTAAGAAACTAATTTAAAAACAATTGTTTAATATTTTAAGAAAATCTTTTTTTGATATGTTTGTTTAAAATAATCTTCTGTCTGCAGCATTTAAAAGCCACATTATAGAATACAGATAAATGTACAAATGAGTTAAATCGATGCATTATAAATATAAATGATACAATTATTGCGTTTGTATGTGTACGTTTTTTTTTTATTATTTTTCTTGTAGACGAGAAGCAAAATTTATTCCGTAATCTAAACTTGTGTGTAAATCGAATTATTGGCAATTTATAGTATGGCGTGGAAGATAATTGATGGTAAAACAATATAAGAAGGAAACGGCCGGCCAGATTTTAAAAGAGAGATTTGTTGGACGATTACCAAAGTAAAGAAGGATAATGAAAACAAATGACTTCCTTTTCGTAGTTTGGGGTTGGAGGCTTTAAAAGTTTTATAAATATTTCTTCTACTAACTTTTCATGAACTTCGACGGACTCTGCTTAACTCAAATGGAAATAATACCTTAACATAACATAAGATAAAACATACTCCTAATACATACGACCAAAAATAATACACATTTGGCGCTTCGTCTATTTCAAATGATTTTTAACGTTTAAGAAATGTTCGACGAATTAACACCTTCGCATAACTGTCAATACAATAATTTCTTGTACATGTACACACAAAGTGTAACGACACGTTTCCGCTGGTTGCTGGGGCAGAACTTAGCGGCGTCCAGGGTCGTCGTCTTCGTGAGTAAAACACGGTATTCTTTTAAATACGATAGCGTGTTTTATTTTACTACACGTTTTAAACAAAACTACTACTTAATCAATTGCAAGTGACCTAGGCTCAAGCGTGTGGGCGTCACTTACCGTCGGCAGCCGTTGTCGGTTAGCGGATACGAGCGTGTGAACCACTACTCGTACCACTTGGAAAATACATAGGCGCGTGACCGCAACCGATGTAAACCCCACTATGACAGTCGGCTAACTACGACAAGTGATCACTCTCGAAGGAGTTGGTACTGAACGCAAGCAGTCACTACCACTTCCTTTTTACTGCCTGTGTAGGATCAACAGTCTAGCGTGTATCCACTACTAAACTCCCGGTCTTACCTAAAGGCCAGCCGGCAATCAACTGTCTCGATACAGGCAAATTGCTCGCCTTTTATACCCGTCGGCTGGCCACACATACAGGCAGGCTGTGATTGTGGTAGTGTCTGCTTGTAATTCTAAAAATACATTTGCTTACACTACGTAAGCTAAATGGTTGACCATCAACCAACGCATGCTTGGTTGTTGTCGTGGGTGTTGTTGTAAAAATAAAAACAAACAATAAAGCAGCAATACTTGCTTTGATCGTCACAACAACAACCCAGCATGAGTAGATCGTTGTTCAACCAAGAAAGGAATGCCTTTTGCTTATAAAATTAAAATAAGAACTTAACAATCAAATAATACAGAATTCATTTTATAAGATCTTAAAGCTAATACTTATGCTAGAGTAAACTATTTTACGATGTGTAGGTAGAAACGACCATCGGGACTTCCACCGTCACACTACCTTCCCTCTCCCTGGGTGCTGTGGTAAGCGGCAGCAAGCGGATAACCGTCGGCGTGGTTTTCGACCAGGTGACCCGGTAGCGTT
Organism: Gymnosoma rotundatum; assembly: GCA_916610165.2. Classification (NCBI taxonomy): domain Eukaryota; kingdom Metazoa; phylum Arthropoda; class Insecta; order Diptera; family Tachinidae; genus Gymnosoma; species Gymnosoma rotundatum. The sequence goes on along the minus strand of OU744337.1, from coordinate 85,256,933 downwards.
GTTTCCCAACCAGGATGCAGAAACGTGCCCAGGGAATGACCTTTGCCTTTCTGGCGGCTATTGCCTCTCGCAATATCTGTGGGGCTTGGTGCTCGGGGATGATATGGAAACTACCGCGTGGGGAGGTTGTCCTATTCACGGCGGGTTTAGGCAGGAGAACGTTGACCGGAGGTGCTGAGGCGGGTGTTGCAATGGTCGGGCTTGTGGTGATGCGTGAGGGTGTCGTGATCGACGTGACTGTTGTTGGTATTTGCACTGAGTCAGCTATCGGTGCCAACGGTGACGCTGATGCTGACGATGCAGATGATGAGTCTGATGATGAAGCTGACGGAAACGATGTCTTCCGCGGGCGGGGTTGGTACCTCAGCCGGGTCGTTGTGGTTCGTTGCTGGCTTCGACTCGGTACATCGCCTTTATTTAAAAATATGATTCGGCGACCCTTTGCTGATTCCGCCTCCAATTTGTGTCGGAACCTCTGGCTGGTTTCTTGAAACCTCCTGTCTTCGGCCGAGTTGGTAGGTGGAGAGGGTCGCTTTCTTTGAAGCGGCTGCATTTTATTCTTAGTTCTTCTTCTATTTCTTTTATACGTAGATCTGCAGAGAGAAGAAGACGCGGGGTCAGTAGTCGGTGAATGGAAAGGTTTCAATTCACTAAGGTGCGCTCGTCGCACGTCGCTATTACTACAACTACTAATTTCCACAATAACAGGGGATATAAAGTTCTTTACAACGTAGGGGCCCAGGTGTTTTGGAGCTAGCTTGGCCGCAAAACTGTCGATGGCGCGCGATAGCGGATGTGCGCGGACTAGGACTTGGTCGCCTATGTTGGGCCGCCACGGACGGCGGCGCAAGTTATAGTGCTGCTGCTGCTTCTTGGCTGCGGTCTCCAGATTTCTTCTTACGAACTTGAAAATCTCTGACAATTCCTCTGCTCTGCTCTTCGGGATTAACTGGCGGGCTCCAGTACCGATGGTTACTTCATCGTAGAGCGTGCCGGGCAGGCGTGGCTCCCTACCCTGGGTAAGGAAGGCGGGGGTGTATCCCGTGGACTCGGATGTGGCAGTATTGATAGCCAACATGATTTCTGGTAACATCTCATCCCACGTATTGTGTTGCCTAGCCAACTGAGCTATCATTGTTTTTATAGTTCGGTTGGCTCTTTCCACTGGGTTTTCCTGGGGGGTATAGGGTGCGGTGAATTGTTGTTTAATTCCCATTTCCCTAAGGTATCGACAAAAAATGTGGCCTGTGAACTGAGCGCCGTTGTCTGTGAGGACCATCTTCGGGACTCCATAACGGGCAACGATTCGCTCGCGCAATGCTTTTACGGCGTCTTCGGCAGTGGCGTTTCGTAACGGCACGAGTTCACACCATCTCGAGAAGCTATCGGATAGCATTAACACAGTCGTATTGCCGTGCTTGGTTCGTGGCAATGGACCCATGAAATCGGCGCAGACTAAGGACCATGGTTCGTCCGGTTGGCGAGTCAGCATCATATTGGCGGGAGCTTGCTGGTCGATTTTATACTTCTGACAGGCCTCACACCGTCGTACGTACCGGCTTATGTCCCGTGCCATGCCGGGCCAGTAATACCGCTGAGCGATCTGGTTAATAGTCTTGCGCACGCCGAGGTGGCCGCCGGCCGCCTGGTCATGGTTTTCCTGGATCACCTGGACTCTCAACGGAGTGGCCACACACAGTTTCCATGGCGTATCATCTTTATCGCCAGTCCCCCTGGTGGTATGGCGGTATAGTTGCTGATTCATTATGGTGTAATCGGCAACTCTATCGGGATGGTCGTGTACTTCTTGCTTCATTTTCTTCATCCAGGGGCAACGCTCCTCTGCCCTGGATTCGATGATCGCGGTGATCGGAATGTCTTCTGGGGGCGATTGTGCCTGAAGTTTATCATGGCCCCATGAGAGGCTGGTAGGATTTACCCCGCTATCCTTGCCTCCTGACTGCTGCCTTTCCTCACTGTGAGTACCGTCCCTTATTGTCCGGTAATGTTCGCCACGTGTTATGTGCATGGGATAGCTACTGTGGGGGATGCATTCGAGCTCCATGGCTAACTTCACGAGGTCGTCGAGGGTTGAAAAATCTCGCCGCCGAATATACAATTGATAGTCGGAAAGGGCGTTTCGAAAAATCCGCTCTAATTTCTGTGCGGGGCTCATATCGGTATGTCTCATTAATCCTTGGATTGCCAACACGTAATCTCGGAAAGGTTCCCGCGGTCGCTGCACTCGTTTGCGGACCTCGTCGTCCAACTCTTCGAAGTACCGCGGCGGTAGAAAAAACGTAGCCAAGTCATTTTTAAACTCTGACCACTGGCTCCATGATCGGGCGTTATTGCGGTACCAACACAGAGCCTTGTCGCGCAATAACTCCGGCATTCCGCGTAGCACTTCCCTCAAGTCTACGTCGTACAGTACAGCCAGTTCCTCTAATCTCTCGAGGAAACCAAGGGGGTCCTTGCCGCCATCGTATTTAAGGCCCCAATCCCGGATGGTGTCCAGGTGGTGCATACGGACGTCGTGCGGCGGACGCTCTGTGCCGGCGGCAGTTTTGTGTGACAGCGAACCTTCAATTTTCTTTGGTGAGGCTGCGTCGCCCGTCATAGTTGGCGGTGGCAGCTGTAGGCGAACATAGGCTGCGCCAGTGGTGAACAGCTTCTCATGGTCGGCTTGCAGGTCTAAAAGTCGCTGCTGTTGTGCCTGTGGATGATCTGTCGTGATGAACTTGGCGAACCTCTTTCGTAACTCGTCGACGGTGCCGTTCGTAGTTTGTTCGAAGGCGGCAAGGTAGGTAACGAGCTCTTCCTTCTTTAATGAATATACCCAGGTATTTCTGAGCATCTTGGCGGCCTTCTGTTGCTGTCGGCCGGTAGCGCGCTGTCTTCGGTGCGGCAGCTGACTATTGGGCAGTCCGGTTTGCCGCTGCGGGGATGATTGCTGGTGGGCAGACTTTTCGCTGCTGGCTTCGTCGCAGTCACGGGTGTGACGTGCTGTCTTCGGTGCGACAGCTGACTATTGGGCAGTCCGGTTTGCTGCTGCGCGGACGGTTGCTGTTAGGCAGGCTCCTCTCTGCTGGCTTCGTCGCAGTCACGGGTGTGACGTGCTGTCTTCAGTGCGACAGCTGATGATTGGACAAATTAGATTTGTCCCTGCTCGGGCGCCAATGTAACGACACGTTTCCGCTGGTTGCTGGGGCAGAACTCAGCGGCGTCCAGGGTCGTCGTCTTCGTGAGTAAAACACGGTATTCTTTTAAATACGATAGCGTGTTTTATTTTACTACACGTTTTAAACAAAACTACTACTTAATCAATTGCAAGTGACCTAGGCTCAAGCGTGTGGGCGTCACTTACCGTCGGCAGCCGTTGTCGGTTAGCGGATACGAGCGTGTGAACCACTACTCGTACCACTTGGAAAATACATAGGCGCGTGACCGCAACCGATGTAAACCCCACTATGACAGTCGGCTAACTACGACAAGTGATCACTCTCGAAGGAGTTGGTACTGAACGCAAGCAGTCACTACCACTTCCTTTTTACTGCCTGTGTAGGATCAACAGTCTAGCGTGTATCCACTACTAAACTCCCGCTCTTACCTAAAGGCCAGCCGGCAATCAACTGTCTCGATACAGGCAAATTGCTCGCCTTTTATACCCGTCGGCTGGCCACACATACAGGCAGGCTGTGATTGTGGTAGTGTCTGCTTGTAATTCTAAAAATACATTTGCTTACACTACGTAAGCTAAATGGTTGACCATCAACCAACGCATGCTTGGTTGTTGTCGTGGGTGTTGTTGTAAAAATAAAAACAAACAATAAAGCAGCAATCAGCGTTGCCACACAAGATATTTACTTCCTACCAATAATTTTCAAAAATCCTACCAAAATCGTTCACAGCCTACCAAAAAATTAAAAATGCATTTCTTGCATATAAACTCTGTTATACTCACTTGGTTTTTTTTTCTTGTAATTGTTGAGATGGAAGTTTGTCTTTTGGTGATTTTTAAGATGGGTGTTATGATTTAAAATAGTTTTAGAGAATACTATGCATCTCTCCTGGCGCCAATCAAATTCTTTTGACTGTTTCTTTACATGCAATATTAATAAATATTATGTAATAAATAGGTACATATTTACAATTAAAAAAGTTTACTTCCTTTTCCATTTTGTCTGTTATTTTTTTTAATACATACACTTGAAAATTAACCTTCACTCAAAATTATTGTAAATTTCAATTTCATAATATTGTTCGCGTTTCTTAAACCAGATATGGTTATAGCTTTAATCATCTCTATGCAAAAAAGCAGAGATGTTTTTTATTGCACCTAAAACAGTTTTTGAAAACAGTGGTAAGACTATTCAAAGTTATTGTTTATTTAATTCAAAGTTACATTTCTTTTTATTTTATGTTCTGAAATTTTAAGGTGAAACATTTACTAGTGCTAAAAAATTGCTAGAGGAGGAAAACCTACCAAAAATTAAAAAAAAATGCAACAAACCAACCAAACTACCAAACTGTTTTTTAAAAACGAAAAACTACCAAGTTTGGTCCGATTGGACCAAAGCGGCAACTCTGGCAGCAATACTTGTTTTGATCGTCACAACAACAACCCAGCATGAGTAGATCGTTGTTCAACCAAGAAAGGAATGCCTTTTGCTTATAAAATTAAAATAAGAACTTAACAATCAAATAATACAGAATTCATTTTATAAGATCTTAAAGCTAATACTTATGCTAGAGTAAACTATTTTACGATGTGTAGGTAGAAACGACCATCGGGACTTCCACCGTCTACTAACTTTTCATGAAATTCGACGGACTCTGCTTAACTCAAATGGAAATAATACCTTAACATAACATAAGATAAAACATACTCCTAATACATACGACCAAGAATAATACACATTTGGCGCTTCGTCTATTTCAAATGATTTTTAACGTTTAAGCAATGTTCGACGAATTAACACCTTCGCATAACTGTCAATACAATAATTTCTTGTACATGTACACACAAAGAAACAAATTTGTTATTTTTCGTATTGTTCATTGTGTAAAACTGGCTTTACTTAATAATACCGATTCGTTAAGGCTGTTTGCTTTTTGCGCCTCCCGCAATTGAACTAATTTGAATGGTTATCCATTCCAAGCAGCGCAGAACGTGAGTATTTATTTCATACTTTGGATGAACTATTTTGAGAAGCCTTCTGTGATATATAATACTTTATTGTATTAACTTAAAATAATATTGATACCAAGAATTGAAATCAATATTCAATTATATTTGTGTATACAAGAGATGAACTTATTGTTTGTTTCTTGTATTCAATGCAGCTTTCCTATGGTAGAAGGGAAAGCTGGGTTTAAATTTAGCGATCGGATTTTTCTTGTTGTGTTTTTTTTTTTTTTTTGTTGTGCATATAATTTTTCGCATATCAATTTTGTATAAAATTGGAATTATTATTTAATCATAATTATTTTTTTTTTCTTCATATCCAAAGCAGACACAAATTTTCAAAATACTTGCAGCTTATCTCGTCTTTGGTAGGATTTAAGCCATTAGCTTTATTAACTTTAATTTTATATCTCCTAATGCCTGCATGTTATGTGATTATATTTGATTATTGAGTCTCATATTTTTTAAATACAAATCTACAGATACTTAAAAAATGTATATACATCCTGATTCTAGATGCCGGCGTCGTCACATATCAATGTTGATATATGGCGACGCATTCGATTTGTTATTCTACTTGTCGTTATTGACATTTGTCGATTACTGCTCAAACATTTTTTGTATTCTATAACAAATGTGTTGACGATTAACGTGACTCTGTTTTTTGTCGACGCCTTTTTTCATAACGACTGGAAGTGATTTAAGCCAAACATAACATTGAAAATGTAAAAAAGTGAAGGCTGGTGGGAGAATTGTAGAAGAATCCCTCTCTTGCACCGGGTTTTTGCAGAGGCACTGCTCCATGCAAATTTACAGAAAAATTGGAAGAAATTGGAAAAATTTTCTCTCTCGGTCCGCCTAGAAGATCAGCAAATAGATGGCAAAAGGTAAGAAAATAAAGAATAGAATATTGATTTATACAAAAGTTTGTAAAAATTACTTTTAAGGTATGGCGAAATTTAAAATTTAAAGTGAAAAAAAGATGGTTGCTACTAATGCTATAAACACAATCATGTCCCCCGACCATCGACTACAAGTTGTCAAAAATAGAATACATGCGTGCTTATGAGAATAATTCTTTTAGCAGCTACACGACTACCGACTACACGGCTACTTTTGTAGCCCCTAGCAAACGTAGGCTATTTTCTATTTTTCTTGGCTACAAAAAACAGATTAGTGCTGCCAATACAATAAATACATGAAATGGTGGTTTTAAAAACGCAATACATTAAATATTGCTATTAAAAACGCGAAAAACTTTTATAGTGGCACCATTGAAAAATAATAATCATCTGTTCATTTGTTTACATTTTTGATTTACTTTTTATTTGTCAAATTTTCTATTTAGTTCTTTTTTCATCAATTTCTAATTTGTTTTATTTATATTTATTTTTTGGGTTTTTTATTGAGATTGATAAGTATATAATAGTAATTTTTACTGTTTATATGTATTTATTATATTGTTTAATGTAAATGTTTAGTTCAATTTACACCTCATACACTAAAGTCGTTGTTTCCACTATTTTATCAATAGTACTTATAAAGTAAAAATTTTCTTGAGACATTTGAAATTTTTTCTTTATACAAATCCACTTAAAAAAATCTATTTTGTTTTGGTTAACTCTAATACATATGTCAAAACAAATGTTTATTTTTTGTAGTAAGTCGGTAGTCGTTAAAAGAATTAATTAGCTGGCGACTTGGCTACTTTTGTAGTCGGTAGTCGATGGTCGGTAGCCTTTGGTTGTGTTTATAGCACAAAGCCGAGTGTAAAGCCACTGTAAGCGGAATGTTTAAGCAATTTTCACTTAGTTCGCTGGAAGAAGCTGTGGCAAACCTTCTTGTTTTTTCGAGCTTTCATCATCAATTAAATCAAAATTTTCTTTCTTGACTGTATCAAACGCAAAAAAAAACTTAATGATGTGCATTTAATTTCATAAAAATCGGTAAACCATCGACGTCGTCACAGGAATATTATAGAATGCAAAATTTTTATTGAATTGACGCCGACATTGATACGAAGTTATATTGGTACTAAAACGACAACGACGATGCCGACAACTAGAATAAAGGTGATAAAGCATTATTACTGTTTGTCAATTGGTAAAAAAAAAGATACAGTGGCGAAACTTATATATAGAAAGGTACTGTCAAATATTTGACCAAAGAGACATTACGACTAAATTATATAAAAAAAATGTTTGTCCTTCTCAAAAACTTATTAAAAATTATAAGATTCCCCTCAATTTTTTTTTATTTGTTTATTAACTCCAAAATTTGTATACTAATATAACTATAATAAACAATAGTTGATTAGATTGTTTTAAAATACACTGTCCCGAAATCGAGCACTCTAGTATAAATGAAAGATATCCTTATATTATATATAAAAAATTCGTCTAAATACAAAAGCAAACTTTATTTTGAGGATCTGACATTTAGAAATGATGGAAATTTTGCGTTCATAATAAGTCTATTACTTCACTTTTTGGGTAAAGTTCATGAAAATGAGAGCAAGCATTATATCATTAAGAGATAAAATTGTATAAAAGTACAGGAACACAAAATCTAAATTTTAAACACAAAGTAGAAATTCAAAGTATTTTGACTGTTTTAATAAGAAAAATTGCTTTCAATAAATCAGTTAAAATAAAAAATAATTTTATTTTGTATTATTGAAATTAAAAAAAGTGTAAAAATGAAATGTGCAATGTATAATTGTGGAAATACTAAAAATAAACTTAAGTTTTTAAGTTAAGAAAAGAATGGTTAATATTTTGTTGTTTAGATGAAAAAATTTTAATGGGGAAAATTTAATGATCTTTACTAATTACATAAAAAAACATTTAAATTTAATAAATGTAGACGTTAAGGCAAAAACGCTTTTCTTCCATGCGCGAATGTTTTTTCAAATAAGAAAGCTTAACCAAATAATAGCAGATGACAAATCTAAGCGAAAACGTAAATATTCCGAAATAATTGTTTAATATACATAAATACTCGTATGCATATTCAGAATCCTTTTTTTTAATTACTTATTTAAAAATTTAAAAAAAAAAGATTTTTCTTTGTTTTACTAAAAGCACCAATTAGAATTTGTAAAAACATCAAACAGTGCCGAATGCACTAAGTTGACATCACTGAACTTTTATACAAAGACTTAAGGCCCAACTATAATGTGCATAAGCTAGCTTTAGCTTATGTCAAAAATTCAACGAAAAGCCTGTCAAATGCTTAGGTAACTTATCAAAGAAATTTCTGTGGCTACAATGTACATATATAAATTTAGTAACTTATTTGCCACAGTTGCACATTTATGTTTATTTCGTACTTTTGCCAAAAATAATTTCTATATAAATCAACAAAATTTTAAAACTAAAAGGCTTTAAAGAAAATTTTTTATATATTTAATAACATTCACAAACACATTTACATATTTTGGTTTATTTTCTAAGAAAATGTAAAAAAAAAATTATTACAAATTATTTTCTATTTTGTGTTTGTGGCCAACCGTACTAAAAAATGCAACGATGTTCATCGTTTCCCAGTAAAAAATATATGGATTAATCCACAATCGACCAATAAACGAGTAATGACTTGTTAATCCATTGGGAGTAATAAGCGAGCTATCCAAATGGATCAATGGGGGATGTATCAGTTCGTTTTTGTTTTTATGTAAAATAATTTTTGATTAGAAAATTTTAATTGTATTTAAAAGAAAAACTTGAAATTCAGTAAAGGAATATTTTATAAAAAAATATATATATATATAAATAAGTTGGAACAAAATTAGTGATCAATTCGGATTCATATTTGATTCATGAACCATGAGTTTCAAGGCGAACATATTCCAAATGCAGCCAATATTTACGCCGGAAACTATAACCAGCTCTTCGATTAATGTGACAGGTAAATATATAGAGCCTCCTTGTTGTTTTTTAATGCAATCAGTTAAACAAATATTCAAAATAATCTTTTGTTTTAATTTATTTCAGACTTCTTATATTAAACTGAGGTTTGACAAAATTAAAAAGCACTACGTAAAATGATCGGCGAAAGTATGTTACTCAAATTAAATTGGGATGGATCAAAAACTATGAAAGCCTTAAACAAATACAAATTGCTTAACTTTTTTTATTTCGATAATAGCTGAATTTTTAATATCATGTTTTAAATAATATACTACGTGTTTTCTTGCAGAAGCACTTAAAGGTACGTATCCAACATACCCGGAATTCGAAAATTTTTCTTCAAGGTGGCATTTCGTAAATGTAAAGCAACTGTTTACCGACAGACCTAATTGTCAAAAACTACAACCTTGTCGAATGTAGCAATAAAAAAATAACATTTTTGAAAAAATTTTTAAAAATAAATGAATATTTTCTTGTTTTTGTAAAAAATAACCAAATTTGTATTTTATATGAATGTTAATAAGGAGACAAAAACGAATACTCCCTTTAGGCTCTTTTAGGAGGCAAAAACGATTACTGTCTCTGTCGTTATTTTCAAGATCAAAAAGAGTTCTCCATAAGGAGCTTAAAAGGAGTACTCGTGTCTGCGGACATGCTATGTTAAAAATCAAAAGAGTTTCGGAGTTTTATGGAGTAATCCATTACTCTCAAAGGAGCGCTCCAAGATTACTCTTTGGATGATCCTATTTTTTACTGGGTTATATGGTATACATATGTATGTGTGTATAAATACAAATTTAATTTAAATATATTATAATTGTAAAAAATTAGCCATAAAGAAAATGTTGTTTTTTCTACGTTTTATATTGAAGTAAAAACTAAAAAATTTAACAATTTAGGTCTTAATTAGAAAATTTCTTTATTAATGTATAAATCAAAGCATAATCAGCTGTTTCCGTACGGAAAGTGCGATCAGTTTCGTACCTTGCATAAAGAAATGAAATTTAACGAAACTTGACGAAAAGTTATCTTATTCACATTATAGTTTACCACATATAATTTAATGTATTTGCACAGTTGTATAAGTTGGCATAAGCTAGTTTATGCACATTATAGTTGGGCCTTAAGTCATTATATGGCAAGTACTTTTAAAGGTAATGTTTAATTTTTTGCTGGGTACTTAAATTTACTTTTTCTTTTGCAACTACAAAATCTAGGAGAAAAATATTCACTAAAAATGTAAGTAGGAAATAAACATCGTTAATAATACACAAAATAATTGTTTTTATGCACAGTGCGTGTATTATGAGCAACAAATTGCAAAGCTTGTAAGATTGATAGAAGCAAATCCGGACAACGCAAAGGGACACTGCTCAAAAGCAGTTGTGAAAAGAAATGGGACGAATATACTGCAGAGTTAAATAGTCTAGGTCCATCTAGACGAGAATTATTTGCAACAGGCGTGGTCCAAGCAACTTAAATACTTTGAATGAACCGAGGAAGTGGTGACAGCATTGCTAAATATGACCTTCTTATAGGGGCTCCAGGTAACTAAATCGGCAAACGGAGGCCCAACAAAAATATGAAAATTTGACGAAACAACTTCAAAATATAGAATACTATACAAAAAAGAAGTATCAAGTTCAAAAAGAAATGCTGGAAAAGACATCGAAGGAGGAAGCAAGGCATACCAAATTACAATTAAAAAACCAATTATTGGATTTTAAGAAGCAAATGTATAACCAAATGTAATATATTACGACCGACATTTGCGAATTAGATATTTGCCTAATATCTCAATTTTTTATAACCTTATAAAAAACTGACAAATATTTTTTGTCTTTGAGTTTTGTACATTTTTTGGAAGTATTATATATTATCCAACAGGATGTATGTATTATAAAACCAATATTAAGACATTTTAAAATTCGTCAATCTAAATTATAACACCCCTAAAGGTTAAAAATTTCCAAAAGAAATGGCAACATCTACAAGACTTAAAAACTTGGCTAAGCTAATAAAGCCTAACTATTTTATGTTAATGAAAATGCAAATTTTTATTACATATTTTCCCGACGTTTCGTGAACTGTATGTTCACTTTATCAAGGGATTCTTCAATTTACATAAAATATAAAAACATCACTATAGTTAGAAATAAGTTAGGGTTTTCACGATAGGTTGTGCAATCGGTGCAAATTGGAGCAAATATGCAATATTTTTATCAGTACAACAATAAAATATGCGTATTTGAAATTTACTTCGTTTGCACTAAAAAAAACCTTGAGCAACAAAAGTTGTGTATATTTGCTCACTTTCGAAATAAAGTAAATAAAATTTTTTGAAATATTTTTGAAAAGAAAAAAATATAAAAAAATTGTTTGTGAGCACTCAAGGCGAATTAAATACAAGGTGATAGCGGTGGCAAATTCAATTCTTTTCCCATGTATTCTAACTGTCAAACTCCATATATAAAAAATTTATCTAACTGTTATACAGATTTTTTATATATGGAGTTTGACAGTTAGAATACCAGGGAAAAGAATTGAATTCGCCACCGCTGTCACTTTGTTTTTAATTCGCCTTGGTGAGCACTATACGAGTATGCAGCAAAAAGAAAATATAATTAAAAATTTATATCAATAATATATTAATAAACCTCACACGGCTACAAAAGACCAAGAAATGAACCAAATAATATATAGTCAAGAGAACTCAGCGCATTGTTTGTTAAAAAATTTTAAATTTTTTCTTTCTCGCTGCTTCTACGCATTGTTAAATAGCAAATAAAAATTTTTAATTTTATGTTTTGAATTCTTTTGTATATTTATTTTTGATTAGTTCTCAGATTTTTTAAACAAATAAAAAGTTTTTACAAAAATATACGCTCACGAACTAGTTTATATGCACAACAAATTTATAATATACAAATAATAATAATAAAAGACTTTGTTTATAACATAATATTATTATTTTCAAAACAAAAACCAAATTTTGTTTATATTTTTATACAGCTAGTTAGATAAACTAGAGATAAAAATTAGGGAAGACAGAAATTTTTTATGCTTCGTAAGTAGATTCAACTTGAATCGTCTCAAAATAATGTGTTTCGCTCTTAAGATTTTATATGCCGAAGCACGTTGATGCGCCCACGATTGGGCTGTGAATTTTGAATGAGAGAGCGAAGCAAGAACAATGGGCTCCGTGGAAACATAGTAGAAATGGTTCTCAAGTTGTTAACCTCCTCTTTTTTGTTGATTGTTTTGTGTATTTTTTTGTTGAATTCTTAATTCTAACGTCTTTCTCTCGTTATTTACTTTTTGTAATTTGTTTATATTATGTGTTGTGACAATGCAGCTCTCTTTGCTTTTATGATGTCCGCTCATCCTTGTTTCCGAATTTCTTTTAGTTGTACCAATATGAACTAAAATACAGTTCCTTTGCATGTTATTCCATAAGCAACGTTGTTTTGTTGTAGTTTGGGTATTGGTGTTTTTGTGAATATTTTATGTTTTGTTAAGACCCAACTATAATGTGCATAAGTTAGCTTTAGCTTATGTCAAAAATCCAACGAAAAACCTGTCAAATGCTTAGGTACCATATTAAAAATAAGCAGGTGACTATAATGTACTTACATAAATTTAGCAACTTATTTGCCACAGTTGCACATTTATATTAAATTCGTCCTGTACTTTAGCCAAAAATAATTTCTATATAAATAAACAAAATTTTAAAACGAAGAGGCTTTAAGCAAAGACTATAAATATACTAAGATGTTTCACTGCCGTACATTCTACATCCAATGCATATTTTGTCGATGGACGTACTGCTACTGCCACTTTAAGAGTAAAATCACAAAGAGAGATTATTATTCTCAGCAAACTTGTTACTCTCATCTCACATTAATTCATTTGTATATACGTGCATACGAATGTGTATATATTTACATTATAAAATATTCAACGTAAACCAATGTTACCGATTGTGTATTTGTATGGTAACAACATGTGTTTTGTTGTTGTATAACAGAAATAACATCGATTTACACCGAATATTAAATTCATTTATTATCAATATGCAAATTTATTATTCGGAACCTTTTCGATTTTAATTTACTTTACTTTTTTAGTTACTGAATGTTTGCTGTGTTTTTGTATACTGTCTTTTTGTTCCCGTCTTTTTCTCTTATTGATTCAATAGAGTTCTTATTTAATCAATTTGGCTTTTGATATAAGACTTTCAAGTTTTCTATACAAAATTTGGGTAAAATCCACTAATGAGCTAAAATAGCAGTAGTGAAATGGCCATATGAATATACTTTCTACGCAGTAATATTTTCAATTTCTACTTTTAAATAAAAAATGTTTCATGAGAATATCATGAAATATTTATATTTGAAGCAATCAAGCACGAATAAAGTAAATTAAATTCATTTATTATCTAAATTTAATTACTACATACATATAAACTAAATACCACAATTATTAACATTAATGAATTTGTTTCAATAACATTTATTAACATTAATTTTTTTAACTTTTATCACTATTCTAAGAAGAATACTAGTTTAGCGTCTCAGTTGTAGTGAACATAATGCTTGAATCTTATATATAAAAATGGTGTAAAAAATGTATAGTAATTCATAAAATGAGAACAGCTGTGCCGATTTCTGTAGCATTTTTTTCAGTTGTTCGTATTTTCAAGTAGAAGGTTTTTACGGAAAAAATTTTTTGAAAATCCCTCCAGAAAAGTTGGAAAATTGAAAAAATCAAAAAATTTTTGATTTTAATAATTTGCTCGGGATAATAAGCACAATATTTTTTAAAGATAAAAAATTTAATTTAAAATTCCCGTAATTTAATTTTAATTATTAACTTGCAAGTGCCCATATAAAAGGCATAAATAAATTATCGTGGTGTGTTGTGATATTTTATTTGTTGTCTTAATTTTGCTTATACTAATGTTGCTAAGAAAGCATTGCTCATGGGAAACACATGAGTGCAAAGTAACAAGTACTTGGAAAGTCTCAATTTTAAAGCAACAGTAATTTATTTTGTTTGGCAATTTAAATATATAAATTTAGCTATCAAATTCATATTGAGGTTTATATATATTGAACCCATATGCAGGCTAAATATACTTAACAAAATATTTAATAATAAATATACATAAATAAGTGCCTTATTTTATTACCATTGTTTGAAATTTCTTAAAACACATATTAAGTATCCACAAGAATAAATGCTAAAAAAAATTACTACATAATTTAGGGTATGACTAGTTCGGTGCGATTACGCATATTTTTAAAAATACACAAATAAAAATGTATAGTTACCCTACAATAACAAGAGCAGTCATATAGTTTCGTTTTTAAGCTTATTTTACAAACAATTTTTAAATAAGTAGGAAAAATAGAATTCAGAAATAAAATTTTATGAAGCACATTCTTCTTTATATGTAGATATGAAAGTATGTATGTACGTTTCTATATGTTAAATGTGTGTTTTTGTCTCTCAATACTTTACTTTAACAAAACATTTCTTATGAACATCCCCACACATTTTTAAACGCATGTGTGTATGAATCTGTCTTGTTTACAAAACTAACTGCCATCCCTAAATTAGCGCGTAAAGCGCAAGATAACTGTCAAAATTTCTCATGTACATACAAAATGTATGAAGCATCACTAAATAGCTTGGCGTCAACGCTTAGCAATTGGAAAATCCAATTTTGACAGTGCGTTAGGAAGTGAAGTTTGCTGTTTGTTGGTTTGTTTTGTTTTGTTATGGTTGAAAAGTAGTGACAATTTAGTAATTTTCAAGGCAATCTAGCGGTTTTATCTCTTCTTTATTCTTATACAGCGGGTTTTATGAAATAAAATGAGTTAACATTACTTTTAACGACACAAAGTTAACGCTGTTATTTAGGGATAACATTTCAGCGCAAAAGCTATGAATTATATTGCTTTGCGTCTTACGCGCTAATTTAGGGATGGCAGTAATATTGTGCTCTCTTGAGTTTTGGTTGCGCTCACAGAAATTTCTTCCCTCTTATCTCTTACCCCCGCTACCATGAAACTGCTCCTAATTTTTGATTTTTTAAATGTTCAGAGTGCAACACCTTTATAAATTTATTGTCTTTGCTTTAAGGAAGATATTTGATATACTTAATAACATTCACAAACATACACATTTGCTTTTTTTGGTTCATGTTCTAAGATAAATTTTCATTAAAAAATAATACAAGTTATTTTCTATTATGTGTTTGTGGCCAACCATACTAAAAAATGCAACGGTGTTCAACGCTTATAGCGTATACATACGAGGGCGGTTCGGAAACTTCTTAGCCTATCAATGATTGAGAATAGTTAGTTTTTCAAAAATAATTTTATTTTTCAATATAATCTCCTGAAACTTCAACTTCCAACGCTTTTCTAGGAATTCTATCCCTTGATTAAAATTGTTTTCCTCAAGGTCTTCAAAATAGTGGTTTACAACTGTAATTGCATCTTCATTTGAGGTAAAACGCTTGCCAGCAAGGATTTTTTTAGAATTGGGAACAGGTAAAAGTCACTGGGAGCTATATCAGGAAAAGAAGGTGGGTGGTCAAGCAACTCGTACTTTAATTCGTTGATTTTAGCCATTGTTAAAACACTCTTGTGCGCTGGTGCGTTGTCTTGATAAAAAATTATTTTTTTGTGTTGTAAGCCAGGACGTTTCTCTCGAATTTGTACATTTAATTGATCCAAAAGATTGCAACAGTACTCTGAATTTATAGTTTTACCCTTTTGCAGATAGTCAACCAATAAAATACCTTTGAAGTCCCAAAAAACCGTTGCCATAACCTTACCAGCCAATTGAATTGTTTTTGCCTTCTTTAGGACACTTCCTCCAGTTTCAATCCATTGTTTGGATTGTTCTTTTATCTCTGGAGTACAGTGGTGGATCCATGGCTTATCAACAGTTATGAAACGACGCTTAAAATCCATTTTATTTCGCTTAAAACGATCCAAACAAGCTTGAGAAATGTTCATTCAAATGTTCAAAAATCATTCATTGTTCAAAAATCGCGGATGCATCTTTTTTGAACACCTGTTTCTATATGAAGGAGTTGCCAGATAGAAACAAAATTTAGTAGAGATGAAAGTTTCCAGAACACTTAACTTTTTTCGGTTTATACCGCGCTTTTTGTGGTAGGCTAAGAAGTTCCGAATCGCTTTTTTTTACTTATTCTTAGAACATGAACAAAAAAATGTAAATGTGTATGTAGATTTTTTAGAATTTGTTTTTGTTTTGAGTGTAATTGAGCGAATTTGCTAAAAATTGGCCAGAAGCAAAAATGTTCGTCTTTTTCTACATTTTCTATTAATTAAAAACTAAAAATTTAGCACTGTAGGTCTTAATTACATTTTTTCTTTATAAATGAAAGCACAATCAGCTGTTTCCGTACGGAAGGTGCGATCAGTTTCGTACCTTGCTTAAAGAATGATATTTAACGAAACCTGACGAAAAGTTATCTTATGTACATTATAGTTTACCACATATAATTTAAGGCCCAACTATGTCAAAAATCCAACAAAAAGCCTGTCAAATGCTTGGGTACTATGTTAAAGAAATTTAGGTGACTACAATATACTTACATAAATTTAGTAACTTATTTGCCACAGTTGCACATTTATGTTTAATTCGTACTTTTGCCAAAAATAATTTCTATATAAATAAATAAAATTTTAAAAAGAATTTATATATATTTTATATATTTAATAACATTTACTTTTTTTGGTTCATGTTCTAAGAATAAGTAAAAAAAAATATTAAATTAATTAATATTAAATTAAGGTAATGTCTAATTTTTTGCTGGGTTAATATATCTAAGAATTTAGATTTTGGAATTGTAGTGTTCATTTTTATTATATTCCACTTATACATTATGTTATTGTTTGCAGTGTGAATGGGGATATCGGTAACTAAAGAGACAGCGTCAAATGATACTAAATAATCCTGGCAATTATTTATTAAGTTGTTAATTTGCGTTTTTAAATCTAGTGAATTCTTAAAATTATATTTATCTGAAACTATGTTTCTAAGTATTGTTCCCACATATTTGCTTAATTGATAGCATGGGACTTGGACAGATGAAACTATAGGCCGTAAAGGTACATTTGGATTTTGGGTAATCCATATATTCTGGGGGCAGTTGCTGCAGAACAAATGCGTGTGCATTTTTTCCCAGCCTTTAATTTGTTCTTTTTTGTAAAGCTCCATGATAATTTTGTTATTTGTTTTAACTAGTCTCGAGGTAGGGTATTTTCTGGTTAGCGGAGAAGTATTTTTATCCTCTAAAAGTTTTTTTTTTTTTTTTAATTTAGCAAAATAACTTTTTTTACGGTCTAATTCATTAAATCTTTAAAACAGTCATATAAGTGGTTAATAAGAAAAAACGGAAAAAACAGTATTCATAAACGTTTAATAAAGCTGTTATATAACATTGGGTGTGTTCATTTACTAAAAATTTGTAACAATTGTTACTAGAAAGCGTCTATTAACCCAAAAAATTTGCAACGAGAGAGCGTCGAAAGAGCGTAAAAAATTGAGAGACAAAAAGATTCTTGCAAGTTTTTACAAGTAAAATTTTTACTTGCAATAATTATTCAAACAGCTGTTTCGCGTTTGTGTTTACAAAAAAATATTTCAAAATTAAGTTGAAAATAAAAATATTTTGAAAAATTAAAGAAATTGTAAGTAAATGTAAACTTTTAAAGCGATAAAAAGTATTAAAAAGATAAATTTATATTTGTGTAACTTACAAACAACAGAAGCAAAATAAGATGTCTAATGAAATTGAACTAATACTGCGTTTCCACTGACATAAAATCAACTAGTTTTAAGGAAAACACTTCGAACGGTTTCCATTGGGCTGAAGTGTGTTGTAAATTCGAATTTGTGACGTCACACTGACATTATTTGCGTAAAAGAAAAAAATAAACATGTTTATTTTTGTAAATAATTGTTAAATTAATTTTTTTTATATATTTTTCTTTTAATATTTGTTTAAACACTTTTTTGTTACAAAAAATATTATTGCTTTTAAAAATTTAAAAGTAATTGTCACTTTTTCGATAAAAAAAAATCCAATATGAATAGATAGCAAGGAATTGAACTTGAACATCCTAGACACAACACAGTGTTGCAATGGCAAAATTAGTTCGAAAAAATACATTTTCGACATGATTTGAAATAAATCAATTGATTTAAGTGGTTTTGGTAGCATGAAAAATGTATGGAAAATCAAGTAGCAAAGCACTTGATTTCAGCAAATCAAGTGTTTTGGACAAAATCACGTCAATGGAAACGCACTATAAGCAACACAGTATCTAGTACATCAGTGGCATAGAATGCTCCGGCAAACAATCTTAGTGTTGTAAATATTATGAGTAGGTAGCTACTCGGTAATTTACACTAAGCAGGCAAATAATTTAAGTAGTTCAAATATATATTGGGAAATAAATTTAAATTAAATTATTTTGTTTTGCATAAAGCATTTTATTAAAATGAAAATTGCTTAAATTTGTTTTCTTTAAAAAATATATTTAACCCGTTTTTCGCCGGCTGTTTATTATTATTATTATTATAGTTTAGAAGCGATTGCAAATGCGGAGGATTAACGTTAGACAACAGCGAACAAAAATTCTCAATAATAATATCTATTAACGCATGCTTATTCTACCACGCATTAAAAACACCATTTATGAAAATCGCTTGGAAATTAAATCACAAAGTTGGACATAAACATTTCTGCGACCTTATTCTGTCGTTATTTCCGATATTTGAAATAAAAATTCTATATGTAGGCAGGCTATTATAACGTATGAACTAATTAAAAATAGATATTTTATTCATTCATTTTAGTCAAAAGTAGTTAATCACCTTTATCGTATATAGCGTATTTCGACTACATCAGGTACTAGATTAAATAAAATTGCGAAAGTTTTCATTATTCTATTACAAGCCGTTCTCGAAAAACGCCAGTTACGGCAATGCTGAATATAAATGACCATAATCACATCATTTTTATAATAATATACATATATTTATAATTTTTCCAAAAATTATAGGGGTAGCAATTGAGTACTCATAAGTACCTATACATTACAACACTATTTTAACTTGCAAATTTTAGCTAGTAAAGTGTTCATTTACTTTTTCACATTTTTGAGAGTAATTTTAGAAAATTTCTTGTTACTCTCTCGTTGCTAATTTTTACTAGTAAAGTAAATGAACACACCTATTGTGTTTGTTAGCAGCTGTTTTTGTTAATTTTTTTTATTTTACTTACAACCTTAATTATCTTCTAATAGCCGTTTATGAAATATTGCGTTAAATGAAAGTATTGAGAGACAAATGAATTATGAATTATTCATCTGTGACAAAAAACACATATTAACATATAGAAACGTACATACATACTTCCATACCTACATATAAAGAAGAATGTGCTTAAGGTAAGGTAAGGTTTATTTGAGACTTTAAAACAGCATACATAAAAAGAATAATACTAAGAAAAATTACAAAGAAAACTTAAAACTATAATGTTTTGTTTTAATAAATATTATTGAATTACAGTAACAAACTTATCGCTTAATTGCAGAAGAATTATAACGTTAGTTCGTAGTGCTTGCTCCCGGCACAACATTATTGGAAAAGTAAAATATATAAAAAGTGTACTTAAAAACTAAACTTAAATCTAACTACAATTAATTAGGAAATTATCCCCTATGGGCACCTGGAATTTTTAGCAAGTAAAATTTTGGTAAAACGTTACTTACACAATTAGTTTCAAGATGTACATAACCTAAGGGTGAGTAGTATTTGGTATTGAGCCAATTTAGACCACTTTGATCGCTCAAAACATTCCGTATCAAAATATTATCCAGACTATGTAAGGAATCTATAAAACGTTTCATTAAATCAAAAGCATACGAAGCTAAAGGTTTAATTTTTGCCAAATTGTATATATATTCATTAGAAAATTTTTTATAACTTTGTTCGAAATGTTTGTTAACACACAGTCTCAGAACTTTGCGCTCAAAAACTTGCATTTCTTTCATAACCGAAGGCGAAATTGTAAACCATATCGGGAAGCCGTATAAAAGAATTGGCCTTATGCATACTTTATAAATTAACAATTTTGTCTTATCTCGCAAATACTTACTACCAAACAATCTTCCAAAAGACATTTTAATCCTTTTAACTCTGTTTAGCAAAACTCTAGCGTGATGGTTAAATTTTAGAAGCTTGTTGAAGTTAATCCCCAAATATTTAAGAATGTGCTTAATAAAATTTTATTTCTGAATTCTATTTTTCCTACTTATTTAAAAATTTCATGTAAAATTCACTTAAAAACGAAACTATATGACTGCTGTTGTTATTGCAGGGTAAATATATATTTTTATTTGTGTATTTTTAAAAAATATGCATAATCGCACCGAACTAATCATGCTCTAAATTAAGTAGTAATTTTTTTTTTTATTTATTCTTGTGGATACTTAATATTTTTTTAAGAAATTTCAAACAATGCTAATAAAATAAGGCACTTATTTATTTAAATTTATTATTAAATTTTTTGTTAAATTTATTTAACCTATGTGCACATACCGATTAATATGTATATAAACTTCAATATGAATTTGATAACTAAAATTAAAATTGCCAAACAAAATAAATTATTGGCTCTTTAAAATTCTGTAATAGTAGGCACTTTCATCAAAAATTCTTAGTTTTCTTGGTACATATCCAGCGGCAAAAATATTACATCGCCTGCACAATTTGAAAATGTGCTAAGTTGATTAGTTTTTAAATATAATAGCTTATCCATTGCGATATTAAATACAGGGACAGAAACGTTTTTAAAATGTGCACCTTTGGCGCGCACATATGAAAACACATTTTTTAATGGATCCTGATGGAATCGACTAGTTAAAAGGAAAATTAAATTCGGACTTTTCTGTAGCATTTCGCCAGCTAAGGATAATATACCCCTAGTTGTTTGTATAAGACCGTTGTGCAAAATATTTTATTATTGATATATTTAATATGCTTCATCTATATAGTCCGCTCCTCAAGTTTTGTTATGAAAATCGCATTCATACAAGTGCCTGAACAACACTTAGTACCTGATAAAGACGACAATTTCTGTTTGTTGCCGGTATTAACTTTGACTCTTGTTTCACTAATTTCATTTATTATGAATTTGTTAAGGTAATAATTTTAATTCTTTTCTATAGTATATTATAATCAAGCACTATGTTCAATATAACTGAGACAATAAACTAGTATTCTTCTTAGAATAGTGATAAAAGTTAAAAAAAGACGTTTATTTAAACAAATCAATTAATGTTAATAATTATAGTATTTAATTTATATAAATGTAGTAATTAAATTTAGATAATAAATGAATTTTGTTTTCGGTGTAAATCGATGTAATTCCTTTTGTACAACAACAAAACACATTTGGTTACCATACAAATACACAATCGATAACATTGGTTATTTGGTAATGTAAATATATACACACTCGTATGCACGCAAACACGAATGAATTTATGTGAGATGAGAATAACAAGTTTGCTGAGAATAATAATTTTTTTTTGCGATTTTACTCTTAAAGTGGCAGTAGCAGTACGTCCATCAAAAAATTATGCACTGGCTGTAGAATGTACGGCAGTGAAACATCTTAGTATATTTAGTCTTTGCTATAACTGTTATTATTTAATGTATATAATATTCATATGCATAATAAAAATGTAATTTATTCACACATTTATTCGCAATTAGTACTGCTGATAGGTCATTTGGTTTCAGGTTTTTACAATTCAAAATAACCTAATTGATATAACATAAGCTGTGTTTAAAAAAACAAAATTTTCTCAGCTGATATACTTATAGGTACTTCTGGTTTCATTTTAATCAAAATATATAATTATCGTTTCAATATTGCAAATAGTTACAATTTCGTTTTTAAAGTGACGATACTAGCGATTGAATCTCTCAGAAGACGTCCCTCTTTGGAGTGCTGTAGTATAGCTATAAGATCTGCATTATTATTAATTTTGACAGCAATACTACACAAAAAACATTCAGCAGAAAATCTTTTGTAAACGTTTTTTCTTAAACATACATTTTACATACCCTTAACAACTTTTTTGTGTAACTATTGTCACTAAATATTATTTGCTGAAGTTATGTTTATATGAAAAAAATTGTTTGGTTGTTATCAGAGTTTTTCATTCGTTTTTAATAATTTTAGCAATAATAAAACTGAAATAATAGCACTTTGAGCCGCTTTGCTTACTAAATGTTTCCTCTAGAGACCATCTACTACTCTGAAGATTTTCTGCAAAGCCGAACGAGCACTGGCTTCGCGTACTAAAGATATCCCGCATAGTCGGCTTTCGGTCGGGCGCAGACACTCTCCTGTCGTATAGCGCCGGCTTTGTTTATTAAGGATTTTAAGCAAAGCTGGAAATAGTGGTTTTAATTACCACTCCTTTTGTACTAAAATTACCTCAGGGAAAAGCTCGCAACTGCGGAGCTGTTACAAAAACAATTTCTTTTCACTTACATTTTTAGCTTAAAAATTCATTCTGCGTAATTTGCCGTAACTTAGTTTTAAGCCCAATTTCTTATATTTTTGTAAAATGTTTTTTATTAAAAATATAAAATATTTGAATTTTTACTAATATAGTTATACTTATTAGTCTCCACCCTCTTTCTTCTCTTTAATGGCTTCCTGAAATTCAAAAGTATTTATTATATACCTATATTGTACAAAAACTAATTTTAACTCACCTTGAATCTTTCCTCAAAAAGTGAAAGTTCGCCAATTAGATCAGTGATAGCACTCATAAATGCATCATGAGGAGAACATTCGGCTACAGTTTGAATGCGAATAACAAATTTATGTTCCAGTGGATGTGGCACTTTATAGCCGGCAAACAAAACATTTGGATCTTTTAACAATTGGCTGAAACAAAGAAATTAATCAGCTTAAATCTACGAATTAAAAACTATAACATACTTTCTTATTAAGTTTCCCAATGTGTGATCCTCCTTGTTAACTGTAAATATGGCCGCATTTGTGACTTTGGTGTCCAATTCTTTGATAATTCTGATATATTTATATAGGAAAAATATTTGATATACCACAACTTTTGATACTTACTTCTTTTCACCTTCGTGAAGTAAAAATGACTCAAATGTCGGAGGTGCATTCATTTTGTACCACTTTTACTATAATCAAATAAAATTTAACTTTATCTTTTATCCAACAGAATTGTCAACGCAGATACCTGTGTCGAGTCTGCTGACCAAAGACGCCGATGATTTATAAAAGTCGCCGACGAAAATGGTATTAGACCAGTGTTGCCAGGGAAAAAACAAAATAAAACCGCTTTTCCAAGGCACATTAATTTTACAGGTAATAGCAGTTCTAAAACAACTACAACAATAAGTAAACAACATGTATTTTGTTTTTGTAAAATATATATTCAGATGTCAAATCCACTGATGCACAGTGGTTTGAAATCGATTTTTTTTAATAAATTCGATATCTTTTGAACCACTCAATATATCTCAACGAAATTTTACGGAGGCAGGGCATAGGTGGTTCTCATTGAATCTACGGACGGTCAGGCTCCTAGTGTGGAAGAGTGTTTCTGGGTCCCAGAAAAATGAAAATGCCATATAAAAATATGTTTAAATGTGCAAGGAGAAAAACTGGCTTACAATTTTTTTTCTTTTGTTTTGTTAATTTTGGTCAATCTTAACTTACTGTTTTTGGAATAATAAGCTATTAATTATCGGCTTATTACTTCAACACATTTGCTACATACTTAATATAATTTAAAATAAACAAGTTTAAAGTTTTGTTCGGAAAGCGCTTTTTGTTAAAAAGTTACAAGCCTCTGGATTGAGAAAATGTAAAAATACAGTTTTTTAAAGGATTTTCCGCAAAAGGTGGTATTCTTTTTTTTTTTTGTTTATGTAATTTAAATTTACTTCAGTACTTGCAAATTTGTTTAAGCAATTTTAAATACAAACTATAGCGAATGCGAATAAAAGCAAAATTAGGTCAACAATTATACCGGTTCCCTCTCCAGCCCTTTCCAACATTGCCAATTTTGGAACAAATTAAAATTAAAATTCCTCACACAAACTCCAAATTTTGGCTACATACTCCAAAAAAAATTTGACAGCCCCGTATTATCAAAAAAAGTAAAAATTAATTTTATTTTACCATTTTTTAGGCTCTTGCCTATAAACAAAAATTTCGTGAAACTAGTTTCACTAGGCAAGGCTTATGCAAAAAAGCGTTCCCCATGGAAAGTATGATACTCTCGCAACAAATTGCCTAATTTAGTTTGTCACGGTCTCTAATTTTATAATGGCCATTTGGGGCGAGAATATCATAGTTTCCATTAAAAAAAACCAGCAACACTTTTTTGTGCCCACTCAGGATAAAGAAACTTTTCTCGAAAACATCTTTTATTCATACACCCCGTAGACAACTTTTTCCATTTTTGAACTGCTTCCGCAAAACTATCGATAATATCGTTACCACAGATAACAGTGGTAATATGGATCGGTTCTATAGAATTTTTTAAGTGATAATTCTAGCAACTATTTTTATCCGATTCTATAAATTGTAGAAAAAAAACTATCGATAGCTAGTCGAAAATAAAAATTTCGATATTATCGATAGTACTATCGATTATTTTGCAGCTCTTCCGTAAACTAGATCTGTTCCAAAATAAATATATAACTTTCTTGATAATTTTAAGAAGAGTTTGTGTTGTGTGAATCAAAAATTTATATAAAAAATAATTATTTAAATTTTTATTTAAGTTTAATTATTATTATAAAACGCCTTGTCAAAATCGGATTTTCCAATTGTAATGCGTCGTCGCCACGTTATTTCGGTATGCTACATACAAGATATACTGGCACGAGAACTTTTGACAGCAAATAAAGGCTTTTCGTTCTTGTTTGGATATGTCTGTAACCTTGGGATCTACGCAAAATACAAATGGAAACAAACGTATGTTCCAAAAATCGCTAAATTTAAATTAGTCGCCAAATTCAAAATTTATTTTGAAAATGCTAAATCTGACAACCCTGGTAATATATTGCACCACGAATTCTAACAAGTAGGGAAACATTTAATATTGGTTTTACAAAATTTTAGTGTTGTTCCTCCTTAAAAAACAAATATTAAAATGGAGGATATAAATAATATTGGCATAGCAAGCAGTGGCAATGATTTGCCTGCCGATTCATTAGAGGAATCGAGCATTACTATGTTGGATGTTCTGGAAGAAGAAAAGGAACTAGAAGAAGAATATGCCGCTGTTCTTGGCGCATCGGACGAGAAAAGTTGCACATATGTTTTGGGACCAATTAAACGTCAAGCGTTGTATTCCTGCTTGACATGTTGTCCAGAAAGCCTGAACGATTTAGACAAATCCGCAGGAATTTGCTTAGCATGCTCTTACCAATGTCATGAAAATCACGAATTGGTTGAATTATACACAAAGAGGAATTTTCAATGCGATTGCCCTACAGGGCGGACAGGAGAAAATCGTTGCATTTTAAATGCCAGTCTTAAACAACCAGAGAAACCCAATGCATATAATTTATACAATCAAAACTTTCAAGGATTGTATTGTACATGCCATCGCCCTTACCCAGATCCAGAGCGTACGTCAGATGAACTGATGTTGCAGTGTGTTATTTGTGAAGACTGGTTTCATTTGCAACACTTAAATGCACCTGCTTATGCTGATAAGTTGGTTGATGCATGCAGTGAAATGATATGCGGTTCTTGCATGGACCAGCATAAAATTTTGCATTATTATACAGGCTTAGCATTAAAAAAGATCGAAAATTTGGATGAAACTGTGGAAGGTAGCATTAGTTGTACCGTTAGTAAAGATGACACTAATTGCGAGGACATTGATGACAATAAGTTAAGAAGCGATTTGGATAAAAGTATTTCAGAAATAATGAATATGGGTGAGAATGATTCTGCGAATGCGGCAAATGAACCGTCTACAAAACGCCGAAAATTAGAGGAGAATCTAGTAACACAGCACCAAAATTGTTGTAAACCTAAGGATAACGATTACGAAAAAGGTGAGTTCTACTCCATCTCAAATTTTTTATTGAATACGAAGAAGATCTTTCAAAATCGTATTTGCTATTTATTCAAATTGCCGAGAGCTTTATTAAATGATGAAAATTAAAATATAAATGATTTAAAGTATTAAACAAACTTCAGTAATTAAGCCAATCATTATTATCTTAATTTGGTCTCTTCTATGAAAGGTACTTGATAATTTTTTTGAAGTTGTCATCTATCTAGCAGGCATACTTTCCCAATACAGAGAAAGGCATTTTTGAAGAAAAAGTTATCTAAAACATAAACAGTAAATCGTAGTTTTTCTTTCCATCTCCAATATAAAGAAACCCATATTTTGACGAGTTCAGTTTATGGAAAAATGTCATGCCTAACCAAATGCAGGATTTTATAATAACGATACGCTCATTACGCTGTAAATTTAATGAAAACGCCTGTCCTTTAGGGATGACGCATTCAACATTATCCAAAAAGTCTATAGGGTAATTGTAATCTGAACGTTTCGAGAGATTCATTTTAATATCATTTCGTGGTAATCGGTAAATTTGAAAATATGAAAGATCTTCATATTGCAAGTCATTTAAACCTCGGAACATTTGATTTGGAACAACACACCCGTCTGTAAGTTTGTACAAAGATCCTCGCGGACAAATAGCGCTTTCTTCGGTTATTATAAAGACAATTGCGGCGAGTCGCTCCTCTTCTTTTAGACGTACTTTTTCTGGTAGGCTGGTTGATATAACTTGATTGGCATCAATATCAAATATAGGGTCCTTAAAAAAAGTTTAACTTAAATGATTTATATTGTTGGATGCTAATATACTTCTTACTAATGTGACAGTTCTCATTAGACTAGGATCACCAGAAAATGGGTGCTGGCACAACATCGTAGCTTGAAAAATCTTTGGATTTTGTACGAACGGCAGCATAAGCCATTGGTAACCATCAAGACTGAAAAAATATTTGCGTTCCCTTAAGCAATCTCTCGAGTAACCAAATGCTATATTGTAATCTTTTTCAGTACCATTTATGCGTCCCCAAAAATATATGCCTGCAAAGCGATTTTCATTTTGCAAAATTATAAGAGAATTTTCAATTAATACTTTTTGCTCTGGGCTCAATTTTACGCCGCAGTACATAAGGGATTCGAGTCCTTCTTGAAAATGTTCGATATTCATAATTCTTTCTTTTTCTTTTATTCAGCAAACGATTAAATAAAAAATATATGTATGCATGTGTATATTTTGTATATCATACGCACTCTTTTCCAAAAATATGTTTACAGTTGAGAGAATTGTTTTATTTTTATATTTTAAGGACCTACTTTTTGGGGACCAAATTGGAGGGCTGCGCTTTGCCGATGCTCTTGTTGTTTATCTGTGTATGCGGCCGAAAAAATTGAATTCCTCCTAGATCCTGAAGATTCAGCTAAAAGTTATGAAGAGCGTGGTATAAAGAAGCATGGAAATGAATCAACATACGAACAAGGTATTCGCGCCTTGGCTTCAATTGATAGAGTACAGCAAATTGATGTCATAACCGAATACAACCGCATGAAAGATAAACTTAAAGAATATTTACAAACATTTGTGGCCTCTAAGAAAGTGGTCACAGAAGAAGACATTAATCGATTTTTTGCTGAAATGCGCAATGAAAAAAATGTTGAAGTAGGTTTGCCATATATGTGTCGTTAACTACTACTTACAAAACACAAAATAACATACAATTATACATACTTAAAAATAAATAGCGTTTATACATATTAATCTGTCTTTATTAACATTATACACATACATATTAAAAGCATATTGTAGTATATTGCATTCAGTCCTTTTTACGCGTACATTCCTGTTTATTAAAAACATTTTGTCTTTAAATAATTTTATTTTTTTAGTTCATGCAATAAAATTCATTATACCAAAATAAATATAAACATCGACTAAATTAAATTTTAAAATTTACTTTCGGTAAGTCTACCATCATTTAGTGCCTTTTCTGACCAAATATGAAAATTTACAAAACAAGCAAAAGCGAGACTGCTAGATTCTGATTATTATTTTTAATTTCAAAGCTATCCGTTTTCCAAATACTTTACTTATAATTATGGCTATGGACGCCTAATGCTAGGAACACAACTGGGACGAATGAAGAATTTCGTCCAACACAACCAATACGTCGTCAAAAATTCGTTTTGTAAATTCGTCGTATGAAACACAATAACAACGAAAAACCCAGCCTTTCTAATTTTGAAATTTTTTACTTTTTGTAAGCTGCTAAGGTGACCATCAAAAAGTAAAAAAAAAATATATATATATGTATTTAAAAAGTTAAACATTAGCAAAAACACAACTAAAAACGGCTTAAATCTAGTTTACGGGCACCGCTCCAAAATCAAAAAAAAAAAAAATTGCCTATAGGGTGCAAAATGCAATTTTAAGCAAAAAATGTAAAGTGAAAAATTTGGCGGCTACCCTTAGTTTCGGAGTTACGGCCCTCCAAAGTTTTTATATATAATATGGCATTTATCGAGTCGTTGATGGCTGAACGGGACAATATGAGCATCATTGTAAGGGGAATATAAGAGGCTAATTATTGAAGCAGGAAAAAATTGAAATAATAAATATATATAAAAATCTGGTGAGGAAAAACATTTTTTTACAAAATAAATTAAGTTATTCGGAAACCTTTAGAAAGCGAAGCCGCTATTGGTTACACCATAGAGGAGAAAATCCTTTCGTCCGGCCGAAGGCCGGCTACCTTTAGAAAGCAGAAAATCTTTAGAAAGCGAATCCGGTGTTGGTTATACCACAGAGGAGAAAAATCTTAGCGCCCGGCCGAAGGCCTGCTACGCAATTAACCTTTAGAAAGCGAAGCCGCTGTTGGTTATACCATAGAGGAGAAAAGCCTTTAGAAAGCGAAGCCGGTGTTGGTTATACCACAGAGGAGAAAATCTTTGCGCCCGGTCGAAGGCCGGCTACGCAAGAAACCTTTAGAAATCGAAGCCGCTATTGGTTATACCATAGAGGAGAAAATGCTGTCGTCCAGCCGAAGGCCGGCTACGCAAGAAACCTTTAGAAGGCGAAGCCGCTGTTGGTTATACCTAGGCTTGCCAGATCCCAAAAGCCTGAAAACTGAAAAACGTAAAATTTGCGCCTGGATTTTAAAATGCACTTGTTGTTCCAAAAAGTGAAATTTTATTATAAATTAAAAAAAAACACGTTAACATAACAATTTATTTCAATCTTACGTTATATTAAGTACATATTTTTACATAGGTACATAGTATATGTCTTTTGTCACATATATTTTGAATTTTTATTTACAGAATTTACTCTTTTGCTTTATTGGTATGCAAAAAAGTTTGAAAATTTTTGCAAATTTCATCAAAGTTTAATCTTATTACGAGTATAATTTCATTCTATGTCTCTCCTGAGAGTATAAATTATTTAAAATACAAAAGATCCTTTCGCAAAAAGCATCGCTTATTAGAATGGAAAGAACGAATAAGACCAATATATACAGATTTTGTACTTTATTTTAATCACATTTTTGAAAAAAGACGGACCATATCTTATTGATTGGAATATTTTTTGGCAAATTATTAAGTTTCCCTCGCAGGCAGCAGAAGTAAAATGGTAATAATTGGAATTAGAAAAAGATAAAATCTAAACATTTGCAAATATATTTGTAATTTCATTGTATTTAGAACGCAATTTTTCTGTACAAAATATTAATTTCATCATAAAAGAATATAAAATATGAAAAAAACTGGACTGATTGCATTTTTCCTGGAAACTGGACCAGAAATAAAAAACTGGCAAATTCAGGCGAATCCAGGCCATCTGGCAAGCCTAGTTATACCATAGAGGTGAAAATCCTGTCTTCCGGCCAAAGGCCGGCTACGCACGAAACCTTTAGAAAGCCAAGCCGCTGTTGGTTATACCATAGAGGAGAAAAATCTTTTGTCCGGCCGAAGGCCGGCTACGAAGGAAACCTTTAGAAAGCAAAGCCGCTGTTGGTTATACCATAGAGGAGAAAATCCTGTCGTCCGGCCGAAGGCCTGCTACGCAGGAAACCTTTAGAAAGCGAATCCGCTGTTGGTTATACCATAGAGGAGAAAAATCTTTTGTCCGGCCGAAGGCCGGCTACGCAGGAAACCTTTAGAAAGCAAAGCCGCTGTTGGTTATACCACAGAGGAGAAAATTCTTTCGTTTTTGAGTAAAGTTATGTTTATATGGAAAAAATAGTTTTGTTGGAGCCTTACCTGATTTTTTTATTTTATTTTTACTTTTTTTCTATTTAATTGAATAGGCCCTTAAATTCCCCTTTCCAATGATACCCATATTGTCCCATTCTACCATCGAATACTCGATATACGCCTTATTGGATACAAAAACTTCGGAGGTCCGTAACTCCGAAACTAATGCTATAAACATAATCATGTCCACCGACCATCGACTACAAGATGTCAAAAATAGAATACATGCGTGCTTATGAGAATAAATTTTTTAGCAGCTACACGACTACCGACTACACGGCTACTTTTGTAGCCCGTAGCCAACTTAGGCTAATTTCTATTTTTCTTGGCTACAAAAAACAGATTAGTGGTGCCAATACAATAAATGCATGAAATGGTGTTTTTAAAAACGCAATACATTAAATATCGCTATTAAAAACGCGAAAAACTTTTATAGTGGCACCATTGAAAAATAATAATCATCTGTTAATTTGTTTACATTTTTCATCAGTTTATTACTTTATCTCGAAGGGGGAACATCTGCGCGCGAGCAGATTTAAAAAAAAAAAAGAAGTTATAATTGAAGTCGCAACGCCCACAGTTTTTATTTAACAGGATTTTCCACTTCCTATAAGAAGGTATAGGTTGATGTGCAGTTCCTGGAGAAACTAGTAATATCAAAATACTTGTGGGATACCCTGGCGCCGTAGTTATATGCCCCTGCCATTATTAAATTAAAAAAAAAATACATTTTTCATTTACTTTTTGTTTGTGAAATTTTCCATTTAGTTCTTTTTTCATAAATTTCTAATTTGTTTCATTTATATTTATTTTTTGGGTTTTTTATTGAAATTGATAAGTATATAATAGTAATTTTTACTGTTTATATACATTTATTATATTGTTTCATGTAAATGTTTAGTTAAATTTGCATGCAAATATGGCCCTGGACACTTCATACACTGAAGTCTTTGTTTCCACTATTTTAGCAATAGTATTTATAAAGTTAATTAAATTTTCTTGAGACATTTAAAATTTTTTTTTACACAAATTCACTTAAAAAAATCAAGTTTGTTTTGTTTTGGTTAACTTAAATACTTACATGTATGTCAAAACAGATGTTTATTTTTTGTAGTTAGTGGTCGATGGTCGTTAAAAGAATTAAGTAGCTGGCAACTTGGCTATTTTTGTAGCCAGCTACTTTTGTAGTCGGTAGTCGATGGTCGGTAGCCTTTGATTGTGTTTATAGCATAAGGGTTGCCGCCAATTTTTTCAATTTATATTTTTTACTTAAAATTGCATTTTGCACCCCGTAGGCAATTTTTTTTATTTTGGTGGGGTGCCCGTAAACTAGATTTGTTCCCTAAAAACTATTTTGATATTTAACTTATAATCTGTACGCTTATTATATACTAAAATACTTCGAATCTAAAGACAAACATGGTCACTCTGTACGGCGTAAGAAATAGTTCGCCGCGTATGAAGAATTTCGTCCTAATTGTTCCTAAATGTTTTTTATTTTTGACGACGAATATTCGTGACCAAAAATTCGTCGTTCGTCCCAGTTGTGTTCCTTGCATAATAAAGACACCCACGACACGACCTAGTATGGGAGGTTCAGTGTGGATAAAAAAGATAAATGGGCGATAAACGCTTTTAGTGCATAGAAATGATCCGGTTAGTAATTTATTTTTCCAGAAATGGTGGACGAGCATGCCATTCTTAAGCTAAAGGATTTCAAATCGATTAGCCACATAGGTAAAGGACAAAATGCCACTTCGGACTATTGCTCAGTGAGAGACAATGAAGAGGAGCTAGAAGTTATGGAGCCAAAAGCTACGATGTGTTTGGCGACATCGCATTGTGCAAACGAGAGGACACGACAGATTGATCATGGGAATATCTTGGCTTAACGATAGAAAGTTGAGCCCATCTAGGTAATTAGGAAGACTTCTTTGGGAAAAACAAAGGAATAACAATGGACCACTAAGTCTTTCTATGAAGAAGTTTTTAGCTATCCTAAATAGCATCCTATTATCGTTGTTTTTATCTCTGTGTTATGTTAATTTCAAATACTATATGAAAGAAATATTTTATCACGGCCATTAGACGGTCCTTTGCATGAGAGCAGTAGTGCGTTTCACTAACTTTTAACACTTTAAAAGGTTGTTAACTTTAACCACACATTTTATTGTTTGCACTAACTTCCATCCCTAAATGAGCGCGTAAGACGCAAAGCAATGTAATTCATAGCTTTTGCGCTGGAATATCATCCCTAAATAAGAGCGTCAACTTTGTGTCTTTAATAGTAGTGTTAACTAATTTTATTTTATAAAACCCGCTGTATAAGAATAAAGAAGAGTTAAAACCGCTAGATTGCCTTGAAAATAACTAAATTGTCAATACTTTTCTACCATAACAAAACAAACCAACAAGCAGCCAAGCTACTGTATATGAATGGTCCAGGTAAGATCAGATCATGCATAGTGGCGAAGAGCAATCTGAATATCTTCATTCTCTCTGATTACAGTGATGAAGATACGGTAACAGCTGCCTGGGAGACAGACGGCGGTACAGTTATAATAGTCTCCAGTTACATGGCGCATGAATGCGAAGCACCGCCGCCAATGTTTTGCAGAATAGGTAAGATGGCAGCCACTCAAAACCTGCCGGTTATTGTTGGAGCAGGCGCCAATGCACACCATGTTGTGTGGGGTAGCTCGGACTCTAATGCAAGGGGTGAGTCTCTTTTTGATTTCATTCTTTGTAATAAATTAGACGTTGTAAACGTTGGGTTAGAACCCACTTTTGTTGTAGTAAATAGAAGGGAAGTTCTTGACGTGACGCTAGTTAGTACTAAGCACTCAGATTTGATTATAGGTATATTGAATTCGACGTGGCGATTCGGGTACATGGGGTCACTCCCCGACGGAACAGAAGGAAAACGGATTGGGAGCGTCAACGGTCCCTCCTTTCCGATTTTCTTTCGAGTCCACCGAGAATAGAAAATCGGCGGGACATTGAGATCGCGGTGGATGCATTAACCAATGCGTTTGAACGCGCGACTTCGGAATCTTGCAGAATGAATATCTGCCGAGGTAAGAGCAACTCATGGAGACTCACTTTCCGAGCTGTGCTCCTTTTAGGGGAGAAGACTCAGCCACTCTTGACTGCCGGGCATCAGTTCCCTTCCCTATAAATAGGGAGGGACTTATGTGGGCTTTGGGTAGTTTTGACCCGTTTAAATCAGCGGGTCCTGACGGCATTATACCGGCTGATTTGCAGCATAATGCGGATATTGTTATACCATGGTTAATTCCGATATACACAGCATGTATTACATGGTCGTATATCCCTGAACCGTGGACTTCATTCCCAAGGGAGGGAAGACTTCGCACACTGAACCGAAGGACTTTAGACCTCCTTCCTTTTGAAAATTCTGGAACGGATAATTGACCTTCACTTGAGAAGGACGATTAATACGGACCGACTCACCGCCTCTCAACACGCGTATGTCAAGGGCAGATCTGTTGAGACGGCACTACACACGCTTGTGGGATGCATAGAGAAATTCCTAGAGCATAAGGAATATACATTGGTTGCCTTTCTAGATATAGAAGGGGCATTCAACAATGTGAAACCAGAGGCCATCACGGTGGCCCTGGAGGGACTGAACGTAAGTTGGTCGATTATAGGCTTTGTATGGAATCTATTGACTAATAGGGTCATTACTTCCAGCATTGGGCTAGCTACCATACACAGGGTAGCTAAGCGAGGTACACCACAAGGGGGGTATTATCTTCCCTTCTCTGGATCCTCGCCATGAACGCATTACTGACAGAAATGGACTGCAAGGGGTTCAGGACTGTGGCATATACAAATGATGTTGCGGTTGCAGTCCCGGAAAAATATCCCGACACACTATCGCATCGTCTACAAACGGCGCTGGGCTGCGTCAGTAGGTGGTGTACTGAGAGTGGGCTTAGCGCGAACGCTCGGAAAACGGAGCTTGTGCTCTTCACAAGAAGAAACAAGATTCCGGCCTTTCCGCTACCACTCCTTAATGGAGTGGAGCTTGGGTTGTCTGACAGAGCGAAGTATCTAGGTATCATCCTGGACTCCAAACTGTCGTGGACCCCTAATGTCCGTTTTAGGGCGGACAGGGCCTCAGTGGCTTTGTATGTGTGTAGGAGGGCCATAGGCAAACACTGGGGTATTAACCCGAGGACGTCGTACTGGCTCTTTGACACGGTGATAAAACCTATACTAATGTATGGGGCGCTCGTATGGTGGCCCGCATTGGGCAAACTGCAGTATATTGAACAGGGTACTGCGCACCTCGGCCTTGATGGTCACTGGTGCAATACGCACCACCCCGTCGAGGGCCCTTTTTACAATGCTGCACTGGCTGCCGGTTGATCTCATGGCCAAACAATTGGCCATGAACTCGGCGGTCAGACTGGATGCAGCGGTGGCGTGGAGGTCAGGGGACTTTGGACATTCGGCCATCTTGGGCCATTCCTCGGTTATTCCTGACAACATCGATTACTGCACTCCTACCCCCATGTCTGACGTTGATTTCGTGGCTTCAACGTCAGGCACGTCGAGTATGCCTAGTGGAGATGTGCTTGATGTCTATACTGACGGGTCATAATCGGACACGGGGGTCGGGGGGGGGGGGGGGGGGGGTTGGGCGTCTTCATCCCTAGATTTAGGATCAGGATGAAGTTCAGGCTTAATGATCAATGTAGCGTGGTACAGGCTGAGATCTCAGCCATTAGAAGGGCGGCTTGCTGGATGAGGTACCACAGGATATACGGAGAGGATATCCGGATTTATACTGACAGCAAGGCCGCGATTAACTCCCTATGAGGTGTCTATACGACATCCAGATTGATTCGTGAATGCCGGACATCTCTCAACGAGATGGCGAGACATTCCAACCTGGAACTGTTTTGGGTGCCAGCTCACTCGAGCGTACCCGGAAATATGGTCGCGGACGAACTCGCCAGACTTGGAGCCTGGTTGGAAGACCGAGAAATAGATCCACTGGTGGGGGTCCCTTTAAGCTGCTGTAAAGCTATATTACGGCAGGAACTCTTCAGGGCTGCACAGTCTAGGTGGTCTGAAGAGGTTACCTGCAGGGTCTCGAGGACACTGTGGCCTCAGTACGATTGTGGGAGATCCGCAAATCTGCTGAGGTTTCCTCGGGGGCAGCTGGGCACACTGGTGACCGTGCTGACAGGGCACTGCGTCATTGGTGCCCACGCAATGACGCAAAGAAAGCGAATTGTTTACAAAACAAAAAAGTATAAAATACAAATACTTGAAATTCGACTGTTTTTAGATGAAAAAATGATTCAAATACATATTTTATTTTTATTTTTTAATTTTCGTAAAAATACATATGTATGTCACTTCGTAAAAAAATAGACACAAATGTGAAATGAATTTTTTCAAATTTTTTAAAATTCATTTTTTTTAATTAGAATTTTAAGAAAATTAGAAATAACATGCTAACGAATGTAACACTACGTCTTGACGAGCAATTGATTTGTATGCACATAAACAAAACGGCAGCAGAATAGGTTACAAACATTTGTTCATGTTTGTCTGCGTGGAGAAAACTTGGCAATGTTAACGCTTCGTTTTCACGCTGTTTGAACACGACATGACATCGACAACGATGGTCTACACAAGCCATTTTAATGTGCGCACATGAAATTGTTCAATGTTTAAACAAATCAATTGCTCGTCAAGACGGCGAGTAATAAAAAATAAGCAAAACGTTGTTTGCAATGTTTCGTTTTGAAAAAAAATAATTAGAAATGTTCGTATAATCGAAGAAGACTCGCATACGCATAGTAATATGATCAAAAAGTGACTCGAAAAAGTATCGTATTTAATTAAAAGTACGATTGAAAATAGTATCGAAAATGAGTCAAAAACGCGAGTCATAGGGGACTCGTTCAGAAGAGTCGCGGCTAGGGTACTATTTTCTACCGAATTGACTGGAATATGATCAATAATTCAAAAAAATGCTAACTGGGCTTGTGATTAATAAATTTTAAAAAGTTTTCATAAATATGTATACATACAGTGGTGGCCTTATAATTAGAAACTATGTTTTAAGAAATAAAATAGAAGTAAAACTTTTTTATAACCTACACCGTAAATTATAAGTATCGTTATTCGACGTTTATACCGCCACCATTGTTGTTAATGCAAAACACGTGGGTTTTAATTATTAACTATGTATACAATATATTCCAAGTAGTTCATTTTTGGCTGGCCACGTAATTAGAAACGTTCAGATTACTTCTACATTTCTGAATTTATTTTGTTATTAGTAATAGCGTGAGTATAATATAAATAGCAGCAAATCACCTAATAATAATTTTGATGCGATTTAGTTTTAAAATGGGCAAAAATAAATCTTGTACTCCAAAACTTCGAGAGTTAATTGTGCACTGTTACCAGGAGGAAAAACTCTCAATGTCCGCAATTGCACAAATGTTTTTTTTGCTCCAAAAAAATGGTATTTGATGCAATTCATTTGTACAAAAAAACAAAAAAGTTTGAAACTCCAGCTAGGAAGCCCAGAGCTAGAAAAACCACTTCAGCAGAAGACAGAATTATCTGTAGGGTCAGTAAGAGAACCCTTTCCTGTCTTCTCGTGAAATAAAGGCTGAGATCAGCAAGAATATAAACTCAGAAATATTCACACGGACAATAAGAAGGCGTTTACAAGAGTCGGGTCTTCGGAGGTGCATTACACAGAAAAAGCCTCATGTATAAAAAAAAAAATATTCAAAAGCGGTTACAGTTTGCAACAGAAATGCTGTAAAAAGATCATCATTTCTGGATAAGAGTTCTCTGGAGTGACGAATACAAGTTTAATTTGTTCCAATCTGATGGAAAAACTTATGTAAGGCGTCTTCCAAACAAAGCTCTTGATCCCAGGTACACAGTGAAAACTGTCAAACACGGTGGCGGCTCTATTATGGTCTGGAGTGCCTTTTCTTGGCGTGGTGTGGGTCCAATTGTAAGAATTGCGGGAATAATGGACCAATATAAATATAAAAGCATTTTGGAAAATGTAATGGAGCCGTATTCGTTTGAGAATATGCCTATCCATTACATTTTTCAGCACGACAACGACACAAAGCACACTTCAAGGTTAGTGAAATGTTGGCTTTCGGAACAAAATATTGATGTTCTGGACTGGCCACCCCAAAGTCCTAATCTTAATCCAATCGAAAATTTATGGGTAATTGTGAAAAGAGATCTCAAGGACAAAAACCCCCGAAATAATGATGAATTGTTTGGCAAAACATATCTGTACAAACGTGCCAACGATTAATACAAAGTTTGCCGAAAAGATTATCAGATGTCGTCAAAAACAAAGGTTATCCAACAAAATGTTAAAGAATATGTTCATTTAGTGTGAATTAGAGATGAGCACAAAACGTCTTGTTTGCTTGTTTTCATACTGTTTACTATTGAAGTGTTCTCTTCGTTTATTGCTTTTGAAATATGAGTACACTACTGTACTTATTCAACAAAAGCATTCGACACCATTTATTCATTTGTCAAGCATAGGAACTGTTTATTGTTATGTCGATGCAAATTTCACTAGTGAAAACAATTTATTCTGTTGTACACTATTGTCATAACATGACAATATTGCAGAGTCTACAGGAATTTAACTTTAATCTTCTCACACCAAAATGTGTAGACGCTTTTAGTAAAGAAAAAAAATTGGTAAATTGTTCTAATATTTAATAATATAAAAGTATTTATATTATTAAAAATAATTATTATTAAAAAAAGAAAAACAATAATAAATAAAAAACAATAATTATCTTTATTTAAACTGACTCCAAAAAGGAGGAGGTTTTCATTTAGATTGCAGTTTTTTAATGTGTGTTCTACTATAACTTCGGAAATTGTGCACAGATTTTGATGCAGGTGAATTCCATTATTTTTTTAATTCGGACGGACATATTTTTCTCCATTTATTTTCCGATTTTGAAAATTTGTTATGCTTTTGGAAGAGGCGTCCAACAGTGCGGCTTCAGAGCGAGCTTTTTCAGTCGGACGTCAGCTAATATCAGAAAAAAGATCTATTCTAGGCGGTAATGAGCTTTTAGTCGGGAAAGTCATCTTTCTCCATTCAAATATTAATGAAGAATTTATGAATCGTGTACTTCAGGAAGAATTGTAATTGGAAATGAAAAACATATATTGTTTTGATTGAAAACATGAACAATAATTTTTATATGCACATGTAAGCTTGTGGTCGATTCAATATTTTTTATCGCTTAAATTATCCTCATTTTCTAATTCTCAAATGTATGACTTATGCTTTTTTTTGTTTGTTTACCTTTGTTGCTAAATATAATAATAGAAAATAAAATTGCGTTTTAAAAAATTAAAGCTTCTTCTCTTAATAAATACCAACAAGTGTAACACCGAGTATTGTACAACATTTTCGTTGTACTCGTAACACTATTGTCTTTTTAACTATTGCACAACAAACTTGTGTGTGCTTGTTTATTTTTCCTCTATGTTTACTATGCACTAAATTTCTCTTACAGCTACAGTCAATGTTCGCTTTTGAAAAAGAGATAAAATTGTACTCTTTTATATGGCTTGCGCTCATCTCTAGCAAAGACAATAAATTTATAAAGATGTTGCACTTTGAACATTTAGAAAATCAAAAATTATGAACAGTTTCATGGTAGCGGGGGTAAGAGATAAGAGGGAAAAAATTTCTGTGAGCGCAACCAAAACTCAAGAGAGCACAATATTAGTTTTGTAAACAAGACAGATTCATACACACATGCGTTTAAAAATGTGTGTGGATGTTCATAAGAATTGTTTTGTTAAAGGAAAGTATTGAGAGACAAAAACACACATTTAACATATAGAAACGTACATACATACTTTCATATCTACATACTCGTATAAAGAAGAATGTGCTTCATAAAATTTTATTTCTGAATTCTATTTTTCCTACTTATTTAAAAATTGTTTGTAAAATAAGCTTAAAAACGAAACTATATGACTGCTCTTGTTATTGTAGGGTAACTATACATTTTTATTTGTGTATTTTTAAAAATATGCGTAATCGCACCGAACTAATCATACCCTAAATTATGTAGTAATTTTTTTTAGCATTTATTCTTGTGGATACTTAATATGTTTTTTAAGAAATTTCAAACAATGGTAATAAAATAAGGCACTTATTTATGTATATTTATTATTAAATTTTTTGTTAAGTTTATTTAACCTGCATATAGGTATAATATATATAAACCTCACTATATAAACCTCAATATGAATTTAATAGCTAAATTTATAAATTAAAATTGCCAAACAAAATAAATTACTGGCGCCTTAAAATTTAGACTTTCCCAGTACTTGTTACTTTACACTCATGTGTTTCATGAGCAATGCTTTCTTAGCAACATAAGTATAAGCAAATTCGGAACTTCCAAGCTGTTTTTGTGACAAGAGTTATTCTCGTCAAACCAGATATAATAATTTTAGTATATTATGCACATTGCTTCGTAATATATTTTTTATGTTTTTAGCTGCTATTTTTTCAAAATAGTATTTATAAGATCTTTATGCGTGTTTTTATAGTTCTTAGAATGGATACACATTTCCGATGTATATGTCAGAATTTGTCAAGGTTTAATAATATCTATTATTCTGCATTAATAGCAAGAAAATCGTTGAAATATCACATTTTCGCAATTTTCCATGTTTTACACCAAGAACTTTCTATTTTTCATTTGGAAAGCAATTAGGAAATAATTTCACCCAAAATTTCGTACAAAAAAATAAATTTTAATCTTTAAAATATTATTATTCCGAACAAATTATTAAAATCACCGATTTTTATTATTGAAGGTAAAACCACTTCTCAATGGCCATTTCGCTACCGTTTACTTAGCTCTTCAGGAAACTTCTCACAAACATTTTAAATAAACTAAAATTTTTTGTTCAAACAATAAAGTAAATACAAAAATCAAAGTTTAAGCAAAAACAACAATTATCAACATTGGGGGCAAATTACGGCATTCGATATCGATTGAAATTTACATTTAAATTCAATTGAAATTTCGATCGATATCGAGTGTCGTAATTTGTCACCTGATTATATTTTTCTTTATATACTCTATAAGGCTGACTTTTTTTCGGCTCTTCTATCCATTTAAAAGATGATGAAAAAAAAAAAAATTAAGACAACAAATGAAATACCACAACACACCACGCTAATTTATTTATACCTTTTATATGGGCACTTGCAAGTTAATAATTAAAATTAAATTACGGAAATTTTAAATTAAATTTATTATCTTTAAAAAATATTGTCCTAATTATCCCGAACAAATTATTAAAATCACCAATTTTCTGATTTCTCAAATTTTCCGACTTTTCTGGAGAGATTTTTTCTTCCGTAAAAACCTTCTACTTGAAAATACGAACAACTGACAAAAAATGTTACAGAAATCGGTACATTTTATGAATTACTATATAAAGTATATTCATATGGCCATTTCACTACTGCTATTTTAGCTCATTAGTGGATTTTACCCAAATTTTGTATAGAAAACTTAAAAGTCTTATATCAAAAGCCAAATTGATTAAATAAGAACTCTATTGAATCAATAAAAGAAAAAGACAAAAAGACAGTATACAAAAACACAGCAAACATTCAGTAACTAAAAAAGTAAAGTAAATTAAAATCGAAAAGGTTCCGAATAATAAATTTTCATATTGATAATAAATGAATTTAATATTCGGTGTAAATCGATGTTATTTCTTTTATACAACAACAAAACACATATTGTTACCATACAACTACACAATCGGTAACATTGGTTTACGTTGGATATTTTATGCTATAAACATAATCATGTCCACCGACCATCGACTACAAGATGTCAAAAATAGAATACATGCGTGCTTATGAGAATAAATTTTTTAGCAGCTACACGACTACCGACTACACGGCTACTTTTGTAGCCCGTAGCCAACTTAGGCTAATTTCTATTTTTCTTGGCTACAAAAAACATATTAGTGGTGCCAATACAATAAATGCATGAAATGGTGTTTTTAAAAACGCAATACATTAAATATCGCTATTAAAAACGCGAAAAACTTTTATAGTGGCACCATTGAAAAATAATAATCATCTGTTAATTTGTTTACATTTTTCATCAGTTTATTACTTTATCTCGAAGGGGGAACATCTGCGCGCGAGCAGATTTAAAAAAAAAAAGAAGTTATAATTGAAGTCGCAACGCGCACAGTTTTTATTTAACAGGATTTTCCACTTCCTATAAGAAGGTATAGGTTGATGTGCAGTTCCTGGAGAAACTAGTAATATCAAAATACTTGTGGGATACCCTGGCGCTGTAGTTATATGCCCCTGCCATTATTAAATTAAAAAAAAATACATTTTTCATTTACTTTTTGTTTGTGAAATTTTCCATTTAGTTTTTTTTTCATAAATTTCTAATTTGTTTCATTTATATTTATTTTTTGGGTTTTTTATTGAAATTGATAAGTATATAATAGTAATTTTTACTGTTTATATACATTTATTATATTGTTTCATGTAAATGTTTAGTTAAATTTGCATGCAAATATGGTCGTGGACACTTCATACACTGAAGTCTTTGTTTCCACTATTTTAGCAATAGTATTTATAAAGTTAATTAAATTTTCTTGAGACATTTAAAATTTTTTTTTACACAAATTCACTTAAAAAAATCAAGTTTGTTTTGTTTTGGTTAACTTAAATACTTACATGTATGTCAAAACAGATGTTTATTTTTTGTAGTTAGTGGTCGATGGTCGTTAAAAGAATTAAGTAGCTGGCAACTTGGCTATTTTTGTAGCCAGCTACTTTTGTAGTCGATAGTCGATGGTCGGTAACCTTTGATTGTGTTTATAGCATTATAATGTAAATATATACACATTCGTATGCACATATACACAAATGAATTAATGTGAGATGAGAGTAACAAGTTTGCTGAGAATAATAATCTCTCTTTGTGATTTTACTCTTAAAGTGGCAGTAGCAGTACGTCCATCGACAAAATATGCACTGGATGTAGAATGTACGGTAGTGAAACATCTTAGTATATTTATAGTCTTTGTCTCTAGTGTGAATATGAAGAAATTTTTAAGTTATATGTAGCAATCTTCTTTGTTTCTAATTGTATGTCCAAATGGAAATTGGTATTTTTTAGAAATGTTTTCTTAGAAATGTTATTGATACTGTGAATTTCTTTTATTTTAAACTTAATGCTACTTTGTTACATTATAATTTGTAGCTATTACTTTTAATATAAGACACAAAGTTTTTAAAATAAATTAATAAACAAGCGAGCTACTAAGTCGTTTCTAATTATAAGGCCACCACTCCTATATGCCCAGTAAAAAATAGGATCATCCAAAGAGTAATCTTGGAGCGCTCCTTTGCGAGTAATGGATTACTCCATAAAACTCCGAAACACATTGGATTTTTAACATAGCATGTCCGCAGACACGAGTACTCCTTTTAAGCTCCTTATGGAGTACTCTCTTTGATCTTGAAAATGACGACAGAGGGAGCAATCGTTTTTGTCTTCTAAAAGAGCATAAAGGGAGTAAACATCCATATAAAATACAATTTTTTTTATTTTTACAAAAACAAGAAAATATTCATTTATTTAAAAATTATTTTTAATGTTGCTATTTTTTTGCATTCGACGAGGTCGTAGTTTTGGTCAAGTAGGTCTGTTGGTAAACAGTTGCTTTACATTTACGAAATGCCATCTTGAAAGATTTTTTATATTCCGCGTATGTTGGATACGTGTCTTTAAGTGCTTCTGCAAGAAAATTGAATAAAAAATAACACGTAATATATTATTTAAGATATGATATTAAAAATTCAGCTATTACCGAAATAAAAATTTAAACAATTTGTATTCGTTTGTTTTGATCCGTCCCAATTTAATTTGACCAGCATATTTTGCAGATCATTTTGCGTATTGCTTTTTCAATTTTGATTTTGACAAACCGCAGTTTAATGTACGAAAACTGAAAGAAATTAACATACCACAAACCGTAATGACTTTGATGAGCTTTTATAAAACGGCATTCCATCCAAAATTATATCGATCAATAGTTTGGCATTTGCATCAGGTGATATGTATTGGCCGTGCATCATCAGTGCTTTTTCTAAACCACAATGAAAGTATTCACCTGAAGCCTCGATATTTTTAACTAATAATCTCCATCATCATTTCGAACTGGCATGATTTGTGTGTGTTTAGGCTATTGCGTCAGGTTGGTTGGCAAGAACCCTACCAAGACGGCGAGCCTTTGCCGGGGCATCCGCCAGCATGCCAGCGCAGCTAATAATCGTGCCACATCACCAACTTTTTGTTGCATAACAACAGTTCGACATATATACATTACAAAATATATTGACGATTACCTGGTATCACTGATGTTATTCTATACATTTTAAGGCCTATTCACACTATTATACACTATTATACTCTTAAGACTTGAATTAGATTGTGTAAAAAAGATAATTTAAAAAAATGGTACTGCATGTATATAATTTTACACATCGGTTCTTAATGGGTTAAGCATATTAAAAAAATTTATATTTCCTTAAAGATCTTTTCAAAACCTTTAAAATGATACCCATTTTAAAAAATTTGTAAATAACTCTGTAACTGTAATTTTTTTACATGAGATTTTTTTCTAATTTTTTAATTCTCTAAGCCCCACATATTTTTTTTTTACTTTATTGTTCCAAATGACATGAAAAAATTACAGGTAGACGTGGTGTTTATTTAATTTATTTAAAAATTCAATGTAGTTTATTTGATAGAATCAGTAGAAAGCGATTTGATGCACAAAATTTCATAAAAAAAATAATATTCGATTTTTCCAATTTTCCGCATTTTCCATGATTTACTCTAAGAACTTTCTATTTTTTGATTTGGAAAGCCATTAAAAAGTAATTTCACGCAAAATTTCATACAAACACGGGATTTTCATATTTTCCGACTTTTCCGGATCAG
This sequence comes from Gymnosoma rotundatum, assembly GCA_916610165.2. Classification (NCBI taxonomy): domain Eukaryota; kingdom Metazoa; phylum Arthropoda; class Insecta; order Diptera; family Tachinidae; genus Gymnosoma; species Gymnosoma rotundatum. Next base: position 85,212,304 of record OU744337.1, on the reverse strand, counting down.
ACATGGTATCGAAAGAGTTGCTATTGGAAATCAGCGTGATCGGTCCATGTCCTTCGAGGCAGCAGGCAAAACACCACTCCTACCTGCAATTTTTTCATGTCATTTGGAACAATAAGGTAACTCTAATAAAAAATTAAATATATGGGGCGATAGAGAATTAAAAAAAAAAGAAGAAAACATCAAGTGAAAAAAATGGCGCTCGCTCATTTTTTCCGAGTTACGTTGCTCTGAAATTTTTAGACTTTTTAAAATATCAATATGGGTATCACTTTAAAACTTTTGAAGAAATCTGTAAGAAAATACTAAAACCGAAAGTTAAGGCCGGGGCACATAGAATCCGTCATGCGTTAAACATTAACGTATTCAACTGACAAGTCAGTTAAAATATCTGTTTTCTTATGATTGTTGTCACAATCAGTACGTCTCCGTCAACGCAAAGTATTCAAGTTGGTCAACTTTTAACGTACATTGAATACTTTGGCAGCTATCAATTGCTTCTTCTTTTCTATTGTCTTTTAACTCTTGCTGTGTTTCAATTGTACTCTTTTTTTTTTGCAGATACATGAAAAGCAGTATTGCCATTTAGTTACATTTTAAACATTTTTGTAAGTTTGTTAATTTTGTTGTATATGGGCAAATTTTCCTAACTTTTGATACAAACACGAAATTAAGTAATTTCACTGAAAGATTACTTGTTTCATTATTTGATGTAAGCATCTCTCATAACATTTCAACCTTTCTTATCATTTCAATTCGATTTTATTGACAAAGGTTATCTGCAAATGCAATCAAAATCCCATATAAAAAATTAGTTTGAAATAAACAAAAAATAACATTGCTGAAGTTTTATTCTGTTCAATTCGTGAGAAATCCCGAAATGTTTCTTGATTCATGCTTAGAAACAGCAAAATGTTTCTGGCAACAATTCTTTCCAACTGTGAAATAATGAGAGCTGCATTTCGTGCGTACAACTTAGCATTCTGTTCAAACTTGCGAAAATTGTTAGCAACTTCAGTTATTCCGCTTAAAAAGTTTAACAATCGTACCAATACCTCGATTTAGAAGAAAGTTGTCTTTTAATTTCCTTCAGGATGTGCCAGTATTTTTAATTTGAAATTTTAAGGGAATAAGTCTCAAATTTGTTTTTAATAACGGTATTTTTAAAATAATTAGTGTAGTAAATTCCATTAAAGCTCAATTTTTCAAATAAAAATGTACTTTAACTAATTTATTATATGCAGGAGAAAGAAACTAACAGGTACAACTTTATTTAAAGTACCGAATGATGATGAAAGAATAAAGTAAATTCGGCTTCCTTATGCTTAGCCAGCTACTTTTGACGTCAACGTGGTACTCTGCAACAACAAAATTGCATTAGGTTTTTGTTTTTATAGCCTTGCGACCACCTAATATTTTATTCGCCTTGATTTTATACAAATTAAATTAAATTACTATTTTTTAAGGAAAAATTTTAAATGAAAAAATTAATTTTTTTCCTGTATTTTCCTGCAACAATGAAAGGATAAACAGCTTATTTAAAATCAGTCAGCAACGTATGATGGAATCTATGTGCGCCGGCCTTAAAGGTCCAACTATAATGTGCAAAAGCTAGCTTTAGCTTATGTCAAAAATCCAACGTAAAGCCTGTCACATGCTTAGGTACTATATTAAAAAAATTTAGATGACTACAATGTACTTACATAAAGTTAGTAACTTATTTGCCACAGTTGCATATTTATGTTTAATTCCTACTTTTGCCAAAAACAAATTTGATATAAATAAACAAAATTTTAAAACAAAAAGACTTTTAAGAAGATGTTTTATATATTTAATAACACTCAAATACACATTTACATTTTTTGGGTTTATGTTCTAAGATAAATTTTCATAAAAGTTATTTTCTGTAATGTTGTTGTGGCCAACCAGACTAAAATATGCTACGGTGTTCATCGCTTATCTATATACATTTACAAAAATGGTGTAAAAATGTATAGTAATTCATAAAATGAGAACGGCTAGGCCGATTTCTATAAGATTTTTTGTCAGTTATTCGTATTTTCGAGGAGAAGAAAATTTTGGAAAATCCCTCCGGAAAAGTCGGAAAGATCGAAAATCGAGTTTGGTATTAAATTTTGCGTGAAATTATTCCTTAAAGGCTTTCCAAATCAGAAAATAGAAAGTTATTATTGTAAATCATGGAAAATGCGGAAAATTGGAAAAATCGAAAATTGATTTGTTGTATGAAATTGTGTGCGTCAAATTGCTCTCTACTGATTCCATCAAATAAATCACATTGAAAATTTAAATAATTGTGTTGTATTATTACTATTAAAGTTTGTCTGAAGACCGAAGTTCGCCGGGTCCGCTAGTATCGTATACATATGTGTGTATACATAAAAATTTAATTTTAATTTACTATATTTGTTAAAAATTGCTTCTTTTCTATATTCTGTATTAATTAAAAACTAAAAATTTAACAGTGTAGGTCTTAATTACAATTTTTCTTTATAAATATATAACGCAAAGCTCAATCAGCTGTTTCCTTACGGAGAGTGCGATCAGTTTCGTACCTTGCTTAAAGAAATGACTTTAACGAAACTTGACGAAAAGTTATGTACATTATAGTTTACCACATATAATTTAATGTATTTGCACAGTTGCTTAAATTTGCTTAAAGGCCCAACTATAATGTGCATAAGCCAGCTTTAGCTTATGTCAAATATCCAACGAAAAGTCTGTCAAATGCTTAGGTAACTTATTAAAGAAATTTATGTGTCTACAATATACTTACATAAATTTAGTAACTTATTTGCCACAGTTGCACATTTATGTTTAATTCGTATTTTTGTCAACAATAATTTCTATATAAATTAACAAAATTTTAAAACGAAAAGGCTTTAAAGAAGATATTTTATATATTTAATAACATTCACATACACATTTACATATTTTGGTTCATGTTTTAGGAAAAAGTAAAAAAAAAAATTATTACAAGTTATTTTTTGTTTTGTGTTTGTGGCCAACCGTACTAAAAAATGCAACGATGTTCATCGCTTATATCGTATGCATATGTGTGTATAATTACAAAATTAATTTAAATATACATATTATATTTGTAAAAAATTGGTAATAAAGAAATATGTTGTTTTTTCTACATTATCTATTGAATTAAAAACTAAAGAGTCTGAAAAGTTTTATCAAAGCAAGCGGTTGTAGTTTGCTCAAAAATATTTTTTTTTTCATTGGGGAAATTATAGAAAATTTTAATCGGTTTTTTTGAATAATAGAATTTCTATATAAAAAATCTGTTTTTAATTCTTTCTTCTCTATATACGCGCGTGTGTTTCCAACTACAAAGACGTTCATTAAAAAATAACAAAACCAACTCAATAAAAATTGTTAAATAAAAAAAAAAGATAAAAAACTAAAAATGCCTCCGGGGGCAGACCATCCGGATAAATTCTCCAACAATAGTTTCCACTTATTAGGAGATTATATTGAAATCGCATCGAAAAAACAAAAGAGAAATGACTATTCTGATTTATCAACAGCAAAAATTGACATAAAGTCCAACCCAAAATATGTAGTTATCAAATCAGAAGATCCTAAAAAACCACTTACTGATATCAGCCCCTTTGCACTTCAAAAAAGTATTGAATCGGTAAGCAAAGAGATCAACTCTATTTCTCAATTACGTGATGGAAGTCTCCTGATACTTGCTCGTAACTCACGTGTTGCAGATAAATTCCTTAAAACTAAAACATTGGGTTTCTTATGTTCTGTCTCCTGCAAACTCCACTCTTCCTTAAACTTCGTAAAGGGTGTTATTTATGCACCGTGTCTTAATAAGGTACCAGAAGAAGAAATAGTCGAAGAAATGAAACCTCAAGGAGTTACTGAAGTATACAAATTTACTAAGTTAAATGAAGATGGCAAAACACGATCCCCAACTAGAAAAATGGTATTAACATTTAATTTACACCGTCTACCTTCCGTAATTGACGTAGCATGGTACAAATGCAAAGTAGAACACTATTTCCCTAACCCTATGCTCTGTAAAAACTGTCAAAAGCTCGGTCACACAGCAAAACGATGCCAAGGAAACCCTACATGTGCACAATGTAGCCTGCCACCACACGAAACGCAAAACTGTATTCGAACGTTCTGTACTAACTGTTCAGGGGAACACTTGTCAACTGACAAGGAATGCCCACGTTATATCCAAATGAAGGAAATTCTCAAAATTAAAACAAAAAGTTACTGCAGTATCGGAGAAGCACGTCGTAAATATCTATTAATTAATCCGCCATCTAAAAATAGCAATACCATCACATACTCTCAATTGTTTCAGAACCCACAACAAATAAAAAAAGAACCGCTAATCAACAATCAAGTCAAGAAAACCATCAAAAAATTCAAACAAAAGTCCCAACAACAAACCTTATGAATCAGCCCTCAACAAAAACCGACACAAACCTCAATTACACTTCAAGCCCAACAGCATCGAACTCCAATAAAGGAACAACAAAAGTCACCAAACCTTCAAAAAATACTCTAACAACAAACCTCAATTACAATACAACTGCAAACATTAATATCAACAAAACCCAGGAAAATATTTTAACAACTCCATCAAAAAGCACACTTGAAAGCATCTCTTCACAAACAAAATTAAATAAATTTCGGTCACCTATTTCCAACTTAACACAAGAGTTAATCAGTACCAGCTCATACTACATTTCAATGGAATCTCTTGATGAGATTTCAATGGATCCGTCATCTCCCTAATTATCCATAATGCAACCCTTCTCTCACTCAAATTTCAACAGAAACAGATGCAAGTTTCGCCATGGGTTTTAATATTATTCAATGAAATATGAAAGGCTTCTTCAACAACTACAGTAACCTACAATTAATAATGAGAGAATATGATCCCAGTGTTATTTCTATCCAAAAACACATTGTCCATTTAACACAATCCCCATACTTCCTAAAAATTACAACGGATACTTTTTTTAATGATACGCATAACAACAGAGCAAAACAAGGCATTGAAGTTCTGGTAAAGTCGAGCATCCCACACAAAGAAATAACAATCAATTCAAGCTACCAAGTGATTGCTATTGAAATCTGTCTCAATATTAAATTTACTATAGTCTCTTTTTATATACCACCTGATAAACAGATGGACGAGCAAGAATTATCTTCGATTTTCTCATCTTTTAATAGCCCTGTTGGAACACCATCTGGGGTTCAACGAAGAACAACAACAGAGGTATTACTTTAGAAAAAGCAATTGAAAAGTCAAACTTATGCATCTTAAATGATGGTAATCCAACCCACCTATCAACTCATGGTTCCTTCACGCACATTGACATTTCATTCTGCACTCTTTCATTACTACCAATAATCAATTGGTCGACTTGCATAATAGCGATCATTTTCCGATCAAAATTTCAGTGCAAATATGTGAAAACAATAACTCTCCTATAAAATCAAGCAAATATCTATTTCATCGCGCTGACTGGCAAAAATACTGCCAAAAAGCTGAAGAGGAAATAATGAATAAAACTTTTTCTAAATCAAGCAACCGAGATGCAGCACTATTCATTAAATCTATACGCACTGCCGCGAATAAACACATCCCACAAACAAGAAATGAAGTATTTATTAAAAAAACAGTTCCGTAGTGGAATGATACGCTTTCGCTTTTACGTAATCAAAAAATAAGTTCATGGCAAACCTTCAAATCAAACCCCATACAGGCAAACCTTATATCGTACAGAAAAAACAATGCCAGATTTCGTAAGGAATTAGAAAAAGCCAAACAAAAAAGTTTTGAAAGTTTTACACAAACAATAACCAAAAACACGCCAGTTGCGGATATCTGGAATAAAATAAACAGAATCATCCAAGGACGAAAGCTTCCGCCATTAACCCTCTAGTACCCAAGACCGCCTGTAGACGGGCTAAATTTGTTACTCACTTATTCGCTTTCCAAATACCGTTATTTTTTTTTTTTTGCATTTTGTCTAATTCGGAGAAGTCCAAAAATTGCTTTTAATATATTATTATATATTTTGAACTCATATTTTTAACTTATGGTGGCATCTTGGGTAGCTAACACGATCGTTTAAATTTAGAAAGTTGTGAAATGCGGACGAAAAATTTGGGTACTAGAGGGTTAAGGCAATAAATACCCAAAGTGATACACTCACTGATTCATTACTACTTGCAAACGCTTTTGGAGTAAAGTGGGCTGAATATGCGTCTGACAACAATTTTTCACAACGGTACAGCCAAAGTATATTTATAACAAGTACATGCAGGAGTTCAGCTGATAGTTTTATTTGTATGCGTGTTAATCAGTTTTTGTGTCAAAATTTGTTAAAATTTTTTATAATTTTATTTTGCTCACGTTTTTCTTTTAATTTTTATTGTTTTATCAGGGGTGGTAAACGAAATCTACAAATACAATTTTTCAGCTCAAGTTGCATTAAACATCATTTTATTGAATTCTTGTTTAAATATACATTAATATAGTCATTAAAAGGTCATTCTCTTATTTTTTTTTAATAATAATTAAGTAAAATTCATATTAATTTTTTAGTTAGAAAAATGATAAAATGTTACCCACTTTGCCATCTCTGAACTGTTTTTTGACATAATACATGATTTTACACAAACAAAATGCCTGTTGTTGTTCTAATGTTGTATTTGTTGTAGACCTGCATGTACTTAATATAGATATACTTTGGGTACAACTCTAGCAAACAATCGTTTACCCCAACATCAGTGGGTCTTATCACTGATAAAACAGCATCGTTTTTAGAAACACCTATTACACTTACTGAACTCTCTAGTTGGCTGAGAAAAGTGAAGAGAACAACTTCTGGACTGGACCGTGTAAGCTACTACAATGTTGAAGCCAATTAGCTATAACTGCAAATTAAAATTACTAGAAATATACAATATCATATTCAATAGTAGCACCATCCCCCAAAGCTGGAAACTCGCTATAGTAGTACCTATTCCAAAAACCAAAAATGCATTTAGCATGGACGCTTACCGCCCTATATCGTTACTACATTGCATTTCAAAAATAATCGAACGTATTATTGCAGCCAGATTGTTGTGGTTCACGGAAAGGAAAAAAATAATTGCAAAAGAACAAGTTGCCTTTAAACCAAACAAAGGCTGTGACGATGCACTACTACACTTTGACAGTTACATATCAAAAGCTTTATCCGCAAGAAACCACGTAACTATATTATCTATAGATTTCGAAAAGGCATTTGACAGAGTAGGCTTACATGTAATTCTTGAGGTCTTACAATCTTGGAATGTGGGTAAAAAAATTTTCAATTTTGTTAATCATTCCTCACAAATAGATACTTCAAAGTCAAAATAAATGGTTACTTGTCAAATACATTCCCTTTGAGAAATGGCATCCCACAGGGATCTCCACTTTCTGTTATGTTGTTTCAAATAGCTTTTAATGAAATAAGCAAAATATTGTACAAAATCCCAAATATTGACCACTGCTTATGTGCAGTGGTCAATATCTACCTATGTAGATTTATCACTATCTGTCCTAAGAAAATCCAACACTACCAAAGAACAACTTTTATGCATTTTTGCAAAAAAGAAATTTGAACTCAAAAACAACGATTGGTGTTTTTTATACACAGACGGATCTAAATTTCAGGAATCTTTACCCGCTTATGCTGTAGTTGACGATGTACAATGTACCAATTTTCCTCAATTTTTACAACTGAAGCTTGCACAATTTTACGTGCTATACAATATGCCGCTACAAAAGCTTTTAAAACCATAATTTTCACAGATAGCTTATCGGTTCTCAAATCAATAAAAAACCCATTCAACAACAAGTGGAACAAAATTATTAAAATTAGAGATGCCCTAATAGATAACGAAGGTAAAATAAGGCTATACTGGGTTCCTAGCCATATAGGAATCATAGGAAATGAAAAGGCTGATATCGCGGCTCGATATGCCTCTAACGCACCCATCTTTTTGGATGATACTGTAGAAAAATAGACTTACGCCAACAAATAACTAGTTGTATCAACTTCAAGATAAAAAATAACCAGAAACAACACCCTTATTACATAAACACCAACCCAAATTTCAAGCAACCTATATACCCAACGAATGTAAATAAAAACAAAATAATAACATTCTCCAGACTTCGAATCGGCCACTCAGTTTTCTCCCACGACTATAAATTAAAAAAGAAGAGCAGTCCCAGATGCACCAACTGTAATTGCAAATTAACCGTACACCACCTATTCAATGAATGCCCGCTTCTACATAACCAGAGACTCAAGCACTTCAACAACGTTTCAGCTTTCATCATTCTACAGAACCCATTGAACACAAATATAAATAGTATCTATAATTTTATTAGAGAAACAAAAGTCATTGTATAAATTATGTATAATGTATACATTAATATATGTATATAATTCCCCTTATCGAGTTGATAGTCCTGGCAGCTAGTGCTCGTTAAATATAGTTTTTAATCTTAGAATTTATTCATTAGATTAGATAAATAAAAACTAAAAATTTAACAATTTAGGTGAATATTAAAATTTTTCTTTATCAATGTATAACACAAAGCACAATCAGCTGTTTCCGTACGGAAAGTGCGATCAGTTTCGTATCAGGAAATTAAATTTACCGAAACTTGAGGAAAAGTTATCTTATGTACATTATAGTTTACCACATATAATTTAATGTATTTGCACAGTTGTATAAGCTTGCTTAAGTTGTTTTATGCACATTATAGTTGGGCCTTAAGTTATTAAGTTATTTTATGCACATTATAGTTGGGCCTTTAAACATGGATTTTTACATATACACCAAATTAGATGGATAGCAATTTGCATTCCATATGACTTGTACACGTCATTGAAACACACATGTTGTTTGCCAATTGTATAATGTTCGTTTTCCACACAAATAAAAAATAGATTTATAAACTTACTTAAATGTAAATAAAAATAAACACAATTGCCATCTGCTACAAATAAAAAATATGAATTTCACTTACATATTTTAATTCATTTTACAAAAAACCCACTCTTATTTTTGCCTGTCAAAAAAGTTAAATTTTTTCTTGCGCCAGAAACACAAATCAAAACAAAATTCAAGTCGATAGCACGGCTACAAAAACCTAATGTAATTTTGTTGTTGCAGAGTACCACGTTGATGTCAAAAATAGCAGACTAATACTATGTTTACACGGAGCCCAATATTCTTGCTTCGCTCTCTTTTCATGATTCACAGCTCAATCACGACCGAATCAACCTGCTTCGCCATATAAAATTTTGAGAGCGAAGCATTTTGTTTTGAGACGATTCAGCTTGAATCTACTTGCGAAGCATGAAAAATTTCTGTCTTCCCTAATTTTTATCGCAAGTTTATCTGAACTAGCTGTATATAAATGTAAACAAAAAAAGTAAACCAATATTAAAAGTGCTGTGTGAATATGTGTTAATATAAAAACAAATAATTATATTACAATTTAAAATTTTATTAATTACAAACACTAAAAATGAAACGAAAAACAAAATTTTAGAACAGAAGTCAATGTGAAGCATGTAGTATGTGTCGTGGAAACGGCATGCTTCGCAATCATGATTCAGAGAGCGAAGCAAGTGCTTCACATTGCCGTGTAAACATGCTATAAACAAGTTGAAGCCAATTTAATTTTGTCCTTTTATCATCACTTGGCGCATTAAATGAACTTGTAAAAGTTGGTTTCCTTCTCTTACATGTGCAGCAATACCTCATGTTTAATTTTTTGGTTTTTAAATTAAATTTTGTAAAATTTTAAATTTTCTTTACTTTTCAAATTATTTGAAAATTTTTTTATTTTTTAAATTTTTAAGAATTTTGACAGCAACGTCGAACATAAACAAAAATCAGCTGGGCTATTAACACCATCTGTCAATTAATGCGCCTTGGTCGATAGCATGTCCAGAAAGAGATGCACAGAAGAAGAAATTTATAGCCGTCTCATCACAGATCCTTGTCGCCTCCATTATTTTGTGCAATTAAAATATGATTCTAAAAATATCGATATTAGACTTGTATCATTTAGTTCATTTTAGTGATTTCTCATTTTAGTTCAAAGTTAAAAAATGAACTAGTTCATTTTTTAGTTCAAAATTTCTTTCTAGTTCAAAGATCGTTTAGTTCAAATGTTCTTTTAGTTCAAAATGTCTTTATAGTTCAAGGCTCGTTTATTTCAGATGTTCTTTCGCAGTTCTCATTTATAATTTTCTCTATATCAGGAAAAAAGGCAAAAGGTAATTATCGTTTTAAATTATTTTTAAATTTGCTTCATTAACAGCGTCAGAAACAGTGAACAACAAAATATACGTGCTATTTAATTCATCTTGTAGCAGTTCAAACACAAAGCATAGTTCAAAATTAAACTAGGTAGAAGTACAAATTTGAACTAGTTGATTTAGTTCAGGAAATAGAATAATTCAGTTGAACTAGTTCGTTTATGAAGTACACAAGTCTAATCGATATTGCCGTGCGACTTTCCTCGACAAATGCAAAGGGAAACATAGAGGTTAAAGATGTTGTTTTCATAAGGCTTTTAAAAGGTAGTTAAACATTGCTTTGCAAAACTTTGTTGCATGAAGTTATTTATAAACAATAGTGGTAATAATAAAACTTTTTTTTATTAGTTTTTTCGATGGAAAGTAGTAAAAAAACTACAAGCCGGCCTCATTGAGAGATTTTTAAAACTGTAGAAAAACAAAATTTGTAAGCACAGAAACATAAAAAAGAAAATTATACAACAGTAAAGCTTAACCTTGCATACATAAAATCCTATGTTTTTAATAAATAAATGCAAACTTTAGTTTTAATCAGATTTCTGCGAATTAAATACGAATTTTACCAGACACTGTCTGGCTTTTGTAGGTAATCTTTAAGATATTTATCAGAAATCAATACATATTTCGCCTAATGTCACAGAGTTTCCCATGAAATTTGTTTAGAATTCTGTAAGATTTCTATCAGTAACGTCGGAAAGAGATTAAGAAAATCCCAAACTACTTCATATATTTTTGAGTCAGAACTCTGACAGAATTTGTATATGAACCTGATTTTTTTAGACGTTTCTACCAGATATCTTAATGATGTCGGATAATTTTGCTGGCTTGGTATAGATTCATATATACTTTTATCTGTATAAGTATGAAGATATATGTTGATGTCTTATTTCAAATAATAAAATATCTCAAATCGCCTGTCTCACGATTCAAAAGTCTCTACTTGGTACAATTTTCAATTTTAACTAGGGTTGCCAGTCGGGCCTGATTTGGCCTGATTGTCAAGTTTTTTAATGCGCGTCAAGTGTCAAGTGAAAAAGTGATTTGTCAATGTTTTTTGTAAGTTAACTTTTTTTTCAAATTTATTCTAGCTACATATGTAATAATACTTAAAAAAGTAAGTTTATATTTCTAAAAAACACATCGAAAGAGCATATTTTTACTATCAATACAACTAAGGACTAATATGATACATATTTTTTATATACCAAAGATAGGAATAGAATGTCCTTCGATCTAATAAGAGCCGAACTATTAATAAGAATAAATTTTAATGAGCATTGCAAAAACTTTCAAAATTTTTTAACAACACCCGATGGTAGAGAATTAACTAATTCTGTATCTAAGAATACGAAATATATGTGGCAAAATAAATAGAGCCTATATTTTTTTTCTTAAGATAGTACCTATATTTTTTTTTAAATAACGGCTAAGTTTTCTCTAAAATATATAACGACTGAATTTTTATTCTTATATTGTTTTTTGTTTCTTTTACATTGTTTCTGTTATTTTTGTTTTTATTCTAATAATTTTTATAAAAAAATAATAAAAAAATTATATAAAAACCAATAGTATGAGTGTTTTTATTTGTCAAGTTTTTTTTTTCAAAATCGAGTTTTTTTTTTGGGCAATGTCAAGCTTTTTGGCAAATTGGATCTGGCAAGCCTAATTTTAACTGACCAACCTTCGTCATGACCTTTTTTAATATATATATTGAATTAATGAAAATTGACTTATTTGCGTCTTTTTAGTCCATTTTTAATTTAATTTCTAAACTTTTTTAGAAAGAAAAATTATTTTAAAATGTACGAGGGCTGCTATTTATATTTCTGGCCTGGCAACACTGAGTGCTGCCAAGTGCAATCTGACATTTCCATTGGAAAGTTTGTCATTTTTAAGCATAATCGTACTCAAGGCAAATTGAATACTAGGTAAAACTAATACGGCAGGTGATCGAAATCGCTTTTTGTTGACGCGCCATTTAAAAAACGAAAAAAAATTTCAATTTCAAAATCGAGAAAATATTATTAAATAATTATTTTGTTGATAAAACAGTGAATTTGCGAATTAAACGTTATGTGAAAAGTGTGTGTGTGTGTCCAAGAAGTGCATATATAAAATAAACAAAACACAACTTTTTAAAAAAAGAAAACGTTTCTTTAAGAAACATTTTTAAAAGTTTATAAAAAAATATTTGAAAATTTTCTTATTGTGCGGCTTGCGAAATAATATTTTGAATTTTGAAAATTTTTTTTCGTTTATTGGAGTCTATGGTGTGCAAATTATTATATGTAAATTTACTTTTTATGAAATTTCTTTTTCTTCGGTTTTTTTTTTAGTATTTTTCCTCTCTGTTGAAAAACACATACACGTAAATTTACACTAACAAAATATACGGGTTTTTTGTTTTTGTACTCATGCGATTACCTAGTATTCAATTCGCCTTGAATCGTACTCAAAACGTTTTGACGTACGACCATTATTTGTGTTGTTTACAGTGACTTGAAAAAATTAATATAGAAAAAATGAAATTAACTCGTGAACATTTTCGTGCCATCATTTTTCACAAGTTTTGAAGTGGATTATCACGACAAGAGTGCATTGATGAACTTAAATCTTTGTATGGCGATGAAGCACCATCCCATAGCACTGTGAAAAATTGGTATAATGAATTTAATCGTGGCCGAAGCTTGCTCAAAGACGAATTCCGTGAAGGTCGTCCAAAAACGGCTGTTGTGCCAGAGAACATTGATGCCGTGCGTGAACTCTTAATGCAAGATCGACATGCGACATACCGAGAGATAGAGACATCCTTGGACATTCGATACTGCATGAACACCTGGCCGTAAAAAAGGTTTGTTCTCGTTGGATCCCGCACAATTTGAAAGTCGCTCAAAAAAAGGCTCGTGTCGATTGTTGTTAGAAATGTTGCGAAAATACGATTGCGGTGCTTCAAAAGACGTTTATAAGATCGTCACAGGTGGCGAATCATGGATATATGCGTATGAGCCCGAAACGAAACAACAATCGACCGTGTGGGTCTTCAAAGACGAGCAAAATCCAACGAAAGTTGTTCGTGGAAGAAGCACTTCGAGGCAAATGGTCGCCTGTTTCTTCAGTAAATGCAGTGGACTTGCCTACTGGCTTTTTGATAGCCGACAAATAACTTTTTCCATGAGGAATTGAAATTCTCGTTTTGCTGCCGCTAGTCTTTCACCTGCAAGTCGTCTTGGGCGCGTAAATACTGGTGGGCCGGTTGTTACAATGTGATGTGTGGTCTTGCTTGTTATTGGCATTTTATTCGAATTGAGGATAGCTAAATCATTATACTCACTTAGTATATGTGAAAATTTAATCCTTTTTCAAACGTTAATATTTTAATTTGTGAATTTTGAACCACATTTGCTTTTGTTTCTAGCATTGTTTTCCTGTCAACTAGTTTACCTCTTTTTATAACAACCAGTAAGTCATATGTTTTTAAAAAAGAGGAGCCTATTATTGCCGCATTAACGTCGGCGATGTAAAAATTCCAACTTAAACTGCGGCGCAACCCGAGTGATAAATGAAGACGGCGCTGTCCAAACGTTTTTATAGACGAACCATTAGCAGCGAAAAAAGTTGTTGTCGAAGGCATCTTACGTTTGTCCGCGGCGCTGGGAGAATTACAGACACGTCAGCACTAGTGTCTATTAGAAATTTTATACTTGTGTTGTTATCGCAAATAACAAGGCGAGCAATTTGAAAAAAATTTTTGGTTTTTTGCATAATTGCAAAGAGCCCGACACTTTCGTGCCTCACTACCAAACTTTTCATGATACCAACAGTAACCACTTGCAGAAGTGGGTGTTTTTGCTCGACGCTCTCTACTGTTTGAAGTACGATGAATGCTTCGTCCACGAAATCGTCTTCCACGCTCATTTACTAATCGATTTATCTGCTGTTTAATACGTTGTATACGAAGATCGGTATCACTTTGTAGATTTTGTGATGTGGACACTGCGGCCACGTGTTGATAATCTGAAACTTCCATTATTTTGTCAGCAAGTTTCACCAGCTCCAGCAAGTCTGCATTTGATGACTGCAATATGGCTCTTGTTTGCGCAGGACGTCTCTGTCGCCATAGGCACTTTAAAAAATCATTATTTATTTAACCCCTCGCTAAGCTTCAATAATTGCGTAGGACGTTTGTCGCCCAAATCAATCTCGAAAATAAGCTTTTGGATTTTTTTTGTTCACTGTCACAATACCTTTCAATTATGCAGGATTTGAGGTTAAGGTACTTGTCTCGTTCGGGAAGATTTAAAATTGTGTCGGATACCTGTGCCAACACATTACTTTTAATAGCAGCCACGGCTGTGTTATATCTAGACATATGGCTCCGGCCAGAAAGGTGGAACTTTAACGGATACCCTGTTAACGATTGTACTACTTTCATGACTAACTATAGGTACGTTAGGTATTGTTTCTGACTGTCTGGATGTTTTTGCTTGGTCCACAGTTTTATTTTCGGTTGGCTTTCCTTCGTTCATGGCGTTGTTCTTTTTGTCGGGGTCACCAATTATAGCGTAATATGAAAGGCGTGTTAGTTCTTGTAACAACTTTTATTAACTAAAACTCCATCTTTATTTTAAATAATTCTTTATATATTATTTTAAGCACACAACATACAAATTAGATCTTCTTACGATATGCCACAGGCTCATATAAGTAAACCTACATCAATTATGGAACACCCTTTAATTTCAAAATAAATTATAAACTCGTTGCTGTAGCCGGCTTAGAAATACAGGTCCCTTCTAGGTTTCAGCGTTCTGTCTATAATGGTTCAAAAGTTCTGCCACATACTTTAAATTAAATAATATTGGGACACCCTTTAACTTCCAAATCCAAATTTTATACGTTTTGTTATAGTGCATTTAGCAATACAGGTTCGTTGTAAATATCAAGCGTCTGTCTATAACTGTTTAAAAGTATGGCCATATACATCAAATTAAATGAACTATTGGTACGCCCTTTAATTAATAGTTTTAGTTATTAATACTCGACATTCTGACCAATTTGCAAGCATTTGTCTTAAAGGTTCAAAAGATAGTCCCATGTAAGTAAATGTACATCAATTATCGGACACCCTTTAATTTCTAAATTCAAATTATAAACTTGTTGATAAAGCGGACTTAGCAATGCAGATTCTATTAAGTTTCAGCATTCTGTCTATAATGGTTCAAAAGTTCTGCCACATACTTGAAATTACACAACTATTGAGACACTTTTTAGCTTCCAAATCCAAATTTTATACTTACTGTGGACTTAGCAATACAGGTTCGTTGTAAATATCAAGCGTCTGTATACCACTGTTTAAAAGTATGGCCATATACATCAAATTAATTGAACTATTGGCGAGCCCTTTAATTCATAATTTTAATTATTAATACTTGTTACTATAACGGCCAAAGCAATCGACATTCTGCCCAATTTGCAAGCGTTTGTCTATAACGTTCAAAAGATAAACCCATATAAGTAAATTTACATCAATTATGGGGCCACCCTTTAATTTTAAGATTTATTTTTGTATAACTTTTTGTTATTGGGAGTTATAGTAATACGCAGTCATTTTAAATTTTACAGAAGATGATGTTTACGACGAACATAAGGTAGATAGATACAAAGAATGCTGATGAAGGATGTGGCGGTCCAAAAAATGCTGCATTTCATTCTGCTAGCGTCTCATTTTTCTTAGTTTCTTTGGAAAACGTCCGCATATATTTGTAAATAATTTTTCTTTCTAAAAATGTTTAGAAAGTAAATTATAAATGAACTAAAGAGCGGAAAATAAGTAAATTTTCATTAATTTATAAGATCGATTGTTCAAATCCTGATTGGGAAAAACTTAAAAATTATAAATATAATGTTTACTTTCTTTGAGCCAAATTAAAATATCGATGGTTGTTCCAACGGGCTATCAAATAGAGGTGTTTAAAAAAATATGAAACGTTTCACGAGTTAAGATTCAAATATAGCTACGTCAAGGCCAGAAAAAATCTCTTTGTAATTTAAAAAAAAAATTGAAAATTGGGTAGACCCAAGAAATTTTTAGCAAAAATAAATTTTTTAGGGGAAGGATCTCGCCTACTTCAAAACGTGTATTCGACCCGTTATACTAAAAACATATGAAAACCACGATCCCGAAAAACCAACTTATGCGCGTTGTATACTTTTAGCAATTTAAGAAAATAAACTACGTCAAATTACATTAATTTCAACTAACTACTAAATACTTATCTGCTCTGCTTGGATACTTCTAGATGGTAGCTGTCGTTGATGGTTTTCTGACTGCTTTTCCGTTTCTGATGGCGGGCAGGTTGTGGATCTTAAAGGCTGGCCTCAGCCGATATTATTGACACTGTTGATCCGGCCCAAACTACGTTGTGGTAGTTGCTGTTTGTTGTTGTTACTATTATTAATTTGTTGTTGTTGCTGTTTTTTGTTTATATATAAGTAATAAACTAAAAGTTAAGGATTACCAATTGGTTCGAATTAAACAAATTAATTTTAGACGCGACCAACTGCGTCTTATTAAACAACACCAAAGATTTATACTTTAAAATAATTTACAGTATTTATTCACAACGATTTACACAAATTAAAATGAATTAAAAGAATTAAATAAACCGTTTAGCACGAGCGCGTAACCAAGACTGCCTTCATCAAATTAGCAACTTCACCTCGAAAGCTAGCTGGATCACGTTGCATCGACATGTGCGGTTATCCAGACGCTTAGTTGGCAAATATATTTTAGTGTAATTTGATGCTCCTGTTGTTGAGCAATAGTTATTGCGCGTGCAGAAACCATGGGAAAATATTTTATAAAGTTTTATGCTGACGCGGCTAAACTTCTTTCATTAGCCGTGTTGCCACTGTTGTTAACTCCTCCCTTCTTAAAAATCTGCGTCCCGCAGATCACTGCAGGTGTTTGGGGTGAGGGGCAATTTATCATTATTCCTGGAGTTTCAACTACTGGAAGGTTATGTCGTCTTACTAATCTGTACCACAGCAATCCGAGACAAATGCCCATTACTATGGCTACGACAATGTGGCAACCTAGAGTTAGGTTTGATCTTAATTCCAAATGTTGGATGCTATCAATGTTGTGCAAGCTAATGTTGTGGACTTGATCGAGGTTCACCAGCAATCTTCCATTCGTGACACTTGTTAGAATTGGAGGTAGTGGTTGCATTCTAGAGATGGATGTACTTGAAAAGGTTTCGTCATCTATAAGAATTGTTTCATTAGACAGCTGAATCAGATAGGTACCATTGAGGAACTCTCTGAGCCCTTTTGTTGTAATCACGCCTATGTAGTTTGTTACGAACACCATATCGGATGTTATCATCTCGGTGATCTGAGCTTCTGTCTTCATGTATTGACAATTGGCGATTCCTCCTTTGAGTAGACGTGGTATGCAGGTCTCTTCCATTTGCTTGTCAAGGGAGGATGACTGACAAACCGTTACGTTGTTGAAATATAAACATGGACTTTTCATCCCGTATGTTTCATTTTGACTGATAAGGATTTCATTAAATGGCAGTACGATCCGCTTGCCTGAACTAATGGTTGATCTAACCATAAGTCGTTGATAACGGTTCTTTTTTACTTTTGGAATCGATACGACATACAACAATGCAGATCCGTTGGCAAAAATTGAAGGCTTCCCATACTCAATTGCTTCTACTGCGTTGGAATACGGCAGTGTTTCCATTTCAGTGATAACTCCCTCGACTTCATTTCGGTCTAATAGATTTGTGTTTACGATCCCACCTTTAGCCATTTGGCATGCTCTCACAATCTCATCTACTGTGTCTTTTAAAATAAGCACCTGGTTTATGGTTCCTTGTCCAATTCTCTCGGCCTCTTTTCCATTAGTTATTTCATTTACTCTGGAGACGAGTTCGCTAGTCTTTTGGACAACTTCATTTGTCGCATTCATAAGTTGAGCATTGATTTTATATTGTTCGTTATTGTTGGTAATAAGTGTATTTTGACTGCTTAAAATGTTGTTCCAATCTGAGGCGTCTGGATTTCCCGCGACCCATTTCCAAGCTGAGCCGATCCAATCAATAGATCGTGGCTTCCTATTCTTTGTACCCTGGAGTTCGGTTAGTCTTTCTTGCACTTGTGTGAGGTAGTACTTGATGACATCTTTGTTATGACTAGGGTGCAAATGTTTTTCTACCAGCACTGTTACATTATTGGCGATTGTTGCATAGCTTTCGAGGTCTATTAGGTGAACTAGCTTCAGGTTACCATTTATTATCCAAGCATTACCGGCTCGTACGGTTACAATAGGGGCTTCATAGCGGAATATTTCTGCTGCTTGCAGAGTGATTATGCTCGTGTTAAGGATAATAGTTAGTAGTAAAAACATTTTTCTGTAAATATAAACTTTTTAATTAATTATGATTGGGCAGAGCCCTTTTTAATTTAGTTTTTAAATCTTAAGTTATTTAGAAAGGGGGAGAGAAGAAAAAAAATTTTTTTTTTTCTTGTGCTTCGGCGAAGGCCACCTTTTCTTCTTTTTTTTTTTTTTATTAAATGAATAGGTTAGTATTATTAGTAAGTTAGTAGAAAAAAAATATATTGTTAAAAATTTTGTTTTATTTTTATGATAGATACTTTTCATGCAAGATTCTTTCATATATTTTCATTTTTCCTTAATTTTAAATTGGCTTATTCTTGTATTTGTTTTTTTTTATTTATTACCTTTTCATTTAAGGTTTTTTTTCTTTTTAATTTTTTATTCTAGTCTAAGGCTTTTCCAATAATACGATTTCTCAATGCTCATGGAACCTTTTGGGGAGTTGAACCCCTCCACAAATGTGTGGTTCCACTGTAATTTCAGGCCCATTTGTTAAAAAATTTTTTGTATCGACCGTAGATTTCGTGTTATCCCTTTTAGTTTCAAGCGTTGATGGTTTAATTGCAAGAAACCTACTCATGGTACGAAGATCTACTACGACTTATGACAGTGAGGATATCACTATCACAAGTCGTTGTCCCAAAAAAAAAATGAAATCGCATTAAGGAGGCCACTAGTTTCTTTTCTTAAAAAAAAAAATTTTGCTATATTGAGTCATATCTTTCTTTCTTTTTATTCTTATTTTTTTATTTTTAAAATATTCATTTTGAATAAAATTTTATATATCTTTTTTTTCCTAAAGAAATAGAAGTTTTTTTATTAGAGGAAAGAAGTATTTTGAATTTATTTAATGTTTTTTATATTGGCCTTGTGAATCCTTTTACCACTTTCTGTGCGAATTGTGACCTTATTGTCTTTTTCTACTATTTCTTTCCTATACACTGCTTTATTCTTAGCTTTTATATTTTTTATTCTTACATAAATAACATCGCCCTTCTTATATTTTTTTGGAGATGTACGTTTTCTATTCATCCGATTGTTTCGTTCTTTTACATTTCTCCTAATAAGTTTTCTAAGGTCTTTATTAATTTTAGAGCGAGCTTCAAGTAGTTTACTAAAGTCTGTTGCTTTGGTCCTATTAAAAAATATGTCGCTAGGTCTTCTGTCAGTCACAGAATGAATGGTGTTATTATATCTGTCCACTGCGACATATATCAACTCTTGTACGCTCAGTTCAGCATTTTCTGCTCTTAGGCATCTGTAGATTTCTATTAGGGTTGAGTGAAAGCGTTCCACTTGACCGTTTACTTCACTGCGCTGGGATGGCGTTAAGTATATTTTTATTCCTAGCCTTTCAAGGAAGTCCTTTATTAAAGGGCTAATAAAACTACTTTCGTTGTCAGTTACTAAAATTTTGGGTGCCGTAAAATAATGCAAAATTTTTATTAATTTTTCTCTAATATTCAAAACGGATCTGTCACTAATGTGGAACAGTTTAGCAAACTTAGAGAACTTGTCAATCACTGATATAAATTTTTGGTCCTGTATTTCCATTATGTCCATGTGCAAAATTTCACATGGTGACTTAGGAGCAGGTGTTTCTTGGAATTCTGGTCTGTGGGGATTTCTGTCATATTTGTTGGTATTACACACATCACAGTTCGATACGAATTTTCTTATGAGAGCGAACATACGAGGAAAATAGTACTCTTCCAAAATCTGCTTCCTATTCTCTCTTGCATTTCTATGCGCCCTACGATGTTCCTTCTGGATTATTTCAAATTGTCGGCTTTCTGAATTGACATCTGAGACAATTTTTTGCGCGATTCTAGCTTTGTATCTAGAAAAATGTTGTAAGTAGAGCTCTTGTATAGTTGGTAAATACATTTCTGGAGCTTTAATACCGTTTACTATGTTCGGGTATAATGTTTTCTTTAGGACATTTAAAAGTTTCTCGGCATTCCACTCAGGTGACGAAAAATAATGTCTATTGGTGCCGCTATGTGGGATCTCAGTTGAATGGAGATCTGGTCCAATTTTAATAATTATCTGGTTCTTAAAAACGTTGATCGGAATTTCCATGTGGGGGATAAGATCCGACGCATCTTGAATTGCACTATGGACAGTTGAACATGTTGATGTTGTGTCGACATCCCTTGTTTCTGATGCAGTTTTCGTACTTTGTGAATTATTGTCATCCACTTCCGATGCTGTTCTTGTGATTTCCGAGTTTTCGCTGGCTGATATTGTAGATTCATCGCTGATGTGGTGGATACTAGTTTTTGATCTTGAGAGAGCGTCTGCAACATAATTTGATCTACCGGGTTTGTAGATTAATTCGTGGTTATACTCCTCTATGCGAGCCTTCCATCTTTTTAGTTTAGCATTGTAATTCCTGTTACTTAAAGCATAAGTAAGGGGTTGATGATCGGTGTAGATTTTTATTTTCTTGGCACCATATAAATAGTTTCTTAAATTGTCTAGTGCCCACACGATGGCTAGCATCTCTTTTTCATTTGTAGCATATCCTTCTTCTGCTTTATTTAATGAACGTGATATAAAAGCAATAGGTTTATCCTTACCAATCTCTCCTTGTGAGAGAACAGCGCCAATAGCATAATTTGAGGCATCTGTTGTGAGATTAAATGGTTTATCGAAATCGGGGAATGCAAGAACTTCTGAAGTAGTTAGGAGTTCTTTAAGTTTTTGGAAGGCAATTAATCCCTCGGAGTTCAGTTCTATACGAACTTTTTTTGACTGGTTGGCCCTTACCTGCGCATTTTCACCTCTTGTCAGGTTTGTAAGCGGTTTTGCTACCTTTGCATAATCCTTTATAAAACGCCTGTAGTACGACGTCATCCCTAAGAAACTTTTCAACTCCTTTAGATTAGTAGGAGGTAAAAGATTTTTAATAGCCTCCACTTTTTTAAAATCGGGTTTTATTCCATCAGGGCCTACTAAGTATCCTAAGAACTCGACTTCTGTCTGCATAAAATGTGTCTTTTCGATATTTACCTTCAGATTAGCTTCATCTAGCCTCTCGAAAATAGTGTCGACGTTTGTCAAGGTTTCTTCTTCGCTCTGTCCAAATACGATAATATCATCTATATATACGTAGCAGATCTTCCCGATAAATTCCTTAAGGACATCGTCAATCATTCTTTGAAATATGGCGGGAGCATTTTTCAGCCCAAAGGGTAAGCGAAGAAATTCATATTTTCCATTCATAGTTGAGAACGCAGTTTTCGGGATGTCAGCGGGCTTCATAGGTATTTGATGAAAACCGGAGGTTAGATCAATCGTTGTAAAGAATTTCGCATTTCCTAGGCTTGCTAGAGTGGCATTAATGTCCGGTATAGGGTATGTGTCAGGCACAGTGACAGCGTTTAACCGTTTATAGTCGACAACCAACCTATATTGCTTTTCTCCGTCTGGTTTTGGTTTTTTTGGCACAACCCAAATCGGGGAATTATAGGGGCTTTTAGAGGGGCGAATTATTTCTTCGGATAACAGTTCGCTAATTTGTCTCTCTACTTCATCTCTCATTGCAGCTGGATATGGATAGCTTTTTGAATAGATTGGTTCTGTTGTGCTTGTCTTTATTTCTGCCAGAACATTGGTTGCTGCAGCTTGGCTCTTGTCGAGGGGCCCGAACAAATTCCTATGCTTGTCAATTATTTCATTTATTTTCAATTTTGTCCCCGTGGACAAAGGTTCGTTCACTATATAGTTTAAACTATTAGAAATTTTGTCCTTAAGAGGAATCTTAATGGTTTTCCTAAGCAGAAGGACATTTTTCTTTCTATCAACCACTGCTTCTAATTCCTTAAGGGTGTCGTCGCCTATAATCCCGTCAAAATTATCTAATCCCGGTAGTACGTAAAATGTTATAGAGTCTGGTATATTGTATTTTGAAAAAAATTTTCCGGTCACCATTTGGTCAATTTTTACTCGTCCTCCTACAGTTCCTACAATGATTGGTTTATCTAAGGGCTTGCTACCCCTAGATAAATAAGGACTACAGAAGTTCTTATTTGAGCCCGTGTCAATCAAAAATTGCAGGGTGATATCTTTCCCTATTTTATGTTCTATGTAAGGTAGGCTTGATGGCCTGCCTCCATAAAATTTTGTTCGCTTGCTGCGCTATCAAAACTATCAATAACTTCATCTTGGGGAGGTTCCCTAGTATCCTCATCATTCGTATCTAAATGATAAAGACGTGCCTGCTTGTTCCTATTGAACATTTCCGAAGCACTTCTTTTCTCTGCTGGTCTAGGGCGGTTCATGTAATTTACCTTTCGCGTCTGTATCGAGCGGTCTACCTCCATTGGTTCTGGTTTTACCTGGTGAGATTTGGCATAAGGCGCAGGGCTATGATTGGAGTTCGGGTTATACTGTTGATAATTATTGCTTTTCTGTTGCCAGTTATTATATCTATAATGATTTGTAGAAGGGTTGCTATAAAAATGTCTAGGAGGGTTGTTATTAAAATGCCTAGGAGGTCTGGGTGGAGTTGTTGCACGTACTGGAACTTGTTGCGTATGGCCCCTTGTTGGCACTCTTGTATGAAGGATATTATTCCTCATAGTAAGATTTTGAAGTTCGAGACAAGCCGAATACGCTTCCGGCAATGTTCTAGGTCGTTGAATTATCACCATTCGGGACAATTCAGGAGTAAGGCCTCGTATAAATATATCCAAGGCTCTATTCCTGTGCGTCGTTATTAGAGCGTTCATGGTTTCCTCACTATAAGTTTCGGTTTTTAATTTGTTTATAATTAGAGATAATTGGTGGTTTACGGTTGAGTAAAATTCATCCACTTTCGACGAACCCTGAGAGAGCTGATTAAGTTGATGTTCTAATGTCTGAACATCCCTCTTGTCGGCATAATGGAGCGACAATATTTTCTTCACTTCCTTCCAGTCTGCCTCAAATACATTGTAGGATACAAGGGCCGCATCCGCTTCCCCTACAACCTTTTGTCTAATACTCTGTATTATTGATCGATAGATTGGTTTGTCCCTTACAATCTCGAAATCTTTTAGAATCATCTCAACCGAATGCACCCAAGAGACATAGTGCAACGGGTTGCCATCGAACGTACGCAGTTCCTTGACACTGTCCGGGAGTCTACAAATTGCCCTCAAATCTTCTTCCGTCCTGGGTACTTGTAGAATTGAAGCGACTTCTGTATCCCCTACATTATTCTGTTCCTGTCTCTCTATTTGTTGTATTCTCCTACTCAATTCTGCAACATCGTTAGCTTGTTCTATTTTAGAAAGCCTGCTCTCTACTAATTTAGCCTGCTCTAAGAGACGATTTACCGCCCCCGTTAAGGTAGTAATACTCATTCTCATTTCCTCCATTGTCACTAATAGTAGATCACTTTATTATATGGTAAAAGGACTCACCTGGAATTCAGTAGGACACTCCCTGTTTGGGTTTTCACTTCTTTCCACTTTTTAACTTTCAACTTCTTATATTTTCTCAATTTTTTAATTTTTTTTTTTTTTTCTTTTCAATTTTTATACCTCTTTTATCTTTTCTCAAATTTTCATTTCTATATTTTCAATTTTTATGCTTTTTTCAATTTTTTATATATTCTCAATTTTTTTCGCTTTTCGATTTTTAAACCTCTTTCATTTTTTTTTTTTATTTTCTAAAATTTTTATTTCTATACTTTCTCAATTTTTAAAATTTTTTTTTTTTTTTTCGCTTTTCAATTTTTATACCTCTTTTAACTTTTTATATTTTCTCAAATTTTTATTTCTATATTTTCTCAATTTTTTATTTTTTTTCGAGTCTTGGTCACGCGACGCGAACACGCCAATTGGCAAACCCTTTTTTTCCTCGCGGGAGGTCCGTTTTATTCCTTTTTGGAAATCCGTTTTTATTTTCACGGATTCTTACTGGGGAACGGATTTACTCCACTTTTGGTCTGATAACCTTCTGTGAATTTTTTTTTTTCACAAGGAGTATCAGGTTGCCAAAGGAGGGGCTGTTATGTCTTTAGATTAAATTATAGACTCTGGAGTGCTCCTTGGAGATCGCAGAATTTTTATTTTTTATATTCTTTGTTTTATTCTTATTATCTATTAAATTATTATTTTTGTTAAATTATTTGGTCCTGGAGGGCTCCTTGGAGATCGCAGAACTTATTTATTGAATTATAAAAAATATTTTATATTATAAAGGACCCTACTGTTTTTAAATTTTTCAGTAGGTCCCTGCTCGGGCGCCAGTTAAGGATTACCAATTGGTTCGAATTAAAAAAATTAATTTTAGACGCGACCAACTGCGTCTTATTAAACAACACCAAAGATTTATACTTTAAAATAATTTACAGTATTTATTCACAACGATTTACACAAATTAAAATGAATTAAAAGAATTAAATAAACCGTTTAGCACGAGCGCGTAACCAAGACTGCCTTCATCAAATTAGCAACTTCACCTCGAAAGCTAGCTGGATCACGTTGCATCGACATGTGCGGTTATCCAGACGCTTAGTTGGCAAATATATTTTAGTGTAATTTGATGCTCCTGTTGTTGAGCAATAGTTATTGCGCGTGCAGAAACCATGGGAAAATATTTTATAAAGTTTTATGCTGACGCGGCTAAACTTCTTTCATTAGCCGTGTTGCCACTGTTGTTAACTTAAAATTATGTATTATTAATTTGTTGTTTATTTTTGTTGTTGAGAAGAACAACACGTACGAAGTGTGATGAGAGATTGAAAGTTGTATATTTTTTAAATTGGCACTCTGCAAATAATATTTTAATGTTGTAATTGCCATTTACAGTTGTTTTTTTTTTCTTTTGGTTCTGTCCTCAAAAGGCGTAATTCCCTAAGAGTCTGTGAAAATTGTTATTTAAAATATAACAAGCTTCATTTTAATCTCTTATTATTGAAACAAATACCGTATCCGAAATTTGAACATTTTTATGTAGCTTGTTTACTTATTTAAACAATATATTAAGGGCGATCGGTGGTGTTTGTTAATCTTTTATTTAATATGTAAGTTTTATTTTGTACCTTCACTTGCAGTTAAGCAATGACGAGAAATTGTGCCAAAGTGTATAGGGTAATTAGTAATGGTGATCTATTTCTTTCGCACAGCGAAATGTCCTCAGTAAAAAAATTTTCACGTGCCCACACAAGGAATTAACCTACATACGTAAATAAATTGAGTTGTTGTTGTCATTTTCAATAATTGTTTTTGTTTAAGAAATGATTTTAACGGTATTTTATTTCCCTAAATATAAAATAAATATTATTTTTTTTCCTACACTCCAACTCGTCTCGTTGCCTGCTGCTGTTCGAAAGGACGAAAACAGGTCAACGTTTTAATTTTACCGGCTATATTGCCAGATCGTTTCTCTTCTTTACAAAAACATAATTATTGTTCTTAATTATCTGCGCAAGACTCAATATCTTGTAAACACATTTTAAAATAAAAATGACAATAGCAAATGTATACAATAACATACATAATTCCTTGTTATATTGTCCTTGTTTGTTTAAAATGTTGTATGATTTTATTAATTAATTTGTTACTTCTTTTTATCAGTTAAGACCGCAGTCTAATGGGCTAATTATGGTCATTAAACATTATGCTATAAACACAATCAAAGGCAACCGACCATCGACTATCGACTACAAAAGTAGCTGGCTACAAAAATAACCAAGTTGCCAGCTACTTAATTCTTTTAACGACCATCGACCACTAACTACAAAGAATAAACATCAGTTTTGACATATGTATTTAAGTTAACCAAAACAAACTTGATTTTTTTAAGTGAATTTGTGTAAAAAAAAAATTAAATGTCTCAAGAAAATTTAATTAACTTTATAAATTCTATTGCTAAAATAGTGGAAACAAAGACTTCAGTGTATGAAGTGTCCACGTCCATATTTGCATGTAAATTGAACGAAACATTTACATTAAACAATATAATAAATATATATAAACAGTAAAAATTACTATTGTATACTTATCAAATTCAATAAAAACCCCAAAAAATAAATATAAATGAAACAAATTAGAAATTTATGAAAAAAGAACTAAATGGAAAATTTCACAAACAAAAAGTAAATGAAAAATGCGCCAAATAAATAGTAAATGAAAAATGTATATTTTTTTTTTAAATCTTAATTTAATAATGGCAGGGGTATATAACTACAGCGCCAGGGTATCCCACAAGTATTTTGATATAACTAGTCTCTCCAGGAACTGCACATCGACCTATACCTTCGTATAGGAAGTGGAAAATCCTGTTGAATAAAAACTGTGCGCGTTGCGACAGTCAGTAATAAACTGATGAAAAATGTAAACAAATTAACAGATGATTATTAATTTTCAATGGTGCCACTATAAAAGTTTTTCGCGTTTTTAAAAGCGATATTTAATGTATTGCGTTTTTAAAAACACCATTTCATGCATTTATTGTATTGGCACCACTAATCTGTTTTTTGTAGCCAAGAAAAATAGAAATTAGCCTACGTTTGCTACGGGCTACAAAAGTAGCCGTGTAGTCGGTAGTTGTGTAGCTGCTAAAAGATTTATTCTCATAAGCACGCATGTGTTCTATTTTTGACATCTTGTAGTCGATGGTCGGTGGACATGATTATGTTTATAGCATTAATGCTATAAACACAATCAAAGGCTACCGACCATCGACTACCGACTACAAAAGTAGCTGGCTACAAAAATAGTCAAGTTGCCAGCAACATAATTTTTTTAACGACCATCGACCACTAACTACAAAAAAAAACATCTGTTTTGACATACATGTTTGTATTTAAGTTAACCAAAACAAAACAAACTTGATTTTTTTAAGTGAATTTGTGTAAAAAAAAATTTTAAATGTCTCAAGAAAATTTAATTAACTTTATAAATACTATTGCTAAAATAGTGGAAACAAAGACTTCAGTGTATGAAGTGTCCACGACCATATTTGCATGCAAATTTAACTAAACATTTACATGAAACAATATAATAAATGTATATAAACAGTAAAAATTACTATTATATACTTATCAATTTCAATAAAAAACCCAAAAAATAAATATAAATGAAACAAATTAGAAATTTATGAGAAAAGAACTAAATGGAAAATTTCACAAACAAAAAGTAAATGAAAAATGTATTTTTTTTTTAAATCTTAATTTAATAATGGCAGGGGTATATAACTACAGCGCCAGGGTATCCCACAAGTATTTTGATATTACTAGTCTCTCCAGGAACTGCACATCAACTTATACCTTCGTATAGGAAGTGGAAAATCCTGTTGAATAAAAAATGTGCGCGTTGCGGTTTCAATTATAACTTCACTTTTTTTAAAAAAAATCTTCTCGCGCGCAGATGTTCCCCCTTCGAGATAAAGTAATAAATTGATGAAAAATGTAAACAAATTAACAGATGATTATTATTTTTCAATGGTGCCACTATAAAAGTTTTTCGCGTTTTTAATAGCGATATTTAATGTATTGCGTTTTTAAAAACACCATTTCATGCATTTATTGTATTGGCACCACTAATCTGTTTTTTGTAGCCAAGAAAAATAGAAATTAGCCTAAGTTGGCTACGGGCTACAAAAGTAGCCGTGTAGTCGGTAGTCGTGTAGCTGCTAAAAATTTATTCTCATAAGCACGCATGTATTCTATTTTTGACATCTTGTAGTCGATGGTCGGTGGACATGATTATGTTTATACCATAAAAACCATGTAAAAAACATAATTTTTTTCACCATTACTAAACGTTTCGTCGATGTGGTTGTCGACTTCTTCAGGAGTATTTTTTATTCTCTTAGTTGTACCAATGTATACTTTACCGCACTCTTCGTTATCAGTACCATTACATTTAATTTCATAAACAACATTACTTTGTTCTCTTTTATCAATTTTAGTTTTCTCTTTTAAAAGAGGAGAACATAACAATTGCACATAAACCAAATAAAACAATACAAAATTTATTTACTCAGACGGAAACTAAAATTGA
Organism: Gymnosoma rotundatum; assembly: GCA_916610165.2. NCBI lineage: Eukaryota > Metazoa > Arthropoda > Insecta > Diptera > Tachinidae > Gymnosoma > Gymnosoma rotundatum. The sequence continues at coordinate 85,183,514 of OU744337.1, read as the reverse complement.
TAAAAGAGAACAAAGTAATGTTGTTTATAAAATTACCTTTATCGACAGCGTTGCCGCTTTGGTCCAATCGGACCAAACTTGGTAGTTTTTCGTTTTTAAAAAACAGTTTGGTAGTTTGGTTGGTTTGTTGCATTTTTTTTAATTTTTGGTAGGTTTTCCTCCTCTAGCAATTTTTTAGCAATAGTAAATTTTTCACCTTAAAATTTCAAAACATAAAATAAAAAGAAATGTAACTTTGAATTAAATAAACAATAACTTTGAAAAGTGTTATCACTGTTTTCAAAAACTGTTTTAGGTGTAATAAAAAACATCTCTGCTTTTTTGCATAAAGATTATTAAAGCTTAAGCCATCTCTGGTTTAAGAAACGCGAACAATATTATGAAATTGAAGTTAACTATATTTTTGAGTGAAGGCTTATTTACAAGTGTTTGTATTAAAAAAATTAACAGACAAAATGGAAAAGTAAGCAAACTTTTTTAATTGTATATATGTACCTATTAATTACATAAATATTTACTAATATTGCATGTAAAGAAACAGTAAAAAAATTTAGAACCGAATGGTTGAGCGAATTTCATTGGCTCCAGGAAAGAGATGGGTGTTCATTCTGCATAGTATGCTCTAAAACTATTTTAAATCATAACACCCATTTCAAAAATCACCAAAGACAAACTACCATCTCAACAACTACGGGGGAAAAACCAAGTGAGTATAACAGAGTTTATGTGCAAGAAATGCATTTTTAAATTTTTGGTAGGCTGTGAACGATTTTGGTAGGATTTTTGAAAATTATTGGTAGAAAGTAAATTTCTTGTGTGGTAACGCTGTTTATCGATTACCTTTACCAAATTTTTTGCTGGGTATAAAAACTATCGGTCTAATATATTTTTTTTATCTTGGGGGAGCTAGGGGCGCCGATGATTTGTTTTGCATGGCAGCTGCCATACCCGTGTGCACGCCAGAACCTTTCTGAGAGCTGTTTTTCTTAACATATCAATTCGATTTTAATAACAAAAGTTACACACTTGCAAATGCTATCAAAATCCCAATTAAAAATATTAGCTCGAAATAAGCAAAACATAACGTTTCTGAAGCTGTACTCTCAACTTAAAAAAAAAAACTTTTTTTCAATACTTTCACAGATTTAGAGAAAAAACAATGTAAATTTGTTACGTTTATTTAAATTATAAACGTTTTATTTATGAGTTCTTTATTTGCAAAATAATTACACACACAACTTTTAGAGTTTTAATTAAATTAAAATAAAAATGACTGTGTATTACTATGGCTCCCAATAACAAAAAGGTATACGAAAATAAATCTAGAAATTAAAGGGTGCTCCCTTAATTGATGTAAATTTACTTATATGGGCCTATGTTCTGAACCGTTATAGACAAACGCTTGTAAATTGGACAGAATGTCGGTTGCTATGGCCGATATAGTAACAAGTATTAATACTAAAAATTATAAACTAAAGGGTGCGCCTATAGTTCACTTAATTTGATGTATATGGCCATACTTTTTAACAGTTGTAGACAGACGCTTGAAATTTACAACGAACCTGAATTGCTGAGTCCGCTATAACAAAAAGTATAAAATTTGGATTTGGAAGTTAAAGGGTGTTCCAATAGTTAATGTAATTTTTGTATGTGACCAAACTTTTGAACCGTTATAGACAGAACGCTGAAACTTAAAAGGGACCTGTATTGCTAAATCCGCTATATCAACGAGTTTATAATTTTAATTTAGAAATTAAAGGGTGTCCCATAATTGATGAAGACTTACTTATGTGAACCTATCTTTTGAACCGTTTTAGACAACGCTTGCAAATTGGACAGAATGTCGATTGCTATGGCCGCTTCAAAGAAATGTCTTAAATGTGGAGATAATAATCATATTGCTGCGAATTGCTATAAAGATTATAAATGTTTTAATTGTGGTAGATTAGGCCATCGCTCTTTTAAATGTAAAAATATTCCTCCTGGAAAATCTACTTCGAGAAACCAAAGTCAGGCAAATACGGTAAGAGGTAGTTAAAGTTTGATTTTCAAGAAGATTAGAATCCGTGGAAGAAAAGTTGAAGATTTGATAGACACCGGATGTGACATATGCTTAATGCGATTGGATATGGCGATTACTTTAGGTGGTTTTATGTTGCTTATAACTTTGTTGCATATAACAAAATTAAATTGCACGGTAAAGGTGAAAGTTTAATAGAAACTATTGGCTATTTTGACACGCAGATTGAAATTGATGGGGTTTTCTTTGACGTAACATTTCATATAATTTCTGGAAAAGACGTTCTCCATTCCATTATGATTGGAAATAGTCTTTTGTTGAAATGTGAAGTAACTATATATTATATATATTTCAGATAAATAGAGAAGAATAAAGATGGACGGACTCCTAGTTTAGCTGAAGATAGAAATAATGAAGATGAAAGAAATGAAAGTGGAAAGTGCAGAATTCAAGGAAGTTATAAGAAGATACGTGCAAAAGAAGACAGGAGATGGGAAAACCAAAATTAAAGAGAAAAACTTCAATTAGGCGATAAAACTAAAAAAAATATGCTGAAATGTCCGGAAAAGAATTATTTACAGAATTTTCAAAATTTTGTTGCAGTGCAGAAATTTTTCAAGATACAAAGGATGTAGATTTATTAAAACCAATGATGAGGTGAAACAGTTGGTCGAAAATTATTGACCTGAAAAGATCCATAAACCGCTTGTGGAGATAAAAATAATATTGAAAGACGACATCCCAGTTTTTAAACGACCGAGACGTTTGGTAAATTGCGACAAGGAAATAGTTGATAGACAGGTAAAAGATTGGTTAGAGGAGGGTATCGAAAAAAGATGGTAGAGATTGTGCTGTGACTATCGAAAATTGAATAACAAAATAGTACGCGATAATTTTCCCATGCTACTGATAGAGGAAGTAGTAGATAAACTTCAGGGTCCCAGAGTATATACTACATTAGATTTGGTTAATAGATTCTTCAACGTTTCTGTAGAAGAAAACTCACGCAAATATACATACATTATTGCGAAACCTTTTTCTGATTTATTAAAGAAAAAAATCCCATTTACATTAAATGAAGAGGTCTTAGCGGCATTCCAACGACTGAAAGAAGAGCTCATTAAAGCTCCGATTTTGCATTTGGTTTTTGTAACAGCGGAGACAGACGAAGCCCCGTAAGGAAAAACACCACTCATATGAATTGGAAGTTTTGGCAGTGATTGAGGCTTTAAAGAAATGGTGCCTTTATTTATTAGGCATATCCTTTAAAATTGATGGCAGGTGAGCGTACAAGAGCCATCAGACTTGTTTTCGAAATTAAAGAGTATGATGATTACTACGTTAAAAATGATATATTGTCTAAAGGTCCCGATAAGGAACTTATTGTGGTACCCGAACAAATAGAAGAAGAAATTATCAAGATAGCTCATAGACAAGGTCACTTTGCTACCAAGAAAACACAATATCTCGTAGAAAAATAATTAAAGGCTGCGTATATTGTGTTATTGCAGAAACGAAAACTGGTAAGAGGGAGGGATTTTTAAATCCTATTGATAAGGATATGAGGCTCATTATGACTTATCATATAGATCACGTTAGACCTATTGAGGCTACGAATAAAGCATGTAATCATATTTTTGTAGTGCTAAATGCATTTACCAAATTCGTATGGCTCAATCCTACGAAATCGACTGATGCTAAATTCTAAAAAATTATTTTTGTTTTACATGTAATTATACGAACAAACGATCGATTGCGCCATCATGGGACTGGCATTAAATCATTACACTAACACTAAACACTCTCTTGTTAAAATATGAAACAAAGAGAATCGAATGATAAACATAAACATGTTGAATGAATCTAAACATTGCCGCTTTCAATAACAATCATAACAATACTCGATTTGTTTTTTTTCCAACTAACTAACTAACAAATAACGGTTGATTGTCAACATTTTTTCTATATCAACAAAGAACAAAAAAAACACGAATCATAGTTGTGATTCATTCGTTATTGTAATGAGAGAAATAAAAACATTATTTGAAATACGTAGATTTTACACGTAATGTATGAATGTATGTATGCGGTTTAAATAGCAAATGCTGTTTTAGAATTAAAAATAAGTAAAAAGTTAATATAAAGTTTTTCAGGCATGTCACAAATTCCGTTCGGAATTGAAATGATTCCGTAATTGTCATTCCGATCGGAATGGTTTTAGCTTCTATGGATTCCGTTCGGTTTCGTTAAACCGCAAGAAATCTTAAAAATATGTGTTATGTATGTTATGTGTTAAATATGGCAACACAACACCGAATGTAGCAAAACAAAAAACAGCTGATCGAAAAGTCAATAAAATTTTAACTATTTGTGACTGGACTTATATTTCAAGATTTTTAAAACAAAAGTGTTACATTTTTTTAAAGTAAACCCAAGTTCAGTGTAAGTATTTTTAAATAAATATTTGTAAATTATTACAAATTTTTAATTACAGTTTTATAAGTTATTATCGTGTGAATAAAGAGGCCTTCGTTATGATATTGGAAATACTTTCTAATGATCTTCCGAGCTCTACAATACCACCAGTGATACAATTAGCAACTGCACTTAGGTTTCTGGCAACTGGTTCTTTTCAAGGCGTTATAGGTAAGTACAAATAGTTACCACAATTTAATATCTATAAAATAATTTTAATGTTACCACTACAGCAAAGGATGTGGATGTAAGCCTCGGAAGGAGCACAGTTTCTCAGATATTATAGATAGTAATAAATGCAATTGAAAGTCGTATAAGCCCACAATGGATCAAGCTACAAATGTCTCATGACGAAGAGAAAAAAATCCAAAGCATTTTTTTTTTTTTTTGAAAAATACCAAATCCCAGGTATAGTAGGCTGTATTGATGGTACACACATAAAGCTGACAAAGCCACATACAGACGAATCCCTCTTTTTAAATCGGAAAGGAACGTTCAGTGTCAACGCAATGATTGTAAGAAAACTTCATTTTATATTTTACTATAGTTTACCAATTTTCTTACTTTAGATATGCGATTACAAAATGAAAATCAGGGCTGTGGATGCTTGCAGACCTGGGTCTTGCCATGACTCCTTTATTTGGGACATGAGTATTGCAAGAACTTACTTTTTAAATAAATATTCAAACGGAGACAAAAATTCGCGGCTTCTGGGCGATTCAGGTTATGGATTAGAACCTTTTTTAATTACGCCTTATAAAAATGTAATTGCCGAAACAATGGAACACCGATTTAATAAAAAACACACGTCCGGCCGCAATATAGTAGAGCGCACAATCGGTGTATTAAAAAGTCGCTTTAGGTGTTTACAAAGCACTTTACCCTACACTCCAGAAAAGGTTGTAAAAATCGTCAATGTCTGCTGTGCCTTGTATAATATTTGCAGGGAATATAACATTAATATAGAAGAAGACCTGACATTACGACTAGAGGAAATCGATCCTCCATCTAACGACGACATTTGGAGGAAAGACATTTCTATAATATTGCCAAACGTCTTAGAAACAATATTGCAATGCAAATAAATTATTTTTTTTAATTATAAAAAATTCATTTATTCATTTTCATTTATTTTGTTTTTAATTATAAAAAATTCATTTATTTTAATTATAAAAATAAAACTAAAAATAACTATTTACGTACTAAAATATAAAAAAAAAATGTACTTCTTCTTTCTTCAGTTCACATAAAATTCAGGAAACTTTTTAAGGCTTTAAGCTTTTGGTAATGTAAAAAGAAAGTTTAAAGACTTTTCTAACGTCTTTCGGCTTTTTTGCGTTCTACCTCAAGTCTTAAGGTTTCAAGTTTAATTAATTTGAGCTTAAACTCATTTTTTTCACATAAAATCCTTTTAACTTCGGTATCATTCTTTTCCCTAGCTTCAAAATGTTTTTGTAAAATACCACAAAGAGTATTTAACATTTGATTTTGGGCTACCATTTGGTCGCGCTGTTGTTCCATTAAGGTGGTAATTTTTTTCCTCGGAAAGTTTTTGACTGATTAACTCAACAAGGTTTTTTAAATGTTGGTTTTCCTCAATCAAAAGGCTATTAACATCAGGTTTAGATGGTGTTTGAGGTCTAGCTCTTTTTGGAGTAATTGGCGATATTGTGTGTAGCAGCGGGGATCTTTTCGGATCAGGGCATGGAGTGCATGATCTACTTACTCTTGGGTCAGAGCTAAAGCTTTTGGATCTTTTAGGATCTGGGGATGGTGATCGATCTCTTTGTCTTTTGGTACACTGCTTTGCATTATTTGATGTCGACGGTTGTACATCAAGCTCTTCATTTTCTTTACCCAAATCGTTGAGGCATAAATTTGCATCAAATCCCGCAAAACTTTTGGAACCGTTTATACCATCAACACTTCTGTGTATACCACTTATTCTTGCTAGGGACACCTCAATATCCGTCAAAACATATTTGTTATATTCACCTCCGCCAGTCTTCTGATTTTCTTTTTTATTGTGGCGCATCTTTTTTTTTACGTAGCTCTTCCCATAGGACCATGCTTTCTTCCAACCATTAACATCTTTGGTTGGTGGTCCACATAAATTTAACTCCTTGGTCAATTCAGACCACAATGACTCCACAATAACACGATCTCTTTTCACATAACCCCTGGCAATGTCTTGATGACGTTCCATGAAATCAATGAAGACTTTGTCTTGACCTGCACTTTGATGCTTACCCCTGCGAAAGGTAGCAAATTTTCAAATACCTACACAAAAATAAATTTTTAAATACTTACATGATCGCCTAGTTAATTTTTATTTAGGGTTTAAAGATTTTTTATAAGAAAATTCTTTGCGGCTCTCGATAGTTTTCTATGCTGCCACCATGGTATTTTTTTAAAAAATGTACAAGAATAAAAGTATGGTAACACTGAATAAACAAATTCCGTAGATTTTTTAATTTTTTCTTAAGTGTTAACAAAACCTTAAATTTTTCATTAAATTTTCTTCAAAGTATACTTCTTTTAGTAAAATAAGCAAAACAACAACATTCATTGCTGATAAAAAGACGTTCTGAGTAGTTCATACATCTGGAAAGTGGTTATGAATATATATATGAATTCCACCTACCAATTTAACAGTGGTTTCATTCCGAAAAATTTCTTCGTTTTACCTTTTCTATAGAAGCAAAATACGGAATCAATTCCACTTCCGAACGGAATTGCGTTCCGTGACATGGCTGTTTAAATAAGTTTTTTGTGCACAGAGAACAGAAATTCGTTCTGAGAACCGAATTCGTTGCCAATCGAATTTTGTCGGTTGTGTGTATTATATTGAATTCGGTTGTAATAATAGAATGAATGTGGCACTCACAACTGTTTAAAAAAATGATTCTTGGGTGACTATAAAGTATTATTGTGAATGAAATAAAACAATAAAATATGTTATCATTTACTTTTATTTGAAAAATAAATTGCAGGAATAACATTACACTTTATAAATTTCATGTCTAGAGCCTTCCTTTACATCTGATCCTTCTTTACGACATATGTATGTATGTAATTTCTTCAAATTTTTATCCCATACCGCCAGTTTTGCTGCTGCGAAGTGTATTTAACATTTTAGAATTTTTTTAATTTACAAATAGTTTTGTGAGATTGATTTTGGACTTACCTTTCTACAATATTGGAGAAATTTTCACCACTAACAGTATATGCATCTTTGTATTTTTAAACTGAAATATTTATTATTTTTTTGTATAATGTTTACAAATTCATTTTTATTATGTCAAACATTTTTCGATTTTAAAAGACACAATTGATTTTTATGATTCTAACTACCAAAATTTGGTATGCAGTAGTAATGTGCTGAATAAATTTGGTTGTATCTTCCATTTAATACAATTGATTATAGTAAATACATAAATCGGTAACGATAACTTTTTTAAGAGCTTTTACAACCAACATTTGGACGCAAATATCATATGTTAGCTTTTAGTATTAAAAATTATAATTTATTTATATTAAAAATCAAATTATTATATAAGTAATTAAATTTTAAGCATATCAACTGAATTTTTACCAATCTTTTTTCTGTGTGTATATATAAATTTTTTTATATTATAAAATGTAAAAATAAAGTTTTACGACAGATATTCCAAAAAGTAGGCAACTGCCCTCGTGTGTAGAGTTAATTATCGTAATGTAAAATTTATATTGGATGTTATACCACATCGTCCTAGAAATTTTTGATTAAAAATATTTACCCCTATTTCGAAATTTTTTCACATTTCACTGAAAATCAAATACGCCTTATCTTGAATGTTTTCTATTTGCGTGAAATGTGGAATTTTTTCACTGTTTTGTTCACTTTGATTTTGATAGTGGAATTTATATGTAAGTATTTTTCATCTAATAAGAAGTTTTAGGTATGGAAAAACTAAAATTGGTAAATAATATTTAAAGTGACAATCTTCTTAACAAGATTTAAGGTAACAGGTCAATTACCTTAATGTATGCCATATTATACATACAAGCTTTGGAAATCGGTATCGGCGAAACTAAGGGTCAGCCCAAAATTTTTCACTTTACAATTTTTGCTTAAATTTGTAATTTATTCCCCGTAAACAAGTTTTTTTTCATTTTTGCAAATGTAATGATAACAATATTCAAGTAGTGGAAAAAATTGTTCACGTGAAATTCCCGACACCAATTTTCAGTTCGGGTGGAATAAGAATTTCACATTTTATTCACGATAGAGGTGACTTTAAATATAAATACTATCTGCACAAACATATTGTTACAAAGATGCTTTATTTAAATCATAAAAAGATGTTAAAAATAGTTGAGGCCAAGAAAGTAAAACGAAATGGCCTATTGTGTTTGTTTCCAAAGCTAGAAGTTTCTATAAGACATCTTTATTGCAAAACAAAAACAACTAACACAAAGCGATGACTAAACAAACGCAATACACAAACATACACACACCTGCATTGTATAACAACTAAATAAAAATACACAACATGTATTTTTAAATAATGATTGAAGGTTCTAGAAGTAAATAATAATGCTCACTAATGTGTCTAAGATAAAAGTGGCAACGCAGCATTTTCAACTACGCAATAGATGGCGGTAGAAATTCTCGAACATTCAGGAACGCCTAAAAGTAGGGTATATAAAAGCAACGCCAATACGTGTTGATTCATTCGTATTGTGAGCGTCATCTAGTTAAGATCTTGTGGTACAACAATTAAAGTTGCCAGCGTGTATTATTAATCGCGAATAGTTAAATCGTTAAATAATTGATTAAATAAAGTGTTATTTAACTAAAACTCTAAAAGTTGTGTGTTTAATTATTTTGCAAATAAAGAACTCATAAATTAAACGTTTATAACTTTAATAAACGTAACAACTGGTGTCAGAAGTGAAATTGCAAAATAATAAATAAATAGTTAAAATGAAATTCGACGAGCTAAAAGTTGAGCAGCTAAAAATGGAGCTGAGTAAGTTAAATCTACCGACAGCAGGCAATAAAGCGGAGTTGCAAAAGCGGTTAATAGATGAATTTAAGCAGCGTGGTATCGATATTGGCACATACGAATTTCGAGAAAAAGACGAAACGGAAGAGATTGAAGTATGTGCCCCAGCAACAAATAGCGTTATAGACTTAAATTCAATGTTTGCCGCTATAATGAAGAAAATAGAAGAAAACAACCAGAAGCAGGAAAAGCACAACCAGAAGCAGGAAAACCAGATGAAGAAAATAGAAGAAACCAACCAGAACCAGATAAAGAAGTTAGAAGAAAACAACCTGAAGCTTCAAGAAAAATTACAAGACAGCTTTAAGGCAATGCAAGAAATTTCTAGCGTCAACGGAGAAAGGCTTCTAGTGAAGGTAAATGAGAAATTTGAAGAAATATCAAAAGTCTTCGACCAACGAGTAAACGTCGTAGAACAAAGGGTCAGTGAGTTTGATGAAAAATTGTGCGGCCTAGAGAGAAAAGTAAGCGAAGACTTACAAGAATTAAAAGTGCAAATGGGCGATCTTCAAATTCGAGAGGGACCGGTGAGAGTTATCTCTGAGCACGCCAGCAAGATTAACACCCCGAGCTTTGATGGCAGCGCACCTTTTAATGTTTTTAAGTTTCAGTTCGAAACAGTGGCCAGCAAAAATAGATGGGACAACGAAGAAAAAGCTATTGAGCTAATTCTGGCCCTAAAGGGTGCAGCAGCACAGATACTCGAAAGCTTACCAGCCGGCTGCAGAAATAATTATGAGGACATAATGGTAGCCTTACAACGTAAGTACGGTGGCGAGCATAAAAGAGAACTCTACAGAATGGAGTTACGAGGCAGGGTGCAGAAGGCAAATGAGACGCTGCAAGACTTCGCCATGGAAATTGAACGTTTGGTGCAGTTGACTTACCCAGGCGAAGATCACCCGTTTCTGGATCAGTTTAAGATTGAAGCATTTGTGAATGGCATACGGGATCCAGATATTAAATATGCGGTTTGTGCTATGCAAAAGTCATCCTTTGCAGAAACTATCTCGTACGCGCTAGCCCAGGAGACTGCAAAAGTCATCTCGAAGCCACAGATGTACAAGGTGCGGTGTCTCGATACTGAAACTCATAACACAGACAGTAGAAGCGAGATAAGGGAGTTAGTCAAACAGATAATGGAGGAGGAAAAAAGTAATTCTCGCGCTAAGTGCTTTAAATGCGGTAAGGCTGGCCATTTTCAGCGCAACTGTAGATCAGCAAAGAGAAGATCAAGATCTGCTTCGCCAGCAAGGGACAACAAGCGGGCCAACAACACCAAATCTCATGAGTCACCGTTAAACTAAATCGAGCTAGCACTAAGGGGCAAGTGCTGGCTCCCACAACCGATGGCCCCACAATCTCCATTTCCATTGAACAACAGAAAAATAGCAACCTTACTGTTTGCGGTCTTATAAACGGAAGCAAGCAAGTCCTCACCATAGACACAGGAGCATCTCAGTCAATTATAAGACCCGATTTAGTAAAAGGGGCAGTGGAACCGTTAAATGATGTACGACTGCGCACTGCTACTGGCGACTTAGCCACTGTCTATGGAAGAGCCAGGGTAAGAATGACTATTGCAAACATCAGCGCTGACCATGTATTTGTTGTTGCCGATATAGTGGATGAAATTATCATTGGTGCAGACTTTATGATAGCCCACGGTATTAGTCTGCACATGGGCGAGCAAATAATGATCTGGCGCAATGTGGAGATACCCCTGGATGTTGGATATGATAGCAGGACCACAGCGAGGAAGCTATTTGCCGTTGAACGTCAGAAATTACCACCTCAGGCGGAAACTATAGTTTGGGCACGTGTGGAGGCAGATTGTGAGGATAACCGGTTGTGGGTGGTGGAACCAAAAGAACTAAAAGACGATATCATAACAGCAAAAGCCCTCGTGAAAATCTGCGACGATGGCAGAGTTCCTGTGAGAGTACTTAATTTGTCCAATAGCGAAAAAACAATTAACAGGAATTTTGAGATGGGTCGATGTGAGCCAGCAGAAGCCATAATTAATTGTGCAGCAAATACAGTATGTCCTAAAATAACAGCCACAGAAAGAAATTCATTAGAAGAACAGGTGCAAAAATGGGTGGCAGAACTAACACCTCCTGACAGAAACAAAGCAAAGCAGTTGCTGAGAAAACATGCCTCCGTCTTCGCCCTAAATAATAAAAGCCAAGGTAGAACGGCAGTTGTTAAACATGAAATTAATACTGGCGAAGCGAGGCCTATAAAACAAGCACCCAGAAGTGTTCCCCTAGCAAAACGAAATGAGGTCAAAGAACTTGTCAGCGAAATGGAAAGGAACGGAGTCATTGAGCCATCCTCGAGTCCGTGGAGTTCACCAATAGTTTTGGTAAAGAAGAAGGACGGCAGTACTAGGTTTTGTGTTGACTACAGGAAGCTCAATGACGTCACCAAGAAAGACAGTTATCCGTTGCCTAGAATAGACGATACCTTAGACACGTTGGCTGGAACGGAATGGTTCTCTACCTTGGACTTGCAGAGCGGCTATTGGCAAGTAGAGATAGCTGATAAAGACAAGGAGAAAACTGCCTTTAGCGCAAGTGGTGGTTTATGGCAGTTCAAGGTGATGCCATTCGGGCTCTGCAACGCTCCAGCTACTTTTGAGCGTTTAATGGAACGTGTGCTAAAGGGTCTAAATTGGAAGACGTGCTTAGTGTATTTGGATGACATAATCGTGATGGGGAAGACTTTTGATGAACACCTCAAAAACCTGGATGAAGTTTTTAAGCGTATAACTGCTGCAGGATTAAAATTAAGTGTTAAGAAATGTGCTTTGTTTCAAAAGGAGGTCAAATACCTAGGGCATCGTGTAACGGCAGAGGGCGTGTCAACTGATGAAGACAAAATATTGGTAGTAAAGACCTGGCCTCGCCCACAAAATCTTCATGAGCTGCGTAGTTTCCTGGGGCTTTGCACATATTACAGGAGATTTGTGCCAAACTTTGCTCAAGTGGCTGCTAGCTTGCACGAGTTGACCAGGAAGTCGCAACCATACCACTGGAGTGAAGCAGCGGAAAAAGCGTTCCAGGAGCTCAAGAAACTTTTGTGTACGGCACCAGTCCTTGCCTATCCAATAGCTGGACAGAAATTCATATTGGACACGGACGCAAGCGGCTATGGAATAGGTGGAGTGCTTTCTCAGGAAATAAATGGAATAGAAAAGGTCATTGGCTATTACAGCAGGGTTCTCTCTAAGCCCGAAAGAAATTACTGCGTTACACGAAGAGAGCTTTTAGCAGTGCTGGAGTGTGTTAAACATTACCACAAATACTTATATGGTCAACATTTCATCTTACGGACAGACCATTCTGCATTACGTTTGTTGATGCAATTTAAGAATCCTTAGGGCCAGCTTGCACGCTGGGTTGAACGTCTGCAGAGCTATGACTTTAGTATTCTGCATAGAAAGGGAGGAAAGCACAATAATGCTGATGCCCTATCAAGACGGCCATGCAATGTAGAGTGCAAGCACTGCACAAAAGTAGAGAAAAAGGAGTGCGTCATTGATGTTCGGCTTACCCAAATTGGGTCAAGGGAAGATTGGTCGAAGGCCCAGAATGACGACCCAATTTTGGCAAAAATTATATTGGCTAAGCAAAACAACAGGAGACCGAATCATAATGAAATATCGGCAGAGAGCCAACTAGCCAAGTCGTACTGGGCCCAGTGGAATAGCCTAAAAGTAGAAGACGGCTGCTTATATCGATCCTGGGAAAGTACAGATGGCAAAACTACGACGGACTTAATTGTCGTGCCAACCTCCAAAAGGAATGAGATAGTAAAGCAGTTCCATATGGGTATAACAAAAACTCTGGAAAAGATAAAGCAGAGATTTTACTGGGTAGGTTGCCAACAGTACGTAGCCGATTGGATAGCTAATTGCGAAGAGTGCATAAAGGCCAAGGGTCCTGTAAGAAAAAGTCGTGGCAAACTTCAACAGTACAACGCAGGTGCACCCTTTGAGCGGATAGCTATTGATATCACAGGTCCATTCCCTGTCAGTGATGCTGGAAACCGATATGTACTAGTGGTAATGGATTATTTTAGCAAATGGCCTGAAGTTTATGCCATTCCAAACCAAGAATCTAAAACAGTGGTAGACGCCCTTGTGAACAATTGGGTGTGCCGATACGGTGTTCCACTAGAACTACATTCAGACCAGGGACGAAATTTTGAATCAGCTATATTGAAAGAGATGTGTGACGTTTACGGTATTCAAAAGACGAGAACTACACCGCTGCATCCACAGTCTGATGGAATGGTGGAAAGATTCAATCGTACCCTAGAAGAATATCTCAGAAAAGTGGTCAGTTCACACCAAAAGGATTGGGATGAGCATATACCCAAATTTCTACTGGCGTACCGATCCGCTGTACATGATTCAACCTCACGTAGTCCAGCAAAAATCTTGTTTGGGACAGAACTAAAACTGCCAGCAGATTTAGAATTTGGTGTTAAACCTGGACAAGTGCACGAAGGCAATGAAAACGTTCTCCAGGCACAAGAAGAACTGCATGAGCTTCATGAGTTTGTACGTAACCGCATTAAAATGACCAGCGATAAGATGAAAGCCAGATATGATCGAGCAGCAAATACGGAGGGATTTACCGAAGGACAAATGGTTCTACTATTTAACCCGCAACGCAAGAAAGGATTATCCCCTAAACTGCAAACCCACTGGGAGGGACCGTACAAGGTGATAAAGAAATTGAATGACGTGGTTTACCGGATACAGAGATATCATAATCCGAGGTCCAAAATGAAGGTGGTTCACCTGGAGCGGTTGGCTAAATATGGCAGAGGTAATGATGAGCCTATTCGGGACGAAAAGGCTTAAGTGGGCGGCAGTGTTTCAAAGATGCTTTATTTAAATCATAAAAAGATGTTAAAAATGTTGAGGCCAAGAAAGTAAAACGAAATGGCCTATTGTGTTTGTTTCCAAAGCTAGAAATTTCTATAAGACATCTTTATTGCAAAACAAAAACAACTAACACAAAGCGATGACTAAACAAACGCAATACACAAACATACACACACCTGCATTGTATAACAACTAAATAAAAATACACAACATGTATTTTTAAATAATGATTGAAGGTTCTAGAAGTAAATAATAATGCTCACTAATGTGTCTAAGATAAAAGTGGCAACGCAGCATTTTCAACTACGCAATAGATGGCGGTAGAAATTCTCGAACATTCAGGAACGCCTAAAAGTAGGGTATATAAAAGCAACGCCAATACGTGTTGATTCATTCGTATTGTGAGCGTCATCTAGTTAAGATCTTGTGGTACAACAATTAAAGTTGCCAGCGTGTATTATTAATCGCGAATAGTTAAATCGTTAAATAATTGATTAAATAAAGTGTTATTTAACTAAAACTCTAAAAGTTGTGTGTTTAATTATTTTGCAAATAAGGAACTCATAAATTAAACGTTTATAACTTTAATAAACGTAACAATATGTATGTAAATACTAAAGAGCTGCACAAAATGTTTTGAAAGTTCTATGTTCTAGTGTACACTACTTCCAAACACAGAATTTCAGTGTAAATATAAATATCAAAACAAGCATAACAAAACATGGCTCTCACTAAAACAAAACAAGCACCATTTGAAAAGTTTCTCTTTACAGCTTTGTTAGTGCTTGTGTTTTAAAACAGAGTAGAACATCAAAACAGAAGGCGAAAATGAAGTAAAAAAACGGTAATCATAGTAGAAACATCGAGTGCACTAGAACATATACAAAAATGCTCACGATAATAAAGCAGTGTTGTTAAATAATGCGTTTTAAGGCTGTTGAAAGAAAATACTTTTATACAAGCAATTTTTGTACGCATATGCTATTTATATATTTAAGCTATTTGAATTAGTTAAGTTTTTATATAATAGTAACATTTTGAAATGCTCCTTTTATAATTCTGTGCTAATAAATAATAATAAAATTGTTAACTCGGCTTAGCTCGAAATTAAATAAAATGCTATTTGAAGCGTAAACCAACTCAATTAACAAAAAAAAAAAAAAAAACAATCGGTTTTTTGCGATTAAATTTTAGTGCTTTAAAATTTTAAAGTTAACAACTATCAGAGAAAAAAATTTTTGGTCTCATTTTAAAAAGTTTTAAACAGAATTTAAAAAAAAAATGTGCAAAAATGATATGTAAACACACAAATTTGTTTTTTCATTACAGGTTGTTTTTTAATACGAAAATATGACACTTCTGATAAAAAATAAATTTTTAAAACATATTTTCATAAAAAGATAAATACTGCCACGTATTATTAATTTTAAATCCTTACTATCAATCGCTGAACTCTTTTTAAAAACTTTTGTATAGAACTTGTGAAAAAAATTTATCTGGTATGATCGAATACATGCAAATTTGTTGTATTTTTATTTTTGTTAAGTTTCATTACTATTCATTTTTCTGAAAACCCCGAAATGTAAAAGACAATTTTACTATTATATTTTTAATATAAAACTATTGAATTTGTTTTGAAAAAGTAAT
Source organism: Gymnosoma rotundatum (assembly GCA_916610165.2). Classification (NCBI taxonomy): domain Eukaryota; kingdom Metazoa; phylum Arthropoda; class Insecta; order Diptera; family Tachinidae; genus Gymnosoma; species Gymnosoma rotundatum. The sequence continues at coordinate 85,167,421 of OU744337.1, read as the reverse complement.
TCAATTAACATTTTAAATAAAACAGATATTATAATGTTTTTTTTTTCTCCATTTTTATTCGTTTTCAAATCTTAAAGTTGACAACACTCATATTGAGAAAAACGAAAATGATTGTATTTTTCTGTTTCAATTTTAAGCTTGTTGGGCCTAACGTTCTCCATGTCAATAAAAATGCACTTTTTATTACATATTTTCTCCCGACGTTTCGTGAATTTTTGTTCACTTCTTCAGGGGGTTGTCTATTTTTTTAAAACATTTATTTAAAAAACATCAGTATATTACAAATATTATTACCTATACATACGGTAAAAACTTACATTTTACTTATATTGTAGACATGATTTTAGAGAATAATTTTTCCTAGTTTTTTAAACTTCAACGAAAATTTTTTTGGTTTTTATTTGTTTCTAATGACAACACTGTATATCGCGCTTAAATTGTCTGTATCTTCCTTTTTGTTCATAGTTCTGTTTATTTTTTCTTGTATTCGTAAACTTTCTGTTGTGTATCGTTTTCTTTCATTGCTTTCCTTGTTTAATATTTTTATGTTGTCAAAATCTGGTACATGTTTTGTTTGTGTTATGTGCTTTGATAATGCAGTACTTTCTTTGTTTTTATTTATGTCTGCTTTATGTTCATACATTCTCGTTTCCAAACTTCTTTTAGTTGTACCAATGTAAACAAGATTACAGCTGTTATTATTACTACCTTTGCATGGGATTTCGTATACTACATTATTTTGTTGTAATTTGTCGATTGGGGTTTTTGTATTTGTAAAAATCGTACTTAATGTTCTATTTGGTTTATATGCCAGGTTAATGGTACTTTTGTTTATTATGTTTTTTATATTATTATTGTCGGTCAGGCCAGGTACATATTTAATGCTGTAAAATTGTTCTTCTTTCTTGTTGTGATTGTCATTGTTGATATTTTGTTTATGTTTATAGGTTTTTAGTAATGAATTAATTAAGAATATGGGAAAACTGTTGTCTTTTAATATTCTTATAATTTTTTTAATATTTGTATTATGGAATTGTGGGTCACTTATTTCAAGCACTCTACTTATAAAATTTTTTGCTGTATTTATTATTTGTGATTTTGGTTGTGTAGTGTTATAGTTTATGATTCGGCCTGATGATATATCTTTTGTATACCAATCAATAATTATTCTATTGTTTTTTCTATGTAATATTGTGTCAAGATATGCAATTTTGTTTTCTTTTTCCGTTTCAATTGTAAACTTAATTTTCGGATGATATCCATTTAGTGTGTTTAGAATCTCATCTTTGTCGTTAATGTTAATTACAGCTAAAAAGTCATCTACGTATTTTATAACGTATTTTATTTTGATATTTTTGTTATTTAGTTCAGCCAATGCTTCGTCCAATAAGTTGTCTAGTACAATGTTAGCAATAGTGGGTGAGAGAGGGTTTCCCATAGGCATACCGAATATTTGATTATAAATATTGTTGTTGTACATAAAATAATTGTTGTCATATAGGCAGAATTTAAGAATGTCCAGAAACTTTGAACGCGGTATGGTGGTATTGTTTCTTATAATGCTCCATTTTTCCATTATATTTTTGATAGCTGTGTGAATTGGAATATTTGTAAATAATGAGACAACATCAAATGAAACTAAGGTATCGCTCGAAACCAGGGTTAAATTTTTTAGTTGATTTTTTAGTTCTATTGAGTTTTTTATATTATATTTTTCCGATACTATGCTCTTTAGTATTCGTCCTATGTGTTTGCTGAGTTGGTAACAGGGGACTTTAACCGATGATACTATAGGTCTTAAGGGAACATTGTCTTTATGTATCTTTGGTAGTCCATAAATTCTCGGCGCATTTGCAGCAGAGCAGGTAAGCATACGTTTTTGCCTGTAGTCTATATGTTCATTTTTGTACAAATCTGTTACAATATTGTTATTTATTTTAATTAACTTAGTGGTGGGGTCTGTTCTATTTATCCTATAAGTGCTTTTATCGTCAAGTAGTTTTTCCATTTTGTTGTCATATTCATTTTTATACATTGCGACTGTTTTATTGCCTTTGTCTGAATGTGTCACAATTATGTTCTTATGTTTTTTCAAAAATTTTTCAGTTCTCTCAAAAACCGTGAGAATAAATTTCTCCTTGGCAGTATTCTTTAAGTTTCTCTTAAATAGAGAGATTTTGTTTGCAAGCTTTGTCCTCGCCACCACTTTTTCATTGTCATCATTATCGTCACCTAATTTTTGAATGCATTGTTCTGCGTCGGCTATTATCTCCAGAGGTGAAAAACTACGTCGATTTATAGGCAATGCAAACTTTTTTCCCAAAGACAATAACCATCTGCTTTCCCACGATATCTCTATGTCTGTTCTGTTCTCAAACCAGCTTTCGTTAAAATTAAAACCCAAATTTTTAAAGAGATTTTCCTTAAGAAAATTTAATTTTTTAACTTGCTTTTCTTTTATTTTTGATGTTAAGTATTTTGCCCTTTCAGTTTGAGTTTTTGTGAATGCTTCAAAGTCAGCCGTTGTCACAAAATTTTGTATACCTAGTCTCAAATGATAAAGTTTCCTCTTGATTGATTTTATATCAACATTTGTTTGCGATATTTCTAAATTCAATATCTTGTTGTGAAAATTACGTTCAATTTTATCAAGCTGTCCCTTTATAGTATTACATTCAAATAGTTTTTTTACCTGTGTTGTGGTATTTTTAGTGTGTGTGGGTATTATACCGTACTTCCTGCATGATAATAGAAACCGGAGTCTTTGTTGTTTGTGTACCAATCTTTTAATTTCATTGCAATATTCTTTCATTGAACTGCAGGTTCTGTTATCATATTTAAATGAAATATGCTTAAAAAACCCTTTCATGTTTGTAAGTTTTTACGTTTTCAATTGCAAATAAGTAAGGTTGATGTTTTTTAAATTTGTTCTCAAGTAACCACTGTATTCGGCTAGCTATCCGATGATTCTAATTTTGTTGTCTGTTTTTTGGCCAATTAAATTCAATGTTTTTCTGTTTCAATTTTAAGCTTGTTGGGCCTAACGTTCTCCATGTCAATAAAAATGCACTTTTTATTACATATTTTCTCCCGACGTTTCGTGAATTTTTGTTCACTTCTTCAGGGGGTTGTCTATTTTTTTAAAACATTTATTTAAAAAACATCAGTATATTACAAATATTATTACCTATACATACGGTAAAAACTTACATTTTACTTATATTGTAGACATGATTTTAGAGAATAATTTTTCCTAGTTTTTTAAACTTCAACGAAAATTTTTTTGGTTTTTATTTGTTTCTAATGACAACACTGTATATCGCGCTTAAATTGTCTGTATCTTCCTTTTTGTTCATAGTTCTGTTTATTTTTTCTTGTATTCGTAAACTTTCTGTTGTGTATCGTTTTCTTTCATTGCTTTCCTTGTTTAATATTTTTATGTTGTCAAAATCTGGTACATGTTTTGTTTGTGTTATGTGCTTTGATAATGCAGTACTTTCTTTGTTTTTATTTATGTCTGCTTTATGTTCATACATTCTCGTTTCCAAACTTCTTTTAGTTGTACCAATGTAAACAAGATTACAGCTGTTATTATTACTACCTTTGCATGGGATTTCGTATACTACATTATTTTGTTGTAATTTGTCGATTGGGGTTTTTGTATTTGTAAAAATCGTACTTAATGTTCTATTTGGTTTATATGCCAGGTTAATGGTACTTTTGTTTATTATGTTTTTTATATTATTATTGTCGGTCAGGCCAGGTACATATTTAATGCTGTAAAATTGTTCTTCTTTCTTGTTGTGATTGTCATTGTTGATATTTTGTTTATGTTTATAGGTTTTTAGTAATGAATTAATTAAGAATATGGGAAAACTGTTGTCTTTTAATATTCTTATAATTTTTTTAATATTTGTATTATGGAATTGTGGGTCACTTATTTCAAGCACTCTACTTATAAAATTTTTTGCTGTATTTATTATTTGTGATTTTGGTTGTGTAGTGTTATAGTTTATGATTCGGCCTGATGATATATCTTTTGTATACCAATCAATAATTATTCTATTGTTTTTTCTATGTAATATTGTGTCAAGATATGCAATTTTGTTTTCTTTTTCCGTTTCAATTGTAAACTTAATTTTCGGATGATATCCATTTAGTGTGTTTAGAATCTCATCTTTGTCGTTAATGTTAATTACAGCTAAAAAGTCATCTACGTATTTTATAACGTATTTTATTTTGATATTTTTGTTATTTAGTTCAGCCAATGCTTCGTCCAATAAGTTGTCTAGTACAATGTTAGCAATAGTGGGTGAGAGAGGGTTTCCCATAGGCATACCGAATATTTGATTATAAATATTGTTGTTGTACATAAAATAATTGTTGTCATATAGGCAGAATTTAAGAATGTCCAGAAACTTTGAACGCGGTATGGTGGTATTGTTTCTTATAATGCTCCATTTTTCCATTATATTTTTGATAGCTGTGTGAATTGGAATATTTGTAAATAATGAGACAACATCAAATGAAACTAAGGTATCGCTCGAAACCAGGGTTAAATTTTTTTTTTTTTTTTTTTTTTTTTTTTTTTTTTTTTTTTTTTTTTTTTTTAGTTGATTTTTTAGTTCTATTGAGTTTTTTATATTATATTTTTCCGATACTATGCTCTTTAGTATTCGTCCTATGTGTTTGCTGAGTTGGTAACAGGGGACTTTAACCGATGATACTATAGGTCTTAAGGGAACATTGTCTTTATGTATCTTTGGTAGTCCATAAATTCTCGGCGCATTTGCAGCAGAGCAGGTAAGCATACGTTTTTGCCTGTAGTCTATATGTTCATTTTTGTACAAATCTGTTACAATATTGTTATTTATTTTAATTAACTTAGTGGTGGGGTCTGTTCTATTTATCCTATAAGTGCTTTTATCGTCAAGTAGTTTTTCCATTTTGTTGTCATATTCATTTTTATACATTGCGACTGTTTTATTGCCTTTGTCTGAATGTGTCACAATTATGTTCTTATGTTTTTTCAAAAATTTTTCAGTTCTCTCAAAAACCGTGAGAATAAATTTCTCCTTGGCAGTATTCTTTAAATTTCTCTTAAATAGAGAGATTTTGTTTGCAAGCTTTGTCCTCGCCACCACTTTTTCATTGTCATCATTATCGTCACCTAATTTTTGAATGCATTGTTCTGCGTCGGCTATTATCTCCAGAGGTGAAAAACTACGTCGATTTATAGGCAATGCAAACTTTTTTCCCAAAGACAATAACCATCTGCTTTCCCACGATATCTCTATGTCTGTTCTGTTCTCAAACCAGCTTTCGTTAAAATTAAAACCCAAATTTTTAAAGAGATTTTCCTTAAGAAAATTTAATTTTTTAACTTGCTTTTCTTTTATTTTTGATGTTAAGTATTTTGCCCTTTCAGTTTGAGTTTTTGTAATGCTTCAAAGTCAGCCGTTGTCACAAAATTTTGTATACCTAGTCTCAAATGATAAAGTTTCCTCTTGATTGATTTTATATCAACATTTGTTTGCGATATTTCTAAATTCAATATCTTGTTGTGAAAATTACGTTCAATTTTATCAAGCTGTCCCTTTATAGTATTACATTCAAATAGTTTTTTTACCCTGTGTTGTGGTATTTTTAGTGTGTGTGGGTATTATACCGTACTTCCTGCATGATAATAGAAACCGGAGTCTTTGTTGTTTGTGTACCAATCTTTTAATTTCATTGCAATATTCTTTCATTGAACTGCAGGTTCTGTTATCATATTTAAATGAAATATGCTTAAAAAACCCTTTCATGTTTGTAAGTTTTTACGTTTTCAATTGCAAATAAGTAAGGTTGATGTTTTTTAAATTTGTTCTCAAGTAACCACTGTATTCGGCTAGCTATCCGATGATTCTAATTTTGTTGTCTGTTTTTTGGCCAATTAAATTCAATGTTTTTCTGTTTCAATTTTAAGCTTGTTGGGCCTAACGTTCTCCATGTCAATAAAAATGCACTTTTTATTACATATTTTCTCCCGACGTTTCGTGAATTTTTGTTCACTTCTTCAGGGGGTTGTCTATTTTTTTAAAACATTTATTTAAAAAACATCAGTATATTACAAATATTATTACCTATACATACAACATACATACATATACATATTTTTCACAACAAGATATTGAATTTAGAAATATCGCAAACAAATGTTGATATAAAATCAATCAAGAGGAAACTTTATCATTTGAGACTAGGTATACAAAATTTTGTGACAACGGCTGACTTTGAAGCATTCACAAAAACTCAAACTGAAAGGGCAAAATACTTAACATCAAAAATAAAAGAAAAGCAAGTTAAAAAATTAAATTTTCTTAAGGAAAATCTCTTTAAAAATTTGGGTTTTAATTTTAACGAAAGCTGGTTTGAGAACAGAACAGACATAGAGATATCGTGGGAAAGCAGATGGTTATTGTCTTTGGGAAAAAAGTTTGCATTGCCTATAAATCGACGTAGTTTTTCACCTCTGGAGATAATAGCCGACGCAGAACAATGCATTCAAAAATTAGGTGACGATAATGATGACAATGAAAAAGTGGTGGCGAGGACAAAGCTTGCAAACAAAATCTCTCTATTTAAGAGAAACTTAAAGAATACTGCCAAGGAGAAATTTATTCTCACGGTTTTTGAGAGAACTGAAAAATTTTTGAAAAAACATAAGAACATAATTGTGACACATTCAGACAAAGGCAATAAAACAGTCGCAATGTATAAAAATGAATATGACAACAAAATGGAAAAACTACTTGACGATAAAAGCACTTATAGGATAAATAGAACAGACCCCACCACTAAGTTAATTAAAATAAATAACAATATTGTAACAGATTTGTACAAAAATGAACATATAGACTACAGGCAAAAACGTATGCTTACCTGCTCTGCTGCAAATGCGCCGAGAATTTATGGACTACCAAAGATACATAAAGACAATGTTCCCTTAAGACCTATAGTATCATCGGTTAAAGTCCCCTGTTACCAACTCAGCAAACACATAGGACGAATACTAAAGAGCATAGTATCGGAAAAATATAATATAAAAAACTCAATAGAACTAAAAAATCAACTAAAAAATTTAACCCTGGTTTCGAGCGATACCTTAGTTTCATTTGATGTTGTCTCATTATTTACAAATATTCCAATTCACACAGCTATCAAAAATATAATGGAAAAATGGAGCATTATAAGAAACAATACCACCATACCGCGTTCAAAGTTTCTGGACATTCTTAAATTCTGCCTATATGACAACAATTATTTTATGTACAACAACAATATTTATAATCAAATATTCGGTATGCCTATGGGAAACCCTCTCTCACCCACTATTGCTAACATTGTACTAGACAACTTATTGGACGAAGCATTGGCTGAACTAAATAACAAAAATATCAAAATAAAATACGTTATAAAATACGTAGATGACTTTTTAGCTGTAATTAACATTAACGACAAAGATGAGATTCTAAACACACTAAATGGATATCATCCGAAAATTAAGTTTACAATTGAAACGGAAAAAGAAAACAAAATTGCATATCTTGACACAATATTACATAGAAAAAACAATAGAATAATTATTGATTGGTATACAAAAGATATATCATCAGGCCGAATCATAAACTATAACACTACACAACCAAAATCACAAATAATAAATACAGCAAAAAATTTTATAAGTAGAGTGCTTGAAATAAGTGACCCACAATTCCATAATACAAATATTAAAAAAATTATAAGAATATTAAAAGACAACAGTTTTCCCATATTCTTAATTAATTCATTACTAAAAACCTATAAACATAAACAAAATATCAACAATGACAATCACAACAAGAAAGAAGAACAATTTTACAGCATTAAATATGTACCTGGCCTGACCGACAATAATAATATAAAAAACATAATAAACAAAAGTACCATTAACCTGGCATATAAACCAAATAGAACATTAAGTACGATTTTTACAAATACAAAAACCCCAATCGACAAATTACAACAAAATAATGTAGTATACGAAATCCCATGCAAAGGTAGTAATAATAACAGCTGTAATCTTGTTTACATTGGTACAACTAAAAGAAGTTTGGAAACGAGAATGTATGAACATAAAGCAGACATAAATAAAAACAAAGAAAGTACTGCATTATCAAAGCACATAACACAAACAAAACATGTACCAGATTTTGACAACATAAAAATATTAAACAAGGAAAGCAATGAAAGAAAACGATACACAACAGAAAGTTTACGAATACAAGAAAAAATAAACAGAACTATGAACAAAAAGGAAGATACAGACAATTTAAGCGCGATATACAGTGTTGTCATTAGAAACAAATAAAAACCAAAAAAATTTTCGTTGAAGTTTAAAAAACTAGGAAAAATTATTCTCTAAAATCATGTCTACAATATAAGTAAAATGTAAGTTTTTACCGTATGTATAGGTAATAATATTTGTAATATACTGATGTTTTTTAAATAAATGTTTTAAAAAAATAGACAACCCCCTGAAGAAGTGAACAAAAATTCACGAAACGTCGGGAGAAAATATGTAATAAAAAGTGCATTTTTATTGACATGGAGAACGTTAGGCCCAACAAGCTTAAAATTGAAACAGAAAAACATTGAATTTAATTGGCCAAAAAACAGACAACGAAAATGATTGTAGTTTCTCTTTAGCCTAATTCTGCTATCAAAAACTTCAAGCATGTTTTGAATGTTCTACTTCAGTTTTGATATTCTATTTCATTTTTGTTCTAGTTCAGTTTTGTTTTGCTTCAATGTTGTTCTATAACACTTTTGTTCTCTTATTCTATATTTTGATAGCAAAGCAAAACATTTGTGTTTGGAAGTATGTGTTTGAAAATGAGAGTGTTCTATACACACACTACTTGAAATTTACGTGATTGCTTATAAGACATTTTTCTTATGCTTGTGCAGCCCTTTAGTAAATACTAGAGACCTGCATGAATTTATTCGTTTTTCAACTCACACTAAAGCTTTAAACACTTAGACGACAGCAGGCAGCAGACAGCAAACTGTCAAAATAATATACATGTGTTTAAATGAAAACGATTATTTTGACGACATCACAGCAGCACGGCTACACGACAGCATTTGCTGCTGCTGCCAACTTAGGCTATTTTCTGTTTTGACGGGCAGCAATAAACAAACATAGTGTTGCCATTATACATATAAATTATATAAATTGGAAAAATAAAAACAAAAAACTTGTTTTTAATATTAAACATAAAAAAAACATTACAAAAATACAATAAGGAAATACATTTATGTGTTTTTATAGTTTTTCGTGATATTATTACATTTTTTATCAATAACTTTAATTTTATTCCTTATAAAATATATGTATCCCTTAAATTTGTATTGCTAAAGTACACAGCTGTTGTTGCTGTCTTCAAAATAATTATGAAGCTGACTTCAGAGCAGCATTTGAAGACGTGAAGTTGTGAAGTCTGCTGTGCTGTCGTCTAAGTGTTTAGAGCTTAAATCATTACACTAACACCAATTACTCTTTCGTTAAAATGTGAAACAAAGAAAATCGAAAGATAAATATAAACATGTTGAATAATTCAAAACATTGCCTGTTTAAAAGAGAATCATAACATTACTTGATTTGTTTTTTTCAAACCAAATCAAATCGAAACGAATAACGGTTGATTGTCAACATTGTTATTATATCTGCAAAAAAGACACTTATCACAGTTGTGATTCATTCGTCATTGTAATGATGGAAACATACTAATTATTTGGAATATGTAAATTTTGCATGTAATATATGCATGTATGTATGCGTTTTGAATAACAAAATGCTGTTCTAGAAAAAAAAAATGCTCTTTTAGTAAAAACCTAATATGTTTTTAAATAACTTTTTTGTATATTTAAATTATTTTTTTATTATAAATTGTAAAAATCATAATCATAGTCGTAAATAAACTATATTCTACAAGTTGTAAGGTACGCTTTTCTTTAAAGTGTATTTTTTGTGTACTATAGACACGTAAAAATATATTTTATAGGTAAAAGTCGGTTTTAAATTTAAAACCAGCTAAAGTTGTTTTTAAATAACCGACTTTATCAATACAATGCTACGACATAAACTTAACTTTAAAGTTTTTCTGTTGAAATTAATTCCTTTTACTTTTTTTTTAAATTTGCACAAATTTACAACAAACTGAAGTTAATGCTATACTTCAGTTTTTGTTTATTTTCTTAATTAAAAAAATTTTACTTTTTACATTTATTTTTTATTTTCAACAAAAATTCTAGCAGCTGATCAGAGATAAATAATCTATTTTAGTGTATTTTGTTACCCATTGTGTGCAGACATTTTATTTATGTAAGGTGTCACCCAGTTAAAGACGGTTCAACTTAAAAATACTTTATTTTTGACTATAGTATTTAAAAAGTTAAAAACAAGTTTTAAAATTTAAGTTGTTTCTAAGAGAAATCGACTTTAGTGTTTGACTATAATTATGGGCCAATGTTTTAAAACAGAAGTTCCAAATAGTAGTTAAAAAATGTCTTCTTTTATAAAAATACATACATACATAAAATCTTTTTTAGCTTATATTTATTTATGTCGGGCTAGACTGTAATAAAAGTAGATGCACTAGAACTTATGCAACTGCTCTCTTTTACAGTGTTACTTATGCTGATGTTTCATTGTTACGGGAACTTAATAGATATAGGTGTAAGGTTTGTAAATGTTTTGTTTAAAATGTTGTATCTATAGTAATCTTGTTTTATTAAAGAGCCTTAGAGTAGAAGGCGGCTCTATATGATGGCAAAGTTAATTGCCGAAGTTTGTTAAGGAATAAAACAACTCTATTGCTTAAAGTCAGAATTATTTCTGATTTTATTTACAATTTTCCCTAGCTTATATACTATTTCTTATTCTATGTTTTCTTAAAGAATAATCATTTCTCCTATTCATAATCAATAATTTCTATGTTTATTATTTACATATATATTTATCTATTTCTCCTACTTATTGTTCATATATTTATTAAAAATCTTAAATTACAATATTTCATTCAACACTTGACTTTGCATTTTCTACTAACTGCATTTTTTGTCGGTCATTTACTTTTATATTTATTTTATATTTTGGGTATGCATGTTTATACCACATGTTTGTTTGTTTGGGTATGCATGTTTATACCATATGCACTACACCCTTACCGTTTAAAAGAAAAAAAATTTTTATTGAATGAAAGAAAAAAAAAATTTTTTTTGTATTAAATTACAAGATAGTACTTAACATAATTTTATTCTATTCTTATGTATAGTCATAGGTTTATTATTTATTAAAATTGTGACATTTACGTCTTGTGTGTTTATTATTTCAAAAGGACCGGTATATTGGTTTTCATTTTTCATTGCGGTTTCTTTTCTTAAAAATACTTTATCTCCTATTCTTAATTTGATATCGTTAATATTCTTATCTTTAATATTTTTTTGTTTTATTTTATTTTCTAACAGTTTTTTATTTGCCATTTCATGTGCATGTTTTAATTTTATTTTTAATTCTGTGATATAATCTTCATAATTGTAAAATTTATCGTTTGATATTGGTTCAGTTGGCATTGATGCTAATTTTCCAAATACAAGTTCAAATGGGGAAAACCCTGTGGATGAGTGTGGTGTTGTATTATACGCGAATGTATAATATGGAATCCATTCATCCCAATTGTATTGTTCCGTGAAAGAACGCATGTATTCGTTTAAAACTTTAAGATTTCTTTCTATACTACCTAAGGTTTCATGGTGATATGCTGTTGAAGTTACATGTTTAGTTTTCATAAGTGTACATATCCTATTAAATAATTCATTTACGAATTCAGTTCCTCTGTCCGTTTTTATTGTATCAAAACATCCATATTTTAGTATAAATTTTTCTACTAATATCCTTCCTATCTCAGATGCTTCTTTAGTTTCTATCGGAAATGCATCAACATATTTTGTTAGTTCGCATTGTGCTGTTAATATGTATCTATATCCATTTGATATTCTTAATGGACCTACTGTGTCTAATTGTATAACTTGAAATGGTTTTGTTGGTGTATTCGTTATTTGGAGTGGTGCTTTGGTATGCCTAATGACTTTAATTTTCAATTTTTCCTCACGTATGAGTGTAAAAATCGTATCATCTTTCGCTAACGTTATTGTGAAAATTTGATTATCGCGTAAAACCTTAGTTAACTTCTGCAAAACTGAATCTGGATTCGAGTATGCATTTTCATTACAAGATACTGTTACGTGATTCCCAAAAATTTCAACTTTTGGTTTGCTTTTATTCATTTTATCTATAACAAAATTTAATCTTGGATATCCTTTAATTTGTGAAAACGAAATGCTGTTCCACATATAGATGTGATCAGTCTCTCTGTCACTTTCTCTTTCCTTATCATTTACATCTTCCCTAATCAATGTATTTTCTTTACTTCTTCTTAAGTCCTCAGTCATTTTTCTTGTCATTACGTTTATACTTTTTGGTATCATATCTTTCAAATCATTAGAATCTATTTTGATTCTTGATAATGCATCGGCATTAGTATTAATTCTCCCTTGTTTATATATAATCTCGAAATCGTAATCCATGAGATATAATCTAATTCTAGTTAATCTTGATGAAGGATTCTTATGAGTAAACAATGATACTAGTGGTCTGTGATCAGTTACTACCTTGAATTTTCTTCCATATAAATATGGTCGAAAGTGATTTATTCCCCAATGAATAGCTAAAAGTTCTTTCTCTATCACGGGCTTGTTAATTTCATGTTTATTTAAAGATCGGCTTGCATATGAGATCGGTAAATCGGTATTTATTTCACCTTGTGAAAGTACCGCTCCTAACGCGTAATCAGATGCGTCAGTAGTGAGTATAAATTCTTTTTCAAAATCTGGGTATTGTAATATTGGTGGATTTGAAACTATAGATTTTAACATTTCAAAAGATTTTTGGCAGTTTTCTGACCAATGAAATTGTTGATTTTTCTTTAATAATTCATTTAGAGGTTTAGCTAGCTGTGCAAAATTTTTAACAAAGCGTCTATAATAATTACAAAAAGCTACGAATCTTCTTGTATCATCTGCATTCTTTGGGACTGGATAAATCTCAAATGCTTTACATTTATTTGGGTCTGTCATTATTCCTTTATCTGTAATAAGATGTCCTAAATAAACTACTTCTGGTTTCAAAAAATTACATTTATTTGGATTTAATTTAAGGTTGTGACTTTTTAATCTTTGAAAAACTTTTATTAAATTATCATTATGGTGTTGTAGCGAACATCCGAAAACAATTATATCGTCTACGTATATAAATGCATTGGAATCTAACCCTGTTAATGCTATTGTCAACATTCTTTGGAAACTGTTTGATGATATCTTGAGACCAAAAGGTAATCTTTTGAATTGATAGTGTCCATTGCCTGTGGAAAATGCTGTAAGTGGTCTAGATGCTTGTTGTAATTCTATGTGGTGGAATGAGCTCGTCATATCTAGCGTTGAGAAATATTTTGCTCTTCCTATTTTGTCCAATACATCATCTAGTTGGGGTAATGGGAATTTGTCATTGACTAATTTTTTATTTAACTGACGATAATCGACAACTAATCTCCATTTCTTTTCACTGTTGTCACTTTTCTTAGGGACCAAAAGTAAAGCAGAATTATAAGGACTAACAGACTGTTCAACCAAATCTTCTTCTATCAATTTATTAACTTGTGTTTTAATTTCTTCCTGTTGTGACTGTGGTAATCTGTAATTTCGTGTGTACACCGGGGTATCGTCCACAGTTTGTAATCTTTGTCTATAGAAATTATTTGCTGTTAAATGGTCTCCTTCTAAATGAAAAATATCTTGGAATTCTTTACATATTTCCTCTATGGTTTGTTTTGCGTTAATGTCGACTGTATCTATACTCAGTAATTTTCTTAATTTTTCCCATCTGTCCTTTTGTTTTCTATTTGCATTTTCTTTTTTATTATAGAGAATGTTATAATCTGATAAACGTTCGATTTGTAAATCAAATTGAGATATTGTAACTTCTTTGTCTGAAGCATTTAAAATTCTAATGTGCTTTGTTCCATGTTTTGGGATTATTGTATTACCAACAAAAATATTGTCACAAATTTGCTTTGCACATACCACGCTATCTTCTTCAATATATAATTTTACTGCTTGTATTATTTCATTTCTTGGTGGTATAGTGATTTTATTGATATTTGTTGTCATTGGTAGAACATATTCAGTTTCATTTATTATAACAGCTAATGTGTATGTCTCATAATCTATTTTTGCCAAATATTTAGTGAAAAAATCTCTTCCTAAAATACCATCTGTTGCTATTAGAAATTCTGTACTTACTATTTGATATTCATGGTTTACTATATCCTCTGGAAGTACTAATTTCAGTATTGAAGTACCCATTGTTTGAATTGCATTGTTTTCAATACCCGTAATTTTGCAAGCGTTGTGTTCTTTTATTTCGTTATTTCCTAAAAAATTTTTTTTACATATAGAAATGTCTGCACCTGTATCTATTAAAAATCTCACAAAATTTCCTTCACATGTTTTAAATGTTACAAAATGAGGTGCGTCTGTGTGCGAATTGTAAGTTTTTAATGCATATTCTTTTAATTGTTTTAACCTCCCTACATCTTCTGTCACATTTACTCTTGAGGATTGCAGGGGTCTATCTTGTTTCCCTGTTCCTGAGCAAAATATATCCTTCTTTGGTTCCTATTTCTAAAATCACCATTTCTCCTGTTATTATTGTTGTAATTACTACCATTTCTTTGATTATTATTGTGATTATTACCATTTCTTTGATTATTATTGTAATTATTATTGTAATTACTATTATTTCTCTGGTTGTTGTAATTATTATTATTTCTTGGTAGGTTAGTACCGCGGAAATTATTATTCCTAAAATGATTACCAGAATTATTATTCCTATTATGAAATCTCCTGTTGTAAGAAAAATTTGTGTTCCTATTAAAATGCATTACAGAATTCGTTTGTGAAACTACTTCTGAAGCTATTTGGATTGCTTCATTTAAACTTTTGGGTCTAGCAGCCAAAACTGTGGATCTGTGTGGTTCATTTAAACCATTCTTAAAGGTACTAAGAGCAACTTGATCATTCATTTAATAATCGTTACTCTGCTTTGGGATCCTAGTTCTGAAATATGGAATTCATTGAGAGCAGCTACAAGATATTCAACCCTGTTAGCGACTTGGGTTACTGTACTATTCCCTTGAATCTGTTTCGCTAATTCAGTATGCACTGAAGAGAGTGATTTCTTGGGAGAAAATATTTTCCTAAGGGTATTTTTGAAAGTTTCGAGCGAATTTGGAGTTTCTTCTGAAATCAACTTGTTCCTTACCTTATCTGTCAATTTAGTGGCTAAAACGAATTTTATTAATTTAGCAACTTCTGTTTCATCTTTGAGAGTGCTAGAATAGAACTCTATTATACCTAAAAAATTACTAATTTGTCCTAGGTCACCATTGAACTCTGGTATTATTTTCGATGCGTCAAGAATGCCAAACGATGCCATATTTGCTATTTCTTTATTTTCAAATAATTTAAAATTTTATTTTCAATTTCACTTACTTCTTCTAGAGGATAGCCTTCATTATTCAATGCAATAGTTTTTAATTCTTCTATTAAATTTAAAGTCTCTATTACATAACTTTTTGTATAAAATCTATTTGGACTTTTCTTTAAATTTTTATATATATTTATTAATTTATCCATTTATTTATACATTTTCTAACTTATTGGCAAATCTAATTGCTTTTTTCTTCATATAATTTTTATAGTATTCATTAATTTTACTTATTACTAATGCTATTAAGAGGATTAGGATTACTATTTGTATATGGTCATGAGTCATCGTCATTACACCAGTGTTGTTTTCATTTACGATAATATCCTCCTTTGAAAACCATCCACCCATTATGGTTTTTAATTTTAGTTATTTTTGGAAAGAAAAAATTTTATTATTGGTTGTTCCTAATTTCTTTGATTTCTTTCAACAACCTTGATTTCTCGGCCTTGTTGCCGGTGAGATGAAATTGTCTATAGGTTTCGGCTATTGGTTTTCTCCTCTTAACTGCCTTTCCTCCTCTTTTCTTTTTTTTGTCTTCCTTCGGACTTTCGGGCTTTGGAGTTTGTGTTTTTTTTTTTGTAACCGTTTGAGATACTCTTGTATGGGTATCTTTTTCTTTGCCGGACAATATTTGGGGACCTGTGGACTCGACACTACTGGCTGGGGTATGTATTCTTCTTCCAACAATCGCTCCCACTTCTGAAACAGACTATCTATCTCCAACCTGGTTGCTTCTAACTCCTCCACGCTCATCTGGACACCAAGACTGTGAAGTATAGGTTTGTAGGGTCAATTTTTCTTAAAAACAAAACCTATTATGCCGTATATGTTTCTGTGTTCAGTTTGGCATGTTCAGTCTGGCAGGATCGCCATGTAAGGTTTGTAAATGTTTTGTTTAAAATAATGTATCTATAGTACTCTTGTTTTATTAAAGAGCCTTAGAGTAGAAGGCGGCTCTATATGATGGCAAAGTTAATTGCCGAAGTTTGTTGAGGAATAAAACAACTCTATTGCTTAAAGTCAGAATTATTTCTGATTTTATTTACAATTTTCCCTAGCTTATATACTATTTCTTATTCTATGTTTTCTTAAAGAATAATCATTTCTCCTATTCATAATCAATAATTTCTATGTTTATTATTTACATATATATTTATCTATTTCTCCTACTTATTGTTCATATATTTATTAAAAATCTTAAATTACAATATTTCATTCAACACTTGACTTTGCATTTTCTACTAACTGCATTTTTTGTCGGTCATTTACTTTTGATATTTATTTTATATTTTGGGTATGCATGTTTATACCACATGTTTGTTTGTTTGGGTATGCATGTTTATACCATATGCACTACATAGGTACTAAGTTTCGCAAGAATTGGTTATATAAGATAAATTAAAAAGGCCTTATACGTCCGACCTCGTAGACTAAAAGATAGATTATTACTTAATATAACAGAAACTAAACAGATGTGTGAACTTCCATGCGTCGATCAATCAAAATTAGTTTAAAAGTAACTTATGTAACTGCATTCGTATCCAGTCTGATTATCCTTGTGTGAAATTTCTATTAGATGTTAGTGCGATATGGCCTAGGAATTTTTCACTAAAAATATTTTAAATATAATTACTATATTTACAAACATATGTACGTATGTATGTATGTATGCATGTATGACTGTATGTATGTATGTGCGTGTGTGTGTGTGTGTATCTATGTGTGTATGTATGTATTTTTGTATGTTTGTATTAAAGACGTGCACTAGTATATCCAACAGTATGGCAAAAACAGATATATCATATACATATCAGTTACAACGATACACAAGAACGCATGAGTGTAGTTGATATTGTATGCTTTCGCTTGTTCGTACTTACACTATGGATATAAACCAGAGTTCAGAAAAGTACACTCACTGTACAAAATTCTCAAACATAAATTAAAAACAAACAACTAAAATCAACCCGAACATTTTTTTTGTTTTCATAACAATTATGTGTGTTACTAAATTTTTAAATTTTCCGAACACAACCACGAAGGTGTTCTATTAAAATATTTTTTTGCGCACTCGAACGCGAATGTTCCACTAAAGCTATTGTTTGCGAACGCGTACTCTACTTTTAGCACGCGTTCCGAAAAAAAAAATTCATTGAAAAAGTAAAATAACTTCGTGGTTGAAAAAAGCGCACAATGAAAAAGTAAAATAATTTCGTGGTTGAAAAAAGTGCACAATGAAAAAGTAAAATAACTTCGTGGTTGAAAAAAGTGCACAATGAAAAAGTAAAATAACTTGGTGGTTGAAAAAATAGTACATTGAAAATAACTTCGAAGTTAAAAGAAGACTACATTGGAAAATGAAAAGAACTTGGTGGTTGAAAAAAAAAGAACACAGTAAAATTAAAATAACTTCGTGGTTGGAAAAAAGAAGCAAAAATATATGCGTGAACGGACGGCAAATATAATAACATTTTTAATTGAAGGTTTTTTTTAGTTAAAATTTAAGTATACCATTGCAGATTGTTTTTGAATATTGGTAAGTAGTAGAGTTGCTTGCAAATTCAATAAAATAATGTGCAATAAGTGGTGTTATATTAAGTAAGGATTATTGCAATTATACCTAAGGAAGGAATTTTTTATGTTTACTGGTATCATAAAATAATTAATTTTATTTGGGTTTTGTGTTTTGTCATTTAAGTTCCTTGTAAATTCAAGCGAGGATCGTTAATAAAAATATGCAATAATTAGTGATTTAAAAAGTAAGGATTAGGGTAATAATTTGCTTATCTTTAACATTATTGCAATTATACCTAAGGAAGGAATTTTTTATGTTTACTATTAGCATAAAATAATTACTTTCATTTGGGTTTTTTGATTGTCCAATTGTTTTTCTGCTTTAATTTGCATGTGTTATTTGTTGTTGTGGTTTTTTAAAGCAGTAGATGTGCTTTGCTTATAATTTAGGTATGGGATGTTTAGTAGTGTATTTGTTATTGTTTTATTACTCTCTTCATTGATGCTTGCCTTATTTTTTGTTGTTTAATGGTAAATGCGTTTTGCTAATGTTTTAGGGACGGAATTTTACTTGTGAATTTGTTATTGTTATCTTCATTACAGATTGTGTTGTTTTTGTTTTTAAACGGTAGATGTGCTTTGCTTATGTTTTAGGTAGGGGAATGTTTAGTTGTGAATTTTTAACTGTTTTATTACTATCTTCATTGTAGCCTGCATTATTTTTTTGTTGTTAAGCGTAAATGCGTTTTGCTTATGTTTTAGGTATGGGATGTTTAGTTGTGAGTTTTTTATTGTTTTATTACTTCTTAATTGATGGTAAAACACCAAATTATTAAGCGTCGGTATATGTTAGAGATGTTACAAATAATTAAAATACCAGCAACAAAAAGAATAAACTTTAAGGCTGATACTGATAATGTTGCGCAATGTTATAGACATTTAGTCCATAAAAAATAATTAACGTTTGCTTGTAACATTTCTATCGTGAAAGTTTATGTTAATGTATTTGAATTAAGTTTTTTAAAATTTTTAAATAATTTAAATGTTTTCTGTTTTTTAAATTTTTATAAGAATGTAAATGTTTAAAATTTTTGAGTTATTTTACTTGAATGTTTTTTGAGTTTTAAATTTATAAGAATGTAAATTTTAAATATTTGAGTTTTTTGTCGTTTGGTTTTTGATTTTTCTGTTTTTGTTTGAAAAAATAATTTGATTTTAATTTTGTTATTTTAAAAAAAGAAAATCTAATTTTTTTGTTTCCTGTTTCCTGATGATGCCACCCAAAGGTGTGGCGAAATATTGAAAATATAAATAAAAATTTTTATTATTTATAAAACTGACCTAGTGCTTAATAAATTAGAAAAGAAAAACTATTTAAAAAGGTCAAAAAAACATTTATATATAATTTAATCCTACCATTGCAGTTTGTTTTTGATCATTGGTAAGTAGTGGCGTTCCTTGAAAATTAAAGCGAGGGTCTAAATACAATGCAGCGACAAAGGCTTTGTGTTCAAGAAGTTTACGTTTTCTTATTACAATTGCTTGATGTAAGGCCTCTGCATACGGATTTGTTTGGATCATATCTAGCATATGTAACTCGCATTCCAGCCAGTCGCGAAAAAAATCCCCAAGAATATATTGCTCTTTTTGCATATGCGTTGTGCATTCAGCCAATGGCTTAAATCCAGTAGCAAAATTTTCTACAAATATCCAATTGACAGATATATTTGTAGATTCGTCAAGTTCATTAATAAATTCTTTGAGACCTAGTATTGAAACAATCATGTCATATGTAGAATTCCATCTAGTCGCATTATCCAGGCATGGTAGGCTTATATCTTGATTTTCTGTTCTTAATATAGTTCGGATCTTTTTAGTAATATCTCGCACATCCTTAATTTCTGTTTCCAAAGTTCTGATAACATCATATGCCGCTAATTGTATCGTGTGCGCGGCACAACGAACCAATGAAAATACTGAGGAAAGTTGGTTTTCAATTGCGTCATATGTTTTTGTGTTGTCTATTTCACCATCTTCCGCCATAGTTAAATTATCGTCCTGCAATTCTTGTAGTAGCTTTGAAGCTTTTACTACGTTGGCGCCATTGTCGGTTGTGTTGGAATAAACTTGCTTTATGTCGATGTTATATTCCTCAAGACATTTCAATATTTCCTCCTTCAAATATTGAGCTGTGTGTTTTTTATTTAACTGAATCATACCTGTGTGCAAAACTTATAGTAAGAACAAAAGTACAAAACGAAACTTTATGAAATGAAACTTACCTATCGTGTTTATACAAATTTTAAAATCACGTATATATTGTATGTTTACTCCCAAAATATGCTTGTCTTGCCGACTGGCGACATCAATTTTTAGGCAAACCATTTTGTTTTCAACTATCTTTGCTATAGTTTTTTTTATTTCTTGACTAGTATCACCGAGAATATTTGAAATATTTTTGGAATTTAAAGTAATTTCATATCTTTCCTTGTACGGCTGTATAATTTTTTTTAAAAAGTCTTTATCGTCAAAAATACGAAGCGGTATATTTTTTTGACACTAGTCCAATGCAGCATTTTAGAAATTCTTCTCTATTTAATGATGTATGTAATTTAATTGGTGTATTTTTTTTGCAATAGCCTTTGGAAGTGCTTCTTCTCCATCAATAACAATGTTATGTAGTAATTTATAATGACGTTTAAGATTTGAATTATTTTTTGCACTTAGTTCTTTTTTACAGGTTTCAACGAAACACGTAAATTTGTCTGTTTCTTCATTAAAAGTTGCGAATTTTTCAAAACAAAAC
Organism: Gymnosoma rotundatum; assembly: GCA_916610165.2. Classification (NCBI taxonomy): domain Eukaryota; kingdom Metazoa; phylum Arthropoda; class Insecta; order Diptera; family Tachinidae; genus Gymnosoma; species Gymnosoma rotundatum. The sequence goes on along the minus strand of OU744337.1, from coordinate 85,146,410 downwards.
TTTTTTCGTTTATTGTTTGCCATCGCTTTTTACACGTCACAAAAAATAACACTTTAGGCCAGGATAAATATTTTCACACTGAACATGAATGAAAATTTGCTTTATTATATATGTATATCCTAATATGTATTATTTCTTGTTCTGGTATATTAAACATTTATATTTATTTTACATACATATGTATGAGAAAAAGGTAGAAAATCTAAATTTTTTGCATTTTGCAATGTTAACAAGAAAAATTCATTTTTACCACGAATTCTATAGTCTTGTTCTTAGTACCAATAATTTGGTGTTTTACCATATGTATTTAGTTATTGTATCCTTAGTACTGTTGTAATCGCTGGTAAAAGTTATTAAAAAACATAATAGTAATTTTAATACATTTATTTATTTATTTATTAACTTAATAATAATAAATTATTATAAAGTTATCAGCTAGAGCACTAGCTACTAAGGCCATCAGCTCTTGTTATTAAAAATAAAAATTTAGAACTAAACTAATTTCAAATTGAGTTATAGATATTCAGCTTTTTTAGTAAATCAATAACAATATATATGTTTTCTTTTGTAATATCCATCAATAGGGTTTTAAAGGAATAGTTATATGTGTTTAATATAGATTTAAAATAGTGACATTCGTTTGCTAAATGCTGAATGGACATGGTTGAACTTCTGCAGAGATTACATTGGGGTTGCTGTTGTTTTTCCATTAAGTGTTGGTGTGTCAATCGGCAGTGGCCTAATCTTATACGTATGTACTTTTGAAGATATAATCTTGGTATATCAGGTGGATATAAAGCCGGCTCACCATTTGGATTAAACTGCTTATAAATATGGCTGTAGGTGTTCCATTGAAGAATTGTTTTTTTTAGAGATATATTGACGGATACCCGAGTATATTGAATATTTACTTTTTTTTGCTGCTTGATCAGCTCTTTCATTCCCAATAATACCGGATTGACCCGGAATCCATATTAATTTTATTTTATTCGGAAAAACGGATGAGATTATCTCTTGTTTCACAAATAGTGTCATCTTTGTTATTAATGTTTAAAGCTGCTGTGATACAAGATTTTGAGTCTGAACAGATAACGTATTTTGATCTCTGTTTTTTTGCCCACTTAATAGCCCTTAAAATAGCCACAGATTCTGCTATAAAAACTGAATTGTTTTCATTAATTAGGGACTGTTGTATGGTTTGAAGAGTGTTGTCAATTATGGCATATGAGACACCGTTAGTTGACTTTGAGCCATCTGTATAACAAAAGTTCCAACCATTTTCTGAATAATATGCTTTTTTCTGATTAAAAAGGGATAAATAAGTTTCATAAGATGTAGTATGTTTTAGGTAAGATAAAATTAATAAATCAATGCTATTACGGGAAAGTAGCCAAGGTGGACGCAGGCAGCTGAATTTTTTCAATGGCTTTAAACTTAAATTTAGCATTTCTATTTAATCTGTGATTCGTTGAACAGTTTACTTCAGTTTCTTGTTACGTTTAGAATTGGGGTTATATTGAAGTACTTTATTCTAAGTGGGTATTAGAAATTTTGTTGCTAATTTCATAGTATTTAATTCGATAAGGTTGTCGAACGTAAGCAGACCACATTCCGTTAGTATATTGATGATAGGTGTTGATTTAAAAGCTCCAGTTGCAAATCTTACGGCGGCGTGATATGTTGATTGGATTTTCCTTAATTCTGCCTTTGCCGCATATCCATACAGCGAAAGACCATATTCAATTTTTGATATGAGTAATACTTTAACAACATTTATTATGGTTTTTTGATGAGATTTGCTGTTTATACTAGTAACACATTTTATTAGGTTTAATCTCTTTTCTAAGGCTTTTTTCGAGTCGAAGATAATGCCCAATGTTTTCATTTGATCTAATAAATTAATATCATGCATTTGAATTTTTAAAGGTGGTTTTATGAAGTTTCGCTTTCGGCAAAAATGTATAGCTTTTGTTTTATCAAGTGATATTCTTGCTCCATAAACATTGCACCAATTTGATAAATCATTAACCAGATTATCAATTTTCATTTGGTCTATTCCTTGTTGTTTTTTTTTAGTTTAATAATGATCCAAAGATCGTCCGCATATGAGCAATGATTAAAGCAGGGATGTTTCTTAATTAAAACGTTAAGTTTTTCATAAGCTATTTGAAATAAAATAACTGATAATGGTGATCCCTGTGGAATACCATTTTTAAGGGGAAATACTGAAGAGAATGAACCACCTATCCTTACTCTAAACTTTCTTTTGTTTAAAAATTATAGATGAATTGTATCATTTTAAATCCAACGCGCCATTCTTTTACTTGTGTGATGATACCATGAATGCCTATTCTATCATAAGCTTTTTCGAAGTCCATTGATAAGATTGTAATATGACTGTTTGTAGACAGGGACTTTGTTATTTGCTGGTCAAGGTACAACAAAAAATTTTTAGTACCCATACGAGGCCGAAAAGCCATTTGTTTTGGGTGAATAAGCTTGTTTTTTTGGAGAAACGAAGCTAACCTTTTGGCTATAATTTTCTCCAATAATTTACTCAAACAAGGAAGCAATGATAGGCCTATAACCGTTTATCCTGTTTTTGTCTTTATCGGGTTTTGGCAGAGGTATAATAGTTGCTGTTTTCCAATCTTGTGGAATGTTGCCTGAATTAAATATATTGTTTAACAGTTTTACTATATTTAGTTTACACTGAGTTGGTGTATTTTTAAGCATAGGGTAGTTGATCTTATCAAACCCAGCTGATTTTCCATTAAGAGTTAGTGTTATTTCCGACTCTATAAACTGTGCAGAGGAGTGGGGTGTATAGTTAAGTGTTATATTTGTTTGGTCTTTATTATTCAAAAAGGTTTGACTAAAATTTGCATCACTAGATTGAAATGATCATTCTTTGGCAAAAAGGTAAGCTATAGTTTCTGGTTTCGTATAATAAACGTTCAAGAATTCTATAGTGTTAATACATTCGTTACATCTTTTTCCATATAGTTTGTTGACGTTACGCCATATTGTTCGAATAGATGATGATGGGCTTATTTCGGATGTAAACCTATAGAATGACTCTCTTTTCGCAAGTTTTGCATATTTTTTGAAGATTGCATTGGCTTTCCGGTATTCTAGTTTGTTTTCTATTGTAGGGTTTCTTTTGAAATTATGCCAACTATTTTGCTTGATTTTCCTAAGTAACGATAAGTCATGGTTCCACCAGTGTACAGTTTTACTTTTAACAATATTTTTACTCTTAGGAATCGATTCATTAGCAAAGCAATTAACATTCTTTTAAGTCTTGCCGCATCATTATTGTTATTCGATGATAAATGAAAACTAAGTAGTTTTGTGTTTATTAAGATGTTATATTGAGACCAGTTCGCAAAAACCGGTTTAAATTTGATAATTTTGTGGGTAGTGTTGTGGACAGAATCATAGCTTTTGTTAAAAGTTATATAAATTGGGAAGTGTTCACTTCTGTGTAAATCGTTGTCTATCTCCCAAGTGAGGAAAGGATATAGAATTGATGAGGAAATAGAAATATCAACATGTGTAAATGTGGAATGGGTCGAGTAATGCGTACGACAGCCATTGTTTAAAATAATTAAATTAGAGTGTTGATAAAATTGCTCAATTATCTTACCACGTTGATCGGAGAACTGTGAACCCCAAATCGTATTATGGGCATTAAAATCAGCAAGTATTAAAGTAGATGAATCAATATGACTATTTAGGGTATCTAAATCTACATTAGATATTGATTGTGACGGTGGTACATATAATGACAATATATTTATTTTTATTTCAGCTTCAATTTCTACACCAACTGCATAAAAATCTACATAAGGACTATAAAATTTATGTTGAATTGATTTTTTTATAAGTATTGCAGAACCGCCCTTAGCTCGAGCATCATTACAGTTGACTAGGAAAATATTATATTTGTTTAGTTGTACAGAGTTAGATTTAAGATGGGTTTCTTGAAGAGCTATCACATCTGGTGATATATTTTTAATTATAAGTTGAAGTTCATGTAAATTATTATCGAATCCGTTCATATTCCATTGAAGAATACTTACGACCATATATATTTATTAAAGTTGGAAATTCGCCAGTAGTACACAGTTGTGTATAATGGCTAGTCCTTACAAAGATAATGTAAATATCACCAGTGATATATCAAAGTATATCAAAGCGATATCCTATGTGTCATCCATTTTGCTTCCTGGGTTAACATACTCATATAAGTCATCACTGAGAGTTGAAATATTTTAGTTGGTTTATTGAGAGAGTAAGCATATTCTAAGACAGAACTTGTTGTTGCATTGATGGTTGACTTTTTTGTACAACGTGTATTTGCGTTTTCTTCTTTTGTTACGAAAGTATTTGATTCGTTTGATTGTTTCTTTATTTGATTAATTCTTTTTTTTACGTTTTTCGATTGCTTCATCTAATGTTTCTCTTGGTATTTCAGTTGCAGTTGATGCTTCATTTGATTCATTAAATCTTTTAGTTGCTTCTTCAAAAATGCATTTGTTTGTTACTTTTATTTTAATAATTGAATGTATTTTTTTGATTGTAGGACAGTTTTTGTTAAGAGCGTTATGTTCATTTTTGCAGTTAACGCATTCTACTTTAGAAAATGCTGTTGGATCATGAACGCTAGAAGCGCAAACCTCACACTTAGGTTCAGATTTACAGTACTGGTGTGACCCAATTTAAAACAGTTTTTGCATTGTAAAGGTTGGGGAATATATGAATTTACTTTAAAAACTAGAAATCCTATTTTTACCTCTGATGGTACTGCATAACGGTCGAAAGACAGCATACGTAAGCAGGTGTTTTTAAGTTGATTTTCTACAAATTTTTGAACTTTATAACATTGCACTACTCCTTGATCTTTAAGCCCTTCAGTAATTTCAGCTTCAGATAAGTTTTTTAAAGATGGCGCAAACACAACTCCTTTTGTGGTGTTCATGGTGGGGTGCAATACAGTTGTTACTGGACAAACACCAATTAGTTCTTTAGTTTCTAAAAACTTATTTGTTTGAATGGTATTCTTTGTAAGGATTAGCAAATCTCCGTCACGAGTAAATGTAACTATTTCTAGTTTTTCTGTTGTAACCGCCTCTTTTGAGACAAGGAATATACGAGGGCTGCTCTATATATTTCTGGCCTAATAGTGAAAATGCGAATATTTATAATCAAAAATGGTTTTATTGTTTTTCAAAGTATTCTCCAGCATGATTTATACACTTTTGCATGCGCTCAAACCAGTTGTCGAAGCACTTTTTCCACTCCGATTGAGACACCTCTAAAACATGGTTTTTGAACACTTCAACAGCTTCTTCTGGCAACGAAAATCGTTGACCACGCATTTTTTTCTTGATGTGCGAAAACAAGAAGAAGTCATTAGGTGCAGAGTCAGGGCTGTACGGCGGATGACCCATTAATTCGACGTTTTGGCCGGTCAAAAACGCTCTGGTTTGAGCCGATGTGTGAGAGCTCGCATTGTCATGGTGAACAATGATTCGTCTTCTCTTGTTGGTTTTTCGAATTTCTCCGATGGCTTCAGGCAAACAAATTGTAGTGTACCGCTCAGAAGTAACCGTCCTACGTTGCTCAAGAAGAACAGTCGCCACATGACCAGTTTTGCCGAAGAAACAGGCGACCATTTGCTTCGAAGTGCTTCTTCAACGAAGAACTTTCGTTGGATTTTGCTCGTCTTTGAAGACCCACATGGTCGATTGTTGTTTCGTTTCGGGCTCATACGCATAGATCCATGATTCGTCACCTGTGACGATCTTATAAAAGTCTTTTAAGGCACCGCAATCGTATTTTTGCAACATTTCTTTGCACCAATCGACATGAGCCTTTTTTTGCGCGACTTTCAAATTGTGCGGGATCCAACGAGAACAAACCTTTTTTACGGCCAGGTGTTCATGCAGTATCGAATGTATGCTGGTGGAAGAAATGTCCAAGGATGTCTCTATCTCTCGGTATATCGTATGTCGATCTTGCATTATGAGTTCACGCACGGCATTAATGTTCTCTGGCACAACAGCTTTTGGACGACCTTCACGGAATTCGTCTTTGAGCGAGCTTCGGCTACAATTAAATTCATTATACCAATCTTTCACAGTGCTTTAGGATTGTGCTTCATCGCCATACAAAGATTTAAGATCATCAATGCACTCTTGTCGTGATAATCCACGTCAAAAGTTGTGAAAAATGATGGCACGAAAATGTTCTCGAGCTAATTCCATTTTTTTCTATATTAATTTTTTCAAGTCACTGTAAACAACAAAAATAATGGTCGTACGTCAAAACATTTTAAGTACGATTATGCTTAAAAATGACAAACTTTCCAATTGAAATGTCAGATTGCACTTGGCAGCACTCAGTGTTGCCAGGACAGAAATATATATAGCAGCCCTCGTATTATAGTCTTTTAATGGCTTTTCTTCACTTTTGCTTTTAATAATAATGTATTTAGGATTATAGTTTTTGGATTTCTGGTTAAAGTCCAATTTTGGAAAATCGTTTATATTATTGATATCTATGTTAAAAGTTCTTTTCCGTTTGGGAATTGGGTCAGGATCGTGATCAAGGGGGGCAAAAAAATTGCCCCCTTTTTTGGAGTTCATGGTGTTGCTGTATGCGACTTTTATATATATATATATATATATATATATATATATATATATATATATATATATATATATATATATTTATATATTCAACTTCAATAAAACATAATAAAACAATTAAAAATATTGCTCATGTTTAGAAACAATCATTTTATTTTTGTAATTTTAATAAACCAATACATCCGTACGTATGAATGGACATTGATTCGCAGCATACAATAAGTACTTATGGTACAACTATCAATCAGTGTTGCCAGAACTTTTATGTGTGAAATCTGCGAAATCCAACAATATTTCGCGAAAAAATCTGCAAAATCTGCACTGTATTTAAAAAATCTACAATAAATCTTCAAATGCATTTTTTCTTTACTATATATTCTCTCGAATAGTTTTTGCAGAAATTAACTAAAGTCAATTATTAATTTTCATTTAGTTAATCTTTAAAATCTAATACTTTTAAATCTCTAAGCTTAAAGTTCAAGTCCTGTTTTTTTATTTTCTTTAAAAAATCTTTGAAAAACTTTTAGGTAAGATTTGTTTATATCGCACTGATCAAAACTTGTGCTTAAAATTATTTCAGCTGCATGAGTGCCTAGGTATGTGCTTTCATAGTTAAAAAAAAAATTTGAAGGGCTCTTGTCGCTTCGCTTTGGAGTATTTTACTAAAAGTATTTATAATACCAAGAATGTACTTTAGAAAGATAAATATATTTTATTAGTATCATTTAGGTTATAAAATATGAATATTGTAGTTTCGATTTGATTGATATGAACAATATTTTTTTAAACAATATAATTCTAATAAGCGACTTACAACCGACTATACGGAATGCCAACGCCTTTGGAATGGGTGTAAAACCTTTTTAAGTTTAAAATCTAATAAACTTTGTATTTTATCAAATTGGTTATAATGTTTTGAACTGTTGCACAAATAATTGTATACATCTCTAGCTAACGTCTCCACAGCAGATCGAAGTTTAAGTTGTGCATACGACTAACATAATACCAGTGAGTGACATATGCATTTTATAATAAATAAATCTGATATTTTACTTTTTGAAATTTGGGCAACGGAATATTTTTGCCTGTCATGACAGCAGCTTCATCTGCTGCAAATTTAATTATGATCTCCTTATAGTCAACGTCTTTGCCGATAAAATACTTACTGCCGTATTCATAAAAAATCAAAACAGATTAGAAAAATATTTTAGAAAAAATTTGTATGAAAAATTTGTCATAAAACACATTTAAATGTTATTTTATGCTTAGGGCATTAGGGATTTTAAAATCTATGCATGAGGATATTTTATTTAAAAGGTCGTTTTTAATTTAATTTTTTTTATGAAAATTAGGAGTTGAACTGTGATTTATTATTAATAAATTAATATTGATTTTAGTTTAAGTTCATTTTTTTAATTTTTTAAAATTTTTTTTAGAAAGATTAATTATTTTACAACGGACGTTTTCCAAAGAAAACAAGAAAAATTAGGCCAAAATCTGCAAAATGCAGATAAATCTGCACTTCTGGCAACAGTGCCTTCAATATCTGTTTATATCTGTTTGTGTGAAACATAGGAAAACAGATATGTTACTCTCATTCTCTCTTTACTCATTCGCATCCACCCAATGAGAAAAAGTAACAATATCAACTTATATCAGAAACACACGAAGTACTCATCTGTACGCACTCATAAGAGTAGGCACATAAAAACTGATATAAACAGATATAACTGTGCACGTCTTTAGTATGTATGTATTATGTATGTATGTGTGTATGTATGGATGTGTGCATGTATGTATGACTGTATGTATGTAAATATGCATGGACCTATACATAAATAAAACTTAAATTTTTTTTGCAAAATTAAAGCTCTAGATCTTTTTAGAAGCTTTAAACAGATTTTAATGTAATTAACAATACTTTTTTTACCCAAAACGCAATAGTATAGAAATTAAAAAATAGCAATATTGCATTGTTCTTTTGAAGTTGATTAAATTAACCTGATAGAATTTAAAATGATTCCTTGTTTTTTAGTGTAAAATTGATTCTACACGTTTGATTCATATTATCTTTTGATTTTATTCCTAACTGATTTTTGTAATGTGTGATTTGTTTCATTCGTTTTGAAAACTTCGGCACACAACAAATCGTGACATGAAAAAAAAACAAATGATTTAAAAGCCGTTTTGAATGCATTCGTGCAGATCTCTAGTTCTTATGCATAGCAAAGTCGATTGAGCGATAGCCGTCTGTCCGTATTCGTGTTGAAATGAATTATTTAAGGCACCAAATCTAGCACTCTTCATTGTTTTTCTTTAATTTGTATAATTTAAAAGTGCTTGATGCAGTGCCTTCCACTCTCTTGAATAACGTTTTAAGGTTTATCACACTAAAGAAGAAGAAGGTGTCCTCGGGTAGCTGTAAGAGTTTACTTTAATACTAGTAACAAAATTAAGATGATCAAAAATAATGCTATTGTTATACGATTAGTGGATTAATTAAAAATACCTGGAACAATAAAATCCAAATGAAATTCTCGTTATCTTTGTATTATTCTTTATTTTAAAATTTTTCTTATTATTTAATATTTATACAAACAGATTAAGTTTATTAAAATTCATTTGGGTTGTAATAAGTAATGATTTTTGTGTACAGAAATACATACATAAATTTGGTGGTTGTAAATATTTAAAAATTTTATGAATAATAAGACTATAAAATAATTTGTATTTTTTGTTTACGTTCTACATATTTATGTACGGATGTGTGTTGTATGTATGCATGTAGGTTTTTCGCGTATAATTTTTATTATATTTAATACAAGTAAAAAGTGGAAAAAAATTTGAGATTCCTTTTTTATAAAAACTTTTTCGAAAATTTTAAACCCTGAAATATTACTTAAGTATGCATCACTATTAGGGATCACAGTCAAGCCGGATGTATTCTATGGGGGAAAATGTTTCACCTGTAGTTCACACCATCTTTGGGAACAGGGTTAATTTTGCTGTTTTAAATGGAATTTTTAAACGATTTGATATCAATGTTACAAGAGTCATGATTTATCAAATTTTCCCGACATTGGTTAGTGTTTAAGTCGATATTGAAAGATTAGAAATTCTCAATTCTTCGGAATTTTGTAGTGGTACCAGATCATCTAATTGCGATAGATTGAATAGTGAGGAATCACCTGTTATGTTTGAATCTTGGTATTGATTAAACATAACAGTGTTTGCTGATCCATGTACTGTAGGTACTTGTTGCATGTCGTTTGTCATGTTCATAGCATTGAACTGTGAAGTGGTTGTGTGGATTATGTTGCTATTAGCGTTGTCGTTGGCATAGATGGGTGTAAAACTTCCGCCACTCGTTCGATTAATGAAAATATTGGATGTTGACAATTGTGTTTGTTTTTGTTGCTGTTGTGAACTTATCGTGTTAAAATCGATGTTGTTGTTACTTTCAAAAAGTGTGTTTGTTGTATGTAACACAGCACCTTGATTTGACTGATTTAAAATATAGTTGTTTGAAAAATTTTGATAAATATCCTGATTTATTTGATTTTGATTAAAGAGATTTGACATCTGAGTTTGACTTTCTGCACTTGAGTTTCTGATTAAACCAGGTGATGGTGTAGTATTATTTCGGTTCATCATAGGCGATGATGGTTGTGGTGACGGTGTTGTTAGGTACGTATTTCTGTATGAGCCTTCATAATAATTCGGTGATAAAACTGTTAAAAATATATTTTTTTATTAATATTGTCTAGAGACAAATACTTCAAATCTTACATGATTCAGCTTTAACTTCAGGGAGAGTTGAATCACTTGGTAATTGTGATTGCATTGATGGTTGCATGTTCCACATCGGAGAACTGTCAATATTTGTTGCTTGAAAATAGAAGAAAACATGTGAATATTAATTTAAACACAGGTAATAATTCGCAATATAAATAACAGTTAAAGCAAAATTAAGCAAGTTTGAATGCAATAACAAGTTAAATAAACTTAAAATTTGTATTTGTTTTCGCTACTAAGTTGAGTTGTTTAAAAAAGATAAAAAATTAATAGATTGTAACTTAAAATTAAATATTTAATTCTGAGCTAAAATTAAAAATACGGGGAATCCGAAAACTTTAATTCTGGAAATATGTAGGTATAAAAAATGTATAGAAGAAATTAGTCTTTCGCTGTATTCCTATTTGCTATTGCAAATTAGCAAGATCGGTCAGCGGGCAAAATACCGAGCCTGCCTCGAATTTTTCCATATTTGGAACAAATCTACTTTAGTGGAGTAACTCCAATAAAAAAAGCAAATATATATGGCGATAGAGAATTGAAAAAAAAAGAAAGAACATCAAGAGAAAAAATTAGCGATTGCCCTTATTTTCCGTGTTTAGGTCGTCTGAATTTTTCATGGAAAAACACGATTGTGCACCATATTTATTAGGATATCAAAATGATTATTGTTAGTTATAATGTTATTATATATTGTAACTACTACCCAGCAAAAAATTTTTGAAAAGGTAATCGAGTGTGGAATTAAGCATTTTTGGTCGAAGTACTTCCCAACTAGATTTCCAACTTGATTATTTTAACAAGGCATGAGACTTTTATAATCAATTACTGAGAATCAATTACATTAATTATTGTAGGAATTAATGAGTACAATTAGTACGGTGGTCTCTTTTAACATAAAGAACTAGTTCCATTTATACTTCCTTTTTTAGAAACTAATGTAATGTGTTTTGTAAGCGAGTAACAAAATATGGCAATCACAAAAGTAATTCATTATATGGCAAGTACTTTTTAAGGTAATGTCTAATTTTTTGCTGGGTACTTGTTATGAGAAGTTTTGTTGTTAACATTATAAACATTGCATTTGTACAACCTTTGTACAACAGACATCAAAATTCAACTGGTTATGGGTCCAGAACACATCTACTAAGGATATCCAATTAAGTCAAGATGCCTGGAAGGATTATTTCGCTTAGAACTTGTAATTTTCAAGACGCCTAGAGCGATTTTTAAATTGTGTTTAATTTTCAAGGCGCCTACAAGGTTTTGAATTGTTTCAAGACGCCTAATTACACGTTTAGAAGGGTTTTAGAAGATACGTTTGACAGCAATCGAAGTCATATCTTAAGATGTTTTGAAGGTTTGTTAAGTTTTTCTTGAGTTGTTGTGAAAAATTAAAAATTATATTTATTAAAAGAATAGATTAAGTTTGTTATGAGAAAAAATTTTTAACTATTTAAAAACGGGTTTTGAAAGAGGCTTGATAAAAATATCTGCTAGTTGTTTCTTCGAATTTACAAAATTTAACTCAAATACATGTTCATGAAATTTTTCTCGTATGAAATAATATCTTATTTAGATGTGTTTAGTACGCTTGTGATATTCAGGGTTCTTAATAAGTTTAATCGCACTTTGATTATCCATAAATAAACAATTTTCTTTAGCATTTAATGCCTTTATTAGCGGAATATCAAATGATTCCGAAGCAGATGAAATCTAGGTAGTTGATTCAGGAACATCAGTTTAAAAGCCTCCTTTAATTAACATTGGAGACGGAACTATTTTGAAAGCAATTGGCGAAGGAAATATTGACGTTTTAGTTAAAAGTAGTAACGGATGGAAAAAATTTTTTGGAAAACGTACTTTATGTACCAGATTTGAAAATTAATTTGTTTTCTACAACAGCAGCTACGGATAAAATATATATTATAAAATTAAATAAAAATCAGTGTATTTTTTAGAAATAATAAAGTTGAAGCCATTGGTAATCGCAAAGGCAACTTGTTTAAATTAGAAATAAAGGTTCTGATAAAGATAAAAACAATTATTTTACAAGCAATAGTTCCAATACAATTAACATATGGCATCAAAGATTTGTTAATCAAAATATGAAACATGTAAAAGAAATTTTAAAAACAGGGCAAATAAAATATGAAAATGATTATAATAAGAATTGTGAAGGGTGTTGCTTAGGTAAGATACGCAGATTTCCCTATATTCTCAGCAATAACATGTCGAAAGGCTCTGGAGAAATAATTCATGCTGACGTTTGTGGGCCGGTGAAAGAAATGTCAGTTGGAATATCAAGGTATTTTTTGATGCTCAAAGATGATTATTCTAGATTTAAATGGGTTTAAGTTTTGCATCATAAAAGTGAAGTTTTTGAAAACGTGAAAAATTTTCTAAATATAATAAAAAATCAGAATATAAAAGTAAATATCTTTAGATCAGATAATGGCAAAGAATTTAATAATGAATATATAAATGAATTGCTGAAAAATTATGGCATACAACATCAAAGATCCGTGTGCTATACACCAGAACAAAATGGGTCAGTAGAGAGAGAAATGCGAACTAGCAAAATGTATTTTACAAACTAAACGTGTAAATAGGTTTTTATGGGCTTAAACAATACATCATGACTATGTATTAAACAGAACTGGATTAAGTTCAATTAAAGAAAAATCTCCGTTTGAAATATGGTTTAACAAAGTACCTAAAGTTCAAAACTTAAAGGTTTTTGGAACTCAAGTTTTTGTTCATATTCCGAAACAGACAAGGAAAAAGTGGGATGCAGAAAGCAGGAAAGGTATATATATTCTTTAAAAATAATAACAACATTTAAGTACACAGAGATGTGATTTTTTGAACTTGAAATAATTTAAAAAAATAAAGATAATCCCAATAATTACAGTATATTTCATTTAAACTCTTTTAATAAAGATATAGACAGTCAGGAAAAAACTCATATCTTAGAATCAAGAAATAATATGGGACAAACGGAAGAAATTAATCAAGAAATAAGTAAAGAAAATCGAATTTCACAATTAGATAATTTAATTGATGATAAAAGCACTCCAGAAGAAAGTGCTCAAGTTTTAAATACAATAATTTCTCTAAAATTTTAGGAGAACAAATAGTTGATTTCAAAAATCAAACTTGCAGTAACTTCAATAGAACACAGCAAAGCAAATATAATTTAAGACCTAATCCTAAAAGAAAGGTTAATATCGACGAAATGTTTCTTTTTGTGGTGGAACAAGACTTAAAAGAGCCAACTACGTATGAAGATGCCATTAAATCTAAAAGCTGTGATGAATGGAAAAGAGCAATGGTTTTAGAATATAACGCATTGATGAAAAACAAGAATCTATGCAATTTGCCTGAAGGAAGAAAATTAATAGATTGTCGCTGGGTTTAAAAAACAAAATACTATTAAGCGATATAAGGCGCGCTTAGTTGCTAGAGGTTTTACTCAAGAGTATGGCCTAGACTACGGAGAGACTTTTAGTCCAGTGGTAAAGTATGACTCGATCCGTCTTTTACTAGCTGTTGCAGTGTCTGAAAAAATGTCTATAAAACATTTTGATATAAACAATCAAACAAACAGCTTTTTTGTAAGGTGATTTAAATGAAGAAATGTACATACGTAAACCACCTGGATATGTAAAAGAATTCCAAAAGGTATGCTTATTAAAAAAGTATTTATGGATTAAAGCAAGCTACAAGATGTTTTAATAAAAAGTTTTGTTCTCGACAAATTTACTATGAAAATTAGTAACTCTAATACATGTGTGTCGATGATGGGTTAATTATATGCAATGATGAAAGGCTTGCAAGTGATCTATTAAGCCATCTTAATGAAAATTTTGAATTGAAATAATGTCAATTAAATAAATTTCTTGGTTTTCAAATTAAGGTTTTAAACTCGGAATCTATCAAAAACAATATGCGGAGAAAGTCATCGAAAAGTTTTCTATGATTAATTGTAATCCAGTGTAATCCAATTATAAGTAGACCAGATATTTCTTATGCAGTTTGTGTATTAAGTAGATATATGGAGAAACCATGTCAAGTACATATAAATGCAGCAAAAAAAAGTTTTAAGATATATAAAAGGCACACTAAATCATGGTTTGCTTTATACAAAATAAAAGGATTATATATTAAAAAGTTTTTTTGATTCTGATTAGGCAGGAGATATAGAGAATCGCAGGTCAACATCTGAAATTGTTACTCAATTAGGCAATTGTAAAGTCTCATGGAAGTCTCAGCAATAGCGTCAGTTGCTCTGTCTACTACAGACGTAGAGTATATTGCTGGATGTGAAGCTGCCAAAGATATTGTTTGGATAAAACGTTGATTGAAAGAAATTACATACAATGTTAAAGAAAATTGTTTATTTATGGATAATCAAAGTGCGATTAAACTTATTAAGAACCTTGAATATCACAAGCGTACGAAACACATCGAAATAAGATATCATTTCATACGAGAAAAATTTTAATTAAATTTTGTAAATTGAAAGGAACAACTAGCAGATATTTTTACCAAGCCTCTTTCAAAACCCGTTTTTGAGAATATCAAAAAAAAAAAAAAATGTTTAATTATTGTTCCTTTTTTTATTAATAATTAACTTATTTGATTTTTTAACTGAAGTTTTGTAGTTAACATTATAAACATTAAATTTTATGAATTCTATGTTTTCAAACAATTTTCATTCATTAAAAAAGCTTTGTACATCAAACATCTAAATTCAACTATTATCATTTCATACCTTTGGAAGAGACTTTAGGGAAATACTAACATTTTATTAAACTGCTTAACCCATTAAGAGCCGATCAAAATTTTTTTTTATTTTTTAATTCTCTGTTACCCTAATATTTGTCTTTTTGATTGGAGTTACTCCACTAAACTAAATTTACATCGATGGTAAAGGGTATATACGATTTGGCATAGCGGAATGTAGCACTCTTACTTGTTATATTTTAAGTTATCTTATGTAGTGTTTTCGAAAATTTTATTATTATTATAACTTTAATTTAAAATTAAAAAAGGTGATGTTATGAGCTTATGAGGAGCCTTTCTTGCTTTCTTTCTTTCTTTAAATAAACAATACATGCAAAATGATAAAAGACACTGAGCACCAAAAACAAATAATAAACACAAAAATTACATGAAACATGCAAATTAACTTACAAATTTATGAAAATGTGTTTAGTCCATTCACCTCTAAAGTTTCCAAAGAGCTAATGTATTAAATGACAGACATATTTTTTAATTCTATATATTTGAAACACAGACAGACAAATGCCGTATCTTGTGTGAACTAATGAAAAATAATGAATTTTGTTTCTGTATACATATTCAACAATTATAAACATTTATTTACACATTTAATTTTATTATCAATATAAAGGTTTTAATAATATTTTGTGTTTAACTTAGAACTAATTTTTGTTGGTCCATTGCGTTATTAAATCTAGGAATTTAATAATAAATTATTTTGTATATCCTATAAAAACAGTAAATTCTTCACACCATTTTATCTTCAAATTCAACACTTCAAATTCAACAGTTTTTGTGAAAAAAAAAAAATATTTTATGAAAAATAAAAACGAAATAAGGATTTAATATTTTTTTAAATTTGTGTATCGATTTCTGAAAAAAAAACGAACAAAGAGATAGGAAAGTAAATGCAGTGACACGTAAAATTATTCTCCAGTCCAGAACACGTTTCATTTTGATTAAACTGTTAATAATATCTTTAAAAATTACACACGGATTGAATGACAAATTTAGATATACCCCTTTTTCCACTATTTGTGTATAAAAACCGATTTTTGTGAATTAAAAGAAAATAAATATATATTTTTGACGATTTAAAAGATAGGGCCATATATTTCAAATTGCATCAATTTTGGGAATACCCTTTAAATTCTAAATACAGGTTCCTTGTTTATTTCAACTGTCTGTCTATAACGGTTTAAAAGTTTGGTCACATACAATAAATTATATAAACTTTAACTTCCAAATCCGTAATGTACAGTTGTTGTTATAGCGGACTTATCAATACAGGTTCTTTGTAAATTCTAAACGTCTGTTTGCAACTGATCAAAAGTACTTTTAAATTTATAATTTTGTTACTAAAACGGTCATCGTAAGCGGTATTTGGTCCAATTTTAAAGTGTTTTTTAACGGTTAAAAAGCAGTTCCCTATTGGTCAATTTAAGTCACCTGTTTGGAAAACCATTAATATTTAAAATTATGAACTGTTTTTGAAACAAGAGCAATCTGCAAGCACACCATTCAAAGAAAGAACAATTTTTTAAATCGGTTCACAAAGGACTGAAAATGTGGGCACAAACATAGAAAAAAGCAACATTCAGACAATTTGAATGCTTTATCTTTTTTGAAGTCGGTTAAAAAAACGAAACACCTGCAAGCGAGAAGATTCTTAAGCAATGTAAAATACTTGCATTTTCTTCAATGTTTCAAAAGTTTATGTGTTCAGAGATTTTTTTTAAAACAGTTAAAATAAATAAATTTTTTTTCGCTCTTTTTTCACACTCAAGTTGCTAATTTTTTGAGTACATGGACACGTTCCAGTAATAATTATTCATAACTTTAAAAAGTTATTGAACAAAGCTTTTGTGTATTTGCTATTGGTATTTTTTAAACAACAACCTTATGAAGTTTTTTCTCTGCATCACTTACCTTCCATAGACTAAACTTGCTGTTTTTCACTATGAGTTTATATTTTGTTAACTCTATTTGTTGTTTTCTCAATATTTGTTTGAGTTTCAATTTGTATTATTTTAATATTATTGGCAACAAAATGATTAACTTTCGTTTTTTTCTTATTTTCAGTTTGCGCTGTCTCAACTTGTTTGAATTATTAAATTCTGTGCCTTTAACTAAAATTTTTCGATTCAGCATTTTTTATTTTTATTTAATTATTTACTTTCCGAAAATGGTTCATGTCATTTTTAAACTATTTAAGTTATTGTAAAAATTTAACACAACAATAAATTAACTGTTTATTTGTTTGTTGTGAAACATTTCAAATGAACGTTTTCATAAATATTTGTAAAGATTTAGTTCACCATTATTTTTAACAAAAAAAAAAAAAAAAAAAAAAAAGAATTATTTAATCTTTAAGGAGATTCATAAATATCTTATTATATATTAAAAACGTTCGTTTGTGCGTCCCAAATTCACACAAGATTTAGGTTAAAAAGTTGTACTTTTTAGGGCCCTACAAGCCCAATTGCGCCAATCTTGAAAATTAACTAATTCGGCATTTTAAAAATTTTTGGGGTGGCCAACATGTTACTGTACAAATGGAGGCAAATTCTTATCTCGTGTGAGTTTAGGTTCACCCTTAATGTATACATTGCCAAATAACTTTTGAGACAATGACAAGTATTTATTTAATCTTCTCATTCAAACTTTTTTTGTAAATGTATAAACGTAAATAAAAATGTAAAATAATAAAATAAATTGTAAAAAAAAACAAAAATAAAAATAAAACTTACAATTTGTAATATAACATTGATTTTGATTTTGTTCAAGTTGCTGTATTTCTCGTAATAAGTTTAATGGGTTACCTCCTGTTTTAATACGCTTTCGTTTGATATTATCTAAAATAAATGTGAGTATTAAAAGATAAATTTAATTGAATTAATAAATCTATGTATTAGTAAAATTGGTCCTTTCAGAAATAATACTGAACATTGATTTTTCAACACTTATTTTCTGTTCTAAACACTAAGGGTCAATTATATATAAGACAACATTAAAAATTTATACTTCTTCCTACATCAATCATAATAGAAAAATTAAAAATTAATGCAAGCCATTTGCTGCTGCCAAACGCATTGCCACTTCTTCGGGCGTTAAAATTGGTTGATTAGAGATGAGATTTTCATTATAAGAATCATCACATTGTGACGGTAAAGTTGTGTAAAGAGCAAAATGCTCAGCCTCTGAAAGATCTACACTGGGATCAAGTACAACACCATAAGCTCCTTCGCACAAGTTCTTAATACTTTGTCGATCGGCAATTGCTATAAGTTCCATGTTACCATCCGATACAGGTATATCAGCCAATTGCAATGCACTTAAAGTTTTGCGATCCAAAAGTCCACCATCGTATCTTAAAGAGCAGGAACTAGAATAGTACCTTTCTTGTTTGCTCAACGTTTCTGAGCTGTCAACTTTTAAAGGTATATGAATAATATCAGCATTTCGTTGTGCAGGCCGTTTACCCGAAACACTGCTAACACTGCGACCGATAAACTTTCCGCTTTTATAATTTAATTTTGGATCAAGTTCAATGGAATATTGTTGTAAAGAATTTACGGATCGCATCGAAGAGCGATTGTCATTCATTGAAAAGTTCTTAATGCTTGGCTCACGACTTTGATTGGGTATTGTCATTTTTGAAATGCATTCACGTCCCGAAGCTGTAGTATCAGACTTGTTGTTTTTACGAGAGAAAAAACGAGAAAAAAAACCTTGTTTTTTCTTTGGCGAAGGTGTAGAAGTTGCTGATCGTTTGGTAGGACTTTGATCAGGAGTATGCATGATAATTATTTGTGAGGGAGGACGGGAGGTAATGCTACCATTACGGCTACTACTTGCCGTGTAACAAGATGAAGAATCTGTGTTTATTATTGCTGATAGTTCTTGGGAAGGTTTGCGCTTGGGAGGCAAGGGAGGCAGAATCTGTTCGCGAATTGGTGAAGGAGTTCTCGGTGGTAACGGTAAAGGAGGAGTTGAAGGTGTTGGTGGTGTTCGGGCTACGTTTACTTTAATTTTTGGAGCAGGTGGATTATTCAAAACAACTAAATCATTTTCTACATTGTCATGGTTTGTTTTTTTATTTTTAATACTGGCTTTTCCTACATCTTTAACAGTTGGGCTACCAACTGGCATTTTAAAAGAATTATTTAGACCTGACGCACTAGCAGAATAGTTCCAGTCCCTAATATCGTTGGTAAAATCCTCTGGCTGATCTAGTTTTTTATGCTTAGCAAGATGTTGTAAACAAAACTTGTTTTCTAGTTCAGTATCCTGTTCGATTAAGTCGGTATTCGTGATACTGTCGTTTGTTATAGAAATTGTGTCTGGACTTGTAATTTTTTCAACCATAGTTATGTCCCTAGCACCTGACAGTGGCAAAATATTACCGTTTGCAACAATATAGCTGTCGGTATATTTGAGTTCATAAGAGGGCATTTCGTAAGAAGTTGCCAATTGACTTGAATCTATTTCCTTTTTTATTAAAATCTCTTGAGTTGGTATTGACGTTTGTGTGAAGTCATCTGTTGTTGGAAAAGTAATTTTTGGCACTCGGAACTCAATTTCCATATTACCATCCTTACATTCAATGTAGTTGTAACTGTCAGTATCGTCCTTGTCATCGTCTTTGTCACCGTCATCATTGTCGTCATCAAAACTTTCTTTTTGTCGTTTCTTCGACCCATCGTGTTCATTTAGAGTTTCGGAACTCATAGGTTTGCTACCCGAGCTACAGCTTGTAATAGTATCTTCGTTATCATTGTCATTATCAGCATCACCAGATACTGAATATTTGTTTGCCGTAGTTTCACTGTCCAACGAAAGAATATGCTGGAATATTTCCATGTCCTCTATGCGTTTTAACTTGCGCTGTATATATGGAAATGTTCTCATACCTGGATCGGGATAGAACTCAAACTGTAATGCTTCGCTTGTTTCGCCATCAGAAGGCCGGTATAATTGTATGTATACCTAAAATAAAATAGAGGATTACTATGGTATCCATAAATTTTGTTTATGTGTAACGTACTTGGACTCTGTGATTTACATCAGGATTTATATAGCGGGGAGTCTTAAATGTAATAGCTGCTTGTTTATGGACATCGGTCTGTTGAAACTCTCCGAAATCTTCCCAAAACAGTTCATTGTTTCTCATTTCAAAAAACCGAACTTTAATATCATCTTTAGGCACCTTTTCACACAATAATATAATTTTATCACCTCCCGTTACTTTTGCCGCACAGCTACATAAACGGCAGATTACTAAGTCATTTATTGACTTCTTATCATATATGGGATCTGAGACCACTGGGGGTAAAGGAAAAGGTTTCTTTACCCCAGGTATTGGTATAAACGCTTGAAAACATAGACGAACAACATTTAGATCAATTGATGACGGTTGATCTTTGTGGGCGAAGCTTGCTGAGTTGGCAAAAAGAGGTTGTTATAAAGATTAGAAGTAACCATAATTGTTTTTTTACCTTTATAATTATTTTTCTTTCTAATTTTCTAAGCACAAGGTCAGTTTTTAAAATAAAAATATTGTTTATTATTTTTTGTTTTTCAATATAAATATTTTTATTTCCTGTTACCTGAAGATGCCGATTTCAATAATTTTTTGGTATTTTGTTGTCAGATATTTGAATATTATTTATTCGTTTGGACAGACTCGCTCGATGTTTACATATGTTCGCTTGTTTAAAATTGTATGCAAATTTACTGCATATTCGATCATTTGGTACAGTAAACTTATCAAGTGAGTTTGTTGTATATTTTCGAAAATGACAATTTTTATAGTAAGACTTGCATTAAAAAAAGTTTAAAAAAAGTACCATATAAAAAATTTCGTAGAACAAAATATAAATTACAAAATTTCAATGTTCATCAACCTCAGTGGACTGCATCTTTTTAGCGCTGTGGAGCGCTGTTTACATAAAGATACCAAATTACAGCTTGAATTCTCAGCTAAAAGTTAAAAAAAAAATTAGCTGCTCCTACCTGCTCCTTTCCAAAAAGCGGTAAAAGCTATAAAGTGAAAAAGTAACAAAACATGAATTTACGTTCATTCATGTTGTTGTTGCCATAATTCTTTACTGTTTAAAATTATTACATAATGTAATATACTTACTAGTCAATAGTGTTAATTGTTATATATTTCATTGGTGAAACAAGCATAAGCTTCAATTGAATTTGAATTGTTGTTTACTGATACTGTTTGATAACAACAATAGAAAATTAAGCACGATACGAGTAATTTGCGATAGACTATTTGGTGCTGTGTTATCATTCTTTTATTATGTTGTTGCATGCAATAACAATTACACATTATGTCTTGATCTCTTTATTGCACTTAATTTTTTTCCGTTAGAACTTAATAAGTAGTATATTAAGTACCAATAATGATACACAATGTCTGATTTAAATATCTGCATTTGGGTACAAATTTCTAAATAAAAATTTAAAATAAATTTCTACAATTTTCGACGAATTTGAAGAACTTTTTCCTCCCATATTGATTTAGCTAACTGAAGCCACAAACTGTAATTTTAATTTTATTTGATTTTTATAAAGCCTACTGGTTTAAGGTTAAAAAAGTTCCATTACAATCCATTTTTATACTATTTTTTGTTTGTAAATTATCATTTAAAGTATCAACTATTTTTCTGCAAAACTAAAGTTAAGATATGTTGGTTATATCCTGATGAATGAATTCATTTGTTAAACAAAACTAAAATAAAAAAGCGGAAATTTAAAAATAATAAATTTTAGGTCCATGCTCTTCTCTAAAAAATCAAATAAAATTTAACATATTTTTTAACCAAAACTAAAATATTATTATTAAACAACGAAGTTTTGCAGGTCTCTATTATTTTTTCAGCCATTATATACACAGCTATTATATCAGTATACAAGATGGTCACTCTCTATAAGTTTCAGTTGAATAAATATTCTCTCCTAACTCCCATTGGAAAATGGAAGTATAAAATTAAACCTTGAAATATAAATTTAAACTTTTGAGCATTTAAATCAGGACTCAAACTTAATATTTTCTAACATTTGTTAAGGAAAAGTTGTCGGTCATTTAATGTTGAAGTTTTAAAGCAAATAAGCCTAAAATTTGTTCTTGATATCGATATTTTAAAATTATCAATATATGTAGTAAGATCTGTCGAAGCTCAATTTTTCAAAGAAAGTGATTTTATCCGATTTATTTAAAAGTTGTCACTTCTTTTAAGTTCAAATGTGACGTTTTGCGGAATAGTTAAAACAGTAGACAATATTGCGTATTTCAAGGCAATAAAACGAAAGCTCTCTTCTAAACCGTAGAACTGGCACCAATAGCAAGTTGTCAAAATTTTCAAGCGAAATAAGTAAAGTGGCTTACATTTTTGGAATAGAGCACATGTAATAAGTGCAGCATATTATTATTTAGCAGTTGGAAAAAGCTGTTGCCGGAAACATTTTGCTGTTTTCGTAACTTTTCACAAATTAAACAATTCAAAATCATTACTTTTTTGTTTATTTTAACTATATATAATAAATAAATATATAATAAATAAATTTTATTGTTAAAACCGGTTTGTTATGTTAGGAAAAACGACTAATAGAGACGGGTATTTCTTGTCTCCAATAATGAAAGAAGTACTTTTTCAGTAATGTTCATTTGTGGCTGTTTCGTCAAAAGTTACGAAAATTTGGCCAAATATTGAAAAATTACGCATGTTACGTGGAACCTTCAAAAGTTACGTAGAATGTATATAATATAACCAAACGGCAACACTGTCTTGCTTTTGTTCAAGCTTTCGGTTGGACACGAATCGAATTGTAATTTTTAATTATTCATACTTGCTTCCTCACAACATTATAGATGCTGTTCCAGTAGTACTTTCCGTGCTAGATTAGCACTTTGCACTATTTTTAGCACTTTATAACTCTACATTTAGCAGTTTTTAGCACTTTTTATTTAATATAATTTACAAAATGTTCAAGATAATAATTAATGCACATTTCTGCAAAACACTACTTTTCGTGTGTAACAATTGTAATGATAGCAAAGTAAGCCTGGTTACATAATTTAATAGTTTATATATACCTCTTAAGGCACTTTTTGATATCTCTGAATTAAAAAGTTGTATATTCAAAACTTACCTTGAATGAATTTGCCTAAGTACGTAAAAATTGCTTGCTTGAAAATAGCAGCAGCACTAAAATCTTTGCTTTGCTTACATGTTTTTCGGCAAACGAAAAAAACTAATTGTCTCAGCATTCACAAAACATTTCATTATAAACGAAGCAAAAGCAAATAATTCTTGGAAAAAAAAACCGACTTCAAAACAGATTTCGTATGTCTGCCTATAACAGTTCAAGTGTATGACCGCATAAATTAGGTTACATTAAGGCCCAACTATAATGTGCATAAGCTAGCCTGTCAAATGCTTAGGTAACTTATCAAAGAAATTTATGTGGCTACAATGTACATATATAAATTTAGTAACTTATTTGCCATAGTTGCACATTTATGTTTATTTCGTACTTTTGCCAAAAATAATTTCTATATAAATCAACAAAATTTTAAAACTAAAAGGCTTTAAAGAAATTTTTTTATATATTTAATAACATTCACAAATACATTTACATATTTTGGTTTATTTTCTAAGAAAATGTAAAAAAAAAATTATTACAAATTATTTTCTATTTTGTGTTTGTGGCCAACCGTACTAAAAAATGCAAGGATGTTTATCGTTTATATGGTATACATATGTATGTGTGTATAAATACAAATTTAATTTAAATATATTATAATTGTAAAAAATTGGCCATAAAGAAAATGTTGTTTTTTCTACATTTTATATTGAAGTAAAAACTAAAAAATTTAACAATTTAGGTCTTAATTAGAAAATTTCTTTATTAATGTATAAATCAATGCACAATCAGCTGTTTCCGTACGGAAAGTGCGATCAGTTTCGTACCTTGCATAAAGAAATGAAATTTAACGAAACTTGACGAAAAGTTATCTTATTCACATTATAGTTTACCACATATAATTTAATGTATTTGCACAGTTGTACAAGTTGGCATAAGCTAGTCTATGCACATTATAGTTGGGCCTTTAACTATTGGGACACACTTATATCTCCAAACTTTATACTTTTTCAACTGTTCAATAGTTTGGCAATATACATCAAATTGCAGCAACTGTAGTTGTAGTAGTTTTAGCAATCAGGTTCTTTGTAAATTTCAACCACCTGTCTGTAACGGTTCAACAGCTTGCCCATATACATCCGATTATATCAAATATTTTATTTAAAATATAACATTTTTCTATTTCTTATTATACCAAATAAAGAAGTTGACGTTCTGTCTAAAATTAAGGTGTTTGCATACAACAGTTCAAAAAATACGGCCAAATAGAACAAATCACATTGATTTTGGAACACCCTTTAATTTCTAAATTTAAATTATAAGCTTCTTGTTATAGCGGACTAAGCAAAACATATTCCTTGTAAATTTCAGCTGTCTGTCTATAACGGTTCAAAAGTCCGGCCACATACAACGTATTATATCAGCTATTGGGACACCCAATATATACTTGTTGTTATAGAGGAGTTAGTAATACAGGTTCTTTGTAAATTTCAATGGTCTGTCTACAACTGTTTAAAAATATAGCCATATACCAAATTAAATGAACTATTGGTGCACCCTTTAATTTACAATTTTAAATATTATCAGCTATTACTATAACGGCCATAGCAATCGACATTGCATCAAATTTACAAGCGTTTGTCTATAACGGTTCAAAAGGTAGGCTTAAATAAGTAAATCTTCATCAATTCTGGGACACCCTTTAATTTCTAAATTCAAATTATAAACTCGTTGTTATAGCGGCTTTAGCAATATAGGTCCCTTTTAAGTTTCAGCGTTCTGCTTATAACGGTTCAAAATTTGGTCACATACACAAAATTACATTAACTTTAACATTGAACACCCTTTAACTTCCAAATCCAAATTTTTTACTTTTTTTATAGTACACTTAGCAATACAGGTTCGTTGTAAATTTCAAGCGTCTGTCTACAACTGTTCAAAAGTATGGCCATATACATCAAATTTAATGAACAATTGACGCACCCTTTAATTCATAATTTGTAATATTAATACTTGTTACAATAACGGCCATAGCAATCGACATTCTGTCCAATTATCAAGCGTTTGCCTAAAACGGTTAAAAAAATTAGGCTCATATAAGTAAATACTCATCAATTATGGGACACCCTTTAATTTTTAGATTTTTTGTAGTATAATTTTTTGTTTTTGGGACCCATAGTAATGCTCAGTCATTTTAAATTTTACAGAATCGCCCTTTACAGTTGATAATACCCGTAAAAACATGTATGTTGTATGGGGACACCTTTTAATTTTTAAGATTATGAAATGTTTTTAAAACGGGACCAATCTGTAAGCATAATCTATCATATTACCAAAAATTTTCAAAATCGGATCAGAAATGACTGAATTCTGGAGGCACAAATATAAAAAAAGCAACATTCAGCCGAATTGTATAACCTCCTTCTTTTTTGAAGTCGGTTAAAAAAGAGAAAGAAACGCATATGCTTAAGCTGACTATGTGTTTTTTTCTGCAGCAAAGCATTTATTTTAAAACCTTTGCTGTTGCTTAAGCAATAAGTTAAAGTTTGTTTCTTCTTTTGCTGTTGCTTTTTAATAAAAAAAATTCCATTTAATGGTGTAATAAAAATAACGTTTTTAAAATGCATTTTCTTATGTATTGTAATTAATAAATACATAAATACGTTTGCAATGTTAAAAAGGATGAAAAGCAGAGATTTACAGCAAGTAACAGCAAGAAAAAGCAATCGTAGGTAGCCACAACTTAAAGTAAAGAGTTAAGCAAAAGCAAAAATAAAAATAAAGAACAACAGATTGCTTAGCCACAGCAATTGTTTTCAAAGTAATTGCTTTGCTGCAGAAAGAAACACACTCAGGCCTGCCATATTTGCCGATTTATCGGTATTTTGCCGATTTTTACCTCAATTTTATCAAAGTACCGATTTGCCGATTTTGGCTCCAAAAATGCCGAGTTTTTTTTTTATAAACACTGTAACAAGGTAACATTAGGTAACTTTGTTTGTTTTTAGAATAATTGCAATACAACAAAACTTGTAACTTTAGAAAGAAAACTACACTGATAAAATCGATAAGGCAAAAAAAAAAAAAATTACAAGATATTTAAACGAACCAAATCAAATGTACATATGTAGTTACTCTTTTTAAATATCTTCTTGAAATTGTTTATAGTTGTGAAATACACAACCTATACAATCAAATAGAAAGGCTTCTAAGAACTGTACAAAGTTATTTTATAAAAATCGATTAACTTTATTTAACGGAATTTATTAAGAGAAAGCATTTTTTAGATTTGATAAGGTGTATTTGGGTTCATTAGCTAAAGAGTTAAAATACGAAACAATACATGAAAAAAATGAAATGTACAAAATTGTAAATAAGTGCATCAATTTTTATGTAAAACTTGCAATTCAAAACCCTTTAATTTTGAACATAAATATTGTAAATATTTAAATATTAAAAATTTTTTGTTGATAAAATTCTCTTTTATTGTCTTCAAAATGTATTTTTTTAACCTGCCGATTTTTCAAAATTAAAGTGCAGATAACCCGATTTTTGTGTGCAAAAGTGCCGATTCTGGCTTTCTGGTACCATTGGGCGATACGAGTTCGAACTGTTTGTACTGTGTACTAAAGAGAGAAAGTGGTTAACGAAAAAAATCCCATTCAAAAAAGCAACTCTTTATTACGAAAAACTCTGTCATTTCTGTGTCGATTTTGAATTTTTTTAAAACTGCAGAGAACTGCAAGCGTGTCTATTTTTGATACTCTAAGCAGCGTTGTCAACTTGGTGCGTTTCGCACCATTTTGGGCGCTTTTTCGAATTTTTTGTGCGAAAATTTCACGTGCTGGTGCGTGGTGCGTTTTTTTTTTTTAATTTTGTTGCTTTTTTTAATTTGTGGTGGCACCAAAAAAATACACATGTTTTAATACCATTTCGTTTAAGACGTACCAAATCATAAGCACAAAATGAAACGGTATTGTTGTTGTATTAATTTATGTTATGTTAAAAAAGAAACATTTGACTGTATGGAATATACTATCCCTTTTAGATTTTCATGGTCATTGTTTTTGTATTAAAAGCTGCTGTCGTATCTGTTAAACAGCTTAACAAAAGCAGAGTTTTGTCGTGATTAGTTAACCGACTTCAAAAAAAAAGAAGGAGGTTATACAATTCGACTGAATGTTGCTGAACCGATTTTGAAAATTGTTGGTAATATGATAGATTATGTTTACAGATTGGTCTCGTTTAATAAACAGTTCATAATCCTAAAAATTAAAGGGTGTCCCCATACATATTTTTTACGTGTATTATGAAATGTAAGGAGCGATTCTGTTAAATATAAAATGACTGCGTATTACTATGGCTCCCAATAACAAAAAGTTATACAAAAATAAATCTAAAAATTAAAGGGTGCCCCCATAATTGATATAAATTTACTTATATGGGCCTATCTTTTGAACCGTTATAGACAAACGCTTGTAAATTGGACAGAATGTCGGTTGCTATGGCCGATATAGTAACAAGTATTAATACTAAAAATTACGAACTAAACAACCTGAATTGCTGAGTCCGCTATAACAACAAGTATAAAGTTTGTATTTGGAAGTTAGTTGATGTAATTTCAAATTATTCATATTTTTTTTGGCATTTATAAGCCTCTAATAAAATGAATTTTGTAGGGAATTTTACTTATTAAACTGTATGTATGTAATTATACAGAAATATTTTTTTATGAATGATCACTGTTTTTTATTTCAAAATTTGTGTATGCAATATATGAAAAAAATTTACAAAATAACACAAACATATTTGTTTATTTTTTTTATTTTTGTTAAGTATGAAAATTTATTATTCGGAATCTTTTCAAATTCAATTTACTTTATTCGTGCTTGATTCCTTCAAATATAAATATTTCATGATATTCTCATGAAATATTTATTATTTTAAACTAAACTACAAAATGAAATGTATTACTGCGGGGAAAGCATATACATATGGCCATTTCACTACTGCTCAAATAGCTCATCAGTGGATTTTACCCAAATTTTGTATAGAAAAACAGTAGTGCAGTAGTGAAATGGCCATATGGATATGCTTTCCCCGCAGTAATACATTTCACTTTTTAGTTTAGTTTAAAATAATAAATATTTCATGAGAATATCATGAAATATTTATATTTGAAGAAATCAAGCACGAATAAAGTAAATTATATTTCTGTTAAGTTTTATTTTTTAATTTTGTTTGTTTGTAAAAACTGTAATTTTTATTAATTATTTGAACTGTGAATGTTTCCCTGGAGTTAATGTCGACGTCGTTGACGGCGTTTCAGCGCCGAAAAAGTTGAAACAGATTGAACTTTTACGGCGTTTCAACGCGTTGAGATTAACTGCTCTCATACAGTTTCAACGACGTCGACATTAACTCCAGGGTTATAAATGAATATAAATTATTTTGGCTTAAGTTCATTTTATTTTTAATTTCTAAAAATCTTTTTTTAGAAAGAAAATTTATTTGTACAAATGCATGCGGACGTTTTCCAAAGAAAACAAGAAAAATTAGACGCTAGCAGAATGAAATGCTGCACTTTCTGGACCGCTACGATCTTCATCAACATTCTTCGCATCTATCTACCTTAGTTGTGTATTTTATAAACATCATCTATTTAACCAACTAACTTTTTAAATAAGAATACGAGAATATTCATATCAACATTAATTTGGTTGGACGAAATTTACACACAAACCAAAGTATTTCTTTACTGTTCTCTCTGTATTTCGTCTTGTACATTTGTTTGTTTGTAAAAACTTTGAACTTTAAGGCTGCTTTATTTTTATATTTTTAATACAAAAAAATTACACTTTTTTTGAAAAACTAAATCATTAAAGATTTAAAATAAAAAAGAAATTGTAAAACTTGGTGCGTTTTCTCTTAAATGGTGCGTGTTTTTCTCCACTTTGGTGCGTTTTGAAATTTCAAAGTTGACAATGCTGACTCTAAGTATATTCATCTTAAATGCGGTTGCGGTGTGATCGCCACCGCATTTGTGCGAGTATTTACTATACCCATTCCATTTGAGTATTGACGAGTTTAAAGGCTGGTTCACCAACAAAAATTTAGTTCCGAAACATTTTTTTTTATATGTAGTTTGACGTTTTATTTTTTGAGAGAGAGAGAGAAAAAGAGTAAACTCACTTCGGAACAATTTTAGCTTGAATTGGTTTAATTTTAATTTTTGTTACTGCCATCCCTAAATTAGCGCGTAAGACGCAAAGCAATGTAATTCATAGCTTTTGCGCTGAAATGTTATCCCTAAATAACAGCGTTAACTTCGTGTCGTTAAAAGTAATGTTAACTCATTTTATTTCATAAAACCCGCTGTGTAAGAATAAAGAAGAGATAAAACCGCTAGATTGCCTGGAAAATTACTAAATTGTCACTACTATTCAACCATAACAAAACAAAACAAACCAACAAACAGCAAACTTCACTTCCTAACGCACTGTCAAAATTGGATTTTCCAATTGCTAAGCGTTGACGCCAAGCTATTTAGGGATGCTTCATACATTTTGTATGTACATGAGAAATTTTGACAGTTATCTTGCGCTTTACGCGCTAATTTAGGGATGGCAGTTACGAAACAATGAAACTGTGCTGCCAACTATTTTATATTTTCAAAGAAAATTTAACTTCATTAATTAATGTGTTAAAAATCTTTCAAGCAAAAAAATATATTTTACATACTTTTTCGTTCTTTGTTTGCATTGATATTCAATAATTATTTTTAAAATTTGTTTTGTTCTTAAGATTACGTGCCTTAATTTGCCTGGTATATTTATAATAAAACACAAAATAAAAGAAAATAAGTTTAAAAAATTGTGTCATGGATCTCTACGAATGAATCCCTTGCCTTGAAGCTTATTTCAAAAATGAAAAAGCCGGGTAGAGAATGGTTGTATGACTTTTTACCTCAATATTTTTTACCTCATTTTTTGATTTAATTATGAAAGTTTTTTTAATTTAGAATTTATTTATAACCAAACGGCATTCAGTGATTTTAATTTTCTATCACAGTGCTGTCTGCCTTTAAAGTAACACATCTCGCTTACACATATGTTTCATATGGTAGCTTTGTTTTTCCAGAAAAATTTTTCGAATCGTTTCAGAACAAACTCTCAAAAAACTAAAATTCTCTCACAACAAAAATTTTGTTCCGAAACAATGGGTGAACCCATGAATCAAGAAAACAAGATTGCGCATTGCGCAGGTCCGTTAGTTTGTTGTCTCTTTTGTGTGACGTAGAAATAGACTATTTGTATGGAAAGTTAAAGTAAGAGAGCCAAAAATCTCTTATATTTTTACAACAAACACACGTTATAGGTCTATTGTGACGTAGATGCGCAGTAGAAATATTTTTTGAACGGCTGAATGCGCAATCTTGTTTTCTTGATTCATGGGGTGAACCAGCCTTTAGTGTCTAGCATACTAAAGTAAAATGTTTGCAATGCTGGCTTTACTTTTTTCATACTCTTACTCATGAATCAAGAAAACAAGATTGCGCATTCAGCCGTTCAAAAAATATTTCTACTGCGCATCTACGTCACAAAAAAACTGAACCTGTTTAAAATGCTCTTGTTGTTCCAAAAAGTGAAATTTTATTAAAAATTTAAAAAAAAAAACACGTTAACATAATTTAATTCAATCTTACGTTATATTAAGTACATATTTATACATTGGTACATAGTAAATGTCTTTTGCCACATACGAGGGCTGCTCTATATATTTCTGGCCTAATAGTGAAAATGCTAATATTTATAATCAAAAATGGTTTTATTTTTTTTTTTTCAAAGTTGTCTCCAGCATGATTTATACACTTTTGCATGCGCTCAAACCAGTTGTCGAAGCGCTTTTTCCACTCCGATTGAGACACCTCTAAAACATGGTTTTTGAACACTTCAACAGCTTCTTCTGGCGACGAAAATCGTTGACCACGCATTTGTTTCTTGATGTGCGGAAACAAGAAGAAGTCATTAGGTGCTAAGTCAGGGCTGTACGGCGGGTGACCCATCAATTCGACGTTTTGGCTGGTCAAAAACGCTCTGGTTTGAGCCGATGTGTGAGAGCTCGCATTGTCATAGTGAACAATGATTCGTCTTCTCTTGTTGGTTTTTCGAATTTCTCCGATGACTTCAGGCAAACAAATTGTAGTGTACCACTCAGAAGTAACCGTCCTACGTTGCTCAAGCGGAACAGTCGCCACATGACCAGTTTTGCCGAAGAAACAGGCGACCATTTGCTTCGAAGTGCTTCTTCCACGAACAACTTTCGTTGGATTTTGCTCGTCTTTGAAGACCCACACGGTTAATTGTTGTTTCGGTTCGGGCTCATACGCATAGATCCATGGTTCGTCACCTGTGACGATCTTATAAACGTCTTTTGAAGCACCGCAATCGTATTTTTGCAACATTTCTTTGCACCAATCGACACGAGCCTTTTTTTGAGCGATTTTCAAATTGTGCGGGATCCAACGAGAACAAACCTTTTTTACGGCCAGGTGTTCATGCAGTATCGAATGTATGCTGATGGAAGAAATGTCCAAGGATGTCTCTATCTATCGGTATGTCGCATGTCGATCTTGCATTATGAGTTCACGCACGGTATCAATGTTCTCTGGCACAACAGCCGTTTTTGGACGACCTTCACGGAATTCGTCTTTGAGCGAGCTTCGGCCACGATTAAATTCATTATACCAATTTTTCACAGTGCTATAGGATGGTGCTTCATCGCCATACAAAGATTTAAGTTCATTAATGCTCTCTTGTCGTGATAATCCCTCGTATATTTTACATTTTTATTTACAGAATTAACTAACTCTTTTATAATATATGGTATGCAAACAATACTAATACTAATATATAGTATGCAAAAAAGTTTGAAAATGTTTGCAACTTTCACCAAAGTTCATATCTTATCGATTGGAATATTTTTCGGCAAATTATCAAATATCC
Organism: Gymnosoma rotundatum; assembly: GCA_916610165.2. NCBI lineage: Eukaryota > Metazoa > Arthropoda > Insecta > Diptera > Tachinidae > Gymnosoma > Gymnosoma rotundatum. The sequence continues at coordinate 85,114,006 of OU744337.1, read as the reverse complement.
CTCGCAGGTAGCAGAAGTAAAATGGTACTAATTGGAGTTAGAAAAATTTTAAATCTGAACATTTGCAAATATAGTTGTAATTTCATTGTATTTAGAATGTAATTTTTCTGTACAAAATATTAATTTCATTATAAAAGAATATAAAATATAAAAAAACTGGGCTGATTGCATTTTTCCTGGAAACTGGACCAGACATATAAAACTGGAAAATTCAGGCGAATCCAGGCCATCTGGCAAGCCTAGTCACAATAGACCTATAACGTGTGTTTGTTGTAAAAATATAAGAGATTTTTGGCTCTCTTACTTTAACTTTCCATACAAATAGTCTATTTCTACGTCACACAAAAGAGACAACAAACTAACGGACCTGCGCAATGCGCAATCTTGTTTTCTTGATTCATGCTCTTACTTACAGCAAACACCAAGAGAGAGATTTTAACACTACGTGAGAAAAACAGAGTTATCAGATCAGAATTATTAAATTAAACACAATATGAATAGTCGCCAATGTCTAAATTAGCTAACATACATATTTCTTTGGAATTATGCAAGTTTATTTAATATGTAACAGCAAATAAATTGAATAGAACCAGTAGAATTCGTCGCAAAATTTTACTAATAACTCAAGACTAGTTCATTGTTTATTATATTACAGTTTTTTAGGCTTTTTTAATTCACACAGGATAGAAATTATAAATTAAATTTTTAAGCAAATAGATTTTTTAAATTAATAAATATGTATAAAAGCAATAATTATATGTAACAAAATAAAATGTGTAAATTAAAAATTTTATTGCAATTTATTATTTATGAGGTCTAATGAGATTCAGTCAATATTACATATGAAAACGGTTGTTGCCTGTTTTTCTGCTTATAATGTTTAAGCAATAGATTTGATAAAATTTTTTTTTGTTGTTTATAAATAGATCTGCAACAATGCAGAATTTCATAAAACAGCAGAAAAAATTTTTAATAGGGTAAAAATGTGGCAACGCTGCTTACAAATAAAGAGAATTAAAAAATTTTCACGTACGAGTATAGAAAATACTTAAAATTCTGATTGCAATATTTTTGAGATTCGTTTTACGCTCTTTGTTTTAATATACTCACAACGAAAAACAACTTTTTATTGCGGTGTTTAAAATACTGGGTTTTGAAAAATAGAGCTTATAGCTCTATTTTTCATAGAGCTTATAGCTCTATTTTTCATACGCCGTGCATCATAGCATTTTCAAAATTGTGTAGCATATTTTACTCATTACTATAGCTCTATTCACGATCTTTGTGCAATGGTCTTGCATCATAGCATTTGCAAAATGTGTAGCATATTTTACTCATTACTGTGTGTTTTGTTGGTGTAAACTAAAAGTATGCTACACAATTTTGCAAATGCTATGATTCAAGACCATTTGCACAAGATCGTGAATAGGGCCATAGAGTAAGTAAGCGGTATACTCAGGGTTGCGGTGTACTCGTGCCGTTCTCTGCACTATAGCTCAAAGTAGCAAAAAGTAATTAAAAAATAATTTAACGGTGTTTTCTCTTGAACCTTAATAGACAAACGCTTGGAAATTGTACAGAAAATCGATTGCTATGGCCGTTATAGTAAAAAGTATTAATATATAAAATTATTAATTAAAGGGTGTGCTAATAGTTTATTTAATTTTACGTATGTGGGCATACTTTTTTAAAAATTGTAGACAGACGCTTGAAATTTACAACGAACCTGTATTGCTAAGTCCGCTCTAACAACACTTATAAAATTTGAATTTGGAAGTTAAAAGGTGTCACAATAGTTCATGTAATTTCAAGTATATGGCCGAACTTTTGAACCGTTATAGACATAACGCTGAAACTTAAAAGGCACCTGTATTTTTAAGCCCTCAACACAACGAGTTTATAATTTGAATTTAGAAATTAAAGGGTGTCCTATAATTGATGTAGATTTACTTATATCGGCCTATTTTTTCAACCGTTATAAACAAACGCTTGTAAATTGGACAGAACGAATATTTAAAATTATAAATAAAATGGTACCGCAATAGTTCATTTGTTTTGATGTATATGGCCATACTTTTAACAGTTGTAGACAGACGATTGAAATTTACAAATAACCTGTATTACTAACTTCGCTATAACAACAAGTATAAAATTTGGAATTGGAAATAAACGGGTGTCCCAGTAGTTGATGTAATTTGGTGTATGTGGCCTAACTTTTAAACCGTTATAGATAGAAAGCTGAAACTTAAAAGAGACCTGTATTTCTAGAAATTAAATGGTGTCCAATAATTGGTGTAATTTGTTTTATATGTCTCTATTTTTTGAACCGTTACATAAGTACAAACATTTGTTCAGTATAAAAAGAAGTATAAAAATTTTAAATTATAAATTAAAGGATTTTACCATAGTTGATATAATCTGATGTCTAGTGGCAAACTGTTGAACCGTGTAATTGTAAACATTATCTATTTAACCAACTAAGTTTGTAAATAAGATTACGAGTAGTATTCATATTCTTAAAATATTTAGAAATTAAATTAAAAATGAACCAAAGCCGAAAATAATACGATTTTAATTCAATTGTAATATCCACGGTTCAAATCCTGATGGGAAAAGAATTATAATAAAATTTTTATTTTAAAAAGTGACCTAGTGCTTAGAAAATTAGAAGACAAAATTAGAAGTAACGAGTTTTTCTTCTTTTTACTCACTTTTGAAAGGGTCAATACGTTTTCTTTCGCGCTCTTCGAGAGCTGTTTTTATGTCTTTCTTTTTGACGCACTGTATTCCTAAGTTACTAAAAACTGCTCTCATCGGAGGACCATTAATTGTTGCCAGACAAACACCATGCTCACACCCCTCTTTGCCAACTAGATTATGAGGATGTGGGCGGTAAGGTTCATCTTTGGTAACACATGAAACAACAACTTTGACTTTGCCCTCGTAGCCTTCTACTTCGATAGTGGGAAAAGTTTTGTTTTCTGGCGTTGAGTGTGCTCCCGGTATAGATCCAGCTGAACGACCTTCGCATATATAACGAAAGCGTAGTCCCTTCAGTGCAGGTTGTTCCACAATTTTAAGGCGTATCTTTTCTAAATTCGGAACATTAGGATGAGACAAATTTTTGAATGTGGGAGATGAACATACTGATGGGGCGTTTATTGAAGACGGCGGATTGCACATTGTTTCTGCTAGACTGCTTAGAACATCATCTACTGTAAAACAAACAAAAAATAAAAAATAAAGGTTAAGTTATTGATGGTAATAAAATCATTTCAAAATAAAAACAATTTATGTATTTTGTATAAATAACTTTATTTTAAATTAAAATTTAAGTCCTATTTTTTGCATATTTTGTTTTAAATTGTCTTCAATTTTATAATTTTTGTACTTTAATTTTTTAATTATTTTTTGAACTGTGAATATTATAAATGAATAGAAATTATTTTGGCTTAAGTTCATTTCTTTTTAATTTCTAAAAATCTTTTCTTAGGAAGATAATTTATATTACAAATGTATGCGGACGTTTTCCAAAGAAAACAAAAAAAGTTAGACGCTAGCAGAATATGATATGAGTTATGAGTATTCTCGTATTCTTATTTACAAAGTTAGTTGGTTAAATAGATGATGTTTATAAAATACACAACTAAGGTAGATAGATGTGAAGAATGCTGATAAAGGTCGTAGCGGTCCAGAAAGTGCAGCATTTCATTCTGCTAGCGTCTAATTTTCCTTGTTTTCTTTGGAAAACGTCAGCATACATTTGTAAAATAAATTTTCTTTCTAAAAAAAGATTTTTAGAAACTAAAAAGAAATGAACTTAAGCCAAAATAATTTCTATTCATTTATAATTTTTGTACTTTTCACCGCAGATGAAAGTTTCCACTAGTCCGATGGTATAATCCACCGAAGTTTGACATATCGGCATTTACGTATATGTGAAATATTAGTAAATAAATTTGGCTATGCATTTATATTTAATTAAGAGTTTTATTTAACAATCATGAGACATCTTCTTCTTGCAAGGACTTCAAAAATTTCTAAAACTTTGCGTCTAAGTGTGATTTTAGGTGCTGACGGCTTTAAATACTCATAGTACGTGAAGTTTGAGACATAAATCTTAAGCTATTTTCTTATAAAAAAGAGTTTGTAAAGTAAAATGAATGAATGAAGCCTTGGGCAAGGTACCATAGTTTTGAAGAGGTTTATAAGCAGAAATATTTATTCAAGTCAATTTTTTATACAAAACTTAAAGAGTTCCGTTTTAATATAGCAGTTTTTGCTCTTCTTTACACGTTATTTAGGTAGATACTATATTTCTTTCTCAGGGACATGATGCAGACTTTTTCTTATTCAATAATTGTCAAGCCCGGCGTAATTTTACTTATCATAGCTTTCAAATTACACTATTATGAATACGTCTTTGTATGAAAGTTGTCGTGCCCACCGTTCCAAGCCGGACAGTTTTCTGTTCCACTAAGTACAATACTACAGGAGTTACTACCCACATATTTTATACGAGTACGAGGGCTGCTCTATATATTTCTGGCCTAATAGTGAAAATGCGAATATTTATAATCAAAAATGGTTTAATTGTTTTTCAAAGTATTCTCCAGCATGATTTATATACTTTTGCATGCGCTCAAACCAGTTGCCGAAGCACTTTTTCCACTCCGATTGAGACACCTCTAAAACATGGTTTTTGAACACTTCAACAGCTTCTTCTGGCAACGAAAATCGTTGACCACGCATTTTTTTCTTGATGTGCGAAAACAAGAAGTAGTCATTAGGTGCAGAGTCAGGGCTGTACGGCGGATGACCCATTAATTCGACGTTTTGGCCGGTCAAAAACGCTCTGGTTTGAGTCGATGTGTGAGAGCTCGCATTGCCATGGTGAACAATGATTCGTCTTCTCTTGTTGGTTTTTCGAATATCTCCGATGACTTCAGGCAAACAAATTGTAGTGTACCACTCAGAAGTGACCGTTCTACGTTGCTCAAGCGGAACAGTCGCCACATGACCAGTTTTGCCGAAGAAACAGGCGATCATTTGCTTCGAAGTGCTTCTTTCACGAACAACTTTCGCTGGATTTTGCTCGTCTTTGAAGACCCACACGGTCGATTATTGTTTCGTTTCGGGCTCATACGCGTAAATCCATGATTCGTCACCTGTGACGATCTTATAAACGTCTTTTGAAGCACCGCAATCGTATTTTTGCAACATTTGTTTGCACCAATCGACACGAGCCTTTTTTTGAGCGACTTTCAAATTGTGCGGGATCCAACGAGAACAAACCTTTTTTACGGCCAGGTGTTCATGCAGTATCGAATGTATGCTGGTGGAAGAAATGCCCAAGGATGTCTCTATGTCTCGGTATATCGCATGTAGATGTTGCATTATGAGTTTCTCGCATGGCATCAATGTTCTCTGGCACAACAGCAGTTTTTGGACGACATTCACGGAATTCGTCTTTGAGCGAGCTTCGGCCACGATTAAATTCATTATACCAATTTTTCACAGTGCTATAGGATGGTGCTTTATCGCCATACAAAGATTTTAGTTCATCAATGCACTCTTGTCGTGATAATCCACGTCGAAAGTTGTGAAAAATGATGCCACGAAAATGTTCACGAGTTAATTCCATTTTTTTCTATATTAATTTTTTCAGGTCACTGTTAACAACACAAATAATGGTCGTACGTCAAAACGTTTTGAGTACGATTATGCTTAAAAATGACAAACTTTCCAATGGAAATGTCAGATTGCACTTGGCAGCACTCAGTGTTGCCAGGCCAGAAATATATATAGCAGCCCTCGTACATATATATTTTAGAAACATTTCCTGATATAGTTTTTCTTTCTTCGGAACATACCACAACCAATGTTTCAATCCAGCAAATTTTTCGCACAACTACACACACAGACGTTAAGGATGCTTGTTATTGCTATTGTTCTATAGGTACAGATAAAAAATTGATAACATGCCCACTATTTTAATCTAAACAGTTAATAGTTCGATAATGCATATTAATAATTGGATTCAATTTCAATGCTCCTCGTATTATGTTTCCTTAGGTGCTCGACTGCAATTTTTTACTTTGTATAGAAAGTACCATGTCCAGTATTTTAAATCAGTTAACATGTCGCTGTGCTGTGCACATTTGTAAGGAAATTATTGTACAGAAGCTTATGGCTATAATTGTAATCATTCTTTAGCTGCATGACAATAATTTTTCACTTTATACGGCGGTGACACGTCCGCTGTTACAAGTCGGCCATTTTTTTGTTTCTTTTGATATTAAATTAATATGGCAACTACTTAATCAATACACCAAGGCTCTACGTTTTATAGTTCTCGAGGTGCATGAAAATAACTTTTCATTTTGCCGCTATTACTGTGCGGCTACTAATTCGCTTGAGATAAGTAACTTGTAAAATATTTTTGATATTAGGTGCTACAGTTCTTTAGGTACACGGTTTCAACAAATAACAACCCCTGTTATTAAAATTACAACTCTGTTGGCTACATCTGATGGAGGGCGCTAGTCGACGCTTCGTATTTTACTCAGTAGTAAGATCAACGTCAGGTTAGGTCATTGTGGCAGGTACTGATGCAAATATTGATCACATATTACACTTTGTATGGGTGGTACCACGCCCTTTATTCTAATCTAGGTAGTTTTTTGTTTAAATATGTACATTGATAAGACCTATTGAGGTACAGTTACCTAAATAGATAATAAAAACTTTTCACTTAGAATCGGAGGTACAAATCTCATTTTCCACCCCTATCAGGTATTTGCTAAACTATGCGCATTGGTTAGGGAGCTATTGATGTGATAGTAGAAGGCAATGCCAGCTATAGGTTTCACGCTATACGATGTAAAATATTTACTTTACATGGGAAGTTACGTTTCCAGTTGAAATATCAAAAAAATATATATAGCCTATTGGTATAGGCTGACAATTTTTCCGACAAAGTAAAAAGAACAAATTCAAAGTTCTTGCAAAATCTGACTTAAATTTATAATTCGTATCGGTATCGAGACCGCCGATATTTTTTTAGTATCGGTATCGGCTAAAAGGCGTATTGATTTATTTTATCTAGATGTTAGTTAGTACATTCACTGCCAGCTTTGATGTCAATTTTATTAATTATTAATAATTAATTTGTCTTTACTTTTAAACAATAACAAAACAATCAAACAAGCAGCCAACTTCACTTCCTAACGCACTGTAAAAATCGGAGTTCTCAATTGCTAAGCGTTTACGTCGCGCTTTTGTAGTTTGCTCATATATTTTGTAAGTACATGAGAATTTTTAGGCGCCAATTTAGGTTTATCTGTTTGCCACACCATTTGACCTGCACTGTTGTTAATGGCTCTGCTTTCCTACGTCAAAAGCTAAAAAGCTGTTTGTCTCTTTTTTTTAAAGCGCCTTGCCCATAATCAACTACTCTTATATTAAATAAACACCTTCACAAACTAGAATAAGTTTCAATAATATTTATTATTAAGAAAGAATTGTTTTCGATGAGCTAACGGAGTATGTAAAAGGATATCATTTGAATACCAGTATGGATTTTCAATAGGTGCTGGAAGTGAAATAAAACATATGTGGTGGTTTTGATGCTAGTTTCAATGACGTTGGTGGAGTCGTTTTCGACCTATCGAAAGTTCTTAACTAAGTTGAGCATGACAAGTTGATAGGAAAGTAACTTTCCTTAACTGTTAAGGATTATTGGTTTATCTAATAACTCTGTTCGATTATTAAAGAATAATTTTAAGAGCTGAAAGCAATTTGTTCAAATTTGTGATGAACAAAGTTCTAGACTTGAATTACTGTTATTTAAAGTTTATATTGATGATGTCAATAATATTGGTTTTTATTGAAAATTTTTTTATTTGCTAATGATATTTCCCTCCTGTACCGCTTGAGAAGTCAAATGGGATTTGACGACTTGATCTTAGTTGTATATTGTCAGAATTAACAAGTTGTTTTAATTTTTTTTTTAAGTTTGTTCGATTTTAGCCACGCACTTTAATGAGAGTTAAAAGGATAAGATTTTTCCACTAATTTACAGTGAAATCGGCATTTTCATATTATTAAATTTAAAATATCATCAGCCATGGGTGTATTATAAAGCTAAGAAACATTTTAGATCGTCTTATCAAGAGGTTGGTTTATGAATTTCCGCTAAAATAGCCCGAAAAAATAGTGTCGATATGCGGAATTAAAATATCGGGAAGTACAAATGCCCTGGAATTAAGTATTTTTAATTAAAAGCAAGAATCCTTTATACTCTTCACCACATATGCAAATCTAGTTTAGTGAAAAAACTCCAATCAGAAAAGCAAATATTGGGGTGACAGAGAATTAAAAAATAAAAAAAAAATTTTACATAAAAATGCCATCGGTCTTTAAGCTTTAAAATGAAACCCATATTGATATTTGAAAAAATATGATGCACAATCGTATTTTTTTTATGAAAAGTCAGAGGCCCATAAGTGTAGAAACAAAACAGACGACGGTAACGGAACAATTTATCGTTACTGACGACGATTCTCTGACGGCATTAATAATATTTATTTTCATTTCAGCTTTGTGTTTGTTTTCAAAAATATTTTGTTAAAATATTTTATTACATTTAAATGAATTAGATAAATTCTATAAAAAAATCGATGAAACGTAAAGAATATTAAGTACATTAAATATGTCCATGGCATTAGAGTCTATTTGACTGGTTAACCTTGTAAGGGATTCAATAGGTCTTTTCAAAACCTTCACAAAGATTGAAGAGCGAGACGAAGAATAAATGATGACTGACTTAAGATGAGACATGGGCTCATATTTTTCACCATATCAGTTATTTTTTCAATCAATTTTATTTTCATATTTTTAACATTTTCAATTATGTTTGTCATTTACGTACATATGTACATGTACCAGTTTTTTTTAATATTTTTATTCCTGAAATTTTGTTTTATTTTCATATAAGTATGTGCCTTTACTATTATCGTGAATTCAAATGCTTATAAAATACTTATATTTCTGGCAATATTGTTAGGAGAGTGAGAGACTAAATGTGAGAGAATAATGAAAACCGACAAGAAAATAAAATAAATTTTATCTCAGCGGCATTGTCGTTGAACGATAACTTATGTCAAATTTGTATGAAAATATCGTTACCGTTGTGTGTTGTGTTCCTACACTAACTCAGAAAATATGGGCGAGCGACAATTTTTTCACATGACGTTGTTTTATAATTTTTTAATTCTCTATCGCCTCCTCAAATGACATAGATCATAGATCTTGCTGAGTTTCAGTAGCAACTTTTTCAAAACTATGCCTGATCGATTGGCTTATTTAAATTTTATCTAACTGATCTAGTGCCTTGGCAAACTTGGTTTCAACATTAACACGGATGGACAGACGGACATCGCTCAATCGACTTCGCTATTCATAAGAACTCAGAGTATATATGTGTACTTTATGGGGTCGGAAATAGATATTGTAGAAGTTACACAAGGAATGACAAACTTAAATATACCCTTGGTACACTTTTTGTGTTGAAGGGTATAATAAATACAAAACTTGTCAATTTGGAAATTAGTTTTAAAAAAGCGTTTTTAATGATCAACAGAAATATGCTGGTTATTTTTTCCAAGGAAACTATGAAAATCTCGCCAAAAACGACTATACATTTTGAAAGTAGATACGGATAATAATAAAATTGTCAAACGTGCAAAAAGTTTGCCGAGCCGTTTTCGAGAGTTATGATAGCCGTGGCTTATGATAGCCTGGTCTACAGTCACCTGACTTATCTTCAGCTTAGCCAATTCAGCGAGCCTAACTTATGCCAAACGCCGTTTTCGCCTTGGCGCGTTAATAGAAAAGTAAGTAAAAAATATTATGTCACTAGCTTATTGTACTCGGCGTTACCTGGGTCAAAATATAGGGCCTTTCTATTCTGTGTAAAATATATTATAGCATTGCCAGAAAAGGCATCAGCTATCAGATCCAATCTATCAATTATGTGACCAAGGCTACCCAAATACAGAATTTGATTGCGTCTGCGAAATTTTAATTTTTAAGGAAATTAATAGTTGATTTTTTAATTTATATTTTTGTTCTGTCATTAATCTGTGTTAATTTTTTCATCCAAAACTTTTTACCTTAGTATTTGTATTGCTTGGTTCTTTAATTATACTCTTCACCGCGAAAAGAGGAAAAAGGGTAGACCTAAGTTTGTCATTCCGTTTGTAATTTCTACAATATCCATTCGCTACCCCATAAAGTATAAATATTCTGAGTTTTTATGCATACTAAAGTTTATTAAAAATATCAAAATGAAAAATTTATTATTCGGAATCTTTTAAATTTAATTACTTTACTTTATTCGTGCTTGATACCTTCAAATATAAATATTTCATGATATTCTCATGAAATATTTATTATTTTATACTAAACTACAAAATGAAATGTATTACTGCGGGGAAAGAATATCCATATGGCCATTTCACTACTGCTCAAATAGCTCATCAGTGGATTTTACCCAAATTTTGTATAGAAAAACAGAAAGTCTTATATCAAAAGCCAAATTGATTAAATGAGAACTCCATTGAATCAATAAGACAGAAGACAATAACAATTCAAAAATGTTCTACACAAAAACACAGCAAACATTTAGTAACTATTTTTATTTTTTCTTTCATTTTTCTACATAAGGGATCCCATTGGGAACCATTCATATGTATTTGAAAGATTCAATGAAAAAATAAAAATAAAAATTGAAAAAACAATTTCTATTAATAAGCAAGGTGCACATGCAAATATATCAAAATGAAAAATTTATTATTCGGAATCTTTTAAATTTAATTACTTTACTTTATTCGTGCTTGATTCCTTCAAATATAAATATTTCATGATATTCTCATGAAATATTTATTATTTTATACTAAACTACAAAATGAAATGTATTACTGCGGGGAAAGCATATCCATATGGAAAGAAAAAATAAAAATAGTTACTAAATGTTTGCTATGTTTTTGTGTAGAACATTTTTGAGTTGTTACCCTGGAGTTAATGTCGACGTCGTTGACGGCGTCAAATGTAAAAAAAAAAGTTGAATCGTATGAAATTGTATGAGAGCAGTTAATCTCAACGCGTTGAAATGCCGTAAAAGTTCAATCTGTTTCAACTTTTTCGGCGTTGAAACGCCGTCAACGACGTCGACATTAACTCCAGGGTTATTGTCTTCTGTCTTATTGATTCAATGGAGTTCTCATTTAATCAATTTGGCTTTTGATATAAGACTTTCTGTTTTTCTATACAAAATTTGGGTAAAATCCACTGATGAGCTATTTGAGCAGTAGTGAAATGGCCATATGTATATGCTTTCCCCGCAGTAATATATTTCATTTTGTAGTTTAGTATAAAATAATAAATATTTCATGAGAATATCATGAAATATTTATATTTGAAGGAATCAAGCACGAATAAAGTTTATTAAAAATACTTAACCCATTAAGAGCCGATGTCATTGTTTTTCACTAGTTTTAAAAGGTCTTATAGCATGTTTACACGGCAATGTGAAGCACTTACTTCGCTCTCTGAATCATGATTGCGAAGCATGCCGTTTCCACGACACATACTAAATGCTTCACATTGACTTCTGTTCTAAAATTTGGTTTTTCGTTTCAATTTTAGTGTTTGTAATTAATAAAATTTTAAATTATAATATAATTATTTGTTTTTATATTAACACACATTTAGACAGCACTTTTAATATTGGTTTACTTTTTTTGTTTACATTTATATACAGCTAGTTCAGATAAACTTGCGATAAAAATTAGGGAAGACAGAAATTTTTCATGCTTCGCAAGTAGATTCAACCTGAATCGTTTTAAAATAAAATGCTTCGCTCTCGAGATTTTATATGGCGAAGCACGTTGATTCGGTTGTGATTGAGCTGTGAATCATGAAAAGAGAGCGAAGCAAGAATATTGGGCTCCGTGTAAACATAGTATTAGAGACAAGATACCAAGGGTATATCTAACTTTGTCTAAGTTTGTCATTGTTTTTTTGATTGGACTTACTAGAACAAATGTACAAGACGAAATACAGAGAGAACAGTAAAGAAATACGTTTTGGCTTGTGTGTAAATTTCGTCTAGCCAAATTAATGTTGATATGAATATTCTCGTATTCTTATTTACAAAGTTAGTTGGTTAAATAGATGATGTTTATAAAATACACAACTAAGATAACTAAGGTAGATGCGAAGAATGCTGATGAAGGTCGTAGCGGTCCAGAAAGTGCAGCATTTTATTCTGCTAGCGCCTAATTTTTCTTGTTTTCTTTGAAAAACGTCCGCATACATTTGTAAAATAAATTTTCTTTCTTAAAAAGAATTTTAGAAATTAAAAATAAAATGAACTTAAGCCAAGATAATTTCAATTGATTTATAATATTCACAGTTCAAATAATAATTTAACAAAAATTTTTTTGAAAAATCTTGATCGATATGAAAAAATTACACACTAAAGTCGCATTTTTTATTTCCAATAATTTTCTGTAAGAATAAAAAACCGTTATAATTTTTAAGAAAGTTAAAAAAGAGTGCGCTATAATTCTGACTCATTACTCGTTGGCAAGAGATGCAAAATGATTTGCCTCCCTCTCATTTTAAATAATTTTCTTTTTTTGATTTTGTATGCATACATATGTATTAAAACTAATTAAACAATCAAACATAATTTGCAGTTTTATAAATGATTTTAAAAATAATTCATATATAAAACTTGTATCGTGCGCTATAAATTTAATCAGTACTATTTATAAGTTTGTCATTCCGTGTGTACTTTCTACAATATCCATTTCCGACCCAATAAACTATATATATTCTGACTTCTTGATTTCACAAAAAAAAAATTAATTTGTCTGTCGATCAGATATAGTGCCGAAGAGCTGTTATTGGAAATCAGCATGATCGGTCCATGCCCTTCGAGTCAGCAGGCAAAACATCACGCCTACCTCTATTTTTTTTACGTCATTTGGAACAATAAAGTAACTCCAATCAAAAAAATAAATACATGGGGCGGTAGAGAATTAAAATAAAAGAAAAAACATCGAGTGAAAAAATTGCCGCTCACCCATATTTTCCGAGTTACGGGGCTCTCAAATTTTCAAGTTTCTTGAAATATCAATATGGGTATCAATTTCGGTAGCATATGGATATAAAGATACTGCTAAGCTGTGGCGTTTCACACAATGCAAAATGAAGCTTTGAAATTGGTATTTAATCTACCTGTAAAATACCACACATAAGATATTTTTCGTAATTCTGCTCAAAATGTGCTTTGCGTTAAATGCTTCTACATAAATGATGCAGTTACTTAATTTTTTTAATCCATTAAAAGAAATGGTAATCATTTGATACAGTTTTTTAAAGATATAAATGTTACGAATCGTAATTCCAGACATTCATAATATGAGCTAGATGTTGTCTTGCGCTAACGAAACATCGAATATGTTCTGATGGTCCTTACGACTGCAATATCTTCCCAACAGCTTTACGGAATATTGCATTCCTATCAACATTCAGAACAGAACTTGAACGATTTTTATCAAATAATCTGGAAACACTTCTTGTGTACAATAATTTATTTTAAATAGCAATTATGAAATCAAGAGTTTGTAAATAATAATAAATTACCTTTGTCTCTCTATTGGCATTAATGGTGCTCATGCTCTCTCTTAATAAATAGAAAAAAAACTAAGAATAATTTTTTAATTTATATTCCTTTTATTTATATTCGTGGGTGTGTCTATACTACATATGTATGTACGTATGTATGTGTCCATAGATTTTCGTGAGATGGATAAAATTTTCTGTCAGATGGATAAAATTTCTGACGTCAGTAATAAACAAATCGATTATTGATCATATTGATTTTATTACGGGCAAAAGTATCCACACGTATTTTTGATATTGTTTATTTACTTTACAGCTTGGTTAGCAAATGTTGAAACATTTAGAAGAAAAATTTAATTGTGCAAATTTGGGGTTCTTATATAGAAAATACAATTTAAATTGGAATGATCAGTTGCTTTCTTTATTTCTCCTGCACGCAAGTACAAGTTTCATAAAATAAATAAAAAATAATTAGAATATGTTTGCATGTAAGCGTATGTTAACTTATTTTATCATTTTCTGTATTCTGTTGTCTAAAATTGTTCGGGAATATTTTATTTAATTGTAGAAATTGGAAAATTAAGAAACTCACACTTTGCAATGGCATTTTTTTATGATTAAAATAGATTATTTAAAATCCTTTAGAATAAAAAACATTAATCTAGTGAATACGACTACTCTTAACATTTTCCCAGAGCTCGTCTAAGTTTTCATATTTAGTTTCTGTTTATTTTTACATTTTAAGAATCTGTGTTCGTTTCGATCGAATAGGGTTAGAAAATTTTTGATTTAATATTTATTTAAGTAAATATAACATTATTAATTAATACATGACATTTTACAATTAGCGAGAATGTCAAACGATTCTTAATTTCAGGAAAAAAAAATGTTTAGAAAACAATGAAAAGATGTCATATCCTACATCTTGACCTCAAAGGTAGATGCAAAATTTAGAAAAGGGGGAATTAAAATCCTAACTGTTTTTTAATTAAATAACGAAAAATGAAGTAGCGAAAGGAACTATAGATACAAATTGGTTTTGAAAATTACTTAGTTACTACCTTCTCGTGAGCAGGGGTTTTACTTTAAGTCAAATAGTGGTGCCAAATTAAACCAACAAAACCAGCCGATAAAAAAAGAAATGTTATATCTGTTATCTTAAATATGGACTAAAACGCAGTAAAGCTTGTTTATTGTTGTTTGATAAGACAGTTGTAATTAAAATTTTTGCTGGTTGGTGCGTTGGATGTATTAGAGTCAACTCTTAAGCCGTTGTAACTTCCCAAATGCCAAATCGATGTTATTTATCTTACTAAATATTTTAAAACTGATTTACTTTTAATCGTATTTATTTTTAACCATAAAGTTTAATTTGATTTTTCTGTTATTAAATAAATTTTGGCCGAATCACTTTTGTTTTGTAATTAATTTAATTAAGTTTAAATGGGTAATTTCGCAAAAAGCCCAACCAGGACGGAAAGTAAAATTTTAAAAAATCAATGGCTAAATTCTAACATTATATCATTTTTATCTTTGCTTTTGAGTAAAATTTTCGTCGCATTGTAAACGTAACGTGGTGTATTAAAGCATTAGTAAGAAAGCCGATGCAAATATTTGAAAATGTTGATTAGAAATCGAAAACCACTTACTTTAAATAAATCTGAATTGCAAATTTAGGTTTCTTTTCGTAGATTATTGCATTTGTTCAAATATAAGCAAAAATTAGTTTTATTTTTTCTGACGTTTCTATACTTTGTTTTTCGCTAATATAATAAGGAAAGTAATATAATAAGGAAAGCAACTTGACATCCCATAATAAAATATCATTTTTAGAAATGAGCTGTTTTTTTTGATAGTGTTATAAGTCCACTTTAAAGAAGCTAAGTTAGCGGTAATTTTAATGAGCTATAGACTCCTTCTCTCCATTGTTACAATAAAAATTTCAATAAAGTTCTATATTGATATAGTGCTTCAATCGCACAAATATTTCGTTAGAAGGTGAAATAAGTCCATTCAGAAACAGTATTTAAGAAAAAGAAACAATTCTACACTGCCCAAGACTATTAAAAATAGCTTAACTTTGTATAGTGAATCAATAAAGTCGTCGGACAAACATTAAAATGAACTAAAATACAAAAGGTTTCATATTAAGAAAATATTTAACTCATTTTTATTTTGGAATATGTAGCGGTACGATATTCTCTTTGAGATAAAACAAAAAACTAAAAAAAATCAATTCATTTATAAGCTAAAAACACAAAAAATTCATTCCATACAAAAAATACCATCAAAAAAGTAGTCGGACAGTTGAAGTACATTTATCTTAAGCTATTCATATCAACATTTAATATGTTGTAGGAAGTCCTTTGCCTCTTATAACTGCTTCCAATCTTCTTGGCATTGAATCAACAAGATTTCTGCATACAGATGGATCAATTTTTGCCCATTCGTCCTTTAACGCTTTAACGAGATCATTTTTATTCGAAATCGTATATTTTTTCAGTTCGGTTTCTAAATGTGCTCATAAATGTTCAATAACATTGATGTCTGGGGACTGCGGTGGCGTTTCGAGAACATGGGGACAATTAAACAACAGCCACATTCGTACAGCATGCGCCTTATGTTTCGGATCGTTGTCCTGATAATACTGGAATGTGTCTTTTGTACCTAATTTTTCAACGCTTGGCACCAAATGTTGTTTCAAAATGGACAAATACTTTGTTTGGTCCATTATTCCATCTATTATGCAGAGTTCCCCAACTCCAGAAGCCGACATGCAATCCCAAACTAGCACTGAACCACCTCCATGCTTGATAGTAGCTTTTAAGTTTTTTTCTTTGAGTTCTTCATTGGGCCTTCTCCATACGTACGACTGTCCATCCGATCTAAATATATTAAATTTATTTTCATCAGTAAATAAGACTTTATTCCAAAATGACATATCCATGTTTTTGTACTTTTTTGAAAAATCTAGCCGTTTAATTCTATTTATTTTGCTAATATATGGCTTCTTACGAGCTACTCTTCCATTATAGCCTTTTTTACGAAGGACTGCTCTTATTGTTTCCGCGCTACAGTCTTTATTGATGCGTTTAGAGATTTCATTTGCCAGTTTTGGAGCACTTAATTTAGGGTTTTTCTTAATCTGTTGGACAATCCATCGTTCATCGGTATTACTAAGCAATTTTGGCCTTCCAGATTTTGGTTTCTTTTCAACAGATTTTGTTATCTTATACCTTTTTATTATATCATGAACTGTTGATTTGGGTCTTCCAAGTATATCTCCTATCTCTCGAACAGTTTTTCCTTCTTCATAGATTTTTATAATGATTTTTCTTACTTCTTCAGTCGTGTACAACTTAGCTTTTGACATTTTCACAAATTTGAAATGAAAAGTATTAAAAAGTTAAAATGTTACTTTTTCGAACAACACATTTAATAATTATGTATGTATATACATATATATGTCGAAATATATTTGACAACCTAAAATAACGGGAATTACCTAAGCTTGTTTTACAAAAAACAGAAGTGTTGCCGTATGTCCGACTACTTTTTTGGTGCGTTTTTTGCACTTAAAAAAACTTTTGGTTAAAATTAAAAATAAGATAAATAGATAAATAAAAATCATTTTGCTTTTTTAAGAACAATAATATAGTATAAAAAAAACATAAAGTAAAAGCACTTGCGGCTTATTTTAATATGTAAAACTTTAAGAGAATAAAAATTTAATGTTTGTCCGACGACTTTATTGAGCTACTGTATGTAAAGAAAAAACTTTGCTTCAACAAAATTTCTAGAAGAGGCAATATCAAACAGAAAAAAAATTTCGGTTGGAGAAATTATTGATATATTTTAAATCACCTTTTAAAATGTTTTCTTTTTATTATTATTGTAAATTAAGGTTAATTTGAAGATGCCATTTATTTTATTGCTATAATTATAAAAAAATAAAAATATTGTTTCTATAACAAAATAATAAAACTCTTTATATAATCTTTTTAATTATATTATATTTTTATATTTTTTGAAGGTATAATATCAAGGCATACTTTCTGTATTTCGGAGAATTGAAATAAATCTTGAAAACAAGTTTCCTAAAGCATACAATTTTCTTTTTATTTGACTTAAAAATATATAAAAGTTTTTACGTAGAAACAACATTTGTAATACATTTTTAACCGACTTCAAAAAAGAAGGGGGTTATGCAATTCGGCTGAATGTTGCTTTTTTTATATTTGTGCCTCCGGAACTCCGTCATTTCTGATCCGATTTTGAAAATTTTGGTAATATAATAGATTATGCTTACAGATTAGTCCCGTTTTAAAAACAGTTCATAATCTTAAAAATTAAAGGGTGTCCCTATACAACATACATATTTTTTACGTGTATTATGAAGTGTAAAGGGCAATTCTGCAAAATTTAATATGACTGCCCCCAATAACAAAAATTTATACAAAAATAAATCTAAAAATGAAAGGATGCCCCCATATCTTTTGAACCGTTATAGACAAACGCTTGCAAATTGGACAGAATGTCAAAAGCTATGGGCGTAATAGCAACAAGTATTAATATCACAAATTATAAATTGAAGGGTGCGCCAATAGTTCATTAAATTTGATATATATGGCCATACTTTTGAACAGTTGTAGAAAGAGGCTTGAAATTTTCAACGAACCTGTATTGCTAGTGCGCTAAAACAACAAGTATAAAATTTGGATTTGGAAGTTAAAGGGTGTTCCAATAGTTAATGTAATTTTTGTATGTGACCAAACTTTTGAACCGTTATAGACAGAACGCTGAAACTTAAAAGGGACCTGTATTGCTAAATCCGCTATATCAACGAGTTTATAATTTGAATTTAGAAATTAAAGGGTGTCCTATAATTGATGAAGATTTACTTATGTGAGCCTATCTTTTGAACCGTTTTAGACAAACGCTTGCAAATTGGACAGTATGTCGATTGGTATGGCCGCTAGAGTAACAAGTATTAATATTACAAATTATAATTTAAAGGGTGCGCCATTACTTCATTAAATTTGATGTCTATTGCCATACTTTTTAATAGTTATAGACAGACGCTTGGAATTAACAACGAACCTGTATTGGTAAGTCCGCTATAACAACAAGTATAAAATTTGGATTTGGAAATAAACGGGTGTCCCAATAGTTGATATAATAAGGTGTATGTGGCCGGACTTTTGAACCGTTATAGACAGACAGTTGAACTTTACAAGGGACATGTTTTGCTTAGTCCGCTATAACAAGAAGCTTATAATTTGAATTTAGAAAATAAAGGGTGTTCCCAAAATTAATGTAATTTGTTTTATATGGCCGTATTTTTTGAACCAGTGTATACAAACACCTTAATTTTAAACAGAATAGTATTATTTATTATTATAAGGAGTCTAAAAATATTATATTATAAATTAAATAGTTGATATAATCTGATGTATATGGGCAAACTGTTGAAATTTACACTGAACCTGATTGCTAAATCTACTACAACAGCAAGTATATAATTTGAATTTGAAAAAAAAAAACTTTTGAACAGTTAAACTAGTATAAAGTTTGGAGATATAAGGGTGTCCCAATAGTTAAAAAATCTAATTTATGTGGCCATACACTTGAACTGTTATAGGCAGACAGACGAAATCTGTTTTGAAGTCGGTTTTTTTCGCAAGAATTGTTTAATGTAATAGTCGCCCAACAAACAATTTGAACAATATATACCAAGGCGAATGAATAATAAAGTTGTAGCGATTCGTTAATTTCCGCCATCTTATAATTGATTCGCCTGGATATATGCTTATACTTTTTTTTTAACAAGAAACATAGCGCATGTTCTTGTTTTGAATTCGCCTCAATATTTTTTCAACTATAGCAATTTTGCCTATTAAAGTTATTGCTACACCTTTTACATAAAATATTAATAAAGAATAATACATGTGTGATACATGGGATATGTGTTTACAACCACTTGTATTAAAAGCATATTGGAAATGGAAATCAAATTCGAAGTAAGCGATCATTATGAAACATTAAAATTAAACATTATCAGGCGGGTCGCAGAGTGGAGAGAAAAAATTTCCAAACTTTAAAACAAGAAACAACAAAATAGCAAGAAAGATTTTAGTTTGGCTTAAAATCCTTATTACATGTAATTAAGAACAAAATCAGGAACAAGAAAAATCGAAGCTAGCTAGGCTTGAGTAGTTCATAAACGAGCTAGTCCAATTGAACTATACCATTATGTTAACTAGATAAACTAGTTCAAATTTGTACGATTACCTAGTGCAGTTTCAAACTATGCTTTGTGTTTGAACTACTAAATATGATGGATTAAATTGCATATATATCTTTCGTTATTCACTGTTTCTGAGACTATTAATCAAACAATTTATTTATATGTTATTTTAAGCGGTGATTACTTCCCTTTATTCCTGCTATATAGAAGAAGAATATATTAGAAATTAAATGAATATTAATGTTATTATGGTTATTGATGATGATATTATGTTTCTTGTAAAATAGATAGAATAGATTTCACTGACAGCTGGTATAAGTAAAATAGAATGTTATCAGATCAGGAGCCTCAATAGTATTTAATTTTTTTTACTGTTGTAAAAAATTTGCAAAAAAAAACATTTGAACCAAACGAGCCTTGAACTATAGATATTTCAACTAAGATATCATTTAAACTAAACGAACTTTGAACTAAAAAGACTTTTTGAACACAAAATTTTTCAAGTTCATTTTTTACTTTCAACTAAAAAGACTGGGAGATTTAATAGATCTGTAAACAATATAAAAAGCACATTTAAAGTATTTGTCGTCATATATTTCTAAATATTATTATAGTGCATTTACATTACACCGAAATCTGCTAGATTTGATTTAAAATCTTTATCAAACTCTATTTTCCTAACACTATCAAGATTTTAATACTCATTACAAGCAGAAAAAAAGGGACTTAGAAATTACATTACGTTCCGTTTACAATTTATGCTTCTCACTTTTATTTATTTCATCTTTTGCTTAATATTTTATTGAAAATATTTTATTTATTTTCACAATTACGAGTATGTTTTGTATTTCTATAAAAATTTAATTTTTTCTTGTTTCATAAGTACTGTTTGGTACAATTTAGAAAAAAAAAACCATACCACTCTAACTAGTTTAATCCCAGAATAGAATTGCCCTTAATAGACTTTAAACATTTAAGCCAAAGAAATTTAAAACAGGAACGAATCGCTTCTAAAAACTTCATTATACCAGTAACTATCTCCTTTTTCCAGGAGGTTACTTATATACATACATACCTTCTGTAGATATTCTGAAAATCTAGTCGATTTAAAAAAATTTAATTCCCTAAATACGTAAAAATACGTATGAGGGCTGCTATATATATTTCTGGCCTGGCAACACTGAGTGCTGCCAAGTGCAATCTGACATTTCTATTGAAAATCTGTCATTTTTAAGCATAATCATACTCAAAACGTTTTGATATACGACCATTATTTGTGTTGTTTACAGTGACTTGAAAAAATTAATATAGAAAAAATGGAATTAACTCGTGAACATTTTTGTGCCATCAATTTTCACAACTTTCGACGTGGATTATCACGACAAGAGTGCATTGATGAACTTAAATCTTTGTATGGCGATGAAGCACCATCCTATCGCACTGTGAAAAATTGGTATAATGAATTTAATCGTGTCCGAAGCTCGCTCAAAGACGAATTCCGTGAAGGTCGTCCAAAAACGGCTGTTGTGCCAGAGAACATTAATGCCGTGCGTGAACTCATAATCAGCGTTGCCGCTTTGGTCCAATCGGACTAAACTTGGTAGTTTTTCGTTTTTAAAAAACAGTTTGGTAGTTTGGTTGGTTTGTTGCCTTTTTTTTTTTAATTTTTGGTAGGTTTTCCTCCTCTAGCAATTTTTTAGCAATAGTAAATTTTTCACCATAAAATTTCAGAACATAAAATAAAAAGAAATGTAACTTTGAATTAAATAAACAATAACTTTGAATAGTGTTATCACTGTTTTCAGAAACTGTTTTAGGTGTAATAAAAACATATCTGCTTTTTTGCATAGAAATGATTAAAGCTATAACCATCTCTGGTTTAAGAAAAGCGAACAATATTATGAAATTGAAATTAACAATATTTTTGAGTGAAGTTTTATTTTCAATTGTACGTATTAAAAAAATTAACAGACATAATGGAAAAGAAAGTAAAGTTTTTTAATTGTAAATACGTACCTATTTATTACATAAATATTTACTAATATTGCATGTAAAGAAACAGTCAAAAGAAAATTTAGAACCGAATGGTTGAGCGAATTTGATTGGATCCAGGTAAGAGATGGGTGTTCATTCTGCATAGTATGCTCTAAAACTATTTTAAATCATAACACCCATCTCAAAAATCACCAAAAGACAAACTACCATCTCAACAACTAAGGGGGAAAAAAACCAAGTGAGTATAACAGAGTTTATGTGCAAGAAATGCATTTTTAATTTTTTGGTAGGCTGTGAACGATTTTGGTAGGATTTTAGAAAATTATTGGTAGAAAGTAAATTTCTTATGTGGTAACGCTGCTTATAATGCAAGATCGACATGCGACATACCGAGAGATAGAGACATCCTTGGACATTTCTTCCACCAGCATACATTCGATACTACATGAACACCTGACCGTAAAAAAGGTTTGTTCTCGTTGGATCCCCCACAATTTGAAAGTCGCTCAAAAAAAGGCTCGTGTCGATTGGTGCAAAGAAATGTTGCAAAAATACGATTGCGGTGCTTTAAAAGACGTTTATAAGATCGTCACAGGTGACGAATCATGGATCTATGCGTATGAGCCCGAAACGAAACAACAATCGACCGTGTGGGTCTTCAAAGACGAGCAAAATCCAACGAAAGTTGTTCGTCGAAGAAGCACTTCGAAGCCAATGGTCGCCTGTTTCTTCGGCAAAACTGGTCATGTGGCCACTGTTCCGCTTAAGCAACGTAGGACGGTCACTTCTGAGTGCTGCACTACAATTTGTTTGCCTGAAGTCATCGGAGATATTCGAAAAACCAACAAGAGAAGACGAATCATTGTTCACCATGGCAATGCGAGCTCTCACACATCGACTCAAACCAGAGCGTTTTTGACCGGCCAAAACGTCGAATTAATGGGTCATCCGCCGTACAGCCCTGACTTGGCACCTAATGACTTCTTCTTGTTTCCGCACATCAAGAAAAAAATGCGTGGTCAACGATTTTCGTCGCCAGAAGAAGCTGTTGAAGTTTTCAAAAACCATGTTTTAGAGGTGTCTCAATCGGAGTGGAAAAAGTGCTTCGACAACTGGTTTAAGCGCATGCAAAAGTGTATAAATCATGCTGGAGAATACTTTGAAAAACAATAAAACCATTTTTGATTATAAATATTCGCATTTTCACTATTAGGCCAGAAATATATAGAGCAGTCCTCGTATTAAGTCAGTGGTAATGAATGCATTCAAAATCTTAAAAAAAATGTTTATATCCTGTTTCTGTAAGAAAATCAATAAAACCCTATGAAAATTGTGTATAAAAATAACATGGAAGGTAATTTTTTTTACGAGTTGATCGCTTGCAATATAGAAACAGCACAATAGCTGGGGACTTTAATTTGAATCTTCTTTTAGAATCAGTATTTAATGAAAATATGCTATCTTTTGAACTTACTCCTAATAATACAGTTAACCCAACACACCGCACCACAACCAATAGAACTTTGCTTGACATTTTCTTTGTTTCCAACATATCAAACGTTTTATTATATGCCCAGGTGTCTGCTTCATGTTTTGTCAACTTTGAAATTTCAAAACGCACTAAAGTGGATAAAAAAACGCACCATTTAAGAGAAAACGCACCAAGTTTTAGAATTTCTTTTTTATATAAAATCTTTAATGATTTAGGACTCAGCAATTCAGGTTAGTTGTAAATTTCAAGCGTCTGTCTACAACTGTTAAAAAGTATGGGCATATATACAAAATTAAGTGAACTATAGGCGCACCCTTTAGTGTATACTTTTTAGTATTAATACTTTTTACTATATCGGCCATAGCAACCGACATTCTGTACAATTTACAAGTGTTTGTCTATAACGGTTCAAAACATAGGCCCATATAAGTAAATTTACATCAATTATGGGGGCACCCTTTAATTTTTAGATTTATTTTTGTATAACTTTTTGTTATTGGGAGCCATAGTAATACGCAGTCATTTTTATTTTTTCAGAATCGTCCTTTACACACCCTTTAATTTTTCAGATTATGAACTGTTTATTAAACGGGACCAATCTGTAAGCGTAATCTATCATATTACTAACAATTTTCAAAATTGGTTCCGAAATGACTGAGTACGCAGGCACAAACATAAAAAAGCAACATTCAGTCGAATTGTATAACCTCCTTCTTTTTTTTGAAGTCGGTTAAAAGTTAACTGATCACGACAAAACTCTGCTTTTTCTAAGCTGTTTAACAGATACAACAGCAGCCTTTACTACAAAAACAATGACCATGAAAATCTAAAAGGGATAGTATATTCCATACAGTGAAATGTTTTTTTTTTAACATAACAAAAATTAATACAACAACAATACCGTTTCATTTTGTGCTTATGATTTTTTGTACAAAAATTTTTTTCTCACACTAAAAAAAGAGTGGTGTTAAATTTGCTTTGGTGCCACCACAAATTAAAAAAAGCACCAAAATTTAAAAAGAACGCACCACGCACCAACACGTGAAATTTTCGCACAAAAAATTCGAAATAGCACCCAAAATGCTGCGAAACGCACCAAGTTGACAACGCTGCATACAACTTTAGAGTTCCTCTGCCACAAAATAAAATTTATTTTCGCGACTTTAATGACATAGACTATAGTTTACTACAAGAATATATATCAGATTTCGATTGGGAACAGGTGTATTATATGCCATCTGTAGATGAGCAAGTGTTATTTCTTGAAAACAGTATTCAGCGTCTGTATGAAAATACAGTTCCAGTTAAATCTATAAATACATCTGCTAGTACAAAACCTTGGTTTTCTTCTCATATAAAATCCCTAATTCATAAACGGGACCTTGCTTACTTAAGGTGGAAACGTTTCAGAACTCCAGAGTTAAAAGAAGTATTTAAAGCCGTTAGAAAAAAAGTGAATATGAGCATTAGAATTGCATTTAAATTTTTTTAATTTAATATAAATTAAATCATGTGGGTATGTACAATTTTTATACCCTTTACCACAAAAAGTAGAAAAAGGATATATATAAGTTTGTCATTCCGTGTGTAATTTCTACATTATCCATTTCCGACCCCATAAAGTATATATAGTTTGATTGACCGATGTCCGTCTGACCGTCCGTAATAGTGTTTTGCCTCGGCAAACTTAATTTCACAAAAAAAATAATTATGTCAATCGATAGGTTATAGTTTCGAAATAGGCGCTATTGGAAATCCACATGATCGGTCCATGTCCTTCGAGGCAGCAGGCAACACACCACGCCTACCTCTAATTTGTTTATGTCATTTGGAACAATAAAGTAACTTCAATAAAAAAAATATAAATATATTGGACTATAGAGAATTAAAAAATAAGACAAACACATCAAGTGAAAAAATTGGCTCTCGTCCATGTTTTCCGAGAATTATATGTATGCAGTACCAATTTTTTTTTATTTTTTTAATGCTCTGCTCTTTTGATTGGAGATAATTCACTAAACTAGAATTGCATAGATGTAGAAGGGTATGTAAGACTCAGGATAGTCGAATATAGCATTCTTGTTTAATTTAATTTTAATTTATTGTGTTTGTTAAAAACGGACAAGAAATAAAATTGTTCTTTTTTTCTAAATTTTCTATTAAATTAAAAATTTAATGCTGTGGGTCTCCATTGTAATTTTTCTTTAAGAATGAATAACACAAGACATAATCAGCTATTTCCGTAGGAAAAGTGCGATCAGTTTCGTACCTTGCTTAAAGAAATGACATTTAACGAAAAGGTTTCTTAAGTACATTATAATTTGCCACATATAATTTAATGTATTTGCATTCTGTTCTGACTTAATCTAAATATTTGTGTTGTGCCCACGTACAAGTTGCTACTTTGATATTTTTTTGTGGTAAATGGAATTTTACTCGTTATTGATGCCTTATAATCAAACATATTTATTATCTAAACATTTATTATTAAGCCATACAATAAGTGAAAATATTTGAAAATATTTAAAATTTTAATATTTTTAGATGCCATTGCTATGTAAACAAATTAGTATTAAATATTTAAACGATACACGTAACCCAAAACATCAACACAAGAAACAAATATATATTTCCGTTCATTTAAACTGTATACATATATTTCGCACCTTTAGACATCTGTTTCGTTTTATCTCAAAACATTTTATTGATGCAAACGTGCAACTGTGATGGCTTAAATCTAAACAGGTTAAATTTTTAAGGCATAAATATCTTCCCTTAATTGCTTTTAGGGGCGGACTGTATTAAACAATTTCCGACTAAATATATTTTATCCTATTTTAATTTGAGCATAAGTTTCTGGGGTAAAGAAATTGCCGGCAAAAGGCATAAATGGGTAGATTGCTTAATAATGGGTGTTAATCAGTTTTCAGGAAATTGAACCCTTGAGATTCCGACAATATAATTGCTTCTCTTATCAGCATTTTTAAATGCTTAAGTTTTTATATCACATTTAATATTACAAAGCTACATGTTCTCAAATAAGTAAAGTTCGGGTGGATACGATGTTTTACAATCCTTTCCGTACCATTCGAATCGTTGTCGTACTGATATGTTTGTAGAAAAAGCATTTCAAATTAATCATTTTAAAACATTACTGACCTCAATAATGCCGTCATTTACTCAATAATTCCATGCAATTCCATGACTCTTCCTCTGATTTTCCTCCTTTTTTAAATTTTGTGAAATTTTTTAAACTTGTTATACAGTTGTTATACTCTATGATTATTAGTTGAAATTAATTTCGAGTACTGTCTAGCTGACTTTCAGAGTTGTGTGCAGCAAAAATAACGTATTTTTAAACAAGAAACCTTACAGTCATTAATTAATAAAATTTTGTCGGCTTAAATACTTATACATATATCGCTGGTCTCATGTAAAAAGGTATTAACTCTTATTTTTACGAAATATAGTTTTTTCGTGATTCCAATACATTTCACTCAGGAAAAATAACAATTAAGTGGTGATAAATACAGTTTCTATTACGTTTTTATCTTTTCTTGTAAGATCACAATTATGTAAGTTAGGGCCTTTCTACTTGAAAGTTTAACCACTAGACTTAATGACTGACAAACTCAAGTTTGAAATTCACTTAACGTAGAAATATTCATTTCAGGAATAAAAACAAATTCCAAAATAAAAAACATTTACACTCACACTTTTTTAATATTTAATAATTTTTAATATTTATATTTTGAATTAAAAATAAACTGGTGTATTGTACATTAAAAAAAATTATAAAATCGAAAAACTATTTGGATCGATAAACAGGACGGACTTAAAAAATTTAAACTGAATGCTATTTTAAGTTTTTTTTATTAACTTGTTCATTTAAGTGAATAACTTAAATGTTACTTCGAATAACTGATTAATTGATGTCAAGGCTATAGAAAAACCTTTTAAATTAAAATTTTAAACATTCTACCACTGCACAGTGGGGAAATGAAATAAATTGGAATTTAAAACAGTTGCCAAATTCTTATTTTTCCACGGAGTTTGGAAATTTAAAATTCTGGTGATAGTTTTTGTTAAGGTCTAAACTTGCTAAAAGCGTTTAAAATAGTATTAAAATAATTTACCTTTTATTAAATTATTATTTGAACTGTGAATATTATAAATGAATTGAAATTATTTTGGCTAAGTTCATTCATGCTTACTTCATAACAATCAATATGATACTGAAACAGCATCTATAATGTTGTCAGTAAACAAGTAAGAATGACTAAAAACAAAATTTGCATTCATGTTCAATCGATGATTGGAACAAAAGCAAAAACAAATGTACAAGACGAAAATACAGAGAGAACAGTAAAGAAATACGTTTTGGCTTGTGTGTAAATTTCGTCTAACCAAATTAATGTTGATATGAATATTCTCGTATTTTTTTTACAAAGTTCGTTGGTTAAATATATGATGTTTATAAAATACACAACTAAAGTAGATAGATGCGAAGAATGCTGACGAAGGACGTAGCGGTCCAGAAAGTGCAGCATTTCATTCTGCTAGCGTCTGATTTTTCTTGTTTTCTTTGGAAAACGTCCGCATACATTTGTAAAATAAATTTTCTTTCTAAAAAAGATTTTTAAAAATTAAAAATAAATGAACTTAAGCCAAAATAATTTCAATTCATTTATAGTATTAAAATTGTATAATTTCGGTTATAACTTTTTGAATTAATTTTCTGTTGTCTCCAAATGACCCACTATGCGCTGATGTTTTTGTATTAATTTAATTGCAATAAAATAAGAGAAAACCACCCACTATTTTTTAAACAACGTCTTTTCGATGGCCAATAAAATTACATAGACAGCAGGTGGTTAAAAAATATTTGAAAATTCTTCACAATATTGAAGCGAGTATTCTGACGTCAATTTTGTCTATTCATGCTAGAGTAGATGTGTTGGCTTTTTGTTCTTAAAGGATTGGTGTTCTAAGCGCATTTGAAAATTAAATTCTGGAATTATTTAAATTTTTGATCTCATTTAAAGAGGCAATGTTATATAGACTATCTCCTAATGTTTAGAAGATATCTTACTTTTAAACTTTACGATTTTTGAGCTAATAAAAATAAAGCGTCCTAATGGCTGTTAGGACAGCGAACGCACATATTATTTTTAAACAGAATCATAGATAAATTGATACTTCTTGAGGCTGCTGTATAAACTGCATTAAAAAAGTTATAGGTTCAAAGGCAAAAAAATTCAAAGTATATCTTGGAAAAAGCTTAGCTGGCTACACTGTCAGCTAACATAAGAAAAGATGCGGATGCGGTTTTTTTATATGAAGTTTTGACAATGTAAAATGATCAATGAATCCGCACGAAAATAGAATCTATTTTAATTTTAGCGCGTTTTCTCTCAAGCTTTTAATTTAAAATGTTTTTCTTTCGGCATATTGCCACACTCTTATTGATTTTCTAACAAAAAATCATATTTGTTAATATTTTTTGTGAATGACTCGGAAAAAATAAGAAAAAGGAAACGTTAAAAGTCATTTAAAAACAACAACAATTTAAATTTTTTTCTAATTTATTCCTTATTTACATTGTATACAATTTTTAAATATATTATAGTAAAGAAGAAGAGAAAATGAGCAAACAAATAATAATAAATGACAACATTATCCGCATCAGTCGCCGCACCTCGTTTTATTTGTTTTTTTCTCTGAGATGCGGAATCAGGATCCGCAACCGTAAGGTTGCTCTGTAATTTTTAGCACCAAAGCGAGATTTCTCATTTCAAAAGATGAATCAAGAAATGGATCAATAATATTAGCAACGGGCCAAAAAATATTACAATTACATTCAGATGTAGATCTGAAACAGTGGTCTAAAATATTCATGGATATCAGGATTACTCAGGTTATTTTCTAATTCCAGTTGAGACTTTTTCAGTCAGTTCGATAAGTTCCACCATTCGCTAGTGTTTCTAATGTTATTTACCTTTACAATATTCACGCACGCTTATTCTTCAATTGTTTCTTACAATTTTTAACGATAAAAAATATTAACGCTGTTACTTGTAGGATATCGGTCAATTTGTAAAGTTTCTTAATATTTCTAATTGGGTTTGTTTTTTCTGCACGACCGAATTCGTTTGCAGCCGATGCAAGTACATAAATTCGCTGAAAATTTTAAATTGAATTCAATTGTTCAATATTCATTGTTTTCTCCTAACCATAACATTTGCAAAGTTTTTAAGGCATCTTTTTAAATGGCGCAGTTTTTGTTTAGTTCAATTTTTTATTATTATAAAGCCTCGTATTATTTTTTCGCCACTGCAACGACACTTCATACCAGTTGTTCTTTCAAGTTATTTTATTTTATTTATTATTTCATCAATGACAGACTTTTCTTTATTCGCTACATAACATTGTAGTATACAACCAATGAATGTTTTGATAGCAAACATATTCTTTGCAGTTATTTTAATTAAATCTATTGATAAGTTTCACTTTAGAGTTAAAAACATGAGCTAAATTATTTTCTTGACTTCTTGAATTTAAAGTACTGGCAGGACATCACAAATTTTTGGCACGACTGTTGCAATAATTGCAATCATTTTATTTAATTTTGGTTTTTTTAAATTGTTTTAACTCTCTTAATAAATATTATTGCTTTTATTTCATTTTGTCTTTCACCAAACGGAATTATTTAAATTTTTAAATTAAACTTTAAAATAATCACTGATATTGAAAAAGTCTAAAGATTTCCTACAAAGTCAGTTTATAAAAACGTTACGTTATTCTTGTTTCTCTGTTCCTAAATGTTTTTAGTAACGTAACAAAACTGAAAATGTGACTGGCGAACAATTTTTAACCGACTTAAA
Source organism: Gymnosoma rotundatum (assembly GCA_916610165.2). Lineage (NCBI taxonomy): Eukaryota > Metazoa > Arthropoda > Insecta > Diptera > Tachinidae > Gymnosoma > Gymnosoma rotundatum. Next base: position 85,083,693 of record OU744337.1, on the reverse strand, counting down.
AAAAGAAGGAAGTTATAAATTCGACTCAATGTTGCTATTTTATGTTTGTCATTTCTAGATCAATTTAGAAAATTTCTTTTTAATTGTAAGGTGATGTTACAGATTGGTCCAGTTTTAAAAATAATTCATAATTTTATAAATTAAAAGGTGTCCCAATGCAACATATATGGTTTTAACCGTAAAGGGCGCAACACCTTAATTAAAAAACTAAGCATCACTATACCTCCCAATAGCAAAAAGTAATAGAAAAATTAATCTAATAATAAAAGGGTGCCCCCATAAGTGACGCAAATTGAGCTATATAGGCCTATCTTCTGAACCGTTATCTACGAACACTTGAAAATTAAACAGAATATCTATTATAAATAGAAGAATGAAATTAACAAAGAACTTGTTAACAGCAAGCATAAAGTTTGGAATTGGAAATCAAAGGATGGAAAGACTTTCGAACAGTTAAATTACGAGGAATTTCTATTGCTAAATCTGCTAAAAGAACAAATATACAATTTGAACAAATTACAATGCATTTCCATAATTGACGTAATTGGACCTACATGAGCCTACAATTACTTGAAAATTTAAAAAAAAAATCTACTTCTCCTTGGGGTATAATAAGAAGTATAAATATTTCAAATTATAAATTAAAGGGTGTTACATTAGTTGATGTAATTATACATCAAATTACGGCAACTAATGTGACACCCAAATGTTGAAAAATTGTAGACAGACGTTTGAAATTTACAAAGAAACTGTATTGCTAAGTCCGCAATAATAACAGGTATAAAATTTGGATTTGGAAATTAAAGGGTGTTTCAATAGTTAATGTAATTTTATGCATCTTGCCAAACTTTTAAACCATTATAGATAGAAAGCTAAAATTTGTTTTAAGTTGTTTTTTTGTACAAGAAATTTTCTTTGATAAATAAAAACTGTGTACAAATACACATTCAGATTATCCATTGAAATTTTCAGTGTCTTTACGTTACTAAAAAAAACATTAATACTTGTGCTAAACGCACATGGACTGGCCTTTTAGTTGTAAACTGTTAATTTTCAAACTGAAAAGATACACGCTATGTATTCAGTTTGCTGCTGAAAATAGTAGACTGAATTCTAATTGTTCGGCTATACCGGATCTAGTAAATCTAATATTTCCCGAGTTACTGACCTCTGAAATTTTCAAATTTCTTAAAATATAAATATGGGTATCGTTTAAAGTTTTTGAAGAGATCTTTAAGGAAACATTAAAATTTTTTAAAAATGCTGAACCCATTAAGAGCCGATGGCATTTTTATGTAAAATTATATATATGCAGTACCAATTTTAAATCTCTGTCACCAAAATATTTGCCTTTTTTATTGGACTTACTTCAAAAATCTTGCAAAAGCATACTTAATTTAAAGAAAAATTTAAATACGCCAATTTATCAAACATAGTGTCGAAAGCGGTGCTAGTGGAAATTAACAATTGGAATTGCGAGCCTCTGAAATCTTAGATTTTTTTAAATATCAATATGGGTATCATTTAAAGCTCTTGAAAAGATCTTTAACTATTTTTTTAATGCTTAACCCATTAAGAGCTGATAAGGTTTTTATTTAAAATTATTTAAAGTGAAGGGTATGTAAGATTTGGCGTAGCCGAATATAGCACTCTTATGTGTTTTTATTTGTTATCGGGTTCGCATATTTTGTTTTTGTTTTTTGTGTTTATGTGTAATTATTTTCAGTTCAACAATGCGATTTTCCAATCGACTGCTCGCGTGTTAAACTGCTGAAGTAATAATTTATCAATATGAAAGCGGATGAGTTTAAAATGTAAACTTGTTATATTTGTTTATTTTTTGCCAATATTTTTTTATAATTTAAATATTATTTTATGTAAATAAAAATTTAATATGAGAAGTTTGAAAAAGAATTGCACTTTATAAAAAATGCATTTAAGTTCAGATAATGAGATTTTAGAGCTTCTCTATCTATTGTTCTTAGCGTCGATTAATAATTGAGGTGGTTTTTTTAAAGTGGTATACGTCCACTTTTTCAAAAAACTAAGTAAATGGTACTTTTTATGCGGTATATACTCCTTCTCTCTATAGTTACAATCACAATTTCAATAGAGTTCTATCGTGACATAAAAGAAACAAAAACAGTTTTGCTGCACAATTCTATCGCAGAAGAGTTTTTATTGAAAGTGGAATAAGTCCATTCCTAATAAGTTTAATTACAAAAACTTTCATAAACGACAGACCAAGACTATTATAATGCAATAAAGGCTTGCATTATAATAGTCATTTTGTTGGTAATGAAAAGAAAAGACTTTGTCTGAAGTAAATCTCTATAGGATCCAATATTAAACAAAAAAATATAGACAGAGAAATTTTAAACTGACTTAAGATATTTTGAATAAGGTTTAAAAAGAATGAACCTTACAAAATTTTTATAAAATTAGTGTTGAAGAAAATGTCCCATTCAAGACAAATTTTTTATTTGGAAAAAAGGGAAGACAATAAAACCTCAGCAAATTTTGAGGAAATCTAAGTTAAAATATCTTTTTATTATTTAAAGACAAAGTAATTAGTATTTTTATATTTTTATTGCAACTAAAATAAACTCTTCATTAATAATGAAGAATGTACGAGTATATGAATGTCTTCATTTCAACTGTTACTTTTTACATAATTTTCTTTTTTAGTAAGACTTATGCCCATAAAAATATTGACTTAAATTTTCTAAGAAAATCGGTTATTTTTTCAAATTATTTTTTTTCGTAATAACATTTAAATGGTGTATGGTGTAAAAAACATCTTTCGAATGAATTTACGTTGGCCAATATTATTAAATTGTTTCAACCATACTATATATAAAAAGTAGACTTATACCACTTTCAAAAAAACCAGCTCAATAATTTTTCCAAGATATTGTAATAAATAGATTAATAGACATTAACTTTAAAAAATTTTTCATTTGTTTTGTATATGAGCAAAACAAAAAAAAAAAAATAAATAAATAAATAAAAAGTAAAATACTGGTTAATTGGTTAATTTACTTGCTTTGATATACATATATGCCAGTGCAATTGTTTCTTTTTAAGGGTTAATGCATTCTCTACTATAGTTACCAAATCAGCAGCGAACGTTGGCAAAACGTCTTTTCTCAAAAAAATTTCAATTTTGTGGTTATTGTTTTTTTCTTCTGGCTGCGTACACATAATTTAATGTACATTTTGGGCTCTTGAGCGAAATTAGTTTTATTTTTTCTGTACTTTTTTCAATTTTGATTATTTTTCTGACACAAAATTTTTACTTGTAAATAAAATTTTCATTTCTCATCATTTACCACTGCAACCTGAGCGCTTCTGGAAGGCGATTTAGCGATCTTTGTCTGTCCGTCTATCTGTGTTCATTACTACTTTTGAGATGAATGCTTTGAAATTAAGTTTTTTAGCTTTATTCTGTTGAAACTCTTAATTACTAAACAATCGAATATTACCGTTCTTAAATTTTTACCGAAACATTAAAATTACATCAAAAACATTATATTTCATTATATAATGAAAATTGATAAAAGGAAGAAGTGAAAAGCAATATCTTATATAACTATAAAGAAGAAGAATACGATCAGACTCTTACTTGCTCATAAGTAAAGTTGCGGTCAAATAATACTATGTTTCCACGGAGCCCATTATTCTTCGCTCTTTCATTCATAATTCACAGCCCAATCATGAGCGAATCAACGAGATAACTAAAAGATAATTGCTCTAAATACAAATGCTTGGTTCGTTTTGCAAATGCTTGTTGTTGTTATTTTTGAAATTTATAAACAAACGTAGTAAAATACAAACAACTTTTGACCTTTTGACGTTTTCAACAACCAACCAGCTGGGCGGACGACACTACCTAGTAAAATAAATGTACCTTGTGTGATATCTTACTTTTTATAATGAGTAGAGTCTTGTATTTCTTTATAATTATTTGAGAAGGACAAGAGTTTTTTTAGTTTGACTAATCTGACCGTACCTTAAGACTTATTGTTACGTTCAAATACTTTTTATTAACAAGTGTGTTTATGGCAACTCTGTCTACATCTGGGTAATGCAGCATAAGGACCAACTAAAAAGTTCATAGGACTACTTAAGGAAACTTAGAAGACTGTGCAAAAACATTTAATTATATGTGGGAAACTGGTCGCACTTTCCATATAGAAACAGCTGATTGTATCTTGTGTTATACATTCATATAGAAAAATTTTAATGAAGACCTAAATTGTTAAATTTTTAGATTTTTATTTAATAGAAAAATAAAGATATTTTTTCAAAGTCTCTTTTTTTTGTGCTATTTTCCCCGATTCATCATTTAAATCACCGATATTGATTATTGAGGGAAAATAGCACACAAAAAAAAAAGATTTTTTGAAAATTAATTAATATAATTAAAAAAAAATCCTTTTGTTAAATATAATAGAATAATTGCCAAAGTGCCCGTGCATAAAATAAATTATTGTTGTGTTTTGTGATATTTTATTTTTTATCCTCTTTTAACTGCATAAAAGAGTCGAAAAAAATTCAGCCGTATACAGCGGAGAAAGAAAAATAGAATTACTGTTGGTTATTGATGTTTTTGCTTAAACTTAAATTTTTGTCTTTGCTTTATTGTTTGGACAAAAATATTTAGTTTATTTAAAATGTTTGTCAGAAGTTTCCAGGAAAGTTAAGTAAGCGATAACGAAATGGCCATTGGTAAAAGAACGAATTAAACATAAATGTGTAACTGTAGCAAATTAGTAACTAAGGTTATGCAAGTGCATTGCAGTCACCTGAAATTCTTTACTCGTAATAGATTACCTAAGTATTTGACAGGCTTATCGTTTTCGGTTTTGGACATAAGCTAAAGCTACCTTAGGCACATTATAAAAATGGGCCTTGACATGTACTTATTGAAAAAGTGTGTAAAGAAATTAAATTGGATTAGTTTTTTACTTTTAGTTAAAATTTTTGAAAAAATTATTTGCAAGACAGCCCTGCTTGCCCGCAGAAACATTACTTAACTAAATGACAAAATTCTTGTCACCGTCTCTGTTTTACAACATAAAACAAAACAAATCAGACGTCTTCTCCCTTGTTTATTTGCGTATCTTCGTTTTGTCATTTTGTTTACATTAAAAAAACGGCGTTAGACGGTGGTACCATCTTGGAAAATGTTTTATTGTTAAAATTTTAAAGTGTCACTGATAAAGTATTAAACCAGACATTTTTTATTTTAAAATTTATAAAATTCATAATTCGGCGTAATTATTAACGATACGAAGAGAACTTTGTAAATGTATTTTGGCTTGTAAAAAGAGGCAAAAAGAGTATTACCTAATAACAATGTGCACAAATGATAAGCTTGCTTTGAGGCGTCTTAACCGTTGTATTAGTTGGGTAATTTGCTGTTAACTTGAATGTGGTATTAATATGAATAAGTAACTTTCATCCCTATATTAGCGCCTAAAGCGCAAGATATCTGCATCCCTAAATAGCACGGCGTCAACGCTTAGCAATTGGAAAATCCAATTTTGACACTGCGTTAGGAAGTCAAGTTAGCTGCTTGTTGGTTTGTTTTGTTTTCTTATGGTCGAAAAGTAATGACAATTTAGATATTTTCAAGGCAATCTAGCGGTTTTATCTCTTCTTTGTTCTTATACAGCGGGTTTTATAAAATAAAATGAGTTAACATTAAAATTTCATCGGTCCTTAATAGGTTAACCATTTGTAAAACATTTAGTATTTTCTTAAAGATCTCTTTAAAAGCTTTTAAATTGTACCCATATTGATATCTTAAAAAATATGGTGCACAATCGTACTTTTCTATAAAAAGTTCAGAGGCCCATAACTCGGAAAATATGAACAAGCGCCAAGATTTGTCTTTTTTAATTGAAGTTACTTCACTAAACTAGATTTACATATATGGTGAAGGGTATATAAGATTCGACATAGCCGAATATAGCACTCTTACTTGTTTTTAATATTTTTTTCATAAAGCGAAGTACAGTGTTGTGATTCTCTCTTAGGTTGAGCTTAGGATACATTCAACCAATTAGCAAAAGATAGTATTTATTAATACCGTTTTTCGATGGATGCTAAACAACCCCTTTCTTTGTATGTAGGAAATTTTAATTGATGGTTTGTAAGTTGTCTAAAAATATTTGATTGAAAGGGATTTTTTGGGTATTTGCTGGAATAATTTATGCATAAATATCTTATAAATTTTTCTTCTATTATTTAGGTGGGTGGAGGGAAGTGAGTAAATCAATAAAAACTTTTTTATAAGTATTTTTAGATATGCCTACAGTGGTTAACTAATGTTTTATTCATCCTCAAACCAATGTTGAAGTCACCAAATTGGAAAATGTTATGAATTTTATTGACGAAAATGGACTTTTAAAATGTAACTCCCACTATTAGAAACGCTTTAAAAGTTAAAAATATTTTGGGAAAAAATATTACTTTAATATTATTGTTGTACAGTCGTCAATAATTTCTTAAACGTATGTTGTGCCAAATCTTAAATACATTATATCAACAGGAAGTCCAGGTTTGTGTAATTGTTGTTTTTTAATTATTTGCCAATATGAGAAATAATTTTAAAATGCTTTTTGATAATATAAAATTTTTTGATAAAATTAAATTATTTTTGTTAAAAAAGATTGAGAAATTAGAAAGTAAATTAGAATAATGATACCATTATTATTATTATTTTTTTTTTGTTAAACACTGTTCTATGAGCTCAATGGCAAACAAATGCAAACGAATATTTTTAGGTGATAGGAAGGGCTTTAGAGTGGTTTAGAAATAAATTAATAACTGAAGCAAAGAAATGACAACTCGGCTCAATTACTACATTTACCTAAAATTGTTCATTTTATTTTGTAGTCATTACTCTATAACAACAACAGTTGGCTAAATATTTTTTAGTTGTACGATTTTTGTTTTTTGAAGAAATATTCTTAATATATACTTCACGGTCGGTAACTGGTCCAGCCATTACCCATCCAAGATAAGTCCGTTGGGAGACATACATATATTTAGCATTATCTTTACAGCAAATAGTATAAAAAAGTTAATTCAAATAGTCAATATCAGAAAAATGTTAATAAAATTTATTAATTCTTTTTCAGGCTTAGAGAAATTATATTTAACTTATGTCATCTAAGGCACTTTAACCAGCTTTAACCTGGAGGCAGCGTTTAAAAATGCAACTGGTTTGTTGCCATCGACAAATCAATTTTGTTTTTTCTTCTTTTATTAAAAATAAAAGTTATTTCTTGTTTTTTTTTTCTTATGTACTGTTTTTGTATTACAGGCACTTAACTCGTCTGGAAAATGTATATACAAATAACTTAAAAAACCGAGAGCTTTTCATACAAACTTTTCAGACGAGTTGTTCGTCTATAGTACAGAAACAGCACATTAAGAAAAATTATTTTCTGAGTTTTATTTATTAGCCAGAAAATAAAAGGTATTTATTAAATAATTTTTAGTTAAGCAATAAAGTTATTTTTAGGTTGTCTTATTACTTTAAAATATTACGGGACCGCCGCAAATAATTAAAAAAAAAATTAAAAGCTCATGAATGAAAGAAAAATGATACAAAATAAAGAATTACACCTACATGATAGTGGTTCGGCGGGCTATCTTTACCTGCTCCAATTTTTATTTATTTGATTGTAATTAAAAAAAAATAATTTAAGAATTATTTCCTTACTTTTATTTCTTGCTTAGGAAATAACATACGTTTTTAAGCTTTAGTTTTGGCTTGTGAATTAATAGTAATTTGCTAAGTTTAGTTTTTCGCTTACACAGGCTTAACAAATGCAAAGCACAGCACGCATTCGTGCTTGCTTATAACAACCAGTATCATACTGGAGCAGCTTCTACTACAGTATTGTGAAGAAAAAAGCATAAAAGAATATAAATTGCATTCGTTCGGCGGAACGAAAAACCAAATATATGTGACGATTTGTAGAGAGAGCAACGAGGAAAAGCTTTGGGTTGTGTTTGGACTTTTTCTAACCAAAATAAATGTTGATTGATTATGAATACTCCTCGTGTTCTTATTTACAACATTAGTTGGTTAAGTAGACGATGTTTACAATGTAAACAATCTAAGGTAAATAGATGCGAAGAATGCTGATGACGGATGTAGCAATAGAGCTGCAATCTCTCTATCGTCCCCATCGATAGTTTCGATAGATTAAAAAAAAAACTATCGATACTATCGGATTTTTTATGTTTTGCTACTTCTGAAAGGGGATACGTTAGCAAACATACTTATGTATATAAGTGTTAGCTAAAGTTTTTCATCTTTATCACTTATTTTCGCAACATTTATTGATAGAAAACATTCTTTTATTTAAATAAAAGTAACTGATTGTTAAAACATGCATTTTATATTATACATGAATAATAAAAAAATTAAAAACTTAACATACATATGTTACGTATGTAGTAATTGTATGAAAATTAACAAAACATAAAAAGCAAGTATATTTAGTTCGAAACATTTCTTGCTTTTAAAAAGATTTTTATAATTAAAATCAAATAACAATGTAAAAATTAAACTCAAAAACACAAGATATAAATAAAGCAAATTTAAGATCACTTTAAGATTATGTACGTATGTAAATACATATGAATAGTAGTAATCATAAAAATAAAAAATTCAAGCATAATATACAAAACATAAAATTACATGTTTCATAAAAACATAAAAATAAAAACTCTTAAAATTCCAAAGAAATCGCTAAAACATAAGCAAAATGATATCTAAAAACTTTGCTTTCAATTATTAAGTTACCCAATAATTTGGGTAGAAGAATATAAATTTAAAGGCGGCTAAGAAACTGCGTAGAATAAGTTGTTAGAAATTATATAGAAGCTACATATAACTGGCTTCGTATTTACTTTAAAAAATTGTCGATAGTATCGCTATCGAAAAAAAAACTACCGACAGTCAGTCAAAAATATAACTATCGATACTATCGAAATGTTGCGTTGCATTCTGCTAATGTCTAAGTGCTCTTATTTTCTTTGGGAAACGTCCTCAAACATTTGTAAATATTTTACTTTGTTAAAATTATTTTGAAGTTAAATTAAAAATTATCTTAAGCCGAAATTAATTAATTAATTTGTTTTAAAAATGTTTAAAAATTGTATTGTATTTTAAAACCAGTGCTTTAATTTTTATTACAGCATTATTATTTTTTTTACCAGAAACCTGCACAAAACTTCTAAATCTGACAAATCAAACGGACTATAAAAGGAAATTTTAAAACTGTATATTTTTTTTTATTATTTGTTGCAATAACAGCAATCGGTGATAATTTACTTTTGATACTGACTGGGTTGTTATTAAACACATTATCAATTATTCCACGTGTAATTATTGAACTTTGGCAACCAGATATAATTTGACGATTTCAACTGTTTAACAGTTGATTTTTTATAAAAAAAAATTAATAATTCTATAACGCCAAGAAATATAAGCAATACAAAGAAGTCGTTTAGAAAGCCAAGTACCTACAGGTAACAGTTCCTCTGATATATTCTTAAATTAAATGCGAATTTGTATTTTGAGTTTAGGTATTTCAAGTTATATTTAGGGTCAAATGATCCTGCATAATACTATTGACTGTGTTGCGAAATAACTGTACGAAAACTTATAATTAAATGAGAACACATAAGAATTATAAACTACAGATAGCTGCCCCCTTCCACCCAGAATTACTGAAATAGGTTTTATATACAAATATGTATGTAAAAGTATATAAAAAGCTTTTCATGTTAATAAAAATCGCTAATTGGAAGATTATAAAACGTTTTATAACAATCATGGGAACTTATACGACGCGTAATAGTTTAATATAAAATATAATTTATTTATATACATTCAATATTCTTTAAAATTGTTTTTCCCCTTGTTTCAGTTACAAATATAAATGTTATGTAAATAAAAATAAAAAATAAAGAAGTGTAATAAGAATACATATTTAAAGTACTAAAAATACCAACAACATGTAGCAACACAGGTTCTTTGCAAATTTTAGCTGTCTGCCTATAACAGTTCAAAAGTTTAATCACATAATTTAAATTCCAAAAAATTTATTTGGTATATGAGAATTAGCAATACAGTTTCAATTAAATATTGAGACAAAGATTTTATAAAAGAATCTTTATTTATTATAAAATATTTATTATAAAAATTAAATATGTGTGTATTCTTGAAAGAACTTCAAACGAGTGAAAAAGAAAAACTTCTATAGTTATAAAGAAAAATATTTTCTTTCAATATCAATAAAAACAAAAGTACTTTGATTAATTTCTTTCAAGTAAATTATTTAATTGTAGTTTAATATGATTATTAAAAGTTTCTTTATAAATTTCAAATGTCTGTCAACAACTTTTCACCAGGTGGCCATATAAATTATATTATATCAACTTTAGGAGCACCTTTTAACTTCCAAATCCAATTTTTTTACATGTTGTTATAGGAGACTTAGCAATACACGTTCTTTGTAAATTACAAACATCTGTCTACAACTATTTAAAATAATTGAACTATTGGGGCACCGTTAGATTTTGAATTATAAAAGTTGACATTTATCAAATCGGCATTTTGCCAAATTTTTCAGCGGTTCAAAAGATAGGCTCATATAGGTCAATTTGCGTCAACTTTGGTAGCAATCTTTAATTTAGAGATTTATTTTTCTATTACTTTTTGCTAAAGTTATACTTAGTTTTTATTAATTTAAAAGTGGTTCCGCTTAAATGGGGACACCCTTTAATTTGTAGAATTATGAACTGATTTTAAAACGGGACCAAGTATTACCTTTCAAATAAAGAATGACGATGACATGCCAATATAAAATTAACAGGTTTTTCACCCGAATTTGCACCACTTCGTTCGTATAATTACATATTTTTCCTCACTTTTTTTTTTACTGGGATATTATTAATCGTGTTTAATACTTTAAAATATAATGGTTATTGCGTTTTTCTGTTTAATTTTAGATATTGTAAATTAAAACTATCAGACATGTCACAGAACTCAATTCCAATCGAAACTGCTTTTAATTCCGTAATGTGGTTCTTCGGAAAACGAAAAATTTCTTCGGAATGAAACCACTTTTATATTTCAAAGTGGAAACAAGATTCTTTAAAATTTCGTTATTTGCGACTTTCTTGTTGACTTTTATTACGTGTCCTTATTTAGATTAGCCTTGTTGTTTACTCTGGTGTGCGCAATATTGCCACATTCAAATCAAAAGGTGGAGACTAGGCATTTTTTAGAAATAATCAAAATCGATCGGAATCCCGATTGAGCGATGCCCGTGTGTCTGTCCGTGTTAGAGTTGAAATCAAATTTGCCGAAGCAAAAATAAATATGTCAATCGATCGGATATAGTGTCGAAAGAGGTGCTTTTAGAAATGAGCATGTCCATGTCCTTCGAGACAGCAGGCAAAACACCACGCTTACCACAAATTTTTTTTTTTGCTTGGAACAATAAAGTAGCTCCGAAAAAAATAAATATATGGGGCGATACAGAATTAAAAAATAAAAAAACATCAAGTCAAAAAATTGGCGCTCGCCTATATTTTCCGAGTAACGGAGCCCTGAAATTTTCAAATTTTATAATTCAAGGTTTTGAAGAAATCAGCAAAAATTACTAAAAATTTTAAAAAATACTTAACCCATTAAAAGCCGAAGTAATTTTTTTGTAAATTTATTTGTATGCAGTATCAATTTTTTTTTCATTTTTAATTCTCTGATTGATTGGAGTTACTGGACTAAACTAGATATACATACATGGCGAAGGGTATAGAAGATACGGCAAAGATGAATTCAGCACTCTTACTTGTTTTAACTCTTTTTTAAATATGAATATATTTAAATAGGAACATAATATGCTTAAGCCTATTTTTAACCGACTTAAAAAAAAAAACAAAAAAGATTTTTAAAATTTTTGGTAATATGATAGACTATGCTTACAGATTGGTCCCGTTTAAAAAACAGTTCATAATCTTAAAAATTAAAGGGTGTCCACATAAAACATTCACATTTTTTAAGTGTATTATGAACTGTAAAGGGCGATTCTGTAAAATTTAAAATGACTGTGTAGTACTATAGCTCCCAACAACAAAATATTATACAAAAATAAATCTAAAAATTAAAGGGCGCCCCCATAATTTATGTAAATTTACTTATATAGGCCTATGTTTTGAACCGTTATAGACAAACGCTTGCAAATTGGGCAGAATGTCGATTACAATGGACGTTATAGTAACAAGTTTTAATATTAAAAATTATATATTAAAGGGTGCGCCAATAGTTCATTTAATTTGATGTTATGGCCATACTTTTGAACAGTTGTAGACAGACGCTTGAAATTTACAACGAATCTGTATTGCTAAGTCCGCTATAACAGCAAGTATAAAATTTGGATTAAAGGGTGTCCCAATAGTTGATGTAATTTGGTGTATGTGGCCGAACTTTTGAACAGTTATAGACATACAGCTGAAATTTACAAGGGACCTGTTTTGCTAAGTACGCTATAACAATTAATGTAATTTGTTCTATATGGCCTTATTTTTTGACCCGTTATATACAAACACCTGAATTTTAGACAGAATGTCCACTACTTTGTGTCGTATAATAAGCAGTATAAAAATTTTAAATTATAATTTAAAGGGTTTTACAATAGTTGATATAATCTTATGTTTATGGCCAAACCGTTGAACCGTTATAGACAGAAGCTGATATGAATTTTGAAAAAAAGGGTGACCCTACAGTCGGTGTAATTTGATGTATATTGCCAAACTATTGAACAGTTGAACAAGTATAAAGCTTGGAGATATCAGGGTGTCCCAATATTTAATGTAATCCAATTTATGTGGCCATACTCTTGAACCGTTATCGGCAGACAGATGAAGCCCGTTTTGAATTCGGCTTTTTTTTTTTTGCATGTATTATTAAATATGTACTAGCACTGTTTCACTAAAAAAACGCTATTTCTATGAAATAAAGCAAGAAATAATTTGTTTGGTACAAATAATACATATTCATTGATACGATTTTAATAACAGTTCTCATTTACTGTTTATCAGTACGATTAAAAAAATACTTTTTATAAGTTTTTTGAAAATATGGCCGTTTATATTTGCCGTCAACTTACCAGTAGCATCACGTAGCTCCATATTTTATAATTTGCAATTGTGGGATATTTTTAATTTTTTTAATATAAATTTTTTTTAGTTCCGATATAAAATAGTAGAATATTTTCGTTTGATTCTGTTGCTTTAGAAGTTTTTACGGGGTACAGAGCTGAAAAAGTAAAAATCAACAATTACAAATTTGTTGATTTTAATCATATGCGACTACAACACAAGTGTACAAGTTTTAATTATATTTATTTATGAACGAAAATGAGTATAATCACCGCAACTGATATTGGTCACGACATTTTCAACGACATATATGTACGAACAAACAAATGGCGGCCCGACAGAGGTTTTAATATATGTTTTCTTTGCATATAAAATCGTACTTTATTTTTACATAAGGTTGTCGTGCAAGAGGAAGGAATGCAATTATTGTTACTTTGTTACTAATTTCAAGCAGCGAGACAGTCAAGAATAAATTCCTTTAAGTTCTTAAAGTTGTAATAATTTAATATTCAGTCTTAAAAAATTGATTTAAACTGATACGTATTGTATATACGTATTGAATCAACTATCTAGGCGAGTGTGTATGTATGTGCTAATTTTATAATTTTCTTAGGTTGTGTTAATTGATTTAACTTGAAATGTTTCATTTACTGTTCTTTTTTTAACTTTTAATTTTCAACAAGTTGTGCAGGTTAAGTTGATCTGTATTATTAGGGAGAAAATTTATTTTAAACATATCAATGCAAGAAAGGATAAACAAAACAACAACAACCTCTCGTGTGTTACATCGTCACAGCTTCTCAATGCGTTATGTCGTCATAATTCATGTGAATCCTCACTAGCAAGAAAAGTTGCATAAATTTAAAATTAAATGAATAACTTTGATATACATCCACCGTCATCTTCTTCGAGATAAGAAAGGCTCAGCTAAATCAAGCTGCATAAGGTATTAACGAATTTCTTCTTTTATTTATATTATTAGTTATTACCTTTATATATGAAAAACAGATTATTTAAGAATTTTTAGTGACTTTTCCGCAAGTGATTGTATGGGATATATTGATTTTGAGGGTGCTGGACGATTGTGACTCTTTATAGGAAAAATTCTAATGAGAGCAAATCGAACGATCTTAATTTTCAATTCGCATTATTTTCTTGGAAGGTTATCTTACCCTCAAATATTTATTTTGATGTTCAGAACGTGCACCCCACTCGAATTTCGTATTTTTTTCATTTGGGTAAAAACGGAAATAATCGTACAAGCGAGACTCACCACTATTGCTTTATTCACTTTAAATCAAAACTTTTCATAGCTAAACAGACATTGAATTTAGGTAAGACGTTGCGAAAACTACCTTGCTGCCACGGACTATGTTTATAAATCCATCTATGAAAAAATTAGAAAAGAAAATTAAAAATCTTCGCATAATTTCACTTCAAAATTGATAGGGAGTTATCTATCAATAAATCATTTCGTTATTTGCAAAATGATGGAAAAATAATTGGTACGAAAAATAAAAGAGCCAATGTTTTTGTGAGGCCAGGCACGGGCACATTTAACAAATATTTTTTATTTTATTTTTGCTTCCACCTTTAAAATAGCTGTAGAAGTGTGTCTTAGAGTTTGTGTTATCAATTGAAGGTTTTTTACAACGTACGTAAAATATATTTTAAAGAATGTCAACTACTTTTTTATTGGATTATAGGATGTGCAATCTTTGCTTCAGATGGTTTCAATATTATTTATAAAATTTTAAACGACCTTTTCAATTATTTTGAAATAAATTGCGCAATATATTCATTTTTATAGTTTTTAAAGCGTTTTCAGAAGTGTAACAACAAGTTTTTTGTTTAAAATAAAACGAGAGGTATGTACGAGTAAGTGTAATATTTATTTTAAAAATTTACTGAGCAGCCATTTAAGTGAGATGTACAAAGAAATATGTACATGTGCGTTGTTTCCCTGTCAGAAAAAAATCAACTTTAGCTCAACTGGTTTATTTCGATTAATACTACGCTTGCGATTGTATTTAGAAGTTGTGTATCTGTTTGTTTTTTTTTTTTTTTCATTTTGGTATAATTTTAAGCTTTTCATTCAAATTTATTGTCAGTTACGGCTAAATGCAATTTCATCTGTATCCGTATAGGTGTTTTTATAATATTAAATTGGTTGTTGTTGCTGTTGTTAATTTTATAGTTTTAAACAATTTTAACAGCTCCCTGCTTGTGTATTTGTACGTTGAAATAGAAATATTTTTATCGTTAAATTTTATTTGCTTTTGTTTTAACTTAGGAGACAATAAACAACCATTCTTTTAAACTGGTTATAAAGTTTTGTGCTTTTATTAGTTTTTTTTAGATACTGGTAAGCAATGAGTTTAGAGAGAGAGCTTTTTTTTTTATTTGTTTTCATGTTTTTTTTCGAAATTTTTTCAATAAACACGATGGTTATGTCACGTACACATACAGACAAAGAAATTAAATTCTGCACGCAAACACACCTAATTAGAGTTAAACAAACTATAAACATAAATCCAAAAATTTTCAGATTATTTTGATATTTCACAATCTGCGATTAATATTCGACTGGTCAGTAATCTGAACATGCGCCTCAGCAAAAGTTTCAGTTAAGCAGCGACCAAAGCATAATCAGACGGAGGTGCTTATAAAAATCAAATCATAAATTATGTGATTTTTATCAAACAAATAATTTATTTGTCCGCTGTATTTAATAATCGCAATAGAACTTTTTGCTGCACAATAATCCAATGTTTATTTTATGTTTTATTTAATCTTTCTTAAGAATATTTTGTTGTGGGATTTGTTTTTATTGGTTTTTATATATTTATTACTCTTTTTTATTATATATTAAATAACTATTTTATTAAAATACGAGGATAAGTCAATATGAAAGAGACTCTACAATAAAAAACGTTTTTCTCTATTATGCATTTATAAAAGTTTTTGACTAACCCTCGTATTGAAATTCTAGTATTCATTTTTAAAATATTTCATAAGATTGATTAGCTACTTTTTTAACTTTTATAAATAACACATAAATATGTGATGTTTAAATATATTTGACTAATATAAAAATTTATTATCTATTTGACTAATACTACGATTTTAAAAGATTTGTTTTTAGATTTGATGAGGTTTTAGATTTTTATACACTTTAAATTATCAGTTTATTTTTTGCGTTTAAAAAATATTGTTTTATTATTTATTAATAGAATCTAATCCACCCGAATTTAAGCATCCGAACGATGTTTAGCCTACGGTTTCTGATAATTACTAACTCTCGCTTAATAAGTGAGCTGGTGTCGTAAACAGCAAGAAGCTTTTAAAACAATGTTTAAAGCTTTCTTTAAATCCACTATACTCTTTTTTGTAGATAGTTAATCTACGTCATACTTACTTTTTACGTTACACTCAAAAATTACCTAAGTAAGTTTAAAAAGACGAATAATCGAATACATGAAATAAAATCATGTATGAAATACAATATTAGATAACTGTCTGCATCTGTTAGTCTCTCAGTTGCTCAAGCGTTTCTGGTTTGTTTGTATAAACCTTGCTTAACAGTATGTTCATACATACACTCTTATTGAGTCAATATTCTGTGTTGTGACAAAATTAGTTTGGTTTAGACACAATTTGTTTGTGTCTGAAGATTAATTTCAAAATTAAACTTAGTTGCGTCTAGCAATTGGTTTGTGTCTAAGTTTTTAAATTACAAAATTTTGCTAAGTTTAGACGCAATTGGCTTGTTTCTGAGGTTTCAATTTCGAAATTTTGCTTCAAACATATCTTCTGAACAATTTCGTACTTATTGCGTAATAAATAATTGAGATTTTTAATGGAATATTGAGCTCAATAATGGCTATTATTGAGAAAAGCTGAATATTGAGTAACGTCTAAACAGACTATTACAGATATCTCCACAAAAAGATGTACGGAGCAGTCAAATCAGGCGACCGTGGAATAACTTGTTGTGGAAAGAGACACCCGTTTTGTATAAGCTGGAAAGAGTGTATGTATATAAACTTGTCATTCCATTTGTAATTTCTACTGTATTCATTTCCGATCCCATGAAGTATATATATTCTAGATCCTTATAAATAGGAGAGCCGATTCAAGGATGTCCGTCCATCTGTTCGTAATCGGGTGGAAATCAGTTTGGCCACGTCCCCGGATCAGCTTTTAAGAATTTATGAGCACCATTCACTCACACAGAGTTTCGAAAGTTTTCGATTTTTTTTCAAAAACGGCGTGCGCGTATTTATACGTGTTAACGTGTTTTTTTGTTGGTTATTGTTGCTTTGTTTAATTGAAAACAGAAATTTTAGGGAAAAATATTATGAATTACCAGGAAATTGTAATATTACTAAAGCATTTTATTATTATTTTGCCCTTTATGTTTTAAAAAAAGGTGTTGTTTTAAAAAAAGGTGTGTAATTCTATTACTGAAAATTCTAGACTGAAAAGGAAACAACAATCAATTTCACAACTAATAATAAAATCCATACCACTAAACGTTTATTGCCAAATTAATCATGTATTTCTTACCTAGTGTTGTCAATTATTCGGGATTTATCTTCGTTCGAATAAAATCTAAATTTAAATAATTTTTCGAAAATTGGAACGAATAAGGAATAAAATTTTTTAAACTTTAAATTTATTGTGCTATTTTCTCGGTATTGATTATGACTAAATTTTTGGTTTATTATCAAATACAAAATATAATTTTAACAAAAACTTAATTTTATCAAAATAATTGTGCAAAAACTATATATAATCCAGTTTTTTAGGCTGCAGGTTATTCTTCATTTTGGTTTTAAGAAAAGAACATGTAGAAGAATTTCTTTCACAAACTGCCGACGTTGGTGATACAGTTAAAATCATATCAACTTTTTCCGTTCTTTTCCTATACCCTTTACCACAAAAAGTGGATAATGGATAATTTCTACAATATCCATTTCCGACGCCATAAAGTATATATATCCTGAAGTCGATTGAGCGATTTCCGTCTGTCCATCCGTGTTAGTGTTTGCCGAGGCAAACTTGATTTAAAAAAAAAAAAAATGTCAATCGATCACATATAGTTTCGAAAGAGGTGCTTTGGAAATCAGCATGATCGGTCAATGTCCTTTGAGGCAGCAGGCAAAACTCCACGCCTACCTTTATTTTTCATAGCATTTGGAACAATAAAGTAACTACAACAAAAAACTTAATATATGGGGCGATAAAGAATTAAAAAACAAGAAAAAACACCCAGTGAAAAATTGGCATTCGCCTATATTTTCCGAGTTACGGGACTCTGAAATTTTCAAATTTTTTAAAAGATCAATATGGGTATCACTTTAAAGCTTTTGAAGAGATCTGTAAGGAAATTCTAAATTTTTTTTAAAAATGATTAACCCATTAAGAGCCCATGTCAGTTTTATGTAAAATTATATATATGTACGCAATATCAATTTTTTTTATTTTTTAATTCTTTGTCACCCCAATATTTGCTTTTTTGATTGGAGTTACTTCACTAAACTAGATTTACATAGATGGTAAAGGGTATATAAGATTCAGAATTTTGTTAATTTATATAGTTTGTCGTAATTAAAAAATTAAATAAATAAATCAAATAAGTTAAGATAATGAAGACATGAGTATCGCAGACGTTTTTTAATATATTTCAAACTAGAAGTGCCCACGACTTCTTCTTCGTATATTTCTTATTTACTTATGATTCAAATTTAGAAAATGCGTTTTTAAATACCTTTTCTAGAAGTCTATAGACAGTGTTAAAATTTTTAATTTAAAAAATTAAAATGTGCTAACAACTGTTTTACAATCATTACTCTGGTAAAACTGGGTGCTTTACATTTGTACCTCTAGTTTCTCTACGAAATGACATATTTTTAGGAAAAAAAAACTATTATAAATTTTAACCAAGGCTCTAAGGGATCTCCCCACAAACTTATATTCAAATCCATGCAGAATTTTTTATGTGATGCGAACAACAGACAGACAGGCAAACAAAATTTCCAAAAGAAAAGGTGTTTTGTATTCCATATCGATTACTATTTACACCAACATCAAAAGTTTCAAAAACATTTAATGTACACAAATGACCCCGTTACATTTTTATTATATGCATTGATATTTATAAGAAAATTTGCATTTCATTGTGTTTGTTAGCAGCTGCTTTTTATAAACTATTGATAATTTTTTTCATTATCTTAATGCTGCCATATTTTTATCACAGTTAAATAAGAACTAACAACATAGATGACTGAAAAACTAAAACTGTATTTAAATACAACCTAATTCACATCTAAATGTTCTGAATGCGTATTTAAATATGAAGTCAAAAACTGGCCCTTAATGATCCAATATTAATAACAGCAGACTTAAATAATTGGCACAGAACCAGAATCATTAACAACATTAAGGTATATTCTTTTAACTTAACCCTTAAATGCTTACAGTATCTTAAAAGTTACAACCATAAAAACAGTACCCTTGAGGTTCTTTAAAAACTATTTGAAACAAACGAAGTATGATTGCATGAAGAAAATAAGAGTAAAGTGTTTAAAATTTACTTTTAAAAATATATGTTCGATTCATAGACATACTGGCTGTTATATTAATAAATTATTAAATAAATTAAGAATAAAAATAATAAATAATAACATACAGTAGAGTAGAAAATATGAGGATAAGTTAAAATATGTCTAGAAAGTAAGAAGTATAAGAAGGGTTGGTAGAGTAAAGATGACGGCTGAAGAAGGGTGTGAAATATTGTGCAGTAACGAATATACACCAATCGATCAGAAATAGTGTCGAAAGAGGTGTTATTGGAAATCAGCAAAATCGGTCCATGTCCTTCGAGGCAGCGGGCAAAACACCACGTCCACCTGTAATTTTTCCATATTTTATGAAACAATGAGGTAACTCTAATCAAAAAGACAAATATATGGGGCGGTAGAGAATTAAAATATAACAAAAATCAAGTAAATAAATCGAGTTACAAGCAATTGACCGGACCTCTGTCTATCCGTGTTAACGGACAGAAGGATGCAAAGGTAAACTTGATTTTAACAAAAATTTAAATTCGCCAATCGATCAGAGATAGTGTCGAAAGAGGTACTATTAGAAATTAGCAAGTTCCGTCCATGTCCTTAGACGCAGCAAAACAAATGTATGCGTATTACTATAGCTCCCAATAAAACAAAATTTATGCAAAAATAAATCTTAAAATTAAAGGGTGCCCCATAATTGATGTAAATTTACTTATATGGGCCTATCTTTTGAACTGTTATAGACAAACGCTTGCAAATTGGACAGAATGTCGATTAAAAATTATAAATTAAAGGGTGCTCCAATAGTTTATTTAATTTGATGTATATGGTCATACTTTTGAACCGTTATAGACAGACAGCTTAAAATTTACAAGTGACCTGTATTGCTAAGTCCGCTATAATAAGAAGCTTATAATTTGAATTTAGAAATAAAATGGAGTTCCCAAAATTAATGTATTTCGACCTATATTTTTTGAAGCGTTATATACAAACACCTGAAAATTAGTCAGAATGTACACTACTGTGTTTGGTATAATAAGAATTATAAAAGACGGTTGCAATTTACACATTACCTGATTATTGAATCTATTACAATAGCAATTATATAATTTTAATTTGGAAAGGGTTCCCCTATAGTTCCTGTAATTTAATGGAAATATAAGGGTGTCCCAGTAGTTAATGTAATCTAATTTATGTGGTCGCACTCTGTAACCGTATAAGGCAGACAGAAGTAATCTGTTTTGAAATCGTTTTTTTGCAAGAATTATTCTAAGGTCGAAAATCACCAACAAGTAGTCAGATAGGAGGTGAGTGGTACTGTGGTTTTTGAAGAATGGCGTTACCATTAAACGTGATATTAAATCATCGTTTTTTAATTTAATCAGTAACCGCGAACACCATTTATTACTTGAAAAACAAGAAAGCGCTATTTCCGGGAATAAAAAAATCTGCTGATAAAATTTGAGGAAAAAGTTACTTAATAAAACATTAATTTTGTTAACAGGAAAACGAAGATCTGATTTCAATTATGAAAACTGCATATTTATATCATTTAGTTGCTAATAGTATTTAAATTTTGATCGTATGTAGTTCATAAATTTGTTTAAAACTACATTAAATTTTTGATAAATTTCCTTATTGAAAATGTTTGAGTGAAAAGTTTTTTTCTGTTTTTTTTTTTTAATTTCTTTTACGTTCAGATAACCCTTAAAGGTGGAATAACTTAATTATAAAGAAATGTTTCTCAAATACTTATTAGGATATACAATATCCTACTTTATATAAAAGGTAAGATTCACATCTATTATATTGTTACAAAGATGCTTAATTAAATCATAAAAAGATGTTAAAAATAGTTGTGGCCAAGAAAGTAAAACGAAATGGCCTATTGTGTTTGTTTTCAAAGCTAGAAGTTTCTATAAAACATCTTTATTGCAAAACAAAAACAACTAACACAAAGCGATGACTAAACAAACACAATACACAAACATACACACACCTGCATTGTATAACAACTAAATAAAAATACACAACATGTATTTTTATATAATGATTGAAGGTTCTAGAAGTAAATAATAATGCTCACTAATGTGTCTGAGATAAAAGTGGCAACGCAGCATTTTCAACTACGCAATAGATGGCGGCAGAAATTCTCGAACATTCAAGAACGCCTAAAAATAGGGTATATAAAAGCAACGCCAATACGTGTTGATTCATTCGTATTGTGAGCGTCATCTAGTTAAGATCTTGTGGTACAACAATTAAAGTTACCAGCGTGTGTTTTTAATCGCGAATAGTTAAATCGTCAAATAATTGATTAAATAAAGTGTAATTTATTTAAAACTCTAAAAGTTGTGTGTTTATTAATTTTGCAAATAAAGAACTCATTAATAAAACGTTTATAAATTTAAATAAACGTAACAACTGGTGTCAGAAGTGGGATTGCAAAATAATAAATAAATAATTACAATGAAATTTGACGAGCTAAAAGTTGAGCAGCTAAAAATGGAGCTGAGTAAGTTGGGTCTGCCAACTGCGGGAAATAAAGCGGAATTACAAAAGCGGTTAATAGATGAATTTAAAGAGCGTGGTATCGATATTGGGACATACGAATTTGGAGAAAAAGACGAAAAGGAAGAGATTGAAGTATGTACCCCAGCAACAAGCAGCGTTATAGACTTAAATTCAATGTTTGCCGCAATAATGAAGAAAATAGAAGAAAACAACCAGAAGCAGGAAAACCAAAACCAGAAGCTTCAAGAAAGCTTTAAAGCAATGCAGGAAAGCTCTAGCGTCAACGGGGAAAGGCTTTTAGCGAAGGTAAATGAGAAATTTGAAGAAATATCAGAAGTCTTCGACAAACGAGTGAACATCGTCGAACAGAGGGTCAGCGAGTTTGATGAAAAACTGTGCGGCCTAAAGAGAGAAGTGAATGAAGAATTACATGAATTAAAAGTGCAGATTGGCGAACTTCAAATTCGAGAGGGACCGGTGAAAGTTATCTCTGAGCATGGCAGCAAGATTAACACCCCGAGCTTTGACGGCAGCGCACCTTTTAATGTTTTTAAGTTCCAGTTCGAAACAGTGGCCAGCAAAAATAGATGGAACAGTGAAGAAAAAGCTATTGAGCTAATTCTGGCCTTAAAGGGAGCAGCAGCACAGATACTCGAAAGCTTACCTGCCGGTTGCAGAAATAATTATGAGGACATAATGGTAGCCTTACAACGTAAGTACGGTGCTGAGCATAAAAGAGAACTCTACAGAATGGAGTTACGAGGCAGGGTGCAAAAGGCAAATGAGACGCTGCAAGACTTCGCCATGGAAATTGAACGTTTGGTGCAGCTGACTTATCCAGGCGAAGATCACCCGTTTCTGGATCAGTTTAAGATTGAAGCCTTTGTGAATGGCATACGGGATCCAGATGTTAAATATGCGGTTTGTGCTATGCAAAAATCATCCTTTGCAGAAACCGTCTCTTACGCGCTAGCCCAGGAGACCGCAAAAGTTATCTCGAAGCCACAGGAGTACAAGGTGCGATGTCCTGATATTTGCACGTATAACCACAAAGACAATAGAAGCGAGATAAAAGAGTTAATCAAACAGATAATGAAGGAGGTAAAATGTAATTCTCGCGCTAAATGCTTTAAATGCGGTAAGGCCGGCCATTTTCAGCGCAACTGTAGATCCACAAGGAGAAGATCAAGATCGGCTTCGCCAGCTATAGAGAATAAACGGGCGAAAAAGACCAAAAACAATGACGTTGGCATTTTGCGTAGAAAA
This sequence comes from Gymnosoma rotundatum, assembly GCA_916610165.2. Classification (NCBI taxonomy): domain Eukaryota; kingdom Metazoa; phylum Arthropoda; class Insecta; order Diptera; family Tachinidae; genus Gymnosoma; species Gymnosoma rotundatum. The sequence continues at coordinate 85,060,138 of OU744337.1, read as the reverse complement.
AGCGGAAAACACAATAACGCTGATGACGTTTCAAGACGACCATGCAATGTTGAGAGCAAGCACTGCACAAATATCAAGAAAAAGGAAAGCATCATTAATGTGCGGCTCACCCAAATTGGGTTAAGCGAGGACTGGTCGAAGGCCCAGAAAGATGACCCAATTCTGGCAAAAATTATATTAGCTAAGCAGAAAAACAGGAGACCGAATCATAATGAAATATCGGCAGAGAGCCAACTAGCCAAGTCGTACTGGGCTCAGTGGAATAGCCTGAAAGTGAAAGATGGCTGCTTATATCTATCAAGGGAAAGTACAGATGGCAAAACTACAACGGACTTAATTGTCGTGCCAATGTCTAAGAGAAATGAGATACTAAAGCAGTTCCATAACGGTCCCAGCGGCAGCCATATGGGTATAACAAAAACTCTGGAAAAGATAAAGCAGAGATTTTACTGGGTAGGCTGCCAACAATACGTAGCCGATTGGATAGCTAATTGCGAAGAGTGCATAAAGGCCAAGGGTCCTGTAAGAAAAAGTCGTGGCAAATTTCAACAGTACAACGCAGGTGCACCCTTTGAGCGGATAGCTATTGATATTACAGGTCCATTCCCTGTTAGTGATGCTGGAAACCGATATGTACTAGTGGTAATGGATTATTTTAGCAAATGGCCCGAAGTCTATGCCATTCCAAACCAAGAATCCAAAACAGTGGTAGACGCCCTTGTGAACAATTGGGTATGTCGATATGGTGTTCCACTAGAACTACATTCAGACCAGGGACGAAATTTTGAATCGGCTATATTTAAAGAGATGTGCGACGTTTATGGTATCAAAAAGACGAGGACGACACCACTGCATCCACAGTCTGATGGCATGGTGGAAAGATTCAATCGTACCCTAGAAGAATATCTAAGAAAAGTGGTCAGTTCACACCAAAAGGATTGGGATGAGCATATACCCAAATTTCTACTGGCGTACCGGTCAGCTGTACACGATTCAACCTCACGTAGTCCAGCAAAAATCTTGTTTGGGACAGAACTAAAACTGCCAGCAGATTTAGAATTTGGTGCTAAACCTGGACAAGTGCACGAAGACAATGGAAACGTTCTCCAGGCACAAGAAGAACTGCATGCGCTTCATGAGTTCGTACGTAACCGCATTAAAATGACCAGCGATAAGATGAAAGCCAGATATGATCGAGCAGCAAACACGGAGGGATTTACTGAAGGACAAATGGTTCTACTATTTAACCCGCAACGCAAGAAAGGATTATCCCCTAAACTGCAAACCCACTGGGAGGGACCGTACAAGGTGATAAAGAAACTAAATGACGTGGTTTACCGGATACAGAGATATCATAATCCGAAGTCCAAAATGAAGGTGGTTCACCTGGAGCGGTTGGCTAAATATGGCAGAAGTAATGTTGAGCCTATTCGGGACGAAAAGGCTTAAGTGGGCGGCAGTGTTACAAAGATGCTTAATTAAATCATAAAAAGATGTTAAAAATAGTTGTGGCCAAGAAAGTAAAACGAAATGGCCTATTGTGTTTGTTTTCAAAGCTAGAAGTTTCTATAAAACATCTTTATTGCAAAACAAAAACAACTAACACAAAGCGATGACTAAACAAACACAATACACAAACATACACACACCTGCATTGTATAACAACTAAATAAAAATACACAACATGTATTTTTATATAATGATTGAAGGTTCTAGAAGTAAATAATAATGCTCACTAATGTGTCTGAGATAAAAGTGGCAACGCAGCATTTTCAACTACGCAATAGATGGCGGCAGAAATTCTCGAACATTCAAGAACGCCTAAAAATAGGGTATATAAAAGCAACGCCAATACGTGCTGATTCATTCGTATTGTGAGCGTCATCTAGTTAAGATCTTGTGGTACAACAATTAAAGTTACCAGCGTGTGTTTTTAATCGCGAATAGTTAAATCGTCAAATAATTGATTAAATAAAGTGTAATTTATTTAAAACTCTAAAAGTTGTGTGTTTATTAATTTTGCAAATAAAGAACTCATTAATAAAACGTTTATAAATTTAAATAAACGTAACAATATTATAAATATTCTTTTGTAATGATATGTTTCAGGAAAGATTGAATATACTTTTGTAAAAAAAAGTGGTTACGCTTTTTTTTTGTCAAATATTGGACTAATGTGACCGTACCCTTAGTAATGTTTTATACTATTATTCGCAAAAATGAAAAAAAACATCGTATTTAAAAAATATGAAAATGTTTGTACATTAATATACATATGTACATATCGTCACTTCAGAACTGTTTTAGCGCATATGCCAAAAAGTCTGTATCGTGAAATACGCTAACGAAGGTTAACATGAGTTTTTCTCAAAATATGAAAGATCAATCAATTATATATCAAGCTTCTACGCAAATAAAATTTATTGTTTTGTGCTCCATATTAAATTTTGTTTTTGAAATTGCCTCTTTGTGCTTCATATCCATATAAAATTTAAATTTTATTCGCTTCTTTTACGTTAACTAAAATATGTGTTTATGGAAGCAAAATTGTGAATAAAGGGAAATGTTAATGTTATTTGGAGGAGAAAATGCGATGTCTGAATCATAATAAATTCCTACCTAATAACCTTAACTAATTTTTATTATTATTTTTTGTGATGAAAACAATCCTTACGTTTAGTCCTAATATTATAATTTTACATGAAAGTGCCTTCGGCTGTTAATAGATTAAGCATTTTTAAAAAGCTTTAAAATTATACCACCATTGATATTTTAAAAAATTTGAAAATTTCAGAGGCTGGATATAAAAAGATTAGAGATAGGCGTGAAGTTTTGACCCCTGCCTCGAAGGACATGGACCGATCATGCTGATTTCCAATAGCACCTCTTTCGACAATATATGTGATCGATTGGCATATTTAAATTTTCTCTAGCTGATTTACTGCCTTGGCGAACTTGATTTCAACACTAACACAGACGGACAGACGCACATCGCTCAATCGACTTCGCTAACCATAAGAAGTCAGAATATATGTATATAAATATATATATATATATATATATATATATATATATATATAAATATATATATATACTTTATGGGGTCGGAAATGGATACTATGGACAAACATACCCAGCAAAAAATTAGGCATTACCTTAAAAAGTACTTGCCATATAATGACTTACTTTTGTGGTTGGCATATTTTGTTACTCGCTTACAAAACACATTACATTAGTTCCCAAAAAAAGGAAGTAGTAATGGAACTAGTTCTTTATGTTAAAAGAGACTACCGTACTAATGGTACTCATTATTTCCTACAACAATTAATGTAATCGATTCTCAGTAATTGATTATAAAAGTCTCATGCCTTGTTAAAATCATTAAGTTGGCAATCTAGTTGGGAAGTACTTCTGCCAAAAATGCTTAATTCCACACTCGATTACCTTTTCAAAAATTTTTTGCTGGGTAGTTATACCTTTTTTCCACTTTTTGTGGTGAAGGGCTTAAAAAGGGTAATTGCGGTTCTTAATTTAATTATATGTATGTAATGAGGCAACACAATAATTATGTTGAATTTTATGTTTTTTTTGGTACAATGCCTCATACGCCACACATTGGTGTTAGGGGCAAAACAATATTATTTAAACCATAAAATTGTGGATGTAGAGATATGATAAAATATATATTTTAGTCAAAAATAGTATATTCAAGTAATATATATTCCATACATAACTAATTTTTATTAAAAATGGCTATTGGGCTAAAACAATTCTGAGGGGAAGATATACACTTTAAGTTTTTTTAAAGCAGTAACTCAAATGGAAAAAAGCGTTCCCATGTATCCATTGAAAAATATTGTTACAAAGATGCTTTATTAAAATCATAAAAAGATGTTGAAATAATGGACGCCAAGAAAGTGAAACGAAATGACCTATTGTGTTTGTTTTTAAAGCTAGAAGTTTCTATAAAACATCTTTATTGCAAAACAAAAACAACACAAAGCGATGACTAAACAAACGCAATACACAAACATACACACACCTGCATTGTATAACAACTAAATAAAAATACACAACATGTATTTTAAAATAATGATTGAAGGTTCTAGAAGTAAATAATAATGCTCACTAATGTGTCTGAGATAAAAGTGGCAACGCAGCATTTTCAACTACGCAATAGATGGCGGTAGAAATTCTCGAACATTCAAGAACCCCTAAAAATAGGGTATATAAAAGCAACGCCAATACGTGCTGATTCATTCGTATTGTGAGCGTCATCTAGTTAAGATCTTGTGGTACAACAATTAAAGTTGCCAGCGTGTGTTATTAATCGCGAATAGTTAAATCGTTAAATAATTGATTAAATAAAGTGTAATTTAATTAAAACTCTAAAAGTTGTGTGTTTAATTATTTTGCAAATAAAGAACTCATTAATAAAACGTTTATAAATTTAAATAAACGTAACAACTGGTGTCAGAAGTGGGATTGCAAAAATAAACCACAAATGAAAGCCGTACACTAGTTGTGAACATTTGAAAAAGCGGACAAGCAATTATCCTAAAGAATAAAAATTGTGCCTATTCGGGACGAACAGGCTTGAGTGAGGGATAATGTTACGAATAATAAAATCTGACAACCCCTGTAGTTGTTTCCGTATGAGTGTGGTGAATAAAAGTTAATTCAACAACCAATGGTGTGTTTACGGAATAACAAAACCACAAGTTAGCCAACAAAAGCTGAGCGGCCTCAATGGCTGCGTTGGTGAGGTGCGTACTACAAACCAGAGGGTCCGAGTTCGATACCGCATGCGGGCATGCGTGCAACGAAAAAAAATAATAATTGTTATAAGCAATTAAAATTAATAAACAGCAGTACAAACCTCCCGAGAGGCAAAAGGCAATTATTGTGTGAAGCCGTGGCAGACAATTTAGTGGAGACGTCCAACTTAATATAAGAGCAACAGATAATTGTCAAGAAGCCCTGTTTAATAAAAAGTAATAGTAATAGCGGTTAGCGCGGGGAAGTGTAACAGCATAACAACAGTGTATGGCAGACGTGTGTTGTGGCTACTGGATTAAAGGAGAAGACTGGTTTGGATAAAAGGAGTAGTGGAAATGTCTGTGGATGGTTAAGGTTACTAAACAAGGCATCGAGTAGTTCATGTCTCGCCGGAGTAACACAGTAGTGTAGCGTGGATGGCTGCGTTTGTGGTGATAACGCATGTTTAGTAAATACATGACCAAGGGTTCACAAGACCGGTAGGATCGAGAAGTAGAGCCAGGAAAAGCCATAAAGAAATAAAGTTCGAAGACATGATTTAGCCACAGTGGTATTTGCAATAAAAAGAATCCGTACGTTTGCCTGTCTTAAAAGGGTAAAACGTAACAATATGAATATATTCTTGGTTAGAAATATTGCAAAATGATATTACTGATTATAATATAACGAAATTTTTCATGAAACTAGTTGCAAAAAATGTTTTTTTGTTGGTAAAAGGTGAAGTGAAGCAAGCGTGTAAGCAATATGGCATGGGTTGAATTTAGAGGGGATGTTTTTACACTTGCTTTGTGTAAGTTCGTTGTATACGTTTTGTTGTTTAAAAAAATACAAACTACTGCAATATCGAATATCAAATAAAAACGAAATGTATAAATTCAAATTGCATGAAATATTTCAGCGGTAGGGGACGCTGATCCGTTACCGCCGATTAAAAGAGAATTGAAACAAATGGCATACTTTAAATCTGGACTAATAAGGAAGAACAAGAATAAGCATAAAAGCCGTCAATGACAAAAACGAAAGAGACAATAGCAATAAAATTTGTCTACCCAAAATACAAAATGTCGGTGTGTTTGGATACATTAGTTATTAGTACGAAATTACCCGTATCTGTAACTTAAGAAACTTTCCGCTACTGAATTGTGGCTCATCTCCAGATTCCCAGCTGGAACTTTTTTCACCAATCCCTGATTGAGGTATTTGAACGCCTAAAGTGGGAACACTGATTGATATAATAATTTAAACATCGTAATGCGTCTAAAATAGCAATATTATGATTACAAGTGAAGTTTCTAAAGGTCGTATTGGAAAAGCATTGGAAACATTATTATTTTCTCTATTGTGGGTGCTTTTTTTCATAACGCCCTCATACAAACTCAAGCAATTGTTTTGTGTAAAAAAGAAACACAAGCATACATACATACATATACCCATATGGAGGAAAAGTACAAGTAGAAAAAAAGAATTTTATTATATTCTGCAACGAGCACGAGAATACATAGAAAGTATCTGGATAGAAGAAATAAATAAATGAAACATGTCCAAACGAAATAAACACAAAAAACAGCGAATGTTTGAAGTATTTTTAAAATATTTTATTAAATTTTTTTTTTTTTTTTTGTTACAAAGCCTGTTTAGCTATTTTTGTAACCGTGCCACATTCTGAAGGAAAGGAATATATGAGAGGTAAGGCAGGCAGGTAGTGAACAGAGAAAGATATAGCAATTTTATTAGTTAATTTACTATTTAAATAGTTATTAATCGACTTCAAAATATGGTTATGAATTCGACTAAATTGACTAATTGATGTATGTGGCCAAACTGTTGAACTGTTATAGACAGACGGTTAAACTTTACAAAGAACCTGATTGTTAAGTCTACTACAGCAGCAGGTATAAAATTTGAATTTGGAAATTAAAGGGTGTCCCTGTAGTAGTAATTTAATGTATATTGCGAAACTATTGAACAGTAGTAGACGGACGGTTGAACTAACAAGGAGCTGTGTGCTAAGTCAGTTGTCGCAAGTATAATAAACCTTGGAGATGGAATTTAAGGGTGTACCAATAGTTTATAGATGTTTGTGCCCATAGTTTTTTTTTATAGAGAGGCAGATGAATTCTTGTATGATGTCGTTTTTTCCGAATTATTTTATACAGTTTAAACTCAATTCATGAGAAAATTGTAACGGATATGCATTTTATATCGTTTTGTGCAAAATATATTTATATTATACTAACTTATTGTACCCGGGATTGCCTGGGTCCAATTTTAGGGCTTTTTTAGGTAGGCACTCTAAAATATATTACAGCATTGTTTTGTAATCAAAAGAGTAATTTTGAAGATAACGTGATAATAATCTCAAATACAGAATTTGACTGAATTAGCACATTCAAAAATAGTATCAGCTAAAAAATTTTATGAAATTATTAAGTGAATTTTTTAATTATACTTTTGATTTGTCATTCAATTTATAGTTTTTTTCATCAAAAGATTTTTACCTGGGTATTTTTATTGCTCAGTTCTTTAATTTTAACTAATTTTTAAAGGAATTGATTTCTGCAACTCCGCATACCAACATGACCTAATTATAAACTAATTAGTAATTCATATAATTTACTGTCACTCACCAAAAAAAAAAAATATATATGAATCCAGGATTTTACTACTTCAGCTAGCAGGTATTGTAGAAAAACATAATGTTCGAATAGTAAGATCTACCTTTTAAATAATTCCAAGAAATATCATATAATAAAGGTATAAAAATAATCTCTTCACATTTGTATGCTTATGCTTAAATCATTTGATTTCAATAGTTTATATATATATATATATATATATATATATATATATATTTGTTAAATTATTTTGAGAATTTTTATAATCTTATTGATTATATTATGCTAATATCCCATAATATTTTCAAATAAAAAATCAATTTATTTGTTGGTTGAAAAAGCATACGTTAAATAGTATTTCGCCGATTGCTTATCAGGAAAACTTAATCTAAATTTTTATAAAAGTCAAAAACATTTTCTTTAAGTATAAAAACTTCAAAAACAATAGTTTACACTTTAGATTTTAATTATTTCATTCCAGAATTGTCAGCGTTTTCGAAGCTTAATGGCAATTTTACACTATAATATTTTTTAAAGTTTTAATAAATAAATTTTGGTTAAACTTGATTTACAAATGATTATTAATATTTAAGGCATCTTTTTTAAAAGCGTAAACAGAAGCGCCATCTGTTTGCAATTTGATAAACAATCATCAAACGACAATCCTGTTTTGTCTGTAATGTAAGCGTAAAAAAAGCGACACATGTTTCCATACGTAAAAACAGTTAAGAATCACTTAATGCAACTTATAAGCAGCCTAAACAAGTGTTCTGCATTGAGAACAAATATATACCTGCGTTTCAAATTTCCTTAAAATCAGTTCAGTCGCTTAACTGTGACTTACGCACATACAAACAAACAAGTAAGTAAATAAACAAACTTACAAAGAGATTTATAATATATATTTGTTTATTTGAATATTTCTTACTCGTACAGCCATAACTAAATAAAGGCGGAAAGCGAAACATTTTCTTCCGCACAGCTTTAATGCTGAAAAATTTAAATAAAGTTGTCTACGGAGTGTAAAATACAACTCTATATAGCCCCATGTATTTGTGTGTTTTTTTTTTAATTAGAGTTACTTCATTGTTCCAAACGATGTAAATTAAAGACAGGCGTGGTGTTTTCCCGTCGGCTTAGAAGGACATGGACCGATCCTGCTAATTTTTAATAGCATCTCTTAAGGCCTTATGCCTAATCAATTTCCGTATTTTAATTTTCTCTAGGTGAACTAGCGCCCTACCAAACTCGATTTCAACACTAACACGTATGGACAGAAGGATATGGATAAGAACTCAGAATATACATGTATACTTTATGGGGTCGGAAATGGTTATTGTAAAAGTTACAAACTTAGTTTTACTCATTTTTGTGGTGAAGGGTATAAAAATAGCTTGCGATTGTGTTCTTTACATTTCTTTAGGTTTCTATAAGAATAATAAGGGAACTGCACCCATTTCGTGTATTAAATCCGGCCAAGATACATAACTCAATAAACAGGGGATCATATCGTATCAAATATTTTCATACAGCTGTATATTGGTATTTATATTAGTAACACCATCTGTACATATAATAAAACTGTAGCGGGGTCCCTCTGTACATGAAATATTTTTAAAAAATTTGGTATTTTTGTTGGTGTAGATAGTAATCGATATGGAATATAAAACACCTATTTTAGGAATTTTTATCTATATGTCTCCCCGTCTGCCTGTCTATATTCACATCACGTAAAAATTGCTCGATGTGTTTGAATAAAATTTTTTGGGAGGTCCCTTAGAACGCTGGTTCAAATATAGAATATATGTATTTTTCGTTAATTATGTCATTTCGTAAAAATATGTAATTTCTTAGAGAAAGTAGAGATACAAATGTGAAAGTTTCGTTTTATAATAATAAAATAATGAATGAGGCTCCGTAATTAATTTTCTTCTACAGTAATTTCTTCATATTTGAACCCCATCATTTGCGTTTTGTATGAGTTTTTCTTTGTGTGGCGAATGGTAATTATAGTTTAAAAATAAAGTTAAATGTCGATATAATTGATTTCGAATACAATTTTTGTAAATAAACAACTACAAACACGCTAAGTTTGTTTTCAATTCAAATTCTTCACGAAACAAGAATGTAAAAGGATCATTAGAAACATTCATAGATTCATTCATGCATCCATACCCAGTTAGCATTTGAAAGTTTGTATTAACAAAAATCACGAATGTGAGTCTTTACAGACTTCCCAAGATGACTTAAAACTGATAAATCAGTTGTGAAATTAAAAAGAAACTCATATATAATCCGACAAACGAAAACAAAGCGACTTCTTTAAAAAATCAAAAACTACAGATTGTGTGTAATCAGAATGTGTGTAATCATTATTTGGAATCATATTAGGTCTGTCTGGGTACTTCTCCAGTAGCTAATATTTAGTAAATTTTTTTGGGAGAGTAAGACCAATTTTACTCTGTCGGCTGAAAATATATCAAAAAGTACGGAGACACTGTCTGCCAGACAGCATCCAGTAAAATCTCGCAAGAAAACAGCTGATCGGTGTGTAAACAATTGAAATAACAAAGCAGAAGAATTACGCAAAATTGAATTGAAAACCGATCGCATAGGATTTTAAACAGTTGCCTCGATATCCGGAAATGTCTTCGAAATTCCTCTTCGCAGTAATTGGGCACTATTTCTTCCACATACAGCTTTACACAACTTCTTTCTTTTGGCTTCATAAGAAAAGGCTTTAGACTGGAAAATATATCATTGTCTATGCATCTATTTTGTAGTATACTTAAAATTGTTTTGTTTATTATAATTTATTATAAACACTAAAAATCAACACAATTCTAACTACTTACCTCTGCCATTGTTAAATTTCAATTTTTATTTTTTTCACAAAAATTGTTGTTTTTTTGTTTGATTTTTGTTTTTGTGGAAGAAATATTCTTAGCATAAAGATAATTATATCAAAGAGGCTGCCGTAGTCTAAGTGGTAAACACGTTGACTACAAACAAGCTGCCCTGGGCTCAATCCTTGCGGTAAGTCAAAAAATAAAAAAAATGTTTTTTTTTTCTGTTTAATCGTCGGTACTTCTCTATAGCATATTCGCCGGCGAAGTAAAATAATTAATAAAATGGCTATATCTATCTCCTTTCACCACCTTTCTTCTCTCTCATCTATCCCTTTCCTAAAGAATGTAGTACGGTTGCGAACTAAGTAGGTATTTATTGATGCCTGAAGTGCTACTTCTCTTTATTAAAAAAAAAAAAATTATTTCATTCAAAAAGTAAATAAAAACAGCTGTTCAAACTAGTTGCAAAATCTTGCAAGCAGAAACTTCTCCAGCAACATTTTGCGAGTTCTCTAACTGACAACTGTCAAAAAGTTCTCTTTTTGGCTCTCTCGCTGCAACAGATTTGGAGTACGCAGACAACATTTTGCAAGATTTTGCAGAAAATTATGCACAATATGTGTTCGCAGACAGACCTATTTAATGCAGCCAGGTTTAAATTTATTTTGTGAATTTATGTCAGTAAGCTTGTGGAGAAAAGATTAATAAAATATAAAAGTGAATTTAATATGTCGATTTTAAAAAAAATCAAAGTTAAAAAGGGTAATGTCAGCTTAACAAATAAAAATATTTCATAAAAAATAAGCCGAAAGACTATTATGTGCTAAAATTAAGATATGATGAAATTTGGATTGTCAAGAAGGTTTTCTATTGATAAAGAATTAGTACCAAGTAGCAACGAAATAGTTTTTGACGCGGAATGCAGAGACCCTTTTACTAATGTTGATGAATTACTCAAATTGAACGAAGAAATTAAAAAAGAGGAGGGTAAGCTAAGATTTCGCATTTTTTATCTGTTATGTTGATACACATTTCTGTTATATATGTTAAGGGGGGTTTAGACGGTACGAATTTACGTACGTAAAATCCAAGAGAAAATATTATCAAATTCCATCCGTATTTTAAAACTGAGAGTAAAAATCTTACGACAGATTATTTTTGCGTTTACACAATTGGTATGAGTAAAACACAAAAAAACTAAAATAGCTGTTTGCAGAAAAATACATCCCTGATCTAATGATTCGTACTTGTCTTTGAAAATTTCCAAAAAACAAAGAGAGCCATACGACTGTCAAATTTTCATCCGTATTTTCTCTCAATTTGTGCAGATTCATTACTTATTTTGTTTAGACGATCCCACTGGTACTATTCTGCACAAGAATTTGACATGTCGTAAGACTTCTGTGATCATGTAAACCGCCCTTTAAGGGGGGTTTAGACGGTACGACTTTACGTACGTAAAATCCTAGAGAAAATAATATAAAATTCCATCCGTATTTTAAAACTGAGAGTAAAAATCATACGACTGATTATTTTTGAGTTTACACAATTGGTATGGGTAAAACACACTGAAACTAAAATAGCGTTTTGCAGAAAAATGCATCTCTGATCTAATGATTCGTAATTGTCTTTTGAAAATTTCCAATAAACAAAGAGAGCCATACGACTGTCAAATTTTCATCCGTATTTGTTCCCAATTTGTGCAGATTCATTACGTATTTAGTTTAGACGATCCCACTGGTACTAATCTGCACAAAAATTTGACATGTCGTAAGACTTCTGTGACCATGTAAACCGCCCTTTAGCAATATCAGCCATTTTGGATTGTCAGCTTGTTTTTGACAGATATAAAGATTAGTCGAGATTTGGTATGCTCTTCGATTTTGTTACTATTCGAAAAAATAGATCAAACAAACTGTAATAAGTTTTGTGTAAAAATAAAATTAAATACACAAGGACATTTGAAATGTTGACTGTGGCGTTTGGCGAGTCTGCTACGAGCAGAACACAAGTTCAATTAGGTTAAAGGAAGGCCGAGAATATTTCAATGACGATGCTCGTTCTGGTCGCCAGAGCACGTCAACAGCCGATGCAAATATTGAAGCAGTGAAGAAAATGATTTTGGTTAATCACTTTGCTTTCTAAGCAAAATGTTATTTTTCATGTTTGATTTTGAGGAAATACATCTAGAAATATCCGTATAATATGACTCGAAGAAGACTTACATACATTTGATTACAAGTATTATTAAAAAAAGTGTCGAAAATGATTGAAAAACGCGAGTCAGAAGAAGGGTGTCTAGGGTACCATTTTCTACCGACAAAACAATCAAAGCGCATAACTGGTTATTATAACAGTGCAGAAGAGTCAAAAAAGATACGAATATGATCAATAATTGAAAAAAGTGGTAACTGGGTACATAAATTGTAAATAAAGTAAAACGTCAATATTTTATTTTTTCAAACTGTAATTTTTATGTAAATAGTTATTACGCACAGACATTGTACATTGAATTATAAATAATTGACCATGCCATCTAATAAGGTTTTACGTGTGTATATACAAACATGCAGATAAACGTCTACATTTATTTCTGTCTTGACAATATGGCATTCATTTAATAAGGATATACAATGTCCTTATTACTATTATCGCTTAAGCTGTATTCACATGACGTGTACAAGTCAGGCGGAACTTTACATTTTTCATATGTAAAACGAGTGTTTTTCTTGTGTACAATAACAAGTAAAAGTGCTATTTCGGCTTTGCCGAATTGATATGATATCCATATAGATATCTAAAAAAATTTTAAAATTTGAGAGCCCCGTAAATGGGTGAGCGCCCATTTTTTCACCCTTTTTCCACTTTTTGTGGTAAAGGGTATAACAAGAGTATAATAAAAGCAAATTTCTTCATTGAAAGCAGTGGCAATTTTATTTCATTATTACTAATTTTTATCTTTTTATATCAGATTTCACAAAAAAAAAACAAATGTATATGTCAATGGATCAGTTATAGTGTCGAAAGAGGTGTTATTGAAAATCAGCATGATCGGTCATTGTCCATTATTTTGTTATTTGGAACAATAAATTAACTCTAATCAAAAAATAAATATATTGGGCGATATAGAACTGAAAAATAAAAAAAAAAAACATCAAGTGAAAAATTGGCGCTCGCCCATATTTTCCGAGTTTTGGGGTTCTGAAATTTTAAAATTTTTTTAAATACCAATATGGGTATCATTTAAAAGCGTTTGACGAGATCTTTAAGAAAATACTAAAGTTTTTTTTGAAAATGCTTAACGCATTAAGAGACGATGTCATTTTTATGTAAAATTATATATATTCAGTACCAACATTTTTTTAATTCTCTGTCACTCTAAACTAGATTTACATAAATGGTGAAGTTTATATAAGATTCGGCATAGCCGAATATAGCACTCCTACTTGTTTGTATTGTTGTTGTTTGAAGCCGAAATTGAAGAAGTCACTCTCCACTGAGAAACATCTGGCTTGCATCTGCAAAATTTCATTAAGGTATCTTAAGTGGTTCATGAGATACCGAATTTTATCCAAAAAATCGTTTTCGAACCACTGTGCAGTCTTACATAATATAATGTCTTAGATATTTACGTATATGAACCAATGTTTTGCGAACAATACAAAAATTAATTAATGAACTTTGAAAAGTTAAAGTTCTACGAAATTACAAGGCAAAGATATTAATAGATTGAGGAATTGCAAAAAATGTTTTATAGAAGACTGTATCGTATATCTGAAAATTTTCTTAAGATTTTTATCCTATGTTAAAATATGTGTAAAAGTTTCCTTAAAAACCACAAATAACATTTGTTTGTAATCAAGAGGTTGAATCGGACTTATCTATGAATAATATTATCCTTAAAGATGGGTCACCGAGTTCATATCGCAAGACGAAGGGTAATGTAATGATTTATTAGATAACCGTTGGATAAGGCAAGTACTTAAAATATTTAACCAAAATGTAATAAATAATTTGAACAAATAAAAATTTAATTGTAGTGCATTTATATTATACCGAACTCCAGTGCTTGTGACATCTGATTTTTGCCAGACTTCCCATCCAAAATGAATTAAAAAAAAATCTACTCAAAATTTAACATAAACTTAGTGATGCAACACTGAAGTGAAATAAATTTGAAAAAATGTAAATAATGTAATTTTTAAAATGCCTATTTTTCTGTTTGTTGCGATCTTGCTTGTGTCATTCAGTGTTAACGAAATAGATTTTGAGAAAGGTCGCAAATCAAGTAGATTTCGGTGTAATGTAGATGAACCATTATGAGGGAATGCAAAAGAATAAAAAAAATAAAAGAAACTAATTTCATAAGTCGAAATCAACAAAAGTCGAATTATTTGTCTGAAAATTTCAGGCAACTTAATAAATTCATATTCACGCATGAGCAATAGTCAAAGCCTTCTAGAAATTGGGGCTATGCGAAAGCACTCGATCCCCGAACAGGGTTTAATTTAACGCTCGAAAAATCCAGTACTGTAAGCTTTCATACAGACATACGTCGAAATGTATTACCTTATCTGCAATTATGGACGATATATGTAGTTATTAAGAAATCAGAAGCTGTCTATGTTCTTGGCATGAAGGTTCAATGCGATGTTCGGAGAAGCAAGCAAAATTCTCACAATTTCTCGATTTTAACAGACCCTTTTTATTTTGACGCTATTGAACACGTTAATTTTTAAATTATTCTGTGAGCACATTATTAGTTTAGTAATTTTGGGTTCTAGTTTTTCTAAAAATAAAACACTCTTATTTTGAACAGTTGTATTAGTAGAAACCTTTTTCAGTTCATCGTATGCTATAAAAATTTATGTTTTAGCCTACATGACCATAATTATGCTATGCCGAAGCATAGCGCACCAGTAAATGACTCTAATTAAGATAAATGATGGTGGTTTTTTGACATTAATTGCAGGATCGGTTATTCAGAACAGAACAATTACAGTTCTTTTGCAAGATTTTTAAAGTTCGAATAGTCATTTGAAACCTTGTTCTTTTAATAAAACTGTCGTTAAAGAACCGGTGGTAAATAAAAAAATGTTTATATAAAAATTAATTAGAATTCAGCACTTCCAGACTTAGCAAAGCATTTACTATCTTTAAACAATACGATAATCATTAGATTAGTTAACAATTTTTTTGTTGTTATCATAACGATTAGAAACTTCAGTCTAACTAGAATATTATTACAAATTAAAATCAAATGGCATCTCCAACAAAAAATAAGCGATAAGAATTTGAACGAGATATTTATGTACATACAGAGTTGCATTATACGTCAACTCCCTATTACATTACAATTTTTTTTTATCAAAATTTATAGGCGAATATTATCCGCATCACATAAAGATTTAATCATTTGTAAATGGCATACGGGAATCCAGATGATAAATATGTGGTTTGCAGAAATCGCCCTTTATGGAAACCGTTTCGTACGAGCAAAATCATGTCGAAGCTACAATTAAATGTCTTAAAATGTTCCGGACAAAGGAGGGGGAGAGACGATTAAGTAAATACGGAAGGAGGAAAGAAATTAGTATCACAATGCTAATTTGGTGAGGTCGGGCACTTCCAGCAAAACTGCAGACCCACAAAGAAAAGGTTAAGTCCTGCTTCGCAAATGGGCGAACATCAAATCGCAAGAGCTAGCTCCCGCAAGTGATGGCCCCACAATTTCCATTTCCATTATAAAACAACGGAGGTAAGCAGGTCCTTATTATAGGCACAGAAGCTTCTCAGTCCATAACAAGACCTGATTTAGTAAAAGGTGCTGTAAAACTGTTTAAAAATGTACGACTACGCAACGCTACTGGGGACTCATCCTCTGTCTATTGAAGAGCCAAGGCAAGACTGACAATCGCAAACATCTGCGCAAACCATGTACTCGCTGTCGCCGGCATAGTGAATGATTATAATCGGTCTAGATTTCAGGATAGGTCACAGTATAAAACTGCACATAGGTCAGCTCTAAATACAAATGCTTTTTTTGTTTTGCAAATACTTTGTCATTTTTAAATTTATACCAGCTGGGCGGACAACACTACGTAGTAAGTATACATGGATTCGCACTACAGACATAAATATGCTTATAAAAAGCAAATCTTATATGCAATTGAGTTTGCACACTGTCGTAAAAACGAACAAAAACAAATGGCAACTTGAAAAAATGTGTAAGATTTTTATTGCATGATTTTCATCGCTACCGTAAGTAAGAATGCTTGATTTCATACAGAGATTTTTGTTTACTCACAAGTTTTACAAATAAACAAACGCATACAAACACTACGATTCAAGGCTTTTGGCCACATGCTGTAAACGTTTAAAGTTTGTTTATTTCTTTATTATTTCTATTTAAGATTCGATAACCCAGTATATAAGACAGCCAGTCACCCAACATAATAATGTTAAAAATAACAACAACAAAATAAAAAAGTTATCTCTTTTTTTAACTTGCTTCATACGAAGTTTGTGTGTTAAATGGATTCCTTGAATTAATTAATGAATCATTTGATTAATAATAGTTTGACAAAAATAAAATCATAATTCTTACATTTTTATTGAAGAAATAAATGACAAATTTTTGGTTATTTTAATAAACTAAATAGTACAGTTAAAAAACTATATTTTATTTTCAATCTGCAGTTTCACTTAAAATAAGCAATTTTTAAATTGAAATCATTTGTTTTATACATTTTTATTGAACATTCTTATTTCGTAATATTAACACAAAATGAATAACACTATGTTTTTTTTTAATTAATTAATTGTTTGTAGATATTATATGGGCAAAGATGTGCATTTTAGATAAACACGCGCAGCAAATTAAATTCGTTGTAGTGATTTTAACTTTTGTTACTCATTTTAAGTTCACTTCACATGTACCAATATTTTTGGATTTGTTTGCCGTTAGAACTTTGGTTCAAATATAAAATACTTTTTTCGTAGAGATATTTCATTTCCTAGAGAAAATAGAGCAGTGATGCGCAAAATATAAAATGTATTTGTATTGGTGAGAAATATAAAATTACACTATGAGAAAAGTTGTTTAATAAAAAACGGTGTTAGTTATTAATATTATAAAATATTGCACATAAGCAAATAATATAAATTTAATATATTTGAAATTTAAGTCAAAAAAAATTAGTTTAAATTTTAGAATTATTAAATTAAGCAGTTATTAAATAATTTTCATCTCTTAAACGTAAAAAAATTGATAAATGAAAAAATGCTGTTACTTGGTAACATTATAAAATAGTGCACATAAATAATTAAATTGAAGTTTAATTTAAATTCAAGTAAAAATTCTAATTCTTAAATGTGAGAAAAGTTGCTTAGTGAAAAAAAATATGTTACTTGGTAACAGTAAAAAACTAAAGTATTTTAAATACAAGTAAAAATTCTTACTAAAAAAATATAAAAAAAATCTCATAAAAATTATATATGAAATTTTCTATTCTCATGTTTTTTGCAATTTCGAATGAGCATATTTTTTAAGTTAACCGAGTTAACTCTGAGCCTTCGTTCCTTCGTACTTTGAAGTTCTAAATTCAATTTATTTTAAATAGCAGCTAAATCAGCTAAAATTGCAAGATCTAATATAAATTCTTTTTAATATCTTTAATATTAAATGTATTATGAAAAGTTCCCAAATCCTTTTTAAAACTTCCTCTCTCTTTTTTTAATGTTTTATAACATACAAGGCATTGCATACCGCCAAAAGCATTCTAAATCCTAAAGTATTTTTGAAATGCCATACTTCGCTTTTTTGCTGTAAAAAATTAAAACTTTTTTCTTTCAGTGTGTCAAAAGAAGAAATTCATACACCCGCACCCATGTGCATTCGTCGATGTTAAATCGACGACTAAACAAAAGAGCATAAGAATGTGTGTAAATTATTTTTCCACAATTGTGGTATGCAGTGTGACCAGATCCAAAAAAAATTTGGAGCTAAATTGGCACCAAAAAAGTGCTAAAAAATTGTTTTAAGTGCTAAAACATAGTGCCAAAATTTAAATGTCTTAGTTTTAAGCAAATATTTTCTTGGAGAGTTCAAAGTTTTATCATTTATGCTTATATTGCCTCAGAAATATTTATTTGCATTAAAAAAAAGAACAAATTTCTTAAAACAATAAATCATTTTTTAAACATAAACAATAAAAATAAAATTTCAGTCTTTAAATTAAATATCACCTGCACCAGCGATTAAAAATACTTGACTATTTCTTATGCATATGTAGTTGCATAACTGTTGCTGTTGCAAAAAGCAAATGCAAAAGACAAAAAAAAAGAAAGAATCGCATTTGCTTTAGCTGACTATGTGTTTCTTTTTGCAGCAAAGCAACTACTTTGAAAACGTCTGCTGTTGCTTAAGCAGTCAGTTGTTCGATTGCTTTTCTTGCTCGTACTTACTGAACTCGCTGCTTTTCATTTCTTTTAACATTGGAAACGTATTTATGTAATTATTACTTACAATACATAAGAAAAAACATTTCAAAAACGTTGTTTTTATTACACCATTAAATGGTGTTTTTTTTTCTTAAAAAGCAACAGCAAAAGATGAAACAAACATCAACTTGTTGCTTAAGCAACAGCAAACGATTTCAAAATAAATGCTTTACTGCATGCTTTGCCGCAGAAAGAAACTCATAGTCAGCTTAAGCATATGCGTTTCTTCCTTTTTTTGCATTTAATTTTGCTTCATTTATAATAAAATGCTTTGTAAATGCTGAGACATTTATCTTTTTTATTTGCTGAAAAACATGCAAGCAAAGCAAAGACTTAAGTGCTGTTCCTATTTTAAGCAAACAAAAAGTGCTATTATTGCAATTGTTACACGCGAAAATTAGTGTTTTGCAGAAAAGTGCATTAATTACTTTGTGGAACATTTTGTAAATTGAATTAATTACAAGTGCTAAAAAATGCTAAATAAAGTGTTGGTAAGTGCTAAAAATAGTGCTAAGTGCTAAATAGGTAATTTTGCTGCTAAATCAACAAAAGAAGTGTTGAATCTAGCACCGAAAGTGCTAAAATGGTCACGCTGGTGGTATGGCTTGCGCATCACTGAAATAGAGACACAAATGTGAAAGCACTCAGTTTTACCAAGATATTGGTACTCAAACAGTTGTCAGCACATTTTACTTTTGTAGATAGAAAATGTTAACCACTGTTTAGAAAAAATATTTAAAAACACATTTTTCTAAATTTGAGGTCGCGGGCACTGCTGCATTAAAGAAAGAAAAATAATTCATTTTTCCTGGGACATGTTCTGTGTTAGTTACGAATAATGAATTCAGAAATAAATGTATTATACCTTAGTAAATAGTTTTGAAAAAGCCATCGACAAGTACCGCGCATGTCTTAAAATCAAACTTTTCAGTAGAGCAAAAACTAGTTATTTTTTAAGCTGCGGTCGTGGTATCAAAACTTTTCAACTTTTTTTATACAGAAATGTAAGTGTAGGTTTAAGCAATATTCCAATTAATTTTTAGGAAACATTTGCTTATGGATTAGATCCCAGAGCAATTTGAAAATAACAAACCATTTTAAACATCGAAATTGTGTTCTGACAAAACAGAGTATGTCTATGTAAATGATTTTTGCTGAACACACAAGTAAGTAACGAACTTAAGAAGTAAGGTACCTCATATGATAAAATAACATAAATACATATATTAAAAACTTTTAATACCACTTAAAAAAATGTTAGAATAGAAATGTCATTAAATGCGAAACTTTTACATTTTTTCAACAGCACAGCTAAGATTACATTGAAAAAGAAAAAATACCGTATAAAGCACAGTTATGACCATAAAAGACCTAAAACAAACACTCACGTGATTATGATTTGTTTTTAACTAAACAAACATCAAAACATAATTTTGAAATGTGTTCAGATAAAACAGCGTACCTGGCGCTATGTTTTCTTATAAGAAAGAAATTTAAAAAATAGCCACTGTTTGTCAACATGCTACGTTATTGTTGAAATTAATTTGAAAAAAGGTAGAAGTTGTATTGTTGTGTAAAGAAAAAAGGGGGATATAGGTCTATATTTTAAATTTTTTTTGCTATCATTAACTCGAAATGTGAAAATTTGAACATAGGCTGTTATTCATGAAAACCACAGAATTATCAATAAAATAATAAAAAATTCAGCACGCTTAAAATTAATTAATGCAAGTTCTACATTACCGTAATTAATTTTTTATTTCGCTATACGCTATACATCACCAAAAAGTAATTCTTTTGGAATGTAAAAATTAAAAACATTAACATGTGTACGTATGTATGTATTAAGACACATTAAAGAGTTTACTTCTAAATAATAATGGACACATAAATAAACACTTAACAGAAATAGCGTTATTTAGAAGGAGCGAGTATCATTAAACATTCTAAACACTTCAATTATCTAGAAGGAAATTTTTTATTCTTGTAAGTGCTATTAAAAATACATTATGTACATCGCGATTAGTTGACACTTTTTTGTTATGAAAACTGGTAGGTAGGTAAAGCCCTTTTTAAGACGTAATCGACCTTGAGTTTATTTATTAGTGGCCTACACAGAGAAAACAGATTCTTTATTCTTTTATTGGAATTCAATTAACTTCACTAAATGTTTGTTTGTTTAAAAGTATTAAAATTTAACTTTTAAAATTATAATTAAACTATTATTATAAACTATAATAGTGATATATTTCCTATATTAGGTATAACAAAATTTGTATTTTTAATTAAGAGTCGGTTGCAACAACCGTTAAGTGAGATAACTCGACTTATTTGTACCTTTACAATAACATTTGCTGTTGATTGAGAGATGCAACAAAATTAAATCAGCACATTAATACGGATACTTAAATATTAGTACTTTTGATAACAAAAACTTTTTTGACATTATGAAAAAGAAAGAAAGAAAAACCAGAGAAAAATACATTTTCAAATAATATTAATTTGAAAACGTTTTATTTATTTCACATTGGCAAAACGTATAATATTTTCGAATAGAAAGGAAAATAATCGAAGTTTGAAAATAGCATGAAATCGGGAGTTATTTTACTTAATTCGAAATCATATTTTCTCTTCTTCGAATCACTTTTTTAATTAGTTACGATCACCATAACTATTCAGTCACATCAACCGAATTTCAAATAATATATATATTATAGTCGACAAAATTCGATTGGTAAAAAATTCGATTGTCACAACGAATTTCTTTTTTCTGTCTATTAATCAGCAGAATAGATTAACGTTAAGACAAAAATCGTTTAGGTGAGCTTTGTTATCAGTTGTTTCGACCAGTCTCTATATTAGTTCTTAATATAAAGCAAATAAGAGTGCTCTATTCGGCTATGCTGAATCTTACACACCCTTCATCATATATGAAAATCTAGTTTAGTAAAGTAAGTCCAACAAAAAAAAGAAGAAAAAAAATTAAGTAATATATTGTTACGTTTTAGCCTTTTTTAGCAGGCAAACGTATGGATTCTTTTGATTGCAAATACCACTGTGGCTAAATTCTGTCTTCGCACTTTATGGCTTTCTCTGGCTATACTTCTCGATCCTACCGGTCTTGTGAACCCTTGTTCTCGTATTTAGTAAACATGCATTATCACCACAAACGCAGCCATCCAAGCTACACTACTGTGTTACTCCGGCGAGACATGAACTACTCGATGCCGTGTTTAGTAACATTAAGCATCCACAAACATCTGCACTACTCCTTTTATCCAAGCCAGTCATCTCCTTTAATCCAGTAGCCACAACACAACACACGTCTGCCATACACTGGTATTAAGCTGTTACATTTCCCCGCGCAACCGCAACCGTTCTAGCTTTTTATTATAAGGGCTTCTTGACAATTATCTGTTACTCCTTTTATTAAATTAGACGTCTTCACTTAATTGTCTGCCATGGCTTCACACAATAATTATCTTTTGCCTTTCGGGAGGTTTGTACTGCTGTTAATTAATTTTAATTGCTTATAACAATTATTATTTTTTTCGTTGCACGCATGCCCCGCATGCGGTATCGAACTCGGACCCCTGTACCTCGTTTCTGTATTTCTCGAATCGTAAAAGTTTTCGCATACAACAACTGAATTTTTAGAAAAACGATGTAAATTGAAACAAAAAATGGGTTTTCTCACACAAGTGTTTCTGTATCTTTAAAATGCGAGAACTATATGTCATTTAAGTTATTTTCCAACAGTTATTGGAAGTATGCGAGAAAAAGTGTTTCTGTACCAATATTTTGTGAAAAGTTTTACGCAAGAACTGTCAAAACAACTCACATTTAAAAACAGTGCGAAAACGAGTAAGATTAAAAATATATTTTTAAATTTGTGTAAACATGGAGTCTAATTCAGACGAAAAGGTAAAAGCAATTTAACTTAATAATAAAAAAGTATTATGAATAAGTATTCATGCATTTATTTATGTTTTGTATCTTTTTATTTACAAAATAGAAAATTTAATAATATTTCGCCGATCATTCTCTTCAGCTATTATTAAGACCACACTCTACATTTTTTTCGCTATATTATCTAAAACTTACTTTATTTATTAACTTTTATATTGTTTGATAATTTATTTCTTTATTTTGACGTTTTGTTTTTATTTGACACTAGTACTGGAATTATTCCAGTAAAAACAGAATCAATGTTGTCTGTTTTCGCATTAAGAACCAGAAACACTTTTTACTCGCAAATCGAGAAACGATGAAATTTTTTGTTTCATTCTTGATGTGAAAACTTTTACGATGCGAGAAATACAGAAGCGAGGTACTGGTTTGTAGAACGCACCTCTACCAACGCAGCCATTGAGGCTGCTCAGCTTTTGTTGGCTAACTTGTGGTTTTGTTATTCTATAAACACACCATTAGTTGAATTAGCTTATTCACCACGCTCATACGGAAACAACTACAGGGGTTGCCAGATTTTATTATTCGTAACAATATATATAATTTTACAAAAAAATGTCATCGGCTCTTAATGGGTTAATTCAAAAAAAAAATTAGTATTTCCTGAAAGATCTCTTCAAAAGCTTTTATCATGCCCATATTGATATCTTAAAAAATATGGTGCAGGCCCATTACTCGGAAAATATGGGCGAGTGCCAATTTTTACTTGGAGTTACTTTATTGTTCCAAATGATATGGAAACATTTGAGTTAGGCGTGGTGATTTGCCCGATCTTGCTTATTTTTAATAGCAATTCTTTTGACACCATGTCTGAGCAATTGGCGTATTTAAATTTTCTCTAGTGCCTTGGCAAACTCGATTTCGCTATGCATTAGAACTTAGAATATTTATACCTAATGGGGTCGGAAATGGATGGTATAGAAATTACAAACATCCAAAAGACGTGTTTGGAATATATTACACTTTGGAATTCTCTTACAAAAGAGCTTAAAAACAACCGATAAACGAAAGAATAAGTAAAATAAACTTTGATATCGAGCTTCACTAGTGAAAATGCAAGAGTCGGTAGAAGATTTGTTTTGCCCATTTTGCGAAGGAGAATAAAAAATCGACGCATGCAATATCGGGTATAAAATAGTACCATCAGCCTCGGTTACGGTATGATTCTAAAGAGTTTTAATTTTCTGGCCAAGAAGGTATAACATGCGCTGAAAAAATTATTCTGTTCACTACATATAATATTAAATAATCTTTTTAATTTAATCTTACAATTTGTTTGTTGTATTTTTGATATTTCTATTCTTTTTTCATTCTTTCATACTGTCTCTATACTCTTAGTTCATCATGTTTTCTAATTTTGATTATACTATATCAGACAACTCTATGTTTCGTAGTCTTTTAGTTAATCGAAATGACATTAACATGCAAAGAATTAATCATGGCTCAACCCGTACACAGCTCTTACGATCCCGGGTTAAGATGTCGTTAGAAGTGATCAATATATTAGTAAGATCATAAGATCTAAGAAATTATTAGCTATGTATGTCTGACTCTCTTTAATATGAATTTTTATTGATTAAAGTGGTGGTGAGAAATATTAAGATATGTTTATCCTTAACATATTTACCTCATGGTAATATTCGTGTATTCTTGGGTGATTATAATTGGAACATCTTTTAACTGAATAAGGCTACGAAGTACGAACTTTATGTAATATGCATGACCATGATATTCGAACTCGATCTTTTTCTCTTGTTGATTATTTTTTGTATCTTCCCGATTAATAGACAAAGTATTAGTTTCTGAACAGTTTTTCTGTCCTCGTTTTTCTCACCATGCTTTTTTTTTTCATAAGAATGAGTTTTTTTTTTCGTAGGTCGCTAATGCATATTCATAGAGAAGGGACTATAAATCTATTGACTGTCGTAGATTGGAAGATATTTTTTATGAAGCGGATTTTTGAGTGAATATGCCACTATCGATCCAAACTGTCAATTAGCGGTACAAAACTCATTTATCCCAAATTCTTTTCAAAATTGTGTTCCCTTATCTAAAAGACGGGTAAACCATAGGAAAAAGTTTGTTGACTTTAGGCATGAAAATCTTGTGCAAGATGCCATCCTTCGGTGTGATATTGCTTACAGTGAATACACGGCAAACAAATTTAATAACACATGGACTATGTACCGCAGATTTAGAAATAAAGTCAAATCTATAAGTAGGAAACGTAGAAGAGAGTTTGATAATGCTAGATTTAATAATATTGATAACAATAAAATGTGCTGTTACTTGAAAGAAGCTGGAGTAGTTGCTGGTGGATCGAAATAAATTGAACTTTAAATGAAAAATCATTTGTGATTAGAATTGCTAGAACTTGGAACAGATTTCCGAAAGGTCTAAAAACAATTTCTTATTCCATTTCTACATTAGAAAAATTGCTCCTCAATCGCTTTGCTGTTCATCCTCAGCGTTACCGTTTTGACCCTAAAGTGTCATTTTTGATGCCCATGCCACTTTTTCTAATCCTTTTTTAAATCGACACTTTTGGAGCCTTTTTAAGCTAATTTTCCCTTTTTTGACAACTGGTACCTTTCATTTTACTTTAAAAACGAAGTATTCGAGAATTTTTTAAAAGAGGAATATGTTATGGAAACACAAACAGAAAATATTGACTTTAAAAGCCCTTTACACATTAACGATAAATTTAGCATATATATATCGGTCATAACGCCGAATTAGAAATATGTTCGGAAAAATTACCGAAAAGTTATATTATCGAAATTAAAACTCATATCTTAAACTTTTACCAAAAATTGTTCTATGAAATTGTATCAAGAATCTATATTACAGATAAGAGATAGAATATTTTAAAATTCTTAGATCCAGTATTCATAAAGTCAAAAGAAGATATTAATTATTTCGAAATTGTTTCCCAATTTAATGATGTACATAATTAGTAAACCAGAGGCTTTCATAAACGAAATTAAGTTATTAGAAAGCAAAGTAAACGACAAGGCGTAGAAGGCTATATTTAAAATACACAACGCAAAAATGTTTTGTTTTGAAATCGGTAGTTTAAAAAATAGTAGAAATGAAAGACTGGACTCCAAGTGTGGATGTAAAATTTTAAAGAAATAATAATACTTGCATAAACATATTATTTTGAATTAAAAAATAGTATTAAAAAATTGTGATGTAATTGAAAACTATAGAAATGAAATTTAAAAGTACGAATAACTATTTTTGTTTATATCATTATTATATTTCTCCCTCTTAAACTTGAATAAAACTAAAATTTTTGGTTAAAAAATACCGCAAAATACCCTTTTTGTGACCCTTTTTAAAATTTTTCTAGGGTACCGCTGTTCGTCCTGCCTTATTGCTACTCTTTTTGATTTCTTTCTGATTTAGATTAACTAAAAGTTCGTTATTGGTATATTACATTTCGAATATTTTCTTTTCACGTTTTATCTCTGTACACTTCTCCATATTTTACTTTAAATAGCTTCTATGCTAAATTATTTGCTTTAATAATTATTTATGGTTAAACTTACTCGCCGGATATTTAAAGAATACTAACTATTTTTTTAAACGATCATTTTTTTATGTATTTCATATTCTCTGTTTCTTTATTTTTTGATTAAACATTGAAATGTGGCCCTAGAAACATTTTTATTATTAATTTAAATATTTCATCTTTGTATAATATTACTAATTTTTTCCTTATACTACTTTTTGTTATTTCGTGGTTGAAAGCAATCTAATATGGGCTACTCATGAGGCTCGATTGTCTAATAATATGATAGTTAAATTTAAGTTTAATTCTTTTATATTTTTTTACATATCTCAGTTTTTCATGCTCTCAGGAATAGAGGCAATGGTATATCAGATGGAAGCCATATTAGTTTTCCAAAAAGCAATGAAGACAAATCGTTGCATTAAAACCTGGTTTGGTTTAAAACTTTGCTAAATAATAATAAACATTTAGTTTTCTGCAAATATCGTTTCAAAAACGGAAGAAAGTGGCATTTTATTATGGTTTCGTACCATATAAATTTAAAAATTTTGTGGTTTCATTACAGCAGGGGATTCTGTTAACTCTAATGGAAAACGATGAACTTCATTAAACGCTCACACCAACGGTATAGAGAAGACTTCAAGTAATTTTGACAGATATGCAAAAATACACAATGACAGAAAACATAAAAAGATGTTTAAAAGAACAAAAACAATTAGTCACCTGTAGGTGACTTAGTAAACATGTTAGAAACTTTGTTAGAGCCAAACTAATTTATTAAAATGCTAGTCAAAATCAAAGTTTTGTTAACGAGGTCGATTCAACAATGTTTCCCATGTTTTATTTTAAGTACTTTTAGCTCGATATGTTTGCTTTTCTAAAGCGATAATCCAGATGAATAATATCAAAGGAGTAGTTTGTTTTATAATTTTGTTTAACCAGTAATGTCTGTATATTTCGCTTCAGTTAAAACCAATAATTTTTTACTGACATTATAAATGTAAAAATTTATTAGCAACTATTTTTTTGTTTAATTTTTAAGCAATAGGTCTTTTTTTATTTTTATATATATTTTCGATATTTCGCTACTCAATTGTGTAGCATCATCAGGAAAACAAATATTTATTTAATTGACAAAAAACAACAACAAAATGTAATAAAATTTTTTTCAAACTAACATATTTTAAAAAACAAAAAATTATTTTGTCATATAAAAAATTTTTTATAACAAATACTAAGTACAAAATTATTTCTTATTTACTAACTGCCGTATTCATAGAAAATCAAAATAGATTTGAAATACATTTTAGGACAAATTTGTCATAAAACATATTTCAAAGTTATTTTATTTTCTATGAATATGGGAGTAAATGTCTATAAATCTGAGCTACATTATCTGTGTCTGCCTTAAAATTAATTCTTTGTGCTGTTAGTGTATTAATAATTTATAACATCTCCAAAATATAACGTCTTTTATAATTGTTTTCTATGTTTATTACTAAAACATTTTCAAAATTGGGATAGTAATTTAATCTGGCACAATGAGACGATAATGCAGTTTTTTGTGAATTAATATTTCTATATCGCTGATCAGATTTATGACCAGCAATTCTAGTTTTTAGTTTATTTTTCGTTGTTCCGCTACATGGAATCTTATAGACTAAATTTGATAATTCTTGGAATGGTATTTTATCTTTTGTTTTGCTAAATAACCTTTTTAATGTGTAGTGGGTTTTGTATGCCGTTTTATATTTATTACAATAAAAAAAATTTTGATTTTACTAACCGTTCTGATATTCCTGGTACATAAATTAAAGACTTGTATTTATATTATTCCTATTTCTATACTGTCTTATTAATCTATTAGTAAGATGAATAGGAAAATTATTATCATTTAATACATTTCTAATTATTAATAAATTATTTCCACTCCTAATGAGTAAAGTATCTAAATATGGAAGCTTTGAATCACATTCTATTTCTACTGTAAACCTAATACTAGGATTAAATTCATTAAAAGTTTTAAGTAAATTATTAATGCCATTTTCTGATATTATACAAAATAAATCATCAACATATTTGGTCACTATTATTGGTTTAATATTTATTTATTTATTCCAATACATGTGTCTAGTATTTTCTCCATAACAATATCAGCTACAATTGGAGAGTCAAGAGATCCCATCGGTAAACCTTTCTGTTGTTTATAAAATTTACTATTATATTGGAAATATCTATTATCTTCTATACAAAATTTAACAATACGTAAAAATCGACACTTTTCTATATTAGTATGCCCTTCAATAATATTCCACTTTTCCTTAATTGTGATTATTGCTAGATCAACAGGTATGCTTGGAAATAATGACACTACGTCTAATGAAATTAACTTTTCATCATCTTTTATTTTTAGGTTTCTAATTTTTTTTTTTTAATTCTACAGAATTTTTTATGTTATATTTAGAATGTTCAGTTATCTTTTTTAGAATATTAGTTATATATTTACATAGTTCATAAAAACTTTATTAATTTATTAGCAACTATTTTCGCGATTTAAAATCTCAAATCGCAGATTAAAATTTTCTATTTTCTTAAAGGTAATCTATTGGTAATATAGACACGTAAAATTATGTTTTAAATGGAAAAGTCAGTTTTTAACTGATTCAGTTTTTTTTAACAATTTGCAGAGAATTATTTTAGCATTAGTTCATTATTTCAAATTCAACAATCAATCAGCTGGTTGAAAAGTAAACAATGGCAAATATAAAACAAATTAGTTGTCTATCAAAAGTATTATTTTAAGTTTTAGTTTGACTGCAGATATAGAGGAGTAAGCGATTATATAGTTTTTTTTATAAAAAGCTATCGTCAAAAACTAAAAAAGAAGCAACTACGATTATTGTCCGTGTAACGGAGCTTTATGTCGAAAAATTTTCACAAAATTGGCATTGATTTCAATAACAGCAATGGAAGGGTAAAAAATAATTATGAGTGCTATATTTGGCTATGCCGAATCTTGTACACCCTTCACCATTAATGTAAATAGACTAATATTGCGACGACAGAGAATTAAAAAATAAGAAATTAAGTGTTACATATAATTTCACATAAAAATGTCGTCGGCTCTTAATGGGGTGAACCTTTTTAAAATCAGTTAAGAATATCCTGAGTTCTTCAAAAGCCTTTAAATGGTAACCATATTGATATCTTAAAAAATATGGCGCACAACCGTACTTTTCTATAAAAAGTTTAGAGGGTCGTAACTCGGAAAATATGGAAGAGCACCAAATATTCACTATTTTTTTGTTTTTAATTGGAATTGTTCCAAATAATATGGAAATTTTAGAGGCAGGCGCTGCTGCAAAATATACGGACCGATGAATAACAATTCATGTCAAAGTATGTCTAATTAATTGGCGTATTTAAATTTTCTATAGCTCATCTAGTGCCTTGGCAACGTTGATTTATCACTTACACGGACGGATCGACGGACAACGCTCAATCAACTAAGCTATGCATAAGAACTCAGAATATATATGCTTTATGGGGTCGGAAATGGATATTGTAGTAGTAACAAACGGAATGACAAACTTAGATATAGCGTTTTACCAATTTTTTGGTGAAGGGTATAAAAATTATATATATAAAAATTAAAGGCAGGCGTAATGTTTTGCCCGCTGCCCTGAAGGTCACGGACCGTTTTTAGTTCATATAAAACATTGGCAAAGTTGATTTCAACACACACACGGACGGACAGACGAGCATCGCTCAATTGACTTCGCTACTAATAAGACTTACTTTATGGCGTCCGAAATGGACATTGTAGAAATTACAAATGGAACAACAAACCTAGATATACCCTTGGTGAGGGGTATAAAAATGGTAATAAAACAATAATTTTACTAAATGTAAAAAAAAATCTACTCTAAAACGGACATTGCAAAAAGCTACTTGCAGAATATAACACGACAGGTTTCCAGCAAATTAATTCACAAAAATGTTACAAAATAAAATATCATGTGAGGAAAGTACTCGTAATATTTAATGCTTACAAAAGGTTATAATTGTTTAATTTCCCACATTTTATGAGTAGTCATACTTGCAGTAAATATACACACTTATAACAAACTTACGAAGTTTCTGTAAGGTCCTTTAACAATTATATGTGTCAACTCGTCAAGTTTATAAAAACTTTGTGCAGCAAATACTTAATGTACCAATAGTTTAGTTAAATCATTTATAAACTTTTTCACGTTGTTTTAAAACTTACCGGAGAGTTCCACATCAGTAGTTTTATCCATTGTAATAACAATATTGAGTTAAAAATATAATTAAAATAACTGTAAAAAGTTAACAACTTTGTTTAAATTTATTTATTAATTTAATAAGCAAATTTTTTATAAATATTTTTTTATTTGTTTTGTATAGTTGCAAGCAGAGTAGAATTTTAGACAGAAATTTATATATTAAGTGACTTCAAAATAAAATAATACTCAGTTAAATTAAATGTTTTCCCCGTACCAATCAAACCGGCCATTTAATTCTTTACGTACGATTTTTAAAATAAAAGAAGAAATAACAAGACTTTTAGAAGCGGAAATAAGAGCAAGTTATTGCCACAACAGACAAATGGGCAATGTGAATTCAATTGACTACTTCCAGTTGGAATAATGCTATTTTTAATTTACTCCAAAACCCAGTGAGGAATACTAGCGCATACGCAAACAATTGATGAGATTTGTTTGTTTGTATTAAAAATGTTCGACATACAACTCGTGACTAAACATATTAACTTTAAAGAAATTTATCTTTTAGCGATTTTTTTTGTTCAGATTAAATATTTTATAAAGAAGAATAAAATCAATATAACAAATTTATTATTTGAGACATTTAAAATTTTAAACTAAAAATGAAATGTATTGCTGCGGGTAAAGCATATCCATATGGCCAATTTGCTAATGCTCATATAAGCTCATCGGTGGATTCCAATCTAATTTTGCCTAGAAAACTTAAGAGTCTTATATAAAAAAACAAATTGATTA
The DNA here is from genome assembly GCA_916610165.2 of Gymnosoma rotundatum. NCBI lineage: Eukaryota > Metazoa > Arthropoda > Insecta > Diptera > Tachinidae > Gymnosoma > Gymnosoma rotundatum. The sequence goes on along the minus strand of OU744337.1, from coordinate 85,028,865 downwards.
AAGGAGAACTTCATTGAATCTACACTGAAAAAAGACAATAAAAAAGCTGAAATATCATTTACACGAAAACACAGTAACAATTGAATATCTATTTTTATTTTTTCTTTCATTGTTCTGCTATGTTTCCACGGAGCCCATCAGTGTTTCCAGAAGCTTTGAGAAGAAAATCATCATAGGCAGAAAAAAAATCATATTTTACGGAAAAAATCATCATTTTTTCAATACAAATTTTTTTTAAATTATAAATAAAATACCTTTGAGTAATCTTTTGCGTATAGGATACCTTCGAGATTGCTTTTGTCTAATCTATTTCTATATTATATAACTTAACTTCACAATGTAGTACAATTACAATAATATGCAAAAATCATAGTTTTTATAAATTAGAAATTATTATTTAAGAAAAAAATCACCAAATTATATTCAGGTTGAAAAATCATCAAAATTATGATTAAATCATCATTTTGGCAACGCTGGAGCCCATTATTCTTGCTTCGCTCTCTCTCTTTCATGATTCACAGCCCACTCATGAGCGAATCAACGTACTTCGCCATATAAACCTTGAGAGCGAAGCGTGTTGTTTTAAAACTATTCAATTTGAGTCTACTTGCGAAGCATGAAAATTTTCTACCCTCTCTAATTTTTATCGCAAGTTTATCTGAACTAATTGTATAACAATATTAAGAGTGGTGTGTGAAGATGTGTTAATACAATAACAAGTTATTTACTTATAAAAAAAAAATTAAAACACAAGTCAAAGCGAAGCATGTAGTACGTGTCGTGTAAACGTTATGCTTTGCAATAATGATGCTGAGAGCGAATCAAGTGCTTTGTTTTGCAGTATAAACATGTCATAAGGGTTGCCATTAGAAACCATTCATACTTATTTAAAAGATTCAATGAAACAATATATATATATATATATACATATATAATTGTTGCTGTAATACATTTCATTTCTTAGTTTTAAATAATAAATTCTTCATGAGAATATCATTAAATATTTATATTTGAAGTAATTTAAAAATAAACTCATTAACTTTGATTATTATAGTGAAATGGCCATCGAGTCGTGGTTTTACTCTCAATAATCAATATCGGTGAACTTAATAATTCTAAACGGCATCATAGCACGACTTAAGTAAAATAAAAAATGAAAAAAATTAAACAACAAAAAATTTATTTTCTTAATTTTACGACCATTTGATATCAAATTATCCTTTTGGCCTCTATAAACTATGAAAAATTTATTTCTATACACAACAATTAGTTTAACGTCATAATAGGAATTCGCTATTTTTTAATTAGAACGCAGAACGTTTTGATTATTTTTTGATTTAGTAACATTCCATAATGTGAATGTGGATTACGTTTGCCGAACTCTGTAAAAAAATTAATAATTTTAGTTTTATTGCATAACATTTCGCTGAATAAAAAATAATAAATAAGAGTGCTATAGTCGGTTATGACTAATCTTATGTCGGAAAATATGGGCGATCATGCTGATCCAAGAAAACCTCTTTCGGCACTATATCTGATCGATTCGCGTATTTAAATTTTCTCCAGCTGATCTAGTGCCGGACAGACGGACAACGCCAATTCGACTTCGCTATTCATAAGAACTCAGAATATGTATACTTTATGGGGTCGGAAATAGATATTGTAGAGATTACAAACGGAATGACAAACTTAGTTATACACTAAGAGAAAAACTGCGGGATAAAATCAAGCTGTGTCGGGCTTGTTTTTAGAAATCTGAAATTTTGAACAAATCAAGCCTGCAAAACACTAAAATGAAGATATAATTAAGAATTACGGTTTTAAAAAAAGATTGAAATATTAAAATAAGAATAAAAATCCTATTTTAAGTATAAAATTCTTGATTTGAGATAACATTAAGAAAAACAATTTTTTTTAAATCCAAAAATACTTAAAACAAGCATAAAATTCTTAATTTAAGCCGAAAGGGTTTTAAATTAAAAAACACTTTGGTATGCGTTGACTTCTTTAGTTGAGCGTTTCTTTCAGCGTGTTAAGGTGAAAAGTGATAAAGATAAAAAAACACTCTGTTTCAACGGAAAATACTCAAATTTTTAACATTGATGAAAGCTCCGCAAATAATTGGATGACTGTAGCTATTGAAGCAGTTATTCCGGCCTAAGAAAACAGTCTAAATACTCTGGAGAAGAAACCGTTGAAAGTAAATCGTGGTACGATCTCCAAACATTTCAAAAGGAAATCTGTGGATTCCCATCAAATAATTCTAGTGAGTTTGTGCTTTTAAATGTTGAAAAAGAACAATTGCGGAACATTCTGCCGGAAACAAAGACGAGGAAAATTTGAGAAAACTTTTAAAAGAATTCGACTTGGAACCTGTCTTTGAATATTTAATTTTAATTTAATTAATTTTAGTGCTTTATTTATGCTCTACACATCATTCATTATTGTAATATTATTTAGCTGTTCAAGTAACCTGTAGGAGCTTAAAGTATATGCGTAAAGAGACTTGAAAAAAGCTATTCCTCCGTTAAGCTACGCACGGAAATTCCTGAAAAGTTATTTGTTTGGAAGAAGAAACAGGTAGAAATATTTTAAGAGACACTACTCATTATAAACTATTTATAAACATAAACATATATTATACTTTGGAATAGACGATAGTAGGTAATACCATCGAAAGTGGAAGACTGGCTGGAAACTGTGAAAACTCCAAAAAACACTTCCTTAAACTCTTCATCTGTAAATCTGTCAGTCTGTGAAAAATTATTAAATAAAGATTTGAGCATTGTTTTAAATGAAACATCAAAAGGAAAAATTATTCTAGAATTTTACAATCAAAACCAAAAGTTAACACACTAGCACAGAAATAAATTGATAAACATCATAGTAGAAGAAGTAATCAGCAACAATATCACGCTCCATGCAAAAGACTTTTTTGTGTTAATAAATGAAATTGTGGGTATTTTTCCTAATGAAAAAGCCGTAGAGGTAGGACGTATACTATTTCACTGTACTAAGAATATTGACAAAAAACGGAGAGTTATTGATGAATTAGAAAAAAATTACTCTGGTAAAGATTCTTCAATTGAAACCTTACCATTTAACAGTGAAATCTTAACTGAGACCAACAAATCAACACTTATAGCGTTTAAAACAATCTTAATCGCATACATTTAGAGAAACAACATTCATTTAAAGATAGTGTTAAAACTTATAACACTTTGTCACTCAATGCACCTTCAATTAAAATATCCACTACTTCTTACAATAATTCCAATTCAGTTTCTAATGACCACAAAACAACTTTGCAAGCAAGCATTACAATTGTCCTTAAGTTTACACCATCAAAACTTTATTCCAAGAAAATAGGTATAAGAAATTCGAGGCGTGATTTCATCTATATTGTCATCCACATCCTTGGTAATAGAGACTGTTCTAAAAATGCAAGATTTATTGTTTTTATTATATTGAGAGAACTCATTAGAACATGTTTTTAGTTATAAATCATCAAAAACTGTTGATTTAAGACAATGTAATTTATTTTTTTTTTAATAATTTCAGTACCAGATGTAAATTTTGCTAATGTAGATATGATTGACGAAATGATTTATAAGAGTATACTTTATGAACATAAATATTTCCTAGCAATTACGAACATCACACATGATCTCTTTAAAATAAAACAAATATTAATGTTGTGTGTTATAGAATTAAGGTAAAAGGCTTTAGTTATCATTTTTAATCATATGAAATTGAACCAAGAAAAGATTTAAAAACAGACAGTGTAAATATTATAAATATATGTAACTTATAAATAGTAGTAAAGCATTTATTAGACTTAAGAACATATAAATAGAATTATAAACACAAAAGTACATAAATTTTCTATATTTCCTTTATATATTTGAATAAAATTACAACAAGATAAAAATACAATTAAAAATCTTTTGTTTTGTTTGCTTGGTTTATGGGATTAAATACATTCGAATTTCGAAAAGCATGAAATTAAGAGGGAACGTTCTTGAAATAAGAATAAACATTCTTAAACTAAGCTTGAGTCAGACTTAAAATAAACCCACATTAATCTTACTTTAAGAATGCATAATTCTTAAAACAAGATATTTATTCTTAATTAAGAACATACTGGCTTAAAAACCAACCTAAGAATTATCGTTCTAAAACTAAGATTTTCGGCTTGATTTTTGAATTTTCAAGCTTAACAGACTTTTATGACGTTTCCTACTTGATTTAAGTCCGATTAGATTAGATTTTTCCCTCAGTGTACCCTTTTTCCACTTTTTGTTTTGAAGGCCATAACAATTTAAAACAAAAAAGCAAATACAGAAACAATACAAATTTTATTTTTGAAAATGATAAGCTCAATGTGGTTATTATTTAACGAAAATGTGTATTTTTTGCCGAATATGTGTAAGACGTGGCATCTATTAGAACGAATTTAAGAGATAACTTCAACCTCTTGAACTACCATCTGTACTCTTATTAGATGTTTAGAATAATTTTATTGTTTTGGATTTTCGCTGTATCGTCTAAATATTTGGGTCGATTTCAATTGATTGCTCCACATCTTATGTCGCTATATTGCCCATAAGGTTACCTACTGGATTTACAGCCAGTTGTTACAGTCCCAGTGAATTGTTAAGTTAAATGATGTATAAGAATGTAAATAATAGAAACATATCACGTTCTATCTTAATGAGATAAGTACTTATGAAATTTTTTATTGAAGCAGAGTATAAGAACAAAATAGGATGTGCTGACAAGTGCTTTAGTCCTATTAAATTTGGTGCAGACAAAATGACTAATATAGACCAACGGATGTTATTTACAAAGAAACTGTATTGCAAAGTCCGCTATAAAAAATTTAATAAAATTTGGATTTGGAAATTAAAGAGTGCTCCTATCGTTTATGTAATTTGATGTATTTGACCAAACTGTTGGACAGTTATAGACAGGTGTCGTCCAAAAAGTAATTTATACTAATTTTTTTAAAGTTTAAGAAAACTTGAATCGCACATTTGATAAGCACCGAATATTTTGTAAGTAAAAATAATTAAATGATTTCCGACTATAAGTTTAACCGCACTAATACTAGTATTTTTTCGAACATCAATTAGAACAGCTGATTTTATTTGATAGTACAAATAACATATTTTAAATTAATTATTTGCGACTTTAATAGTGTAAAAATTAAAATAATTTTTGTTAACATAAAAGAACACATTTTTTTTTATAAATTTATTGTTGCTTTAAAGTTTATTTTAAGTAAAATTCATAGCTTCACTTCAGTATGTGCTTGCGATTTGAAGTCGCCAAATATCTTGCGATTGTGAACTACATGCGATTTCAATTTGCATCGCCAGTTTTAAGCGATTTGAAATACTCAGAACATGAACGATTGTCTATAATGGTTTAAAAGTTTGGACACATACAATACATCAACTATTGGGGCCCCCTTTAATTTCCAAATTGAAATCCTAATTTTTGCAAATTTTAGCTGTCTGTTCATACTGGTTTAAGGTTTTGGTCACATACATCAAATTACATTAACTGTTGGGACACCCCTTTATTTCCAAATCCAAATTTTATACTTGTTGTATGAGGCTTAGCAATACAGCTTCTTGTAAACTTAAGCCGCCTGTCTATAACTGTTCAACAGTTTGGTCAAATACATCAAATTACATAAACTATAGGAGCACTCTTTAATTTCCAAATCCAAATTTTATTAAATTTTTTATAGCGGACTTTGCAATACAGTTTCCTTGTAAATAACATCCGTTGGTCTATATTAGTCATTTTGTCTGCAGCAAATTTAATAGGACACTTACAACGTAAGAAGTCTCTTATATCAAAGATGATAAATGCAAAAATCCTTTTGTCGCCAAAAAAATTCTTGGCTTGCGTAATTTTTTTAAAATAATAAATATACATTGGATAGGAGTATCCATTAATTTGTCACAATCTCTAAGTGTCCGATTTTTAATTCGTTTTTATTGCATGTTTTTTAAGAAATAAAACTCAGCAGGGCAGCTGCAGGCGTTTTGTTGTAGTTTTCTTTTCAAACATAAGTTTGAAAAAAGCAAATCGCAAGCAACGCGTGAGTTTTAGAACATGTAAAACAAAAGTTGGCGCTATAACAACAAGTATTAAATTTGATTTTGAAATAAACGGGTGTCCCAATAGTTAATGTAATTTGATGTATATGGCCGAACTTTAGAACCGTTATACAGAGACAGCTGAAATTTACAAGGGACCTGTTTTGCTAAGTCCACCATAACTAGAAGCATATAATTTGGCTTTAGAAACTAAAGGGTGTTCCCAAAATTAATGTAATTTGTTCCATATGACCGAATAAGAAGTATAAATTTTAAAATTGTAAATTATAAATTAAAGTGTTTTACAATAGTTGATATAATCTGATGTATATGGGCAAACTGTTGAACCGTTATAGACAGATGCTATTACAACAGCAAGTGTATAATTTTGAAATTAAAGGGTGACCCTTTAGTTGCTGCGATTTGATGTATATTGCCAAACTAATAGTTAATGTAATCTAATTTATATGGCCATAACCTTGAACCGTTATAGGCAGATAGATGAAGTCTGTTTTGAAATCGATTTTTTTGGTGCAAGAATTATCCAATATGTTTCCATTTAGTTTTTTATTATACACTTCATACGTAAACTTTGATGATAATGATATTATGAAATCTTTGGTTTGAATTATATTAAGAGTGAACGGACACTTTCACTTTCAACAACTTTTCGATACTTTTTCGACTTTTCTTTGCCGCCTAAAGTTTCTATAATTAAGTATATTACCGAATCAGTAAAAAATTATTTAAAAATTGCAATTAAGCTTTAGATCATATTTCAAATTTATTTAAAAAATATTTTTTATTTTATAGAAGAGAAATAGAAACTGGTACGTACGCACTTGCTCTACAGAGGATAATTTGTTTCTTATTATTAATTTAGATAAAAAACAAATTATAAGCAATCAATTATCAACAAACATTTTTTGTGTGAAAACGTTTTGTCCAGAAAAAAATATATCTTTGGGAATCGAGCATTCTTTGTCGTTAAGAGTATATTTAGTTTTTGGAGTTCTTGTATGCGCGAGTATAGGGATAAAACGAAAGAATACTTACGCATTTTTTTTTTAATAAAATTGTTGGGGCTTAGTTTCTTTTTATAATAACGGGAGCCTTCTGCTATACACTCTCTTCACTTTTTAAGTATAAACTGTATACAATTTTCTTTTAGCCAACATTAACTTGTTTAATGAACTAACAATGTGATTGTACAGATAAATGTACATTGGTCGAATGAGGTACAAAAATGTATGTATGTATATGTCTGCATATGATAACCAATAAAACAATACGTAATTGTTCATAAACGTTTAAAGCTTTTCGAAATCAAATAATTTAATATTCAATCCCATCGTGAATAAGAAGTGAAATTACCGTTCCCATGAAATTATCTTTCCCCTTGAAATGAAAATTGGTATCACGGATTTCGTATGAAATATTTGTTTCCTTCATTGAACAGCTGTTAAAAAATAAATGCAATTTTTGGGTGCGAATTAACAATTTTATTTCAAGAACTTGAAGTGCAAGACGTGCTTATAACCCCTTGAAGTTACTCGAGACATTGCTAATGACCCACTTCAATATAATAATTTCTTGTATTCGATTTTTTATACAATATCCATTTTTCATTTAATGATATTTTAAATAAAAAATCTTCATAAATTTACATGCAATAGATCTCTTTGTTTTGCATCTTGTGAAGAATAATGTCAGTCTGCACTGCAGTAACTAATATTGAACTAAAAAATGTGTTATTGCTGTAAATACTCTAATTAAAACATAAAAATTAGCAGAATGTATGCAGTTTCCCAGCAAAATTTAAGTGAACAAATCCAAGTGAAAATTTTTTCGAGGAAAAAATCAATCACGATAAGAGGAATTTTTGTTTACGTGAAAAATTGTTCACGGGAATTATTCACGATTGCAATTTGGGGAAGAGGAAATATTTTTTTTGTTTTACTTTTTGCACTCTTGGCTCTTGTCCTGTTACTTTTGAAATTTAAACAAATTGATTACAGTTTTTTACAATAGTTGTTTAATAAAAAACATATGGCAAAATAAAATTTACAATTGTTTTAAACAAATAAAATATAAAACAAACTTACAGACTCGTGCCAATAAATACATACACATATACGATGATAAGGTTAATACTTTTGAGTTCACAAGTATTTAACGCTTTACAATACTCACGGCTTTTTCCAATGACAATTGAAAAGGTAAAGTCTTTATTGTCGGAGGTGGCATTGCCGGCAAGACATAAAACGCCAACCAGTGCAACGTTTTCAAAGTGATCCTCTGATATGTAACCGAATTATTCCAATAATTCGTAACACGACTACCAATTGATTCCTGTAAACATTTACGCATCATACTTAATTCTTTTTCCATCGCTACCATTTCTTCTGTCATGTGCTCTTCTCTTTTCTTATATTCGATTAATAGGTGTTCTCTATACCTTATCATAAAAGAATTAAAAAAAAATTTAAATTTATTACAGGCAAATTCATTTTTGTACAGACTTTAAGAATCGAAAAGAGTGGTCTACTGTAGGCGTGTGTGAAACGGTAGCACGGTACTCTTGTAAGTAAAATTTTTACAGTTCTAAGGTGAATAAAATTTCACATAGCCTTGAGGGCTAGTAGAATTTTTGACAAAAGCATAGAAATTTGTGACACAATAAATTTTAATACTTTTGTTATAATTTAAAATAAAAATATTTTCTTAAAAATAATATTGTAACTTTTAAAAATTAATGAACATACAAACAATGAAAAATAAAATATTAAATAACTGCGATGATGTCATTCCCAAAAGAATTCATATAAGCAACGAAAAATATTTTTTATTCAATTTATTTTAAAAAATATAAACTTTTTATTTTTTATAAAAACGTCAAAATCTTATATTCCCAATAAAAATATCATTTCACACAGCAGTAACCAAAAATTATCTTCCCACAGAAAAAATTTTTTTTAACCATGGTACTTTGCTACCGTTTCACATACGCCCTGTGTGAAAAAGAGAATCACCCACAAAAACATAAAAAAGAAATCGAATGTAATTCTTAAACAATATGAAAATTTATTATTCGGAATCTTTTAAAGTTAATTTACTTTAATCGTGCTAGATTCCTTCAAATATAAATATAATAAATATTTGATGAGAACATCATGAAACATTTACATATATTTGGAGGAATCAAGCACGATTAATTAAAATTCACAATTACAACCCGATTTAGATTAGATGAGAATAATAAATAATAATAAAAATACTAAGAGATCCAAATACATTTAGAAATTAATCGGGTAATTTAGTTTTGTTGTTTTTCGTTGTTTTAGCAAACTTAAAATTTCATTATGAACAAACTTAAATTTCTTAATCAATTTAAGTATATTTTGGGACATTTTCCAGCCAAACGAGAATATGATTGGGCTACTCACTCATTCAGTGTTTTAATTTGCTCCTCTTTTTCTATAAGCTTTTTTTGTATATCGCAAAACTGATCGCATTTTGCTTGGATCTTATTACGTAGATCCTCTTCTTTTTGTAACGCATCACTGTTTAACTCGCATATCTGCACAAAATATAAATTGTTTTATTTTAAGTACATCAGTATTTAAAACTGCCCTTACCTCATGGATCAGTTCGTTCTTTTGATTTTCTAACATTTGAATTTTACGCTGTTCCATTGACAGTGCCGCTTGCAGTTCTCTTTGAACTGTCATGGTTTTAAAGAGTTCAGATTTCGTTTGCGTCAATAAGGTTTCGGTGCTTTCGTACTCTTGTTCCTTCATTTGCAATTGCTGTTCAAGCAACGCTTTATCTGCCTTAAGACTAATTAAAGACGTAGTCAAACTCTCACATGAAGACTTGGTAAGATTTATATCCTCCAACGATCTCTTAAGTTGGCAATTGAGTTCATCGTTGCGTCTTTGCTCAGCACGAAAAAGCCTGTTGAAAACGTGAAGTTGATTTTTTGATTTGTTGGCCTAAAAAGTAGAGTTAAGATTAATTATTCAAAAGCTTGTTTTGATATTTAACAACTTACGCTACGTTTAAGTTCAGATACTTCCTCTCTTAAGCGTCTTACTTCATCACGTCTCTTACGCCAGGCATTTAACATAATTGTTGCGAAAATTTTCATACCAGCGATTTGCGGATCACATCCTGGCATCGCCAAATAATAATCTTGATTGTACATTCTGTGGACAAATGAATTTTTTGGATACAATGTCATGCTCTCATCACAATTGGCTGGTATCAAGACTTTGTTATTCTCGCTAACATCTTTACGGCTCGATGGTGGAGTCGGTATGGGAAAGTTCATAGCTCGTCGTGTATGGCTGAAATCCATAACTGAAACTGACTTTCTTTTATGAAATTCTAAAATTATTGCTGACTTTTGAAGCACTAGGCTGGATTTGTTACTGTCCGTTGGTATCAATTGGCTTTTTCTGATGAGAGGAGTTAATGACGTTAAAGAATATTTAGTTGCAAACCAAGTAGTTGAAAAAGCTGGTGGTGGTACAAGAGCCCTGGGTATCCGCGACTTTAGTTTCAATGAGCTCGTTACTTTTTTCTCTGAGCTTTAATGGAATCGAAATTTTAGTAAAAAATGTAATTCGTGAGTTTTTTTTAAGTTCAATATAAAAGTAACCGCTTTATTTTTTTTAAATTCGCGTAATGTTATTCTAATACTAAAATTTTAAGTTATTTTTTATTGATAATATTGATAAAATTACGTTAACTTAACAAAATTTTCAAGACGAATAATTTAAAAAAGAAATAATAAAAATTAAAATTATATTCGTCTGCAGCTGTGAAAATTTTCGAAAACTATTTTATTCCAATGCAAATTTTTATCTGTCATTGATTTTTTTGTCAAATACATACTGTCAAAACTTACGTTGTCAATATTAATTTCGGTTTCCTTTTGGAACCTTTCCCATGAGATTTTCTCATAATGGCTTTGCTCTGAGACTTAAGAGAAGCTCTTTTCTTGTTCGTTTTATGGTACGTTGAAAACTTTTTAGTTTCACTAGAATTCTCTGTCAGTATTTGATGAGTTGGTACAGCTATAAGTTCCTTCGACATTTTAATTTATTTATTTCTTGCTTTCTCTTATATTTATTTCTTTTCTTGAGTTCTTTTGTTAATTTAAAAAAATCAATGAACATAAGAAATTGTTTCCAAAATACTGTGACATTAGAGTTGCCCTTTATATTCATTTCTCAGTCGCAAACCATAGAAATTCATTTAAAATCTAATCGATTCAAAATGCGGATTTGCTTAAAACGATCGAAATTTTAATGTACGATTTCAACTTGACCACTTTTTAATTTGTTAATTTGTGAATGATTCTCTTATATGCGGTTTCTGTATTACAAGCGAGCGACTCGTCTAGAAAATTTATATGAAAAGTACTCAAATTTTTGAGTAATTCCTATACAAATTTTTTAGACGAGTAGCTCGCTTGCAATACAGAAACCGCACATTAGTTCTCTTACAGACATGCAATTTATGTATGTTTCTGCACACACATTCAAATTTTGTTTCTGCCTTGATTGCTTAGAGATTGTTTTTGCCTAAACTACGAATCATAAATTAAAAGAGAACTGAAAGTACATGAAACAGTGTACCCGTTTCTATTCGTCTTTCCTCTCTCATCTACAAACTCAAGAGTTGAGAATTTAAAGTTGCAAAGTGTGGACGGGGACTTACGGCCTAAAGTTTGCAAGCTTCCCAATATTACACAGATAAAAAGGACCATATCTGGTTTAGGGTAGTATCTGCAAAAAAGTTGTCCGGATTGAAAACGTAATTTAATGATTCTGATTACAAATATGAGCATTTTGTTAGTTATTTCTACAGATACATTTACAAATTCATTAAGGCGAATGACTAAAATTTGTTTTGAGTCAAATAGAATATTGTTATTCCAAAGCTTTTACATAATAGTTCTTTTCAGTAACTAATAATTGTTACTAGAACGTGTTCACGTACTCGAAAAAGTAGAGAGTGAAAAAAGAGCGTAAAAATGTTAGAGAGAAAAAAATTGTTGCAAGTTTTGGCTCAAGGCACATTGATACGGGTGACTGCATTAGCTTTTGCGTGTATTTTGTTTTTTTTAAATTTTGTTGAGCTGTCAAAAATGTCTGGCAATATGTGTGTATGTATTTGTGAAAAATAAGCAAGCAGTTGAACAAATACATATAATACACATGCACACACAATGCAAAATATACACATACAATAAGAAAAAGAGTAACAATTTTGACAACTCGCTAAGGAAAACAGCAAACATATGTTTACCGCATGAGCTAAAGCGTTCACCTGTTCAATATGCCTTGTTTTGGCTAGTAAAATTTCAAGTGCCTTGCGTGCACAGCGAGCATAAATTTTCTTTCTAAAAACAGATTTTTAGAAATTAAAAAGAAATGAACTTAAGCCAAAATAATTTCTATTCATTTATAATATTCACAGTTCAAAAAATAATTCAAAAATTAAATTATTTGTGACACATTTGAAAAAACTCAAATTGTGTGGGCTTTATTTCCAAAATTTGCTTTTTAACTGCTTCAACTTCCCTACTTACTAATTCAGAGGTTTCGTTTTCGAAAATCAATTTACATGGTCTACAAAACCGTGTTGAAGAAGGTCGTGAATTCTCCCAAAGAATAACATTCCACATTGTTATTTGCAATGGCACAATGCACACAGCAAATATGTGTTCATCTATTTGAAGCGATTCAGCGTCAGAAAATCGTTGCCGATAAGAGGAATGTCCACTACTGCCATCACATCCCCATTTATATACAGTGGCTCACAGCTTATTTTATGCACTGCATATTTTAATTTTTTAAGTCCTGTAACAATAAAACCAGTAAGAATTAAAAAAAGAAATTGGTATCATTTAATAGATAAAAGGGCTTAATTTAACAAGAAAACTTCAATTTTTAAAAAATTAAGATTTAATTATCCTTAAAGTAAAACAAATAAAAAATACAGCTTTTTTCATATCACAGCTTATTTTATGCGGTAACCTTAAGTATTGAAAACTTTCAAGTTGTGTTTGCTAATTTATATTTTTAATACTTTGTCTGATACACTTTATTGTCCATAACAGGCTTAAGACGGTTTGGTATAGATGCAACTAGTTTTCGCGATGAATTGGGCGAAATATTCTATCACTCCACTTCTTTTAGGCTATTTTTGCTTAAAAACTCGTGTTGCCTTATGTTTCTTCCAAAATGGAGCATAGATTTTTAATGACATTGGGGCTTGGTGACTGAGGTGGCGTAATCATCAAGTAAGGGTAGTTATAAATTGACCAAAACTTTACAATTCCCGATTTATGTTTCGGATCGTTATCCTGATAAAATCGAAAATTTGATCTTATACCCAGATTCTTTGCATTTTGCAACAAATTGTGCTTTAAAATTTGAAGATACTTATTTTGTCAATGGTTGTTTCAATAAACTCTAAACTCTCAGTACCAACAGTCGACATACAGGCCCAAATCATGACGCTGCCACCACCATGCTTACCTGTTGCCTTTAAATATTCTTTATTAAGCTCGGTGTTAGGTTTTTTCCATACGTAGGACTTATCATCGGAGCGGAATTTATTAAATTTGGATTTATCGGTTAAGATAACTGCATTTCAAATTGATGCGTCTTTGGAATCGTGTTCTACAGTGAAGTTGAGACTGCATATTTTGATTTTTGCGCTAATGGCGGGCTTCTTACGTGCAACTCGACCATTAAAATCATGGTGACGAAGAACACACTAAAAAGTTTCAACACAGCAATGTTTGGCTATGTCATATTGAATATCGAAAGTCAGTTTGGGAGCTGAGAGCCCTGTATTTGCTTAAAATTTTTTGACAATATAACGCTCATTATGTTTATTAAAAATTTTATTTGGTGCTTATCTACATTTGTTAATTAAACGGTTTTCACGAACGAAGCACTCGATAATTTGTTGCGACGTCTAAGTTTTTTTATTCATCATTTCAACTATTTTCCGTTGCGAGTGACCGTTTTTAAAATGATTTACTACCAATTCTTTCTGTACTAATGTTGTGCGTGGACCCATTTTAAATTTCCCGAAATTAACCAAATTATTGACAAAATAAGACCATTAATTAAGTGCCAATCATATCGAAAAGTACAATAGGGTAGAATTAAAAATAAATTTCCGCTAGACAACGCATTCTGAAAGTATCGTTACCAAAAGAAGTAAATGCATAAAATAAGCTGTGAGATGAAAAAAGCTGTATATTTTACTTTTGTTGTTTTTTAATTATGTTAATATTAGTTTTCTAAATAAATAAAGTTTTCTTGTTAAACTAGACCCTTTTCTCTATTTATTGATACCAATTTCTTTTTTTAATTCCTACTGGTATTATTGTTATAGGACTTAAAGGATAAAATTATGCAGTGCATAAAATAAGCTGTGAGCCACTGTATAGTTGTAATTGGATATTCATTGATATTAATAAAACATTCCTTTTGCAATTCAACTATCCTCCTTACAGTATGGTCAACCAAGCTCTTGAAAGGCACTTCTGCAGACCTATGAGTAATTTCGACTCCGAGAGGATAACATTTTTTTTTGCTAACAACGATGTATCATATGATGGATATATGTTTGCATTTCTTATTTCTGCACCAGTTTGCATAAGTTTGTAGGAGTTTATGAGAAGCCGCCGTCCACGTATAGACCCAAAGCTTCATCGGGCGTATATGCAATAGGTTTACTAACCTCTGAAGCCATAGTTTTTTAATCTTAGCAGCAACTTCTTTTTTAAAATGTACCATGATACCACTTCAGATGCACTTCTTTTCCCCGCTTTGTGTAAACTAACGCTGGTGGCCACTAGAAGCTCCTCACAAGGGGTTCATGCCCAAGTTTTGAAACTTTGTTTATTTGGATTTTAGGGGAGCATTCTGCGAGCTCTTTTGTAGGTCGTCCATCATTATGACTTGTTGTTGGTTGCTCAAACAATAAAATTTCACTGTCCAACCAATCTTTATTGCGTTCTTCAAAATTCGATAGAATCCTGTTGGAGTTTTTCCACTTTTCTACCAGTCTACTTATAAAGCTTCTCAGTTTCTTTTTTTATTTCTCGGCACTGATTCTCAATAAACAGCAGAAAATTTGTTTGTGCAATGTACTTTGGCGCAATTTTCGTAAGAATAGTAAAATTTTTAAGTACAATAAAAAATAAGTTATACACATGTAGGTATGAAGCTTAGATTATTTTTGATGTAAATATTTTTCCATGTAAATCAGAACTTAAACATCATAAACGCTTTGGAAATTACCTAGTTATTAGGAAACTTTAAAACTTGTTATGGCATATCGTCATCTAAAACGCAAACGGCCCTAACTAACAGAAAATCTAAAATCAGTTTTTTGGTTGATTCTGATGCACTGCATCAAAATACGCAACCACAGAGTTGTATGACCAAAATTAGCGACAAAAAAACTTAAGTGATCGTTTGTTTGTGCAACATTGCAAAATGACAAAAAAAAACTGATAGATTTCACCGTTAAAGGAATTGTTTGTTAAAGGAAAATTTAATTAGCTACAGTAAAAGCATTTTATAAAAAAATGATTTCTTAAGAAATAAAAGAAAATAAGAAGAGTAAAAGGGTAAAGAAAATTGGAGACATTGAAGTAAGCATTTTTTTAAAAGAAAAAAAAAAAATGTGGATCCCACCATCAATATGATACGAGCCTTGGCATACGAACTAACAGGAACTATTTACTTTAAAACTAAAATCGATGACAATTATGCCTTGCTTACACAAAGAACTGAAAACAAAATCAATACTGTTTTACTTTCGAAACTGCATAAAGAAAGATTGAAAACTTCTAAAAAGAAGTGGCAGCACCGCAGGATCTACAGCCACTACTAACAAAAGATTTCCATTTTTCTATGATAGCATACCCTTTGAAAATTATTTCCTTTTAGGCTCCTCGAAAACTTCAAACTCTAATTTTGCAAGATGATTAACCACATAAACTTTTAATAAAACGAATGAGTTTGGGTTGAACTCCTGACATGCCAGTGGATAGGCCTTTTAGAAATCTGCTCGTGGAGACAGAGGCTTATTTATAATAAAGAGAGAACGCTGCTATTTTTACTTTAGATATTACTCTAAAAAACGCATTGAGTTTGTACTCTAAAAAACGCATTAACTTACATAGTTTGGTGAATGCAAAACCTAATTTTTAAAAGCTTAAATATTAACGACCACGCTTGGAAGAAACAAAACGTTAAAATTTCACCAAATCTTCGCACAGTTAACTGCTATTTAACATTTTTGAACAGCACGTGATTTTTTTAAGATGTCTAATATACCCCTACATATATACTAATGATGAAGAGATTTGTCGGATTCAGATGTTGAAGAAAATGGATAAACGTCCAATACAATACAAAGGAGAAGTGGAAAGCGCCGAAAAAATAAATTCAATGATATTTGGAAAACTCAGTTCAATTGAATACTTGCTAACGGCATTTCATTTTCGATTGCTAATGGAGGAATAAAGCTAAAACAGCATATGAAATCTACTAAGCATAGCCGGAATGTACTTTTTTATTGATATTATTATGTGATATATATATATATATATATATATATATATATATATATATGTATGTACAAGTATAAGAATTGTTTCTGTTACATAAAAATAAGAATTGTGTTGCTCCGCTTTTTTTATTATTATTTACATATGTACATGCAAGTTAAACAGGCATGTTCTGACACTCGCAAGTTTTTAAAGTCACATGTGATTTCAAAAACGCCGACTTTTGTTTTACATGTTCTGAAACTCACGCGTTTTGCTTGCGATTTGCTCTTTTTCAAACTCATGTTCGAAAAGAAAAACATATGTTTTTACGGTGCAAAACATAAACAAATGAAAATTACAACATACTGCCTGCAGCTGCCTAGCTTAGTTTCATTTCTTGAAAAAAATATGCAATTAAAAAAAGAACGAATTAAAAAGCGGATGCTTAGAGATTGTAACAATTCAATGGATACTATAATCCAATGTATATTTACGAGTATTAATTTAAAAAATGACGCAAGCCAAGAAATATTTTGGCGACAAATGGATTTTCTATTAGTGATATTGCATTTAGCGTCTTTGATGTAAAAGGTTGCTTACGTTGTAAGTAATCAGTACTTGATAAGTATTTTTGTCTATTTTGTTAGTTATAACATGCACGTTTGGAACTCATATCGTCCAAAAAATAATTTAAATAAATTTTTTAATGTCCCTTAACACTTTAATCGCACATTTTATAAGCACCGAATATTTAATAAGAATTGAAAATTAAAATAACCACATATTTTTTTGACTACCGACTATACGTTAAACCGCACTAGTACAAGTATATTTTCGAACATCAATTATAACAGCTGTTTGTATGAAATCGCCAGTACTCAATAAAACAATCAAAACAAACAATTAATAGAACACATAACAGATTTTAAATTAATTATTTGCGACTTTAATTGTGTAAAAATTAAAATAATTTCTATTAACAATTAAAGAGAACATATTCATTTTCATTTGTGTATAATTTTATTGTTGCTTTAAAGTTTATTTTAAGTAAAATTTGCAACTTCACTTCAGTATGTGCTTGCGATTTGAAGTCGCCAAATTTCTTGTGATTGTGAACTACAGAACACCTTTCATGCGATTTCAACTCGCATCGCCAGTTTTAAGCGATTTGCGATTGTCAGAACATGCCTGAAAGTATTCTTCTAAAGGAGCACTAAAAAAATTTAAGTTGGAGCCAACCCTTGGCCCTTGTTCTGTTCTTGGAAGAAATAAAAGAAAATAAAGTTTGTAAGTTTGGACGTCTTGTACATTTGATGATACTGAAACAGTGTCTATAATCTTGTGAGCAAACAAGTATGAATAATTAAAAATAAAAAGATGCATTTGTGGCTATCAAATTGCTAGCACAAAAAATCAACAACAAATGTACAAGAAGAGTTACAAAGAGAACGACAAAGAAAAAAGCTTTAAGTTGTGTGTGAACTTCGTCTCACCAAATTAACATTAAGATTAGTTGGTTGATGTTTACGATGTACCTAACAAAGCGTAGATAGATGCAAAGAATGCTGATGAAGGATGTGACGGTCCAGAAAATGCTGCATTTCATTCTGCTAGCGTCTAATTTTTCTTGTTTTCTTTGGAAAACGTCCGCATACATTTGTAAATAATTTTTCTTTCTAAAAATGTTTAGAAGATTAATTAAAAAGAACCTAAAAGCCGAAAATAAAGTAAAATTTCATTAATTTGACTTCCTTATAATTTTACTTGTTTAAATAGATTTATTGAATACTTTCGTTTAAATAAAGAGGGATTTGTAATTATTTTAAATAAAATTGAAAGTTACTTAATTAGTACATCTATTCCTGCAACAATTCAGTTAGCAGCTGTACTAAGATTTTTGGCCGAAGGCAGCTTCCAAAGGTCAGTTGGAAGTGATTTTAATATAGCCATGCATCGAACAACCGTTTCTAAGTGCTTATCATATTTATTGCCCCTCTTGGAAAGAAAACTTTGTCCAGGACTTGTTAAGCTTTGCGCCTCCGATGCAGAGACCAAAAAATCGAAAAAAAATTTTATGATAAATACGGTTTACCCGGAGTTGTTGGATGCATAGACGGCACCCATGTTAAGTTGAAGGGTCCAAAAGGGGAGGAACATCTTTACTTTAATCGATAAGGTTTATATAGCATTAATGCTATGATCGTATGTACTTACTCGTACATACAAGGAAACATATGTACATATGTGAACTATATACTTTTTAATTATCTTCTAGATTTGTGATTATAAGATGAGTGTAAGTGCTGTTGATGCAACTCGACCAGGATCCAGTAACGATTCTTTTATATTTAGCATGAGTACAGCACGAAACTTCTTTAAGGAAAAATATCAGAATGGTGAACGCAGCTCGTGGCTTTTAGCAGACTCTAGTTATCCCCTAGAACATTTTGTTATGACGCCGTATAGAATTCCAACGACTGTTTCTCAGCAAATATATAATAGGAGACATACTTCCGCAAGAAATATAATCAAAAGAACGATAGCCGTTCTGAAAAGTCGATTTCGGTGTTTATCGGAAACTCTTTGGTATTCGCCTATAAAAGTGTCACAAATTATCAATATTTGCTGCGCATTATACAACTTGTGTAATACTTTAAAAATTCCTGATCCTTAAATCTTGTTTACGGACGTTGATGAAAAATGATAAAATAGTTGGTGGTAAAATGTCACGTACAAAATTTTGGGCTGACCCTTAGTTTTGGACTTATGGACCTCCGAAGTTTGTATGTATAATATGGTATTTTGTAGCGGAATGAGACAATATGGGTATCATTGGAAAGAAAATTTCAATGCCTATTTAATTGAAAGGGTAGAAAATGACAGCGCAAATTTTCTTCAGCCGCAAAATGAGTTTTATGAGTTTGTTCCCTGCCAAATTAAGATGAAAACTCTAATGGATTTGCAGGGGATTGTTCCTTTTACTTTCCTTCTACCTCCAACTTAAAAATTCAACAAAGTAATCAAGAAGATATTGTTCGTAGAATACAAAAGTAAAACAGGCTAAGACCTTACATGAAAGTTGTAGACCAGTAGCGAAATATGGAAAAGGTGCATCTGTATCTATTCAAGCCGAACCGGTTGAAAAAGAGTTTAATGCGGCGAAAGTAGAGGTAAAAAAGAGAGTTTTATAGCAAGCTGCCAGATTTCTCCATTTTAGGACAATCCAGTCGCTTTAAGTCGGCTTTAAACAGAACTCGCATTAACGAGCCTTATAACAGCGTAATAAGGTGCATTAAGCAAAGTTTTACAAAACTGAGTAGATAATATGACGCCTTAGAAATAATTAGTGGCCTTTTTTAGTTTACAACTAAAACCATCCAACGAGTAAGTAATATTTAAGAATATCAAAATAAAGTGATAGCCATTAATCAAACTTCTAGATACAACCAGATGACCTTAAATAAAAGTTTAAAAATAAGTTGAATACTAAACGGAACATATGAGACACATTGGCGCAGTGCAACTGCACGGCCATCAGTAGAGTGAAATGCAAAAATGGAATAAAAGTATGAAACTTTAAACTATTCATCCGATTTCCATGAAACAATCTGCGATTTATGGAGGAGCTTTTCGTCTACTACACTTGGATACACCCTGTTTCAGTGCAGGATAGTACCACAGCGTGTCAAAGTAGGCAACCTCGAATTTGAAAAATGTTTCAGGCCTTATAACTTTATCAAAAGTTAACCGATTCTTAAAATTTTTTATTTGTATTAATCTACATAGTAGCCATTGGATCCAATAATTTTTTGTCTGCAAAAATCGGTATGTCAGTCGATGTAAAAGTGGTAGTTTTGTGAAATTTCGTAGATTTTTATTTTACGTTCGGTTTTCAAGACGAAAAGACAAAAACTTAAAAAAAAAACCCCAAAGAACATGGAAAAAACGTAAGAAAGATAGCGGCTCATCTTATTTAGGTCATGGTCCGAGGACGTTGATTGATTTCATTAGCACCATTTTTTAAACACTGGCTGACAGACTGGTATGCTTTAATTTTTTGTAGCTCCTCTGAGTCCTCTACCAAACTTATTTTATCCTGATTTCAGAATTTTTACACCTGTGGTGAAATTTTTACATAACAACCATTAATTTTCCTGCCTTGATGACATTTGGAAATTAAATAAAACGTTTCAATAAAACCTTTTGCTATTTTAAATAATTATGTATGTATGTATGTATATATTATCAACAAAAACTTAACTATTTATGTTTCATCTACATATAAATACTTAAATACAACGAAATAATTAGAAGGACTGAAAGCACAATAAAAAAAAAGGTAATTAGAATAATCAGTAGAAAATAGTGGAGAGACACTATGTTGATATTGAAAGATTTGAAATCTGGAGGTCTTCGGAGTTAAGTCGCAACATTTGCTGGTCCTCTGAATTGATGCGAACTAATTGCTCACTGTCAAATGTTAAAAGATTGCTGAGGCCATGTTCGTTGCTGTTTGCATTATGGGTAGCATTAACACTCGTAGGAGTCAACACTGCATTGACAAGAACTTCATTATTGTTATTTGTCACGCCATCATTTGCTCTTTGATGCTGTTGGTATTGCTGTTGATGCTATCAATGAAAATTTATTAACAAATGTCTGTCTCAACTTTGTTTTTGAAATTTTATTTTATAGAAAATACTTACTAAGTGATTAGAAGTTAGATTCCAGCCTGCACCAGCACCATTGCCTGGTCCTCCAGTCGCATTAGTATGTGCTAGAAGATTGTGCATTGTAAACGTATTTGTATTATTGAGATTACTCAGATTGTTAATTGCGGCAGCAGAAACTGGATTAAGTTTTACTTCCCAGTGGGTTGCGCCTGCGCCCCCATAATTATTAGCAAGATATTGTTGCTGTTGCGTCTGTTGACTAAAGGCGTTATAATTACTAACATCCATAGGGGGTGGAGCATTTTGACTAACATTGTTCCGGCCACCTGTGTTTGCTGCATTGTACTGTTGATTGGGCGATATTAATGGATGATTGCCTTGTGTTCCTGCGGTAGCTGTAATGGCCATGTTATAGGGCGAGGGTGTGTTGTGAGTATACGCGCTAGAAGGTGAAAGTGGCTGTGGAGATGGCGTTAGTTCCGGGGGGCTTCGATACAAACTATACGGTTGAGGCGATGTATCTGCAAATTAAATAAAATTAAAATAAGTTGTAGTCGATATGAAGATAATAAGATGTAGTCGATATGCAAAAGCACTTTCAGATAAACTTTTAAAGTTTGACCAAAAGTTTAAGAAAAATGATAATTGTTTTTAATATCTTTTGCAGGTTATATCGCTCTCTTTCGCTTTAAGAATTAAGTTTCAATTAGACGTGTCATAATTATTAAACAGTTGTCTTGGCAAACCTAATGGGAGTACAATGTTACTCGATTATTAGTTACTTGCCACAACGCCATAGTCATATCCGTTACCGTAAATATCATTCATATAAACTTGGCTGTTGAGTTGCCGTATAATTTATATATATTTGTTGTACCACATTTTTACGCCTGCTGCTTTTTTCAATTGCTCTTTTTTTAACAAATGACAACATTAAAGTTTGCACGAAATTGGTCGACACGTTCGTGTGTTATGACTTTTCATGGCAACATGTGATTTTGTCCATATAAAAAAACAAGCCCTGAATATTTGTTGTAGTAGAAACTCCCTTAATAATATGCATAGTCTACACAAATAGTGTATCGATTGCGAGAGTGGGCGCGGCACCTCACATACAAAGTGAAAGTTTTGATCGTTTTCTTCGGGAACTGTGACCAGAAGGGTTTTAAAATTTCGTACACGTAACTTTTATATTATCGTGCGTAATCTAGCTTTCTCGAGCGAAGCGCGCCCGAAATAGTTATTTTCCAATGAAGAAGAAACATTTTCATTAAAAATGGGAAGATAAAACATAAGTATTTAATGCTTTTTCATATAAATAGATTTTTTAGGAATAAATTCGAAATGATGGCTGGCTGAATTGGAGTAGCAAAGCGCGCCTGAAATAGCCAGTTTCCAATAAAAAAGAAACATTTTCATTAAAAATAGGACAAAAAAACATAAGTATTTATTTTTGTTTAATGTAAATGATTTTTTAAGAATAAATACAAAATGATGGCTGGC
Organism: Gymnosoma rotundatum; assembly: GCA_916610165.2. NCBI lineage: Eukaryota > Metazoa > Arthropoda > Insecta > Diptera > Tachinidae > Gymnosoma > Gymnosoma rotundatum. The sequence continues at coordinate 85,005,982 of OU744337.1, read as the reverse complement.
TGAATTGCGGTAGCAAAACGCACCCGTAATATCTAGTTTTCAATAAAAAGGAACATTTTCATTACAAATGGGTTTATGTTTTCTCATAAGTATTTTACGCTTTTTCATGTAAATAGATTTTTTAAGAATAAATTTAAAATGGTGAATTACAAAATTTAGATACTGATGTTTATGAATTTGATATGTACTAAATTTTAAAATATTTCTTTTTAATTTTACCTCTGGGTTCTGTTTTAATTGCAGTTATGCCCGTCGTGTTCCAGCAAGTAACATTTGTTGTTTGACCTATAAAAAATATTTATATTATATTTTTGTACCATAGAAATTATTTGAGTAAATTACATGCAAAAAAATATCAAGAGTTAAAAAAAATAAAAGCATACACGAATATAATATTACAAATGAGATTAAAGTGAAGGAGATTGTTAGTGTTAATCGCGCTTTATGCCTTGAAATGTTCTCGCAAAATATACGCCGCCAGGCGACGTGAGAAACTAAACGGTACTATGCATTACTGTAGGCAATGTAGCCATTTTACCCTCGCTTACATATCGCACTTGATCAGCAAGAGAGGTATTACTCAAAATTTTAAAGACTTCGGTAGAGATGAAAAACTTTTTTTAGTTACATTTTAAGAAAATTTGAAAATCCGAATACATCATTGTAAGCAATTCCATTAGAAAATATATTTACATTGTTTTCTCCTTTAAATTTCTACAAGTATTGCAAAAAAAATCAATTTTTTTAAAATATACCATTTTTCTGAAATTTGTCAATCATAAATGAAACAAATTTTATCAACAAAACAGTATCAACTCAAAATGAAACCAAGTTTAAAATAACAATTTGATTATTTTTATTTTGAAAAGGGGCTTAACTCAATGAAGGTAGTCAGTACGTAATCACGATATTGGTCACAAGTGTTGTTTTAGAAATGAAAGAGTTATCGGAATGCGTTGAAATTTGACAGTAGATAGATACTGATGTTGTTAGTGGATTTCTTGCAAAAAGTGAAATTTTAAAAATTTTGAGTTGATCAAGTGCGATGTATGTAATAAGTGGTTTTTACCCTAGTCCTGTACAAAAACTGTAGATGGTAAAGTATAAAAAAAATTTGTTTCTATGATAATTGAAATCAATCAATGGAATAGAAAATATTTCAAAATAAGAAATAAAAAAAATTTTTACACAAAAAGTACAATAACTATTAGAGTTTTTGTCTTATTTTTCTTTCTTTTTCTCAATTAGGGTTGCCACTGGAAACAAACCAAACCAAAAAATCAGAAAGAACTAAAACAAACTCAAATAACTAAAATAAAAACTATTAAATGTAATATGCTCACGCTCAAGTAATCAAAAATACAAAGTGCCGTTCACGTTTGATGAGAATATTATTCAGCACGATCAACTTTTACAATAATATATTTTATTAAGAACATAAAAAGTAAGACATTTTAATATTTCTACAGCAAAATAAGAAGCAAATAAAGAAAGTTTTCCAGCAAAAAACAAAAAAAAAAAAAAAAGGATTAATTATAAAATTACCAGAATTTTAGTATCTGCCACTCCTTCTTCCTTTCCCAAGGTATTGTTTCTTAAATATTCCAATAGCTTAAAAAAGACATACTTTTACACCCTACTGATTCTTTTGGAAATCAAACTCGGAATAAAAAAAAATATTTTAAATACCAAATAGACCCATAGGTTAAAATAGTTGATTCTTTTCGAGGGACATGCATTAAATTTTGTAATGTAATTTTGCTTTAGCCGAAAGATGGTTAAATGGAAATTAGGCCGATTCTCAAAACTATTACACCTTGCTATGAAATGACAAGATAGAAATTGCGTGAACATTTGTACAATAATGCTATTTTTTTTTAAATAATGTTAGTATTCTTTCCTTCCAATGATACTGCTGTGCCTCTTGTACAGTGATATGAGCCCTTTGTTTTAATAAGATATTATATTGAGTTTAAGTACCTATATATTGATTCTTAACACGCTGTCTTGACGATCCATTGATTTGTTCGACTATTGAACAATTCCATGAACGCACATTAAAATGCCATGTGTAGACCGTTGTGGTTCTTGTTTAAACAGCGTTGTCAGAACATTTGGTTATATAACAACAAGGCAGATTTATTTTACTAGGTAGTAGCGGTAATACAACAAATACAATATTTACAACAACCTGCCTTTTTATTGTTGTTTTGTGCGTTGGAAACGTCAAAAACACAAAAAGAAATAAAAGATAAAAGGAAAATAAAAAAACTTTTCACATTTCCAATTACAAACCAGCTGGGCGGACGACACTACCTAGTAAAATTAATCTGCCTTGATAACAATGTCTGCCATTAAACGTCACGTTTATTTTAAAAATTCTAAAATATTGAATTGTGGCGATATTTAAGCCAAAAAACAATAATATAAAAAAAAAAAAAATTAACATCGCCAATTCTGCTGACGTTTTGTTCATGTTCGAACAGAACAATTTCTTGTCAAGACGTAGTGTAAAGCATTTGCGAGTTTAACCAAGTTTTTTCACCTTCGACTTCGGTTTTTTCATTAATTGCTCTGTTGACTTTTAGATTTTTCTGATTTTTTCCTTTTGTATAATTTAGTCACGTTTTTTGAAATGTTTTCCCTATTTGATGAACATAACGTTGGGACGAACGACGAATTCTTGGTCCCCATTGAAATGCACCTAATCATGACATTGGACGAAAATTGTTATACGCGGCGAACTTTGAAATACATGTACAAATGTATGTATTTATTTCCATTTCTTACGCCGGCGAACGACGAACGAACTATTACAATATGACCATGTTTGTTGGTTTTAGTTTTGATGTTATTAAGTAAATAAAGTTATTTTTCTTTAAAAATATATTTATTTTTATTTTGCCGATTATTTTACAGATTATTATTAATTAAATATAAAAATAGTTTTTGGTTGTGTTTTTGTAAATGTTTAATTTTTTTTTAATTATAACAAATTTATTTGTTGTTATTTTGCTTTAAACTAAGAACTTACACAACGAGTTATCATTCATGAACCTGAGCCAAATTTGCCTAACGTAAGCCGAATCAGCCCGTTACCGGTTCCTATTTTTTATTTTAATAATACACGGAACAAATTCGAGGTTGATGCAATAACTACAATGAAGTGATGAAAGTATGGTAGTTATCGACTATCTTTTCATCTTTTGCTCTTTTACTCTTCAAAAATATTAATATTTTTTTAATTTTTTTTTTATATTAAAGTTTTTGCTTTTTTTGCTTCTTATTAAACGAATATTCTTAACAAGAGGAACTTACGTATCGTAAAAAAAAACATTTTACAGTAACAATTTAGTTTTACTAAAAAAATTTATCTACATATGAATATATTAATATTTCATTAGAAAAAATTACATCATATAAAGTTTAATGATGTTGAATTCTTAATGGCGTACATAAGTATGTATGTATGTGTGTACATATTTTAAAATATTCCAAAGCATAAATTCATTATTTGTCTTCAAATCTTTAGTAATGTTAAATACATATTTATATGTATTTTTTATATAGCCTTTAATGCAAAAAAATTTTTTTGCAGTCAATAATATGGAGCAATTGTTTTAACATTTTTGTTTTCTTAATTTACAAAAAAATTATATTTTATGAAAAATAGTACCTATTGACAAGTTTGTGTTATTTCAGAATATGTAACACAAAAGCTGCTTTTACAGCTTTTTTTGTGCTTAATATTGCTTTTAGGAGCGTAAAGAGCTTTTCTATGTTAAATTTTGCTAACTGTTCTAAAAAGTTATTAGTACAAAATTTTCTGTTAGCAAATTTTTTTTAGTTTTAATTTATTATTTTTATTTTAACAATTCACAGTCATTGCTAAAACTGAGCAGTACTTTAATTATTTTGTATTATAAAATAAAATATTTATATTAAATTGTTTTTTTTAAGCTCAAATAAATTACAAATTTTATATTCCTTGTACTTTAACTGCAAGAATTATTAAAAATATACTATATACCGACTTTTTTTTAGAGGAAAATATGTTATTACCCAACTCGAAATAGCCACTGAATTTTTTTTTAAATCACAACATTTTTTAAGCCAGAGTATAAATATTGTATTCAGTCAGAGTATGATTATATATATATATATATATATATATATATATATATATATATATATATATATATATATTCTGAAGTCTCCTGGAAGATGATAAACTAGAAGTATTTAATTATTATGAGACGCCGCAGCAAGAATTTAAAGCGAAAGTATTTTACTAAAGTGGAAAAATGTGTTGTTAAATAAAAATGACTCTGTTAACAGAGAAGAATAAACTCAACCGAGTTATGCTGGGATCACAATTGGGACGAGCGACATAATTTTTAGTTGCGAATATTCGCCGTCAGAAATAAAACACATTGGTGCATATGAAAATTAACACAATACCGCCGTCGATGAAATTCGTCGTGCGTCACGAACTCTCCGATAGATTTGTTTATATTTCTTACGCCGACGAACAAACTAGTACAGTGTTGTCATTTCTCTTTTTAGTTTTTTAATATATTAGTAAATAAAGTAATTTTTGCCTTAATTATTGTTTATTTCTTAATATATATCATTAAGTTAAACATCCACAATTATTTTCCAGAAAATTGCCTTCTAATGGCTTTTTGTTAATGCTTAATTTTTTGTATAACTATTTTATTTTGTTTTTTTATTTTATTCTTTGGTAACACTATCCGCTGTCATATGCAAAACAAAACAAATCTAAATATGATAAAAGTGAATATGATGTTTATTATTTTAATAATTTTCACAAAACTCAACATTTTCTGACTAATTTTTTTTTTTAATATTTACTTTTTTTTAAAGGCAAAAAACAATTTTGTTGAAAATAACAGTTTTAACTTTTTCGTCCTAATTTCTTATTTAAATTACTGCATATTAAAATATTAAAGTTAAGAAAACAAAAAGTTTATTCTAAAAAAGTTAACTTAACTGACGTAAGAAAGTTCATGAACAAATTTAAATTTAGGAATAAATTTTAAACTAAAGGGTGATTTAAAATGAAGTGTCGCACAGCAAAACGAAAACGGGAAGAACTCTTCATTCTAAAAGAAAACGTTAGTGCTTCAACAGTTAAATCAATGGAAGAAAAATGCCCGCCAGACCCGTATTTAAAGTGGCATTTATTTACTTTTAATTTTTTTGGCAATTAAATTTTGATTGTTTAAGAACTTACCTAAAATAGTTGATGAAAAGTCAAGAAACAGTTAGCAGTTAAATTAAATAAGGTTGATGATATCTAAATTGTCATTACTTTTAAACTACAATAAAAGCAATTACAAACCAAACAAACAAGCAGCCAGATTCACAACCAAACGCGCTGTAAAATTCGGATTTTCCAATTGTTCATACAAATAGAATTTTTCACAAATAGATGGCGCTTTATGCGCCAAATGAGTTTTGTCTTCTCGCCATAAGTTTTTTTCTTTAATGAAAAAATATTTTACTGAACGTACAAATTTTGTATACCGATACAGATGGTAAGAAGTTTTTTCAAAATCAATATAAATTTGTATAAGTAATTTAACCAATATCTTAGTATAAATACAGTTGTTTTAATTTCTTTACCGTTCAAAGTTAAAAGATTCACACGACAAATAAAAAACTTATTAAAAACTTTTGCAAAAAACCATTAGTTATTTGTGGACAAAGTTTTACATTTGAACAAATCCAGTTTTTGTAATTTGGTTATGTCCGCAAAGTGAAGGACTGGTGTAGAGTCGGTATACAGATTTTTAATTAAATTCTAGGAGCTAAATTCATAATTTATTTTAGCGTAACATTTTTTATTAAGACCCCTATTAAATATCATTGTAAATTTAAAATAAGTAAGTAATAAGTAATGGGCAAAACAAAGTTTTCATTCACTTCTTTCTAATCACAAATTATTCTAAAATAAAATGGTATTTTATTATTCTCTAGTTTACATAAAAAGAAATATCGCGATATCTAACAAATCAGTTAAAAAATCAACAACAACAACAACAACAACAATATACAACATTCTTTTTATGAATATAGATACAGGCGGTCATGCCTATTTCGTATTTGGTTTATAAAGAATAAAATAATATTTGTTCTTAAATTAAATATTTCTTTCAGATACCAATCAAAATAACTCTTCATAAACAGTCTTTAATTAATTATTTTTTTTAACTAGGATGAACTCTGTAGGAAAATAAAAGGATTAATTTTTTTAAAAAAACAACCAACCACCACCAAAGTTGAACACGATAAAAGGTGAGTAAAACGACACTAACTAGATAATACAAATACTATATGAATAAAAGACTGTAACGGAAATTGAAACTTACGACCATTTTGGTGTTGATTCCGCTGTTGTTGTAGTAATAAATGTACGGGATCACCGTTAGTTTTTTGACGTTTACGTTTTAAATGCGCGGGATCTAAAAAAGAATTCAATTTTTAAATTTATTTCACTACAAAAAAAAAAAAAAAAAAAACAAATACAATAAATAAATAAAAACTAAACAGAGAAAATAGACTGGATAAAACTGCTTAAAGCAACCAGTTTGTTTTAAAAGTTAATAAATAAACTTAAAAATTTATAAGTATTTATAATAATCCTGTTACAATGAAACATTTTATATATTCACTACTCATAATATTGTTTAAAGCAGGAACGTATGTACTACGTAGATATGAATGTACGTACAAGAAAATAGTAATAAAGTCATTACTTTACTTGATTTAATACAAATGTTTGTTTTACAAAAATACATATGTATGTATGTGTAAAAACCTTAAAACTATATACAACAATTGGCTTTTATTTTATTCAATTACAATTTAGATTCGATGGGCTCACATTATAATTAATTAGTGATTCCGCGCCTCAGGTATATTACCTAAGTTCAATATAAAAAATATTTATAATTGATTGATTATAAGCATAGTAATATGACCATTTAATTGGGACTACTTATAATACAACAATTATTACACAACAAAGTTTTTCCAAAAAAATAAATGGCTGTAGAGTGTCTTCACTTGCATCACTGTTTGCGTTTTTTGTCAAAACACAACTAATAACTAAATACAACCAACCATAAATCCATTCACTTACGCACATACAACTAGAGAAAGAGAAATTAATTTGGCGTATATCTTTCTCTGACAATATTCAAAACAACTATTAGCTAGAGTTTAAAATGGTTGTGTGATGTCTCAGCCATAAAAAAAGTATAGCCCTAATTTGAGCTATTCGCTGCTACTAAACGTTCTGCCACTTCTTCGGGCGTTAAAATTTCACCAGCATCGACAGGAGCATAATATGCTGAGGTTTCGTCAAATTCGCTGGCTGTTGCTTGAGGTGGTATGCTAGTATATAAAGCAAAATGTTCCGCCTCGGTCAGATCGACGTTAGGATCAAGTTGGACATTAAATTCGCCTTCGCAAAGATTTCGCAGGCTTTGCCGATCTGCTATGGCCACTAATTCCATGTTGCCGTCACAAATCGGTATGTCAGCTAGTTGAAGGGCCGACACAGTTTTGCGATCTAATGTGTTGCTGAGTGTTAAAGTGCTGGCATGAGAGTATTCTTCATTTTGAGGCAAACTATTGTAGCTTTCACCCTTGAGGGGAATGTGAATTACATTAGCATTTAAGTGACCCGGACGTTTTCCCGATACGCTGCTAACACTTCGTCCAACTGGTTTGCCCACCTTCTGGACTCTTTTCTCGGGAGAGTTTGGTAAAGATGTTGGCTGAAGAGATTTAATAGAATGCATAGATGCTCGATTAGAATCGTTTAAACTAAAATGGCCTATGCTTGGTTCTGGGCTAACTGCTGGACTGGTTGCCTTAGAACCTACTTTTGATCCAGCATTTAAATCTTCGACCTGTCTTAAATCATTTTTGCTTTTGCGTCGCGAAAAAAGTTTAGAAAAGAAGCCAGATTTCTTCTGTTTCGGTATTGTACTGGAACTACCAGGTTTTTGTGGCAGGCGTTTAGTAGGCGGCGATTGATCAGGGGTTTTCATAATGATAATAGGTGTTTGTTGACGCGATTTACGTTCTAAGGTGCTACCAATATTTGCTTCAATTGAGCGATTCTCTGCATTGCTGTCTTGCTTGCGTAAGCGTTTCGGTGGTAGAGGTGGTAGCTTTTCCTCCTCAGCGGCCGTAATATGCATGTGAGGTGAACTATTTTGTGGTGGTGCTGGTCTAGGTGGCGTTTGTAATTCTGGTTGTGATGAGGATTGAGTGACTATATCCAGATTTTGTTGACAGATTTCGTGTGATGGTGGTAAAGATATTGCCGAAGGTGGACTGGACCGAACTACAATTGGGTCATAATGATCGTTTTCAAAATCAGCTTCCAAATTCGAAGCTGGTGGGGTTAAGGGCATAACTTCACTCATTGGTATCATAATAGGATTCTTAAAAGCTATTTGCAAACTACTATAAGTTGCAGCGTCATCAAAACTCCCCTCCACCTCCATTGCAGTTTGTCCCCCATCAACCAGAGTAGCATTTGTCTCAGAGACACACGAATCAATGCCGTTCAATTCGTTCATCAAGGTACTGTTATAAGTATCGCGTCGTATGACATGATGATGTGAGTAAATACCATCTAATTCCGCCACCTGTTCCAGCAGGTCGTTTAGGGTTTTGTCGTCCGAGTCATTAGCGGCCACCTGAGTAGTTCCTGTATTAGTTGATGAGTTGGTTTCAATTGATTCCTTAAAAGCTGGATCTTGAAATTCTAATAATTTATTAGATTTAAACCATTTATTAATTTTTTCATTCGAATCCATTACTGCTAGTTTATTTTCCTGATCATTCTGACCTTCACTACCAGCGTTTAAAAGTTCAACAACCTCTTGCAGGCTGACACTTTTATCTTGTAATGTTTGCTGATGCTGTTGTTGCTCCAATTCACGCATTTTTTCATCAATAATTAAATCAATTTCTTTTTGACCGCGTTGTTTAGCCTCTTCGTCATCACTGTTCATAGTATCTTTTGTCGATGTCTGTAAAGTCTCGCATTTCGATTGATAAGATTGAGGTAATTCCTCAAAAACTGGTGTATTTAAATCAATAACTTCTGTTTTTTCATTGGTAATTTGCTCTTGTTGGTTTATGTCAGTACCAATAATTTTTTGGAAAATATCTAAGTCGGGTTTCCTCTTGAGGTTCCGACGAAGATCCAAAAATCGCTTCCTACCTGAATCCAAGGGTACATATTCGAATGGAAGCGCCTCACTGGTAACACCATCCGATGGCCGTTTCAATTGTATAAAAACCTAAAACAAATTTTAAATATATCGTTTAACATTAACCACAGAAGTTTGCGTTCTCCAGCTTACCTTCGCTGGCTCCGTTATGTCAATTTTACGATAACGCGGTGTTTTAAATGCTATGGCTGTCTGTTTGTGCACATCAGTATGTTGAAATTCCCCAAATGCCTCCCAAATCGTTTGACCATTCTTTTCCTCATAAAACCGCACGGAAATATCTTCTTTGGCAACTTTTTCGCATAACAAAATTATTTGTGTATTGCCCAGTACAGTGGCCGAACAGCTGCATAGACGACATATGACCAGATCGGACATAGCTTTTTTGTCGTATATGGGTTCAGAAACTACTGGGGGTAAGGGCTGTGTAAAACGTCCCTTTTGATCGCTTTCCATAAACACTTGGAAACACAAACGCACCGAGTTTAAATCAATACTAGAGGGCTGAAATCGATGAGCAAATCCAGCTAAAAAAATACTAGCATTAAAGCATAAACTAACAATTAAACGCAAAGTAGACTATATTACTTTTAAATGGATCTACGCGAATTTCTTCGCGAGCTTTTAGTGCTGTCTCTATGTCCTTCTTTTTGACGCACTGTATGCCGAGGTTGCTAAACACAGCCCTCATTGTCTCTGAATTAATTTCAAGCGTACACACACCTTTCTTGCAGCCCTCTTTACCAACTAAATTATGAGGATGTGGTCTAAAATAAAGCAGCTTCTTTTGTGTAATTCAATAAAGTGCTGTGATTTATTACCTACCTGTACGGTTGGTCTTTAGTGACACATGACACAACCACTACTGCACGTCCCTTGTAGCCCACAATCTCTATGGTGGGATATGTTTTATTTTCTGGTGTCGAATTGACTCCTGGTATAGAACCAGCAGAACGGCCTTCGCATTCGTAACGGAATCTTAAAGCTTTACCGGCTGGCTGCTCTGTTATTTTTACGTAGGGCTTTTTACGTACATTTTTACCGCTATTTGTTGGTTGTTGCTGTTGTTGCTGCTGCTGCGGTTGCATTCCATCATAAATGATATTTTGTGTCTGCTGTTGTTGATTTATATCCATAATTTGAGTGTTTGGAATATTGGATGTTTCCTCACCACTGCCTTCTTGGTAACCAGTTGAAAGGTCGTTATTGGCTGGATTTTGATACATCAATGTTTAGAAAAATTAACTGCAAAAAAGAACAGTAAAATACATATGAACATAGATAAGTTACTTTTTTTTATCAATTATTTTTTTTTGTTAAAGAAGAATATAAGCAAAAACACGGGATGGCTATACAGTGTCATTCATAAGTTATTATTTGTTATTATGACAAGAAATTTGCTGCATATTTGTTAACGATTCTATATACATATATATGTTATTATTAAAAAATTAAGTTCTCCAATGTAACGTCATTCATATAAACACACACGTAAATGTAGATATATGTATGTATATTAATGTATATTATATTGTGGATAACAGATATAAATTTTTAAAAAACTCAAAGTAATATTCTATTAAAAATGATTAAAATAGAATAGTATAATGGATTTTTATCTTCAGATTATTTAGCAAATAGTTTTACACCGTTTTTTTTTTTAATCCAATAACACAAACAAATTTATTTTAAGAAAGATAAATTATTTTATTTTACAGAACTGAAAGCCAATGTATATATGACTTGAAACGGAACAATAATGAATACAATCTATAAATAGTGCAAACGACGTCAAACATAGCACAAGCGTAAAAAAATATTTTCCTTGAGAATAGCGGGATAGAGTACCCAACTCTTGTGCTCACACAAAATAAAAAAATCGCTGTCGTGTAAACCAGAAGTATTTTAGTTCGTTTATACAAAAATTATTATCTGCGATGATTATGGTAGAAAGACTCGAAAGATACTAAAAATTTAAAGAAAAATCAAAAGATCTCACACTGAAAAAATACATGAAACATGTTTTCGCTCTTTTGTTATTCTCATAAAAATATCTACATGGGAAAGTGGACCGGCCTGAATTATATAGAGGAATGCCCAATTTATGTATGAATTCAATTCTCTTTTCACACTATTCCTGATTTAGTCTCTAAAAAATGCTTCATTGTATAGACTTTTTATCGTTGTTCTTACGGATTGACAACCAAAACAATGTCAGTTTACATACATACATACATACATTCATATATATAATAAAAGCCATTTTCTACGTTATCGTAATAACGGACGAAATCAAACTTCGCGCCAAACAAAGTGAACTGAAAAAGTTCGTAGCAAAAACATTTTTGTTAGCTCCGGGAATTTGGTTAAAAATAAAAGTTTGCGTAACATATTTTACAGAGAACAAAGTTGGAATCGGCAACCAGGCTGAACTAAAATGGACAGGGGCTGGCCTCAACACTTTAAACGACGTTCATAAAAAGTTTGCAACAGCGATGTCAGATATGACGTTTTCTCGCCAAACAGCGATTTCTAAACTAATTTTGCTTAAAATATAATGATTTGGTACTATATTGTTCGGTCAAAGCCATTTATTAGTCCGACAAAGTCCTGTTTTTAATAAAGGCAAGTTAAAGTAGCGTTATTCTAAAAACTTTCAAGCCATCACTTTTAAACGAAACATATGATAGTTAACAATTTGTTGATTCGCCAAACACATTTCACCCACTAAGTGTCACTGACTATGGGACAACATTTTTAACTAAATTAAGTAATGTTGCAGTTGATTATGAAAACATTGAAATCTTACGATAGAATTGTTTTTCATATTTAAGGATGCTTTTAAATAAACTAATAAATAGACTTTCTGAAAATGCGATCGATTTTACAAAAATTTTTTCATTGAAAATATACAAAATTTGTCGCTGTCAAGGATTATTTGAAAGTATTATGAATCTTGGTTAACCGTTGCACAGTGGTTCGAAAATGATTTATTTTGCACTTAATTCGGTATCTCATGAACCACTCAAGAAATCTGAAAAAAAATTGTACAGGAGCAAAGCAGAGGTGTTTCTAAGTGGAGCTCCGAATGATCGACAAACTAGCATAAAGCAGGCTTCTGGGTAGTCCCTCAAAGTTGAGTACCTGGAAAATATAATATTTTTATATGTCATAAAAAGTTTAATTTTAACTCAAATGTTAATTTAGGTTTTTTAAATTTAATTAGACCTTAAAAGTATCTTTAAAAATGTGTAGGTTGTATCTTTTAGTTTAGAAAAAAATTGGCTTAAATTTTTTTTAATTTTGTCCGATTTTAACTGGTATTTTTGGTTTATTTCAGGGTTATCCCAAAAAAGGTGTAATAAAAGGAAAATAAGGTAAAAATTATAACGGTTCTCCCTCCAGCCCATTGCAAACAAGACTTATAAATTATTTTAAAATTCCTTGAAGTGTAATGCACTGGTTAAAAAACGTTAACGGATTAAAAAACCTCAATTGTTGGCTTTATACTCCAAAAAGGATTTGACAGCCCCGTGATTAATTAAGGCATGGTAACCACTAAAAAAGAAAATTTTTCGGACTCTTTTCCCGTTCCAGGAATTTATATGTTAAAATAAAACAAATTTAAATTCTAGTCCACCAATGAAATACCGTTTCATTATGTTGCAATTTAGATTCTATGTTTTATTTCTCAAAAAAAAAAAAAAACACGTTACCGTGATTTTTTCATTTTTTGAACTAAATTTCATTTAAAAAAATAGAGAGCAAAAAATACTATAATATTATTAATTTCGAAGTCATAAACTTTCCTCTTCATGATTTTTGTTTTCTCATTTTATATGTAAAAATCAAAAATGTGTATAAACACAGTTTGTAAGCTATTTGTGTTTTTCGTATTGGCACAAGATGTGTTTACACACATTTTTAATTTTTACACATAAAATAAGAATAAAAGTCAGAGGCGTTGCCTCTGTGAAATTCCATTAAAATATCTTCAGCAGTTCAGAAGATACCGAGTTATGTAAAAAATAAATGTTTTTCAAACCACTTTGCGTTGGATGTTATTAAACACAAAGGAAAGATTAATTTTTGTTAATGTCACATATTACATCCTGTTTTATAGTTTATTTTCAATAATAAATTTAACTAAGACTCACTTGTAGAGTGAAGTTTACGACGCTTTATAACCTATTGTTAATTATACATATATGTATGTATTTATGTGAAAAAATTAATATTATGTGCTATTAATTTTTTGCACTTCTTGTGCACCTTCTCAAAAAATATAAGGTAAATTTATTTTACGTGCAATGTATCAGAAATATAGTAAAAGTTTAATTTTTAATTGTTGAAATTGTTTGCTGAACTCTTTGATACTGTAAGAAAGATAAATTATTTAAAAGTTTTCGCGGTCGTCTTCTTTAAAATTAGACATCAGAAAAATGTAATGCATTAGTTTCTGGATTGCTACATCCGTCATCAGCATTTTTCGCATTTATATACCTTAGGCTATGTACATCAGTATTTCTAGGAAAAAAAAATAAACTTACGTCAAGCAAGGTACCTTATGCATGAAAGAGTTTCTATTTTTGACCGACTTCCGAAAAAGAAGTACGTTATCAATTGGTCTGAAATAGAGATAAGCTATATTTCAGTACCTGGAGTTAAATCATTGAGACTGAGTTTATTAAGTAACATTTATGTATTATGTATTATTATTACACAATGGAAAAAGAGCAAAACAGAACTTTACATTATCTTGACATATCAATAATACGAGGAATTGATACCTTAAACTTTGACATTTATAGAAAACCAACCATGACAGACACAACTATCCACAGCTCCTCAAACCATCCTACTCAACATAAACTCGCAGCGTTTGATTCACAGACTTAAAATAGTCCCACTCGCTCCAGATAAATACAACAAAGAACTCGATACAATTTACACTATAGCTAAAAATAACGGTTACAACCACACAACTATTGACAAACTACTCAGACAATACAACAACAAAAACAAGAAGAAAGAAGACAAGGAAACAATCGACACAACACGACGACACATCTTTACTTACACAGGACCAGAAATATATAGATTAACCAACCTTTTCCGAAAAGAAGGTTTACACACAACATTAAAAACGAGCAACACTCTACGTAACAATCTCAGGACATCAATAGAAACAACGGATAAATTTAGCACCAGCGGAGTATACAGACTTACTTGTACTTGCAACCATACATACATCGGACAAACTGGACGAACATTAAAAACAAGGTTTACAGAACATATACGATCATACAAAAGGAAAAGGGAAGACTCTAATTTCGCAAAACACCTTAACACACATGGACACGAACCAAAGGAAATAGATGAATGTATGACAGTATTACACCCAAGTAAAAAAGGACGAAGACTAGACATTCTTGAAAACATGGAAATTTACAAAACACGAACGTTTAACAGAGCCATTATTAACGAACAGGTAAACACAACCTCTGACACGATTTTTACACCACTAAAATTACTAAAACACTCTTACAAACGAAAAACACCCACAGACTTACCTATCTAATAATAAAAGACCCAAATATTAAACTATTTACCCCAATAAACAGGACAGATATCAGGGAATCTACCTGCATAATACTATTTAAACGGACAAAAAATTACCTAAACCCACCACCTTTTATTCTTAACACTATCTATTTTTAACACTATCTCTTCAGTTTTAATAAAAACGCGGCTTGAAAATGATGTTATCAAATCGAAAGCGCTCGCCGAACATCCAAAGTACACAGCCAGTGACGACGGTTATTACCGAAAATTATAACAACAGTTTATTATAAATTTGTTGTTTTTTTTTTATTAATATATGACAAATTTATAAGAACTTTTAGTGAATGTAAACGAAAAGATTCAATAAAAAAATCGCTGAAGATTATATTCAAAGAATATCGAAATATAAGGAATTACAAAGAAGATTTACATAACAAAAAAACTGACCTATAGCTAGAACAATTATTTAATTACTATTATTTATTTAATTATTATTTACGTCGAAAAATATATTTATTCATTTTGGCAAGATATCGTAAGGAAAAGTGAAAAAGAAAACAACTTTTCGTTAAATATGTGTCTCCTTTAATTGAACTCCATTATAGACGCTTGTTTGCCAACATTTATAAATATTTTTCATTTAAAAAAGTTCTGACGTACTCACTCTCATTTTTTTCATGTCATAGTTTTAAATAAATAGATTTAAAAAAAAACAAATGATATAATTTTAAACAGATTTTGAGACTACCTTTACAATCTCAATTGGCCTAGCGCCAACATTTTCATAATGGTGAAAGATGTTGCGTGTTTTGTCTCAGTGTTGTCACTTACAATTAAGAGAAAAATTGAAAGTTTAACTGATTTTTTACCAACTTTTTCTTTATATGATGTGTTCAATTCTAGTTCTTATAATTCTAATAGTGATTGAGTAATAGACAGACAAAGTGATAAGAATATCCTAATCACCTTGACTGTGGTTCAGTGTGTGTGTAGTTGTTGTTGTTAAAAATTACTATTTCGATTAAGTGATAAAATATAAAATCGATTAAAAATATTTTCATGCCTAGTAACTGTTAATATTTCAACAAGATTATACAAAAATACGGTAGCACGTAGTAAAATTAAATAAATACCACTTAACGCAAAAGAATATCTGTTGGTTGAAATTAGTATTATCAAAAATAAAGTATTTGACGTTTACAAGCAGATTTAAGTACCAGTTTGAACAATAATAACACTAAAGGCTGCGTTGTGTTTCAAAATTGTAGTCAATTTATTTTGTTTTTGTTTTTATTTTTTATTCATTTACAATGCTTTTTAATTTATTAGAGTTGATTTGATTTATTGCGATTATCAGTGAAATCGTCTGACTTTTTAACACAAAAAAGTTTGATTTATTTTTTCAATAAAAATATACGTATTTTATTTCTTGTTTATTGTTTTCTTTTTCATTTTTAATTTCACATCTAAAAAATTATTCTTTTTCCATAAGTACAATTGACCGTTGCTCTATATTTTTTCCTTCTGCAAGAATTTTCTATTCATTTTTTTAAAAGAATATGTGCTCTTGCTTCTTGTGTACATTCTACTTTGGATTACTCACAGATTTTCAAATAAATTGAGAAGCAAAAAAAAATGAATTTTTAAAGCTCTTAAGAGAGATACCAAAAGTTATGTGCAAATGAAAAGCTTTAATATATAGGTTAAAGAAGCTTAAAGTGATCACTGAAAACAGTATTTTGGAATAAAAATCTAAGGCAAGTAACAATATTCTATCCTCGTAAAAAATGTTAACTATTTAAAATCTACATTCAATATGACATCGTGGAACTTCATTGGTTTATTTTGGTAAATAAAAGGACACCCAGTGGGGTGAAATACAAAAAGAAAAAAAAAATGGAATAAAAGTTTGGAACTTCTAAACTAGTGACCTAATTGCGATTCATAGAGGAGGACCTACAATTTTCGCCTATTGCACGTGGACATAACTTGTAGTTCCATACGGCATCCAAATTGGCAACCTTGAGTCTCAGAATTTCTAAATTATGCTTTGCTGTTATTATATCTGCAATAAGCAACACATAACACAACACCTCTAGCATGACAATATGTACCGCAGTAGTGAAGAACATCAGTATAAGCCAATTTAAAATAATATAGTTTTTAAAAACGGAACGGTAGATTACGCTACACACTTGTTTGAAGGTCCAGATACTACTTCTTAAATAACTGGTATCGACAAGAATTTAATACGACGTTCTTAAGTCATTAAAGCGATAATAAATAGCAAAAAAATTAATAAATACCAAAAATAAAATATCATAACTATGTTTTAGCATTTGCAAAAATTATTTTTATGCTCTTCACCACAAAAAGTGGAAAAAGAGTATATTTAAGTTTTTCATTCTGTTAGTAATTCCTACAATATCCATTTCCAACCCCATATAAATAAGTATACATATATATTTTGATATAAATATGTCAATCGATCAGATATAGTGCCGAAAGAGGTACTATTAGAATGTAGTATGATCGGTCGACGTCCTTCGAGGCAGCAGGCAAAACACCACGCCTACCTCTAATTTTTTCATGTCATTTGGAACAATATAGTTACTCCAGTCAAAAAATAAATATATGGGGAGAATGATCGTGAATTTAAAAATAAGAAAAAAAAGCATCAAGTGAAAAAAATTGGCGCTCGCGCATATTTTCCGAGATACGGGGCTCTGAAATTTTGAACTTTTTTAAAATATCAATATGTAATATGAAATACTAAAATTTTTTAAAAATTCTTAACCCATGAAGAACCGATGTAATTTTTTATATATGTACATATACGCAGTAACAATTTTTATTTTAATTTTTAATTCTGTTACCCCAATATTTGCTTTTTTTGATTAGAGTTACTTCACTCAACTAGATTTACATAGATGGTGAAGGGTATATAAGATTCGGCATAGCCGAATATAGCACTTTTACTTGTTATTTTCTATTCTTGTTTAAATAATAATTAAAATAAAAAGTAAAGCAGCCCACTATTTTTATAATTTATAATCAAAGTATATATATATATATATATATATATATATATATATATATATTACATGCAAGTCTACAACAAATACAACATTAGAACAACAACAGGCATTTTGTTTGTGTAAAATCAAGTATTATGTCAAAAAACAGTTCAGAGATGGTAAAGAGGGTAACATTTTATCATTTTTCTAACTAAAAAATTAATAAATTATTTTCTATTTTATTAAGCTTTGGGTCCTTATATTTTTTTATTAATATTTTATTTCAATATTTCGGTACTTTCTGCGTACCTTCTTCAGGAAACAAAATTAATATATAAGCAAAATAACAAAATTAATTAACAATTGAAAAATTTTTTTGTCATAATGAAATTAAAAAACAATGTTTCAAAAAATTTTCAAAAAACAAAAATATAAAAAAGTGTTGTGTTACATACATATATTAAGAACAAAAACATTTATGTTATTTTGTGAATTATGTGTCTGTATATATGAGCGACATTATCTGTATCTGCTTTAAAATTAATTCTTTTAGTCAATGGAGTATTTACAATGTGTAACATTTCCAAAATATACCGTCTCTTATAATTTTTTTCAATACTAAGAACTGAAGCATTTTCAAAGTTAGGATAGTGACCTAAATCAAAACAATGAGTGGATAATGCTGTTTTTTGTGAATTAACATATCTTAAGTCCGACTTATGTCCAGCAATTCTAGTCTTAAGTTTATTTTTTGTTGTACCAATATATACCTTATTGCAAATCTCCTGATCACTACCTTTACAAGGTATTTCATAGACTACATTAGAAATGTCAAATTTATTAATTCTATCTTTAGTCTTACTAAATAATCTATTCAGTGTATTATTTGTTTTATAAGCCATGTTATATTTTTCCTTATTGAAGATTTTTGATTTCTTTAAACGTTCTGAAAAACCTTGTACATAAGTTAAAGACTTATAAATCTTAGGTTCCAATGTGCTTATCTTATTTGTATTTCTTTTATGTCCGTATTGTCTAATAAATTTATAAATAAGTATTTTTGGAAAGCTATTATCCGCTAGTATATTTTTAATCTTTTCTTTATTCTTTTTATGAAATTCTTCATCACTTATAGTTAAAACTCTTTCAATTAAATTTTTAGCTGTATTAATTATTATACCTTTGTTGTGCTTAGAAAAATAGTTAATAATTCTTCCTGATGCTGTCGGTGTTTGATACCAATCCATTAACATATTATTACCTCGTCGAATCAATAAAGTATCTAAGTAAGGAAGTTTGGAATCGCATTCCTTCTCTATTGTAAACTTAATATTAACATCAAAAGAATTGAAAATCTTTAACATATCATCAATTGCACTATCAGAAATAATGCAAAATAAATCATCAACATACTTAGTAATAACTTTTGGTTTTATAATTAGTTTTTCTAAGCAAAAGTCCAATAATTTCTCCATAACAATGTCTGCAACAATTGGAGATGCCGGAGATCCCATCGGAAGACCCTGTTTCTGAACATATATTTTTTTTATCATACTGAAAATATATATTATCCTCTATGCAAAATTGAAGAATACGTAAAAATAAATCTTTATCAATTTTAGTGTGTGGTCTAATTATATCCCACTTTTCTTTTATTGCATCAATAGCTAAATCTACTGGTATACTAGGAAATAGAGATATCACATCTAAAGAAACTAATTTTTCATTATTTTCTACTTTAAGTTTTTTTTATCTTATTCTTAAAATCTAAAGAATTCTTTACGTTATATTTTGAAAACTCAGTGATTTTCTTCAAAATATCTGTCACATATTTGCATAAGGACCCAAAGCTTAATAAAATAGAAAATAATTTAATAAAAAAGGGTAAAATAATCATTATTAAACTAAAAAATTAATATGAATTTTATTTAATTATTACTCGTAGTAATGGTTCTAAGCCTTTTTGTGTTGTGGGGCATCCACCGAATTGGCGAGGTTGTACTTACTTTTTGCAATACAGGGAATGTAAAAAGGAATTGGCAAATGACATTACAGAATATCTTTTTTAGAAGTTAAAAACTATAAAAATGTTAATATTAGCTCTAGTTTCATCGAGTCTAATAAAAAAAATTTGCAAATTGCTTTGGTAATACTCAGAGGGTTGTTAATCAATCAAAGAAACCGCAGTTGATTGAAGAGTTTTTGATCATTGCTTAAAATTTATGTAAAGAGGAGACAATGTCTTTGGAAGACAAAATTAAAAGTTTTTTAATAATTATAAAAGCTGTTCTCATGCTAAATAGAACTATGTTAATTTTAACTTTTAACGTTCGATCCCTAATTAGCCCTGGTAGAAGAAGTTCTTTAAAATGTAATAAGATGGATATTGCCTCTTTGCAGAAGAATTGGCTTGAAAAATTGCACATTTCTGAAGGACAATAGCTCGGTAGGCGTTGCTATTGCCATGAAAGAAAATTATTCTTTTCGTCACATTATTTGATTTTATTGCATTTCCAAATATATATTTTTTTCCAAATATTCTTATTAATTGATCGCTTGCCTAAAAAAATATTATTTTGTATATATATATATATATATATATATATATATATATACATATTAAATTATAACTTTAATTACTCGGGGTTGTCATGAAATCCAAGTCGGATTTGATAATTATCGCTTTTGAAATACGATATTGGATTCATTTGGTGTCATGAAAACATGTCGGTTTTGTTATTTTCGATTGGAAATAAAACCAATATTCGAATCAGGTGTTTTCTGTTTTTGCTCTTTTGTTTACAATTTTAAGTGCATTTTTTTACACAATTTTCCAAATTGTACTTAAATATTGCTAAAAGTTGCGTTTTTTAACCGACTTCAAAAAAAGAAGGAGTTTATACAATTCGGCTTAATGTTGCTTTTTTTATGTTTGTGCCTCCAGAACTGAGTCATTTCTGACCCGATTTTGAAAATTTTTGGTGATATGATAGATTATGCTTACAGATTGGTCTCGTTTTAAAAACAGTTCATAAAATTATAAATTAAAGGGTGCACCAATAGTTCATTTAATTTGGTATATGGCCATACCTTTAAAGAGTTGTAGACAGACAATTGAAATTTACAAAGAACCTGTATTACTAACTTCTCTATACCAACAAGTAGAAAATTTGGATTTGGAAATAAACGGGTGTCCCATTAGTTGATATAATATGGTGAATGTGGCCGGAATTTTGAACTATTGTAGACAGCTGAAATTTACAAGGGACATGTTTTGCTAAGTCCGCTAAGACAAGAAGCTTTGGATGTTCCCAAAATTAATGTAATTTGTTCTATGGCTATCGAGCGTTACGTTTGCCCGCAGTGGGTAAAAAGTAAAATTAATACTGGTATGTTACTTTTAACTTTTTTATTTACTTACATTTTTGCAAATTATTTAACTGTAATAAATAAAAACAATTTATTTATTAATTCCGTCAGCTATTAACCTCTTGTTTTACTTCCAATAAAAAAAAACGATAATATTGGATTCTATGACACCTAAAACCAATAAAATTTCAAGTTCGAACACAAAACCGATAACCCCCGACAACCCCGACTATTTAATTTATAAAGGATTGTCTGCATTCCAAGTAGTTTCAGCTAACTATGACGGCATGATTTTAATAAGTGATTTTAACGCAAAACAAATTTCGTGGGGTGTTGTAGTGAGTAACTGCATGATAGGCTTTTTCCAACTGGTTAACAGATTTTTATATAGATTTTATTAGAATTTCTGATTCTATGCCCTCTTTTCCAAGCAGCAATTCTTTGAATTATTAAAAAAAATTAATATAAAAAAGAATTATGTATATCTATGTCCGAAAAAATAAAAAATTATATAAACTAAAATTTAGATGGGAAAAAGAACTCCGACTGATTTTTAGAAGAATTTAAAATAGGAAAGATTATATTTTATTGTCAAAACAGATTTATCTGTAAGACATTATTATAAAGGAGATGGTTAAAATTGGACAAGCCGAAACTTTCAAAAATTGTTTTGCAAATATTAAACCAGGCCCCACACGCCATTCAGGAAAATTTATAATATTTTGGATGTTTCAAAAATATCCACGCTTACTAAAATAATTGCAAATGGTACAGAGATAACATTTTTCAGATATTTATTCTCGTTCAGTTTCTAATCGGTATGAAAGCTCAATAGAATCACATTTGCCTAAGATACCAAACCATCATTTTAATTTCCATAAACATTTTCATCAACTAATATTCAAAATAATGCTTTGTTAGTTTTCATTGATCAGCTTTAGTCTATTTCTAAAACAATAAATATTAATAAATCTTCTGGTTTGAATGGTACGAGGGCTGCTATATATATTTCTGGCCTGGCAACACTGAGTACTGCCAAGTGCAATCTTACATTTCCATTGGAAAGTTTGTCATTTTTAAGCATAATCGTACTCAAAACGTTTTGACATAAGACCATTATTTGTGTTGTTAACAGTGACTTGAAAAAATTAATATAGAAAAAAATGGAATTAACTCGTGAACATTTTTGTGCCATCATTTTTCACAACTTTCGACGTGGATTATCACGACAAGAGTGCATTGATGAACTTAAATCTTTGTATGGCGATGAAGCACCATCCTATAGCACTGTGAAAAATTGGTATAATGAATTTAATCGTGGCCGAGGTTCGCGCAAAGACAAATTCCGTGAAGGTGGTCCAAAAACGGCTGTTGTGCCAGAGAACATTGATGCCGTGCGTGAACTCATAACGCAAGATCGACATGCGATATACCGAGAGATAGAGACATCCTTGGACATTTCTTCCACCAGCGTACATTTGATTCTGCATGAACACCTGGCCGTAAAAAAGGTTTTTTCTCGTTGGATCCCGCACAATTTGAAAGTCGCTCAAAAAAAGGCTTGTGTCGATTGGTGCAAAGAAATGTTGCAAACATACGATTGCGGTGCTTCAAAAGACGTTTATAAGATCGTCACAGGTGACGAATCATGGATCTATGCGTATGAGCCCAAAACGAAACAACAATCGACCGTGTGGGTCTTCAAAGACAAGCAAAACCCAATAAAACTTGTTCGCGGAAGAAGCACTTCGAAGCAAATGGTCGCCTGTTTGAGCAAAGTAGGACAGTCACTTCTGAGTGGTACACTACAATTTGTTTGCCTGAAGTTATCGGAGAAATTCGAAAAACCAACAAGAGAAGACGAATCATTGTTCACCATGACAATGCGAGCTCTCACACATCGGCTCAAACCAGAGCATTTTTGACCGGCCAAAACGTCGAATTAATGGGTCAGCCGCCTTTCTAGTTCTTCACTTATATATGTAAATATCTAATATATTTATAAATATCTGCTTTGTTTTCCCAAACATGAAAAATATAAAACGAATGAGGGCCTATAAATGAAACCATTCTTTAGTTCAAAATTGTTACTTACGAATAATTTTGATGCAGAAGTTAGGCTTAAGGTGTTATAGAGATAATTTTAAACTTGAAAATTTAATTTTTATCACAAAAATAACAAACAAATATAAAGAACTAAGTGCATAAATTAGTATTGATATTTAAATAAGTTCCTTAAAATTACTGACTGCATAAAATAATAGTTATAACGTGGACCAAGATCTGAAACTTATTTTAAAATTAAGAATGGATCTCAACTAGTCCTGCGCTTGTCGCCTCTTTGTTGTCAATATCACATATAATTTTCGTAAAAAACGCAAAAAGTTTGCCAAGGTTATGTAAAATTAAATATTGAATATATAAAAGACAGATGGAATACCTGAACAAAGGTAAAATTAAGAGGTTAGTTAATACACTGACCGTCAAACTAATCAAATATTGAAATTATGTTTCTCCAACTGCAATACCAGTTGGATTTGTTGATACCTGTTTTGGTGTTGTATGAAAACTACCAATAATTGTTTTTTGTAGTGAAATATTGAAGTTTAAAATTTGGTATTATTTTAAATCCCAGTTAATATTAAATAATTCGTTAGAATTTGTATATGATGTTAAAACCATTCACTCAAGTGTTTTAATTAAAATGAGATGGTTTTGGATATAAACCATTACGGAATTAATTTTAAAGCTTATAAAAAACACCGTCAGGTTTTAGAATTAAACTAAAACTTTTTACAGTGTTTGCATCTTAATGGTCAAGAAATTCCTTTTGTAGAAAATCGTAAATATCTTAGTCATCACGCTAGAACTTTGCTAAACAAAGTTAAAAGGATTAAAATTTCTTTTGGAAGATTGTTTGGTAGTAAGAAATTGCGAGATAAGAGAAATATGTTCATTTATAAAGCATGCAGAAGGCCAATTCCGATATGGTTTACAATTCCGCGTTCGGATATGAAAGAAATGCAAAGTTCTGAGACTGTGCGTTAACAAACATTTTAAACAAAATAATAAAAAAATTTCTAATGAATATATGTACATACAATTTGGCAAAAATTAAACCTTAAGGTTCATATGCTTTTGATTTAATGAAACGTTTTATAGATTCCCCACATAATCTGGATAACGTTTTGATACGGAATGTTTTAAGCGATCAAAGTGGTCTTAATTGGCTCAATACCAAATACTACTCACTCTTATACCCTGTTCAAATATACGTTTTAATTTCGCAATAAAGGAATTTACGCAATTAAGGCCCTAATTGAACTCAATTTACTATATAAGAAATCAATAAATAAATTGATCAATTAGTACTTAATTGAGTCATTAATTGAATAAGTTTCCTCATACAACCCTTTTGAACTTTGTTCAGTGAGAGAAAATTTTATACAATGACAAAACTAAATGTCATAATAATGAAAACTGAAATATTTTCACATTAAATGAAATGAAAAATTTAATGGAGATTCTGAGCTTGCTTGATCGTACTGCAGAATAAGCTGTTCTGTTCTTACCAGTTATTCTATTCTACTGTCAAATATTAATTGAGTAAAATAAATTGGATATGTGTGAACACCAATATTAATTACTCAATTTAAATTTTAATTGTCTAAATTAAAGCGTATGACTGAATAGGGTATTAGGTTATGTAGAACATTAAACTAATTGTGTAAGTAACATTTTAACAAAATTTTACTGGTTAAAAATTCCTAGTACCCATAAGGGATAACTCTTTATTATTTGATTTATTTTATTTACATTTAAGTTTAATTTTAAAGTACATTGTGTATATTTCAATAATGGTTTGCCAGGAGCAAGCAATATGAACTAACTTTATAATTCTTCCGCCAATAACCGTTAAGTTTGTTACTGTAAAATAATAACATTTATTAATACAAAACATTAAGTGTTCTTAATAATTAAGTGTTCTTTGTAATTTATTTTAGTATTATTCTTCTTATGTAGGCTTCTTTAAAGTCTCAGATTAAATGTCTTAGAAATGGAAATTTAAATAATTCAATTTGCATTTTTGCAAAGAGAATACTCGTATTATTTAACATTTTTATTTTAAAAAACGTTTGTTCTTAAATCTTTAATTACTTCTACAACTGACTTTGTGGTTAAGTTTTATGTTTGATTTGCTGTTTAATTTGGAAATTTGTATTTTTTTTTCAAATAATTTTATTATTTTATTAATTTATTATATTTTATTAAATTAATTAAAAAAAATATCGTGCTATTTTCATCCGGATTAAATAATTAAATCGCCGATATTGTTTATTGAGAATGAAACTTCAGAAAACTTTTCGCAAACATTTTAAATAAATTTAAGATTTTTGTCCAAACATAAAGTAGATTATTTGTGATATTTTATTTTTTTTGTAATATTTTCATTACATCATAAAAGAGCCAAAACAAGTCAGCTGTATACAGTGGATAACCAATGCCACGGATCTAGTAATTTAATCATGATAAAAATAGACCGATATTTTTTTGAAAATTTATTAATTTATTATTCCCTAGGTGTATTTCAACTAAATATTATCTCCCATATTCGTACTAAATAAAATAACGTTGAAATGTGTTTTATGACAAATTTTCCATACAAATTTGTCCTAAAAGACATTTAGTTGTACTAATAGAGTGATAGATACCATTAAAAAAAAAAATAATAATAATAATAATAAAAAAAGTTGTTTTATTCAAACTAGTTACTTACATTTCTTACTTGGTATAATAATACCTTTTCGCATATTGTTTTGGTACATATGAAATTGAAGGAACCGAAAATAATTTAAATTTTTGCAGTTTTTAATAGATAAATTTTATAATAACCGATCACCAAAAAAACATAATAAAATTTTTATTTTATTTATAATAAAAAGAAACAATTAAAACTCTTTAAATATTTCTAATATTCACGCACTAGAGGAATGAACTTTTCGTATTTCCAAAGAATTTCTTCAAAACAAATTTCTTTTTAATGAATCACAAGAATTCATTGAGAAAATGTATTCATTAAAAGCAAAAATATAAAAACGAATATGATGATCGAAGAATATATTCATAATTAAACCGTTGCTTATGCAAAATTATATTATATTTTCACATACACAACGTATTCTATACTCAACACAAGAAACGAAAAAAATTAAAATTTAATAAATAAACAAGTCGCTACCAACCCAGTTGACCAGCGCATAATGCGCAAGTTGTAAAAATGTCCCTTAATGTAATAAAATTAAAAACAAAACGTTTAACCAAAGACAATTTATTTATAACAATATATTTATTTAATTTTTTATTTTTGGCTTAATATATAGTATATTAACGGAAAGCACCGCATTTTGTGATGACTTAAAAAAAGTTTATGTATTTGCAATTTGAACGACACCCCCAACATCTTAAGTTTTACGATGTTGGGGCTAAAGTTATTTGTGCACAAAATGTATGTTTATTTTACCACGAAAAATTTTTATGTTTTTATAATAGTACTTTCAAAATATCTGGTCTTGCCTTGCCTTTAACAAACTAATTGACGAAGCTGCTTGAAAACATGGCCAACTGGGTGCATTCAAACTAATAAATCAGTATATAAACATGCACTCGTTGTATAAAAATTGTTACGAATGTATGAAATTTTTTTAACATCTACACAAGAATTTTGGAAGTAGGCCATAATTAATGGGAATTTTCAGAAAAGCTCACAAAGTTTTATATTATACCCTTCACTACAAGTGAAAAAGAGATATACCCCAAGTTTCTCAATCCGTTTGTAATTTCTACAATACCTATTTTCGACATCATAAAGTATATATATTCTAAATTCTTATGAATAGCAAAGTCGATTGAACGATGTCCGTCTGTGCGTCTGTCCGTCCGCGTTCGGGTTAAAATCAACTTTGCCAAGAAACTAGATGAGAGAAAATTTAAATGCGCCAATCGATCAGACATAGTTTCGAAAATTTTGCTATTCTAAATTAATTTTAAAAATAATGGCCCATATTCATAGTTAAAATAAAGTATACATTAAGGGAACTAAAGTCGGCTTTACTTTAGAATCGACTCTAGCTCATTCATAGATAATTTAAAATATACTTCTGGAGAGAAAGTCAACTCTAAATTTTAAAACTACCTAAAGCTGTTTTTAACTCATTTTTTCAAAATTATTTTATTTGGTTTGAGAACACAATACTCTTTATCTGATTTTTATACCAAAGTGAACAAAATAAAAACAAGGTTACTTTTTTCAAATGTTTGTGTAGAAATTGTATGAAAACATTTATCAAATTACAGTTGGCACCCAGTGGAAGGCGTCTAAACTTAAAGTGTACTTTATTCTTGACTATGAAAGCAAAAAAGATAATAAGAGCTTTTTATTTTAGAGTATACTTTAGCAAGAGTCGACTTTTTTCTATAACTATGAATTTGGGCCAAAGAATATAAATATTTCATGATATTCTCATAAGATATTTATTATTTGAAACTAAAAAATTAAATGTATTACTACGAGGAAATCATATCCATCAGTGCATTGTACTCAAACTTTGTATAGAAAGTCTTATATCAAAAGCTAAATTAATTAAATAAGAAATTTACTAAATCAATAAACCAAACAGACAATAAAAAAACTTTAAAGTCTTTTATACAAAAACAAAGTAACCATTGAGTAATTATTTTTTTTTTCTTTCATTTTTCCAAATAACTGCCATCCCTAAATTAGCGCGTAAGACGCAAAGCAATGTAATTCATAGCTTTTGCGCTGAAATGTTATCCCTAAATAACAGCGTTAACTTCGTGTCGTTAAAAGTAATGTTAACTCATTTTATTTCATAAAACCCGCTGTATAAGAATAAAGAAGAGATAAAACCGCTAGATTGCCTTGAAAATTACTAAATTGTCACTACTTTTCAACCATAACAAAACAAAACAAACCAACAAACAGCAAACTTCACTTCCTAACGCACTGTCAAAATTGGATTTTCCAATTGCTAAGCGTTGACGCCAAGCTATTTAGGGATGCTTCATACATTTTGTATGTACATGAGAAATTTTGACAGTTATCTTGCGCTTTACGCGCTAATTTAGGGATGGCTGCCATCGGTTATAACATTCGGCATAGCCGATTATAGCACTCTTACTTGTTTTATAATAAACCTGAGTTTTGAACTGTTCAATTAAAAGGTACTTATTTTTCCACTTGGATATCGTTATTGTACTATTTTTGAAAGAATTGAAATAGTTGTCAGTTCAAACGTACGCCTTTTTTTGTGAAAAATTTAATTAAAAAAATAATAAAAACTTTTGATACATTTAATATTCTTAACAAAAATAAAGATAGGAAAACATCAATGAGTCTTCAACTCAACCAAGTGGATGGTGGATCTCATCATCCGAAACAGCCTCCAGATAAGAATCAGTCGCTTGGTTGGAACCAAACTCTTAATAGTTACAGTTTAACGTCGATGCAAGGATTGTCAAAGGATCAATCTAAGAATTCATCTATTGAAATTCGCCAGGAAGCTAAGCTTTCGAGTTCCTTATCTGTATCTTCTATGGAAGAAGATATACTGCAGGATGATATTCAGGAATTTATTACGGTTAGAACCAAAAAAAGAAGAGCAATGCCCCAATTCAGTTGGATCTAATAAAACCAGAATCTCCAAGTGTTAATAATAAAAAGCGTTTCCAAATTTTGGGTGAAATTGAAATGGATAAAACTAGTAATAATTTTAAAAATGAACATAAAAGAGGTAAACCACTAAAAATTAGTGTCGGAAGTTATTGTCCACCGATTATATTAAGAGTTTAGTGAATCAGTTGAAAGCTAAAAATATAGATTTTAAAATAACTAATAAATCAAGAATCAAAAGCAAGTTTTATGAGCGTGACCCTTGTGCCCACCAAGAAATGATGGCGCTGCTAAAAGATAAAAATGTTGAATCCTACTATTATTCTTTGTTGTCTTTACTATAACACAGATATAGCTGATATTATGAAAGAACTTGATGAGGTCATACCAAATACTGTAGAAAAGATTACAAAATTTCAGACTAAGTTATCAAGAAAGTCTAATGTGGATACAAGTTTATTTTTAATTACATTGCTTCCCGTTAAAAATGCGAATGATTTTACACATATTAGGTACTTGCTAAGTCAGTCAGTTAGTTGGGAATCCCCTAAAGCAAACTCAAGGGAGGTTCAGTGCTGGCGTTGCCAACAGTGGGGTCATTACTCCTGTAATTCTAATAGACCTCAATCACGTGTTAAGTGTTCTGAAAAACATAGCCAGGGTGAGTGCAAATTTTTATAGTGATAGTTCTAAGTCCTTTTGTGTTAATTGTAAACATTTTGGACATCCAGCGAATTGGCGAGGTTATTCTTACTTTTTGCTATACAGAGAACGTAAGAAGGAATTGGCAAATGAAATAACAGATAGAAATTTTTTAGCGGTTAAAAACTTTAAATATACTAATAATAGCTCTGATTTTTTCGAGTCTAATAAAACGTTTGCAAATTGCGTTGGTAATTCGCAGCGGGTTATTAATCAATAAAAGAAACCGCAGGTGATTGAAGAGTTTTTCAGCATTGCTAAAGGTTTATGTAAAGAGGAGACAATGTCTTTGGAAGACAAAATCAGGAGTTTTATTAGGAATTATAAAAGTTGCTCTAAATCGCAAGCTAAATCTGATTGTTTGAAGCTTCTCAATGAAATTGAATTTATTTATGGTAAATAGAACTATGGAAATTTTAACTTTTAAAGTTAGTTCCCTAATTAGCTCCAGTAGAAAAATAGATTTATTAAGTTCTCTAAAATGTAATAAGATAGATGTTGCCTTTTCGCAGGAGACACACCTTAGTTCAGCGCAAAGAATTGGCATGGAAAATTACACATTTGTGAAGGATAATAGCTCTGTAGGCGATGCTATGCCATAAAAGAAAAGTATTCTTTTCGTCGTATTATTTTTACTTAACTACATTTCTAAATATTTTTGTTAAAACTCTTTTATTAATTGAAGGCTTGCTTAAAAAAATATTATTTGGTTCTTTATGCATTCCGTGTAACTTATGTATTTACAATTTAATTTATAATGGGTTGTCTGCCATCCAACTGGTTTCATCTAACTATGACGGCGAGATTTTAAGAGGCGATTTTAACGCAAAACATATTTCGTGGGGCGATGTAGTGGTTAACAGATTTCTGTGCAGATTTTATCAGAATTTCTGATTCTATGCCTTCTTTTCCAAACGGTAATTCTTTCCTGGATCATTTCGTAATTAGCTCAACTTTGGTTGACACATTTAATCCAAATTGCATCTTCAACTAAGGTTTTTAAATTTTGAATTTGTGTTAAGACAATCTCGCGTACTTACTTCCTTTAAGAATACTAATTGGAGCTCCTTCAAAGATGAAATCGCTTCAAAAATAAATTTGAAATTTTCTTCCGTATAATGTAAATTTGTCAAATTTGGAGATTGATAATTTTGTTGAAAAATTTTCTTGTATAATAAATAAAGTAACTGATAATCACTGTGGAAAAATTAATATAAAAAAAAAATAAATATATCTTTATATTCGAAAAAATAAAAAAATTATATAAAAATAAAAAAACTTAAAATAGGAAACGATCAGATTATATTTTGTTGTCAAAACAGATTTATCTGTTAAAAGTTATTATAATAGTCTTGCAAATATTAAACCTGGACCTACGGCATTCAGGAAAATTTATAATATTTTAGGTGTTTCAAAAAAATTCACGTTTACGAAAATAATTGCAATTCAATAACTGCATTAGCAATGGATATTTTCCAAATTCTTGGAAAGTAGCAAAAATTGTACCGATTTTAGATAATGTTAGACCAATTTCACTTTTATCTAATTTCGGCAAACTCTTTGAAAAATTTATCCGGTGTAAAATGGACTTAAATTAGGCACTTCTTATATTCCAAATTTTCAGTTTGGTTTCAAATGATTTCACGCGAGAAGCCATGCTTTACTAAAATTTCAAAATGACGTTGTGAAAAATTTAACAGACCAGCGTTGTACGATAGCAGTTTCTCTTGATGTTAAAAACGCTTTTGATCGTGCCTATCATAATGGCATTATTTTTAAAATGATAAATATCGGCTTCAGTCCTTACATAGTTAAGCTTATTCATAATTTTAAAAAATAGAAAATTTTGCGTCCAATTACAAAACAATTGCTCTGCTTTTGTTGTGTTGTGATGTTCCACAGGGGTCAATTTTGGCGCCACATTTGTAGAGAATTTTTATCTATGACTTTTTACATCAGTTTGACGGTTCAACTTGTATCCGTTACGCGGATGATTCACTTATTTACTCGCATCGTATTTCTCCTATTAAAACATTGTTGTCTATTTCGAGATATTTAAATACGTAAATAATTTTCATGAATATTGAGACATAAAGATAAATACAACAAAAAGTAAAGCCATTTGTTTAAGAAATGCTTCTGGGAAGTGCAAATACTTTGTTGTTCCTGAAATTAAGAATCTTAATTTATATCTTGATGGCCAAGAAATTCCTTTTGTAGGAAATCTTAAATAATGGGTGATTAATTTCAACAAGCTTCTAAAATTTAACCATCACGCTAGAGTTTCGCTAAACAGAGTTAAAAGGATTAAAATTTCTTTTGGAGATTGTTTGGTAGTAAGTATTTGCGAGATAAGAAAAAATTGTTGATTTATAAAGTATGCATAAGGCCAATTCTTTTATACGGCATCCCGATATGGTTTACAATTTCGCCTTCGGTTATGAAAGAAA
Source organism: Gymnosoma rotundatum (assembly GCA_916610165.2). Lineage (NCBI taxonomy): Eukaryota > Metazoa > Arthropoda > Insecta > Diptera > Tachinidae > Gymnosoma > Gymnosoma rotundatum. Next base: position 84,973,908 of record OU744337.1, on the reverse strand, counting down.
TGCAAGTTTTTGAGGGCAAAGTTCTAAGACTGTGTTAACAAACATTTTGAACAAAATTATAAAAAAAATGTTCTAGTGAATATATGTATATACAATTTGGCAAAAATTAAACCTTAGCTTCTTATGGTTTTGATTTAATGAAACGTTTTATTGATTTCTTACATAATCTGGATAATATTTTGAGACGGAATGTTTTGAGCGATCAAAGTGGTCTAAAGTGGCTCAATACCAAATACTACTCACCCTTAGGTTATGTAGAACATGAAACTAATTGTGTACGTAACGTTTTACCAAAATTTTACTTGCAAAAAGTTCCAAGTGCCCATAGGGGATAATTCCCTAATTTATTGTATTTCGATTTAAGTTTAGTTTTTAAGTACACTTTTTATATATTTTACTTTTTCATCAATATTGTGCCGGGAGCAAGCACTATAAACTAACGGTTTAATTCTTCTGCAAATAACCGATAACTTTTAAACAATAATATTTATTAATACAAAGCATTATAGTTGTAAGTTTTCTTTGTAATTTATCTTAGTATTATTCTTTTATGTTTGCTACTTTAGAGTCTCAAATAAACCTTATCTTAGTATTTTTGAAATTTAAAACTTGATATCTTTTGTAAGAATAAATTAAAATTTTAGAAATACGTATATAATGCAGTGACGGATGGCATTTAGACGCAGATGATTACAGTTATTCGCATGAAACATTTTGCGCGTTAGGTATTTTCGAATATTTTGTTTTATCAGAAGGAGATTTTTTTGGCGGGGGGCTAGTTGCCAATAACGAAAAAGTAAATTGTGTCATGTATTAGAAAATTGCCACGTTTAGAATCTGTTCTTTTGTAAGTGTTGATTTAATATTTTTAACTTTTGAAATTAATAGTTAAGATGTTTAAGTATTACAGAAGCCGCTCGTAAAATTTAAAACGAGAAAAAGTTAAGTACATATATGGAAAGTTGAGCTGCCGTCAGTCACTACACTGGATTCTAATATGTTAAGTGCTGCATACATTTTTTAAGTCATTTTTATTTTATTTTTTTCGCTAGCAGTGCCAAGGGCTTCGTCAGCGTGTCATTTTTAGTTTTCTTTTATTAAAGACTTCTGTAAGCAGTGTTAAAAATTGTCCATCTGCCAAAATAAAATTTGCAAACAACTTTTTTAGTACCATTATACCGGAAAAATTGGGTGCCTTCACATTTGTAGCTCTAGTTTCTCTAAGAAATGACTTATTTTTACGAAAAAAAAGTATTGAAGCATAATGAGATTTGAAGATTTATGCGAAACAATTTTATTTAATTAATACCCTAAAACCAAAAATTTTATCACTGTCGGCAATCAGTCTTTCTCATTGGTATGGCAGAATTTTTGTGGGGCGCCAAATAATAATATTAATAATAATTAAAACATTAAAAATATGTGTGATAATAATTAATATTATACAACAGCAAAAACAAAATATATTATTTATTTACTGCATACATTTTACATGTTTTTAAATATAATAAAATTGATTTAAATTGTAGATATAATCGGCCTTATTACCGTTGTCGAAAACGACATTCGAGAATAGTCGTAGTCGCTGTCGATAGTTAGTTTTTTTGGTACTATGTAAAATATTCGACAATAAAATATTTTGTAATAGATCAAAACATAAAATTTTAATAAAAAAATTTTGCAGTAGCATTTTAGGCGATAAATTAACACTTAAAAATAAAAAACAAAACGACTAGCTCTTAATTCAATTTGAAAACTTTTGTATTTCAATTTTCTTAAAATTTAAATTTACGCGTGGTGTTTTGCCTGCTGCCTCGAAGGACATGGACCCATCATGCTGATTTCTAATAGTAGCTCTTTCGACTCTATATCTGATCGATATAGACATATTTATATTTATTTTTTTTTTTTTTGCAAAGTTGATTTCAACATTAACATGGACGTACAGACGGACATCGCTCAATTGACTTCGCTATTCATAAGAAGTCAGAATATACATATATACTTTATGGGGTCAGAAATGGATATTGTGGAAATTACACCCAGAATGACAAACTTGACCTTTTTCCACTTTTTGTGATGGCAGCATGCAAAAAATAAATTAAAATAACCATAATGTAAAAATCAAAAGTAAACTTATCTTTTGTTAGCGTTCGTTTTAAAAATTTACGAAAAAAAATTGTTTGTCGTGTACATAAATTTCAACGACAATATTTAAACAAATTATCATTCGAATGCGACAGACGTAGTACCGATTTTTGTAATAGATTTGTTTTTCGAGTAACATTTTTAACAATAACGACGTGCGTAGTACCATTTTAAAAAAACGTAGGATTTTCGACACGAGAACGACAACCGTAATAAGGCTGAATATTTTGTAATAGATTCAAAATTCGTAATATAAGTTGTAATTTCCTTTCCGGACCCATTTCTGCAAATCTGTCTATAGTATCTCCCGCAATAAGCGAATTCCTAAACTCTTGCTCAACGAAACCCATAAGAATAGGCTCTAAGCGTTCTTCCGTCATTGTAAATCTAAGCTTTTTTTTGATGATCGTTAATTTTGAAAAAATTCTCTACTAGTAGCCGTAATGGACAAAAAATCGGTACCCAACTTTAAAAAAGTTGAGATAAGTGGTCGCTCGTATCCTTAGAATAACGTTCAGTCAAACAGCTAATGCATGAATCGAGCACACATACAAAAGTATCTTTCCAACTTCATGTTCTGTGAAAGTCTCTACGAATACAGATTCAGGATGATTTTTTATTCCACAAGAAACAAATGTGTTCTTTACAGCAGGGCAGATATTTTCAGTTTGCAGAATTTTTAAACAGCCGATGCAAATATACGTTTGAAGTTCTCCTGATTCCTGATTCCTAACTGAATAATGGCGAACAAGTCAAAGATGCGCGTGTTTTCTCTGCGATTACTGCAAGCAGCGACAAGAACGAAATTTAGACAATGTGCATAGCAGTGAACATACAATAATGCTAGATTTTTTTGCTTGCATATAGCCTGAATACCGTTGAGACTCCCAAACATCGTTGAGGCGCCATCGAAGCATAAAGCTGTGATGCTGTTCCATTTTATTTGTAAGCTCTTAGCAACAGAATTATGTTTATTGAAGATGGTTTCAGCATGAGTCTTCAATAATCTTTTTAAAGCTACTAGACTCTCTACAGGCTTAATCGCATCGGACGGAAAGTACCTTATAGCAACGGATATCTTCTTATGATGACTCGTGTCATCAGAGCTTTTACAGCAACTTCAGTCCTGATTTTATGTATAATAAACTGTGATAAAACCTGTATCATTTCATTCTGTGATCGGTTGCTAAGATAGTTATTTTTGGAATTTTTATAAATATGATTGGTCAGTGGATCATCATATTTAGATACTAGTAAAATAAGTTCTAAAAACAATCCACGTTAATAACTTTGTACACTTTAATTATGTCCACGGAAGGCCATTCCTTCTTTCATTAGTGTTCTTGTGACTTTAACTATTCTATTTACAGCTATTCTATTACTTTCCACTTTAACTTCTTTTCCTAAAAACTTCATGAGAAGCGTCAATGGCGTAGTCAATTGGTTTACCATATTCATACGCTTGAACTCATATTATCGCAAGTGCACTGTATTTTTAATTTCTGTACTTAACAGCGGACGGCACCCCCTCTACGTGCCGCCACGATGAGTTAACGCATCCGCTCCCTCCCGTGCGCGCCGTTCTTACGTGGACCATTTTCCCGTAGCGAACGTGTTAAATTTTTTGTGTTAAAACCGACTTTGCTAAACTGACCTTAGAGATATAAAAAGTTAAAGATAAACTACAATGTTTGTTAAATAAAGACATGATATTTGACCTTAATTTGCGATGCCCTTTTTAGTTAGATAGAGTTTCATATTATAAAACTTTTTCCAAATTTAATTGAAGACAGTGAGATACAAAATTTTTGTGACGTATTTAGGGAACTCCGCCTCATAGACTTTATTAAATGTTAGCACACAATCTCCAATATTTCTAGAGGTGATAATGAGTTGGTGTTTCCAACTTTGTCTCCCTTGCCCATAGGCAAACGTTGAATAAATTTTTTTATTTTTATAATAACTTGTTTATTTTTATTTGTATGTAAATTTTTGTTTTACGCATTTTTGGTAACCTCATTAAAAGTAACAACACGTAATCAAGAATAAAAACAATTCAAGATTTTCTTTGTTTCCTAAAATTAAGATTTTTTTCGATGAATGAAGAGTTTTCTACGAAAATTTTTGGCATCACTGGGTAACACGATTAATAAGTAGGCATTATAGCCTGAGTATTACTTCTCGTTTAAAAAAAAATAAAGTACGAAAATAAATAACAAATAGGGTATCGATATTTTTACTCGATACAGTATCGATCGAAAAATATCGACACGTATCGGTCGACTTTTTCATAAAATTAAGACAAAGAAAAATAAAAATACATATCGCTGGTCTCATGCAGCGTGACCGTTTTGGTACTAAAGTACCAAATTGCTATATTTTCGAATGATTGACCCTTTTATTGCCCTTTTTGTAAGAAGAGCTAAATCTGCCACTTTTTAATATATATTACCCATTTTGTCCCTTTTTTGTTATATGACACTTTTTTTTATTTTCAATTTAGATGGTTGTATTTTGAGTCTATTGCAAGAAGAACGTTGGAGCAATGGGAAATTTTGCAACACTTTTTTGTTTGTACACAGTTCGAAGAAAAAAATGCCTCCAATACAGAAAAACTACGTATCATTCAAGAAGGTTCATCTCCTATAAAAAAAATGTATTTAAAAGTTTTGTTGTTTATTCTTAAAAGCATGAACCACTTCAAGACAAATTTTTGAAGTGTGTCTTCTAATCTTGTTTCTTCCACCAAAAAGATTTTATTAGTATGGTTACAAAATTTTCTAAAAAAGAAAATAAAGTAAATTAAAAACAAAAAACATAGGCCCAAATTCGTAGTTATAGAATAAAGTCGACTCTTGCTAAAGTATACTCTAAAATAAAAAGCTCTTAATCGGCCTTATTACGGTTGTCGAAATCGACATTCGAGAATAGTCGTAGTCGCTGTCGATAGTTAGTTTTTTGGTACTATGTAAAACTTTCGACAATAAAATATTTTGTAATAGATCAAAACATAAAATTTTAATAAAAAATTTTTTGCAGTAGCATTTTAGGCGATAAATTAACACTTAAAAATAACAATAAAAAACAAAACGACTAGCTCTTAATTCAATTTGAAAACTTTTGTATTTCATTTGCAATTTTCTTAAAATTTAAATTTAGAAAGATGTGTTTTTAAATAAAAAAATTTCCATTAACAAAAATAAAATGTGCAGACAACAGTTTTAGTACGATTATACCGGTAAAATTGGGTGCTCTTACACTTGTATCTCTTTTTTCTATACAAAATATCTTATTTTTATGAATAAAATGTATTCTATATTGGAATCAAGGTTCTAAGGGACCTCCTTACAAAATTTTTTGCAAATCCATACGGCAGTTTTTACATGATGTGAACACAGACACAAAAAATTCCAAAAATAGGTGTTTTGTATTTGATATAGCGATTACTATCTACACCAATATCAAAATGTTTTAAAAAATATTTCATGTACAGAAATGACTCCGTTACAGTTTTATCATATGTATAGGTTAAGAAAAAACTTAAAATTTCTAAAATTAAGAAAAAACTTGAAGTTAGTGTAGAATAAAACGTACTCTGCCTTTCAGTTCTTCTAATTCAATTTTACGTTTTTTAATTCGATTTCATCGGACGTAAGTTTTAGATGATGTTTTTATGCTCTTCTTTTTTTAAGTTTCTTCCTTTGATATGCATCTTTTTCTATTAAATCTTTCAATTTCTTTTAACGTCTTCATGACTTTAGTATACAGTTCTGTTTGAATGCTTAATTTTGTTGCTAATTTTTCCAATCAAAAATGCAAATTTTGGGGTGACAGAGAATTAAAAAAAAGTGGTTCTGCATATATGTATATATATAATTTTACATAAAAATACCATCGGATCTTAATGGGTTAAGCATTTTTAAAAAAATGTTGTATTTCCTTAAATACCTCTTCAAAGGCTTTTAAATGATACCAATATTGATATTTTAAAAAATTTTAAAATTTCAGAGTGCCGTAACTCAGAAAATATGGGCGAGCGCCAATTTTTTAATTGATGTTTCTTTTCTTATTTTTTAATTCGCTATCTCCTTACATATTTATTTTTTTGGTTGGAGTTACTTTATTATTGAAAATGACATGAAAAAATTAGATGTAGGCGTGGTGTTTTGCCTGCTGTCTGGAAGGACATGGACCGATCATGCTGATTTGCAATAGCATCTCTTTTGACACTGTAACTGATTGATTGACATATTTTTATGTCGTGCCATGCCGAAATCATGTACTAGGTGGTGGCAGTGGCGAATTTATTCATTGCCGTCGTTGCAGGAAATGTCAAACTCCATACATAAAAAATCAGCGTCAAATTAATTTTATATTTATATAAAAAATACAAGAATGTTGTTTTCTATATTTAAAAAGAAGTTGTTAATAGACTTACAGAAAACATGTCGATTTTCAATTCATAATGCGTAACTGTGTCTCAGATTAAATATTTCTGCAGTTGAAGAAGGTTTTTAAAGATTTAGGGACCCTCTTGGCACTCATAAAACACAAGTTAGACTCAATATTTGGATAATAAAGTACCAAAAAGTCTATACAAATTCTGGCCTATTAATTTTTAATCGCACTACAACAGATAACTAATTTATGCACATTTTATAAAGACTGTAATGGCGTAACTTTCAACATAAACTTCAAGTCAATATGCAATATTTTTGACCGATACGAGTACTTTTTTACCGATACCTACTTGGTACTCGGTGGTAAAGTATCCATTCTTAAAGCACTTGGTATCGAGAGGAAAGTATCGAATTTTTACTTGTATATTGTATTGTATAAAGTATCGAATTTGTACTCGTATCGTTTCATCCCTATTACCCTTATTACAGCACAATAAAATACGAGATTTTTTGCACTAGGTACCATAATTGTGTGCATCATTTATGTTTTAATAAAAAAGATATGTAAATTGTATATCAGTGGATAGGTAATTACCTCTTCCATTTAGCTTAACTTTTTGCAGTACTTTTTCAAATAAAAAAATCTGTAACAAATACTGCTAAAAATCAAAAAAGATCAAAAATTAAATTTTGTGAATTGAAAATAAATAAAAATAAATGATATTAAATCAGGTTTTCATGGCATTAAAGACCAATATGTGCGTAACTAAAATCAATAATAATTTTGGCAAACAATATATTAAAATGTTATTTTTTGTGTAGATAAAAAATTTTCTTCCCGAAACTTGTAATTTTTTCTTCAATAGCTTCCCCAGACCCCATTTATGCACAGGATGTCCACAAAATGTTGCAAATTACTGAAAACCAATCGTTCTAAAATAGTTTGGTATAAAAAGAATGAAAGTCCACGTGAAATTTTTTTCAAAAGGCCTCGTTATGCGAACGTTGATGTTAGAAAAACTTAACGTATTTTAACGTACGGTCGTTTATGTACTTATAGAAACTTTACTAATGTGACGTATGTCAATAAAATAAACAAAAATAAAACATTGTGCAGCACAATTTGTTCGCGTGTGATTATAATTTTGTTTGTAATTTTAATTTAAAAAACCCGAAAAGAAATAAGTAAAATTGTTTTGCAAAAAAATACTATAAAAGCTAAAATAATAAATTACAAAACCTAACACAATTTTCAATTTGCTGCAGCTGTTCAGAACAGTGTTGAGATTTGTTGCATAGTTGAGGGCACTGTTTCGTACATGTTAATTTGGAAAAAGTACTAAATTAGCTTCGAATAATGATATTTTACATTGCAATATGTGCAATGTATTGACTAACTTAGTTATCTATTTTAAAAAATATTATTATGTATTTAATATAACTATTTATTTATTATACTTTTATTAAGCAAAATGATAAAAACTGATGAATGATACAATTATTCTCAATTACTTCAAAAGTACCTAAAACGGGCAAATGTGCCGCAATGGTACTTAACACATAGAATTCCAGCACTGTCTTACAAATGTCACGTAACAATGCCGTCAAAACCTATTTTATACAGATTGAAGCGTTCCGGAAACGTGACAGTTAATTTTGGTAAGCGTTTGCATTGTTTTAGTATATTTAAAAACAAACGGCCGTTACGTTAGCTTAAGTGGACGTTCGCATAATTGTACCTAAAGTCTCGAACAATTAAATTTTTTTTAAGTAAAGTTCTCGTATTAAAAAAAACTGACTGTAGGGTACTTCACCAGAATTACATAAAAGACCTTATGTCGATCACCCAAAACTTTATCTTAAAGGAAAAGTTAAAAATTTTATTAATTTGCTAAAAAAAAACTTTATAAAGAACTGAAAGTGTTTTTTGATCAAAATTTCACATTTAACATTTTAACCTTTTATGAAATTTCAAATTAAAAAAATTGTTAATTTGAAGAAAAAACTTTTTTACAAGTTATTTCTTGTAATATCAGCTTTCTAAATCTGTTCTTAACATAGTTTTATCTATTTTAAAAAAAACTACAGATAAAAAACCAAAAAATGCCAAGGTAAAAATTTTGTATTTTGAATTTAAAAGTCGTATTTCTCTAAAAGTATAAAAGACACCATGCAATTTCCAAGCACGTTTATTCTTTATCTGTCCATAGAGATTACTATAAAAATATTTTTTTTTTTAAACCTACATATTTAATTTTAATAGAGTTTAAAGCTCTAAAACATTTTTCAAATTCGATGTTGCCTACTTTGACGCGCTGTAGTACTACCCTGTACTGGAACAGGGTGTATATAAATACAGTAGACGAAAAACTTATGTCCTCCTATATAACTCGCTTGTTTAATGAAAATCGGGTCAATAGTTTAGAAGTTTCAGACTTTAATTCAATTTTTTTTTGTTTAATGCCACTATGCAATGTAACCAAAAGGTTCTGCACTAATTGCTAAAAGTGAAACTTGGCTATATTTTCTGCTTAGATTCGACTTGATTTGGCTTATGAGGCAGATAGTAGTCTTAAATGCTATTTACATCGTCCTGGATCTGACCATGTGAATGTCGGGGTCGGCGCAGATATTTATATCGGCAGAAAGATTATGAAATAAACATGATCAGTATAAAGATTAAAACGTTAAGGGAAGGGTCATGATTCTAATTGCATGAGAACATGATTTTAAAAAAAGGATGCTTGTGACAGAAATCGACAGAAAAAGTCGTTCAGAAATGACTGAGTTCTACGAGCACAAAAAAAGCAACATTCAGACGAATTGATAACCTCCTTCTTTTTTGAAGTCGGTTATAAACTGTCAGATACAGATTTTTATATTATATTTGCACTCAAGGAGTCAAGTAATATTACAAAAATGAGTTCTAAAATGGCAAATTTGAAAACATTTTGTTTTAATTTGCAAAGATTTTTAATTGGCAGAAAATACTTCTTGCTTAGGAAATATTATTGCAAATATGCTTTCAAGAACGAGTTCCGCTAATTTGATTTTTTTTTTCAGTTTTAATGTAATTTATTTTCTCTCCAGATATTAATATCAATTATGATTAGTGTTTCAAGTAGGTTTGCCAATGAAAGGCAAGAAAAAGTTACGCTTTTTCTTCAAAAAGTTAAATGTTTTCATATATAGTTACATATTGAAATTGTCCTTAAATAAATAGTAATTTAATATAGTTTATATAAGCTATTGAACAAAGTCCTATTCCATACTGAAAAATGGAAAAATGTAGGAAAACGCAAATTTAAAAATAAAGAATTTCATGTTTTTTTTTTTCGTGTTCAATGCTAATGAGTATTTCAATCAGGACTAAATCCTATTATTTGGTAGTTGCTAAGTTAATAAAAAATTGTATCAACCTTTTTCTTTGAAAGATTAAGTTTCGATAGAATTTACTATTTTAATCATTTAAAATTACTGTTATTAAAGACGACTTTAAGTCGTATTTGCTTTAAAACTTTAACATAAAATGAGTGACATTTGTTTCTTATATAAAAAGTTTATATATAAATATTTTATCCGGCACTTCTTTCAATTCAAAAATTAAAAAACAGTAAAAAATTGTTGCATATCGAGCCCTAAATGCCAAAAAGACTCAAACGACAAAAACTAAAATTTACAGGGGAAGCATTGTTTTAAATATCTTTGGACCATGTTTAAGAATTACTGTGAATTTGGTTTATAAACATTGCTACGTCTAAGCAATATATTGCATTTGATTGTTTTTGTATATTTCTAAGATAACGGCTATTTATGGCGCTAAAGTCTTTTTTGCTGTCACGCTGAATAGGTCTTTACCAATTAAAATCTTTAAAATCTGAGTTATTTATTTAAATGCATTTATAATTTCCAGGATTGGACCTTGCATTTGAAATCATAGTATACCATTCACTAGGAGCCCAAATAGTTTTGTCGCGGGTAAATGACTCAATAGTGCTGTGTACAGAGTCCACAGGCATCATAGTATGTCCAGGCAATAGATACGTTATTTTGATATCGCTTATAAAATTCGAAATTGTAAGAAAATACACTAGTGTAGCCAGCATTGCTTTGTTGCGATTTTGACAAGCACAACTGTCACAGTATACTCTTATTAAAGAGTGTGTTCCTCTTTCGTCCACAAGTTTTAAATACTCAAAAACCACAGTGCAAATTTCATTACAACCTCTTTTTCCGTCCGTTTCTCCCCACAAAAAGCAATAACAATTCCTGGTGCCATTTTCATATACGCTTTCATTGTAATATGCATACTTTCGGGAATAATACAATGTTACGCTCTTCCCATGGGGAGTATTTAAAACTTTTTGGAGGTCAAAGCTAGCACATAATATTGACGAATTGGGTTTACTTTGTTTTTGATCCTCTAAAAATATTTCTTTACATTTCTCTTTGTCTTTTACATGATTTTGGTATTCTTTTGTTTGCGCTAAAAAAAGTTGTGATTCGCTGTCAAGGTTTTTATGCTTTTTCACAAATGACGCATTTGTCTTTTTTAGGCATGTGAAAACCGATATGAAATTGCTTATTGAAAATATTTCGAAAGACTCTTAAGGATAATACTGATGAATCCTGATTATTATATTTCAAATGTTTAGCATAGCAATGGTGTAACTCTTTTATATTTCGAAATTTTTGAGGAATATATAACTTTTTACTTTTATTGCGACAATAATGCGAGGGAAAAGCTGGCAATTGTTCAATAAATGATTTTAAAAGTGAAATTTTCGACTCGTCTGACTTATTATGAGGCGTAGAAATTTTTTTGGTTTTCACGAAAAATGTTTAAACCACCTTCATTACTTCTGGCCAATCTTAGAATTTTTTGTGATATGTGAACAAACAAAAAATGTTGGCACACTTTAATATTATTACCATTATAATTAATAACATAATTATACGTAAATTTCCTATTCTTATTATCACATCTTCGTCTTTTGATAGACATACGCGTAATACATGAAATCAACCATTCTCTTTGTCTTATTTTGTTGCCAATACCCCAATAATGCTCATTTATTGCTAAACGATCTGACTGGCTAAACTTTTCACTACAAAAATTTCCACACTTTTTATTTGCACATGGATTCGGTTGTACCCTGGTATCACGCTGTTTCTTATTTTGTAGTCTCTTTGGTATTTTTCTTTGCTTTTTGTAGCCCCGTTTACCCACACACGTCTCCTCTTCTATTGTTAATGTCTCTGAAAATTCCGAACTGGAACGTGTTTGTAAACAATGCTTTTGTCCAGAAGAATCAGTGTCACTATACGGAACAAGACCAGTTTTGGTCGAACTCTGAAGTAAAATTTTCATTACCAGAAAATTATTATTTTTTTTAAATAAAACACTTACCACTTGTTCCCATAACTCCATTTAAAAGAAGCAATGATATAAAACGTAATATTTTTCTATTTTGCCAGTAATAAAAAATAAATTTTTAAAAGCGAATAAAGACGCAGGCGACAGTCGTGATAACAAAATTTTTAAACAAAAAGTGAATTGTCCTTAAGTCTTTATTGTTTTTGCTGTAAAATCATAACGGTAATTTCTACAACCCTGATATTTTGTGAGATGATGTAGATGATCATGAATAATAAATTCTACTAATAAAACTAAAATAGTCCATCATGTCGCTACAGCCCTTTTGGCGGTTATGGCTCGATATGTTCTGCGAGTAATATTACTTTATTTTGTGTCTGTACCAAAAGTTACGAAAATTTGGCCAACTATAACATAATTATAAATGTTACACGGAGCCCTCAAAAAGTTACAAAAGATGTAAAAATTGTAACCAAACGGCATCACTGGTACCCAGTGTGTTTGTTCATTCAATCTCTTTGCGTTATACTAAAGTTCTCTTCTCTCTATGCAGTGGTATACTACAACTCTTCATGTTTTACTGTATAATCAAACACGTAGCACGCTGCGATTTGATAATGACTAATAATTTTTGCACTTTTTGTAAAAATCCAGTTCGTTTACACTGTACATTTTTTTAACAAGCAAGATTTTATATTCGCACCAAACAGAAAAATAGACATTAAACAATTAATTACAATATATTTACAATTCATATATAACCAACTAGCTTTTTTACTCTGATAGAATTAATCGGCCTTATTACGGTTGTCGAAAACGACATTCGAGAATAGTCGTAGTCGCTGTCGATAGTTAGTTTTTTTGGTACTATGTAAAATTTTCGACAATAAAATATTTTGTAATAGATCAAAACATAAAATTTTAATAAAAAATTTTTGCAGTAGCATTTTAGGCGATAAATTAACACTTAAAAATAACAATAAAAAACAAAACGACTAGCTCTTAATTCAATTTGAAAACTTTTGTATTTCATTTGCAATTTTCTTAAAATTTAAATTTAGAAAGATGTGTTTTTAAATAAAAAAAATTTCCATTTACAAAAATAAAATGTGCAGACAACAGTTTTAGTACGATTATACCGGTAAAATTGGGTGCTCTTACACTTGTATCTCTTTTTTCTATACAAAATATCTTATTTTTATGAATAAAATGTATTCTATATTGGAATCAAGGTTCTAAGGGACCTCCTTACAAAATTTTTTGCAAATCCATACGGCAGTTTTTACATGATGTGAACACAGACACAAAAAATTCCAAAAATAGGTGTTTTGTATTTGATATAGCGATTACTATCTACACCAATATCAAAATGTTTTAAAAAATATTTCATGTACAGAAATGACTCCGTTACAGTTTTATCATATGTATAGGTTAAGAAAAAACTTAAAATTTCTAAAATTAAGAAAAAACTTGAAGTTAGTGTAGAATAAAACGTACTCTGCCTTTCAGTTCTTCTAATTCAATTTTACGTTTTTTAAATATTTCATCGGACGTAAGTTTTAGATCATGTTTTTATGCTCTTCTTTTTCTAAGTTTCTTCCTTTGATATGTATCTTTTTCTATTAAATCTTTCAATTTCTTTTAACGTCTTCATAACTTAGGTATACAGTTTTGATTGAATGCTTAATTTTGTTGCTAATTTTTCCAATCAAAAATGCAAATTTTGGGGTGACAGAGAATTAAAAAAAAGTGGTTCTGCATATATGTATATATATAATTTTACATAAAAATACCATCGGATCTTAATGGGTTAAGCATTTTTAAAAAAATGTTGTATTTCCTTAAATACCTCTTCAAAGGCTTTTAAATGATACCAATATTGATATTTTAAAAAATTTTAAAATTTCAGAGTTCCGTAACTCAGAAAATATGGGCGAGCGCCAATTTTTTAATTGATGTTTTTTTCTTATTTTTTAATTCGCTATCTCCTTATATATTTATTTTTTTGGTTGGAGTTACTTTATTATAGAAAATGACATGAAAAAATTAGATGTAGGCGTGGTGTTTTGCCTGCTGCCTCGAAGGTCATGGACCCATCATGCTGATTTCTAATAGTAGCTTTTCGACTCTATGTCTGATCGATTGCCATATTTATTTTTTTTTTTGCAAAGTTGATTCAACACCAACACGGACTGACAGACGGACATCGCTCAATTGACTTCGCTGTGCATAAGAAGTCAGAATATACATATATACTTTATGGGGTCAGAAATGGATATTGTAGAAATTACACCCAGAATGACAAACTTACCCTTTTTCCACTTTCTGTGATGGTATAAAAACAGCATGCAAAAAATTAATTAAAATAAGCATAATGTAAAAATCAAAAGTAAACTTATCTTTTGTTAGCGTTCGTTTTAAAAATTTACGAAAAAAAATTCTTGTCGTGTACATAAATTTCAACGACAATATTTGAACAAATTATCATTCGAATACGACAAACGTAATACCGATTTTTGTAATAGATTTGTTTTTCGAGTAACATATTAAACGATAACGACGTGCGTAGTACCATTTTAAAAAAACGTAGGATTTTCGACACGAGAACGACAACCGTAATAAGGCTGAATATTTCTTATTATACCCTTCAGCACAAAAAGTAGAATAAGGGTAAACTAAGCTTGTCATTCCGTTTGTAATTTCTTCAATATCCATTCCCGACTCCATAAAGTATATATTTTCTGACTTCTTATGCATAGTGAAGTCGATTGAGCGATGTCCGTCTGTTCATCCATCGGTCCATATCCTTCAAGGCAGGAGCAAAACACTACGCCTGCGTCTAATTTTTTCATATCAATTAAAACAATAAAGGAACTCCAGTAAAAAAATATATGTGGCGATAGATAATTAAAAAATAAAAAAACATCCAAAACATTGGCGCTGGCCCAAATTTTCCGAGTTACGGGCCTCTGAAATTTAAAAATTTTCGAAATATCAATATGGGCATCATTTTAAAGCTTTGAAGAGATCTTTAAGGATATACTAAAATTTTTTAAAAATGTTCAAGGCATTAAGAGCCGATGGCATAGCACTCTTACTTGTTTTTATTAAAGTAGTGTTTCAACTTTGGTGGTAAATCAGGTAAAGATGTAATGTAATGATTCATTAATAGTTAATTACACACCATAATTATTGTTATTTCAAAGTAGTTGATGTTTTTACACAATCACTTATCAATTAAGGCACATTTCATACCACACATGTTCGTTGTTTCGAATATAGAAAAACGTTGTAAAAAATATCGCTTAGCTTTATGTTATTTATTTATTTTTTAATACCAACGAACTGTCTTTATGACAAAAGAAGAGACAGTATTGTTTTAGTTAAAAGCAATAATTATTAGCAAGCACAACTAAAATAATTTATGTTTTTTATTTATTTATGTATTTTTATTTTCTACTAAATTCTAAGAAAATTCTGACTAACAATATTTTTCACCGAATTTTCTTTGTTTTTCTAGTTTTAATAACAAATATAGATGTGAACGTATTTTTAACGATTTTTATGTTTCAAATGAAAAATAATTTTATGAAAAACACAGAGAAATAAATCGAATGCCTCCGTTGAATATCGCGTCAACTGTTGTATTGAACTTGGAAATGAAACCCTTGGCTAAAAATTCTTTAGTCTCTCAAAATTCACCCCACATTTAAAAAACTGCTTCTGCTGCTGCAATGTAAAAGCTTTTTTTCAGTTTTCATTTGCAGACTTTTCTTTGAATTAATGAATGTGTTGTATGAGTATCTGTGCATGAGTAGTTTCACAAATAGTATTTCCAATTTCAACCAGGCTAAGAAAATCAAGTCATATACTGGCATACGATGTTTGTGCTATTTTGATTTTACGTTGTTATTTGACTTTTAAGGAAGATTCCTCAAATTGAGATGACAAATATTTAGTAAATCTGTTGTTACTAAATAAATAAATTTGCCAGTATTAAATGTTAGTTATGCAATTGCCAAGTTCATGACATGTCATTTGTTTAAATAATTTATAGGTCTCTAAAAACCCTTCTGTAGTTTTCTTCAAATAAAAATTAGTACTGTAACGCCAAAAGTCGGTGCCTTTGTTTTGGGCCCCAATAAATAATTTTTTTTTACTTTCTATTATTTTTTTTATATATTTCACTCCGTGTTATATATTATCATATTAAATATTTTCAGTTATTTGTGAATTTAATATTTTACTTATTAGTTTTTAGCTACTTTAAATGATTTATGGCTTTGTTAATATAAAATTTTATTCGTTTTCAAAATTGAAGGCCTGTTAGAAAGTAGCGCCACCTGTTTGTCGAAACATTAGTCAAGCATAAAACAAAACAACTCTACATAATACAGCTGTGCACATAAAACGCAGTTGTGATGCGTGTGTGACACTAATCAGTATAACAGGCGAATTGCTCTTCAATCGGTAGACAACAAGAACGCTTGTGACTGTCGTGCAGTAAAGTACGTGTTTACGGATAGTAAAAAAATAAAGTGATAAAACAAAAAACAGAAAAAAATTGTGTGCTTGCATTTATACCTGTCAAACAGGCAAAGTGTTGGTACCTGCGTAGCAGAAACTAAATCACTACTACGAGCTTAAAAAATGGAGGATGATGAGAGCCTTAATCCACACAAGAGGGCGAACACTGCAATTACAATTGCCGAATTGCAAAAAGAACTGATTGCAATAAAGGAAGAAAATAAACTTCTTAATATGAATATTATAAAAATGGCCCAAGAAAATAAGGCGCTAAAGAAAAAACTTGACGAAGTTTCACCGACCGACGATGAAACCGATGATAACGAAACATCCAGTGAAGAGGAGATGTCAGTGGAGGAAGAAGAAATTGTACCATCCGCGGGTACAGTAAGCGAAATGGAATGTCGAACCGAACCGGCAGCAGAAAAAAAAGAAGTTCAGCCTAAAGCAGCGGAAACTTGTGGCTCAAAAAAGAAGGACGAAGCTATCACCAGCCGAATAATTAAAAAAAGTAAGTCTGTACCGATAGTTACTACTTATAATATTGATGTGAAAATTATTAGTAATAAGTTAGATAAAGTGTTAGGTCACAAGGATTATAATATGAAAATGTTAGGTAAAAATGTGACAAACATAGGGGTCTGCACCTTGGAGGACTTTTCTAAATTGAAGGACTTCTTAAAGCAAGAGGGGGTTAATTATTATACCCATACACCAAAAGCTGAAAGACCTTTTTCTGTTGTAATTAAGGGTCTATCTAGTACTTTTGATTCAAGTGATGTACTTGAGTATATGCAGGGCATAAAGATTAACGTGAAGATTATGGGGCTTCACAAGATAGGAGGAAATAGATGGCTTTTCCTATTATCTAAAGAATCTGATTTGAGAAGTTTTAGGAATATAAACTACATTCTTCACTGTAGGGTGCACATAGAAAAGCACAATCGAAGAGATTTAGTACAATGCTACAATTGCCAACGCTTTGGACATGTCGCAATTAATTGCAACTTGCCCTTCAGATACGTTAAGTGTGGGGCTTCTCATGGCCCAAAAAATTGTCAGGTTCCTTCAAAAGGAGAAAACAATATCGAGACACGTATGACTGATCCAGTCACAGGTCAAGCAGTAGTAAAGGTCGGCTTACCCGTAAAATGCGTAAATTGTGGAACAGAGGGACATGTTGCCAGTTCAAAGGAGTGTCCAAAACGTTTACAAATTCTTCAAAGAAAGACTGCGGAAAAGGGTGTAAGGGCTCCGGTGAGACGTCCCACCCCAATAGTCCCTTCTACAACAATAAGTGGTGTATCATATGCCGCTGCTGCTAAAACAGCAGTGACAAAGAACACCCAACCAAAAGTCGCCAGCACTCAGAGAACTGGCATATCTGTCAAGTCTGCAATGGCTGGTTTTGATATTCTTGATAAAAATTGCAAGCGATTTTTCGGCGGTGATCTACTAAGCTGTCTAGAAAAGATGAAAGGTTTTGCTCGTGAATACAGGGCGCTTAATAATGATGGTGAAAAATCTCGGGCACTACTAGGGATGTTAATATCTTTACAGCACGATGACTAATTCGATAAAGTGCATATTTATTAAAGTAAATTCTATTGTCTCTAGGCACAAGAGGCATTACTTGAATTTATTTCTTAGCGAACATCGGCCGGATGTTCTTTTAGCAGCAGAGCACAAACTTTCACCAAGACATGTTTTGGATTTTAGGGGTTATAAGATCTTTAGGCAGGATCGACTAAATGGTCGTGGCGGCGGGACTGCCATTTTTGTAAAGGATAGTATTTGTTGTAATAGGGTCATTGTCGACTTAGGCCCTGTAGAGAATACAGCTGTCAGGATAAACAAGGCTGATGGCAGCAAGATGATTGTGGTTTCGATGTACTCACCCCCACAGAGTACATTCACACTTACAGATTTAGATCCATTAATGGACTTATCTAATGGGGAGGGGCTTTTAATAGGCGCTGATTTAAATGCTAAGCACTCATACTGGGGGGGTAATGTATGCAACGCTAAAGGTCACACCCTTCGTGAATTTCTGCTGTCGTGCCCTGATATAACTATACACCGCACCAGTGGTCCGACACGAGTTTCTGGAACCACATCTTCGTTCATAGACATAGTTATGTCATCAACTGATATCCTACCGGTAGCAGTTGGGGGGCTAAAAACACTGGATTTCCAATCTGATCATCTTGCGGTAGAAATTGTTGTTGAGATAGGAAACGTGCGAAGAACAATACTGCCTGAATCTTTTGATTTTAGTCGTTTGAATATTAATAGCCTTAATAGACTATTGGCCCAGGACCTTCCGAGTAGTCAACTTCCAGTTGACCGCAATGTGTCATTTCATGAAATCGATGACTGTATAGAATCTATGAACATAGCATTTTCAAATGCTATGAATGGAGCGATTCCTACAATCCCTGCAAGTAATAGGGGACTACTAAGACTTCCGGATAATATCCTACATTTTATCTCTGAGAAAAAGAGACTGAGAAGGATTCTGTGGCGTACCGCTGATCCTAGCAGGTGCTCAATTTTAAAAGCCGATATTAGAAACTTAGACAAAATTATTCAAGGGGCCATTGCAAAATTTGCGGATCTTTATTGGACCGATTTTCTAGAAAATATTCGTCTTAATAGTAGGACATTCCAGAAAGTAAAAAGTGGTGCCGGTCTTAGGAGGCGGATGCCTCTTTCTAGCTTGAGAGCTTCTGGGGATTCTTTTCTTACAGAAGATTGTGATAAAGCCAATATCTTGGCTGATCACTTCTGTGAAGTTCACAGAAGAGGCGTTAACTTACGATCGCCTTCTTTTGAGAGTATAGTTTCAGAGGAAGTATCCGCATTAACAGATTACTTGCCATCCCTGACTTTCGGGCAGGAAATCATGGCTGATGGCAGGTTAATGGATGGCGGTTTTCAAACAGGGCCTAATTTAATTACATCCCACGATGTAGGATGTGCTCTAAAAATAAGATCAAATAAGAAATCTAGCAGTGGTGATGGAGTTCCTCACTTTATCCTGAGAAAGACAGATGTTACTACATGGCGTTACTTGGCAATAATTTTCAACCATTGCCTCAATATTGGTTATTTTCCTAGAAAATGGAAAGAGGCAGTAGTAGTTCCCATTCCAAAGTCCGGCTTGGACCCAAGGGAAGCTAGCAGTTATAGACCTATCTCTCTCCTATCCTCGTTTGGAAAACTGATGGAATGGTTTTTGTTATCTCGAATACGTAATGAAATTACAGATGGTGGTGTACTTAATGACTGTCAGTTTGGCTTTAAGGGAGGCCATTCAACATCACATGCCCTAATGGTCTTCACAGACTTTGTGTGTAAAAGTAGGAAATGAATTATCAGACATTAGAGCAGTGGTGGCAGGTGTTCCTCAAGGCTCCTTATTGGGGCCGGTTTTGTACAATATTTTTGTTTCTGATATTCCGCAGCCACCTGCGGGAGATCTTTTGCTCATGTATGCTGATGATGTATTGATTGCTGCTAGTGGTCCTAGGGCTAAAAATTTGAATACCAGGGTCAATAATTACCTGAACATCCTTCATGAATACTTCATGAAATGGGGCCTGAAATTAAATATTCAAAAAACCGATGGGGTAATGATAAAGGGTAGGCGTGGTAATCTCTACCCAAATGTAAGAAGTTTTGTGCCAAGCTTAAGCATTGCTGGCGAACGTATCAGCACCTCTGATAGGATAAAGTATTTAGGGGTAGTATTTCACGAGACTTTTGAATTCTATAGATATCTAGATTTCATAATAGAACGAGCTAAAAAGGTTTATTTTTTGTACCATAGGATTTTACGCCGCAGAGGTGGTCTAAGTACCAATGTCAGGCTTCTTATTTACCGTCAGATAATAAGACCTATTATATCTTATGCCTTTCCAGTCTGGTTTGGAATATCTTCCCACCAAATGGAAAGGCTAAGGATATGGGAGAGACGTGTTCTCTGCTCCTGCCTACGGCTACACCCCAGGGTGGGCCCTGATGGCATTTTTCGAAAACCGTCCTGTAGAAAAATCTATAGTAGCATAAATTTTGAGAGGATTGATGTTTTTCTCATGAGATCTGCACTCAGGTTTCTTGACAAATCATCTTCTTTAAATAATAGCTTAGTAGGGGAATGCTTTCACCGGCCCCCTGATCTGGAGAATTTGCTTAGGGATAAGTACCATTCCCCAGTTAGCTTTTTGGCTTTGAATACTGGAGGTCTTCTCTTTGGGAATGCAGGCCTCTTATTTTATCATAGGAGGGTGAAAACTCTTGACATAACTGACTTGGTGTACAACACCGCACAGTAGATTTAGGACTTTGTGATAGATATTATATATCGCTTATTTTATTTGTTTTTAATATTAAGTGTTATTTAGTCTGTAGGGTAGTTTAAGTTATTAGTTTTAAGTAAAATTTTAAAAACAAACGTTCCTTTTTATCCTTTTTTTTTGGAAATGTAAACAAATGTAATAAATAATAAATGACTGTATACAGCATATCTGTAATGTAATTAATTAAGTGCAAATTAGCCTTAGACAAGTTGTAATACGTTAAGAAATATTTATAAGAAATGTAGTTTAAGAAACATATGTATAATGAATTTTTGGAATAATAAAGAAATCTAGAAATCAATCGGTAGACAATTAATTGTCTTGCTGATTTCACAGGGGTAAAATCTAACAATTGATGCGGACGTTTTTACGTCCAATCTTATTTAGTGAACGACTAGCAATTGATGAGGACGTTTTTACATCCCCAATTGCTAATTGCATAAATCAGTTACTGTTGTAGTCTCTGTACTGGCTACTGTGGGGGAGACCGGCAATTCCGACACAAGGTTATACCTCTAACTGGTTTTCCTTACTCTCAGGCAATAGTTGGCTACTCTAGAAGAGCCGGATAATTCCATAAAGCACTTTTAACGCAAAGCAAAGCGCAAAGTTGGGCAACACTCATTTTTTTGCACGCTTTAACAATTAGCTGCTATACATTTTTTTATAAAATATTCTTCCTTTATTATTTTTTTTTTAGAAAATTATGGAAGAAAAACTTATAAAACAAACAATAATTAAGCGCTGTTAAAGTTTTTATTGTGACATACCTCTTAAGTTTTACGCTTTTTTTTCCAAAGTTTGAAACGTCACGCAAAGCCACAAAGTTTTATCTGACACGGCCTTAAATGCATATGCTTGCTTTGTTTTCGAAATGCTTGTTGTTAGTGTTTTTTGGAAGTTGTAAACAAATAATGTAAAATACAAACAACTGTTGACATTTTCAACCACAAACCAGCTGGGCGGTAAATGTACTTTGATATACGACAGTGATGCGCAAGCAGTGTTGCCAAAACTATCGAACCATTTCCCGCTAGATATTAGTTTAAAAACCGCTAAATAGTTGAAAAAAAAACCCTGACGTAAACCGCTAAAAAATTTCTTGAACAATTTATTTTTATACCCTTCTCCGAGGCTAACTTGGTTTCACAAAAAAAAAAAAATAAATAAATATGTCAATCGATCAGATATAGTGTCGAAAGAGATGCTATTGGAAATCAGCATTATCGATCCATGTCCTTTGAGGCAGCAGTCAAAACACCACGCCTACCTCGAATTTTTTTCATGTCATTTGGAACAATGAATTAACTCCAATCAAAAAAAAAAAAAAATAATAATATATGGGGTAATAGAGAATTAAAGGTATAAAAAGAAATATTTAGTGATAAACTTTGCGCTCACCGATATTTTCCGAGTGTCGGGGCACTGAAATTTCAAATTTTTTTAAATATCAATATGGGTATCATTTTAAAGCTTTTGAAGAGATCTTTAACTCATTAAGAGCCGATGGCATTTTTATGTAAAAAATTTATACGCATTTTTTATACTTTTTAGTTCTCTGTAACCCCAATATTTGGTTTTTTTTAATTGAAGTTACTTCACTAAGCTAAATTTATATGATGAAGGGTATATAAGATTCGGCATAGCCGAAAATATCACTCTTACTTTTTTAATACTGTTTTTAATTTCTAACTGCCGTATTCATAAAATTAACTTATATTATTTTCTATGAATATGGCAATAATTGTTCATCTCTAGTTAAGATTTTGATTATCTATACATATAAGTTTCGTTTTGAGAACCTAAATAAATATTAGAGGTTCCGATTAAGTTTAGAACTTTGTAATCGTAGAAGTATTTTTATGCAGACAGAGACCATATCTAAGGCAACAAAGTAATTATAAAGAGGCAAAAAAATTGAGGAATTGACATACTTAACGATTAAAATAGCATTAACTATATTGGTTTGCAATCGATTTCTGAGCTTTAATTTTGATATATTAAGTTGACTAAAAACTCGTTGCACTTCTGCATTAAACCATGGCATACATATTAGTCGCAAGGCAAACTCAGCTAGCTCTTTGAAAATTTTATTTCCAGCCGAATTTTGATATTCAAAAACTTCGTAACAAAAATATGTAGTATCCATTAGATTAATCTATTTTATAGCATCTTTGTATATTACGAGGGCTGCTATATATATTTCTGGCCTGGCAACACTGAGTGCTGCCAAGTGTAATCTGACATTTCCATTGGAAAGTTTGTCATTTTTAAGCATAATCGTACTCAAAACGTTTTGACGTACGACCATTATTTGTGTTGTTAACAGTGACTTGAAAAAATTAATACAGAAAAAAATGGAATTAACTCGTGAACATTTTCGTGCAATCATTTTTCACAACTTTCGACGTGGATTATCACGACAAGAGTGCATTGATGAACTTAAATCTTTGTATGGCGATGAAGCACCATCCTATAGCACTGTGAAAAATTGGTATAATGAATTTAATCGTGGCTCAAAGACGAATCCCGTGAAGGTCGTCCAAAGACGGCTGTTGTGCCAGAGAACATTGATGCCGTGCGTAAATTCATAATGCAAGATCGACATGCGACATACCGAGAGATAGAGACATCCTTGGTCATTTCTTCCACCAGCATACATTCGATACTGCATAAACACCTGGCCGTAAAAAAGGTTTGTTCTCGTTGGATCCCGCACAATTTGAAAGTCGCTCAAAAAAAGGCTCGTGTCGATTGGTGCAAAGAAATGTTGCAAAAATACGATTGCGGTGCTTCAAAAGACGTTTATAAGATCGCCACAGATGACGAATCATGGATCTATGCGTATGAGCCCGAAACGAAACAACAATCGACCGTGTGGGTCTTCAAAGACGAGCAAAATCCAACGAAAGTTGTTCGTGGATGAAGCAATTCGAAGCAAATGGTCGCCTGTTTCTGAAAAAACTGGTCATGTGGCGACTGTTCCGCTTGAGCGACGTAGGACGGTCACTTCTGAGTGGTACACTACAATTTGTTTGCCTGAAGTCATCGGAGAAATTCCAAAAACCAACACGAGAAGACGAATCATTGTTCACCATGACAATGCGAGCTCTCACACATCGGCTCAAACCAGAGCGTTTTTGACCGGCCAAAACGTCGAATTAATGGGTCATCCGCCGTACAGCCCTGACTTGGCACCTAATGACTTTTTCTTGTTTCCGCACATCAAGAAAAAAATGCGTGATCAACGATTTTCGTCGCCAGAAGAAGCTGTTAAAGTGTTCAAAAACCATGTTTTAGAGGTGTCTCAATAGGAGTGGAAAAAGTGCTTCTGCAACTGGTTTGAGCACATGCAAAAGTGTATAAATCATGCTGGAGAATACTTTGAAAAACAATAAAACCATTTTTGATTATAAATATTCGCATTTTCACTATTAGGCCAGAAATATATAGAGCAGCCCTGATTTAAAATTGTTTCGATTATTTCCGAGCTATAATCCAGTTGTTTAAAATATTGAGTTATTTGCTGATAATTTATCAGTTTTTTCTAAAATGACACAATTTTCTGGTAATCTAAAATGACAGTTTCCATTAGTTAGAAAAAGTTTTTATTGGCCTAATTAAAATATATTTCGTTATTTACTTTTGGATTAATTGTTTTAACAGTTTAACAGTTTTCACTTCCCGCTTTTAAGAGCAAAAAACCACCAGATCTAGCGGGAAAACCGCCGTTTTGGCAACACTGTGCGCAAGCCATACCACAATTGTGGAAAAATAATTTACACTTATTCTTATGCTCTTTTGTTTAGTCGTCGATTAAACATCATTAAACAACATGTGCGTGGATGTGTGAATTTTTTCTTTAACAAACTGAAAGAAAAATTTTTTAATTTTTTACAGCAAAAAAGCGAAGTATTGCATTTCAAAAACACTTTAGGATTGAAAATGCTTTTGGCGTATGCAATGCCTTTTATGTTATAAAACATAAAAAAAGAGAGAGGATACTTTAAAAAGGCATTTTGGAACTTTTCATAATACACTTAATATTAAAAAAATAAAAAAGAATTTATCTTAGATCTTGCATTTTTAGCTGATTTCGCCGCTATTAAAAATAAATTAAATTTAGAACTTCAAAGTACGAAGGAACAGAGTTAACTCGGTTAACCTTAAAAAATATTATGCTCATTCGAAATTGCAAAAAAAAACATTTTTTTTTAATAAGAATTTTTTACTGTTACCAAGTAACATATTTTTTCACTAAGCAACTTTCTTACATTTAAGAATTCAATTTTTTTTAAATTGAACTCTAATTTAATTGCTTATGTGCTCTTTTTTATATTGAACCAAGTAACAGCAATTTTTCATTAATCAATTTTTTTACGTTTAAGAGATGAAAATTATTTTATTACATAATTCTGCTAAATTTTATTTAAACTAAAATTTTTTTACTTAAATTTAAAATACTTTAAATTTATATTATTTGCTTAAGTGCAATATCTTATAATATTACTAACACCGTTTTTTTCTTAAACAACTTTTCTCATAGTATATCTTTATATTTCTCACCAATGCAAATACATTTTATATTTTGCGCATCACTGATATACGATAACAGAAACTTCGCACTATAGATTTTAATTACTTCATGGTTAAATACTAATAATAATCATCTGTAAATGAAATTTAACTTAATATTTCCTAATAAAATTTTAAAAAATGCTACGGTGTAACATTAGAAAAATGCTGAACTTGAAATACTGGTATAAGATTATTAAAGTCTATGGTGCATAATTTGTTGCAAAATTTTCCAGCGTAAAAATAACAAGTGAGAAAGCTATATTCGGCTATGCCGAATCTTATATATCCTTCACCTTCTCTGTAAATGTAGTTTAGTGAAGTAACTCCAATCAAAAAAGCAAATATTGGGGTGAGAGAAAGTTAAAAATATTGGTAGTGCAAATATATAAGTAATTTTACATAAAAGTTACATCGGTTCTTAATGGGTTAAGCCTTTAGAAAAAAAAATAGTATTATCTTAAAGATATCTTCAGAAGCTTTAAAAAATGAAAAATTTCTGAGCCCCGTAACTCGAAACATATGAGCGAACGCCAATTTTTTCATTTGATGTTTTTTTCTTATTTTTTAATTCTCTATCGCCCCATATATTGATTTTTTTGAATGGAGTTAATTTATTGTTCCAAATGACATGAAAAAATTAGAGGTAGGCGTGATATTTTGCTTGCTGCTTAGAAGGACATGGACCGATCATGCTGATTTTCAATAGCACCTTTTTCGACACTATATCTGATCGATATAGTGCCTCGGAAAACTTGACTTCAAAACCAACCTGGACGGACAGACGGACACCGCTCAATCGACTTCGCTATGCATAAGAAGTCAAAATATATACATATATTTTATGTGGTCGGAAATCGATATTGTAGAAATTACACACGGAATGACAAAATTTTTGTGGTGAAAGGTATAAAAACTGTGGTTTGATATCTAAATCAAGAGCTATTTATTAATAAAATATTGACGTACATATATTTATATGAATGGATTATTTTAATACCGTTATTACACGAAATTTCTTGGAGTTACATAAAAATCTGCTTTTTCGATATTTTTTGAGGAAAAGTAACTGTGATGCCGCTAGATGGAGAAGTAAAATTCAGGTTATATAACTAAGACGCCAACTAAAATATGGCATATTGTTTCACATAATAAAAAATTCAGTACTTTGTAACGGTCATTCTTAAATTTATTAAACACTAGCTTATTGTACCCGGTTTGGATCTTAAAGATCGGGAGATATATATAAATATATATCAAAAAGATCGGTTAAGATTCCCTTTTTTAAAAATGAACATAAATATCTAACTGTGCTGAAAGTTTTATTGTAATTGGCACAGACATAAATTCCCTGTTTCCTCTTTGACTCTAATCAAAGTCCTACCACTGAAAACAGATATATATGAGGACCTATCTATTTTTTGAGTTTCTTAAAATCGAATTGAGACTTTGCTAAAAAATTACTAGAGTTGTATGCAGACAAATTATTTGTAAATATTTTTTAGAGGTACGCAAACAGAATAATTGCCTTCAATATTACATTTGAAAAAGAAGTGTTTTGGGATCCACTTCAAGATTAATTTGTGTTTTTTTTTCATATTATCTTTTACTAAAAGCAAACTATACTATTTAAACTTTGGCTCCGATTTTGGGCTTAATCCAGACGTAGATTATATACCTTTGCAATCTACTAGTCCTAGACTCCTCGCACAATGCCGGTGACAGTATTTATGTGTTCTGTACTCTAAAATCAAAACCTGCGGGTTTCGTTATGTAATTGTATACTAAAATTTTTAATTAGTTCTTGTAAAATTCTTAAACATTTTTTAATAGTATTTTATAATTTATATTTTTATAATTTTTTAATGTACATTTATTTTAACACTACAGATAGTAGTAATAACCCTTTATTATTTATCATCTTATTTGAAATTACAAAATTTAACATGTCTGTTCAACTAAGCATTACAAATTTATTTTAAAAATAAATTTCATTCTAAAACAAAAATTACATATAAACAAGTGTTGCCGTTTGGGTAAATTTTTGTAACTTTTGGTACAGACATGATATAATTTAATATTACTGAAAAAGTATTTTTTTTTTTTATTATTTTATTATTCCAGTGGAAAACTAAGTACTCTGTTTAAACTTACGACTTATTGTTAGCAACTTTAGTTATTCCGCTTGAAAAAATTTGACAGCTAGCTAGTGGTACCTACCAATACCTCGATTTAGAAAAAAGTTCTTTTTAGTACCGGATATTATATTTACATATACATACTACGGCGATTTTTTTTATTAATTATATGTTGAATTTTTTTAAATAAGACTCAAATTTGTTTTTAATAACAGTATTTTTTCAAATTATTGAAGTAGTAAATTATATGAAACTTAATCTTTCAAACCTACTTTAACTAATTTTGTAGAATGGCGAGAGCATGCACTCTTCAAGTACGGAATATTATTATTAAGGCCTGACTTATTATTTTTAGATTTGCGTTTTCATACGGTTTTCTGTTTTAGTTTTGTTTTTGTTCAGTAAATTAATTTTTTGGCTTGTTTTGTCGTAAAATTAGAAAATAATTTATATAAATTACGTTAAATTACTACTTCTTTAAGAAGTATTTAAAAATGTAACTTTCAATGAAAAAAATTTAACTTTTTTGAAGGAAATGCGTAATATTTGTCTTGTCTTTCCCTGGCAACACTGACAAAAACATATGGCTTGAAGGTATTTAAGAAGAGGTAATCCAACACCAAAACAATAATTATGCTTTTCTTATTGTTATACGTGCATATTAAAAATGTATATGTGTAAATTTACATCTAACTGCCATCCCTAAATTAGCGCGTAAGATGCAAAACATAAAAATAGCTTTCGCGCTGGAATGTCATCCCTAAATAACAGCGTCAACTTTGTGTCTTTAACAGTTATGTTAACTCATTTTTTTAATAAAACCCGCTGTATAAGAAAATAGAAGAGATAAAACCGCTAGATTGCCTCGAAAATAACTAAATTGTCATTACTTTTCAAAAACCAACTTCCTAACGCACTGCCAAATTGGATTTTCCAATTGCTAAGCGTTGACGCTGTACAATTTAGGGATGCTCCAAACATTTTGAAATTTTGACAGTTATCTTGCGCTTTACGCGCTAATTTAGAGATGTCAGTAAGAAATAAACGTGCGCTAAGATAACGTCATAAAATAGCGTCGATTTTGGGAATTAAAACCTATTCTAAGTCTATTTCCCGGGATTGGGTATTTTTAATTAAAAAATAAAATTAGTATACATTTTGGCATCTAGAAGGAAAATTGATGTAAATTATAAATAATTAAACAAAATATTTATACATTTAGAATATAACTACTCGTATAAAAAAGCGTTTCACAAAAAATATTCAGATTTTTCCTATGGAGACTATGATACTCTCGCCCCAAATGGCCACACACTATGAATGTAGACACCTTCATAAATGAATTTTGCCAACTGTGAAAAAATTCTGTCGAGCTGTTTCCGAGCGTTGCTGATTTTTACAATGGAAACCATGATACTCTTGCCCCAAATGACGGTGGTGTCCCGTTACCGATAATTTTTCACTGAAGAGTTCGTATTTCCCAGCATATGTTTCACGGAACATAGCATCGAGTAGGTAAATTAATATTGTATTATCATTAAAGTCTTGCATTCTTTTCTCTTGATAGTCACGTAGAAATTAACAAATTTTGTGTGACACATCCTGGATACCTCAGCCATCGCAAAGTATCGAATTGTAGGGTGTTCTCCCAGCAAACGTAAATTGAAGTTTGTGGCCTTATCTTTTGAGCCGTTAAGTTCGTTATTAATTGTGATGAAATGAAAGAAAACAGAGAAATCTAAATATTACTGTTCCCTTGCAATTGAGGATAATTAAATACCTTATTTTTAAAACGTATATTACAACATTTCCGTAGTTTTGAGTAAATCAAAGAAAAATTCTTAGCAACTTTGATATTAATTTGAAATATCTAATATTATTTCCCGTGAAAGTTATGAATATTTGTAAAATGATACTCTTGTATGTATGTTCATTTATAAAATTTATAAAAACAAAAATGGTTAAACGTCAAAATGTAAAAAAATTTAAATACAAATTGTATTGGTCGAAACCAAAGTATATCTATAACAAGTACATGCAGGAGTACAGCTGATAGATTTATTGGTGTGCGTGTTTATCATGTTTTGTGTCAAAATTTGTTTAAATTTATTTTAATTTTTCTTTTACTATACATTTCTCTTGTTTTTTACGTGTTTATTTTCATTTTTATTATGTTCTATCAGGGATGGTAAACGAAATATTCAAATTACACCTTTCCAACTCAAGTTGCATTGAATATCCTTTTATTGAATGCTTGTTTAAATTTACATTAATATAGTCGTTAAAAGGTCATTCTCTTACTTTTTTTATAATAATTAAGTGAAATTCATATTAATTTTTTAGTTAGAAAAATTATAAAATGTTACCCACTTTGCCGTCTCTGAACTGTTTTTTGACATAATACATGAAATTTGTATTTGTGTTGACTTGCATATACTTAATATAAATATACTTTGGTCGAAATAATTTAAAAGATTTGAATAAATATGAGAAGATATGTCCAAAACTACCTGAAATATTCTAACAAACTTTCTGAATATAATTTTCAGCCATTATTGTCAGCTTATCGATCTCTTAATCTATACATACATATCTACATATAAAAAACTGTTACGGGGTCAATTCTGTAATCGATATAGAATACAAAACACCTATTTTTTGAAGTTTTACTGTTATGTCTGTGTTCGCATTACGTAAAAATTTTGAATGGATTTGAACAAAATTTTGTGAGAAGGTCCCGTAGAACCTTGCTTTCAATAAATTTTTTCGTAAAAATAGGTCATTTCGTAGACACAATAGAGATACAATTGTGAAAGCACCAAATTTTACTGGTATAATAGTACTGAAACAGTTGTCAGCACTTTTTATTTTTGTGGATAAAAAATTTTTAACACTGTCTATAGAACTCTGGAATAATAAGTTAAATTTGAATTTTAAGAAAATTAGAATTGACACGCATACGAAGTCCGCAGACAAAGTCGTGCGCACTGCTAATAATTACATATATTTATAGAACAATACCTAAGAACGTAATACACTTTTTAATGCATTTCCCATCTGCAGGAAACACCACATTCGACTTTTATTTTAAAACATAAAATAAAATTTATCTAATTAAAATCGTTTAGTTAACTATTGATATTGAAATTACATTTGAACGGAATTTAAAAAATTCTTAGAAAAAAACGTAAATTCGTTAAACGATAAGTATAAGAGATAATTTAGTTGAAAATGAAATTATTTTTATTTGATGGCAGGGTTCACAGGCTTTTTCCGAGTCATTTCCCCACTTAGATAAATTCCATCCCCACAATTCCCCAAACAACAATTTTAGCTATTCCCAAAAATCCCCACTACAAATAATTTGTTATATTTGTTTTACCCTTTACCATAAAAAGTAAAAACCGGATAAAGTTAAGTTTGTCAATCTACAATATATATAGTCTACAATATCCATTTCCGAACCCATAAAGTATATACATACATATATTCTTACTTCTCTTTTTATTACAAATTTAAATTTATAACATTTTCATACTATAATACTGAAGTAAAGAAATCATTAAGTGTTATGAATTTTTTCGAGAATAAAATTAGGAACCAAATGGCTTTAATTCATGTTAAATATTGCTGCAAATGACTGATGTTCAATTAATGGTTCATCACCAAATATTTTGGCTAACATAAGTTGAAATAAAAAGTATATCAAGTTGAAATATTATAAAAGAAGAAATATTTTTCTCTATATCCGTTTTTATGTAAGAAGAAAATAATACTTTGACTCTTTTTGAAAGTTTATAAAAATTTAATACTTTATAAAGTACAAAAATAATAACAAAAAATGGACTGATACAAAAATTAGCTCTTTTTGATCCCTTAGTCGGTACGTGCTGCCTTTAAAAAGTTGGCATCCCTGATTGTATGAGAATAAGAAATGAGAAGTAATGAAAATAAAACAAAAGCTTTAACAACAATTCAATGAAAAAATAAAACCGGTTTTACATTTGAATTATAATCACATTTCTTATACATGTAAAGGAAGATGTACCTGTATTTAATGAAATGTGTACATACAATTCTGATACATTTGTTTAGAGTATAAAATTAACAATTTTAACAATCACTTATACAGAGTTGAAAATTTGTAATCAGAACTTTGCTAAGCTTAAAAAATTGGAATAATTTTTAGATTTTATAGAAATATAGAATCATATGAAGAAATATATTGGACTGTATTTATACACACAACAAAAACTTTATGATTGTTTTCATTCAACTAATTTTTAATTAAAATATTTTGCTTAACACCAAAATCTGTTGAAAGTATTCATATTTGGATGATAATTTTGATACAAAATCAAAAGAATGGGGAATTTTAAATACGTTCAATCGCAGACAAAAACACACAACTATATATTTTTATTTTGTGATTTGGTATACTTTTCAATGAATATGTAGTTTTAAGAAACAATCTATCTTTCGTAAAATAATATAAAAAACGTTGTTTTTTCCAAAGTTAAACATATAGAAAGGATGTCAATAATGCCCTTTCGGAATTGGTCTTTTATGTCATTCATGATTTCAAACTTGTTCTTTACAAAAAAAAAACTATAACACACAGCAGCACAAAAGTATCGGCATGTCTGAATTATTCTAAACTTTAACAAGTAAGAGTACTGTATTCGGCTATGCCGAATCTTATATACCCTTCACCATATATGTAAGTTTAGTTTAGTGAAGTAACTGCAATCAAAAAAGCAAATATTGGGGTGACAGACAATATATATAAAATGCCATCGATTCTTAATGGGTTAAGCATTTTTAAAAAATTTTATCATTTCCTTAAAAATCTCTTCAAAAGCTTTAAAATGATACCAATATTGATATATTAATAAATTTATATCGTTAATCAAATAAAACCTATAACGGTTCTATATTAGTCCATTATAAAAAAATTTCATGTTGTTTTATAACGGGTAGCTAGGTTTTTATAATGTTATAGTTCATTTCAACGGTAGCGGTTAATATTCAATTGAAAATAGAATAATTCTTTCAAAAAAAAAAAAAAAAAAAAAAAGCAACGGTTCAAAAGTTTGGCTATATACATCAAATTTCATTAACTATTGGGAAACCCTTTAGTATCCAAGCTCAAATTATACACTTGTTGTTATAGCGGACTTTAACTTACATTTTGTGTTAAACTAAATTTTTAGTGCTTCCAATAAATTTCGCACAAATACGCCTATTCTTTTTAATGCAAAACTATCAAAAATAAGTTTTTTACAAGCATTCATATTTAACGCGGTTTTAAAATTATGTGAGTTAGGGACTTTCTACATGAGACCAACGACAACCAACATATTTTAACTGTAAATATTCATGGCTCTTACATTAAGTACTTACTGAACTAAACCATTTTATACGATTTCTTATAAAATGTCAATCTGTAAAATTACGTAGAAATGGTGAGTTACAGCTGTGGAATATCTGTTGCAACTTCTTATTTTTACAGGTTTAGAAATTTTTATCACTTTCAATCATATTTATAACATTTTTACATGTCCTCTTTATTTTTAACGCTAATTTAGAGGTACATATCTATATATTTTTTTTTTAAATCTGGTCACTTCCAAAACTCACAGTGATCGAAACAAAACAAAAAACTCTTTTTAATAATTAACATACGAATGTATGTCAATATTTTTCGCTTTTAGTTAATTTTTATATAATAAATATTTTATTTTTTATATGTCATATCAGCACTACATATTAATAAAACAGAAAACTAAAGGAAAATAAAATAAATGCATGTATGTATGTATGTATAAAGTAATAGGCGGACCGAACCGTCTTTTACGTTTTTGTTCAAAAGAGCGGCGTGTCAATATTGGTTATTGCCGATAAAAGACTATTTTTATTTGAAGAGAGAACAAGAAATGAGAAGGAGTATAGATTAAACACTTGTTATTCATTTATTATTTTTTTGTTTTTTTACTTTCAATGTTTAAGCGTACAAATTTAATAGCGAGTTAACTTTTGTTACTTTTACGGTCCATCGACTATTTAAAGAAAATGACAAAAAATACACACGACTATTTTTCAAAGAAAAAACTTCCGTTATTTATAATGCCAACAAAGAAAAACCTTATTTATGTTTTCAGTGGATTATTACCAAATATTATAATTAAAAATTTTATTTCAAAGATCTATTGGAATATCATAGACTAATAATTTTAAGCACTTATTGAGTTAGTAAATAATATATAATTTATAAAAGAGAAAGGTTCAAATGTTTAATAATATTTAAGATAACGCACTATTTAAACCCGTTTAAATCTGCTTCGTAATACGATTTAACACGAACGCCAAGCACTCACTGACTAATAACATTCGAAAAATAAAGTTTAAAGAAAATAAAAAAATCAACTGTCTCTCACAAAAACAAACACATTAATAATATAACCCTGCCAGCATTTCGAAAAGCATTTTTAGATAGAAGTCACTCTTTCGTTACTTCTTCAGATTAAAAACTTAGTTTCACAGAAACGAAATACATTAAGGCAGAATAAGTCTTAAGGCCTCGTTATGCGAACGTTGATGTAAGAAAAATTTAACGTATTTTAACGTACGGTCGTTTATGTACTTATAGAAACTTTACAAATGTGACGCATGTCAATAAAATAAACAAAAACAAAACATTGTGCAGCACAATGTGTTTGTAATATTAATTTCAAAAGCCCGAAAAGAATTTAAAAATGGATATTGAGGATTTATTTACTGATGTCCATGAAATAAGTACAATTGTTTTGCAAAAAAAAAAACTATAAAGCCAAAATATTAAATTACAAAACCTAACACAATTTTCAATTTGCTGCAGCTGTTCAGAACAGTGTTGAGATTTGTGGCATAGTTATGGTCACTGTTCCGTACATGTAAATTTAGAAAAAGTACTAATTTCGCTTCGAAAAATATTTTACATTGCAATATGTGCAATGTATTGATAAATTTAATTATCTGTTTTAAAAAATATTATTATGTATTTAATGTAACTATTTATTTATTATACTTTTATTAAGCAAAATAATAAAAACTGATGAATGATACAATTATTATCAATACTTCAAAAGTACCTAAAAAGGGCAAATGTGCCGCAATGGTATTTATCACATATAATTCCAGCACTATCTTACGAATGTCACGTAACAATGCCGTCAAAACCTATTTTATACAGGTTGAAGCGTTCCGGAAACGTGACAGTTAATTTCGGTAAGCGTTTGCATTGTTTTAGTATATTTAAAAACAAACGGCCGTTAGGTTAGCTTACGTGGACGTTCGCATAATTGTACCTTTAACCTTTCGTTCCGTGATGAATCAGCTGATCAATTTCTTGTAGATGTAAAAATTATTACTAGTTGTTGTTAATCGTTACTAGAACGTGTCCACGTACTCGAAAAGCTTGCAAGTAGAGAGTGAAAAATAGCATAAAAATGTGAGATAGAAAAAATTGTAAGATTTTTACTAGCAAGAATTAGCCAAACAGCGGTTTCTTACTTTTGCTTACAAAATAATTTGTTTAAAAATTGTCTGAAAACACAGATTACTGTAAAATTGAAGAAAATTCAAGAATTTAGCAATTGAAAGAGTACAAAAATAATATTATTTTGTTGCTTTATTTATTTATTTATTTTTTTTTTTTAATTTAAGTAGGGGAGTATACAGCAAAAAATTCATATAACATTAGAAATTTCGTTTAGAATCTTCTAGCTTTGCAAGTATTTTTCTTTGTTAAGAATTAAA
Organism: Gymnosoma rotundatum; assembly: GCA_916610165.2. Classification (NCBI taxonomy): domain Eukaryota; kingdom Metazoa; phylum Arthropoda; class Insecta; order Diptera; family Tachinidae; genus Gymnosoma; species Gymnosoma rotundatum. Next base: position 84,938,585 of record OU744337.1, on the reverse strand, counting down.
AGTATTCAAGCCAGTGAGTAAACATTCAATGTACCTTTTTTTAGTTCAAATTAAATAAGAATAGTACAATTTTAATGTTTAATTAAAAATCAGTTAACACGTGTATTAAGTTTAGATTCTTCATATTAATATTTATGCATCTAAATCACAATAAGATGTTTATATGAACTAACCGCAGAAACGCAAATTATGTTTATCATACATTTAAACATCACAAACGCTTTTGAAAATTAGCTGGTAATTAAAAAATGTAAAAAGTTTCACGCACACACTTTTGTTATTTGGTTACGAGGGCTGCTATATATATTTCTGGCCTGGCAACACTGAGTGCTGCCAAGTGCAATCTGACATTTCCATTGGAAAGTTTGTCATTTTTAAGCATAATCGTACTCAAAACGTTTTGATGTACGACCATTATTTGTATTAATTACAGTGACTTGAAAAAATTAATATAGAAAAAAATGGAATTAACTCGTGAACATTTTCGTGTCATAATTTTTTACAACTTTCGATGTGGATTATCACGACAAGAGTGCATTGATGAACTTAAATCTTTGTATGGCGATGAAGCACCATCCAATAGCACTGTGAAAAATTGGTATAATGAATTTAATCGTGGCCGAAGCTCGCTCAAAGACGAATTCCGTGAAGGTCGTCCAAAAACGGCTGTTGTGTCAGAGAACATTGATGCCGTGCGTGAACTCATAATGCAAGATCGACATGCGACATACCGAGAGATAGAGACATCCTTTGACATTTCTTCCACCAGCATACATTCGATACTGCATGAACACCTGGCCGTAAAAAAGGTTTGTTCTCGTTGGATCCCGCACAATTTGAAAGTCGCTCAAAAAAAGGCTCGTGTCGATTGGTGCAAAGAAATGTTGCAAAAATACGATTGCGGTGCTTCAAAAGACGTTTATAAGATCGTCACAGGTGACGAATCATGAATCTATGCGTATGAGCCCGAAACGAAACAACAACCGACCGTGTGGGTCTTCAAAGACGAGCAAAATCCAACGAAAGTTGTTCGTGGAAGAAGCACTTCGAATGGTTGCCTGTTTCTTCGGCAAAACTGGTCATGTGGCGACTGTTCGGCTTGAGCAACGTAGGGCGGTCACTCCTGAGTGGTACACTACAATTTGTTTGCCTAAAGTCATCGGAGAAATTTGAAAAACCAACAAGAGAAGACGAATCATAGTTCACCATGACAATGCGAGCTCTCACACATCGGCTCAAACCAGAGCGTTTTTGACCGGCCAAAACGTCGAATTAATGGGTCATCCGCCGTACACCCCTGACTTGGTACCTAATGACTTCTTCTTGTTTCCGCACATCAAGAAAAAAATGCGTGGTCAACGATTTTAGTCGCCAGAAGAAGCTGTTGAAGTGTTCAAAAACCATGTTTTAGAGGTGTCTCAATAGGAGTGGAAAAAGTGCTTCGGCAACTGGTTTGAGCACATGCAAAAGTGTATAAATCATGCTGGAGAATACTTTGAAAAACAATAAACCCATTTTTGATTATAAATATTCGCATTTTCACTATTAGGCCAGAAATATATAGAGCAGCCCTCGTACTTGGAGAATTATTTTCAATTTTTCTTTGTGGTTGGCATCAGTTTGCAGACTTAAAGTGGTTTATTGACTTATATATCCTTTCACTCTAGTACATTTACTTTAAAAATGATGGTTATATTGTTCATATTTAAGTCTTACATATCATTCCCAAAGCCACAACAATTTTCTTTGCTACCTTTAGTAGCAAAGCGTTCATTTACTTTTATACATTTGGAAAAATAAATTTGAAAATTTCTGTTTTACACTCTCATTGGCAGTTTTTGCTAGTAAAGTTACTGAACAGACTTATGTATTTGTCTTTAACTTCGTTGTTTTGTTCGGTTTGAAACAGTAGAAGATAGAATTCAGCGTTAAGTTACTTAAAGTTGTTTAGTAAAAAATCAATTTTATTTTCCAAATTTGAATTTAAAATTTCTTTTAATTGAAAAAAAAAAAATCAAATAAGTAAGAGTGCTATGTCGATGTCAAATCATATATACCCTTCACAATTAATGTAAATCTAGTTTAGTGAAGTAACTCCAATAAAAAAAACGACGGCGTGACAGAGAATTAAAAATAAAAAAACATTAAGTACTATACATAATTCTACATAAAAATGTCATCAGATCTGGATGGGTTAAGTATTTTTAAAAATCTTATTTCCTGAAAGACTTCCTCAAAAACTTTTCAATGATACATATATTGATATCTTAAAAAATATGGTACACAATCGTACTTTTCTATGAAAGGAGAGGCCCATGACTCGGAAAATATGGGCGAGCCCCAATTTTTTCACTTGTTGTTTTATTGATTTGTTTTTTTTTTTTGTATTGGAGTTATGTGATTGTTCCTAATGATATGGGCCTAACACCACGCGTGCCTCTGAGAACATGGACCGATCTTGCTTATTTTCAATAGCAAAATTTTCAAATATATATCTGATCGATTGCCATATTTAAATTGTCTCTAGCCTTTGTAAACTTAATTTCAACACTAACATGGGCACACGGACTTCGCTGTGCATAAGAATTTTGTATTCTGGTAGTATCGAATATAAAGGTTCTAAAAATAACGAAATTCTACTTTATCAAAACGATACATTTTATCATAATGCAAAGCTTTAAAACCAGAAAGAAAGATTTAATTAAAATTTTTACAACTTGTTTAACTAGAATGCGATATACGATACAGAGATTAAGAAAAAAAATATTTTTTGTTCATATTTGTAAATAACTAATTTGGTAACATGAATTTTCTTACAGCTACAAATTACTTTTCGTTTTATTTTTATTAATTTATTTTTTTTTTTTTTTTTGTTAATTTGGGTTCACTTTTTTTTATAAACCACAGGTATTTAAGAAGGCGAATTAAATGACATTAATGTTTTTGTTAATCTGTAACATTAATTTATTCACTCATAGTAGAGTCTAAGTTATGATCAATATTCGATACCTATGCAATTTTTTTTTTGTAGTTAAGAAAAAGTCGATCTTAAATTAACATATTTAAGGCAAAGTGTTTTCGTATTAATAAAACGAGTCCTTTCATCCAACTTACTTTTGGTTTGTTAGAAGATCTTAACTCAATAACCATGTATTTTTTTCTATAAAATTAAGGGTATAATCTCAAAAAATGTTCCGCAAAATGCTGGCAGGGTGAAGTAAAATATGCATGTGGCTTATGAAAAATTATAAAATGCATTACAAATCAACAAACTGATAAAAATTAAATGTAAACTTATACATGTCACTTTAAGAATACCACAGCTGGAAAAATTGTATATCTAAGTTTGTCATCCCTATATCAGACCCATAAAGTATATATATATTCTGGGTTCTTACTCATAGCGAAGCCGATTGAGCGATGTCCGTCCGTGTTCGGATTTAAAAAACATAAAATATTTAAATGCAATATTGCACGCGTGAATTTTGTTAATTTCTGTTTCGTAGATGCATTTACAAAATCTTGAAATTTAAATTAAGGTTTTCTATTATTAAAGTTTTCTATTATGTTTAATTTGTCATTTCTATTTTATAAAACTTAGAAATGTTTTGTATCCTATATTTTAAGAAAAACCCATTTTTACATTTTTAAGAAAGACATATTCAACATTACCACATTAATCGTTTTTAATACTTCTTAGGGACGCTTATTAGTTTCCTATTAGTTCTATCATTGTACGACTTGAAGTAATGACATTTTCTATAGAAAATGCTTGCAGGGCAATGATCAAGCATATCAAGCCGGCGTGAGCAATCCAACCACAAAGACCCCCCAACAAAGAGAGTAAAACACATCACAAGGCAGTTTTATTTTACTAGGTAGTAGCGGTAATACAACAAATACAACATTTACAAAAACAACATGCCTTTTTATTGTTGTTTTGTGTGTTGGAAACGTCAAAAACACAAAGAAAAATAAAAGATAATTGCTATCAATACACATGCTTGCTTTGTCTCGCAAACGCTTGTTGTTAGTATTTTTTGAAATTCGTAAACAAACAAAGGAAAATACAAAAACTTTTGACATTTCCAACTACAAACCAGCTGGGCGGACGACACTACCTAGTAAAATAAATCTGCCTTGACACATCATACTGACATGCTAACTCTCAACAAATAAAATATTTTTGAAAGAAAAAAGTACACTCTGAAAGTTTTAAAACAATCATAAGATGTCAATTTGTTACTAATTGTTTATGTTTTTTTAAATGTAACAGATTTAAAAACACGTATTCAGCTATTTAATAAATCAAAAGCATAATTGTAAAATCATTTATTTGTTATTTTAAGCAAATAATTGATTTTTTTATGAATTTATGTTTTTAAATAATTTTTATGACAAATCGTTAATAAATAAAACAATAATCAGTTTTTTATATCAGGAAAATTTTGCACTTACGAGACCATATTATAATTCAATTACATACATATATAATATGACATTTTCAGCCATATTATTATATTTTAATTCAACCATTTAATGTTTATATATGAACACAATTATGTTTATACTTTCGACAACAATATGGTTGCAAATGTAACAATACCATGTTTTGTTAGCAACCATATTATGTTGCTTTTAGGATAAGGTTACCTCAACCATATTTTTTTTGCGTGTACGTCGTTTCTTCATTACGTTGAAATGTATCGAATATGATATCGAATTTTGATCTATGCATGTAGTATCCGCAGTTGGAAGCAAACGTAACACGTGACTGGCAGCGTCAATAGGATGTATTAATATAGAGCATTTGGAAGTGTCGATTATGTATTTGCTGAAAGGGCAAAATGGGTGTATGTTTAAAATATCGAATATAGAGCTTCTAGAATTATAATAGCTTCTAGTATAATGAAATGTATTACTGCTGGGAAAGCATATCCATATGACTATAAAGCTCATCAGTGAATTTTAGCCAAATTTTGTATAGAAAACCTAAGCGTCTTATACCAAAGGCCCTATAGATATGCTTTCCCCGCAGTAATACATTTCATTTTGTAGTTTATACTAATAATTATTTGATGATACTCTTATGAAGAAATGAGAATATGTATCATGAAATATTTATATTTGAAGGAATCAAGCACGATTAAAGTAAATTGATATAAAATTTCACGTTTTTTCTCGTACTTATCTTCACGTTTGAGAAACCAACAATATTAGGCCATTAGCCTTAATATCTTTACTTGATTTCAGCCATTTCCTGGAAAACCTTTTACTTTGCTCATCACTTTCCGCTCCAAAAATTTTTTGAGAAGGATTGAAAGCAATAAATTATAGCCAATGGAATGGCGTTGTATCAGAGCAATTTAAACACTAACAGGAAAGAAACATTTATTTTAGGTATAAAAATAGGAAACAACAAAAAGAAACATTAGACAGTATGAGAATGTTATGGTGATAACCACAGAGGATAAAGGTGTGAAAACCACTGCTAGGTTGTAGCAAATGTATGTATGATAATAAGCTCGGACCCTGCGAGCAAATAACGGAAAATAAATAACAACATTTTAAATGAGCTCTAAGAAACAAATAATGAATCAAAACACCAAAAATCGTTTGTGACCTCAAATGTAGCTACAGCACCAGAACTATATGGCCTACCAGAGGCACATAAAGAAAACATTCCCGTTAGACCGGTTTCTTCATCACAAAATGCCTCATATTTCTACTTGTCCAAACATATTGGATCCATTCTAAAATATTTAATTTTACGTAAAGATAGAAAAATCTTTGAACAAGTCTATTTGACGTGGTATCACTGTTTACGAATGAAACGACTAAATGTATACTTAACAAATAGGAAAATTTGTAAAATCATACAGCTATAGAAAGGCCATATTTTCTCAAATTTTGATAGCAATTATTTTTTGTATGATAAATGCTTTATCAACAAACATGCGGCATGCCAATTAGAAATCAATTATCACTGACAAATGCTGGCATATTATCAGATACTCTGCTTGATGACGTAATCGCACAACTAAGAATTAAAATATATGTACATATGAATTCATATTTAAACACGCAATAATCAACAGAGATAAAAAAAAAACTATATCGGAAACACTTAACGCTGGCCATGACAAATTACAGTCTGCAATTGAGAAGGATTCGAACAAACAAGTATCATACTGAGATTTAAAAATTATAAGAAATGACGAAGCTGTAAATACCGTTTGGTATATGAAACCGAAATTTTCACGAAGACTTTTTTATTACAACTTACTACAAGCTTTGATAATGAAAATAAACACTGCCACAAACTTCTCGAGGAAATGTTCGAAAAGGACAACATCAATGATTCTTAAGAAGAACAACTACCCAATTTTCATCATTAACAAAATAAGGATAAATCTACAGAAAATGTCACACATAACTCTAAGGTACTTGTTTAGAAGTAAAAGGACAAAAATGGATCAACTTATAACCAAAGCAAAATAATTACCAGGTGGCAGCGTATGCGAAGTTATTACTTTTTTGCTGGTAACATATCTGCCATACCTGAAATGCAATTCGCTAACTTTGAAAAATACGACAATAGTTATATTTGTCGAAATCTTTTGTTGTTTGCACTAATGATTAAGTGATTCACTAACTTCGGCTTTACGATAATAGACACAAGTTGAAATTGCGTAGCATCTCCGTTAACAATGAAACGAAAAACGCAGAAGAGAAGAGCAAAAACATGTGAATTCAAGCGAGGTACATGCATGTGTTTATCAGAGAACTGCACGAGTACACCGCAACTCATGAGTACACCGCATACTTACTCTATACATACTCTATACTTTTCATACTCGAGTATTTTAAACAACGCAATAAAAAGTTGCGGTGTTTATTTTACCCATTCTTGTAAAAACGAGTATCAAAAATATCGCAATCAGAATTTTAAGTATTTTTTATACTCGTACGCGAGAATTTTTTAATTCTCTTTATTTGTAAGCAACGTTGCCACATTTTTACCCTATTAAAGTTTTTTACTGCCGTTTTGTGAAATACTGCATTGTATGCAAATCTATTTATAAACAATAAAAAAAAAAAAACAAAATTTGATCAAATCTATTGCTTAAACATTATAAACAGAAAAGCAGACAACAACCGTTTTCATAGGTATGAAATACAACACATATTTAATGAATAAAATGCAATAAAAACCGCTTAAAGGCACAGCTTTCGTACACTATTTAAAGCAGGTATACTTATTTTGTTGCTGTTTTTTTATGAATAATTATTTTCAGTTTATGCGCCTTGTTGTCATAAACGTGCTACTCGTACTAACGGTATTTAGGAAAACAAAATGATAAAATGAATCCGTGAATAAAAGGAAAATTACTTAATTTTTTAATTTTAACAAAACTGTATATACGCTGATGTAATATATTAATTCCTCATAAATAATAATAAATAAAATAAAGTTTTTAGTTTATATATTTTATTTTGTTAAATATAATTATTGCTTTTATACCTATTTATTAATTTTAAAAATCTATTTGCTTAACGAATAGAATTTTTAAATTTCTCTCCTGTGTGACTTAAAAAAAACCCTAACAAAAACGTAATATAATAAACAATGAACTATTCTTGAGTTATTAGTAAACTTTTGTTGTGTTTTTAATAAATGAAAATATGGCGAATTTTACGGGTTCTATTAAATTTATTTTCTGTTATATATTAAATAAACTTTCATAATTTCAAAGAAGTATGTATGTTAGCTAATTTAGACATTGGCGACTTTTGATATTGTGTTTGATTTAATAATTATGATCTGATAACTCTGTTTTCCTCTCACTACACACGTTAAAATCTCTCTCTTGGTGTTTGTTGTGAGTATGAGTACGAATAAAGTATAGCCAGCATCGCAAACATTTTACTTGAGTATAGTAAACACTTATACTCAAATGGAATGGGTATAGTAAATACTCGCACTTAAGAAATGCGGTGGCGATCACACCGCAACCGCATTTAAGATGAGTATACTTAGAGTATTAAAAACAGACACTCTTGCAGTTCTCTGGTGTTTATTTCTTAGAAGTCCATTTACACACATGAATACGTGTTTTCCAATATGCATGTATCGAGTATGACAATAAGAAGAGCATAATAATAGTTTTTGTTGTGGAATTGCGATTATCTCTTCTAAAATACGGCCAAAACGTATGTAAGTTTATATGTAATTTACTAATAAGAAATACATATACATATTTTTGAAATAAATTTTAAAGTTAAAGAAGCATTTTTAATTTACTTTTTATTTTGTGTTCAAATATATGTATATGTTCCATGTTTATGCTTATACGTATGTATGAATGTACATAAACTGAAGTTGGACGTCGTTTATTTTATCGACAGATTGAACAATGCAAAAATTAAAGTCGGTTACTGAATATTAAAATCGACAATTTTGTTGTTAAGTCAATTTAACAAACCGATTATCGTAAAAAAAAAGAGTATTGACTGTACTGTTGCCCAGTATTTAAACTAAATTATTAAATTTCGGAAAAACTCGCTGAATATTTTAACTTTATAATATATATAAATTAAATAAAAATAAAATACAGCAAGCAATTAAAAATAACATTACAGATAGTAGTGAATGAAATGAATAAATTTAAATTTTTGAAAGAAAAGGGTAAATCAAAAAAGTTGTTTTTATTTTTTATATATAATTTGGTATCAAAGCGAATCAAATATAAGGTGGTAGCGATGGAATATTCATTGATTTTCGACGTTAGTCTAACTGTCAAACTCCATATATAAAAAATACAAGGCTTTTTTTTATATGTAGTTTGACATTCGGGCGTATGTCGAAAACTAACGAATTCGCCATCGCTACAACCTTATAATTAATTCGCCTTGATTTGGTATATTTCGACATTTTCGCTTCAGAACGCAACAAGGTTTCAAAGTTTTACACAAAACAGTTAATGCTTTGGTAATTATCGAATTTTCTTTTATAAATTTTTAGTTAAGTATTACTTTAAAATAAGTCGCCAGAAATTATATAACTCGAAAAATATTCATTCCTACAACGTAAGTAAGTTTTGTTTTCATTTTCCACCGAGGGCCAGTAATCCTTCCAGAAGCTGTTAGTTTGGGAATTATAGAGGTTTAAAGCTGTAAAATTTATAAATTTATATATCTGCACATGAACCTAAGATTAGGTTCAGACGCTTATAAATGCTTATAAATAACTTCTAAATAAAGTTATATAGGACAACATGCAACATGCTTTCACTTCAAGAATCAATATCGATTAATTTAAGTTAAACAAAAATTTAGCACAATTAAATTTAGTCATCATAAATTAAACTTTAATTAAGATTTGCAAAGTGCTTGCGCATTTTAACTGAAACGAAAAAAGTCGGCTGTATGCGGAACAAAAACGAAATTATTCTCCCGCCTTAAGGCCCAACTATAATGTGCATACACGCAAAGAAAAAATATGGTTGAGGTAACCATAATCTGAGAGCAACATACTATGGTTGCATTATATGGTTGCTAACAAAACATAGTATTGTTACATTTGCAACCATATTGTTGTCCAAAGTATAAACATAATTATGTTCAAATATAAACATTAAATGGTTAAATTAAAATATAATAATATGGCTGAAAATGTCATGTTATATAATTAAATTATAATATACTCTCGTAGGTGAAAAATTTTCCTAATATAAAAAACCTATTATTGTTTTATTCATTAACGATTTTTCATAAAAATTATTTAAAAACATAAACGCTTATATCATAGAATACAAGAGTCAGTTATTAAAAAATATTGTTTATAAGCCCAAATAAATGATTTTACAATTATGCTTCAAACACAAAAATAAAGATTTATATGCTTACAATACATACATATTTACTTCAACTTTTTTTAAATGTTTTGGTTCCCTTTTTATTTGTTTTCATATCTTGCATTTTATTTTTGATTATTTATTTTGTACATAAATTTTAATTTTTTTCACTTTCTTTAACAATAAAATACAATTTCAAATTTTAGCTACTAGAAAAATTACTAAACTGTCAAGAACTAGAACAAAATATTTTTTAGCGCAAACATTATTCTGTTGATTTGAACCATACTTTGATTAATAATAATATATTATGATTAAATATTTTATATTATTTTTAATAAATTATAAAACTTTGGTTGTGGTTGAAATTTTTTTAAGTTAAAACCAACCATGTTGCATTTTTTGTGCACAGTAACCATATAATCGTTAAAAGTTAACAAAAAATGTTTATCGTGACTAAAGTTTTGTTGAAAACAACTATAATTGGTTCTCCGCAACCATACATTGTTACAAAGAACATACTATGGTTATTGTGACCATATCACAACCATGTTTTTTTTCTGCGTGTAAGCTAGCTTTACCTTATGTTAAAAATCTACCGAAAAGCCTGTCAAATGCTTAGGTAACTTATCAAAGAAATTTATGTGGCTACAATGTACATATATAAATTTAGTAACTTATTTGCCACAGTTGCACATTTATGTTTAAGTCGTACTTTTGCCAAAAATAATTTCTATATAAATAAACAAAATGTTCAAACGAAAATGCTTTAACGAAGTTATTTTATATATTTAATAACATTCACATACACATTTACATATTTTGATTCATGTTCTAAGAAAAAGTAAAAAAAAAATTATTACAAGTTACTTTCTGTTTTATGTTTGTGGCCAACCATACTAAAAATGCAACGATGTTCATCGCTTATATCGTTTACATATGTGTGTATAAATATAAATTTAATTTAAATACATTTTATTTGTAAAATTGGCCATAAAGAAAAATTTGATTTTTTCTATATTTTCTATTGAATTAAAAACAAAAAATTTAACAATTTAGGTCTTAATTAAAATTTTTCTTTATCAATGTATAACTCAAAGCACAATCAGCTGTTTCCATACGGAAAGAGCGATCAGTTTCGTACCTTGCATAAAGAAATGAAATTTAACGAAACTTGACGAAAAGTTATCTTATGTACACTTAATGGTTTACCAAATATAATTTAATGTATTTGCACAGTTGTATAAGCTTGCTTAAGTTGTTTTATGCACATTATAGTTGGGCCTTTACTCGAAACGTGGAAGTAGAGCTAAGAGTCCTTAGTGATATTCCATTTTAAGCGCCTAAATTATTCTTGCATAACTTTTGATTTGCAATAAAAAAAATATGTTCTATGTCCTAAGCTAAAAGCTTTTTTTGCAATTAATGCAAACTGACTCTTTTTTCAGTTTTCATTGTATATTCGTTTGACTATAAGTTATATTGTAATAATTCTTAAAAACTATATACAAGTGTTTTTCCTCTACTTTCCGAATTCTAAAACAATTAAGTTTCTTAAAAATTGTAGGACTTTGTGTGCCAATTAAAATTTTGTGTATTAACAGTGTATTTACAGTTTGATTCTTTGTGAACTTGGCTTTTTAATTTAAACGACATTTTATTTAAATACATTATTTGTCAACACATATAAAATAAACAAATAAACAGCTACAGCTGTTTGAAAATTATATTATGTAAATAAATTCAAATTTTTTATTAATTTTAACCAAAAAATATATATAATGAATAAATATTAATATATTTTGTTAAGAAGTGTAATCTAATTACTATTTATCTTCGTCCTCGTATTGTACTCCTTCTTAAGAACAACTTTTAGAGCTTCTTTATAGAATAGAATATGAAAAATTATACGTTGTTTCGTGCAAGGTGAATAAAATATAAGGTGGTAGCGATGGCGAACTCGTTAACTTTCACCGTTAGCACGAATGTCAAACTACATACAAAAGAATAGTACACAAATTTTTATATATGGAGTATGGAGTTAGTCTGCCGGCGAAAATGAACAAATTCGCCATCGCTACCACCTTATATTTTATTCGCCTTGGTTGCATGGCTTTGTTCATTTCAAGGTTGCCAAAACGTTGGCTTTCCCGCTATAACTATTGGTTTTTTGCTATCAAAAGCGGGAAGTTCGAAAAAATCCTCTAAGTGGTTTTTTCACCTGGAAAAAGTTTTAAGGCACAACTATAATGTGCATACAACAACTTAAGCAAGCTTATACAACTGTGCAAATACATTAAGTTATATGTGGTAAACTATAATGTACATCGCACTTTTCGTACGGAAACAGCTGATTGTGCTTTGTGTTATACATATATAAAGAAAAATTTTAAATTGTTAAATTTTTAGTTTTTAATTCAATAGAAAATGTAGAAAAAACGACATTTTTCACACACATGTATACGATATAAGCGATGAACATCGTTGCATTTTTTAGTACGTTTGGCCACAAAAACAAAACAGGAAATAACTTAATTAAAAATTTTTTTGGCTTTTTCTTAGAACATGAACCAAATATGTAAATGGGTATGTGAATGTTATTAAATATATAAAATATCTTCTTTAAAGCCTTTTCGTTTTAAAGTACGACTTAAACATAAATGTGCAACTGTGGCAAATAAGTTACTAAATTTATATATGTACATTGTAGTCACATAAATTTCTTTAATAAGTTACCTAAGCATTTGACAGGCTTTTCGTTGGATTTTTGACATGAGCTAAAGCTAGCTTATGGACATTATATTTGAGCCTTTACTTGGTGGATTTTTAGAGTTTTTAAGCAACAATAAGTTTTGTTTGTTACAAAGTAAGCTCAACTGTACATTTTTACCCTTTAATATAAAAAGATTATAGATTATCCGTCTCTGCCTTATCTTTTTAAAACTCTTAAAACAATTAATCTAAAAGTAAATAACGATATATTTTAATTGGGCCGTTAAACACTTTTCTTAACTAATGGAAACTGGCATTTCAGATTATCAAAAAATCGGGCCATTTTAGAAAAAAGTGTTAAATTAGTAGTAAATAACGTATTTACAACAAAAAAAAAGGATGTCTATCAACATTTGTTTTATAGCCCGGAAATAATCGAAAGAATTTTAAATACATAGAATAAAGAGCTAACTAAATTTACCTTACGATTATTATGCATGACTGGTCTATTGGGGAAGTGGAACGAGGTTTTAGCCAAATTTACATAGCCAAATCAAAGCTCAGAAATCGATTTCAAACCAATATTTTTAATGCTATTTTAACCGTTAAGTATGTCAATTCCTCAAGGATATAACAATAGGATATAACAATACGTGATCTTCTTACGTTATCTTCATTATTTAGCCTATGTAAGAGATGATGGCAAAAACAAAACTAAAATAAAACACTATTACAACCAAACGAAAGATTGATGAGCTTTACTAAGCGATGAACTGTTCCCTTATTTTCAATTATGATAGACGTATTAGCAAGTAACTCCTACGTTATTTGGACTGATATGCATCCTACCTGGAATTTCAAAAAAAATTCAGACAGGCTTTATCTGGTAGAGTTGGCAGATCAGCTAATAAAGGAGCATATTTTGTGAAGGAAAGTTTTTCCACTAAGACTATCAGCAAGAAATCTTGTTAAAAATATTAAGGAATAAATTGATCGCACAGGTGGCTCGCAATGTTCTATACAAAATAGTACAATTTCACCATTGTCCAGTAACTTACCAAATAAACGACAGCGGTGTTGCACACAAATTCTTAAGTAAATATACATTAGTTTTAAAAATACAATTATTTGTCACCGTCGGCATAAAAAATACTGTTTTGATTACAAGGTTAATTTGTAAACTTAATTCGAACTTCTAATATTTATTCCAGTTCTCAAAACGAAACTAATATGTAGAGATTAGCAAAATCTTAACTAGAGATGGACAATTATTGCCAAATTCATAAAATAAGTTTATTTTATAAATACGGCAATTAGTATTAAAAAACAGTATTAAAATAAAAATAGTTCATTAATTTTTTAAGCGGTTTATGTCAACGTGTTTTCGACTAGTTAGCGGTTTCTAGCGTTTTTTAAAGTAATATCTGGCGGGAATTGGTTCAATAGTTTAGGCAACACTGGTTTATTTGGAACTTTCATACATGGGAGTTAATCATTACATATTTTCTTCTCACATTGCCATTATGTGTATTAATTATTTTAATCGTAATCTGTATACATAATACATGCTTGTACACAAAAATATAATATTAGCCATCATTACTTGACCAACTCTTATAGTTTATTGCCATCAGTGGTGAATGTTTTCTTTTTATATAAAAAACTTGGATTTTACTTCTCGTGCAAAGAATATAAAGAGTAAAGTATAGGAAGAGAATCCAAACTTGATTTGGCGCTTTTGAAAAGATGCGCCTAGATGGGACAAATTGTCCTACATTTGCATATTTTTGTTCCGATTACAAATGGTTATTGTTTGTTTGTTTGTTTTGAAGTTATGTATGTATCTATGTATATTGCGGTGCAAAAAAAATTTAATAGGAGCAACTATTTTTCATTATTTGTAATTAGCATTTAATAATTTTTTTAACGTTTTCTTTGCAATTACTTCGAAATTATGCCAAAGAAATTGAATGGCAATAAAGATATCCCATGCGCAGCAATTTCTGGGCAAATAAATTTATGTTTTTTTATAGTTTCATCAAATATATTTTTATGGCAAATATTTTTTTAAGTGTGACTGCACATAAAACATGTGAGCCCGTATTTTATTTGACATTATTTCATAGTTGTTGGAACAAATAAAATTAGGCAAATAAATATGCGTAGTGTGACTACCAAAAATTTTGTATTGTTGTAAAACAATTGAGGGCAAACAAAAGTAAAGAAATTTTAGGCAAATGTTTGTCAAATATGACCGTACCTGTAGTAGCAAAAATGTAAAGCTCTAATGTCAGAATCAAAACAATTCAAGAGTCAGTGGCCCAAATTCATAGTTATACAAAAAACATCGACTCTTGCTAAAGTATACTCTAAAATAAAAAGTTCTTATTATCTTTTTTGCTTTCATAGTCAAGAATAAAGTACACTTTAAGTTTAGCCGCCTTCCACTGGGTGTCAACTGTAATTTGATAAATGTTTTTATACAATTTCTACACAAACATTTGAAAAAAGTAACCTTGTGCTTATTTTGTTCACTTTGGTACAAAAATCAGATAAAGAGTATTGTGTTCTTAAACCAAATAAAATAATTTTGTAAAAATGAGTTAAAAACAGCTTTGGGTAGTTTTAAATTTAGAGTTGGCTTCAGCGTTGCCGCTTTGGTCCAATCGGACCAAACTTGGTAGTTTTTCGTTTTTAAAAAACAGTTTGGTAGTTTGGTTGGTTTGTTGATTTTTTTTTTAATTTTTGGTAGATTTTTCTCCTCTAGCTATTTTTTAGCAATAGTAAATTTTTCACCTTAAAATTTCAGAACATAAAATAAAAAGAAATGTAACTTTGAATTAAATAAATAAATAAAAAACATCTCTGCTTTTTTGCATAGAGATGATTAAAGCTATAACCATCTCTGGTTTAAGAAACGCGAACAATATTATGAAATTGAAATTAACAATACTTTTGAGTGAAGGTTAATTTTCAAGTGTATGTATTAAAAAAATTAACAGACAAAATGGAAAAGTAAGTAAACTTTTTTAATTGTAAATATGTACCTATTTATTACATAAATAATTACTAATATTGCATGTAAAGAAACAATCAAAAGAATTTGATCGGCGCCAGGAAAGGGATGGGTGTTCCTCCTGTATAGTATTCTCTAAAACTATTTTAAATCATAACACCCATCCTAAAAATCACCAAAAGACAAACTTCCATCTCAACAATTACAAGGAAAAAAACCAAGTGAATACAATAGAGTTTATATGCAAGAAATGCATTTTTAAATTTTTGGTAGGCTGTGAACGATTTTGGTAGGATTTTTGAAAATTATTGGTAGGAAGTAAATTTCTTGTGTGGCAACGCTGGTTGGCTTTCTCGCCAAAAGTATATTTTAAATTGTCTATGAATGAATTAGAGTCGACTCTAAGGTAAAACCGACTTTAGTTCCCTTAAAGTATACTTTATTTTAACTATGAATATGGGCCAATGTTTTTAAATATCAATTATAATAAAAAAATACAAATTAATATTATAAATATTTATCAAAACAAACGGATACTTATCAAAACGAAGAAACTGCCACGATTCTAATTGCTTACGACTTCAGTTGCCTGCCTATAATGTTTCAAAAGTTTGGTCACATACATCAAGTTATATCATTCGTGGGATGCCCTCAAATTTCCAAATTTTATATGTACTTGCTGTAATAGAGGAATTAGTAATACAAGTTCTTTGTAAATATCAATCGTCTGCTTACAACCATCATAACGTTAAATGAAATGAACTATTGGGGCACTCTCTAATTTATAATTTTAAATATTTATACTCTTTACTATAATAGTTATCAACATTCTGTTCAATTTTCAAGCATTGGTTTATTGGCTCAAAAGGTAGGACCATATAGGTAAATTTACATGAAAAATTTTGATCACTACAATACTTCTTCCATATTCCAGTTTCAACTATTCGAGCTTTGTTCCTGAAACACGATATGCCAATTACAAAGTGCTTGTAAACAGGCGACATCTTTCCCACCTTCAAAATCGTCCCGTGAAATACCGTCGCTGTACATTTTTTTTAATTTAAACTTTCTTTTTTTGCTTTAATTTTAATTTTCTTTTTTAATTTTATTAATATCGTTGCCAGATATTTAAAATTTCCAACATATTACAATGTAATTTGAACTGACAATGTTCTGACAATGGCAAATAAAAGTGTTCACACAATTATAAGATATCTGACAATATTATTGACAGATAGAAGTCTGACAATTATCTGACAATGGTTTTTCTGACAATATTGTCAGACAACAATTAAAAGCTTACACGATTGTTATGCATTTTTGTATATTTTTCCGATAATATTGTAAGATGTTACAACCATCTGTACAGAGCTGAACTGTTTAACAAAAAAAAAAAAAATGGGGTAACAAACTTTTTATTACATACCTTTTATCATGTTTGCTAAACAATAATTTAATTTTTGTGTGAATCTCCCATAGTATTTGAGGGCCATTATGGGCAAATGGGCTTCTATTGAAGGCCCTATTGCAGGTTCAAGTTCTTCTCACCACGGAGATTCCATACATAAACAATTAACTGTTTTTTTCTACCGGTAGATATTTTGAAAAACTTGACTTCAAATACGGTAAATAAAACACAGTTTGTTTTAAGATTATGCACTTGTTTAAGATGGAAAAGCACCTGTATTTGCATATATTTTTTACATACAAAACCACCTCTTTTTAATTGATAATTTTAAAATTCACAAATTACCGTATTTGAATGTTAGAGACATTTTGTTAACATAAAAGGTAATATTAAAAAAAAATACTTTTTACATAAAATTTGGGCATTGTTATATTTAGCACTGATGAGGCTACCAAATGGCCTAGCAAAATATTGAAAAAAAATTTTTTAAATATTAACAATTAAAAACCACACGACCCAAGCTATATTAATTAATTCATATTATTGGAAAAATAAATTAGGTAAAATAACAAAGTCCTTTTTTTTACATGTTTATTCAAACAACTTTGATTTTATAAATGACTGTCTTGCAGGTATACATAAGAGCGACTCAAGTTGTTTGGAAGCGAAATTCGTGCAAGGTGTAACCCCCTTTAAATTAACATTGGTATTTTTTACTGTGACATCAAAAGTATTTCACCTCTAGCTCTGAACGCACGTGTGTGGATCCAACTGTATATACAACTTGTTCAAGGACGATCATCCATGTCCTTTTTTAAGAATATTCTGTAAAAAATAACGGGGTTGTTTGTAATAAAAATTCCAAATTAACATATTTTAATCTTTAGTCGATTTAAATAAATACGGGTCACAGCTTTTTTTGAAGTTCGTGATAGTTCGCGTTTTGACAAAAATGCAATGTGATGGTAAACCTTCGTTTTAAATAGGGCAATATTGGTACCAAAATTTTTCTTTTGCCAAGTACATCATCTTTGTAGGTATATAATTTAAATTAGATGCATTTTACACGGTGCAAAAAGCACTGAGCGTTTTGTACACTTTGTCAGTCAATCTACAGTATCGGTAATCGATAAAAATCGTCCGGCTTATATTGCGAGGCAGATCGTGCCGAGCAAGCAATATACTAAAATAGAAACAGCAAAGGATTTGCTGTAACGCTTTTCAAAATCGAAATAAATGAGTCTTAAATGATCTGTATAAAATTTTCTTTTAAATATGTTACAGAATCAAAAAAAATAAATAGAAATGTTTAGTATACTTTTTTTTCATATTAATTTAAATTTTCATATTAATTTTTGAAAACAACCTTTGGCACTTTCTTTAATGTTGGAAAATTCGGAAGAAAATGTTAAAAGTTTTCTACCTAAAACACTAAAAAATAATATATTACACAGGTTTACAAATTTTTAATTTGGAAAAATACCAAGAACACTACATGGCTAGATAAGTTAATTGGGACCTCCTGAATACGAAAAAGGCTGTAATTATTTTTTTCTAAGTACCGTTCTTAAGATAACGGTACTTTTGTATTTTCGGTTTATGGTCCCACTCAAACCCTTGTGGAGCACAACCGAAAAGTCCGATCGAGATAAGTGGCACACCGTTGGTAATTGAATGCCTTTTCCGTCGGTATGCTGCAATTTTCTATCTGTCGAGAAATTACTAAGTTATGGCACCTTAAAATTCAAAATTTGTCTATTTTTTACGTTTATTTTTAAATTTTTTATTTTCATTTGGTTTTTTCTACGTTATAGTAAAGATCTGGAATGTTTTATTCTTTTATCAAGTAGTTTATTTTATTATCAATATTTTAAGGGTTATTTGAAAAAAGGAATGAAGTGGTCATTTTTGATATTGTACTCTTCGTGCGTATATACAATAATGAAGGGACAAATATAGTCATAAAGAATATTCTAGAAACAATATAAAAACTAAAAACAGGTAGGATCTACTAAAACAACCCCCAATATAGTGTGTGATCAATGAAAATGAAAATATTGTCGTTCCACAAAATCCTTAATAAAAACTTTAATTTTCATCCGTTTCCAAATTACGCTTAAAATATTGGTAATATTATAAAAAATTTTATAAAAGAATAAAACATTCCAGACCTTTACTATAACGTAGAAAAAAAATCAAATGAAAATAAAAAATTTTGAAAAAAACGTAAAAAATAAGCAAACTTTAAACATTAAGGTACCATAACTCAGTCATTTCTTGGCAGATAGAATTTTGCAGCATATTGACGGAAAAGGCGTTCAATTACCTTTCCAACGATGTGCCATTTATCTCGATCGGGTTTGAGTGGCACCAAATACCGAAAAACACAGAAAAAAATAATTACAGCGTTTTTCGTGTTCAGGAGGTCTTAATTAACTTGTCTAGTCATGTGGTGTTCTTGATATTTTTTGGCTGTAAACCAGTGTTATAAATGTTAGTAAAGAATAAGTTAACACTAATTTTAATTCAATTTTAGTGATATAAAATAATAATTAAATTATATATAAGTATATATTTTTTTATATAAAAATACGCTCACATTATGTTTTCATTTGGAATAAATTTATTTTACAAAAATTAAAATAATACGCAAATTACATAATAAAACTAAAAATAACTTATATATTAAGTTCCAATGAACTTAAATGAACTCCCTAAAGGGTAGGTCAAAAACGTGAACCTCCTTAATTTTTGAATTACTTCGTTATCATCTAATAGGCTTATTGCTAATACATTTGGGTGACTGCTGAGTCTAGTTAGATATCTTTCACTGTTATAATTTATTTCTTCTTTGACTACTGAAACTTTTAGATCGTAGTGTATGTTTTTGTTATTTATTTTGATGTTTAATTGTTCGTCTTTCTTTCTTACGTTTACCTTCCATGTAAGCCTACGGTCAATATTAGGACCCAGATGTTTTACATTATTGCTTTTTGTTATAATTTCTCCATTTAAATATACTGAAGGGCAATCATGTTTTCTTAATGTAAACATTTCATGAACTAATTTTGCTGTATTTACTTTAATATTCCACTTCTGTAACCAATCTTGAATAGGATTTAACTTATTTTTTTATTGAGATGCTATAATTGGCGACAGGTTGGAGGCTAATATAGCAATATCATCAGCATAAGTGGCACATTGTTAATTGTTGGCATATCTGACATGAAAATAGTAAACAGCACTGGACCTAGAACACTGCGGAATTCCTGAGTTGATGTGACCAAAACTAGAATATTCTTAATTGATGCTTACAAAGAATGGTCTTTTAGGAAGACATGATTTTAATATTAAGTAAAATGGTGCCGAAATAAGTTTTTTTAGTTTATA
The DNA here is from genome assembly GCA_916610165.2 of Gymnosoma rotundatum. Taxonomy (NCBI): domain Eukaryota; kingdom Metazoa; phylum Arthropoda; class Insecta; order Diptera; family Tachinidae; genus Gymnosoma; species Gymnosoma rotundatum. The sequence goes on along the minus strand of OU744337.1, from coordinate 84,918,202 downwards.
TAAAAGTCCAGTGTGTCAAATTTTGTCAAAGGCCTTTTCAACATCCAAAAATACCGCTGAACAATATAGTTTTCTCTGTAGTGTATTGGAAATTTCATTGACAATACGATGACATTGTTCTGGTGTGCCATGTTTGTGTCTAAATCAAACTGATATTCAGGGATAATTTTTTGTTTCTCCAGTAGTGGTAGTAGTCTTTTGAGGAAAAGTCGTTCAAAAATCTTTGAAAAACTGCTTATTAAGCTAATTGGTACTATAATAATTTTAGCGAACTTCCACTGTGATGGAAAATGATTTAATCTTAATATTGAGTTAAATACAGTTGCGAGGAAAATTATTATTATTATGCCTTTTCTTGGCAGAGATTTTAGTACCTTTGACTTTAAACTGATGGATTGATTATTTATTTTCCAATAAATTCATTATAGAAAAGAAACTTAAACTAACAATAAATTAAAAAAAATTCTTTACATACTAAAGTATTTTTCAAGTATTGTTACAATAATTAAAAAAATGTACATTTCAATACAGCCATTAAAAATTTAAATAAAAATTAAGAAAATTGCCCAAAAAAGGAAAAAAAGGGACGCAATTAAATTTTTTAAAAAAGATAATAAACTTAAAACTACTTACACACTAATGAAACAAAACAACACACAACAAAACAAAAACAAATAAAGAAAAAATAAGATTACTGTGCAGTGTTATACACCCTGTTGACAATATTTAGCGTATTTAGTCTTCTATGGTAAAATAGAAGGTCTGCACCCTCATAAAGAAGACCAGCTCCCCGAAGGGTCAGCAAGGCCACAGGAGAAAGATACATTCCTGCCTGAATGGTCTCCAGACAGGAGGCTCGAGAATAACATTCTCTCACCAGTCTGTTTTCAATGGAATATGCACCTTCCATGAACTTCAAAGCTTTCTCGACCATAAACGGGACTATTCGACTAAAATCTACTTGACTGTATATAGAGCTACAAGAAGTCCTACGGAACTCTCCGTTACGCCCTATATACGGTCTCAAACCAAAGCACGCAACTAAGATCTGCCTCTCCCATCTCCGAAGTCTCTCCATCTGGGCAGAGGAAATTCTAAACCAAGCTGGAAATGCATAGGAGATGAGAGGACGTATGATCTTGGTGCACTCAAGCACATTGACGATATGCCGATAAAACTCAAAGTTGTCATGGAAGGTGCCACCAAGGTACTTTAACCTATCCGAAGTCCTGAAGGATCGGCAATTCGGGTATATGTATTTCCGCCTTCCTTTGAACATCATAGCGTCAGTCTTATGAATGTTCAAGTTGAGGCCCCACCTATTGAAATAGTCCGTCAGTGCTGTCGATAATTAATTGACTTGTTTGTTAACAGTTCTTGCCCTTGCTCCTGAAAAAGCAATAAAGATGTCATCAGCATAGATCAAGAAGAGATCTCCATGTGGGGGTGGAGGTATATCTGATATGAAGATATTGTACAAAACCCGGCCCAGCAATGATCCCTGTGGCACTCCTGCAAAAATCGAACGCTAATGCGAGAGGAAATCTCCAATACGAACCCTAAAAGAGCGGTCCCTTAGAAAGCTATCAATCATACGGCAGATGCCCATGCCAAAGCCCATATTCATCAATTCGTAAATGAGACCATTATGCCAAACGGTAGCAAAGGCTTTGGAAAAATCTAAACTTACAGCAATAGTAGGGCATCTCCTATTCAGACCCCTGGCAATATAGTCCGTAAGTACAACTAGTGTGTGTGTCGTCGAAAGGCCGCTCCTAAACCCAAATTGAAATTCTTTTAAAATGTCATTGTCAGTAATAACGTCATTAATCTTTGCCAGGAAAAAGTTTCAAATAGCTTTCCAAAGGCCAAAGGCGTTCAAAAGCAGCTATGGCACCCTTTATTATTCGCTCAATGTCCTGTAAGTCCGCTTTGAAAATGTTACGTCTACCTAGGTCTTCACATCTATACAATGTTCGTCTCAGTCGTTTCTTTTCGGCAATGAAATGGAGTATTCTCGGCGGAAGCTTCAACAAGCCTCTTCTTCCTGCGGAAACTTTAGGAATTGAATGCTCCATAGCATCCTTAAACGCCCGCCCCATTTCATCCGCGCAAATGTCAATTTCCGTCAGAGTCACGTTCCTATCAAGTGGAAGACCACATGTGGCAAGATTGGCAAATAGTCTTCGCAAAAATACCAATCTGTTTAATTTGTCCAAGTCGTATCTCGTAGGCCGTTGCACCGTTAAGCAGGGATTCGTAAAAAACACAATCTGCACGGCTTTGTGGTCGGATTCATAACCCACTGTCATGAGTCGGCCAGCAGTATTTATGTCCACAGTTGCCAGAAAAAAGTCAATATAGGATGACACATGAGTATTTATCCTACTTGGTCCGTCAGTTTGCTAAATGTCCATGTCCGGATTGGAAAGCAAAAACTCTCGCAGATTGAGTTAAAACTGTGATAACCTGGCATTTATTGTTGTTTAATTTGTCAACAGCATTTTTTACCTCATCTGAAGATATATGTTTTACGGGACGATCCATTTTGCAAGGAATATCTAAAACGTTTTGTATTTCCTCTTTTGTTGGTTGATCATTAAAAAGAAATGGAAATTAAAAAGAAATGATTGCGTGCGTTATCTTTACCCACATCTAAATTCATCAAATAACTTTTTAAAGAATCATTTTTATAATCTCTTATACGTTTTTTCAGAAGTCGCGACGATCTATTTAAATTTGTTTTGCCTAATGAACTTCTAGTGCTTTGGTATATTCTTCTCAATCTCCTTTTGTTTGCAATTTCAGCCGATAATCGAACATTATTACCATTAGTTTGATGTTGTTATGGAGTTGATATAAAAGCTGTTTCATGAATTATGTTGGTAAATGATTCAACGGTGTCATGCAGACTACAGCCATCTTAAATTGGTATATTGAAGATTAAATTTTGTTCGATCCAGCCTCCAAACTGTTGCATGTCTGTTTTAGATGTAATTAGTTTCAATTTTTTGACCACAGGTTGAAGTATTGTACCAAATGCTAGAAAAACGGGGCTATGATCTTAGTCGGCACTATCTGATATATCCAGAAATGATCTTGGTATTCCTTTATAAATATAGAAATCCAGAAGATCAGGTATGTAGAGCTACCTGTAGACAAGGTTGAAAAATTGTTCTTTGAAATGCATTTATATAGCTCTCTTCCTATAGGGTTCGCCAAACGGGATCCCCACTAAGGGTGTTTGGCATTAATTGGAATAAACTTAAAACCATATTGTTTTACAATTCCAAAATACAGATAATTAGAATATATCAACTCTTTAAGAGGACTTTAAGTCTTTAATAAATTCGCAAGTCGTTTTAGTTTTTGAATTGCGAAAAAAACTATGTCGTCAAAAAGTGTGGATCACATTTTTTTTTATTCTTTATTCCTATTGTCATCGATACCTGATGAAAATAGAATAGCATTTATATATATTCCAGAGCAACGTGTAAAATGCAACTTGCAAAAATCTAAATTATATTCATATGATGATGAAGTACTTCGCAAAAGAAAAAAATTGGTACCAATATTGGTCTATCTAAAACGAAGGATTACCACCAACCTGCATTTTTGTTAAACGCGAACTATCGTGAGTTAAACAAAAATGCCGTGATCCGTATTTAATTAAATCGATTAAGGATTAAGATATGTTAATTTTGAATTTTTATTACAAACTACCTCGAACAAAAAATTCAAAAAGCGTTATTTTTACTTGAATATCCTTAAAGAAAAGGACATGGGTGATCCTCCTTGGTTAAATTGTATATACAGTTGGACGCGCCTTATACAAACTTAACGCTCTAGTTCTGCAATCAAAACAAAATGTGCTAGAGATGTACCCTAGAACTAAAGGAGATGCAATTAAAATGAAAAAGATGAATGCACTTATTGTGGCTTCTATTTTTAACCTCTATGTAGAATACAAATTAAACAAACCATGATTTTAATAGCGGTGTAAAGTATTTATTTCCGCAGTTGATCGTTTAATTATTTGAAAATCTTCAATAAATTGGTATTTTTTTCCAATATTTTTTAATTTTCTTAGAGTGCTTCAAGTTTATAAAACTACATACAGCTACACACCTGAAGTGGGACACAGAGAAAAAATTATGCTGCCATGTTTCTAACGGGAAAATAAAGGCCTTAAGTTAGAGCTTACGTTTAACACAGGTACCAAAACTACTATTCTACTAATAACAAAACGAAAAAAAAATTAGTCATTCCATTAAAATATTGCAATATTTGCCATTTTATATTGCAACTCCTAAAATCGAAGCTCACACATAAAGTGAGACATTGCAGTTTTCTAATTTGTATGTCTTGTTAAATAAATTTTCAATACTTGTTTGACTTTCCTTTGCTGACAAATAGAGCTTAAAGATGTCGCGGTATCCTTTCCACCAAATATTTCCAAAAATTGGGTTCAGTAGTGTACCACTCCTCTGTTACTGCTTCCTTCAATGCGGCAATACTTTTTGGCCTCCGATTAGATAAATCTGTCCACATATGTTCAATAACATTCAAATCTGGAGACTGGGGAGGACTCTCCATCACTTTTGGATAATTATACGTGCATTCCAAGATTTACACTGTTGGTAAAATACAACGTTGTCTTGTATGCCTAGGTATCGGCACTTTCCCCAAAAATGTCTTTTAAAATGTTTATATAATACGAGGGCTACTATATATATTTCTGGCCTGGCAACGCTGAGTGCTGCCAAGTGCAATCTGACATTTCCATTGGAAAGTTTGTCATTTTTAAGCATAATCGCACTCAAAACGTTTTGACGTACGACCATTATTTGTGTTGTTTACAGTGACTTGAAAAAATTAATACAGAAAAAAATGGAATTAACTCGTGAACATTTTCGTGCCATCATTTTTCACAACTTTCGACGTGGATTATTACGACAAGAGTGCATTGATGAACTTAAATCTTTATATGGCGATGAAGCACCATCCTATAGCACTGTGAAAAATTGGTTTAATGAATTTAATCGTGGCCGAAGCTCGCTCAAAGACGAATTCCGTGAAGGTCGTCCAAAAACGGATGTTGTGCCAGAGAACATTGATGCCGTGCGTGAACTCATAATGCAAGATCGACATACGACATACCGAGAGATAGAGACATCCTTGGACATTTCTTCCACCAGCATACATTCGATACTGCATGAACACCTGACCGTAAAAAAGGTTTGTTCTCGTTGGATCCCGCACAATTTGAAAGTCGCTCAAAAAAAGTCTCGTGTCGATTGGTGCAAAGAAATGTTGCAAAAATACGATTGCGGTGCTTCAAAAGACGTTTATAAGATCGTCACAGGTGACGAATCATGGATCTATGCGTATGACCCTGAAACGAAACAACAATCGACCGTGTGGGTCTTCAAAGACGAGCAAAATCCAACGAAATTTGTTCGTGGAAAAAGCACTTCGAAGCAAATGGTCGCCTATTTCTTCGGCAAAACTGCTCATGTGGCGACTGTTCCGCTTGAGCAACGTAGGACGGTCACTTCTGAGTGGTATACTACAATTTGTTTGCCTGAAGTCATCGGAGAAATTCGAAAAACCAACAAGAGAAGACGAATCATTGTTCACTATGACAATGCGAGCTGTCACACATCGGCTCAAACCAGAGCGTTTTTGACCGGCCAAAACGTCAAATTAATGGGTCATTCGCCGTACAGCCCTGACTGGGCACCTAATGACTTCTTCTTGTTTTCGCACATCAAGAAATAAATGCGTGGTCAACGATTTTCGTCGCCAGAAGAAGGTGTTGAAGTGTTCAAAAACCATGTTTTAGAGGTGTCTCAATCGGAGTGGAAAAAGTGCTTCGACAACTGGTTTGAGCGCATGCAAAAGTGTATAAATCATGCCGGAGAATACTTTGAAAAACAATAAAACCATTTTTGATTATAAATATTCGCATTTTCACTATTAGGCCAGAAATATATAGAGCAGCCCTCGTACTTATGTGCTGTTTCTGTATTACAGGCGATATCCTTGTCTGAAAAATTTGTATAAAAAGCACTCAGTTTTTTGAGTTTTTTCCATACAAAATGTTCAGCCGAGTTGATAGCCTGTAATACAGTAACAGCATATTAGAGTCCTTTGTTCCGCTTACAAAATGTATTTTCCCAACTTTAGCCGCTGACATACAACCCCATATCATAAGAGAACCACTACAATATTATACTGTTTTTTTTTTTTTTAATTTTTTGTCTAGAAACTCATTGCGAGTTTTTTTCTTCAAGCGAATCTTTTCTCATCTTGTCCAAAGAGGTTTATTTTTATTTCGCCTGTAAAAATAACCTTAGAAGATAATATAAGCATCGAAAAAATCGGAAAAAAATGTAAAACAAAAGTACTTACCTTTGACCAGAATGACGTACATTCATTTGCATGCTCTTGAGCGAAAGCGTATTTCAATTTTTGCTTTTTTTCTGATTTTAATGGCTTTCGTTGGTAAGACCTTCCATGTAATTTATTGCTTCTAAAGATTCGGCGGACTGTTTCAGCAATAACACTAACATTTTTTTATTTCATACCTGTATTTTATGTCAATTGCTGAAAAAAATGGATCGTTCTTGATTAGCTTCAAACAAAACCGCTTATCGCAGTCGAACTAATGGCACCTGTTTGAACAATATCTTTTTTTATTTTTTTATTAGTAGCCTTTTATCGTTTTATAATATTAAACACTGTACCTTTGTTCCTGTTTACTACTTCTGCAATTTCTCTAAAAGTTTTGTGACTTTAATAATCATTTATGATAAATGCTTTTCTTCAATTGTAGTTTTATTATTTTTAAGAAAATACAATTTTGAACAATATGAAACATTGATTTAAGGTCGAAAAAAGGGAATAATTGTACCAAAGTAAATGCACAAAAATTGTAAATGTTTTCATATTCATGCTATACAAAAACGATTACTTATGATTTTGAAACCGCTTAGTTAAAATTTATAAAATAAAAGGAAATTGAAATATTTTTTCGGGTGTATATATCAAAAATATTTAACGTAAAACATATAAATTTAATAATTATTAATGAGTCCCACTTTGCCTGTCAGTAGCTGTATATAGAATTTTTTTAAACCCTTCGTCCGTTTGCAAATGACCGTTTATTTTTGCTGTAGTTTATTAGAAACGCAAAATTTGGGTAACAGATTTAGTCCCTTTATTTTTTATTAAATACCAATTGTCATACGTCCTCTATATTGCGAGCATTACATGAAAACATAAATTTTTTTAATATGTGATATTTTAAACCATACGAAAATCCCTTTTCATTAGGTCCAATGAGTCAGCCATAACGAATAAATAACGAATACAGAGCGAGGTAGTAAGCTTTTGTCTGCAAAACTGTCGAAAGCTTTTGTCAATGAAAAGCTCTATAGTCGCAAACGTTAAATAAAAGGAGCCTTAATGTCTTGTGTATTTACGATGTCTGTAATAAATACAGTAAAAAGTCCTGCCCCCCTTTCACTTTTTGTTTTGCAAACAAATATTGAACTGTGATTCAGTAATTATTTCTAGGAATTATTGTTGATGAAATTTGTTTGCGCTCTTAGTTTTTAGTAAATTTTTTATTATTTATTATCATTGCCGTGACTCATTGCCAAACGCGGCATTGTTTTACACAAAACTACGTTAAAGATGAAACTTTTGTCAGTGAACTCAACGTGAGGCAAATGTAATAACTACTTTTACTATTTTGTCCTTAAAATTTATTTATTATTTCCCACAATGTATTAAGCACCCCTTAGTAATCTCTTATACATAGAATTGTGAAAATTGTTTGTGTTGTTTAGAGATTAAACATTTTTTAAATTTTTAAAAAAAGTGTCTTACAAACACAAAATATCAAATCCGTACAGTAAATAAGTTTCACTTCTGATGTCACTCGTGATTTTTCACATTCTTTTTTTCACGTTTCATTAAAACTAATTGATTTGTCAGCGTATTTTCTAGAACAACAATGTTGCACTGTGAGAAATTTTGGGTAAATAAAAAAAAATTGTGTAAAAATTAAGCAACAGGCGTAGATAAAAATAGATTAAAGAATTTCTATATAGTCTTGCGAATAACTTAAATAAAATGAAAAAAACCTTAAAAGATATATACATATATTTTTGAGATGTAAAGTGGGTTATGTCAAAATATAAAAATGAAAGTACAAAATTATTTAAACAAAAAAAAAAAACTTCAGAAACTTATGTATGCCCCAGTGATGAGTATCGAACATTCTGAACATTTTGCACTTTTGGCTTTTTTGCTTCTAATTATTGCTTTAAAAGAAGGTATACAGATATCAATTTTCTACGCCAATTTCCGATATTATCGTATAACTTAGAGTAAACTTTTTTAAGAGCAAATATTTTTTTTGTATATTTACAACATTTGATCTGCTTAAATATAAGAGGAGCCCCGCACTTAAATTTAGTTTTTTTTTTTTGCACCGCCCTGCGAACAGTGGAAACCCAATTTCACTTGAATGTAATTGCCAAATGTTTTTGCTTAAAAAGTTTTGCCATGTTAAATGTATGCTATCTTTAACTAAATAATTTCTCTGCCAATCGTGTCTTCGAATATTATTCTTTATTTTAGCAGTACCCGCAGTTAAGAGTACTATGAACTTATTTTTGTTAAAATAGTACTTTTCTCTCTTCGACAGTGGACCTTAAATGATTTAAAAATACTTTAATTTCTGATTTATTTAAATTTACTTTAATACTCCATATTTTACCGACTTCCAAAATGGACAGCATGTTGACTGCAATAATAAATTAAAGGGTGCCCTAATAGTACATTTAATTTGATGTATATGGCCATACTTTTAAATAGTTGGAGACAGAAGTTTGAAATTAACAAGCAGCTGTAGTGATAAGTCAGCTTTAACAACCCAGTTAGCATTTTTTTGAATAATTAATCATATTCGAGTCTTTTTTGACTGTTCTATACGATTATAATAATCGTTTATGCGCTCGCTTTGGAGTCGAAAATGAGTGGTTAGTCGGGAGATAATGGTACCCTCGCCGCGACTCTTCTAAACGAGTCCCTTTTGACTCGCGTTTCTGACTCATTTTCGATACTGTTTTGAATCGTACTTGTAATAAAACACGAAACTTTTTCGAGTCATTTTTGCTCATATTACTAGCGAGTGTTCTTTGAATTATATTGTACGGACATTTCTTATTGTATTTTCTGAAAATCACACATTTGTATTTCTATTTTCTTTATGAAATGACACATTTCTAAGAAAAATTAAAAATAAAATATTTTAAACATGATATAAAAATATAAGGTAGGACCACTTCAAAAATTTGTGACGTTTGCCGGAATTTTTTAAAATAATTTTTTGTAAACCACAATGTTTGCGTTGCCATAGGTATAAAAAAATATTTTGGAACTATTTAACAAAATATGTGTAATTTGTGTAATAAATATACATACACCTATAAAATTCAAATGTATTTACTATAGATATAAAATTGCACAAATATAAATCCTTTGACTCTTAAAGACAACTAATAAAGATTCACTTATTATAATAACTTAATAAAAATACAATTAAAGAGTAAGAACTTTACCGAATTAACCACCTTAATTAATTAAAATTGCAAAGATTAATATTTTTTCACGTTATTAATTAATAATTATAAGTACATTATGCAAACTATGTTTCAAAGCGTCTTACAATGATATCCATATCGTTTATATAAGTTTTTAAGGTCCTTATTTTTATTTTTTATTTTTTTTAACGGTCTTTTATAATAAGTTTTAATAACAAAAGATTTTTTTTTTTCAAATTTTTACACAATTTTACATTTTTCTGTTTAAAAAGCGAATACGAGAAAATGTTTTTTCCTAAAAAAATCTTCTCCTAATATTATTTTCTCTCATTGAATTTTAATTGCACAAAAAATTTCGCATATAGGCCCAGTAATTAAATCACTGCCATTAATTTTAAGAAAAGTTAAATTTAATTATTCTATTTCTTCTAGAAATTTAAAATAAACAATAATAAATTAAAAATTCTATTCCATATTCTACCTTTCGTAGTATAAAAAGCCCCTTCCAGACTTTTTCATTCATACATTTCAATCATACATAATAATGCCATCTTTTGCAAGCTGCAACGAACACACTAAAATCGCATTTCGCAACTCGAATTGTTCGAAACTTAAAAAATTTTACAGAATTCTTGTAGTAACGTCTTTTATTGTTTTTGTTAAATTTATGTATTAAATATTACATATTTTATATTATATATTTCTTTTCTTTTGAAATTTCATACAAGAGGAAAACAGAAAACAAAAAACCGGGATCTTACAAATTTATATGGAAGCATAAATTTTCATATTTCTCGAAAACGTCAGAACGTTAATATGGCCACGAAAAGAGAAAGCAGTCGAATTTCAAGAATTTGCTTTCGGTACTTTTTGTTTTTTTTTATACAAGTCAGTTTCTTTGTGTTTGTCAGAATTATATTCGAGTCTCTTTTTAAGCGCACAACTGATTTATTAGCTTTAAGGCATCTTGGAAAGTCTATAAAGACTCACTTTGGTGATTTTTGTAACAACAATCTTCCAAATGCTAACTGGGAAGTATAAAGTTTGGAGTTGAAATATAAGGGGGTCCCAATTGTTAAAGTAATTTGATATATGTTGCCATACTTTTAAAGCTATTTAAACAGACAGATGAAATCTGTTTTTAAGTCTCTTTTTCCATTTAAATGAATTTAAGATCCCCAGCGAAAAATTTTGGAAAATTCTATAAACGTACATACCCCATGACATGTGAAAATGGAAGTGGTATGAAAAAAATTATAACTTTTGACTGACGAAAAGGGAGTAGATATATCACGTATGTATGTTTTATGATAGTCCAACCTAAGTTTTTTACTTTCAGATTTTACACTTTTTTTAAATTGTAAATTAATTAAAAAATTCTTCTTAAATTCTTAATCCAGAGTACAGAAGAAGCTCTTTAAGCGTTCGTCTGAAACCTGTTACAAAGTACCAATTAACCCTAGACCCCTAACCTTCGTCAAATCGAGGAAGACAGAATATAAATAACAACTCAGTGTACAATGATATCTCTTGATAGGGAAGTGACTATAGTGTGTAGGGGTCAAAGGGTCAAAGCACGTCTAGATGGCCATTTCGTTACCGCTTACTTAACTCTTCAGGAAACTTCTGACAAACATTTTAAATAAACTAAAGATTTTTGTCCAAACAATAAAGCAAAGACAAAAATCAAAGTTTTTTTTAGCTCTTTTATACAGAAAGATTTTCTTATAATGACCCGCAAAACGTTATTAACAAAAAAGTTTCATTATTAGCAGGTCTAATAAAAGTTTTTCAAAATTTATTTGAGGAAAGTGAGACAAAAAATTTAGATAATGAATTTAGGAAATTCCGCCCCATAAATATTTTAAAAACTTACAAAATGTTACAGTGGTAGAGTTTTGGCACAAAATGTAAAAAATTTCTGGAGCGGATAGTGATTTTTTGTTTCCAACTTTATCAAAGTTTGCATTAAATTTGATTTTTTTTCCTTGTTCATCTGCAAACGTTCAACGGATATATGTACTTAATAGTAAACTTAAATATAACAAAATATAGAAATAGATTAGCTAACACCACGTTTGAGAGTATTTTTTGCACTCAGGATTATTTGTTACTTAAGAAATTTTCGTGTTATAATTTAAAAATTCGCCCTATAAGAGAATTAGAGACCTTCACAACATTATACATAATTGAAAATGTGTGTAATATTTAAAATTCTTAATAGAATTTTGGTTATTTTTACAAAATAAGTCATTTTTTTACTTGTTGGCTTCAAACCAGAAGCATACATACTTATGTATTTGATCTGAAATTTACAATGCTACTTTATTGTTTATGGAAACTTTACGTAACAAAGAATAAAAAATATTGAAAATATTTCTTTACATTTATCTGCACAGGCCTTATTAGCTCATATTTAAAAAAACTGTAACACAACCAATAATATATTGGCCAATAAACACATAAACAAAAAATATTGAAGTTTTTTTTTTCTAAAATTAAGATTTTTTATTCGACGAATAAAGATTTTTTGCGAACACTGATAAGAAGAATGAATAAATGAAAAGCCGATGACAATACTCCGAAAGTGAGCGAAGTTCCGTTGAATTTTGAGGTTACTAACTCCTAGAATTAAATACGTTTAACTGTCGTCTCGTCTGGCAGACACCCGCAACATATGGCAAAACACGGTGCAGAACCTTTTATTGAGAAAACTATCAGTTAATTTGTTCCTTGGGTCACAAAACAGTTTCATTTCATATCTTTGAAAATGCGTTAAAAGACAGGCTTAATGTCTTTCAAGTAGCCTTGGGCTATGAATAAAAGATGCTGAGTAGAGATGTGCCCGGTCGTTCGTTTTAGTGGCCGGTCTTTTTCAGTCATTTGTGAAAAAGTGATCCGTTCGTTCTATTCAATCAGTCGTTCAGTTTGAACGATTGAACGAATTTGAACAACAACTTTTATTGTATGTGATCTTCTTGTCTTTTTCAAAACTACAAGTATACATTGGTGAAACCCTCGGAAAATATAAAATAATATAATCGGGTTCTCATTGCATTACTGAGGTTGCATAGCGCTTTGCTCGTAAATGTTCAGCACTGGCTGGCAATAGGTTATTGGATGCTAATAACACAACAATTTTTAGAAGGTGATAAGAAATCACTATTCTAGAGCAATAGCCACTTGAGACCTGGATGAGCCGGAAATATTTCTTTGGTACATGTGTTTTTGGCCCAAAACGTATTCCTTTTTCTATAACTTTAGAAACCGTCAAAAATATTTTAACTCCACAAATTTTCTATTGGGTTAAAATCAGGGGATTGTGCTGACCACTCCAAAATATTGATTTTATTGTCCTGGAAGCATTTCATTGTGTACTTTGCCGTGTGATTCATATCATTATCCTGCTGGAAGACCTGTTTGAGTGGGATATTTTCCTCGGCATACGGCAGCATTGTACTATTTTTAAAATTTTATTATGTTCTGGATACGATATAAAGGACTCTCACCAAAATAAGATAATGACCCGCATACCATGATGTTACCACCACCATGTTTGATCGACTTTAAAGTACATTTTGGATTGAATTCTTGATGGATAAGTCTTCTTAACTGGTGGACACCTCTAACAGAAAAAAAAGTTTACTTTGAGTTCATTGTACCACAGGATGTTACGTAATTTTTCTTTAGGCTAATTTATATGATTTTTAGCAAACTCTAATCTTTGCTTTATATTCCTTTTGGATAAGAATGGCATGTTTTTTGCACTACAGGCGCCAAATTCCTCACCGATGAGTGTTTTTCGAAGAGTTGATTATGCCAATCATCATTTTTTATTGTTTATTTCTTTATAGAAATTATATATATATATATATATATATATATATATATATATATATATATATATATATATATATTTCCTGTTCGCCGTTACACCTGTACTTGTCATCATAATCTATATAACCTATTTCAACAATTTCTCCTCTATCCAATACCCTGTTTATTATGACCTATCAACTATGCCATATTGCCTTTTGTTATCACAATCCTGGACAGTCAAAAACATAAACTAGCACTGCGACCTGCTCCCGAGCATATAATGACTCAGTGAAGTTTGATATAAAGTTCTTTTTTGAGAATCAGGTTAAGTTTCTGAACAGTTGTTAACTTCTTTAATATTCTCCTAGGAAGTGGCGAAATGTTACAAAATTTTCCTTATTTTTTTTTATTTTAAGCACAACCACCTACAGGAATTCAAATAAAAATTTAAAAAAGATACGGATATTGCCGATTTTCAATAGCAAAATTTTCGAATCATGTCTGATTGATTGGAGTATTTAAGCATTCTCTAGCTCATCTAGTGCCTTAGCAAAGTTTATTCAACACAAGCACGGAAGGACAGGCTGACAACGCTCAATCGGCTTTGCTATGCATAAGAACTCAGATTATATATTGTACTTTATGGGGTCGAAATGAGTATTGCAGAAATTACAAACGGTATGACAAACTTAGATGTACCCATTTCCACTTGTAGTGAAGGATATCTTTTTATAAAATAATGATTCAGTGTGTAGTTTCACTGTTTATTTTGTAAAATTTTCCCTTAATGCTCAAGTTTCTATTTAAATAACATTCCCCGTGCAGCGAAACTTTACTCAAAGTTCTATTACTTTCAGTAGCGCGAATAAAGTTTAATATACAGGGTGTCCGCCGAAGAGGTGTACTACTTCGTTTTGCCGCTATTTTGGTAAACATTAGTCCTGACAGTCAATATTCGATAAACCAACGTGTTTTAGTCGTTAAAACATTTTATCAAAATCAATCATCGTTGCTATGAAGATAAAAAAGTTACATGAATTTTCGGGAGAAACCACGTGCTAACAAAACGCACTATTTATCGTGTAGTGAATGATTACGAGAAAACAGAATCTGCAGGTAATATGCCAAAGCATGGACCACAGCTTACTCCAAGATCGGCTGAAAACATTACTGCTGCTCTAGAAAGTGTTCAAAACAATCCATCAACCTTAATTCTACGCCGTGCTCAGGAGCTTGGACTTCTAAGAACAACTTTGGCCCCAATTTAGCACAAGGATTTGCACTTGTTCCAATTGTTTAAGAATGGTCGGTTCTAGGCAATGGAAAACCTTCAAATTATTCATCAGTTACCTTTGCATCCATTAAAAATGAGAGTCCATTTAAAGTGACATTAAAAAGTAACAGACCATTCACAGTTACGGTAACTGTGAATGGGGATATCGTGATTGAAAACGTTTGAACGCCTTAACTGCATGCTTTAGGCTTAATTAACATGTGGTATCAACAAGATAGTGCCACATCGCATACAGCCAGGATTACAATGGAATTGCTGAGAGACTTCTTTCCATAACAGCTTATTTCAAGAAATGGTGATGTTAATTAACTTTCACGCTCGCCTGATCTGACTGCTCCGTACTCCTTTTTGTGGGGATAACTGAAAACCAAGGTTTATGCAAACAAACCAAAAACGATTGAGCAACATT
The DNA here is from genome assembly GCA_916610165.2 of Gymnosoma rotundatum. Classification (NCBI taxonomy): domain Eukaryota; kingdom Metazoa; phylum Arthropoda; class Insecta; order Diptera; family Tachinidae; genus Gymnosoma; species Gymnosoma rotundatum. The sequence goes on along the minus strand of OU744337.1, from coordinate 84,903,063 downwards.
ATAACTATTTTTTATTGAAATAATAAAATACCGCGTAAAATGTATGAAAAATGTGCGGACAGTTATCTGATATTATATTCAATACATAATTTATATAAGATTCATTCTCTTTCATTTAATAAAAAATTATACTCGTAAATAAACAAAGTAGTATATTGTCTATTAATTATGTACCATTAAAATATGGTGTTAAAAGATATAGGGATTTTTTTTTTTGTTGTTTGTTAAATACAACAACATAATTTACTATTCGCTATTAACGATTGCCGCACGTGCCACACTGTTTTCTTTTTTGCTTTTGTTAACTTTTTGTTTCGTTATTGATTTGCTTGTAGTGTCATGGCAACGAACTCATTTAACTTGCTTTGGGTTATTTTGTTGTGACCCATTGATTTTCAACTTCTTTTTTCACATGAACGCCTGTAACAGTATAAAACATTTTAAGTCTGTGTAGCGACCTTGACTTTGCCGGAAAGAAATGTGGAAAAACATTTTCTGCAAATTATATACAAGGACACGAATATACATGTATATGTGCACACATACTATATACTTTTTTAATTCGATACCAAGAAGAGAATGTTGCACTAAATACAATTAAAATAATAGACTGTAAATGATATAAATTGATGTCAGACACATAGTACACACTACATACTACGTTTATTTTTCAATAAAATACTGAAATATTGCATGTATATTTAATTCTATAGTCGTTATGGATTATTACCATTACACAGAAAAATAAAATTATTCTGCAATCAATATTCTCAAATCCATTAAAAGATCTGCCCTATTATTTGTTAAAGAAATGTATATGAATTAGCAACTTACATAAACAAGTGGAAAACCAAGGGTGTTAGCGATCAATGAATTTTTACATCTGGAAGAGTTTCTGTAAGTAAAGTTATAACATTTGACGATCTTGAATAAAGAAAAGGGCGAAAGAAATATTGTCCACTTAGTACAAATTCGATATTTAATTTGTCTCGAAAATGTAAACCCTTTTACACTGATCCAAAAAATTTACAAAATATCCTTTCTTACTCAATCGAAAATCTATTTTTAGCACCATGGAGTGTGCTGGCTTATAATGACTTGTGCCTCTTGTCCCAAATAGGTCATTTTAGTAAGCGATTAATTTCGTTCAAGTAGCAAAAGGGATTCTGTTCGTTCATTCAACGAAAAAATAGCACAAATGTTAAAAAATTAAGTAGCATAATTAAGAGTGCTATATTTTGGATATGCTGAATCTTATATACACTTCACCACACATGCACATATAAATCGGCATAAGCAGTTTTCTACTTATTAAATTTCTGTTAAAAAAAAGCGTCGAAAATTGTAAGTTTTGCCAAGGGTTGTTGTTAGCAGCAATACAAACGGAAGTCGGTTAAAAAAGATATTTTGCTTGCAAAAAAAACCGACTTCTAAAGACTTTTCAGCTATCTGTCCATTAAGGTTCGAAGGTCTGACACACACATCAAATTATCATCCAAATTCACGTTTTATACTTGTTGTTATAGCGGACTTAGCAATGCATTTTTTTTTTGTCAATTTCAACCTTTTGTCTACAATTGTTCAGCAGTTTAGCCTTATAGATCAAATTACATAAACTCTAGCAGAACCCCTTAATTTTGCAAACTCAAATTTTATACTTGCTGTTGTACCGGACTTATCTGTCTATACATATACATCAAGTTACTTCAACTATTGTAACACCCTTTAATTTATAATTTTATATATTTATGTTCGTATTATACCAGACAAAGTAAGGGCCATCCTTTCGGATTTTGAAGTGTTTATATATAACGGTTCAAACGATAGGGACATATAGCTTAAATTACATTAATTATAGGAACGCCCTTTAATTTATATATTCAAATTTGATACTTGCTGCTGTAGAGGACTTAGCAGTGTATGTTCCTTGTAAATTTCAACCATCTGTTTATAACGGTTTGATAGTTTGGCCATATATTCACGTCAAACTACATCAGCTCTTAAAACACCCCTTTATTTATAATTTTAAATATTTATACTTCTTGTTATACCAGAGAAAATTCTGCACATTCTGTCCAATTTAAGGTGTTTGTATAAGTTAAGTTGGTTATTATCCAAATGATAAAAAAACACAACTTTTAGTTTTTAATTATCTTTATTCTTCCAAAGATAAAATATTAATATACTTAAAAATAAATTCACTTAGCTATTTATACTATAAATTTGTTTAATTAGCATAATTGCAGCAACTTACTTTATTATAAAATTTTGCAATATTATCAGTAATCGATGCTTGCGCAATTCGTCTGTGATTTTGGTGGCAATGCACTTATTTTAAATTGTAACAAAAGTTTTAATGTGAAGGCAGCTATTTTGGTGACAATGCACTTAGTTTTAAGTGAAGTGAAATTCGTTGTTGTAGTTTAAGGTCAATGCACTTAATGTTTTGACGATATTTATTGTTTACAAAAGTATTTAAAAAATATGTTTTTAACTTTATTGTTATTAACTCCTCCCTCCATAGAATCGATTGTGCTCATTTAATCAAAAATATGGTAGATTATTAAGGTCTAGTTGCAGGGGTAACTCTATTTTTTCCGTGCTCTCCGTTATGACTCGCATATTTGTCGGTGTAACTGGTGGGAGAACTGATCGCAGCACTATCTGTTACTTTTTTTTTGTAACAGAGTAGGATTTGAAACACTGTTAGTGTTAATAATGCGAAAATGGTTATAAGGATTTGGTTTAATTTGGAGTTTGTTTGTAATCGACCCAAGCGTTCTATGTTAATGGATTCCAGTGAGAGAAGATGAATGAAGAGTAAACTGAATTCTGGTTGGTTTTTCTTTTGTCGTGTAGGCTTCCCCGTTAAAGAGAGACTCGTTGTTTATTTTTATCGTCATATTTTTTAATTTTACAAGGTACGTGCCACTAACTGTTATTTCTTCTGCAGTGTTGTTAATAGTACCATTAAAATCATTTAAAAGTATCATTCCATCTTTTAGTATTTCTAATGATTTGGCGTGATGTGCATTGCTAAATTTGCAGGTTGGGTTCTGTTCACTGTATAGTAGTTTTGTTATGCAAGTTTCGTTACTTATGTTAATAATTTGGTTTTTTTTACAAATAGATATTGAATTTACTGTCTTGCATTCATTTATTATTGCAAATATGCCATTTTTATTTTTTAGTACATTTTCAAAGGAAATATTACTATTTCTTTTTACTGGTTTTACTAATATACTGGTATAAGTTTCGATTTCTGTTATTGGTATTTTTATAATATAGGCTAACATTGTTGCATTATATAAAACACTTGTTTCGGCAAAACCTCCTCTGCAGATGCAATTGGCATTTTTTCGCTTTGCAATGTCTTAAGAGCTATATCTAATTCCTTTTCATTAAGTAAAACGCTATAATTAATTTTTAATTTTGACCATTGCACGGCATATCTTACATTATTAATTTCCTCTTTAACTAATCGTAATCTATTTTGTATACTTAATACTAATTCGTTATTGAAACTATTACTACTCCTATTGGAGTTTCTCAGTTGGTTTGTAAGTAGCGTCAAATTATTCATTCGTTCAGTTAGAGCTTGATTTATTAAAAACTGTCTATTGTTATTTTTATTAAGTTCGTTAGCGTTGTCTTGCAGTGCTGCAAAGTCGTTATGGTCTGGAGTGCCTGCCAGGTATTTCCCTATTTCTAGGGAGAAAATTAAGTGATTTCTTTACTCTGTGGCTTGTTGGTTTTATTGATTCTACTTATTTTCCTGTCTGTTCCAGTTCCTGTTTTAAGGCGGAGTAAAAAATATTGTGTGGTGGTATGTTCTCTTTCAGGATTTATTCTACGTCTGCTAAAAATTGTTTATACACTTTGAAATTAACGAGGTGAACTAGTTTAAACGTTCCTTCTTTGATTTTGGCTTGTCCTTTACTTATCGGAATTATGTAGGTTGCTGAATAGTCCGTTTATGAAAAATCAGTTAAGGCCATTGTCGTCATCATTAGCATTAGTCTGAAAAAAATTTCTATAGCTTTTAATATTACTTTAATGCACTATTCTATTGGTTAGAACTGTAGTTGCTCTATTTTCCTTAACTATTTCTTTCTTAAATCTCGGTGTCATTGTCGTACCTAATCTATTATGTATCCTAACGTATATAATTTCGCCTTGTTTATAGCGAATAATTAGATGAAGTTTTTTATTATGGATTTTTAAGTCCTGTTGTTGTTTGTCCTTTAATCTTTGAATATTATTGAGTATAGCTTTTTAAATTGCTTGGTATCCGTGCTTACTGTTCTACCAAAAAAAAAATTCTATTGGTCTGCCTTTTATGGAACTATGAAAAGAGTAATTATTAGAGCTTGTCGTTCGCGAACGAACGACCGAAACAATCAAGTGAACGGAATGATCCGGTCAATTAAATCAGTACCTCGTTTCTGTATTTCTCGCATCGTAAAAGTTTTCGCATGAAACAAGTAAATTTTTAGAAAAACGATGTAAATTGAAACAAAAAATGGGTTTTCTCATACAAGTGTTTCTGTATCTTTAAAATGCGAGAACTATATGTCATTTAAGTTATTTTCCAACAGTTATTGGAAGTATGCGAGAAAAAGTGTTTCTGTACCAATATTTTGTGTAAAGTTTTACGCAAGAACTGTCAAAATAACTCACATTTCAAAACTGCGCGAGAACAAGTAAGATTTAAAATATATTTTTAAATTTGTGTAAACATGGAGTCTAAATCAGCCTAAAAGGTAAAAAGCAATTTAACTTAATAATAAAAAAGTATTATCAGTAAGCATTTATGCATTTATTCATGTTTTATATCTTTTTATTTAGAAAATAGAAAGAATTTCCAAACAGCAAAAGCTAATTGATTATATGTCCTCAACACTGTACAATACATTTTTTTCGCTATATTATTTAAAACTTATTTTATTTATTAACTCTTTTCTACGCTTTCAATATTTTTCTATATTGGTTGATAATTTATTTCTTTATTTTGACGTTTTGTTTTTATTTGACACTAGTACTGGAATTATTCCAGTAAAAACAGAATCAGTGCTGTCTGTTTTCGCATTAAGAACCAGAAACACTTTTTACTCGCATATCGAGAAACGATGAAATTTTTTGTTTCACTCTTGATGTGAAAACTTTTACGATGCGAGAAATACAGAAACGTGGTACAGGTCTTTTTGTTCAATAGTGTTCGGGTTAAATTGAACGGATAACCTAAATATCTGGCTCATTTCGTTCAACAGTGTACGGTATATAATATGGTGTACGGATCACTTTCGTTCATTTGTTTCTTCTTTTTTTTGTGTCATGTTCTTTGATTTCAGTTGATTTTTTCTGTATTAAAAGGAGTTGCTGTATATGTATATATACGTAAGCAAGTACGTAAATATTTCATTTTTGTTTGAATTAACAGTCTTTTAAAAAACAAGTTTTTTTTTCATAGAGTTTCTTTTTTAATGGAAAATGGGTATATTTAAATTAAAAAAGGTGTTTTTTAAGTAAACTATAGAAATATCACAGAGAAAATGAAGCTGGAATTATCTCGTTAAGCCACAGGCTCTCACATTTTTAAGCAATTTAATAATTTAATTCTTTATTTTTACGAATAATAATTTTTTTCCCCTTTTTTTTTTGTAAAAAGAAAATTTTTGTGCTTTATTTTTTTTTTTTTTTTTTTTTTTTTGTTAAATATCTAGTTTTTTTTCTTATTGATTCAATGGAGTTCTCATTTAATCAATTTGGCGTTTCATAAAAGACTTTCTGGTTTTTCTATACAAAATTTGGGTAAAGTCCACTGGTGAGCTATATGAGCAGTGTGAAATGGCCATATGGATATACTGTCCCCGCAGTAATACATTCAATGTGTAGTTCTCAATAAAACATATTTCATGAGAATATCATGAAATCATAATATTTGAAGGAATCAAGCACGAATACAGTAAACTATCTAGTTTTTGTTTTGTTTTTTTTTTCCTTCTTCATAATAAAAAAACACTTCAGAACCTACAGAAAACCTGATTATATTGTTTTCTATGTGCCATGGGTTTCACCTCTGTATCAAAACCACAATTTGACCGCATTTAGACACTCACTTACTTTGACAAAGTTTTGTTAATTTTCTTTTAAACTTTGTTTGGTGTTCAGACACAAACAATTTTCTTTTACAAATTTTGTTTCCTTATGTTTAATCGTTTCTAATTTTTGGACGTTTTGTATGTGGTGCTTATAACACAAATATATGTGTATGTACATATATACATGTGTGTATGTGTATATGTGTATGAACATATATACAACGAAATTAAAACATGGCAACTTTGCGAGAACATCGAAGTTTGTATTGTCCATCATTCCTTCTTCCTCTCCCTCACATAAAAATCAAAACCTTGCAAAGTAAAATTTGCGTGTCTTAATGGAATGTTTGATAAAAAAAAACAAGAAGATCCCATACAATAAGGATTGTTCAAATTCGTTCATTTGACCGATTGTGAACGAATCAGTCTTTGATAATTGACCAAAAAAGACCGGTCACTGAAACGAACGACCGGGCACATGTCTAGTAATTATATTCGTAAACTGCTCTGTCCAAAAGTTGAGTAAATGTCTGATCTTTGTTTTCTGCCTTTAAAGAGCGCATAACCTCAGATAATGTCCAGTGGAATCTCTCGACTTGTCCATTAACAGAACTTTTATAAGGTGGAGATTTGTATATTTGTTTCTTTTAAAATGTCTTTAACCATAAAAGTAATAGACGCAGAATTAAATGGTTTCTCATTATCAAAGATAATCGTTTTAGGAACACCAAATAAAAAAAGAAGCTCTCTAAGTGGTTCTTTTATGTCCTCAATAGCCCTTGACTTTATTTGCTTTACCTGTGCATATTTTGAAAACTTATCTACAGAGGTAAGCACTAAATGACCTTCTGTTTGATAGATATCTATGTGTACTATTTGACCAGGCTGTGTGGGTATAAGAGTTTCCTGTATTGCAAGTGTATTTGGGTGTCTGTCGTACTTGCTTGCTTTGCAAATTGTGCAAAGTTTAATTATTTTATTTATTTTACCATTCATGCTAGGAAAATAAGGATTTTTCCAGAATGTGCATCTTGTTTTCTTAAGCATTGCGGTGTGTTTCAATGATTATTTCCTCTTGTCTTTGATGATTTGTTATATATTCTACTTCCCTCCACGTAAATCTAATGCCATACTTATATTTCTTGAACTGATGGACTAAGTTACCTTTTTAAAAATGCAATTAGCTTGCGTTGGTTAAATTTTTGTTCCTTAAATATGTGGCGATGGAAAGTGGGAAAAATTATCTGAAAGTTATAACTGGGTTCTGCTGACCAGTCTAAGAATATTTGATTCTTGAAAACATTTATTGGCACATCCACTGATTGTATTAAATTTGGCAATGAACTATCATCACTGTGCGTGGCAATCGATAACGAATTTATTTTTGTTTGTGCTTGCATTCTTGACAATGCATCAGCCAAAACATTTGTGTGGCCAACCTTATAAAACATTTCATAATTTCATTCCTCTAGTTTCGCTTTCCAGCGTTTCAATTTACTATTTGTATTTTTATTGCTTAAAGCCGCAGTTAGAGGCTGATGATCTGTCTAAATTTTGACTTTTGCATGCCCGTACAGAAAGTTTCGCAATGAGGATAATGCCCAAATTATAGCAAGCAATTCTTTTTCGTTGGTGGAATAATGGTATTTTGCCTTTGTCAATGTCCTCAAAATAAATGAAATGGGTTTTCCTTTTTTCACCAAGGGCAAAATTAGAGGCATCTGTTGTAAGTTCAAAATCTAAGGCATAGTCGGGAAAGGATAATATTGTTTCTTCCGAAACCAACGCATTTTTATCTTAGAAAATGCTTCTTTTGCCTGCTCGTCAAGCACATTGGCAGATTTGTTTTTTTTAATTTTACCTTCTTCCCCTCTTAGTAGAATAGTTAGTAGTTTTGATAATTTCAAATAATCGCGAATAAACCTGCGGTAGTAATTCGACAGGCCTAAAAATGAATGTAATTCTTTTATATTTACCGGTTCCGGAAAGTGTGCTATTGCCTCAACTTTCTTTGGATTTGTTTTTATACCCTCTCCTGATACAATAAAACCGCGAAATCCGACGTTCCTCTGAAAGAAGTGGCATTTGTCCAATTGGACCTTCAAATTAGCTTATTCTAATGTTTAAAAATTTTTTCCAAGATTCTTCTTCAGTTTTACTGAAAATTATGATATCGTCAATGTACACGTAGCAAATCTTGCAAATGTGTTCATGGAGGACATCGTCAAGAGCATGCTGGAATATGGTAGGCGCATTCTTGAGCCCTAATGGCAATCGAACAAATTTAAATTTGACACTTTTCACAGAAAAAGCAGTTTTCTCTATGTCGGACTCTTTTAATGGGATCTGGTGGAATCCACTTTTAAGATCCAATGTAGTGAAAAACGAGTTATTTCCAAGCTGAGCTAGCATACCCTATATTTCGGGTATTGGGTATGTGTCGGCTGCAGAATTTAACTTCCTATAGTCGATCAACATTCTGAACTGTTTGTTGCCGTTGGAACCAGGTTTTTTTGTACTATCCATACTGGTGATTGGATATAGTTTTGACTTGAGCCAGAGTCTATCAAAAATGTCAATATATCTCCGATCTTTGTCCGACATTCTATGTAAGGTAGCAAAGAGCGTTTTTATCTAAAAAATGTACATCGCAGTATTCATCCGTTTCCTCGGTGTTTTCTGATACTACGTCCAAGTATTCGTTGAGATGAGTGTCAGTTATTTGCCTAGCGTAAGTGCTTGGTCCATTCGTAATGTAAACATTACGCTGCTCTTTCCGTGGTCTAACGTTTTGCTCGGATGGAGTTTGGGACGGCCTTTTGCTCGTAAACCTCTTGAACTGTGGTTTATTTATATAATTTATATGCCTTGAGGTTATAGATTTATCTACGTCCATTGGACGTGGCGGAGGTTTCAATGTTGGTTTTGCTGCCTATGCATTCGTTCATTTAACTGCGACTGTGGTATAAAAGCTATTTCTGTATAAAATTGTTCTTGTACTCCGTGGCTTCGGAAAATTTTTTGTGGCAACGGTGGTAGCTTGTTTTGCTGCCTAATTTTTGGCTGGGACTCATAGTACTATGTCCGTATTGTTTGCGGTATTTTTGATTTTCCAATTTCAAGCATAAGTGAAGTGCTTGGGAAAGATCTGTTGGTTCCCTCATACCCAAAAGTCTAGACATATCACCGTTAAGATCGCGCACAAAAGTATCGAGTGCCTTATTTTTATATGACTGCGTGAAAAGTTTTGAGCCTAAATACCTACGTTCATATATCCTACTCAAGAATTAACGACAGATTTGAATAGACTGCTTTGTATAATTCTTCTACTAATATTTTACCTTGGACCAATGAGGTCATTTGGTATTCTAAAGTGAAAGCGTCCCGTTTGTCTGCATAATGTAAGGACTATATTTACAAATCGCGCCCAGTCTAAAGGCGTATTGTAGGACTCGAGTGCAATGTCTGCATTGCCAGTAATTTTGTTTCTGATAACATTTATAATGCCATAGCACTGCGGGGTACCTTTGGTATTATCATAAATTTTTAAGATGCGGTCAACAATTTTTTTCCAGGAATTGAATTCTCCTGGTTGACCAGAACATTTAGGATTTAGTCCTCGCCTGCTTAACTATAATGGTAAGTAGGCTTTACAATATTATTAAAATGTAAGGAAAACATTTTCAAAAAATCTTTGTACAAAAATTTTTAAGTTTAAGATAAAGATTCAACGTTTTACTTAAAATTATGATTAGACAAGCTCATTGATATGTATGAAATCAGAGTGAAGACATCTGTTTTTAACCGACTTCAAAAAAAGAAGGAGGTTATACAATTCGGCTGAATGTTGCTTTTTTATATTTGTGCCTCCAGAACTCAGTCATTTCTGATCCGATTTTGAAAATTTTTGGTAATATGAAAGCTTATGTTTACAGATTGGTCCCGTTTTAAAAACAGTTCATAATCTTGAAAATTAAAGGGTGTCCCCATACAATATACATATTTTTTACGTGTATTATGAACTGCAAAGGGCCCCTAATAACCAAAAGTTATACAAAAATAAATCTAAAAATTAAAGGGTGCCTCCATAATTGATGTAAATTTACTTATATGGGTCTATCTTTTGAACCGTTATAGACAAACGCTTGCAAATTAAACAGAATGTTGATTGCTATGGCCGTTATAGTAACAAGTATTAATATTAAGAATTATAAATTAAAGGGTGCGCCAATAGTTCATTTAATTTGATGTATATTGCTATACTTTTTAACAGATTAAGACAGACGCTTGGAATTTACAACGAACCTGTATTGGTAAGTCCGCTTTAACAACAAGTATAACATATGGTTTTAGAAGGTAAAGGGTGTTCCAATAGTAGATGTAATTTCAAGTGTGTGGCCGTACTTTTGAACCGTTATAGACAGAACGCTAAAACTTAAAAAGGACCTGTATTGCTAAATTCGCTATATCAACGAGTTAATAATTTGAATTTAGAAATTAAAGGGTGTCCCATAATTGATGAAGATTTACTTATATGAGCCTATCTATTAAGCCGTTATAGACAAACTCTTGCAAATTGGACAGAATGTCGATTGCTATGAGCGTTATAGTAACAAGCATTAATATTACAAATTTTAAATTAAAGGGTGCGCCAATAGTTCATTAAATTTTATGTATATGGCCATATTTTGAACAGTTGAAGGCAGACGCTTGAAATTTACAACGAACCTGTATCGCTAAGTTCGCTATAACAACAAATATAAAATTTGGATTTGGAAGTTAAAGGGTGTTCCAATAGTATATGTAATTTTGTGTATGTGACCAAACTTTTGAACCGTGAAAGACAGAACGCTGAAACTTAAAAGGGACCTGTATTGTTAAATCCGCTATATCAACGAGTTTATAGTATGAATTTAGAAATTAAAGGGTGGTCCAAAATTGATGAACCGTTATAGACAAATTCTTACAAATTGGACAAATTATCGATTGCTATGGGCGTTATAGTAACAAGCATCAATATTACAAATTTTAAATTAAAGGGTGTGCCAATAGTTCATTAAATTTGATGTATATGGCCATACTTTGAACAGTTGTAGACAGACGCTTGAAATTTACAACGAACCTGTATTGGTAAGTCCGCTTTAACAACAAGTATAACATATGGTTTTAGAAGGTAAAGGGTGTTCCAACAGTAGATGTAATTTCAAGTGTGTGGCCGTACTTTTGAACCGTTATAGACAGAACGCTGAAACTTAAAAAGGACCTGTGTTGCTAAATTCGCTATATCAACGAGTTTATAATTTGAATTTAGAAATTAAAGGGTGTCCCATAACTGATGAAGATTTACTTATATGAGCCTATCTTTTAAACTGTTATTGACAAACGCTTGTAAAATTGACGCGATTGCTATTTATATTTAAAATTATAAATTAAAGGGTGCACCAGTAGTTCATTTAATTTGGTATATGGCCATACTTTTAAACAGTTGTAGACAGAAGATTAAAATTTACAAGGAACCTATATTACTAAGTCTCTATAACAACAAGTATAAAATTTGGATTTGGAAATAAACGGGTGTCCCAATAGTTGTTATAATATTGTGTATGTGGCCGGACTTTTGAACCGATGTAGACAGATAGCTGAAATTTACAAGGGACATGTTTTGCTAAGTCCGCTATAACGCGAATTAAGATATTAAAGGGTGTTCCCAAAATTTATGTAATTTGTTCTATATGGCCGTATTTTTTGAACCGTTACGAGGGCTGCTCTATATATTTCTGACCTAATAGTGGAAATGCAAATATTTATAATCAAAAATGGTTTTATTGTTTTTCAAAGTATTCTCCATCATGATTTATACACTTTTGCATGCGTTCAAACCAGTTGTCGAAGCACTTTTTCCACTCTGATTGAGACACCTCTAAAACATGGTTTTTGAACACTTCAACAGCTTCTTCTGGCGACGAAAATCGTTGACCACGCATTTTTTTCTTAATGTGCGGAAACAAGAAGAAGTCATTAGGTGCCAAGTCAGGGTTGTACGGCGGATGACCCATTAATTCGACGTTTTGGCCGGTCAAAAACGCTCTGGTTTGAGCCGATGTGTGAGAGCTCGCATTGTCATGGTGAACAATGATTCGTCTTCTCTTGTTGGTTTTTCGAATTTCTCCGATGACTTCAGGCAAACATATTGTAGTGTACCACTCAGAAGTGACCGTTCTACGTTTCTCAAGCGGAACAGTCGCCACATGACCAGTTTTGCCGAAGAAACAGGCGACCATTTGCCTCGGTATGTCGCATGTCGATCTTGCATTATGAGTTCACTCATGGCATCAATGTTCTCTGGCACAACAGCCGTTTTTGGACGACCTTCACGGAATTCGTCTTTGCGCGAGCCTCGGCCACGATTAAATTCATTATACCAATTTTTTACAGTGCTATAGGATGGTGCTTCATCGCCATACAAAGATTTAAGTTCATCAATGCACTCTTGTCGTGGTAATCCACGTCGAAAGTTGTGAAAAATGATGGCACGAAAATGTTCACGAGTTAATTCCATTTTTTTCTATATTAATTTTTTCAAGTCACTGTAAACAACACAAATAATATAAGTAGCCTTTCAAAAGAAAAAATATCAATACAAAATCTTTATTCGTTTAGCCACAAGAAACTAATTATATTGCAAACCTCTCAAAATCATAAAAAGTCAATAAAAAAAGGATGTGATTATTCAACTTTCTTGACAGAGAATGGCAAGAGTGTCTATTTTTGATACTCTAAGTATATTCATCTTATGCTATAAACACAATCAAGTCCATCGACCATCGACTACAAGATGTCAAAAATAGAATACATGCGTGCTTATGAGAATAATTCTTTTAGCAGCTTAACGACTACCGACTACACGGCTACTTTTGTAGCTCGTAGCCAACTTAGGCTAATTTCTATTTTTCTTGGCTACAAAAAACAGGTTAGTGTTGCCAATACAATAAATACATGAAATGGTGGTTTTAAAAACGCAATACATTAAATATCGCTATTAAAAACGCGAAAAACTATTATAGTGGCACCATTGAAAAATAATAATCATGTTTTGGTTAACTTTAATATATATGTCAAAACAGATGTTTATTTTTTGTAGTTAGTGGTCGGTAGTCGTTAAAAGAATTAACTAGCTGGCGACTTGGCTATTTTTGTAGCCAGCTACTATTGTAGTCGGTAGTCGATGGTCGGTTGCCTTTGATTGTGTTTATTGCATTAAATGCGGTTGTGGTGTGATCGCCACCGCATTTCTTTTGTGGGAGTATTTACTATACCCATTCCATTTGAGTATTGATGAGTTTAAGTGTCTAGCATACTCAAGCAAAATGTTTGCGATGCTGGCTTACTTTACTTCGTAAAAAAGGTTTCTCACTTTCGGCATTCGTATGCTATAAACACAATCAAAGGCTAGCGACCATTGACTACTGACTACAAAGGTAGCTGGCTACAAAAATAGCCAAGTCGCCAGCTACTTAATTCTTTTAACGACTATCGTCCACTTACTACAAAAAATAAACACCTGTTTTGACATATGTATTAAAGTTAACCAAAACAAAACAAACTTGATTTTTTTAGGTGAATTTGTGTAAAAAAAAAATTTAAATGTCTCACGACAATTTAATTAACTTTATAATTACTATTGCTAAAATAGTGGAAACAAAGACTTCAGTGTATGAAGTGTCCACGCCCATATTTGCATGTAAATTGAACCAAACATTTACATTAAACGTTTAGATAATAAATACATATTAACAGTAAAAATGACTTTTATATACTTACCAATTTCAATAAAAAGACCAAAAAATAAATATAAATGAAACAAATTAGAAATTGATGAAAAAAGAACTAAATGGAAAATTTGACAAATAAAAAGTAAATGAAAAATGTAAACAAATGAACAGATGATTATTATTTTTCAATGGTGCCACTATAAAAGTTTCTCGCGTTTTTAATAGCGATATTTAATGTATTACGTTTTTATAACCACCATTTTATGCATTTATTGTATTGGCAGCACTAATCTGTTTTTTGTAGCCAAGAAAAATAGAAATTATACTATAAACATAATCATGTCCACCGACCATCGACTACAAGATATCAAAAATAGAATACATGCGTGCTTATGAGAATAAATATTTAGCAGCTACACGACTACCGACTACACGGCTACTTTTGTAGCCCGTAGCCAACTTAGGCTAATTTCTATTTTTCTTGGCTACAAAAAACAGATTAGTGGTGCCTATACAATAAATGCATGAAATGGTGTTTTTAAAAACGCAATACATTAAATATCGCTATTAAAAACGCGAAAAACTTTTATAGTGGCACCATTAAAAAATAATAATCATCTGTTAATTTGTTTACATTTTTCATCAGTTTATTACTTTATCTCGAAGGGGGAACATCTGCGCGCGAGAAGATTTTTTAAAAAAAAGTGAAGTCATAATTGAAGTCGCAACGCACACAGTTTTTATTCAACAGGATTTTCCACTTCCTATACGAAGGTATAGGTTGATGTGCAGTTCCTGGAGAGACTAGTAATATCAAAATACTTGTGGGATACCCTGGCGCTCTAGTTTATACCCCTGCCATTATTAAATTAAGATTTCAAAAAAAAAAAAAAAATACATTTTTCATTTACTTTTTGTTTGTGAAATTTTCCATTTAGTTCTTTTTTCATAAATTTCTAATTTGTTTCATTTATATTTATTTTTTGGGGTTTTTATTGAAATTGATAAGTATACAATAGTAATTTTTACTGTTTATATACATTTATTATATTGTTTAATGTAAATGTTTAGTTCAATTTACATGCAAATATGGACGTGGACACTTCATACACTGAAGTCTTTGTTTATTTTAGCAATAGTATTTATAAAGTTATTTAAATTTTCTTGAGACATTTAAATTTTTTTTTACACAAATTCACTTAAAAAAATCAAGTTTGTTTTGTTTTGGTGAACTTTAATACATATGTATGTCAAAACAGATGTTTTTTTGTAGTTAGTGGTCGATGGTCGTTAAAAAAATTAAGTAGCTGGCAACTTGGCTATTTTTGTAGCCAACTACTTTTGTAGTCGGAAGTCGATAGTCGGTAGCCTTTGATTGTGTTTATAGCATTAGCCTTAGTTGGCTACGGGCTACAAAAGTAGCCGTGTAGCGGCTAAAAGAATTATTCTCATAAGCACGTATAAAAAATATAGAGTAAGTATGCAGTCAGCGTTGACACACAAGAAATTTACTTCCTACCAATAATTTTCAAAAATCCTACCAAAATCGTTCACAGCCTACCAAAAATTTAAAAATGCATTTCTTGCATATAAACTCTGTTATACTCACTTGGTTTTTTTCGTGTAATTGCTGAGATGGAAGTTTGTCTTTTGGTGATTTTTAAGATGGGTGTTATGATTTTAAATAGTTTTAGAGAATACTATGCAGGAGGAACACCCATATCTTTCCTGGCGCCAATCAAATTCTTTTGACTGTTTCTTTACATGCAATATTAGTAAATATTTATGTAATAAATAGGTACATATTTACAATTAAAAAAGTTTACTTTCTTTTCCATTTTGTCTGTTAATTTTTTTCATACACTTGAAAATTAACCTTCACTCAAAAGTATTGTTAATTTCAATTTCATAATATTGTTCGCGTTTCTTAAACCAGAGATGGTTATAGCTTAAATCATCTCTATGCAAAAAAGCAGAGATGTTTTTTATTGCACGTAATACAGTTTTTGAAAACAGTGGTAACACTATTCAAAGTTATTGTTTATTTAATTCAAAGTTACATTTCTTTTTATTTTATGTTCTGAAATTTTAAGGTGAAAAATTTACTATTGCTAAAAAATTGCTAGAGGAGGAAAACCTACCAAAAATTAAAAAAAATCCAACAACAAACCAACCAAACTACCAAACTGTTTTTTAAAAACGAAAAACTACCAAGTTTGGTCCGATTGGACCAAAGCGGCAACGCTGTATGCGGTATACTCATAATTGCGGTGTACTCGTGCCGTTATCTGGTACTCGTGCCGTTCTCTGTTTCTTGACTTTTACAGTGTCCCAAAATGACAAATCTCAAGCAAAAGCCTTGGCTGGTCTATGTAGCCGTTGTGCGGAATAGTGCCAAGGCAGCTTGTAAATAATTTTTAGAGTTTATTTTGCGCAATTTGTAGGTTCTTGATATAGACCAGACTGGAGCAGCATAAAACATCATTGCCTAACATATAGCCTAAAATATTGAGACTTTGTGTTTATGTTAAGTTTGAAGTTTCTGCTCATTAACAGATACAATAACCCAGTTAGCATTTGGAAGATTGTTTTTACAAAAATCACCAAAGTGAGTCTTTTAAGACTACCCAAATTGACTTAAAACTGATTAATCAGTTGTGCGTTTAAAAAGAGACTCAAATATAATTCCGACAAACGCAAAGAAAGCGACTTGTTTAAAATCAAAATGTACAAAAAGCAAATGCTTGAAATTCAACTGTTTTTAGAATAATTTGAGAGACATATTAAACCCAGCCTAACGATGAAAAAATTATTTAAATACATGCATATTTTATTTTTATTTTTCGTAAAAATACATACATATGTCACTTCGCAAAGAAAATAGAGACAACAAATGTAAAATGAATTTTTTTTAATAAATGTAACACTACGTCTTGACGAGCAATTGATTTGTTCGTACATGAAAAAACGTCAGCAGAATAGATTACAAACATTAGTTGATGTTTGTCTGTGTAGAGAAAACTTGGCGATGTTAATGCTTCGTTTTCTCTCTGTTTAAGTACGACATGATATCAGTGTTCAGATTGGCTCGCTCTTCTGCCCTTTTTGCGCACTCTTTTTCAAGCTATGCGCAAAAGAGCAAGCAGAAAAAAGAGCCAATCGTTTATGCGCATTGCTCCTTCTTTTCATGCTCTGCTCTTTGAGCAATGCGCATTCAATTTTATTTTTGGCTCTTTTGCTCTGCGCATTGAATCCTTTTGATAGTAACAGTGGTTCGTTTGAAAAATTAAAATAACTTCGTGGTTGGAAAAAAAGTACATGGAAAAATGAAAATAATTGCGTGTACGGACGGCAAAATAGTACATGTTCCGATAGACCAAATATAATAACATTTCTTATTGTTATTAATATTGGGTTTTTAGTTAAAATTAAAGTCTACCATTGCAGTTTGTTTTTGATTATTGGTAAGTAGTGGAGGTCCTTGTAAATTTAAACAAGAGTTATATGAATGGCTCATTAGTAAAAATGTGCAATAAGTGGTGTTATAAAAAGTAAGGATTTAGGGTAATAATTTGCTTAGCTTTAACATTATTGCAGTTATTCCTACAGAAGGAATTTTTGATGATTACTGATATCATAAAATATTTTTTTTTTGTCCAATTGTTTTCCTGCTTTAAATGCATGTGTTATTTGATGTTGTGGTTTTTCAAAACAGTAGATGAGCTTCGTTTTTAATTTAGTTATAGGCTATATTAAAAAAACGATAATAAAATCTTTTAAACTGACCCAAACACTTTTCAAACACATAAATCAAATAATTTATTTATTGAATTGATTTTTACATTATAGAGCATTTTTCGCTCTTTTTGGCACTTTTGCGCAGTGCGCACAAAAAAGGAGCAGCGCATAATTGCTCTTTTTAATGCGCTGCTCTTTCATTGCGCAGAGCAAACATATTGGCGCAGAGCAATGTGCAATAACAAGTTGACTCTGGTCTTTGCGCAAAAGAGCCAAAAGAGCAGAAAAGTACTTCTCTGCTCTGCGCATTTACTTACTCAGCATGATATCGACAACGATGGTCTACACAAGCAATTTTAATGTGCGCACATGAAATTGTTCAGTTTTTAAACAAATCAATGGTTCGTCAACAACAAATAAACTGTATTCATATCAATATTATCTCAATTTATCTATAAAATCCTCAGTTCAACTTCTAATTTCATTAAAAAAATAAAATAATAAATCAAAAAAGCAAAAATGTAATATTTAATAATTCTTGCGAAAAAACCGACTTCAAAACAGATTTCATTTGCCTGCCTTTAACAGCTCAAGTGTATGGCCACATAAATTAGGTTATATTAACTATTGGGACACACTTATATCTCCAAACTTTATACTTGTTCAACTGTTCAATAGTTTGGTAATATACATCAAATTGCAGCACCTATATGGTCACTCTTCAACTTCCAAATTCAAATTATATACTTGCTGTTATAGTAGATTTATCAATCAGTTTCTGTGTAAATTTTAACCGTCTGTCTGTAATGGTTCAACAGTTAGCCCATATATCAGATTGTATCAACTATTTAATTTATAATATAACATTTTTATACTTCTTATTATACCAAATAAAGTAGTCGACATTCTGTCTAAAATTAAGGTGTTTGTATATAATGGTTCAAAAAATACGGCCATATAGAACAAATTACATATTTTGGGAACACCCTTTAATTTTTTAATTCGCGTTATAGCGGACTTAGAAAAACATGTCCCTTGTAAATTTCAGCTGTCTGTCTATAACGGTTCAAAAGTCCGGCCACATACACAATATTATAACAACTATTGGGACACCCGTTTATTTCCAAATCCAAATTTTATACTTATTGTTATAGAGACTTAGTAATATAGGTTCCTTGTAAATTTCAATCGTCCGTTTACAACTGTTTATAAGTATGGCCATATACCAAATTAATTGAACTATTGGTGCACCCTTTAACTTATAATTTTAAATATAATCAGCTATTACTATAACGGCCATAGCAATCGCGTCAAATTTACAAGCGTTTGTATATAACAGTTTAAAAGATAGGCTCATATAAGTAAATCTTCATCAATTATGGGACACCCTTTAATTTCTAAATTTAAATTATAAACTCATTGACTTAGAAATACAAGTCCCTTTTAAGTTTCAGCGTTCTGAATATAACGGTTCAAAAGTGTGGTAACATACAGAAAATTACGTTAACTATTGGAACATTCTGTTACTTCCAAATCCAAATTTTATACTTGTTGTTTTAGCGGACTTAGCAATACAGGTTCGTTGTAAATTTAAAGCGTCTGTCTACAACTGTTCAAAGTATGGCCATATACATCAATTTTAATGAACTATTGGCGCACCCTTTAATTTAAAATTTGTAATATTAATGCTTGTTACTATAACGCCCATAGCAATCGACATTCTGTCCAATTTGCAAGAGTTTGTCTATAACGGTTTAAAAAATACGCTCATATAAGTAAATCTTCATCGATTATGGGACACCCTTTAATTTCTAAATTCAGATTAAAAGCTCGTTGATAAAGCGAATTTAGCAATACAGGTCCTTTTCAAGTTTCAGCGTTCTGTCTATAACGGTTCAAAAGTACGGCCGCACACTTGAAATTACATCTACTATTGGAACACCCTTTAACTTCTTAATCTACTTGCTGTTATAGCGGACTTACCAATAACGGTTCGTTGTAGATTCCAAGCGCCTGTCGTAAACTGTTAAAAAGTATAGCAATATACATCAAATTAAATGAACTATTGGCGCTCCCTTTAATTTATAATTTTTAATATTAATACTTGTTACTATAACGGCCATAGCAATCGACATTCTGTTTAATTTGTAAGCGTTTGTCTATAACGGTTCAAAAGATAGACCCATATAAGTAAATTTACATCAATTATGGGGGCACCCTTTAATTTTTAGATTTATTTTTGTATAACTTTTTGTTATTGGGGCCTATAGTAAAACTCAGTCATTTTAAATTTTACATAATCGCCCATTACAGTTCATAATACACGTAAAAAATATGTATGTTGTATAGGGACACCCTTTAATTTTTAAGATTATGAACTGTTTTTAAAACGGTACCAATCTGTACGCATAAGCTATCATATTACCAAAAATTTCCAAAATCGGATCAGAAATGACTGAGTTCTGGAGGCACAAATATAAAAAAGGCAACATTCAGCCGAATTGTATAACCTCCTTCCTTTTTTGAAGTTGGTTAAATATATTAAACAAATTGTATATATCAGACTTATAATTTATAAAATTCTCATAAAATCAGTTCAACTTTTAGACATAAGCTTTCCAGTAACAGTAATCTAGTTTACTGTTTGTTGATGAATATTTGGATAATATATCATACAATGCTTATTATTAGCAAATGATATTTTGAAGAGATAAGTTAAATAATAATATTTCGATAACTTCTTACGGACAAACCTAAATAAAGCGGAGAGCGGAACGTTATTTTTCCGCATAGCTTTAACGCTAAAATTGTATACCTAAAGTTTACAGACGCAGCTCCAAAATGAGAAAGAAAGTTGTCTTCGGGGTGTAAAATTCTATTCTAAGCAAAAAATGTTCAATGATTCCAATATTTATTATCAAACGCCTTTCCAAAATCGGATTTCCCAATTGTAACTCTTTGCCGTCACGCTATTTCGGTATGCTACATCCAAAATCTACAGGCATTAAAACTTCTGAGAGCAAAACAACGCTTTCCCCTTTTGTTAAAGTATGTCAGTTATGAAACTCCCTAAAAGCTTTATTGGATTTAATTGTTTTTGGATTATATTATTCTTGTATTTTCTAACCTGAAATCGAAAAACGATGTATTGTGCTCCTAGACTTTAATTCATAGTCATAAAGAAGCTTTTCTGTCCGTTAAGCGGCCTGATGACAAGCCATCAAACTCGTGTAATAGGGTAAGTTTCGTGTTTGTCAGCGGAGCTGGATGAAAATCAAAATTTTTTTGATATTTTGTGTTTGCCATCAGGCCATCATACCCGTTTAATAGCGTGTTTGTCAAACACAGTGTAAATTTCATTTTTTGTCGGCGAACAGTAAAGATGGCTTGACTAGAGCGCAAGAGTTAAATATAAGGCGAATAAAAATAATATGAATTGAGAAATTATTAGAAGTAATAGGTAAATTTATTACATTGGAATTCATTTTAATTGCAAGGTTAAAAGCTAAATAAAAAATTTAAAATTTGCTTATATGTAAGTGACATTGCACTCATATTTTTATAATTTCATGAATTTTAATGATTTTTTTTTTAATAATGCAAGTTTGAGTATAAATAAACATAATTTAATTTGTAAGTTTAGCTTTAAGTTTTACCTTCTTCTGTAAATATCAAATTAAATCTTAAATAAAAAAATTACACAAACAAAATAATAGTACATTTCTTTTTGAAATAACTGAATAAAGTTTTTTAATTGTGTTTTAAAGAAACTTATAAACTTATAAAGTACACTGATAGAAAAAATCATCGTTGGTTTGATGACGCTATAACATCAAAATTTAAACATCAATGTTATGAAAGATGTCATCAATAAGGTATAAAATGGCATCAATGCAATGACAGACATCATCATAGAATTTTGTCATATTTTAGATGTCATCTAAGTTATGACCACAATGTCATCAACTTGATGCAATATTTCGTATACGATTATTTCCTAAAATATAAATTTAAGAAAAAAGTAAATAGAGTTTTTATAATTCCAGTTAGCATTTTAATTGCAACTTGATTATTTTTTTCATAATGTTTATTTTTAAAAGCGTTTTTATGAATTTAAAAAATAAAATCACATTGATGTAAGTTCATCATCATTCTTATGACCAAACAAATATATAACGCCAACGTAAAAAGTAATGAGAGGAAAGTGCTAAACACAGAGAATTTTCTCATATTCATAGGGAGTGATGTTAATATGTCATCAGATTGATGAACTTTTAGCATCATATTGTTGACACAAGAGATGACAAAATAAGCAAATAATGACATGGTTGACATCACAACAATGTCAAGTGTCACGGGGTCAAAAACGAAGACATTTGTCATTGAATTGATGTTAAATTACTTTAGCGTTATGATGATTTTTCTATCAGTGTATGTATATGAAAGTTTGTCGGAATTATAGCAAATAAAAAGTGATGTTTATAATAATAAAAATTTAAAGCAAACGCCTTAAAAATAGCTTTTAAAAAAATTAAAAAAAAGTAGAAACAAATGCAAAAACTAATGTTGTAAAACAAAATAAACAAATTGCAACTAATTCAAGCGCTATCACAAATACGAACTTTGCTATTCAAAATCTGCTTGCGCACTGATGTTTGGCCTGATCGTGTAATAGCAAAACACTCTCTCTCATCAGGCCGTGCTCACAGGTGAAGTTTGATTGTCTAATTGCCGCTTTAAGCAGCGTGGGCATCCACTCTCGAATTTTTTATTGAATTAAAGACTTTTATTTTTTGTACCAATTGACAACAAATTTAAGATATTTTGTTAAAATAATGTAAACTACGGTAAATATTTCAGGATTTATTACCTATCAAGCACACATATGGTCCTTTTAGCAACTCTAGAATAACGCTCTAGTATGTTATTCTTGGTTCTTTCAAAATATAACAAAAGTGAACAAAGCTAACAATTTTTAATATCTTAAAATATATACCAAGGCAGATTTATTTTACCAGGTAGTAGCGGCTCTACAACAAATAAAACATTGCAAAAACAACATGGGTTTTTATTATTGTTTTGTGCATTGGAAATGTCAAAAGCATAAAGACAAATAGAAGATAATTGCTCTAAATTCTAGTGCTTGCTTTGTTTTTTTTTTTTGCAAATGCTTGTTGTTAGTGCTTTTGAAATTCGTAAACAAAGAAAGTAAAATACAAACAACTTTTGACAATTCCAACTACAAACCAGCTGGGCGGAGGACACTACCTAGTAAAATAAATCTGCCTTGGTATATACATTTTTATATTTACTTCATGCATACATATGTAAAATGAAAAGAAAACAATATATACACATATAGAAGAAGCAATACTAACTTTTAAAAAGTCAGTTTTTGTAAAAAAAATTCTAAAAGCAACTGGCTAACGAAACGGGACATTCATTTTTAAATAACAAGTAACAGTGTACCGCGTTTGCTCACAACCGAAAATAAACATAATCTTACGAATTACTCAGCTGCTTCTAAAGAACTTTATGGCATGAGCCCGATCAAATTCTTCACCGATTTTTCATATATTTAACATTTAAACATATTTTATTCTGCGTGAAAAACTTTTATGTTTTTTGCGTCGAAAATATGCGTATATCTCTGAAATAAAACTGTAATACTGTTTAAATACAACCCTAAAAAACACATCTCTGTTTATAAAACAGCTGCTGAAGATATAAAGAGAAGCAAGTTAAAAGTTAAGAGAACATGGTAAACAATAACTGCTGCTCTGTGAATACAATGTGTGTAAGTTTGTTAGTGATAACTTGCAAAAATTGGTTAAAAGCAAAACAAAAACAAGTTAACAAACACACACAAAACCAGTTCTTAACCGTGAAATCAAATAACGGTGTAACGGTACGGTTTGTTCGAAGTACGTTAAAGTTGAACGTTGAGCAAATAAATTGACTCGAAAAAGTATCGTATTTGATTATATGTACGATTGAAAATAGTATCGAAAATGAGTCAAAACGCGAGTCATAAGGGACTCGATCAGAAGAGTCACGGCTAGGGTACCATTTTCTACCGACAAAACAATTATTTTCGACTCTAAAATGAGCGCATAAGCGATTTTTTTAATCGTGTAGAAGAGTCAAAAAAACTCGAATATGATCAATAATTTAAAAAAAATTGCTAACTGGGAACCTGTAGTGCGATTCACTACTCTTTTTTAACGATTATCGGTTTGTTAAATTAACAACAAACTTGTAGATTTTGCTATTTAGTAAGACTTTTAACAATATTCTCTACTGTTAAAATCCAGTTTATAAAGTAAGCAAGCTGATGATCGTTAAGAAAGCGACTGTAATTTTTGCGTTATTAAATCTGTCTACAAAATAAACGATGTGCAACTTTGATTAATGTACACTTATACGTACATATAAGCATAAGCACAGATTATATACATTTATTTGAACTAAAAATAACAACACTGTTTGTTTTCATTTTAATTAAATTAAACTTATTTTTTAAACTTAGTAGATTTACGCATATCTAAAATTTATTTAAAAAATAAATCTCTTGTTTAAAAAGAATTTACACATCGCAACTCTACAACCACAACTATTATTATGCTTTTCTTATTATACTTCATAAATGCATATAGGAAAATACGAATTCATGTGTATAAATTGACATCTAAAAAATAAACACATGCATGTTTTTCACTTGAATTCACATGTTTTTATTATTCTCTTTTGTGTTTTTCGTTTAATTGTTGACGGAGATGCCACTCAATTGCAACTTGTGTCTATTATCGTTTAGCTGAAGATAGTGAATCACTTAATCCTTATTGCAAACAATCGTAAATGTTGTCATATATAAGTATTGTCGTGTTGCTTACAGTTACTGAATTTCATTACTGATTAAATTGTTGACTTTTTGAGATAAATAGGAAGCTTTCAACCTTCTGAAGAAGAACATAGCTTGAGTTTTCTGTGGAGAATACTCCATTTAATAAAGTAGGAATTAACTTCAGTGAGTGCAGTTTGTATTTGCGTAAAATGTCGGTTGCGAGTATTGCTGAACTAAAAATAGCAGTATCATCTGCGAATATAGAAGCAGTATAAATGTTATATAATAGGGGCGATAGACACAAGCCCTGCGGAAAGCCTGCTACTATTTTAGTGGAGTGGCTTGAACCAATTAATACACTAAAGCTCCGATTTGACAGAAAGCGGGTTAATGTCGGTGGAAAATTTAAACTTATCATTTTATAAACTAAACAACTGTGCTACACAGAATCAAAAGCGGCGCTGATATCTGACAAAATCATACCAGTTGGGTTTCGTAATTGCATATTAGAGCTTATATAATTACTTATTCTTATCAGAGGTTACACTGTGTAATGTTCCTAACGAAAGCCAAAATGAAGATAAAATCCTTATTAGTCGGTAAGATTGTGGACAGTTGAGAAGCTTGTTGGGTTTTCTTATGGGTATGATATTCGAGTGTTTCCATAATTTAGTAAAATAACTCGGTCTTAAACATAAATTTATTACCTCTGTGATATATTTTATACCTTTGTTTGGTAGCGACTTTCTTTAGAATTCACAGTTCTCTTTTTTGGTATTGTATGCGATATATGCATTATTCTCCCTTAAGATTTTAGAAATGTTCCCAATCTATTGTTCCACACATTATTTTATCATTTTTTAACCTCCTGTGTGATTTTATAATTGCACTTCCTTGCTCGTATATGGCCGTTTGCATCTCTATATCCTTTCCAATTTCTCCTGTTTATCTTTCTTATTTGAATCATGGATTTAATGTAAAGCTGTAATGTTCGAAACGTAGAAGTTGTTTTCTTTTAGGGACACTGTAATCTACAGCAGCTGATATCGTGTTATTAAACCTCACTCTCATTGAATATATTTCCTCTGTATTTATGATTCCATTACCCTTATTAAGAGTAGGATTACATTTAATATACGTGGAATATCAAGACCAATTTACTCTTTTAAAATCGTAGTATGTTCTTTGGATAGGGTTAAAATCTTCGTTTATGGTTATTTTTACAGAAAGATGGTTAGAGCGTAGGTTATTTATAGCAATAACTGGAGATATAATACTAACCGTATTAGTTATAAAGAAATCTAAGATCGATGATTGTCTTCTAGGATCTGATGGTATGTGAGTATTTTCATTTGCGCATATAATACGAAAATATTCAGACTCCAATTTTTCATGAAGAATATTTCCCTAGCAGTTTGATCGCATACAACCCCCATAAGTTGTGTCTGCTCTTAAAGTCAGCACCAATAATAAAATTTTCATCGATACTGTAAAACTGACGTTGATCGGATTTAAATTGCAATTTTTTGTGTTATCTCCACCAGCTGTGCCACCTGGAAAATAGCAAGAAAAAATGTTTACGCAATTTTCGTTTAAAACTCGCAACTTTACCCCCACATTTTCAATTAGAAATGTGTTTAAAGAGGGCAGGAGTATATGTTCAATCGTCTTCCTTATTAAGAATGCTAAACCTTCTCCCCTGTTGTTTCCTCGATCATTTCCATAACAATAAAAATCTGGGTGTTTTATTGATATGGTGTTATTAAGCAATGTTTCTGTTATGAGGCATATATGAATATTTCTACCTTGTAGCAATTTAAACAGTTTTTTGCTTCAAATACCTCTGCCATTCCATATTTTTATTTTTAGATAATTACTCACACAAATAGTTACAACTTGGTCGGCTTTCGATTTACACTTCTTTAAATTTGTAGTGTAAGATTTTCCAAAGAGAATCAGGTTTTATCGTCAGGGTATATATTCTAATCACGGGTATCATTGGAAGCACTTTGAGTAAGACAGTTTGGAAATTCAGCGGCTAGATCCATGACCCATCATATGACACTGAGTAATTTTAGAAGATCTCTTTTTTGAATATCCCATTTAACTTTCATATAATCAATCACAGAGTAATTTCTCTTAGTTCCTTGTAGTAATTGATTTTTTTTTTTAATATACTCTATATATAGCTTGCTGGTTGTAATGTTGTAAAGTCCACTTCTTGTTACTAACTTTACTTTCTTTTTTATTATATTTGGGTCAAACTTATCTTATGGTTTTTCATTTTTTGCTCAATTTGTAAAATATTCAATATTGTTCTCCAGTTGTTTACATACCAAATCAAAATCTTCTTTACCGTTAGGAAATAGCTAGAGTCCAATTGAAATTTCGCGAATAGAAAAGTTTGATATTTTTAAACTCATACAAAGTTCATGTATTTCTAAAGTTTGGCATTGAAGTATTGTTAAAGATGGTATATGGGTTATTTTTTTTTTTTTTTTTTCGTTTTCTGACAATTATTTTAGTTATATTATCTTCAATTATCTGCAGGGGTGCAAAAAAAAATTAGTGCTTGTGCAGATTTGTTTTGTTATATTTTTTGTTCATGATGCTTTGCCTACTAGAGGCAATATCTTCAATATACGATCGCTTAATACTAGTTCTTTGAATGTTTAAAAAGCCAGAATATATATACTTTGTGGGGTAGGAAATGGATATTGTCAAAAGTACAAACGGAATCACAAACTTAGTTATACCAATTTTTGTGGTGAAGTGTATAAAAAAAATGCAAAAGCTAAAAAATAAAAACAATAGCCCTATTCACGATCTTTGTGCAATGGTCTTGCATCATAGCATTTGCATCAGTGAATGACATGAGTTGATTCAATTATACTGCCTACTCATATTTTTATTGCTGTTGTTTCGTTTTCAATCATTAACAGTAGCTATTACATTACTTGTAGAGTTTGCTTTTGTAAATGCATTGTTTATCACTTAATCTTATTTTCGATACCGTTAGCAATAACAACATACAAAACACTCCTTTGTATACAAGATACTCAAACTAAATGTTTCAAAATAAAAATTAAAAAAAAATATTTGAATTTTTTATTTGAAGTAAAATAAATATTACCTGGGGGCAAGTTACGGCATTCGATATCGATCGATTTACATTTAAATTCTTCTTTCTTAACTTTTGGAGTATAGCTGATATTTTGTAAACTTTTTGTGTTACAAATTAATAATATTTATTACTTTTTAGTACTAATACACAAAAAACAAGAAGAATGCTTCTAAGTAGTATATTTTATTAAAAATGTACGAATAACTGCACTATTTTTCATTGCAATCGTGTTATTGTTTTTCATTTGTTCGTAATTGGTTTATTCAAATTTAAACAGTGAAATACTCAAACATACTTAGTGCCTTTATGATTAGTTGGAGTGTTTAGAATTTTCAATCACCTACAAGCATTATGTAGCAAAAGACATGCTAAATTGAATCATGCTTTAACAATTTTTATTTAGTTGGTGCGTATTGCTAGCTCAATATTCATTTTTCAAAAGTCAAAAAATTGCCATTTGAGTGCGATTCATGTCATTCTCTGATTTGCATAATTGTGTAGCATATTTTACTCATTACTGTGTGTTTTGTTGGTGTAAACTAAAAGTATGCTACACAATTTTGCAAATGCTATGATGCAAGACCATTGAACAAAGATCGTGAATAGGGCTAATATTTCACCAGGAACGGAAAATGAAAAAAGTAATAAAAACGAAAGAAAAACTCTAAATTCCATAAAAAGTCAAATTTCCACTTCAAAACAAATTTAATTCCAAAAGAAAAAAAAACTAAAATCGAAAATTGGGAAAGAAATCTGAACTACAATGACAGCACATTCTTATCCACTTTTAATCGAAAGCTATAAAAAGCAATAAATTTATTTGAAAGTACAAGTGGTAAACAAATAATTCTTGTAAAAAAGCGACTTCATAGTCTTTGAAAAAGGTAATCGGGTTGTCTGGTATATAAAATTGTATGCAGGAAGAGAATAACTCGGCATTTTAACAAATAATCAAATGTCATATTATATATTAGTGTTGCATATCTTGATACACTGCATAATCTTCTAATCTCAAAAATATATATGACATTATTGTATGCTACATTAGGTCTGCGTTTACTCGCACTATCGCATTTAAGAAAAGTTCGCAATAATACATGAAGCTTGGCAACAGCTACGTTTTGGCTAGCAAAATTCTTACACAGACAAAAAAAAAGAAATTCGTTATAAGAACCGAATTTGTTACCAATCGAATTTTGTCGATTGTGTGTATTATATTGAATACGGTTGTAATAACTGAATCAATATAGCACTCACAACTATTTAAAAAAATGATTCTTGGGTGACTATAAAGTATTATTGTGAATTAAATAATACTAAATATTTTAATATTTACTTTTATTTAATAATAAGATTAAAAATTATGAATTTCATGTTTCGGCCATTTGAATTCAGCCTACTCCTTTCATTACATCATGATTCTTCTTTTCCAAATAGGTTCTTCAACTTTCCGTCCCTTACCGCACCTTTTGCTGCTGCAAAGTGTATTAAACATTTTAGAATTTTTTTAATTTACAAACGTCTTTCTAAGACTGATTTTGTACTTACCTTTGAACAATATTGGAGAACTTTTCACTACTAACAATATATTCTTGGTTTTTTTTTTAACTGAAATATTGCTGATTTTTTTTTTTTTTTGTTGTTTGTAATGTGTACAAATTCATTTTTATTATGTCAAACATTTTTCGATATTATAAGACACAATCGATTTTAATGATTTGAACTACCAAACTTTGGTTTTCAGTATTAATGTGCTGAATAAGTTTAGTTGCATCTTACATTTAATAGAATAGATTTTAGTAAAGACACAAATCGATCAGGATAACGTTTTTAAGAGGTGTAACAGCTTACGTTTGGACGGTAATATCATTTGTTAGCTTTTAGTATTAAAAATAAGTCAAAATTCTAATTTATTTATATTAAAAATCAAATAATTATATTAGTAATTAAATTTTGAACATATCAAACGAATTTTAACCAATCTTTTTTCTGTGTGTATATGAGGTGGAGAATAGCATTGTGACAACCAAAGGTTTCTTAACATCGCAAACGTATTTCAACAATATGTTTTAATGTGATCTGACCATTTAAACTGTTTATTAAATACAAACCCTAGGTTTTTTGCAGAATCAACAAAACAAATATGTATCTCGTTGTTAATAATTAAAGGGTATAAAGAAGGTAATAAGTACTTTGAATTGCAAATAGTCATGGCCATGGATTTTTAAGGAGTCTATTTACAAAAGCTCATACGTGAATCTGATTAAATCAATTTTATACAGTTGGCGGAGACTGGTGCATAATAGTAAATATAGAGTTGAAAAACATCAGCGTAAATTTGTATTTTGTAGGCTTAAAGTAGTAAAGGTAGATCATAAGCAAATACCAAGTATAGCAGAGGACCAAGTATTGATCCCTGTAGTAGTCCTGTATACATTATGCAAACGTCAGTGCAATGGAAAACTGATTGACTGAGAAATGAAGTTACTAGATTTAAATCTGTTACAAAAAACTTACATTCACAAGTATGTGTTTAAGTTTGAGGCAGAGAATGCTATGAATAACAGCATCAAATGCTTTATATTGACCGCCTATTAGTAAGCAAAGAGTTGTTAAATAAGAAGGAACTTATGATCTCTACTTGCTCAACGGTAAAATAATTTTTTATTCCTCTTTAACATAGCGTTGCATTCTTCTTCTTCTAGTCGCTGAAGTTTTAAAGGTGTAAATGGAATACGTTTCGAAATGTTTTTACATGCAGATTTTGTAGACGATATTTTTTTACTAGTTTTAATTTTTTATAATTTAACAAAAGAAACGAATGCGATATACTAATGTAAAATGCTTACAATTGCATTCTTTACGTAAATTTAAAGGAAAAAGAGATTCTTTTTTTTACAAATTCTTCTGTTTATGTACTCCCTAAAAATATTACTCTAACATACAACCATGGCGAAAATATACTAGGTGGTCGCAATGGCGAATTTATAATTTTCGCCCCAAACATGAAATGTCAAGCACCGCATAAAGTTATATATATACACATTTTTTATGTATGGAGTTTGACATTTAGCGTTTACGGCATCGAGACCACCTGTATTATTTGCAAAACTGATCGCCAAGTTTGAAAATATTTTTTTTCTGTCAGTTTAGTTGTACAGTGGGACAGTATCAAAATATTTTGAAAATAACTCAGCCATTTGTAAAAGGGCTGGGCCGATTGATTTGACATGAGCATATTAGAATAATTAAGCTTAGGTTTCGAACCTGGGTTTATCCACTTTCTAGGGATGAAGCTATGTGGTCCAAAGTTTGTTTCCTCCAAAGTTTGTTTGTTTGTTACATTAAACATGGACTCAAAGCGCTAGTCAGTATGTAAAAAATGATGCATGTTTATGTTTGAAAATGATCGAGGTCTTTTTAAAAGATTGGGTACAATTTTCAGCAATTTTTTTTTTTTTTTTGTAATTTTTATCCTAGTTAAAGACGATTATCATTTTAGGAAATCCAAAATTATTGCAATGTTGTGTATTTTAGCCTAAAAAGGGTCATCATTTTTTTTTAATGGTGATAAGGAATATATAAAAATTGTTTATATTATTGTAAGCTATCTATATATGTGTACGTTTAAACCCAAGGCACATTAATTTTACAGGTAATAGCAGTTCTAAAACAACTACAATAATAAGTAAACAACATGTATTTTGTTTGTGTAAAATATATTTTCAGATGTCAAATTTAAATAACGTACAGTGGTTTGAAAAAATTTCTTTTTTTTTTTGACAAAATTAGGAATCTTATAAACCACTTAATATATCTCAACGAAATTCTACAGAGGCAGAACAGAGCTGTTTCGCAGTAAATCTACGGACGGTCAGACCCCTAGGGTGAAGGAGGGCTTCTGGGTAGGGCACCAAATTTGGGTACAATGGACATTTTATTTTTATAATGTCCAGCGTACGTAAGAAGTTTATTTTTAACTCAAATGTTAAGTTTTTTTAAATTTAATCAAACCTTGAAAATGTCTACAAAAATATGTTTAAATGTAGCTAATCTTAACCTAGTGTTTTTGGCGTAGTACGCTTGTTAATTATCGGATTATTATTTTAGGACATTTGCTACATTATTAATAAAATTAAAAATAAACAAGTTTAAAGTTCTGATTGAGAAAATCTAAAAAATATCGTTTGTTAAGAACTTTTCACAAAAAAGTGGTATTCTTTTTTTTTTTGCTTATGTAATTTAAATTTACTTCAGTAGTTTAATTTGTTTAAACAATTTTAAAGACAAACTATAGCAAATGCGAATAAGAGCAAAATTAGGTCAACAATTATAACGGTCCCCCTCCAGCCCTTTCCAACATTGTCAATTTTGGAACAAAATTTTAAAATTATTGTAAAATTCATCGGAGTGCAAAGCACCGATTAAAAAAAGATAAACGGTAAGTCTCCAAATTTTGGCTATATACTCCAAAAAACATTTGACAGTCCCGTGATTATTTAAGGCCTCTTTTGTAAAAAAAACAACAATTTTTTAGGACATTTTCCCCTTTTCGGGAATTTATATGGTAAAACAAAAAAATTTTAATTTTATTTCACCATTTGATTAAAAACTCTTTTAGCTGTATTGCTTAAAAATTTTGTAGGAATAGCCCGATGCGTTGTAATATTTAATTTCTCAAAACCCTATCTTAACATGATTTTTTCAAGTTTTTGAAAATGTAGCTCGAAAAAAATAATTAGAATATTATTAATCTAGACATCATAAGCTTTCCTTTGATGCTACTTACATGCATATATTTAAGGAGCTTCCTTAACCTCGTGATTATGCCAACTTATTTTTTATATGTTAAAACCAAAAATGTGTATAAACACATTTTGTACCAAACTTCTTGGTTTTAACATAGAAAATGAGCAAACAAAATCATGAAGAGGCGAAGCCTACACTTTATAAATAAAATTCAGTTTCAAAAAGTGTGTGAAACAATTTTGTTTTATGAAAATTTTAAAAATATTTCTACAACACCACTGTAAGAAAAAAATTTTTGTAGGAAAAAAATAATAAGTGTAAACAAAATATGACATCTGAAAACATAAACAAGAAAGTCAACTGATCTACTGCCACTATCAAGTATATTAATCTGCCTTGGTTTAAACCAAATTTCGTGTAAAATAAATCGTCCAAGTAGAAGATGGAGGACCTTCAATTTGACCTATTTCACATCGAATTTTTAATTTTAGCCTATATGTTCTAAAATCCCAAAGCTGGATCGAAAAAAGAAGACTGCTTCTAAAACTCTATGTATACTCCGAATTGCTTCTAAAAGTATTTCCTAAGTTCTAGTCCATATGTGGACTTAATGGGCATAAGAGTCAAAATTACCAATTTTGGAATTTGATTTATCTTAATGTTGATTTAAATTTTTACATATTAAATATTTTTACTTTCTTCAAATTGGAGCGTTTTTGCATATACTTTTCAAAATTTTCATATTAAAATTTTGTTCTAATTTTTTATTATTTTTTTTTTTTTTTTTATTTATGTGTTTGCAAATCAAACAAAAAACCTTTACCAAAGTATCATTCTTACTTGCAAAAAAAATATGTGTTTTTAAATATGAGTGGTTTAATATTTATCTCACTTCTAAAATACTCAGATGAAAAACAAGAGATTCAACCAAGAAGTTCTATCATTCGGAATCTCCACCCATTGTGCATTGTATTGATAGAAATACTTCCATACGCATGAGATCACAGTTCTTATAAACAATGTAGAAAACATGAGATCAAAAACAAATTTTTTTAAAAATTTCACAACTTATAAGATTTTCTTAATTATCTGTAAACAGCAATACATTTTCAACTTTTTTCTCCGGTTTGTACCTCATTCAACAAACTGTGTCGGTAAACATTTTTTTGCTATGGCAACACTACATCCTTGTTGTTCACATATTAATGCTATAAACACAATCAAAGGCTACCGACCATCGACTACCGACTACAAAAGTAGCTGGCTACAAAAATAGCCAAGTTGCCAGCTACTTAATTCTTTTAACGACCATCGACCACTAACTACAAAAAATAAACATCTGTTTTGACATACATGTATGTATTTAAGTTAACCAAAACAAAACAAACTTGATTTTTTAAAGTAAATTTGTGTAAAAAAAAAATTTAAATGTCTCAAGAAAATTTAATTAACTTTATAAGTACTATTGCTAAATTAGTGGAAACAAAGACTTCAGTGTTTGAAGTGTCCACGTCCATATTTGCATGTAAATTGAACTAAACATTTACATTAAACAATATAATAAATGTATATAAACAGTAAAAATTACTATTATATACTTATCAATTTCAATAAAAACCCAAAAAATAAATATAAATGAAACAAATTAGAAATTTATGAAAAAAGAACTAAAAGGAAAATTTCACAAACAAAAAGTAAATGAAAAATGTATTATTTTTTTTTTTTTTTGAAATCTTAATTTAATAATGGCAGGGGTACATAACCACAGCGCCAGGGTATCCCACAAGTATTTTGATATTACTAGTCTCTCCAGGAACTGCACATCAACCTATACCTTCGTTTAGGAAGTGGAAAATCCTGTTGAATAAAAACTGTGCGCGTTGCGACTTCAATTATAACTTCACTTTTTTTTTAAAAATCTGCTCGCGCGCAGATGTTCCCCCTTCGAGATAAAGTAATAAACTGATGAAAAATGTAAACAAATTAACAGATGATTATTATTTTTCAATGGTGCCACTATAAAAGTTTTTAGCGTTTTTAATAGCGATATTTAATGTATTGCGTTTTTAAAAACACCATTTCATGCATTTATTGTATTGGCACCACTAATCTGTTTTTTGTAGCCAAGAAAAATAGAAATTAGCCTAAGTTGGCTACGGGCTACAAATGTAGACGTGTAGTCGGTAGTCGTGTAGCTGCTAAATATTTATTCTCATAAGCACGCATGTATTCTATTTTTGACATCTTGTAGTCGATGGTCGGTGGACATGATTATGTTTATAGCATAAGTGTGATTACGGTCGCTATTTAGAAGAATGGTGATTTAAAAATCAGGGAAACGCTCGTATCCACCATGAAGAGCTAAAAATATTTCATTTGGTGTCAAAAACACACACACAAACTATATTTGAGAACATTAGGATAATTTTTAGCTTTATCTTAATTTCCATATGAATTTATCTTAAAATACATTTCAATTTTATTTTAATATTTTATGAATACGGCACTGAAATAATTTTAATTATATCAGCCATCAAAATTGAAATTATATCGGTAATAATCAAGGCAGATTTATTTTACTAGGTAGTGTCGTCCGCCCAGCTGGTTTGTAGTTGGAAACGTCAAAAGTTGTTTGTGTTTTCCTTTGTTTTTTTACGAATTTCAAAAAACACTAACAACAAGCGTTTGCAAAACAAAGCAAGCATTAGTATTGAGAGCAATTATGTTTTATTTCTCTTTGTGTTTTTACGTTTCCAACGCACAAAACAACAATAAAAAGGCATGTTGGTTTTGTCAATGTTGTATTTGTTGTAGAGCCGCTACTACCTAGTAAAATAAATCTGCCTTGCAGTGGGTCTTATAAAATAAAGTGAGTTAACTGCTTAAGACATAAAGTTGACGCTTTTAATTAGGTTTGACATTTCAGCGCTACGCGATAGGTAGCGTTGCGCTTAACGTCCAGCTTAAAGGCCTCGTTATGCGAACGTTGATGTAAGAAAAACTTAATGTATTTTAACGTACGGTCGTTTATGTACTTATAGAAACTTTACAAATGTGACGCATGTCAATAAAATAAACAAAAACCAAACATTGTGCATCACAATTTGTTTGTAATTTTAATTTCAAAAGCCCGAAAAGAATTTAAAAATGGATATTGAGGATTTATTTACTGATGTCCATGAAATCAGTACAATTGTTTTGCAAAAAAAAAACTATAAAGCCAAAATATTAAATTACAAAACCTAACACAATTTTCAATTTGCTGCAGCTGTTCAGAACAGTGTTGAGATTTGTGGCATAGTTACGGGCACTGTTCCGGACATGTAAATTTAGAGAAAGTACTAATTTCGCTTCGAAAGATATTTTACATTGCAATATGTGCAATGTATTGACAAATTTAATTATCTGTTTTAAAAAATATTATTATGTATTTAATGTAACTATTTATTTATTATACTTTTATTAAGCAAAATAATTAAAACTGGTACTTATCACATATAATTCCAGCACTATCTTACGAATGTCACGTAACAATGCCGTCAAAACCTATTTTATACAGGTTGAAGCGTTCCGGAAACGTGACAGTTAATTTCGGTAAGCGTTTGCATTGCTTTAGTATATTTAAAAACAAACGGCCGTTAGGTTAGCTTACGTGGACGTTCGCATAATTGTACTTTAAGTTATGTCTTTACATATGAAATAATAATAATATAAAATTAAATTTCAAAACAAAAAAATTAAATATGAGCATGTGTAACCTGAAAGTACGAAATGACGATTGAAGGATGAATTGATCTCGGCTTCCTTTGGTTTAGTAGTTATTTTTGACATCAGCGTGGTGATGTGCAACAACAAACATACTACGGCTACCTAATATTTAATTCTCTATGGAAAACCCTGTTTTAATAAAAATTTGTCAATTATTTTTCAATTTTAAAATAATATTTTTTAGAGAAAAAAGTAAAATTTATTTTGTAAAAAAATTCGTCTCTAAATTTTATCATACCGAATTCATTTGATATTCATTAAGATTTAATATAAAATATTGTAGATAAAATAAAGTCCGCAGCAAAATTATTTTTACGATGAATAACAATCACCTAAATTCAGAAGAAAATTCCTTAAGTATGAAAAGTTCCGAGTACTGCATTGATTTAAGTATTGAAAACTGTGGTGACAGCTTTAATCAATTGGAAAGTTATGACAACAATAACAGCGCTCGTTTAATTGCTGGCCTAAGAATATTCTCCTTTGTATTACTCCAGTCTTGGCGCAGGTCGAAAAGAGAAACTCTCAGACTGAAACTGTCGTTGGATGATTTAAAAATATCTGTAAGTAAAATATAAATACAAACAACATCCGTTCATCTTCAGAATTCAGCAATTTAAATAAATCTTATTTAGTTTACGCGTACAGAATCACAGCTACGAGTCCACAGCTCATTGATTAAGTTGGAACAGCATCGAACCGATGAATTGACGAACCAACTCAAGAGAACTTTGGATAATTTGCAACGCAAAACAGAATGCTGCAAATCGTTTTTGAGGACATTGTCCGATTTAAAAGCCAGTCAAGGTCTTTTGAAAGATGAACTCAAAAATCGGTGCGAAGAATATGAAGCTCTGAACGAAGTTTTAACACAGACCAAAAAGCAACTTTTCCATTCAATGCAAAAACAAAGAAGTTTAAATTTACAACTATGCAAAGAACAGCGTAAAGTTCAATGTTTGGAAAACGTAAAAAAATTGCTCATATCAGAGGTGAGTTAACTTCGGGCGGTCATATAAAACAGTTGCATTCAGGAAATTCGTTCTTTCGAGAAAATTTTAGATTCGCGACCTCAATACGGAACATTGCAAAGACGAAGAAAGCTATCTTCAGCAGTTGAGACATAAAGATTGTGAAATCTTTGAAGCCAAAAAGGCATTAAAACAATATGAAGCAAGATATTTTGATGTTCAGAAGTAAGTTAGATTTGCAATGCAAGTATCACTATTTTCTCTAACCTGCAATAAGTGAAAATTATAAATTAATTTAAAAAATCGATTATTTTCAGAAATCTTGTTTTACATGATAGAAATCAAAACATGAATGAGCTCCAACTGTCGCGATATAACTCTACTGAACTACGGAAAAACTCCTCAAATTCCATTTTACAGCGCTTAGGAATGTTTTGGACACGATTTATTGAATATCCGAAGTATACTTTAAATTGTGTCTATATACTTTCCTACTACTTACTGCCGGCCACGCCTTCAACACCACTTCGATGTGATGAGTACAATTAAAAAGTGTATCTACTTTACATTCATTAGAAAAAGAATATTGTACTCGTCAACATTGTAACTGTTCAATCCTTATTTATTATACACAAAAACCATATATTCAAAATGTATGATGACACAATGTTAAGATATTGCAGGTTAAAGTGCAAATATCTTGAAAAATATCTTAATTTCTGTTTAAGAAAACAAGATACTTGCATCTTTGAAACTTGCAGCATTCTTAACTTCAATGTTATAAGAAAAAAATAATAAAAAAAATACATGCTTGAAAACACGAGTAATGTAATTTAATATTTATACGGCTGTGGAAGGGATATCAAAACCATTTTTTAGGTGTACGAGTATTATGGCACCAATCCAACTAACTTGCGGTGAGTGGTATAAAAATTGGAAAAAAGTTTATACATCGTTTGTCGTTCCATATGCAATTTCTATAATATCCATTTCCGACCACATAAAGTATATATGTATATTCTGACGATTTATGTATAGCGAAGTCGATTGGGCGATGTCCGTCTGTTCGTCCGTGTTCGGTTGAAATCAACTTTGCCAAGGCACTAGATTAGCTAGAAAAAATTTAAATACGCCAATCGAATAGCCATAGTTTCGAAAGTTGTGCTATTGCAAATCAGCAAGATCGGTCTATGTCCAATTTTTGCATATCATTTGAAACAAATCTAGTTTAGTGAAGTAACTCCAATAAAAAAACAAATATATGGGGCACCGCTTAATGTTCAATTCCAAATGTTTTAACTTGCTGTTATAACGGACTTAGCAATACAGGTTCTGTCTACTACTGTTCATATACACCCAATTCTGTTTTTCCACGAAAGATTGGTCCATAAAAAATTAGTGTGAAAAATGACATTACTCGTGTGCAAAAATTGGTTGGTTCCTTGTGTCTAAAACCTATTGAAACTGAACTTCAGTGAAAAACAAGTAAGAGTGCTGTAATCGGCTATACCGAATCCTATGTACCCACTGTTTTAGATTTTTTTTTTCTTAAACTACGATATCATTATTGGTCTACTCTGCAAAAGTTTTAAGTTACACAACTATCAAATAAATTGTTTGCTTATTTGCTTTATTTTGTCATTTGTTTATTAAACCGATAAGCGGTATTATTTTTTGTGCATAAACAAACAAATGTACAAACAACCAACTTACAAACAATTAGATTTACATCAACAGATCATCACTGTTATAAAAGATCTCTGTAACAAATTTGTAGATCATTATTTTGTTGACAGTCGTAAGAAGCGATCTTTTTGCTTTTTTTTTAAACAAGAATAACTATCGAATAAAAGTAACAATAAGAGATTTTTTCTGAATTATATGAATTATTGGATAAATAATAATTCTACACCCTCCACCATCAATATAAATCTAGTTTAGTGAAGCAACTCCAATCAAAAAAGGGGTGAGAGGGAATTAAAAAGTAAAAAAAAGTTTTGGTCATTTTTGGTCCTGCATGCATATAATTTTACATAAAAATTGCATCGGCTCTTAATGGGTTACGCAGTTTTTAAAACTTTTATTATTTCCTTAAAGATCTCTTTAAAGGTTTAAAATGATGAAAATTTCAGAGCCCCGTAACTCGGAAAATATGGGCGAGCGGTAAACGAACAAAGCCTAAAAATTTAATAGTATACGTTTTTCCCGTTTAGAACAAACTTACGGATTCTTTTGATTGCAAATACCACTGTGGCTCATTATAAATTCTGTATTCTTACTTTATGGCTTTCTCTAGCTATACTTCTTGATCCTACCAGTCTGTGAATGGTCTCGTATTTACTAAACATGCGTTATTATTATCCACGCTACACTACTGTGTTACTCCGGCGATACATGAACTACTCAATGCCTTGTTTAGTAACCTTTTCCATCCACAAACATCCCCAAAAAGTGGAAGCACTTTTTCCACTCCGATTGAGACACCTCTAAAACATGGTTTTTGAACACTTCAACAGCTTCTTCTGGCGACGAAAATCGTTGACCACGCATTTTTTTCTTGATGTGCGGAAACAAGAAGAAGTCATTAGGTGCCAAGTCAGGGCTGTACGGCGGATGACCCATTAATTCGACGTTTTGGCCGGTCAAAAACGCTCTGGTTTGAGCCGATGTGTGATAGCTCGCATTGTCATGGTGAACAATGATTCGTCTTCTCCTGTTGGTTTATCGAATATCTCCGATGACTTCAGGCAAACAAATTGTAGTGTACCTCTCAGAAGTGACCGTCCTACGTTGCTCAAGCGGAACAGTCGCCACATGACCAGTTTTGTCGAAGAAACAGGCGACCATTTGCTTCGAAGTGCTTCTTCCACGAAAAACTTTCATTGGATTTTGAAGACCCACACGGTCGATTGTTGTTTCGTTTCGGACTCATATGCATAGATCCATGATTCGTCCCCTGTGACGATCTTATAAACGTCTTTTGAAGCACCGCAATCGTACTTTTGCAACATTTCTTTGCACCAATCGACACGAGCCTTTATTTGAGCGACTTTCAAATTGTGCGGGATCCAACGAGAACAAACCTTTTTTACGGCCAGGTGTTCATACAGTATCGAATAAATGCTGGTGGAAGAAATGTCCAAGGCTGTCTCTATCTTTCGGTATGTCGCATGTTAATCTTGCATTATGAGTTCACGCACGGCATCAATATTCTCTGGCACAACAGCCGTTTTTGGACGACCTTCACGAAATTCGTCTTTGAGCGAGCTTCGGCCACGATTAAATTCATTATACCAATTTTTCACAGTGCTGTAGGATGGTGCATTATTGCCATACAAAGATTTAAATTCGTCAATGCACTCTTGTCGTGATAATCCACGTCGAAAGTTGTGAAAAATGATGGCACGAAAATGTTCACGAGTTAATTCCATTTTTTTCTATATTAATTTTTTCAAGTCACTGTAAACAACACAAATAATGGTCGTACGTCAAAACGTTTTGACTACGATTATGCTTAAAAATGAGAAACTTTCCAATGGAAATGTTAGATTGCACTTGGCAGCACTCAGTGTTGCCAGGCCAGAAATATATATAGCAGCCCTCGTACTCTAAGTATACGCATTTTAAATGCGGTTGCGGTGTGATCGCCACCGCATTTCTTTTGTGCGAGTATTTACTATACCCATTCCATTTGAGTATTGATGAGTTTAAAGGCTGGTTCACCCACAAGTTCCGGAAACATTTTTGGTTCCCACAAAATTTTTTTATATGTAGTTTGACGTTTCTCTCAGAGAGCGAGAGAAATTATTTTGTGCAAATGACTCTCAGTGTGAATTAAATTAATTTTAAATTTGGTCCATGGCGAAATAATACAGGTGAACGCACGGGCAAAAAAGCCCGTCAGCTGTATACATTGCAGTTGTCAAAAAAATTTGTCAAAAATAAATTATTTGTTAATTTTTTTTTAATTAAAATTTTTTTGATTGCTAAAGCCTGGTACTCTGTTCAAATTTGTGAAAATTGTTGAGAAACATTGAATATTTCATGTGGAATATTTGACATTTAAAGTGTGGTATCATTGTTTTAAGAATGTATGTAAAAGACATACGATCAGCTGTTGTTTAAAAAATTCCACATGAAATAATGCCTATTTGCTTTATTTCGCAGCTTTGATAAAATGTTGCCAGAAACATTTCATATGTTTTTCCACAGTAAAAACAGAGTACTACTTCTGCAACATTTTTTCATGACTTTTTCATACAAATTTTTTATGTATGCGATTTGAAAGCATTCCGCATGAAAAGCTGAACAGAGTACCAGGCTTAATAGAAAACAAAGTAACTATTGAAATTCCTAGAGAAAACTACCACAACATGGAACCGTATTTGCAGTACCTGATGTGTGTAATCAATATATGCGTAAAAATATAGTGAAATTATTGTTAGCACATTTATAAATTCTCGGTTTTTTTGTGGAAGATTATGTTAGTCTTCAAATGGTCAACGTGCAAGAATGAAACCATGCACGTGATTTGGGCAAACTTGTGGTACAATAGAATTTTGGTTACACTTTTCCTGGATTTTCATTTTTATGTAATTTAATTTTTATAATTATTTTATTCTGAAAATTACAAGCACTTTTTTTCATCAAATATATTTTTTATTTTGTTTTTTTTTAACAATATTTTTTTTAACAATATTTTTTGACAACATACCTAAATTTTGTAGCAACAAATTGCCTGTTGTTTTTTGTGTTGTTGGATTGTTGTAGCCGTGCGGTCACCTGTTTTAATTCGCCTTGATTTGGTCCGAACCATTTTAGAAAAGGTTGCCACACCTTGTGAAATTTGTACAAGAGACATGCCATATTGTTTGGAATTTGTATTAAAAATTCAGTATGGTAAACTAAAAAATGTAAATAAAAAGCAAAAAATAAAAAACATATAAAGAAAAAGATGTATTGTCGGCAAAAATAAAAAACTTGGCCGCTCAAAAAATTTTATATATTTGGCTTTCGAGAAAATAACAATTTTTTTTTGCAAAATAACATATTAATAAGTAAATAACATATTAATATGAGGAGTATTAACTCGAAATCTTTTTGTTTGTCACCCAGGGATTTATATTTTACATTGAATTCTGTTACGTTTTATGTTATGTTATAAATATTAATTTTTTTATTTCTTTATTTTAACACAAATATAATTAGTTTTCTTAAATTTATGCACATACGTATTTACGTCATTTTCAATTATATATGGCAGCACTGTTTTTACGAACCAAGTTT
Organism: Gymnosoma rotundatum; assembly: GCA_916610165.2. NCBI lineage: Eukaryota > Metazoa > Arthropoda > Insecta > Diptera > Tachinidae > Gymnosoma > Gymnosoma rotundatum. The sequence continues at coordinate 84,860,710 of OU744337.1, read as the reverse complement.
CTGAATGGTAAACCATGGTGTAGAAAACTCTCAATAAATTTCTCCGAACCAAAAATGTTTAAGAAACTTGTGGGTGAACCAGCCTTAAGTGTCTAGCATACTCAAGTAAAATGTTTGCGATGCTGGCTTTACTTTATTCGTACTCATACTTACAGCAAACACCAAGAGAGCGATTTTAACGTGTGTAGTGTAAGGAAAACAGAGTTATCAGCTCAGAATTATTAAATAAAACACAATATCAATGTCTAAATTAGCTAACATACATACTTCTTTGAAATTATGAAAGTTAATTAAATATATAACAGAAAATAAATTGAATAGAACCCGTAAAATACGCCATTTTTTTTTCATTTATTAAAAACACAACAAAAGTTTACTAATAACTCAAGAATAGTTCATTGTTTAGTATATCACGTTTTTGTTAGGGGTTTTTTAATTAATAGATTTTTATATTAATAGAAATTTAAAACAAAAGTCTTGAAAAAGATTTAGAAAAATTGAAAAAAAGTACAACTAAATGCAACAATTAAAGTTATAAAATAAAATAAACATATTGCAACTAATACATGCGCTACCACAAATACAAACTTCACTGCTCAAAATCTGCTTGCAAACTGATGTTTGACAAACTTGGCCTGATCGTGTAATAGCAAAACACTGTCTCACCAGGCCGTGCTCACAGGCGAAGTTTGATCGTCTAACAGCCGCCTTAAAGTGGCAGTAGCAGTGCGTCCATCGACAAAATATGCTCTGGCTGTAGAATGTACGGCAGTGAAACATCTTAAGGCCCAACTATAATGTGCATAAGCTAGCTTTAGCTTATGTCAAAAATCCAACGAAAAGCCTGTCAAATGCTTAGGTAACTTATTAAAGTAATTTATGTGGCTATAATGTACCTACATAAATTTAGTAACTTATTTGCCACAGTTGCACATTTATGTTTGATTCGTACTTTTGCCAAAAATAATTTCGATATAAATGAACAAAATTTTAAAACGAAAAGTTTTTAAAGAAAATATTTTATATATTTAATAACATTCACAAACACATTTACATATTTTGGTTTATGTTCTTAGAAAATGTAAAAAAAAATTATTACAAATTATTTTCTGTTTTGTGTTTGTGGCCAACCGTAGTAAAAAATGCAACGATGTTAATCGTTTATATGGTATACATATGTATGTATAAATACAAATTTAATTTAAATATATTATAATTGTAAAAAATTGGCCACAAAGAAATATGTTGTTTTTTCTACATTTTTTATTGAATTTAAAACTAAAAAATTTAACAATTTAGGTCTTAATTAGAAAATTTCTTTATTAATGTATAAACTAAAGCACAATCAGCTGTTTCCGTACGGAAAGTGCGATCAGTTTCGTACCTTGCATAAAGAAATGAAATTTAACGAAACTTGACGAAAAGTTATCTTAATCACATTATAGTTTACCACATATAATTTAATGTATTTGCACAGTTGTATAAGTTGGCATAAGCTAGTTTATGCACATTATAGTTGGGCCTTTAGTATATTTATTGTCTTTGGTATATTGGAATAAGTTACCTACCTCCTAATGGTGTGTGCAGTGTTGTCAGTTATGGCGATTACCCGCCAAACGTGGCAAGAAAAATTCCTTCTTGGCGATAAGAATTTTCGAACGGCGAGATTCTTAGTTGTATTTAAAATACTTGGCGAAATTTTTGGCTATTTTTTATGATTTTCTCTACGATAACATCGCATTGAAAAAAATTAAAAAACCTGGCAGCTTTATTTTATATATTTTACTTAAAATGTATATCGGCGTATTAACTTAATTTGCAGCAATTGGCAGCAAGACAAAAAATCAAAATTGTCAAAATTAAATGAAATATAGCATCGACAACAAAAAAAGATATAATAAAGAAAATAGCAATGAATAAATAAAATTTTGAAATAGAAAAAACAATTACAAAAAAATTTTAAACTGAATTGATCAAGACTGTTTTAAATGTAACTGATACGTTATTTTACAAAAAACAAAATGCTTGGTCGACTTTCAGAAATCATTTCTATTTTTGCATTTTATTGTCAATTTTCAATTTCAAGATGCTGTAACTCTGTATCTCAAATTAAATATTTCTCCAATAGAAGAAGTTTATAAAAGATTTGGAGATCCTAATTACGCACTTCCTTTTATAAATTGGACTCAATATTTCGATAATAAAATACAAAAAAGCCAATATGAGTTCTGACCTAAAATATGCGATCACCAGGGTGCTGCTGGTATGAAAGTTTTAATTTAATAATTGATATGTGTTCCTATAACACTTTTTTGTTTTAACATTTCATCATTGCATCATCTCGAGGATGATGCTTTAATCATAGAGTTTACTTAGATCGTGTACATTCATTGACCTTAATTTTTTTAACTTTTTATTTTTATGGTTTGCAACGGCCTTATTCACAACAATTTTAAACTGCTTAATAAGAGGTTAATATTCGTAAAAAAAAATTCACTAAAGTAGTATTCACAAATGCTTATAGCACTATTACGCTGTTAATAATAATTTATAAGTTTAAAATATTTAATGTAGCAGTTACCCTTCTTTAAGTTACAGTATTCCTGTTTTGAAAATCATTTTTACCGTTAAATTTGTTACTGAAAAACAAAAAAAATATTAATAAAAAATACAATCACCCTTATTCTAGCTGTCGGCGTCGTCGTTTTAGTATCAATATCACTTCGTATCAATCTCGGCGTCAATTCAATAAAAATAAAATATAAAAATGAATATAATAAATTTAATTTCTACAATAGTTAAGTTTTAAAAATATACATACTTGCAAATATTTCATAAAATGGAAAATTTCGCAGTTAATCCTGCCCAAATGTCAAAACTTCCTAAAATTCTTAATAGAAGAAGTGATCCGTTGCAATTACCTAACCATATATTTAAATCAAGATAAAGGTTTAATAAGCAAACGGGTCAAAAAATTATAAACATGGTGTTGGGGGCCGGAGAGAGAAAAGTATGAGTGGCGATTTCAATAGTTTAAGATTCTTACGAAATACATTTTCAGGTTCAAGGCTTATCTTGATGATCTTTCCCAGCCAACGGATTCTCCAATTTGCGCAAGAGTTGCCTTAGCCCGGTTGCCGAGAAATAAAATTAATATGCCAAAGTCTCTTATGGAAGAACAAAAACTACTGAACGATTTTAAATTAATATTAATTCCTAGAGATATTGGTGATGTTGATTGTACGCATATTGATAAAAAAAAAAAACTGGTGGTGATATGGCACAATATTATACTAATAGAAAGGAATACTATTCCCTGAACGTGCAGGTAATTTCTATTAAACAGTAAAACGAATCCGAGTAAATTTCTCGTTTTAAAACGAACTCACATTTTCTTGGAGTTATCTAAACCGAATTCGCACAATTTTACTAGTTTTAAAATCGAGTAAACAAACCTGGTCGAAAGTAAATCGAATGCAATTTTATTCTTGAAAATGACTGAAGTAAAGAACCATTGGAATAAAATATTTAAGGTCTTTATTATTAATACTAGTTAAATTTGATACATTTTAATATACTTTATATTATACAAAAGTTAGTTTAAAAACACTCTTAAATTGCTTCATATTTAAGCCTCAAGCATGATGAAAATTAGTTGCATGAATAAAAACACTTTTTTTGGTAAAAGTTTTATACGCATATACAGTATCGTTTGTAAACACAAATTAACAATAAAAGCTCAATATTAACAAATCTAATTTTAAAACAAATTTTTCACCAAATTACAAAATTTCTGCAAATTTTTAATAACAGCTGACATTGGCGTTTAGGTAAAGTTCGAACTTAATTTCGAATAATGCCAAAACGAGTGATTTCCAGAACACCAAATAATAATTTCTTCGGTTTTGAAAATCGCTCGTTTTTTAAAACGATTCGGTTTACAGAACAGAGCCAACTGATTTACTCCGTTTGAAAATTAAGATACTTTTAACAATTTACAAATTTGTATGTACAAACAGTAATTCTAAGCTCAGTATTTGGATACTTTTTTGTACTCGTTCAGTGAATCATTTTATAAAAAAAGTTTTAACACCATTTTTTATATAAATTTAAATTTTTTCTAATAATAAACTACAAATAATGATAATTTAAGTTATGTCAAACAATATTATTGCTAATATAATTATTATTTGTTAAAGATTGTTTTAAGCAATGCAATTTTTATGTTTTGTGGTAAAAGAAGTAAATTAAACAAAAATGTTTTTTATAACTAATATTACATATTTTTTATATATTGGACAGATTTTGCGATATTTGACAAGCCATTTGGCGAGAAAACTGACAACACTGGGCATAGATAAGAAATATGGACATGACTGCAAGCATAAAGTGATTAAGTTAAGTACTTTCATTTATTTGGTAATTATTTTATTAAGTATTTATATAATTAATGCATTTACTAATTAATTTCATAATTTCCATTTTAATTTTCCATAATTTTTATATTTCATATTTACTTCGCACAAACATGAACTTTGCACTTCACTCCTAACTTCATAACACGTTACAAATATCACAATTCAAACACTCCACAATACACACAATATACATTTTACACATTTACAATTGTTTTATTTTTAATTTACAGTTGTTAATGCTATGTTTATTTTTAAAATCTTTATTTTTAATTTTTACTGAACTGTTTTCTTTCTTATTAAATAAATTCAATTTTTAAGATCTCTTGTGCATACCTTAAATTTTTGACATTGAATATTGAACGAATTTAATTTGAATTGTAATATTTTATTAATATCCCATCAAACATGTAAGAAATAATATTGAGATAAAAATTTAACAAATTGTGTGTGATTTAGTGTTTGGTGGGATGGCATCAAGGATTTTTACAATCCAGGAGTAAGTGTAGTGAATACATGCTTATGCTTTTTTAGCTTCTCCTTACTCAAGACCATCATGCGTGGTGAAGAACCACATCCTACAAGAGGTGATGCTGTTTGTAGCAAAACATGATGGATTTAGACCAGATAAGGTCGAAAAACAATCAATTTAATAGCCTTCATTCACATCCTATACTGTATGAAAAATTAAGAGTTGAATCGAGGTAAGAAAGAAAGTCCATAATTTATTATATTTTTCCATTTTATTGCCCTCAGAAGGGCTTTTGAAAGTTTTAATTTATTTTTTTTTAAGATTTTCAGAGCACTGAAAAGGGCTTTTTTATATGTAAGAGCCTGCAAGTAAACAGATATAATTACACATTTTATTTCCAGCGCTACTTGACAATTTGGCCAGATGTCTGACATTAATCCTAACTAAACTAATTCACTTTCTATTTCCAGCGCTACTTACCAACTAAAAACTAATTTACTTTCTCTTTTCAGTTAGCACTTACTATTCTGGGCCGACACAGCCAATTTTCCATCAGCCAAGCAAAAATATGTAAACACCGATTGCACGTTTCTATTTCCAGAAAACCATGGATTCGACCGCCAATTTTCCACCAGGTTTCACCTTTAAAAGTCCTTTTCAGGCCTCAAAATATTTTTAAATAGAGATAAAAATAAAGTTTTGAACAACATTTTGAAAATACATATATACATACATATATATATTTTATTTCCAGCAAATACTTACCAATTTGCGCGCAGTCTTGTCATTTATTTACCTGCCAAAGAAATAAATTCCATATACAGGTAAGTGGCTGCAAAATTATCAAAATGCTGGTAAGTGCCAGAGAACTGCACGAGTACACCGCAACTCATGAGTACACCGCATACTTACTCTATACTTTTCATACTCGAGTATTTTAAACACCGCAATAAAAAGTTGCGGTGTTTATTTTACCCATTCCTGTAAAAACGAGTATCAAAAATATCGCAATCAGAATTTTAAGTATTTTTTATACTCGTACGCGAGAATTTTTTAATTCTCTTTATTTGTAAGCAACGTTGCCACATTTTTACCCTATTAAAGTTTTTTACTGCCGTTTTGTGAAATACTGCATTGTATGCAGATCTATTTATAAACAATAAAAACAAACAACATTTGATCAAATCTATTGCTTAAACATTATAAACAGACAACAACCGTTTTCATAGGTATGAAATACAACACATATTTAATGAATAAAATGCAATAAAACCCGCTTAAAGGCACAGCTTTTGTACACTATTTAAAGCAGGTATACTTATTTTGTTGCTGTTTTTTATGAACAATTATTTTCAATTTATGCGCCTTGTTGTCATAAACGTGCTACTAACGGTGTTTAGGAAAACAAAATGATAAAATGAATAAAAGGAAAATTACTTAATTTTTATAGTTTTAACAAAACTGTATATACGCTGATGTAATATATTAATTCCTCATAAATAATAATAAATAAAATAAAGTTTTTAGTTTACATATTTTATTTTGTTAAATATAATTATTGCTTTTATACCTATTTATTAATTTTAAAAATCTATTTGCTTAACGAATAGAATTTTTGAATTTCTCTCCTGTGTGACTTAAAAAAAACCCTAACAAAAACGTAATATAATAAACAATGAACTATTCTTGAGTTATTAGTAAACTTTTGTTGTGTTTTTAATAAATGAAAATATGGTGAATTTTACGGGTTCTATTAAATTTATTTTCTGTTATATATTAAATAAACTTTAATAATTTCAAAGAAGTATGTATGTTAGCTAATTTAGACATTGGCGACTTTTGATATTGTGTTTGATTTAATAATTATGATCTGATAACTCTGTTTTCCTCTCACTACACACGTTAAAATCTCTCTCTTGGTGTTTGTTGTGAGTATGAGTACGAATAAAGTATAGCCAGCATCGCAAACATTTTACTTGAGTATAGTAGACACTTATACTCAAATGGAATGGGTATAGTAAATACTCGCACTTAAGAAATGCGGTGGCGATTACACCGCAACCGCATTTAAGATGAGTATACTTAGAGTATTAAAAACAGACACTCTTGCAGTTCTCTGGTAAGTGCCTGCAAGTAAAGAAACTTAAAAATCACTAACATTTTCATTTTGTCTCTTTATATTATATTGTAGCCCTCAATGCTTTTTAAAGTTTCACTTAATCCTTTTTAAAGGGTTTTGGAGCTCTAAAAAGGGCTTGTTTTATATGTAAGTGCCTGTAAGGAAACAGATAATAAAACATAAATTATTTTCAAATAATACTTACCAGTTTTCGCATATTAATAAAATCAAATCAATGTTACATCCTCTTCTGTAGGTTCACAGGTAGACATGTGCCCGGTCGTTCGTTTCAGTGACCGGTCTTTTTCAGTCAATTATCAAAGACTGATTCGTTCGTTCAATTCGTTCAATCGGTCAATTTGAACGAAAGGAGCCGGTTAAATATCTGGCTCATTTCGTTCAATTAAGTCATCCGTTCAAATTAACCCGTACACTATTGAACGAAAAGACCGGATTTAAATGACCGGATCAATTCGTTCACTTGATTGATCCGCTCAATTTAACCCGTTCGTTCGCAAACGACACAGGTCTTCCAACAATCCACCAGCCAAACAAGTCGTATCCATTTGCAGGTGAATTTCTGTTTTGGATGTACTAAAAAACATCTGCTTATTTGCATAGAGATGATTAAAGCTATAACTATCTCTGGTTTAAGAAACGCGAACTATTTTATGAAATTGAAATTAACAATATTTTTAAGTGAAGGTTTATTTTCAAGTGTATGTATTAAAAAATTAATAGACAAAATGGAAAAGTAATTAAAATTTAATAATTCTAAATATTTATCTATTAATTACATAAATATTTACTAATATTGCATGTATTTTTTCAGATTTTTATCAAAAACACCAAAATTAAATGAAAATAATATAATATTATAATTTCAGAAACGACATTCCATCAACCACGTATAACCACTCTTAAAATTTTTGTTTTAAAACATTTTAAAATAATATAATACTTTTAGTGAACATTGTAAAGAAACAGTTAAAAGAAAATTTAGAACCGAATGGTTGAGCGAATTTGATTGGCTCCAGGAAAGGGATGGGTGTTAATTCTGCATTGTATGCTCTAAAACTATTTTAAAACCAATGAGTTATATGTGGTATTTTTTTTTATTTTAAATTCCTTTTGTTTTTTATCTGTATACATTTTGTATACACATACATACATCCCTTATTTTAAATGAAATATTGCTTTTATGTTGTTATTTTATGTATATTTTTATGTTTTTTATAAAAACTGGAATTTTTTATTATATTACTTTATAAGCCAAAATAAAAATTTTGTATTTATTGAAGAATTGCATTTTAAAATTTTTGGTAGGCTGTTAACGATTTTGGTAGGATTTTTGAAAACTATTGGTAGGAAGTAAATTTCTTGTGTGGCAACGCTGGTTGATATTGTATCATTTCGCTTGTGCGTACTCACACTATGGATATAAACCAGTGATGCCCAAAATATAAAATGTATTTGTATTGGTGATATATATAAAGTTACACTCAAGGCAAATTAATTTTACAGGTAATAGCAGTTCTAAAACAACTACAACAATAAGCAAACAACATGTATTTTGTTTGTGTAAAATATATTTTCAGACGTCAAATTCAAATAACGCACAGTGGTTTGAAAAAGTTTTTTTTTTACAAAACTGGGTATCTTATAAACAACTCAATATATCTCAACGAAATTCTACAGAAGCAGAGCAGAGCTATTGCGCAGTAAATCTACTTTTAAAATGTCCAACGTACCCAAATGTAATAAGAAGTTTATTTTTAACTCAAATGTTAAGATTTTTTAAATTTAATCAAACCTTGAAAATCACCCCTATCATGAATATATTTTCACTCGCAATATTTTCCCTTTTCCCTAAATTGCAATCGTGAATAATTCACGTGAACAATTTTTCACGTAAACAAAAATTCCCCTTATCATAAATAATTTTTTCACTTTTCCCATAGATTTGTTCACTTTTATTTTGCTGGGGAACTGCATACATTATGCCAGTTTTTATATGTTTTAATTAGAATATTTACATCAATAACACATTTTTTTAATTCGATATCAGTTACTGCAGTGCAGACTGACATTATGCTCGTCAAGATGCAAAACAAAGAGATCTATTGGTTATAAATTTATGAAGATTTTTTATTAAAAATATTTTTAAATGAAAAAATGGAGTTAGAAAAAATCAGATATAAAAATTTATTTTATTGAAATCGGTCAGTACCAATGTCTAGGATAGGTTAGCACGAAGCCGTGTTGCCACAGCCCACTTGGGTCCATTGATTGGTCCTTTTGCGTCTAGGGTAACTTTAAGGACTTTTAAGCGTCTTGCACGTCGTGTTCTTGAAATAAAATTGTTCTCTGTTGTAGTATCTCCTTCTCTTGCAAAAACACAATAGCACCCATCATTAACATTTCTAAATTTTTTATAACTTTAAAAAATTTGGTATATGTTTTTCCCAATTCATATTTTCTTCTTTCTAATTTGCATTCAGTACGAATTGATAGCGGGAACAAATGTTCCCATGAAATTCACGATAGCAATTTTCCCTTCATGGGGAATGAAAATTTCATGGGAACAAAAATTTCACATTTTGTTCACGATAGGGGTGAATGTCTATAAAAATATGTTTAAATGTAGCTAATCTTAACTTAGTGCTTTTGGCGTAGTACGCTTATCGGATTATTACTTTAAAACATTTGCTATATTATTAATAAAATTTAAAATGAACAAGTTTAAAGTCTTGATTGAGAAAATTTAAAAAATATCGTTTTTTAAGGACTTTCCGCAAAAAGGTGGTATTCTTTTTTTTGCTTATGTAACCTTAATTTACTTCGGTAGTAGCAAATTTTAAAAAAAAAAAGGTAAACGGTAAGTCTCCAAATTTTGGTTACATACTCAAAAAAACATTTGACAGCCCCGTAATTATTTCAGGCCTCTTTTGTAAAAAAAAAAACAATTTTTTGGGACATTTTCCCCTTTCCGGGAATTTATATGGTAAAACAAAAAAATAAAATTTTATTTCACCATTTGATTAAAACTCTTTTAGCTGTATTACTTAAAAATTTTGTAGGAATAGCTCAATGCGTTGTGATATTTAATTTCTCGAAAACCCATTTTAACATGATTTTTTCAGTTTTTGAAAATGTAGCTCGAAAAAAATAATTAGAATATATTTAATCTAGACGTCATAAGCTTTTCTTTGAACTTACATGCATATATTCAAGGAGCTTCTTCAACCTCGTGATTCTGTCAGCTTATTTTTTATACATATGTAAAAACCAAAAATGTGTATAAACACATTTTGTACCAAAATTCTTGGGTTTAACATATAAAATGAGCAAACAAAAAAGAGGCGAAGCCTACAATTTGTAAACAAAATTCAGTTTCAAAAAGTGTGTGAAACAATTTTGTTTTATGAAAATTTTAAAAATATTTTCACAAAAAAAAATGTTTGTAGGAAAAAAAATAATAAGTGTAAACAAAATATGACATCTGAAAACATAAACAAGAAAGTCAACTGATCTACTGCCACTACCTAGTATATTAATCTGCCTTGGTTACACTATAAGAAAAGTTGTTAAAAAAACGGTGTTAGTAAGATATTACACATAAGCAAATAATATAAATTTAAAGTATTTTAAATGTAAGTAAACAAATTTTAGTTTAAACAAAATTTAGCAGAATTATGTTATAAAATAATTTTCACCTCTTAAACGTAAAAAAAATTAATTAATGAATAAAATGCTGTTACTTGGTAACATTATAAAATAGTGCACATAAGCAATTAAATTAAAGTTTAATTTAAATTCGAGTAAAAATTTTAATCCTTAAATGTAAGAAAAGTTGCTTAGTGAAAAAATATGTTACTTGGTAACAGTAAAAAACTAAAATATTTTAAATGCAAGTAAAAATTCTTATTAAAAAAACTATTATAAAAAAATCTCATAAAAATTATGTATGAAATTTTCTATTTTAATGTTTTTTTTTTTGCAATTTCGAATGAGCACAATATTTTTTTAAGTTAAGCGAGTTAACTCTGTTCCTTCGTACTTTGAAGTTCTAAATTCAATTTATTTTAAATAGCGGCTAAATCAGCTAAAATTGCAATATCTAAGATAAATTCTTTTTTATTACTTTAATACTAAATTTAAAGTATCCTCTCTCTTGTTTTATCACATTAAAGGCATTGCATACCGCCAAAAGCATTTTCAATCCTAAAGTATTTTTGAAATGCCATACTTCACTTTTCTGCTGTAAAAATTAAAAAAATTTTCTTTCAGTGTGTTAAAAGAAAAAATTCATGCATCCGTACACATGCGCATTCGTCGATGTTTAATCGACGACAAGAGCTGTGTCTTTCGCGAACGAACGGGTTAAATTGATCGATTCAATCAAGTGAACGGAATGGTGCGGTCATTTAAATCCGGTCTTTTCGTTCAATAGTGTACGGGTTAAATTGAACGGATAACTTAATTGAACGAAATGAGACAGATATTTAACTGGCTCCTTTCGTTCAAATTGACCGATTGAACAAACGAATCAGTCTTTGGTAATAGACCGCAAAAGACCTGTCACTGAAACGAACGACCGGGCACATGTATATCGACGACTAAAAAGAGCGTAAGAATGTGTGTAAATTATTTTCCACAATTGTGGTCTGGCTTGGGCATCACTGATATAAACATATACAGTTGTTTATGGTTTTGCATAGAGTGAGAAAATTATCAGATATCCGTGAATCAAATAATAAGACTCTCTCTTTCTCTGTTCATGACGTAATAAAAATAAGTCTTTGTGTAAAAATGCGGTGATGTCAACTTAGTGCAATCGGCACTGTTTTAGTGCTTTTAGTAAAACAAAGAAAAATCTTTTATTTATTTATTTTTTAATTTGTAAATAAGTAATTTAAAAATAGAATTGTAATGTGCTGTTGCTGTATAACAAGCGAGCGACTCGTCTAAAAAATTTGTATGAAAAGCACTAAATTTTTTTAGTGATTCCTATACAAATTTTCCAGACGAGTCGCTCGCTTGTAATACAGAAACAGCACATTATTAATATGCATATTTATATTATACAATTATTTTGGAATATTTACGTTTTCGCTTGGATTTGTTGTCTGCTATTATTTAGTTAAGCTTTCTTATTTGGAAAGAAAAGTGTTTTTGCCTTAACGTCTACATTTATTAAATTTGACTCGTCTAAGGGCCAGTTTTTGACTGCGTATTTAAATGTCATTTATATTTAAGTTCTATTTCAGTACAAAATTCAGTTTTTCAATGCACACTTAAGTGAACTTAAATGACCAATCTTGCGCATTTAAAGTCCATTTAAATAATACAGTTTTACCATATGTTTATCGCATTTCTTGAGGTTGTTTCGCAAAACTAAACAAAAGTAAACAAACATTTTTAGCCATTGATAGAACAATATTTTATGTTTTGCACACATTTCTTAATGAAAATTTTAATTATTAAGTTAAATTAATAAATAAAATAAGTTTAGATGGTGAATGCATAGATATCGCTGACATTTTTAAATATATTTAAAACATTTTTCACATAATTTGCAATTCATTGCGTTTGTTAGCAGCTGTTTTTCATAAACAATGGAGATTTTTGTTGATATTTCGTAACGCTGCAGTACAGTACTGAAACTGTATTTAAATACTACTAAATTTTAAATGCAAATTAACTAAATGCGTATTTAAATATGAAGTCAAAAACTGGCCATAAATGTTTTTTATGTAATTAGTAGAGATCATTAAATTTTCCACATTCAAATTTTTTTCATCTAAACGACAATATATTAACCATTCTTTTCTAAGCGTTTTTCTTTTGGGAAATAAAAAAAAACTTAAGCTTGAGTTTTATTTTTAGTATTTCCACAATTATACACTGCACGTTTCATTTTTACACTTTTTTCTTTTTACTTGAATAATATTTAACTTTACTACTTTCAAGCACAATTTACTATGATGAAAAAAAATAACCGTATTTAATTTCAGTGATTCTTTGGAAAAATACGCGTTTTTTTTCTTAGGTGTGGTGCTATTTGAAATATATTTTTATGACGTCAAGAGAGAGAATTTTACTCTCACGGTTTTAATAAAAAATAATGGGACTGCTGTTTTCGTAATCTTGTTATTTGATTCATGCATGATTCATGATGATTCATGTCAAATATCTGTTGTACCATGAGTATTTGGATATATCTGTTTATGAAATAGATATAAGCAGTATTTTAACTTCGTAGTAATAACACGAATTGTAATTATTATTGCTTAGCTTTAGTAATTGGTTTATAAAATTTTAAATGTAGAATTAGCAATATTTATAATATTAATGATAATTTTATTTTATAAAAACAAATGAATAAATTGTTGTCTAGTCGCGCGTTGAGTTATGAGGATAAACTTAATTCAATTAAGGAATTTTATTGTATGTTTATTAAAAAAAATAAATCCTTTTTGATAAAAACTAGTAAATAGTTAAAAATAATGTATAAAAAAGCTTTATTACATACATCGGTACATGCATATGTACATAAAAATAGTTAGTTAAAGATTTCTCTTTTTAGATTTTTAAAAAAAATTAATTTATTAAGCGGCTATGCGCTTTCTTTATTTCTTCCTTTAAAAAATGAATCTAAACTACACTTATGTTTAATACTGATGTTCGATTGAGACTCGTGTTAAATTTAGACTGCCCTCATGTCTAAAAATAATCTTTTTATATAATGTTGAGTTTTAGTACCTGTTTGCTTAAACTAGGGTTAGTTATGAAAATGTACATTCTTTATCTTATTTTTATTAACATACCCTTTTCTTGGGTTGTTTGTTTGAATATTGTGTTTACTAAAAATGTGTTTGATATTTTCTTATCTCTAGAATATGTTTACATTTGATATTTCCCTGAAATGTATGTCTTTGTCCTAAAGTGTTTGTATCTTTAGTTGGATTACAATTTAGCATGTTATTACAAATAACCTTGGTTTTATTTTATTACAAATAATCTTTGTTTTATTACAGCTAATGTTTGTGTCTTAAAGTATGTTTTGTGTCTTTGTTTTAGTTTAACATGCTTGATCTTGCTTTAGCTTAAATTATGTTTGTATCTTTGTTTTAACAACCTTGAGGTTGTAGTGTTCCTTAACTAGTTCCGAAAAATTTCAATAAAAAATTACACTTCTAGAAATACATTCAGTAATAATATTGAATTAATTGAAAAATAAATGTTTAAAAAATGTAAGTTTCTTACTATAAATGGGAGCAATTAAATAGATGGACTAACTCGTTGACAATTTCATAAATGCTACTGATTTTGTTAGCGTTGTTACTATTTTCAATAGCGGGTATTTTATGAAAAGGTTTGATCGATAATTAGTTAAATGGCTTCAAGGCATAGCATCATCTAACGTTGCTTTTTTCCTTTGTACACTAAGTAAACGCCATAAAGCATAATAAAGCAATATTTTAAAGTGACATTTTTATCACAAAAATCTGGTGAAATATGTACGTTTTAACATCAGGCACTATAAGAATATATTTTTGTTTTCGAGTAAGTAATAAGATTTGCTAGCTGTGGTTTGAGTTAAATTTAGATCAGACATCAAGTTTGATTCTATCTCATTTTAATTTAATAAATTATTAAAATTTTCGAATGTATATCCATCTAAGAAATGGTTAAGGATTATGTTTTATACGTAGTTCTTTTTAAGGTTTTGCTATTATAATTTTATTTTTCATAAAAACAATTACTATGTATATCTGTGCACGTCTTTACTGCAAACTCAAAACTCAGCCGCTGTTTGTTCGTTTTGCTGCTAAAAATAGTAGACTGAATTCAGTTGGTTTTTAGTTGTTTGTGTTCTCAGTTTATCTATTTTAACCTGTTAACTGATTATGTCGTATATATGCGTCAATTTCAAAAGCTCATTTTTTATTTATTGTCGCTATGTGCGTCTGCTCATGTCGTAAATACGCGTCTTTGCTTGAAATTAATTCAGCACATTAAATTGAGCTTCCAAAGAAAAACTAATCAGTTAACAGTTTAAGCAGTCAAATTGTTGAAAATAAAAACTGGAACTATTTTCAGTTCAGTCGCCAAACAAAATAATTTTTGGTGCTACTGAATTTTAAAGCCTTGTTTAAACAGGTATGAAATAAAGTTAAATAAAATACGGGCACACATGTTTGACACGATATAAAAATAGAAGGTAGTTCCACATTCTCTTTTCG
The DNA here is from genome assembly GCA_916610165.2 of Gymnosoma rotundatum. NCBI lineage: Eukaryota > Metazoa > Arthropoda > Insecta > Diptera > Tachinidae > Gymnosoma > Gymnosoma rotundatum. Next base: position 84,845,455 of record OU744337.1, on the reverse strand, counting down.
TCGCCATATTAACGTTCTGACGTTTGCGGGAATTATGAAAAATTGTGATACCATATAAATTTGTAAGATCCCGGTTTTCTGTTTTGCTTCTTATTCATTTTTATGACAATTCAAAACAAAAAAATATATATTGTTACAAATCATAAAAATATGTAAAAATAATCGAGGCCAAGAAAGTGAAACGAAATGGCATATTATGTTTGACTGAATTTACACAAGCAAAGTTTACTTTGACAAAATCTTGTTAATTTTCTTTTAAACTTTGTTTGGTGTTCAGACACAGAAAGTTTTCTTTTACAAATTTATGTTTTCTTCTCTTTGTTCGTTCCTTATTTTTGGATGTTTTGTATGTGGTGCTTATATGTATATGTAAATATATACAACTGTGTATAAGCAACGAAAGAAAGCCAAAGCAACTTTGTGAGTACTTCAAAGTCTGTACTGCTCATCATGCTTTCTCCCTCTCTCTCACATAAAATCAAAACTGTGCAAAGTAAAATTTCCCTATGTAAATTAGGTATTTGTTTTCAAAGCTAGAAATTTCTACAAAACATCTTTATTACAAAACAAAAACAACTAACACGAAGCGATAAATAAACAAACACAATACACAACCATACACACATTTTGAAATAATAATTTAAGGTTCTAGAAGTAAATAACAATGCTCACTAATGTGTCTACTACGCAGCAAATGGCGGTAGAAATTCTCGAATATTCAAGAGCGCCTAAAAATAGGGTATATAAAAGCAACGCCAATACATGCTGATTTATTATGATTGTGAGCGTCATATAGTTAAGATCTTGTGGTACAACAAGTAAAGTTGCCATCGTGTATTATTAATCGCGAATAGTTAAATCCTCAAATAATTGATTACATAAAGTGTAATTTAATTAAAACTCTAAAAGTTGTGTGTTTATTTATTTTGCAAATAAAGAACTCATAAATTAAACGTTTATAATTTAAATAAACGTAACAATATTTTTTGATAAAAAATAATTTCTTAATAACGAAATATTTCAAAACTTGCGTAAGTTACCCTCGTGTGTGGTTTTCCACACATATGTACTTTACATGTACTTTTCGTAATATTCGTTGTTGCAAATAGAGAATACATAAATAAAACATTTATAATTTAAATAAACGTAACAACTGGTGTCAGAAGTAAAATTGCAAAATAATAAATAAATGGTTAAAATTAAATTTGACGAGCTAAAAATGGAGCTGAGTACGTTAGATCTGCCGACAGCGGGCAATAAAGCGGAACTGCAAAAGCGGTTAATAATTAAATTCAAGCAGCTTGGTATCGACATTGGGAAATACGAATTTGGAGAAAAATAGCGAAAAAAAAACGATTGAAGTATCCAATGTGAATCCAATGTTTGCCGCTATAATGATGAAAATAGAAGAAAACAACCAGAAGCAGGAAAACCAGATGAAGAAAATAGAAGAAAACAACCAAGGCAAATGAGACAATGCAAGACTTCGCCATGGAAATTGAACATTTGGTGCAGCTCACTTACCTAGGCGAAGATCATCCGTTTCTGGATCAGTTTAAGATTGAAGCATTTGTGAATGGCATTCGGGATCCAGATGTTAAATATACTGTTTGTGCTTTGCAAAAATCATCTTTTGCGGAAACCATCTCGTACGCGCTAGCCCAGAAGACCGCAAAAGTCATCTCAAAGCCACAGGTGTACACGCTGCGATGTCTTGATAATGAAACTTATAACACAGACAGTAGAAGCGAGATAAAGGAGTTAAGGCCTCGTTATGCGAACGTTGATGTAAGAAAAACTTAATGTATTTTAACGTACGGTCGTTTATGTACTTATAGAAACTTTACAAATGTGACGCATGTCAATAAAATAAACAAAAATAAAACATTGTGCAGCACAATTTGTTCGCGTGTGATTATAATTTTGTTTGTAATTTTTATTTCAAAAACCCGAAAAGAAATAAGTAAAATTGTTTTGAAAAAAAACTATAAAAGCTGAAATATTAAATTACAAAACCTAACACAACTTTCAATTTGCTGCAGCTGTTCAGAATAGTGTTGAGATTTGTTGCATAGTTGAGGGCACTGTTTCGTACATGTAAATTTGCAAAAAGTACTAAATTAGCTTCGAATGATATATTACATTGCAATATGTGTAATGTATTGACTAATTTAATTATCTATTTTAAAAAATATTATTATGTATTTAATATAACTATTTATTTGTTATACTTTTATTAAGCAAAATGATAAAAACTAATGAATGATACAACTATTATCAATTACTTCAAAAGTACCTAAAACGGGCAAATGTGCCGCAATGGTACTTTACACATAGAATTCCAGCACTGTCTTACGAATGTCACGTAACAATGGCGTTAAAACCTATTTTATACAGGTTGAAGCGTTCCGGAAACGTGACAGTTAATTTCGGTAAGCGTTTGCATTGTTTTAGTATATTTAAAAACAAACGGCCGTTAGGTTAGCTTAAGTGAACGTTCGCATAATTGTACCTTTAGTCAAACAGATAATGGAGGAGGAAAAAAGTAATTCTCGCGCTAAATGCTTTAAATGCGGTAAGGCTGGCCATTTTTAGCGCAACTGTAGATCCGCAAAGGACAACAAGCGGGCCAACAACACCAAATCGCATGAGTCACCGTTAAACTAAATCGAGCTAGCACTAAGGGGCAAGTGCTGGCTCCCACAACCGATGGCCCCACAATCTCCATTTCCATTGTACAATAGAAAAATAGCAACCTAACTGTTTGCGGTCTTATAAACGGAAGAAAGCAAGTCCTCACCCTAGACAGAGGAGCATCTCAGTCAATTATAAGGCCCGATTTAATAAAAGGGGTAGTGGAACCGTGTCTACGCACTGCTACTGGCGACTTAGCCACTGTCTATGGAAGAACCAGGGTAAGAATGACTATTGCAAACATCAGCGCTGACCATGTATTTGTTGTTGCCGATATAGTGGATGAAGTTATCATTGGTGCAGACTTTATGATAGCCCGCGGTATTAGTCTGCACATGCGCGAGCAAATAATGATCTGGCTCAATGTGGAGATACCCCTGGATGTTGGATATGATAGCAGGTAAGTAAGGAAGCTATTTGCCGTTGAACGACAGAAATTACCACCTCAGGCGGAAACTATAGTATGGGCACGTGTGGAGACAGATTGTGAGGATAACCGGTTGTCGGTGGTGGAACCAAAAGAACTAAAAGAAGATATCATAACAGCAAAAGCCCTTGTGAAAATCTGCGACGATGGCACAGTTCCTGTGAGAGTACTTAATCTGTCTAATAGCGAAAAAACTATTAACAGGAATTTTGAGATGGGTCGATTTAAACCAGCAGAAGCCATAATTATTTGTGCAGCGAATACAGTATGTCCTAAAATAACAACCACAGAAGGAGATTGATTAGCAGAACAGGTGCAAAAATGGGTGGCAGAAAAAACATGACTCCGTCTTCGCCCTAAATAATAAAAGCCAAGGTAGAGCGGCAGTTGTTAAACATGAAATTAATACTGGCAAAGCGAGGCCTATAAAACAAGCACCCAGAAGTGGTCAAAGAACTTGTCAGCGAAATGGAACGGAACGGAGTCATTGAAGACTCCTAGAGTCCGTGGAGTTCACCATTAGTCTTAGTAAAGAAGAAGGACGGCAGCACCAGGTTTTGCGTTGACTACAGGAAGCTCAATGACGTCAGCAAGAAAGACAGTTATCCGTTGACAAGAATTGACGATACCTTAGACACGTTGGCTTGAACGGAATGTTTTTCTACCTTGGACTTGCAGAGCGGCTATTGGCAAGTAGAGATAGCTGATAAAGATAAGGAGAAAACTGCCTTTAGCGCAAGTGGTGGTTTATGGCAGTTCAAGGTGATGCCATGCGGGCTCTGCAATGCTCCAGCTACTTTTGAGCGTTTAATGGAATATGTGCTTAAGGGTGTCAATTGGAAGACGTGCTTAGTGTATCTGGATGACATAATCGTGATGGAAAAGACTTTTGACGAACACCTTGATAAAGTTTTCAAGCGTATAGCAGCTGCAGGATTAAAATTAAGTGTTAATAAATTAGCTTTGTTTCAAAAGGAGGTAAAATACCTTGGGCATCGTGTAACAGCAGAGGGCGTATCAACTGATGAAGACAAAGTACTGGCAGTAAAGACCTGGTCTCGCCCACAAAATCTTCATGAGCTGCGTAGTTTCCTAGGGCATTGCACATACTACAGGAGATTTGTGCTAAAATTTGGTCAAGTGGCTGCAAGCTTGCATGAGTTGACCAGGAAGTCGCAACCATACCAATGGAGTAAAGCAGGGGAAAAAGCGTTCCAGGAGCTCATGAAACTTTTGTGTATGGCACCAGTCCTCGCTTAACCAATAGCTGGACAGAAATTCATATTGGACACGCACGCAAGTGGCTATGGAATAGGAGGAGTGCTTTCTCAGGAGGCTAATGGAACAGAAAAGGTCATTGCCTTCTACCACAGGGTGCTCTCCAAGCCGACAGAAATTATTGCGTTACACGGCGGGAGCTTTTAGCAGTGCTGGAGTGTGTTAAACATTACCACAAGTACTTATATGGTCAACATTTCATCTTAAGAACGGACCGCTCTGCATTACGTTGGTTAATGCAATTAAAGAAAATAAAAACGGAATCGACAAAAAAGAAGAAGACAACAATGTTTACAAAATTATTAGCATAACTGTGGAATGTGGAAATGAAATAGCAAAATAAGCAAGTTTGTTATACTTTCACAAGCAAATGTCAAATTTAATACAAAAAGTTGTATGTATACATAATTAAAAATAAATAATAGATAAAGTTTAATGAAAAAAAATTAAAAAAAGTTAAAAAATATATAAAAGCAAAATAAAAATTTTTTCAGTTAATGAAATTTTACTTTATTTTCGGCTTTTTAATTAATTTCTAAACATTTTTAGAAAGAAAAATTATTTACAAATGTATGCGGACGTTTTCCAAAGAAAAAAAGAAAAGTTAGACGCTATCAGAATGAAATGCAGCATTTTCTGGACCTCCACATCCTTCATCATCATTCTTTGCATCTATCTACCTTATGTTATGTACGTCGTCGATGGTTCGAATCCTGGTCAGGAAAATAATAAAAATTTTTTCATGCACTCACTTTTTTGTTGGTGGAGCTAGTGTATTGAGGATTTCTGCAACTTCCTCCCAGAACGCTGCTACTTCTTCCTTTGGCCGCTTGTGGTATCTTCATGCGATATCTGCCTTAGATTCCATTAAATTTGCCAGTTTTTCATATTGCTCTGGTGTTGTGGTAATACATAAAAAACACATTAGATTCGGGTACAAAAATTAACAATTTAAAACAAAAAAAAAAAATAATTTAATTAAATAAATTATTTAAAAATAATTTTAATTGCTTTTTTAATAGTTTCTGAACATTTTATCTCATTTTCTACTTACGTTTTCTCAATTTTAAGGTAAAAACAAAAATAAAGCAAGCTCTCCGGTAACAAAAAAAAAAACAACTGAGAAAAACGGCGCTCCGATCATAATGCAGAATACATACAATCGAAAGAAACTGAGAGGAATCGAAACGCAGAATAAAAAAGTTACTAGACGGAGAAAAATTCGATTCGAATCGAAACGCAGAATAGGGGTGATTATTTCAAAAATGGGGTTGAAGGAATTTGGTTTTCAAACATTTGAAGAAAAAGATTAAAATTATACATATGTGAATGTTTTATCTGAGGGTGGCCTTTATAAGGCAAACATGGAATTTATGGAAGAAATCGAAAAACTAAATTTAACTTTTCTCAAAATTAATGGAAGTGATTTGCATACCAGAGTCTATTTTTTATACTCTAAGTATACTCATCTTAAATGCGGTTGCGGTGTGATCGCCACCGAATTTTTTGTGCGAGTATTTACTATACCCATTCCATTTGAGTATTGATGAGTTTAAGTGTCTAGCATACTAAAGTAAAATGTTTGCGATGCTGGCTTTATTTTATTCGTACTCATACTTACAGCAAACACCAAAGGAGAGATTTTAACGTGTGCAGTATGAGAAAAACAGAGTTATCAGATCAGAATTATTAAATTAAACACAATATCAAAAGTCGCTAATGTCTAAATTAGCTAACATACATACTTCTTTGAAATTAGTAACACGAACGTTTAACAGAGACATTATTAACGAACAGGTAAACACAACCTCTGACACGATTTTCACACCACTAAAATTACTGAAACACTCTTACAAACGAAAAACACCCACAGACGGTCACACTTACCTATCCAATAATAAAAGACCCAAATATTAACTATTTACCCTAATAAACAAGACAGATATCAGGGAATCTACCTGCATAATACTATTTAAACGGACAAAAATTACCTAAACCCACCACCTTTTATTCTTAACACTATCTATTTTTAACACTATCTCTTCAGTTTTAATAAAAACGCGGCTTGAAAATGATGTTATCACATCGAAAGCGCTCGCCGAACATCCAAAGTACACAGCCAGTGACGACGGTTATTACCGAAAATTATAACAACAGTTTATTATATACTGGCGGAATCAACCCAATTAATTTAACTCCAGAATAGTTCATTGTTTATTATATTACGGTTTTGTTAGGGGTTTTTTAATTCACACAGGACAAAAATTTATAAATTCTATTCTTTAATCAAATAGATAGAATTAAGAATTAGAATTAATAAATAGGTATAAAAGAAATAATTATATTTGACAAAATAAAATATGTAAACTAAAAACTTGATTGCAAATTATTATTTATGAGGTCTAATGAGATTCAGTCAATGCAATACTAAAGGTACGGTCACATATGACAAACATTTGCCTAAAATTTGTTTGCTCTTGTTTGGCTTAAATTTTTTCAAAACAATACAAAATTTGTTTTGTGGTCACACTACGCACATTTATTTGCCTATTTTTAAATGTTCAAACAGCTATGAAATAATGTGAAATAAAATACTGACAAACATGTTTTATGTGCGGTCACATTTAAAATAATATTTTCCTTAAAAATATATTTGATGAAACTGTAAAAAAACGTAATTTTATTTGCTCACAAACTGCTGCGCATGGGATGTCTTTATTGCCATTCAATTTCTTCGGCATTATTTCGAAGTAATTGCAAAGAAAATGTTTAAAATATTACTAAATGCTAATTATAAATGATGAAAAATAGTTGCTACTCTTAAATATTTAATTGCAGTATAATATACATACATAAGTTCAAAGCAAACAAATAATAACCATTTGTAGATGGAACAAAAATATACAACTATAGAAAAATTTTTTTCATCTAGGCAGACACTAGGCGCATCTTTTTAAAAGTCTCAAATTAAGTTTTTATTCTCTTCCTATAATATACTTTTCCTATACCTTTTACGAGAATTTAAATCCCAGGTTTTAATATAAAAATAAAATATCCACCGCTGATAGCCACAGACTATAAAAGTTGGTCAAATAATGATGGCTAATATTATATCTATGTATCCGCATGTATTATGAATACAGATTCTATTAAAATAACTACTACACATAATGGCAATGTGAGATGAAAGTTTATAATGAATAACTCCCATGTATGAAAGTTACAAATGAACAAAGCCAAGCAACAATATAAAATTTTCCATATTCTATTCTATAAAGAAGCTACAAAAGGTGTTCTAAAGAAGGAGCACAATAAGAGGATGAAGCTAAATAGGAATTAGATCCCACTTCGTAACAATAAATTTTAATAATCATTCATTACATTTGTTTGGTTAAAATTTCTAAAAACTTTTAATTTATTTAATATATTTTTTAAACTACAGCTGTTTATTTGTTTACTTGATATAGTGTAGACAAATTATATGTTGAAGTAAAAAGTCGCTTAAATTAAAAAGCAAATTTCGCAAAGAATCAAACTGCAAATATGCAAGATTTTAATTGGGATACAAAGTTCTACAATTTTAAAGAAATTTTAATGTTTCAGATTTCGGAAAATAGAGGAAAAACTCTTGTACATATATAGTTTTTAAAAATTGTTACATTATAACATACCGTCAAACGAATATATTTATAATGAAAAAAAAAAACAGTTTACATTAACTGCAAAAATAATCTTTCAGCTTAGTACTTATAGAACATATCTCTTTTGATTGCAAATCAAAAGTTATGAAAGAACACTTTAGGTGCTTAAAATGGATATTCACTAATGACTCTTAGCTCTATTTAGACGCTTCGAGTGGGGCTGAAGAATTATTTTGGTTTTGTTCTGCACATAGCCGACTTTTTTCGTCTCTTTAAGCCGTTAAAATGCGTGGGCACTATGCAAATCTTAATTAAAGTTTAATTTATGTTGGTTAAATTTAAGCGTGCTTAAGTCTTGTTTAATATAAATTAATTGATATTGATTCTTGAAGTGAAAGCATGTTGCTTGTTGTCATATATAACTTCATTTAAAAGTTATCTATAAGCATTTTAAAACAAAATGCATATCAACCTTATCATGGGCTTATGTTCAAATACATAATAGTATATAATTTGTAACTTTAAAATTCTATAATTCCCGAATTATAGCTTCCGGCAATATTACTTGCCCTCAGCATAAGTAAAGATATATTTGCTCCAGTCTAGTTTAATATAAAATTCCAAAATGAAAACAAACGTTACTTACGTTGTAGGAATGACTATTTCAAGAACAAAATGTTGAGCAAATAATTTAGCGCCAACGCATATTTTTCAAGTTATATAATTTCTTGCGACTTTACTTTAAATCAATACTTAACTAAAAATTTATAAAAGAACATTTAATAATCTCCAATAATATCTTTTTTATATACAATTTCGAAACTTTGCACCATTCTGAAGCGAAAATGTCGAAATATACCAAATTATATGTAAAATACTTTGATGATATATAACTCGAAAAATATGTGCCCCGACATTTTTTTTAATTTGCTATTTCTTCCAAGAATTGCACTTTATTATTTTTATCTACAATTTTTTTTTAATTGCTTACTGTGTTTTGTTTTTTTTTTAATACACATATAAGTTTGATAATTGATCAGCGAGTTTTTCAGAAACTTAATAATTTAGTTTAAATACTGGGCAACATTGTTGATACAGCTGTTATTTGTCTCTGTTTGTTCTTACAAAAACTTTGTAAGAACAAATATTTATTTGCCTAAAAATGAGTCAAATATTTTCCGTCGAGTGGTCACACTATGTTCACATTAGAAGCATCTTTGTTTACTGGCAAATAATTTTATTTGCCCAAAATCAGCTGTGATGTTATTTGCTTCTAATAAATATTTTGTGGTCAGACTACGGCAAATAAATATTTGCCGATTTCAGTCAAATGTTTGACTAATGTTACCGTACCTTAAGTCTGTGTTTATACAGTTTTGTTTAAAACTAAAAAAATTAAGTAATTTTTCTTTTATTCACGAATTCGAAAAATAAATTTATTTTATTTTTTATCATTTTGTTTTCCTAAATACCATTAGTAGCACGTTTATGACAACGAGGCGCATAAACTGAAAATAATTGTTCATAAAAAACAGCAACAAATTAAGTGTACCTACTTTAAATAGTGTACAATAGCTGTTCAAAACAATGGAATGAAAATCTACTTTGTTTGCATATGTGGTGCATGAGGTGTACTCGTGCCGTTCTCTGTTGTATACTGGTTCCAATTATATGCAATATTTTTTGTGCAATTCAAATTCAAAATTAGATAGTAATATTAAAAAAAAGTTTTTTTTGGGAAGAACATTTTTTCGTATTCGCTTTTTAAACAGAGAAATGAAAATATGTACAATTTTGTATGCAAATAAAAAGATGAAAAAAATGGTTTGTTAATAAAAGTTATTATAAAAATCTTCTATTGTCGTTTTTAATTAATAGAAAAAACACGTCCAATTTGCTTAATTTACTTGTGATTATTAGTTAATAACGTGAAAATAAAAATCAAATTTTTCGCAGTTTTAATTAACTAAGTAAACTCATACCCTACAATTGCATTTTGAATAAGTTATTTTAAAAGGCGAATTTTTTATATAAACTTGTCTATATAAAATTGTCTTTAAGAGTTAAGTATTTATTTCTGTGTAATTTTATATGTGTGATAAAATTAATTTCATTGATATTTATATAGGCTAATTATACAAATTACACATATTTTGTTAAATAGTTCCAAAACATTTTTTTTCTTATTTATACCTGTGGCAACTCAAATTTTTTGTTTACAAAAAATATACAGTTGAACTTCCATAACTCGAATCTCCATTATCCAAAAAAAAAACTTCGACTTACGGAGACTTCGAGTTACAGATTTTTTTTTATTTTCTTTAAGAGCAAGCATGTGTTTTTATTATGCATTTTTTATTTAGAACACGCAGTAACTAAAAACTGCAAACCTTACCATACTATATAATGTAATCAGCAAGTTAAAATGAATTGAAATATTCTGATATAAGTGACTGAAAATGTACTTTTTTTGTTACTTTCAGTAAAAAATTTCTCTAATTTATTCAAAGCTTAATAGTGTTCCTCTGTTGTACGGTCATTCGTTTGCAAAAATATATTCAATGTTCGCAAAGAATTTTCTATATCGGCTTTGGAGGGTTGATGAATAGTTTCTTCCAACGACCCCTCGCCATCACTCACATTTCCGCTTAAGACTGGATCTTCTGGTTCAATACATATTTGCTCAACAATATCATTATCTGTAGGAAATCCGGTTGTGTAAACCTCATTATCTACTTCAAAATAATCTTGAAAAGTAGTATTGCAAGTTATTTTTTTGCTTTTAACTAAGCTTGGTGATCGGCTTCATTTTCATTTTGACTTTCATCAACATTACTCAAAAAAACTAAAGGAATGTCATCTTCTTCTTCCGACTCAGAATACTGACCAAATCCAGCTTTTAAAACAATTTGCTTTGGTTTGCTCACTGACGTCAATATCCCAAGCTTTTGTTACATGATTAATGCAATCCATAAGAGTGACCTCCTGTCTATCATTTACCTCTATGCACCTTAGTGCTTCTTTTGCTATTCTGCTACGGTAGAAAACTTTAAAGTTTTGAATAACCCCTTGATCAAGAGGTTGTAACTTAGAGGTCATGTTTGGTGGAAAAAATGCCAATTGAATAGATTTCAGTTTATTTTGTACGTCTTTTGGATGTGCTGGACAATTATCAATAAATAATAAAATTTTTCGTCCGGCACTTTTACCATATGGCCGAAATCCTGATTCAAACGAATTCGTAATTGATTCTTTATTTTTAAAAATCGTTAAGACTGTGGTGGCTGGTATACCGTATTTATCAGCTGCTTCTTTTTTCTTTAACCCACCACCGATTTCTTTTATAAGTTTATATTTTTCTTCAATAGACAAACATTTTAAAACACGTTTAGATGCCGTAATAATAAAAAATACGATTTTAACATTTACCATTTGTACACAAGTACAAAGGAACAATAAAGTACCATAAAAAGGGATTTCCCCATAAAAAGACAGCGAAATATGCAAACCAGCTTAACCAGCAAAAGAAAGCAAAACAAACAAACAAAATTAACAAACCAACCAAATAAACAAAGTAGTTTGAGTTATAGAATTTATTCATATGTGTTTCGTTCGAGTTATGGAGAACTTCGAATTATGGAAGTTCGAGTTACGGAAAAGAAATTGTAAGTTATTTGTTATCTTAAGCCTACTGCCAATCTAATTTGTTCGAGTTACAGAAAATTCGAATTAGAGAAGTTCGAGTTATGAAAGTTTGACTGCATTTCAAAAAATTCCGGTAAATGTCACAAATTTTTGAAGTGGAACTACCTTCTATTTTTATATCATTATGTTTTATGTGCGGCCACACTTAAAATAATATGTGCCTTAAAAATATATTTGATCAAACTGAAAAAGAACATAAATTTATTTGCTCAGAAACTGCTGTGCATGGGATATCTTCATTGCCATTCAATTTCATCGAAGAAATTGCAAAGAAAAGGTTTAAAATATTATTAAATGCTAATTACAAGCGATAAAAATTAGTTGGTCCCGTTAAATCTTTAATTGCAGTACAAAATACATCAGTTCAAAACAAACAAAAACAACCGTTTATAGTTTGAACAAAAATTACAAATATAGGAAAAGTTTTCCAATCTAGGCAGACTCTGAGCGCATTTTTTTAAAAGTCCCAAATCAAGTTCTTATTCTCTTCCTATACTATATTCTTTCTATACTTTGTACGAGAAGTAAAATCCTAGTCTTTTAATATAAAAATAAAATATCAACCACTGATGGCAATAAAATAATTAAAAGTTGGTCAACTAATGATGGCTAATATTATATTTGTGTACACGCATTAATTATGTATATAGATAACAATTAAAATAACATTTACACATAATGGCAATGTGAGAAGAAAATTATAGTGAATAACTCCCATGTATGAAAGTTCCAAATAAACAAAGCCAAGCAAGAATATAACATTTTTCATATTCTATGCTATAAAGAAGCTCTAAAAAGTGTTTTCAAGAAGGAGCACAACAAGAGGGTGAAGCTAAATAGGAATTAGATTCCACTTCCGAACAAAAGATTTTAATATTCATTCATTATATATTTTGGTTAAAATTTCTAAAAAATTCTAATTAATTTAATATAATTTTCAAACTACAGTGTTGACAAATAATTTGTTAAAATTAAAAACCAAAGTATATCTATAACAAGTACGTGCAGGAGTTCAGCTGATAGTTTTATTTGTGTGCGTGTTTATCAGTTCTTGTGTCAAAATTTTTTAAAATTTTTTTTTTTAATTTTTATTTTGGTTTTGTTTGTTCACCTTTTTCTTTTAATTTTTATTGTTTTATCAGGGATGGTAAATGAAATCTACAAATACACTTTTTTAGCTCAAGTTGCATTTAACATTATTTTATTGAATTCTTGTTTAAATGTACATTGATATTGTCGTCATTCTCTTTTTTTAAATAATAATTAAGTAAAATTCATATAAATGTTACCCACTTTGCCATCTCTGAACAGTTTTTTGACATAATACATGATTTTACACAAACAAAATGCCTGTTGTTGTTCTAATGTTGTATTTGTTGTAGACTTACATGTAAAGTCTTTGTTAAAAACCAATTTTACAAAAAATTAAATTGTAAATATGCATAATTTTAATTGGGACATAAAATCCTACAATTTGTAAGAAACTTAAATGTTTCAGATTTCGGAAAATAGAGGAAAAACACTTGTACATATATAGTTTTTAAAAATTGTTACATTATTTTTTTTAATTGTTACATAATGCAAAATGAAAAAAAATCAGCTTACATTAATTGCAAAAATTAACCTTTATCTTAGGACTTAAGGAACATGGGTACGTTCGTAAATGCAACAGTTGTGCATCACTGCAGCATAGTAAAAGTAAAACGTTCATTAATGCAACACTTGGCAGCACTTCTAATTGCAAATCATAAGTTATGCAAGTGTAATTTAGGTACATAAAATGCATTATCTCTAAGGACTCTTAGCAGTTAAAATGCCTAAGCACTTTGCAAATCTTGATTAAAGTTTAGTTTGTGTTAGTTAAATTACATCGCCATTGATTTTTGAAGTGAAAGCATGTTGCTTGTTGTCATATATAATCAAGGCAAATTGAATACTAGGTAAAACTAATAACGCAGGTGATCGAATTCGCTTTACACATTTCTCCGAGCTAACGTCAAAATTTGTTTACATTTTGTTGACACGCCATTTAAATAAAATGAAAAAAGTGTTCAATTTTAAAATCGGAAAATACAATAAATCTTTTAATAAAACAGTTAATGTGCGAATAAAATGTTGTGTAAAAAGTAATAAGAGTGTGTGTGCCCAAGAATTGCAGATAAATATAAAATTTAACAAACAAAAAACAACATTTATTAAAAAAGAAAACATGTCTTTGAGAAACATTTATTTAAAGTTGGTAATTTTTTAAACAAATTATATATACATGAAAAAAAAAAATATTTGAAAAGTTTATTGGGCGGCTACAAAAAAAGTAAATGCTGATGATAATAAACGACTTTCTTGCATATTTTTTCATTAATAGAGTCTATAGCGTGAAAATTATTTTTTTTAAATACGAAAACTTTTTATGAAATTTCTTTTTCTTCTTAGTTTTTTATATTTTTCCTTATTTTTTGTTGACAAGTAAAAGTAAATTTACACTAACAAAATACAAGCGTTTTTTGTTTTTGTTCTCATGCGATTACCTAGTATTCAAATCGCCTTGATAAATATGTAAAAATTTTTTTAAATGGGGTTTGACATTTAGCGTTTACGGCGAAAGTTAATGAATTCGTCATCGTGACAACCTGTATTATTTCGCCATGTATAAAACTCTATGACAACAGATGTTTTCAGTGACGCTAACTTCCACTTTAATATTTCCGCTCAAAATATTTTAACGATAAAAGTTATATTTCTAATAATGGAAAAAATATTTTTTTAAATTTTGTAGGTAATATGGGCAAATCCTGCGTTACGAACGTTACATTCGTACGTGTTTTCGGATTGAAATATAACAATTTTTTGGTCTTGCAAAAGACATACCTTCAAGTTATGCACAGTGTTTAGTGGGATTTAAGTGTACTTTCGAATCTCATCAAAATATTTTTTTTTTAGCAGGAATAAGTTGCAAAAATTTGATCTCAAAGTATTGTTACGCACGCTACAAAAAATGGAAGTAACTTTAAAAGTTGAGGTATGTTTTTGTGATTTTTAGAAAATTTTGCATAATAATCCAGAAAAATTAATTACTTAAAAGAAAGATGAAAGTAAGGGAATTATAAAATAACTTACTTTCAGCCAAAATGTGTTGTTGTTTTTTTATAAAAGCCGTGAACCCAGCATTACGCACGCTACATTTTTTCCAGTAGTATATAAATAAAAATAATTGTATTTCTTTTAGCAAAAGAATTCATATTCTTTTTTAATATCATTATTTAATTCATATTTTATGTTTATAAATTAATTTAATTATGTATATGTATAAATTTACATTCTTTTCGCATTTTTGAAACGTTCTATTTGTGTTAAGTTATCATTTGATTGTATTTTTTGCGATATTTTCAAATACGCTCTGCACACGTCTTCACTTTTCGAACTCTTATTAATAAAAATTATACTGTAAGCAAACAATTTTGTATGGTATCAATATGCCCATAATCTAAACTGACACTAAAAGACAATTGCAGATTAATGAAACGAAACCAAAGGCGAGACCACATGAAATTTACCGTTTGCGCCTATCGTACCAACAAAGTAAGCTAAATTGTTGTTGCTCTGCTTATTATGTAGGCTAAGAATAGATTTAAGAAGGGAAGTAATAAGAAAAAAATAAAAAATTGCAAAGGTTTTTATTGTAATATTTGGGAGAACTCAAATCGTTACGCACGCTACAAAAATTAATATGCTGTAATTTTTTGGTTTTTAATTGTAGAATTAATATTTTTTTTTTTCTCAAAAGCAGGATATTAATTTTAAATTAAAATTATAGATGATTTGTAAAACAAAAATTTTTTCTACTCACAATACAAAAAAAGCCTTATTTTCCATTACTCACGCTACAACGCATTTATCTGTCCTTTCATACCAAATTTTGCTGTTTCCAAAAAAGTGAGCAACATTTTTTTTTTACAAAAATTAAAGAGAATTGAGTGAATAACAATATGGCTTTCGATTAGAACATCTATGTTAATACTAAAGCAATGATATCAACACGTATATAATTTCACTTTTTTTGTATAACATTAAAAAACCTGAGGTAGGGTAGGATTTTGTAATAATTTTTGTATTAATTAATCATCATCGAAATAAACTTTTTTTTTATAAATTTATGAAATTAGATATCTATTCCATGCTCCATTAAAAAAAAAACTAAGTTGGATTAAGTTAAAAAATGTTTGACTGGTAGACTGTTTCTGGGATATGCCCATATATCAATTAATCGTAGACTGTAGAAAATAATATTTGTGTATTGCCATAAACATATTAAATACGACAAAAAACAGAAACAAAAGAAATATTAAAATTTATTATCTTGAGATTAATACCACTTATTGTATTTTTAAACAACAAATATTACAATTATAACTCAGCGCCAAATTATTTTAGGGTGAAATTTGAATTATATGAATTAAAATTTGAATTATTCATATTTTTTTCTTAGTGGTACGACGAGTGTTTGAAAATTAATATCTGAGTTTATACGTTTGGTGATAATGATAATGGGGGGGTTTGAAATCGTAAGAGAACGCCCCATGCCATGACGCTATTACTACCAAAATTTTTCCTAGACCTGACGACACTAGTTTTAGTCAAATCGTGCCAGTAAAACCCAGATGTGTTTTTCCAAACATGAGTCGTCTCTCTTTGTTTCGCTTCGTCCATTTTATGGCCACTCCATGCATTTAATATACATGCAATTGGGCGCATTGTAACTGGAAGATCCACTTTTTTTCTTACTTTGCCGGAACGTTAGCTTATTATAGCAATGTTTTTCCTTTAGCTGTATTTCTTTTTAGTTTAAAGTTTTATTTAAGACGAACTATGCGTCGGTGTGTTTTGATCTAGCATTAACATATTTCTTAAAGTAGTCCGTAAATCCACTTTGCAAGTTTCTGATAGTGCTATAAATTCCGCTTCTACGGTAGAGAGAGAAACACAACTTTGCTTCCGATACGAATAGCTGAAAATAGCACCATTTAAATCAAATACATAACCACTATTGCATTTCCTGTCAGATTTGTTTTCAGCTCAGTCTGCATCGACATATCCATAAAACTCAATATTTTCTGTCAAACTACTTAACTTTAAAGATAATTTAAATGTTCATTTGAGATATTTTATAATTCTCTTAATTTCATTCCAATCTTCCATAGTTGGTGCTTGGATTTTCTGAGCTAATATAAATATACTGGCTGTAATATCTGGTCTTGTATTGACTAATAACTATGTAAGAAATTAAATAGCGTTTCAAGAGTTTTTCTGAATTTATATTGTTACGTTTTTACTTTGTTTTAGAAAAAACGTACGGATTCTTTTGATTGCAAATACCACTGTGGCTCATTATAAATTCTTCTTATTACTTTATGACTTTCTCTGGCTATACTTCTTGATCCTACCAGTCTTGCGATCCCATGGTCTCGTATTTACTAAACATGCGTTAGTATTGCAAACGCAGCCATCCATGCTACACTACTACTGTGTTACTCCGGCGAGACATGAACTACTCGATGGCTTGTTTAGTAACCTTTTCCATCCACAAACATCCCCACTACTCATTTTATCCAAGCCAGTCATCCCCTTGAATCCAATAGCCACAACACACGTCTGCCAAACACTGTTGTTATGCTGTTACACTTCCCCGCGCTAACCGCTACCGTTCTTACTTTTTATTATAAAAGCTTCTTGACAATTATCTGTTACTCTTTTATTAAATTAGACGTCTTCATTAAATTATCTGCCATGGCTTCACACAATAATTGGCTTTTTCCTTCCGGGAGATTTGTACTGCTGCTTCTTAATTTTTAATTGGTATTTAGTTTAATAGGTAATTTATTCACCACGCTCATGCGGAAACAACAACAGGAGTTGCCAGATTTTATGTTTGTAACAATATTTTTATTATAGGAAGGGATCAATGGACGATTTTGAGTCTTGAAGCTTAAACTCATTTAAAATATATGAAACTCTTAAGTTAGTAAAAAAATTTTCTTCTTTAGCTTGTTAATATCCATTCCTATACAATGTTTTTTTGGTCCAAGATTAGGCAAAGCGAATTTTGTTCTTAACTTTTGAAAAATTTCATTACATATTTGCTTACAATAATTATGTCATCAACCAAAATTTAATTTATGCCTTCCATATATTTTCCAATATATAAACAAGAGTCCATTACACTTTGTTTAAAGTTTAATACAATTAAAACTTTATGAGTGCATTGATTCAGAGAACGAACAGTTTATTCTTAACCATATAAACATTTCTTAAGAAAGCATACTCTATTAGGGCAATCTTTTTATGTGAAACCTGGTTGCTGCTTCACATAGATTCTTTATGGCAAATCTTCATTCAGGAAATGATATAAATTCGTTTTCTCTTCACAGGCAATTGAAAACAAACTTCTCGTTGTTGTTGTTTAACAACCGGAGCAAATACTGAATCGTAGTCAATTCCGAATTTCTGACTAAATCCCTGAGCGACTAGTCTTGCTTTAAATCGTTTAGTTTTTTCTTTTTTAATTAACTTTTTCTTAAAATCCCATTTGGAGCCAACCCATTAAAATGTCTCCTCCTTAATTTGAATTCAAAGCTACAAAATTGATATTTTCATACCGACTTCGAAGTACTCCTTTATTCTCTCTACAAGACACGCGTCGAAATGGAATTGTTTGGACAGCATCTTAAAATGTTTAGCTACTATCAGTCCATTTATCGTCAGAAATCTGATCATAAGATCTAAAACAGTGTATTAATATAGGTCTTCGTGAAACGTCGTCATTCTCTTCAAAATAATAATCAACATAATTAAACGTATTGTTCTTTATTTTCAATTTCCTCAACCATGTTCACAGAGTTTTCATTATTTCTGATCTATTTTTGGTACTTATGACAATCTTTACATAAGTGATCAGGCTTCTTGCTAAAAAAAAATAGGATTTAACTTAGAATTTTTTTACAAACTTCGTCTTTAAGGCAATAACATTCATTGCATCGTTACGACATAATTTTTTAAAATATTCTTCTAATAACTTCCCTTTCACAGTTTCCATTGTTATGTTATTGTCTGATCTTACGTCCAGAGCAGTAACTAAATTATCATAGTCTGCTGGCAAACTGCTGAGAATTATAGAAACTTGCCAATCCTCCGACTAATTTTGACCTCTAATAGCCCGTAATTTATCAAAAAATTCCATCATATAACTTATATGTTCTCACCTTCACCTTGCCTTATGCTGCATATTTTTCGCATTGGATGCACTTTGGAACTCCAATGTAACTCGTTCATGCTAATTTTGTAACTTATTTCAAGCGTCTCTGGCTAAGGTTTCATCCGAATATGGATAAGTTGAGAATCTTCAACACATAAACTGAGCTTCCACATTTTTCTTTTTCCACTTGGCCGCGTCGTTAACAGGTCCTTCAATAACAAGCCAAATATCTTCCTTTATTAAATACATCTTCATCTTAAACTTCCAATTGTAGTCATTGTCTTAATTGAGCTTCTCTGTTTCATACAAACTGTTATAGCTCATCCACATTTACTTTGAACCTCGATAATCTATACTTTATTTTCTCTATGCCTTTCTCTTCCTTACAATCTTAAAAAAACATCAATGGCCCATAACCTCTTATAAAATAATAAGGATATTTTTCTTTTTAGTTTAAAGTTTAAATTAAGACCAACTAAAAATATTGTATTTTGTATATTTTTCATAACATACGAACAAAATGTTACATTTTTTATTATCGTTGCTTTTTAATTTAATTTAATTTTGCATGTTGTGAGCAAACAAGTATGGAAATTAAAAAAATAGAAGTTTCATTTAGTAGCTATACCGAAGGTAAGTACAAAAAGCAACAACAAATGTACAAGACAAATAACAAGAGTTGTGTGTGAACTTCATTCTGATAGCGTCTATTTTTTCTTGTTTTCTTTCGAAAACGTCCACATACATTTGTAAATAATTTTTTTTTTAATATTTATAAATTAAATTAAAAATGAACCAAAAAGCCGAAAATAAGTCAATTTTCATTCGTTTCTTATTAATTTAATTTAAACAACGCATTTTGTTTGAACATTTAGAAGATCCTCTTGTGGAAGCTTTAACGCCGTAGTTACTACCAATTTTTATAAAATTTCTTATCAATCGATAAATTTCTCGATTAGGTTACTTTTCTTTAAGTTACCAATTAGATTTTCTTCAGTTTCATTTAAACGTTGTTCTCAGCCCAAGTTTTGCTTTAAATCACAATTTTTCGTAAGATTTATGTTAAAATGTTTTTCTTTACCAAAATACGTGTTCAAGTCATCGAATTTACAATGTAAATTCTTCAGTTCTTAACTGCGTCCATGACTACTAAAATGTTCAAAAATGTTAAAAAAAACACAGCTTTTTCTTTCAACTGTTAGGTCAGAAATTAAGTTTTTTTTATATCAGTGATGCGCAAGCCATACCACAATTGTGGAAAAATAATTTACACACATTCTTATGCTCTTTTGTTTAGTCGTCGATTTAATCACAGATTAGTTATCTGTGGATTTAATATCGACGAATGCACATGAGCGCGGATGTATAATATTTTTCTTTTGACACACTGAAAGAAAAAATTTTTAATTTTTTACAGCAAAAAAGGGAAGTATGACATTTCAAAAATACTTTAGGATTGAAAATGCTTTTGGCGGTATGCAATGCCTTTTATGTTATAAAACATTAAAAAAAAGAAAGAGGATACTTCAACAAGGCATTTTGGAACTTTTCAAAATACATTTAATATTAAAGAATTAAAATGAATTTATCTTAGATCTTGCAATTTTAGCTGATTTAGCCGCTATTTAAAATAAATTGAATTTAGAACTTTAAAGTACGAAAGAACGAAGGAATAGAGTTAACTCGGTTAACTTAAAAAATATTATGCTCATTCGAAATTGAAAAAAAAACATGAAAATAGAATAGTTCATATAAAATTTTTATGAGATTTTTTTATTATAATTTTTCTTTAATACTTTAGTTTTTTTTTCTGTTACCAAGTAACATATTTTGTAACGGAGTAAATCCGTGACATAAATTATTTATATATATTTGAATGTAATTATAATGGTTGTAAATATTATACTTATTTTTTTTAATGGAATAATGAATGTATATTATGTTATAATTTTCTTACTATTATTATACCCTTTAATGTAATGTAATATTATATAATATTATTAGCTTTTATTAATGAAATCATTTATCTCTTAATTACTCATTTATATTAGTATTAAGAATTCTCTTAAAAATAGTTACTCATTTGTATATTTGTTTTACTTCTCAGTATAACAGTTATGGTATATGGAAGAGAATGCAGCAACCGACTCTAGACATACACTCACACTGATGATCATTGGTTTTAAGGTTGTGATCAGAGTTCAGAAAGTACACTCATCGAACACACAATGTTCTGTTCAAAACCAACCCGAACATATTTTTCTTTTCATAACAATTATGTGTGTTACAAAATTTTTAAATTTTCCGAACACGTTACTTTTTCATTGTGCTCTTTTTTCAACCACGAAGTTATTTTACTTTTTCAATGAATTTTTTTTTTTTCGGAACGCGTGCTAAAAGTAGAGTACGCGTTCGCAAACAATAGCTTTAGTGGAACATTCGCGTTCGAGTGCGCAAAAAAATATTTTAATAGAACACCTTCGTGGTTGTGTTCGGAAAATTTAAAAATTTAGTAACACACATAATTGTTATGAAAACAAAAAAAAATGTTCGGGTTGGTTTTAGTTGTTTGTTTTTAATTTATGTTCGAGAATTTTGTACAGTGAGTGTACTTTTCTGAACTCTGGTTGTGATAAGTTTATTAGCACAGTGTACTACTACTACAAGTTTAGTTGGGCTTTGGTTGTCATGGTATACGGACCGCTATTGCAAGTATGTAACAGCTTCGGTAGCAGCCGTACCCATGCAATCATTGTTCAGCTCATTAGTAGTTGTGCACAAGGCTTCTACTGGTAATAACTGCCATAGATCCCAGGCACAGTAGTAGTAGTGAATAGGGCATCTATTGGTATGAAACCGCCATAGATCTCAGTCGTAGTAGTATTAGAGTACAGGGCATCTACTGGTCTGCAACAGCCATAGGTCCCAGACACATTGACATGTACTAAAACACTAACATTTTCCAAGATACCTACCCAGCACTTTTGCATATTTTAGACTTAAAAAGCTAGAACTTTAAAAAAAGTTGGTTTTTGATTTTCAACGCGAACGGACGTCACCCGGCTTTTGGTGACACGTTGCTGATTCTCGCCCTATACTTTCGTTTTAAAAGTAAATTAACTATTTTGTGAATAATTTGTAATAAATTGAATTTAATTGAACATTAAATTGGGTTTTGAATAAAATTCCTGGCCTGGCTGAACTATCCTGGAAAGCATCGTTATAATTTTTTTCACTAAGCAACTTTTCTTACATTTAAGAATTAGAATTTTTACTTGAATTTAAATTAAACTTTAATTTAATTGCTTATGTGCACTATTTTATAATGTTACCAAGTAACAGCATTATTTTCATTAATCAATTTTTTTACGTTAAGGAGATGAAAATTATTTTATAACATAATTCTACTAAAATTTTTTGACTTAAATTTAAAATACTTTAAATTTATATTATTTGCTTATATGCAATATTTTTTATTATTACTAACTAACACCGTTTTTCTTATTAAACAACTTTTCTCATAGTGTAACTTTATATTTCTCACCAATACAAATACATTTTATATTTTGCACTTCACTGTTTTATACACATTAATTCCTGAGGGAAAGAAACAATTTTTAGTACTTTTTATAAGGTTTGGGTCGAAACTTAAATTTCTGTCAAAGCAATTTTTATTTCATTTTCATTTTTTTTTTGTAATATGGCGCCACCTGTTGTAATCTTTTTCTTGCAGTAAAATTTACCGCTCTTTAATATAAAACATTTAAAGATAGATTATTTCTGCAGCCAGGAAATAGGCTTTAATTTTATAATTTAAATATGTAATCGAATTTGTTATCAAAACTTAAAATATTAATGGCGTTATCAATTTTGAAAATAAATGTTACCCAGCGATCACATAAAATGTTTTACATGTTGCCTTAACCCCGAAAAATTGCTACATATTTTGTAGCCACAATAGAACAAAAACTGTTACTGAATTTTTCTAACTAGCTTTACATGTCAGTAATGTTTAATAATTAGCGTTTACACAAAAAGTAATATAACACTGGGCTTAGCAACAAAAGCAAACATCACTTACTAAAAAAAGAGAATTTCTAAAAATAGTGTAGCATTCTTACCCTTAAAAGGGTAAAATATGTATTTAACATAATAATAATACACTCTTAAACTTTCTTTAGAAAAGAACACAAAGGTGTAAAAAGTGTTGAACGTATGCAACATTTTTGTCAGAAAAGAAAGCGCCATAAGCTTTTCTTATTAAAATGTATTTATATTTAATCGATACAATTCCTTGCCATTGAACGTACTCTTTGAAATATTAGAATTTCAATTGAAACAATTTTGTAACAAATTTTCTCTTTGTATAGTCACACATTAAAGTTGCTTAATTTATGTATTAATGTTCACAGTCACATGTACGTAATTTTCTCGGCTATTGTTTTTATACCCTTCACCACAAAAAGTTAAAAAATGGTATATCTAAGTTTGTCATTCTGTGTGTAATTTCTACAATATCCATTTCCGACCCCGTAAAGTTTATATATTCTGACTTCTTAGGCATAGCGAAGTGAATTGAGCGATGTCCGTCCGTGTTAGTGTTGATTTCACAAAAAAAAAAAAAAAAAAATATGGTAATTGATCAGATATAGTGTCGAAAGAGGTGCTACTGGAAATCAGCATGATCGTTCCATGTCCTTCGAAGCAGCAGGCAAAACAGCACGCTACCTCTAACTTTTCCATATCATTTGGAACAATAACGATAGAGAATTAAAAAATATTAAAAAAAAAAACATGAAGTGAAAAAATTGGCACTCGCCCATATTTTTCGATTTACGGTGTTCTGAAATTTTCAAATTTTATAAAATGTCAATATGGGTATCTTTAAGGAAATACTAACATTTTTAAAACTATTAAGAACCGATGTCAATTTTATGTGAAATTATATATATGTACTCGTATGCAGTACCAAATTTTTTTTTTTATTTTTTAATTCTCTGTCACCCCAATATTTGCTTTTTTGATTAGAGTTACTTCACTCAATAAGATTTACATAGATCGTAAAGGGTATATAAGCTTCGGCATAGCCGAATATAGCATTTTTATTGTTTTACATTGGTAAAGTTTTGTTGCTTCAGTCTTAGTTTTATTTTTTCGTAAACATAAAATGTTGGCGAGTTTTTGAGTTCAGTTACGGGTGTGCTGTTAGAAGATCAAAATCGATTAAAAAAATAAAAATTTCCATAAGTTTTAAATTCAACGATTCTAATATAATAAGAACCCCTTCTATAAATATTTAAACTGTTATTTGATTGTATAAGTATTTAAAACAAAAAATTTTATTTGTTACTTTCGTCCTCATCGTAGTAAACCAATTCTCTGCTGCTGAACACGCAGCATTAACAAAACAAGTAAGAGCCAGTTTACATTAAGGGCATTGTAGCTGACATAATTGTTGTTTTCCCTTTTGGTGTAGCTTCGTAAGTCGTAAAGCGTTTAAATTATGAGTGTTTTGTTATAAGAGCTAAACATTTTTTTGATTTTTACTCAACTAATCTTTCTTCTCATATATGCGTAACAAGCGTTGCCATAAACTAAACGTATTAATTTTCTAACTATTTTGGCATTTCCGTTCATACATAAAACTGCAAACCACGATAGAGAGGTAGATGAAAAGGAGAAAAAACTGAATATGCCACGAATATTCATTTCATGCTTCTTCTGCTACCGTGTAAGCTTTTCTACTCCTTTCGCCAGCAAACTTCTGTATCATGACTTTTGTCTCTGATATAAAGCTCATAATGTAAACTAGCTCTGAGATTAACTTCGTACATACTAACATAAAGTCACGATACTCAAATACATTTAATATATTATTTGGCTATATTTATGCTGAGAAACATTGTAATATTATCAGTGATGGCAGTTTTTTAAAACTAATGCTTTTTAAACAACTTAAAAATGAAAAATGTTTGATATGCAACATTAAAATCTTAAAGAAGCACAATGATACTTAACATTTCGAAATTAAGGTACTTAGAAAGAATGATTAGATTCCGACTACACTGTCATAAAAAATACTGCAAATACTAGAATCGTATTCTACAAAAGAAAGCTAGAGTCAAAGGCAATTAAAAAAACTAACTAGAGGCATTATTGGTAGTTGTGCTGGATAAAAAACGTTGTTCCAATCGAGATGATCAAAGTTGTTTGAACGCTTCAGCTTCGCCTTTTTCTTACTAAAACCGTCTACCGTCTAGGAGGCCTAATTTTATGGCACTCAGCATATTCAAGGCATATACATAAGTACTTTTAACCCACGGTCCATGAGAAATCATACTTAATTTACATTGAAAATAGGGTGGAGTTAAAAAATTATATTTTTAGATTTCGTTTCTCCTGTATTAGGAATTGATGCTTCAAAGGACTGAACATACTGAAGAAAAAATAGCTTCCTAGGTCATTGTTTTGAGGTGGCGCAAGGGACTTAAATTTTTTTAATTAGATCATTTATTGATTTAAAATTGTTTTATATGAATTTAATACAAATTGATTCATTCTTTTATTTATTCACATAGAATATCTATATATGTATATAAAAATGTTTTAACAAATGTATAGTAATTCATAAAATGAGAACGGCTGGGCCGATTTCTGTAAATTTTTTGTTAATTGTTCGTATTTTCGAGGAGAAGGTTCTTACGGAAGAAAATTTTGGAAAACCCATGCGGAAAGGTTAGAAAATTGGAAAACTGAAAATTGATTTTTTTGTACGTAATTTTGTGTGAAATTATTCCTTAATGGCTTTCCAAATTAATTGTGTTTTATTATTACTCTAAAGTTTGTCTGAAGGCTTAAAATTGGAGCGAAAAAATAATAAAAAAAAGTACTTTAACAAAAAAAAAAAAAAAATATTTTGTTGCCTTACTCAGGAGTGCTATTGTTGAAAAAATTGGGATTTGGTTTCAAATAATTGCATATCTTGCCTTGCTTTTATTACGTACCGAATGAAACCATCTCTTGCTTCTGACACAAAAACATTGAAGTTTCAGTAACGAGGTTGATACCAGGGTTCCCAGATTTTTTCGAGTCGTGTGCAACGCATGCCCTAAAAATATGTTTTTGGCTGTGCTTGAATTTAAAAAGTTTTCTTGCCATTACTCAAGCAGTTGAAGTATGTGTGAAGCAGTGTTTTCAAATTAGGGGATTTTATTTTTAAAATGGGGATAAAAATTTCAGTTTGGGGATTGAGAAATTCTTTGAGGAAATAGTTTGCGGCCCTATGCTTCTTGCAGATGCAAAAGGATCAAATACATATATTTTACGTTTTGGGAACTTAGTAAATTCTGTTTTTGGTTATCGTAATATAAAATATTTTAATTTTTTTTACGTACAAGATTCCTAGTATGTTAACAAATAACGTGATTTCAAAAGCTTAATTTGCCTTTTTCTAGCAATGAATTCAGTGAAAACCAAAATAAGAAATAAAATGCAATACAAACTGTTGGAATCTTTATTGAGACTTAATACACATTTTAAAAATATTACAATTTGTTGTGACAATTTTGTTCCATCTTCAGAAATGCTTACAACTTTTAACTCCAAAAATACGTACCAAAAATTGTTTTAGACAACGACATGGAACATTTTGATTCAGAACTGATTTAGCTTGTACAATATTAGAAAACGTATGTTAATACTTAAGTTGAATTTAAAAATAAATGGTATTATTTGTAGTGGGGAATTCCGGGGATAATTCAAAAAAAAATCTGGGAACCCTGGTGTCAATCTCGTCACTGAAGCTTCAATTTTTGTTTGTGGATCGAAAGCAAGAGATGGATTCATTCGGTACAGAATAAAAGCAAGGCAAGATATACCATTATTTGGAACCAAATCCCAATTTTGTCAACAAAAGCTTTCTTGAATAAGGCAAGGCAAATTGAATACTAGGTAAAACTAGTAGCGCAGGTGATTGAATTCGCTTTACACATTTCTCCGAGCTAACGTCAAAATTTATTTACATTTTCATGACGCGCCATTTAAAAAAACTAAAAAATAATGAGCTTGAAAATAAAATTGAATAATTAATTTGAAAAAAATTGAATGCGCAAAAAAAACGTTGTTTAAAAAGTGAAAAGTGTGTGTGCCAAAAAGTGCTGTAGGAATATAAAAAAAGAACAAAAAACTTAACTAAAAAAGAAAACGTTTCTTTATAAAACATTTGTAATTTAAAAACATTTTAAACAAAATATACATTTTTAAAAATGTGTTATTGTGCGGTTGGCAAGAAAAAGTACGAACGCGGGTGTGGAACTTTGTGCGATATGCCAAAGGACACTAAAAGAAAAGTGAAATGGAGTAGCATTTGTGGAATCAATTTTTCTGCAGCGGCGCGTATATGTCTAACATGCCAGTGATAAACAACTTACCTCCATATTTTTAATTTCATTGGACACCACAGTGTACAAATATATACGCCTTAAATCTAGTTTACGGACGCAGCTTAAAAATTAAAGAAAAAAATTCTACGGGGTGTAAAATTTAATTTTATGCAAAAAATGTAAAGCGAGTTACCGAGTTACGGGCCTCCAAAGTTCGTATGTACAATATGGAATATATCGAGTATTTTTTGGTGAAATAAGACAATATCTTTTCAATTGAAAAGGAAAATAGTAAAAAAATACAATAAAAACAGATAACGACCAAAAAATATATATATTAAATAAATTAAGTTTAGTGACAATACCATACGAAGAGATAAAAAAATCTTTAGCAAGCGAAGCCGGTGTTGTTCATACCTTAGAGGAGAAAAGTTTTCGCCCGGTCGAAGGCCGGCTACGCAGAAAATTTTTAGTAAGCGAAGCTAAAACTAAGAGCTATCCAAGAAACTTTCATATACAAATTTTTTTTACTATTTTCCTTTTAAATTGAAAAGATATTGAAATTACCTTTCCAATGATACCCATATTGTCTTATTTCAGCAAAAAATACTCGATATATTTCATATTGTACATACAAACTTTGGAGGCCCGTAACTCGAAAACTAAGGATCAGCCTCAAATTTATCACTTAACATTTTTTGCTTAAAATTAAGTTCTACACCACGTAGGCAACCTTTTTTTAACTTAAAGTTGCGTCCGTAAACTAGATTTGTTCCATATATACAAACACTTTTTAATAAATTTGTTTTTATTTTTTGTTTTTTTATATTTTTCGTCAGTTGTTAACTGACAAGTACAAGTAAATTTACACAAACAAAATACATGCGTTTTTTGTTTTTGTACTCATGCGATTACCTAGTATTCAATTCGCCTTGGAATAAGGCAACAAAATATTTTTTATTTTATTTTATTTTTTTTTTATTAAATTTAAATTACTTTTATTTCGATAAATGATCTAATTAAAAAAAATAAAATCCCCTACGCCACCTCAAGATTTTTACTCAGGAAGCATCAATTCATAATATAAGAGAAACCAAATTAAAAAAAAATCACATCACCTTAATCGATAATTCTAATTATTTGTTGTACTGCCTTAGTGTTCAAGCTCATTATTGATAAAAATTACCAACAAATTCAAATCAATAAGCTTTTTCTCCAAACCCTTTAACAAGTCGTGCAGCGAACCACACACTCGTTGCCTAATGCTAGGAGTTGTTTCCCCAATATATTTTCAATAGCAATTTTTTATATGAAAGCCAGTTTGTTAGTTTTTCAGCCATTTTCAAGAACTGTATCTCGCCTTCATTTTTTAAAGGTTAATTCATCGCAAGAAATACACCTCCAGTTTAAGATACACGTACGCAATTTAAAAACAACGCAGCTCTCAAATCTCGCATAAATAATTTCGAATTTACTTCTTCATTTGCTTTAATAAAATCTATATTAAACTGTTCAGCCTCCTGAGCATTTTGATTATCTGAAGAGATCCGCATTTTACTTAATTCAACATATTGGTTTATTGCTTAGTTCAGAACTATTTTGCAAGTTGATTCGTGATGGCAAAATATCACTTGGTAAAGGTCTCCCATTTATATTCCATATTTCTCTCGAGCAGTTAGTTTGTGAAAAATTGATTCTAAATCGGAAAACCCAACAATTTGTGTAGAGTTGGATTTCACTCTCAAATAATTTTGGGAAAGTGAAGAATTTAATTCATTATTTTTTTAAAAAATTCCGTTTTTAATCATAATGGAAGAGCAAAGGTTCATTTACCCCTTAAACTCTTTTATACTTATTTGGGCAATTCTTTTTAAGCACCACATCGAGGGCTCATATAGTTGGAAAAACACTGGGTAATATAACTACTCAAACCAGACGTTTTAAACAGCCCACATTATGACATTCCATACATTCCAATTATACGTCGTCAAAATATAGCAACAAAGCTCAGTGCTTTGGCAAGGACAAAAAAAACTTTTCCTAAAATTTAATCTTAATGATGACGCTAACGATCCTACAGGATTTAATAACAACACTCCAATTATTTTGCTAATATTTGTTAAATGTAACGGCAGTTTTAAGCAAATCGACTTTTGTCAGCTTAAGCCGTAACTTATGGCAGCTTTTCACGTAATACGAAGCCTCTTTTTCTAGCTGACCCTGTGAATGACCTTTTTAAAGAGGCTTAAAGAATGCTGCAATTGGAAATTTTGGAATACAATTACGATAATGAAGTTCAAACTGTCCACAACTAGCGTATTTAAATGAAAATCAATTACGAAAATATTACAAAAGCTTTCGGAACATCCTAGAACACAAACCAAGAAATGACTTTTCATATTGGAATTACCAAACATCGAAAGTGCTACAAAAAGATCAGTTCTAATGATAGTGGCAAGAATTTTTGATGTTTTTGGGTTATTAAGCCCTATTGTTGCTTCGTGCAAGAAATCTAGAAGCAACAACTAGAGAAAAATTCATTATTAAATGATCCTTTAAAAATCTATCGACGTTGAAAAAAATTTAGTCTTTATTGTTTAAATAAAAGCCCCAAGTTTTCCTATGCCTCCTAATTGACATCCGGATATTGTACATACGTTGAAGTGAAAATAAAAAATAGTTTCAATCAACTATATCACTAAAAAGAAAGTTGCCCCAGTCGTTCAGCATATTTTACCTTCGTGAAAAATATGTGCTGCATTATTTTTAATTAAAACATAGGAAAATACACATCGTAAATTTTAACCTCAATTGTACTATTTTGTGGTCAGATCCTAAAATTGTTTTAAACTGTTTATCTTCTTTTGTATGTTTTGGCGCTAATAGAGTCTATCGCGATATAGGACGAAGATACGGCAAGAACTTTACAATCAAGTTTGTCCCAATATTTACAAAATATGCTTATTAGTATTGTTATTAGTATGCGGTCGTTTCCATATCATGCTTAGTTTTGCACCGTATACGTCAAGATTTAAATATGTTCGCCAACAGCTTTGGGTTATCAACGCTAGAAATATTGTCCAAAAGGTGGTACGCAAATACTTCCCCTGTTTTAGATATAAGAAGAAAGCCATGGGGTATTTTTCAACTGACCGTTTGAAAGCGCAGCGACCATTTTGGGTTTGTGGCGTAGAGTTTTCTGTGCCATTTTTAACATCGTATAGAATCATAAGAAAGCCATATTAATTTTTCTTGCAGTTAAAGCAACACATATGGACTTAGTAACAGATTTTTCGACATATACTTTTCTCCATCAAGAATAATAACCTCGAAAGCATTGACACACTACATCAAAGTCACAGGTTTCAAGTTTGTATATATTCCTTCTCGATTACCCCATTTCGAAGGCCTTTGGAAATCGGCGGTGAGGCCAACTAAAATTATTTTGTCCAAAAACAAGTCCCGTGCTGGTATGACCTAAGAAAAATTTCGAGCAATTTTAATTAAAATTGAGGCCATTTTAAGTTCTTCATCGTCCTATGACACAAATGATGGCGAAGCCTTGACTCCTGCTCATATGCTTATTAGTTCATCATTATTGGCGTTACCAGAAAAGAGATTGGAATCTTGCAATAATTAGACGCACCTTAAACTTTGGGAACTCCTGATGTTTTTTAAAACAACAATTTTGACCACAGAGGGTTAACGACTTTTCAACAAAAGTCCAACTGGCTGTAATCATTTGAAAACATATAAGAATAAAGATAAGTAAGTACTTGTGACCGCACAACATTGGCTTTTAGCTCGCGTCGTTAGGACAATTTAAGGTCGTTATGGTAAAGTTCGAGTAGTTATCTTAAAAACTAAAATATGTATTTATCGAAGGTCAATTCATAAAATTGCTCCTCTCTCAGTGGATCAAGTTGATTGAAAGCATGCTCTCAATATGTACAGTCTCAATTTTATATTAAATTTTTGTTATAAAAATATATTTAATTAAATTTTTTGTGAAAATAGGAGTTGAACTCTTGATATTATAATTGAATTATAATTGATTTAGGCTTAAGTTCATTTTTTTTAATTTTTAAAAATTTTTTGTTTTTTTAGCAAGAAAAATTATTTTACAAATGTATGCGGATGTTTTCCGAAGAATACAAGAAAAAATAGACACCAATTAGACATCGCTACATCCTTCATCAGCATTCTTTGCATCTATCTACCTTTGGTTGTGTACATTGTAGGAAACATCATCCATTTAACACACTATATTTGTAAATAGAATACGAGAAGTACTCATATCAATATTAATTTGGTTAGACAAAGTCCACACACAAATCAAAGTATTTTTCCCTGTGCTCCCTGTAACTCGACTTATACATTTTTTTTGTGCTCTGCCCTCAAAAAAAAATTTTTAAATCTATGCAGACGTTTTCCAAAGAAAGCAATAAAAATTAGACATCAGCAGAATGTAATGCTGTATTTTCTGGATCGCTACATCCTTCATCAGCATTCGCATCTGTCTACTTTAGGTGATGTATATTGGACATATCTTCTGTACTGTGCGCGATGCACACAGTTTTAAAGGTTACTGTGAAGTAGTTGTCTTACAAAATTTTTGTGCAGTCTAGTCACAGCTGTGAAAGGAAAACCTGATCGTGTAGCTGAGGGATTACACAACTTGAAAGCAATTTTAGAAATAAAACGAAAATTAGTTTAAAAGAATTGTAATCAGCTGTTTTTTTTAAGTTAAATTAAAACAATTAACTTGAAAGTGAAATTGAAAGCAAATTCTTTTCAATTTTTAAAAGCATGAGTGGAATGGTAAAACAAGGTGAATGTATTGAAACTTGAAAGCAAGACTACGGCCCGTTTTGGAAACTTATGTGGTCCGCGCAAGTAGGAGGTTATCAATTCGACTGAATGTTGCTTTTTTATGCTTGTGCCTCCAGAACTGAGTCATTTCAGAACCGATCTTGATTATTTTTTGTAATTTGCTATATTAGGCATACAGGTTAGTCTCGTTTTAAAAACAGTTGATAATCTTAAATATTAAAGGATGTCCCCATACAACATACATAATTGTGTTATTAACCGTAAAGCGCACTTCTTTAAAATATAAAAAAACTGTTTATTACTATTTTCCTAAGAGTAAAAAGTAATACAAAAATAAATCTAAAAATTAAAGGTTGTCCCCATATGTGACGTAAATTGACTTATATGCGCCAATCTTTTGAACCGTTATATTCAAACGTTTGAAAATTAGACTGGATGTCGAATACAATGACCGTTATAATAACAAGTATAAACACTCAAAATTACAAATTAAAGGGTGTCCCAATAGTTGACGTAATTTGATGTGTGTGGCCGAACTTTTGAACCTTCATAGACAGAACGCTGAAACTTAAAAGGGGTCTGCATTGCTAAGCCCGCTATATCAACAAGTTTATAATTTGAATTTAGAATTTAAAGGATGTTCCTATAATTGATGTAAATTGACTTATATGGTGCTAGCTTTTGAACCGGTTTAGACAAATGCTTGCAAATTGGACAAAATATTTATTGCTATGACCGTTCGAGTAACAAGAATAATATTTAAAATTATAAATTAAAGGGTGCCCCAATAGTTCATTTAATTTGATTTATACAGCTATACGAGTACTTTTGGCTTTATATTTTTCAACGAATCTGTATTGCTAACTCCGGTATAACGACAAGAATAAAACTTGCATTTGGAAATAAAAAATAATAAATAATGTTATTTGATGTATCTGGCCATACTCTTGAACCGTTACAGAGCGACATATGAAATCTGTTTTGAAGTCGCGTTTTTTTTTTGCGAGAATTATTAATTTTCTTAAAATTGGTTTTATTTTAAACACGAAACATAGCTTTCATATTTATGCTAATAGTTTGACAAAGCTTTAGAAACATATAATAGACATTTCCATTGTTACTATAAGGAACACCATGTCATGGGCTACAATGAAATTTTCATGCTTTTTGGTATTATTTTTTATTAGCTCAATTTCAGATTTAAGTTCTTCAGTTTCACTTGATACTGCTATAATTTTTTCAAAATCAACTTCACTTGATAGTGCTATAATTTTATTCAAGTCCGTACTATTTATTTCTTGAACTGCCAATTCAAGTGTTGACACTCTTTCATATTTAATTTAATTTTAAATTTTTTTATCAATCTCACTTAAGAGCCGATTCTCACACTCACACAACATAGATTGTGTTATTTCTTGCAATTGTCTAGTTAATTTTACAAAACGTTTATTAATAACTTGTATAATATTAAGAGGAGAGTTTATACTTTTTATATAAAAAGCTTCAGATTTATTACAATGAGACATGAATGAAAAAACATGATTGCACATTCAGCCGTTCAAAAAATATTTCTACTGCGCATCTACGTCACAATAGAATTATTACGTGTGTTTGTTGTAAAAAAATAAGAGTTTTTTTGGCTCTCTTACTTTAGTTTTGTTACACTTTACATACAAATAGTCTATTTCTACGTCACACAAAAGAGACAACAAACTAACGGACCAGAGAACTGCACGAGTACACCGCAACTCATGAGTACACCGCATACTTACTCTATACTTACTCTATACTTTTCATACTCGAGTATTTTAAACACCGCAATAAAAAGTTGCGGTGTTTATTTTACCCATTCTTGTAAAAACGAGTATCAAAAATATCGCAATCAGAATTTTAAGTATTTTTTATACTCGTACGCGAGAATTTTTTAGTTCTCTTTATTTGTAAGCATCGTTGCCACATTTTTACCCTATTAAATTTTTTTTACTGCGGTTTTGTGAAATACTACATTGTATGCAGATCTATTTATAAACAATAAAAAAAAAAAAATTTGATAAAATCTATTGCTTAAACATTATGAACAGAAAAACAGACAACAACCATTTTCATAGGTATGAAATACAACACATATTTAATGAATAAAATGCAACAAAAACCGCTTAAAGGCACAGCTTTTGTGCACTATTTAAAGCAGGTATACTTATTTTGTTGCTGTTTTTTATGAATAATTATTTTTAGTTTATGCGCCTTGTTGTCATAAACGTGCTACTCGTACTAACGGTATTTAGGAAAACAAAATGATAAAATGAATCCGTGAATAAAAGGAAAATTACTTATTTTTTTAGTTTTAACAAAACTGTATATACGCTGATGTAATATATTAATTCCTCATAAATAATAATAAATAAAATAAAGTTTTTAGTTTACATATTTTATTTTGTTAAATATAATTATTGCTTTTATAACTATTTATTAATTTTAAAAATCTATTTGCTTAACGAATAGAATTTTTAAATTTCTCTCCTGTGTGACTTAAAAAAAAACCCTAACAAAAACGTAATATAATAAACAATGAACTATTCTTGAGTTATTAGTAAACTTTTGTTGTGTTTTTAATAAATGAAAATATGGCGAATTTTACGGGTTCTGTTAAATTTATTTTCTGTTATATATTAAATAAACTTTAATAATTTCAAAGAAGTATGTATGTTAGCTAATTTAGACATTGGCGACTTTTGATATTGTCTTTGATTTAATAATTCTGATCTGATAACTCTGTTTTCCTCTCACTACCAGCGTTGCCACACAAGAAATTGACTTCCTACCAGCGTTGCCGCTTTGGTCCAATCGGACCAAACTTGGTAGTTTTTCGTTTTTAAAAAACAGTTTGGTAGTTTGGTTGGTTTGTTGATTTTTTTTTTAATTTTTGGTAGGTTTTACTCCTGCAGCAATTTTTTAGCATAGTAAATTTTTCATCTTAAAAATTCAGAACATAAAATAAAAAAATGTAACTTTTAATAAAATAAACAATAACTTTGATAGTGTTACCACTATTTTCAAAAACTGTTTTGGGTGTACTAAAAAACATCTCTGCTTTTTTGCATAGGGGTGATTAAAGCTATAACCATCTCTGGTTTAAGAAACGCGAACTATTTTATGAAATTGAAATTAACAATATTTTTAAGTGAAGGTTTATTTTCAAGTGTATGTATTAAAAAATTAATAGACAAAATGGAAAAGTAATTAAACTTTATTAATTCTAAATATGTATCTATTAATTACATAAATATTTACTAATATTGCATGTATTTTTTTCAGATTTTTTATTAAAAACACCAAAATTAAATGAAAATAATATAATAATATAATTTCAGAAACGACATTCCATCAACCAGGTAGAACCACTCTTAAAATTTTTGTTTTAAAACATTTCTAAATTATATAATACTTTTAGTGAATATTGTAAAGAAACAGTCAAAAGAAAATTTAGAACCGAAAGGTTGAGCGAATTTGATTGGCTCCAGGAAAGGGATGGGTGTTAATTCTGCATAGTATGCTCTAAAACTATTTTGAAACCAGTGAATTATATGTGATATTTTTTGTATTTTAAATTCCTTTTGTTTTTTATCTGTATACATTTCGTATACACATACATACATCCGTTATTTTCAATGAAATATTGCTTTTATGTTGTTATTTTATGTATATTTTTATGTTTTTTATAAAAACTGGAATTTTTTATTATATTACTATATAAGCCAAAATAAAAATTTTGATTTTATTGAAGAATTGCATTTTAAAATTTTTGGTAGGCTGTTAACGATTTTGGTAGGATTTTTAAAAATTATTGGTAGGAAGTAAATTTCTTGTGTGGCAACGCTGCTTCCTACCAATAATTTTAAAAAATCCTACCAAAATCGTTCACAGCCTACCAAAAATTTAAAAATGCGTTTCTTGCACATAAACTCTGTTATACTCACTTGGATTTTTTCCGTAATTGTTGAGGTGGAAATTTGTCTTTTGCTGATTTTTAAGATGGATGTTATGATTTAAAATAGTTTTAGAGCATATTATGCAGAATGAACACCCATCCCTTTCCTGGAGCCAATCAAATTCGCTCAACCATTCGGTTCTAAATTTTTTTTTTGACTGTTTCTTTACATGCAATATTAGTAAATATTTATGTAATTAATCGGTACATAAGTATATACAATTAAAAAAGTTTACTTACTTTTCCATTTTGTCTGTTAATTGTTTTAATACAAACACTTGTAAATAAGACTTCACTCAAAAGTATTGTTAATTTCAATTTCATAATATTGTTCGCGTTTCTTAAACCAGAGATGGTTATAGCTTTAACCATCTTTATGCAAAAAAGCAGAGATGTTTTTATTACACCTAAAACAGTTTTTGAAAACAGTGGTAAAAATATTCACAGTTATTGTTTATTTAATTCAAAGTTACATTTTTTTATTTTATGTTCTGAATTTTTAAGGTAAAAAATTTACTATTGCTAAAAATTTGCTACAGGAGGAAAACCTACCAAAAATTTAAAAAAAACGCAACAAACCAACCAAACTACCAAACTGTTTTTTAAAAACGAAAAACTACCAAGTTTGGTCCGATTGGACCAAAGCGGCAACGCTGCTTACTACACACGTTAAAATCTCTCTCTTGGTGTTTGTTGTGAGTATGAGTACGAATAAAGTAAAGCCAGCATCGCAAACATTTTACTTGAGTATGGTAGACACTTATACTCAAATGGAATGGGTATAGTAAATACTCGCACTTAAGAAATGCGGTGGCGATCACACCGCAACCGCATTTAAGATGAGTATACTTAGAGCAAAGACTATAAATATACTAAGATGTTTCACTGCCGTACATTCTACATCCAGTGCATATTTTGTCGATGGACGTACTGCTACTGCCACTTTAAGAGTAAAATCACAAAGAGAGATTATTATTCTCAGCAAACTTGTTACTCTCATCTCACATTAATTCATTTGTATATACTAGGCAGCGTTGCCGCTTTGGTCCAATCGGACCAAACTTGGTAGTTTTTCGTTTTTAAAAAACAGTTTGGTAGTTTGGTTGGTTTGTTGCATTTTTTTAAATTTTTGGTAGGTTTTCCTCCTGTAGCAATTTTTTAGCAATAGTAAATTTTTCACCTTAAAAATTCAGAACAAAAAATAAAAAAAATGTAACTTTGAATTAAATAAACAATAACTTTGAATAGTGTTACCACTGTTTTCAAAAACTGTTTTAGGTGTAATAAAAAACATCTCTACTTTTTTGCATAGAGATGATTAAAAATGTAACCATTAACAATATTTTTTAACATTAACAATATTTTTTATTTTCAAGTATATGTATTAAAAAAATTAACAGACAAAATGGAAAAGTAAGTAAGCTTTTTTAATTGTTAATATGTACCTATTAATTAAATAAATATTTACTAATATTGCATGTATATTTTTTCAGATTTTTATCTAAAACTTCAAAATTAAATGAAGATAATATAATTTCAGAAGACGACATTCCATCAACCAAGTAGAACCACTCTTAAAATTTTTGTTTTAAAACATTTTTCAATAATATAATACTTTTAGTGAACATTGTAAAGAAACAGTCAATAGAAAATTTAGAACCGAATGGTTGAGCGAATTTGATTGGCTCCAAGAAAGGGATGGGTGTTCATTCTGCATAGTATGCTCTTAAACTATTTTAAATCATAACACCCATCTTAAAAATCACCAAAATACAAAACTTCCATCTCAACAATTAAGGGAAAAAAACCAAGTGTAACAGGGCTTATGTGCAAGAAATGCATTTTTAAATTTTTGGTAGGCTGTGAACGATTTTGGTAGGATTTTTGAAAATTATTGGTAGGAAGTCAGTTTCTTGTGTGGCAACGCTGATACTAGGGATGAGCGATCCCGTGATTTTTGAGGAACATCGTTACCAGTGAACGTGATTTTCAAATAACCGTTTTTTTAAATAGTTACCGTGATCATCGTTTGCAGTTTTTCTTATATTTAAACATACATGTTTATATAGGAAGAATATAATACTAAGTAAATTTTTATACAAACTGTAATTATAATGGAAAATGTATTTTGATCTCTACATTAAAAACAGCTGTAATTAAATTTGTCCAAAATTATAGAATTCGTTTTTCTTTTCTAATTTATTAAGCACCACCCAAAGGTGTGGCGAAATATTGAAAATATAAATAAAAATTTTTATTATTTATAAAACTGACCTAGTGCTTAATAAATTAGAAAAGAAAAACTATTTAAAAAGGTCAAAAAAACATTTATATATAATTATAGAATTCGGTAACACTGATTGATTATAGGTTCAAATAAAAGAAGCACCCAACAATTTTTTTTTTTTTTTTTGCTACATATGTATGTATGTGTGAAGTTTGGAAAAAAATAGTCGTTGTTTATAAGTAGAAGCAAGAAAAAACAAAACAGCAAAGAATCTGCATTGATATACATATGAAAGAATGAAAGGGTCAAAAGTAGTTGTATTTCTCTTTCACAAAGTCAAATTAAAATTAAGTTTGTATGTGTGCAAATATAAAAGAACGTTCTTACGCGGAACTGTTACTTGATTAACTCAGTCACTATAGTGACCAGTGATTTTTTAATCACAGTGATTTAATCTCAGGTACTGAAATATCGCTCATCTCTAGTATATACGTGAATACAAATGTGTATATATTTACATTATAAAATATCCAACGTAAACCAATGTTACCGATTGTGTATTTGTATGGTAACAATATGTGTTTTGTTGTTGTATAAGAGAAATGAGATCGATTTACACCGAATATTAAATTCATTTATAATCAATATGCAAATTTATTGTTCGGAACCTTTTCGATTTTAATTTACTTTTTTAGTTACTGAATGTTTGCTGTGTTTTTGTATACTGCCTTTTTGTTCCTGTCTTTTTCTCTTATTGATTCAATAGAGTTCTTATTTAGTTAATTTGGCTTTTGATATAAGACTTTCAAGTTTTCTATACAAAATTTGAGTAAAATCCACTAATGAGCTAAAATAGCAGTAGTGATATGGCCATATGAATATACTTTCTACTTTCTTGAAATGTATTCAATTTCTACTTTTAAATAAAAAATGTTTCATGAGAATATCATGAAATATTTATATTTGAAGCAATCAAGCACGAATAAAGTAAATTAAATTAATTTATTATCTAAATTTAATTACTACATACATATAAACTAAATACCACAATTATTAACATTAATTAATATGTTTCGATAACATTTATTTACGTTTATTTTATTAACTTTTATCACTATTCTAAGAAGAATACTAGTTTAGCGTCTAAGTTGTAGTGAACATACTGCTTGAATCTTATATATAAAAATGGTGTAAAAAATGAATAGTAATTCATAAAATGAGAACAGCTGTGCCGATTTCTATAACATTTTTTGTAAGTTGTTCGTATTTTCAAGTAGAAGGTTTTTACGGAAGAAAATTTTTGAAAATCCCTCCAGAAAAGTCGGAAAATTGAAAAAATCAAAAAATTGGTGATTTTAATAATTTGCTCGGGATAATTAACACAATATTTTTTAAAGATAATAAATTAAATTTAAAATTCCCGTAATTTAATTTTAATTATTAACTTGCAAGTGCCCATATAAAAGGCATAAATAAATTATCGTGGTGTGTTGTGATATTTTATTTGTTGTCTTAATTTGTTGCTAAGAAAGCATTGCTCATGGGAAACACATGAATGCAAAGTAACAAGTACTTGGAAAGTCTAAATTTTAAAGCGCCAGTAATTTATTTTGTTTGGCAATTTTAATTTATAAATTTAGCTATCAAATTCATATTGAGGTTTATATATAGTGAACCTATGTGCCGGTTAAATAAACAACAAAATATTTAATAATAAATATACATAAATAAGTGCCTTATTTTATTACCATTGTTTGAAATTTCTTAAAAAACATATTAAGTATCCACAAGAATAAATGCTAAAAAAAATTACTACGTAATTTAGGGTATGATTAGTTCGGCGCGATTATGCATATTTTTGAAAATACACAAATAAAAATATATAGTTACCCTACAATAACAAGAGCAGTCATATAGTTTCGTTTTTAGGCTTATTTTACAAACAATTTTTAAATAAGTAGGAAAAATAGAATTCAGAAATAAAATTTTATGAAGCACATTCTTCTTTATATGTAGATATGAAAGTATGTATGTACGTTTCTATATGTTAAATGTGTGTTTTTGTCTCTCAATACTTTACTTTAACAAAACATTTCTTATGAACATCCACACACATTTTTAAACGCATGTGTGTATGAATCTGTCTTGTTTACAAAACTAATATTGTGCTCTCTTGAGTTTTGGTTGTGCTCACAGAAATTTCTTCCCTCTTATCGCTTACCCCCGCTACCAAGAATCTGCTCATAATTTTTGATTTTTTAAATGTTCAAAGTGCAACATCTTTATAAATTTATTGTCTTTGCTTAGAGTATTAAAAACAGACACTCTTGCAGTTCTCTGTAACGGACCTGCGCAATGCGCAATCTTGTTTTCTTGATTCACACTGTTGCCAGAAGTGCAGATTTATCTGCATTTTGCAGATTTTGGCTTCTCAAATTGCCAAAATCAGATTTGAAGATTTTTGGCCTAAAATCGCAGATTTTTTTATGATTTGTGTGGCAACTTCTATTAAGTTGACTAATTTTTATTGTTTTCTTTGGAAAACGTCCGTTGTAAAATAATTAATCTTTCTAAAAAAAATTTTTAAGAAATTAAAAAAATTTAATTTATTTATAGTAAATCACAGTTCAACTCCTGATTTTCATAAAAAATTAAATTATAAACGACCTTTCAAATAAAAAATCCTCATGCATAGATTTTAAAATCTATAGAAGTATTCCAATGCGACGCCTGAAACATAAAATAACATTTACTCGTAAATGTGGTTTATGACAAATTTTTCATACAAATTTTTTCTAAAATATGTTTCAAATCTGTTTTGATTTTCTATGAATACGGCAGTGAATATTTTATCGACAAAGACGTTGACTATAAGGAGAACATAGTTAAATTTGCAGCAGATAAAGCTGCTGTCATGACAGGCAAAAATATTCCGTTGCCCAAATTTCAAAAAGTAAAATATCAGATTTATTTATTATAAAATGCATATGTCACTCACTGGTATTATGTTCGTCGTATGCACAACTTAAACTTCTATCTGCTGTGGAGACGCTAGCTAGAGACGTATTCAATTATTTGTGGAACAGTTCAAAACATTATAACCAATTTGATAAAATACAAAGTTTATTAGATTTTTAACCTAAAAAAATTTTACACACGTTCCAAAGGCGTTGGCATTCCGTATAGTCGGTTTTAAGTCGCTTATTAGAATTATATTGTTTAAAAAATTATTTTTTATTTGCTGTTCATATCAATCAAATCGAAACTACAATATTCATATTTTATAACCTAAATGATAATAATAAAATATATTTATCTTTCTAAAGTACATTCTTCGTATTATTAACACTTCAAATTTTTTTGTAACAATGAAAGCACATACCTAGGCACTCATGCAGCTAAAATAATTTTAAGCACAAGTCTTGATCAGTGCGATATAAACAAATCTTACCTAAAAATTATCCAAAGATTTTTTAAAGAAAATAAGAAACAGGATTTGAACTTTAAGTTTAGAGATTTAAAAGTATTAGATTTTAAAGATTAACTAAATGAAAAATAAATGACTTTAGTTAATTTCTGCAAAAACTATTCGAGAGAATATATAGTAAGGAAAAATGCATTTGAAGATTTATTGTAGATTTTTTAAATAAAGTGCAGATTTTTTCGCGAAATATTGTTGGATTTCGCAGATTTCACACATAATAGTTCTGGCAACACTGTTGATTCATGACAATGAGATATTTTGGTGTTGTTTCAGCAAGAGAAATCTAAGCAACTTCTCTTAATTTTTTATGCGCGGGAGATTTTGACTTATCCATGCTGAATTCTGGCTCTTGGTTTTGTTGTTTTTTTAATTATTTATTTTCCCTAATGTTTTTGTTTTGACTTTTTAATTTAGTTGCATACATTGAACTTTTTTATTTATAAAATTAAAGCTTAATCTCTTATAATTTGTAATAATTTTCCTGTGGTGATTCTCTAGTTCATTTGATTTGATTATTTATAAATAATTGCGAAAGAAAGTGTGTCCTTAAAGATCTATTTAAAAGATTTTGAATGATACCCATATGGATATTTAAAAAAATTAAAAAGCTTAGAGGCCACAGATATAACGCGTAAGCAATACAGAATATCAGATTGTACTCTTATCACATTTACCTATCGCATTGAACTTGCTTTCGCATCGCAATAGAGAGCCGAAAGAAGTACACTCACTGTCTTTACTTTATTGTTCGGACAATTAAGTTAGGCAATATTTCATCATTCGATTACACTATTCTCATCTTGTACGAAAAACAACTTCAAAAACGAATAAACAAAAACAATTAAAATTAATACGAAAATTGATTATTTGGAATCTTTTTACTTTAATTGTGCTTGATATGAATATTTTATGATATTCTCATGAGTTATATATTATTGAAAACTCAAAACGAAATTGTTGAGTTTTTATTGTCTTTTTACTTTATTAATTCAATGGAGTTCTCATTTAATCAATTTGGCTTTTGATATAAGACTGAGGTTTTCTTTACAAAATTTGGTTTTTGAAATGTTTTGTTTTTGTATCCCTTTTATCCATTTTTTAAAGATTTATTTGTTAAATTTTTATATAAGAGTTAATTTGTTCAAATGTACAATTTTTTTTTTTTCAAATTTATTGGGAGTTGTGAACGTGAGCAAGAGACAGAAGTAAATGTGGATTAGTAAAACTTATCTTAGCAAAGATAAGTACAGGGAAATTACAGACCGATTAAATCCTACTTACTTCTATATAGAGAAAGAAGTGATAGGGCACTGGCTCAGGGCAAAGAGAATAAAATTCTCGTTCTTTCTGCACGAGGCAGCCCAGACTTTTCTTTGGGTAGATTGTGTAAACTGAGAAACAATCAGCTGGTTAAAAAGTAAACAGTAGCAAATACAACAAATTCTATGTTCCATTCACCCAAATGTCTAAGAAAAGTGTTATTTACAAAAAATAATAAAAAAAATTTAAGAACATACAAAATATTTGCGTTTTTATGAACAAGTACATATATAGTTTGTTTGACATCTTGTTTTGGGGTAGAAGTTTGGTTTTTTATGTTCCCGTTCTTTCGGGAATTTTTTTCTTTGATTGAAAATAATTTATGTTTACTCTTATTTTACCGAAAAACTAATATTAATTAAAAAAAATAGATTTTTTCCAATGCTTGTACAGATTTAAATAAAAAACAACGTAAATAAATTTTCTAATGGAATTTGCTTGGATTACCAAATTCTATTAAAATGTAACCACAAGCAGTTTTTCACATATACTGAAAATTTTTAAGTTTCGAGTTAATACCTTTTTGTTGATCAAGAGCGATATATTAGTTTAGTTGATTAACGAAACCGAAAAGTTCTGAATCAAAATGCTATATCTCGTTGCTTTAAGCAATTTTGTTGAACATATTTTTAGAGTTAAACATTTGAAGCTTTTCTGGAAACTGAAACAAAAGTGTCACAATAAAATGTATTATTATTTAAATGTGTTTTAATTCTCAATAAAAATTCGAAATGCTCGTTATGCATTTTATTTCTTATTTTGGTTTTCAGTGAGTTCATTGCTGAAAAAAGCGAACTCATTTTTAGATTTACGAAGAGGCCTACATGTCATAATTTTTAACAAAGTTTTGTTTTACTATAATAGGATAAAAAAGTAAAATTTATATTATAATAGTAAAGTTACCATAACCAAAACAGAATTTTAAAAAATTCCCAAAAATCATCTTTAAATCTCCTAATCGGAGAATATATCCTCAAAGAATTCCTTAATCACCAACGACGGGATACATCCCGTAATCTGACAACACTGGTTTGCAGAGAATGTTTTTTAACCAACTTCAAAGAAAGAAGGAGGTTATACAA
This sequence comes from Gymnosoma rotundatum, assembly GCA_916610165.2. Classification (NCBI taxonomy): domain Eukaryota; kingdom Metazoa; phylum Arthropoda; class Insecta; order Diptera; family Tachinidae; genus Gymnosoma; species Gymnosoma rotundatum. Next base: position 84,801,146 of record OU744337.1, on the reverse strand, counting down.
TTCGGCTGAATGTTGCTTTTTTATATTTGTGCCTCCAAAACTCAGTCATTTCTGATCCGATTTGAAAATTTTTGGTTATATGAAAATTATGCTTACAGATTGGTTTAAAAACAGCTCATAATCTTAAAAATTAAAGGGTGTCCCCATACAACATAATTTTTTTTACGTGTATTATGAATTGTAAAGGGCACTTCTGTAAAATTCAAAATGACTGCGTATTAATATAGCTCCCACAAAAAAAAATTATACAAAAATAAATCTAAAAATTAAAGGGTGCCCCCATAATTGATGTAAATTTACTTATATGGGCCTATCTTTTGAACCGTTATAGACAAACGCTTGCAAATTGGACAGAATATCGATTGCTATGGCCGTTATAGTAACAAGTATTAATATTACAAATAATAAATTAAAGGGTGCGCCAATAGTTCATAAAGTTTGATGTATATGGCCATACTTTTGAACAGTTGTAGAAAGACGCTTGATGCATTGCTAAGTCCGCTATAACAACAAGTATAAAATTTGGATTTCGAAGTTAAAGGGTGTTCCAATAGTTAATGTAATTTTGTGTATGTGACCAAACTTTTGAACCGTTATATACAGAACGCTGAAACTTAAAAGGGACCTGTGTTGCTAAATTCTCTATATCAACAAGTTTATAATTTGAATTTAGAAATTAAAGTGTGTCCCATAATTACTGTAGATTTACTTATATAGGACTATCTTTGGAACCGTTATAGACAAACGCTTGTAAATTTGACGCAATGTCAATGTATACAAACACCTAAATTTAAGACAGAATGTCCACTACTTTGTTTTGTATAATAAGAAGTATAAAAATGTTATATTATAAATTAAATAGTTGATATAATCTGATGTATATGGGCAAACTGTTGAACCGTTACAGACAGACGGCTGAAATTTACACAGAACCTGATTGCTAAATCTACTTCAACAGCAAGTATATAATGCGAGTTTGCAAATTAAAGGGTGCCTCTATAGTTGCTGTAATTTGATGTATATTGCCAAACTATTGAATAGTTGAAAAAGTATAAAGTTTGGAGATATAAGTGTATCCCAATAGTTAATGTAACCTAATTTATGTGGCTATCCACTTGAGCTGTTATAGGCAGACAGATAAAATCTGTTTTGAAGTCGGTTTTTTTCGCAAGAATTATTTATAAAGTTGTATTAGTTTTAAGTCTTTACTTGTTCGTTAAAATTTTTTGGATTATAAATATGATTATGAATATGATCTGAATTTAAAAAATTTTGGTAGAATCCACTGATGAGCTATATGAGCAATAGCGAAACGGCTATATGGATATGCTTTTTCCCGCAATAAAACGTTGCATTATTTAGTTTTTTTTAAGAAATCAAGCAATCAAGTAAATTAATATAATAAAAATTACAAAAACGTTTTGAACTGAATGAAATATTTAATTCCATAACAAGACAAAAAATATAAATTTTGTTTAAATTTTGTATAAAACAAATAAATAAAAAAATGTTTAAAATACATTAGCCAGCGGCTACAGTACCACGGCCTTGAAACATCATCATCGATTCGGGTCCACGAATAACCCTAGACATGAGTTCCCAACACATTTTTGCAGGTAATAAACTAAAATTAAAAGAAAGAAAAAACGGACAATACAAAATATGATGCAATAAATAAAGTGAAATATTATTTACCATTTGAGAGGAGTAAGTGTGCGTATAGAATTTGGCAATACACGCCATGTTTCATTCTTTCGAACAGCTGCTGTTATTTGATCAGCTACATATTGAGGATCCAACATAGGAAACAATCGAGGTTTTACACCCGAAAACATTCCTGTATTGATGTAATATGGGCATATTAATGTCATATGGATATTATCGTAACCATGGGTTTTTAGATCGGTCAAAAGACTTTCGTGAAAACCGATACATGCATATTTTGTTGCACTGTAATCGGAGCAGCCATATGTGCCCAACATTCCAGTGACTGAACCAACCGTAACAATATGACCACGATTATACTGCATCATGTGTGGAAGAAATGCTTTCACCGTCCAATAGTGCGATATTATATTTATGTTGTATGTATTTTGAATGATGCGGTCGGAAAGGTCCCAAAATGGTTTACAACATACAATACCAGCGTTATTGATCAAAATGTCAACAGGTCCCACTTCGTTAACTAATTGAGCGGCTGCTTCATATACAGCATCACGATTTGAGATGTCAACCACATAGCCCTTACAATTGTGATGACCATTTTGAGCCAAAAGATTTATTGTTGTTTTTAATGCTAAAAAGAGAAGTCAAAAGTCATCAATGAGTTAAATAGTAGTTTTTTAAAGTGATCCATCGTTGTGTTTAGCCAACTTCCAAAAAAGAAGGAGGTCATCAATTCGACTGAATGTTACTTTTTTATGTTTGCGCCTGCAGAACTCAGTTATTTCTTAACCGATTTTTGGTAATATGATAAATTATGCTTACAGATTGCTCCCGTTTTAAAAACAGTTTATAATCTTAATAATTAAAGGGTGTCCCTATACCGTATGTACGGAATATATGTACACTTGAACCTGTATTTTGCGGTGTTTTTTGTGCTACTAGATTTGTGCGCTGTTTATGCGAATTGTGGATTTTTTAACTTGTTTTTTTGTTTGTTGTTGTTGTTTTTTTCTGTTTATTAACAAATAACAGTTTAATAACTTTAAGGAAAATGGTATTTATGGATTTGACGCAGGACGAAGTCATTTGTGACGACGAGGTTTTGGGTCATGTAATTCAACCTGCCACCGATGCAGAAGAACCTGTTTCGATGAACCAAAGTCCTATCACTGATTATATGGTTCCATCAACGAATGTGATTCAAAGTGAAGCAGCGACAGTGAAATTGTATAACCAAAACGACGCAAAATCCAAATTCCAAGTGATGATGAACTTTAGCTTTTTAAATTAACACATATAGTAAATCGTAGTATACATATACATGTATTAAATTATAAGTATAACATGAGTTTTTTTTTTTGTGCGGTCCCAAGTAATCGCATAAAAACAGGTTCATACTAGATATTCCCAGTGCACCTCGCTACCCCAATGGGAATAATCGTACAATAACCAGTCTTTTAAATCAGTCAGTTTTTATTTGAACATGCACACAAATTTGAAAGTTACTTGCACGAAATTTCAAGAACCTTTCCCTTACTGTTCCCAGGTAAAAGACAGCACTCTTGTTTCGCTCAACTACAGGTTTCTGGTGCAAAGTTTCAACATTCTACCTCTTATAGTTCTCTAACGACACTGTAATATTTTTCACTTTGTATGGGAGGTACCGCGCCCACAGTTTTAATTCAGCGAGTTTTTCACTACGTTATGCGTAATAATTAGAAAGTGCTACCTATTACAGTTACGCCCACTTGCAATATGAAAAAAAACAAGCACTCTATTTTACCAACCATATCTGATAACAAACTATGGAAATTCCGACAGACAAACACATAAAGATGGATGGATGGCTGTATGGATATATCTGTTTTCTTGGTTACTTGAAAGACTTGGATGTCGTTATAGACAAACGATTGAAAATTGGACAAAATGCCGATTACTACGACCGTTTTAATAAAAATATAAATTTTTAAAATTATAAATTAAAAAGTGTCCCAATATTTCATATAATTAAATGTATATTGGCGTACCTTTGGACAGGTGTAGATCGAAGGTTTGAATTTACAAAAAAACCCTGATTGTTTAGTCCAATATAATAACTTGTACAAACTCAGTCTTAAAGTAAGTTTTTTGTGCAAATGAAGTTGAAAAACAAAAGAGTATAAGATTACATCTTAATTTAAGATTTGGCAAAGCTAAATTATTATTAATTAACTAATTGTTTTACCTTCTTGGTTTATATCCCAGACAACAACTCGTGCATTTAATTTTGCAAAATTTAGCGCCAAAAGACATCCAACTCCTCCTCCGCCACCAGTTATTAAAACAACTTGATTTGAAACATCCTAGAAATAAGAACAAAAATCCATGTTAATGAACTATACAATTAATTTGTATTGAAAACATTGTACGGTTTTAGCAATCTAGCTGGACAAAATCCGTTTTTTAGTATTTTAATATTAATAACTAACTTTAATATTAATGAAATAGAAGTCTTTCTTTAAGAAAAATAATTTTATCGACATTTTATTAGTCTCAGAGACCCATCTTATAAACAAATCTCTTTTCCGGGGATATGATTTAATAGCTGCCAACCAGCCTAATAATAGAGAACATACAGGTGCTGCTACTATTATTAAATAAGTCTTTCTTAGTCTTAGAATCTGTTATCTTGCAAGCTGCAAGAATACAATTAATTTGTAATAATAGATCTATTTAAATTCTAAACTAAATATCAACACAGTGTGCTTTCAACGGGATCGCCTACATACTGGCCAGCTGATGTAACCAAAATACTAGATGTTTTAGATTTTTTTATACACAAAGGGATTCAACAAACCTCTCTATCTCTATAATCAGAGTTGAAATCATTACTAGATACAATATCTGTATCTAGTAATGATTTCAACTCTGATTACAGCCCAATTATTGTTACCTTTAGCACAGCATGCAAGAAAAAGCAGTTAAATACCAGGCTTCTCGTCGCAGAAACTGACATTATTCTTTTTCACTATTGCATTGAGTCTCAACTTGATCTAAGTTCGTCCTATAACACCGGAGACAAAATTGACCAAGCTGTAGAAATGTTTTAAAAAGTGATATATGACGCTTCGTTTAGGGCAACACCGCAAAATTTAAATAATGGTACAAGCTTTTGATTGTCGATTGAAATAAAGTCGCCTATTGAAGCTAAATGAAGAATGCAAAAAATCTAGAAGAGATCGAGGATGACGGAGGATAAAACAAATTTTAATCATGCGGCCAGTCATAAAAGAAGGAAAAGAAGGATGCTGGAATTAAAAATGAATCAATCAATAGATACCTCTTTAAACTAAGTCCAGTAAATAACAACGATTACAATCTCTGGAAAGCAACTAAATATCTAAAATATGCTCTAAAGCGTAAAAGTCCAATAAAAGACATAAATGGTGATTGGTGTCGTTCTGACAAGAGTAAGGCTGCTGCTTGTAAAAGCCACCTTGAAGACATATTTACTTCTTTTTCATTTTTTACACAAGAACAAATTTCTACAATTAACTCTTTTTTAGATACTCCATGTTAATTGAGTCTACCCATTAAACCTTTTAGGGTTAGTGAAATTAAAGCTGAAATAAAAATCGCATTCTAAAGAAATCAGCAGGATATGATAATGTAGATGCTAAAGTTCTAAAAAACTTGCCCAGAAAAGCCTTTATTTTTCTTACGATTTTGTTTAATGTATTTTTAAGGCAGTTTCATTTTCCTACCCAGAGTGAACATGCTAAAATTATAATGGTTAACAAACCTCAAAAGCCAGAACATTGTATCAGATTATATCGACCTATCAGTTTGCTACCCACTTTGTCTGAGTTATTTGGAAAGCTTTTTCAAAAAATACTCCTGCCCGTACTGGATTCTCTTCAAGCAATACCAGAACACCAATTTGGATTTCAGCACAAACATGGAACTTCTGAGCAGTGTCATAGATTAGTCAAAAAAAAAAAATAGTGATTCTCTAGAAAACGAAAGGTACTGCGCTTCAGTTTTTCTTGATGTCAAACGAGCCTTTGATAGAGTTTAGCACAATGAACTCTTATTCAAATTAAAACAAATTTTACAAGCTCTGTATTATCTTTTGACTAAATCATCCCTACATTACATTTTCTTAGCATCAATGGAGAAAACTCAGAAATTGGCAACATTAAGCGTACCACAAGGAAGCGTATTAGGCCCTACTCTGTATACTTTATTTACCGCAGATATGCCAACAAACGAAAACGTTTTAATAGCAACGTATACCGATGGTACTGCGATATTAGGTCTGTCTGCGTATACATATTTTACATAATTTTCTGCAAAATGTTGCAAAATCTTGCAAAATGTTGTCTGCGTACTCCAAACCTGTTGCAGCGAGAGAGCCAAAAAGAGAATTTTTTGACAGTTGGCAGTTAGAGAGAAATTTTTGCTTGCAAGATTTTGCAACTAGTTTGAACAGCTGTTTTTATTTACTTATTGAATGTAATAATTTTTGTGAAAGTAAAAATTGAAATTTAACAATGACAGAAGTAAGTAGTTAGAATTGTGTTGATTTTTAATGTTTATAATAAATTATAATAAACAAAACAGTTTTAAGTATACTACAAAATAGATGCATAGGCAATGATATATTTTCCAGTCTAAAGCCCTTTCTTATGAAGCCAAAAGAAAGAAATTGTGTAAAGCTGTATATGGAAGAAATAGTGTCCAATTACTGCGAAGAGGAATTTCGAAGACATTTCCAGATATCGAGGCAACTGTTTAAAATCCTATGCGATCGGTTTTCAATTCAATTTTGAGTAATTCTTCTGCTTTGTTATTTCAATTGTGTACACACCGATCAGCTGTTTTCTTGGGAGATTTTACTGGATGCTGTCTGCGTACTTTTTGATATATTTTCAGCCGACAGAGTAAAATTGGTCTTACTCTCCCAAAAAAATTTACTGAGTATTAGCTACTGGAAAAGTACTCAGACAGATCTATTAGCTACCAGTAAGTTTTCTACAAACTCAGCTTGATGTAACAAGCAATTGGTAAAAAAATTGCAATATACAAGTAAATGCAGAAAAGTCTAAGTACCTCACATTCACACTGAAGGATGGGGACTGTCCTTCTATTTACTTTGATGGCGTTGTTATACCTTAATCCGACCATGTAAAGTACTTTGAACTGACAACAGATAGACGCTTGACTTAGAAAGACCACATAAAACTGAAAAGAAAACAACTTAAAATTAAAACAAAAGAGCCTTAACAAACTTTTGCTTTAGAAAACGGTACTTAAGCCAGTATGGACCTATGGAATACAGCTATGGGGAACTGCATCTTACTCAAATATTGACATAATTTAAAAAAGCAGTCTAAAACACTCAAACTTATAACGAACGCACCTTGGTTTGTTAGAAACAATACAACTCACCGTGATCTTGATATACAGTTTATTAGAGATGAAATAAAAAATTATAGTACTTACTATTAGCAAAGACTAGTAACCACCAAAGTTTACTTGCAATATCATTGTTGGATAATAGTAATACAGTTAGACGCTTAAAAAGGTTACACATACTGGATCTCCCATTTCTAATGTAACTTTCAGTATTGGAAATATGTAATGTAAAAAAATACACTAATTTAATATATAACAGTTAAATTCATAGAAACCTAACACACTGTTATTAAACCCCTTCAGTATCATTGTTTACAAAGTTTTTCATTATTCCTAGTTTTATATCAGCAGGCGATAAGTGATTTTTTCTTTCTGAACCAACGACTCTTCAGATATAGTTTCTTTCGTGGACAATATATTACTTTATAGTGTTTATCTTTTGCACGATTGTTCTATTTGCATTAAAAGCAACAAAACTTAGTATATCTTTCTACAACTATTAATTAGCGAAAATGAGTATTTAATTTCAGTAACATTTTCACATTTATACAGACTTCTTTTCACGTTAATTTTTCTTGGGCAGTGCTTAAACTAATCTCGGGCAAATCCCATTCCTATATATCAGTCTCTAAAGTAAACCCCACTGAAAAGCTTTAAAATGCTGCGCTTGTAAAACATCTTTGAAAATCTTCTTCTCTCTACTGAAAGTATGAGAATTTCATTACTTTATGTAAAATATTACATCGCTTTTGTCTCAATGAAAAAGTTTATCCCTTGATTTTGACACTCCTAGAGAAGAGAAAATGGAGAAGTGCCTATAGAGCTGTTACTGGCTTAAGTCCGTAGAGAAAGGTGCACAAGGTGTATATATATAAATATATAAAAAATAAAATGAAGAAAAAACATAAAGAACAACATTTAAAACATTCAATCTCAGCTATTTCTTTTTAATTATAAATAAAGTCAATGCGTTGATTTTAATGAAATTGTATTTTTATTTTATTAGTTATACGTATATTATAATTTTTGCATGATGAAAATTTTTTTACCATTTTTAATTCATTTTCACATAAATTTTTTCAAAGACTAGTTTTTGTAATGCGGAGAAAGTGTTGAGCTGATAAAAATTGTTGTTAAAATAACTTAGTGGTAATTTAATAACTAGTTATTTTTCTAATTAAGCCGAAAAATCCGTCCACGAATTATAAGGAAATATATATAGCTTTTTGAGGGGGCATATTTGCTAGATACATAAAAACTCTGTACCTCAGTAAAGTTTTTATTAAGGACGTTAATATCCTCCACCTTAAGCCTGCTTTCTCTGTCTCTCTCTCTCTCTCTCTGCAATGCAGTGATATTATTATTATAAAACAATTTTTTGCGGAGGAAAAAATGAGAAACAGATTTAATAGAAACTTTTTTTAATTATTTATTAGTTGAGCCGTCTGACATTATAACAAATGAATTAAAATAAATTCCGGTTTATGTCCATTTCTTAACTTTATTTTTAAAATTTAAAAAAAAAAAATTATTCACAAATGTATGCGCACGTTCACCAAAGAACATAGGAATGTAAATGCTGCATTTTCTGGATTGCTACATCCGCCATCTTCGCATCTATCTATCTTAGGTTGTGTACATTATAAACATCATCTATTTAACCAACTAATTTTATAAATAAGATTACATGGACTATCCAGCTTCGATTCCCAAATTTGACACGGCGTTTTGACACTAATAGCATACTATCATAAACTTACTTTCTTCTTCTTCTGTTCATCAATACCTTAAACACTTGTATTTATATATCAATTACACATTCTGGTGGATGGGATTTCTAGGCTAATTTTGAATTAGTTCTGTTTTTCGAAATGCAATTCGCCATTAGTCGAGAACTAGCTGTTCAAATACATTTTAACTAAGTATCCATGAATATACCACTCCTTAATGGAGTGGAGCTTGGGTTGTCTGACAGGGCGAAGAACCTGGGTATCATCCTGGACTCTAAACTGTCGTGGACCCCCAATGTCTGATTTTGGGTGGATAGGGCCTCAGTGGCCTGGTATGCGTGTAGAAAGGCCATAGGCAGGCACTGGGGTATCAATCCCAGCACGTGGTACTGGCTTTTTGACACGGTGATAAAACCCATACTAATGTATGGGGTTCTCGTATGGTGGCCCGCACTGGGCAGACTGGCGAACTGCAGTATACTGAACAGGATGCTGCGCACCTTGGCCTTGATGGTCACCGATGCAATGCGCACCACTCCGTCGAAGGCCCTTTTTGCAATGCTGTACTGGCTACCGGTCGATCTCATGGCCAAACAACTGGCAATGAACTCGGCGGTTAGACTGAATGCAGCAGTGACGTGGAGGTCAGGGGACATTAGATATGCGGCCATTTTGGGCTGGTCCTCGGTTATTCCTGACAACATCGATTATTGCACGCCCACCCCCATGTCTGGCATTGGTTTCGTGGTATCAACGTCAGGCACGTCGAGTATGCCTTGTGGAGATGTGCTTGATGTCTATACTGACGGGTCAAAGTCGGACACGGGGGTCGGGGGGGTGGCATCTTCATTCCTAGATTTCGGATCAGGATAAAGTTCAGGCTTCAAGATCAATGTAGCGTGGTACAGGCTGAGATCTCGGCCATTACAAGGGCGGATTGCTGGGCGAGGTACCACAGGATATCCGGATCTGTACTGACAGCAAGGCCGCGATTAACTCCTTATCGGGTGTCTATACGACATCCAGATTGGTTCGTGAATGCCAGACATCTCTTGAGATGGCGAGACATTCTAACCTGGAACTATTTTGGGTGCCAGCTCACTCGGGCATACCCGGCATATAATCGCGGACGCACTCGCCAGATTTGGAACCCGGTTGGGAGACCAGGAGATAGATCCACTGGTGGGAGTTTCATTAAGCTGTATTAGAACTTTTTTTTTTGCAGGAACTGTTTAGGGCTGCGCAGTCTAGATGGTCTGAAGAGGTTACCTGCACGGTCTCGAGGACGTTGTGGCCTCAGTACGATAGTGGGAGATCCGCAAATCTGCTGAGGTTTCCCCGAGAGCAGCTGGGCACACTGGTGGCTATGCTGACCGGGCACTGTGTCATTGGTACCCATGCTAGGAGACTGAATTCTCCGCATCATGGCTACTGTAGAAGCTGTCAAGATGAGGAAGAGGAGGAAACGGTGGAGCATCTGCTCTGTCACTGCCCAGCTCTTTCTGGGAATAGAGCGGCCATTTTCGGCAGTCCGAGACTGCATGGTGTTGTTTATCCGGTCCTCGGGGTGGTTTGGATTTGGATCTTTGATGGTGCCGTTGGGACCTGAATCTGATCAACGCACATCCTGTTTCCAAGTGACACAACGGGACATTTGGGACCCAAGTGAGTTGGTCTTATTACGCCGACAGCCTGTGCAACCTAACCTAACCTATCCATGAATATAAAAAAATATCTTCAAATGATATGACTATAAATTTTCCCTTGGACTTATAATTCCGGAGATATTCACATATTTTTTGTTTTTTTTTAAATCTATTTTCTCAAACAAATTCTGATAATTTTGATCTTAGATAACGGTTAGACCGACATTGAAATATTTCAAAGGAATATTTCATTTCGAACTCAAATATTTACATACATACGTACATACATACATACACACATACATACAAACATACATACATACATACATTCATACATACATACATACATACATACATACATAATTATATCTTAAAGGTACACATCTAACATTTCATCTAAACATTTGCTTAAAATTTGTTTGCTCTTTTTTGCCCTAAGTTGTTACAAAACAATAAAAAATTTGTTTTGTGGTCACACTACGCACATTTGTTTGTATATTTTTATTTGTTTAAACAGCTATGGAATAATGTCAAATAACAGGCAAAGATGTTTTATGTGCGGTCACACCTAAACTTAAATTTGCCTCAAAATTTATTTGATCAAACTGAAAAAAAACATAAATTTATTTGCTGATACTGATGTGCTTGGATGTCTTCATTGCAATTCAATTTCTTCGGCATTATTTCAAAGTAATTTCAAAGAAAACTCTCAAAATGCTTTAATTGCAACACAATATACATATGAATGTAAGTTCAAAACAAACCAACAAAAACCATTTGCAGTCGGAACAAAAATTTACAAATGTAAGAAAATGTTCACATCTGGGCAGACTCTGAGCGCATCTTTTTAAAAGTCCCAAATCAAGTTTCTATGCTCTTCCTATAATATACTCTTCCAACTAAACAAAGCCATGCAAGAATATAAAATTTTTCATATTCTATGCTATAAATAGGCCAATATGGACCAATATATTTAGTTGAGAAAATCCAATTTGGAAACTCATCTCGAACGCATACTTTGGTGCAAGTAAATTCAAATACACTAATTATGCAGAGATCATTTCAAGCTCGTGTTATAAGAATGTGGAATGGCTTAATACCGTTTAATAAAAGAAAGTTCTCTTATACTAAAAGAATGTTCTATAGGATAATACTTAATAATATTTAAATAATTATTGTTACTGACTTTAACAAACTACATACTGTTTTTAATACATAAAAACAATTATTAGTAAATATGAACACATACATATATTTATATATATATATATATGAGTATAAAATTTTTCCTGTAATTTTTTCATTACTTGGCCTAGAAGGGCTTAAATGGTTATATTTTAATACATAAAAAATAAAAATAAGTAAAGAAGCTCCAAAATACGTTCTCAAAAAGAAGCACAATAAGAGAATGAAGCTAATTAGGAATTAGAGTCCACTTTTTAACAAAAGATTTTAATATTCATTCATTATATTCTAAAAAACTTTAATTAATTTAATATAACTTTAAACTACAGCTGTTTATTTGTTTATTTTATATATTTATGTAAGTGTAGACAAATAATATATTTAAATAAAAAGTCGTTTAAATTAAAAAGCAAATTTCACAAAGAATCAAACTGCAAATATGCAAAATTTGAATTGGGACACAAAGTTATACAATTTTTAATTAACTGAAATGTTTCAGATTTCGGAAAATAGAGGAAAAACCCTCGTATGTAGCTTTTAAAAATTTTTAGATTATAACTTACCGTCAAAGGAATATATAATAAAAAATGAAAAAAGTCAGTTTACATTAATTGCAAAAACAAGCTTTTAGCTTTAATTACAAATCGAAAGTTATGCAAGAAAAATGAATGCGCTTAAAATGGATTATCAGTAAGGACTCTTAGCTCTGTTCCTACGCTTCGGGTGTGATGGAAGAATAATTTTGTTTTTGTTCTGCATATAGCCGACTTTTTTCATCTATTTAAGCAGCTAAAATGCAAGTCATAATTAAAGTTTAATTTATGTTGGTTAAATTTAAGGGTGCTAAATTCCTGTTTAAAATAAATTAATATACTAATTCTTGAAGTGAAAGCATGTTGTTTTTTGTCATACATATATAACTTAATTTAAAAGTTATTTATAAGCATTTAAAAAAAATCATCTCAACCTGATCATAGGTTTATGTGCAGATTTATAACAGTACATAATTTACAACTTTAAACCTCTATTATTTCGGTAGAAGTAAAGATAGTTTTGCTTCAGTACAGTTTAGCATAAAATCTAAAAATAAAAACAAAACTTACTAACGTTGTAGGAATGACTATTTCAAGAAAAAATGTTGAGTAAATAATTTAGCGGAAACGCATATTTTTCGAGTTATATAACTTCTTGAGACTTATTTTAAACCAAATCAACAACTGTTTTACATAAAATTTGAGACCTTGCTCCGTTCTGAAGCGAAAATGTAGAAATATACCAAATCTATCTCTAATATAAAAATGGTGTAAAAAATGTATAGTAATTCATAAAATGAGAACGGCTAGGCCGATTTCTGTAAACTTTTTTGTCGGTTATTCGTATTTTCAAGGAGAAGGTCCAGAAGGTTCCTCCAGAAAAGTCGGAAAATTGGAAAAATCAAAAATCGAGTTTTTGTATGAAATTTTGCGTGAAATTATTCCTTAATGGCATCCCAAATCAGAAAATAGAAAGTGTAAATCATGGAAAATTGCGGAAAATGCGGAAAATTAGAAAAATCGAAAATTGATTTTTTGTATGAAATTTTGTGCGTCAAATCGCTCTCTACTGATTCCATAAAATAAATCACATTGAAAATTTAAGTATTTGTGTTGTATTATTAACATAAAATTTGTCTGAATGCTTAAAATTGGGGCGAGGCGAAGTTCGCCGGATCTGCTAGTTATATATAAAAAAACAACTTTTTTAATTTACTCTTTTCTTCCGAAAATTGCATTTTCTTCATTTTATTCACTATTTTCTTTAATTTTATTTTTAATTGCTTACTGTATTTAATGTTTATTTTCCAAAATTTAATAATTTATTTTAAATACCTAGGCAACATTGATAATACAGATGTTATTTGCTTCTATTTGTTCTTACAAAGTTTTTGCCTAAAAATTAGTAAAATATTTGCTATCGACTGGCCACACTATGTTCATATTAGAAGCATTTTTGTTTGGTGGCAAATAATTTGTTTGCTCCTAATAAATATTTTGCGATCAGACTACGGCAAACTAATATTTGCCGATTTCAGGTAAATGTACCTTCATTTAAATTATGTATTTATATACAAATAAAAACTTTGTAAAAAAAACTGTAAGTGTAAGAAAATTGTTTGCTAAAACAAGTTTTTGCAACGTAAAATGAAAACGGTAAAATGCATTTTGCAACGGAAATGTAAGTTACTGTGCTGAACAAAAATGTACAAAATGCAGTTTAAATGCATTCGCAAATTTTTAAAACTACGTTTACGTCTCAAATGAAAGAAGCAATTGACACAAATTTATATTTATACTTATGTATGAGTATAATAACTTAATTAATGCTTTGACCCTCAATAATCAATATCGGTGATTTAAATAATAAATCGGGAGATTAGCATGGGAAAAAAAGATTTTTTTTTTTGAAATTTGAGTATTAATTAATGTAATTATTTATAAAAAAAAAATCCCGTTGTTTAAAATGTTTAATATTTGCAAAGTGCCTGTGCATAAAATAAATTATCGTAGTGTTTTGTGATATTTTATTTTTCATCCTCTTTCAACTGTATAAAAGAGCAGAAAAAAACTCTGCCTTATACAGCAGAGAAAGAAAAATAGAATTACAATTGGTTATTGTTGTTTTTTGCTTAAACTTTGATTTTTGTCTTTGCTTTATTGTTTGGACAAGAATCTTTAGTTTATTTAAAATAATTGTCAGAAGTCTCCTGACGAGTTAAGTAAGCGATAACGAAATGGCCATCGAGACGTGCTTTGACCCTCAATAATCAATATCGGTGATTTAAATAATAAATCGGGAGATTAGCATGGGAAAAAAAGATTTTTTTTTTGAAATTTGAGTATTAATTAATGTAATTATTTATAAAAAAAAATCCCGTTGTTTAAAATGTTTAATTAAATTATATATATTTTAATAATTGTCCAACAAATGAGATTCCATTTTTGTGCGAAAGTTTTGGCTTCGCAAATTCGCTTTTTTCGTTTCTTTTTATAAATTTCTATGTGCGTGTTGTATGCAGCAGAATTTTTTTAAATGGCTGCAAAATATTTGGTTAGCAAACCTTGATAATTAATATTATTATATCCTTTTGTTATTTGCTAATTATAAGTTGAAAGCAATTTGAATTTGCTTACTTTGACCAATATTTTCCATTTTATTTTCCCCATTAACTTTGCGGATTATATATAGAGAAATTTATTATGTGACCGCAAAAATCCGTACGTGAAAAAAAAACTAAAAATAAAATACTTATTAATCACGTTAAACCCTCCATAATCATTATATTTTTGCCTAAAGAAGAACCGTTTTCTGATAATATGTGAAACTTTTGTAAAATTTTGAAGAAAAAAGACAATTTTGCGAAAAGAAATTGTGTCAGAAAAACTTTAAAAATTTTATTTCTTTTGCTGAGTTGAATAAGATTTCGTAATTAACGACTCAAAAGACATATTTGGTGATAAAGTTGACGTCACAAAGGGATTCATTAATACAACTTGTTAACTTTAAAATTTTTCACGATGCGAAATTTTAGTTATTGAAGCTCTTTCCGAATATCAATTTCTACTCACCTTAAGTTTACGGAAACGATCGGGTAATATGGTGTAATATAATGATTCCAAAATATAATAAATTGATTTAATACAAAATATAAAAAAATCAAAAATAAATTCTAGAATAGCGTACACGGGCTTTTCCGCCTTAGCAAGTTTAAGGTTCTTTTTCACCATTTTTATTTATTTTTTTTATAGTTAACTTGTCAACTAAGATCAGGGTCAAAAGAGAAATCAATTTCAAAGCGTTTTTTGTTTTTAATAATTTTTTTAATTCTACTAAACTTTTAATAGATACTTTTAAAAACTTGAAAAAAACATTTTTTCGATTTCTTATGAGTTAAATTACGCCAACAACAATTTTAACTATTTTACGTTTTTTATTAGTTTTTTTGCGATCACGTCTTCGAGCGTTGTGTCGTGTTTAGAGACTAACATATCCGAAGCCAAATATACTCTTTACTGAATGAAAAAAGAAAAATTATTGTTTAGATTTCAGTCAATAGAGTCAAAACAAAAAATGTGCCTAACAACTGCAAAAACTAACTAAAGCAACAACAAACAGTGTTTGTTGTTCGGTCTATCACAAGAAGACATTATAACGTTTGCTCATCCATGTCCGTCCAATTGTTTTTATTTATTTTACACAAACAAGATTAACTTACGTACGAGTAAAAGTGTTTTTTTATTGTTATCAAGCAAAATATAAAAGAAAATATTTTTCTGCACTCGTTATGCGGTTTCACGTCTAACTATACCCAGCCGGAATTTAGTAAGACATAAATGTTTGCAACATTTAAATCCGCAAATTCGCAGATCTTTTTTTCGAATTTTTAAACCATTTCATTTAAATCCTACCTGTACCCTATAGTAAAAGCTACGGTTTTTACACGCTGCCTTTGGAAAAGACCAAATTGTACCTTATTGTAGCTTGTTGTAGAATAACTTCAGAAACATTCTAGAGTTATCACTAGTAGTAGTTATCCACCAAATATTACATCAATTAATTAAGTAAATAACAGTTATTTATTGTTCATTCATTAGGCTTTCGTTAATAAATTTTATATTTTACACCGCTTGCTATGCTGATCGTTTCTAAAGAACACTTGAATAATACAGGCCGACAAAAATGTGTGGACACTTGTTTGCATCAGTAATTGGTGGTCATTGTTAGTTTATAACCATTTTGATCAGATTTCACAGCATAGTCAGTCTAGTAAGATACTTCACTTACTTTTAAGTGATGCGGCATTGTTGGTTTTTGACACCTGAGCCCGTTTTGAATATAGATAAAATGTAAACATTATGAAATCGAAACGATTTAAAACCCAAAATGGTTGCGATATGCTTTCTATTTTTGTTTTTTAAATACCTTTAATATAGTTTTCAATAGCTCTCCATTCAATTTCTATAATTGCTTTCGAGTAACTTCTTCATTATTGTTTAAAAAATATCTCAAAACGAGTCGTTTTCAAATCGATCGAATTCGAAGTTTCGAATAAACATATTTTTACTCAATAATCACGAAACTTTTTAGTTATTAATTTTAGGGCTGGGATAATATACCTGGCAACGGCAAAATAAATTTCAAATTTATAAGATCATTCAATTTTTGATTTGCTGTTTCCTACGAATTTAGTTTTTGTACTTGTTTTATAATAAAAAAAATTATATATTTCGCTAAAGGAATCAGATATTTACTTTATAACCTTCATATTTTATATAAACTAGCTCTTCCTGGTACGCTTCGCTACCCTAATGAGAGTAATCGTAATCGTATTTATTATTCAAACTAATATGAACGTAACAACGGACTTCATTCTGTCTATTGGGTCTTATGGATCAGAACTCACTTTTTGTTACAAACGATTCAGCGCGATTCAGCTGGTGAATTTTATTGAAATCGTTTGTGTTCCAATAATTGATTAGCTGATGCTGCTTTATCAATATGAATAGTGAATTTTTTCATCAAAAAGTTTTTCTTAAAAGTCATAAAACCTTCAGAAATTAAATATTAGTTGAACGAAATTGAAGCCAATTGATGAACAAAAATGTGGTTTTATACCCAAAAATGATGAGCCACGTTCAAAGTGTCAATTATTAATCAATTCCATGATATGGATTTTATTGACCGACGAGCTAGTGAAGAAACTATTACAAAGTTTTGTTTTGTAATAAAAATGGGGCCGATTTAACCAAGTGAACCGGCACCGAGGAAAGCAAAGTGGAGTAAGAACGTATGGCAAATTCTAACGACGATCCCTTTCTGAGATGTTTATAAATTAAATTACCTTCAATTACTACGTAGAAAAAGAAAAAGTAATAAATGAAGAATAAAATGAAACAGGTAAGAAAATTATATTTAATCTAAACAACGCTGTTTTTGCAATGTTTATGATAAAAATACAAAATTTAAGTATCGAATTGCTTCCCTGATTTGGTTTCTAGAGATTTCGGCATTTAAAAAATGTCTCGGCGGAAAAACCTCTAACGCATCTGTTAGGGTTATTCAAATCAGTATTTTACAAAGAAGTTACACAAGTTTGATTATAGTTTGAAGAAATATATAACACGAACTTAAATATCGCAAGTGAACGAAATTGTAATTATAAATAAATAAAGAATTATTATTATTATTATATTTCAGAAATGTAAATTCAAACTATAAAAATATACATGTATATGTACATATCTAATAATTACTTATGTTTTTTCTTTTGAATTAAAAAATATTACAAAGTTATAACACCAGAAGAGTATTTCTCATTTTCAAAATGTTATAATTGTCTGATCTGCCTTATTAGCATAGATATGTATTGTTTTTTTTATTTACTTTATTTTTTTAAATTGTGAAAGTAATTGGTGCCTCCAAAGAGAACCAACAATGAATGACAATAAAGTCTTTCCGTGGTCATGGTCCCAAGTGTTAATTAATGTTAGCGTCTTATATTTGTTTATATGTTTATGTCCATACCTCAACACATTTTTAATAACTCATATGCATGTACCCAGTTAGCATTTTTTTGAATTTTTGATTATATTCGAGTCTTTTTTGACTCTTCTACACGATTAAAATAATCGCTTATGCGCTCGTTTTAGAGTCGAAAATGATTGTTTTGTCGGTAGAAAATGGTACCCTAGCCGCGACTCTTCTGAACGAGCGCCTTATGACTCGCGTTTTCGACTCATTTTCGATACTGTTTTCAATCGTACTTATAATCAAATACGATACTTTTTCGAGTCAACTTTTAATCACATTACTAGCCGTAAGCGAGTCTTCTTCGAACCATATTATACGAACATTTCTAAATATATTTTCTCAAAATGAAACATTGCAAACAACGTTTTGCTTATTTTTTATTACAAGCCGTCTTAACGAGCCATTGACTTGTCCAAACATTGAACAATTTCATGTGCGCATATTAAAATGGTTTGTGTAGACCATCGATGTCGAGTCATGTCGTGTTCAAACAGCGAGAAAACGAAGCGTTAACATCGCCAAGTTTTCTCCACGCAAACAAACATGAACAAATGTTTGTAACCTATTCTGCTGACGTTTTCTTCATGTGCGAACGAATCAATTGCTCGTCTAGACGCAGTGTGACATTCTTTAGCATGTTATTCCAAATTTTTTTTAAATTCAAATTCAAAAAAATTAATTTTAAAAAAATTTGAAAAAATTCATTTGACATTTGTGTCTCTATTTTTTTTTACGAAGTGACATGTGTATTTATACGAAAAGTAAAAATAAAATATGTATGTTTTTGAATCATTTTTTCATCGTTAGGCTGCGTTTAATATGTCTCTAAAATAATTCTAAAAACAGTCGAAATTCAAGCATTTGCTTTTTGTACTTTTTTTTAAACAAGTCGCTTTCTTCGCTTTTGCCGGGATTATATTCGAGTCTCTTTTTAAACGCACAACTGATTAATCAGTTTTAAGTCATCTTGGGTAGTCTTAAAAGACTCACTTTGGTGATTTTTGTAAAAACAATCTTCCAAATGCTAACTGGGTATGTTTGTGTGGATGTGTTTTGTGTGTATATTTGTATGTATGTTTTTATGTATGTGAAATTAAAGGTAATTAAATATAAAAGAAAATGCTAAAAAGCCTAAAAGGTGTACATTTCACATTTGTGTAGTATTTAATAAGTAAATAATATCTAAAAATGAATCCAGAATGAAATAATTTTTAAATTGAAAAAAAAATGGAATATTCGATTATAGGAACGAATAACGATTCTAAAAGAAAATGTTGAAAACAGTTCGCTTCAAAAAATATAAGTAACAAGGCGTATCTATAAGGTGTAGTCATCGGCGAATTGTTACAACAAAGCAACTTTTTGGTCCGTGTCAAAAATCAGTGGTTGAGGCGAATAAAATTTTAATTTGCTTTGAAAAATATAAAGCAAGCAGACAAAAAATTCAAAACAAGAATAACAATATTTAAAAAATAAACAACACAAAATTTTACGAAACAAAATTAAATTCTGTGTTTTTTATAATTTTTTTTAGTTTTTAGTAAAAATAAAATTTCAACAAAGAAATAAAATTGCAACATGTTGTGGGACTTTCTTAATACTGGAACCAAAAACACATTTTTGCTGGAATAATTTCAAAATTTTTCTTTTTTTTCTTATTGTGTTTATATATACAGTAGCTCCAAGCGAAACTCGTACACCTATGAAAACAAATTTCTTTATGTTATATGTCTAAAACTAAATAGGCTAATAAAATAAATTTACTTAATTTTAGTACAAAACTATGTACTTAATTAAATATCAGAAACGAAATTTTGAATATAAATTTATTTATTAAAATACAGATAAATATTTTAAAAAGTGCCAACTTTCGACGCCAAAGCCAAACTCGTACAGTCTTATTTAATTTGGCAACATTCTTTTAATTTGCATCTAACTTCGGGATATTTCGTAAAAATAATTTAAAAAATTAGGGAGTTTTACCATTATTACCTTTTTTATTGTCATTTATTTGATTTTTTGTTTGAAAGAGTTACAAAAGAGAACAAAATGGGTAGACAGAGAGGACAAACTTCTGTCGCAGTAAGAAAATTAATAATTCAACATCATAATAATAATAAATCGCTGCGATAAATATCTGAGATAGTTGATAGAAGCCTATCAACAATGCAATATATTATAAAAAGGTGTAAAATGGAAGAGAGGATTGCGAACAAGAAGAAAAGTGCATATAACAAAATTTTCTCTGCTAAAGACGAGCAATATATTTTACGTCAAATAAAAAGGAACCCATTTTTAAGTGCTCCGAAACTCGTAGAAGTTGTGTAGAAAGACTTAGGAAAAACATGTTGCCCACAGACCATAAGAAACATATTAAAAAGGGCTAATTTCAATAGTAGAAGGACAAGAGTTAAACTTCTGCTTAATAAGAGAAATCAAAGAGAAGGTTACGATTTGCCAAGGAACATGAAACAACGGATTTTTCATTTTGGAAGCAAGTATTATTCACAGATGAAAGTAAATTCAACTTGTTTGGTTCAGATGGAAGACCTTTTGTATGGAGAAAATCCAATGAGGAGTTGCTTGTCTAAAACAGTGATGCGCAAAATATAAAATGTATTTGTATTGGTGAGAAATATAAAGTTGCACTGTGAGAAAAGTTGTTTAATAAAAAAGGTGTTATTTAGTAATATTATAAGATATTGCACATAAGCAAATAATATAAATTTAAAGTATTTTAAATTAAAGTATAAAAATTTTAGTTTAAACAAAATTTAGCAGAATTATGTTATAAAAAATTGATTAATGAAAAATTGCTGTTACTTGGTAACATTATAAAAGAGTGCACATAAGCAATTAAATAAAAATTTAATTTAAATTCAAGTAAAAATTTTATTTCTTAAATAGTAACAGTAAAAAACTAAAGTATTTTAAATACAAGTAAAAATTCTTATTAAAAAAAAATTATAATAAAAACGATCTCATAAAAATTATATACGAAATATTCTATTTTTATGTTTTTTTTTTTTTTTTTTTGAAATTTCGAATGAGCATAATATTTTTTAAGTTAACCTAGTTAACTCTGTTCCTTCGTACTTTGAAGTTCTAGATTCAATTTATTTTAAATAGCGGCTAAAATTGCAAGATCTAAGATAAATTATTTCTTTAATATTAAATGTATTTTGAAAAGTTCCAAAATGCTTTTTTAAAGTATCTCTCTCTTTTTTTTAATATTTAATAACATAAAAGGCATTGTATACCTCCAAAAGCATTTTCAATCCTTAAGTATTTTTGAAATGCCATACTTAGCATTTTTGCTGTAAAAAATTAAAAAATTTTTCTTTCAGTGTGTTAAAAGAAAAAATTCTTACATCCGCGCGCATGTGCATTCGTCGATGTTTAATCAACGACTAAACAAAAGAGCATAAGAATGTGTGTAAATTATTTTTCCACAATTGTGGTATGGCTTGCGCATCACTGGTCTAAAACATGAAACCAATAGTTAAGCACGGTGGTGGGTCAGTAATGGTTTGGGGATAATTTTCTGCATCTGGGCCCGGTGTTTTACAATTTATCGATAGTACCATGGATCAGCATATGTATCTGAACATTTTAAAAGAAAGTTTGCCAGTTTGTAAGCAGAAATTTTGTCTTGGTGAAAACTTTTATTTTTACCAAGACAACGAACCTAAGTATAAGACTTATAATGTGCGATCATGGCTACTTTATAATTGTCCACATGTTATGGATACACTAGCCCAGAGTCCAGACATAAACCCAGTCGAAAATTTGTGGAGCTATCTCGATCGTAAAATTCGTAGTCAAACAATAAGTTCTAAGGATGGCTTGAAAAGAGTTCTTCAGGACGAATGGGGCAAAATTGAACCGAGTTTTTGCGAAAACCTTGTGCGCAGTATGCCAAATATATTAAAAATGGTGATAAAAAATAAAGGCATGCACACCAAATAATAATATTTAAAACCAACAAAATAATATTTGATTGAAGTGTGGTGTACGAGTTTGGCTTTGTCACAGAAATTACTATTATTTTATGTTTTTATTAAAAAAATTTTTTTATTGAATAATAATTTAAAGTTTTTATGTTTTGTTAAATTTGTTATAAAATGAACTAATAAAATAAATACAGTTTTATTTGTTAAGAGTTTCTTACTTAATGTTAAAAGATAGATTAAAAATTAGTATAAAGTGTACGAGTTTCGCATGGAGCTACTGTACATACGTACTTATATACACTCTGGATCAGTTGATTAGAACCACTTAAAAATACATATAAATTAACTTTGACATAGCAGCACTTTGTATTTCTTTCCATAGTTTTCCATTTTTTCTTTAAGTTTCCAAGCACAGTTTTGAGACATTGCTCAATTTCATGCGCAATGTCCTGATAGGTCATTAACTATTATATACTGTTCTTGCGCATTTTCCACTAATTTGAGTGGAAAGTAGTTTTTTTTCTAGTAGTTTAAATTAAATGCGACTACATAATTGGAAATAATTTAAAAAACGAAAAGTGGGTTCAGAGTGGGTCATATAAAGGGAACAAAATTGTATATTATGTATTTTGTTTTTAACAGTTGCCTTAAACTCTGATCTTGTTGTATTTATTTTTGAACTCTAAAGAAAATTATATTTCGGACAGTAGTAAAATTTAGTTCTCTGGAGAAAAAAAGGCGTACTAAACCTGAAATTTAAGTGGTTCTAATCATTTATTGAGAGTGTATGTACATTGTTTATAAACAAATAAAGAAAATACAAAAAACGAAAAACGAAAAACAAACGGAATTGAAAAAAACAACAAAACAAACTTTGAGATTATTTCGAACAGTACTTCATGCTGTAAACTCATTCGAGACAGCAGCTACCGACTGCAAAATGTGAAAATTAGAATGCATGTGTTTATATGAGCATGATTATTTTGTCAACAACAAGGCAACAAGGCGGCAGGTTGTTGTCTGGGCTGAATTCGCTGCAGAAGTCAAATTAAACTAATTTCTATTTTTATTGGCGACAACAAGCAGTTAAGTGATGTCAATACTATAAGTCATGTTAAATAATAAGTGTTTAAAATTTCTTATTATGAAAAAAGAAAGAACAATAAAAAATTAAAATAAAAATTATTTATTTAGTGATTTAAGTGTACATCTATAATAAAACTGTAACAGGATCATTTCTGTAAATGAAATATTTTAGGAAAATATTGTTGTTGGTGAAGATAATAATTGATTTGGATTACATAATACCTATTTATTGAATTCTTATCTTTCTCGCGTAAGTGCTGCTGGATAGATTTGAGTAAAATTTTGTGAGGAGATCCTTTAGAACCTTGGTTCAAACATGGATTTACCAATTTTACCGGTATAATTGTACTTAAACAGATGTTAGCATTTTTTAGTTTTGTATATAGAAAAATTACATTTACATACTTTTCAATAATTACTTAAAACATATTTTCGAAATTTGAATTTTAAAAAAATTAGAGATGCCACACCGACGAATTTAAAGTACTACAATTGACATGACGAAAGTATACGAAGAATAATTGTAAAAATTTCAAAGAAATGTATTAAGATGTATATAAAACTACAATTCTTTTTTGTGTGGACACCATTTAGTTAAAAATTTACTTCTGTTCTTAGTACTTATATTAATTTCAATTGTTGTATGGGACATCTGTAAATATTAAACACGATTGGTTTTAAAAGATATCATAGAACTGTTGTATTTAGTTTTTTTATTTAACCACGTGTTATTTATACTGACATTATTATTGCTTCTGAGAAATCTTCAATATATTTTCAATATACTTGAATATATTTTTAATTTTAAAGACAATCCAATTGAAATAATTATAGTTGAAATATATTTTAATTTTAAATCCGATTTGCTTCTTTAAAAACTGCTAAAGTGACATCACTGAAATACAATAAATAAATAAAAATCATATTTTTATTATGTAGCTGCTGCCTTCACGAACACGCGTCATTTGCTGTCGTGTGTTCGTGTATCTTGCTGTGGCGAATGTGTTTACAGCATCATGCTGACCTGGTTATCAATTCGACTTTATTCTGATTTTTTAGAAAATTTATTCCCTTATTAAAACTCTTACGAATTGAGTTTTACAATAATCTAATGTACATTATAAATCACTTTTTAAGTTTGTTTGTTTGTTCGTTTGTTTGTTGCTGCGTCAATCAGAGGTATATAGCTGAATCGATTTTAATAAAATTTTAAACAGTTAGATATTCATGTAGAAGGTAGAATATTCAAAGTTAATTT
The DNA here is from genome assembly GCA_916610165.2 of Gymnosoma rotundatum. NCBI lineage: Eukaryota > Metazoa > Arthropoda > Insecta > Diptera > Tachinidae > Gymnosoma > Gymnosoma rotundatum. The sequence goes on along the minus strand of OU744337.1, from coordinate 84,776,659 downwards.
TGGAAAAAAAGATTTAGGCGGGGGAATGGGTCAGAGGCCAAACGCGCAGTTTTATGCATCTGCACCGATCTTAACAAAACCCAATTACAAAGATGTTTGAAATTTAGATATGTCCTGATCTTAAGTTCCCACAAGTAATAACTTTAAGTTTCCAAGCACAGTTTTGAGACATTGCTCAATTTCATGCGCAATGTCCTGATAGGTCATTAACTATTATATACTGTTCTTGCGCATTTTCCACTAATTTGAGTGGAAAGTAGTTTTTTTTCTAGTAGTTTAAATTAAATGCGACTACATAATTGGAAATAATTTAAAAAACGAAAAGTGGGTTCAGAGTGGGTCATATAAAGGGAACAAAATTGTATATTATGTATTTTGTTTTTAACAGTTGCCTTAAACTCTGATCTTGTTGTATTTATTTTTGAACTCTAAAGAAAATTATATTTCGGACAGTAGTAAAATTTAGTTCTCTGGAGAAAAAAAGGCGTACTAAACCTGAAATTTAAGTGGTTCTAATCATTTATTGAGAGTGTATGTACATTGTTTATAAACAAATAAAGAAAATACAAAAAACGAAAAACGAAAAACAAACGGAATTGAAAAAAACAACAAAACAAACTTTGAGATTATTTCGAACAGTACTTCATGCTGTAAACTCATTCGAGACAGCAGCTACCGACTGCAAAATGTGAAAATTAGAATGCATGTGTTTATATGAGCATGATTATTTTGTCAACAACAAGGCAACAAGGCGGCAGGTTGTTGTCTGGGCTGAATTCGCTGCAGAAGTCAAATTAAACTAATTTCTATTTTTATTGGCGACAACAAGCAGTTAAGTGATGTCAATACTATAAGTCATGTTAAATAATAAGTGTTTAAAATTTCTTATTATGAAAAAAGAAAGAACAATAAAAAATTAAAATAAAAATTATTTATTTAGTGATTTAAGTGTACATCTATAATAAAACTGTAACAGGATCATTTCTGTAAATGAAATATTTTAGGAAAATATTGTTGTTGGTGAAGATAATAATTGATTTGGATTACATAATACCTATTTATTGAATTCTTATCTTTCTCGCGTAAGTGCTGCTGGATAGATTTGAGTAAAATTTTGTGAGGAGATCCTTTAGAACCTTGGTTCAAACATGGATTTACCAATTTTACCGGTATAATTGTACTTAAACAGATGTTAGCATTTTTTAGTTTTGTATATAGAAAAATTACATTTACATACTTTTCAATAATTACTTAAAACATATTTTCGAAATTTGAATTTTAAAAAAATTAGAGATGCCACACCGACGAATTTAAAGTACTACAATTGACATGACGAAAGTATACGAAGAATAATTGTAAAAATTTCAAAGAAATGTATTAAGATGTATATAAAACTACAATTCTTTTTTGTGTGGACACCATTTAGTTAAAAATTTACTTCTGTTCTTAGTACTTATATTAATTTCAATTGTCGTATGGGACATCTGTAAATATTAAACACGATTGGTTTTAAAAGATATCATAGAACTGTTGTATTTAGTTTTTTTATTTAACCACGTGTTATTTATACTGACATTATTATTGCTTCTGAGAAATCTTCAATATATTTTCAATATACTTGAATATATTTTTAATTTTAAAGACAATCCAATTGAAATAATTATAGTTGAAATATATTTTAATTTTAAATCCGATTTGCTTCTTTAAAAACTGCTAAAGTGACATCACTGAAATACAATAAATAAATAAAAATCATATTTTTATTATGTAGCTGCTGCCTTCACGAACACGCGTCATTTGCTGTCGTGTGTTCGTGTATCTTGCTGTGGCGAATGTGTTTACAGCATCATGCTGACCTGGTTATCAATTCGACTTTATTCTGATTTTTTAGAAAATTTATTCCCTTATTAAAACTCTTACGAATTGAGTTTTACAATAATCTAATGTACATTATAAATCACTTTTTAAGTTTGTTTGTTTGTTCGTTTGTTTGTTGCTGCGTCAATCAGAGGTATATAGCTGAATCGATTTTAATAAAATTTTAAACAGTTAGATATTCATGTAGAAGGTAGAATATTCAAAGTTAATTTTGGAAAAAAAGATTTAGGCGGGGGAATGGGTCAGAGGCCAAACGCGCAGTTTTATGCATCTGCACCGATCTTAACAAAACCCAATTACAAAGATGTTTGAAATTTAGATATGTCCTGATCTTAAGTTCCCACAAGTAATAACTGCCAAGATCGAACTAGGACAAAGTTGTGTTCCTAACATTCAAATGCGTCCTGCCCTCTTGGTTTCATCACTGTAGCTTAAAAAAGGGTTTTAAATTTAAAAATGCATGTTGTATACTTGCCAAAAAAAAAAGAATTGAGTTGTTATTCCTTGTGGATACAGAACTATTCCACAAAAGAAAACAGTGCTTAGTTGAATTGGTTTATTCAACTTTCGATATATTCTTTTAAATTAATTCTCTTGTTGCAACCCGAAGCATATTCCTTGGTTTGTTGTCTCTTTTGTAGCCTTGCACGGTTGCTACGTGTGTACTTGACAAAAAAAAAAAACATTTATTTTGAGTATTTTAAAAATTTGCTTTGGCTAATTTGCTCTTACTGCTTTTATATGGCTTTTGCGAAATAAACTTCTATTAAGGTGTATACTTCCGTAAGTTGAGATATTATTTGGTTATTAAAAACATTACTATACAACGAAAATCATTTTCTAACTAATTCTTTTTGAGAATGGCCTCCGAATCCGTATCCTTTCACAAATAGAATGCCAAAGTATATAAGTATACCTAATTTTTAAGTGTTAATTTTGGTTTAGTGGAATTAAAAAAAATCTTAAAGGGTCTCAATTTCGACACCTGGAGTATTTTACAATCATTAGACACAATTAATTCAAAGGTAATTTTTATTATGCGTTTTCGCTGATAGAAAATGTAGAAAAAAAACTGTTTTTATGAAAATTATGCAAAAAAAACCTTGAAACTATTAAAAAATAAATGCATTGTGACAAATGAAAGGCTAAATTTTCTACTGAATATGAATAAATATACGCGCAGTCAGCAAATCCCATACGTTAAAGAGCAGTTTTACCGTTTGTCGACTAAAGTCGCATTTTGACCCTTTTTTTTGGCGGTCTGTGACTTTTTGTGAGTTTTTTTTTAAACGCAGGTAATTTTTTGGTATTTTATTTTGTTGTGACTTTACCCTTTTTGTGAGTTTACCCATTTGTTATTAAAGCGTTGCAATTTCCTAGGCTAACATCGTTGTAATAATCTAAAAAGAAATCAATATTTATTTTTCATGAGCTTATTCTACCCAAAGTTGCCTAGGTCGAATTTTAAGGCCTTTACCATATTTTGTAACCGAAAGAGTAATTTCGGAGATAACATAATAAAAATCTCAGAAGAAACGTCACCTACCAAATCCAATCTATCAATTCTCTGACTAAAGGTACGCAAACACAGAATTTATTTGCATTTGCACGTTCAAAAATAGTATCACCCTTTTTTAAGGAAATTGTTAGTTGATTTTTTAATTATATTTGGTTCTGTTATTTTTAAAGGCATTTTATTTTGCAACTCCGCATAACAACATGACCTTGTTATAAACAAATTACCGTCACCCACCTAAATAATATTTCAAGACAGGTCATGTGTAATGAAGTTTAGAATGACTGTTATATTTGTTGACTGCAGATAATAAAGTCTTCGGTTACAAATTACGGAATGCTTGATTATGTGAAACAATAATTCAATTGCCCTATTCACAAGCCCCCTAGTACGTGCTAAGTGCTAACAAAATACAGCGGTGCTAGCTGTGTTGTTGGTAATTTTCATGCAAACATGCGATACAACACTTAGTACTTTTTTCATATGTTTTTCAAACGTTGTATTTGTTTAAATGTTTTCAGCCTTATGCAAAAAAAAGACTAATGTCAACTTTAAAGTTCACACTAGTTAACTGACACACTAAGCCTAACAAACGTATGGTAAAAAATGGTATCCTAAAACACTACTTTAACTAATGTATGCTGCAATATATTTTAAACGTTAATACTGGCAACACCATTCACTTTTTATAGTTAATGATACATAAACACGAATATTAATTCGTTCGGGTAGTCAAATCTATTGAAAAAGTTTTATATTATTGTAAAATAAAATAACTTTTTTTTTTAATGAAGGAATAAATTAATGTTTTTAATACATGAAAAACAAAAATTCAATGCATTAACAATAATGTAAAACATTTAATACAACATTTTTTTGTTAGGATTGATACCAATTATTTGAATAACGAGCTTTGTTACGAGCTTTGTTTACTTTTGTTGATTATATGCACATCACTATAGGATTTTGTTAATTTATGTTATTTTTTATGTGATTTTCAGTAATTTTGTGATATTTTGTTATTCTTTTAAGTGATTTTAAGGAAATTTTTGATAATTTTAAAACTTATAAAATATTATGAATTAAAAAGAAGAGTGCAAAAGTAAAAGATCGGAAAATTCAGTTGAGGAAGACAAATTTAGTATATTTTTTCTCTCTATAAACTAATTTATTTTAAATGCATTTTTATCTTATTTACATGCTGCTGAAGGAATTAAGAAAAGAAAAGGTAAAAATCATTGAGAACAAAAAGCACGGATGTTAATACAAATCATTCCAAAAAAAAGGCTGGGATGGATGTAGCAGACATGCCCGATTATATCCCGATATTTGAATTATGCGTTCTAAATAAAATATTACAATATTAAAACTAGTTTTTCCATAAAATCAAAATTAATTTTACCAATTCTGCTCACTAAATTTAAAGTGTCCATTTTTTTAATTTTGTTTTTTAATCAACACATTTTTTTTTTCGTTTTATTAAAAACTTATTTCCGCAAAATTTTTCTTCACAATATGTAACCAAAAAATAAATATCAAAAACATCACTTTAAAGTAAGGGGTTACCTACTTTAAAAATTTTAAAGTTAGCGTAGAAGTTACCACACGTTTGTTAAGCTAATAATCGTTTTTGGATGAAACTTTAAGGAATTTTGCTTAACAATGAGTTTAAAGCAGCCTTAACTTTTTTTTGCATAATATGAATTATTATTTTTGTGTTCATGTGTGAATTATATTAAATTAAATTGAATTAAAAGATATTTTTATTAGTTTTTTTTTATTTAATTTATTGATTTGACTGATTTATTAGAAAGTGGAATAAGTCATTTCTGTTGTATATAGTAGGAGTGGGTATGTTGAAAACATATCTTAAGGTTTGTTCTCTGCCAATATAAGAACTGTTCTTTAAGATTTAATATTGCTTTAATGATTCGATTTCTAAAATTTTTTATGGTACCGCCATCACCTATACTAAAAGGAGATGCTACCTTACGGACACAAGCACCATTTCCTGAAGATCTCAAGCACTAAAGTACAATTTTAAGCTGCAAGTCAATGCGTAGTTGGAGCCTTTCGCCAATTGTGTGAAAAACATCGTAATTTTTTATAAGGTTGAATATATAGGCAAATTCCTCTGGCCATAGTCGTATCATATGAAGAAATCTGTTTTCATCAAAATATCTTAAAACTCGATTATGCCATAATGATGATTTTGGTACCCCTAAATGTATACTTCTGCGACTGGAGAGCAGGTACATTAGGTTCATCCTCATCTTCTTCATCACCTGTATTAATTTTTTTTATTTAAAATATGTAAGCAAAATAAGGAAACCGGTTATAACTTACTTGAGTCAACCATTAATATATCGAAACTATATTTTTCACACAAAAAATTTATTAATTTACTATTTTCTGTTTTCTCCCCCATTTGGCTTATAAATAACAAATGATGAATAGCACTTTTCTTCTTCTTATTTAACTTTTGACGTATGAAGTACAATGTACAATGGCACATTGATACAATGGTTGTTCACAAAGAAGCAAACAAAAGGTAGTATGCAATACTACCTACACCTTAGCTTAGCTTGTGAATACGGCAAATATTTTTATTGCCGTCTAAGCTTTATAACATGAATGTGACTATTTTTCATCTAGAGGCATCACAGTTACTTTTTCTCTTAAAATATCGAAATAATAGATGTGCCGAATATGTGCCGATATTTTATTAATAAATATCTCGGTTTAGATACAAAACTAAAAACCAATTTTGTTTTTACGATGAAAAATTTTGCAACAAATTATGCTTAAATCATTTTACTTTAATAATTCGTACTTTAGACTTTAATTATTTCATACCAGTAACTGGTAATTCAGCGTTTTTGAGGCTAAATTCTAATTTTAAACTTCATTCACAAATGATTATTAGTATTTTAGACTTTTAAAACGACTAACCATGAAATTATTAAAGTCTATAGTGCGAACATTCTGTTAGAATTTTTAACAACAGCGGCATATAAAAAAATTATTATTAATCACTTCATAGAAATTATAATACCCTATTTGACCATGAGGAAAAATATCTAACCGTGTTTAAAATTTTACGCTCAAACAAACAAACTTACAAAGATATTCAGAATAAAAATTATATTAGATTTGGCAAAATCTATATAAAATCTATATATTTTCTTGCAACATTGACAAGCGGCTCTTAAAAATTTATTTAAAAGTCTTAAAAATTTTAGCAGAAAGAAAATAAAAAACTAAATAAACCACTGAGTCCGAGTCTAAGTCCTAATAGTTCCATATATTTTGGTCAAAATAATGCAATAAACACTCCATTATATAAAAATCTAAACTTAGATAATAATCCAAATCAAGCAAGATATAACCAACGTTAATATTCTTTTAACCTATGAATTGTAAAGTTTAAAGGCGAGCATGACCTGCCCCTTATTTAGCTCGAAAAGATAAGGAAACATGGAATCAAAAGCTTATTATTTTAAATAAAAAAAATCATTGTTGAGTATTGTTCTTCTTGCTTAAACTTTGATTTTTATCTTTACTTTATTTTTTGGAAAAAAATCTTTAGTTTATTTCAAATATTTGTAAGAAGTTTCCTGAAGAGCTAAGTAAGCGATAGAAAAATGGCCATCGAGACGTGCTTTCACCCTTAATAATCAATATCGGTGATTTAATAATTCAATCAGGATAAAAATAGAACGATATTTAAAAAAAAATAATTAATATAACTAAATATTCCCGTGATATAATTTAATTCAAAAATAAATATTGTTTTGCACAACATGTGTCTTTTTTGAATGACATTAAGAATGTATAAATTAAAAATACCAATGTTAGCTTCAAGACTTTCTATTGGTACGTCTTGTTTGCCGGGTTATGTTTTGAATTTATTATAAATTTCACGTTTCAATCTCAAGTTTGACACACAATTTACATAATTATGTGAGCAGATCATTAAATATGATATTCAAATTAAATACAATTACTCAACTCACAACCAATAGTAACTTGTAAAGTATGTATGTGAAGTAATACCAAAATACATTCATATATAGTTATGAACATGCTATTATTATAAGTTTTTATTGTTCAACTTCTAAAAATGTCAAACTATAAAACCGAAAATAAAAAAGTTTAAACAAACTTTTGAAAATTGTATGTATGTGTGTATGAAAAAAATGAGAATATTTTTTACATATGTAATTGTAGCTACAAGATTATTTTTGCATACACATACAACAGAAATTTAATAAAAATAAGTAAATTAAAACTAAAGAACAAATACTGAAAAATGCGTTTTACTCTGGAATAATACACTGAACACAAAAATCTCAAATTCATAACTGTTTACATTTTCAGTTGATCGGACATATACCAATACAACGTGCTGATGTTGAAATTTATCGTCGTCATTATATGTACATATTTTAATAATTCTTGCAAAAAACTGACTTCGAAACAGACTTCATCTGTTTGCCCATAACGATTCAAGAGTATGGCCAAATAAATTAGATTACATTAACTATTGGGACAGCCTTATATTCCACCTCCAAGCTTTATACTTGTTCAATAGTTTGGCAATATACAATTAATTACAGCAACTAAAGGGTCACCCTTTAATTTAAAAATTATATAATTGCTGCAGTAGTCACTTTAAGGGAATTTTATTTTGTAAATTCGCACACCAATATGACTTTATTTATCATAATTGATATAGTAAGTCACACAATTTACTGTCATCCACCTACTCGTATATAATACATCAAAAGTGGATTTTACTTCAGGTATTGTCATTCAATTATTCTGTTGACTTAAGGTAATAAAGTCTTCGGTTACAAAGTACGGATTGTTTTATTATGTGAAACAATAATGTTAGTGAATAATGTCATAATTTAATTGCCGTCTACGTTATGTAATACGAATGTGACTTCAATGAGCTATTTTAATATTTATTTTTTTAATTTTTAAGTTTAAAAATTGCATTATTGGCTTCAATGAAATTATAGATTCAAATTTAATAATTTTCTCAAATTCAATTACAACAGAACTCTCACTTATTTTTTTTTTTTTTTTTTTTTTTTTTTTGAACATACTTATTGGGTCTCAAGCATAAAACGTGAGTTTGAGCTCGGACTCGATTTTTTGAGTAAAAGGTGCTTATCGTATGCATAATAAAATTAGATGTATTTGCTTATACCCATTGCTCACGTTTAATCTCGTCTTGCTCAGTTTGAACTAAGTTAGATGAGATTGTGCTCATTTTTATATGCATAAAAATAAGCTTTTGCTTTCTTTTGTGAACTCTTGCTCAAATTTTGTTGAGTCTGCCTTATAGTTGACACGCGTACACTAAAAGGAAATGGGTCTCATGCATAAAACGAGTAAAAGCGCTGAGTTGAGTCAGGTGAGCAACAGCTTTTGCTCCATTTCGTATGCATAAAAATGAGTTCAAACCAATTTCAATTACTTGAGCAAAGGGAGGTCAAACGTCTAATCGAGTCCGAGCTCAAGCTCACGTTTTATGCATTAGACCCATTATCTTTTCATTGCCATCAAAATTGCCTTGACATTATTGAAAATAATGACAATGACAAAAAATGTAATTACCATTTAATGCTAATAATTTTATATCAATTAAAAATGTTCTTGGTAACTGATTTATTTATTTACTTCGGTACTTTCTACAGCAAAACTTAATTCTTAAAGTAGCAAAAGTTTACAAACATTTATTACATTTATTACAATAATGGTACAAAAATCAGGATATAGAATAAACATTGTTAGAAATAAAATAAAATTAACGATAAGAATTATAAATAGTAATAATAGTCGTAAGAGATTAATATTAATAAATGTATAAATATTCATAAAGAGTTGTTATTAGTTATTGTTATTTTAATAACGTATTTGTAGCTAAAAATAATATTGAAAAATTAGCTTTTTAAAAAATAAGATGTTGCTAATGCTAATCTACTATTTTATGTAGGAATATTTACACTTTAATTTTTAAAAAATCGTCAAACTGAACACCAAAAATTTGCCTTACATAAAAGCTTATGCTGATTTCCATATGCCGCAAGTTCAAAAACATGTCTTGTAATATTATTAAAAGTAACGTTAAGCCTTGACTTGCTTTTTGCATCACAGTTTCTAAAAAGCTCGCTGCCATATGTTAATACTGCAATCAGATATGTTTTTGCAAGAAGAGAGAAATGTCCGGAGTATTGAAAATGTTTTCCCACAAGCGGTTGAGATATGATCCAACCAGATTAATGTACTGTTGAATATAACTCCTAAATTCTTAGCTTTATTCACTATTTCAATTTTTTCACAGTCTACAATAACAGTTGGTTTTACAATTATTTGAGTAAAATGAGCCTTTTACTTCAACACACTCAACAAGAGAACATTAAGCTTCGTGAAGAAATAATGCCCAATCGTATAAAACGGAGCAGCAGTACTGGTCAGCCAATAGATATTTCGTCGATAGGTTCTAGTCATTCTTCAAGAGAGTCGTTAGGAAATGGGGATACTAGTCATCTCTTTGTCAAAGGAGTTGCTGAAAAATGGTACTGGCTATTCATTAAGACAAATTATGTTTCCGAATGAACCACTTTGAAAGAAGCACTTCTCAAACAATATCAGTCAACCCGATCAAGTTTTGAACTGATGAGCGATATTGTGGAAAAGAAACAACAGCCTGGCGAGGGAATAGACGCATTTTTCTTTGCGATGATCCAGATGCGATCTCGGCTGGACATATCAATGCCTGAGAGAGAAATGATTAAGATGATCAAAAAAAATCTTAGAGATGACATCAGAAGTCGTGTCTACGCAATTTCCGTAAATTCTGTAGAAGAATTAAGGCAGGAATGTGTTGAGGCAGAGAAAATATTCGGCCGAAAAGACAGCAGGAGTGTATCATCATCCGTCCCTATAAACCGTTATACGAGGCAGGTGAATGAAATTTTTGAGAAATCTAATAATGAATCTGAGAACTTACCTGAGCCGTATCAAGAAGTGGCAGCTTTAGAAGAGGGCAGCGCTCAAAAACAATTTTTTAAAAATCCACTTATCTGTTGGAATTGTCGTCAACAGGGCCATATGTTTATGGATTATCCGTCCCCAAATAGAGCATTATTTTGTTACAGATGCGGCAAACCGGATGTGAAATCGCCAAATTGCAGTGACTGCAAATCAAAAAACTATTCCAAGAGCGTGGTAATAGCAGGGAACCATCGTTCCATGGAAACTCAGCCTGCAAACCGGTCACAGAGGGGGACAGATTAGATTTAGTAAAAGTTGTCAAAAGTTTTAACCATTTCATTCCCCAATTAAGACACCAATATACTCTTGAAGAACGTAAAAATAATTATGATGAAGTCAGAAATAGAATTTTTAATGAGTCAATATCGATGAAGAAATTAAACCGTATTAGAAAAATAAGAAACAAATTTATTGAGAGAAAAAAACAACGGAAGCTAGTTATTGAAGCTATAAGAACTGTGAATAGCAATAATGACCCTCGTGCTTTTGCTGAAATTTTTATAGGTGACCATCGTATGAAAGGATTGTTAGATACAGGAGCCTCTGTTAGTTTACTTGGAAAGGGTTGTAGAGAGTTAGTTGATAAAATAGGTATAAGCATAAAGCCAATTTTTTCTGTAGTTTCAACTGCAGATGGTAAAGAGCACAGGCTACTAGGAACCGTAGAATTAGAAATAACTTTTAAAAATCAAATCAATAAAATAGTATTTTATTTATGCCCTGACTTGGAACAAGAAGCCTATCTGGGAGTAGATTTTTGGAGAATGTTTGATTTGGCCCCTGAAATTTTTGAAATCAATGAATTAAATATTGAGAAAATACGGGAAGATTTTAAGGTGGCAGATCATAGGTCGCATCCTCATGAATTAAGTGAGGAACAACGGGAAAAATTAAATAAAATCATTGAGTTGTTCCCAGCATTTGATAAAGTTGGACTAGGGTGTACATCCCTGGAGAAACATACCATAAAATTGATAGATGGTGCGGTGCCCTTTAAGGACCGACACTATCCATTATCTCCAGCTGTACAAGAAATTGTTTATGGAGAAATAGACAGGATGCTTGAATTAAATGTCATAGAAGAGAGTGAGAGCCCTTGGTCAAATAGAACCACTGTGGTCAGAAAACCCGGTAAAAATAGGTTTTGTCTTGACGCTAGGAAACTTAATAATATCACCGTAAAAGATGCGTACCCTTTGCAGAAAATAGATGGTATTTTAGGCAGAATTGACGAAACTTATTTTATAAGTAGCGTTGATTTGAAATTCGCTTTTTGGCAAATTGAACTTGAGGAAGAGTGTAGACCCTATACAGCATTTACCGTAGCAGGTCGGCCACTCTACCAATTTCGCGTAATGCCATTTGGACTTTGTAACGCGGCACAGCGACTCTGTCGATTAATGGACAAGGTCCATTAATCGAAAAATGTATTTATATATCTTGACGATCTTTTGGTGATTTCTGACTCTTTTGAAAAACACTTAACAATTTTAGAGGAAGTTGCTGCCTGCTTAAAAAGAGCGAATCTGACAATAGGCCTACAAAAGTCGCAGTTTTGTTTTCAACAATTAAAATATTTAGGTTTTATAATTGGCGGAGGATGCTTAAAGACAGATCCGGAAAAAGTACGCGCTATAAAAGAAATTAGAGTTCCAAAGTCTCCACGTGAGGTGCGCAGCTTTTTGGGAACGGCTGGCTGGTACCGCCGTTTTATAAAAGACTTTGCTGCTATATCTGCTCCGTTGACAGATAAAAGGCAAAAAAATTCGAAATGACGCCAGAAGCAAACGATGCGTTTGAAAACCTCAAGAAAGCTTTGACTTGAGCACCCGTGCTAAAGCATCCCGATTTTGGAAAAGATTTTGGATTCAGTGCGATGCCTGCGACTACGGAATCGGGGGAGTTTTATATCAACTAAATGACAATGGTGAGGAACATCCATAGCCAAAAATTAAATGCATGCCAGAGGAATTATGGTGTGACGGAAAAGGAATGTTTGGCGGCTGTAATGGCAGTTAAAAAATTCCGTCCCTATGTCGAAATGATGCCCTTCACGGTAGTGACAGACCACGCTAGCCTTAAGTGGCTAATGTCGTTGAAATATTTGACAGGAAGACTAGCTCGGTGGTCACTACAGTTGCAGGCGTATGATTTCGACATAGAGCACAGGAAAGGTTCTGAAAATATAGTAGCCGACATGCTTTCCCGATCGCAAGAAGAAAATTGTAATGTTGAAGAGTTAAATATGGATGATTTGTTTGGTTTTGAGACGACTGAGTTTCAAAGTGAGGAATATTTGGAATTAATCCAGCACATAACAGAAAACCAAGATAGGTTACCAGATCTGAAAGTCGAGGTTGGATATGTGTTCAAAAGAATCGATTTCGACCGTGGTGATGACACAGAGTGTCAGTGGAAAATTTGGATTCCACCCAATATCACCCAAGCTATAATAGAAAAAGCACATGAAAGTCCAACCGCAGCACATGGTGGTGTTACAAAAACGTTAGAAAGGCTAAAAAGATTCTTTTATTGGCCAAAAATGCCCACCCAGGTGAAGGCTTATATAAAAGAGTGTCAAACTTGTAAGGAATCCAAACCGTCAAACCAAAATCTCTGCCGAGAAATAGGGAACCAGGTAATAACAGATCGACCATTCCAGAAATTGTATTTGGACTTTCTAGGCAAATATCCAAGATCGAAAAGTGGTAACGCTTACGTTTTTATTGTGCTGGATCATTTTTCCAAATATACTTTAATTAAGGCTATGAAAGAAGCCACCGCTGGAAATGTTATAGAGTTTCTGACACATGAAGTTTTCCATAAATTTGGTGTGCCAGAAATTATACATACAGACAATAGAGTACAGTTCACATCAAAAAGTTTTCAAAATCTACTTAAAACATTCAAAATTCAACATATAAAAACGCCTGTGTACCAACCTAGTAGTAACGCATCAGAACGCGTTAACCAGAGCATTTTGTCAGCTATAAGAGCCTATTTAAGAGACGATCACCGAGATTGGGATCTCTATTTATCAGAAATTGATTGTGCTTTGCGTAACTCGTTTCACAGCGCCATAGGTTTTACGCCATTCTTTGCGTTGTTTGGCTACCACATGTTTTCAAGTGGGGCAGATTATAAATTAGCCCGAAAATTGCACTCAATTTCTGATCACCGTATTCTTGCGAGGCATTTATCACATTAAAGATATTAAAGTTTAAATTGCTTAGCGATTATTTCGATTTAAACATTGATTTAATTCGAAATTAACAAGTGCAATATTAGGACATAAGATTAGTAATTATTATTTTTTTATTATACAAATATTTGTTGTGTTGTCCTAATATTCCCTTGTCGTAGCAATTTACTTTAAAATCTGTGATATATAGTTAGTACCTGATAGTTATAAGTGCCGAGTTGGTTAATAGTTAACATACCTGTGATTTTTATTCCTTCTGTGCAATAATAGTTCTTAGTTCCTTCTGTACAATATTTAGTATCCCGACATTCATCTTCGATGAAATTGTTTGCTGTGATGTCCTTTTTTTTATGCTGTAAATTTTGTGCAATAATCCATGATGATATTTTTTATAGAAGATAGTTTTCTATTCTCAAGAAAAACCTGAAAAATGACACACAAAGTAAACTCTTATGTGATAGATGAGTAGAAAAATTACTTCCCGTAATGGTTTTTTCTGTAGTACAATCAGAGTCAAAGACTTTGTGTTCTCTAAATTTTTTTATAAAAAAAATTCTAGAGAAGTGTCCCACCTCTGGAGCAGCGACAACCCATGGAGGAAAAGTAGAAGCGGCCCATGTATATTAGATCTGAAACGATTTTGACAAATATTAGTATTTTATAGTTAACATTTTTTTTTATAATAATAGAAAGTATTTATGAAATCAAAATGACGAAAGAGGAGTATTTTTAATCAGTTTTTTTTTTGCCTTAAACTTTAAGTTTTTAGGCGTTCGATTTTTATATATAGCACTGTAAGTGCCCAATTGGTATCGAAACCAATTACGTGATATATTTTTTTTTAGATCTTTTATTATGGGTGGCCACTAAAATCTTTCTTTCCTAAGAAAACTTTTTGAGTTGGCTTATGCTCTAAAATTGGTGTGGATGAGGTTTCCGACTCAGCAACGTTTGTGATGGAAAAACTGAGTGGATAATAGGGTTATATTTGGAAGGTAATGAACATATTGTGATCTCCTGTGATATTGGAAATATAAAAAACTTACGGGTATAAATAAGGTAATTGCCCGGCATATATTTAGTAGAGCATGAGATTATCTCAGGGTGTGAGAGTTCCCCACGTTGGACACCAGAAAGTAAATTACAGAAACGCACATATCCCGCACACCATTTCGTACTTCGCGCACTTGTACGACACGGAGTTTTGTTGCGGGTGGAAAATAAATTCCTAGTTCTAGTGCTGCTGCAAGTTGTGAATGGCAAGAGTGGAAAGCAAACAGTTTCCCACACATTTTTTTTGCTCATTTCTTTTGCCAATTTTTTAGGCTTGTCACTTATTTTATTTTTACACTGTTATTATTTTTCTATTGTATTTATTACACTATAAACGAATTAATTTTTTTTTAAATGTTTAGAAACTTTTTTTTTATACGACCGGCTAATCAAAATAATGTTTTTTTTCTGGCTGCTGTCAATTTGTGTTTTCTGCATGTATGCTTGTGTGTGTATATTTTTTTTTGTCTTATACGCATGATACAGTTGCCAGTACTGTGTTGTATACATATGTTTAGAACAGGGTAATGCCAGAACGAATAAAAGATAAAAAAACAGAACTGTATTTTTTTTGTTCACTATGGTATAGAACACGGTGAGAGGAGTTAGTTTTAAAAATTTGAAATTTAATTATGAATGAAAAAATAACCTTACTGTTTAATATGAGATCCCAGTGAAAGGAAAAGCGTTAGTAAGGTTATTATTAGCATTGAGGTTGAAAACATTAAGAAAATATTGAAATACATATATAAATAACAAAGAAATTGAAAATGGAAAATTTTTTGTCAAAATAAGAACATAGATAGACAAATAAAAATATGGTGATTTGGAGGGAAGGCAGAATGTTCTAGAAAGATCAGTAAGAAAAGATGGACGGCTGGGCGGCAATGATTTTTTGGAAAATTTTGGGAAAACGCAGGAAATTCACCACTTTATGTTGGGAAGTAAATAAGGCTGCGAGTAGGGGGATATCAAAGAATATTTGTCAGAAGGTTATTGTACTTGAAAGTGTTAAGAGATAAAGTTTATTAGTGCGGAAAAAAATTGAAGAAAGAAAAGGATAAAAGTAAAAATTTAAATTTGTTTAAATTGATAAAGACATCCTTTGGAGGAAAAATGATAATTTTTATAACCTAAAGGAAGAAAACAGAAAGTTTAACAGAAAAAGTGTAAAACGTAAGCTATATTTTATTTTTTTTTTTTGTAGTGAGTGCGTTCGTGATTTTTAATAAGTTTTGTGTTTCAACATTTGTAGCTGGCTCTAAATTTGGTTGGTGTTGGGAAGTTGGGGAGTAAAGGAGCAACAGTTCGAGTGCAAAAAAATAAGTTTTTGGTGAGAAATTATTAGCCCGAATCTAGTGAAGAGAAGAAACGCTGCAGGTTCTTTATACTTTCCCCACCAAAGTAAAGCCAGGTATTCTTTTTCTGTTTGCTTAATTAATTATCCGCCATACAAGGGTTTTAAGAAATGAAAAATATACAAGATAGACATTTCTTATAAAAAAAAGGGAAAATAAACAAATCAGTATTGAAATCCAAGATAAATATACAAAAAAATATAAAAGTGAATTTCATAAAGAGAGAAAAAAAATCAGATAGAAAAGTAAATTTTTCATAAAAAGAATTTAATTATAAAAATTAGTGGAATTTTTAGTTGTTTAATTATATAGAGTATACAAAAAAAATATTTATGTAGAGTTTATTAGTAGTTAATTTGTAAGTTATTTTAAGTTTAAGTATTTTGTGGTTGGTACCCTTTTATTAATCCGCCTAAAAGCAGAAAAATATATTTTTTGTAATTTTTAATGTTTGCTATAGCCCGTTAGAGGGCATACTTACATTTTTTTATTATTTATCCGTACAAAAAGAGTAAGAAACCGGAAATAAAAATTGTTTTAGTTTGTTTTATTTACAGAAAAAGAAAGAATAATACATATAGCTCTTATCAATTAGGTTGTTTTTTTTTTTGGTTTGTGTAGAATTCCTGAGATATGCTGCAGGGAATTTAATTATCCTTAGGGAGCTCCTTCAGGGTAGGAATTAGAATTGCAGAATTATATTTTGATTAACCATTAATTGATCGGAGTCTAAAATAAAGAAAATAAAACAAATTAATATTGTATAGTTTTTTTTTGTAATAGCTATATATATATATATATATATATTTTGCTGTAAGGGTAAAAAAAATAGATAAAGAAAGAAATTTTGTTAAAATTAAGATAATTTGTATTTTTTATAGTAATCAATGTTTCAACATTTGTATATAATTAAGTTTTTTTTTGTGTTTAAATAAATTATAAATTGAATGTAAATATGTAAAAGTGGAAATAGTTATGTTTATGGCTTGATTTGAAGAGGGGAAAAAGGCATGAAGGTGAGTTAAGGAAGGAGGAATCTGGGGGGCTACGGGGTCACAAAAAGGAAGTTAAGGTAGATGAGAATTTTTGTGACAAGGTTGGGAGGGCAACACAGTGGTAAAACATCTGCCACGAAGGTAACTGTTTGTGTGAGCGTGTTTGCATTAATATAGGTTTTGTTTTTTTATTTGTGAGATTTTTGTATATTTTGTTGTGGAATTTTTGTGATTTTTTTTTTTTTATGTGCGGCGTACCCAATGGGAAGGGTTGGAACCTCACTGAGATGAGCTTACCGTGGAACAAGCTAGTCGGAAACCTCATTGGTCCCTACGGCCGTAACAACATTTTGCTATGTGATGAAAATCGATATCATTTTGAAACTGATTTCAAAACACCATGACTTTATCTGTTTTTTTTTCTTAATTTTCAATTTAAAAAAATCCCAATGTATAAATAATTTGAATTGAAAGAATTTTGAATAACTTTAAAAAGTCTGCTTTAACGCCACGTTTCATTAGACAATGCTGTCATGACAATAAAATAATACGCATAATGCTATAAACACAATCAAAGGCTACCGACCATCGACTACCGACTACAAAAGTAGCTGGCTACAAAAATAGCCAAGTCGCCAGCTACTTAATTTTTGTAACGACTACCGACCACTAACTACAAAAAATAAACATCTGTTTTGACATATGTATTAAAGTTAACCAAAACAAAACAAACTAGATTTTTTTAAGTGAATTTGTATGAAAAAATAATTTCAAATGTCTCAAGAAAACTTAATTAACTTTATAAAAATAGTGGAAACAACGACTTTAGTGTATGAAGTGTCCACGTCCATATTTGCATGTAAATTGAACTAAACATTTACATTAAATAATATAATAAATACATATAAACAGTAAAAATGACTATTATATACTTACCAATTTCAATAAAAAAAACCCAAAAAATAAATAAAAATAAATAAATGAAACAAATTAGAAATTGATGAAAACAGAACTAAATGGAAAATTTGACAAATAAAAAGTAAATGAAAAATGCGCCAAATAAATAGAATGAAAAATGTAAACAAATGAACAGATGATTATTATTTTTCAATGGTGCCACTATAAAAGTTTTTCGCGTTTTTAATAGCGATATTTAATGTATTGCGCTTTTAAAACCAACATTTCATGCATTTATTCTATTGGCAACACTAATCTGTTTTTGCAGCCAAGAAAAACTGAAATTAGCCTAAGTTGGCTACGGGCTACAAAAGTAGCCGTGTAGTCGGTAGTAGTGTAGCTGCTAAAAGTATTATTCTCCTAAGCACTCATGTATTCTATTTTTGACAACTTGTAGTCGATGGTCCAAGGCGAATCAATTATCAGGTGGCAGCGTTAGAAAATTTATTATTTTTTGCTGGTATAAACGAATGTCAAACTTCATATAAAAAAAATGGTAAACAGATTTTTTATATATATAGAGTTTGATAGTAGTGTACACGGCAAAAATTATTAAATTCGCCTACGCTGCCACCTGGTAATTGATTCGCCTTGCGATGGTCGGTGGACATGATTGAGTTTATAGCATAAGTTGTCAAAAATGCTGACAATTGCTTCTGTAGTGCAGGCGTCCAGACAATAATTATGACAATTCATTATGAGCACGTATTCGAAAAATTTTAAATAGCTTTAGTGGTTCTTCCTGCTATTTTTCCATTTCTATTGTTATATGCAAAGAAAATTTTAGTAATTAAAATATTTTAATAAAATTCCATTAAGTTAAAGCAATTGTAAAAAAATTCGTCGGCATACGTCAAATCACTGTATTCAAAATATTCAAGACAGTAATTCAGACAATCGAAATGTGGACATGTATTAGTGAAAAACTTTGCATTGTTATTGTCATGACAGCATTGTCTAATGAAAACAGGGGAGGGGGTAAGGAAAACATAAAAACTCACAGCAGCACGAAGCGCTAATTGAATTTATGTAAACTCATTGGGATATAGCCAAAGGATTCACAAGAGGTGATAAGACTGATGCAGAAACTCAATGGAAGGATTTAGTTACTGAACTTAATAGCATGGGTCCCATAATACACGACATTAGTGGTTGGAAAAGGTGCAACTTATTCTATTTAAATGTGAATATATTTTATACGAGTTTTTTAAGCTATGGATTACCTGGAAAACAACAAGAAACTTTTTTCCAAAAAAAAAAAAATATAAGCTCTTGCAACAGGTCGTGGTCCATACAACCAAATATATACATATTTCAAAACAAGAGGAGGCCGTAGGAAAAACATCAGAAATGTACGCACATGTGTATGGCAAATTCTGTAGATTTCTTCTAAAATTTTCACTTAGGTATATGCTCCTTGCCTAGTAAAATTAACGATGCTGACACTATAAACGCCATTGCGTTTGTTGTTTTTCTTTAAACGATTAAGTTTTCCTTAAATTTAGTAAACAAAAGCGGTGTTTCAAGGCGTATTTATACATGTGGTGTTCTTTGTTCTGTTCTTCATCCATTACTAAAGCTGCTGCTACAACAAACGCCATTTTAACCTTTTTGCTTTTATTTTAAACACTTTTATTTAAAAATATTTATAAAATGTTAATTTTTATTATTTTTTTTCAAATTGTCGTAAGCAAATGCAGAGTTGTATTTCTTAGGTAATATTGTAGCAGTTTTTAAGAAATTTCAATATGAAATCAATCAAAATTCACCAATTCTTTATCGTTTGTTGCGAGAGAAGAATGTCGTAGGTTTAATGTCACTTTAAATTGGAAATTGCAACTACTGAAAGGAATTGTAAAACATACTTGTTAAAAATATTTTTTTTTTTGTGCAATATGATCAATTGTGTACGTTTATGTTTGACGCCCACAGTACATTAAATGAATAAATGTTTGTTATTAGTATCATTTGGTTTGCTTGAATTTATTTGGGTTTTAGTTTTCCAGACCTTATGCTTTTGTTGTTTGTGTTTTTTTAGATGTTATATTTTTGGTGAGCTTAAGTACTGGTAAAAAGATCCTTGTACGTCCGGCTGTTTATTTGGTTTCCTTGTTGATGTTTGTGAGCTGCGTTCCTCTGTATTTTTATATCTGAAAGTTTTATAGAAAAATTTAAAAACATTCTTAATGATATTATTAGAAAAAAATTTTTCACCTAGCGTGTGTTTTCCTCTTTGTTCAGTCTACTGTCAGTTTTTTTTTCTATAGGTATGCTTGTGTGTGTATTTTTTTTTTTTTTTTTTCTTATACGCATGATACAGTTGCCAGTACTGTGTGGTATACGTACATATGTTTAGAACAGGGTAATGCCAGAACAAATAAAAGAAAACAACAGAATTTTACTTTTTTTTATTCACTATAGTATAAAAGATGGTGAGAGAAGTTGATTAGTTTTAATATTTTGAAATAATTATGAATAAAAAACTTTTCTCACTGTTAATTATCATAAAAGGAAAAGCCTTGGCAGCTGGATGAGGAGTATTATTAATGAGCATTGGTAAATTTATAAATATAGAGAAGAAACAGATACTTGAATAACTAGAAAATAAAAAAATTAAATTAAATATTTTGTCCAAGTGAGGAATTTAGGAAAAATTAAAATACGGTGATTTGGAAGGAAGATAGAAAGGTCCAGAAAGATGGACGGCTGGGCGGGAAAAGATTTTTTGGAAAATATTGGAAAATTTACTTAAGTTGAAAAACAATTAGGTTATAAAAGTATGAAAATCAGAAGGAATAGTTAGCCAAAACGTTAAAATATTTTCAAGTAGTGAGAGCAAAAGTGAGTGCGGCAAAGAAGGAAAATCGGTTCCTAAAGTAATATGTGTGTGATTTTTAGATTGTGAATTTTAAACAACGATGAAGGTCTAATCCATAATAAGGGTAGAGTCGTTGGAGTATTTTTATCCTAAAGGAAAAGTGAAAAAAATGTAAGATAAATAATATCTTTTTATGTGAATGCGTGGAAATTCCCAAGTTTTTGTAACTGGCTAAAAGGTGTATGGTGTGTGAAAGTTGCAAGTTAAGTGGCCTAATATATGCAGCCTGGGAAGCAGTAGAAAGGCCGAAGAGGATAAAACTTTCGACACCAAAATTATAGCCAGGTAATGCTTTTTCTTTTCGTTACTAAAAATTCGCTCAATTAAAATATATATTAGTAAAAATATTATTTAACACT
The DNA here is from genome assembly GCA_916610165.2 of Gymnosoma rotundatum. Classification (NCBI taxonomy): domain Eukaryota; kingdom Metazoa; phylum Arthropoda; class Insecta; order Diptera; family Tachinidae; genus Gymnosoma; species Gymnosoma rotundatum. The sequence continues at coordinate 84,755,395 of OU744337.1, read as the reverse complement.
TATGAACAAATGTGTGCCAAAAACGAGGATATAAAAACAAATTTTTATTTACAAAAATTCATTCGCATTTATGGAAAAAAATTAGGCAGTTTAAAAAAAATATATTAAAAAATATTAAGAAATTATTTTTATAATTAGAGTTTAAACATATAAAATTTGTTATTAATTACTAATTAAATAATTGGTCATTTTATTAATTCGTATGTTTTAAGTTTAAAGATTATTTATTTACTAGTGCTCATAAGTTTATCAGCTACTATATATATATTGAATTAATCAAAGTTTATTTATTTCTTTTGTTAAGTATTTATTGAATACGCCTAAAAGAAGCACGGTTAAATTGCGTTTGTTTTTATTATTTGCTATAGCCTGTTAGAGGGCATACTTACCTTTTTTTTTTGTTTTATCTGAAGAAAAAAAACTGGAAACGAAAAGGTGTTGGTTTGTTTTATTTACAAGTAAAAGAAGATATCATTACTCAATTTAAATTAGTTTTTTTGTATATAAGTCTTCAAGAATACAGCAGGAAATTCCTCTAGCCTTAGGGAGCTCCTTCAGGGTAGCAAGTAGGGTAGTAGAAGTGCATTGCAGACAGTAAATCATTGTTTTGAGTTCTGAAAGAAAAGATAAATAAAACAAATTAAGGGTATTTCGTGTTGCATTGATGAAAAAAGGAATAAATACGGGAATTAATAGTATTATTGTTTATTTGTTAACTTATTGTTGTATTATCTAGAATTGATAGAAATAAATTATTTTGTGTTTTAAATTTTAAAAATTGTATAGGTTTAAGTTGTGGTTATTTCAATAAAATTATGGATGTGAATACATAAAATTGAATATAATTATGTTGTTGGCTTAATTTGAAGGGTAAAAAGCATGAAGGTTAGTTAGGGAAATAGGAATCTGAGAGCATTTGGATTCACAAAATGGAAGTTCAAGGTGGAAAAGTGTTTTTGTGACAAGGTTGGGAGGGCATCCTCGTGAGATAACACCTGCCACGAAGGTTACTATTTGTGTGAGCGTGGTTTTAATTTTTTTTTTTTTTTGAGTTTTTGTTTATTTATTTTGTTGCGGAAAATTTTTTGTGCGGCGTACCCAATGGGAAGGGTTGGAACCTAACTGGGATGTGATTACCATAAGGAAAAAATGAGCTGGTCGGAAACCTCATTAGTCCCTACGGCCGTAACACGTTTTCAGAATTGATTTTTCAAAACGATCAGTTTTCATCACATACCTGATTATTTTGGTTATTAAAACAGGGATAATAAAAGAAAATTGCTTCTATTAATGGCAGTTGAAATACAAAAAGAATTGCAGAAAAAGAAATATTAAAGCAAAGAAGAGCAAATAGCAATTTTCATGCATTGGTTCCTGAAATACGCTTAAATGATGTGAAATCTTTGTTTACTCTTATCGCATGGACCCCAATTTTGTTGAATAATTATTCTTGGAAAAACCTGTTAAAAAACCTGTATTTTTATTAAAAACTTTATTTAAAATAAAATGCGCTGGTTGGTGTTCTGTGTGTCATAAGGGATATTCGAAGGGAGAAGGAAATTTATTTACCGTTCCCAAAGATGAAAACACAAAGTTACTATTTTAAAGTAATATATTATGAATTTTCATTAGACAGGGCAAAAAAACAAAGAGGTAAGTGATCAACGGTGATGTGCGTTTTAGGGGTATTTCGAATATCTCACGCAGGAATATCACGGTACAGCCAAGACAGCCCGATATTAATAATGCACCGGTGTTTAATAGGAATACGGTACCAGATTTGTCACAGCCACTACCATCGTTCGTTTGCAAGCAACAGTATTCAACTTTTACAGGTTCAAAGATGGCAGGAGGCAACGGGTCAAAACAGGAATGGCAGAGGCAATCTAAACAGCTCAGCAAGCAATAATTTTCAGGAACAGACGGCAGGAAATAACGGAGAGTTACCGATAGGAAACGGATATTCAGGGTTCGCGTTTCGTCCAGGTTTTAGACAGGACGATCAAGCGTCGGAAAATCGAAACCCAGCAGATTGTCAACACGGTCTGCGAATAGATAAATGGGGCATACGATAAAAAAAAAGTAACCCTCTACTTGGCAATTCCACCATATCAGCTTCTTAGCGGCCTCAAAAGCGGCTATTTCCTATTGCTTGCTAAGCTGTTTAGATTGCCTCTGCCATTCCTGTTTTGACCCGTTGCCTCCTGCCATCTTTGAACCTGTAAAAGTTGAATATTGTTGCTTGCAAACGATGGTGGTGGCTGTGACAAGTCTGGTACCGTATTCCTATTAAACACCGGTGCATTATTAATATCGGGCTGTCTTGGCTGTACGTTGATATTCTGCTGAATCAGTCTTGGCATTAAGTTTAATAATCTCTCCTCAAAGTTTTTAAAATCTTCGTGCGTTACTGCCCTATTTCGGCAGTGTTGTTCTTGAGCGTCTTTTGTCGCTGTCTTTCCCAATGGCACGTTTGCCTGCCTATATGCGTCTGCTACTCCTTGTGCGCTGATGTTGCTATACGGCGGTGTCACAATCGTGCTATTACCTGACATACTTTCGCCACTAATCTCGGAATCGTCATTTATTTGCATCCTCATTAGAGTGGCATTAGGGCTGGGATTCTTCGGCACTGCTCCTGCATTTGCTGACGTAGTTGCTGTCGTAGCCCTAGTTGTTTTTGCTGTCGTAGACGTTGTCGTGGTTGTTTTAGTCGTTATGGTAGTTACTGGAACTTCCCCTTCCATCCTGCTTTTAGACCTCGTCTCGAACATTTCAGAAAAAAACTATTCTACCTAAAGACCTTTGCTTTCAAACGAAACCTATCAGAACTTATTCTCACGCCCTTAAAACAATCGCGTCTATATTGAACCGACCAAGTTGGGTTTAAAACAAATTTCTAGAATCCGAAAATAAACTGTAACACTTACCAAAACCATTTAAAATTTTCCCCGCGTGAAACAAAATACAAATGAAAAATCTGAAATTTAAACAGTACCAATGGCTTGTGGTATAGTTTTATACCAGACCATTGATTAGATACACTAATGTAATTAATTACTTCATCCGTTAAAATTTGTGGATAAAGTACTGTGAATAAATAAAAAAAAAAATAAAAACAATAAGATAAAAACATGAGGTGTGAACGGTGGTGATGTGACTAAGATGTGACTACTTGTCTACTAAATGAGCCTAAAATTAAATCGATTTATCTAAACTTTACCTTATCAGAATGTTTTCCTTATTTCGCATTTATTGACCAGTGGCAACAGCAGTGTTCACTGAACCCTGTCTGGACTCACTTGATCATTCTATGCTCCACTGTACTAACCCTTCAATATCGCAATTAGTGTACTTATTTAATAAGTCACTAAGACTCACACTGAGTTGCTTGAACCGCTCATCTGCTCAAAGCTAGTCGCAAACAGACGAAACCTTAAACGTTTCTTTCTGTGACTTACTAGACTTTGCACTAGACTACGTTAATTTTGCTCCACTTTACCGAAAACTTTTCTTTTCCACAAAAGCATTCTGACGTTATTTGTTGAAATCTATCAGTAGTAAAATCGATGATGATGTTTATTCGCGCCCCATGTTGGGCGCCATTTGTAATAATTTGTCATATATATATATATATATATATATATATATATATATATATATATATATATATATATATATATATATATATATATATATTTGAAATTTAGTAAATGGAAAAAATAGGAGAGAAACAAAATAATAAAATAAACGACCGCAAGTGAATCGACCGAAACGACAAAACTGCACGCGTGAACTCCTATTTTTCCAGCAAAACCCACCCTTTAATCTAATCTCTACACTGGCAACTTTTTAATTTGGACACGACTAAGGCTCGCGGGCATGGGTGGTGGTCCGTTGTAGAGTAGGTATCCGAGGTGCAAATAAGGTTGTGCCAGTGCATGTAGTACAAGTAGACACTAGTGCTCAGATGGAACGGCCCTCACTTTTCTCTCCCCTAACCGTGGTATTCCTGCGTGAAATGTTCGAAATACCCCTAAAACGCACATCACCGTTAATCACTTACCTCTTTGTTCTTTTGCCCTGTCTAATCAAAATTCATAATATACTCGTATTACTTCAAAATAGTAACTTTACAATATATTTTTCCTTTAGTATATCTTCAATATCCTGTTATTGTAAAATTTTGGGAAAAGATTTTTTCGCATTTTTGAATATTTATTAATAAAAATAATATTTATTAATATTATTATTAATTATTAATATTATTATTATTAATAAAAATAAAAATTCAAAAATTCGAAAAAATCTTTTCCCAAAATTGTAAAATCAATTATCCAAATATTTGCTTATTTGTTATTGCGCATTGCTCTGCGCCAATATGTTTAAAAGAGGAATGCGCTTGGCTCTTTTTATGCGCTGCTCCTTTTGTGTGCGCAATACGCAAAAGAGCCAAAAAGAGCGCATGGCTCTTTTACTGTGGTACAAAACATATTTTTTGCTAACGTCAAGATTATAATGTAAAAATCAATTCAATAAATAAATTATTTGATTTATGTGTTTGAGAAAGTGTTTGGGTCAGTTTAGAAGATTGTTTATCGTTTTTTTAATATAGCTAATATTCAAATAAAGGTTGGAGGAACATATGTATATTTATTTTATTTATATTATTGTCTATTTATTTCATTTACTTTATTCGTGCTTGATTCCTTCAAATATAAATATTTCATGATATTCTCATGAAATAATTATTATTTTAAACTAAACTACAAAGTGAAATGTATTACTGCGGGGAAAGCATATCCATATGGCCATTTCACTACTGCTCAAATAGCTCATCAGTGGATTTTACCCAAATTTTGTATAGAAAAACAGAAAGTCTTATATCAAAAGTCAAATTGATTAAATGAGAACTCCATTGAATCAATAAGACAGAAGACAAAACAACTCAAAAATGTTCTACACAAAAACACAGCAAACATTTAGTAACTATTTTTATTTTTTTGTCTATTTATGTATTTATATTTGACAGATATGTTTGTACGCAAACATAAATGTATGTATGCATGTACATATGTATGTGTGTATGTAAACGTATGAAAGAATAGTGTTATGTATTTTTGTGGTCTACGATTGTAATTTATTTTTGATTATAGGTAAGCAGTGGAGTTCCTTGTAAATTCAAGCGAGAGTCATATGAATGGCTCATTAATAAAAATGTCCAATAAGTGGTTTTATAAAAAGTAAGGATTAAGGGTAATAATTTGCTTATCTTTAACACTGTCGGAGGAGATCACTTTTTCTCACCTGCCCATCACTGATCAAAGTGCCGTCACTATTGTTAATCCCTTTGTTTGTTTACTCGTTGCATTGTTCTTGTTGTTAAGTTTGAATATTAATACTTACAATGCATTTACATTTATTATTTTTGATGATTTGTTAACGGGTAATTTTATATTTATGTAGCTCAATTGCTTACATATTGTAATTTTAGTTTTTTAGTCGTAAAATTCAAATCAATAAAGAACCACGCATACAAATTACAGTTTCGCGTTTTAATAGGTAATTAAAAATAGTAAATTTTTTTTACGCGACATTTTTTGGCGATCGTGACAGGACGGTAGTTCTAAAGTTTAAGTTAAATAAAAATTTAATCGGTTTTCTTGGACTTTTTGGCCCTTGGAGCCACATCAAAAATATTTTGTTCATTTGATTTGTGATAAAGTTCGTGCAAATAATTTGTAGTCTACGCGTGACCTAGTACCAATTTTTGTGGTTTTTTTTCGTGTCATCTACTGCAAATATTTTAAGTTGTGCATACTTTCGTGTCACATATCACAAAAATTCGTTGTTTGTGTGCATTTTACCTATAGTGGTACAAGTGCATTTTCAAAAAAAAGTCGTGAAACCAGCTTTAAGTGCTACCTTCCTTTCGAGGATAAGAAATATCGGTTCGTGTTTTGAACATATTAAAACTTAAAAATTTTAAATAAATGGCAACCAACGATGAAGTAGTCACTGAGCCACAAAACGCCAGTGGCCCAGAATTAGCAGCATTAAAACATCAAAAAGGCACAATGAAGCGCAACATCTCATATATGCAGAAAAAGATAGAAAAGGATGGTGAAAATATCGATGACGCCATTTTGGAATGCAGACTCGAAATTTTAGAATCGTATTTCAAGCAGTTGAGCCAAGTGCAAGGAAAAATTGAACAGCTTTGTTCCTCTGATAATGGCCGAAGTGATTACGAGGAATTATTTATCGCTACGAAGGTAAAAATATTAAGTATTTTAAAACGTCATCGTGGTTCGGTATCAATGGATGCTAGTCAATTTAATGCTTCTGTTGCTGGTGCAGTGCATTCATCTCGCCTTCCTTCATTGAAGTTACCCAAATTTGATGGCAAGTATGCTGAGTACGAAAGGTTTATTACTGCTTTTAATAATTTAGTGCATGAAAATCATTCAATTACGGATGTCGACAAATTTAATAATTTGCTAAACTGCTTATCAGGCCCAGCTTTGGCAGTTGTGGAACCATTTCAGGTAACCGCACAAAATTATACTAAGGCACTAGAGAGATTAAAAGAACGCTACGACAATAAAGTGTTAATTTTTCTGGAATATGTTAATGATTTATTTAGTGTATCTAATAAGATAAAGGGTGACAGTGCTTCGTTACGAAAAATTATTGATACTATTTCGGCTATACGTGGTTCTTTGTTGTCTCTCGGTTCAGAAATGGAGGTGCTAAATGGTATTTTGGTTCACATTGTATTATCGAAAGTCGACTCCGAAACAAAATTTAATTACGATGAGAAACAAGACTTCAAATCATTGCCGACTTGGGATGCATTTTATGAGGTTTTAAGCAATCGTTGTCAATTTTCAGAAAGCCATGGAAAAAAGGTTGAAATTTCTGAAAAATTTAATTCTGCAAAGGCACAGCCTAATTTTAAACGTCCATCTCACACTTTTGTTCAGTCAAACTCTAAGTGCTCGTATTGTAGTTCATCGGAGCATAGTTTAAATTCTTGTGCATCCTTTTCATCCCATCCTGTTTCGGAACGCTTTAATTTCTTAAAGCGCAATGGCCATTGCATCAACTGTTTGAACAAAGGTCATATGGTTTCGAATTGCCCATCTAAATCTCGCTGTAAGGTATGCAAATCAGCTCATCACACAGTGCTTCATTTCTATAAGGTGCCTGAAAATTTAAACCCTCCAGTTACTCATGATATCATCCAAAATCAACCTAATAGTTCTTTGGTAAGCAATCCAGTTCAAGTTGAAAATAATTGTTCAACTACTTTCGTCACTCGGGCTCTGAAAAGATCACTCATCCCAACAGCTGTGGCTCTCATCAAAGATTCTTGTGGCATATTTCAACCGGTAAGAGCTCTTCTTGATTCCTGTTCAGAAATAAATTTCATTCTACAGGAAACTGCAAAGAGGCTCAAATTGGGTTTTAATCCGTACACACAAGAAATCTCCGGCATTGGTGAAGTGCGCACAAAAATCAAATCTTACGTTGATGCTACATTAAAATCTCGTTTTAATTCGTTCGAGTGGTCCTCAACTTTTGCGGTAACTAAATCGATATCATCTCGTCAGCCCGGCGAATACATCGAAGCATCTCATTGGGAGATACTCAACACTATTCAGCTAGCCGATCCATTATTTTACAATCCCCAGCGGATAGAATTGTTAATAGGTACAGAAGTTTTTTTTAACTTGTTGGTAGACGGTCAAATATCATTAGGAGACAGTGGCCCAACATTAAAGAATACATTGTTCGGATGGATTGCCGGTGGTAAATTTACAACTAAATTCCCCGCAACTCCAATGATTTGCAATTTAGCTTTCGAGGCTGCCGAAGAATCCATTGATACAACATTAAAAAGGTTTTGAGAGATTGAGGACTATGTAAACACTCTATCAAAGTTTACAGAGGAAGAGGAAGCCTGTGAACAACATTACACTAAAAATGTCAGAGTTATAGAAAATGGTAAGATCCAAGTTCGTTTACCTTTTAAAACACCACCAGAGGTACTTGGTAACTCATTTGATATGGCCTACAAGCGTTTTTTGTCGCTCGAAAGACGCTTAGATGGCAATTCAACACTTAAATCTATGTACATTAAGTTCATGGATGAATATTTGTCGCTTGGACATATGTCGCTGTATACTCACTCGCTAGATGGTCCAAATTTCGTCATTCCACACCATTATGTACTTCGTCCAGAGAGCACTACAACAAAACTCCGTGTCGTATTTGATGGCTCATCTCGCAGCTCCTCAAACATATCGTTGAACGATATTCTTATGGTTGGCCCTACAATTCAGCAGGACCTAATCACCACACTTTTTTTGTTTCGTTTGCACAAATTCGCGCTCACAGCTGACATCTCTAAAATGTATCGACAATTTGAAGTCGATGAACGGGACCGCAAATACCAGCTAATTTTATGGCGAAATAGCAGGGAGGAAAAATTGCAAGTGTTTCAACTTAACAATGTTACATATGGTTTGTCTTCAGCACCATTTTTAGCAATTTGTAGTTTGTTTTTCATTGCAGATAAATATAGCTCATCGTTTCCTCTTGGTTCTAAGACCCTGCGAGAAGACTTTTATGTAGACGACATCCTTACTGGTTCCAATAACGTCGAAACGTTGCTTAAAAAAAAGGCAGAGTTGGTTACGTACTTAAACTACATGGGCTCGAATTGGCAAAATGGAGCAGTAATAGTTTGGAAATTACCTCGAATAATGAAGCTGAAGTCCCAATAAAAGGTCCAGAAGACGAAATTAGAAAAAGCTTAGGCATGTCCTGGAAACCACAACAAGATATTTTTGCTATCGTTTTGAATTGCCTGAATAAATCAAGCCAACAAAAAGGTCAGTTTTGTCTCTTGTTGCAAAAATTTATGACTTGATGGGAATTTTGAGCCCGATCGTGGTTCGCTGTAAAATACTTCTTCAAGAAATATGGGTTCAAAATTACAACTGGGATGACAAGCTGAATGAAGATCTCAAATCCTTATGGCTCAAAATAAGAGATGACTTGCAATATATAAAAAATATTGAGGTACCCAGATATGTGCTTACATCGCCTGAAACAAACACTATTGTAATTATACATACAGAAGGAATTTTTGATGATTCCTGCTTTAAATTTGCATGTGTTATTTGATGTTGTGGTTTTTCAAAACAGTAGATGTGCTTTGTTTTTAATTTAGGTATGGGATGTTCAGTAGTGCATTTGTTATTGTTTTATTACTATCTTCATTATAGCTTTCCATATTTTTGTTGTAAACGGTAAATTTGTTTTCCTTATGTTTTAGGTATGGGATGTTTACTTGTGAATTTGTTTTTGTTATCTTCATTACAGCTTGTGTTACGAGAGCTGCTATATATATTTCTGGCCTGGCAACACTGAGTGCTGCCAAGTGCAATCTGACATTTCCATTGGAAAGGTTGTCATTTTTAAGCATAATCGTACTCAAAACGTTTTGACGTACGACCATTATTTGTGTTGTTTACAGTGACTTGAAAAAATTTATATAGAAAAAAATGGAATTAGCTCGTGAACATTTTCGTGCCATCATTTTTCACAACTTTCGAAGTGGATTATCACGAAAAGAGTGCATTGATGAACTTAAATCCTTGTATGGCGATGAAGCACCATCCTAAAGCACTGTGAAAAATTGGTATAATGAATTTAATCGTGGCCGAAGCTCGCTCAAAGACGAATTCCGTGAAGGTCGTCCAAAAATGGCTGTTGTGTCAGAGAACATTGATGCCGTGCGTGAACTCATAATGCAAGATCGACATGCGACATACCGAGAGATAGAGACATCCTTGGACATTTCTTCCACCAGCATACATTCGATACTGCATGAACACCTGGCCGTAAAACAGGTTTGTTCTCGTTGGATCCCGCACAATTTGAAAGTCGCTCAAAAAAAGGCTCGTGTCGATTGGTGCAAAGCAATGTTGCAAAAATACGATTGCGGGTCTTCAAAAGACGTTTATAAGATCGTCACAGGTGACGAATCATGGATCTATGCGTATAAGCCCGAAACGAAACAACAACTGACCGTGTGGGCCTTCAAAGACGAGCAAAATCCAACGAAAGTTGTTCGTGAAAGAAGCACTTCGAAGCAAATGGTCGCCTGTTTCTTCCGCAAAACTGGTCATGTGGCGACTGTTCCGCTTGAGCAACGTAGGACGGTCACTTCTGAGTGGTACACTACAATTTGTTTGCCTTAAGTCATCGGAGAAATTCGAAAAACCAACAAGAGAAGACGAATCATTGTTCACCATGACAATGCGAGCTCTCACACATCGGCTCAAACCAGAGCGTTTTTGACCGGCCAAAACGTCGAATTAATGGGTCATCCGCCGTACAGCCCTGACTTGGCACCTAATGACTTCTTCTTGTTTCCGCACATCAAGAAAACAATACGTGGTCAACGATTTTCGTCGCCAGAAGAAGCTGTTGAAGTGTTCAAAAACCATGTTTTAGAGGTGTCTCAATCGTAGTGAAAAAAGTGCTTCGACAACTGGTTTGAGCGCATGCAAAAGTGTATAATTCATGCTGGAGAATACTTTGAAAAACAATAAAACCATTTTTGATTATAAATATTCGCATTTTCTCTATAAATTTTCTTAAACTAAACAAAACAATTGTTTTCATTTGCATTTAATAGGTAATGAAAATTTGCTTTATTTAGTACCAATAATTTCGTGCCTTACAATCAATTAAGAAGTAATAAAACAATAACAAATGCACCAGTAAACATCCCCTACCTTGAACATAAGTAAAACAAATTTACCGTTTAACAAAAAAAATAAAAAAATAAAATAAAGCAAGCTACAATGAAGATAGTAATAAAACAATAACAAATGTACTACTAAACATCCCATACCTGAATTATAAACAAAGCACATCTACTGTATTGAAAAACCACAACAACAAATAACACATGCAAATTTAAAGCAAGAAAACAATTGGAGAAACAAAAAACCCAAACGAAAAGAATTATTTTATGATACCAGTAATAGTCAAAAATTCCTTCTGTAGGTATAATTGCAATAATGTTAAAGCTTAGCAAATTATTACCCTAAATCCTTACGTTTTATAACACCACTTATTGCATATGTTTATTAATGAGCCATTCATATAATCCTTGTTTAAATTTACAAGGAACTCCACTACTTACCAATAATCAAAAACAAACTGCAATGGTAGACTTAAATTTTAACTAAAAACCCCATAATAATAACAATAAAAAATGCTATTATATTTGGTCTATCGTAACGTGTACTATTTTGCCGTCCGTACACGCTATAATTTTCATTTTTCCAATTCCTTTTTTTTCCAACCACGAAGTTATTTTCATTTTTCAAACGAGCCACTGTTACTATCAAAAGGGGCACGAGAAAAAGAGCTGCTCTTTTGGCTCAATGCGCAGAGCAAAAGAGCCAAAAATAAAATTGAATACGTACTTCGCAAAGAGCAGAGCATGAAAAGAAGGAGCAAGCGCAATGCGCAAAAACGATTGGGTCTTTTTTCTGCTCGCTCTTTTGCGCATAGCTTGAAAAAGAGTGCGCAAAGAACAGAAGAGCAAAAGAGCGAGCCAATCTGAACCCTGATACCAGCAGACCACGCACCGTCCGTCTAAAAAGGCAACCACATATACCAAGCTCCATTAGAATTAACAACAACTTCTTTTTATATATAAAAAAAATACTTGCACCATAGATGTTTTCCTTTAAATTTCAGCTTCATTTAATATATTAAGTATGTATTTGATTATGCAATTTCTGTTCTTCCATAATTCTGGCAAACGCACTTTGGCTTTAGAACAGTGATGCGCAAGCCATACCACAATTGTGGAAAAATAATTTACACACATTCTTATGCTCTTTTGTTTAGTCGCCGATTTAACATCGAAGAATGCACATGTGCCCGGATGTATGAATTTTTTCTTTTGACACACGATGGAATATTAATTCAACAAGGAAGGTTGTGCTTAATATTTAAAATAAATAAAAAAAAATAAAATATTGAAAATATAAAGAAAAAAAAAAATTATTTTTGTCATATTGTGGAAAATTTAAATGAGCCTGCAGTGCAGCCATAGCGGTTCTGTTCCTTTAAAATTGCCTCCAGACAAAAATCAGGATTTTTCGGATTTCTCTGATGCTATTGTGGATGTTAACTCTCTGGGGATATTGCCAAATAACAATTTGAAAATGAGCCAATGTGATCCAAAAACTAATACTCAAATCAATTTTAATGAAAACTCACTGCCGAGGTCCAGCTCTTTGTCTTCAATGGATTTGATGGATGATTCTGTACGAAATGAACTTGAAGAATTTATAAAAGTCAAGGGAAGGAAAAGAAAACGTAGCGAGCCTATAAATTTAAATATTTCTGATTGTGAAACACAGTTAATAAATAATAACAACCGTTTCAAGATTTTGGGTGAAATTGAAATTGATAAGATGCAGTCCAATATACATGCTAATGATCGAAAAGAAAATGCAAAAAAGCCGCAAACTGTAAGTTATTGTCCTCCAATTATTATTAAACATTTGAATGTGAAAATGCTGGTAGATCAGCTCAAATCAAAAAATGTGGATTTCAAAATTAAAAATATTTCGAGAAATAAGTGTAAATTGTATTTGCGTGATGTGGGTGCTCATCAAGAAATGATGGCTTTGCTTGAAAAGAAAGAAATTGATTCCTATACATTTACTCCAAAGGCATTGAAGAAAATTAGGATTGTATTGCGTGGTCTTTATTACAAGACGGATATTGATGACATCAAAAAAGAATTGGACTTTATTTTACCTGATGCAATAGAACAAATTTCAAAATTTGAAACTAAATTTTCAAAACAAAATAGAATTGATACAGGTTTATTTTTAATTACACTGCTTCCCGGCAAAAGTGCAAATGATTTAACACATATAAGGTATTTACTACATCAGTCTGTTTCTTGGGAAGCTCCTAAGGCAAACTTTAAAGAGGTCCAATGTTGGCGCTGCCAACAATGGGGTCATTTTTCAAGCAATTGTAATAGACCACGAGCATGTGTTAAGTGTTCTGAAAAACATGGTCCAGGGGAGTGTAAATTAGTAGTTGATGAAAATTCTAAGCCGTTTTGCATTAATTGTAAAAGTTTGGGTCACCCAGCGAGTTGGCGGGGTTGTCCCTTTTTTTTGAACTACTGTGAACGAAAAAATAATTTGACAGTTTCAAACAAAAAAAGAAATTTATTAGCCACACAAAATGTTAAGAATAGTATCGAATCTAATTTTATTGTTAATAATAAAACGTTCGCCAGTTGTTTTAGTGAATCCCCAAAAATTATGAAAGCTAAAAAACCGCCACTAATTGAAGAATTTTTGAACATTGCTAGAGAATTGTGCAAAGAGGAAACGTTGTCTTTGGAAGATAAAATAAAAAACTTTATGAAAAATTATAAAAACTCAGCTAAAGCACAAGCAAAAATTGATTGCTTAAATCTTCTTAAAGAAATTGAATCGATCTATGGTAAATAGAACAATGGATATTCTTACTTTTAACGTTCGTTCTCTTGTTAGTTCTAGCAGGAAAATTGATTTAGTCAATACATTGAAATGTAATAACATTGATGTTGCTTTTATACAAGAAACGCATCTTAGTTTAAGTCATAAAATTGTTCTTGAAAATTATTCGTTTTTAAGGGATGAAAGCTCAGTTGGAGTCGCTATTGCTTTAAAGGAAAGATATTCCTATAACCGTGTTTTTATTGATTCCATCTCTTTTCCAAATTTGTTTGTTGAAGTATTTTTGCTTATGAATGGATTACCAAAGAAAATTTTATTTGGTTCCTTATACTTACCTTGCAACTATAATTATAATTTAATATATAATGGTTTATCTGCTATTAAAGTCATTTCTTCCAACTACGATGGAGTTATGCTAGGCGGTGATTTTAATGCAAAACATGTGTCTTGGGGGGATGTTTTAAATAACATAAATGGTATTGCTTTATACAATTGGTTAACAGATTGTTGTTCAGACTTTGTAAGATTTTCTGATAGTTTGCCTTCATTTCCTAATGGAAATTCATTTCTAGATCATTTTTAGTAAGTACAAATTTTGTTAACCCTTTTGTACTAAATTTTTCAACAAGATCTCTTCCTTCTTTTTCTGACCATTTGCCATTACTTTTTCAATTAAGGTTTATGAACTTTGAATTTATTTTAAGACAACCGCGTGTTTTTACGTCATTCAGGAACACTAATTGGAATGCTTTTAGAAATGAAATTGCATCAGAAATAATTTTAAATTTCCCTTCTTCGATTGTGAGCTTGTCCAATTCAGAAATTGATAATTATATCGAAAATTTCTCTTCCACAGTGAATCAAATTACTGAGAATCACTGTGAAAAAATCAACGTTAGAAATAAGCATATTATAATTTCGGATAAAATTAAAAACTTATACAAATTAAAGTATTCTTGGCAGAAAGATTTAAGGAACATTTTCAGAAGGACTCTAAATAGATCGACTCCAAGTTATATTCTTCTTTCAAAACAAATTCAGTTGATAAAAATTATTATAAAGGAACAGGTTCAAATTGAACAGGCTGAAATTTTTAAAAATCGTCTCGCAAATATCAAACCAGGGCCAACTGCTTATAAAAAAATTAAAAATATTTTAGGAACTTCAAAAAATTGTGCCTTTTTCAAAATTAATAGTAAACGGAATTGAAATTACTGATAACAACCAAAAATTATCAAATCTTCAAAATCATTTTTCTTCAATATATTCAGGTTCAGGTCCACATCGGGATGTTTCAGCTATTGAAAACTCAATTCGACATTTATTCTCTTTTCCAAATTCGATGTTTAATTTTGATAACATGGTTCCGTCATCTAACACTCATAGGGATAGTTCTCTAACTTATGCTGATGAATTACTTTCAGTTGTCAAGTCGTTAAATAACAAGAAATATTTTGGGTTGGATGGCGTTTCTAATTTCATCATAAAAAAACTGCCCGCAATTGCTTTCGACTATTTAGTTATTATTTATAATAACTGTATTAATAATTGCTACTTTCCGACATCTTGGAAAAAGGCAAAAATTTGTCCTGTTCAAAAAAAGAGAACCTTTTTGATTTAGATAATGTAAGACCAATATCACTTTTATCTAACCTGGGAAAACTTTTTGAAAAAGTCATTAGAATTAAGTTGGACAACAATTTAGAAACTTCTTGTATTCCAGATTATCAATTTGGATTTAAAAAATTTCATTCAACAAATCATGCTTTGCTTAAATTTCAGAACGATGTTGTGAATAATTTGAGGGAAAAACGTTGTACAATAGCGGTTTCTCTTGATATAGAAAAAGCTTTCGACAGCACCTATCATGATGGTTTAATTTTTAAGATGATGAATATTGGTTTTAGTACTCACCTTATTAAACTCATTCGTAATTTTTTGACAGATAGAACATTTTGTGTTCAATTACAAAATGAATTTTCAGCCTTTGGCAACGTTTTTTGTGGTGTTCCTCAGGGTTCTATTTTAGCACCACATTTATATAATATTTTTATTTATGATTTTCCACACACATTTAACTTTGCAACTGGAATTCTTTATGCTGACGATTCGCTTCTGTATGCTCACGGTATTTCTCCAACAAATACTCTCACATCAGTTTCATCATATTTAAGTGAAGTCAATAACTATTATAAGCACTGGGGTATAAAAATTAATCCAACCAAAAGTAAAGCTATTTGTTTGAGGAATGCTTCAGGAAAGTGCAAATACTTTGTTGTTCCAGAAAGCAAGCAACTTAGTTTAAATCTGGATGGACAAAATATTCCTTTTGTTGATAATGTAAAATATTTAGGGGTAAATTTTAACAAATTGTTTAAATTTAATCATCATGCTAGATCAGTCCTTAATAAAGCCCGGGGAGTTAAAATGTTGTTTGGAAGAATGTTTAATAACAGTTATCTGCCGGAAAAAACAAAATTGCTAATATATAAATTAAGTATAACACCGTTACTTTTATATGCATTTTCAACTTGGTTACCATATCCCCGACAGTAATGAAAGAATTCGAAATCTTTGAGCGTAAAACTCTTAGACTTTGCATTAACAAACATTTTGAACGAACAAACAAAAAATTTTCTAATGAATATATATATGATTCAGCTCAGGTAAGACCTTTGGCGTCTTATGCATTTGATTTAATGAAACGTTTCATTGATTCTTTGCACAGTCTAGACAATACGTTGATTCAAAATACCCTTCACAGTCAAGTAGGTTTTAATTGGCTGAACACTATTTACTACTCTCCCTTGGGCTATGTTGAAGCCGAAATTGCTTGTGTTAACAGTTTACTGCCAAAATTTTATGTCTCCAAAATTCAAGGTGCCCATAGGGGCTAATATATATATATATATATTTTTTTTTTTTTTTTTAATTATTATTTTTTTTATTTTTTTTTTTTTTGTTTTTCTTAGATCTTTAGTTTTATGTCTAGTTTATAAGTCCATTCTTTTTTATTAAAACTCTTCTGCATTGTGCCGGGAGCAAGCACTTAATCTATAAAAACTTATACCCATACATCCACACAAACTGATAAGCTTGTTGCTGTGTAACCGTAAAACCATTATTTCAAAACATTATAGATTTAAGTTTACTTTGTAATCTTTTTTTCTTAATTTTTTCACATTGTAATGTTTTTTTGTTGAAGTCTCAAATAAACTTAACTTAACTTCTTTTGACACACTGAAAGAAAAATTTTTTAGTTTTTTACAGCAAAAAAGCGAAGTATGGCATTTCAAAAATACTTTAGGATTGAAAATGCTTTTGGCGGTATGCAATGCCTTTTATGTTATAAAACATTAAAAAAAGAGAGAGGATATTTTAAAAAGGCATTTTTGAACTTTTCATAATACATATAATATTATGTGCAATATTTTATATTATTACTAACTAACACCGTTTTTTTATTAAACAACTTTTCTCATAGTGTAACTTTATATTTCTCACCAATACAAATACATTTTATATTTTGCGCATCACTGCTTTAGAAGCACAACTAAATAAAATTTGTACTTGATTATTTCCTTACAACACGGCACCACACAAATTTAATGTTCCACCACCGTGACCTGCTTGTTTCAAGTTTAGTATCCAAAGGACCGGAAATCTTCATTTCATTTGGGTATTTACATTTTGTGTGTGGTCAAACATTAGTGTTGCATTTTAATCATAGTATTTTTTATTTTTATAGTTGAGTACGGCAGATTAACATATGTGTTCACACGAAAAACACTGTGTTGCCACAGGCGACACACTTTGAAATTTTCCTTAAGTAAATAGTAATTTAATGTAGTTTTTATAAAATATAGCAAAAAGTTTTATTTCATTTTTTAGGGAAAATAACAGGGAAACAAATACAATTGCTAACAAAAACAAAACGAAAATAAAAAAGTAAATAAAAAAACGTATGAAAAATTTCAGGCAGATGACACTCATGAGTATCTAAATCAGGACTCAATACCAATATTCCGGGATGGAAAACTTTATGCTCTTGCCATTCAATAAATTAATCAAATCAAAAAATTTTTTTTAATAAATCCGTTTAACCTTTTTCTTTCAAAAATATAGCTTCGATAGAATTTACTACTTAAATTTTTTTAAAAATACCGTTATTAAAGAGAAATTTTAGTCTTATTTACTTAAAACTCTAACATTAAATTACTGACGATTTTTCCGTAATATAATCTAGCACTTCTTATGGAAATTAAGAGGTATTGGTGTGGTACCACTAACAAGTTGTAAAATTCAAGGCATATTAAGCAGTTGAATGCATTAGATCATGCGGTCAACATATGTTTGATGCTTTCCTTTGCGAGTTGTCAAAAATGTTGCTCTCTTTCTTACTGTGTGTGTATATTGTGTGTGCATGTGTATTATATGTATGTGTTCAATTGCTTGGAAGGCACATTTCTTGATTGCTTGCTTATTTTTTCACAAATACATACACACATATTGCCAGAAGTTTTTGACAGCTCAACCAAGTTTTACAAAAACAATATACACGCAAAAGCTAATGCAGTCACCTGTATCAATGTGCCTTGTAAAATTTTTCAAGCGGAATAACTGAAGTTACTAATAATGTTTGCAAGTTTGAACAGAAAGAATACTTAGTGTTCCGCACGAAATGCAGCTCATATTATTTTACAGTAGGGAAAATTATTGACAGAAACGTTTTGCTGTTTCAAAACATGAAGCAAGAAACATTTCGTGATTTCTCACTAACAGCAACGTTAGTTTTCGTTTCTTTCAAACTTATTTTTATGTGGAATTTTGATAGCACTTGAAAGTAACCTTTGTTATTAAAATCGAATTGATATGTTAAGAAAGGTTGATATGTTAAGAGAGATTCATACATAAAATAATGAAACAGTTTTTTCAGTGATATTACTTTATTTCGTGTCTGTATAAAAAGTTACGAATATTTGGCCATATATAACAAAATTATACATGTTACGTGGAACCTTTAAAAGTTACAAAAAATGTGAAAAATGTAACCAAACGGCAACACTGGTCTGAACAAAATCACGTCTCTCACTCTCTCAGAGAAATGTCAAACTACATATAAAAAATGTTGTTCGAACAAAAAATTTATCCGGACAAAATGGGTGATTCCACCTTTACCAGTATTATTTAAAATTTTTAAAATCGAAATACATACCTTTTTTCGAATTATTTTATAATAATGTAAAACATTTTCCGTTCATTGTTTTTATTTTAATAAACTTAAAATAATCTACAACAAGGGCTATGAGTCCAGAAATAAAGAAAATTAATTAAAATTTAATCTATTGTTTGCAAGCAATGAGTTTGATGTGTCAAATTGAAAAATTAGAAAAGAATAAGCGCGATGGATGGAAGGTACATATGCGAAGTGTGCTTATTCAATCTGATTTGTGTTGATATGTTTCCGGTAATATTGCTATACTAGCGAAATTGCCTCTGTTGTGACTAGATTAATATGGATAAAAAAGCGTTGTCCATGATTTTGTTCAGCATGTAAAAAATGCGCCAACCTCGCTAAATGCATGGAAAATGCTGAAGAAGAGATTTTTGCATAGTGACCTGCCCGAAAGGTATTCTTATTTCGTAAGTTATAAGCACTGGAAATGTTAGAGGGAACCAGCATGAGGTAACATCAATATGAATTTAAAAATATTATGAAAAAGCTACTAGAATTACAAATTTAAACTCCTGGTGAGCTTCTTGTAATCATTTTGTTGAATAGTTTGCCCAACAGTTAGACTAACTATGTGGTTGCAATGAAGTCTCTTGATCAGTTTCCTGACATAGATGCTTTAAAAATTAAATTATACGAAGAATATGAAAGACAATTTAGTAAAGATACAGCTGAAGTTCATCAGAATTTTATGTCTAAACCGAAAATTCAGGTATCGAGAAAAAGGTTAACATATTCCGATGTGAATACTAGAAATAAACGTCAGTATGTACATATACTTTAAATGTGAAATAGCTGGACATATTGCACCTAATTGTACAAAGAAATTGAGTGCATTGTAACATGGTATAGGTAGCGGTAGTTTGCAGAACAGGATATGGATTTTTGATGGTGATTCAAGATGACATATTTTGTAGTGACCGAAATTTATTAAAATCCTTGAGACATCATAAAAAAAGAATTGATCTTGCTGCAGATTTTAAAATTTTTTCTGCAGGAATTGGTGAAGTAGAGTCAATTAATAAATTTGATGACATATGTAGGCCCCGATAATGGTTCACAAAACTTATATGTTGAGTTGTCTCGGCTACAACACAACATTTATATTTGTTTCGATTATGGTTTACAACATCTACATGTTGAGTATGTCACAGGGTTGTATTTTATATCAGCATACATTATCCATAAAATTACATCTCTTCATATGGAAAACTGTCAAAAATAAAATAATTTAATAAATACACGCGCATATTTAAAATTATTTTAAAATAATGGAGATAAGTGTCGATTTATTTTTTGATGATGATGAAGGTAATGAAGAAACACACATGCTGCGTATGAGAAGGAGAATCTGGGACTCTTCTAATCCCTTGGAACTACCAAATACTGAGTATGTACAATTTCTTTAAATGGCCAAAATTTTAGTAGCATTTTATTTTCTAGTTTCATAAAATTTTTTCGCGTAAACAAAGATGGTGATTAACATCCATTATATTGACGCTCGATATCCTGATGCAGACCATGGCTCCTTTGTGTGGAATATTAGCCATCTGAAAAAATATTTGCAGTAAGATATGGAAGGGAATACCTGGATTTAAGGTAATAAGTTAGTCGAAGTTTTAACTTTTTATAATTATGTTTATATATATATATATCTATATATACTTATATATATATATATATATGGGAAAAGTGCACACTTATAGGGGTATACCCTATAAACGGCTAATTTTTCACAAATGACAGACGTACAGTTGTTTTCTTAGGACATTTGTTTATTAAAATGCGTTTTGCTCTTTTGGCACCTTTTCATTTATCGGTTTTACATATTACATGCCAAATTAAAAACTTTTGCTTCGATACTATATCTATAAAAATTTTATATTGCAAAACATTTTTAATTACACTTATATTTTTATTTCAATACATTAGAGTCTTAAATTTAACTCCTTTTAATATAACTTCTTGAAATCAAAGATTGGGACATGATTCACTTTTTTGTTTAGTCTGCTGTTGCATCATCGTCAGCCGTCCTTCGTCTTTTTAGTGTATTTATTTCTTTCAGAAAAATATCACATAAATTTTTAATCTTGTTCACTTATTCATTGGCTGAAAACAAAGTGGAATTGAAATAACATACTTTCTCTACGATTTTAAGTTGAAAATTATGTATTTTAATACCTTTTTTCATGTAGACCAAATTTTTCAACCAAAAGTATGTTTTTTTACGGTATGTTTTCTTCAATTGTGTGATGCATTTCAGAGATCGGTTTCGGTTGCGTAATTTTCGAGTCTATTTAAACAAGCACTTAAGGCCCAACTATAATGTGCATAAACTAGCTTATGCCAACTTATACAACTGTGCAAATACATTAAATTATATGTTTTAAACTATAATGTGAATAAGATAACTTTACGATAAGATAAGTTTCGTTAAATTTCATTTCTTTATGCAAGGTACGAAACTGATCGCACTTTCCGTACGGAAACAGCTGATTGTGCTTTGGTTTATACATTAATAAAGAAATTTTCTAATTAAGACCTAAATTGTTAAATTTTTTAGTTTTTAATTCAATAAAAAATGTAGAAAAAACAACATTTTTCTTTATGGCAAATTTTTTACAATTATAATTTATTTAAATTAAATTTGTATTTATACACACATATGTATACCATATAAACGATGAACATCGTTGCATTTTTTAGTACGGTTGGCCACAAACACAAAACAGAAAATAATTTGTAATAATTTTTTTTTACATTTTCTTAGAACATAAACCAAAATATGTAAATGTGTTTGTGAATGTTATTATATAAATAAAATATTTTCTTTAAAGCCTTTTAGTTTTAAAATGTTGTTGATTTATATAGAAATTATTTTTGGCAAAAGTACGAAATAAACATAAATGTGCAACTGTGGCAAATAAGTTACTAAATTTATATATGTACATTGTAGTCACATAAATTTCTTTGATAAGTTACCTAAGCATTTGACAGGCTTTTCGTTGAATTTTTGACATAAGCTAAAGCTAGCTTATGCACATTATAGTTCGGCCTTTAGTTTTTTATGAGTCGAATCGTTTTTGTTCAAAAGCAAAAAACACTTGTTGAATAAACCGTTCGTTTAAAACATTCATTTTATGTACTCGCCATTTTGTGCGAACATGAATGTTCTGATAGTGTTGTTTAAGGTTTGAATCTATTTTTGCATCAAAGCCAACTTGTTGTTAGCAAAACAAGTGTTTTATTCAGTTGTAAATTAATTTTCTACTCGATGTTTTCTTCTCTTGTTGTTATTACGTTTTTTTTTTACATTTTTAAATTCTTTTTCAATAAATTTTTGTGCTTAATATCCAAACGTTTATTGAATACACGTTGAACTTGTTCTCTTTTTACCTTGAATTGCTACTTATTTTGTTCCTTTTTCCTTTTTTATATTAATTTTTGTAAATATTTTTTAATTAAGATTTTGTTATGTCCTTTTTATTGTTTTATAAATAATTTTTTCATGAAAATGTTACTTTTTTTAGTTATTATATAGTTTACATAAATCATTTTTTTAGAAAATAAAGTCTAAAAATTAAAAAAAAAACAAATTATTTACTTTGCATTTCATTATTTATGTTTGGAGCAAAAATTATAAAAATACATATTTTTACATTTATTTGCATAGTACATGTGTAAATATGATATTAACAAAAATTTTATTTGCTTGTAAAATATTTTATTTGTATAAAATTTTGTTTTCACCTTTAAAGTGTTTCTATACCCTACGAATAAATTTTTTCACTGTCAGCTAGAAATAAGAAAATGCTCATACGTTAAATAGATAGAAAACGCACATCTGTAGGTTTTTCTTATTGTTTTTATATTTTTCTGCATAGCGCTATTTTACTTTCAAGTGGCTCGATTGTTTTGGGTAAAACTCCAATCAGATCATGTACAATAAATACGTTGTGCAAAAAAATAACTTCTTATTAACGAGACTTTTTTGTTTCAATACAAATCTGTTCGAGCGTATAAAAAGGAACAAGTATTAAATTGATGTAATACTTGTTCGTATTGTTCTTAAAATTCAACTACTGTGAACAAGACGGCTCGATCATACAAGTTGCAGGTCTCTGATGCATTTAACAGTGCAGTCACACGGCCAAGTTTTTGTTCAATTCTCTTTCAAGAAATTTACACATACTGCTTGTCAAAATTCATAAAAATTGAAAGCTGTGACGTAGGCTGCACGCAATTCCAAAGCAAGTTTTTATGCAAGATGTCGTAAGGAAACCAAGAAAAATTTATTTGAAGGAAAAAACTTTAATCAGCTGTTCTCTTGAATGAAATTTGAAAGACTCAATTGAACGAAAATTTGAAAGCAAATTCTTAGCAAGTTTTTAAAGTGGGAGTGGATTGGTAAAAAAATGAGAGAAATTTTAAAAATTGAATGAAAACTTGATCGTCTGACACCCTAGTTAGGCCCCTTTCAGATTAAGCAAGTTTACTTGCGCAAGTCTTGTGTTTGTAGGTGTGAGAGGAAAGGTCGGTTTGAAGGGAAAAGAATTGCCGAGATTTAAGTACAGACTTGCAAGTCTGTTTCTGCTGTCGTTCTTGTCTTGGAATATTTATTTGTTTTTGACATTGTCTTATATTTCTTCTTCGGTGTGTTGTTTTATTTTGTGTTAAGAAAATTTTATATTTTTTAATGAAACAAAACGTCAACAAATTAAGAAAATTCCAGCATAAGAAAATTAAACTTGCTCAACCAAGTTGCTAAATGTGAACATAAAAGCAAGTTCAAAGAAAATAAATAAATAAAAATGAAAATTATACTTGCGCAAGTAAACTTGGCTAATCTGAAAGCGGCCTTAGAACACATAACATTTGCAATGATGCATTTTCGAACGTACTGCACATTAGATGCAAGGCAGTGATGCATTTCCTAACAATCCGTGGTTTTGTAATGCTGTGTTTAGACGGTGTGTAGAAGTCATATGGAATGTCAGATTATTCATATGTAAATCAATACATACCGTGTAAACCTCATGAAAAATAACATATGTTATTTTCCTATGTTGTATAACATGAGCTAGTTTTTGATTTAGAGCACGCTCTGTTATGAAATGTAAAACTTTATGACAGCAGATGTTTTCAGTGATGCTAATTTTCACTTTTAAAATTTCTGCTCAAAATATTTTTATGATAAAAGTTTGATTTCTAAAAATAAAATTTAGGCATTTCCAAAAACATGCCATAAACCCTTTTAATATTATGCAATAGAAACGTTAAAATTTACTATTTGGAGATTATTACCGTTTTTTGAATTTTTAAAGAACAAATATTACAATTCCTTATTACCATCTTGTAACTCATATTTTTTTTAGTGGAAGTGTACTCCAAAAATCATGTCCACTTTTTTTTTTGGACGGGGAGTATTTGAAAATTCTATTAAATATTTGTGTGTATATACGTAAAAGAAAAAAAATAATCGTGACAGGTTTTAATTAATTAGTTTTTATGAGTTTGAAATAAATATATGTATGTTGCTTTTCTAATAGTTTACATTTTTCCAGCGTGCTAGTGTTTTTAAAAGATAAAGATAAAGGTGCCTCTTACAGGTAGCGAAAAGTTGAAAAAACAGGCCAAAAACGAATTTGCATACATTTTTTATTCAATGGAAATTTTTAAAATGTGCTTCATTTTTACAACTTATACAGAACACTTGCATACATGTTATTATTTTGCGTGTACAATAAGCAAGACTTGTATGTTAATTGCTTTATTAGGGCAACTAACCAACTTTAAATGTAAAAATAAACAACAAGAAATATGCCGAGAACCTTAATTTGAAGTTCATACCATGTAAATTATGTGAACTACACCAAGAACCTGAAATGAACGGGCAGTTTTGAGTTTGTATCGTGTTCTTATAAGTACCTAAGTCAAATTCTGTATTATGGCAAAGTTAATGTAAACCAATTTTGATATAAATAATAAATAAGTTTGTATAATTCGATTTAAACCTTGTATTTAATATATATCATTTTTCTCTTCTCCATTTAAAAATTTTACAAAAGCATGTTGTAATGAGATTAAATTAATTGTAATTTTTAAAATATCATTTTACTTTTTTTATTTTATTGGTATACATACACACGGTCTATATAACCTTTCTGTGTTGTGGCCTTCCAAATATAAATAAATAAAGGCAGAATTGTACTGTTCGTTGTTCTTTCTAAATAGTTATTGCTAGAAAATGAGCGGTTGATATCACTGTTTAAGCATTTTAGTTTTTTCTTCAACAATTAGAGGTTATGTCGTATGTACGTAACATATGCAAGTTTGAACATGATAATTATAAACCGTATGGTAAACACAGATTTTGACATACACAACAAATTACATATGGATAGCAATTTTAACATTCCATATGACTTGTACACGCCGCCTAAACACAGCTTAAATAAAACGTTTCTAACATAGAATCTGGAATTGCAAAACGTTGACGCTCTGTCGCAGCACCCGCCACCATAATCTTCACATGAACTTGAAAAATGAATTTCCTTACTTGCCGTTTTTTTGTTAAAAATTACAAAATAAATAACAACCCCTTTAGGAATTTACAAAAATTTTTAAAACAATAACGTCAAAAATTGCAGTGTTACTACACTTTATTATTTTTTGTTTTCGATAGCGTCTCTTCTTCGTTTCAATACATTTCATGCATATGATTTTAGGAACAAAGCGATGATAAAAACGATGACATAGAAACTACTACTATACGCCAACGGCAATAGGGCCGCTGTCTTTTTGAAAGTTTCTTATATTTTTGATTAAGTAGTAATTGTAATTGTTGTAGTACTCTTAAGTAAATTCTCATTTTTTTTCTCAACAAGATGCAAGGTCAATTGCCTCAATATATACTATATAATACATACAAGCTTTGGAGGTCCGTATCTAATGGTCAGCCAAATATTTTATACTTTATATTTTTTGCTTGAATTCGCATTTGCATTTCATTTCTTACTCACGATAGGAGTGATTACTGCTAGCTCGATATGAGTTCCGAAAGTGTATATTAAATCAACAAAATAATGTCCCTAAAACATTTCTTGGCGTGAGTTATTTTTTAAATTAAGCATCAGTTTTTTAATTGCATGCATTGCTGGCATTTTATTGTTCCTTCTGTTTCATGTTTTGCACGTTAAAATAATTTTTTTGCATTTCAAACATTTGTTAAAAAAACAGACATATCTCAACACAAACATGTGCGTTTCACAACATGTAAAAAACTGTTGGCGTTTTTGAAATTAAATGCGATTTCAAAAACATGCTAGTTTCAGAACATGCCTGTTTATTTATGAAGAATGCATTTCGATTTTGATTATTCACGTCTGTGATGAAAAACGATTGTTTTGAAAACGCAAATCAATTCTGAAAACGATATAGATGTGAAGATTTTGATTGGTTTCATATTCTAATTTATTTTCAATCCATTTTAATTTTGAAGAAATACAACTCTGCATTTGTTTACGACAAATTGAAAAAAAAACAAAAAAATTTACATTTTATAAAAGCAAATTTTGTTAAACCATATATTAAATATATGTATCAGCAATGGCGTTTATAGTGTCAGCATCGTTAAATAGAATATTTTTTTAAGTTGCACACTTCCAACCACATATGTCGTGTATTGGGGGACCCAAGCTATTTAGTTCAGTAACTAAATCCTTCCATTGAGTTTCTACATAAGTCTTATCACCTCTTGTGAATCCTGAGTTTGCATCGTCCGTCGTGAGTTTTTATGGGCCCGATTATGGTTTACAATAGTTGTAATTTAAGTGTTGTATTTTTGAAAAAGCGATTATGGTTTACAACTGTTGTCAGCTCTGTTTTATAAAGAGTTGTCTATGTAAATTTTCACTGATTACGGTTTACAACATGCGTATTTATCAGCCCAATTATAAACAAAAATGTTCAAAAACCGACTTAAAAAACAATTAAAATTGTTTTTTTAATTGTTAATTTTTGTACCTAAATCTGTTTTTTATTTATTACGGGTCTAAAACCACAACACCAGAGCAATTGGCATATTTAATGGAATCTAAGGCAGATAACGCATGTAGATACCTCCAGCGGCAAAGGAAGAAGTAGCAGCGTTCTGGGAGGAAGTTGCAGGAATCCTCAATGCACTAGCTCCTTCAACAAAGAGTTTTTTTCATTAAAACTCAGTGCCTGATAGCGTCTGTTTTCCCAATGGGGCGGCTATCAGCTACCCTGTACCGACTGTTTTCCCTTTCAATGAAACTGGGCATTCTGTCAGGGTACGTCCGTTTTTCTGGGTCAGCTAGATCCACTATCCGAAACCCACGAGCGTCTGTTCACCGCATTGGTGCGGTTCGGTGGTCTGCCTAGTCCACACTAGGCAGAATGTATAAAATGCAACAAACACCCACCCCAGAAATGAAAAAGAAAAAATGCCCCAAGTATCCGGTCGGAGGCTTAGTAATCTCCGGAGACCCTATTCCCGCGGTGGCGATTTCAGGCCGCGGTGAATCGAATGCTACTGAGGTCCAGGCTAGTCAGGTTGGAACGCCAGGCCTGACTGGTCTGCAAGTTACTGGTGTCAGCATAAATGCAGGAGGAGACTCTGGGAAACCAGAGTCATCCAAATGCGAACAAACTGCACGAAATGGTGTACTAAAAGGCAGCGAAGTGCCTCTGGATTTCACTCCAAGCACTTCCAAAGAGCCAAGGTCGTGCCGCTAAGGCTAAAATCCCTGCTTCGGGTGCTGTAGGAACACAGCAAGGTTCCACAGCTAACCCAAGCCGGCTGTGAGCAGCGGAACTGCGAACCAGATTTCGGGTTCCACTGTCTCACCTCCCCCCGCCAGTAAGGCAACTGCGAACAAGATTTCGGGCTGTGCCTCCAGCCGTAAAAGGCAAAACAATACCCCCATAGCACGCCCCACATGCCAGAAGGGCCTTTTTGAAACGGCGTGCTGCCGAGAAATGTGTGGATCAGTTAGGTAAAAAGCCAGCTGAGTCCCTTACGAAGGAGGAATCCACATCATTGAAATAGGCAAAATTTTATGTGGCTGGCCTGCAAAAGCCCCCTTCTACGTCTACGGATGCGCCCAAACGGCAAAGATCTGAGGAGGAGGCTCAAGCGCAGAGTCAGCAGCCCGCTACAAAGCGTCCAACGCATAGATCTATGGACAGGAGCTTTAGTGAGGTTGCAAAGGGCAAGCTGGTACGTGACGTCATCGACAGGAATGACGCGGATAGCTCCATCTCCCACGTTAACTGGGAGGTGTTACGCAAGAAGTTGATGGGAGTGTTCTGGAGGGTCATTAAAGACAACCCAGGTCCCTTCCCTCAATGTGACGACGCAGGTTGGTTTCGTGGACGTGTCAAACTCATGGATGTTCAAACGAATGTTCGGCTATGCTATTAAAGCAAGCCGTCGCCCTTTTGGAAGGCCTATGGGAAGGAGCGAAGCTTGACGTGGTACCTCTCGAAGAGATACCCTGCAGACCTAGAGCCACGGCACGAATACCGGACGAACCTGCCGAACCTAAGGATATAATGGAGCTCATTCGGGGAGAAAATCCCGAACTACCAACCAGTGACTGGAAGGTAGCAAAGATTTCCGAATTTGAAGGCGCATCCAGACGGATCGTTGTCCTGCTGAGTCAGGAATCGCTGGCGCCGCTTCGGGAGAGACGAGGAAGGATCTATTACGGTTTCGAAACGATCCTTCTTCGTGTCTATCGAGGCGACGACAGGGGTAACCTGACTCCGGAGGGTGATGAACCTACCCCAGAAGATGTAGTGAATGAGAAGACTGCCAGTCTGATCTCTGAGGAAGGCACCCTGTCAAACTCTGAGTTTGTGGATGAATTCTTCGAGAGAATGGACGAGGCAGTTGAGGACGCCCTCTTGGACTCGGATCAAGGTGACGCCAACGTCACAATCATAGCCGCAAACAAGGATGGTGAAGGTGGCTCAAGTACTCCTGCGCATCTCAGAGAGAGGTGAGGAGGTTGTATTAGCCCAAGAAGCATGGCTTCATCGGGGCAAGGTTTGCGGGCTTGGTGTTAGAGGCTTCATGCTGCTATATATGAATGGTCCAGGTAAGATCAGATCATGCATAGTGGCTAAGAGCAATTTGAATATCTTCATTATCTCTGATTACAGTGATGAAGATATGGTATCAGCTGCCTGGGAGACAAACGGCGGAACGGTTATAATAGTCTCCAGCTATATAGCGCATGAATGCGAATCATCACCGCCAATGTTTCGCAGAGTAGTTCGATTGGCGGCCACACGGAAGCTGCGGGTCATTGTTGGAACAGATGCCAACGCACACCATGTAGTGCGGGGTAGCTCGGATTGCAACGCAAGGGGTGAGTCTCTTTTTGATTTCATTCTTTGTAATAATTTAGACGTTGTAAACGTTGGGTCAGAGCCCACTTTTGTTGTAGTAAATAGAAGGGAGGTTCTTGACGTTACGCTAGTTAGTACTAAGCACTCAGATTTGCTAAGGGCATGGAAGGTCTCTAGTGACTGCTCGTTCTCTGATCATAGTTATATTGAATTCGATGTGGTAATTCGGGTACATGGGGTCATTCGCCGACACGAAACAGAAGGAAAACGCACTGGGAGCGCAACGGTCCCTCCTTTTTGGTTTTCTTTTGAGCCCACCGAGAATAGAAAATCGGCGGGACATTGAATTCGCGGTGAATGCATTAATCAATGCGTTTGAACGCGCGACTTCAGAATCTTGCAGAATAAATATCTGCCGAGGTAAGAGCAAGCCACCCTGGTGGAGCTCGGATATTGCGGAGGCACGAAAAACCTCCCGTAGGCTTTTCAATGATGCTAAGAGATCAGGAAACTGGTCAGCTTATAAGTCCTCAGTGAATAGATTTAAGAACATGGTAAGGAATTCGAAGCAAAGGTCTTGGAGATCCTTCTGCAGTGGAGTGGAGGGTTCTTCCGAGACGAGCAGACTTCGTAAGATTCTATCGACAACGCCCATTGTCCCTAGTTTCATTAAGAAACCATGTGGCAATTAGACCTTGAGTGCACAGGAGACCCTAGAGGTTCTCATGGTAACTCATTTTCCGGGCTGTGCTCCTTTTAAGGGAGAAGACTCAGCCACCCTTGACTGCCGCGCATCAGTTCCCTTCCCTATAAATAGGGAAGGACTTATGTAGGCTCTGGGTAGTTTTGACCCGTTTAAATCAGCAGGTCCTGATGGCATCATACTGGCTGATCTGCAGCGTAATGCGGATATTGTTATACCATGGTTGATTCCGATATACACTGCGTGCCTTGCATGGTCGTATATCCCGGAACCGTGGACTTTTGGCTCTGTGGTCTTCATTCCCAAGGGAGGGAAGACTTCGCACACTGAACCGAAGGACTTTAGACCTATAAGTCTATCCTCCTTCCTCTTAAAAACTTTGGAACGGATCAACATGCGTATGTCAGGGGCAGATCTGTTGAGACGGCACTTCACACGCTTGTGGGGTTTATAGAAAAATCCCTAGAGCATAAGGAATATGCATTGGTTGCCTTTCTAGATATAGAAGGGGCCTTCAACAATGTGAAACCGGAGGCCATTACGATGGCCCTGGAGGGACTGGACGTAAGTCAGTCCCAGTTTTATGGAATCTATTGACTAATAAGGTCATTACTTCCAGTATGGGGCTAGCTACCATATACAGGGTAGCTAAGCGAGGTACACCACAAGGGGGGGGGCATTATCTCCCCATCTCTGGAACCTCGCCATGAACGCATTGCTGTCAGAAATGGACTGCAAGGGGTTCAGGACTGTGGCATATGCGGATGACGTTGCGGTTGCAGTGTCAAGAAAGTATCCTGACACGCTATCAAAATGTCCGCGAGCGGGCTTAGAGCGAACGCTTGGGAAACGGAGCTTGTGCTTTTCGCGAGAAGAAACAAGATTTTAACTTTTCCACTACCAGTCCTTAATGGAGTGGAGCTTGAGTTATCTGACAGGGCGAAGTACCTGGTTATCATCCTGGACTCTAAACTGTCGTGGACCCCCATGTCCGGTTTCGGGCGGACAGGGCCTAAGTTGCTTTGTGTGTAGAAAGGCCATAGGCAGACACTGGGGTATCAATCCCAGCACGTCGTACTGGCTCTTTGACACGGTGATAAAGCCCATACTAATGTATGGGGTTCTTGTATGGTGGCCCGCACTGTGCTGAATAGGATACTGCGCCCCTCGGCCTTGATGGTCACAGGTGCAATGTGCACCACTCCGTCGAAGGCCCTTTTTACGATGCTGCATTGGCTACCGGTCGATCTCATGGCCAAACAACTGGCCTTGAACTCGGCGGTCAGACTGAATGCAGCGGTGATGTGGAGGTCAGGGGACTTTGGACATGCGGCCATTTTGGGCTGTTCCTCGGCTATTCTTGACAATATCGATTATTGCACGCCCACCCCCATGCCTGAAATTGGTATCGTGGTATCAACGTCGGTCACGTCGAGTATGCCTCGTGAAGATGTGCTTGATGTCTATACTGACGGGTCAAAGTCGGACACGGGGGTCGGGGGCGTATTCATTCCTAGATTTCGGATCATGATGAAGTTCAGGCTTCATGATCAATGTAGCTGAGATCTCGGCCATTAGAAGGGCGGATTGCTGGGCGACGTACCACAGGATATCCGGATCTGTACTGACAGCAAGGCCGCGATTAACTTCCCATCGGGTGTCTATACGACATCCAGATTGGTTCGTGAATGCCGAACATTCTTAACGAGATAGCGAGACATTCCAACCTGGAACTATTTTGGGTGCCGGCTCATACCCAAATAGTATGAGCCGGCACATACCCAAATAGTATGAGCCGGCACAAACCCGGAAACATAGTCGCGGACGAACTCGCCAGATTTGGACCCCGGGATATAGATCCACTGGTAGTAGTCTCATTAAGCTGCTGTAGAGCTTCACTTCAGCAGGAACTCTTTAGGGCTGCACAGTCTAGATGGTCTGAAGAGGCAGGGTCTCGAGAACATTGTGGCCTCAGTACGATAGTGGGAGATCCGTGAATCTACTGAGGTTTCCTCGGGGGCAGCTGGGCACACTGGTGGCTGTGCTGACGAAGCTATGTGTCATTGGTACCCATGCCAGGAGACTGAATCTTCCGCATCATAACTACTGTAGAAGTTGTCAAGATGAGGAAACGGTAGAGCATCTGCTCTGCCCAGCTCTTTCTGGGAATAGACCGCCATTTGCGGCAGTCCGAGACTGCATGGTCTTGCAAACTTATCTGTCTGCGATGTTGCTTTGATGGTGCCGTAGGGACCTGAATCTGATCCCTGCACATCCTGTTTCCGGGTGACACAACGGGACCTTTGGGACCCAAGTGGGTCGGTCTTATTACGCCAACGGCCTGTGCAACCTAACCTATCAATTATTTATCAATTATGTATACATACAACTTTTTCAGCCCAATTATGAATATTCTCACGGAACTTCTTTCCCACGGAAAAAATTTTTCTCGAGAAAAGATTCCTCCAATTATGAATTCCGTGGGAATAAAAATATGAAAATGTGGCATCATCGTAATTTGAAGGGAGTTTTTTTGTTTATTTTCATATAATTTTTATTTTATTATTCAGAATACCTACCAAGGCAGATTTATTTTACTAGGTAGTGTCGTCCGCCCAGCTGGCTTGTAGTTGGAAATGTCAAAAATTTTTGTATTTTCCTTTGTTTGTTTACGAATTTAATAAAAACACTAAGAACAAGCGTTTGCGAGACAAAGCAAGCATGTGTATTGACAGAAATTAACTTTCATTTTTCTTTGTGTTTTTGACGTTTCCAACATACAAAACAACAATAAAAAGGCATGTTGTTTTTGTAAATGTTGTATTTGTTGTATTACCGCTACTACCTAGTAAAATAAATCTGCCTTGATACCTACTTTGTTCCCCCGAATTTTTTCCCTTTGCGCAGTCAATCGAAAGGGGAAAAAAATTTATAATTGGAGAAAAGGGAAAAACTCGCACGGAATTTTTGTTTATAATTGGGCTGTTTGTATTAAATTTGACATTTGTTTATGAAAATTATAACAAACTTGCTTATTTTGCTATTTCATTTCCACATTCCATAGTTCTGCTATTAATTTTGTAAACATTGTTATTTTCTTTCGATTCCTTTTTTCTTCAGAATATTAATTTTCGATCGCAACGGAACTGAATGCGGAGACATAACCGAAACGCAAAATATGGGTGATTATCGTTTTTGATTACATTGCAAAATAAATTCTTCTTTGAAACAAGTTGAAATTGATGACAAAACGATAAAAAAAAAACATCACACCTTTTTTTATCACATACCTGAATGTCTTTGTAAAATAGATTTATTAAAATATTTTTAATACATTTTTGAATTCCATTCATAATTTAGGCAAATAAATTACATTATCTAATTAATAGTTTATTACTAACTTAATACGAACCATTTTTTAAGGCCCTGCTCTATACATATGTGCGTATATATTTTCAAATATTATTTTTATTTTTAATTAAAATTTGTCTATAAAATTTTTTAATAAGCACGAATATATATTTTTAAAGAAAATATTTATAAAATAAAATTTAAGGCATTTTTAACTAAAACCACTAAGATGCAGCGCATGTCTTTAATTTGTTGATCATGAGATTGTTTACGAACGCTCAGTTTCCGCAGTTACCAACTCAGCCAGATTATACAGTCGTACTTTCAATTTTGTTACTTTTATAATTAAATATGTACTCCAAGTTTTGCTTTTAAGAAACGTCTGTTAACACATCATTCCAAAACTAGTTTCTGCAATTGAAATAAAAAACAAAGTTATTAAAATGCTTTACAATAACAAATACACAATCTAAGAATTTAAATATCAGCACTAGATAAATCATTCAACATTATTCAGGTGTCCCTATCAAATTAATCATCACGTTAAGTATATACATAATTTGTTATTATGCTGGCTACAGACAACGCAATTTTTATCTGCAACACGTTTCACATTCAGGTTTCATGTTTTGACACAAATACTGAAACCAACGGTGAAAACATAAACGCAATTTTAGTTCTGTTATTTTATATTACATTAACATCGCGCGGAAGAGAGAATGCCTCAGTACTTAGACGTTTACAGCTTGCTTGTTGTCAATGTACTAAACACATAAAAGAATGAGACAGCGATACAAACAATGCAACCAAAAAATATCAAAACTTTTTGATGTAAATGAAACCTGGATTGCAACCCGAAGTGAAACATGAATTCAGACGACGCAATCTGTAATGAAATGAAACAGATTTCAGAAACACATTGCGTTGTCTGTAGCCAGCTTAAGGAATGCATCGATACGCCTTTTGGCCGATAAAATACCGATTCTGAAAACAAACAAAAAATAATTATCGGTAATACTACGTTTTGCGTAGAAATTTAAAGTAATTTTTAAAGCCTTTTTTTGCTTAAAAATTAATTAAGTAAAACATAAATCTTATGTTTTATATTTTGCTAAGAAAAATACCATTGTTTTGAATTTAAGATAATGAATAAGAGTTTTAGTACTGACTAAAGACAAATTCGAAAAAAAAATAATATTAACTGTTTTAAAGTGAATATTATTTTTGGGCGGAAAAATGAATATTTTGTAAAACAAAAGGACTTATTTTTAAGCCAAACTTGAAAAATAACTTTAATTTTCTAAGCAAGAAATTTATCTTAATTAATACCACTGCTTTAGAGCGAAAACGTTTAAGGTTTGTACTAGAGATGAGGGATCCCGTGATTTTTGAGGAACATCGTTACCAGTGAACGTGATTTTCAAATCACCGTTATTTTAAATAGTTACCGTGATCACCGTTTGCAGTTATTTTTAATTTAAACATTCATGTTTATATAGGAAGTATATAACACTAAAAAATATTTTATGCAAACACTAATCATAAGGAAAAACTTATTTTTATTTCTACATTAAAAGCAGCTGCAATTAAATTTGCCCAGAGATATAGAATTCGGAACAAATAAAAAAGCCCACATTTTTTTTTTCTTTTTTTTTTTTTTGCTACATATGTATGGAAAAAAGAATAGTTGCTGGTTATAAGTAAAAGCAAGAAAAAGCTACACGGCAAAGAAGCTGCTTTAATATAAATATGAAAGAATGAAATAGTCAAAAGTACTTATACTTCTCTTTTACAAAGTAAAATAAATTTAAGTTTGTATGTGTGGAAATATAAAAGAACGTTCTTACTTGGAACTGTTATTTGATCAACTCAGTCACTGTAGTGACCAGTGATTTTTTAATCACAGTGATTTAATCACAGGTACTAAAATATCGCTCATCTCTAGTTTGTACACATACATACATATGTAGCAAAAAAACAAAAAATGTTGTGTGCTTCCTTTATTTGAACCTATAATCAATCAGTGTTACCGAATTCTATAATTTTGGACAAATTTAATTACAGCTGTTTTTAATGTAGAGATCAAAATACATTTTCCATTATAATTACAGTTTGTATAAAAAATTACTTAGTATTATATTCTTCCTATATAAACATGTATGTTTAAAAATAAGAACTGCAAACGGTGATCACGGTAACTATTTAAAAGAACGGTTATTTGAAAATCAGGTTCACTGTTGGTAACGATGTTCTCCAAAAATCACGGGATCGCTCATCCCTAGTTTATACAGCCATTTTTTTTATTTAATTAAATTCCTTTTAAATATACCAGGATTTTAAACGTTTTAGTGTGACCGACCTTTTTTCTGTAAAAGAAAATCGAAACCAACTTACATCGTGAAATTTTTCAAGAACTGGTTGCATGAAATTTTAATTTGTATTCGAAAAGTTAAAGAAACAAGCGGCGTAAGTAAGGCATTTCTTAAATACGTATATGAGTTTCGTTGTAAAACGATTTTAACGAAAGTTCATATGCTTATTTGCGCTACACTCAAATATATGTAATCACGAATATGAAATCAAAAGCAAAGTTTCAAAAAGTCGGTGGCATTAAATATTTTATCGTTAAGGCTAACAATGAAACTTGCTGCAAATTTAAAAAAGGTATAAATAAGAAGTGGCATCGTATAAATCTAGTCTATGACGCAAAATATGCAGCGACCAATTCAACGCGTCATTTAATAGCATTTGAAACGATATAAAAGTTTTTTTTTTCGAAAATTTTAAATTTCGCTTAGAGTTATCTCAGCTTAGTATGAGGATAAGCAACTACTCATATAGCCATATGGATATTCTTTCCCCGCTGTACTACATTTGATATTGTACTTTTTAATAATAAATATTTCATGAGAAAAAAATCCCAAAACTTAAGAAATAAATTTTTTTTAATAAATAAAAATCAACTAAGTATTACTACTAAGTGAAGTAAAGTAAGAACACCTACAATTTATATGTTTTTTCAAAAATTGTAAAGTATCGTTGTATTGACAGTGAAAATACAGCCGGCGATACTTCGTGTTTGCCGATATATCCGTATCAGATGCATTCCCAATTGTTATACATACATACAAATATTATTATTTAACTTACCAACTTCTTAAGAAGTTTTTTAACACAATCATCTTTTTGTCAATCTCAATGCCTTACTAAAAATAAAAAAAATTATTTTAATATTTTTCAATAACAAATATCGGTAGTTAAAAAAATTTCAATATCAGCGATTGATAATTCATTCATTACAATTCAGGTGTCCCTATCAATTTTATCATCATATTAAAGCATGTAAAGCATGTATTTGGTACGGATTTACATTGTGCAATTTTTTGAGGAATTTTTTTCTATTTAAGTTACAGCGTTATGTGTTATCTCTCGAAACTCAAGCAATACCATTTTGCTTACTCCTCCTGCTTCACAAAAAAACAAAAATTGCATGCTAGTTTCATGAAAAATTGCATAGTATAAATGCCGTATTGTTCAATTCATAACCTGCTGTAAGTCGTCAGATTCCACAAAAGTTGTACAAATGTTCTTGGTAATTTCAAAGTAAAGACTTCTACAACTAAATTTCATAGAAGAAAATAAATTACTTGGATAAAATAAAACTTGACAAATAAATATTATTTTAACTTTAATTTTTTAAACAAAAAATAAATAAAACTCGAAAAACAAGTCATTTTAAGCAAAAAAAAAAACCATTAAACTATTTATTAATTAATTTTTTTATTTTTAGAGTAAAAATACAACCTTACGGTTGCGGCGACGGATACCGCATGTCAGAGAAAAAACAAATAAAATGAGGTGCGGCGACGGATGCGGATTTTATTGTCATTTTTTATTATTTGTTTGCTTTATGTTTGTTATTTTTTATTGAAATATATTTAAAATATTTTATACACTGTATGTAAGCAATAAATTGAAAAATTTTAAAATTATTTTTAATTTTCAATGACTTTTTACATTTTCTTTCTCTTCTTTTTTCGTAGTCATTCACAAAAAATATTAACAAATAGTATTTTTTGTTAGAAAAACAATAAAACCGTGGCAACATGCTGAAAGGGAAAAAAAATCAAAATTGAGAGCTTAAGAGAAAACGCACTCAAATTAAGAGTAGAAATACAACCTCACGGTTGCGGCGACGGATTCCGCATGTCAGAGAAAAAACAAATTAAATGAGTTGCGGCGACGGATGCGGTTTTTATTGTCATTTTTATTATTTGTTTACTATTTTTTTTATTAAAATATATTAAAAAAAAAATTTTAAATGTAAATAAGCAATAAATTGAAAAAATTCAAAATTATTCTTGATTTTTAATGACTTTTTACATTTTCTTTCTCTTCTTTTTTCGTAGTCATTCACAAAAAATATTAACAAATAGAATTTTTTGGTAGAAAAACAATAAAACTGTGGCAACATGCTGAAAGAGAAAAAATTCAAAATTGAGAGCTTGAGAGAAAACGCACTCAAATTAAAATAGATTCTAATTTCATGCGGATTCGTTGAACGTTTTTTATTGTCAAAACTCCATATAAAAAAAACAACCGCATCCGCAACCGTGAGGTTGTATTTCTACTCTTAAAAATGCTTTTAAGAAATTGTTCTTCAGTGTTCATGGACGATGTTCTGGTATAATAAAACAGCCTACATGCAATTAGTCTGGTTGCGTTCGATTCAAATTACAAACAAACCGTTTTGAATTGAAAAAATATTGAAATAACTTACCAGTTTAAAGACTAAACCATTTTTTGTTGTATTTCAGTTCCGTAAGGCGAAACAACTGATGGTATCTAATTTTAAGGAAAAGCAAATTAAAAATATGTATGACTAATATTCTAGTTAATCCAGACACAATTCGAAAAGATGCCCTAAAATGAAATTTTAAGCTAAAAATGTAACGTGAAAAATTTGGGGGCAACCCTTCGTTTCGGTGTTACGGACCTCCGCAGTTTGTACGTATATGGTGGCATATATTAAATAATTTATTGCAGAATCAGTATGTGTGTATCGTAGAAATGGTAATTAAAAGATATTTTAATTAAGCATAAATTAGCGAAAAATTTTTTTTGCTCACTAACGATTCCCTGCCTAAGCGGCCTTCGTCCGGGAGTCATTCCGTGTGTAATTTCTACAATATCCATTTCCGACCGCATAAAGTATATATATTCTGCGAAGTCGATTGAGCGATATCCGTCCGTGCTAGTGTTGTAGCCTTGGCAAACTTGATTAAAAAAAAATATGTCAATCGATCAGATATAGTTTCGAAAGTGCTATTGGAAATCAGCATGATTGGTCCATAGTCGATATCATTTGTATCTAAAATTATATATAAGCAGTACCAAACTTTTTTTTTTAAATTCAGTCACCCCAATTCTTGCTTTTTTGATTGAAAATACTTCACTAAACTAGATTAACATAGATAGTGAAGGATATATAAGATTCGGCATAGCCGAATATACCACTCTTACTTGTTTTGTCCCCTTTTACACACATCAAGTTTGACTCGTCAAGTCTTGAGCTTTTGGGAGAAAGAGGAGAAGAGAATAGAAAGAGGTACAAACCTGACCGTACCATCAAGTATAAGAAAATTGTTGTTGTTAAAGTTGGCTGCAGAATAGAACTTGCTGAAGTTGAAAGCAAACTTGATGAAAAAACTTGACGGCGTGAGTGAACACGAATGCAGGTTCAAAGAAAATTAATTAAAAACTGATCAAGTAAACTTGATGTGTGTAAAAGAGGACTTTAACTTACTATTTTTTTAATTTTCCATCACCCTTTCGCGTTATTTTTAGCTCTTTTTGATTACCAGCAACTCGAAATTTTTCCTTTTCAAAGAGCTAGGTATCATAGCTCTTTTTACTTTTATAAACAACGCGTTTGGGACTTCTTGTATCTTATATATATCCTTTATTGTGTATCTCATTAAATTTGTATGAACTAGCATACTTTTTTTTAACTACGTCTTGTCGCTGTATTCTTAGCGAGATTAAAAATTTAGAAAGAAACGATAAAATTTGACGTGACCTTTAATAAAAATAAAAAATTGTATTAAGTAGGAACGGAATGGCTTTAATTCGTATAAAATAATGCTCTCAATGTCTGCTGTTTAATTAATGGTTGATCACAAAATGTTTTTACAAAAATGATTTAAAATGAAAAAAATATTCATGTATGTGATGAAAAACGGGACATAAAATCGATTTTAAATCAATAAAAGGTGTGATGCATGTGGCAACATCATTTTTTCTTATTGATTTTAAATTCAGAAACAATAAAATCAGTTTGAAATTGTTTTTAAATCAAAATAAAAATGTAAGTAAATTTTTTTGGCTTTTCCTTAGAACGATAATGACGATGCAGGTTTTAAAACGTTTAATAAAATATAAATTTTTATAATTTTTTAAGGGTAATGCAGAAAAAGACAATAATTCTTGAAAAAAAAAACCGACTTCAAAACAGTTTGCATCTGTCTGCCTACAACGGTTAAAGGGTATGGCATCATAAATTAGATTACATTAACTATTAAGACACCCTTATTTCTCCAAACTTCTATAACGGTTTGGCCATAACGTCAGATTATATAAGCTATTGTAAAACCCTTTAATTTAAAATTTTTATACTTCTTATTCTACCAAAGTAGTGGACATTCTGTCTAAAATTCAGGTATATGTAAACCACGGGTAAAAAAATACGGTCATGTAGAACAAATTACATTAATTTTGGAAACACATAGCGGACTTAAAAAAACAGGTCCATTGTAAATTTCAGGTGTCTATTTTGCAAAAACTTAATTGGAGTTTTTAAGTTGACCTGATTTTTTTATATATGTATTTATAAAATGAAGTAATAAAATACAGGATTGTTTTTTTTTTATTATAAGACAGATAAAAAATGTAATTGAGGTGTACGAGCTTCACTTGGTGCTACTACTTTACCTAAGTTGAAATATAATCGGCCTTATTACGGTTGTCGAAAACAACATTCGAGAAGAGTCGTAGGTGTTGTGTCTTTTTTTATTACGTAATATGTTCGACAATAAAATCTTTTGTAATAGATCAAGAAATAAAATATAAATTTTTTCATAAGAAATTTTGAAGGCGTTACTCCGAAACGAAAGGTTGGCCACAAATTTTTCACTCTACAGTTTTTGCTTAAAATCGAAACTTCTAGGTATCTTTTTTAGTTTTGAGCTGTGCCAACAAATTAAACTTAATCTTCCCATACCCGCGCGTTGGTCTGAGACCCAAAAAGTATTTTTTTTTTTGTAAACACCAAATTTGATGGGTGTTTTGCATAGGCTCATAATCAAAAAAATAAATGAAATTTAATGCATAGTTTAACTTTTCTTATTGTCTTAAAATTTTAGGAAGGTTAAGCCTATAGGTGTAATACTGCTATTAATGTAAGTCATTAGAATTTATTAAACCATATACACTTACTTCCAATTTCAGTAAACTTAAGGAGCAGATATCCAATCCAGATCGATCACAACCTTCATATTTCCTGCCAGAATCTATTAAATAGTTGTGCCATTCTTGCAGTTGGAAACTGGAAATGTAAAATAAGTTTAAATATGTATGTAAAATAACTTGTTATAATCAGAAAAATGGAATGTTTGATATATCTCTCAATCAACTAAGATATACTTTTAAATTATTATTTCTAATCACTTAACTGAAATTTGAACCTACGTTATAATCCAACCTACAATTAGTAATTGATCAATTACTAAACACCACGTGGGGAACAGGGAACGAAGCCGATCGGCTTATAGCCGCCGCCGATATTTAATTAAGTCAGTGAGCCGCC
Organism: Gymnosoma rotundatum; assembly: GCA_916610165.2. Taxonomy (NCBI): domain Eukaryota; kingdom Metazoa; phylum Arthropoda; class Insecta; order Diptera; family Tachinidae; genus Gymnosoma; species Gymnosoma rotundatum. The sequence goes on along the minus strand of OU744337.1, from coordinate 84,714,299 downwards.
GCCGAAATAGGCGGCTTACATCGGCCAATAATGTTAGCCGACTGTGTCGGCTTAGACCCTCAGATAGATTTTTATTTTTTGTTTTCCACTAAAATTTCATTGACTAAAATAAGTGCTATTTTATTTATTTATTGTCTTATTACCAAAAATTATTGTAAATCTTGTTCTTAAAAGAAAGAGTAGAGTAGGTTTATCAAAAAGAAAAGTTTGTAGTTTTCTAAATTTCGCAGAATATAAAAATCGAAAAATTATACCAACTTCTGCGAAAAATTAAAAAAATAATAATTCACCCTTATTCTGTTTGGCGTTGTCAACATCGTCGTCAATTTTGAGACAACATCAACTTAACACAACATCAATACTAATTTGGTATTCCCTAACAAACTAATGACGACGTTGACGATTTATCGATAATATAAAAAAATAAAACACACATATCTAATATTTGAATCAGTTGATTCAATTTGTTTTCCATTGTGTTAAGTGTTGTGGAAAATTTAAATTTTGTAAAAAAAAATAAAATACCTTAAAACAATAAAATAAGCAAAACCATTAAAATAAATAGTCAAAGGGCCATTACTACAACTTGTCATTAGTTAAAGGTAGGATTTTGTCTGCCTGACAAATTGGGATGGATTCTTTCTAACTCTTCCACCAAATTTTCAAATTGGCAGAAGTTGGTAATTTTAGTTTTTCCATTTCTTTTTTTGTTATGTTTTATATTTCTTACTTTGTTATTTTAACATTGCTGTATACTTTTCCATGTTTTTTTTTTTAATTTTCCTTTGCACACAACACAACTCAACATCAAAAATGGCGACGACAAACTAAACGGCAACATCAACATCAATTGTTCTTAGAAAATACCAAACATATGGCGACAATCATCGATTAATGACAATATTGACAACGGGAATACCGATTTACAACAAACGAAGAAAAACGACGTTGTTTTGTGTTGATGTTGCCAAACAGAATAATTATTTTGGCCAAATACAAATTAGATAACAGTCATTTTTGTAAAAAATAAAAATCAGTTTAAAATCAGAAAAGGAGAGTTTTTTCTGACAAAAAAATTAAAAATCAATAAAAAAATAACCATTAAATAAGATTATCCTGCCAAAAATATAAAAATCATGAAATATCAAATAAATAACAATTCAAAATAATTAAAAACAAAAATTAAAAGAATCAACATAAATAATTTTTATTTTAAGTCTCTGTTGATGACAGTTATAAGGGCCAGTGTTCACTATCGTGATCAGTCCTCGATTATAATTATTAACAGTTGCCAGCTTAGTGGACTTTGAGCCGCCGCTGAACTGATTTTACCTTAGCCGTCGCCGCCGAAAATTTGTCGACTTTAGTCAACTTTTAGCCACCGCCGTAAATATTTTGTTTAGCCGCCGCCATTGGTAATTTTATATCGGCTTCGTTCCCTGGTGCGTAATCATTATGCTATAAACATAATCATGTCCACCGACCATCGACTACAAGATGTCAAAAATAGAATACATGCGTGCTTATGAGAATAAATATTTAGCAGCTACACGACTACCGACTACACTGCTACTTTTGTAGCCCGTAGCCAACTTAGGCTAATTTCTATTTTTCTTGGCTACAAAAAAACAGATTAGTGGTGCCAATACAATAAATGCATGAAATGGTGTTTTTTAAAAACGCAATACATTAAATATCGCTATTAAAAACGCTAAAAACTTTTATAGTGGCACCATTGAAAAATAATAATCATTTGTTAATTTGTTTACATTTTTCATCAGTTTATTACTTTATCTCGAAGGGGGAACGTCGCAACGCGCACAGTTTTTATTCAACAGGATTTTCCACTTCCTATACGAAGGTATAGGTTGATGTGCAGTTCCTGGAGAGACTAGTAATATCAAAATACTTGTGGGATACCCTGGCGCTGTGGTTATGTACCCCTGCCATTATTAAATTAAGATTTAAAAAAAAAAAAAATAATACATTTTTCATTTACTTTTTGTTTGTGAAATTTTCCTTTTAGTTCTTTTTTCATAAATTTCTAATTTGTTTCATTTATATTTATTTTTTGGGTTTTAATTGAAATTGATAAGTATATAATAGTAAATTTTACTGTTTATGTGTATCTATTATATTGTTTAATGTAAATGTTTAGTTCAATTTACATGCAAATATGGACGTGGACACTTCAAACACTGAAGTCTTTGTTTCTACTATTTTAGCAATAGCACTTATAAAGTTAATTAAATTTTCTTGAGACATTTAAAATTTTTTTTTTTACACAAATTTACTTTAAAATATCAAGTTTGTTTTGGTTAACTTAAATACATACATGTATGTCAAAACAGATGTTTATTTTTTGTAGTTAGTGGTCGATGGTCGTTAAAAGAATTAAGTAGCTGACAACTTGGCTATTTTTGTAGCCAGCTACTTTTGTAGTCGGTAGTCGATGGTCGGTAGCCTTTGATTGTGTTTATAGCATTAGCCCATGGCAAAATAATACAGTTGGTCTCGAAAGCGAATTCATTAATTTCGCCGTAAAGTCTAAATGACAAAATCCATATATAAAAAATATGTATAACAGTTAGATAATTTTTTTATATATGGAGTTTGACATTTAGAGTTTACGGTGAAATTTATGAATTCGCTATCGATACCACCTGTATTATTTCGCCATGCATTAGCCTAACTGCAAAGCCAGAGATATAATTCGAAGTGAAATATTCCACGGCGGCTAGGTTAATCACAACAGCGTCAACATGATGCTATATCAACTCCGGCTTGATTAGTATCACATATGTTACACCACGTTTATGTTTGCCAATGCTGTGATGACTATATTAATACATACACACTTTTACACTAATCCATGTACACTTTTTCAAACGTCTGAATCAAGGTATATTTATTTTATTTATGTAAGGTGCCTTGGTGTAGATTACTTGAATATTGTCTTGAATAGCGATTTGAAGCTTGGGGAAAATTATTATAATTGTTTTAAGTAAATCATATTTCAAGTATATAATCCTTTTAATTACAAAAAAATCCTTATAATGTGTTTCCATTGACATTTACAATGCAGAAGTTTAAGGGCATACATTTTACTCATTCTATATTGAACTTGCCTAAACCTTTTACACCCGCGAAATTTCTAGACTCATAGAAATTAGTTTGTTTTCTTTTATCGTTCCTTTTCCCTGTTGATTTTTTTGTTTCATTCTTTACAATAGAGCCAGTAACACTGAAATGGTGTTAAAATGATATAAAGTAACAACATGAAAGTAACAAGGAGAGGAGAAGCAAAAAATGTCGAGTACAGATGGTCGTGTACTACACACTCTACCTTTTTAGCCCCTCGCCATCAAACTTCGTCTGTCTGCCTTTTAATTTCTACATTGTAATTTCTCATGGCATCGGAATTTGTACATATTGATTTTAATTTAATATTCGTTGTTTGTGTTATTTTACAGAAATAACAAAATGTATGCAGCGAATGTACACAAAGCAAGGGTTAAAACAGCACCTCGAAATTCAAGCCATGTCATTTTGCTTACCCCGCTTGCGTCTATATACAGTAGCTCCAAGCGAAACTCGTACACTTTATACTAATTTTTAAACTATCTTTTAACATTAAGTAAGAAACTCTTAACAAATAAAACTGTATTTATTTTATTAGTTCATTTTATAACAAATTTAACAAAACATAAAAACTTTAAATTATTATTCAATAAAAAATTTTTTTTAATAAAAACATAAAATAATAGTAATTTCTGTGACAAAGTCAAACTCGTACACCACACTTCAGTCAAATATTATTTTGTTGGTTTTAAAAATTATTATTTGGTGTGCATGCCTTTATTTTTTATCACCATTTTTAATATATTTGGCATACTGCGGACAAGGTTTTCGCAAAAACTCGGTTCAATTTTGCCCCATTCGTCCTGAAGAACTCTTTTCAAGCCATCCTTAGAACTTATTGTTTGACTACGAATTTTACGATCGAGATAGCTCCACAAATTTTCGACTGGGTTTATGTCTGGACTCTGGGCTAGTGTATCCATAACATGTGGACAATTATAAAGTAGCCATGATCGCACATTATAAGCCTTATGCTTAGGTTCGTTGTCTTGGTAAAAATAAAAGTTTTCACCAAGAAAAAATTTCTGCTTACAAACTGGCAAACTTTCTTTTAAAATGTTCAGATACATATGCTGATCCATGGTACTATCGATAAATTGTAAAACACCGGGCCCAGATGCAGAAAATTATCCCCAAACCATTACTGACCCACCACCGTGTTTAACTATTGGTTTCATGTTTTAGACAAGCAACTCCTCATTGGATTTTCTCCATACAAAAGGTCTTCCATCTGAACCAAACAAGTTGAATTTAGTTTCATCTGTGAATAATACTTGCTTCCAAAATGAAAAATCCTTTGTTTCATGTTCCTTGGCAAATCGTAACCTTCTCTTTGATTTCTCTTATTAAGCAGAAGTTTAACTCTTGTCCTTCTACTATTGAAATTAGCCCTTTTTAATATGTTTCTTATGGTCTGTGGGCAACATGTTTTTCCTAAGTCTTTCTACACAACTTCTACGTGTTTCGGAGCACTTAAAAATGGGTTCCCTTTTTATTTGACGTAAAATATATTGCTCGTCTTTAGCAGAGAAAATTTTGTTATATGCACTTTTCTTCTTGTTCGCAATCCTCTCTTCCATTTTACACCTTTTTATAATATATTGCACTGTTGATAGGCTTCTATCAACTATCTCAGATATTTATCGCAGCGATTTATTATTATTATGATGTTGAATTATTAATTTTCTTACTGCGACAGAAGTTTGTCCTCTCTGTCTACCCATTTTGTTCTCTTTTGTAACTCTTTCAAACAAAAAATCAAATAAATGACAATAAAAAAGGTAATAATGGGAAAACTCCCTAATTTTTTTAATTATTTTTACGAAATATCCCGAAGTTAGATGCAAATTAAAAGAATGTTGCCAAATTAAATAAGACTGTACGAGTTTGACTTTGGCGTCGAAAGTTGGCACTTTTTAAAATATTTATCTGTATTTTAATAAATAAATTTATATTCAAAATTTCGTTTCTGATATTTAATTAAGTACATAGTTTTGTACTAAAATTAAGTAAATTTATTTTATTAGCCTATTTAGTTTTAGACATATAACATAAAGAAATTTGTTTTCATAGGTGTACGAATTTCGCTTGGAGCTACTGTACCTCTTGCCAACAGACAAAAATTTTATGAAAATTCTTTTACGAAAAATTTCGCGGCTTTTACCGATCTACTAAAAAATGTATAATTTTTTATGGTGTTTGACATTAAGCGTTTGCGGCGAAAATATTTTATCTTAATGTCCAAGGAGAATCAATTACCAGGTGGCATCGTAGCCGAATTCATTATTTTTTGTTAGTAAAAATCATAGATTAGATTAGTTATATCTGTGGTAAAAATTACTGTCAAACTTCATATACAAAAAATATATACAGATTTTATATATATGGATTTTGACCGTAGTGTTTACGGTAAAAACCAATGAATTCGCCTACGCTGCCTACGAGGTGATTCCAAGGCGAATACATAAAAGGCATACTCACGCAAAAGATAAATACAACATTGCGATAAAACATGTACATTTTGTTTTTGCACAAATAGGTTTCGGCTGTCAAAAGCAGAGGAGATTATAACTTTTGACAGTCGAAGAAGGAAAAAATCACAATAGTCACCTGGGCTGAGAAAATATTTAGTCCCAATTTTCACGAAGCAATTCTTATTAATAAACTTATCAGTCTTTCTTCTTTGAACTTGCCTTGTCGTTTTCACAATTCTCAGCTTATTACCTTATTGTTTTAGCGGTTCAACAACAAACAACAACAACAAATTTCAATTTGTGTATAAAAACATACAACATTTAATCAGCTAAAAATTACGAATAAGAAAGCAAAACGAATTGAACGAGTACATCAGCTTGTGTACTCGTTTCTTTTCCTCTTGTCGCCCTCACCTACAAGCAAAAGGGATAAGCCGATAAGAATTGCCTGGTGAAAATTGGGACTTACGGTGGGGGTAAAAGTCGACTGCAGTTAAAAATTTTTCGGCGGTGGCGGCTAAGTAAATATCAGTTCAGCGGCGGCTCACAGTCGACTTAGCCGGCAACTGTTAGAGGGAGTTTACATTAAGGGCATTGTATCAGCTACAAAAGTCATGATGCAGAAGGTTTTAGGCAAGAGGTATAGTGACTTTACGGGGTAGCAAAAGTAGCACGTAATGAATATTCACGACTCTTTTTAGTTTTTTCTCTCATTCCTGTTTCTCTTTTTCGCTTTTTGCAGTTCTATGCATAAGCGGTGTTACCAAATGGCTGTTTTTTCCTATATTATTCAAAAATGGTTGAAAAATTAATACTTGAAAAATTGGTTGATAAAACATCATAAAATTCTCTCACTTGCTACAAAAGTCATTATGTAAATGCGTGATGACTTACGGAGATTCTCCACAAGAGAAAACAATAAAAAAGTCAGCTACAATGCCCTTAATGTGAACTGGCTCTTAACAATAAAATTCGAAATATATATTTTGTCCATTTCATTGGGGGTTTTCACAATAGACTAATTGTGCTGGCATAAAATCGCAGTTTGTTGGCTTTTTCGGTGAAGAGAGTGGATTTTGGTTGGTACAATTTTTCAACCAGCTTAAAATGATCTTCAATAATAGTCATTTTTCTGTTCAAAAATTTTAAGAAGTCTGGACATTGAATTAACACATGGAATGAAGCGACGAATAGATGAAGGTGATACTCCGTTATCTCGCACTTGTTTTCCCAGAAATATTATATGTTAAACTCCATCTGGGTTTTAATTATTGGATTAGCACTTAGCAAGACGTCGCTTTTATTAAATATAAATCTACTTTTAACACTTATTTTTGTAGGAATGTTAATTATACTCAGAAGAGTAAACTTAATAAACTCCTGTTGCACGTCACAAATCGTTAAAATTTCTTTTTATGCACTTTAATATTATGCACTTTTAAACCAAAACCTCTTTTAAAAAGAACCATCCGCTTCTACGGTCACACCACACATAAAACTCTGTTCTTTCTTCTTCTTTCCTTTTATATGTACTTCGCACTGACGCCACTTTTTATTTTCTTTTTCTTCTTTTGCTTTTCTGAAACATTCTGTTTAAAATCTCACCACGTCAGCCGATTTTCGGCCAGGTGGTATCATCAGCATGAAGTACTGTTCGAAATAACGTCAAAGTTTGTTTTGTTTTTCAATTCGTTTTGTTTTTCGTTTCTTGTGTTTTCTTTATTTGTTTATATACATATATACATACACTCTCGATCAAATGATTAGAACCACGTAAATTTCCATTTTTAGTACGCCATTTCTTTCTGTAAATTTTACTACTTTGGAACCAGAATTTTTTTAAATTCCAAAAATAACAACAACCAGATCAGAGTTTAAGGCAACTGTTTTTCCACAAAAAAAAAAAATTAAAATTTTGTTCCCTTCATATGACCCACTTTGGACCCACTTTTCGTTTTTTAAGTTATATCCAACTATGTAGTCGCATTTAATTTAAGCATTAAAGTACTAGTAACAAAACTACTTTTTATAAGATTAGTGGAAAATGGGCAAGAAAAGTATACAATAGTTAATGACCTATCAGGACATCGCGCATGAAATTGGGCAATGTCTCAAAACTGTGCTCGGACACTTAAAGATAAAATTTAAATCTATGGAAAGAAATACAAAGTGTTGCTATGTAAAAATAAATTTATATGTATTTTTAAGTGGTTCTAGTCAACTGATCCAGAGTGTAAGTATATTAGCATGTATACATAAACACAAAATAAAAAATAAAATTTTTTTAAATTATTCTAGCAAAAATGTGTTTTTCGTTCCAGTATTAAGAAAGTCCCATAACATATAATTTTATTTCTTTTTTAAAATTTTATTTTTATTAAAAATGAAAAAAACATTTATGAAAAACACAAAATTTATTTTTGTTTCCTTAAATTTTTTGATGTTTATTTTTTAAATATTGTTATTCTTGTTTTGAATTTTTTGACTGTTTGCTTTATATTTTTCAAAGCAAATTAAAATTTTATTCGCCTCAACCACTGTTTTTTGACACGGACTCGTACCAAAAAGTTGCTTTGTTGTAACAATTCGCCGATGACTACACCTTAAGGGGGGTTTAGACGGTACGACTTTACGTACGTAAAATCCAAGAGAAAATATTATCAAATTCCATCCGTATTTTAAAACTGAGAGTAAAAATCTTACGACAGATTATTTTTGCGTTTACACAATTGGTATGGGTAAAACACACCAAAACTAAAATAGCTGTTTGCAGAAAATACATCCCTGATCTAATGATTCGTACTTGTCTTTTGAAATTTTTCAAAAAACAAAGAGAGCCATACGACTGTCAAATTTTCATCCGTATTTTCTCTCAATTTTTGCAGATTCATTACTTATTTAGTTTAGACGATCCCACTGGTACTATTCTGCACAAAAATTTGACATGTCGTAAGACTTCTGTGATCATGTAAACCGCCCTTTATAGATGCGCCTTGGCCAGATCAATATTTAATGGCAGTGTTGCATTCATTAGTAACCGTGTATAATGATCTAACATATGTCGTCTACACGTGACACAATTAAAATATATTTTGTTATTTACTTTTGGATTTATTGTTTTAACAGTTCAAAAAAACAAGGCAGAGACGGATAATCTATATATTTATGTTAAAGCTTACAAATACATAGTTAAGCTTACTTTGTAACAAATAAAACTTATTGTAGCTAAAAAACGCTAAAAATCCGCCAACTAAAATTTTCCCAGCTGACAAAATCACTTAGCGGTTTTTTTCTAACTTCCCGCTTTTAATAGCAAAAAACCACAAGATCTAGCGGGAAAACCGCCGTTTTGGCAACACTGAACGAACGAAAGGCAAACGTGAAATAAACAAAGGAAATACTCACACACACAAAGCTGTGTATAATTTATGCCAGCATAATTAGTCTAGTGTAAATACGAAAGAACGAAAGTTGTGCGGATTAAAAATTAATCTTGTGTGAAAACCCTCATTTATTTTAGAAATCATATGCTTATAATGTCACCAACAAGACAAAAATAAACACAAGCAAATACCCGAGAGCCAAGTCAAGCACACCGTTTTGATCGCATTCAACTATATTTTTATAATATCGTGTGCTTTTTAAACTTTTGTTTTTAATTATTTTTTTTCCTGATTTTTATTATTTTTGGAGGGAATAATTCCATGATACAAAAATAGAAGGTAGTTCTAATTCAAACATTTGTAACGTTTGCCGAAATTATTTTTTTGTAAACAACACAATTTGCGTTGCGTTTAACAAAATGTGTGTAATTTGTAAAATAAATATAAAGAAAATTCAAATTTATTTACTATAAATATAAATTACAGAGAAAGAAATCCTTTGACAATTTATACATAATTTAAGATTTTTACCGAATTAAGCACTTTAATTAATAAAAGTTAAAAAAAAATGATATTTATTTTCACGTAATTATCCATGTTGTTTATATAAGTTTTTAAGTCCTTAGCATTAGCTAACAACAAGTTTTTTTAATTAATTAAAAACGACAACAGAAAAGGGTTTATTAAAAAACATTTTTTTCAACTTTTTCAACAATTTTACATTTTTCTGTTCGAAAAGCGAATTCGAAAATTTTTTTTCCCAAAAAAATAATTTTTTAATATTACTATTTAACATTAAATTTTTGCTTATGGGGGCCAGTAAATAAGTCAGTGCCATCAATTTTAAAATAAGTTAAATATAGATATAGTTTTTCTATTTCTTCCATAAATTTCTTTTTTGGCTTATGAAGGCCATCCTCAGATAAAACGTTAACGTATGTATAATTTTGATCGCTTTCCTCAAATGTTTGAGAACCAAATTGCTTCAAGCGAATTTTGAAATAATACATCCCGAAAAGTTTTAAGTCCATCCTATCCTATTTGATATAAAAGGTTTATATGCTCTCAAAGTTTTTCGTTTTCTTGTTGTTTCGTTAGCTAGCGACAAAATGTAAATTTTGCTGAAAAACAAAATAAAACAATTTACCTCCATTTCTTCTTTTTCACCAACCGGTATTTTACTAATTATATTATATGTTTTGAGGCTTAATGTTTCGTCTATATGTGAAAATTCGATTATGTTATCTTAAAAATCTATCACTTTTGTTTCATTACCTAATTAATTAAGACGTTTTTTTTTTGAAAAAAAGTATTATTTTACCTAACAAATAAGACCCAAAGCTGTACTTGTTTAAGCCAAAACTGAAATAAAAAATTCTATTCCATATTTTACCTCTTGTAGTCTGAAAAAGCACTTTTTTTCAATAGTACATTTTTCTTGTCCAAAACAATGTCATCTTTTCCAAAATGCAACGACCACACTAAAGATGCATTTGGCAAATCGAACTGTTCGAAGTTTGAAAGAATACTTGCAGAAACATATTTTACTGATGCAGTCAGGAAAAAGGCAACATTTTTGCTAAATTTTGTTTATTTTGTTTTATTTATTTAATAAAATTTGTTTATGATTTTTATATAATGTATTCCTTTCTTTTAAAATTTCATATAGGTGGAAAACAAAAAATAAAACAGAAAACCGGGATCTTACAAATTTATATGGTAGCACAAATTTTCGTAATACCCGCAAACGTCAGTACGTTAATATAGCGACGAAAAGAGAAAGTTGAACTACCTTCTATTTTTATATCATGAATAATTCTTATTTTATGGATTTTATTAATTTTTGTTTTCAGAATTGATTTTTATTTTTTTTGCCAGAAATAACGTATCATTTTCTGATTTTAAACTGATTTTTATTTTTTACAAAAATCAATATTATCTAATTATTATTATTTGATCGAAATAACTGATATTTTTTTCAATTTTTATTTTTAGCAGAGTTATTGTATTTTTTGGATTTCCCCGAAATTTCCAAAATTTCAAACTTTCCTTGCACAAAGTTATAGATAGATCTAATTTTAGTCGTTGATATTATTCTTTTGAGAATAAGGATTTTAAATATTTTACCAAAAAAAAAAAAAAAAAATAAATAAATAAAACAATAAATAAATCAAACAACTCTTATTTTAGTCAAATGAATATGAGATAACAAAAAAATTTTTAGTCGAAAACAAAAAGTAAAATTCCAAAAAATTTGCAAAAAAAAACAATACCCATATAATAGCAATTAATTCAGATAAAAAAAATCATAAAATAACAATTATTTCTGAGAATAAAAAAATACAGTTACCTTTATCTGAGGGGCTAAGCCAACACAGTCGACTAACTTTAGTCGACTATGCACCGATCGGCTTCGTTCCCTGGTGTCTATGGACCCAGGCGAATTAAATACTAGGTGACAGCACGGCTACAAAAAAAACTTATTTCCTTTTGTTTTGTAGAGTACCACGTTGATGTTAAAAATAGAAGAACAAACAAGAGGACCCCGATTTTTATTTATCCTTTTGTCAACATTTGGTGCTCTAAATGAAGTTGTAAATTATTGAAAAAAAAATAAAAAAAATTTATATATGTAGATACCCATACCTGAAAATGTTTACATTCCAACTTGTTTTACTCATTTGCAGTCATATGTTCTTTTGACATTTCCTTTATACTAAAAATCTATTTTGTCTTTTAATATAATTCTTCTCTTCCGGTTTTCATCTTGTTAAATAAGCGTCATAATTTTAATTCAATAAATTACAATTTATTAAAAGATCACGGTGTTTTTCTACAGGTTATGGGCCCAGTCACCCTAAATAAATATTTGTATTGAATTTAATAAATATTTTACGGAAAATTACGACAGAATTAAAAACATCAGTTACCAAGTTGAACAATGAAAATTTTTTCACATGGAAATTCAAGGTTGAGATGCTGGTAATTAAGAAGGACGTTTGGGATATTTTAACAACGAAAAATCCAGCAGATAACATCGCCAGAGCTAAAATATCATTATCTGTGGAAGACGATCAATTACATCTTATTAGGCAGTGTAATACCGCAGCTGAAATGTGGCAAAGCCTGCAGAGTTATTACGAAAGGAAAACATTAAGTAACAGAGTAAGCGTAATGAGATAAATTTGTAGTATGAAACTAGATGAAAACGGCGACGTAAAGGTACATATTGGTCTGATGCGAGATCTTTTTTTAAAGCTAAGAAATTTAGGAGAAATTGCTTTTGATGGAAAATGGAACATAGCAATGCTCTTGAGCAGCCTACCAAACAGCTACAATAATTTGATCACTGCACTGGAGTCTCGCACGGAAGCAGATTTAACTCTTGTATATGTAGAAGCAAAATTGGTAGAGGAATACATGAGACGAGAAGGTGATAAAGTTAATACACAAAAAGCAATGATAATCACGAATAAAAAGGTCAAGCCAATTAAATGTGATTTCTGCCACAAGAAAGGTCATTTTAAGAAAAATTGTACGCGTTATAACGAATGGAAAAAGAAACAAAAGAACGTTCACTCTATAACAAATGGTAATGTATGTTTAGTGGCAACAAATAGTAATGGTTTTAATAAATGGATAGTTGACTATGGTGCTTCGTGCCACATTTGCAATGATAAAAATTTATTCGTAAACCTAAATGCAAATATAAAGAAAAATATAATTCTTGCAAACAATGAGACTTTAATATCAAATGGTGAAGGAACAATTAAGATCAATCTCAAAAAGAGTAAAAATGAGTTCACCAACGTAATTTTAAAAAATGTTTTGTATGCACCAACTGTAAATGCAAATATTTTATCTGTATCGATTAACTGAAAGGGGATGCCGTTTAGATTTCTATAACGATAAATGTGTGGTATCAAGGGATAAAAAAGTTGTATTTTTTGCAAAAACAGAATCGGATTTATATACTTATACGCAAAACTGAAAAATGTTTTAAACTTTTGAGTGGGTGCGAAAACAGTTGTATCCATTATTGGCATAGAGTTTTGGGTTATAGAAGTACCGATGTCATTAAAATTATGATGTCCAAACAACTAGCGAAATGCATTAATATAAAGCCATGTGATAAGGATGACTGCTGTGAAATTTGTCCAGAATACCATTTTCTAAAAAGACTGGGTGTAAGTGCTAAAGCAACATTTGAATTAATTCACTTGGACCTATGCGGTCCAGTTGAAACTTGTACCCTAAGTGGTAAACGATATATTCTTAGCTTTATAGATGACTACAGTCGGTATTGCGACATTTATTTGATTAAACATAAATCAGAAGTTGCGGGTATATTAAGAAATGACGCCTCTTTAATATATAACAATTTTGGCAAAAGGCCTAAAGCATTTAGATCAGATCGTAGCAAAGAATATGTCAACAAAGAACTAACTACATACTTAGAACAAACAGGCATTCATATACAGTACACAGCCGGGTATAGTCCGTCCGCAAAAATCTTTCTTTACTTGAAATGGTGCGGAGTATGCTCGCCGAAGCAAAATTACCATAGGAGCTAGGGGGAGAAGCAGTGTCTACAGCAAACTACCTCCAAAACAGAATTGTAACAAGAACAACCGGTTATACGCCATACGAGAGGGTTCATGGTAAAATTCCTGATTTGCAACATTTGAGAACGTTTGGTGAGTCTGGCTTTGTACACATTCCAAAAATAAAAAGAAGCAAGTTATGTGTAAAATCTACAAAAATGATTTTCGTCCGATACAATCAAAACTCTAAGGCGTATTGCATGCTTGACAAAAATTATACATTTACATATCCAGAGACGTGAAATTCACGGGTAAAATTTGTAATTCGTTTGATGAGGAAAATGATTCTGATTCCACTAACGAAGTTGAAATAACATTTAAAACTAAAGATAAAGAAGAAAAAACTTGTAAAAATGATGAAGAAGTTGCTGAAACATTCGAAGAAGCAATGTCTTGCAACGAAAGTGAATAGTGGGTTGCAGCTATGAAAAATGAAATTGATTCCATGAAGACTAACAGTACCTGGATACTTGTTGAAAGGCCAGAAAATAGCAATGAAATCGGATGCAGATGGGTATTTAAAAAAAGATAGATGTACAATTTGAGGCAAGACTAGTTGCAAGAGGATTCGCGCAACAATACGGGATCGATTACCAAGATATATTTGGTCCAGTCGTTTCACATACAACATTGATAATATTATTTGCAATTAGTGGAAAGCGAAATCTAAAAATACACTATATTTGAGCCAAAGGGCTTTATAGCAAAAGGAAGTGGAACAATGTATGTCTACTTAAAATAGAAGAATTGACATTCGTATTAATCTATCTCAATGACATTCTCATATGTTCTAAAAATGAATCAACAATTTCTAAGGTAAAAAGTATATTTAGACATGCATTTAAAATTAAAGATTTAGGACCAGTGAAACAGTACCTCGATCGAATGATGGTTTTTACTCGCTCTCTCAATCGCAATACATTGAAAAAATCTTAAACGAAAATGGATTTCAAGACTCCAAGCCATCATCAGTCCCTATAGACATCTCGTACGGAAAACCTAGTGTAGAGCCAAAGGCTCTAAACAACAACAAGAATCACTAAGCATACAGAGGTGAAATCCTTGGCACATGAAAAACAATATAATCAGGTTTTCTGTAGGTTCTCAAGAAAGAGAGAAATATAGTGCTATATTGTTATGAACAAGGCATAATAAACAAAACAAAAACTAGATATTTTACAAGAAAACATCCAGCACAAAAAGTTTTTGCCACAAAAAAAAAAAAATATTGTTTATTCGCGTAAATAAAGAAATCATGTATGCAGTATTTTTAATTTGTAAAAAATGTCATATGCATTGGCCTTACAAGATAAAAGAAGTGAAAAAGTCTTAAAAACTGCAGTGTTTTTTAATGCAGAAATTCTGATCTGTGGCAGAAATGCAGTATCATTTTTTGTGGAAGTGTTAAAATTAAAAACTATAACTTTTTTCGTCAATTGTTTAATATAAATATAACATTAAATATCACTTTTTTTAATTTTCATTAAACCCACCCTTATTTTTGCCTATAATAAAACATTTAATTTTTTCTTGCGGCAGAAACACAAATCAAAACAAAATTGAAGTCGATAGGATGTCAAGAAAGAGATGCATAGAAAAAACGAGACGACTATAGTCTCGTGACACCTCTGTATACTCGGTGACAAGAATTATCAAAAGCTTATGGGAAGCTTGTTGTATGTAGCGCTAAATACAAGACCAGACATTACGGCATAAATAAATATCTTAAGTCAAAAAGCCAGCAACCCTAACGAAGAAGATTGGGCTGAACTAAAAAGAGTCGTTAGATATTTAAAGGGCACTATTAACATGAAATGCAACTTACGGAGAGGATAAATGTAACAGAAAATCAAACAGCGGTTATTTATTTAAAGTCTACGGTGCTGTTGTATCAAGGGCATGTCGCAAACAGACATTATCCTCTACCGAAGCGGAATTCATTGCACTTGCTATAGCGTCAAAGGAGGCATTATGGTTAAAAGAACTTTTGAAAGATTTTGGGGAGCAGATCAACGAACCCATTATCATACACGAGGACAATCAGAGTTGTATAAAAATTGTTGAAGGTTTTAAGCTAAACAACAGAACAAAGCACATTGATATTAAATATCATTTCATTAAAGATTATCTTGCCAAGAATATTATAAAGTGCCAATATTTTCCCACCAACGAGATGCAAGCTGATATAATAACTAAGCCGCTAGTACCGCACAGAATTAAAAACTTAAGATCTCAATTAAAAATTTTAAACAATTTGGAATGAGAAGTGGCATTGAAAAAAAAAGTATATATGTAGATACCCATACCTGTAATTGTTTACATTCGAACTTGTTTTACTCATTTGCAGTCATATGTTCTTTTAACATTTTTCTTTATACTAAAAATCTATTTTGTCTTTTCATATATATCTTGTCTTCCGGCTTTCATCTTGTTAAATAAGCCTCTTAATTTTTATTCAATAAATTGCAATTACAATTTAATAAAACATCACGGTGTTTTTCTACATAAATTAAATTAACAATTTTTTTTTTTCATTCAAAAGCAATAATAAAATTAATATTATATGTTATTTTTGTATATTGAACTGAATATGTCTGCCTTCTATTAATTTCAAATTCTAGCCTACGCTTAACGCATATAGATGCATACGCACGTCGCAAATATTTGAATATGGCTGATTCAAAATTTCGTTCTATTGGAACACCGTATCGGCACACGCAATTGTCAAGAACGCGTCCACCACCGTTTTGGATTCTTGGTTTGGATTGAAATATATTTCGGGTAATTTGCGAAAATAATGCATTACCACTAGTACATATCGTTTCCAGCTTCACTGACAGGGAGTAGACCTGTGATATCAAGAGCTTTTGTCATTGGACTCTAAGCTGAATGCACTGTTTGCTTCTTATCAGTTACGGATTATTGGCAGTCTAACCGCTACTGTGCCCATTCTGGAACTGCTTCAACAACTAGTTTATTTTAGAAGTTGGCTAAACAATTAAGTCCGTTTGTGCTTTGCCATCTGTTCTTTCTCAGTATGATTTTGCTAGAAGTCTTACTGCCAATATTTCGGTCTTTTGTTATTCCGCTTAGCCTTGGGTAAGCCACATACATATCAATAACGCGGAGCACGTTTTTTTGCACTGGTTGCGTTAGCATTATTGTGTTTTCAGTGCATAGTAATAAATTCATAGCTCTTGGTGTGTTTCGCCCGTTTGTTGTCCGTCAGTGGCGAAGCAGATGTTGAACTTTTCTTGTAGCTCTTCACTTGCGCTGAAGGTGGCCGACCTTACCGCAGCTAAAGCATTTGGCACGAGACCTTTCTGTCTCCGCAGGTTTGCGTATCAGCCTCAAACGATCGAATTTTTGGCTTTGAGATGACTTTTGCGGCCTCCTGGGCTAACACGTATGAGATGGTTATCGAAAAAAATGATTTCTAATAGTAAAAACCTCATATTTAACATATAAATCCTGTATGCCATTTATAAATGCATGAATCTTAAACTGATCTAGAAACGGGTGGTGTTCGCCTGGATAAGTCAGCTGCACCACGCGTTGAATTTCTGCTGCAAAGTCTTGTAGCGTCACGTTTGCCTATAGGACGCTGTCTCGTAACTCCATTCTGTAGAGTTCTCTTTTGTATTCGCCTCCGTACTTGCATTGAAAGGCTTTATGTCTGCATAATTGTTCTGCAAACAGCTGAAAAGCTTTCGACTGTCCCTGCGGCTGCTCCCTTTAAGGCCAGCATTAGCGATGCAGTGTTGTAAAGCCATAGGCAATAAAGCCACAGGACTTTATTTCTCAATGGAAAGAGAAATGAAATGATATTGCTTTATCGCCTACACCCAAGTGCAAAATCACCGTAATTGTTTAGTAACCAAGTGTAACAGTGTAATTGTTACGGGTACAAATTGGTAAAAGAATGAGTTAACATTGTAAATTGTTAAAAAAATATGGTAGATGATAATCCATTTCGGATGCACATCTTTATACACAAAGAAAAATAGTAATGTTGAAAAGCGAAACAAATTTATGCAGAAGTGGTATCAGCTACTGAGGGAGAAGAAAATAACACTGAATACTTAACTTGGACAGTTCAGATATGATGAGGACTTTTACCCAATCGTAATTCTATAAAAAAACTACTACTACTACTTTCATGAGATGGTGCCAGCGTGTACAGATGTAGAATTTCGTAAACATTTTAGGATCGCAAGATCATTGTATGTAAACTTAAGTAAAAGATTTCTGCAATCGGATTTTTATAAAACCTTCGTACTGATAAAAGATTGTCGGAAAGTTTACATATTCTTGTATTCTCGTGGTTCACTGAATCATTTTAACTTATCTCGGTCGTTTTTTTACGTGTATACATCAAAATATTTAAAAAAAAATTTCAAATACTCGTCGTTATAAAAAAAGTAGACATGATTTTTGGAGTATAAGATGGTAAGGGTTATAATTCAAATTTCAATTAATTTTTTACCATTACATAACTTGGCGCTGAGCTTAAATTGTAATATATGCTCTTTAAAAATGCAATAAGCGGCAATAATCTCCGAATACTAAATTTTAATAATTTAATTTAAAAAAAAAAAATATTTTTTCGTGCTATTTTCTAGTATCCCGATTAATTATTTAAATCACCGATATTGATTATTGAGGCTCAAAGCACGTCTCGATTGCCATTTCGTTACATAAAATTACAGCAACTTTAGGCTCACCCTTTATTTTCAAAGTTCCAACTGTCTGTCTATAACGGTTTGGCCATAAACATCAGATTATATCAACTATTGTAAAACCCTTTAGTTTATAATTTAAAGTTTTTATACTTCTTGTTCTACGAAGCAAAGTAGTGGACATTCTGTCTAAAATTCAGGTGTATCTATATAACGGGTCGATAAATACGGCCATATAGAACAAATAACATTAATTTTGAAAACACTCTTTAATTTCTAAATTCAAATTCTAAACTTCTTGTTGTAGCGAACTTAGCAAAACAGGTTCCTTGTAAATTTCAGCTGTCTGTCTATAACGGTTCAAAGGTTTGGACACCCGTTTATTTTCAAAACCAAATTTTATAATTTTATAAATGTCAATCGTCTGTCTACAACTGTTTAAAATTATGGCCATATACATAATTAAATGAACTATTGGGGCACCCTTTAATTTTAAATATTAATACTTGTTACTATACAACTATATCAATCGGCATTCTGTCCAATTTGCAAGCCTTTGTATATAGCGGTTCAAAAGATAGGCCAATATAAGTAAATCTACATCAATTATGGGATAGCTTAATTCAAATTATAAACTCGGTGATTAGCGGGCGTTCTCTCTATAGCGGTTCAAAAGTTTGTTTACATACTTTAAATTACATCCACTATTGGGACACCCTTTAACTTCCAAATCCAAATTTTATACTTGTTGTTATAGAGGACTTAGCAATTCAGGTTCGTTGTAAATTTTAAGCGTCGTTCTACAACTGTTAAAAAGTATGGCCGTATACATTAAATTAAGTGAACTATATTCGCACCCTTTGATTTATAATTTTTTGTATTAATACTTGTACGAGGGCTGCTCTATATATTTCTGGTCTAATAGTGAAAATGCGAATGTTTATAATCAAAAATGGTTTTATTGTTTTTCAAAGTATTTTCCAGCATGATTTATACACTGTTGCATGGCTCAAACCAGTTGTCGAAATTTGGATTTGGAAGTGAAAGGGTGTTCCAATAGTTGATGTAATTTAAAGTGTGGGCGTACTTTTGAACCGTTATAGACAGAACGCTGAAAATTAAAAGGGACCTGTATTTCTAAGTCCGCTATATCAACGAGTTAATAATCTGAATATAGAAATTAAAGGGTGTCCCATAATTACTGTAGATTTACTTATATAGGACTATCTTTTGAACCGTTATAGAAAAACGCTTGTAAATTTGACGCAATGTCGATTGCTATGGCCGTTAAGTAACAGCTGATAATATTTAAAATAATATAATCAGCCCAATTATGAATATTCTCAAGGAATTTCTTTTCCACGGAAAAAATTTTTCTCGAGAAAAGATTCCGAATTCCGTGGGGATAAAATTATAAAAAAGTGGCATCATCGTAATTTGAAGGTAGATTTTTTGTTTATTTTCATATAATTTTTATTTTATAATTTATAATACCTACTTTTTCCCCGAATTTTATTCTCTTTCCTCAGTCAATCAAAAGGGGAAAAAGTTTATAATTGGAGAAAAAGAAAAAGTGAAAAAACTCGCACGGAATTTTTGTTTATAATTGGGCTGTAAATTTGAAATTAGTCCGCTATAACAAGAAGCTTATAATTTAAATTTAGAAATTAAAGGGTGTTCCCAAATTTAATGTTATTTGTTTTGTATGGCAAACACATTAATTTTAGACAGAATGTCCACTACTTTATTTGGTATAATAAGAAGTACACACAGAAAAGAGATTGGTAAAAATTCAGTTGATATGCTTAAAATTTAATTACTAATATAATTATTTGATATCTAATATAAATAAATTATAGTTTTTTTTAACACTAAAAGCTAACAAATGATATTTTCGTCCAAATGTTGGTTGTAAAAGCTCTTAAAAAAGTCATCGTTACCGATTTGTGTATTTACTAAAATTTATTGTATTAAATGGAAGATACAACTAAACTTATTCAGCACATTATTACTGAATACCAAATTGTGGTAGTTAGAATCATAAAAATCTGTTGTTTCTTTTAAAATCAAAAAATGTTTGACATAATTAAAATGATTTATACATATTATACAAAAAAATAATCAATATTTCAGTTTAAAAATACAAAGATACATATACTGTTAGTTCTCCAATATTGTAGAAAGGTAAGTCCAAAATCAATCTTACAAAAATATTTGTAAATTAAAAAATTCTAAAATGAAAAATACACTTCGCAGCAGCAAAACTGGCGGTATGGGATGAAAATTTGAAGAAACTACATACATATGTCGTAAAGAAGGATCATGATGTAAAGGAAGGCTGTAAACATGAAATTTATAAAGTATAATCTTATTACTGTAATTAATTTTTAAAATTAAAGTAAATATTAACATATTTTATTGTTTTATTTAATTCACAATATTACTTTATAGTCACACAAGAATCAATTTTTAAAATAGTTGTGAGTGCCACATTCACTCAGTTATTACAGCCGAATTCAATATAATACACACAACCGACAAAATAAGATTGGCAACGAATTCGGTTCTCAGAACGAATTTCTTTTTTCTGTGTATAAAAATGTTATATTATAAATTAAATGTTTGATATAATCTTATGTACTCGTAACTATAACGGCCATAGCAATCGACAATCTGTCAAATTTGCAAGCGTTTATCTATAACGGTACAAAAGATAGGCCCATATAAGTAAATTTACATCAATTATGGGGGCACCCTTTAATTTTTAGATTTATTTTTGTAAAACTTTTTGTTATTGTGAGCCATAGTAATACGCAGTCATTTTAAATTTTACAGAATCGCCCTTTACAGTTCATAATACACGTAAAAAATATGTAGGTTGTATGGAGACACCCTTTAATTTTTAAGATTATGAACTGTTTTTTAAACGGGACCAATCTGTAAGCATAATCTATTATATTACCAAAAATTTTCAAAATCGGCACGAACTTTTTATGCAACATTCAGTCGAATTGTATAACCTCCTTTTTTTTGAGGTTGGTTAATTAGAGTTTAATTTAACGTCTTTATTGCAATATTGTTTATTTATTTATTGTAACTCATATTATTTCTGAAGGTTGGCGAAATACCGAAAAATAAAATATATGTATGTTACAACAAACACCTTTAAGGCCGGGGCACATAGAATCCGTCATACGTTGTACTTTGAAATATTCACCTGAAGTCAAAGTAACGACGGGTGAGGTTGGCATAATGAGTACTTTCCTGACGTATTTTAAATTAGCTGTTTATCTATTAAATGTTGCCAGGGAAAGACCGGAAAAAAAGCTGATTTTTTTCATTAAAAGGTTTATTTTGAAATTTTCCTTAATTTAACGAAATACGTATAAAATCAAGGCGTATTAAATATAGGCCGCACGGCTACAGAAACAAAAACCTAATGTAATTTGGCTGAACAGAAGAAAGCTCAATTTAATTTATCCTTCTATCATCGTTCTGTACTTTAAATAAAGTTGTACCAGTTGGTTTCTTTCTCCTGCATATGCAGCAATACCTCATATTTTTTGGTTTTAAAATTTAATTTTATAAAATTTAAAATTTTTCAAATTAAATTTACTTTATTCGTGCCTGATTCCTTTAAATATAAATATTCATGATATTCTCATGAAATATTTATTATTTTAAACTAAACTAAAAAATGAAATGTATTACTGCAGGGAAAGCATATCCATATGGCCATTTCACTACTGCTCAAATAGCTCATCAGTGGATTTTACCCAAATTTTGTATAGAAAAACAGAAAGTCTGATATCAAAAGCCAAATTGATTAAGTGAGAACTCCATTGAACCAATAAGACAATAAAAACTCAAGAATGTTCTATACAAAAACACAGCAAACATTAAGTAACTATTTTTATTTTTTCTTTCATTTTTCTACATAAGGGATCCCATTGGGAACCATTTATATGTATTTGAAAGATTCAATGAAAAAATAAAAATTGAAAACAATTTTTATTAATAACCAATGTGCACATGCAAATATAAAGAAATGAAAGAAAAAATATTCTTTAACGAAACAATTAATCAGCAAACGTTTGTTCTAAAAACTTTTTAATATTTTTTGCTGGTTAAAAACTAAATGACTTATAAATACTTCTCATTGCTTATGTTTTGTCTTTGTTTTACTTACCATAAAGAAGAACAAAACGCAAGCAAACGTTTCGTTATGTTTACTTTCGTGCTCTGACTTGATCGGAATGTATTTGGTAATTTTCGTTCCCTTAGAAATATTACACTTTTTATAGCATATATTAAGGATGTATAAGTCAAAACCGGTCTAATTTAGAGAGAACATTCAAATTAAATGAAAAAACCATTTTCTTTTATATTTTGGTAGTGATCTTAACCCGTTTATTTTTTTTACGAAGAATATATTTTGTTAAGTTCAAATGAACCTAATACTTTTGTAGTATGATGTCATAGGTACACATCAGGTACACTGCACGAGTACACCGCAACTCATGAGTACACCGCATACTTACTCTATACTTTTCATACTCGAGTATTTTAAACACCGCAATAAAAAGTTGCGGTGTTTATTTTACCCATTCTTGTAAAAACGAGTATCAAAAATATCGCAATCAGAATTTTAAGTATTTTTTATACTCGTAAGCCTGGTACTCTGTTCAGTTTTTCATGCGGAATGCTGTCAAATCACATATATAAAAAATTTGTATGAAAAAGTCATGAAAAAATGTTGCAGAAGCAGTACTCTGTTTTTACTGTGGAAAAACATATGAAATGTTTCTGGCAACATTTTATCCAAGCTGTGAAATAAAGCAAGTAGGCATTATTTCATGCGGAATTTTTCATACAACAGCTGATCGTATGTCTTTTACTTACGTTTTCAAAACAATGATACCACACTTTAAATGTCAAATATTCCACATGAAATAATCAATGTTGCTCAACAATTTTCACAAATTTGAACAGAGTATGTACCAGCAAAGACTATAAATATACTAAGATGTTTCACTGCCGTACATTCTACATCATGAATCAAGAAAACAAGATTGCGCATTCAGCCGTTCAAAAAATATTTCTACTGCGCATTTACGTCACAATAGACTTATAACGTGTGTTTGTTGTAAAAATATAAGAGATTTTTGGCTCTCTTATAGCATGTTTACACGGCAATGTGAAGCATTTGCTTCGCTCTCTGAATCATGATTGCGAAGCATGCCGTTTCCACGACACATACTACATGCTTCACATTGACTTCTGTTTTAAAATTTTGTTTTTCGTTTCAATTTTAGTGTTTGTAATTAATAAAACTTTAAATTATAATATAATTATTTGTTTTTATATTAACACATATTCACACGGCACTTTTAATATTGGTTTACTTTTTTTGTTTACATTTATATACAGCTAGTTCAGATAAACTTGCGATAAAACTTAGGGAAGACAGAAATTTTTCATGCTTCGCAAGTAGATTCAAGCTGAATCGTTTCAAAACAAAATGCTTCGCTCTCAAAATTTTATATGGCGAAGCACGTTGATTCGGTCGTGATTGAGCTGTGAATCATGAAAAGAGAGCGAAGCAAGAATGTTGGGCTCCGTGGAAACCATGAATCAAGAAAACAAGATTGCGCATTGCGCAGGTCCGTTAGTTTGTTGTCTCTTTTGTGTGACGTAGAAATAGACTATTTGTATGGAAAGTTAAAGTAAGAGAGCCAAAAATCTCTTATATTTTTACAACAAACACACGTTATAGGTCTATTGTGACGTAGATGCGCAGTAGAAATATTTTTTGAACGGCTGAATGCGCAATCTTGTTTTCTTGATTCATGCGTGGAAACATAGTATTAATTTAATTCTGTTACAATTTCCATACAAATAGTCTATTTCTACGTCACATAAAAGAGACAACAAACTAACGGACCTGCGCAATGCGCAATCTTGTTTTCTTGATTCATGATTCTACATCCAGTTCATATTTTGTCGATGGACGTACTGCTACTGCCACTTTAAGAGTAAAATCACAAAGAGAGATTATTATTCTCAGCAAACTTGTTACTCTCATCTCACATTAATTCATTTGTGTATACCTGCATACGAACATGAATCAAGAAAACAAGACTGCGCATTGCGCAGGTCCGTTAGTTTGTTGTCTCTTTTGTGTGACGTAGAAATAGACTATTTGTATGGAAAGTTAAAGTAAGAGAGCCAAAAATCTCTTATATTTTTACAACAAACACACGTTATAGGTCTATTGTGACGTAGATGCGCAGTAGAAATATTTTTCGAACGGCTGAATGCGCAATCTTGTTTTCTTGATTCATGCATACGAATGTGTATATATTTACATTATAAAATATCCAACGTAAACAAATGTTTTGTATGGTAACAATATGTGTTTTGTTGTTGTATAAAAGAAATAACATCGATTTACACCGAATATTAAATTCATTTATTATCAATATAAAAATTTATTATTCGGAACCTTTTCGATTTTAATTTACTTTACTTTTTTAGTTACTGAATGTTTGCTGTGTTTTTGTATACTGTCTTTTTGTCTTTTTCTTTTATTGATTCAATAGAGTTCTTATTTAATCAATTTGGCTTTTAATATAAGACTTTTAAGTTTTCTATACAAAATTTGGGTAAAATCCACTAATGGGCTAAAATAGCAGTAGTGAAATGGCCATATGAATATACTTTATATAGTAATTCATAAAATGTATAATAATACCGAATTCTGTAACATTTTTTGTCAGTTGTTCGTATTTTCAAGTAGAAGGTTTTTACGGAAGAAAATTTTAGAAAATCTCTCCAGAAAAGTCCGAAAATTTGAAAAATTAGAAAATTGGTGATTTTAATAATTTGTTCGGGATAATTAGGACAATATTTTTTAAAGATAATAAATTTAAAAATTAATGAAATTTTACTTTATTTTCGGCTTTTTGGTTCATTTTAATTAATTTTCTAAACATTTTTAGAAAGAAAAATTATTTACAAATGTATGCGGACGTTTTCCCGTAATTTAATTTTAATTATTAACTTGCAAGTGCCCATATAAAAGGCATAAATAAATT
Organism: Gymnosoma rotundatum; assembly: GCA_916610165.2. Lineage (NCBI taxonomy): Eukaryota > Metazoa > Arthropoda > Insecta > Diptera > Tachinidae > Gymnosoma > Gymnosoma rotundatum. The sequence goes on along the minus strand of OU744337.1, from coordinate 84,688,921 downwards.
ATCGTGGTGTGTTGTGATATTTCATTGGTTGTCTTAATTTTCTTTTTCATCATCTTTTAAATGGATAGAAGAGCCGAAAAAAAGTCAGCCTTAAAGAGTATATAAAGAAAAATATAATCAGGTGGCAAATTACGACACTCGATATCGATCGAAATTTCAATAGAATTTAAATGTAAATTTCGATCGATATCGAATGCCGTAATTTGCCCCCAATGTTGATAATTGTTGTTTTTGCTTAAACTTTGATTTTTGTATTTACTTTATTGTTCAAACAAAAAAAATTTTAGTTTATTTAAAATGTTTGTGAGAAGTTTCCTGAAGAGCTAAGTAAACGGTAGCGAAATGGCCATCGAGAAGTGCTTTTACCTTCAATAATCAAAATCAGTGATTTTAATAATTTGTTCTGAATAATAATATTTTAAAGATTAAAATTAATTTTTTTGTACGAAATTTTGGGTGAAATTATTTCCTAATTGCTTTCCAAATGAAAAATAGAAAGTTCTTGGTGTAAAACATGGAAAATTGCGAAAATGCGATATTTCAACGATTTTCTTGCTATTAATGCAGAATAATAGATATAATTAAACCTTGACAAATTCTGACATATACATCGGAAATGTGTATCCGTCCTAAGAACTATAAAAACACGCATAAAGGTCTTATAAATACTATTTTGTAAAAACAGCAGCTAAAAACATAAAAAATATATTACGAGGCAATGTGCATAATGTACTAAAATTATTATGTCTGGTTTGACAAGAATAACTCTTGTCACAAAAACAGGTTGGAAGTTCCGAATTCTTATACTTATGTTGCTAAGAAAGCATTGCTCATGGGAAGCACATAGGCTTGCCAGATCCCAAAAGCCTGAAAACTGAAAAACATAAAATTTGCGCCTGGATTTTAGAAAAAAAACTGAACCTGTTTAAAATGCACTTGTTGTTCCAAAAAGTGAAATTTTATTAAAAATTTAAAAAAACACGTTAACATAACAATTTATTTCAATCTTAAGTTATATTAAGTACATATTTTTATATATGTATATGTCTTTTGCCACATATATTTTGAATTTTTATTTACAGGATTTACTAACTCTTTTGCTTTATTAGTATGCAAAAAAGTTTGAAAATTTTTGCAACTTTCATCAAAGTTTAATCTTATTATAATTTCAGCCTTTATTAAGTCGAAAGACATTCTATGTCTCTCCTGAGAGTATAAATTATTTAAAATACTAAAGATCCTTTCGTAAAAAGCATTGCTTATTGGAATGGAATGAACGAATGAGACCAATTTATACAGATTTTGTACTTTATTTTAATCACATTTTTGATAATCGATTGGAATATTTTTTGGCAAATTATTAAATTTCCCTCGAAGGCAGCAGAAGTAAAATGGTAATAATTGGAATTAGAAAAAGATAAAATCTAAACATTTACAAATATAGTTGTAATTTCATTGTATTTAGAACGCAATTTTTCTGTACAAAATATTAATTTCATTATAAAAGAATATAAAATATGAAAAAACTGGACTGATTGCATTTTTCCTGGAAACTGGACCAGACATAAAAAACTGGAAAATTCAGGCGAATCCAGGCCATCTGGCAAGCCTAGAAGCACATGAGTGTAAAGTAACAAGTACTGGGAAAGTCTAAATTTTAAGGCGCCAGTAATTTAGTTTGTTTGGCAATTTTAATTTATAAATTTAGCTATTAAATTCATATTGAGGTTTATATAGTGAGGTTTATATATATTATACCTATATGCAGGTTAAATAAACTTAACAAAAAATTTAATAATAAATATACATAAATAAGTGCCTTATTTTATTACCATTGTTTGAAATTTCTTAAAAAACATATTAAGTATCCACAAGAATAAATGCTAAAAAAATTACTACGTAATTTAGGGTATGATTAGTTCGGTGCGATTATGCATATTTTTAAAAATACACAAATAAAAATATATAGTTACCCTACAATAACAAGAGCAGTCATATAGTTTCGTTTTTAAGCTTATTTTACAAACAATTTTTAAATAAGTAGGAAAAATAGAATTCAGAAATAAAATTTTATGAAGCACATTCTTCTTTATACGAGTATGTAGATGTGAAAGTATGCCCAGTTAGCATTTGGAAGATTGTTTTTACAAAAATCACCAAAGTGAGTCTTTTAAGACTACCCAAGATGACTTAAAACTGATTCATCAGTTATGCGTTTAAAAAGAGACTCGAATATAACTCGGACAAACGCATAGAAAGCGACTTTCTAAAAAAAACAAAAAGTACAAAAAGCAAATGCTTGAAATTCGACTGTTTTTAGAATTATTTTGGAGACATATTTAACGCAGCCTAACGATGAAAAAATGATTCTAATACATATTTTATTTTTATTTTTGAATTTTCGTAAAAATACATACATATGTCACTTCGTAAAAAAATAGAGACACAAATGTAAAATAAATTTTTTCAAATTTTTTTAAATTCATTTTTTTAAATTTGAATTTTAAGAAAATTACGAATAACATGCAAACGAATGTAACACTACGTCTTGACGAGCAATTGATTGGTTCGCACATGAACAAAACGTCAGCAGAATAGGTTTCAAACATTTGTTCATGTTTGTCTGCGTGGAGGAAACTTGGCGAGGTTAATGTGCTTCGATTTCTCGTTGTTTGAAAACGACATGACATCGACAACGATGGTCTACACAAGCCATTTTAATGTGCGCACATGAAATTGTTCAATGTTTGAACAAATCAATGGTTCGTCAAGACAGCGTGTAATAAACAATAAGCAAAACTTAGTTTGCAATGTTTAATTTTGAGAAAATATAATAAGAAATATTCGTATAATATGTTTCGAAGAAGACTCGCATACGGCTAGTATTATGATCAAAAATTGACTCGAAAAAGTATCGTGTTTGATTATAAGTACGATTGAAAACAGTATCGAAAATGAGTCGAAAACGCGAGTCATAAGGGACTCGTTCAGAAGAGTCGCGGCTAGGGTACCATTTTCTACCGACAAAACATTCATTTTCGACTCTAAAACGAGCGCATAAAGGATTATTTTAATCGTGTCGAGGAGTCAAAAAAGACTCGAATATGATCAATAATTCAAAAAAATGCGAACTGGGTAGAACATAAACCAAACTATGTAAATGTGTTTGTGAATGTTATTAAATATATAAAATATTTTCTTTAAAGCCTTTTAGTTTTAAAATTTTGTTGATTTATATAGAAATTATTTTGGCAAAAGTACGAAATAAACATATATGTGCAACTGTGGCAAATAAGTTACTAAATTTATATATGTACATTGTAGCCACATAAATTTTTTTGATAAGTTAGCTAAGCATTTGACAGGCTTTTCGTTGAATTATTGACATAAGCTAAAGCTAGCTTATGCACATTATAGTTGGGCCTTTATACTCAAATGGAATGGGTATAGTAAATACTCGCACTTAAGAAATGCGGTGGCGCAACTGCATTTAAGATGAGTATACTTAGAGTATTAAAAACAGACACTCTTGCAGTTCTCTGGTACACATGTACTGACCCTTCAAATTAGTTCGATGCCAATACAACAACAAAAACAACAGTAGTAGCAGGAAAAAAAATAATTAAAAATAAGTGTTAGAATTTTGCACCCTTTATTTCATTTTTATATTAGAAAAATTTGTATTAAATCTTTAATTGGAATTTCATTATCCTTTTGTCTTTTTTTAGAGTCTGAATGGGTTTAGGTAACCATGTAACATGTATTTTTTCATTTTATAAATTCAATTAAATATTTTAACTATGGAAAAAATCCACGGTCCCAAATGGTCCCTACAGTAAAGATTTGCTCTTCAGTCACTCAAAACTTTCGAACGATTACACTGTTCTGCAAAAAAACAACTTTTTTCCCCTCCCTTGAACAATTTTGCCTGTTTCTCATGTTTTCAGGTGTGCTGAGTCCGAATCTGAACTCAGAAAAATTCTATGACCCACTGATTTTGAGAGAAAAGAGGAGAAACTTGGAGCGAAAGCCTCGAGAGTACTGATCAAATCCTAGAAGAAAATAGTGACAAGAGAGCGGCTGAGTGGTAGGGGGAGTTGGGGTATTGAGTGTGAAAGGGGGGCAGGGTAGGGATTTGAATGAAAAGGATGCCACCATAAAAAAATTGTACATACAGGAAAAAAACTTTTAGCCATATTTCTTCAACCACTTATAATATTCTCATCAAATTTTTTTTGTTCAAATATACTTTATTGCGCTCAAAATCATCGGGACTTTGAATTTTTTTCACTATGTTACCAAATGTTTGCTGTGTTTTTGTATAGAACATTTTTGAGTTGTTATTGTCTTCTGTCTTATTGATTCAATGGAGTTCTCATTTAATCAATTTGGCTTTTGATATAAGACTTTCTGTTTTTCTATACAAAATTTGGGTAAAATCATCTGATGAGCTATTTGAGCAGTAGTGAAATGGCAATATGGATATTCTTTCCCCGCAGTAATACATTTTATTTTTTAGTTTAGTTTAAAATAATAAATATTTCATGAGAATATCATGAAATATTTATATTTAAAGGAATCAAGCACGAATAAAGTAAATTAAATTTTAAAAGATTCCGAATAATAAATTTTAATATTTTTCAAATCATTTGAAAATTTTTTATTTTTCAAATTATTTTGAAGTTTCGACATCAACGTCGAACATAAACAAAAATTAGCTGGGCTATTAAGACAACCTGTAAATTAATGCGCCTTGGCATAAAATATAGTAAAAAGTTTTATTCCATATGTCAGGGAAAATAACAAGACAACATTTATTCATTTACTGAACAAAAAAAAAAAAAAATTCATACCGATGATACTTATGAGGATTTAAATTAGGACTCAATACTTATATTTCGGTATGGAAAAGTGCCTGCTCTCACCGCTCAACAAAATTAGTTAAAGTACATTTTTCTTTGAAAGATTAAGCTTCGATGAAATTTACTGCACTAATTACTTTAAAAATACTGTTTTAAAAAACAAATTTGAGATTTTTTTGCTTAAAGCTTTAACATAAAATTACTGTCAATTTTTCTGAAATATAATCTGGCACTTCTTGAAGAAAATTAAAAGACAACTTTCTTCTAAATCGAGATATTGGTACGATTGTCAAATTTTTCACGCGGAATAACTGAAGTTGCTAACAATTTTCGCAAGTTTGAATAGAATGCTTAGTTTTCCACACAAAATGCAGCTCATATTATTCCACAGTTGGAAGGAATTGTTGCCAGAAACATTTTGCTGTTTTTAAGCATAAAGCAAAAACATTTCGTAATTTCTCACGAATTGAACAGAGTAAAACTTCAGCAATGTTATTTTTTGTTGATTTCAAACTAGTTTTATATATGAGATTTTGATTGCATTTGCAGGCAACATTTGTCATTAAAATCGAATTGATATGTTAAGAAAGGTTAATATGTTAAGAGAGATTCTTACATCAAATAATGAAACAAGTACTCTTTCAAAGATATTACTTAATTTTATGTTTGTATCAAGTGTTACAAAAATTTGGCCTAATATAACAAAATTGTACAATATGTATAAAAAATTTTTCAGGCATGTTCTGACAATCGCAAATCGCTTAAAACTAGCGATGCGAGTTGAAATCGCATGAAAGGTGTTCTGTAGTTCTAGGGTTGCCAGACGGGCCTGATTTGGCCTGATTGTCAAGTTTTTTAATGCGCGTCAAGTGTCAAGTGAAAAAGTGTTTTGTCAATGTTTTTTGTAAGTTAACTTTCTTTCTCAAATTTATTCTAGCTACATATGTAATAATACTTAAAAAAGTAAGTTTATATTTCTAAAAAACACATCGAAGGAGCATATTTTTACTATCAATACAACTAAGGACTACTATGATACATATTTTTTATATACCAAAGATAGGAATAGAATGTTCTTCGATCTAATAAAAGCCGAAGAATAAATTTTAATGAGGATTTCAAAAACTTTCAAAATTTTTTAACAACACCCGATGGTAGAGAATTAACTAATTCTGTATCTAAGAATACGAAATATATGTGGCAAAATAAATAGGACCTATATTTTTTTTCTTAATATAGTACCTATATTTTTTTTAAATAACGCCTAAGTTTTCTCTAAAATATATAACGACTGAATTTTAATTCTTATATTGTTTTTTGTTTCTTTTACATTGTTTCTGTTATTTTTACTTTTTACGATATTTTTGTTTTTATTCTAATACTCGTAATTTTTATGAAAACAAAAAAAATAAAAAAATTAAATAAAAACCAATAGTATGAGTGTTTTTATTTGTCAAGTTTTTTTTTTCAAAATCAAGTTTTTTTTTGGGCAATGTCAAGCTTTTTGGCAAATTGGCTCTGGCAAGCCTATGTAGTTCACAATCGCAAGAAATTTGGCGACTTCAAATCGCAAGCACATACTGAAGTGAAGTTGCGAATTTTACTTAAAATAAACTTTAAAGCAGCAATAAAATTATACACAAATGAAAATTAATATGTTCTCTTTAATTTTTAACAGAAATTATTTTAATTTTTACACAATTAAAGTCGCAAATAATTAGTTTAAAATATATTATTTGTTCTATCAATTGTTTGTTTTGATTGTTTTCTTGAGTACTGGCGATTTCATAGAAACAGCTGTTTTAATTAATGTTCGAAAATATACTTGTATTAGTGCGGTTGAACGTATAGTCGGTAGTCAAAAAAATATGTGGTTATTTTAATTTTCAATTCTTATAAAATATTCGGTGCTTATTAAATGTGCGATTCAAGTGTTAAGGAACCTTAAAAAATTATTTAAATCGCCTTTTGGATGATATGAGTTCCAAACGTGCATGTTATAATTAACAAAATAAACAAAAATACTTATTAAGTACTGATTACTTACAACGTAAGTAACCTTTAACATCAAAGATGCTAAATGCAATATCACTAATAGAAAATTCATTTGTCGCCGAAATATTTCTTGGCTTGGGTTAGTTTTTAAATAATTAAATATACACATAGTTACTAAAGTATACATACGGTGTCTTATTTCTCTGTTTTACCGAAAATAAAAAAAATTTGTTTGTTTTAATTAAACAAATATATTTCTGGTATTAATAAAAACAAAATTAAACAAAATAAATAAAAAAAAAATAATTCAATATTAACCTAAGCTTATACTAATTCATATTTTACATATTTACAAAGTTACTAAAGTATACATACGACTTTAAGAATATACATAAAAAAACATATTTCAATATCTTGTGTGACATCCTTTGGCTTCAACAACAGCTGACAGTCTAGCAGGCATTGATAATGCTAATTTTTTTGTAGTTTCTGCAGAAATTAGATTCCATTCTTCGATCAATGCCTGCTTCAATGTGGGGATAGACGTTATATGCCTTTTTTGAATGGCTCTTTTAAGATGATCCCATAAATGTTCTATGACATTCAAATCTGGTGATTGGGGTGGATGCTCTAATTGCTTTTTAACATTATAAAGCAACCATTCCTTCACTATCTTAGAGGAATGCTTAGGATCATTGTCCTGCATAAATATGCCATTTCTTTCTAGACCTAGTTTTTTCACGCTGGGAAGGTAACTGTCCTTCAAAATTTGAATGTACATGTTCCTATCCATAGTTCCCTCTATAAACCGTAGAAATCCAACACCACCTGCGGTCATACATCCCCAGACCATTAAAGAGCCTCCACCATGTTTCACAGTAGAATTGACATTTTTTGGCAAAAACTCCTCATTGGGTTTTCTCCAAACCTTGGCACGTCCATCTCCTCCAAAAACCATAAATTTACATTCATCCGTAAATATAACACGTTCCCAAAACGTTGGATCACTAATATGGATATGCTGATATTTTTTTGCATACTCCAAGCGCTTCGTTATATTTACGGCTCTCAGTAAAGGTTTTTTTCTTGCAACTCTGCTAACGAAGCCACTTTTTTTAATGCAGCGGCGAACAGTTTGGGTGCTAATTTTGATTCCATGATTGGACTCCATTTGATGGTTAATTTTGACCGCACTTTGCTTCGGATTTTCCATAATGGATCTAATAATCGTCCTTTGCATTCTTTCACTCAGCACATAAGGACGTCCAGAGCGGGGTTTACTGGCATAATTTCCATTTCTTTCAAAATTTTTTATTACAGTTTGTACTGTAGACTTTTTTAAATTTAATATTTCACCTATTTCTTGTAATGATTTCCCTTCATTTCTAAATTTTACAACCATTTTCCGAATGTCTTCAGAAATTTCCTTAGTTTTTGGCATTATTACTATTTTTGCTTAATTAATAAGAAAAGGTTAAAAAATGAAGTGTCCGTTTTGCCCAAATAACTTTTACTAATGATTTAAAAATAATGTGCACAAAATTCCTAGCTGTATTTGTAACGGTACACCAAAAAAATGCGCGTATGTATACTTTTGTAACTTTGCAAGAATGCATTTTAAGAGTTTCATGGTTGTATTTTTAAACAAAATACATGGTTGTATTTTCTAATAAATTTTTCTATAGTTATACAAGTAATTAATAAAAAAACAAAAAAAAATTTCAAAAAATATTTATAAATTTCAACTAAAACAGCAATAAGTCGGTCGTACGTATACTTTAGTAACTCTGTGTACATTGGATTGAAGTATCCATTGAATTGTTACAATCTCCAAGCGTCCGTTTTTTAATTCTTTCTTTTTTTAATTGTATGTTTTTTTAAAGAAATGAAACTAAGCTAGGCAGCTGCAGGCATTTTGTTGTAATTTTCTTTTGTTTATTTATGTTTTGCACCATAAAAACATATGTTTTTCTTTTCGAACATAAGTTTGAAAAAGAGCAAATCGCAAGCAAAACGCGTGCGTTTCAGAACATGTAAAACAAAAGTTGGCGTTTTTGAAATCACATGCGACTTCAAAAACATGCGAGTGTCAGAACATGCCTGTTTGAAAGTTACAAAAAATGTTAAAAATGGAACCAAACGGCAATACTGCTTTTCATGTATCTGCAAAAAAGGGCAATTGAAACACAGCAAGAATTAAAAGACAACAAAAAAGAAGAAGAAGCAATTGATAGCTGTCAAAGTATTCAATGTACGCCAAAAGTTGAAAGTTTACCAACTTTCATACTTTGTGTTGACGGAGATGTACTGATTGTGACACTCATAAGAAAAGATGTATTTTAACTGACTTGTCAGTTGAATATGTAAAAGTTTTACGCATGACGGATTCTATGTGCCCTGGCCTTAAAGCTCAAAAATTAATTAAAACTACATAATATAAAAAAGGTCGACCAAACTTGGTGAAAATTATAATATTTTTTTTATTTTAGAAATCTAACTTTTATCGAAAAAAATTACGAGCGGAAATTTTAAAAGTGGAAGTTAGCATCACTGAAAACATCCGTTGTAATATAATTTTACATATCAAAATAGTGTGCTTTAAATAAAAAACTATCACATGTTATAACGTTTGAAAATCACAAATGTTATGTCATTAGGTTTGCACTGTGTGTATAGATTTACATAAGGGAATTTTGACATTCCATATGACTTGTACAAGTAGTCTTAACATACCTTTAATGTGCATGTGAAAAAAGCACATACATAGGAATGTAACTGCCATCCCTAAATTAAAGCGTAAAGCGTAAAAAATATGTCAAAATTTCCATTTTCATACAAAATGTTTGAAGCATCCCTAAATAGCACGGCGTCAACGCTTAGCAATTGGAAAAATGCAATTTTGACAGTGCGTTAGGAAGTGAAGATGGCTGCTTGTTGCTTTGTTTTGGTTGAAAAGTAACGACGATTTAGTATTTTTCAAGGCAATCTAGCGGTTTTATCCCTTCTTTATTCTAATACAGCGGGTTTTATAAAATAAAATGAATTAACATTACTGTTAAAGACACAAAGTTGACGCTATTATTTAGGGATGACATTCCAGCGCAAAATCTATGAATTACATTGTTTTGCGCCTTTCAAATTTTTCGAGTTATGACTTCTGAACGTAAGTGTTTCCGAAAATAATCTATACCAATGCGTATTTTGTTCTATATCAATTGATACTGTTTTGTTTTTAAATGTATGACAAATTGATAAATTTTTGTAACATTGAAAAACGCAATATTTTTTCAAAAGTTTGTTTACATTTTTCCATGTCTGTTTGTATAAACACTATTTTTTTTAATTACCGCAGGTATATCTTCTGAATGCAAGTGTTTCAGAAACTTATCCACACATATTATGGAAGGTATTTTAGATTTCTATTGATAAGTGTTACCGACTGTTTTATACTAAGTAGAAGTAAACTTTAATTAGTTCAAAACTTTTCACCAACTTTAAGAGATTTTTTTGATTTTTGAAAGTTTGCCGCTTAATAGTACAGTCTTTCAGAAAACAAACTATACCACGATCGAATCGTACTTTTATCCTCTTGCGATTATATATAGTGGTATATGTGCACGCGAAATAGTTTTCGAGACATAAGCGAAAAACTATACTTATTCATTTCGACGATTTTTTAAATTTGAAAAGTTTGCCGTTTAATTACTTTTTTCGTACAGTCTTTTAAAAAATAAGCTATACCACGATGGATTCGTACGTTTATCCTATTTCGATTATATATAGCGGTATATGTGCACGCGAAATATTTTTCGAGATATAAGCGAAAAACTAAACTTATTAATTTCAGCGATTTTTTTTTTTAAATTTAAAAGTTTGCTGGCTTACTCGTATAACTTTTTTCGTAGTCTTTTAGAAAACAAACTATATCACGATCGATTCGTATTTTTATCTTCTTTCGATCATATATAGCGGTACATGTGCACGCGTAATACTTTTCGAGAACGAAAAACTAAACTTTTATTTTTGAGCGATTATTTCAATTTTTAATGTTTGCCGCTCAATTACTTTTTACGTACAGGCTTTTAGAAAAGAAACTATAACACGATCGATTCATATTTTTATCTTCTTTCGATCGTATATAGCAGTATATGTGCCCGCGGAATACTTTTCGAGATATAAGCGAAAAACTAAACTAATATTTTTGATTATTTTAATTTTTAAAATTTGCGGCTTAACTACTTTATTTGTACAGTTTTCAGAAAACAAACTATACCACGATGAATTCTTACTTTTATCCTCTTTCGATCATATATAGTGGTATATGTGCACGCGGAATAGTTTTCGAGATATAAGCGAAAAACTTAACTTATTAATTTCAGATATTTTTTTAATTTTTAAAAGTTTGCCGCACGATAACACGATAGATTCGTATTTTTATCTTCTTTCGCTCGTATATAGCGGTATATGTGCACGCGGAATAGTTTCCGAGATATAAACGAAAAACTTAACTTATATTTTTGAGCGTTTTTTTAACTTAATGAGTTTGCCGCTTAATAACTTTTTTCGTACAGTCTTTTAGGATACAAACAATATCGGGATCGATTCGTATTTTTATCCCCTTTCGATCGTTTATGAAGGCGGAATACTTTTCGTGATATGAGCGATTTTTTTTTTCAATTTTTAAAGTTTGCCTGCCGCTCAATAACTTTTTTCGCGCAGTTTTTCAAGAAACAAACTATACCACGATCGATTCGTATTTTAATTCTCTATCGATCGTATATAGCGCGATATGTGCACGCGGCATAGTTTTCAAGTTATGAATGAAAAAATACTTTAAATAGCTTGATGTGTAGCATCTTTATATCTTAATTATCAAAAGTGACAGTTGCAAAATTTGATTCTATCATCTGTAGTCTTTTAATTTTGTTTTTTTGTATTAAAATTAAAATAAAATTAACGAATTTCGATCATTTTAAAAAATGCTATTTTTTGTCTTAGTATGTTTACATTTTTTTTTAGTAAGAAACACAAACACATGTTGATAACATGTCAAGAGACGTTTATATTGTATAATCTATGGTTTATATACTATGTTTATCCGTGAGCCTTTTGTAAAAAAAATTATTTCTAATTACTTAACTATCTGTTCAAGTGGAATCAATAACAACAGGTGGCAGTGTAAGCAATTTCATCATTTTTTTATGGTAACCATAACTGCCATATTTTTGTTTACGTTAAATTTTTATTCCACCTGAACAGAAAATTGGTATCGGAAATTTCGCGTAAACAATTTTTTCCACAACTTGAATATTGCATTTGCAAAAGTTGTTTACGGGGTACAAAATGCAAATTTAAAAAAAAAATTATGAGTGAAAAATTTTGGACTGACCCTTAGATTCAGTTTTCGGATCTCCAAGGCTTGTACGTATAATATGGCATATATCGAGGTAATTGACATGTTACCTTGCATCTTGTTAAAAGGAATGTCACATTGAAATTTATTTACCGATTTTACCCTAAAATTACTTTTTATCAACCTAAAACTTCTTATTAGATGAAAAATACTTAAATACTTATATATGAATTCCAGTTTGATATCAATCAAAGTGAACAAAACAATGAACAAATTTCACATTTCACGTAAAAAGAACTACAACATTAAGTAAACATAACATAATTTAAAACATAACAGTTTGGACAAAACAAATAAAAGTAATACTGAGACAACAGAGAAAATTCATAAAGCCGTTCTATATATACCAGAGTTCTCAGAACGAATAAAAAATGCTGGATTATTTAATGCAGACAAATATAAAATAGCATTTAAAAGTCAAAATACGCTAAGACAACTATTCACAAAAACCAAAAGCAAAATAGACAAGATGGACAAATCAAATGTTATTTATAAAATCAATTGCACTGCGGACGGGGAAAACATATGTGATCAAGTATATGTTGGTACGACAAAAAACAAACTAAAAACCAGAATATCAGGACACAAGTCAGACATAAAATGTAGACACAAAACAAATACACAAAAAACAGCACTCGCAGCCCACTGTACGGAGAGAGGACCTACTCCAAACTTTGATCAAATAGAGATTTTAGACACAGAAGAGAAATATAATAAGAGATTTACCTTGGAAATGCTACATATTATCAACATACCACAGGACAAGAGAATGAATTATAAAACAGATATTGAAAATTGCGCGCAAAACTATAGACATATAATAAATAAAAAATCAAATCAGTGCAATAACAGACATTAAGTTAAACACTAATTTTTATTGTTTGTTTATTTATTGTAACTCATATTGTAAGTTTATACATTGTTGTTGTAATCAGTAAATTTTGTGTGTACAGTGGTCAATATGTATGTTTATTATATATAATAAAAAAAATTTTTTTTTTTTTAAGATTTCCTGAAGATTGAAGAAAATTGAAATATTGAAAAATAAAATAACTGTTCAACAAAGACCTTCAAGCTCAAAAATTATTTAAAATTACGTTTTAATTAAGTAAACAACATTTATTTTGTTTTTGTAAAATATATTTTTAGATGTCAAATCAACTAGTGCACAGTGGCTTGAAAACGATCATTTTTGGACAAAATTCAGTATCTTATGAACCACTCCATATATCTCAAAAAAATTTTTACAGAGGCTGGGCAGAGGTGTGTCTCAGGGTGAAGAGGGCTTCTGGGTAGGGCACCAAATTTGGGTAACTCTGACATATAATTTTTTGAAAATGTCATAAAAAGTTTATTTTTAACTCAAATATTAAGATTTTTTATATTTAATCAGATCAGAAATATCTATAAAAATGTGCTTAAATGTTTATTGAGAAAATTGGCTTACAATTTTTTTTGTTTTGGTAATTTTGGCCGACCTTAACTTAGTATTTTGGGCGTAGTATGCTTATTAATTATCGGATTATTACTTTAAGACATTTCCTATATTCTTTATAAAATTTAGAATAAACAAGTTTAAAGTTCTGTTCTGATAGCGCTTTTCGTAAAAAGGTAACAAGCCTCTGAATTGAGAAAATGTGATAAATACCGTTTTTAAGGATTTTCCCCAAAAAGGTGGTATTCTTTTTTTTTTTTTTTTTTTTGCTTATGTAATTTAAATTTACTTCAGTACTAGCAAATTTGTTTAATCCATTTTAAATACAACTTATAGCAAATGCGAATAAAAGAAAAATTAGGTCAACAATTATAACGGTTTCCCCTGCAGTCCTTTCTAAAATTGACAATTTAGGAACAAAATTTTAAAATCATTGTAAAATTCCGCGTAGTGCAAAGCACAGGTTAAAAAAGGTAAACGGGCTTTTAAGTCCCCAAATTTTGACTACATACTTCAAAAAGGATTTGACAGCCCCGTGACTACTTTAGGCAGGGTAGCCTCGTTTGTAAAAAAAAAATTATTTCTTTGGACAGTTTTTCCAGTTCCGGGAATTTAAATGTTAAAACAAAAAAATTAAATTTTATTTCTGCATTTGATTAAAAACTGTTTTAGCTATTTTGTAGGAATAGTTCGATGAGTTATGATTTTGTGGCAAATTTAAATTCCTATTTAAATTCTCAATCAAGCATATATTTAAGCTAGAGGAGCTTCCTAAATCTCGCCTCCTCGTGCTTTTGTTTGCTTATTTTATACGTTAAAACCAAAAATGTGTATTAACAAATTTTGTACCAAACTGAAAAACGCAAACAGCTACCAAAATGTGTTTATACACAAAAAATCATGAGAAGGCGAGGCCTAGAATTTTTAAATAAAATTCAGTTTCAAAAAGTGTGTAAAACTTTGTGTTAAACGTAAACAAAAAAATCAGCTGATCTACTGCCATTACCTAGTATATTAATGTGCCTTGGTTTATGTATGGAATTTGACAGTGGTTGTATTTGATTCGCCGTGTTTATAAAGGCCAGTAGTGCGATTAACTAACTTTTAACACTTTAAAAGGTGTTAACTTCAACTACACATTTTATTGTTTGCACTAACCACTACGTGATTCACTAACTTATTTATTAGCATGGTAAACAGTTTTATATTTCTCTCTATTCAAATTGATATTACACGGCAACTCTGTCAAGCGAAATGTGAAAATAAGAGAAAATAACAAAGAAGAATACAAAAAACAAAACAAAAACCTTGTGATTTATAAAATTTAAATAGTTTTCATAAATATTTTTTGTTTTATTTTTTTTTTAATTTTAATTGCTTTTTTTATTTTAATTATTTTTCTAATGAATTTTTTGAATTGAACTTTATTATTTTTATTTTTATTATTATTATTTTATTTCATTGAATTATTTTTCTCTTTTTATTTAATTTTTCATTTTTTAACGTTATCCACTGCCAGTGTACAACTTTTTTTTCAATAATAAATAAATAAATGAATAAAGTCGTTTTATTTCACAAAATCATTAATAAAGAGTTTTATTTAATAAAATAAATAAATAGTACATCAAATACTCCAAAGCCATGTTATTTAACGATTATTAGGTACACAGTTAACAAACACTTTTTAACTACACAAAAAATGCTGTTGTTAATAAACCACAATTTGTTTTGCTAAAAATAACAGCTGACTGGAGTAGCTTGCTTTAAACACCAGTAGGTGTGGTTTTTGTGGTTAACATTTTTAAATGAAACAATTTTGGTTTAAAAGGCATAGTGAATCGCAATACAGGATTCACTATCATACACAATTACACAAAAGTCTCACAGAATTCTGTCCTACTTAAAAAATCGTTTTAAAACTGCATCGTAGGTGCCACACTATTATACAAAAAAGATGGGAAATTATATTGTTTTAATATTTTGTTTTTTTTCTCTCCTTATCATTTAAAAAATATCAACCCTGATCGCATGGAGAAAAATATTTTATGAATTATTTCAAAAGATTATAAAACTGTACAGATCTGTCAAAAAGTCTGTCACAGACATATACTTTTAATCCACACTGTCATACTTTTTGAGCACACATGTAATTTTTGACAGATCGTACGACTGAGTATGATAGTGAATTCTGGCCTTAAATATTACTGTCATTAAGGCAAATTAATACAGGTGACTACATTAGCTTTTACGTGTATTTTGTTTTTGTCGAATCTTGTGGAGCTGTCAAAATCGTCTGGAAATATGTATGTTTAACTCGGTTTCTTTTGAGTTAAAAAAATATTTGTTTACTGCTAGATACTACTTTGTATCTATTCCTTTCCATACTTTAAATAAATTGCTACATTTTTGTATTAAACTTTCATTAAAATTAAAATATATATTTTCTTTAGAAGGACAATGAAATTTGTCTTTCAGGTCAGAAGTGGGATAAAAAAATCTTAACGTACGATTTGTGAAAATGAAAAAGCTTTCAGCGTTAAAAGTGGAAGAGCTGAAAAGGCTACTTCGCGAACGAGAACTTCCGAGCACAGGAACAAAAGCAGAGCTGGTACAACGTCTCTCAAGTTTTATTGGTACGGATGAAATTGGGGATAACGAAGAGGATAGTGATGTTTTTGAGGAAACGGCTTCAGCATTCGCTCCTCCAAATGAAAACTTCCCAAGCACTTCTGCACCTCCGCAAAACAACGACAATTTAATAAATTTACAACGCTAAGTTAATGAATTAAAGTAAATGTTGGAAAGTGCAATGAGTATTTTTCAAACCCGTCAACAGGAATCTTTACGAAATTCACCACAAGCGGTAAACGTACAATATGGGAGTTTAGGCAACGAAATAACTTCAAACGCACATGCCAGTATGCGTCCAGCGAGCAGCTGTTCCGTTAGAGAAATTGCCGAAACAATTCCAGAGTTTGATCCGACGAATGAATCTTCATTATCTGTAGAGCAATTTGTAGAAAGTGTTGAAAGCGCTATACAAGCCTATCAATGGGAGGAAAAATGTTTACTTCTTGCAGTTTATAGCAAAATGAAGGCCCAACTATAATGTACATATACTAGCTTATGCCAACTTATACAACTGTGCAAATACATTAAATTATATGTGGTAAACTATAATGTGAATAAGATAACTTTTCGTCAAGTTTCGTTAAATTTCATTTCTTTATGCAAGGTACGAAACTGATCGCACTTTCCGCACGGAAACAGCTGATTGTGTTTTGATTTATACATTAATAAAGAAATTTTCTAATTAAGACCTAAATTGTTAAATTTTTTAGTTTTTACTTCAATATAAAATGTAGAAAAAACAACATTTTCTTTATGGCCAATTTTTTACAATTATAATATATTTAAATTAAATTTGTATTTATACACACATATGTATACCATATAAACGATGAACATCGTTGCATTTTTTACTACGGTTGGCCACAAACACAAAATAGAAAATAATTTGTAATATTTTTTTTACATTTTCTTAGAAAATAAACCAAAATATGTAAATGTGTTTGTGAATGTTATTAAATATATAAAAAATTTTCTTTAAAGCCTTTTAGTTTTAAAATTTTGTTGATTTATATAGGAATTATTTTTGGCAAAAGTACGAAATAAACATAAATGTGCAACTGTGGCAAATAAGTTACTAAATTTATATATGTACATTGTAGCCACATAAATTTCTTTGATAAGTTACCTAAGCATTTGACAGGCTTTTCGTTGAATTTTTGACATAAGCTAAAGCTAGCTTATGCACATTATAGTTGGGCCTTGAGAGGTGTCGCACGTTTATGGTTGGACGCACTTCAGGTTCTGCATTCAACATGGGATACTTTTGCAAAAGATTTGGTAGAAGAGTTTACGCTGACGCAAGATGGACCAGAAATACATTTCAAAATGATATGTGCTATACGTAAAAGCAATAAAAATATTACGGATTACTGTTTTCGAATTTGTGCAAAAAATTGATTCGGTAAAACAATTACGTGAAATTTTAAACGAATATGAAAGAAACGTGCGCGGGGCTCATGTTCCTAAAAATTCTGATACAAAAAATAAAATATCAACCGATACAGCAAATAAAACTTTCAGTTACGATAATTTAAAAAAGAAACTCCTACGAAATCGGGCAGAGAATATAAATGTTTTAATTGCAATGAACTAGGACATATATAAATTAATTGCACGAAAACCTAAAGATGTCCACGATGTGAAAAATGTAATAGGGTCCACGCGAAAAACGAAATTCATTGCAAACAGATTGCAATTACATGAAATATGTATTTCAATCATGATGATGTTTTTAAAATAAAAGTGAACATAAACAACAAAACTTTAATTGCCTTTATAGATACGAGTACAGGAAGTCAGTGCAGCTTAATTAAAAAATCGGTTTGTGAGCTAATAAGTTAAACCGTGTAGCTTGTAGCATGAGAATCTCCGGAATTTGTGGTGGCATACGTGTCGCAAATGAGAAGATTCTAGCAAATGTAGTTATAGATAACGTCACTGTAAGTTTAACGTTATATTTAATTGATGATGAGCTTTTATTAACCAATATTCTGCTCGGACAAGATGTTTTTGTTAACGGTAACATAACGATGACGATTCAAGATGGTAAAATAAAGATAACAAATAAAAATTGTGCAAAGGTGCAATATGATTACATCCCTGTAAGAAACGATAAGACAATGATTGATGAAAACTGTGTAAAATGTGATTTAGATGATAGGGAGACAAAAGTTAAACTAATCGAACTAATAAAAGAAAATCAAATGGTTTTCTTAGATAATCTACAAACTCTTGGAAATACTGATTTAGTTAGTATGAAAATAAATTTATTGAGCCCAAAGATTGTAAAACAGTGTCCATACCGTGTTCCAGAGCCAAAGAAGAATTTGATTGCGAGCATGGTCTAAGAACTCTTGGATAATGATATAATTACATGTTCCAATTCAGATTATGCAAGTCCGGTCATACTACAGAAAAAGAAAGATGGTAGTGAACGTCTTTGTGTTGACTACAGACAATTAAATCAACTCATGGTGAAGGAAAATTTTTCAAACCCAAATATTGTCTTCACGAAGCGGCGAAATATAAATATTTCACAACGCTAGATCTAAACAGTGGTTTTTATCAGATCCCAATTGAGTCGGATAGTCGTAAATATACAGCATTTATTACTACTAACGGGCTGTATGAATTTAAACGCATACCCTTTGGGCTGAAGAATGCTCCGATGGTTTTCCAAAGGTTAATGACGAAAATTCAAGAACTCGCAGGTAAGGAAAACATGATGCACTATATGGACGATATACTTACTGGTGGTAATACCAAAGATTAAATGCTCGATAAAATAAGGTTTTACGTACCCTAAGAGAAGCCAATTTAACATTGAATGTAAAAAAATGTGAATTTTTTAAAACAACAATTGAATTTTTGGGACATCAGTTAACACCAGAAGGCATATGCCCAGGTAGAGTAAAATCTGCAGCAATAGAAAATTTCAAACGTCCTCAAAATGTTCACGAAATTTGGAAATTTCTAGGTTTAAGTGGGTATTTCCGCAAATTTATTCCGAAATTTTAAATAATATCGGAACCATAAAGAAAACTTTTAAAAAAAGATCATCAATTTTTTGTATTAAACTTTCATTAAAATTAAAAATATATTTTTTTTAGAAGGACAATTAAATTTGTCTTTCAGGTCTGTAGGACTTGTTGACCGACTATAATATGCCACAGGTCTTAATATTCCATCATCTTTTTGAAGTAATACCCCGGCTAATCCCACCGAACTTGCATCAGTATGAATCTCATGTTACGCATCTAGTCGAAAAGCTGCCATAACTGGTTGGGATGATAGTTTTGATTTTAATTCATTAAATGCAAATTTCTGCTGTTCTGACCAAAGAAATTGATCATCTTTTTGTAAAAGGTGTTTTACTTAAAATAATCTTTTTTGTTAACTATGTGTTTTTCCTGAAAATAATGTCTCGGGGTAATTACGTGTTTTTCCTGAAAATAACCCCGTGTCCTTAACTCACTCCATTGTTAAAAAATGAATCGTCCCGATTCGTATCTAAGCTGTAACCAGTGTTGCCAGAATTTTCATGTTAAATCTGCGAAATCCAACAATATTTCGGGAAAAAAATCTGAAAAATCTGCACTTTATTTTAAAAATCTTCAAATGAGTTTTCCTTTATTTTAAACATTTAGTATATCTTTACAATTCAATAATTTTAACTCTCTAAACTCTTGAGTCTCTGTCTTTTCACTTTGAAACATTTTATTAAAATTATTAATAAAATCACGAATGTACTTTAGAAGTATTTAATATGAGTTTAGCATTCTCGATTTGATTGATATTTAGAGAAAATAAGAAATACATTTTTAACCACTCACATAATTTTAATAAGCGACTTACAACCGACTCTACGGAAAGTCAACGCATCTAATATAATTTGTATTTTATAAAATTTGTTTTGTTGTTGTGGACTGTTCGACAAATAATTACATAGCTAAAGCGTCTCCAAAGCAGATAGAAAATTGAGTTATGCATACTACGAACATAATTCCATTGAGTGGCATATTTATTTATTTTATAATAAATAAATCTGATATTTGACTTTTTAAAATTTGGCCAACGAAATTGTTTTTGCCTGTCATGACAGCAGCTCCATCTGCTGCAAATCCAACCTTTCTCTTTATAGTCGACGTATTTGTCGATAAAATATTTAACAATTCATTTGTGCAAGCTAAAAGCGTCACATTGGTATACTTTTACCAAGCCGAAAACAGATTTAAAAATCTATGTATGAAGACCCGAACTGTCATGAATAAGGATTTTTTATTTGAAAGGTAATAATTTTTTTTTGATAATTAGGAGTTGAACTGTGGATATTATAAATAAATTGAAATTGATTTTAGTTTAACTTAATTTTTTTAAAAACCTTTTTTTAGAATGTATGCGGACGTTTTAAAAAATCTTTGATTTTCAAATCAAATCGGAATTTGGCAATTTGAGGGGCTAAAATCTGCCAAATGCAGATAAATCTGCACTTCTGGCAACAGTGGCTGTAACTCTCCCCTCAAAAAAATGAATCGTCTCGATAAGTAATTAATTCCTGTCTTGCGTTTTCTAATTCTTTGTTATATATAACCTGAAAATTTTCTATAGTCCTGATTTCTCTTAATATTTTGTTACTTTTAAAATACTATATGCAAGAATTATTGTTGTTATTATTGCTAAAAGTATATACAAAGCGTACTTGTATAGGTATTATTAATTTCTTAAGAGATTCTATATTACTA
This sequence comes from Gymnosoma rotundatum, assembly GCA_916610165.2. Lineage (NCBI taxonomy): Eukaryota > Metazoa > Arthropoda > Insecta > Diptera > Tachinidae > Gymnosoma > Gymnosoma rotundatum. The sequence goes on along the minus strand of OU744337.1, from coordinate 84,667,843 downwards.
AATGCTAATTCTGAGGAGGATGTTAAAACTCTTATTATTTGTGGATCCTCATCATGTTTGTTTATATGCCCTCTATTATTTTATCATGAATATTCGATTATGTAATATTATTAATCGCTACTTTATCTGTGTATTTTACATATATGGTTCCAGTAATGTTTTTATTATCTACAGTGTTTACGCCGTCTAGGAGGATGAGTCCTTCGTCTATTTTCAATAATGGGAAATTATACTCTTGCAAAACTGTATATTTGGCTTTTCTGTTTTCTAAAAGAGGTCGGATGCAGTGATCATTTGTGGTGTTGGTTTTGCAAATGTTTTTGCTTAGGAAATTTTTACAATCACATACCCTGGTATACACATTATTACAGAGGACGATTTCCTTGTCAGTAGAAATTTTGCCATGTTTAATGCTAAGGGGTGTGAATTTAAATAATTTACAATAATTGTTTATAATGGGGTATTTGCATATGGTAATAATAGAATCGTCGGTTCTTGCCATATAGATGTCGGAATATTGTAATATGTTAATAATTGGTACAAACGATAATTTATGTTCTGCTATTTCTTTTACATCCTTTAAATCTAAGGATTCAGCCAAGTATTCATTGTTTTTAGCCGCATTTATTGTTCTTACCAATGTTAATAATTCATTGAGAATTTCTTTAATTATGATTTGACTTTCTGTTACTCTTCCTTGTATAGAGTCCAATAATATTTCGAATACATCGTCGTGGTCTGATATACCAGTAATGAACTTCAGAGTCGATCCCAAGAAATTCAATCCTCGCTTTTTTAGTTTATGTTCGTTAATTTTTTCTATTAGAGTTTTTATTTTCTTTATTAAGATATGTTCTGTGATAGTAGGATAAGAATATTTATCAAATATTTGTTCGTATAAATTGAAGATTTTTGTTACATTAGTGACGTGAAACAAAAATGTAAATTCATCAAATAAATACGTATCATCAATTCGGGTTAATTTTTTGTCCCTCAATGTGCTCTATCTCAGTTATTGCTTTAGACATCTGGGATAATATTACCAGTACGGCTATATATACTTGCTTCATCATGTCTGAAACTGATATTTTTATGTTGCTTTTATGTACACTTTTTCCCTTTTTTGTTAATCATAATTAAATGGCTGTAAAACTGATTTAATAATATCTGTTGCGCATGCTTTAATTTTGGGAAATGACAAAATATTGGCCTGAAAGGGATAAAAGAAATATTTTATTTAGTAGCTTGAATTTGTCGTGGATATTTAATACTATTTCTTGTTGTTTTAGTTATAGTAGTTATTCTAGGTTTGATAGGTTTAATTAACTTAAATTCTTTTTATGCTTAGTTTTAGGAAATTATTCATTAAATTTGTAATTTCTTATATTATTGTTTTCTTCTTCTCCATAAGTTTTTATAATGCAAAGGGAATGGTTAACACTTATTCTGTTAGAAGGTGTTCGGAAAAAGATATATTTCCAATATACTATTCAGTAATGGTGTAACATCAAATAACTTTGCCTACTGTGTTAAATTCTGACATGATATTATTTTATATAACAGGGGAAATAATATAATACATCAAGATATCTAAGCATACTATGTCAAATAGGAACTTCTATTTTGTAGCTGGAATGTAGCATTGAAGATTGGAAAATTTTGTAGATAAAATTTTAGTATAAAAATGAAAAAAGGGCATTATCAGAAAAAAAAAGTTGAGAAGAAAAGTATTAAGTTCCGGGTGTTTTTTAATAAGTGTTTTAGTCTAAAAAGGATATAAAAGAAAAAATTATTAATAATAAAAAAAGGACTCATATCCTTTTTCAAGCCGAAGGATTTTTGTTTATAAAAAAATAGCAAAAGTGATTCAAGGAATAAAACGATTTTTGAAAATTTTAGAATCTGATTATCCTGTTTAAGGATTCAAATCAGATTTTATTAGATAGTAGAAAAGGGAATATTTATTAAAAAAATTGAAATGTTGTAGAGAGTTAATAAAGGAGACACAGAAGTACCATCCGGTGGTGATCCATAGTGGAGGTGCAAGATAGATTTCATCCTTCGAAGCGAAACCTGGAAAATAAAAAAAAGGAAATATGTATAGCAAGAACTTACAAGGTAACTCTCTGTCGGCCTAAAGTAAAAGGCGGCCATTATTTGGTTTTAATTTGTTATCAGTTGAATCGGTTTTTCGAATTCGAGAATATTTCGTCTAAAATTTTTTTATGTGTGTGGCGCTAGCTGAAGAAAAAATAGGGTGAATGTTTTATTGAGTAATATAGTGTATGTTTTAAATTTTTTTGATAATATACAAATTTTCTTGTAATTAATATTTAAATATCTAGAAGTGTGAATTTCTGTTAGTGCCTAAATATAAATTATTTATTTTTAATTAGTGAAATTTCTATGTCCTTAAGAAAAATTAAAATAAAAAAATAAGCTAATTTCGGTTTTTTCGTAAACAATCCCTTTCTTACTAAAAAAAAGGAAATAAAGACCCACCTAAGCGAGCTCATTTAGGAAGGATAATATTGGTGAATAATTTTTTTTAGTAAATAAAAATAATAAAGTCTATATTCGGTATTTTAGTTGAGAATAAGGATAGAAATAGTGTTGTAAATCTTTTTGTTAACCTTTAGTTTTTAGATTTGTATTCAGGCACCCGTATTTTAGAAATCTTTTAAGTTGTTTTTCTTTTTGTTTGTCCAACCGATGTTAAAAGGAGTAAATTAAATTGGTTGGTTAAGTTTTTTTTTTTAAATGAGTGAAATAATGAATTTAGAGGAAGTATGTTAGTAGATATAAACTTTAATTTACAATTAAATTAATTTTTTTTTTACTGTATCCTAATAAATATGTAATTTAGTTTTATTTGTGAACAATTGAAATGTTTGTGTTCTAAGTCTTTTGTTTTGGGCCTAGGTTGAACGAGAGGATGGTATAAGTAAGTGTGCATGTGTGGTTTTTGGGGGACATTATTTAATTTTTTTATTGGTACAAAAAAATGTCCCAGGTAGGGAGGGTATAAAGGAGAACAATAAGATCTAGTTCTCCTGTAAAATAAAGGTGGTGTTTCAAACAAAGTAAATAGTATTTTTATCTGTTCTTTTTTTTACTGTGTATTGTAAATTTATTATTATTTTTTTTTTATTGTGCTGTCTCAACGTGTAGCTCAGGGTTGGAACCCGTCCTGACAGTGCCTATGAGCTAACCGGAACCAAAAGCTCCAACGAAAAATAGAGATATGTAACAATATGGCGGCCAAACAAAAATTAAATTATACATGTATACATTTCATCGAAGTATACTGAGCAATAGAATTTATTATATAACACAAGACAATGGAGATTTGATTTGGATACTGATACAGCATAGTAGTTCGTTACCTTATATGTAATAACAAATAGGCCGTAATAACTAGTTTTAGGGATTGCTGTTCGAACTGCGGTGCATGTTAATATCTGAATACAGATCTTTGTTTGAAATAATGCGGATATAGCTGTCTGAACTATAGCGTGGAGGTTATTTAAGGAAGAAAACTTACCATTTGGTACATTGCGGGTAGTTTATGTTCATTTGATTTTGATTTTTTTTTCTGGAGGTCTGATGTATTCTAAAATCATGGATCCAGCAAACTTTTGTTTAAGTACCGGTGTGATGCGGCAGCCGTTCTAAATTTTAATTTAGATGTCTGTTGTGCCGTATATACCGGTGGTGATGGTGATTTGTGTCGGACCAGAGTGGATGGATTGTTGCATCAACTGTCTTGAACGGGAATTCCTATTAGAGAGGTGGTGCAAAATAAATCATTACTTTTGTTGGGGCTGACATTTAATATTTTTTTACCTTTTGTTTTGTTTTTTTGTTATGTGTTTGCTTTGTAGGGAACATTTATTTTTTTGTTGTTGTTGTAAAGTTTACTTAATGGGGCGTACAGCATCTACAATATTTTAAACCACACACCTAATACTGTCCTCATAGTGTTTCAACCTGGCTCGAAACCTCTATATTGTTTTTTTTTCTAATAAAAAGATAAAATCAAAGTTTTAGTTATTATAAATTTTCTTTATTTATTCATTTATCTTTTATTTTTATTATTAATTTTTAATCAACATTTCGTTTTTTTTTTTTGTTATTTTGTGAATATAATAAATAAAATATTTTTTTTATCTTTATTAAGTGATTTCCAGGGAGTTATATATATTGAATAATCGCTTAATTTGGTTGTAGTGATTAATTACTTTTTATATTAATAGTTTGCCGGTTTGGTTTGTATGTATTTTAGTTATTATTTTTTTAGGGAACTTATTTTAATAGACTATTTAAGAGATTTTTGAGTTTTGTTTTGTTTAGGAGTTTTTATAATAGTTAGTAGTGTAATTAGTAGGATTTAGCCTAATACAGAATCAATAGAAGAAAGCGAAAGGGAGTATTTGAGACGGACTGAGCAGAGATAGGATTTAAAATTTTGATTTAAATCGTTCTTCACCACAGGTGAAGGAAAAATATTCGAAAAATAATAATTTAGACAGAATGGCAACCAGGTTCCCTTAATTTGACGATAGGTCGGCGACGATAAATGCTCCGTCAGTAAACCGAGGTGCAATACCTAATATTAAGGTCGGTAATAAAAGTTCGAGTCATGAAGATTTGTCATTAGGTAGCAAATCAATTTTAATAAATAGCACAAAAGCTTATGAAGGGCAATCGATGAGTGACATTCTGAGTGATAAAGTTAGTAGGGAAATGATGAAGGTTCACGACAGCATATCTCAATTGTCCGCGGCAGTTCGTCTGTTAGCTATAAGGGGTAACACCGCGACAAATAAAACAGAAAATATTTTGCCATCACTGGAAACAAATAGAAATGTCCGTTTTCCACACAATTCAGGATTTAACTTGCCGTCACCAACTCTGAACACACATTATGATGGATGGAAAATAAAAATAGACAAATTTGGCCTGGATTTTTATCTTCTGATATCAGGTTCTGTTCAGCAGTGGTATTGGGCTTTGTTGCAAACAAATGTAATAAATGACTGGAACAAATGTAATAAATAAAGAAAAGTGTAGCGCGCATTGTGTTTCCTATGGCTCTGAATTCTGTAGAGCAATTTCGTATGGAATGCGTGGAAGCTGAGAGGATTTTTTCCAAAAAAAAGAAAATCGTACGTTTTTGCCGCAACCTGTAAGAAATCAAAATTATGTAAGTGAAGCAGTAGTAAGTGCAGAACCAGATGAGGATCAAATGTTAGGCGAAGTCGCAGCCATTGTCAAATAAGTAATATGTTGGAATTGCCAACAGAAAGGACATGGATTTAGAGACCTGCAAAGGTCTCTTTTCTGCTACAAATGCGGAAAATCGAATACAATTCACCGAACTGTCAAAAATGCCTTCAAGCCTTGGAAAACTCCAAGAGGAGCGCGGAATTAATGGGGAAGCCACGTTCCAACGAAGTTTCCCCGAACAAATTTTAAATAAAAATGATAAGCCCTCTGAGTTTTCAAAGATTCGACATAGGTAACCTTTTGATGTACGCGAAAGGAATTATAATGAAGTTAAGAAACGCATCTTTGCAGAAAATGACAGCAATAAAAACATAAGTCGTACGGAATTACCAGCAAAGCAAATATATGGACAAAAGCCAATAAAAAAGCAAGATTATAACACCAGACCTTTAATAATCTAAGCTTTTAGAACAAACCCAAAAAACATGAATATATACTAAAACTTAGGAAAGACTTTAGCGCTAGAAAAAGACATCGAAGGGTTATAGCCGAAGCAGTACATCGCGGTCTTTCAGGAAAAGATACGAGGCCATATGCCGAAGTATTGATTAACGGAAGCAAGTTCATAGGTCTTTTAGACTCTGGTGCTTCTGTATGTCTGTTGGGAAAAAATTGTCGCGAGATAGTAGAAGATTTAAATATACACATACAACCAATTCATTGCAACGTAAGTACAGCCACAGGTCAACAACATGGTGTACTAGGTAAATACGAGCTACAGGTTGAATATAATTGGAAAAGAAATCAAATCATGTTTTATTTGTGCCCCGAACTAGAGCAACAAGACTATTTAGGTATTGATTTTTGACAAGCATTTGAAATAGCGCCTATGCTATTGCCGGCAGCCGAAATAAATACCGAAATTATAGAAAAAATGAAGGACGATAATAATATAAATAAGCATGTACTGAGTTTTGAACAACAAAAACAATTGAATGCTGTTATTTAGAAATTTCATGTTTTCGAAGAAAAGGGTTTAGGAAGTACGAAGCTAAAAAAGCATGCAATAAAACTCATTGAAGGGACGAATCCAGTAAAAGATAAGCACGTCCCAATTTCACCAGCCGTACAAGCTATAGTTTATGAGGAGCTGGTCAATAAGTTAAGATTAAATGTAATCGAAGAAAGCAACAGCCCATGTTCAAACAGGACAACAGTCGTCAGTAAACCTGGTAAGAATAGGTTTTGTCTTGATGCACGAAAACTAAATGCAGTCACTATAAAAGATGCATATCCCTTGCAAAATATAGACGGTATATTGAGTCGTATAGACCAAACACTCTACATCAGCAGCGTTGACCTAAAGTATGCCTTTTGGCAAATAGAATTGCCGTCTGATGGACAAGGTGATTCCTGCGAGGTTAAAATCTAATGTTTTCGTGTATCTTGATGACTTACTTATTATATCCGATGAATTTTCGACACATTTGAAGATTTTGGAGCAGGTGGCTGAATGCTTAACTGCAGCAAATTTGACCATAGGACTCAAAAAATCAAAGTTTTGTTTTAAAAAGTATTTAGGTTTTATAATTGGAGGTGGAGTTTTTAGAACTGACACTGAAAAGGTGGAAGCAATACAAAAACTTTCCTTGCCGAAATCACCGAAGGAAGTCAGGAGCTTTTTAGATACTGCTGGATGGTACAGGCGCTTCATAAAGTACTTTGCCACCATTTCAGCATCCTTAACAGATACGCTTAAAAAAGGAAAGAAATTTTCGTTTACTCCTCAGGCGATTGTAGCATTTGAGATTTTGAAAACATCGCTAACTACTGCACCGGTGTTACGTCACCCCGGTTTTTCTAAACAGTTTTTTATTCAGTGCGATGCATCAGAGTCTGGGATAGGAGCAGTTCTTTTTCAGAAAAACGGCCAGGGAGAAGAAAATTCAATACCATTTTATTCGCAGAAACTAAATGCCTGCCAAAGAAATTACTCAGTTACAGAAAAAGAGTGTCTGGCAGCGGTTTTAGCAATAAAGCGCTTTCGTCCATATGTGGAAATGTTGAAATTTACTGTCATCACCGACCACGCTAGCCTGAAATGGTTAATGCCCCTAAAAGATCTGAGTGGACGTTTAGCAAGATGGTCACTACAACTCCAGGCGTATGATTTTTCAATCGAACACCGCAAGGGATCAGAAAATGTAGTATCAGACATGTTGTAACGGATGCCGATGGAAGTTTGGGAAGTAAATTTTTAAGAGTTTTTCGATTTCGAGATAAATGCGTTTGAATCTGAAGAGTGTTTGCAGTTGATAAACCACATCGAAGAAAATAAAAAAATGCTGCCTGATCTGCGTGTAGAAAATGGAAAAATCTATACTGATCGAAAAGGCTCATGATACAGTAACAACTGCCCATGGTGGAGTAATAAAAACGCTAGAACGCCTAAAAAGATTGTATTACTGGCCCAGAATGGCCGTACAGATACAAAAATATGTAAATAATTGCCAAAAATGTAAGGAGAGTAAACCAGTTAACCGATCTACAATGCCAGACATAAGATGTGAGGTTAAAACTGAGAGGCCCTTTCAGAAAATTTATATAGATTTTTTGGTTAATACCCCCGTTCAAAAAATGGTAATTCATATATATTTATAGTGGTAGACCATTTTTCAAAGTTTGTTTTCTTGAAAGCTATGAGGGAAGCCACAGCTAAAAACGTAATACAATTTTTGGGTCAAGAAGTTTTCCAAAAATTTGGAGTTCCTAAAGTATTACACAGCGACAATGGACAACAATTTACTTCAAGTTTATTTAATGATACGAGGGCTGCTATATATATTTCTGGCCTGGAAACAGTGAGTGCTGCTAAGTGCAATCTGACATTTCCATTGGAAAGTTTGTCATTTTTAAGTATAATCGTACTCAAAACGTTTTGACGTACGACCATTATTTGTGTTGTTAACAGTGACTTGAAAAAATTAATATAGAAAAAATGGAATTAACTCGTGAACATTTTCGTGCCATCATTTTTCACAACTTTCGACGTGGATTATAACGCAAGAGTGCATTGATGAACTTAAATCTTTATATGGCGATGAAGCACCATCCAATAGCACTGTGAAAAATTGGTGTAATGAAATTAACCGTGGCCGAAGCTCGCTCAAAGACGAATTCCGTGAAGGTCGTCCAAAAACGGCTGTTGTGCCAGAGAACATTGATCCGTGCGTAAACTCATAATGCAAGATCGACATGCGACATACCGAGAGATAGAGACATCCTTGGACATTTCTTCCATACATTTGATACTGCATGAACACCTGGCCGTAAAAAAGGTTTGTTCTCGTTGGATCCTGCACAATTTGAAAGTCGCTCAAAAAAAGGGCTCGTGTCGATTGGTGCAAAGAAATGTTGCAAAAATACGATTGCGGTGCTTGAAAAGACGTTTATAAGATCGTCACAGGTGACAAATCATGGATCTATGCGTATGAGCCCGAAACGAAACAACAATCGACCGTGTGGGTCTTCAAAGACGAGCAAAAAAAAAATCGTGGAAGAAGCACTTCGAAGCAAATGGTCGCCTGTTTCTTCGGCAAAACTGGTCATGTGGCGACCGTTCCGCTTGAGAAACGTAGGACGGTCACTTCTGAGTGGTACACTTCAATTTGTTTGCCTGAAGTCATCGCAGAAATTCAAAAAACCAACAAGAGAAGACGAATCATTGTTCACCATGACAATGCGAGCTCTCACACATCGGCTCAAACCAGAGCGTTTTTGACCGGCCAAAACGTCGAATTAATGGGCCATCCGCCGTACAGCCCTAATGACTTCTTCTTGTTTCCACACATCAAGAAAAAAATGCGTGGTCAACGATTTTCGTCGCCAGAACAAGCTGTTGAAGTGTTCAAAAACCATGTTTTAGAGGTGTCTCAATCGGAGTGGAAAAAGTGCTTCGACAACTGGTTTGAGCGCATGCAAAAGTGTATAAATCATGCTGGAGAATACTTTAAAAAACAATAAAACCTTTTTTGATTGTAAATATTCGCATTTTCACTATTAGGCCAGAAATATATAGAGCAGCCCTCGTATGATTGGTACGTATAAAATAACACACATGAAAACGGCTTTTTATTCACCGCAGTCCAACGCCGCTGAACGAGTTAATCAATCTGTCATTACAGCCATTAGCACATATATGGAAAATGACCATAGAGACTGGGACTTATATTTGCCGGAAATAGAGTGCGCCCTTCGTACGTCGATTCATGCAGCAACTGGATTCACACCTTTCCTTGCACATTTTGGATATAATATTTTTTCAAATAGATCAGACTATAAATTGGCTAGGAAACTACAATCTTTGTCCGACCCTTATATAGTTAATTTGGAGAAAAATTATCGACTGGCAGTAATAAGAGAAAAGATTAAGCATAATCTGAGCGAAGCTTATCAGAAAAGTGCAAGCAGATATAAATAAAGGGCACGACTGTCATCCAGGACAGGAAATATACCGAAAGAATTTTGTATTGTCCGAATTTAAAAAAAATATTAACTCCAAATTTTGCCCTAAGTATATAAAACGTAGAATTTTGAAACCAGTCTGCAACAATTTGTACTAATTAGAGTCATTACAGGGTAAACCGATTGGGATATTTTATGCTAAAGACCTTAAAATTTAAATCAGCAGCAGAATTCATAGAATGTGTCCTGTGTAACTATATCGCATTACAATTTATTAAAATTTGGTAATATGATATTATATAAATTATTACCTTAACTAGAACACACAATCTTAGAATAGAACATTACCATCAACTTAAATTTGTTTTAGCCCGGCTTGAGATTAAACAGGGTGTGGGAGTTCCCCACGTTCGTTTTTTTTTTTTTTGTTGTCTAACACCGTCAGTAGTATGCCGCACACCGGTACAACTGGCGTTCACTTGGTTGTCCCGGAGTTAGTTAAAGATTTCTCTTTTTAGATTTTTAAAAAAATTAATTTATTAAGCGGCTATGCGGTTTCTTTATTTATTCCTTTAAAATATGAATCCAAACTACACTTATGTTTAATACTGATGTTCGATTGAGACTCGTGTTAAATTTAGACTGCCCTCTTGTCTAAAAATAATCTTTTTATATAATGTTGAGTTTTAGTACCTGTTTCCTTAAACTAGGGTTAGTTATGAAAATGTACATTCTTTATCTTATTTTTATAAACATACCCTTTTCTTGGGTTGTTTGTTTGTAAATTGTGTTTACTAAAAATGTGTTTGATATTTTCTTATCTCTAGAATATGTTTACATTTGATATTTCCCTGAAATGAATGTCTTTGTCCTAAAGTGTTTGTATCTTTATTTCGATTACAATTTAGCATGTTATTACAAATAACATTGGTTTTGTTTTATTACAAATAATCTTTGTTTTATTACAGCTAATGATCTTGATTCAGCTTAAATTATGTTTGTATCTTTGTTTTAACAACCTTGAGGTTGTAGTGTTCCTTAACTAGTAATGTTGCGCATGCTTTAATTTTGGGAAATAACAAATTATTGGCCTAAAAGGGATAAAAGAAATATTTTATTTAGTAGCTTGTATTTGTCGTGGATATTTAATACTTATCTTGTCTGCTATTTCTTGTTGTTTTAGTTATAGTAGTTATTCTAGGTTTGATAGGTTTAATTAACTTATATTCTTTTTATGCTTAGTTTTAGGAAATTATTCATTAAATTTGGAATTTCTTATATTATTGTTTTCTTCTTCTCCATAAGTTTTTATAATGCAAAGGGAATGGTTAACACTTATTCTGTTAGAAGGTGTTCGGAAACAGATATATTTCCAATATACTATTCAGTAATGGTGTAACATCAAATAACTTTGTCATGGGAAATGCCTACTGTGTTAAATTCTGACATGGTATTATTTTATTATACAGGGGAAATAATATAATACATCAAGATATCTGAGCATACTATGTCAAATGGGAACTTCTATTTTGTAGCTGGAATGTAGCATTGAAGATTGGAAAATTTTGTAGATAAAATTTTAGTATAAAAATGAAAAAAGGCCATTATCAGAAAAAAAAAGTTGAGAAGAAAGTATTAAGTTCCGGGTGTTTTTTTAATAAGTGTTTTAGTCTAAAAAGGATATAAAAGAAAAAATTATTAATAATAAAAAAAGGACTCATATCCTTTTTCAAGCCGAAGGATTTTTGTTTATAAAAAAATAGCAAAAGTGATTCAAGAAATAAAACGATTTTTGAAAATTTTAGAATCTGATTATCCTGTTTAAGGATTCAAATCAGATTTTATTAGATAGTAGAAAAGGCAATATTTATTAAAAAATTGAAATGTTATAGAGAGTTAATAAAGGAGACACAGAAGTACCATCCGGTGGTGATCCATAGTGGAGGTGCAAGATAGATTTCATCCTTCGGAGCGAAACCTGGAAAATAGAAAAAAAGGAAATATATATAGCAAGAACTTACCAGGTAACTCTCTGTCGGCTTAAAGTAAAAGGCGGCCATTATTTGGTTTTAATTTGTTATCAGTTGAATCGGTTTTTGGAATCTGAGAATATTTCGTCTAAAATTTTTTTATGTGTGTGGCGCTAGCTGAAGAAAAAATAGGGTGAATGTTTTATTGAGTAATATAGTGTATGTTTTAAATTTTTTTGATAATATACAAATTTTCTTGTAATTAATATTTAAATATCTAGAAGTGTGAATTTCTGTTAGTGCCTAAATATAACTTATTTATTTTTAATTAGTGACATTTCTATGTCCTTAAGAAAAATTAAAATAAAAAAATAAGCTAATTTCGGTTTTTTCGTAAACAATCCCTTTCTTACTAAAAAAAAGGAAATAAAGACCCACCTAAGCGAGCTCATTTAGGAAGGATAATATTGGTGAATAATTTTTTTTAGTAAATAAAAATAATAAAGTCTATATTCGGTATTTTAGTTGAGAATAAGGATAGAAATAGTGTTGTAAATCTTTTTGTTAACCTTTAGTTTTTAGATTTGTATTCAGGCACCCGTATTTTAGAAATCTTTTAAGTTGTTTTTCTTTTTGTTTGTCCAACCGATGTTAAAAGGAGTAAATTAAATTGGTTGGTTAAGTTTTTTTTTTAAATGAGTGAAATAATGAATTTAGAGGAAGTATGTTAGTAGATATAAACTTTAATTTACAATTAAATTAATTTTTTTTTACTGTATCCTAATAAATATGTAATTTAGTTTTATTTGTGAACAATTGAAATGTTTGTGTTCTAAGTCTTTTGTTTTGGGCCTAGGTTGAACGAGAGGATGGTATAAGTAAGTGTGCATGTGTGGTTTTTGGGGGACATTATTTAATTTTTTTATTGGTACAAAAAAATGTCCCAGGTAGGGAGGGTATAAAGGAGAACAATAAGATCTAGTTCTCCTGTAAAATAAAGGTGGTGTTTCAAACAAAGTAAATAGTATTTTTATCTGTTCTTTTTTTTACTGTGTATTGTAAATTTATTATTATTTTTTTTTTATTGTGCTGTCTCAACGTGTAGCTCAGGGTTGGAACCCGTCCTGACAGTGCCTATGAGCTAACCGGAACCAAAAGCTCCAACGAAAAATAGAGATATGTAACAATATGGCGGCCAAACAAAAATTAAATTATACATGTATACATTTCATCGAAGTATACTGAGCAATAGAATTTATTATATAACACAAGACAATGGAGATTTGATTTGGATACTGATACAGCATAGTAGTTCGTTACCTTATATGTAATAACAAATAGGCCGTAATAACTAGTTTTAGGGATTGCTGTTCGAACTGCGGTGCATGTTAATATCTGAATACAGATCTTTGTTTGAAATAATGCGGATATAGCTGTCTGAACTATAGCGTGGAGGTTATTTAAGGAAGAAAACTTACCATTTGGTAGATTACGGGTAGTTTATGTTCATTTGATTTTGATTTTTTTTCTGTTGGAGGTTGTTGGTGAAGTGGACTATTAAAAGGAGGTCTGATGTATTCTAAAATCATGGATCCAGCAAACTTTTGTTTAAGTACCGGTGTGATGCGGCAGCCGTTCTAAATTTTAATTTAGATGTCTGTTGTGCCGTATATACCGGTGGTGATGGTGATTTGTGTCGGACCAGAGTGGATGGATTGTTGCATCAACTGTCTTGAACGGGAATTCCTATTAGAGAGGTGGTGCAAAATAAATTATTACTTTTGTTGGGGCTGACATTTAATATTTTTTTATTACCTTTTGTTTTGTTTTTTTGTTATGTGTTTGCTTTGTAGGGAACATTTATTTTTTTTGTTGTTGTTATAAAGGGTACTTAATGGGGCGTACAGCATCTACAATATTTTAAACCACACACCTAATACTGTCCTCATAGTGTTTCAACCTGGCTCGAAACCTCTATATTGTTTTTTTTTCTAATAAAAAGATAAAATCAAAGTTTTAGTTATTATTAATTTTCTTTATTTATTCATTTATCTTTTATTATTATTATTATTATTATTTTTTAATCAACATTTCGTTTTTTTTTTGTTATTTTGTGCATATAATAAATAATAATATTTTTTATCTCTATTAAGTGATTTCCAGGGGGTTATATATATTGAATAATCGCTCAATTTGGTTGTAGTGATTAATTACTTTTTATATTAATAGTTTGCCGGTTTGGTTTGTATGTATTTTAGTTATTATTTTTTTAGGGAACTTATTTTAATAGACTATTTAAGAGATTTTTGAGTTTTGTTTTGTTTAGGAGTTTTTAAAATAGTTAGTAGTGTAATTAGTAGGATTTAGCCTAATACAGAATCAATAGAAGAAAGCGAAAGGGAGTATTTGAGAAGGACTGAGCAGAGATAGGATTTAAAATTTTGATTTAAATCGTTCTTCACCACAGGTGAAGGAAAAATATTCGAAAAATAATAATTTAGACAGAATGGCAACCAGGTTCCCTTAATTTGACGATAGGTCGGCGACGATAAATGCTCCGTCAGTAAACCGAGGTGCAATACCTAATATTAAGGTCGGTAATAAAAGTTCGAGTCATGAAGATTTGTCATTAGGTAGCAAATCAATTTTAATAAATAGCACAAAAGCTTATGAAGGGCAATCGATGAGTGACATTCTGAGTGATAAAGTTAGTAGGGAAATGATGAAGGTTCACGACAGCATATCTCAATTGTCCGCGGCAGTTCGTCTGTTGGCTATAAGGGGTAACACCGCGACAAATAAAACAGAAAATATTTTGCCATCACTGGAAACAAATAGAAATGTCCGTTTTCACAGAATTCAGGATTTAACTTGCCGTCACCAACTCTGAACACACATTATGATGGATGGAAAATAAGAATAGACAAATTTGGCCTGGAGTTTAAGGGTAACCATGGTGGACGTGATCAACTCGCGGTTGAAGAGTTCATATTCAGACTTGAACACATGCAACAACAATACCGTATACCTTGGGATGAGATTTTAAGGGATTTTTATCTTCTGATATCAGGTTCTGTTCAGCAGTGGTATTGGGCTTTGTTGCAAACAAATGTAATAAATGACTGGAACAAATGTAATAAATAAAGGAAAATGTAGCGCGCATTGTGTTCCCAATGGCTCTGAATTCTGTAGAGCAATTTCGTATGGAATGCGTGGAAGCTGAGAGGATTTTTTCCAAAAAAAAGAAAATCGTACGTTTTTGCCGCAACCTGTAAGAAATCAAAATTATGTAAGTGAAGCAGTAGTAAGTGCAGAACCAGATGAGGATCAAATGTTAGGCGAAGTCGCAGCCATTGTCAAATAAGTAATATGTTGGAATTGCCAACAGAAAGGACATGGATTTAGAGACCTGCAAAGGTCTCTTTTCTGCTACAAATGCGGAAAATCGAATACAATTCACCGAACTGTCAAAAATGCCTTCAAGCCTTGGAAAACTCCAAGAGGAGCGCGGAATTAATGGGGAAGCCACGTTCCAACGAAGTTTCCCCGAACAAATTTTAAATAAAAATGATAAGCCCTCTGAGTTTTCAAAGATTCGACATAGGTAACCTTTTGATGTACGCGAAAGGAATTATAATGAAGTTAAGAAACGCATCTTTGCAGAAAATGACAGCAATAAAAACATAAGTCGTACGGAATTACCAGCAAAGCAAATATATGGACAAAAGCCAATAAAAAAGCAAGATTATAACACCAGACCTTTAATAATCTAAGCTTTTAGAACAAACCCAAAAAACATGAATATATACTAAAACTTAGGAAAGACTTTAGCGCTAGAAAAAGACATCGAAGGGTTATAGCCGAAGCAGTACATCGCGGTCTTTCAGGAAAAGATACGAGGCCATATGCCGAAGTATTGATTAACGGAAGCAAGTTCATAGGTCTTTTAGACTCTGGTGCTTCTGTATGTCTGTTGGGAAAAAATTGTCGCGAGATAGTAGAAGATTTAAATATACACATACAACCAATTCATTGCAACGTAAGTACAGCCACAGGTCAACAACATGGTGTACTAGGTAAATACGAGCTACAGGTTGAATATAATTGGAAAAGAAATCAAATCATGTTTTATTTGTGCCCCGAACTAGAGCAACAAGACTATTTAGGTATTGATTTTTGACAAGCATTTGAAATAGCGCCTATGCTATTGCCGGCAGCCGAAATAAATACCGAAATTATAGAAAAAATGAAGGACGATAATAATATAAATAAGCATGTACTGAGTTTTGAACAACAAAAACAATTGAATGCTGTTATTTAGAAATTTCCTGTTTTCGAAGAAAAGGGTTTAGGAAGTACGAAGCTAAAAAAGCATGCAATAAAACTCATTGAAGGGACGAATCCAGTAAAAGATAAGCACGACCCAATTTCACCAGCCGTACAAGCTATAGTTTATGAGGAGCTGGTCAATAAGTTAAGATTAAATGTAATCGAAGAAAGCAACAGCCCATGTTCAAACAGGACAACAGTCGTCAGTAAACCTGGTAAGAATAGGTTTTGTCTTGATGCACGAAAACTAAATGCAGTCACTATAAAAGATGCATATCCCTTGCAAAATATAGACGGTATATTGAGACGTATAGACCAAACACTCTACATCAGCAGCGTTGACCTAAAGTATGCCTTTTGGCAAATAGAATTGCCGTCTGATGGACAAGGTGATTCCTGCGAGGTTAAAATCTAATGTTTTCGTGTATCTTGATGACTTACTTATTATATCCGATGAATTTTCGACACATTTGAAGATTTTGGAGCAGGTGGCTGAATGCTTAACTGCAGCAAATTTGACCATAGGACTCAAAAAATCAAAGTTTTGTTTTAAAGAGCTTAAGTATTTAGGTTTTATAATTGGAGGTGGAGTTTTTAGAACTGACACTGAAAAGGTGGAAGCAATACAAAAACTTTCCTTGCCGAAATCACCGAAGGAAGTCAGGAGCTTTTTAGATACTGCTGGATGGTACAGGCGCTTCATAAAGTACTTTGCCACCATTTCAGCATCCTTAACAGATACGCTTAAAAAAGGAAAGAAATTTTCGTTTACTCCTCAGGCGATTGTAGCATTTGAGATTTTGAAAACATCGCTAACTACTGCACCGGTGTTACGTCACCCCGGTTTTTCTAAACAGTTTTTTATTCAGTGCGATGCATCAGAGTCTGGGATAGGAGCAGTTCTTTTTCAGAAAAACGGCCAGGGAGAAGAAAATTCAATACCATTTTATTCGCAGAAACTAAATGCCTGCCAAAGAAATTACTCAGTTACAGAAAAAGAGTGTCTGGCAGCGGTTTTAGCAATAAAGCGCTTTCGTCCATATGTGGAAATGTTGAAATTTACTGTCATCACCGACCACGCTAGCCTGAAATGGTTAATGCCCCTAAAAGATCTGAGTGGACGTTTAGCAAGATGGTCACTACAACTCCAGGCGTATGATTTTTCAATCGAACACCGCAAGGGATCAGAAAATGTAGTATCAGACATGTTGTAACGGATGCCGATGGAAGTTTGGGAAGTAAATTTTTAAGAGTTTTTCGATTTCGAGATAAATGCGTTTGAATCTGAAGAGTGTTTGCAGTTGATAAACCACATCGAAGAAAATAAAAAAATGCTGCCTGATCTGCGTGTAGAAAATGGAAAAATCTATACTGATCGAAAAGGCTCATGATACAGTAACAACTGCCCATGGTGGAGTAATAAAAACGCTAGAACGCCTAAAAAGATTGTATTACTGGCCCAGAATGGCCGTACAGATACAAAAATATGTAAATAATTGCCAAAAATGTAAGGAGAGTAAACCAGTTAACCGATCTACAATGCCAGACATAAGATGTGAGGTTAAAACTGAGAGGCCCTTTCAGAAAATTTATATAGATTTTTTGGTTAATAACCCCGTTCAAAAAATGGTAATTCATATATATTTATAGTGGTAGACCATTTTTCAAAGTTTGTTTTCTTGAAAGCTATGAGGGAAGCCACAGCTAAAAACGTAATACAATTTTTGGGTCAAGAAGTTTTCCAAAAATTTGGAGTTCCTAAAGTATTACACAGCGACAATGGACAACAATTTACTTCAAGTTTATTTAATGATACGAGGGCTGCTATATATATTTCTGGCCTGGAAACAGTGAGTGCTGCTAAGTGCAATCTGACATTTCCATTGGAAAGTTTGTCATTTTTAAGTATAATCGTACTCAAAACGTTTTGACGTACGACCATTATTTGTGTTGTTAACAGTGACTTGAAAAAATTAATATAGAAAAAATGGAATTAACTCGTGAACATTTTCGTGCCATCATTTTTCACAACTTTCGACGTGGATTATAACGCAAGAGTGCATTGATGAACTTAAATCTTTATATGGCGATGAAGCACCATCCAATAGCACTGTGAAAAATTGGTGTAATGAAATTAACCGTGGCCGAAGCTCGCTCAAAGACGAATTCCGTGAAGGTCGTCCAAAAACGGCTGTTGTGCCAGAGAACATTGATCCGTGCGTAAACTCATAATGCAAGATCGACATGCGACATACCGAGAGATAGAGACATCCTTGGACATTTCTTCCATACATTTGATACTGCATGAACACCTGGCCGTAAAAAAGGTTTGTTCTCGTTGGATCCTGCACAATTTGAAAGTCGCTCAAAAAAAGGGCTCGTGTCGATTGGTGCAAAGAAATGTTGCAAAAATACGATTGCGGTGCTTGAAAAGACGTTTATAAGATCGTCACAGGTGACAAATCATGGATCTATGCGTATGAGCCCGAAACGAAACAACAATCGACCGTGTGGGTCTTCAAAGACGAGCAAAAAAAAAATCGTGGAAGAAGCACTTCGAAGCAAATGGTCGCCTGTTTCTTCGGCAAAACTGGTCATGTGGCGACCGTTCCGCTTGAGAAACGTAGGACGGTCACTTCTGAGTGGTACACTTCAATTTGTTTGCCTGAAGTCATCGCAGAAATTCAAAAAACCAACAAGAGAAGACGAATCATTGTTCACCATGACAATGCGAGCTCTCACACATCGGCTCAAACCAGAGCGTTTTTGACCGGCCAAAACGTCGAATTAATGGGCCATCCGCCGTACAGCCCTAATGACTTCTTCTTGTTTCCACACATCAAGAAAAAAATGCGTGGTCAACGATTTTCGTCGCCAGAACAAGCTGTTGAAGTGTTCAAAAACCATGTTTTAGAGGTGTCTCAATCGGAGTGGAAAAAGTGCTTCGACAACTGGTTTGAGCGCATGCAAAAGTGTATAAATCATGCTGGAGAATACTTTAAAAAACAATAAAACCTTTTTTGATTGTAAATATTCGCATTTTCACTATTAGGCCAGAAATATATAGAGCAGCCCTCGTATGATTGGTACGTATAAAATAACACACATGAAAACGGCTTTTTATTCACCGCAGTCCAACGCCGCTGAACGAGTTAATCAATCTGTCATTACAGCCATTAGCACATATATGGAAAATGACCATAGAGACTGGGACTTATATTTGCCGGAAATAGAGTGCGCCCTTCGTACGTCGATTCATGCAGCAACTGGATTCACACCTTTCCTTGCACATTTTGGATATAATATTTTTTCAAATAGATCAGACTATAAATTGGCTAGGAAACTACAATCTTTGTCCGACCCTTATATAGTTAATTTGGAGAAAAATTATCGACTGGCAGTAATAAGAGAAAAGATTAAGCATAATCTGAGCGAAGCTTATCAGAAAAGTGCAAGCAGATATAAATAAAGGGCACGACTGTCATCCAGGACAGGAAATATACCGAAAGAATTTTGTATTGTCCGAATTTAAAAAAAATATTAACTCCAAATTTTGCCCTAAATATATAAAACGTAGAATTTTGAAACCAGTCTGCAACAATTTGTACTAATTAGAGTCATTACAGGGTAAACCGATTGGGATATTTTATGCTAAAGACCTTAAAATTTAAATCAGCAGCAGAATTCATAGAATGTGTCCTGTGTAACTATATCGCATTACAATTTATTAAAATTTGGTAATATGATATTATATAAATTATTACCTTAACTAGAACACACAATCTTAGAATAGAACATTACCATCAACTTAAATTTGTTTTAGCCCGGCTTGAGATTAAACAGGGTGTGGGAGTTCCCCACGTTCGTTTTTTTTTTTTTTGTTGTCTAACACCGTCAGTAGTATGCCGCACACCGGTACAACTGGCGTTCACTTGGTTGTCCCGGAGTTAGTTAAAGATTTCTCTTTTTAGATTTTTAAAAAAATTAATTTATTAAGCGGCTATGCGGTTTCTTTATTTATTCCTTTAAAATATGAATCCAAACTACACTTATGTTTAATACTGATGTTCGATTGAGACTCGTGTTAAATTTAGACTGCCCTCTTGTCTAAAAATAATCTTTTTATATAATGTTGAGTTTTAGTACCTGTTTCCTTAAACTAGGGTTAGTTATGAAAATGTACATTCTTTATCTTATTATTATAAACATACCCTTTTCTTGGGTTGTTTGTTTGTAAATTGTGTTTACTAAAAATGTGTTTGATATTTTCTTATCTCTAGAATATGTTTACATTTGATATTTCCCTGAAATGAATGTCTTTGTCCTAAAGTGTTTGTATCTTTATTTCGATTACAATTTAGCATGTTATTACAAATAACATTGGTTTTGTTTTATTACAAATAATCTTTGTTTTATTACAGCTAATGATCTTGATTCAGCTTAAATTATGTTTGTATCTTTGTTTTAACAACCTTGAGGTTGTAGTGTTCCTTAACTAGTAATGTTGCGCATGCTTTAATTTTGGGAAATAACAAATTATTGGCCTAAAAGGGATAAAAGAAATATTTTATTTAGTAGCTTGTATTTGTCGTGGATATTTAATACTTATCTTGTCTGCTATTTCTTGTTGTTTTAGTTATAGTAGTTATTCTAGGTTTGATAGGTTTAATTAACTTATATTCTTTTTATGCTTAGTTTTAGGAAATTATTCATTAAATTTGGAATTTCTTATATTATTGTTTTCTTCTTCTCCATAAGTTTTTATAATGCAAAGGGAATGGTTAACACTTATTCTGTTAGAAGGTGTTCGGAAACAGATATATTTCCAATATACTATTCAGTAATGGTGTAACATCAAATAACTTTGTCATGGGAAATGCCTACTGTGTTAAATTCTGACATGGTATTATTTTATTATACATTGGAAATAATATAATACATCAAGATATCTGAGCATACTATGTCAAATGGGAACTTCTATTTTGTAGCTGGAATGTAGCATTGAAGATTGGAAAATTTTGTAGATAAAATTTTAGTATAAAAATGAAAAAAGGCCATTATCAAAAAAAAAAAGTTGAGAAGAAAGTATTAAGTTCCGGGTGTTTTTTTAATAAGTGTTTTAGTCTAAAAAGGATATAAAAGAAAAAATTATTAATAATAAAAAAAGGACTCATATCCTTTTTCAAGCCGAAGGATTTTTGTTTATAAAAAAATAGCAAAAGTGATTCAAGAAATAAAACGATTTTTGAAAATTTTAGAATCTGATTATCCTGTTTAAGGATTCAAATCAGATTTTATTAGATAGTAGAAAAGGCAATATTTATTAAAAAATTGAAATGTTATAGAGAGTTAATAAAGGAGACACAGAAGTACCATCCGGTGGTGATCCATAGTGGAGGTGCAAGATAGATTTCATCCTTCGGAGCGAAACCTGGAAAATAGAAAAAAAGGAAATATATATAGCAAGAACTTACCAGGTAACTCTCTGTCGGCCTAAAGTAAAAGGCGGCCATTATTTGGTTTTAATTTGTTATCAGTTGAATCGGTTTTTCGAATTCGAGAATATTTCGTCTAAAATTTTTTTATGTGTGTGGCGCTAGCTGAAGAAAAAATAGGGTGAATGTTTTATTGAGTAATATAGTGTATGTTTTAAATTTTTTTGATAATATACAAATTTTCTTGTAATTAATATTTAGATATCTAGAAGTGTGAATTTCTGTTAGTGCCTAAATATAAATTATTTATTTTTAATTAGTGAAATTTCTATGTCCTTAAGAAAAATTAAAATAAAAAAATAAGCTAATTTCGGTTTTTTCGTAAACAATCCCTTTCTTACTAAAAAAAAGGAAATAAAGACCCACCTAAGCGAGCTCATTTAGGAAGGATAATATTGGTGAATAATTTTTTTTAGTAAATAAAAATAATAAAGTCTATATTCGGTATTTTAGTTGAGAATAAGGATAGAAATAGTGTTGTAAATCTTTTTGTTAACCTTTAGTTTTTAGATTTGTATTCAGGCACCCGTATTTAAGAAATCTTTTAAGTTGTTTTTCTTTTTGTTTGTCCAACCGATGTTAAAAGGAGTAAATTAAATTGGTTGGTTAAGTTTTTTTTTTAAATGAGTGAAATAATGAATTTAGAGGAAGTATGTTAGTAGATATAAACTTTAATTTACAATTAAATTAATTTTTTTTTACTGTATCCTAATAAATATGTAATTTAGTTTTATTTGTGAACAATTGAAATGTTTGTGTTCTAAGTCTTTTGTTTTGGGCCTAGGTTGAACGAGAGGATGGTATAAGTAAGTGTGCATGTGTGGTTTTTGGGGGACATTATTTAATTTTTTTATTGGTACAAAAAAATGTCCCAGGTAGGGAGGGTATAAAGGAGAACAATAAGATCTAGTTCTCCTGTAAAATAAAGGTGGTGTTTCAAGCAAAGTAAATAGTATTTTTATCTGTTCTTTTTTTTACTGTGTATTGTAAATTTATTATTATTTTTTTTTTATTGTGCTGTCTCAACGTGTAGCTCAGGGTTGGAACCCGTCCTGACAGTGCCTATGAGCTAACCGGAACCAAAAGCTCCAACGAAAAATAGAGATATGTAACAATATGGCGGCCAAACAAAAATTAAATTATACATGTATACATTTCATCGAAGTATACTGAGCAATAGAATTTATTATATAACACAAGACAATGGAGATTTGATTTGGATACTGATACAGCATAGTAGTTCGTTACCTTATATGTAATAACAAATAGGCCGTAATAACTAGTTTTAGGGATTGCTGTTCGAACTGCGGTGCATGTTAATATCTGAATACAGATCTTTGTTTGAAATAATGCGGATATAGCTGTCTGAACTATAGCGTGGAGGTTATTTAAGGAAGAAAACTTACCATTTGGTACATTGCGGGTAGTTTATGTTCATTTGATTTTGATTTTTTTTTTCTGGAGGTCTGATGTATTCTAAAATCATGGATCCAGCAAACTTTTGTTTAAGTACCGGTGTGATGCGGCAGCCGTTCTAAATTTTAATTTAGAAGTCTGTTGTGCCGTATATACCGGTGGTGATGGTGATTTGTGTCGGACCAGAGTGGATGGATTGTTGCATCAACTGACTTGAACGGGAATTCCTATTAGAGAGGTGGTGCAAAATAAATCATTACTTTTGTTGGGTCTGACATTTAATATTTTCTTACCTTTTGTTTTGTTTTTTTGTTATGTGTTTGCTTTGTAGGGAACATTTATTTTTTTGTTGTTGTTGTAAAGGGTACTTAATGGAACGTACAGCATCTACAATATTTTAAACCACACACCTAATACTGTCCTCATAGTGTTTCAACCTGGCTCGAAACCTCTATATTGTTTTTTTTCTAATAAAAAGATAAAATCAAAGTTTTAGTTATTATAAATTTTCTTTATTTATTCATTTATCTTTTATTTTTATTATTAATTTTTAATCAACATTTCGTTTTTTTTTTTGTTATTTTGTGCATATAATAAATAATAATATTTTTTTATCTTTATTAAGTGATTTCCAGGGAGTTATATATATTGAATAATCGCTTAATTTGGTTGTAGTGATTAATTACTTTTTATATTAATAGTTTGCCGGTTTGGTTTGTATGTATTTTAGTTATTATTTTTTTAGGGAACTTATTTTAATAGACTATTTAAGAGATTTTTGAGTTTTGTTTTGTTTAGGAGTTTTTATAATAGTTAGTAGTGTAATTAGTAGGATTTAGCCTAATACAGAATCAATAGAAGAAAGCGAAAGGGAGTATTTGAGAAGGACTGAGCATAATTCCAAAAATAATAATTTAGACAGAATGGCAACCAGGTTCCCTTAATTTGACGATAGGTCGGCGACGATAAATGCTCCGTCAGTAAACCGAGGTGCAATACCTAATATAAAGGTCGGTAATAAAAGTTCGAGTCATGAAGATTTGTCATTAGGTAGCAAATCAATTTTAATAAATAGCACAAAAGCTTATGAAGGGCAATCGATGAGTGACATTCTGAGTGATAAAGTTAGTAGGGAAATGATGAAGTTTCACGACAGCATATCTCAATTGTCCGCGGCAGTTCGTCTGTTGGCTATAAGGGGTAACACCGCGACA
The DNA here is from genome assembly GCA_916610165.2 of Gymnosoma rotundatum. Classification (NCBI taxonomy): domain Eukaryota; kingdom Metazoa; phylum Arthropoda; class Insecta; order Diptera; family Tachinidae; genus Gymnosoma; species Gymnosoma rotundatum. The sequence continues at coordinate 84,643,726 of OU744337.1, read as the reverse complement.
AATAAAACAGAAAATATTTTGCCATCACTGGAAACAAATAGAAATGTCCGTTTTCCACAGAATTCAGGATTTAACTTGCCGTCACCAACTCTGAACACACATTATGATGGATGGAAAATAAGAATAGACAAATTTGGCCTGGAGTTTAAGGGTAACCATGGTGGACGTGATCAACTCGCGGTTGAAGAGTTCATATTCAGACTTGAACACATGCAACAGCAATACCGTATACCTTGGGATGAGATTTTAAGGGATTTTTATCTTCTGATATCAGGTTCTGTTCAGCAGTGGTATTGGGCTTTGTTGCAAACAAATGTAATAAATGACTGGAACAAATGTAATAAATAAAGGAAAGTGTAGCGCGCATTGTGTTCCCAATGGCTCTGAATTCTGTAGAGCAATTTCGTATGGAATGCGTGGAAGCTGAGAGGATTTTTTCCAAAAAAAAGAAAATCGTACGTTTTTGCCGCAACCTGTAAGAAATCAAAATTATGTAAGTGAAGCAGTAGTAAGTGCAGAACCAGATGAGGATCAAATGTTAGGCGAAGACGCAGCCATTGTCAAATAAGTAATATGTTGGAATTGCCAACAGAAAGGACATGGATTTAGAGACCTACAAAGGTCTCTTTTCTGCTACAAATGCGGAAAATCGAATACAATTCACCGAACTGTCAAAAATGCCTTCAAGCCTTGGAAAACTCCAAGAGGAGCGCGGAATTAATGGGGAAGCCACGTTCCAACGAAGTTTCCCCGAACCAATTTTAAATAAAAATGATAAGCCCTCTGAGTTTTCAAAGATTCGACATAGGTAACCTTTTGATGTACGCGAAAGGAATTATAATGAAGTTAAGAAACGCATCTTTGCAGAAAATGACAGCAATAAAAACATAAGTCGTACGGAATTACCAGCAAAGCTAATATATGGACAAAAGCCAATAAAAAAGCAAGATTATAACACCAGACCTTTAATAATCTAAGCTTTTAGAACAAACCCAAAAAACATGAATATATACTAAAACTTAGGAAAGACTTTATCGCTAGAAAAAGACATCGAAGGGTTATAGCCGAAGCAGTACATCGCGGTCTTTCAGGAAAAGATACGAGGCCATATGCCGAAGTATTGATTAACGGAAGCAAGTTCATAGGTCTTTTAGACTCTGGTGCTTCTGTATGTCTGTTGGGAAAAAATTGTCGCGAGATAGTAGAAGATTTAATTATACACATACAACCAATTCATTGCAACGTAAGTACAGCCACAGGTCAACAACATAGTGTACTAGGTAAATACGAGCTACAGGTTGAATATAATTGGAAAAGAAATCAAATCATGTTTTATTTGTGCCCCGAACTAGAGCAACAAGACTATTTAGGTATTGATTTTTGACAAGCATTTGAAATAGCGCCTATGCTATTGCCGGCAGCCGAAATAAATACCGAAATTATAGAAAAAATGAAGGACGATAATAATATAAATAAGCATGTACTGAGTTTTGAACAACAAAAACAATTGAATGGTGTTATTTAGAAATTTCCTGTTTTCGAAGAAAAGGGTTTAGGAAGTACGAAGCTAAAAAAGCATGCAATAAAACTCATTGAAGGGACGAATCCAGTAAAAGATAAGCACGTCCCAATTTCACCAGCCGTACAAGCTATAGTTTATGAGGAGCTGGTCAATAAGTTAAGATTAAATGTAATCGAAGAAAGCAACAGCCCATGTTCAAACAGGACAACAGTCGTCAGAAAACCTGGTAAGAATAGGTTTTGTCTTGATGCACGAAAACTAAATGCAGTCACTATAAAAGATGCATATCCCTTGCAAAATATAGACGGTATATTGAGTCGTATAGACCAAACACACTACTTCAGCAGCGTTGACCTAAAGTATGCCTTTGGGCAAATATAATTGGAGGAAGAGGCGAAACCTTACACTGCCTTTACAGTGCCTGGTCGAACGCTATATCAATTCCGTGTGATGCCATTTGGTCTATGTAACGCGGCTCAACGTTTATGTCGTCTGATGGACAAGGTGATTCCTGCGAGGTTAAAATCTAATGTTTTCGTGTATCTTGATGACTTACTTATTATATCCGATGAATTTTCGACACATTTGAAGATTTTGGAGCAGGTTGCTGAATGCTTAACTGCATCAAATTTGACCATAGGAGTCAAAAAATCAAAGTTTTGTTTTAAAGAGCTTAAGTATTTAGGTTTTATAATTGGAGGTGGAATAAAAAGCCATTTTCATGTGTGTTCTTTTATACGTATCAATCATATCATTAAATAAAATTGAAGTAAATTGTTGTCCATTGTCGCTGTGTAATACTTCAGGAACTTCAAATTTTTGGAAAACTTCTTGAACCAAAAATTGTATTACGTTTTTAGCTGTGGCTTCCCTCATAGCTTTCAAGAAAACAAACTTTGAAAAATGGTCTACCACTATAAATATATATGAATTACCATTTTTTGAACGGGGGTATTTACCCAAAAAATCTATATAAATTTTCTGAAAGGGCCTTTCAGTTTTAACCTCACATCTTATGTCTGGCATTGTAGATCGGTTAACTGGTTTACTCTCCTTACATTTTTGGCAATTATTTACATATTTTTGTACCTGTGCGGCCATTCTGGGCCAGTAATACAATCTTTTTAAGTGTTCTAGCGTTTTTCTTACTCCACCATGGGCAGTTGTTACTGTATCATAAGCCTTTTCGATCAGTATAGATTTTTCCATTTTCTACACGCAGATCAGGCAGCATTTTTTTATTTTCTTCGATGTGGTTTATCAACTGCAAACACTCTTCAGATTCAAACGCATTTGTCTCGAAATCGAAAAACTCTTAAAAATTTACTTCACAAACTTCCACCGGCATCCGTGACAACATGTCTGATACTACATTTTCTGATCCCTTGCGGTGTTCGATTGAAAAATCATACGCCTGGAGTTGTAGTGACCATCTTGCTAAACGTCCACTCAGATCTTTTAGGGACATTAACCATTTCAGGCTAGCGTGGTCGGTGATGACAGTAAATTTCAACATTTCCACATATGGACGAAAGCGCTTTATTGCTAAAACCGCTGCCAGACACTCTTTTTCTGTAACTGAGTAATTTTTTTGGCAGGCATTTAGCTTCTGCGAATAAAATGCTATTGGATTTTCTTCTCCCTGGCCGTTTTTCTGAAAAAGAACTGCTCCTATCCCAGACTCTGGTGCATCGCACTGAATAAAAAACTGTTTAGAAAAATCGGGGTGACGTAACACCGGTGCAGTAGTTAGCGATGTCTTCAAAATCTCAAATGCTTCAATCGCCTGAGGAGTCAACGAAAATTTCTTTCCTTTTTTAAGGGTATCTGTTAAGGGTGCTGAAATGGTGGCAAAGCACTTTATGAAGCACCTGTACCATCCAGCAGTACCTAAAAAGCTACTGACTTCCCTCGGTGATTTCGGCAAGGAAATTTTTTGTATTGCTTTCACCTTTTCAGAGTCAGTTCTAAGAACTCCACCTCCAATTATAAAACCTAAATACTTAAGCTCTTTAAAACAAAACTTTGATTTTTTGACTCCTATGGTCAAATTTGATGCAGTTAAGCATTCAGCAACCTGCTCCAAAATCTTCAAATGTGTCGAAAATTCATCGGATATAATAAGTAAGTCATCAAGATACACGAAAACATTAGATTTTAACCTCGCAGGAATCACCTTGTCCATCAGACGACATAAACGTTGAGCCGCGTTACATAGACCAAATGGCATCACACGGAATTGATATAGCGTTCGACCAGGCACTGTAAAGGCAGTGTAAGGTTTCGCCTCTTCCTCCAATTATATTTGCCCAAAGGCATACTTTAGGTCAACGCTGCTGAAGTAGTGTGTTTGGTCTATACGACTCAATATACCGTCTATATTTTGCAAGGGACTGCATTTAGTTTTCGTGCATCAAGACAAAACCTATTCTTACCAGGTTTTCTGACGACTGTTGTCCTGTTTCACCATGGGCTGTTGCTTTCTTCGATTACATTTAATCTTAACTTATTGACCAGCTCCTCATAAACTATAGCTTGTACGGCTGGTGAAATTGGGACGTGCTTATCTTTTACTGGATTCGTCCCTTCAATGAGTTTTATTGCATGCTTTTTTAGCTTCGTACTTCCTAAACCCTTTTCTTCGAAAACAGGAAATTTCTAAATAACAGCATTCAATTGTTTTTGTTGTTCAAAACTCAGTACATGCTTATTTATATTATTATCGTCCGGATATTTCTATTTGTTTCCAGTGATGGCAAAATATTTTCTGTTTTATTTGTCGCGGTGTTACCCCTTATAGCCAACAGACGAACTGCCGCGGACAATTGAGATATGCTGTCGTGAAACTTCATCATTTCCCTACTAACTTTATCACTCAGAATGTCACTCATCGATTGCCCTTCATAAGCTTTTGTGCTATTTATTAAAATTGATTTGCTACCTAATGACAAATCTTCATGACTCGAACTTTTATTACCGACCTTTATATTAGGTATTGCACCTCGGTTTACTGACGGAGCATTTATCGTCGCCGACCTATCGTCAAATTAAGGGAACCTGGTTGCCATTCTGTCTAAATTATTATTTTTCGAATTATGCTCAGTCCTTCTCAAATACTCCCTTTCGCTTTCTTCTATTGATTCTGTATTAGGCTAAATCCTACTAATTACAGTACTAACTATTATAAAAACTCCTAAACAAAACAAAACTCAAAAATCTCTTAAACAGTCTATTAAAATAAGTTCCCTAAAAAAATAATAACTAAAATACATACAAACCAAACCGGCAAACTATTAATATAAAAAGTAATTAATCACTACAACCAAATTGAGCGATTATTCAATATATATAACTCCCTGGAAATCACTTAATAAAGATAAAAAAATATTATTATTTATTATATGCACAAAATAACAAAAAAAAAAAAAAACGAAATGTTGATTAAAAATTAATAATAAAAATAAAAGATAAATGAATAAATAAAGAAAATTAATAATAACTAAAACTTTGATTTTATCTTTTTATTAGAAAAAAAACAATATAGAGGTTTCGAGCCAGGTTGAAACACTATGAGGACAGTATTAGGTGTGTGGTTTAAAATATTGTAGATGCTGTACGTTCCATTAAGTACCCTTTACAACAACAACAAAAAAATAAATGTTCCCTACAAAGCAAACACATAACAAAAAAACAAAACAAAAGGTAAGAAAATATTAAATGTCAGCCCCAACAAAAGTTATGATTTATTTTGCACCACCTCTCTAATAGGAATTCCCGTTCAAGTCAGTTGATGCAACAATCCATCCACTCTGGTCCGACACAAATCACCATCACCACCGGTATATACGGCACAACAGACTTCTAAATTAAAATTTAGAACGGCTGCCGCATCACACCGGTACTTAAACAAAAGTTTGCTGGATCCATGATTTTAGAATACATCAGACCTCCAGAAAAAAAAAATCAAAATCAAATGAACATAAACTACCCGCAATGTACCAAATGGTAAGTTTTCTTCCTTAAATAACCTCCACGCTATAGTTCAGACAGCTATATCCGCATTATTTCAAACAAAGATCTGTATTCAGATATTAACATGCACCGCAGTTCGAACAGCAATCCCTAAAACTAGTTATTACGGCCTATTTGTTATTACATATAAGGTAACGATTTACTATGCTGTATCAGTATCCAAATCAAATCTCCATTGTCTTGTGTTATATAATAAATTCTATTGCTCAGTATACTTCGATGAAATGTATACATGTATAATTTAATTTTTGTTTGGCCGCCATATTGTTACATATCTCTATTTTTCGTTGGAGCTTTTGGTTGCGGTTAGCTCATAGGCACTGTCAGGACGGGTTCCAAACCTGAGCTACACGTTGAGACAGCACAAAAAAAAAATAATAATAAATTTACAATACACAGTAAAAAAAAAGAACAGATAAAAATACTATTTACTTTGTTTGAAACACCACCTTTATTTTACAGGAGAACTAGATCTTATTGTTCTCCTTTATACCCTCCCTACCTGGGACATTTTTTTGTACCAATAAAAAAATTAAATAATGTCCCCCAAAAACCACACATGCACACTTACTTATACCATCCTCTCGTTCAACGTAGGCCCAAAACAAAAGACTTAGAACACAAACATTTCAATTGTTCACAAATAAAACTAAATTACATATTTATTAGGATACAGTAAAAAAAAATTAATTTAATTGTAAATTAAAGTTTATATCTACTAACATACTTCCTCTAAATTCATTATTTCACTCATTTAAAAAAAAAACTTAACCAACCAATTTAATTTACTCCTTTTAACATCGGTTGGACAAACAAAAAGAAAAACAACTTAAAAGATTTCTTAAATACGGGTGCCTGAATACAAATCTAAAAACTAAAGGTTAACAAAAAGATTTACAACACTATTTCTATCCTTATTCTCAACTAAAATACCGAATATAGACTTTATTATTTTTATTTACTAAAAAAAATTATTCACCAATATTATCCTTCCTAAATGAGCTCGCTTAGGTGGGTCTTTATTTCCTTTTTTTTAGTAAGAAAGGGATTGTTTACGAAAAAACCGAAATTAGCTTATTTTTTATTTTAATTTTTCTTAAGGACATAGAAATTTCACTAATTAAAAATAAATAATTTATATTTAGGCACTAACAGAAATTCACACTTCTAGATATTTAAATATTAATTACAAGAAAATTTGTATATTATCAAAAAAATTTAAAACATACACTATATTACTCAATAAAACATTCACCCTCTTTTTTCTTCAGCTAGCGCCACACACATAAAAAAATTTTAGACGAAATATTCTCGAATTCGAAAAACCGATTCAACTGATAACAAATTAAAACCAAATAATGGCCGCCTTTTACTTTAGGCCGACAGAGAGTTACCTGGTATATATATTTCCTTTTTTTCTATTTTCCAGGTTTCGCTCCGAAGGATGAAATCTATCTTGCACCTCCACTATGGATCACCACCGGGTGGTACTTCTGTGTCTCCTTTATTAACTCTCTATAACATTTCAATTTTTTTAATAAATATTCCCTTTTCTACTATGTAATAAAATCTGATTTGAATCCTTAAACAGGATAATCAGATTCTAAAATTTTCAAAAATCGTTTTATTTCTTGAATCACTTTTGCTATTTTTTTATAAACAAAAATCCTTCGGCTTGAAAAAGGATATGAGTCCTTTTTTTATTATTAATAATTTTTTCTTTTATATCCTTTTTAGACTAAAACACTTATTAAAAAAACACCCGGAACTTAATACTCTTCTTCTCAACTTTTTTTTTCTGATAATGCCCTTTTTTCATTTTTATACTAAAATTTTATCTACAAAATTTTCCAATCTTCAATGCTACATTCCAGCTGGAAACAACTCAATCACATTATTCAATTTTTGCTGCTGCTGTTCATTCAGCACGTGAGGATTAGATCTGTGATTTTGGATTTTAAAATCTTCTTGTACCTTCTCAATACTAAGTTCATTTATTTCGAAAATTTTAGGGGCCAAATTAAAAATTTTCCAGAAATCCACTCCTAGATAGGCTTGTTGCTCTAGGTCTGGACATAAATAGAACAAAATCTTCTCGGTTTTATCGTTAAAAGTAATTTCAAGTTCCACTCTGCCCAACAACCTATGCTCTTTTCCAGCTGCAGTAGAAACTAAAGAAAATTATGGCTTAAAGCTAATCCCTAAGCAATCCCTTAATACGATGGGTCCCTATAAAAATATCCGCAAAAGCACGAGGGTCTGTGTGTTTGTCCACGGATCTTATTGTTTCAACAATCAGCCTTCGCCTTTTTCTCTTTTCTGCAAATTTCTTCCTTAATTTCTGTATTCGTTTTAAAATTGTCTTCCTTACTGCTCCAGATTCATTAAAAATAATATTTCTAACTTTTTCATAATTCGCTTTTCGTTCTTCATACGAGTATTTATGACGCATTTGGGGATTAAATTTATTCAAGTTTTTGATGAGTTTTATTAATTTTATTTTGTTTTCATTTATGGCCGTTCCGCAGGGAGATTTTCCACGGAACGATGATTCCCTGCTGCTATCTCGCCCCTGTAAAAGTTTTTTGCTTTACAGTTGGTGCAGTTTGGAGATTTAACATCCGGCTTACCGCACCTATAGCAAAATAAGGCTCTCTCAGTTGCCTGGCAGTCCATGAACATGTGGCCACCTTGCCGACAATTCCAGCAAATCAACGGATTTCTAACGCCTTGTTGTTGCCTGTTGTCCATTTGCAAGGCTGCTACTTCTTCGTATGGCTCAGCGAATTCATCCAAAGTTTCTGCAGACTTCTCGAAAACTTCATTTACTTGCCTCGTATACCGGTTAATTGGACCCGATGGAAAATTTTTGTCTTTGCGGCAAAATATTTTCTCAGCCTCAACACATTCATGCCTCAACTCTTCAACTGAATTGACTGCTATAGGGTAAACTCTATTCCTAATGTCATCTCTCAAGTTCTTTTTGATAATTTTTATCATTTCCCTTTCAGGCATAGACATATTCAATCTCGAACGCATTTGAGCCATTGAGAAAAAGAACGCATCAATTCCTTCTCCGGGCTGTTGCTTTCTTTCAACAATATCGCTCATAAGCTCAAAACTCGATCTGGTGGACTGGTATTGTTTAAGAAGCGCTTCTTTTAGGGTGGTCCACTCGGAAACATAATTCGTCTTAATATACAACCAGTACCATTTTTCTGCCACCCCTTTAACAAACAAATGAAAATTGTCCAACACTTCACTCCATGGAACGCCATATTGTCTCTGTAGACGCTCCACGCGAAACACGAAATCTTCTACTGCCAGTTTATTGGCATTTCCATCGAACTCCAGTCCCCACTTGTCAATTCTGATCCGATTATAGGTTTTAGACGGACACGCAACTATATTTTCCACAGAACCTTGACGCGAACTAGCGGAACTCATTGAAGTAGAATCCATTTGCTGGCCTGTGCTATTATTTTCTTTAATAATGTTTGGCAGAATCTCCTCACGAAGCTTTTTATTTTCCTGCTGTGTATGTTGTAGTACAAGACTCATCTTGCTCATCGCTGCAGTTATCTCGGCCATCTGCCGCCTCATGTCACTCATTTGAGAAGACATGTCCTGATGTACAACTGTTCTATTTGATTCGCTCATGTCCTGTTCCCTTGTTGATTGCCTTGTTCCACTGGTCCCTTGTTCTCTTATATCACTATTTGCAAAGTTACTTTGGGTAGGCTGGGAAACAATAATGGTCCGAGACTTATCGTGGAATTGGGGATCTTCTTGATGTGGAGGTTGGCTCATTTCTAAATTTCTGAAAGCACTAGATTTCCGACTGGGGGTGTTAGATTTGTAAGTTTTTCCGAACGCGAAAGGGGTAGACCTATTTAGATCAAATTGGACTTGCCTATCTCTTTTTCTAGACTTAGTATCGTGTGGACTGTGCGACATAACCCGTGCACAAGTCTATATATTTATCTATTTTTTTGGTTTTACTAAGAACTCTAAAGAATTTTAAAAAGTTGCACTTCTTTTAAGGAAACAATTCGACAACAAACAAAAAAAATCGATTAAATTAAAACAAAAAAAACAAATTAATTCTGTATATAAAAAAAAACAATCGAAGATAAAATATTAAAAGAAATTCCAAAAAAAACAAATAATAATATAAATAAATAATCCTATATCAAAACAAATAAATAAATACCAAAATTACCAGAAATAAATAACTAACTACCACTGATTTAAAAGCAAATAACGTTAAGTAATAATATGAAGATATAAACTATTGAATAAATAAATAATTGAATGAATTACTAAAGAAATAATTATATAAAAAAAATAGTTTAATAAATAAATAAATACGAAATTAAATAGATAACTAGCATAAAAACAAACAAAACTAATAAATAATTATATGAACATATAAATATATAATCAAATAAATAAATTAATTAATAAATAAATACATAATACATAATTAATTAATGAATAATAAAATAAAAAATAATTGAATCAATATATGACTAAAAATTAAAAGAATGAAATAAATTCTAATATAAAAAGAGAATAAATAATTATATGAATAGATAAACAAATAATCGACTAAAATATAAAAAGAGAATAAATAATTATATGAATAGATAAACAAATAATCGACTAAAAAAAATGAAATGCAAAAATAAAATAAATAATTACTATAAGTAAATAAATACAAAAAAAATACAATAAATAAATCGATAAAAAAAAATAAAAATAATAAATTTAGAGAATAAACATATTTTTAATATAAAATTTAATTCAAAAATTGATAAAAAAAATATGTTTGTAAAATTTTATTGCAGGTCTGTCATGAAGATAAGTTTTGGATATCGGAGAGGATTATTGATTCATTTTTGTGCATTTTATGTGACGTCAATCAAAAACAAACTAAAAAAAAGGAAGTTCTTAAAGTGTTTCCCTAATACATTCTTTTCCATAGCATTATGCCTAAGGATGAGATAAAAGGGATAATCTTGGATGATCTCTGATACTTCAGACACTTGGGTCAATCAAACCCTACTCCAAGCCGGCTATCAAAGACCTCCTCCATTGTTACACTCAGGTAAAAATAAACGGAAACTAACAAATTAACATAACACTACAGAAAATAACAACAATACAATTAGACTTACTACCATAAAGTTATCTAAGATATTGTTATATTTTCAGATTGAACAGGTCGAACTACTCGCTTTTTCATCAGCAAAATCTTACCTCCTCTGTACAACCATTCCAAGGGATTTTGCTATTCCCTTCATGGGCTACATAAGGAACTAAAACTTCACTTCCGATCGGCGATTAATTCGTTGGGCTATTTACAAAAAAACTATTGGTATATTGCTATATATCCACTGAATTTGGGAAACTTATGGAATTCCCAGCTTTCCAAATTCACGTGTATATATATATTTTTTTTCGTTGCTGTGTAGATCTTATACACTACGTTGTCTGCATTACGTTTGGGCGCCATTTATGTTACGAACGTAGTGACCAGTGAGGTTTCCGACTAGCTTTTCTGACGGTAAACATATCCCAGCGGGTCCCAACCCTTCTCAATGGGTACGACGCACATAAAAAAAACTCAACAACAAAAAAAACTCATTTACTTACTAAAAAAAACAAAATAGCACAAACTCGTCAGCACAAAATACACATTTTTGGGCAGATGTTATGCCAATGTAATGCCCTCCCAACCGTATCACAAAACCAAACTCCACTTACATATTATCCTTCTTTTTTGTGATCCCATATCCTTTCTGACTCCTTTTTCCTTTACTTTACCTTCACGCCATTTCCTTTAATTAATTAAGCCATAAACATTATTAATTCCGAATTCATACAATTACAAACATATTCTTTTATTATTTTTTTATATTTACAGATAAAATAAATACTTAATCTTAGTCACAATTCAAAAAAAAAAAATAATAATAATAATAATAAGAAAGGTAATAATACAAATATATTTAAACTTTGGAATTTTTACAAAACCTTTTAAACTTATAATGAAATACGTACTCAATACAATAGGAAGAATTTATATTTACTAAATCCTCTTAATATATCTTAAAATCTTTTCTTTTCAGAACTCCCATCAATTGCTCATCTACCAATATTTTCCAGGACTAATTCCTAACCTGCAGGAGCTCCCTAGGGCTAGTGGTTAGAAACCTCAATATATAAACCACAAACTAATTGATAAGAATTTAAAAAACAGAAATTTAATAAAACAAACTAAATTCTATTTCCTGTTTTTTTTTGTTTTTTACTATCTGCCGGAAATACATATAAAACATACAGTAAGTACCCTCTGACGGACTGTAGTAGCACAAAAAAAATGACAACTAAATTACTTACTTAAACTTACTTCTTTTAGGCGCAAACAAAAAAAAAACAATTACAAATAAAAATATCGATAAACTAAACTACTAGAATTTTTCTTATTAGAAATATAAAAAATAAATATGTTAATATAAAGACAAAGAAAAATCTTAACTTCCTTCTTTAATGTTGCTTTTAATTCCAATATGCTTTTTTTTCATTTTTTTTTTCTTTCCACATATATAAAATTACTGATAACTATTTATCGTCTGTTAATTGTTGATTAAAATTTTTTTATAGATTATGACGATAATCACACAGAAAAAAAATGTTACCTGGCTATCTGCTGCTAGTGTACAACGTTCCTAGTTTGGATTCTTTCTTTTATTGCTCGCACCTTTCTGGCAAAAAATATCCCTTGATTTGTGATGTAAACTCTTTTTACGTTGCTACACTGGTTTTTTTTTTGATGATAGCCAGCTATAAAAAGAAAACCCAACTTGTACATACACATAATAATGTTTACATAATTAGTTTTTCCTTACGTTTTCTGTTGTGTTAAAAAGAGTATATTTTCCTTCGTTTATTTCTCACGTTAAATTTTAACTTTTACTCCACAAGAAAAATGTTTAATCGTTCTTTTAAGAATCTGTCATTAAAAACAATAATCATAAAACTTTCTTGTATAAAACTAAGAAATAAACTATATTATTTTACCGCACACTATTTGAATTTTAGCTTAAAATTTGTTTAAATTTTGTTTGCTACTAACACTATGTAGCCGATGCGAACACTTTCACTTTAATTTCTAAGATTATTATAACAGTTTTCCTATTTAAATATCTGAAACATTTTCCAAAATTGAGTGAGAAACTTTCTCTAACTTCCAAACATTTTCCAAATTTTCCACAAATCTCTTCCCGCCCAGTCGTCCATCTTTTTTCTTCTTGCCAGTTTTTGTTTTTAGAAACTTCTGCTTTCATTTTTAAGTTTTGTTAAATATTTTTCATCTGATGTTTTGTTTATTTATTATTTTACTTTACTTTTTTTCCATCTTTCCTGCCCTTCAAACCTCCGCAATACTCTTAACCAAGCTAACTTTAGCCTTCAAAGCTTTCCCTTGCACCAGGATTTCATATTAACAGCAAGGTATTTTTGCCATTCATAAAAATATTTTTAAATTTTTAAACGGCATAATTTTTCTCGCGGCGTTCTATAGCGTAATAATTGAAATATACAACCTTGTTTTTGTTACGTTATGGCATTACCTTATTCTTGCCATAAAATATACTATACAGTTCTGGCAACTGTATCATGAGTGTCATAACAAAAACAAACACATAGAGTGGTTTTACATTATGGGCATTGTAGCTGACTATTTTATTGTTTTCTATTTTGGAGCATCTCCGTAAGTCATCAAGCATTTACATTATGACTCTTTTGTAGCAAGTGAGAGAATTTTATGATCTTTTATCAACCAATTTTTCAAGTGTTGCCGTAAACTAAATGTACTAATTTTTCAAAAATTTTTGAACAATATAGAAAAAAAACAGCTATTTGGTAACACCGCTCAAGATAAAAAAAAAACGAAAGAGAGTAACAGAAATGAGAGAAAAAACTAAAAAGAGTCATGAATATTCATTTCGTGCTACTTTTGCTACCCCGTAAGCTTCTCTACACCTCTTGCCTACAAATTTCTGCATGATGACTTTTGTAGCTGATACAATGCCCTTAATGTAAACTCCCTCATACACACACCTACGACAAGAAGAAAACAAAACTGATAGCGGCATTATTAAAAGCAAAATAAACATGGTAAGTACAAAATATTTTATCCCATCAATTTTAAACAATTTCTAACTTATTCCATACTTAATTTGCAGGCTAAAATATCCAAAAAAAAAATATACAAACCAGTGGGCTACATTTGTGTTTGGGACAAGAATGCCAAAAATAAAACAGTCATTAAACTCAACTAAGTGTATAAAAAGGAGTGTAAAAAAAACAATCAAACCTGAACACATAGAAAAAAAAACAATAGGCAGAAAAAAAAACTACAACAGAACAATTAAACTTTATAAGCTGGCAAATAAAAAAAAACGAAAATAACATACAAAACAGCAGCAAAAGGTGGTCAACACAAAAAAACAGAAAATCTTAACGTGCGTGACACAAAGATGGAAATTTCCTCCCTTTTTTCCTGCAGTTTCACAAAAACCAAAAAGGTCAGCCGCAACAAGGTGCTGCAATTTGATGTATATTGCCAAACTATTGAACAGTTGAACAAGTATAAAGTTTGGAGATATAATAAGTGTGTCCCAATAGTTAATGTAACCGAATTTATGTGGCCATACACTTGAGCTTAAAGGCAGACAAATAAAATCTGTTTTGAAGTCAGTTTTTTTCGTAAGAATTATTTTATTTCAAGTGTGTAGAACTTTCATTGTAATTGTACTACATAGAGGGAGTTTACATTAAGGGCATTGTATCAGCTACAAAAGTCATGATGCAGAAGTTTCTAGGCAAGAGGTTAGAGAAGCTTAAGGGGTACTAAAAGTAGCACGAAATGAATATTCATTCTTTTCAGTTTTTTTCTCATTCCTGTTTCTCTCTTTCGTTTTTTGTAATTCTATGCTTGAGCGGTGTTACCAAAATGGCTGTTTTTCTATGTTTTTCAAAAATTGTTGAAAAATTAATACGTTTAGTTTATGGCAGCACTTGAAAAATTGGTAATAAAACATCATAAAATTCTTTTATTTGCTACAAAAAAGTCATAATGTAAACGCATGATGACTTACGGAGATACTCCAAAAGAGAAAACAATAAAAAAAAGTCAGCTACAATGCCCTTATTGTAAACTGGCTCATAGCGAAGTTAAGTTTTGTTTCAGCTTGTTGTAAACAAAACAACAATTTTCAAAGCTCATCTTGTCAAATACATATAATGTATGAGAAATTGCAACGCCTTTACTTAAAAACTTTAGGCAATTTTATACCAACAGAATATGTGAACATGAGTCGCAATAATGACCTTGACTTTGAAAACAAAAGTCTTTTTCTACCCAACGAAGAAGTCTATCTGGGTGTTTTTATTAAAGAAAAGATTTCCAGCTCAAAGCTCACTGCAAATAAAAAAAAAGAATTTATTGAAAATTGTGTGTCATTTTACATTGAGTTATGTAAACATATATTTAAACGATTTGATTTTAACAATCCGTTTTTAAAAGAGCTCTCATGTTTGACCCTTTGAAAATTATAAATAGAAAAACTTAATTCTCAAACAGGATTAATACACAATTTTCCAAATTTAATTAGTGAAAAGGATATTCAAAATTTAGATAACAAATGTAGAGAACTTCGTTTTATAAAATTTAGTAATCATTTTACAACTCTGGATAATCTTAGCTGTGAGGAATTTTGGTCAAAAGTTTCAAAAATAAGTAGTACTGACAACGTTCCAGCTTTTCGGTGTTGTCAAAATTTGTTCAAAACTTAATAAATCTTCCAATTTCTTCAGCAAATGTCAAACGAATATTCTCAATAGTCAATTTAAATAAAACTAAATATAGAAATAGATTAGACAACTGCACTCTCGAAAATATCTTCTACGCAAAAGATTACTTAGCAATAAGAAACTGTTCCTGCTTTAATTTAAAAATTAAACAAGATATTATTAAAAAATATGAAACCCTGTATATATTATAGTAATAGTCCTTCGTAAAACTTCGTACACTTTAAACAATAATTTAATATTGAATTTTCATAAAAAATTTCATGCTATTTTTTTATTTAAATATCCCGATTAAATTAATTACCGGTATTGATTCTTGAGGGTCAAAGCACGTTTCGATGGCCATTTCGTTACCGTTAAATCTGCAGGAAACTTCTGACAAACATTTTAAATAAAGTAAAGATTTTTGTCCAAACAATTAGGCAAGGACCCCCTTGATTTCCTCGAGATATTAGAGGAACTGGCTGTACTGTACGACGTAGACTTAAGGGAAGTGCTATGCAGTATTCCAGAGTTACTGCGCGACAAGGTTCTGTATTGGTACCGCAATAAGGCCCGATCATGGGGCCAGTGGTCAGAGTTTAAAAATGACCTAGTTACGTTTTTCCTACCGCCGCGGTACTTCGAAGAGTTGAATGACGAGGTTCGCAAACGAGTGTTGCGACCACGGGAACCTTTCCGGGATTATATGTTGGCAATCCAAGGCTTAATGAGACATACCGATATGAGCCCCGTACAGAAATTAGAGCGGATTTTTCGAAACGCCCATCCCGACTATCAATGGTATATTCGGCGGAGAGATTTTTCAACCCTCGGCGGCCTCGTGAAGTTAGCCATGGAGCTCGAATGCATCCCCCACAATAGCCATCCCACGCACATAACGCGTGGCGAACATCACCACGGGACGGTACTCACAGTGGGGAAA
Source organism: Gymnosoma rotundatum (assembly GCA_916610165.2). Classification (NCBI taxonomy): domain Eukaryota; kingdom Metazoa; phylum Arthropoda; class Insecta; order Diptera; family Tachinidae; genus Gymnosoma; species Gymnosoma rotundatum. Next base: position 84,627,368 of record OU744337.1, on the reverse strand, counting down.
GGCAGCAGTCAGGAGGCAAGGACAGCGGGGTAAATCCTACCAGCCTCTCATGGGGCGATAATAAACTTCAGACAAAATCGCCCCCAGACGACACTCCGATCACCGCGATCGTCGAATACAGGGCAGAGAAGCGTTGCCCCCGGATGAAGAAAATGAAGCAAGAAGTACACGACCATCCCGATAGAGTTGCCGATTACACCATAATTAATCAGCAACTATACCGCCATACCACCAGGGAGACTGCCGATAAAGATGATACGCCATGGAAACTGTGTGTGGCCACTCCGTTGAGAGTCCAGGTCCAAGACTATTAACCATATCGCTCAGCGGTATTATTGGCCCGGCATGGCATGGGACATAAGCCGGTACGTACGACGGTGTGAGGCCTGTCAGAAGTATAAAATCTACCAGCAAGCTCCCGCCGGTATGATGCTGACTCGCCAACCGGACGAACCATGGTCCTTAGTCTGAGCCGATTTCATTGGTCCATTGCCACGAACCAAGCACGGCAATACGACCGTGTTAGTGCTATTCGATAGCTTCTCAAGATGGTGTGAACTCGTGCCGTTACGAAATGCCACTGCCGAAGGCGTCGTAAAGGCATTGCGCGAGCGGATCATTGCACGTTATGGAGTCCCGAAGATGGTCCTCACAGAAAACGGCGCTCAGTTCACAGGCCACATTTTTTGTCGATACCTTAGGGAAATGGGAATTAAACAACAATTCACCGCACCCTATGCCCCCCAGGAAAATCCAGTGGAAAGAGCCAACCGAACTATCAAGACAATGCTAGCTCAGTTGTCCAGACAACAATATACATGGGACGAAATGTTACCGGAAATCATGGTGGCTATCAATACTGTCACATCCGAGTCCACGGGCTACACCCCCACTTTTCTTACCCAAGGTAGAGAATCACGCCTACCCAGCAACCATCGCACAGTGGCGCCATTTGAGTTTTTTTGTTGCAAAAATCATATCTTTTGAACCGAATAAGATAATTAAAAAGTTTAAACAGCATATGATAGATAACTCTTCAGCCTATGAAATGAGCGTTTGGAAAGGGGGCTACGCTTTGTAGGGGCCTACTTATGGGTTATCAAAGTTAAAATTAGTAGAAAAATCAATTTTATAGTAACTAAAAATTTTTTTTTACATTTTTAAATAGTTTTTATTTTTTTTCTTTAGGGTTTTATGTTTTAAATTATTACCCAACAAATTAAAAAAAATTATTTTTTTAAAATGAATTTTTTCAATTTTCTGTAATATATTCATCACAAATCGTAAGAGAAGGTATATCTAAAAGACTAAGCATTTCTAAACTATAATTATTTTCTAACTCTTTTCGTGACTTCACATGCCGCAGGTAAGAAATAAGTGGATCGGAAGATGCTGCCAACATGTTGAAGAGGTCCTCATTTTGCCTTACCCTTGATGTTTTGAATGTGTTCTGCAATCTATATTTTTTATAAAATTTGTTAAGAGACTCCTGTGCTTCTTGAGAAAGCTCTCCAATTGGCAAAGACTAGAACTCAATTATATCTTTGCCATGCGCCAATATTTTATGGACGGTCGGGGTCGGGGTTTTCGACGCATATTCTCCATATTTTGTAGAATTGACATTTTCTTTGCAGTTTAAAACATCCACGATCGTTCCCAATCTTTTCACGATTTGATTGTCAATTCCAGTGATTTTAGTTACTGCCTCATCATTTTCAAAAAATCTCCTAGAGGTGTTTCCATCGTTTGAGTTACCATATCCGTGCTTGGGACGGAGCATCCTGTATTTTCTTCTTTTTGATCTTTTCCTTATCCTTTATTGATGTATTTTCATCGAAGTTTTCCTCCTCTTGTGGTAGGGTATACGCCAGTTTTAGCAAGAACTCCATACACCTAATCCTTGCGTGCAATGGTGACATTCCATATTCGTAATTCTCTTCATTTGTAGAATCGTTTAAATTACCAAAGTTCTTCTGACTCTTTTTGCAAATCGGGCATGACATTGTTGATTTTGTTCCTGTCAGTTCGTTTACGACTTTTCCGTCAACCATGTTCAGGTGGAACTCGTAATTGCATTCAATATATTTTCCTTCTCCAATTTGCAGCTTTGTAGGCTTAATCTTGCTTATTTGTTCTTCAATGTCCTTCACCGTAGTCCTTATGAGTTCTGCCGATTCCCTTGCAAACTGAAACATTATTGGTCGGCAATAATGCACTGATGATGGACGTGGATATTTCCAGTGTAGGGAAACATCAGATTTTAGCCGCAAAGGAACAACAGATGCTATAAACATATTTCCGTCCGATATTGTAGCGTCATCAGAAGATATCCTTTGCTTATAAACGCTTTGTCCGGATGATCCATCGCAGCCCCATTTTCTGATCAATGTCAACTTCTCAGGAAGAATTTTCACCTCATTGTCAGGAAGACTCTCCAACAACCGTTTCACTGTATGGCCCATGAGGTCCTGCAGATTGGTTTTCGCAGAGACTTCCGTAAACTCCGTATGCAGTGGTCGAGAATTTATTTTGGCTTGCGTAATATGCTTGTATCCAGGTAAAACGTCAGCGTCGTGTCGCGTTAAAGATGCCCGTAGTTTCTCATATTTCTCTTTGGAAAGTTCTAGGTCCATAAACACGGCCAAGGCTTCTTCGGAACCATACCTTTTAATGTGTGCGTTTGTGGGCGTGGGAATGCTTTCCTTAATCCTTTTTAGTCGTAGAGGGCTTGCACCAGCAACAGATTTGGTTATCTGAGACTTAACTCTTTCACTATCCTTTGTATATTTAATAGCTAGCGCGTCAAGTCATTGGTGGCATCGGGAAGTTTCCTCTTTCTTGTGAAAATTGAACACTCCTCAATACTTTTTTTTGGCCTTCCTTTCGCTCCTCTGGTTGATGTGGTGGGCTTATCTACTGCCATTATAGCCAGGATGGTGTCTCCATTAAGCCAGTCCTCGTATTTGGAGTGGAAGTTCTGAATGGTTCGATTAGATTCCACCCATTTTGCCTTAATATTTGCATATATCAGATAAAAATTATTTTTTATAATTTCGATTCTCTCAATATTTCCGTATAAGCTATCAAGTTCTTCTAAAGCAGCTTCCGTGAAAAACTTTGGTGTGGTTGACTTTCTAAACAGTTCAAATAATTTTAAATTGTTCAACGCCATGTTTTCAGTACTTATATTCTTTAATGGTTTCAGTAATTGTTGCGCCAACTTTGAGTCGTAGACTAATCCAGTCATTGTGCTTATTTTGCAATATATAGGCTTATGCTACCATTACTAAAAATTTACTACTACAAAAAAAAATTACTACTAAAAAAATTACTGTTAGTCAAAACATATAAGGGATGGACGCCATACAATTTCTGCAACCATGTCTTTTTAACCTTTTTTACCTCTAGAAGCCAAACGGGCACGTACGGGCAGATAAAACCTTTTAAATTATGTAAAGAAATAATCAAAGAACAGGTTTTGCAAATATGGCAAATATAGAAAAATATAGATTTTTTTTATTTTCCGTCAAAGTTGAAAAATAGTAAAAAAATGGATAGTTTTTAAATAGTGATTTACCAGGAGAAACACAAAGCGAACAGTTAATTTTTTTTTATCATTATACATTTAATAAATACATCAATCAATACAAAAAAAAATATGGCGATTCGTTACCTATTTTTCGTGATATTATACCTGAAATCGCAACAAATTGACGAAAGTCGTTCACCTTTGAACGGTTATATCTTCTAAACTAAAAATGTGATATTATTAAGAGTGGCATATTTGAAATCGTTGGAAAGTTTCCTATAACATGGGTTTATTCAAAACTTCGTGGGCGCTCATAAAAATTTTGGTTTTCGCAACCTCGTTTGCTCTACGGACGCCACTGTGCATCGGTACTGGAGCACGCCAGTTAAGCCCGAAAGACAGAGCAGGGGAATTGTCGGATATCTTCAAGTTCGTCAGGCGAAATCTGGAGAAGAATTAGTAGTTGTAGTAATAGCGATGTGCGACGAGCGCACCTTAGTGAATATGAAACCTTTCCATTCACCGTCTACTAACCCCTCTTTTTCTTCTTCTCTCTGCAGATCGACGTAGAAGAGAAATAAAAGAAAAACTAAAAATAAAATGCGGCCGCTCCAAAGCAAGCATCCACCTACAAACCCGGTCGAAGAAAAGAGGTTTCAGGAAACCAGCCAGAGGTTCCAACACAAACTGGAGGCGAATACAAATCTAAAAACTAAAGGTTTACAAAAGTATTTAATTCCTTTGTTACATAATATGTAACCTAATACAACACTATTTCTGTCCTTATTCTCAACTAAAATACCGAATATAGACTTTCTTATTTTGATTAACTACAAAAAAATATTCACTAATATTATCCTTCCTAAATGAGCTCGCTTAGGTAGGCCTTTTTTTTCTTTTTTTTTAGTAAGAAAGGGATTGTTTACGAAAAAACCCGAAATTGGCTTATTTTCTCTATATTCCTTATTTTAAGTTTTTTTAAGGACATAGAAATTTCACTAATTAAAAAAAAATAATTTATATTTAGGCACTAACAGAAATTCACACTTCTAGATATTTAAATATTAATTACAAGAAAATTTGTATATATATATCAAAAACATTTAAACCTACACTATATTACTCAATAAAACATTCACCCTCTTTTTTCTTCAGCTAGCGCCACACACACAAAAATATTTTAGACGAAATATTCCCGAATTCGAAAAACCGATTCAACTGCTAACAAATTAAAACCAAATAATGGCCGCCTTTTACTTTAGGCCGACACAGAGTTACCTGGTAAGTTCTTGCTATATATATTTCTATTTTCCAGGTTTCGCTCCGAAGGATGAAATCTATCTTGCACCTCCACTATGGATCACCACCGGATGGTACTTCTGTGTCTCCTTTATTAACTCTCTACAACATTTCAATTTTTTAAATAAATATTCCCTTTTCTACTATCTAATAAAATCTCACCTTTTTTTTTAACAATTTTTTTTATTTATAATTATCTCTATTCAACACCGTTCTGATTTAAATCCTTAAACAGGATAATCAGATTCTAAAATTTTCAAAAATCGTTTTATTTCTTGAATGACTTTTTCTATTTTTTATAAAAAAAAATCCTTCGGCTTGAAAAAGGATATTAGTCCTTTTTTTTATTATTAATAATTTTTTCTTTTATATCCTTTTTAGACTAAAACACCTTTAAAAAAAACACCCGGAACTTAGTACTTTTCTTCTCAACTTTTTTTCTGATTATGGCCCTTTTTTCATTTTTATACTAAAATTTTATATACAATATTTTCCTATCTTCAATGCTACATTCCAGCTACAAAATAGAAATTCCCATTTGACATAGTATGCTTAGATATCTTGATGTATTATATTATTTCCCCTGTATAATAAAATAATATCATGTCAGAATTTAACACAGTAGGCATTTCCCATGACAAAGTTATTTCATGTTACGACATTACTGAATAGTATATTGGAAATATATCTGTTTCCGAACACCTTCTAACAGAATAAGTGTTAACCATTCCCTTTGCATTACAAAAACTTATGGAGAAGAAGAAAACAATAATATAAGAAATTCCAAATTTAATGAATAATTTCCTAAAACTAAGCAACAAGAAATAGCAGACAAGATTAGTATTAAATATCCACGACAAATACAAGCTACTAAATAAAATATTTCTTTTATCCCTTTTAGGCCAATAATTTGTTATTTCCCAAAATTAAAGCATGCGCAACATTACTAGTTAAGGAACACTACAACCTCAAGGTTGTTAAAACAAAGATACAAACATAATTTAAGCTGAATCAAGATCATTAGCTGTAATAAAACAAAGATTATTTGTAATAAAACAAAACCAATGTTATTTGTAATAACATGCTAAATTGTAATCGAAATAAAGATACAAACACTTTAGGACAAAGACATTCATTTCAGGGAAATATCAAATGTAAACATATTCTAGAGATAAGAAAATATCAAACACATTTTTAGTAAACACAATTTACAAACAAACAACCCAAGAAAAGGGTATGTTTATAAAAATAAGATAAAGAATGTACATTTTCATAACTAACCCTAGTTTAAGGAAACAGGTACTAAAACTCAACATTATATAAAAAGATTATTTTTAGACAAGAGGGCAGTCTAAATTTAACACGAGTCTCAATCGAACATCAGTATTAAACATAAGTGTAGTTTGGATTCATATTTTAAAGGAATAAATAAAGAAACCGCATAGCCGCTTAATAAATTAATTTTTTTAAAAATCTAAAAAGAGAAATCTTTAACTAACTCCGGAACAACCAAGTGAACGCCAGTTGTACCGGTGTGCGGCATACTACTGACGGTGTTAGACAACAAAAAAAAAACGAACGTGGGAAACTCCCACGTTTAATCTCAAGCCGGGCTAAAACAAATTTAAGTTGATGGTAATGTTCTATTCTAAGATTTTGTGTTCTAGTTAAGGTAATAATTTATATAATATCATATTACCAAATTTTAATAAATTGTAATGCGATATAGTTACACAGGACACATTCTATGAATTCTGCTGCTGATTTAAATTTTAAGGTCTTTAGGATAAAATATCCCAATCGGTTTACCCTGTAATGACTCTAATTGGTACAATTGTTGCAGACTGGTTTCAAAATTCTACGTTTTATATACTTAGGGCAAAATTTGGAGTTAATATTTTTTTTAAATTCGGACAATACAAAATTCTTTCGGTATATTTCCTGTCCTGGATGACAGTCGTGCCCTTTATTTATATCTGTTTGCACTTTTCTGATAAGCTTCGCTCAGATTATGCTTAATCTTTTCTCTTATTACTGCCAGTCGATCATTTTTCTCCAAATTAACTATATAAGGGTCGGACAAAGATTATAATTTCCTAGCCAATTTATAGTCTGATCCATTTGAAAAAATATTATATCCAAAAAGTGTAAGGAAAGGTGTGAATCCAGTTGCTGCATGAATCGACGTACGAAGGGCGCACTCTATTTCCGGCAAATATAAGTCCCAGTCTCTATGGTCATTTTCCATATATGTACTAATGGCTGTAATGACAGATTGATTAACTCGTTCAGCGGCGTTGGTAAGACATGGTTGCAGAAATTGTATGGCGTCCATCCCTTATATGTTTTGACTAACAGTAATTTTTTTAGTAGTAATTTTTTTTTGTAGTAGTAAATTTTTAGTAATGGTAGCATAAGCCTATATATTGCAAAATAAGCACAATGACTGGATTAGTCTACGACTCAAAGTTGGCGCAACAATTACTGAAACCATTAAAGAATATAAGTACTGAAAACATGGCGTTGAACAATTTAAAATTATTTGAACTGTTTAGAAAGTCAACCACACCAAAGTTTTTCACGGAAGCTGCTTTAGAAGAACTTGATAGCTTATACGGAAATATTGAGAGAAGCGAAATTATAAAAAATAATTTTTATCTGATATATGCAAATATTAAGGCAAAATGGGTGGAATCTAATCGAACCATTCAGAACTTCCACTCCAAATACGAGGACTGGCTTAATGGAGACACCATCCTGGCTATAATGGCAGTAGATAAGCCCACCTCATCAACCAGAGGAGCGAAAGGAAGGCCAAAAAAAAGTATTGAGGAGTGTTCAATTTTCACAAGAAAGAGGAAACTTCCCGATGCCACCAATGACTTGACGCGCTAGCTATTAAATATACAAAGGATAGTGAAAGAGTTAAGTCTCAGATAACCAAATCTGTTGCTGGTGCAAGCCCACTACGACTAAAAAGGATTAAGGAAAGCATTCCCACGCCCACAAACGCACACATTAAAAGGTATGGTTCCGAAGAAGCCTTGGCCGTGTTTATGGACCTAGAACTTTCCAAAGAGAAATATGAGAAACTACGGGCATCTTTAACGCGACACGACGCTGACGTTTTACCTGGATACAAGCATATTACGCAAGCCAAAATAAATTCTCGACCACTGCATACGGAGTTTACGGAAGTCTCTGCGAAAACCAATCTGCAGGACCTCATGGGCCATACAGTGAAACGGTTGTTGGAGAGTCTTCCTGACAATGAGGTGAAAATTCTTCCTGAGAAGTTGACATTGATCAGAAAATGGGGCTGCGATGGATCATCCGGACAAAGCGTTTATAAGCAAAGGATATCTTCTGATGACGCTACAATATCGGACGGAAATATGTTTATAGCATCTGTTGTTCCTTTGCGGCTAAAATCTGATGTTTCCCTACACTGGAAATATCCACGTCCATCATCAGTGCATTATTGCCGACCAATAATGTTTCAGTTTGCAAGGGAATCGGCAGAACTCATAAGGACTACGGTGAAGGACATTGAAGAACAAATAAGCAAGATTAAGCCTACAAAGCTGCAAATTGGAGAAGGAAAATATATTGAATGCAATTACGAGTTCCACCTGAACATGGTTGACGGAAAAGTCGTAAACGAACTGACAGGAACAAAATCAACAATGTCATGCCCGATTTGCAAAAAGAGTCAGAAGAACTTTGGTAATTTAAACGATTCTACAAATGAAGAGAATTACGAATATGGAATGTCACCATTGCACGCAAGGATTAGGTGTATGGAGTTCTTGCTAAAACTGGCGTATACCCTACCACAAGAGGAGGAAAACTTCGATGAAAATACATCAATAAAGGATAAGGAAAAGATCAAAAAGAAGAAAATACAGGATGCTCCGTCCCAAGCACGGATATGGTAACTCAAACGATGGAAACACCTCTAGGAGATTTTTTGAAAATGATGAGGCAGTAACTAAAATCACTGGAATTGACAATCAAATCGTGAAAAGATTGGGAACGATCGTGGATGTTTTAAACTGCAAAGAAAATGTCAATTCTACAAAATATGGAGAATATGCGTCGAAAACCCCGACCCCGACCGTCCATAAAATATTGGCGCATGGCAAAGATATAATTGAGTTCTAGTCTTTGCCAATTGGAGAGCTTTCTCAAGAAGCACAGGAGTCTCTTAACAAATTTTATAAAAAATATAGATTGCAGAACACATTCAAAACATCAAGGGTAAGGCAAAATGAGGACCTCTTCAACATGTTGGCAGCATCTTCCGATCCACTTATTTCTTACCTGCGGCATGTGAAGTCACGAAAAGAGTTAGAAAATAATTATAGTTTAGAAATGCTTAGTCTTTTAGATATACCTTCTCTTACGATTTGTGATGAATATATTACAGAAAATTGAAAAAATTCATTTTAAAAAAATAATTTTTTTTAATTTGTTGGGTAATAATTTAAAACATAAAACCCTAAAGAAAAAAAATAAAAACTATTTAAAAATGTAAAAAAAAATTTTTAGTTACTATAAAATTGATTTTTCTACTAATTTTAACTTTGATAACCCATAAGTAGGCCCCTACAAAGCGTAGCCCCCTTTCCAAACGCTCATTTCATAGGCTGAAGAGTTATCTATCATATGCTGTTTAAACTTTTTAATTATCTTATTCGGTTCAAAAGATATGATTTTTGCAACAAAAAAACTCAAATGGCGCCACTGTGCGATGGTTGCTGGGTAGGCGTGATTCTCTACCTTGGGTAAGAAAAGTGGGGGTGTAGCCCGTGGACTCGGATGTGACAGTATTGATAGCCACCATGATTTCCGGTAACATTTCGTCCCATGTATATTGTTGTCTGGACAACTGAGCTAGCATTGTCTTGATAGTTCGGTTGGCTCTTTCCACTGGATTTTCCTGGGGGGCATAGGGTGCGGTGAATTGTTGTTTAATTCCCATTTCCCTAAGGTATCGACAAAAAATGTGGCCTGTGAACTGAGCGCCGTTTTCTGTGAGGACCATCTTCGGGACTCCATAACGTGCAATGATCCGCTCGCGCAATGCCTTTACGACGCCTTCGGCAGTGGCATTTCGTAACGGCACGAGTTCACACCATCTTGAGAAGCTATCGAATAGCACTAACACGGTCGTATTGCCGTGCTTGGTTCGTGGCAATGGACCAATGAAATCGGCTCAGACTAAGGACCATGGTTCGTCCGGTTGGCGAGTCAGCATCAATCCGGCGGGAGCTTGCTGGTCGATTTTATACTTCTGACAGGCCTCACACCGTCGTACGTACCGGCTTATGTCCCATGCCATGCCGGGCCAATAATACCGCTGAGCGATATGGTTAATAGTCTTGGACCTGGACTCTCAACGGAGTGGCCACACACAGTTTCCATGGTGTATCATCTTTATCGGCAGTCTCCCTGGTGGTATGGCGGTATAGTTGCTGATTAATTATGGTGTAATCGGCAACTCTATCGGGATGGTCGTGTACTTCTTGCTTCATTTTCTTCATCCGGGGGCAACGCTTCTCTGCCCTGTATTCGACGATCGCGGTGATCGGAGTGTCGTCTGGGGGCGATTTTGTCTGAAGTTTATTATCGCCCCATGAGAGGCTGGTAGGATTTACCCCGCTGTCCTTGCCTCCTGACTGCTGCCTTTCCCCACTGTGAGTACCGTCCCGTGGTGATGTTCGCCACGCGTTATGTGCGTGGGATGGCTATTGTGGGGGATGCATTCGAGCTCCATGGCTAACTTCACGAGGCCGCCGAGGGTTGAAAAATCTCTCCGCCGAATATACCATTGATAGTCGGGATGGGCGTTTCGAAAAATCCGCTCTAATTTCTGTACGGGGCTCATATCGGTATGTCTCATTAAGCCTTGGATTGCCAACATATAATCCCGGAAAGGTTCCCGTGGTCGCAACACTCGTTTGCGAACCTCGTCATTCAACTCTTCGAAGTACCGCGGCGGTAGGAAAAACGTAACTAGGTCATTTTTAAACTCTGACCACTGGCCCCATGATCGGGCCTTATTGCGGTACCAATACAGAGCCTTGTCGCGCAGTAACTCTGGAATACTGCGTAGCACTTCCCTTAAGTCTACGTCGTACAGTACAGCCAGTTCCTCTAATATCTCGAGGAAATCAAGGGGGTCCTTGCCTAATTGTTTGGACAAAAATCTTTACTTTATTTAAAATGTTTGTCAGAAGTTTCCTGCAGATTTAACGGTAACGAAATGGCCATCGAAACGTGCTTTGACCCTCAAGAATCAATACCGGTAATTAATTTAATCGGGATATTTAAATAAAAAAATAGCATGAAATTTTTTATGAAAATTCAATATTAAATTATTGTTTAAAGTGTACGAAGTTTTACGAAGGACTATTACTATAATATATAATTTTTAAATTAAAGCAGGAACAGTTTCTTATTGCTAAGTAATCTTTTGCGTAGAAGATATTTCCGAGAGTGCAGGTGTCTAATCTATTTCTATATTTAGTTTTATTTAAATTGACTATTGAGAATATTCGTTTGACATTTGCTGAAGAAATTGGAAGATTTATTAAGTTTTGAACAAATTTTGACACCGAAATGCTGGAACGTTGTCAGTACTAGTTATTTTTGAAACTTTTGACCAAAATTCCTCACAGCTAAGATTATCCAGAGTTGTAAAATGATTACTAAATTTTATAAAACGAAGTTCTCTACATTTGTTATCTAAATTTTGAATATCCTTTTCACTAATTAAATTTGGAAAATTGTGTATTAATCCTGTTTGAGAATTAAGTTTTTCTATTTATAATTTTCAAAGGGTCAAACATGAGAGCTCTTTTAAAAACGGATTGTTAAAATCAAATCGTTTAAATATATGTTTACATAACTCAATGTAAAATGACACACAATTTTCAATAAATTCTTTTTTTTTATTTGTAGTGAGCTTTGAGCTGGAAATCTTTTCTTTAATAAAAACACCCAGATAGACTTCTTCGTTGGGTAGAAAAAGACTTTTGTTTTCAAAGTCAAGGTCATTATTGCGACTCATGTTCACATATTCTGTTGGTATAAAATTGCCTAAAGTTTTTAAGTAAAGGCGTTGCAGTTTCTCATACATTATATGTATTTGACAAGATGAGCTTTGAAAATTGTTGTTTTGTTTACAACAAGCTGAAACAAAACTTAACTTCGCTATGAGCCAGTTTACAATAAGGGCATTGTAGCCGACTTTTTTTTTTATTGTTTTCTCTTTTGGAGTATCTCCGTAAGTCATCATGCGTTTACATTATGACTTTTTTGTAGCAAATAAGAGAATTTTATGATGTTTTATTACCAATTTTTCAAGTGCTGCCATAAACTAAACGTATTAATTTTTCAACAATTTTTGAAAAACATAGAAAAACAGCCATTTTGGTAACACCGCTCAAGCATAGAATTACAAAAAACGAAAGAGAGAAACAGGAATGAGAAAAAAACTGAAAAGAATGAATATTCATTTCGTGCTACTTTTAGTACCCCTTAAGCTTCTCTAACCTCTTGCCTAGAAACTTCTGCATCATGACTTTTGTAGCTGATACAATGCCCTTAATGTAAACTCCCTCTATGTAGTACAATTACAATGAAAGTTCTACACACTTGAAATAAAATAATTCTTACGAAAAAAACTGACTTCAAAACAGAATTTATTTGCCTGCCTTTAAGCTCAAGTGTATGGCCACATAAATTCGGTTACATTAACTATTGGGACACACTTATTATATTATACTTAGGCAGACAAATAAAATCTGTTTTGAAGTCAGTTTTTTTCGTAAGAATTATTTTATTTCAAGTGTGTAGAACTTTCATTGTAATTGTACTACATAGAGGGAGTTTACATTAAGGGCATTGTATCAGCTACAAAAGTCATCATGCAGAAATTTGTAGGCAAGAGGTGTAGAGAAGCTTACGGGGTAGCAAAAGTAGCACGAAATGAATATTCATGACTCTTTTTAGTTTTTTCTCTCATTCCTGTTACTCTCTTTCGTTTTTTTTTTTTTATCTTGAGCGGTGTTACCAAATAGCTGTTTTTTTTCTATATTGTTCAAAAATTGTTGAAAAATTAGTACATTTAGTTTACGGCAACACTTGAAAAATTGGTTGATAAAAGATCATAAAATTCTCTCACTTGCTACAAAAGAGTCATAATGTAAACGCTTGATGACTTACGGAGATGCTCCAAAATAGAAAACAATAAAATAGTCAGCTACAATGCCCCTAATGTAAAACCACTCTATGTGTTTGTTTTTGTTATGACACTCATGATACAGTTGCCAGAACTGTATAGTATATTTTATGGCAAGAATAAGGTAATGCCATAACGTAACAAAAACAAGGTTGTATATTTCAATTATTACGCTATAGAACGCCGCGAGAAAAATTATGCCGTTTAAAAATTTAAAAATATTTTTATGAATGGCAAAAATACCTTGCTGTTAATATGAAATCCTGGTGCAAGGGAAAGCTTTGAAGGCTAAAGTTAGCTTGGTTAAGAGTATTGCGGAGGTTTGAAGGGCAGGAAAGATGGAAAAAAAGTAAAGTAAAATAATAAATAAACAAAACATCAGATGAAAAATATTTAACAAAACTTAAAAATGAAAGCAGAAGTTTCTAAAAACAAAAACTGGCAAGAAGAAAAAAGATGGACGACTGGGCGGGAAGAGATTTGTGGAAAATTTGGAAAATGTTTGGAAGTTAGAGAAAGTTTCTCACTCAATTTTGGAAAATGTTTCAGATATTTAAATAGGAAAACTGTTATAATAATCTTAGAAATTAAAGTGAAAGTGTTCGCATCGGCTACATAGTGTTAGTAGCAAACAAAATTTAAACAAATTTTAAGCTAAAATTCAAATAGTGTGCGGTAAAATAATATAGTTTATTTCTTAGTTTTATACAAGAAAGTTTTATGATTATTGTTTTTAATGACAGATTCTTAAAAGAACGATTAAACATTTTTCTTGTGGAGTAAAAGTTAAAATTTAACGTGAGAAATAAACGAAGGAAAATATACTCTTTTTAACACAACAGAAAACGTAAGGAAAAACTAATTATGTAAACATTATTATGTGTATGTACAAGTTGGGTTTTCTTTTTATAGCTGGCTATCATCAAAAAAAAAACCAGTGTAGCAACGTAAAAAGAGTTTACATCACAAATCAAGGGATATTTTTTGCCAGAAAGGTGCGAGCAATAAAAGAAAGAATCCAAACTAGGAACGTTGTACACTAGCAGCAGATAGCCAGGTAACATTTTTTTTCTGTGTGATTATCGTCATAATCTATAAAAAAATTTTAATCAACAATTAACAGACGATAAATAGTTATCAGTAATTTTATATATGTGGAAAGAAAAAAAAAATGAAAAAAAAGCATATTGGAATTAAAAGCAACATTAAAGAAGGAAGTTAAGATTTTTCTTTGTCTTTATATTAACATATTTGTTTTTTATATTTCTAATAAGAAAAATTCTAGTAGTTTAGTTTATCGATATTTTTATTTGTAATTGTTTTTTTTTTGTTTGCGCCTAAAAGAAGTAAGTTTAAGTAAGTAATTTAGTTGTCATTTTTTTTGTGCTACTACAGTCCGTCAGAGGGTACTTACTGTATGTTTTATATGTATTTCCGGCAGATAGTAAAAAACAAAAAAAAACAGGAAATAGAATTTAGTTTGTTTTATTAAATTTCTTTAGGGACTCTTATCAATTAGTTTGTGGTTTATATATTGAGGTTTCTAACCACTAGCCCTAGGGAGCTCCTGCAGGTTAGGAATTAGTCCTGGAAAATATTGGTAGATGAGCAATTGATGGGAGTTCTGAAAAGAAAAGATTTTAAGATATATTAAGAGGATTTAGTAAATATAAATTCTTCCTATTGTATTGAGTACGTATTTCATTATAAGTTTAAAAGGTTTTGTAAAAATTCCAAAGTTTAAATATATTTGTATTATTACCTTTCTTATTATTATTATTATTATTTTTTTTTTTTTTGAATTGTGACTAAGATTAAGTATTTATTTTATCTGTAAATATAAAAAAATAATAAAAGAATATGTTTGTAATTGTATGAATTCGGAATTAATAATGTTTATGGCTTAATTAATTAAAGGAAATGGCGTGAAGGTAAAGTAAAGGAAAAAGGAGTCAGAAAGGATATGGGATCACAAAAAAGAAGGATAATATGTAAGTGGAGTTTGGTTTTGTGATACGGTTGGGAGGGCATTACATTGGCATAACATCTGCCCAAAAATGTGTATTTTGTGCTGACGAGTTTGTGCTATTTTGTTTTTTTTTTAGTAAGTAAATGAGTTTTTTTTTTGTTGTTGAGTTTTTTTTTATGTGCGTCGTACCCAGTGAGAAGGGTTGGGACCCGCTGGGATATGTTTACCGTCAGAAAAGCTAGTCGGAAACCTCACTGGTCACTACGTTCGTAACATAAATGGCGCCCAAACGTAATGCAGACAACGTAGTGTATAAGATCTACACACTACACAGCAACGAAAAAAAATATATATATACACGTGAATTTGGAAAGCTGGGAATTCCATAAGTTTCCCAAATTCAGTGGATATATAGCAATATACCAATAGTTTTTTTGTAAATAGCCCAACGAATTAATCGCCGATCGGAAGTGAAGTTTTAGTTCCTTATGTAGCCCATGAAGGGAATAGCAAAATCCCTTGGAATGGTTGTACAGAGGAGGTAAGATTTTGCTGATGAAAAAGCGAGTAGTTCGACCTGTTCAATCTGAAAATATAACAATATCTTAGATAACTTTATGGTAGTAAGTCTAATTGTATTGTTGTTATTTTCTGTAGTGTTATGTTAATTTGTTAGTTTCCGTTTATTTTTACCTGAGTGTAACAATGGAGGAGGTCTTTGATAGCCGGCTTGGAGTAGGGTTTGATTGACCCAAGTGTCTGAAGTATCAGAGATCATCCAAGATTATCCCTTTTATCTCATCCTTAGGCATAATGCTATGGAAAAGAATGTATTAGGGAAACACTTTAAGAACTTCCTTTTTTTTAGTTTGTTTTTGATTGACGTCACATAAAATGCACAAAAATGAATCAATAATCCTCTCCGATATCCAAAACTTATCTTCATGACAGACCTGCAATAAAATTTTACAAACATATTTTTTTTATCAATTTTTGAATTAAATTTTATATTAAAAATATGTTTATTCTCTAAATTTATTATTTTTATTTTTTTTTATCGATTTATTTATTGTATTTTTTTTGTATTTATTTACTTATAGTAATTATTTATTTTATTTTTGCATTTCATTTTTTTTAGTCGATTATTTGTTTATCTATTCATATAATTATTTATTCTCTTTTTATATTTTAGTCGATTATTTGTTTATCTATTCATATAATTATTTATTCTCTTTTTATATTAGAATTTATTTCATTCTTTTAATTTTTAGTCATATATTGATTCAATTATTTTTTATTTTATTATTCATTAATTAATTATGTATTATGTATTTATTTATTAATTAATTTATTTATTTGATTATATATTTATATGTTCATATAATTATTTATTAGTTTTGTTTGTTTTTATGCTAGTTATCTATTTAATTTCGTATTTATTTATTTATTAAACTATTTTTTTTATATAATTATTTCTTTAGTAATTCATTCAATTATTTATTTATTCAATAGTTTATATCTTCATATTATTACTTAACGTTATTTGCTTTTAAATCAGTGGTAGTTAGTTATTTATTTCTGGTAATTTTGGTATTTATTTATTTGTTTTGATATAGGATTATTTATTTATATTATTATTTGTTTTTTTTTTTTTGGAATTTCTTTTAAATTTTATCTTCGATTGTTTTTTTTTATATACAGAATTAATTTGTTTTTTTTTTTTTTTTAATTTAATCGATTTTTTTTTGTTTGTTGTCGAATTGTTTCCTTAAAAGAAGTGCAACTTTTTAAAATTCTTAAGAGTTCTTAGTAAAACCAAAAAAATAGATAAATATATAGACTTGTGCACGGGTTATGTCGCACAGTCCACACGATACTAAGTCTAGAAAAAGAGATAGGCAAGTCCAATTTGATCTAAATAGGTCTACCCCTTTCGCGTTCGGAAAAACTTACAAATCTAACACCCCCAGTCGGAAATCTAGTGCTTTCAGAAATTTAGAAATGAGGCAACCTCCACATCAAGAAGATCCCCAATTCCACGATAAGTCTCGGACCATTATTGTTTCCCAGCCTACCCAAAGTAACTTTGCAAATAGTGATATAAGAGAA
This sequence comes from Gymnosoma rotundatum, assembly GCA_916610165.2. Classification (NCBI taxonomy): domain Eukaryota; kingdom Metazoa; phylum Arthropoda; class Insecta; order Diptera; family Tachinidae; genus Gymnosoma; species Gymnosoma rotundatum. The sequence continues at coordinate 84,610,214 of OU744337.1, read as the reverse complement.
CAAGGGACCAGTGGAACAAGGCAATCAACAAGGGAACAGGACATGAGCGAATCAAATAGAACAGTTGTACATCAGGACATGTCTTCTCAAATGAGTGACATGAGGCGGCAGATGGCCGAGATAACTGCAGCGATGAGCAAGATGAGTCTTGTACTACAACATACACAGCAGGAAAATAAAAAGCTTCGTGAGGAGATTCTGCCAAACATTATTAAAGAAAATAATAGCACAGGCCAGCAAATGGATTCTACTTCAATGAGTTCCGCTAGTTCGCGTCAAGGTTCTGTGGAAAATATAGTTGCGTGTCCGTCTAAAACCTATAATCGGATCAGAATTGACAAGTGGGGACTGGAGTTCGATGGAAATGCCAATAAACTGGCAGTAGAAGATTTCGTGTTTCGCGTGGAGCGTCTACAGAGACAATATGGCGTTCCATGGAGTGAAGTGTTGGACAATTTTCATTTGTTTGTTAAAGGGGTGGCAGAAAAATGGTACTGGTTGTATATTAAGACGAATTATGTTTCCGAGTGGACCACCCTAAAAGAAGCGCTTCTTAAACAATACCAGTCCACCAGATCGAGTTTTGAGCTTATGAGCGATATTGTTGAAAGAAAGCAACAGCCCGGAGAAGGAATTGATGCGTTCTTTTTCTCAATGGCTCAAATGCGTTCGAGATTGAATATGTCTATGCCTGAAAGGGAAATGATAAAAATTATCAAAAAGAACTTGAGAGATGACATTAGGAATAGAGTTTACCCTATAGCAGTCAATTCAGTTGAAGAGTTGAGGCATGAATGTGTTGAGGCTGAGAAAATATTTTGCCGCAAAGACAAAAATTTTCCATCGGGTCCAATTAACCGGTATACGAGGCAAGTAAATGAAGTTTTCGAGAAGTCTGCAGAAACTTTGGATGAATTCGCTGAGCCATACGAAGAAGTAGCAGCTATGCAAATGGACAACAGGCAACAACAAGGCGTTAGAAATCCGTTGATTTGCTGGAATTGTCGGCAAGGTGGCCACATGTTCATGGACTGCCAGGCAACTGAGAGAGCCTTATTTTGCTATAGGTGCGGTAAGCCGGATGTTAAATCTCCAAACTGCACCAACTGTAAAGGAAAAAACTTTTACAGGGGCGAGATAGCAGCAGGGAATCATCGTTCCGTGGAAAATCTCCCTGCGGAACGGCCATAAATGAAAACAAAATAAAATTAATAAAACTCATCAAAAACTTGAATAAATTTAATCCCCAAATGCGTCATAAATACTCGTATGAAGAACGAAAAGCGAATTATGAAAAAGTCAGAAATAATATTTTTAATGAATCTGGAGCAGTAAGGAAGACAATTTCAAAACGAATACAGAAATTAAGGAAGAAATTTGCAGAAAAGAGAAAAAGGCGAAGGCTGATTGTTGAAACAATAAGATCCGTGGACAAACACACAGACCCTCGTGCTTTTGCGGATATTTTTATAGGGACCCATCGTATTAAGGGATTGCTTGATACAGGAGCGTCAATTAGTTAGCTACGCAAAGGTTGTAGGGAACTTATAGATGAATTAGGGATTAGCTTTAAGCCATAATTTTCTTTAGTTTCTACTGCAGCTGGAAAAGAGCATAGGTTGTTGGGCAGAGTGGAACTTGAAATTACTTTTAACGATAAAACCGAGAAGATTTTGTTCTATTTATGTCCAGACCTAGAGCAACAAGCCTATCTAGGAGTGGATTTCTGGAAAATTTTTAATTTGGCCCCTAAAATTTTCGAAATAAATGAACTTAGTATTGAGAAGGTACAAGAAGATTTTAAAGTCCAAAATCACAGATCTAATCCTCACGTGCTGAATGAACAGCAGCAGCAAAAATTGAATAATGTGATTGAGTTGTTTCCAGCGTTTGAAAAGGATGGATTAGGGTGCACAACTCTGGAAATACACGCAATAAAATTAATAGATGGTGCGGTGCCTTTCAAGGACCGTCACTATCCTTTGTCTCCAGCTGTTCAAGAGATCGTTTATAGGGAAATAGATAGTATGCTTGCCCTTAATGTGATCGAAGAAAGCGAAAGTCCCTGGGCAAATAGAACAACAGTGGTCAGAAAACCAGGGAAAAATAGATTTTGCCTTGATGCCAGAAAACTTAATAAAATTACTGTCAAAGATGCATATCCTTTGCAAAATATTGATGCCATCTTTGGCAGAATCGATGAAACGTATTATATCAGTAGTGTTGATTTAAAGTTTGCTTTCTGGCAGATCGAGCTTGAGGAAGAGTGTAGGCCCTATACAGCGTTTACCGTAGCAGGCCGGCCACTCTACCAATTTCGCGTAATGCCATTTGGGCTTTGCAATGCGGCTCAGCGACTTTGTCGATTAATGGACAAGGTTATACCGCAAAAACTCAAAGAAAACGTTTTCATTTATCTTGACGATCTGTTGGTGATATCTGATAGTTTTGAAAAGCATTTAAAAATTTTAGAAGAGGTTGCTGCCTACTTAAGAAAAGCAAATCTAACAATAGGCCTTCAAAAGTCACAATTCTGTTTTCAACAATTAAAATATCTTGGATTTATAATAGGCGGTGGAAGTCTGAAAACAGATCCTGAAAAAGTACGTGCAATTAAGGAAATAAGACTACCAAAATCTCCCCGTGAAGTGCGAAGCTTTTTAGGAACGGCCGGCTGGTATCGCCGTTTCATAAAAGACTTCGCGGCCATATCTGCTCCCTTGACAGGCACCTTGAAGAAAGCGAAAAAGTTCGAAATGAAACCTGAAGCGATAGAGGCTTTTGAAAATTTGAAAAAAGCGCTAACATCAGCCCCAGTGCTTAAGCATCCTGATTTTTCTAGAAGATTTTGGATCCAGTGCGATGCGTGTGATTACGGAATCGGTGCTGTTTTGTATCAGCTTAATGATCGTGGTGAAGAGCATCCCGTAGCTTTTTATAGTCAAAAATTGAACTCCTGCCAGAGAAACTACAGTGTCACAGAAAAAGAATGTTTGGCGGCTGTAATGGCAGTAAAAAAATTCCGTCCTTACGTGGAAATGATGCCGTTTACTATAGTGACAGACCACGCTAGCCTTAAGTGGTTAATGTCTCTGAAAGACCTGACGGGAAGGCTAGCCCGGTGGTCACTACATCTGCAAGCATTTGATTTTGATATTGAGCATAGAAAAGGTTCTGACAACGTAGTAGCTGATATGCTTTCTCGTTCACAAGAGGTAAATTTAAACGTTGACGAAGTCGATATAGAGGGAGTGTTTGATTTTGAAACACTAGAGTTTCAAAGCGACGAGTACTTAGAATTATTGGAGTACATAAAAGAAAATCAAGACAGATTGCCAGATTTAAAAGTTGAAGATAATTACGTTTTTAAAAGAGTAGATTTTGATCGTGGTAATGAGGCGGAATGTCAGTGGAAAATTTGGATTCCAACAAACATAACACAGGCGGTTATTGAAAAAGCCCATTCAAGTTTGACTTCAGCACACGGTGGTGTTACCAAGACATTAGAAAAGTTGAGAAGATTTTTCTATTGGCCTAGAATGCACACCCAAGTGAAGAATTACATTGCCAATTGTCAAATATGTAAAGAGAGTAAACCGTCTAATCAGAATTTACGCCCAGAAATCGGAAATCAAGTTGTCACTGATAGACCATTTCAAAAACTGTATTTAGATTTCCTAGGCAAATATCCACGATCAAAAAGTGGCAACTGTTATGTTTTTATTGTATTGGATCATTTTAGCAAGTACACATTTTTAAAAGCGATGAAAGAGGCAACTGCTGGAAATGTAGTGGAATTTCTGATTCATGAAATTTTCCACAAATTTGGTGTTCCAGAGATTATTCACACAGACAATGGTGTTCAATTTACGTCGAAAAGCTTTCAGAATTTAATATCTACTTACAAAATCCATCATATAAAAACTCCCGTTTATCAACCGAGCAGTAACGCTTCGGAACGGGTTAACCAAAGTATATTGTCTGCCACAAGAGCCTACTTAAAAGATGACCAAAGAGATTGGGATTTGTATCTGTCAGAAATTGACTGTGCTTTAAGAAATTCTTTTCATAGCGCTATAGGTTTTACGCCATTCTGTGCATTATTTGGCTACCATATGTATTCGAGCGGAGCTGAATACAAATTAGCGCGGAAGCTACAATCAATTTCTGATCACCGCATTCAATCAACACCTAATGAACGTATGGAAAGTATAAGAAATCAGATAAGGGAAAACATGACGAAAGCTTATGGAAGAAGTGCCGAAAGATACAACAAAAGGGCCAGAATAGTAAAGTTTGTACCTGGACAGGAAGTCTACAGAGGAAACGTGGTGCAAAGCAATTTTGGAAAAAACATTAACGCAAAATTCTGCAGAAAGTTTCTAAAATGTAGAGTGTCCCGGCCTGTAGGTAACAATATGTATGAGCTCGAGACTTTGGACGGAAAAAAGATAGGTATTTATCACGTAAAAGATATTAAAGTTTAAATTGCTAAACGAATATTTCGTTTTAAACATTGAGTTTAATTCGAAATTTTAAGTGCAATATTAGGACGTAAGAAAGTGATTATTATTTTAAATTATACAAATTATATGTTGTGATGTCGTAATATTTTATAGTTTAAGCAATTTTCTCTTTAAAATCTGTGATAATAGTTTAGTACCTGATAGCTATAAGTTTCAAATAAAACTGTAGTACATACCTTTTTCTTCTTGTGCAATATTAGTTAGTAGTAAAGATCTGTGATTCATCTGTAGGTTTATTGTTTGTTGTGGTGTCCAGTTTTTTTTTACACAGTCGTTATTAGTGCAATAAACCCTGAATTATTATTCAGGTAAATGAATATTTAGTTATATTCAGGAAAAGCTGTGGTAAATGGAAAAATTGTACACAAAGTAAACGCTTATATTATGGATGAATATCAGATTACTTCCCGTTGTAAACCGGATGAAAAATTCTTAGGATCAAATGAGTTCTCAGCGGAAATAGACAATGATTCTCTAGGTCCTTTGTTTCGCCAGAATAAAGTACTTTAGAGGAGGTTTCCCATCCCTGAAGCTACTACAATCCATGGAGAGGGTAGTAGAGGCGTTACCCAATATGAAACAAAAAGCTAAAATGCCTTAAAAAGCGATAAGAAAAAATTATTATGAAAAGAATTTTTAGAAGGACAATTTAAACATGACAAATAATAAAAACAGGAATTTTAATAAATAATATACATATGTATATACTTTGCCTCAGAATTAAAATTTATTTTTTGCAGGCTATCGATTTTATTTTATTGCACTGTAAGTGCCCAATTGGTAAAAAAAAACCAATTACACGAATTATGTTAATAAAGTGATTTTTGTTATGGGTGGCCACTATATCTTTTTCTTACTATTAAAAAGTTTATAAGTTGGTTTAGGCTTTAGCGATGTGGATGAGGTTTCCGACTCTGGGAATAAAACAATTATCAGAGGAATAAATTGGATCGAGAGGGAAGTATAAAAGGATTGTGTAGTTGAAGGAAAAAAGTTACTTACTTGGCCCGGCTAATGTCTGGTAGAGATGAGACGTTCTCAGGGTGTGAGAGTTCCCCACGTTGGGCAGATAAATTTTTTTTGTGGCGAAGTATTTCCGCACACCGTTTCCTACATCGTTCACTTGTAGAACACGGAGTTTTGTTGCGGCTGACCTTTTTGGTTTTTGTGAAACTGCAGGAAAAAAGGGAGGAAATTTCCATCTTTGTGTCACGCACGTTAAGATTTTCTGTTTTTTTGTGTTGACCACCTTTTGCTGCTGTTTTGTATGTTATTTTCGTTTTTTTTATTTGCCAGCTTATAAAGTTTAATTGTTCTGTTGTAGTTTTTTTTCTGCCTATTGTTTTTTTTTCTATGTGTTCAGGTTTGATTGTTTTTGTGTTATTTTGATTGTTTTTTTACACTCCTTTTTATACACTTAGTTGAGTTTAATGACTGTTTTATTTTTGGCATTCTTGTCCCAAACAGCAAAATACAAATGTAACCCACTGGTTTGTATATTTTTTTTTTTTTTGGATATTTTAGCCTGCAAATAAAGTATGGAATAAGTTAGAAATTGTTTAAAATTGATGGGATAAAATATTTTGTACTTACCATGTTTCTTTTGCTTTTAATAATGCCGCTGTCAGTTTTGTTTTCTTCTTGTCGTAGGTGTGTGTATGTGTTTGTGTTTGTTATGACACTCATGATACAGTTGCCAGAACTGTATAGTATATTTTATGGTAAGAATAAGGTAATGCCATAACGTAACAAAAACAAGGTTGTATATTTCATTCATTACGCTATAGAACGCCGCGAGAAAAATTATGCCGTTTAAAAATTTAAAAATATTTTTATGAATGGCAAAAATACCTTGCTGTTAATATGAAATCCTGGTGCAAGGGAAAGCTTTGAAGGCTAAAGTTAGCTTGGTTAAGAGTATTGCGGAGGTTTGAAGGGCAGGAAAGATGGAAAAAAAGTAAAGTAAAATAATAAATAAACAAAACATCAGATAAAAAATATTTAACAAAACTTAAAAATGAAAGCAGAAGTTTCTAGAAACAAAAACTGGCAAGAAGAAAAAAGATGGACGACTGGGCGGGAAGAGATTTGTGGAAAATTTGGAAAATGTTTGGAAGTTAGAGAAAGTTTCTCACTCAATTTTGGAAAATGTTTCAGATATTTAAATAGGAAAACTGTTATAATAATCTTAGAAATTAAAGTGAAAGTGTTCGCATCGGCTACATAGTGTTAGTAGCAAACAAAATTTAAACAAATTTTAAGCTAAAATTCAAATAGTGTGCGGTAAAATAATATAGTTTATTTCTTAGTTTTATACAAGAAAGTTTTATGATTATTGTTTTTAATGACAGATTCTTAAAAGAACGATTAAACATTTTTCTTGTGGAGTAAAAGTTAAAATTTAACGTGAGAAATAAACGAAGGAAAATATACTCTTTTTAACACAACAGAAAATGTAAGGAAAAACTAATTTTGTAAACATTATTATGTGTATGTACAAGTTGGGTTTTCTTTTTATAGCTGGCTATCATCAAAAAAAAAAACCAGTGTAGCAACGTAAAAAGAGTTTGCATCACAAATCAAGGGATATTTTTTGCCAGAAAGGTGCGAGCAATAAAAGAAAGAATCCAAACTAGGAACGTTGTACACTAGCAGCAGATAGCCAGGTAACATTTTTTTTCTGTGTGATTATCGTCATAATCTATAAAAAATTTTAATCAACAATTAAAAGACGATAAATAGTTACCAGTAATTTTATATATGTGGAAAGAAAAAAAAAATGAAAAAAAAGCATATTGGAATTAAAAGCAACATTAAAGAAGGAAGTTAAGATTTTTCTTTGTCTGTATATTAACATATTTATTTTTTATATTTCTAATAAGAAAAATTCTAGTAGTTTAGTTTATCGATATTTTTATTTGTAATTGTTTTTTTTTTGTTTGCGCCTAAAAGAAGTAAGTTTAAGTAAGTAATTTAGTTGTCATTTTTTTTGTGCTACTACAGTCCGTCAGAGGGTACTTACTGTATGTTTTATATGTATTTCCGGCAGATAGTAAAAAACAAAAAAAAACAGGAAATAGAATTTAGTTTGTTTTATTAAATTTCTGTTTTTTAAATTCTTATCAATTAGTTTGTGGTTTATATATTGAGGTTTCTAACCACTAGCCCTAGGGAGCTCCTGCAGGTTAGGAATTAGTCCTGGAAAATATTGGTAGATGAGCAATTGATGGAAGTTCTGAAAAGAAAAGATTTTAAGATATATTAAGAGGATTTAGTAAATATAAATTCTTCCTATTGTATTGTATTATAAGTTTAAAAGGTTTTGTAAAAATTTCAAAGTTTAAATATATTTGTATTATTACCTTTCTTATTGTTATTATTATTATTTTTTTTTTTTTTGAATTGTGACTAAGATTCAGTATTCATTTTATCTGTAAATATAAAAAAAATAATAAAAGAATATGGCCCATATTCATAGTTAAAATAAAGTATACTTTAAGGAAACTAAAGTCGGTTTTACTTTAAAGCCGACTCTAGCTCATTCATAGACGATTTAAATGTACTTTTGGCGTTAAAGTCAACTCTAAATTTAAAAGTAGCTAAAGCTGTTTTTAACTCATTTAACAACACCTCCAGCTATTTCTTGTCAAATTAAAAAGTTTGTGATAAAGTTAAAAATGTTTAGGTTGGAGGATATAAATAGAGATTTTGCAATTTTTGCTGACGTACATAAGGAACCGAAGACAAAAATTTATAAAAGAAGGTTCAATCTTTTGAACTCGAAGATGATAATTTTTATTCACGGTATAGATTCGAACAAGTTACAACTCGTTTTTTAACAAACTTGTTGGATATTGGCGAAGCAAAAAACAACCGAGGACTTCCCATTTCAACAAGCCTACAAGTTTTAACCACCTTGCAATTTCTGGGAAGAAATGCCCATCAAAGTCACATTATTTTTCAGCTGATCTTCATGGAATGTCTCAGCCCACTGTCGGGAGAATAATAAAAAATATTTGCAGAAAAATTGCATTATTACTTCCACAATTTATTACATTTCCCAGAAATTCTAAACTCGATAACGTAAAAAATAAATTTTACCAGTTGGCTCGATTCCCTACAGTAGTTGACGCCATCGACTGTACGCATGTGCGTTTTGTCCTGCAAAAACTGTAGGTCGAGAAATGGCTGGATACTTCTTAAATAGAAAAGGATTTTATTCCTTAAATGTGCAGGTAAGCTGACTTTTGTACTGATTTTACACACATACTCTTACTTATAAGGTTCGTTGCTTAAAATGTTTCACTATAGATCGTTTGTGATGCAGATTGTAAGATAATGGACATTGTTGCAAGATTTCGTGGTTCTAGACACGACTCTAGAATTTGGGCTGAGTGCAAGCTGAAAACAAAGTTGGAGTTAAGCAAAAATGTACACAGGGGTGTCTTACTTGGAGATGCAGGTTACCCTTTGTCTCCAATTTTGTTAACTCCAGTAAGAAATCCATCCACCCCTAAGGAAGAAAAGTAAGCATTTATAAATTATATGTAAATTAAGAATTTATCTTCTTTAAATTAATACGTTATAGGTATAACAAAAGCCATATAACGACTCGTAGTAAAGTAGAGTGTTTAAATGGACAACTGAAATCTAAGTTCCGCTCTATATTTGAAAGGCTTCGTGTTGACTTAGATACTGCCAAAAATATAGTCGTGGCGGTTGCCGTGTTGCACAATATTGCCAAGGAACGAAACTCCTCATGTAAGTTATTGTTATGCAGTACGCGTTAGTAACCATATAAATAACATAGCATGTATTTTTATTTTCGCAGATTTGGATACATGTCCACGTTCTGTTGTTCAGCAAGAACCGCATGACTGTAGTTTCGATTCAAACCAGTCCACCAATAGAAAAAATTCTGGAAAAGCATATAGGACAGCTTTTATAAATGCTTACTTTTAAACGAATATAGATGCAATTGACTTTTACATTTGTTTTAAGTTATTAATTTGTTGTTTATTAAATAATTCATTTTTTATAACAAAAAGAATTAACAACATACATAAAAAACAAAATAAAGAAGGTAATAGACTAAAGCATTAAGTTTATTTTTAATTCTTTGGGATAAATATCATAAACATATATAAAAACATAAAAAACTAAATAAAAAAAATAAAGGAAATTGAATACAATTCATTAAGGCACAGTTTAAGTCGCAAAAAAAACGCAAAAGAATTCATAAAGATCAATATTTTTAGCAACTGACAACAATAGATTGCAAAAAAAAAAGAAAAACTTATAGGTACATGAAATAATTGTTTTAAAACTAAATATCACAAATTTTGATTTGTACCTTTGCGAAACATGTCTAATTTTAAAGTATGCAGTTCATCCTCATGCTCGATTCGCCTTTGAATCTGCAAAAGCCTTAGGGAATGCAGTTCCAGTGTTCAATTTGAGCAGTCAGATGTTGCTTCTGCAGTTTGTAAATTTTATCAGAATTGCTTGTTTCTTTCGAAATTTATGCTGCCGTTCGGAGAGGACACTGCTTTTTGAAGGTGCATTAGAAAGGCCTCTCAGTTTTTTAATAGCAGGAGAAGTCTGCATTATTTTGCTTACGTCTTCAGAACCTGTAGCAATTTCATCTTTAATATTTGCAGTACAGCCAACTTCTGCAGCACTGTAACTGTCCATTAAAATTTCGTCATCTTCTAATGCATTAACAATCATAGCTTCCACTAGACTGTCTTCCGCGCTCACCTCTGGAATAGGAATTGAATTACCTGTTGCAATAGACGCCCGTTTTACATTTTTTACAGCTTTTCTGGCGTTCACCTTCATACGCACCCATTGCGACTTGAGCTTTGCAATATCCCGCTCGTAACCTGCAGAAAGCATACCTTTCTGTATTTCTTTCCATGCTTTTTCTTTTTATCAATCATGGATATGTCATTCCCTCGGTTTTCGACCGTAACCAAATGCAGATTTATGCATTCACGAAGGCATTCTTTTTCGCTGGCACCCCAGTTGGCTTCTCTATCTCTCACTTTTTTTAAAGTCTGCAAGCAAATTTGGGTTTAATTATAACCAAAATAATTTTGTACAAAATAAAATGTAAGTACAAACCTTTTCAAATTTTTCCATTATTTATTTTATTTTGTTTGAGAATACAAAGCACAATATTAGATTTTTTCTACAAAAGTAAACAAAATAAAAACAGCTGTTCAAGGTTACCTTTTGCTTATGTTTTTTTAGAAATTGTATGAAAACATTTATCAAATTAGAGTTGACACCCAGTTAAAGTCGATTCGACTTAAAGTATGCTTTTTTTTTTTACTTTAGCAAGAGTCGACTTTATTCTATAACTATGAATATGGGCCTATGTTTGTAATTGTATGAATTCGGAATTAATAATGTTTATGGCTTAATTAATTAAAGGAAATGGCGTGAAGGTAAAGTAAAGGAAAAAGGAGTCAGAAAGGATATGGGATCACAAAAAAGAAGGATAATATGTAAGTGGAGTTTGTTTTTGTGATACGGTGTGGAGGGCATTACATTGGCATAACATCTGCTCAAAAATGTGTATTTTGTGCTGACGAGTTTGTGCTATTTTGTTTTTTTTTTTTAGTAAGTAAATGAGTTTTTTTTGTTGTTGAGTTTTTTTTTTATGTGCGTCGTACCCAGTGAGAAGGGTTGGGACCCGCTGGGATATGTTTACCGTCAGAAAAGCTAGTCGGAAACCTCACTGGTCACTACGTTCGTAACAACCTATAGGGTCACTCTTCAATTTCCAAATTCAAATTATATACTTGCTGTTATAGTAGATTTAGCAATCAGTTTCTGTGTAAATTTCAACCGTCTGTCTGTAATGGTTCAACTCGTAGTAAAGTAGAGTGTTTAAATGGACAACTGAAATCTAAGTTCCGCTCTATATTTGAAAGGCTTCGTGTTGACTTAGATACTGCCAAAAATATAGTCGTGGCGGTTGCCGTGTTGCACAATATTGCCAAGGAACGAAACTCCTCATGTAAGTTATTGTTATGCAGTACGCGTTAGTAACCATATAAATAACATAGCATGTATTTTTATTTTCGCAGATTTGGATACATGTCCACGTTCTGTTGTTCAGCAAGAACCGCATGACTGTAGTTTCGATTCAAACCAGTCCACCAATAGAATAAATTCTGGAAAAGCATTCTTTTTATATTTGCCGCAAACCCTAGAGAAAAGCATATAATGGATTTCTGGCAACTTTGTGATGAAATGAACACGTCACAACTGTCATAATATTCGAAAAGAAATTAGACAAATAATTTTCTTGATCTAGCTTGAAGTAGCCTTTTTAAGCAATCATTAAATTTTCCTGATTGCTTTTCTGTTTTTTGCTTTCACTACAAATGACTAACAATTCATTAATACTGTAAATAAAATGAGTGCAACCACAGAAGACAAGGATCTCAAAAATAAATTAATTTTGCAAAAACAAGCCGTCGATATGTCTAATGGAGCTAATTTAAAAAACAAAACTGCAAACGATAGTGCCGATAGTTTTAGTATTGATGATTTAGTCCAATACGTTACGCTCTATATAAAAAATCCAATAGTCCTTTATGGTGTTATTTGGCCATTTCTTCCTCTGTATTTTGGGGCTTTTTATTTGTGGATTGTGGTCTATGGAGTTGAAGAATATTACGAAGCCGGTGTTGTGACAGTTGTAGCAATTGCTTTTTTTCATGTATTAACGCTGCTGTGTTGCTACTGGAGTGTTCATGTTCAAACATTTTTAAACTGTCGCAGAGTTAAAGTGCCAAGGGCAGGCGTAGTTGCCAAAGTTGTTCCGACTGCGAATAATGGTTCTTCTGAGATAGTACCAATCATAAAAATGATGCTGGAAGACGACCATGAACAATTTTATTTTATTTTTCAAAAAACAAAATACATTTGGGACAAAGAAAAAGCCGCGTTTCGAGGTATGGAATTCCCGGTTAATGAACTTCTAAAACATTATTCTAAATCCCGTGGTCTTGAAACCGAGGCTGCCATTACATTGGCACTAAAGACTTATGGCGATAATCGAATGGAAATGGTTGTTCCGGACTTTTTTGAGTTATTTATTGAGAGAGCAACTGCGCCATTTTTCGTATTTCAAATATTTTCGGTTGGTCTTTGGTGTCTAGACGAATACTGGTATTATTCTCTTTTTACTTTATGCATGTTGGTTGTTTTTGAATGTACTCTAGTACAGCAGCAGTTGCGTAATATGTCTGAAATCCGTAAAATGGGAAATAAGCCGTACTCTATAAATGTTTTTCGTCAAAACAAGTGGAGACAAATTGTATCGGATCAGTTGTTGCCGGGTGATTTGGTTTCCATAACTAGATCTCAAAATGACAACATTGTTCCTTGTGATTTGGTGTTATTGCGTGGAAGTTGCATTGTGGATGAAAGCATGTTAACAGGTAAGAGTAGTATATATGTCAAAGTCTTGTACTTGTAATTGCTTATAACCATAGATGGAAGGGGTATATAAATTTGTTATATTGTTATTTCTGTCTGTTTTTCCATTAAAAATCAGCCAAATCGGTATATTGTTAGATTATTAAATAGATGCATTGGTTTTTAAATACCATTTAAAAAGTAAAAAAAAGTACAAGCATTTTATTTACATAAGTCTTTTTTGTTTTAAGTAATATATGTTATTGGTTTTCGTTTAATATTTCCAATTCATTATGTTATTGGGAAATGTTTAGTACACAAAAAAAAGTAGAAAGACCCGACCTCTAAAGAGAATTTAGCTGTCTGTCTACAACGGTCCAGCAAGTTATCCATATACACCCTTTAATATCTAAACCAAAGACTAAATATGTAAAGATGTTTACTGCACATTCTACAGCCAGTGCATAATTTGTCAATGGGCAGAGTAAAATCACAAAGGTAGATTATTATTCTTAGCAAACTTATTCTCATCTTACAGAAATTCATTCGTATATACATGTATATTTATTTACATTACCATATTACCAACACAAAAGCAATGTTACCGATTGTTTATTTGTATGGTAACAATATGTGTTTTACTGTTGTACAAAATGAATTATGACGATTCACACCGAATATAAAATGCTTTTATTATCTACTTTAACAAACTACATTTATAAATTAAATATCATAATAATTATTAATATTTGTTTAAATAAACCTTAACATTTATTTCTTTTTAACTTTTATCGTTACTCTAAGAATAATATTAGTTTAATGTCTCAGTTTTAGTGAATTACACATAGTGCTTGAATATTATATAAAACCAGTGAACCCGGCGGACTTCGCCTCGCCGCTATTTTGAAGCCTCTGACAAACTTTAGAGTAATTATACAACGTAAATACCAATATCAATCAAAATATCAATGTGATTTAATTAAATTACAACAGTAGAGAGCGATTTAATGAACAATGTTTTTTGATCATACAAATAATAAATTTTCGATTTTTCCAATTTTCCGCATTTTGCATTTTCCGCAATTTTCCATGTGTTACACGAAGAACTTTCTATTTTTTCATTTGGAATGCCATTAACGAATATTTTCACACAAAATTTCGTACCAAAAAATCAATGTTCGATTTTCAATTTTCCGACATTTGCCAAATTTTTTTCGGAGGCATTTTCCAAAATTTTCTTCCGTAAAAGCCTTCTCCTCGAAAATACGAACAACTGACAAAAAACTTTACAGAAATCGGCCCAGCCGTTCCCATTTTATGAACTACTATACACTTTTTACAGCATTTATATATATATAGACAGAAAAAAATTAAAATTATAAACTTGATTAATTTATAATGAATGAAATTAGTGAAATAAGAGTCGAAGTTAATAGCTTTTAGCTTTAGTTTATCAGGCAGTAAGTGTTGTTTGCCGCCTTGCGCCAAATCGAAAAGAAGTTTTCCAAATTCACAACTCCTTCGTATTCCATATTCTGATACTATATTCCTTAAAGCGTGGTTAGAAAACTAACTTCTTCGAATGTTTTTTGGAAAAATTCCGCACATTGTATATATGGTTATATACATGAAACAAATTGAATATATCATAATAAAATATTTTGCATCAGCAGTCTTATACAAGCAACCAGGGGTATTTTAACCAGCCGATCCATTAGAAAATTGTGTTTTTATATGTGCGCGCCAAAGGTGAACGATGTAAAAATGTTTCTGTCCCTGAATTCAATATTGCAATGACTAAACTATTATATTAAAAAATAAATCAATTTAGCACTCTTACAAGTTGTGCTAGAGACGATCCAATATTTATGCCACTGCAGTTTCAAAACATTTTGGAAGAAAATGGCACTATACCAGTTAGCGCTTCTAACCCTATGATACATATAGTGCATAAAAATATACCAAGAAAGTGAAGAATTTTTTGATGAAAGTGCCGACTGTTTCAACTCTACGAATTTGCCGCTACGGTTATCTTGCCATGAATAGAGAATAATATATATAGTGAAACCTTCGCAAGTTCTGACATATCCATCAGAAATCTATATCCATTCTAAGAAGTATGAAAACGCATTAGACATCGGAAATCTATGTGCACCAGAGTTTGAAAAAAACCGTACACTAACATAGCGTACTGTTTAAACAACACAAACTAAATTTGTTTTTATTGTTTGTGTAGGCTGATGATCACAAACTCTACGATAACGTACTGATCTTTATTTTAGCGTTCTTTTTCTGTTTGTGTATTGATCTTAAAGAGTTCACTACGTAAGCTTTAGTGCTCTTTCGAGTATTTTCTTTTTCTTTTTTTCTTTCTATACTGGTCTTGCTTGTAAATTATTTTAGTGTTCTTTAGAGAATTTTTAGTGGATTTTAGCGTACTTTTTAATTATCCTTAGTGTTTTTTATAGTGGTCTTGCTTGTAGTTTCATTTGAAATTTTAATAAATACAATTTTTTATTTTGCATTTAAAAGAAGTTCCAATTAAATTTAATTTTTATATTATCAAAATTTCAACATTTAAAATATTTGTTAATAAATTGAATTTTTAAATACTTATATTATAACACAATTATAAAAAAAAGTTATAAATAAAAGTTGGTTGGCTTTTTGCAATGTAAAAATCAGTAAAAAAAACATCACTGAAAGAAAAGATTTGGAATTTATGGCGTTTAAAATATGCAAAATGCTTTTACTACAGTATAAAGAATGTTAATACCAAATTATTTTATCAGCAGGTAAACTTATTTTTACATCTGCTCAAAGAAATCACCTAATTGTAAGAATTATTTCTTCAAGTTTATGGGATAGGTAGAGAATAAATGAACTTGAATCTGCCTTTTTCTATTCTAGGTTTGTGTTAATAAGTTGTTGGATCAACTGTTGCAATAAGTTATTAGTATTTTTCTATGAAAAGCTTTTAATTGAGTGAAAAGGATTTGAAAAAACTAACTGTAGATTTATGGAATTTAAAAAATATGTTAGTACCATATAATTTTATAAGCGGTTAAACATATTTTTACATCTGCCTAAAATATTCCCCATAAGTAATTATAAAAACAATCCCATCTACCAGACAGTGAAATGGCCAAATTACTTTTAAATTCATTAAATCATCGAAAGGGCAAATTACTTGGTACAGATTTGTTTAATGCAGCGGTCTTTTCAGATCCACAAAACAAGATATGCCTGGACCCAGAACACAAATATATAAAAATATATACAAATATAATTGGATTATATAAACGGGTTAGTTCGAAGAAAGCTAAATATCCAAATCCAATTCTTAACATAATACAAAAATTAAGTTATACTTAAACTTTATTTTAATAGAAAATATTTCCTTTGGTGTAATTGCTGTAAATACAAGCTGGTAAGGCCTAATTCCTTTCATGTCAATAAAAATGCAGTTTTTTCATTACATGTTTTCCCAACGTTTCGTGAATTTTTTGTTCACTTCTTCAGAGGACTCGTTTATTTACATAAAAATAAATTAAAAACATCAACGGTACATTAAAATAATTAACAATCTAGAATAAACATTTATATACCTTGTGGTACAATATTAGGTATGTTAACAAAACAAAATTATCTCACTTATTTACTATTGCACTTTTTCTAAATTTTAAAACTTTTTCAAATGTTACTGTGTTTAATAATGATGTTACCGCCGCCACTGTATTTTGTATTCTATTGTAGCTTACTTACATACAAACACACATATATGTACATAAACAAAAATTCCTTATTTTACATATCTTCTCATTCCACCGTTGTCCTTATTTACTTTATTAAAATATTCATTTAAATTATACTAAATTTGTAACTGTTCCGCTTAATAACGGTAGTCTCTTGTTTTGTAAAATATTTAACATCGAAAGATCATTTTTAAAAGTAAAAAGAAGTAGTTCTTATTGTGACACGGTGGAAACAAGTTGTTTTAAAGCGCGATATACGCAAATTAATAATTAATAAACAAAACGTGCATATTTAAGCAAAAGTAAAGTGTTTTAATATTAATATTGTGTAGCTCTTAAAAGTTTGTATTACGCCGTGCGAACTCAACATTCTTTAAAACAACTTTACATAAAAACAATTTAGTTGAAAACAAAAAAAAAATACAATTTGTACATAAATCTTGTGTGTATCTCCTAAAATCAATATATCGCAATTTAATTAAAAAAATTAAAATTAAATCGTGTTTAATAAAAGACTAAATAAAATGTCTCAAACCGATTTTAATTGTAATAAATGCGAATTAAAAGACACCGATCGTATGGTGCAGTGTGATTCCTGCGATAAATGGTATCATTTTGAGTGTGTAGGGGTAGACTCAAATATTGCTAATGAAAGCTGGAGTTGTTCAAAATGCCACGAAAAATCAGTGGTCCAAATGAACATGCCCAAAACTACTCAACAATTGCCGCCGGTTGATACAATCGCCGAATTTTCTTACGGAACGCAAGGAACGTCGTCATCTACAAATTACGAATGCACTAGAAAACCAAATAATGTGCCTAAATCAACGACTATTGCCCAAAATGCAATAGAAACGTTAAAATCGTCTCAGTCAACCGTCGTGCAAGATAATGATTCCAGTAAACGGCACTATGAAACTCCCTGTGCTTCGAAGTTGTCCTCTCAAACACAGCTTCGGCTGCAAATGTTGGAGGAAGAAAAAGAGATTCAACGCCAGTATTTGGAAAAGAAATATAGAATACTTTCTCAAGGTGACTCAATGGAGCCGTCGTGTTCCTTTTCACAAGCATTTTCGTCTTCCCAACCAACAGCTACGCAGATTGCAGCAAGACAGGTAATACCTAAAGAACTTCCAAATTTTGATGGTAACCCAGAAGATTGGCCGCTCTTTATCAGCAATTATAGGAATAGCACAGAATTAGCCGGTTACACTGATGGTGAAAATTTAATGCGCCTTCAGTCGTGTCTCCGTGGTCGTGCTAAAGAACTGGTAAAAAGTAAATTGCTAGTTCCATCTATGGTGGGCGAAATAATTCAAACTCTTGAAATGTGTTTCGGTCGTCCAGAGCATATACTAGACTCTATGATAGAAAAGGCAACAAAAATTCCTCCATTAAAAGACAAATTAGATAGTATTATTGAATTCGCTCTTACTATTCGAAACATTTGCTCGACGATGGAAGCTTGCAATATGACGGCTCATTTAAATAACCCAATGCTTGTTAAAACTTTAGTCGAAAAATTGCCAAACAATCATAAGCTCAATTGGGCTATGCACCCAAAAGAAAATAAGGTTCCCATAGTGAAATTGTTTAGCGATTGGATATACGCTATAGCTGTTGCAGCTAGCCAAGTAGTATCCCCAGCAATGTGTAAGAAAAGCGGTTCAGTGAATACGCATCAAAGTAGCACAAATAAGCCAATTTGTTTTTCATGCAAAAGCGAGGCTCATAAAATCCAGACTTGTGGTGAGTTCGCATTATTAAATTTAGATGCTAAATGGAATTTAGTAAAAGAAAATAAATTGTGCCGTCAGTGTCTAAATCTTCATCGTCGTAAATGTTTCTCAAACAAACAATGCGGTATTAATGGCTGTACATTAAAGCATCACCCATTGTTGCACAAGCATGCTAATGTGCCCGAACGAAGAGAAATAGTAAACGCACATAGTGATGAAGAGAGATCGTGTTTCAGAATACTACCAATCCGTGTTTACTTTAATGGTGGCTTTGAAGATACATACGCGTTTTTGGATGAAGGCTCATCAGTGACTCTAATGGAGCAAACATTCTTTAACAAACTGGGACTAAAAGGTAAGAGTGAACCTCTAGAGCTACGATGGACAGGCAATACTACACGGTCTGAAGATGATTCAATGAAAATTAACCTGGAAGTTTCTAGCGTACAAGCTAAATCCAAATTCTCTTTATACGACGTCCGTACAGTTAAAAACCTTGATTTGCCCATTCAGTCTCTGAATTTTGCTGAAATATTAAAAGCTAGCCCGTATCTCAAAGGCCTACCAGTAAAATCATATAAAAATGCCAAACCAATGATTTTGATTGGGCTCAACAATTGGAGAGTGGCAGTACCGATGAAAATAAGAGAAGGTGACCGTGGGCAACTAATAGCAACAAAAACACGCTTAGGCTGGACGTTGCAGGGTGGTGGAAAAATTTCAGAAAAGTCAGCCTCATTAAACATTCATACATGTAAGTGCGAGGACCGGTATAAGGAGCTTCACGATGAAGTAAAAGAGTATTTTGCCCTAGAAGTCTCGCAGGAGAAAAATATTTTATCAGCCGAAGATGAAAAAGCCATGCAGATTCTTCAGAGTACAACTGTAAAGAAAGAACTACAATTTGAGGTAAATTTGCTTTGGAGAAATAAACAAGTATCGTTGCCCGATAGTTACGAGGTCGCATGTCATCGATTAAAGTGTCTGCAGAAAAAGTTTATAAAGGATCCACAACTACAGCAAACCATGCAAGCTCAAATTGATAAACTTCTGCTTAAAGGCTACGCAAGAAAGGTGTTGGGCTCAGAAGTATATTCATATCCCGGTCGTACGTGGTATCTCCCAATATTTGTAGCACTTAATCGTAACAAACCCGGTAAAATACGTCTAGTATGGGATGCAGCAGCAAAGTCGAACGGTGAATCCCTTAACGATTTTTTATTAAGTGGTCCTGACCTGCTCACCTCGCTCTTTAATATTTTAATTGAATTCCGAGTTGGTCAAATCGCGATTTGCGGCGACATAGCTGAAATGTTTCATCGAATTAAAGTAAAGGATGAAGATATGCACACACAACGATTTCTGTGGCCCGCAAGCAGTAATCAAAGTGAACGTCCTACTATGTACGTGATGAAGGCATTAACTTTCGGCCTTAACTGCGCGCCGTGCATTGCCCATTTTGTTCGAAACAAAAATGCAGAAGAATTTCGCGATAAGTATCCCCGAGCATTTAAAGCAATTACGAGCTACCACTACATGGACGATTTTATCGACAGCGTCGACTCAGAAGAAGAGGCCCTTGAACTGGCGACAAACGTTAAGATGATCCACGCTTCTGGAGGTTTCCATATGAGAAATTGGGCTACAAACTCTACTTTAGTTAGGCAACATTTATGCGACGATGAATCAGCCGCAAGAAATTTGTTTGGAGCGGTGGAGAAAATTCTCGGTATGTATTGGGAATCCAATAATGATGTTTTTCGGTATAACTCCAGATTCTCAAGGCTTAAAAGAGATGTGTTTCAAACGAATGTGGTTCCCACTAAAAGAGAAGTCCTTCAAGTTCTGATGTCAATATTTGATCCACTTGGACTTGTCTCACATTTTACAATTGGCTTGAAAATTTTACTGCAAGATGTTTGGCGCTCAGGCACACAGTGGGACGAAGAACTTAATAAGGAGCTGTTTGTAAAATGGCATTTGTGGCTCTCGAATTTGAGCAAAATATCATCTATAGTTATCCCTAGATGCTACTCTAAACTTCTCAGAATAACTGCTGATGTACAACTGCATACGTTCGCTGATGCAGGCGAAAATGCATATGCAGCCGTAAGCTACTTTCGAGTTAAATATAATGATGACGTCGACGTGTCGATTGTCGCAGCTAAGTCAAAGGTTGCTCCTTTAAAGCCTATGTCAATACCCCGATTAGAATTGCAAGCAGCTTTATTAGGCGCCCGCTTAGCCACGAAAATCCAGAGTGCTACAAGGCTTCGTTGTTCAGAACGCTTCTTTTGGTCCGATTCCAAGACGGTTTTGAAATGGTTGTCTATGGATCCGAAAAACTTCAAGGCATTCGTAATGTATAGAGTCGGTGAAATTTTGGAATCAACCGACACAACCCAGTGGAATTGGGTTCCAACAAATTTAAATCCTGCTGATTTTGCTACAAAAGTAGGTCCAACAGATAACGATATGTGGACGACAGGACCCGAGTTTCTGAAGCGCAATAAAAGTGAATGGCCAAAATCTGCAGATTTAGGTAACCCCGATAATGAAGAGGTACGTAATCGTCTTTTGCATATCGATTTGCTTAAAAGTTTCTCTATAAATTTCGAATATTTCTCATGTTGGAGACGACTCTATAGAGCCTTAGCCCTGTTTCTGTTTTATATAGAAAAATTAAAGTCTGTAGTCCACGGCTTCAAAATACAAGACGACAATATATTTGAACGTATCAGAAAATCCAAAAATATCTTATTTAAATGCGCGCAACTCGGCGAATTTTCTGATGAGATATGGAGTCTGCAGAACTGTAAAGAGATCGAGAGAAGCAGTCAATTAAAGCAATTCAACGTTTTTCTGGACGAAGATGGTGTAATTCGGACTTGTGGCAGAGCAAACACGTTAAGCTGCAATCAAGCGATAGTTTTACCTCATGGCCACTATATAACTTTTCTCGTAGTCCGATATTATCATGAAAATTACCATCATTGTATGCACGAAGCAGTGATCTGTAGAATAAAGTCATATTTCTATATACCCAAATTAAGAGCTCTCTATAAAGTAGTTCGACGGAAGTGTCAATTTTGTAAAAACGAAGCAGCTGTGCCCCAACTACCACAAATGGCCTGTTTGCCGCTAGCTCGACTAGCAAGTTTTGAATGTCCATTTACTTACGTTGGTATTGACTTTTTTGGCCCTTTATATGTAAACGTTGGCAGACGTAAAGAAAAAAGATGGGGTGTACTGTTTACTTGCCTGACAGTGCGAGCACTACATATTGAAGTGGCACATAGTCTCGACACAAGTTCGTGTATTATGTGTATACAAAATTTCATAAGTCGACGTGGCACTCCAAGAGAAATATATACAGATAATGGCACTAATTTCAAAGCTGTGGAAAAAATCATCCGAGAAGAAAATTTAAGTCTTCGACAAGTCTCCTCGAAATACGACGAAATTAAATGGTGGTTCAACCCTCCAGCTGCTCCACATATGGGCGGTGCATGGGAGCGATTGGTAAGGACGGTTAAATCAAATCTTCACACCATGTGCCCTGCATTTAAATTCAACGACGAAACTCTAAGATGTGCCCTATGGGAAATTGAGTTCATCATAAACTCTCGTCCATTGACATTTGTAGCCCTGGATTCATGTGAAGACGACCCCTTGACTCCAAATCATCTTCTTCTTGGGTCTGCTGCAGGCAACAAGCCTTTGTTAGAACACGATCATGATCTCCGACACCGGTGGCACCAGACGCAAAAGTTTGCTAATCATTTCTGGCGAAGGTGGGTGCGAGAATATGGCCCAAGTTTAGTGCGACGCAGTAAGTGGTTCGAAAAAACAAAACCCCCGACAGTAGGAGATGTAGTCGTCATAGTCGATGATACGCTTCCACGAAATAGTTGGCCAAAGGGCATTATTACAAAAGTCTTTCCCGCGAAAGATGGTCAAGTTCGGCGTGTCGCGATCAAAACAAATTCCAGTACATATGAGAGGCCCGTGGCAAAAATAGCAGTCTTAGACGTCGGTAAAAAGGATGGCAAGCTCATGGGCACCTAACTCGCTTACGATGGAGGGAATGTTACCGCCGCCACTGTATTTTGTATTCTATTGTAGCTTACTTACATACAAACACACATATATGTACATAAACAAAAATTCCTTATTTTACATATCTTCTCATTCCACCGTTGTCCTGATTTACTTTATTAAAATATTCATTTAAATTATACTAAATTTGTAACTGTTCCGCTTAATAACGGTAGTCTCTTGTTTTGTAAAATATTTAACATCGAAAGATCATTTTTAAAAGTAAAAAGAAGTAGTTCTTATTGTGACACGGTGGAAACAAGTTGTTTTAAAGCGCGATATACGCAAATTAATAATTAATAAACAAAACGTGCATATTTAAGCAAAAGTAAAGTGTTTTAATATTAATATTGTGTAGCTCTTAAAAGTTTGTATTACGCCGTGCGAACTCAACAAATGACATTGTAAATAGCGCTAAAGTTGTCAGTGTCTTCTTTTTCGTTTCGTTTTTAAGTGAATCTTACAACAAGTTTAAAATAAGTAGGAAAAATAGAATTCAGAAATAAAATTTTAACAAGCACATTCTTCTTTATAAGTATTAACGCTTATTCATATGTATGTACGTTTTTATATCCTTCACCAACAAAAGTGGAAAAAAGCTATAACTAAGTTTGTCGTTCCGTTTGTAATTTCTACACATATATATTCTGACTTATGCATAGCAAAGTTGATTAGGCGATGTTCGTCTGTCCGTCCGGTTTAGTATTGAAAGCATGTTTGTCGCGGCACAAGATCAGCTACAGAAAATTTAAATACGCCAATCGATCAGACGTTGTGTTATTGGAAAACAGCATGATCGGTCCATGTCCTTTGAGGGAGCAGGCAAAACACCACGCCTTTCTCTAATTTTTTCTATATTATTCGGAACAAATATATGGGGCGATAGAGAATTAAAAAATAAAATCATCAAGTGAAAATATAGGCGCTCGCCTATATTTTCCGAGTTACCAGCCTTTGAAATTTTCAAATTTTTTAAAATATTAATATGGTTATCATATGAAGAAGCTTTTGAAGAGATCATTAAGAAAATACTAAAATTTAAATAAAAATGCTTAACCCACTAACAGCCGATGACATTTTTATGTAAAATTATATATATGTACTACTTAATTTTTTCTTATTTTTTAATTCTCTGTCACCCCAATCTTTGCTTTTTTGATTGGAGTCACTAAACAAGATTTACATAGATGGTGACATGTACTTTAAAAATTTCAGTTTGGCCATATACACACATATACATAAAATCTATCAACTATCGTAACACCCTGTAATTTTTATTTTTTATTATTTATACTTTTTATATTACCAGACTAACTAATAAACATTCTGTCTAATTTTAAAGTGTTTAAGTGTTGCTTAAATTACATAAATTATAGCAACCCTTTAGTTTTTGAAATAAAATTTTATACTAGCTCTTGTAGCGGAATTAGCAATATAAGTTTTAGCTGTCTATTACCGCTTCAAAAGTTTTAACACATACATACATCAACTATTACGACACACTTTAATTCCAAATTTTTTACTTGTTGTTAAGCAATACAGGTTCTTTGTAAATTTCAACAGTCTGTCTAGAACTGTTTATCAATTCAGGCCAATTTGAGTCAACCTTTATATTTTCGCTTTATTTTTGTATTACTTTTTGCTATTGGGAGCTATAATTAATAAGCAGTTTTTTCAATTTTAGGGTGTTGACTTTTACGGTTCATAATACACGTAAAACATGTATGTTGTATGGGGACACCCTTTAATTTTTAAAATTAGGAACTATTCATAAAACGGAACTAATATATTAGCATCACCTTTCAAATAATAAAAAAAAATCTTTAAATCGATTCAGAAATGACGAAGTTCTGCGGGCAGAAATATCAAAAAAGCAATATTCAGACGAAAAAAAGACAAAATGCAAATACAGATCAAAGACAAGTAACATTAAAATGCTCAGGATCAGGTATCAGATTAGATGGGTTTGAAGTATTTACAACTACTTAAATGCGGGTTAAATGATCATGCATGAACATGTTCCCTTATTCTTCAATTAATATGATATTTTGATTTGATTTTCCTTTCTTTAAAACGTGCGATTTTTGTCTCTGCAAGTTCTTTAATTCTGTATTAAAATTGCATTAGTGTCTACTCATTAAAATTTTGTTTTTATTTTGTCTTTGTTTTTTTTAATGGGTAACTATAATAAGTCAAGATTTATATCACGCTATTTTTATAAATATTTTTTATAGTTGTAGCGAGTTTTATCGTGCGCTTTAATAATGAACTTTATGATGCCATCGGAATTTGTACATATCGCTTTAAACTTGATATTTAATAACAACAAATTGTATGTAACGAACGTAATTATAGCAAGTGTAAAAACTTCCGCTCAGATTCAATCTAATTCAAAACGAGTGTTTGACTGATAATATTTCATGTATTTTAACTTGCATAAATTATTAATATTGTCGATCTTTTGAAAACCTTGTAAACGTCTCACTTAAACAAAGGTACAAATCTCGTTTAGTGAAACAGCCTATGTAAAAGCCAAAAATTTAAAGTGACAACAAAAAGAAGTTTGGTACAACAAAAAGAAGTTTGGAAACGAGAATGTATGAACACAAAGCAGACATAAATAAAAACAAAGAAAGCACTGCATTATTAAAGCACATAACGCAAACAAAACATGTACCAGATTTTGACAACATAAAAATATTTAACAAGGAAAGCAATGAAAGAAAACGATACACAACAGAAAGTTTACAAATACAAGAAAAAATAAACAGAACTATGAACAAAAAGGAAGATACAGAAAATTTAAGCGCGATATACAGTGTTGTCATTAGAAACCAATAATATCTAAAAAATGTTCGTTAAAGTTTTAAAACCAGGAACAATAACTATCTAAAATCATTAAAATGATGTCTACATTATAAGTAAAATGTAAGTTTTTACCGTATGTAAAGATAATAACTGTAATATACTGATGTTTTTTAAATAAATGTTAAAAAATAGTCAAATCCGCTGAAGAAGTGAACAAAAAATTTCGAAACGTCGGGAGAAAATATGTAATAAAAAATGCATTTTTATTGATATGAAGAATGTTAGGCCTAACAAGCTTAAAATTGAAACAGAAAAACATTAAAGTGACAAATCCTTAGTTTCGGAGCTACGTATAATGTTCATACTTCATATCATAAACAATTTTATTTTGCTATGTCTAGCATGGAAATTAGTACGGATAGTGCCGATTGCCAATAATAACAATTACGATATCAATAACTTAAGACCAATTAGTATTTTACCGGCTATATCTAAACTAGTTGAGAATATTAAGAAATTGTAAATTTTGTCACATTGTGAACGTTTTTTTTTCTTCATTCTAAATAACATGCTTATCGTCGTAATCATAATACTACTTCTTTACTAATTTCACTGACTGGTTTTTTTTTAATGATAACATAATTATTAATTCATAATTTACATTCGATTTCTTTTTCTAGCCCCGCGAAGCCATTCCGCTTATCTGCAGGATGTAGGTAATAAGATTATGACATTTATATATAGGATTTCATTGTAATTCTCTATTTCAGTACGAGTGTTGATTTACGTATTAACGTGTTGATTTACGTATTAACCTGTGGCATTGTAGTATGTGTTTTTCTCCCAGAAGAAGTTATTTGCTTTCCTTTAGTCATTTGTACAAGTGTTGTGTCCCAATCAGATGGGCTTTTACTAATTTATTTTTCCTATATGGGTTCTGAATATTCATTAATTCTGTAGGTAATTCGTTTAGAATATTTGGTAAGATCACATTTATAGTGCTCTTAACATAATTGTTACGGTGTGGTTCCACTTTATATTTTCCTTGGGCACGACTTCGTGTATTATAGTTGTGGTCAATTGGTTTTAAGAATCTTGTATCGTTAAAGAATTCATTAACCAACGTTAGACGGTAAATGCTTTTAACATCTAATATTTTTAACTTAGTTGCATTGTTGTTTCCTGAGTGAGTTCTGTTTATGTCAAATATGTCTTTTTCCTGTATGGTTAGTGTTATTGTTTACTCTTGTGCTGTAGTTAATAATTATGAAGTTATTAGTTGTATTGTTGTTTAAGGAATCGATATTTATGTTTGCATTGTTATTGTTTAAAGTGTTGTTAGTATTTGTGTTCACGTTATTGTTTATGATGTTGCTAATTATTATGTTTGTAGAAGTATTGGTGTTTGAGTTGTTGACGAACCCGTTACTGCTATAATTTGCGCTCCTGACGGGATGGTTGATGGTTATGCTAGTATTGTGTAGGTTTGTGTTGTTTCCATATGTGATATCATTATTTACCATAGTATTGATATTGGTATTTATGTTGTTGGTGTTAGCTTTGTTATTGTTTAAGTTCACGTTATTGTTGATGTTTTTGTTGCCACCATTTGTGTTATATATCAAATTGTATTGTAATTGTTGAATACTGCTTATTTGGGTTTTCTACAATATTTTTAGTATTTGGTTTTGGCTCTGCTGTAGACTTCTGCAATATGTAGAACTACCCCAAGCTGTGGTGCCGTGTCTCAAATATAATTCAGCTAAGGAGAAATATGCTTATCTGAGTACTTTGTAAGTAGAGTAGTTGCTCAAATGAAAAAGACAATATGATGATTTTTTAAGTTTATTTTTTACGTGCTTTATACAGTGCCTAACTGCTTATTTTATGCATTGAAATATTTTGTTTTTGAGGTCTATAGAAGCACAACTAACGGTCACATGAAAAAGAATTTGGTTTTTTTTTAAAGTGAAAACATTGTTTTTTAGGAAACAAAAACCATTTTTTGTAAAAACATTTATTTGAAACTCTCAAAAGTATGAAAACAAAAAATCACTCTTTTTTCATCTCACAGCTTATTTTATGCAGCATATTTTTACTGTAACGGTACTTCAATGCAGCTTTGTTTTTGGTTTCGTTTTTCATATTTCTACTTCTAGCAATATTTTTTGTTGAATTGTTAGTTTAGTTTCGTTGCATAGAGTGTCAACTTACAAAAATTCAAATGAGTCCGCGTACCACTTTAGAACAAAGAGAATTGGTTTTAAACCATTTCAAAAATGGCCACTCGCAGCGAAAAATAGCTGAAATGGTTAACATTAATTCTTCTACGGTCCAAAAAATCATTGAGCGTTTCATACATGAAAATCGGGTTCATAACAAAGGCAGGAAGGCACCAAATAAAATTATTTTTAATGAGCAGGATGAGCGATATATTTTGCGGAAAATAAAGGCAAACCCAAAGCTATCAGCTCCAAAGCTGGCCTCTGAAGTTGCAGCTGACCTGGGCAAACAATGTTGCGCTGAAACTGTTCGCCGTGTTCTGCGCCAGCATGATTTTCATGGCCGAGTTGCACGCAAAAAACCATTTATAAGTCCGAAGAATAAACAATGCAGACTTAATTTCGCCAAAGAATATATTTCCAAGGAGTCTGCATTTTGGAATCCGGTCATCTTCGCTGATGAATAAAAATTCAATATATTCGGTTTAGATGGCATGTCGTATGTATGGCGAAAACCTAATACAGAGCTGAACAAAGAAAACTTAAAGGCAACAGTAAAGCATGGTGGTGGTAGCGTCATGGTTTGGGCCTGTATGTCGGCTGCTAGGACTGGAAATCTAGCGTTTATTGAAAGCACCATGGACAAATTTCAGTACCTCCAAATTCTTAAGGACAACTTGTTGGAGAGCGCAGAGAAACTGGGAATTCGATCAGATTGTGCAAACTTGGTTTATATATAACTGCCCACATTTGATGACACCGCCACCACAGTCGCCAGACCTTAATGTAATAGAAAATTTGTGGTCAATTTTAGAAAAGAATATAAGAAAACACAAAATTTCTAGCAGAAACGATCTAAAGGAAGCTCTACTGACGGAGTGGGCGAAACCGCATGAAATCTGTCAAAGATAATAAGGGCTATCACACTAAATATTAAATTTTGCATTTGTCAGTTTTAATTTCGAGTTGGTCAAAACAATATATACCTGCATAAAATAAGCTGTGAAAAAAAATAAAAAGTATTTTTCGTGTTTTTAGTTTTAATATATTGAAATGTATATTTTTGCAATAAATGATTTTTTTTTGTTAAATTGTAGCATATTTCCTTTTTAAGGATACCATTTTTTTCTAATTTGCCGCTATTGTTACATTTATAAAGGTTTAAAACTCAAAAAATGCACTGCATAAAATAAGCTGTGAGCCACAGTATGTGTAAGCCATTTGAAATTTTCGTCCACATACACTCCAAGGTATTTGTATGTTTTAACTTTTTCTATATTTGTAATGCATGTATTTATGACTAAGCCATTGTCATGACACCATCTCGATAGTTTTTTATTTCACCTTGCATGATTCTGCTTGCAACATCCACTTTTTTTTTATTAGATATTACAATTGCAGTATCGTCTGCGTATGCAAAAACAGAGCCTTCTTTTAAGATATTTATCATTTCGTTTGCATATATAAGGTAAAGAATCGGTCCCAGTTTTGAGCCCTGCGATACACCGGTTTCAGATGGTGTTTTATTGCTTAGCAAACCGTTGATCTTAACCCTGTAAGACCTAACGGATAGGTAGTTTTTAAAGCATTGTAAACAATTCTCTCTTATTCCATTTCTTTCTAAGATGTCGATTTGTAGATTCGAGTGAGAGAGCGTATCGTACTGAAATCTATAAATAGCGCTAGACAATGTACATTTTAGCTCAGCCATTTATTTTTATAGTTGGAGAAGTTTCCTAGGAGTTTATTTATATTTTTCCCTTTTTAAGCCAAATTTTATTGGGATTTAACATTTTATATTTCACTAAGAAATCGTTAAGTCTTCTTACTATTATTTCCTCTAAAACTTTTTCAATTACTGGTAGAATCGATATTGGTCTATAATTGTTGTAATCAGTTTGGGTGCCGCCTTTGTAAATTGGCCGGATTATTGAAGTTTTTAACAATTCGGGAATTCTTGTGTTATTTATGCTTGAATTTACAAAGGCTGTTATTATTGGTGTGAGATGAAAAGCATTATATTTTATATCTTTGGGCCTTATTTTGTCTACACCTACACCTTTTTTCGCGTTTAAGTTTTTTATAATGGTATAAATTTCATTCTCAGTTGTAGGCGATAGATACAGAGAATTTTGAATTCTCGTTTTTTCATACTGGAAAGTCTTTATATCACACACATGTAATATTCTTTGAACGTTTCTGTTAAAATTGTCTGCAAATTTATTAGTTATGTCTACAATATTTTCACTTTTAAAGTTTTTCATTAACGTTGTGTCAATATTATTTGATTTTTTACCAATTAATTCATTTATACATATTTTCAATTAAAATTTTTGATGCAAGGGGATGTGTGACTTGTACTTCTTCAGCAATTTGAAGCAGTGTTCTTTGGCCAGAAACGGTGCCTAATTACTCCAAACGCAACAGGAGCTGGTAATCCTCAATAGGATCGTTGGGTGATTTACGAAACAATATTCATTGATATTTGGTTTGAGTTGAGTCAATAAATATTTGTCGATACATTTTTGTTACGTCGGCTGTGTGGACAAAACGATGAAATCTCCACTATAATATCAGAAGAACAAGATCTTGCTGAAGATTGGGTCTAGGATATAAAATGTCATTAAGACTAATTTTAATGAGGTCGGGTTTCTGGCTTAGCCTGCGTTTCATTCTCAAAAACTGGGCCATGGATATATTTTCGGGAAGAGCCAATGTCTTCTCCTTTTTTAAAGGGTTGGGTAACAATATAACGTCCTATTTCGTTTCTAAGCGTCGTGGCTCTTAAATTGTTTTACAAATTGTGTCCTCGTTTAACCTCAAAATCTTGTTTAGGGTTTCCTCCACCTCCCAAGGACGACCTACTGAGTATGAAATAGTTGTTTTGGATGAGTCGCTTTCGAAATTGGTCCCCAACAATCCAGCCAAATGCTGTTTTCTCTTTTTTACCAAAAGAGATCCAATAGATCGCATAGGTGTTTCTATGCAATATATGCTCGGGCCTAAGTCGAGGCCATTGTCCAGTCCATTGGTCGGTGTTGATTAAAGTCTGCAAGTTCTAATTTAGCAGCCTCATTTACTTGCCTCGAGTCTATTATTTGCGGTGGTAAATTAGAAGGGAGGGTCTTAAGGACCGGCGCACTGTGGTCAATATTTTGAGATAGCGGCCAAAACTACTTTTGGTTTTTGTTCTCCGATTTTAAAGTTATTAGACTCATATGAAAGTAGACAGTAGTAAACCTCGGGAGCCAAAAAATTAGAACTCTATTTCAACTATTTCACTGAGAACAGGGTGGTCCAAAATGGGCTTTTTCAGAATTTAGTAAATTTATGATATTTTTAGTTAATTTTTTAAGTTTAAATGATCATAACTTTTTTGTTTTTCAAGATTTTTGGACGAAATAAATTTTGTGTTGTAACTTAACTTATTTCCTATTACTGGTAAAAAAAATTGAAGCTCTACTGTTTTCAGAACAATTTAAATATTTTTTTTTAAAAAGGTCCAATTTCTCGGAAATTTCCTACTTCATAGAGCACAACTCCTGTGAGTCAAGCTGAGTCAAAACACAAATTTACTATTTTGTAGTCCTAACTCTCCCCTATATTCCTATATATACATGTCCATGCATCGGGACTGCACTTTTTGAGCTACAGCAATTTTTCTGACCCAAGGTAAGATATTCGGTACAAATGAACGTCATATTTTTTGAGAAGTTATTTGTATGTGAAAGTGGCTATTATGCTTATATTTTGATGAAATTTTGTACAAGAGTTCTTATTCTGTTGAAATTAGGAGAAGTTGGCCCATATTTGGACCTAGTCCACATAGAAGGGTGTATCAAAATTTTGACAAAAATGACAATAGAACTCCCAAATTATGTGGTATCTAGCAATTAATTTGAAAAAGGTAAAAAATTATTTTATTGCCATCTAATATTACATAACTTAAATACCTGAAAATTGCAAATAAATTTAAAACCAATCGAAGTAAGTGGTAAAACCAAGTACCTGTTATATTATGTTTCCAAGAGGAAAAAAAGTTCATGTTGAAACTTCGAGCAATAGTATATTAATCCATGCATTCATTTTTTTTCTTCATTATTGTTTCAACAATGGCTAAATTCAGTTATAGTGTTCTATCTGATATATATTTTGAACGGAAAGGTGAAAACGACATTATTTTACATATAATGAATAATCCATTCTTCAAAATATGCGACAAACAAGAAATTAAAATTCATAACTTAAAAATAAAAAACTTTTTAAATACTTTAAGAAAACGGTACAATCAATGTTCCAGAAACAAGAAATTGTTTTACTCACGCAACCAAGAATGGCTAAGAAATAAACTTATTTTTAAAAAGCCATCAGTAACTACCACTGAAACTGGAAAAGGTGGTCGACCAGCAAAGCCAATTGATAATTGTAGTGAAAGATCACGAAGACGCAAGCTTAAACATATCAATGAAGAAGTTTCTTGTAGCATCATAAAGGATTCATTTCTGCATCAAATTCAACCATCGAAAACTAAAAAGAGTAAAATTGCTATCATTAAAAAAATAAATAAAATAGAAAGTATGCCGACACCAACTGAAGAAAATTAATTTACTCCAGAAGAAGCATTTGCACTATTTTTGGATTTGAAAATGACTAAAAACCAATATACAGAATTGCGGAAGCGAACCAATAAAAAAAATTGTAGAATTTTTCCATCATATCAAGATATAGTTTCTGCCAAAAAAGATTGCTTACCTTCACCAACTGCTATTAGTGTAACTTCAAGTTCAGCAGAAATCAAATTGCAGGATCTTCTTGAACACACTGCAGAACGATTACTAAAGACATTTGATGCTGACTATTTAAAGAAGTTTAAAAATTGCAGCATGACTTTAATTTCTAAATGGGGATGTGATTGGTCCTCTGGCCAGAAACAATACAAACAATGTAATGCGGAAAATTCATCAGATGCCAATTTATTCATGATTTCTTTCGTTCCATTACGTTTAACAAAAACATTTATTGGTTCAGAGCCGTCAACTAGTAGAGCTGCAGAGATAGATGTATGGAAGAATGAAATTCCATCGTCAACAAAATTTTGTAGACCAATAAAGTTTGCTTACAAAAAAGAAACTAAAGATGTCATAACTGAAGAAGTTGGGAAAATAAGAGATGAAATTAAAGAACTTAAACCCGTGATATTTGAATTTAATGATCAATGCATCGAAGTTAACTTTAAAATGTCACTTACAATGATCGATGGAAAAGTTGCACAAGCTTTAACCGAAACAAAGTCTTCGTCAAGCTGCACCATATGCCAAAAAACATCAAGTCAATTGAGCCAACCACCAACACAAGACGATAGTTTTAATAAAGCATATGAATTTGGAATGTCACCTCTTCATGCTAGAATTCGTTTTATGGAGCATATTCTTAAATTGGGATACGATTTGGAATTTGGCCCGTTAGGCCAAACAGTGAGAAACAACAAAGAAAATTTGGAAAAAAGAAAGCAAAAAAAAAAAGATATTCAAGAAAAATACCGTGAGATAGGCCTTATAATTGACCAGCCAATGCAAGGAGAAGGAAATTGTAATGATGGAAACACAGCAAGGAGATTTTTTTCCGATCCAGAAACTGCAGCTTCTATAACTGGAGTAGATTATGATTTAATACGACGATTCCAAATCATATTAGAAGTTATAGCATGTAGCAAAAAGATAGATGCAAAAAAATTTGGTCAGTATGCTAATGAGACAGCAACCCTTTATAACCAAAAATATTCTTGGAGACATATGCCAACCACAGTTCACAAAATTTTGTTCCATTGGGAACAAATAATTCAGCACAATATGCTTCCAATTGGAGATCTCTCAGAAGAAGCGCAAGAAAAAAGGAACAAAGACTACAGATTCTTTCGCGAGCACAATACAAGAAAAATTTCCAGATATTGTACTAATGAAGATCTTATTAATATTTTGTTGTGCACATCAGACCCGTATATGTCCAGTATTCGACAAAAATGGAAATCAACCTCATTAGAGTTAGATGAAGAAGCTAAACAACTACTGCAAAATGAAAATCAAAGCTATTTGGAAGAAATTTTTACTAATATTGTTTAATTAATACTAGTTTAAAGATTATAATTTGTTTCTAATTTTAGTATAAATTTTTATTAATACATTTAAATAAAATATATGTGCACTTTAAATCAATAGTAAAAGTTTACTAAAAATTTTATCGATGTTGTGTTCTGTATATAATATATCCAAATGGTATTGATATTGTTGGGAATTTCAGTGTTATTTTTCAGTTTAATCCTCACAAGAATTAGCTTTCTTCCAAAAAAAACCTACCTTTGGCCCCTGTAAATATTGAGACTAAATAAATGTCAGGGGCCAAATGTTGGCATTTGCTGACCAAAATTAAGTTTAGGAATAATAAATAAGTATTGGTTGTAAAATACGATTGAGGAAAATAAGAAATTATAAAAAAATACCTATTTAAAATGTAAAAATATTCAACTTTTACATGGAAACTCAACAAAAAATTAAAATGCATTTTTAACTCCACATTACTTACGTTCCTATCGGTCGATTTTTACGTTTGAACACGCAAATTGAAGCTCAAAGTCCCTCCTATTGAACAAAACAAATTGCGTAAAAAAATACCAATCCGGTCAAAAGTTATAGAGTTTTGACCGCTTTCTCGCGAAATTGACCACTGTGCGGCGCTCAGACTTCTAAATTAAAACTAGGGTCCACGCAGGAACAAAGGTTAAACAAGTAGGCTTTTGTTGAAGTTTCTGATACTGTCTGACTCAAAACTGAAACGTTTACTAAATTTGGTTTATTGGGTAAATTTAATCGGTTCTTCAATTTGTCCGATATGAATGTTGATTGTGAACCAGGGTCGATGATAGCTCTTGCCTGGAATAGTTGACCTCTTGTTTCGATGTGAGCTAAAGCTGTGAATAATAAAGTTTCTCTATCTTGATGAGGATTGATTTTCTTCTCGTAGGGTTAAGGACGTATATTATAGAAAATATGATGTTTTGTGTTGTTTCGTGCTGCGGCATTGGTACTTGAGTGCACATCAGCTCTACTATTAGCTAAGCTGTTTGAATTGTGTATCAATGTGTTATGCCTTTGTTTACACAATTTGCAGCTAAATTTACTTCACTCCTTGACACTATGGTCTATAGACAAACAATTGTAACAAGAATTTTGACTTTTAATATGTGGATACGATCATATACGGATTTTACCAATGTTGACAGTTGTGAAATATGGGTGTTATTTTCATTTGAGTCGCGTTAATTTGAAATGTGTGAACTTTTTTTAGAGTTTAGGCAATTTTTTTGATTTCTGATTTGAAAAGATTTAATTTGTCTTTAGATGATTTAATGTTACAAAACGATTCTAAAGTTTTGAATTTATGGGTCAGAAATTTGCCAAATACTTTCAATTTAGGAACTTCATCACAATCTGCACGAGAATCTTCAAACTCTTGCACGAAGGTTCTGGGAAGTTTTTGAGAGCAGATAAAAATTAAAAATGATTCCCATGTTGCTGTATTAACTCTTAGTTTTCCTAGAGTATTCCTACAGCCTACATCGTTGTAATTTTTTTTATTGATGCGCTTAAGTCTGTCGAGACATGTGGTAGGACTAAAGTAATATTGTACTGCTCATTTACCTGCATCGATTTGTTTTCATATCTATCTATAAGATTTTTCCAGGCCAAAATGAACCGTTCGTTAATGGGACGTGAGAAATTATAATGGGTCAAGTAAGATAGCCTTTCAACATTTCTGATTTTTGGATTAGAAATGTATATGGCTGGGAATAAATCACGAAAAATCTCACTTTCAAACGGGACATTTGATTGTCGCTCGGTTTTCTCCACAATTTGTTCAGACAACGCTTGGATTTCAGCCATTATTAACCCGACACACGTTTTGTATACAGATAAAGCTTTTTCGTATCTGTCGCGAAGTTTGCTTTTATCAATGGGTTGTTCGTTGCCTTCTTGTTTGTACGCCCTCTTCAGCTGATTCCAAATTGAATCGAGTTCAACACGAACGACTTCGAATGAATGGATATTGTCTTCAGCCCTGCTAATTTAACTTCCCAGTAATTATTTAAGGGTATTTTTTTTCCCCCTATTAAATTAAAAATTATTGCCACGATGGTAATTTTTTCTCTGCTGTTATTCGCGGCAGAATTTTTGCTTGTGTTTTTTCCTCTTTGTTATGTATGTTTAATATGTATATTAAATATGTATGTATGTTTTCGTATTGTCTTTTGTTGTTGGGTCTTTTTTCTTTAGTTGAAGACATCGTCTTATTGCTGTGTCTTGTTGTTGTTTGTTTTTTATGGCTTAGGTTAATTTTTTTTATAACAAAATTTTTGTAAATTATGTTATGTCCCATTCAAAGGGTACTATATACAGACCCGCACAAAACTATTGGCACAGCAACACTTTTTGGTATTTCACTGTTTTAAAGTCATTTAAAAGACATTATTAGGCAAAACTATTTGGTAATAAATATTTCCTACACTGGCTAAGCTCATATCATTGTTTTGTATTTTTAATTTAATTGCATTTAACAGTTTTGTTATAACATATTCAGTAGAAAGTCATAATTTTGATGCACAAAAGTTTTGGCACACCCAGAAAGAAATCTGGCTTCAGGCCGAAGTTTTCGAGATCTGGCAAGGATGTTAAAATAAAGTCATACAGGCATTTTCTATAAATATTAATTAAGCCGTTACTTCAGTTTTTTTGAAGTTTTCTTGAAGAAAAAATTTAAAAAATAATTAATAAACACCAAAATGAGCTCAAAACAGAAAGATACCAACGAATATTGGCGCAAAATAGTGCTGCACTTGCATAGCCAAGGCAAATCGTACGCTGAAATATGTGAAATAATGAAGAGAAGTCGTTTCACAATTAAATGCATTATTAAACGTTTTAAAGGGGAGACAATCTTCAATAATGCTCATCGAACAGGCCGTCCTTGAGCTTTAAGTGACCGCAAAAGCAAACAAATAGTAAGAAAAATAAAATAAAATCCCAAGAAAATATCGACTGAACTTGCTGCTGAAGTTGAAACAGGAATTTGGTAAGGATATTCATCCCATGACCGTTCGAAAAGCGCTTCACAAAGCTGATTACAAATCAAGAGTTGCTAGGTGTAAACCCCTTGTTTCTTGAATCAATCAAAAAAAGAGATTAGACTACGCAAGCAAGCCCGTCAGTTTTTGGGATGAAGTACTCTTCTCGGACGAGAGTAAATTTCATATTTTTCGCTCTGATGGCCGTATTAGCGTATGAAGAAAGCCAAATACGGCATACGAAAAACAATATTTTTCCTACAATTAAACATGGTAAGGTTGGTGTAATGGTGTGCGGGTACATGTCATCTGTGAGTGTTGGTGAGTTGGTATTTATTGAAGGAATCATGGATAAATCCGTTTATCTAAATATCCTAAAAGAAAACCTTACATTCCAACACGACAATGACCCAAAACATTCCGCTCATGATGTGCGTATGTGTTTAGCGTACAACGTGGCTCATGTTCTTCCACACCCACCACAATCCCTAGATCTCAATCCCATTGAAAATTTGTGGAAGGAACTTGACCGAAGGGTCAAAAAGCGATCAATTTCGACAAAATCGCAGCTACAGCAGGCCTTGAAGAAAGAGTGGTTAACTATTGGGCAAGAAGTAACCAAAAACTGGTGCATTCTATGCCTTAAGGCTTAAATGCAGTAATTAAGCAAAAAGACTTACCAACCAAGTATTAAATAAGAAATATTTTAGAAAAAAATCTGTATTTTATAAGCTTTTAAACTACTTGTGCCAATACTTTTGTTCGATGAAGTCGCGCTAATTTTTTGTTAAGTTTTCTATTAATTAATTAAAAAAATAAATGTTGATATAAACCAAATACATTAGTTAATTCATTGAATTAGCTAACATCAAAAGCATTTACTTCTTAAAGTTTTCCAATGGCCGTGAAGCTGGAATGAATTCAAGAAAGCTTGCTGTGCCAATACTTTTGTGCGTATCTGGAGGACACTGTGGCCTCAGTACGATAGTGGAAGATCCGCAAATCTACTGAGGTTTCCTCGGGGGCAGCTTGGCACACTGGTGGCAGTGCTGCCAGGGCACTGCGTCATTGGTGCTCACGCTAGGAGACTGAATCTTCCTCATCATGACTACTGTAGAAGTTGTCAAGATGAGGAGGAGGAGGAAACGGTGGAGCATCTGCTCTGCCACTGCCCGGCTCTTTCTGGGAATAGAGCGGCTATTTTTGGCAGTCCGAGACTGCATGGTCTTGCAGACTTATCCGTCTGCGATGTTTCTAGGATAAACTTGTTTATCCGGTCTTCGGGGTGGTTTGGATGTGGATCTTTTGATGGTGCCGTAGGGACCTCAATCTGATCTCTGCACATCCTGTTTCCAGGCAACACAATGGGACCTTTGGGACCCAAGTGAGTCGGTCTTTCTTTTTGGCCCGACGGCCTGTACAACCTAACCTAACCTATCTGTATATATGAAAAAATTAAGCACATTTGATAATAC
Source organism: Gymnosoma rotundatum (assembly GCA_916610165.2). Taxonomy (NCBI): domain Eukaryota; kingdom Metazoa; phylum Arthropoda; class Insecta; order Diptera; family Tachinidae; genus Gymnosoma; species Gymnosoma rotundatum. The sequence goes on along the minus strand of OU744337.1, from coordinate 84,572,040 downwards.
AAATGTATGTGTTAAATAAAACAGTGCGACTAATATATTCGGCTATGCCGAATTTTGTATTATACCCTTTACTATATATGTAAATCTAGTTTAGTGAAGTTACTCCAATGAAAAAAGCAAATATTGGGGTGGCAGAGAATTAATAAATAAAAAAAATTTTTACTGCATATATATAATTTTACATAAAAATAACCTCAGCTCTTAATGGGATAAGCATTTAAAAAAATTTTAGTTTTTCTTTTAAGATCTCTTCAAAAGCTTTAAAATGATATCTATCTTGATATTTAAAAAATTTGAAAACTTCAGAACCCCGTAATTCAGAAAATATGGGTGCTACATTGATTTTTAAATTTCTTATTTGGGACTTTTTTAAATTTACTCAATAAACAGTTTAAATCATTTTGATATTTCCGTATTAAAACACGTTGATTTGGTGAATTGTTAACGAATTGATTGCGACTCAGGAAACGATCTTTTTATCCCACTGACAGTACAGGGTGTTTTTTAAGCCCGAAAGAACTCTAAACTGTAAAAAATAACACAAAAAATAAAACTGTAATAAAGATTTTTTTTACACGAAAGATCAGAACATGGCATTAATAATTAAAAATAATTTCGGGCATATGGCCACCGCGGCTGCTTATTACTGGACGTCCAATTATGAGTCACATTTTTAAGTACTGCTGGCCGTATGTCTCGAATAACACGAAAAATGTTGACTTTTAAAGCGTCAATTGTTGCTGGTTTATCAGCATAAACCAGTGCCTTATGTGGCCCCACAGGAAATAATCGAGAGATGTCAAATCGCACGACCTTTGAGGACAATTGACAGGTCCATTTCTTGAAATCAAGTTATTGCCAAATTTTTATATTAATAACTCAATGGTTGCGGTTGTCGTATGGTACGTAGCGCCATCTTGTTGAAATCACATTTCGTCCGGATCAATGTCATCTATATTTTCAAACAAAAAATCATAAATCATGGTGCGGTAACGAATTCCATTGACCGTAACGTGAGATCCAGCCTCATATTAGAAGAAATAAGGTCCGATGATGTCACCAGCGTGTAAACCACACTAAACGGTGCATTTTTCCACGTATCGGGCGGACAAAGCCTAATTAATTATCATTTGTTTAAAACTTCGAACACTTAAAACATGAAAATAGATAAATTAATATGTAATAAATTTGTTTTTTGTTTTGTTTGTGTTATTTTGTTTGTTATTGTTCCCATAAGGTGTCTATTCCTTTATTTTTTTTTTAAGACCAGAGCACCGACTTCTTCCTTTTCCCTGATGTAAATTCCTCTTTCATGTCCAATCGAACTCTTATTAAAAGTTTCGAAAATTTTACGTCTAATTCAATTCTAGAAATGCTCGAATTGATGACTGATTTTCAAAGTAAACTTGGACGATTTGATAGCGTTGTTCAAGCGAGAGTCTTTTCATAATGATTTGCCAGAATTTACTGAAAATAATAAGAAAAAAATTTTTCACCTCAATTTAATTTATAGTCTTATTTTTTATAATTTCAAGTTCTATCATGCTTAAAAAACACCCTTTACTTTAAAATAGCTTTAAATAATAGCTTTTAATAATAGAAATACACATTTTCACATTTTTATTGATTTAAAAAATGAAGCATTAAAAGAAAATATATTGTAATCTTTTCGTTATAGGCGAATCTGTACCACAGATGAAGGAATCTTTGGAGTCTCTTGATAGCTTGAACACTGAGCTGGATGTAGAAGGCGAAGGAAAACTTTTTGTTTTATATGGTGGCACTAAAGTTGTTCAACATACGGCACCTACAAAAGATGCAATGCGAGCTCCAGATAGTGGTTGTATTGGGTATGTGATTCGCAACGGTTTTAATACATCTCAAGGCAAATTGTTACGAACAATTTTGTTTGGTGTCAAACGTGTTACGGAAAACAATTTGGAAACATTTGCTTTCATTGTATTCCTTATGATATTTGCTATAGCAGCTGCTTCCTATGTTTGGATTAAAGGTATTGAGGATCCAGAACGTAATCGCTATAAACTTTTTTTGGAATGTACTTTGATTCTTACATCAATTATACCTCCTGATCTTCCAATTGAGCTGACATTGGCCGTTAACACGTCCCTAATGCAACTTTCAAAGTTATATGTATACTGTACAGAACCTTTCCGTATTCCTTTTGCTGGAAAAGTCCAAATCTGTTGTTTTGATAAAACTGGTACCCTAACTTCCGACAATTTGATGGTCGAAGGTGTTGCTGGACTTACAGATGACGGAGTCATCGTACCAATGGACAGAGCAGAAGACAACACAATCCAAGTTTTAGCCACCTGTCATTCGCTGGTAATGCTTGATGACGGCCTTGTCGGTGATCCACTTGAAAAAGCTACACTTACTGCCGTCGATTGGAATCTTACAAAACAAGACAACGTTATACCAAAACGGGGTAAATTGAAGCCACTGCGTATTTATCAACGTTTCTATTTTTCGTCCGCTCTTAAACGCATGTCGGTTTTAGCAGGCTATTTGTCGCAATTTGGTAATGAAGTAAATTATATTGGAACAGTTAAGGGAGCTCCAGAAGTTTTAATGAAGATGTTAAAAGAAGTTCCCGAAAATTATGAAAAAGTTTGTATTCATTTAAAATATTGTATTGTTACTATATCGAAATTATTTGTTCCGTAGACGTTTATAGAATATTCTCGTCGTGGAGCACGCGTATTAGCATTGGGTATTAAAGAATTCGGTACTTTGAACAATCAGCAAGTCCGCGAAATAAAACGAGAAGACGTTGAATGTGATCTTATTTTTGCTGGTTTTGTTATCATTTCGTGTCCTATGAAACCGGATTCAAAAAGTGTTATTAAAGAACTTATACAAGCATCTCACAAAGTTGTAATGATAACTGGTGATAATCCTTTGACGGCCTGCCATGTTGCTAAGGAATTACGATTTACAAGGAAAAAAATACTTATCCTTACCCCCTCTCAAAAGATTGGGGGCGAATATCAATGGGTCTCTATTGATGGTGAAAATGTTTTTACTTTGGACTCGAAGTTAGAAAGCATGCTACTCAATTTTGATCTATGCATAACCGGAGAGGGTCTACAGTATCTTAAAGAGTATAAAAATAAATACATGCTACAAATTCTACCGCGGATTACTGTCTGTGCTCGTTTTGCACCCAAACAGAAGGAATATGTTATAACAACTCTCATTCATCTTGGCTACTGTACTCTTATGTGTGGCGATGGTACGAACGATGTAGGTGCCTTAAAACATGCAAACGTTGGAGTTTCATTGCTCTCTAATGTGCCAATAAAACGAAATACCAGCACCGCCATTGTGGCTTCTGGTACTGTTGAAAATGCTGCTAGCCCGGTTACTGGTGCTGCAGCAGCTGCCAGTCAACGGTTTAGTGGTCGCAATGCTCTAGCTGCTTTGGCGCATCGGCCGCAAAATCATACATTATCACCGCGTGAACGTGGAATTCAACAAAGACGTGAACAAATTGCTCAAACCCAAGCACGTTTACAAACGGTATTAAGAGAAATTGATGAAGAACAAGTGTCAGTCGTTAAATTAGGTGATGCAAGCATAGCAGCCCCTTTCACCAGTAAATCATCATCAATTGTTTGTGGTATGTTTAATCTATAAATGATTCTTTTGTCTGTTTGTATCTTTACAATTGTTTTATGTTATTGTTAAATAGTTAACCATATTATAAAACAAGGACGTTGTACTTTGGTTACTACATTACAAATGTTTAAAATATTGGCTTTAAATGCCCTGATCTCAGCGTATTGTCAATCTGTACTCTATATTGATGGTGTAAAATTCAGCGATACTCAAGCCACATTGCAGGGTCTATTTATAGCTGCTTGCTTTCTATTTATAACACGTTCTAAAGTAAGTATGAAATTTGATACTTATTTTTAATTAATTCTTGAAATTATTACTAAGAATTCTTATATGTTGTTGATTAAAAGATTTTGATGTATTTATCGAGAGCAATCCATGAAAAATATAGTTGGATTTTATTTTTTTTATTTTATTATTCAGTTTTAAGTGTTATTAAATTAGTTTTTTTGGGAGTACGAATAAATTCGGTTCGTTTTATTTCCGTTAAAAAAAAATGTATAATTTTTATATGCAAATAAGTAATCAATGGTTAATATTTTTTCACCTCATCTAATTTTTAAATATTTAACCAATACAACATTTTTCTAAATGCACAATACCCGGCAATTACAAACGTAAAACATGACACCTTTACGACTTTTGCGACATTAAGCCGAGTGTTAACGTACAAAACAATAACTTTATCGTGTTTTTCTTCGTTTTTAATTAAATCAGTTTAAGTTTGTGCCGATCGTCATCAAATTGCCTTGCTTGTCAATCATTCGAATGGATTTGAAAAGTCATTATAAAGCCAATGACTTTGCCGTCTTCTTTTGAATTGCACTTAGATCTTTAGTGAGTAAAATAATTTCGCGGTCCAGAGCGACCGCATTGTATTCTATACAATACTGATGCACTTTTTGCTTATACAAATTTCAACATTTTGAACACGACAAAAAATATACATTTTGTACAAAATTAAAAAAAAAAAAAAAAAAAATGAGCGCACCCCATAGTTTACAACTGTGTAACCTCTTAAAGCCGCCCTAGTTAGATGCAGCTTTTAAACATTTATAATAATCAGACTCATCTGTTGAAAACGAAGCGAATTAAATTGCACTCCCATACTTTTATGTAAACAAAAACTAAACCAATGTAATAAATATGATTCTTTTACACTTTGCAGCCCTTAAAAACGCTATCGAAGACAGCTCCCCTTCCTAATATTTTTAACTTTTATACAGTCTCTACAATACTGTGTCAATTTTCTGTTCATTTTGCTTCATTGTTTTATTTAACTCAGGAAGCAACCGCCAGAGCACCACCAAGGTGAATTAATATAATTTAAAAAATATATGTTTTCTATAAATAATTATTGATTAATTGACCAGAGAAGGAAAGGTTAAATTGTACATTGATATGGACTCTGAAGAAAAGCAAAAATTTGAGCCGAATATTATCAACAGCACTGTGTACATAATTTGTTTGGCATTGCAAGTGTCTACTTTTGCTGTTAACTACAAGGTAGTTTACTTTGATTAACAGCTTTTTGTTGAAACGTTTTACTTCTATAGCTTATTTTTAACAGGGTCACCCATTTATGGAAAGTTTGCGAGAAAACCGTTTACTTTTGTATTCAATTCTAGTATCTACTAGTTTAGTGATAATGCTATCCTTGGGCCTATCACCGGATTTGACAAATACCTTTGAAATCGTCGAATTTCCTAGTGATGTAAGTGAAGATCCTGACTGATAATAAAAATAAAAATATTTTTACATAATTATTTTTTTTATTCATTTAGTTCCGACAAATACTTATATACGTCCTGTTAGCAGATACAGTTGCTGCATATGTGGCAGATAAAATATGTTCATTCCTTTTTGGTGAAACCAGACGAAAATCCAAAGTACTGAGCTGTTAAAAGTCATTCTATAGTATCTTTTTAATGCCTTTATTTATGAATTATTTATTTAAATAATTTATTTTTGTTTAATGTCTTAGAATAATTAATTTCTTTATTTTGCTTCTGGGTCAAAATTATAAAGTGTTTAGAAATAATTTTTCTGTTATCAAAAAACATTGTTTTTTTCTAAAATTTAACGCTTCTGTCGGATCTATTATAGGCACTTAACGTACAATCTTATTTTGAAATGTAAAAATTAATTTTTATTAATATATTAAGTTATTTTTTACCAGAGTATTTTTGTGTTTTCATTAAACGTGTGCACATAATATCAATATTTAAAATGGGCAACCGTTAGACTAAAAAAAAAGCTTTTTACACTTTTACAAACTTTCCTAAAAACATCATTGTATTTTACTTCCAAGACTGTTAATAAAAATATATTCTTATATTAAGACATTTTAGATGAATTTAAGATTTCTAATTTGAATATATACAGAAAGCTCACAGTTCTTATATTTTAAATCATTAATTTAGTACATGATAAAATTAAAACACTTTCGGACATTATAATGGGAGTTTTATTATTCGCCTAGTCCCGGCGAATAAGCGGCTTATTAAATATTGTAATTCATAAATTATTAATTGGTTGTGTGTCATCTTGCACAGATTAGCTATGGTTGGTCTTTGCTCTAAATTTCGGAGTCAAATAGAAATACAGCAAGATAGTTATTGATTTAGCAAATTTTTCCTTTAAGGCCAATTTATAATATTTCGGTGTGTGACATCCATTTCTTTAAATCCTTCAATATCACCCCATTTAACTGAATCATTTATAAAAGAAAATAAACTTTTTCTACTGTATATACTTATTTCTACAGTTTTCTATAACAGTTAATATTTATTAGAATGTATTTGCGAATAGAAAATATATCATTTTGTATAATTTTTATAAACAGTTTCGGATGTCATTGTTTTTTATTTATTGAATTAATCGATAAAAGTAGGTTTAATACAACTAGTGTACATAAATAATTGTTTGATTAATATGCAAAATATTATTACACTTTCTTAAACTCTAACAAATAAATAAATTAATAAAATAAATTAAAAAACATTTTTAAATTTTGCTGACTTAAACTTTTCTCTAATTTTGCTTTATAGCTGTTGGAGCAATTGTTATTGTCGCGACGTCGTCCCTTTTCGACTCTTCCAGTTGTTTAAATTGTATAAGAATCACCAGATATGTTGTTACAGCTGAAAATATCTTATAAATAAGATTAAAGTCAGTATGATTCACTGGTATTGTAAAGAATAAGTATAGAATATAAACATAAAATTGCGTAAGTGGCTAAGCCGACGGTTAACAGAAAGCAAGATTGAATATTTGGACGAAATATAAAGATAACGAAAACAAGAGTGATATTCGTCTATGGCCGAATCTTATATACGCCTTACCATTTATGTATGTATAACCACATGTACCATACTGCAGATTTCCCGTTGAATAGTTTAAAGAAAAATCGGCATAAGAAATTCTTTTACAATAAAGTTTTTCTGATCAAAAAAACTTTTTTCCGAATATTCGGGGTTGTCATGGAATCCAATTTTATTGGAATTGGATTTAAAACCGACAAAAAAATCGCGTTGGTGTCATGAAATCCAAGTTATCGGTTTTGTGTTCGAACTTGAAATTTTATCGGTTTTAGGTGTCATAGAATCCAATATTATCGTTTTTTTTTCATTGGAAATAAAACAAGAGGTTAACAGCTGACGGAATTAATTAATTGTTTTTATTTATTACAGTTAAATAATTTGCAAAAATGTAAGTAAATAAAAAAGTTAAAAGTAACATACGAGTGTTAATTTTACTTTTTACCCACTGCGGGCAAACGTAACGCTCGATAGCCACAAGCACATCGGGCAACACTGTTGATACAGTGCTTCTACCAAAACTTATACTGGATTCCTTGCCAACAGACTTCTGATAAGATCCTTCAGTTAAAAAGCGTAACTTGGCTGCTAACTGCAACACAGGTGGTATATTTAAACATTGCAAATGTCCTTCAATAATTAAGAACTTCTCGAAAAGCCTCTTTGTTTAAACGATAAGATAAGATCTGCACAACATTTATATATATATATATATATATATATATATATATATATATATATATATATATATATATATATATATATATATATATATATATATATGTCTGTAACAGAGATCCAATTCGCGCAGCTCAAAGTCGGCTTAAAGCCGCCGCCGAGTATATTTTTGATGTTTGAGCCGCCGCCGATTTGAGCGGCTTATTTCGGCTAAAATACGTCAGTCGACTTAAGTGGCATGTAATAAAATTAAACTTTTTTGAACTTAATTTATTTTTATATTTTTTCACATTTTGCGATATAAAAATGCTTAGAGCAAATTTTCAAACTATAATCTCAAATCATGATAAGACCAAATTTAAAAATTAAGTAGACATGGCAACTTTGCATTGTTCAAAAAATAGGTTTTTTACGGCGGTAAAAAGTCGTTATTTTTCACTGGAAAAACAAACAACATTACTAAGAAAAGAATACTGTTACTATTCATTTGTGAAATTATATGTAAAGAATTTCGTTTTAAAATGACACAAAGATACATTAAAAATTATTTTCTAAAAGAAGTGGAAGAAAAGAAAAATTGTAGAAACTTTATCAGATTCTGATGAAGATCAAAATTTAAATAATTTAATTTTACCGGGATCCAGTGACGTTTTATATTACAGTGAACTTTTGAAACGAAGAACGGAAATAAAAAAAATTTCAAAAATTATTTGCGAAAGTGGCATTTCGGAATGTTGGAATTTTCTTGGACATTTATACATAGGTGGTAGAAAAGTTCTAGAGAAGTATACATTTTGCAAAGAGTGCTTTGAAGCTGAAGACATGATACTTAAATCGTAAGTATTTTTTAATGTTCGTGTTTTCTTAAAAGTTTTAATGTGCATTTTTTGTTAAGATTTGGAAAAACTACGTCAACAACAAACCTTTCAAATCACTTGCGAGCTGTTCACGACATTGATGTTAAGTCAACAAACTATAAAAAAAACACCGCAATGACACAAAAGTTTCAAAACGCAAGGCGTTTAGCTGAAATGTGCTGTATAGATTTGCAACCATTTGCTATTGTTGAACGTGAGGGGTTCCAAAAATATTTAAAATATTTAGATCCTCAGATTGATTTGCCCACTGCATTTACTGTGTCGTCAACAGCTTTAAACGATGTTTACGATTCGTACAGGAATCACGTCTTAAACATTTTAAAAATGTCACCAAATAATATATGTTTAGTCTTAGACATGTGGACAGACAATTTCAAACATCTTTCTTATATAAACATCAAAGCACATTATTGCCAAGATTTTGAAATGAAGGTCGTCACGTTAAAAACAGAAATTTTTCCAAGACCTCATACAGGATTTGCTGTATCTGAGAAAATTAAAGATGCAATTGTAGAGTTTAATTTGCAAAATAAATCCCTGTGTGCAGTAACTGATGGCGGTACAAATATTGTTTCAGCGTTAAGAATGCAAAATATAACTCGTTATGGATGCAGTGCACATGCGCTGCATCGGTTTTTAAGCCATGATGTGTTAAACAATAATGATTTTAAGCATATCAATGCCATATTACACAAATTAAAGACTATATACCGCAGTTTGACTTATAGCTCGGATGAAATTATAAGACTACAAAAGTTAAAAGAGCAAAATGAACTTGCAAAAATTCTGCTAGAAATTCAGCATATTGTTGAAAGTATGGATTCGAATGACAGTTTTCCAAGTGATGAAGACGACTTAAGTGTTGAATTAGTAAATGCACTGCATTCTAGCGGTAGCCAATCATTGAAAAATGCAGTTCCAACACGGTGGAACTCTTTGTTAGTAATGCTAAATAGTTTTACAAAAAATATTGATATCATCAACATTGCATTACTGAGAGCGAACAAAGAACCACTAATAATTCCGGAAATGGAAAAATTGATAATTAAGGAATTTGCGAATTTTTTGCAAATATTTGAAAACGCAACTCAGTACCTCCAAGCCCAGCTGTATCCAACAATATCGGCGTGTATTTATTTTTATGAAAAAATAATTACATCTCTTGGGAAGGCTGAGGAAGAATCTTGTTTTAATCTCACGATCAAATTGTGCAACTTTTCGAAAGAGTATTTTGGAAAAAGATTCAAAATTTTAAAAATTCATTTAATTGCAGCAATTTTAGATCCATGCCAAAAAAATTGGCCGATTTTAGACAAATATGTAAAAAAAATACCAAAATTTGGCGATATCCCAAATACATATCCTCTGATCGACGATGCAGATATCCATGTATCTAAGGAACAGCTACTGCGAAGTGAAATACCAAAATTGAAAACTAATACGGAAGAGAGCCCATCCACAAGTATTGCTGCGACGTCGAACCGTAAAAGACAGGTAATTTTCGTCAACATATATGAACAGATATAATTGAAAAAAAAATTTTTTATAGCATGTTTCAAACACGAGACAGCAAATGTTGGAATTTGTTTCAAATGCATCCTTAGACTTAGCAAAGGATCCTATCGAAGTAGAAATAAAAAAATATTTCGCATTTGAAGTTAATGAAATTGAGAACATTGATTGGTGGCAGCAACATAAAAATGTAACTTATTAAAAGAATAATATAATATAACATTCAAACATCTTCTTTTTTAGATATTTCCAAATATAGCTAAGCTGGCAGATGTATGCTTTGGAATTCCAGCTACATCATCGTCATCTGAGCAAGCTTTTTCCGTCGCTGGATCCTGCATAAATGAAAAAAGAAGTCGACTTAATCCATCAACAATTAAAAAACAACTCTTTATTCATGACAATAGAAAGGTGGTTGAACCATATTTGGAGTCAAAATAAAAAATATTTGTTTACGATAATATATAATATATAAATAAATTAAATTTTCGTTTAGGCTCAAGTTCGCAAATTTTATTTAAATAAAACTTTTTTTGGTTTATTCATAAAAATTAAAATTTACTTAAAGTATTCTTTATGACAAATTTTGTTTAAAAATTCGTCATAAATTGTGCTTAAAAGTAAACTTTATTTTTTATGAATAAGGGCGCTTACTATTTGTCGGCTTCAGCCGACTTTAAGCCGCCGCCGATTCGTTTTTCTTAGCCGCCGCCGCCGAGAAATTCGGGACGACTTGGACCTCTGGTCTGTAACGGTTCAACAGTTTGCCCATATACATCAAATTGTATCAACTATTTAATTTATAATATAATTATACCAAATAAAGTAGTGGACATTCTGTCTATAATTAAGTTGTTTGTATACAACGGTTCAAAAATACGGCCATATAGAACAAATTACATTAATTTTGGGAACATCCTTTAATTTCTAAATTCAAATTATAAGCTTCTTGTTATAGCGGACTTAGCAATTCAGGTTCGTTGTAAATTTCAAGCGTCTGTCTATAACTGTTAAAAACTATAGCGATATACATCAAATTAAATGAAGTATTGGCGCACCCTTTAATTTATAATTCTTAATATTAATACATGTTACTATAACGGCCATATCAATCGACATTCTGTCCAATTTGCAAGCGTTTGTTTATAACGGTTCAAAAGATAGGCCCATATAAGTAAATTTACATCAATTATGGGGGCACCGTTTAATTTTTAGATTTAGTTTTGTATAATTTTTTTGTTTTTCGAAGCTATAGTAATACGCAGTCATTTTAAATTTTACAGAAGTGCCCTTTACAGTTCATAATACACGTAAAAAATATGTATGTTGTATGGGGACACCCTTTTAATTTTTAAGATTATGAACTGTTTTTAAAACGGGAGCAATCTGTAAGCATAATCTATCATATCACCATAAATTTTCAAAATCGGATCAGAAATGACTGAGTTCTGGAGGCACAAATAAAAAAAACAACATTCAGCCGAATTGTATAAACTCCTTCTTTTTTTGAAGTCGGTTTTTTTTAACAACTTTTGTGTTTTTTACACAACTTACAGCAATATTTTAGTACAATTTGGAAAATTTTGTAAAAAAATACACTTAAAATTGTAAACAAAAGAGCAAAAGCAGAAAACACCTGATTCGAATATTGGTTTTATTTGCAATCGAAAATAACAAAACCGACATGTTTTCATGACACCAAATAAATCCAATATCGGATTTCAAAAGCGATAATTATCAAATCCGACTTGGATTTCATGACAACCCCGATTGTAAGTTTTGCTTAGGGTTGTTGTCCCAACTTAGTAAATGAAGAGGTTGCTGTCACCAATTTTTCTAACTTCTTTCCCTTTTTTATCATAAGCAACAGCCATCTGCTGTAATAAAAACGAAAGTTGATGTGGAAAAATAAGAGGCAGGCGTCGTGTTTTTCTCACTGCCTCGAAGGACATGGCCCGATCTGGCTGATTTTCAACAGCAAAATTTTCGAAACTATGTATGATTGATTTAAATTTACTTCGAATTTCTCTAGTTCATCTAGTGCCTTCGCAAAGTTGATTTCAACACTAACACAGACGGACTTCGCTCAATCGACTTCGCTATGCATAAAAACTCAGAATATGTACACTTTATGGGGTCGGAAAACATTGTAGAATTACGAACAGAAGTGAAGGGTACAAAAATTGTTAATCACCTCTATCGCGAATTATTTTCCACATAAAATTTTTTTACATTTCACTGAAAACCAAGTTCACCTTATCATGAATGTTTTGTTTTTGCGTGAAATGTGGAATTTTTTCATTTCGTTGTTCACTTTGATTTTTATAGTGGAATTCATATATAAGTATTTTTTATCTAATAAGAAGTTTTAGGTTAATAAAAATTAATTTTGGAGTAAAATCGGTAAATAAATTTTAAAGTGACATTCTTCCTAACAAGATGTAATGTAACAGGTTAAAATTGCCACGATATATGCCATATTATACATTCAAGCTTTGGAGGTCCGTAACGCCGAATCTAAGGGTCAGTCACAAATTTTTCACTTTACAGTTTTTGCTTAAATTTGCATTTTATACCCCGTAAACAACTTTTTTTCATTTTTGCAAATGCAATATTCAAGTTGTGGAAAAAATTGTTCACGTGAAATTTCCGATGCCAATTTTCAATTCGAATGGAATAAAAATTTCACGGGAACAAAAATTACACTTTTCATTTACGATAGGGGTGAATAAGTATTATTTGTAAAAGTAATACCCCTAAGTAGTTTTTGTTTTCATATTGTAATACGCATTTAGTTAATTTGTATTTAAATTTAAGTTGTGTTTAAAATAGTTTCCGATTTTCAGTCAGCTATGAGCATTTTTATTTAAATATTATGAAAATATGGCAACATTACGAAATGTTAAAAATTTTATAATTAAGGCGTTAGACGCAAAGCAATGTAATTCATACCTTTTGCGCTTGAATTTCATCCCTAAATAAGAGCGTCAACTTTGTGTCTTTAACAGTAAAGTTAACTCATTTTATTTTACTAAACCCGCTGTATAAGAATAAAGAAGAGATAAAGCCGCTAGATTGCCTTGAAAATAACTAAATTGTCATTATTTTTAACCATAACAAAACAAACCAACAAGCAGCCAACTTCACTTCCTAACGCACTGTCAAAATTGGTTTTCCGATTGCTAAGCGTTGACGCCGTGCTATTTAGGGATGCTTCATACATTTTGTATGTACATGAGAAATTTTGACAGATATCTTGCGCTTTACGGGCTAATTTAGGGATGGCACGCGTGTAAAGAGTACTCCTAAAGGGACCAGGACTATTCCAAAAGTAATCCAAATATATGGGAAAAACATGCTCCATTTTACGTTACAATGACCTAGGAGAGGACCATGTAATCCAAAAAAACATTACGTCAGAGTAATCCAAAAACTAGTCCACGTAACTACTCCGCAAATTATTAACACAGGCTTAGTCTTGACATTAATTCATGTGACTACTCAATGGATTACCACAGAAAACTAGTTTGGAAAACATTTTATACTATTACCCCGCGGAATATAAACAAAGGACTAGTTTTTAAATTACTCCGATATGAATACTCCATGGAACACCACAAGAGACTAGTTTCAAAACTGGCCTTTGGTAAAATTTTATAATAGTTTGTGAACAACAACTACTCACAAACACATTTACAGCTATCGTGAATGTTTTTTCCCTCGTAATATTTTCCTTCTCCCCATGAATGAAGAAAACAAGATTGCGCATTGAGCCGTTCAAAAAATTTTTCTACTGCGCATCTACGTCACAATAGAATGAAATTGAGTGTTTGTTATAAAAAGAGTGGGATATTTTTGGCGCAAAACTGGAAATAATTGTATAACTTCTGAACGGGTGCATCGATTTGAACAAAATTATAAATGGGAAGAAAAAAATATATAATCGAGTAAAAATTTTATGTTTGGGTTTGAAACCCGAGAAGAAGAAGAGCTATTTCGAGCTACCAAAGTTTTAAATTTTGGCTTAAATGAAAGTTATTTCATTAGTTTTTCCAAAATAATCTTTTTATAAACGAAATACATATATAATAATATTAATGACCTTAATGCTAAATAACTGAAAGTAAAATAAATTTTAAATTATTTTTAAAATAAAATTGAAACCAAAATGTTTAAAAAATAAGTTAATTAATAATTTACTTTAATTGTGCTTGATTCCTTAAAATATAAATATTTCATGATAATAAGTTAATTTTTTTAATTAAATTTTTTTCTTTGGTCGTGTTGTAGTCTTTAAGCTCCGCATTAAGTTTTCGTATTTTAAAATACATATTTGAACTTAAAAATAGCTTTTTTACTTTGTAATCACATCTAATATGATTAGGCTGATTAGTTAAATCTTTTACCAAATCTTGTTTAATGAGAAGAATAGTCTTTATTATTTTTTTGAAATAATGGGTTCAGTTCTTCAAATATATTTTATAGTTTCAGGTGTCGGCTTTATTAGTCCTTCCTCGTTTTGTGCCACTGCAATATCTGGGATATAATTTTTAAGTTTGTGACAAATATAGCCTGCGAGGTTTTCGAGACTATCATACTCTAATGTGGTTAACTCTTTTTTTATTTTTAATAAATTTTCACCGTTTTTATTTTAATTCTAATACACTTTCCATACACAAATAAAGTTTGTTTACAAAAAATATTCTCTGCCTACGTAACACATAAGAGAGAGATCGCAATACCACAAACTAACGGACCTGCGCAATGCGCAATCTTGTTTTCTTGATTCATGCCTTCTCCCTAAGGTTGCGATCGTGAATTATTTCCACGTGAAAAAACTCGTATGTTCGAAAAAATATAGTATCGCCGATTTTTATTCCCGTGGATTTTTTCCCAAAAATTATTTGAATTTTTTCACAAACATTTTATTTGGGAATAAAAAAAGAAACACAATGTAAGCAGTTTTCTTGTTATTTTTTAAAATAGTCGTTAATTGTTTTATAATATTTTAATAAGCGATATTTTTCAAAAAATTCCCTGGCAATTCTTCTATATCTCGCCAACAAATCCACCTCGGACAAAGTTTGTTCTCAAAAATCGTTAAAATTTCTGCTCAAGATACTGGAGAGGCTTATCGAGATCCACATGAGGATGGAAATCGATAGGAACCTTCTTTCTCCGTTTCAACCCGCCTACACAAGGGGTAGATCGGTTGAGACGGCTCTACACTCGCTCGTGGTTTATACAGGGAACTTACTCGGGCATAACAACTTTCATGGACATTCAAGGGTCCTTCAACAATAGCGACCCGATTACGATCACTCAGGCTTTCAGAGAGAGGGGGTCGACCTGTCGATAATCGGGTTCATGACACGCTTGCTAAATTGCAGGATGATAATGTAAGGGTAAGGTAAGTGGCACACCACAGGGCGGAGTTCTGTCTCCACTGTTGTGGAATGTTGCAATTAACAGACAACTTGTGGAAATGGATTTCATGTGCTTTAAGACTGTCGCCTACGCGGATGACGTGGCGGTGGCAGTATCTGGGATACACGCCGACACGGTGTCGGAAAGGATGGAAACAGCGTTCAGGGCAATCTGCAACTGGGGGCGGGTGAGCGGACTGAGTTTCAAGTCAACCAAAATGAAACTTGTTCTCTTTTCTAGAAAATATAAACTTCCGTATTTTACAGTTTGGTTGTGTAGAAATCGTAAAAATTAGATGAACAAATAATAAAATAAAAAAATGAGAAATTGGTTGGGGTTTATAAATATATATTTTATTTGTACAAAGTACAAACCTTTCGGCTCGGGGGTTCGTTTACAATTAATATTCTTTGACAACATTCTTTAATTTTAAGCCGCAAATGAATAAAAAATATATAAAATACTGGTATTTGTGTTATATATCCAGGGGCATATAAATACAAGCACTTATTTTAAAACTTATACTTAAACATTCCGGCCCCTTGCTATATTACAACAAGGAGAAACGAAGTATATTAAAAAATATTTGTATATATAGAAAAGAAATAAATTCAGCTTTTTATATTATATTATAGTGTACAAGTTAGATAATTGTTAATTCATTTAAAAATAAATTCATTTAAAAATAACTTTATTTAAAATAGGTTACATAAATGTTAATTCATTTAAAGTAAATTAAAATAATTAAATTATTTTACATACTATAGAAAATTGAAATTCATTACAGTATGTAGCAAAGAAAGTAAAAGCAATAAGTTTATAAAAATTATTAAATACCAAAATTCCCGATAATGGCCCAGTCAAGGAGAGTGTCCTGAGCCATTGGGGTTCCGACCGATTCTGGTTGAATACTGGACTTAATAAGAAGAGGGTAGATATCTGAACCAAGTACAACGTCACCATTAATGTAAAAGTTTGGGTCGGCAAGGATTAGGTTAGAGTACAAAGACTTGACTCTTTCATCAAGCTTTTCCTTGGGTTGTGTGTAAGGAAGATTTTCAGCAACTTTAGCCGTCAAACTAAAAACTGGACCTTCATCAAGGCGAGACTTTATTTTTATAGGGCACCATTACTCCGTGCCACTTTTTTTCACCGGAAGTTTGTACCGTTCAATAAGAAATTCTTCAATCGAACTAAATTCATAGCAGGGGTTAAGAATTCCCTTAACGTTGCCCCATTTATCTCCTAGCTTTACTTTTACAATTACAGTTGGTATGAGTGTGACAATACGAGGAGTTAAGCATGAAGGACTCGATATGCTTGAGGTAGATTTTGTCGATCGAAGGCGTTTATGCTGATGTAAAAGGGTATGGTGACGACCTCCACACTGACGACAACGAACGGTATTACGGCATCGGCTAACCAAGTGTGAGTCTGCCAAACAATTCTCACAATAACGATGTCGTTTAACAATTTTTAATTTTTCTGTCACGTTCATCCTTTTAAATTTAATGCATCTTCTTAATGGATGATTTTGTTGGCATAAACGGCAATCAGGGCGTTTTTGTTGGCCATGAAAAATGCGATTTTCTCTAACTTCCAGTGGGGATAGGCTTCTCAGATGGTCGCGTGGCATTTTTTTTTTAACTGTAAGGAAATGAAAATTTTTATTAGTGTTGTTCAGGACTAGGGAGCAAAACTAGTTTAATAATTGGCCTAGTTACGATGCCATTGGCAGTACAAATTTCGGCTACTCTATCTTTGTTATCGTTACCGCGAATAACTCTTTCAATGCGGCCAAGCCGCCATTGATTAGGAGATAAATTTTCTTGTCGAATGACGACAAGATCGTCGTTAGCGTAATCTCTTTGGGGGTACTTCCACTTAATGCGCTTGTGAAGTTTCCATCTTTGAGCAAAATGTTGATGTAGGACCCTTAATTTTTGCCAACGATTAATGTAGCTCAATGAGTAATTTAATAAGTTTGGTTCTGGCGGTGATAATAATGCATTTCCAATAAGAAAGTGACCGGGAATACGTGCAGTAAGATCTAAAGGATTGTCGCTAGTGGAACTAAGTGGTCTTGAGTTTAAACATGCTTCTATTCAGGCTAACACCGTACAAAACTCCTCGAAAGTGAAACTCTGTCTATTAGATATTCGTTTTAAGTGAGCCTTAAAGCTTTTTACTCCTGCCTCCTGAGCCCACCCATATGTGGGGCACCTGGGGGAATAAAATGCCATTGTAGCGGGGTTAAATTGTCCATATCAAGCAATTTTTTCCGAATAAGCGACAAAAAAGACGGTTTTTCTGCGTCGAGAATATGAGCAGCGCCAACAAATGCAGTGCCATTATCTGAATAAAGAGCTCTAGGGGAGCCACGCCGGGAGAAGAATCGTACAAACGCAGCGAGAAAAGCCTGAGTTGAAATTTCGCTAGTGGCTTCAAGATGCATGGCCTTCGTTGCGAAACAGACGAAAACCAGGACGTAGCCTTTAGTAATTTTATAGCCACGCCCTGCATATGTTTTGATGTCGAATGGGCCGGCAAAGTCAACACCAGTGTTGATAAATGGGCGAGAGAGCGTAGTCCTGTCGGGAGGTAAAGCAGCCATTATTTGTTGACTTCTTTGGTGCTTCTGGATAACGCATGTCCGACATCGCGAGATAATGGCTTTTATTAAAACCTTAAGCCGGGGAACATAGTAGTATAACCTCATTAATTTGAACAAAAGATCGTTTTGACTATGCAGTGAATATTTATGAAGGTATTCGGGAAAAAGTTTTGTGTAACATGCATGGTAGGGCAAAATAATGGGACATCGTTCATCATAACTTAAGCCGGGGGAATTCGATAAGCGATCGTTTATTCTCATTAAACCGACATTATCTAAGAAATGGTTAAAAGAGACAATACTGCTTTTACGGGAAATTTGTTGACCTTGTAATAATAAGCTGTATTCGTTTTCAAAGTACATCTTTTGGCAAGCGATCACCATTCTAGATTTTGCGTGAGTCAATTTGGAACGTGACAATTCGTAAGATGTTGTGCGATCGTGATTTGAGATATTTTTGCACTTATAATAGAAGCGATAAATCCAAGAGATAATTCGCATAGCTTTTGGAAATTCTGAAAAGTTCCTTAAAATATCTGTGCTTTCTAACTGATTCAAGTATACCTGAATAGGTTTCGCTTCCTCTTCAGTCGAAAAACACGAAGGGTTCTTAGGCCGTTGACGTTGGGGCAATCTGAGCCAGGGAGGTCCATACCACCATAAATCGTTATCTTTCAGCTGAGATGATGTGAGACCACGGGTTGCCAAATCAGTGGGGTTATTTTTGGAATCGATATGAGACCATGATTCGCTTCCTACCTTTTCGATGAATATCCGATTTTCTACAAATGTTTTCCAATTACTAGGTGGTTTCTGTAGCCATGCCAAGACTATAGTCGGTCCATAAAAACAGTTTCCGGTACTGTTAAAACTCTCACAATGAATTTCTTTCATATGTACATAAATACGTTTATATAAATCTAGTAATAGATTTATACTAACGTATTTACATACATATGCCTGCACGAAATTATTATTTTAAATTACTGGTTTTAATGAATTTTATTCATTTATGCATTCCTTGCTATTTTTTAATTTTTTAATCAAATTACTCTAATTTCTGTTATTTACCTTAATTTAACAACAACCTTGAAATTCTGTTTAAATTCATTATTATTTTTGCTTACATTGTTTTGCGTTGTCTGGGGGATCATGTTTCCGCTGGGAACTTCCGCTGGCAGAAGTAAAAACAATCATCGACCAACAAACAAGCTAAGTCCATCCTACACGATAACTAAGTTTACGTGCTTGCGTTATCACGTATAATTGTCCCGGTGATTCCGCCTAGACAAAAACAATCATCGACCAGCAAACTAGCTGACTCCATACATTCTGGTGACCCCGACGTGATCAACTTGAAGAAAATTGTGCTCCTGTTCCCAGGAAGAAAGAACTTAGTCAGCACGCACGAGCAACACAATGGCTACTGGCGAAACTCCTATGGAACAACTAACAACTTCCCAGCGAGCAACAGGAGAATTAATAGAATCCATCATTTGAAATTTTAAGAAGGATTCAGTAGCTAGAAAGACCATTCACTATTATGAAGAGAGGATTAAGAGGCTAGACACTGCGTGGGCTGAGTTTGAACTTAACGACACCAAAATAAGATGTCTTGAGAAGCCCCAGTTAGACCACAAATATTTAACCGAAAACTACCAAAAAATTGAGGAGCTCGTCACAAAATACAGAAATATATTTGAAACAGCAATGAATGAAACATCCAAACTACCATTGGATACTATTCAACAAAACACTAATAAGGAGCCCGCTGCACCTACAAGAACATCAATACATTCTACAATAAGAAGGCAAAATGTAATGAAGTCATCACTAAAACGTCTTCTAACTTCGGACCCCACAGCAACAAATATGAAGCTAAAAGAAAAACTGTGGGGCGAAATCCAAGAGCTACATTTCACCATATGGGAATCCATCGATGATCCACTAAAGGAGGGATATGACATGGATTCCTATGAAAATCTGGAGATACAAGTCATTGAGAACTTCAAGCTTTCTCCTCACACCCCAGAACAAGGTTTCGAGCCTATGCAAAACAACGTTTTACCATTGCCAAAGGTGACAATTCCAAAGTTTAATGGAGACTATTTAAAGTGGAGAGCTTTTCACGACTTGTTTACACAACTAGTAGACAATCATCATATTCCTGCGGCACAAAAGATGTGGTACCTGAAGTCAAACTTGGGGGGCGAAGCTGAAAAACTAATAAGTCATCTTTCAGCCACAGCCAAAAACTACGCCAATGCTTGGAGCCTGTTGCAAGGACGATACAACAATGAACGGGTTCTTGTAACAAAGTTAATGCAACAGCTTTTAGACCAATCTAATGCTGGACCGTCAGCTGCTGCTATCAAACAGTTGCATGATACAACACAAGAATGTCTACATGCACTTAACAACATTGGGATTGATGCAAATTCGTGGGATCTCATGCTGTTTCACATGTTGGTTAAAAAACTGGATCGGGGCACTCTTGTTCTATATGAGAGGACCATCAGCAATCCAAAGGAACCACAAAGTATCAAAGAACTCTTTAAGTTTCTAGAAATTCGCTTTCAGTCCCTGGAAGCCATGAACCAGAAAGACAGGTCATCAAAGCTTTACATTTCTGCTACCTCAGCTAAACACACAGAAATCATGTGCCAGTTTTGCAAAACCGGCTCTCACCAATTGTATCGGTGTCAGAGTTTTCTACAACTATTGCCATCAAACCGCCTAAACTTCGTTCGAAAACAAAACCTTTGCGTTAACTGTTTGAAATCAGGCCACGCTGCAAAAACTTGCAATTCAGGATCGTGCATGACATGCAAGAAAAGGCACAACTCGCTACTTTATTTAGGAAGCAACAAACAGTCATCAAAACAAGGATTGAAAAGTGGAAGGACATCCCAGATGGCGATATCAAATGCTTCTACTCCACCTAAAGTAATTGAAGCCAATGTGAATGAAATGACATCTACCTCTCCAAAGGCATCTTCACTAGCAGCAGCAAATGTTCAGTTGTCCAGATCATACGTTCTCCTCAGCACAGCTTCAGTAAAAATCAAAACTGACATAATGGAGGTTGAATGCCGCGCCTTACTTGACTCAGGGTCACAAGTCAACTTAGTTACCAAGCGTTTGGTAAACCGCCTCAACATTGCAAAACAGACGTCATCAGTGAACATCAATGGAATCGAGGACTCTTGCACCAAAACAAGGCACAGAGTCAATGTGGCCTTGTGTTCTCGAATTAACCTCTTCACGCCCTTGGCCACATATGTGGACGTTTAGTTTTGTATAATTATATTTACTGTCAATAATAAATAGGCCAAAAATTTGATAATAATTTATTCCCTGCACAATCCCTCAATCAGAGAAGTAAAAATATTTAAGATTGGCTGCACTGGTAACGGTTATTTGCGATATACATTTAGAGATATAAACAAAGCGTTAAGCAATTTTTCGGCAGGTTCTATTGATGAATTATCGGGATAAATAGTTCATATTTGATAAAAACAAAATTATATCCATTAAATATATTAAGTTTTAATTATTTTTGGAAAGAAAAAAAAAATTTTTCTTTCAAATTGTTTATTTTATAAGAATTTAGCAAACGTACACATATGTGTACAGTTACCGTTCGAGGTGCTTTTAGTTTTAGTGAAATACAATCGTAAGTATATATATATATATATTTTAATATTTCGTGTAAGGTTACAATGAAATCTACAAATTATGATTTTATGTGCCCAGGTCACAAAGAAAATGGAAAATTTACCTAAGATCAAAATTATTGCAGAAAGGGAAAATAACAATATTTCAGATATTGAAAATTTGGAAATTCTATCAGATACAGAAAGTGAAAGCAACTTATTCTGATGAAAGTGTAAATTATGTTCGTTTGAGAAAAAGAAGACGTTTTTTGGAAAGTGACGATGAAAGCTCAGGTTATGTAGATACGAAGCAGCATCAACGTCCTACAATTTGGTACGCTAAGAAAGATAATGCATTTGCTGAGAATACACCACTTTTTGTTCAATCTCCCGAAATAAAAATAGTCGGTGCAACACCATACTCGTACTTCATACAAATATTCACTAACGATATTTTTAATCATATAGTACAAGAAACGGTGCAATATGCCATTCAATGCGGAAAGGATTCATTCAAGATAAATGTTTTTGAAATGAAAAAATTCTATGCCATTAATATTATAATGACTTACATAAAATACCCAAACTACAGATTGTATTGGTCTTCAGATGCTTCACTTCGTCTTCCAATTATTGCTGACGCAATGGGTCTTAAGCGTTTTGAAGAAATAAAAAGATATCTCCACTACACAAACAATAATGAAATACCAGATGATTCTAAAGATATTTTTATAAAAGTACGTCCAATATTAGACATGCTATCAGAAACCTTTGCAAAAGCTTCTACACCGACAGAATTTCAAGCAATTGATGAAATGATCATACCTTTCAAAGGCAAACATAGAGGTAGGCAATATAACAAATCCAAACCGAAGAAGTGGGGATTTAAAGTCTGGGTTAGAGCCTCCCAAGATGGATACGTTTCAAAATTTGAGATGTATCAAAAACTGTCAACTGTCGGCACACAATATGGAGTAATTGGGGATACAGTGCTGCGACTATGTGAAGGTTTAGAGAACAAAAACTATAAACTATTTTTAGATAATCTATTCACATCAATATCTTTAGTAAAACATCTAAAGGCAAAGGGTATTTTTGTTGTGGGTACTATAAGAAAGAATAGAATATCTGAGGCTTCTCAAAAGCTCATTACAGAAAAGGATTTACAAAAGCTTGGACGAGGATCATTTTCTGTTGCTACATCTTCGGAAAATATTACACTTTTAAGGTGGCATGACAACAATATCGTTCACATGATTTCTTCTTACGCCGGTGTGGAACCTAAGGATAATGTACGCAGATGGGATCGTAAACAGAAGAAATACATATCAATTATAAGACCTTTTGCTGTAAAAGAGTATAATAAATTCATGGGGGGTGTAGATATGTCTGATCGTATGATAGCACACTATCCTCACTCTACAAAAAGTCGAAAATTTTACCACAGAATTGCTTTTCAATTTTTAAATATATCCATTGTTAATTCATGGATTCTTTACAATCAACAAAACTCTAAAATGTCTCTTCTAGAATTTAAAGCATCAATAGCTACTACAATGATTACAATTGGTGAACAAGCCAAAACACGAGGTAGAGCAAGTGCTTCAAGTTCTGTATGCGATCAACCACCTAAAAAATCTAGAAGCTGGACCAAAGTTAAACCTGCAATTAGATTGGACGGTGTTGGTCATTACCCTAAAAAAAAAAACGAATTGAAGAATCCTCCAAGATGTCATGATAAAAATTGTGTAAAACGAACTCGTTACATTTGTGAAAAGTGTGAAGAACCAGTATGCCCAGAATGTATGAAATCATTTCACCTATAAATTACCACAAACGGCCAGCGGCCACAAATGTGGACGTTATTTTTTTTATGAAATATTATAGTTTCCTAATTTTTTTTTTGTTTTTTCAATTCCTAATAATATAAAAGTAATAAATCCTCCAAAAAAATAAAATTAAGTGATTTTTTTTTCACCATAAAAAAATTGTCCCTGAAGAGGTTAATGGGTATTCAACGCGCCTGGAGGCACTTGTCTTGCCTCGAATCATAGTACCACAACCATCAAAATCTATCGACATTGATGATTGGCCACTACCAAAAAACCTCATGTTAGCTGATCCTGCGTTCAATAGGTCAAATAAAATTGATATATTGCTAGGTGCAGAGCACTATCACCAACTGCTCGCAATTGGGCAAATACAGTTATCTCCTCAACTTCCTATATTACAGAACACAGTTTTTTGGCTGGATTTAGCCGGAAAAATAAATAGAGAACACTTAACAGATGCATCCTGTGAAATGTGCATCGAAGATGAAGCGCTTGAAGCTTCCATTGCTCGACTCTGTCAACTAGAAGAAGTTAAACCAACTAAAAGGCCGCTATCAATTGCTGACAGACAATGTGAAGAATACTTTGCACAAAATACAACTAGAAACCATCAGGGCCGCTTCATAGTCAAAATACCATTTCATCAAAACCCCAATCCTTAAGGCGACTCACATGCAATTGCTTTTAATCGAATTTTCGCTCTAGAACGACGTCTTCAAAAGAATCCGGAATTGAAGGCTAAATACACTGAATTTATGGATGAGTATGAGTCAATGGGACACATGACAAGATTGGAAATAGAATCCATAATTTCCCCAAACTACTACATCCCACATCATTGCGTGTTAAGGCCCGAAAGTTCAACCACTAAACTCAGAGTAGTATTTGATGCGTCGGCTAAAACTTCATCAGGACATTCGTTAAATGATCTGATGTTCACAGGACCGACACTACAAGCAGAGCTTTTCTCCATACTCCTAAGGTTTCGGATGCCTAGGTTCGTTTTTACCACTGACGTTAAAAAGATGTATAGACAGGTATTAATAGCTCCAGAAGATCGTCAATTTCAGCTAATAATCTGGAGAAAGGATACAACTATGCCCATTGCATACTACCAACTCAACACAGTTACATATGGTACCAGAGCTGCTCCATACTTAGCAACCAAATTTCTGGAGCAATTGGCTAAAGAAAATGACTTACGTTACCCTCTTGCCTCCCAATTTCTTAAAGAAAATTTCTACGTGGATGACGGCTTGGGCGGCTCAAATAGCTTAATAACAGCAATACAATTACAAGAGCAACTTGTAGAGATCATGAAGCAAGGCGGATTTTCGTTACGAAAATGGTGCGCAAACCACCCACAATTACTCTGCAATATTCTACAAGGGGACTTGGAGGTAAATTTAGATTTTGAGAGCATAGAAGCTAACACCATCAAAACATTAGGACTTGTTTGGCTGCCGAAAGCCGACAAACTGGGTATCAAGGTCAATTCTCACAACGTTAAAAGGGTATCTAAGCGAACGGTAACCTCAAACCTGGCTAAATTATTCGACCCATTGGGGATTCTCTCTGCGATTATAGTAACGGCGAAAATGTTTATTCAGGAATTGTGCGAGTTAAAGGTGGATTGGGATCAATCTTTGCCTGAATCACTGTATACTAAATGGAGCACATTTTGCACAGATTTGAATGCATTAAAAACTCTTCAAATATCAAGACACATTTTCAAAGGAAGAGTTCCAGAATCCCAACAACTACACATTTTTACAGACGCATCCGAAAAGGCTTATGGAGCTGCGGCCTATATTCGATCAGTCTTTAAAGATGGCACCATCATGGTTCACTTACTCTGTGCTAAATCCCGCATAGCTCCACTTGAACGGCAAACAATACCACGCTTGGAACTATGTGCAGCTACACTAGGAGCCCAACTAGCCACAAAAATCGGGTCTGATCTTCGATTTACGAGCCCTGTGTGGTTTTGAACCGATTCAGAAATTGTACTCTCATGGATTAATTCATCATCAGCGTCATTCAACACATTTGTAGCAAATCAAATTTCAACAATCCAAGAAGAAACCCAGGCAGAACAGTGGCGTCACGTAAGCTCCAAGTGCAATCCAGCAGATATATTGTCTTGTGGAATGTCTCCAACGGCTCTTAAGGAATGCACCCTGTGGTTTTATGGTCCAACATTTCTTCATGGCGTAGAGAAGGTGTGGCCACCTAAGTTCAATCCAAGTTCTAACATTCCAACAAATCTCGAAGTAAAGGCAAAGCTGCTTGAATCACGAGCAATGACCACAACTGAACCTGCCTTTGTTTACAAAATCAATCACAAAAATTCATTTCACCGCCTACAGCATTGTTGGTTACGTTCTGCGTTTTATTACTCATACCAGATATCGAAAACAGATGCGACAATCTTCAAAATCCTTAACGACAACGGAACTCAACCGAGCATTGATTCCCATTATTTCAAAAATGCAACTTTCAGAATTTAAGGAAGAAATAACCCAACTTAGAAAATACAAAAAATTACAAAGAGCAAGCATTATCCTAAATCTAACACTTTTTTGGACGAAAACGGGCTAATTCGAGTAGGCGGTTGGCTGGACGCTTCTTCATTATCGTACGACTCCAAACATCAACTTCTTATTCCATACAATGATCCCATTTCAAAATTGATATTCAGCATGGTTCATGAAGATTACAAACATTGTGCCTCGCATACGTTGTTAGGAATAGTCCGACAACGGTTCTGGCCAGTTAAAGGAAAAATTATGGCAAGAGCGACAGTTCATCGATGCACGATATGTAGCAGAGCCAAGCCAGAGCTATTCCACCAAATTATGGGAAACCTACTTTCAACACTTGTCACGCCAGCCGTTTATTAATACTGGAGTCGATTATTGTGACCCTATTACAGTACATTATAAACTTCGGGGAAAAAGACCGCACAAAGCCTACATTGCTGTATTTTGCTGTTTTGCTACAAAAGCAGTACATTTAGAACTGGTGATCGAGCTCACAACTGACGCATTTATAGGTGCGCTCAAACGTTTTATATCACGGCGTGTACATTGCCAAAACTTATATTGCGACAATGCAACAAACTTCGTTGGAGCAAAAAATAAGTTGCCTCAACTTTCAACAATAATACATTCATCAGAAGCACAAGAAGCCATTATGAATGTTTGCAGTAAAAGGGGTATGCAATTTAATTTTATTCCACCAAGAGCGCCGCACTTTGGTGGCCTATGGGAGGCAGCTGTGAAGTCTGCAAAATATCTGTTGGTAAGGACATTGGGGAATGTATCTTTAACCTACGAAGAACTCGAAACCATAGTTGTTGAAAAGCAATACTGAATTCCAGACCTATTTCACCTATGTCTAATGACGCAAACGACATAGGAGCGTTGACTCCAGGACATTTTTTGATATGCGAGCCACTAACAGCCCAAATTGATGCCCAAGCGAAGCCAACAAACCTTAAATTGGAAACGCGATGGAAATTAATTTCTTATCTCAAGCATGAATTTCGGAAGAGATGGTCCCGAGACTACCTAAATGAACTGCAATACCGAGAAATGGCGAGAACAATCCAAAAATGTAAAACCAGGGGAAATCGTCATTATAAAAGAAGATAAATGGCATGAAATGGCATTTGGGGCGCGTAGTAAAAACATATAAAGGACACGACGAGGTTGTAAGAGTAGCAGATGTCCAGACAGCTTCCGGCATTCTTAAAAGCGCAATTCAATATTTAGCTCCACTCTCCAAGCTCAACGACGAAACCGAAGCAGAAGAAAAACTACCATATCAACAAAACACAGAATTTGAAGACAATCGTGAACTGTTAACAGAAAAACAATCACCAAAACCGTCATGCGATGGAAGGCCACTCACCAAAAAACGGCGGACTGTCACAAACTCAATTTTGACAGCACTACTTACAGTCTTGTTATTACTACCGCTCGAGTTAAATTCTTTAGATGAATTTTTTAGAAAAAATAAATAAATCCAAAGCTTCTGCTTTGCGACCTTTTTGTACTTTATTTATTTAAGTTTGAGTTTAGACTGTTGTTACAATTTTACTCTAGGTTTAAAATTAACTATTAAACTTGAAAGTGCTTATTCTACTGATTAATTTGTTTTTGTTTTTGTTTTATTTAATAAAAAATGCTTATTGCTAATTATTTGTATTTGCTTAAACTAAGGAAGTGTAATTAGGTTATTGACAGAAATTAAAAATGCTTATTGCTAATTATTTGTATTTTCTTAAACTAAGGAAGTGTAATTAGGTTATTGACAGAAATTCAGTTCTTTTACCGGAAGTGCTGAATTTGCAAAGTGTGTCAGTTGCAACTTTGGTTTGGCAATTGACCTCTTTGCTACTTTTCCCAGTCTACGTTTATTTTATGTGGAGTCGGAGGTGTCTCTGACGTAACTCTCGTGACCACAATCAAAATTGAAATAATACAATTTGAACCCAATATTGGCTTATACTTTGAGGGTATTGGCAACACACGAGTATCTCGGTCAGAATGGAACATCATTTCCTACTATAACCTAAACCCATATTGGCAAGAAATAGCTAGCTTCACGAAGGAAAAAACGGCATTGCAGCATGTATGCAACCTTCTTATTCAAAAGACGATTTGTTCGAGCTTTCTCCAGGAAGTTGACTTGGACCTAGCGGGTCTAAAGGACAAAAATCTCTTGCTTTAGAGGAGAGTTAAACGAGGCGCTATTAACATTGTTAGTAACATTGCTAATTCTCTGTTTGGCATTCTAGATTCGAGTTACGCTGAACAAATGTCAAACACCATCAACGCAGTTAACGAAAATGAAAACCATCTTAAACAACTCCTCATAAATCAAACATCAATTGTTGACACAACTCTAAACATAATCACACAAGAGAAAGAGAACATCAAACAAAGGTTCACCAGCTTAGATGATCAACTAATAGAAATTACATCCAGATTACACGAAAATGAAAAGGAACAATATCAAGCAAGGCTGTTGCGAATCTTTATGTTACGATCTGTCCGACTTTCTTTAACATCAGCAAGGGTACACCGAATTCAATCAGAAATTATTGCAGCATTGACGGATTCGCATCATGGAAAAATCAGCCCAATGCTCTTGTCACCGTCTCAACTTCAAGCCGAGCTAGTGCAAGTAAGAAATCATCTTCCAACATCTCTAGAATTACCAGTCAGCAAGGATAACATTCTACAACTATACAAAATTATGAACGTAAAGGGAGGTGTAACAAAAGACAACGTCATCTTTCACATATCTATTCCATTATCTGATCCTGAAACATTTGAGCTCATAAAACCACACACAATCCAGTTTCAATCAATGGTACAATGTTTGCTATAAAACCATGCGGCGACTTCTTAGCCATAAATGCTCATTTGTATTTGCTTAAACTAAGGAAGTGTAATTAGGTTATTGACAGAAATTAAAAATGCTTATTGCTAATTATTTGTATTTTCTTAAACTAAGGAAGTGTAATTAGGTTATTGACAGAAATTCAGTTCTTTTACCGGAAGTGCTGAATTTGCAAAGTGTGTCAGTTGCACAACTTTGGTTTGGCAATTGACCTCTTTGCTACTTTTCCCAGTCTACGTATATTTTATGTGGAGTCGGAGGTGTCTCTGACGTAACTCCTTCCCCCCTTGTATAAAAATTCTCCTGAATTTTTGGTTTAAATTTTCTTTTAATTTGTATTGTATACACACTGACCTTTGTCAATAACACAATTAATAAAGAGATTAATACAAATATTGTTATAATTGACGTATTGCTATATTTTCTATGATATTTTAATTCTTTAATTTCTTTTACATTTTCAATTTCACTTAAGACTATTTCATAAAATGTAGGTTCTGTTATATTAACTTTTATTTGATTTTTTGAGGGAATGACGAAATTATCTTTGTATATTTTTTCTGAGTTTACGAAAGTTTCTTTATCTATGTTTATTTTACAATTATGGAAAGTAAATAAATAATTCTTACTTATTGAGAGATTTCTTTCATCGCAACTGCTAGTGACAATGCTTCCATTTGAATTCTTTAGAAGTACTTAGCCAGGTTCTATTTCTATTATTTCTTTTTTGTATTCTCTTAATTTTTTACAATTATTTTTATATATACACAAATTAGATATTTTTATATCTCTAAAATTAGGGTTCTGTTTATATTCAAAAATTTGTCCGTTGTAGTGTAAAATTTCTTGTGGTTTAAAGTTTAATTGCGTGAAATTTGTGTCGGTGATCGGTGTAATAAGAGATCTTTTAACTGCCACTGTGTTCTTTGGAAATTTTATTACGAATATTATGTGATCGTCTTTGTATTTTGCGGCTCCTAGTTGCATGTACTGAAGTTCGTAAAGTCAATCTTAAAATCGTTAATTTCTTTGTCCGTTAGGATGTTGCTAGTCATTAATTTGAAATTTGCGGATGCTATGTTATTTTGAATATGTTCTAGACTGTCCGATAGAATTTTTAATTTGAGCAAAGTATCTAAATAGTATATCTCGTTAATTTTTTTTATCATCATTTTTCTTTATCACGTTGAATTGATTTGAGATACTTTTCCTGTCCGTGTCTATTGTTGCCTTGAGTTTGTTTAATGTTTGGTTGAAATGATTATTTACATATATTTTTATTAAGATTGTCTATTGTTTTGTGATTGTTTTCGTCTATAATTTTTAAATGGTCTTCGATATCTATTCGGTCATCGTCGCTCATTGTTCCTGCTATCCATTTTACGTTAAATAAACCTCTTTTATGTCTGTTTTGGCGCAATGTTTGTGCTTTTAATTTTAGTTTTTCTAATTCGTGTTCAAGAAGTATTTTATTCTTGATGGATTGATACTGGCTTATCTCCTGTTCTAAATTGTCAATTACCTCTATTATTTGTTTAATATCAATTATGTGAATGATTTTATTATACTCTAAAATTAGTCTTACGTCATTTAATTTAATTTCGGCAAATCCGTCTGAATTACTGATTGGCTGGATTGTCAGAGATGCTATTGCCGTTGGTATTATTATCGTCAGTAAAGCGATTGATGTCCAATTGGTCTGAAAATTTATTTTTTCGTTTAATGTTTGTAGGATGTACGTCTTCGAGTTTTAGCTTACGATATCTAGGTTCATATTTATGCCTCAATGTTTTATAATTTTTAACGTAACCTTCTTCTGTCCTTTCATAATT
Source organism: Gymnosoma rotundatum (assembly GCA_916610165.2). Lineage (NCBI taxonomy): Eukaryota > Metazoa > Arthropoda > Insecta > Diptera > Tachinidae > Gymnosoma > Gymnosoma rotundatum. Next base: position 84,541,237 of record OU744337.1, on the reverse strand, counting down.
TTCCCTGTTCTCATTTCTCTTGGTAATTATACGAATCTTTGCCTGTTTTAGTTTCTGTTCTATTTTTGTTTTATCAACCCTGCCTTCTACAATATCTATTGGTTTTTCGTTAGTAAGAGAATGAATTGATTTGTTATACCATTCGAAGCATTTAAAAATACGCTCTTGTGTTGAAAGTTCCGAATTTTCTGATTCCATCACTCTGTATTTTTCTGAAATATTGCTATGTAGCCTTTCTACATCAGCATTTCCGGTGTGGTTATTGGGTTTGGTAAAATGGACCTCAATTCCTTCCTCTCTTAAAAACTGTTTTACATTTGTAGAATTAAATTCATTGTCTGTAATTATTTTAAGAGGTTTGCTTCTAACTGATAAAAATTGTCTTAACTTTGCAACGACCGTTGTGCTATTTCTGTCTTCTAAATAAATTCCAATTGCATGTTTAGAAAATTTGTCTATAAATGTCATGAAACTGTGTTTTTTAAAAGTGTATACATCAAGGTGTATAATTTGATTTACATCCGACGATGTCTCCGTGATACAAAGTTTTGGTTTTATGGGTTTGCGATCATATTTTGATTTGTTACAAGTATCACAATTATTGATATATTTATGGACCAATGTTTTAAGGTTTTTGAAATAGATCTTCTTTTTCAATCCCTCATAGTTCTCTGTTATCCCGCCATGTCCAGTTTCATATTTGTGGTACTTTGCGATTTGCTTATAAGTTTCGTCTTCATTGCACATGTCTTTTGCATGGTGGCTACATCTGTAAAACTTTATACTATTATCAAATAATTCAATCAGCTTGAGCTGTACTTGGTTATAAACTTCGTCGGCTGGTTCAGAGAAAATCCCTACCTTACCATTTTTTAAGAATCTTCTAAATATATCAGTCATGAAGTTGGTATCAATGTCACTCTTAGAGACAAAAATTTTTCTTTTTCCTTGAACAATTTCTATTTCCTTTGTTTTATATTCTGTTAGTATTATTTGAGTCATAAACCTATTTACAACCGTGTCTAAAATCGGGAAGTGATCGTTTTGTTCCTCCTGCTGCGAATGGATTGTCGCTGCCGTACTTATATTGTCATCAGTGTCAATCGCATTAATTTCCCCTGTGTCGGTGTTGATTCTGCTCAGAAAGTCTGCAATTTTTCTTTCTTTGCCTTTAATGTGATTCATGTTTAAGTTGTACTCGCCTAATTCCATTAGCCATTTTTGTAACCTGGGGTTGATGTCTTTTCCTCTATGTTTGGTATGTAGCCATACTAACGGCTGGTGATCGGTTAATAGCTCAAAGGATCTTCCATAAATATATAGCCTGTAATATTTAGTGGCCCAGACAATTGCCAGAAGTTCCTTTTCTACAGCTGCATATTTTTTTTCGTGATCGTTGAGTGTCCTACTGGCATAGCTGATGGGGTGTTCATCCTGCATAAGTACTGCACCAATTGCGTAGTCACTGGCATCAGTTACCAATTTAAACTTTTTCGAGTAATCTGGATACTTAAGGATCGGTGGGTTGATTAATAGCCTTTTAAATTTTTCAAATGTGTCAATATATTGTGGGTCATTTTTATTAACCTTTGTATTTTTCTTCAGATATTTTGTCATTCCTTGTGCTATTTTGGCATAGTCTCGAATAAATTTTCTATAGTAACCGGTGGCTCCAAGAAAGGATTTGATTTGCTTTTGAGTTTCGGGGAGTTTTAACTTTTGTATACTTTCTACTTTGTCAGGATTCGGTTTTACACCTTCTGTGGTTAAAACGTGTCCTAAATATTCCGTCTCTTTTGCGAGGAACCTACACTTGTCTACCTGAATTTTGAGGTTGTGTTCCCTTAGTCTGTCGAAGACTTTTTGAATATTTATCTTATGTTCTTCTAGGCTTGTGCTAAAGATAAGTATATCATCTAGATATACAACTGAATTCATTAAGCGTTGGAAGGTTGAAGGCGCATTTTTCAGCCCAAAAGGCATACGAACAAATTCGTAATGTCCTAATAGAGTTGAAAACGCTGTCTTCTTCCTGTCCTCCTGTTTTATTTTGATTTGATGGAAACCCTTGGCCAAATCAAGGGTAGTGAAATATTGTGACTTCCCAAGTTTGTCTAATATACTTTCGATATTAGGCATCGGAAATTTGTCGTCGACAGTTATTTCATTTAGTTTGCGGTAGTCTATAACTATCCGCCACTTTTTCTTTCCAGAATAGTCCGTTTTTTTTGGAAATATCCAAATCGGTGAGTTATAAGGCGAGTTGCTTTCGGTAATAATATTTTGTTGAAGCATTTCCTTCATCTGCCGATTTATTTCTTCCTCGTGAATTTGAGGGTATCTGTATATTTTCGAATATACAGGGTTAATTGTTTTTGTAACAATTTCATGCTGAATTTCGTGGGTATGACTTAATGTCATACCTTCTTGGAAAAATAAATCTTTGTTCACATTAAGTAGGTTATTTAATACCTTATTTTCTTCCCTGTTCAAGTCGGTTCTTGAGAACTTATTGATTATTTCATCAACTTTTGAACTTTCTAGCGTTTGAATGCTTTCATATTCATATGGGCAAGCATTGCAAAATTTTATTTTATTATTGTTTACTTCGATGTATTCTTCGCCTATATTGATATTGGCCTTTAAGCTTTGCAGAATATTTTGTCCTAAAAGAGCATCGAATGGTTTGTTTTTGAAACTTGTCAATTTCCAACTCATAAGGTTGTCGTCCTTAAATTCCTGGGGTACTTCTGTAATAATCTCATAGCTCACTTCCATCTGTCCGTTTAATGTTTTGAAAAGCAAGGATCTGTCTAGTTTTATTCGTTTGTACTGAGGAAGCAATTTTTCGTTTAGTAATGTGGTTGAAGATCCAGTATCTATTAAACATTTTATTTTAACATTTCGAATGGTCAAATCTACTAACGGTAGATTTGCTTTTGGGCTGGTAACCGAAAATTTCCCTCATCAATATGGTCGACTTCCATTGGCTCTTCACGGCTATAGCAATTTTGTCTAAAAGGATTTCGTATTTGTCCTGATGTTTGTCCATTTTGTTCGTATCTGGGAAAGTTTGAATTTCGATACAATCTTGTATTATTTGCCTGTCTGAATTGACCTGAATTATTTGTTTGTCTGAATTGACCTGAATTATTTGTCTGTCTGAATTGACCTGAATTATTTGTCTGTCCAAAATGATTTGGGTTATTATTATGTCTGAACGGACCAAAACTGTTCACCTGTCTATGTCCTATGTGATTAGATTCCCTGTGTTCTATGCGTTTAGTATTTGTATTTTGTCTTATTATACCTGTTTCCTCCAAAGTGTGAAATGCTATGGACATATGGGGTGGAATATTGTTTAGAAAAGTTTTTAAGATCATAGCCTCATTTGTTTTTGGGTTAAATTCACTCGGCTTTTCCTTATCTTGTTCATATTTTTCATTAAGTTTATTTAAAATATTACTTAAATTAAAATAGTATTCACTTACATTATAATTTCTTATGGATAAAGCTTTATGGTATAATTGATGATATGTCTCCCTGACTCCGAAGTTTGCGATGAGCTCCTTCTTAATCTGCTCCCAACTTGGATCTGGCCCCAATGTTCGTATCACGTTCAGTGCTGCTCCCTGAATTTTATTTACTATGCACCTTTGAAAAACATATTCCTCTAGGCTGGTACCTTTAAAAATTGGGATGAAGAGTTCGGCTTCTCTTATAAATGATGATAAAGCGTAATCTTTGCTTCTTGTATATTCTCTGATTCTTGCTGCTTCTTTAAGTACTTCTGATATAGCTGTTGGAGGTTCCCTGGTTGAGTTATCGGCTGAACACGGGTCTGCTGATTTGGTTGTTTCCATTTTGATTTTTGTTTATTTGATTTTTTCGTTTGTCCTTGCACTTGTTAAATTTCTATTGTATTTGAAAAAAATTTTGTTTTTATTTAACTGCTGTTATTCTTAGTCACTAGTTTTACTTTGTTTTGTTTTTATTTAACTGCTGTTATTCTTAGTCACTAGTTTTACTTTGTTTTGTTTTTTCAACTTTAGTTGTATTTTTCTTCTTTGAAGAAGTATTTATATGATACAATCAATATAATATAGTTCGAACAAATACACACAGTTTTTTATAATATCTTTTGACTTTTTAACTCCTTAAGGGATTTTGGTTTCGTTATTTTAATCCTTCGGGATATAAAAAAATTTACGATTTGGTTCACGTATCTAATCCTTCGGGACTAGATCCTACCGCGACTGCACCAGTTAAATTCTTTAGATGAATTTTTTAGAAAAAATAAATAAATCCAAAGCTTCTGCTTTGCGACCTTTTTGTACTTTATTTATTTAAGTTTGAGTTTAGACTGTTGTTACAATTTTACTCTAGGTTTAAAATTAACTATTAAACTTGAAAGTGCTTATTCTACTGATTAATTTGTTTTTGTTTTTGTTTTATTTAATAAAAAATGCTTATTGCTAATTATTTGTATTTGCTTAAACTAAGGAAGTGTAATTAGGTTATTGACAGAAATTAAAAATGCTTATTGCTAATTATTTGTATTTTCTTAAACTAAGGAAGTGTAATTAGGTTATTGACAGAAATTCAGTTCTTTTACCGGAAGTGCTGAATTTGCAAAGTGTGTCAGTTGCAACTTTGGTTTGGCAATTGACCTCTTTGCTACTTTTCCCAGTCTACGTTTATTTTATGTGGAGTCGGAGGTGTCTCTGACGTAACTCTCGTGACCACAATCAAAATTGAAATAATACAATTTGAACCCAATATTGGCTTATACTTTGAGGGTATTGGCAACACACGAGTATCTCGGTCAGAATGGAACATCATTTCCTACTATAACCTAAACCCATATTGGCAAGAAATAGCTAGCTTCACGAAGGAAAAAACGGCATTGCAGCATGTATGCAACCTTCTTATTCAAAAGACGATTTGTTCGAGCTTTCTCCAGGAAGTTGACTTGGACCTAGCGGGTCTAAAGGACAAAAATCTCTTGCTTTAGAGGAGAGTTAAACGAGGCGCTATTAACGTTGTTAGTAACATTGCTAATTCTCTGTTTGGCATTCTAGATTCGAGTTACGCTGAACAAATGTCAAACACCATCAACGCAGTTAACGAAAATGAAAACCATCTTAAACAACTCCTCATAAATCAAACATCAATTGTTGACACAACTCTAAACATAATCACACAAGAGAAAGAGAACATCAAACAAAGGTTCACCAGCTTAGATGATCAACTAATAGAAATTACATCCAGATTACACGAAAATGAAAAGGAACAATATCAAGCAAGGCTGTTGCGAATCTTTATGTTACGATCTGTCCGACTTTCTTTAACATCAGCAAGGGTACACCGAATTCAATCAGAAATTATTGCAGCATTGACGGATTCGCATCATGGAAAAATCAGCCCAATGCTCTTGTCACCGTCTCAACTTCAAGCCGAGCTAGTGCAAGTAAGAAATCATCTTCCAACATCTCTAGAATTACCAGTCAGCAAGGATAACATTCTACAACTATACAAAATTATGAACGTAAAGGGAGGTGTAACAAAAGACAACGTCATCTTTCACATATCTATTCCATTATCTGATCCTGAAACATTTGAGCTCATAAAACCACACACAATTCCAGTTTCAATCAATGGTACAATGTTTGCTATAAAACCATGCGGCGACTTCTTAGCCATAAATGCTCACAAAGATCAGTATTTTATCTTAACAGAAAGGCAGTGGAGCACATGTGCAGTTATTAGAGAGGATGAATTTCTGTGCCAACACATGCAATCAAAATTCAGTTCAAACGCTGAAAAATGTTAAGCGAGCTTTCGCTTAAAATATCACCAGGAGGCCATTGCTTACGTTGCCCTCGTTCTCGCAATCATAATCAGCATGAGGATTGTCTGGAAAAGGGCACGTGGTAACGGAATGAAACCAAATCAACAAACCCCACATCCAGCACCACGTCTACACCCTTCAACTCCAGAATTTGAAGTATCAGTAATTTAAATAGGAACAATGTAAAATTGTCGCATTTGAAATTTTGTTGAGCATGGCTCAACGGCGGGATGTATGTTCAAACTCACAATGAATTTCTTTCATATGTACATAAATACGTTTATATAAATCTAGTAATAGATTTATACTAACGTATTTACATACATATGCCTGCACGAAATTATTATTTTAAATTACTGGTTTTAATGAATTTTATTCATTTATGCATTCCTTGCTATTTTTTAATTTTTTCATTCAAATTACTCTAACTTCTGTTATTTACCTTAATTTAACAACAACCTTGAAATTCTGTTTAAATTCATTATTATTTTTGCTTACATTGTTTTGCGTTGTCTGGGGGAGCATGTTTCCGCTGGGAACTTCCGCTGGCAGAAGTAAAATTATATTATAAAAAACATTTATATGCATATATATTATTAATAAATAAAATAACAACCATTTATTGCAATTCAGCAATAAATTAGTATTTAAGACATCAATTAAATTAAAATAAATGAGAAGCAATTTAACTAACAAACAAAGCAGTTGTATTATTCCACCAAAATAACCAAGTTCAAGTGCTTGCGTTATTTCTAACCTACACGATAACCAAGTTCAAGTGCTTGCGTTATCACATATAATTGTCCCGGTGATTCCGCCCGGACAAAACAATCATCGACCAGCAAACAAGCTAAGTCCATCCTACACGATAACTGAGTTTACGTGCTTGCATTATCACGTATAATTGTCCCGGTGATTCCGCCTGGACAAAAACAATCATCGACCAGCAGATTAAGTTGTGACTGAATTGATTCGATCATGGTTGCCATTAACTCAGCTCCGCAAAGTTCTTTTCTAGGTAATGAGACAAACTTAACGGGGGAAACTTTCGTTTTAGCAACTAAAAGGTGAGGAGAAATACAGCCAAGATTTTCTGCACGTATAAATAATGTTGCGGCGTAAGCTTAGTCTGAAGCGTCGCAAAAGCCGTGTAGCTCTATAGAATAAGTAGGGTCAAAATCAACGAATCTAGGTATTTTAATCTGTTCTATATAAACGTAATCGTCGATAAATGAGTGCCACTGCAATAGAGTGGACGGATTAATTGCTTCATCCCAGTTTGTACCATCTTTCCAAATCTGCTGCATTATGATTTTTGCTAAAATGTTTGCTTGTATATTCATCTACGTGTAAAAGATATGCATTGATTTATTGGATACAAATTAAAAAACGTTTAAAGTTGTGTTTACGTTTAAAAATATTGTGGGATTTGATCATCACATTTGTTTCTTTACAAGTGTTTTGCCAACAAGTTGTAAGGAATTACCGTCAAACAGGTCTGATGAAATTGCTTTAAGTTATTACTTATGAGAAATGTTCGCCCTTTTGTTTCTTCTTTAGTAAATACACTTGCAATCACAACTTTTGGTTGCGTATGATCACAATTTAATTGTTTACTAGTATAACATTTAAAAATGTTCACAAAAATCTCATACAAACTTGTTAAGAATATTGCATTTACTCACAATAATTAAGTTTGTATATTTCAATGCATCTTAACGAGAGATATTTTTTTTTATACAAAATAAGTAACTGTACAGACAGACCACTTTTTGTTTTTGCACTTTATATAAGCTGTATTATGTTTTTTTTTACACTTTATAAAAATTAACACTTATAAAATTTATGCAAAACTTATATTTTATACAGCTTTTTTTATGACCAAATGATGATTTAATAGGCTGTTTTGTGATATTCCATGGGATTTTCAGAAGCAAATTCCAAAGAAATAAATTTTGAGATTTCTTTCCAAAGAAATAAATTTTGAGATTTCTTTCGGGGTTGAGTTTAGAATTTTTTCTGAAAATATATTATTTGTTTAATTTATACGACAATCCAATCCGACTCGATTGGACCAAAAATGGTTGTGTAGAAATCGTAAAAATTAGATGCACAAATAATATAATAAAAAATTGAGAAATTAGTTGGGGTTTATAAATATATATTTTATTTGTACAAAGTACAAACCTTTCGGCTCGGGGGTTCGTTTATAATTAATATTCTTTGATAACATTCTTTAATTTTAAGCCGCAAATAAGTAAAAAATATATAAAATGCTGGTATTAGTGTTATATATCCAGGGGCATATAAATACAAGCACTTATTTTAAAACACTTACACTTAAACACAGTTGTTATAACTTTCCGTGAAAACCGTCGCCTCTGGCTCTATACTTGGTACGTTTGGCGAGCGCTTTCGATGTGATAACATCATTTTCAAGACAAGCGAAAGCGCTCGCCAAACGTATACAGAGAAAACAGATTCGTCATGAGAACCGAATTTGTTGCCAATCGAATTTGGTCGGTCGTAGTTATTATCTGAAATTCGGTTAAGGCGACTGAATAAATGCGGTGCTTCCAACTATTTTAAAAATTGATTCGATAGTCAATAAAAAATTTATTGTGAATTAAATAAACGAACTTTGCATTTTAATATTTATCTTTATTTAGGAAAATAGAAATATAAAACAAAGAATACATTTCATGACTGTACCATGATCTTTTGCCTCAGCGCTAAACATTTCCATTTCCTCACGCTTTCATGCTTTTCACTTTAGATGCCATTGTCTCCCGTCTTACATTCCACTTCTCCACTGCAAAGTAAATAAAACTGTTGAAAATCAAGTTTATTTAAACATGTCTCTAACTCACCTTTTAAGAATATTGCAGAAATTTTCCGAACTTGCAATAAATCTTATTGCACAGTTATATAAGTATAAATTTAAATTTTAAAATTTCAATATTTTTTATAAAATATTTATTTTTATTATGTCAAAAAATTCATAAGAAATAATGCAATCGATATTTGTGGTTCTGACTACCAATATTAGGGTTTTGGTACTAAAGTGCTGAATAAGTTTCGTTGCAACTCCCAATAACCAGAATAGATTTTAGTACAGACACAAATTGGTTAGGTAAACTTTGTTAACTGTTGTTGTGAACAACCTTTAAGGTCTAATATAATTTATTAGTTCATAATACAAAAAATATGTCAAGATTATTTTATTTATTATAAAAATTAAATTATCATGTTAGTAGTTGAATTTTGAATATTTTAACTGATTTTTTACCAATCTTTTTTCTGTGTGTACCAAGTATACAGCCAGACCTGACGGTTTTCACCAAAAATTATAATAACAGTATAATATTTACTGGAGGAACAAGTCCAATTTCCTTTTTTTAGTTTACCTAGGCTGAATGGGATTCCACTTAATCTATGCAACAGCTACAAATTTTTGGGCATCATCCTGGATAGTAAGCTGTCTTGGAAAATAAATATCCAAGCCAGGGCGTCAAAGGCCATTATGGTAATATATGTGTGCAGGAGGGCAATTGGTAAAACCTACGGCATCAATTGAGGACGGTCAGACAATCAGAATGAATGTTATAGGCGCATGGAACTATAGATCATGGGGACATGCTAGAGTACTACAGATCACGTATGTTATTCCTGATCTTGTGGATTACTGCACCCCAGAACCCTCCCTGACAAGAAGATTTCCCTTTGACCTGACGGAGGGCCACTCTCTTCCATCTCGAGTACTCTGTGTATACACAGATGGCTCCAAGTGAAGGACGTGAGTTGGGGGTGGGGTATACATTGAGGAATTTGGGATAAAGATGATTTTCAGACTTCCAAATGACTGTAGTATTTTACAGACGGAAATATCTGCTATTAAAAGGGTGGTATGCTGGTTAAGAGATACTATTACATATCCAACGGGGATATTTTCATCTGTACCGACGGGAAAGCCGTATTTACGTCCCTCAAAGGTGAATTCACCACATCTGAACTTGTCTCTTAATGCGGGACATCCCTTAATGGGACGGCTGAGGTTTCGACAGTCACCCTAAAGTGGGTGAGGGGACTTGGGACAGTCTTGGGCAACCTCATTGCCGATGAACTGGTCAGGAAGGGGACAATGTTTGAAGAGGGTGATATTGCTAACTTCTGAGGCATACCCCAGTCTAGCCGAGACCAGATGGTCTAACGAGTCGACATGTTCGACCGCTACAATAATCTTGACCTCTTTGGATCGGGGCAAGGCAGCTGCACTATTGAAGCTACCGACTACGTGACTTGGTGGCTGCGGTCACTGGGCACTGACTATCTGGGACCCATGCTAGTGGAATGGGTATCCCTTTTAACGACTTCTGCAGAAGCTGTCAGGGCGAGGAGGAAAAAGAGACGGTAAGACACCTCCTCAGCCCATATCCCGCACTGGGGTGTATACGACTGAGATATCTCGGTCGGCGGTACTATGAGAGCCTATCTGATATATCTTCAATGGGTCCAGTTAGGATAAGTTCCTTCTTAAGGTACAGTGGGTGTGTTATGGGCCCAAAACCGGACATCGTGACTCATTCAGGGGGATGAGCGCACACTTTGGTCAACTGGCCTCACTTAGCGGATTCTTCTCTGAATTCTTTTTGCCTTTCCCTCTCTGTCTTTCTCATCATCATCATCATCGCCATTTCTTTTTCTAATTCCTGCCTTAATCTTCTCTTTCTAATTTTTTCTTCTCTCCCTACTAACAGCAGGTAATACAAAGGGACCAATCAAATGACCCAAGTGGGCTGTGGTAACACGGCTGCTTGCCTGACCTAACCTTTAAAATTTATGAAGAGGCTTACCTGTCATAACTTTTAACAACGTTTTTGTTACTATACTAGAAGCCTTTAACGTAGCAAAAAAATTGAAATTGATGTAATATTAGTACAATTTGAATAACCAAAAAAACAAATTTTTAAAAATCCCTAAAAATCCTATTTAAATCATCATAGCGCAAAATATATCCGCAAAGATTCCTTAATCACCAAACTAAATAAGAATAAAATCCCGGATTTGGGGATAAGTCAAATGATCTGACAACACTGAATGAACCAAAAAAAAAAAGACAACACATAGAGATGCAATTTTTTTCTATTCTACATACTTATAAGGGGAATACCCAGTTTTCTGAACTAATTATATAAAAAAAAAGGTTTTTGTAATCAAAACTGTTTATTTCAACTGTTGCTAAATTCAAAATTTTGATTTATTTTAAGTTGGTATTTTAGAGCTTTGTGGTTTTGTTAATGTTTTAGAGTAGACAATGTAAAAAATTAAGGGATGTCGTTTTGGGAAGTTGATGTAAGCTAGTGTTGACGTTTTCCCGAGTTCACTGTATATAATTTTGCATAAAAATGACATCGGCTCTTAATGGGTTAAAATCTCTTTAAAATGATAACCATGTTGATATTTTAAAAAATGGGCGAGCGCCATTTTTTTCTCTTGATGTTTTTTTTCTTATTTTTTAATTCTCTTTTGCCTAATATATTTATATTTTTGATTGAAGTTTCTTTATTATTTCAAATGACATGAAAACGTTAGAGGTAGGCGTGGTGTTTTGCCTGCCGCCTCGAAGGACATGGAGCGATCATGCTGATTTCCAATAGAACTTCTTTCGGCACTATATCTGATCGATTGACATATGTATGTATTTTTTATTATTTTTTTTGTGAAATAAGAATAAGAAGTCAGAATATATATACTTTATGGGGTCGGAAATGGATATTGTAGAAATTACACACGGAAAGACAAACTTTTATATACCCTTTTGCCACTTTTTGTAGTAAAGGGTATAACTTATAGCTCTTGATTAGCACTATAATTGGTAGTAAGGTTAGTTGTGGGTAACTGCTTCTTTTCAAGATAATTACAAGAAACCGAGGCATCGCATGCTACAAAAACAGAAGTCGCTTTAAAGACAAACAGTTTAAACACTGGTTTCAGCGAAACCTGATGTCATATTTTAATGCTAAATATTTTAAAATGTGATGCATTAAACTTTTTGTATAAGATGATTATAAATGCTTTTAAATATGTTCAATATGTGTCCCGGTTTTTTAATTTATAGTTTTGTAATATTGTTTCATCATCCTTTAACCTTGAGTACGACAAAATTATTTACTTCATATGGATTTAATAAATTTTAATAAAACTGGGTACCACAAAGTTTTTAGGGTCTCTGATTACGAATCTGATGTCAGTATTTCAAAATTAAAAATGGCGGATCCATATGGCGGACAATTTTTTAACAATTTTATAAAAATAAAGATACTTTATAAAAAAATTTATTTTGTATTTATACATTTTACACTTACGATGTCGCACGTGACAAATTTTAAATAAGTGCCATGAGCAAAGCGATAATTATTTTCATCAATTTTTCCTTAATTTAATTTAATGCAAATTATGCAAATATATATTTGTTGCTACTATTTGACGCCAAATACATTCGGCGCACTGATAACAAATGTTGCTTTTTCAATGTCGCAGGCGACATCGAAATATACGGTAAAGGAAAGAAAAACTTTACCGTAATTGGCATTCATATCGTTCCTTTTTCATTTTTCTTTTATTTCTTATATACAAACAAGAAATTTAAAAGAGCAAATGTCAATGCATATGGTCACTTAGCAGGAACATTAATCAAAACAAAACGAGCAATAGAGATGTTCAAAACGGAACTTTTGCGCTTGTTCGACTTTGCGTTTGAATATTTAAAATATGTTATGAATAAATATAATTTTTGTTACATTAGGTAAATTTGTCAGATTTCCCATAAAAATATGTTAAAACAACATAGTTTTATGGACTTTGAATTTTTTGTTTCAGGTTGACATTTCTGTGGAAATCCCCATATGTTAATCTAGATTAGTGAAGTAACTCCAATCATGAAAGCAAATATTGTGCTGACAGAGAATTAAAAAAAATTTTGACTGCATATATATAATTTTACATAAAAATGACTTCTTAATGGGTTAAGTATTGTTAAAAATTATTCAAAAATAAGACAAAAATTAAGCATATGTATATGTATAGAATATATATATGATTGGAGTCACTTCACTAAACTAGATAAACATATATGGTGAAGGGCATATAAGATTCGGCATAGCCGAATTTTGTAAAGTTGTGAGCGTATTACTAAAGGCAGCATGTTTTTGTAAAAGTATTTTTTAATCTTTCTATTGAAAAAGATAAAGAAGACATTTAACAAAAAGTATTTTTAAACCAAGCGTAAACTTTAAAACATTATATAGAGAATAAATACAGTTTTTGTTTTGAAGCTTTTAATATAATTACCTTAAAAAGAGTTGAAGTATCTATTACAAAAAAGCCATAAGCACTGAATCGTATATCTTGTTTAATACTTCTTGTTAGAAATTTGTCAATCTGTAAGAAAAAAAAAAAAATTAAAGGTTAGAGACTGGTACTATATTCATGGTAGAGCACAACATGTCTTCTGATTAAAGACTACATTTTTTATTTTAAACAAGTCAGAATGTTATATTCGGCTATGCCGAATCTTATATACCCTTTACCATATATGTTAATCTAGTTTAGTAAAATAATCAGAAAGGCAAATATTAGGGTGACAGAAAATATATATATTATCTTGTTTATATATAAAAATAAGTTGTCCTATGTTCGTGATTTTATAACTCGAGAACCACTCAACCGATTACAAACGAGTGCATGCGTTGGAAAGGTCTACTTTCACTGATGGTTTATAAAAAAAAAACAACATCGAAAAATTTCTACGAATATGCGTTACACGCTCACTTTTATGATGGTGTCTTTTCTTTATATAAAATATATTTTTTTTTTCTTATGAGAATTACATTTTGTTGGTATAAGGCTGTGTTTTTTTTCTATATTAATCAGATAAGAAACTCGCTTGGAAGAGTGATCGTGGTACGATTATTCTCATTGGGGTAGCGAAGCGCCCCGGGCACAACTATTTTTACACAAAAATGCCATCGGCTCTTCAAGGTTTAAGCATCTAAAAAAAAATTAGTATTTCCTTAAAGGTCTATTCAAAATCTTTGAAATGATTCCCATACTGATCATTAAAAAAATGTGCAAATTTCAGAGCCCCGTAACTCGGAAAATATAGGTGAGCGCGAATATTTTTACTTGATGTTTTTTTCCTATTTTTTAACTCCTGAAAAATTGTTTTTCATTTTTTATTTTTTCATTGAATCTTTCAAATACATATGAATGGTTCCCAATGGGATCCCTTATGTAAAATAATAATAGAAAAAATAAAAATAGTTTCTGAATGTTTGCTGTGTTTTTTGTATAAAACATTTTTAAGTTGTTGTCTTTTGTCTTATTGATTCAATGGAGTTATCATTTAATCAATTTGGCTTTTGATATAAGACTTTCTAGTTTTCTATACAAAATTTGGGTAAAATCTACTGATGAGCTATTTGAGCAGTAGTGAAATGGCCATATGGATATGCTTACCCCGCAGTAATACATTTAATTTTTTAGTTTAGTTTAAAATAATAAATATTTCATGAGAATATCATGAAATATTTATATTTGAAGGAATCAAGCACGAATAAAGTAAATTAAAATTAATATATTATTGAAAAAATATATAAGTGAAAAATGGGCAATAAAAGTATTTTAAATAGTTGATCAGCCGGTTACGCGAAAATTAAGCGATGTCACAAAACTGTGTTTGGAAATTTTAAAAAAGATTGAAAGCTATTGTATGTACATACAAAAAGTAAAAAATAAAAATTTTGAATTAATTTAGCGATATATGTTTGTGTTTCTTTTTTTGCTTTAGGATTCTTCATAAAAATGTTGTTTCTTTATTAAAAAGAACATAATTTATTTTTGTTTTGATAAATTTTGTATTTTTTATTTTTTTTAAATTGTTAATCTTGTTTTGAATTTTTTGACTGTTCGCTTTGTATTTTTTAAAGCAAATTAAACTTTTATTCGCCTCATCCACTTGTTTTTAACAGAATCTCGAACAAAAAAGTTGCTTTGTTGTATCAATTCGCCGATGACTACACCTTATTAGATTTACCTTGAAACCTTTATTGAATCCTTTATTTGTAAGTTTATGCTTACAGATAAGTCCCATTTGAAAAACAGTTTCTAATTTTTTAAATTTAAGGCTGTCCTCATACAACATACATATTTTTATGTGTATTATAAATCGTAAAAGGCACCACTTTAAAATTTAACAAGAAAAAGTGCCTTATCCTGCTATGCCGAATCTTATATACCCTTTACCATCTATGTAAATGTAGTTTAGTGAAGTAACTCCAATCAAAAAAGCAAATATTAGGGGACCAAGATTTAAAAAATAAAAATTTGGTGTTGCATATACATTCATTTATAATTTTACATAAAACGCCATCGCTCTCAATCATTTTTAAAAATTTTAGTATTTCCTTAAAGATCTCTTCAAAAGCTTTAAGAAGGAAGTCCATATTGATATTTAAAAAAATTTTTAAATTTCATAGTCCCATAACTCGGAAAACATGAGTGAGCTGCGTCTAAGGACATGGAGCGATCTTGCTGATTTTCAATAGCACCTCTTTCGACACTATGTCTGATCGATTGGAGTATTTAAATTGTTATTTACACGGACGGACAAACGGACACCGCTCAATAGACTTTGATATGTGTAAGAACTCGAAATATATATACTTTATGGGGTCGGAAATGAATATTGTAGAAATTACAAATGAAATAACAAACTTAGTTATAGCCTTTTCCACTTTTTGTGGTGAGTGGTAAAATAATAACAGTAATAAAATAATAATAATATGAATAATAATAATATGAATAATACTAATATGAAAGTTAACAACGACGTCGGCGCTGTCAACATAATAAGTCAAACTAAGTCGGCAATATTTTACAAACCAGCCAAATTAAATAATTGCCTGCTTGAGATAATTTCATGAGGAACCAATTTTGCTGGATCAGCGTCTGCACATTGGCGCATGTTGTTGTATTGGTACTTGCACACGCGGTGACAACGTAACTGACAACAATGAGTCAGGTTAGCAGCGAAGAAGTTTAGAGCAGTCTAAGCTACGCATCGTAAACGTTAAGTCGACCCAACTTTTGTGTTAATATATTGTTGTGCAGTTCAATTTGAGGCTGCTGTAGTCTAGGTGGTAAGCACGTTGACTACAAATCTGGCTGCCCTGGGTTCAACCCTTGCGGCAGTCAAAAAAATAAAAAAAGGTTTTTTTCTGTTTAATGGTATAAATACATAATCAGAATTAACATAAAAACATGCAGCCTCCTTCGTCGGTACTTCTTCATAGCAGATTCGCCGGCGAAGTAAAATAATTAATAAAATGGTTATATCTATCTCCTTTCACCACCTGTCTTCTCTCTCATCTATCCCTTTCCGAAAGAATGAAGCACGGTCACAAAAACTAAGTAGGTATTAATGCCTGAAGTACTACTTCTCTTTACAAAAAAAAAAAAAAAAAATAAATGTTTTTGAAATATAAAAAAGTTTGTTATAATAACCCATATTACTTATGTCGTATAATGTATTACTGCGGGGAAAGCATATCCATATGGCCATTTCATGAGAATATCATTAAATATTTATATTTCAAGGAATCAAGCACGAATAAAGTAAATTAAATTTTAAAAGATTCCGGATAATAAATTTTCATATTAAAATTTATATTTAAATATATACATACATATATCGCATTTGATCAACAAGAGGGTATTAACTAAAAATTTTAAAATTTTCAGTGGAGTCAAAAAACTGTTTGTGGCCACATTTTAACAGAATTTAAAAATTCAAATATACCATAGGAAGCAAATTATATTTAAAAATATATTTACATCGTTTTTCCTAGAAAACTCTGCAAGTATTGCAAAAAAAATCAATTTTTTGAGTTAATACCATTTTTCTAAAATTTTTCGATCATAAATGAAACAAATTTTATCAACAAGACAGTATCAACTCAAAATAAAACCAAATTGAAATGAGACTCAACTCAAAATAATACCTTTTTTATGAAAATTTACGAATCAGTTCCATGTTAACTTTTGTATTAACTCGAAATAATACCTTTTTGTTGAAATAAAGGTAATCACTACATTATCATGAATATGGTCTCAAATGTGGTTTTCGAGATGAAAGAGTAAACGGAATACGTTGAAATTTTTACAGTAGATATATATTGATGTTGTTGGCTGATTTTTTGAAAAAAGTGATATTTCAAAAATTTTGAGTTAATATTGTTGATCAAGTGCGATATGTATGTATGTAAAAGAAAAATAAGAAAAAGTTCGTTTGTTATTCGGTCGAGGTAATTTATTTTTTAATAAATAAAATTAATAATTATTAATATAAATGTTAAGTGTTGCACATTTTGCATCTTCTGATGAAGAAGAACATAAGAGGAGCCAGGAACTTAGTTAGGAAGTTTACGTAGACAATTAAGATCACCAGTGTAACATATTCGATCTTTCAAGTTCTATGTGAGTTTACTGTGCATTTATCTAGAAATTGTAACGACACATTCTCGCTGGTTGCTGGGGTAGGCTCAGCGGAGTCCAGGTCGTACATACTTATAAATAAAACACATGATTTAAAATGTTATATTCTTTTATTGGTTGTTTAGGACTGTGTTTTTGCCCTCAATCCGCTCTGTTCACAGGCTCAGGTAGTGCCCTCGTGTGGTGGCTGTCTCGACTTCTAAGTCAAGCGGTTCCGCTAACTATATTGTTGGTTTATCGTTTTGTATTTGGGGGGCAGAATATTCCCTAGACGATATGTCCAGCGACAAGAGCTACTCCTGCCACTCTAGCAACGATTTTCTCTAAGCTTTTCCACTGGTTATGTGTCCAACGCCAGTGGCAAATCTCGCTATTTTAACAAAATAATATTAGTTGATGTGCCCAACGACTTATATTATTAAATAAACTTTAAATTTATTGTGCTATTTTCCCGGTATTGATTATTGGAGGTGAAAGCACGTCTCGATGGCCATTTCGCTACCGCTTACTTAGCTTGTCAGGAAACTTCTTACAAACATTTTAAATGAACAATAAATTTAAAGTTTTTTAAATAATATAATTTAATATTTCCGTGTTTTTAATTTTTAATTATTGAAATTGCAAGTGCCTGTGCATAAAAGAAAGGATAAAATAGCGTAGTGTTTTGTTGTTTTTATTTTTCAACATCTTTAAACTGTATAAAGGAGCAGAAAAAAAGTCTGCCGTATGCAGTGTGTTGTTTTTCCTTGAACTTTGATTTTTGTCTTTTCTTTAGAGTTTAGGCAGAAACCCTTAGTTCATTTAAAATATTTGTGAGAAGTTTCCTGACGAGCTAAGTAAGCGGTAGCGAAATGGCCAACGAGACGTGCTTTCACCTTCAATAATCAATATCGGGAAAATAGCACAATAAATTTTAAGTTTATTTTATTTTAATTAATATTTAATATTCTCGTGTTTTAAATTTTTAATGACTAACTTATTAAATTTAATGGCCAGCTCAGTTGTATTTAGCGATCGTTCGCCTTTTATACCTTTCAGTTGTACACACACGAGTACATACCCACATGTACTTCTGCTTGTAATAATAATAAATAATAATTTTTTTTTATAATATCACCTAGGAAACGTTTAACTGGCGAGCAGGGAAACTGCTTTTGAGTGCAACGTCCTCTCAAAAATAAAATAATAATAATCTTTTTGCGATCTCCACGGAGCACATCAGGGCTAATGACACAAACTAATAATAATTGTCCTGCGATCATCCAGCAATCAAAATCTCTGGTACAGAAACCGCTGGTAGATGTTTTGCCTGGTTTTGAAGAAAACAGTGCCTTAGTAGGTCTATTTCTAGAATAAAAGCTTTTGATTAAAAGGGATTACACTGTTTCTTCCGGATCGGGAATTCCAAAGCCCTAAGGAAAATTAAAACAAACTGATTAAAAAATATGATACGTAAATTGTGCGAAAAATTCTAAATATAAAAAATTTTTTATTAAAAAGGAAAAGAACAAATTTTAACTATATTGGGAAAAAAATAAAAATTTATTGAAGTAAATGTGAATAAAATTTTTCAAGTAAATTAATAAAAGAAAAGTTGCCTGAAATCATTACAACGCATGTCTAAAATGTAAGAAATAGGAAGTGTGGTGAAAAAAAGCACAGAAAACATCATACAAGCAATCCAGTTAACTCCACAATATCAGGTGAGTGAATCCTTTTAAATCTTTTTAACCGACTTCAAAAAAGAAGGAGTTTGTACAATTCGGCTGAATGTTGCTTTTTTATATTTGTGCCTCCAGAACTCAGTCATTTCTGATCCGATTTTGAAAATTTTTAGTAATATGATAGATTATGATTACAGATTGGTCCCGTTTCAAAAACAGTTCATAATCTTAAAAATTAAAGGGTGTCCCCATACAACATACATATTTTTTACGTGTATTATGAACTGTAAAGGACGATTCTGTAAAATTTAAAATGACTGCGTCTTATTATAGCCCCCAATAACAAAAAGTTATACGAAAATAAATCTAAAAATTAAATGGTGCCCCCATAATTGATGTAAATTTACTTTTATGGGCCTATCTTTTGAACCGTTATAGACAAACGCTTGCAAATTGGACAGAATGTCAATTGAATATTAGTTTATATTACATATTAATTAATATTACAAATTATAAATTAAAGGGTGCGCCAATAGTTCATTAAATTTTATGTATATGGCCATAATTTTGAACAGTTGTAGACAGAGGCTTGAAATTTATAACGAACCTGTATTGTTAAGTCCCCTCAAACAACAAATATAAAATTTGGATTTGGAAGTTAAAGGGTGTTTCAATAGTTAATTTTATTTTGTGTATGTGACCAAATTTTGAACCGTTATAAACAGAACGCTGAAACTTAAAAGGTACCTGCATTGCTAAATTCGCTATATCAACGAGCTTATAATTTGAATTTAGAAATTAAAGGGTGTCACATAATTGATGAAGATTTACTTATATGAGCCTACCTTTTGAACCGTTATAGACAAACGCTTGCAAATCGGGCAGAATATCGATTGCTATGGCCGTTATAGTAACAAGTATAAATATTAAGAATTATAAAATAAAGGGTGCGCCAATAGTTTATTTAATTTGATGTATATTGCCATGCTTTTGAACAGTTATAGACAGACGCTTGAAATTTTCAACAAACCTGTATTGGTAAGTCCGCTATAACAACAGGTATAAAATATGGATTTGGAAGTTAAAGGGTGTTACAATATTTGATATAATTTAAAGTGTATAGCCATACTTTTGAACCGTTATAGACAGAACGCTGAAACTTAAAAGGGACCTGTATTTCTAAGTCCGCTATACCAATGACTTTATAAATTGAATTCACAAATTAAAGGGTGTCCCATAATTACTGTAGATTTACTTACATAGGCCTATCTTTTGAACCGTTATAGACAAACGCTTGTAAATTTGACGCAATGTCGATTGCTATGGCCGTTATAGTAACAGTTGATAATATTTAAAATTATAAATTAAAGGGTGCACCAATAGTTCATTTAATTTGATATATGGCCATACTCTTAAACAGTTGTAGACCGACGATTGAATATTACAAAAAATCTGTATTGCTAACTCCTCTATAACAACAAGTATAAAATTTGGATTTAGAAATAAACGGGTGTCCAAATAGTTGATATATTATGGTGTATGTGGCCGGACTTTTGGAGCGTTATAGACAGACAGCTAAAATTAACAAGGGACATGTTTTGCTAAGTCCGCTATAACAAGAAGCTTATATTTTGAATTTACAAATTAGAGGGTGCTCCCAAAATTAATGTAATTTGGTCTAATGGCCGT
Source organism: Gymnosoma rotundatum (assembly GCA_916610165.2). Taxonomy (NCBI): domain Eukaryota; kingdom Metazoa; phylum Arthropoda; class Insecta; order Diptera; family Tachinidae; genus Gymnosoma; species Gymnosoma rotundatum. Next base: position 84,520,480 of record OU744337.1, on the reverse strand, counting down.
ATTTTTTGATTCGTTGTATACAAACACCTTAATTTTAGACAGAATGGTATTATTTATTATAATAAGGAGCATAAAAATGTTATATTATAAATAAAATAGTTGATATAATCTGATGTATATGGGCAAACTATTGAACCGTTAAAGACAGACGGTTGAAAAATACCTACCGTTTCAGCAATTCTGATTCAGGATACATGCTGACACTCTACCCTAGGACTTCCAAAGTGAAGCAAGAGCTAATGGAGGTAGACCGTTCGATTCAAACTCGAAGGGTAGACTACATGAATTGCCCCAAACAAGGTGAGAAAAGGAGTGCAACCAAATTTTATAGGAAAGACAAACAGCCCCGCTTTTTTCATCTAGACGCCAGCTACGAACATGAAGAATACCCCATTCCAGAAGAGGAGCCTTGATGCCGACGGCGAGTTAAACTTTATGGAGGAAGGCCCTCGAGCCCCCTCCATAGCTCAGAGCTTTCTACCGGAAGTGTGTCTTTGCTTAAGCCACTTATAGTTAAAACTACAAGGGAAAAAATTTAAATAACAAAGAAAATAGTAGGTATGGTATATTAGATCCTCCTACATTTTATATATTACTAGGTCTAACCTCTTCTGACGAGATAACAGGAGACGATAGCCATAAAGAATTGGGGCAATAGTCGTGTTTTTTCGAACATTTTCTTTCTTGAGAGGATACCACTCAATGCGAAATCCTCCGATACTTTAAATTACATTCTGAGCGAAATGATGCCGTCGAGAACTAAGAAAAAAATTAACGAAATCATAAGCAAATATCAAAATTTATTTTCGCTCCTTGATTATAGCCAAGCCGTCGCTACGAATGTCCAAGCAGAAATAACAACGACCACGGCAGAACCAATTTACTCGAAAAGTTACCCATATCCTGTCTTTATGAGGAAAGAAGTTGAAAGACAAATCGACGATCTGTTATTTGAAGGAATAATACGTTCGTCCAAAAGTCCCAATAACTCCCTAATACTGTCTAGTTGTCGACTACAAACGTCTAATGCCGTTACGGTTCCCGACACCTACGCCATTCCGGATATTAACGCCACTCTATCGAGTCTGGGCAACGCCAAATACTTCACGACAATCGACCTTACTTTAGGATTTCAGCAAGTTCCGATGAAATCTTCATATATTTCCAAGGCGGCGTCCTCAACGATGAATGGGAAATTCGACGTCTTCGCTTGCCTTTCGGATTGAATAATGCTCCAGCGATCTTCCAGAGAATGGTTGACGATGTCTTAAATAAATATATAGGAAAGAAATGTTAAGTCTACATAGACGACGTCATTGTATTTGGTCGCAGCGAACAGGAATTACCCGATAATGTTGATTTTTAAAAAATTAAAGGAAGCAAATTTCAATGTCGACATAGAAAAGACTCACTTCCTTCAAATAGAGGTAGAATTTTTGGGATATATAGTAAGTGCCGAAGGAATAATGCCTGATCCAAGAAAGGATTTTTTTATTTTAATATAGAATATTTGCAATTAATATTTGTGTCAATTGAATAATAATTCTAATTGCCTTTCATTGTTATTTAAGTACGAAAAACATAATATTAGTAAAAAGTAATAATAAATAAAACATACCATTTGATCGGTTCAAAAGTTACAGAGTTTTATCCAATGAAAAACGATTTTCAGCCACTGTGCGGCGCAAAGAAAATAAAAATTTATACTGACCATCAACCGCTTACCTATGCACTAGGTATCCGGAACTTTAATGCCAAACTAAAGCGATGGATAGCGCATATAGAAGTGTCACGACCTGATCGGCTATCCATATTAAAAGCTAGTGTTTACCACATCAGTGACATATCCACTGAAATTGCTAATGACGGTGATTCTCAGGCTACTAGAACAACATCAGAGATGGGTGACAATGATTCACAAGTTACAGAAACAGCATAGGAAGAAAGGGATGACGATGCTTCATCAACTGGTTCAACCTCTCACAGCACTAATCAAGATGCATCAGATCTCATCCCCATGTAGAAGTTCCAATCAACGTCTTCAGGAACCAAATACTTATTAAGATAAATTCTGACTTGGAATCACGGGAAGTACCATACGCAAACTTCCAGCGGCATTATTTTTCATTACCCGAATGGAATACTGAAAAACTTTCGGAAATCCTTAGGAAAGTGCTAAAATCCAGTATAATAAATGGTAAAAAACTCCTAGAATGCCAATTTTGCAGGAGCTGTATTTGCAACATTTCTCCAGATACAAAATTAAAATTACACAAAAAGTTGTATCAGACATAAGGTCAGAGAAGCTTCAATTTGAAATAAACCAAGAAGTACATCGAAGGGCACATAGAAATGCGAGGCAAAATAAGATACAGATACTGCACAAATTCTCGAAGTTCATCAAGCTATTCCATAGTAGTGATAGGTCTGTCTTAAATATTAGGAAGAAGTTAGTTAAAATCTTACACTTAGTAACGGATAACGAGAGTAGCTTTTTTTATCCCCCTTATTAAGGATTTTATAGAACGACTAGGCATAAAAACTTATTTAACACTGTCACAGCGTAATGAGGTAAATGGCAACTTAAAATGACCTAGTGACGTATTTCTTAATAGGTCGAAAACATGTGATTTTTATAAGCCAATTGAGGTGCGCTCTAAAATCAACAAACAAACTTAACAGAAAGTAAATATTAAGAAAAACTCCTATTTCTTTTCACCAGACTTCAAAAAATAATAATAAAAAAGTTTGTAATGTATAAAATACAATAGTAGTAAAGATAATACGGCAACAAGTTGATCCCAAAGAAAAGGGGAAAAATGAGAATGTTGCCCTCATATATATAAATACAATTTTTTTTTGTACAATTGAAACAAGTAATGCACATAATATAATATTATAAAAAAAGAGGGAAAAGTGGCTTTGCCCGACTTACATTAATCGTTAACACAATTTACACCAAGTATATTTTCAGAAAAAGGATTTTATAAAACACATTCATTTACCGCTACGACGTTCCTGTTGTCACGATACGAAATATACCGATACCGCACGGCAAAACGAAGGAAAATATTAGTTAACATCTGACTCAATTGCAGGAAAGACTAATCGAACTGGGAAGTATACAAGGCAGAACTCGAAGATCAGTCGACTTGATAGGCAACGCTTGGAAGTGGGTGACCGGTAACCCAGATGCCGCTGACTGGAATGCTTTAATCCACAGTAACAACGAGCAGTACAAAATCAGCACACAACTTTTGAATTCAACAAATGAAGTCGTTTAGAAAACCAATGAGCCTGTTATTAAAATGAATGAGATTAGCAATGGGAAGGAGGACAAGCGAATAGGGCAGGATACTATGAATCAAGTTCTTGCCCTAAATGATGCTATAAATGAAGTAGTGAGAGCATGCCAACTGGCGAAAAGTGGGATACTTTTGTACATTTTATCAATCCCGAAATTGAAACAGGGATCTTACCACCGGTTCATCGCCACCGGAGTCCTAATAAGCCAGAACGAAACCCTTGGTATAAAAAGCTCTTGTCTGATATTATTTCTAACAAACTTCGATCGCACCATAAGAACACATAGCCACACGGAGACACTGAAGGGCACCTACTTGATACAATGTGTGTCATTAATACTCCAATATCCTGTTCAGGTTTTATCACTTCTTATACGAAGATATAGGTCGATGTGCAGTTCCTGGAGAGACTATTTAAAATATCTAAAAATTTTTGGGATACTTCGGCGCTGCAGTTATGTACAAAGAATTTACAAGAGCTGATATCCGGTCCCATATATCTAATACTCAATCTGCATCAGCAAAATCCACAATCGGTTCAGTTTAAGATTACATATAATATAATTTCGTTTCCGTTCGTTTTAGTTAACTAAAATGTCCCAGTAAGTATCTTCGGAATTATTTTGTTAGCGCCAAATATCCGATTCGAAAACAAATATTAAAAGTAGAAAATAGTATATGTAATATATCTACATTATTAAATTTAAGAATATTAATTCCTGGCTAAATAATGTTAATTCATTTATCATTATATTTTGTGATTTTACTTTGTTTTCTTTTTCGTTGTCTTTTAACTGCATTACGAGGCAAAAAAAGACAGCCTCTTTATGCATTAGAAATAGAAAAGTAATTTTATTCCTTGATTATTAAATTTTTGTTTAAATATTTTTGTTTGTCTTTTCATTGTACTTTAATATTCTAATTTGACATTGTTTGCCCAAAAATCTTTATTTTAGCGAAATGGCCATCGAAACATGCTTCACCCAAAATAATCAATATAGATGAGTTTATATTATTTAACCAGAAATTTAGCATGATACAATTTAAGTAACATACATAAAAATTCACGTTATTTAACTTCAATTAAAAATTTGCTTAAGCTCAGTAAAATCTAGTAAGAAATGAATAATCGGGCTTTGTACTACGATTTTCCATTTCCTTTAATTTTCATTTTAATAGCATGGTTTTTGCCGGAGGTTCAACAAAGTCCCACACATGATTTTTGTTTGTAGCATTTAATTAATCAGTTCTTGAAATCATGTCTATTAATTATGTTATTAAAAGTTTTTGGAATATTATTTTGCATCACTTGAGCTTTGTGACCAGTCATATTGTCAAATAATTTACTTAATTAATGACTAATTCTTTCAATTCTTCTGGGCCGCTGCTTAAATCTTTAAGTTTAACGTTTTGGTCAATGACTTTAAGACTTAGGAGTCTATTGTGCAGCTCGTGCTTTTTTTGACGTCGACTTTGCTTGCACTTCTAGGACGCGTAGAACAATTAGCCAGAAAACTTTTTGGTTTCATCCTTAAAGGATACGATAACCCTAAATACGAAATTTTATTATCTCCGTAGTTCTACCTTTTTTCTCAATTCACATTTTGTCTATTTTCTTTTCCTTTCTTTCATAGTGGCGATCGAATGAGCAGCACTTAATTATAGGCGGAGCAGTTTTGCGTTATACTTATGTATGTACATTAATACATAGATTTTCTTACAAAATAAATATAATTTTTTTTTATTCGTGTAAAGCTTTTTTCTATAGCTTATTTCTGCTCTTAAACGTTCTTTCCTAACAAGAGATTTAAAGTATATGGTTATGTTGTGCAGACTTAGTCCGTCTTAGCCATAAATCAATGGAGTACAAGTCTATTGCGTTAAGTTGCTATGGTTTTTATACGTACTATATTTTGATGTTCCTTGCTTCGCCAATAAACACGTGCTAATATATGTGACATTGCATTAGCCTAAAATATAAAATTATTAAATTTAATTAATTAAAACATATTAAACTAAAATTAAAAGATTTAGTTTAAATTTTATAATAAAATTGCACTTCTACTTTATAATTAATACTAGACTTAAATTGCAATTGATGCATAAAATATTTGCAGGCTTAACAATACTTAAGAAGGAGGATATCAATTCGTCTGAATGTTGCTTTTTTATGTTTTTGTGCGCAGAATTCAGTCATTTCTAAACCGATTTTGTAAATTTATCCTTTATTTGAAAGGTCATCCAGATTAGTCCTGTTTAAAAACCCTTTTTATAGTTTAAACAATTTAAGGCTATCCCTATCCAACATACATATTTTTTAAGTGTATTATGAACCTTAAAGGCCACCACCTTAAAATTAAAAAAACTGCGTATAACTACAGCTCCCCATGACAAAAAGCTATACAAAAATAAATCTAAAACTAGCAAATTGACCCATATAGTTATATAGTTAATTAATACGAAAAGAGGATATATTTTTAATCACCCTTATTACAAGTGGCAACAGTAGTCTCGTTGTCGCTTTTGAGTCGCTTTCACATTCAGTCAACATCGACACTAACTTGGTATTATGTAAATGAGTTGCGTTGAGACGACTGATTATCGATACTAATAACCACATCTCTAATGTAAACAAAAACATCTCTAATATACGAAGTATTTTGATTTATTAAATAAATTTTTTTGAGTTGAAACTTTCGTGAAAATATGTTGTTTATGATGGATTCAAGTGATTCTTCCAGCGATGAAGAAAATAAAGAAAACCTTAAGCTTCAAAGGAAAACTATGAGGCAAAATTCAGATATTTTTAATTTGCCAGAAAATAATCCAGAAAATTTATCAAATAACGAAGCTACTGAGATAAGAGAGCGAATAAAAAGCTGATTATAACTAACATAAATTAAATTTTATTTAAAACACTTGTTTTTTAAATTGAAATACTAACTAAAATTAAAACACAACAAATTTTTTTTTTTCATAAATAAAGGTACAAAGGTGTATATATTTTAATTTGCTATTTCAAAGAGTTTAGCATTTAGCAAAGATTCGACTGCAGTTGAAGTACTTTCTGGGAATTAGTTTTATTTTTTTTATTTAATGACTAATTTTGTAAAACTTCTGATTTGTTCTGTAAGACTTCCAACTCCTTTTTCTTTATTTCTATTTTAATAATTTTTAATTCCATTTCTGCTTCTAAAAGTTGTTCTTCTCTTTGTTGGCGCCGTTCCATCATTTTAATTTTTTTCTTTTCAACCTCCCACAGTTTTCGCAGGTACCGACTTGATTCCTTCAAAGCGTCTTTTATTTCTTTAACGCCCTTACACATTTCAGTAAATGATTCTTTTTGCATTTGATGGTAATTTTCAAAAAACTCTTCTTTTTTGAAAGTGAATAACGTTTGAAGAAGTTGGCTGCAAGTTTTCATCATCCCCCAAAGCTTCACCTTCCAAATTTAACGCAATTTCTTGAAGAATTACGTTAGGCGAAGCCTAGACACCCTGTGCAACTCCTTCAGGGTTTAACTGTTTTTGAAATTGCATAAAATTAGCAGCAGCCTCTTCTAATTTTGAAAGTGCCAATTGCTTATAAGACCCACCGCCAGTTGCGTTCACTTCACTCTTGTTGTGGACTTACTTTTTTTTTACTTTACATTTAAAATCCCTCCATACCTTTAAATACAGATATTTAATTTAAGAAGCGATGAATCCAAAATATTTGTTACTTACCTTTTGCCAGCCTTCGCTTTCTCTGAGTGGGGGTCCTATGGAATTTAATTTGGAAGTTATTATTTCCCAATCCTCCTTAAAATTACTTGGTGCTGTTCCTGTATGAAATCCTTTTGCTAGCACTGGTTTTTTTTCTAGTTCAACAATTAATAACTCAAATTGTTTCCTGTTTGTTATTTTCATATTTTTTTATTTTATTATAACGACAACTAAAACAAATTTTTTTCATGTCAATCATAAAAATGGCGTTGACTAAATCAAAGCTTTAAGTCAACGGCGTCTTAATGTCGCCTTTCATAATACCAAATTACTGTCAATAGTTATCGATACTAATCACTATTGACATAGATAATACCGTTTTTTAACCGTCGATGTGATAGGTGTCGTCGGCGACATTCATAATAGGGGTGAATATTTTTTTTTATTAAAATTTATTTTATGTTTTTCGTTTTTCTTGTATATTTTACAAAATCGAAATTAGAACTCAAACTAATTATAATTCATTTAAAAGGAGAAACATTATTTTTAAAACAGGTAATTGTGATTCAAAATATTTGAATATAATAAAATATATAATTTACAAATAAGTACAGTTAAGTTACTTATAACAACAATAAACATAACTCCCCTAGCCTTTGTAAATACATTGCTCCTGGAATGTTACAATTTTATTACATTAAAACAACATTACAATTATTATTATATATCTTTTAGTGTTATTTCTATCTGTAATTTTTCTCTCAAATTTTATATTAGGTAATTCTTTTTGATATTTAAATATTCTTTTGACTATTTGTCTATCACGTTTACAACCATTTTCATCTAAAAAATTAGTTTTATTTTTTTCATTAACATCTTTTAAAATGTACTTTGGTTTTTGTTTAAGGTTTTGAAAACCAAGATTTTTTACTAACTCTCTTTCCTTATACGCATGACATTCTTTTCTTCTTTTATTCATTTTATTTATTCTTTCAATCTTTTTATTATGAACAATATTATGTAATGCTTCCCAAACAGATTTATCAACTTTATTATACCTTTATTACTTTTATATAATTTATGTGTTCATTCAGTGTTAGGTTAAAACTTTGTTTATCTGAATTACCAGTGTGGGTGTTAGGAGAAGTGAAATGATAATCTATATTTTCTGAATTTAAGAAATTTTTAATGTTTTCTGTCGTATTTACACATATTACATATTATGCAATTATTAATCAATTTGTGAATTTCGTTTCTTAAATTTGGGTAATAAATTATATTCTTTAATTCCAAAAATGTTTCCTCAATTCCTCTATGATTTTTATCAATAAGTTAACATAATAAGTCAAGATAAGTAAACATTACATATTTTTCATATAACTATATGCCTACCTTTTTAAACCGTTACAGACAAACTCTTGAAAATTGGAAAGAGTGTCGATTACTGTGTTCTTTCTGATCGACTTACTTTATACTTTATCATAAAAATAAAGTATACCAAAATAATATATTGTTGCGAAGAAGCTTTTTTTAAGTCGTAAAAAGATATAATAACAATTGTCACCAAGAAAGTGAAATGATATAGGCTATTGTGTCTGTCGTTAGCTTATGTCAAAATCATTCGTTATGGGCAAATATCTTGCACTAACAAAATATCAAAAAATATAAAAATTTATTTTTTTGGATCTTGTTTATATTAATTTACTTTAATCGTGCTTGATTCCTTTAAATATAAATATTTTATGATATTCTCATCAATTATTTATTATTTAAAACTACAAAAATATATATATTACTGCGGGGAAAAAATTAATTTTTTTTATTAAAAGAGAAGAATTATTTTGTAATCTAAAATTTGCTCATGTTGACATTAAGCTTTTAATAAGAGTAAATTACTTTATATATGAAGCTTAAATTCATTGCACTAATCTGCCCACAGGCAAAGTGGGATACATAAATAATTATTAAATTGGAATATGTTACGTTTTACTTTATAAATTATAACTAAGCGGTTCCAAAATCAGATGCTCGTTTATATGTAGCACGAATTAAAAACATTTACAATTTTTGTGCATTTATATGGCAACATAGTGCTCACAATCGAAGGGGGACAGTTTAATTTTTTTTGAATTTCCGTAAACTTTTGCACATGCAATCACTATTTCATATTGTTTAAAAATTTATTTTCTTAAAAATGGTACAAAAAGATCAAACTACAGTTAGAGAAATTGCAGAAGTAGTAAACAGGAACGAAGGTACAGTGTTCAAAATTATAAAACGATTAAAGGTTTACAAAGTGTCAAAAAAAAAAAGAAATTGTGAATCTGTTCGACCTCGATAAGCAGTTTAGTTTGAAACTAATCAAAACGATCCACTTTTTTTTAACAATTGACATAAAATACAAATTCTATGACACAAAAATTGTTAGTGTTAGTGCTGAATCAGCCCGCCGAAACTTTAGAAGCAAAAAATTACATGGAAGGTCTTGCCAACGAAAGCCATTAATATAGGAGAAAAATCAAAAATTGAAATATCATTCGCTCAAGAGCATGCAAATAAAGGTACGTCATTCTGGTCAAAGGTGAGTGTGACAAATTTTTTTGGATTTTTTCGAAGCTTATATTATCTTCTTAAGTTATTTTTTACAGGCGAAACAAAAATAAACCTCTTTGAACCAGATGGAAAAAGATTCGCTTGGAGAAAACCTCGTATTGAATTTCTAGACAAAACCGATGTTATAGCAAACAAAAATATCAAAATGAAAATAACATTTTAAATGTTATGATCATTTTCCGCCTCCATCCATAGTGCCACTTAATCATCACTATTTTATATTATTTTATTTTTAATAAAACAGAACACATCAAAGAATTTTTTTTTGTCTGCATTAAATGCAAGCATGATTAATACTTTAAATTGGCCGGAGGCTTTAATAAAATTATTTGTTTATAAATTTTGGCATTTCATTTTGTCATTCTTCCCTATTGTTTATTTTGTTATGCTAGTGTTACTTAATTTTTAAATTATTTTGGGAAAGCGTTTGCGTAAACAATACAGAGTATCAAATTGTACTCTTATCGCATCTACCTGTCGCTTTCATATCGCAATAGAGAGTAACCCCCCTGTTTTGACAACAAAAAATAAACTGATCGTGTACTTTCTAAGTTTTTCTAAAAAGTCGTCGTAGTTCTTGTTAGTTACTTGATTTATTATGTAAAAAACATTATTATCAACCTCTAAATTTGACATATAAAAATTCCACAGCCTCAGTAATGATGCTGGTTACATAGGTTTCGTAGGAAATGCTAAATTTGTCGATAGGTTCATTGTCGTACTTATGTCCAAGAACCAAACGATATCGAGCTAGTTGATCGAACCAGCAAAATCTGACTAATCTTTGGAAAGGGGTTAAGCTAAGAGTCAATGTCCTGTAGGCGGTATGGATGGAAGTCAGTTTAAAGTCTTTGCTTACGGCTCTATCGAGGGTAAAGACATCATTATGAAAAGACTTCAAAAGCAAGCTAGATGAATAAAGAACACTTTCAAATTGAGTCATTCGCGCTAAAAAAATTTGATAACACAGAGAAAGAGAGGGTAGTGCTTATGGTCTTCTTTCTAAAGGAGGATGCGGAGGTCATCAGGAATGCAGGGTTAAAATTGAAGTGCGGATTGATCAGGTGTTCGTAAAATTCAATAAGAATGGCCATTGAGCATAACATCCTCCCTGGTGCTAGCGAAGGCTACTCTGAAAGGAGGGGTCTATTAAAAAGGTGGTGAACTAATACCAGTAAAAACTAAGTACAACTAATTAATTTGTTTCAAAGCAAAGTAGCCTCAGCAATAAGCAGAATTGGGGAATGACACCAAAGGCAGCGTACTGGAATTAAACATGGATGGTGCGACTTATAAATACTCATTCATTTGTGGTCTGGTGGGCAAAGGCCTATCAGAGATCTGTAAAACGAAGATTGGGTGGGGTTTAAAGGATTACTTGTCTAAGTATATCTGGTGCCACGTGCACAACTTTAACACAGGTTATTGACGCTATGTTGGGATTGCCGCTGTAGAACTTATTTATTAGGTCGATGGCTGCTATGTCAGCGTTGCATATGAGGAGGGACGTCACAGTTTTGGGCCGAACATCGGGCATAAGGGTGTTCTCAACCTAGTTGGAAGGTCAAGTGCATAGGGGAAAGGTTCTCATTGAGCTCGACAACCAGTCGGTTATAAAACGCATGAGGTAATTGAAAGTGTACTCTAGAGCTGGAATGTTTTCTAAAAATTGACAAATGTGCCTCTAATAATGAGGTAACGTAAATGTGGGAGCCGGGAATAAAGCAACAGACCGACTAGCGAAAAGGGCATCTGTTGCGAATTTCTATGCAACAGAACCGAGATTAGCACTGCACAATGGTCTATTGCGCGGTTATCTACAACAATTGAGGAAGGAAGGGGGTAAAAAAACGAACATTTATAAATGTTATTGAAAATGCATTTCAAAATGCAAAGCGAAATCATGAGAAAACCTAGAGCGAGATTTAAGGTAAAATTTTGATTGAATATGTTAACCAAATTACATAATGATCCAAAACAGAAAAGAAGGGTTAGAATCTGAAATTCTAAAAAAATCTGAACAAAAATATCTAAGCCAGTTGGGTAAAAGCAATACCATTGCGGTTATTGAATATATGTATCTCTCCACGAAATCTGTTTTGCATTTAAGCCACCCCGTCATAATTAAATAAAACTATTTAGATGACATCAAAAATTAATTGTATCTAAACTTACACGGCGTATAGAAGAAACCAAATAATCAGGTATGCTATGAAAAACGATCGTTTTGAAAACGCAAATAAATTCTGAAAACCATATAGATGTGATGAATTTTGATTAATTTCATATTCCAATTTTTTTTCAATCCATTTTATTTTTGAAAAAATTCTACAGCAATACCTAAGAAATACAACTCTGCATTTGCTTACGACAAATTGAAAAATACATATAAATTTACATTTTACAAATAATTTTAAATAAAAGTATTAAAAATAATAATAAAAACGTTAAAAGGGCGCTTGTTTTAGCAGCAGCTTTAGTTGTAATGGATGAAGAACACATATTTGAAAACATCACCTGCATAAATACGCCTTGCAAAACCGGTTTTGTTTACGAAATTTAATCGTTTACAGAAAAAAGAAAATCAAATTTTGTTAAATTATATTCTAAATATATCAGCAATGGCTATTATAGTGTCAGAATAGTTGATTTTACTGGGCGAGGGGCATATAAGTGAAAATTTTAAAAGAAATCTTCAGAATTTGTATTTTTAACGCCATCCACATGTGCGTATATTCCTGATATTTTTCCTACAGTCTCCTCTTGTTTTGATATATGTACATATTTGATTGTATAGACAGCCACCTGTTGCAAGAGTTTCTTTTTTTTGGTAGAAATTTTCTTCTTTATTGTAGTCAAGGTAGTTCATTCCTTAAAAAACTAGTATAAAATATATTCACATTTTAAATAGAATAATTATTTTTAAGTTGCACCTTTTCCAACCACTTATGTGGTAAATAAATCTTCCATTGAGTTTCTATATCAGTCTTATCACGTCTTTTGAATCCTTTGGCTATATCTCAATGAGTTTGCATTAACTCAATTAGCGCATCGTCCTACCATACGTTTTTATGTTTTCCCTTAAAGCAGACTTTTTTTAAGTTATTCAAAATTTTAACAGTTAAAATTATACTTACATTTTATTTATTTTTAAGCAATAGGTTTTTTATTTTTTAAATATATTTTCGATATTTCGATACTCCGTTGTGTAGCATCATCAAGAAAAACAACATTTATTAAAATAACATAAAACAGCAACGAAAACTTCAATAAAAAAATTTTTCAAACTGACATATTTCCCAAAAGAAAAAATTATTTTGTCTTATAAAAAAATTTTTAAAACATATACAGAGTTAATTCTCTATAACGTCGTTTATAATTGTTTTCTATGTTTATTACTGAATGTTCCAAGTGATTCGGTGCAAAATAGCTTTATGCCGCCATTAGTTATGTTTGTTGGCACTACAGAATTATGGGCAACCCAGTTTTTTTGTAATTCATATAATTTAATAATCTAAACATTTTTATAAATTCAAAATTTGGCGGTACACTTTTAAAATTTCGTGGCACACAAAAGTGCCGCGACACAGTGGTTGAGAATCACTGCTCTACTAGTTAAAAAGAAAACTAAAATGCTTAAAGCAGTGATGCCAGCTATTCATTTTTCAGCAAGAACAACGACAAGCACATTACAATATTATTATTAATATCCAAACTGCTGTATATTAAATTTGCTATAATATAAAATTGCACTTAGGCTGTATTCGTTATAAGAAAACGTCACAAGCTCAAAACTGCACGTTTAGTTCAGCTTAGTTCGCATGAAGTACATGTTACAAATGTTAGCTGGCTGCGAAGCTTGCGTTAAACAACAATAATGCACAAAGTTTTGCACTCCGTTTCTAATAAGAGCCAGATACCAATTAAAGTACGGCGTATGATTGAACAAACTCATAAGCAAAAAGGAATGCAAAAGGCGGTACGGAGATGATGTATGACAATAAAGATTAATACAAAACGCTTAAATCTTATTGTATCATATCCCAGCAAAAAATTTTTGAAAAGGTAATCGACTGTGGAATTAACACAAAAGTAATTCATTATATTGCAAGTACTTTTTAGGTAATGTCAAAATTTTTGCTGGGATTATATTATAACACCCCCGCCCCCGTGAAGCGATCATCTTCACCATCTTCAACGTTAAGAATAGCCAATTTGGACACCGGCCGTTTTAACTCACCAGAAGACATTTTAATATCAGCTCTCGGTATCACACCGTCACGTCGAGCATAAATAAAAGTGACCAAACCTCTCCGTCGTTGACTTCTTCGAACACCAAATCCCCCACTTTACTCTTCTAGTTAGCGTTGGTAGGTACTCGTTAACCCACCTCTTCCAGAAACGATCACGTAAACATCATGAGACTCGCATTGCCTTTTTAAAGCGAAGGGTTTTGTGTCGGGGATTCTCCAGACGGTGTACTGGAAACATTTATCCAGCCAAAAAAAAAAATGGTCGGGAGTAAGTGGCTCCTCTTCATGTGGGCTTATTGGCAAATGTGTTAAAGGCCGAGAATTAATGATGTTTTCAGCCTCGATCAGCAGTGAGAGTAGCACGTGCTCCTTAGGTGAAACTTCCTTCAATGTATGCCGCAATACTCCTTTTACACACTGAACCATCCTTTCCCAGATACCGCCTTCGGACGGATAAGCCGGTCAGTTAAAAATCCATTCAATTCCTTTCATCGCCATGTGACCTCGAATTTTTTCAGTATCGGAAACCTCGCTAAATCGCTTACTCTCTTCACAAGCACCAACAAAATTTTTACCATTATCAGAACGAATTTTGACAGGAACTCCCCTTCAATTTATGAAATTTCTCATAGCAATTATACATGAGTCAGTCGATAGATCGTGGACCAGTTCCAGATGGATTGCTCGAATCATAAGGCAGGTAAAAAGGGCAACCCATCTCTTTTCCGTTCTTCTTCCGATCGAAACGCTTATGGGCCGAAGTAGTCCAGACCCGTATACTTAATGGGCGCAATATTACGCTCTAGGAAGCTGTCCCATGAGACGTACTCGTGGGCTGGCATGTTTTATCTTGTACTGGCAACAATTTGTTACGATCTTCTTGAGTATGCTTCTGAGATGATCCAAAACTTTTTACGAACTTCGAAAATCGTGCTTTCGTAATTCTGGTGTTTCATATGACAATGATGATGCATAACAACAAGATATGTTAGTTGATGTACCTTCGGCAATATTATTGGCCGCTGCGAATTAAAGGGCAAGTAGATAAGCGCGTCTATTCTTCCATACACTCTTAAGAGTCCGTAAGCATCTATATAAGAAGCTAAACTAAACAAAGAGATTGCTTTAGAGATTCCACGTCTATCTTTAATGCATTCAATTTCCTCCGAAAATGTCTCCCTTTGAACCTAAAGGCACAGTAGTCTTCCTGAATCTTCTAGTTCACCGGCAGTGAGACCATGGCATTGTAAGTCGTTGTATCCCTTTTGCCAACGTCTTATAAACCTTAGTACCCATACGACGAAGTGATGAAAATCTGTTGAAATCAGTTATATTACTACCGTCAATTAATAAAGAAACCTTTTATGAAATTTCTTCTTCATCTGCTTCATTCGAAATTTCAATATCATTATTGACCCACTCTTTTTCAGGTAGTTTCAGAAATGCGGGTCCATTTAACCAACGAGAAGAGGGAAAAAAGTTCACTTTGCATGATGTTCTTGTCGCTTCATCTGCTACATTATCTCTTGTTGACACACATTTCCAGTTTTCAACATCCGTAGAAGCAAGTATTTCAGTTACGCGGTGCGCAAAATATGATTTGTACCTTCTGTGGCTACTAGCAATCTATTTTAATACAGTTTTAGAGTCACACCACGTTATACATTTGTCTGGACCAAGATTGTGCTAGCTTAAAATATTCTGTTTTAAACGCGTACCAAGAACGACAGCTTGAAGTTCCATGCGGGTTATTGTGACTTTCTTAACACTTAGTCTTCAAAGCTACTAAACTTGTAAATCAGACGAAAATCTCCAGTAGGCGATTGCAGCAAACGCGTTTTGGCTTGCGTCTACAAATATATGGAGTTGTAATGACTTGAGTTAACTGCAGGAAAAATAAAAACGTGGAACACGAAGACTTGCAACGTTGTTCAATTGGCTCCTCCAACGATCCCATGTATCGTTTAAATATTTGGGTATTAGTTCATCCCAAAGACAGCTCTCCAAATTTCCCGCAGTAGCAGCTTTCCACCCACAGTGAAATTACTTAAATAACCAAGAGGGTCAAAGGCGACATTATAACGCTTAAAATTTTGTCTTTGTTGGGATTCGCTGCCCGGTCATAACATTCTGATCAATACGATTAAATTTCAGGTTAAACATGAAGTTATCAGTGGAAGGCTCCCAAAACACTATTAACACTTTTTCCGTACCATCGTTGACAGGAATTTGCTTTCATGTTAGACTTCCGTTCAATTAGGTAGTAACCTCAGCGGAATTTGAAATGAAATCCCTTAGCTCAAATCCCCCATTCTTGTGAATTTCTCTCACATGTCCTGAAATATGAATAGCGTCTTCTACACTGTCAAAGCTGTCGACATAGTCGTCTATATAATGCTGATCGCAAATAGCCCTAATGGCACGAGAATGGGACAAGTGATGATCCCTGGCATTAGTATTCATAGCATATATAGCCGAGCAGGGCGATCATGCTGCTCAAATGACATGACTACCATTTCATATTCTTCTGGCGGCATTTCTGCGTTTTCGTCTCTCCATAAAAAACTTTGTGAAATTCTGTCACACGGGTACACTAAAATTTGGTGAAACTTTTCGCGAATATCAGCTCCGACAGCGATTTGACCATGGCGAAAGTTGTAGAGTATTGATAATAATGACGCAATATCTTGGGGTCCCTTTAGCAGTTGGGAATTGAGAGAGGTATCCTCTACGCTGGCAGCAGAATCAAAAATTATCTTATTTTATTTGGCTTATTAACATTAAGCACACCAAAATGTGGCAAATACCATTTTCTGGTACTGGCCACTTTATATAGTCCCGTATATTGTCTTTGTATGGTTTATCGAAGATAGGATAACGCTTCATCCTTCTTTCAATGCCTTTTAAGCGTTTCAGTGCTATGGGATAACTGTTTGGGAACCTTACATCATCGTGTTTCATAATAGTCCTGTCTGGAATCTATTACCAACTCTTTTTGTAGATTCTTCTAAAACGCACTTCGCATTTATATGGCAATTTACTCCATACAATGGGTAGAGTGAATAAAAAGGCAGTTTATACTACATAGTACCTAGTACTAGCACTAGCTTAAACTTTTCAGTACTAGCTACCTAGTAGTAGCTTATAGCTTATTCTGGGAAATAAAAACATTTGAGTGTTGCCTCTGTTTACAATGCACAAAACAAAAAAACATTTTTTCTTATAAATTCTAAGCAAAACTTGTAGTTCAATATTTTGGTAACACTATGAGGCTGCGACGTGAGTTTGGTTAAGGAGCGAATTTAACAACTTCCAAATAAGTTTTGTTAAAATATGAAGCGTTTATTTCTAACAAAAATACAAATATTGAAAAACATAAAAAATATACTTAATTTACAACTTACCGCAGTGCTTTTTCCTTAACAACTAAACTTTGTTTCTAAATCAATTTAAAATGAACCACTTGTCTATACATATGTGTGTAGACATTTCTTCAAATTATACATTTAAAGTAACGGGACAAACTGAAAAAGCAATGCGCTCAGATCAAAACAAGAACAACTTTTACTTAAGAAATATAAATACAATTCTTATTAGAATACAATTCTAGTAATAAGAACTCAGAATGTATACACTTTATGAGGTCGGAATTATATATTGTAGAAATTACCCTTTTTCCACCTGTGATGAAGGGTATAACAAACGACAATGCACTTTTTGATGAATAAATGTATTTCTAGCACCTCAATAACATGCTTATAAAAATTTAAGTTAAAACTTGTAATCTTAAATACTTACTGTTTTTTATTCACACTTATTTTAAGCAAACACTAGATAAACTAGCTTGAACTAGGCAACAAAAAAGCACTAGCTTTATCTAAAAATTTTATTCACCTCAAAACTAGTTTAAACTTAAAATTTGCTAGTTTTAGCTAGAGCTATACTTTTATTCACACCGCCCAATGTGATGGGCAGAACTCTAAAGAGTAGTCTGTTATTATTTTCAGCAGAACAGCTGAGAACATATTGTTGAAGTCGGTACAGGAAGGTAATACAGAAGATGGATCACGGGGCACATCTTCATGAAGTAAATTGTTGTGGTTTCGTTGACATCCATCCTTTGAACATGGCCTTTTGCGGCAGCAATCTCGGGTAGTATGCCCAACATTTAGACAAGAAAATCAAGCACGAATCGTTTTCACTTGTTTCCATCGCTCTTATACATATATTAAAATTTAAAAATCGTCCACCATCGTAAAATTTATGTGGGCCCTGACATATAGGGAACTGTTGTTGATTTCCCTTTGTTCAACTTCCTGAACATTACATATTAAATTAGCAACTTCACTAAGCCAGTTACTAAAATTACTAACGGTAGAGTAGGGTTGTATATTCGCGGCCACTCTAGCCCAATCCAATTTTTTTACTCATTGGAAGCTTTGATATCAGCTCCCCTAATAAGGTTGGGTTAGCTATATGCTGTTGACCATTCACAGATTTCAAAAAGTCTGATAAATTTTTCACTTTTGTGGAAATGGAAACTAACTTTGCCAGATTATTTTCAGAGACGGGCGGTAATTCTCTAACTTGACATAGCTGGCTTTGGATGAGCTGCTCAGGGCGACCGAATCTGAATTTATGTTGTTCAATGACGGCATCAATGTTGTTAGGATGAATAAGTAAACATTTAACTACTTTCCTAGCACTTCCCTTTAGACATTTCTGAAGTCGTTGATTGTTCTCTAAATTTGTGTAGCCCTACGCTGCAGTCGTTTGGGTAAATGCCGTATAAAATAAGGGCTGAGTCGCCACTAAATTCTGGCAAATCTTGAATTTTACGTGGGATCATGTTGACTGGATTCTAAAACACACTTGTGGTGGATGGTTGTTGATTTAAATCACAAAATGGCGGCAAAGGATTATTTGTGGCGGGTGATACATACAAATAATTTGATGCATTCGCAGCTTGCGTCGACGTGCTGATACTGCCCATAATTATTGGTGCCGTTTGCACGTAAGATGTATTTGTGTTTGTATTCGCATAAAACATAAGCAAACCAAACAAGTTAATTACCGTATGTTCTGCTTGTGTCGGCCACGTGACTTCGCTGTTAGCTGCAGCAGCAGTTGACTCACAAGAAATTGAGGCTGTATAGGTTGTCGATGTCTTTGTTGGCTAACTTATGACGATCGCGAAGCATTTATATTTTAAAGGTTATGGTCACTCACCTGATCTTTATTTGTAATGGTGTACTGGTGCTTTTGGCGCTCTTATAGAGCCTCGTCTGGACATCTGACGCTGCAGCATGGCAATCTGCTTTTGCATCTTCAACAGGCTGGCGGATGGTGGCTGTTCCGATGCCAGCGTGGCGGCTTTATCACTAGCTGCTGATGGTTGTGACGACTGGCCTGTCCTGGACTTGTGGCATGGATGGCAAATTAATTCCGCTGATGTTTTGGGTGTTTGCTTGTGCGGTTGTATTTATGCCGCTGGCTGTGGGTGGCACTGACTGTGCCTGGTCATGTGGCGTGTACGTTTCATTATCACCTTGCAGGCGTGGACTCCGGCGTTTTGGAGAGTTTTGTAACATGTTGTCCCCTTGATTCAATTATTATGGCTCAATTCCCACGGCACAAGCAAATTGCCTATTTCCTTTTTGTAGAAACAGCAAAGATACAAAAATTGCAGTAAACAGCAAATATACAAAAAAACAAAAATAAAGTATGTTCGCTGGCTGCGATATGAATAATGTTCTGGCCACTAAAACGAAGCTTGCGTTAAACAACAATAATGCACAAAGTTTTGCACTCCGTTTCTATTAAGAGCCAGATACCAATTAAAGTACGGCGTATGATTTCTTGTTTATTTTTCTTAAAAAACTAGCACACGAAAAAATTTAAGCTCATATTTCTTACAAACTCATAAAAACTAATTATTTCAACAAAAAAAATCTTTTTTTGCTATGTGTTATAAATTTCTACATTGGAACTGTCACCACTATCATTTTTTCTTTTACGTACTTATATACATACGAAAACTGAAAATAAACTGAGTACATTTCCACTAAGAAAAAATATGAATTATGAGATGGCAATAAAGGCAAATTTGACTTAATTTCTATTAATTTTTAACCATAAAATAATTGGTGCTGAATTTAATTGTAAAAATGCAATAAGCGGTAAAAATCTCCAAGTACTAGGTTTTATTATTTCTTTTGTATAATTTTCTTTTTTACTATTTCAAGCACTAGGTCGGTTTTGAATTTTTCAATATTTCGCCACACCGTTCGGTAGCATCTTCAGGAAACAGAAAACAAAAATGTTAATAATTAGTTTTTACAAACATATTAAAAAAGGTTCGAGGCTTTCTGTTTTTATTGTCGTATTTAACATGTTGATGGAAATGCTCAAATATTATTTTTTAACCTACGATCAATTTATATATATATTCCCTACAAAAGTTCAAAAATTTTTAATTTTATTATCAGAAAACTAACTTTTATCGTAAAAATATTTTGAGCGGAAATTTTGAAATTGCAAATTTCACTATAAACATCTGTTGTCATATAGTTTTACATATTAAAATAGAGCGTGCTTTAAAGCTGTGTTTAGACAGCGTGTATAAGTCATATTGAATGTCAAAATCGCTATCCATATGTATTTGTTGTGTATGTCAAAAGCCGTGTTTAACATACTGTTTAAAATTATCATGTTCAAACTTACATACACCGAGTTCACACACGTCAATTTTTCTTGCAGCAATTTTAATTTTTGTGGAAGAGAAAAGAGTGTAGAATCATTTTATTTCTTATTGATGCAAGAAAAGGTAACGTGTGTGAACTCGGTGATATGTTACGTACACACGACATAACCTCTAATGAATGAAGAGAAAACTAAAACATGTATTCGTTATAAGAACACGTCACAAGCTCAAAAGCGCATGTTCATTTCAGGTACTTGGCGTAGTTCGCATGAAATACATGGTATGAACTTAAAATTAAGGTACTCGGCACAATTTTTCTTGTTTATTTTTGCATTTGAAGTTGTTAGTTGCAATATTAAAACAATTAACATACAAGTCTTGCTTATTGTATACGCAAAATAATAATATGTATGCAAGTATAGTATATAAATTGTAAAAAATAAACACATTTTAAAAATTTCCAGTTGCATGTTAGAAAAATTTAAACTCTTAAAAAACCCACAAAAAATCTTCTTTGTGTTATTTGTTATAAATTTCTGCATTCGAACTGACACCATTACTTTTTGTTCTTTTACGTATGTATATACACACGAATATTTATTGTAATTTTAAATGCTCGTCGTACAAAAAAAAAAAAAAAAAAAAAAAAAAAACATGGACATGATTTTTGGAGTAACTTCCACTATGAATAATAAGATGGTAATAAAGGCAATAAGTCAAATTTCGATTCATTTTTTACCATGAATTAAATAAACAAAGAAAAATTGTGTTATTTGTTTCTTAAAAATGCAATAAGCGGTAATAATGTCCAAATACTAAATTTAAATATTTCTTTTGTACATATTAAATAAAGCTCTAAGGGTTTCTGTTTTTTCTGTCGTGGTTGACACGTTTATGGAAATGCCCAAATATTTTTTTTAGCCTACGATTAATTTATATTTACATATTTTACCTACAAAAGTTCCACAAATATTTTACTTTGCTTTCAGAAATCTAACTTTTTTTTTTAAAGTGGAAGTAAGCATCACTGAAAACATCTGTTGCATATAGTTTTACATATCAAAATAGAGCGTGCTCCAAATTAAAAACTAACACATGTTATAACACATAGGAAAATAACATATGTTATAATTCATGAGGCTTTTCTTGATTTACACTATCACGCCGTCAGCTTAAGGAATATTGAATAACCTACATTTATCTCTAGCACTTGCGATACCAAGTGACAGCAGATGCTTATCAACTTAATAACCAAAAGAAAGTTAGTTTTTAAAGCGAGCCAGGCAGAAGAAGTGTTCAGTATGCTTTTTTGGGTAAAAGGTAGTACTGTAGTGTGACTGATCGGTTAATGTTACTATCACATAAGTACTGTAATAAACAGTCTAAATTGCCGACACACTTGCATTGACAATAATAAGCTCATGTTACACTGCACACATGCAGTTGAATAAACCAACAGCCGAGTGGTCTGCAAAATAATGCAACGATCAGCATTTTCCCATTGCAAACAAAATATTTGTTCTATTTAAATAAATTTGTTAAAATTGAAATAATAAGAATTTAATTTTGTAAATTACTCAAAATTCATGATTGCCTAGTATTTAACTAAATTAGGTTAAGTATAGAAATAAAAGGTTGAGTGTAATTTGGAAAAATACTCAACCAAATAGTTATATACTATTTGAAGAACAATTTGTTAGAATAGAAAGAATTAAATAAACGTCGCTGAGTAGTTCTAGTCGCGGAGCACTAAGCTTATAACCAAATAAACTTTTGTTTTACTACGTTTGGTCACTACATGGCGATCCTGCCAGTTTGGAAGAGCTCATTATAACAAAGCACCCAACAAAAGGAAATAATATCAGTCCTGGCCGACAAGACAATAGCCACCAGAAAGAGAGTCCTTCCTGGCCAAAAGGTATAGGAAGAAAAAGGACAGCCCAATAGCCGCCAGAAGGAGACTCCTGCCTAGCCAAAAGGCATAAGAAGAGAAAGGACAGCCCTAACATCAAGAACAGGATATACATACATACATATATGTGTAAATATAATTTTAACGTTAAGGAAGTGCACTAATCACGGTGCACTCCAAGGGCCTGTAAACGTTAACTCGAGGCAAAACAATTTTTTTTGAGGAGTTTTTGTTATTCAGCAAAAAAAAAACAAAAATGTTGTAAGAATACACACACACTTTTCTACTCTTTATAAAATGAATTAATTAGAAGTTTGTCGCTGGCTGCGACGTGAGTTTGGTTAAGGAGCGAATTCAACAACTTCCAAATAAGTTTTGTTAAAATATGAAGCGTTTATTTCTAACAAAAATTCAAATATTGAAAAACATAAAAAATATACTTAACTTACAACTTACCGCAGTGCCTTTTTCCTTAACAACTAAACTTTGTCTCTAAATCAATTTAAAATTAACCACTTGTCTATACATATGTGTGTACACATTTCTTCAAATTATACATTTAAAGTAACGGGACAAACTGAAAGAGCAACGCGGTCAGATCAAAACAAGAACAACTTTTACTTAAGAATTATAAATACAAAGTATATAATGAGCAAACCAAGGCACATTAATTTTACAGGTAATAGCAGTTCTAAAACAACTACAACAATAAGTAAACAACATGTATTTTGTTTGTGTAAAATATATTTTCAGATGTCAAATTCAAATAAAGTACAGTGGTTTGAAAAAGTATTTTTTTTTTTTTTGGCAAAATTGGGTATCATATAAACCACTTAATATATCTCAACGAAATTCTACAGAGGCAGAGCAGTATTTTTAAAATGTCTTACGTACCCAAATGTGATAAGAAGTTATTTTTAACTCAAATGTTAAGATTTTTTAAATTTATCAAACCTTGAAAATGTCTATAAAATATGTTTGAATGTAGCTAATCTTAACTTAGTGTTTTTGGTGTAGTACGCTTATTAATTATCGGATTATTACTTTAGGACATTTGCTATATTATTAGTAAAATTTAAAATAAACCAGTTTAAAGTTATGATTAAGAAAATGTAAGAAATATCGTTTTTTAAGGACTTTCCGCAAAAAGATGGTATTCTTTTCTTTGCTTATGTAATTTAATTTACTTCAGTAGTAGCAAATTTGTTTAAACAATTTTAAAGACAAACTAAAGCAAAATTAGGTCAACAATTATAACGGTTCCCCTCCAGCCCTTTCCAACATTGCCAATTTTGGAACAAAATTTTAAAATTATTGTAAAATTCCTCGGAGTGCAAAGCACCGATTAAAAAAGGTAAACGGTAAGTCTCCAAATTTTGGCTTCATACTCCAAAAAGCATTTGACAGCCCCGTGATTATCTAAGGCCTCTTAAAAAAAAAACAAATTTTGGGACATTTTCCCCTTTCCGGGAATTTATATGATAAAACAAAAAAAAATTAAAAAATTTTATTTTACCATTTGATTAAAAACTCTTTTAGTTGTATTACTTAAAAATTTTGTAGGAATAGCCCGATGCGTTGTGATATTTAATTTCTCAAAAACCCATCTTAGCATGATTTTTTCAGTTTTTGAAAATGTAGCTCGAAAAAAATAATTGCAATATTATTAATCTAGACGTCATAAGCTTTCCTTTGATGCATTCGTAACATCGTGATTATGTCAGCTTATATTTTATATGTAAACCAAAAATGTGTATAAACACATTTTGTACCAAACTTCTTGGGTTTAACATATAAAATGAGCAAACAAAATCATGAAGAGGCGAAGCGTACAATTTGTAAATAAAATTTAGTTTCAAAAAAGTTTTTGAGAAACACATTATAAAAATTACCTCTACAATGAATTTCCTTCTAAAAACCCTATATAGTTCCAGCTGTTATTTACCAAGAAATATCAAACATTTGCTTGCACATGCCCTCCTCATGCCTCATATTCGCTACTGTATGGTTGTTTACAGTGGTACTACAGCAAAGAATCTCAAGCGGGTGAATCTAGTTGTTAACCGTATTGTCAGATTCATTTTCAATCTTAACATAAATATGCACGTATCTCGTCACGTTAAAATGTTCTTAAATTGCTCATTCCTCCATTTTTTAAATCTAGAGGTCCTGCTTACTTTGCAACAGGTCATTTCAACACAATCTCCTATAAACTTATCAAATTTGTTTCACTTCTCCAGATCAACTAGGAATCCGAACCTAATTTTTCCTAGAATAAGCAACTCAACGATGGAGAGGTCCTTTTGGGTGAGGGCTTGTAGACTATGGAATGCTTTGCCATTAAATTTAAAAAGATTTCATTTATCAAAGGCAACTTTTAAAACAAAATTAATTGATCTATTTGAAAATTATTAAAGTGGAAAAGAACGGAAATTAAATAGATAAATAATCAACTAAAATGTTATCTTATATGTATATATTTACATACATACAATTACTTTATGTATTTCCAAAATTGTTACACACATATACATTACTTTTTAATTATATATTTTTTAATTATATATAAAATGTTATCTCAAATGTTAATTGAATACTAATGTACATATCTAATTTTATTCTTTTCATTTTCTGAGCTACATTATTCATATATGGCCCTTAAGGGCTCGAATAATTGATTAAATAAATAAATAAAAAAATAAAGTGTCTGAAACAATTTTGTTTTATGAAAATTTTAAAATATTTCCGCAACACTACTGTAAGAAAAAAAATTTCTAGGAAAAAAAATAATAAGTGTAAGCAAAATATGACATCTGAAAACATAAACAAGAAAGTCAACTGATCTACTGCCACTACCTAGTATATTAATCTGCCTTGGAGCAAACTAACATACATTTAGGCTACTCACAGAGCGCCGAATTAAGCAACTGTAATTCAATTTAAATAAGGGCGAAAACAATTATATAAAATTCAACATAACAAATAATTAAAATAAAAAATACATAAACCATTCGCCATTCAGCGACATCCCCACCCCCGTGGATCGGCAGCGATTCCCTATTCAAAATCCAGAACAGCCAGCTTGGAAACAGGTCATTTTAAAATTCCAGTACTTGTACGTACATTAGCAATACGAATTACACCATCTCTTCCTTGGAAAACCTCTTCTACACCTCCTCGCTTCCAATTTTTACGAGACACATCCAGATCGCAGGCGTTAATGGTTCCTCGTCTTCATGGGCCACTGGTAAATGCGTTAAAGGGCGAGAATTTACAATATTTTTCGCTTCAATCAACAAGCTTTGTAAAGTATACTCCCGGGGAAAAGTTTCCTTCAGAGTTGACTGCAGGACTCTTTTGACGCATTGCACCATACGTTCCCATATGCCACCCTCAGACGGATTTTGCGGATTCTAAATGAATAGCTCTAACAGTAAGGCAGGTAAATAATGCCACCCAACGTTTTTCGTGACGACGACCAATTGTTACAGTAATGGGCCCAAAATAGTCCAAGCCAGTATATGAAAACGGGCGAATATATGGCGTGAGCCTGTCTTTTGGCAAAGAACCCATAAGTGGTGGTGTTGGTGACGCGCGGCAAAATCTGCAAATATAACAATTAGAAATATGCTTACGTAAAAGCCGTCTTAGGCCTTGAATCCAAAATGATCTTCTAATTTCACATATCGTGGCTTCAAAATTTTGGTGCTTCATTTTGTCGTGGACATGAGCAACAAACAACTCAGCAATTGGATAAGACGACGGTAGTATTATCGGGCGCCTTATGTCCAGTAATAGCCAACTTGCTGCGTCTACACGCCCATAAACTCGAAGTAACGAACTTTTATCTATGTATGGAGACAATTTGTGTAATTCATTACCCTTAGGCAAAACCTTTTTATTTTTGAAAATTTTAATTTCGGCGGAAAATTTATCACGTTGGGCTTGACGACATAGATATATTTCAGCTGTTTTTATCTCAGCAGCAGTTAAACCATTATTCTCCTCAGGGTTCGATTTCTTTTGGCAACGCAAAACCCATGCAATAGTACGTTTTAGTTTTAAATATGACGAAAACCTACCAAATTCAATAATTGTAGGGGAGTTCATCAGAAATGCAAATTTCGGTCGTAGTTCCTCTTCGCAGAAATAATTTTGTGTTTCAGAATCAATTTTCGGCCACTCATTCTCATCGTACTGAAGATTTCTGGACCTTTAAGCCAACGGGAATCATCAGAAAAATTAACTTGACTTTTTATTCTTGTAATTTCATCGGCAACATTGGCGTTGGTCGGTTGCCATCTCCAATCAGATGGGCTAGTAGAATCTAAAATGTCTGTGTTTCTGTGGGCAACAAAGGGTTTATATCTGCGGCTTTCGGATCTAATCCAATAGATAACAGTTGTAGAATCGCTCCAGCATATTCTTCTCGTTACTTTCATGAAATGTTCCTTTAATATTGTATCCTTTAGCCGAGTTCCTAAAACGGCAGCTTGTAATTCGAGGCGGGGAGTACTCATTGTTTTTAAAGGGGCACATCTAGATTTTGCAGCTACAAAAGATACTTCAATTTTTCCATCTGCATTTAACGACCTCCAATACGATACGGCACCAAACGCATCTTCACTTGCGTCGACAAATATATGTAGTTCTAGGCGATAAGGGTCACCATTTCTAAAATAACACCGAGGCGCTTTTAAATTGACAATGTTTTGTAGCTCTTGACGCCAATTATTCCATTTGTCAAATATAGTTTCTGGTACAATATCATCCCACTGTGCGCTGTTCCTCCAAACTTCTCTCAACAACAACTTCGCGTTTATCATAAAATTTCCCAAAAATCCAAGTGGGTCAAAAACAGACATAACACTTAATAGTTCTCGTATTGTGGGAAACCTTTTACCTTCTGTTGCTTCAGCATTTACTTTATGAAATTTCAAATTATACCTTAAGGTATCATCTTCAGGTTGCCAATACATACCAAGTACCTTTTCAGAGTTTATCTCATTTTTATTATTTAAAAAATTAACTTTTTTTTCCAATGTGCCTTTTAGAGCCATAACCACTTGTGATGAGTTGGATGAAAAATTGCGTTGTGCAAACTCAGCTGCCCTATGTAACTCCCGAACTTGTAAGCCAATTTCAATTGCTCTCGCTGGAGTTGGAAAACTATCAACGAAATCGTTTACGTAATGATGATCTATAATAGACTTTGCAGCTCTAGGATACTGATCACGATAATTCAGGGCATTTGACTTTTTCACATAATCAGCTATACACGGTGAACAGGCAGCACCAAACCTCATCACTGTCATCTCATACACTTCTGGAGGGCCTTTGTCATCTTCACGCCATAAAAATCTTTGTGAACACCTATCTTCCGCTGCAACAACAATTTAGGGAGACATTTCTTTTATGTCCCCACAAACTGCTACGGCGCCAATGCGAAAATTAAACAAAACTGCTGGCAGCGGTCTATATTCCTGTGGACCCTTAAGCAATTTTGAATTTAGGGACAAACCTGATGCGGCAGCATCTAAAACCAAACTAACTTTTCCAGGCGTATTAGGGTTAAGCACCCTAAAGTGCGGAAGATACCAGCTCCTGGGGCAAACATTAGCGGCTTCAGTAAAAGACAGTTTTCTTATATAATTTTTACATAGATAATATTTAATGATAGATTTATATGCGGCACCAAACTCAAAGTATTTTTTAATTTTACGTCCTATTCCGTGTAGCCTATTAAGAGCCATAGAATAACTATCAGGCAGCTCATCATGGGTTCGCCACAGGAGCCGAGTTTGGAATCGTCCTTCAATTTTAATTGTTGATTCTTTCATAATTTGACGAGCCTGTAGATCATCATTAGACTCAACTATCGGCAATATTTTCATACCAAAGTTTTCTATATCAAAGTAGTTTGTCACCAGGTCGTACACAGTTTGTTCTGGCTGTACTGACAACAAACACAAATTGGAATTGGTTGACTTACCCTTCATTTTTCCAAATACAACCCAACCTAAGGGTGTGTTAGCAGCATAGGGACCATTTTCTTCTAGAGGCACAATTTCATCTGGTAAACCAAGATGACAATGATCCAAGCCGATCAAAACTTTAAGAGTAACACAATTGTATAATTTAATAGGCAAGCTAGGCTGACCAGTTAAATCCATATCAAAACTTTGAGCAGGCAATTTTAAGTTTGACACTCCATAAACGTTTCTCAATATTTGAAGCAAAGCCGCGAATAACGTTGTAAAAGACAAATTTTGCAAAACCTGTTTTTTTTGCAGATTACCGTTAATTTTGCTCTCTTACATTTGTTTTAACAACAAAACATTAAAATTCTGCATTTTATCACCGTCAAAACGCAATTACAATGAATCAGTCAGAGGAGATAATCAAACCATTTAAATACGTTTTTTTGCTCTCCTGAAAAATTATTATTTTGTCATTTGCAACGTTATTCGCGGCGATCCTTCATTTATTTTCTGTTGTTACGAATTCCACTTATATGCATATCAACAACTGTGCTGCTTTTCCACCATACCAATGCAAATTTAATTTACCTTTTTTTCCTTGAAGACCCAGTTGATTCACCAAAGAACTGTCCACCATAGTAACCGAAGAACCCTCATCTAACAAAGCATAAGTTTCAATTTTGTTACTAGGACCATAAAGTACAACACGAAACAAAAGCATACTGTTATCTGTAGGCTTAGACATACAACTTAAAACAGGTTGAGAATCACTTATCCGTGTTACAGTACTATTTTCATCTTTGCCAACTTCAGCATCATGTAATAGTTTATTGTGTTTTCTTAGACAACCATCAATTAAACACGGCTTTCGAATACGACAAAATTTACTCAAGTGTCCAAAACCAAAACACGAGAAACATAACCTTAATTTTTTATTTCATTCCAACGATTAGGCACATTTAATGAACAAAATTTTTTGCAATCAAATAATTTATGATTGGCCCGGCACATAGAGCACTCTTGTTTACGTTGACCATCAGTGGCATGTAAAACAACTTTTCTCTTTGGATCACAATTTTGTCGATTTCCACTTACACTTTGCACGGTTCTTACCAAATCAGCGACGCTTTTAAGCCACTTACTAAAATCCACAACAGTTGCGCACGGCTTTATATCAAATGAATAACGAGCCCATTCCATACTCATCGGAAGCTTTCCAACTAATTCTTCTATCAACGTTGGATTTGCCAAATGCTGTTGAAAATTAGCAGTTTCTAAAAACGTGGCAAAATTCTGCTCTTTAATTGCAAAGGGCACAAGTTTATCAACAGCATTTTCACTTATATATGGAATTTCCCTTATTTGCTGTATCTGGCAACGAATAAGCATTTCTGGGCGACCATATTGAAAACACAATTGTTCCATAACCATACTTACATTATATGGATGTATTAATAATGACTTCACACATTCTCCCATACCTTTTGCAGCCTTAAACAATTTTCAAAATTATTATAATTATATGCTGCTGTAAAGTATTTAAAAGCTGTGGAAAACATCGGCCAATCTTCAGGAGCACCATTAAAATCTGGTAAATCATAAATTTTTCTATGCATTTGCATCGAACCGCCATTTTGTGGACCTAAATTTGCGGGTATTTGGTTTTGTTGATTTCCAGAATAATCATAAAAATTGTAGGCGTTGTTACCCGAAAAAGAAAATGGCGAACGACGTTCATAGCAGTTGGCGTTAACTGAGGCAGAATTATTAACGCTTACTTCGCTGGTACCTGTTACTGGAATAGGCATGTTTGATGGTTGTGGCACAGCAGCTGCAGAACATAGTGTAGAATTTCTATTCACAGCAATGCACAATGCTTTTTGAGCATTGAGCAACTGGTTCTGAAGCAAATTAATTTGGATCTGTAGGCATTCTAAACTTATGTTAGGACTCGGCTGAAGCAACGGCAGTGACGCAGCAATATTTTCGGCGTTAGACATCGTCATATTTGGTGTTGTCTCAATGGCGTTATTTATTTCTACATTGGCGGCAGGTAACAATATACTGGCAGCAGAGGTACTGGCGGGCATAAACGGCTCTACCGTAGCAGAGGGATTTAATTCTTGAGTCGCAGGCGTGGAACTACTTCGTTGATTCGCTGATTGCAAACGCGTACTTTTTGTAATCGGAGATCGTCGCATTTTTAACTTTATAAAAAATTGTTGTTTAAATTTGTATAATTTATGACGGCAGGCAAGGAATCTGGCACACAAATAAATTTCTGTCCATAAATGTTCCGGCAGACAAGGAACCACGCGCAAAAAATATATCTATAAAATGTTCCGGCAGGCAATGACTCAAATCTTTCGCCAAAGGTAGTTGCGAAATAAAATTTGTCGATGGCTGTGACGTGAGTTTGGTTAAGGAGCGAATTTAACAACTTCCAAAATAAATTTTGTTAAAATATGAAGCGTTTATTTCTGACAAAAATACAAATATTAAAAAACATAAAAAATATACTTAATTTACAACTTACCGCAGTGCTTTTTCCTTATCAACTAAACTTTGTCTCTAAATCAATTTCAAATGAACCTATACATATGTGTGTACACATTTCTTCAAATTATTTTTATATGCTTAAACGCTCATTTAAAGTAACGGGACCAACTGAAAAAGGAATGCGGTCAGATCAAAACAAGAGCAATTTTTACTTAAGAATTATAAATACAAAGTATATAATGAGCAAACTAACATACATTTAGGCTACTCACAGAGCGCCGAATTAAACAATTGTAATTCAAGTTAAATAAGGGCGAAAACAATCATATAAAATTTAACATAACAAATAATTAAAATAAAAAATACATAAACCATTCGCCATTCAACGACAAAGTTATTAATATAAACTTCAATATTTATCGACATTACTATCTTAAAGAAAAACCAAGCAATTCATTTGTGTGAAAATTTATTAAAAATATTATTATATAAAAATAAAGAATATCTAAAATTGGTCCACAGCCGTTGACCATAGAAGAATATAAAAGTAGACAAAAAAAGAGGGAATTGGCTAATAAAACGGGAATCCCAAACGACGAGGGGGTTACAAAATAATTAATAATAAATTAAAAAGAGGAAAAGCTCTACTTCTGAGAGAAGTAAAATCAAACCCAGCACCAAGTTGGGAACGCGCTACCAAAATGTGGGAGCGCATTAATGAAATACATGCTTTACTAAAAGCATTCTTAAATAAAAAACACTATTTTTTTAAACAACAATATGCACAGATAATTTAAGAATATTTAAGTTATATATCTGTGGTTTTCATGAATAACAGCCTATGTTCAAATTTTCACATTTCGAGTTAATGATACCAAATTGTTAAATGTTTTAACTGATTTTTTAAAATGTAAAAAAAAAATAATTAATAATATATGGTTCTATATCCCCCTTTTTTCTTTACACAGCAATACAACTTCTACCTTTTTTCAAATTAATTTCAACAATAACGTAGCATGTTGACAAACACTGGCTATATTTTAAATTTATTTCTTATAAAAAAACATAGCGCCAGATACGCTGTTTTATCTGAACACATTTCAAAATTGTGTTTTAATGTTTGTTTAGTTAAAACCAAATCACAATCACTTGAGTGTTTGTTTTTGGTCTTTTATGGTCATAACTGTGCTTTATATGGTGTTTTTCTTTTTCCATGTAATCTTAGCTGTGTTGTTTAAAAAATGTAAAAGTTTCGCATTTTATAACAATTCTATTCTAAATTTTTTTTAATTGTATTAAAAGTTTATAATATATGTATGCATTTAATTTACTTCATTCGTGCTTGGTTCCTTTAAATATACATAAATATTTCATGATATTCTAATGAAATATTTATTATTTTAAACTAAGCTAAAAATGAAATGTATTACTGCGGGGAAAGCATATCAATATGGCCATTTCACTGCTGCTCAAATAGCTCATCAGTATATTTTACCCAAATTTTGAATAGAGAAACAGAAAGTCTTATATCAAAAGCCAAATTGATTAAATGAGAACTCCATTGAATCAATAAAACAGAAGACAATTACAACTCAAAAATGTTCTATACAAAAACACAGCAAACATTTAGTAACTATTTTTATTTTTTCTTTTATTTTTCTACATAAGGGATCCCATTTGGAACCATTCATATGTATTTGAAAGATTCAATGAAAAAATAAATAATAATAATAATAAAGTTAATTAAATTTTAAAAGATTCCGAATAATAAATTTTCATATTGATATATGCACGAGTACATACGAGTATGTATGTTATTTTATCATATGAGGTACCTACTCTTTAAGTTCGTTACTTACATGTGTGGTCGCATTCTTTTTGATCAGCAAAAATCATTTACATAGACATACTCTGTTTTGTCAGAACACAATTTCGATGTTTAAAATGGTTTGTTATTTTCAAACTGCTCTGGGATCTAATCCATAAGTAAACGTTTCCGAAAAATTAAAACTACACTTACATTACTGTATAAAAAGAAGTTAAAACATTTTGATACCATGATTCATGAAAACCACAGATATATATATACATACATATTATGTTCCAGTAAATAAAATATAATACATAAAATGGTCAAGAAAAAAAATCCAATTAATCTTAAAGAAGAAAAGGTAAAAGAATCTTCATTAGAAACTAAAATTGAAATGTTAACAGAGCTATGGACGATTATTGGTATTAAAAAAACATCTACGGTGACCGACGTAATAGAAAAACCAAGAATAGAAGAAGAAATGCCAATGTGGTCAATGAGCTGGAGGTAGTACAGGAAAAACCAAATTTAATAACTATTGAAATTTGTTTAATAATAATAACTATATTATTAGGCCTCAACTTTACCATGACAATTTACGCAATACATAGTAGAAGATTGAAAAAACGATATTTGAGTATATTACAAAAGGACAATGAAATGGCAACAAATTTTACAAAAAGTTAGGCTCATCAAGGAAGATTTTGATAAATCTTACAAAAGCTTAAAAATAGATAGACCAATCAAAGAAGCCGTTGACCATAGAAGAATATAAAAGTAGACAAAAAAAGAGGGAATTGGCTAATAAAACGGGAATCCCAAACGACGAGGGGGTTACAAAATAATTAATAATAAATTAAAAAGAGGAAAAGCTCTACTTCTGAGAGAAGTAAAATCAAACCCAGCACCAAGTTGGGAACGCGCTACCAAAATGTGGGAGCGCATTAATGAAATACATGCTTTACTAAAAGCATTCTTAAATAAAAAACACTATTTTTTTAAACAACAATATGCACAGATAATTTAAGAATATTTAAGTTATATATCTGTGGTTTTCATGAATAACAGCCTATGTTCAAATTTTCACATTTCGAGTTAATGATACCAAATTGTTAAATGTTTTAACTGATTTTTTAAAATGTAAAAAAAAAATAATTAATAATATATGGTTCTATATCCCCCTTTTTTCTTTACACAGCAATACAACTTCTACCTTTTTTCAAATTAATTTCAACAATAACGTAGCATGTTGACAAACACTGGCTATATTTTAAATTTATTTCTTATAAAAAAACATAGCGCCAGATACGCTGTTTTATCTGAACACATTTCAAAATTGTGTTTTAATGTTTGTTTAGTTAAAACCAAATCACAATCACTTGAGTGTTTGTTTTTGGTCTTTTATGGTCATAACTGTGCTTTATATGGTGTTTTTCTTTTTCCATGTAATCTTAGCTGTGTTGTTTAAAAAATGTAAAAGTTTCGCATTTTATAACAATTCTATTCTAAATTTTTTTTAATTGTATTAAAAGTTTATAATATATGTATGCATTTAATTTACTTCATTCGTGCTTGGTTCCTTTAAATATACATAAATATTTCATGATATTCTAATGAAATATTTATTATTTTAAACTAAGCTAAAAATGAAATGTATTACTGCGGGGAAAGCATATCAATATGGCCATTTCACTGCTGCTCAAATAGCTCATCAGTATATTTTACCCAAATTTTGAATAGAGAAACAGAAAGTCTTATATCAAAAGCCAAATTGATTAAATGAGAACTCCATTGAATCAATAAAACAGAAGACAATTACAACTCAAAAATGTTCTATACAAAAACACAGCAAACATTTAGTAACTATTTTTATTTTTTCTTTTATTTTTCTACATAAGGGATCCCATTTGGAACCATTCATATGTATTTGAAAGATTCAATGAAAAAATAAATAATAATAATAATAAAGTTAATTAAATTTTAAAAGATTCCGAATAATAAATTTTCATATTGATATATGCACGAGTACATACGAGTATGTATGTTATTTTATCATATGAGGTACCTACTCTTTAAGTTCGTTACTTACATGTGTGGTCGCATTCTTTTTGATCAGCAAAAATCATTTACATAGACATACTCTGTTTTGTCAGAACACAATTTCGATGTTTAAAATGGTTTGTTATTTTCAAACTGCTCTGGGATCTAATCCATAAGTAAACGTTTCCGAAAAATTAAAACTACACTTACATTACTGTATAAAAAGAAGTTAAAACATTTTGATACCATGATTCATGAAAACCACAGATATATATATACATACATATTATGTTCCAGTAAATAAAATATAATACATAAAATGGTCAAGAAAAAAAATCCAATTAATCTTAAAGAAGAAAAGGTAAAAGAATCTTCATTAGAAACTAAAATTGAAATGTTAACAGAGCTATGGACGATTATTGGTATTAAAAAAACATCTACGGTGACCGACGTAATAGAAAAACCAAGAATAGAAGAAGAAATGCCAATGTGGTCAATGAGCTGGAGGTAGTACAGGAAAAACCAAATTTAATAACTATTGAAATTTGTTTAATAATAATAACTATATTATTAGGCCTCAACTTTACCATGACAATTTACGCAATACATAGTAGAAGATTGAAAAAACGATATTTGAGTATATTACAAAAGGACAATGAAATGGCAACAAATTTTACAAAAAGTTAGGCTCATCAAGGAAGATTTTGATAAATCTTACAAAAGCTTAAAAATAGATAGACCAATCAAAGAAGAAACATTAAACAAACACATAGAGATTCTTTTAAGCAGTCTTGAAGAAATAAGAGTTGTACTAAATGTAAATTATAACAGATTAACATCAGCACATAAAACAGCAACAGACTCATTTTTCTCGGACATTAGGGTCAAGTTAATAAGAATCGAGTCTAGAAAAGGAAAAGAATTAATTTTGCCAAACTCACAACATGAATCAATTTCCTACATCAAGGCATTCTTTAAAAATGCCTCAAACAGCGATAGAATTTTTGGCAACAGCCTCAAAATAGTATGTGACTTTGATGGAAAAGCTGAAAACCTTCGATCCTTTATAGACTTACTTCAATTATTAGATTCGATAAAAGATTCCCATAAGCAAATAGCCATAACCCTTATTAAAACTAAACTAAAGGACACTGCAAGAAATTTAACTGGGGACGAAACAACAATAACAGAAATTAAAACAAAACTCAATAGTAGCGTCAAAGGAGATCTAGTAGAGGTTGTATCAGCAAAGATAATGAATATTAAGCAAAATAATAAGACCGCTACCACCTAATGCACCGAGATTGAGAATATAGCAAAATCATTGGAGAGTGCCTACATTTTGGACGGCCTCCAATTTGAATTAGCCACAAAGTATTCGACGCCAACCGCAGTAAAAGCTCTTACTTAAAACTACACAATCGATAAGGTAAAACTTATTGTGGAAGCAGGACATTTCAGCACAATGAACGATGCTGTTAGCAAGTTTGTTGATAGTTGTACCAAGGCAACTAGCCAACAGAATGCCATACTCTATTATGGCCAAAAAAGAAATTTAAATAATTTTAAAAATTCTAATGGCCAATTTCGAAGAAGAAATCATTTGCAAAGATATACGTTCCAAAGAAATTATTTCCAAAGGAATCCCTTTCAAAGGAGCCCTTTCCGAGGAAATAATAATTTTAACAGTAACTATAGAAACAACTATAGAAGTTCCAATAGAAATAACAGTCACAGACAAAACGGACAAAATATCAAGGCAACACATGCACATGATGAGACTCCGGAAAACTAATAAGCTCCGCTAGGATCAATTCAATAGATAAAAAAGTATATAATCTACGCCTCAACTTATGCTTTTTCATAAATATTCAAACTAAAACCAATAATAACATAATAACACTATTAGTAAATACAGGTGCTGATATATCAGTAATAAAATTCGAACACTTTACATTAAAACAAATTAATACTAACAAAACAACAACCTTAAGTGGAATTGGACAAGGTAAAATTTAGTCAATAGGGAAGATTTTTCTTGAATTAGAATTCAAAAATGTCTGTATACCGCATTATTTTCAAGTAGTGCAAAATAACTTTCCCATACCTTGTGATGTAATCATCGGTATGGATTTCATCAAAAGGTATAACTGTGTATTAAATTTTAATAACAACTGCTATTACCTTATCCTACGCCCTTTCAACATTCAGAAACCTATAGAAATTGTGATTACGAATACATACAATGAAATAATATTACCAGCTAGATCAGAAGTTGTACGCCAAATTAA
The DNA here is from genome assembly GCA_916610165.2 of Gymnosoma rotundatum. Lineage (NCBI taxonomy): Eukaryota > Metazoa > Arthropoda > Insecta > Diptera > Tachinidae > Gymnosoma > Gymnosoma rotundatum. The sequence continues at coordinate 84,483,369 of OU744337.1, read as the reverse complement.
ATTCTCCAGAAAGCGAATTTCTAATACCAAATTCAAAGCCTTCGCCAGACATTTTTATTGCAAATACTCTAGTAAAAACAAAATACGCATTTATTCGTATCATGAATACTACTAATAACGTAATCACAATTTCACAAAACAACATTAAAACTAAAAATATCACTGATTATGAAATAATTAAAAATCAAAGAAACAAAAATAAAAATAGAAAAACAGAAAGAAGTCTTAAATATTCTAAAGAAAAATTTTCCATTCCAATTTAAGGAAACGTTAATTAATCTTTGCTCAAAATACAGTGATATCTTTGGTCATAAAACAGAAACAGTTACAACTAACAATTTTTATGAACAAAATTTAAGAGTAAAAGATAGACAACCTACTTACATTAAAAGTTATCGTATTCCGCATTCAAACAAAGAAGATTTTGACAGACAGGTTGAAAAACTTATAGATGATAAAATACTAGAACCGTCACTGTCCGAATATAATAGTCCGTTTTTGCTAGTCCCAAAGAAATCCATTCCGGGTTCAAACAAAGAAGAAATTGACAGACAAGTTAAAAAACTTATAGGTGATAAAATACTAGAACCGTCACAGTCCGAATATAATAGTCCGATTTTACTAGTCCCAAAGAATTCCATTCCGGTTTCTGAACAAAAAAGATAGAGACAAGTTATAGATTACAGACAAATAAACAAAAAACTGATAGCCGACAAATTTCCGTTACCACGGATAGATGATATTCTCGACCAATTAGGTAGAGCTAAATACTTTTCATGTTTATACTTAATGACAGGATTCCACCAGATTAGCTTAGAGAAAAACTCAAGAGACTACACGTCCTTTTCAACAAACAATGGATCTTTCAGATTTACTAGACTTCCTTATGGTCTAAAAATAGCACCTAATTCTTTTTTAAAGAATGATGACTCTTGCATTGCTTTCCAATTTTACTGATGTCTTTGAATTATGCCGAAAACATAATCTAAAATTACATCCAGAAAAATTTTCATTTTTAAGGAAAGAAGTTATTTACCTTGGTCATAAATGCTCGGACAGCGGAATTCTTCCAGACGATAGTCAATATTCGATAATCGAAAACTATCCAACACCAAAAGATGCCGATAGCGCGAAGAGATTTGTAGCTTTCTGCAATTCTGCAATTATCGCAGATTCATTAAAAACTTCTCAGTATATTCCAGACATCTAACAAAACTATCAAAGAAAGGTATATCATTCAACTGAACTAAAGAGTGCTATTATGCGTTTAAATGTCTTAAAAAGGCATTAATGAGTCCAACACTGCTACAATATCCAGACTTCACAAAAGAATTTTGTATAACAACAGACGCAAGAAAATATGATTGTGGAGCAGTACTTACACAAGAATTTGAAGATAAATATTTACCAATTGCTTACGCTTCAAAAACTTTCACTCAAGGCGAAAGCAATAAGTCAATAATCGAACAAGAGTTAACTGCTATACACTGGGCTATTACTTATTTCAGACCATACATCTACGGCAAACATTTCACTGTCTGTACAGACCATAGACCACTGTCATACTTGTTTTCAATGAAAAACCCAAGTTCTAAACTAACAAGAATGCGCCTTGATCTTGAAGAATAGGACTTTACTGTAGAATATCTTAGAGGGAAAGACAATTACGTAGCGGAAGCACTATCGCGCATAACCATAAAAGATTTCAAAGACATGACAGAAAAAGCCAATTCAATTTTAAGGGTCACAACAAGATCCATGGCAAGTAATACCTCCAATAAACCACAGAACGATATTAATGATAATAATGAAAAGCACAAAAGTACCTATTAAGAATTCTGACGTCAGAAAATATAACAAATTAAAGAGTACGCCTACAAGAAGTTACATTAAAATAAATAATTTTAAAGAAATGGGCAATAAAATGTTAAATAAATTAAAAATAGCGCTATTAAATGAGGTGACCTAAATAAATAATAAGAATGCCAAGGCAATTCTACATATTATGCGGAAATATCACGATGATCCCGTAGAAGGAGGACATTGTGTGATTGTACAAAACAATAGAAAAGATAAAAAGGTATTACTATTGGAAAAATATGTCAAAAGACATAACAAAATATGTAAAATCATGTCAATAATGTCAAACATCCAAAACTACCAAACATGTCAAGAGTCCAATGAATCATACACCAACACCTGTACAAGCATTTGATACAGTGTTTGTAGATACAATAGGACCATTTCTACGTTCAATCCATGGAACCGAATACGCTATTACAATAATATGCGATTTAACAAAATATCTAGGAACCATACCTATACAAGACAAAAACGACAAAACAATTGCTAAGGCAATATTTAAAAATTTCATTCTTACCTACGGTCCAATGAAGACGTTCATATCGGACGTGGGTGCTGAATACAAAAATGCTATATTGATAGAACTATGTAATCTACTTAAAATTGAAAAATTAACCCCAACAGCACATCATAACCAAACCTTAGCTACAATAGAAAGAACGCACGGAACTTTTAATGAATACGTACGGTCTTGGCTCAAATATTTTACATATTGTTTCAGTACAACACCATCGACAGTACACAATTACTGTCCTTATGAATTAGTTTTTGCAAAACTACCCCATATCTCTCAACAATTTAATGAGGTAGATAGAATAAGTCCATTATACAATGTAGATAACTATGCCAAGGAGGCAAAATTTAGAATAGAAATAGCCTTTAAAAGAGCTAGAATATTATTAGATAGAAATAAGATCTTACAAAAAGAAAATTATGATAAGGAAACGTCAGCCTCCAATTGAATTAGCCACAAAGTATTCGACGCCAACCGCAGTAAAAGCTCTTACTTAAAACTACACAATCGATAAGGTAAAACTTATTGTGGAAGCAGGACATTTCAGCACAATGAACGATGCTGTTAGCAAGTTTGTTGATAGTTGTACCAAGGCAACTAGCCAACAGAATGCCATACTCTATTATGGCCAAAAAAGAAATTTAAATAATTTTAAAAATTCTAATGGCCAATTTCGAAGAAGAAATCATTTGCAAAGATATACGTTCCAAAGAAATTATTTCCAAAGGAATCCCTTTCAAAGGAGCCCTTTCCGAGGAAATAATAATTTTAACAGTAACTATAGAAACAACTATAGAAGTTCCAATAGAAATAACAGTCACAGACAAAACGGACAAAATATCAAGGCAACACATGCACATGATGAGACTCCGGAAAACTAATAAGCTCCCCTAGGATCAATTCAATAGATAAAAAAGTATATAATCTACGCCTCAACTTATGCTTTTTCATAAATATTCAAACTAAAACCAATAATAACATAATAACACTATTAGTAAATACAGGTGCTGATATATCAGTAATAAAATTCGAACACTTTACATTAAAACAAATTAATACTAACAAAACAACAACCTTAAGTGGAATTGGACAAGGTAAAATTTAGTCAATAGGGAAGATTTTTCTTGAATTAGAATTCAAAAATGTCTGTATACCGCATTATTTTCAAGTAGTGCAAAATAACTTTCCCATACCTTGTGATGTAATCATCGGTATGGATTTCATCAAAAGGTATAACTGTGTATTAAATTTTAATAACAACTGCTATTACCTTATCCTACGCCCTTTCAACATTCAGAAACCTATAGAAATTGTGATTACGAATACATACAATGAAATAATATTACCAGCTAGATCAGAAGTTGTACGCCAAATTAAATTCTCCAGAAAGCGAATTTCTAATACCAAATTCAAAGCCTTCGCCAGACATTTTTATTGCAAATACTCTAGTAAAAACAAAATACGCATTTATTCGTATCATGAATACTACTAATAACGTAATCACAATTTCACAAAACAACATTAAAACTAAAAATATCACTGATTATGAAATAATTAAAAATCAAAGAAACAAAAATAAAAATAGAAAAACAGAAAGAAGTCTTAAATATTCTAAAGAAAAATTTTCCATTCCAATTTAAGGAAACGTTAATTAATCTTTGCTCAAAATACAGTGATATCTTTGGTCATAAAACAGAAACAGTTACAACTAACAATTTTTATGAACAAAATTTAAGAGTAAAAGATAGACAACCTACTTACATTAAAAGTTATCGTATTCCGCATTCAAACAAAGAAGATTTTGACAGACAGGTTGAAAAACTTATAGATGATAAAATACTAGAACCGTCACTGTCCGAATATAATAGTCCGTTTTTGCTAGTCCCAAAGAAATCCATTCCGGGTTCAAACAAAGAAGAAATTGACAGACAAGTTAAAAAACTTATAGGTGATAAAATACTAGAACCGTCACAGTCCGAATATAATAGTCCGATTTTACTAGTCCCAAAGAATTCCATTCCGGTTTCTGAACAAAAAAGATAGAGACAAGTTATAGATTACAGACAAATAAACAAAAAACTGATAGCCGACAAATTTCCGTTACCACGGATAGATGATATTCTCGACCAATTAGGTAGAGCTAAATACTTTTCATGTTTATACTTAATGACAGGATTCCACCAGATTAGCTTAGAGAAAAACTCAAGAGACTACACGTCCTTTTCAACAAACAATGGATCTTTCAGATTTACTAGACTTCCTTATGGTCTAAAAATAGCACCTAATTCTTTTTTAAAGAATGATGACTCTTGCATTGCTTTCCAATTTTACTGATGTCTTTGAATTATGCCGAAAACATAATCTAAAATTACATCCAGAAAAATTTTCATTTTTAAGGAAAGAAGTTATTTACCTTGGTCATAAATGCTCGGACAGCGGAATTCTTCCAGACGATAGTCAATATTCGATAATCGAAAACTATCCAACACCAAAAGATGCCGATAGCGCGAAGAGATTTGTAGCTTTCTGCAATTCTGCAATTATCGCAGATTCATTAAAAACTTCTCAGAATATTCCAGACATCTAACAAAACTATCAAAGAAAGGTATATCATTCAATTGAACTAAAGAGTGCTATTATGCGTTTAAATGTCTTAAAAAGGCATTAATGAGTCCAACACTGCTACAATATCCAGACTTCACAAAAGAATTTTGTATAACAACAGACGCAAGAAAATATGATTGTGGAGCAGTACTTACACAAGAATTTGAAGATAAATATTTACCAATTGCTTACGCTTCAAAAACTTTCACTCAAGGCGAAAGCAATAAGTCAATAATCGAACAAGAGTTAACTGCTATACACTGGGCTATTACTTATTTCAGACCATACATCTACGGCAAACATTTCACTGTCTGTACAGACCATAGACCACTGTCATACTTGTTTTCAATGAAAAACCCAAGTTCTAAACTAACAAGAATGCGCCTTGATCTTGAAGAATAGGACTTTACTGTAGAATATCTTAGAGGGAAAGACAATTACGTAGCGGAAGCACTATCGCGCATAACCATAAAAGATTTCAAAGACATGACAGAAAAAGCCAATTCAATTTTAAGGGTCACAACAAGATCCATGGCAAGTAATACCTCCAATAAACCACAGAACGATATTAATGATAATAATGAAAAGCACAAAAGTACCTATTAAGAATTCTGACGTCAGAAAATATAACAAATTAAAGAGTACGCCTACAAGAAGTTACATTAAAATAAATAATTTTAAAGAAATGGGCAATAAAATGTTAAATAAATTAAAAATAGCGCTATTAAATGAGGTGACCTAAATAAATAATAAGAATGCCAAGGCAATTCTACATATTATGCGGAAATATCACGATGATCCCGTAGAAGGAGGACATTGTGTGATTGTACAAAACAATAGAAAAGATAAAAAGGTATTACTATTGGAAAAATATGTCAAAAGACATAACAAAATATGTAAAATCATGTCAATAATGTCAAACATCCAAAACTACCAAACATGTCAAGAGTCCAATGAATCATACACCAACACCTGTACAAGCATTTGATACAGTGTTTGTAGATACAATAGGACCATTTCTACGTTCAATCCATGGAACCGAATACGCTATTACAATAATATGCGATTTAACAAAATATCTAGGAACCATACCTATACAAGACAAAAACGACAAAACAATTGCTAAGGCAATATTTAAAAATTTCATTCTTACCTACGGTCCAATGAAGACGTTCATATCGGACGTGGGTGCTGAATACAAAAATGCTATATTGATAGAACTATGTAATCTACTTAAAATTGAAAAATTAACCCCAACAGCACATCATAACCAAACCTTAGCTACAATAGAAAGAACGCACGGAACTTTTAATGAATACGTACGGTCTTGGCTCAAATATTTTACATATTGTTTCAGTACAACACCATCGACAGTACACAATTACTGTCCTTATGAATTAGTTTTTGCAAAACTACCCCATATCTCTCAACAATTTAATGAGGTAGATAGAATAAGTCCATTATACAATGTAGATAACTATGCCAAGGAGGCAAAATTTAGAATAGAAATAGCCTTTAAAAGAGCTAGAATATTATTAGATAGAAATAAGATCTTACAAAAAGAAAATTATGATAAGGAAACGTCAGCATATAACTTTAAAATAGGAGATTTAGTTTTACATTTCTAGGTAGGAAGTAGGTCATAAATTGGATAATCAATATAAAGGACCATTTAAAATTAAGAAAAGAGATTTAAGAGATAATGTAACCATAGTTGATAAGACAACCAATAAAGAACAAGATATTAAGATGTATCACAAAAACAATAAATAATAGTATATGTAAGAATACTGTCCGGATCGTTTAAGAAAAATTAATAATAATAATATAAGAACAGCTTTAGAAATCAATAAATAAAATAGAAACAAATAATTATTTTTTCATATTTTCTAAAGGAATATCAATAAAACTATCGTTGTATGAACAATCTTATAAAAAGCGGAGGTGTAGTGTTAATGTAACTATCACATAAGTACTGTAATAAACAGTCTGAATTGCCGACACACTTGCATCCACAACAATAAGCTCATGTTACACTGCACACATGTAGTTGAATAAACCAACAGCCAAGTTGTCTGCAAAATAATGCAACGATCAGCATTTTCCCATTGCACACAAAATATTTGTTCTATTTAAGTAAATTTGTAAAAATTGAAATAAAACGAATATAATATTTCCCCTCAATCCTGAATTTTGTAAATTACTTAAAATTCATGATTGCCTGGTATTTTACTAAAGTCCAGATGTAATTTGGAAAAATACTCAACCAAATAGTATATAAGAAGAACAATTTGTTAGAATAGAAAGAATTAAATAAACGTCGCTGAGTAGTTCTAGTCGCGGAGCACTAAGCTTATAACCAAATAAACTTTTGTTTTACTACGTTTGGTCACTACATGGCGATCCTACCAGTTTGGAAGTGCTCATTTTAACAAAGCACTAAACAAAAGGAAATAATATCAGTCTTGGCGGAAAAGCCAATAGCCACCAGAAAGAGAGTCCTGCCTGGCCAAAAGGTATAAGAAGAAAAAGGACAGCCCAATAGCCGCCAGAAGGAGACTCCTGCCTAGCCAAAAGGCATAAGAAGAGAAAGGACAGCCCTAACATCAAGAACAGGATATACATACATACATATATGTGTAAATATAATTTTAACGTTAAGGAAGTGCACTAATCACGGCAAAACAATTTTTTTTGAGGAGTTTTTGTTATCCAGCAAAAAAACATAAATATGTTGTAACAATACACACACACTTTTCTACTCTTTATAAAATGAATTAATTAGAAGTTATTAATATAAACTTCAATATTTTTCGCAATTCATTTGTGTTAAAATTTATAGCAAATATTATTATATAAAAATAAAGAATGTCGTTGACCATAGAATAATGTAACAGTAGACAAAAAAAAGAGGGAGTTGGCAAATAAAACGGCAATCCCAAAAGTGTCAAATCCCAAACGACGAGGGGGTTACAAAGTAATTAATAATAAATTAAAAAGAGAAAAAGCTCTACTTCTGAGAGAAGTAAAATCAAACCCACCACCAAGTTGGGAACGCGCTACCAAAATTTTGGAGCGCATTAATGGAATGCATGCTTTGCTAAAAGCATTCTTAAATAAAAAACACTAATTTTTTTTAAACAACAATATGCATAGATAATTTACGAATATTTAAGTTATATATCTGTGGTTTTCATGAATAATAGCCTATGTTCAAATTTTCACATTTCGAGTTAATGATACCAAATTGTTAAATGTTTTAAATGATTTTTTAAATTGTCCCCCTTTTTTCTTTACACAGCAATACAACTTCTATCTTTTTTAAAATTAATTTCAACAATAACGTAGCATGTTGACAAACACTGGCTATTTTTTAAATTTCTTTCTTATAAAAAAAACATAGCGACAGATACGCTGTTTTATCTGAACACATTTCAAAATTATGTTTTGATGTTTGTTTAGTTAAAAACAAAATACTCAACCAAATAGTATATAAGAAAAACAATTTGTTAGAATAGAAAGAATTAAATAAACATCGCTGAATAGCTCTAATCGCGGAGCACTAAGCTTATAACCAAATAAACTTTTGTTTTACGACGTTTGGTCACTACAGTACGTAGTCACCTTTAATATTCTCGTATTCGAAATACCGCATAAGTGCAATAGCTGGCACGCTGTTTTTATCCAGAAGCTACTAGATAGTATTTGATGTCTTGTATAAGCTCGAACGTTTACAACTATTTTGCCAAGTATAAAACATGCAAAAGCGCAATTAAAACAGCCATATCTATGCAGCAAAAATTAAAAATGTACTTTTTTCTAATTTTAGACTACTTACTGTTAGTTTAACTATTTTGAAGGTTCGATAAAATATGTGTAAATAGGCACCGACAAAGTGCCTAATACTTTCAAAAATATTTTCTCTATGAAACGTTTTTAGGCTAACAGGTATAGCAGCAGAGAGAAGCGAAGACTTTTTCGTAGAGATTCCCTTAACATTTTCATGTGGAAAATCTTTATAATTTTAGTAACAAGAAAAACACATAAAATCAAGAAGAAAACTTGTTATTTACAATTTTCTTCACTTAATTTTCGTTAGTTTTGACGCAAAAAATACTATTTATAGAAAAAAACTTATTGATTCTATTAGGTTTTTTTCTGATTTGTTCAAAAAAGGATTTCTTGTTGGTTTCATTAGGCTACCTAATTAATTTTTTAGAAAAGGTATTTCTTACAGATTTCATTAGGCTACATAATATTTTTTTTAAAGTTGAAAAAATAATCACCAATATTCTGTTTGGCGACGTCAACACAAAACGACGTCGTTTTTCTTCCTTTGTTGTAAATCGGTATTCCCGTTGTCAATATTGTAATTAATCGATGACTGTCGCCATATGTTCGGTATTTTCGTAGAACGATTGATGTTGCCGTTTAGTTTGTCGTCGCCATTTTTGATGTTGAGTTGTGTTGTGTGCAAAGAAAAATTTTAAAAACATGAAAAAGTATACAGCAATAATTAAAATAACAAAAAAGAAATGGAAAAACTAAAATTACCAACTTCTGCCAATTTGAAAAATTAGTGGAAGAGTTAGAAAGATTCCATCCCAATGAAAAAAAGGCAGTTAGTAAAGGCAGGATTTTGTCGGGCCAATAAATGGATTTGCATTATAAAAACTTCACTTATTAATTTTTGTTATCCATTTAATATTATTATTAATAAAAATAGCAATAAAATTTGGAAGTTTTAATAATACAAAGCTATATATCAGGCTGATAAAATCCTACCTTTAACTAACGACAAGTTGTAATAATGGCCCTTAAACTATTTATTTTAATTGTTTGTAATAGTTTTGCTTATTTTATTGTTTATAGGTAAAAGTTGAATTTTAAACAACACTTAACACAATAGAAAACAAATTGAATCAACTGACTCAAATATTAGATATGTGTGTTTTATTTTTTTATATTATCGATTAACAGTCAACACTGTCATTAGTTTGTTAGGGAATACAAATTAGTATTGATGTTGTGTTAAGTTGATGTCTCAAATTTGACGACGATGTTGACGACGCCAAACAAAATAAGGGTGAATATATATTTCTTCTTAAGGAGAGAAAAAAAAACAAATAATACGTTGAATAATGACGGATCAAAAGAGTTCAACAGAAAATACAGATATTTTTCCAATTTTTAAATCTTGGGAATTTCGTGATAAAACGTGAAACATTCTTTTAAGTTTTGGAATTACATCATTAACTATATTAAAAAAAATGTAAATCAGTGACGTTGAAAATTTATTCAAGAAAGTGGACCAGAAATATACTGGCGAGTTGATTAAATTCAAAGCAGGCCAAGGAAATGGAGAAGAAATATTGTTCGTGCTAAATAATGTTAATGAAAAACAAGTATATTTTCATTTAAGTAACAGAACTTACCATTCATATGTGAAGCAGAAACCTTATCGTGTCGGATATTGGAATGACTAGAAAAATTTCTGAAAAGCTCAGTAGTTCAGAATTTCATGACTCTCCACACAGTATACAAACCTCAGCGGACAATTCTATATACAGTACTAGCCTTATAAACATCCTTAAAAGTACCGTGAAAGGACAGCTAGTTCTTACATTTAATGAAAAAAATAATTATGTTGACTCAAAAAACCTGAAGACGTGCACTGTATTATTGAAAAGTATGTTGGCACAAGATTCAAATTAACATACGCAGAAATGGAGCAATGGTATTATGCCATCTGCGAAGTATTTCCTAAAGAAGAATCGATACAAAAATTGTAACCAAATTTTATTTAATGTACATATTGTTACGTTTTTCACTTTTAGAATAAATGTACAGATTCTTTTGATTGCAAATACCACTGTAGCTCATTATAAATAATGTATTCTAACTTTGTGGCTTTATCTGGCTATACTCCTTGATCCTACCGGTTTTGTGAATCCCGTGGTCTCGTATTTACTAAACATGTGTTATTATTACAAACGCAGTCATCCACGCTACACTACTGTGTTTCTCCGGCGAGACATGAACTAATCGATGCCTTGTTTAGTAACCTTAACCATCCACAAACATCCTTTTATCCAAGCCATTCATCCCCTTTAATCCAATAGCCACAACACACGTCTGCCATATACTGTTGTTACGCTGTTTCACTTCCCTGCGCTAACCGCTACTGTTCTTACTTTTTTATTATAAAGGGCTTCTTCACAATTATCTGTTATTCTTTTATTTAATTAGAAGTATCCACTAAATTATCTGCCATGACTTCACACAATAATTGCCTTTTGGGAGGTTTGTACTGCGACTTCTTAATTTTTTAATTGCATTATAACAATTATTATTTTTCGTTGTACGCATGTCCGTGGCCTCTGGGTTGCCAGACGGGCCTGATTTGGCCTGATTGTCAAGTTTTTTAATGCGCGTCAAGTGTCAAGTGAAAAAGTGTTTTGTCAATGTTTTTTGTAAGTTAACTTTCTTTCTCAAATTTATTCTAGCTACACATATAATAATACTTAAAAAAGTAAGTTTATATTTCTAAAAAACACATCGAAGGAGCATATTTTTACTATCAATACAACTAAGGTCTAATATGATACATATTTTTTATATACCAAAGATAGGAATAGAATGTCCTTCGATCTAATAAAAGCCGAAGAATCAATTTTAATGAGGATTGCAAAAACTTTCAAAATTTTTTAACAACACCCGATGGTAGAGAATTAACTAATTCTGTATCTAAGAATACGAAATATAAGTGGCAAAATAAATAGGACCTATATTTTTTTTTCTTAATATAGTACATATATTTTTTTTAAATACCGCCTAAGTTTTCTCTAAAATATATAACGACTGAATTTTTATTCTTATATTGTTTTTTATTTCTTTTACATTGTTTCTGTTATTTTTACTTTTTATGATATTTTTGTTTTTATTCTAATACTCGTAATTTTTATGAAAACAAAAAATAAAAAAATTAAATAAAAACCAATAGTATGAGTGTTTTTATTTGTCAAGTTTTTTTTTTCAAAATCAAGTTTTTTTTTGGGCAATGTCAAGCTTTTTGGCAAATTGGCTCTGGCAAGCCTACCTCGAACTCACGATCTTCTGTTTTACAACACGCACCTCTACCAACGCAACCATTGAGGTTGCTCAGATGTTGTTAGCTAATTGTGGTTTTATTCTATACACACACAATTACACCCCGTTTACATTTGACAACGCGGTCATGACAATAAAATAATACGCATTAGTTGTCAAAAATGCTGACAATTGCTTCTGTAGTGTTGGCGTCAAGACAATAATTATGACAACTCTTTACGAATAAAAAACCTCACGTTCTCGAAAAATTTCAAATAGCTTTAGCGTTTCTTCCTGCTATTTTTTCATTTCTATTGTTATATGTAAAGACAATTTTAGTAATTAAAATAATAATTTAATTAAAATTTCATTTATGTAAAACAATTTTAATAAAATTGTCGGCGTACGTCAAATCACTGTATTATTTACTGTCTTCAAAATATTCAAGACAGTAATTCAGACAATTGAAATTTTCACATGTATTAGTGAAAAACTGTGCATGTATTGTTATTGTCATGACAGCATTGTCTAATGTAAATTAGTAAATTAATTTAGGTAAATTAGTTTAAATAAATTAAGGTTCGTTTAGACTATGCTAATATTTGTCCAAACACAACAAACAATGGTTTAGGCTAATAGTATGGTGTTGTGACTAATGTTTGGGCATGCGTTTAGATTGCACTAATATTTGTTTGAATTTTATTTGCACAAATAGCAGAAGATTTTCTGTCAGCCATGTTTGGTACAAATATTTGTATGACCCTTTACACTGCACAAATAATTTTATTTGTCCGGTGTTTATGACAAACATCTGTCAAATAATGTTGTTGTTATGTTTATGAAATCCATCTGCGAAATAGTAGCAACGTGAAAAGTTAAAATGTTTAGCGACAGTGATATTGAAGATTTATTATTAATAACTGCTGGAGCTATAGCAGTTTCAGAAACCCAGCAATAAGAAAAAAAGAAGATCCAGAAGAATGCGGGTTCAAGCTTGGGTGCAGCGTCATAAAATGGAAGGATGTTGCCAAGAACTTCTGAAGAAACTACGTTCTGAAAAAGCTTCGCTGCATAAAAACTTCGTGCGCATGGGTTCAAATGACTTCGATTACTTGGTAACTTGATTACAATATTCAGCATCTTAACATTAAATTTATGTTAATGTTTTTCAAATAAAGCTGTATCTAGTGGCGCCGGTTATAACAAAGAAAACCACACATTTGAGGGAACCAATATCTGCGTCTGAAAGATTGGCTCTGGCTTTGCGATATTTAGCCACTGGCGAAAGTTTCCCGCCGCTGCAATATGCTCTTAGGATTCCACCATGAACGATATCAGGAATTGTGCCAGAAGTGTGCGATGCTATTTACAATGTTTTAAAAGCAGATTTTATGAAGGTAACAGTATTTTTAGTTGCAATGTTCCAATTACGTTTTCTTTAATTAAAAGGTTCCATCTAATGAAGAGGAGTGGAAAAGCGTTGCAGATGAGTTTCTGGAAAAATAGAATTTTCCAAACTGCCTTGGTGCCGTAGATGGCAAGCACGTGATGATGGTGGCTCCTAAGAATTCAGGAAGCGTATTTTATAAATATAAATGTTGTGCAAAAATTATAGAAAAATAATTGATAAATTAATAAATTTTTTGTTCTATTTTGTAGGAACACATAGTACTGTGCTCATCGGCATTGCCGATGCGTCATATATATTTGTTTACATAGACGTTGGAACAAATGGTCGAGTTTCTGATGGGAGAACTGCATTCTATGATGCGCTACAAAACAATTCTGTCCATCTTCCTCAGCCTGTGCCATTGCCCGAAAGGTCAAAATGCATGCCGTTTGTCCTAGTGGCTGATGATGCATTTTCTGCAAGCACAAATCTTTTGAAACCCTTCAATAAGAGCAGGCTTGATGGTATTCAACGCATCTTTAATTATCGCCCATCAAGAGCACGAAGCGTTGTAGAGAATGCATTTGGCATATTATTAGCACGATTTCGCATTTTCCGCAGCCCAATACAGCTTAATCCCGAAAAAGCAAGAAAATAACCACGTTCCTTGGCAATCTTAAGATTAATGTTTGTTAAAAAAGGGTTTAAAGATTTGCGCATGTCCTAAATAGTTTGAACAACACAAAGGCGCAGATGATAGGGCTGATTCTGATGACAACAATATTAACAATTAATGAATACATTCTCATTAGTTTACCTTCGCTTTCAGATAAAATATCTAAATTTGTTGTTGTTGGTTGCCGCTGGCTAACCTCCGCACGTCCAACAAAAGCCATGGAGTCGAAATTTTTCCACTTTGGTGCATTGTTTGCACCTTGTCCAGATTAGTTTTTTTTTTTTTTTTTTGTTAAGGTAGCCCCGGAACTGAATCCTCAAATTCGACCATTTTGTGAAAACTTCTTCCGCTGCAACATTAAGCATATCGCCAATTTCATTCCATGCGCTATCCCGCATGGGTTTTTTATGGTAGTCAGCACTTGATGCATTCCAAATGCAAGGATGGCATTCCACTTCGCCAATCAATTTAAATATCTTTTCTTCGCTCCAGTCGTGCATCATCCTCTTCGTTTTGGTTTTTTTGGCAGATGGTAGTGATTCAATAATTGCTGCATTGATGTTGTCCATATTCTTTCAGAAAAATATGCTTTATAATAAAGAATTACAAAAAAGCGCTTTTTACTTAACAATCTGTCAAACGAATTGACCAGTATTGCCATTTTAATTTATTTCATTTTTTATATGTTAAGCACTGTCAAAAATAACTGTTGGCAACCCACGTTTCTACAATTATTTGTCGCTATTTGTTCCGCCAAAAATATTGCTAGAACAAACAAAACATCGAACCAAATATTTGTAACGACGTGCTGACAAAGTGTTTACATCATGCAAAGCTTCATTCACAAACAAAGATTTTTTTTGCCAACAAACAGTCTAAAAATATTTGGTGGCTAAGAAATTCGAGTGTTTACACTAGGACAAACAAAATTTTTATGATTTTGCACAAATATTAGCACAGTTTAAACGCACCTTTATTCACCACACTCATACGGAAATAACAACAGGGGTTGCCAGATTTTATTCACGTAACAATATCTTTTTATAAATGGTTTTGGTTATTATAGGAAACATACTTTTTGAAACGGAAAAAGGGAAAAAAAATTCAACAGGAAAATTATTTTCTCGTTAGACTAATGTTGAAAAAGAGAAATTTGACGATTATCATGTCACACAATTGCAGTCCATGGGATCAGGTGCTTTCTTTCTGAAGCGAAACAAGTAAAAATAGAATTGCTGAGATATAAAATGACGAATATTTTTTTAAAATACAATGAAGAATATAATGATCTCTTCGGTTATGATCTTGTAAATATTAACGTTCTTGTATTCTAATTAAATTCCACTTTTAATATCTATTTTGTTTTTAAAAGGTCGAAATAAATTTTGATGTTTTATACCCGGAGAAAATAAATAATTTATTTTAAAAATTGGAACCTTTTTATAAAAAGTTGCTGAAAATTTTTGGCATTGAAATTAAAGACCGAGCATCAAGACAATATTACGTACAATTTTTATGTAATGAAAATATTAAAAAAGGTACAATATTCTTTAAAAATTTGACACACATATGTGATATTTTGCATTAACTAATTTTTATATTTCTATTCAGATTCTAAGTATTGTATATGTCCAATACTGCTTCACGCTTTGTTACAGTCACAACGATTAAATAAGGACTAAGTGTTCGATAGCCTATGCCCAAGCAGATTTTGTCATTTTAGTACCAACTCTTAATGATATTGAACTAAGAATTATAAAAATTATTGAAAGGTATGCAGAAAAAAGAGAAAAACTTCAGCAAAGAGTAATGGTTGTTGAACTGATTTGTCCAAAATTTTTTATTTTTTCGTGTTTTGTGATGGCCTAGAGTGGAAGTGCGCTTCTTACATGAAATGTATAGACGTTATTATTAAGTTATCCTATGTTTGTAAGACTGAATATTCCCCAAAAAAGCAAACAAGTGTGGTAATTTTTAAAGCAGTATTATTTTGAGTTTAAGTCTGAGGATTTTTCCTCTGTAGCAAATTAATTAAGCTTGCTTCGTTTGTACAAAAAGTTACTCAACTCCAAGTGACCTCATAAAACATTTAAAACCAATTCATGGAACATCAGCAATATATGAATTTCGATGCGTTCAACAGCACTGTGATCAGATATTTCATTATATATATATAGATATATATATATATATATATATATATATATATATATATATTTATATACCAGAACCATTTAAAAACAACATGCTAAAAAATTTTGAAACTCTTTAGCTTCATGAGTTCTGAAATGAATATATTTTCTGAAAATCAACTACAATTTTGCCAATTGTACCAGTTTTGACGAATTCTAAATCTAATACATATTCAAACACAACTTGTACAAAACTTTACTTCTTCATATCAGGAATTAATAATATCATTTCTACTCAAACTTCACTCTAACCAAATTTTTTCTTGTAAAGATATAATTGACATTCAAAATTCAGTCACACAGTGTGTCACATTACCAATTTATAATTTCATAACTACATCATTTAAAATCGATAAATAAATTCTTTGCTAGTCGAAGCCATGAATGCATTTTCTAAACCTTTCTAAAGAGTGAATATAAGTTTAAAAAAAATAGAAAATCTAAATCTCTATAAACATCTACAGAAATATATTCTTAGCGAAGAACTTTCCGAAGTGGTTCTAAACAACAATGCCACTTTGACATCAGCAAAAGCAGAAATTACCCTTACAGACATTCCTTTTCAAATAAAAAAGTATTTTGAAAGCAAAGGAGTTTTTTAATTATCCCTTCTAAACATTACACACCATTCAAAAAGTAATTCCTATTCACATTTTATTACTTGCGATTTCTGGCAAAGTTCAAGTAATAGTAAATTTTATGAAACAATTCCATTGTTTTTGTATCTTGACGATTTTGAAGTAAACGACCCTTTGGGTTTAAAGTCGGGACAACAAAAAATTTGTGGCCATTACTACAGTTTCCCAACCATTCCACACTTTCAAATAAGTAAACTCTTAAATGTATTTGTTGCAGGATTTATAAATTTAATAAATTTTTTGTTCTATTTTGTAGGAACACATAGTACTGTGCTCATCGGCATTGCCGATGCGTCATATATATTTGTTTACATAGACGTTGGAACAAATGGTCGAGTTTCTGATGGGAGAACTGCATTCTATGATGCGCTACAAAACAATTCTGTCCATCTTCCTCAGCCTGTGCCATTGCCCGAAAGGTCAAAATGCATGCCGTTTGTCCTAGTGGCTGATGATGCCACGTTCCTTGGCAATCTTAAGATTAATGTTTGTTAAAAAAGGGTTTAAAGATTTGCGCATGTCCTAAATAGTTTGAACAACACAAAGGCGCAGATGATAGGGCTGATTCTGATGACAACAATATTAACAATTAATGAATACATTCTCATTAGTTTACCTTCGCTTTCAGATAAAATATCTAAATTTGTTGTTGTTGGTTGCCGCTGGCTAACCTCCGCACGTCCAACAAAAGCCATGGAGTCGAAATTTTTCCACTTTGGTGCATTGTTTGCACCTTGTCCAGATTAGTTTTTTTTTTTTTTTTTGTTAAGGTAGCCCCGGAACTGAATCCTCAAATTCGACCATTTTGTGAAAACTTCTTCCGCTGCAACATTAAGCATATCGCCAATTTCATTCCATGCGCTATCCCGCATGGGTTTTTTATGGTAGTCAGCACTTGATGCATTCCAAATGCAAGGATGGCATTCCACTTCGCCAATCAATTTAAATATCTTTTCTTCGCTCCAGTCGTGCATCATCCTCTTCGTTTTGGTTTTTTTGGCAGATGGTAGTGATTCAATAATTGCTGCATTGATGTTGTCCATATTCTTTCAGAAAAATATGCTTTATAATAAAGAATTACAAAAAAGCGCTTTTTACTTAACAATCTGTCAAACGAATTGACCAGTATTGCCATTTTAATTTATTTCATTTTTTATATGTTAAGCACTGTCAAAAATAACTGTTGGCAACCCACGTTTCTACAATTATTTGTCGCTATTTGTTCCGCCAAAAATATTGCTAGAACAAACAAAACATCGAACCAAATATTTGTAACGACGTGCTGACAAAGTGTTTACATCATGCAAAGCTTCATTCACAAACAAAGATTTTTTTTGCCAACAAACAGTCTAAAAATATTTGGTGGCTAAGAAATTCGAGTGTTTACACTAGGACAAACAAAATTTTTATGATTTTGCACAAATATTAGCACAGTTTAAACGCACCTTTATTCACCACACTCATACGGAAATAACAACAGGGGTTGCCAGATTTTATTCACGTAACAATATCTTTTTATAAATGGTTTTGGTTATTATAGGAAACATACTTTTTGAAACGGAAAAAGGGAAAAAAAATTCAACAGGAAAATTATTTTCTCGTTAAAATAATGTTGAAAAAGAGAAATTTGACGATTATCATGTCACACAATTGCAGTCCATGGGATCAGGTGCTTTCTTTCTGAAGCGAAACAAGTAAAAATAGAATTGCTGAGATATAAAATGACGAATATTTTTTTAAAATACAATGAAGAATATAATGATCTCTTCGGTTATGATCTTGTAAATATTAACGTTCTTGTATTCTAATTAAATTCCACTTTTAATATCTATTTTGTTTTTAAAAGGTCGAAATAAATTTTGATGTTTTATACCCGGAGAAAATAAATAATTTATTTTAAAAATTGGAACCTTTTTATAAAAAGTTGCTGAAAATTTTTGGCATTGAAATTAAAGACCGAGCATCAAGACAATATTACGTACAATTTTTATGTAATGAAAATATTAAAAAAGGTACAATATTCTTTAAAAATTTGACACACATATGTGATATTTTGCATTAACTAATTTTTATA
This sequence comes from Gymnosoma rotundatum, assembly GCA_916610165.2. NCBI lineage: Eukaryota > Metazoa > Arthropoda > Insecta > Diptera > Tachinidae > Gymnosoma > Gymnosoma rotundatum. The sequence continues at coordinate 84,464,329 of OU744337.1, read as the reverse complement.
TTTCTATTCAGATTCTAAGTATTGTATATGTCCAATACTGCTTCACGCTTTGTTACAGTCACAACGATTAAATAAGGACTAAGTGTTCGATAGCCTATGCCCAAGCAGATTTTGTCATTTTAGTACCAACTCTTAATGATATTGAACTAAGAATTATAAAAATTATTGAAAGGTATGCAGAAAAAAGAGAAAAACTTCAGCAAAGAGTAATGGTTGTTGAACTGATTTGTCCAAAATTTTTTATTTTTTCGTGTTTTGTGATGGCCTAGAGTGGAAGTGCGCTTCTTACATGAAATGTATAGACGTTATTATTAAGTTATCCTATGTTTGTAAGACTGAATATTCCCCAAAAAAGCAAACAAGTGTGGTAATTTTTAAAGCAGTATTATTTTGAGTTTAAGTCTGAGGATTTTTCCTCTGTAGCAAATTAATTAAGCTTGCTTCGTTTGTACAAAAAGTTACTCAACTCCAAGTGACCTCATAAAACATTTAAAACCAATTCATGGAACATCAGCAATATATGAATTTCGATGCGTTCAACAGCACTGTGATCAGATATTTCATTATATATATATATATATATATATATATATATATATATATATATATATTTATATACCAGAACCATTTAAAAACAACATGCTAAAAAATTTTGAAACTCTTTAGCTTCATGAGTTCTGAAATGAATATATTTTCTGAAAATCAACTACAATTTTGCCAATTGTACCAGTTTTGACGAATTCTAAATCTAATACATATTCAAACACAACTTGTACAAAACTTTACTTCTTCATATCAGGAATTAATAATATCATTTCTACTCAAACTTCACTCTAACCAAATTTTTTCTTGTAAAGATATAATTGACATTCAAAATTCAGTCACACAGTGTGTCACATTACCAATTTATAATTTCATAACTACATCATTTAAAATCGATAAATAAATTCTTTGCTAGTCGAAGCCATGAATGCATTTTCTAAACCTTTCTAAAGAGTGAATATAAGTTTAAAAAAAAATAGAAAATCTAAATCTCTATAAACATCTACAGAAATATATTCTTAGCGAAGAACTTTCCGAAGTGGTTCTAAACAACAATGCCACTTTGACATCAGCAAAAGCAGAAATTACCCTTACAGACATTCCTTTTCAAATAAAAAAGTATTTTGAAAGCAAAGGAGTTTTTTAATTATCCCTTCTAAACATTACACACCATTCAAAAAGTAATTCCTATTCACATTTTATTACTTGCGATTTCTGGCAAAGTTCAAGTAATAGTAAATTTTATGAAACAATTCCATTGTTTTTGTATCTTGACGATTTTGAAGTAAACGACCCTTTGGGTTTAAAGTCGGGACAACAAAAAATTTGTGGCCATTACTACAGTTTCCCAACCATTCCACACTTTCAAATAAGTAAACTCTTAAATGTATTTGTTGCAGGATTTATAAAAATTCAAGATTTACATGATAATGGAATTTCTGTTTCTCTAACACCCCTTACAAAAATATTAAAGACTTTAGAAATTTATGGCTTAGAAGTCAATGCAGATGGAACTAGTTATTGTTTGTTTTTTAAGCTAGCACAAATATTAGGTGATAATCTAGGACTTAATACTGTGTTAGGTTATGTCAGTTCATTTTCAGCAAATTATTTTTGTAGGGTGTGCAGGAAGAACAAACATCAGACTCGTACTGATTGCCTCCAAGTTTTTTCGTCTTTGCACAATAAAAATTATAGTGGCGATGTTTTACTAAATAGTCCAGATAATACTGGTATAAAAAATTTATTAATTTTTAATTTCTTACCATGTTTTCATGTTACATATAATATTGCTTGTGATATAATGCACGATATATTTCTTGGAGTTTGTAAATACAATCTCTCGTAAATATTAAATTATTTGATTTTTGTCGTTGCTTTATTGTTTGGACAAAAGTCTTTAGTTTATTTAAAATGCTTGTCAAAAGTTTCCTGAAGAGTTAAGTAAGCGGTAGCGAAATTGCCATCGAGACGTGCTTTGACCCTCAATAATCAATATCGGTAATTAATTTAATCTGGATAATTTAAAAAATAGCACGAAGTTTGTTATGATAATTAAATAATTTATATAATATTCCCGTGTCTTTAATTAAATTATTTTGTATACATACCTTAAATTATAGAAAGCAAATGTTTCAGTATGGTGAAACTGAAATTGGAAATATAATTCCAGCCATTCAGAAACATCATATAGAGCACGCTATTTTAAAAATGGACGCTAGGTAGATAAAAACTTTTTTCCATTCAATTCTTTTATTGATAGGGGATCTAGTAGATCCTGATGATAAGGTAAACAAATTCTTAGTTCTGTTTGTTAAATTGCTTGACCTTTTACTTTTACCGAATTACAATGATACATCGTTAAATAATTTAAAATTTTTAATTAAACAACATAATGAAATGTATCAAGCACTGTTTTAGAAAAACATTTAAAGCAAAAATACCAAGATTGTGTCCATTATCCTACAATAATTAAAAAATTATGTCCTCTTAAATATTTATGGTCCCTTAGGTTAGAGGCTGAACACCAATTGCACAAGCAATATGCACGTTACATTACTTTTAGAACAAAAATCCCCTTACCTTAGCAATAAAGTCTTCTCTAAGATTTTCAAATTCCGTTTAAAATTACGAATTCTTTCAACAGGAATTCTATTTTTAAGAATTCCTGAGGTTTTCCTTAAAAATTTGGGTAGAATCCACTGATGAGCTATATATGAGCAGCAGCGAAATCGCCATATGGATATGCTTTCCACCCAGTAATACATTTCATTTTTTAGTTTAGTTTGAAATAATAAATATTTCATGAGAATATCATGAAATATTTATATTTGAAGGAATCAACCACAATAAAGTAAATAATTACAAAAAAGATTCCAAATAATAAATTTTCTTGTTGGTAAGAAACCTGTATTTTTCACAAAGATTTCAATATTAGTTAATCGGCAATGAAACCGAAACAATTGACGTCTTACTTACTGAACAATGGACTTACTGGAAATAATATTTTCTTTTTATTATTAAATTAATTGCTTTCTAATCAAATATATTTCATCACATTTTTAATTGCTTTTTAGTTACTGAACAATGAAATGATTAAAAATATTAATACTAAATAATTCCTAATTTTTATAATTACAAATATTAAATTAGTTTCTTAGTCAATATTTATATGAATAAAAAATCAATAATAATATCAAACAAAATCAAGTAGTATAATTAAAAAAAATTAAGAAATAATCTTATAAAATTAAAAAAAAACAAAAAGAAAGCCTAATAAAATCAAGAAGAAAATCTTAAAAAAAAAAACAAAAAGAAAGCCTAATAAAATCAAGAAAAAAACCTTTTTGAAAAAATGAAGAAAAGAATCTAATAAAAAACCTGTTTTTTTTGATTTTTTCAAAAAGGTTTTCCTTATAAAAATAATAAGAATCTTTTCTCTAAAAAAAACTTTAGAGAAATCTTCTAAACTTTGTTCTAATTTACTATGTAGTTATTAGGTACTTTTTTCTGTGTATGCAAAAAATTCATATGTGTGTTCAAAAAATGAGTGTGTACATTAAATAAACAAAGGAAAATTGTTCAATATTGAACTTGGTCCAATTTTGACCAAAAGGTAAGATAATTGAGTTAACCTGATGAAAAAAATTTATTCGAAAGGATAATAATTTTATTCTGTGAAACAAATAATTAAATTATTCATACCTGATTCGTTGCTTGTCCAGCACATTGTGATAACAACGTTAACATAGCGACATGAACAAAGAGCAAAGCGAAACACATTTGTAGGACAATAAACGACATGTCACGTTGTGTTGTAATTTGTACGAATAGATTATACGTAGTAGTGGTAATCGAATAGAAAGCATATCCCATGTAAATAACAAGTATTAGGCTGCAAATTTCATTAATGGCCTCATAAAGACGCAATAACTTATTGTACATGCGAAAGGCAAATAAGGAATCACCTGGAAAGCTTTCCATGGGTGGTGGTGGTTGTGACATAACGCCGTGAAGTGAACGTATGTTGTCGGAATGTTGAATTCGTTGATTCAGTTTGCCCTGCTGTTGTTGATAAGTGTAGCCATTAACTATGTTGTTTAGATGGGTAAACCGTACCGTTACAATACGCAAAAGTACCGAAGCAAACACAATAAATATTGAAGATAAACCATTTTGCAATGAATAAAATCCAATCAAAATATACGAAGAAATTGTTAATGGTTCATCAATATCGAATATTTTTAAAATAATAACGTAACATTGAAATAATACTATCAATATAATAAACGTTATGGAAAATCCACAGTTGTTAACAATTTTTGCAGTGCTTTTTCGATTTATTTCCTCATCCACTTTTAGTATATCAGACAAGATTTTTAAAAAATATTTTCCATTTTTTGAACATATAATGACTGCTGTTGTATATGTAACTATGCACAATAGAATTTCAATCCAATAATTAATGTTGTCAGTTTCACGATACGAGTAAAAGAGTTGTGTAGAACCATCCGAAAAAAGATTGTATAAATTATAAATAGTCGTCAAATGAATTAGAGCTTGAACAATAATCGAGTAAATTCTTCGTACTTTTGTTGGTTGAGCCAGCTGATAATGGGATATTGTTTGGTATACAGGAAGCAATCCTGTTAGCTTGAGTATAAAAAGGATACTACTTATATCATTTAGAAAAATATGTGGCTCGTCGTAGTTAGAATTGCGAATAAATGTAGAATCATCTCTAGCTCTTTGTCGTGAGGTTGAGGATTTTACATTTTGTCCACTCGTATTTACAATCCAAGGACCTGTACACATTTTTCGTATTTTTCAATAATATAATAATAATATTAATAAAATGTTTTTCTTAGGACCCTATCCTTGTTACTAAAACAAATTAAAAAATATTTGTATTGCTAAATATGCTTTTACAGCTATGACTCAAATACCAGGCATATATGTACATGTGTGTATGTGAATATACCATACAAACATACATACTTATTATTGCTTTTAGGCCAAATTAGTTTTTTATCTTTATACCCTATCGCATAGAGAACCCTGAGAAAATTTTAATAATAGTAATGATATGTATGTGTGTTTCGTTGGATGTTTCAAAGCGGTAAATATTTCTATGTAAACATTTTCTATATACTTGTTCTTTTCTAATTTATTAAGCACTAGCTCAGTTTTATAAATAATAAAAATTTTTATTTATATTTTCAATATTTCGCAACACCGGCTTAATAAATTAGAAAAGAAAAACTATTTAAAAAGGTAAAAAAAAACATTTATATATAATTTTCTATATACATACATTTGCTGCCTACACGTTGAACGTGCGTTGAACGCCATAAAAGAAAATAAAGTTATTAGGGTAAGAAATCTATTCGTTCTATATTCTCATTCTACAAAACTTTAAGCTAACATTATGAAATTATAGACATAATTTTTGAAAATGATAAAAGCTTTTTATTTTAAATGTTTGCTGGGTAGGTATGTACAGGAATTGTGTATTATTAGTGTCAACTTCAAACTCTTTATAACCTCCAAGATACTGATCTTGTATATTCCAAAAATTATGCACATACACAGTATTACAAAATATCATTATACAATAATGAGCTTAAATGGTAAAAGAAAAATGGTCCTACCTATTAATAATACAAAATAGTTATAAAAAGTAAGGATTAAGTAATAATTTCCATATCTTTAACATAAAGGAAGGAATTTTTTATGTTTACTGGTATCATAAAAAAATTATTTTCATTTGGGTTTTTGCCCAATTCTTTTCCTGTTTTAAATTTGCATGTGTTATTTGTTGTTGTGGTTTTTCAAAGCAGTAGATGTGCTTTGCTTATAATTTAGGTATGTTAAACGGCAAATTTGTTTTGCTTATGTTTTACGAGGGCTGCTATATATATTTCTGGCCTGGCAACACTGAGTGCTGCCAAGTGCAATCTGACATTTCCATTGGAAAGTTTGTCATTTTTAAGGATAATCGTACTCAAAACGTTTTGACGTACGACCATTATTTGTGTTGTTTACAGTGACTGGAAAAAATTAATATAGAAAAAAATGGAATTAACTCGTGGACATTTTCGTGCCATCATTTTTCACAACTTTCGACGTGGATTATCAGGACAAGAGTGCATTGATGAACTTAAATCTTTGTATGGCGATGAAGCACCATCCTATAGCACTGTGAAAAATTGGTATAATGAATTTAATCGTGGCCGAGGTTCGCGCAAAGACAAATTCCGTGAAGGTGGTCCAAAAACGGCTGTTGTGCAGGAGAACATTGATGCCGTGCGTGAACTCATAACGCAAGATCGACATGCGATATACCGAGAGATAGAGACATCCTTGGACATTTCTTCCACCAGCATACTGTCGATACTGCATGAAACCTGGCCGTAAAAAAGGTTTGTTCTCGTTGGATCCCGCACAATTTGAAAGTCGCTCAAAAAAAGCTCGTGTCGATTGGTGCAAAGAAATGTTGCAAAAATACGATTGCGGTGCTTCAAAAGACCTTTGTAAGATCGTCACAGGTGACGAATCATGGATCTATGCGTATGAGCCCGAAACGAAACAACAATCGTCCGTGTGGGTCTTCAAAGACGACCAAATTCAACGAAAGTTGTTCGTGGAAGAAGCACTTCGAAGCAAATGGTCGCCTGTTTCTTCGGCAAAACTGGTCATGTGGCGACTGTTCCGCTTGAACAACGTAGGACGGTCACTTCTGAGTGGTACGCTACAATTTGTTTGCCTGAAGTCATCGTAGAAATTCGAAAAACCAACAAGAGAAGACAAATCATTGTTCACCATGACAATGCGAGCTCTCACACATCGGCTCAAACCAGAGCGTTTTTGACCGGCCAAAACGTCGAATTAATGGGTCATCCGCCGTACAGCCCTGACTTGGAACCTAATGACTTCTTCTTGTTTCCGCATATCAAGAAAAAAATGCGTGGTCAACGATTTTTGTTGCCAGAAGAAGCTGTTGAAGTGTTCAAAAACCTGTTTTAGAGGTGTCTCAATCGGAGTGGAAAAAGTGCTTCGACAACTGGTTTGAAAGCATGCAAAAGTATATAAATCATGCTGGAGAATACTTTGAAAAACAATAAAACCATTTTTGATTATAAATATTCGCATTTTCACTATTAGGCCAGAAATATATAGAGCAGCCCTCGTAGGTATGGGATGTTTACTTGTGAATTTGTTATTGTGTTATTACTGTCTTCAGCTTGTTTTATTTTTTGTTGTTAAACGGTAGATGTGCTTCGCTTGTGTTTTAGGTAGGTTATGTTTACTGGTGCATTTGTTATTGTTTTATTACTTCTTAATTGATGGTAAAACACCAGATTACTAAAAACAAAACTATAGAAAAATAAAATTTTCTTGTTAACATTAATGCAAAAAAATTCCATCGTTTCAACGTTTTCCTCATACACACATATGTATGTAAAATCAATGTAAATGTTTAATATACCAGAACCGCAATATAAAATAAATAAATTATTGTAGGTATAAATATAAATAATTTTTCTTAAACTAAACAAAACAATTGTTTTCATTTGCATTTAATAGGTAATGAAAATTTGCTTTATTTAGTACCAATAATTTGGTGCTTTACCATCAATTGGGAAGTACTGAAAAAATAACAAATGCACCACCCCTACCTAAAACATTAGCAAAGCATATCTACCGTTTAACAACAAAAATAACACAAGCTGTAATGAAAAAAATAACCCTTGACAACAAAAAAAGGCTCGACTTAACAATTAGTAAGAACGAACGCAGTAGAGAAAGGCTATACATATACATATTTCTCTCTGATTACATAGGTATGTAACGTGAAACAAAACTAACGTAACGCTTGTAGGATGCCGATGTTTTTAGTTAAAACTACGTTAGCAAAAATTCAACCATATATCATCCACATTTCCTTAAATCGATTATGAAATCATGTTGAATTCATACTTTTAATATAAATATCAACTTTAAATTCCACAATAAGCAAATCTTCAAATAAATAAATAAAATAAATCCAAATAAATTAATCATTCCTACACAGTAATATTAATATTAAACAACATATTGTTACGAAAAAATTTTGTAAAACTGAGCGCCAAAGCGCAGTGCATGAAAAGAAGGAGCAAGCACAATGCGCATACATGATTGGCACTTTTTTCTGCTCTTCTCTTTTACTCATACCTTAAAGAAGAGTGAAGATAAAAATAGTACGCAAAGAGCAAAAGAGCGAGTCAATCTGAACCCTGAACAACAGTACATGAACATTCATACATTAAACTTGGAAGAAGATTACTTTTTGCATGTATTTGTCTAATGTTTGTCGACCAAAGGCACCTTAACCTTATATATAATTTGTCCATGTGAGGCTATTATTGAAAACTACCACAAGATTTTTGACAGCATTCACTACATTGATTTTCTCTTCGTTTATTAAAATGTCAATATAGATATTAGAATCGAAAGTTCTCTTTTGAATTATTAAGTACTTTAATTTAGAGGGTTTCAGTAAAGTACATTTGAAGTGGCCTAGCGGTAGATTTTGCGCCATTTGCTATTGAGTCTCACATAGTTTTCAGTGACAGGGTGTACCGGACTACTTAAGTATAGCTGCACATCATCAGCGTACATATGAAGCCCGTAGAACGAAAGTTGTTTTGGCAAATCCTTTTAAATAGCAAATAAGAGTGGTCCAAGAATTGACCCCTGAGGTACACCTGTAGAAAAACGCAAGGTAGAATATTGAACATTATTCGAATCGACAAATTGCATACGATTTGGGACGATAAATGCCATGTTGAAGTTTCTAAAAAATTAAAAAAAATAGTAAGCTTCATGGAAAGGAAGTTATGATTGACTGTATCAAAGGATTTTGAGTGATCAAGAAAAACTAAGAAATTTAATTTACCTTGGTTCAGCCCAGTCAAGAAGCGCAGAAATAACACTATGATTTTTACGAAAGTCTGATAGTTTATCGGACAATAAATTATTATTGTTGATAATCGATGACAAAACTTTTGACAAGTAACAAATATAAGCCTTTCATAGTAAAACAGACGGTAATTCAATTATGATTATTTTTCTTCGCCTTTGTTTTTAAAGCTAATCGTTTTGCAATGGGCACAAAATATCATAATGAAATAGTCCATAATGCTATTTCAAGATACATAGGTAACCGCCGATGCGAAACTATAAAATATAAACATTGTTACGTTTTCCCTTTTTTAGACAAACGTACAGATTCTTTTGATTGCAAATACCACTGTGGCTTATTATAAATTCTGTATTCTTACTTTGTGGCTATACTTCTTGATCCTACGGTCTTGTGAATCCTATGGTCTCGTATTTACTAAACATGCGTTATTATTACAAACGCAGCCATCCTCGCTACAATACTGAGACATGAACTACTCGATGCCTTGTTTATTAACCTTAATTACCCACAGACAAATACACTACGCCTTTTATCCAAGGCATCTACCGTACACTGACTATTATTATGCTGTTACTTCACTGCGCTAACAGCTTGAGAATTATCTGTTACTCTTATATTAAATTAGACGTCTGCACTAAATTATCTGCCATGGCTTCACACAATAATTAACTTTTGCTTCTTAATATTTAATTGCATTATAACAATTATGATTTTTCGTTGTACGCATTTCCGGAAATGGGTTTGAACTCACGATCTGCTCAGCTATCTCAGCTGTTGTTAGCTAATTATCATAAAACTGCTTTTTGTCGCCATTTCATGACAGCGCGAGAGGCAAAGATACGAGGTTGCAAAGTTGAAATTCGGTAAGAGCATGTCAAAATCTATAATCTCGCCAATTTTCAAAGGTCCCAGAAAACTTTGCAAGTAAAAATACCCAATGACTGCGCTAGTAAATATATTTATTTTTTATATACATATATTTGTTTTTAAAACGTATTTATATATAATTTTATTTATACATACATAAATATGTGTATGTAAGTTAAGAATTACCAATTGGTTTATCCTAAAAAAATTAAATTTAGACGCGACCAACTGCGTCTTATTAAATAACACGAAAGATTTATACTTCAAAATTAATTACAATATTTATTCACCAAGGATTTACACTTCAAAATTAATTACAAATTAAATTAATTAAATGAAACGTTCAACACGAGCGCGTAACCAAGACTGACTTCATCAAATTAGCAACTTCACCTCGAAAGCTAGCTGGATCACGTTGCATCGACATGTGCGGTTATCCAGACGCTTAGTTGGCAAATATATTTTAGTGTAATTTGCTGCTCCTGTTGTTGAGCAATAGTTATTGCGCGTGCAGAAACCATGGGAAATTATTTTATAAGGTTTTATGCTGACGCGGTTAAACTTCTTCTATTAGCCGTGTTGCCACTGTTGTTAACTCCTCCCTCCTTAAAAATCTGCGTTTCCGCAGATCACTGCAGGTGTTTGGGGTGAGGGGCAAGTTATCATTATTCCTGGAGTTTCAACTACTGGAAGGTTATGTCGTCTTACTAATCTGTACCACAGCAATCCGAGACAAATGCTTATTACTATGGCTACGACAATGTGGCAACCTAGAGTTAGGTTTGATCTTAATTCCAAATGTTGGATGCTATCAATGTTGTGCAAGCTAATGTTGTGGACTTGATCGAGGTTCACCAGCAATCTTCCATTCGTGACACTTGTTAGAATTGGAGGTAGTGGTTGCATTCTAGAGATGGATGTACTTGAAAAGGTTTCGTCATCTATAAGAATTGTTTCATTAGACAGCTGAATCAGATAGGTACCATTGAGGACCTCTTTGAGCCCTTTTGTTGTAATCACGCCTATGTAGTTTGTTACGAACACCATATCGGATGTTATCATCTCGGTGATCTGAGCTTCTGTCTTCATGTATTGACAATTGGCGATTCCTCCTTTGAGTAGACGTGGTATGCAGGTCTCATTTGCTTGTCAAGGGAGGATGACTGACAAACCGTTACATTGTTGAAATATAAACATGGACTTTTCATCCCGTAGGTTTCATTTTGACTGATAAGGATTTCATTAAATGGCAGTACGATTCGCTTGCCTGAACTAATGGTTGATCTAACCATAAGTCGATGATAACGGTTCTTTTTTACTTTTGGAATCGATACGACATACAACAATGCAGATCCGTTGGCAAAAATTGAAGGCTTGCCATACTCAATTGCTTCTACTGCGTTGGAATATGGCAATGTTTCCATTTCAGTGATAACTCCCTCGACTTCATTTCGGTCTAATAGATTTGTGTTTACGATCCCACCTTTAGCCATTTGGCATGCTCTTACAATCTCATCTACTGTGTCTTTCAAAATAAGCACCTGGTTTATGGTTCCTTGTTCAGTTCTCTCGGCCTCTTTTCCATTAGTTATTTCATTTACTCTGGAGACAAGTTCGCTAGTCTTTTGGACAACTTCATTTGCCGCATTCATAAGTTGAGCATTGATTTTATATTGTTCGTTGTTGTTGGTGATAAGTGTATTTTGACTGCTTAAAATGTTGTTCCAATCTGTGGCGTCTGGATTTTCCGCGACCCATTTCCAAGCTGAGCCGATCCAATCAATAGATCGTGGCTTCCTATTCTTTGTACCCTGGAGTTCGGTTAGTCTTTCTTGCACTTGTGTAAGGTAATACTTGACATCTTTGTTATGACTAGGGTGCAAATGTTTTTCTACCAGCACTGTTACATTATTGGCGATTGTTGCATAGCTTTCGAGGTCTATTAGGTCAACTAGCTTCAGGTTACCATTTATTATTCAAGCATTACCGGCTCGTACGGTTACAATAGGGGCTTCATAGCGGAATATTTCTGCTGCTTGCAGAGTGATTATGCTCGTGTTAAGGATAATAGTAGTAAAATCATTTTTCTGTAAATATAAACTTTTTAATTAATTATGATTGGGCAGAGCCCTTTTTAATTTAGTTTTTAAATCTTAAGTTATTTAGAAAGGGGGAGAGAAGAAAAAAAAATTTTTTTTTTGCTTGTGCTTCGGCCACCTTTTCTTCTTTTTTTTTTATTAAATGAATAGGTTATAATTATTAGTAAGTTAGTAGGTTAAAAAAAAAATTGTTAAAAATTTTGTTTTATTTTTATGATAGATACTTTTCATGCAAGATTCTTTCATATATTTTCATTTTTTCTTAATTTTAAATTGGCCTATTCTTGTATTTGCCTTTTTTTATTTATTACCTTTTCATTTAAGGTTTTTTTTCTTTATAATTTTTTATTCTAGTCTAAGGCTTTTCCAATAATACGATTTCTCAATGCTCATGGAACCTTTTGGGGAGTTGAACCCCTCCGCAAATGTGTGGTTCCACTGTAATTTCAGGCCCATTTGTTAAAATTTTTTGTATCGACCGTAGATTTCGTGTTATCCCTTTTAGTTTCAAGCGTTGACGGTTTAATTGCAAGAAACCTACTCATGGTACGAAGATCTACCACGACTTATGACAGTGAGGATATCACTATCACAAGTCGTTGTCCCAAAAAAATAAAATCGCATTAAGGAGGCCACTAGTTTCTTTTCTTAAAAAAAAATTGCTATATTGAGTCATATCTTTCACATATCTTTTGAATTTTTTATTTTTTTTTTTATTTTTAAAATATTCATTTTGAATATAATTTCATATATCTTTTTTTGCTAAAGAAGTAGAAGTTTTTTTATTAGAGGAAAGAAGTATCTTGAATTTATTTAATGTTTTTTATATTGGCCTTGTGAATCCTTTCACCACTTTCTGTGCGAATTGTGACCTTATTGTCTTTTTCTACTATTTCTTTCCTATACACTGCTTTATTCTTAGCTTTTATATTTTTTATTCTTACATAAATAACATCGCCCTTCTTATATTTTTTTTTGGAGATGTACGTTTTCTATTCATCCGATTGTTTCGTTCTTTTATATTTCTCCTAATAAGTTTTCTAAGGTCTTTATTAATTTCAAAGCGAGCTTCAAGTAGTTTACCAAAGTCTGTTGCATTGGTCCTATTAAAAAATACGTCGCTAGGTCTTCTGTCAGTCACAGAATGAATGGTGTTATTATATCTGTCCACTGCGACATATATCAACTCTTGTACGCTCAGTTCAGCATTTTCTGCTCTTAGGCATCTGTAGATTTCTATTAGGGTTGAGTGAAAGCGTTCCACTTGACCGTTTACTTCACTGCGCTGGGATGGCGTAAAGTATATTTTTATTCCTAGTCTTTCAAGGAAGTCCTTTATTAAAGGGCTAATAAAACTACTTTCGTTGTCAGTTACTAAAATTTTGGGTGCCGTAAAATAATGCAAAATTTTTATTAATTTTTCTCTAATATTCAAAACGGATCTGTCACTAATGTGGAACAGTTTAGCAAACTTAGAGAACTTGTCAATCACTGATATAAATTTTTGGTCCTGTATTTCCATTATGTCCATGTGCAAAATTTTACATGGTGACTTAGGAGCAGGTGTTTCTTGGAATTCTGGTCTGTGGGGATTTCTGTCATATTTGTTGGTATTACACACATCACAGTTCGAGACGAATTTTCTTACGAGAGCGAACATACGAGGAAAATAGTACTCTTCTAAAATCTGCTTCCTATTCTCTCTTGCATTTCTATGCGCCCCACGATGTTCCTTCTGGATTATTTCAAATTGTCGGCTTTCTAAATTGATATCTGAGACAATTTTTTGCGCGATTCTAGCTTTGTATCTAGAAAAATATTGTAAGTAGAGCTCTTGTATAGTTGGTAAATACATTTCTGGAGCTTTAATACCGTTTACTATGTTCGGGTATAATGTTTTCTTTAGGACATTTAAAAGTTTCCCGCCATTCCACCTAGGTGACGAAAAATAATGTCTATTGGTGCCTCTATGTGGGATCTCAGTTGAATGGAGATCTGGTCCAATTTTAATAATTATCTGGTTCTTAAAAACGTTGATCGGAATTTCCATGTGGGGGATAAGATCCGACGCATCTTGAAATGCACTATGAACAGTTGAGCATGTTGATGTTGTGTCGACATCCCTTGTTTCTGATGCAGTTTTCGTACTTTATTGTCACCCACTTCCGATTCTGTTCTTGTGATTTCCGAGTTTTCGCTGGCTGATATTGTAGATTCATCGCTGATGTGGTGGATACTAGTTTTTGATCTTGAGAGAGCGTCTGCAACATAATTTGATCTACCGGGTTTGTTGATTAATTCGTGGTTATACTCCTCTATGCGAGCCTTCCATCTTTTTAGTTTAGCATTGTAATTCCTGTTACTTAAAGCATAATTAAGGGGTTGATGATTGGTGTAGATTTTTATTTTCTTCGCACCATATAAATAGTTTCTTAAATTGTCTAGTGCCCACACGATGTCTAGCATCTCTTTTTCATTTGTAGCATATCCTTCTTCTGCTTTATTTAATGAACGTGATATAAAAGCAATAGGTTTATCATTACCAATCTCTCCTTGTGAGAGAACAGCGCCAATAGCATAATTTGAAGCATCTGTTGTGACATTAAATGGTTTATCGAAATCGGGGAACGCAAGAACTTCTGAAGTAGTTAGGAGTTCTTTAAGTTTTTGGAAGGCAATTAATCCCTCAGAGTTCAGTTCTATACGAACTTTTTTTGACTGGTTGGCCCTTACCTGTGCATTTTCACCTCTTGTCAAGTTTGTAAGCGGTTTTGCTACCTTTGCATAATCCTTTATAAAACGCCTGTAGTACGATGTCATCCCTAAGAAACCTTTCAACTCCTTTAGATTAGTAGGAGGTAAATGATTTTTAATAGCCTCCACTTTTTTAAAATCGGGTTTTATTCCATCAGGGCCTACTAAGTATCCTAAGAACTCGACTTCTGTCTGCATAAAATGTGTCTTTTCGATATTTACCTTCAGATTAGCTTCCTCTAGTCTCTCAAAAATAATGTCGACGTTCGTCAAGGTTTCTTCTTCGTTCTGTCCAAATACGATAATATCGTCTATGTACACGTAGCAGATCTTCCCGATAAATTCCTTAAAGACATCGTCAATCGTTCTTTGAAAGATGGCGGGAGCATTTTTCAGCCCAAAGGGTAAGCGAAGAAATTCATATTTTCCATTCATAGTTGAGAACGCAGTTTTCGGGATGTCAGAGGGCTTCATAGGTATTTGATGGAAGCCGGAGGTTAGATCAATCGTTGTAAAGAATTTCGCATTTCCTAGGCTTGCTAGAGTGGCATTAATGTCCGGTATAGGGTATGTGTCAGGCACAGTGACAGCGTTTAACCGTTTATAGTCGACAACCAACCTATATTGTTTTTCTCCGTCTGGTTTTGGCTTTTTTGGCACAACCCAAATCGGGGAATTATAGGGGCTTTTAGAGGGGTGAATTATTCCTTCGTATAACAGTTCGCTAATTTGTCTCTCTACTTCATCTCTCATTGCAGCTGGATATGGATAGCTTTTTGAGTAGATTGGTTCTGTTGTGCTTGTCTTTATTTCTGCCAGAACATTAGTTGCTGCAGCTTGGCTCCCGTCGAGGGGCCCGAACAAATTCCTATGCTTGTCAATTATTTCATTTATTTTCAATTTTGTCCCCGTGGACAAAGGTTCGTTCACTATATAGTTTAAACTGTTAGAAATTTTGTCCTTAAGAGGAATCTTAATGATTTTCCTAAGCAGAAGGACATTTTTCTTCCTATCAACCACTGCTTCTAATTCCTTAAGGGTGTCGTCGCCTATAATCCCGTCAAAAGTATCTAATCCCGGTAGTACGTAAAATGTTATAGAGTCTGGTATATTGTATTTTGAAAAAAATTTTCCGGTCACCATTCGGTCGATTTTTACTCGTCCTCCTACAGTTCCTACAATGATTGGTTTATCTAAGGGCTTGCTACCCCTAGATAAATAAGGACTACAGAAGTTCTTATTTGAGCCCGTGTCAATCAAAAATTGCAGAGTGATATCTTTCCCTATTTTATGTTCTATGTAAGGTAGGCTTGATGGCCTGCCTCCATAAAATTTTGTTCGCTTGCTGCGCTATCAAAACTATCAATAACTTCATCTTGTGGAGGTTCCCTAGTATCCTCATCATTCGTACCTAAATGATAAAGACGTGCCTGCTTGTTCCTATTGAACATTTCCGAAGCACTTCTTTTCTCTGCTGGTCTAGGACGGTTCATGTAATTTACCTTTCGCGTCTGTATCGAGCGGTCTACCTCCATTTTTTCTGGTTTTACCTGGTGCGGTTTGGCATAAGGCGCAGGGCCATGATTGGAGTTCGGGTTATTCTGTTGATAATTATTGCTTTTCTGTTGCCAGTTATTATATCTAAAATGATTTGTAGAAGGGTTGCTATTAAAATGTCTAGGAGGGTTGTTATTAAAATGCCTAGGAGGTCTGGGTGGAGTTGTTGCACGTACTGTTGCGTATGGCCCCTTATTGGCACTCTTGTATGAAGGATATTATTCCTCATAGTAAGATTTTGAAGTTCGAGACAAGCCGAATACGCTTCCGGCAATGTTCTAGGTCGTTGAATTATCACCATTCGGGACAATTCAGGAGTAAGGCCTCGTATAAATATATCCAAGGCTCTATTCCTGTGCGTTGTTATTAGAGCGTTTATGGTTTCCTCACTATAAGTTTCGGTTTTTAATTTGTTTATAATTAGAGATAATTGGTGGTTTACGGTTGAGTAAAATTCATCCACTTTCGACGAACCCTAAGAGAGTTGATTAAGTTGATGTTCTAACGTCTGAACATCCCTCTTGTCGGCATAATGGAGCTACAATATTTTCTTTACTTCCTTCCAGTCTGCCTCAAATACATTGTAGGATACAAGGGCCGCATCTGCTTCCCCTACAACCTTTTGTCTAATACTCTGTATTATTGATCGATAGATTGGTTTGTCCCTTACAATCTCGAAATCTTTTAGAATCATCTCAACCGAATGCACCCAAGAGACATAGTGCAACGGGTTGCCATCGAACGTACGCAGTTCCTTGACACTGTCCGGAAGTCTACAAATTGGCCTCAAATCTTCTTCCGTCCTGGGTACCTGCAGAATTGAAGCGACTTCTGTGTCTCCTACATTATCCTGTTCCTGTCTCTCTATTTGTTGTATTCTCCTACTCAATTCGGCAACATCGTTAGCTTGTTCTATTTTAGAAAGCCTGCCCTCTACTAATTTAGCCTGCTCTAAGAGACGATTTACCGCCCCCGTTAAGGTAGTAATACTCATTCTCATTTCCTCCATTGTCACTAATAGTAGATCACTTTATTATATGGTAAAAGGACTCACCTGGAATTCAGTAGAACACTCCCTGTTTGCGTTTTCACTTCTTTCCACTTTTTAACTTTCAACTTCTTATATTTTCTCAATTTTTTAATTTTTTTTCGCTTTTCAATTTTTATACCTCTTTTATATTTTCTCAAATTTTTATTTCTATATTTTCAATTTTTATGCTTTTTTCAACTTTTTATATTTTCTCAATTTTTTATTTTTTTCGCTTTTCGATTTTTAAACCTCTTTCAACTTTTTATATTTTCTCAATTTTTTATTATTTTTCTTTTTTTTCGCTTTTGGATTTTTAAACCTCTTTCAACTTTTTATATTTTCTCAAATTTTTATTTCTATATTTTCAATTTTTATGCTTTTTTCAACTTTTTATATTTTCTCAATTTTTTATTTTTTTTCCGGGTCTTGGTCACGCGACGCGAACACACCAATTGGCGAAACCTTTTTTTCCTCGCGGGAGGTCCGTTTTATTCCTTTTTGGAAATCCGTTTTTATTTTCACGGATTCTTACTGGGGAACGGATTTACTCCACTTTTGGTCTGATAACCTTCTGTGAATTTTTCCACAAGGAGTATCAGGTTGCCAAAGGAGGGGGTGTTATGTCTTTAGATTGAATTATAGACTCTGGAGTGCTCCTTGGAGATCGCAGAGTTTTTTATTGAAGTATAAAAAATATTTTATGTTATAAAGGACCCTACTGTTTTTAAATTTTTCAGTGGGTCCCTGCTCGGGCGCCAGTTAAGAATTACCAAATGGTTTATCTTAAAAAAATTAAATTTAGACGCGACCAACTGCGTCTTATTAAATAACACGAAAAATTTATACTTCAAAATTAATTACAATATTTATTCACCAAGGATTTACACTTCAAAATTAATTACAAATTAAATTAATTAAATGAAACGTTCAACACGAGCGCGTAACCAAGACTGACTTCATCAAATTAGCAACTTCACCTCAAAAGCTAGCTGGATCATGTTGCATCGACATGTGCGGTTATCCAGACGCTTAGTTGGCAAATATATTTTAGTGTAATTTGATGCTCCTGTTGTTGAGCAATAGTTATTGCGCGTGCAGAAACCATGGGAAATTATTTTATAAGGTTTTATGCTGACGCGGCTAAACTTCTTTCATTAGCCGTGTTGCCACTGTTGTTAACTTGTATTCAATTATTTATACATATTTCTAAAACAGTTTATGTACATATTTTTGCTATTTGGTTACTTATAATAAAATTTTTCCTTGTGGTTGACATCAGTTTACTGGCTTACAGTGGTCTTGTTTTACCCTCTCGTAAGTTTTTGCTAGTAAAGTTACTGACCAGAACTAATAATTTTTTGACATTTTTAGAGATCAGTAAGAAATATTAAAATGTTGTATTTGAACATTTAAAAAAAAATCACCTTAATATCATTCTTAAGTGCAAAACTATGTGTCCTTAAATATAAATAAATATTCCAATATGTACGAGTATGTGTGATTTTTTCTTTCTAAACTTAGAAAAGTTTTTTTTATTTACTTTCATTACTTTCATTTGCTATTTTAATTTAGATTATAAATGTAGTTACTATGATATAATATTTTACTTTTCTTCATCAACTCCAAGTTAAAAAAACAGTCAAGCTCGCGGGCATTTTGTTGTACAATGTTTAATGTGAAATATCGAAATATTGGAAAAGAAAATAAAATAATAAAATCAAAATGGCCTCAAGCTTGACTACTTTTGTTGAACTTGGAGTTGCTTTAATATAATAAAACAAAAATAAAGTTCTTAGTTCATATTTGAATGCAAATGTTGCTGGAGGACTATGTTTTAAAGAACAACTACTTTCGCTTAACACTTTCAGCCTGTTATTCTTTTATTCTTCCGTCTCAGCTAATGATATAGTTATTAATCTATCATCAGTTAGAACACGTAAAATACTAATAGCGATGGTACTAGAAGTGCCTACCAGATCTGGTCATTCGTAAAGGCCCCAATCCCACATTCGACCTTTCTGATGGGGTTTTTGACCTGAATACTGAAGACCAACGTTTCATGTATTTAGCAACAGTTAACGTCTTCCGTCGACCTTCTACTTCATCAACATATTTCACTTCATATCGCCCATGATTCATTTTATGTAAAATCTTGTACGGAACGAAATATTTGTCTCTAAGTTGCGTGGCAACACTGTACTGAGTGCGCTTTATTGCCATCAAATAATTAAGTTCGTAACATTCTTCGACCTTCCAATTTTTTTTAAAGTTCTTTCTGTTTTCTTTCTGCATCTTTATGATCTGACTTTTACCTACTTTCCTTTGTAGATCGCGCTTATCTTCTATTATTCTTTTAAAGCCCGATTATCCTTAAAATTCCTAATATCTGGAAATACTTCTAGCCTACTTTCGCATCCAATCAAAATCTTAAATGGTGAAGACTTGGTAGATATTGCTGGACTTTATTTAAGTTTTTGTACCTTTGATTCGGGTAATTACGAGACAACTTGGCCAGCATTGGCGGTACAATTTTATATATCATTTCAACTTGACCGTTTCTGCTGTGCACTCCGGTTCAATAAGTAAATGTTGAATTCGTTTTTATTCACAATATTCCTTGAATGGCGTTCCAATATCTGAAATAATAATAAATGAACTTTAGCCGACCGTAGAAATCGTAACTGCAGCTGTACAGTAAATGTAGTTGTGCTTATAGAATGTGTAAAAACGTGTCATGAATTTTGACATATTTCTATTTATCAATAAATAAAAACGCACAGCTGTTCAAACCAATGATGGCCAATTTGCAGTTTCTTAATGAAAAATATAATATTTGCATAAGTTATACTTAGCCAACAATTTTACAAAACATTACGTGTATAACATATTTAACTTGCTTCAAGTTTTGTTTCAAATTCTAATACATTCACATTTTTTTAACAATAAATTTATACTTTTAAAAATTTAAACGAACTTGCTTTCAATTTTTCTTTCAAGTTGAGCGCTTCAAGTTACGTTCAAGAAAACAGCTGTTAATAATTCTCTTGAACTATTCTTCGTTTTTGTTTCTACAAATATTATGCCGCCATAAGTCTTTGCCATCTTGAAAGCCATTTGCTTTAAAGTTGCGTGCAGCCTACGTCACAGCTTTCAATGTAAATGAATTTTAACCAGCAGTATGTGTAAAAAACTTGAAAAGAAAACTTGATCGTGTGGCTTCAGGGTAATTAAGAAAAGAAAACTTCATAATTCATAATTCCTTAAAATTATATTGTGTGCGATAAAATTTAACAACTTAAAAGTTTAAGTAAAAAAGACAAATAAGCACTTAAAAAGGGGGTTTGTACTTCACTTCAGTTTATGATAATATTTACCATCACTGGCTACATCTGTCACGAAACGTTACGACTAATTAACATTTCAGTCGGCTCAGTATATGATTATATTGTTTTGTCGTCGACGTCATAGATCCAAAGTTATCCACGTAATAGATACTTAATGGTTGATCTTCTTTGTCGATTGGCGTCATCAAATCTTCAATCCATTTTTCTGAGCTATGGCTATGACACAACTATTAGTTCTTTTGTAGGATCCTTATATAACATATCATATTATATAACAAAATAATTTTTACAGCCTTCTTTTAATCGATGACCCACAGAATCTTCGAATAGTACAAACGTTATTCTATTCAATGCCTTTATGTCTCTCATTTTCGAGCTAGATCTGTGTTCAAACTCAAAGTCGAAGTACTGTAAAAACATTGCCCATCTAGAAACACGAAGTGGAGCTTCTGCTTTCTTTTTCAAAATTATGAAGGCATTACGGTCGGTAACTGTTTTATTCTTTGTATCTATAAGGTAAATTCTCTTAACTCCTCCTCTTAACTCTCCCTGCCATTAATCTAGACGACGCAAATATTTATGCTAGATCCCACGCATAAACTAACCCATTTAATTTACATCAGCAAGAAAACTCTATAGGTTTTATTTATCCATATTTTTTTTATAAAGAGAAGTAGCACTTCAGGCATTAATACCTACTTAGTTTGTAACTGTGCTACATTCTTGAGGAAAGGGATAGATGAGAGAGAAGTCAGGTGGTGAAAGGAGATAGATATAGCCATTTTATTAATTATTTTACTTCGCTGGCGAATGTGCTACGAAGAATACCGACGAAGGACGCTGCATGTTTTAATTTTAGTTCTGAATATGTATATATACCATTAAACAGAAAAAAAAAACATTTTTTTTTATATTTGACTGCAGCAAATGTTGAAACCCAGGGCAGCCGGTTTGTAGTCAACGTGCTTACTACCTTGACTACAGCAGCATTCAAAAAAAAAAAAAAAATTATTCACGTTATTCGCATCTCAGACTTATTCATATATAAAAAAATATTAGTATTAGAACCGAAAAATAAACCCATTGAAAAAAATATTAAATGGATTCAAAGAATAATTATTAAAATTAGGTTCAAATACATAAAAAATACTAGCTAACTAACAGGTGTCATATTACTGACGCAATTTATGTAGCAAAGAAAGAAGCAAAAACATGAATAATAAAGAAAGAATATAGGGTTGCTACATATATTGCAGAGATCACGTTGTTGCTTCTTAAATTTTTGTCTTAATAGTAATTAATTATAAAAGTAATGGTTAAAGAGAATTAATTGACCAAAATTAACAAAAAATTAATGAATAAATTTTTTAACAAAACTCACCACGAGACATGCTGATAACTGCAGCTGTTGAGGAGGCCTCTTCAAGTGCTTGATACATTATTGGCTTAAATAAGTTGATTACTCTTTTTTGTTGCTGTTTTTTTTTATAAATATAGATTGTGGTAGAGTATATGGGTGTTTCCACATTCTTAGAACTAACAATATTAAATTAACTTTAACAGATTTAATATTTTTTTTAAATGATAGGTTATGATTTTACATTTTTGTTAACATAATTTTTGTTAACATAAAATTCACTTAAATAAAATAAAAAAATTAGCGTTTCGTTGTAGACGATTACAATTTTAGAAGACTTCGACTATTCATTTTACGTCATTATTTTGCACGTTGAGCCTTAATTTTAGTATAACAAATTACACGTTATAGTTACATATTTATACTTGCTGTGACCAACAGATTGAACAGGAAAAATACGTCCTGTTAAAAAATTTCACGTGGTTTTACAGCACATTTATAGAATTGAAAGCTGCGTTCACTTCTTATTTGCTTTTGATCACATTTCTTTGTTACTTTTTGGGGTTCTGTCCTGCTTTGAAGTAACAGTGATGGTGTTTTATTTTGTAGAAATAACGATTTTTGGGATAAAAAGGTAGCAGATCCCAATAAAATTTACCCAAAAATTTAGCTTTAGAGTAAAAAAAACGAGAAAATTATTCTTGGTTATTAGAGCAAAACAAGCGACTCGAATTAATAAGTCTTGGAGACTTCCGCAATTAAGAATAAAAAAAGTGCTTTGGTTTAGCAAACCTCGTTTTTTAATGTCTCCTTTTTTTAAGAATTTTACACACTTTCTTTAAGGTTATTTCAAAAATATTTCTTTTGATGATGTTGATGTGTCTACCTTCAAGGTTAGATCAAAAAGAATTCAACAAGCGCCTGTTTTAGCCAAGGAAACCTCGTTTTACAATCCTTTGGCAATTTAACGAAACTTACTCAAGCGCTATCTGCTGTTCAAAACTACTTTGCTTGTCAAATACAATACGTATTTTTGTCAGTGTATTTACTAAAAGAAAGGCTTAAATTGTTGAGAATTATCTTCAATACAATTTATTTTTTCTTGCAAATTAAAGTCAATCTGTAATCATCAAAAGCATTTATGAGCATAAAGTATTATTGAATTGAGAATATTCATGACATAAATATTTTAGTTACACTATTAAAATATATAAATAAAGATTTATTCATATATTTGTTTAAAAATTTATAATTAAGTTTAGAAAAGAAAAATACGAATATATAAAGTCACAAGAACTTTCGCTACAAAACGCACAGTATTTTGTTGGTTCAGCATCTACAGGTACGTGGAAGAATGCATCTTTTAAATCAAGTGTGGTAAACAAACACCTTACATTGCTGCAACGTTTCTAAAACATCATCTATAAGTCCCATAGGGAAATTGTCAGGTATGATTTTTACATTTAGTTTTCGGTAATCGCAGCATAGTCATTTAGTCCCACCGTTTTTTGATACCAACACGATCGGAAACGAATATTCTAAAGTGCTAAGTTTTATAATCCCGTACTCAAGCGACTTTGGTATCTGTGTACCAATAGTTTTTGGTCTTCGCTTGAAGTTCTTCTAGGTCTTTGTACTTACTATTCATATTTTATTAGTTTAGCTGGGACTATATTCTTTTACTATTTCGTTTACCTCTTTTCTTAGATCAGCGTTGAGATGTTGTCGATTATTGAATGTGGAATATTTTCTCATCTTCCTCGACATTTAAATAATATCCCCAAATTCTTTGATTAGCTCTAAAGTATTTTCCGGTTTTTGGCAAACATTCATTTCATATTTATTTCCAGCGACCTTAGGAACGAGTTCAGCGCCCTTTTTCGTGGTTACGAAATTCACAAAATGTAGCAAGTTATTGCTTACAAAAGCCGGGTATCGTACACCTTCTGCAGTAATTACATGAAGAATAAAATACGCCAGCGCCTGCTCTCTTTTACGTCGATGTTCTGAAATAAGCTCAAATTTATCCCGTAGCTACTCATAAACATCACATCTTATAGTGCACATATTACAACCAGTATCAATTAGACTATAAAATTCATAGCCATTCAAGTAAACTTGTGTAAACTACATTTCAGGCTCAAAAGGTTCTTTATTGTAACTAAGCATGTTGATAGTAGCGCGCTCCTGGTTAATTTAAGATTTATTGGTGCTACAATCAGCCGCACAATGTCCTACTCCATTACATTTAAAGAGCATTTAAACTGTATTTCTCTGTAGTCTTTTGCTATGTGATGGGGATTTCCACACTTAAAGCAATTTTTGTTCTTCTTAACACCTTTCTTCTTTTCTTTGGACACTCTATTTGTGTTATTCGGGACGTAACATTTCCGATTATCTTTACCTAATGGAACGCGAATCTTCTCATAGAATTTTAGCTGTTCCTTCATTTACTCCACTGTTCTTGCGTGGTATTTTATAAATTTCTGTATATCGGTTCATCCTGTTTCTGTATGCTTATATCCGCAAATCAAAAAGCTGACTAAGACGCACATCTGACAATGCATTAGTACCAACATCCTAGTAGTTGCTGTAGCCATTCCTGTAACATTGACTTTAAACCTGAGATGTTCACCCTTAATTTCCCAAGTTTATTGCGCAATTCATCGACAGAGTGTCACCTACATCCATTCTCAAAAATGAAACAATACCCCAGCCATAAACTTGCAAATTTAACATTAATTAAAAACAAGTAAGAGTGCTATATTCGGCTATGCCGAATCTTATATACCCTTCACCATCTATGTAAATATTAAATTAAAGAGAATTAAAAAATAAAAAAAAAAATAGTTAACATAAAAATGCCATCGGCTCTTAATAGTTAAGCAATCGATCAGATGTAGTGTCGAAATCAGCATGATCGGTCCAGCAGGCAAAACACGACGCCTACCTCTAATTTTTTCATGTCATTTGAAACATTAAAGTAATTCCAATAAAAAAATAAATATATGAGGCGATAGAGTTACGGGGCACTGAAATTTTCAAACTTTTTAAATATCAATATGGGTATAATTTTAAAGCTTTTGAAGAGATCATTAAGGAAAGGCTAAAATATTTGCTTTTCTATTGTAACTTCAATCACTTAACTAGATTTACATAGATGGTGAAGGGTATATAAGATTCGGCATAGCCGAATATAGCACTCTTACTTATTTTTTTGAGTTACTCCATATTGATCGGCATGATGTTTGTGTGTTAATTATGAAATCTAATGTATTCATGAGGATATTTATGGGTGTTCAGTAGACCACTTATAAATGCAGATATGTTTTTTTGGCTCCCTGCACATTTTCTGTTATGTTGGGAATAATAATACTATGTGCATAAAAATTTGTTTCAAAAGCATAAACCCGTCCAGGCCCCTCGCATTATAGTAAAAATCGTCTTAAAAATATGCCTGGTTTTATTTATCAATAATTCTTAAGATAAAAGGTTTTCGCGATTAAGTTATCAAAACCCTTTTCCGTTTTTCGTTACAAAATTACAAATATTTTGTTCATATAATCTTTTAACCTACGAAATACCGTTAGTAGTTTTTTAGCGACCTAATTTAAAATTTAACTTAAACCTAAACTTCGAGTGGCTCCCCTTTAAATTTGGCTAATAAACACGTATACTTTTCATCATGTGATAGAACATTTTGTGGAAATTTATTATATGAATAGATTTTTTCAATATCTTCTCCATTAAATGAATAAATGACAGAACCCCTGCACTATTTTTCTTAACATTTTTTATAATTAAACCAAAGAAAGTATGCAAATCGATTATTATATCCTTCACCACAAAAACTGGAAAAATCATTCATAAATTACAATTTAACGATTTTCTTTTATATGAGTTTTTTAAGATCAATGGTTTTTGAATATGTATGCGGTTCGGTTAATACGAGTAGCAACTTGATTTTGTTTTTATTGTATTAACAACATAAATTATACTTGTTATTTAAATACTTATTCACGATAGTAGGAAAGTCCCCATCCCTTGGTCGAAGTTTATATGTAACTCCTCCATCCTTAGATTGAGGATTCTCCCAAATTCTCTTATTTATTATTACAATTGTTTCTTTTCTCTTAACCTCTTCAGGGACAATTTTTTTATGGTGAAAAAAAATCACTTAATTTTATTTTTTTGGAGGATTTATTACTTTTATATTATTAGGAATTGAAAAAACAAAAAAAAAAATTTAGAAAACTATAATATTTCATAAAAAAATAACGTCCACATTTGTGGCCGCTGGCCGTTTGTGGTAATTTATAGGTGAAATGATTTCATACATTCTGGGCATACTGGTTCTTCACACTTTTCACAAATGTAACGAGTTCGTTTTACAAAATTTTTATCATGACATCTTGGAGGATTCTTCAATTCGTTTTTTTTAGGGTAATGACCAACACCGTCCAATCTAATTGCAGGTTTAACTTTGGTCCAGCTTCTAGATTTTTTAGGTGGTTGATCGCATACAGAACTTGAAGCACTTGCTCTACCTCGTGTTTTGGCTTGTTCACCAATTGTAATCATTGTAGTAGCTATTGATGCTTTAAATTCTAGAAGAGACATTTTAGAGTTTTGTTGATTGTAAAGAATCCATGAATTAACAATGGATATATTTAAAAATTGAAAAGCAATTCTGTGGTAAAATTTTCGACTTTTTGTAGAGTGAGGATAGTGTGCTATCATACGATCAGACATATCTACACCCCCCATGAATTTATTATACTCTTTTACAGCAAAAGGTCTTATAATTGATATGTATTTCTTCTGTTTACGATCCCATCTGCGTACATTATCCTTAGGTTCCACACCGGCGTAAGAAGAAATCATGTGAACGATATTGTTGTCATGCCACCTTAAAAGTGTAATATTTTCCGAAGATGTAGCAACAGAAAATGATCCTCGTCCAAGCTTTTGTAAATCCTTTTCTGTAATGAGCTTTTGAGAAGCCTCAGATATTCTATTCTTTCTTATAGTACCCACAACAAAAATACCCTTTGCCTTTAGATGTTTTACTAAAGATATTGATGTGAATAGATTATCTAAAAATAGTTTATAGTTTTTGTTCTCTAAACCTTCACATAGTCGCAGCACTGTATCCCCAATTACTCCATATTGTGTGCTGTCAACTGTCAACTGTCAGTTTTTGATACATCTCAAATTTTGAAACGTATCCATCTTGGGAGGCTCTAACCCAGACTTTAAATCCCCACTTCTTCGGTTTGGATTTGTTATATTGCTTACCTCTATGGTTGCCCTTGAAAGGTATGATCATTTCATCAATTGCTTGAAATTCTGTCGGTATAGAAGCTTTTGCAAAGGTTTCTGATAGCATGTCTAATATTGGACGTACTTTTATAAAAATATCTTTAGAATCATCTGGTATTTCATTATTGTTTGTATAGCGGAGATATCTTTTTATTTCTTCAAAACGCTTAAGACCCATTGCGTCAGCAATAATTGGAAGACGAAGTGAAGCATCTGAAGACCAATACAATCTATAGTTTGGGTATTTTATGTAAGTCATTATAATATTAATGGCATAGAATTTTTTCATTTCAAAAACATTTATCTTGAATGAATCCTTTCCGCATTGAATGGCATATTGCACAGTTTCTTGTACTATATGATTAAAAATATCGTTAGTGAATATTTGTATGAAGTACGAGTATGGTGTTGCACCGACTATTTTTATTTCGGGAGATTGAACAAAAAGTGGTGTATTCTCAGCAAATGCATTATCTTTCTTAGCGTATCAAATTGTAGGACGTTGATGCTGCTTCGTATCTACATAACCTGAGCTTTCATCGTCACTTTCCAAAAAACGTCTTCTTTTTCTCAAACGAACATAATTTACACTTTCATCAGAATCCAAACATTCTTCTGCAGTTCTAAGTGGTTTGTATAAGTTGCTTTCACTTTCTGTATCTGATAGAATTTCCAAATTTTCAATATCTGAAATATTGTTATTTTCCCTTTCTGCAATAATTTTGATCTTAGGTAAATTTTCCATTTTCTTTGTGACCTGGGCACATAAAATCATAATTTGTAGATTTCATTGTAACCTTACACGAAATATTAAAATATATATATATATACTTACGATTGTATTTGACTAAAACTAAAAGCACCTCGAACGGTAACTGTACACATATGTGTACGTTTGCTAAATTCTTATAAAATAAACAATTTGAAAGAAAAATTTTTTTTTCTTTCCAAAAATAATTAAAACTTAATATATTTAATGGATATAATTTTGTTTTTATCAAATATGAACTATTTATCCCGATAATTCATCAATAGAACCTGCCGAAAAATTGCTTAACGCTTTGTTTATATCTCTAAATGTATATCGCAAATAACCGTTACCAGTGCAGCCAATCTTAAATATTTTTACTTCTCTGATTGAGGGATTGTGCAGGGAATAAATTATTATCAAATTTTTGGCCTATTTATTATTGACAGTAAATATAATTATACAAAAGTAAACGTCCACATATGTGGCCAAGGTCGTGAAGAGGTTAATACATATTATTTTTATTTTGACAGTAATTATTAAAATTGTGTCATCAGTTAGCATCTATATTAACGTTTTGTTAATTTTTACCCAATAGCAAATTTTATAAAATATGCAATTTTTGCTAATTTTTAAATCTTTGAATAATTTTTCTTGTTCAAATGTATAATTAATGCCATTAATTTCTGTTACTAGTTCTCTGTTCTGATCTATTTCAAGTTTTTTTTTTTCGTTTGGTAATGGAGTGATTAGCTTAATTGTTGTGGGGATGTAGCTATCCGGTTTTTTATAGCAAAAACTATGGTGTCTTTTGCAAAAATTAGCCCGAACAACCATTTTTGTGCTGATCCCACAACATTTAAAAGTCCACGTCTAGTCCAGGTTTGGCTTGGGGTGATTGACTTCAGTTTTGATTTACCGGTTTGTATTTCGTTATCTATAATATTCCTATATTCTCTTTTAAGCGAATTAATGTTCTTTCCAGATCAAATAGTATATTTTGAATTTGCCTTGGTTTAAACATTTCAATTGTTGTGTACCCATTGTCAGTGGTTAGTGGCTGTATCGTTAAGGTTGAATCCGTTAAGTGAATGACTGTCAACAGAAATATTATCATGAAGTCCTGGAAATTTCAACGGTCTTTTAATGTTGCTTATATGAATACCTTTAAACTTTTCTTAAATTTTGGTTGTTCCTTGTGCCTAACACTTTTATAATTTTTTATAAGTCTTGTTTCTAAATATTTGTCCCTGTCTCTGTTTGCTCTATTTATTTTCTTATCCTTATGTGTAACTAAATTACTATAAATAATGTTTGGATTGACTCTATTATTTTCCGCATCAAATGGTGTACATTTAATATTGCTATGATGTAAATTGTTATAGTGAAAAATTGCTTTATTTATCTGTTCTATACTTGGTAATTTTTCTTCAATATTTAGGGTCCTTATTTTTTCGGTTATAGTATTATTCAACCTTTCGGCATCGGCATTGCCGGTTTAACTATTTGTTTTGTAAAATGAAATTCTATACTTTCTTTACTTAAAAAGTCTTATAGTGCATTTACATTATACCCAAATCTAGTACGAACGAGATTTCGAGCAAAATCTAGTTGATTGTAAATGGATTTCCCATACAAAACAAAATCTACTTCGCCACTTGATTTTGACGAAATCTACTTAAAATCTAGTACTACGTACCAATGCAACTATGGTTTTTTAAATATTGTACCAAAAAATACTACGCTGTAGCAGAAAAAGTGACAGTTTTATTAAAACAATAAAAGAAAATTTATTTAAAATGTTAACAAAATGAAAATATTAACAAAATTAAAAAATGAATGATGTGTAAATTATAAATATAGTGTAAAAAATATTTTAAAATATCCTTTTTTCGATTTCTTATTAATATCAAATCTTGCTAGTGTCAAAAAAATAAAGTGTAAACGAACTAGATTTTGAAAGAGATTTCAAATCAAATCTAATAGATTTTGGTGTAATGTAAATGCACTATTAAACATTAGTATTATTAAATTCATTGTCAACTATAAATGTTTTTATTTTCCTTGCATGGATACAAATTCTTGTATTTTTGAAACTAAGGTTATACTGTTTCTATCCATTAGTGGAAAACATATTTCATGTTTCGTAAATTTTTCCACGAAAATTATAAAAGCTTGTTTGCTATTAACATATTGTTACGTTTATTTAAATTATAAACGTGTTAGTTATTGAGTTCTTTATTTGCAAAATAATTACACGGACAACTTTTAGTGTTTTAATGAAATTACACTTTATTTAATCAATTATTTGACGATTAAACTATTCGCGATTAATAATACACGCTGGCAACTTTACACTGTTGTACCACAAGATCTTAACTAGATGACGCTCACAATCAGAATGAATATTTATTTCCAAAAATTTTAATGATGTACATGTTTTCTTAAAACTAATTTTAATTAATTATTTATTCCTTACATACAAGCGTATTTTTCAAGGACTTGCCAAGATATTTTATAAAAGTATTTGCAGCATGGCCGCTTATAATAATATTAAAGTTAAGTTTTCTGTAGGTACAACATTTGTTTTAAAATTTCCCCAAAAAAAGGTAAACAGGGAGACATTTGTGCTTAATTCTAACATTAAACTAAACCTTATAGTAAGGCAGGAAAGAAGAAAAAATAGCGTTATATACAAAAGAAAATAAAGTTATATACAAAAGAATAGGAATAGCCTATTGGGCGGTGTTATACACCACATTTTCTATATCTAAGGTATTTATTCTCCTATGTTAATATAAGAGGTTTGCACTTTCATATAGGAGGCCAGCTCCGTTCAATGTCATAAGGTCTATCGGTGATAAGTAGTTAGACAATCGTATGGTCCTCAGATTGTTTGCGCTTTCAAAGCACTGTCCAAGAAGACTGTTTTCAAGGGATTGAGCCGACCCTACCATATACGAGTCAATTCTATCGAAGCCTATTGCTTTGTATATTGATTTGCAAGATGGCTTGCGGTAGATGCCATCAGGCCCCTGCTTACACCGTAAGCCAAGGCAAGTGACCATAATTTTCCTCTCCCATTTCCTTAGTCTTTCCATCTGAGCAGAAGAAATTCTGGACCAGACTGGGAAGACATAGGATATGAGAGGTCGAATTATCTGGCGATAAACAAGGAATCGAATTTTCCTATCGAGTCCTCCCCTATATCCAAGAAAAAGATCGATATGCGGCATATGCACGCCTGCCGCGCTCCAAGACAAAGTCTATGTGGCGATAAAACTCAAAATTTTCATGGAAAATTACACCAAGGTATTTCGTTCTGTCCGAAACCCTGATCAGTTCGCTGCCTATACTAAGAGTTGGTATGAAAGATCTGCTATTGGGATATAAAAATTTACGCCTGCCCTTTATCATAACTGCATCAGTCTTATCCATATTTAAGTGAAGGCGCCACTTACCAAAGTAGGGCTCCAGTCGAGTCAA
This sequence comes from Gymnosoma rotundatum, assembly GCA_916610165.2. NCBI lineage: Eukaryota > Metazoa > Arthropoda > Insecta > Diptera > Tachinidae > Gymnosoma > Gymnosoma rotundatum. The sequence goes on along the minus strand of OU744337.1, from coordinate 84,432,758 downwards.
GTAGTTGTTAACTCTACCGTTTACACTACGAGCGAGGGGCCCAGAGGCTGCAATGAGTATATCATCTGCATACATTAACAAAAGATCGCCGTCAGCCGGTTTAGGTATATCAGCCATAAATATATTATAAAGTACAGGGCCAAGCAAGGATCCCTGTGGTACTAAAGCACTGACAGATTTTTCAATCGATCGAGTTCTGCCTATTCTAACGCCAAAAGTCCTATCAGATAGAAAATTAGAAACGATTTAACACACACTTCTATCGAAGCCCATGTCCATCATTTTAAAAACAATGCCATCCTGCCAAGCGGTATCAAAAGCCTTGGCAAAGTCCAAGCTAACCGCAATTGTAGGATATCTTTTGTTCAGACCTTTGGAAACATAGTCTGAAAAAACCATCAATGCATGCGAGGTTGAGTGTCCTTTTTTAAATCCAAACTGACAATCTGGAAGAATATTGCAGTCTGATATTTTGTCCGTGATCTTGGAATGAATAAAGAATTCTAATAACTTTCCAAAGGGAGATAGGAGAGAAATCGGCCTATAGTTGCTGCTCTGCCTTGGGTCAGATTTGGGTTTCAATATCGGAACTATTAACGCCCTTTTCCATGCTCTCGGAAAGTATCCCAAGTTTATGCAGTGGTTCATTAGAATTGCCAGAAATCCCCAGGTATCCCAACCACTCGATTTTTTTTTTGGTCTTCTCCTTAAGGTTTCGCCAATGGTTTCTGCTTTAGTCAGCTGGCTGTTGTCCGAGCCGCTACCATCTGCGGTCGTAGTCCTATCAAAAACCATCATAGGTGTCCTATCCTGTAAAGTGGAGACTCTACTTGCGACGGTTACTGCAAAAGAATCGGAACCTATTTCATACTCGTGCACGCTGTGGAAGTGGTCTGCCAGTAGATTAGCCTTCCCTAAGTCATCAGATACTATTGAGCCATCCGCAGTGATCAGATCGTGGATGACAACATTTTTACTTAACCCAGCCGCAGACTTTAAAGATCTATACGTCCTATCATTCAGCCTAATGTTGCTTAATTTTCTCGTCCAGTTTTCGCGCTCGTAAACTGCAATAGCACCCTGTATTATTCTATCCAGGTTTTTTACTTCTGCTTTAAGGATAAGACGACGTCCTGGGTCCTCACATCTTTGAACTATACGGCGCAATCTCTTTTTTTCATCAATAAAATGAAGTATATTAGGTGGAAGCTTCAAAAGCCCTTTACTTCCAACTAGAACCTTAGGAGTAGAAAGTTCCATAGCATTCTTAAAGGCATATGTCATTGACTCTATACACTCGTCAATCTCCGCTTCGGACACGTTCGTATCTACTGGTAGCGTACAGTCGGCAAGTTCCCGGGATAGAATCGCATTAAATCTTGCCCTGTCCATCTTGTCAAAGTCTAACCTTGTTGGTCGTATTCTCCCAACACAATCCGCAGTGCCAAAAACTGCTTCCACAGCGTTGTGATCAGATTCGAAATCAAGGGTTTTAAGCGCATTTCCCATGATTATAGGAGACATGCCAACAGAAGTTATCATTATGTCTATATATGAAGAGGAAACGGCCGTAGTTCTTGTCGGGTCATCAGTGGGATGAATTTCTAGGTTCGGATTCGCTAATAGTAAATTATGTAGCAACCGACCACTTGTGTTCTCCAGGGAATCCCCCCAATACGAATGCCTAGCATTTAAATCGGCTCCAACTACCACTGCCCCAGTATTGGCTAGGTCAAAAACAGGCCTAATATCAGAGGCTGACATTGTCGCTGTTGGTCTACGATACATCGACACTACAGTTATAGAGGACCCGTTTATTCTGTGAATGCGCACAATCGTGTTTTCTAAATTTCCAGTGTCAACTATAACCCTTTCACATGAAATACTATCCTTCACTAGAACGGCCATCCCTCCTCCTTGTCCAGATTGACGATTCTGTCTAAATATTATATATCCAGCAATGTCTAACTTGTGTCGAGGACTTAATTTATGTTCAACTATTAGAGCAACGTCGGGTTTGTGTCTGTCCAAAAATAGTTTTAAATAGTGTCTCCTATGTTTAGAGACAACTGAATTCACGTTAACGAAAATTACTTTAAGTGTCCTAGACATTGTTCTGCAGCATCATTAGCATCCCAAGCAAAGCCCGAGATTTACCTTCATCATCTTTAATTGCATGATCTTCACGTGCAACTCCACCGATTTTATTAATACAGTTCAACAGACCTCCTCCAAAGAATCGTTGACAGTCACTGTCAATCATTGCGAATTGAGCCATTGCGCTCATAAGAGTTGGCGCAGCGCTGCTCGGCGCCGTTCCAAAAGAATTACATGGTGTTGAACCGCCCTTAGGAAGATTGTTTGCCACAGCAGATGCGTATGACACTCCTGGGTTAAGGCCACTACTAAAGAACCGTAGAGGTCCCTGGGGCTCCACCCGAGATGCCTTTTTTGCCTCTATTTTCTTTAAAAGCCTTAGCCTTTGTGGGCATTGCTTAGAGCTGGCTACGTGCCCCTCAACTCCACAGTTAACACATTTTACCGGAAGTCCCACCTTTCTAGTAACCTGTCCAGTTACAGGATCGGTAAGCAACAATTCGGTTATGTTGTTTTCCTTCGCGGGAATACTGCACTTTCCCGGTCCATGGGATGCACCATATTTTACACATCGGTACGGCATCTGGCAATTCGATGATGTATGCCCAAATCTCTGGCAGTTGAAACACTGGGTGACAGCACCCTTCTTTCTATATTTTTTCATGCTGACACGGCAGCGAAGAATATACCGTACCTCAAAAAAGGCCGAAATATCGGAATCTCGTGATAGCCTCAAAAGCCATCTATCATTACCTAGTTCAATAAGACCTAGTATATTAATTCCAATTTGAAGTCCAGTCAAATATTGCATGACGTCTTCAACAGAATCAGCATGTATTGGCGTTGCTTTTATATACCCTATTTTTAGGCCTTCTTTAATATTCGAGAATTTCTAGCTCCATCTGCTGCGTGGGTGAAAATGCCATGTTGTCATTTTTATCTCACACACATGATGTGAGCATTGTTATTTACATCTAGAACCTTCAATTATTATTTTAAAATACATGTTGTGTATTTTTATTTCGTTGTTATACAATGCATGTGTGTGTATGGTTGTGTATTGTGTTTGTTTATTTCTCGTTTTGTGTTAGTTGTTTTTGTTTTGTAATAAAGATGTTTCATAGAAACTACTAGCTTTGAAAACAAACACAATAGGTCATTCCGTTTCACTTTCTTGGCCTCAATTATTTTTACATATTTTTATGATTTTAATAAAGCTTTGTAACACTGCCGCCCACTTAAGCCTTTTCGTCTCGAATAGGCTCAACATTACCGATGCCATATTTAGCCAGCCGCTCCAGGTGAACCACTTTCATTTTAGACCTCAAATTATGATATCTCCGTATCCGGTAAACCGCGTCATTCAATTTCTTTATCACCTTGTACGGTTCCTCCAAGGGGGTTTGCAGTTTAGAAGATAATCCTTTCTTGCGTTGCGGGTTAAGTAGTAGAACCATTTGTCCTTCAGTAAATCCCTCTGTGTTTACTGCTCGATCATATCTGTGTTTCATTTTATCGCTGGTCATTTTATTGCGGTTACGGACAAAATCATGAAGCTCATGCAGGTCTTTCTGTGCCTGAAGGATGTTTCCATTGTCTTCGTGCGCTGGTCCAGGTTTGACACCAAATTTTAAATCTGCTGGCAGTTTAAGTTCTGACACCATTAACGTCGCACATCTACTTGAATATAGCCGATTCAAAATTTCGTCCCTGGTCTGAATGCAAATCTAGTAAAACACCATATCGACACACCCAATCGTTCACAAGGGCGTCTACCACTGTTTTGGATTCAGGCCATTTGCTAAAATAACCTATTACCACTAGTACATATCGGTTTCCAGCATCACTGACAGGGAATGGACATGTGATATCAATAGCTATCCGCTCAAAGAGAGCACCTGCGTTGTGTTGTTGAAGTTTGCCACGACCTTTTCTTACTGGGCCCTTGGCCGTAATTCACCGTTTGCAATTAGCTATCCAATCGGCTACGAATTGTTGGCAACCCACCCAGTAAAATCTCTGCTTTATCTTTTCCAGAGTTTTTTTATGCCCATATGACTGCCGCTGGGACCATTATGGAACTGCTTTAGTATCTCATTCCTTTTAGAAGTTGGCACGACAATTAAGTCCGTTGTATTTTTGCCATCTGTACTTTCTCGTGATAGATATAAGCAGCCATCTTTCACTTTCAGGCTATTCCGCTGAGCCCAATACGATTTTGCTAGTTGGCTCTCTGCCGATATTTTTTAATTATTTATTTACTTTTTGCCAAAATCATTCTGGGCCTCCTCCTTAACCCGATTTAGGTAAGACGCACATTAATGATGCTTTACTTTTTCTTGATATTTGTGCAGTGCTTGCTCTCTACATTGCATGGCCGTCTTGAAACGTCATCAGCGTTGTTGTCTTTTCCGTCTTTTCTATGCAAAATACCAAAGTCATTGCTTCTGGTCTTTTTCGCCCGTTTGTTGTCTCTAGCTGGCGAAGCAGATCTTGATCTTCTCTTTGTGGATCTACAGTTGCGCTAAAAATGGCCGGCCTTACTGCATTTTAAGCACTGATTAACTCCTTTACCTCGCTTTTATTGTCTCTGTTATAAGTTTCAGTATCAAGACATTGTACCTTGTACACCAGTGGTCTCGAGATGACTTTTGCGGTCTCCTGGGCTAGCGCGTTCGAGATGGTTTCTGCAAAGGATGATTTATGCATAACACAAACCGCGTATTTAACATCTGGATCACGAGTGCCATTACAAATGCTTCAACCTTGAACTGATCTAGAAACGGATGATCTGCGCCTGGGTAAGAAAGCTGCACCAAACGTTCAATTTTCATGGCGAAGTCTTGCAGCGTCTCATTTTCCTTCTGTACCTTGCCTCGTAACTCCATTCTGTAGAGCTCTCTTTTGTGCTCGCCACTGCGGAAAAAGCGTTCCAGGAGCTCAAGAGACTTTTGTGTACGGCACCAGTTCTCGCCTATCCAATAGCGGGACGAAAATTCATATTGGACACGGATGCAAGTGGCTATGGAATAGGAGGAGTGCTTTCTCAGGAGATAAATGGAATAGAAAAGGTCATTGGCTATTACAGCAGGGTGCTCTCTAAGCTCGAAAGAAATTACTGCGTTACACGAAGGGAGCTTTTAGCAGTGCTGGAGTGTGTTAAACATTACCACAAGTACTTATATGGTCAAAATTTAATCTTAAGGACGGACCATTCTGCATTACGTTGGTTGATGCAATTTAAGAATCCTGAGGGCCAGCTTGCACGCTGGGTTGAACGTCTGCAGAGCTATGACTTAAGTATTGTGCATAGAAAAGGAGGAAAGCACAATAATGCTGATGCCCTGTCAAGACGGCCATGCAATGTAGAGTGCAAGCACTGCACAAAAGTAGAGAAAAAGGAGTGCGTCATTGATGTGCGGCTTACCCAAATTGGGTTAAGGGAAGATTGGTCGAAGGCCCAGAATGACGACCCAATTTTGGCAAAAATTATATTGGCTAAGCAAAACAACAGGAGACCGAATCGACACCGCTGCACCCACAGTCTGATGGCATGGTGGAAAGATTCAATCGTACCCTGGATTAATATCTTAGAAAAGCGGTCAGTACACACCAAAAGGATTGGGATGAGCATATACCCAAATTTCTACTGGCGTACCGGTCATCTGTACACGATTTAACCTCAGGTAATATAGCAAAAATCTTGTTCGGGACAGAACTAAAACTGCCAGCAGATTTAGAAATTGGTGCCAAACCTGGACCAGCGCACGAAGACAATGGAAACATTCTTCAGGCACAGGAAGACCTGCATGAGCTTCATGAGTTTGTCCGTAAGCGCATTTAAATGACCAGCGATAACATGAAGGCTCTAGAAGTAAATAACAATGCTCATTAATATGTCTGAGATAAAAGTGGCAACGCAGCATTTTCAACTACGCAGCAGATGGCGGTAGAAATTCTCGAATTTTCAAGAACGCCTAAAAATAGAGTATATAAAAGCAACGCCAATACGCGCTGATTCGTTCTAGTTGTGAGCGTCATCTAGTTAAAATCTTGTGTTATAAAGTTGCCAGCTTTTATTATTAATCGCGAATAGTTAAATCGTCAAATAATTGATTAAATAAAGTGTTATTTAATTAAAACTCTAAAAGTTGTGTGTGTAATTATTTTGCAAATAAAGAACTCATAAATTAAACCTCATAATCTAAATAACAGTATTATACCAGCATGACTGGTTTCGTTTTATGGAACAATGCTATTTGCTTGTGAAGTTGATCCTTGTTGCGGATGTCTTCAGTGAAATATGAGCACAAATTTTTGTTTGTTGCAATTTGTTATATTCGTGATCGTTTATTTCACAATATATTGCAATTTTGCCTTTTGAGAAGTACTTTGATATTAATGTTGGTATGCGATTATGCAAGAGGTCATTTCTGTCTATAAATAGTCTTCTATTGTTGAATACCTGTTCAAACTCTTTATGCTTTATGTTTTGAAAAATTATATGTTAATGAAATCTATGGACAATGGTAGTAAGTATAGGAATATGATCATTTCGTTCTTCTACTTGTGAATGAGTTGTTTCCACTTCAATGGAACTTCCGATTTGTGTTCTTTCTCTGTTGTGTATTGTTGTGTCATTTAGACATTTTCTCTGAACTGAAGAATCCATCTTTGGAGTCTTGGATTTCTATCTTTACCCGCAAATTTTGCTTGAAGCCATTCAGGTGGCTGATGATCTGTTTGCAAATCGAATTCTCTCCCATATAAGTAGGGTCGGAAATATTTTACTGCCCATACTATGGCTAACAATTCTTTTTCTATTGTAGAATAGTTGCGTTCATGTTTATTTAATGTTCTGGATGCATAAGCTATCGGATGCCCATCCTATGTTAGAACTGCCCCAAGGACGAAATTACTTGCATCTGTTATCAACTTGAATTTTTTCGAAAAATTATGATATCTTAAAATTAGTGCTTTTGTTACCATATCTTTTAGTTTTTCAAAAGCGAATATATAGTTTGGATAATTTTTATTTACCCTTGCATCTTTTTGCAAGTATTTTATCATCGGTGACGCTATCTTAGCGTAGTCTTTGATAAATTTTCTATAAAATCCTGTCATGCCCAGAAACAAATAAAATATTTTAAAAGATAAAATCTTCTGTTTCTGGGTGACTGGTAGTTTTAACTTCTAAATTATCTAAATTTTGCGACTATCAGGTTTAACACGATTTGCCGTTAAGATGTGTCCCAGAAATAAAATTTCCTTCTTAAGGAAGTCACATTTATCTGGTTGAATTTTAAGGTTTGCTTGTCTTAGAGTTGAAAAGACCGAGTTTATATTTTAAATATGTTCTTCCAATGACGTACCGAAAATAAGAATGTCATCCATATAGCGGACACATATTTTATTGATATGCTGTCTTAGGACAGTGTTAATTAGTCTCTGAAATGTAGAAGAAGCATTCTTTAATCCAAATAGCATTCTGACAAATTCATAGTGACCAAATGGAGTAAAAAACGCTGTTTTTGCTCTATCTTTTGTATTTACTTTTATTTGAAAAAAGTCCTTCGCAAGGTCTAAAGTCGTAAAATATTTCGATATTCCTAGTTTAACTAGTATACTATTTAAAGTTTATTGGAAACTTGTCATCAATAGTATTATTGTTAAGAAGCCTATAATCGCCAACCAATCGCAATTTCTTTTTGCCTGAATTATCCATTTTTTGGTACAATCCAGAGTGGACTATTGTAAGGTGAGTTATTATTTATTATTTTCTGTTCTAGTACCTTATTAATTTGTCGTTCTATTTCCTGTTCGTGTACTTGTGGATATCTATAGATTTTTGAGTACAAGGCTTTGTCAGTTGTTGTATTAATTTCATGTACTACGATATTAGTTGCTCTCAATTTGTCTCCTTCTTTGTAGAAAACGCAAATTTATCTATAGTTATTCATTCTTTTCTTCATTGTCTAGGTGACTAAGATCGATAGATTAGGCTATATTTTTTTCCTTTATCGGTTCCATTACTCGAATTTCTCCGTAAACCACTGGCTGAAAACTATTTTTGAAAAATACCTCAATATAACGATGGTATAGATCAATTTTTGCTTTAAACGGAATTAAAAAATGTTGACCGATAATTGCATTATAACTATTGCTTTAAAAATCTATAATTTTCTATGAAATTGTTCCTATTGAGTTAAACTCTTTTGGTATTGGTGTGTTGCAGTAACGTGTAACTTTAATCAAACCGTTTATTGTTTTGTATGTTAGATTTTTCTTTAAGAGTTGTGGTTTAAAACCACGAAGTGCTATTGGCTTGATAATGCTTATGTCAGATCCGGTGTCTATTAAGCATTTTAATATTTGCTTACCTATGTTAATTATTATTATTGGTAATTTTGATCTGGAGGCAGTGTCGTAAAATTTACTTCACCATCAGCGCTTTGTTCAATATTATCAATGTCCATATGATTATTTCTTCGGATAAAATTAGACTGAGATACACTCATATGGGATTGACAAGTTTGTCCTTAGTGCTATGTGTGTATGTTTGATTGTGGTTATTTGGTTGGTAATTTTGTTGTATTTGATAATTTTTATTACCATTTGTTATTTGTGTATTTGTTTGTTTGTAGTTGTTTTGATAAGTTCGTTCCGAATAATATTTGCTCTTACAGTCCCGTCGATTTTTTCTAGTAAAATATCTACCAGCTCCCTATCAATACATTCAGGACTATACATATTGGGTTTAATGGGGTCGCTTTTAGCTTTTTCAAAGATTTTAAATAATTCTTCCAAATTACTAACCTTGACTGCTCTGCAGCGATTAAAAATCTCTCCACACGTAATTCTGGGTTAAAACACATACATAGGAAATTTTTGTCTTCAGCTCGTTCCAAGCTATGTTGCTAATATCTCCCAGCTGCTTTCTCTTCTCCAATAATTTTTTCATTTTGGACTATCTTCAGGCCAAAATTCATCAACTGCTGATCGTTGTTACATAAGCTAAGGGTCAGCTCCACAGAATCAATAAAGGATGTTATACCAATACCACGGCTTAAAGGGGGTATCCGCTGAAATGTTCTATGACTTCTTTGAACTGCTGTTGGACATTTATTTGTAGGCCGAGCTGTTGATTTTGTTCTTGAAACTGTTGGGGTTACAGTTGCTGTAGTTGTATTTGTTGCTGTTCTAGTTGTTTATGTTGTATTTGTAGTTGTTGTTGTTCTAATTGTTGTTGCTGCTGTTGTATTTTTTCCTCCTGCCGTCTTTTTACTGTTTCTAATTCAGCAAGCCTTTGATCCCATCATATCGTTGTGTATTTGCCGATTTGTATCAAAATCTTTTTGTCTTGGCAGTGATTAGACGGTGGATAGTTCTTTAAAATTTGGTTTATTTTACTTTCTTTTATTTTAATTTTTTTCACTGATTGTTTTGTATTTTAATTTCCTTTTGTTACTTTATTACTCTTTTATTTTATTTTATTTCACTTGTCGTTGGTTCTTAAGAATAAGAATAAGCTCACTTTTGACTGCGCCAGAAACGTACTTGAAATTATTTTCAAAATAAAATAATAAAAATAATTATATATTTTTAAAAACGTTAATGTTTATTTAAATAAAACTTTTTACAGAACACCTTTTTTTATTTTGTGTGTCCTTTCTTTTGTGATTTCTTAAAAACTAAAGCTTAAAAACTATTTTCATTTCTAAACTACTGAGTTTCGCTCCCTCCTGTATTTTGCTGAATAGGCAAAATCGATCATTGGTATTGATTTTAATATGAAACTCTGCATTGAACAAATTTGCAAAGTATGCCTTAAATTTAAGCATGTAATTCTATATCTTCAAGTGCTATTGTCCAACTTCATGTTTTCATTCATACATTTGAGTTCAACAATCTTTAAAATATTTTTTTATAAACATTGAATTGAATTGAAATTTGATTTGGCTGACATAACATTTTGTTCATTCATAAATTACAATTTAACGATTTTCTCTTATATGAGTTTTTGAAGTTCAATGGTTTTTGAATATGTATGTGGTTTGGTTAATAGCAACTTGATTGTGTTTTTATTGTATAAACAACATAAATTATACTTGTTATTTAAATACTTATTCACGATATTGGCGAAGTCCCCATCCCTTGGTGGAACTATATATGTAACTCACGCCCATATTTTCCGAGTTACAGAGACGGACAGACCGACATCGCTCAATTGAATTCGCTATGCATAAGAAGTCAGAATATATACTTTGTGGGGTCGGAAATGGATATTGTAGAAATTACGGACGGAATGAGAAAGTCAGTTATACACTTTTTCCACTTTTTTGGTGAAGGGTATAAAAAGTATTGATATCGATTTCTTTTTATGCATTTTTAAATAAATTTTATTTATATATTTTAAAAAATATTCTTACTTAAGGAATAATTGATCAAGTAAGTAAGTCTGGTCTTAAGACCTCTTGATATACTATCAGCTAAATTCGTCATTCATAGTTTCAGGAACAACTTAGATTATGTATTGCTATTTTTCAAAATTTAAAATTTTGATAAAAAAAAATAGGTCAAATTGAAGGACCTTATACAAATTTGATCAATTTTATACGAAATTTGATTTAGTTAACGTACACAAAATTATAAAATTTTTATATATTCCTAAAGACCGTTGTTTTTTATATAAAAAAGTTTAATGGCCGTTTTTGGCTAAAATACACAAAAATTTTATAATTTTTTTTTAATCGTCTAGTTTTAAAGTCAGAAAAGATACAATCTCCAAATTTTCCAATATCTTTTAAATTTCGCTCACTAACCGTGGCAAAAAATTAAAAAAAAATTGTACACCGTATTCTCCAAAATTACAAATTTAAATTTCAAAATGCTTATAATTCCATATTTTAAAATATAATTTGTAGACTAAAGCACCATTTTGTGGTATTAACTAGACCTTTAAGACCACGCATAATTTAAAAATTAGACAAAACTGAAGAAATGCCAAGCATTAAAAACCACATAACTCCACCCCTGGAAATCGGATGTTACCCAGCTAGCCCCTTACAAATGGTTTTCCAAATATATATTTTCCAAAATATATTTATTCTGTTCCACTGTCCAATGTATGGGGTAATGTGATAATTTCAAGATTGCATTATATATTATCGTCGAATATAAAATAGATTAGATACGTTAGATATTTTTCTAGCAACAATAGATTATATTTCATCGTAAAGTGTTGCTCAATATTGTTAAGTTTAAATATTTCTTTTTTAAATCCAATATATGTAAGTATAAGCAACTGCAGATTTTCCAACCTGTTTTTTGTTTACAAGCGTTATTATCGTCAAACACGAAAGAGTAATTTGAGTTGTTAGTACACTCTATGCACTGCTTCGTAATACACCTTTTTTTGTTTCTAGTTGCTCTGCTTTTGCAAAATTGTATTTAGAGAACTTAAACTTACTTCAAAAAACAATTCAGAGGGTGTACATTCGTTTTCATAGTTCTTATGGATATGACAGAATTTGCGAAGGTTTAATTATATCTGTTTGGTCACTTTGTTTCTGTTTTTTTTTAACCTGATGCTATAAACACAATCAAAGGCTACCGACCATCGACTACCGACTACAAAAGTAGCTGGCTACAAAAATAGCCAAGTTGCCAGCTACTTAATTCTTTTAACGACCATCGACCACTAACTACAAAAAGTAAACATCTGTTTTGACATATGTATTAAAGTTAACCAAAACAAAACAAACTTGATTTTTTTAAGTGAATTTGTGTAAAAAAAATTTTAAATGTCTCAAGAAAATTTAATTAACTTTATAAATACTATTGCTAAAATAGTGGAAACAAAGACTTCAGTGTATGAAGTGTCCACCTCCATATTTGCATGTAAATTGAACTAAACATTTACATTAAACCATATAATAAATGTATATAAACAGTAAAAATTACTATTATATACTTATCAATTTCAATAAAAAACCCAAAAAATAAATATAAATGAAACAAATTAGAAATTTATGAAAAAAGAACGAAATGGAAAATTTCACATACAAAAAGTAAATGAAAAATGCGCCAAATAAATAGTAAATGAAAAATGTATTTTTTTTTTTTAAATCTTAATTTAATAATGGCAGGGGTATATAACTACAGCGCCAGGGTATCCCACAAGTATTTTGATATAACTAGTCTCTCCAGGAACTGCACATCGACCTATACCTTAGTATAGGAAGTGGAAAATCCTGTTGAATAAAAACTGTGCGCGTTGCGACTTCAATTATAACTTCACTTTTTTGAAAAAAATCTGCTCGGACGCAGATGTTCCCCCTTCGAGATAAAGTAATAAACTGATGAAAAATGTAAACAAATTAATAGATGATTATTATTTTTCAATGGTGCCACTATAAAAGTTTTTCGCGTTTTTAATAGCGATATTTAATGTATTGCGTTTTTAAAAACACCATTTCATGCAAATTAATAATTTTCTCGTCACAGATTTTGTAATATAAACTATTGGTTAAATCCCCTAAGATATTATTAATTAAAAAGAAAGCTATTACGACAAAACAATATCTATTCTCCGCTTATGACAAGATAAATTTAAGATAACCAATGAAATATTGACTTGTTCAAACTCCAGTAACAAAAATAATGCATCGTCTACTGCACCATATGTTGAGGTGCTAAATTGATTATTTTTTAAGATAATAAATAGTTTAGTTATTGCGATATTAAATTCATGGACAGAATCGTTTTTACAATTTTGATCTTTAGCGCGCACATATGAAATACATTTTTTAATAAATCCTGATTAAATCGGCTTGTTAAAATGGATATTAAATTAGATTTTTACTGTAGCATTTTCTCAGATAAGGATAATATCCGCCTGATTGTATGTATAAGACCGCTGGCAAAATATTTTACTAATGTTATCAAAAATTCTTTAAGAACTAACACAATGTGGCAAAGAACATTTATTGCTTCGCTGGTCGCTACTTTATTTTTTTATATCAATATTTTTCTTAATGTCCTATTTTTCATTTTTTTATGCATAAATACAATACGTTATATTTCACTAAGCCATGATACTGAAATGTTTCCTGAAATTCTTCACAACAAGTAAAGTGCAGCAAAGTTTCAAGTTTTCCGATTTACATGCATACATATGTATGTAATTGCCGACTAAGTAGAATTTGTTTCTAGCACAATTCGTAGAATTTTTGTAGGCCTTTTCTTATTTAAAATAAGAACTAAAATTATTTTGCTGCTGTGTGTATAAATTGTGTTCTTTTTAAAAAGCCAATAACAACAACAAGAATAGATAAATAATCTTCCTGTTTGAAAAGGGTTTTAAAGTCGTTAACAAAATCGAGAAGTTAAGCGAGCACAGCAAAAAAGAAACATTTTGCTACCTTTGCATCATATGAATATTTAAGAGCTAAATGTTTGCACATGTGCCTTTAAAAAATTTCGTTTAAGTTTTCCCGAAAACACCAATTGGTAATAATTTTATTTATGAATTAGAAGAAAGACATTGATTATAATTTTGTTTGATTATTTTGAGTTTCTTAAACTCAATACTTAAATACATGTTCCAACCTATATTATATTTTTGTGAGCTTTATTAAATTTAAATCTGCATAAAAGTTTTTCGGTAATAAAGGCAAATTAAGTTCGATCAGAACTACTGCAGTTTTATTCGTACAACAACAAAATATGTATGATTTCGCTACTACAACACAGTCGATCAATCTGGTTTGAACATAAAATGTGTTCACATTATTGAACGAACAGGAAAAATCCAGCAAATATATTGTACAGTCATTGAAGTACGTTAATGGTTTAATAAAAACATCGTATTTAACAAACGTTTGTTTGCAAACAAAAGCTAAGATTCAACAAGTAAGAGTGCTATATTCGTCTATGCCGAATCTTATATACCTTTCACCATCTATGTAAATCTAGTTTAGTGACGTAACTCCAATCGAAAAAGCAACCATTGGGGTGACATAAAATTAATAAATTTTTTGTTACTTCATTTATATAATCTTATATAAAAATGACATCGGTTGTTAATGGGGTTTTTTTTTTAAATTTTAGGATTTCCTTAAAGCTTTAAAATGATACCCATATTGATATTTAAAAAAATTTTTAAATTTTAGAGCCACGTAACTCGGAAAATATGGGTGAGCGCCAATTTGTAACTTGATGTTTTTTCTTATTTTTTAATTGTTATCGCCACATATATTTATTTTTTGATTGGAGTTACCTCATTGTTTCAAGTGACAATAAAAAATTGTAGGTAGGAGTGGTGTTTTGCCTTCTGCCTCGAAGGACATTGACCGATCATGCTGATTTCTAATTGCACCTCTTTAGGTGCAATCGTTTGACATATATTTTTTTTTAATCACGGACGGACAGACAGACATAACTCAATCGGTTTTGCTATGCATAAGAAGCCAGAATATATACACTTTATGGGGTCGGAAATGGATATTGTAGAAATTACACACGGAATGACAAACTAAGATATACCCTTTTTTCACTTTTTGTGGTGCAGGATACAAAAATGGCCTACTTTTGCTGAGATAAAATTCCAGCTAAATATTCTTCTTTTCTTAAGTCATGTGGGAGAAAGCTTCATTTCATATTATCATTTTGCTATAAATTTAAAACTGCGTGGTTGCTGGGAAGTATATTTGGCATTGAAAACACACAAACATTAATAGTGTTCGTATGTATGAACAATCTATCTACTTTAGGTTGGGTACGTTATAACCTGTGTTGCCGTTTTCTGTTACATTTTCCGTTACTTGTATTATTTTGTTATTTTTGTCCAAACTTTCGTAACTTTTGACGACACAGCCACAATAATAATATTACTAAACAAGTAAGATACTATATTCGCACTGGATATAATTTTGAGATATCTCTTCAAAAGCTTTTAAATGATACCTGGTATCTTTAAAAATAAAGTGCACAATCGTGCTTTTCTATTATAAATGGGCGAGCGACAATTCTTTTACTTGATGTTTTTTTTTCTTATTTTTTATTTCTCTATCGGCCCATATATTTGTTTTTTGATGCGAGTTACTTTACTAAACTAGATTTGTTCCAAATGATATGGAAAAATTAGAGGTAGGCGTAATGTTTTGCCCGCTGCCTCAAAGAACATTTACTGCGCAGTCGTTGGTCGTATTTAAATTTTCTCTAGCTTATCTAGTGCCTTGGCAAAGTTGATTTCAACCCGAACAATATATACTTATTGGGTCGGAAATGGATATTGTAGAAATTACAAACAAACTGACAAACTTAGATATACCCTTTCTCCACTTTTTGTGGTGAAAGGGTATATCTAATGAACTTGTTTCATTATTTGAGACAAAAACTACCCGTCTCTGTTAGCCGTTTTTATTGATATAACAAGTCCGTTTTACTAACAAAGTTAACAAATGATGCAAAAATCTTATTTAAAAATTAGTTCAAAATAAACAAAAAAGTAATGTTTTTGAAATTGATTTCTCTTCAATTAGTAAAAAGTTACTTATGGCGTTTTCTTTTCTGACAAAAATGTTGCATTGTTCAACACTTTTTAAACCTTTTTGTTCTTTTCTAAAAAAAAAAGTTCGAAAGTGTAAATTAAAAGTATGTTCTTTTGAAAATATGTTGCACGAAAAAGTGTAAAATATGTTACATATTTTACCCCCAATTTTATGTATGTTACACTTTTCTTAGAAGTTCTTGCTCTTCATAAGTGATATTTGCTTTTGTTGCTAAACCCAGTATTATATTTCTTTATGTGTGAAATGCTAATTAAACATTACTGACATGTAGAGGTAGTTAGTAATATTTAATAACGGTTTTTGTTTTATTGTGGCTATAAAATGTCTAGCAATTTTTCTGGGTTTAGGCAACATGGAAAACATTTTATAAGAACAATTTTTCCTACTTATTTTATTGAATGGCGAGAATATGCATTTGTCAACCAAGGAATATTAAGGTTGAGTCCCGATTTAAATGCTCATGAGTATTAGAAAGTAGTTTTTACCTTAATAATACTACGAACAAAAGTTTATTAAAAATTTAAATTTATACTTTTAAGCAGCGTTTAAAAAGCTACTCTACTACTTTTTAAGACACAAATTTGTTAAAAATAGTAGCCAATATCCAGCTACTTCTACTGCTGAAGTCACATTTAAAGAGCAAACCATAACATACAGCTACAGCTCCAACTTTTTCAAGTAGAAGTAGCGGTAGACGCTGTTTTTTCCGAAGCATTAAAATTTTTGAGCTACAGCTACTTTTCAAAATAATAAAGCGGTAAGTAGAAGTAGCCTCTTTGCTACTTCAGTTAAAGTATTGGTAGGAGTACAAAAAGCTATTATTTGAAAAACAAGCTGCTATTTGAAAAGTAGCCAAAAACGAAAACATTTTTTCTGGCTACTTTGTGTTGATAATGAACATACTTTTTGGCTACTTTATATGAATACTTCATGCTTGGAGCTACGCAATACAAATATTTGCTTCTGGCTACTTACCGACAATAACAAGAACGAAGAAAGAACGTGTGTTATTTTGTTTGGTTTTTTCTTTTGGAATTTGTTTCACACTCTCGACAATTGCCCCATAAAGTAAATTCGTAAACAATTAAAATAATATGTAATACTATAACAGTTTTTTTTTAATTTAAAATAAAAAATTTTTTTAATTTAAAACCGAATTCAAAATAGATTTTATCTGTCTGCCTATAACAGTTCAAGTGTATGGCCACATAAATTAGTTTACATTAAGTATTGGGACACCCTTATATCTGCAAACTTTATACTAGTTTAACTGTTCAATAGATTGGAAATATACATCAAATTCCAACAATTTCAAATTATATACTTGCTGTTGTAGTAGATTTAGCAATCATGTTCTGTGTAAATTTCAACCGTCCATCTGTAACGGTTCAACACTTTGCCCATATACATCAGATTATATCAACTATTTAATTTATAATATAACGTTTTTATACTTTTTATTATACCAAATAAAGTAGTGGACATTCTATCTTAAATTAAGGTGTTTGTAAACAACGATTCAAAAAATACGGCCACACAGAACAATTTACATTAACTTTGGAAACACCCCTTAAATTTCTCAATTCAAATTATAAGCTTCTTGTTATAGCGGACTTAGCAAAACATGTCCCTTTTAAGTTTCAGCGTTTTGTCTATAACGGTACAAAAGTTTGGTCACATACACAAAATTACATTAACTATTGGAACACCCTTTAACTTCCAAATCCAAATTTTTGTTGTTATAGCAGATTAGCAATACAGGTTCGTTGTAAATTTTAAGCGTCTGTCTTCAACTGTTCAAAAGTATGGCCATACACATCAAATTTAATGAACTATTGACGCACTCTTTAATTTTAAATTTGTAACAGTGATGGAAAAGTTGTTACGATCGTACTTTTTTTTATACTATTTGATTTAAAAAAATACTGTGTTACTCCTCTGTAACAGTTGATACTCTCAGTGATACGTCTACAATTTAAAACCATTGATTTTCTTAAATTAATCTGTTTTAGCATTTCCCTTTCATCACTTATGGTTTACGAATATTGCAACTCTAGTTCTTATCGTGTCTTATTATTTGGTTTTACATATTCGTTTTGTTTTTTCACAATGTACATAGGGTAGCTACAAAAAAACAACTGTTACGTTTTTTGTATATCTTTTGATAGAATTGTCAATCTTAATACAAACAAGTAAGAGTGCTAATTCGGCTATGCCGAATCTTATACTTACTTCACCATCTATGTTAATTTAGTTTAGTGAAGTAACTCCAATCAAAGAAGCAAACATTAGGGTGACAGGGAATTAAAAAATAATAAAATTTCGTGCTGCATTTCAGTGATGGGAAATGATATTTTCGTTTGGTGTAGATTTGGGCTTATTTGACTTTAATGTGATGAAGAAAGTTTTTTATTGGAAATGTTCTTAAAATGTAAGAGAAAATTGCTTTTGAAATAAGCCGAAATCCATTCTATTGGCGCTATTCATCTAGGGGCTATTTCAGTTTAAAGTGATATACCTTAAAAAGTACAAAATAAATTAAAAACATTTGTTGTTTATAGGTAAAAAACTTTTTATATATCGTCAAAAGGGCGTAGCAACGCTTCATGATATTAAAAGAGTTAAAACAATTTTCAAAAGAAAAATCCAAAAAAAAAAAAAAAAAAATAACACACGTTCTTTCTTCGTTCTTCTTATTGTCGGTAAGTAGCCAGAAGCAAATATTTGTATTGCGTAGCTCCAAGCATAAAGTATTCATATAAAGTAGCCAAAAAGTATGTTTATTATCAACACAAAGTAGCCAGAAATAATGTTTTCATTTTTGGATACTTTTCAAATAGCAGCAAAAAATGAAGTAGAATATTTTTGCTTTTTGTACTCCTACCAATACTTTAACTGAAGTAGCAAAGAGGCTACTTCTACATACCGCTTTATTTTTTTGAAAAGTAGCTGTAGCTCATAAACTTTAATGCTTCGGAGAAAAACAGTGTCTACTGCTACTCCTACTTGTCGCTTTATTTTTATGAAAAGTAGCTGTAGCTCAAAAATTTTAATGCTTCGGAAAAAAACAGCGTCTACCGCTACTTCTACTTGAAAAAGTTGGAGCTGTAGTAGGAATTCAAACACTGCTTTTAAGTTTAATTTTATACTTCCATTATTCAATGGGTGTGTTGAGAGAATATTAAGCCAACTGAAACTTATATAGGGTGATCATCTTACCCGTTTGAATACTGATACAATAGTTGCGTTAATAACCTTCATAACTATGAGTCGTTTAAGTTTATAAATAAGATTTTAGTATGAGAAGCTAAATAAATATGTTAAATATTTATAAACCCCTTCGAATTTTTAGACAAGAAGCATGAGCCAGAAATTATTATTATTTTTTTTGTAATTTTAATTTTTGTTTTTTTATTTTAGTTTTGTTTAATAAATGAATTCGTTGCCTTATTTTTTCTCCTGAAATATACATAAACTCACAATTTATTCAAGAATAATTTCAAAATGTAACTTTTAACAAAATAATGTAACTTTTGTGAAGGAAATTCGTTACTTTTTCTTGTCTTCCGCTGGCAACTCTGCTTTAAACATTACTCACAACGGCGGTTTTATGTAAATTGTCAGGTTAATAAGATAAAATTTTGTATACAGATGTAAAAAAAAATAAAATTAAAATTACTTTACTTTATTATTTGCAAATGTAAAACCAAGCTGTTTGAAAATAGCTTAATCCTATTAATCTCTAGTGGCTAATATTTATTAATTTCTGTTAAACTTTCTTAGAAAAGTTTGTATTATTTAAGCTATTCATATTTTTCCTTTGGAATCATACCTCCCTAATAATTTTTAACTATGGCTACTTACCAGCAGCTGTTTCTTATCAGTGCTATATTTCCCAAACAGACACATACATACACACACATTGATTATTTTATTAAAAGCATTAATAAGAAGACATAAAAAAGTTATATGTATTTATTTTTAAGCAAAACACATCAATGGCCGGATTATTTATTTTTATAATGGCAGCATTTAGTTTATCTTCGCTGCAACGACACGACTGCACCAGCCACACTGCATATTATAGATTTCCAAAGTTTTGGACAAATATTGGTTTTTGTCCCTCCGGCAATATTATACATGATGATATAAAAATCTCACTTTTCTCAGACGCCATGCAAATGAATTTGTTGTACATATCAGCCCTACCCAGAGGAGCAATAACACACATTCGCATTCACTGGCTCTTAGAACTCTTACAGTTTCAACAATTTACCCAATCGGGAGTACCTGTTTATGATTTTAATATTTTGGATAAATTCGTAATGGACTTGGATCAAAAAAATCTGTATCCAGTTTTTGAGTTTATGGCAAATTTATCAAATGTATTTACGAAAAATCCAACACGTAATAATTTCTATTGGGAAAATTTAAGTTATCAAGTCACGAAACACTACTTGAGTAAGTAAATGAATAAAATAAATTAGAACTCTTGCTTCCGGCCAATAAAAATAAATACAACAAAAAGCGATCGCGCTGTAATAGAAGCTATTAAAGTCAAGAGTGTGTGCTGTTTTGAACCTGCATACATATTATTTTTATACCCTTCACCACAAGAAGTGGAAAAAGTTTATATCTTCGTTTGTAATTCCGTGTGTAATTTCTACGATATCCATTTCCAACCCCATATATAAATTCTGAGTTCTTATGCATAGCGAAGTCGATTAAGCGATGTCCGTCTATCCGTATGTCCGTCCATGTTTGGATTCAATTCAACTTTGCCAAGGCACTAGAAAGTCTTGCTATTGAAAATCAGCAAGATCGGTAACTTCACTAAATAGCACTCTTTTTTAGTACAATTTTGTAAAAACTAATGACAACTAAAATTAAGAACTTCATCAAGTAATTATAAAGTAATTGTGAACGCGCATTTTCTTTTTTAATTATTTATTTATTAACACAAATAGTACATATCCACTCCTTTGCGTCAAAAGTTCTCATTTTATATAAGCGTCATAAGACTGCCTATTAAAATTTCCATTAAGCGCCGTACATATCAAAATTTTTAAACCAACAATGAATTATTAAGTTTCTTAAAAATATGAATAGAAATTATTTTGGCTTAAGTTCATTTATTTTTAATTTCTAAAAATCTTTTTTTAAAAAGAAAATTTATTTTTACAATTGTATGCGGACGTTTTCCAAAGAAAACAAGAAAAATTAGACGCTGCATTTTCTGGACCGCTACAACCCCCATCAGCAAATTTAATACTAATCCGTAATTAAATATGGTTTTAGATTGGATTTTCGAGTTTTTTGTAAAATTTCTAGTTCTTAAAGCTTTTCACCAGTCACACCTTATTATACTTACAGACATGTTTGGAGCAAGAAAAGTATTAAATTGGCGATTTGAAACATGGAATGAACCAGACTTGCGAATATACAATAAACTGAATTTCTCATCTGAAGGTTCGTACAAAATATGTAAATCACTGTTTTAATTGAATTTTGTATAAATTTTAATTAACTTCAGTGTGCAATCGATCTTAAAATATACTTAAGAATTACTTAATAACGCTTTCATCTTTTTAAAAACAACTATTTATATTGTTTTCATCAAAAAACAAACACAATCCTGTTCAACTGATTAGACCCACATATTTGTTTACTAAGCAAAGCATATCTTTTTAAATTTTTATGCGACAGCTAAAATTATCCAACCATCGAAAGGAGTACCTCCTAAAGACTATTATAATTGAATTAAAATTTAAAAAAATTTAGAAAAAATATTTACAAATCTTACGGACATTTTCCACAGAAAACAAGAAAAATTAGAACCTAGTAGATTGTGAAAAATATATACGTATTATAATAATTTCTTTGTTCATATGATTAGAACAACTTTTTATACCCTTCACACAAAAAGTGAAAACGGGTACAAATAAGTTTGTCATTCCGTTTGTAATTTCTACAATATTCATTTCCGACCCCATAAAGTATATTGAGCGATGTCCGTCTGTCCTCCGTGTTGGTATAGAAATAAAGTTTGGCTTTGCAAAAATTTAATTGCGCCAATCAATCAGACATAGTGTCGAAAGAGGTGCTATTGGAAATAAGCAAGATCGGTTCATGTCCTAAGTCGCAGCAGGCAAAATGAAGTAACTCCAATAAAATTAAAACAAATATATGGGCCGATAGAGAATTAAAAAATAATAAAAAAAAAAACATCAAGTAAATTAGCGCTCGCCTATATCTTCTAAGTTACGGGCGTCTGAAAGTTTAAAAGTTTTTACAATATCAATATCGATATCATTTAAAAGCTTTCTAAGAGATCTTTAAGGAAATACTAAATTTTCTTAAAAATGCTTAATCCATTAAAAGCCGATGACATTTTTATGTCAAATTATATTCACGAGTATGCTTTATATACATATATTATATAATAGACTTATTTTGTTTTTATTATTTTTTAATTCTATGTTACCCTAATATTTGCTTTTTCGACTGGAGTTACTTTACTAAACCAGATTTACACAGATGGTGAAAGGTATACATTCGGCTATGCCGAATATAGCACGCTTTCTTGTTATTTTTATATTTTTCGAATTACCTTCTATAAACTTTGCAGAAAAATGAGCAAGAAAAGTACTTTAAATATTAAGGAAAGAGTGAAAATCGATGTCAATCGTTCGCAAGGATATTCCTATCGAGCATTACGCGGATACTTAAAATATATTGAAATCTATGGTACTTAAACTCTTTTCATGTAATGTCAAGATTTTCTATCATATGTAACCGTACGATTTAATTAACCAAAAATCTGACAAAATTCTTTTCTACTTTAAAAATCGTTTTAAAATGGTGCCGTAGGGCACATCTATTATACAAATAGATGCAAAAAATATATGGTTTAAATATATTTTGTTGCTTTTTTTCTGACCTTAAAAAATCGACTCCGATCACATAGAAAAAAAATTTTGAGAATTATTTAAAATGATTATAAAATCGTTCAGATCTGTCAAGAAGTCTGTCCAATCCATGAAATGAGTATGATAGTGAATCCTTGGCTTACGTGGCATTTGGCATGTATTTTGTTTTTCTACAACTTACCAAATTTATTTTAACCTTGTTAAAAGAATTCTTGGTAATTTAACATAAAATATATTAAAAAAAAATTCTGCTTAGCTCTTCTTTATTTAACGAACTTTACCTATTTTATTTACATACATGTATGTACATGTGTATAAAAATTTTGATATTTTTGAAATAGTTTGAAGAAAACCATTCAATTAATTTCTTTGCTTATTTTATCGTAAATTTAAAAATAAATTTCAATAGTTTATTTTTATAAAAAAAACAAATTTTCGGGTCTCTGCTCAGAAATTAACATGATTCTTTTATAGTTATCTTGATTCTAACAATTATGCATTTGAAGTCCAGCCAGTGCCAAACAAAATATTTACTTTTTAAACAAAGTGCATTTATTAGTATTATTTCTTCCAGGTAGTTTTATGGTAATGCAGTAACAAATTGCAATATTTCTTTGTGCGTATATCCGCTAAGCTCGTCGGTATACGCATTTATGACGAACTAATAAAATCCAAGATTAAGTGATTTCCAGTTACTTGAAGATTTCAGTATTAAAAATTTAACTGTAATATGAGTGTAACAGTTTTAATAGCTGATCAACTTTTGTTTGTTTTTTTTATTAAACAATAGATATTACAATAGATTTTACCAGGTGTATTATCGCCCATAAAATTAAGGACATTAAAATCGTCATGTATCTCATAACAAATTCTTTCAAGGCTTAGATAAAGTTATTTATTTATTAAAATTTAATTTACTCGTGCTGTTATCGCGATCAAAATAATTAAATTCAACGATATTGATTATTGAGGGTGAAAGAACGTCGCAATGGCCGTTTTGCTACCGCATACCCTTAGAAAACTTCTCAGAAAAGTTATAAATAAACTATTTCATTTGTCCAAACAATAAAGTACATACATAATTCAAAAATAACAATAATCAACGAACGATTTTATTTTTCTTTATCCATAGTAAATTTAATAGTAGTTTCTTAGCTTAGCTGTATTTAATGAATTAAATTTCACATGATATACTAAAAATATTGCAACTAAATATTACTATGTAGATTATCTAACTTACATTCAGTCGTTACACGCTGGTCTCAAAATTGCTGGGAATCGACCTGTGAATAGCTTACATTTCCCTTTGAGGGGACCTGCAGGCTTGTTCAAGTCTTTGCCTAATCATAAACTATGTTGGAGTATATTGGACTATTGCAATGAATATTCGGAAAACTGTCCGATTGAAGTTCTAACGTATCACCGTAAAGGATCTGGTGAAAACCCATCTGTAGTTTTAAATAACTCAAAATTGTTATTAAAAAAAATTTATGAAAGGTATCCAAACATAAAGAACTTACAGATTTCAAATGGGTAAGTAAAGGAGATATGGATACATAACTACATGTCAAAGCTCGGTAGAACGAATATGTTTAAAAAAGTTAACTTATATGCTATAAGTGTATGTATACTGCGCATCATCATGTTAGCGCCCCCTTTCGATCATTTGTTTTTTTTTTTACTTTCCTATTTCACGCAAATTCGTAAATTTTCGTTTTGAATTTGCAATCATTTTGTTTGACATATCTCAAAAGATATTAAAGCACTATAGAAAAGCCATTATTTATTTTTGCTTCCAATTATTCTGCGTCATAAGATCAGCGCCCCAATTCATTTTTAATTATCTGGCGAGGGATTACCCAAGCGGACGAGCGAGCAATATTGAGGCAAGCAAAAAATTCGCGCGACTCGTCTGCGAAAATCAAGGAAAAAACTGGTTTTAAAGCGAGCTTGTCAAAGGTTTTAAGAGTGATAAGGAAAGCTACACACCTACCGATATAAAAGTAAAAAAAAAATGCCAATTAATATACTTGGAAAGGAAATGCGCCTTAATTATGATGGAACGCATATGACTTGGTCTACTTAGTGGCTTAACGAAATGTTTTCAGATGAAAAAATTTAATTTGGAAGGGCCAATTACGCTTGGTTAACAATTTCGTTGAATTACATTAAAAACATAACTATTTAATACACAGTCAAATTTTCGGTGTGATTTTAAACAAAGGCGGCAAACGCATTACTAGTTCTCCTTAATACTGTTTAAAATATGTATATGTACGTATTAAAAAGGAATATGGTTGCACAAAATACTAATCAAACTGAAATTATCGCAGATGGCGCTATTCTGTTGAAAATGTTTTCAATAAGTTTTCTAAAATATTGTTTTTAAAAAAATACATTAAAATATAAGAGTTTACGGGATAATATCTTTAAGGCTATCACTCAATTGGTTCAGAGTATATTTAATACTAACACACAACGAAAGGGAGGATCTATCCTGATGACGCGCAGTGTATATAAAATACAACGTAAAAATGAGATACAATATAAAATTAAATTGGTTCTCTGAGGGCGCTTTTGTTGTCTGGAGCGATATAGTAATTAATGTATTCATTTCAATAAAATTATTTAACTTATATAACTTCTTATGCCGCAGTTGGTCAGGTTCTGGTGAAGTTATTTTGCGGAATAATTATTCAACTGTAATGCGCACATCTATAAAAGCCATTAATGTGCGTGTTCAGAGTTGTCTCCACAAAATTGCAGTTTTCTTATTATTACACTAGGGCCAAAGAAGTTAATAAGACGACGAAATAACTAAACCAAAAAATACATGTTATGGATTATACCGAGCTTTGACTGTACCAATTAACGTATATAGAGCCGTTCTGTAAACCTACTCACTCAAGTAGTACTCAAGAAAAACTTACTAATTGATGTTCTGTAAATCGATCAATTTAATGTATGAAATGTGAAAATCGTTTAAGTTTTTTTTCGTCTTACGTCAGTACTTTTAAAACATTGTTCTTCATTCATGTTTATTTTGTATTTTCCTGTTAAAATTGTTCATAAAATATTCAATTGATTTTTTTTTCATCATGCCAAACCTCAGCCATAATACGTATGTTCCCGTACCGCGGCATCTCAATGCAACCGAAAAGTCTTCCTGTACTACAAATTTGGGTAAAAGAAAGAGCTTTTGAAAGGTTAAAATTCTTCTTCTTTCTGCACGAAACAGTCCAGAAGTTTTCATTGGGTAGATTGAGTAAACAGTTGCAAACACAAAAAAGTGTTATTTAAAAGTTTTATCCCCAAATAATAATAAAATAAATTTAAGAACATATAAAATATTTGTGTTTTAATGTTTACTATGAACAACTGCATGTATAACTATTTTGTTTGATATCTTGTTTGAAATAGAAGTTTGGTTTTTGGTGTTCCCGTAATTTTTAGATATTTTCTTCCCATATAGATTTTACTCTCGTTCTACCGAACGTTACCCAAAAAGTTGAAAACTGAAAAATTTTATGGAACACGATTTGCTTTCGGCAAGGTGGGATTACTCGATTTCAAAACGAGTAAAATGAATGAATTTCAATATGTAAAATACCGAAATAGTGCACTTGTTTTGAAATCGATTCGGTTTACAGAACACGGCCAGTTTAAATAAAAAAAAAACTTATTGGAAAAATATTTTTTAGTCAATCTGATCCTGCGTCCGGTTGGTCAACGCCTCGGAGCTTTCAAGATGATGTTCGTTATGCCACAACAGTAGTCAATATCATTTTAGAGCACTGGACTGCCAAATTAACTTATAAAATGTTTGCGAATTTGGAAACAATAAGCCAAGATAATGCATTTCTTAGCTATCATCCATATGAATTTTCTCAGAGAACCTTGTTAGCTCATTTTCGAATGAATAAAACAGCACCTCCATGCTCACAATTTGTACAGAAACCCATTTACGCTGCTTTGGGTCTTATGTCACGACTGGCTGATATGGCTTCAGATGTTCTGAAAATAGAAACAACAAATGCAAAACGGCTGATTCTTCTAAAAACTATTGACTCTGACAAATATCATTTGTATAGCAGCTGGTTAATTATGTCAAATTCAGTAGCCTTGCATGACGAAATGAGTTACGTCATTTTACCACTATTCGAAACAACTGATAATAAAAGTTACTCATTTATTATTGAAAGTATTGATCAAGCTCACACCAACCCAGCAAATGTTTGGTTCAAATTCAACAGTCCACCATATCCGAATACAACAGTACGAGAAGCGATGCGTCGCCAACAAGGCCCTAGAGTACTGAAAACTGGGCATTTAATTGATTCATCATTGACTGTTGACTTTAAATCTTTAAAGGCTCCTTGGATAATGCTATTAAGAATATGCTCGTCGTTTAAGCCACATTTAAAAATTCCGTATAATCTCTTAATTACCTCTGTAACACATAATGAAGTTTTACTTACGTGGGAGGAGATTGATGCAGCGTCAGTGCAATGTCTTAAAACTTATGAAGTTTGGTATAGAGTTACTAGTATTCACTCCTGGATTAATATATCAACTGATTGGCATATTCCCTTTCCCTTGTTTCATTTTGCACCTTCAAACGGAATAAATGTTAACGGTAAGTTTAAATTTTTTAATTGTAGAGTTCAAAAGCTTTAAGCATAAACAATACATGGCCCCATCTACCTGTTTTTCTCAGTACGTGTGGGGTTTTTGGGGTTTATTTTTAATGTAACGTCTGTACGTAAGCATACAATACTGAGTCTTACGAGCATTAAAATCGAATCTATTTGCCTTGGAGTTATTGTAGTCAATCTCATAAGTGACTTTTTTTTGGTATTACGTAAAATATTCGACAATAGAATATTTTGTAATAGATCGAAAAATAAAAATTTATTGATTCATTTTGCAGAACTCTAAATTAGTGTAAAATTAAGGCCGCTTTACATTGTCCCGCATGTATTTAGATATGTCATAAATTTTTGTCGAATGAGAAAAATATAATAGTGTAAAAACAAATTACATATACTGAGTAGAACAGAAAATGTGGCAAAACGGAGAATAATTACGAATAAAAATTTGAGAAGCGGATGGTAACTTCTATTTTTCAAACCATTTGAAAAAATGAAGATTTTTCATTAGACCAATGGTGCAATTTAATGTAAACAGTGTGACCGAGTGTAAAGAAAATTTATTTAACTTTTAGTTATTTAAATAAATCTTACTATAAACAAGAAAAATTTTAACTTAATTTCATATAAATAATACAGCATTCTTTATTTTAAATATTTTTCAAAAAGAAAACACTAATCAAATAAATACCTCTATAATGTTTTTATTTATGGCAACCTTAAAGAAAAGTTCTAGTCAAGGCGAATTAATAACCAGGTGGTATCATGGCGAAATAATACAGGTGAACGCACGGGCGAAAAAGCCCATCAGCTGTATACATTACAGTTGTCAAAAAATTTGTCAAAAATAAATAATTTGTTAAATTTTTTTTAATTTAATTTTTTTTTTTTGATTGCTAATAGAAAACAAACAATTGAAATTCCTAGAGAAGACTACCACAACAGGGAACCGTATTTGCAGTTCCTGATGTGTATAATCAAAATATGCGTAAAAAGATAGTTAAATTATTGTTAACACATTTATAATTTCTTGGTTTTTTTGTGGAAGATTATGTTAGTCTTCAAATGGTCAACGTGCAAGAATGGAACGGTGCATGTGATTTGGGCAAACTAGTTGTACAAAAGAATTTTGGTCACTTTTCCTGTCTTTTTATTTTTATGTAACTTAATTTTTATAATTTTTTTATTCTGAAAATTTCAATCACTTTTTTTCATCAAATATATTTTTTTATTTTGTTTGTTTTTTTACAATATTTTTTTGACAACATACATAATTTTGTAGCAACAAATTGCCTGTTGTTTTTTGTGTTGTTGGATTGTTGTAGCCGTGCGGTCACCTGTATTAATTCGCCTTGGGTGGTATCATCAGCATGAAGTACTGTTCAAAATAACGTCAAAGTTTGTTTTGTTTTTTTTTTCAATTCGGTTTGTTTTTCGTTTCTTGTATTTTCTTTATTTGTTTATATACATATGTACATACACTCTCGATCAAATGATTAGAACCACTTAAATTTCCATTTTTAGTACGCCATTTCTTTCTGTACAGAGCTATATTTTACTACCATCGAAAACAGAATTTTCTTAAGATTCCAAAAATAACAACAGCCAGATCAGAGTTTAAGGCAACTGCTTTTCCATAAAAAAATTACAATTTTGTTGCCTTTATATGACCCACTTTTCGCTTATTTCCAATTATGTAGTCAAATTTAATTTAAACAATAAACTTCTAGAAAAAAAAACTACTTTCCACTAAGATTAGTGGAAAATGGGCAAGAACAGTATAAAATAGTTAATGACCTATCAGGACATTGCGCATGAAATTGGGCAATTTCTCAAAACTGTGCTCGGAATCTTAAAGAAAAATTTTAAAACTATGGAAAGAAATACAAAGTGTTGCTATGTAAAAATG
This sequence comes from Gymnosoma rotundatum, assembly GCA_916610165.2. Taxonomy (NCBI): domain Eukaryota; kingdom Metazoa; phylum Arthropoda; class Insecta; order Diptera; family Tachinidae; genus Gymnosoma; species Gymnosoma rotundatum. The sequence continues at coordinate 84,403,600 of OU744337.1, read as the reverse complement.
AATTTATATGTATTTTAAGTGGTTCTAATCAACTGATCCAGAGTGTATATAAGTACGTATATATAAACACAATAAATAAAAAAAGAAAAAAATTTTAAAAATTCCAGCAAAAATGTGTTTTTGGTTGCAGTATTAAGAAAGTCCCACAACATGTTGTTATTTTATTTCTTTGTTGAAATTTTATTTTTATTAAAAATTAAAAAAAAATTAAAAAAAACACAGAATTTATTTTGATTTCGTGTTGTTTATTTTTTAAACATTGTTTTTCTTGTTTTAAATTTTTTGACTGTTTGCTTTATATTTTTCAAAGCATATTAAAACTTTATTCGCCTCAACCCCCTATTCTTGACACGGACTCAAGGCGAATTAATACAGGTTACCGCACGGCTACAACCAAGGCGAATTGAATACTAGGTAATCGCATGAGGACAAAAACAAAAAACGCATGTATTTTGTTTGTGTAAATTTACTTGTACTTGTCAGTTAACAACTGACGAAAAATATAAAAAAATAGAAAATAAAAACAAATTTATTAAAAAGTGTTTGTATATATGGAACAAATCTAGTTTACGGACGCAGCTTTAAATAAAAAAAAGGTTGCCTACGGGGTGTAGAATTTAATTTTAAGCAGAAAATCTTTAGTAAGCGAAGCTAAAACTAAGAGCAGTCCAAAAAACTTTAATATACAAATTTTTTTTAATTTTTTTTACTATTTTCCTTTTCAATTGAAAAGATATTGAAATTACCTTTCCAATGATACCCATATTGTCTTATTTCACCAAAAAATACTCGATATATTCCATATTGTACATACAAACTTTGGAGGCGCGTAAATCGGAAACTAAGGGTCAACCCCAAATTTGTCGCTTTACATTTTTGATTAAAATGAAATTTTACACCCCGTAGAATTTTTTTTTTTAATTTTTACGCTGCGTCCGTAAACTAGATTTAAGGCGTATATATTTGTACACTGTGGTGTCCAATGAAATGAAAAATATGGAGGTAAGTTGTTTATTATCACTGGCATGTTAGACATATACGCGCCACAAATGCTACTCCATTTCACTTTTCTTTTAGTGTCCTTTGGCATATCGAACAAAGTTCCACACCCGCGTTCGTACTTTTTCTTGCAAACCGTACAATAACACATTTTTAGAAATGTATATTTTGTTTAAAATCTTTTTAATTTACAAATGTTTTATAAAGAAACGTTTTCTTTTTTAGTAAGTTTTTTGTTCTTTTTTTATATTCTTACAGCACTTTTTGGCACACACACTTTTCACTTTTTAAACAACGTTTTTTTGCATTATTTTTTTTTAAATGGCGCGTCACGAAAATGTAAATAAATTTTGACGTTAGCTCGGAGAAATGTGTAAAGCGAATTCGATCACCTGCGCTACTAGTTTTACCTAGTATTCAATTTGCCTTGGCTACAACAATCCAACAACACAAAAAACAACAGGCAATTTGTTGCTACAAAATTATGTATGTTGTCAAAAAAATATTGTAAAAAAAACTAATAAAATAAAAAAATATATTTGATGAAAAAAAGTGGTTGTAATTATCAGAATAAGAAAATTATAAAAATTAAGCTACATAAAAATAAAAATACAGGAAAAGTTACCAAAATTCTTTTGTACCACTAGTTTGCCCAAATCACATGCATCGTTCCATTCTTGCACGTTGACCATTTGAAGACTAACATAATCTTCCACAAAAAAACCAAGGAATTATAATTGTGTTAACAATAATTTCACTATCTTTTTACGCATATTTTGATTATACACATCAGGAACTGCAAATACGGTTCCATGTTGTGGTAGTTTTCTCTAGGAATTTCAATTGTTTGTTTTCTATTACCAATCAAAAAAAATTAAATTAAAAAAAATTTAACAAATTATATATTTTTGACAATTGTGATGTATACAGCTGACGGGCTTTTTCGCCCGTGCGTTCATCTGTATTATTTCGCCATGCACGGACTCGTACCAAAAAGTTGCTTTGTTGTAACAATTCGCCGATGACTACACCTTATAGATGAGCCTTGGTTCTAGTATTTTATTTATAAAATCAAAGAATTTAGTTTATTGATATAAGCCCAGTTTTGCTAGTAGTAAGGTAAGTGCAAAAAAGTGTAAAAAAATTTAATTTCAATTTTCACAGATTGAATGCAGCCAGGACGCTGTTCTCTTACTAATTGAGTTGTAGAGGCAAAAAGAATGCCTTTATAATACAAAATGCCCATTATATCATAATAAGCATGCTCGGATGGATGCTTGCGATACTTTGCTTGGCGTAACGAATATGGAAATTTAAGTAAGTTTGCTTGAATATTAGTGTTTCCCTCAGCTGTTTTTATTGCATTTTAGACTAAAATGAACTACGTCCGCTCCCAATATGGACGCGAACTTATAAAGATACATGACACAACAAGAAGTGGTGCGAGGACGGATGACTTGTATGTGGCAAGTGCATATTGGTTTCAGGACATGGATTTTTTAAAAGATTTTTTATCTGTAAGAACAATAAAATCCAACCTTAATGTTGTGAAGCACTGTAATTTTCTTTCTTATATTAAAAAAAAAAAATACTAAATTTTAGGCTTTTAAAAATAACTCAACAGAGGTTATGTTAACTCTGCAAAGGTTAGATTTTTAGTTTGATGGAAGTGCTGAATCACCAAATAACAAAAGTACAACGCCTGATAGTATTTTAAAAAATTGCAGCGAAATAAAAGCCAAATATTCTGAATCTGAGTCTTTAGAAGACGATGGTACAGCTCATTTTGTAAGAATTCAGCTAAAAGAAATCACAAATAAAGATCTTAAGGAAGAAATTGTATCGAAAATTTTGACTTTGCTTTTCGAATATAAAAAGAAAAACAGAAACGTAAATGCGAATTAAATAGTTAATTTTTTAAAGAAACATGCACATACTTATCTATTTGAAATACAAATGTTATTATTTTAAGTTTAAATACTTACCAAATCTTGAAACTGAATTTAAAGAAAAAGTGATTTTTAAGTATAATGGTTCCAACGTATTTTTTCATGTATTTCAATTTATTTGTATTTATGAAAAATATGATTTTTTTTTAAAGAAATACCAATAATTATATATATAATATATATTTCTTAAAAAAAAATTAATTTGTATTTTTTATGATTTTAATTTAATTATATAAAATAACAATTTTAATTATATTTGATAGTTTACATTAATGTTCATATGCACAGACATACGTATACATTAATAAAATGGAAATTAATGCCCCTATACATAAATGTTTCTGATTAAGAAAAATTAAAAATTGAATTTATTAATAGCATCATTTTGCCAAGGAAGGATTTCCACATTATTAAAAAAATGCTTAAACTTATTTCTAATATCGGCACCTTCATCGCTACCTCTATGACCACTAGAGATTTCTAAATTTGTGAAAATACTGTTGTCATAAATAAAATCATCTTTGCAAAAAAAATTGAGGAGAGCACAACAAGCTAATGTTATGTTTTCGACTTTTCAACACACAGGTTTATTTCACGTTGAAATATCTGAAACCTATTTGAAAAAATTACGTGCATAAGAAAAAAAAAGAACATTTATTTAAAAATACCTTTAAACTTGTGTCAGCTGTTATGTATTACCATATGAGTAATAAGTATATGTTATCTACTGTACATGAAATCCACTGTACGAATACTCATCTTTCGTAAACGTTTTAATTGTCAAATAGATACATATATTATGGAACATATTGTTTTTGAAATAGAGTCGTTTTGTAACTACCAATCAAGTATATGGTTTTAATTGAAAAACATAAAATAATTTGGCGACGAGAAAATTGGAAAAGTAACCGTAGGAAAAAGTGTAATTTAGTTTTTTTTAATGTAAAAAAAAAAAAAAAAAACGACTTAATAAAAAAAGAGGAAAAATATATTGTAAAAGAATTTTTTTATTAAAACATAAAAATGATTGGAAATATGGATCCATTCCTTATAGGGAATGATTTCACGGAGTATGAAATGAGACTTCAACAATTTTTTATTGTAAATGATGTTGTCGAGGAAAAGAAAGTGGCATACTTTATTACATATATTGGAGCTGATGCCTATTCTGTGTTGCGGAAGTTATTTTCTCCAGAGGATCCATGTAAAAAAAGTTATAAAGATCTGGCTGGGGCACTTAAAAAATATTTTGAACCATCCATAAATGAAATTGCGGAGACTTATAAGTTTAATAAAGCGGAACAAGGAACAAAATCAATTAGGGAATTTATAATTGAATTAAAATCCTTGGCTCAAAAGTGTAATTTTGGAGAATTTTTGGATCGAACATTACGCGATAAATTTGTATGCGGCGTACGTGATAATCAACTAAGATCCAAATTTTTGAAAGAAGCAAAATTAACATTTAACACCGCGTGTGAAATAGCACTTAATTGGGAAATGGCAGAAGGTGAAACAAAGGAGATAAGTTCAAAGCAGGAGCATTATAATTCTTTTGCTGTAAGTCAAGGCGAAAGCAAATTAAACGGTCATGGGGAGAGGAATAGCTATTCAAATCAATCATGTTTGTGGTAAAACAGGACATGATGCTAATACCTGCATTTGCAAAAATTGGATATGTTTCAAATGTCAAAAGAAAGGGCATACTGCTAGGAGATGTGGGAAATGGAAAAATTACTGTAAAAATGAAAATAAAGTAAATTGCGTTGAAGAAATTATGGAGGCTATTAGCTTGAAGAGCATTGTAAGTAGGGTTGCCAGACGGGCCTGATTTGGCCTGATTGTCAAGTTTTTTAATGCGCGTCAAGTGTCAAGTGAAAAAGTGATTTGTCAATGTTTTTTGTAAGTTAACTTTTTTTTTCCAATTTATTCTAGCTACATATGTAATAATACTTAAAAAAGTAAGTTTATATTTCTAAAAAACACATCGAAAGAGCATATTTTTACTATCAATACAACTAAGGGCTAATATGATACATATTTTTTATATACCAAAGATAGGAATAGAATGTCCTTCGATCTAATAAGAGCCGAACTATTAATAAGAATAAATTTTAATGAGCATTGCAAAAACTTTCAAAATTTTTTAACAACACCCGATGGTAGAGAATTAACTAATTCTGTATCTAAGAATACGAAATATATGTGGCAAAATAAATAGAGCCTATATTTTTTTTCTTAAGATAGTTTTCTCTAAAATATATAACGACTGAATTTTTATTCTTATATTGTTTTTTGTTTCTTTTACATTGTTTCTGTTTTTTTTTGTTTTTATTCCAATAACTTTTATAAAAAAAATAATAAAAAAATTATATAAAAACCACTCATAGTGTTTTTATTTGTCAAGTTTTTTTTTCAAAATCGAGTTTTTTTTTTGGGCAATGTCAAGCTTTTTGGCAAATTGGATCTGGCAAGCCTAATTGTAAGTGAAGTTGTTGAAGGCAATAAAATAAATGATGTTGCTGCTGGAGATGCAGAATGTGTAAAGCTGTTGGTAGATGGTGTGTTGTTAGAATTGGAGGTAGATACTGGAGCTTGCGTAACCGTAATTTCTGAAGCTAAGTATTTGTTGAATTTTTCTAAATTTAAGTTATGTTCTGTGGAAAAAAAGTTTTTTTCTGTCACTGGTAGCCATCTTAGATGCATTGGAAAATTTGAATCAATTGTAAGCAAGGTGAATTGTCAAAAAGAATTTATTTTAGAAGTCTATGTGATTGAATCGGAAAGGGATTTTAAAACACTCATGGGTAGAAGTTGGTTAAATGTATTGTATCCGAATTGGAGGCAATCGTTTAGTAATAAAATAAAAAATATATCCGACGTAAATCAAAAGGAATTTTTAAATCAAATAAAAAGTAAATTCCCGCGAGTCGGAACATTGTATTGAAAAATATACGGCTGAAATTGTTTTGAAACCTGGTACAGTACCAATTTTTAAAAAAGCCTATAATGTACCATTTAAACTTAGATCTCAAGTAGAAAAAGAGTTAGACAGATTAGTAAGTAATGGGAAATTAGTACCTGTAAAGTTTAGCAAATTTGCATCACCAATAGTTATTGTTTCAAAGCCGGGTAACGAAATTAGAATTTGTATCGACTGTAAAGTTACAATAAACAGATTCATAGAAATGGAGCATTATCCTTTACCACGAATAGACGATATATTTGCAAATTTAGAAAATTCTAATTATTTTTGTATAATGGATTTATCAGGAGCTTACCAGCAAGTTAAACTTTCTGAGTCGTCAAGACAATACGTAACTATTAACACTCATAAAGGCTTGTACCAGTTTACTAGACTTCCTTTTGGGGTTGCTAGCGCACCGTCAATTTTTCAATCCATTATGGATCAAATACTCTTAGGAATACCGGGTACATCATGTTATTTAGACGATATATTGGTGGGGGGTTCCAATATACAAGAAACAAAAAATAGATTATTCCAAGTTTTAGGCAAACTTAATGAGTTTAATATTAAAATTAATTTAGCGAAATGTAAGTTTTTTGAAACAGAAATAAATTATTTGGGACATACCATATCGAAAGATGGATTAAAGCCGAATAATGAGAAAGTAAAAGCTATTTTAAATGCACCTTGTCCAAAAAATTTATCAGAATTGCAATCGTATTTAGGGATGTTAAATTATTATAGCAATTTTATTCCAAATTTGTCTTCACAATTAAAAGAATTGTATAGTTTACTAAAGAAAGATAACAAATTTGTATGGACAAAAAATGTTCAAAGTTGTTTTGAAAAATCAAAGAAATTGCTTTTAAATAATAATTTATTAGAACTTTACGATCCAAACAAACCAATCATAGTAACCACCGACGCTAGTCCTTATGGTGTTGGAGCTGTTTTGGCTCATTTAGTTAATGGGGTTGAAAAACCGGTTTTGTTTGCTTCGAGTACTTTATGTCCCTCGGAGAAAAATTACTCACAAATTCATCGTGAGGCATTAGCTGTTATGTTTGCAATGAAAAAGTTCCATAAGTATATATACGGACACAAATTTATACTATGTAGTGATAATGAAGCTCTTAAGGAGATATTTAATCCAAATAGGGATACGTCAAGTATAACGGCATCAAGATTACAGAGATGGGCTGTAATGCTCTCAATTTATGAATATGATTTTAAATATCGTCCTGCAAAACGTAATGCACCAGCAGATGCAATGTCACGGTTGCCGTTAGAGAGTAAAACAGAAATAGAAATGGTAAACTATCTTTCAAATGTAATTGAGTTACCTATAAGTGTTGAAAAAGTAAGGGAGCACACTCAAAATGATTTGATCTTAAGTAAAGTTTTTTGTTATATTAAGACCGGCTGGCCGTTAAAAGTGCCATCACATTTAGAAATATGGTGCAAGTATCGTAAATATTTATTAACAGATAATGACTGCATTTATTACGGAGATAGATTAGTAATTCCAGAAATACTTCGCAGTGAAATTCTTGATACCTTACATGAAAATCATGATGGAATCGTAAGGTTAAAAATGCTTGCTCGAAGTTCAATTTGGTGGGCAAAAATTGATAGAAGTATTGTAGAACATGTTTCAAAATGTTTTTCGTGTCAATCTACACAAAAGGTACCTAAAGAGAAAATTATCAGCAAATGGACACCAACTGAGGTGCCATTCGAAAGAGTCCATTTGGATTTTTTTTATTTTGAGTCAAAAACTTTTCTGATATATGTTGACTCATTCAGTAAGTTTATTAAAGTAAAAAATTTGGTAAAATCAGATGCGATGTCTTTGTGTAACAGTTTATACTCTATTTTTAAAATATTTGGTTATCCAAAAGAAATAGTTACAGATAATGGTCCACCATTTTCATCTTTTCATTTTGAAAAGTTTTCAAAAGAATTAAATATTACCTTAAAAAAATCACCACCGTATCATCCTCAAAGTAATGGGTTGGCTGAACGTGGTGTTCAGACAATAAAAAGTAGTTTAAAAAAATACCTTGCAGATGATAAATTAAATTGTTTACCGATTCAGACAAAATTAGACAAAATTCTTATGCACTACAACAATACACCTTGCACAACAACAAATAAAAGTCCAGCAAGTTTAATTTTTGTATTTACACCAAAAACTTTAATAAATTCATTAGCTAAAAAACAAACTTTTAGCATTAAAAATAATAAAATTAGAAACAAAAAAGGGCAGAAGAATATTGAAAATAGTTTTAAGACCGGAGATAAAGTACTGTATAGAAATCATTTCAAAGACTTTATTAAATGGATACCTTGCTCAATCTATAAGCAATTCAGTCCTTATACTTATTTAATAAATATTAATAATTCTATTAAATATGTTCATAAAAATCAGCTACGTTCTTCAAATTTATCAGATAAACATCATCCATTGTTAAATAATGAATTTAAAAAACAACACAACACAGTAGATTCTACACAAATAAGAAGATCTAGTAGGATTAAAAAAGAACCTGTTCGATTTCAGTATAAATAAAAATATATATATATATATTAATAATTTGTATGCTAAGAAATATGTAAAATACTAAAACACTAGTATTAAATATTTTATGAAAAATAGTAACCATGTTATATTAATTTATAATTTTAATTTTTATATAATTAAATACTTTTGTTAGATATTAGTTTCGTAATAATTTGTAAACCTCAATTAAAAAGGGGAAAATGTTATGTATTACCATATGAGTAATAAGTATATGTTATCTACTGTACATGAAATCCACTGTACGAATACTCATCTTTCGTAAACGTTTTAATTGTCAAATAGATACATATATTATGGAACATATTGTTTTTGAAATAGAGTCGTTTTGTAACTACCAATTGGTTTTAATTGAAAAACATAAAATCAGCAAGATCTTCATCTTCCGGAAAATTAAATAAATTCTCTTTGATGCATTTCCCGATTTCTGAGAAGTTAGAGCAGCCGCATCATTGGCTCTACCATTTCTTCCGACATCAACCATGATAAATTTATAATTGGCATCAACTGCTGCCATTAAAATAACACTGTTTAATCCCTTATAATTATAGTAATATGAACCCTCCTTAGATCTTACTTTAATGAATATGTTTTCCATCTGTGTTGATTAAATTACTTATAATTAAAAAAAAAACAAAAATCTTAGTTTATACATCTTACCAATAGCTCCAAGGCACATGGGAAAATTCCTTTTTTGGTAGAAAGATTCGGCAATACTTTTCCACTCCAAAGCTGTTGTGTATCACTAAAATCTTAAGTTAAAATCGAAATTATAATAATGAATTTAGGCTTATCTTTAAGTAGGTCTTAGATAATTCCATGTAAATAAAAAGCTTCAACAGTTTTTGAAACAATAATCGAAATACTCGAAAAAGAAACACGAAATCCGAATGAAAGATCTGTATAACCGCTTCCAGTTGCTAAAAACCTAAGAGTAATCAATAGGCTAAATAGACAAAATATTTTTTACCCTAGAGTTAATGTCGACGTCGTTGACGGCGTCAAATGTCAAAAAAAAAAGTTGAATCGTATGAAATTGTATGAGAGCAGTTAATCTCAACGCGTTGAAACGCCGTAATAGTTCAATCTGTTTCAACTTTTTCGGCGTTGAAACGCCGTCAACGACGTCGACATTAACTCCAGGGTTAAAGTTTCCTGTTATCAATTTTAGTTATCCTACCGCGAAATTGTCTCCCTCAATATCGTATTTTGCTTATGTATTATAGGACCAACAATGCTCAGCAAATATTCAAAGTCTTCTTTCGATAATCTGCCAAAGTTCTGGAAAGCTTTCGGGTCTTCTAATTTTAGCTCTTTTATTGCACTGTGAGTTAGATCTTTTCCAGTATATCGCCGAAGTAACCATTCAAGACACCATATCCGTTTGGGCTTATTTTTTATTGATTTTTTATTATATTGCTGCGCATAGCATTTTGAAACAATGGCAATAGCGACAACAACACTAAGCCTTTTAATTTTTTCTTGTTTTGACATAGGTATGTATTTATTTTAATGCGTTATTAAATCAATTATGTATTGACTTTTTTTCAACGTTTGGAAATTGCACGGTCTTAACTTCTGTGGACAGTCAGCTGTTTTATTTCTTTCTAATTTGATTCTATTTGCACTAATAGTTTAAAACTAAATAAGAATTACAACCGTTTATTACTCTAATTTTTTAGGTACGGAGCTAATTTCATTCTACTCTTGCTTCGACAAAATCAAATCAAAAGTATTATAGTCTAAACATACCTTTAAACGCACTTTAATTGCTAGTAGAAACTGCCTTTCAGTTCTTCTAATTGTTACGTTTTTTTTTAATTCGATTTCTTTTTTTTTCTTTTGTAAAATTTTTCTTTAATTTCTATTTTTTCTAAAAATTCTTTGCATTTCTTTTAACAACTTTATAACTACAGTTCTGCTTGAATGTTTAGTTTTGTTGCTATTTTTTCCTCCCTATCCCTGTATGTTCTTCCATAAGTTCTACCAGTAGATTGAACTGCCTTACGGTTGTTATTCTTATACTTAAAATCAAACGCAGCAATCAAAAAATAAACTTAACTAAGCATAATGTAAAAATCAAATGTAAACTTAGCTTTTGATACCGTTCATTAAAAAAAAAAAACATTTGTCGCGTACAACATTTGATAAAAATAACATTCGACTGCGAAATATTTAACGATAACCACGTGCGTAATACCATTTAAAAAACAAGTAAGAGTTCCATATTCGAATCTCATATACCCTTCACCATCGATGTAAATCTAGCTTTTAGTGCAAGCAAATATTGGGGTGACAGAGAATTAAAAAATAAAAAAAAAAATGTTACTGTTAATAAAGTAACTCCAATCGAAAAAATAAACACATGTATATATATGTTAATGGGTTAAGCATTTTTTTTAATTTTAGTATTTCCTTAAAGATCTCTTCAAAAGCTTTAAAATGATACCCATATTGATATTTCGAAAATATTAAAAATTTCAGAATCCTGTAACCCGGCGTATATAAATTTTCTCTAGCCGACCCAGTGTCTTAGCAAACTTTTAAACACTAACACGGACGGAGAGACGGACATCGCTCAATCGACTTCGCTATGCACGAGAAGTCAGAATTTATATATACTTTATGGGGTCGGAAATGTATATTTTAGAAATTACAAACGTAATGACAAACTTAGTTATACCATTTTTCCACCTTTTTGTGGTTAAGGGTAGAAAAAAATACAAATGAACGCAAAATTCGAGACAGTCCGTAAATATTACGATCGGGTAATGTTGGTCGTGTAAAAAAATAGAAAATAGGGGGGTGGGAACAAAATAATAACATCGGTCCATGTCCTTCGAGGCAGCGGGAAAAACACCACGCCTACCTTAAATTTTTTCTATATCATTTGGAAAATAAAAAATATATATATGCTGCGACAGAGAATTGAAAAATAAGAAAAAAACATCAAGTAGAAAAATTGGCGCTCGCCCATATATTCCGAGTTACGGGTCTCCGAACTTTTAAAATTTTTTGAAATATCAATAAGAAAATAATAAATAATTCTTTAAAAATGCTTAACCCATTAAGAGCCGATGACATTTTTATGTTAAATTATATATATGTAGTACTAAGTTTTTTCTTATTTTTTAAATCTCTATTACCCAATATTTGCGAATATAGCACTCTTACTTGCTATTACTTATCATCATCTGATTCAATGCCTAAAAAAGCAAGTTTAAACCAATATTCACTCACTTTCAGCTAAAAAGTTTTTCTTTTTAAGAACTCTGTGTTCGTACAATGTATCCAATATTTGTCAAACTATAAAAGCTGTCGGTTTTTTTCGATTTAAAAACATTCTCATAAAATATGACATCACGCTTATCCACAATTTTTCTCTCTTCTACGTCAAGCAATCGATCAGCTTTTACCGTGGTAGAAATCTGACGAATATATATTTATTTCTTTTTCTTGAAAACTTTTTTGTTCCTTATAATGCGAAATCGAAAAAGAAGTCATATTTATTAAGAATTTTTTATTGATCGATTTCTGATGTACATAGCAGTGTTAATAACTTCGACCCATAGTGATTCACCAGTCACGGCATAAAATGTCTAAAAAAATAAAAAGGCGACAATGAAGTAAGGAAACGGTAAATCGTAGTAGAAACATCGAGTGCACTAGAACATAAGCAAAAAATGCTCACGAAAATTTAAAAAAAAAGGATAAATACTGAACCACGTGTTATTAATTTTAACTCCTTACCATCAATCGCTGAACTCTTTTTCATTTAACATTTTAAATAAAACAGAAATTATAATGGTTTTTTCTCCATTTCTGTTCGTTTTCAAATTGTAAAGTTGACGACACTGTAGCTAGGACGTTTTATTTTGATAGTTTTCATTTTAAAATAAATCGAAAATGATTCTAGTTTCTCTTTAGCCGAATTCTGCTATCAAAAACTTCAAGCACGTTTTGAATGTTCTATTTCAGTTTTGATATTCCACAAGGCAGATTTATTTTACTAGGTAGGGTCGTCCGCCCAGCTGGTTTGTAATTGGAACTGTTAAAAGTTGTTTGTATTAAAGACGTGTTTGTATCAGTTTTTGTGTGGCTACTCTTATGAGTGCGTATAGATGAGTACTTTTGTTTTTCTGATATAAGTTGAAATTGTTACTTTTTCTCTTCGGATGGATGTGAATGAGTAAAGAGAGAATGAGAGTAACACATCTGTTCTCCTATATTTCGCTCAAACGGATACAAACTGATATTGATGGTTGTACAATAAGTACTTATTGTACGCTGCGGATCAATGTCCATTCATACGTACATATGCATTGGTTTATTAAAATTAAAAAATAAAATTATTGTTTCTAAACATGATCAATATTTTTAATTGTTTTGTTGTGTTTTATTGAAGTTAAATATACAAAACTGAATTCTTTAACAAAAATTTATGAATCTAATGCGTAAAATTGTATTAAAATTACTATTATGTTTTTTAACAACTTTTACCAACAATTACAACAGTTCTATGGATACAATAACTAAATAATTACATGTATGAATGTTTCTATATTTAGAGAGACGAAAAGCCTGATAATTTGAAATCAATTAAAAAATATTTTTATGTTAAGTTTGTTTTAAAATGGCATTAGTTAAAATTATGAAATAGGAAGAAAATAACTACGATATCATGCTAATAATTTTATTTTAATTATAATTGTTTTTATAATGGTAATGAAATGGAATTACAACTGGAAAAAAATAATTGTTTTTATGAAAAATAAAATTAAAATAGCAAAACCTTAAAAAGATCTATGCATAAAAAATAAACCTTAACCCTTTCGTTGATGGATATGCATTCGAAAATTTTAATAATTTATTAAATTTAAACGAGATAGGAATAAAACTGAACTGAATTTAAATCAAACCAAAGCTAGCAAATCTTATTACTTACTCGAAAACAAAAATATTTTCTTATAGTGCCTAATGTTAAAACGTACATATTTTACCAAAATTTTTGTGATAAAAATTTCACTTTTTAATTTCAAATAAATTTTACTCACTATTTATTTAATGCAGAAAAGACCTTTTCTTTAGTACATATTAAAAATTTTAGAAATTTTGAAAATAACATAACGATAATATCCTTCTCAGTGCATAAAAAATAAAAATTGCGTTATTTAATAGGTACATATAAAAAAGGGACAATATTATTACTGGATGTATTTCTAGAAGTGTAAACGTTTTCCCTAATTTTTTTTTAAATTGAAATTTTTTGGAACTTCTATTTTTATGTACATATGCATGTACAGATGCATGTAATAAATAAACCTTTTTTACATATTAATTTTACTCTTTACTAGTTTTTATCAAAAAGGAATTAATTTTTTTTAAATAAACATATAATAAAATATCTTAATTGAATTTATTCTATCCTCATAACTCAACGCTCGATTATACAAAAATTTATTAATTTTTCATTTGTTTTTATAAAATTATCATTAATATTATAAATATTGCTAATTCTACATTTAAAATCATATAAACTAATTACTAAAGCAAAACAATAATAATAATTACAATTCGGGTTATTACTACGAAGTTAAAATACTGCTTACTAGTTCTCGCCTCTATCATAAGCAGCACACAAGTATCAAAAATATCTGTTTCATAAACAAATATATCCAAATACTCATGGTACAACAGATATTTGAGTGTAAAAAACTGATAATTTTCTCATTCTATGCAAAACCATAAACAACTGTATGTGTTTATATCAGTGATGCGCAAGCCATACCACAATTGTGGAAAAATAATTTACACACATTCTTATGCTCTTTTGTTTAGTCGTTGATTAAACATCGACGAATGCACATGCGCGCGGATGTATGGATTTTTTCTTTTAACACACTAAAAGAAAAAATTTTAAATTTTTTACAGTAAAAAAGCGAAGTATGGCATTTCAAAAATACTTTAGGATTGAATATGCTTTTAAAGGTATGCAATGCCTTTTATGTTATAAAATATTAAAAAAAAGAGATAGATACTTTAAAAAAGCATTTTGGAACTTTTCATAATACATTTAATATTAATAATATATTTATTAAAGAAATAATTTATCTTAGATCTTGCAATTTTAGCTGATTTAGTCGCTATTTAAAATAAATTGAATTTAGAACTTCAAAGTACGAAGAAACAGAGTTAACTCGGTTAACTTAAAAAATATTATGCTCATTCGAAATTTCAAAAAAAAAAATATAAAAATAGAAAATTTCATATATAATTTTTATGAGATTTTTTTTATTATAATTTTTTTTTAATAAGAATTTTTACTTGTATTTAAAATACTTTAGTTTTTTACTGTTACTAAGTAACATATTTTTTTCACTAAGCAACTTTTCTTACATTTAAGAAATAAAATTTTTACTTGAACTTAAATTAAATTTTAATTTAATTGCTTATGTGCACTATTTTATAATGTTACCAAGTAACAGCAATTTTTCATTAATCAATTTTTTTACGTTTAAGAGATGAAAATTATTTTACAACATAATTCTGCTAAATTTTGTTTAAATTAAAATTTTTTACTTTAATTTAAAATACTTTAAATTTATATTATTTGCTTATGTGTAATTCTTATAATATTACTAACTAACACCGTTTTTTTATTATACAACTTTTCTCGTAGTGTAACTTTATATTTCTCACCAATACAAATACATTTTATATTTTGCGCATCACTGGTTTATATCATTGATGCGCAAAATATAAAATGTATTTGTATTGGTGAGAAATATAAAGTTACACTACGAGAAAAGTTGTTTAATAAAAAAACGGTTTTATTTAGTAATATTATAAGAATTGCACATAAGCAAATTATATAAATTTAAGTATTTTAAATTAAAGTAAGAAAATTTTAGTTTAAACAAAATTTAGCAGAATTGTGTTATAAAATAATTTTCATCTCTTAAACGTAAAAAAATTGATTAATGAAAAATTGCTGTTACTTGGTAACATTATAAAATAGTGCACATAAGCAATTAAATTAAAATTTAATTTAAATTCAAGTAAAAATTTTATTTTTTAAATGTAAGAAAAGTTGCTTAGTGAAAAAATATGTTACTTGGTAACAGTAAAAAACTAAAGTATTTTATATACAAGTATACAAGTGAAAATTCTTATTAAGAGAAATTATAATAAAAAAATCTCATAAAAATTATATATGAAATTGTCTATTTTTATGTTTTTTTTTTAATTTCGAATGAGCACAATATATTTAAGTTAACCGAGTTAACTCTGTTCCTTCGTACTTTGAAGTTCTAAACTCAATTTATTTAAAATGCGGCTAAATCAGCTAAAATTGCAAGATCTAATATAAATTATTTCTTTAATATTAAAGGTATTATGAAAAGTTCCAAAATGCATTTTTAAAGTATATCTCTTTTTTTAATATTTTATAACATAAAAGGCATTGCATACCTCCAAAAGCGTTTTCAATCCTAAGGTATTATTGAAATGCCATACTTCGCTTTTTTGCTGTAAAAAATTAAAAATTTTTTCTTTTAAAACAAATAAGTTGTTTGTTGTTAGACCTTTTTTTTACTTTTAAGTTGAATTGAAATGTTCGGCTTGAGGTCCTCTTTGTTAATAAATTAAAAACAAAATAACTTTATTGTTTTTATTTATTTTTATTATTCCAATATTTCGACCAACTTTGTTGGTCATCTTCAGGGAAATAATGACTAGAATATATACAAAAAATTTTTTTATGCTCAAATTAAACAAATAACAAAATAATACAATAATAAAAATAACAATTAAATTACAATTACATTAATTCTTTTTAGCGTCGTCCGTTTGTTTATGCTTACACTTTGTCACTGACTGTTTTTGTTTTTATGTTTTTTATTTGTTTATTGTTTCTATCCCAGTTAGCATTTTTTTTAATTTTTGATCATATTCGAGTCCTTTTTGACTCTTCTACACGATTAAAATAATCGTTTATGCGCTCGTTTTAGAGTCGAAAATGATTGTTTTGTCGGTAGAAAATGGTACCCTAGCCGCGACTCTTCTGAACGAGTCCCTTATGACTCGCGTTTTCGACTCATTTTCGATACTTTTTTCAATCGTACTTATAATCAAATACGATACTTTTTTGAGTCATTTTTTGATCACGTTATTAGCCGTATGCGAGTCTTCTTCGAACCCTATTGTACCAACATTTCTAATTATATTTTCTCAAAATGAAACATTGCAAACAACGTTTTGCTTATTTTTTATTACACGCCGTCTTGATGAGCCATTGATTTGTTCAAACATTGAAAAATTTCATGTGCGCACATTAAAATGGCTAGTGTAGACCATCGTTGCCGATGTCATGTCGGCTCCACGCAGACAAACATGAACAAATGTTTGTTACCTATTCTGCTGACGTTTTGTTCATGTGCGAACCAATCAATTGCTCGTCAAGACGTACTGTTACATTCCTTAGCATGTTATTCCTAATTTTCTTAAAATTCAAATTTAAAAAAATGAATTTTAAAAAATGCATTTTATATTTGTGTCTCTATTTTTTACGAAGTGACATACATATGTATTTTTAATAAAATTAAAAAATAAAAATAAAATATGTATTTGAATCATTTTTCCATCGTTAGGCTGCGTTTAATATGTCTCCAAAATAATTCTAAAAACAGTCGAATTTCAAGCATTTGCTTTTTGTACTTTTTGTTTTTTAAACAAGTCGTTTTCTTTGCGTTTGTCGGAGTTATATTCGAGTCTCTTTTTAAACGCACAACTGATGAATCAGTTTTAAGTCATCTTGGGTAGTCTTAAAAGACTCACTTTGGTGATTTTTGTAAAAACAATCTTCCAAATGCTAACTGGGATGTTTACAAATTGTGTAACGATATATGTGAGCGCAATTGTCAACGTCTGTTTTGTAATTTATTCTCTTTTCTGTGGGGGTGTTTATTATATGAAGCATCTCTTGCATGTATCGCTTTGTTGTGTTTGTTTCTCCTACTAGAATTTTAACATTCTCAAAGTTTGGCTTGTGTCCAGTTATCGTACAGTGGGCAGCTAAGGCAGTTTTTTGGTTAAGAGGTTTGTTTGTATTTAAGTCCGATTTATGCGATGTTAATCTTGTCTTTAGTTTTGATTTAGTTGTGCCAACATATACCTTTTGGCATATGTCTGCGTCGTCACCATTGCATTTAATTTCATATACTAAGTTAGACTTTTCCAACTTATCTAGTCTGGATTTTACGTTGTTAAAAAACTTTTTTGTCATGTTTGTTGTTTTCATCGCTAATATATACTTCTTTTTGTCATAAATATCGGAATTTTTAAATCTCTCAGAAAAGCCAGGAATATAGTCACATGATTTGTACATCTTTCTCGGTTCTTCTATTATTCTACTTTTGTCAACTTGTGATACGTTTTTGCCCTTTATTACGTTAAGAATTAATTTGTTTATTGTTCTTATTGGAAAGTTATTTTTCAGCAGCTTAGTCTTTATTTTCTCTTTATTTGCTGTAAGGAAATCTTTATTACTAATATTTAGTACTCGTGAAATAAAGTTGGTATTCATAATTATGTTTTTGGGGTGTTTTGAATAAAAGTTTATTAGTCTTCCCGATGCCATGGGTTTTTGGTACCAGTCGAGCTTAATTATGTTTCCTTTCCTAATAATCAGGGCGTCCAAATAGGGTAATTTGTTGTTTTGTTCCTTTTCCAGCGTAAATTGAATTTGGCTATGAAATGCATTCAAGGCCTTTAACGTGTTATCTACTTGATCGAGTTTTATTATTCCAAATAAGTCATCTACATATTTTGTACATATACATGTACATATTTTGTCATCATTCTACATAAAATATCTGCAATCTTTAATACAAAATCAGTATAAACTCTTACTACTAAACATAATGATTTTTGATTAGACATACAATCTTTAGAGTCATCTATACACAAGGAAAATGTATTTTCTTTAATAATAGCATTACATTTTTAACAAGTGCTGCTTTTTAACAAGTGCAGCTTTAGTTCTACCTAATGAAATATTTAATGCTGTTTTGGATCTTGAAAAGAATGTTGGCATACCTTTACTAAGTGATCTGCTGCAGCAAACGGTATGTTGTGTTCCACAACGAAAAGGGATAATTTAATTTCCCCACTTTTTGATTAAAATCTTTCAATGGAAAATATTGAATCGATTGTACTTTGATTATTTAAAATTGAGTCTGATGCATCCAAATGCTTTTTCTTACTTGTGTGCGCAATCAAATGAGTTTTTCCTGCGGAAGCCATAAGAATTGTATTGCAAAACTTACAATAAACTTTTTCGTTTCTTTTTTCAGCCCAAATTTTGATTTTTGGGTCACTTAGCCATTCGTCCTTAAGTTCTTTCTTTTGAACCTAAGTAAATGAAATAAATTTTAATTAAAAATAATCATCACTGAAAACACTGATTTAAAAGAAAAATTTAGAATCCATAATGACGTTCCAGCCTCATCCGCTTCTTCATAGTTTTTTTCTAAAATAAAGTTTCAACTACTATCATTTATACAAATTATTATAATTCACATATACCACTATTTAAGTTATTTAGATATATTAACATTGCTTTTTTCACCTCAAACTATTTTTTCTTTAATTGTATGAGAAGGCACTTCTATTTATTTTAAGCACTTTTTCTTTTTAATAACTTTATTTCTCCTTTTTGGTAGATTTTTTTGGACTGAACCTCGGAAAAATTTAAATAAATACCAAAAAATTCAACACTACTTTAACAAGAAAAATAACGGTAAACTATTGTTATGCTTTTCTAAATCTTAATTATATTTCATTCAAGACTATAATTTTCTCTTTTTTTGATGAAGTAAAGTTGAAGAAGATAAATAAAAAAACAGTTATGTTAACACATTTATTTTTTAAAAAAGTCTGCAAATTTAGGACTTAAATCAGCAAATCTCACTTTGTTATTTCAGCATAAAAAAATCAGCAAAATGCAGAGAAATCTGCATTTCTGGCAACAGTGATTTAGAGCAATTAAATTCTATTTCTATTTATGCCTTTGACATTTTCAACACACAAAACAACAATAAAAAGCCATGCTAATTTTGCAATGTTGTATTTGTTTTAGAGCCGCTACTACCTAGTAAAATAAATCTGCCTTGATATTCTATATCATTTTTGTTCTAGTTCTGCTTCAGTGTTGTTCTAAAACACTTTTGTTCTCTAATTCTGGCAAGGCAGAACATTTGTGTTTGGAAGTATGTGTTTGAAAATGAGAGTGTTCTATACACACACTACTTGTAATTTACGTGATTGCTTATAAGACATTTTTCTTATGCTTGTGCAGCCTTTTAGTATATTTTTAAAGATCATGCTATAAACATAATCATGTCCACTGACCATCGACTACAAGATGTCAAAAATAGAATACATGCGTGCTTATGAGAATAATTTTTTTAGCCGCTACACGACTACCGAATACACTGCTACTTTTGTAGCCCGTAGCCAACTTAGGCTAATTTCTATTTTTCTTGGCTACAAAAAACAGATTAGTGCTGCCAATACAATAAATGCATGAACTGATGGTTTTAAAAACGCAATACATTAAATATCGCTGTTAAAAACGCGTGGCACCATTGAAAAATAATAATCATCTGTTCATTTGTTTACATTTTTCATTTACTATTTATTTGGCGCATTTTTCATTTTCTTTTTATTTGTGAAATTTTCCATTTAGTTCTTTTTTCATCAATTTCTAATTTGTTTCATTTATATTTATTTTTTGGGTTTTTTATTGAAATTGATAAGTATATAATAGTCATTTTTACTGTTTATATGTATTTATTATATGGTTTAATGTAAATGTTTAGTTCAATTTACATGCAAATATGGAGGTGGACACTTCATACACTGAAGTCTTTGTTTCCACTATTTTAGCAATAGTATTTATAAAGTTAATTAAATTTTCTTGAGACATTTAAAATTTTTTTACACAAATTCACTGACAAAAATCAAGTTTGTTTTGTTTTGGTTAACTTTAATACATATGTCAAAACAGATATTTATTTTTTGTAGTTAGTGGTCGATAGTCGTTAAAAGAATTAAGTAGCTGGCGACTTGGCTATTTTTGTAGCCAGCTACTTTTGTAATCGGTAGTCGATGGTCGGTAGCCTTTGATTGTATTTTTAGCATCAAAAGGGATCAAAATGCTTGACTATCCAAAGAAAGGTAAAAGTGTTTGCTTTAAGTCTATATATAAATCTGCCCCGCCGCAACCAGCTTGTAGAAACTTTTTTATTTTAATGAAAATACTAAAACAATAAAAAAATATACGAGTATAAAAAAGAATGACAAACTTTTTTATATAACATTTAAATAAATAAATAGAGATTAATACTTAAGACTGAATATGTTAAATTTCAAATAAAGTCATAAGTACACATCGCAGATAGCAAAAGGTTTTAAACACACGTTCGAATTTCATGCTTACCTGAAAGGAAATAAACAGGGAGGGAGAGAGAGAGGAGCGAGCAGAGGAGTACTTTACTCTCAGCTTAACATAAATAAGAATATGGAGACTTTCAGATATAAGGAATTGACTGAAGATTATTTTAAAAAGAGAAATGAGGAAGATGTTCTAAGCTACATTTAAAAAATTTGAAAAAAAATGCTACAAAGAAATTGACTGAAGTAAAAGTAAATTTTATACGCGCTTTGTATGCTGGTTACAAGGTGAACTCCCTTCCCTGTCCATATGATTTCAGAAACCATAAATGAAAACAGTTGAAAAGGCTAAAATTTATACCCCCGATATCATCACATAATTGCAGCCTAAAAGAATTGTCGGCCTTAAAGGGAACCTTTTACAATCACATTAATTTTGGCAGACGTACAACTGCAAGCTCTACTCGATCATACAGCCGAAAAGTGGCTATAATCATTTAAAGGAATTTAGTTAAACAAAAATGGAAACTGCAAGTTAAATCTTTTTTGTATATGGGTGTACGATATATTATCTGGTCAAAGGCCATATAAACAATTTCTACGTGAAGATATTTCGAACTCAGAAGATTCCGAACCTTCGATCAGTCAATGCAAATAAGGTATATTTAAAAAATCAAGCACCATCGTCTACCAAAGAATGCAAATCAACATCGAGTCAAGATAAATATGTTTTAAAAAAGAAATATGTTCTCAAACATAGATTGATTATAGATCGACCAAAACAAGGATTAGGCACTACAAATAATGGCAACACCGCAAGAAGATTATATTTAGATCCCGAACCTACGTTTAATATAACAGGTGTTGATAAAGACCTTATTTCGAGATTTATAGCAATTATTGAGGTACTTCCGTGCAAGAAGCAAGTTAGTGCTAGGAAATTCGGTGATTATTCCAAGGAAAATGCTAGCATAAAGTATACATCCAAATATCCAGTGCACAAAGTTCTTTATAATAGAGAAGATGTCATTAAGTACAATTTATTACCAATTCCCAGGAAAAAAGAAATAAAGATAATAGATTTTACAGAGAATATAATACCAGGAAAATGTCACGTTTGATTTACAAATAAAGATTCAAAACATCACGCCTGCCTTTAACTTTTCAATATCTTTTTATCAACTTTGGTTTGTATTCCTGCAGCTGGTTGTGTTTACTACTTATTCACCTCTTTACCATAGTTATACTAGCTGGGACAACAACCCTAAACAAAGCTTACTTCTTTCGACGCTTTTTTGAATAGGAAAATTTAATTTCTTATGCCGATTTATATGTACGTGTGGTTAGATAATATATACTTATATGGTGAAGGATATGTAAGGTTTTTACTTGTTATTATTATAAAAATAATAAAACGCATTCCAATCACAATTAAAGAAAAAGAAAGGTTCAAATTTAACCTTAAATTTTTTCACAACCATTTTAATGAAACTGAAACTGGAAAAAGCTTATGATGTTATCTATCCCCAAAAAAATTTTCATTAGTTCAAAAGTTGCAGGGTTTTGGCCGCTAAAAAATGATTTTGAAGCATCTGCGTCGACTCCGTTATGGTGAAAGGGTAATGCAGGCGGCATGCGGCAACCGTATTACCTATTTGAAAAAAAAAGTAGTTTGTTAATAAAAATTTTCATAAAAAAGTTTTAACACGTTGAATTTAATTAAACTTGGCAATGCCGTTTAAATAGGTCATGCGGCAATTTTAAATTTATTTAAGTTTGTTAATTTCCTTTTAAAATAAATTCAAGCGGCAAAGGAAACAGCTGATTGCCGCCCGGGTCCGCATTCCACTTACATTTGCCTTTCACTACTACAGTCCTTTTCACGGTGAGCATATATTGAACATTTTGTACGTTAAAAGGGATCTTTATTGTCCGTAAACAGTGTTAAAAAAAAGGATAGATTTATTGCAGAAATACCTTGATTTCGTAATTTTTCGTTTCGATACCTGTCTGTCAAAATCAATTAAACACAACGCATCATACACATTAGATCATTTAGTTGCAATTTCTTTAACAATTACTGGCTTGATATTGTGTTTCTTTACTCTTTCAGCCTCTATTATTGTAGTTGCCAATTGAGGAAAGGAAGACCGAATAAAAACATCTTAAAAATTTTAACCCGCGAGTGCAAAAGCAGAACTTTTTGTTGAAAAACCCACTGGTGGAATCTACTATTATCGGTGGAAATTTCTCTTCTATTAAAGTTTCTTCTTCTTCTTTTTTAGATAACCAATGAAATTTGTTGTTACTGTTGGTACGCCCATTGAAAGAAAGTTAAAACCAGTATCTTTTGTGTGGACAAGTTAAATTAAATTTTTCGCACCAATATTAAATTACATCTTGTATTCTGAATGAAAACAATGTTGCCAAAGGCTTGTTGTAATCTTTTTGTTAACAAATACTTACATTTCCAAAAAAATATTTTGTAAACAAAAGTACAAAACTGCTAATTGAGTAATTCTTGCTATTAAAAATTTTATTACCAAAAACTTGCAACTAGATTTTTGTCCCTCACAATTTTATGCTTATTTTACTCTCTCATTGCTAGTTTTCCAGTACGTGAACTCACTTCAGTAATAATTATCCACAATTAATAAAAGCTATCTTAGACTACGAAATTTTTAATAAAACTAGTTGCGTGCGATATACTAGTTGAATACGTCTTAATAAAATTACTTTCTAAAATTTTACAAAATTAACAAAAAAAAAAAAAACTCAATTAAAATATTTCGTTATAAATCTATTGATACTTAGCATCAGGAAGCTAGTTTAGTTGTTTGCCATAATTTCACAGCTTTACTTTAAACCATAAAAATATTGTTCTAGCAATTGGGTTTTTATGCTTACACAATTTTACTTTATTTAAAATTTAATTAATTTATTGATAATAAAATATTATGGTTTCTTTGACTTTTATAAAATAATTTTCTTTTCTATTTTATTGATAATATTTTCTTTATTTTAGGTTTTTACAAAGTACGGGGAATTGATATTTTTAATAAAACCAGCTTATTTTCAACTGAAGTCCAGTACATAGAAATTTAATAATACAACAAATTTTATTGATTTTATGTGATGGAGTTTATAACAAATAAGATTTTTTTAAAGCAGATTATTAATATTTAATTGTAAAACTTTTTTAGAAAAAGTTATAAAAATAAAAAGAAGTGCTATTGACTTATTAAATAAAAAAAATTGTTTAATTAACACATTGAAATAATGGGCATAATAAATATATTTGTTAATCCTTGTATCATTCCGTTCATGTGTCTATTACTAGCCATTTTTCGTTTATGTGTTCCATTTGTTTCGTTAATATGGGGTTACGGATTCGCAACTTTATTTCTAATTTACCACCAACCTTTTTACGTCCTTCTAAAAGCTAAACCGAAATAATGGATTTAAATTTAAGAAAAAGCAAATCTACATAAATACATTTTCAAATCACTTACATCGAAAGTGTCGTGTATGTCACATTTTGTCTCTAGCGGCTGTAGTTTAACATTAATGGTTCCGATTAGAGCATCCGAACGTAGAAATCCTCTGAAACAACATATGGGCAGTATTCGACTTAATCCACAACAATATAAACTGCATCTAATATATAGCATAATTTGTTTTATAGTTTAAATGCCTTATGATAATTAAATGATCCGTGCACAAGTGCATAAAATATAATTGACTTAACATATTCGGAATAAAGTTATTGTATAAAAAAAAACGAGAGCATTAAAATGAAGAATTTTTAAGAAATTTTTACCAAAATTCTTACTTCAGTTCATAATATTAAATAAATCAGAGTTATTAAGAATATAAAATACACTATTTTAAAGAGCAAGAAATGGCAATATTTGCTATTGTTAATTTTTTAATTTGTGCGAAGATAAGTACGTAAAGTTATATACGTTTTTTTTTTAAATAGCATTCGACAAATTTCTACTCCCCATACATACTTATATTAAAATTTGTATAGTAAGTTCCGTGCTTTTTAACAAGTAATGGTAACCGGCACAAAACCCTTCGATCTCGAGGAACGAAACATACTGAAATTTGAAGGCAAAATATATTGTTTTTAAACTGCAAACATACACATGTATTTTTCCCCTTTTCAAGGGATTCTGTAACTGTTGCTAAGTCCCGTAATCTTGGAATATCAAACCAAGGCTAAAACTGTGTTTAGACGGCGTGTACAAATCATATAGAATGTCAGATGTTTTATATGTAAATCAATACACACCGTGTAAACCTCATGAAATATAACATATGTTTTTTTCCTGTGCGTAATAACATGTGTTAGTTTTTATTTAGAGCACGTTCTATTTTAATATGTAAAACTATATGACAACAGATGTTTTCAGTGACGCAAACTTCGATTTTTTAAATTTCCGCTCAATATATTTTTACGATAAAAGTTATATTTATGAAAATAAAATATTTTTTGAACTTTTGTAGGGAATAAATATAAATTTATCGTAGGTTAAAAAATAATATTGAGCCATTTCTATAAATATGTCAACCACGACAGAAAAAACAAAAAGCACTTAACCTTTTTTCGTATGTTTGTAAAAACTAATTCTTAATAATTTTTTTCCTGTTTCCTGAAGATGCCACCCAACGGTGTGGCGAAATATTGAAAAAAAATAAAAATGAACAATATTTTTATATTAAAAATGTGCCGAGTACCCAAATTTTAAGTTTGTAACATGTACTTTATGCTAACTACGCCAAGTACCTGAATTGAACGTGCAGTTTTGAGCTTGCGACGCGTTAGGCAGCCTAAGTGCCTAAGTGAAGTTTTATGTTATGGCAAATTTAATATATAGCAATTTTAATATAAATAATAGTAAGGAAGAGCAGTATTGAGCTTCTCGTTGTTCTTTTTAAATAGTTATTGCTAAGAAATGAATAGTTGACATCACTGCTTTAAGCATTTTACTTTTCTTTTCAACAATTAGAGGTTATGTCATATGTACGTAACATATGCAAGAACATGATAATTATAAACCGTATGTTAAACGCAGATTTTGACGTACACATCAAATTACATATGGATAGCAATTTTGACATTCCATATGACTTGCACACGCCGTCTAAACACAGCTTAAATAAAGTGATTTTAAACTTTAAAGACAGTTTACTAAAATTTAATTTAAAAAGTTTTTTATAAGACGCAGACAATTGGTCGAAAATTTTAGTCACAATAATTCAATCCCTCACAGAACTCAACGTATATGAGAAAACTGAACAAACCCAATTTTCCGCATCTTATAAAATATATCTCAGTTTACCATTTTAAAATAGTTAATATAACCTAATTTATGTGGCCATATACTTGAGCTGTTATAGGCAGACAGATGAAATCTATTTTGAAGTCGGTTTTTTCGCAAGAATTATTATTCTTGCTTTCTTTGGAAAACGTCCGCATACATTTGTAAAATAAATAAATTCATTCATGATTTTCATTGTTTTTATCATTACAGGTTTTCGTAGTTAATGAATTTACAAATGTAATTACATTGAAAATGATTTACTCAAAATATATACTCAAAGATATAATACTATTTAGATTGAAATTGTACTACATAATTGTTAACGACTATTATTTTTCGATCATAAAACAATGCCAAAAATATAAAAAGTATATTTTGCATGAAATTTGTTTATTTTGGTTCTACTAAATCCTTAAAATATCCACTTCTAACAAGCCGCAAAAATATCTATGACGAAGAAGTAAATTGGTTGAAGCTATGTTCGATAAAGGAAGAACACAAAACTTTGGAAATATAGTTTTAACACGTATATATCATTATTCCAGACCCATCACGTTCAAAATAATTTTTAAATATGATTGATTGTTTACCATAAACCCTCCAATACTTTATTAATATTAAATAAAATACATTTACAACACTTTACAAAAAAAAAAAAAAAAAAAAACAAACGGCTCATAATTTAATACTGTTAATTTTATATTCATTACCCACTTGACAATTTCTTAATTCAACGAATAAAATATACGTATTATGCAAATATACTAAAAGTGTCTTTAAAATGGTAAATATTTGATCGACATTGATTGTATATTAATAATATACACAGATGTCTCTATAAGATCAAATGTCACTGACATTTAATCCATTAATCACTGATTCTATCATTGCGTAGATAAAAAATGATCTAAACATTTGTATACGTGTGCTGTATGTCGCAAACCGCGTTGTCAATGACTTTTTTCTTGCTACGATACAAATTACATTTGTGAAGATAAATACGTCAAGTTAAATGTGTTTTTTTAATACACCTTGGGTTAATTTTGTTCAATACAGCATAGTTCAAATTTTATAGTAAATTCCTATTTGGAAATCGGGGTTATATATATATATATATATATATATATATATCAACTATTTAATTTATAATATAACATTTTTATGTTCCTTATTATAATAAATAATACAATTCTGTCTAAAATTAAGGCGTTTGTAAAAGTATGGCCATATACCAAATTAAATAAACTATTGGTCCATCCTTTAATTTATAATTTTAAATATTATCAGCTGTTACTTTAACGGCCATAGCAATCGATATTCTATCCGATTTGTAAGCGTTTGTCTATAACGGTTCAAAAGGTAGACTCATATAAGTAAATCTTCATCAATTATGGACACCCTTTAATTTCTAAATTCAAATTATAAGCTCGTTGATATAGCGGATTTAGCAATATAGATCCCTCTTAAGTTTCAGCGTTCTGTTTATAACGGTTCAAAATTTAATGAAAATTGACTTATTTTCGGCTTTTTGGTTCTTTTTAATTTAATTTCTAAACATTTTAGGAAGAAAAATTATTTAAAAATGTATGCGGACGTTTTCCAAAGAAAACAAGAAAAATTAGACGCTAGCAGAATGAAATGCAGCATTTTCTGGACCGCCACATCCTTCATCAGCATTATTCGTATCTATCTGCCTTATGTTATGTACGTCGTAAACATCATCTATTTATCCAACTAACTTTGTAAATAAGAATACGAGATATGTTCATGTCAAAATTATTTTGGTTAGACGAAATTTACACACAAACGAACATATTTCTTCACTGTTCTCTCTGTATTTCGTCTTGTACATTTGTTCCAATCATCGATTGTACACAAATGCAAATTTTTGTTTTTTAGTCATTCTTACTTGTTTACTCACAACCTTATAGATGCTGTTTCAGTCACTCGGTGGTTTCAGTATCATATTGATTGTTATGAGCTAAGCATGAATTCGCGCTGTGCTGTGCGTGCTTATAATTTAATTTTTATTAAATTATTATTTGAACTGCAAATATTATAAATGAATTGAAATTACTTTGGCTTAAGTTCATTATTCAATTCATTTCTAATATTCACAGTTCAAATAATAAAAATTAAAATAAAAAAACAATGATAATCTTAGCATATTTTTTTGTAAAAAGTTTGTAAATAAAAAGTTTATCATAAATTGTATTCATGTTCATCATTAACTAATTTTTTTGTGAAAATGGACTTAAAATGCTTAAAAAATTACTCATATAAAATTATTTATGATATGAGTGAAATTATAAAATTTTGTTCATTCCAACTTACCCTCGTGAATAAACCTCGAACTTTATTCCATGTCTTTTGAAAATTCGTTGAAACTGTCGGTTTCCTCGCATAATTTCTACTTTAAAATGTTGATTATAATCAGGGCTGCCTGTATCTTTGACAAGATTAGTTTTAGTTTTGAATATCTCATCCTGGAAAAATATTATATTTAAAAGTCGATTTTCAAAAATTTTAAATTTTCAACATTTAAAAACAAGCAAATCTTTTAAATAGTTAATTCCTTTATAATCGATAATTATAGTGAGTTTTCATTAATGTGATGCTAACCAAATCAAGTGTTTTGCTACTTGATTACCCATACTTTTATCATTCTGCCAAAACCACTTAAATCACTTAATTTATTTTAAAACGTGTCGAAAATGCATTATTTCGAATTGGTTTTGGTTTTGCAAAACTGTGTTGTGTCTCGGATAATCAACGTTTTATTGGATTTTTAGTCGAAAAAAGTGACATTTGATTTTAATTTAAAAAAAAAAACCTTTTTGTTACAAAAACAGTCTTTAAAAAAATTTCATTAATAATTTTATTTTTATGAAATTATCAGTTGAACTGTTTAAACTGAAAAAATTGATTTTGCCTAATACCCTGTTCAGACATACGTTTTAATTTATACAATTAAAATTTTAATTGAGTAATTAATTTTGGTGTTCACACATATCCAATTTAATTTACTTAATTAAAATTTGACAATAGAATATAGTTCTGTTCAATAACAAGAAGTTGTTACTAATTATTATTGGAAAGTGTTTACTTCAGTACCTCAAAAGAAGCAGCGAAAGAGTAAAAAAGAGTAGAAGATGTGAATGTTAATAAATTTGTTACTACTTTTGTTACTGTCAAGAACAAAACAGCTGATTCTTGTTTTGTTTTACAAAATAAGTTAATGAATATTAAACACTTTGAACTGAAAGTGTTTATTAGCACTCTCGACGAAAATATTTACATCACATCGTTGTGGCTTTTTTGCCATAATTTATATGGCGATTTTAAAACCGAATACCTACGCTGAAATTTTTTACAACCACACAGCAAAAAATATGCATAACATTTATAGTTTTCGGTCTTAAATACAAAATATTTGAATTGAAGCTAAGGAAACTATGTACAAGTAAACGCCAGGTTAATAAAACAATAAACAAAAGAAACAGAATAAAATAAACTAAAAGTTGTACAAAAAATACAGAAAATATTTGGCAATTTGCACGCAATCGATGACAAGCTCTTGCAAATGCTAACTGTTGCAATACAAAATGATTTAAGCAACGAACACCGCTTTTTTTGCTGTTTTACAGTGCAGTCACACCGCCAAGTTTTTGTTCAATTCTCTTTCAAGAAATTTACACATACTGCTTGTCAAAATTCACAAAAATTGAAAACTGTGACGTAGGCTGCACGCAATTTCAAAGCAAGTTTTTAAACAAGATGTCATAAAGAAACCAAAAAAAATTCATTTGAAGGAAAAAACTTCAATCAGCTGTTCCCTTGAATGAAATTTGAAAGACTCAATTGAACGAAAATTTGAAAGCAAATTCTCAGCAAGTTTTTAAAGTGAGAGTGTATTGGTAAAAAAAATGAGAGAAATTTTAAAAATTGAATGAAAACTTGATCGTCTGACACCCTAGTTAGATACAAATTTTTTTTATGGTTTTTTGTTATTATGGTAAGTTCGGCTTTACTTTGTTATTTTTTTTTCCAAAAATGCGTTTATTCCGTTTTTTTTATTTGGAATAGTAATGTTGTAAATTTTTATTTTATTCTATCGTTGCTAGTTTCTGCCGGAAATTTATTGAACAGACCTAATTTTTACATTAGAAATTTGTGTTGGTAAATTTGGAAGAATGAAGAGAAGTTCGGCTTTCAAAGAAAGTTTGCTTGTTTTTATTTGAAATATGTAACTCCTCCAGTTTGTACGATCAAGTTTTGACTGCACGCTAGCTTTAAATTTCCATAAAATTTTCGAAAACTTTTCATTTCATATAATTTGAAAATATTTTATTTTTCATTTTTATGGCATTTACTTTTGTCATTGTATAAAATTATATCTAACTGAACACACTTCACAAGGGTTGTTGGAGTAAACCTAATCAATTATCGACTTAATTAAGTGCTAATGAAAAATTTTTTAATTAATTTCTTATATGGTAAATTAAATTCAATTAGGGACTTAATTGCGTAAATTCCTTTATTGCGCAATTAAAACGTATGTCTGAACAGGGTATTAAGTTCTTTTTTAATTTTAATTTCTAGAAATTTTAAGAAAGAATAATTATTTAAATATGTATGCGAACGTTTTCTAAAGAAAACAGAAAAAAAATTGACACCAGCAGAATGTAAAGCTGGATTCACCCACTGTTTCCGAACAAAACTTTTGTTCCGATTTTTTTTTTTTTTTTATAGGTAGTTTGACGTATTTTTTTTTTTTTTTTTTTTTTGAGAGAGAGAAAAAGAGTATACTCACTTCGAAAAAATTTCAGCTTGAATTGGTTTAATTTTTGTACCGAAACAATGAAACTGTGCTGCCAACTACTTTATTTTTTCAAAGAAAATTTAACTGAGCTGCCACCTCATATTATATGTACATATTAAATATATGTATATGTGCATATACATTAAAAGGTAAAACTTCCAAGCAACCTGACTGACTTCTTTCCTGAATAATTTTTTTGTGCAAAAGGCCCTAATATTTTCAGTACTTCATCGAATGTGTGGTGATTTATACAATGGAAGTTTATAAATGATTCCGTATCATTTAACCGCATCTCTGGGACCAATGCATAGAAGTACCCCTTTTTC
The DNA here is from genome assembly GCA_916610165.2 of Gymnosoma rotundatum. NCBI lineage: Eukaryota > Metazoa > Arthropoda > Insecta > Diptera > Tachinidae > Gymnosoma > Gymnosoma rotundatum. The sequence goes on along the minus strand of OU744337.1, from coordinate 84,372,172 downwards.
CTACTTTCTTTCAGCTGCTTCCTTACTGCAATTCTTTTATACTTCAGTTTCTTTTTATATATGTATATATATTGCCAGTAAAAAAGCTTTTTTAACCTCAATAGCTATTAGAAGAAGCACTTTACTTATTCATTTTTTATTCAATTATGAAAGTTTTTTAAATTAGAATTTATTCATTACAAAACCAAAACTATGTCTGTGACACAAAAAACGCAAAAAAACCGACATTCTTTGATTTCAATCTTCTGTCACAGTGCTTGTAAAGTAACACATCTCGCTTACACATATGTTTCATATGGTAGCTTTGTTTTTCCAGAAAAATTGTTCGAAGTGGATGAATCGTTTCAGAACAAACTCTCAAAAAACTAAAATTGTTTCGGAACAAAAATTTTGTTCGGAAACAGTGGGTGACTCCAGCTTTATGCTTCATTTTCCGGGATCGCTACATCCGTTTTTACATCTATATACCTTATGTTGCGCACATTGTAAACATCGTCTTTTTAACCAACTAACTTTGTAGATAAAAATACGTGAAGTATTTATAATCAATCAAAATAAATAACGTTAGACAAAGTCCACACACAATTAAAAGCATTTCTTTGCGGTTCTCTCTGTAACTAGTCTTATACGAGTGCTGCTATATATATTTCTGGCCTGGCAACACTGAGTGATGCCAAGTGCAATCTGACATTTACATTGGAAAGTTTGTCATTTTTTTAATAATCGTACTCAAAACGTTTTGACGTACGACCATTATTTGTGTTGTTAACAGTGACTTGAAAAAATTAATATAGAAAAAAATGGAATTAACTCGTGAACATTTTCGTGCCATCATTTTTCACAACTTTCGACGTGGATTAACACGACAAGAGTGCATTGATGAACTTAAATCTTTGTATGGCGATGAAGCACCATCCTATAGCACTGTGAAAAATTGATATAATGAATTTAATCGTGGCCGAAGCTCGCTCAAAGACAAATTACGTGAAGGTCGTCCAAAAACGGCTGTTGTGCCAGAGAACATTGATGCCGTGCGTGAACTCATAATGCAAGATCGACATGCGACATACCGAGAGATAGAGACATCCTTGGACATTTCTTCCACCAGCACACATTCGATACTGCATGAACACCTGGCCGTAAAAAAGGTTTGTTCTCGTTGGATCCCGCACAATTTGAAAGTCGCTCAAAAAAAGGCTCGTGTCGATTGGTGCAAAAAAATGTTGCAAAAATACGATTGCGGTGCTTCAAAAGACGTTTATAAGATCGTCACAGGTGACGAATCATGGATTTATGCGTATGAGCCCGAAACGAAACAACAATCGATCGTGTGGGTCTTCAAAGACGAGCAAAATCAAACGAAAGTTGTTCGTGGAAGAAGCACTTCGAAGCAAATGGTCGCCTGTTTCTTCGGTAAAACTGGTCATGTGGCGACTGTTCCGCTTGAGCAACGTAGGACGGTCACTTCTGAGTGGTACACTACAATTTGTTTGCCTGAAGTCATCGGAGAAATTGGAAAAACCAACAAGAGAAGACGAATCATTGTTTACCATGACAATGCGAGCTCTCACACATCGGCTCAAACCAGAGCGTTTTTGACCGGCCAAAACGTCGAAATAATGGGTCATCCGCCGTACAGCCCTGACTTGGCACCTAATGACTTCTTCTTGTTTCCGCACATCAAGAAAAAAATGCGTGGTCAACGATTTTCGTCGCCAGAAGAAGCTGTTGAAGTGTTCAAAAACCATGTTTTAGAGGTGTCTCAATCGGAGTGGAAAAAGTGCTTCGACAACTGGTTTGAGCGCATGCAAAAGTGTATAAGTCATGCTGGAGAATAGTTTAAAAAAATAATAAAACCTTTTTTAATTATAAATACTCGCATTTTCACTATTGGGCCAGAAATATATAGAGCAGCCCTCGTACATTTGTAGAATAAGCTAAAATTTATGAGAATATCAAATTCTAATTAGCTATGACAATGAACTATTTATTTAACAAATATACAGTAAAACAAAGGACGCAGTATTGGAGAATGATAGATAAGCTTGATCTGTAGAATAGCTTGTAGTGGTGACGAAGACAATATATGTAACAAAACATTTATTGCTACGACTCAAAATAAACTTAAGAATCTTATCGCATAAGTCAGACTTAAAAGCTATCAACAGAGGAATGGAAAAGAAAACCGCTCTCGCAGCCCACTGTGCAGTGAGCAGTCATAAACCAGATTTTGGAAACGTGATAGTTTTATAGGAAAAGAGAAATTATAGAAAGAGATTTCAATTCAATTAATAATGTACCTATAGAAAAACGACTCAATTACAAAAGATGTGCGCTCAAACATATCAATATAATAAACAAACACAAACCAAAAGAGAAAAACATAAACAATAATGAGTTGACGTATTTATCTAGAGCAGTAGTGTTCATCCATATTACCCAGCTTTCGAAGTTGTTCGGGTATTTTCTCATTTCTTATTTTCTTGGTAAATATTACAACCAGGGTTACCCAGGGTTATCTTTTAATTTGTTACTTAAAATATTTTAGTGAATTAACAACACTACAAAATTGTTTATAAAAGAGATGTATGATATTGTCAAACGGCAGCCATAACCAGTGTTGCCGAAACGGCGGTTTTTCCGCTACAACTGGTATTTTTTTCTATAAGAAGCGGGAGGTTAGAAAAAAAACCGCTAAGTGGTTTTTTAAGCTGGAAAAATTTTCAGTTGACGGGTTTTTAGCGTTTTTTAAGTTTACAATAAGTCTTGTCTGTTACAAAGTTAGCTTATCTATGTATTTGTAACCTTTTATATAAATATATAGATTATCCGCCTATGCCTTGTTTTTTAAAACTGTTAAAACAATTAATTCAAAAGTAAATAACGAAAAACCTGATTAATTAAAAAAAAAACGTACTTAGAACAAAAAAATAGAATGCCTGTCAATATTTGGAATAAATTATTCATAAAAATTTTTTGCGGTTTATGTCAGCATTTTTTTCGACTAGTTAGCGCTTTCTAGCGTTTTTTAAAGTAATATCTAGCGAGAATTGGTTCAATAGTTTTCGAAACACTGGCCGTAATTGCCCAAAAAAAGTATGTATGAAACAAAAATATCGCTAGCTTTCAACGAAGTGGGACTGTGTCGGCCGTTTTTATATTTTAAAGTTTTTGGAGGGAAATTAGATTTTTTTTGTTGTTTTTTTGCTTTTTGCTTTGTGAACACAATTGATCCAAAGCGAACAGGTTGTGCTTTGTATTAACTGAGCTTAATTTGATGTTTAAGTGATAATTATAATGATTGTTGAAAATTTTTTGTTGTTGTAAAATATTAACTTGAAAATGGTTAGTGAAATCAACCGAAATATTGAAATAAATAATTAAAAAATAAACAAAAACATTGTTTTTATTATAAATAATTACGTATTTCTCATCGTATATAAATAAAATTATTTTTGCAAAAATTATAAATTATTTGAATATTCAATGAATTAAAACAGTTTTTACAATTTTATAAATGAAAACTTATTCAAATTTTAAAGTCTGTTTAGACAACACACAAAATTGTATGAAACCAAATCGATTTCATTTTTATTAAATTTATAATTATTCCATATGTTTTATATTCATATTTAAAATTAAACTCGAAAATTGAAATTTAAATAGTTTTTAAGCCTAAGCCTTCTAGTAGTGTTTAACATATAGAATTACTTACATTAGGAAGGGGAAATTCTATTTTAACGTATGTGTCCACTTCTTTTGGATTAGAAACGTTATAATTTATGCCACGAACGACTGTTATCTCAAGCTCATTATCGGTTAAGTCGGTGTTGCAGTGCACAATATTAAAACTCCGTTCTTCATAATGAAATTTTGGCAGTGGAAAGTTTTTGCGTTTAGAATAACGAACTAGATCTAAATCTTTCTGTACAGTTAAGGCTAAATTTTCAAAGCGGTTCATACCAGCAATATCACCCATAGCTTTATGATGATCTCTGGAAATAAAGATGTGATGCAGATGTGAGAAAAAAATGGATTATTCTTTCTTACCTTGTATTCTTACACATCATCAACTGCTTGGCCAATTGTTCTTCGATGCGAACACCTATATCAGATATATCATCATTAGGATCACACTCTTCGGTTGTAATTATAGCAAATGAAGACTCAAGACTATCTTTTTGTGAAGGCGGCACTGGTAACTTGAAAGTAAAATAACATGTGCTTTTTAAAACTTGAAATGATTGTTTTCATAGAAATAATTTTATTTCACATTAAGAACTAATGTTGCACTACCGCATTACAGTTTTTGAGGTTTTTTTATTAGCAACATGGTAAAGTTTTTGAAATATATTTTTTGTAAAAGTAGGTACAGGTCGTGCATTTGCTACGGACTAGAGGTTGGATTTTGCATTAATAACAAAACGTATACAAAATTCAATAGTGAGCTTTTTCTACATTGTAAGACGTGTTTAACTTAAATTTGGGTAGAAAAAATATAAACATATGTTTGTTATTCCTTTTTTTATTAGACTATTTGAATAAAGTCTTTAAGATTTTATATTTGAACTAGCAGTGCCCACGACTTTGTCTGCGTGTCACTTCTTAATTTCTTAAAATTTAAATATAGAAAAATTTGTTTTTAAATATGTATTTCAGAGTTCTGTGACAAAAGTTTCAAAAACAAGTGTTTTGTTTTCCATATCGATTACTATTACATCAACATCAAAATTTTCAAAAAATATTTTATGTACAGAAATGACCCCTTTACAGTGTTATTATATATATTTATTAACAGTTGGGTGACTCGTAATGCCCTTTATGTGATGTGAGTGAAGATAAATGTGTCGAGCTAAATATGTTCCAACGTAACAATTTACGTCATAACATATTTGCACATATGTTTTCAATATTTGTGACATATTTACCAAATAGTTTTTGTATTTACTACAAGTCTGTAAATATGTTTTCGTAGTCGGGACATAATTAAATACTTAAAATACTTGTATACAAGATTATACACATATATCTTTTGTAAGCTGTGTACATTTTACAGAAAATTGTATCTTGCCTTTTTTCTTAGTTTGTGTAAAATATCCAATAGAAAATTTTTAAGGTATGTGTGCGAACCAAGCAGTCATCTATAACCAACAAACAGGGGTGTTAGATGTGACGATTTTACGTCATTTTGAAGATTTTCCATATATATCACATAATGACAGTTAAAGATTTTTATTTTAAAACTTCTTATATCTTTTTGATTTTCTGGAATCACACATTTTATTCCATACATATTCGTATTAGTAAAATGATATTAATACTCTACAGAAACAGATAAGTATCCAACAGTCTTTTAAAATTATCTTCAGTTGTTCAAATATGAAAACTATCCAACGCCCTTAAAATGTATATATTTACTTTTGCCCCTGGCATCAATGACATCGATATGGCGAAAGAAAGTCAGAAAATTTAAATAAGAAGTAATAGATTTTTTTTCGTTTTTAAGTATAAAACATATCAAGGTGAATATTTTATTTTAAATTCATAATTTTTGGAAATTTCCTTGCGATTTTTTTAAAGTAATATTTATATTATTAAAATATTTACGATATCGCATTATTTAAATTAGAGAGTGGAGATTCAGCATTTTTTAGGAATGAGAAAATTCTATCGAAATCGAAAAAGGTAAAACAAATTCGATCGGAATACTTTATACGGAATAAAAACCATTCCGATCAGAATTTGTGACGTGGCTGATAAAAACAAATATAGTTCAACTAATATTTTCGAAAAACTATAAAGTAATTTTTAATATCGAAAAAATTTTTGATAGTCAAAAAAAAATATAACGTACAACAAGTAAAAGTGATATATTCGGTTATGCAGAATCTTATATGCCCTTCACCATATATGTAAATCTAGAATTAAATAATAGAGAATTAAAAAATAAGAAAAAATAATTAAGCACTACATATAATTTTACAAAAACTTGTCATCGGCTCTTAATGGGTTGAGCATTTTTTAAAAGTGTTAGTATTTCCTTAAAGATTTCTTCAAAAGCTTTTAAATGATACCCATTATGATATCTTAAAAAATATGGTAAACAATCGTACTTTTGTATAAAAAGTTCAGAGGCCCGTAACTCGAAAAATATTAACGAGCGCCAATTTTTTCACTTAATGCTTTTTTCTTATTTTTTAATTCTCTATGTTAGATAAATTAACTTGTCAACAAAACTACTTTGTAAAATAATATCTAGTTACCTTTGATAAGTTTTTTAAATACATAAGTGCTGTTTCTGTATTACCCTAGAGTTAATGTCGACGTCGTTGACGGCGTCAAATGTCAAAAAAAAAGTTGTATCATATAAAATTGTATGAGAGCAGTTAATCTCAACGCGTTGCAACGCCGTAAAAGTTCAATTTGTTTCAACTTTTTCGGCGTTGAAACGCCGTCAACGACGTCGACATTAACTCCAGGGTTAAGCTTAAACCATGGCCATAACCATAATCATATTTACTGTCAGCGAATAGTGGTGCCATAGCCATAACCAACTTTAATTTGTGTTGCCGTTTGTTAAGAAAACGGCGCAATGAAAATTATAAATTAAAACACGCCAGTACAATGTAGAGAAAGTGAAAAACAAGAACAAAATAAAAAAACAAACAGTTAATATCTAAATTCAATAGTCAGTTGAATATGGTTATGGTAAAAATCAAAATTTAAATAATATCTATGGTTACGGTTATGGCATTATGGTATGTCACCAATAACCAAAGACAGTATTTTATATAAATTTTTCAGACGAGTTGATCGCCTGTAATATAAAAACAGCAAAATAATTGTTCTCTTTAATAAAAACTTCTCATTCTACTATTAAAACTTTGAATAAGAGTGTTGTGATTCTTGGGTTCCAATAGGTTATGGGCCTAGACCGTGCTTAATAAAGAACGTAGAATCAGCAAATTTGTGCAATATGGAACAAAAATGCGTATTTCCGTTTTTGAACTCCACAAACTATTTTACGTTGAAATTTAAAATGAAAACAAATTTAATTCATTTGGATTTATAGGATGTTGTTGAAAAGGGACAGCCGAATCCAACAACTCGTGAATTTCTAAAAACGGATTAAAAAGCGAGAGCTGCTATTGCAATTTGCGTGGACAATTCACAGGTGGATCTTATAAGATTGATGATGTCAGCCAAAGCAATGTGGTTAAAGGTTAAAACTGCATACGAGAGGAAAACAATGACTTTGAAGTTGCTTTTTTAGCGGAAGCTTTAAGACAAAAGGATGGTAGAAGGAGAAAATCAAATAGAATTAGGTAAGGAACGTCTTGTTTGTAAATTGCAAAGGTCACTTTATGTATTAAAGCAAGCAGCAAAATTATGGCATGAGCAATGAAATGAAGTTGTGTTAAGAAGGCTTAAAGCTGGAAAAGCAGATCATTGCTTGTATACGAAACGTGTAAAGAACGAAATACTCTATTTACGTGTGTATGTGGATAACATTTTAATTTGCACTAAAAAGGAACTTAATATAACGGAAGTTAATATTCAATTAAATGAAAATTTGGGTGTGAGGATCTTGGAAACGTAAAATCTTATTTAGGAATACAAATAAGTCAAAATCCTAATGGTGATTTTCTCCTTCATCAAGAAGATAAAATAAACTGATAAATGAAATTAAGCTGGAAGACGGAAAGCTAACTTCGATTCCAATGGATCCAGAATTAAAAAAAAAATTTGCCATGATGAAAATTTGTTACCTTTTAACAAAGACTATAGATCAGTAATTGGAGTATTACTTACTTCATCTTTCTATAACAACCAGGCCAGATATAGCAGCTGCTGTTCTAATACTATGTAGAAGATTTGAAAACCCCAGAAAATGAGACTGGGAAGCATGGAAAAAGTTGTAAAATATCTCAAAGCCACAATCCACAAACTCTAATAATTAGAAGAAAACCAAATCTAGAATTAAAGTGTTATACTTCTAGTGGCTTTACTTTTCTAATAGGAGAAAACATTATTTCTTGGTCGTCCAAAAATCAGTCAATAATTGCATTATCGTCTACCGAAGCGGAATTTGTAGCTGCTTCAGCTGCCGCCTAGGAATTACTATGGATTAAAGAACCAATTTCTGTAAGAACGCCAATTCCTATTTACGAAGATAACCAGTGCTGCATAAAAATAATTGAATCTGCAAAGTTTAGTGCAAGAACGAAACATATTGATAAATAAAAAGTTTACATGAAAATAGTGTTATCAAAATATTGCATTGTTTCGCAGAGCAACAACTAGCAGAGTTTTTTACGAAAGCATTGCCAAAATATCAAATGTTAATTACAAATACATATCTATATTTTGTTGAGAGGGGTTAGTTAATAAACTTGTCAACAAAACTACTTTGTAAAAGAATGTCTAGTTTTCTTTGATAAGTTTATAAAATACATAATTGTTTTCTTTAATAAAATTTTTCATTCTACTATTAAAACTTTGAATAAGAGTGTGTTGTGATTCTTGGGTTCCAATAATATTTGTTTTTTTATTGGAGTTACTGCATTGTTCCAAATGATATGAAAAAATTAGAGGTAGGAGTGGTGTTAAGCCCGCTGCATCGAAGGATATGGACCAATTTTGCTGATTTCCAATAGCACCCCGTTCGACACTGCATATGTCTGATTGATTGGCATATTTAAATTTTCTCTAGCTTGTCTAGTGCCTTGGAAAAGTTGATTTCAATCCGAACAATTGACTTCGCTACGCCTTAGAACTCAGAATATACGCATACATACTTTATGGGATCGGAAATGGATATTGTAGAAATTACAAGCGGAATGACAAACTTAGATATACCCTTTTTTAACTTTTTGTAGTAAAGGGTATAAAAAGAATATAATCTTAATATAAAATTATTCTGAAGTCTAAAACGATTTTAAAAATTGTATTTTATATTGAATTATGCTTTCCAGTTAAAAAAGACTAGATTCTCAAAACTTAGAAATAGATAATTTAAGTCTGATAGTTTTATCTGATATTTTAAAAAGAATAACGTCCATACTGACTGAGTCAGTTATCTTAACACTTAACGGACGGGCCCCGTAGATTTACGTTTTTCCATTCTGACTTCCTAGGACGGGCCACGTAGATCTACGTTTTTGCATGAATATTTAGTATGCTGCATTAGGGTGTTTCTTTTGTGCACATTGTTTTATAGTACTATCTGCCTGTTGTTCTTACGGCGTAGTTTTGATTTTAGGAAATATTTCTAAACAATTTTATAACGGTAAAAAACCGTGCAAAGTCTGCAGCTCACATGGAAAAAGGAGCGAAACTAAATATGTTTGCCATTTTTGTCAGGTGCCACTGCATAAAGGTGAATGTTTTACAGCATATCACACGCTTAAAAAATACTAAATAATAATAAATTTAATAAATACTTTTTTTGAAATATCATAAGAAATATAATTGATTTAATAAAGTTTTATTGTAGTTACAACGCTTTAAATCCATACATTCTTCTTTATTTAATTCCCCTGGAAAATGCCCGGAAACTAGGAAAGACAGAGCAGATTCGACCCGTCCGTTAAGTGTTAAAATGCACTGAGAGTAATTTCATAAATGACATAATTCTACATTTAAAGCGGAGCAAATTTATAATCAAGTATTCTTAGATTAGACTAAAATAAAAAATTTAATTTTATTTGTCAATTTGAAAAATAATTTTTAAGAATTTTTTAATGCAAACCAAGGCAAATTGATAACAGGTATACTCACGGCGAAAATTTTTTTCCTTCTTCGAGTGTCAAAAGTTAAAATCTCCTTTGATTTTGACAGCCGAAAACTATTTGTACAAAAACAAAATGTACATGTTTCTATCGCAGTGTTGTATTTATTTTCGCCGTGAGTATACCTGTTATCAATTTGCCTTGATGCAAACGTTACTAAAACGTTTATAATAAACATCCAATTTAACAAAAATACTAAACACACACATTTTCAAGTTGAATGAACCATTAATTTATTGCATGCAAGATCAACAAAACAACTAAATTAAAAAGCTGATATAATCGTAGATTTTAAATTTTAATCTGTGTCGTTTTTTTGACGATTCTAAGTATCCCCCCTTCTAAGCCTATTTAATGGCTTAATCACCAAGGCTGTCGCTGGGTGTTACGGCGCAGCTGCTGAACTTTGTCACCGCAGACTATTACCCAGCTTACCCACCCGTCCTGCGTCCCGACGCTAACCGTTGTTGTCCGGCTACCTCAACAGCTGATACTTTAAATCACCGTTGCAATAGCATCTTTCATCGTCCAACACAGCCCCGACTATTTCCCAACACCGGGGACCGTTATCTGGTCGCAGCAACGCTGCTGCCAATCGGCGACACCGCCATGTTTGTCTTGCGACACACGTCCGTTATCCGAAATCAACCTGTCGTTGTTGAAAAAACGAGAGCGGTTTCCCAACCTATGAAGTTAAGTTCATATATCGCACAATTAGCGTAGCACCCGTCGTTACAGTATATAAACTAAAATTTCCAGCTAATGACTAGTGTCATAGCACGACTATCTTATATTTTATAAAATGCCACTAAATTAAATATAATACCAGTAAAAGTATTCTCGTAAGCAAATTAAGGAAAAAAATAGTTTTTGATTAAAAATGTTGGAGTTTTTATTGCCTTTTTACTTTGTTGATTTAATGTAGTTCCCATTTAATAGAAATTTCTATAGAAATTTAGGAGTAGCGAAATTGCCAGTAAAACATTTAATTTTATAGTTTTAAATTTTATTTAACAAATATTTTTTGTGAATATCATGAAATATTTATAAGTGAAGAAATCAAGCGTATTTAAAGTAGATTGTTGAATGACAAAATGAAGAACTGGACATCGTTACGTTAAACAATTGACCAGAAAATAATTCAGAAATGTTTCATACCTGTCGGCAAAGAAATTGTTGCCCACACAGAGTACGATTTGGGGATATTGAACTATACTGTAAGGAAGAATTAAAAATGCTTCGTATTATATTAACAAAAAATATGTAGCGAAATTATCAAATTAAATCCTAAAGCTAAAATATTTCAAGAAACACAACATCTATAAATCATTAGATCACGGCTGTATTCAACATGGCATAACAGTTTATAGATTGATTAATGGCGAAATAATACCAGGTGGTCGCAATGGCGAATTCATAAATTTTCGCCGAAACGCTAAATGTCAATCTCCATATATAAAAAATATGTATCATTTTTTATGTGGTGTTTGACATTTGACGTTTACGTTTGTTTTGACAAATGTAAGTTGCGAATGTTCTCAGGATGTTTAAGAGCATGAGTGTCTTTTTTGCAACAATAACATAATCTTTGAAAAGGTATTAATAGATGATGATGATGATGATGAGCCTTTGGCATAATCATCTTTATCGTCTTATTTGGAGTGGTCACCGGCATTTATTATGAATGTACAAAATCGATCAGAATCTAAAGAAAGTAAAAAAATCTATCGAAATGTCTAACGGGGAATTAAAACCATTCCGATCGGAATGTGTGAAATGCCTGTATATTGCTTGTACTAATGGTAGTGAAATTATAATGGAAACGCGATATATAAATGGTTGAAAAAGCAGGATCAAACAAACAAGTAAGATACTATCTTCGGCTATGTTGAATCTTATATACCCTTCACCATCTATATATGCAGATTATTGCTGACTAGAATGCATTAAATGACTCTTTTAGATTACCTAGTATTACAAACGAGGATGGGTTTTCATTTAGCAATGTTACTGAAATTGATGTTTTTAATGCAATGTCTTTAATAAAATCACAAGGTTCAAATTAGGTTCTTAAAGATAATTTTTCCTATTATTTCTACACACTTGACATTTATTATTAACAAAGTCTTGACAACCTCTACTGTTCCACGTATTTGGAAGGTGGCAAGAGTAACACCGATTCCTAAAGTTAGAAATCCTCGCTGTTATTCTGATTTTCGACCCATTAGCATTTTATCGGTCTGTTCCAAAATTTTAGAAATTATCATTCGAGAACAAATGTCATGCCAACCAATCAGGTTTCCGGAATGGCTACAGCACTACTGGATTTTTCGAGGTGTACCCCAAGGTTCAATCTTAGGCCCTTTATTGTTTTTAATGTACATTGCAACGTGTGATTTATTTTCTAAATATTCTGCTATGGAAAGAATAAATTATGAATTGACTTGTATAAGTAACTGGTCAAAAGAAAATTTTTTACAGTTAAATCCAGCTAAATGTAAAGTAATGATATTTTCTAGGCAACATATTAAATTAAATGTTATATTTGAAAATGAGTTGTTGGAAATTGTTCCTTATTATAAAACTCTCGGTCTTATTCTAGATGTTAAACTTACGTTTAACTATTATGTTAATTTGGTAATTTCTCGTGTTTCATGGACATTACGAAGATTATATAATATAGCCTATTTCTTACCATTTTCTATCAGACTTAAAGTTGCCATGTCCCTATGCTTGCCGTTGTTTAATTATGGTGTGGAAGTCTTCTCTTGTACTTCTTCCCTAAATATTGAAAAATTAAGAATCTGTTTTAATAGAGTCATTCGCTTTATTTTTAAATCAGGTTTTAGGGAACATGTTTCATGTCGTCAAACAGAATTACTTGGATGTAGTTTTAATCAATATATTAAACTAAGAATGATACTATTTTTTTTACAAAATTTTTAAATATAGGCGTCCTGATTATTTATTAGAAAAGTTCATCTTTGGTGTATCCAATAGAACTCATTCTTTAGTATGTTCACCATATTCAACACTAATTATGGAAAGATCGTTTAGTGTTAAGATTTCAAGATTATGGAATACGGTTATACCATATCAACATCGTCGATTCTCCTTTACCTTATCTACTTTTAAAAATATTTTCCTAACAAATTTAACTAACTAATTTATAATATTTATGTTAACTTGCGCCTATAAAAATTAAAATTTAATGTTCAAGTTACTGGATACGTATTGAGTTTTGTTACTTTACGTTCATGCTTACAAATTTCTGTTCCGTATTTACGTGAACAGCTTTTAACCTTTTTTATAATAGGCTACTATAATTTAGCCATTTCACAAATCGAATAGTGTTACTAATAATTATTTTAACAATCTTTAAGTGTGTGCAAATATTGGGAAATAATGCATTAACTAAAATTTATGAATGTAAATTTATCTATCTACTTACGTACGTATTTTTTTAATATTAATTCTATAGTATATTGTAGACTAGTCCATTAGGCCCTAGGGGCTTGCGACATTGTTATTTGAAATAAATAAAATAAATAAAAAATAAATATAGCAAATATTGGGGTGACAGAATTAAAAAATAAAACAAATGAGTACTGCATATATATAACTTAACATAAAAATGCCATCAGCTCTTAATGGGTTAAGCATTTTAAAAAAGTTTTAGTATTTCCTTAAAGATCTCTTCAAAAGCTTTAAAGTCATACTTCTATTGATATTTTAAAAAAGTTTTAAATTTCAGAGGCCCGTAATTCGGAAAATATGGAGGAGCGCCAATTTTTTCACGTGATATTTGTTCTTATTTTTTATTTCGCTATCACCCCAAATATTTATTTTTTGATTAGAGTTACTTCGTTGTTCCAAATGATATGAGACATTAGAGGTAGGCGTGGTGTTTTGCTCGCTGCGCCGAAGGACATGGACCGAACATGATGATATCCAATAGCACTATTTCGGACACTATGTCTGATCGATTGGCGTATTTAAACTTTCTCTTGCTGATCTAGTGCCTCGACACACTTGATTTCAACACTAACACGGACGTACTCACTTTTTTTGCATAACGAAGACGATTAAGCGATATCCGTCTGTCCGTCCGTTCACTAAACTAGATTCACATAGTTGGCGAAGGGTATATAAGATTCGGCATAGTCGAATATAGAACTCTTACTTGTTATTTTGAATACGCTTAAATTTGATGAGCTGGCTTAAGCAACGGGCGAAATACGTATAGATACCTGCTTTTCCAACCAACAAATAAATTGCATTTTATTTTAAAATGTTATGGAACATTAGCATAATATTGTTACGTTTACTTAAATTTATTAACGTGTTATTTATTGAGTTCATTATTTGCAAAATAATTACACACACAACTTTTAGAGTTTAAATTAAATTACTCTTTATTTAATCAATTATTTGACGATTTAACTATTCGCGATTAATAATACACGCTGGCAACTTTACACTGTTGTACCACAAGATCTTAACTAGTTGACGCTCATAATCAGAATGAATCAGCACGTATTAGCGTTGCTTTTATATACCCTATTTTTAGGCGTTCTTGAATATTCGGGAATTTTTACCTACATGTGCTGCGTAGTAGAAAATGCTGTGTTGTCATTTTTATCTCAGACACATGATGTGAGCATTGTTATTTACTTCTAGAACCTTCAATTATTATTTCAAAATACATGTTGTGTATTTTTATTTAGTTGTTATACAATGCAGGTGTGTGTAAGGTTGTGTATTGTGTTTGTTTATTTCTCGCTTTGTGTTAGTTGGTTTTGTTTTGTAATAAAGATGTTTTGTAGAAACTTCTAGCTTCGAAAACAAACACAATAGGCCATTTTCACTTTCTTCGCCTCAATTATTTTTATATCTTTTTATGATTTTAATAAAGCATCTTTGTAACGATATTATAAAAATTCACAAAAAAAATTTATATACTATAATGATTAAAACAATTAATAATTTTGATCGGTGTTGGTTTTAATTCACATGGTTATCTTTTTGAATTTAATGATTTAATTAACTACTCATATTTGTTGTAGAAATGAGTATACTTGCATTTTTGGATAATTTTAAGAAATAATATTTTTGATAAATAAAAGCAATATAAATATGGGATTTATGTCGGAGCAAAAATTTAACTTATATTCATTACAACAGGGCTACTCATTTCGACGCTCGGTGTTGTTCTAACTCATTAATTATAGATTGTTGTTTGCAAGCAATTAAGTTGTAGTCAGTTCCTGATACCCTTTCTTATCTCGCTTCGTTTATGACTGCATTATTTTCCACTTGAAGTACACAAGAATATTTTTAAATGCAGAGACTATAACTACTATCAGTGAAATATTCTTGACGAAATTATTTTTAATAATATGTGGAACACTATTTTCTGAATAAGTTACATAAAACCGTTCCAACTAGGAGAACCCATAAAAGTTTGTTAGATATTAAAAAAGTTATGGAGTGAATTGGATAATTTATTGCAGACATGGGAATAGAGCTAAAAGTGTTTTGAGAAAGCATAGGTAAAAAAGGTAGGTATTTAAAAAATGTGGAAAATAAATAACGTATAAAAAAATGGTTTCTCAATGATTTGATTCTCACAATCCTGAAGTATTTAATTGGTATTTTAATAATATTTACAGGTCTGTTCTGAAAATCACGTAAATTCAAATCACGAACAGTTTTAAAAACACGCAGACGATTTGGTGCTGTTCTGCAAATCACGTGATTTTCAATTTTTCGGCGTGGTTTTAATTTTTCGAAAACAGGAGAAACCGGCTTTTTTAGATTTGTGTTGTGTGTTTTTTTTACATTTGTAATTAAAATATTATAAGTAATTTAAGTAAGTTAAAACGTGTGGAACTAAAATAAATTAGTGAATTTTTATTTGTTTGTAATACATGTGCTTTTATTTTCTTATTGGTGTTAATCGAAGGGCTTAAAATTTGGCGTTCAAATTAAAATTGAAAATGTGAAAATTAATGCAAAAAGTTTAGGTAGTTGCTACTATATTATATTTTGCACTTTTTTTTTTTTTTTTTTTTTTAAAGAGAAGTAGCACTTCAGGCATTAATGCCTACTTAGTTTTTTAACCGTGCTACATTCTTTAGGAAAGGGATAGATGAGAGAGAAGACAGGTGGTGAAAGGAGATAGATATAGCCATTTTATTAATTATTTTACTTCGCCGGCGAATATGCTATGAAGAAGTACCGACGAAGGAGGCTGCATGTTTTTTTTTATGTTAATTACGCTTATGTATTTATACCATTAAACAGAAAAAAACATTTTTTTTTATTTTTTGACTGCCGCAAGGGTTGAACCCAGGTCAGCCAGATTTGTAGTCAACGTGCTTACCACCTAGACTACAGCAGCCACTTAATATTTTCTAAATTTGATGCTGGAAACATTAGCATAAACAAGATAAATCTTAAATGACATTTTTTATTCTGACAATTTTGCAACACTAGAATATTCTTTGAAAACACAAACCAGCTAACCGCTAACGAGAAAGAGAAAATCACGAGCATTACTAAATAAAGCAAGACAATTTTTTATAAAATATGCAGTGTTTTTAAAAATTTCGTAATTTCGTTTTTATGTGTATAAAATCTATTTTAATTGCAAAATTAAGAAGAAGACATATCGATTTAAATATATAATGCCATTATTATTATTTTCTAAGCGAAATAATAAGAAAAAATATGTAACGTAATGTGCTTTTTTTTTTTAAAGAGAAGTAGCACTTCAGGCATTAATACCTACTTAGTTTTTGTAACCGTGCTACATTCTTTAGGAAAGGTATAGATGAGAGAGAAGACAGCTGGTGAAAGGAAATAGATATAGCCATTTTATTAATTTTTTTACTTCGCCGGCGAATATGCTATGAAGAAGTACCGACGAAGGAGGCTGCATGTTTTTATGTTAATTCTGATTATGTATTTATCAGAGAACTGCACGAGTACACCGCAACTCATGAGTACACCGCATACTTACTCTATACATACTCTATACTTTTCATACTCGAGTATTTTAAACACCGCAATAAAAAGTTGCGGTGTTTATTTTACCCATTCCTGTAAAAACGAGTATCAAAAATATCGCAATCAGAATTTTAAGTATTTTTTATACTCGTACGCCAGAATTTTTTAATTCTCTTTATTTGTAAGTAACGTTGCCACATTTTTACCCTATTAAAGTTTTTTACTGCCGTTTTATGAAATACTGCATTGTATGCAGATCTATTTATAAACAATAAAAAAAAAACAAAATTTGATCAAATCTATTGCTTAAACATTATAAGCAGAAAAACAGACAACAACCGTTTTCATAGGTATGAAATACAACACATATTTAATGAACTAAACGCAATAAAAACCCCTTAAAGGCACAGCTTTTGTACACTATTTAAAGCAGGTATCCTTTTTTTGTTGCTGTTATGAACAATTATTTTCAGTTTATGCGCCTTGTTGTCATAAACGTGCTACTAACGGTATTTAGGAAAACAAAATGATAAAATGAATCCGTGAATAAAAGGAAAATTACTTAATTTTTTTAGTTTTAACAAAACTGTATATACGCAGATGTAATATTGCATTGACTGAATAGACATAGACCTCATAAATAATAATAAATAAAATAAAGTTTTTAGGTTACATATTTTATTTTGTTAAATATAATTATTGCTTTTATACATATTTATTAATTTTAAAAATCTATTTGCTTAACGAATAGAATTTTTAAATTTCTCTCCTGTGTGACTTAAAAAAACCCTAACAAAAACGTAATATAATAAACAATGAACTATTCTTGAGTTATTAGTAAACTTTTGTTGTGTTTTTAATAAATGAAAATATGGCGAATTTTACGGGTTCTACTTAATTTATTTTCTGTTATACATTAAATAAACTTTCATAATTTCAAAGAAGTATGTAAGTATGTTAGCTAATTTAGACATTGACGACTTTAAATATTGTGTTTGATTTAATAATTCTGATCTGATAACTCTGTTTTCCTCTCACTACACATGTTAAAATCTCTCTCTTGGTGTTTGTTGTGAGTGTGTACGAATAAAGTAAAGCCAGCATCGCAAACATTTTACTTGAGTATGGTAGACACTTATACTCAAATGGAATGGGTATAGTAAATACTCGCACTTAAGAAATGCGGTGGCGATCACACCGCAACGCATTTAGGATGAGTATACTTAGAGTATTAAAAACAGACACTCTTGCAGTTCTCTGGTATTTATACCATTAAACAAAAAAAAAACATTTTTTTTTTTATTTTTTTGACTGCCGCAAGGGTTGAAGCCAGGGCAGCCAGATTTGTAGTCAACGTGCTTACCACCTAGACTACAGCAGCCTCTACTTACCCTAATTTCAATACATTTTCTGAGAACGGATTTAACTTAACACACGCATCAATTAAATTATATTGCCGTTGCAAATAAATTTATTAAAATTGTTAATTTTTATGTGGTAAAATTCTTGCTGCACATTTTTAATAATACAATTGTTTTAACGTCTACTTACCCTGATATTTGCAAGATTGCTAAAAATTTTTCCTATCCCCAAAAAAGGAACAAATAAAAGAATAAATAAATTCAGGGGTTCCACAAGGCTGCGTTCTTTCTCCTATCCTATTTCTTATTTTTCTAAATGCAATTTATATTCATTCGGCAAACGGTAAAGCCTTTTAGAGATTGGGGCCAAGCGACAGGATATAAATGATACGCCCAATTAACAATGTCTGATTGGGGCTGGTGAACAGAGTCGGTATTAATGCTCATAGGATTTAATGTTGTATGCGTACGCACAGATGGTGCTTCATCTGTAATTATGCATTGGCGATGTTCGATGGACTAAATACATTTTTTAAGTCTAAAAAGAAGCATCCGGCCAAAAATGGAATACAACTCTCATGTATGAGCTTGTTCTCCAAGGTTTGTTTTGGAGTTTCTCGACCACGTGTAGGAAAGGGTGAAGAGGCTCATAGATGAAAGTTGGGTACCGATCTATATTGACTTCATTGAACATCAACGCAATGTTGGTTGTGTTTTGCTGTTTTATTGATACTACAAAAAAATGAGATTAGGGAATTTGTTCCAAATGTCTGAACGTTTTTGCGTACAAAACGATTTTCGTTTAGAGCCCATCAATTGGTGGTCTATTGCTTAGTGAATCGGATAATGCATTACAGGGAACAGCTCGTACGTGGAATCATCTTCCTTCAAAGGTCCTTCCTGTCAATTTCAATGTAGAAAAATTAAAATCAAATGCCTACAATTTTTTAGTTCTGGCACAAATCAATGCTTGAGTAGGGGTCATCTCTAGAGTGCTGGTCCGAGACAAAAAAAAAAATTATAGACCTGTTAGTATTCTACAATGTTTGCAAAGATTTTTGAAATCGTTCTGAAGAATCAGATCTTGGGTTCATTGTTATTTAAATAATTTACTTAGTAATTGCCATTTGGCTTCCGAACCGGTAGTAGTACTATGTCTATGCTATTAAATCTAATGGACGGCATAAGAGCAAATTGTAACAACAGGAAAATGTCTTCATTAATTTCGCTTGACTTCGATACCGTAAATTACACAGTGCTGGTTCACATTTAATTTTTCTGCTTTGTCTTGTGAATATATATACTCATACTTAGTTAAAAGACAACAATTTTTTTTCATAATTTTAAAAATTAAAGGGTGTCCCAAAATAAAACCATTTAAAATTAAGAAATTCTTATCATTTTAGCTCCTAGTAGCAAAAAGGAATACAAAAATAAGTATAAAAATTGAAGGGCATTCCAATAGGTGCCATGTCCTATATGCGCCTATCTTTTGAGCCGTTATAAACAAACGCTTGAGAATTGGACAGAATATAACTCTCGTAGTAACAAGTATAAATATTCAAAAGGGTGCCCAATAGTTCGTTTAATTTGATGTATATGTCCAACATTTCAATGGCATTGATAAATCCGCTATAACAAGAATAAAATTTGCATTTGGAAATTAAGGGGTGTCCCAATAGTTAATGTAATTTGATGTATGTGACAAACTTTTAAACCGTTACAGACAGACAGATTAAATTTACCAGGGGGCAAATTACGGAACTCGATATCGATCGAAATTTCAATAAAATTTAAATATAAATTTCGATCGATATCGGTTGCTATAATTTGCCCCCAGGAATCTTTATTCCTAAGCCCCCTATAACAACAAGTATACAATTTGAATTTATAAATTGTTTAAGTTGAATTGTTTATTATTTTTGCAGCGGTTGTAAGTCAATTTTATAGAATGCATTCTCTTTTCATTCTGTTGACTTTTATTAGGATTAAATTCTACTCCCTTTGTAATTTTTGGGAGTATTTGTTTCCATAATAACGAGTAAAACCGCTAACGGTACATCTTAAGCATTGTTTTTCACCGTCTTTAGTCTTATAAAAAGAACAAGAACTCTAATCGTTTAATAATATTAACGCGAAAACACGCAAATATCAAAACTTCAATGTAATATTTAAATAAATTTGAGAATTCTTTCTCCAATTGTTTGAAATTATAATTTATGCTTTTATTTTCTTATTTTACCATTTTATACGCAAACATTTGGTCCATTCAACCTGATATTGTGGATATACATACATAGGTGAAGTTATTAATAAAATAACTTCAATTTTTTTATTTCTGCCTTATTATCAAGGACGTCATCGTTTTCTACCACCAAGTACCCCAACATCGATGATGATGTTTGTTAAAAACGGATAACTTATAAAAGGAGCGTAGTTAAATTTTGATTAATTTAGTGGAAATAAATAATTGAAAAGTGTAAAAGTAGATGAAATAAAGAAAATATATGCACATACATACATAAAAGTATTTGCAAAAATATTGCCTATTGTAGTTGATAAAATAATTTCTAAAGCCTGTACAGACGGTTGTCAGATCTTACAATACTGTCAGACCTAACAATGCACTGACAATGACAAGGCAAAGAAAAATTTTAAACATCATGTAGATTGTCAGTTCACACGATTGCAAGGCATTTGTCAGAAAACTGAACTGAAATTACCGTTTCTGATAAATAGCAACAAATTTATCTTCACCTGAAAAATATCGAAATCAGCACTAAATAAATTTATAAGAGCATCGGATGCGTTGATTAGATTCGAATCGAATTTTAATGACTTTTGTAACGAGATGCATACCGTTTATACTCTTGAGGTTCAGGGTGTAGAATTAAAGAGTTTATGCGAAAAAGTTAAGTCTTCGTATGAGGATTGTTCGGACTTTTTTGAGGATAGTGCTAAGGCGAGCCTACTGATATTGAGGTAGCTTCGTCTAAATATCAGTCGACATACGTAGCGTATTTAAAATGTTCGGCGGCTATTAATGAAAAAGTTCTTAAATTCCAAGCGGTCCCAAAGGTTGCTTGTTCTACGTCAATGAATTCCAATACCGGTAATTTTGACCATAATTTGACCTTACCTCCTTGTAATGTAAAAACATTTGAGGGTGATTATATTGCTTCGCCTGCATTTAGGAATTTATTTACTGCAATAATACTGCAATTAATAGTTCGCACCTTAGTAAGTTAAACGGCTTTGTCATTTGATACGTAAGACCGGCGGTGAAGCGAATGAGATAGTGTCGAAGTGTCCGTTGAGTAATGAAGAGTGCGACGTGGCGTGGCAAAATCAGAAAGAGGCATATGAGAACCCTCGTATGTTGGTTAATAATCAATTGAAATTGTTATTTAACCTTGTCTTACTTCGCTTTCTGTATATAAGGTGGCTACGGATAATAAATATTGATCCTGCTTCAGTCTTCTTTTATCTCTGAACATTTATGGAATTAGTTGAAACTGTCTGTGCTTTCGACGAATGTTAAAGTTTCTGGTGTTAGTTAAACGATTTCTGCTGCAAGAAAAGTTTGCGCTTTAAAATTGGTTCTCCTTTCGATAAATCTATTCTATTGGAAACCATGGCCCTGATATTACCCAATATATCAGGCAATTTGTCCTCTTTCCTATTGGCATCGAGTCTCCGAGATAATTTTTCGGATTTACAACTACCTGACACCCGTTTTTATCAATTTAGACCGGTTGAATTACCTCTAGGGGCGGATTTATATCCCCAACTAATTTTGAGCGAAATTCGTCGTGATGTTTTAGGGACATTGCTAGCTCAGAATACCGTATTCGGATGGATCGTCACGGGATCTATTCCGGATTCAATTGTTCAGGGGTACTCGACGAGAGCAGAAATTTCTGAGGAGGATTCAGGAACCTTTTGCGCTTTTAGGTGCTGGAGGAAACCCCTAAGGCGAGAACAATTTCACCAGCTGATAAATTTTGTGAGAACAATTTTAGGAGAACTACGCGACTCCGACGGCCTATATGTACTAACGCTACCCTTTAGGCCGGAATTCCCTCATTCTATAAATTTAGGATTTTAAAGACATAATGTTATGGCACAATTCTTGAGAAATGAGGCCTCACTTTTATGGAAGCCTAATGTTAAGGCATTATATGATAGTGTTGTTAGGGATTATTTAAGTTTGAATCATTAAGGCCTGTAATTCGTACTTTAACTTCCTCATCACCCGGTATTTAAGCTGCATAGCAAAACTATGAAATTGCATGTCGTATTTAATGCATCGAATAGAACCTCTAATTGCAGTAGTTATAATTCTTGCGAAAAAAAACTGACTTCAAAACAAATTTCATCTGTCTTCTTATAACAGCTCAAGTGTATGGCCACATAAATTAGGTTGCAGCAACTAAAGGGTCACTCTTTAATTTCCAAATTCAAATTATATACTTGCTGTTGTAGTAGATTTAGCAATCAGGTTCTGTGTATATTTCAACCGTCTGTCTGTAACGGTTCAACAGTTTGCCCATATATATCCGATTATATCAAGTATTTAATTTATAATATAACATTTGTATACATCTTATTATACCAAATAAATTACTAGACATTCTGTCTTAAAATTAAGGTGTTTGTATACAACGGTTCAAAATATACGGCCATATAGAGCAAATGACATTAATTTTGGGAACACCATTTAATTTCTAAATTCAAATTATAAGCTCCTTGTTATAGCGGACTTAGCAAAACATGTCCCTTGCAATTTTCAGCTGTCTGTCTATAACGATTCAAAAGTCCGGCCACATGCACCATATTATATCAACTATTGGGACACCCGTTATTTCCAAATCGAAATTTTATACTTGTTGTTATAGAGGAGTTCGTAATACCGGTTTTTGTTAATTTCAACCAAATTAAGTGAACTATTGGTGCACCCTGTAATTTATAATTTTAAATATTATCAGCTGTTACTTCAACGGCCATATCAATCGACATTGCGACAAATTTACAAGCGCTTGTTTATAACGGTTCAAAAGATAGGCCTCTATAAGTAAATCTACAGTAATTATGGGACACCCTTTAATTTCTAAATTCAAATTATTAACTCGTTAATATAGCGGACTTAGAAATACAGGTCCCTTTTAAGTTTCAGCGTTCTGTCTATAACGGTTCAAAAGGACGGCCACACACTTTAAATTACATCAAATATTGGAACACCCTTTAACTTCCAAATCCATGTTTTATACTTTTTGTTATAGCGGTCTAAGCAATACAGGTTCGTTGCATATTTCAAGCGTCTGTCTACAACTGTTCAAAAGTATGGTCATATTTATCAAATTTAATGAACTATTGGCGCACCCTTTAATTTATGATTTGTAATATTAATACTTGTTACTATAACGGCCATATCAATCGACAATCTGTCCAATTTGCAAGCGTTTGTCTAAAACGGTTCAACAGATAGGCCCATATAAGTAAATCTTTATCAATTATGGGACGCCCTTTAATTTTTATATTTATTTTTATATAACTTTTTGTTATTGGGGGCTATAGTAAGACGCAGTCATTTGAAATTTTACAGAATCGACCTTTACAGTTCATAATACACGTAAAAAATATGTATGTTGTAAGGGGCACCCTTTAAAATTTAAGATTATGAACTGTTTTTAAAACAGGACTAATCTGTAAGCATAATCTATCATATTACCAAAAATTTTTAAAATCGGTTCAGAAATGACTGAGTTCTGCAGCACAAATTTGGATTCCTTTTACTTTCGTGTAGAGCCTATTGCCGATAGGACACATTACACCAAAAGGAAAGTGTTGTCTAGAATCGACAAATTGTATGACCCTGTGGGATGGATAAGTCCAGTAATCATTACTGCCAAGATTATTATGCAGAGCATCTGGCGAGAAAATATTGATTGGAATGATTTTTTAGTGCCTTCTAGGGAGGGAATGGCGAAAATTTGTCAGCTTTTATACGGAAATAAATGACAAATTGGTCCCCTTTAAAAAACAGTTCAAAATCTTAAAAATTAAGGGTGTTCTCATACAACATACATATTTTTACGTGTATTATGAATTTTAAAGGGCGATTCTGTAAAATATAAAATGACTGCGTATGACTATAGCTCCCAACAACACAAAGTTATACAAAAATAAATCTAAGAATTAAAGGGTGTCCCCATAATTGATGTAAATTTACTTATATGGGCCTATCTTTTGAACCGTTATAGACAAACGCGAGCAAATTGGACAGAATGTCGATTGCTATGGCCGTTATAGTAACAAATATTTATACTAAAAATTAAAGGGTGCGCCTATAGTTCATTTAATTTGATTTATATGGCCATACTTTTGAACAGTTGTAGACAGACGCTTGTAATTTACAATGAAACTGTATTGCTAAGTCCGCTATAACAACAAGTATAAAATTTGGATGTGGAAGTTAAAGGGTGTCCCAATAGTTAATGTAATTTCAAGTATGTGACGAAACAGTTGAACCACTATAGACAGAAAGCTGAAACCTAAAAGGGACCTGTATTGCTAAGCCCGCTATATCAACAAGCTTATAATTTGAATTTAGAAATTAAAGGGTGTCCCATAATTGATGTATATTTACTTATATGGGCCTATCTTTTATGCCGTTATATACAAGTGCCTGCAAATTGCACAGAATGTCGATTGCCATGACCGTTATAGTAACAAGTTTTAATATTAAAAATTATAAATTAAAAGGTGCGCCAATAGTTCATTTAATTTGATGTATATGACCATACTTTTTAACAGTTGTAGACAGACGCTTGAAAATTACAACGAACCTGAATTGCTAAGTTCGCTATAACAACAAGTATAAAATTCGGATTTGGAAGTTAAAGGGTGTCTCAATAGTTGATGTAATTACAAGTATGTGGCCAAACTTTTGATCCGTTATAGACAGAATGTTGAAACAGGACCCTTACCTGTATTTTTACGCCCGTTATATCAACGAGTTTATAATTTGAATTTAGAAAGTAAAGGATGTCCCATTATTGATGTACATTTACTTATATGGGCCTATCTTTTAAACCGTTATAGACAAACGCTTGCAAATTTGACATATTTTCGATTGATATGGTCGTTATAGTAACAAGTATTAATATTTAAAATAAAAGGGTTCCCCAATAGTTCATTTAATTAAGTAAATGGCTATAATTTTAAACAGTTGTAGACAGACGATTGAAATTTATAAAGAACCTGTATTCCTAACTCCACTACAACAACAAGTATAAAATTTGGGTTTGGAAATAAACGTGTGTCCCAAAAGTTGATGTAATTTGGTGTATGCGGCCGAACCTTTGAACCGTTGTAGACAGACAGCTGAAATTTACAAGGGACATGTCTTGCTAAGTCCGCTATAACAAGAAGTTTAGAATTTGAATTTAGAAATTAAAGGTTGTTCCCAAAATTAATGTAAAATTGTTCTATATGTCCGTATTTTTTGACCAGTTACATACAAACACCTAAATTTTAAATAGAATGTCCACTACTTTGTTTCGTATAATAAGAAGTATAAAAAAAGGATTTTACAATAGTTGATATAATCTGATGTATATGGCCAAACCGTTGAACCGTTATAGACAGAAGGTTGAAATTTACACAAAACCTGATTGCTAAATCTACTACAACAGCAAGTATATAATTAGAATTTTGAAAATAAAGGGCGACCCTATAGTTGCTGTAATTTGATGTATATTGCCAAACTTTAGAACAGTTGAACAAGTATGTATAAAATTTAGAGATATAAGGGTGTCCCAATAGTTAATGTAACCGTTATAGGCATACAGAGGAAATCTCTTTTGAAGTCGGTTTTTTTTTGCAAGAATTATTGCTATGACTCATTCTTCGCATAGGGGCAGACGATTTTTTGATTCTTTTACCGTTTTAAGAGATGAGATGAAGGTTCGGTTGCGTTTAGCAATTTTGGTTCAGAAAATTTATTTTGGGGAAGAATTCGAATCTCTTTTAGCAGAACGGTCGTTTGGTGAAACCGCCATTTTGTCTTACACGGAGAAACATCCGATTATTTTACCTTATTCGTGTCGGCTTACAGTTCTTTTAGGGGAATTGGATAGAAAACGCTCATGCTCTCAAATAATGGCAGCCTTACCTCCGGAACGAACTACTTTAGAGCGACCTTTTACCACTACGGGTGTTGATTTTGCAGGTCCCTTTGATCTGAAAAATTTCAGTGGTATATCTTGCCGGACAACGTAGGCACATGTATCTTCGTTTGTTTTTCCACTAATGGAGTCATTTTAGAAGCAACGACTGACTTAACTTCAGATTCGTTTTTGGCGGCTTTACATAGGTCTTTTGCTAGACGTGGTTGCCCATTCATTGACAATATTTTCTGATAATGGAACCAATTTTGTAGGAGCTTTTCGTGCGATTGAGAGGGACTTTTGAACTTTTCCAACGGAGAGCCAGGCTCGACTGTGCTCTACGTTTGCCGTTCAGGGCCTTTCGTGGCGTTTTATCCGTGCTAGTGCGCCTCATATGGGTGGCTTATGGGAAGCTGCTGTTAAAAGCTTTAAACTTCATTTTAGAAATAAAGTTTAATCGGTAAAATATACCTTTGAAGAACTTTCCACCATACCACCTGGTGAATCGATATCATAAGGTGAAGGCATTTTCTCATGAGATCTGTCGCCGATGGAAAGAGGAATATTTTCATACTCCTCATAAGCGCTATAAATGGAAATTTCCTGACAGGGACATAGCCGTAAACGACTTGGTTGCAATTCGTCATGAACAGTTATCTCCAACTTCTTGGAAATTAGGGCGTATAATTAAAACATATCCGGGAAGTGACGATCACGTTCGCGTCGCGGACGTTCGTACTAAAAACGGGGTTGTGAAACGACCAATCACGAAACTGGTCGTTTTGACCAAAAAAGAGTAATTTGCATTACTATTTATTAATCCTCCTTATTTTCAGCATAATAGCCACTTTGTCGACAATTTTTGAGGATGCCTTGCTACAAGACTACGAAGAAGCTATGGAAGTGCATCCGACTATGGAAGTGTCAGATCCGACTAACATTCAACCTTCGACTGCGACTTCGATGGCTTTGGAATCTCCGCCACATAAACCTTCATCGAAGTTGGATGAACCTGTCGCTGCGGTATCAATAGCAACGGATCCTGCGTTGACTACAAAAAACTTCACCCTTTAAGAGCGTGCTTTGTGTTTCGGCAGCTTATTCATGAGAAGAAACTTCGTCATTCACTTGGGGCCAATGATTGGTTAACAATCACACGTTAGCAATCACACGTTGAAAGACTGTTAAAGCGTTCGAAAGTGCAACAAATGTCAGGGAGATCATAACTTTCTACTGCATTCCCCGAAGCGTGTTGAAGGAAAGGGCACCAACATGAATAAAGATTAGAAGACGAAATCAAAAAATATTGTGCCGTCACATATGGTCAGTGAAACCTCGTCACCTCTGCACCATGTGGTGAACTTTTCGCCGACCTTGCAGGCAAAGCTTATGCTGGGTGACCCTTAAAACTAATTTCCCTGACCGCAAAGGTTTCAAAAATGCGTGGTATGAGAACCCCAATGAAAAATGTTTCAGAGGTTGTTCAAAAGCAATTTCCCGATATGCAGTTGGCGGATCCGACCTTTTACCACTCAGGTCAGGTTGCGCTGGTTCACGGCCCAGAACTAAGTTCCCAAATCAATTACGGGAAAAATTTATTCTTGTCCGGGCTGTCCACTAGCTTAATATAAAATTTTTGGGTGGGTTATATCAGGCTAATTGCCTATCCTAGTCCTATCCTAATCCTAGTTTCTACAATTTACATTTCATGAATTTGTTTAAAACCATCCCTTAATTGGGTTCATTTTTTGGATCTGTTGTAAAAACCATACTTTGAAAATGAAAAAAAACTGTATTCTACTTTTTACTTTTTTATAATATAGTTGAACTCAAATGAAAATATTATTGTTATTAATTGCATTTTCTTTCGTTATTGCAAGGCGGCCGGCAATGTTTAAGTTGAATTGTTTATTATTTTTCCAGCGGTTGTTACTCAATTTTATAGAATGCATTCTCTTTTTATTCTGTTGACTTTTATTAGGATTAAATTTACTCCCTTTGTAATTTTTGGGAGTATTTGTTTCCATAATAACGAGTAAAACCGCTAAAAAAGAACAAGAATTCTATTCGTTTAAGAATATTGAAGCGAAGACGCGCGAATATCAAAACTTCAAGGTAATATTTAAATAAAATTGAGAATTCTTTCTCCAGTTGTTTGAAATTATAATTTGTGTTTTTATTTTCTTATTTTACCCTTTTACACGCAAACATAAATTAAAGGGTGTTTCTATAATTGACGTAATTTGACCTGTATACACCTATCTTTTGAACCATTATATACAAACAATTGTAAATTAGACAGACTGCCTTGTCTGGTATAATAAAAATTATAAATACTCAAAAATATAAATAAAAGTGTGTTACAATAGTTGATGTAATTTAATGTACTTATGGATAAAATGTTGAGTTTGATGGTTAAGTCCGCTTTGACAGCAAGTATAAAAATTAAATTTGGAAATTAATGCGTGCCAAAATGTTGAACAGTTTTAGGCAGACGGTTAAAATTTACAAGGAGCTGTAGAGCTAAGTCCGCTATAACGACAAGCATAAATTTTTGATTGGGAATATTTTTTGTAATTTGATGTATGTTGCACAACAGGAATACAAACGAAAGTTGACGGTACCACAACTCTAAGCAAAATTTACAATTTACGTTTTTTTTTTTTTTTTTTTTTTGGAACAGGGATATTTAATGGCAAGAAGGAATTTC
The DNA here is from genome assembly GCA_916610165.2 of Gymnosoma rotundatum. Lineage (NCBI taxonomy): Eukaryota > Metazoa > Arthropoda > Insecta > Diptera > Tachinidae > Gymnosoma > Gymnosoma rotundatum. Next base: position 84,343,128 of record OU744337.1, on the reverse strand, counting down.
TTATGTCGATGTATATCTACATGTGGTTATGCATATATGGTATATGGCAAAGCCGATAATAGCACTATTTCTTTTTTAATATATAATACTAGATGAACCCGGTGAGCTTCGCTACCCCCCTCGTTATTAAATAAAATTAAAAGTATTTATATATTTACTTCAAAAAATGCCCAAGATATGACGATATTAAATTTTGGTTTATATGGGCGAGGCCACGCCCCTTTGTCCACTCCCAACTTTATATAGTCAAGAATATCCTATTGCGAAAATTTAATGACGATTGGTCCAGTAGTTAAGAATATATTACGATTTTTAATTTTTCTAAAAAGGGGCGGGGTCCCACCCACTTTTCTCCCGGTACGTATTCCTAATTATGCCAATACCATATGTACCAAATATCGTCGACGTAGGTCAAAAAATGGCCAAAATATGGCGATTTAAATTTTTGGGTTATATGGGCGGTACCACGCCCCTTTGTCCAATTAAAACTTCATATAGCCTATTATTCCTTCCAGAGCCACAGTAACATGCTGTGAAAATTTCAGGAAGATCGGTCCAAGGGTTTTGCCTCCTATAAAGCACAAATAAACAGACAGACAGACATTCATTTATATATATATATATATATATATATATATATATATATATATATATATATATATATATATAGATTATTAAAGATATTATATTATTTTATTTGTAGTTATTTAATATTAAAAATTTTTAGAACCAAGCCTTTAAGGCCAAATATAATTCGTATTCTACTCAGAAACTTATAGTAGAAATTACTAAATAATGGCAAATATTATTTTAATTAATATGAAATAAAAAGCAATAGATAATAAAAATATTAACATATTTAATAATACAACTGTAGTAGAAAGATAAATAATGTAAAACAAGTAAGCGCTTTATTCGGCTTTGCCGTATCTTATACACTCTTCACCATCTATGTAAATCTAGTTTAGTGAAGTAACTCCAAACAAAAAAGCAAATATCATGGTCAGAGAGAATTGTAGTTTTTCCTTAAAGATCTCTTCAAAAGCTTTCAAATGATACCCATATAGATATTTTAAGAAATTTGAAAAGTTCAGAGCCCCGTAACTCGGAAAATATGGGCGAGCGCCAATTTTTTAACTTGTTGTTTTTTCTGATTTTTAATTCTCTAGCGCCTCATATATTTAATTTTTTGATTGAAGTTACTTTACTGTTCCAAATGATTTGAAAGAATTAGAGGTAGGCTTGGTGTTTTGCCTGCTGCCTCGAGCGACCGATCATGCTGATTTCCAATAGCACCTCTTTCGACACCATAACTGATCGATTGACATATTTCCAAGGTATTAACACGGACGGACAGACGTACATACGGACATCGCTCAATCGACTTCGCTATACATAAGAAGTCAGAATATATATACTAAATGGGGTCGGAAGTGGATATTGTAGAAATTACACACGGAATCACAACTTATATACACCCTTTTTCCACTTTTTGTGGTGCAGGGTATAAAAAGAATAATATTCCATACGGATAAACTTTAAAACAACGAAAATACAAAAGCTCTGTGAAATATTTTAAATAGATATAAAAAAGTGTTTCATTCTATATTGTTATTTGCAATCTACATTCAATATTATTATTAAAGAAGTTTAGGAGAGTTTTAAAATTTTATACATTAAGTAAAAGTTGCAAATAACATTAAAATTATAAAAACATTTTATTAAGAATGCCGGTTAAATGCAGTAAATGCAGAACATTAATTAGGGGTGAAACAGAAATACAATGTGAAGGAGTGTTATTACGATTTAGCCATCTTTTGTTGTGTCCATATAAATTGGCTCATCCCTTAGAGAAACCAAAATTTTAAAAATTAAAAAATGACCAAAACCCGTTCCAACTCGAGCTGTTAAAAACTCCAAGTATGGAAAATTAAAGAGGAATACCTCACACACATTTCTGTATTTTTACGATTTTGCCATCTTTTGTTGTTTCCATTAAAATGGGCTCATCCCTTAGAGAAACCCAAATTTTAAAAATGCCCAAAACCCGTTCCAACTCGCTCTGTTAAAAATTCCAAGTATGGACAATTAAAGAAGAATACCCCACACACATTTCTGTATTATTACGATTTTGCCATCTTTTGTTGTTTCCATAAAAATGCGCTCATCCCTTAGAGAAACCCAAATTTTAAAAATGCCCAAAACCCGTTCCAACTCGCGCTGTTAAAAATTCCAAGTAAAGAGGAATACCTCACACACCGTTCTGTATTATTACGATTTTGCCATCTTTTGTTGTTTCCATAAAAATGGGCTCATCCCTTAGAGCAACTCAAAATTTAAAAATGCCCAAAACCCGTTCCAACTCGCGCTGTTAAAAATTTCAAGTATGGAAAATTAAAGAGGAATACCTCGCACGCATTTCTAAAATGTGATGCTTAAAGTAAAAGTTGCAAATAACATAATTATTAAAACATTTTATTAAATGCCGGTTGAATACAGTAAATGCAAAACATTTATTAGGGGTGAAACAGGAATACAATGTGAAGGAGTATGTAAAAAAGTATATCACTGCGCCGCAAAATATTCAGGTTCTGATCAGTATTCAATTGGTATAATTGGAAATAAAAATTTCATCAGATTTATTTATGATGACTGTGTCCAGTATATCCATAATGTCGATTTGGTAATAGCTAATATACAAGATGGTGTAGATAAGAACGAGAGAAAATTGTGTGCATATAAAAATAAATTTAAAGCATCACTGAAAGAAAATGAAGGTGAAATTAAGAAATTATTGGAAGCTGTTGAAATAAGGTATGAAGAAAGAATAAAAAAATTAGATTATGCTCAAAGATGTTGTGAAAAAAATGTAAACGAAGTTCAAAAATTATACGGATATGTAAATGATTTTGAAAATAAAAACAAACAAATCATTAAAGAAACAAGTGCCAATAAAAACAAAATGTCCTATGCCGAATCAGTAAAAATTAAAACAAAGTTGCCAGAACCTTCAAAAACACTGCCGTTAATACTTAGGCCATGGCGAAATAATACAGGTGAACGCACGGGCGAAAAAGCCCATCAGCTGTATACATTACAGTTGTCAAAAAAATTTGTCAAAAATAAATAATTTGTTAAATTTTTTTTAATTTAATTTTTTTTGATTGGTAATAGAAAACAAACAATTGAAATTCCTAGAGAAAACTACCACAACATGGAACCGTATTTGCAGTTCCTGATGTGTATAATCAAAATATGCGTAAAAAGATAGTGAAATTATAGTTAACACATTTATAATTTCTTGTTTTTTTTTGTGGAAGATTATGTTAGTCTTCAAATGGTCAACGTGCAAGAATGAAACGGTGCATGTGATTTGGGCAAACTAGTGGTACAAAAGAATTTTGGTCACTTTTCCTGTATTTTTATTTTTATGTAACTTAATTTTTATAATTTTTTTATTCTGTAAATTTCAACCACTTTTTTTCATCAAATACATTTTTTTATTTTGTTTGTTTTTTTACAATATTTTTTTGACAACATACATAATTTTGTAGCAACAAATTGCCTGCTGTTTTTTGTGTTGTTGGATTGTTGTAGCCGTGCGGTCACCTGTATTAATTCGCCTTGACTTAGGCCAAAAGAAAAACAAGGTGTCGAAAAAACAAAAACTGAATTGAAGAAAAATGTGGATCCCGTAATTTAAAAATAACAAATATAGAAAACAGAAAAAATGGAACATTATGCTATAAACACAATCAAAGGCTACCGACCATCGACTACCGACTACAAAAGTAGCTGGCTACAAAAATAGCCAAGTTGCCAGCTACTTAATTTTTTTAACGACCATCGACCACTAACTACAAAAAAAAAACATCTGTTTTGACATACATGTATGTATTTAAGTTAACCAAAACAAAACAAACTTGATTTTTTTAAGCGAATTTGTGTAAAAAAAAAAATTTAAATGTCTCAAGAAAATTTAATTAACTTTATAAATACTATTGCTAAAATAGTGGAAACAAAGACATCAGTGTATGAAGTGTCCACGTCCATATTTCCATGCAAATTGAACTAAACATTTACATTAAACAATATAATAAATGTATATAAACAGTAAAAATTACTATTATATACTTATCAGTTTCAATAAAAAACCCAAAAAATAAATATAAATGAAACAGATTAGAAATTTATGAAAAAAGAACTATATGGAAAATTTCACAAACAAAAAGTAAATGAAAAATGTATTTTTTTTTTGTTTTGAAATCTTAATTTAATAATGGCAAGGGTATATAACTACAGCGCCAGGGTATCCCACAAGTATTTTGATATTACTAGTCTCTCCAGGAACTGCACATCAACCTATACCCTCGTATAGGAAGTGGAAAATCCTGTTGAATAAAAACTGTGCTCGTTGCGACTTCAATTATAACTTCACTTTTTTTTAAAAAATCTGCTCGCGCGCAGATGTTCCCGCTTCGAGATAAAGTAATAAACTGATAAAAAATGTAAACAAATTAACAGATGATTATGATTTTTCAATGGTGCCACTATAAAAGTTTTTTGCGTTTTTAATAGCGATATTTAATGTATTGCGTTTTTAAAAACACCATTTCATGCATTTCTTGTATTGGCACCACTAATCTGTTTTTTGTAGCCAAGAAAAATAGAAATTAGCCTAATACTATGTTTACACGGAGCCCAATATTCTTGCTTCGCTCTCTTTTCATGATTCACAGCTCAATCACGACCGAATCAACGTGCTTCGCCATATAAAATCTTGAGAGCGAAGCATTTTGTTTTGAGACGATTCAGCTTGAATCTACTTGCGAAGCATGAAAAATTTCTGTCTTCCCTAATTTTTATCGCAAGTTTATCTGAACTAGCTGTATATAAATGTAAACAAAAAAAGTAAACCAATATTAAAAGTGCTATGTAAATATGTGTTAATATAAAAACAAATAATTATATTATAATTTAAAATTTTATTAATTACAAACACTAAAATTGAAACGAAAAACAAAATTTTAGAACAGAAGTCAATGTGAAGCATGTAGTATGTGTCGTGGAAACGGCATGCTTCGCAATCATGATTCAGAGAGCGAAGCAAGTGCTTCGCATTGCCGTGTAAACATGCTATAAGATGGCTACGGGCTACAAAAGTAGCCGTGTAGTCGGTGGTCGTGTAGCTGCTAAATATTTATTCTCATAAGCACGCATGTATTCTATTTTTGACATCTTGTAGTCGATGGTCGGTGGACATGATTATGTTTATAGCATTAGTAATTCAAACAGAAAATAATGAGGAGAGATAAAATTAAAGAAGCAATTCAAGAGAAAATAAGCGAAAAATATGATATTAAAGTTCCATACGCGGTAGAGATGTCTGTTACAATTACAGACATTAGTTTTAAACATACGAGAAAATATTGGAAAAGGTCGTAAAAAATCAATTGGAAAAATATATAGAAAAAATGGAATACTAACAAAATACCAATCAGGATTCAGAAAGAATTTCGCATTTGAAACTGCAGTTAATTTCATAGTCAACACATGGAAAAAAATTGAAAAAAGAAAAAAAATATTGGCAAATTTTCTCGATTTTAAAAGAGCATTCGAGACCATAGATAGAAATATGTTGTTAAAGAAATTATATATGTATGGCATAAGGAATAAAGAGCTAAAGTGGTTCGAAACTTATTTAACTGATAGAAAACAAACAACATTAGTAAATAAAGTGAGATCAAGAACAAGAAATACTGATTTTGGAGTACCGCAAGGATCAATACTGGGAGCACTGTTGTTCATCCTATATATTAAAGATTTGCCTAATGTGGTAAATAAATGTAAAATAGTTCTATACGCTGATGATACTTTAATGTATACTGTTGAAGAAGTGAAGAAAATTGTCAAGAAAATATGTTACACGATTTGGAAAGAGTATTAACTCTGGTTAGAAATGAACAAGCTGAAACTAAACGAAAATAAAACAAAATTAATGATAATAGGTACAAACAGAGACATTATAATAAAAATTAATAATAAGGAAATAGAAAGAGTTGAAAATATAAAATACTAGGGTTTTAGAATAGACAGAGACTTAAAAATTTAAAAGCACATCAAATACATTTGTAAAAAGATCGGCAAAAATAATCGGTTATTTTAAAAGACTGAGAAACAAAGTGTCATTAACTACTGTTCAATAATACTCTATGCATGTTGTACAAAAGCACAAATAGAAAGACTTCAAAAACTTCAAAATAAGCCATGCGCTTAATTTTAAAATCCAACCGGTACACATCAATACAGTACATGCTAAATTCGTTAAAATGGCTCAAAATACAACAGAGAATAGAAATTAATACTTTAAAATTCATACGGAAAATGAAGACTGGTAATGCACCACAATATCTTTGCGAACAACTTAATATGGTGGGACAAATTCAGCAACATCATCTGCGGAACGTGCAAGATTTTAGAATAGATAGTGTATCTACAAGGGCAATGCAGAGATTGCTTTTTTTTACAAAGGCCTCAATCTATATAATGGGCTTCCTTCAGAAACGAAGAATGAAACAAATAATATAATTTTTAATAGAAAATGCGTTCAATTTGTAAAGAATAATTCGCAGTTTATGTATTAATGTAATTAAATAAAGTAATTTAAAAACTTTTTGTTACACGATTTTTTAAAGTATTCTTAATACTAATAAAATTTAATTAAAAAATTTTAAAAATCCCTTCCAGGAATTAAAAGAATTTGGAATTCCCTTCCCATAAAGTTAAAACTGTTTTAGCTTTCTAGTCACGCATTTATGAAAAATATGCAAAAATATTTTCTTAGTTCACACTTATAATTCTATTTTTAAAATTTTAATCGCTAAAAACAGTCACTTGTGCTGCACGCAATGTAAATTTATTTTGAATACAATCAATTCCTACTATTAATCTACTAAAATTGATAAACCAAATAATTAAATAAATAATCTAGTTGTATTACTATTCGCTTTTGTGAAAACCCTGAAATGTAAAAGACAATTTTACTATTTTGTATAAAAATATATAATTTAATATAAAAATATTAAAATTTTTTGAAAAAAAAATTCAATTAACATAAAAAAACATAAATTATAATGGTTTTTCCCCTATTTTGTGCGTTATCAAATTTTAAAGTTGACGACACTGTAGGTAGGACGTTTTATTTTGATATTTTTCATATTAAAATTTCTCTTTAACCGAATTCTGCTATCAAACACTTCAAGCATGTTTTGAATGTTCTACTTCAGTTTTGTTATTCTATATCATTTTTGTTCTAGTTCTGTTTTGTTTTAATGTTGTTCTAAAACACTTTTGTTCTCTAATTCTCAATTTTGGTGGCAAAGCAAAACATTTGTGTTTGGAAGTATGTGTTTGAAAATGAGAGTGTGAAGTGAGAGTGAAATTTACGTGATCGCTTATAAGACATTTTTCTTACGCTTGTGCAGCCCTTTAGTATTTACCTTTTGATATCGGTATGACACAATATTTCAGTTTCGGTAACAAAACAAATCTAACCAGATAAAACAATACAGTGCAAATAATGTTGGCGTTATAGGGTTTTTACACTTGCATACATCTATGAGGAACGCGTGGAAGATGTTGAAAATGAAAAAAAGTCGTTTACATTTGCAACATCTTTCATCTTTGACAAACACTTTGTTATGCGTATACCGAAATATTAAGCTAGTTAATAAAATGGAGCTAAAAAAAGTCTACAATAATTGGTTTAACTATTGCTCGTAAAGAATTAGCAGAAGTTATGCTGGAGAACGAAGAAATTGTAGTTTTTGGGAATAAGATATTCCAAATAGAAGTGCGGAATTTTTTAAGGAGAGTTTGCAAAGCGGCTTTTATACAAAACTATTTAAAAAAAATTTTAATATTTCAATGTTCAGTTTTTGAAATTGCAAAATGAAAAAATTTAATTCTGCTTAATTGCACGTATACTTTAATTTCTGAAAAAATATTAGAAAGAAAAACTATTTAAAAATTTTTATAATAATTTCTGCCATGTTCGTAAAGTATTAAAATAGGTTTAAAATGTATTTTTGGACAAATTTGTACAGAGAATTTGTCATAAAACACATTTCAAAGTTATTTTTATTAATGAAATTTTACTTTATTTTCGGCTTTTTGGTTCTTTTTAATTAATTTTCTAAACATTTTTAGAAAGAAAAATTATTTACAAATGTATGCGGACGTTTTCCAAAGAAAACAAGAAAAATTAGACGCTATCAGAATGAAATGCAGCATTTTCTGGACCGCCACATCCTTCATCAGCATTCTTTGCATCTATCTACCTTATGTTATGTACATTGTAAACATCATCTATTTAACTAACTAAGCTTAATGTTAATTTGGTGAGACGAAGTTCACATACAACTTAAAGCTTTTTTCTTTGTCGTTCTCTTTGTAACTCGTCTTGAACAGTTGTTGTTGCTTTTTGTGCTAGCAATTTGATAGCCACAAATGCAACTTTTTATTTTTAATTATTCATACTTGTTTTTTTTTTATTATTTATCAGTATGGCAATTTAAAAACAATAAACTTGCGCCTCTTCCATTATACTCTTTGTATTTTTTTTTACAAGTGTTTCGTTTTTAAATTTTATGTCCATTTTCTAGTGATGACACTAAAATTATCGAAAGATGTTGAGTGGAACAAAATGAGATAGGAACATCTTGTAAAGATGTTGAAAGATGTTGATTTTTAGCCCTATGCATTTCTTATGGCGAAGATGTTACATCTTGGCAAATTGATGAAAGATGTGAGCAAGTGTAAAAAGGCTATTACCATATGTCCCCTAATTTTTGTATATTTTTGTTGTATTATTAAAAAAAATCCTTTTTGAGGTTAAAAAATAAAACTTACCGTATTCAAATCGACGGGTAAACCACTACTTGCAGCATTTAACAAAGCATCAAAACCTTTGTAGATTTTTAAATATTCCTTGGCCTGGTCGATTTCTCCAGCCTTTTTTGCTTCAATAGCTGCTAGTTTAAATTCCTTTTGGCGATCTAGCAAAATTTTCATTTGCTGTTCGGCCAAATTGTTTTTTTGTTGATTTCCAGATGTACGCGTTGTTAAGTCAGCATGTCGGGGCGGTGGTGATGGCTCTTTTGTTGGATCATTTGGTGGAGGATCTGAGGTCGATGCATCGGTAGAAAGAGTATGCGGAATTGATGGTACTGAATCATCCTTTGGCTGAGTAGGCGAGGCTGTGTTTTCCACAGGTAATGGACTAAAGCCGGGTGGAATTGGTAACTCATCATATGCAACCGAGCGACCAGCTTTATAATCTTTAATAGCAACTTCATATTGCTTAACAATACGTCCAAATCTTCTTGCTTTGCTTGCATTTCCCTCAGCTTTTGCTGACTCTTCAACTGATTTGTATTTACCCAAACGCTGTTGTAAAGCCTCCAACAGATTCTTTGCTGCTGCAGTAGTTGACTCTACAACTGATTCGGATACTGGAGCAGAAGGTTGAGATTTTGGTGTTGGATCCGATGTTTGTTGTTCTCCTGCCGATTTCATATTTTCAATAAATTCCTTAAATTGGTCAGGGGGTGGAGGCATATCACTTAGATCAACATCTTTCCCATCTTCACACATTTTAATAACAACATCAAATTGTTTAACAATTTTTAAAAATTGCAGAGCCATGGTATTATCTCCATCGCGTTTTGATTGTAAGGCTGCGGCCTTATATTCTTGCTGACGTTGACGCATTTGTTGAACTAAAAGATTAACTTCTTTGGATTCCGTCAATGCCACTTCTTCATTTTGTTTTCTTTCCTCCTCATTTGGTATAGGTGGCAATGGAGCTTGGCGAACAGGCAATTTTGGCCCTTCATCAGAGATATCTAATTTGTTATCCGTACTCATAACATCACTTGCTGCTGGTTTGACGCTTACTTCTGGTGGAATATCTTCAAAATTAATGGTCTTTCCTACATTGGCTTGTTTTAAAAGATCATGTAAAGTTTTAAGGCCACGGTTAAAACGACGTACCTTAGCACTTTCACCGCCAGCTTTAGCATTTGCCTCAGCAATTTCATAGTTCTTAATGCGACCCTTTATTATATCTAACGTATTTAGATCAGTTGTAGGTAAGTATATTTCGGGTTTACTAACCGATTCAGCCGATTTTGAATCCAACTGGCGATCTTCATTTTGTACGTCTACCTCCTCACCTGCTATACCTTGTAACTCACTCAACAGGTCTGTATCATTTTCCTCATCTACATCGTCTTCATCATCGGCGTCAATATCTTTTAAACTTTCAGCTATCATTTTGTCTAAATCATTTTCTGGAACAAGCCTTGGCTTTGGTTTCGATTTGGCTCTGTTGACTCCCCCTGTAATGGAAGCTAACTCTGCCTCCAAATCACCGTCACTGGTATCATCTTCTACACCATCAAGGCCCAATGTAGGATCAAAATCATCTGGTATATCGGACAAACCAAACTAAGAAAACAAATGACTCATCAGATTATATTGACAAAATCATTATATTTTTCTAATCAATATGGAGGCAAGATACATAGGTGTGTATGTTATTATTACCTGCGATAAATTGTGATTTCTTCTTTTTTGTGGCTCTGCCTTTTTGCGCGAAAACATATTTTAAATGTAAGGAAACAATTGAAATATGAATTTAAAAGTTTTAAACAATAATATTAATACAGCTGCTTATGACATTAAACAAATTGTGGAAGTGTTGTAAATTCATACTAACAAAGCAAAAAGAAATAATTCTAGCGATTTTGATATTAATTTTGACTCAAAATTTTCAACCAAGATCTTTAGTGCGAGTTTGGCTGTTCTAGCTTAATTTTTTTAAACATTTATTTCGTCAATATGGAGATTTTTTGTTGTTTCTTTTTTATGTTAATCTAGGTTACTTACTTGAATTCTTTACAAATATCAGGAAGCACCTATCAATATTTGAAGGAATCAAGCACAATTAACATAGTTTAACATTGATTTCGTAAATTCAACTTTTAAATTTAAATAAGATTAGAAAAAAAAATTATTAAACGTCATTATTAGTACCAATTAATTGATATGTGAGTACATATTTGGATCATAAAGCTGACTTCGTAAAAAATCAACTTACTTGAGGGTTACACGATCAAGTTTTCCTTTTCAAGTTTTAATACATTTATACTTGTTAACCAATACTCGTATGCTTTTAAAAATAGAAATTAACTTGTTTTAAATTTTTCTTTCAAGTTGATTGTTACAACCTTTTTTATGGATTATTTTTGGGGCTCCCGTTAGATTGATGAATTTTATATTTCGTTTTACATGAAAGTAAAGTTTAGTTATTGTTAAGAACTTGACTAGTGAAACTTAAACCAGCACCAACAAAACGAAATAAAAATATCATATTAATATTTTATAATATATTTAATGAATTACATGGCCTATGCTCTTAAAAAAATAATAACAAAATGACAGTGCACGCCAAAAAAAAATTAAAATTTTTTCAGTGTATTGTTACAAAGTTGTTTAGTATTTTGAGGTACATGAGTCACTCAGTACTATTGTGAAAATTAATATTTATAATTATTTTCTATTTTCTTGAGCTTTGGGTCCTTATATTTTTTAATAATATTTTATTTCAATATTTCGGTACTTTCTGCGTACCTTCTTCAGGAAACAAAATTAATATATAACCAAATTAACAAAATTAATTTTGTTAATTTGGTTATATATTAATTTTGTTTCCTGAAGAAGGTACGCAGAAAGTACCGAAATATTGAAATAAAATATTATTAAAAAATATAAGGACCCAAAGCTCAAGAAAATAGAAAATAATTTAATAAAAAAAGGGTCAAATAATCATTATTAAACTAATATTTATAATTTATCCCAATTAAATAATTACGTGAATTCATGTTTTGTTTTCTAAAATCAATTTGTTTATGGACTGTTTTCATTTCCTGGCAATTTAATTTTTCTCCAATTTTTAACAATTTTTTACTGTCGTCATACTTTGTTCGAATGAGGACGTAAAACAAGTGTCAAACAACTTGCAAAATACTGTCACCAAGTAATACTGTCACTTTTGACACTTGCATCTTCCTCTTTGCACAAAATTCGGTAAAGTGATAGGATAAAAGGATAATTTAATTGAGTTTATATTATTAATTTTGTGAAAAATCGAATTTAAAATTATATGTTTGACCAGCGATGAACAAAAGGTTTTCAATGAATTAGCTTAGAAAAGGCATAAAGTTTTAAATGGACACAAGAAAGTTTGTTAAAACAAAAGTATAATAAAAGAATTGCAAAAAGTTTTGTATAGTAGTAGTAAAAAAATCGAGTTGGCTCATCGTACAAAATTTCATTGGCCAACAAGAATAGACATCTACCTATCGGGGAAGATATAAGACTTACGTGTTGCTAATTTCTGGAAAATTATTTGCAGGTAATCAAAATAAAGAACATACATGTCTGCAAAAAATATAAATGCAAATTTACGTGTTGTGTCAGATTGATGAACGTTCTTTTATCATCAAACAGCATTTTAGTCATAAATCATCCATTAATCGACACGTTCCTTAAAATAATTCATTATGGAAGAGGTTTCGTTGACCGAAACAGAAAACCGCTATTATGGCGATTTGTTTTTATGTTGCGATGAAGAGAAAACGGGCAAGATTCCTATGCTTAAGGCATCAGAACTTTTCCGTTCTGCAAATCTTTCCAACGAAAAAATACATGAGGTAAAAATAAATATTTTGACTAAATACAAGAAAAACTGATCAAACAAGCCTTTATTTATAGATAACTTCTTTGGCCGGGATTCCAGACACTGCTCTCCACGTTTCTCGTGTACAATTCTACTCTTGCCTTAAATTAATTGCAGCCAATCAAGCATCGATGCCATTAAGGCAAGAATTAATTGCAGCTTCTGTGCAGTTACCTTTGCCACGATTCAGTTGGAAAGATTCACCACTGAACAAAATGGAAATAACGAACAGCGTTCATCCGCATCACCATGTGATACCACCACCTCCAGTGACTGATCGCAAAAATTCATTAAAGCGATTATACGAATGGTCAGACTCTAATACTTCTGAGTCGCGTCGTAATTCTTCGACAACTAGCCAACCGGAAATAGCACCAACAAATTCCGATGTACCGAGCACTGATTCCGAGGTGGAACAAGGAGAATCTGGTTGCGGAGGAGAGGAAAATATTGCTGGTGTTAGTGGCCATAATAAGGTATGATTTAAAAATTGTATGGGTATATATCGCTGGCCTCATGTAGAAAGGCCCTAACCGGAATTTTTATGAAATTCAGTTTTTTCGTGATTCCATTACAAGTTAGGGCCTTTCTACATGAGACCAGCGATATAGAAATATAAGAAATTCTTTACAAAATACCTTGTGTCAGATATTTTTTGACACTAAGAAAAATATTCCCTTAACCTCTTCGGAGACGAATTGTTATGGCGAGAAAATATTTTCATTTTCTACGATATATTTATTTAAATGTTCTTTTCTAATTTATAAATATATTTTTATATCAAGTTATTTGGGCATTGTTATTTTGTTATTTCATTTTCTGAGTGAACTAATATGACCTTAATTTAATAAGAAAATTTATTATTTGGAATCTTTTTTATAATAATTTACTTTAGTTCCTTTAAAATGATATTCTCATTCTCATGAAATATTTTTTTTTTAACTAAACTAAAAAATGAAATGTATTACTGCGGGGAAAGCATATCCATATGACCATTTCGCTACTGTTCATATATAGCTCATCAGTGGATTCTACCCAAATTTTGTAAGAAAAACCTCAGTCTTATAATTAAAGCCAGTTTGATTAAATGAGAAGTCCATTGAATCAATAAGACAAAAAGCCACAAAAAACTCAAAAAATTTTAATAAAAAAACCCAGTAACCATTGAGTAAATATTTTTATTTTTTCTTCCATTTTTCTACATTAGGGTTGCCATTGGCAGTAGATCAGTTGACTTTCTTGTTTATGTTTTCAGATGTCATATTTTGTGTACACTTATTATTTTTTTTTCCTACAAAAATTTTTTTCTTACAGTGGTTGTGGAAAAATTTTTTAAATTTTCAAAAAACAAAATTGTTTCACTCACTATTTGAAACTGAATTTTATTTACAAATTGTAGGCTTCGCCTCTTCATGATTTTGTTTGCTCATTTTATATGTTAAATCCAAGAAGTTTGGTACAAAATGTGTTTATACACATTTTTGGTTTTTACATATAAAAAATAAGCTGACATAATCACGAGGTTTAGGAAGTTCCTTAAATATATGCATGTAAGTAGCATCAAAGGAAAGCTTATGACGTCTAGATTAATAATATTCTAATTATTTTTTTCGAGCTACATTTTCAAAAACTGAAAAAATCATCGGGCTATTCCTACAAAATTTTTAAGTAATACAGCTAAACAAGTTTTTAATCAAATGGTGAAACAAAATTTAAATTTTCTTGTTTAACCATATAAATTCCCGGATAGAGGAAAATGTCCCTCTTTCTTTTTTACAAAAGAGGTCTTAAATAATTACGGGGCTGTCAAATGTTTTTTGGAGTTTGTAGCCAAAATTTGGAGCCTTACCGTTTACCTTTTTTTAATCGGTGTTTGCACTCGGAATAATTTACAATAATAAAATAAAATTTTGTTCCAAAATTGGCAATGTTGGAAAGGGCTGGAGGGAAAACCGTTATAATTATTGACCTAATTTTGCTTTTATTCGCATTTGCTATAGTTTGTCTTTAAAATTGTTTAAACAAATTTGCTTCTACTGAAGTAAATTTAAATTACATAAGCAAAAAAAAAGAATACCACCATTTGCGGAAAGTCCTTAAAAAACGATATTTTTTACATTTTCTCAATCAAAACTTTAAACTTGTTTTTTTTTTAATTTTATTAATAATATAGCAAATATCCTAAAGTAATAATCCGATAATTAATAAGCGTACTACGCCAAAAACACTAAGTTAAGAATAGCTACATTTAAACATATTTTATAGACATTTTCAAGGTTTGATTAAATTTAAAAAATCTTAATATTTGAGTTAAAAATAAACTTCTTATCACATTTGGGTACGCTGGACATTTTATTTAAAAATTTTTTTTTTGTGCCCTACCCAGAAGCCCTCCTTCACCCTAGGGGTCTGACCGTCTGTAGAATTTCGTTGAGATATATTAAGTGGTTTATAAGATACAGAGAACTGCCAGAGTGTCTATTTTTAATACTCTAAGTATACTCATCTTAAAGGCGGTTGCCAGCGTTGTCAACTTTGAAATTTCAAAACGCACGAAAGTGGAGAAAAAAACGCAACACTTAAGAGAAAACGCACCAAGTTTTAGAATTTCTTTTTTATTTAAAATCATTAATGATTTAGCTTTTAAAAAAAAGTGTAATTTTTTATGTGTGTGAAGTTAAATTTTAAAATTTATAACCCTAGTCACATTCTGTTACGATAACAGAGCTATGTTAATCACTTAACATAACCAATGGTAATACAATAAATCTAATAGGTATAAAAGTTTCCGGACGATTTTTAAATAAAATAAAAGTGGATATACAAAAAAATTATTGGAAAACACTTCTAGTAGTGTTTTTATTAAACTCCAATAGCCAAATATTTTAACATTCTGTTTTTTTTTAAGAAATTATAGAGGTTTTTCCAAAAACATAACTTTTGAATAATTTTTTTTTCCAATAATTTTTTTTTATATCCACTTTTATTTTATTTAAAAATCGTCCGGAAACTTTTATACCTATTAGATTTTTTGTATTAACATTGGTTATGTTAAGTGATTAACATAGCTCTGTTATCGTAACAGAATGTGGCTAGGGTTATAAATTTTAAAATTTAACTTCACACACATAATTTTTTTGTATTAAAAATATAACAATAAAGCAGTCTTAAAGTTCAAGGTTTTTACAAACAAACAGAATTAAAAAATAAAACTTAACAAAAATAAAAAAATAAACAAATATGTTTGTGTTAATTTGTACTAGATAATACATTTTTTTCATATATTGCATACACAAATTTTGAAATAAAAAACAGCGATTATTCATAAAAAATATGTCTGTATAATTACATACATACAGTTTAATAAGTAAAATAGCCCTACAAAATTCATTTTATTAAAGGCTTATAAATGCAAAAAAAAATTATGAATAATTTTAAATTACACCAACTAATGGGACACCCTTTAACTTCCAAATCCGAATTTTATACTTGTTGTTATAGCGGACTTAGCAATTCAGGTTCGTTATAAATTTCAAGCGTCTGTCTACAACTGTTAAAAAGTATGGCCATATACATCAAATTAAGTGAACTATAGGCGCACCCTTTAGTTCATAATTTTTAGTATTAATACTTTTTACTATATCGGCCATAGCAACCGACATTCTGTCCAGTTTATTCCGGACGATTTTTAAATAAAATAAAAGTGGATATAAAAAAAAATTTTTGGAAAACACTTCTAGTAGTGTTTTTATTAAACTCCAATAGCCAAATATATTAACATTTTGTTTTTTTAAGAAATTATAGAGGTTTTTCCAAAAACATAACTTTTGAATAATTTTTTTTTCCAATAATTTTTTTTTATATCCACTTTTATTTTATTTAAAAATCGTCCGGAAACTTTTATACCTATTAGATTTTTTGTATTAACATTGGTTATGTTAAGTGATTAACATAGCTCTGTTATCGTAACAGAATGTGGCTAGGGTTATAAATTTTAAAATTTAACTTCACACACATAATTTTTTTGTATTAAAAATATAACAATAAAGCAGTCTTAAAGTTCAAGGTTTTTACAAACAAACAGAATTAAAAAATAAAACTTAACAAAAATAAAAAAATAAACAAATATGTTTGTGTTAATTGTACTAGATAATACATTTTTTTCATATATTGCATACACAAATTTTGAAATAAAAAACAGCGATCATTCATAAAAAATATGTCTGTATAATTACATACATACAGTGTAATAAGTAAAATAGCCCTACAAAATTCATTTTATTAAAGGCTTATAAATGCAAAAAAAAATTATGAATAATTTTAAATTACACCAACTAATGGGACACCCTTTAACTTCCAAATCCGAATTTTATACTTGTTGTTATAGCGGACTTAGCAATTCAGGTTCGTTATAAATTTCAAGCGTCTGTCTACAACTGTTAAAAAGTAAGGCCATATACATCAAATTAAGTGAACTATAGGCGCACCCTTTAGTTCATAATTTTTAGTATTAATACTTGTTACAATATCGGCCATAGCAACCGACATTCTGTCCAGTTTACAAGCGTTTGTCTGTAACGGTTCAAAACATAGGCCCATATAAGTAAATTTACATCAATTATGGGGGCACCCTTTAATTTTTAGATTTATTTTTGTATAACTTTTTGTTATTGGGAGCCATAGCAATATGCAGTAATTTTATATTTTACAGAATCGTCCTTTACAGTTCATAATACACTTCAAAAATATGTATGGGGACACCCTTTAATTTTTAAGATTATGAACTGTTTATTAAACGAGACCAATCTGTAAGCATAATCTATCATATTACCAACAATTTTCAAAATCGGTTCAGAAATGACTGAGTTTTGCAGGCACAAACATAAAAAGGCAACATTCAGTCGAATTGTATAACCTCCTTCTTTTTTTTAAGTCGTTTAACTGATCACGACAAAACTCTGCTTTTGCTAAACTGTTTAACAGATACGACAGCAACCTTTACTACAAAAACAATGACCATGAAAATCTAAAAGGGATAGTATATTCCATACAGTGAAATGTTTCTTTTTTAACATAACATAAATTAATACAACAACAATAACGTTTTATTTTGTGCTTATAATTTGGTACGTCTTAAACGAAATGGTATTAAAACAGGTGTATTTTTTGTACAAAAATTTTTTTGTGGTGCCACCATCAATTTTAAAAAGCACCAAAATTAAAAAAAAAAAAAAAAAAAAAACGCACCACGCACCAACACGTGAAATTTTCGCACAAAAATTCGAACAAGCACCCAAAATGGTGCGAAACGCTCCAAGTTGACAACGCTGGCGGTTGCGGTGTGATCGCCACCGCATTTCTTTTGTGCGAGTATTTACTATACCCATTCCTTTTGAGTATTGATGAGTTTGTCTCTAGCATACTCAAGTAAAATGTTTGCGATGTTGGCTTTACTTTATTCGTACTCATACTCACAGCAAACACCAAGAGAGAGATTTTAACGTGTGTAGTGAGAGGAAAACAGAGTTATCAGATCAGAATTATTAAATTAAACACAATATCAAAAGTCGCCAATGTGTAAGTTAGCTAACATACATACTTCTTTGAAATTAAGAACAGAAAATAAATTAAATAGAACCCGTAAAATTCGCCATTTTTTCATTTATTAAAAACACAACAAAAGTTTACTAATAACTCAAGAATAGTTCATTGTTTATTATATAACGTTTTTGTTAGGGTTTTTCTTAAGTCACACAGGATAGAAATTTAAAAATTCTATTCTTTAAGCAAATAGATTTTTAAAATTAATAAATAGGTATAAAAGCAATAATTATATTTAACAAAATAAAATATGTAAACTAAAAACTTTATTGCAATTTAGTATTTATGAGGTCTAATGACATTCAATCAATGCAATATTACATCTGCGTATATACAGTTTTGTTTAAAACTAAAAAAATTAAATAATTTTCCTTTTATTCACGGATTCGAAAAATAAATTTATTTTCTTTTTATCATTTTGTTTTCCTAAATACCGTTAGTATCACGTTTATTTGTTCATAAAAAACAGCACAAAATATGTATACCTGTTTTAAATAGTGTACAAAAGCTGCGCCTTTAAGCGGTTTTTATTGCATTTTATTCATTAAATATGTGTTGTATTTCATACCTATGAAAACGGTTGTTGTTTGTTTTTCTCCTTATAATGTTTAAGCAATAGATTTGATCAAATTTTGTTTTTTTTTTATTGTTTATAAATAGATCTGCATATAATGCAGAATTTCATAAAACGGCAGTAAAAAACTTTAATAGGGTAAAAATGTGGCAACGCTGCTTACAAATAAAGAGAATTAAAAAATTCTCGCGTACTTGTATAAAAAATACTTAAAATTCTCATTGCTATATTTTTGAGACTCGTTTTTAGGCTCTTTGTTTTAAATATACCCACAACAAAAAACACTTGAGGTACAATTATGCGAACGTCCACGTAAGCTAACCTAACGGCCGTTTGTTTTTAAATATACTAAAACAATGCAAACGCTTACCGAAATTAACTGTCATGTTTCCGGAACGCTTCAACCTGTATAAAATAGGTTTTGACGGCATTGTTACGTGACATTCGTAAGATAGTGCTGGAATTATATGTGATAAGTACCATTGCGGCACATTTGCCCTTTTTAGGTACTTTTTAAGTATTGATAATAATTGTATCATTCATCAGTTTTTATTATTTTGCTTAATAAAAGTATAATAAATAAATAGTTACATTAAATACATAATAATATTTTTTAAAACAGATAATTAAATTTGTCAATACATTGCACATATTGCAATGTAAAATATTTTTCGAAGCGAAATTAGTACTTTTTCTAAATTTACATGTACGGAACAGTGCCCGTAACTATGCCACAAATCTCAACACTGTTCTGAACAGCTGCAGCAAATTGAAAATTGTGTTAGGTTTTGTAATTTAATATTTTGGCTTTATAGTTTTTTTTTTTTTGCAAAACAATTGTACTTATTTCATGGACATCAGTAAATTAATCCTCAATATCCATTTTTAAATTCTTTTCGGGCTTTTCAAATTAATATTACAAACACATTGTGCTGCACAATGTTTTGTTTTTGTTTATTTTATTGACATTCGTCACATTTGTAAAGTTTCTATAAGTACATAAACGACCGTTCGTTAAAATACGTTAAGTTTTTCTTACATCAACGTTCGCATAACGAGGCCTTTACAAGTACAACGCAACTTTTTATTGCGGTGTTTAAAATACTCGAGTATGAAAAATATAGAGTAAGTCTGCGGTGTACTCATGGTTGCGGTGTACTCGTGCAGTTCTCTGATAAGATACCCAATTTTGTAAAAAAAAAAAAAAAATTTTCAAACCACTTTGCGTTATTTGAATTTGACATCTAAAAATATATTTTACACAAACAAAATACATGTTGTTAACTTATTGTTGTAGTTGTTTTAGAACTGCTATTACCTGTAAAATTAATGTGCCTTGGTTGGGATATTGTAAAATTATTTACACTATACAATTATAAAATTTTAACACTATACAAAAAACAAAAATAGAGAACAGATATTTTATTTTTTATTTTTAAATACTTAAATGTTAGGTCTGTTTCTTTACCCATTTTGCACGAAAATTGTTCTCTTACTTCAAAATTGTACGAATTTTGTTTTCTTACTTCTAAATTGGGTAAATGAGAGCGGTTTTGAGATGATAAATTTCTTCCTCATCTTGCACGAAAATGTCCAAACTTTTTCTTCACGCAAGTTAATTAAATTTGTGCAACAGCCTTAAAATGCAAACAAAATACAAAACAAATTATTATTATTATTTTTTTTTTTTTTTTTGATTTATTGAAATTAAAAATATTTTGAGTTTTTATTTCGTGTTTAAAATGAAGATTTTGTTTGTGTTCCCGTACTTTTATATAATTTTCTCTTTATATGAGAAAACAATGCTTGCTCTAATTTTCACGAACTTTACCCAAAAAGTAAAGAAACAGACTTATTATTTATACTAAAAGTCTTTTAGTCCTGTTTAATACTTATTTTTTTTTTCAAAGTCTACAATATGTTTTTTAAATCTGTTTGGGTTATATTCCGATTTTATGTTGGTCGGAAAAGAGTTATAAAGTTGTAATCCTTTGTAGGAAAGCGAGCGTTGCATTGCAGTTGTTGGTGGCCTTTGCAGACTAAAATTATCCATGTTTCTTAATTGCTATGGTTGAGCCTCTCTAACGTGTATTGTTTGTAATCTTAAATATTCTGGTGCTGTTCCATTTTTTATCTTTTGAATAAATTTTAAAGTATTTGTTTAATTTTTAACTATTTAAGTGATTCTAACAGAAAATTAATAGGTGTGTACTGATTGAATTATAAATTACAACCCGCGTTGCTTTATTTTGTACCTTTTAATTTGGATAGTTTTGCAGCACGAATATAATATTGTTGACCCAAACCCAAAATATGATTTAATAATATATATGTTTATATGTTTATTGCTGTCAATGTCGATATTTGGTTCGTTAAACGTAAAAAAAAATCCATTTTTTTTTTTACAAATACAGTAGCTCACAGCTTATTTTATGCACTGCATAATTTGATCTTTTACGTCCTGTAACAATAATGCCAGTAGGAATTAAAAACACAAGTTCGACGTTATTTCCACCAACAAATTTATTTAAATCTTCTCTACAACGATAAGTAAATCCAAAGGTAAGTGCTTTCGACTTTGCAGAATTCAAGGCCATTGAATTCATTGACGACCAAGATAAGAACCTTTGAAGAGCGCAGTTAATTTCAATATTTAAAGCTCTTATATTAGTTTGAGTACCACTAAACAATAGCATAGTGTCATCCGCAAACCAAAAGGTTCTACAACTACTAGAATCAATGTGAGTAGATAAATCATTTATGCATTAAATAAAGAGTAGTGGTCCCAATACTGAGCCCTGTGGAACTCCAGCATTAAGGGGAAGCAAGTTGGAGCACTGAGCATTTAGCTCAACAAACTGAAATCGACCAGAAAGATAAGAGTAAATCAACTTGCAAGCGATATTTAAAAAGTTAAATAATTCCTTTAGCTTATCCATCATAGCAAAATGGTTTATGGAAGAAAATGCCTTTGCCAAATCAAGTGATACTAGAACAGATATCATCCGTCTTATCAAGAAGAAGGAAGGTTGTGTTGTGATAACGGCGAAACGCATATTGAGAGGGAATAATGAGCTTTTGAACGTAGTATACTATTTGGTCTTTTAATATATGTTTAACAGCTTTAGACAGCGAGGGAGGAATCGAAATGAGCCTTAAATCATCTAAACTACCAATATTTCTTCAAAGCTGTAGGAAAAATAGATGAAGTCAAAATGGTATTAACATAATAAATGAGAATATAAGATATATATGGGTAGACAGCCTTAAGGAAGCGAATAGGAATAGCATCAATACCAACAGACCTAGATTTAGTTTTGCAGATTGCATCAAAAAGTTCACCGACACTCACGGAACCACTATGAGATGAAAAGTCAAAATAATCATTATCAACTGGACCACTATCGCTTACAAAATGTTCATTTATTTCGTCAATATTAAACTCACTTAGCAAACTATTTGCATTACTAAGCTCTGACTTCTTTAAAATTTTCAAAATTTCCGAAGAATTAAAGCCATTTAATAATAATTTACAATAAAAATTTCGTTTCTGCTTACGAATAGCATTTTTTGCCCTCTTCCGATATCTGCATTTTCCAAGTAGAAACACTCTTGTTTGAACAAAGAGCCGAGTAAGCCAAATCTCTCATAGAAGTAGCCATTAAAATGCTATTAGATTTCATCCATTTGTTATCTTCAACTCTTACTCTCTTTCTTATCTTTGGCAAAAACGTGTAAAGACAATTAAAAATATTTAAGTTATTCGAAGACATCAAAAATCTTAGAAGCTCTAGGGAACCATAGATTGTAACAGAATTGAAAAGATGTATGCATTATAAACTCAGAATTATAATATACAATTTAATAATACACAAAAATACTCAGCTTTCATTTAACATTAGCAATCTTAAAGTATTCAAAAAGTAAAAAATAAGAAAAAAAAAACCATAAAAAAGATTTAACAATTTGATAGAAAAGTAAAAACTTCAAAAGAAAAAATATCATTAAATCTTACATAATGAAAATAAATTAAAAAAAAAATAGAATAACGAAAACAAACAAAACAAGGGGAAAAGGTTTTTTTTCAGACTTAGAGACATCGTTCAGCAAATCTGCACATTCACCAACACCATACAGTACTTCCCTGCCATCTTGCAGCTTTCAATATATCCCTGTTGATAATTCTGCATTTAAGAATTAATTTCATACGCTTTAATTCTCGGCATAGGAATTCAGTTTTGATGCACTAGGAGAATACTGCTCGTTTTTATGTATTTATTATTTATGTATTTTTTTTTTTTTTTTTTCATTTTCAATTTTAATTTTGTAAAAGTTTCTAATTGTTTTGAATTTTGACCATGCCTCGCTAGTACTCTACATTATTGCCATTTGATATTTATCAATTTTTATTTCTTTTAACTGCCTCAACCCGTTATTGAACCATTTCTTTTCATTGCTGTTTATGTCTTTTTGGATGGTAGTTATTTTCTTGCTTCTTCAAGGTTTTATCAAATGTACTGTACATACGCTATTGTTCAAATCATTATTAATATTTATTTGTTGAATCTGTTTTATTTTACTATTATGCTTATTTTCATTGCATTTAAATATTTCAATTTCTTTATTTATATTTTCGCTGGAGTAATTTATACATTTTATTATTATATCAATTGCTTCATTATCTCTTATTTTATTATCTACATTAATCTTTACAAATGAATGAAAATTAACTTATTTTCGCCTTTTTGATTCATTTTTAATTTAATTTCTAAACATTTTTAGAAAGAAAAATTATTTACAAATGTATGCGGACGTTTTCCAAAGAAAACAAGAAAAATTAGACGCTAGCAGAATGAAATGCAGCATTTTCTGGACCGCCACATCCTTCATCAGCATTATTCGTATCTATCTGCCTTATGTTATGTACGTCGTAAACATCATCTATTTAATCAACTAATATTAATGCTAATTTGGTGAGACGAAGTTTACACACAACTTAAACCATTTCTTTGTCGTTATCTTTGTAACTCTTCTTGTACATTTATCGTTGCTTTTGTACTAACTCGGTATAGCCACGATATGCAACTTTTATTTTTAATTATTCCACAGAATGCCCAAAAATTTTGCAGAATTAGATATTAAAGTGGAACTCCATTCATTCTAGGTAAACCAAAGGAAGTTTGTGTTTCCTAGAGAAAATTCCGTTTTAGTCAGATTAACACTCAGTCCGCTCTGCTCCACCCAGGTGCAGATTACCCATAGCGCTGTTTCTAATCTCTGTGACACTGTATCGGCGTGAATCCCAGACACCGCCACGTCATCCGCAAAGGTGACAGTCCTAAAGAACAGGGAGTCTAGTTCCAAAAGCAGTTTGTTAATTGCAACATTCCACAACAGCAGATATAGAACTTTACCCTATTGCGTGCACCTTACCGCCACTCTAGTGACCTCTGCCGTGGCAGAAGTAGATTTATATCCTACGATTAAACAAGCATGTTAAGAGCCCGATAGTAAACCGGTGAACCCTCAGCTCCCTGAGAGCCTGAATGATCGCAATCGGGTCGATATTGTTGAAAGCCCCTTCGATAGACATGTAGTTCTTATGCTATTTAGGTGACTTTAACATTTAAGATATTTAGGTAACTTTTCGCAAAAAATACAGGCTCTAATATTTCTATTACTACCTGAAATTGCAGCGTACAGTAGTTTGTAGTCTCTTGCATTGAGTCCTGGATCAATGCGATGTCTTCGCGTTGTTCTGCCAGACGAAAACTTAATGCAGCAGTGGCTGTTTAAGAGTAGTGGAGTTAAATCAACTCACCATCCTCGATAGATGCTTTACTTGAAGCTGTCAAATCCGTAAAAGATTTTGTCTTGCTTTTTTCGAAGTGGATATAACGATTCCTTATTAAGGATCAGAACCGCCTTTCTTATCAATCCTTCCGGTTCGGAACCCTTCAACACCTTCCAGTTACTGTTTGGCAGGTCGGCATTTCCTTTCTGGATGATTGCCAGAATGGTCACAGGGTCGTGTGGCTCCCTTGGTATAATCGCGATAGATCTTAGTCTGCGGAGTATGCCACTTACCTGGACCGCATCCAATCCAATTATGTAAATTAACATGACCACAATATTTTAATGTGAGCAATTTCTTAATAAAGTTTATAGAATCAAGGTACTGATTATGACATACATATGGACAATAACAATATTTTCTTTTTATACCCTTTCCCAGAGGGGAAAAGAGAGTATATCTAAGTTTGTCATTGCGTGTATATTTTCTATAATATCCATTTTTGACCCCATAAAGCGAAGTCGATTGGGCGATATCCATCGCCGACCATGTTCGGGTAGAAATCAACTTTGTCAAGGCACTAGATGAGCTAGAAGAATTTAAATACGCCAATCGAACAGACATTGTTTCGAAAATTTTGCTATTAAAAATCAGCAAGACCGCCAGTCAATGTCCTTCGAGGCTGTAAGTAAAACACCACGCCTGTCTTTACTTTTTCTATATTATTCTGCACAAATCTAGTTAAGTAAAGTAACTCCAATCAAAAAAACAAACACATGGGGCAATAGAGAATTAAAAAACAAGAAAAAAAACATAAAATAAAAAAATATTCGCTCGCCCATATTTTTTGAGTTATGGGCCTTTGAACATTTAATAGAAAAGCAGAATCGTATACCATATTTTTTAAGATACCAAACCAGTATAATTTTCGATAAAAATTACCTATTGAGGATCAGGAATTTCTTATTATATAAAAAACTTTTTGAATAATTTTTAACATTATTTACTGCAACTCTATTTAAAACCAATACTTAACTAAAAATTTTGTATAAGTTAATTTTAGAGTCCTTAATGAAACAACATTTTTACGTACGATTTTGAAACCTTGGTCCATTCTAACGAGAAAATGTCGAAATACACCAAATTATATATAAAAATTTTGATGATATATAACCCGAACAATATGCGTTTCGGCAAAATTTTTTAATAACACTTTTTCTAAAAATTGCATTTTATTATTACTATAAGCTATAATTTTTAGCGATTTTTTCTGAAACTTAATAATTAATTTAAATACTATGCAACGTTGATGAAACAGCTGTTATTTGATTCTATATGTTATTACAAAAACTGTGTAAGTACAAATATTTGTTTGGCTAAAAATTAGTCAAATATTTGCCGTCGAGTGGTCACGCCATGTTCACATTAGAAGAATTTTTGTTTGCCGGCAAATAATTTTATTTGCCTAAAAACAGCTGTTGTGTAGTTTGCTTCTAATAAATATTTTGTGGTCAGACTACGGCAAACAAATATTTGACCATTTTAGGCAAATGTATGTTAAGTGTGACTGTACCTTAAGTAACCACTCATTTAGTTGCTATTATGAGCTTATGTTTATTATGAGTTTATGTTTATCAACTGTCACTCTAAAGAAATATTGTTTTACTTCTTTATAAACGAAAAATTAAAATAATTGTAAACTAAAATGACTACGACGGAATTATGGGTTGATGATTCGTCTGATGAAAATGAACGCACGTTGGAACTTGCCAGAAGCAGAAAGTGGTTGAGAGAGGCTTCCAATAAAATATTTTAATTTAAACTGACACAAACCATCAAAAGCAAATGTTTGATTGAAAAATCGTTGCACAACGAAATAAGGTCCTTAAAAATAGTTTTTTTTTTTAAACGAAGTTACATTTGATTTGTTATTTTTTGTGCTTGTGGCATATGATCCTACAGGATGTATATATTACAAAAGCAATATTAAGAACGATTATCAGCTTTTACCACAAAAATCTGTTAGATATTTTAAAATTCGTCAGTCTTAATTATAACAAAGGCTTAAAATCTCCAAAAAGAAATGGCAACATCTCTAAGACTTAAAAACTTTGCTTCCAGCAGACTGTCATTACTTTTATGACATCATCCTTTTCAGTAACTTTTTGTAGTAGTTTTCATTTATTATTCAATGATATAATATATAATTTTTATTAATTTAGTAAAATAACTTTTTATTTAATCATTAACATTACAATAAATAAAAATAAATTTCTAAAGAAATTCACTTTGAACTGTTTTTAAAAATCATTATCCATAGAATTTAAATTTTGAAAGTTTTTGTACACAGAGGATTATAACCACCAAAAATAAAGAAAAAAATAAATCATCAAAAATCATAGTGTAATTAAAACAAACATTAAGTACTTTTTTTTTGCTAATGTATTAATATTCATGCGCATAAACAAATTTTTATTTATTCAACTAATTAGTACTGTTGATAGGTTATTTGGTTTTAGATTTTTACAATTCTAAGTAACCTAAGTGACGTAACATAAACTGTAGTTAGAAAAACAAAATTTTCTCAACCGATATATATTCTGGTTTCATTTTACTCAAAAAAGTATTTTTTATTGCAACATAGCAAATAGTTCCAATTTTATAACGTTTTTTCCCTCTCCTGTAAACTTTTGAAAGCTACAGATAGGTTATTTCGTCTTTAAGGTGACGATATACTCTTCCTATACTTCGTACGAGGAGTAATAACCCAGTTTTGATATAAAAAGATAATATCAACCACAAATAACAATAAACTTTAAAAATCAAATAACAATTAAAATAATAGTTATACATTATTGCAAAGTAAGAAGAAAATTTTATTTGATTATCAACTATATTTTCGAACATCAATTAGAACAGTTGTTTTTAAGAAATCGCCAGTACTCAAGAAAACAATCAAAACAAACAATTAATAGAACAAAGAACATATATTGTAATATGTTCGAAATATACATAGAGGAAATAAAACACAATAATCTTTGGTGTTTGTGTCGCGACAACGTTTTTACAACTCTGCCCATATCTTTTATTCAACTTCTTTTTATATTATTTATTAATAATAATTTCTTACATATTAATGTGGTGTCATGAAAGTAATGGTAATACGAGATGCAAATGCAATAATTAAAGAATGCCAAAATATATTTAAAGTCACACGGTATTGCAATAATTTAAAGTCACACGATATTGAAATAATTTAGAGTCACACGGTAATTTGATATCGATATAATTTGGAAATGGAATGTTATATTAAAAGTTTATTGGACATTATACCTTCATAACACCACCCCTCTTAAATAGAAAGGTCTTATAGCGAACATTGATCAGATGGCAGCCATAAGAGCTTTCTTTACAAATGCTATATAATATGCATTTCTTGAAGAGAAATAATTATAATTTATATTTATTTACCAAAAAAAAATATTTAAATAATTAATAAAAAATAAGAGTATTTGCATATGTATATACATATATATGTATATATTTTTGCTTAATTCATAAAATTTTGTTTATATAAATTCTTGTAGTTTAATTTGATATCTTAAAAATAAATTATTATTATTCTACCTTTTTTCTTATTTTATAGTTTTTTTGTTATTTACTGTGTTATTTTATTAACATACTTGTTACTATGTATTTCTCTTTAGACTATTTAGTTTTCTTTTTTTTTCATATATGTTTATATAGTTGCTAATTTAAGCCTATTTTTATGAACTATTATTTCTTTCTTTTTATCAATTTGTAAAGTGCAATTGTTTTTGTTATCGACTTTTATTACCTTATATGGACCTTTATAAACGTTTTCTAATTTATGACCTTGCTCATTTTTTATAAAAACTTGATCATTAATTTTAATTTGTAATGCCTTTGTATTTTTATCATAGTTTAGTTTTTGTAAATGTTTTGAGTTTTGCAATGCAGATTTTGCATTTTCATTGGCAATTTTGAGTCGGTATCTAACTTCTTTAACATAATCATCAAAATTATATAAAGGTTCTATGATTTTTGAATTCAATAAAGAAAAAATTTCTGGAGTTTTACCAAATATCAATTCAAAAGGGCAATAACTGTGTGTTGTTGATGGGGTTGTGTTGTAACAATAAGTGAAATAGGGTAACCATTGATCCCAATCATTAAGAGACTTAGATACATATGATCTGATAAATTCATTGAAGGTTCGATGTGAACGTTCAACTGTACCCAACGTTTCATGATGATATGGTGTTGAATTTACTAAGTTTATGTTAAGTAGTTTTAATAATTCCTGTAGTACTTCATTTTTAAATTCAGTACCCATATCAGTTAAAATTTTATGGACGGGTCCATAAATAAGAAATAAATTTTCAAAAATTGCTCTTGCTACAGTTTTAGCAGTTTTGTTTGGAACTGGGATGCTTATTAAATATTTTGTTAGATCACACACTATTGTTATTATGTATTGTTGTCCATGTTCGGTAATAGGTAATGGTCCTATCGTGTCAATCACTACTGTATCAAAAGGTCTCATTGGTGTTGGTGTTATAATTAGGGGTTGTTTAATATTCCTATTTGTTTTGTTCCGTTTACATGTTTCACAGGCCTTTACATACTTTGCGACATATTTAGTAATATTTTTCCAATAAAAATACCTTCTAATTTTGTTAATCATTCGAGTTATCCCTGGGTGGCCACCTAGCAGGGGGTCCTCGTGGAATTTTCTTAATATTTCTTGCTTCTCTGTTTCATCTGTAATTTCTGTAACTGATGGTGTAAGCGCTATTTTAATGTGTTTTAAAAACTTATTGCCCAATTCTTTAAAATCTTTTATAGGTACCTTTTCAAACATCTTATCATTTAATCTCATTTGCAATTTTTTAATGTGAATATTATTGGCTTGCAACTCAAGCTCTTGGAAAAATTTACCTAAGTCTATTTTTCCATTAATAACATAAACATTAGCTTTAAATTTAAATATAATTTTACTTCCTCTTTTAACATCACATCCTTGGATGTGGGTTATTATATTGGGAAGCTTTCTAAATTGGCGCGCCGATATATTTTCATAAATTTTTGGTTGGGCTTGTTCTCTATCTTTCTCTCTTTTCTGCACTTGTTGCGTGGACCTAGTTGTTACCATCATTACATTACAGGCTTTTATATCTTCAAAGGTAATTCTTGACAATGCGTCAGCTGCGTAATTTTCTCTCCCCTTAATATATTCTATATCGAAATTGTATTCCTCCAGATCCAAACGCACTCTCATCAACTTAGAAGATGGGTTTTTCATCGAAAATAAATATGTTAGAGGTCTGTGGTCTGTTTTAATTATGAATTTTCGTCCATAGACGTAAGGTCTAAAGTGATTAATAGCCCAATGAATGGCCAGAAGTTCTTGTTCAATAGTTGCCTTATTACTTTCGCCTTTTGTGAATGTTCTTGATGCATATGCTATGGGCAACAATGTCCCCTCGTGTTGCTGACTCAACACGGCACCACATGCCAACTTACTTGCGTCTGTGGTAATGTAGAATGTTTTTGTGAAGTCCGGATACTGTAGGATTGGTGGAGATATTAGGGTGTTTTTCAAATAATTAAATGAATCTTCGCATTTATCCGACCAATGGAATGGTGCGTTTTTTTTTGTTAGATTTGTTAATGGTTTACTGAAATGTGCGAAATTTGGAATGAACTTTCTATAGTAGTTAGCAAAGGCCACAAAACGTTTAGTTTCATTACCATCCTTAGGCCTAGGATAATTTTTAATAGTATCGTATTTATTACTGTCCGGTAAAATTCCCTGGGACGTACATTTATGACCTAAAAATGTGACCTCATGACAAAAGAACCTGCATTTATCAGGATGCAATGTAAGATTATACTTTCTGCAAGTATGAAAAACTTCTCTTAAATTTTTAATCATATGAGCTTTAGAGCATCCGATTACTATAATATCGTCCATATACAAAAATGCAGTTGACGGTTTTAAACCAGCAAATGCTAGTGACATCATTCGTTGAAATGAGTTAGGTGAGATTTTGAGTCCAAAAGGTAACCTCTTAAACCTAAATGAACCTTTGGGTGTTGAAAAGGAGGTAATATCCCTCGAACCATCTTCCAATTCGATTTGGTGAAATCCAGACATTAGATCCAATGTTGAGAAGTATTTAGCTCTTCCAAGCTGATCGAGTATATCGTCTATTCTTGGGAGAGGAAATTTGTCGCACAAAAGTTTTTTGTTTACCTGTCGATAATCAATTACCAGACGCCACCTCTTATCACCGCTACCTTCCAAAGATTTCTTTGGAACCAATAACACTGGACTGTTATAAGGCGAAACAGAGGGCTCAACTAAATCACCTTTAATTAACTTATCAACTTGCCTCTCAATCTCTTCTTTCTGTGTTTCCGGAATTCTATAGTTTTTTATATATATCGGTGTTTCATCCACTATACGCAATTTTTGTTTATAAAAATTGTTTGTAGATACCGGTTCGGTTTCCAACCCAAACACGTCAGTAAATTCGGCACACAGAGCCAAAAGGTCATTCTTTGCAATTCGCGGGCAATTTACCATCAGTCTTTCTAAAATCTCATTAGACCTAGAATTTTTTATAGTTGTGTCTATTGTTTTAGTCTCGTATTGAGACAGAGGCTCATATTTTATATTTTTTAAGGATATTATTTTCGAAGAATTAGATACATTCATTACGCATACCACCGGGCTATTGATATTTGTAATAGTATTTGGGATAAAGACTTCCTTTTCTACTGTTTGATGTGGAATAAATATATCGTCTATTCCCTGTTGTAATTTTATTTTCCGTACCACCTCTGATCTTGGTGGTATAACAATAGTGTCTTGAATCGGACCTGTTACTATGGGGATTTCCATTTGAATGGTGCTATTTATGGGACAGATTACCAAGAAGTTATCCCTTGAATGGAAGTCAATTATACAATTGTGCGCCCTAATGAAGTCAAGTCCCAAAACTCCATCGCATGGGATTGAGAAATCATCAGGTACAACGTGAAATTCATGTTTTAGTTTAAAGTTGTTGAGGCACAATCAACCTTGAGTTACGCCGATCGTGAATTGACTACCCTCGCCTATGCCTTTTAATTCATTAACTATATTACCATCAATTGGTCCTTTAACACTCCCATGTTTTAATAAGGAGATATCTGCGCCAGTATCTATTAAGAATGTTAGTGCCTGTATACTTCCCGTAAGGGAGAGGTTAACAAAAGCACTGAGGTTCAGATTCAAAGTCAAGATATGTCCTATTCTTCCCCCAGTGTTATCTGGGGGTCCTCGGGGTTTCCCGAGACCCTATTCATAACCCTCATGTCCGCATACTGTCTGGAATTAGTATGTTGCCTACTAGTTCTACTGTGGTTGTTATTTGAGTTTGGCCGGTAATTGTTTTGTCTATTAACTCTTCGGGGGTTTCCCCTGTTAGTTTGCTGGTAATGACGATCTCCACGGTATGTATGAGATCCTTGATTGTTATAATTCAGGCGCCCATTTGGGTATCTTTGCCTGCCCCATCGGTATCTACCACGCAGTTGTAAGACATTTGATACACTTGATTGGTGTATATCTGTGCTCATAATTTTTTCTGTTATTTGGTCTATTGTATCAAAGGTAGCTGCTTCAATGATGATTCTTGTTCTATCATTATTTAGATTCTTCGCGAGGGCTTTTACAGTTGCCTGTACGGCATACTTGTTTGCTATTTGTGGTGGTAAGCCATCTGAAATATATGCGTTTGATAACATTTTCGAGAGCTCGTCTATTTCTTGGGCATATACGCTGTTTGGTTTACTTCCCTGGCGTGCGGTCATTAATTTGGATACTAATATGTCAGTGGAGTCTCCCTTTATTACCGTTTTCAATTTGTCTGCAATGGCTGCAATGGACGTTAAATCGTTGATTGATATGCGAGCTGTCCCGCTAATTTTTGTCTGTATTATTTGTACTGCAAGATTTTCATGGGTTTCTTTCAGTGATTCTAACAGGTTCAAAGCATCAAGAAATTTTTGAAGGTTCTTAAATTTACCATCAAATTCCGGTAGGATTTTAGTGGCTAATTCTATGAATTTAATGGGTTCCATTTTTGAGTCCGCTAGGTCATGGTCAATGTCTTCAAACTGTTCCCAGATATTCGAGTTTTCCAATATGCTCCCATAATCTATCTCCTCCAATGTTATAGTTACGCATCCATTCTCCCTGAATATTATTACTAGTTCTTTTTGTAACCGTTTCTCTATTGACTGAACCTTTGTCTTCAATTTGGTTATTAATTCAAAAATCTCTTGTCTGTGTTCGGGTGTAAGGTAATAAGCAGTGTTATTAAAAGTATTTACTATTGTATTAAAGTGGATTTCTATTAAATGCAGATGATATTCTATTACTGCTCTGCTAGGCAGTTTCTGTTTGTTTAAACATTTGAAGGACCGGAGGAATTTGCTTTGATTTTCATGAAATTGTTGAGATAACTGTTCCCAATTAGGGCATTTTGCGTTTTGCATTTGCAATGGGTCAGGTTTTGATAATGTCAGCTGTTATAGTCAGACATATGACTGGAATAATTTTCCCATATTTATATTTCCTTTTTCGCTTAATATTTTGCCAAATCCTACTCTTAATAATTTATTGTTAAATAATTAATATTGTCATATAAAGGTTAATTATAACAAGTTAGATGTTTATTTTGTTTTCAATAAAAATATTTAAAAAAAAAAATTCTGCATTTGACACTATTGCCTATCTTAAATAATTATACTATAATAAATTTTTCTTTTGTTACTTATCCATTTTTTTTTTTTGTTGGTGTTGCTGGTGTTGATATTGGTGTTGTTGTTCCTGGAGTACAACATTGGCTTCTCCTCGGCGTGGAGAGCATACATCCCATGGCGTGGGGATGCTTCTTCCTTCTCTTTTTTTTTTATATTGTTATTAAAACTTTGTTGCAATGTTGAAACTGTTTTCTACTAAATTTATTTCTTACATAGTTATATTTTTTTTTTTTTTTTAGCTTTATTATTTTTTCACGTTTTAAAGCTCTAAAGCTGGTTTTATATTTTTGCAGAGTTCTTCTTTTGTTCTTGTTTTTTTTTTTTTTTTATATATATTATTATTTTTATTTTCTGCTGTTTATGCAATATTTATACAATTCACTGTCTGTATAAGTTCACTTTATTTGTAATATATTAATTTATGAAATAGAATTATTAATTATTTGATTTATAAAAGATATTTTAATTTATTTTATTTTATTTATTACTGCACTGTTAAAAGTTTTTTTTTTTTTTTTTATAATACATTTGCTGTGGTTCACTTATACTTGGGTCTGTCGGTGTTGTCCCCTTTGCATATCTTTGATTGTTTTGCATACTAATTTAACCAGGTAGATAATTACCATTGCTACCGCTAGCAACAGAGCCATAATTTCGATGTGACTCATGCCCTCGGTTGTCTTATCAACGTTGTCCTCCTTCATAGTTTCCAATATTTTTTCTAATTGTTTATTGTCGTTTTCTTCCTGATTTTTCCCTACCTCGTAGCCTGCTACTAGCAATGGGATGGTTGACAGTATTTTTTTCCACCAAGTCATTTTAGCTTAGTTTAAGTATATATTTTTTAAAAGGTTTTGTTTTTAATTTATCATTTTTAACAGAAACTTTATATGCATACTTCTTGAATCACTTCGTCATTCTTTTAAATTTTTCATTCATCTTTAACAAAAAGACAAATTATTTTGTTTTAGTTCACGTCTTAATTAACACTTTTCACTTGTCACGGTCGCCATGTAATATGTTCGAAATATACATAGAGGAAATAAAACACAATAATCTTTGGTGTTTGTGTCGCGACAACGTTTTTACAACTCTGCCCATATCTTTTATTCAACTTCTTTTTATATTATTTATTAATAATAATTTCTTACATATTAATGTGGTGTCATGAAAGTAATGGTAATACGAGATGCAAATGCAATAATTAAAGAATGCCAAAATATATTTAAAGTCACACGGTATTGCAATAATTTAAAGTCACACGATATTGAAATAATTTAGAGTCACACGGTAATTTGATATCGATATAATTTGGAAATGGAATGTTATATTAAAAGTTTATTGGACATTATACCTTCATAACAATATTAAATTAATTATTTACGACTTTAATTGTTAAAATACTTTTTGTTAAAAATAAAAGAGAACATATTAATTTTTATATGTGTATAATTTTATTGTTGCTTTAAAGTTTATTTTAAGTAAAATTCATAACTTCACTTCAGTATATGCTTGCGATTTAAAGTCGCCAAATTTCTTGTGATTGTGAACTACAAAACACCTTTTATGTGATTTCAACTCGCTTCGTTTTAAATGATTTGCGATTGTCAGAACATGCATGAAAAGTTACTTACGTTGGAATAACTGTTTCAAGAAAAAATGTTGAGTAAATAACTTAGCGGCAACACATATTTTTTGAGTTATAAGCCCCCAAATTTTCTATGTGTTATGTGATATTATTCCAAACGCAATACATATTTCGAAAAAAATTGTTTGTCATGGTCCATAGGTATTTTTTATTACATAAAAACTATTTAAAAAAAATTTAATATAATTTACTTTGCAATACTTTACTAAAAACTTATAAAACAAAATTTAATGGTCCCCAATGGAATAACTATTTTCAAAGATTTGCTCAATTCTGACGAGAAAATGACGAAGTATAAAAATCTGTATATAAACATCTTTGATATATAACTCGAAAAAGATGCGTTCCCCCAACTTTTTAATTTATCTTTTCTATATATCGTATATTTCCTATTTCAAATAAAAAATATAAAGAAAGACGTCAGGTAAAGCAATAAAATAATATTCGTCTTTAAATTCTTAGACTTATTTTTAATTCAGTTTAATAAATCGCACAAATGATGACTTTGAAACGGAAAAAAAAGATCTATTAGTCAGATCAAACTAATACTTTTTGAATTTATTGTCACATTAACAGTATGTTTACAATTTCAATTTTTTTAGCGAAATACACACAGTGCGCCCTGACATAAAGAAGTAAGTAATGCACTACGCTCTTTATTTCCTTATGGTTTTAGGCCGCCAGAGTTTTGCGTTATTTCGGCTAATGATGTTGCCGTTCGCATAGCTTTGTCAAAAATATTCAATATTGCCCCTATTTTTGGGACTGTAAGTTGTAGTCCTTTTCTTTACAGCCATCTCTCACAACGACAAAAGCTTTCATTTGCAACTACAGTCGAAACTCTCTATAACGAACTCCTATATAACGAAGTTTTCTTTATTGCGTAGCAATTATAAGAACACTGTTTTTTGGGTCTACTTTGAGTGTATTATAATCTCCATATAACGAATTTCCCTATAGCGAATATTTCCTTATAACGAAGCATTTTTGCGACCTTAACTTTAAGATTGAAGTGTTTTCAATCTCCATATAACGAACTTATTCAAATAATTTCGACGTCGCTTTGTTGTGTGTTATTGGTGTTGTTATTGTTGCTCTGTATGTACTTTGTTGCTTTCACAACTCAGAAGCAAAGTCTGATGCTTTGAATCGTTTATTTACCATAAAATTGAAAATGTATTTTGGGGAACCACCGAACTATGCAAGTGACAACTGGAATCAATACCATCTCTTACATTTCTTGCAGTCGCTATCAGTTTGCCTTTGTATATCGTGATACATATGTACATACATAATAAGTTGTAAAATGACTCCGCGCCTAAGTATTACTGTGGAAAAAAAGCTATTGTTCATTAAAGAAGTTGAAAAGGGAAAAGCTTCAAAAAAAGACATTGCTAAGCAATTTGGAATTCCTTCCAGTATCTTATCTACGATCTTAAAAAACAAGGATAAGCTTTTAACCAGTGTCGCAGATAATGCATTCAGTATTAAACGCAAGATGCTTAGAACTTGTACCTTTGAGCCACGCTGAACCATTGGGCCACGAAGAATTTGAAGCAAGTGTAGGCTGGCTTGAAAAATTTAAAAATCGTCACGGCATTGTACAAAAAACATTGTGTGGTGAAAGTGCTGCCGCCAACATCCAAACTCGAAATGAATGGGTGACGAATGTCTTGCCAAAATTGTTAGAAAAATATAACGAAAACGACATCTTTAACGCCGATGAGACGGGTTTGTTTTTTAAGTGTTTACCAAATAAAACGATGGCGTTTAAAAATGAGAAGTGCTTTGGGGGGAAAAACAGCAAAGAGAGGATAACTGTTATGGTGGCATGCAATATGACCGGATCGGAGAAAGTTAAATTGCTTATCATAGGAAAGGCCAAGAATCCGATATGCTTCAAAGGAATCAAATCTCTAGACGTAGATTATGAATTCAATACGAAAGCATGGATGACAAGCAAGATTTTCTTGAAATGGCTCTTGAAATTGAACCGAAAGTTTGCTTCTCAACAAAGAAATGTTTTGCTTTTTGTTGACAACTGCGCTGAGCACCCTAGGGATGTAAAGGACCAATTGAAAAATATTGAAATTGCTTATTTCCCACCCAACATGACTTCGTTACTTCAGCCAATGGATCAAGGCATAATTTGTAACATTAAAACGCATTACAGAAAACGCATTTTGACAAACATTTTGTTACAAATGGAGGAGAAAGAACCTCCCATGCCAATAAATTTGCTGGATGCCATACGAAACTTAAGCAAAGTGTGGAATGTCAATGTAAAATCCGAGACAATTGCAAACTGTTTTAGAAAAGCAGGATTTGTAAAAGTTGGCACCACAGCGAACTACAGTATGCCTTGGCACGAAGAAGACTATCTACCACTATCAATTCGTTTTCTTAGAGTCTTCATTTAAAACAGTTGCTAATATTAATGCAACATTTAAAGACTACATTAATGTTGACAATGATGTCATTACCACAGACAACCCTTCCGACGAAGATATCCTCGAAAGTGTTCAAGAAAGTTTTGGAGCACCAGCTATCTCAGGTAAAGAAACAATAATAAAAAAATGCCGTGGCTAATAATTTTTGATGTACATTATAATTTCTCTTTTAACAGATTCAGATGAATACGAAGAAGAATCTGCCGATATTACGAAACGTTTACCCACATATGGACAACTTTCTTCATCAGTTGAAGGTTTCCGTACCTATTTGGAAATGAAAACCAACGTACCAGATCTTGTGTTTACTTCTCTAAATGTATTAGAAAATTATACAGAAGAAGAAAAGTGGAAAAATGTACTTCAAACGAAAATAACTGACTACTACAAATAAAAAATGGTTAAACGGAACAAAATTATTTTGCTTTTCTACATAGCGAATTTTCTTTATAGCGAAGTAAATATCCAGTCCCTTGGAATTCGTTATAGAGAGTTTCGACTGTATCTCGATTAGTGGCAGCTTAATGATTTACAATGACATCGGCATTAACTTTTATATATGCGGCTTTTTGTTGGTTCATATTCAATAAACCATCATATATTGCGTTCTATAGAAATGATCATTATTTGCTGCCCTGATATTCTCAAATCCAGGTAGTCTGTTGTAAAGATATTTGTCTGTTCCCTTCCTCTAGAACAACTTTCCAGTTCACTCTGTTAAATTCATTTTTCACATCCAATTTTATTATTACATTTTATTCTTGTATTCTCCTGTTGTTTTGGCTTATATCGTTCTATTTCAAACTTCGGTTCGTTTATGCTTTCGAAAACTATGTTGCATAGAGTTCAAACCGCTAAGGCTGTCTATGCACTTTTCAATATTACATTATCTAAGAGTATTACTAATGCACAGTGATTTAAATGAAGCAGGCTAATTAAGCCCCTTCCTTTACGTAATAAAAGTAATACCTGTGTCTTCCATTTATTGGAAAAAACACCGATCTCTTGGCAGTTGAAAGTTTAACTAACTATTGAAGCCATATTGCATAACATCTTTATGACTTAATTTGGTATCCCTTCCGGTCCTCTGACCTTGCCCAAGCGTGCATGTGCAATGTTATCTACGTTTACAGGAATATAAACCTTGACTTGTAGCTTTGGTACTCTTGTAGTCATTCTTAACCAAATGGGAATGTTTCCATTATAATTGTTACCAACAATGACTTCTTAATAACATGTATTGTGGGGGTACAAGCAAAATAAGGCCCTATCACCACGCTGTAGCCGATGTTGTGCTGAAACCGAAAATTGTTTCCTCAGGTTATTTCGGAACAAAAACGTTTCGCGTCGAAGCCGATTTATATTTATACTTTAAGCAATAAATTATAATATTTATCAAATTTGCATAAGGCAGCGTAGGTAAGTCGCAATATTTTATCACGATTAATTGAATTTATACAGAATATTATTCAATATTTAATGGAAAAAATTATAATTTATTTATCATTTAATGAATTTATAAAGAAATATTTTTATTTTTTTAGAATTTGCTGATCCCAAACTTAATTGCATTTGACGCGGAACCTTTTTTATTAATATCGAAAATCTAAAAATGCAGTTCTTATTGTTTTTTTATGCACTACATAGTATGGATAGGGCCATTTTGATAATTTTAAAAATTGTAAAAAAGCTGTTTCCCTAATGTACTCGTATAGGTTTAATTCCACTCAGTTTTTTTTTTCATTGCTATTTCGTACGGTTTTCCCGAAGGATTTGTATCTATTTCAATGAATAGCTCTTTCCAATGTCTTCCTTACTGGGACTTTCTGCATTCATAATCTAGAAATTCATTATTATGAATACGTGCTGACGAACTACGAGGCGTTTCGCCTTCAGCTCACGTATTTCATTATTCGCAATTGTTGCATATACTAATCCTCTTGTTTCTAAACCATAATATCTGCACTTTGGTTTTTGTGCTCGTACTTCTTCGTATTGCGGGTTTCTGTACTGTTTGCGTATTGCACTTCCCTACCCCGTCTGTCTACTATGCCAAGTGTGTTGCTTTAGTTTAACAAGTAACTTCCCAGCTATTGTTTGTATAATGCCCTGTATTTTAACCCAATATCAGCGGAATTTATTTTCGTTTCCTTCATGGCATTAGCATATGATACAGATTTGACAACTTTGATAGTTAAACCTTTTCCTTGCTTTCCAAGGGCGACTCGCCCTTTGGCAATTATTTACCGCTGGAGCAGTTCAGCCTTGGTCATAAGGGCCTTCACCTTTGTAGGTTATTTCGCTACATTCCGTTGGATGTATAATGTTTGAATGTATATATTATATATGTGCTGTGTATGTTTAATATTACATTTGTATTGTATTATATGGTTTTGTATAATAAATTTTGTAGAATCATCGTCCTGGCATTTCTCCAGAAGCGTGGAGCACAAACAGTGATAGTCCAACACCTACAAATAGTGTTGCTGAACGTCCGTGGGCAAAAGAAAATCTTTGGCATGGATTACTAGGTGATGAACATAGACAACTGTTAGGTACTGAAGAAGAATCATCAGATCGTCACAGCAGTGATGAAGAAAATGTTGCAGACTTAGAAACTGTTTACCAAATAACGCCAGAGCAGAGAGACTACTACTTTAAACAATTTAAAGCGGTTCAGCATGACCCGAATGGTCTATTATCTGGACAAGTTGCTAGGTTAGTTTTTTTGATATTTGTGTTATTTTTTATATGCTTATCGGTGCACACCTTGAATAATTTTTTTTAGAATATTTTTTGAAAAGTCGAGAATACCAGTAGAAGAG
Organism: Gymnosoma rotundatum; assembly: GCA_916610165.2. Taxonomy (NCBI): domain Eukaryota; kingdom Metazoa; phylum Arthropoda; class Insecta; order Diptera; family Tachinidae; genus Gymnosoma; species Gymnosoma rotundatum. Next base: position 84,302,596 of record OU744337.1, on the reverse strand, counting down.
CTGCGCCATATTTGGCAGCTGTGTGATGTAACACGTGATGGCGCTCTGAGTTTGGCTGAATTCACTGCAGCAATGCATTTGGTTGTGTTGCGTCGTAACAACATTCCATTACCGGCTACTCTACCGGTATGTTTGCATCCAAATGTGTTGCAACATACTGCAACACATAACACAACTCAGATGACGTCTCAAGTTGATCCACCAGAAGCTGATCTTTTGCATTTGGACGACGACGATGAAGAAGACAATACGGATAATACGATTGTTGGCGTTAAAGCTACGAGAAATACTGTCGTTGGAGCTGGAGTAAATCTTAATGTTGTTGGAATTAGTGGTGGCCGCTCATTAAATGAAACAAATGTGATGAATTTAAGCACACTTTCAATATCATCTCAGGTTTGATTATTAGTCTTTTACTAAAATCGGATTTTACTTGTAACCTTCTGTCCTTGCACTGATTTTTGTAGGCCAGTGTTTGCTCTCGTCAGGGATCTAACGCTAATACATCAAATCACAAGTCATCGACACCACCAACAATTCCACCCCCTCCATCCCTTGTACTACAGAATATTTTAAACAAGTCATCGACTCCCCCAACCATTCCACCACCCTTAAAACTTCAGAGTATTTCAAATTCCCCAACTGCTACAACGTGGGCCAAGGTAAGTAATTTCTTATACTTCATTTCAGTTTAGATATGATATCTTTTTCTAAGGAAGTACAACCAAACCAATGGACAAAATTTAATGAATCTCCGACATCAAATGTATCTAGCCCTGGCCCAAAACCAGTGAATTTTGACATGCAACGTACAGCGCAAGCTGTCGTCTCTGATCCTCAAATTTTGCATCCAGTGCCATTAAGAGTAACTCCGGTCGGTAAGTTCTCCTGAGTACCTAATTGAAAATAAAAAACAAATATATTTATTTAAATATTAAATCGCAAAACAGGCGGTGTTATAACATCAGCTGTTAGTGCCACTGAAAAACAAACTATTGAAACAGCTGATGCGGCTCTTACTCTACGTGAATCAAGTCCTAAATCTTCTTCGGTCTCGTCATCTAATAGCCAGGGTAGTGGCGTTGTCGGCTCATCTCAGCCACATCGCGATTCCTTACAAAACAGCGATCTTAGAGCCATACAAAGGCCTCAAGCTAAAAAATTGCCAATTAAAAGTATAGGTGCAATTCCACCGCCACCACAGCGTGAATCTACTACCGATGGAAATATATCGAATACCATTCCTGACCAGGATACACTTGGAGTAGTTGGAAGCGGAGGAACTGTTAACAATTTGTCAGCATCAATGTTGGTTAGCAAAAAAGATCCCCCTCCACCTCCGCCACCTCGGCCACATCGCCATGGACGTAGTAGTAGCTTAGATTTAAACAAATTTAAAATTGGGACACCAGGTGTATCTCAACCCGAGGTAAAGAAGTTTATACTTCTCTTTTTTATTATAAAAAATAAGCATTAATTTTTGTTTTGTTAATAAAGATTATAGCCCAAGCTAGTTTTGATTTACAAACATCAACTGGTTTCGCCGATTTCACACATTTTCCTGATGACAATATTGCGTCCGTGTTTGTAAGTAATTCCTTTTTTACTTAATTATACATATCTACTATTCAGCCGTAAAGGTACTCTTATATCTTTCCATTTAAAGTTTTGGGAGCTTAAAGCAAAATGTCTTATCTTTTTATGAATTAAGCGCCATTACTAAATTATCGATAATCTTATGCAAACATAAGCCAATAGAAAGAAAAATATAAAATGTGGTAGTAAAATATGGGTGTTCAAAGCGAGTGTACATAATTAATTTTGTAATAGGTATAATAATATGTATTAACATGTGTAGATTTCAATAAATAAATATAAAGAAATTATAAAAATATGGAGAATAAAATTTCTTGTGTAATATTTCTTCTAAACAGTTGTTTACATAGAAAAATTTACAACTAATAGCCACCTTTTAAATAAGGTTGCATTACTCTTTCTGATAGTTTGTAATTTTTACTGTTCTCTTTACAATTAATCACATTTAATTACGAACTTAGACCAACGGAAAAATAATAATTTCTTTGTAAAAATAGTTCGAATAATAATATAACTTCTTCGTTCCTGCACAATAAAACTGTCTATAACTTTTAAAATTTTTTTATTACTTATCGTAGATAACGAAGTAAGGGAAATCAGAATTCGGAATAAAAAAGAATTTGAAAAGTACTTCCCAAACGATTATCTGAAAAGAGAAAGATATAACCAAAGGCAATACAGAAACACATAATAAACGAAGCTTAAAGAAATTATTATTGTGTAAAAAATTGCATGCTTTTAAGATTTTTGTATTTTAAAATATATTAAGATTAAACGTCTTGCGTACAGTAAAAAAAACTCCATGGCTCTTGTCGATATGTAAGAGCTGCTTTTCTTCTCATCTAGTGCGTTGGCAAAGTTGATTTCAACCCAAACACGGACATACAGACGGACATCGTTCAATCGACTTCGCTATGCAAAAGAACTCAGAATATACATACTTTACGGGGTCGGAAATGGATATTGTAGAAATTACAAAGGGAATGACAAATTTAGTTATACTCTCCACTTTTTGTGGTGAAGGGTATAAAAATATATGATAAGAGGTTTTTCGTATATATAAATTTTTATTTCATTAAAAGAAAGACGAATAAGAAGGGGAAGTTAAAGGAACGGTCAAGTTTTTGGCTTAAACTGTCTTAGATTAAGAGTTATAGCCAAATAAACAATCAAAAACACAGTTTTTGCACGCAACTTGATTTCACACATTCACATTCCAGGTGTCCATTCATATTTATTTTTATTTATTAATGCTAGCATATTGCGCATAATGATAATAAAATCGATATTTTACTTTATTCAGAATGATCAGCATTCCTTGCCATCTCAAACTGTAGCAGGACACAATCTTCAAACAGCCCCTGGAGCGCTTCTGCCAACACGTCTTTCATTGCAATCAAATCAAAGGGTTTCCGCTTTTGAAGTGTATCGTAAACCGTATACCCCACGCAATTCTCAATCACCAACATCATTGTCTGCCAATGCGACTATAAGTGAAACTGCATCGCTAGTAACGGCACCAACGCCCTTTGGATCAGTAGCTGCAACAGCAATGACTATGACAACTGTATTACCAAATTCCGAACTGTATGAAAAAAGAGTGAATGCAATTAGTGAAACACTACGTCACGTTTCGTTTAAACAGGAGCACAACAACAATAATATGACTGAAGTGCTGCGCCATTTACGTGAACAAAATAATCTCCTATTGCGTTTATGCAATGATCTCAGTGATGAATTACTTACCGTGCAAACTCGTAAAGAAGAAATGAGGCTAAAATTAGAAGCGACGTCCTCAGCAACAAACACTTGTAGTGATGTGGCAATATTGTCGAACGTCGCTGCGACTTCAATATCTACTATTGGCATCGTACGTACGGGCTCATCAATTTCAGCTCCAGTTACTGCTAACATAACTGGTGGCTCCGGCAGTTCTGGCGTCCATTCTAATGTTTAGGCAGCTTTTTCATTTACTTGTTTGTTTTTGAGAGAGATTTGATGTTATATATATAAATAAAGAATGAATCCATTCTTAAATAATTTGGACGATTCCATTCAAAAGACTACTACTCGGCTGCTATACGCTACCAATTATCTAATTCCTACCTGCCCATAACCCTACATTTATTCTTTTTTATAATTTTTTTACTTCCTTAAACTGAGGAGAAATGAAAACAAAATAGAAGCGAAAAGATTTTCAAGCCATACTTTTAGTTTGTCTGTTCATTCGTACATATTATAATTGTATAAATTGTTATTTATTCTTAATTATTTATTTTTAATATTAAATGTATTAACAAATGTCTCTCATACATAGTGAAAAAAAGAACATAATAAAAATAAAATAAACAAAATATCTCTGAAATCAACTCAACTCAATTTAAACGAATGAAGTAAAAAAGTATATTTAAAAAAAAAGTCTTATTTGAAATAAACTAAATACATATTATTTATGTATTGTATTATGTGGATATTAACATATGTGTATTATAATTATTCTTATTTAACATTTTATTTCATTTATCACTAGAAAACATTGATGTAAAACATACGATCTTGTAGTTTTCTACAGAAAGCAAAGATTTGTCACTAAAATTTAAAGTTAATTTTTTTAATTACCACATAATTATAGAAAACAGCATCAATTGTATTGCAGTAATAAACAGATCTATTCATTCCGGAAATGAAGGTTTTTCTAGTAATTTAATAGAGATCTTTAATTTTATATATATATTACTTTAAATTTCTATATATACGTTTTCATTCTTTTTATTATTAAAAAAGATAAAAGTTTGTAAAAACAGCAAATCTGTACTTTTTTTCCAAATAAAATTACTATTGTTATTGCAGAATATGTCTGTGTTTAATAGATTAAATTTATTTAATAAATACTTATAAAAACAGTTACCACAACAATATAATTCAGCTTTGTATTAGTAGCAGCGTTTACATTTATTACAGTTTAATTATTGCAACAAAAATAACTAAATTTTTTCTATTCGAATAAGCTAACAAACTTTTAAAATTATTCGATTACTCGGGGGAATAAAAATATTTTTTTGAATAACTTAAAAAATATAACAAACAAGTAAGAGTGCCGAATCTTATATACCCTTGACCATATATGTAAATCTAATTCAGTGAAGTAACTCCAGCCAAAAAGACAAATATCGGGGCGACAGCGAATTAAAAATAAGGTAAATTAAATTTCTGTTCGCGAAATTTATTTAAAAAAAATTATTTTCTTGTGGGTTTTTGCCACACAAGCCTTTCTTTATTGAAATTCAAAATACAAGTGATTTTTATCTTATAATTAACTTATTAATACACCTCAGGTTGAACATATTTGAATATCACGCCACCTTTTTATGTCAGACTGCCAGACGCTAATTCAGCAGTTTTTATGGGAACAAGGCTGGCTTGCAGTTGGAATGTTGAGTAACTGGAGACGCAACGTCAGCTTTGTTGATTTGTGAGAAAATATTTTATTTATTAAAGTTAAACTTATTTCGTGTTAACACCTCCCCTTTAAATACAATCGTCCCGATTGTTTCAAAATGACTAGGTTGTAAATACTTGCATTCTTTTTCCTAATGCTTTCCTTTTTGTCCGGGATTTCCTCATCAGCCTCTTCTATAACTTGCTCCTTTACTTCTTCTTCCGTGCAAAATAATCTTTTCCAAATCTTAATGGCTACATAAGTTCCAAACGCCACAGTAGTTAGAGATATAAGTGTAATTGCAATTGTGTTATTTTTTGTTTCAAGAAGTTCAAGCCTTTTGATGTTGCCTATATTTATTTTTTGTAATCTCTCTAAAGACAAAATTTCTTCTGTTCTTTCGCCAACAGCTTTTGGTTGAAGGGGGGCCGGAAGGGGTTTATTGCCGCTAATAATTCGAGAATAGAATTTATTGCCATCGTTTGTTATTGTTGTATTTACGTGTTTTACCAAATATGTCCCATTTAAATGTATTTCTTCTTCGTTTGCAATGATAAGCCCAGTTTATTGATTTAGCAACAGCATATCATCACCGATTTCTTCTACAGCCGGTATGTGTTCGTTGTTGATCTAGGTGCGTTACCTACTTTATTCTTATAAAGATTAGTTATACAAAAGTCTTTTCTTAACTCTACAATATTTTTTTCATTACATATTGTCAATTCGTTTTATTTTTTACAACTATTTTTAATTCCAAACAAATTATTATTACAATTTAAAATTCTTAAATATACAGAATTTCTTTAACATTTGTAACAATCTTGACACTTCCAAAGATTAATAGTTCATCAATGCTAAATATTGGTATATTATAGCTTATTAAAACATTATTTAAGGTTTCAATATCTGTTTTTGAAAAAATAAGAGAGTTTACAATATTCATCTTCGCCCATTAAATGGCGTATTCAACATTTAGCAACTACTTTTCAATTAAATTTAATTTATGTTCATATCTTTTAATTAATTCTTCATTGAAATTTTCTCTTTTTGCCTTCAACACTTCATTGGTTATATTTGATATTTCTTGAATTCTTGTAAATGTTATCTGGTTTATTGTCATCTGTCTATCGTTATTTTCTACCAAGTTCTTAATTTTTTGTGTCAGAATCTCAAAGTCATGACTGTCTGGTGTCCCAGCTATCCATTTCCAAGCGCTGCCTATAAAGTCGATTGATTACTTAATTTGGACTGAGACGTTTGAGAATTCCCTTTACGTCAAGAATCTGTTGTGGTAAAAACGGACGGATCGGATGTCCATAGGTAATATTCATGTTAAGTGTTGATTCAAGATTGTCTGTCAAGTCTTTATATTGCGTAAGGTCGATTGAATGTATAATTTTAAAAGTCCCATTCTGCCTTCTTGCCATTCCAGTATGAATAGTTATAAGTCTTGCATTAGAATAGTCCAGAATATTAAGATCCGCGGCAACGGTTGCCAAAATTAGCCTAAAACGAAAATATAATTTGGAAGAATAAGAGTTAAATTTCGTATGTGACTTTTATGAATGACGCGACCACTCTCTGTTACAATAGTGGTTCCGCGATTTTCTTTCACAATTTCCTCTTTAAACCTTTTGCTCAATTTGGTCCCTAATCTTTTGTTACATCTGACGAAACTAACTGTCCTGGTACATAGTTCTTAACGGGTTGTCTGTTTTTATTGTGATAAGCTAAGTCCTTTTCTTGCCGTTCTTTTAATCTTTCGATGTACGATTGCCTAGTCTTTTCTATGTCCTGAGGCGAAAAATCTACCGTTCTACCAAAGTATAAATCGACTGGTCTTCTATTAGTTGTTGAATGTATTGTATGATTGTATTCGTTCACCGATCTTTCCAATAGATCCTCGAATGATCTCGAGATACCATCTTCCTTAAGACATCTCATAATTTCTGCTAATGTCGAATGGAATCGTTCCACCTGCCCATTCACTTCGCTCTTGTATGAAAGTGTTGTAACTACATTTATTTTTAAGTCGTCCTTTAACATGAACAAAATAGAAGCTGAGTTCAATGAGGGCTCATTATCCATGCATATATTTTTGGGAACACCATAAGAAAAGATAATTTCCCTTAAAGGTTTCCTTACCTCCTCTACATATCTTCCACCCAACAACCTCACAATGGCATATTTTGAAAATTTGTCAATGGAAGTTAACACCAATTTGCGATCGGTTTGAAAAAATATCAAGATGCACTGTATGCCCTGGATAAGTAGGTATCGGAGTTTCTTTCAATTCTGTCCTGTTTGGATGCCTATCATACTTATTTGCCTTACATGTTGAGCAAATCCTAATAATTCTTTTTATTTTCCCCGTCATTCCTGGAAAATAATATTGTTCCATGATTTGTTTTCGATTCTCTCTTTCATTTCGATGTGCTCTGTTATGTTCTTCTATAATGATATTTTCTTGGTCGCTGTCTGATGTAATGTCATTCACGATCATTTGCGTAAACCTGCATTTGTAACTTGAAAAATTATTGGGATATAAATTTTGTATCTTTCCCATTATACTTTCTGTCGTTTTGATACCATTAATGACAGATGGGTTAAGATATCTCTTCAACACATTCAGAAGCTTGCCTTCATTGTATTCGTTTTCGACAATTATATGCCGATGCATTTCTGGGAATACAATTTTAAACTGATATGAGGGCATCTCACCAATCTCAATGAACAATTGATTTTTAAAAACGTTAATCGGTGTATCGACGCTAGGTATCAGATTTTCTGATGAACTTTCCGCACTGTGCTGCGTTGCAGTAGAAATGCCATCAACATTTTCAAGCATGTTGAGTTTTGTTACATTCCTTGACAGAGCATCTGCCACTACATTCGCTCGTCCAGGATTATATCTCAACTCGTAGTTATATTCCTCCAAAATACATTTCCATCGTTTCATTTTTGTATTATGGTTATTACCACTCAACGCGTAGGTCAACGGCTGATGATCTGTATAAATTATGACCTTTCTGGAACCATACAGATAATTTCTCAATGACTCTAGTGCCCAAATAATGGCGAGCATCTCTCGCTCATTCGTAGCATAACTTTCCTCGGTCTTGTTAAGGGTCCTAGAAATGAAAGCTGGTTGTCCTGACTTAGAACGGCGCCTAAAGAGACACTTGACGCATCCGTTGTTAATTGGAATTCCTTTCTAAAGTCAGGATATGCCAATATTACTTCTCTAGAAGTTAAAGCATTTTTTAGCTCGTCGAAGGCTTTCTTCGCTGTGTTATCGAGGTTGATTTTAGTGTGGCTTGACGCAGATTTCGACACGCGTCCATCTTCCCCCCTTAGTAGTACTGTAAGAGGCTTAGCAATGTTCGCATAACCTCTTATAAAACGTCTATAGTAACTGGATAAACCCAAAAAAGAACGTAGTTCTTCGAGAGTTTTTGGGTAAGCGAACTGCAGAATTGAAGCAACCTTTTTTGGGTCTGCTTTGATTCCATCTTTTGATACTAAAAACCCTAGAAATTTCACTTCGCGCTTAAAAAATTCACATTTGTCAAGCTGAATCTTCATGTGAGCCTTTTCCAATGTTTCAAAAACCTGGTTTACGTGGTTCAGATGAGATTTTTCATCTTTACTAAAAATAATTATATCGTCCACATAAACGTAGCAAATTTTGCCTATTAGTTGCCGCAATATGTCATCCAACGCCCTTTGGAAGATTGCCGGAGCGTTTTTCAGCCCGAACGGCAATCGGGTAAACTCAAACTTCCCGTTATTGACCGAGAAAGCAGTCTTTTCCCTATCCTCCTCTCTTAGCGCAATTTGATGAAAACCGCTCTTGAGGTCCAAAACCGTAAAATACTGATTTCCACCAAGGTTTGAGAGAACGTCATTAATATCCGGTATAGGATATTTGTCTGCTATTGTCATAGCGTTCAATCTTCTAAAATCCACTACCAGCCTAAACTTCTTTTTTCCTGAGGCGCCGCTCCGTTTTGGGATAACCCAAATCGGAGAATTATAGGGTGACCGTGAAGGTCTAATGATTCCATCATGAAGTAGTTTATCGATTTCTTTATCTACGACATCCCTTAAAGCCATAGGATATGGATAGCTTTTTGCATATATCGGGGATGTGTTTATTGTCCTTATTTCTCCTACAACAACTGTTGAATAAGTTAATCTCTCATCCGGATCAGCGAATAGATTTGTGTGTTGTTCGGCAATAGATTCAAGGGACGTTTTTTGGTTTTCTGTTAAATGCTTTGTGCGCAGCTCAATGCTATTTATGTTTTGTGAAGGTCGCTGCTTGATATTAATTTTCATTCCATTTTTTATTGTAAAATAATTTTTTGCAGTATGGATAACAGCACAGAGCTCTTTCATGCTGTCATTACCCAGTATGGCGTCAAAAGAATCAAAATTTGGTAATAAGAAAAATTTTAGTGGACTATCTTCCGTTCCGAAAAGATTTAAGAACGTATGTTGAGATATTTTAATTTTCCCATTGTCCGATTTGGCGTAAAATATTTTATCATTATTTCTGGGATTTTTCACGAGGCCTGGTCTTATATAATTTTTGTTACTTCCGGTGTCTATTAGGAATGACACTGTTTTTCCGTCCCTCGTTTTCGCATTAAAGTACGGCAACGAGGAACAGTTTAATCTAAAAAATTAACTACGGGCTCGACAAAGTCCGTTTGAATTTCCTCTCCCGGTGTTGTCATGTCCTGTTCATCAGGAACTTGCTGAAAATACTCTTGAAGAGTATCATCTTCTTCTTGCTGATATATTGTGTCATACCAATTATTTTCGGGATCAGGACTTGTACTTAAATAAAAATTTCGCTGCATTTTGTTAATAGGTCCTTGGAAGGAATTGGCAGCAGGTCTTTTAAACTTTTGTGGTATTGTTGGTCGATTCATATAGTTAACTTGTTTTGTCTGAACCGATTGATCGATTTCCATTGGCTCAGAATTATGTGGTCTAAATTGTCCGTTTATTGGAAATTGGGGACGAAATTGCTGTCCTTGGTATTTGATATTCCGGTTTATCTGCGGGATGTTTGGGTTGGAATTTATTCGAGGTGGAACGGGTGGTCTAAAGGTGTTAATAGCGCCAGTGTGTACTAATTCTGGATAAAATCTACGATTTTGTAAAAAATAAAAAATTCCAGTTTTGTCTTTTTGTGAAACTGGTCTGGAATTTTGCCCTTGAGCATAGTTTCTTCGGAACGTCATGTTGTCTAATTTCAGGCAAATGTGCAATGCCTGAGGTAAGGATGTTGGCTCTCTGATACTTAGGAGTCGGGGTAAATCCCCGTTGAGACCCCTTATAAAGGTGTCTAAAGCCTTTTCTCTGTACGTGTTTGTCATCGCACAGAGAGTTGCCTCATCTAGATCGAGACAAGAAACTTTGTCTAAGATTAATGAAAGGTGCTGGTACACAGCTTGATAAAACTCAGTTATAGGTCTATTACCTTGACAGAGAACTGTCATTTGGTATTCAAGCGTACCTATGTCCCTCTTGTCTGAGTAGTGCATCATAAGACATCGTTTAATTCTCCCCCAGTCCAATGGAGTCCTATAAGACTCCAGAGCGGCGTCGGCATCCCCAATGATTTTCGTCCTTATGACATGTACGATTGAGTAATATCTTGCTGTTCCCCGTAAACATATAAACACCTCTAATACTCTGTCAACCGATTTGCGCCTGGAGTTGAATTCACCTGGTACACCGGAAAATTCACGTAAGGAGCGTACTATGTCTGGAACCCTATCAAGATCCTTTAGGTTTTCTGCTGATACTACTATTGGCTGTTCTGTTCCTTCTTCCGTGGTATTATCGTTGTCATTGTTAGATTAAATGATGCTCTCAATCATTTGTTTTATTTGTTCTTTTTGGACTTCATTAAGTCCAGGAAGAGCACTGGACGTAGTGGGTCTGTTGGTTTGAGTCATTGTTAATGCCCTATTAAGTCGTTCGGTTATTTCGTCGATTGAAGTTTCTGTCATTAGGAAATGTACGTCTTTTAGTCTTAATTAAATGAGTTGAAGGGAAAAAGAATCTTTAGGAGTTTGTAAAAAATTCTATTCAAAAACTTTAATAGTGCATTTCCATTGACGTGATTTTGTCTAAAACACTTGATTTGCTCAAATCAAGTGTTTTGTTACTTGATTTTCTATACATTTTACATGCTACAAAAACCACTTAACCCTTTCGCTACATATTTTTACTCAAGGACAATAAAAATTTTATTTTTATATTTTTTTAATAGTTTTAATAACAAAAATTCAAATCAAAAGAAAAAAAAATTAAAAAATTTTTCGAAGTGGGTTTTTAAGACTGTTGCCAAATGGCAACAATTTTTCTCAAAGTATAAGAAAATTCACGCTTTCATCTCCTTTAAAGAAATTTTTTCATATAAAAAGTCAAAGTTATTTTTTAACAATTTTATTGAATTTTTTATTCAAACTTATAGAAAATAATATTTTAATAATTCATTTACGATAAAAAATTTATATTAATAAAAAATAAAGTTAAATTATATAATAAAACTTAAATCAAATAATTCATACAACGAGAAAGTTTTCTACAAAAATTAATAAAATAACAAAAAACATAAGCAAATGAATTCATTTATTTATAGATTGTGGTAATCATAAAAGCAATTTCGATCCTTGTTCGGCATACATAAATGTACATTGCATTTTGAACACTTGTACCTGGAATATCCTTGACAACCGTTATTTTTGCATCTGCTTTTGTTTTCTATATAAGCTGGCCAATGTTGATTTCCATCGAATCGCACAGAAGAAGAAGGTTTTCTTTCATAGGCCTTTTTTGAGGTTGACGGGCTATCCAATTCCTCACCTCCTGTGGAATTTTTCGGCCGTCCTCTTTTACGGGAATAAGTATTTTGTTTGGATTGAGCTAAAAGCCCATCGGCAATGTCATTTCGAAAACTTAAGAGATCCATGTAACCTTTATTACTTCCGTTGGTATATTCATAATCTTTGCGATACTCAAGCCAAGAGTTACATATAGCCATATCAATGAAATGGTCGAATACCTTGAGGGTCCACTTTTTGGATCTTATCGAAATTCTATACAGCGAAAGTAAAAAATCTAGCTTGTCCACTCCGCCCATACTTTTATTATACATTGCAATTACATGGGGCTGAGGTATTGTAATTTTTCTCTTCTTTTCAGCGCAGAATCTCGAAACTTCATTCAGCGGTTCATCACCATATATTAAAGACACTACTTGAACTATGCCTCCATCAAACCATCTTATAATAAATAAATTATTTTCTCTTTCTATGCGGAAGTCATAACTGCCTCTTCCTTCTTTTTTTAAATCTTTCTCTGACTTCAGTGGGACCCTATTTATTCTATTGGCTCTTATAGTTCCAGTAGACCAAATCCCTTTTTGCCTTAAAAGTAAGATTAAATTTAGAGTAGAAAAGTAGTTATCGAAAAACAGTTTGAAGTTTTGTTTTTCAGGGATTGTCTTTGCCAAATGGATAACAATATCTGAGCAAAATCCCAATTTTGTACCAGATAAAATTGTGTTTTTGCCCTGGTAAATTTCGAAGTCGTGCAATATGCCAGATGAACTACACAAACAGAAAACTTTTATGCCCCATTTTATGGGCTTTTTAGGCATATATTGTCTAAGCTCAGTTTTACCTCTAAAAGGAATCATCATTTCATCAATGCAAAGGTTTTCGTCTTTTGGTATCATGTAAGACTTTCTTGAAAACATATTTATTATGGGCCGAACTTTGTACAGCTTGTCATTAGCTACGTCATTCACAGAAAATTTTAAATTGCTGCGAATGGAATGAAATCGGGCCCTTGCCATGTTTTCTGTAAAAGCTGGAATAGTTGTAGGGCTCTTCCAGTACATTTCTAGTCTGGGATACCCTATTGATCCAGTCATTATCTCTAGGGAAAGAAATTTTAAAAACTCTTCCCGAGAAAGATTGAATGAGGTTCCGTTTTTAATCATAACTGATTGATTCGTCGCTAAAACTACTTCGTCAATAAAATCTTCCGTATAGTATTCCAAAAAATACTTTACAGGAGTTTTTTGGCATTGAAGAGGATGCTCACTGTTGAAATCTGTTTCTGGAGTGGCCCAAGGACATTTTCTCCAACGGAAGTCTTCAGTCTTTTTCACAACAAACTCATCTTCAACAGGTTCTTCTATTTCGATTTCAGTATTGGCCAGATTAACTTCATAGATATTTTCTCGTGTTAACTCCTTTCTTACAAAAGAGTCATTTTGGTCAAGAGTTTCTATTAAATCTTGTAAAACATCAATATCTTCTGGATCATCATCATCAATATCTGACAAATCTGAGTCCTCAAAATTTATCAGTATTTTTTCAATATCACTCTCTTTCATACGTCTTGTCATGATGGTTAACAAAACACAAGTGAAATTCATATACAAAAAAGTAACGTTTATTGATCAATTATATACGTAAGATAAATTTGTTGCCATATGGCAACAGGTTGATTTTAAAAAATCGCTACACACTTATGCGGGCTTAAAAACCATACTTTTTTGCGAAATCCCATAAACCAATGAGTTTTTATTAGTTTTTTATTAAAATATCTTTTTAAGATTTTGGAATAATATTTTAAAAAAATTTTACAAAAAGTCAACTTTTTTACTGAAAATTGTGGAGTATATATAAGGTTATTTAGATTTAAATTATTTTCATGAAAATTTATCTAAAATGTCCAAATTTAAAATTTTTTGTCTTCTTTAGATATTAAAAAATAATAATCAACAAGAAACAATTCAGATATATTAAATATGAACAAAAATATTAGACATAAAAGTGGCTGTTGCCATATGGCAACAAAATAGCGAAAGGGTTAAATCACTTGATTTGTTTCAAATCATGTCGAAAATTTATTTTTTCGAACTAATTTTGCCATTGCAACACTGTGATGTGTCTAGGATATTCAAGTTCAACTCCGAGTTATCTATTCATATTGGATGTTTATATCAAAAAAGTGACAAATACTTTTAAATGTTTAAAAGCAATAATATTTTTTGTTAAAAAAAAAGTGTTTAGAAAACATAAGAAGAAAAATATATAAAAACAAAAATTAATTTAACAATAAATACGATTTTTTACAAAAAATAACATAGTTTTTTTTCTTTTATGCAAAAATAAGTCAGTGTTACGTCATAAATTCGAATTTACAAAACACTTCAGCTCAATGGAAACACTTGGAAGTGTTTTTCTTAAACCTAGTTGATTTCAATTCAGTGGAAACGCAGTATAATTTTCAATGGGCTTGAGAAAAAATTTCGAAATTCTTTTTGTTACCGATTTTATTTAATCGCACCTTTTTTTAATAAATTATAATTTTTTTCACTTCGTATAAACTCTCAACTTTTATATCATTTTGTTAAATTTTTTACATATGAAAAATAAATTTTTAAATTGCCTTTTTTTATAATTTAATATAATTAAATAAGTTAAAATACAATATTAAAATAATCTTACAATAAAATCCGGAACATGTTGTTGCAGCAGGCTTGAGGTTGAGGTTGTTTCGGCCTTGAATTAAGTCTGATGTTGGGAATGATTTGTTGTAGCAGGATTGGTGTTGAAGTTGCAGTTAGTTGTATTGGCGTAGGAGAACTTTTTACTTTACTAATTTCCTTTTATTTAGATAAGTCTATTTGCGTTTTTCTTTATCTTAATTTGATATTTATTTTATTTATTCAACTTTGCACTTATTATTGAATGTTCTGAAACTTGTTCGATATCATTTTTAAACTTTATTTTACTTGTTACGATTTTATTTTATGTATTCATCATTTCATTTAATATTATTTTATTTATTCGTCCTTACAGTCAATGTTATATGCCTTCTTTTTATATCTTGTTTTTAATTTGTTTTGTTACTTTTTTCGTTAAACTTTATTTCACCTTTTCCATTTAAAATTTTATTTATTTTTTTACAGTCAACATTTAGCGTTTAAATTCTTAATTCTTTACTTAGTTTTTCTTATTTAATATAAAAATTCTTTTTCACAGTCGATATTAAGTGTTATATTTTTACTTTTTACGTTGTTTACCATATTTATTATTTATTCACAGTCAATATTAATTGTTGAAATTTTACTTTGTTTTTCATAAATATTTTTCACAGTCAGTATTTAGATTTAATTTAATATTTAGGTTTTAATTTTTGATTTTGTTTCTTTTGGTTTTTTGATTCATTAAAAACTTTCACTTAATTAATTTATCGCACTCGCGAGCTTGGCAGGCTTCGGCATACGCTCGACCCTTTTTATCCTTAAAGGATTACTAAGGAGCCAATACCAAGTCTTGACTTGATTTCGATTAAATTGCTTGGCGTGGCCCCACGTTGGGCGCCAATAAATTTGGGCTCAAGGTCACAAAACTTTAATTTTAAATAAAACTCTTTTCATATTTTATTTAAAAACAATTTATCTTTATTTTTGTTTTTTAATATTTCGAACACCTTGGTGCTTTTCTTCAGGAAAACTAAACAAATACACAAAAATAAAAATAAACATTTTTATAACTAATAAATAAACACAACATTAAATAATTACATTTAAAGAGAATGTAAAGTTTGTTAAACGCTTCTCTGTTTATATTTATTAACTATGTGTCTATTTTTGAAAGTTAATTCAAATATTAAAGGAACTTTCTTCTAAATTCGCAACCATTGTCTCCCCTGATAATCTTATGTTTTGCCCATAAATCATTTCGGCAGGAGATGATTTAAAATCCTCTTTAAAAATCGACCTGAGACCGAGCAAAATCACTGGAAGCACATTACACCAATTCTCTGAATTCTCACTTGCCGGAATTGTTGCCTTTAACTGCCGGTGAAGCCTTTCTACCATCCCATTAGATTGTGGATTGTAAGGTGAAGTCGTTATTTTGTGACTTCCTAAAAATTTCGTCAATCCTGTAAATATTTTTGAAGTGAACTGAGCCCCTTTTTTACTCGTAATTCTAAGTGGTATTCCAAATCGACAAATATAATTAAAAAAAAAAAAGTTTCTGCAATTGCTAATACCGAGATATCTTCAAGACAATAAGCATCAGGCCAACGTTTAAATCGATCAATGATAGTTAAAATATACCTATAAGTACACGAAGGAAGAATAGGACCAACTATATCTAGATGAACGTGCTCAAAGCTTCCTTTTGATATGTCAATCTTCACTATTGGAGACTTTAAGTGCCGATTAACCTTAGCTTTTCGACAGCTCACACACTACTTAGACCACAGATTTAGTTCCTTACCAATCACTGGCCAAAAATACCAATGAGAAATAAGACTGCAGGTCGCTCTCACACCTGGATGCGATATTGTACGTAGCTTTTCGAATATCGTTGTACGTGAAACCTTCGGCACAAAAGGTCTGTGCTGAGAAATTTTACACCACAAAGTTTTAGCAGATAATAGCAGTTTAATTAGCTTTAAATTAAGATGCTCATCTTTGTTTTGTAGAATTTCTTTAAGTTGAGTATCTTCCTGTTTCTTTTTCTTTTTTTTTTTATTAGGACCAGCACTCTGAGGATGACCCCTACTTATGCAATGCATTGTGCCAGAACTAGGAAATTAGGTTGCAGGAAGGGGGATAGCGGGAGTAGTGCTTGTGGGCATTTGATTTGAATCTTTGCACATTGAAAATGGCAGGAAAGACCTCTGCGGGAAATTTATTCCACATACGATACGAACTGTTCAGCTAAAAAACGAATTCTCTCTGTAATGCGTAGTGCGATTCACTGGCCAATCGACCATAAAGTAGTGCGCTCTTGATGCAGAACGCGTTGCTTGTGCGAAATTACGGTTTTCAGGAACAAGTTCCCTGATTTCATAAGAGCACATTCCGTTGTAGTAACGATAAAACAGTGAAACACTATCTACATTGCGTCGATGCTCCAGTGAGTCAATAGAGCTGAATACCCTACTGTCACCGATGAGCTTCTTCGCTCTCTCCTGCACGCGGTCGAGTAACTCCAAAATAGACTTTGAAGCACCGTCAAACACTTGAGAGTTGTATTCCATTTTCGGTCTGATAAAGGTGACATAGATAGTAAGGAGATCAGATGGAGTGAAGTATTTCTTACACCGTTTCAAAAAACCTAGGCACTTGAATGAAAAATATGCTGGTTCCAACAAACATTACATTGAATTTTCATGCCAAGAAAATCGAGAACTTCTGATTCTTTAATATATATATCACCCATAATTACAGGTGAGGTAGCACATTCAGCCGTACGCCTGTGCGAAAGAACACAGCACTGGTTTTTATGAGCGTTAAATTGAACCCTATTCGCAAGGCCCCATTCGGAGATTACCAAAAGGTCGCTATTAAGGGTATCCTCCATGTGCTTTCGCATAGCCCCAATTTCCCGAAGGCTTGGTCCATTGCGAAAAGAAATATATGGCATATGCTATTATCATCTGCGAAAGAATAGATAGGGTTAGAAGTCTGACGTAGAAGGTCATTGAAAAACATAAGAAATAGGGTAGGGGAAAGAACGGAACCTTGAGGCACCCCTGAATTTACCTTGAACTCGTTTTATGAGATCCCATTATTACGGCCGCAGGGACCAGTGAGGTTTCCGACTAGCTTACCCGGTCATTAATTCCCAGAGGGTTCCAACCCTTCTCAATAGGTACGCAGCACATAAAAAAACGATTTCAAAACAACACAACATACCACAAAGACGAACACACAGCAGATATACTCCAGCAGATGTTATGCCTTCGTTGCCCTCCCGATCTTATCGCAAATTACTCCTCCAATGCTTTTATTTTGCGATACCAAAAGCCTCTCTCAACCCACTCTGCTCCTAACTTACCTCCATGCCAATTCCTCTAATAAATTAATCCAAATACATTATATTTTCGTTTATACTTCATTCGATTTCATACATATTTATTATTATAAAACAAACTGAAATTAATATCCAATATAATTAAATTCTCAAAAAAACGTACTCATTTGTATTATAAAAAAATTTTTCTCTCAAAAAACAACTTATAAAGTATAATTAATATACATACAAATTAATAAACATAAACAAATAAATACAATAATAATTGCCTATACTTCTTCCAATTTTTTTTTTTTTTTGCACAGCCAAACAAAAACTGAGTGTTGATTTTTTAAAATTAATTGGTTCTATTTCTTTTAATTTCAGATTACTTAACAACAGACTGCCCTACACCTACCCCTAAGGAGCTCCCTAAGACTAGCTGGTATCAACTCCAATTATTATATTTAAAAAAAAAACATTGCAATAAAACATTTTTTCATTAATAAAATGGTTAAACAGTTTTTATTTCCTGTTCGTATATATCCGGAATTATAATAAGACTTCAAAAATCTATTATTGCCCTCTTGCGGACTGTAGAAAAAACATTATAATCAAAATAAAAATTCCTGCTCTTAGGCGCTAATCATAAAAGTACTGACTAAAGCTAATAATCATATATATATAACAAACAAACCACATAGTTAATATAAATAATTTCAATATAAATAAACAAATAAAATAAAGACATATAAATAAATAACAGATATAAATAAATAAAAAATATAAAAATAAATATATCAATACCGAAACCACGCTTCCGATTTTTTTTTTTTTAAAATATCCTTTTTTTAACTTTGTACTTAAACTGATTTAAACTATTTTCTTTTTATAAGTATCAACTTTTTAAGATTTCTTATTTGTTAATTTCTTAATAAAATTTTACCTGGCTGTTATCCTGTGCAGAAAGTCTTTACCCTTTTTTTGGATAATTTGGTAAGTATCTCAGGCACAACTTCTACTCCGGATCTTTGACTCTCTAGCAAACAACACAAAAAGGACCTTTCTTACTAAAAATTTTACATGCAATAAAATAATAAATTTTCCTTCCTTACGTTTTATTATTTTTTTGCTCCTCTTGACTAATATTTTTAGGTCCTATCCAGCGTTGCCGCTTTGGTCCAATCGGACCAAACTTGGTAGTTTTTCGTTTTTTAAAAACAGTTAGGTAGTTTGGTTGGTTTGTTGCATTTTTTTTTAGTTTTTGGTAGGTTTTCCTCCTCTAGCAATTTTTTAGAATAGTAAATTTATCACCTTAAAATTTCAGAACATAAAATAAAAAGAAATGTAACTTTGAATTAAATAAACAATAACTTTGAATAGTGTTATCACTGTTTTCAAAAACTGTTTTAGGTGTAATAAAAAACATATCTACTTTTTTGCATAGAGATAATTAAAGCTATAACCATCTCTGGTTTAAGAAAAGTGAACAATATTATGAAATTGAAATTACACAATATTTTTAAGTGTAGTTTTATTTTCAAGTGTACGTATTAAAAAAATTAACAGACATAATGGAAAAGAAAGTAAACTTTTTTAATTGTAAATATATACCTATTTATTACATAAATATTTACTAATATTGCATGTAAAGAAACAGTCAAAAGAAAATTTAGAACCGAATGGTTGAGCGAATTCGATTGGCTCCAGGAAAGAGATGGGTGTTCATTCTGCATAGTATGCTCTAAAACTATTTTAAATCATAACACCCATCTCAAAAATCGCCAAAAGACAAACTACCATCTCAACAACTAAGGGGGAAAAAACCAAGTGAGTATTACAGAGTTTATGTGCAAGAAATGCATTTTTAAATTTTTGGTAGGTTGTGAACGATTTTGGTAGGATTTTTGAAAATTATTGGTAGAAAGTAAATTTCTTGTGCGGTAACGCTGGTCCTATTGCACCAGGCAGTTTAGTTCTTCCTTAACTATCTTAGTTGAAAAATCTAACACACAAATAAATATTAAACAAAACTATAAATACTAAAACTTTTTCTTTATTCAAAATTCACTTTTTTCACCTTATTGTTTTCCTTTTTTTTTTTTTTGTATTTTCACTATTCTGGTTAACTGATAATTTACATGCGACCACTTCTTTCGACTGACTTTTTACTATTAAATTTTAATTTCAAATTCCCTCTTTTACTTCTTAGAGATTTTCTCAACTTTCGTGGTGAATTTTTTTAAAAATTTTCCAAAATTTCCAGCCCATGCTTCGCGCCGAACCAGCCATCTTTTTGTTTATATGTTCTAGACACTTCATACTCCCGCTAAATATCCATCTTTATGTGCTTACATTTAAATTTCTTTGCAAAAATTTTCCTTTTTATTTAAAATTTATATCTTTTCCCTTTTTACTAATTTTCAACTTTTAGTTGGTTTTTTCTAACCGCCATCCCGTTCTAACATCTGATCATGCTTTCTTTTGCTGTCAAAGCTTTTCCTTTTACTAGGATCTCATGCGATACAGCAAGGCTTGTAAGTTCATTCATAACTCATAAATTTTAAATTTTCAAATTAACAATTTTTCTCACGGCGTTTCAGACTGATTTGAATGAAATGTACAACCGTGGGTTCCTTACGTTGCCGCATTGCCTCATTTTAAACATTACGTCTACTACACGGTACTGGCAACTCCCAGTTAGCATTTGGAAGATTGTTTTTACAAAAATCACCAAAGTGAGTCTTTTAAGACTACCCAAGATGACTTAAAACTGATTAATCAGTTGTGCGTTTAAAAAGAGACTCGAATATCATTCCGACAAACGCAAAGAAAGCGATTTGTTTGAAAAACAAAAAGTACAAAAAGCAAATGCTTGAAATTCGACTGTTTTTAGAATTATTTTAGAGACATATAAAACGCAGCCTAACGATGAAAAAATGATTCAAATACATATTTTATTTTTATGTCACTTCGTAAAGAAAATAAAGACACAAATGTAAAATAAATTTTTTTTAAAATTCATTTTTTAAATTTGAATTTAAATTACGTATAACATGCTAACGAATGTAACACTACGTCTTGACGAGCAATTGATTTGTTCGCACATGAACAAAACGTCAGCAGAATAGCTTACAAACATTTGTTCATGTTTATCTGCGTGGAGAAAACTTGGCGATGTTAAGGCTTCGTTTTCTCGCTGTTTGAAGCCGGCATGACATCGACAACGATGGTCTACACTAGCCGTTTTAATGTGCGCACATGAAATTGTTCAATGTTGGAACAAATCAATGGCTCGTCAAGGCGGCGTGTAATAATAAAGAAGCAAAACGTTGTTTGTAATGTTTCATTTTGAAAAAATATAATTTAAAATGTTGGTACAATATGGTTCGAAGAAGACTCGCATACGGCTAGTAATATGATTAAAAATCGACTCGAAAAAGTATCGTATTTGATTATAAGTACGATTGAAAACAGTATCGAAAATGAGTCAAAAACGCGAGTCATAAGGGACTCGTTCAGAAGAGTCGCGGCTAGGGTACCATTTTCTACCGACAAAACAATCATTTTCGACTCTAAAACGAGCGCATAAACGATTATGTAACATGTGTGAATAAAAAAAAACACACACACACACACATGACCACCTGACAGCTAGCACACATCGAAACACAAACATTTATGGTAACCCAGTTAGCATTTTTTTGAATTATTGATCATATTCGAGTCTTTTTTGAGTCTGCTACACGATTAAAATAATCGTTTATGCGCTCATTTTAGAGTCGAAAATGATTGTTTTGTCGGTAGAAAATGGTACCCTAGCCGCGACTCTTCTGAACGAGTCCCTTATGACTCGCGTTTTCGACTCATTTTCGATACTGTTTTTAATCGTACTTATAATCAAATACGATACTTTTTCGAGTCAATTTTTGATCATATTACTAGCCGTATGCGAGTCTTCTTCGAACCATATTATACGAACTTTTCTAAATATATTTTTTCAAACTGAAACATTGCAAACAACGTTTTGCTTATTTTTTAATACACGGCGTCTTGACGAGCCATTGATTTCTTCAAACATTGAACAATTTCATGCGCGCACATTAAAATGGCTTGTGTAGACCATCGTTGTCAATGTCATGTCGTGTTTAAACAGCGAGAAAACGAAGCATTAACATCGCCAAGTTTTTTCTACGCAGACAAACATGAACAAATGTTTGTAACCTATTCTGCTGACGTTTTGTTTATGTACAAACCAATCAATTGCTCGTCAAGACGTAGTGTTACATTCGATAGCATGTTATTCCTAATTTTCTTAAAATTCAAACTTAAAAAAATGACTTTTAAAAAAATTTATTTTACATTTGTGTCTCTATTTTCTTTACGAAGTGACATAAAAATAAAATATGTATTTGAATCATTTTTTCATCGTTAGGCTGCGTTTAATATGTCTCTAAAATAATTCTAAAAACAGTCGAATTTCAAGCATTTGCTTTTTGTTCTTTTTGTTTTTCAAACAAGTCGCTTTCTTTGCGTTTGTCGGAATTATATTCGAGTCTCTTTTTAAACGCACAACTGATTAATCAGTTTTAAATCATCTTGGGTAGTCTTAAAAGACTCACTTTGGTGATTTTTGTAAAAACAATCTTCCAAATGCTAACTGGGAAGTATGGGGATTTATTTAATAAAATTTATTAATTTGTATACTTAATACTCTAAACCTAAAATAAACATACATCAAAAATGTGATATTGTGTCTCACTGAATTATGAAGAACAAATAAGTTTATCAAAAACAAAGTTACTGCCCGCAACAAAACTACGAATCGTGCGAGTGTACGTGGGGAACTCTCACTCCCTGAGATGTCTCATCCTCTACCACACTCTATCCGGGCCCTGCAGCATCGACCTGACTACCTTCTCTACGGATCATATTGTGATTCCAGTCTTCTCCCCTTGCTGCATTTTATTCCAGAGTCGGAAACCTCATCCCCATCGCTCTAGAACATAAGCCAACTACTTAACTTTTCTCCAGTAAGAAAAATAATATTCTTGTAATTGGCTTTTAATTAACCAATTTGGCACATACAGTGCAACATTTCAAAATCGATAGCCCACAAAAGATTAGTTTTGAAGCATAATTTTATGTGTTCTCTTTCTTATGATGAATTGTATCCTTCTCACTGAATTCGTCGTATATTTTCAGATCCTTTAAATTATCGTCTTGGGCACAGCCGCTATTATTTCCTTCGGGTTTTGGCTGCTCCAGAGATGGGAAACATTCTCCAAAATTCTTTGTAAAAAAAAACATAGAAAGCGAAATCATTTCCGCCCGGAATACTATCCACAACGCAGACTACATGAATCGGTTTATCACGGGAAGTACATATGATTTATCTTTAACATAAGAGTTTACTTTATGTTTATTTTCTTTTTCTTTCCAGCCTTTTTATTTATTGCCATCATTGGACAATCCATTAAACATTCTTTCTGTTAATTGCACATCTAGCTACAATCAACGCAAAATAATATCAGCAAGAAAATAAAGAAAAAGGACAACACAGTAAACAAATATATTTCAGCAAAATTACAGATTTGACTAGAAACTAATATTGCACTGAGGGAAAAAAGGCAGGTAAATCCTAATAAATACTAACTCCTAAACTTAAATCTATCAGGTAGTAAAATATCACAGCATTTAAAGTAAAATTTCTACGTCTAGAAAAATATTAGGACAACACAACAAACAATAATATGTATAATTAAAAAAAATACCTTATGTCCTAATATTGCACTTCGAATTTTGAGTTAAACTCAATGTTCAAATAGGTAGACTAACAGTTATACTTTAATATCTTTAACGAGACATACCCCTATTATTTTCCCATCTAAAGTCTCCAGCTCGTACAAGTTATTACCTACAGGTCGAGCTACTCTACACTTTAGAAATTTCCGGCAAAATTTTGAATTTAAGTTTTTTTTCCAAAATTCCTCTGTACCATATTACGACGGTACACTTCTTGTCCGGGCACAAATATTACTTTTCGGACTCGTTTATTATACCTGTCGGCACTTTTTTCGTAAGCTTTGTCCACGTTTTCTTTTACCTTATTTCTAATGAGTTCCAATTTTTTATTGGGCTCTGCTATCACGATGATCTTCCGGCCCAACTTGTGATCGGCTCCACTTAAGTACATATGATAACCAAATAATGCGAAGATTGGCGTTAATCCAATCACACTATGGAACGAGTTTTGTAGGGCGCAATCAATCTCAGAGAGATAGAGGTCCCAGTATCTATGATCGTCTTTTATAGGTGTCGATTAAATTTTGAAAGCTTTTAGAAATAAATTGTGCGCCGTTATCTGTATGGATAATTTCCGGTACCCCAAATTTATGAAAAATTTCATGGACTAGAAATTTAACTACGTTTGTTGCGGTTGCTTCTTTCATCGCCTTAAGAAAGGTATACTTCGTAAAATGATCGAGCACTATAAAACATAAGAATTACCACTTTTGGGCCTTGGATATTTTCCTAAAAAGTCTAGGTATAGCTTTTGGAACGGCCGGTTTGTAACAACTTGGTTTCCAATCTCTGAACATAGATTTTGATTAGATGGCTTGATTTCTTTGCACGTTTGGCAGTTTTTAACATATGCTTTTACTTGTGTAGTTAATTTTGACCAATAAACGAATCGTTTTATCCTCTTAAAAGTTTTCACAACTCCACCATGAGCTGCTGTCAAACTTTCATGCGTTTTTCAATCAAAGCCTGGGTAATGTTTGGTGGAATCCACATTTTCCATGGATTTTCGTTTTCTTCACGACGATCAAAGTTTACTCTCTTGAAAATTATTCCATCTTCAATTTTTACATCTGGTAGTCTCTCTTTGTTTTCCTCTATGTTTTATCAGCTCCAGATGTTCATCACTTTGAAATTCCGTCGTTTCAAAATCAAAAAAGTTTTCTACATTTAACTCATCGATGTTTACATCATTCTGCAATAGAGAAAGTGTATTAGCTACGATATTTTCAGAACCTTTTCTATGCTCTATGTCAAAATCGAAAGCTTGTAACTGGAGTGACCAATAAGCCAATCTGCCAGTCAGATGTTTTAAAGACATCAGCCACTTAAGGCTGGCATGGTCTGTGACGATCGTAAATGGAATCATTTCGATATATGGTCGATACTTTTTTACAGCCATTACAGCTGCTAAGCACTCTTTCTCCGTTACACTATAATTTTTTTGACACGAATTTAGTTTCTGACTATAAAACGCTATGGGATGTTCCTGGTTCTGGTCGTCTAGCTGGTACAACACTGTTCCGATTCCATAGTCACATGCGTCACATTGGATCCAAATTTTTTTTGAAAAATCAGGGTGCTTTAGCACTGGAGCTGAAGTTAAAGGTTTTTTTAAATTTTCAAATGCTTCGATTGCTTCCGGGGTTAAATTAAATTTGTTCGATTTTTTTAGGCAATCAGTTAGCGGAGCGGATATGGCAGCGAATTCCTTAATAAACCGTCGTTACCAGCCCGCTGTTCCTAAAAGCTACGCACTTCACGAGGACTCCTTGGGGAGCGGATTTCTTTAATTGCTCGTACCTTATCTGGATCTGTCTTGAGACTTCCTCCACCTATGATGAACCCAAGATATTTTAATTCCTGAAACAGAAGTCTCTGAGCCGCATTACAAAGGCCGAAAGGCATAACCCGAAACTAGTAGAGTTGCCGACATGCTACGGTAAACGCTGTATAGGGCCTACTTTCTTCTTCCAATTCTATTTGCCAAAAAGCGAACTTTAAATCAACGCTACTTATGTAATAAGTTTCGTCGATTCTACTTAAAATGCCATCAATATTCTGAAGGGGATATGCACCGTTCACTGTAATTTTATTCAGTTTCCTAGTATCGAGACAGAAACTGTTTTTCCTGGTTTCCTCACTACCGTTGTTCTGTTTGCCTACGGGCTCTCGCTTTTTTCTATAACTTTAAGTTCTAGCATTGCGTATATTTCTCTATATACTATTTCTTATACCGGAGGTGATAAAGGGTAATGACGGTCCTTAAAAGGCACTGCTCCCTCAACTAATTTAATATTATGTTTTTCCAGAGACGTACATCCTAATCCCTCCTTTTCGAATGATGGAAAGAAATCAATAACTTTTTGTAATTTAGCTTGTTGTTCTTTGTTCAATATATGGGGACAAGTTTTATAACCTTTGACCTTAAAATCCTTCTGTATATTTTCAACATTTAATTCTTCTACCTTAAAAATCTCTGAAGCTAGCTGACAAACTTTCCAGAAATCGACCCCTAAATATGCCTCTTGCTTCAAATCTGGGCATAGATAAAATGTTATTCGCTCTTTTCTACCCTTAAATGTAATTTCTAAATCTACCTTGCCAAATAATTTATGCTTCTTTCCAGATGCCGTGGAAACTACAGAAAATATAGTCTTAAATTTAATTCCTAATCTCTCAAGCAACTCTCTACAACCTTTTCTAAGTACACTGATTGAGGCTCCTGTATCCAATAATCCTACAATACTATCATTTCCTAAACTAATTTGCACAAATGCACGGTTTATTCACTGTTCTTATTGCCTCAATCACTTGCCTACGAATTCTCTTTTTTCTGCAAATTTTCATCTTAACTTCTGAATGCGCTTAGAAATTGGTTTAATAATATTAATGGTTTCATTAAAACTTCTTTCCCGGATTTTTTCATAATTTTCTTGACGTTCCTGTAACGAATAAGTATATCGCATTTGGGGTATGAATTTATTAAAATTATTAACTATTCTTATTAAAATTATTTTGTTTTTTTGCTCTAGGTTCGATTTACTGGCGGGTTTTCCTTGGTACGATGGTTTCCCGCTATAACCACGCTCCTGGTAAAAGTTTTTGCTTTGCAATTTGAACAATTTGGAGCTTTTACATCTGGTCTTCCACACCTATAGCAAAACAATGCTCTTTGCGATGAGGGACAAACCATATACACGTGACCCACTTCTCGACAATTCCAGCAAATGAGTTTACTTCTAGAGGCCTTATTTTCGTTATTACTAGCTTCAATTTCTGCCACATCTTCATACATCTTAGGTGAGTTTCTTATGTCTGATTTTTCATATATTTCGTTGACCTGTCTAGTGTAGCGATTTACCGGAATAGGGGGAGGCTGTGTTCTGTGCTCTTTACGGCAAAATATTTTTTCAGCTTCGACACACTCTTGTCTGGGATCATCAACTGTGTTCACTGAAATTGCGTAAACTTTGCTTCTTATCTCTTCTCTTAAGTTCTTCTTAATCATTTTTATCCGGTATCGAAATATTCAAGTGTGATCGCATTTGAGTCATGGCATAGGTCCATTCCGTAATTTAATTTCTCAGCATTTCCTTTTACAAAAAGATGGAAATTGTCCAGGACTTAATTCCATGATACGCAATATTTCCACTGCAGACACTCAACTCTAAAAACGAAATCCTCAACAGCAATTTTATTAGTGTTGCCGTCAAATTCTAAGCCCCACTTATCTATACGTATTCGGTGGTAACTTTTAGAATATGTTACTTCAGCTCTCTCTAAGGAAAGTCTGGATGAGTGAGCTGAACCACTAGACGCATTTTCATTAGCGCTAACAGCGTAATTATTGCGTTTAATTTCAATTTCTTCTCGCAGTTTCTTGTAAGAAACAAGGCTCATTTTTCTCATTGTGGCCGTTAATTCTATCATTTGCCTCCTCATTTCCCTCATTTGATCAGAGATATCTGGTTCACTGGTCTTGCTAGTAGATTGTTCTCTCAAGTCACTATTAGCCAACTCACTAGGTTTTTGCTGCGATACACTAATAGTGACAAATCAAATTGGATTTGCCTTTCTCTTTTTCTTGACTTATCTTCTCGCGGACTTTTAGACATAATATTTACTACAAAAAATCTAATTTGTTCTACTCTCAAACTAACTTTAATTTCCCAAAAAAATAATAAAAAATCGACTATATTTCAACCCCAATTTTTCCTAACAAACGAAATACATATAAAGTTTTAATTCGCACTAAATTCTATTACTTTGTTAATAATTTCTATATCTATGTTAGGGTTTTGGTGACTTGCTTAGGAAATCTGGTCTACGAGTTCGAAACTTGTCCTATCCAACATCTGAGAAGGCGTACCGGAACAACAATTACCTCAGTGATACACTGTATGTACCTATGTATATGTTATTTCAATTTTTTTTTTACACACCTTTATCTAAATTGTAAGAGCTTTCCTCATGCATAGTAATAGTAGGACAATAAAACAATTTTACACATATTTGTAGAAGATTTTGAAAGGAGGTAATCTATTTTTGCTTGTTTTGTAAATCTGGGGTATCTATCCTAATATTGCACACAGTCATAAGCGATATCACAGTTAAATAAAAACTAAAAATCAGGTAATATATTAGGACAAAACATATCATATGATATCTTTCACATGAAACACGCCTATTGATTTTCCTTTCAAATTCTCCAACTCATACATGTTGTTTCCAATTGGTTTAACTATTCTACATTTAATGAATTTACGGCAAAACTTGTCGTTTCTATTCTTGCCGAAATCACTCAATATAGTATTTCTCCTATAGACTTCTTGTCCTGGCATAAATTTTATATTTCGGCCCCTCTTATTGTATCTCATTGCACTCTTCTCATAGGCTTCATGCATATTTTTCTTAATTTTTTCTCTAATTAATTCGAGCTTTTCATTAGAAGTAAGATTTTTAATTTCGTGATTTGAAAGAGACATAAGTTTTCGGGCAAGTCTGTAATCAGCCCCATTAGAGAACATATAAACCCCCAAAACAGCAAAGAACGGTGTAAAACCCGTAGCTGAATGCACCGAGGTCCTAAGAGCATATTCGATTTCGTGTAAGTACATGTTCCAATCTCTATGATCTTCATTCAAATACGCTCGGATCGTCGCTAAAACTGACTGAATAACCCTCTTTGAAGCGTTAGATTGGGGTGAATAAACAGCCGTTTTCATGTGTTTAATGCCGAATAATTCTAACGTATCTTGAAAACTTTTTGATACAAATTGTGAACCATTGTCGCTATGAATAATTTCAGGGACACCAAACTTGTAAAAAATTTTACGTGTTAAAAATTTAATAACATTTGCGGTGGTAGCTTCCCTCATAGGCTTTAAAAATATAAACTTGGTAAATTGGTCCATTACTACCAATATATAACTATTACCGTTTTTTGATCTGGGATATTTCCCTAGGAAGTCAATATATATTTTCTGAAAGGGTCGTTCAGTAACTACTTCCTGACCTATTTCCCTCATCAAATTTCTATTTGCTGGCTTAAGGCCTCGTTATGCGAACGTTGATGTAAGAAAAACTTAACGTATTTTAACGTACGGTCGTTTATGTACTTATAGAAACTTTACAAATGTGACGAATGTTAATAAAATAAATAAAAACAAAACATTGTGCAGCACAATGTGTTTGTAATATTAATTTCAAAAGCCCGAAAAGAATTTAAAAATGGATATTGAGGATTAATTTACTGATGTCCATGAAATAAGTACAATTGTTTTGCAAAAAAAAAAACTATAAAGCCAAAATATTAAATTACAAAACCTAACACAATTTTCAATTTGCTGCAGCTGTTCAGAACAGTGTTGAGATTTGTGGCATAGTTACGGGCACTGTTCCGTACATGTAAATTTAGAAAAAGTACTAATTTCGCTTCGAAAAATATTTTACATTGCAATATGTGCAATGTATTGACAAATTTAATTATCTGTTTTAAAAAATATTATTATGTATTTAATGTAACTATTTATTTATTATACTTTTATTAAGCAAAATAATAAAAACTGATGAATGATACAATTATTATCAATACTTAAAAAGTACCTAAAAAGGGCAAATGTGCCGCAATGGTACTTATCACATATAATTCCAGCACTATCTTACGAATGTCACGTAACAATGCCGTCAAAACCTATTTTATACAGGTTGAAGCGTTCCGGAAACGTGACAGTTAATTTCGGTAAGCGTTTGCATTGTTTTAGTATATTTAAAAACAAACGGCCGTTAGGTTAGCTTACGTGGACGTTCGCATAATTGTACCTTTAGTCTCTTTACATATTTGACAGTTTTTTACGTATTCTTTTATTTGAATAGTCATTTTAGGCCAGTAAAAGAATCTTTTTACTTTTTCCAAAGTTTTTGCCGAACCACCATGCGCAGACTTATTAGATGTATGAGCTTTTTCTATTATCGTTTGAGTTAAATTTGGTAGTATCCATAGCTTCCACTGAAATTGAGTTAGGCTTGATTCTGAACTTGTTTTTTTAAAAATTTTCCCAGCTACTACCTTAAGATCTGGCAATTTATCGCTATTATTTTGTATGTGATTTATTATATCGGTGTATTCCTCTGATTCGAATTCAGTGGTCTCAAAATCCAGCAAGTCTTCCGTTTGGATTTCATCGAGGTATTGCGGTTATGGTACTCGTGACAGCATGTCAGCTACTGTGTTCTCTGACCCTTTACGATGTTCAATTTGAAAATCAAACGCTTGCAGTTGAAGTGACCACCTGGCGAGTCTTCCGCTTAGATCTCTAAGGGTCATCAACCACTTAAGACTGGCGTGATCAGTTATGATGGTAAAAGGCATCATTTCCACATACGGTCTGAATTTTCGTACTGCCATCACAGCTGCCAAACATTCTTTTTCCGTTAACGTATAATTTACTGCTCCAATTCCGTAATCCGACGCATCGCATTGAATGTAAAAGAGTTTTGAAAAGTAAGCGTGTCGTAGCACAGGAGCAGCGGTTAATGCTTTTTTAAGTTTCTCGAAAGCTTCTACAGCTACAGGTGTCATCACAAGCTTATCAGACTATTTCAATGTGTCAGTCAAAGGTGCGTATATAGCGGCAAAATCTTTAATAAAGCGCCTGTACCACCCTACAGTACCCAAAAAGCTCCTAACTTCTCTTACTGTTTTTGGAACTTTTATGTTCCGTATAGCTTGTACTTTATCAGGATCTGTTTTAAGGGTACCACCTCCTATTATAAACCCTAAATATTTTAATTCCTGAAAACAAAACTGAGACTTTTTAAGACCAATGGTTAAATTGGCTTCCTTAAGACATGTAGCAACTTCATTTAATAGTTTTAAATGTTCCTCAAAAGTGCTAGATATAACTAACAGGTCATCTAAGTAGGTAAACACATTTTCTTTTAAGCGGTTTGGTATGACTTTGTCCATAAGCCGAAAGAATCTTTGTGCAGCGTTGCACAGGCCGAAGGCCATCACTCTGAACTGATATAGAGGTCGGCCTGCGACCGTAAAAGCTGTATAGGCTTTGCTATCTTCATCCAGTTCGATTTGCCAAATAGGCATATTTAAGATCAACACTGCTTATGAAATGTGTTTCATCTATACGACTTAAAATTCCGTCAATGTTCTGAAGCGGATATGCATCTTTTATTGTTAATTTATTGAGTTTACGCGCATCTAAACAAAACCGATTTTTTTCTGGTTTTCTAACAATCGTGGTTCGATTAGACCAAGGGCTCTCAATCAATTCTATTACTTTTAATTCAAGCATTTTATTAATCTCTGCGTATGTTATATCTCGAACGGCTGGCGAAATAGGATAATACCGGTCTTTAATGGGCTCAGAACCCTCAATTAGTTTTATGCTGTGTTTTTCTAAATGGGTTATGCCTAGACCTTTTTCCTCGAAACTATTAAATTCTCTAATTACTTCATCTAATTCTTGCTTCTGTTCGTTATTTAATTCGTGTGGTCTTAACTTGTACTCACTTACTTCTGTTGTAAAACCTTTTTTAACTTTTTCTATATGTATTTCTTCTATTCCTCTCACATCCGGTGCTAACTTAAATAGTCTCCAAAAATCTATTCCTAAGTATAATGACTGTTACAAGTCGGGACAAAGATACAAAAGCATTAATTCCTCCGTATCTTTATACCTTATGGATAAATTTACTTTGCCTAGCACTCGAAAATATTGACCACTGGCGGTTTTCACATTAGTCAATATTGGTTGAATACTCAGATTCAAATCTTGTATAAGTTCCCTGCATCCTTTTCCTAAAATACTAACGGACGCACCAGTATCTAACAAACCTTTAACTAACTTGCCTTCTAAAATTACGTCCGCAAAAATTCTATTATCTACTTTTTCGTTATTAGCTCTAACCACTGATTCTATCATGAGTTTTCTAAGCTTTTTCCTTTCAATAAATTTTTTCCGCACTTTAAGGATTCGGTTGGAAACACGTTTAGACCTATCATCTCCAAATATGCCAGCTCTTACTCTTTCATAATTTAACTGCCATATTTCTATTGGTAAATAAAATCTTATGTAATTCAGGTTTTGCGAATTTTTTACAGTATCGAAATTTGTTTATTTATACTTTGCTCCCTGTCCGATTGACAGTTTCGACATTTGGTGTTATCACATTAGGACGACGACATCTGCAACAGAACAGTGATCTTTCCAAAGATGTACACTACATGAACACATGTGCTTGTTGCTTGCAATTCCAACAAATAATTGGTTGCTTTCTCTGCTGCAAGTTTACATTTAATGCATCCAAATCTTCAAACGTTTCTGACGGCATTAATCCACAATCAGCTTCAACATTGTTTTCCAAATAAGCTTCATTGACATACCTGGCAGTTCGCGTGAGAGGCTGCCTTTTTCGAATTTCTCTTCTGGGAAAATTTCTTTCGGCTTCATTGCACTCAACTCCCAACTGCTCGATCGAAGACACGGCTATAGGATAGACGATTCTTCCTATACTTTCTTTGACATTCCGTTTAATAATTTATATCAGATCGTATTCGGGTATCGGTTGTATTAAGCGTGATCTTATTTGACACATAGAGTGAAAATAATGATCCACTGTTTCACCGCTTTGCTGCTTGCGTTCAACTAAGTCTCGCATAATTTCAAAGTTCGAGCGCGTAACCTGATACTGTACCAGTAAAGCATATTTAAGCCTGGCCAATCCACGACTCCATTGGTCTTTAGGTAGAGCCAGTACCATTCTTTAGCCGGACTGCACACCAATAAACGGAAATCTCTCAATACCTCTCCGACCATGGTATTTGGTAATGAGCCTGCAGATGTTCGAAACGAAAAATACAACATCTATACTCAGATGTGCGGATTGTCCATCGAACACAATACCTAATTTATCGACACGAATTCTAGCTAAGTTTAAATTTTAGGAAATTGGTAAAGGTAAGCAAACACTTTGAAGAGGCAAATCAATATTTCCACTGTTTACAGAGCCATCTCCAGAGCTAGTACTTGAGCCCACTCTAATGTCGAGTCTTCCACTCTGAGCTGAATTACTACTACTATTTTGAACAGCCACCGGTTAATTTGGGACTAAGGGATTCTGATTTTGTGCCGTAACCCTCGATAACTCCATTACACACTTGGTTAACTCGGCGATACTTTTCCTTACATCAGACATTTCTACTTGCACCATTTCTTTTACTTTATCTTCTAAAGATCTTTGTACCATCATGGCCTCATCAGATACCATTTCTCTAACCTCAGGGGCTATATCCTCCCCTTGAGCTATTTGAATATTACCTGAACTATGCGCACTAATATTCTGAGCATGGTGTCTTGCATTTATGAAATTGGACAAATCGATAAACTTATTCCTATTTTGATCTGTATTAGGATTAGACATTTTGTAATTACTAAAATGTGTTCTTCTAACCTTTGGTAAAACGTAAGGGACTGACTGGTTTAAATTGCTTTGCCTATTTTTTTTTCGATATTTCGTTTGAGCGCGGGTTTCAATATTCATTGTTTTAGGCACGAACTATTTGGGATAATTATTTTAACCCCTAAACTCTGACGCATCGTTACAACTAAAATTTGTTTTGATGTAAAAAAAAAATATTAAGAGTGGAACGAAATAATGTATGTAAATATTAATTAATGTAAAAAACAAAATAAAATATTTAAAAATGTAAGAAAACTATATTAAAAAAATATGTGAAGATTAAACAATATAATATATAAAAAAAGCTACGTATATAAGATAAAAAAATATAATATAGAAAAAAAATATAATGGTATAAAATGTACACTAATTAATACTTGTTAATCATTAATATGATAAATAAAAATATTTAGATGCAAGTGTATATAAAAAAACATGCAAATATAAATTAATATAATAATGAAAAAATATGTAAAGTTTGTAATATAAACCACTAAATAAAATTGCTGCAAAACAGTTATACTAACAAAAAAAGATTAAAGACAAAAAAGTTAACTAAAAGTTATTAATACTAATGTTTATGTATAAAGTTAGTTTTCTACGATTGTTATTATTATTATTTTTTTTAGATTTTTAACTAGTAAGTAATTAATCAATATTTATAGAGTTTATGATATGAGTTAAATAATAGGATTTGATGTAAATAAATAACTTTTTTCTATTTATTTTTTTATTATATTTCGATAAATTTCCCTTTTTTATGGTTCCAGGTTGACAATAATAGACGGTCGCGGAGGTCGTAGCGGTTTCACTATTCGTTCTAAATTATCTGTGTGGCATGAAATCAAATAATTTATCAAAAATTTTTTAGTTAAGGTTTGTGATCTGCCGAACATCATTTAGTTCTGTATCAAAACAAATGAGATTTCTGCATCTTGTGTACAACATCAAATACAACGTTCCTTCTGATGTCGATCAAAAGAGGTTATTTGACACTGTAACTTTCACAAAACCTACATATATTACATAAAAACAAAAACTTGAAATAAATAAAATTACATTAAACTTGAACAAAAATTAAAACAATTACTATACGATTACGGAGGCAATAGTTGCCACCAAGTTACAGTCAATTATTTCCGTAAGTATTCTTTTAAATAATCACTCTGCAATTCGATAGTTCCGTACAACTCGGATAACTGATTTTTTTTTAAGTCTTAAGGCTACGAAACTTCTCTCTAAGCATCGTGATTATCTAACTGGCCTATTGCTATTCTTATTGGGATATTGTCACATGTGCAGATCTTTCTACATGCTTCATTTTATACGGCTTAAGATAACTTCTTGTGAAACTAAGAACATCCTAAGATGTTACATTTGATTGGGCGCCATTTATGTTACAGGCTGCGGTTTGTCCCTGACAATCTTTTCGGCCCGCTAGACTATGCCTCAGGAGGTTCCAACCCTTTTTGTCAGGTTCTCGACAGCAACACAAAGCAAAAAGTATAAACACCAAAAAAATAACTTATTAACACAACATACCACACACTAGAACATTGAGATAGATGTCGGTCTCATTTTTAGCCCTCCCAACCTTGTCATGGAAGGTTTCCGTTAAATAATTCAAAACCACGACCCAATAGCCACTCGAAACTCTCTCTCACTTACCAATCTATCATTGTCATACCTTTAATTATTTAAGCCATCATATTTTTAGACTTTTTATTCACTTTAAAGACATAATTTATTGATAACAAAAGAAAATTTACAGATAAAGTTTATAATAAATAATGACTACAGAAATAAAAAACTTTTATAATGTTTAAAATATTTATTATTGAAATGATCAAAACCTTGCTAAGTATTTTATGATGCTGCGCTTAGCCACAGCACGTTTTAATTCTTCTGAGCACTGTTGAGGGTGCTTGGCTAGAATAGTGAGAATACTTTGTTTGTCAAAATTATTCTGAATCTTTATTTAATTTACTTACAGCTATTTATACAAAATTTCTTAATTCTACTTCTTTTAATAATTATGTGCTTGCGTATTGTTATTGATCTTACATCAGCAATTATTTACAATGTCTCATTTATGGGTCAATCGTAATATAATTCCCTTTAAACAATTGCTGTTACAATATGTGGGTTATTTTGTTTACTTTTTGTGACAAATTCATTGCAATGCAAAATTCTAGTGTTAAAATGTAGTTTGATAAATGTGACCAATATATTATAATGAATAGTGTGACCAATACACTACACCTCCGTCCTCAAGATTGAATTCATGAATAAATGAAATGAATTAAATCTTAAAAGAAATGTGTTATAATATGAAATTAATAAGTGTGTACAATATAATGTCTAGTGATATGTAGGGATAGTATATACTATGTGTTTTATAATAATGAAAATAAATTGCTTATAATTATTTTTAATTTTAATTTGCTTATATTTTATTGATATTGCTAAGTTTTATACAATTTAAGTATATTATTATGAAAAATTTTATTCTTATTATCTATTTTTAACAATGAATTTACTCCTAATCTTTTTATAATTTCATATGATCCCTTATATCGACTTTGATTCTTTTTTTTAGATATTAGTTTTATTAATACTAAGTCTCCTACTTTAAAAGTGCTTACATTTGTGTTTCTGTCATATACTTCTTTTGATTTCTGTTTAGCTATTTCTATTAATCTTTTAGCATTTTCTAATGACTTTTTTAGTCTTAATTTTATCTCATTAGCATAGTTTTCTATGTCATAACATATACTATTGTTTTGTATTTTGTCTGTTGGTAATGCTGCTAGTTTACCGTAAATCAATTCGTAAGGTGAATAGTTGGTGTCAATATGTGGTGTCGTATTATATGCGAATGTATAGTATGCTACCCACTTGTCCCATTCATAATCATTAACAAAATTTAATAAATATTCATTTAGTACACGATGATTACGTTCAATAGAACCTATTGATTGATGGTGATATGGTGCTGAAAATTTTTGATTA
Organism: Gymnosoma rotundatum; assembly: GCA_916610165.2. Lineage (NCBI taxonomy): Eukaryota > Metazoa > Arthropoda > Insecta > Diptera > Tachinidae > Gymnosoma > Gymnosoma rotundatum. The sequence goes on along the minus strand of OU744337.1, from coordinate 84,265,909 downwards.
ATATTTAATAAATTACAAACTTCTTGTAACAATTCGTTATTAAATTCAGTTCCTCTATCAGATTTTAAATTCTTAAAACATCCATACTTTAAGATAAACTGTTCAACTAATGCTTTGGCAATACTTTTAGCATCTTTAGTTTCAATTGGGTGTGCTATTACATACTTTGTTAATTCGCACTGCATAGTTAGTATATATCTGTAGCCATTAGAAATTCTCAAGGGTCCAACAGTATCTATTTCTACTGTTTCAAAGCTAGTACTAGGATTCTCTGTTATAATCATCTCTTCCTTAATATGTTTAGTTTGCTTATTTCTCAAACATTTATCGCATTTATTAATATAATCTCTAACCATTTTTCTCATGTTCTTCCAAACGTAACGTTGTTTTAATTTTAGAATTGTTTTTCTTATACCAAAATGTCCTGATAATGGTGAGTTGTGGAATTCTTCTATAATCTTCATTTGTGACTTTTTGTTCGTAATATGTTGCAAAGGTTTATATAATATTATGTTCAATTCTAACTTTCTATGTTTATTCGTTTTCAATAATTTCTGGTATACCTCATTATAAGTTTTATTCAAATATTCTTTTGATATGAGCTCAAAAATACTATCTTCGCAGGATAAAGCGAGATTTTTTATATTTTGCTTATGCATATAAATTATTAACTTCTCTAGTGACAAAACGTATTTTGCTAGATCTTCATTAACATTCATTACAAAGCTATTATTTTTATTTTCTATGGTACCATCCTTTGGTCCATCTTTCACATTTCTTATACCGGTTTTTATAATACTAAATTTCAATTCATGAATATTCTTTATATCTTGCAAGGATGTACATTCCCACATATGATTTTTATGTTGGCCTTGGGATATGTCATTCTTACTATTTATTTCCACATTTTCCGTATTTTCCTTTGCTTTCTTTCCACGTGTTGTTACTAAAATTTTCGATGGTTTACTTTTGTCTTCTTCCATAGGTATCATATTCTTCAACATTTCAGAATCTAATTTGATTCTTGACAAAGCGTCTGCGTTTGTATTTATTTTTCCTTTTTTATAAACAATTTCAAAATCATAATCTGACAAATCTATTCGTATTCTAGTCAATTTAGATGATGGATTCTTGTGTGAAAAAAGTGAAATAAGTGGTCTGTGATCCGTCACTACAATAAATTTTCTACCAAATAAATATGGTCTAAAAAATTCTATTCCCCAATGTATTGCAAGTAGTTCTTTTTCAATCACTGGTTTATTTAAATCATGTTTTCCTAAGGTTTTGCTTGCATAAGAAATTGGTAAATCTTCTCCTATATTTCCTTGTGATAGAACAGCTCCTAATGCAAAATTTGATGCGTCAGTAGTCAATATAAATGGTTGTTCAAAATCTGGATATCTTAATATTGGTGCGCTAATTAATTTTGTCTTTAATAAGTTAAAAGCTTGTTGACAATTTTCAGTCCATTCAAATTGCTTTCCTTTTTTAGTTTGATCGTTCAGACATTTTGTGATTTCAGCAAAATTTTGTATGAAACGTCTATAATAATTACAAAGTGCTACAAATCTTTTAATATCGTCCTTGTCCTTTGGAGTTGGATATTGTTCTATTGCTTTATTTTTTGAAGGGTCTGTCCGTATACCGTCTTTCGTTATTTGGTGTCCTAAATAAATTACTTCTGATTTGAGAAATACACATTTTGCTGCATTCAATTTTAGGTTGTATCTCGATAAACGTTCGAATACTTTCACTAAGTTTTCATTGTGATGTTTTAAACTACATCCAAATACAATTATATCGTCAACGTATAAAAATGCTTTGGAATCTAAGCCACTGAGTGCTATTGTTAGCATTCTTTGGAAACTATTTGAAAAAATTTTCAATCCAAATGGTAATCTTTTGAATTGATAATGTCCATTGTTAGTTGAAAATGCAGTCAATTGTCTTGAGTCGTCATCTAACTTTATCTGATGAAATGAGCTAGTCATGTCTAAAGTTGAAAAATATTTTGCTCTTCCAAGACGATCTAAAACATCTTCTAATCTTGTTAATGGAAATTTATCATTAACTATCTTTTTGTTGAGTTGTCGGAAATCTACAACTAATCTCCATTTTGCTTTTCCATTTTCGCTCTTTTTTGGCACTATTAGTAGTGGCGAATTGTATGCACTATTAGATGGTTCGATGATATCTTCATCCAATAATTTTTGTACTTGGTTATTAATCTCATCGTGTTGTGTATGTGGTAATCTATAATTCTTTATGTATACTGGTGTATTGTCTGAAACCTTTAAATTCTGTGTATAAAAATTATTAGAAGTCAGTGTCTCTCCTTCTAAATGAAAAATATCCTGATATTCCTTAAAGATCTGTATTAGTTCTGTTTTTGATTTTTCGTCCTTTACGTCAAATTTCAAAATATTAAGCAATTTTCTAAATCTGTCTTCATTGAAGTCTTTTTCCCTCGTGTGCGGTCTTTGTAATACAATATAATTTCGTAAGGGTTCTATTTCCAGATTAATGTCCTTTAGTACTACATCGCTATCTGTTGTATTTAATATCTTAACATGGTGATTTCCGTTTCCTGGTACTATTGTGTTGCTAATAAATATACCTGGTTGAATTTCTTTATTAAGAATAATGCTATCTTCACATATATCTAAGTTAATAGGATGAATACTTTCCGATCGTCTCTCTACCTTTATGCAGTAATTTTTATTTATCCATGATTTCATAGGTATGGTAATCTCTTCATTCCCTAAAGTAAGTGTTAAGGTAAATGTTTCATAATCAATCTTACACAAGAATTTTGAAAAGAAATCCCTTCCCAAAATTCCATCTGTTGGTATTGGAAAATCTTTGTCAATTATATGAAATTTATGTTTTTCTTTGAAATTATTTATGGTGAATTTTAATTCTGATGTTCCAATTGATTTAATTTTTTCTGTAGTGATACCTGTAAAACTAATCGATCTTTCCTTGTTTATGTCTATAGAATCTTCATTTAATTTGTTAATTTTACACAAAGAGATGTCTGCTCCTGTGTCTATCAGAAAAGTAAGTTTTGAATTCTTGCCTAAATCTAAAGTTATGAAATTGGTCATGTCATTTGATATCTGGAAAACATTATTTAATCTTATTATTGGTTCTCCGGATAGTGGGTTTATACAGTTTCTTGACTCACATCCGGAGCCTGATAGTTTTCCTGTATACAGTGTATATTTCTTCGGTTATTTTGAAAATTATTACTGTTCTTATTATTGTTATTTCGATTATTTCTGTCATTATATCTATATGATCCATTGCTGTTGTTTCTATTATGATACGTATTTGGTCCATTTCTGGCGTTTGTATAATTATTATGCCTATAATTGTTATTATTGTATGTTGGTCTATGATTACCATTATTGTTCCTTTTTGACGAATTGTTGTTATTTCGGTTTCTGTTGTTATAGTTAAAATTATTTGTTCTGTTACTATAATTGTTATTTGAATTTCTTAAATTATTTCTCCTATTATTCGCATTATTGTTAGAGAAATAAAGAACTTGTTCGGAGTTATTCGAGAATTCTTTTTCTAATTCTAAAGCCAATTGTAGTGCTTCATTGAGTTCTTTTGGTCGTGAGGCAAAAACTGTTGGTTTCAGTTCTCCTTTTAAACCATTTTTAAATACATTTAAGGCATGATTGTCATTTAGTTGTTTAATAGTTGTAGCCTGTAATTGATTGCAATTTTCTATGTCCTTAATTTGTAAATCGTTTAGTTCTGTTATTAACTCTAAGAGTTTTTCATGGTATGTGTTTACATTCATACTTTTTTGTGAAAAAGTGCTGAGAGTAGCCTGTACTTGAGCAACGGTTTTCTTCGATTTATATCTGTTGGATAGAAGGCTTTTTAATTCATCAAATGTCGTTGGTGCGGATATACCCAACGATGTTCTTACCAAGTTTGATAACTTTACGTTATAAACAAAAGTTATTAGGATTTGCTTTTGAGATGTCTCTAAAGTACTGTTGATCAGTTCTACTATAGTGAGGAAAGAGTTTAATTCTTTGTAATTTCCATTGAACACTGGAATAATTTTTACAGCGGTTTCCAAACTAAAAGTTGCCATATTTGTTAAATTTTGGTTTTTAGAAGTTAGGGCTTGTTCAAAAAGTATTTTTGCTTTATTGTAAAATCTATTAAATTTTTCTATGTCTTCCTGAACGTTTTCTGTTTCTAATTTTGTATCAGTTAATTTTAAAAATTCTTCTTTTAACAATTCTAGTTCTTCTAATTTACATAGTAAAGTCGCTTCATTGTATCCCCTAGCTCCTGCTTTTTTAAAGTTTTTAAGTAATGTTTCTAATCTATTTATAATTGCTTCCATTAGCAATATATATATATATATTGTATATTGCTAATATAATTATTATACAATTATCATATAAATTATAAACTTTTTATTTTATTTTAAACTTGTACTACAGCTTTCTTTTGTACATATTGCTTAAAATATCTATTTAATTTATATACTAGTATTGCTAAAGCCACCATGCAAAAGATGAAAAAGGCGTCTACTGTTATGGTCGTCCCGAAGTCCATTTTCTGCTCGTTTTTGTTGTTGATGTTTATCACCTCCTCTTGTTTGGATTTTTGGTTTCCCATTTAGTTCTTTGATTTTCATATACAGTTGCCTCTTTTGCTCTCCACTCGTTATTCCCATCAACCGCAATATTTCTTGTTTCTGTTTCTTTATTTGTTGGGTTTTTCCCCCTCTTTTTGTTTTTTTTTTGTTCTGCTGTATGGGAACCTCTGGTTTTTGTGTCCTCCTTCTATATTCCTCAAGTGTTATGGGCTTTGGACCGGCGTTTTTTGGTGTTGGAATATATTCTGGATAGTTCTCAGTACTTCCTTCTGGCACGTACTCCTTGCTTATATATTTTGAAAAGATAAGCTCTATCTCTTCTTTAGTTGGACTATCTTCCAGCGACATTCAGAATTAATACTGTTAACGTCCTTCAAATGTCCTTTAAGTGATAGGACAACTAGGCAGTTTTAGGATATTATTTAGGATATTAATTAAATTTTGTTTGGCAGGATCGCCATATAATGTTTAAAATATTTATTATTGAAATGATCAAAACCTTGCTAAGTATTTTATGATGCTGCGCTTAGCCACAGCACGTTTTAATTCTTCTGAGCACTGTTGAGGGTGCTTGGCTAGAATAGTGAGAATACTTTGTTTGTCAAAATTATTCTGAATCTTTTTTTAATTTACTTACAGCTATTTATACAAAATTTCTTAATTCTACTTCTTTTAATAATTATGTGCTTGCGTATTGTTATTGATCTTACATCAGCAATTATTTACAATGTCTCATTTATGGGTCAATCGTAATATAATTCCCTTTAAACAATTGCTGTTACAATATGTGGGTTATTTTGTTTACTTTTTGTGACAAATTCATTGCAATGCAAAATTCTAGTGTTAAAATGTAGTTTGATAAATGTGACCAATATATTATAATGAATAGTGTGACCAATACACTACACTTTACAAAAATACTTTTTGGTTTTTTTTCCTATTTTGTTTTACTAAAAAATTACAAAGGAAATTAATTCTATAATTTTTCTAACCGTTACTTTTTAAACATACACATATATATTGATCACTTTTATAACTTTTAATTAATCAAATTTCTTATGATACCTTTTAGCGCTCAAATTATATTATTTTTCCTAGTACAGGATATCAACACTACCTTATCTTCACTTAACACCTGAAGGAGCTCCCTAAGAATGTTATTCTCTGTAAAATTCAGAGCTTAACGATTACGTTAGTTGCCTAACTTGACACTAAAATACCACTACTTCCTTCTTATCCTTTTTTTCTAGCCAAGATATATATATGTCGTAGTACGTAGTACTTACTGTATGTATTTAAAAATAAAACAGCAAGCCATGACATTTTTGCTGTCAAAGCTTGGGTGAAATCGACTGGCACTACTGAAGTGGCGAGATCAAGATTGCCTCGTTTAAATTTTCAAAATAATTCAAACAAATAAATTTTCAAATTAAAATAAAAAAATTAATAAATTAATTTAAAAATGGATGATACAACGACATCAGAAGTGGGATTGACCCAAAATTCGCCACATGTTGCAAGCGAAGAAACATGGAGATCATTGTTCGAACAACAAAATCGTAGCTTTTTAGCTCTTGTGGAAGCTCTCAAGTCAACATCCAACGTTGATACATATTTGCCTGAATTTAATCCAGACGTTGAAAATGCTGACGCTCGTGCTTGGGTCGCAATGGCAGACATGTGTATCTCTGAACAGTCGCAGAAAAAAGGATCTTTGATGAATATTCTAAGTCGTGCTCTCAAAGGACAGGCATCCGTCTGGTTATCTCAAGTGTCGTATCTATAAATGACATGGGCAGAATTTAAGGAAATTTTTTCTGCACGATACGATTGCCCCGAAACCGCAGCTGCATTTTTGATGAATTTAAGTAACGGTCGACCAAAGGATGGTGAATGCCTATCCGCATACGCTGCAACACTGATGACATCTCTAATGGCTAGATGGAAAAACTTATCGATTGAGCAGATAGCTGTATCCACAGTATTAGCGCACATTTCTCAGTTTGATCCAAAAGTGCATCGTCTGACTTTTACTGCAGATATTGGTACAAGAAATCTGCTACAACAGGAACTGAAGGCTATGTCATTTTTAAAGAAGAAAGCTGTTACGCAGGATGACGTATGTGGTCCAGATAAAAAAAGATATAAGTCGTCAACGTCATTTTCAACCATACAATGTTTTAATTGTGGCAAGACGAGACATTAGGCATTTCAGTGCAAATTCAGGAACATCAACACAAACATTCCCAATTTAAGCAGTAACAAGAATTTTGGAAATTCCGCAAAGCCAAGTGTAACCTGTTTCAACTGTCAAGATACCGGTCACTATGCATCAAGCTGCCCCAAGGCTATTCGCAAAAAAGTTGGTGATACTTCAATGGACCTACGGGTAGACTTATGTGCTATCGGTACTCCCGCTGGAACATTAAATCATTCTGGTGAGAAATTTGTGTTTTTTTATGATTCTGGGTCAGAATGTTCACTTATTCAAGAATCAGTGTGTTGCAAATTTCGTGGTAGACGTAGTTTTAATGTAGTGAAAATGACAGGAATCGGACAAACGAGTGTGAATAGTACTATCCAAATTTTAACGGTTATTGCAGTCGATGGCATTGTTTTCGAAATTCTGTTTCATGTTTTGCCAGATTCCTATTTGCGTCATAAAATAATGATTGGGCGAGAAATTCTTAATCAAGGTATTGCTGTTCATATGACGTCGGACAAATTGTGTTTCAATAGAGTAAACTGTGTGAATACTTTTGATGCGATTTGATAGTACTAAAGCAAGACTGGACAATTTTGTGGTCTTATCACAAAACGAAGAACGCAACCAAACAAAGCTCGACCCAAAGTACAAAGGCCCATTTAGAGTAACGGAAGTATTGAACGGTGACCGATATGTGGTTAAATCTTTAAATTGTAACCGGACCTACAAGTATGCTCATGATCGCATGAGGCTAATGCCTGAAGGTCATGTCCCTATCGAAATGAATGACGACAATGATGACGAGCAAAATGATTAAGTTTTTTGTTAATGTAATGCAAAAACCTTGAGATGTAATACGCATTGTTGCGGTCGGAAGAGATACATTGCTGGATAGAAGCAAATGTGTGAAATGGAAATATTACCGGATAGAGGTGATATAAGTTGTTTTTGCCGGATAGAGGCGAGGTAATATCACTGGATAGAAGTGATTGTTGAAATTAGTAACCGGATAGCGGTTACTGTTGTGTGAGAGTAATAATATCACTGGATGGAAGTGATAACCGATTTCTAAACTGATCAAGGTGTATTATATTTCAAGTGTATTTGGGACGTGACAAATGGTATTTGGATAATGGAGATTCTCATAAAGTTAAGATACTGTAAAGGATTTTGTTTTCGTTTCAGATGTGTCGCAGGAGGACGTGCGAAATGCCAGAATGGCCGTGTCGTACTACGTAGTACTTACTGTATGTATTTAAAAATAAAACGGCAAGCCATGACATTTTTGCTGTCAAAGCTTGGGTGAAATCGACTGGCACTACTGAATAATTTAAAAAGAAAAGCAAAGAACATTGAATAGAAGGAAGTAGTAGTGGCGAGATCGAGATTGCCTCGTTTAAATTTTCAAAATAATTCAAACAAATAAATTTTCAAATTAAAATAAAAAAATTAATAAATTAATTTAAAAATGAATGATACAACGACATATATATACGTATTATAGTGTCTTTTTTTCTAAAAAAAATGATTTTTTTTTTAAACTAAACACACAACACTTTCGAAAGCACACATTTTTATCACAATTTCACGACACTTAATTAACTATTTTATCTAGAAAAACAATATTTCAATATTTTGTATTATGCTTATTTCTATTTTAAACTACGTTATTTTTTTAATTAGCGTAGCAATTGATTTTGAAAGTAATGAAGTTTTCTCTCCTAGTCTTACAGATTTTTTTTGTTTTACGATGTTAATCAAACTTTGTTATATAACCCTGTTCCTTATATGAATATGAAACCGCACTTCCTTGGCTTTTCCAATGAAAATATAAAAAAAGAAATTATTACCTGACTAATAATTTAAATTTATTTACTGATAATATTAGCCCTTTTATTTAACACTGCACTTGTAACATTCACTGTTTGACTTTGTTTCACTTCTAAACAAACTTCGCTATTGCTACGCCTTAAATACCCTTCTTGACAGCCTATTTACTTCCAATTTCTGTTCGCGGGAATAAAAGAAAATATATCCGAAATAGTTTTCCCGCGAATTAAAGAAAATACATAATAGAAAATTTTCCCGCGAAAACTATTTACTCTAAATATAAAAACGATTTTCGCGCCCTCCTTATTTAAATAGATTTGACAAAAAAAACTACGTATTCCCGCTAATAAGTATAAAAAATGGTAGCAACAAACGAAAACAAAAGAAAATATTTTTAAATAAACAAAACTCTATAAATTTCGCGGTTCAATTTTAACTAACCTACTACATATTACAGCTTTTTTTATTGTTAAACTTTAAATCTCTCACAGTCTCTATCTCCTCCATATATATCCTATATAAAGCTCCTTTTATAACATCAGGCTGTCAGAGATTTGTGCAGCTAATTCTATTCATTCATAAATAATTAAAAATTTAATTTTCAGAAATCATTTTTTTGAATGAAAGTACAACCCTGTATTTTTTTATACGCTGGCAATGCTGTAATTATATTAGTACTAAACATCATATGTCAATCATTTTCATTAAACAGCAGAATTCAATGGCAGACGCACATGTAAGTATTATTATAGAAACTAATTATTTATTTTACTATTTTTTAGGAATCCAGGAACTCTAAAATGGATATCTAATGCGATGTCTAGGGTAATTATGTATCGTTCTAATTACAGGCTTAAACAAAATTACTAATTTAAATCTCTTCCCTTTTTCTTTTCAGGTAAAAAGCAGTATAACCACAAAATAAACAGAACAACATATATGTAAGTAGATACGAAAAACCTAAAAATTTTATTAGCAAAACACTTGGACAAGGGCAGGAGTAAGTGTCTCCATAACCAAACGCCCCTCCTTGATGAAATTAATGTTTTATGAGGGACTCGAGGCTTCAGAAATAGTTTTTTGCCTCCTCCTGACTTGGCCTCCTTAAGGTCCTCCCACGAAAAAAAATTTTTTTGTGTTGCTACAGATGCGTTCTCATTTATTATCATTTCTACCCGCAACAATATGGGCCTATCTTTTGAACCGTTATACACAAACTCTTGCAAATTTGACATTATGTCGATTGATATGGTCGTTATAGAAACAAGTATTAATCAATATGAAAATTTATTAAATTTAATTTACTTTATTCGTGCTTGATTCCTTGAAATATAAATATTTCATGATATTCTAAACTAAAAATGAAATGTATTACTGCGGGGAAAGCATATCCATATGGCCATTTCACTACTGCTCAAATAGCTCATCAGTGGATTTTACCCAAATTTTGTATAGAAAACTAGAAAGTCTTATATCAAAAGCCAAACTGATTAAATGAGAACTCCATTGAATCAATAAGACAAAAGACAATAAAAACTCAAAAAATGTTTTATACAAAAAACACATCAAACATTCAGTAACTATTTTTATTTTTTCTTTCATTTTTCTACAATTGCAATTTACAACAAGTATAAATTTTGCTTTCGAAAATAAACGGGTTTCCCAATAGTTGATGTAATTTAGTGTATGTGGCCAAACCTTTGAACCGTTATAGACAGACAGCTGAAATTTACAAGGGACCTGTTTTGCTAAGTCCGCTATAAAAAGAAGCTTAGAATTTGAATTTAGAAATTAAGGGGTGTTCACAAAATTAATGTAATTTGTTCTATATGGTCGTAATTTTTGACCCGTTGTATACAAACACCTGAATTTTAGGCAGAATGCCCACCACTTTCTTTCGTATAATAAGAAGTATAAAAACTTAAAATTATAAATTAAAGGGTTTTACAATAGTTTATATAATCTGATGTATATGGCCAAACCGGTAAAACCTGTTTGCTAAATCTAATACAGCAGCAAGTATGTAATTTGAAAATAAAGGGTGCAGTAATATTTTTAGTCCACGAACCGAAAACAAATAAAACAATGATCATATAAAAAAACATTTAAAAACAAACACAACATGATCTGAAATGGAAGAAAGATGAACATCTCCAACCGCCCAAACCTACCTTGGTCACCTGTATGTCCTTAAACGATAATTAATGACCCCTCAAACCACACCATTAAACTCACCACTCACCAGCACCCTAAAGAAACCAAAAAAATATGTGATGACCCCAGAAGCTATTGAAGCGTTTGGAATGTTAAAAAACGGTACTTAGAAAAAATAATTACAGCGTTTTTCGTATTCAGGAGGTCTTAATATGGTGTTCTTGGTATTTTTCCAAATTAAAAATTTGTAAAGCTGTATTATAAATAGGGAGACTAGATCTTAATCTCTAAACAGAAAAAAAAGTAGGCAACCAGAGTTTTATCTCAATAGATCTGTGTCCCACTCAGTACCGAAAATAGGAAAAGCCGATACACAAAACAAATCAAATATGAACCACAGTATTGGAAATGTGAGTAGGTCCGAATTTGTTGATCTATATCAAAGTATAAATACTACAAATCTAGGCGTGAAGGTGCTAATGTACATAACAATGTAGGGCATTAATCTAATTCGACTGCAACTTTGGAAGCAAATTTAACACCTGAGGTTAGGGAGATGGTCGAACAAATGCGAATACGTATCGATAAACTTGGCGTAGTGTTCGATGGAAATTGTCGTGTGCACCCTGTGTCGATTCTGGCAACGCTAAATTGTTTCATCTGGTAGCATTACGGTAATGAAGGCGGGATGACAAAGAATAGAAAAATAAAAATGGCTCCAAAGTATAAAGATTGTATGGTCGGAATTGCTGAATAGAAAGAAAAAAAGATGGCGTTTTTTTGGCGGGAGGCGAAAAAGTAAATGGAATAAGAAGAAGGAAAATGAAAATTCGAGATGGTTCGGTTGGAGTCGGGTTGTCAAACGATACAGACGTGCGTGGTTGAAAAAAAAAAAAAAAGGAAAAAGAAGAAAGAACAAAGGTGTCACACCACAAATAATAAAACATTCTAACAAACACAAAATTTAAGATTAAATACATAAAAAAGAACAATAATATTGGCCACTTAGGCCTACAAACTGCAAACTGTGCTAAATACATAAAAATTAAGTGGAACAAAAATGCACGTAACCACGCGAGTCAAGTCAAGTTAATGGAGGTGTACGTTTCATCAAGAATTTGTAGCGCAAGTTTTTGGCTAAAGAAATAATTTATAATTAAATATTTAAAAACTCAAACACACTAAAAAGAAACAAAAACATAAATAAAGCAAAAGGAATACAAGTAAATTATATATTTTTGAAGGTTTATATAAATTGTTACAACAAAAAAAAAAAACCCAGGTGTTGTATATTTGCGAAATTCTTGTATTGATGAAATAAGTGTGTTTTTTTTACACCCATCAAAAGCTTTCAGCTTGATATTTTCATTAAGGAGAAAAACAAATTAATTAAGTGTATTTCATATTTTACTGCTGGTTACCATTGAATGTTTTAAATAAAGTGAGTGGATACAGAACTATGATCCAGACAGACGGTCACTAAAAGAAAAAAAAGGAATAAATAAGAACAAAAGTTACGCAAAATAAAAATACATAAAAACCAATAAAACAAGAAAAAAGATTTTGAATAATTTTTATAAAGCAAGTGTTAAGCGTGATATTTTTAACATAAAAATTTTTCAAAAACCCTGAACAGAATTATTAAAGTTTTTCCTCCTTTTCTTGAAAAAAAAATCAGTTAACAATAATAAGTTACGAACAAAAAAATCGTCTCACTATTATTTTATTTGGGTTGAACAAAGCCTTTATTCTAATAAAACCGATTAATTAAAGCAGTGCAAGCAAGCTAATGCATCTAAACTGAAATTAAAAACAAAAAGTTTAAACAGCAACATCAAATAATAAAGGTAAACATTTGCTTAATGAATGAATTCCATTTATGTTCGACAAAAACGTTACAGTATAAGCAATCAATGTCTACAGAATTTGTACGCCATTTTTAAGGGAACAGACATCGCCAAGGCGGCTGCCTCATTATTCAACCATAACAGTTACTAATTTTTGGTTTAACGCCACATGGGGAAAATTTTAAACACATAATATAAAATAAAAAAAAAAAAATTCGTTCATTTTGCCTAAAAATTGCCAGTCTCAAGAACAACCAATTCTTTTAGAAGCAATTTACGTAAACTTGGCTAAAATCATGAAACTACCATACTCCCCGATAACAGAAGCAAAATTTCTTTAAATTTGAGAAAACCATCAGTCATCTAAAAGAAAAAAATCTCTATCTATCATCTCAAGCGTACATGGGCATTTCCAAACACATTAATTTTGTGCAAACATATTTTTTCACTTGGATATAAGAAAGGAAGAAAATATTTACATATATTTTGCAACCGTAGATTAAGCAAGAAGAAAATAAAAACACAAAAAGGAATTCAATAAAGAAACTAAAGAAGCTAAAGCTAACGGTGACAACAGAAGTGGTGCTGGAGAAAGGACGAGCTTCGATTGCCGATTTATCGTGTGGAGTTGTCTACAAAGGGAGAAGCAGAAAAGTTTTGGAGCAGCGTCGAGCCAAGAAGGAGGGTCCGGAAGGATTGCGGCAGCGTTTATTGTGTTGATGGTATGAAACACCAACGAACAGGTATTTTGCCAGTGACTGACTGCGGACGGACGGCCAACGGACGATCTTATATAATTATATATATATATTTAATTTTTACTAGTATTTTTAAGTGTAGAGAAAACATTAGTTTACGTATTTAATCCCAGTCCTCAGTCGATTTTTTTTCTCTCGGCCTAGAGTGCGCGTTATTTAGGATAGAGCTCTAACCTAGGATCGTTTAGCGTATTGTTGTTAGATTTTGGTGTTTTCTTTACCCAGAAAAAGAAAGAGAAAAACAAAATATATGTACCTTAACGTTTCTTTTGTTACCCGTAAGACCGATTGGTACTCCGGACACACCACGGACGGACGGCACATCGTTCCTACCATTGTCAGCAATTTATCCTTATACTAATTGATAAATTTACAGTATTTGAATAAAAAAAAATAACAAAAACAAAAAAAAAAGGAAGAAAAGATTTTGGATTATATAGGGGTTATATATGTACAAGTAAATTTTTTTTGTATAAATGAAAACTAGATACGAGTGGAGATGTTTGAAAAGTAAATCTTATTAATCTTAAAGTGTAATTTCCTTAAACAAATTTGAGTTATAAGACTATTTTTGTATATTACCTATTGATTATATTATAGTTATTTAAATCTTTAATAATAATAAAAAAAAAGCTATGTATACTTATATATATATTTGAATTGAAATTATAGTTTTTTTTACTATGACAGGTTAAAATTCTTTGCTGGTGCGGTAAGTAGGGAAAACTGGTTGCAAGGTAGGTATATTCGGGACATCTAACACTATCTGGGAGGCCATTACGATGTCACGGTGGGGTTTTCCTAACTCCAAGCGGGTGGGTACGCGTCCTGGCAGTCCACCAGCCAGAAGGTGATTTGTGTGTGTGTATTGTTGCGAGAAGGAAGACCTGCGCTCATTTGCTTCGGGCCTTATTTTCTTTTAAAACCAAAAAAAAGAGGTTTTTTTGTGATAGCAGTGTAAGGCAGATTGGTTGGCAAAGAACCACCCCCAAAACGGCGAGCTACAGCCGGAGCATCCGCCAGCATACCAGCGCCGCCAACGATCTGGCCACTCCACGTGTGTATATATTTATTTTTAATTAACTTGAACAGCTGCTACTAATACAAAAATGGCGCCCAACGTGGGGCCCGAAGCAGATTTTGAAGATCAAATATTCTCACTTTTATTTTAGTTTTTTTTCAACGTTTAGTTTCTGCTCGGCTCGTATGTCCTGTTAGGTAATCTAAGAGACCCTAACAAGTAGCTACGAGTCCGGGTCGAATTTGGCAAGCCATTTGCACTCCACCCATATATAAGTCCCGGCGCTCAAGGCTTAGGACCTGAGGTCGCGTTGCGATGTATAGGCGGGTTGCAGGGGTTTGTAGACTCTTCGATTTAGAAGGCCACGCATTGTCAGTCGAATTGAGGCTTAAATAAACAAAGTAGCCATAGTGCTCGAAGTTTTAATTGCTCAAGTTGAGTGAGAATGACATGAGATTCTACTTTACCGCTCAAATACAATAGCCCTAAATAGTTAGTCTATTACTGCGTTTATATACACCCTGTTTGCAAATGAAGAGTATGTCTAATTAAGTAATTAACAAGGTATACAGCTAGTTGCACACAAGTTCTCTTGACATTTTAGTGATACCGAAAACCAATATTATATTTAACGTATGTTTCGACGAATAACATTTGAAAATCTTATAAATTTAACTGAGAAGATACTGGTCGCTCAACGTTTTTGTTCCCAAATTATTTGGGCAAAATTTTCTATCTGATTTTAAGCAATAATTTTTTCATTTCAAAATTCTACCTTTTGCCTAATGGGCAAAAACCCATAAATCAAAAATGCTTGTTTATTCACCGGTTAGGCAGCAAAATTTTCTATTTACAGTAATTTTATTGGCCAGAAAACGTACATGTAAACGTAGTATATAAAATATAGTAAATAAATTTGTTTCTTTTGCCACAAGTGTTACGCGGGATACAGTAAAATCGTCACCGGCAATAGTCTGTTTGCTAGTCCTGGAAGCGAAACCGTAAGGGTTACTTGCCAGTCGCAGCGCGGCTATATTCGGCGATTAAAGCGACAGACAACTATTCCTCTTACAGCCATTAAATGTTTTGATTTTCATTCTTCTGCAGATCTTCTGAAACAAGGAGACAAAAATTAGTTAGTATATAATACACCCACACAACAAATCACAAATCATTATTATTTACCTTGCAACTGTTTAACCGAAATGCCGCTCCCAAACAAAAACTTAGCTCACCTTTTATAATATAGAATAAAAGTTGGGGTATTTTTGTTTCGAATAGGAATCTGGTCATTTATGAATTTTGTTGCAGATTGAATTTAAGAAATTTATTTTGTTGAAAAAATTAGATAAATATTATTATTTTTTTTTTCTTTTGTAGGGAAAATAAACCTTTTTTTTGTTCATATTTATTTTAATTTCTTCTTTGTATTTCTGGTCTCAATTTTTTTTGGTAGTTATTTGATTTTGCTTCATCATAGTGTTAAGCCATTTTGATTAAAATTTTTTATCATTATACGTGTGGCTTATAATTCACCTAGCTGTAGTGCTGTTTGGGTGTTGTCTATTACATTTTGTCCGTCATCTTAATGGTGTTGACTCGTTCTGCTAGTAGACAGGGGTCAGCCGAAGTTTTAGAGTCCAATCTGGCTCCTATCATGGAAAACGTACCTACCACTAGCGCAGCGGGCGTTCCTGCGGCATCCGGTTCCATGGTGCCGTCAGTTCAGCAGTTTCTGTCTATGGCTCGGGGGTGAATAATACATTACACGATTCGACTAGTTCAGATAGTACCATACCTTCACCCGAATACAGCAGCTTGACTGCTAGAAACGTTCAGCAGACTTTACGTCCTAACTCAGCTGCAGCTGAAGCTCAATCTATTCCAAGGGTTGGTAATTTACCTGACGACAACGGAGCGGGGGATACTACAATGATGAATATTTGCAAGCAAATCCAGGAGATGCAGCTCATTCTTCAACAGGAAGTAGCTCGAATGTGCAATCGTTCGGCAGCAGCCGGACCGGGTCCAAACACTTTGAATGTGTCGGCGATGCCACAGGCATCAAACAGTGGAAGTTGGACTCCAGCTCTCCGTACCCAGGGGGACGTGTTTGGGCAGCAGGCCACCAATACTCAACGCTGGAGGGAGCAAGGGGGATTTACTACAAATGGTCAACAAACACCACAGGCTAACTTAATCGGGCCAGCATCACGTCCAGCTGGAGGGCCATCTCAAGGGACTAATTTTTCCTTAGGCCCGCGACTACAGCCAACCGCAGGTCCGACATTCTCGATCAGTCCGGAACAAGCTCAAATCCCTCTAACGAGAGGATACCCGTCGGTTCAGTCAGATTTTTCTAACCCACTCCCGAGAGACGTGGACTTGTCGAAATGGGGGATAAAATTTGATGGTACCACGAAATCCATGAGTGCGGAAGATTTCATTTTTAGGGTAGGTGCCCTACAACAGGACTATAACTGTTCGTTCAATGAAATACGGCGCAGCTTCCATTTATTGTTGGAAGGACCAGCCCTCGACTGGTACTGGAACGTGAGAAAGTTGACTTCTATTCAGTCCTGGGAGGATTTGCAATCAGTCTTTTGAACCCAGTATAGGCGGTATGAAAACGAATTCCAATTGCAAAAGAAGATTATGGATCGTCGTCAGCAGCCACAAGAATCTTTTGAGGAGTTTTATAACGCAATTATGCGGTTGCGAAACCAGCAACGGTCCCCGTATTCGGAGATAGACCTTATTGAACTTATGAAGGCCAACTTAAAACCATCTTTGTCCCATCTCTTGTTCTCGGTCAGTATTGATAGCTTAAATAACTTTTGTATACAGGCCAAAAGGGCGGAGAATTTGCTGGCCGGCCAAAGGCAACTCACGGGTCAGCGCCAATACATAGCTAGGGTACAAGAACTGGACTTGGAAGAAGAAGAAAAGACTTTTACAAGTGAGGTGGATGCCATTTCGGCAACCGGCCACTATACGTGCTGGAATTGTAGGCAGGTTGGCCATGGTTTTATGGATTGCCCGTCGCCTACCAGGCGTATATTTTGTTTTAGGTGTGGTCGCGATAATGTGGTAACCCCTAAGTGTCCTAAATGTCAGGGAAACAGGGCCCGGAACCCGTCTCGAACTGGAGAGGCGCGGTCCACGGAAGTTTAAGTCCAGTCACCGAGCAACAACAAGAAGTAACCCCAGTCAAGATTTTAGTCAAACCAAACGTTAGCTAACACCAAATTAGAACCCAAGCTTAGAGAATTAAAACCTTTGCATATTAGAATAAATGAATACCGAGAAGCTAAACTCAGAATTTTCGGCAAACTCTCGAGTCGCATTAAGAGGGCGCGTGAACGTTATCGGATTCGTAGACGTTTGAGACGTGAGATTTCGGTGGCCTCCCTACACGAGGGTAGGGACTCCCGTTTGTATACGCGTATAAATATAGGCGGTCATGAAATCGAGGGTCTACTAGATAGTGGTGCTACGGTAACGTGTCTGGGCCGCAACTGTCTTGAGTTTGTAGAAAAAGCGGGACTCACAGTCCATAGTTTTTCTACAAATATCAAGACAGCTAACGGTACAGAGCACCCTATAGTCGGTCGTGTGCGGGCAGAGGTAACGTTTGGCCAAACAACGCAGGTCATAACGTTCTATTTAGTGCCTACTTTGAGTCGCGAGTTGTTCTTGGGTGTCGACTTTATGAAGGTTTTTAAGATGTTTGCCAGGATGGAGAGTCTTACGACCAACAATATAAGCCTCTGTGATGAGGCAGAAAGTAATTCCGATGTCGCGACACACACTTTGACAGCTGAACAGCGACAGAAATTAGATTTGGTTATATTGATGTTTCCATGCCATACCAAAAAAGGCCTCGGCAGAACACATTTAGAAACGCATTATATAGATACCCGTGATGCAACTCCAGTGAAGGATAAATATTACCCTGTCTCCCCAGCTGTGCAAAAACTAATGTATACAGAGCTTGATAGGATGCTTGGCCTTGGTGTAATTGAGCTTAGTGAAAGCCCTTGGAATCATCCAGTTACTTTAGTCCGTAAGGGCGAAAAGAACCGGCTGTGCCTCGATGCTCGAAAGCTCAATGCGCTAACTGTCAAGGATGCCTATCCTCTGCCTCACATCGAGGGTTTGCTCAGTCGGCTAGGTGACACCATATTTATTTCGTGTGTCGATCTGAAATTGTGGGTTCCTCACGAACTGACCAAAACTATCATAGAAAAGTCCCATAACTCACCACAAACTTCGCACGGAGGCGTTGGTAAAACTCTACACCGTATACGAGAGTAGTAGAGCAAGTACGTGAGTTTGTCGCTAGTTGCGAAATTTGTAAAGAGACGAAACCGGCGAACGTCACATTGAGGCCACCTATGGGAGCTGAATCGGTTAGTGAACGTCCGTTTCAACGAATCTTCATTGATTTTCTTGGCCCTTACCCGCGATCCAAAAACGGCAATTGCTTTATTTTTATTGTTTTGGATCACCTGACAAAATTCGTTTTGCTTAAGGCTTTGCCAAAAGCCAATTCCAAAAGTGTAGTGAAATTTTTGATATCCGAAGTTTTTCATAAGTTTGGAACTCCCGAAACAATTGTCTCAGACAACGGAAAGCAATTTGTCAGCCGTGAGTTTGCGGATCTGGTAAAAAATTTCGGGGTGAAACACGTTCGTACAGCCATACATTCCCCGCAGGCAAATGCGTCCGAGCGGGTAAACCAAACGATTTTGGCAGCAATACGCTCCTATTTACAGGATGATCAGTCTGAATGGGACAAACATTTGTCCGAAATTGAGTTTTCACTAAGATCGTCAGTGCAGACTTCGATCGGTGTTACACCGTATTTTGCCCTGTTTGGAGTGAATATGTTTGGCCACGGTAGCTTGTACGGTTTAGCCCGGAAACTGAGAATGTTAGATGACCCCGAAGTAGATATTTGCCCAAGGGCCACCAAAATGTCATGGATAAGACAGAAGATTCGTGAAACGCTACACAGAACGTACCTTCGGAATGAAAAAACGTATAACATTCGTTGCCGAGTTGTTAAGTTTTTCCCGGGACAAGAGGTATACCGGCGCAACTTTCAGCAGAGTGATTTCAAAAGCGGTTTCAACGCAAAACTCGCACGTAAATTTCTGAAGTGTCGTATAGTTAAACCGGTCGGGAAAAGTCTTTATGAGGTAGAAGATCTGAAAGGCAAATCTTTAGGCGTGTTTCACGAAAAAGACTTAAAGCAATAAATGTTTGTGTGAGACTGTCGAATAGTTTTTAAAGAAAAAATTATACTTTATTTTCTTTTATATAGCTGGTTGTAAGGTAAGAGATGACATCGAATGGAAAGACTCCGGTTTGTTGCTCCCTTATTCTAGCTTGAATTAGAGGAAGTAGGGTCACCCTCTTTATACTTTTATTAAATTATATTCTTCATAATTTCTAGATTTTAATTCTTGTGATACGGTACTATCTAGCCTTTGAAAAGGAAACAAAGTTAATTTTAGTTTAGAAGGCGTTTTGTTTGTATATACGCATATATATAGGTATAAGGGAACATTTTTTTATGGAAAGAGCCTGAAGTCTAATGCATTAACTTGCTTCACCGTCTTTTTGGCAATATGCAGGGTTTTCGCCTTTCCATTTTTGATTTAAGAAAATGTTTCTCATTTAGCTTTATAACAGGGGGTACTACGCGCCAAAGGGTTTAAGGTAATATATTGAACTTAAGAACATTGGGGGTTTTAGTCCCTGTCCATTCGACAAATAATTCCCTTCAGCTGGTCATGAGATCTTCCGGTAAGTTCCTTTCTTAGCCGGCTAAGTCACTTCACTGAAATCGGCGAAGAGAAAGTAACAAAGTTTGGGATTTTGGTAACAACCAAGACTTGATCGTGATTGTAGTTTAGAAAAGGGAAACAGTATACAGAACATTTTTTTGTCTTGTTAGATTTGACACAGTTTTCGTAGATAAAGTTCAGAACTTTGCCCTAAAATCAAAAATCGTTCGATCTGTTTTCCACGTCATCCGTCTTTGGCAACGTTTTAATACATCAGAATGTTTTGCTCTTTTGTGTATTGACATTATTCCCGCGCATATGTTTCTAATTTAGATCCCATTTTCTATTTAGACTTCTTGCGTCTATGCACGACACGTTTTGTTTAATTTAACCACTAGGTCAATGAACGTTACGTTTATGTTTTTGCCCTTTTTCTGTACTCGCGAGGGGACAAGAACAAAACCTAGCGTAATTTTGCTGCTGCCGAGCACCACGACGACGTCAAAAGTAGCCGAAGTTGTATCAGCTGGTTTCTGACTCATACATATGCAATAATACCTCAATATTTCATTGTTGGTTTTGGAATTTGTGTTTTAAAGTCACAGCTTTTACTTTTCCAAATTGTTTGAGAGTTTTTTGTTAATCCTAAAATCATTTTAAATTTTTGTCAACGTTAAAATTGAATAAAAAGTCAGTTTGACTATCAACTCTGCCTGTAAATTAATTCGCCTTGGGTACACATAAAGTAGTATTTCTTTTCTTGGTTATCTTTCATTCGTATAGAGGTCATACTCGCTAAGTGAGGGATGCCCGACAGGCTGAATTCAGTTAGAAGCGAAGCCGAAATTAACAGGGTTACTGTGAAGTAAGACTACCAAATTGCTCCTTACCGACGATAGGCTTCGTAAAAACCTGGAGGTCTAGGGGGAAGTTGGCAGTGGAATTTCGCCCCCCCCCATTCTATGTTCTAGAGGAACTTCAGAAGTGGTAGGGTTTTGTCGTGTGCACCCTGTGTCGATTCTGGCAACGCTAAATTGTTTCATCTGGTAGCATTAGGGTAATGAAGGCGGGATGACAAAGAATAGAAAAATAAAAATGGCTCCAAAGTATAAAGATTGTATGGTCGGAATTGCTGAATAGAAAGAAAAAAAGATGGCGTTTTTTTGGCGGGAGGCGAAAAAGTAAATGGAATAAGAAGGAAAATGAAAATTCGAGATGGTTCGGTTGGAGTCGGGTTGTCAAACGATACAGACGTGCGTGGTTGAAAAAAAAAAAGGAAAAAGAAGAAAGAACAAAGGTGTCACACCACAAATAATAAAACATTCTAACAAACACAAAATTTAAGATTAAATACATAAAAAATAACAATAATATTGGCCACTTAGGCCTACAAACTGCAAACTGTGCTAAATAAATAAAAATTAAGTGGAACAAAAATGCACGTAACCACGCGAGTCAAGTCAAGTTAATGGAGGTGTACGTTTCATCAAGAATTTGTAGCGCAAGTTTTTGGCTAAAGAAATAATTTATAATTAAATATTTAAAAACTCAAACACACTAAAAAGAAACAAAAACATAAATAAAGCAAAAGGAATACAAGTAAATTATATATTTTTGAAGGTTTATATAAATTGTTACAACAAAAAAAAACCCAGGTGTTGTATATTTGCGAAATTCTTGTATTGATGAAATAAGTGTGTTTTTTTACACCCATCAAAAGCTTTCAGCTTGATATTTTCATTAAGGAGAAAAACAAATTAATTAAGTGTATTTCATATTTTACTGCTGGTTACCATTGAATGTTTTAAATAAAGTGAGTGGATACAGAACTATGATCCAGACAGACGGTCACTAAAAGAAAAAAAAGGAATAAATAAGAACAAAAGTTACGCAAAATAAAAATACATAAAAACCAATAAAACAAGAAAAAAGATTTTGAATAATTTTTATAAAGCAAGTGTTAAGCGTGATATTTTTAACATAAAAATTTTTCAAAAACCCTGAACAGAATTACTAAAGTTTTTCCTCCTTTTCTTGAAAAAAAAAATCAGTTAACAATAATAAGTTACGAACAAAAAAATCGTCTCACTATTATTTTATTTGGGTCGAACAAAGCCTTTATTCTAATAAAACCGATTAATTAAAGCAGTGCAAGCAAGCTAATGCATCTAAACTGAAATTAAAAACAAAAAGTTTAAACAGCAACATCAAATAATAAAGGTAAACATTTGCTTAATGAATGAATTCCATTTATGTTCGACAAAAACGTTACAGTATAAGCAATCAATGTCTACAGAATTTGTACGCCATTTTTAAGGGAACAGACATCGCCAAGGCGGCTGCCTCATTATTCAACCATAACAGTTACTAATTTTTGGTTTAACGCCACATGGGGAAAATTTTAAACACATAATTGTTCACCATGAAAATGCGAGCTCTCGCACATCGGCTCAAACCAGAGCGTTTTTGACCGGCCAAAACGTCGAATTAATGGGTCATCCAAAAATTCGTTCATTTTGCCTAAAAATTGCCAGTCTCAAGAACAACCAATTCTTTTAGAAGCAATTTACGTAAACTTGGCTAAAATCATGAAACTACCATACTCCCCGATAACAGAAGCAAAATTTCTTTAAATTTGAGAAAACCATCAGTCATCTAAAAGAAAAAAATCTTTTATCTATCATCTCAAGCGTACATGGGCATTTCCAAACACATTAATTTTGTGCAAACATATTTTTTCACTTGGATATAAGAAAGGAAGAAAATATTTACATATATTTTGCAACCGTAGATTAAGCAAAAAGAAAATAAAAACACAAAAAGGAATTCAATAAATATAAAACTAAAGAAGCTAAAGCTAACGGTGACAACAGAAGTGGTGCTGGAGAGAGGACGAGCTTCGATTGCCGATTTATCGTGTGGAGTTGTCTACAAAGGGAGAAGCAGAAAAGTTTTGGAGCAGCGTCGAGCCAAGAAGGAGGGTCCGGAAGGATTGCGGCAGCGTTTATTGTGTTGATGGTATGAAACACCAACGAACAGGTATTTTGCCAGTGACTGACTGCGGACGGACGGCCAACGGACGATCTTATATAATTATATATATATATTTAATTTTTACTAGTATTTTTATGTGTAGAGAAAACATTAGTTTACGTATTTAATCCCAGTCCTCAGTCGATTTTTTTTCTCTCGGCCTAGAGTGCGCGTTATTTAGGATAGAGCTCTAACCTAGGATCGTTTAGCGTATTGTTGTTAGATTTTGGTGTTTTCTTTACCCAGAAAAAGAAAGAGAAAAACAAAATATATGTACCTTAACGTTTCTTTTGTTACCCGTAACACCGATTGGTACTCCGGACACACCACGGACGGACGGCACATCGTTCCTACCATTGTCAGCAATTTATCCTTATACTAATTGATAAATTTACAGTATTTGAATAAAAAAAAATAACAAAAACAAAAAAAAACAGGAAGAAAAGATTTTGGATTATATAGGGGTTATATATGTACAAGTAAATTTTTTTTTGTATAAATGAAAACTAGATACGAGTGGAGATGTTTGAAAAGTAAATCTTATTCATCTTAAAGTGTAATTTCCTTAAACAAATTTGAGTTATAAGACTATTTTTGTATATTACCTATTGATTATATTATAGTTATTTAAATCTTTAATAATAATCAAAAAAAAAGCTATGAATACTTATATATATATTTGAATTGAAATTATAGTTTTTTTACTATGACAGGTTAAAATTCTTTGCTGGTGCGGTAAGTAGGGAAAACTGGTTGCAAGGTAGGTATATTCGGGACATCTAACACTATCTGGGAGGCCATTACGATGTCACGGTGGGGTTTTCCTAACTCCAAGCGGGTGGGTACGCGTCCTGGCAGTCCACCAGCCAGAAGGTGATTTGTGTGTGTGTATTGTTGCGAGAAGGAAGACCTGCGCTCATTTGCTTCGGGCCATATTTCCCTTTAAAACCAAAAAAAAAAGAGGCTGGTATGATTTTTTTTGTGATAGCAGTGTAAGGCAGATTGGTTGGCAAAGAACCACCCCCAAAACGGCGAGCTACAGCCGGAGCATCCGCCAGCATACCAGCGCCGCCAACGATCTGGCCACTCCACGTGTGTATATATTTCTTTTTAATTAACTTGAACAGCTGCTACTATTACAAAATTCAGCACGCAAGAGTGTGGAGGATTTTATATTTTGTCTTGAACACCTTTAGAGATTCTGCACAATTTTCATTTACTAGTCTCTGGAGCGGCCTGAGAATGGTATTGGCTGTTTAAAAAACACAAGGCATTAAAGATTGGCCCGGAATGTGTGACGCTTTATCAAGTCAATTTCAATCTACCCGTTCCAACTTTGAAGCCATGAGAGATCTGTTAGAACGAAAACAACAGCCCCACGAAACAATAGATAATTATTTTCATATAATGAATCAAATTCGTTCCAAGCTCGTTCAAACAATTCCAGAATATGACATAATAAAAAGTATCAAAACAAACGTTAAAGAAAGTTTAGGCAAAGTAATTTATCCTATAGCTGTGTCCTCCGTAGAGCAATCAAGGATCTAATGTCACGAGGCAAAAAGAAATTAAAAAAAAGAGAAGTAAACATGTTACCACCACTACGCAATCATAAATACGTCAGTGAAATATATGAAGAGCAAATTGAGGAAGATAATGAACAATTAGTAAAGCTAGATGAAGTAGCTTCTGGTCGAGATCCGCAAAGAAAGCAACCAGTAGTGTGCTGGAACTGCAGAAATACCGGTCACATATTTATAGAGTATCCAGCTGTAAAAATAAATTTGTTCTGTTATAGGTGTGGAAACATTCTATACAATTACATTCATTCATAAAATTAATTAAGGGAGCTGTACCCATAAAAGATCGTTAATACCCTGTATCCCCAGCTATTCAGCGATTACTTTTGGAATTGGATAATATGTTTCAACTTAAAGTAATAGAATTAAGCGAAAGTGCTTGGAGTAACCGGACCACAATTGTAAAAAAGCCAGGCAAAAATCGATTCTGTTTAGATGCCAGGAAGTTAAATAAGTTAACCATTAAGGATGCTTATCCTCTACAAAATATAGATGGCATTCTCAGCAGAATAGACGATACCCATTTCACAAGTAGCGTCCACCTCAAATACGCCTTCTGCAAATTGAGCTAGATGAAGAAAGCAAATGTTATACGGCTTTTACAGTAGCCGGTAGGCTATTGTATTAATTTAGAGTGATGCTGTTTGGCTTATGTAATGCGGCACAAAGATTATGCAGATTAATGGATAAGGTTATTCCACATGGTTTAAAAGTAAATATTTACATATTTGGACGATTTATTAATAATTTCGAGCACTTTTGAGGAACATATTAAGTTATTGAAGAAAGTTGCTGAGTGTCTCAGAGAGGCAGGATTGACTATTGGGTTAATGAATAGAGTTGTGTAGTTCGTAAACGACCTACTCCCTCAACTGAACTATATGCAGTGCTCTTTTTACTGAGTTCTTTTTGGCTCAGTTAGGGAGCACCTTTTCGAGTTCATCATTATTTATATTAAAACAAAAAAAAATTAAAACTTAGGTGAAACCTTATATATTATTTTGGTCCAAATAAAGCAAAAACGTACTTTAGTGATCAGAAAATATATTAGTATGAACCAATATTTTTTTTAAATTTTAACAGTTAACAAAAATAAAGTCAGATAAATGTGCATAATAACATATTAATAATCTCTTTATCGATTTTCAATTGCACAATTTTTCATTAGTATGGGTAAATTTGTATTTAATGTCTGATAAATTTATCACAGAACACTAAAAATTGTATGAGCTAAAACAATTAAGCTACACATATCAACTGGATTCGCTCAGTTGTTTTAACTCACTAAGTGAGCTTTTAACTAAATTAACGAACTAGTTCGTTCTAATGAGCTGAGATAAAAAGAGCCCTCACTTTAAAGAGCTGATAAACCCAACTCTATTAAAAAATTCAAAATTTTGTTTTCCAGAGTTGAAATATTTAGGATTTATTGTAGGTAAAGGGACTTTAAAAACAGATCCAGATAAGGTTCTCGGCATTAGGGAAATACGATTACCAAAATCTGTAAGACAGGTAAGAAGTTTCTTGGGAACAGCAGGCTGATATAGGCGTTTTACTAAAAATTTCGCAACCATTTCTGCACGGCTCACAGACACCCTAAAGAAATCAAAAAAAATTGTGATAACCCCAGAAGCTATTGAAGCGTTTGGAATGTTGAAAAAAGCGTTAACGTCAGCACCAGTTTTACGTCACGCAGATTTTTCGAAGCGATTTTATATCCAATGTGACGCTTCTAATTATGGAATAGGAGCCGTATTTTATTAGCTGAATGCAAATAATAAAGAACACCCAATAGCTTTCTATTCTCAAAAGTTAAATACAAGTCAACGCAGCTACACAGTTACAGAGAAAGAGTGTTTAAGTTCTGTGATGGCTGTACGCAAGTTTAGGCCGTATGTCGAAATGACGTCATTTACTATTATTACGGACCACGCAAGTCTAAAATGGCTCATGAGCTTGAAAGATTTAATGGGAAGAGTTACGAGGTGGTTGTTACAGTTCAGGCCTTTGACTTTAAGATCGAGCTTCGCAAAGGATTACAAATATCATGGCCGACATGCTTTCAAGAGTACCCCAAGATACCCGGGAAGAAGCCGCAGTGAGCTAGGAGGAGTTTCATATTAGTGCCAACAAACGGACACGTAACATATTTTATTAACATTACATTAAATTATTATGTGTTAGACATGTGCCCAGTCGTTCGTTTTAGTGACAGGTCTTTTTCGGTCAACTATCAAAGGTGATTCGTTCGTTTAATCGGTCAATTTGAACTATTGAACGAATTTGAACAACAATCCTTATTGTATGTGGATTTCTTGTCTTTTTATCAAACACCCCATTTAGACATGCAAATTTAACTTTACAAGGTTTTGATTTTGTGTGAGAGAGAGGAAGAAAGAATGATGGACAGGACAAACTTTGATGTACTCGCAAAGTTGCTTATACACAGTTGTATATATGTACATACACATATTTTTGTGTTATAAGCACCACATACAAACGTTCAAAAAATTGAAACGATCAAACAGAAGGAAATAAAATTTGTAAAAGAAAACTTTTTGTTCAGAGGTGATACAGAGGTGAAAAAAAAAACAAAAAAAATAACTATTATTATTCGTAAAATAAAGAATTTAATTATTAAATTGCCTAAAATGTGATAGGCTGTGGCTTATTGAAATAATTCCAGTTTTTTCTGTGCTATTTTTTAGATTACTTAAAAAACAATTTTTTGAATTTAAATATTACCAATTTTCCATTAAAAAAGAAACACTATCATAAAAATTTTTTTTTAAAAGACTGTTAATTCAAACAAAAATGAAATATGTACTTGCATACGTATATATACATATACAGCAACCTCTTTTAATACACAAAAAATTAACAGAAATAAAAGAACATGACACAAAAAAAGAGATGAAACATATAAACGAAAGTGATCCATACACTATTGAACGGAAGGGGCCGATTAAACATCTGGCTCAAGGCGAAATAATTTTATCAGGTGGCATCGTTGGGGCAGCTGACTTTTTTTGCTCAATTTTCTTATGTGTAAAGCAGCTGTCAAAAGTGTCTTATTTTATATTACAAAAGTTCTTTTTTTATGTTCTTTAAAATAGAATTGTAAAAAGAGTTTAAAATCAATTTAAAAAACAAAACTAATTGAAAATGTTATTAAAAAGGGTAAGAAAAAGGTGAAATAATTAATTATGTTTTGAAGTTTCACATACATTTAAATGCCTAATTTTCTTTTTGTTGTTGTATTGTTGTAGCGACGCTGTCACCTGGTATTAATTGGCCTTGATCTGGCTCATTTCGTTAAATTAAATATCCGTTCAATTTAACCCGTTCACTATTGACCGAAAAGACCAGAGTTAAATGACCGGATCATTACGTTCACTTGATTGATTCGGTAAATTTTATGTATATATTTAGGGAAAATTTCAAAATATTACTTTTAATGAAGAAATGTAAATTTTTTAAGGAAAGGCGTAGTTTTTTCCTGTCTTTCCCAGTATTCAGTACCCAGTAACATAACTGGTAGTGAGCTACATAGTCATTAATTACTTTGTTATTATAACAATTATTTTTTAAGATAATTACTTCGTTTCAGAAAAAACTTAACCCAGGTTTAGGCATCTATAACAGATATTTTATTATCTAACACCAGTACTAATTTTTTAAAGTCAGACCATGTTCTTATACCTTGCTCCATTTAGGGGCAGTTTCATAACCGGTTAACTTTAGTACTCATTTGCAGTCGTTCAGAATGACCAGCAATCAGAGGCTGCGTGTGTTACGTGTCCGTTTATTGGCACTAAAATGAAACTCCGCCTAGCTCACTGCGGCTTCTTCTCGGGTGTGTTCCCTCCCAGATTTTAGTCCACGAACCGCAAACAAATAAAACAATGAACATATAAAAAAACTTTAACCACAAAAAGAACATGATCTAAATTGGGAGAAAGATGGACATCTCCAGCCACCCAACCCTACCTTGGTCACCTGTATGTCCCTAAACGATAAATAATGACCCCTCAAACCACACAGTTAAACTCACCACTCACCAGCAATCCATATAATTAATTTAAGCCATTATCTCGTTATCTATTTCAATATTTTATTTATTTTAAATAGAAATAAGATTAAATAAAAATAATTCTTTTAACAAAATATACTCTTTTTCCTATTAAAATATTTTTAACAAACCAAAAGAAAAATGATTTTGAAACTAATAGAAATAAACAATAACATAATTCACAAATAATAATTTTATTCCTAACAGCTGTTACAGACTTGCCTACGATTCACAATTACTTCTATTTCCTCCGGACAAAAGAAGCAAAAATTTACAATTACACACTAAACAGGCACTTCCTGTGTAAAAGATAACTCCTGACTAAGCCCACTCAAATGGAAACTATCCCTATTAATGAGATTAGATCTTAGTTCTTCTTGTTTTGAGTACGATCAAATAAATTGTGAACCCTATTGAAATCTTAAACAAGCCCTTTGTAATATAAAGATTTCACCAAGGCAGATTTATTTTACAGGTAGTAGCGGTAATACAACAAATACAACATTTACAAAAACAACCTAGCTTTTTATTGTTTTTTTTGCGTTGGAAACGTCAAAAACACAAAGAGAAATAAAAGATAATTGCTCTCCATACACATGCTTGCTTTGTCCCGCAAACGCTTTTGTTAGTGTTTTTTGAAATGCGTAAACAAACAAATGAAAATACAAAAACTTTTGACATTTCCAAATACAAACCAGCTGGCCGGACGACACTACCTAGTAAAATAAATATGCCTTGGATTTCACTTTTAGATTTTGACTCTCAAAAAAAAAAACTTAGATGACAAATAACTAAATACATATATATATATATATACATAATACTTAATTTACAAATACAAGATAAATAAATAATAATAATAAAAAAAAATAACTACGTGTACCAAAAAAAAAAAAACAAATTTACTAAATTAA
The DNA here is from genome assembly GCA_916610165.2 of Gymnosoma rotundatum. Lineage (NCBI taxonomy): Eukaryota > Metazoa > Arthropoda > Insecta > Diptera > Tachinidae > Gymnosoma > Gymnosoma rotundatum. Next base: position 84,236,066 of record OU744337.1, on the reverse strand, counting down.
TAATTTAGATAAATGAATTCAATAATCGAGTTGTTCTCCACACCGACCAAGACGAAAATTTCCTGAAAACTTTTTTTTTACTAACTAAAGTTTACCTGTGTCTTTTGTGGCGTTATAAAAACTTCTCCGTCCGGAAGAACTTTTTGGGTGGCCTCACTAAGAAGACGGACTCCCACACAAAATAATACCCTTAAATGTTGGACCTGCTCCAACCAGTGTTTACCACCAAACTAGGCAAAAGCATTTATTAAAATTAGTAAACTTTTCCCCCCGAGTTAAATATGGATAACAAATTTACTCACGTTCTTCCAATTTTACTTATTTTCCTTCTTGCAGGGAATTTACTTATTTCACTTAGCATACAATATTAATGCAATGGATATGGATGATTGGATTTATTAAAAATCTGAAATTCTAAGCCTGGCTTATGTAGGGAATAGTCGCATTAAACACATTTTTCCATTCCCTTACTTCATATAACCACTTTACACTTAGATGATAGTTTACAATTTTACTGTATGAGCCTTTATTTATTGAATTTTTTAAATTTTTTTATTGTACGAGGGCTGCTCTATATATTTCTGGCCTAATACTGAAAATGCGAATATTTAAAATCAAAAATGGTTTTATTGTTTTTCAAAGTATTCTCCAGCATGATTTATACACTTTTGCATGCGCTCAAACCAGTTGTCGAAGCACTTTTTCCACTCCGATTGAGACACCTCTAAAATATGGTTTTTGAACACTTCAACAGCTTCTTCTGGCGACAAAAATCGTTGACCACGCATTTTTTTCTTGATGTGCGGAAACAAGAAGAAGTCATTAGGTGCCAAGTGAGGGCTGTACGGTAGATGACCCATTAATTCGACGTTTTGGCCGGTCAAAAACGCTCTGGTTTGAGCCGATGTGTGAACAATTATCATGGTGAACAATGATTCGTCTTCTCTTGTTGGTTTTTCGAATTTCTCCGATGACATCAGGCAAACAAATTGTAGTGTACCACTCAGAAGTGACCGTCCTACGTTGCTCAAGCGGAACAGTCGCCACATGACCAGTTTTTCCGAAGAAACAGGCGACCATTTACTTTGAAGTGCTTCTTCCACGAACAACTTTCGTTGGATTTTGCTCGTCTTTGAAGACCCACACGGTCGATTGTTGTTTCGTTTCGGGCTCATACGCATAAATCCATGATTCGTCACCTGTGACGATCTTATAAACGTCTTTTGAAGCAGCGCAATCGTATTTTTGCAACATTTCTTTGCACCAATCGACACGAGCCTTTTTTTGAGCGACTTTCAAATTGTGCGGGATCCTACGAGAACAAACCTTTTTTACGGCCAGGTGTTCATGCAGTATCGAATGTATGCTGGTGGAAGAAATGTCCAAGGATGTCTCTATCTCTCGGTATGTCGCATGTCGATCTTGCATTATGAGTTCACGCACGGCATCAGTGTTCTCTGGCACAACAACCGTTTTTGGACGACCTTCACGGAATTCGTCTTTGAGCGAGCTTCGGCCACGATTAAATTCATTATACCAATTTTTCACAGTGCTGTAGAATGGTGCTTCATCGCCATACAAAGAATTAAATTTCATCAATGCACTCTTGTCGTGATAATCCACGTCGAAACTTGTGAAAAACGATGGCACTAAAATGTTCACGAGTAATTCCATTTTTTTCTATATTAATTTTTTCAAGTCACTGTAAACAACACAAATAATGGTCGCACGTCAACACGTTTTGAGTACGATTATGCTTAAAAATGACAAACTTTCCAATGGAAATGTCAGATTGCACTTGGCAGCACTCAGTGTTGCCAGGCCAGAAATATATATAGCAGCCCTCGTAATAAATTAGTTTTATAACGACCACTTTGGTAAAAAGACACTACAGTAATAATTCTCTGACGCTCTGCAGATTGCTACATTTGACTATTTAAAGATGGCCTCAGGCGGTACCTTAATCTTGTTCATAGAAAAAAACTATTCCAGAATATTCTTTTAATTTTTTATGAACACATAGTTTGTCCTTTTTCCTCAAAATTTTCCCAGGAAAGCTATACTTGCTTTTTCCTTCACTTCCCCTGTTCCTAAAAATTACCTTACCCTCGTATAACTTCCATTTAAACTATCCTCACTTCCCCTATTTATCTGAACCATATTATAACAGTCTTTTGATTTTAATTCATTTATAGACGCAATTTTACCAGATTTTCATCTAGTACTTTCATACAAAAATAAGTTAAAGGTATGGCAACCTTACAAATTTGCTAACATATGTTTATTTAGAGGAACACACAGCACACGAGGTAAGTAAAGTTTTTAATTTCATTAATTTCTTTATTTCTTTACAGATTTATTTCATTTATTTGAACGTAAAAAAGGAAACATCTTTGACACCAGCAGCTATTAGTGGTAAGATGGATGTATCGTTCCATTTTCCATTCGTTCCATTTTGTGCTTCTGATATAAGTTGATATTGTTACTTTTTCTCCTTGGATGAATGCGAATGAGTAAAGAGAGATGAGAGTAACATATCTGTTCTCCTATGTTCTGCACAAACGGGTATAAACAGATACTGATGGTTGTACCATAAGTACTTATTGTGTGCTGCGAATTAATATCCATTCATATGTATATATGCATTGGTTTATTAAAATTAAAAAATAAAATTATTGTTTGTAAACATGATCAATATTTTTAATTGTTTTATTGTGTTTTATTGAAGTTAAATATACACAACTGAATTCTTTAACAAAAATTTATGAATCTAATGCGTATAATTGTATTAAAATTACTATTATGTTTTTTAACAACTTTTACCAACAATTACAACAGTTCTAAGGATACAATAACTAAATAAATATATGTTATCATGTTTCTATATTTAGAGAGACGAAAAGCCTGATAATTTGAAATCAATTAAAAAATATTTTTATGGTAAGTTTAAACCTTTTGAATCCAAATAAGAGTAGTGTTGTAACTAAATGTTATAATAGGTTACTCATTAATTAGATCTACAATTCATAACTGCCAGCCCTGTACTATACTTATAATTTTTCCTTTTGTACTTCTTCTTCGTTAATAAATACTCTTCATAATTTTCTCATCGAAGCAAGACGTGTTTTTCTTTTTAATTGCAACAGGTTATGGGCCTCACGTTTTTTTTTTGTAAAATCATCCATATTTAATTAAAAGGAAAAGAACTTGCAACAGCTCTTCGCTATTTTTATCGCAATTTGTATTAAATTTAAACTTAGTTCACTCGAGAACATTCTTTAAGAAATATCTTATAGACACGTGTTTTTTTTATACAATGGGCAACGATAAAATTAAAAAGTTGAAGGGAAGAGAAAATTACGATATTTGGAAATTTGCTGCAAAATCTTATCTTGTGCTCAAGGGGTATTGGCCATGCATTGAGGGATCAGAGGGTGACTCTATCAAAAATTTACATGCCATTTCAGCACTCGGGTTGCTTATAGAGCCATCGAACTACTCGTATGTACAAAATTGCACGACAGCAAAAGCCGCATGGGATGCGTTAGAAGCCGCTTTTGAAGACAATGGTGTTCTACGTCGTATGGAATTATTAAAATACATAATGCGTTTGGAATTGTCGGATTGTGCATCAATGGAGGATTATGTCAACAAGATGACATGCACCCAGCAAAAATTAGATAAATCTGGCACAAAAATTCCAGATGATATTGTCGCACAAATTATGTTAAGTGGTTTGCCTGATGACTACCGGCCAATGGTAATGGCACTGGCAAACAGCGGAAAAACGCTGACTACTGATCTAGTACGCACAAACCTTCTTCAAGAGATTACGCATGAGACGACTATTGGTGAGACCGTGACTCTTATATCAAAGAAACCTAAAAAATATCGTTCTCCAAATTCAAAGAAAAAACGAATGGTGGTTTGTTTTGAATGCAACGAAAAAGGGCATTATGCGAATAAATGTCCAACAAAGTCTAAGACAACAACAAACAATCTATTATTAGTATCGACATCTCTTGTAGCCAAAACAACTCCTAACGAATGGTATATAGATTCTGGTGCCACATCCCATATGACCATGAGTTCAAAAAGTTTAACTGAGCTGCGTGAAGCAAAATCCAACGAAGTAATTGTAGGTGATAACGGACGTTTGAAAGTGGAATGTGCGGGTGATGTGCGCTTGTCAATTTCTGCCGACGGAAAAGCAAACAACGAACAGGTTGTCGTAAAAGATGTGCTCTGCATACCAAATATTTGCGCGAATTTAATGTCAGTTAGCCAAATGGCAAAACAAGGTAAGACACTTGTTTTTAATAACGTGAATTGCCGTATTTTTGATAAAAATGCAAAACTATTGGCGTCTGCTCCGTTAATCGACGATTTATATCGATTAAAATGTACAACGGAACAAAGTGAAATAGCACAAATTGCTACTTCACATCGCAACTTGTGGCATAGACGAATGGGTCATGCGTGTGACACAAATTTAAATCGCATTAAAACATCAGTCGACGGTTTCAGTTTGCCAAACGGCTTATTAGATCCATGTACTGTATGTGCGCAAGGTAAACAAACACGTGCGTCATTCAAAGAAAATGGCGGTCGCGCATCAACAATTTTACAAATAATACACACGGATGTGTGCGGACCGATGTCAACGGTCTCGCTTGGTGGTTCTCGATATTTATTAACGTTTATAGACGATTTCAGCCGTAAGGTTTTTGTATATCCCTTAAAACGTAAAGATGAAGTTTTTGATGTTTTTGTAAGTTTTAAAAAATTGGTCGAAAATCAACAAACTTCCAGTATTAAAATACTGCGGTCAGACAACGGCAAAGAGTTTTGCAATGAGAAGTTTAATACGTTCATGAAAAAGCACGGAATTATTCATCAATTTACAGCGCCATATACGCCAGAGCAAAACGGCGTCGCCGAACGTATGAATAGAACAATCATAGAAAAAGTACGTTGTATGCTCATTGATGCTAATTTGAACAAACGTTTTTGGGCGGAGGCTGCTGTCACAGCAGCATATTTAATCAACCGAACTCCTTGTAGAAATATAAAAAACATTACACCTGAAGAAATTTGGACAAAGCAAAAACCCAACTTATCATCGCTTCGAATTTTTGGATGTAAGGCAATGGTACATATTCCAAAAGAAAAGAGACGCAAACTAGATGCGAAATCATACGAATGCATTTTCTTGGGATATTGTGAACAATCGAAGGCGTTCAAACTGTTTAACAACAAAACAAACAAACTAGTAATAAGTCGTGACGTAACATTTTTCGAGAGCGAAAAGGTGTCTGCGAAAAGCAAAACCTCTAATAGTTACACATTAAGACCAACACAACGAAAGGCAAATGCAAAACAAGCCAAAGTTAATGCTAATACTACACATGACGATTCCAGTGACGATGATGAATCATTCGGATTAAGTGAGGGCTATTCAAATTACAATGGTGATCTTGCTACTAAACTAATCGAGAATTTACCTATAGAACCAAATGAAAACGCGAACACCGCACAACTAGAAACTTCGAGGTTACTTAATGAAGTCAGAATGACTTCTACTGATGAATCAGATTTTTTCGGATTCAGTGAGGGTGATAGTTATACCGTAACTGAAGGGAATCCTCAACATAATTCATTACGTGATGCAGACTTCGAAGTGGTTGTAAGTGAGATGTCAGCTATCCAGATTTCTGATGATGAAAGTTATACCCAAGCAATGAGTGAAGTAACAAACATCGGGCTGCTGGCAGCAGTTACAAACTCTGCTGAGCCTTTGACCGTTCGTGAAGCACTGAGCAGCTCAGACGCCAAAGAATGGAGTGAGGCAATGAAGTCTGAATACAAAGCTTTATTGCAAAATGATACTTGGCAGCTCACAGATTTACCTCCTGGAAGGAAGGCTATAGACTCCAAGTGGGTCTTCAAGGTAAAAAGGAACCCTAAAGGCGGAGTCGACAGGTATAAAGCCCGACTTGTGGTGAAAGGCTACTCCCAAGTTAGAGGTATCGATTACGACGAAACATACTCCCCAGTTGCACGTTACTCATCAATTCGCTTTTTATTGGCTACTGCTGTAAAATTGTATCTGTCTGTTCACCAAATGGACGCTGTATCAGCCTTTTTGCAAGGCGAGTTAGACGAAGAAATTTATATGCGTCAACCCCAGTGCTTTGAAGATCAAACTAACAGAGTGTGTCGCCTGCGTAAGTCTTTATATGGTTTGAAGCAGTCTAGTCGAATGTGGAACATGAAACTAAATTCTGTACTGACACAAAAACTAGGTTTCCAGAGATCAAACTTTGATCAGTGTGTTTATTTTAAGCACTCAGCTCATAATATCATCATATTATCAGTATACGTTGACGACATCCTAATTTTTGGAAGCAACACTACTATGATTAGTAAGTTAAAGGCTGGCTTATCTACACAATTTAAAATGAAGGATATGGGTCCTGCAACATCTGTACTTGGCGTAAATATATCAAGAAACAGTGATGGGTCGATTGCTATAGACCAAAAACAATATTTATTAGATGTTCTCAAGCGATTTAACATGACTGATTGTAGTTCAATAAGTACGCCTATGGATCCAAATCAACGCTTAACAAAAGAAATGTGTTCAAAGTCAGAGCTGGAAAGGCAAGAAATGGCATCGATACCATACCAAGAAGCCATCGGCTGCATAATGTATGCTGCACAAATTAGCCGTCCGGATATTAGCTTCGCAGTCAGTTCGCTCAGTCGATTTAATGCAAACTATGGCAAAGCGCATTGGACAGCTGTGAAGCGGGTGCTTCGATACTTAAAGGGCACTCTGGACAAAAAACTAATGTTTCGAAAAGATTTTAACAACCAAATAGAAGCCTATTGCGATGCTGATTGGGCTGGTGACCAAGATGAACGCCGTTCTACGACGGGTTACGTATTTACTTTGCAGGGTGGAGCGATTTCGTGGGCTACACGCAAACAACCAACAATTGCGCTGTCATCTACAGAAGCAGAGTTTATGTCGATGGTAGCTGCAATACAAGAAGCACTTTGGCTTAAGCGTTTTGAGAGTGAAATTTTTCCTAAAGCGTCATCTTCAATACAGCTCTATTGCGACAACCAAGGAGCGATTAAATTAGCTATGAACAACAATTACCATGCAAGAACAAAACACATCGATGTCAAGAATTATTTCATTCGTGAAAAACTCGCTGAAGGCATAATAAAACTTAGTTATTTAAACACAAATGAAATGATTGCTGACATCATGACCAAGCCAGTAAATAGTTCGAAATTAAGTCAGTTTATTGAACAATATGGTTTAATCCAAACTTAATTTGTATAAATATGCTTAGAATATTAACATACATATCTTTTTTATTTATTTTATTGAATTATAATTCCTTTTGAACTGTAAATATAGAACTATGTAATTACTTATGAATTGAATCTCTAGTGAGGGTGTTGTAACTAAATGTTATAATAGGTTACTCATTAATTAGATCTACAATTCATAACTGCCAGCCCTGTACTATACTTATAATTTTTCCTTTTGTACTTCTTCTTCGTTAATAAATACTCTTCATAATTTTCTCATCGAAGCAAGACGTGTTTTTCTTTTTAATTGCAACAAGTAGAAATACAACCTTACTGTTGCGGCGACGGATTCCTCATGTCAGAGAAAAAACAAATAAAATGAGTTGCGGCGACGGTTGCGGATTTTATTGTCATTTTTATTATTTGTTTACTAATTTTTTTGTTCTTTTTTATTGAAATATATTTAATTTTTTTTAATATAAATAAGCAATAAATTGAAAAGTTTCAAGATTATTGTTGATTTTCAATGACTTTTCACATTTTCTTTCTCTTCCTTTTTCGTAGTCATTCACAAAAAAAGTGAATAGTGAAATAGTATTTTTTGTTAGAAAAACAATAAAACTGTGGCAACATACAGAAAGAGAAAAAATTAAAATTTGAGAGCTTGAGAAAAAACGCACTCAAGTTAAAATAGATTCTAATTTCATGCGGATTCGTTGAACGATTTTTATTCTCAAAACTCCATATAAAAAAAAACAACCGCATCCGAAACCGTGAGGTTGTATTTCTACTCTTATTTTTAAAATTTTAAAATGAAGTGTGAATATTTAAATATTTTTAGCAAATTAATATATTTATTTAATTTTTAAGCACTAGGTCTTTTTTATTTTTATATATTTTTTCTCAATATTTGGCTACTCCGTTGTGTAGCATCATCAGGAAAATAATTATTTATTGAATCAAACAAAAAACAAACAATAAAATGTAATAAAAAATTTTTTCAAACTAACATATTTCAACAAACAAAAAATTATTTTGTCAAATAAAAAATTTTTTATAACAAATACAAAGTACAAAATTATTTCTTATTTACTAAATGTCTATAAATCTGTGCTACATTATCTGTGTCTGCCTTAAAATTAATTCTTTGTGCTGTTGGTGTATTAATAATTTGTAACATCAACACTAGGTGCTTAAAAATTAAATAAATATATTAATTATTAAAAAGGTCAAATAAAAACTGTATTAAAATATTGAAAGTGAGCACGTAACTTTTCTAAAAGACAGTAATATGGATTACAATCATTTAAAGAAAAACAATGACACAAGAAGGTGGATAAACCGGTTCAAAACTACAAGAGACAAAATTATTAGAGCGAAATCAAGCATAACTTTCGTGATGCGTAGCAGAAATACGGGGGTTGTACCAAAATTCATCAGTAATTCAACAAAAAACGTTTCAAGAATTTTTGAAGATAAGCAGTCTCAGACAGTCCAACTAAGTATTTCTAAGTATACACAACATTTACACAATCAATGTCATGGCTATGCCCCCAAGAGCGGATGTGCTTGATGTATGAGCTTTTTCTATTAAGGCATTTGTTAAATTCGCTAGTATCCATAATTTCCACTGGGATTCGCCGATTTTTTGACAGCATGTAGTTGTAATAGAGAAGTTTTAAATCTAGTAGTTTATCAGCATTCTTACTGATTTCTTCGATTAAATTTTTATAGTCTTCACTCTCAAACTCTAGGGTTTCTCATTCAAGTATGTCTTCTGCGTCAATTGCTTCTACTGCGGTGTCTTGGGGTACTCTTGACAGCATGTCGGCCACGATATTTTCTGATCCTCGCAAGTCTTCCCGTTAAATCTTTCAAGCTCATAAGCCATTTCAGACTTGCGTGGTCCCTAATGATAGTAAATGGCATCATTTCGACATACGGCCTAAACTTGCAGAGCACTTAAATACTCTTTCTTTGTAATTGTGTAGTTGCGTTGACATGGATTCAACTTTTGAGAGTAGAAGGCTATTGGGTGTTCCTCATTATTTGCATTTAGCTGAAACAATACGGCTCCTAATCCATAATCAGAAGCGTCACATTAAATATATAAAAACGCTTCGAAAAATCTGCGCGACGTAGAACTGGTGCTGACGTTAAAGCTTTTTTCAACTTTTCAAACGCTTCAATAGCTTCTGGGGTCATCACAAATTTTTTTGATTTCTTTAGGGTGTCTGTGAGCGGTGCAGAAATGGTCGCTAAATTTTTAATAAAACGCCTCTACCATCCTGCTGTTCCCAAGAAACTTCTTACCTCTCTTACAGATTTTGGTAATCGTGTTTCCCTAATGGCGAGAACCTTATCTGGGTCTGTTTTTAAAGTCCCCCCACCTACAATAAATCCTAAATATTTCACCTCTTGAAAACAAAATTTTGACTTTTAACCCAATAGTCAATCCTGCCTCTCTGAGACACTCAGCAACTTGCTTTAATAATTTAATATGTTCCTTTAAAAGTGCTCGAAATTATTAATAAATCGTCCAAACATGTAAATACATTTTCTTTTAAACATTGTGGAATAACCTTATCCATTAATCTGCATAATCTTTGTGCCGCAATACATAAGCCAAACGGCATCACTCTAAATTGATACAGTGGCCTACCGGCTACTGTAAAAGCCGTATAACATTTGCTTTCTTCATCTAGCTCAATTTGCCAGAAGGCGTATTTGAGGTCGACGCTACTTATGAAATAAGTCTCGTCTATTCTACTGAGAATGCCATCTATATTTTGGAGAGGATATGCATCCTTAATGGTTAATTTATTTAACTTCCTGGCAGCTAAACATAATCGAATTTTGCCTGGCTTTTTTACAATTGTGGTCCGGTTACTCCAATCGCTTTCGCTTAAATCTATTGCTTTAAGTTGAAGCATATTATCCATTTCCTGATAAGTTATCTGCTGAACAGCTGAGAATATAGGGTAATAATGATCTTTTATGGGTACAGCACCCTCAACTAATTTTATAGAATGTTTTTCTAACTTTGTCATCCCTAAACCTTTTACCTCAAAAGTGTCAAATGTCTTAAGTGCATTCTGTAGTTGTCGTTGTTGATCCTCCGTTAGGTCGTGTGGTTTCATTTTGTAGTCACTGCTCTTCTCTGCGAAATCATTTTCGATTTCCTGCATATTTATTTCTTCTACTCCTACAATCTGTGGACCTAAGCCAAAATTCCTCCAAAAATCTACTCCAAGGTATAAGACTTGTTCCAAATCCGGACAAAGAAACAGATTCATATCCTTTGTCTGATCTTTGTAAGTTATGGATACGTTTATTTTCCCTAATATTCTATGATGTTGACCGTTGGCAGTTACTACATTGGTCCACATGGGTAGAATATTAAGTCCTAGATCTTCTACTATTGCTCTGCATCGTTTACCTAGTAAACTTACTGAAGCTCCTGTATCTAATAGTCCTGATAATTTTTATTCCTATCTATTTCGACATTCGCAAAAACTCTCCCTCCCTATCCGTAAATAATACCTTATTTATGGATTCTACAACCAATCGTTTAGCCCTACGTCGCTTAGAAAATTTTTCTCTTACCTTTCTTATCCGACTTAAAATATATTTTTGCCTAGAATTATTATTTGTTCCCTAATATTATGATAATTCTCCTGCCTAATCTGAATTGGCAAATAATGTCTAATTTTTTTAACAAAATCTTTTTTTCTACTCATGTCTAATTCTCTGATATTTTCCGCATTTAGTCTTTTGAAGAGGACATGTTCTCGGAATGGCATGGCTTCCCCTTCGCTCCCAAGTCCCGATTCCAGTTTCCCGATTGTTATACCGGACATTTAGGCGTTACAACGTTGGGTTTTCCACACCTATAACAGAACAAATTTCTTTCTACAGCTGGACACTCTATAAATATGTGACCGGCATTTCTGCAGTTCCAGCACACTACTTCTTTGCGGATCTCTACCAGAAGCTACTTCATCTAGGTTTACTGATTGACGTATTTATGATTGTGTGGTGGTGGTAACATTTTTACTTTTCTTTTTGGAAAATATCGTTCTGCCTCGTGACATTCGATTCTTAATTGCTCTACGGAAAACACAGCTATAGGATAAATTACTTTGTCTAAGCTTTCTTTAACGTTTCTTTTGATAATTTTTATCATGTCATATTCTGGAATTGTTTGAACGAGCTTGGAACGAATTTGATTCATGATATGAAAATAATAATCTATTGTTTCATGGGGCTGTTGTTTTCGTTCTACCAGATCTCTCATGATTTCAAAAGTGAAGCGGGTAGATTGAAATTGACTTAATAAAGCGTGACGCATTCTGGGCCAATCTGTTATGCCTTGTGTTTTTATAAACAACCAATACCATTCTCAGGCGGCTCCAGAGACTAGTAAATGAAAATCCCGTAGAACCTCAGACCACTGGATTTGATAGTGTCTTTGAAGGTGTTCCAGACGAAATATAAAATCCTCCACACTCATGTGTGCTGAATTTCCATCGAACACTACACCAAGTTTATCGATACGTATTCGAATTTGTTCGATATTGTAAACTATAGGAGGTGGTAATGGCTCTCTGACATAAATATTATCGTTCTCACTATCTTTGGGGAAACTATTATTTGACACGTTTTCAGAATAGTTTCGCTGATTAATTCTCGATTCAACAATGGGTTGCTTGTTTTCAGACATATTGTTTGTCACGTTTTGGCCTAATAATAGAGGTTGGGATTGAACGATTCTAGTTAAATTAACCATTGAACTAGTTAGTTCAGCTATACTTTTTCTTACATCTGATATTTCGTCCTGAACCATCTTTTTGACTTTGTCTTCTAAGGTTTTCTGTACCACCATAGCCTCATCAATTACCATCTCCCTAACCTCAGGCACAGATAATAATCTGTGCCTCAGGTGTTAAATTAGCTTCCAAAGTTGAATTCGGATTAGGTTGTGGCCCTACATTGTTACGTACATTAGCGCCTTCTACGCCTAGATTTCTAGTATTTATATTTTGAGATAGATCAACAAATTGGGACCTACTCACATTTCCAACATTGTGGTTCATATTTGATTTGATTTGATTATTGGCTTTTGCTATTTTCGATACTGAGTGGGACACAGATCTATTGAGATCAAACTGCGGTTGCCAACTTCTTTTTCTGTTTAGAGATTGAGATCTAGTCTCTCTATTCATAATTTAAAAAAAGGACAATCTTTCAACTCTTTTTTGAAGGATGTAGATTGAACTTATTGAATTGAAACATTACTATTCTAGTTTGTGTAAAAATACTTATCGCAACAAATAACGTAACATAAAAAAAAATATTTACTAATAAAATAAAATTCGAATAATTATATGTATAATAACTAAAACACAATAATTACACTACAAATAAAAATTTAATTTTTAAATGTATAAATTAAATAAGTAAATAAATAAATCAAATAAAAATAATAATAATAATAACCCTCATAAATAAATGAATGGAATAAATATTAGTTGCAAATATAATAATTAAATTAACTAATTAGTGTTAGAATAAATATATTTGTACAAAAGTAAAATAATAAATAAATAACTGATTTATGTACGTATACTGAAAATACAATTATGAGTAAGTTATTTATTAAACTGGTTAAATAAAAGCGTTGCCAAGAATTAAATCTGTTGTATAAAATAAAAATTTTTCCTTTTTTTCAGGATTGCTGGTGCTTGGTGCGGAGCGGTTAACTTTCTGATCTAGCTCTTTTAATAAAAAGCATGTTGTAAATCAATTTACCGACAAAGGAAATAAAAAAGTAGTTAATTCGTTGAATTAAATCACATCCATTTTTCTGTGATTATCAACATCAACACGGACCTTTAAAAATAAATTTTAAGCGGATATCGTTTAAGTATTACCCTGTGACTTTAACCTAACTTATAGCGAATTTAACAATTACAACAAATCTGGAGAAAGATCAGCACAATTTTTTTTCTGTTTATATTCTCGTACTACATTTGCACTTACACAAATAATACAAACGGCTACGCTTAACATAAAACTCAAAACACCAAACACAATTTGACAACTTATTCTAGTCTTTTGCACTTCCCTTATATTCTATTGCACTGTGTTTGTACACACGTCAGCTTCTCTTTGGTATAAAGGCGTAAAACGCCGAAGCCTTTCGATTGGGCGCCATATTGTTACGTGTCCGTTTGTTGGCACTAAAATAAAACTCCGCCTAGCTCACTGTGGCTTCTTCTCGGGTGTATTCCCTCCCTCATTTTAGTCCACGAACCGCAAACAAATAATACAATGAACATATAAAAAAACTTTAACCACAAAAAGAACATGATCTAAATTAGGAGAAAGATGGACATCTCCAGCCGCCCAACCCTACCTTGGTCACCTGTATGTCCCCAAACGATAAATAATGACCCCTCAAACCACACCGTTAAACTCACCACTCACCAGCAATCCACATAAATTATTTAAGCCATTATCTCGTTATCTATTTCAATATTTTATTTATTTTAAATAGAAATAAGATTAAATAAAAATAATTCTTTTAACAAAATATACTCTTTTTCCTATTAAAATATTTTTAACAAACCAAAAGAAAAATGATTTTGAAACTAATACAAATAAACAATAACATAATTCACAAATAATAATTTTATTCCTAACAGCTGTTACAGACTTGCCTACGATTCACAATTACTTCTATTTCCTCCGGGCAAAACAAGCAAAAATTTACAACTACACACTAAACAGGCACTTCCTGTGTAAAAGATAACTCCTGACTAAGCTCACTTAATTGGAAACTATCCCTATTAATGAGATTAAATCTTAGTTCTTCTTGTTTTGAGTACGATCGAATAAATTGTGAACCCTATTGAAATCTTAAACAAGCCCTTTTTAATATAAAGATTTCACCAAGGCAGATTTATTTTACTAGGTAGTAGCGGTAATACAACATTTACAAAAACAACATGGCTTTTTATTGTTGTTTTGTGCGTTGGAAGCGTCAAAAACACAAAGAGAAATAAAAGATAATTGCTCTCCATACACATGCTTGCTTTGTCTCGCAAACGCTTGTTGTTAGTGTTTTTTGAAATTCGTAAACAAACAAAGGAAAATACAAAAACTGGCCGGACGACACTACCTAGTAAAATAAATCTGCCTTGGATTTCACTTTTAGATTTTGACTCTCGAAAAAAAAACTTAGATGACAAATAACTAAATATATATATATATATATACATAATACTTAACTTACAAATACAAGATAAATAAATAATTAGTTTAATAATGATTATTTGACCCTTTTTTATTAAATTATTTTCTATTTTCTTAAGCTTTGGGTCCTTATATTTTTTAATAATATTTTATTTCAATATTTCGGTACTTTCTGTGTACCTTCTTCAGGAAACAAAATTAATATATAACCAAAATAACAAAACTAATTAACAATTGAAAAAATTTTTTGTCATAATGAAGTTAAAAAACAATGTTTCAAAAAATTTTCAAAAACCAAAAATATAAAAAAGTGTTTTGTGTTACATATGTTTAAGTCTAAGGTAAAAACATTATCTTATTTTAATGAACTGGAGTGTGCAGAGAGAAATGAATTCTTTATCGATACTCGCTGCTCTCCACTTATTTTTTAAACCTTTGGAAAATAACATATTTATACTCACAATCACTTGCTATCACACAATTGAGTTGAAAGGTTGGTAGAAAACAATAAATACTTACGATTATTAAAAATTCACCCCCATTTATCTTTTATTTATTGCTAAAATATTTATACATCCCCCCTTACTTCATCATTTTTGGTCCTTCGAGCCGGATTGGAAGTGTAAATATTTAGCAATAAAATTACTTTTTCAGGACAAATACCTTATAATTAAATCCCCGGTTATATCACCAAACATAATTATTGGATTTGTTCCTGTTCCTCCAAAACAACATTATCGAAGACAACATCGTTGTTTTTTTTCATCTCCAGTTTAAAAAAAATTAAAGAAAATATCATCAAATATCATGTAAGTGTATTTTCTACATACTTATTTGCCAAAAAAAAAATTTTTTAAAGTGCTAAAACATTTACAAAAATTAATAAGCAAAAATACAAAGAATAATGTAAAAAAAAGAAGAGTGAAATATTTGTAATATTGTGCAAAAACTTGTTTATACAGTTATAAAATTGTGAACAAAAAAAAACTCCTCATAAGAAAAAGAAATAAATTCTAGAAATAATATTAATTTCATATTTGAGTGTAATTAAAAAAAAGTCATTACAAATGCAATCTGTTATAATTGCATACGTCTAACTCTCTTGTGTTTTTTTGTCTTCTTGTATACACAACGTTTTCGTAAAGTGATGAATTTTAAAGGTTCGTCGATCAGACACAACACATGTAAAAGTATCAAAGCAAATGAAAGAGCATCAAACATTACAAGCTAGTGTTATTGTAAAAGTTGTCATCGTTTCGCAGTTACGACTTGTCTGTAGTTATTGAAAAATCAATCAAACAACTGCAGCGATTGGGTTTGTTCGAACCATACACAACTACGGCTTCAAATGTAAACACAACGTTTAAAGAATCTTTTGGTTTTTTTTACTCACACTTTGTTTTGAAATACATTCTTGTATCTTAAAGAAGTTATTACATACTTTGGTTTTACATATCCCAACAAACAATTTTAGTGTGCTAGCTTAACAATTAATAACAAGATTAATATAACCTAATATAATAAAATTATATAAAAATTATATAAAATAAAAAAAAAAACTTCAGAATATAATGAGCAAAAATTGTTTTTAAAAAAAATAAACATTCACATAAGGAACAGAAAATTAAACCAAAACCTTTTGCTCTGTTAAATTTAACCTAAAATATTTTGTTCTGGAATTTTTTTTAAATAAAAGCAAAAAAAAAAAACAATTTTTTGACACTCATAACTGTAACAAGTTTACACAAATTAATATGGAAAATTTCGTAATACTAAAAATAACATCTATAAACCCTTTTTAAATAAACGTTTTTTAAAGAAACCTTTTTGAATATAAACTTTTTAAAATATACATATATATAAAAAAAATATATTACCATTTGTTCGCTTATTATACTTTAATTTACAAGTGTTTGTACGAGGTTAATGACGAGTACCCCCTTTTATAAAATTAAGCGTCTTTCTTAAGCACGTTTTTTTCCTTATTACAAAAAATTACTGTCTTAATATATTGTGTATAATCTTTTCTGCTGGAATTATTTTTCGTCCGGTTTTGAGTTCACCATGTCTCTTTTGGATTCATTTATTCGCGCTTCAGATCGTGTAGTGGAATTTCAGGCATATTTTGATTCGCTTCCCTCTGATATTCACTCTGTTCACACTCTAGAAGTCCAAAAGGATGAAATTGTCCGCCTCTGGTCGGTTTTCCGATCCTGCTACGATGAAATTTTAAATCAATTCGAAAAGATAGAGGAAGAGATTCAGATCGAGACTTTAAAATCTCGCTTCTATTCAACTTTTGAGGCTCACGTTAAGGTTTTATCCAAATCAAATGAACTTTTGGACACCCTTTGTCAAAAAGCTGGTCCTAGTACTGTCCTTAAGCCTTCAGTGCCACATCAAGTTGATTATGCAACAAATATTTCATTACCCCCGTGCGATACCGAAGTGTTTCACGGAGACTAACAGTCGTGGCCAACATTCCGTGATATGTTCACGGCCCTGTATAGAAACAGCAGCCGTCTGTCTCCTGTAGAAAAAATGTGTCATGTCATCAAGAAGACACAAGGAGAAGCTCGTGAGCTACTGAAAACCTGTCCTATAACTAACGACGGATTTGAAATGGCTTGGCAGAACCTCGTCAATCGATACGAGAATAAACGAATACTTATAAACGCGCAATTAAAAATACTTTTTACCCTTTCCCCTGTATTCAAAGAAACTGGTAGCAACATTAGAAATATCCAGCGTACAATTAACGATTGCGTGACGAACCTTAGTTTGCTCAAGGTTGATACCTCTAGCTGTGACATAATTTTCGTTTATATTTGTTCAACGTGTCTACCAGAAGCTACCCTTAATCTGTGGGAACAGTCGTTGCCTAACTGCACAGAATTGCCATCGTGGAATCAGATGGATGCATTTCTGACTTCACGCTTTCAAACATTAGAATCTGTAGCTGATATACGAGTCACATATGTAAACCCCAACATATCACACCATAATAACAAAGTTTTTAATTCAAACAAACAAAAATCATTTGATCAAAAGAAGTTAAAATCCTTTAGCACCAATGTTTCGAATCAAAAAACTGGAGAGTGCACACTTTGTCCTGACGTACATCCCTTACGACTTTGTCCTTTGTTTCTGACTATGAATGTAGAGGAACGGTTCTCGATCGTCAAGAAACAAAAACGATGCACAAATTGCCTTGGAACCTCTCATGAGTTTAAGAAATGTAAAAGCCAATTCGTTTGCCAGTTTTGTAAGCAGAAACATCATTCGCTTCTTCATCGAACGGGAATCTCATCGAATGCAGCACATTCAAACCCCCAAGCAAGAGCTACTGCAGCTATATCTCAAAATTCAAATGTGAGTAATACTCATGTTAATCCCCCCAACTTGCTAATTTAAGTTTAAACCCCAGCACTTCTGCTGAAACTGCAGCCCCCATGAGACAGTCGTTCTCAACTCATATACAGTCCACTTCGAATTC
Source organism: Gymnosoma rotundatum (assembly GCA_916610165.2). Classification (NCBI taxonomy): domain Eukaryota; kingdom Metazoa; phylum Arthropoda; class Insecta; order Diptera; family Tachinidae; genus Gymnosoma; species Gymnosoma rotundatum. Next base: position 84,217,984 of record OU744337.1, on the reverse strand, counting down.
AACAGTTTTACTCGGTACTGCCCTTGTGGATATTTATTCAATGGATCTAAAGTACACTGTTCGTGCTTTAATTGACTCCGCATCAGAAGCAACTTTTATTTCAAAGAAACTTCAAAATAAACTCTCATTGAAGAGTAGAAACTCTCAAACTGAAACTCATGGCCTTAATGAAGCTTTGACAGCTACCTCCACTCAATTGTGTCGTATTCGCCTAGGGTCCCCCATTGATAGCACTTTTGAAACTTCCGCTGAAGCTTTTGTCATTAGAAAATTAACCGGCCGACTCCCCTATTATGCCATGTCAGCTTTAAGTAACAGTGAATTCTCGGATTTACAAATGGCAGATACACATCAGGCTCAAAACTCAGAGATAGACTTGCTTCTTGGTGGTGATATTTATCCAAAAATTTTACGAAACGGCATAAGGTGGGACAAAAATTGCTCATTAGTGGCGCAATGTACAGTCTTTGGTTGGATTCTTACAGGCAGAATGACGACAAGACCTTATTTACCTTCTGTCTCATCGTTTTTTAATGGGATCGCCATAAATAATCAACTTCAAAGGTTTTGGGAATTAGAAGAAGTACCAAAAAAGCCCCGCCCTTCTGAGGAAGATAAAAATTGTGAATAACTGTTTCAATCTACCACATATCGAACGGACACTGGACGTTTTGTTGTTTCACTCCCTTTTCGTCGTGAGTACCCAGATGGTATTAACATTGGCTCTTCTCGTTCTATAGCGCTTACCCAATTTCTAAAGAATGAATCGAGATTGAAACAGAACCCGCCACTTAAGGCTGAATATGATCGAGTAATTTCTGAATACGCATCTCTAAATCAGATGTCATTGGTTCCCCCCTCAAGTGCTAAATGTACGTATTATTTACCCCACCATGCGGTTTTTAAGCCCGATAGCACTACTACTAAACTGCGTGTAGTGTTCAACGCATCTAACCCCTCATCAAACGGAAACAGTCTCAATGACCTACTCTACCCCGGTCCAACGTTGCAGGCGGACTTAATGATCCTAGTTTTGCGTTGGAGACTTTTTAGATACGTCTTTAATGCAGACATTGAGAAAATGTATCGGCAGATTCTAGTTAATCCTGATCACACCCGCTTTCAGAGAATCATTTTCAGAAAATCCCCTCAAGATGCGCTTCAAGATTTTGAACTCAATACAGTCACCTTTGGTGTTAACTGTGCCCCCTATTTAGCAATTCGTACATTGCATGAATTAGCCAAAATCTGTGAGCAAACAAACCCGGTTGCCTCAGAAATTCTAAAAAATTATATGTACGTTGACGACGTTTTAGCAGGAGCTCACACTTTGTCTTCTGCGCTAAAAGCCAGAGAAGAACTAATAGAAGTTCTTAAATCTGCTGGTCTATCTCTCCGAAAATGGACTGCAAACCATGAATATCTTTTAAAGGACCTCTCTCCTGATCACCTTCTTGATGCAGAATTCCTGACATTATCAGATTCTAGCATCACAAAAACTTTGGGACTACGCTGGAATGCGGGAAGTGATCATTTTTACTTTCGACTAAAAGATCACCCAGATCAAAACTCAACCACAAAAAGGTCAGTTTTGTCCCAAATTGCAAGGTTATTTGATCCCGCCGGTTGGCTTTCCCTCAAAATCATCGTAGCAAAGATCATCATGCAACAGATATGGAAGGATGAAACTAACTGGGATGAAGAACTAAAGCCATCAACCCTAACGCAATGGCAAGCATTTCTAAATGACTATGTAAATATAGAGCAAATAAAGATTCCCCGATTTGTTGACTTTGATCCAGCGTTCTCCATAGAACTACATGGGTTTTGTGACGCCTCAATAAAGGCTTATGCAGCAACTTTATATCTTCGCGCAGAATATCAGGGTTTTATATCATCTCATCTTCTATTCGCAAAAACAAAGGTTGCCCCGGTAAAATTTGTGTCGTTGCCCAGGAAAGAACTTTGCGGAGCCGAGTTAATGGCTACAATGATTGATTCTATTCAATCGCAACTTAATATTAAAAATTACAAACTATTTCTGTGGACCGATTCAACAATAGTCTTGGCATGGTTACAAAAACCCCCTAATAGGTGGAAAACCTTTGTAGAGAATAGAATTTCTTCGATTATAGATAAAGTAGGGAGCGACTCATGGTTTCATGTTGACTCCAAAAATAACCCCGCCGATTTGGCATCACGTGGCTTGACAGTTTCTCAGCTTATTTCGAATGATTTATGGTGGCATGGTCCTAAATGGCTCAAGCTGCACCAGAGTCAGTGGCCCAAAAAATTGACAAACTTTACCACTGACGAAGAAGCCAGACCAGCCCTCGTGCATTTAAATCATCTTGAACGCACAGATCTTTTAAAGGATATTTCTGACTTGCCTAGTGCTATGCGTGTTATATGTCAAGTCTATCGTTTTTACTTTAGGTGCAATAAAAAATTGCGTCACCATCTTGAAGGTACAGGTGAACTCACACGAGCAGAATTAAACTACGCTAAATCTAAAATGATCCTTGCCTGCGAGAAATTATACTTTAAAAATGAATACAATTCTTTATCTAAAAATCAAGAAGTATGCCGGACAAGCCATATTCTAATATTCAATCCCTTTTTAGATAAAAGTGGAATTATGAGAATTAATAGTCGCCTATCAAACTCCCCTACATTAACATACGATGAAAGATTCCCGATATTATTACCTTATCACGCTTCTTATACAAAATTGTTCTTATCATACTTACACAAATATTCAATCCATGGCCAAAACGCTCTTTTACTTAGACTAGCGAGACTATATTATTATGTCCCTAGGCTGAAGGTTCTGATTAAATCTGTCATATCACAGTGTCGTATATGCGTTATACAAAAGCGTAAAAAGAGTCAACAAATAATGGCTGCATTACCCTCTGAAAGGACCACATTGTCTCGCCCATTTACCTCAACCGGTGTCGACTTCGCAGGTCCTTTTGACATCAAAACGTATGCAGGCCGTGGCTGTAAAGTCACTAAAGGTTATGTCTTAGTATTTGTCTATTTTGCAACAAAGGCCATCCATCTCGAAGCTACAAGCGAAATATCGACTCAAGCTTTTTTAGCCGCATTTGCACGATTCTTCTCTCGAAGAGGCTCTCCGCAGGCCTTATACTCGGACAATGGTACAGCCTTTGTGGGTGCTGCGCATATATTAGAGGCTGAAAAATCTCAGTTTATATCTCTGGTGCGTCAAAAATTGCTTGATAAAGACAGCTTCACATCTCTTGAATGGTACTTTATCCCACCAGGCGCGCCACATATGGGAGGACTCTGGGAAGCAGGAGTTAAAAGTTTCAAAATACACCTAAAAAGGGTATCTCATGGCCAAACTTTTACATATGAAGAGTTTTCTACAATGCTAGCACGAATCGAAGCTTGCCTTAACTCAAGGCCCCTAAGTCCTCTAAGTGATAACGCAACAGATTTATGTGCGCTTACCCCTGGCCACTTTTTAATCGGAAATGCATTATTATCGCCCCCTGAACCTAATTTAGCAGCTCATTCGCTAAGTTATATTAATCGGTGGCAAAAATTAAAGGTTTTGCACCATCAACTCGCTCAAAGATGGAAGGACGAATATTTAAAAGAGCTCCACAAACGCTATAAGTGGAAATACCCCCAACGTGATTACGCAATTAATGATCTTGTTGTAATAAGACAAGATAACCTACCCCCTAATCAATGGCGGCTTGGTCGCATTGAAAATGTTATACGCGGTAGCGACAACAGAGTCAGAGTCGCTGAAGTACGAACTGCCAACGGCATTGTTACTAGGCCTATCGTAAAATTAATTTTACTCCCCTTACCTGAAACACACTAACAATTTCCCTTTATATTTATTTATAGCAACCAAATGCCACGCCAACACCGCAGAAGTCCTTCTCTGTTAGAGGAGAGAGGACGTCGAAGTACCCATCGCCAATTAAAAACTCCTGATTGTCGCCTATGTCATCAAGATCATCCCCTACGTCGGTGTATTAAGTTTAAACGAATGAACGTTTTAGAAAAGCTTAAGATAGTCAAGCGCCACCGGTACTGTGAAAACTGTTTGGCGCACTCGCACTTAATTAATAAATGTCAAAACACAGATCGTTGCCGTCAATGTGGCAGCCGCCATCATACTTTATTGCATCGACACAAGCGTGTCCAGTCTACGAAGCCTGTCCCAAAAACTGATGGTCCGTCTTGCTCTACCCCGCGAACGGTTACATTTGTGCCAACAATAGTCGTCAAGATTAAATTTGGGAATGATTGGGCTAGTGTGAGAGGTATATTAAACTCATGTGCTGAAACGAGTTCAATAGCTGAATTTTTGGTGGACCGCTATAAGATTCCAGTAGAGGAAATTGGGCCATACCGGTGGACAAAAATAGTATTACGCCCTCGATTTGACGATGATGTTGTATTTACTCTGTCTGTTAAGGTTACAGATGAATTGCCACAGAAACAACCCAAAGAGCCAGTTGATGAAAGAGTGGCTAAGCTTTACACAAATCTACGGTTAGCTGATCCATATTTTTATAAAAATATAGACGTTAATATTATTCTCGGTGCCGACATATATCCACGACTTATACGGTCAAATATTCAGCAGGAATCCATAGGAACCCCGATGGCACACGATACTGTATTAGGCTGGACGATCATTGGGAAATTTGGCGTCTAACTAACTCAATCTTTATAACTTTAATTATTTTCCATTTATAATATAACTAAAATTTGCTGTTATTCTTTTTCCAATTGAAACTTGAATAATTTTGATAAAATTGCGTAATTCTTCAAAAAGATTGAAATCCATAATTAGTCATTTTGTATTTTTTAACTATTTTACTTTTAAGATATTTTCCATCTTAATTTGATTCACTCCTATGTTTTACTCGAAATTCATTTTAAGTCCTTAACAATATGTTACTAATATCGAAATCAATTAAAAAATATCTCTGAATTTGTAAATTAAGTAACATCTGGTTATCTTGGTTGCAGTACACCAAGGGGGCCGGGATGTTTAAGTCTAAGTTAAAAACATTATCTTATTTTAATGAACTGGAGTGTGCAGAGAGAAATGAATTCTTTATCGATACTCGCTGCTCTCCACTTATTTTTTAAACCTTTGGAAAATAACATATTTATACTCACAATCACTTGCTATCACACAATTGAGTTGAAAGGTTGGTAGAAAACAATAAATACTTACGATTATTAAAAATTCACCCCCATTTATCTTTTATTTATTGCTAAAATATTTATATTTATTTAGTAAGACTAAAGATAGAATTAATAAATTTGACATTTCTAATGTAGTCTATGAAATACCTTGTAAAGGTAGTGATCAGGAGATTTGCAATAAGGTATATATTGGTACAACAAAAAATAAACTAAAGACTAGAATTGCTGGACATAAGTCGGACTTAAGATATGTTAATTCACAAAAAACAGCATTATCCACTCATTGTTTTGACTTAGGTCACTATCCTAACTTTGAAAAAAATTATAAGAGACGGTATATTTTGGAAATGTTACACATTGTAAATACTCCATTGACTAAAAGAATTAATTTTAAAGCAGATACAGATAATGTCGCTCATATATACAGACACTTAATTCACAAAATAACATAAATGTTTTTGTTCTTAATATATGTATGTAACACAAAACACTTTTTTATATTTTTGTTTTTTGAAAATTTTTTGAAACATTGTTTTTTAACTTCATTATGACAAAAAATTTTTTCAATTGTTAATTAATTTTGTTATTTTGGTTATATATTAATTTTGTTTCCTGAAGAAGGTACACAGAAAGTACCGAAATATTGAAATAAAATATTATTAAAAAATATAAGGACCCAAAGCTTAAGAAAATAGAAAATAATTTAATAAATAAATAATAATAATAAAAAAATAACTACGTGTACCAAAAAAAAAACAAATTTACTAAATTAATAATTTAGATAAATGATTTCAATAATCGAGTTGTTCTCCACGCCGACCAAGACGACAATTTTCTGACGATTTTTTTTACTAACTAATTAAACATTAAACTGTGTCTTTTGTGGCGTAATAAAAACTTCTCCGTCCGAAAGAACTTTTTGGGTGGCCTCACTAGAAGACGGACTCCCACACAAAATAATACCCTTATATGTTGGACCTGCTCCAACCAGTGTTTACCACCAAACTAGGCAAAAGCATTTATTAAAATTAGTGAACTTTTCCCCCGAGTTAAATATGGATAACAAATTTACTCACGTTCTTCCAATTTTACTTATTTTCCTTCTTGCAGGGAATTTACTTATTTCACTTAGCACACAATATTAATGCAATGGATATGGATGATTGCATTTATTAAAAATCTGAAATTCTAAGCCTGGTTTAGGTAGGAAATAGTCTCATTAAACACATTTTTTCCATTCCCTAACTTCATATACCCACTTTACACTTAGATGATAGTTTACAATTTTACTCTATGAGCCTTTATTTATTGAAGTTTTTAAATTTTTTTATTGTAATAAATTAGTTTTATAACAACCACTTTGGTAAAAAGACACTTCAGTGATGATTCTCTGACGCTCTGCAGATTGCTACATTTGACTATTTAAAGATGGCCTCAGGCGGTACCTTAATCTTGTTCATAGAAAAAAACTATTCCAGAATATTCTTTTAATTTTTTATGAACACATAGTTTGTCCTTTTTCCTCAAAATTTACCCAGGAAAACTATACTTGCTTTTTCCTTCACTTCCCCTGTTCCTAAAAATTACCTTACCCTCGTATAACTTCCATTTAAACTATCCTCACTTCCCCTATTTATCTAAACCATATTATAACAGCCTTTTGATTTTAATTCATTTATAGACGCAATTTTACTAGATTTTCATCCAGTACTTTTATACAAAAATAAGTTAAAGGTATGGCAACCTTACAAATTTGCTAACATATGTTTATTTAAAGGAACACACAGCACACGAGGTAAGTAAAGTTTTTAATTTCATTATATCTTTACAGATTTATTTCATTTATTTGGACGTAAAAAAAGGAAACATCTTTGACACCAGCAGCTGTAAGTGGTAAGATTGATGTATCGTTCCATTTTCCAATTTACTGCTTTTATTATTTTTACATTTCTTACAGGTTTCAGGCCCGTGATTTTACTGCAGATTGGTCGTCTGCACACTCTTCTGGTGGAATCACTTCTTTGTGCCGGAGGAATGGGTGTGGTTTTTAATTTCAATTATACATTTTTGATTCCCCCCATGCACAATATGCCCTTTCTCCTATTAACTAAATAAAACACACGGACGGACAGTTCTTAACATATCATGAGCCCGCCGGAGTGTAATTTATATTCGAAAATATTGTTAAGGGCTGTAGCCACGGGAAATCTACGCCCGATTCCTCCAATGGACAGAGTTGTCATCGCAACACGTGGACAGTGAAGTTAGAGGTCAAAACATTGACCAAACTGATTTAAGGCCGGGGCACATAGAATCCGTCATATGTTAAACTGTAACGTATTCAACTGAGAAGTCAGTTAAAATACATGTTTTCTTATGAATGTTGTCACAATCAGTACGTCTCGGTCAACGCAAAGTATTAAGCTGAAAGTCCATACAACGCGTTCTATACGTACACGCTTTATACGCGTCTGTCAAAAAAGTAGAAATAATGTAAATATATGTGACAAGTTACACAGCACAAAGCGTAGAAAGCATGAACGCGTAGAACGCAAGAAGTTTGTTTACTTTCTACTTTTCTACGCTTCATAAGCGTCATGAAAAAATGTCAGCTGTTTTTGATATTTAAGGATGGTAAATTATATTTTATTATCAATGGTATCGATAAATGTTGTTGTGTTAATGATTACTTTTTTCTGTTTTTTTTTTGTTTTAAGAAGCATTTTTAATAAAAAAAACTTTTTTAGTAAAGTTTAACAATAAATTCAGAAAAAAATACGTTAATAATTATAATTTACAACATCTCTTTCATCAACAAAACTAATGTTTTTGCTATCGATTACTTTTATGTACTTTGTTTCATCCCTAATACATTTATTTAATTTAAAAAGTTTTTGATACAAATACAAAAACCGTTCCCTTTTCTTCTGAAGATTGTCATAGGTCCTTGTTTCACAAAATATTATGTGCATAAACTCAATATATACCATAAATTCTTTAAACATTACACTTTCAATTTTTCCAAAAATTATTTCTTTAGATAAAAATATTTACACTACAGCTGATCAAAACAAAAACTTGGCGCATAAAAAGCGTTGCATGTAACTTGACGGTTAAGAAGCGTAGAAAGCATAAAAAGTATGAAAAGCGTAAAAAGCATGTACGCATAGAACGCGTTGTATGGACTTCCAGCATTAAAGTTGGCCAACTTTTGACGTACATTAAATACTTTGACAGCTATCAATTGCTTCTTCTTAAGGTACATTTAGCCGACCGTAAATATAGATGTGTCAGCTGATCATTTTTGATATACGAAATGCCTACCCGACTGAAATGTCACTTAGCCGTAACGTTTGAACCTGCTGAAAATAGAATTTCAATACAAGGTTACGTGACAGATGTAGCCAGTGATGGTAAATACTATCATAAATTGTAGTGAAGTGCAATACCCCTTTTCAAGTACTTATTTACTAAAACTTAAGTTGTGAAATTTTACGACGCACAATATAATTTTAAGTAAATTATGAAGTTTTCGTTTCTAAATTAAATATGTTTTACATGTAATGTTTTGTATAATTGTTAGACTGAGTATAATTTATGCAATAGTTATATATTTCATTATTATAATAAAACATCATTTTTAGAACGATTGAAATATTTACGTACTTTTTACACAAAATTGCAAAGTGGCCATCATTGGCTTGAACAGCTGTGTGTTTTAATTATTTATAAACTGAAATATAAAAAAAAATAATGGACGACAAAAAATTAATGATTCTTGTTCAGGCGAATGAATGCCTTTACAATAAACATTCTCCAGGATATTAGAATCCAGAAAAAAATGACGAAAGTTTACATAAACGCAAAAAGTTTAAACTAATAAACAATTCTTCGGTATCCATTATAATTTAAAAGCGTACACAAAATAAAAAAATAAGAAAAAACACAACACATCTTTATTTAATTTTTTGCCTATATCATACATATCAATTCGATTTTAATAACAAAGTTTATCTGCAAATGCAATCAAAATCCCATATAAAAAATTAATTTGAAATAAACAAAAAATAACATTGCTTAAGTTTTACTCTCTTCTATTAGTGAGAAATCACGAAATGTTTCTTGTTTCAACTTTAGAAACAACAAAACGTTTAAGGCAAAAATTTTTTTCCAACTGGGAAATAATAGGAGCTGCATTTCGTGCGTAAAACTAAGCATTCTGTTCAAACTTGCGAAAATTGGTAGCAAATCCAATTATTCCGCTTGAAAAATTTGAGAATCTTACCAATACCTCGATTTAGAAGTAAATTCCATGGAAGCTCAATCTTTCAAACAAAAATTTGCTTTAACTTATTTTATTGAACGGTGAGAGAATGCACTTTTCCATATCGAAATATTAGTATTGAGTCCTAATTTAAATCCTCATGAGTATCATCGGTATGAAATTTTGTTTCATACGTTATTTTTTTTTTTATTCTCGTTTTCGTTTAGTAAATGAATGAATGTTGCTTTGTTATTTTCCCTAAGGTACGGAATAAAACTTTTTACCAAGGCGAATTAATTTACAGATGTAAAAATTTCAAAATAATTTAAAAAAAAAGAAATTTTCAAATAATTCGAAAATTTTAATTTTATAAAATTAAATTTCAAAACTAACAAATGAAATATGAGGTATTGCCATGATATAAATATAGAAGGTAGTTCCACTTTCTCTTTTCGTCGCCATATTAACGTTCTACCATATAAATTAATATGATCCCGGTTTTCTGGTTTATTTTCTCTTATATGAAATTTTAAAAGAAATACATAATATAAAAATCATAAATAAAATTTAAAACACAAATTTAACGAAAAAGAAGATAAGTTGCCTTTTTCCTGGCTGCATTAGTAAAAGAAGTTTCTGCGAGAATTCTGTAAAATTTCTTAAACTTCGAGCAATTCGATTTGCCAAATGCTTTTACGATATGTAAAATATTGAATAGAATGTTTGATTTCAGTTTCGGTTAAAACAAGTACAGTGTTGTTTGTTAGGTGAAATAATATATTTTTTCAAGGTAATGTTTTAATTAATTAAGTAATAAAACAAAAGTGATAGATTTTAAAGATAACTTTATAGGGTTTTCAAATATAGACAAAACGTTTAGCCATGAATTATATAAAATAATTAGTAAAATACAGGTTGATGAAGAAGAACAAATGGAGGTAAATTATTTATTCTGTTTTTTAGCAAAATCTACATTTTATCACTAGCTTAAAGAACAACAAAAAACCAAAAAACTTTGAGAGCAAAACTGTGAGCGTCAAAATAAAGTGTACACAAACATTTTCTTTAGATTAGTTTTTATTTCAGTCTTTAAAAATACTATTTTATTTAACATTTTATGTTTTTTTAATTGTTATTCAGTTCTCTACTTGAACTTAAAAAAACAACAAAAAAAATTTACAACAACAAAAGTTATAAAACAAAAACCAAATCTATTCCATATTTTACGAGTCAAAATAAAGTGTACATCTTATTTTGTAGCATTTTAGCAAAGTAGAATCGCAAAAAATACCGTTACGTTTTGTTGTTTATTTCCTTTCTTGCATTCTTTAAAATCACTACTACTGTTTTATAATAGACAGACGCAATTTTCGGACTATAACTTCTTTGCAGAAAGAAATTTATTATTTTATTAAAAATGGGTGGACAAACATCAACAGAAGTCATAGAACTTGTGATAAAACTTCGAAAAGACGGTGAAACTTTTCGTGAAATCGGGTCTATTATAAACAGAAGCCATAATACAGCAAAGAGAATAGTTGATAAGCACGAAAAATTCGGCAAAGTAGAAAATCGTCCAGGTGCAGGCCGACCAAGAGCTTGAAGTGAGTCTGAAATAAGGTCTATTTTGAGTGATGTGAAGAAAAATCCATTTAAAAGTGCTGTTAAAATATCGGAGGAAGTTTCAGCAACAAAAAATACCAACGTTAGCGCCAACACAACACGAAGAGCTCTACACGCAAATGGTCTACATGGTCGGTTGCCGCCAAAAAAGCCTCTTATATCGTTAGTAGATCAGAAAAAACGTATTGAGTATGCAAAAAAGTACGAAACTAAAGATGGTTCTTTCTGAAATAACATTTTATTTAGCGATGAGAGTAAATTTGAGATATTTGGCCAGAAAAAACCTGTAAAAGTATGGCATACAAAAAATACAGAGTATGCTGAACAAAATCTAATATCTACGGTTAAGCATGGAGGGGTTCGGTGATGGTGTAAGGATGCATTGCGGCAAGTGGAGTGAAAAGCTTGGTATTTATTGAAGATACCATGAATAAAACGGACTACTTAAACATTTTTAAAAACAATTTGTCATGTAGTGTGGATAAATTGGGCTTCATGGGACCTTGGATCTTTTAACAAGACAATGATCCCGAACATACGGCAAAGATAGTAAAAGAATGGCTCCTTTATCATACTCCTAAGACATTAGATCATCCTCTCCAATCACCGGACTTTAACCCGATTGAGCATTTGTGGGAGCATCTTGACTGGCAAATACGAAAGAGGACAATTACTAACAAGGATACGCTTAAATCCCTTATAATGGAGAAGTGGCAGAAAATTTCATCTGACATAACCAAAAAACTAGTTGAATCGATGCCCCGAAGACTAATTGCCTTTATAAAAGCTAAAGGAAAAGCAAACAAATACTAAATCATACTAATTTTTATAATAAATTATATGTGTACACTTTATTTTGACGCGTAAAATATGGAATAGATTTTGTTTTTGTTTTATAACTTTTGTTGTTGTAAATTTTTTTGTTGTTTTTTTAAGTTTAAGTAGGGAACTAAATAACAATTAAAAAAAACATAAAATGTTGAATAAAATAGTATTTTTTAAGACAGAAATAAAAACTAATCTAAAGAAAATGTTTGTGTACACTTTATTTTGACGCTCACAGTATATTTTTTTAATAAAATAGAATATGAATGTCTTGAAAACTTTTCGGCATATATTATTTTAAATATTCGGTTGCAGGAATTGGGTTTTCAAGCCTGTGAGGAAAGAGATCAATACTAAACATACGTGAAAGTTTTATCTGAAAATGGCTTTTCTTGCCAAACAAGAAATTTTAAGAAAAAATAGAAAAACTAAATGTTACTTTTCTTAAAACTAATGTCAGTGCTGTATTTACTGGCCCCTATATGCAAAAATTTGTTGTACAATTTAAAGTTAATGTTAGATAGTAATATGATAAAAAAGATATATTTTGAAAAGAAAATTTTTCGTATTCGCTTTTAAAACAGAAAAATGTAAAATTATGTAAAAAGATGAAAAAAACTGTTTGTTAATAAAACTAATTCTATTGACCCTTTTAATAAATAAAACAAAACTTATAAAAACAATAAAGATATCAGTATAAAACGATTTGAAACACAATTTGCTTAATTGTATTTTTAATCACCCATATTCTGTTTGGCGACGTCAAAACAAAACGATGTCGTTTTTCTTCGTTTGTTGTAAAACGGTATTCCCGTTGTCAATATTGTCATTAATCGATGACTGTCGCCTTAGTTTGGTATTTTCTAAGAACGCTTGATGTTGATATTGCCGTTTAGTTTGTCGTCGCCATTTTTTATGTCGAGTTGTGTTGTGTGCAAAGGAAAATTTTAAAAACATGAAAAAGTTGTATAGAGCAATATTAAAAAAACAAAATAAGAAATATACAAAATAACAAAAAACAAATTGAAAAAACTAGAATTACCATCTTCTTCCAATTTGGAAAATTAGTGAAAGAGTCAGAAAGAATCCATCCCAATGAAAAAAGGCAGTTATTTAAAGGAAAGATTTTGTTGTACCGATAAATGGATTTGCATTATAAAAGCTTCACTTATTATTATTTATTTATCCATTAAATATTTGTTGTGGTGGCTTTGATTAAAATGCGCTCAAGATTGTTGGGTTTTGTGTACAAAGTGCACAGCTATGAGGGTTTGTGAAGTGCACCGATATATGTTTCTTTTGCAAGTGGGGGAATACATACATATATTTGATCGAGAATTCGGGATGGTCCCTTTTGTGTGTGTGTGGGGATGGCCAATCCGCAATAGACCATTGGCTGCGAGGGAAACCTTGCTTGTGCGATCGCCCGAATGTACGAACCGCAGTTAAGTCTCGCAATATTTATCTGTAAAGAAAAGAAAGGAAATTCATTAGATAATTGGTAAAATAAATAAAAACCAGAACAATACTTAGTGCAATGATATACTTTGTGGCAATGAAGACGACGAAATGTGTTATGAACATGTGTATCATGGAACATATGGTTGTAGTGTTGGAAAATGATTTCAGGTATATATGCTATTGTGAATTCGTTACATTACTGTAGGTCACATAATAAAGGTTTGTGAATGAGTTTCCGTGTAAAAGGATTCTGTTATACAGTGGGCGAATTAAGAGATGGTTTTGAGGTTAGTAAAGGACGAATATAAGCAAGTTCAACCGGGATTATAAGATGAGACGGATATATGGTAGTGAATAACTATTTTGTGGGAATTGTTATTAAAGATGGCTCGATTGGAAGACAAATTTGGCTAAGCTAGTAGTAGCCATTTTTCAAGAAAGATTATTAAGAGTCAAGAGGTTGGCATAGAAGGATTGCGGGTTATATTTAAAATCTGAGTATTTTTGAGCTAAAAGCAATAAAATAAAAGTGGATAAAATATTTAAAATTTTGCCAACGGAAAAGTGTTTATTCGACAAATACAATATATATATTTAAAATTATTAAGTAAAGTGTATTAAGAAAAGTGTTTATTCGGCAAATACAATATATATATTTAAAATTATTAAGTAAAGGGAAGTTGTAAGGTAGGTCAAATTTTGTGTGTGTAGTTTGTTAGTAAAGTTAATTATATGTGTTGTTTTGTTAGTAAAGTTAAATAGGTGTTTTAAGGGTAGGTGCAACGAAATAAGAGAGTCCTGCTAAGTGTTAATTTTCATTGGCGAACGTAAGTTAATTCTAGGTTATGCATGATTTTTTTGTATAATTTAAGCGGTTCCTTTAAACTAGAATAACTGGCATCCACCTGGTACTGCACCTGTGAGAGTGTTTACTGTGGGGTCCAGGAGTAGCCTGGCAAGCAGTTGTTAAGAGTTCCCCACCATAAGAAAAATTATAGAAGACAAAGTCCGGGACGAGGGCAGGTAAAAGTAGCTAGCCTAACCTTATAACTGAAGAGTGAGTAGAAAGCAACACGGAAAACACTGTTAAACATCCATTTTATTATATTTGGTGTTGTTGCGAGAAAGTACCAAACAGAAGTTCATATATTGAGTGGAGATTTCCGTATATTCATTTGTATTTATTTATTTATTCATTTACGTGTTTATTTATGAGATCATTTTTTTACTTATTTATTAATTAGTTTTCAGTTAGGTTAAAAAAAAAGAAAAAAATACTAAGTGTAGATAAAAATTCTTACCTGTAAACAAGTATAAGTGGTGAATATTTTTTTTTTTTGTCGTATTTGAAAACGTAAGTTCAGCTTAGTGCTGGTTTTAGAGAGCTCTTTCAAACTTTTTGTAGATTTTTATTTTTTTTATCTGGTAATACCTCATGCGATAAATCGGAAGGAAAATGCATCAGAAAAATATTCATTGTGAGTGTTAAATTTTGGTCTGTACTAGTGCGTCTGTTAATTGTAAAAGTATTAAGATCCCTATTAGAATAGTGTCCTATAAGTTAGTAAAGTCAGTATATTGTTTTCAGCTTTATTGTGTTGAAGAATTTTGCCTATAAGTCCCTATAATACATACATACCTTGTAGTTCAAAGTCAATTTTAGATTTAATAAAAATGTATTAATAATTTGATGAGTAGGAAAATTTCAAACAGTAACTTTTAATGAAAAAATTTAACTTTTTTCTGTCTTTCCCTGGCAACACTGATGAAAAGATAAACAGCTGATTTAAAATCCGTCAGCAAAGTACTCATTGTGCCAACCTCATCCGATGTTACTTTGACTTCAGGTAAATAACTCAAAGTACAACGTATGACGGATTCTATGTGTCTCGGCCTTTAGGGAGGTCCTTCAGGTGAAGATTAAAACAGGTTAAAAAATTACAAACTTTATACATTCCACATGAGCTAGTAGCTATGTAAAGTTAATTTTTGAGCTGAAAAGGGAAGAAAAATTTAGCAAAGGAAACAAAAGCTTTTTTATGTTTAGTTGTGATTTATTTGCTTATATATTTTAATTCAAAACATTTATTGTGTATAATATTATATATATTTTTTATGTTGATGGTTAATTTCTAAAAAATTTACATTCATAGTTTGTATGGTTTTTTTTTGTATTGGTTAGAATTTAGTTAGTTTTAAATAAGAAATATTGATTATAAAGGCTGAAAAAAAGTTAAATATGTTTTGGAAGGTCAGTTAAAGTTGGAGGATGAAGGTGGTTAGGTGTTGGGGTCACATAAGGATCGTTCTTGGATATATTTGTGACTTGGTTGGGAGGGCCACGTAGGGCAAAACATCTGCCTGAAAAGAAAATTTAGTGTATGTGGTGCGCGTTTGTTTAAGTAAGAGAATTTGTGTGTTGCCTGTAATAATTTTTTATGTCCAGCGTACCCAGTGAGAAGTTTGGAACCCACTGAGATGTGTTCACCACAGAATGGGATAGAGCTTGCCGGAAACCTCACTGGTCCATACGGCTGTAACATATATGGCGCCCAATCTCAAAATAATAGAAATCCCAGGATATTAAGAAAAAGCAACTCAGAGTCCTGCAGAGTTGCCACAGCACGTGGGAGACGTGTATTTCAGCTAGACACGTTATTCAATAGACCGCTCCTTTTGTTCAATAGCCAAACGGAGGAGTTGCTAAACTGGAGTTAAAAAGTTAGTCGCTTAGTAGCCCTTAAAATGATTGAGGTCAGAATAGATAGTACTACTTTCGACCAGTTCAAGCAGAAAAAGAGCACCAATAGCTAGGAAACTGTATTTTGAATTGTCAAATTATATTTCGTCACTTTTCCTGTTATTTGTATTATTAGTAATTGTAGAATACGTTGACATTAAGGATTAAATGACAGCGTCGGTAGCCGCCTGTGATTGAGTTATCTTCATAACCACAGGGTCTGAAGTATCGAGGGTCATCTGAAACCTCTCATATCTTATTTATCCTTAGCCAGTGCTTATGAGAAATAATTGTATGAAAGCGTTCTATGTGTTTTACATTTCTATTCTTTTTTGTTATTAATATTGATTTGTCGCGTTTTATATTATATTGAATATTAAAAAATAAAAATAATCTAACCATTCCTCCAACCGGAAAAGTATTTTTATTTAAATTTTTTTTTTTCGTTTATTGTTTGATATAAAATTTTTGTTTATAATCATTTTATTATATTTTCAGTTATTTATTATTTCATCATTATTGGTCTTTTATGTATTTTATTAATTTTTTTATATTATCGTTTTTCTTTTATTTTTATTTATTATATGTATTAGTAGGAATTATTCATTTAGTTTTTTTTTTATTTAGTTAATATTGTTTCATTCATTTATTTAATGTTTTAATTTGTTTATTTACTAAATTATTAAATTTTGTTTAGCAGTAGTTATTTTTTTTTTTGATGGTTATTTAAGCAATTATTCATTTATATATTTGATTTCGTCTTTATATATTTTTTTTCTATTATTATTCATTTGTTTTTTTTTAATAGTTGGTTGTGTTTTTTTTTATATATACTAATTTTTTGTGATTGGTTTTTGTTAAAAATAATTTTTTTTTGGTTTTGTCTCTTTTTTTTTGGCGAAGAAAAAAAAAATCAGTTGAGAATTTGTTGGAAAAGATTTAATCAAGCAATTAGACTTGTGATAAAAGTGATGTCTCACAGCCCGCATGAGACTAGATCTAGAAAAAGAAATAGAACACAGCAGTTTGATTTGAATCGATCCACACCTTTTTTTTTTTTTAAAAAATCTTACAAGTCCAATACGCCTAGTCGAAAGATTAGTATAGCCAGAAATTTAGAAATGGAAGACGCTTCAGGGTATTCGAATGTTCAGATTATAGATAAATCTCACACTATTAACGTTAACAAGCCGCCTAGTAGTGATATTTCTCAGGAAATGGGTAGATCACAACGAATGGAAAGGGCTCAGAAATTCGAAAGGGCACAGCACGCTGCACACTTAAATTAAATAGAAAGGCAGATGGCAGAATTAACCCTTTCAGTGGGGAAGTTAAGCACGGTTTTGCAGCATTCTCAATCTGAAAATAAAAAACTGCGAGAGGAAATAACCCCCAACTTATTGAAAAATAAGCGTCCGATAAGTAACTCCCCTAGAAGTTCGGCCAGCTCTTCTAGAGCATCCATGGAAAACGTTGTGTGGGGAAATCAGACAAAAAGCTATCAAAAAATTGAGATAGACAAGTAGGGCCTGGAGTTTGATGGCAATATAAATAAATTAGCTGTAGAGGATTTAATTTTTGGGGTAGAGCGTTTGCAACGCCAATATGGAGTTTCATGGTATGAGGTTTTAGACAACTTGCATTTGTTTGTCAAAGACGTGGCCGAAAAGTGGTACTGGCTGTTCATACAGACCAATTATGTTTCAGAATGGTCGACGTTGAAAGACGCGTTATTGAGACAGTACCAGTCCACCAGGTCTAGCTTTGAGCTCACTAGTAACATGGTCGACATAAGGCAGCCTGGTAAAGGCATTGATGCATTCTTTTTTGCCATGACGCAAATAAGGTCGGTCGAAGCTAAACATAGCCGTATCTGAAAAAGAAATAATAAAAAGAATTTAAGAGATGATATTGGAAATACAGTTTACCCGATGATTGTCAGCACAGTAGAAGAACTACGGCAGGAATGCGTAGAAGCAGAAAAGGTTTTTGGACGTGAAGCACCTGTAAATATATAAACCTCTGCGCCAGTAAATCGATATACTAGGCAAGTCAATGAAATTTTTTAAAAGCCTGCTGATTGTTATGCTGCTCCCAATAAAAAAGTCGAGGAAATAACGGCCAATAGATTTACAAATGCTTCAAATCAAAATTCCAGAAACCCACTTATTTGCTGGAACTGTCATCCAAATGGTCACATATTTATGGATTGCCGTTCGGTCGAAAGATCATTGTTTTGTTATAGATGTGGAAAGCCAGGTGTAAAGTCCCCAAATTTTACTAACTGTAAAGAGTAAAATTTTTACAGGAGCGAGTTGGCAAAGGGGAACCATTTCCACAGGAACGCTCAACCTTCCATCCTGTAATAAAATGTAAAAAAAAAATATTAATTTAATAAAAACCATTAAAAATTTTAATAAGATTATTCCTCAATTCCGGCTACGAGGAGCGCGTGTCGAATTATCAGACAGTGAGGGAAAGAATTTTTGGCATAGCCATACAAATGGCAACAATTTCAAACAGAATAAGGAAACTGAGGAAAACATTTGCTGAAAAGAGAAAAATAAGACCATTATTTTTGGAAATCATTAATGGACAGAAAGAGAAGGAGACCCTCGTGTTTTTGCAGAAATAAGCGTAGGAAACATGATTATAAGAGGTTTATTAGACACAAGAGCATCGATAAGTTTATTAGGTAAGGGATGTAGAGAGCGTTTAGAAAAATTAGGGCTTGTAAGTAAACCAATATATTCAGTGGTTTCGACTGCGTCTGGCAAAGTGCAAAGATTAATAATAATTTATTTTAATTGTCCTTGATTCCTTTTTTAAACTAAACTAAAAAATGAAATGTATTACTGCGGGGAAAGCACATCCATATGGCCATTTCGCTACTGCTCATATATAGCTCATCAGTGGATTCTACCCAAATTTTGTCTTATACTTAAAGCCAAATTGATTAAATGAGAACTCCATCAAATCAATAAGGCAAAAAGCCATCAAAAACTCAAAAAATTTTAATACAAAAACACAATAACCATTGAGTAAATATTTTTATTTTTTCTTTCATTTTTCTACATAAGGGTTGCCATTGGAAACCATTCATATGCATTTGAAAGATTTAATGAAAAAATAAAAATTGTAAACAATTTTTATAAATAAGCAACGTGCACACACAAATACTTTAACAAGAAAATTTATTATTTGGAATCTTTTTTATAATAATGTACTTTAATTGTGCTTAATTCCTTCAAATATAAATATTTCATGATATTCCCATGAAATATTTATTTTTTTAAACTAAACTAAAAAATTAAATGTATTACTGCGGGGAAAACATATCCATATGGCCATTTCGCTACTGCTCATATATAGCTTATCAGTGGATTCTACCCAAATTTTGTAAGCAAAACCTCAGAGTCTTATACTTAAAGTCAAATTGATTAAATGAGAACTCCATTGAATCAATAAGGCAAAAAGCCATCAAAAACTCAAAAAATTTTAATACAAAAACACAGTAACCATTGAGTAAATATTTTTATTTTTTCTTTCATTTTTCTACATAAGGGTTGCCATTGGAAACCATTCATATGCATTTGAAAGATTTAATGAAAAAATAAAAATTGTAAACAATTTTTATAAATAAGCAACGTGCACACACAAATACTTTAAAAGAAAATTTATTATTTGGAATCTTTTTTATAATAATTTACTTTAATT
Source organism: Gymnosoma rotundatum (assembly GCA_916610165.2). Lineage (NCBI taxonomy): Eukaryota > Metazoa > Arthropoda > Insecta > Diptera > Tachinidae > Gymnosoma > Gymnosoma rotundatum. Next base: position 84,198,146 of record OU744337.1, on the reverse strand, counting down.
GTGCTTAATTCCTTCAAATATAAATATTTCATGATATTCTCATGAAATATTTATTTTTTTAAACTAAACTAAAAAATGAAATGTATTACTGCGGGGAAAGCATATGCATATGGCCATTTCGCTACTGCTCATATATAGCTTATCAGTGGATTCTACCCAAATTTTGTAAGCAAAACCTCAGAGTCTTATACTTAAAGCCAAATTGATTAAATGAGAACTCCATTGAATCAATAAGGCAAAAAGCCATCAAAAACTCAAAAAATTTTAACACAAAAACACAGTAACCATTGAGTAAATATTTTTATTTTTTCTTTCATTTTTCTACATAAGGGTTGTCATTGGAAATTATTCATATGTATTTGAAAGATTTAATGAGAAAATAAAAATAAAAATTGTAAACAATTTTTATAATAAGTAAAATAGAATTAGAAGTTATTTTTTAGAACAGAGCCAAAAATATAGTATTCTACGTGTGTCCAAATTTGGAACAGCAGGCATATTTAGGAGTAGATTTCTTTAGAATATATAATATAGCACCAGAAATATTTAAAGCTGAGGAAATAGATCAAGAGAAATTAAAAGAAGATTTTCAAGTAAAAGATTAAAGATCTAAGCCTATAGCGTTAAATCCAGAACAACAGGACAGATTGAATAATGTTATAGAACTGTTTCCAGCATTTGAAATAGAAGGAAAAACACTCCATAAAATTATTAGAAGGTTCAGTCCCATTTAAAGACCGTCACTACCCTGTATCTCCAGCAATGCAAGAAATAGTATACAAAGAAATCGATACCATGTTAGATTTAAATTTTATTGAAGAGAGCGAAAATCTCTGGTCCAATAGGACAACAATTGTTAGAAAGCCTTGATGCGAGAAAGATCAACAAAATCACGGTTAAAGATGCATACCCTCTACTAAACATAGAATGAATTTTAAGCAGAATTGACGAAACATTTTATATTAGTAGCGTCGATTTAAACTTTGCTTTCTGGCAGAAGAGCGAAGAATAGAGCAAGTTATACACACCTTTCACTGTAGCAGGCCCGCCACTTTATCAATTTCGAGCCATGCCATTTGGTTTCTGCAACGCGGTACAACCGGAGTAGGTAAATGCGCAGAGCAGAGCAGCTCTTTTCTGCACTTTTGGCTCTTTTGCGCAAAGAGCAGAGCCAACTTGTATTGCGCATTGCTCTGCGCCAAAATGTTTGCTCTGCGCAATGAAGGAGCAGTTATTTGATTTATGTGTTTGGGACAGTTTAGAAGATTTTTTATCGTTTTTTAAATATAGGTAATATTCCAATGAAGGTTGGAGGAACATATATATATTTATTTTATTTGTATTATTGTCTATTTATGTATTTATATTTGATAGATATGTTTGTACGCAAACATAAATGTATGTATGTACATATGTATTTGTGTATGTCAACGTATGAAAGAATAGTATTATGTATTTTTGTGGTCTACGATTGTCGTTTATTTTTGATTATTGGTAAGTAGTGGAGTTCCTTGTAAATTCAAGTAAGTGTCATAGAATGGCTCATTAATAAAAATGTGCAATAATTGGTGTTATAAAAAGGAAGGATTAAGGATAATACTTTGCTTATCTTTAACACTACTGCAATTATATCTACAGAAGTAATTTTTGATGATTACTGGTATCATAAAATAATTATTTTCTTTTGGGTTTTTTTTTGTCCAATTGTTTTCCTGCTATAAATTTGCATGTGTTATTTGATGTTGTGGTTTTTCCAAACATTAGATATGCTTTGCTTTTAATTTAGGTATGGGATGTTTAGTAGTGCATTTGTTATTGTTTTGTTACTATGTAGACTAATGGACAAAGTTATTCCACAGCAGCTTAAAGATAACGTTTTTATCTACTTAGACGATCTGCTAATAATTTCTGACAGTTTTTATTTATTTATTATTAATAAAATTAACAAAATTAAAATTACATCAATTACAATCAATATAATAACAAAACAAAATCAAATTTAAAATTACATCAAAATTATTAAATTAATAACGAAAATAGAGACATTAGAATAATTTTAAAATTAGTTAGTTAATATAAAAATTAAAAAGGAAATTCCTAAAAAATATTGCGTTGTTGTTTATTCGTTGTTTGTGCGGAAACATGCCATCGAAATTCTGGAAGAATAATTCTTTTCCCCCTGGCTGACCTAGCAAATATCATTTTTTAAAATAGATAATTCGGTTCTCCAGTATAAATCAATTTGTGGAAGAACAAGAGGAATCTGATCTTAAGAAAATTTCTAAAAGTAACTCCAAAGAGGGTCTTTGAGTAAGCAGAAATCTGGTCACGTTTTTTTAGTCCATGAATATATCTTATGATATTGTTAAATAAGACATCAAGTTTCATCTCACTTATGCAGTCACAGTTAGAAAACAACTCATATCCGTATGTGAGGCTTGGTATTAAATAAGCTTTTGCAAGAATTCTTACATTTAATGGTGTAAAGTATTGCACGGACCATAAGGTCCTTAGTTTGTAAATTTGTCCAACCAGTTTGTTAATATGGTTTGCCCAAGTTAAGTTGCTATTGAACACTAACCCTAGGTTTTTTGCTGTATGGACAATATCAATTTTGTTGTTGTCTATTATGATGTCTTCTTCTATTAGGGGGTTGATTGTTTTCCTGTGAATCAGAAGGTATTTAGATTTCTGTGGATTTAAGCATAGTCCATTTTCAGGTGCCCATCGACGTATACTGTTCAGGTCAGAATTGAGTTTTTCAATATTCTCCTTAATTGGGAATACTGGACTACATAAGTGTAACTGAACATCATCTGCGTACATGTGGACATTACAGTACGATAAATGCTGCGGCAAATCATTAGAGTATAATGAAAATAATATTGGTCCCAAGATGATGATGCCTTGTTATTTACAAATACTGACTGAATTCTATTAGTGAGATATGACGATATGAGTTTTATAGAAGTAAAGGAGAATTTGAACAGAGTCCTAAGCTTAGACAACAGTATTTGGTGGTTAACTGTATCAAAAGTCTTGGTTAGTAGTAGTTATGGTGTTGAATAGATGGGTAATATATGGTAAAAGAACTGGTAAAATAGCTCTGATAAATTTGGGATGAAGGTTATCATATCCTACAGCATTCGATTTTGTTTGATTGAAACTATTAAAAACGTCAACCTGGCTAACGCGTGAAAACTTGAAAAAACCTTGATTAAATTTTTTTAACAACAACTGTTGCATCTGTTATAGTTACCGTTGAAGTACAAGCAAACATATTATTAAGACTGTCAGCATCAATAGACGGATCCGTCCTAGATACAGACACACCAATTCCAATGTCCCTAATAGTTTTCCAAGTCTGCTTAGATTCAAGGACAGAGCCAAATTGCCGAGAATAAAACATAGACTTTGCAATTTTTATTTGTTTATTGGCTTCCCTCTTTTGATAAACACTTAAAAATATTAATAGAAGTGGCTTCGTGTTTAAGACAGGCCAATCTTATAATTGGCCTCAAAAAGTCAAAATTTTGTTTTATGTAACTGCGCTATATTGGTTTCGTCATAGGTGGTGGAAGTCTAAGAACAAAAAAAAAGTGCCAGCTATCAAAGAAGAGAGATGGTATCGCCGCTTCCTCATAGATTTCGCGATGATAGCCGCCCCTTTAACAGATAGGCTGAAAAAGTTTGAAATGACTTCAGAGGCAGTTGAAGCTTTTGAAAATTTAAAAAAGGCACCAAACATTTTTGTTTTGCCATTTTATTTCTTGTTTTTTTTATATCGTTGCTTTGTTTTTATTACACTTTGTTTAAAGAAAAACTAAATATGGACAAGGTAGTCTTTAGACTGCTTTATTTTAAATAATTTTCACGTTCATAAATAATTTTTTTTATATAAATCAATTTTTTTTTATTTCTTTACCACTTTCAGCCTGCATGCTGCTTCTTTTTCTTTTGCGTCTTGTTTTGGTTTAATTTTTTTTGTATAATATAGTTCACATGGTACTGTTGTCACCACTGTAGCCTTGGTGTAGGCCGGATTAAGAAATATGCCGGTTGGCAATAGTAGAGCAAAGAAGTTATAAAAAAAGTTTATTTTAAAAATCAAATTAATGAATGGAGAGAGTAATCCATATTGTTAGTTATGATCGTCTGATAAAAGAAAATTCTAAAGAGTTTTATTTTACTTGTGGAGTTCATAATATAGATACAGAAAAAACAGGAAAATAATGCAAATTGAAAAAGGGCAAAATGAGACTTCAATTTTTTTTTGTTATGGTCTAGAAATAAAGCAAAAATAAAAAGAACAATATAGAGATTTTGAGAATAGAAAGCTCTAGAAAATTCTAAAAACGAAAAAGATGGACGGAAAGGCTCCAAGAGTTTAGGGAAATTTTGGAAAATAGTTTGGAAATATTGAGAAAATTGGAAGATTGGTAGGTGAGGTGGAAAGCAAAATTTTTCTAAATAGCCAGAAGTGGTGTGGCTTTCAAAGTGCGGTGTTTAAAAGAAAGAGGAAATTGTAAAGAGAAAGAATTTAAAAAAGAGATTATAAGTTTTATAAAAAGAGGAAATCAATGAAGAATTTTATATAATTTGTGAGGGATAAATTCATCCGGTGAGGCATAAAAAAATCCTTAGTGAAGATCACAAGAATACCCACTTTGAAATAAAGTAGTTTTGTGGAGAATAATATAAACACCTAGAAGTGAAATTTGAAAAAAAAGCTTAATAAGAAAACCTGGCTAAATTATCTTAAGGTTAGAAGGGTATGTCGCAAAGGATCAGGATGAAAAAGCCCAATTCTACAATTTGGTCAAGTAACAGTTTTTATTGTATTTTCTTATAAGTGAGGTAAAGGAACAAAAAATTAGTCCTGCAGCAAAAGTAAATTAAAATTTGGCGATAAAAAAGGAATCTCCTAAAGAGTTAAATACTAATAAAGTTTTGAAAAAAAGATAAAAAAGAATAAAGAGAGAGAAAACTTGTATCCTAGAAAGGAGTTCAGAAAAAAAGCACAAGGAAATCGAAAGTAAAATTCAGAAAAGATAAGTTGTTTAAAAAGGTAACTTTTATTAAAAAAAGGAAAAACTAAGGATATTTCCCATTTATACAGCGCAATCACGAATAATAATTCCGCGAGAGTTTTTTCCCTTTTCCCATTCCTCCTACTATAAATAAAAATTCCCCACGAAATTTCTCCCTTTTCCCTTTTCTTCATTTTTGTCCCATTTTTATCAACCGTGTGAACGGGAATAAAATTAAATGGGGAAAAGCGTAGTTATTCTCAATATTTTTGAATTTAGTTTTTCCCTAAAAATATTTCACTTACAAAACGGAAGGGAGTTGCATTAAAAATGTAAGTAATATTTTTATAAAACAAAATTTAATTACATAAAAAAATATTTTATTGTTATTTAAGGTCGAAGACCACAAATAAAGTCCAATTGCAACATTTGGTAACTTTAATGGAGGCCAATGCAGACATAGCTTGTGGTTTCTATAAAGGTAGCAAGGAGGCGGTTGCGCGGTTTTGGAGGAACGCTGAAACCGAGCTCAACTCCATGGGGCCTCCAACGAAGTGTGTTGCTGAGTGGAAAAAAGTTTGTTGTCAATATTGTGAAAAATAATTCATTAATAACGTTAACATATTCATAATTATTCATATATAGGTCTGGGTAGATCAAAAGAAGTACGTACGGCAAAAGGCAGCACACAATTTAAAAAATAGAAAGGGCACAGGAGGTGGTCCAAACAAGGAGCAAATGTTTTCATCTACCGAAGAGGCAATCTATAACCTCATAGGAATGAAGTCTTCTGTCGAGGGTGTCTCGGTGAAGCCCGTTGGCCTTAATTCCACATTTATGACAGAAGAAATGATAGACAGGTCGCAAAATGTTTCCTGTATGGATGTGTCGGTGGACACAACGGAGGAAAAAGAAGGGTTTATTGAAAATGCACCGCCAGCTACTGCGAATGCAGCTGATTGCAGCCGAAAAAAAAGCGGACTTTTTCAAAAAGACCCTCTTAAAAGTTCCTACGACGCAGTGGAAGCTGAACTTGAAATACAAAAAGAACTGCTAGAAACAATAAAACTGGTTGTTGTGAACCAAAAAGACCAAGATCAAACCAACAAAAAGATTTATCGATCACTAGATAAATTAGGTGAACATCAACGCAAACATTTTAAAGAAATAGAAAGACTGAAACAGAAGGAATTAGAAGAAATGCAGCGGCATAATGCCTTTATAGAGAAGTTGCGAGTAAAAGAAGTAGAATACAAGTTGGAAAAAACTAGACTGGAAATACAAGAATACCTGATGTATAAAGTGCTTTAATTATTAGTATTTTTTTAAATAACAATGTGAACTGAATTGTTTTTTTATGAATTATTTTTAGTTTTTAGTCATTTTTAACTGCAAAAGAATTTTGAATGTTTTTTTTTTGTGCTTATTTGTTTGTTTTTAATACAAAATATAAAAAAACTTAACAGTTTAAGTTATTTAATTATAAAAGACTTTGTCCAATGTTGGCTCTAATAGCTCGAGCAGCGGCTAGGTATTGATTCGAAATTTGTGTGGGTGTTGCGTCCTCCTCCGGCATATTTAACTCTATGTAATCATTTGGTAGGTCTATTACATTGTAATGAATACATATATTATGTAAAGCGCAGCACACATTTATGATTTTAGCTGCCTTTTCTGGTGTGTAGTGCAATTCCCTTGCACCTAAAAGGCAGCGCCAACAGTTCTTTAACACTCCATTGGTACGTTCAATAATGTTGCGGCATTTTGCATGGGTTTCGTTGAACTTCAATTCTGGCGAACCGTCCTCAGGAACTCGATGTGGTGTTAAGAGCCATGGCTCTAAAGGATATCCAGCATCTCCTATTTGAATAAAAATTAATAAATAATAGTAGGTTGCCCTTATTTTAAATTTTTTACTTAACAGCCAAAAGTTCGTTTCTCCTTCCAAATACCTTTGCTCAAAGTATGTTCTTAAATCACTGGCGTTCCATATGAAGGAGTCGTGACACGCACCTGGATGTGATGAATCCACATATCTAATTTTTAACTGATGGTCGCAAAGCTGCAAATTTTTCAATCAAGTTTTCTAGTTACATAAAGATATGCATATGTATGTAAATGTATTTAATTGACCAACTTACCAATAAAACATTCATACTACACTTACCTTTTCTGTTATAGAAAAGGTGTTTATTGTCCGAAGGAGCTATAATTTGCACATGCGTTCCATCGATGCATCCGACAACCCCTGGAATATTGTGTTTCTTGTAGAACGCTAGAGCTATTTTTCTTTTTTCCTCTGTGGATTCTGGTACTTTGATCCAAACTGGGCAGAGATGGGTTTCAAAAATCTTTACCACTTCTGCAAGCACCTTGCTGAAAGTTGACTGTGCTAATGACGTCAGAATCTTTTCCAACACCAGTCTGATAGCCATAAAAAGAACAATATAGAGATTTTGAGAATAGAAAGCTCTAGAAAATTCTAAAAACGAAAAAGATGGACGGAAAGGCTCCAAGAGTTTAGGGAAATTTTGGAAAATAGTTTGGAAATATTGAGAAAATTGGAAGATTGGTAGGTGAGGTGGAAAGCAAAATTTTTCTAAATAGCCAGAAGTGGTGTGGCTTTCAAAGTGCGGTGTTTAAAAGAAAGAGGAAATTGTAAAGAGAAAGAATTTAAAAAAGAGATTATAAGTTTTATAAAAAGAGGAAATCAATGAAGAATTTTATATAATTTGTGAGGGATAAATTCATCCGGTGAGGCATAAAAAAATCCTTAGTGAAGATCACAAGAATACCCACTTTGAAATAAAGTAGTTTTGTGGAGAATAATATAAACACCTAGAAGTGAAATTTGAAAAAAAAGCTTAATAAGAAAACCTGGCTAAATTATCTTAAGGTTAGAAGGGTATGTCGCAAAGGATCAGGATGAAAAAGCCCAATTCTACAATTTGGTCAAGTAACAGTTTTTATTGTATTTTCTTATAAGTGAGGTAAAGGAACAAAAAATTAGTCCTGCAGCAAAAGTAAATTAAAATTTGGCGATAAAAAAGGAATCTCCTAAAGAGTTAAATACTAATAAAGTTTTGAAAAAAAGATAAAAAAGAATAAAGAGAGAGAAAACTTGTATCCTAGAAAGGAGTTCAGAAAAAAAGCACAAGGAAATCGAAAGTAAAATTCAGAAAAGATAAGTTGTTTAAAAAGGTAACTTTTATTAAAAAAAGGAAAAACTAAGGATATTTCCCATTTATACAGCGCAATCACGAATAATAATTCCGCGAGAGTTTTTTCCCTTTTCCCATTCCTCCTACTATAAATAAAAATTCCCCACGAAATTTCTCCCTTTTCCCTTTTCTTCATTTTTGTCCCATTTTTATCAACCGTGTGAACGGGAATAAAATTAAATGGGGAAAAGCGTAGTTATTCTCAATATTTTTGAATTTAGTTTTTCCCTAAAAATATTTCACTTACAAAACGGAAGGGAGTTGCATTAAAAATGTAAGTAATATTTTTATAAAACAAAATTTAATTACATAAAAAAATATTTTATTGTTATTTAAGGTCGAAGACCACAAATAAAGTCCAATTGCAACATTTGGTAACTTTAATGGAGGCCAATGCAGACATAGCTTGTGGTTTCTATAAAGGTAGCAAGGAGGCGGTTGCGCGGTTTTGGAGGAACGCTGAAACCGAGCTCAACTCCATGGGGCCTCCAACGAAGTGTGTTGCTGAGTGGAAAAAAGTTTGTTGTCAATATTGTGAAAAATAATTCATTAATAACGTTAACATATTCATAATTATTCATATATAGGTCTGGGTAGATCAAAAGAAGTACGTACGGCAAAAGGCAGCACACAATTTAAAAAATAGAAAGGGCACAGGAGGTGGTCCAAACAAGGAGCAAATGTTTTCATCTACCGAAGAGGCAATCTATAACCTCATAGGAATGAAGTCTTCTGTCGAGGGTGTCTCGGTGAAGCCCGTTGGCCTTAATTCCACATTTATGACAGAAGAAATGATAGACAGGTCGCAAAATGTTTCCTGTATGGATGTGTCGGTGGACACAACGGAGGAAAAAGAAGGGTTTATTGAAAATGCACCGCCAGCTACTGCGAATGCAGCTGATTGCAGCCGAAAAAAAAGCGGACTTTTTCAAAAAGACCCTCTTAAAAGTTCCTACGACGCAGTGGAAGCTGAACTTGAAATACAAAAAGAACTGCTAGAAACAATAAAACTGGTTGTTGTGAACCAAAAAGACCAAGATCAAACCAACAAAAAGATTTATCGATCACTAGATAAATTAGGTGAACATCAACGCAAACATTTTAAAGAAATAGAAAGACTGAAACAGAAGGAATTAGAAGAAATGCAGCGGCATAATGCCTTTATAGAGAAGTTGCGAGTAAAAGAAGTAGAATACAAGTTGGAAAAAACTAGACTGGAAATACAAGAATACCTGATGTATAAAGTGCTTTAATTATTAGTATTTTTTTAAATAACAATGTGAACTGAATTGTTTTTTTATGAATTATTTTTAGTTTTTAGTCATTTTTAACTGCAAAAGAATTTTGAATGTTTTTTTTTTGTGCTTATTTGTTTGTTTTTAATACAAAATATAAAAAAACTTAACAGTTTAAGTTATTTAATTATAAAAGACTTTGTCCAATGTTGGCTCTAATAGCTCGAGCAGCGGCTAGGTATTGATTCGAAATTTGTGTGGGTGTTGCGTCCTCCTCCGGCATATTTAACTCTATGTAATCATTTGGTAGGTCTATTACATTGTAATGAATACATATATTATGTAAAGCGCAGCACACATTTATGATTTTAGCTGCCTTTTCTGGTGTGTAGTGCAATTCCCTTGCACCTAAAAGGCAGCGCCAACAGTTCTTTAACACTCCATTGGTACGTTCAATAATGTTGCGGCATTTTGCATGGGTTTCGTTGAACTTCAATTCTGGCGAACCGTCCTCAGGAACTCGATGTGGTGTTAAGAGCCATGGCTCTAAAGGATATCCAGCATCTCCTATTTGAATAAAAATTAATAAATAATAGTAGGTTGCCCTTATTTTAAATTTTTTACTTAACAGCCAAAAGTTCGTTTCTCCTTCCAAATACCTTTGCTCAAAGTATGTTCTTAAATCACTGGCGTTCCATATGAAGGAGTCGTGACACGCACCTGGATGTGATGAATCCACATATCTAATTTTTAACTGATGGTCGCAAAGCTGCAAATTTTTCAATCAAGTTTTCTAGTTACATAAAGATATGCATATGTATGTAAATGTATTTAATTGACCAACTTACCAATAAAACATTCATACTACACTTACCTTTTCTGTTATAGAAAAGGTGTTTATTGTCCGAAGGAGCTATAATTTGCACATGCGTTCCATCGATGCATCCGACAACCCCTGGAATATTGTGTTTCTTGTAGAACGCTAGAGCTATTTTTCTTTTTTCCTCTGTGGATTCTGGTACTTTGATCCAAACTGGGCAGAGATGGGTTTCAAAAATCTTTACCACTTCTGCAAGCACCTTGCTGAAAGTTGACTGTGCTAATGACGTCAGAATCTTTTCCAACACCAGTCTGATAGCCACCTTCAGCGAAAAAACGCAAACTCGCACTTAATTTAATTACAGGTGGAATCCCAAATTGTTTTTTTGTTGGTAGAGAGTGAGCTGTCATAACTTCTAGTAAGTACCGAAAAGCCGGTTTACTTACTCTATAATACTTTTGAAACCTGTCGCAAGCTAAAAAATTAAATTCCATTAAAATAATTTGCATTTAGGTACTTACAGTGACTGCGGCAACTCAAGCGGATTAGAGTCATTCCGCAATTGCCTTCTGGTAATCCTTTGGCTATTTCTTTCTTGTTCTTCTACAACACCAATCTCCCGAAGCAATAATCGCATAGCTAAACTATTCATTTTAATTTATTAAAATTTGTACAATAAAACACACAAAATCCAAGTTACAAACAAAAACAGAAAATCATATGTCATAAACAAAACAGTTTGCTTCAAAATACAATGATGCCACTTTTTAATTTTTTTGTTCTCGCGGAATTTGTAATTGGAGGAATTTTTTCTCGAGAAAAGTATTTTCCGTGAGAAAGAAATTCCTAGGGAATATTCGTGATTGGGCTGATAGTGTTTTGGTTAATTTTATTGGTTCTTGTGTTTATTTGTTGAATTATTTATTTTTATTATTTATTAATTTTAATTCTTTATTTATTTAATTTAATTATATAATAATAAATAAATTATTTTTTTTTTTGCAATTTATAATTTAGAAAGCTTTTTTAGGTTTAGTTAATTTCAATAGCGCCTAAAAGTAAACAGAAATTTTCAAGTTGTTTCCTTTGGATATTTTAATACGGTTTTGGTAGATAAATCTTGTATTTAATACCGGAAACAGAAAAGTAATAATAAGATAAACAGCAGCTTTAGTTCGAGAAGAGATAATTTTTGCTTAGGAATAACCCCTTAGAAAATGTGTCAGGAGATTAAATAACATTTGGGAGCTCCTTCAGGTGAAGATTAAAACAGGTTAAAAACACAAAATTTAAACATTCCACTTGAGCTAGTAGCTATATAAAGTAAATATATTGTTGATTTTTGAGCTGAAAAGGGAAGAAAAATTTAACAAAGGAAAATAAAGTTTTTTTATGTTTAGTTGTGATTTATTTGCTTATATATTTAAATCCAAAAGATTTATTGTGTATAATAGTATATATATATTTTATGCTGATGTTAAATTTCTACAAAAATTTACATTCATAGTTTGTATGGTTTTTGTTTTTATTGGTTAGAATTTAGTTAGTTTTAAATAAAAAATATGGATTATAAAGTCTAAAAAAAAGTTCAATATGTTTTGGAATTAATTTCGAAAGGTTAATGGCACGAAGGTAAGTTAAAGTTGGAGGATGAAGTTGGTTAGGTATTGGGGTCACATAAGAATCGTTCATGGATATATTTGTAACTTGGTTGGGAGGGCCACGTAGGTCAAAACATGTGCCTAAAAGGAAAAATTAGTGTAAGCAGTGCGCGTTGGTTTAAGTAAGAGAATTTGTGTGTTACCTGTAAATATTTTTTATGTCCAGCGTACCCAGTGAGAGGATTGGAACCCACTGAGTTGTGTTCACCACGGAATGGGAGAGAGGTTGCCGGAAACCTCACTGGTCCATATGGCTGTAACAAAGTTTTAAAATAATTTTGAAATTCAGAAAATTTTAAATAATTTAAAAAAATTTATAAAATTAAATTTCAAAACCTAAAAATGAAATATGAGGTATTGTTGCATATGCAAGAGAAAGAACCCAGCTGGTACAACTTTTTGTAAAGTACCGAACGTTGATAGAAGGATAAATATAATTCGACTTCCTTCTGCTTAGCCAGCTACTTTTGATATCAACGTGGTGCTCTGCAACAACAAAATTACATAAGGTTTTTGTTTTTATAGCCGTGCGGCCACCTTAATTTAAATTCGCCTTGATTTTATACAAATTACATTGAATTACTATTTCTGAATTCAGATGAATATGTCAAAGTACAACGTAATTGTAGGAACACATCTCCGTGAAGATAACAAACTTTTTCAACCAATTTTTTTTTTCAATCAGTTTGAAGAGAGAGGCAACGAAGATATACTCTTTTATGCAGCCAGAATTAAGTATTTTCGGACGTGCAGACTCAAATTTTAGTGATACACGCATTTAGTACAAATTTACGTACATTTATACGGCAAACATGCCTCATTTTCATCTTTTTCGATCTTCAACAAACTTTTTGGAGTTTTTAAACAAACCTGTTCGAATTTTTAAATAATATAACCAAGGCGAATTGATAACCTGGTGGTATCATGAAGTGCTGTTCGAAATTCGGTTTGTTTTTCGTTTCTTGTAACTTCTTTATTTGTTTATATACTTACATATGTACTTACACTCTCGATCAAATGATTAGAACCACTTAATTTCCATTTTTAGTACGCCATTTCTTCCTGTACAGAGCTAAATTTTACTATCATCGGAAACAGAATTTTTTTAAGATTCCAAAAATAACAAACAATAAGATCAGAGTTTAAGGCAACGGTTTGTCCACAAAAAAATAAAAAAAATAAAATTTTGTTCCCTTTATATGACCCACTTTGAACCCACTTTTCGTTTTTTAAATTAATTCCAATTATGTAGTCGCATTTAATTTAAACATTAAACTACTAGAAAATAAACTACTTTCCACTAAGATTAGTGGAAAATGGGCAAGAACAGTATATAATACTTAATGACCTATCAGGACATTGCGCATGAAATTGGGCAATGTCTCAAAACTGTGCTCGAAAACTTAAAGAAAAAATTTAAAACTATGGAAAGAAATACAAAGTGTAGCTATGTAAAAATTGATGAATATATATTTTTAAGTGGTTCTAATTAACTGATCCAGAGTGTATATAAGTACGTATATATATATACAATAAATAAAAAAAGAAAAATTTTTAAATTATTATTAAATGTGTTTTTGGTTCCAGTATTAAGAAAGTCCAAAAACATGTTGTAATTTTATTTCTTTGTTGACATTTTTATTTATTAAAAATGAAAAAAAATATATAAAAAACACGGAATTTATTTTTGTTTCGTAAAATTTTGTGTTGTTTATTTTTGAAATATTGTTATTCTTGTTTTGCATTTTTTGACTGTTTGTTTTGTATTTTTCAAAGCAAATTAAAATTTTATTCGCTTCATTCACTGATTTTTGAAACGGACTCGTACCAAAAAGTAGCTTTGTTGTAACAATTCGCCGATGACTACACCTTATAGATGCGCCTTGAATATAACAATAAAAACTTCTTCATAATACCTAATGAAACATATGAGATTTTATTTTTTTTCAAGATAATTTTGTCAGGAAGAGATAGAATGAATTTATATTGTAACGACACGTTCTACGCTCGTTGCTGGGTTAGCTGCAGCGGAGTCCAGGGTCGTTGCAATTTGATTTATCGTCCTAAGACGGAGAGGAAATGAAACAATTCTTGTTTTGAAAACGTTATAAAACTTCAATTAACGTTTTATTCTTCTTATTCTTAAGGCTATAGCGACGGCTAACTAACGGTCGGGAACGAAGCCACTAATGACAACAGCGGTTGGAGTAAGCGATCTGCGATAAAACAGTCAGCGAAAGCGACGGAATACAGCCGGTTAACCAAAACAAACGGGCCGTAGGGCCGGTGGTAAATGTCGCAGAACGTGAAGCTGGCAGTTCCGCTAGTGGGTAGCGTGGCGTAGTTGGTGACGAGGAAGAGGGCGGCGGTACCGGGCGGCAACGGCACAGGTAGAGACCAAACAGGCAGCGCAAACAGCGATGGTGAGGGTAGCGCTCAAACAGGCGGCGCAAATAGCGATGGCGCACGTAGCGATGGCGCAGGAAGCGATCAAACAGGCGGCGGCGTTACCGGTCGGCAACGGCATGGGTAACGGCTAAACAGGCAGTGCAGACAGTGATGGTGCAGGTAGCGCTCTAGCGATGGTATAGTTAGCGCTAAACAAGTGGCGACGCTACCGGGTGGTAATGGCACGGGCAGCGGCCAAACAGCGATAGCGCAGGTAGCGCTCAAACAGAGATGGCGCAGGTAGCGCTCGACCTAGCAGCGACACAACCGGGTGGCAATGGCAACCGCCAAACAGCGGCGCAAACAGCGATGGCGTAGATAGCGCTCAAACAGACGGCGCAAACAGCGATGGCGCAGATAGCGGCAAACGGCAGTGGCGCAACAGGCAGCAGAGCACGGGCAGCGATGGCACGGGTAGCGGCGAAGCAGGCAACGATGCTTTAAGGTAGCGGCACAACGGCCGTGGCAGCGACGTTTTAAAAAAACGCGGTAACTTGTGTTGGGCGCAGTTATTGCTGGGGCCACTTGACCGTGTGGAATAGTACTGGAGAATTTGCAATTGGTCACCAGCACTAGCCACAGGCTTGTGCCAACACCAGTAGAAGTTTAATTTCGGAAAGGTGTTCTTACCGAACAATTTCAGTCATTCTGTCGATAAGAAATATATTGGGGAATTTACAATTCCACACCAACTGATCCCTTACCTGCAGGCGAGCTGCTTGCTAACTCCCTCGTTTTTCAAAATGTTCAGCCTTTTATGCTGGTGCGTAGGCACACACACTATCATCCACACAGACAAACGATTGTTTGTTTTCGTTGCTTGACAGCTATCAGTGGTGTAATTTCTTGTATGTAACAGCTGACTGTTTGGATGGTTTGTTTGTGCTTGACTCCTAGGTGGCGCTGAATTGCCCGACCGTTAATTTAAATTTACTTAAACTTAAAATAGCCAAACAATTCAATTTTAATTAAACTTAAGAAAATAATAATATATGGAAAACTAAAATAAGTAGAAATAACGGAATATAAAAATAAAATATACTTCTGGTTTATATAAAGAAAATAGGCATAAAAAATAATAAAAAAGTAGGTATAATTCATAACTTCATTCTGTTTTCTGGTTTAGTTAACTGTGTTGGGGAAAATAAGGTCACGACTTTCGCCGTTACACTGCCTACCGTCATTCCCATCGGAAGTTTGGTCTTCCTGGAATCCGCAAGATGCGCAATTTGACAATGCGTCCAATTAAGATTTGAAACCTCTGTCCTTCCCACGTGCTCACTAGTCTGCGTTACAGCGCGGGTTTACGGGTTTCCAGTAGCTTTTGAATTTCCTCCTGTAGCCCACCCGGCACCTTAGATAGGGAGATCTAGGTTGATTTTTTGGTCAGCTCCGAGCTAGCTGGTTCATCGGTGGTAGTACTACTTTCTCTAGGGTGGTGTTCAAAATAGCGGGAACTACTGTTCGGGCCGATGACCATTTAGGTGATTGTGGTGAGGGACCAGGTGAGTTGGTAGGCTAGTCGGAGCAGGGTTTCAGTTCGCTAATATGCACAGTTTTCTCGTCAGATTTTCCCTGCCCGAGTACTTTCACAATGGCCGCGGATAGGAATTTCTTCACGGTGTATGGCCCGTCGTATTTCGCCGTCAGCTTGGCAGCGAAATTTTCTTTTGCCTTTGAAAGTGGGTGCTGTCGGATTAGCACCTGCATTCCAATTCGTGGTTTCCACGGTCGTCGCCGTAAGTTATAGTATCGCTGTTGTCTTTGCGCAGCTGCTTCTAGGTTACTCCTCACCAATTCGAAGACTTTTTACAGTTCTTTAGCTCGATCCTTCGGAGTGGGATTCCGAACACCAGTTCCCACTGCGACCTCGTCATACAGTACCTTAGGGAGACGGGGTTCTAGTCCTTGGGTGAGGTAAGCTGCAGTGTATCCAGTAGTTTCCGAGGTACTGGTATTCAGAGCCAGCATGATTTCTGGTAGGAATTCATCCCAGGTGTTGTGTTTTTGCCCCGAGAGTTGTGCTATGATGGTCTTGATCGTACGGTTTGCCCTTTCGTTCGGGTTTTCCTGGGGGTGTATGGTGCCGTGAAAACCTGTTTTATACCCACTTCGTCTATCCATCTCTTGAAAGTTCGTGCTGTAAACTGTGGTCGGTTGTCGGTGATGATCTTCTTGGGGACTCCATATCGAGCCACTATTCGCTCCTGAAAAGCTTTTATGAGTCCTTCTGCAGTGGCTTTCCGTTGAGGAATGAGCTCGCAAAATTTTGAGAATCTTTCAAAAAGCACGAGCAACATAGTGTGACCATGCTTAGTCCTGGGTAAGGGACCAACAAAATCCGCGCAGAGTGTGGCCCACGCACAGTGGCGCCGTTTGAGTTTTTTCGTTGCAAAAATCATATCTTTTGAACCGAATAAGATAATTAAACAGTTTAAACAGCATATGATAGATAACTGTTCAGCCTATGAAATAAGCGTTTGGAAAGGGGCTATGCCTTGTAGGGGCCTACTTATGGGTTATCAAAGTTAAAAGTAGTAGAAAAATCAATTTTATGGTAACTAAAAAAAATTATTTTTACATTTTTAAATAGTTTTTATTTTTTTCTTTAGGGTTTTATGTTTTAAATTATTACCTAACAAATTAAAAAAAAATAATTTTTTTAAAATTAATTTTTTCAATTTTCTGTAAAATATTCATCACAAGTCGTAAGAGAAGGTATATCTAAAAGACTTACCAGGAGAAACACAAAGCAAACAGGTAATTTTTTTTATCATTATACATTTAATAAATACATCAATCAATACAAACAAAAAATATGGCGATTCGTTACCTATTTACTAAAAAGAAAATACTGTCAGTCAAAACATATAAAGGATGGACGCCATACAATTTCTGCAGCGATGTCTTTTTAACCTTTTTTACCTCTAGAAGCCAAACGGGCACGTACGGGCAGATAAAACCTTTTGAATTATGTAAAGAAATAATCAAAGAACAGGTTTTGCAAATATGGCAAATATAGAAAAATATAGATTTTTTTTATTTTCCGTCAAAGTTTAAAAATAGTGAAAAAACGGATAGTTTTTAAATAGTGATTTACCAGGAGAAACACAAAGCAAATAGTTAATTTTTTTTATTATTATACATTTAATAAATACATCAATCAATACAAACAAAAAATATGGCGATTCGTTACCTATTTACTAAAAAAAATACTGTCAGTCAAAACATATAAGGGATGGACGCCATACAATTTCTGCAACCATGTCTTTTTAACCTTTTTTACCTCTAGAAGCCAAACGGGCACGTACGGGCAGATAAAACCTTTTGAATTATGTAAAGAAATAATCAAAGAACAGGTTTTGCAAATATGGTAAATATAGAAAAATATAGATTTTTTTATTTTCCGTCAAAGTTGAAAAATAGTGAAAAACGGATAGTTTTTAAATAGTGATTTACCAGGAGAAACACAAAGCAAATAGTTAATTTTTTTTTATTATTATACATTTAATAAATACATCAATCAATACAAACAAAAAATATGGCGATTCGTTACCTATTTTTCGTGATATTATACCTGAAATCGCAACAAATTGACTAAAAATTGTGTGTTTTTTTGAAAAACGAAAGTCGGTCACCTTTGAACGGTTATATCTTTTAAACTAAAAATTTGATATTATTAAGAGTGGCATATTTGAAATCGTTGAAAAGTTTCCTATAACATGGGTTTATTCAAAACTTCGTGGGCGCTCATAAAAATTTTGGTTTTTGCAACATCATTTGCTCTACGGGCGCAACTGTGCCACGGTTCTTCATGGACTAGCGTCAACATCGCTCCGGCTGGCATTCGTTGGTCAGTTTTATACCATTGACAGGATCCATATTGGCGCACATATCTGCTGATATCACGTGCCATCCCTGTCCAGAAGTAGCGGCTTGCCACTCTATGTATACTTTTCCTGACTCCTAAGTGGCCGGCCGTGGCATTGTCGCGATTCTCACTTATAGTGGTGAAGCGGCTTTGGTACGCACAATTTCCAAGGTGTACAGTCCTCATCATTAACTACGGCCTGTTTATTTATATAGATGTTGGTTGATGATGGTGAAATTAGGAAATTTTCCGGGGTGTTGTCGGATCTCTTCAATACGTTGTTTTATCCACGCCAAACGTGATTCGAACCGACCTGTACCAGATGGGCGGTTTGAACTGACTGCCGAGATAAGGCATCAGCGACAACGTGCTGCTTTCCCTTCCTGTACTGTACTGAAAATTGAAATTGATGCAATTCCAAGGCCCACCATGCCAGCCGAGGCGTTGGGTTGTCGATATTATTGAGCCACTTAAGGGACAGATGATCGGTAATTACTTCAAACCGGTATCCTTCTAAATATGGCCTCATCTTCCGAATTCTCCAGATGATTGCTAATCACTCCTTTTCGGAGGCAGAGTAATTTTTTTGGCTCCATTAAGGTGTCAACTTGCATATGCGATCACTCTCTCTGTTCCGTTGATTGTTTGGGTCAACACCGCCCCCAATCCATGCTCACTAGCGTCCGTTTGGAGTATAAACGCATTGTTGAAATTCGGGCAGGCAAGCACAGGGGCCTCCCTGAGCCGAGTTTTAAGAGTGTTAAAAGCCAGCTGCTGCTCGGGTCCCAAAATCCCTTCTGTAATAGTTTTGTCAGCATTTTTGAGATTGTGGCGAAATCGGGTACGAATCGTCGATACCACGACGTAACTCCCAAAAACCGGCGCAACTCTTTTACGTTTTGAGGCGAGGACATTTCGGTGATAGCCGCAATCTTATCCGGATCGGTTTGGATTCCGTTCTGATTAATTACATGACCCAAATATTTAGTCTCCCTTTTAAAAAACTGGCATTTTTCTGCATTGAGCTTTAGGTTTGCTGCACGCAGGCGTCGGAAAACCTCTCTCAAGTTTTCTAACTGCTCGCTGAACGTAGCGCCAATTACGATTATATCGTCCAGTAAGCGAAAGCATGAGGTTCCATATCTGGTCCGATTACACTGTCCAGGGCTCGTTGGAACGTTGCGGGCGCCGAATGGCATCACACGCCACTGATACAACCCTCGGCCGTTAACAACAAACGTTCTTCCAGTGGTATCTGCCAGTACCCATGCTTTAGGTCTAAGCTGCTTATATACTTGGCGCTCCGTAGCCTATTTAATATGGAGTCAATTCGTGGCAAGGGTTATGCGTCAGGGACTGACCTTGCATTTAATTGCTGAAAATCCATACACGTTCGCCACGTGCCATTTTTCCTTTTCACCAGTGTAATAGGGAAACTATAGGGACTTCGGGAGGGTTCTATACAACCGCGGCTAATCAGATTGTTTATTTCGGCATCGATAATGGCCTTCATCGCCGGTTACGGGGGGCGTATCTTAGTTTAATCGGCCGATCGTCGTTCATCACAAATCGGTGTTGTGCAATGTTTGATACCCCCTTAATTTCTTCGAACAGCGCGAGCTCTCTTTTTAAGAAATGCGTCACCCTGGGCTGGTCAGACAGGGTTTCGGCAATGTCTTGGTTGCCGGGAAGGGGGCTCTCTAAACTGTGAGACTTATTAGTAATAGTGCTTACCTTGGCTTTCCTAATTCGTCTTCCAGCGTCCTGGACTCGGTTTAAATCTGGCCACCAATCCCGCACAACTGAACTTGGCCTTGAGTGCTTTCAGCCTCTCTAATCCCAGAATTAAGACTCCCATGGCTTCCTGCATAACCAGAAATTGGCAGAGGACGCTTTTGGTACCTAGACCGACTGTAAGACTAATCGCCTCCGTAATAAATTTTTTCGTACCATCTGCGAGAAATTCTTCAATGTTTGCGGGTATCCGCTTTGGTGGGGTTACGAAACGGTTGATTTGAGTCGGCGAAATGAAATTTTTGGTGGCTCCTGTGTCGATGATGGCTGGAATTAATTGCCTTTCTATGCGCACCATTGCCTTTAATTTTTCTGGCTCCCACACTAGCCACGTCTGCCCCTTACCTTTGTCGGCGGATTTCTGACCGATGGAGGGTCCACTTTTCCGATTCCTTTCACGCACCATGCGTTGGTGGGTCCCGCTATGTTGTTGTGAGGAGGACGGAACGCATTTAAGATCGTCGGCTAGCTGGGTCAAATCAACCGAATGTACCATTTGTACTCGGGTTGAGTGTTCTGGAAAATCCTTTCTAGTTTCTGTTGCTCGGACAGGTTGGTTGATCGCATTAAATTTTGAAATGCCAAAAGGTAATCTTTGAAAGTTTCTCGCGGACGTTGTGTCCGCTTGCGCACTTCCTCCTTCAGTTTTTCAAAGTTACGGGGAGGGAGGAAAAACCCATAAAAGTCTTCCTTGAACTGCACCCACTGTTCCCATTGACGGTTATTGTTCCGATACCAAATCAAGGCCCGTTCTCGCAGTAATTCATGCATTACTCTTCGCAGCATGTTCACATCTACGTCATACATTCCGGCAAGCTCCTCAATACGCTCGATGAACTCCAGTAAGTCTTTTTCCCCCAGTGTAGTTTAGGTGCCATTTTCGAACTACCTCGATAGCGCCGATATGATAGTTATCAGCAATCGAGGTTTGGGAGGGTCGTCCGTAAGTTGGGCTGGGTGTTTTCTTCGATTAGTTTCGTGGTACATGCATGTTCTTCCTCTGCTGTGACTGGTGATGTCTGTCGGCTATGTGCCGTATATGTGACAGAAGAGAGCTTTAGGGAAGCCTTCAAGAGCTCCTTCATTTCGTCTTCGTGGTTTTCTGCTGCTAAGAATTAAGCAAAACGTTTCCGCATGTCTTCCACATTGCCGGTACAGTCCTGCTGGTATTGGCCGAGGTATTTTACTAGTTCCTCAAATTTCAGGGAGTAGGCCAAGGAGGTTCGTAACATGGTAGCAAACTGGATGATTGGCTAATAAATTATTGTAATTGTTGTTGTTGTTCTGTTTTTCCTTTTATATATATATATATATATATATATATATATATATATATATATATATATATATATATATATATATATGTATGTATGTCATTTATATTCAGCATTGTCGTGACTGGCGTTTTTCGAGTACGGCTTGTAATAGAATAATAAAAAGCTTTGCAATTTTATTTAATCTAATACCTGATGTAGTCGAAATACGCTATATACGATAAAGGTGATTAACTACTTTTGAATGAAATTAATTAATAAAATATCTATTTTTTAAATAGTTATAACCCAGTTAGCATTTGTAAGATTGTTTTTACAAATATCACCAAAGTGAGTCTTTTAAGACTACCCAAGATGACTTAAAACTGATTAATCAGTTGTGCGTTTAAAAAGAGACTCGAATAAACGCACAGAAAGCGACTTGTTTAAAAAACAAAAAGTACAAAAAGCAAATGCTTGTTTTTAGAATTATTTTAGAGACATATTCAACGCAGCCAAGCGATGAAAAAATGAACAAACACATATTTTATTTTTATTTTTTAATTTTCCTAAAAACACATTGTACATACATAAATATGTCACTTCGTAAAGAAAATAGAGACACAAATGTAAAGTGATTTTTTTTTTAATTTTTTTAAAATTCATTTTTTTTAATTTGAATTTAAAAACAAAACGTAACACTACGTCTTGACGAGCAATTGATTGGTTCGCATATGAAAAAAACGTCAGCAGAATAGGTTACAAACATTTGTTCATGTTTGTCTGCGTGGAAAAAACTTGGCGATGTTAATGCTTCGTTTTCTCGGTGTTTGAACACGACATGATATCGACAACGATGGTCTAAATGTGCGCTCATGAAATTGTTCAATGTTTGAACAAATCATTGGCTCGTCAAGACGGCGTGTAATAAAAAATAAGCACAACGTTGTTTGAAATGCTTCATTTGGAGAAAATATAATTAGAAATGTTTGTATAATATGGTTCGAAGAAGACTCGCATACGGCTAGCAATATGATCAACAATTGACTCAAAAAAGTATCGTATTTCATTATAAGTACGATTAAAAACAGTATCGAAAATGAGTCGAAAACGCGAGTCAAAAGGAACTCGTTCAGAATAGTCGCGGCTAGGGTACCATTTTCTACCGACAAAACAATCATTTTCGACAGTAAAACGAGCGCATAAACGATTATTTTAATCGTGTAGAAGAGTCAAAAAAGACTCGAATAAAAAAAATGCTAACTGGGAACAGCCTGCCTACACATAGAATTTTTATTTCAAGTATCGGAAATAACGACAGAATAAGGTCGCAGAAATGTTTATTTCCAACTTTGTGATTTATTTTCTAAGCAATTTTCATAAAATGGTGTTTTTAATGCGTGGTAGAATAAGCATGCGTTAATAGATATTATTATTTTGACACCTTTTGTGTTATTATTATAATTATATAATATTAAGTATTTTGTAATGTGATTTTATAAAGAACTATTTATGTATGTAAATAAACACTAATAAGAAACTACATTAAGACGCAAACAAATGTGAGTTGAAAAGGAGAATTTGTGTTCGTTATTGTCTAACGTTAATGCTCCGCTTTTGCAATAACTTCCAAAATATAACAATAAACAGCCGGCGAATAACGGGTTAAATATATTATTTAAAGAAAACAAATTTAAGCAATTTTCATTTTCATTGTAATAAAAAGCTTTATCCAAAAAAAAATATCAGAAGCAGTAGAAAAGCAATTTAATGAATTATGTGTTAATTTTAATTTATTTGCAAATATATATTTGAACTAATTGAATTATTTGCCTGCTTAGTGTAAATTACCGAGTAGCTACCTGCTCATAATATTTACAGCACTAAGGTTAACAGCCGGTCTGTGAAAATTAAAGAATACATATCAATTCAATTTCATTAGACATCTTATTTTGCTTCTGTTGTTCCTAAAATACACAAAAATAAATTTATCTTTTTAATACTTTTTATCGTTTTAAAAGTTTACATTTACTTAAATTTTCCAAAATATTTTCATTTTCAACTTAATTTGAAATATTTTTTTGTAAACACAAACGCAAAACAGCTGTTTGAAAAATTATTGCAAGTAAAAATTTTACTTGTAAAAATCTCAATTTTTTACTTTCTTTCGACGCTCTCTCGTTGCAAATTTTTTGGGTTAATGAACGCTTTCTAGTAACAATTGTTACAAATTTGTACAAATTTTCCGTAAACTAGATTTAAGCCTGGTTAAACTTCATATAAAAAAGATTTGACGCTAATGTATGGAGCTGTGTTGCCAGACGAAGGCAAGAAAAATTACGATTTTCCTTACAAAAGTCACAAGTTTATTGTTGCGGGTTATATCAGGCTATATTTTGGACTAAACAAGTGAAGGGTGTAAATAGGGGATGTAGAAGTAGAGCAACAAATTTATTTCTGCTTTTGTCTCTTTGTTGTTATTGCTGGAAAACAAAAATAATAATAATAAAAATAACACCAGTATTTGTATCTACAAAATTTCTAGTAGAAATACTCACACTTATTTTACTTTGGTTCTAGTAGATGTATTTATATTGTTGCCGTGAATGCTTTGGGCGAATTTTGTTTTGTTGTATGGATGTACATACATATGTTGTTTACGTTGTGTGTTTGTCATCCTACCACCACAATGCAATGTTGTAAAACTTTCCTGTGCCTCGTCAATGTTCCTTTTTTTATTAATGTTTTGCTTCTTTTGGGTGTTTTCCTTTTTGTTAAATTTATTTTTCTTCATTCCACGCTTAGTTTTTTTTTTTTTTAATTTTAGTATTTTAGAGCCAGTTCACATTAAGGGCATTGTAGCTAACTTTTATTGTTTTTTCTTTTGGAGAATCTTCGTAAGTCATCACGCGTTTACATTATGACTCTTTTGTAGCAAGTGAGAGAATATTATAATGCTTTATCAACCAATTTTTCAAGTGTTGCCATAAGCTAAACGTATTAATTTTTCGAACATTTTTGAACAATATAAGAATAAAATAGCCATTTGGTAACACCGCAGAAGATTACCAGAAAAAAATCCTATTCAATGATACGTCAACAGTATTAGACACAACAATAACTATAAATTATGGGGAAATAAGTGAAAATCGATCCACGATCAAGCCGGCGAAGTAAAAAAAGCGAAAACTTAACAACATTCTGAGGATAAGAAATGACTTTATCAAAAGAAAACGGCACCGTAAAATATTGGCAGAAGCACTTAATCTGTTCAGGAATAAAACAGATCCTGGGCCTTATGCCGAAGTTTTGTTAAACGGCAAAAAATTCGAAGGTCTGTTAGACTCAGGAGCTTTAGTGAGCCTAATAGATAAAAATTGTCGCGAGCTTGTGGAGGACCTAGACGTGGGAATAAGAGGAGTATTTAGCAGCGTAATGGCCGCTACAGGGCAGCATCACAGAGTGCTAGGGAAAGTCGTTTTAGATGTAGAATATAAGGGCGAATCAAAGACAATGTCATTTTTTTTTTGTCCAGACTCAGACCAGCAAATTTACTTAGGGGCCGATTTTTGGCAAATTTTTAATATAGCCCCAGAAATAGTTTAGAAAAGATACGTGAACTTCATAGTCAAAATTAAACAGATAATGTGCAGATGCGTGAATTAAGTGAAATACAGCAGAGACAGCTAGATGAAACAATAAGAAAGTTTCCATGTTTTGAGGAGAGAGGGCTAGGCTGTACAAGTTTAGAAAAAAAACGAAATTAAACTTGTAGCAGGGGCTCATCGCATTAAAGATAAACATTATCCCATGTCCCCAGCAGTACAAGAGATTGTTTACGCAGAACTGGACAACATGCTGGAACTTAAGGTAATAGAAGAAAGTGATAGCCCTTGGGCAAATAGTACCACGATAGTTCGAAAACCGGGAAAGAATAGGTTTTGTTTGGACGCCCGCAAACTAAACGCCGTGACAGTCAAGGACGCTTACCCCCTTCAAAACATCGACGGAATTTCGAGCCGTATAGATCAAACGCATTACATAAGCAGCGTCGACCTGAAATACGTGTTTTGGCAGATATAATTAGAGGAAACAGCCAAGCCGTATACTGCTTTTGCAGTTTCAGGTCGACCGCTGTACCAGTTTAGAGTAATGCCGTTTGGTCTATGCCATGCGGCTCAACGTTTATGCCGTCTGATGGATAAGGTTATGCCGGCAAGATTAAAACCGAACGTTTTTATATATCTAGACGATCTTCTTATAATCTCAGATACGTTTAGTAATCATATAAAAATTCTCGAACAAGTGGCCAAATGTCTGCAAGAGGCTAATCTGACGATAGGGCTGAAAAAGTCAAAATTTTGTTTTAAGGAGTTGAGGTACCTAGGTTTTGTGATAGGTGGGGGTATGCTGAAAACCGATTCTGAAAAAGTTGTGGGTATACAGAAAATACCATTGCCCAAGACTGCACGGCAGGTTTCTAGGGACAGCTGGGTTGTATAGGCGCTTTATAAAGGACTTCGCCTCGATCTCAGCGCCATTAAGTGATACCCTAAAGAAGGGGAAGAAGTTTTCGATGACCCCGGAGGCGATAGATGCTTTTGAAACGCTGAAATTTTTGCTTACGTGACAGAAAAAGAATGCCTCGCCGCAGTTCTGGCAGTAAAACGTTTCAGACCGTACGTGGAGCTGATGGAATTCACCGTTATTACTGACCACGCGAGCCTTAAGTGGCTGATGTCACTTAAAGACTTGAATGGAAGGTTAGCGAGATGGTCGCTCCAAATACAGGCATAAAATTTTTCTATAGAACACCGTAAAGCTGAAAGTCCATACCACGCGTTCTATGCGTACACGCGTCTGTCAAAAAAGTAGAATTAATGTAAATGTATGTGGCAAGTTACAGAGCACAAAGCGTAGAAAGCGTGAACGCGTAGAACGCATGAAGTTTGTTTACTTTCTACTTTTCTACGCTTCTCAAGCGTCATGAAAAAATGTCAGCTGTTTTTGATATCTAAGGATGGTAAATTATATTTTATTATCAATGGTATCGATAAATATTGTTAATTTAATGATTACTTTTTTCTGTTTTTTTGTTTTAAAAAGCCTTTTTAATAAAAAAAAACTATTTTTTAGTAAAGTTTAGCAATAAATTCAGAAAAAAATACGTAAATATTAATAAAACTAATGTTTTTGCTATCGATTACTTTTGCGTACTAAGTATCATCCCTAATGTGTTTATTTATTTTATAAAGTTTTTAAGCAAATGCAATGGAGGAAAAACTTATAAACGCTGTAAAAAATTTTGAAATTTTATACAATAAAAGCTCTGTTCTATATAGAAACAAGTTTAAGAGAGCAGCTGCTTGGAGTTGCATAAGCAAAGAGTTAAATTTATCAGGTATGTACATACTAAAAACTTTTTTATATCCATGCAATACATTACTTACATTTTTATTTTGTTTATAGAGGAAGTCTGCCAAAGTCGCTGGAAATCCCTTCGAGATAAATATGTAAAAACAGTTGCAGAGAGTAATCGTGCCTCTGGCAGTGGAGCAGAGATTTGTGAAAGTCAATGGAAATACATGGAGCAAATGGAATTTTTGCGTGAGCACGTAAAGCCACGAAGGTGAGTTTTATTTGTACCCAAAAAATCTTTTTAATGTACTACCCCCTTGCAGAACCGTAACAAATATAACACCGCCACAAATCTTGGATGAAAGTAGCATGGGAGCATCGCCAAGTTCACCATTAGAAGATGACCACTACCAAAGCCTTGAGACTTTAACAGATGTAAGTGTAAAAATACATGCATACATACAGACGTATATGTCAACTAATTATTGATCTTACTATTTAAGGTGGAGATCTTGGAAGACCTAACATATACAAGTGAACATTTTTTAAATAGTGAGTCAAGCTCCCCCCGGATTGATGTTACAAGTAGCAGGCGGAAAAAAGTAAAACGGGAGAGTGATTCTGAGGCCTTCACCGAATTTTTAAATAAAATGACTAAAATTGCGGAAACGCGGTTCGCCATTCCATCTGCTGAGAAAGAAAGTGGAGGGCATGAAGGTTTTTTTTTCAATGGTGCGCGAAATGTTTAATGAAATGCCAACTGAAGCTGTGAGGAATGCAAAATTTTTCTTTCTAGATTATTTGCGGAAGCAAATGGATGTTGCAAAAAATGATTTTTTCTAATCTAATATATGTATATGTAAATATTTTTAAATTCTTGATATTTTTTGGTTTAGAAAATGTGTATTAAAATGAATGAAATTTAAAATTTGTTTTTGTTTTGAAAAAGATAATCACGTAAGATATCCCTTTGTTGAAATGCACTCCTGGCTTAATTATTGGAGCAAAATTTTGGGCCTTTTTTCAACGGTTGAGTTTCTTTTCTCCATAATCCCATTGTAATAGATCCGTTTTGCTCTCTGTCAACAAATTCTGGGGGGCAGTAAGTTTCATCGTGCATCTTTAAATAGTTGTGAAGCACAACTGTGGCGCAAACAACTTTCTCTGCAGAATTCGGCGTCATATTAAGAGTTCCACGCAGTATTCTCCAGCGTGCTGTCAAAATACCAAAAGTATTTTCTATAGTTCTGCATGCTCTAGACAACCTTTTATTGAAGTTTTGCTTCTCTTCACTTAAAAGCAATCCGGGATATGGTCTCATAAGATATCGCTTAAGAGGAAAAGCAGCATCGTCAACTAAATACATTACTATTTGGCAATGTAGTATCCGGTGGAAAGTCAAGATTTTCCGACTGCAGTAGCCTTCCAAATTGGGAATGGCTTAGTACTCCACCATCACTTTGACTTCCATAGGCACCTATATCCACTGCAGTAAAGGTGTAATTTGCATCGCACGTTGCCATTAATACTATGCTATATGTTCCTAAAAAATAATATGAGAATCTATGCTAGGAATTAACCGATAGTATATTTGTTAAAACATACATACCTGTATAATTGTAGAAATTTGAGCCAAAACGAGGTGGGCATGTAATGGCAACGTGCTTTCCATCGATGGCTCCGACACAATTCGGCAAATCCCACATGCTCCAAAAATCTTCTGCTATTCTCTTCCATTCATGTGTATTTGGCAATGCAAGATAAATACTGCTTAATTGGTTCCATATGACCTCGCATGTTTCTAGAACGATCCTTCTAACCACTGTAACTGACATTTTAAATGTAAGTGAGAGGTACTGTCTGCTAGTACCATGCGCTAAGTAGCTGTTTGAAAGAGAGAATTTGCTTTGATCAATATTGTACATACTCAACTATAAGCTTACATTAATGTTAAAAAGAGCCGTCAATCCGCTGGAATAGCTCTCGTTGAGTTCTTTTCGAGATTGTCCCTTAGAAGGGTGTATAAGCAGTCAAATACTTTTGGGGACATTCTCGTTGCTACAGAAAACTGCTGATGGTCACGGTTTTTTAATTTTTCAAAAGTTGCTGCAAAAAACCACTCACTTCCCGTTCCAAATACAATGGACGCACCCAAAACCGTTTTTTTTTTCTTTTGAAGATTTTCATAGACCCTTGTTACACAAAATATTATGTGCATAAACTCAATATATGCCATAAATTCTTTAAACATTTCAATTTCACTTTCCATTTTTTCAAAAATTATTTCTTTAGATAAAAATATTTACACCACAGCTGATCAAAACAAAAACTTGGCGCATAAAAAGCATTGCATGTAACTTGACGCTTAAGAAGCGTAGAAAGCATAAAAAGCATGAAAAGCGTAAAAAGCGTGTACGCGTAGAACGCGTTGTATGGACTTTCAGCTTAAAGGCTCGAAATATGTCGTGGCAGATATGCTTTCACGAATGCCCGTAGATGTAGCGGAAATAAGTTAAGACAGTTTTTTCGAGTCCGAAGAATATTTGCAACTGGTCAAAATGTTCAAGAACATCAAATTAAGCTACCAGATTTAAGAGTAGAAGATGGAAAAGTATATAAAAGAATTGTAAATGATAATTCACAGAAGGTTTTCAATTCGGAATTAAAGTTATGGATCCCACAAGATATTACACAGATATTAATTGAGAAAGCCCACGATGACTCTAAATCCGCCCATGCTGGAATGCGAAAAACGCTAGAGAAACTTAAGCGCCTTTACTATTGGCCAAAAATGGCGGCACAAGTTTGATAATACATAAGGGACTGCCGTATATGTAAGGAAACCAAGTCAACTAACCTGCATACTATGCCACCAATAGGGGAAGCAGTGCG
The DNA here is from genome assembly GCA_916610165.2 of Gymnosoma rotundatum. Classification (NCBI taxonomy): domain Eukaryota; kingdom Metazoa; phylum Arthropoda; class Insecta; order Diptera; family Tachinidae; genus Gymnosoma; species Gymnosoma rotundatum. Next base: position 84,168,563 of record OU744337.1, on the reverse strand, counting down.
CACAGAAAGACCCTTTCAAAAAATTTACGCCGATTTTCTGGGTAAATACCCCAGGTCGAAGGAGGGTAACGCCTACATTTTTATGGTAGTTGACCATTTCACGAAGTTTGTATTTTTAAAAGCCATGAAGGAGGCAACTGCCAAAAATGTGGTGCAATTTCTTATCCAAGTGGTTTTCCAAAAGTTTGGAGTCCCGGAGATGCTGCACAGTGACAATCGTCAACAATTTGTTTCAACTACATTCAAAGAAGCAATGTAAACTTATAGCATAACGCACATGAAAACTGCGGTCTATGCGCCCCAGTCAAATGCAGCTGAGAGGATGAACCAGTCGGTACTACCAGCCATTCGTGCCTACTTGGAGAAGGACTACAGAGACTGGGACTTCTATTTGCCAGAGGTTGAATGCGCACTGCGAACGTCGGTTCATGCTGCGACAGGATGCACACACTTTTTTGCCCTATTCGGGTATCACTTATATTCCAATGGCGCAGACTATAGACTGGCGAGGAAACTACAGTCTATGTCTGACCACGAAATTTTAAATTTGGAGAACAAGGACCAGCTGGAAATCATTCGCGATAAGATTAAAATGAATTTAGTGAACGCTTACCAACAGAGTGCGCAACGTTATAATAAAAAGGCCCGTATCGTAAAATTCAGTCCAAGTCAGGAAATCTATAGAAAGAATTTTGCACTTTCAGACTTTCAGAACAATATAAACGCAAAGTTTTGCCGCAAATATTTAAAATGCCGAGTTGTGAAACCAATTGGTAATAATATGTACCATCTGGAGTCACTGCAAGGTAAACCAATTGGGATTTTTCACGCGAAAGATTTAAAAGTCTGACATATGTGTGCAATAATTTTCTGTGATATTCTGGGTGGGTTTTAAAAACAATATATGGGTTGAGTGCAATATTTTTTTTTTTTTTGTTTAATTATTTATATTTTATTTATTTAGTGAATTATTTACGCATTTATTTATTTAATTATTTAGCTATTTATAATCGTGTTTGTCTAGTCTAAGTAAATTATTTATTTATGTGTAGTCTTATGTATGGTACGTGTTTTTGTATTTATAGCGTGAGTGTCTGCTGTTTTACTGAGTAAACATTTGTTTATTTATTTATTTTATCATTTATTTATTTATTATATTTAGTATTATAATTATTTATTTTTATATTTATTTAAATTGGTATATATGTTTATTTGGTTTATATACAGTGTTGTATTCATTTATTTTTTATTATATTTATTTTGTAGCAAAGCCACTTAGTTAATGAATATTTTAATTTATTTATGTATTTTTCCCATAATGTGTACTCAACCACAACATATGTTGTAGGCCAATAAAGAAAAACGCACTCCGCGGTAGTTAACATCTCTTAAATATAACTAAGATAGTAATAAAAGATGATAAATCCATAAACCCAAATATAACTATTCTAAGCTAGAGATAAGACAAACATCATAAATACAACTATTGTAACGATAAAACAAACATCATAAATACAACTATTGTAACAATAAGACAAACATCATAAATACAACTATTGTAACGATAAGAAACACATTCTTTCTTTTCTAACTTAATACAAATAACTCAAAACATGTATTACTGATAAAAAAAAAGGTACTAGTAATCTAAAAAAAGAAAAACATATTTTGAGTTAGGACAAAGAAACATTAAACATAATTATTAATATAAATAGATGCTAAGCAAAATAGGATAGACAGTCTCAAGAATATATTTAATAAAGAAACGCACATTTTTTGGTGCAGAAAAAATAAAATATATTTTTTTACTCATTTCCTATAATTGGAAATTAACTGGGGGCTCAAGCCGGTCTGAACTCTTGACCACAGCCAAATATTCTTGACATTCAAGATATTTAAATAAAAATTCCACGGCTTTGAAGAAAAGCAAACCAATCTCTGAAAAAGTGAGAAATTACCACGCTGGACCAACGTCAGAAACGGCAGAAAATATTCAATTCCCTACGATCTATAGGAAAAGACAACGACACAATGAATCAAGATATCGCAGCTTTACGAACACAAATAGAGGTACTCACACAAACTCTACAGAATACTTAATTGAAGGTAAATTCACTGGAGGCGGAACGATCTCCCCATACAATCACTACGCAAGAACAACATAGTGACTTCACACCAAATATAAAGGATGCAACTCAGATAAATTTAAAAACATTCGAAGCTATACCGTGCTTCAGTGGGGATAAAAACCAATATAGATCCTGGCGGAAAAGAGCATGGACATTCATGGAAAATATCAAACAATTTTCCAACCACCCAAATTACTACACAGCATTCACGATACTGCATTCAAAAATTGTTGGAGAAGCAGCAGACATCCTCATCAACAACAACACCAAGATGAATTTTTATTCTATAATTAACAGGCTTGACTACACTTACGCAGATCAACGACCATTATACGTACTTCTCGAGGAAATGAAGAAACATAAACAGGGAAGACAAACACTCTCAGAATTCCACAGCAAAATCAGCAAAGCACTGAACCTCGCACTTTCGAAAATAGAGATGTCAGGTGATAAAGGATCTGCATCCATGGCGGAATATGCAAATCAGGAAGCAGTCCGTACATTCATCACAGGACTTAACAGTAAATACACAAGCGGTACATTATATAGCCATCATCCAAAGGACCTAGAAACTGCATTTGCAATCGCAAGCACCATATACCATGACAACGCAAATATGCAGTCCGACACACTGGCTACAACACAATTATACAACCAAAAACTAAACTTCGGACCACAACGATACGAAGATAGAAGGAAGTACAATCCCAAGCTCAATTTAATCATTAACCACGGCAGGAACTCATGGAAGTGGATAGTTCGCAACAATTTAGACGTTCAACACAATATTCTCCAGAGCAGCAATACAACCCACTCAGAAGGGAGCAACAACCAACAAAAAGGGATAGAATGCCTTCATCAAAAAATTATAATCCGAATAAAGTTCAACGAATAAACCAAACGAGAGATGAAGATATACAATCACTTGTACCACACACTGAAGATACTTACGAAACCGGCAGCGCTTTTTTAGGCGAATAAACGGATTGCCATGTCTACAGAGGCACTGCCAAACAACAGGTAAATCCGTTAATATATTAATCGACACAGGTGCGACAAACAATTATATTAGTTCTAAGTGCAACATAGGAAAATCTATTCCAATAAAACCAGTTAAGGTAAAAACGCTTCACGGATACTCATTACCGAAAGCAAAAAAAATTATTACACTATTAGGCCACAATTTAGAATTTTTCGAAACTGAAGCCTTAGAAGAGTTCGATATGCTTCTCGGGGAACATGGTCTCAGAGCCATAAAAGCAGAAATTAACTTATTTGAGTATAAAATCACGTATAAATTTAAAAGAAAAGAAGAAATTAGCGAACAAAAAGTGAATTACACAGTCAATAATGACAAATATAAGAATGAAATGGTAATAGATTTTCAAAAGCTTAATGCTCAGACTATAACCGACAGGTACCCTATCCCAGATGTAGCAATGACTATTAAAAATTTAGGAAAAGCAAGTCTTTACAACACTAGACTTAAAGTCAGGATTTCACCAAATCTTGATAAAAAAAATCAGACAGAGAAAAGACTGCATTCAGTGTGAATGGAGCAAAATACGAATTTCTTAGAATGCCATTCGGCTTAAAGAACACACCTTCTATATTTCAGCGATGTATAGATGATATTCTGCGTCCATACATTGGTAAGTTCGCTTACGTTTATATCGACGACGTGCTTATATATTCTTCTTCGCCTGAAGAACACACGGAGCACATTCGAATAATAATAAACTCATTACATAATGCAAATATGAAAATTTCTGATGAGAAATCACATTTTTTCCAAGACTCAGTAGAATATCTTGGTCACGTAATCAAACACAAAAAAATAACTGTAGATCCTAGTAAGATCCAAACAATAAAGGATTACCCAATACCTAAAAATTTAAAAGAATTAAGGTCATTTTTAGGACTAGCTAGTTATTATAGGAAATTTGTACAAAACTTCGCTTCAATAGTAAAACCCCTTACTACATTCTTACACGGAGACAATGGCGGTGTAAACAAAAAGCAAAGCACAAAAGTATTAATTAATCTAGAAGCACTCGAAGCGATAGAGAAAATTAAAGATATGTTACAAGCACAAGTCGAATTATTTCAAAAGAGCTTCTTGCGATCGTTTGGTCACTTCAAAAATTAAGAAATTACCTTTACGGTATAGCAGACTTAACCATTTACACGGACCACCAGTCACTCATTTTTTCTATATCTGATAGAAATCCCAACACAAAATTGAAACGATGGAAAAATTTCATCGAAGAATATGGCGCTAAATTGGTATATAAACCAGGAAATCAAAACGTCGTCGCTGACGCATTGTCACGTCAACAGATTAATAATACTTCGAGTTGTTCACAACATTCAGCACAAAGTTCGCCAATCGAAAAATTGAAACGCGTGAAACAACCATTAAATGCATTTAAGAATCAAATAATTATTCACTATAACACAGATAACTTAGTGCAAATATCTTCACAAAATATTTTCTCATATGCACGACATACACTTTTCTAACCAACCAAGGACGAATTATTAGACAGATTAGAACAAATAATAAACCCAAAAGTAACAAATGCTATAAAAATAGAGGAAGAAACTCTATTCCACGTCGAAGATAATATCATTTCTTCTTTTCCAAATGTAAAAGTTGTAGTAGCTCAGAAAATGACAGAAGATATAGAAAACATAGATAGACATAAAGAAATCGTAGTACTAGCACATAGACGAGCACACAGAAATTACAAAAATAACGCTCAAGAAATACAGACAACGTATTTTTGGCCAACCATACGCACCATGTGTAAAAAAGAAGCACAAGACTGTGAAATCTGTCTTGCAAACAAATACGAAAGAAGATCAAATAAACAACCAATTGGAGCACCACCGAATCCAAATCACGTGGGAGAACACATACACTTAGATTTATTTTATATGAACGGAAACACATACATCACCACAACTGATAAGTACTCAAAATATTGCTATATACGAGAAATTCCAAATAAGAAAAACATACACAAATACATCGAGAAATACTATCGCAAATCTATCCAAATGCTAGATTCATAATGACTGACAACGAAGCAGTATTATCAAGTATATGCGTAAAACAGGTTTATGAAAAACTACATATTGAGCACACGCTAACGCCAACATACCATTCAACAACAAACGGTCAAGTGGAACGCACTCATAGCACGCTGATCGAACTCACAAGAGTCCTAGCTCAAGAACACAATTCTTCACCAGGAGACGAAATCTATATTGTTGTTCGACAATACAATAAAACAATACACTCAGTCATTCGAGAGAAACCCGAGGACGTGTTTTTTAAACGGGGATCACATCCTGATATTAAAGAAAAAATCGAAATAAACCAACAGAAAATACTTCTATATCACAACAAAAATCGTAAGAACATCACATACCAAGCAGGGGACGTTATATACTCCAAAACGCACCGACGCAATAAAAACGTAAGGAAATACTCAAAACACATTGTAAAGGAAGATAAAGATAACACAATAATTACAAACAAAAATATTGTTATACATAAGGATAATATACGAGTACAAACATGCAAAGAATAATAATATTATTATATATATCCGTCGCATTCGGTAACAGACTAATAGACTTAAAAGAAAAAAAAATATTTAATGATAGAGACTGACCCTGTATACGTTTTTTCAGGACACAGCGTTCTTATACCATATGACAAACCTTTCTAGAATCTTGACACCCTACGAAAATATAGTACGATTTGCATATAATTTAGAACAAAACTCTGCAGAATATTTGTTGATAACTAAAATAGAAAATCTGAATTCACAACTACTTCCTAGAACCTCCAGAACTAAACGTTCACTTAATTTTCTAGGATCAGCCCTCAAACTTATTACAGGAACACCTGACCACGATGACCTAATCGAAATCAAGACAGGATTGAATATGCTAATAGAAAATAATAATAAACAAAAGAAAATAAACTCTGAATTTGAAAAAATATTAGAAAGAATTAGCCCCGAATCTATTTCAGAACATTTAATACTTACCGAAGTATACAACGAACTACATTCTATCGCTACAATGATTAATTTCGCAAAAGACGGAAACTTTTATTACGGAACTTTAAATTTAAAAGATATTCAACAAATAGTGTCTAATGAAGCGTTAGATCTACCTATAATAAATATATGCCGATATTAATGTTTTTTATTTTCATCACACAATTGTAAACACCTATAAGTACCCATTATTAAAAACGAAATGTAAGCTATTTAATTTGTATCCACTAGCATTTAAGCACGGAAAACTATTACTAGACTCTAGAATAGCAAAATGCAATAATAAATTTACAAGTATCGAAAAATGTAAAAATTATCTAGGATACTTTATATGCAAAATTAAGAAACCGGACAACTGTACTATTAATGTATTAGAAAATAGGCCAGCCAAATGCGAAGTAATACATGAAAATAACGCACCGCTACAAGTACTCGAAAGTGGAAACATCATTACAGATTACGAACACACCTGGAATAACGTAAAAATAAATGGACCTAAACTAATACAATTCAATTACTCAACAAATCTAGATGGAAAACAATACTACAACCACCAACAAGCACTCAAAGATGCCATACATAACCTACACGACGAACAATTACAAATAATGCGCATCTTAGAATCTAATGGTAATTACAAATTTAACAATATCCAAGAAATATCAACCTTCCTGATACCCATCGAAGAACATCCAGTCAAATACACATTTTATTTCGTATTGGGACTATGTACATTAGCATTACTAACTTATGGTATGATTAAATTCTACGAATGCTACAGGATAAAGAAAATAGAAACACAAAGGAAAAAAATCGACGAATTATATGAAATAGAACTTCTCAAGCTCCGACAGTGACAATATACAGTTTAAAACGAGGACGTTTTTTTTAAGAAGGAGGAGAATTAACATCTCTTATTTTAAGATAGTAATAACAAATCCATAAATTCAAATATAACTAAGATAGTAATAAAAGATGATAAATCCATAAACTCAAATATAACTATTCTAAGCTAGAGATAAGACAAACATCATAAATACAACTATTGTAACGATAAGACAAACATCATAAATGCAACTATTGTAACGATAAGAAACACATTCTTTCTTTTCTAACTTAATACAAATAACTCAAAACATGTTTTACTGATAAAAAAGGTACTAGTAACCTAAACAAAGAAAAACATATTTTGAGTTAGGACAAAGAAACATCAAACATAATTATTAATATAAATGGATGCTAAGAAAAATAGGATAGACAGTCTCAAGAATATATTTAATAAAGAAACGCACATTTTTTGGTGCAGAAAAAAGAAAATATATTTTTTTACTCATTTCCTATAATTGGAAATTAACTCGGTCACCGGACCGTAATTGAAGCAGTGCCATCACCATCGATAGTGTCGGCTATTTAATTTTTTTCTTGCCTAGAGTTCTGTTTAATTTGTCATTTATAATGTCGCATACGGGGGTGTCAATGCCTATGCCAAGAAAATAGTTTGAAAAAAAGATATGCAAACACTTACAGTTGTTAGTTTTGGTATCCAAATAGCAGGAACTACATTAAAGTTAGTCTAGAGAATACAAGCGGTTTAGCACCAAAAGAAAATAAAAACCGAACCGAATAATTCGTGTATATTTACTAAAGGGCTGCACAAGCATAAGAATAATGTCTTATAAGCAATCAGGTAAATTTCAAGTAGTGTGTGTATAGAACACTCTCATTTTCAAACACATACTTCCAAACACAAATGTTTTGCTTTGCCACCAAAATAAAGATTAAAGAACAAAAATGTTTTAGAACAACATTGAAGTAGAACATAACAGAACTAGAACAAAAATGATATAGAATATCAAAACTGAAGTAGAACATTCAAAACATGCTTGAAGTTTTTGATAGCAGAATTAGGCTAAAGAGAAACTACAATCATTTTCGTTTTTCTCAATATGAGGTGTCGTCAACTTTAAGATTTGAAAACGCATGAAAATGGAGAAAAAAACATTATAACATCTGTTTTATTTAAAATGTTAATTAAATTACTTTTTCAAAAAAAAATTAATTATTTTTATATTAAAGATATAATAGTAAAATTGTCTTTTACATTTCGTGGTTTTCGGAAAAACGAATAGTAATAAAACTTAACAAAAATAAAAAATTGCCTGTATTCGATCGTACTAAATAATATATTTTTTTCTAAGTTCTATACAAAAAATTTTAAAAAGGGTTCAGCAATTGTTAATAAGGAATTAAAATTAATAACACGTGGTTCAGTATGTATCCTTTTATAAAAATATTTTTTAAAAATTAATTTTTTATCCGAAGTTTCATATTTTCATATTAAAAATATAACATTACAACAGCCTGTAATAAAAAAACATATTTGTATGTTTGCATATCATTTCTATATTGTATAAAAGTATTTTCTTTCAACAGCCATAAATCGCATTATTTAACAACACTACTTTATTTTCGTGAGCATGCTTTGTATATGTTCTAGTGCACTCGATGTTTCTACTATGATATACAGTTTTTTTACTTCATTGTCGCCTTTTGTTTTGATGTTCTACTCTGTTTTAAAACACAAGCACTAACAAAGCTGTAAAGAGAAACTTTTCGAATGGTGCTTGTTTTGTTTTAGTGAGAGCCATGCTTTGTTATGCTTGTTTTGATATTTAAATTTACACTGAAATTCTGTGTTTGGAAGTAGTGTACACTAGAGCATAGAACTTTTAAAACATTTTGTGCAGCTCTTTAATACTTACCATTAAAGAAGCCCGGCTAGATATTGCAGAGTCATGGGGGTTCCCCACGTTGGGATAATTGTATTAATGACTTACTGCCCACCGGTCCTGCTAGCGTGACTAAGCAGCCCCGGTGTTTTGTTGCGGGTTATATCAGGCTATATTTTGGACTAAACAATTGAAGGGTGTAATTAGGGGATGTAGAAGTAGAGCAACAAATTTGTTTCTGCTTTTGCCCCCTTGTTGTTATTGCTGGAAAACAAAAATATTAATAATTAAAATAACACCAGTATTTGTATCTACAAAATGTCTAGTAGAAATACTCACACTTAGTTTACTTTGGTGCTAGTGAATGTATTTATATTGTTGCCGTGAATGCTTTGGGCGAATTTTGTTTTGTTGTATGGACGTAGATACATGTGTTGTTTACGTTGTGTGTTTGTCATCCTACCACCGCAATGCAATGTTGTTAAACTTTTCTGTGCCTCGTCAATGTTCCTTTTTTAAACGCTTGATGACTTACGGAGATTCTCCAAAAGAGAAAACAATAAAAAAGTCAGCTAAAATGCCCTTAATGTGAACTGGCTCTAACCCGTAAGCTTCTCTACACATCTTGCCTATAAACTTCTGCATCATGACTTTTGTAGCTGATACAATCTGTGCTTAAAGTATAAAGTCGCGAGCAAGGCGAATTAATGCAGGTGACCGCACGACTACAACAATCCAACAACACAAAAAACAACAGGCAATTTGTTGCTACAAAATTATGTATGTTGTCAAAAAAATATTGTAAAAAAACAAACAAAATAAAAAAATATATTTGATGAAAAAAAGTGGTTGTAATTATCAGAATAAGAGAATTATAAAAATTAAGTTACATAAAAATAAAAATACAGGAAAAGTGACCAAAATTCTTTTGTACCACTAGTTTGCCCAAATCACATGCATCGTTCCATTCTTGCACGTTGACCATTTGAAGACTAACATAATCTTCCACAAAAAAACCAAGAAATTATAAATGTGTTAACAATAATTTCACTATCTTTTTACGCATATTTTGATTATACACATCAGGAACTGCAAATACGGTTCCATGTTGTTTTAGTTTTCTCTAGGAATTTCAATAGTTTGTTTTCTATTAGCAATCAAAAAAAATTAAATTAAAAAAAATTTAACAAATTATTTATTTTTGACAAATTTTTTTGACAACTGCAATGTATACAGCTGATGGGATTTTTCGCCCGTGCGTTGACCTATATTATTTCGCCATGGTCGCGAGTAAATATACATATATGCTACTATATCTCCGTGAAGATAACAAACTTTTTCAACAAACTTTTTTTTGCAGTCAGTTTGCAGAGAGAGGCAACGAAGAAATACTCTCTTGTGCAGCCAGAATTGAGTATTTTCGGACGTGCAGACTGAAATTTTAGTGATGCCTAGTTGAATACACACTTTTAGTACAAATTTACGTACAATTACTGCCTCATTTTTATCTTTTTTCGATCTTCAACAAACTTTTTGGATTTTTTCAACAAACCTGCGCGAATTTTTAAATAATATTAAAATAACATAAAATATTAAAAAAAATAAAAATCCCTAAAAAACTTCTTTTAAAATAAAAATACAAATAATACAAAATATTAAAAAAAAGTTTTTAACTACTATATGAAATATGTATATGATAAATTTGATGTATAGGACACACTTTTTGACCTACAAGACCCATACCGTAAAATTCGCCAAAAATATAAAAACGCAGTTTAATAGCCCATAGTCTTGGCTACATTTTGCCATCATTACTTTTTTCCAGATCAGTTATTGTCCCATACGACCTATGCAAAATACTGTTTTCGCGTGAGTCACTCAACCCACTTTTTGACCTATAGGACCCATACCGAAAAATTCGCCAAAAATCTAAAAACGCAGTTTAATAGCCCATAGTCTTGGCTACATTTTGCCATCATTACTTTTTTCCAGATCAGTTATTGTCCCATACGACCTATGCAAAATACTGTTTTCGCGTGAGTCACTCAACCCACTTTTTGACCCATAGGACCCATACCGAAAAATTCGCCAAAAATCTAAAACCATGTTCACATTGCAGCGTTTTTTCGTAATTCGCTCTCCCATTCGTTATTCAGCCTCTAATTACCAACTGAATAACGTAATTCCCCATACAAATTTTTGAGAGCGAATTACCAATTTTGTAGGTAATTGAGTTTGAATTAACACGCCAATTACGAAAAAATCGTGTCATCTCTAACTTTTATCGAAGTTTTACCTAAACAACTGTCAAAATAATAAAAAGTAAACAAAGAAAAAAGTGAAAAATTTTTTTAGGACATTAAAAATTTTAATCATTTACAAGAAAAATATAATAAAAATGTACAAGAAAAATATAATAAAAAAAGTTGTTATGTCAAGGCGTCTACTATCTACGGCTAAAGTACTAGAAGAGACGAAATTTAATTTAGAAAAAATTTTCTGCGTTCAGGAGAAGTGTTTAGAACTTTTGAAGCAGCTCCAACTCTTGATAATGATGGAAATGCCAATCATACCAGGGAGAATGACTTGGAAAAAAGTAAGTTGAAGTAAATTAAATGTATTAAAAATGCTTTTTCATATATGTGCATGCAATGTGCGCACAATATTTAAGGAACGTACTCAATCATTCTGGGAAATAGATTGCCAGCAGGCTGACGAAAGCTTTTTCAAGAATAACTTTCGAATGAGCCGAAAAGTTTTCTACAAGCTATGTGGCTTATTACCTGGGTTAAGAAAAGTTGACACCCAATTACGTGGGGCGATTCCATTGGAAAAGAGAGTCGCTATTGCTTTGTATGCATTAGGTTCATCTGCGGAGTATCGCACAATTGCAAACATGTTTGGGGTAGGAAAGTCAACTGTGTGCGTCATTCTTTTAGAGTTTTGTGTAGAAGTATGGCAAGTTATGGGCCCTATGTATTTAAATAATTTTCCTTTAACAAGAGAAAAAATTAAGGATTTGGTTAAGGAGTTTGAAGCTCTTGGTTTTCCACAATGCATGGGAGCTCTTGGTAAGCCGTTTCTTTAGCCGTTAAGTTTTTTTAATAAATTTTTTTACTGATTTTTTACAGACGGGTGCCATATTGAAATTCATCCATCGAAAGAAGATCCCGTAGATTACTATAACTACAAGGGATGGTATTCAATTGTATTGTTAGCATTGGTGGACGCTAGGTAGAATATCCCAAAGGTGTTTATGAACTATTTTTACATTTAATTGTTATTTAAGATGCCGTTTTATTTACGTAAGCAGTGGGAGTCCAGGACGCTGCAACGATTCACAAATATTTGAAGTATCCTCTTTAAAACAAGAACTTGATAAATGCGAACTTTTAGCAGACTTGAAGAAAACCATTTTAGGTGTAGATGTTCCAGTGTTTATACTTGGCGATTCTGCTTTTCGTTTAAGTAATAAACTAATGAAACCATATCCGTTTCAAGTGTCGCAGAGCATTGCTGAAAAAACATTTAACTACGCGCTGTCTAAATCCCGGAGGGTGGTGGAAAATGCCTTTGGACATCTGAAGGCTCGTTTTAGGCGTATTGGAAAAGGCATAGATAACTCAATAAGAAATTTTAACGCAATTATTTTATAATGTTGCGTTCTTCACAATTTTCTTAACGAAAATAATGACTGCATTAATGAAAAGTGGTTAGAAGCCTTGGAGTTCATAGAAGCAAACCGTGAATATCCGAATTACAACGTCTCTTTATCGGACCAAAATACCAACCCGGAAAGAATAAGACGAACAATTGCGGCTTTTTTGTGTAAGTTTTATTTATACCTAACATACATCATTTTAATTTTCTAAAACATAACAATTCAGTTTAAAACACAACTTAGTTGAAAACATATAAGAACTCACTTAAATAGTTGAACAAAAATATTTATATTCTTAATTTTAATGAGATCAAAAAAACATTCCAATCCAGTTTAAAACATAAAAAATTCAGTAAAAAAAATTACTTAGTTGCAAATTAACTTGAATAGTTTAACAAAAGTGTATTTTTCTTATATTATTAAGCTAAAAAAATTTATATACGTATGTATATAGTAAAAAAGCAATTTAAAAAGGTCTTTTGAGAAATTCGGTAAGTGCGTTTTGTACTTCAGCTTCTCTATCTACGTAACTTTTTAAAATACTTTTTTTTTCTTCTTCGATGGCGAGCATTTTTTCCGTAGTAATATTTATATTCTCTTGAATTTTTTCAATATTTTCCAAACATTTGTAAAAAAGTTCGATACCTTTCTTCTTTCTAATTGCAGCCGGAGATGCTGGTTGTGCCGGCGAATCTTCTAAAACTGGTGGCGATGAGAGCGGTGAAGTTGTTATGTTCGACGGTGACTGCAACGAGTTTTGCGATGGTGATGACAGCGGCGATGGTGACTGGTTTGAGTCTATCACAATGGATGAATTTATATCTTAAAAAATATGTTTAATATATTAATAAATGTTTTTTATACCACTTATGCTGTCTGTCACGAAATTTTCGGAATGGTAACTTTTGTACGGCGCCAACAAAATTTCCATGTCTTTGTAAAGATCCCACTCTGAGGGTGAACCACTGGTTGTCCCAATTTTTTGTTTTTCTTTCCTGTAAAAAAATCATAACACGATCTGTTATATATGTATTTTTTATTTGTATTCATTTACTAGCTATGGTATTATATCCAAAAACTTTAACATTAATAGTCATTACTTAAATGTAATAAAAAAAAAATCACTTAAGACTTTACGAGCCTCTGAACTTTTTGTACATAGATGTGATTATACTATTATCGAACGCAGTTTGTTGATATTGGTATCATTTTAAAGCTTTTGAAATTATCTTCCAAGAGGTGCTAAACTTTTTGGAAATATAATAACCCACCAGGAGCCGACAAATTTGTTGGATTTTTATTATCAATACATAAAAAAGTTACGAAACTACTATTGTATGTATATTAGACATCTGCAATGAATGTCTTGAATGGCATACCAAGACATTCACTTTAATAGTGAATGCGCAAAATATTACATTCACTACCAATAAAACAAACTAGTAGTTCTACGATCACTCATTTCCAAACAAAACATCAAGCCATCAAAACATTTTTGAGCAAAACAAAAGTACTACCTTTCAGAGTATACTGAAATGAGTACTCATTGCTGTTTCAAATGAAAAAAAACTCTTTGGTTATGTTTGTGTGTGAATAGGCTAGTTGCGTACATACAATAGGGCGCCTCACACAAATTGAAAGTACTTAGGTCTACATGGATCTGTAGCACAAAAGTTTCTCTGCATAACCTAAATTGATGACCGCCGAGTTTTTGAATTGCTATCTCGCGGTTCTGTTGAACTATAATTAAATCACTTTTACCTTCGACGATACATAAGTACTTACCGATATCGTGCAGTCATATTGTGGATTTTAGTTTTAATCTCCAATACTGTGTAGGTATATCCCTGGGCTTTAAGTGCAACCGCCATTTCCTGAAGTATGTGGCTATTTTTTCGACAGCCCCGCAACGCATCCATTCGATCACTCCATACTTCTAACAACGCGCGCTCGCTGCATTGCTCCCATTTGCTAGCACTTTTTCTGTTTTCTGTAGTAAAAAAATTATAAAAGCATATCTTCTTGAAATAAAAATATACTTTCTTAATATTTACTTACGTTTTATGGTATCCATGGGTGAAATTGTTTAAAAAGTTAACAAAATAGTTCTTTAAAATAAAATAGTAAAACTTTTTTGTAGTTCAACGTGTTTTCTATAAAATAAACAAACAACTGTCAAACCCAATTACTTAGATGCAATGTGAACACTCAAAATAGCTTAAGTCATTCAGTGAGCGAATAACGTCATTCGAACTGTAATGTGAACATGGTATTAGAATCTAATGATAATTACAAATTTAACAATATCCAAGAAATATCAACCTTCCTGATACCCATCGAAGAACATCCAGTCAAATACACATTTTATTTCGTATTGGGACTATGTACATTAGCATTACTAACTTATGGTATGATTAAATTCTACGAATGCTACAGGATAAAGAAAATAGAAACACAAAGGAAAAAAATCGACGAATTATATGAAATAGAACTTCTCAAGCTCCGACAGTGACAATATACAGTTTAAAACGAGGACGTTTTTTTTAAGAAGGAGGAGAATTAACATCTCTTATTTTAAGATAGTAATAACAAATCCATAAATTCAAATATAACTAAGATAGTAATAAAAGATGATAAATCCATAAACTCAAATATAACTATTCTAAGCTAGAGATAAGACAAACATCATAAATACAACTATTGTAACGATAAGACAAACATCATAAATACAACTATTGTAACGATAAGACATACATCATAAATGCAACTATTGTAACGATAAGAAACACATTCTTTCTTTTCTAACTTAATACAAATAACTCAAAACATACTGATAAAAAAGGTACTAGTAACCTAAACAAAGAAAAACATATTTTGAGTTAGGACAAAGAAACATCAAACATAATTATTAATATAAATAGATGCTAAGAAAAATAGGATAGACAGTCTCAAGAATATATTTAATAAAGAAACGCACATTTTTTGGTGCAGAAAAAAGAAAATATATTTTTTTACTCATTTTCTATAATTGGAAATTAACTCGGTCACCGGACCGTAATTGAAGCAGTGCCATCACCATCGATAGTGTCGGCTATTTAATTTTTTTCTTGCCTAGAGTTTTGTTTAATTTGTCATTTATAATGTCGCATACGGGGGTGGTAAGCTTCTAAGTGTTTTTGCTTTAGAGCCTACTCGTAATAATTTATCCGTTAGTATCTCTATGTCAATGCCTATGCCAAGAAAATAGTTTGAAAAAAAGATATGCAAACACTTACAGTTGTTAGTTTTGGTATCCAAATAGCAGGAACTACATTAAAGTTAGTCTAGAGAATACAAGCGGTTTAGCACCAAAAGAAAATAAAAACCGAACCGAATAATTCGTGTATATTTACTAAAGGGCTGCACAAGCATAAGAATAATGTCTTATAAGCGATCAGGTAAATTTCAAGTAGTGTGTGTATAGAACACTCTCATTTTCAAACACATACTTCCAAACACAAATGTTTTGCTTTGCCACCAAAATAAAGATTAAAGAACAAAAGTGTTTTAGAACAACATTGAAGTAAAACATAACAGAACTAGAACAAAAATGATATAGAATATCAAAACTGAAGTAGAACATTCAAAACATGCTTGAAGTTTTTGATAGCAGAATTAGGCTAAAGAGAAACTACAATCATTTTCGTTTTTCTCAATATGAGGTGTCGTCAACTTTAAGATTTGAAAACGCATGAAAATGGAGAAAAAAACATTATAACATCTGTTTTATTTAAAATGTTAATTAAATTACTTTTTCAAAAAAAAATTAATTATTTTTATATTAAAGATATAATAGTAAAATTGTCTTTTACATTTCGTGGTTTTCGGAAAAACGAATAGTAATAAAACTTAACAAAAATAAAAAATTGCCTGTATTCGATCGTACTAAATAATATATTTGTTTATAAGTTCTATACAAAAAATTTTAAAAAGGGTTCAGCAATTGTTAGTAAGGAATTAAAATTAATAACACGTGGTTCAGTATGTATCCTTTTATAAAAATATTTTTTAAAAATTAATTTTTTATCCGAAGTTTCATATTTTCATATTAAAAATATAACATTAAAACAGCCTGTAATAAAAAAACATATTTGTATGTTTGCATATCACTTCTATATTGTATAAAAGTATTTTCTTTCAACAGCCATAAATCGCATTATTTAACAACACTACTTTATTTTCGTGAGCATGCTTTGTATATGTTCTAGTGCACTCGATGTTTCTACTATGATATACAGTTTTTTTACTTCATTGTCGCCTTTTGTTTTGATGTTCTACTCTGTTTTAAAACACAAGCACTAACAAAGCTGTAAAGAGAAACTTTTCGAATGGTGCTTGTTTTGTTTTAGTGAGAGCCATGCTTTGTTATGCTTGTTTTGATATTTATATTTACACTGAAATTCTGTGTTTGGAAGTAGTGTACACTAGAGCATAGAACTTTTAAAACATTTTGTGCAGCTCCTTAATACTTACCATTAAAGAAGCCCGGCTAGATATTGCAGAGTCATGGGGGTTCCCCACGTTGGGATAATTGTATTAATGACTTACTGCCCACCGGTCCTGCTAGCGTGACTAAGCAGCCCCGGTGTTTTGTTGCGGGTTATATCAGGCTATATTTTGGACTAAACAATTGAAGGGTGTAATTAGGGGATGTAGAAGTAGAGCAACAAATTTGTTTCTGCTTTTGCCCCCTTGTTGTTATTGCTGGAAAACAAAAATATTAATAATTAAAATAACACCAGTTAGTTTACTTTGGTGCTAGTGGATGTATTTATATTGTTGCCGTGAATGCTTTGGGCGAATTTTGTTTTGTTGTATGGACGTAGATACATGTGTTGTATCCTACCACCAATGACTTACGGAGATTCTCCAAAAGAGAAAACAATAAAAAAGTCAGCTACAATGCCCTTAATGTGAACTGGCTCTAACCCGTAAGCTTCTCTACACATCTTGCCTATAAACTTCTGCATGATGACTTTTGTAGCTGATACAATGCCCTTAATGTAAACTCCCTCTTAAGCGTATAGGCGTCTGTGCTTAAAGTATAAAGTCGCGAGCAAGGCGAATTAATGCAGGTGACCGCACGACTACAACAATCCAACAACACAAAAAACAACAGGCAATTTGTTGCTACAAAGTTATGTATGTTGTCAAAAAAATATTGTAAAAAAACAAACAAAATAAAAAAATATATTTGATGAAAAAAAGTGGTTGTAATTATCAGAATAAGAGAATTATAAAAATTAAGTTACATAAAAATAAAAATACAGGAAAAGTGACCAAAATTCTTTTGTACAACTAGTTTGCCCAAATCACATGCATCGTTCCATTCTTGCACGTTGACCATTTGAAGACTAACATAATCTTCCACAAAAAAACCAAGAAATTATAAATGTGTTAACAATAATTTCACTATCTTTTTACGCATATTTTGATTATACACATCAGGAACTGCAAATACGGTTCCATGTTGTTTTAGTTTTCTCTAGGAATTTCAATAGTTTGTTTTCTATTAGCAATCAAAAAAATTAAATTAAAAAAAATTTAACAAATTATTTATTTTTGACAAATTTTTTTGACAACTGCAATGTATACAGCTGATGGGCTTTTTCGCCCGTGCGTTGACCTATATTATTTCTCCATGGTCGCGAGTAAATATACATATATGCTACTATATCTCCGTGAAGATAACAAACTTTTTTTTGCAGTCAGTTTGCAGAGAGAGGCAACGAAGAAATACTCTCTTGTGCAGCCAAAATTGAGTATTTTCGGACGTGCAGACTGAAATTTTAGTGATGCCTAGTTGAATACACACTTTTAGTACAAATTTACGTACAATTACTGCCTCATTTTTATCTTTTTTCGATCTTCAACAAACTTTTTGGATTTTTTCAACAAACCTGCGCGAATTTTTAAATAATATTAAAATAACATAAAATATTAAAAAAAATAAAAATCCCTAAAAAACTTCTTTTAAAATAAAAATACAAATAATACAAAATATTAAAAAAAAAATTTTTTAACTACTATATGAAATATGTATATGATAAATTTGATGTATAGGACACACTTTTTGACCTATAAGACCCATACCGTAAAATTCGCCAAAAATCTAAAAACGCAGTTTAATAGCCCATAGTCTTGGCTACATTTTGCCATCATTACTTTTTTCCAGATCAGTTATTGTCCCATACGACCTATGCAAAATACTGTTTCCGCGTGAGTCACTCAACCCACTTTTTGACCTATAGGACCCATACCGAAAAATTCGCCAAAAATCTAAAAACGCAGTTTAATAGCCCATAGTCTTGGCTACATTTTGCCATCATTACTTTTTTCCAGACCAGTTATTGTCCCATACGACCTATGCAAAATACTGTTTTCACGTGAGTCACTCAACCCACTTTTTGACCTATAGGACCCATACCGAAAAATTCGCCAAAAATCTAAAACCACAGTTTAATAGCCCATAGTCTTGGCTACATTTTGCCATCATTACTTTTTTCCAGACCAGTTATTGTCCCATACGACCTATGCAAAATACTGTTTTCACGTGAGTCACTCAACCCACTTTTTGACCTATAGGACCCATACCGAAAAATTCGCCAAAAATCTAAAAACGCAGTTTAATAGCCCATAGTCTTGGCTACATTTTGCCATCATTACTTTTTTATAAAAACTTTTTACTTCAAGGTATTAGAACTAAATAAATTCCATAAGTTTTTATTGTTTTTTTATCTTTTTGACAGAAAAGTTGGATAATAGTAACACTGAATGCAATTAGGTAAGATTTTAAACTGGAAAAAATAATAATTATTATATAACTAATTACAATTTTATTAAAAATTAGTTTAATTCAACTAAAATTGCCTGATTAACATTTCATTAATCTAAGATTTTCAGATTTTATTGAATTATTGATTAAGTATTAAAAAAATATTAAATGCGAGTATAATAGTGCATTTACATTAGAACGAAATCTACTAGATTTGGTTTGAAATCTTTCCCTAAATCTAGTTCATTTAAACTTAATTTTTTTGACATTAGCAAGATTTCACATGCACAGCAAACAGAAAAATAGTTGGAAATATACTAAAAATCACCTAGATAATGATCGAAATCTTATAAGAATAAGATTTCAGTGTAATGTAGATGCATTATTAACAAAAACCATATTTTAGAAAAAATCGTCAAAATGTATTAAATAAATTTGTTATTAATTTCTCAAAAAAATCACAGAGGACGAAAAACGAATTTAAAGTATTATTAGTTACTTTCTAAAACAATCTCTGAAAAAAATGTAATAAGCAAATTAAAAAAAAACGCCAAAAGGTATTTAATTAGTTTATCACTAATTTCTGAGAATATATTTCGCAATGTTTGTAAGCGATAGAAAAGAAAAAAGATATTAATCTAACGTGCTACCAGTTATCTTCTTAAAAACTTTCTGAAAAATTATTAAGTAGCATATATTTGGAAAATTAGAAACACTCGTGTCAAAATACACTAAATAAATTATTTTTTAAATTTGTAAAATATTTTCTAAATATGACTAATCTGTAGGCAAGAATAAATAAGTAATAAATAAAATAATTTAAAAATTTTCTTTTAGCATCAACTAAAACAAAAGGCAATATAGAAATAATTTGCGAAATGTTATTTTATTGAATTTAATTTTAAATTAAGTATTTCTTGTTTAGCGTTTCTTGTTTAAGTTAAACAGAATTAAATTTTAAGTACAGAACACAAAAATATAGAGATACACAAGAAAACTAAGACTGGTCATATTCCTCTAAAGTGCCAATATTAAAAATTTTAAGTCTTCGTCCAAGTATTTGGTGATTATTTGAGCACTAATATATGAAATTGTGTCATACCTTTAACAATTTACCACATTCTTTCTCACGTGCGAGAAAATAACAAACTTTTTCCAACAAACAGAACAATTTGTGTTTCTCATCTGCTTTGCAGAATATGCTACCAGACCAGATAAATATTTTAGTACAGGTGCTACCAAAGCTTAATATATATTAATTTCATCTTTTCATGACAAAATTAAAATCTTACATGTTTTATTAGGTTTTATGAAGAAGTTTAATTGTACACCCACTTTTGTTAAGAAAATTAAGATTATCATACCGTACGAATCATTATTGTGGTTAAGTTTTTGTTAAAAAATATTTATATTCCTGGAAGCTACTTTTTTGGCTTATATTGGAAAATAAAATAAATGTTTACATCTCGTTGCTTTAACTTTATTAAATAGATATTTAAAAAATTTAATTAACTTCCTTAAGAAGTTTTAACTTTTAAATTTGTCGAAAGCATTTCTAAAAATGTTTAAGTGAATTTAAATGATAGCTTTTTAATTTTGTGTCCAAATCTCTGGGACTGTAAATTTTTGTTAACTAAAAATATTTAAGTTCTTGTTTTTTTATGTATTTTAATGTTTTATTTTTACAAACATTTAAGGGACGGTAAATAATAATAAGATTCTAAAACTAAGATTGGGAAACAGATTTATTTAAATGCTTACTAATTGTAGCATACTATATGTGACTCACATTCGTAATATGGTTTTGGAGTAAAAACTATTTATATGCTTTGTTATATACATATATTTAAAAAAACATAGTGAAGTTATAAAATGTAAGTCCAAAATAATTAATTTGATAAGTTCAACCAATGGCGTTAAAGATGTTAGTCTGGCCATACTTTTTACTTTCTTGTAAGTGAGTCCAAGTTTCGTTTTGTACTAAAAACATAAAATATCTGCATAACAGAGGAAAAAAACGAGAAAGAATGTGGTAAATTATTAAAGGTATGATACAATTTCATATATTAGTGCTCAAATAATCACCAAACACTTGGACGAAGACTTAAAACTTTTAATATTGGGACTTTAGAGGAATATGACCAGTCTTAGTTTTCTTGTATATCTCTAAATTTTTGTGTTCTGTACTTAAAATTTAATTCTGTTTAACTTAAACAAGAAACGCTAAACAAGAAATACTTAATTTAAAATTAAATTCAATAAAATAACATTTCGCAAATTATTTCTTTATTGCCTTTTGTTTTAGTTAATGCTAAAAGAAAATTTTTAAATTAATTTATTTATTACTTATTTATCCTTGCCTATAGATTAGTCATATTTAGAAAATATTTTGCAAATTTAAAAAATAATTTATTTAGTGTATTTTGACACCAATGTTTCTAATTTTCCAAATATATGCTACTTAATAATTTTTCAGAAAGTTTTTAAGAAGATAACTGGTAGCACGTTAGATTAATATCTTTTTTCTTTTCTATCGCTTACAAGCATTGCGAAATTGTTATGAACACGAAGAAAATCGAGTTCAAAAGGATGGGGGTCAGCTGGATAACTATGTCTATGATGTTAGCATGAGGACTACGGGAGCCATTGAGGTGTTAAGCTAGCTGAAAGTCGGTTGTGGGGGGGTTCGGTCCTCATAACAACAAACTCACATAGTTAACAGTAAGTTTTGTTTAATTTTATTTTTATTATAGACTCCCTATTTTCGGAGATGGTATTTTTATGCTGGAATAGATTATGGGAGGAAAAAAAATGCTAAGAAAACCTTTTTCTTTGCGGTAGTATCCATTTAGGGAAGCTTCGTCAGGTGTTGTTAACGAGCTTAGTCTCTTTACCCTTCCCTACCAATGTCCTAGCGACCAAGGATTTCTTAGGACCCCAAAAGCAAAATTTTAACCTATCAACCTTCGAAAGAAAACACTAGTTTTTCTTTTACTCCATTATGGTTAACAAACAAGATTATTTATTTATTTATTTAAACTGATTCCATTTGCGTAAGTTAATAATAAAAAAATTTATATCAAAGAACAGATAAAAATGAATTTCAATTTTACAAAATTTTATCCTAAATTATTTTATTTTATATATATCTTTTTTTTAAAGGATTTTTCGTAGCTAGAGCATTAAACAAAAAAAAAATTATTCCTAAGCCAAGGAAACATACTGTTTAGTCAAAAAAGTAATGAAAAAAATGAGAAATACTTTAATAAAACGTAAATTAAAAATAATCACCAAATTACTAAAGTACAGAAATTAATATGAAAAATAAATTAACTTACCCATCATGTTGTTCGTAGTTTGCGAAGGCCTCCGGATCTCGATATACACGATGTTGGCTGAAAAAAATCTGATGACTGACTGTGCTTGCATTTTTTTTTTAGTTAAGAAATTAATGCTCACACTGACAAAAAAAACAAAGGGCTTATTTCTTTTTTTTTTAATATTTAGGGAGAACATATAAAATTATTTTTTTTTTTTATTTCTTTTTGTTTTTTTTTTTTTTTTTTGTTTTTTTTGTTGTTTTAATAAAATTTAGACATAATATAATAGGCATATAATCTTACTTTTTTCTTTAACAATTTAATTATAGTTATTAAAGTATATCTATATATCTGATTACAAATAATATAATTATGCTACAAATTCTATTGGAATAAGGTTTACACGTTTTTTTTTTTTTTTTTTGAATCGATTTAGATTACAGAAAGTTCTCTTAAGCTGGTCATACACGACATGTTTTTTACATCTGACTTTTTATCTGTGTTTGTCATATGTAATTCTGCATGTGTGTCAAAATTGGTATTTTACAGAAGACTTTTAATATTTGGTCGCAAAGGTACATGTATAATTACGTCTGACATAATTATTATTTGCTTGCCACAGCTGTTCAAATGCGCTTTTTTTCACTGTAGAGATATCCAAGCCGTCCGGTTTCAAAATGGCTTGTAGTCGTCTTTAAATATTTTTGCCTGCGTTACGGAATTACTGAAGACTTGTCAGTTTTAATAATTTCATTTTACTCTAAATATAAACAAGATCAGTTTACATTAAATAATTATACCACTGTTGCCGTTTGGTTACACTTTTTACATTTTTGTAACTTTTGAAGGCTCCACGTAACATGTATAATTTTTTTATATTAGGCCAAATTTTCGTAAATTTTGGTACAGACACTAAATAAGCTAATAAAACTGAAAGAGTACTTGTTTCATTATTTGAGGTAAGAATCTCTTTTAAGATATCGACCTTTCTTAACAATATAATTCGATTTTAATAACAAAGGTTACCTTGCAAATGCAAACAAAACAAAATTCCATATAAAAAAATTAGCTTGAAATAAGCAAAAACAAACTTTGCTGCAGTTCAATTCGTGAGAAATCACAAAATGTTTCTTGGTTCATGTTTAGAAACAGTAAGATGTTACTTGCAACAATTCTTCCCGACGGTTAGGTATTATGAGCTACATTTCGTGCGAAAAACTAAGCATTCTGTGTAAACTTTGAAAATAATTGTTAGCAACTTCAGTTACTTCGCTTAAAAAATTTAACAATACGTTGATGTTTTAAGCAAATTAGGCTCAAATTTGCCTTTAATAACGGTATTTTTAAAATAATTAGTGTAGTAAAATTTATCGAAACTAAATCTTTCAAAGAAAAAGTTAAAATGGATTAATTACAAAAACCGTACTTTAACTAATTTTATTGAATTTCGAGATAATGCACTTTTCCATACCGAAATATTAATATGGAGTCCTAATTTAAATCCTCATGAATATCATGGGTATGACATTTTTTTTAATACGTTTTTCATTTTTTTTTTCGTTTTATTTTTGTTGCCTTCTTATTTATTATGGAATATTTGGAATATTTTGTATGATGTAACTTTTTTTTAAGGAAAAGCGTAACTTTTTCCTGGCTTTCTCTAGCAACACTGAATGATACAGAATTTACATAATTGTTAGCAAATAGTTAAAAAAAATTTTATTTTGATCATATGGAATATTACTATCAGCCGGCTAATGCTACCGCCAATGGTTAACCGCCGTTGATTGTTTTCATACGGCATAGGTTTTTGGCAATACTTTTTATAATTTTAAAAACAGCTGATGTCAGATGGTTTGTCAGATCAAAATAGAACACGTTCTAAACGAAAATTTGTCAGATGACTTTTCACATGTATTTTACAGAAGCAATGTTTCAACAGCCCTACACGACATGTATGTGTTTAACAGTGGGAAATTTGACATGTCAGATGTAAAAAACATGTCGTGTATTACCAGCATTAGTAATGTAAGGAACGTACGCTAATAGGTCACACCAAAAAATTGAACACCATTTTTAAATTAAAGTTGGTACAAAAAAAAAATGAAATTAATCTTTGTCGCGGTCCCTCTCGGAAAGGCATGCACATAGTGGCTCGAAAAGAGGTTGAATATTGGGGCAGGGTTGAATGACACTGGAAAATCTGGAGGAGGTAATACGTTAAGATCGGTTCTAAAAAAGTTTGGAGTGGAGATGGTTTGTTGTTGGATCACTTTGTTGCACTTATGACGTTTATTTCGGGGAGGATATATGTGGCCAGAGAGCACGTGGTTAGGACGATGGAAAGTTGTTTGCTGGGATATCGTGGACGCGGTATTAGTACCCGTAAAAAAAACACCATATATTTATAAATTTTATGTGCTGTTTAGGTGGCTTCATAAAATTATTTTCAAGCCTCACGCTCCTTGGGTGTAACTAATTTCTATTGACATGATTGAATTATCACGTTTTCACTGAGCATTCACTTGGCTTCTTTTTTTATAAAATTTTAGAAGGCCAAAATTTTGTCTGTGTCTCTTTTTTTATATATTGTTTTTAATGCTGTTTTTTTTCGTTTTAATTTTTAATAAATGTTAGCCGGTATCTAATTTTTCTTTTTCCGGAAAATGTTTATTTTATTTTCACATGTAGAATATGCTTCTACATTGGTACATATACTTTAGTTTTTATTTTCAATTCTTATTTTTTTTCCGATCAAACACCTGCACTTATCAACGGTTACCAACTTAATGCCCGCAAAACCATTTTACGGTCTTTTGTTCTGCTTCGAATCAATTGGCTTTATTCCTTTCCCTTTCTCACCAATAGCAGTCAGAAAAATCGCATGATTATCCCGTTAGAATTTAAAATATAAAACTGATATCAAAAGAAAACACGTAAAAATAGCAATATAAGATCCACTTTGCATCCTTGCCAGATTAAACTTATAATCGATCATAATAAAATAGTGTTGCTAATACTCATTTAAGAAAGAAAATTGTCTAATACATCGTTTTATGCCTTGACAAATTACATGTCAAGTTTTAAGCAATATATGAGATAAAAATATTAAGGAGACAAGTACAAAACAGAATTTGTGTTATTTTATACAGACGTCTGGGTGTTTGAAAATTGAAAGGCTTTATTATATTGGAATATACCAATATATGACTAAAACAAATAAAGTGAATGTAACAATTTGTTGACATGTTATGTTCTACTACAAAAACTGGTCATTACAAAACTAGACAATAATGATGATTCATGACATTATTGGCTTGAAAAAGACAGTTCATGGACGAAGATCCTTTGAATTATAGGTGCCAACAATTCGACCCTGTAAATCCTCAATAAGATAATAATGGGATCCTAATTTTTCCCTAATTCGGCATTTTATAAAAAGTGGTGACAGTTTTGCATTAAAGCCTTTTTCGGCATTGCTTTGCACAAAACTTCTTCTATACACTTCTTGACCGATACGAAAACTGACTGGACGGGAACGAAGGTTATATTGTTTTCGACTGACCTCGTAGGCAGCCCTAATGTGTTTTCGTATGTCTGCGCGAAGAAGATGCAGATTGTCATCTCGAGACAAAGAGTACATCGGTTCGTCTAGCATTTTGAGGTTCTTTAACAAAGAGTATGAACTTGCATGCGTGATCATATCAAATCCAAAAACTGCATGGTATGGGGAACGTTGAATAGTCTGATGATAGGAATTCCGTAGGGCACAGCTAATTTGTGACAAATTCGCGTCCCAAGAGCGATGATCGTTTTCCAAATAGGCGCGTATTCCTGCAATAACAGATCTGTTTACGCGTTCTGACGCATTGCTTTGTGGAGAATAAACGGCTGTATATATATGTTGGATGCCGAGACTGGTCAGAAATGCATTAATTAAAATTATTAGCTCTGAATTGAGAGCCGTTATCGCTCACAATTGTTTCAGGGACACCGTATATATGAAAGATTTGCTTTTGTAAATAATCTATAATTATGGAATTTCGACAAGTGATCTAAAACTATTAAAAGTCCAATATTTCCTGATTTGCTTCTAGGGTAGGGTCCGATTAGATCTATATATAACCGCTGAAAAGGCCTGCAAGACAAGGCTTGTCTACCCATTTCTGGTTTTGGAACAACATTGGGTGCTTTTGTGGTTTTACATACATCGCATTTTCCGACATAAGTTCTAACATCTTTTACTAATCCAGGCCAGTAAAAATTTCTTCGAAGAAGTTGGACAGTTTTTACCATTCCGCCATGGGCTGTTATGGGATCATCATGAGCCCTTTTAATAACAATTTGTCGTAATTTTTCTGGTATCCAGAGCTTCCAGCTGAATTTTTCCTGTTCCACTTCCCCGGTGCAATGCTCCGTTCTGATGTAAACGTATTTATCAATTACTTTAATGTCCGGGTACTTATTTGGTTCAGTCGTTATCTTTTCCTTTAAGTCTTGATATTCTAAGTCCATAAAATGCGGTGAATTTAAATCAATTTCCGGTGGCGTTAATATTATTTCCGAAACTTCTTCATCTAAGGAGCGGGATAAGGCATCAGGCACTACTTTTTCTTTTCCTTTTCTGTGACTAACAGTGAATCTAAATCCTTGAAGCTTAAAAACCCAACGAGCTAAGCGTCCTGTTAAATCGGGTTGGCGCAGCAACCAAACAAGGCTGGCGTGATCCGTAATTACTTCGAAGTCCTGTAACTCTAAGTAGCAACGGAAGCGGTGTATAGCTTCAACTGCAGCTAAGCACTCTCTTTCCGTTACGCTATAGTTTCTTTGGGCGCTGTTTAACTTTTTGCTCATAAAGGCGACTGGTCTTTCGTTTCCGTGTTCATCAAGTTGTACTAACACTGCTCCGATGCCATAATTACTAGCGTCACAATGTAAAAAGAATTTTTTCGAAAAATCTGGATTGATAAGAACAGGAGTTGTTGTTAAGAGTTTTTTTATTGTCTCAAATGCGGCGTTTGCTTCTGACGTCCCACAAAATTTTCTTTTCTTTGAAAGAACTTCGCTGATGGGATATACAATACTAGAGAAGTTTTCTACGAACCTGCGATACCAACCCGCTAACCCTAGGAAGCCACGAACTTGTCGAATAGTTTTCGGGACTGGCCAATTGACTATAGCACTTACTTTCTCGGGGTCAGCGGATATACCACCATTACCAATAATATAGCCTAAGTAAGGAACTTGTGTAACACAAAATTTACTCTTAGAAATGTTTAATGTAAGATTTGCCTTACGAAATTCTTCTGCGACACGAACTAAAACTGATAAGTGTGCGGAAAAGTCCTCTGAAACTATTACTAAATCGTCTAAATAACCAAAAACAGAATTTCGTAAATCTGGTGGTATTATTTCGTCGATTAGGCGACACATTGTTGAAGGGGCGTTACAGAGCCCAAATGGCATGACTGAGAATTCGTATAGTGGGCGTCTTGCCTTGGGAAGTCTGGAAAATATGCCTTCTATAGATGGGAGAGGATATGCATCTTTCTTGGTTACGGAATTAAGTTTCCTTGCGTCCAAGCAGAGACGGACTTTGTTGGGTTTTATTACCAACCGCATCGGTGAGCTCCATGGGGATTGAGATGGTTCTATCACACCCAAGGTCAACATTCGATCAACTTCAACAAACATCAATTTCTCTACCGCGGGAGAAACGGGGTAAAATCTCTGTTTTATTGGTTTTGAATCTCCAACGTCGATATGGTGCTTAATTTAACTTGTTTTTCCTAAACCCTGCTGTTCAAAATTGGGAAATAGTGCTATTATAGCGTGTAATTGTTGACGTTGACTCGGGGTTAAGGAACATTCTAGGTTTTCGGATGTTAGATCAGAACTGCTTTGATCTGAGGACCTGACTTCAGATATTCCGTTTTGAAAAGTGGATAAACAACCATTAGCTAACCTAGATTGATCTACAATATCGACGGACTCGACAATATTGGGAATCAAATTAAACGCGTCACAGAAATCTACACCCAAAATAAGATTCTGTTTAATTGATGGAATTATAAATAGATTCATTAGCCTTTTTTGATCTTTAAAATGCAATTCAACTGATAGCCATCCTGTAACGATTTGCGACCGTCCATCCGCTGTTTTGACTAGTGACCGACATTTATTAAAAGTTGGAAAATTCGAAAAATCTTTCTGTGCTAGTTCTCCTCCTATACAGGAAATATTTGCTCCTGTGTCCAAGAGTCCATATTCATAAAAATTTTAAAATGATACTTTAGTATAATAACGATTATCGTGAAAGTTATTAATAATAGCAGAAACTAACAACTTTTTACACCGTCTACGCAACTTATAAAAATTACGCATTCTACGCGTTGAACGTTTAGGCTTAAATTTACGCTGCTGCAAGATTGCATCTGTATTAAAAATGTTATTTCTTTTAGCAATATAGTGTTGCCACCTGAGGTGATAGGGCCAATTAGGAAAAATAATTTTTGACAAGTGTTTTTCTTCCGAAGTTGCTTTCGGTATGGGATTTTGTAAAATTTTATTTATATTTTCAAACTTTGGGTAATCAGTAAGGTCGTCTTGAATTGCAGATTTATCGTCGTTGACTGTATTATCAGCAGCATTTAGTTTTTTGAAATCATTGGGGAGTTTTTTGAAAAATTAAGCTTTTTAATGGAGCAGGTGGGACATTGTGGCTTATAGGTATCTTTGGCACCGCAACCATAGCAAAATATTTTCCGCTCTTTTAGGCAATCATACCAAAAATGATCTGGTTCTCCACAATTCCAGCAACGAATTACTTTAGGATTGGCAACCAGAGCATTAATTTCATCAGTTGGTGAAGATACTAACTGGTGCGATTCATTAGCCTCTACCTCCGAAATTTGACGTCTTGCCATTGGATAATTGGGTAAGCGAACGTTTAAATTTTTTCTTACATGATCTTCATTCCAAAATGTTTCTCTCATTTGGACTAACTTTCTTAAACGTGGGATTGAATGTACCGGAATGTAAAGAATATCCTGGCGAATTTCTGGTCTCAGTTTTCGAGTTAAGATTTCAATGACCTCCATTTCAGGGATAGGAGAAGGTAAACGATCCATGATGGAAGAAATAACATCAAAAAAGGCATCAAATGTTTCCCCTACTTTCTGTTTCCTATTGCGTATTTCTTCTTTTATATCAAAAGAAGATTTAAAATCTCGGTATTGACATTTTATAGCTTCACAGAAATCTTCCCAATTTACAGTATTCACCTGCTTCCTGTATCGCCAGTACCAGTCTTTGGCTTTACCCTTTAACAGAACGTTTAAATTTTTTACTATAGGATTAAAATCTCCATTGAAATTATCAATGGTTAAAGAATTGATTCTATATAGAAATTCCGGACGACGATCCATCAAACTTTATGTTCCAGCTTTGAATTATAGCTGTCAGTTTATCTGGATTAAAACAAGATGCGTTTGAGTTTGATTGAGGTGGGGTATATGACCGATTCGAAAATCTATGGGGATAGTTGGTATTATTTACCCCAGAAAAACTACTGGGTTGATTGTGTCGGTTAAATGATGCGTTTAAATTAACACTATTAGGATGGTTGGTGTTTTCTTCAGCTCCCCCAGAATTCGCTTGCAAATTTGGAACAAGGTTGAAATTAGTTAAGAGTCTAGCCATAGTGGTCTCAATCATTTGATTTAAATAGTTATAATCAATATTAGATTTCGGATTTCGTCTATTCCGATTATTTGGGGAAGTATTATGGTTAGGAGATTTTTCCCTGAGTGGCTGAGCTACCGCTTCTTCCTGGCTCTCATTGTCTATTTCCAATAAGTTTCGTTGACTATCATGAAACAAAGTTTGGCTTTGACTTCGAGTATTGTATGGAATCGTTACGGTCCCGCGGCCTCTACCTCTAAATGCTTGTTTAGACTGAATTTGCTTAGAGGCATTGTCTGATTGGTTCGAAAAAATTATTCTTTTAAGATCAGAAAGATTGCATGATTTTCTACAATTGGGGCATTCTGCCGAATTGGCTAAAAAGTTGTCGATACAAGAACGATGAAACGAATGGTAACACGTGCTAATTATAAGACAGTTGTCATTTTCAGACATACCTGTAGTACACACACTACAAATGTTTTCCCCGCCAGTAGAGGATGTGGAGGCCATGGCTTCATTAGGCGGCGTTCGAGAAAGTGCCATTTAAAACGTTTTTTAAATATATAAAAAATATATATAACTGACGTTAACCAATATTCCAAAGAATTAATAGTATTTCTAAAAATAATAATAAGTACAAACTGTCAAACTAAAAAGTTGCTTTAAAACAAAAAAAATTGTTTTTTTCGACTTTCTTTTCTTTCTTTAAGGTTGATAGATATTTAACCCTGTTTAGATACAACCAAAAAAAAATCGGCTAGGTTACAATAAGCAGGCTATATAGATATAGGTACCAACAAGATCCTTGTTACAGGTATCAAACCAATTATCCTCAATAAAAGAATAATTATTGCTTTTAGGAAATAAATCGGGATAAAAGTTCGCAACAGCGCAAAATTTTTATTTTCCGCGATTTAAAAAAACTCAACTGAACCATGCAACACAGATTCTATCACTACCTTTATCTGACGTAGAAGAAAAAACTATACACTAACACCTATGTTCCGGCGAAAGGACAAACAGATATCTTATAGGTCGCCTACTTGAATATGTCCTCAAGTACACGAAAAGAAATCCATATAAGAACTGCATGTTATTCTCCAAAACCTGTCAATGTTATTGAACGTTTTTTCTTTAGCGCGATGAAAAAGGAAATCCATTTTGTGACTACAATTTAAACATTTTTTTCTTCGGGAACCAAAAGCAAATAATGGGTTACTTACTTTCGGGCCCCACGTTGGGCGCCATTATTTTTATTTAATTAAATTACTGTTATGAACACGAAGAAAATCGAGTTCAAAAGGATGGGGGTCAGCTGGATAACTATGTCTATGATGTTAGCATGAGGACTACGGGAGCCATTGAGGTGTTAAGCTAGCTAAAAGTCGGTTGTGGGGGGGTTGGGTCCTCATAACAACAAACTCACATAGTTAACAGTAAGTTTTGTTTAATTTTATTTTTATTATAGACTCCCTATTTTTGGAGATGGTATTTTTATGCTGGAATAGATTATGGGAGGAAAAAAAAGGCTAAGAAAACCTTTTTCTTTGCGGTAGTATCAATTTAGGGAAGCTTCGTCAGGTGTTGTTACCCTTCCCTACCAATGTCCTAGCGACCAAGGATTTCTTAGGAGCCCAAAAGCAAAATTTTAACCTATCAACCTTCGAAAGAAAAGACTAGTTTTTCTTTTACTCCATTATGGTTAACAAACAAGATTATTTATTTATTTATTTAAACTGATTCCATTTGCGTAAGTTAATAATAAAAAAATTTATATCAAATAACAGATAAAAATTAATTTCAATTTTACAAAATTTTATCCTAAATTATTTTATTTTATATATATCTTTTTTTTAAAGGCTTTTTCGTAGCTAGAGCATTAAACAAAAAAAAATTTATTCCTAAGCCAAGGAAACATACTGTTTAGTCAAAAAAGTAATGAAAAAAATGAGAAATACTTTAATAAAACGTAAATTAAAAATAATCACCAAATTACTAAAGTACAGAAATTAATATGAAAAATAAATTAACTCACCCATCATGTTGTTCGTAGTTCGCGAAGGCCTCCGGATCTCGATATACACGATGTTGGCTGAAAAAAATCTGATGACTGACTGTGCTTGCATTTTTTTTTTAGTTAAGAAATTAATGCTCACACTGACAAAAAAAAAACAAAAGGCTTATTTCTTTTTTTTTTTAATATTTAGGGAGAACATATAAAATTATTTTTTTATTATTTCTTTTTGTTTTTTTTTTTTGTTTTTTTGTTGTTTTAATAAAATTTAGACATAATATAATAGGCATATAATCTTACTTTTTTCTTTAACAATTTAATTATAGTTATTAAACTATATCTATATATCTGATTACAAATAATATAATTATGCTACAAATTCTATCGGAATAAGGTTTACACGTTTTTTTTTTTTTGTGTCGATTTAGATTACAGAAAGTTCTCTTAGGAATGTAAGGAACGTACGCTAATAGGTCACACCAAAAAATTGAACACCATTTTTAAATTAAAGTTGGTACAAAAAAAAACTGAAATTAATCTTTGTCGCGGTCCCTCTCGGAAAGGCATGGACCTCGTGGCTCGAAAAGAGGTTGAATATTGGGGCAGGGTTGAATGATACTGGAAAATCTGGAGGAGGTAATACGTTAAGATCGGTTATAAAAAAGTTTGGAGTGGAGATGGTTTGTTGTTGGATCACTTTGTTGCACTTATGGCGTTTATTTCGTGGAGGATATATGTGGCCAGAGAGCACGTGGTTAGGACGATGGAAAGTTGTTTGCTGGGATATCGTGGTCGCGGTATTAGTACCCGTAAAAGAAACACCATATATTTATAAATTTTATGTGCTGTTTAGGTGGCTTCATAAAATTATTTTCAAGCCTCACGCTCCTTGGTTGTAACTAATTTCCATTGGCATGATTGAATTACCACGTTTTCACTGAGCATTCACTTGGCTTCTTTTTTTATAAAATTTTAGAAGGCCAAAATTTTGTCTGTGTCTCTTTTTTTTATATATTGTTTTTAATGCTGTTTTTTTTTTCGATTTTATTTTTAATAAATGTTAGCCGGTATCTAATTTTTCTTTTTCCGGAAAATGTTTATTTTATTTTCACATGTAGAATATGCTTCTACATTGGTACATATACTTTAGTTTTTATTTTCAACTCTTATTTTTTTCTGATCAAACACCTGCCCTTATCAACGGTTACCAACTTAATGCCCGCAAAACCATTTTACGGTCTTTTGTTCTGCTTCGAATCAATTGGCTTTATTCCTTTCCCTTTCTCACCAATAGCAGTCAGAAAAATCGCATGATTATCCCGTTAGAATTTAAAATATAAAACTGATATCAAAAGAAAACACGTAAAAATAGCAATATAAGATCCACTTTGCATCCTTGCCAGATTAAACTTATAATCGATCATAATAAAATAGTGTTGCTAATACTCATTTAAGAAAGAAAATTGTCTAATACATCGTTTTATGCCTTGACAAATTACATGTCAAGTTTTAAGCAATATATGAGATAAAAATATTAAGGAGACAAGTACAAAACAGAATTTGTGTTATTTTATACAGACGTCTGGGTGTTTGAAAATTGAAAGGCTTTATTATATTGGAATATACCAATATATGACTAAAACAAATAAAGTGAATGTAACAATTTGTTGACATGTTATGTTCTACTACAAAAACTGGTCATTACAAAACTAGACAATAATGATGATTCATGACATTATTGGCTTGAAAAAGACAGTTCATGGACGAAGATCCTTTGAATTATAGGTGCCAACAATTCGACCCTGTAAATCCTCAATAAGATAATAATGGGATCCTAATTTTTCCCTAATTCGGCATTTTATAAAAAGTGGTGACAGTTTTGCATTAAAGCCTTTTTCGGCATTGCTTTGCACAAAACTTCTTCTATACACTTCTTGACCGATACGAAAACTGACTGGACGGGAACGAAGGTTATATTGTTTTCGACTGACCTCGTAGGCAGCCCTAATGTGTTTTCGTATGTCTGCGCGAAGAAGATGCAGATTGTCATCTCGAGACAAAGAGTACATCGGTTCGTCTAGCATTTTGAGGTTCTTTAACAAAGAGTATGAACTTGCATGCGTGATCATATCAAATCCAAAAACTGCATGGTATGGGGAACGTTGAATAGTCTGATGATAGGAATTCCGTAGGGCACAGCTAATTTGTGACAAACTCGCGTCCCAAGAGCGATGATCGTTTTCCAAATAGGCGCGTATTCCTGCAATAACAGATCTGTTTACGCGTTCTGACGCATTGCTTTGTGGAGAATAAACGGCTGTATATATATGTTGGATGCCGAGACTGGTCAGAAATGCATTAATTAAAATTATTAGCTCTGAATTGAGAGCCGTTATCGCTCACAATTGTTTCAGGGACACCGTATATATGAAAGATTTGCTTTTGTAAATAATCTATAATTATGGAATTTCGACAAGTGATCTAAAACTATTAAAAGTCCAATATTTCCTGATTTGCTTCTAGGGTAGGGTCCGATTAGATCTATATATAACCGCTGAAAAGGCCTGCAAGACAAGGCTTGTCTACCCATTTCTGGTTTTGGAACAACATTGGGTGCTTTTGTGGTTTTACATACATCGCATTTTCCGACATAAGTTCTAACATCTTTTACTAATCCAGGCCAGTAAAAATTTCTTCGAAGAAGTTGGACAGTTTTTACCATTCCGCCATGGGCTGTTATGGGATCATCATGAGCCCTTTTAATAACAATTTGTCGTAATTTTTCTGGTATCCAGAGCTTCCAGCTGAATTTTTCCTGTTCCACTTCCCTGGTGCAATGCTCCGTTCTGATGTAAACGTATTTATCAATTACTTTAATGTCCGGGTACTTACTTGGTTCAGTCGTTATCTTTTCCTTTAAGTCTTGATATTCTAAGTCCATAAAATGCGGTGAATTTAAATCAATTTCCGGTGGCGTTAATATTATTTCCGAAACTTCTTCATCTAAGGAGCGGGATAAGGCATCAGGCACTACATTTTCTTTTCCTTTTCTGTGACTAACAGTGAATCTAAATCCTTGAAGCTTAAAAACCCAACGAGCTAAGCGTCCTGTTAAATCGGGTTGGCGCAGCAACCAAACAAGGCTGGCGTGATCCGTAATTACTTCGAAGTCCTGTAACTCTAAGTAGCAACGGAAGCGGTGTATAGCTTCAACTGCTATAGTTTCTTTGGGCTATAGTTTCTTTGGGCGCTGTTTAACTTTTTGCTCATAAAGGCGACTGGTCTTTCGTTTCCGTGTTCATCAAGTTGTACTAACACTGCTCCGATGCCATAATTACTAGCGTCACAATGTAAAAAGAATTTTTTCGAAAAATCTGGATTGATAAGAACAGGAGTTGTTGTTAAGAGTTTTTTTATTGTCTCAAATGCGGCGTTTGCTTCTGACGTCCCACAAAATTTTTTTTTCTTTGAAAGAACTTCGCTGATGGGATATACAATACTAGAGAAGTTTTCTACGAACCTGCGATACCAACCCGCTAACCCTAGGAAGCCACGAACTTGTCGAATAGTTTTCGGGACTGGCCAATTGACTATAGCACTTACTTTCTCGGGGTCAGCGGATATACCACCATTACCAATAATATAGCCTAAGTAAGGAACTTGTGTAACACAAAATTTACTCTTAGAAATGTTTAATGTAAGATTTGCCTTACGAAATTCTTCTGCGACACGAACTAAAACTGATAAGTGTGCGGAAAAGTCCTCTGAAACTATTACTAAATCGTCTAAATAACCAAAAACAGAATTTCGTAAATCTGGTGGTATTATTTCGTCGATTAGGCGACACATTGTTGAAGGGGCGTTACAGAGCCCAAATGGCATGACTGAGAATTCGTATAGTGGGCGTCTTGCCTTGGGAAGTCTGGAAAATATGCCTTCTATAGATGGGAGAGGATATGCATCTTTCTTGGTTACGGAATTAAGTTTCCTTGCGTCCAAGCAGAGACGGACTTTGTTGGGTTTTATTACCAACCGCATCGGTGAGCTCCATGGGGATTGAGATGGTTCTATCACACCCAAGGTCAACATTCGATCAACTTCAACAAACATCAATTTCTCTACCGCGGGAGAAACGGGGTAAAATCTCTGTTTTATTGGTTTTGAATCTCCAACGTCGATATGGTGCTTAATTTAACTTGTTTTTCCTAAACCCTGCTGTTCAAAATTGGGAAATAGTGCTATTATAGCGTGTAATTGTTGACGTTGACTCGGGGTTAAGGAACATTCTAGGTTTTCGGATGTTAGATCAGAACTGCTTTGATCTGAGGACCTGACTTCAGATATTCCGTTTTGAAAAGTGGATAAACAACCATTAGCTAACCTAGATTGATCTACAATATCGACGGACTCGACAATATTGGGAATCAAATTAAACGCGTCACAGAAATCTACACCCAAAATAAGATTCTGTTTAATTGATGGAATTATAAATAGATTCATTAGCCTTTTTTGATCTTTAAAATGCAATTCAACTGATAGCCATCCTGTAACGATTTGCGACCGTCCATCCGCTGTTTTGACTAGTGACCGACATTTATTAAAAGTTGGAAAATTCGAAAAATCTTTCTGTGCTAGTTCTCCTCCTATACAGGAAATATTTGCTCCTGTGTCCAAGAGTCCATATTCATAAAAATTTTAAAATGATACTTTAGTATAATAACGATTATCGTGAAAGTTATTAATAATAGCAGAAACTAACAACTTTTTACACCGTCTACGCAACTTATAAAAATTACGCATTCTACGCGTTGAACGTTTAGGCTTAAATTTACGCTGCTGCAAGATTGCATCTGTATTAAAAATGTTATTTCTTTTAGCAATATAGTGTTGCCACCTGAGGTGATAGGGCCAATTAGGAAAAATAATTTTTGACAAGTGTTTTTCTTCCGAAGTTGCTTTCGGTATGGGATTTTGTAAAATTTTATTTATATTTTCAAACTTTGGGTAATCAGTAAGGTCGTCTTGAATTGCAGATTTATCGTCGTTGACTGTATTATCAGCAGCATTTAGTTTTTTGAAATCATTGGGGAGTTTTTTGAAAAATTAAGCTTTTTAATGGAGCAGGTGGGACATTGTGGCTTATAGGTATCTTTGGCACCGCAACCATAGCAAAATATTTTCCGCTCTTTTAGGCAATCATACCAAAAATGATCTGGTTCTCCACAATTCCAGCAACGAATTACTTTAGGATTGGCAACCAGAGCATTAATTTCATCAGTTGGTGAAGATACTAACTGGTGCGATTCATTAGCCTCTACCTCCGAAATTTGACGTCTTGCCATTGGATAATTGGGTAAGCGAACGTTTAAATTTTTTCTTACATGATCTTCATTCCAAAATGTTTCTCTCATTTGGACTAACTTTCTTAAATGTGGGATTGAATGTACCGGAATGTAAAGAATATCCTGGCGAATTTCTGGTCTCAGTTTTCAAGTTAAGATTTCAATGACCTCCATTTCAGGGATAGGAGAAGGTAAACGATCCATGATGGAAGAAATAACATCAAAAAAGGCATCAAATGTTTCCCCTACTTTCTGTTTCCTATTGCGTATTTCTTCTTTTATATCAAAAGAAGATTTAAAATCTCGGTATTGACATTTTATAGCTTCACAGAAATCTTCCCAATTTACAGTATTCACCTGCTTCCTGTATCGCCAGTACC
Source organism: Gymnosoma rotundatum (assembly GCA_916610165.2). Classification (NCBI taxonomy): domain Eukaryota; kingdom Metazoa; phylum Arthropoda; class Insecta; order Diptera; family Tachinidae; genus Gymnosoma; species Gymnosoma rotundatum. The sequence goes on along the minus strand of OU744337.1, from coordinate 84,130,412 downwards.
AGTCTTTGGCTTTACCCTTTAACAGAACGTTTAAATTTTTTACTATAGGATTAAAATCTCCATTGAAATTATCAATGGTTAAAGAATTGATTCTATATAGAAGTTCCGGACGACGATCCATCAAACTTTATGTTCCAGCTTTGAATTATAGCTGTCAGTTTATCTGGATTAAAACAAGATGCGTTTGAGTTTGATTGAGGTGGGGTATATGACCGATTCGAAAATCTATGGGGATAGTTGGTATTATTTACCCCAGAAAAACTACTGGGTTGATTGTGTCGGTTAAATGATGCGTTTAAATTAACACTATTAGGATGGTTGGTGTTTTCTTCAGCTCCCCCAGAATTCGCTTGCAAATTTGGAACAAGGTTGAAATTAGTTAAGAGTCTAGCCATAGTGGTCTCAATCATTTGATTTAAATAGTTATAATCAATATTAGATTTCGGATTTCGTCTATTCCGATTATTTGGGGAAGTATTATGGTTAGGAGATTTTTCCCTGAGTGGCTGAGCTACCGCTTCTTCCTGGCTCTCATTGTCTATTTCCAATAAGTTTCGTTGACTATCATGAAACAAAGTTTGGCTTTGACTTGGAGTATTGTATGGAATCGTTACGGTCCCGCGGCCTCTACCTCTAAATGCTTGTTTAGACTGAATTTGCTTAGAGGCATTGTCTGATTGGTTCGAAAAAATTATTCTTTTAAGATCAGAAAGATTGCATGATTTTCTACAATTGGGGCATTCTGCCGAATTGGCTAAAAAGTTGTCGATACAAGAACGATGAAACGAATGGTAACACGTGCTAATTATAAGACAGTTGTCATTTTCAGACATACCTGTAGTACACACACTACAAATGTTTTCCCCGCCAGTAGAGGATGTGGAGGCCATGGCTTCATTAGGCGGCGTTCGAGAAAGTGCCATTTAAAACGTTTTTTAAATATATAAAAAATATATATAACTGACGTTAACCAATATTCCAAAGAATTAATAGTATTTCTAAAAATAATAATAAGTACAAACTGTCAAACTAAAAAGTTGCTTTAAAACAAAAAAAATTGTTTTTTTCGACTTTCTTTTCTTTCTTTAAGGTTGATAGATATTTAACCCTGTTTAGATACAACCAAAAAAAAATCGGCTAGGTTACAATAAGCAGGCTATATAGATATAGGTACCAACAAGATCCTTGTTACAGGTATCAAACCAATTATCCTCAATAAAAGAATAATTATTGCTTTTAGGAAATAAATCGGGATAAAAGTTCGCAACAGCGCAAAATTTTTATTTTCCGCGATTTAAAAAAACTCAACTGAACCATGCAACACAGATTCTATCACTACCTTTATCTGACGTAGAAGAAAAAACTATACACTAACACCTATGTTCCGGCGAAAGGACAAACAGATATCTTATAGGTCGCCTACTTGAATATGTCCTCAAGTACACGAAAAGAAATCCATATAAGAACTGCATGTTATTCTCCAAAACCTGTCAATGTTATTGAACGTTTTTTCTTTAGCGCGATGAAAAAGGAAATCCATTTTGTGACTACAATTTAAACATTTTTTTCTTCGGGAACCAAAAGCAAATAATGGGTTACTTACTTTCGGGCCCCACGTTGGGCGCCATTATTTTTATTTAATTAAATTACTGTTATGAACACGAAGAAAATCGAGTTCAAAAGGATGGGGGTCAGCTGGATAACTATGTCTATGATGTTAGCATGAGGACTACGGGAGCCATTGAGGTGTTAAGCTAGCTAAAAGTCGGTTGTGGGGGGGTTGGGTCCTCATAACAACAAACTCACATAGTTAACAGTAAGTTTTGTTTAATTTTATTTTTATTATAGACTCCCTATTTTTGGAGATGGTATTTTTATGCTGGAATAGATTATGGGAGGAAAAAAAATGCTAAGAAAACCTTTTTCTTTGCGGTAGTATCAATTTAGGGAAGCTTCGTCAGGTGTTGTTACCCTTCCCTACCAATGTCCTAGCGACCAAGGATTTCTTAGGAGCCCAAAAGCAAAATTTTAACCTATCAACCTTCGAAAGAAAAGACTAGTTTTTCTTTTACTCCATTATGGTTAACAAACAAGATTATTTATTTATTTATTTAAACTGATTCCATTTGCGTAAGTTAATAATAAAAAAATTTATATCAAATAACAGATAAAAATTAATTTCAATTTTACAAAATTTTATCCTAAATTATTTTATTTTATATATATCTTTTTTTTAAAGGCTTTTTCGTAGCTAGAGCATTAAACAAAAAAAATTTATTCCTAAGCCAAGGAAACATACTGTTTAGTCAAAAAAGTAATGAAAAAAATGAGAAATACTTTAATAAAACGTAAATTAAAAATAATCACCAAATTACTAAAGTACAGAAATTAATATGAAAAATAAATTAACTCACCCATCATGTTGTTCGTAGTTCGCGAAGGCCTCCGGATCTCGATATACACGATGTTGGCTGAAAAAAATCTGATGACTGACTGTGCTTGCATTTTTTTTTTAGTTAAGAAATTAATGCTCACACTGACAAAAAAAAAACAAAAGGCTTATTTCTTTTTTTTTTAATATTTAGGGAGAACATATAAAATTATTTTTTTATTATTTCTTTTTGTTTTTTTTTTGTTTTTTTGTTGTTTTAATAAAATTTAGACATAATATAATAGGCATATAATCTTACTTTTTTCTTTAACAATTTAATTATAGTTATTAAACTATATCTATATATCTGATTACAAATAATATAATTATGCTACAAATTCTATCGGAATAAGGTTTACACGTTTTTTTTTTTTGTGTCGATTTAGATTACAGAAAGTTCTCTTAGGAATGTAAGGAACGTACGCTAATAGGTCACACCAAAAAATTGAACACCATTTTTAAATTAAAGTTGGTACAAAAAAAAACTGAAATTAATCTTTGTCGCGGTCCCTCTCGGAAAGGCATGCACCTCGTGGCTCGAAAAGAGGTTGAATATTGGGGCAGGGTTGAATGATACTGGAAAATCTGGAGGAGGTAATACGTTAAGATCGGTTATAAAAAAGTTTGGAGTGGAGATGGTTTGTTGTTGGATCACTTTGTTGCACTTATGGCGTTTATTTCGTGGAGGATATATGTGGCCAGAGAGCACGTGGTTAGGACGATGGAAAGTTGTTTGCTGGGATATCGTGGTTGCGGTATTAGTACCCGTAAAAGAAACACCATATATTTATAAATTTTATGTGCTGTTTAGGTGGCTTCATAAAATTATTTTCAAGCCTCACGCTCCTTGGTTGTAACTAATTTCCATTGGCATGATTGAATTACCACGTTTTCACTGAGCATTCACTTGGCTTCAATTTTTATAAAATTTTAGAAGGCCAAAATTTTGTCTGTGTCTCTTTTTTTTATATATTGTTTTTAATGCTGTTTTTTTTTCGATTTTATTTTTAATAAATGTTAGCCGGTATCTAATTTTTCTTTTTCCGGAAAATGTTTATTTTATTTTCACATGTAGAATATGCTTCTACATTGGTACATATACTTTAGTTTTTATTTTCAACTCTTATTTTTTTCTGATCAAACACCTGCACTTATCAACGGTTACCAACTTAATGCCCGCAATACCATTTTACGGTCTTTTGTTCTGCTTCGAATCAATTGGCTTTATTCCTTTCCCTTTCTCACCAATAGCAGTCAGAAAAATCGCATGATTGTCCCGTTAGAATTTAAAATATAAAACTGATATCAAAAGAAAACACGTAAAAATAGCAATATAAGATCCACTTTGCATCCTTGTCAGATTAAACTTATAATCGATCATAATAAAATAGTGTTGCTAATACTCATTTAAGAAAGAAAATTGTCTAATACATCGTTTTATGCCTTGACAAATTACATGTCAAGTTTTAAGCAATATATGAGATAAAAATATTAAGGATACAAGTACAAAACAGAATTTGTGTTATTTTATACAGACGTCTGGGTGTTTGAAAATTGAAAGGCTTTATTATATTGGAATATACCAATATATGACTAAAACAAATAAAGTGAATGTAACAACTTGTTGACATGTTATGTTCTACTACAAAAACTGGTCATTACAAAATATATTCTCAGAAATTAGTGATAAACTAATTAAATACCTTTTGGCATTTTTTTTTAATTTGCTTATTACCTTTTTTTCAGAGATTGTTTTAGAAAGTAACTAATAATACTTTAAATTCGTTTTTCGTCCTCTGTGCGAAATATTTTGTAAGAAGTTAAAGGCAAACTTATATAATGCATTTTGACCAATTTTTAATCCTGCAAAGTTAACTTCTTAACTGTTTTCAAAAAGTGTTTCATAAAATAACTTTTAATATTTTTGATTCGTTTTTCGTCCTCTGTATATGTGTGCGAAAGATTTTTTGAGAAATTAATAACAAATTTATTTAATACATTTTGACGATTTTTTCTAAAATATGGTTTTTGTTAATAATGCATCTACATTACACTGAAATCTTATTCTTATAAGATTTCGATCATTATCTAGGTGATTTTTAGTATATTTCCGACTATTTTTCTGTTTGCTGTGCATGTGAAATCTTGCTACTGTCAAAAAAATTAAGTTTAAATTGTCCTATTCCGTTCTCCATGAGTCACGGAAAACCCTCCACTACGTCTGCTACACTGGCAACTTGTCTTTTATGCGCGGCTATTCGCTCAGTGGGCTTGGGCGGGTGTTCGTTGCAGGCGATCGTAGAGGTCATGGACCTAATTAAAATTGTGCCAGTGTGGCCGACAAAAGTACAAAGAAAACAAAGGGGCTCATCTGCACAGGCGATTCTGAAAAAAGGTGGTAGATGGAGATGGTGTTCCTCTACCCGGCTACCCTCCCTCGCTTTACTCCAGACTTAGTAAAACTTATCCGTAGTGATCTCAGTTGCCTCTATTTTTGGGATCACCCCTACTACAAGCCGTACACACACTCAACAATACTCACCCTCTTGAATTATTAATTTATTCTTCCATCAAAGAGAATGCTTATAAAATTCATTAACAATGTATTTTTACAGAGAAAAATCTTATGCCTTCTGCGGCTAGGTTCTTACCAAATTCCCTAAGTTCGAACTTTACACTAATTTCTATACCTCATTGACTTCAATTATTCCCCGTGGGGATTACAAACTTTGGTTTTGAATTCATCACAGTGAATTACTTTTCGTTTCATTGGTTTATTCTATTTTTTTTTTTTGTTTTCCTTTAAATTTCCTTTTTTTTCTTTTATATCTTACTTTCTAATTTTCTCTTTTAATAAAATGTTCAATCCCAACTAAAGTTTTATAATTAAACAAAAACAAAAAAAATTTCACTTATGATTTTTTTCTCTTTTAATCAAATGTTTAATTTTAACTAACATTTTATAATCAAACAAAAACAAAAACATTTTACTTATGATTTTTTTCTCGGGTTCTAAGTTTCTTTTAGTTTTTGTTTCTTTTCTTTGTTTGCTTCCTTTTTTCTTGATTTTTTTCTTCTTACAGTGTCAACACTGGGGAACTCTGTTTAAAGAAAACTGACCAATCCCGAAGGAAACAAGTTTACCATTATTTACTGTACCGCGTTCTTATATGTATTTCGTTATATTATTGTCTTCTGAGAGACATATCAAGTGCTTATTAAACGGGGCAAGCGGAATTTATTTGAAAAAAACAATTGTTTCTTTTTGGTCTTAAGAACTAAATCAATATACCGAGTTTTCGTTTTATATTAATAGGCAAAACACAACACAAAGGATAAAATACCAAACCTATCGTAGGAACACCTTAGCAAGAAAACTTGCTTATCTGGCCTCGTAAGTGGGCTCTGATGTCCGCGCGACCAACGAGTTTAACTAACTACTGATACTTATCTGTAATTTTGCTACCAAAAATGCTACTGCTGTCTCTGGGGTTGTTGTAGAAGATGTCGACTTTTGCTGATGGTGAAGATGTAGTAGAAGTGATGTTGACTTTTATGCTGTTTCTGGGGATGTTGGAGATGATGTTGACTTTTAAGCTGTTTCTGGGGATGTTGGAGATGATGTTGACTTTTAAGCTGTTTCTGGGGATGTTGGAGATGATGTTGACTTTAGCTGATGGTGAAAATGTGGAAGTGATGTTGCCTTTATCTGATGGTGAAAATGTGGAAGTGATGTTGACTTTATGCTGTTATGGTTGCTGTTGTTATATTTGGAAACATAACTGGTGTTTCGGCCGCATAATATTTGCTTATTATATTTTTAACATAATTTTGAAATGGTGTACCAATTTTATTTAGATTTCGAAATTCCATTTGTGTAAGGAATGTGGCATTGTTGTTACTTTCTTTATTGTGTTGCAAACCAAGGCGATGTTGATAAGTATTATTTAGACTGTTGCTGTTGTTGTTATTATTATTGTTATTAATTGTTCTTGCTGACGACTTGTTCTTTTTGTTTGCTTGTGTTATATTATGGTTATTGTTATAATATGGACTATTGTATTTATACGCGGGAGACGATCAAATAAGCTGCTCTTGATTTTCTTGATCTTCTTTAAAGATTTCTGGATTTTTCCTTCAATCCGTATGGCTGCTGGTGACAATCATAAAGATATCATTTGTTTTTGTGGATGATGCATTGGAAGATGCCTCTTGCAAATCATAATTTTTATGCCAATATGCCTTTGACTTCGCCTTTTTGTGCTCGTTATTATTTAATATTAAATTGTGAGCCTTAGATCGTTCCCGATGAGGCTGACAATTTAATAGTCTTGTGCGTCGAGGGTGTCTTATGGCACTCCTAAGGAGATGGTGAAGCCTTTAGGTGTTCTGCCAGATAATCCACAGCTTCCACTCTGTCGATTGCTGCACTGTGAAATATTTCTTTTTCCACACGCATCAGCGCAATCTCCGTGTTTACGCTCACAAATTACAGGGTTTATCGCCCTTAAGCAATAAGTCAGCTCTTTTGTTACACACTTTTCTTTCCCGACTTCGTTGCGTTAATTCAAAACTTTTGTTTCACTTCACTACGATTGCGACCTCCCGCCACACATTCATTCCACTCTCGCACACCAGAAAAAAAGACCGGAAACTCTTTGGAGCCATTTTAATGATGGCAGTTTTCTCGTATATTCTACGCCTTGGCTGCCAACTTCGTGATGCAGAGTTGATGTTGCATACGTTTTATTGCAGCTCTGTCGAGTGTTACCTAATCGCGTTGGCGCGTGCCCCTTAACCACTTGAAACATTACACACCTCCTTACTTCGGTGAGAAATTTTTTTTTCTTTTCATCATATTAGCAATTTACATTTGCCAATATGATAAAAAGAAAAAAAAATTTCATCAGCTAACGTACCTCTGCTGAATTTACGCCTTTAGGTCTTTCGCATGATATATTCCGAGAGGTTTTCCTTGCAGATTCTCTACCTCATATAGGTGGCTACCAACACGCTTAGCTATTCGGCATTTGATGAATCTTTTACACAATTTCGCAGAAATCCGCTTCGTGAAGTCGGACAGTTGAAAGTTCCTTCTGAACACCTCTTGACCTATTTTGAACGTTGTGCTTCTAGACCTTGTATTGTAACGTTTGGCGTTTGTCTCATAACATTTGTGTAGATTCTCCCGTACCTTGTCTCTCACTAATTCTAGGAATTCGTTTCGATTTTCTATCCGGTTTTCCGAATCTTCCAAAAGGTCGAGCTGCCTGGCTAATTTATACGTTGAAGCATGCGTTATCATGTTTGTTCCGAACAAAAGAAAATATGGGGTTACGCCCGTAGCTGTATGGACTGCCGACCGCAACGCACATTCGATCTCGCATAGATGAACGTCCCAATCGGTCTGGTTGTCATCCAGATATGACCTGATTGCTGCTAACACCGACTGATTCACGCGTTCTGATGCATTAGCCTGGGGCGCATAATTCCCTGTTCTCATATGCCTGATACCAAAACTGGCTATCATTTCGACGAAGTCTTTGCTCGTGAACTGCTTGCCGTTGTCAGATACCAGCGATTCCGGGCATCCAAATTTTTAGAATATTTCCTGAATTAGAAAATTAATGACACTTTTCGTGTTCGCTTTGGACATGGGCTTGAGAAAGACGAACTTGGAAAAGTAATCTAGCACTATGAAAATAAAGCAGTTTCCCTTTCTCGAGCGCGTATATGGGCCTAGAAAGTCAACACAGATCCGCTGAAAAGGTCTGCTAACATCGGGTTCACGTCCCATAGGTGGCTTCAGTATTCTATTCGAGGGTTTACTTTCTTTGCACGTCTCGCAGTTATTTACAAATTCGCGTATGTGCACATTCATGTGCGGCCAGTAAAACCATTCTCGGACTCGCCTAATTGTCTTCCCCACTCCACCATGAGCTGCGGCTGGTGAGTTATGCGCTTGAGTGATTATTCCGTTGGTAAGTCCTGTTGGTACCCATAACTTCCATTCGTGTTCTTCTTGGGCTACATCTCTTCCATAACTGTGCGTTCTTTTGTAAACCAACCCGTTGGTGACTTTTATATCTGGTAATCTTTGTTGATGTGTTTCTACGGTTTCAATTAACTTCTGATAGTCTTCTGTTCTAAATTCTCCCGATGTTAAATCCACAATTATGTCTTTCGATACCTCCACACCGTCCATGTCATATCTCGAAAGGGTATCTGGCACTACGTTTTTTGATCCTTTCCGGTGTTTAATTGAGAAAGTATATGCTTGTAATTGTAGGCTCCATCTCGCGAGTCTTCCGTTTAAATCTCGCTGGGACATTAGCCACTTGAGGCTAGAATGGTCAGTTATGATTTCAAACTCCATTAATTCCACGTAAGGCCGAAAGCGTTTTACTGCTAATACTACTGCAAGGCATTCCCTTTCGGTTACAGAATAATTTTTCTGAGCGGTTGTCAACTTTTTTGAAAAATAAGCTATTGGGTGTTCTCCTCCTTCTTCGTCCTGTTGAAACAGAACTGCGCCTACTCCCACATTTGATGCGTCACACTGGATATAGAATTTTTTGTTAAAGTTCGGTTGCGTTAACACTGGCTTGGCGGTCAATTTTTCTTTTAGCTTTTCGAAGGCGACCTGAGCTTCTTTAGTAAATCTGAACGTTTTGCTTTTCTTTAATGTTTCGGAAATAGGGGCAGTTAATGTTGCGTAATCGTGCATAAAGCGCCGGTACCAGCCTGTGGTGCCTAGAAAGCTTCGTACCTGCTTAGGCGTTGTGGGGTACTTCATATCCACTATCGCTTGTATTTTGGCTGGATCTGGTTTTAATTTTCCTTCCCCTACTATATATCCTAAATATTTTAACTCCTTGCAACAAAACCTTGATTTACTAACGTTTATTGTAAGTTTCGCCTTGTCCAAGCAGTGGGCTACTTCCGCTAATATTTTCAAGTGCTCCTCAAAGTCGGGAGATACCACCAGCAGATCATCCAAATAGACGAACACACTTTCTCTTAAGCGTGCTGGAATCACCTTGTCCATTAGACGGCAAAGCCTTTGGGCCGCATTGCACAACCCAAACGGCATTACCGTAAACTGGTACAAGGGTCTTCCAGGCACTGTAAAGGATGTTTTCTCTCGGCTTTGTTCTGCCAGTGGTATCTGCCAGAACGCGTCTTTTAAATCGATGCTAGAGATAAAATGGGTATCCCCTAATCTGCTTAACAGGCCCTCAATATGGGGAAGTGGATAGGCGTCCTTTACGGTCAGTTCATTGAGCCGACGCGCGTCCAGACAGATTCTTAATTTTTCCCCTTTCTGCACCAAGGTGACCCTATTGTTCCAGGGGCTCTCGCTCGGCTCAATGACTCCCAGGGATAGCATCCTATCCAGTTCCCCATACATAAGCTTCTGTACGGCAGGCGACACTGGATAGTGTTTTTCCTTAACCGGAACTGCATTGCCTGTATCGATATGGTGCGCTTCCAAAGATGTCTTCCCTAGACCCTTGCGTGTAAAGCAGGGAAATGCCTCGATTGTACTTTCCAACCTCTGTTGCTGCTTAGGATCTAAACGATGCATTCGAGGAAAGCTGTTATTTCCGAACTCCTCATCACTTGTGTTTATTGAAAAAGAATTCACTTCAAACCTCAACAAATTAAATTTCTTCATAAAATCCACCCCAAGAAACAAAGGTAGCTTTAGAGTAGGGACAAGGAAGAAGTCTACTGGTTCCGTGACCTTATTAAACGTAATCGTCGCTCTAACTCGACCTATTATTAAATTCAACCGACCATCGGCAGTTTTTATTTTCGCCTGATATGGGTAGACAGTTATTTGTGCTTTTTGTACGTAATCAAGACAATCTTTGCCTAGGCATGTCACAGTGGCTCCGCTATCTAGCAAACCCTGAATTGGCTGCCCATTGATCTCCACGGTAGTATAAATCCTGGTATCTGGTCCCTCATAAATACTTGCCTCCGAAATTTCTAATCTTGTGTGCTTCCTTAATTTAAAACGTTCACGTGCTTTTATAATTCTGACCGGAGTTCCGAAGATTTTCTCCCTCGCCTTATTATACTCCTGAATGCGGATCTCAAGGGGCTTGAAGTGGCTTGGTATGCCCTGGGTGCTAGTGGGAACTTCCCGTTGGTGATTCTTTAAAATGGCTTTCGGCGCTCGATCCGCAGTTCCTACATTCGCCCCTAGTCTGTGTGGTATTTCGGGCTTGAACGCAAGATTGGTGTTGTGCTCTGTTATTGAGTTTTGGGATAACGGATTGGCGAACGCCCCTCTATCCCTGTCCGAGACGCGTTCGTCTTCAGGTTTCCCTGACATTTCGGACACCTTGGAGTAACTGTGTCCTCCAATCCACATTTGTAGCAGAACAGCCTTCGCTTTTCTTCAGCACAATCAAAGAATGTGTGGCCTTCAGTTTTGCAATTCCAGCATACAAGTTTTTTTATTCCGCCCATAGCATCTAGTTCTTCCTCTTCACGTGTTTCCGCTGGTAAAAATTCGACTTCATGAATGTTTCTTGGTGGTACCCGTCCGCTGAATTGTCGGTGGTTGTTTAACAGGTTTTCTGCCCTACGGCACTCCCCTGCAAACTGAGCCAAACTATTAACCGATGCCGAGAATAATAATTGCGCCATCGGGCTTCGCAGATTTCCTCGCATGATGCTCACTAAGTCCCTTTCCCCTATCGGAGTTCTCAGCTGGTTTCTTAGTTTAATTACCGAATTATAAAAGTCGTCAAAGGATTCCGTGCTCTGCTGTCTTCGATCTAGAATTTTCCTCTGAATGTCAAAGTCGCTGTCAAACCGATGGAATTGGCTGATCAACGCCGCCTTAAGATCTCTCCACCGCGACACGTTGTTAAATCTGCGATGGTCCCAGAACCAATCGCGAGCGGTTCCACTTAGCAAATGATGAAAGGACCGCAACACGTCTCTCCATTCACACCCATAATCTGCTTGCAGCGTCTCCACCCTAAAGACAAAATCCTCTATACTCGACGTTTTGCTAGTTCCATCAAAAGTTATGCCCCATTTATCAATCCGTAGCCCAGAATCTTGCGAGTGTTGCCTTATTGAATCTGGAAACTGTACTGAGTATGGACTTCCTGGTCGAAATGCCAAATCCGAATTACCGTCTCTAGCGGGTCTGTTGATGTTCTCTTCAGCTGAGTTCGCGTTATAGTTCTTCCTACCCTTATCTTTGTTACTTGGTACTTGATTTGAATCGGTCCTCGCGTTACGATTATGATTCATTTGGTCTTGCCAGCGTTGCATCTGTAGCTGATTCGTGAAAGCGTTCGTCACTGCCGGCGGTGGCTGAGATAAGTCAGGCAACGTGTAATTTCCATTAGCCGGGTTAGCGTGGATAGGTTGTTGTTGAGGCTGGCTTCCTATACTTTGTTGTATCATTCTTGGGATTAGGTTTAATAAACGGTCTTCAAAATTACTCAGGTCTTCCTGAGTCAACACCCTAGGTCCATGATCCTGCTCACTACGTTCGGCCCGTCTAACTGGTACCTCCCTTTGTCGAAAAGCCTCCGCCACACCTTGCGCGCTTATACTGCTGTATGGCGGAGTAGCAATGGTGCTGTTGCCAGAAAAACTATCGCTACTAGCTTCCAACACGTTTTGTACCTGTGCGCTGATCACCGTTGCATTTGGACTAGAGCTCGTAGGTATTGCCCCTGTTTCTCCTGCAGCTGTTGTTGTTGTAGATGTCGTTGTGGTTGCTGCTGACGTCGTTGCCGCCTCGTCTGCTCTACTCCTCGACCGTGTTCCCAACATTCTTTCCTTTCTGTAGTTTTACCCGATCCCCTGCAACTCACACGCTCTTAGCGTCAACAAAAAAAAATTTTTTCCGCCCCGCGCTAACTGATGGACTTCGGTTCCCTGTTTCTACCAACCTACTTACGTATGTAGACCCACAAAAAAATCTTTATTCAAATACAATTCGGTATAAGTTTAAGTCACTGCAATTCGTGTTAAGCAAACCGATAAGATCTAACTATTTTCGCTAGATTTTGGGCTTAAATGTTTAATTTCCGATTTTATATAAAATCTAATACCATACAAAAATAGAATATAAACGGGCAAGGCTACTACGCTTGTTTTCTAAATATGGTGCTATGTAGCGAAAACAAAATCAGCTGTTTAAGAAGTTAAATTCTCTAAAATATATATATATGGTTATTCAAAACGATAGTTTCAAGGTACTTCGGTTATGGTGTTCCAACAACTATTTACAACTGATTGTTTGATATATTATGCCTGGCATTTGTTTTTTTTTATTAGGTTTTTGTTTAAAAATTTTTTTTTTTTTGTTATGTCTCGATTATTATATTTCCTCTTTTTTTTGTTTTTGTTTTTCTTTTCTTTTATATATATTTTATTTATTTTATATATTTAAGGTATATGTTTCTTCTTAAGGTTCTGAATTTTCTTACTACTTCTTTGGGTGAACATTGAGTGAGTGTATATACGAACAAAAGATAAACGAAGCTAGCTTAAAACATACCCCAGCTAAACAAAGTTCGTTTAAACGAATCAATAAATATTCTGCCTAATGAAAAAGCTTTCTTGCCGCTAACAGAGTCCCTGCCTTCGTTACACCGACTAGACTCTGGTCTTACTAGATTCTTATTCATCCTGTGTCGGGGAATTAGTTGCAATTGCTGTGTCCATTAATTAGACCAACAAGACTCACTTATTTCCCTCAACAGTAGTATTATAGGCTCAAAAGTGGTTGCAAACAGACTGACAATGCTGTTGGCATCAACCTGCGTCTAACCTAAATCCGCATACCATAAACAAATGCTTTCTTTTCCTATTGATTCCTTAAAACAACCTTCCCGCTGGCGCACTATTCATGCTACCCTCTACAGAATCAAATTAAATACCCGTACAATTTCGGGCCCCACGTTGGGCGCCATAATTATTTGTCCTATTCCGTTCTCCATGAGTCACGGACCTAATTAAAATTGTGCCAGTGTGGCCGACAAAAGTACAAAGAAAACAAAGGGGCTCATCTGCACAGGCGATTCTGAAAAAAAGGTGGTAGATGGAGATGGTGTTCCTCTACCCGGCTACCCTCCCTCGCTTTACTCCAGACTTAGTAAAACTTATCCGTAGTGATCTCAGTTGCCTCTATTTTTGGGATCACCCCTACTACAAGCCGTACACACACTCAACAATACTCACCCTCTTGAATTATTAATTTATTCTTCCATCAAAGAGAATGCTTATAAAATTCATTAACAATGTATTTTTACAGAGAAAAATTAAAACTTAGATTACAATGGTTGAGTATCTTATGCCTTCTGCGGCTAGGTTCTTACCAAATTCCCTAAGTTCGAACTTTACACTAATTTCTATACCTCATTGACTTCAATTATTCCCCGTGGGGATTACAAACTTTGGTTTTGAATTCATCACAGTGAATTACTTTTCGTTTCATTGGTTTATTCTATTTTTTTTTTTTGTTTTCCTTTAAATTTCCTTTTTTTTTCTTTTATATCTTACTTTCTAATTTTCTCTTTTAATAAAATGTTCAATCCCAACTAAAGTTTTATAATTAAACAAAAACAAAAAAAATTTCACTTATGATTTTTTTCTCTTTTAATCAAATGTTTAATTTTAACTAACATTTTATAATCAAACAAAAACAAAAACATTTTACTTATGATTTTTTTCTCGGGTTCTAAGTTTCTTTTAGTTTTTGTTTCTTTTCTTTGTTTGCTTCCTTTTTTCTTGATTTTTTTCTTCTTACAGTGTCAACACTGGGGAACTCTGTTTAAAGAAAACTGACCAATCCCGAAGGAAACAAGTTTACCATTATTTACTGTACCGCGTTCTTATATGTATTTCGTTATATTATTGTCTTCTGAGAGACATATCAAGTGCTTATTAAACGGGGCAAGCGGAATTTATTTGAAAAAAACAATTGTTTCTTTTTGGTCTTAAGAACTAAATCAATATACCGAGTTTTCGTTTTATATTAATAGGCAAAACACAACACAAAGGATAAAATACCAAACCTATCGTAGGAACACCTTAGCAAGAAAACTTGCTTATCTGGCCTCGTAAGTGGGCTCTGATGTCCGCGCGACCAACGAGTTTAACTAACTACTGATACTTATCTGTAATTTTGCTACCAAAAATGCTACTGCTGTCTCTGGGGTTGTTGTAGAAGATGTCGACTTTTGCTGATGGTGAAGATGTAGTAGAAGTGATGTTGACTTTTATGCTGTTTCTGGGGATGTTGGAGATGATGTTGACTTTTAAGCTGTTTCTGGGGATGTTGGAGATGATGTTGACTTTTAAGCTGTTTCTGGGGATGTTGGAGATGATGTTGACTTTAGCTGATGGTGAAAATGTGGAAGTGATGTTGCCTTTATCTGATGGTGAAAATGTGGAAGTGATGTTGACTTTATGCTGTTATGGTTGCTGTTGTTATATTTGGAAACATAACTGGTGTTTCGGCCGCATAATATTTGCTTATTATATTTTTAACATAATTTTGAAATGGTGTACCAATTTTATTTAGATTTCGAAATTCCATTTGTGTAAGGAATGTGGCATTGTTGTTACTTTCTTTATTGTGTTGCAAACCAAGGCGATGTTGATAAGTATTATTTAGACTGTTGCTGTTGTTGTTATTATTATTGTTATTAATTGTTCTTGCTGACGACTTGTTCTTTTTGTTTGCTTGTGTTATATTATGGTTATTGTTATAATATGGACTATTGTATTTATACGCGGGAGACGATCAAATAAGCTGCTCTTGATTTTCTTGATCTTCTTTAAAGATTTCTGGATTTTTCCTTCAATCCGTATGGCTGCTGGTGACAATCATAAAGATATCATTTGTTTTTGTGGATGATGCATTGGAAGATGCCTCTTGCAAATCATAATTTTTATGCCAATATGCCTTTGACTTCGCCTTTTTGTGCTCGTTATTATTTAATATTAAATTGTGAGCCTTAGATCGTTCCCGATGAGGCTGACAATTTAATAGTCTTGTGCGTCGAGGGTGTCTTATGGCACTCCTAAGGAGATGGTGAAGCCTTTAGGTGTTCTGCCAGATAATCCACAGCTTCCACTCTGTCGATTGCTGCACTGTGAAATATTTCTTTTTCCACACGCATCAGCGCAATCTCCGTGTTTACGCTCACAAATTACAGGGTTTATCGCCCTTAAGCAATAAGTCAGCTCTTTTGTTACACACTTTTCTTTCCCGACTTCGTTGCGTTAATTCAAAACTTTTGTTTCACTTCACTACGATTGCGACCTCCCGCCACACATTCATTCCACTCTCGCACACCAGAAAAAAAAGACCGGAAACTCTTTAGAGCCATTTTAATGATGGCAGTTTTCTCGTATATTCTACGCCTTGGCTGCCAACTTCGTGATGCAGAGTTGATGTTGCATACGTTTTATTGCAGCTCTGTCGAGTGTTACCTAATCGCGTTGGCGCGTGCCCCTTAACCACTTGAAACATTACAAAATGAACTAGATTTAGGGAAAGATTTCAAACCAAATCTAGTAGATTTCGTTCTAATGTAAATGCACTATTACACTCGCATTTAATATTTTTTTAATACTTAATAATTCAATAAAATCTGAAAATCTTAGATTAATGAAATGTTAATCAGGCAATTTTAGTTTAATTAAACTATTTTTTAATAAAATTGTAATTAGTTATATAATAATTATTATTTTTTCCAGTTTAAAATCTTACCTAATTGCATTCAGTGTTACTATTATCCAACTTTTCTGTCAAAAAGATAAAAAAAAACCATAAAAACTTATTGAATTTATTTAGTTCTAATACCTTGAAGTAAAAAATTTTTATAAACCTGTCTTTACGTATGCCCCATCAACTAAAGTACTATTTCCTAAAAGTGGCGTTTACAATAAAGTAAAAAAAAGTAGTAAAAATATTGATATTTTTTCCATAAAAATGTTTCTATAAAAACTGCTTACACTTCATATTCTATGTACCAAAATTAAATTTGTTGGCGATACTTGAAAATAACTTCGGCATATGCACATAATTTATTTGAAATAATTATTTATAATTTTTATATTAATACTGGTGGTATATATTGAAAAGTTTAACTTATTGCGAATCCTGGGCGTATTCTTGACTTAAAGATTAAAAAGAAAGTTGCGAATATGTCCCATTGCAAGATAATTGTATTAGATGAAGGGTATAACTTGATTTTCAAGGCATGCTGGATTAAAAAATTGCCTAAGGTTCCTTGGATTCTTTTTTTATGGAAAAGCTTATGTGAACCCTAGGAAATAAATTTAATGGAAGAGATAACGCTGAAAGGGGTTACGCAATATTATATAATTGTTCAAGAACGCCAAAAGGTACATTGCTTAAACACTCTTTTACGAAACTTTTAATCAATCTATCATCTTTTTTAATTCAAAGTAGCGAGCAGAACTTTTAGCAAACAAAATTATTGAGCTTGGCTACTGTTAATATATTTACTCAAAAATGGCTCAGCGCATAGAAATCGAGTATTTCATGACTTCCGGCAAGGATTGTATAGAAATCTTATCCTGATGTCAAGCCGTTAATGTTGTCATCAAATTCGACTTTCCAAGGATAGTCGAAACCTATTTGCATCGTATTGACCGATTTGGATATTTAGATATTATAATCAATTTAAGGAACAAATCTAGTTTACGGGGACCGCTCTAAAAAAAAAAGTTGCTTACGGGGTGCAAAATGCAATTTTAAGCAAAAAATGTGGCGGCAACCCTTAGTTTCGGAGTTATGGACCTCCGAAGTATTTGTATCTAATAAGGCATATATCGAGTATTCGATGGTAGAATAGACAATATGGGTATCATTGGAAAGGGAATTTAAGCGCCTATTCAATTAAATAGGAAAAAAGTAAAAATAAAATAAAAAATCAGGCAAGGCTCGAACAAAAGTATTTTTTCCATATAACCAACAGCGGCTTCGCTTTCTAAAGGTTTCCAAATAACTTTATTTTGTAAAAAAAATGTTTTTCCTTACCAGATTTTTTTATTTATTTATTTTTAATTTTTTCCTGCTTCAATAAATAGGCTCTTATATTCCCTTTCCAATGATATTCACATTGTTCCATTCCGCCATCAACTACTCGATATATGCCATATTATATATAAAAATTTTGGAGGGCCGTAACTCCGAAACTAAGGGTTGCCGCCAAATTTTTCACTTAACATTTTTTGCTTAAAATTGCATTTTGCACCCTGTATGCAACTTTTTTATTTTGGAGCGGTGCTCGTAAACTAGATTTAAGCCCAATTTAATAACATACTAGGATAATTTAATTAACATCGAATTGAAAATTAAGTTTGAACTGAATTCAAACCTATACCTAAAGTTATATCTGGTGCCTAAAGTAATTCATCCACTTCTAATTATTATTACTATTACAGAGATTTGGAAATTTAAATTTGTTAGTATTATTTTACAGTAAAGATGAAAAAGTGCAACATGCATAAACAGTTAAAGGTAGTCAATATCATAATTTGTAAATAAATTATAAAAAATAAAACATATGTTTCTAAATCAAATGAATTGCAATTCGTTTCGTTTCAAATTAAATTGAATTGGTTATGTAATAGTTCAAATAAATTGTAAAAAATAACAGAAGATTCATTAATATCCAACACAGTTGAATTGGTTGAAATTTGTATTGATTTTGTAAGTAAATATGCAGTTAGCATCTCCATGTCTCTTTATTAAATTAAAGGGTACGCTAATAGTTCATTAAATTAAATGTATATGGCCATACTTTTGAACAGTTGCGGCCGGACTTTGAACAATTATAGACAGACAGCTGAAATTTACACGGGACATGTTTTGCTAAGTCCGCTTTAACAAGAAGCTTATAATTTGAATATAGTAAAGGGTGTTCCCAAAATTATTGTAATTTGTGTTATATGGCCGTATTTTTTGAACCGTGGCATACAAACACCTTAATTTTAAAAGGAATGTCCACTACTTTATTTGGTATAATAAGAAGTATAAAAATGTTATATTATAAATTAAATAGTAGATATAATCTTATGTTGAACCGTTACAGACAGGCGGTTGCAATTTACATAGAACCTGATTGCTAAATCTACTAAAACAGCGATTATATAATTTGAATTTGGAAATTAAAGAGTGACCCTACAGTTGCTGCAATTTTATGTATATTGCAAAACTATTGAAGAGTTGAAAAAGTATAAAGTTTAGAGATATAAGTGTGTCCCAATAGTTAATGTAACCTAATTTATGTGACCATACATTTAACTGTTATAGGCAGACAGATGAAATCTGTTTTGAAGTCGGTTTTTTTCGCAAGGATTATTTCAATTAAAATTAACTGCTATTTTAGAATTCTCAAAATTTTTTCTTATATTTTGTTTTGTTATATTTTATGTTGGTATGGGTCCTATAGGTCAAAAAGTGGGTTGAGTGACTCACGTGAAGAGAGTATTTTGCATGGGTCGTATGGGACAAAAACTGATCTGGAGAAAAGTAATGATAGGAAAATGTAGCCAAGACTATGGACTATTAAACTGCGTTTTTAGATTTTTGGCGAATTTTTCGGTATGGGTGCTATGGGTCAAAAAGTGGGTTGAGTGACTCACGCGAAAACAGTATTTTGCATAGGTCGTACGGGACAATAACTGGTCTGGAAAAAAGTAATGATGGCAAAATGTAGCCAAGACTATGGGCTATTAAACTGCGTTTTTAGATTTTTGGCGAATTTTTCGGTATGGGTCCTATAGGTCAAAAAGTGGGTTGAGTGACTCACGTGAAAACAGTATTTTGCATAGGTCGTATGGGACAATAACTGCTCTGGAAAAAAGTAATGATGGCAAAATGTAGCCAAGACTATGGGCTATTAAACTGCGTTTTTAGATTTTTGGCGAATTTTTCGGTATGGGTCCTATAGGTCAAAAAGTGGGTTGAGTGACTCACGTGAAAACAGTATTTTGCATAGGTCGTATGGGACAATAACTGGTCTGGAAAAAAGTAATGATGGCAAAATGTAGCCAAGACTATGGGCTATTAAACTGCGTTTTTAGATTTTTGGCGAATTTTTCGGTATGGGTCTTATAGGTCAAAAAGTGGGTCCTATATATCAAATTTATCATATACATATTTCATATAGTAGTTAAAAAAAATTTTTTTTTAATATTTTGTATTATTTGTATTTTTATTTTAAAAAAAGTTTTTTAAGAATTTTTATTTTTTTTAATATTTTATGTTATTTTAATATTATTTAAAAATTCGCGCAGGTTTGTTGAAAAAATCCAAAAAGTTTGTTGAAGATCGAAAAAAGATAAAAATGAGGCAGTGTTGCCGTATAATTGTACGTAAATTTGTACTAAAAGTGTGTATTCAACTAGGCATCACTAAAATTTCAGTCTGCACGTCCGAAAATACTCAATTCTGGCTGCACAAGAGAGTATTTCTTCGTTGCCTCTCTCTGCAAACTGACTGCAAAAAAAAGTTTGTTGAAAAAGTTTGTTATCTTCACGGAGATTTCTTTCTCGTTTTTTTTCCTCTGTCATGCAGATATTTTATGTTTTTAGTACAAAACGAACCTTGGACTCACTTACAAGAAAGTAAAAAGTAGGCCAGACTAAAGGCAGAATTAGTCTTTACTTTCTGTTCCGTGACGAATCAGCTGATCAGTTTCTGTTAAATAGAAATTGTGTATTTGTGCTTTGTTATTACTTTGACGTTCTGTTCCATTCGAATCAGTAGAAAATAGAATTCAACGTTAAGTAACTTAAGAGTTCTTTGATAGTGTGTGTGCAAAATGTAAACAAACCTATTTTTGTTCTTGTAATTGTAGCGTTTTTTTTTTTTTGTTGTGTTGTGTATTGTGTTTTCTTTGTTTATTATAAACAGCTGCATTTTTGTTACAGAAAAACTAATCACAATAATTTAAAAAGCAGAACGGCACGGAACAGAACAGCAACAGAAAGTAAAGACTAATGGCCTTAACATTTTTTACGCCATTGATTGAACTTATCAAATTAATTATTTTGGACTTACATTTTATAACTTCACTATGTTTTTATAAATATATGTATATAACAAAGCATATAAATAATTTTTACTCCAAAACCATATTACGTATGTGAGTCACATATAGTATGCTACAATTAGTAAGCATTTAAATAAATCTGTTTCCCAATCTTAGTTTTACAATCTTATTATTATTTACCGTCCCTTAAATGTTTGTAAAAATAAAACATTAAAATACATAAAAAACCAATATTTAGTTAACAAAATTTTTTAGTTAACAAAAATTTACAGTCCCAGAGACTTGGACACAAAATTAAAAAACTATCATTTAAATTCACTTAAACATTTTTAGAAATGCTTTCAACAAATTTCAAAGTTAAAACTTCTTAAGAAAGGTAACTAAATTTTTTAAATATCTATTTAATAAAGTTAAAGCAATGAGATGTAAACATTTATTTTATTTTCCAATATAAGCCAAAAAAGTAGCTTCCACGAATATAAATATTTTTTAACAAAAACTTAACCACAATAATGATTCGTACGGTATGATAATCTTAATTTTCTTAACAAAAGTGGGTGTACAATTAAACTTCTTCATAAAACCTAATAAAACATGTAAGATTTTAATTTTGTCATGAAAAGATGAAATTAATGTTTTTAAGGTTTGGTAGCACCTGTACTAAAATATTTATCTGGTCTGGTAGCATATTCTGCAAAGTAGATGAGAAACACAAATTTTCCTGCACAATTGAGAGATTTTTTCTCTCTCTCGCTCTCAGCTAAAAAAAGTTTGTTGGAAAAAGTTTGTTATTTTCTCGCACGTTGCTACTATTTACTTTGAGGGTGGAATGGAACGCCAAAAGATGTAGAGTTGCCAATACTAAAACAGGGGTGTTAACTATTTTGTGTAGACGGTTCCGGACATTAACATGGACAAAATTATAGCAAGATAAATAATAATTTTGTCAAGGTTATTGGACACTAGGATTAAGAGAGTTTGGTGGTGTGTTGAGAAAAGGGAATTAAATAAAAGATGGAGGTCGTCTGGATAAAAAGTTTAGTTTAAACTTAAAGTATAGAGGAACTAGTTCATTTGATGTTAAACCTTTGTTGAGAAAAGTCGTATAATTTTGATTTTTATAAAGTTTACAAAAACAAAAGAGGAGAATTTGCCATTTTGAACAAAAAAAGTGAAAATTTTATTGTTAATATTTTTAGTAAAAAAGGATCGCCTAAGAATTTTATTGGAGTGTTTTTTCAATAAAATATTAATAATAGTTTTTTTTAAGTGAGTATGGTTAAATATACAGGGGTAAGTTGAACCCGTCTTATGGATTTAAATAAAAAATTCACAGGATTTTGTTGGAAAGGGCTGGTGGAAGCTTCAGTTTGTTATGTTTCCGTGGATCCTAGTTATATAAAGGGAAGAAAAGGAGTTAAGTTGAAAGAAGGTGCATTACAGGTGACCTCAATTTTCTATATAATTAAGTGTGGTTATTAAAAGACTTACATCGCAGAAGGTTATCACGGCAGCCATTTTTGTAAAGCGCCAAGTTAGGCGTTGGCATAAGCCGCTTCCAGTTGTCGGCCATTTTCCACTAAAAATTTTGGTTTAAAAGGTTAAAAAGAGTTTAAAGTAAAAACAAAGAAAAGCAGGAAATCTATAGTGTTAGTAAACAATTTTATATTATTTTACTTTAGTCTTAAATTTATGTTTTTTTGTTCGGTCTTGTAGGTATTACTTGTTAAAAAGTGAGTTTTTTTTTTGGTTAGGTTAATGATAAAGTGCCTAAATCAAAAATAATTGTAGTCGTACTAGTAGTTAACCAAGAGGATCTACTTCGTTTTAGCCGGACGGAAATAAAAAGGTAATAAGTTTAGATTAGTCCGGAAGTGTTGGCAAACCAGCTAAGACAGCTTATTTAGGTAGGAGTTTATAGCGAGTAGTTTGTTCCTTATTATTATTTGTTTCTTTTCCAGACAGAAAGAATCATTCACAAGGTCTTATTTGGTACTTTTTTGTTTTTATTTTGTAAAGTAATAAATATTTTATATTTTATTTTATAATTTCCAGTAGTGTGACCGTTAGATTTAAGTTGTGTCAATAAATATGTAACTTTGTATTTTCAGTCGAACCAATATGTGTTTGTGCTAAATTTTTATTGAAGTTCGGTTGGATGTAAGGTAAGTGGTGAACTGTGTGTGTGGAGCATGGGGGACACGATAATATACAGGTGGAAAGCTTTGTGTCCTAGATTGGGTGGGCAAGTGAGGGCATAACATCTGGCTCTTCCTTAAATGTGTTTCTGTCGTTTTAGTAGTCAAGTTTTTTTATTGTTTTTCCTATTATTTTTTTTTTTTTTTTTGTTGTGATTGTCTCTAAGTTGCGGTTCGGGTTGGGATCTTCCCTGATGCGGTATATTTAGCTGGACGGCAAAAGTGACAGAGTTCATTAGAAAATGGAATCATAAAATTAAAGAAGTACGAGGGCTGCTCTATATATGTCTGGCCTAATAGTGAAAGTGCGAATATTTATAATCAAAAATGGTTTTATTGTTTTTCAAAGTATTCTCCAGCATGATTTATACACTTTTGCATGCGCTCAAACCAGTTGTCGAAGCACTTTTTCCACTCCGATTGAGACACCTCTAAAACATGGTTTTTGAACACTTCAACAGCTTCTTCTGGCGACGAAAATCGTTGACATCGCATTTTTTTCTTGATGTGCGGAAACAAGAAGAAGTCATTAGGTGCCAAATCAGGGCTGTACGGCGGATGACCCATTAATTCGACGTTTTGGCCGGTCAAAAACGCTCTGGTTTGAGCCGATGTGTGGGAGCTCGCATTGTCATGGTGAACAATGATTCGTCTTCTCTTGTTGCTTTTTCGGATTTCTCCGATGACTTCATGCAAAAAAATTGTAGTGTACCACTCAGAAGTGACCGTCCTACGGTGCTTAAGCGGAACAGTCGCCACATGACCAGTTTTGCCGAAGAAACAGGCGACCATTTGCTTCAAAGTGCTTCTTCCACGAACAACTTTCTTTGAATTTTGCTCGTCTTTGAAGACCCACACGGTCGATTGTTGTTTCGTTTCGGGCTCATACGCATAGATCCATGATTCGTCACGTGTGACGATCTTATAAACGTCTTTTGAACCACCGCAATCGTATTTTTGCAACATTTCTTTGCACCAATCGACACGAGCCTTTTTTTGAGCGACTTTCAAATTGTGCGGGATCCAACGAGAGCAAACCTTTTTACGGCCAGGTGTTCATGCAGTATCGAATGTATGCTGGTGGAAGAAATGTCCAAGGATGTCTTTAGCTCTCAGTGTGTCGCATGTCGATCTTGCATTATGAGTTCACGCACGGCATCAATGTTCTCTGGCACAACAGCCGTTTTTGAACGACCTTCACGGAATTCGTCTTTGAGCGAGCTTCGGTCACGATTAAATTCATTATACAAATTTTTCACAGTGCTATAGGATGGTGCTTCATCGCCATACAAAGATTTAAGTTCATCAATGCACTCTTGTCGTGATAATCCACGTCGAAAGTTGTGAAAAGTGATGGCACGAAAATGTTCACGAGTTAATTCCATTTTTTTCTATATTAATTTTTTCAAGTCAGTGTAAACAACACAAATAATGGTCGTACGTCAAAACGTTTTGAGTACGATTATGCTTAAAAATGGCAAACTTTCCAATGGAAATGTCAGACTGCACTTGGCAGCACTCAGTGTTGCCAGGCCAGAAATATATATAGCAGCCCTCGTATACATTTAAAACTTTAAAAAAGTTTTGTCCGTATCACTATTAAGATTAAAAACTTGTTTTTAATACTCTTTTGCAATTGGAAAGAAAAAACTGTTGTAGGAACATTATGCGGTTATTAAACAGAATGCAAGAGACAATACTCGACTTTTTACTAATTCAACAGAGTACGACTTCAGAACCATTACTTTCTATTTATTTTGTGGCATCATTTGTAACCTTTGTTAGTACAACCGATTTGTTATTAAAAAAAAGGGCTAACAGAGACGTGTAGCTCTTGTCTCAAATAATGAAACGAGTACTTTTTCAGTAATACTACTTATTTTGTTGCTGTGTCATCAATAGTTACGGAAATTTTGTCAAATATAACATAATTATACATGTTACGTAAAGCCTCCAAAAGTTACGAAAGATGTCACCAAACCATAGATTAGACCAAACGGCAACACTGGTATGGAGTTTGAAACATAAATTATGGCTTCCTTTATGTGAGCTCAAATTTTATAACTTTATTATATGCGAATGACTCTCTTGTTTACTATTATAATGAATTTCTACTTAGAGCTTTGGATCAAGTTTCGGAACACTTGGAGGTTGTTAAAAAGTTTTATGATGAGTAAGTTGTTAAGTTAAATATTTCAAGGTATGAGACTTTGTATAGACAACGTTATAGTTCCTTTTATGAATCATTCCCGCCTATTGTTGGTAAAATTTTATAGGATACTAGTATTATTTTTAAAAATTTAAGACCGATTATTTTTTATGAATTTTCTATTTTGTTTAGTATTTCACAAAAAAAATTCAAAATGAAAATTTATTATTCGGAATCTTTTAAAATTTAATTAATTTACTTATTTCGTGCTTGATTCCTTCAAATATAAATATTTCATAATATTCTCATGAAATATTTATTATTTTAAACGAAACTACAAAATGAAATGTATTACTGCGTGGAAAGCATATCCATATTGCCATTTCACTATTGCTCAAATAGTTCATCAGTGGATTTTACCCAAATTTTGTACAGAAACCTAGAAAGTCTCATATCAAAAGCCAAATTGATTAAATGAGAACTCCATTGAATCAATAAGACAAAAGACAATAAAAACTCAAAAATGTTCTATACAAAAACAGAAAACATTCAGTAACTATTTTTATTTTTTCTTTCATTTTTCTACATAAGGGATCCCATTGGGAACCATTCATATGTATTTGAAAGATTCAATGAAAAAATAAAATTGAAAAAATAATTTTTTAAAGGAAAGTTTCGCGAAACTGTATTGGGAAATACTTCGAATCCTTTTGTAAAAGGTATTCAAACTATATACATATGTATGTATATATAAAGATTCTAAAGTTGCAGTTTTAGGATTTTATGTCTGCAATATTCTAAAGAGATTTATAACAAGAGGATTCTCATGAAAATAAATATATTTCTAATATATTTGAATATTAAATGGGTCCTATTTGGTCTAATAATAATTTTTTGTCTCCAATGGGTTATTTAAATGAAGCTGCACCATCTTTTGATATATAAACTTCCTTAAGATAAAGTTTTTTCTCAAAAAGTGTAGTAGGCACACATAGAAGTTAGCTAGGGCTATCCGAAGATTTTTAAATTTTTTTATTAGTTTTAAATTAGTATTATAATTCGTTTAAAGTTTATGCTAAGCCATGAGTTTATTTTTCTCAACCAAGTAAAGTCTCGGGAACAAGGGCGCAAGTCGTTTTATTTACTGTTATTCTTTAATTATTTCATGTTTTGAATATATGTGTATTTTTTTATACATACATATGCAGTAGTAGCAATTAAAGGGGTCATTTATTTCTTAAATACTGAACTGATTAAAATTATATAAAGACTAGTGCACTAAACCTCAACAAAAGCTAAAAATATGTGAAAGAATAAACAAAATCGTTTACAAATAGAGGAGAAAAAAGATCTCTCTAAGTTTTTTTTTTTTTTTTTGTTGTACGTAAAACTTTTTTAGTTTTATAAAAAGGTTCAATAAATATAACCTTAACATCCCCTCAAAATTAAAGCAATGCCTTTTGCCATCAAGCAAAAGTTTTATAGAAGTTTTACGAAAAAAATATTTATCTTTAAATAATCTTGAATCAAATCAAAACATTTGCATCGGTGACAAAGACAGTAAGTCCTCCCGTTTTCGTTTTTCATAAACTTTTAAATTTAACCCTTATCGGTCGTAAGTCACCTCTGACGTGACAACAGTACTTTTCTGCAACGGTCGTATGGCACGTGTGAAGTGACAAGGCGAATTATGTCGAAACATACTGTCTACAAGTATATAAATAAGTATATAAATAATTATCAGAAACTCAGACATGTAGTAGTTGTACAAAAAATAAATAATTTGTAACAAAACTGAAAAGAAATGAATATAAATGTATAATAACATACTATTGTTTTTTTTCATATTTGTTAAAAATAACTACAACCTGGTGAGAATCAAACGCGTGAAAAGTCGCGTCCGATAAGGGTTTTTTTTTGCAACTAGTTATAAATAATTTAGAAACTATTGTTTACCAATTATATGAACTTTAATTCGTCATCAAGGCCGAAATTTCGAAACAAAATTCGAATGTGTCGACACGAATTAAATTTTAAGAGAATTTAAGAAAGTTGCATGTCTGAACGGCGACTTTGGGTATTTTATTTATCCCAATCGGATAAACGCCCCTTAAAAGTTTCTGCACGTTACAGAAAAAATTGAAAGCAGATTTTTACCAGGCTCGCTAAACCTTTCATGTTCGTCCTATGTTGTGTAAAGTTCTCTGTTCATGTTAAATATTAAAAACAAATTTTTTTTTAACATTGGTGTAAATTAATTTACTAAAAAACGAAAATTTAACAGTTAAGGCAGAATTAGCCGACCGTTGAAATCGTAAATGTAACTGTACAGTAAATGTAGTTGTGCTTATAGAATGTGTAAAAACGTGTCATTTGTTTTTGACATAAGCAAAAAATTAAATAAATCTGTGTTGTGTTTTGTCTTATTTTTTATTTTGTGTATGCTTTTAAATTATAATCGATACCGAAGATTTGTTTATTAGTTTAAACTTCTTGCGTTTATATCATTTTTTCTGCATTCTAATATCCTGGAGAATGTTCATTGTAAAGGCATTCATTCGCCTAAACAAGAATCATTAATTTTTTGTCGTCCATTATTTTTTTTTCTATATTTTAGTTTATAAATAAATAAAAACACACAGCTTTTCAAACCAATGATGGCCATTTTGCAATTTTGTGTAAAAAGTACGTAAATATTTAAATCGTACTAAAAATAATGTTGTATTCACCCTTATTCTGTTTGGCAATGTCAACACAAAACAACATCGTTTTTCTTTGTTTGTTGTAAATCGGTATTCCCGTTGTCGATATTGTCATTAATCGATGACTGTCGCCATATGTTTAGTATCTTCTAAGAACAATTGATGTTGATGTTGCCGTTTAGTTTGTCGTCGCCATTTTTGGTGTTGAGTTGTGTTGTGTGCAATGGAAATTTTTAAAAACATGAAAAAGTATACAGCAGTATTAAAATAACAAAATAAGAAATATACAAAATAACAAAACAGAAATGGAAAAAACTAAAATTACCAACTTCTTCCAATTTGAAAAATTAGTGGAAGATTTAGAAAGAATCCATCCCAATGAAAAAAAGGCAGGATTTTTTCGGACTGATAAATGGATTTGCATTATAAAAACTTCACTTATTAATATTTTTTTATCCATTTAATATTATTATTACTAATAATAGCAATAAAAATTGGAAGTTTTAATAATACATAGCTATTTATCAGGCAGACAAAATCCTACCTTAAACTAACGAAAAGTTGTAATAATGGCCCTTTGACTATTTATTTTAATTGTTTGTAATAGTTTTTCTTATTTTATTGTTTATAGGTATTTAATTTTTTTACAAAATTCGAATTTTCCACAACTCTTACTTAACACAATAGAAAACAAATTGAATCAACTGACTCAAATATTAGATATGTGTGTTTTATTTTTTTATATTATCGATAAACCGTCAACGTCGTCATTAGTTTGCCAAATTAGTATTGATGTTGTGTTAAGTTGATGTTGTCTTAAAATTGACGACGATGTTGACAACGCCAAACAGAATAAGGGTGATTGTAATAATAAAAAATATAACTGTTGTTATAATTTTCGGTAATAACCGTCGTCTCTGGCTGTGTACTTCGAACGTAATAAACACGTGGCTTGAAAATTATGTTATCACATCGAAAGCGCTCGCCAAACCTTCGAAGTACACAGCCAGGGACGACGGTTATTACCGAAAATTATAACAACAGTTTAATATATACTGGCGGAATTAACCCAACTAATTTAAAAAATATAACATTTGCATAAATTCTGCTCAGCCTTACAATTACACAAAACATTGCATGTATAACATATTTAATTTTGAAAAGAAAACTTCATAATTTATATAAAATTATATTGTTTGTAATAAAATTTAACAACTTAAAAGTTTTAGTAAATAAACACAAATAAGTACTTGAAAAGTAGTATTTACCATCACTGGCTACATCTGTCACGTAACCTTGTATTGAAATTCTATTTTCAGCAGGTTCAAACGTTACGGCTAAGTGGCATTTCAGTCGGCTAAGCATTTGCATAGCTTTTCGTATATCAAAAGTGATCAGCTGACACATCTACATTTACATTTCTACGTTTACGGTCGGCTAAATGTACATTTATGCTTCTAATTATAAAGGAATATGTGGTGGTGTATTCGCTATCAGTTTTGCAATTAAAACATTGCTTTATAAACTCTACAATAAATACGTATTTAAATAATTATCAATATAAAAAATCTCTCAGGGTTAATAGTGCTATACACTTTTACTATATATTTAAATCTTAATTAGTTAATTAACTCCAAACAAAAAACAAATATTGGTTTGACAAAGAATTAAAAAATAAGAAAAAAATTAGGTACATAAAAATGTCATGGCTCTTAATGGGTTAAGCATTTTTTTTTTTAATTTTAGTATTTCCTTAAAGATCTATTCAAAAGTTTTTAAATGATACCTATATTGATATTTTAAAATATATAAGGCCCATAACTTGGAAAATATGGGCGAGCGGCAATTTTTTTACTTGATGTTTTTTTTTTCTTATTTTTTAATTCTCTATCTTATCTCTCTTTTAAATGGAGTAATTTCACTAAACTAGATTCATGGTGAAATCATGTACCAGGTGGTGTCGTGGTGGCAGTGGCGAATTAATTCATTGCCCAATTCCATACATAAAAAATCAGCGCCAAATTTCTTTTATATGAAGTTGGACATTTCCTGCAACGGCGAAAATGAATGAATTCGCCACTGCCACCACCTGGTACATGGTTTCGCCATGACTAGATGTTTACAAAATGGACCAATTTTGCTGATTTATAATAGCAAAAAATTTTGGAACAATGTTTGATCCATTTTAACAGGAACATAATTCATGGGGTCGGAATGAATATTGTAGAAATTACACGCGGAATCACAAATTTGGTTATATTCTTATAAATAGTTGAGCAAAAGTATACAAAATGTGACAAAAAAGAAGACTTTCTGGTAACACAGATAAAACAGCTTGATTGCAAAGATTTAGAGAGTAATAAAAATTCGGCTTATTGAACAGAATGCTATTAAAACTTCAATTTCATTTTTGTTGTTTTAGGAACGTTTCGTATGGTAAGAGAAATTCGAGTTCCTCTGTTTAAGCAATCTCCCATTTTATAGGAGCTTCCACAGTTCTCATAGTTATAGATGCGATCACAAAGAATGTCTTTTTCCAATTCGCTAATCGAATGCAAGTAGTTTTCATAGAGAGAACCCTTTAGTATTAGGAGACTTCGTGGCTCCAGTAAAAGTTTAAACAAAACTTCATGATTCGTGGGTGTTTCTGTTTTCTCACATACGTTAATTTTTAAATTTTCCGCCAAGAAATTTCTCTTTGTGAATTCAAGAGCCGTATGAGATCCACAGGAAATAGTCGTTACGATGGGATAAAAGAGGGGGCCATCTGTATGTGGCATTATGCCTTGGCCTGGCTGATATTCATTTACTAAAACGTGATTAGCCTTTTGAGTTTCAAAAATACCAAGGTTATTGATTTTATCGACGTATGCTTGCAACCAAGCGGGGATTTCTTCGGCAAGCATACCGTTTTGATGTGGTATTCCACCATAATTGATAACGCGCCGATTAATTAACTGAGTCCACTTTGGCTTTGGTGTTTTTTCGATACGGGAAATAATACGCTGTTCTTCTTCAGAAGTTAAAAAGTTTGGAATATACATTACAGTTGGAGGACACTAAGGTAAATAAAATATATATTAAAATTTTCAATAACAGAAGTTTTAGATAAAAGAATACCTTTCGGACTAAAAAATCACTAAAATCCATCCTTGATTATTGAAAAACAATTAATAAGTTTGGCAAAGATTATACTGAAATACTATTTTATGAAAAAAAAATACCGGAATATAGATTTACATACGTACACATCTTTATCTATTTGTTATTTGTGAAGTAACCTTGAAATGTCAATCTACAAGGGCCATTCACAATAGTAACAACTATGTACGTAACACCATCTGCGTGAAGATAACAAACTAGAATAACAAAATAAACTTGTTTCACTCAAATCAAAGAGAGGAATATTAAAAATGGCTTCCTTAGTCTCTCACACGCGTAAAAAAATGAGTGCTTTATATTAAATTGAGTGCTACCAAGTTTAAATCCAACAAAATGTACTTAGATTTTATAAATTATATGGCAACATCTACATAAAGTACGCACTCAACAATGAATATCAGCTCTTCTTCTTTTATTTTTCATGGGAGAGGATTTTTAAGTTAACAAACTAACTTAACAAACCGAAAATGAAAAGTTTTATCAATTAAACAAATTTAATAAATTATTCAAATTTTAAAGCAATAAATTAAATAAAAATCGATATTTTATGAACAAAAACAAACCCTTTGTAAAAAAAAAAATAAAAATACGTTACAACTGCAACTACTACTTGCGCTATCTCTCATACTACATATGCGCTTATATCCCGAAAACTAAGAGTTGTTCCTGGATGGGACCAATTGTGGATGAAAGCCACATATATTGCCTATAATTTGGTATATATGTGTTATTCGTTGAGCATATTTTCTTGAACCAAGTATTAAAAAAAAGAAATTTTCAACTTTCACTCATACTACTTATGGGCTTATATCCCGAAAACTAAGAGTTGTTCCTGGATGTGACCAATTGTGGATGAAAGCCACACATATTGCCTATTAGTTGGTATACTTGTAATATTAGAAAGAGACAACAATAAGTCAGCACTTCTATTTGCTGTTATAAAAAAAGTCGTTGGAAAAAACAGTTCTTAGCTGTATGTAAGCTATTACAAATTAAAAAGGTCTCGCTCTTGTGAATGATCAATAGATCTATGCAACACTAAGTCATTGTGTTTGGTTGTACGTAATTTTAAAATATAAGACTATTTCATCCGATTGTTAAAAGTAGAAAAGTTGAAAAAGATTAATGCTATGCCAAAGGTTTCTACAAATTGTATACAAAATCACAAAAACTACAAGTCCAATTTGATAGGATTAGGCGCTACCGTTATGACGGGCTCTAATAATGATATTCCAAATTTATCTGTTAGAAAATGTGTTTGGCACTCACTTTCATTATGTGCATTAAATACTTGTCTTTAATTAAATTCCGAATTTAAAACTCTACTTAGAGATATTTACAATTACGTATCAAATAGTCCAGAAAGACTTTATTAATTTTACTAATATTCAAAAACACCTAAAAATAAAACCAAACAATTACTGCACCAAAGTCAAACCAGATGGCTGGCGCGTGAAGCAGTAGTTGTTTGAATACTAGATTTGTATGAGGCGTTGAACATTTACTTTTCATTTGCTGGTTATGTTGATCAAATCGATACAGCGAAAACAATGATAAAAAATTTAAACCAACCAAATAAAATATATATATCCTCTTAAAATATATTCTTGAGTGAGTCAAATGAGTTACAAAACTTAAGCAGCCAAATGGAAAGGCTTCTAAGAACTGTACTTAGTAATTTAAAAAATCGATGAAATTTATTTAGTGGAATTTTGGAAATTTGATGAGGCGTATTTGGTCTCATTGGATAAAGAGTTAATATAAGAATCAGAACATAACAAAAACGAAATAAGCACAATAAATAAAAAAGTGTAATAATTTTTATTAAGAACTTACAATTAAATATTAAAAAGATTTTGATTTTGAACATAAATCTTAATATAAATTATGTTTATTTTAAATAAAATTATGTTTTATTGTATCCAAAATGTGTTTTTTAACTTTTTAATTATTTGCCGATTTTTTAAAATTAAAGTGCCTATAAGCCGATTTTTGTGTGCAAAAGTGCCGATTTCTTATCAAAATTCCCTGGCACCCCTGCTGGCAGCACTTAATTATATCAAAGCTCCCATTTTTTTATATCGACACCTCAGAATTGTTTTGGTCCAATAGCCACTTAAAAAATTAGTTAGGTATGGAATATATACTTGAATATACTATTTCTGACTTAAGTTAGTTTAATATTGTTTTGCCCCTAAAAGCAATGATTAGACTATAAGGCAATATCGTACAAGAAAACATGATAATAAACAAAATTATTATTTTGGCTTATTACATACATAAAATTTAAGTTAGAACTGCAAATACCCTTATTTTATTTGGAATGGTTATTTTATGTGGAACATCGTTTCTTTAAGAAAAAGTTTGATTTATGTATATGTTTTGACAATAAGTGCAAAAAAGAAAACATAAGAGAAGGACTGCAAATTTTTGTGATTTAAAAAAATGTAAGTTAAAATTTTTTTTACGTTATGTTTTATGTTTATGTTTTAGTATTATAAATAAATAAAATATAATAGTAAGTCTCTTGACTTTATGCATTTTTTAATAAAGTAATAAATAAAAATAAATGGAGTTGGTTCAGACACTGCACTTTCTCCTCCAAATAACATTAACATTTCATTTTAGTCATAATTTTAGAAAGGAAAAAAATTTAAACTTTATATGGATGTGAACAGAGCTAAATTAAAAAATAAAATTGATAAGAAGCACAAAACAATAATTTTTATCATATCCAAACGTATAAAAACGTTTTTATTCGTAAAAAATATGTCTAGAAATTTATTTTTTATAAAAAAGATTGATCGGTTATATTTTGAGAAATTCTAATGTTAGTATTTTTCTCGTTTCTGGCTTTTTAAACATTTCTGAAGTGACGATATTATTAATATAATGGCCACACCTTTGGTTTGTAATTTTTTTCTGGCAACTATAGTTATACGAATAAAAAAGTTTGTGTCTGGCAGCCTACATTAAGAAAAAGAGTTATCACTCATTTTGCTTCTCAATATAAAGAGAGAGAAAGAGAGCAATTCTCACTTCACATTGAGGCTTTTCACACACGATTAATTTTTAATCCGCACAACTTTTGTTCTTTCGTATTTACATTTGACTAATTATGCTGGCATAAAATTGTGCACGTATACACAGCTTTGTGTGTGTTAGTATTTTCTTTGTTTATTTCACGTTTGCCTTTCGTTCGTTAAACACAAGGCGAATCAATTATCAGGTGGCAGCGTTAGAAAATTTATTATTTTTTGCTGGTGAAACGAATGTCAAACTTCATATAAAAAAATGGTAAACAGATTTTTTATATATGGAGTTTGACAGTAGTGTACACGGCGAAAATTAATGAATTCGCCTACGCAGCCACCTGGTAATTGATTCGCCTTGGTTAAACACATGCTCAATGAGCCTTTTCACATTGGAATAATTGTTCTGGCATAAAATCGCAGTTTGTAGGCATTTTCTGTGAGGAGAGTGGTTTTTGGCTGGCACAATTTTTCAACCAGCTTCAACCCCGCACAAGCAGAACAAAACTAACACATACACACTTATGAAAACACAGGTTCAGCGTTTTTTTTTTGCAGAGCGATTTTTAGTATTTAGTTGTCCATCGACGAGTAAAGATGAATATGAAGAAAATGATGTTAATTATGTACATGATTGAGATTTGTTTTGATTGAATTCAATTTTCTTATATTATATCAAGGGAAATTAATGTGCTGTTTCTATATTACAGGCGATTAACTCGTCTGAAAAATTTATATGGAAATAAAAAAACTGAGTGCTTTTCATATAATTTTTTCAGACGAGTTAATCGCCTGTAATACAGAAACAGCACTTAAGTTTAAACTTAATTGAGTTGATTTTTATATGTATTTTACAGGGAAAAACTTTGAAAACGAACTTTTTTTCAAATATGAATAAAATATTAATTGAAATCTTGTGAAAATGTGGCATAAGTTAAGAAAATCCTCCTAAAATTAATTGCCCATTTATCATAACTTATTTTAGCAAAGCTTGTTCCGCAATTTATGCATGTGTTTAACGAACGAAAGGCAAACGTGAAATAAACAAAGAAAATAATAACACACACAAAGCTGTGTATACGTGCACAATTTTATGCCAGCATAATTAGTCTAATGTAAATACGAAAGAACAAAAGTTGTGCGGATTAAAAATTAATCGTGTGTGAAAAGCCTCATTGAGTCAAAATTTTAGTTTATTACATTTATTTTGTTATCTTCTCGCCCGCCACTTTGTACGCACCCTTTGTGTAAAAAAGCAGTGATGTCAACTTAGTGCATTCGGCACTGTTTTTAGTGCTTTTTGATGCTAAAGAAAAAGCACTAAAGTGATGCTTTTACAAATTCTAATTGATGCTTTTAGTAAAATAAAGAAAATTTTTTTTAAATTTATTTTTTAATTTGTAAATAAGTAATTTAAAAAAAAAGAATTCTGAATATGCATATTTATATTATACAATTATTTTGGAATATTACCGTTTTCGCTTAGATTTGTCATCTGCTATTATTTTGTTAAGCTTTCTTATTTGGAAAAACATTCGCGCACGAAAAAAAGTTTTTTTGCCTTAACGTCTACATTTATTAAATTTGACTCGTCTAAATATTTTTTATGTAATTAGTAGAGATCATTAAATTTTCCCCATTCAAATTTTTCATCTTTTTGCAGTTTTTTGATTCATGATTTTTGCGTTCTACCAGCGTTTTGCTGGTAGAAACGAATGTCAAACTTCATATATACAAAATAGTACACAGATTTTTTATATAAGGAGTTTGACAGTAGTGTTCGCGGCGAAAACTAATGAATTTGCCTACGCTGCCACCTGGTAATTGATTCGCCTTGCAAACTTCATTTGTGTATGGAAAGTGCAACAGAATTAAACTGAAAACGATAAAAAAAAATTCATTAAAAGTAAAAAAAAATAAATAGAAGAGTTAACCAAATTAGAGTATATGGTCTCGAAAACCTCGCAGTCTATATTTGCCACAAACTTAAAAATTATATTCCAGATATTACAGTGACACAAAACGAGGAAGGTCTAACGTATTCGTGGGTTGATCTGAGGGCGGACTAATAAAGCCGACACCTGAAACTATGAAACACATTGAAGAACTGAACCATATATTTGAAAAAAATAATAAAGACGGTCTTCTCAAATTAAACAAATTCTCGAATTAAACATGATTTTGTAAAATATTTAACTAAACAGGGTCATCATATTAAATGTCATGAAAAAGTAAAAAAACTATTTTTTATATAAAACATGTATTTTAAAATACGAAAACTCAATGCGGAGCTTAAAGACTACAGCATGACCAAAAAAGAAACTTATTTTTTAAACATTTTGGTTTTAATTTTATTTTAAAAACAAATTTATTTTACTTTCAGTTATTTGGCATTAGGGTCATTAATAATTATTATATATGTATTTCCTTTATAAAAAGATTAGTTTAGAAAAGCTAATGAAATAACTTCTGAAATTAAAAATTTTTTATACGAAAAAAATTTAAAATTTTGGTAGACCGAAATAGCTCTTTTTCCTCTCGGGATTCAACGCCAAGCAAAAAATATTTATTCGACTATATCTTTTTTCTTCCAATTTAAAATTTTGTTCAAATCGATGCACCGGTTTAGAACTTATGCAATTATTTCCAGTTTGGCTACAAAAATCTCCTACACTTTTTACAACAACCACTCATTTTCATTCTATTGTGACGTAGATGCGCAGTAGAAATATTTTTGAACGGCTGAATGCGCAATCTTGTTTTCTTGATTCATGCAACTAAGGTAGATAAATGCGAAGAATGCTGATGAAGGTCGTAGCGGTTTAGAAAGTGCAGCATTTCATTCTGCTAGCGTCTAAGTTTTCTTGTTTTCTTTGGAAAACGTCCGCATACGTTTATAAAGTAAATTTTCTTTCTAAAAAAAGATTCTTAGAAATTTAAATAAAATGAAATTAAGCCAAAATAATTTCAATTCATTTATAATATTCACAGTTCAAATAATAATTTAATAGAAATAAAAAATTCTCTTAATCACAATCGACTTCGCTATGGATAAGAAGTTAGAATATATATATATATATATATATATATATATACTTTGTGGGGTCGGAAAAGGATATTGTAGAAATTACACACGGAATGAAAAACTTATGTATACCGTATTTCCACTTTTTGTGGCGAAGGGTATAAAAAGTATAAGAAGAAAGTTCAGTAATTAATTTTGTATTAAAGCTTGCAATACACTTATGGCCAGTTTTTGATTTCATATTTAAATACGCATTTAGTTAATTTGCATTTAAATTTTAGTTGTATATAAATATAGTTTCAGTCATTTTTGATCGTTCTTATTTAACTATAATAAAAATATGGCAGCATTACAAAATATAAAAATAATAACAATAGTTTATGAAAAACAGGTGATAACAAACACAATGAATCGCAAATTTTGTTAACTTGGGTGTCAGATAGGGTTGCCAGACGGGCCTGATTTGGCCTGATTGTCAAGTTTTTTAATGCGCGTCAAGTGTCAAGTGAAAAAGTGATTTGTCAATGTTTTTTGTAAGTTAACTTTTTTTTCTCAAATTTATTCTAGCTACATATGTAATAATACTTAAAAAAGTAAGTTTATATTTCTAAAAAACACATCGATAGAGCATATTTTTACTATCTATATTTCTTAAGATAGTACCTATAATTTTTTTAAATAACGCCTAAGTTTTCTCTAAAATATATAACGACTGAATTTTTATTCTTATATTGTTTTTTGTTTCTTTCACATTGTTTCTGTTATTTTTACTTTTAACGATATTATTGTTTTTATTCTAATAATTTTTATGAAAAAAATAATAAAAAAAATTAAATAAAAACCAATAGTATGAGTGTTTTTATTTGTCAAGTTTTTTTTTCAAAATCAAGTTTTTTTTTGGGCAATGTCAAGCTTTTTGGCAAATTGGATCTGGCAAGCCTAGTGTCAGACGATCAAGTTTTTATTCAAATTTTAAATTTCTCGCATTTTTTTTTTACCAATACACTCACACTTTAAAAATTTGCTGAAAATTTGCTTTCAAGTTTTCGTTAAATTGAGTGTTTCAAATTACATTCAAGAAAACAGCTGATTGAAGTTTTTTCCAACAAATAAATTTTATTTGTTTTTTTGACGACATTTTGCTTAAAAGCCTGCTTTGAAATTGCGTGCAGCCTACATCGCAGCTTTCAATTTTTGTGAATTTTGACAAGCAGTATGTGCAAATTTCTTGAAAGAGAATTGAACAAAAACTTGACCGTGTAAAATATATTAAAAAAATGCCAGCAATACTCATGTATTTATCACCTAATCTTATTTTATTTATTAATTTAACTTTTTAATTACTATTTTCATTAAAAAATGTGTGCAAAACATAAAATATTGTTCTATCATAGAACTTAAACATAAATGACATTTAAATACGAAGTCAAAAACTGGCCCTTAAAGGTCGGGATTCACTATCATACACAATCGTACGATTCAAACACACAAAAATCTTACAGAATTCTGTCCTACTTGAAAAGTATACAAAAAAGATGCAAAAACATATGGTTTTAATATTTTGTTGTTTTTTCTCCTCATCTTGATAAAAGTTAAATCATTGTCAAGAAAAAATTTATCAGGTCTAGACTTTTTAGTGTTATTGCGACGTTAAGACAATTTTGTCAAGCCTCAGCTCAGACAACTTTGTCTTGATAATAAACGTCAATTAGTCGTCATTTCTTTTTATTTACTTTTTTTTATTCAACAAATATATTGCGGAAAAAATTACTGTATTTTTTTCAAACATTGTTCGTGTTTATTGTTCGGGTGCTTAGCTTTACATACGTGTGGATTTTTTCCACATATTATAAAAGAAAAAATCTTTATTATAAAGGAGAAAATCTTCGGTAGAAGTCCGGCAGTGCATAATAACCTTCCTTTACGACGAAAAACAAATTATGATTTGTCATGATAATAAATAAAACACGTCTTCCCCTTACACTGATATGAATAAAAACTTGACGGCTGCTCTGCCGACGTTTTGTTACGTATCAAGACAAATTTATATCAGGTATCGACGTTGGGATACGTCTGTGTATGATAGTGAATCCTGGCCTTTAGCACCTGTTACAGATACCTTGCAGAATAGGGATGAGCGATCCCGTGATTTTTGAGGAACGTCGTTACCAGTGAACGTTATTTTAAAATCACCGTTCTTTTAAATAGTTATCGCGATAACCGTTTGCAGTTCTTTTTATATTTAAACATACATGTTTATATAGGAAGATATAATGCTAAGTAATTTTTTATACAAGCTGTAATTATAATGAAAAAGGTATTTTGATCTCTACATTAAAAACAGCTGTAACTAAATTTGCCCAAAATTATAGAATTCGGTAACGCTGATTGATTATAGGTTCAAATAAAAGAAGCACACAACATTTTTTGTTTTTTTGCTACATATGTATGTATGTGTGAAGTTTGGAAAAAAAAAATAGTGGTTGTTAGTAAGTAGAAGCAAGAAAAACCAACACAGCAAAGAAGCTGCATTGATATACAGATGAAAGAGTCGAAAGTACTTGTATTTCTCTTTCACAAAGTAAAATTAAATTTAAGTTTGTATGTGTGAAAATATAAAAGAACGTTCTTACGCGGAACTGTTATTTGAACAGCTCAATCACTATAGTGACCAGTGATTTTTTAATCACAGGTACTAAAATATCGCTCATCTCTATTACAGAACGGCTAATAGCCGGCTTACAGTCGCCGCCGAAGATTTTCGAGAGCCACCACCGTAACATTTTTGTAGCTAACCCCCTGTTTACATTAGACAACGCTGTCAGGACAATAACAAAACATGCACAATTTTTCACTAATTCATGTACACATTTCAATTGTCTGAATTACTGCCTTGAATTTTTTAAAGACACTAAATAAGACAGTGATTTGACGTATGCCGACAAAATTTTTTTTAATTGCTTTAACTAAATAAAATTTTAATTAAAATATTATTTTAATTACTAAAATTTTCTTTGCATATAACAATAGAAATAGAAAAATAGCAGGAAGAAACGCATAAGCTATTTAAAATTTTCCTAGAATGTGCTCCTATTGAATTGTCATCATTATTGTCTGGACGCCTACACTACAGAAGCAATTGACAGCATTTTTGACAACTAATAGGTATTAATTTATTGTCATGACAGCATTATCTAATGTAATCGTGGTGTTAAACTTGGCTAAAATTAAGCGGCCGACGTTTAGTTGCACTTTTTCCCGACTTCAAAAAATGAAGAAATATAAAAATAAATGTTTTATGATGTACGTATTTTGCACGACGGAATTTTTCATTAAAATAATTTCATTTGTTGGCACGATGTATGGACACGCTTGAATTTTGAGGGGATTTTTTACGCTTTCTTTGTGTACGTTCGCTGCATATTGTTTGTTGTTTGTAGAAATTCCGATGCCATGAATAATGTAATATTATAAGGACGCGTAACACTCGCTGAAAATTTTAAACAGACTTTGAAAAAATGGCGTAGTTGGCTAGTTGTATTAAAAAAAGTAAAAAATTTAAGAGCTAAATACTGTTCCAATACAACGCAAAGTATTTTTATAGAAAAGCATTACGGTATTTACACTATGCAATTTTTGCAA
This sequence comes from Gymnosoma rotundatum, assembly GCA_916610165.2. Taxonomy (NCBI): domain Eukaryota; kingdom Metazoa; phylum Arthropoda; class Insecta; order Diptera; family Tachinidae; genus Gymnosoma; species Gymnosoma rotundatum. Next base: position 84,089,991 of record OU744337.1, on the reverse strand, counting down.
AATGCCTCAATAAATTACATATTGTAAATATGGACTAGTTTATTTTGATAAACGAGATTTTTTGATTTTTAACTTAGTGTACACACGAAGCAAATGTAATAAAAAAATGTAATTTATATATATAACAAGTAAGAGTGTGATATTCGACTATACCGAATCTTATAAACCGTTCACTATATGTATATATTATAGTACAGTAAAGTACCTCCAATAGCAGAAAAACAAATATTCGGGTGATAGAGAAAATAAGAAAAAATTAAGCACTATATATAATTTTACACAAAAATGTCATCGGTTCTTAACGAGTAAAGCATTTTTAAAAAATTTTAGTATTTAAAATTCCCCTCAAAAGCGTATAAATGATACCGATATTGATATCTTAAAAATGTGGTGAACATTCGTACTTTTCTATGAAAAGTTCAGAGGCCAATAACTCGGAAAATATGGACGAGCTCCAATTTTTTCACTTGATGGTTTTTCTAATTTTTTAATTCTCTATCGCACCATTTATTTGTTACTTCATTGTTCCATATAATATAAAAAATAGAGGTAGGCGTGGTGTTTTGTTCGCTGCGTCTGAGGAGATGGACCGATCTTGCTGATTTCCAATAGAAACTCTTTCAAAACTATGTCTGCTATAGTATCTCAGCAAATTTGATTTCAACACTATCACGGAAGGACAGTCGGACATCGCACAATCGACTCCGCTATGCATAAGAACTATTAATATACACAATTAATGGGGTCGAAAATGGATATTGTAGAAACTATAATATAATATATAGTATAATATAGGGTATAAAATTACATTTCTTATTAAAATTAAGAATATTTAGACACTACTATCTAGTTCACAAACACGAACAAATTTTTTTTAATCTGTATTAATATCCCAAAGGTTGCTCCCTATATATAATGTACACCGTCCACGATGCAGCTGCTGAAGAAGCTTTTTCCAGTGCAAAGAGGTTTAATTTAAATTCTCTAATAGGTAACCGAGTTCGTTTTTTCATGATAACTATGATTTAGTTAATGAACTAATAAAACCTTATCTGTAATCTATAATTTTCGCCGATTAAAACCCTTCGGCACAGGTTCTCTTTATGCTTTTCACATTTCCAACGCACAAAACAACAATAAAAAGCCATGTTGTTGTTGTAGAGCCGCTACTACCTAGTAAAATAAATATGCCTTGTATTATCTAGGGCGAATCAATTATAAGGTGGTAGCGATGGCGAATTCATTGATTTTCGCCGGTAGTCTAACTGTCAAACTCGATATATAAAAAATTCAAGGCAATTGATTTTTATATGTAGTTTGACGTTCGAGCTTGCGGCATAAACTAACGAATTCGCCATCGCTACCTCGTTATGTTTTATTCGCTTTCATATAATCACAGATTTTTGAGATCTGGTGACACTGATTGAGACAATATAAATATTATTTTATTTCATAGTTGGCATCGCCGTTTCGTAAAAGCTTTAACCGCCAAAATTGCAAAAATTTATATATATTTTTTGGGGCTACCTATGTGTCTGCGGCCGTGGATCGGTTTGGTATCTTATTAATTGGTTAGTAATTAAAAACTGTCTTCATTTGTTAAACTAAATGCACTCGAAAGAAAATCTAATTTGCATAGGAGAAACAGCAGCAAAAAAATGAAAGTAAACGGCAAATGTGTTATGCGTTATGCAAAACTAACGGAGCATGCGTTTGAACCCATCCGTGGCTCGGAACGTGCTGCTGGATTGGATTTACGCAGTGCGTATGATTTAATTATACCAGCTCGTGGAAAAGCAGTCGTAAAAACAGATTTGCAAGTAGAGGTACCTAGTGGTTCTTACGGCAGAATAGCACCCCGCTCCGGCCTAGCTGTTAAACACTTTATTGATGTAGGCGCTGGTGTTGTTGACGAAGATTACCGCGGTAATTTGGGTGTTGTGTTATTTAATCATTCCGAACAAGATTTTGAAGTAAAACGTGGCGACCGAATAGCTCAGTTAATATGTGAGCGAATTTTTTATCCGGAACTAGAAGAAGTCGATAAATTAGATGATACTCAACGGGGTGAAGGGGGTTTCGGTTCAACTGGCATCAAGGACTTGCCGTCAGCTGTAGCAGATGCTAAAAGTAAAGAGCAAAATAAAAAATAACTACTCTTAAGGTCTGCAAATTTGTATGTAAGTAGTGATTAAGTTTGAAATTTGTATTTGGTTATATTTTGCTTTGTTTAATTAAAGAACGGTTATTAAAACCATAATCAACTGCTTTTCAATTTTTTATCAGTTCGCCTAAGAAATTCTTTTTTCTTCATTGTTATTCATTTGTCTTCATTACATTCCAGAAATAGTAAGAAAAAAAATCACAAATATTCCACTTGGTGCAATTGTTGGCACTGATGATCTTTTGAAGAATACAAATTTGTTTTTATAACTAAATATTTGTTTTCTTTTTTTTTTTTTATGTCGTGACTATGGTAAGTGTATCGTAGTTTGGAAGGTTAGTTGTTGCATTCAGCCACCAACTTGCGTGTTGATAATAGTTGCACATCCTTGGCTGCATTTTGGCGCAACGGTTCCGCTTGACATATCCATATTCAGAGGTCATGTTGCAGATTTAATTATTGTTTTAATTAGGCATATATCTTTGCAGAGCAACATGAAGCCATTCATACATAAAAGTTACCTATGTATATAATATAACGAATATGTATGTGGATTTTTACAAATATGTGCATTAGTAGTAACAAATTTTAGTAGTAAGATCATATTTTCGTGTTTGAATTTATTTATTGCGCATGGTGAAGTATAATCTTCCTTTTTAATGTTTAAAACTTGTATCAAAATTTAATTTTTTTTGATATTTCTTTTAAATTTTGAAATTATTTACTCAATTTCAGTATAGTCAAATGGCCCAGAAAATAATTAGAAATTTGAACAATTCTAAATCAAAAGCCGATAAATAAAACTTTTTGTATGGTGAAAGACTTGAGTTCTTGCTTGAGTGTACACTAGGGCGGGACGACTTGTGGGGAGGCAAAAAAAAAAAAATCGCCTATGGCTCAGTTAAAATCGTATTCTAGGAATCAAAATAAACTTTGCCCGAGAAACTATACCTCTAAAACGAATTCTACTACCCTCCAACTGTACACTTTTGTCCCGTAGATCAAGTTTTGAAAAATCGCACTTTGACCCATTTAGAGTGCCCCAATCGAGTCCAAATGTAGACCGACCCCTACTAACTTTGGAAGGCCGATCCAACCATGCCAGTGCACAACCCCTGGAACTCCCCTGGGGTGTTCCCCATACGAACATTTAAAAAAATCACAAATTTTGGCACTTTACTCTCTTCTTGCAACGCTGATTCTGTGTTCTAATGCATAGCGAAGTCGATTGAGCGATGTCGGACTTAGTGTTGAAACCAAGTTAGACATTGCAATCTATCAGACATAGTTTCGAAAGAGGTGCAAATGTGAATATTTCATGATATCTCTCATGAAATGGAATATGGAAAAAGTATTGTAGTGACCAAACTTTTTCATGTAAACTAACTTACATGCTCCTATCTTTTGAACCGTCATAAACAAGAGCTTGAAATATGGACAGAATGTAGATAACTATAACCGTTGTAGTAACAAGTATAAATATTCAATATAGAAATCATTTAATTTTATGTACATATAGATGGTTGTAAAAAGACGATTGATATTTACAAAGAACCTGTATTGCTATGTCCTTTATAATTGCAAGAATAAAATTTGGATTTATAAGTTTAACGGTATTAAAATAATTGATGTAGTTTGGTGTTTGTGACCAAACCTCTGAACGATCATAGACAGTCAACTGAAATTTACAGGGAACTTGTATTGATAAGTCCGCTAAAAGAGCAGGTATACAATTTGAATTTATAAATTAAAGGGTGTGCTCTACCTAATGTAATTTTACATGTATACAGTAGCCCCAAGCAAAACTCGTACACCTATGAAAACAAATTTCGTAATGTTATACGTCTACAACTAAATAGGCTAATAAAATAAATTTACTTAATTTTGGTACAAAACTATGTACTTTATTAAATATCAGAAACGAAATTTTGAATATATGTTTATTAAATTACAGATAAGTATTTTAAAAAGTGGCAAATTTTGACACCAAAGCCAAACTCGTACAGTCTTATTTAATTTGGCAAAAGTCTTTTAATTTGCATCTAACTTCGGGATATTTCGTAAAAATAATTTAAAAAATATGGACTTTCCCCATTATCACCTTTTTTATTGTCATTTATTTGAGTTTTTGTTTGAAAGAGATACAAAAGAGAACAAAATGGGTAGACATAGAGGAAAAGTTTCTGTTGAAGTAAAAAAATTAATAATTCAATATCATAATAATAAATCGCTGCGAGAAATTATAGAGACAGTTGATAGAAGCCGATCAACAGTGCAATATATTATAAAAAGGTATAAAATGGAAGAGAGGATTGCGAACAAGAAGAAAATTGCAAAAAACAAAATTTTCTCTGCTGGAGACGAGCAATATATTTTACTTCAAATAAAAAGTGCCCCGAAACTCGTAGAAAGTGTTGAAAAAGACTTAGGAAAAAAATGTTGCCCACAGACCATAAGAAACATACTAAAAAGGGCTGATTTCAATGGTAGAAGGACAAGAGTTAAACCTCTGATTAATAAGAGAAATCAAAAGATAAGGTTACGATTCGCCAAGGAACACGAAACAAAGGATTTTTCATTTTGGAAGCAGGTATTTTTCACAGATGAAAGTAAATTCAACGTGTTTGGTTCAGATGGAGAAAATCCAAAGAGGAGTGCTTGCCAAAAACATGAAACCAACAGTTAAGCACGGTGGTGGGTCAGTAATGGTTTGGGGATCATTTTCTGCATCTGGGCCCGGTGTTTTACACTTTATCGAAGGTACAATGGATCAGGATATGTACCTGAACATTTTAAAAGAAAGTTTGCCAGTTTGTAAGCAGAAACTTTCTCTTGGTGAAAACTTTTATTTTTACCAAGACAACGACCCGAAGCATAAGGCTTACAATGTGCGATCACGGCTACTTTATAATTGTCCACATGTTATGAATACAACAGCTCATAGTCCAGACATAAACCCAATCGAAAATTTGTGGAGCTATCTCGATCGTTATATTCGTAGTCATACAATAAGTTCTAAGGATGGCTTGAAAAGAGCTCTTCAAGACGAATGAGGCAAAATTGAACCAAGTTTTTGCGAAAACCTTGTGCGCAGTATGCCAAATAGATTAAAAATGGTGATAAAAAATAAAGGCATGCACACCAAATATTAATATTTAAAACCAACAAAATAATATTTGATTAAAGTGTGGTGTACGAGTTTGGCTTTGTCACAGAAATTACTATTATTTTATGTTTTTATTAAAAAAAATTTTTTATTGAATAATAATTTAAAGTTTTTATGTTTTGTTAAATTTGTTGTAAAATGAACTAATAAAATAAATACAGTTTTATTTGTTAAGAGCTTCTTACTTAATGTTAGAAGATAGTTTAAAAATTAGTCTAAAGTGTACGAGTTTCCCTTGGAGCTACTGTATAGACAAAGTGTCTACTTATTTGTATGGTATATTAAGAAATATAAATAGTTAAAACTAAAAAATACGGGATGTCCCAATAGTTGATGTATATAGCCAAACTTTTAAACCTTTTTGATAAATAGCAAAAATCTGTTTTGAAGTCGGTTTTTTTGCAAGAATTATTCCTTTTGATCCTCGCTAAAAACGTAAGATGTTAGAATCAATGCAGTTTCTTCGTTTTGATTAATATCTATTTGTTTTGATAATGATTTATAATATTAATTTGTGCCTTTTATAATAATTTACATTTAAAAAATTAAAAAAATTTGTATTTTTAATTTTTTAATTGTGACACTTGGCCATTCTTACTACCGTGTAAACTTACAATTTGTTGTCTGAAAATGTCAGATAAATTTATTGTCAGATAATTATCTTACAATGAAATTGTTTCTGACTAATGCCTTGCAATCGTGTGAACTGACTTTCCTAATTGTGGTGACAATTTTTATTTGCCTTGTCATTGTCAGTACATTGTTAGGTCTGACAATATTTTAAGACCTGACAACCGTCTGTAGAGCTTTACTTTTATAGAATTGACTTTAACAGAACCTTTTTTATTTATACTTTTAAAAACATCAAGTAAGTATCTTTTTATAAACATTTTAAAGAACCTTTACAAATCTGTTGCATTTTTAAACTTTTTTTTAATAAAATGCAGAGAAAATCAGTAAAATTTAAAAAATTATAAAAGAGAATGACAAATGAATATTGTTGCACCTATGCAATATTTATCATGTATTTCTGATAGTAGCTCCGTTTGAGTACCCAAAAATTTTAAGAAATTTTTACTTAAGTTTTTTTCCGTTCACGTATTTTTTTATACAAAATTTTTCTATTTAATTTACATAGTATTTACTCAGCTACTAAACTTTACGGAAAAAATACGCAAACGGGCCTATTATTGATAACACTAATAGAGATGCTCCTATCAATTATTCGTATATACTAAGAGAGTAAATAACAGTAAATAAGTAAAAAATGTTGTAATCAAAAACATACAATAAAAAGCAATAAAAAAAACAATAGGCCTGTTCAGTTACTTTACTAGCAAAAAGTAGCAACGAGAGAGTAAAACAAAAATTTTTTTAATCATTCTCCCAAATGTAAAAAAGTAAATGAACGCTTAACTAGCAAAAATTAGCCAAGAAAATTGTTGTTGCTTTGGGAATGATATGTAAGATTAAAAAACTCTACGGTGTGACCATTAAACAGTAGTAGTAGTAGTAGTGAATGGCAGCAATGTTATGTCAAACACCAGGAAAAATTTAAATAATACTCTAAGTAACCAAATAGCGAAATTATGTACATAAAATGTTTTAAATTTTTTATTTATTATCAGCCGTATGCATAACAAAAACTTAGCATGATGTGACCATAAGTGACAAAACTAAACAGCGCCTCTGCAAGGCTCTGCACATAATTTGAGGCCGAAAATAGTCACAAAATATAGTTATGAATCATGTCAACAATCTACAATGGGAGCCTCATCAATAACTTCACTCATGCCAAACTAATTTTTAAGTTTTTGGTATGCATACGGCTGTAGGTAATTTTTAAAAGCGATTATGATGTTTAAGCGCATTATAAATATATTTATTTTTCTTTTTTGAAGTTAGTTCTAAAAAACATTCTTATTGTGATTTAGGTGTAAAAATATTTAAATTAGAAATAATCTTAACTTCATACGTGTGTATAACTTACATAAAAATTGTACTATTCATATTAAATTTGTACCGTCATTTTCTTCAATGTTACAAAAATTTCTTTTATAAATCATTTTTAAGCAAATTATTTTGTAAACAAAAGTAAACACAGCTGTTTGACTAATTCTTGCTAGTAAAAATTTTACTAGCCAAAACTTGCAAACATTTTTTCTCTTACTTTTTTACGCTCTTTTTTCACTCTCTTCTTGGAAGTTGTTTTAGTAACAATTAGTAACAATTTTTAGTTACTGGCCAGACCTAATAACATTACAAATGTAAAAAATTATAGCGGACTATTTACAATGAAATAAGTGGGAAAGAAGAGGTACAACAACAAGGAAAATTTTTGAATATTATATACTTTATTGATTAATTGAAAGTCAAGTAAAAGACTGTTGACCTTCATTTTTCACTCTATTTTTTGTAATGAAGGAATAAAATTTGCCGAAGATAGGCTTTAATGTTTTTTGTACGGCAAAGTTGTTGATAACTATAGTATCGAAAATTCTGCGTTGGTGCTTGAAGATTACATTAAATAGCTAAAAAATTAAAAAGTACATCTTTTTGGCATGTTGCTAAATATATTAAGTTTTATTAAACAAATTTTTATAATAAGCCATTGCATCTAACGATAAAAAAATTTATAAACTTCTCACATCAATAATTTTTTCCGATGATATCTTTTTAATAACTGAATTCTAAAGGCGTTCATCAAATAAATTGTTTGTGATTGAAAAAACCACTTTTTGAACTTTTTCAAACGTTAATTTGCGTACATTCCTTTTGGCACAACGATGTTTTATTTATTGTGAATAGCTTGTTTTTTTCATATCGCAAAGATTCAATACGTGCAAAAGGGTCATTTTGAAAATAATTTTCTTTTATTTTATTGAATACCCATGAAAGTCTTCAGTTGTGATTTGTATGCAATAAGCTTAACATTCGGTGATTTACAAGTTTTTAATAGTTCAGCTTAAGGTCTGTTCAGTAACTAAAAATTGTTACTAATTGTTGCTATTTGTTACTAGAATGTGTTCACGTACTCGAAAAACTTGCAAGTAGAGAGTAAAAAAAGAGCGTAAAAATTGAGAGAGAAAAAATTCGTTGCAAGATTTGGCTAGAAAAATTTTTAGTAGCACGAATTACTCAACCTGCTGTTATTTACTTTTGTTTACAAAAAAAAAAGCATTTCATAAAAAAATGTGTAAAAAACAAAATTTTTGTAAAATTAAAGAAAATGAAAGTATTTGTATTTTTGAATTAAAAGAATATTAAAATAATATTATTTTGTTATTTTTTTTTTTTTACTTAGCTTGGGCAGAAGAGCTTAAAACAGCATAAATTTGGTTTCTTCTTCTAGCTTTAAAAGTGTTTTGTTTGAGATAAAAGGTCTGTTCAGTAACTTTACTAGCAAAAACTAGCAACGAGATAGTAAACAGAAATTTACAAAATTATTCTCCCAAATGTAAAAAAGTAAATTAACGCTTTACTAGCAAAAATTAGCAAAGTAACTTGTTGCGGCTTTGGCAATGATATCTAAGACTTAAAAACTGTATGGTATGACCATTAAATAGTACCATTTTTAAAGCAAATTTACAAGAGTAAAAAAATATCTAAAAAATAGACCACTATAAAGCCTAGTTCAGACTATAATACTTTGTATTAATACTTGTCAAAAATTCAAATAATGCGAGCAAGTGTAATAGTGTGAACAGAAAACATCACACAAATTGCAAAATGATACGATAAAAATTTGACATCCCATAAGACTCTCTCGTTTTTCCATTTTTTTTAAACGTTAATACTTTTAATTGGATCAGGTTTGCATATTTATAAAAGCAAAATATCCCAGTCCATTGATACGCCACTGACAACGTCCCGTCGCTAATCGAATTTTTCTTTGTCACACAAAAGCTCAAAATATTGAGTATGTTTAATTTAAAGGAAACTATTTTCTTTATGCCATGTTTAAAAGTTAGTATCATTTTATTTATTTGATTTCGTCGTCATATGAAAAGCGATTACTTTAACTACTGAATGTTTTTAAAGGTCGGCTCGCCACCGCCTACATGAAACCGCCGCTAGTCAATGAATAGCACAGACATTTTCATTGAACAGGTATTTTTTTTGACGTATAGTTTTTGCCACAAAAAATAAAATTTTTAAAATTAAATACATATATTTCTATTATCTTTTTTATTATCTTTTAACAGAAAATAAACATATATGAAAAAATCAAATATTATAACGTTTTTCCTTTAAGTCTATTGAAACAAAAATTAAATTTTTTATAGCTTCTTCCTGCCATTCTAGGATGCTTACATTGTTGAAGTAGTGTCTGTATTTATCTCTTACTCCCGATGCGTCGTCTGAATACCGGTTTCCTACGCTCCTTTCCAAACGAGTAAGATTGAGAGTATCTGATGCATTCAGAGATTCACTTTCTGCTCTTGTGAGATAATTATGCAATGTGCATGCAGTTAATAGGTGTTTTCATTTACTTTACTAGTAAAAATTAGCAACGAGAGAGTAACAAGAAATTTTCCAAAATTACTCTCAAAAATGTGAAAAAGTAAATGAACACTTTACTAGCTAAAATTTGCAAGTTAAAATAGTGTTGTAATGTATAGGTACATATGAGTACTCAATAACTACTCCTATAATTTTTGGAAAAATTATACATATATGTATATTATTATAAAAATGATGTGATTATGGTCATTTATATTCAGCATTGTCGTAACTGGCGTTTTTCGAGTACGGCTTGTAATAGAATAATGAAAAGTTTTGCAATTTCATTTAATCTAGTACCTGATGTAGTGATAAACTACTTTTGACTAAAATGAATGAATAAAATATCTATTTTTAATTAGTTCATACGTTCTAATAGCCTGCCTACACATAGAATTTTTATTTCAAATATCGGAAATAACGACAGAATAAGGTCGCAGAAATGTTTATGTCCAACTTTGTGATTTATTTTCCAAGCGGTTTTCATAAATGGTGTTTTTAATGCGTGGTAGAATAAGCATGCGTTAATAGATATTATTATGAAGAATTTTTGTTCGCTATTGTCTAACGTTAATGCTCCGCATTTGCAATCGCTTCTAAACTATAATAATAATAATAAACAGCCGGCGAAAACCGAGTTAAATATATTTTTTAAAGAAAACAAATTTAAATTTTCATTGTAATAAAATGCTTTATCCAAAACAAAATATCAAAAAGCAGTAGCAAAGTAATTTAATAAACTATGTGTTAATTTAAATTTATTTCCCAATATATATTTGACCTAATTAAATTATTTGGCTGCTTAGTGTAAATTATCGAGTAGCTACATACTCATAATATTTACAACACTAAGATTGTCGCCGGAACATCCTTTGCCACTGATGTACTAGATACTGTGTTGCTTAGTTCAATTTCATTAGACATCTTGTTTTGCTCCTGTTGTTTCTAAGTTACACAAATATAAATTTATCTTTTTAATACTTTTTATCGCTTTAAAAGTTTACATTTACTTACAATTTCTTTAATTTTCCGAAATATTTTTATTTTCAACTTAATTTTGAAATATTTTTTTGTAAACACAAACGCAAAACAGCTGTTTGAATAATTATTGCAAGTAAAAATTTTACTTGTAAAAACTTGCAAGAATTTTTTTGTCTCTCAATTTTCTACGCTCTTTCGACGCTCTCTCCTTGCAAATTTTTTTGGTTAATGAACGCTTTCTAGTAACAATTGTTACAAATTTTTAGCTCTCTCCTTGCAAATTTTTTTGGTTAATGAACGCTTTCTAGTAACAATTGTTACAAATTTGTACAAATTTTTAGTAAATGAACACACCTAATGTTATCAGCTCTACTTTTTCAACACTTGACGTTTTTATTGCTTTTTGGAAAATTTGGAATCTTGACGCAAGAATTCCAAATGCGTTTTCAACCACACGTCGAGCTCTTGACAATCGGTAGTTGAAGATTTTATTTTCACGTAGATGTCTTTGATTGTAGGGTTTTACAATTCTGCAAGTCAAATGAAATGCATCGTCTGAAACAAAAACATATGGAGCCTTAAAAATGTGTTTAAATTCGTTACAAAATAATTAATCTATACAATCTACATAATTTGGAATTAGCTTTATTATTAACTACCTTTATATTGGTATTGGGAAGTTCTTCATCTTCAGGAAAATTAGAATTTCTTTTGATGAAGTCTCCAATATCTGAGGCGTTAAAGGCCGCAGCGTCATTAGCTCGTCCATTTGTTTCAACATCGACCATTATAAATTTGCAATTGGCATCTACCACCGCCAATAAAATCACACTATTAAAACCTTTGTAATTAAAATAATAGGTTCCTTCAGATGCTTTGGGGCAAAACTCAATGTGCTTGCTATCTAAAAATTTAAACTATGTATAATTATCCTTAAAGCAAAATAAACGAAAATTATATACCAATAGCTCCTAGACACATGGGAAAGTTCCATTTCAGATTGAATTCATGAGAAAAAATCTTTTTCAACTAACTTGAATAATAGGTGCTTTATAGTCTTACTTTTAGATGAAGAGTTCCATATAGCACGCAAAGTTTCAGGAACTAAATCTGAAATCAATGAAGCAGATATTCTAAATCCATGGGAAAGATCTCTATAAGAATTCCCTGTCGCTAAATATCTTAGTGTGATGAGAAGGCTGAACAAAAACAAAACTATAGACAAAAAATATGATTACTCTATTTCTTTTTCAAGAATACAAACCGCGTTGTGGCTGAAACGGATTCTCTCAATACTGTGTTCTGCTTCGATATAAGTGGGCCAACAATACTTAACACTTCCTGGAAGGAATCTTTAGAGAGCCTGCAAAAATTTTTAAAACTTTTTGGATCTTCTAGTTGCAATTCCATGATTGCGATGTGGGTAAGATCCTTTCCCGAATACTGGCGGAGAAGCCATTCACACCTCGTCGAACACATAGTTCACTATTTTTATATTTCTTAATTATAGCTAAAGCCATCACTACTCCCACTAGTTTCTTTTTACTTTTTTTTTATTTTTATATTGAAAACAAATGTGCCTGTGTATGTTCTAAAAAAAACTATTTTGAACAGCTGTTTTGTTTCCGTCTTGTATTACACATTTTATTTCAAGTGTGATGGTCTGAACACAATATGTGATTTTATATAGTTGTTTTGACAGTCGAAACGAATGTATTTAGATTTTTGTATCGTAAAATGTGATGAAAGTATTAATACTTGTATAATAGTCTGAACGAGCCTTAAGCCAGCAAACTAATGTCAACCACAATAAAATATTCAAAATTATACTCTAAATGCCATATTCAAAAAAATTTTTAACAGATTTAAAATATATTATATATGGAAAATTTAAAACATTATCAAAGTTATTTTGGTTTTTTAATTACTAAGTAATTTTCAAAAGCGTTTATGATGTTTAATTGCTTCAGAAATATGATTTTTTTGTAGTTAGTTCTAATAAACATTCTTGTTGTGATTTAGATGGAAGATATTTCCATTAAAAATAATCAAAATTTCATACATGAGTGTAACTTATATTGTATATAAAAATTTTACTCTTCTTACTAAAATTGTACCAAAAAAAAGTACATTGCATTGAATGTTTCATCACTGCCTTTGAAATGTGTTTTTATGACAAATTTTCTATGCAATTTTGTGCCACAATATATTTCAAATCTATTTAAAATTTTTATATATACGTGAGTTAGAGTATAATTTTCAATACTTTCTTGCGGTTATCATTAGTTTGCTGGCTTATAATGGTCTATTGTTTTATATATTTTTTCCCTCTCGTATATTTACTTTAAAAGTGGGAGTAATTAATGGTCATACCGTACAGTTTTTAAGTCCTACATATCGTACCTGAGGACGTAATCGCACGTCACTCCTATACCGCTCATTTAACACCATACCATTTTATGCATTTATGTATTTAACTTCCATTAGTTACATAATGATTCATTCTTATCTTAGCGTTCTTGCATTATAGAAGCTTACAATGTTCTTTTGGTTAAATATATAATTTTAAACCATTAAATGAACTGTTGTTATAATTTTGAATAAAATAAAACCTATGTTTTATTTACAACACCCAAAGCCAAAACAAATTATTTTGCTAATTTTTGCGAGTAAAGCGTTAATTTACTTTTTTACATTTGGGAGAATAATTTTGTAAATTTCTGTTTACTATCTCGTTGCCAGTTTTTGCTAGTAAAGTTACTGAACAGACCTTTAGTCTAAAAGTCCGTGAATTTTATTGATATCATCGATTAGGCCTTACCCGCAGTAATACATTTCATTTTTAACCGACTTCAGAAAAGGAAGGAGGTTATATAACTCGGCTGAATGTTGCTTTTTTTATAATTGTGCCTCCAGAACTCAGTCATTCTGATCCGATTTTGAAAATTTTTGGTAATATGATAGATTATGCTTACAGATTGGTCCCGTTTTAAAAACAGTTCTTAATCTTAAAAGTTTAAGGGTGCCCCCATACAACATACATATTTTTTACGTGTATTATGGAAGATATTTGTAAAGGGCACTTCTGTAAAAATTAAAATGACTGCGTATTACAATAGCTCCCAAAAACAAAAAACTATACAAAAATAAATCTAAAAATGAAAGAGTGCCCCCATAATTGATGTAAATTTACTTACATAGGCCTATCTTTTGAACCGTTATAGACAAACGCTTGCAAATTGGACAGAATGTCGACTGCTATGGCCGTTAAGTAACAAGGTTTAATATTAAGAATTACAAATTAAAGGGTGCGCCAATAGTTCATTTAATTTGATGTATATTGCCATACTTTTTAACAGTTATAGTAAGACACTTGGAATTTATAACGAACCTGTATTGGTAAGTCCGCTATAAATATGGATTTGGAAGTTAAAGCGTGTTCCAATAGTTGATGTAATTTCAATTGTGTGGCCGTACTTTTGAACCGTTATAGACAGAACGCTGAAACTTAAAAGGGACCTGTATTTCTAAGTCCGTTATATCAACGAGTTTATAACTTGAATTTAGAAATTAAAGGGTGTCCCATAATTTCTGTAGATTTACTTATATAGGCCTATCTTTTGAACCGTTATAGACAAACTCTTGTAAATTTGACACAATATCGATAGCTATGGCTGTTATAGTAACAGCTTATAGTATTTAAAATTATAAATTAAAGGGTGCACCAATAGTTCATTTAATTTGGTATATGGCCATACTTTCAAACAGTTGTAGACAGACGATTGAAATTTACAAAGAACCTGTATTACTAACTCTCTATAACAAGTATAAAATTTGGATTTGGAAATAAACGGGTGTCCCAATAGTTGATATAATTTGGTGTATGTGGCCGGACTTTTGAACCATTATAGACAGACAGCTGAAATTTAAAAGGGACATGTGTTGCTAAGTCCGCTATAACAATAAGCTTATAATTTGAATTTAAAATTTAAAGGGTGTTCCCAAAATTAATGTAATTTGTTCTATATGTCCGTAGTTTTTGAACCGTTGTATACAAACACCTTAATTTTAGACAGAATGTCCACTACTTTAAGTATGAAGTATGAAAATGTTATATTAAAAATTAAATAGTTGATATAATCTGATGTTTATGGGCAAACTGTTGAACCGTTACAGACAGACGGTTGAAATCTACACAGAACCTGATTGCTAAATCTACTACAACAGCAAGTATATAATTTGAATTTGGAAACTAAAGAGTGACATTATTGTTGCTGCAATTTGATGTATATTGCCAAACTATGGAACAGTTGAAATAGTATAAAGTTTGGAAATATAAGTATGTCCGAAAGTTATTGTAACCTAATTTATGTGGCCATACCCTTGAGCTGTTATAGGCAGACAGATGAAATCTGTTTTGAAGTCGGTTTTTTTCGCAAGAATTATTTAGCTTTAAATAATAAATATCTCATGAGAAATATCATGAGAATATCATGAAATATTTACATTTCCACCTCTTTCGAAACTATGTCTGATAGATTGCAATAGCAAACTTGGTTTCAACACTAAGTCGGACATCGCTCAGTCGACTTCGCATTAGAACGCGGAATCAGCGTTGCCAGAAGAGAGTAAAGTGGCAAAAATGGTGGTTTTTTGAAATGTTCATATGGGGAACCCCCCAGGGAAGTTCCAGGGGTTGTGCCACTGGCATAGGTAGAACGGCCCACCAAAGTTAGTGGGGGTCGGTCATACATTTGGACTCGATTGGGGCACTTTAAATGGGTCAAAGTGGGATTTTTCAAAACAAAGTGTACAGTTGGAGGGTAGTAGAATTCGTTTTCGAGGTATAGTTCCTCGGGCAAAGTTTCTTATTTTGATCCCTAGAATACGATTTTCACTGAGCCATGGGCGACCCGCCCTAGTGTACACGTTTAACTAATATATTAATAATATCAGCATCCCATATTTTACACCCATACAGTAGAACTGAAATCATATTGGAGTTAAGATTTTGAGTTTTGTTTTTGTGAAATAATGGAAGATTTTCACATGTTAGTAAACATTCTAAATGCAAATAACATTTGACTCATTGCAATAATTAAATTAAACATTTTCACTTTTTCAATTTTTTATTTTCGCGAAATAGATTTACAAATTATTATTAAATTGTAGTGTAGGAACGCATCAGACGTCGGTAACGGAACGATTTTATGTTACTAAGAATTAACAAAACGAACGTTTTTATACCTTTCACAACAAGAAGTAGAAGAAAGGTCTACTAAGTTTGTCATTCCGTTTATAATTTCTACAATATTCATTTCCGACCGCATAAAGTATATTTATTCTATGCAGCGTTGCCAAAATTATGATTTTATCATATTTTTGCACCAAAATATGATTTGTTGATTTTTTTTTCGTAAATTATGACTAATTTATAAAAACTATGATTTTTGTATTTTAAGTGTGTAGTACTTTCATTGTAATTGTACTACATAGTGAAGTTAAGTTTTATATCATCTTGTTGTAAACAAAACAAAGTTTGTCAAAGCTCATCTTGTCAAAAACATACATACATAGAATGTATGAGGAAGTTGTAGACAATTTTATACAAAAAGAATATGTGAGCATGAGTCTCTATAACGACATTGACTTTGAAAACAAAAGTATATTTCTGCACAACGAAGGAAGTCTATCTGGGTGTTTTGTTAAACAAAAGATTTCTAGCTCAAAGCTCACTGTAAATGAAAAAAATGAATTTATTGAAAATTGTATGGCATTTTACTTTGAGTTACATATGTAAACAAATATTAAAACCATTTTTCATGTCATAAAAAATAATTTCTCTGAGAGGCTTAATATACAATTCTTCAAATTTAATTAGTGAAAAGTATATTCAAAATTTAGAAAACGAATTTAGAAAAGTCCGTTTTATAAATCTCAGTGATCATTTTACAACTCTAGATAATCTTAGCTGTGAGAAATTTTGGTCAAAAGTATCAAATATAACTTGTGCTCAAAGATATCTTATACGCAAAAGATTACTTAGCAATAAGAAACTGTATAATTTAAAAATTAACCAAGATATTATTAAAAATATGAAACCCTGTATATATTATAGTAAAAGTTTTTCGTAAAACTTAGTACACTCTTAACAATAATAATTTAAATATATAAAATGTATGTTAATACATGTATGTATTTGAATTATAATTCTTAAATAAAATTTTGTATTAAAAAAATTATGATTTTTTTCCATATAATATGATTTTTTATTCTGCATATGATGATATTCTTCTCTTCTGGCAACGCTGATTTTGTGTTCTAATGCATAGCGAAGTCGCAACTATAATGTGCATAAACTAGCTTATGCCAACTTATACAACTGTGCAAATACATTAAATTATATGTAGTAAACTATAATGTGATTAAGATAACTTTTCGTCAAGTTTCGTTAAATTTATGCAAGGTACGAAACTGATCGCACTTTCCGTACGGAAACAGCTGATTGTGCTTTGGTTTATACATTAATTTTTTTTTTTTTTTTTTTTTTCATTAATTAATTATTTATTGAATCTTCAAATATATTTTTGAACTAACAATAATTACTCATATCTTAAGCCTAAAATAAAAAAATAAATATACTTATTATGTCCAGCCAATGCTAGACAAAAAAGATGTATGTTTCACGGCTGCTTCTATCATTGTGGGTTATCCCTCTGATGTTCGGGTGAGAGAATAAATATCCCTCCTTCTTAAGCGACTGTAACCACGTTCATTTAGCATGTTGCGAGCTAGCGGATTTGGATGTGTTTCAAGTTTCTGCAAATACGTTACTGCAAATTTCGCTATTTCTGCTTTTACTGATTGCACGTTTAGATCTTTGTGGATGTTCGAATTTCTTATGTACCAGGGAGCAACTGTAATCATCCGTAGAATCTTATTTTGGCGCCTTTGGATTTTTTCTATATTGCTTGCAGAGGCAGTCCCCCATAATTGAATGCCATAACACCAAATTGGTTTTAAAATTGTCTTGTACAATAAAAGTTTGCAATCTAAAGCGAGAGTGGAATTTCTGCCGATAAGCCAGTTGAGTTGGACTGCTTTTAACTTCATTTGTGTTAACTTTGATTCTATGTGGCGTTTCCAAGTAAGGCGCCGGTCAAGATGTATGCCGAGATATTTTACGTCTGAAAGCTGCGGTATTGTTTGGTTATTTATGCGAATAGGGGGGCACGATTCCCTACGCAGTGTGAAAGTTATGTGACTACATTTTTGTTCATTCACCTTAATTCTCCATTTCTTTAACCACTTTTCTAGAATTAATATATGGTCTTGTAAATATCGTGATGCTACTTCGGGACTTTCGTGAATGCTTAAAAAAGCTGTGTCGTCAGCAAATGTCGATGTGTGGATTCGGACACTAGTTGGCATATCTGAAGTATACAACAAGTATAAAATGGGCCCCAATATACTACCCTGGGGGACTCCGGCTTCAATTGGCTCAGGTGAGCTTAGAAAATTGCCTTCTTTAACAATGAATTTCCGATCAGTTAAATAACTGTCTAACAGCTTATATAAGTTTGCGGGCAAATTCAGTTTTAACTTATATTTTAGGCCATCGTGCCATACCTTATCGAACGCTTGAGAAACGTCGATAAAAAGCGCAGAGCAGTATTTTTTTTCTTCAAAGGTCTTCTTAATTACGTTAACTAACCTGTGAGTTTGTTCAATTGTACTATGTTTTTTTCTGAAGCCAAATTGATGGTTCGGAATACATCCTTTGTCGCTTAGAATGGGGTTCAGCTTATTTATTAACATCCTCTCAAACAGCTTTGACATATTTGATAAAAGACTTATAGGCCTGTATGATTCAACTTTTGTGTGGTCTTTTCCTGGTTTAGGAATCATAGTTATTAGGGAAACCTTCCAGTCTGGAGGAAAGTACTCAAGACGTAGAATGGCGTTAAAAATAAAAAGAATAGTCTTGCGAGCTATATGGGGTAACTCGAATAACATCTTGTTACTGGTTTTATCAAAGCCAGGGGCTTTCTTGGTGTTTAAATCAGTTATTGCCCTTTCTACATCGCTAAAATGAAATCTTAAATGTACTGCATCACTAGCTTCGACAGTTGGCAGCTCAACTGCATCAGTCAATACATTTGGAGTAAATACCTTTTTCAAATGTTCACCAAATAATTTGCCCTTTTCTGTATCATTTCTTGCCCAGCCTCCAGACAAAGTTCGCAAGGGAGGCTTTTGTACAACTGGTCTTTTAAGGTTTCTACACGCTCGCCATAATGAATAATCTGATTGAGAAGTTTGGTCAAGATTTTGTAAATAGTTTTTCAGGGATGCTACTCTTCGAGATTCTAGTAACTCTCTTAGCCGTTTCGTGCATTCTTTAAGTCTGCTTTTAAGTTGAGGAGATCTGTGCGATTGCCACTCTCTGCGAATTTTTCTTCTCTCAGCCAAAAGCCTCTCGATGTCAGCAGAATGAATTTGATTGTGTCTTATTAGTTGCCGGGTTACTGTTGCATGTTGGGCAGCTAATTTAAGGTTTTTATCTAAATTAGTAAGGCTTTGCTCTACGTCTTCTGGAGTTCTTAGCTGGATATTTTCTGAACAATGAGTACTAAGATATTTTTTATATTTCAACCAATTTATGCTTGTACTAGTACTTGGTGACACGATATTTTGCTGGTTGAATATATAGACAATTGTCGGTGAATGATCAGAGGATAATTCAAGTGACGCTTCGACTTCGATTATTTCTCTTGAAATACCTTTAGTTACGCCAAAATCAATAACATCTGGTATTTTTTGATAATCAGTAGGCCAATAGGTGGGTTGTCCACTCGATATCACATTCAGACTCATTTTTGAAATTGTGTCAAACAAAACTCGACCTTTTGGAGTAATTAGTCTTGATCCCCAAAACGTATGTTTAGCGTTGTAGTCGCCTGATGCTATGAAACAGGGACCTAGTGATTTGAAGAAATCGCTGTATTGACTTTCTGATATTTGAAATCTAGGAGGTGAGTATATCGAGGAAATAACGAAGTTTTGATGAAATTCTTCAATACAGATGTTTGTTGCTAGAAGGTAGTCTTCACAAAAGTCACACAGTAAATGATGTTTGATTCGAGCCTTTATTAGTATTGCTGTACCACCACATGCTCTGCCACGCGGGTCTTTGGTGTCATATAAAATATAGCCATTTATTTTAAAAAAGCAATTTGTTGTTAAGTGAGTCTCTGCAACCAGCATGACATCAATTTGTTCCTTCTTTAGGAAGTACTCGAGTTCGTTTTTGTGTTGGCGCAAGCCGTTTGCGTTCCAGAAACATATTTTTAAACAGTTCATGTTTTGTTGAGTAACGCCTGCAACATAGTAGATTGCATGCGTACCATTTCTTGCATCATGCTGCTCATAGAGCTCATAAAACTGTTTAACGAGTGCACTAATGTCTCGATGCTTGCTTCGAGACGATTAAAATTACCTGATGGTGTTTGTTGTTTAGGTTCTGGTTGCAAATTTGGCATAGAACTAGCTGTCAGTGTCGCTTTGTTCGCTGAAATATTATTGGATTTTAACATATCCGCGTATGAGACATGTTGGGTTGTTGGTTGAGCCAACTGAGGGAAATGCACATTTGCTCGATATTGTGGTTGCTTAGCAGGAGTATTTAATTTTTGAGATGACTTCCTTACTATGGAAAAAACTGGACAGCTTCTATAGTTAGCAGTGTGGTTTCCACCGCAATTGCTACATTTTTTAACAGTGGTGTCATTCCTAGGTTTATCACATTGGGCGGAACAATGTAACTCGCCACACACTACGCAAACTGGTGACAACTTACAATATGCCCTAGTATGGCCATATTCTTGACAATTTAAGCACTGGACGGGTCCTGAGCGTTTATGTGGTCCCTCCACTGTTATTTTGCGGTGTAATAGGTACTTCAAATTGTATATGGGGTGCGTTTCATTTTTTTTTAATTTGATGTCGCCTGGTTCCAGTTCAACTCGGAAAAGAGGTTGGGGCACCCGTTCTCTATTTCTAAGGTTATCTACATGTTTAACCTTAAATCCCGCTTTTTGGAGGCCAGCTAATATCTCCTTTGGATCCACATATGAATCTACCCCTTTAATGACTACCTGTAGACCTTTGCTGCTCTTGAGTTGGTAGGTATAAAAATTTTTTTTGCATTTTTCAAATTCATCTACTGTTTTACGGTAGCTGGTTTCGTCATTTACTTGAATTTTAGTCTCGTTGATGTTACCACGTTTGATAGAAACCACATAGAATGAATTCTCCCCAATAACTGAAATTAATTTCTTGATAAGTTCGTTCGAGTTTTTCTCCCTTAAGAAAATTGGAGGAGGTTTCGACGATTTGGGTGTCGTTTTCGATTCGGTTGTTTTACTATCTAAAATAGCAAAACGATTGTGGGAATTTATACCGTTCGAATCCTTTTCCTTGTGGAACTTAGAAATTGGTGCTAATTGCGAGGATTTAGGGCTTCGTCCTCTTTTTAATACAAATGTGCAACTGTGGCAAATAAGTTACTAAATTTATATATGTACATTGTAGCCACATAAATTTCTTTGATAAGTTACCTAAGCATTTGAAAGGCTTTTCGTTGAATTTTTGACATAAGCTAAAGCTAGCTTATGCACATTATAGTTGGGCCTTTAGTGTTGAAACCAAGTTTGCTATTGCAATCTATCAGACATAGTTTCGAAAGAGGTGCAAATGTAAATATTTCATGATATTCTCATGATATCTCTCATGAGATATTTATTATTTAAAGCTAAATAATTCTTGCGAAAAAACCGACTTCAAAACAGATTTCATCTGTCTGCCTATAACAGCTCAAGTGTATGGCCATATAAATTAGGTTACAATAACTTTGGGACATACTTATATTTCCAAACTTTATACTTTTTCAACTGTTCAATAGTTTGGCAATAAACATCAAATTACAGCAACTATAGAGGCACCCTTTAATTTCCAAATTCAAATTATATACTTGCTGTTGTAGTAGATTTAGTAATCAGGTTCTGTGTAAATTTCAACCGTCTGTCTGTAACGGTTCAACAGTTTGCCCATAAACATCAGATTATATCAACTATTTAATTTTTAATATAACATTTTCATACTTAAAGTAGTGGACATTCTGTCTAAAATTAAGGTGTTTGTATACAACGGTTCAAAAACTACGGACATATAGAACAAATTACATTAATTTTGGGAACACCCTTTAAATTTTAAATTCAAATTATAAGCTTATTGTTATAGCGGACTTAGCAACACATGTCCCTTTTAAATTTCACCTGTCTGTCTATAATGGTTCAAAAGTCCGGCCACATACAACAAATTATATCAACTATTGGGACACCCGTTTATTTCCAAATCCAAATTTTATACTTGTTATAGAGAGTTAGTAATACAGGTTCTTTGTAAATTTCAATCGTCTGTCTACAACTGTTTGAAAGTTTGGCCATATACCAAATTAAATGAACTATTGGTGCACCCTTTAATTTATAATTTTAAATACTATAAGCTGTTACTATAACAGCCATAGCTATCGATATTGTGTCAAATTTACAAGAGTTTGTCTATAGCGGTTCAAAAGATAGGCCTATATAAGTAAATCTACAGAAATTATGGGACACCCTTTAATTTCTAAATTCAAGTTATAAACTCGTTGATATAACGGACTTAGAAATACAGGTCCCTTTTAAGTTTCAGCGTTCTGTCTATAACGGTTCAAAAGTACGGCCACACAATTGAAATTACATCAACTATTGGAACACGCTTTAACTTCCAAATCCATATTTATAGCGGACTTACCAATACAGGTTCGTTATAAATTCCAAGTGTCTTACTATAACTGTTAAAAAGTATGGCAATATACATCAAATTAAATGAACTATTGGCGCACCCTTCAATTTGTAATTCTTAATATTAAACCTTGTTACTTAACGGCCATAGCAGTCGACATTCTGTCCAATTTGCAAGCGTTTGTCTATAACGGTTCAAAAGATAGGCCTATGTAAGTAAATTTACATCAATTATGGGGGCACTCTTTCATTTTTAGATTTATTTTTGTATAGGTTTTTGGGAGCTATTGTAATACGCAGTCATTTTAATTTTTACAGAAGTGCCCTTTACAATTCATAATACACGTAAAAAATATGTATGTTGTATGGGGGCACCCTTAAACTTTTAAGATTAAGAACTGTTTTTAAAACGGGACCAATCTGTAAGCATAATCTATCATATTACCAAAAATTTTCAAAATCGGATCAGAATGACTGAGTTCTGGAGGCACAATTATAAAAAAAGCAACATTCAGCCGAGTTATATAACCTCCTTCCTTTTCTGAAGTCGGTTAAAAATGAAATGTATTACTGCGGGTAAGGCCTAATCGATGATATCAATAAAATTCACGGACTTTTAGACTAAAGGTCTGTTCAGTAACTTTACTAGCAAAAACTGGCAACGAGATAGTAAACAGAAATTTACAAAATTATTCTCCCAAATGTAAAAAAGTAAATTAACGCTTTACTAGCAAAAATTAGCAAAATAATTTGTTTTGGCTTTGGGTGTTGTAAATAAAACAGGTTTTATTTTATTCAAAATTATAACAACAGTTCATTTAATGGTTTAAAATTATATATTTAACCAAAAGAACATTGTAAGCTTCTATAATGCAAGAACGCTAAGATAAGAATGAATCATTATGTAACTAATGGAAGTTAAATACATAAATGCATAAAATGGTATGGTGTTAAATGAGCGGTATAGGAGTGACGTGCGATTACGTCCTCAGGTACGATATGTAGGACTTAAAAACTGTACGGTATGACCATTAATTACTCCCACTTTTAAAGTAAATATACGAGAGGGAAAAAATATATAAAACAATAGACCATTATAAGCCAGCAAACTAATGATAACCGCAAGAAAGTATTGAAAATTATACTCTAACTCACGTATATATAAAAATTTTAAATAGATTTGAAATATATTGTGGCACAAAATTGTATAGAAAATTTGTCATAAAAACACATTTCAAAGGCAGTGATGAAACATTCAATGCAATGTACTTTTTTTTGGTACAATTTTAGTAAGAAGAGTAAAATTTTTATATACAATATAAGTTACACTCATGTATGAAATTTTGATTATTTTTAATGGAAATATCTTCCATCTAAATCACAACAAGAATGTTTATTAGAACTAACTACAAAAAAATCATATTTCTGAAGCAATTAAACATCATAAACGCTTTTGAAAATTACTTAGTAATTAAAAAACCAAAATAACTTTGATAATGTTTTAAATTTTCCATATATAATATATTTTAAATCTGTTAAAAATTTTTTTGAATATGGCATTTAGAGTATAATTTTGAATATTTTATTGTGGTTGACATTAGTTTGCTGGCTTAAGGCTCGTTCAGACTATTATACAAGTATTAATACTTTCATCACATTTTACGATACAAAAATCTAAATACATTCGTTTCGACTGTCAAAACAACTATATAAAATCACATATTGTGTTCAGACCATCACACTTGAAATAAAATGTGTAATACAAGACGGAAACAAAACAGCTGTTCAAAATAGTTTTTTTTAGAACATACACAGGCACATTTGTTTTCAATATAAAAATAAAAAAAAAGGATGTTGATGCAAAAAAAAAAAGTAAAAAGAAACTAGTGGGAGTAGTGATGGCTTTAGCCATAATTAAGAAATATAAAAATAGTGAACTATGTGTTCGACGAGGTGGAAAACGTCACTGGAGCCGTGAATGGCTTCTCCGCCAGTATTCGGGAAAGGATCTTATCCACATCGCAATCATGGAATTGCAACTAGAAGATCCAAAAAGTTTTAAAAATTTTTGCAGGCTCTCTAAAGATTCCTTCCAGGAAGTGTTAAGTATTGTTGGCCCACTTATATCGAAGCAGAACACAGTATTGAGAGAATCCGTTTCAGCCACAACGCGGTTTGTATTCTTGAAAAAGAAATAGAGTAATCATATTTTTTATCTATAGTTTTGTTTTTGTTCAGCCTTCTCATCACACTAAGATATTTAGCGACAGGGAATTCTTATAGAGATCTTTCCCATGGATTTAGAGTATCTGCTTCATTGATTTCAGATTTAGTTCCTGAAACTTTGCGTGCTATATGGAACTCTTCACCTAAAAGTAAGACTATAAAGCACCTATTATTCAAGTTAGTTGAAAAAGATTTTTTCTCATGAATTCAATCTGAAATGGAACTTTCCCATGTGTCTAGGAGCTATTGGCATATAATTTTCGTTTATTTTGCTTTAAGGATAATTATACATAGTTTAAATTTTTAGATAGCAAGCACATTGAGTTTTGCCCCAAAGCATCTGAAGGATCCTATTATTTTAATTACAAAGGTTTTAATAGTGTGATTTTATTGGCGGTGGTAGATGCCAATTGCAAATTTATAATGGTCGATGTTGAAACAAATGGACGAGCTAATGACGCTGCGGCCTTTAACGCCTCAGATATTGGAGACTTCATCAAAAGAAATTCTAATTTTCCTGAAGATGAAGAACTTCCCAATACCAATATAAAGGTAGTTAATAATAAAGCTAATTCCAAATTATGTAGATTGTATAGATTAATTATTTTGTAACGAATTTAAACACATTTTTAAGGCTCCATATGTTTTTGTTTCAGACGATGCATTTCATTTGACTTGCAGAATTGTAAAACCCTACAATCAAAGACATCTACGTGAAAATAAAATCTTCAACTACCGATTGTCAAGAGCTCGACGTGTGGTTGAAAACGCATTTGGAATTCTTGCGTCAAGATTCCAAATTTTCCAAAAAGGAATAAAAACGTCAAGTGTTGAAAAAGTAGAGCTGATAACATTAGGTGTGTTCATTTACTAAAAATTTATAACAATTGTTACTAGAAAGCGTGCATTAACCAAAAAAATTTGCAAGGAGAGAGCTAAAAATTTGTACAAATTTGTAACAATTGTTACTAGAAAGCGTTCATTAACCAAAAAAATTTGCAAGGAGAGAGCGTCGAAAGAGCGTAGAAAATTGAGAGACAAAAAAATTCTTGCAAGTTTTTACAAGTAAAATTTTTACTTGCAATAATTATTCAAACAGCTGTTTTGCGTTTGTGTTTACAAAAAAACAAGGCAAATTGAATACTAGGTAAAACTAATAGGGCAGGTGATCGAATTCGCTTTACACATTTTTACGAAACAGCGTCAAAATTTGTTTACATTTTGTTGACGCGCCATTTAAAAAACGAAAAAGTTTTCAATTTCATAATCAAGAAAATATTATTAAATAATTAATTTGTTTATAGTACAGAATTCGCGAATTAAACGTTATGTGAAAAGTGTGTGTGTGTGTCCAAGAAGTGCAGAAAAATATAATATAAAATAAACTAAACAAAACTTTTTTTAAAAAAGAAAACGTTTCTTTGAGAAACATTTTTAAAGTTTATAAATAAAATATTTGAAAAATTTGTTATTGTGCGGCTTGCGACAATAAACAACTACCTAACATTTTTTCACTTATTGGAGTCTATGGTGTGCAAATTATTATTTGTAAATTCATTTTTTATGAAATTTCTTTTTCTTCTGTTTTTTTATATTTTTCCTCTTTGTTAAGAAACATGTACACGTAAATTAACACTAACAAAATATATGCGTTTTTTTGTTTTTGTACTCATGCGATTACCTAGTATTCAATTCGCCTTGCAAAAAAATATTTCAAAATTAAGTTGAAAATAAAAATATTTTGGAAAATTAAAGAAATTGTAAGTAAATGTAAACTTTTAAAGCGATAAAAAGTATTAAAAAGATAAATTTATATTTGTGTAACTTAGAAACAACAGGAGCAAAACAAGATGTCTAATGAAATTGAACTAAGCAACACAGTATCTAGTACATCAGTGGCAAAGGTTGTAAATTACTTTGCTACTGCTTTTTGATATTTTGTTTTGGATAAAGCATTTTATTACAATGAAAATGAAAATTTAAATTTGTTTTCTTTAAAAAATATATTTAACTCGGTTTTCGCCGGCTGTTTATTATTATTATTATAGTTTAGAAGCGATTGCAAATGCGGAGCATTAACGTTAGACAATAGCGAACAAAAATTCTCAATAATAATATCTATTAACGCATGCTTATTCTACCACGCATTAAAAACACCATTTATGAAAATCGCTTGGAAAATAAATCACAAAGTTGGACATAAACATTTCTGCGACCTTATTCTGTCGTTATTTCCGATATTTGAAATAAAAATTCTATGTGTAGGCAGGCTATTATAACGTATGAACTAATTA
This sequence comes from Gymnosoma rotundatum, assembly GCA_916610165.2. Taxonomy (NCBI): domain Eukaryota; kingdom Metazoa; phylum Arthropoda; class Insecta; order Diptera; family Tachinidae; genus Gymnosoma; species Gymnosoma rotundatum. The sequence continues at coordinate 84,062,811 of OU744337.1, read as the reverse complement.
AAAATAGATATTTTATTCATTCATTTTAGTCAAAAGTAGTTTATCACTACATCAGGTACTAGATTAAATGAAATTGCAAAACTTTTCATTATTCTATTACAAGCCGTACTCGAAAAACGCCAGTTACGACAATGCTGAATATAAATGACCATAATCACATCATTTTTATAATAATATACATATATGTATAATTTTTCCAAAAATTATAGGAGTGGTTATTGAGTACTCATATGTGCCTATACATTACAACACTATTTTAAATTTTAGCTAGTAAAGTGTTCATTTACTTTTTCACATTTTTGAGAGTAATTTTGGAAAATTTCTTGTTACTCTCTCGTTGCTAATTTTTACTAGTAAAGTAAATGAACACACCTATTAACTGCATGCACATTGCATAATTATCTCACAAGAGCAGAAAGTGAATCTCTGAATGCATCAGATACTCTCAATCTTACTCGTTTGGAAAGGAGCGTAGGAAACCGGTATTCAGACGACGCATCGGGAGTAAGAGATAAATACAGACACTACTTCAACAATGTAAGCATCCTAGAATGGCAGGAAGAAGCTATAAAAAATTTAATTTTTAGTTTCAATAGACTTAAAGGAAAAACGTTATAATATTTGATTTTTTCATATATGTTTATTTTCTGTTAAAAGATAATAAAAAAGATAATAGAAATATATGTATTTAATTTTAAAAATTTTATTTTTTGTGGCAAAAACTATACGTCAAAAAAAATACCTGTTCAATGAAAATGTCTGTGCTATTCATTGACTAGCGGCGGTTTCATGTAGGCGGTGGCGAGCCGACCTTTAAAAACATTCAGTAGTTAAAGTAATCGCTTTTCATATGACGACGAAATCAAATAAATAAAATGATACTAACTTTTAAACATGGCATAAAGAAAATAGTATTCTTTAAATTAAACATACTCAATATTTTGAGCTTTTGTGTGACAAAGAAAAATTCGATTAGCGACGGGACGTTGTCAGTGGCGTATCAATGGACTGGGATATTTTGCTTTTATAAATATGCAAACCTGATCCAATTAAAAGTATTAACGTTTAAAAAAAATGGAAAAACGAGAGAGTCTTATGGGATGTCAAATTTTTATCGTATCATTTTGCAATTTGTGTGATGTTTTCTGTTCACACTATTACACTTGCTCGTATTATTTGAATTTTTGACAAGTATTAATACAAAGTATTATAGTCTGAACTAGTCTTTATAGTGGTCTATTTTTTAGATATTTTTTTACTCTTGTAAATTTGCTTTAAAAATGGTACTATTTAATGGTCATACCATACAGTTTTTAAGTCTTAGATATCATTGCCAAAGCCGCAACAAGTTACTTTGCTAATTTTTGCTAGTAAAGCGTTAATTTACTTTTTTACATTTGGGAGAATAATTTTGTAAATTTCTGTTTACTATCTCGTTGCTAGTTTTTGCTAGTAAAGTTACTGAACAGACCTTTTATCTCAAACAAAACACTTTTAAAGCTAGAAGAAGAAACCAAATTTATGCTGTTTTAAGCTCTTCTGCCCAAGCTAAGTAAAAAAAAAAAAATAACAAAATAATATTATTTTAATATTCTTTTAATTCAAAAATACAAATACTTTCATTTTCTTTAATTTTACAAAAATTTTGTTTTTTACACATTTTTTTATGAAATGCTTTTTTTTTTGTAAACAAAAGTAAATAACAGCAGGTTGAGTAATTCGTGCTACTAAAAATTTTTCTAGCCAAATCTTGCAACGAATTTTTTCTCTCTCAATTTTTACGCTCTTTTTTTACTCTCTACTTGCAAGTTTTTCGAGTACGTGAACACATTCTAGTAACAAATAGCAACAATTAGTAACAATTTTTAGTTACTGAACAGACCTTAAGCTGAACTATTAAAAACTTGTAAATCACCGAATGTTAAGCTTATTGCATACAAATCACAACTGTGCCAAAAGGAATGTACGCAAATTAACGTTTGAAAAAGTTCAAAAAGTGGTTTTTTCAATCACAAACAATTTATTTGATGAACGCCTTTAGAATTCGGTTATTAAAAAGATATCATCGGAAAAAATTATTGATGTGAGAAGTTTATAAATTTTTTTATCGTTAGATGCAATGGCTTATTATAAAAATTTGTTTAATAAAACTTAATATATTTAGCAACATGCCAAAAAGATGTACTTTTTAATTTTTTAGCTATTTAATGCTGAATGATTTTTAATGCTTCGGGGGTAGAGTCAGCTACCTTAATTGGTAATTAGAGTGTCCCTCCCTTATCCTAAAACGGTTTGCATTAAAACTTTGATTTTTTTTACAAAATCAATCAATGTTTATTTTTTTGTATAGAGGGTTTGGGTAGTAATTTTCCATTTACGGAAATTGTTGATATAATACACTGAGAAAAAAATAGCAGCAACAAAATTTGTAAGCAAAGAAAATACTACTGCTAACATTTAACGTGGCACAAATTGGGCTGAATGTTATGTCTTGCATTCAACACTGTTTTTAATGACTTCAAGTTCTAAACTTCTGCAGTACAAGAAAGTTTGGAAAATGTTAAAAAAAGCGAAAACAATCGTTTTTTTCACCTTCAGTCACATATAAATTTTGAAGTAGGAATGTAATCTTCAAGCACCAACGCAGAATTTTCGATACTATAGTTATCAACAACTTTGCCGTACAAAAAACATTAAAGCCTATCTTCGGCAAATTTTATTCCTTCATTACAAAAAATAGAGTGAAAAATGAAGGTCAACAGTCTTTTACTTGACTTTCAATTAATCAATAAAGTATATAATATTCAAAAATTTTCCTTGTTGTTGTACCTCTTCTTTCCCACTTATTTCATTGTAAATAGTCCGCTATAATTTTTTACATTTGTAATGTTATTAGGTCTGGCCAGTAACTAAAAATTGTTACTAATTGTTACTAAAACAACTTCCAAGAAGAGAGTGAAAAAAGAGCGTAAAAAAGTAAGAGAAAAAATGTTTGCAAGTTTTGGCTAGTAAAATTTTTACTAGCAAGAATTAGTCAAACAGCTGTGTTTACTTTTGTTTACAAAATAATTTGCTTAAAAATGATTTATAAAAGAAATTTTTGTAACATTGAAGAAAATGACGGTACAAATTTAATATGAATAGTACAATTTTTATGTAAGTTATACACACGTATGAAGTTAAGATTATTTCTAATTTAAATATTTTTACACCTAAATCACAATAAGAATGTTTTTTAGAACTAACTTCAAAAAAGAAAAATAAATATATTTATAATGCGCTTAAACATCATAATCGCTTTTAAAAATTACCTACAGCCGTATGCATACCAAAAACTTAAAAATTAGTTTGGCATGAGTGAAGTTATTGATGAGGCTCCCATTGTAGATTGTTGACATGATTCATAACTATATTTTGTGACTATTTTCGGCCTCAAATTATGTGCAGAGCCTTGCAGAGGCGCTGTTTAGTTTTGTCACTTATGGTCACATCATGCTAAGTTTTTGTTATGCATACGGCTGATAATAAATAAAAAATTTAAAACATTTTATGTACATAATTTCGCTATTTGGTTACTTAGAGTATTATTTAAATTTTTCCTGGTGTTTGACATAACATTGCTGCCATTCACTACTACTACTACTACTGTTTAATGGTCACACCGTAGAGTTTTTTAATCTTACATATCATTCCCAAAGCAACAACAATTTTCTTGGCTAATTTTTGCTAGTTAAGCGTTCATTTACTTTTTTACATTTGGGAGAATGATTAAAAAAATTTTTGTTTTACTCTCTCGTTGCTACTTTTTGCTAGTAAAGTAACTGAACAGGCCTATTGTTTTTTTTATTGCTTTTTATTGTATGTTTTTGATTACAACATTTTTTACTTATTTACTGTTATTTACTCTCTTAGTATATACGAATAATTGATAGGAGCATCTCTATTAGTGTTATCAATAATAGGCCCGTTTGCGTATTTTTTCCGTAAAGTTTAGTAGCTGAGTAAATACTATGTAAATTAAATAGAAAAATTTTGTATAAAAAAATACGTGAACGGAAAAAAACTTAAGTAAAAATTTCTTAAAATTTTTGGGTACTCAAACGGAGCTACTATCAGAAATACATGATAAATATTGCATAGGTGCAACAATATTCATTTGTCATTCTCTTTTATAATTTTTTAAATTTTACTGATTTTCTCTGCATTTTATTAAAAAAAAGTTTAAAAATGCAACAGATTTGTAAAGGTTCTTTAAAATGTTTATAAAAAGATACTTACTTGATGTTTTTAAAAGTATAAATAAAAAAGGTTCTGTTAAAGTCAATTCTATAAAAGTAAAGCTCTACAGACGGTTGTCAGGTCTTAAAATATTGTCAGACCTAACAATGTACTGACAATGACAAGGCAAATAAAAATTGTCACCACAATTAGGAAAGTCAGTTCACACGATTGCAAGGCATTAGTCAGAAACAATTTCATTGTAAGATAATTATCTGACAATAAATTTATCTGACATTTTCAGACAACAAATTGTAAGTTTACACGGTAGTAAGAATGGCCAAGTGTCACAATTAAAAAATTAAAAATACAAATTTTTTTAATTTTTTAAATGTAAATTATTATAAAAGGCACAAATTAATATTATAAATCATTATCAAAACAAATAGATATTAATCAAAACGAAGAAACTGCATTGATTCTAACATCTTACGTTTTTAGCGAGGATCAAAAGGAATAATTCTTGCAAAAAAACCGACTTCAAAACAGATTTTTGCTATTTATCAAAAAGGTTTAAAAGTTTGGCTATATACATCAACTATTGGGACATCCCGTATTTTTTAGTTTTAACTATTTATATTTCTTAATATACCATACAAATAAGTAGACACTTTGTCTATACAGTAGCTCCAAGGGAAACTCGTACACTTTAGACTAATTTTTAAACTATCTTCTAACATTAAGTAAGAAGCTCTTAACAAATAAAACTGTATTTATTTTATTAGTTCATTTTACAACAAATTTAACAAAACATAAAAACTTTAAATTATTATTCAATAAAAAATTTTTTTTAATAAAAACATAAAATAATAGTAATTTCTGTGACAAAGCCAAACTCGTACACCACACTTTAATCAAATATTATTTTGTTGGTTTTAAATATTAATATTTGGTGTGCATGCCTTTATTTTTTATCACCATTTTTAATCTATTTGGCATACTGCGCACAAGGTTTTCGCAAAAACTTGGTTCAATTTTGCCTCATTCGTCCTGAAGAGCTCTTTTCAAGCCATCCTTAGAACTTATTGTATGACTACGAATATAACGATCGAGATAACTCCACAAATTTTCGATTGGGTTTATGTCTGGACTATGAGCTGTTGTATTCATAACATGTGGACAATTATAAAGTAGCCGTGATCGCACATTGTAAGCCTTATGCTTCGGGTCGTTGTCTTGGTAAAAATAAAAGTTTTCACCAAGACAAAGTTTCTGCTTACAAACTGGCAAACTTTCTTTTAAAATGTTCAGATACATATCCTGATCCATTGTACCTTCGATAAAGTGTAAAACACCGGGCCCAGATGCAGAAAATGATCCCCAAACCATTACTGACCCACCACCGTGCATAACTGTTGGTTTCATGTTTTTGGCAAGCACTCCTCTTTGGATTTTCTCCATCTGAACCAAACACGTTGAATTTACTTTCATCTGTGAAAAATACCTGCTTCCAAAATGAAAAATCCTTTGTTTCGTGTTCCTTGGCGAATCGTAACCTTATCTTTTGATTTCTCTTATTAATCAGAGGTTTAACTCTTGTCCTTCTACCATTGAAATCAGCCCTTTTTAGTATGTTTCTTATGGTCTGTGGGCAACATTTTTTTCCTAAGTCTTTTTCAACACTTTCTACGAGTTTCGGGGCACTTTTTATTTGAAGTAAAATATATTGCTCGTCTCCAGCAGAGAAAATTTTGTTTTTTGCAATTTTCTTCTTGTTCGCAATCCTCTCTTCCATTTTATACCTTTTTATAATATATTGCACTGTTGATCGGCTTCTATCAACTGTCTCTATAATTTCTCGCAGCGATTTATTATTATGATATTGAATTATTAATTTTTTTACTTCAACAGAAACTTTTCCTCTATGTCTACCCATTTTGTTCTCTTTTGTATCTCTTTCAAACAAAAACTCAAATAAATGACAATAAAAAAGGTGATAATGGGGAAAGTCCATATTTTTTAAATTATTTTTACGAAATATCCCGAAGTTAGATGCAAATTAAAAGACTTTTGCCAAATTAAATAAGACTGTACGAATTTGGCTTTGGCGTCAAAATTTGCCACTTTTTTAAATATTTATCTGTAATTTAATAAAGATATATTCAAAATTTCGTTTCTGATATTTAATTAAGTACATAGTTTTGTACTAAAATTAAGTAAATTTATTTTATTAGCCTATTTAGTTTTAGACGTATAACATAAAGAAATTTGTTTTCATAGGTGTACGAGTTTTGCTTGGGGCTACTGTATACATGTAAAATTACATTAGGTATGAGCACACCCTTTAATTTATAAATTCAAATTGTATACCTGCTCTTTTAGCGGACTTATCAATACAAGTTCCCTGTAAATTTCAGTTGTCTGTCTATGATCGTTCAGAGGTTTGGTCACAAACACCAAACTACATCAATTATTTTAATACCCTTAAACTTATAAATCCAAATTTTATTCTTGCAATTATAAAGGACTTAGCAATACAGGTTCTTTGTAAATATCAATCGTCTTTTTACAACCATCATATATGTACATAAAATTAAATGATTTCTATATTGAATATTTATTAGTTTAATAATGATTATTTGACCCTTTTTTATTAAATTATTTTCTATTTTATTAAGCTTTGGGTCCTTATATTTTTTAATAATATTTTATTTCAATATTTCGGTACTTTCTGCGTACCTTCTTCAGGAAACAAAATTAATATATAAGCAAAATAACAAAATTAATTAACAATTGAAAAAATTTTTTGTCATAATGAAGTTAAAAAACAATGTTTCAAAAAATTTTCAAAAAACAAAAAAATAAAAAAGTGTTTTGTGTTACATACATATATTAAGAACAAAAACATTTATGTTATTTTGTGAATTAAGTGTCTGTATATATGAGCGACATTATCTGTATCTGCTTTAAAATTAATTCTTTTAATGGAGTATTTACAATGTGTAACATTTCCAAAATATACCGTCTCTTATAATTTTTTTTAATACTAAGAACTGAAGCATTTTCAAAGTTTGGATAGTGACCTAAGTCAAAACAATGAGTGGATAATGCTGTTTTTTGTGAATTAACATATCTTAAGTCCGACTTATGTCCAGCAATTCTAGTCTTAAGTTTATTTTTTGTTGTACTAATATATACCTTATTGTTCTTAATATATGTATGTAACACAAAACACTTTTTTATTTTTTTGTTTTTTGAAACATTGTTTTTTAACTTCATTATGACAAAAAATTTTTTCAATTGTTAATTAATTTTGTTATTTTGCTTATATATTAATTTTGTTTCCTGAAGAAGGTACGCAGAAAGTACCGAAATATTGAAATAAAATATTATTAAAAAATATAAGGACCCAAAGCTTAATAAAATAGAAAATAATTGAATATTTATACTTGTTACTACAACGGTCATAGTTATCTACATTCTGTCCATATTTCAAGCGCTTGTTTATGACGGTTCAAAAGATAGGATCATGTAAGTCAATTTACATGAAAAATTTCGGTCACTACAATACTTGTTCCGTATTCCAGTTTCAACTGTTCGAGCTTTGTTCCTGAAGAACTGTAAGCCATTTTCAAAGTGCTTGAAAACAGGCAAGTTTTTCTCACCATCAAAACCATCCCGTGAAATAATGTCGCCTATCATTTTTTTAATTTTCTTTTTCTACTTTAATTTAATTTTTTTATTTTAAGTTGTTTTTAAAGCACTTTTTCTCTTTTTTTTAATTACTTTTATCTGACAATGATATCGTTGTCAGATGTTTAAAATTTCCAAGATATTACAATTTATTTTATACTGACAATGCCTGACAATTTTCTGACGATGCAAATAAAAGCATTCACACAATTGTAAGATATCTAACAATATTATTATCAGGTAGAAGCAAAGTATATCTATAGATATACTTTGGGTAGAAGTCTGACAATTTTCTGACAACGGTTTTTCTGACAGACAACTATTGTAAGTTCACACGATTGTTAGGCGTTTTCTGTATATTTTTCTGACAATATTGTAAGATCTGACAACCGTCTGTACATAGCTTAACTGAAATTTTATTCGCAAAACTAAAAATGTAAGTACATGCATAACTTTAATGTCGGATTAAAGTTACATATATATCTTAACATAAATTTGAAACTATTTAATTATCTTATAGCTGTTCTCTTTCTCATTCGGTTATTTTTCAATCGGTTTTCAAAAAATTTTTTTAATGAAAAGGTATTCAAACTACCTTTCAAATTGCTAAATATAGTTACTACAAATTATTGCCGCTAAATGGCACAAAATCCAATTTAATTGAAAAATTTTCAAAACAGTGTAGGGTATTTGCAAATACTATGAGTTCATATGTTCAACAAAAAGTATTTTGTACAAATTTTCTATACATTATTTGCTCGATTTCGGAACTTTAAAGGTCAAAATTTTGATTTTCTTCAAAAATGTTAAAAACGTTAATTTTGTAAATAACGTAATTATAAAAAATTCACAGAACAAAAGTTGCTGCTGAAGCCCTAAAGAACCATTTTAAACAATAAAAGAGTTCTTTCTCGCAAAAAGTCCATTGCTAAATTAAATATTAACTGCCATATTCATAAAAAATAAAATAACTTTTAAATGTGTTTTATGCCAAATTTTCCATACATATTTGTCCTGCAATACATGAAATGAATGTAAAAAAAATGTAAATGAATGTAAATGAAAAAATACGTTCTCTGTCGGTTATTTTTGTGTTTTTGTTTTTCAATTTTTTTTTGTTTTATAGATACATAAAAATTAAATTTAATGTTTTCCTTGTTTGTTTTTTTCGCGATGAGCAGGGTTCAACCCCCGAACAGTAACCGTTTCCAGGAGCTAAGCTCCCTTGGGAAAAAATCTACCAGGAACAAACGGCCATGCTCGGACGATTTTGTTCCTTTATCATCTACAACTTCAAGTGAACGCAACATGCCTCGTTACCTTGTTGCCACGGCTATAAATTTGAATGAAAACGGTACATCTCCTTCGCTGGCATCATAAAATGTTTTTCGAGTGGAAAGTGGTCTTAACTTTATTTCATCTGATCGCCTTGAGGTTAGTGAAATAAAAAGTGGTGATGTGTTAATTAAAGTAGCTGATAACAAAACTGCAGAGAAATTCTTAAAGGCAACGTATATTGATAGTATTCCTCACATAAAACTCTAAACACAATACAAGGTTGAATTTTATAAGGAAAATTATTAACATACCATAAGATGAGTTATTGTTGGCACTTAAGGACCAGAAAGTTGTTCATATTCATAAAATTATGAGGAAAGAGGATGATAAAATGGTAGCAACTGGTGCTGCTATTGTCACCTTTGATCTATTACAACGACCGGAGAAAATAAAACTTGGTTGGGAATTAGTTGCTGTTGATGAATTTATACCTAATCCTATGAGATGTTTAAACTGCCACCTGCCACTGCCTAGGCTTTACCAAGAAAAGATGCCGAAATATTGAACTATGGACGGAATGCGGACTTATCCCTCCACATGAGCAGTGCTTCCGTAAATTCTGTGTTAATTGCCAAACGGAAAGTCACACTTCTTACGATCGAGAGTGCCACCCAACTTTTTGGAAGCACTGAAGAATCACGCGAAGGTGCACAACAAGAGAAGTTTGGACAATTTTCAATTATAATCCATCAATCAACACACTCAAACCCATTCAAAAGAAAAATAAAATATCCTATTTACATTTTTTAATTTATTTTCCAAGCACAAGGTCAATATTTCACTACCTTGTGCTTGGAAAAAAAATTTAAAAATAAATAATTAAAATGTCAAATAAAAAACTATATTTTCCTATTTACATATTGTTAAAAATTTTTGTTCAGAAAAAAATCATTCCGTAAACGTTAATAATGACATCGAGCGTAATAAGGCAGCCGTTGTTAGTAATTACAGAACTACAATAATTTCAAGGATTACTACTACTAAAAACTCAATTACACCTATTTTGCCAGCCAACACAAATCTCAAGTAAAATAAAATTTCGACAGAAGCTTCGTTTAACTCTTCGATAGATTCTATTAATCAAATAAATTTTTTTACTCCTAATGATAATCAAAAATTTTTTTTAAAGTAATGAAAATTTAATTGGCTGTGAAAACTGTTATTTTGATGATACAACCACATATATGATGACCGACAAAAACATAAGTGAAGAAGCGATTACAATTGACTTACTCCAACTCTCCAACAAAAGATGGTAAAGTTATTTCTTAGATAAGTCCCCCTGTTCTCAACTTTATGAAAATTTTCCTGCTTTAAGTACTATTATTATACCAAAAACGTTTAAAGAAACTCTTCCGAAACATAGTAAAAAAAAAATAATTTTTTTAAGCTAGTTTAAAATGGATATTGGTCTGAATATCAGCATATTACAGTGGAACATCCAAGGATTTATAGTTTACAAGTACATCTTAAAGCTATTAGTGGCTAGACATAAGCCAAACATAGTTTTGCAAGAAACACACATTACTAAAAATAATTTACACCTCTTGCATCTTCCAAGATTTAAGATATATCATCACAACAAGGATTATACGTATGCTAAATCTGGTATTGTAATTTTCGTTAAGAACAACATTAATGTTACATTGCATCTTCGTTCAAATAATGAACTTTTATTTCAATCGATATTGATTAAATATAAAATAGATCTATAAACAACATACATTTTTAAAGAATGTGACATTGTTTTAAATAATCAAATGGTTGATAACATTTCTCCTCGAAATAACTGTAGTCACCTAGTGCTTGGCGATTTTAATTCTCAACATTCCCTTCGGGGTTCTGCTGTTAACTCTCCTAGTGGTTGCTTGTGGGAAAAATGTGCGGATGATCGAGACTTGGTTATGCTTAATGATGGATCTCCAACATTATTCAATACAAGAAATACTTTAACTTCAGTTGATGTGACAATGAGTAGTTTGAACATTGCTCCTAGTTTATCTTGGAGTTGTTTACCTCTGCCAGAGTTTGGTGACCATTTTCCTGTTATGATTAAAAGCAACACAAATACACAAACAGCGAGAAAATTTGTTCCCCGTTTTAATTATAAAAAGGCTGATTGGGTACTTTTTTGTAAGACTGTTTTTTTAAATGAAAGACTTGAAAAATCAGCAAATATAAACTGAGAAGCGGCTCAAATAAATCGTATCCCAAGAAGTGCAGCTAATAAATCTATTCCTCTTAACCGTAAGCCGGTGGAGGTAAATAACCCGATATGGTTTAATTCCGAGATTTCGAAGTTAATTCGATTCAGACAAAATGCCTGGAAAAGGTTTAAAGGTTACGTAACCAGAGAAGCGCACGAGTACATCGCAACCATGAGTATACCGCATACTTACTCCATATTTTTCATACTCGAGTATTTTAAACACCGCAGTAAAAAGTTGGAGCAAAGACAATAAATTTATAAAGATGTTGCACTCTAAACATTTAAAAAATCAAAAATTATGAGCAGTTTCTTGGTAGCGGGGGTAAGAGATAAGAGGGAAGAAATTTCTGTGAGCGCAACCAAAACTCAAAAGAGCACAATATTAGTTTTGTAAACAAGACAGATTCATACACACATGCGTTTAAAAATGTGTGTGGATGTTCATAAGAAATGTTTTGTTAAAGTAAAGTATTGAGAGACCAAAACACACATTTAACATATAGAAACGTACATACATACTTTCATATCTACATATAAAGAGGAATGTGCTTCATAAAATTTTATTTTTGAATTCTATTTTTCCTACTTATTTAAAAATTGTTTGTAAAATAAGCTTAAAAACGAAACTATATGACTGCTCTTGTTATTGTAGGGTAACTATACATTTTTATTTGTGTATTTTTAAAAATGTGCGTAATCGCACCGAACTAATCATACCCTAAATTATGTAGTAATTTTTTTTAGCATTTATTCTTGTGGATACTTAATATGTGTTTTAAGAAATTTCAAACAATGGTAATAAAATAAGGCACTAATTTATCTATATTTATTATTAAATATTTTGTTAAGTATATTTAGCCTGCATATAGGTTCAATATATATAAACCTCAATATGAATTTGATAGCTAAATTTATATATTTAAATTGCCAAACAAAAAAAATTACTGGCGCTTTAAAATTGAGACTTTCCAAGTACTTGTTACTTTGCACTCATGTGTTTCCCATGAGCAATGTTTTCTTAGCAATATTAGTATAAGTAAAATTAAGACAACAAATAAAATATCACAACACACCACGATAATTTATTTATGCCTTTTATATGGGCACTCCTCCAAGTTAATAATTAAAATTAAATTGCGGGAATTTTAATTAATTATTTATCTTTAAAAAATACTAATTATCCCGAACAAATTATTAAAATCACCAATGTTTTGATTTTTCCAATTTTCCGACTTTTCTGGAGGGATTTTCAAAAATTTTCTTCTGTAAAAACCTTCTCATTGAAAATACGAACAACTGACAAAAAATGTTACAGAAATCGGCACAGCTGTTCTCATTTTATGAATTACTATACATTTTTTGTACCATTTTTATATATAAGATTCAAGCACTATGTTCACTACAACTGAGACGCTAGAATAGTGTGTTCTTCTTAAAATAGTGATAAAAGTTAATAAAATAAATGTTAATAAATGTTATTGAAACAAATTAATTAATGTTAATAATTATGGTATTTAATTTATATGTATGTAGTAATTAAATTTAGATAATAAATGAATTTAATTTACATTATTTGTGCTTGATTGCTTCAAATATAAATATTTTATGATATTCTCAAGAAACAATTTTTTATTTAAAAGTAGATATTGAAATGTGTTACTGCGTAGAAAGTATATTCATATGGCCATTTCACTACGGCTATTTTAGCTCATTAGTGGATTTTATCCAAATTTTGTATAGAAAACTTGAAAGTCTTAAGCCAAATTGATTAAATAAGAACTCTATTGAATCAATAAGAGAAAAAGACAGGAACAAAATTCATTCAGTAACTAAAAAAGTAAAGTAAATTAAAATCGAAAAGGTTCCGAATAATAAAATTGCATATTGATAATAAATGAATTTATTATTCGGTGTAAATCCATGTTATTTCTCTTATACAACAACAAAACACATGTTGTTACCATACAAATACACAATCGGTAACATTGGTTTACGTTGAATATTTTATAATGTAAATATATACACATTCGTATGCACGTATATACAAATGAATTAATGTGAGATGAGAGTAACAAGTTTGCTGAGAATAATAATCTCTCTTTGTAAATTACTCTTAAAGTGGCAGTAGCAGTACGTCCATCAACAAAATATGCACTAGATGTAGAATGTACGGCAGTGAAACATCTTAGTATATTTATAGTCTTTGGTTGGAGTGTTTTTTTACCCATTCTTGTTAGTGTTTTTTGTTGTTGTTATATTTAAAATAAAGAGCCGAAAAACGAATCTCAAAAATACGGCAATCAGAATTTTAAGTATTTTCTATACTCGTACGCGAGAATTTTTTAATTCTCTTTATTTGTAAGCAGCGTTGCCACATTTTTACCCTAATAAAATTTTTTACTGCCGTTTTATGAAATTCTGCATTGTATGCAGATCTACTTATAAACAAAAAAGAAAAAAAATTATCAAATCTATTAATTAAACATTGCAAGCAAAAAAAAAAACAGGCAACAACCGTTTTCATAGGTATGAAATACAACACATTTTTAATGATTAAAGCAGGTATGCTTATTTTGTTGCTGTTTTTTATGTACAAATATTCTCAGTTTATGCGCCTTGTTGTCATAAACGTGCTACTAACGGTATTTAGGAAAACAATATGATAAAAAATAAAATAAATTTATTTTTGGAATCCGCGAATAAAAGGAAAATTACTTAATTTTTTTAGTTTTAAACAAAACTGTATATACGCAGATATAATATTGCATTGACTGAATCTCATTAGAGCTCATAAATAATAAATTGCAATAAAGTTTATAGTTTACATATTTTATTTTGTTAAATATAAGTATTGCTTTTATACCTATTTATTAATTTTAAAAATCTATTTGCTTAAATAATAGAATTTATAAATTTCTATCCTGTGTGAATTAAAAAAACCTAACAAAAACGTATATAATAAACAATGAACTATTGAGTTATTAGTAAACTTTTGTTGTGTTTTTAATAAATGAAAAAATGGCGAATTTTACGGGTTCTATTCAATTTATTTTCTGTTACATATTAAATAAACTTTCATAATTTCAAAGAAGTATGCATGTTAGTTAATTTAGACATTGGCGACTTTTGATATTGTGTTTGATTTAATAATTCTGATCTGATAACTGTTTTTCTCACACTACACACGTTAAAATCTCTCTCTTGGTGTTTGTTGCGAGTATGAGTACGAATAAAGTAAAGCCAGCATCGCAAATATTTTACTTGAGTATGGTAGACACTTATATTCAAATGGAATGGGTATAGTAAATACTCGCACTTAACAAATGCGGTGGCGATCACACCGCAACCGCATTTAAATGAATATACTTAGAGTATTAAAAACAGACACTCTTGCAGTTCTCTGGTAAATACATTATTTTCCGACACTTTCATGATACCAAGACAGTTATATTTGCTTCAAAAAAGGGCAAAAATTTTATTTAAAGTATTTAGCAAACATATTGACTGTATCTTTTCCTGATACAGAAATATCGTTTACATTAATTTCCTTTCGTAAAATATATTGCTTATACAGAAATTTATTTATAAATAAAATTCCCGTTGGTAGTAAATAAATTTACCGTAACTGTCAAGCAAGATTCAACATAATGTTTGTGAAATTTATTGCGAAGATCTTAAAGTTTTTTAAGTCCTCTAGTATACGGCAACTTTTACGGTTTCGCTTTTTTTTAGGAATGTGTTGTTTACAAATATTCAATGGAATTTCTGGAAATGCTGCGACTATTTTTTATATGGCATTTAAGAGATGACATTGGCTCATTCATACGCGTTGAAATTTGTTTTTGTTGCTCAAGTGCAATGCTAAACGGTTGCTAAATAAAAAACTTTATTATTACATTTACTTTCAGAAATTAAAATTTACCTTGTCTGGGTAAGTAAATGTGCCCAAAGATGAATAGCACGAATGGCGAATGGCATTAGAAATAAACTGTGCCTTTTGCCTACCCGGATTAGTTGCAAATGTTACTGATTAAATACTAAGTTTAAATATGAACTTACATGCACCTGATACAGAAATATGTTCTTTACGTAATTTAAAAGTTATTTAGACGTCCCCAGTAGTTGTGTAATTTAACAGTTTATCGATTGTCCGTGTGGTAAGTAGTTTGTTATTGAATATCAATTCCGTATCATGCAAAAACTTAATCTGCGGGGTTGATGGGTTGGGAATCGATGGCTTGTCTAAAGGTATAACGGATTATTAATAACAGCGCTTAAGGTTGACATTTTAAAAACTTATTATATCAAAATGAAATAAAAATACATTTAAATGGAATTTTCAAGTGCAACTTAAGTAAAGAGTAAACTACTTTTAGTTTTAATAAGATAGCCCAGTAAATGTTAGATTTTGAATTATTTGCTAGTCATGCTGAAAGTACCGAACTTAAACGGAAGTTAATTTTATTTACCAATTTTTTTAGAGCACACAAAATCAAGTTCCGTTGTGCATTTATATGGGAGAAAAGAAGAAAACCTGATGTAATGCTTAAACCGGTGTAAAATTATTGGTCCTCGGCAAAAGTATTAAATTCAATAATTTACAAAAAATTTAATTTAAAATTAGGTTGTTGTATTACTATATGAAAGCTTACAAGGTGAAATCCGTAGTTCTTTCTACAACTTGCGATTCGTGGGGCCCATGCCGCAGAGTATTACAACTGCTGGAAATCCTTTAAAGCTCTATTATTATTTTATTTAAGAGGTCCATAGCCATTTTGCAATCAAAATTATAAAAAACTGGCTGCTTCCAAGACCTACGAAGTTTTCGGACCATGTCCACTTTAACATAATTTACCGGCGTTCTAACATTATCAGCCACTTCATCATACTCAAAGGTTTCCACTACCTTGATCTCGTCAAAAGCCAGCTCACATATGTATTTTATCTTCAGGTTCAAGCTTCATTCATTCAAGTTGGTGTCCAACGCTGCAAGGTGGACACGTGAGGTAGTGGAAAACTTTTTTTGTATAAGTTCCTTTTCTAAACTCCGGTTTTTTTTAAGTGTTTGTCGCTCTTCTTTAAAATGTAGTCCTTCCGGGTAACAATTATATAGCTATAAATATGTAGATACATATATTGTTATTATCTTTACAACAAAAGTTATATATTTCGCATATTAATTGACACAATATTTTGTATGTTTTCATTAAATGCTACTGTCAAAAAAACTTACTCAGATAGCGTTTGCTTTTCTGCAAAGAGCTCTTCTGCTAGCGTGAAATTCTCTTCTAGGCCATCGTATGACATTCTAAACTGTGTAAATTGTTACAAAGATGCTCTATGCTTGAAGTGCTATGTTTGAAGTACTATTGTGAAATCATTTATTTGAGCTTATAAACTATATTTTTATATAACTGATTCTTGTAGCCTATGATCGTGTATGAATAAAACAATAAAAACGAAGTCTTTTATACGAGTATCTGGATAATTTTAACCATTTAATGTTTATATTTATACTTTAGAATGTTATTGTTTTGCTAGACAAAAATATGGTTGCAAATGTAACAATACAAGCCCAGTTCACAGTCTTGTGCAAATGGTCTTGCATCATAGCATTTGCAAAATTGTGTTGCATATTTTACTCATTACTGTGTGTTTTGTTGGTGTAGACTAAAAATATGCTACATAATTTTGCAAGTGCTATGATGCAAGACCATTTGCACAAGATTGTGAATTAGGCTACTATGTTTTGTTTGCAACCATATAATGTAACCATAATATGATGCTCTTATATTCTGGTTACCTCAACAATATTCTTTCTTTGCCTGCACACCTGCATTGTATAACAACTAAATAAAAATACCCAACATGCATTTTGAAATAATAATCGTTCTAGAAGTAAATAATAATGCTCACATAATGTGTCTGAGATAAAAATGGCAACGCAGCATTTTTACTACGCAACAGATGGAGGTAGAAATTCAAGAACCCCCCAAAAATAGGATATATAAAAGCAACGTCAATACGTGCTGATTAATTCTGATTGTGAGCGTCATCTAGTTAAGATTTTGTGCTATAACAGTGTAAAGTTGCCAGGGTTTATTATTAATCGCTAATAGTTAAATCGTCAAATAATTTATTAAATAAAGTGCAGTTTAATTAAAACTCTAAAAGATGTGTGTGTAATTATTTTGCAAATAAAGAACTCATAAATAACACGTTTATAATTTAAATAAACGTAACAACTGGTGTCAGAAGTGGGATTGCAAAATAAAAAATAAATAGTTAAAATGTAATTCGACGAGCTAAAAGTTGAGCAGCTAAAAATGGAGCTGAGTAAGTTGGATCTGCCGACAGCGTGCAATAAAGCGGAATTGCAAAAGCGGTTAATAGATGAATTCAATCAGCGTGGTATCGATATTGGGACATACGAATTTGGAGAAAAAGAGGAAAAGAAGATATTAAAGTATGTGACACAGCAGCAAACAGCATTATAGACTTGAATTCAATGTTTGCCGCTATAATGAAGAAAATAGAAGAAAGAACCAGAAGCAGGAAAGCCAGATGAAGAAAATAACCAGAAGCAGGAAAACCAGATGAAGAAATTAGAAGAAAACAACCTGAAGCAATACAATTTAGCAATGAAAAAAAAGAAGAAAAAACCAGAAGCTTCAAGAAACATTTCAAGACAGCTTTAAAGCAATGCAAAAAAGCCTAGCGTCAACGGGGTAGGGCTTTTGGGAAGGTAAATGAGAAATTTGAAGAAATATCAGAAGTATTCGACAAACGAGTGAACATCGTAGAACAAAAGGTCAGCGAATTTAATGAAAAATTGTGCGGCCCAGACAGAAAAGTAGACGGAGAGTCACATAAATTAAAAGTGCAAATGGGCAATCTTCAAATTCGAGAGGGACCGGTAAAAGTTATCTCTGAACACGCCAGCAAATTTAACACCAAACAGTGGCCATCAAAAATATATGGGACAATGAAGAAACAGCTATAGAGCTAATTCTGGCCTTAAAGGGAGCAGCAGCACAGATACTCGAAAGCTTATCAGCCGGTTGCAGAAATAATTATGAGGACATAATTGTTGCCTTACAACGCAAGTGCGGTGGCGAGCGCAAAAGAGAACTCTACAGAATAGAGTTACGCGGCAGGGTGCAGAAGGCAAATGAGACGCTGCAAGACTTCGCCATGGAAATTGAACGTTTGGTGTAGCTCACTTACCCAGGCGAAGATTATCCGTTTCTGGATCAGTTTAAAATTTTCAGCGCAACTGTAGATCCGCAAGGAGAAGATCAAGATCTGCTTCGCCAGCAAAGGACAACAAGCGGGCCAACAACATCAAACCGCATGAGTCACCGTTAAACTTAATCGAGCTAGCACTAAGGGGCAAGTGCTGGCTCCCACAACCGTTAACGCCACAATCTCCATTTCCATTGTACAACAGAAAAATAGCAACGTAACTGTTTGCGGTCTTAAAAATGGAAGTAAGCAAGTCCTCACCATAGACACAGGAGTATCTCAGTCATTTATAAGGCCCTATTTAGTAAAAGGGGCAGTGGAACCGTTAAATTATGTACGACTGCGCACTGCTACTGGCGACTTAGCTATTGCAAACATCAGCTCTGACCATGTATTTGTTGTTGCTGATATAGTGGATGAAGTTATCATTGATGCAGACTTTATGATAGCCCACGGTATTTGTCTGCACATGGGCGAGCAATTAATGATCTGGCGAAATCTGGAGATACCCCTGGATGTCGTAAAGAAGCTATTTGCCGTTGAACGCCAGAATTACAGATTGTGAGGATAACAGGTTGTGGGTGGTGGAACCAAAAGAACTAAAAGACGATATAATAACAGCAAAAGCCCTCTGCCATCGTCGTGAAAGTCTGCTACGATGGCAGAGTTCCTGTTAGAGTACTTAATCTGTCTAATTGCGAAAAAACTATTAACAGGAATTTTGGGATGGGTCGATGTGAGCCCGCAGAAGCCATAAATAATTGTGCGGCGAATACAGTGTCCTAAGATAACAGCCACAGAAAGAGATTCATTAGCAGAACAGGTGCAAAAATGGATGGCAAGACTAAAACCTCCTGACAGAAACAAAGCAAAGCAGTTGCTGAGAAAATATTCCTGCGTCTTCGCCCTGAATAATAAAAGCCAAGGTAAAACGGCAGTTGTTAAACATGAAATTAATACTGGCGAAGCGAGGCCTATAAAACAAGCACCTTGAAGTGTTCCCCTAGCAAAGCGAAATGAGGCCAAAGAACTTGTCAGCGAAATGGAACGGAAAGGAGTCATTTAGCCATCCTCGAGTCCGTGGAGTTTACCAATAGTTTTAGTAAAGAAGAAGGACGGCAGAACCAGGCTTTGCGTTGACTATAGGAAGCTCAATGACGTCACCAAGAAAGACAGTTATCCGTTGCCTAGAATTGACGGCACCTTAGACACGTTGGCCGGAACGGAATGGTATTCTACCTTGGACTTGTAACGCGGCTATTGGCAAGTAGAGATGGCCGATGAAGACAAAGAGAAAACTGCGTTTAGCGCAAGTGGTGGTTTATGGCAGTTCAAGGTGATGCCATTCGGGCTCTGCAACGCTCCTGCTACTTTTGAGCGTTTAATGGAATGTGTGCTTAAGGGTCTCAATTAGAATACGTGCTAATGTATCTGGTTGACATAATCGTGATGGGGACCTGGCCTCGCCCACATAATCTTCATGAGCTGCGTAGTTTCCTGGGGCTTTGCACATACTATGGGAGATTTGTGCTAAACTTTGCTCACGTGGCTGCTAGGTTGCATGAGTTGACCAGGAAGTCGCAACCACACCACTGGAGTGAAGCAGCGGAAGAAGCGTTCCAGGAGCTCAAGAGACTTTTGTGTACGGCACCAGTCTTCGCCTATCCAATAGCTGGAAAGAAATTCATATTGGACACTGACGCAAGCGGCATGGAATAAGAGGACTGCTTTCTCGGGAGGTTAATGGAGCAGAAAAGGTCATTGGCTACTACAGCATGGTGCTCTCCAAGCCTGAAAGAAGTTACTGCGTTACACAAAGGGAGCTTTTAGCAATGCTGGAATGTGTTAAACATTACCACAAGTACTTATATGGTCAACATTTCATCTTAAGGACGGACCACCGGGTTGATGCAATTTAAGAACCCTGAGGGCCAGCTTGCACGCTGGGTTGAACGTCTGCAGAGCTATGACTTTAGTATTGTGCAAAGAAAAGGCTGATGCACTTCTCATGACGGCCATGCGATGTAGAATGCAAGCACTACACAAATGTCGAGAAAAAGGATTGCGTAATAGATGTGTGGCTTACTCAAGTGGTGTCGAAAGCCCAGAATGCCGACCCAATTTTGGCAAAAATTATATTGGCTAAGCAAAACAACAGGAGACCGAATTACAATGAAATATCGGCAGAGAGTCAAATAGCAAAGTCGAAATGGGCTCAGTGGTATAGTCTGAAAGTACAAAATGGCTGCATATGTCGATCTTGGGAAAGTGCGGATGGCAAAACTACAACGGACTTAATTGTCGTGCCAACTTCTAAGAGAAATGAATACTTAAGCAGTTCCATAACGGTCCCAGCGGCAGCTATATGGGTATAACAAAAACTCTGGAAAAGATAAAGCAGAGATTTTTCTGGGTGGGCTGCCAACAATACGTAGTCGATTGGATAGCTAATTGCGAACAGTGCATTACGGCCAAGGGTCTTGTAAAAAAAAGTCGTGGCAAACTTTAACAGTACAACGCAGGTGCACCCTTTGAGCGGATAGCTATTGACAAAAATGGAAATCAACCTCATTAGAGTTAGATGAAGAAGCTAAACAACTACTGCAAAATGAAAATGAAAGCTATTTGGAAGAAATTTTTATTAATATTGTTTAATTAATACTAGTTTAAAGATTATAATTTGTTTC
This sequence comes from Gymnosoma rotundatum, assembly GCA_916610165.2. Lineage (NCBI taxonomy): Eukaryota > Metazoa > Arthropoda > Insecta > Diptera > Tachinidae > Gymnosoma > Gymnosoma rotundatum. The sequence continues at coordinate 84,041,421 of OU744337.1, read as the reverse complement.
TAATTTTAGTATACATTTTTATTAATACATTTAAATAAAATATATGTGCACTTTAAATCAATAGTAAAAGTTTACTAAAAATTTTATCGATGTTGTGTTCTGTATATAATATATCCAAATGGTATTGATATTGTTGGGAATTTCAGTGTTATTTTTCAGTTTAATCCTCACAAGAATTAGCTTTCTTCCAAAAAAAACCTACCTTTGGCCACTGTCAATATTGAGACTAAATAAATGTCAGGGGCCAAATGTTGGCATTTTCTGACCAAAATTAAGTTTAGGAATAATAAATAAGTATTGGTTGTAAAATACGATTGAGGAAAATAAGAAATTATAAAAAAATACCTATATTCAACTATTACATGGAAACTCAACAAAAAATTAAAATGCATTTTTAACTCCACATTACTTACGTTCCTATCGGTCGATTTTTACGTTTGAACACGCAAATTGAAGCTTAAAGTCCCTCCTATTGAACAAAACAAATTGCGTAAAAAAATACCAATCCGGTCAAAAGTTATAGAGTTTTGACCGCTATCTCGCGAAATTGACCACTGTGCGACGTCAGCAAGCGACAAAATAACTTATTCCATGATTAAGAATTCTTCAGGTGAATTAAGAATGCGTATTTGCGATTTGTTTAATATTATATTGGCAAATGGGATTATTCCACATCAATGGAAAATAGCCACACTGTCACCAATTCCAAAGCCTAATAAAAATCCTACTCGATTTGAGGACTATCGTCCAATATTACTTTTACCAGACATTTCCAAAGTTTTGGAAAAGATTATTTCCAGAAGATTTTGGAGATTCTCTTGGAACAAATTCAATATTAAGCAATATGCTTTTTTACCAAGACGAAGTTTTCACTCTATTTGTCATCAATTAGAGGAAATTTTGCGACTGAATTTAAAACATAAAAAGCACGCACTGGTTTTGTTGTCAGATCTTCCTAATGGCGTATCAACTTGTTCTACGGTTGAAAGCAAGGATAACTTGAATTTTAATGTAATTTTTGAAAAACGGTTGTCGGACTGCAGTTAATGATGCAGTGAGTTATGCGTTGCAACAAGGAAAAAAGACCATTATATGCACCGATAGTCTAAGTGCTATAAAGGCAATTAAAGTCAACCACAAGGCAATTTATGATGACATAATTAACTTTCCCGTATTCGGTACTCAAATATTATTATTGTAGATCCCTGCGCACATTGCAATTGGTGGCAATGAGGTCGCGGATAGGGCCGCTCTCAATTTAAATGAAATAATTTTTATACCTTGCTTTCCCAAAGCTATTTTGAATCCTTTTTGGGCAATAAGATAACAACAGTACCCGGAAACAAGAAGTCCTATGTATAGTGGAAATCTTACACGTTTGCAGTGTATTACGTTAGGCCGTTTAAGGGTGGGAATAACACTGTTCACTACAAGGCATTACTATGATAGGTCAAATCCGAGTGTATGCAACTTTTGTAACGATATAATAACTGTGCCGCACATCCTTACAGAATATCCTGTTTCAGGAATTGGTTTACCATTAAGTGATATTCTGGACTGCACTTCTCACAAAAATATGGGTCAGCTTGCAACATCATGGTATCCCTGAAGTTTAGTCATTATCCATTTTTCTATTATTTTTTATGTACTTTTAATTTGTATTAATCAAATTCAAATTTTAATATCTAACTTAAATCATTTAAATTACCAAAATTCTTTTGTACCACTAGTTTGCCCAAATCACATGTATCGTTCCATTCTTGCACGTTGACCATTTGAAGACTAACATAATCTTCCACAAAAAACCAAGGAATTATAAATGTGTTAACAATAATTTTACTATCTTTTTACGCATATTTTGATTATACACATCAGGAACTGCAAATACGGTTCCATGTTGTGGTAGTTTTCTCTAGGAATTTCAATTGTTTGTTTTCTATTAGCAATCAAAAAAAAATAAATTAAAAAAAATTTAACAAATTATTTATTTTTGACAAATTTTTTTGACAACTGCAATGTATACAGCTGATGGGCTTTTTCGGCCGTGCGTTCACCTGTATTATTTCGCCATGTGGTAAACTATAATGTACATAAGATAACTTTTCGTCAAGTTTCGTTAAATTTTATTTCTTTATGCAAGGTACGAAACTGGTCGCACTTTTCGTACGGAAACAGCTGATTGTGCTTTGTGTTATACATATATAAAGAAAAATTTTAATTAAGACCTAAATTGTTAAATTTGTAGAAAAAACATTTTTCTTTATGGCCAATTTTTTACAAATATAATATATTTAAATTAAATTTGTATTTATACACACATATGTGTACGATATAAACGATGAACATCGTTGTATTTTTAAGTACGGTTGGCCACAAATACAAAACAGAAATTAACTTGTATTAATTTTTTTTTTACTTTTTCTTAAACATGAACCAAAATATGTAAATGTGTATGTGAATGTTATTAAATATATAAAATATCTTCTTTAAAGCCTTTTCGTTTTAAAATTTTGTATATTTATATAAAAATAATTTTTAGCAGAAGTACAAATTAAACATAAATGTGCAACTGTGGCAAATAAGTTACTAAATTTATATAAGTACAGGCCCAACTGTAATGTGCATAAGTTAGCTTTAGCTTATGTCAAAAATCCAACGAAAAGCCTGTCAAATGCTTAGGTTCATGCTGCCACGAAATTAAGTATCTTCCACGTGAAATTACGAAGGAAATCTAATGTTTATTTTAGGTTATTTGGCAATAGAGTTAATTACTGAAACAGCAGTTCGTTTTTGTTTATATTAGTATTATTTTATTAACTGACTTCAAAAAAAGAAGGAGGTTATATAATTCGGCTGCTTTTTTTATATTTGTGCCTCCACAACTCAGTTATTTCTGATCCGATTTTGAAAATTTTTGGTAATATGATAGATCATGCTTACAGGTTGGTCACGTTTTAAAAACAGTTCATAATCTTAAAAATTTATGGGTGTCCCCATACAACATACATATTTTTTAAGTGTATTATGAATTATAAAGGGCACTTCTGTAAAATTTAAAATGACTGCGTATTACTATAGCTCCCAAAAACAAAAAAACTATACAAAAATAAATATAAAAATTAAAGGGTGCCGCCATAATTGATGTAAATTTACTTATATGGGCCTATCTTATGAACAGTTATAGACAAACGCTTGCAAATTGGACAGAATGTCGATGGAATGCTATGGCCGTTATAGTTGCAAGTATTAATATTATACATTAAAGGGTGCGCCAATAGTTCATTAAATTTGATGTATATGGCCATACTTTTATACAGTTGTATACAGACGATTGAAACTTTACAAAGAACCAATATTACTAACTCTCTATAAAAACAAGTAAAAAATTTGGATTTTGAAATAAACGGGTGTCCCAATAGTTAATATAATATGGTGATTGTGGCCCGAATTTTGAACCGTTATAGACAGACAGCTGAAATTTGCAAGAACATAATTTGAATTTAGAAATTAAAGGGTGTTCCCAAAATTAATGTTATTTGTTCTATATGGCCGTATTTTTTGAACCGTTGTATACAAACACCTTAATTTTAGACAGAATGTCCACTACTTTAGTTGGTATAAAAAAAGTATAAAAATGTTATATTAAAATTAAATAGTTGATATATTCTGATGTTCAGTACCTGATTGCTAAATCTACTACAACAGCAGGTATATAATTTGAATTTGGAAATTAAAGAGTGACCCTATAGTTGCTGCAATTTGATGTATATTGCCAAACTATTGAACAGTTGAAAAAGTTTGGAGTATAAGTGTGTCCCAAAGTTAATGTAACCTTTTTTATGTGGCCATACACTTGAGCTGTTATAGGCAGACAGATTAAATCTTTTTTGATTTGGGTTTTTTTTTTGCAAGAATTATTCTCATGCATACAAATTTTGTAAATGAAATGAAAAAAACAGTAATTAAATTAGAAGCTATAAATAATAAAATATCGAAAATATTTTAATACTACAGTGCCTTAAATTAGATTACGACGTTTTGCAATTTTTACAATCCACCATCAGTGTACCAATTCCCGCTAGATATTACTTTAAAAAACGTTAACTAGTCGAAAAAACGTTGACATAAACCACTAAAAAATTGTATGAAAAATTTATGTTTTAATACTGTTTTTTAATACTAACTGCCGTTTCCATAAAATAAACTTATATATGAATATGGCAATAATTGTCCATCTCTAGTTAAGATTTTCGTTTTGAGAACTGGAACAAATATTAGACGTTCCAATTAAGTTTACACCAATTTCTTCGGAACCTTGTAATCGAAGTAGTATTTTTTATTCCGACGGAGCCCAATAAATATATTTTTAATATGTATATTATTATTAATACGAGGGCTGCCCTATATATTTCTGGCCTAATAGTGAAAATGCGAATATTTATGATCAAAAATGGTTTTATTGTTTTTCAAAGTATTCTCCAGCATGATTTATACACTTTTGCATGCGCTCAAACCAGTTGTCGAAGCACTTTTTCCACTCCGATTGAGACACCTCTAAAACATGGTTTTTGAACACTTCAACAGCTTCTTCTGGCGACGAAAATCGTTGACCACGCATTTTTTTCTTGATGTGCGGAAACAAGAAGAAAACATTAGGTGCCAAGTCAGGGCTGTACGGTGGATGACCCATTAATTCGACGTTTGGGCCGGTCAAAACGCTCTGGTTTGAGCCGATGTGTGAGAGTTCGCATTGTCATGGTGAACAATGATTCGTCTTCTCTTGTTGGTTTTTCGAATTTCTCCGATGATTTCAGGCAAACAAATTGTAGTGCACCACTCAGAAGTGACCGTCCTACGTTGCTCAAGCGGAACAGTCGCCACATGACTAGTTTTGACGAAGAAACAGGCGACCATTTGAAGTGCTTCTTCCACGAACAACTTTCGTTAGATTTTGCTCGTCTTTGAAGACCCACACGGTCGATTGTTGTTTCGTTTCGGGCTCATACGCATAGGTCCATGATTCGTCACCTGTGACGATCTTATAAACGTCTTTTGAAGCACCGCAATCGTATTTTTGTAACATTTCCTTGCACCATTCGACACGAGCCTTTTTTTGAGCGACTTTTAAATTATGCGGGATCCAACGAGAACAAACATTTTTTACGGCCAGGTGTTCATGCATTATCGAATGTATGCTGGTGGAAGAAATGTCCAAGGATGTCTCTATCTCTCGGTATGTCGCATGTCGATCTTGCATTATGAGTTCACGCACGGCATCAATGTTCTCTGGCACAATAGCCGTTTTTGGACGACCTTCACGGAATTTGTCTTTGAGCGAGCTTCGGCCACGATTAAATTCATTATACCAATTTTTCACAGTGCTATAGGATGGTGCTTCATCGCCATACAAAGATTTAAGTTCATCAATGCACTCTTGTCGTGATAATCCACGTCGAAAGTTGTGAAAAATGATGGCACGAAAATGTTCACGAGTTAATTCCATTTTTTTCTATAGTAATTTTTTCAAGCCACTGTTAACAACACAAATAATGGTCGTACGTCAAAACGTTTTGAGTACGATTATGCTTAAAAATGACAAACTTTCCAATGGAAATATCAGATTGCACTTGGCAGCACTCAGTGTTGCCAGGCCAGAAATATATATAGCAGCCCTCGTATGTATATTAACTTAAGAATTTGTGTGCAACACCGCTCTCCTTCAAATTACTGGAGAATGGTGAATTTTTACCATTTTGTATAGAATATTGCGAGGCACCTGTGTAATCAATTTGTTCCTTAATATTTTTAACAATATTTCCTGCTGATAGTCTAAGTGTAAAAACTCTCCTTCACAAAATATGCTCCTTTATTAGCTGATCTGCCAACTCTACTAAAGAAAGCCTGTGTAAGAATTTTTTTTTGAAATTCCAGGTAGTATGCATAGTAGTTCAAATAACGTAGGAGTTACTTACCGATACGTCTTTCATAATGAATATACACTTACAGCCAGTTTACAGAACACTATCTGCTGTTTAGACGCGAAAAAACGTTACCGTTTCCATCTTTGGGTCTTTATAACACGAATGTCATTTTTTTTGTAAAAAACGTAACAAATGACAATTGTTTCTGGTTTATGTATCGCGAATTGTATTGTCAGAAACGTCAAAACAGAGCGAAGGAAAAATACCATTCGTTTTAAAAATTTTACATATACATGTTTAGTTCTGTTTCCAAAATTATTTAAAAAATATTTAATAAAATAAAAAATATGGAGTTTTCAGGAAAAAAAAGGTAAATATGTTCTTGTGTGTTATAAAATATGTGCTTTTTAAAAGTAAAATGTATATGCATTTGCCAGCATCAAGATCACAAAGGGTCTACAGTTCCAGAAATTAGTGAACTGTATGGAGGAATATCCTCTTCTTGCCACAGGAACTCCCCAGTTTGGAAGCAGCAAACATGGAAGACGGTTGCAAAAAAGATAAATGCCTATGGACCACCAGCAAGAAGCGTCAGTAAGTGGAAAAAAGTATGTATTTTTTAAAGTGCTTTATTTAAATTCCAGGCTTAAATCCAGTGTACGGGCACCGCTCCAAAAGAAAAAAAGTTGCCTACGGGGTGTAAAATGCAATTCTAAGCAAAAAATGTCAAGTGAAAAGCCAACCCCTAGTTCCGGAGTTACAGGCCTTCAAAGTTTTTATGTTTAGCATGGCATATATCGAGTATTTGATGGCAGAATGGAACAATATGGATATCATGGTTAGAGCGCACGAGTTAAATATAAAGCGATAAAGATAATATGTATGAGAAATTATTAGAAGTAATAGGTAAATTATTTTACATTAAAATTCTTATTAATTGCTAGGCTAAAAGTAAAATAAAAAAATTAACAATTTAAAAGTTGCTTTATTTTAAATAATTGATATTGCACTTATATTTTTATAATTTCATTACCGTTTTTATGAGAAAAATGCAATACAATAAGTTAGTGAATTTTTTATAATAATGCAAGTTTGAATATAAATAAACATAATTTAATTTGTAAGTTTAGCTTTAAGTTTTATCTTCTTTTGTTAATGTAAAAATAAAATCTTAAATAAAAAAATAAAACAAGTTATTTAATTCGCGTTTTAAAAGAATTTATTAAAGTATATGAAAGTTTGCTGGAATTAAGTCATATAAAAAGTGATGTTTTTAATAATAGAAATTTAAAACAAAATTCTTAACAAAAGCTTTTAGGAAAATTAAAAAAGAGTAAAACCAAATGCAATAATAAAAGTTATAAAATTAAATAAATATATCGCAACTATTTCACGTGCTATCACAAATACGAACTTTACTATTCAGAATTTGCTTGCGCACTGATGTTTGACAAACTTGGCAAGATCGTGTAATAGTAATAGCACTCTCTCATCAGGCCGTGCTCATAGGCGAAGTTTGATCGTCAAATAGCCGCTTAACAAAAATTACCACCTTATAAAGAAATAATATATGTAATATTAGAAAAATATGTTTCAAACTGTTTACACAACTCACTTGATTAAATTCTAATACATCTAAAAGTTTAAAAAGCTTTTTGTTCTTTTCGTTTTCCTTCAATTTGATATAATGCTGTTGCAAATCATGCAACTTCAACTTTGCTTCATCATCAACATACACTTCCATAGGCTACAAGTCAAAAAATATATGGATATTTAAAGACAAAAACGTAGAAATTAGTTTGACATACACACATACATTTCTATTTGATATTATCTGTAACTTGTAAATGTTGCTTTACATTCAGTTCCCAATAATATATCATTAAGATTTTTTTAGTTGAAACTTTTATGAAATGTAACACAATACGGTTATTTTTCAGCTATTAAAAGCACTGTAAGCTAAATAGTTTTCTTCGACATTTAGCTAGTTGTTCCAATATTTTATTTCATTCGTCAAGAATAAAATGCTTTAAGTTTAACTTCTTATTGCGAATCAGGGCCAATATACGTTGTTCCAACATTTTATCGCATTCATCAAGAATAAAATGCTTCAAATGCGTCAAGTTTAATTTCTTATTGCGAAGCAGTGCCAATATACATCCAGGTGTACCGACAACAATGTGAGGAGTACCATTCTTTAAAGTTTCTTCATCCTTTTGTATGGACAAACCGCCGAAAAATACTCAAACCTAGAAGAAAATAAGGAAAACAATCAAAAAAAAAAAAAAAAAGAAAATTAAAAATCTCGCTGGAGACACTTTAAAAGTATTATACGAGTACATATGTACATATAATCAGTTCACTCGCGCTTTAAAAATTATTATTTATTATTAAACGTTTTTATTTATTTATTGTGTGCACTTTTTTATTTGCACAAATTTTTTTAAAACATTGACTGTTTGATAATTTTGTTTTGTTTATTAAACACAGCTGTTTCTTTTTAAGCGCCGAAGCAGGGTTACCATCATTTAAGGCAAAAACAAAAAATGTATATGAAAAAAAGTAAACAAAAAATATTAATTAATACATTGGCAATACTACGATTTGACACACCATTTGTTTATACGAAACACAACGTTAGTTAAACGAAAAAACAGAAACGTGTTACATAGACGCTAATTATTACGTATTCGTCCATATGCCATCCGGTTTCGTTTCGCTCGTGACGTGTTCTATAAACAGGCTGTTAATTATTTACTCATATTTTTGAGTATTGAGTATACTCATACTTGTAATACAGAAAATACTTACATCTAATTATTTGCTATCAAACAAGTATGAGTATACTCAATACTCATAGCACACATTGGGTCTCATGCATAAAACGTGAGCTTGAGCTCGGAATCGATTTTTTGAGTAAAAGGTGCTTGTCATATGCATAATAAAATTAGATTTATTTGCTTTTACTCACTACTCACGTTTGATTTCGTCTAAGTTAGATGAGATTGTGCTCATTTTCATATGCATAAAAACAAGCTTTTGCTTTCTTTTGTGGAAAAAATGCCAAAAGAATGTTCGACAATATTTGCTTTTCGTTGGAATTTGTATGAAATGGGTGCGATTTTAATAAGTGGTTTTGCAGAGGAAATGCATCATCTGCAACCACCACATATGGAAGGCATCTACCATTGCCAACTATTGCATTACGGGGTATATCTTTCCCTTCTTGTAAAATATTGCTCACTTTGCTCTGTAAAAAAATACCTGCGTCATTGCAACGCCCATTGCAACCAATGTTGACGTAAATAAATCCGCAATTGGCGTCAACAAGGGCCTTTAAAATTATGTTATTTGTTCCCTTGTAGTTGTGAAAAAAAGTTCCGTCTTTACGTGGTGGTCGGAAGGTTATGTGCTTGCCATCTAAAGCACCAAAGCAATTAGGAAATTGCCATTTTATTGCAAATTCCTTTGCAATAGTCTCCCATTCTGCTACTTTGTTGGGGAACTGTAGAAAAAAATTTTTAACCACAATAATAAAGACCTAACCAAGGCGCATTAATTTTTACTGGTAATATCAGTTTTAAAACAACTACAACAATAAGTAAACAACATGTATTTTGTTTTTGTAAAATATATTTTCAGATGTCAAATACACTGACGCACAGTGGTTTGAAAACGATTTTTTTTTTACAAAATTTGGTATCTTATGAACCACTCAATATATCTGAACGAAATTTTACAGACGCCGGTCAGGCTTCTAGGATGTAGGAGGGCTTCTAAGAAGTGTCCCAAATTTAGATACCTCGGACATATAATTTTTTGAAAATGTTATAAAAAGTTTTATTTTAACTCAAATGTTAAGATTTTTTAAATTTTATCAGACCTTGAAAATATCTATAAAAATATGTTTAAATATGCAGGGAGAAAATGATTTACAATTTTTTTTGTTTTGTTAATTTTCGCCAATCTTAACTTAGAGTTTTTAGCGTAGTACGCTTATTAATTATTGGATTATTACTGCTATATTCTTAATAAAATTTAAAATAAACAAGTTTAAAGTTTCGTTTTGATATCGCTTTTCGTTAAAAATTACAAGCCTCTGAATTGAGAAAATGGTAAAAATATCGTTTTTTAAGGATTTTCCTCAAAAAGGTAGTATTCTTTTTTTGCTTATGTAATTTAAATTTACTTCAGTACTTGCAAATTTGTTTAAACCATTTTTAAGAAAAACTATAGCAAATGCGAATAAACACAAAGTTATGGACATTTTACCCCTTTCCAGGAATTTATATGTTAAAACAAAAAATTTTAAATTTTATTTTACCATTTGATTAAAAACTCTTTTAGCTATGTAACATAAAAATTTTGTAGGAATAGCCCGATGCGTTATGATATTTAATTTCTCTAAAAATAATATTAATAATCTAGATGTCATAAGCTTTGCTTTGATGCTACTTACATGCGCATATTTAAGCTAGAGGAGCTTCCTAAACCTCGCATCCTCGTGATAATGTTAGCTTATTTTTTATATGTAAAAACCAAAAATATGTAAACAAAATCATGAGGAGGCGAGGCCTACAGTTTTTAAATAAAATCCAGTTTCAAAAATTTTTGAAACTTTTTTGTTTTATGAAAATTTTAAATATATTTCTACAACACCACTGTAAGAAAAAAATTTTTGTAGGAAAAAAATAATAAGTGTTAACAAAATTTGACATCTGAAAACATAAACAAGAAAGTCAACTGATCTACTGCCACTTCCTAGTATATTAATCTGCCTCTGTCTTAAAATATACAAAATAACATTAACTATTGGAACACCCTTTAACTTCCAAATCCAAATTTTATACTTGTTGTTATAGAGGAGTTAGTAATACAGGTTCGTTGTAAATTTACATCAATTATGGGGGCACCCTTTAATTTTTAGATTTTTTTTGTATAATTTTTTGTTTTTGGGAGCCATAGTAATACGCAGTCATTTTAAATTTTACGGAATCACCCTTTACAGTTCATAATACACGTATAAAATATGTATGTTGTATGGGAACACCCTTTAATTGTTAAGCTTATGAACTGTTTTTAAAACGGGAACAATCTGTAAGCATAATCTATCATATTACCAAAATCGGATCAGAAATGGCTGAGTTATGGAGGCACAAATATAAAAAAAGCAACATTCAGCCGAATTGTATAACCTCCTTCATTTGCTTACATTTCTACATACACGTAGTTGGTTTATTTTGATTACTTCTTACAACTACACGTAGAGTTGGAAAAAACCAACCTTATGTATGTAGAAATGTAAGCAAAAATAAAGTCACTATTGATTATTGGTATTTTGTTAAAGCTTTGATGCTTGTGTTTATTAATTTTTTGTCCACTTTTCAGTTGGTTAAAAATTTTTAAATATAATAGGCAGCTTTAGCTTATCTAAAATATGGTAGAAGGTTCCCTGTAGGGAAGCCAGATTTTGAAGAGGCAAAAAGAGCACATTCGGTTAAAAAAAAAAGAGTACAAAAGAGTACATTTTTTCAAACCAAAAAAAAAACACTCAATCTAAATATGTGTTGTAGTTTTATTTACATAGTTCAATTTAACATAAAAAATATATAAATATAACGTATATACATATGCATGTATGTAAATAATACAAAAAAAAAAAAAACAAAACAATTCTAATTTTAATGTAACAGAAACAATTCTTTTACTTATATAGAGGTACATATGTATATCACATCAGTATTAAAAAATTATAGAATTCAGTACACGTATATTTAAAGTTAGTTTCTATTATGAGTTCACTTTCTAGATTTTAATTAGTAAGCCTATTCCTTTCCTTTCTCCAGCTTAAAAGCATTAAGCTAAATATCCTTTCACACGCAGCGTTTTAGTGTGGTGTAGAAAATATAAACTTACAAATTTTCTCAAAGTTTTTCAAAAATTCTTTTTACTTTTCCTCAACATTTGAATCCGACAAATTTATTGCTTCACTAGCATATAGGGGTATATTGGACATGTTAAGAAAAAAATTAATCACGTGCTGTTCAAAAATGATAAATAGCAGTCATACCATATATTGTGGGGAGGTTTGGTGAAATTTTAACGTTTTGTTTCATTCAAGCGTGGTCGTTAATATTTAAGCTTTCAATTATTAATTAATTAATAAGTTTTTCAGAGTACAAATTAAAGTAAAAATAGCGGCGTTCTAATCTTTATTGTAAATAAGCCTCTGTCTCCACGAGCAATTTTTAATGAATAAGAATTGATTCCAGAGTTACCAGATCGTTATAATATTTCGTCAAAGACAATAAGTGTGTTATACAGATTTCTTCAGTTAATATTTAATTTTTTATGAAAAACGGAAAAAGAGTACAAAAAAGAGTACTACAACGAAATATAGTACTTTTATGTGCTCTTTTGAACCTTCTTGTTTAAAGAGTACATTTCTAAAAAAGAGTACATGTACTCTTGGAAAGAGTACGTCTGGCACCCCTAGTTCCCTGATGAGTTGAGTTGAGCAATCAACGAACTATAGGAACTAGCTTTACCACTAATAATCAATATTTGATTTTATTTAAAATACTTGGGTTATTAGCTTACTGAAAAGTGAACTAATATAAAATAATTATTCCCGAAGATCATTTTGAATAATTATTTTTATTTTTTGTTTATAAATTTGTAAAACAATATTTCTTTAAAGTGACAGCTGATAAACATGTACTATTGTGAACAATCCAATATATTAAAATTCACAATAGCACTATTCTATCGAATGTGCGCCATATTACCAAATGAAAATTCGTTCGAACAGCTTTTTCGACTACATTCGAAGATCGAAAGTTGCTCAGAATTGGCGCCAAAATTAAATTTGGAAATTAAAGGTTGTCCCAATAGTTAATTTGATTTGATGTATGTTGCCAGACTTAAGAACCGTTATAGACAGATAGCTGAAAATGTTTTGTAGGTTTTTTTTTTGAAAAAGCTATTTTAGTTTTTATTAAAATTAAAATTGTGTTAACCATTCTAAAGCTCTGTACAGACGGTTGTCATATCTTACAATATTGTCAGACATAACAATGTACTGACAATGACAAGGCAAAGAAAAATTTTTTTCACAATGCATGAATCAAGAAAACAAGATTGCGCATTCAGCCGTTCAAAAAATTGTTCTACTGCGCATCTACGTCACAATAGAATGAAAATGAGTGCTTGTTGTAAAAAGTGTAGGAGATTTTTGGCGCAAGTGTGGAAATAATTGCATAAGTTCTAAACGGTAGCATCGATTTGAACAAAATTGTATATGGGGAGGAAAAATTTATATTCGAGTAAAAATTTTGTGTTTGGGCTTGAAGCCCGAGAAGAAGAAGAGCTATTTCGGGCTACAAAAGTTTTAAGTATTGGCTTATATGAAAATTCTTAATGACCTTAATGCCAAATAAGTGAAAGTGAAATAAATTTATTTTCAATATAAAATTAAAACCAAAATGTTAAAAAAATAAGTTAATTTTTTTATTTTATTTAATTTAATTTTTTTTTGTCATGATGTAGTTTTTAAGCTCCGCATTAAGTTTCGTATTTCAAAATACATTTTTGATCTAAAAAGTAACTTTTTTTACTTTTCCATCACATTTAATATGATTGGCTTGTTTAGTTTAATCTTTTACAAAATCTTGTTTAATGAGAAGACCGTCTTTATTATTTTTTAAAATATTTGGTTCAGTTCTTTAATGTGTTTCATAGTTTCAAGTGTCGGCTTTATTAGTCCGCCCTCAGATGCATGATTAACCCACGAATACGTTGGTCCTTCCTCGTTTTGTGCCGCTGCAATAAATGGAATATAATTATTAAGTTTGTGGCAAATATAGGTCTTCGAGACCATCATAATCTAATTCGGTTAACTCTTTTTTTATTTTTAATAAATTGTCATCGTTTTTATTTTAATTCTGTTGCACTTCCCATACAAGTTAACGAACCTGTCGATATACTTTTTTCGTTGACTGTTTGGAATGTTATTTCGAGTACTACCGTTACAGTACTTTTTAAAGTTGAAACTCCAATATACTCTTCAATTGTTTTTTTTACTCATTCGTATTATCATGCTCAGCCTAATTATTATTTTGGGTAATTGTAAAAAAAATATGTAAATGTAAACCGTTACAGTACTCTTTAAGACTATAATTCATTCATATTCTCATACTGAGCTTAATTCATTCATAACAATAGAATACTAATCCATAATAATTCTGATCTTGGTTGAATTGCTCCTACGTTCAGTAAAAATATTCCTTAAACTTACAAATGAAAACTTGGAAATAAAAAATGAAAAATGTTAAATCCTTAAATAAATCAGTTTAAAGTTGGAAATTTTAAAAGTCAAAAAGGACATTTAGAAAATAAAAAAGAATAATAAACTGCTGAAATTAAATATTAAAAAGTGTAATAAAAAGTAAAAAATTAGATTAAATGAATTTTAAAACGAAATGTTTATGTAATAAAATTTCTACATAGTAAAATTAAAATTATTTTATATTTCACAGAAATAAATTTATAACATGCAAACAAAATAACCATAAGATGACATTAAAATTTAAAGGAGCTAAATTCGGATGTAAAATATTTAAAATTCTACATAGTAGAAAAGAATATAAAAATATTAAAAACGAAAAAAATAAAAACTGAATATTTTCATAAGTAAAGATCATCAACCTAGAACTCTGTTTAAAACAAAAATTAATAATAGACAATTATTTAAGTGCTTTTCCAAAAAGTAACAGAAAGTTTAAGCTTAAAAAATAAACGAATAAAAACAGAAAATAAAGGTCAATGGGACGATTGAAATGAATAATAAGTTGTACTATAAAACTTAATTAAAATAAAAATACAATATTTAAAAAAAATATAGAAATATTTTTGTAAACTAAGAACTTACTCTTATTTTAAATAAAATAAAATCAATTCTAATTTAAGCTGTTTAACTTCACTTGGAAATAAATCTTGATTATTAATTTTTATAACCGTTCAAAGGTTTGATCACATACACAAATTACATAAATTATAGGGATACGCTTAAATTTCTAAATCCAAATTTTATACTTGCTATTATAGAGGACTTAGCAACCATTATATATGTATGTATGTACATAAACGTAAATGATCTCTATATTTTATTATAACGGTCATAAATTTCTACATTCTGTCCAATTTTCAAGCGCTTGTTTATGACGGTTCAAAAAATAGGACCATATGGCTCAGATTAAACGAAAAATTTTGGCCACTATAACACTTGTTCCGCATTCCAGTTTCAACTATTCGACCTTTGCTCCTGAAAAGCTATATGCCATTTAAAAAGTGCTTAAAAACAGGCAAGTTCTTTCCCACAACTAAAATAGTTCCGTGAAATACCGTCGCTGCCCATTTTTTTGTTTATTTTTCTTTTCCTGCCTTAATTTTTTTTTTTATATTAATTTTTTTAAGGACTTTTTCACTTGTTTCATTTAGTTTTATCTGACAATGGTATCGTCGTCAGATGTTTATAATTTCCAATATATTACAATTTATTTTGAACTGACAATGCCTGACATTGTTCTGACAATGCAAATAAAAGTGTTCACACAATTGTAAGATATCTGACAATATTATTGTAAGGAAGTCTGACAATTTTCTGACAATATTGTCAGACATCAATTGCAAGTTCACACGATTGTTAGGCGCTTTCTGTATATTTCTGACAATATTGTAAGATGTGGCAATTGTCTGTACAGAGCTTAAGCAACACAACTAGTGGTTCCCCAAGTACAAACATATTTACTGATTATTAACCCTTTAAGATCGTCGTTGGTTTTTTTTTTTTATTAAATTTTCTATTGTAATTCTGTATTAAAGTCGTACGCAATACGCAAAAAATTCTCAAAAAATCTTATTTTAGCATGAAAGATAGAACTTCTATGTATCAGAGAATTTTAAAAGTTGCTCTTGGTTACCCTTTTTCCACGTATTAATGTTTTTTACGGAACTCATATTGAGAACACATACTCTTAAGATGACATTTAGATGAGTCTTTCTATTTGATATTAAATTGCATCATCTATATTCATATATTTACATAAAAAAAAAAGATATTCACCCTAATTATGTATGTCGTAGTCGAATTTCGAGTACTGTCGCTGTCGAACCCAAATTTAATTTTTATTATTATTATGTAGCATTTTCGACGTGAGTGTTTTTGTAAAAGAATAAATTAGTGGTATTTTTATAATTAATGAACTACCCAGTTAAAAAAAAAATCAGTTGACAGAAAAAATATAAATATTCAAGTGATGCGCTCGCTTGTTTACTAAAAATAAAAAATAATAATATAAAAACTTTTTAAAAATGTTAAGTGTTGCTGCTTTTTCGTCTTCTGATGAGGAGGATGAAATGAGTTCCAGAAATGTTATAAATTTTCGCAGACATCTAAGATTTCAATCTAATATATAATCGCTGCCAAGTACGATGTAATTTCATTTTTAAGATTTGTTAAGAAATTACTAAAAAATGTTTGTGTTTAGGTTTTTAAACAATTTCAGACTTTCAAAAAAAGCTTTTCGTTACGTTTTAAGGGCAATATCAAACAAACTTACTGAACTTTCCAGATCAACGCGCGTAAGCAAGACTATACGTTTGGCAGCGACTTTGCGTATACTGGCAGAAGGAAGCTATCAAAGGGGCGCTAGAAACGACCACAATGTCGGTCTTGCACAGCCAACAATGAGCCTTGCCTTTCGTGAGTGTGTGGATGCGATGTTTGAAGATAAGGATTTTGGTTCCATCCCTTTCAGAGCGGTGAAAATATTATAATAGAAAAGGGCTCTATAGTCTCAATGCTTTGCTGGTAAGTATAAATAAAGTTATTTCCAAATGGTTTTACTGCAGTAAATTTCAGATGTGTGATCATAAGTTGAGAATACGTTACCTTTTACCCCACCATCCAGGTTCAGCACACGATTCCTTGGTATGGCACGCAAGTGATTTAAAGTCTTATCTAAGAAATATGTATGCAAATGGCGACAGAAACACTTGGCTTTTAAGTAATAAATCTTTGGTATTATGATAATATAACAATTATAATAATATACAATTTCTTTAGGAGATGCATGGTATCCTCTCGAACAACACTTGATTACTCCCTTTAGAGCCCCAGAAGAAGGTAGCGCTGAGTGTCGTTTTAACACAATCCACACGAAAACAAGAAACGTGGTTGAAAGAACGATTGGAGTATTAAAAAATCGATTCCGTTGTATCTTTGGTGCAAGGTAGCTACATTATTCCCCGGAAATGGCTGCAAAAATTACAGCGGTTTGTGCAGCATTACACAACATATGTATTCCCTACAACCAAGATTCCAGTGAGTTCGAAATTCTTTTGGAAAATAATGATTTAAATGACGATATCCATGAAAACAGTGGAGAGTTGGCGGCAATTAATATAAGACAAAACATAATGAACTCTTTGAATTTATAAAAAAATTTATTGAAAGCTTTCAATTACAATTAAATAAAGGAATTCTGTATCTATATTCCAGAGTAATGAAGAAAGAAATTTTTAATTTATAAAAGTAAAATAAAAAGGTATCCTATACCCATGATTTTTTTGAAATAAAGCAGTAATTGTTTATCTAAAGTGTAATTCCTTTTTCTTCAATTTCAATTTTCCGTCTTTTTATATCTATTTCTTCCATTCTTAATTTTAACAAAGACGATCGATGAATTTCCTTCTTTTTTATTTGTTCTTTATACAGCTTCATTTTCTCTTTTTGTAAATTTAGTTGTTCTTCTTGAAGTTTATAACTTTTTCGACTGTATCTCTCTCTCTCCGCTAAACTTTTTTTCAAATCTTTGTACAAATCTGTTTGAATTTGTAGTTGTTTCTCAAGAAGCAAATTTTTTTCTTTTGTTGTTTTAATGATTTTCTTTTTTGTACGAGGGGAAGGATTAGTTTGAAAGTTCATGATTTTATTTTCCACACTATCATCATTATTTAAATCATCATTATGAACATCCTCATCTAAACTAACAGACATAGTTTCAATACCGAAAGTGGGACCATTTGGGCTTACTACTGAATTCATTTGGAGTAGACCTGATACAGCCTCCTCTAAAAGTGTCAATGTTTTTTGTTGAAAAGTTCCGCCTCCAGTTGCACGACTTTCAATTTTGTTATGGATAAGTTTCTTTTTAACACTAGTTTTCATGTCGGCCCATACCTTCATCTAACCTTTCGTTTCTCGAGTGGGTGGTCCAATACTGTTAAGTTTATTTCGGATTTCATTCCATTGTTCCTTAACCGATGATTTTTCAGTATTTTTGTGATATCCTTTTGGAACGTTAGGATTTTTACACATCAGATCCACAAGAGTTTCGAACTGTTTGGGTGTTGTCTTTTTTATCCTTAAATACATACAAATATAAATAAAAATGAACAAACTTGAAAATACATATATTTTATGGAAACTAATAAATTACACTTACGGTTTTAGATTACTCATTTTTTGAAAGTTTTTTCGCGTTTTTTCTATTTAAAAAATTTTTCACTTGAAAATACACAACGACGCTTCTTGTCGAATTTCAAATTAAAAAAATGCATACATAATACCGTTATTTGTAATAGATTTTCGACAGAGTCGTATTTCACACTAAAAACGACATATGTGATGCCATATGTATAAAGTGACATAAATTCGACGTGACTACGATATAAGTACATAATAGGGGTGATTAAAACAAAATTTTAATATTTGTTGCTGAACTCAGAAATTTCAAAAAATTGTGGTAAAAGCGGTCCAACTTGAGGAAAGTAAAATATTAAATATGCAATACAATTTTTATTTTGAAGTAAATCGAATAAAATTTTCTGCGTATGTGTAGTCGTGAAACTTAAATTAAATGACAGAAAATTTGCTGTTTCTAAAATAAGGACCAAAAAACCTAAAAATGCAATTTCTTAATCTTTTACCCGTAAAGTCCATATATTGACCAGGGTTCATGAAATACATTCAGCAGAAATTCGGAGTATAAGTATGCAGCTTTGCTATAACATTCTTTTGTTGATCCCAGCTTTGGGATTTTAGAACATACAGGCTAAAATGCAAGTTTCGAAGTAACACAAGTCAAACTGAAGGACCTTCGTCTGTAGTTTAATACAAAATTGTATTTAAACTTACACTCCTATAGTTTGTAGCTTAAACAAAAAAAAAAAAAAACAAAAATTATTATAGATTGATAGCTTCTTTTATGCTAAAATATACAAAAATTCAATAATTTTTAATTGAAAATCGTCTACATTGTTTTTAAGTCGGAAAAGACTATAATCTTTAATTTTTTTTTAAATAATTTCAATTTTGCTCGCTAACTACGATAAAATATTCAAAGCAGTTTGCTGAAGCAGAAAAATTAAAAATTTTAGTTTAATAATGCTTCTAACTCGATCATTTTAAAATATAAACATTTTATAGGTACTGATTAGGCCTTTAAGACCATGTAAAAATCAGATGATATAGCGCGACCCTTGGAAAGTGGAAAGTAACTTTCTTCAAAACTTAAGCTCAGATACTTCGCTGCTCAATTTTTGGATCAATCGGCCTAGCCCTTCACAAATGTTTTGGAAATAATTTCTAAAATATTTTGAATCTGCCCCTGTACCTTTTTGTGTGCATTGTACCTTTTATCACGATTTGATTTTGCATGATAAACTCTTTTGTCCATCATTTCGAAAATTATTTGTACAAGGAATAGTTTTAGTACGCGTAACTAGATTGTGGAACTTAAATTTGGGGTATAAAATAAAAAATTATCATATTATAAATTCTTACTTAGATTTCGATTTACTTCGAGTTCGAAAAAAATGTGGTCGCCACTCTCTCAAAAAAACTGTGCCATATTCGTAATTAAGAAAATAAATGTGTGTTATTTAATTAATTATAAACTGTCTAAATATACATATACCAATGGCGAAATAATTATTATACATTAGCCCATAGTGAAATAATATAGATGGTCTCGATGGCGAATTCAATAATTTACGGCGAAAACTAACTGGTATTATTCTCAGCAGTTTATAGTTTTTTGGTCTAAAAATTTCAAAATTTTGCGAAAATTTTTTATTAAAAAAAAATTGTGAAAATTGTTTTAAATTTATTCAAAAATGTATTTCACAGCAGGAAACAATGAATTTGTGTTGCATACACCTTATTCATATCGCTTTGTACATACATATATATGTACCTAAATCGACTAAATTTTATTAATTATCAGTTTCAGTTCTTATAAAACACAGGATTTTCTAGATGCAATTTCCAAATTAAACAATTTTTTATAAGTGAATTATTAAAAAAAAATATTTTTTATTAAATTTTAATCGAATTAGTATTGATATTTTAATAAACTTTTATAAGTTCTTTTTTCTTTAAAAAACAAATTTTGATTTTAAGTGACTAGTTGTTAGATATAAGATTGTATTTAAATTAATTTGAATATTTAAGAATTGAAATATAAAATATTCGTTTATATAAATAATGCATTCATTTTTATTAAAAATACAAATACACATACATTTAAGGATACAATAACAATTTACACATGTAAATGAATATCATAAATTTTCGTTATTTATTGTATTATTGTAGTTTATTTATTGTCTTTGTTAGTATGTGTGTGATATAATTAAATGTATAAAAATAATCAACATATGTTCTGTATATCTTAAGTACAATTGGTTGGGGTTTATGTTTTATTTTAAATTATTTTATTTATGTAGCAAATAGTATTATTACAGTTGAATTTAAAAAAGTAAAATGAAATAAAGTATCATTAAATTTTATATAATGAACTTTAACAGAATTGACTATAAAATTTGTATTTATTTTTTTCTCTAAAATATTATTATTATTATTTAAAATCTATTATATTTATGTATGAAAATAGCTAATATTAAACATTTAATGCGTAATTTATTGTCAGTTTAAATTTATTTTAAATAAATTGCCATTTTTATTTTTTTTTATTTTTAATTGGAAGACTTTGCGATTGTTGCTGTTTTACACATTTTTTTTTTTTATTGCTAAAGCTTATTGTGAAAATACAAATAATTTATTACTATTTAAGGCGTTTTGGTATTTAAGGATTTTTTGTTTTATTTATTTTTTTTTTTCTTAAAAATGTATAATAATCATAATTTAAAAATAGTTACGTATTTACATTTCATTTATATAAATTATATAAAAACAACATTCGGATATCTCTTCATATTGAAAATTATTTATTTAACAGCTTTTCTATATATTTCTGCACAAATTTTTTAAATCTTATTTCACTTGATTTGACGTTAAAAATTATGTAATTTGTCTCGATTATTTATAATTTATTTTTTGCAAAAGACCACAATCAATATTTAACTCGCATATTTTGTTCAGGCCGTTTCTAAAAAACAAGTGATATCAAATTATATAGTGTTTTTCAATCACACGTTTGATTTGTTCCTGTTCTAAAAACATACAAATCAGTGTAAGTGAGTCAGTGAGTCCCAAAAATAAAATCACGGATATACATACAGACTTTTTCACAAAAGAAAAATTGTCTCTAAAAACTGAAATTTTCACTCTTATTTTGTGTAAATTGCATAATTTTACTACCAAAATTTCAAAAACAAACCCAGTAATTTATCTAAGCGATTTTATAAAAAAATATACGTATTAAGTTTCAGCAAAAATAACATGTGATTTGAAATCGACGGTTTAAAAGTGTACATAATTTTAAAAAATTATGTTTTTTTTGTAACCACTTGGACATAATGTGATTTTCAGAATATGCCTGAATACCTAAAATTTATTAAATGATATAACTTTTCATTTTACTGATTTGTTCGCACATTAAACAAATATATTCTGACACCAAGTAACCGATTTAATTAGTTTTTTTTTGGGAAGCATCGTAGGATGCTTCTTTTAGAAAATGGTTACAATGAACACGAATATAATTTTATATGTTTAGTGTGAAAAGATATTTGTATGTATGTATAAGAAATGTAGGGGTACTAAAGCAATAAATGCTGAAAATTTGGACATAACTGGCATGGTGAGTGGCAAAGCTGTAAAACGAGTGATTCATACAAGTTGTGTCCACATTCTTATATCTTTCCAAACAAATTTATTACAAAGTCCTACAAAAAGTTGTATTAACAGTTTTTAAAAAACAGTAGATTTTTTGCAGTTTCCTTTTGCCTTAATTTACGTCCACTGTATGGATGTATTTTTATAATAGCTTCTGATATTGTTGGCATTAACAACAGGTTTTAAATTAAAAGAAAAAATATTAAAATAATAATAATAATAATAATAATTTATTATAGTTTTTAGGAAGTACTTATAAAATCGTTCGAATGTCATCATATTTGTTGTCTATCTGATAATTAGATTTACTTTTAAAAACGACTGAAGTTCATCACAAACCTGAATGTTTATTCATTTGTGTTTTATTAAACAGATAGCAGAAAGATTTTTTGCTAGACTCTTGGAACCTGTTTAATGTCTGCCTTTGTACGATTGATAAAAATGGAACTTTTTATAAAGAAATTAAAATAAAATAATTCTCTGTTATTGATCCGATTATAAGATTTCATCTTTAAATAAAGGAGTTTTTATTAAGAACAAAATTGATAAATTAAATTAAACAATATTTTTTTTTTTTTTAAATCCATTTTTAAACTGCAAAACACATTTACTATTTGTAAAATGTAAGAAAAATAACTTGGAAAGTTTTTTAAAAAATACATGTGAATTTTATATTTATGTATTTTGTTGTAGACTTTGCAATCCTTAAATCATACTCATATTCATTCTACGTAATTAAACTCGTTGTATTTTGCATTGAATTGTAACGAGAATTTCAGATATAAAAGCATCAACTAACTAATAGAGTCACCGTTGTCGTGACGATTGGTAATGGAATTATTGCCGCTTTTGCTGTTACGAATATTTTGCAATGTTGATTGTTGATGTTCTGGCTGCTTTTGTTGAAGATGATGTTGTTGCTGTTGCGATGTTGTTACTGATGTTGCTGCAGGTGGTGGTAGTGGTGGTGGCTGTGGTGGTGTTGTCGGTGATGAAAAATTATCAACATTAATATTAGAAGAACTTTTATTGCTTCTGGTTATGTTACTTGTGTTTCCATGGCTATTGCATACATTAGTAGTTGTAGCATCAGTTGAAACGATATTTGTTGTACTTGTATTTGTTGCTGTTGTTGATGTTGTTGATGTCGTATTTTCATTCTTGTTAACACTGTTGTAGCTGCTGCATTTTACTGTTCCGTTGTTGGCCGCCGTTAATGTATGTTTTGCTAAATAACTATTACAACTACCACTGATTTTAGTGTAACTACCAATTGCTGAAATATCTGTAGGACTTGCACCTGTTGTTGTATGACTGGTTGTTGCTGCCGTGGCTGGTATTCCACTAGTTTGTAGTGCCAATATCTGTTGAATTTGCGCAACACACGACACGCACGGGCAAGGTCCGCCCAACTTCTTTGCCAACACGGAACGTAATTTAAGAGCTGGTCCTAATTTCATGCCCAACGAATTAACTAAATGATCTTCAGTCAGCAACGGTAAACCAGATCCATCAATGCATTGATCACGAAAACACTGCAAAGATAAGATCTTTCTTTTATTAAGAACACAAACTTCACACAAAATATTACAAATGTAATTGTTGATATAATGAATTGTAACGTTGTTTGCTTTCGATTAAGACATCTGTATAAATAGTGGTATTCTAGAGACATTAGTCACATGATCTCGCTTATAAACTAATTTTATCCAAAACTGTTGAAGCTGAGTCAGTTTGGGCAGGAGGAATACGAACTAAAAAGCCTATTATAATAAGCTAAGTAGTCATTTTTTAATTAAATGCTTTTTATAACCAAAAAATTAGATTTTTATAAATGTTTTTAGGGGATGATTTTTAAAACTGCGTTAAAGATAGAGAAAGGGTTATTTTTTAAAACAATTGTTTAGTCACTCAAAATTTTTGTGCTTGATATAGTTTTTTTTACCTTTTATTTAATTATATTTTAGTTTATTTTTTAAGCACAAGGTGTTTTTATTTTTATTTTTTATAAATGGCGTTATATCTTAGAAATCTTACATATAATTAATACACCAATAGTACACAGAATTAATTTTAAGACAGACACAGATAATGCAGCTCAGATTTATAGACACTTGATAAATAAGAAATAATATTGTACTTTATATTTGTTTTCAAAAATTTTTTATATGACAAAATAATTTTTTGTTTATTGTTTTATGTTGGTTTGAAAAAAATTTATATTATTACTTTTTTGTTGTTTTATTTTCTGTTCAAATAAATATTTGGTTTTCCTGATGCTGCTACACAAAGGAGTAGCGAGTTATATAAAAAAAAAAAAAAAAATAAAAAGACCTTACTTTTGAAAAATAAATTAAAATATAATTTTTGTGCTTGTTTTTGTTGAATGAACGATGTACTTGTACTTGATGTACTAGGCGTTGCTTGGGTCGAGTTTTAGGGCCTTTCTAGGCACTGCTTTACTATATTTTGTAATCGAAAAAGTAATTTTAACGATAACAAAATAAAAATCTCAGAAGAGGCGTCACCTATCAGTTTCAATCCACGCAAGTACAGAATTAGATTGAATTTGAAGTTTTTATGAAATTACTTGATTAAGAATTTTACTTAAGTTGTGAGGTATTGTATAAATGCAGGTAATAATGTTTAATAAAGTTTAGAACGACACTTGAACAATTTTGCTTCAATAGTTGGCATTATAGACTTTAAAAATTTCGTGCCAGTTTAGCGTTTTTGAGGCTAAATTCTAATTTTACACCGTATTATAGTATTTTAGTAGTAGTATTTTTAAAAGTTTTTAACCGACTTTAAAACAGGAAGGAGGGAGGTTATTAATTCGTCTGAATGTAGCATTTTATTTCATGCTCGCAGAACTCAGTCATCTGAACCGAATTGAAGGTTTTTTTATTATTTGAAAAGCTATGCTTGCAGATTGGTCCCGTTTTAAACACAGTTCATAAATTTGAAAATTAAAGGGTGTCCCTCTACAACATGCAGGTTTATACGTATATTATAAACTGTAAAGGGCACCTCTTCAAAATTAAAAAAAGGCTAATAGAAAAAAGTAATACAACAATAACTCTAAACGTTAAAGGATGTCCCCATAGGTGTGAACTATACGGACCTATCTTTTGATCTGTTATAGACAAAAGCTTGAAAATTCGACAAAATATCGATTGCTATGACCGTTATAATAACAAGTATAAATATTAAATAAAATAAATTAAAGGGTGCCCTAATAGTTCATTTGATTTGATTTGATGTATATGGCCGTACTTTTGAACAGTTGTAACCACAGGTTGAAATTTACGAAGGACCAGTATTTGAAATTAGAAACTGAATGGTGTTCCCCTATTTGATGTAATAATGACCTATACAAACAGACGTAATAAAAAGTATAAATATTTAAAATTATAAATTAAAGGGTGTTACAATGGGCCTGTTCGTGTTGTTTTTACACACATATTCATAAAAAATAAAATAATTTTTAAATGTGTTTTATGGAAAATTTTCCAAATAAATTTGTCGTAAAATATATTTAATTTAATTAAAATCTATTTTAAATTTTAGGGAATACGGCCGTTAAAATTTAATTTAATTTTCCTTTCTTTAAATATGTCTCTGATGTTATTGTTTTTAATGCTTTCAAAATACAATTATATGTGGTAATTTTGTTAGGAGAGTGAGAGACAAATTGTGCGATAATAGTAAAACCGATAAGAAAATAAGTTAAATTTTATTGTCGTTAAACGATAACTTATGCCTGATTTGTGTGGAAATATTCGTCTGTTGTGTTCCTACACAGTTTTTTTTTTTCTTTAAAACTTCGGCTGACAATTTTTACTTTTTCTTGGTTGCAAATAATTCTTGGTAATTGTATAAAGATCATGACTTTTAATACATATTATACTTTCTGAAAAAAAAAAAAATCGCTTCAGGCACTATATTTGAATTTGCCCAAAGCGGTATCGCCTGCTCCATACTTATGATGACGTAGAAAATACAAGATCCCAATTATATAAAACCTAAATATATATTTGTAACAGCTTAAAGATAAGCTTTGTTTGTAAAATTTTTTTGGGTATTCTTATAACTTTATTTATTACATTTTCAACTAAAAATGCAATTTATTTGTTGGTTGCTTAAGACAGCTCATCAGGAAACCATTATGCAAATATTAAGAAAAG
Source organism: Gymnosoma rotundatum (assembly GCA_916610165.2). Classification (NCBI taxonomy): domain Eukaryota; kingdom Metazoa; phylum Arthropoda; class Insecta; order Diptera; family Tachinidae; genus Gymnosoma; species Gymnosoma rotundatum. The sequence goes on along the minus strand of OU744337.1, from coordinate 84,015,172 downwards.
CCAAAACATAAGATTTATTTTTAAAGCCGATAAAAATATGTTAGGGCTTTAATAAACAATACCAACAAATACGAGGCTGCTATATATATTTCTGGCCTGGCGACACTGAGTGCTACCAAGTGCAATCTGACATTTCCATTGGAAAGTTTGTCATTTTTAAGCATAATCGTACTCAAAATGTTTTGACGTACGACCATTATTTGTGTTGTTTACAGTGACTTGAAAAAATTAATATAGAAAAAAATGGAATTAACTCGTGAACATTTTCGTGCCATCATTTTTCACAACTTTCGACGTGGATTATCACGACAAGAGTGCATTGATGAACTTAAATCTTTGCATGGCGATGAAGCACCATCCTATAGCACTGTGAAAAATTGGTATAATGAATTTAATCGTTGCCGAAGCTCGCTCAAAGACGAATTCCATGAAGGTCGTCCAAAAACGGCTGTTGTGCCAGAGAACATTGATGCCGTGCGTGAACTCATAATGCAAGATCGACATGCGACATACCGAGAGATAGAGACATCCTTGGACATTTCTTCTACCAGCATACATTCGATACTGAATGAACACCTGGCCGTAAAAAAGGTTTGTTCTCGTTGGATCCCGCACAATTTGAAAGTCGCTTAAAAAAAGGCTCGTGTCGATTGGTGCAAAGAAATGTTGCAAAAATACGATTACGGTGCTTCAAAAGACGTTTATAAGATCGTCACAGGTGACGAATCATGGATCTATGCGTATTAGCCCGAAACGAAACAACAATCGACGGTGTGGGTCTTCAAAGACGAGCAAAATCCAACGAAATTTGTTCGTGGAAGAAGCACTTCGAAGCAAATGGTTGCCTGTTTCTTCGGCAAAACTGGTCATGTGGCGACTGTTCCGCTTGAGCAACGTAGGACGGTCACTTCAGAGTGGTACACTACAATTTGTTTGCATGAAGTCATCGGAGAAATCCGAAAAAGCAACAAGAGAAGACGAATCATTGTTCACCATGACAATGCGAGCTCCCACACATCGGCTCAAACCAGAGCGTTTTTGACCGCCCAAAACGTCGAATAAATGGGTCATCCGCCGTACAGCCCTGACTTGGCACCTAATGACTTCTTCTTGTTTCCGCACATCAAGAAAAAAATGCGTGGTCAACGATTTTCGTCGCCAGAAGAAGCTGTTGAAGTGTTCAAAAGCCATGTTTTAGAGGTGTCTCAATCGGAGTGGAAAAAGTGCTTCGACAACTGGTTTGAGCGCATGCAAAAGTGTATAAATCATGCTAGAGCATACTTTGAAAAACAATAAAACCATTTTTGATTATAAATATTCGCATTTTCACTATTAGGCCAAAAATATATAGAGCAGCCCTCGTATACTACGTTTTTATTAATATTATATTTTTTTTTTGATTACTTCTAAAGTGATACGCGTTTTTTTATTATTCCAAGTTTATTGGTAATCAATAAAAAAAGTATTTTGTTACTTTCAGAATCAAATAGAAATGTGGAATCTGATGCTGCAAACTCAAGCAAAAAAGCTTTCCTTTGTTTTTGACTGATCCAACAAAATTTGTCAATAATATTTTTGAAAAGTAGTTCTAAGTTTTTGTTCAACAACTAAAATCTTAGTGAAATAAAATATAGACGACAATAACAAATACTTTGTGTAAGTATTTATATTATTTTTAAAATAATATTTTTCGTTTTTGTTTAAGAAACAAGAAGTGAAAATTTGCCAAATTTTGAATGATTTCCAATATTTTTTTACAGAGTTTTATAATATTTTGTTAAGTCTGTTTAAAAAAGTGGTGATGCTTGTACAATTCAGTTCATGCGACACGAGAGGTGTAGATGGATGATATATTTGTTTTTTTATTGGAGTAACTTCATTATTCCAAATGATATGGAAAAATTAAAGGCAGGCGTTGTGCTTTTTGCGCTGTCTCGAAGAACATGGACTGATCATGCTGACTTTCAATGGCGAAACTTTCGAAACTATGTTTGCTCGAATTCTAGCACATATTGTGGTTGGCAAGGTTTATTTCAACCCGCACACGGACGGACAGACGGACGGACAGTCGTTCAATCGACTTCGCTATGCATAAGAAGTCAGAATATGGTACCAATTACAAATGGAGTGATAAACGGGTATAAAGTTTATTTGTTAGACTCGTGCCAAATCAGTGAGCGCCATTTCGTACAAATATTAAAAGTGAATTGGTTCGATCAATTCGTTCATTGTTCGTTTTCTCGTTAAACGAATGAAAACATAGAGCTCTGTAAATGGAATGGAAGCAAAAATGATCAAAAGTAAGAAAAATGAAAATGATGGAAAATGTATATTTGTGTGAAATATACAAAAAATTTGTGTTTCAATTGAAAACAGTTTAAATTAGTTAGTTCCTATTTATCATTACAATAAAGTATTAAGTGAGCCGACAAGTAATAAGTGGTATTAAATCACCTATAAATTGCAGCATTATCTGAAATAAAAATTCACTGCTTGAAAAGAGACAGAATCCTGTATAAATCAAATTATTTTGATAACAAAACTAAGTGACCAGATTATTATCGTTAGACTCGCTTGTCCATGAAAGAAAGAGCTCTATTGTTTATGTTTCTATGTACATCATATTACAAAAGCGTACATACCGTAGCAATTATGTACTCATACTAAAAATCCTGAAAGAAGTAAGATTATTCGGCTATAGAATAGTTTTTTGATCCGTTTAAAAACTGAGTAGGAAAAGCTACTTTCAGCACACTGGAAATATAAGGAAACTCGACAAACGAAAAATTTTAAGTGTAAAAGTCCCGTTACAAAATGTGTGTTACAACTTAAAAACAGTTAAGTGTACTTTTAGCTTGATAAAAATATTTGATACGAAGCGAAATTGACCCCCAATTACGTAAAACTAAAAAATCAAGGCAGTTCATTTTCCAAAGTGGCTCGGCTACTGGACCTAAAACTGGCCTAGTTTATATGGGTGTTTGATGCAAAAGACGGTGTGTCCGAATGAGTTTCAAAAAACCTGCTTAAGCATCCATAATAAGCGGCTATGTCATGCTAAACAGTATGAAAAAATGCACATTGACTCTTCAACACTTAATTGAAGCGAGTTTTGTCTAGTTTTGATCTATTTTATCATTAACGAAAATTATACAGAGAAAATTTTTTTTGTGGTTTTTAATACGAGTACTAACAATTCAGAAATATTGCGTCGTATGTAGACTTTTTTGTATCGTGGTGTAGTATTTTACAGAGTTCAATAAGCATTCGCATATTTAAATTTATAATATTACAAAACAAAAGTTTTTTTATTCGCTTGTTATTAATAACCATTGCCCTTTGTTTAACTAATACGTGGACCATTTTATAAACAACATTAAAGTCAATATAAATAAAGTCAATTGAACCTTGTAAGTTTTAAAGAAATGACGTTGGCTTATACTAAAGCGACATATTATGATGTTTAATGAAGCTTAAATAAAATGAGAAGGAAGTACCTATGTATATAGCGTCTTGGTATGCTGTTGAGAGTTGTTAGAAGTAATATGCCATCGTACTTTAAGTAAATCACAATACCAAAATACCTGAGTATATCAGTGTTGCCAGAGAAGCACAGGAAAATGTTACGCATTTCCTTAAAGAAAGTTAAATTTTCTCAATCAAAATTACATTTAGAAGTTTTCCTTAAATAAATAGTAATTTAATGTAATTTACGTGTGGTACATGTGGTTATACATAATTGTTGAAAGGTATATACGATTCGACACAGCTGCATATAGTACTCTCACTTGTTTTTGTATATTTCTAAATAATTTTTAATATAGGATTTTGATAGTGTGTAACCTTGGCTATTAAAATAGAAAAGATATGTTTAGAAAAGCGTTTATCTGTACCAAAAGTTACGGAAATTTAGTCAAATGTTCGTGGAGCTTTTAAAAGTTACATAAAATCTAGAAAAAGTAACCAAACGGCATCACTGACCTATATGTTTTATAGTGTCTTTTAGTTGGGGCTTTTTAAGGGTTACCTGTTTTCAGTTTTTCGCACTTTAGTCTTTGTGATCTTTGACTAACTTAAGTCGTGTCTTTAAATTTTTTTCGAATAGTGCTATTTTTAACCGACTTCAAAAAAAAGAAGGAGGTTCTACAATTCGGCTGAATGTTGCTTTTTTTATATTTGTGCCTCCAGAACTCAGTCATTTCTGATCCGATTTTGAAAATTTTTGGTAATATGATAGATTATGCTTACAGATTGGTCCCGTTTCAAAAACAGTTCATAATCTTAAAAATACATATTTTTACGTGTATTATGAACTGTAACTGCGTTTTACTATAGCCCCCAATAACAAAAATTTATACAAAAATAAATCTAAAAATTAAAGGGTGCCCCCATATTTGATGTAAATTTACTTATATGGGTCTATCTTTTGAACCGTTATAGACAAACGCTTGTAAATTGGAGAGAATTTCGATTGCTATGGCCGTTATAGTAACAAGTATTTATATTAAGAATTATAAATTAAAGGGTGCACCAATAGTTGATGAAATTTGATGTATGTGGCCGGACTTTTGAACCGTTGTAGACAGACAGCTGAAATTTACAAGGGACATGTTTTGCTAAGTCCGCTATAACGCGAATTAAGAAATTAAAGGGTGTACCCAAAATTTATGTAATTTGTTCTATATGGCCGTATTTTTTGAACCGTTGTATACAAACACCTTAATTTTAGACAAATTGTCCACTACTTTATTTGGTATAATAAGAAGTATAAAAATGTTACATTATAAATTATATAGTTGATATAATCTGATGTATATGGACAAACTGTTGAACCGTTACAGACAGACGGTTGAAATTTAGACAGAACCTGATTGTTAAATCTACTTCAAAAGCAAGTATAAAGGTGCTGCAATTTGATGTATATTGCCAAACTATTGAACAGTTGAACAAGTATAAAGTTTGGAGATATAAGGGTGTCCGAATAGTTAACGTAATCTAATTTATGTTGCCATATACTTGAACTGTTAAAGGCAGACAGATGAAATCTGTTTTGAAGTCGGTTTTTTCGCAAGAATTACTATTTTGCTTTATAGTTGAAGTGAGCTCGATTTGTTTAAGAGCTCACCAACTGACTTTTTTGTGGCATCTGCTGCCTGTGATGGTGTTTTTCCTGCATCGAGCATTTACTTACAATCAATTCAAGTAACGAAAAAGATAACTAATATTTTCTTACTTATAGTGCTGCTAGATAACAAAAACTTATATCGGCAAAAGTGGATAATTGACGAAATTGTATAAAAGTTCGGTTTGGCTTTGGATAAAAAATTGATTTTTCTCTCCTTTCATTAGATCATAATTTTATTAGAAACCCTTGAAAATCGGGAAGTTTTACTATTTTGTTTTGCTGCCATTTTGGAAAGTTACGTGAAATTTTGTGAGAGAAAAAACGTGACAACAAAATACACTATTTATCGTGTAGTGAATGATTTCGAAGAAAGAAGGTGTGTAGGTAATAGGCCCAAGCATGGACCACAACGTACTGCAAGATCGGTTGAAAACATTACTGCTGCTCAAAAAAGTTTTCAAAACAATCTAACAACCTCAATTTAACGCCGTGCTCAGGAGCTTGGTCTTCAAAGAACAACTTTAGCCACAATTTGCACAAGGATTTGCATTTGTTTCCATTTAAGATTCAGTTGACAAAAGAGCTTCTTCCACAAGACCATTTACGCCACCGCGCATATGCCAATACTATGTTACAGCTCGTCCATGACAACCCCGATTTTCATGAAAAAATAATAATGAGTGACGAGGGACATTTTCATTGGAACGGATATGTGAATATACAGAATAATCGGTTCTCGGCATGGAAAACCTCCAAATTATTCATCAATTTCAATTTGGTCAGGAGAAATCATTGGACCTTACATCTTTGAAAATAAAAACGTCATAACGGTTACTGTGAATGTGGAGCGATATCGTGATATTTAATCATATACACCAATACCCCGGTTTGCGTCGTTAATTGGAACTGAAAAAATGAGACGCAAACCGAAACGACGCAAACTGAAGCAGAATTTTCAATTGTTTATGTACGTATTTGATTTTCGTTTAGTCAATAGAGGATTTAAACATTTTAGCTTAGAAAAAGGTTTTTTTAATCAAAATATTTTCTTATTATTTTTTGAATAACAGATTTTATTAAAATAAAAATATTACAATGGATTTAATTGTAGAAGGGGCTAGTCTAAAATTATTTGCTTTCTTTTTTGGCTCATTTTTTTAACTTTCAGACTGAACTTCATTCCACGACATATATGTAATTCGAAACTAATAACTACGCTTAACATGTAAACAACGCACACCTGCAAATTTGCTTTCTACTAAACGGAAAATCCCCTTTCTCTGCTTTAGCTTTGTAAAAACATTTTCATATCAACTACGCAAATCGAAGCATTTTCGACGCAACTTCGAAGCCATGCGACGCAAACTGAAACAAGAACAACGCAGCATTGAAATTCCAGAAACTTAAAAAAAGACGCAACTTCGAAGCGACGCAAACTGAAGCGACGCAAATCGGGGTATTGGTGTATGTTAACGCCACAAGAAAAATGTAACTATTTTTTTTATGTCTTTCTAAATATCATTTGTCATATTTAATAAATTGACTGAAACGTTTACTAATAAGTCAATACCGACGAAGACTCCCGACTTGGGAGCTTTATGTTGCAAAGTGTAAACTCATAAATTTGAAGAAGTAATAATTGGAAATGGGTTTAAAAGTCTACATTTATATTTCTTGCTAATTAATAAAAGAAAAGTATGCCTTTTTAACGTGAATATATTTGTTTTATTATCAAATTAATTTATTTACAAACGTCTTTTCTTATCAAAAACTATAATGAATGTATCAGAAAACATATTTGAATGAATGTTAACTAGATTAAAAAGACATTCGTCTTCTAAATTCTGTGCAGTGATTGGCATTCCCCTTGAAGTCTGGTAAGGGAGCAGTAACATTAGGTTTTTGTTCTAGCCATCTTTTAAATATGGACGAATCAATTATGACACTGTAAGGCATTTGACTCACCTGACAATTTTCTACGTTACTTATCTCACAACGATCATTGCCAATACTCTTTCGAATGATATAAAGTTCATGATGTTTTGGAATTATCTTCTTGTTAAAATTAGCAGTAGTATCAACGCTTTTAATGACTTAGTTGTCATGACCTGAAATGTTTTGGGAGCACAGTGAGGTTTTTCAAAATGTTTAATATTATTTTCCTGAGACTCATTACCTGCTTTTGATGCTAATATACGTATCTTTTCGAGATCAGTACCTTCGTCATTAAAATTTTTATACAAATGTTTTTAAAGTTTGTCTAAAACTTCACCTCGTTATTCGAATTCAAACAGCCTTACATTCGGGGACTACTTAGTTGAATTGTGCACTGTGTTATTAGTAGAGAGAAATTCCAAAATAAGAATTTTTTCATTTACGTAGATGAGATAAGCGCTTTGCTTTTTACTAGTTCTCAAAGACTCGACTAAAATCGCATCAAATATTTACCATGTATATTCCGATATTTCTGTGCTATTTTTTAAATTACTTATAAATAGGTGCCAATCTTCGGGTTACCATCGTATATTTGTCGGTCTTGTTATAACTTACCTCGCTGCTAGTTGTCCTTCAATGGGCTGGAGTTAAAAAAATTTTGAATTTTGGCAAACAAATTCCTCTTGTGTGAGAATAATGTATTTTTCTCCAAATATTGCCTTCGAAGTTCCTTTTTTTCTTCCAACATTCTCAATTTTAATTGTGTGTGAGAGTTAATAGAGCCGAACGATGTGTTTGGGACACAAAGAGAACTTTAAGCCGCACAACTAAACGAAAATAGACTGGCTTCAAAACAATGTGTTTAACACTCTGCTTGATTTACGTTAACAGAAGGCAATTTTGTTGTTTACTTCTTCTTTTTAAGATAGAGCCGTTATTTAAATTATCTTTTAATAATATTATCTTTTAATATTGTAACATACCATCGATATTGAGTGCATGTAAATATGTACAAATATACATAAACAAAAAATATAAAGTCAGAAGAATATACAAAGACAGTGTCGGCGGTAACACTTTTCATATTTTGCAATAATTTTCTTCGAATCCGCTTATTTTTTCTTATACTGCAGTCATATGTATTTGCGAATAGGTTACTTATGAAAAAAATTTCTGATTATCGACACTGTTTGAAAATAACAAAAATGCTGCCTCATTTTTTTACTTTTTAATTGTTTTTTTCTATCAGACCTTATCGGTCATATAAATTTGAAAAGTTCAATTCAAGAAAAGAGGATTAAAAAAATTTGCAAAAAATTTTTGCATATAAAGATTAAGTGAAAACTATTTTGAAAGGTGTTGCTAAAAAATGTTAAAATTTTTTCTGTAATTATTAAATTATCTTTAAAGATATTGTGCTAATTATCCAGAATAAATTACACAAATCACCGATATCGATTATTTACTTTATTGTTTTAACAAAAATCTTTAGTTTATTTAAAATATTTGTGAGAAGTTTCCTGAGAAGCTAAGTAAGCGGTAGCGAAATGGCCACCGAGTCGTGCTTTCACCATCAATAATTAATATCGGGGTAATTAGCACAAAATATTTAAAGACATCATTTTTATTTGCAAATAGCGTGCGCATAAAAATTGTATATAACTTCTATTTTTCGATTTATTGTTTTGCATTGGTTTATCCATTGTATTCGAAGTTTTCGAACAGTTTGATTTAAAAATTTATTTTGCACATTTATTATGTGTTCAAAATTTTTCCAACTAAACTAAACATTATTTATTTTAACAAAATTGTTTTGCGCAAGAGCTATGTCTCTCGAGTTCATTGCTTGTCTGTAAGAAATAATGCTGAAACTCTCTTTCAACAGAAACCTGTACGATGTGTTTCAATTTACGTAAGAACAGATACTTTTACTTTTTTGTTTCAAATACTTCCACAAGACATTTTCAACGTGAATGCAGGCAACCTTGAAACTATTAGTTTAAGCTCTCCCTATGCGCGAAACACATTCTTAACTTTATTTTGGAATCCAATTCCTTTAAAGAAGGCCTAAGCAGTGATGGCGTACTTTGAGTGTTGATAAATCATCGATAAGGAAATGTCGTGATGATTCTAAAATGTCTTGTCGTTTTTTAAGAGAAGACATAATAGAATTTTTAAAGCTAAAAACAGACATTAAAAAAAGATAGTTATTTATCGAGATAAACTAGGAAATCATTTGCATACATCTTTAAGTGCTATCATTTGTTATGCTTTTAGAAAGCTCTAGAAAGAGAATTGGAAATACATACATCCAGGCATACAACGAAATTATATAAAAGATATATTTGAATATAATAAAAAAATATGTAAAAATAATAATAAAATGGAAACAAGTAATACGGCATTTACACTATGCAATTTTTCATGAAACTACCATGAAATTTTTGTTTGTTTGTAAAGCACGAGGAGTAAGCAATATGGTATTGCTTGAGTTTTGACCGGATGTTACTGTTGTTAGTGTTTAATTTTAGATAACGCATATTGCTGTAACTTAAATAGAAAATTGAGAAAAAAACGCCTCAAAAAAATTCATAGTGCAAATCTGGACTAAGAGTGCTATATTCGGCTATGTTGAATCGAATATTCCCATCATCTTATATGTAAATTTAGTTCAGTGAAGCAACTACAATCAAAACAACAAATATTGGCCTGACAGATAATTAAAAATAAGAAAAAAAAAAAATTAAGTACTATAAAAATTTCATCGGCTAATAATGGGTTAAGAATTTAAAAAAAAATTTAGTATTTGCTTAAAGATCTCTTCAAAAGCTTATAAACAATACCCATATTGATATCTTAAAGAATATTGTGCACAATCGTACTTTTCTATAAAAAATTTCGAGCCCCATAGCTCGGAAAATATGGGCGTGCGCCTTTTTTTCACGTGATGTTTTTTTCTTACATTTAGTTCGCTACTACTTTATTGTTCCAAATGAGATGGAGATGGCTGATTTTCAATAGAAACGCTTTTAATAGCAACTCTTTCGCTGATCTAGTGCCTTGGCAAACTAGATTTCAATACTAACACGGATGGAGAGACGGACATCGCTCAATCGACTTTGCTATTCATAAGAACTCAAATTATATATACTTTATGGATTCGGAAAAGGATACTGTGCTGTGTTTTCTACTTTTTGTGGTGAAGGGTATAAACCTAAAAAAATAATAAAAAATATGAGCATTGTAACATAAATCATTCAATAAAAATTGTTATTACGCATTTTAAAAAATGTCTATCGAGAAAAAAGGTGAGAGATAACGTAATCAGAAGTTCTCAATGATTATTATTATAAAATATAAAAAACTAGCGGACCCGGAGAACTTCGCCTCGCCCCAACTTTAAGCCTTCACTGCCAATTTACACGATGCCTTCTCTAATAAGAATGTGAGTGATTTCTTACTCACTCTCTTGGTTTGGTTTGTTTGGTTTTTTCTTACAAAGCAAATGTAAGTCAATGTATAACGCCATCTATCGGCATTGACGCCAATGAGGTGTATTACACCGGTTGTTTTGTACGACGTGTCGTTACACTAAGAACTTTAATTTTTTTTCATTTGGGAAGGCATTAAGAAATAATTGCACACAAAATTTCATACAAAAAAATCAATTTTCGAATTTTCCTATTTTCCGCATTTTCGCAATTTTCCATGATTTACACTAAAAACTTTCTGTTTTCTAATTTGGAAAGCCATTAAGGAATTATTTCTCATTTTATGAATTACTATACATTTTTTACACCATTTTTATATACATACATAGGAGAACTATAATTTTTAAACGAAACTTTTTTTAGTCTGAAATTAATTGTAATAGATATTGAGAGAATATAATAATAAGTTAGCACTTATAAAGTATAGACAAATAAGCTTCATTATTGACAAAAAATTAAAGCAATTTCCATTTTTCAACCGTAGTTGCGGAAATGTTGTAACAGAAATATATAAATACAATTTTTTACATCGACTTAAACTATTTTCGGTCAAGCTTGTGACAATGTGGGACGCCCATTGGGCCTTTCGCTGTTCATTGACAATTTGTACATTTACTATCTGCTCTTGAGGTCTGTCGGACCCTAGGTCCCTTGCGATAACGGCCACCGAATGTGCATTAAGCCCAAAGAATGGCCATTAAGTCCAAAGACGAACGCATCCCCTTTCCTTCATTACAACGATGTTGTGCCTGTTTACCGCCGGCTACATTTTTTTACCCTTCACCACAGGTGTAAAGGGGTATATTTAAGATTGTCATTCCGTTTGTTATTTCTACAATATCCATTCCCGGCCCCATAAAATATATATATTCTGAGTTCTATCTGTGTTTGTGTTGAAATCAAATTTTAATACGTATTTACCAGAATTATACTTCAGTTGTTTTTCTACTTATAAACCTCTTACTACCTATTAACCAAGTAAAACTTACAATATTCGCCGCTTATTTATAACAGAAAAACCTGATTGTAGGAAAGAATTTTTTATGCCGGTTTATATGTGATACATGTGATTATAAATACATGGTCCAGAGTATATAAGATTTGGCATAGTCTGATATAGCACAGTTACTTGTTTTTCATTATCTTAAGTAAAATCTAATTTTTCTCAACTTATTTTTACAACTCATTATCGATAAATTATTGGTCCATAAACACATTTGTTTAAAACTTAAAAATAAATTTTGATGACTCATGAAAGTTTAATTTTATGAATAAACTTCAAGGCTGATATTATTATGGATCTTCCCTGTTCTGGAATAAGCAATAAGTGACCCAAGGTGTAACGGTTCGTACAAAACACAAAAAAATCATTACTGCAAGCATTTTTAAAAACAACTCGGAAGCGAACAATTTTAGATCAAAAATGAAAATAATTTTTCTTAATTTCGGCTTAAATCCAAGAATAAATTGTGATATTTATGTGTCTGATAATTAAAAAGTTAAAAGTTTTTGCACAAATGGTTGTTTTTTTTTGTCTATTGGACTTGTTTTGAATCTGCAAAACAATTCATTGGATGCGATATAGTGTGGTAAAGTGCACAATAAACGCAGAATCTTAAAAAAAAGAACGCACACATACACACATTTTTCATACTTCTAACTACATGTTAAGAATAAAAAGGCCTTGGGTTAGACGCCAAATATACAATTTTAGATTATGTGCCTACTGAGTTGCACATGCGCATTGCAGCAACTAACTTAAGAGTAAGTACTCCTGGTGTTATACTTGCAACAACACATGCAACACACCACTTTGTTATTGTTATTATTATTATTCAAGATACGATTATATCTACAGTGGGCGGTTATGTTGCCACATTACATACAACTTTTAACATCAACCTAAGTTGAATGCTGCCGCGCAACTTGCCACTAATACTATAAATCGGTTAAATCATTCGGCTGCCATTCTGGTGTGCCACTTAATAATATTGTTTTTGTAACTGCTACTGCTACTGTGGCTGATGTTGATTCTGTTATTGCTATTGTTGTAACCGTTGCTGCGAATATGGTTCTCGTTAAAAGATCTTTTTGTTTTTTTTAGCCATCAGAAGACAGTGGCAAATAACTACAGCCACAAAGAAGCTTGTGTATGAACAGGTATGAATAGTATGAATGCCCAAGTGCAATCATCATCAGAATTGCTGTTGATCATATGCCACAAATAACAACAGAATGAAAAATTATAACAAAAATAAAACTGCAAATGAATTAGAAACATGGAATGTTGTTTTCGAAAAAAGAAAAGATGTACGAAATTAAAAAAACACAAAAACAACAACTTTTATCTTTTATAGCACAAAAGGAATAAACAGACCAGTTTCCAATAAGCGACCTAAACAAACTCAACTTCAACCGGTCCTTGTATTAAACTATTATTATGCTCCACCGACCTCACAATACACTTACCACCTTTAAAAAAACCCAATAGAAAATCTTTGTTATTTTGAAGCGGAGTTATGTGTTACTAAAGTAGTGCACCTTCGATATGGACATTTCTAATGTGGCGTGACGTTATATTTGCACGACAAAATGTTAAAAAAAATATAAATGATTTTTAAATTTGTGAAATAATTAAGTATCGCTAACTGCAGTAAAAATGACGATATAAGTAAAAATATGTATTGGCGTGACTTAACGATTGGATTTTACAATAACAGAACTCTGCGAATTAGCAAGACTATTTATTACAAGGAAATGTGCTATATTCGGTTGTGCCGAATGTTATATACCCTTCTCCATATTTGTAAATCTAGTTTAATGAAGTAACTCCAATCGAAAAAGGAAATTTTGGGGTGACCGAGACAAATAAATAAAAAAATTTGGTACTGCATATACATATATAATTTAAAATAAAATTGCCATCGGCTCCTAATGGGTTAAGCATTTTTAAAAAATTCTAGTATTTCGTTAAAGATCTATTCAAAAGCTTAAAAATGATACCCATAGTGATATTTTAAAAAATTTGAAAATTTCAGAGCCCCGTAACGCGAAAAATATGGGCGTGCGCCAATTTATTCACTTGATGTTTTTTTCTTATTTTTTTAATTCTCTATCGCCCCATATATTTCTCATTTTGATTGGAGTTACTTTATTGTTCCAAATGACATGAAAAAATACATAAAGCGATCATTCTGATTTCCAATAGCACATTTTTCGACACTATATTTGATCGATTGATTTCAACAATAACACGGACGGACCGACGGACATCGCACTGTCGACTTCGCTATGCAAAAGAAATCAGAATATATATATTTTATGGGGTCGTAACGGATATTGTAGAAATTACACACGGAATGACAAACTTAGTTATATCCTTTTTCCACTTTTTGTGGTGAATGGCATAAAAAAACCTTTTTAAGGTAGAATTGGAGTACAATAAAGTTAATTTCAAAATTCTCATATTTATCCGATGTGACTATTTGACGATACGTTACTTATTTTCCTCTTGATATTGTTTCTACAATCGCTATCGCTCGTAAGCGTAGATATAATGAGAATGTTTTTTTTTTTGGCCTGGTTTAACGAAATCTTAAACGGAAACTAAAACTAAAATTTTACTGTTTACTGATATTTATTTGCTTTTCGCATTCACTTTGAAGTGAGTTATTGTTGTGGACAACGCGTTTCGCCAAGATTGCAATTGCACAATACAATTTTGAATATTTCTTTTCAATAATACAAGAAGAAAATTTTGTGGTTAACTTTTAATTTTTGCGTCAGAGTGCACTTTTGAATGAAAATGCCCTTATCTAAACATTAAATAAAATTGCCATTTTTATCTAAGACAAGGAAGCTAATTAAAAATATGTGGTTTGGCATGTGGCGGCTTATATTATTCTCTACTATAATTTTCAATATCTAAGAACCAGTACTGCGACTTTGGCAAACAAGTAGGAACCCATTTTAACGACTACAGCGCAAAACAAAGATTTTGAGGATCACGGCTTATTAATCCGAAAAATTCCTGACGTTATTGATTTTGGCATTTTAAAAGATCCAGTCTGGATTGTTATTTACGGAAGGCTACCTTAGCATTCACTATTTGGAAAACATGCGCCTAAGAACACCAGAAGATACGTCTTTTTTGAGTTTGATAGGAATCTGAAAAACACTGCCAAACATTCAACCCAAACTCGATGATGGTTCCAAACCATCAATATGTATTTAGAAGACAACGCACCGAGATTGATAAGATTGATGCCGAAATGATTGTTATTAAAAAACTCACCTAAAAACTTCTATATGTTATAAGAAAACTATTTAACTGATCGTACCTTCATTATATGTCCTCCTATTCAAATTTATAATTGAACAAGTAAGAGTACTACATTCAGCTATGCCGAATTTTGTATACCCTTCACCACATATGTAAATCTAGTTAAGTGAAGAAACTCCAATAAAAAAGAACAAATTTAATCACGGGAATATTAAATTAATTAATCTTTAAAAATTTTTCGTGTTAATTATATTCCGAACAAATGAATAAAATCACCGATATTAATTATTAAGGGTGAAAGTACGTTTCGATGGCTTTTTCGCTACCGTTTACTTAGCTCTTCAGGACATTGTTTGGACAAAAATCTTTAGCTTATTATTATTTATTACATATACATATATAATTTTACATCAAAATGTCATTAGGTCTTAACGGATAAATTTTTTTTTTTTAATTTTAACATTTCCTTTAAGATCTCTTCAAATGATACCCATATTGATATATTAATAATTTTGAAAATTTCAAAGCCCCGTAACTCGGAAAATATAGGCGAGCGCCAATTTTTTAACGCAAATTTTTTTTTCTTATTATGTAATTCTCTGTCTCCATATATATTTGATTTTTTGGTTGGAGTTACTTCAGTAACCAGATTTGTACCAAATCATATGGAAAAATTTGAGGCGGGCGTGGTGTTTTGGCCGATTTTGCTGATTTTTAATAACAAAATTTTTGAAACTATTTCTGTGAAGGGTATAAAGCAACTCAATATCGCGGTATTCATCTCATTTGGGTTTGAGCTAGAAAATACATTTAGGATTAAAGTTTTCATAGATGACATTAAGAATTGTACAACATAGCAGGCGCTTTGGCAGAAACTCCACGCTTAGATGACAAATTTCTTTATGAAACATCCTTAAATCAATATTCTGGTGCGGTAATGCATCTGTATGAAATTTAAAGAAGACATAGTGAGGTGTTCCATAGCTAGTAAGGGTTAAACGGTCGTGGTTACGTCCGACTAGGAAGATAGGAGATATTATTTTTGACCTTAACGTTAGGGTAATGAGCACTAGATGATAAGAGCAACTATGAGAGATTCCTGTTTTACTAGCAGTGGTAAGGCGTACAGAAGTACAAATGTTTGACGAAATATTAGAACACTTATTGTTAGTGCAATTATTTTGTAGAATAAATTAATAAATTTGAAAGAAAAAATTATCCAAAAAATTACTTGTATAGTTTACTTTTTTCGTTACAACTTTTTGACTTTTAATTGAAGAAAATTCACTTCTAGCAATTAAAACATATGTATCTATCTTTTGCTGAAAAAAATCGTAATAGCTCTAAAGCAAAGCTAATTTTATATATGTGATTTAATGTGTTTTTTTAAGAATACGGTTTCAATTTATAAATTGTGCATGTGCCAAATACTAACGCCTACAGAGACATCTCTAACAGGATCTGTAGTACAGACATAGACTACCTTAAAATTTTTAGAAAAATCCGTCATTCAGTTTTTTGTAACAGTGAATAAGATAAGACAACTTTTGATATTTTTGACAAATGAAAACGAATCACCAAAATACAGAGAAGTCTTCACAAACCGAAATTAATTTCTGGGTTGTAGTAAGTTACATAACCTAAAAGTAAAAAACTTCAGAACAACTCAGAATTTTTAAATTTGGTTTTTCTTAATTTTTGAAACTGATTAAAGATTTTTACAGAACTAATTTATTATTTACCAGTTTATTACCTTAATTCTGGAAGTGCGAGTTGTGCTCACATACGAAGGGTACCCGTTCTATATATTGGCTGGCCTTTAATTTTTAATTCTAATTTCTTATTATTTGTTGTTTGTTGTTGACCATATCAATAGTCATCCTATTGTTTTTTATACTTTTGTAAATTTCGAAGGTCTGCCTGTCAGTTGCGGTTCAAAAGATTAAGCGATATACATAAAAGTCTCGTCTTGTATGGGCACAGTGCAAGTTTAATTTGGTGGTTTTTATATTTGTTGTTATAGCGGAAATAGTATTTTAAATAAATATTTTATTTTGATTCTTGTTGTTACAATGGGAAAATTTGTTTAAAATATTTTTTTACGACTAAAAAAAATAAGTGCTCATTATTATAACCATTCATTCACCAAAAGCGCAACCTCATTCCTATTGGGAATTTTAGATTCTTACACACTTACACGTGCTCACAATTGTATAAAAACAAATTTGTATTCAACGTCATACGGTTTAAACACAAAGTTCAGCTTGGCATTTGACTTTCGGTTGACTTTTAGCTTCGAGGCTGAGTTTGTTTTTGGTTTTGTTTTTCTTGCCGTTTTTCTTTCATTTTTATTCTGTAGAAGTTTATTAAAATTATTGGCCCTGTGGAGTTCCATGGTAGCATTATTTCGTCGTTGTTTTTGTGATTTTAATCCATAAATGAACAAGTTTTTTCTTCTATGCTCCATAAGAAAAAATGTTTAGATGTCGAAAAGCAATAAGTGAAATAAAAAAAAAAATAAATGCAGTTAAATTGTGATATTTAAAGTCATGTCATGCCGCCATATCCTCTGTTCAGTTGAAATAAATCCATTAGCAACAATACCAACAAGAAAAAGAAGAATAACCTTTAGCACGCTTTTCGCAGCGTCTCAAAATTACTAAACTTAAAAAAAAAAATTAAAGCAGACAGTGGGAATGAAATGAGGTTTGTGTATGGGAGATGAGGTCATAAGAAACAATAATATTTGTTTTTTATTTTACTTTTAACTTTAAATATCATTATCTTTTGTTGGCGTGGAGATATTATTGTATAAATTGGAAACAAATTTTAGAACTTTCCAACATTATTTCCGAACTTGCAAAATAATAACTGTTTGTATTTTTTAGTTTAGCTGTTTGTGGATTTTGGTCCTCAGTGTTTTTAAGTGTACCAATACACATCTTTTATAGGTCTTATTACACAGCACATAAAGGGAAAAATTAAAAAAATTTAACGCTTCTGTTCAGAAAAAATATGTATATATAAAAATTTAGAAGATATTTTTTGTATTTCAGCCGAAATAGTTTAGTTTTTTTGTTTCTTTGTTCACGTTTTTCTTTTTATTTTTATTGTTTTATCGGGGATGGTAAACGAAATCTACAAATACACTTCTTCAGCTCAAGTTGCATTTAACATCCGTTTATTGAATTCTTGTTTAAATATACATTGATATAGTTGTTAAAAGGCCATTCTCTTACTTTTTTTAATAATAATTAAGTTGCAGCTCAAGTTGCATTTAACATCCGTTTATTGAATTCTTGTTTAAATATACATTGATATAGTTGTTAAAAGGTCATTCTCTTACTTTTTTTTAATAATAATTAAGTAAAAATCATATAAACTTTTTGTTTAGAAAAATGATAAAATGTTACCCACTTTGCCGTCTCTGAACTGTTTCTTGACATAATACATGATTTTACAAAAAAGAAAAAAAAATGCCTGTTGTTGTTGTAATGTTGTATTTATTGTAGACTTGCATGTACTTGATATATATATACTTTGGTCCCAAATAAACTTAAGGATCAAAAATTTTGAACGAATTAAAATAAAAGTTTTTGTGATTTTTTCGTTTATTGTTGTGATTTTTAGTTTATTGTTGTTAAACTTTCCAAACTTGAATACAGCATTTTGGTGCTATTGTTTTGTTTTGTGTCGCAGCTATGAAATTAGCTACATATATGTAATCATATTTTCGTATAATGAACTCTTGATTTATAAGATCATAATCTTAATGCCAACACAAACATCAAACGCCCACATGAATATTTGACATTTGGCCCGCCAAATATGTTCAACCAGCAGTTAGAAAAAAAAAAACAACTTCAAAATATGTATGAACTAATGTATTTGATAGATGTTGAAAGATGGAAACCCTGAACGGTTTTGAGTAAAATTTGTTGTTCATTTGATTTGTTCAAGGTTTTAGCTTAAGTCAACCAATATGGACATGTAAAAGATAAAGTGCAAAAAAAAAAAAACAAACGTAAGACACTTAAACGTAGATGTGACTTTTATCAATTTGCATTTGAGGTTATTGCTGGTGATTTTTTTCAACAACGACTTGAATTAACTTTGGCTAAACCATAGTTGCAGTTTGAAACGACATAAAATTTTAAAAGGCAATTGTTGACCCATTGATTATTAAATTTTCTTATATTAATACCATACATATGTATGTACTAAGTAAGTGTAAGTATGTGTGTATCTTCTAAATGTGGGTATAGAAAGTCTACATGTACAAGAGTTTATTACTCCACTCGTTAAAACATTTGAAATGACTGCATCCTAGTGATTCTAGAATAAACGACATTTGTTTTAGAATTAATGCTTATAACTTTATTTAAAATAATTGATCGTATCATGTTAAGAAAAGCAAAGAGCAACGACATAAGTCAGCAAAGAAACAAGATGCCTTCGTTGGTTTACCAATGCATTCAGTAATATTTGCTAATACAACAACAAGCTGACTATAATTGTTACTGCAACAACAAAATTGCAACGGCTGCATTAATTTTATGAGCAGTAACAGCCATAACAGCAACAACAACAACAATGGCGCGTCTTTGCAAAAACCCACCCATGCGTTTCGCTCTAGATTCTTAAAAGCGCAATATCGACATCAATAGTACTTGTTTCTGTCTTTGGCTTAAACCAGCATCATGCAACATGGGTTCAGAAGAATCTGTATCTAGACCTACATTTACGCAACCTGAGATTTGAACTGAACCCAACTAAACTGTCGCAGAACAAGTTTTCTTTGTTACTATTCTAAAGGCTATTAATGGGTGTATGTGTGTACCGACGTACGCACACGTACACATACATACGAAAGCAATCATTTATATACATTTATTTTTTTCAACTTTCCTCACCCGTTTTATAGATTCAGTGACATTAACTTGTATTTTGTGTTTGTTTTTATTTCGCATGACATTGCCATCGACAAATAAAATGTTAAATCTACGTATTTATAATTAGTGATTGATAAGATGTTACAAACTAAAGCAGTCTGCTAAAGCAGATTCTGTATGTATTTTTTCACAATATAAAATACTTCTGCTTAAACAAATCTAAGGCAACATTCCCCTTTATTAAAACTTACACCAAAATTAGGCATAAAGATGAATAAACGAGTACTTGATTAATTACACTGCCTTACAGCAAAAATATATAAAATTTTTATTGCATATGTATTTTGAGATTAACCGACTGCGACTGCTGATCTCAACATAGGTATACTTATTATATATAATACTTTTATAAATTATATACTTTCATATCCTTCACCATAAAAAGTGGAAAAAGGGTTTATCTAAGATTGTCATTCCGTTTGTTATTTCTACAATATCAGTTTCCGACCCCATAAAGTATATATGTATATTCTGACTTCTTATGCATAGCAAAGTCGATTAAACGATGCCCGTCTGCCCATCCTTGTTGGAAAAGAATTAGAAAATAAGAAAAAAAAACATCAAGTGAACAAATTGGCGCTCGCCTATATTTTTCGAGTTATGGTTCTCTGAAATATTAATTGAAAAGTACGATTGTGCACCATATTCTTAAGATATCAATATGAGTATCATTTAAAAGCTTTTGAAAAGATCGAACAGGAAATACCAAGATTTTTTAAAAATGCTTCACCCATTAAGAGACAATGACATTTTTAAAATTAAAATTCAATTTTCTGTCACCCCAATATTTGTTCTTTTTTTTGTTGGAGTTACTTCACTAAACTAGATTAACATGTATGGTGAGGGGTATATAAGATTTGGAATAGCCGAGAATAGCACTTTTACTTATTTTATAATATAATTGTGCTTTTTGACATAAACTTCTCTTTAAAGGCTCATCCAGAGTTACGTTTTATCAAGAGCTGCTTAGGTTAAGATGTATCTGGTTTCAAAGGCTGTCGATCATGAAAATTAAAAAAAAAGGAAAATTTTCAACGATAGTAGTGATTTAAGAGGCTAGGTAGTTAACCTAATAAAAAAATTAAAGTTTCAAGATTTTTAATCGACTTAAAAAATTTCGTCTGTATTTTTTATTTTTTCACCCGCAGAACTTTGCCGATTTTAAAAAAGCTTTGTAAACTTAAAAATCATAGGTGACGTAATTTGACTGATATTC
Source organism: Gymnosoma rotundatum (assembly GCA_916610165.2). Classification (NCBI taxonomy): domain Eukaryota; kingdom Metazoa; phylum Arthropoda; class Insecta; order Diptera; family Tachinidae; genus Gymnosoma; species Gymnosoma rotundatum. Next base: position 83,994,171 of record OU744337.1, on the reverse strand, counting down.
TCTATATTTTGAACCGTGTTAGTTAAACACTTGACAAACATACAGAATATATAGTGCTATGTCCACTACAATGTCCACTACAATAAGGAGTATAAAATTTGAAACTAGAATGAAAACGGTGTCTCCGGATTTCGCTTCTAAGTTCCATTATATTTATTCTGAATGACAGTATTCCTTTGGAGTAAGGCGTTGTTAATTACATTATCAATTCGGTTCTCTCATAGCAACATCATTTAATATTTTATAACTGTGATACATTTTCTGACAAATTTATAAAATTTTTTATAGAGAAAAGAAATTTCAGCTAATAATGTGCAATAAGCTTGAAAGTTTTATGATTAGTTTCAACCGCCCACCTTTTTCAATATTATTGGGGTTTAAACAACGTTTGTGTGTAATATCAGAAGCATCATATATATAAAAGTAATTTATTTGAGGGATTAAGCTTGTGTATAAATAATTCCATAAGAAGGTGAAAGTCTCAGGGGATCACAGGGCTGCTTAATTTGGTTTGAGGGTTGCTTATGTATGATAGTGTATAGAGGAACTAAAATATTGCGCCATTAACCCATAATCTTTAAAATTAGTATACAAACGTAATAACAAACATAATAAAAGTTATATATTTTAATTTTTTGAGGCACTTGGAGCTGAGAGGTTTAGGTAAAGGTTCTCTCATGATTCGACTTGGGCTTAATTCCCGTAACATATTTTTTAAAAACGAAATATTAAACTTAAGGTCAATATTTTTATAATCGGGCAATATTTCGGTAAATATTTGTGGCATTTGAGTAGAAAAAAATCGTCTTCTTCATACAATTCAAAATGGAAAAACAAATGTCAACTACAGAGTCGCTATTTTGTAGTCACAAAGAGAATTTATTGATTGCAGAAGCTTTTAATACTTCAAAAATAAACTCGTCAAAACTCTATAATGCTTTTGAAAATTTTTATCTTAAACAAAGCGCAACTGTTACTGCCAGTTACTCAAATTGTGTTCACAAATGAAGTTATTTGATTTGTTGTTATACTGTGTTTTATATGTGTATTATATTTGTTGCTGTATTTGTTGTTGCAATGACATTGTGCATTGCTAATGTGCGCATGCGGAACAAGATCATGAAATTGGAGCAACTTTGCAAAGGTGTAACATTGGTGTGCACAATACCATAGCTTTCAATCGTTCGTAGGCTTTACCTCGATTCTCGTGCGACTACCAACAAGTCAAACGAGCCATATAAAACAAAAAACAAACAAGCTAAAGGCCATTTATTTTCAATGTTGTTTGTAGCGGCTCAAATGATATTGTGACCATAAATTTAATACTTCTGCAGATGAACACATACATTTATGAATGCATAAACGAGTAAATGAGTCCATGTACTCGTAACTATTTATACATCTATGGAGATGCGATTGGATGTAGTGAGTACATGTGTTTGTGTGTTAGTAATTTATTACATCGTCTAACGCTTTTAAATCTTGGAAAATTGTGAGCAGAGTTTCAGGTTTGAGTTCAATTTAGTAAATTTTTTATTTTTATTTTTTTCTTATTGTCAACTAAATTTGTAACATCTTTTGGCCCGACTTTATAAATTAAATGGCTAACAGATTTCTTTCATGTACATTTCTTTGTTGTCTGTATCGATTATTTGAAGAGAATAATCTGACGTCGTACAAAACATTAAAGGCCCAACTATAACGCATATAATGGCTTAAGCTAATTAAAGCAACTGTACAAAAATAAATCATGTGTTTAAAATTATAATGTACCTAAAAAACTTTTCGTCAAGTTTCGTCTTAAGTATATAACATTACTTAAGCAAAGTCAAGAAAGGCCCAATTATAATGCGGATAAGCTAGGTATGTCAAAAAACTAACGAAAAGCTTGTCAAATGCTTAAGCAACCTATTAAAGAAATTTTGCTAACTACAATATACTTACATCAATTTAGTAATTAAATCTTACTATTGCAAAAAATAATTTCTATATATACAATATAAATAAAATTAAAAAAAAAAACAAAAAAAAAAAACAAATAAGAGTGATATATTCGGCTATGCCGAATCTTATATACCCTTCACCATAAATAGGTATAAAAAATTCTTTTCTATCATAAATTTTTTCTGTTCTGTGCTTTTTTTTTCGAAACTTATAAGTTTTGCTTGCGGTTGTGGTCCCAGCTTAGAAAAAGAAAAGGTTAGTGCATCAGATACTAGTGTATTTCAGTGGTGAATAAGTATAAAAACTCACTAATTTTTCTTTTCTTTCATTAATTTTTATCATAAAACACAGCCACCTGCAGGAATAGAAACGAAAGTTAAAGAAAGATATGGCAAAATAACAGGCAGGCGTGTTTTGTACGCTGCCTCGAAGGACATGAACCGATCTTACTGATTTTCGATAGTAAAATTTTTTAAACTATGTCTGATCGACTGGCGTGCCTTGGTAAATTTGATTTCAAACACGAACGGACAGATGGAGAGATGAACATCGCACAGTCGACTTCGCTATGCATAAGAATATACTATACTTTATAGGGTCGGCAATGGGTATTGTAGAAATTACAAACGGAATGTGATGAAGGGTATAAAAACAATTTGGAAGAAAATATTTTCAAGGTAAATTGGGCCTAAAATGCTCGCACGTTGCTTGCGGAAACAGATGTTTTTACATCATGTACATGGATACACTTATTTCAACTAGAAGACACAGTATTGGACTTTATTTCTTGTTATTTTTGCGATAAACATTAGTGTATATTAATTCCATATTTATTCTCAATTTCCGGGAATTAAAAAAGGTCCGGAATTCAAAGCAATAATAAAAGTGAAATGTTGCGCGAAAGTACTACGTATTTTATTGTTGAATAACACTTTAAAAATTATGATAGTTTAAATAATGATTATTGTCTAAATGTTCTTAATCCAGGCTTTGTTGATCATAAAAAATTCAGAACTCGGAGCTAAGAGAATTCGCCAGTGATTGGCGAAAAATAAATGCATCCCCAACATGTTTGGACAAATATTCTTTATTTGAGGGCAAAAATCATCGCTGCTTTAACGAAATTCAACTTGGAAACTTGGACATCCCACCGGTTTGAAGGATTAAAAATAAAAGTCAAGAATTCCATGCCGTTTTTAAAGAGTCCTTTTTTTTGGATACACGTTTTAAACATTCGCAGTTTAACGAGGTAAGTCAATATGTTAGGATTTAGAGAAGGCATATAACAAAAAGTAGACTTCACAGACAATGTCATACATTTTAGCAAAAGTCAACAAATGAGTACCTAAATATAGATTGTTGAATTTAGTTAAGTTGCCCTTGACTCCCAGTACAAAATCACAATCAAGTTCACGTCGTTCTAGCTTTTTCAGTTAATATTAAAGCAGGAGCTAAAATATGGAGAAATCAAATTTATTTTAATGCTTTCGAAACAGTTTAATTTTGGTCATTGCGTGAACAATTTAGTAAAGGACTTCCTGATCATTCTAAGTTTCAAACAAATCTGATCATTTACTTTTACACAAACCCCACTGTGCGGTGCTACAGGTTGCTTGCATGTCCGTTTAATTCACAAAAATCAGTCAGTTTCCTTAGTTTGTATCATGTACATGTTTTCAATCAAGTAAATAAAACATAATAAAAAAACTTTAATCTGTCCTATCCACACAATGATTTAGAGCATTTAACAAAATATGCACGCATACATTGTTACATACATATTTACACTTTTAGGCCTGATTATGTCCGTCCTGATTTATCAACTAGTTTAGTATGAAATTATGGTCATGTTTGATCTTAAAGTGTATCATTTCTATTAGCATGTACCAGTTATCAAGAGCGAAAACTTGTTCAAACAATCGCACTTGATCAACAAGAGGGTATTAACTCAAAAGTTTAACATTTTCAGCAGAGGTGAAGAAAATTTTAAAATCCGAATACGTCATAGAAATCAAATTCCATTAGAAAATATATTTACATTGTTTTTCCCTTAAATCTGTGCAAAAAATCTATTTGTCGATTTAAATTTTATCAACAAAACAGTATCAACTCAAAGTAAACCAAATTTAAATACAACAATTTGATTATTTTTATATTAAAAAAAGGCTCAACTCAAAATAATACAGTTTTTATGAAAATATACGATTCATTTCTACTTTAACTTTTGCATTAACTTAAAATAAAACCATTTTGTTGATATGAAGGTTGTCACTACACGATCACAAAATTGGTCTCAAATGTTGTTTTAGAAATGAAAGAGTTATCGGAATGCAATAGACAGATACTGATGTGGTTGAGAGACTTTTAGCAAAGTGAGATCTTGAGTTAATACCCTTGATATTGATCAAGTGCGATATCTATGTACATACGTATGTATGTATGTATATGACACAACACCAGGCACAATAAGTAGCGAATCAAAAAGTAAAGTGAAAATATTCAAACAGCTTTTAATTCTTGTAAAAATGATTGAAAAGAAGTTGAGAAAACTTTACAAGATTGCGAAACTAAGACAAAAAACTTACCTTAACGTATTCGGCACAAATATCTATGCTGCCTACAAATGAACAAACATCATCCACTGTCCAAGAGTTTAACTCTTCACTTTGGGCTTGACATTGACGTACAGTAACTGCAGGTGTAATGGATGATGTGACAGCTGCTGAACTGGCGATTTTGATTGGCGTAAATGCTGTTGTAGTTTGTTCAGTCTTTGAACTGGAGTCAACGACAAGAGAAGCAGCAACAGATGCAGTTGGAACAGCAATAGCAGAAGCATTTAAAGATTTTTCTGTAATGGGCGGGGGTGATGGTGACGTTGTGGCAGTGGAAGATGATGCTCTCCTTGTTATGGTGGTATGCATTAGACCATCGGTACTGCTTTGGCTTGAAGTGGATTCAGCTTTAAAACGTTTGGATGCTGGTGGCTGAGAGCTTAAGTCTAAAGGCGAAACATTAACTTTTTCACCTAGATTTCTAGAACTTTTGGAGGACGTACTAGAAGTGGCTGAATTTGAAATCTTAGCTAAATGTGGACTAGATTGCCTTGAAACTTGATACTGCTGCTGGTGGTATTGTTGTTGTTGTTGCAGCTGCTGTTTTTGAAGCTGAACAGAGTAGATAAGAGCTGGTGAAATAAATTGTGCTGCCTGCTGGAGAGCCATACTTAAGCTAGGACTAGGAGAGGGCGGCGTGATTTTTGCAGATCTTTTTTGCTGTTGCGACGGGAAACTCAAAATGTTGTGTATCTCATGTTCTTTGGCAGCTCGAGCCTTTAAAGTATCAAACGTTTCATTTAAAAATAAATGTGAAATAATTTTCCAAAAAAAAATTAAAACTTACCAAAGTTATTAACGCCTGAGTGCTACTCATGTCAATAAGGTGAGGAAAAATTCCAGGAGAAAACGGTAAACTGGAGAGAAAAGATGTCATATATGGGGGTACATTACTACTGCAAACAGCTGCTGCATTTGCAACAGCCGTGGCGAGTTTATTTTCTTGCGACACTTTTATCGTGGACTCGCTGGGCGAAATTGGTACAGTCGGTAACAGTGTAGGAGGAGGTAGTGAGGAGGTAGTCGTAATGGTTACTTCCTTGTTAAGTTGGGTGGAGGTTGAGTTGATATAAGATGTCTTTTGTGCTGCTGATGATGACTTTTTTTGAGCATTTGTATTACTTGATGTCGCTTCAAACAATATGTTTCTCTTAAAGTTACTAGATGAAAAAGAAAATGCATGCTTTTGATAATTGTGCAGTTATTATGGGTTACTCGTTAATATGTTTAACATTAAAAATAACAGAAAATTAAAACAAAAATTGGTGGGAAGTAAGTAAATCGGTGCAGTGGACTTTGTAACGTTCTCTAGAAGCTTTCGTCGCATAGATGACCTTTACATCTTAAAGATAAATAAGACACAATAGAATTATTTTTTATTGATCATTGATTGTACCAAGATTTATTAACACTAAAGTATTTGCTTCTTAAACTCGGGCTTTCATAGTCTAATAAATTGTAATTCTGACAAACTAAATGTTTTTGTAAACAAGTTTTTAATTTAATTTTGCATTGCATTGAATCATAAATATAACAAGAGAGTCTTCTGGTGCATTAGAAGGAAACAGATCTGGAGAGGGCTAAATATTTATCCTAACGCAATGAAATAAAGTAAGATGCACACTGGGTTAGAAATAAAGTATCTTAAAAGTAAATCCGCATTTTTTGAGAAGTTGGACTGTTTGATACAAAATCTCATACGAAGGTAATAGACATGTGATGAAGCTAAAGTTCGAATTTTAGAAACCCACGCGATTTGATGTTTTTAACACACTTAATTTTTTGGAATTTTTATATACCGGAATATTTCAGAACTAACAAGGTTTTTAGGGATTTAATTTTTTTTTTTGTCTTTGACGTATACAAATTTCAATTTTTCAATAGTTTTTTCTATTTATTATATTTTTTTATTTGTGAAAAGGAGCTCCTTGAAATATGACCCTAACACACCACCCAAACTTTTCTATTAAGGATAACAAAACGAAAATTTGAGACATATTTCGGGTTTAATTCGAATATTTTTCCTGTTCATTTTTCACTTCACTTTTTTTTGATATTAAATAAATTTCTATAAGATTGAAATATAAATTAAGGAGGAATTTGCAGAACATCAAACAACAAACTATTCATTGAAGTTAGTTTCCAGGAGCAAAAAACATTGGAAACTGAATAAACAAAACAACATTAAGTATCAGAAATCCTGAAAAAACCTCAAAATCCGAAAGTTTTTAAGATTTCGAGAAAGGAGTTTTTAAAATTCTGAACCTCGCTCCTTTCAAAATAAGAAACCTAGATGTTTCATAATTTTTAAAACACATTTAAGTTCTTTATGGGAAATGCTATAGAATATAAAATTTATTCTTTTAACCGACCTGGGGGATATAAATTACATTTTGTAATTAATTACACATGCAACTACTTAATTGAAAAATTCAATTACAATTACAATTCATATTTGTAATTGAATTTTTCAATTACAATTCATATTTGTAATTGAAATCGGGTTTTTTTCAATAACACAATTGAAATAATATTGTGTAATGAATACTTTTTTAATTATTTATAGTAAGAAAATATTTAATTACAAAAATCATCAATTACATGCACATAATAAACACAATTACAATTAGATACTTTATTTTATTCCCTGATTTCAATTACAATTACTTGTAATTTGTAATTAAAAATATTCAATTATACATTTCGTGTAATTTTAATTGAAATGTAATTAAATTCCCTCAGGTCTGCTTTTTAATATGAAAAAATTTTTCTACTGAAACTTACTCATTTGGATTTGTATTATTGTACTTGGCCGCCAAACTTCGCATAAAATCCGAGTAATTACGAGTTGAAAAGTCGGTTGGTATTCCTACACTTGCACTAGTTACACTTGACGAAGAAACGCTTAAATTGCTCTGTCGGCTTGATGCAGAAGTCTGATGAATACTATTCAAAAGATTCGTAGGGAGATTATGCATTGAGCCTAAGGCATCAGGCGGACTGTTATGTGGCGGGGTACCACGAAATGAAGACGGTGTGGTACTGCGCGATCTGAAATTAAAAAGAGAAATGAATAAAAATAAGGTTTTGTTAAACTTCTTAAAGAAACTAAAAATAATTAAATTTATTACTTTTATGATTTAATACAAAAAAAAAAAAAACAAAACAAAATTTGCAGCTGAAACTAAAGTGCAGTGTTTCTGTATTGCAAGCGAGCGACTCGTCTATAAAATTTGTATAGGAATCACTCAAAAAATTTAGTATTTTTCAAACAAATTTTCTAGACGAGTCGCTCGCTTGTAATACAGAAACACCACATAAATATTTTTTTGGGTGATTAAATAATAAGATACTTAAAGTAAATTAAAAGGTCATTACTGGTTGGAATCGAGTTCATAAGATAAACTATTGCACTTAAAGTAATGAAAAAAAAAAAAAAATTTTAATCAGTATCTAGTAAACTTTTTAAAAATTATACTCCTTGCGCAAGCAACTAAAACAATTCTGAGCCTAGCTTGTAAAAGTGAATCTAGTTTTGCAATTATTTATGACATTGACGATATTAACAAAATCCATTGTTAAGCTTTTTATACTATTTTTCCTACAAAAGCGCTAAAATACAAAAGAATACAAACTTAACGCTTTTGATATTTCATTATTGTTTTCCATTTCTTTTTCAGTAACTTCAAAAAATTGTATCGTCAAAAATAGTTCTAGTTATTTGAATATATATATATATATATATATATATATATATATATATATATATATATATATATATATATATATATATATATATATATATATATATATATATATATACAGTATTGGGCAAAACCTAAGAAACGTTGTCCAATATTAGCTTCTGAGTCAAATTATGTTTAAACGAACATATTTCAATTCAATGTTTTAATGCAGTTTTATTAGTTTCTGTGTCATAAAATATTACAAAAAAAAATTTGTAATTATCTCTCACCTAACGGTTCTTTTAGTACAACAACAAAAATTACTCAAAAATTCATTGGGCAAAACCTAAGAAACTTTTAATATTTTGTATAATAACCCTTATTTTTTATTACTGCGGTGCACCGACGCGGCATAGATTTGATTAAATTATCAATTATTTTTGGATCTATGCGTATCCATTCATCTTCCAGACACGAAAATAAATCATATCTGTTGGAGAATCGTTTCGATTCAACATTCCTCTTCAATATGGAAAATAAATTTTCGATTGGGTTCAAATCGGGCGATTGGGCCGGCCAATCAAGCAATTGAATCCCTTTCGATTGTATCCAGTCCTTTACCAACTTCGATGAGTGTTTCGGATCGTTATCATGTTGAAACACCCATCGAAGTGGCATATTCCACTCGGCATATGGCAACATCTTATTTTCTAAAATGTCCCTATACACAATTCTGTCCATTTTGGTAGAAATTCTGTGGAACGGCCCAAGACCATGACCTGAAAAACACGTCCACACCATCACATTGCCACCCCCATGCTTGACAGTTTTTTTTACAATATCGGGGTTTAAGCCTTTCACCAGTATTGCGCCTCACACGACATATGCCATCCGAGTTGAACAAATTAAATTTGCTTTCGTCGCTAAAGAGCACACTTTTCCACTTTTTAACTGGTCAATCAAGATATTTTTTTTCAAATTCGAGCGTAAAAAATCAGGCATTAATGGTTGACTTGTAAGCTTAAAAATACTTACCGTTTTTTGCGTGACGTTTTGTAAGAAGAGGTTTTTTGGAAGCTTTATAACTTTTCAATCCAGCCTCTCTCGCCCGTCTGCGGACTGTGCTGGCATCAACACTTAAGCCTAATTCTGACACAATTTCTTTGACGAGATGAAGGGGTTTTTTTTTATTATTTTCTTGATATTTCTATCATCACGAACTGATGTTTTACGAGGTCTTCCTCCAGGATTAATATTGAGTACAGTTCCTTTATCCTTATAAAGGTTTATCAATTTGGAAACCATTGATTTGCTTACTTTTAACAAATTTGCAATTTCAGCCTGTGATTTGCCTGCATTATAATGCGTTATAGCATTTAATTTAAATGCTTCACAATATTTTTTACGTTGCATTTTATTTTAATTTTAAATGCGAAATTTATTCGTTACACGCTTTTAAATGCACACTAGATCACTTTTTCATAAGAAATCATCGAAAAAAATAAGAAGTTACCGTTATCTTAAAAAAAAAACAAATTTATTGTACAAAAGCAAAAAGTTTCTTAGGTTTTGCCCAATGAATTTTTGAGTAATTTTTGTTGTTGTACTAAAAGAACCGTTAGGTGAGAGATAATTACAAATTTTTTTTTTTGTAATACTGTATGACACAGAAACTAATAAAACTGCATTAAAACATTGAATTGAAATATGTTCGTTTAAACATAATTTGACTCAGAAGCTAATATTGGACAACGTTTCTTAGGTTTTGCCCAATACTGTATATATATATATATATATATATATATATATATATTTATTTATTTATTGGCACTGATTAAATAACTGGCAATGATAACTATTTAACTACTAGGTAATGTTAATGTTTTAATTTTAATGATAAGTGTTATAACTACTGGTTATGAAACTTTAGAGAAATCGCTTAATTATTAATTACAATTGAATTATAAATAATTGTTTTTATGAAACACAAATTTCTTATCGCAGAAACTAAAAAAAAAACAGGTAAAAGTGCTTTATTCGGCTATTCCGAATCTTATCCACCATCTATGAAAATCTAGTTTAGTGAAGTAACTCCAAACAAAAAAGCAAATATTGGGGTGACAGAGAATTAAAAAATAATTTGGTACTGCATATATATAATTTTACATAAAAATGACATCGGTTCTTAATAGGTTAAGCATTTTTAAAAAATTTTAGTATTTCGTTAAAGATCTCTTCAAAAGCTTTAAAATGATACCCATATTGATATTTAAAAAAAAATTGAAAATTTCAGAGCCCCGTGACTCGGAAAATATGGGCGAGCGCCAATTTTTTTACTTGATGTTTTTTTTTATTTTTTAATTCTCTATCGGCCCATATATTTCTGTTTTTAATTGGAGTTACTCTTTTTTAGTGATTTTTTGTAAGAAAGTTAAAACATTGAAATCATTGAAATTTTTGAAATCAAAATGCCATTTTAAAATAATATTCTACTATATTTTAAGAAGTTTATTTAGTGTACAAAGACAAGGAATGTATTCAGTAATGATGATTTAAAACGGTTTAACTATTTAGTCAATGTAATGAGTTTGATTTTTAAACTAATTATCAATGAAACCTTTTCATTAAAAAGCATTATTATAAGTAAAAATAATAATAATGATAAAAAATGTATAGCTTTACTTATCATTCAATGCTAATGAAGTCGTCAATAATTAAGTCCATCCAATTAATAACACCGATGTATGATATTGGTTAATTATCACATTTTTAAACCTGGCAGACAGATAATAATTTAACTTTTTGAAAGAATTGGATGTTTTGTCAATTTCTGATCAAAGTCTTAAGCCATACGGTTTTCTACCTGCTTTCAAATTTTTTGCAAGAATAGTACTAAAAGGGACTTTAAAAATGCATTTTAAAATTAAACTTTGGTTTTAGAAGGCGTATCTTTATAAGCAAAGGTCGCCATTCAGAGAGCCTGCTTTAAGTGCCTCGGTGATTTTGCACCGAAAAAATTACTTCTTTTAAATTATAATATTTTAAAAGACTAAATTGTGATATTGTTTTAAATTAACAAAAACAAAAGCATGCAATGTTTAATGATTGAGTTATTGAATAGCTGAATGAATGTTTTTCTTTATGATTATTAGAGTTAAAAAGATCAACAAATTTATATATATATATATATATATATATATATATATATATACCATATATACTATATAGTATATATAGGGCATATCTTAGCTTATATCTTACGATTGTACTAAAATATTCAAAGTGCATTTATTTCTTTGAAAAATGCTTTATTTGTTTACAGCTAGCATGTGTGTGTGTGTGATGTTGTATTGTGTATGTCAGCACATTTCTTGCTTGTTTTTTGGAGTAGTCTATTAGATTGGTTTTGTCATCACAATGGACATCAGTGTTTAATATGAATACCTTGGAACCTACTAGTGAAGGTAAGAGGGAATGTAAAAGTTTTCTCATAAGTCAGTATGCAAAATAGGACTAAAACTTGCGCTGCCTAATTTTAGAACAATAAACAGACACTTACTGATCCATTTCATCTTATTTTCTGACAGGTCTACAAAAATGGATTTCGTTAAAGGTTTGAGAAACCCCTGAAGATTTTCTTACTTATTCCTACTTGAGAATGTTTATTTAACTCAAGCATTTAATAATGAATTGGGCAGCTGCTATCCAAAAGGAAATGCAAAATTTTTGAAGGTCATTAATATCAAGCGCTTCTCGAGGATAGTGCAGTAATGTTTGAAATGCAAAAACTGAATAAGGACATCCACTTCAATTAATTGATTAAATGCAATTAAAGTCAGCAATAAAAAAGTAAGAGTGCTTTAATCAGCAGATATAAAATCAGTAAAAGCAATACCTAGCGGACCAACAAAGTGAAAAATTGTGTCGAATACATTTTAAAATAATTGAAAAAAAAAAAACAATTATGGTCGATGAAAAATGAAATCCATTCGTTTTCCATCGCTTCTGAAAAAATTTTATTTATTTTTAACATTTCGTTTTATTGTGAAGGAAGTCGAATTGTCCTACATTTGCATGCAAAGAGGAAACAGATTAGCTCTGTTATATCACGCATCTCCTAGACATTGCGAAAATTGTATAGCATTGCTTACTATTTGCCTCTATCAATGAAGCGTCGTATTGCCTTGTCATTATGCCTGCCATTAGTAATATATGGAATTGAAGTTTTCTCAGGTACATCTCTCATTAACATGAACAGGTTGAAGGTATGCTTTAATTATTATCAAGAGCTTTTAGGGTGTGCTTTTTGTCAGTACTTTCTTTTGAGGAAAATTATATTTTTTTATAAAATTATTAAATTTGTTGCACCAAGTTACTTACTGAATAAATTCAATTTCTCAATATCCAATAGAACACACTCTTTAATTTGTCCTATGCATTACCTATTCTTGGTTTGCATAGTCGTTTGTTGGTCGTTTGTTGTTACTCGTAATATATCTCGTTTATGGAATATAATTGCCTATCAAGAAAGGAGATTTTCTAATACAGTTTCAACATTTAAAAGCATATTTTTAACTATTTTGCAAGGCTTTGATGATTTTGTTTTATTTAATTAAGATTAACTATAATTATATATTGATGCTTAAAATTATTTTTGTAAATTGTTCTTGCCATTTTTCCTGAATTTCCTATACAATCCATCAATAAGTGTGTGCAAACTTTAGATTTTTCCCTATAGATAATAAAGTAGCACTAATTTGTTATAATTAATATAAGTCACATTTTTGTATCGTAGTCTAACTAATTTGGCACTATAAAATAATATAAAAATATAAAATAAATAAATGTCGATCTTTTTCATTATTTTTGAATAAGTAACAGCCATATCTAAATAAAAGCGAAAAATTTTCTTCCGCATAGCTTTAGCGCCATTCCTAAACAAAAGCGCCAATACTAGGTCAAAAATATAAAAACAGGGTTATTAAAATATAAAGGCTTTAATCTAAAATGCAATTCTAAGCAAAAAATGTATTACCTCTACAATGATTCCCATATTGGTTCATTCCGCCATAAAATACTCGATATATGGCATATTATATATACAAACTTTGGAGGTCCGTAACTCCGAAAGTGTGAGTTAACCCCAAAATAGATAGAACTATTTTTTAAAATAAAAAAAGCTGTAAAAAATACCGCTAAAAACCAAAAAAGGATCAAAAGTGATATTTTGCGAATGAAATTTTACCTTGAATATCTCCGAACATATAAAGGTATTAAATCAGGTTTTCATCCCATTAAAGACCAATATGTACGTAACTAAAATCAATAAAAATTTTGTCAAACGATATATTAAAATATTATATTTTGAGCACAGAAATCATTTTTTGCATATAAATCATTATTTTACTTAAAATACGTAAAGCCTAGAGTTAAAGTAATTATGTACCAATCTCTCATTAGACCAATTCTCACATATGGAAGCCCGATTTGGTTTCATATCGCACCATCTTACATGGAAAAAATTCGGATATTTGAAAGAAAATGCTGGAGATCTTGTACAGCGTTATTCAGATCATCACACAGCAACTATTTAAAATATGTATCAAATAAAAAAATATACAATACATCAAATATTATAAGAATAGACAATTTTACGAGGGCTGCTATATATATTTCTGGCCTGGCAACACTGAGTATTGCCAAGTGCAATCTGACATTTTCATTGGAAAGTTTGTCATTTTTAAGCGTAATCGTACTCAAAACGTTTTGACGTACGACCATTATTTGTGTTGTTAACAGTGACTTGAAAAAATTAATATAGAAAAAAATGGAATTAACTCGTGAACATTTTCGTGCCATCATTTTTGAAAACTTTCGACGTGGATTATCACGACAAGAGTGCATTGATGAACTTAAATCTTTGTATGGCGATGAAACACCATCCTATAGCACTGTGAAAAATTGGTATAATGAATTGAATCGTGGCCGAAGCTTCCTCAAAGACGAATTCCGTAAAGGTCGTCCAAAAACGGCTGTTGTGCCAGAGAACATTGATGCCGTGCGTGAACTCATAATGCAAGATCGACATGCGATATACCGAGAGATAGAGACATCCTTGGACATTTCTTCCAAAAGCATACATTCGATACTGCATGAACACCTGGCCGTAAAAAAGGTTTGTTCTCGTTGGATCCCGCACAATTTGAAAGTCGCTCAAAAAAAGGCTCGTGTCGATTGGTGCAAAGAAATGTTGCAAAAATACGATTGCGGTGCTTCAAAAGACGTTTATAAGATCGTCACAGGTGACGAATTATGGATCTATGCGTATGAACCCGAAACGAAACAACAATCGACCGTGTGGGTCTTCAAAGACGAGCAAAATCCAACGATAGTTGTTCGTGGAAGAAGCACTTCGAAGCAAATGGTCGCCTGTTTCTTCGGCAAAACTGGTCATGTGGCGACTGTTCCGCTTGAGCAACGTAGGACGGTAACTTCTGAGTGGTACTCTACAATTTGTTTGCCTGAAATCATCGGAGAAATTCGAAAAACCAACAAGAGAAGACGAATCATTATTCACCATGACAATGCCAGCTCTCACACATCGGCTCAAACCAGAGCGTTTTTGACCGCCCAAAACGTCGAATTAATGGGCCATCCGCCGTACAGCCCTGACTTAGCACCTAATGACTTCTTCTTGTTTCCGCACATTAAGAAAAAAATGCGTGGTCAACGATTTTCGTCGCCAGAAGAAGCTGTTGAAGTGTTCAAAACCCATGTTTTAGAGGTGTCTCAATCGGAGTGGAAAAAGTGCTTCGACAACAGGTTTGAGCGCATGCAAAAGTGTATAAATCATGCTGGAGAATACTTTAAAAACCATAAAACCATGTGTGATTATAAATATTCGCATTTTCACTATTAGGCCAGAAATATATAGAGCAGCCCTCGTATATAGATTTACAATTAAAAATGTGTTATACTATATTAAATGTACTCGAGAGCTCGTTTCTGGGACTTTGTATATACATGTATATATTATTGAATACTAGTGTTTATTATAGTAAAAGTAGTTTAAAAGATGTAAATTAATAAACAAAAAAAATATTATTTTTTGTGGTCATAAAAAATTTTCTTCCCGAAAATTGCAATTTTTACTTCCATCGCTTCCCCAGACCCCACTTATGCGGAGGATGTCTACAAAATTTGGGTAACTACTGAAAACCAATCGTTCTAGTATACTTGGTTAAAAAAGTGCACATATTCGCACAATGCTGCTGTGCTTCACAAAAATTTCATAAAAAGACATCAGATGGATTACACAAGGCCTTGTCTTAAAGAAAAAGTTAAAAATTTTATAAACTTACTAAAAAACGTTAAGAAGCTACTTAGTAAACTGAAGTTTTAAATTAAAAATATTATTACCACTAAACTAATGAAGCCAAAGAAAAAAGTTTTTCTAAAAGTTATTTCTTTAAGTATTAGCTTTCTTAATCTGGTTTCAAATAGTTCTATCTTGTATTAAAAAAAAAAAACTACAGGTGCAAAACTAAAAAATTTTAAGGTAAAAATATTCGAATTTCTCTAAAAGTATAAAAAATACCGTGCAAACTCCAAGCACGTTTTCCTTGTATGTTATCTATGTATGTACATTACTAAAAATAAAATTTTGTGAAAACGGTTCACGTTTAATAAAGTTATAAGCTCTGAATCATTTTTTAAATTCGAGGTAACATACTTTGAGTCCTTATGGTACTACCCTATACTGGCACAGGGTGTACCCAAATACAATAGATGAAAAGCTTATGACCACCTCTATACGTCGCAGTTTGTTTCATGAAAATCGTGCAAGTACTTTAGAAGTTCCAGACTCATATTCCATTTTTTTGTATTTCACGCCATAATGCGTCAGCAATACAAGGCAACAGAATAAGGATGAATATAAGTTGTAAATAAATATAGTTTTTTTTTCTTTTTGTCATTCCATGTGTAATTTCTGCAATAACATAAAGGATATATATTCTGAGTTCCTTTGCATAGCGAAGTCGATTGAGCGATGTCCGTCTGATCGTCCGTTTTCGGGTTGACGTGAACTTTGCCAATGCACTAGATGACCTAGAGAAAATTTAAATACGCTAATCGATAACACATAGTTTCGAAAATTTTGCTATCGAAAATCAGCATGATCAGTCGATGAGTTAAATTTTTCATATCATTTGGAAAAAATATAGTTAAGTAAATCCAATCAAACAAACAAATATGTATATAAATATAAGCGGCGATAGAGAATTAAAAAATAAGAAAAACACCTCAAGTGAAAAAATTGTAGCTTGCCATATATTCCGAGTTACGGTCCTGTGAACTTTTCAAAGAAACGTACGATTGCGCACCATATTTTTTAAGATATTAATATGGGTATCGTTTAAAAGCTTTTGAAGAAATCTTTAAGGAAATACTAAAATTCAAAATGCCTTATCCATTAAGAGCCGGTTTATTTTATTTTTTAATTCCCTGCCACCCCAATATTTGTTTTTTTCTTGTGTACCCTCGGTGGCTTTTTATAAGTACTGCTGTGAAAGAATCCTAAACCAATGCTTAGAGTTCGAAACACATTTTGGTATTGTCCGCCTTTCAGAGAGATGTTATTCTGCTGAAACTCTTTGCATGATGTATAAAGATCCCGTTTACTATATTTATCTGACATTTTAAAATCCAATACTTTCGATATAAATGTTGTAAATATGAATTTTTAAAAGGAACAGTCTAAACGTTTAAATGATTACCATGTTAAAAAATTCAATAAATAACACAGAAAAAGATTTTGAATGATTTGAAAACCATATACATAAATGTATACAGGATACAGGTTTGTAATTGAATAAAGAAAAAAAGGTACGATTACTTCTGAACTGGAATCAGAAACTAGACACTAGTGCGTTAATTTTTGTGTATCGCTGTTAAAACAATTTATTCAAAGATAAATAACTTATCGAAACCCGAAAGTCGGGACTTTTTAGTAAAAACTGATAAATTTGCAGTAAATAACGTACTTAGAACAAAAACAGAGGATGTCTGTAAATAACTGGGTTATTGCCCAGAAATAATCGAAACAATTTTAAATAAGCTTAACAATACAAAAACTATAAAATGAATAACCCAACGGATACTACATTTTTGTGTTGGAGGTTTTTGAATATTAAAATTCGGTTGGAAATAAATTTGTTAAAGAGATAGTTAACTTTTCCTTGCGAACATTGTCGAATGCAGAAGTGGAACGAGTTTTTAGTCAACTCACAACTAAATCAAAGATCAGAAATCGATTGCAAGCCAATATGGTAAATGCTATTTTAACAGTTAAGTCAATTTGTCTAGTTTTTTTTTATTTGCCTTTTTCTAATTACTTTGTTGCTTGAGATATGGACTCCGCCGCACAGTGACTGAAAATCGTTTTTCATTGGCTAAAATTTTGTAACTTTTGAACTAATCAAAATATTGAAGTAATTTTCTTTTAATGGAGAGATATTTAGTTCAGCTTGACTCAGTTTTAATTACATTAAAATTGACTGAGGACTTTTTAAGAACTTCTAGGTCAAAGTTGCACTTTTCTTTTTTTTTTTTTTTAACTTTTGGAGTGAAATATAGGTTTATTTTTTTTAATTTACATATTAAAAAATTGTACATTTGGAACTTATTTCAGATGCTGTTTATGAATCTGAAAAGAATCTTCGTGCGGTATTGCCTGACCCTTGTTTTGGCTGATCTATAATCAATCCAATTTTACGATATTCATCTTAATCATGTTTCTTTTTTGAACTTCTTAACTCTTTGTTGCTTTCATTGTTTCTTATGGATTCTGAAGACCCGAAATCTAAATCATAACTGATTTTTAGTATATGTTTTATAAATCGTATTTTTGCATTTAGTGGTGATAATCCAAACTCATATGCATCGGTATTTTCTAATGATTTTGTTGGAACTTGGTTGAATTGGGTTGATGCTGCTTGGCATATAATGCAGTTAGATGCAGCCATCTATCTTTGTAAAGACTAATTGGTAGCTTACTTCATTTGCTGCCCATCCAACTGTAATTGAAATGGCTGTAGTGTTGCAATTTGGGTCATGATATCACTAATTCCTTTGTTAATGGCATCACGAGTTTCTTTTTTGAATTCAAATTTGATTGGCCTGCAGTATTACGTAGAAGATGGTGTCTCATTTTTCCAAATATCACTTATTTGCGCTGTACTAGTCGAAGGCTCTGAATCTTCCCGTATCTATTTCAATCACAATGGTACAAATGATACCATGAACATATCGGAGTCCGAAATATTTTCACATACAACTTGTTTGTATTGTTTTTGTCCCGAAGAACCATCACATTTATTATATATCATTATATTATATCAATTATATATCAAATTGCAGTAACTATAGGGTTAATCTTTAATTTCCAAATTCAAATTATATACTTGCTGCTGTAGTAGATTTAGCAATCAGGTTCTGTGTAAATTTCAACCGTCTGTCTGTAACGGTTCAACAGTTTGCCCATACACATCAGATTATATCAACTATTTAATTTTAATATTATCAAGGTGTTTGTTTACAATGGTTCAAAAAATACGGCCGTATAGAACAAATTACATTAATTTTTGGAACAGCCTTTAATTTCTAAATTCAAATTATAAGCTTCTTATTATAGCGGACTTGGCAAACCATGTCCGTTTTAAATTCAGCTGTCTTTCTATAATGGTTCAAAAGTCCGGCCACATACACCATATTTTATCAACTATTGGAACACCCTTTAACTTCCAAATCCATATTTTGTACTTTTTGTTATAGCGGACTTACCAATATAGGTTCGTTGTTAATTCCAAGCGTCTGTCTATAACTGTTCAAAAGTATGGCCATATACATCAAATTTAATGAACTTTGGCGCACCCTTTAATTTATAATTTGTAATATTAATACTTGTTACTATAACGGCCATAGCAATCGACATTCTGTCAAATTTGCAAGCGTTTGTCTATAACGGTTCAAAAGATAGGCCCATATAAGTAAATTTACATCAATTATGGGGGCACGCTTTAATTTTTATATTTATTTTTGTATAATTTTTTGTTTTTGGGAGCTATAGTAATACGCAGTCATTTTAAATTTTACAGAAGTGCCCTTTACGATTCATAATAGGCGTAAAAAATATGTATGTTGTATGGGACACCCTTTAATTTTTAAGATTATAAACTGTTTTTAAAACAGGACCCATCTATAAGCATAATCTATCATAACCAAAAATTTTAAAAATCGGATCAGAAATGACTGAGTTCTGGAGGCACAAATGTAATAAAAGCAACATTCAGTCGAATTGTACTCGTATAACCTTCTCTTTTTTTGAAGTCGGTTAAAAATTATTTTATCTTGTGTGTGTATCCATGTTTCATCAACTTTTGTTGTTCAATCGCACCCATTTGCCAGATATTTTCAAATTTTAAATCACTAATTCAACTAATTAACGCACTTTAACTCCTTGATTACCGGAATTTATGTTTGCTTTTATTGATGACCGCCAGTATGTCTGCAGAAAATGGACAACCTGAATGGTGGTAATCGCTTAGATTCGTTAGCAACGTTTAGATTTTTAATTGCACGTGGATGCAAAGCAAAATTATTATATTCCATTTTTTAAAGTTGGCAAAATATGTATAGACAATATTGGTATCTAAGTTTCGTGTTTTTAATGGATTTGTGAGTAAGAAGATTTATTTAAAACTAGACGCTTTTGCAAATTTTTTAATTTTCACTCCTTGTAATTAATTAACACTTTTGCTTAATTTTTGTTGTTGATGGATTCGAGGTGAAACTGATATTGACAGCAAACGTGTGTCGTGTTAACATTAATTTAACAAGCGAGTGCCCCTGGGCACTGCACAACTTCACCATGCCAATAGAGAAAATAAATCTTGAAATATTAACATTTGATAAATGTATTTAATACATCTACGTTTTTTTAAACTTCTTTTTGGTATCATTTTCTTTATAGTCGTATGTTTTATTACTTATTTGTTTAAAGTTCTTATTAGAATAGCGTTAGTTAACTTTGAAACAATCATGGTTGTTCTGTGGCAAGATTTATTAACTATTTTATTTTTTTATTTTTTGTTTCAAATAAATTAATGAATAAAATTAGATTTGAAGGGAATTAAGCATTTCATAATTATGAATATTGCTACTGAATAATTTAACAAGTGTTTTAAACAATACGAATGAATTTTTTATTGTTTAAAAATTTCTTTTATGTTTAAACGAATTATGAGCAGAATTTTTAAGTTTTGTTCAGGTTTTGAATAAAGGTGTCATGTCTGTAAATTACCTGGTTACGGATGTTGGAAGATCGCCGTTAGTGCCAGGACTTAGTCGTTCCTTTTTAACATGACTGCTGTTCATGGGTAATGACTGTTGCTGCTGCTGCTGTTGTTGTTGATTAAGATGATGATGTTTTTGTAGTCGTTGTTGTTGCAGTGACTGGTTGCAGGATGCTGTTAGAGAATGGTTGTTTAATTCATCACTAGTGCTTGTGTTGCTGGCGGAATTGTTGGAAATTTGATTTTGAAACTGACTGTTAACTAAATTATTATTTGTGCTGTTGATGCTATTTTTGCAATTATTTGAAGTGCCACTGCTGTTTTTGTTATTATTATTATTACTGTTATTGTTGTTGTTAGAAGAAATACTATTATTGTTGTTTACCATCGCAGTAGCAACTGCTACCGCAGCTGATGATTCCATAATAGCATTCTTTAAGGAGTCGATTTGTGCTGTAGTCATACGTGGTGACATTCGTTCATTTTTCACCTTTTCCAAATAGAGATAAGCCGCTGCAGCTGCTGCTGTTGTCGTTGGTGTAATTGTGAGGCCAGTTCCTTGCACCGACAATGCAATTCCAGATAATGGAGTGTTGCTTGTATCGCAATTTCTTGTAGCACTATTGACAGTATTGTTGTTACTGTAGCCACTTAATAGCATGGAACGTTCACTAAGCATCTTCTTCTCCGCAACGATCGTGGTCGTTGGAAGTAAAAGCTGTGCCAGAGCTGGTAATGTTGAATGTGTTTTACTACAACCAATTGGCGATTGAATTTTTCTTATGGGGTCTTTACTTGTATTTCTGTCGACTTTCACATCAAAGTTTTTTTCAATTTCATGACATTCTTCTATCACATTACAATTTACTTTATCTATAATGTAAATGTAAAAAACAAATAATAATTTCTTATATAATTTTTTGAATAAATATTTTGAATTAAATCACGAATTTTGTTTAAGAAAGAATACAAAAGTTATGACTTCTTTTAATTATTAGGATTGATAAACAACTAAAATAATTGCTTTAGAACAATAAATTGTTATTTAATCAATTTATTACATATTCGTCAAATTTAATGCCATTTCTTTACGGTTTTTAATATTAAGGAAATCAAGTAACATTTTTGATATTATTTGTTACTCGTATGTAAATAATAAACTGAACGCATTATCAACATTTGCTTTTTTCTAAAGTTTTTTCTTTTCATAAATTATATCATATCATCATATCATATCTACAGCTAAATTCAGTAATTCGTATCTTTATTCGTATTTTTAGTTTTATTTTTTTAGAACTATTTTGATAAATGATTTATTATTTTTCAGTTAGGCTTAAGTTTGTTAATATTTGTAATTAATTGCACTTCTACTGTTATTAAACTTAAAACCGATTTTAAAAAAAATAATAATTCATTTAAGTCAATTTTTTTTTTTTTTTTTGGTTTCCTTTTAACAGTAAGGGAAAGTGGAATAAAACAATATTGTCTCATTGCTATTCTAATTAACTGCGTAGTCTATACATAACCATTGAGAGATGAGTCCATTAATAAATATCTCAAATGAAACAGCGATCAATGTAAAGGTTATTTGGGATTTGCGTGGAAACTTATTTGACAAAGAAAAGCAATAAGTGAAGCAAACTGCATAATAAATAAATTTTCCTGTGCTGTTTCTAATGAAAAAATTACAATTAGAGTATACAAGAGTTGTCCCTTTTTATTTCTTGTTGGTTTCTAGAGACTTTAGCTACAATTAGGAAATCACATCTCCAAACAGGTTACAACTAATAAACAATATCACTTGTTGTTCTTTTGAAAATTAATTACCTATTTAATGAAGATTTTTTGTAGATATTAACGAAATGCAAAAAAGTACTTCGTCAGCTTCACTCAAACCTCAATGTTTTGCTACTAAAAGCTTTCCATTTACAACTTTCTATTGCATCAAATACATGCAACTAAAGCAGTAAACGCTTTAAGATATTTTTCTATCGACAACAACAACTATATCAAGAAGAAAAAAAAAAAGCAAACCTAATCCAGTTTGTATTAATAAATAATCAGTGAATTGTAACGATGTAACGGTAGATGCACCTTAATTGAAATTCCATCGAATCTCCAAGAAGAAACCAGAGAAAAAACGACAAACTATCTAAAACGACAACTGTCTGTTCAAGTGATGCTGATGCTAATAGTGGAAATGGAAATTGGAATTTGTTGAGTTTTTTTTTCATCATTATTTTGAAATAGCGAAATGTTGTCTGTCACATTATTTATTTCTTACAATCCTATTAAAACAAACAATTATAAATGTTCACGTCTTATAAAAATTATTATATGCCATAAAGTTTTTACTTTTCAAGTTTAAGAGTCGGGTATTAATTAACATACCTAAATAGGAACCTAGAAAAATGTTGAAAAAAAAAACTTTGAGACGATTTTATTTTAATTATTTTATTGAAATGATTATAAAGTCACACAAAACAAAGCATTGTCGTATTTAACGTTGACAGTTTGTTTTGTGTTTTTAAATCAGTATGGATCAATAATTGTGAAGAAGCTTTAAGTGCTGAAATATGTGTGTATTTTTAGTTTTTAAAATTAAACAAAATAAGTTCTGCTTTGCATTTTGTGTTTTATGTGGTTGGTTTGTTGTTCGCTAGCTGTTTGAACGAGAGCATCTTAAACTTGTCAGGACAATGTAGACAAAAATATGGCGTTATGCTGCATTCACCATGATAACAATTTTTAAATCATTGAAATTTATACAACGAAACTATTCGTTTTTGGCTGCTCGAACAATTCAAAAAGGAAACGATTATTTTTAAATCGAAACTGGAAATTGTTTTTATTTGACACAGCGTTTTTAACTTTTACTTTTTACGTGCACATATTCAAAATAACAGATTTTACTGTCTGCTACCTTTCCGGAATAGGTAAAACGGGTAAAATTTATTTCTTCATGCTGGTGTCTAGCAATTATTCAATATGAACGGAGAAATCAAGAAATCATTCAGCGTCTTGACAAAAAAGCCCATGTTATAATACTTAACTAAAAAACATTCAAGTATGTGTTTTATGTACCTATGTAGGTCCTGTCCCCGTTAGTACGTATTTTGTTGTTGATTCACAAATGGAATGCTTTGGGAAGACAACCCAAAACTATTTTATTTGCATTTAAAATATAAGTTTTTTCTTTTATTACGGCGAATATATTGTTCAATTTAGACTATTGGCAAAACTTATCTCTACAAATCGATTAATAATCGAAAAAAATAATAATAATAATAAAATCGAACAAGGCATTTAAATATTGTCAGCTTAAATTTGACATTTTCCAAAAACCAACGCTGCGCGCTATAAACGAAGTGATGCTAGAAGCTATAATATTCATGCTATACTTATACAACAGGATGTCAGAGTGGATACTATATTAAACAAAGCGACTTGTTGTGTTTTTAAAATACTTCTTTTATTCCGTCAATCTTTTTTGTTAAAAATTGATTCAGATGAAAAATTTTTTAATTCAAATTATAAATATAATTTGTTTTCTAGTAAAAAGAGAGGAATCCACGATATAAATAAAAGTCGCAAGGAAAAAGGCGAATTTCATAATTTGCACCAAAAAAGTTTGAACACTACTCTTATAAATTTTTCAATATCAATATTCATTATTTTATAAATATCTTTTAAAATCAATGGAAAATTTAAACATGTACAAATAAAATGATCAAATGAAAAATGTTAAACTACAATGTAAACAAACAACAAAAAGAATAACGAAGCGATACCATGCTATAAATCATTTCACAACCTGCTTTGTCGGTTTGGCTCTCTTGTAGCTTCGCTTTGAGTCTGACATCTTTTGAGCATTGACGTAAGAAAACACAAGCAGAGGTTTGTAGGGCATTGTAGTGCGATATTATAGCGTCGCTTATAGCGCGCACTCTGACATCAGCCTTAGTGCTTTTTAGTAATTTTTAGTGATTTTTCATTGAACAAATTGATAATCAATTGTACGAACCATTTAGTGACAATGACAGCATTACAAAAGTAATAAAATTGTGTCATTTCAGGTTAACTTTACATTCCAAATTTGCTTAAAAGTCTGAAGTTGTGAATTCTTATAATTTGCCAGCCTGTTTTCTATTTAATTACTTTTACTGATTTAAAGCCGATAGAGATTTCTCTCTTGTATAGAAAGTATATCTTCAGAATTATGGAGATATTGAACAGTATTTACATCAGATGTAAATTAGGTGTAAGTCTTCTTTAGATTGATCTAATATAAGCATCAGAGATTAAAAAAAAGTTAAAAATAAAAATAATTAATTTAAAATATCCACGGTTCAACTCCTAATTTCACAAAAAATTTAAATTAAAAATAGGAGCACTAAAATTGCTTAAATGGCAACACTGCAAACAACTATTAGCACTAAATTTACAATAGCTCGTTATCAATAGAGTGAAGCGTGGTAGATGGTAAACGTTCAACGTACTGATTTAGTTTTTAGTTGTGTTGATGTTGTTGTTGTTGTTGTTGTTATTATTATTTGTATTTTTTTTGTTCCTTTTACGAACAGGTGTGTATGATTTAAATTCACTCATAGTTGGTATGTTTAAGTTTGTATGTATCGCACCATCATTGCAAATCGCATGCAATCCATTAAAGTGTTTCTGGTCCGTGTTGATTTTTCTTATGGCCATGGCCTCTGCCCAATGCAGCTTAAAAAGTGCTTCTGCTTAAACTTGAGTAGTTATTGTGGTTTGTTTGGTAAAATAAAATGCAACGTTGAACTAAATATTAATTAGCGCATGGGTTCACATCCATCTAGTGGTCATTCACCATCTAAAGTATGTTAGTATTTGTAATCACACGTACACTCAATCTTACAAGCGCTAAGAGAATTCAAATGTTATTTTTTATACATATGTATATATTTTGTAGTTGTTTGTTTGTCAGCTGCACTTGTTGTTCAGCCAGACTCCCTTCAAGCTTGGTTATGATTCGTTCGAATGCAATGTAATAATATATATTTTTTGTGTTAAAGTATATTCCTCAGTATAAAAAATAAAATAAATTATTTTGCATATGAATCTCAATTCTTTACAAAAAAAGCAAAAAAAACAACAAAGACGAAAATTATAAGGAATGTGTAGGAAGAGTCCCAATTCTCCGCCCCTGTTTTTTTTGCCGGTATAACTATGTTGTAGCCCTAAAATATCGTCTTCAAACCAAATTACTAAGAAAATTGTTTAAAGCATCATTAAAAAAAAGGAAAACTAAAAAAAATTGTATGTAAAACTTTCAAGTTCTAAATGTCATAGAATCTGCAGTCACTCACTCATATCTACCTTGAATTCTTTCAATGGCAAAAACTTTGTTCTTGTATAAGTGAAGATAACCATTTAATAATTTTATTTTACATAATTTAACACTTCAATTCTTATACGAGGGCTGCTCTATATATTTCTGGCCTAATAGTGAAAATACGAATATTTATAATCAAAAATGGTTTTATTGTTTTTCAAAGTATTCTCCAGCATGATTTATACACTTTTGCATGAACTCAAACCAGTTGTCGAAGCACTTTTTCCACTCCGATTGAGACACCTCTAAAACATGGCTTTTGAACACTTCAACAGCTTCTTCTGGCGAAGAAAATCGTTGACCACGCATTTTTTTCTTGATGTGCGGAAACAAGAAGAAGTCATTAGGTGCCAAGTCAGGGCTGTACGGCGAATGACCCATTAATTCGATGTTTTGGCCGGTCAAAAACGCTCTGGTTTGAGCCGATGTGTGAGAGCTCGCATTGTCATGGTGAACAATGATTCGTCTTCTCTTATTGGTTTTTCGAATTTCTCCGATGACCGTCCTACGTTGCTCAAGCGGAACAGTCGCCACATGACCAGTTTTGCCAAAGAAACAGGCGACCATTTGCTTCGAAGTGCTTCTTCCACGAACAACTTTCGTTGAATTTGGTCGTCTTTGAAGACCCACACGGACGATTGTTGTTTCGTTTCGGGCTCATACGCATAGATCCATGATTCGTCACCTGTGACGATCTTACAAACGTCTTTTGAAGCACCGCAATCGTATTTTTGCAACATTTCTTTGCACCAATCGACACGAGCCTTTTTTTGAGCGACTTTCAAATTGTGCGGGATCCAACGAGAACAAACCTTTTTTACGGCCAGGTTTCATGCAGTATCGACAGTATGCTGGTGGAAGAAATGTCAAAGGATGTCTCTATCTCTCGGTATGTCGCATGTCGATCTTGCATTATGAGTTCACGCACGGCATCAATGTTCTCTGGCACAACAGCCGTTTTTGGACGACCTTCACGGAATTCGTCTTTGAGCGAGCTTCGGCCACGATTAAATTCATTATACCAATTTTTCACCGTGCTATAGGATGGTGCTTCATCGCCATACAAAGATTAAAGTTCATCAATGCACTCTTGTCGTGATAATCCACGTCGAAACTTGTGAAAAATGATGGAACGAAAATGTTCACGAGTTAATTCCATTTTTTTCTATATTAATTTTTTCAAGTCACTGTAAACAACACAAATAATGGTCGTACGTCAAAACGTTTTGAGTACGATTATGCTTAAAAATGACAAACTTTCCAATGTAAATGTCAGATTGCACTTGGCAGCACTTAGTGTTGCCAGGCCAGAAATATATATAGCAGCCCTCGTATATACTTATATACATTCAGTTGTTAAATGGTGATGGCGCTTTGCAGTGCAATCAATTTAGTATTAGAAATGCAAATCAAGTCGGATCATAATCAAGAAAACATTCATCCATCTATTGATTGATGTATGTCGCCAGAAAATTGACGGGAGTGCATGTGTCTTGTCGCCTGCATTAGACAACGAACAATGGAAATGTTTGCACCGTGGCCACTCTGTCTCTTTAAATAAAATATGATATGATCATTTAAATGTTAAGAGAATTTGAAATTTATATTCAACTTTATGTTGAGTTCAACTACTGTGTCTTGTACGCGCATAAATAAAGCTGAAACAATTTGCAATCACTGTTTGGTGGATTGGCTGATTTGTAAATATTTATAAATATGAACAATAAAATATTTTTGCACATGTACACAGATATTTGCTTTGCTGCAATGGCTATATATTAACATATTGCTTCATGCTTCTTATAATATGTACAAATTCGTACGTCATTAACATTTATTTGTTCAATAACTTGGTTGAAAACAAAAAACATATTAAAATAATTTGTCATCATTAAGACATGATTCTATAAGGTACTCGTATTTAAGAGCAATAAATGGAATATTTCATTGGAAATTCACAATATTTCTGCTGGTTCTTAACTTTTTTCATTTATAGCAGGGGTTTATTTCTATCCACCCATTCGTTTCAAGAGATTTGTTTAAAAATATTTAGAACGGACCCAAACATGGGCTAATTTTTAAATGTAAAATAATCCTGGCACTTATCATATGAGGGCTGCTCTATATTTCTGGCCTAATAGTGAAAATGCGAATATTTATAATCAAAATTGGTTTTATTGTTTTTCAAAGTATTCTCCAGCATGATTTATACACTTTTGCATGCGCTCAAACCAGTTGTCGAAGCACTTTCTCCACTCCGATTGAGACACCACTAAAACATAGTTTTTGAACACTTCAACAGCTTCTTCTGGCGACGAAAATCGTTAACCACGCATTTTTTTTCTTGATGTGCGGAAACAAGAAGAAGTCATTAGGTGCCAAGTCAGGGCTGTACGGCGGATGACCCATTAATTCGACGTTTTGGCCGGTCAAAAACGCTCTGGTTTGAGCCGATGTGTGAGAGCTCGCATTGTCATGGTGAACAATGAATAGTCTTCTCTTGTTGGTTTTTCGAATTTCTCCGATGACTTCAGGCAAACAAATTGTAGTTTACCACTCAGAAGTGACCGTCCTACGTTGTTCAAGCGGAACAGTCGCCACATAACCAGTTTTGCCGAAGAAACAGGCGACCATTTGCTTCGAAGTGCTTCTTCCACGACAACTTTCGTTGGATTTTGCTCGTCTTTGAAGACCCACACCGTCGATTGTTGTTTCGTTTCGGGCTAATACGCCGAATTTGTTTACCAAATTCCCTACTATGCAACAGTCTTCGTCGAATGCTGCGACTATCTTTTACATCTCCAGTTAAGGTTATGATAGTTTTATAATCAAGACAAAGCTTTAGGTCTATTAACGGAGTTTGAATTTTCAGTTAACAAAAAGTTTCGCTAACTGATTCTAGTGCCTTATCCTTCAGAACAGAATATAGAACAGCTCATTCTGCGCTTATAAGCTGACGTATGCAATGAAATATGCAGAGCTAAAAGTTTAAAAATCAAAAAGAAAGCATGTTATGAAAGCTAAATTAATTTTCTATCAAATCTATTAGTGTTGGTTGGCGTTTGCTATCCTGCTTTAAGTGTTTTGTTTACGTCAAACACATGCCAAATATTTTTATTTGCCAAAGAAATCGTTTTTCACAACTCAATAAATTTAATATTTATTTTTTCGTACAGATTTAAATAATTACAAGTTTACTATTTCCTTTTCTTACATTATGCTCTTGACAGTAATGTAGATATCGTAATGGCAAACTGGATGATTGCAGATAAAGGGCGGGCTGAACGTAATAGAAACTGTTGATTCAAAAAGAAAACTACTTATCAAATCAAAACCGAGTTTTAATCTTTTCTACTTTTCATCAAAACCCAAATAGCAAAAAGTCCAGACGATTTGTTACAACCAAGTTCGATAATATCGAAGTAGGGTCATATAAACGATATGCGTGCTATACAGATAAGAGTACAACAGCTAAAAGTTTGTAGATTTACTGAACCATTTAGTGGCAGTTGGTGGTGACCAATTTTTGTATATTATCGGTTGTTAATGAATTGCTACTTATGCGAAAACTCCAGGTTAATGATCCAAGGTGTTCTAGTTTTTTATATATCAGACGCTACCTCATATTTGGAAATGTATGATACACATTCTGTAAAGTGTTCTATGGTATTTTAAATAATGACTAATGTTCGGTATGACGGCAGAATCCGTATAATAGACTACTCCAAAAAAGTCTAGAGATGTGAAAATTTTGGCATTTTGTTGTAAAGGAATGTTTTATATAAATCTTGTGAAATTTGTTTTTCGTTTTTTTTAGTGTTAATACTATTTTTGCAACAAAAAGTAAACTTTCTTTTATAATTGTACGATTTAACAAAAAGACCATTTGTGTTTCGGTTGTGCAGTGCTCATATGAAAGCATGTCGGCAACGGATGATGATTTATTGTTATTGGCGTGTTGTGCAATTTTATTAACGGAAAAGGTAAATAGAAAAAGGCAAATTAGTACGAAAAATAAAATTTTTCTTAAAATTATCTATCGTAGCACTAGGACGGGAGTTGTATCCTATGTCGTAATCATTTTTTCTCGCGGTTAGAATATGCCCTCCTAAAGGTTGTAAGCATTGATATTATTCGATGAATTGCAATATAGATTTTTTCCGCACATATTAACAGTTCTGCATTCAAAAATCAATTGAGCGATCAATTGGGGGGATAAATCAAAACTTTTTAATTTCGGACTCCCTTTAGTTTATAATCGTTTTAGTAATGACTGAGTTCTGCGGGCACAAATATAAAAAAGCAATATTTAGACAAATTGATAATCTCCTTATTTTTTTAAGTCAGTTAAAAGGGATATTATGTAACAACTACAACTTTTGAGTGTTATGACATCCTAAAATTCTTAAGATAAGTAAGGTTTTAAATTGTTTTTATGCTTTAGACGGCTGATGGAGTCCCTTTATGTTAGCCGGGTAGAAGATAGAGAAAGAAAGACTAAAAACAGTTAAAGAACAAATAGACAAGATAGAAGTAGTGCTTCAGTGAAAAAAACAGCTAAATGGACGGTTGGACTTAAACATTGCCAGCTAAGCTTCCCTACATAGCACATAAAAAATTAGAAACATGTATAAATCATAGAATTGAAAACAAAATTTTATAATGGATGTTTCCTAACTGCCATCCCTAAATTAGCGCGTAAAGCGCAAGATATCTGTCAAAATTTCTCATGTTCATACAAAATGCATGAAGCATCCCTAAATAGCACGGCGTCAACGCTTAGCAGCAATTGGAAAATCCAATTTTGACAGTGCGTTAGGAAGTGAAGTTGGCTGCTTGTTGGTTTGGTTTGTTTTGTTATGGTTGAAAAGTAATGATAATTTAGTTATTTTCAAGGCAATCTAGCGGTGTTATCTCTTATTTATTCTTATACAGCGGGTTTTATAAAATAAAATGAGTTAACATTACTGTAAAAGACATAAAGTTGACGCTCTTATTTAGGGATGGCATGCCAGCGCAAAAGCTATGAATTACATTGCTTTGCGTCTTACGCGCTAATTTAGGAATGGCAGTAAGTCTGGCAGAATTTTAATTTTAAAAAATAACACAAAAATTGTAATTTTAATAAATTTTTTATTCGTGAGGTCTTAAAATTCGCGGCTGTTTTTGACGATAATACATTTTGACTTTCTATTTTGTGCCACTTTATAACATCAATTGTTGCTGGCTTATTAGTATAAGCGTTTAATTTTAAGTGGTCTCACGAGAAATAATCGAGAGGAGTTAAAACGCTCAACCTTGGCGGATAA
Organism: Gymnosoma rotundatum; assembly: GCA_916610165.2. NCBI lineage: Eukaryota > Metazoa > Arthropoda > Insecta > Diptera > Tachinidae > Gymnosoma > Gymnosoma rotundatum. The sequence goes on along the minus strand of OU744337.1, from coordinate 83,962,893 downwards.
CTAACAAGTCCATTTCTCGAAACGAAGTTATCGCTAAATTTGATTTTAATAAGTTGATGGTTAAAGTCTCCGTACGGCGGTAACAGCGATCATTATTGATCTAAACGCGCGTAGATGTAACAAAAACAGTTCATAATCTTAAAAATTAAAAAGTGTCCTCATACAACATACATATTTTTTACGTGTATTATAAACTGTAAAGGGCAATTCTGTAAAATTTAAAATGACTGCGTATTACTATGGCTCCCAAAAATTATACAAAAACAAATCTAAAAACTAAAGGGTGCCCCCATAATTGATGTAAATTTACTTATATCGGCCTATCTTTTGAACCGTTATAGACAAACGCTTGCAAATTGGACAAAATGTCGACTGGTATGGCCGTTATAGTAACAAGTATTAATATTAAGAATTATAAATTAAAGGGTGCGCTAATATTTCATTTAATTTGATTAATATTGCCATACTTATTAACAGTTATAGACAGACGATTAGAATTTACAACGAACCTATATTGGTAAGTCCGCTATAACAACAAGCATAAAATATGGATTTGGAATTTAAAGGGTGTTCCAATAGTTGATGTAATTTCAATTGTGTAGCCGTACTTTTGAACCGTTATAGACAGAACGCTGAAACTTAAAAGGGACCTGTATTTCTAAATCCGCTATATTACCGAGTTTCTAATTTGAATTTAGAAATTAAAGGGTGTCCCATAATTACTGTAGATTTACTTATACAGGCCTATCTTTTGAAGCGTTTTAGACAAGCGCTTGTAAATTTGACGCAATGTCGATTGCTATGGCCGTTATAGTAACAGCTGATAATATTTAAAATTATAAATTAAAGGGTGCACCAATAGTTCATTTAATTTGGTATATGGACATACTTTTAAACAGTTGTAGACAGACGATTGAAATTTACAAAGAACCTGTATTACTAACTCCTCTATAACAACAAGTATAAAATTTGGATTTGGAAATAAACGGGTCTCCCAATAGTTGATAAAATATGGTGTATGTGACCGGACTTTTGAACCATTATAGACAGACAGATAAAATTTACAAGGGACATGTTTTGCTAAGTACGATATAACAAGAAGATTAGAATTTAGAAATTGAAGGGTGTTCCCAAAATTAATGTAATTTGTTCTATATGGCCGTATTTTTTGAACCGTTGTAATTTGTATACACCTTAATTTTAGACAGAATTTCCACTGCTTTATTTGGTATAATAAGAATGTTATTATAAATTAAAATAAAATAATTATAAATTAATTAGTTGATATAATCGGATGTATATGGGCAAACCTGATTGCTAAATCTACTGCAACAGCAAGTAAATAATTTGATTTTGTAAATTAAAAAGTGACTCTATAGTTGTTGCAATTTGATAGACATTGCCAAACTATTGAACAGTTAAAAAATTATAAAGTTCGGAGATATAAGTGTGTCCCAATAGTTAGTGTAACCTAATTTATGTTGCCATTCACTTGAGCTGTTGTAGGCAGGCAGATGAAATCTGTTTTGAAGTCGGTTTTTTTTCAAAAGAATCATTAGATCTATTTTTCTATAACTTTTAGCTATTCGGAGCTATAGTGATACTTAGTTTTTTTTTAATTTTAATGTGGTGGCCTTTAAGGCTCATAATACATGTATGTTGCATGAGGGCACCCTTAAAAATATAAAGAAAAAATTTATAAAGTCGGTTAAAAAATAGTTCTATAGGCACAAACATAAAAAGCAACATTCAGTCGAATTGATACCCTGCTTTGTTTTTTAAAGTTGGTTAACAAACCAGTTAAGCCAACAATGAACGCCATCGCTGAACAAAATTTTTCCAATGAACTGAATTGGTGACTGGTTTTGAAAGTAGATCTTGTTAATTCGATAGCGTTTTTTAACCGTCAATCTATTCAATCTATAATGAATATAAATGTCAAAAAGTTGGCGCAGTATGACAGTTTGTTGGACAGTTGACCCTTTCATAATTTCTATAGGGCTTAAAAACAGCAAATAGTTGTTAGGAAATTATAACGAATAATAGAATGCGGTTTAGTTGAAAGACATAACACGTAAGCGAATCGAAATTATTTTTTAAATAAAAATCAATTTTAATCGTAATGAGCTCATGATATATAATAATAAGCTGGTAAACTAATACATCTCTTCTATTTCATTGCAGCGGATTTACAAAAATATTTTATTTCCTGAATCATATAAATTTTATAGTTTTTAATACAAATATAACATTGTACATTAAAGTTAAATGTTTCGTGGTACTTGCATGCTTGGAAACAAAACAAAAAAAAAAAAAAAACTAAAAAAACAACACTTATCTTATAAAGTTTTGCTTTTAATACAAATATTGTGAAATAACACTAATTTCGGGATTGAATTTAGGGTCTGTTAGGTTAAATATCTTAGATATTATTCAAGGTGCAGAAGCAACTTAAGCTTCCTTTTAATGGTCACTGTTGTAGCTGTAGGAAAAGGAAAAAGAAAGAGTTAGTTTTCTACCTTTTCTGCAAATGACCTGCCTTATTTGTGTCTATAAGGTGCCTTACTTGCTTGCGCGAAGCAAACTATTACGTCAACTAACTACACAACAAACCTTAACTACTGCCCGTGTTTTGACCGCTGTATTGCAAAAAGTACGATAATCTATCTTCTTTCTTTTTGTTTAAATTTACAAAAAAAAAAATATTTTTCCTGTAAAAATTTCATTTATATCGCTTTTGAAAGAGCGGTAAACCTTGTTCTAGCATTACTAACAGATCAAAAGATTCTGGCATATTTAAAAGAAAATGTGCTGTGTGAAGTATAATGTCAACAACGGTATTGTCGAATCAAAAGTTAAGCAGGTCCTTTAAAGGAATTTACCATCCCCAAAGCAAAGCTTAGTGCTAATAACGATACTAACAGTTAACTGCAAATGTCAAACGTGATTTCAAAAGTTTTTCGGATTGTTGATATTGAACTTCTTGTAAAAACCTTTACTGCTACTTTCAAAATAGGCAGTCGACAAATCTTACTCCACTATATCTCTTTCTTGCTACGACAAAATGCTCTGGAGTCATCATCCGACAGCTGGTACAGTTAAAAAGTTGATTAATTTAGTTTTATTTTAATATCCATTTCATCATTTTTCTGCAAATACCTTTTACAAGCATTGTTTGCCGCTGGTAAATTATTAAAAAATTATTTTGAAAATAAAAACGTTAAATTAGCTTTTATTTTTGTAATTGTTTTCTTGTTATTAGTTTTGCTTAAATAAGTAGTTGACGGATTTACACATTGCACGCGCAGAAAATAAATAACTAAATATACATGTTTATGTACAACGTCATTGACCAGTAAATCCATTGAACTGACAACAAAACAACTAAGTTGTCAAGTCCAAGACCAACAGAAATCGCATTCCTCTTACCACAAGGTTACAAATATTGGTGAACCAACAAACAAACGACTGTAAAGCTAACCTATTCACATACACACACGCACAGGTACACCAAAAACTAAAATACTTTGATGTGTTTAAAATACTCATACTTGAGTATAAAATTTCTAAAAAGTTGTGACTGCCTGCAAAAGAAATAATGAGTAAAAAATTATTTTGTATGCTCTGTTGTACTTTAACTCCATTAAATGATCAGAAAGAATAAAAATAACACAAAATTGTGAACAAAATTGAATAAATATTCATAGAACGATATAAATGAATAACGAGCGAATTGATCATCAACTGGCGATATTGACCAAATGTCGCAACGTGTTAAAAATTATTGATGAGTAGGTAAAAAATAAAAATATACATATACGTACCATTGAGGTTAAAGAGACAAACAGACACACAGACATAAAGACAGACATGACATAGCAGAACAGACAAATCAACAAGCACAGGTTAATAAAGAATCTTTCATATATATAAATTAATACAACCTTACATTCATACATTTGTATTTAATCTTAATATATAAAAAAAATTAAATTTTAACATTCTAAATATTTAAAATTCTCTTTATAAACTTTAAGTACGTTTCGTATGAAAAGACAACTCTATTAAAAAATTTTAATGTTGCTGTTTTCATATGACACAAAAGTGCAACTCCCACTTTAAGATCAAAATCGTATAGACCTTTAAACAGAAGAAACCCGAACATATTCTATATAATGGTCACAGATAAAGATTCATAAAAAAACCAACACTAACATCAGTAGAACAAAAATAACTTTTTTGGCTAAACATTAACACTTAAACTGTTGCTTTATTTTTTGTTGTTGTTTGTTTATTGTATTATTGTTTTTGTTACTGTTGTTTGTTATTTAGGAAACCTTCGTGGTGCAAAAATTAAGGTGAGGTTTTTTTTTACCTTTTTCTTCTTTTCTTGTTCTTCAATTTATTTATTTTAACACTTATTTTATGTTTGTTTTGTATTTGTTTTTTTTAACGATCCTATTGATGGATGTCGTTGTTACACCTACTGAATACTTGCATTGACTTCGTTTACGTCAGACATGTAAAAGAACTGCTTTACCCTTTAAATCACGAAATAAAAAGTGTAAAGAAATTGATAAACTTATTATTAAATAATCACCCCTATCATGAATGTATTTTCACTCGAAATTTGTCCCCTTTTCCCTAAATTGCAATAGTGAATAATTCACGTGAACAATTTTTCACGTAAACAAAAATTCCCCTTATCGTAATTGATTTTTCCCTGGAAATTTTTTCACTTTTCCCTTAGATTTGTTTACTTAAATTTTGCTGGGGAACTGCATACATTATGCTAGTTTTTATATGTTTTTATTAGAATATTTACATCAACACATTTTTTTAATTCGATATCAGTTACTGCAGTGCAGACTGACATTATGCTCGTCAAGATGCGAAACAAAGAGATCTATTGGTTATAAATTTATGAAGATTTTTTATTAAAAATATTTTTAAATGAAAAAAAATTGGAGATAGAAAAAATCAGATATAAAAATTTATTTTATTGAAATGGGTCAGTAGCAATGTCTAGGGTAACTTCAAGGGCTTTTAAGCGTCTTGCACGTCACGTTGTAGAAATAAAATTGTTCTATGTTGTACTATCTCCTCCTCTTGCAACAACACAATAGCAGCAATCATTAACAATCATTAACATTTCTAAATTATTTATAACTTTAAAAAATTTGGAATATTTTTTTCCCCTTTTTATATTTTCTTCTTTCTAATTTGTATTTAGTACGAATTGATAGCGGGAACTAACGTTCCCATGAAATTCACCAAAGCAACTTTCCCTTCATGGGGAATAAAAATTTCATGGGAACAATAATTTTAAATTTTGTTCACGATAGGGGTGATTATTAAATATTAAATATATCTTAAGTTATAAATTTAAAAGTTTTCAGCAAATTAGAACTGGTATTATTTAATGATCCTGGAATCGTTACGTACGGATATCTTTCACATAAATTTAATCTAAATAATCTAATGGTGAAGAATATTTTTGTTTGAATGAATATTTTGAAGAATGTATGTATATTATTTAGTTAATGATCAATTGTTTTGTAATAAGATTTGCAAGTGGTTTCTAAACGATTATTAAATTTTTTATGCTCTAGAGGTAATTTTATCAAGACCAAAAAAAGTTTCGTTTGAGGTTTTCTTTTCTACACTCCTTCTTTTCAAACTTTAAGATATTTTCCAAAAAGCAACACTCAAAACCACGATGACAGAAGATTTAGTTTACAACTTTCATACTAGACTAAAAATAGTAAAATTACTGATGGAAAATTTATGAAACTACAACGCAGATGGGAGTGTTTTAAAATACGGATGGGCTCTAAATGAGTGTTCTGAAATTTGGGTTTAAATGAAGGAAATTTTAAAGAAATACAAGAATTTGTTAGTTCGTTTCATAACCACTTAGAGAGAAAGCGTGCAACACTAAAAATGGCTATATCCTCCTCTTGGTCTAAATATATTAAAAATTCCGAAAATTTTCAACAAAAATAAGATCAAAATATTTGTTGCTGCTTCTCGCTCTATACTGTTATATGGAGCCCAAATATGGGGTTACCAACAATATGAAATAGTGGAGAAATTGGAACGATTTTTTTTTTATAAAAAATATGTTGTGCTTGCCTTGCAACACCCCAAACTACTACTAAATTCGTTGTATCTGGACACCCTAAAACTACATTTTGATTACATCAATAAAGTGCTTAAGTTGCCATACGATAGGTTGCCACGAAGGCTGGCTGAAATAATAATTGCCAAACATACTTTCTGGGATGAAGAATGGACTAACTTGTGTGCTAAAATCAATTTTACTACAGCAAATGACTCGGATGCTCTCAGTCCGTATAGCAAGTTAATCTTACGAAAAGGCAAAACTCGTCTCTAACGCAAAAAATTCTCAATTTCACGACCTATATTCTCAGCTGAACTACTCCCTGCTTAAAATTACTTCTTCAGATTTTTCGTCCCGTGCTTTATGTCTAATAATAAGAGCAAGATCTGGTCTTTTAGATATAAATGCTAGAGCTTTTCGAAGTACATCAACTGGTCTCTGTACAATCTGTAATCTTGATGCATCAGAAAATACTTTTCACCTTATTGGTAGCTGCCCTGTTTTCAATGGATACAGACGTAATTATTTTTATAAAACTCAATTAAACTTAACGGTATGTCATTTAACTATAATGCTCTCGTTAGCTATAGAAGGTTGCTTGAAATACAGAAAACTAATGAATTTTTAAAAGTTAATGTTAAATATTTTTCAAATTTTATTTATCGTTCCTTTTAATTAATTAATATTATTAACAGAATTATATTCCGCCAATGTAGCTCTTAACTATTAAGTTAAGCCATCTATAGAAAAATTAAATGTATTAAATGTATTTTTTTAGAGTAATATATTCTGTAAAGATATATGTATATATGTATATATGTATATACTAACTATTAACTAAATTAAAAAAAATACAAGGGATTGTTTTTGAATAAATATTTTATGTTTTGTTTTCAACATTTCACTTAAAGGGTGAGGGGCACGAGTTTACCTATCACCCAGTATCAAAAATAAAATAGTTTATTTTAAGAAAACAAAGGCCTAAAACTTTTTGGAATGCGAAAATCAACTTAGAGAATACCTTAGAGATTAGATAACAATAGATTAGTATTTTTAAAACCTTAAATTACATTTTTAAAGTATCTTTAGTTAAGTTGGCTCAATATTTGTAATCAGTTAAACTTAAAATTCAAAAAAAAGACTCTAAAAAGTTTGCAGTGATTCGTTACACGCTCTATACAGAGATACTATTTTGCAGAAAAAAATTTTTTTTGCTAAGAAATTATGAATCATAAGAAAGTTGCAGGAACAAAGTAATAGAAAAACACTATAGCATCAGCAAAAAAAGGAAAATATTCTTTTTCAATCTGGCTTAAACGGAACAACTTAAAAATTATTTCTGTGTGTTATTCTAGCGTTGCTGACCTTCATATATATATATATATATATATATATATATATATATATATATATATATATATATATATATATATATGTATGTATGCTTCTTTGTAAGAACGTAGGTATGTATATACTTTTTAACGTATAATATTTTTAATATACATAGTTTTACATAATGTTCAATTAGCTTAAAATCGGTTGATCAGTCTCAAATTTAGTTTAAAGTGCAGCCAAAAACCAATTATTTGCCTTACAAAATCCTTAGTTTTATATTTTTTTGTTACTTTGTATGACAAAGAAAAACCTTTTTGTTACCAATTGATCGTAAAAATGTGTAATAATGTAAACATTTGTTTTACGCTGACACTAAATGTCATGTCAACAGAGCCTGACCTGTTTTTTATTATTCAAGATTCTGTTCGACAAGTTCAACATACTTTTAGAACTTGCATTTGAGTATGAATATAATGTGATGTTGGACGACTTAAAAACACTTTCGAATTGACTTCAAAATCCAACATGAATTGGAGTTCATTATAAATTTTTCGATATATGAAATGTTCTTATACGTTCTTAAATATTTTGTTGACTTTTACAATTCAAGATTAGTTTTTTTAAATTTATTTTCTATACATTTAAAGATATTTAAATACATATGAATATTTACAAAACTACATACGTACACTTAAAATACAATTTATATAAGACTTTTTATTCGATCACGTACAAGACGCCTCGTCAGATTTTTAAGTAAGTTGTTTTGTGTTTGTTTTTGTTTTTCTTTTGTTACTCTTTTCCTGCTACTACTTTATGTTTTTGCGTTGAGGTAAATGATCGATGAATAATTCAATGTACGCAGTGAACTTTAAGGTATTTAGATAAAAGTTATACTAAAAGACGAGGTCAAGTCAATTAAGCCTATTGTAAATAAGAAGTGAAATTTTTTTGACGTGAAATTTTTATTCCACCCGAACAGCAACACCTGCAAAAAGTTCGTGTAAAAGTTCGTGACAAATGTAAATTAAAGAAAACTGTATTTTGATTAAAAATAACTATTGAACATATAAAATGGTAAAATGCTTAGAATCGGCTCAATACTTTTGCTGCAAGAGGAGGCAAATATGGACACACGACTTGTACGTAGAGTGCTGCGAAACGCATCTTACTCATAATCACTGCAGCTTTTATACGAACATACCGCGACTTATCTGCGCACACGTATTAAAGTGAAAACAGGGCCAGCACTAACTACTTAACTCTTCTGCAATAGACCTGTTACATTGCATCTTGTCACTGATTTCACCCCAAAATCACTTTTTATTAAATTAGATGAAAAATACTAACGTGATATATAAATTCCACTATCAAAATTAAAGTGAACAAAACAATAAAAGAAATCCGCATTTGGCGAATACGATAACATCATGAACAGGAAATTTTTTTTCAGTGGTTTCTTTAAGAGGAAATTATTCACGATTGCAAAAACGTAGAATATGAAAAATTTTCATGAAAAAATAATTCCCGATAGGGTTGAATATGTCTGTGCATTAGGGTGGGTTAACTTTTTTTTCTTAAATAGACGTAAAAACGTGATTTACAATAAATTGTAAGAAAACTTGACTAAGAAACTAGCTGCCGCCGAGGCATAAAATGGAATCTTGGAGAAAATTGGAGAAAATCATTTGGCAACAGAATTTTGACATAAATGATGCTATAAAAAATGCACTCAGAATGGTGAGCTTAGCTCGGTTTTAAATAAAAGGTAACGAGAGAAAAATACTATTGTGCAAAATTTGCACATTTTTAAATAATGCTGGGTTTAATCCTGCTTTATCTTTTCAAGCCATATTTTATACATTTTTATTAAGAAAATTAAATTTTTAATTTGCTCAACAATCAATTAGAATTTAACTTAAAAAAAATGTTTTATTTCGTGTAAATCAAACAAAGGAGCCTAAGTTTCTTAAACAATTCATCACGATTTTCGCTCGATAGTTTGAAAACTATTTATTTTGAACAAAATTCCGTATATCGTGAACTACTGAAGATATCCAAAAGAAAGCTCACAGAGGCAAGTCAGAACTGTTTCTGAGTGGAACTGCGAACGACCAGCACCCTAGGGTAAAGAGGGTTCTGGGAAGGCCACCAACGTTGGGTACCTCGGGCATATAATTTTTTTGAAATCTCTTAAGAAGTTTATTTTTAACTCTATGCTTGAGATTTTTTTAATTAATTTAGACCCTCCAAATATGTATAAAAAGTGTGTGTACAATTTGGAAGAAAGTTGGCTTGCAATTTTTTTTAAGTTTTGACCGACCTAAACTAAGTATTTTTGGCGAAGTGCATTAATGATCGAAAAAAATTTTTCAAAATCGGTTTAGAAATAAGTGAGTTCTGCGGACACAATCATTAAAAATCAACATTCAGACGAATAAAGCAATACATAATAATTTATTTGTAATAAAATAAGGTTTAAGAAAAATTGGTTCAAAAATAGCACTTATATTAATGTTTTGTAAAGACATAGCAAAAGTTGCTAGCTTTTGTATTTTTCATAGTCAAACCTGTTAGCGGGAGCTTGACCAAAACTTTTGCTATACGGCTGTCACGATTTTTCTTACCAGAGAAAATTGGCCCACCCTACAGTACATAATCATTTAAATAGCGAATAGCTGTAAAAATTAATTGTATTTCAATCGGTGAAAGTGAATTAAAATAGGTCTTCAAAATCTTGCACTGTTGCATTTAATACCGTCTACATAAAAATATGTCCAAAAAATCGTTTCAATAATAAGATTTAACAAAAATTTTCCAGTTGGCTTTAAAATTAGGATTTTTCTTTCAGAAAAATGATTTATTTTTACTGCACAATTATCAGAAAGTACATGATTTTTAAACACTTATTGACTCACTCTCGAACTTAGAAATAGTTTTAAAATTATTTCTTCAAAACATTTTTAATACAAATAAAGTTCATCTTCGATCCATAAGTTTGCACATTTCGAATAAAAACCCTCTGTTATGTATTATATTTTACTGAAAACACTTCTCTCTACATTCCTACGCGGGAAAAAATTAAAACCGTCCTTGTTTATAAATAAATAAGTTTTGTTTCTTGTGAGAAAAAAATGAAAAATTAAAAATTGCTTTTTAAATAAAAAAATATTATGCAGATTATGGAAGGAATCAGTAAAACGTTTCATTAAATAAAAAGCATGAGAAGCTAAAGGTTTAATTTTTGCCAAATTGTATATATGTATATGTATTGGATAATTTTTTATAATTTTGTTCAAAATGTTTGTTAACACACAGTGGGTGAGTTCCAAAATGTCAAAAAACATTGCAGTGATGTGGTTTTGCTACCGTTTTAATATAAAGTAACCAACTATGTTGTTTACTTTGTAAAAAAAACTTTGCAAATTTTTTACGTTTAGAAATACTTTGTAATCAGTTTTTTTTTTAATATGGCCATGTCAACAATAAAAATTTAATCTTTGAAAACTTGATGGGATTATTGGACGAAACACTTCAAAGCAATTATTATTGTTATGGTTTTGATTTCCTGGAGCACTTTCTCCCATAATACAATTCTTTTCTTTTTTAAATTTAGCTTAAATATCAATTAAATTTAAAAGAAATTTTTTTTACTTTTCATCCGCCATGTTTGATGTTATTTTGCACTAAATATCAACAAAGCAATAACAAAATTAGTGCTACACAGTTTGCTTTTGTTTGCGTATCAATAACTTTTATTACACATTTAGAGATGCATAACATTGTCAATGTTTACATGGTTGCGTTTAGGAATGCATGACTTTGTTAAGTTGCGTTGCACATGACGTTTTGGAACTCACCCAGTCTTAGAACTTTGCGCTCAAAGACTTGCATTTCTTTCATAACCGAAGGCAAAATTGTAAACCATATCGGAAAGCCGTATAAAAGAATTGGCCGTATGCATACTTTATAAATCAACAATTTTGTCTTATCTCGCAAATACTTACTGCCAAACAATCTTCCAAAAGTAATTTTAATCCTTTTTACTCTGTTTAGCAAAACTTTAGAATGATGGTTAAATTTAAGAAGCTTGTTGAAATTAATCGCTAAATATTTAAGATTTTCTACAAAAGGAATTTTTTGGCCATCAAGGTTGAGAAAATTAAGATTCTTACTTTCAGGAACAATAAACAAATGCTGTACAAATGCTGTACAAATATAGCGCCAAAATTGATCCCTGCGGAACACCACAACATACATTACCAAAAGCAGACGCACAATTTTCTATTTTTTAAAAAATTATAAATAAGCTTAATTATGTAAGGACTGAAGCCAATATTTATCATTTTAAAAATAATGCCATCATCATAGGCGCGATCAAAAGCCTTTCCAACATCAAGAGAAACTGCTATCGTACAACGCTGATCTCTTAAATTTTTCACAACATCATATTGAAATTTTAGCAAAGCCTGGCTTGTCCAGTGAAATCTTTTGAAACCAAGCTAAAAATTTGGAATATAAGAAGTGCCTAAATTAAAATCCATTTTACACCGGATAACTTTTTTAAAGAGCTTTCCTAAGTTGGATAGAAATGAAATTGGTCTCACATTGTCTAATTCAAAGTTTTTAGGCTTTTTTAAAGTCGGTACAATTTTTGCTACTTTCCAAGAATTTAAAAAATATCCATTGCGAATGCAGTTATTGAATATAATCGCTAAATAATCAAAAGCTATGGTAGGAAGCATTTGTATAATGTAATTTGAAATACAATCCAAGCCAGACGAGTTTTTATTATTCATTGTTTTAGAAATAGACAAGAAGCTGATCAATTCTAGTTAACAAAGAATTATCTTGAATGTTAGTTGATGGAAAATGTTTATCGAAATTAAACTGAGGGTTTGGTATCTGAGACAAATGTGATTCTATTAAGCTTTCAATATCTGAAATATCCCGATTAGGAACTGTACGAGAATAAATAGCTGAAAAATGGCAATGGAGATATGATAACTTTTGTCTATTATCAGTTATGTCTGTTCCATTTGCAATTATTTTCGTAACGTGAATTTTTTTGAACCACCTAAAATATTATAGCGCAATTCACAATCAATTGTGTAGCATACTTTTAGTTTGCACCAACAAAACATATATGCCCTATTCACAAGCCCCCTAGTACGTGCTAAGTGCTAACAAAATACAACGGTGCTAGCTGTGTTGTTGGTAATTTTCATGCAAACATGCGATACAGCACTTAGTACTTTTTTTCATATGTTTTTCAAACGTTGTATTTGTTTAAATGTTTTATGTTTAAATGAATTATTATTTTTGTGTTCATGTGTGAATTATATTAAACTAAATTGAATTAAAAGATATTTTTATTAGTTTTATTTATTTAGTTTATTGATTTGACTGATTTATTAGAAAGTTGAAGTTGAAAGTTGCCAATATAAAAACTGTTCTTTAAGATTAATATTGCTTCAATGACTCGATTTCTAATATTTTGTATGGTACCGCCATCACCTATACCAAAAAGAGATGCTACCTTACGAACACAAGCACCATTTCCTGAAGATCCCAAGCAGTAAAGTACAATTTTAAGCTGCAAGTCAATGCGTAGCTGGAGCCTTTCGCCAATTGTGTGAAAAACATCGTCATTTTTTATAAGGTTGAATATATAGGCAAATTCCTCTGGCCGTAGTCGTATCATATGAAGAAATCTGTTTTCATCAAAATATCTTAAAACCCGATTATGCCATAATGATGCTTTTGGTAGCCCTAAATGTATAATTCTGCGACTGGAGAGCAAGTACATTAGGTTCATCCTAAAAATGTCTTGAATTTCATCCTCACACAAAAAATTTATTAATTTATTTTTTTCTGTTTTCTCCCCCATTTGGCTTATAAATATCAAATGATGAATAGCACTTTTCTTCTTCTTATTTACTTTTTGACGTATGAAGTTCAATGTACAATGGCACACTGATACAATGGTTGTTCACAAAGAAGTAAACAAAAGGTAGTATGCAATACTACCTACACCTTAGCAGAGCTTGTGAATACGGCAATAGTAATGAGTAAAATATGCTACATAATTTTGCAAATGCTATGATGCAAGACTATTTGCACAAGATCGTGAATTGGGCCTATAAATTTATTCTGAATACCGTAGGGCTAGGTTTAATATTTGCAAGACGATTTCTGAAAATTACGGCTTGTTCAATTTCAACCAACTCCTTTACAATTATTTTTAACAGATAAATCTGTTTTGACAACAAAATATAATGTGATCGTTTCCTATCTAAAATTCTCTTAAAAATCCGTCTGAGTTCTTTTTGCCTTCTAAATTTTTGTTTATATAATTTTTTTTATTTTTTCGGATATAAAGATATATTTATTTTTATATTTTTTATTTTTTCACAGTGATTATCAGTTACTTGATTTATTATACAAGAAAATTCTTCAACAAAACTATCAATCTCCAAATTTGACAAATTCACATTAGACGGAGGAAAATATAAATTTATTTTTGAAGCGATTTCATCATTGAAGGAGCTCCAATTAGTATTCTTAAAGGAAGTAAGTACACGAGGTTGTCTTAACACAAATTCAAAATTTAAAAATCTTAATTGAAGATGCAAAAGGAAATGATCCAAAAATGTAGGAAGAGATTTAATCGCGAAATTTGAGCTAACTACGAAATGATCCAGGAAAGAATTACCGTTTGGAAAAGAAGGCATAGAATCAGAAATTCTGATAAAATCTGCACAGAAATCTGTTAACCAGTTGAAAAAAGCAATACCATTGCAATTACTCAGTACATCGCCCCACGAAATATGTTTTGCGTTAAAATCACCTCCTAAAATCACGCCGTCATAGTTAGATGAAACTACTTGGATGGCAGGCAACCCATTATAAATTAAATTTTAATTATTTATGTATTTAATGAATAACTTAGAAATAATATTTTATTACAAGTTACTAAAGAACTACGAGCACTAGCTGCTAGGGCTATCAGCTCTATGTTAAGCAAAGCAACAAAAAATTAATATGAAAACATACAAAGGATTAACAAATACTGTGTACAAAAGGCGATAGATACATATTTTAAATCTTGTCATAAATATTTATAGTTTTTAACAGTTTAGTCAAATTACTAACGTTTTCTTTTAATATATTTTAAAGTAACTTAAAGAATGAAAATTTATTGACTTTGCATATTGAAGTTATATGGTGACATTCGTGGACTAGGTGCTGCATCGTCATCTTAGGTTCAGGACAGAAAAGGCATTTCGGTGGTGGCCATAGTAGATTAACTGTTGGTGAGTTAATCTACTATGGCCGAGTCTCAATCGTATGTAATTTTGCAAAGATTTCCTAGAAACTCCTACTGGATAAGTTGATGCTTTACAACAAGGATTAAGTTGATTATAATAGTGTGTATAAGACCTCCATTGGATATTTTGTTTATTATCAATGTATTTACGTATAGCTTCATATATCAACATTTTATTTTGGGTAAGTTTTATTATCCTTGGCAACTTTGGTACTTCTTTAGCCGCTGTGTCAGCTCTTTCATTTCCTACTATATTTGAGTGGCCAGGTATCCACATTAACTTAATTTTGTTTAGAGATCGAACTAAGTTGTCTCTAATTTTATAAATAATATCATCTCTATTTGTAGAGTTTTGTATTGCTGTTATGCAAGATTTAGAATCATAGCAGATAACATATTTATTTCGTTGGTTTTTAATCCATTTGATAGCATTTAAGATAGCAATTGCTTCCGCAATAAAAATTGGAGTGAATGAATGAAGCAGGCCTATTGTATAACGTTAAAGTTATCGTCAATGAAAGCGTAAGAAACACCTTTGACGGACTTTGACCGATCCGTGTAACATATTAACCACCCTTTTTGCTTATGTTCTTCCTTCTTTTGTAAAAATAGGGAGATATAATTTACAACTGGAGTTGAGTTTTAAGGAAAAGCTAACAAGGAGGTATCATTACTATTATAATGAAGATGCCAGGGTGGTCGCAAAGAAATAAAAGCTTTTTTAGGGAATGATCTAATGCCAATTATGTCTATATATTCTGTTATGCGCTGCACTGCAGATTTTAATTTTTTCTTACGCATTGACTTTGATTGATTTGAAGAATGTGGTTTTCAGATGGAACAAGTAAGTTGGTGGCAAGTTTAGCGGTATTTAAGTTATCGAATGTTGGTAATTCGGATTCTGCTTAGATATTTAAAATTGGGGTGCTTTTGAAGGCTCCAATACCAAACCTTGCTGCGGCATGATAAAAGGTTTAATTTTGCTTAATAATGATTTTGCAGCATACTCATAGAAGGGCAGACCATATTCAATTTTTGAAACAATCAATGATTTTATAATGTTCACTATGGTCTTCGAACGAGAATTTGAATTTATACCACATAAACATTTAATAAGCCTCAACTGATTATCCAGAGCTTTGATGAGATATGTTATATGTTCTTTCCAGTTATATTTTCTGTCAAAGATTAGACCTAGAATCTTCATATGATCTACCATAGTTATAGCACAGTTATGAATAAATAATGCCTGTTGCGTACAATAAACTTTTTGGCAAAAATGAATAGCTTTAGTTTTTTTTAAACGAAATCATAGCGCTATTACCATCACACCAAGCGTTTAACTCATCGATGAGATTATACATTTTGACAAGATCGATATTTTTTTGTTTATACTTTTTAATAATTAAGCAAAGGTCGTCAGTATACATACAGTGCTGAAACGTGGAGTGTTTTACAATTATGCGGTTAATTTTTTCGTAATCAATTAGAAATAATATCACCGAGATAGGAGAGCCCTGTGGAATACCGTTTAATAATGGAAAGATAGGAGAGTGAAAATCATTTACCCTTACTCTGAATTTTCTGTTGGATAGAAAGTTAAACACATAACTAAGCATTTTATATCCAATACTCCATTCTTTTAGCTGTGAAACGATAGTGTGAATGCCTACTCTATCAAAATCTTTTACAAAGTCCATTGATACAATGGTTAGGTGATTACCAGATGAAAGGGCTTTAGTAATTTGTTGATCCATATAAAGTAAGATATCACTTTTGCTTTTTTTACGGGTCTTAAAAGCTACTTGTTTTGGGTGTATGAGCTTGTTTTCTTGAAGAAACCGCCAAAGTCTTTTAGCCATAATTTTTTCCAATAGTTTGCTTACACACGATAGAAGAGAAATTTGTCTGTAACTCTCTAGTTTATTTTTTTTCCTTTCCAGGTTTCAGGCAGGGTGTGATTGTTGAGATTTTCCATTCTTGAGGAATATTACCAGTCTCGATTATGCTATTGAATAGTTTCACGCAAACTACTTTGAATGAAATTGGGAAGTTTTTTAGCGTAGGGTAATTTATTTTATCAAAATCAGGTGTTTTTCCTTTAAGAGAATTAAGGGCTGAATTAAATTCAATAAGGCAATTTGAGACTCAATTTCGAAGTTGCATGCGGGACGTAGTTTATTGTAATATTAATAGAGTTTTTGTAATTTATAAAACTTTGACAGACCACCAAATAGTGTTGCAATTTTATCTGGCTCCGAATAAGTTGAGTTCAAATGATCAATACGCTCAACTGTTTGTCTAGTATTATTCCCCTGAAATCTTTTAAGCTTTGACCATAATTTTTTAGATGAAGAAGAAGGACTGATTTCGGAAGTAAATTTAAAAAATTATTCTGCTTTTGCAATTTTTGCATGTTTTTTAAAAACCGCGTTAGCTTTTCTGTATTCAATTTTATTTTCCAGTGTAGGACAGGTTTTAAATTTGTACCAGCAGGATTGTTTGAATTTTCGCATTTGCGCAAGTTCCTTGCTCCACCAATGTACTGGCTTACGTTTACTACAAGAAGAGGTTCTAGAAATAGATTCACTTGCAGATCCGATAAGAATTTTTTTCAGTCTTGCTGCATCCTTATTGCTATTATTCGTCAATTTCAAATTAAGATTTTTATGGTTAATTCAATTTTGACATATTTGCCAATTTGCTATATCGGTTTTAAACTTGAAATTTTTTTTGAAAATCTAGTTGTTAGTGTTGTTAGTTTTGGAGATTTTGATAGAAATGGGAAAATGATCGCTTCCGTGTGTAAGTGAAGAGTGGGTTGAGAAGTGAGTAGGGGATCTGTTGTTAAGAACAATTAGATTAGATTGTAAATAGAATTCCTCTAACATTTTGCGACGACGATTTGAGCATGGTGAACCCTAAAAAGGACATGCGGGTTTAAATCAGCTAAAATTAATGTTGTAGAGTCAATGCAACCGCTAAGCAAGTCGAGATCTTGTTTTGTAATTGGCTGTGACGGAGTTGCTTATAAAGATATTATATTAAGTTTTACTATTGCCACTAAGCATACAGAGGTGAAACCCTTGGCACATGGAAAACAATATAATCAGGTTTTCTGCAGGTTCTCAAGAAAGAGACAAATACAGTGCTATATTGTTATGAACAAGGTATAATAAACAAAACAAAAACTACATATTTTACAAGAAAACATACAGCACAAAAAGGCTTTGCCACAAAAGAATATTGTTTATTCTCGTAAATAAAGAAATCATTTATGAAGTAAAAAAATGTGATATCCTGTGGTCTTACAAGATAAAAGAAGTGAAAAAGTCTCTAAATCTGCAGTGTTTTTTTAATTCAGAAATTGTGATCTGTGGCAGAAATGCAGCGTCATTTTTTGTGGACGTGCTAAAATTAAAAACTATAACTTTTTCCGTCAATTGATTAATACAAATATAACATATAAATATCACTTTTTTAATTTTATAAATTTTCATAAAACCAACCCTTATTTTTGCCTATAATAAAACATTTAATTTTTTCTTGCGCCAGAAACACAAATCAAAACAAAATTGAAGTCGATAAGATGTCAAGAAAGAGATGCATAGAAAAAACAAGACGACTATAGTCTCGTGACACCTCTGTATACTCGGTGCTATTGCTTCAATTGCTACTCCAACGGAATAAAAGCTAAGATTAGGTGTGAAGGATTGGTGTTGTATAGATTTTTTTTATTAACAGAGCAGTACCGCCTTTAGCAATAGATGAGTTGAAATTGCTAACAGTGGCTTCATAGTTTCCTAGCTTAATAGTATTTCATTTAAAATGAGTTTCGTGTAATGCAGTCACATCTGGTGGATTGTTATTAACTAGAATTTGCAGTTCGTGTAAATTATTATGATAACCGTTAATATTCCACTGAAGAACATTAAGGACCATGAAATTTATAACTAAAACGATATACTCCAGCAATACCTTTAAAAGTATGCTGGAAAGTTTAAAGTAAGTATATCACCAGTGGTATATGAAAGTATATCAAATTGATATACTAGTTTATATCCATATTGTTACTTGGGATTATACTATCATCTGCAAGTTCTTCCAAGATTTTGATATTTGTTTTAATACTTTCCTTTTTAAGCAGTAGTTTATTTTTAAGTGAAAAATTTTCAATAGTATCTTTTGTAGCTTTATTGATCGAGAAAGATTGATTTCAGATTTCGCTGACATCTTGTTTACTCTTAAATGTAGCTTCGTTGGATTTAGCAGGGATTACAATGTTATTATTGGAGCAAGTTGGTTTATCCTGTTGTATTTCAGATGGGGTAGTTGCTTTTACTTGTTTAGCAACTTGATTTATTCTTTTTTGCGTATTTATATAGCTTCTTCAAGCGATTCTTTTGGTATATCTGTTGAAATTGATTCAGTTGATTCGTTTGCTTTTTGGCTTGCTTCATTTTAAATTTAATCATAAGTTGGCTTCTCTTACATGTTGGACAGTTTTTGTTTAATGCACTGTGTTCGTGCATCGGGCATGGCATTGGGTCATGTATACTAGAGGAACAGACTTCGCATTTTTGTTCTGATTTGCAGTGTTTTTTATTATTTCCCAACTTGAAGCAATTTTTACATTGCATTGGCTGCGAAACATGTGGACTGACTTTAACAACAAGAAAACCTAATTTGATTTCAGTAGGAAACGTGAAGCGGTCGAAAGAACGTATATGTAAACAAATGTTTGTAAGCTGGCCATCAATAAATTTCTTTACTCTGTGACAATCTAAACCTCCTTGATCCTTAAGACCTTCTATTATTTCTGTTTCAGACAAGTTTTTTAACAGTGGGGCAAATACGACTCCTTTAGTAGTGTTAAGGGTGGGATGCAATCTGACTGTATCAGGACATACACCAATAAGTTCTTTTATTTTTAGAAATTTGTTTGTTTGAGTTGCATTTTTTGTTAGCACTAATAAGTCGCCATCACGTGTAAAAGTGACTTTTTCTAATTTATCATAAGTAATTGACTCTAATGCCTTCTTGAGCAAAAATATATTAAAGTCTTTTAAAGATTTTTCTTTTATGGCAATTTTTAATAAGAATGTATTTAGGATTGTAATTTTTAGGCTTTTGTAATGTAATTAATTTAGGAAAAATATTTGAGTCGTTAATATCTACTTTTGTAACCTTTTTCCGCTTGGGAGCAGGGTCAGGATCAGGATCAACGGGGGCAAAAAAGAGTTTTTTTTATAGATTTAAATATTTATTTTTTAAAGATAATTGTTTTAAGCGACACGAAGAAAACACCGAATATAGACACCGACTAGTTAGCGTATATATATTATACTTAAATACAATTTAAATTAAATTCAAATTATTTAAAATTGTTTTTATTAATCAAATTAAATTTTATTATTTTTGAATGACACAAAAAGAAGACTGCTCACTTACAAATTCTTTTTGAAACTGTAAATTGTAATTAAAGTTACACGAAATATATAAAGAACCAAATAAATTTTTTTTAGGCAAGCCATCAATTAATAAAAGAATTTCAACAAAAATATTTGGAAATGTAATTAACGCCAGCACTGAACCTCTCTTGAGTTCGCCTTAGGGGATTCCCAACTAACTTACTGACTTAGCAAGTTCCTGAAATGTGTAAAATCATTCGCACTTTTACCGGGAAGCAATGTAATTAAAAATAAACTTGTATCCACATTAGACTTTCTTTAAAACTTGGTCTGAAATTTTGCAATCTTTTCTACAGTGTTTTGTATGACCTCATCAAGGTCTTTCTTAATATCAGCAATATCTGTCTTATAGTAAAGATCACGAAGAACAATAGTATTCTTTTTAAGCGCCTTTGGTGTGAAAGAGTACGATTCAACATTTTTATCTTTCAGCAACGCCATCATTTCTTGGTGGACACAAGGGTCGCGCACATAAAGCTTGCTTTTGAATCTTGATTTATTAGTAATTTTAAAGTGGATATTTTTAGCTTTTAACTGATCCACTAAACTCTTGATATTTAAGTTAAAAATAAAATTAAGTGGACAATAACTTCCGACACTAATTTTAGTGGTTTTCCTCCTTTATGTTTATTTTTAAAATCATTACAAGTTTTATCCATTTCAATTTCACCCAAAATTGGGAAACGGTTTTTATTATTAACACTTGGAGCTTCTAGGTTTGTGGGTTCAAACTGAATTGGGTCATTGCTCTTCCTTTTTTTGGTTCTAATCGTGATAAATTCTTGGATATCATCCTGCAGTATATCTTCTTCCATAAAAGATACAGGTAAGGAACTCGAGAGCTTAGCTTCCTGGCGCATTGCAATAGATGAATTCTTAGATTGATCCTTTGACAATCCTTGCATCGACGTTAAACTGGAACTATTAATTTTTTTTTTTTGTTCCAACCAAGCGGCTGATTCTTATCTGGATGCTGTTTCGGATGATGTAATCTACCATCCAGTTGGTTGAGTTGAAAACTCGTTGATGTTTTCTTATCTTTATTTTTGTTAAGAATATTGAATTTATCAAAAGTTTTTATTTACTTTTTATTAAATTTTTCACAAAAAAGACGTACGTTTTATAACTTTATCAAAAGCAAACCGAATTCAAAAATTTTTTAATTTCTAAAATCTACATAAATAGATAAAGGACAAACGTGCGTGCGATTTGCATGGTATCTTCCATACTTTTAGAGAAATTCTACTTTTAAATTTAAAATACAAAATTTTTACTTTGGCATTTTTTGGTTTTTATCTGATAGAACTATTTTACAAACAGATTTAGAAAGATAATACTATAAGATATAACTCGTAAATTATTTAATTACACTGTTCTGCACGAAAATCCTCCTTTAAACCAAAATATGCTTCTTACTGCTGAACACGAATTTGAAGTCAGATTCTGTCTATCACGCAAAGTTTCTTGAGAAATTCTAGTTTTTTTTTATCAAAAAATGTGAGTTTTTTGTAAATTTGACGAATTTTTTTTGCATCAAAACATAGTGAAAAAAATTTAAAAGCCCGATGATTTTGAGCGCAATAAAGTATATTTGAACAAAAAGAATTTGATGGGAATATTACAATTGGTTAAAGAAATATGGCTAAAAGTTTTTTTCCTGTATGTATAATCTTACAATTTTTTTTTCATTCTAATCCCTACCTGCCCCTCTTTTACCCTCAATACTCCACTCAGCCGCTCTCTTGTCATTATTTTCTTCTAGGATTTGATCAGTACTCTCGAGGCTTTCGCTCCAAGTTTCTCCTCTTTTCTCTCAAAATCAGAGGGTGATAGAATTTTGCTGAGTTCAGATTCGGACTCAACACATCTGAAAACATGATAAACAAGCAAAATTGTCAAGGGAGGGGAGAAAAGTTTTTTTTTTTTTGCAGAACATTGTTATTAGGTTCATCGCACTCTCTTTAACTTGAAATTTTATAAAAAGTTGAAAAAATATTAAATTTTTGGTCAATAAATAGTTTTTTTTTCATAGATTTTTGACAGTCTTTAGTAAATTCATGAAATTCTGAAAAATTTTTTCCATTTTTATTTATTTCCCAGATCCCAGTTTGCGTAGAATATATACAAAATTTGGCCAATTACTGAAAATCATTCGTTTCAATAGTTGGTTGTAAAAAGAATGATAATCAGCGTACAATTTTGTTTACAGTCTAAAAAATTGCCATATTCGAACAATGCTGACTTCTTCAAGAAAAAGTTTTATGATTTTAAAAAAGAACATTAAAAATCTGCTTAAAAACTGAAAGCACTTTTTGACCAAAAATTTCAAATTTTTTCAATTTTTTTTATGAATTTTCAAATTAAAAAAATTATTGCCATTAACTTTATGAAATTAAAGAAAAAAGTTTTCACTAGTTATTTCTTATATTATTAGATTTCTATTTTTAAAATAGTTCTAGTAGAAAAAAACCAAAATATGACAAATTTAAAAATCGAATTTCTTTAAAAGTATTAAAGATACCATGCAAACTACAATTACGTTTTTTCTTTATCTATATATTTAGATTTTAGAAATAAAAATTTTTGAACTCTTTTCACTTTTAATAAAGTTATAAGATCTGAAACATTTTTCAAATTCGAGGTAGCCTACTTTGGCGCATTTTGGTACTACGGTGTGCTTAAGCAGAGTGTATCAAAATGTAGTAGACGAAAAGCTTATGTCCTCTATAAATCGCAGTTTGTTTCATGAAAATGGAGTAAATAGTTTAGAAGTTCCAGAGTTTTATTCCATTTTTTGTATTTCCCACCACTGTGCGTAATGACATAAAAACGTAAAAATAAACAAATGAAAAATAATATGATGAGAATATTAGAGTGGCTCAATGTAAAAATCGGATTAAAAAACTTTATTAGCTGTAAAATGTTAAAGCGTTAACAAGAATATCAATAATTATATATTTGACAATTTCTGGTTGTTGCTGTCGTTTGTATGTGTGAATAATTTTATGAGCGTATGAGGGCGCGCAAATGTGTCTGTAATAAGTATTTAAATCACTTCACAAATTGCGAAATCTTCATTACTGTTCTTTACTACAGTTGTAGCAGCAATCTTGCCTGACCAGCAGCCTGGAGATATTGAATGGCTTTTGGCCATTCACAGCCCATTCATACGTTTACTCAATCAGTCATTGTAAAAGACAGTTAAGCTGCAGTGTCTACCAGCCAGGGTGCTCCCACTATATTGTTCTGTCTTTCCACCATTTGCCCGTCCAAACCTTAAGATTTCTATGTATTTGGTTGATGTTTTAAATTTATATTTGTATTTCCATTTCATTTTTTCCTTGTTTCTGTTCCAGTTACTAAACAAGTTTAACAGACTCTGTCTGTTGTTCACACACACAGACACATAAGAAGTTAAACCATACGAATGTTGTATAAATGCAGTACATAAAAACAACAAAACTAAATCCTGCACCTTGCAAATGACAAACTTATCGGGTGCACGTAAAGCACACTTGCATTGAAATGGTTCAATTCTCATTTTAAAACCAAGATTTTTCCGTTAATGCTGCTACTGCTATTGTCGGGTGGGGCCATGCAGTAATTTGAACATTTAAGGACCACAGAAGTTTTTGTTGAATTAACCGAAGAGCGGGCAATAACATTTGCCAATTACTTCGTTTTTCTTCTGTTTAATTTGTTAAATTTTTTGTTGAATTTTATTCCTTTTTTCTTGAATTTCTTTACTGAAAACTGTTAGCAGTAGTGCGGTAGTTGGCGTGTGTTATTTTGAAGCAATTTTTATAAACATCTCAATTTATTCATAAAAATACATTTAATACTGCATGTGTGCGAAAGATACCACCCCTAAAGATAACGTGACTAGTCCATACACGCATGTAATTTATATTCTATAAGGGACTAGGACAAGTCTAAAGGTAACCCAAGCGTATAAAGAAAACATGATCCATTTAACATTACGATGTCCTAGGGCTGGACCATATAACCCAGCTTTGCGTTACATGGGAGTAGTTTTAAAACTACTTCTTGTCACTACACGATGGAACACCCCAGAGGGTTTGTACAGCTCTTGGCAACACTTTATGCAGTCGTCAAAACTCGAACACTTGTCATTTAACAACAAACTCTGGTTGGAAAATAACATGGTCCATTACTGCATTACATAGAACTATGTTGTAGCTAGTCCATTTCAGTTACAATGGACCACGTATCCCAATATTATCTGCAGGGAATAAGCTTCGATTTTTCAAATATGGAATTCGCGTTTTCATAAGTAAATTCGCGACTATCATAAGATTAAAAACTACAATTACTTTTTAATATACTAAAGGGCAAAAACGTGGGGAAAAGTGTTGGTGAAAAGAAAAAAGGGATAATTCGATACGAGTAAGCCCCAAGTTTATTGATATAATTAATTGATTATAATTTAGTCGAAATGACTGATAAAATCACGAAATGATGACTGAAATGAGACATAATATACCGAAGTTTAAAAAAATTATTATAACAATAATAAAAATAATATAATGGTATGGGTGATAGTGTTTCTGCCATTTTATTGGAGATCGGAACTCGAAAACTAGGGCTTTTATAGGAAAATAATTTTAAAAATATTTGTGCCTACTTCTTCTGGTAGCATCCTCAAGAGTAATAAAGGAGGAAAGCTCTAACCACCAACAAACCTTTGATAGCACATAACATTTTCCTATTGGTTTTTCAGAATGAATAAATCTCTCAAATAGAAGCTAATATGAGATGTACTTTCACCCTAAATAACCATTTTCGGCGTTTTAATATTTTAATCGGTATAAAAATATTCCTGCGTTTTAATTTAACTTTTTCAGATTACTTCATTCAATTACTGTTTCACGCCTAGGGTTTTAATTTTACACTGCAGTCCACTGTACTGGTTTATGAACAGAGCCATTTTATTTGCATCTTTTCTATGAAGCAAAATATTCCGAAAACTCATTTAAACATTTATGGCGTTTTCTTTTCTGAAAATAAATGTTACCCAACAATCACATAAAATGTTTTGCATGTTGCCTTAACCCCGAAAATTTGCTACACATTTTATAGCACAATAGAACAAAAACTGTTATTGAATTTTTCTAACTTCCTTTACATGTCAGTAATGTTTAATTAGCTTTTCAAACATAAAGTAATATAACACTGGGTTTAGCAACAAAAGCAAACATCACTTATCAAGAGTAAAAACTACTAAAAAAAAGTGTAGCATACTACCCTTACACAAAATTGAGGGTAAAATATGTAACATATCTTACACTTTTTCGTGCAACATATTTTCAAAAGAACATACTTTTAATTTACCCTATCGAACATTTTTTAGAAAAGAACACAAAGGTGTAAAAAGTGTAAAACATATGCAACATTTTTGTCAGAAAAGAAAACGCCATTAGTTATGTGGATTAGTATTTCAAAATTTTTAATAATATTTTTGTTCAATTTTCGATTTTTTATTTAATTTAAAATCAACTGAAACTCATTATAACTAGAAAAAAAATCGAAGTTAAACTGACGTTGGAGTTGATGTGTAGAATCCCAGCATGAAATATTGTTGCACACCAGAGAACTGCACTAGTACACCGCAACTCATGAGTACACCGCATACTTTAGGCCCAACTATAATGTGCATAAGCTAGCTTTAGCTTATGTCAAAAATTCAACGAAAAGCCTGTCAAATGCTTAGGTAACTTATCAAAGAAATTTGTGTGGCTACAATGTACATATATAAATTTAGTAACTTATTTGCCACAGTTGCACATTTATGTTTATTTCGTACTTTTGCCAAAAATAATTTGTATATAAATCAACAAAATTTTAAAACTAAAAGGCTTTAAAGAAAATATTTTATATATTTAATAACATTCACAAACACATTTACATATTTTGGTTTATGTTCTAAGAAAAAAAAAAAAAAATTATTACAAATTATTTTCTGTTTTGTTTTTGTGGCCAACCGTACTAAAAAATGCAACGATGTTCATCGTTTATATGGTATACATATGTGTGTATAAATACAAATTCAATTTAAATATATTATAATTGTAAAAAATTGGCCATAAAGAAATATGTTGTTTTTTTTCTACATTTTTTATTGAATTTAAAACTAAAAAATTTAGGTCTTAATTAGAAAATTTCTTTATTAATGTATAAACCAAAGCACAATCAGCTGTTTCCGTACTGAAAGTGCGATCAGTTTCGTACCTTGCATAAAGAAATGAAATTTAACGAAACTTGACGAAAAGTTATCTTAATCACATTATAGTTTACCACATATAATTTAATGTATTTGCACAATTGTATAAGTTGGCATAAGCTAGTTTATGCACATTAAGGCCCAACTATAATGTGCATAAGCTAGCTTTAGCTTATGTCAAAAATTCAACGAAAAGCCTGTCAAATGCTTAGGTAACTTATCAAAGAAATTTATGTGGCTACAATGTACATATATAAATTTAGTTACTTATTTGCCACAGTTGCACATTTATGTTTATTTCGTACTTTTGCCAAAAATAATTTCTATATAAATCAACAAAATTTTAAAACTAAAAGGCTTTAAAGAAAATATTTTATATATTTAATAACATTACAAACACATTTACATAGTTTGGTTTATGTTCTAAGAAAATGTAAAAAAAAAATTATTACAAATTATTTTCTGTTTTGTGTTTGTGGCCAACCGTACTAAAAAATGCAACGATGTTAATCGTTTATATGGTATACATATGTGTGTATAAATACAAATTTAATTAAAAATATATTATAATTGTAAAAAATTAGCCATAAAGAAAAATGTTATTTTTTCTAACATTTTTTATTGAATTAAAAACTAAAAAATTTAACATTTTAGATCTTAATCAGAATATTTCTTTATTAATGAATAAACCAAAGCACAATCAGCTGTTTCCGTACGGAAAGTGCGATCAGTTTCGTACCTTGCATAAAGAAATGAAATTTAACGAAACTTGACGAAAAGTTATCTTATTCACATTATAGTTTACCACATATAATTTAATGTATTTGCACAGTTGTATAAGTTGGCATAAGCTAGTTTATGCACATTATAGTTGGGCCTTTATAGTTGGGCCAAAGACAATAAATTTATAAAGATGCTGCAGTTTGAACATTTAAAAAAATCAAAAATTATGAGCAGTTTCAAGGTAGGGGGTGTAAGAGATAAGAGGGAAGAAATTTCTGTGAGCGCAACCAAAACTCAAGAGAGCACAATATTAGTTTTGTAAACAAGACAGTTTCATACACACATGCGTTTAAAAATGTGTGTGGATGTTCATAAGAATTGTTTTGTTAAAGGAAAGTATTTAGAGACAAAAACACACATTTAACACATGAATCTTGATTCATGCATTTAACATATAGAAACGCACATACATACTTTCATATCTACATACGAGTATAAAGAAGAATGTGCTTTATAAAATTTTATTTCTGAATTCTATTTTTCCTACTTATTTAAAAATTGTTTGTAAAATAAGCTTAAAAACGAAACTATATGACTGCTCTTGTTATTGTAGAGTAAATAAATATTTTTATTTGTGTATTTTTACAAATATGCATAATCGCACCGAACTAATCATACATTAAATTACGTAGTTATAAAATAAGGCACTTATTTATATATATTTATTATTAAATTCTTTGTTAAGATTATTTAACCTGCATATAGGTTCAATATATACACAGATGGACAAAAGTTACCGTCATTTGTTATCAAGAAAATTATAACACATCCCATGTCCAGAAAACGATATATAAATAAAAAATAGTATATTTCACAAAAACTATTATTTATTTAAATCCTATTTCAATTTAAACATAAGGCAAATTCAATGTTTATTTATTAAGAAATGGCATATAATGGTTGCTGTGTCCTTTTTTTGGTGGACAAAAGTCACCGTCACTTCAGCTTAGCTTGCCTGTTCAAATGATTTAACAAAAATTTGAGACAATCTGGCTCCGTTTATCAGTGAGTTCGTTTAGTATGGTAGCTTTAAGACTAATCTGTATACATTTTATAACGGTACTTAAATTAAAATTTTACTGACGCCGCGTGATTTTTAAAAATGAATCAAAAAAGGAAAGAAACGACAATTGAGGAAAGGAAAATTATTTTAAATGCGTACAACCAAAGCAAGACCATTCAGGAGATATGCTCATTAGTTAATCGTCCACGAACCACTATTATTGGAATAATAAAAAGATTTAAAGATGACCCAGAGTGCAAATATCTGTTAAGGAGTGGACGACCGCCGGCACTTTCTGTATGCGAAAAACGTGAAATAATAAAAATAGTTAAAAAAGAGCCCAAAACCACGTCAACAGAAATTGCTGCAACAATAAAGGAAAGCACTGGTACAGTTGTTCACCCACGTACTGTGCGCAGAGCGCTGAATTCCGTTGGTTATAATGCCACAGTATGCAGAAGAAAACCGCAGATCAGCAAGATCAACCAAACGAAACGTCTTTCCTTCGCAAAACAGCATTTAAGCAAGGGAATAGATTTCTGGGAAAAGGTTATCTTCTCTGATGAGAGTAAATTTTGTATATATAAATCGGACGGACGTGTTTTAACGTGGAGAAAACAGGGCGAAGCATTAGCAGAGAAGCATATACAAACAACTGTGAAGCACGGTGGTGCTCGAGTCATGGTATGGGGATGCATGTCGGCGGCTGGTGTTGGAGAGCTCGTCTATATAGATGAAATAATGGACAAAGTACTTTATTTGAATATTCTTAAAGAAAATCTAAAGAAAAGTGCTCAAAAGCTTGGCATTGAATCGGACTATTACTATCAGTATGACAATGACCCCAAGCACACTGCAGAAATAGTTCGCTTGTGGGTCTTGTACAACACTCCCCATACCCTAAAAACTCCACCACAGTCACCCGACCTGAATCCAATTGAGCATTTATGGGACCATTTGGATCAGCGCGTCCGGGAGGATCATATTACCTCCAAAAGTATGCTTAAGCAAGCACTGCTAGAGGAATGGCAAAAAATAAGCCCTGATGTTACAAAAAAATTAGCCCATTCAATGCAGAAACGTTTGCAAGCTGTCTTCAAAAACAATGGCAAACACACCTTATACTAAAATAATTCTTGGTAATAATTCTAGGTAATAAATTATTAAAGTACTATAATAAATGACGGTGACTTTTGTCCAACAAAAAAAGCACACAGCAATCATCATATGCCATTTTTTTATTAATAACTTTTGAATTATCTTTATTTTTAAACTGAAATAGAATTTAAATAAATAATAGTTTTTGTTAAATATACTACTTTTTGTGTTTCTATCATTTTCTAGACATGGGATGTGTTATTATTTTCTTGATAACAAATGACGGCAACTTTTGTCCATCTGTGTATAAACCTCAATATGAATTTGATGGCTAAATTTATAAATTAAAATTGCCAAGCAAAATAAATTACTGGCGCTTTAAAATTTAGACTTTCCCAGTACTTGTTACTTTGCACTCATGTGTTTCCCATGAGCAATGCTTTCTTAGCAAAATAAGTATAAGCAAATTCGGAATTTCCAACCTGTTTTTGTGACAAGAGTTATTCTCGTAAAACCAGACATAATAACTTTAGTACACTATGCACATTGCTACGTAATATATTTTTAATGTTTTAGCTCCTGTTTTTACAAAATAGCATTTTTAAGACTTTTATGCATGTTTTTATAGTTCTTAGAACGGATATACATTTCCGATGGATATGTCAGAATTTGTGAAGGTTTAATTACATCTATTATTCTGCGTTAATAGCCAGAAAATCTTTGAAATATCGCATTTTTCGCAATTTTCCATGTTTTACACCAAGAACTTTCTATTTTTCATTTGGAAAGCCATTAAGAAATAATTTCACCCAACATTTCGTACAAAAAATTAACTTTAATCTTTAAAAATATTGTGCTAATTATTCCGAACAAATTATTAAAATCACCGATTTTGATTATTGGAGGTAAAAGCACGTCTCGATGGCCATTTCGCTACCGTTTACTTAGCTCTTCAGGAAACTTCACACAAACATTTTAAATAAACTAAAATTTTTTGTTTAAACAATAAAGTAAAGACAAAAATCAAAGTTTAAGCAAAAACAACAATTATCAACACTGGGGCCAAATTACGGCATTCGATATCGAGTGTCGTAATTTGCCACCTGATTTTATTTTTCTTTATATACTGTATAAGGCTGACTTTTTTTCGGCTTTTCTATACATTTAAAAGGTGATGAAAAATAAAATTAAGACAACAAATAAAATATCACAACACACCACGATAATTTATTTATGCCTTTTATATGGGCACTTGCAAGTTAATAATTAAATTACGGGAATTTTAAATTAAATTTATTATCTTTAAAAAATATTGTGCTAATTATCCCGAACAAATTATTAAAATCACCAATTTTTTATTTTTTCCAAATTTCCGACTTTTCTGAAGGGATTTTCAAAAATTTTCTTCCGTAAAAACCTTCTCATTGAAAATACGAACAACTGACAAAAAATGTTACAGAAATCGGCACAGCTGTTCTCATTTTATGAATTACTATACATTTTTTACACCATTTTTATATATAAGATTCAAGCACTATGTTCACTACAACTGAGACGCTAAACTAGTATTCTTCTTAGAATAGTGATAAAAGTTAATAAAATAAATGTTAATAAATGTTATTGAAACAAATTTATTAATGTTAATAATTATGGTATTTAATTTATATGTATGTAGTAATTAAATTTAGATAATAAATGAATTTAATTTACTTTATTCGTGCTTGATTGCTTCAAATATAAATATTTCATGATATTCTCATGAAACATTTTTTATTTAAAAGTAGAAATTGAAATGTATTACTGCGTAGAAAGTATATTCATATGGCCATTTCACTACTGCTATTTTAGCTGATTAGTGGATTTTCCCAAATTTTGAATAGAAAACTTAAAAGTCTTATATCAATAGCCAAATTGATTAAATAAAAACTCTATTGAATCAATAAGAGAACAAAAATACAGTATACAAAAACACAGCAAACATTCAGTAACTAAAAAAATAAAGTAAATTAAAATCGAAAAGGTTCCGAATAATAAATTTTCATATTGATAATAAATGAATTTAATATTCGGTGTAAATCGATGTTATTTCTTTTATACAACAACAAAACACATATTGTTACCATACAAATACACAATAGGTAACATTGGTTTACGTTGGATATTTTATAATGTAAATATATACACATTCGTATGCACGTATATACAAATGAATTAATGTGAGATGAGAGTAACAAGTTTGCTGAGAATAATAATCTCTCTTTGTAATTTTACTCTTATGCTATAATCACAATCAAAGGCTACCGACCATCGACTACCGACTACAAAAGTAGCTGGCTACAAAAATAGCCAAGTTGCCAGCTACTTAATTCTTTTAAAGACCATCGACCACTAACTACAAAAAATAAACATCTGTTTTGACATACATGTATGTATTTAAGTTAACCAAAACAAAACAAACTTGATTTTTTTAAGTGAATTTGTGTAAAAAAAAAATTTAAATGTCTCAAGAAAATTTAATTAACTTTATAAATACTATTGCTAAAATAGTGGAAACAAAGACTTCAGTGTATGAAGTGTCCACGTCCATATTTGCATGTAAATTGAACTAAACATTTACATTAAACAATATAATAAATACATATAAACAGTAAAAATTACTATTATATACTTATCAATTTGAATAAAAAACCCAAAAAATGAATATAAATGAAACAAATTAGAAATTTATGAAAATTTCACAAACAAAAAGTAAATGAAAAATGTATTTTTTTTGAAATCTTAATTTAGTAATGGCAAGGGTATATAACTACAGCGCCAGGGTATCCCACAAGTATTTTGATATTACTAGTCTCTCCAGGAACTGCACATCAACCTATACCTTCGTATAGGAAGTGGAAAATCCTGTTGAATAAAAACTGTGCGCATTGCGACTTCAATTATAACTTCACTTTTTTTAAAAATAATCTTCTCGCGCGCAGATGTTCCCCCTTCGAGATAAAGTAATAAACTGATGAAAAATGTAAACAAATTAACAGATGATTATTATTTTTCAATGGTGCCACTATAAAAGTTTTTCGCGTTTTTAATAGCGATATTTAATGTATTGCGTTTTTAAAAACACCATTTCATGCATTTATTGTATTGGCACCACTAATCTGTTTTTTGTAGCCAAGAAAAATAGAAATTAGCCTAAGTTGGCTACGGGCTACAAAAGTAGCCGTGTAGTCGGTAGTCGTGTAGCTGCTAAATATTTATTCTCATAAGCACGCATGTATTCTATTTTTGACATCTTGTAGTCGATGGTCGGTGGACATGATTATGTTTATAGCATTAAAGTGGCAGTAGCAGTACGTCCATCGACAAAATATGCACTGGATGTAGAATGTACGGCAGTGAAACATCTTAGTATATTTATAGTCTTTGCTTTGACAGCTATCAATTGCTTCTTCTTCTTCTTTGTTGTCTTGCTGTGCTCTTTACTCTCTCTTTGCACATATTTTTTATTTGCACATACATTAAAAGCAGTATTGCCGTTTAGTTAAAAATTTTAACATTTTTGTAACTTATGAAAATTTGTTTATTTATTTATTTTAAAATTTTGTTATATTAGGTCAAGTTTTCGTAACTTTTGATACAAACACGAAATAAAGTAATATCACTGAAAGATTACTTATTTCATTATTTGATGTAAAAATTTCACTTAACATATATCTACCTTTCTTAACATATCAATTCGGTTTTAATTACAAAGGTTAACTGCAAATGCAATCAACATCCCATATAAAAATGTGTTTGAAATAAACAAAAAATAATATTGCTTAAGTTTTACTCTCTTCTGTTAGTGAGAAATCATGAAATGTTTCTTGTTTCAAGTTTAGAAACAAAAATTTTTTTTTGCAACTGGGAAATAATATGAATTGCATTTCTTGCGAAAATTGGTAGCAACTTCAGTTATTCCGCTTGAAAAATTTGACAATCGTAGCAATATCTCAATTTAGAAAAAAATTGTCCTATAATTTCCTTCAGGAAATGCCGGATTATATAACAAAAAAATTGTCAGTACTTTAGTGTTGAAGTTTTAAGCAAATAAGTCTCAAATTTATTTTTAACAACGCCATTTTTAACATAATTAGTGTAGTAAATTTCATGGAAGCTCAATCTTTTAAAGAAAAATGTACTTTAAATAATTTTTTTAAACGGTGAGAGCATGCACTTTTCACTACCGAATTATTATCGGTATGAAATTTTATTTCATACGTTATTCTTTTTCGTTTTGTTTTTGTTCAGTAAATGAATTTGTTGCCTTGTTATTTTCCCTGGCATATGGAATAAAACTTTTTACTCTATTTTATACCAAGGCGCATTAATTTACAGGTGGTCTTAATAGCCTAGCTAATTTTTGTTTATGTTGGACGTTTTCAAAATTTAAAATAATTTACAAATTAAAAAATTTTAAAATAATTTTAAAAATTTTGTAAAACTAAATTTCAAAACCAAAAAGTGAAATATGAAAGGAAATAAATATGCAGGAAAAAGAAATCAACTGGTACAACTTTATTTAAAGTATCGAATGATGATAAAAGGATAAATTAAATTCGGCTTCTTTCTGTTCAGCCAGCTACTTTTGACATCAAAATGGTGCTGCGCAACAACAAAATTACATTGGGTTTTTTTTTAGCCGTTCGGACATCTTATATTTTATTCGCCTTGACTTTACACAAATTACATTAAATTACTATTTTTTTAAAGCAAAATTTTAAAATATAACTTTTATTGAAAAAATTCATCTTTTTTCCTGTCTTTCTCTGGCAACACTAATGAAAAGATTAACAGCTGATTTAAAATCCGTCAGCAAAGTACTCATTGTGCCAACCTCATCCGTCGTTACTTTGACTTCAGGCGAATATGTCAAAGTTCAACGTATGACGGATTCTATGTGCCCCGACCTTTAAAGTGGCAGTAGCAGTACGTCCATAGACAAAATATGCACTGGATGTAGAATGTACGGCAGTGAAACATCTTAGTATATTTACAGCAGTGATGCGCAAGCCATACCACAATTGTGGAAAAATAATTTACACGCATTCTTATGCTCTTTTGTTTAGTCGTCAATTTAATATCGACGAATGCACATGTGCGCGGATGTATGAATTTTTTCTTTTGACACGCTGAAAGAAAAAATTTTTGATTTTTTACAGCAAAAAAGCGAAGTATGGCATTTCAAAAATACTTTAGGATTGAAAATGCTTTTGGCGGTATGCAACGCCTTTTATGTTATAAAACATTAAAAAAGAGAGAGGATATTTTAAAAAGGCATTTTGGAACTTTTCATAATACATTTAATATTAAAGAAATAAAAAAGAATTTATCTTAGATCTTGCAATTTTAACTGATTTAGCCGCTATTTAAAATAAATTGAGTTTCTAAAGTACAAAGGAACGAAGGAACAAAGTTAACTCGGTTAACTTAAAAAATATTATGCTCATTCGAAATTGCAAAAAAAAACTTGAAAATGGAAAATTTCATAATAATTTTTATTAGATTTTTTTTATTATAATTTTTTTTAATGAGAATTTTGACTTGTATTTTTTGACTTAAATTTAAAATACTGTAAATTTATATTTTATGCTTATGTGCAATATTTTATAATATTACTAACTAACATCGTTTTTTTATTAAACAATTTTTCTCATAGTGTAACTTTATATTTCTCACCAATACAAATACATTTTATATTTTGCGCATCACTGATTTACAGTCTTTGGTTGGGCCTTTACTCTATACTTACTCTATACTTTTCATACTCGAATATTTTAAACACCGCAATAAAAAGTTGCGGTGTTTATTTTACCCGTTCTTGTAAAAACGAGTATAAAAAATATCGCAATCAGAATTTTAAGTATTTTTTATACTCGTACGCGAGAATTTTTTAATTCTCTTTATTTGTAAGCAACGTTGCCACATTTTTACCCTATTAAAGTTTTTTACTGCCGTTTTATGAAATACTGCATTGTATGCAGATCTATTTATAAACAATAAAAAAAACAAAATTTGATCAAACCTATTGCTTGACCATTATAAGCAGAAAAACAGACAACAACCGTTTTCATAGGTATGAAATACAACACATATTTAATGAATAAAATGCAATAAAAACCGCTTAAAGGCACAGTTTTTGTACACTATTTAAAACAGGTATACTTATTTTGTTGCTGTTTTTTATGAACAAATATTTTCAGTTTATGCGCCTTGTTGTCATAAACGTGCTACTAACGGTATTTAGGAAAACAAAATGATAAAATGAATCCGTGAATAAAAGGAAAATTACTTAATTTTTTTAGTTTTAACAAAGCTGTATATACGCAGATGTAATATTGCATTGACTGAATATCATTAGACCTCATAAATCATAA
The DNA here is from genome assembly GCA_916610165.2 of Gymnosoma rotundatum. NCBI lineage: Eukaryota > Metazoa > Arthropoda > Insecta > Diptera > Tachinidae > Gymnosoma > Gymnosoma rotundatum. The sequence continues at coordinate 83,927,095 of OU744337.1, read as the reverse complement.
TAAATAAAATAAAGTTTTTAGTTTACATATTTTATTTTGTTAAATATAATTATTGCTTTTATATCTATTTATTAATTTTAAAAAACTATTTGCTTAACGAATAGAATTTTTAAATTTCTCTCCTGTGTGTCTTAAAAAATATCTAACAAAAACGTAATATAATAAACCAAGGCGAATTGATAACCAGGTGGTATCATCAGCATGAAGTACTGTACGAAATAACGTCAAAGTTTGTTTTGTTTTTTTTTCAATTCGGTTTATTTTTCGTTTCTTGTATTTTCTTTATTTGTTTATATACATATGTACATACACTCTCGATCAAATGATTAGAACCACTTAAATTTCCATTTTTAGTACGCCATTTCTTTCTGTACAGAGCTAAATTTTATTACCATCGGAAACAGAATTTTTTTAAGATTCCAAAAGTAACAACAACAAGAAGATCAGAGTTTAAGGCAACTGTTTTTCCACAAAAAAGAAAATATATACATTTTTGTTCCCTTTATATGACCCACTTTGAACCCACTTTTAATTTAAACATTAAATTACTAGAAAAAAACAAATACTTTTCACTAAGATTAGTGGAAAATGGGCAAGAACAGTATTAAATAGTTAATGACCTATCAGGACATTGCGCATGAAATTGGGCACATCTCCACATTAAAGAAAAAAATAACCACTTTTGGTTAGAAGTAACCAAAAACAGCAGCTCTGCTCAGTACACACGTTAAAATCTCTCTCTTGGTGTTTGTTGTGTGTATGAGTACGAATAAAGTAAAGCCAGCATCGCAAACACATTACTTGAGTATGCTAGACACTTATACTCAAATGGAATGGGTATAGTAAATACTCGCACAAAAGAGTATACTTAGAGTATTAAAAACAGACACTCTTGTAGTTCTCTGTTGCACACGTATCAAGTACATGCAAGTCTACAACATTAAAACAACAAGAGGCATTTTGTGTGTATAAATCATGCGTTATGTCAAAAACCAGTTTAGAGATGCCAAAGTGGGTAACATTTTATCATTTTTCTAACTAAAAAATTAATATGAAAATTATTATTAAAACAAAAAGTAAGAGAATGACCTTTTAACGACAATATCAATGTATATTTAAAAAAGAATTCAATAAAAGGATGTTTGATACAACTTGAGCTGAAAAAGTGTATTTGTAGATTTCGTTTACCATCCCTGATAAAACAAGAAAAATTAAGAGAAAAACGTGAACAAACAAGAGCAAAATAATAAAAAAAAATTTAAACAAATTTTTACACAAAAACTGATAAACACGCACACAAATAAAACTATCAGCTGAACTCCTGCATCTACTTGTTATAGATATACTTTGGTTGCACAAACCGTATATGTGTATAATAATATTTTGGACATTTTTGTTTTTGATTTTGTTTGTTGATTTTCTGAGTTTTAAAGATGGAACTTCCATTGGCGCATACATATTCTACTCTGCATATGACAGTTGTTTGTTAACGCTTTCTAGAATGCAGATTGTTATTTTTACATAAAAAAAAATTACAAAACAACCTTAATCACGTTTTAAAATTCAAATTTTAAATTATTGGAAAAGAAATTATGTGGTTGGAATTTCTTTGATTTCACGATCATAAATATATTGTTACGAATAATAAAATCTGGCAACAGGGGTTGTTAACAGTATGAGAGTGGTGATTAAAGCTACTTCTACTAATGGTGTATGTATAGAATACCACAACTAGCTAACAAAAGCGGAACATCCTCGATGGTTGCGTTGGTAGAGGTGCGTGCTGTAAAACAGGATATCATCAGTTCGATCCCGCCTTCGGATATGCGTAGAAGGGAAAATAAAAATTGTTATAATGCAATTTCAAAATAATAAAATAGCAGTACAAACCTCCCGAGAGGCAAAAGGCAATTATTGTGTGAAGCCATGGCAGATAATTTAGTGGAGACGTCCGATTTAATATAAGAGTAATAGATAATAATCAAGAAGCCTCTTATAATAAAAAGTAAGAACGGTAGCGGTTAGCGCAGGGAAGTGTAACAGCATAACAACAGTGTATGACAGACGGGAGTTGCGGCTGTTGGATTGAAAGACATGACTGGCTTAGATAAAGGGAGTAGTGGAGATGTCTGTGGAAGGTTAAGGTTACTAAAGAGGACATCAAGCAGTTCATGTCTTGCCGGAGTAACACAGAAGTGGAGCGTGGATGGCTGCGTTTGTAATAATAACGCATGTTTAGTAAATACGAGACCATGCGATTCACAAGACCGGTAGGATCAAGAACTATACCACAGTGGTATTTGCAATCAAAAGATTCCGTACTTTTGTTCCAAAAGGGAAAAGCATAACAATATAATTGATCAAAACCACGTTAATATTTTGCAGGATTTATTACACGATGTCAGAATCAGGTAATAATAATTTATGCGAAAAAAGAATGGATGGTTGTACTCTTGAAAAATATCTTAGAAACATACTCTGAAAATACAAGCGGGTCTGTCATGCTCATATACCAAAATTTTTGTTAGCAAACAGAAATTTTGTTCATTACTCCATCTCGCGAACTCCTGAAGAAATTGTTTGCGGAGAGCTAAAATTTGATGTTCAACCTACATCGACAGAAGAAGGTAACTAGAACTATCCTCAGGGATAAAAAGATTTTCAGGTTCCATATTAAAGTCACAAGCTATAAAATGAAAGCTAGTTTCTACTGGGCAGACAACTCCAAAGTGTTTAACTCGAGCCAAATGTTTCTACTATTTAACCCGCAAACTCATTGAATCTACTCTACCAAATAATCAAGAGACTAATTAACGATTTTCTTAGAATAAAAAAGTACCGCTGTCCGAATAATAAGAAAAGAAGAGCTGGCAACCCCTACATGTCTTAAAAACAACAATGTTGTTGTTGTCCTCGTATGCGTGGTAAAAAAGGGGTGAATAAAGTTACTTACACCAGTGATGTATAAAGATTAACACGTTAACTGCCGTGTCACCCGTATTCGGGTGACAGCAAAAGTTCTCATCAGGCCACGTCGGGTGACTCCTTCCAAAGGATTTCCGAACATATTTAGATAAATATATGACAGGAGATAATAATAATAAATTTTTGAAGATGTCTCTTTAATATTAGAGTATCATACAATGGTTAAGACGATTTTATAATAAGAGAAAGAGCTCTAGCCCTTTGCAGAGGGAAGTAACGACACAGAAAAAGAGACGGCAGATGCGGCTAAGTTGGAAAAAAGGGGACGACTGACACAAATGTTAAGCGTGATTGGACTTTAGATGGTTTAGTTTAGTAAAACAAGGCAACGAGTAGTAGTAAGTGTCTCGCCGAAGTAATACAGCAGTGTAGAGTGGATGGCTGCGTTTATAATAGCGCATGTTTCGTAAGCAAGAGAGCATAGGATCAAGTATGATTGCCAGAGCCCACAGAGTAAAATATAGAGAATAAAAGAAACCCTTACGTTTGTCAAAAGGGAAGAACGTAACAATGGTAACTGTTATAAATGATTGCAGTTTTTTGGTTTTTGCTTAGTAAAACACAAGGAAGCTGTTTAAAGAACTATCCATATAATGTTAGTCCAGACTTAAAACATGCCATTTTTCATGTCTCTTTTTCAATTCTCTTTTAATGGCACCGGAATTTGTACACAACATGTAACTAGTTTCATGCAAATTGTCCTAGTGTAAAATTGCTCTTAATTTAAAAAATTAAGAACATTTACATTTTGCATATCTGAACGCAACCGTGGAATATTTAATAATGTATGTAACATCCCTGAATTTCGTATAAAACTTACTAAGCTTAGTGGGAAGTATAAGTCCACACTTTCTTCTTCTTTATTCGGTATTATGGTTAAGAAAATTGTATCGAACCTTCGTATGATTTAAAATTTAGGTGCAATCAAGATGAGGTTGCTAAGGATATTCTTGTCATATGTTCCTGTGAAGGTTATCGTCCTTGACTGTTTATTAGGTACGGTTGGCCAGCGCTTTCGATGTGATGTAATCAGTAAGAAATCAATTTTTTAATAGTACTAGGTAACTTGGTATAATTGGTGCTGTCAATTGCAACCGTGTTTTGAGGTAAATGGCTTATTACCTATCATATTTATGTCATGTGTATGTTGTCTTTGATATTTTTCTTTTATTATTAGGGAGGTAAGTGTGTCCGTCTGTGAGCGTAATTAGCACACTATGTAGATATAACAACACTGTTATAACGAATATAAAGTGAAACCGTTCGGTTGTTGCAAATTATGTGTTCTATCACTTTTGTGTACCACCCTTCCATTCTATTCAATGCCTTTTCAAAGAACGCAATGCAATTAAATTAGTAGGCATTATTGTCTGAGTGCTACATAGATTAAATTAACAAAGAAAAGGCCCCTTAAACTTAACACAACTTTTTTAAACCTTTTGTATATTTAAAGCTTATTTCAGTTGATCCTTTCTTATCAAGTTCTATTCTATTCTCTTAATTATGTTTAGAGCTGAGATAATCATTATTAAATCACGTAATCACGAGCTGTAAGTCACTGCTACTTTTTCTGTGACAGAGGCAAAAAGCTCACGCTAATGTGAAGTGTCGTTTCACCGTATAAGTGTTTAATGTTTCTTTTAGGGAAATGCCTAAAGAGGCAAAACCTGCTATTATTTTTCTTTATTTAATTTTAAATATGCGGTTTCTTTTAAGTCGGTTTTTATAATTTTCATAATTTTAAATAAGTTGAGCTTTTTATTTAATCAAATGTTTTAGATAATAATTTATGTTAGACAAATTATTATTATTATAGTAACTAAAAACTGTTGTTAATTTTTGCTAATCTTTCACGTACTCGAAAAACTTGCAAGGAAATAGTGAAAAAACAACGAATAAATGGGAGAGAGAAGAAAATCTTGCCGGTATTGGCTAGTGAAAATCCTATTAGCAAAAATTAGTAAAACAGCTGATTTTTCATTTTGTTTAAAAAATAATTTGCTTAAAAACTGTCTGATAAAAAAATGTTTTAAAACATGCTAGAAAATGCAAGTATTTGGCAATTAAAAGAATACAAAAATAATATAATTTTGTTGTTTTGTTTTTTATTACTTAATTTAGTTAGGGGAGTATACAACAGAAAAAGCTTTAAACAACAGAAGTTTGATTTAGAATCTTCTAGTTTTGCAGGTGTTTCCGGTTTTTTTGTAATGCATTCAGTGCAAAGTACTTTTTTCGGTACAATTTTAATAAAACTAGTACAATTTGTATGTACAATTATAACTGAGTTATACGCATGAATGAAATTCAAATTATTTTTAATGTAAATATTTTTACATCTAAATCACGATGGAAATGTTTTTTAGAATTAACTGCAAAATTATTATTATTTTAAATTTTTTCTTGTGGTTGACATACGTTTGCTGGCTTATGGTGGTATACTGTGGTATATTTTTCCACTCTAGTACATTAACTTTAAAAGTGGTACTATTTGACGATCATACCGTACAATTTTTAAGTGCTGCATGTCATTCCCAATGCCACAACAATTTTTATAGCTAATTTTTGCTAGTAAAGCGTTCGTTTACTTTTTTAAAAGTTGGAAGAATAATTTGGAAAACTTCAGTTTTACTCTTTCGTTGCTAGTTTTTGCTACTAAAGTTACTGAACAAACCTATTGTTAGCAGTGTGAATTACTTTGAGAGAATTATATTTCAAACTGTTAAAGAATCATTTCGATCTCACTACTCTTTCTCTGTTCGCCATTAAGTAAAATAATAACGATCAGATTTTTATTTCAGCTATAAATACATGATTTGAATTTTTAATGGTTTGTATCTTATATATGGAGTTAATCATCAAATCATTTAATAAATAAACGAAATAAGAAATAAAAAAGGAAGAATTAAACTAGAGAAATCAAAGGCATTTTAAACACGCGCAATAATTATTTTTAAAACCTTTTGTGCATTTCCATACATTCATTGAATTTGTAATTACACTGTGCGAAATTAATAATATTTGTTATTAAAATTCATCTAGGTATACAACTGACAAGTTATGTCCAACAATTGCACCGCATAAAAATAATGATACTGTACGTTTAAGTATTTTATAACGTTAAAAAATCTTGAAAGTTATCCTATATTTCCTAATTGGTATTTTTAATTAAAAATATATATTTGGATTTTTCATTTAATAGGAGTTAAATGTTTTTCTTTACTTCCACATTTTATTATTTATTTTTTTAAATTTAAACAATTTCATGTCTAAAGTTGAAGTCCAAATAACAAAGTGGGCCTTGAATCTCGCAAATCAAATTGTGTGTGCAATCGGAGATGGATGAGTTTTTTTTTGGAGATTAGTGACTGTTAATGTAAAATTGTCCTACTTATTTATTTATTTATTAAAATAATATAAATACATAATTTAAAGCATAAACAAGCACAATTTCAGTGAGTTTAAACTGGAACAAACGGCAAAAAGCCTCAGAAAAATAAATTAAACTCTTTTGAAAAGAAGGAAGTTTAGGAATATGAATGGTTAAAACCTGGTTCGATTACCACAGAATAACTGTACGTTTTCACGTTTTAATAACTATATAGAAGGGAGGTCCTTTCGTGTAAATAACTATTGTGTTTAAAATATGTTTTTTATATCCTTCACAGTCAGTTGAAAGAAGCATTTTTACTGGAGTAAACAACTTTAATCACTAAGTTGCTCAGCTTCCTTAAAGGGTTTAATACAAATTTTTGAAATTGTGGAATGGTTTCTTAAATTCAATAACTCTAAATAAACATGTTCAATTTTATCAAAATTGGTAAAGCCGTAAATGTTAGTTTTTCTCCTTCTTCTTTTATCTATGTCGTAGCTCTGCTGTTTTAAAATATAAATCACATATGCACAACATAGACAAATATTTACCCGTGTTTCAAATTCATTAAAATCGGTTCTGGCTTAAAGCCGTGCTTGACGCACCAGCAAACAAATAGACAAACTTATAAAAAGATTTATTATATATATATATATATATATATATATATATATATATATATATATATATATATATATATATATATACGTACAATGCTTATAGGACGCACAGAAAGAGACGATTAAAGGACTTCGCCTACTTTTTAATAAAAAAAGACATTTAAACTTAAACAAATTTAACAGAAAAAGGTTTAAAATTATCAACGCAACAAATAATTTGAAGTTGGGCTCTAATATTAACATAATTAAATTATAAATAATATTTATTTTAAACAAGGAATATGAATAATATTTAGCTTTGTTTCATTTAATTTACATTGTTAACAAACAATTTTTATCTGATCGTATATTAAATTTTTTCCTATTCGGTGTGCCGAATCTTGTATACCCTCCACCAAAAGATTTCTGTATTTAATTTCTTAAAGGATAGTTTTTTGCCTGAATCTGTACATTTATCTTTGTTAACATGCAGATATTGGGGTGAACTTGAGTTGCTTTTTAGTTACTTTCCCTGCACTCGCATTTCACATTTTTCTTTCTTGCGTTTGAAAAATAAAAATATAATATGAAAAAGGATATAAATGTATATAAAATTAAGTTAATATATTAATAGCAAAATATAAAAAGTCAAAATATAAGGATTTTTAAAATGAGGTCGAAAAATGGGTAAAAATTAAATAGGCGCGGCTTAGCGGACTACTGGGGCGAAAGCCTCGACATTATAGATTTCAGAACTGTAAAGGTTATATTCAGAATTTGTATAGGTTTTTAGTAATAGAATTAAGAAAGATGTGAAATTTCGCATTCTGAAATCTATAATATCGAGGCTTTCTCCCCCAGCAGTGCGCTAAGCAGCACCTTTTCAATTTTTACCCATTTTTGGGCATTTGATAAATGCCTGTATAAAAAAAGAAAATAAATTTTTCGACCTTATTTTAAAAATCCTTATATTTTGACTTTGTATATTTTGCTGTTAATAAAAAAAAATTAATTTTATATACATTTATATCCTTTTTTTATGTAATAATTTTATTTTTCAAACGCAAATGTTAAATAATTCAATTCTGTAAACATAACATTTTCTGAGTGAGATGTATGTAAACTATAACAGAGTTGTCTAAAACGAAGCTAACTAACGGAGCTATCTTCACACCCTTTATCAGAAGATGAAATGTATTTGGTTCTCAGCTTCACTTGTACAATTAAAATATAACAAGTTACTCAATAATGGTTTAATTTATTTTTTGTACATTTTTGGTTTTTAATTAGATTCCAAACTTTTTTTTTGCAATAACAACTTTTTGGAAAAATTAAAATTTAATTTTAATTGTTAAGTGTTTTGTCTAATCTGGATTTTTTTTTTGCTAAGTTTACGGTTTTTCATAAAATTTTTATTTGCAAAATTTTTTCATTGCCAAAAAACAAAAATTACTAAAATTTAATATTTTTGGTAAAAATGTAATATTTTAGTGAATTTTAGATAGCTAAGAATTATTACAAATACCCGCTAATTTATAGATTTTTACTTCTGGAATTTCGGTTTTCAATACAACAAAGAAAAAACAACCAAAACCTACAAAAACACACAAGCATCATTTATGGACCGCTGTTGCTAAATTTCAATAGTATCGCTTTCGAAATTATATCTGAGGGACTCTCTGTAGCTTATATAACACGATTAGGAAGAGATCTATGAAAGAGAAAGACGGACATCGCTAAATCGACTCTTTTGGTAAACGGCATAAAAGTAATAAAAAACGTTTATAATTGTTGTTATAATTTTTGGTAATAAACGTCGTCACTGGCTGTGTACTTTAGAATTTCGGCGACCGCTTTCGATGTGATAACATCATTTTCAAGCCGCGTGTTTATTAAAACTGAAGAGATAGTGTTAAAATAGATAGTGTTAAGAATAAAAGGTGGTGGGTTTAGGTAATTTTTGTCCGTTTAAATAGTATTATGCAGGTAGATTCCCTGATATCTGTCTTGTTTATTGGGGTAAATAGTTAATATTTGGGTCTTTTATTATTGGATAGGTAAGTGTGACCGTCTGTGGGTGTTTTTCGTTTGTAAGAGTGTTTTAGTAATTTTAGTGGTGTAAAAATCGTGTCAGAGGTTGTGTTTACCTGTTCGTTAATAATGTCTCTGTTAAACGTTCGTGTTTTGTAAATTTCCATGTTTTCAAGAATGTCTAGTCTTCGTCCTTTTTTACTTGGGTGTAATACTGTCATACATTCATCTATTTCCTTTGGTTCGTGTCCATGTGTGTAAAGGTGTTTTGCGAAATTGGAGTCTTCCCTTTTCCTTTTGTATGAACTTATGTGTTCTGTAAACCTTGTTTTTAATGTTCGTCCAGTTTGTCCGATGTATGTATGGTTGCAAGTGCAAGTAAGTCTGTATACTCCGCTGGTGCTAAATTTATCCGTTGTTTCTATTGATGTCTTGAGATTGTTACGTAGAGTGTTGCTCGTTTTTAATGTTGTGTGTAAACCTTCTTTTCAACCTTTTCCTATTTTGACCATTCTTCCATATACTCCTAATCGGATTCAAGTCCTTTAGAATAAGTTATAACTTTAAATTTAGAGACAATAAAGCTTTTGACATTGATGTATGTGGTTCAGATATCAAACAGATTGATTTGCACCAATGTATACCGTTTCCGATGTTGACTTTTTTAACAAAACGATCCTAGCAAAAAGAATTGAAATGCTACTGGATGAAAAGCCTAGAGGTACGTAAGGCACAAACTAACAGAAATATTGCTTTTAGAGCCTATATCGAAGACGTAAGGTATATAAATACAGAAACAAAAAAGACGTATTGATTTTTTTGCTGGACGTAAAACAAACCAACTTTGGCGAAAGTTATAAAAAGTTGGTGCCACAGAAGCTGGTGATGACCCCTTGTGTTTTGCTAGTGAAAAAAATCTCAATGACTTTAACAGCTAAAGTATACTTTCGGAATTGCCGTCTTCTGTAGATCCGTCAGTTAATAGTTATATGTGTATATATTTATATAAGTATCTTGATGATGATATACTTTGTTTATAATAAATTTAATTTTAAAAAATTTTCAAATTAATGTTTTTGTTTTTTAAGTTAGAAATAATTTTGATTTCATTTGATAAAAACAATATAAAATAATTAATAATAATATATAAAAAATACAAAAACATTAATAATTTAAAAGAATCAACACATAATTAGCGCAGTCGGTATCCTTCGCATCATCTATTTATCCAACTAACTTTGTAAATAAGAATACGAGAATACTCATAACCAGGGTGACCATTTTAGCACTTTCGGTGCTAGATTCAACACTTCTTTTGTTGATTTAGCAGCAAAATTACCTATTTAGCACTTAGCACTATTTTTAGCACTTACCAACTCTTTATTTAACATTTTTTAGCACTTGTAATTAATTCAATTTACAAAATGTTCCACAAAGTAATTAATGCACTTTTCTGCAAAACACTAATTTTCGCGTGTAACAATTGCAATAATAGCACTTTTTGATATCTCTGAAGTAAAAAGTTGTATGTTCACATCCTACTGCGAATACCTAGAATAAATTTGCCGAAGTACATAATATACGTGTATGTACACATGTGGATGTCAGGGTTTAAATTGTTTGCTTAAAATAGAACAGCACTTAAATCTTTGCTTTGCTTACATGTTTTTCAGCAAATAAAAAAAATAAATGTCTCAGCATTTACAAAGCATTTTATTATAAATGAAGCAAAAATTAAATGCAAAAAAAGGAAGAAACGCATATGCTTAAGCTGACTATGAGTTTCTTTCTGCGGCAAAGCATGCAGTAAAGCACTTATTTTGAAATCGTTTGCTGTTGCTTAAGCAACAAGTTGATGTTTGTATCATCTTTTGCTGTTGCTTTTTAAGAAAAAAAAACACCATTTATTGGTGTAATAAAAACAACGTTTTTGAAATGTTTTTTCTTATGTATTGTAAGTAATAATTACATAAATACGTTTCCAATGTTAAAAGAAATGAAAAGCAGCGAGTTCAGTAAGTACGAGCAAGAAAAAGCAATCGTAGTTAGCAAAAACTTTATAGTAAAATATAAATAAAGAACAACTGACTGCTTAAGCAACAGCAGACGTTTTCAAAGTAGTTGCTTTGCCTATTGCTTTGCTGCAAAAAGAAACACATAGTCAGCTAAAGCAAATGCGATTCTTTCTTTTTTTTTTGTCTTTTGCATTTGCTTTTTGCAACAGCAACAGTTATGCAACTACATATGCATAAGAAATAGTCAAGTATTTTTAATCGCTGGTGCAGGTGATATTTAATTTAAAGACTGAAATTTTATTTTTATTGTTTATGTTTAAAAAATGATTTATTGTTTTAAGAAATTTGTTTTTTTTTTAATGCAAATAAATATTTCTGAGGCAATATAAGCATAAATGATAAAACTTTGAACTCTCCAAGAAAATATTTGCTTAAAACTAAGACATTTAAATTTTGGCACTATGTTTTAGCACTTAAAACAATTTTTTAGCACTTTTTTGGTGCCAATTTAGCTCCAAATTTTTTTTGGATCTGGTCACACTGCTCATAACTCATATCAACATTAATTTGGTTAGACGAAATTTACACACAAACCAACGTATTTCTTTACTGTTCTCCCTGTATTTCGTCTTGTACATTTGTTTTTGCTTTGTTTCAATCATCGATTGAACACGAATGCAAATTTGTTTTTATTCATTCTTACTTGTTTACTCATAACATTATATATGCTGTTCCAGTATCCTTTTGATTGTTATGAAGTAAGCATCAGAGAACTGCACGAGTACACCGCAACTCATGAGTACACCGCATACTTACTCTATACTTTTCATACTCGAGTATTTTAAACACCGCATTAAAAAGTTGCGGTGTTTATTTTACCCATTCCTGTAAAAACAAGTATCGAAAATATCGCAATCAGAATTTAAGGTATTTTTTATACTCGTACGCGAGAATTTTTTAATTCTCTTTATTTGTAAGCAACGTTGCCACATTTTTACCCTATTAAAGTTTTTTACTGCCGTTTTATTAAATTCTGCATTGTATGCAGATCTGTTTATAAACAATAAAAAAAAACAAAATTTGAACAAATCTATTGCTTAAACATTATAAGCAGAAAAACAGACAACCGTTTTCATACCTATGAAATACAACATATATTTAATGAATATAATGCAATAAAAACCCCTTAAAGGCACAGCTTTTGTACACTATTTAAAGCAGGTAACTTATTTTGTTGCTGTTTTATGAACAAATATATTCAGTAATATTGCATTGACTGAATAGACATAATAATAAATAAAATAAAGTTTTTAGGTTACATATTTTATTTTGTTAAATATAATTATTGCTTTTATACATATTTGTTAATTTTAAAAATCTATTTGCTTAACGAATAGAATTTTTAAATTTCTCTCCTGTGTGACTTAAAAAAAACCCTAACAAAAACGTAATAACTTTTGTTGTGTTTTTAATAAATGAAAATATGGCGAATTTTACGGGTTCTATTTAATTTATTTTCTGTTATATATTAAATAAACTTTCATAATTTCAAAGAAGTATGTATGTTAGCTAATTTAGACATTGGCGACTCTTGATATTGTGTTTGATTTAATAATTCTGATCTGATAACCAGCGTTGTCAACTTTAAAATTTCAAAACGCACCAAAGTGGAGAAAAAAACGCACTATTTAAGAAAAAACGCACCAAGTTTTAGAATTTCTTTTTTATGTAAAATCTTTAATGATTTAGGACTCAGCAATTCAGGTTCGTTGCAAATTTCAAGCGTCTGTCTACAACTGTTAAAAAGTATGGCCATATACATCAAATTAAATGAACTATAGGCGCACCCTTTAGTTTATAATTTTTAGTATTAATACTTGTTACTATATCGGCCATAGCAACCGACATTCTGTACAATTTACAACGGTTCAAAACATAGGCCCATATAAGTAAATTTGCATCAATTGTGGGGGCACCCTTTAATTTTTAGATTTATTTTTGTATAACTTTTTGTTATTGGCAGCCATAGTAATACGAAGTCATTTTATATTTTACAGAATCATCCTTTACAGTTCATAATACACGTAAAAAATATGTATGGGGACACACTTTAATTTTTAAGATTATAAACTGTTTATTAAACGGGACCAATCTGTAAGTATAATCTATAATATTACAACCAATTTTCAAAATCAGTTCAGAAATGACTGAGTTCTGCAGGCACAAACATAAAAAAGCAACATTCAGTCGAATTGTATAACCTCCTTCTTTTTTTAAAGTCGGTTAAAAGTTAGCTGATCACGACAAAACTCTGCTTTTGCACAGCTGTTTAACAGATGCAACAGCAGCCTTTATACAAAAACAATGACCATGAAAATCTAAAAGGGATAGTATATTCCATACAGCGAAATGTTTCTTTTTTAACATAAAAAAATTAATACAACAACAATACCGTTTCATTTTGTGCTTATTTTTTGTACAACAATTTTTTTCTCACACTAAAAAGGAGTGGTGTTAAATTTGCTTTGGTGCCACCACAAATTAAAAAAAGCACCAAAATTAAAAAAAAAGTACAAAGCACCAACACGTGAAATTTTCGCACATAAAATTCGAAAAAGCACCCGAAATGGTGCGAAACGCACCAAGTTGACAACGCTGCTGCTAACTCTGTTTTCCTCTCACTACACACGTTAAAATCTCTCTCTTGGTGTTTGTTGTGAGTATGAGTACGAATAAAGTAAAGCCAGCATCGCAAACATTTTACTTGAGTATGGTAGACACTTATACTCAAATGGAATGGGTATAGTAAATACTCGCACTTAAGAAATGCGGTGGCGATCACACCGCAACCGCATTTAAGATGAGTATACTTAGAGTATTAAAAACAGACACTCTTGCAGTTCTCTGGTAAGCATGAATGCTCGCTGTGCCTTGCGTGCTTATAATTTAATTTTTTTTTATATTAAATTGTTATTTGAACTTTGAATATTATAAATGAATAGAAATTATTTTGGCTTAAGTTCATTTTATTTTTTTTTTTTTTTTTACAGAGACAACAGTAAAGAAATACGTTGGTTTGTGTGTAAATTTCGTCTAACCAAATTAATGCTGATATGAGTTATGAGTATTCTCGTATTCTTATTTACAAATTTAGTTGGTTAAATAGATGATGTTTATAGAATACACAACTAAGGTAGATAGATGGGAAGAATGCTGATGAAGGTCGTAGGGGTCCAGAAAGTGCAGCATTTCATTCTGCTAGCGTCTAATTTTTCTTGTTTTCTTTGGAAAACTTCCGCATACATTTGTAAAAATAAATTTTATTTCTAAAAAGGATTTTTAGAAATTAAAAAAAAAAATGAACTTAAGCCAAAATAATTTCTATTCTTTTGAAAAATAGTATTAAAGAATTATATGACTGACTTTTTGCTTTGAAGCTTCGAAGCTTGAGTAATAAGACTTCTCCGGATTTAGGAATTAATCCTAATAGTGAACAATTAGCTAGAAGCAATATGATGACAGCTCTTAAAGTTTTTAAAGAAGAGCTTCCTGAACCTATGAGAACTATTTTAGCTTGTAGGAATCCTGATTCAATTGAACATGCAATGGATATACTTTTTACTTCTGGATACGCTTATTATAGTCATGAAAATAAAGAAAGTACCTTTAAAAAAATAAATAATTATAACGTAAAGAACAATCGCACGACTCATTTGAATGGAAATAATACAACATATCATCGTTTTAGAGCTAATCAGGGCAGTCGATTCAATCATGGACAGAATGTGGTGGAGAATCGACATTTAACAAATGATTACACTGGATATCAATATAGAGTTGACCAATCTAATGGCAATAGAGATGTTGGTATAAAATTACATTCATCGCAATAATAAGGATGTTCGACATTTTGTGACAAATTTTCCAAATTCACACAACGGCTCCAATTTTTGTGAACACATGGATATTAACATTGTTCAAAACTCTGTTAAAGTTTCGGAATCATGTATGCCAAATATCCAAGAAAATTCAAATGTTATATAAATTATGACAATAATTTACTGGATCAAAACAATGAAATACAAAATTTTCCTTTTACAGCCCTTGCGGAAAATTACCACATATAATAATAATAGATAATCTCAAACTTATTATTGATAGTAAAGCCACTCATTCAATTATAAATCCAGGAATTTGTAACCCAAAATGGAGAATATATCTTCTACCGTAACCTTAAAAACTCTGCAGAATAATGTAAAGACTGATATCGTTTATGAACTACCAATGTTTAACGAATTAGGGGATTCAAGTGATAAAATATTATTATTTGATATTATATAATATTATAATTTGGTTGTGTGATTTCATAGTGAGTATGATGGTATTATATGAAATGATGTTTTACAGAAATACAGAGCCGTTGTTGATTACGGCAATTAAAAATTAATAACAGAACCATTCCTTTATTAAAGCTTCAGAAACGTAATTTGGTTACATTTATTTCAGATATTAAATGCGGTCTGATTCATATTAAGGCGCACAAGGATGTTGTGGGTAAACTTATTATTGCTGAGGGTATTTATAATTTAAATAACTTTAAGGTTGAGGTAGAAACCACAGCAAAGTGTTCAAATAACATTCATCTTACTAAAGGTAATTCTTGGCCAGCTTCTCCGGAAAACTATAATTTAATAGATGCTAATGTGGCTAACGAAAATGATTTTGATCAAGTGTATCTACTAAAAATTAGAACTTAACTTAAACTAGTAGAAATTTTTGAAAATTATAGTCAGTTATTTTATAAACAAAACTCAAATCTTACGTTTACAAATGCGGTAAAACATCCAATAATTACTACCGATATTTCAAGGACGTATACAAACAAATACAAGAAATGCTGGATAGTTAAACAATTCAACATTCTAATTCACCATATTCAGCTCCAATATTGGTAGTTCCTCAAAAAGATGATGCGAGCGGTTTAAAGAAGTGGAGAATTGTGGTAGATTATAGAAAGTTAATTAAAAAAACAATTAATGATCGTTTTCCTTTTCCAAATATGGTGGACATCTTAGAAAAACTTGTTAGGTGTATGTACTTTACTACTTTAAACTTGGCTAAGGGATATTTCACCAAGTTAAAATTGATAAAAAAGACACTCATAAAACGGCATTTTCACTCGAAGGTGGACCTTATGAATTTTTGAGAATGCCTTTTGGATTGAAAACGGCACTTCCTAAATTTCAACGAATAATGAATAATGTTTTAGGTGATTTGGTTAATAAAATATGTTTTGTATATATGGATGATATCATAATATATTCTACTTCTCTTCAGGAACATATGGATTCCTTATGTCTTATTCTTGATCGGCTTTCAAAGGCCAATCTCAAAGTACAAATAGATAAGTTTGAGTTTTTGAAGCATGAAACAGACTTTTTTGGACATGTTGTTAGATGTCGTGAAATAAAGCCAAATCTGAAAAAAGTTGAATGTGTTGCAAATTATCCTTTGACAAAGACACCAAAACAAATAAAGCAGTTTTAAGGCCTTAAAGGCTATTACCGTAAATTCATTAAAGATTATTCTAGGATTGCAAAACCAATGACAAGGTATTTAAAAAATGATACTAAAACAACCATTAATAATCCGGAATATATTGAGAGTTGCAGAACATTAAAAACTCTACTGATTAATGATCCAATATTAGTCTATCAAAATTTCACTTGACAATTTGTTTTAAATACGGACGCAAATAATTTTGCCCTATCACAGGACAATTATCCCATTTGCTATGCTAGTAGAACTCTCAATGAACATGAGATAAATTATAGCATAGTAGAAAAGGAATTGTTGGCGGTATTTTGGGCAGTTAAATATTTCCGACCGTATCTCTTCTGAAGGAAATTTATAATAAAAACCGACCATCAGCCACTAGAAGAAGTATATGAATATGATTTCGAGATTTTTTATAAGCGTGGAATTAATAATGAAAGTGCGGACGCTTTATCTCGATTAAGTTCGGAAATAAGTTTAGCTGAGCAAGTTAATGCTAATATTATTATTCAGAGTAATAACCCGTTAAATATTTATAAAAACCAGATAGTTATAAGCAAGTCAAACGCTATAACTTTAAAAATAGTCAATAAAACTGTTTTCCAAAATAATAGAACAATCTTTAGTGCTAAAAGTTGAGTGAAAATGGAGTGTTATCAATCGTTAAAAATTATTTTCACCCAACAAGAGTAAACGCTATTTTTATTGAGGATGATTATGTTTACAACATATTTAGAAATACTGTTGTTAAATATTTTTCACTAAATTCTCGTTTGAAAATTGCAAGGTGCAAGGAATGCCTTAATGATGTTCTAGATGAAGGTGATCATCAGGAAATCATAAAAACTGAACATCAAAGAAATAATCATCGCGGTATTATTGAAAATTTCGGACAGCTTAGGAAAAAAACACATCATCCAAAACTTAAATTAAGAATACAACAATTAAATAATAACTGCCACATATGCAATATCGAAAAATATGACCTCAATCCAATTAAGCAAAATTTTAAAATTACTGAGACCCCTGATAGGCCATACCAGATATTACATATAGATGTTTTTTATAGTTTGGGGGGCGCAATGTTTTTAACACTAGTCGATAAATTTTCTCAGGCAATAAAAATAGAAAACAGATCGTGGATAGAATTTAAAAGAGCTTTTATTCAGTATCTTAGTATAGTTGGCAATATTGAAAAACTCGTAACAGATAATAAGTTAGGTTTTAAAGCGTTGCCTTTGACCGAATTTTTGAGACAAAGGGATATTAATTTACACTTTATTTCCAATAATAACTATTCTTCAAACGCTGATGTGGAACGTCTTCGTAACACGATGAACGAACACATTCACTTATTTAGGCATGATTCTGACAGAGACAGTGACAGGGTATAAGTATTATAAGTCGCATATTAAAAGGAAAAAGAATTGTTGAAATCTAAATTAGATTTTATTATTGTTATTATTATTATTGTTTCAATAAATTGTTTGTTATCATAATTTTTTTTTGTTTGCTTTTGAATTAAAAATCGGAAATAGGTTTATTTTTTAAATAAATTTATGAATTTCATTCCTAACAAAAATATGTTTATGTAAATATTGTTATTAGTTTTAACTAAATTACAATGTATAATATTATTTGTCTTATATGTTAAAAAAAAATTATTAAAATTTATATACATATACGAGGGCTGCTATATATATTTTTGGCCTGGCAACACTGAGTGCTGCCAAGTGCAATCTGACATTTCCATTGGAAGGTTTGTCATTTTTAAGCATAATCGTACTCAAAACGTTTTGACGTACGACCATTATTTGTGTTGTTAACAGTGACTTGAAAAAATTAATATAGAAAAAAATGGAATAAACTCGTGAACATTTTCATGCCATCATTTTTCACAACTTTCGACGTGGATTATAACGACAAGAGTGCGGCGTTGAAGCATCATCATATAGCACTGTGAAAAATGGGTATAATGAATTTAATCGTGGCCGAAGCTCTCTCAAAGACGTCCAAAAACGGCTGTTGTGCCAGAGAACATTGATGCCGTGCGTGAAGATCAACATGCGACATACCGAGAGATAGAGACATCCTTGGACATTTCTTCCACCAGCATACATTCGATACTGCATGAGAACCTGGCCGTAAAAAAGGTTTGTTCTCGTTGGATCCCGCACAATTTGAAAGTCGTTCAAAAAAAGGCTCATGTCGATTGGTGCAAAGAAATGTTACAAAAATATGATTTCGGTGATTCAAAAGACGTTTATAAGATCGTCACAGGTGACGAATCATGGATCTATGCGTATGAGCCCGAAACGAAACAACAATCGACCGTGTGGGTCTTCAAAGACGAGCAAAATCCAACGAAAGTTGTTCGTGGAAGAAGCAATTAGAAGCAAATGGTCGCCTGCTTCTTCGGCAAAACTGGTCATGTGGCGACTGTTCCGCTTGAGCAACGTAGGACGGTCACTTCTGAGTGGTACACTACAATTTGTTTTCCTGAAGTCATCGGAGAAATTCGAAAAACCAACAAGAGAAAACGAATCATTGTTCACCATGACAATGCGAGCTCTCACACATCGGCTCAAACCAGAGCGTTTTTGACCGGCCAAAACGTCGAATTAATGGGTCATCCGCCGTACAGCCCTGACTTGGCACCTAATGACTTCTTCTTGTTTCCGCACATCAAGAAAAAAATGCGTGGTCAACGATTTTCGTCGCCAGAAGAAGCTGTTAAAATGTTCAAAAACCATATTTTAGAGATGTCTCAATCGGAGTGGAAAAAGTGCTTCGAAAACTGGTGTGAGCGCATGCAAAAGTGTATAAATCATGCTGGAGAATACTTTGAAAAACAATAAAACCATTTTTGATTATAAATATTCGCATTTTCACTATTAGGCCAGAAATATATAGAGCAGCCCTCGTATTAAATTTTGTATACATGTATATATAAATTTATATATACACCAAAACTTTTCCTCGGAGCGTCAATTTAACGGTGGGGGAGTTATATGTGTATATACTCGTATTTATATATGTATCTTGTAAAAAATATATGGATTAATCCATAATCGAGCAATAAAGGAGTAATGACTTGTTCATCCGTTTGGAGTAACAAGCGAGCTATCGAAACTATTTTTTGTTTTATTGTTTATGCCTCGCTTAATACTCCAAATGGGTCTATGGGGGATGTATCAGTTCGTTTTTTTGACATAACTGTTAATTGTTGATGTTTTGGTTTTGTTTTTTTATTTAGTTTAGTTTTTAAAAGTAAAAGACGTGTTTTAAAAGCAAGCGAAAAGGTACGGGTATAGTAGTTAAAGAAAAATTCTAAAATTGTAATCGGGAGACTTAAAGTGAACAAGAGGCATCAGTACCTAACAAAGTCAATGAATTATCAAATGAAGATAGCCAAGCGGAAAACTTTGATGTTTATTATGATATCAACAATACCAGTGAAAATTTTAAAAGAAGCTCGCTTCTTGGGTAATTGAAAATCGCATTTCGAACGAATGCTGTAATCCACTACTCTACATTTTAAAAAGTGAAGGTATGGACGTTCTACTATGAAGAGAAACATTGTTGAAAGCAGTGCATGCAGAAAACCCATGCTGCTTCACAGTGAGCCCAGAAATAATAGATATGGCACCAGGTGAATACTTTCATTGTGGTTTAGAAAAAGTACTGATGATGCACGACCAATACATATCACCTAATGCAAATGCCGAACTACTGATTGTGGATGGAATGCCGCTCATCAAAGTCATTGCGGTTTGTGTAAGAATACATCAAATTAAAGAATAAAAATTTCCCCACTTGATTCTTTGAAGGAATTAAATTCAGCAGAACAGCTGATTAAAACCGAGCCTGATTCAAAAGTGGTAGGTTTTTTTTAATGCAATCAGTTAAACAAGTATTTAAAATTCTTTGTTTTTTATTTTAATTTATTTCAGATTTCGTATATTAAACTGCGGTTTGACAAAATCAAAATTGAAAAAGCAATACGCAAAATGATCGGCGAAATATGCTCGTCAAATTAAATTAGGATGGATCAAAACAAACAAATACAAATTGTTTAACATTTTTTATTTCGGTAATACCTGAATTTTTAATATCATGTCTTAAATAATATATTACGTGTTATTTTTTCTTCAATTTTCTTGCAGCAGCACTTAAAGACACGTATCCAACATACCCGGAATATGAAAAATATTTCAAGGTGGCATTTCGTAAATGTAAAGCAACTGTTTACCAACATTAAAAAAAAAAATTTAAATATATGAATATTTTCTTGTTTTTGTTCTATTAGGAGGCAAAAACGATTAGTTCATTTATGCTCTTTTATGAGACAAAAACGATTACTCCCTCTTTCGTCATTTTCAAGAAAAAAGAGAGTACTCCATAAGGAGCTTAAAAGGAGTACTCGTGTCTGTGGACATGCTAGGTTAAAAATCCAATGTGGTTCGGAGTTTTATGGAATAATCCATTACTCGCAATGGATCGCTTCAAGATTACTCTTTGAATGATCCTCTTTTTCACTGGGTACTTTGTTTATAATAAAATACATACATATATCTTGTTACCTTATTTTTTAATTTTAAAAAATTTTCAAATTAATCTTTTTGTTTTTTAAGTTAGATATAATCTTGTTTTCATTTGACTAAGACAATAAAAAATAATAAATAATAATATACAGTCTGTCAATATTGAGTTTGCACACAGAAAACAAGCACAATCTATTTAAAGTTTTTAGCAATTTCATAACATATTTATACCAAAAAATTTTTTGTATGTACAAATTACATAAATTTGTATATATTTACAGAGATCGTGTCGAAAAAAATATTATGTTCAAAACAAGAAAGAAATACAACAAAAACAATTTTTTCCTTCATTTTACACTGTCAATAAACTCCTTGCACAAAAATTTCAAAACGATAAGACATACTTTTTATTTTGTCGAACACTTAAGAAGTTCCATGGATAAGAAGTTTGCGTTGATGCTAATATTCCTGGACTTAAGTAAGTCAAAATCAGTGTTGCCAGGGAACGGCAGGAAAAAGTTTCATTTCTAAATTGTCCTTAAATAAATAGTAACTTAGTGTATCTTATATACAAATAGTAAAAAGTTTTGTTCCATATTTCAGGTAAAGTAACAACGCAACAAATTCATTTACTGAAGAAAAAAAAAGCGAAAATAAAAAATAGAAAAACGAATGAGTATTTAAATCAGTCGCTATTCAAAGCTTTGAAAGATTTTACTACATTAATTATTTTAAAAATACCATTATTAAAGATATATTTGAGTCTTATTTGCTTGGAACTTTAAATAAAATAACTGCCAATTTAATATAATCTGGTACTTTTTCAAAGAAATTAAAAGACAACTTTCTTTTAAATCGAAATATTTCTGAAGCAAGTTGTCAAGCGGAATAACTAAAGTTGTTAACAAGTTGTCTTTGTTATTAAAATCGAGGTGATATGTTAAGAAAGATTAATGTTAAGAGGGGTTCTTACTTCAACAAATAAAACAAGTGCTTTTTCAGCAATATTACATTACTTCTGTCTGTAGTGAAAGCTACGAAAATTTGGCCAAATATAACAAAATTATACATGTTACGTGGAGCCTTTAACAGGGACAAAAAATTTTAAAAATTTAACTAAACGGTAACACTGGTTAATGTTTTAATGACAAAGATATCCCAGCAATATATCTTAATGCAGATTAATTTTTTTTTTATTTTGGTCTATCCGTAAGGAATACGTTGAATACAATAGAAACAATTCCCCTGTCTTGCAATCCTTTAGAGTCGTTCCTCAAGGATGAATAATTAATCCACTTTCGTTTGCCATAGGAGTGGCAGCTTCTCACGACGAAGCTCACTTGAGCACAATCGAATGGTTGTTTAGCATGTAAACAACTGATTTTTTTCAGGAAATTTCTTTTTCCCAATGTTTAACGTCTGCGGACAATATTCAGATCTTTTCTGTACATACAGAAAATTACGAGGTTAATTTTGAAAACAACATTAATAGCATGATATAAAAATAGAAGGTAGTTCCACTCTCTCTTTTCGTCGCCATATTAACGTTCTGACGTTTGCGGGAATTATGAAAATTTGTGCTACCATATAAATTTGTAAGATCCCGGTTTCCTGTTTGTTTTTTTTTAACTTATATGAAATTTTAAAAGAAAGAAATACATAATATAAAAATCATAAACAAATTTTATTAAATAAATAAAACAAAATAAATAAAAATTTAGCGAAAATGTTGCCTTTTTTCGGGCTGCATTAGTAAAAGACGTTTCTGCAAGAATTCTGTAAGATTTTTCAAACTTCGAACAATTTGATTTGCCAAATGCATCTTTAGTGTGGTCGTTGCATTTTGGGAAAAATGACATTGTTTTGGACAAGAAAAATGTACTACTGAAAAAACTGTTTTTTCAGACTACAAAAGGTAGAATATGGAATAAAATTTTTAATTTCAGTTTTGGCTTAAACAAGTACAGGTTTCGGTCTTATTTGTAAATGAAAATAATATTTTTTTTTCAAAGTAACGTCTTAATTAATTAGGTAATGAAACAAAAGTGATAGATTTTCAAGATAACTAATCGAGTTTTCACATATAAACGAAACATTAAGCCTCGAAATATATAATATAATTAGCGAAATACTGGGTGGTGGAAAACAAAAAAAAAAGGAGATACATTACTTTATTTTGTTTTTCGGCAAAATTTACATTTTATCACTAGCTAAAGGAACAAGGAGAAAACGAGCATATAAATCTTTTAAATAAATAGGATAGGATGGACTTGAAAACTTTTCGGGATATATTATTTAAAAATGCGGTAAAAGGAATTGGATTCTCAAACCGATCAAAATTATATATACGTGAACGTTTTTTCTGAGGGTGGCCTTTATATCTATATTTAACTTTTCTTAATTTACTGGTCCCCATATGCAAACATTTAATGTTAGATACTAATATTACAAAAATATTTTTTTCTTTTAGGAAGACAATTATTTGTATTCGCTTTTCGAACATAAAAATTAAAATTGTGTAAAAAGATAAAAAACTGCTTGTTAATAATAATAAAACTTATTCTGTTGTCGTTTTTTATTAATTTAAAAAAACTTGTACTTAGCTAATGCTAAGGACTTAAAAACTTATATAAACAATATTGATATCATTAAAAAACGCTCTGAAACACAGTTTGCTTATGAACTTGTCAGACATGTCACAGAACTCAATTCCGATCGGAAGTGATTTCAATTCCGCAAATTAGTTCTATAGAAAACGAAAAACGAAAGATTTTTTCGGAGTGAAACCACTTATAAATTTCAAAGTGGACATTACTTTCTTTGAAATTCTGTTATTTGCGAATTTCAAATTTACTTTTATAATGTGTCCTTATTAAGATTAGTCTTGTTGATTACTTTAGTGTGCGCGTATTGCTAATCAAAATCGAATGGAATCTGAAGAAGGTAAAACAAAATCGATCGGAATTGTTAATACTGAATTAAAACCATTCCGATCGGAATTTGTGACATGCCTGTATATTTAATTATTAATTACGTGAAAATAAATATCAATCTTTAAAACTTTTATTAATTAAATTGCTTAATTCGGTAAAAATCTTACTCTGCAATTGTATTTTTAACTAAATATGATAATAAGCAAATTTGTATAAACTGTCTTTTAGAGTCAAAGGATTTGTTTCTGTGTAATTTATATTAGATTTGAGTTTTCTTTATATTTATTATACTAATTACACATATTTTGTTAAATAGTTCCAAAATATTTTTTTTCTTTTTTATATCTGTGGCAACGCAAATTGTGTTGTTTACAAAAAATATATTTCAAATAATTCCCGCAAACGTCACAAATTTTTGAAGTGGAACTACCTTCTATTTTTATATCATGATTAATAGTGATTTATGTTGCATGCATGCCGGATCAGAGTAATACTTCGTAAATTTAATTCCCTTAAAAACCATGGCAATGTTCCTTAAACATTATTCAAATAAGCGGAAAATTGCACTAAATGGTTTTAGTATAGATGACGTAGAGCATTATAAAATATTAGGATTTTATTTGAATACCAAACTAAACTTTAATATGCATATTAGTAGCATTTTTCCAAAAAAAATTGGAATGCTGAGAAGATTATATTCTGTGGGACACTATTTTCTGCTTGCGGCCATGTGCTTATTGACTTTATATCTATCAGAAAAATGATAATGTTCTATAACATAATAAAACTGGCAGCCCAAAGTATTTGGTTATTTGCAAATTCGACAAGGACAAGCGTGCTTTTAATACCGTCTCATTTATCCATTATAATGGGAAGATCGTTTGTTATAAGTGTTGCTTTCTCTACAACTGCTCAAAAGTATGGCCATATATGTCCAATTAAATGAACTACTGGGGCACCATTTTACTTGTAGTTTTAAATATTTAAACTTGTTTTTATAACGGTCATAGTAATCAACATTCCGTTCAACTTTCAAAGGTTTGTGTAACGGTTCAAAAGATGAGCCCATATAGGTCAATTTACGTCACCTATGGGGACACCCTTTAATTTTTAGATTTATTTTTATATTACTTTTTGCTATTGGGAGGTACGCAGTATTTGTATACCCTTCACCGCAAAAAGTGGAAAAAGGGTATTTATAAGTTTTTCATTCTTCCGTGAGTAAATTTTACAATATCCATTTCCGATCCCATTTTTATGTATGGCAAAGACAATTAAGCGATGCTCGTCTGTCCGTCCGTGTTAAAAAATAAATATGTCAATCGATCAGATATAGTGTCGAAAGAGGTGCTATTGGAAATCAGCATGATCGGTCCATGTCTTTCGAGGCAGCAGGCAAAACACCACTCCTACCTCTAATTTTTTCATGTCATTTGAAACAATTAAGTAACTTCAACCAAAAAAATATATACATGTTTTGGACGATAGAGAATTAAAAAATAACAAAAAAAAAAAACATTAAGTTACATCGAGTTACGGGGCTCTGAAATTTTGAAATTTTTTTAAATATCAATATGAGTATCATTTTAAAGCTTTTAAAGTGATCTTTAGGGAAATACTAACATTTTTATGTTAAATTATATACATATATGCAGTACCATATTTTTTGTATTTTTAATTTTCGGTCACCTAAATATTTGCTTTTTTGATTGGAGTTACTTCAATGAATTAGATTTTCATAGATAGTAAAGGGTATATAAGATTCGGCATAGCCGAATATAGCACTCTTACTTGTCTAATTATAAAGTGGTGTCTTTTATGTTTCATATATGTTTTAAAATTAAGAACTGTTTTTAAATAAGCAGAGCCATTAAAAAAAAAAAAAATAAATTGGTTCAGAAATGACTGCGATCTGCGGGTACAAACATACAAGGAAACATTTGTTTTGAAGTCGGTTAAAAAAAGAAAAACAATTGTAATGTGTAGCCAAGACTGCAAATTTAAAACTCAATGGAGGGAGCCATTGGAAACAAAGTATCGATCATATTTTGGCATTGATGACAGAGTCGGTTAAGGGTTCTGTTGGGTAAACGAGAAAGAGGTCGTGAGTTCTAATCTTTTAGGAGCCAGAATGTCAGGGTTATAATTGCTGTATTCTTAAGACCATAACTAATTATTTTTGGTAATAAAACAAATAAGGCGTTGTCATTAACCAGTGGTTTGTGGATTCTGAAAACCGAAACCTGTATCATATACATTTATCACAGCATCAAATTAAAAACTTTTTTTGCCCTATACGGTTCTGTTCTGATTTTCAACCATGTTATAGTGTTGCGGCAGGAAAAAAAACAAGATTTCACATTTCGCATTTATATTAATAACATTTTTATCGATGACTTACCGGTATAGCACCATGATGGCCAAACAACTGAAGCTTCAGTATTAATTTCTTTCATTATAGTCCATTATAGTCAAGTTCTCGTTTGCTTTTCATTGATAATGATTATATTCTTTCATTATTTTTTTTTTATCGATTTTATGAATTGAATGGTACTGCACTTTTAGTTTTAGCTTTTGTTTTTTAATGTTATTGTAATATTTAAAATGTAAATTTATCTATTTATGAACATACTTATGTAGTTGCTTTATTTGTTTTCTTCTTTTCCTATTCTTTTATAATTCTTAATGAGAATTAATTTAAATTTTTGAATTAATTTCCGTTTTGTGTTTGTTTTTTAATTTTGTTTGACACACATTTATTCTGTTTTGACAGAAATGTTGTTTTGACATTTCTTTAAATATTTGATTTCAATGTGACTGATAAAACGTTTTTTACACTTAAATAGGACTGCAATTAGTATTTTAAATACGTTTAGATATATATTCCATCGGGATTTATTTAAGGGCTGAGAATATTATCTTATTAAATATTTGTTGAAAATCTGCAAACAAATATCGATCGTTTTTATTTGGGAATTATTTCTCAATTAATTATTGCTATTTTTATTGTTAAACATACATACATATGTATGTACTTATGTATATACAGTAGCTCACAGCTTATTTCGTGCAGCTTCAAACCACAACTTTGAACTACTACAGTAAACAAACTATAAATGATATCAAAAAAATTTAAACGCACAATTATTATAAAAACATTCCTTTATTTAAACAAAAAGTTTATATTCATATTTATAACTATATGCAAAAGTAATTTAAATAAAATTAAAATATATGAAAAATTCAGGTCACAGCTAATTTCGTGCACTTCCAGCAGCCATAGAAAAAACTTGCATGGACTATGCTTAATATTTTGTATGGCCTCCCTTCTCTTTAATTACACCCTTAAGGCGACTTTCCATCGAAGCAAGAAGTTTTTGAGTAGTTTCGCGCGGAATCTTTTGCCACTCCTCAACCAGTGCAGTTTTTAGTTCATGCAGATTCCTAATTTGCCTTTTTCGTATAGCCGAGTCCAAAATTGTCCACAAATTTTCGATAGCGTTTAAGTCGGGTGATTGTGGAGGTGGATTCATGAGGTGTTGGCAGTTCCGTAGCAGTCATGATTGCACAATACCCAATTAATTTTTCGGGTCATTATCTTGGTAATACCGAAATCGATCGCGTATACCCAAAGCAGCGACACTTTCCCACAAATTTTTTTTCAATATGTTTAAATACACATTCCTGTTCATTGTGCCTTTGATAAATATGATGTTGCCCACTCCCGAAGCAGCCATGCAAGCCCAAACCATCACACCTCCTCCGCCGTGTTTGAGAGTTGGTTTTAAGTGTTTATTTTGGAGCCCTGTATTGGCTTGACACCACACGTAATTTATGCCATCCGAGCCAAAAATATTGAATTTCGACTCATCAGCAAATATTACGTCTTCCTAGAATGAAATTGGCCTTGTCACGTGCTCCTGGGCACATTGAAGTCGACGTTGCATATTCTTTTTAGATATAAACGGCTTTTTGCGAGCTACTCGGCCATTGAAACCATGTTCACGCAGCATACGGCGCACTGTTTCCGTGGAGCATACTTTACCCATTTCATTTTGAATTTCCACCACCAATTTTGGAGCCGATATTTTAGGGTATTCCCTAACTTTTCGGATAATTTTTCTTTTATCAGCATCTGTCCTTGTCCGCCACTTAATTCTCGCGCTCATACCTTTGAATAATATATTAGACTGTACTAGCACTCAGTCCTACTATCTCAGCTATTTTTCGCTGACTTTTACCTTTCTTTAAATGCATTAAAACCAATTCTCGCTTTTCTAAGCTAGTCCGCTTACCCATCTTTCAAAAAGCACGTATTTATCCTTTTCGATGCAGTTAAAATTAAATTATACTTATATGAATAGCAAAAGAAAACACCAAATAAAACAAAAAGTAACGGTAATCTAAACAGAACCTACATATGAATACAAAATCTCCAGTTAAAGAGAGTGCACGAAATAAGCTGTGAGCTTTTTTTTTCTAAGAAATAAACTTTTTTGATCATTGCTAAAGAAAGGCAAAATTTTCAGATTTTCTGAATTAGACATTTTATTTCAGATATAAACAGCTAACATTGGAAACCAAAATTTTTTTGGTATGATAAATGATTTTAATTCTATAAAGATGAAAAGTTTTATTTTGCGCCTGCACGAAATAAGCTGTGAGCTACTGTATGTACATATGTGCACATATGTAAACTAGTTTTTTTTATTCTTGGCACTAGCTTTTAAGGGCGCGTAAAATTGGCAGATAAAACATAGCAATACAAAGTTTGACAAACAGAAGCTCTATCTGACCAATATAATAATAATAAATATTATTATTTTTTAAATGACATAAGCAAAATTTTATAAATTCTAACTTTATTAAAAATAGACAACTTTGCAATTTTATTTTATTTTTACTTTTCATTAAAGAAACACAAATTTTGTTTGTTTGCAAAATTTTTTAACGTTTAGAATATTCGTAATTTAATGTTCCCATAACAAACGATTTGGAATATCTATTAAGTCATTGCGCTACTGCTTCAAAATTTGCTTAGGAATTATAGATACTTAAGCCTAAATAAAAATTAATTGAATACAAATTGAAATCAATCAATAAGACAATAAAAGAACGTTGATAATTATTTATTATGACTTATTGTGTCCGAAATAGAGATTAGTCAGGTTTACCTACCGGTATGAACATTCCATTAAACTCAAAAACAAAAAAACACTCTAGTATTTTTCTTATGTTTTGAAACATTTTAAGTCCAAGTGTGTTTAGAGCTTGTTTTAAACAGAATGGTGTAATATAAAACATTTGTGACTTTTCTTATTGGACTACAGCACGACAGCAGCAAATCAACTACGACCTGATTAAGGAAACATAAAGTATTTTCTATTAAACGAGAAGAACGCTCGCTCTATCTTTAGAGAGCAAAACAGTAGTTGTGTTTTAAATGCTTAGCTGCACTTTCTAAAATTTAACGAATTTCAATCTTATTGTAGTTTTGAAACTAAAATTTGTAAAGGCCGAATTGATAAGTATCAAGACCAAGTTATATTTCAATACGCGTCAAAAGGATATAATTACACATCACGTATTGTATAATTGTGCAAGATTTAAAAATACAATTTGTGGTAATCAGGAGCAGAAGATGATCAAATAAACAAGGAATGTATTGGAGGGTGCTTCATGTAAAACATCATTCAGTGTTGCATCAAAATACATAAATAAATATGAGTGAAAATAAAACGTTTCTACACCTTTTTAGAGTTTAATCCAATGTTAAAAAGGTAATTTTCGATGGAAAGTGTTTGAAAAATTCTATACATATCAAACCAGATCATTACTTAACTCTGTTGAGGTTTATTGCGCTTGTGTAGGAAGTATTAAACCCATTTTAATATTCTTCCGTATTTTTGTGTAAAACTTTTCACTTTGTTGTCTCGTTGTATGTAGATATTAATATAATTCTTAATTATTCAATAAAGTTTTGGATACAGGATTAGTGAGTTTCTATTCAAAGTTACTGACTTTATAAGCGGTATCTTATTTCATGGTTGTGTAATAATAAATAATAATAAATTTTGAAACATTGTTTAACTGTTTCGACATTTAAAGAAAAAAAAAAATCATCCAGTTTTTATTAGGTTTTAAAACCTCTTGAGTGAAATTCTCAACATAAAGCTAAATAAATTATGTTAGATTTTTGAAGGCAAAGAGCAATATTTTTGTAGTAATCTGAAGATATTTATTATTATAATTTTGTTCCAATTAAATTTGTGTTTCCTTTTACTTAAATCAACATTTGAATCTTAATGGTGATCACAATAATCGTGTTTTTTTTTAATTTAAATCATTTGTTTGTTATGCCCTTCACCACATCTAAGTTTGTCATTCTGCTTGTAATTTCTTCAATATCCATTTCTAACCCTATAAAGTATATACAAATATTCTAACTTATTCTGCATAGCGTAGTCGATTGAGTGATGTCCGTCTGTCCGTCCGCGTTAGTGTTGAAAGCATCTTTGCCAAGGCACTAGATGAGCTAAAGAAAATTGCTATTCAAAATCGGTAAGATTGGTTCATTTCTTTCGAGGCAGGGGCGAAAACACCACGCTTGCATCTGATTCTTCCATATCATTTAGAACAATAAATTAACTCCAATTAAAAGAAAAACAAATATATGGGGCGATAAAGAATTAAATAATAAGAAAAAATCAAGTGAAAAATTGACGCTCGCCCATATTTTCCGAATTCTTAAATTATAAATAAACACATGTTGAAGGGTATATACGATTCGACATAGCTGAATTTTGCACTCCTGCTTGTTTGTGTTTTTTTTTTTTTTAATATTTGCTCTTGTGTGCCATTGCAACTTTTTGAAGGTTCCTGGGAGTTTCGATTAAGAATTATTGTAGTCAATTACTGCGAAAAATAATTTATATTTTTTAAGTAAATTTTTAAAACAATTATCTTTTTATAATAAAATTTTTAAATGGGAACTTTGAATATTTTTAGGTTGTTCTTTTGTGAACTATGCCGACAATTTATTCTTAATATTTTCTGTACTTATTTGTACATATATATATATTCGTACAACAGTCTAACAAGAACTTTCACGCAGGCATATGAATAAAAATATTGGTATTCGTCTTAGCACACGTTCACATGCAAATAAGTACATTCATGCATAGACATGCGGTTATATACATACAAACCATGCAAGCAATTTTTATCGATAATGAATCAATATCGTTATTTTATGAATTCGGTTCTAATTAGCATTCCCAGTCGGGAAGAAATGTGCAACTGTAGCGATACAACTTATAGGAAACTATTAGAAGTATAAAAAGAATGTCTTTTTAAAATATCGAGTAGATAACTTCTGAAAGTAACGAATTTTTGCTTTATCAAAATGGGAAGGGTTAATTTTAACAAAATAAAAATATTTAAAGGTCGAAGCTTTAGTTTAAATTTTAACCGCCGTATTCATAAGAAATTATATAAGTTTTAAATGTGTTTTATGACAAAATGTTCATACAAAAGTTGTCCCAAAATACATTTCAAATGTATTTTATTATTTTATGAATACGGTAGTAAGAATTTATAAAGCTATTTTTTTTATCAATTTATTGTTTTGTATTTTTTTCTTTATGTAAATTTTTTATTGTAAATCAGACGTTTTTAACTTAAACGATCACCGCACAAGTCGAACTGAGAGACATTAATGTTTTTTTTAAACTGTTAAATTATCTAATTAAATTACGGTAGAGTCGAATATGTGACCTATAAAAAATCAACATTCGATAGTTATGAATTGTTTTTTTTGTTATTTTCGAACAATCAACTAATGAGCATCTAAGTTGAGAAAAAGTTATTCTCAAAAGAAAAAAGTTTTCTTGTTGCCCAAATAACGTCTAGTAGAAACGAAATAGCATTTCTTAAAAGATTTTAATTTTACAACAATGTATTTTGTTTTTGTAAAATTGAGTTTTCTATCTAAAGAAGTAACGAAGAAGTAACTTCTATCCAAGAATGCTCTGCAAAATGTTAGCAGGGTGTGTAAGTAAATTGTCATATGCTTGTACATATGTATGTTTGTATATAATTATTAAGTATTTATCGCAGCAATGTATCGAGGTGTTACGGCTTTTGTATCTTTAACCTTTAAAGCGCATTATTAACTCGTACCGTAAAGTACGGAATTTTTAGATGTTTTCTTATTTTATATTCAGTATTTTTTTATTTCTGTTTTCTATCGGTCGCTACTGCAGTCGTGTTATTTGTGGTTGACTTTTAAACTTTTTTCATTTTTGCATTTTAATTTTCTGCTTTGTTGTTTTTTATTGCTTTTTCCTTTTACTCTATTTATTTGGTTGTTGTCGCTTTATGGCGAACGGATCGTTTTGAATTAATAATTGTGGGTTTTGTTTTTGCTATTACTTTGACAGTTCAAACGTAGCTATTTGTGAGTGTATGTGTGTGTGCGCGTTGTGTGATTTTTATTTGTTTAGAGAGGAAATAAATTACAAAAAAAAAAACATTGAAAATATTTATTGAATTGAATTATTTGTAGTTTCTCTCACTTGTTATCATTTATTTACCTACAAAAATTTAACTTCAATTATCAGTTATCAATCTTTAGTAAACGTATAAATATGTGTGTTTGATTGAGTACCTACACACAAACATACTTATGCACATATTTATACGATTGAAATATTGTCGTCAATTTTTTTTTTTTTTTTGGATACTTCACGTACTTGTTAAAACTACATTAAAATCCTCAACAATTTTTGTTTTTTGTTATCATGGATATTTGAGATTTTTGACGTCTTTTTTGCGTAATCTTTAGGTCGCTTTAGTCACGTGCTTGTTTCTGTGATTTTTTATTTATGTGTTTTCCTCACTTCACTACGCGTTATAGATATGCATGGATTTTTTTTTTAATTTTAAATTTGTATACTTTTGTGTTTATAAATCTACGAACTTTTTATCTACTTTTCTCACTTTCATTAGATGTGCATTAGTTATTTTAAAAAATAATAAAACGACACAAAGTATTTCACACATTTAAAAATTCCGATATTCTGAAAACAAAAAGCGATTAGAATTAATGACATTGATCATCGGTGAAGACAAATTTTATGAAATACATCTGAATTAAACAAGATCTTTTTTATTTATTATTTTTGTTTGTTTTATTCTTTTCGCTGTGTCCATACAGTGTACCGCGATATTCACGCTCTCAATCCCGCATACTCAGGCCAACTACAGAAGACCATAAACAGCCGATAAAAATAAACCCCAACCTCAAACGAATCAACAATGTGTAAAAACTGTCATAATCATATTCTGAGACGGCAGCGATTGTATTGTATTGTATTTATAGACAGTACGTGTTGCTGCCACTTCCACTCACCAACATGAACGCAACAACCAATTGTACCGAACGGTTGCTGTACGCTTTTGAACGATAACAAAAAACAGAGGAGCATTAGTCAATGGAGATAAAATTAAATGAAAGAAAACCTAGCCATACATATCACACTACTACAAATACACACTCATATTTATTTCCTCCAACTGAGCAAAACTGATATTAAGAGCCGGTTGAACCAGAAGAGTAAGTCTCCCCAATTTAGTCAAATTTATTTAAGTTCTCTTTGTATATTCTTTGAACAAGTTAAATTACGAACAAAATATTGTCAATTAAGCGCTTTAAGATGAATTCTTAACTCCATTTTGCGATCTATAAGCTAATTCTTTACTTCAGAAAACTTTTTAAAAACTCTCGCCGAGTAAAGGAATATACTAAAGTAAATTGGGTTCTTTTCTACTCAAATATATTGAAATTACATTTTTATTTGAAGTAAAGTGTTTAGCAAGCTTTCACAATTGTTGTAATATTGATCCCACAACAGAAGAGGCTTATTGAATTTCAGGTAATTTATTTGATCATTGATTTGTCTTGGAAACTGTATTTCTTAACACCTAGAGACTTTTTATTTTTAAATAAAATACCTTTCGTTAAATAATTAAATTAGAATATTTTATGTTAAAGTAACCTTTATAGCTTTCACCAAACAATTAATTTGTTAAGATACTCACGACATCTTATTCGAACAAATATCCAAATAATACTCCAGCTAATAGATTTGCTCTACGAGATGACATATTTTTACTTTACGAAAAAAAGTAATCCATATTGGAACCAAGGCTCTAAGAGACCCCATCACAAAATTTTATTCAAATCCATCATGCGAAGACAAACAGACAGACAGACGAACAGACAAAAATTCCAAAAATAGATATTTTATATTTCATATCGTTTACTATCTGAACAAAACTTTAAAAAAAATTTTAAACATTTCCGTAAAATTAATCTGGTTGATATTAATTCCAAAAGCAAACTTTATTTACCAACAGTTTGATATTTTAATTTTTTTTTGCATTTCAATTTTATATTTGAATGTTAGCGCTAAAAATTTAAAAAAGGTTCGTTGATTGTTTAAAACTTAGAGCCTACTTAGTAGTCTCTAGCATAAAAACTAGAATAATATTTATTTGTTTTGTTTATGTATAAAAAAAAAAAATGAATTTGTAAAAAATAAAATATATTTTTGCTATTTTTGTTTAAAAGGGATAGTTTTGGAACTCAATGTTGTTTAGCCATTTTTAGTTACGAATTTCCGGCATAAACTAAATATTATAGTAAACTCCGCTTTGAATTGGAACGTCAAAAGTGAAGGGTGAGACTGCTACAAGATTTTCTGTGTAGATGCAACTTTTGCAGGTGAAGCAACTTTTGGAAGTATCATACGATTTTTTTTCTTTGTTCTTTTTTTTATTGTTCTTTTTTTATTAAAGCTTTATAAATAAAATTAGAAATGTTACAAATAATTAATACATCAATAGTACAGAGAATTAATTTAAGGCAGACACACATAATGTAGCTAAAATTTTTAGACACTTGATAAATATGATATAATTTTGTACTTTAAATTTGTTTAAAAAAATGTTTATGACAAAATAATTTTTTGTTTGTGCTTGTTAAATAAACTAAAATATTATAAAATGAGTTAATTAATTCATTTTAAATATTTTCCTAATCAGGATTCGAGCCGTGGATATTATAAATGAATTAAAATGGACTTGTTTTTACTTTTTTTGACTTTTGACTTTTTGGAAAGGAAAATTATTTACAAATGTATGCGGACGTTTTCCAACGAAACCAAAAAAAGTAGACACTAATTTCAGTCAATATGATACTGGAACAGCATCTATAATGTTGTGAGCAAACAAGTATGAATGATTAAAAATAAAAATGGCATTTTGTGGCTATAACAAAGGTTGGTACAAAGCAAAAACAAATGTAAAAGACGAGTTACAGAGAAACGACAAAGAAATGCCCTAGGTTCTGTGTGGACTTCGTCTTACCAAACAAGTATTAAGATTAGTTGGTTAAATAGATGATGTTTACAATGTACACAACCTAAGGTAGATAGATGCGAAGATTGCTGATGAAGGATGTAGCGATCCAGAAAATGCGGCGTTACATTCTGCTAGTGTCTAACTTTTCTTGTTTTCTTTGGAAAACGTCCGGATAGGTTTGTATATAATTTTCATTTTTAACCCTTATCGGACGCGACTTTTCACACGTTTGATTCTCACCAGGTTGTAGTTATTTTTAACAAATATTAAAAAAAAAACAATAGTATGTTATTATACATTTATATTCATTTCTTTTCAGTTTTGTTACAAATTATTTATTTTTTGTACAACTACTACATGTCTGAGTTTCTGATAATTATTTATATACTTGTAAGGTATGGTATTTTTTGAAGCAATCTCCAACATGAAGAAATGGTTTTCTCTAGGAACTATAACTCTTCTTTTCTTAGAAAATAACGAAGCGTTATTGCTAAACTCATCACTAGAGCTAAAATCACTTTCAGAAATTTCTTTGATATTTATAATATTTTCTTTATTCATTTTATGGGCAAAAAATAAATTCAGACATTAAAAAAAGAATTGAAAGTTTATTGCACAAGTTAAATGCTCTGCTGATAACGACAAACAGAAAAGATTCTTATGCTCAAACGGTAACGGTAAATACGTATTTTCAAATGGTAAATTGAAGAAATGAATGCATTTTAAAAACAAATCTCATCAATAGACATAATTCGCCTTGTCACTTCACACGTGCCATACGACCGTTGCAGAAAAGTACTGTTGTCACGTCAGAGGTGACTTACGACCGATAAGGGTTAATAATAATAGTGGAAAGCGGAAGTGCATGTTCAACTCATATCATATTTGTGACCTTTGATTTAATGATTTAATTATACTTGTAGAAAATTTAAAGTGGTATTACGGTCCAAAATATAAGACAGCATTATTAAAAAAAAAAGATCTTCTATTGCAGCACCCTTTTATTTTTTAAATTTTTTGTTTAAAAGGATACACAACCTGTGTGTATTTCAAATATTTGTCTAATACAGTCAAAAAGATGAGACATTTAATTTTTAATTTTATTTAGAACATACTCTGTGTGTATGTCAAGGGTCTACTTATAACGGTTTTAAATATATGGCCAATTACGAAAAATTGCATTGCTATAGCGACTCCCTTTAATGTTGAACGTCTTTTTAGTTGTTGCTTTAGCGGTGTGATAATATCTTATGTGCCCTTAAGGTGCCAGATAATATGGTTAGGTTTTTACCCTTTGGTTACTGAACAATAAAAACCTTTATCAAAATTCCAAATGATTCGCTCTACATTTTATAATGAACTTGAATAAATGCAAAGATTCGATTGGTCAAGGATATGTCAAATTTACTTGAAAAAAATTTATATTTTCTACATTTTAACATCCGCAAATTATTCATCTTTAAATGTGCCTTTGTGTTGTTTTAGGATTATAAATTGGCGATTTCAATTGCCCTTAACTACTATGAACATTATAAGCAGTGAAGGAAAATGCAGCGCCGTAATAGTGCAATTGCTTGGCATTATTGTTTCAAACGATAGTTTTGTTTACATCGAGAGAAGAAATGCAAACACGTGAGAGAATATTTCTAGAATTTTTGCAAAATCTAAAAGGGGGAGCAGAAGTGAATTATTATTTTCTCTCGACATTGACATATTGGCACCTTGCATTTTATAGTTTCATTTAAGTTGGTTTTCGTATTATGTTTGCTATGGTTCATTGTTTTCGCAGTTAGTTCGAAAAACTCTCTCTCCACTTTACTTGCTTGGGTAGAAAAATTGTTTCATTTTTATTAGGCTGCACTAGACTCGCCGCCAAATGTTGGCAGATATTTCACGTTCTCCTAATTTTTTACAATACATTTTATTGTCTCTTCCTCTCTCGTAAGTGTAGCTGTAGCAGATACTGTGTAAGTGTGTATATATGGGTGAGTGTTGGGTTGCAATGACTCGTATAAGAAAAAAAGAAATAAAAAATAAAGGCTGCAATTTCAAATAAAATATATTTTATCAAACACTACCACTCGCATGTTTGTATGTGGGATTGTAGACAGTTTTGTTGAGGCGTATGTTTTGTTGCTGCTACAACTGCCGTAGCTTGTTGATGCAAAGTTCAATGCAGGTCAGGTGGTCAGAGTTCAAGTCAACTGACAATGAAGTACGCAAAGTAATGTCAATATACGTACATTTACATTCATGCATTAAAACATACAAACATGCATGCATGCGCATAAATTGTTTTGATAATAAATATTTTTCTGCTTTGTTGGGCGTTGAAAGAAAGGACTGAAAATAAGAATGTGTATTTTTGTCGTTAGTCAATCTAGTTTTTTAGGAAGTAATATAAATATAAAAACAGTCGACATATAGCTCGGCTTTATGTTGATCGCTGGCTTTGCGGGCACATTTGTAAATGTGAATGAATGGATTGAAAAAACTTTAGATAAGATAAAAGGACTCGATAATATATCTGTGTCTATACATATGTACATACATATGAATTGATTGCGTAAATGTTTGCCCTCGAAATGTATATAGTGTGTTGGCCAAATTTAAAGCCTGCACAATCTCTGATCTAAGTCCCATTGAAAACTTGTTAATTTAAAAAGTAAACGTAATAATTATAGGACAGAGCTTGGGAAGGAATATAAATATAACACTAATAAACTATTTTTTTTTTCTTTTTTAAGAGATCAGTAGCAGTAATAAATAGTACAGGTCTTTTTATAGCAAATATTGAAAATTATTAATTTTTCAATTTTTGTCGAATAAGAATTAGTGTTAGTATTATTTTTTTCTTTGATTAATTAATTAAATATTTTTTGTTATGCTTTTGTGACAACTACCATATTAATAAATGAAACCCTATAATAGTTTTGTTTCTTTACTTTTTGGGTAAAGTTCGTGAAAACGAGCGCAAGCATCGTTTTCTCTCATAAAGAGACAAAATTATATAAAAGTACAGGAACACAAAATCCAAATTTTAAACACAAAATAAAAACTCAAAGTATTTAAATTGTTTTAATAAGAAAATTAATTTCAATAAATCAACAAAAAGAAATAATAATTTAATTTGTATTCTGTTTGTGTTTAAAGGCTGTTGCACAAGTTGAAATAACTTGCACGAAGAAAAAGTTTGGGCTGTTTCGTGCAAGAAAAAGAAGAACTTTATTCTCTCAAAACCGCTCTCATTTACCCATTTTTTTAATAAGAAAACAATTCTCATGCAAATTGGGATCCCACAGGTTCCCAAAGTAGAGTAAAAAAACAAACCTAATATATTTGAAATATACTTATTTAATAAAAATATTTTCAACTAAAAATAGAAACTTAATTGATTCTTATCATCTGATCCTTTATAAACTGCTATAAGAAGTTAGAAAAAAATTTAAACAGCACCTAAAGCGTTCTCTCTGTTTTTCCTTTTTATCATAGCAAACAATTTTTGTTCCTTTTACCACAAAAAGTGGAAAAAGGGTATATCTAAGTTTTTCATTCCGTTTGTTATTTCTACAATATCAACTTTCGATCCAATAAAGTGTATATATTCTGAGTCTGTCCGTCCGTGTTAGTGTTGAAATCAACTTTGCCAAGGCATTACATGAGCTAGAGAAAATTTAAGTATGCCAGTCAATCAGACATAATTTCGAAAGTTCTGCTATTGAAAATCAGCAAGATCGGTCTATGTCGTTCGGGGCATCGTCTAAAATGCCACGCCTGCCTTTAATTTTTTCATTTGATACAGCGAAGTAACTCCAATCACAAAATATATGAGGTGATAGAGAATTAAAAAACAAGAAGAAAACGTTAAGTAAAATAATTGGTGCCCGCAATCCTACTTGTTATTTTTCAAATTGGGAAGAAAGTATGAATCAAAAATAACTGTACATTTATAAGAAATGCAGAGAGAAATAATTAAAATAGTTTGTTAATAAGACTTTTCTGACATTTTATTTCCCTAAATTGGTTGGCTAAAAAAGTGTGTTTACAGCGTATGTTACTAACGGAGATGAACAGTTTCTATCGCAACACATTGATACAGCCCAGCAAAAAATTAGACATTACCTCAAAAAGTACTTGCCATATAATGACTTACTTTTGTGATTGCCATAGTTCGCAAAGAAGGAAGTAGTTACTGAACTAGTTCTTTAAATTAAAAGAGAATATCTAAAATTATGTTCTAATAAACGTTATAATTTTCAGCAATAATCAATGTGATCTATTCTCAGGAATTGATTATAAAAGTCTCATGCCTTGTTAAAATCATTAGGTTGGTAATTTAGATCGGAAGAACTTCCGCTAAAAAAGATTAATTCCACATTCGATTACCTTTTCTAAAATTTTTTTGCTGGGAGGTATCTTCAATGTTGAAATTTATTAGAGCATTTTACCGAAATTAAATATGAATACAAAAATTTTTGAAAGAAGAAATGACAGAAATGAAATGAAATACATCAAAACACCATCTTCAATTAGATTTATATTGTAGTTCTGTCATCAAATCTTCATTTTTTCTCCATCAAAAATGTTTCACCTTTTTTTTACTCAGTTCTCTCATTTTAACTCATTAGTTTAGGAACATGAGTTTATTATAAATGATTCAGTAAGTCACAAAATTTACTATCACCAATGTTTTAAGACAGGATTTTATGCAGATGTTTCCTTCTCTTTAGAACAAAATGTATTTGTCAGAAAGATGTAGCTGCCTACACCAGTGAACTGATATTTTGGATATTTTGTTTTAATAATAACACTCTTATTAATATAAATAATGTAGCGAAAAACTGGCTGAATTAGAATAACGAGTGTGGTACTATTATTCCTTTGGGGTAGCGAACCTTTGTTTTTAACAGCAGCTTTTATTCATAATAAATTTAACATTCAAATCTGCTGGCGTATTAAAATAAGGTTGCGCTCTTAGTAAAACTCGGTTCTAAAGAAATTATTGCCCAAATGCAAGGAAATAAAACCTACTTAAAATAAAGTGCAGTTTTAAATCAATTATTTATGTTTTGAATAAGGAAGCATAAAAGTAGAATTTATATTTGATAGAAATTGCCGAGGCTGTACATTTGCACGATATCTGAAGTTTCTGTGTCCTGTCACTAAGGCATTTATCTAGTTGATACCTGCCTGCATA
Source organism: Gymnosoma rotundatum (assembly GCA_916610165.2). Classification (NCBI taxonomy): domain Eukaryota; kingdom Metazoa; phylum Arthropoda; class Insecta; order Diptera; family Tachinidae; genus Gymnosoma; species Gymnosoma rotundatum. Next base: position 83,886,438 of record OU744337.1, on the reverse strand, counting down.
TAATTGTCTCGAGTCATCTCCCCCCCGGGGGCACCGTGAGTCTGTGCTGACATAACCTAGGCGCAGACGAGGGTCCTCGGGGGTATAGGGGGAACCAGTCCCCCGGTGTGCAGGCACTGAATCTGGATAGACAGTGGGGTAACTGTCGAAGGATGTACAAGTGTCCTTAAATGATTATAACATATGAATAATAATAGCAATTAATAAATTGGCACCACGGGAACCGGTAGCCCATACAAAGAGCCGCTTATATCTGTAGCCGGTTATTAGTGAGGGCCCTTCGGGGTACACGTGGCGGTTGTGGTTAAATTAGTCTATTTCTGCGGGTCTGGCGTGGAATAGATCGAAGTGTGCTGTTGCACTCTCAACAGAGGAGTTTAAGGATAGGCTCCGACCCTAAAGCAAGTGGTAGATTCATGGTCCTGCAAGCCATGGTCTTAAAATTGCATAGAATAGTGGTTTGACCACCGTCTGATAAGGGCTTACTGCCAGGTACAGACGTTAATCTAATCACTTATCTTGTCTCGAGTCATCTTTAAACAATTATGATTCCGATACTTTGGGCCGCTCTTCAAAGAGAAACTGCTTAACCCTTTTTCTGAAGGGTGTTTGCTGCTTTGTTCTTCATTATGATTGATTGTTCTCTTAGTCACGTCTAGTTATTCGCAAACGATTAATGTACCTGATGTTGTAACAAATACTATTTAAAATAGAAACCAAAAATAAGTATCGCGGGAAAAAAGAAAGCACTAATTTAAATCTAAGTACATGTAGTGAAGGAATTTTATTTATTTAATAAACAATCTATGCTCCAGAATATTCTTCATTTTTATCCTTCACAGCAAACCTAATCGTCTGATCGCATGTATTAATGTTATAATAGATGAATGTTTGCAGATGCCTTTTGCAAACAAGTCAATACGAGTGTATAAAAAATCAAATGATTAAATTTAATTTGTGTAGACAGACATTTACAAAATTGTAAAATATAAATTTGGAACCAGACCATCTGTCATAAGTAGCTCCATTGTTTTTCTGTACTTTTGCATTTTAATACTGAACATTTAATGGACACTATAATTAATACCGTGATTTATATTGTGTACTTTGATCAAAAGGACGACTGTGGCGAAAACTTTGCAAACCACCAACACAGTGAAACTGAAACAGTGCAGACAATTTATTTATTATTTTTAGTTTTTAGTAAAAACTTTTTACTTTAAGCAAGCAATCGTAAGGCATTTAATTAACCCTATCATTGGTACGGGGAGCAAAAAAGAGTCTTTTTGTAGGAATATTAAGAGTAATTTGATCAAATTCCAAAATATTAAAAAAACTTGTGTTTTCATTTCTCTACTTTAATTTTTATAGCTTAAAGATAAAAAAACCCAATACAATTTATTTATTTTTTTTTTTTTCAAATTTTCAATCTTTCATTATTTTTTAGGGAATTTTTTAGCATTTTAATTAATTTGAAATTTGTTTGTGAATTTTAAATTTGTGTGTAAAATTAAAATAATTTAAATAAATTTCTCGAATTATTTCAGTGAAACCGCATGTGATATTTTCTACTGATTTACACGACGCACAGAGGGGTATCTTGACAATCTAGCCGGTGATTAGGCCAAAAATAAATTTTGACAAATAAGAAATAACAAAATATATGGTATAGTAAATTTTCAAGGCTTTTGCTTGAGATTTGTCGATTTAGGACACTGTTAAAATCGGGAAAGTTTAGTAAATCGAATACGTTTTTATTGACTTTATATGATTTTGAAAGGTTTGTAATATAAAACGAATAAAGATTTTGTTATAATTTTTTTTTTGTGAAAGGCTTTACTAGCAGCAACTTATATTAACTTTTAGAACAATTTTGTTTTAAACTTTTATAATAACAAATTTCATTCGATATTAAAAAAAAAATGAATTTTTTTGTTAATCTTTTTGTCAAAAAAAAAGTTAAAAGGTTTTTGAGAGTGATCTCCATCGCAATCCTAAAAATTTTATATATTACTATAAAATTTACGATCTCTACTTTTATACTATAGAAAAAACCTGCGTTTCCATCTTTACAGGCAGGATTTTGCTAGAAAGTGTTAAGGGTTCAGTGTAGCATAGATATTATTGATAGGCTTTTGCTAAGTTCTAATCCACTTATTACTAGTATAAGACCCACTCCAAAAAAGAAGAAGGACCATGGCACTCACTATCATCTTAGTACAAAGGAGAGGTTGTTTTAAATAAATTAATTGTAATAATTTTAAATAAGATTAACCGTTACAATCATAAATAAGTTATTACTATGAATAAATTATTTTCAGATAAATAAAATACTTTAAAGTAATAAATTACAGAAATATCTTTTTTATAATATTCTTGGAAGCCAGTGATTGGTTAGCCATTGGAAAGCTTAATAACGAATATTTTTAGGAAATTGGCAAAAAAAAAAAAAATAAATATAAAATTTTTTTTTCAACAGTGACGTTTTTGGGGGTGGTGTTTTTTATGGGGACCTTTTTTTCCTTTGTCTTGTTCTCTAGCTTTGGTGTAAGGCATATTAAAACCGTTTTATTGATACAACTGCAGTGTTGTTTTCAAACTTATCTATTTTTTATATGTGCTGAATTGGAAACGCCTCCATCTTTGACATTCCAAAGAGATAACGAATTTTTAATCGATTAGAAGATAGTCAATCTTTTGTTTTCAAACAAAAATCATATTAGGAAATTGTAATATGATACTGAGCTTTCCATCGAATCGGGGAAATTGTGTCTGCAAATAGAAAGATCGTATTAAAAAAGTCGCGTTCAAAGGATGTCTGATCGGAATAAAAAGTAAAAAAATCATAAAACAGTTTTTATTTCTAAATTCTTTATATTTTAGATCGATTATAATTGATACTGTATGATGCAGACAATTTCTGAAATACCTGTAATTTTCTTATAAATTAAAATAAAAATTTATTTTCGTGATCAACACCCACAAATTAATCAAATCAAATCAACACAAAGATTTGTCACTGTACTGATTTAAGATATCGTTACTTCATAATGTCTTTAATACATAAATAATACATAATATGGTACTGCATATATATAAACTTACATAAAAATGCCAACGGCTCTTAATGGGTTAAGCATTTTTTAAACATTTTAGTATTTCCTTTAAGATAGCTTCGAAAGCTTTACAATGATACTCATATTGAAAATTCATAAAATTTGAAAATTTCAGAGCCCCGTAACTCGAAAAATAAGGGTGAGCGCCAATTTTTCACTGGATGTTTTTTTTCTTATTTTTAAATTCTCTACCGCCCCATATATTTATTTTTTTGATTGGGGTTACTTTGGCAAACTTGATTTCAAGACTAACACGGACGGACAGGCGGACAGACGGTCATCGCTCCTACGACTTCGCTATGCATAAGAAGTCAAAATATATATACTTTATGGAGTCGGAAATGGATATTGTGGGAAATACACACGGAATGACAATCTTATTTATACCCTTTTTCCACTTCTAAAGAGATGTAAAAAATATTTTTTTACAAATGAATTCAGTTTAAGGTTATTTTTATTTTCATTTCTAAAATTTTTTAATCAAAAGAACAATTGTCAATTGTTTGATAATTAAAAAAATAATAATAAAAATTTTATTACACACTAGGCACAGCAAGCACTTATTGTTACTTAATAACCACAGACTTCATTCATAACAATCATTTCGGAACAGCATCTATAATATTTTGAAGAAAAGAGTATGAAATTAAAAAATAAAAATTTTATTCTTAGCAGAAAAAACATTGATTGATTGTAAATATGTCTCGATTTAAAATTAGGTGGTTAAATAGCTGTGTTTACAATATACATAACCTGCGGTAGACAGTTGAGAAGAATGCTGATGACGCATATAGCGATCCAGAATATGCTGCATTATATTCTGTTGGTGTCTAATTTTTCCCGTTTCTTTGAAAAACATCTACAAACATTTGTAAAATAATATTTCTTTCTTAATAAAAAATTTTAGAATGTGTCTAAAAACAATTTACAATGGCCATCCCTGCATAAGATACGGAAAACTATAAAACGTACTTTAACCTTCTGATTATTCGCCATTACATCAATTTTCTTTTAATTTGCCAGTCAAATATTTAAGGTTACTTGAGCTCTGCTTATCTACGAGCAAGTCAATCAGTTAGTCAGTGCATGCTCGTTGTTGAGTTAATTCTATATGTGTATGGCCATTTTCTTGTTGTTGTTGGATGAATATTTATATATCATGTCACCAAAACATCATATTAGTCACTTAGTTTGTGCCAAGTAGTCAGTCACCGAAATGCCATACAGTTCATGCAGTCAAGTCAACAATTCAGGTCCCAAAACGATCGCCAAAGAGAAAAAACAAATTTCCAAGTCTAAAAATAAAATCAAACCAAATATACTTCTGCCGTCGTCCCATCCAACTAAATGCACACATACATGTGAACAGTTGTTTGAGTATGAGATATACATACATATGTACATATTGAATTGATATGTGGTAATGTGCAAATATTTATTTATATAAACAAATGTAGTTGAAAATTCCTACACACTCCCTCCAATACAATCCGATAGAAATTCTTCGATTGCAAAAGGCCGACCGGTCGAACGGTCGTCAGTAGATCGCGGCCAGTTTTGCGGTCGACATTTATTTGTATGTGGTGTTGGCCCTTGTTGATGTCGTTGATTTCTTTTTGTCCATCTACGTGTGTTTGTTATCGGATTTTTTTTCTTGTTCTCATATTGTCGCTATGCATTGTGGAGCAAAGTTGACTTTTCTCAATTTTGTTTTAGTTTAATACAAACCACTTACGAGTACATTCAGAAGCAATTCTCATTCAATACTTCTAAATATTGCAAAATCTAACTGAAAATATGGTAGACAACATACATTTCCGCTACAGTTGGAAATTGAAAAAGTAGATAATTTTTACAACTGTCTTAAGTTCACTTTTAGTTTAATTTACTAAAATGTTTAAGAAAGAAAAATTACTTACAAATGCAAACGAACGTTTCAGTTCATTTCAACAGTCCAGGTACACGCAGAGAAAATACGTGGTTGTGATATGATCACAATAGCCATATTTTGTTCTTGTATAGTTGCGGAGAACCAATTATAGTTGTTTTCAGCAAAACTTTAGTCACGATAAACATTTTCTTTGTTAACTTTTAACCATTGTATGGTTACTGTGCACAAAAAAAGCAACATGTTTTATAATTTATTAAAAATAATTTAATATATTTAACCATAATATATTATTATTATTATTATTATTATTCTAAGTATGATTAAAAGCAATCTGGATAATTTTTGCGTTAAAATTATTTTCTTCTAGTTGTTGACAGTTTTGTAATTTTTTTATTAGCTTAAAGTTGAAACTGGTGTTTTTTGTTAGTGAATTTGAAAAAAATAAAAAATTTATGGACAAAATAAATAATTTAAAAAAATGAAAAATATTAAAACAAATAAAAAGTGAACGAAAACATTTTGAAAATAGAGGAAATAAATATGAATGGATGTATATAAGCATTTAAATCTTTATTTTTGTGTTTTAAGCACAATTGTGAAACCATTTACGCATTTTTTAATTAAAGCCTTCTGTCATTTAAACATCAATAATAATTGCTATCATGTAACAAAATATATCGCCGCAGATGCCAGATTAACGTGTTAGGAGTTTTGTATAAATGGGGAGTCAGTTCCGAATTACCACTACGTATTGTATGATATCTTCAATACAACAATATAACTTTTACTATATAAATGGATGTTCACAATGTTTAATATATAATATGCATGTTATATTTTTTGTGTAAATGATTCTTGTAGTCTATGTTTCAAAGCCTTATTGTAAGCAAATAAATAATTTTTTGTGAAGTTATGTTTCTTAATAATTTTTGTGGCAAATTATTAATAAATAAAACGATATATCACTAAGCCTTTTATATTAGGGAGTCTTTGCACTTACGGACCATATTATAATTTAATTATATAACATAAAATTTTTAGCCATATTATGTAATTTTAATGTAATCATTTACAGCCTTATGCAAAAAAAAAGACTAACGTCAACTTTAAAGTTCACACTAGTTAACTAACACACTAAGCCTAACAAACGTATGGTAAAAAATGGTATCCTAAAACACTACTTTAACTAATGTATGCTGCAATACATTTTAAACGTTAATACTGGCAACACCATTCACTTTTTATAGTTAATGATACATAAACAGGAATATTAATTTGTTCGGGTAGTCAAATCTATTGAAAAAGTTTTATATTATTGTAAAGTAAAATTACTTTTTTTTAAGTTAAGGCATAAATTAATGTTTTTAATACATGAAAAACAAAAATTCAATGCATTAACAATAATGTAAAACATTTAACACAACACTTTTTTGTTAGAATTGATATCAATTATTTGAATAACGAGCTTTGTTACGAGCTTTGTTTACTTTTGTTGATTATATGCACATCACTATAGAATTTTGTTAATTTATGTTATTTTCTATGTGATTTTAAGTAAATTGTGATAATTTTAAAATAAAATCATCAATCCTTGGCTTGTAATTTCTTGGCCGATTATATCCAGATATTTAAAACAAGTTTTTCCATAATATCAAAATTAATTTTACCGATTCTGCTCACTAAATTTAGTGTATCCATTTTTTTAATTTTGTTTTTTAATTAACAAAATTTTTTTTTCGTTTTATTAAAAACTTATTTCCACAAAATTTTTGTTGACAATATGTATTCCAAAAAATAAATATGTATCAAAAACGTCACTTTAAAGTAAGGGGTTACCTACTTTAAAAATTTTAAAGTGGACGTAGGGCTTACCATACGTTTGTTAAGCTAATAATCGTTTTTGGATGAAACTTTAAGGAATTTTGCTTAACAATGAGTTTAAAGCAGCGTTAACTTTTTTTGCATAAGACCGTTAATGTTTATATTGGAACATAATTGTGTATATACTTTGCCATGTTATTATTTTGGTAGACAACAATATGTTTGAAAAACCAGATATATAATTATTAAGGGTGACAGTACGATGTTTTATTAACAACTATATAACGCAACTATAATATGTTGCTCTTAGATTATGGTTACCTTAACCATGTTTTTTCTTTGCGAGTAATAACTTCAAAAAACTTTAGATTTTATTTATACACATATTTATTAATTTTTTCTGGCTCTATTCTAGAATTTTTAGATATTTATGTAAGTATTTTTAGTCAAGTACTAATTTTGTTTGTCATAAAAATTCATTATTTATTAACGGTAACATATTCTAGACATCTTGATAAACGCATAAAAAAAGCAATTTGGCTGATTTAAAAAAGTAAACTTTTAAAAACTATAATGATTGTACATTAGAAAAAACAAAAGTTAAAAGTTAAGAGAGAGTCTAAAAAATCCTATTTTATTGTGAACACATATATTGACAGACTGATTTGGAAACAGGCAATTTTTCTTCGACATTAATAAATATTTAGAACCGGAATGGATAAACTTAGTAAGTTCTAAGAAAGGTATTGCAAAAATAATCTAAACTCGTTGTAAAGTGCAATAAAATACAAGCAAATCGTGAGAGTTATGCCCAACTTGGTATTATGGCTCTTAATTCTTAGCACTGATTTTCCCAATATTGTGTGACATTTTCTGCAGAACAGCAGCATAAATTTAATCCGTATCCATGTTATCGTTCATTCATTCATATCGGTATCAACCTCCATTTCTGGTTTTTCTTTAAATTCGAATGTCTATGCTAAGTTTCTTTAATTCATTACATATCGCAGATTCGGTTTATTCAAATCATCAACCTCATTTTGGTTTGCTTTTATCTTATTTTCAATTTCTTTTCTTTCACCACACGTCGTTTGTTTTCGTTTTACATTTCTTCAGGTAGATGTAGTTCAACAGCTGGTTTTTATACATGAACTTTTATGTTTTCAGGCCTTAAATTACACACGCAAAATTATTGTCATTGTCAAAAACTGCTACTGTATTTATCTAATGAATTATTTCATTGTGCAATAAACTTTATCTGCCATAATTCGAACAAAATCCAAATGCAGTTTTATCGCCATTTATACAAACATAAAAAATTCTTCACTTTCAGCATCATTTAGCCACCTAATGTCTAATATCTGGAAAGGCTAGGGCTAGTTATATATGTAGCAATTCCCTGACCTTTTGGAGCAGTATTTTTATTGCTTCACTTAACAGTTATTTTCGTGAAGCGTTGCTAATCTCGCATAAAATTGGCGAAGCTTAGTGCAATTAATTTGAAATATCTGCAGAGACCTAGATAACTTCTAAATCAGACGAAAATCTCATTTCTACTAAACTGTAAGGGAACAACACACATTTCTTTACAGCAAGTTTTATCCCAGCCCCAGAGATTTCTAAGGTGTTTATTAAAAGTCAATAGGAGACAATTTTGTCTCCAAACTAGACGTAATATGTTCACTAGTTATACAGACAGACGTAATATGTTCATAGTTAAACGCTCGAATATTGAAAATGACAGGACTATAGATAGCGTGTCCTACATGAAATCAATCCCAAGAAGATAACTGTCTAAATGTTTGGAATCCTGACGTTTGACACCACTAGACTTTTGCTTTTATATCCGAAAACAAGGGGTACTTCAAGTATGATAAAACATAACTTCTTTTAAGGAACTAAAAATAAATCTTAATTATCTCTTCAGCCGTAAGTACTCAAAAATTGGTGCTGTGTTGCCTTTTAATGACGGCTTCTATTCAATAGAATTCTTTCTGTGTATTCTTATACAATGCATTGCATATAAATTTATTTGAAAATTGGAAAACAAATTAATTTTGAGCCATGAAGCAGGCAATTAGCAGCACTGTAAATAAGATCGGATTTGTGCTCGTGAACTTTATACTTGTAAAACAAATTTTTGTTAGAAAATGCGCTTAAAAAAACTTTTGGAAATATTAAGTTATTTATTTAACAAAGTCATCTCTATATACAATCACAAGATAAGGAAGAAATGGGTTTTGGCGTCCGTTCACTATACCACAGCAAGCAGATAATGGGCTTTATTACAATAACAAGTCCTTATAGAAATCAAGGGACATCCAATTAATCCCAGAGTAGGAAAATGAATCTCATATGATGTGTGTGGGGCTAGAGTGTTAATAGTCTTTAAAGGGTCCACGGCGCCCCCGGCTGGCTATAAGTTACAACAAGAAGTTGATGTGTTTTTGTACTCTTTACCACAAAAAGTGGAAAAAGTTTGTCAATCAGTGTGTAATTTTTATAATATCCACTTCCGACCCTATAAACTATATATATTCTGACTTCTTATATAGCGAAGTCGATTAAGCGATGTCCGTCTGTCCATCCGTGTTAGTGTTGAAATACGCCAATCGATCAGACATAGTTCCAAATTTTTGAAAACATTAAAATGGGTATCATCTTAAAGCTTTTGAAGAGATCTTTAAGTAAATACAAAAAATTTTTAAAAAATGTTTCACCCATTAAGAACCGGTGGCATTATTATGTAAAATTTTATATATGTGGTACCTAAAATTTTTTTTCTTATTGTTAATTCTTTGTTACCCCAACATATGCTTTTTCGATTACTAAACTAGACTTACATAGATGGTGAAGGGTATATAAGATTCGGTATAGCCGAATACTCTTACTTGTTCAGGATTGCTTTGGCATGATCGAATATATCTGCATTAAGAAAAGATTTACTAGAAAATAGATCTGGACTTCTGAAATGGTTTTTGCCTTTAATATGATTGTTCTTATAAATTTTTTTTATTGTCATTAAACTAACAACAGCTATGTATACTACTACATCAGAAAAACTTATCGTTCCCCTGAATTTGTTGAGGAAAAGGAATACATGAAATTGTTCGGGAGTGGCAAAAGATTATTTAAAATCATTTCAGAGGAAAATTTTACTGCTTAAATGACCTGTGTGATATTTTCTGACCGACATTTCTGATGGAATATGAATATGTTTAGTTTTGTAAGTACATGCATACATACACATATAAATATACAGAATACAGTTTATTTATTATAGGTTCAATTAAATATATTTAAGTATGGATGGGTCTTCTACACTGTACAAACATACATGCATGCATACGTATTTGATGGTCAACTTTACACATTATAAGGTTATCTAATCTACAGTATTTGAAGCAATTCATTTTGCTTTCAATTTGAAATTGTATGATTTTAAATATTGAATCGCTTTTAAGTGATTACGACTGTGATCTTTGATTCCACAAGTGGCAAAAGATCAAGAATTTTGAATCCTACACAAAGAAAAAAGGCTACAACCAACAAATCCACTGGCAAACACATATTTATGCTTAAACATGCATGTGTGAGGAGATGTGATCGTTTTTGAACTCTAAAGGCCATCAGCAAAATAACAAAGAAAGAAACAACTTTTAATTAGTAAAATGAATTTTTAAAATATTAGTTAAACATTTTCAACTCAAATGTTTTTATTGTTAAATAAAATATCGGTTTATTGAATTATGCACGATATTTATATTATTTTCTGAACAAACATTTAGATAGAAGTGATAACAAAGTAAATAAAAGTCACAAGTAAAGGGCCTTGTTCAGCTATGAAAAATCTTGTACGCAGTTCATCAAGCTAATTTGGAAAGTTTTCAATTTTTTTTGTATTCTTATAAAAATTAACCACGGAACTATTGAATTAATTAATTTTGAAAAATATCGCGCTATTTTTATACCCTTCACCACAAAAAGTGAAAAAAGGGTATAACTAAGTTTGTCATTCCGTTTGTAATTTCTACAATATCAATTTCGACCCAATCAAGAATATATGTATATTCTGAGTTCTTATGCCTAGCGAAGTCGATTGAGCGATATCCGTCTGTCCGTCCGTGTTAGTGTAGAGATCTAGTTTGCAAAAGCAAAAATTTAAATACATCAATCGATCAGACATATTGTCGAAAGAAGTGCATTTGGAACAATAAAGTTACTTCCATCAAAAACACAAATACATGGGGTGATAGAGAATTAAAAGATAAGAAGAACACACCAAATGAAAAAATTGGCGCTCGCCCATATTTTCCGAGTTACGGGCCTCTGAACTTTTAAAATTTCTTAAAATATCAATATCATTTAAGAGTTTTTGAAGAGATCTTTAAGGAAATTTTTTAAAAATGCCCAACCCAATAAGAGCCGTCATTGTCATTTTTATAAGAAATTAAAACAAAAATAAAAAAAATATATATGTAAGAATAATATTTTGCATTTTTCCAGGCTCCCCAAGCCGTAGAGCCAAAAATCTTATTGTTGAGTGAAAGTAAGTAGTTTTTAGATTGAATAGGGGGGTTTCTCAAAACTACTTATGAAATACGATCAAATCCTGGTGTTTTACCTTTTGCTTCTAGTTCAATAAGGATAATTGGGTTTTCCATCGTTTTTGCCCATAAATTGAGGTTTGATGGGTGGTATATCAGATTAGAAGCATTTATCTTGCACTGTTGACAAAAATTGGAGTCATCTGATTGTACAGACCAGTGTTTATAAAGACAATTTGTTATATCCATTGGAGTTGTAATCATGTTTGAACCAATGAGTAGATGATTGATGGTATGGGTGCAAGTTGAAATTAATAATGGACGTAAACTTCTGTAAACAATTTGCTTTGCTTCTTTTACAGAAAAAGTAACAGGTTTGTAAACACAAATACCAAAGTTATTAGTACAAAAAAATAAACCAAATCATTTAATTAATATGTTTTCTTAACATTGTTTTGTAGTGCATTAGAGTTTAAATAATTTTTAAACCAATTATATTGATATTTAGCTAAACAAATATTACAGCCTCTTTAAGTCAAGTTTAGTTATGTTAATGCGATTAATAAAGGTTTTTTTTAAAGAGAAGTAGCACTTCAGGCATAACCTATTTAGTTACTAGGAAAGGGATAGATAAGAGACAGATAGGTGGCTCTAAGTGAAACATTAATTTTGTGTTGATGTTTATATTTTTTAGTGAAATCATGATTTGTCAGTCAAATCTTGATTTTGTTCTGAAATCTTGACCTCTTATTGAAATTTTAGATTTTAACTAAATACAAGACTACACAAAACTTAAATTAATCAAAAATATATATGTAAAATAAACTTAAGATAATACAGATCAATTAACAGTTGTTTTTGTGTTTCTGAAATTGTATTCTGTTCAGTTAGTGAAAAATCACGTAGTGTTTCTTACTTTCTATTTATTAACAAAATAGTAGTAACATGTTTTAGGCAAAAATTTTTCAAACTGCTCCATATTATGAGATGCACTTAATGCAGGCGGAAAACCAAGTGCTCTGTTCAAATTTGCGACAATTGTTAGAAACTTTATTGACCGGTGCTACGATTTAAAAGAAAGCTTTCGTTTCATTGCCTTGAAATATGCAACAAATTTTACTGTTTTTACAATTCCGCAAAATGTCATATTTGAATTTAAAAGAAGTGTCTCTTAAATCTCTTTAAAAAATTTTGGTTCGACAGAATTTATTATTTTATATAATTTTAAAATATCAATAATAAAAACGAATTTGAGGTTTATTTGCTTTAAAACTTCAACATAAAATGACTGATAATTTATCCTTAACTACGAGTAATTTAATTGAATGGCGAGAGCATGTAATTGTCAACAACGAAATATTAAGGTTGAGTCCTGATTTAGATACACATTAGTATTAGAAGAGTTTTTAATCTTAATAATGCTGCCTTCAAAACTTTGTTGAAAAATTTAAGTTTATACTTCCAAGTTTAGTTTTAGACTTCCATTTTGCAATGAGTGTGTGATGAGAATATTTATGCCACTGAAACTAATGAAAAGTTACCATCTTACCCGGTTGAATACTGTTATAAAATAGCTGAAAAAAATATTAAAGAACTTTAAAACTATGAGTCGTTTAAGTTTAAGTAATATTTTAGTATGAGAAGCCCCTTTGAATATTTAGACAAGAAGCATGGGCCTTAAAATCATTATTTTTAAATTTGTTTTTTTTTCTTTTAGTTTTCATTAATAAATAAATTTGTTGCCTCGTAATTTTCCCTGAAATGTACATAAGCCCACAATTTAATTAAGGAAAATTGCAAAATGTAACTTTTAACAAAAATATGTAACTTTTACTTATCCTCCCCTGGTAAACCTGGTTATAACATCATCTATTTAAATAACGAATTTGATAATTAAGAATACGAGAAATGTGAGTAATCAATTAGTGCGAATTTGGTTAAACGAAGTAAACACGCAACCAAAGGTTTCTTTTCGAATCGTTGTCAAAGCGTTTTTATAGAGCTTCAAGTTTTGATGAAGTTATGACCTTAAGCCATAATTCCCAATTTTCGGTTAAAGGCAGGTTTTTGGCGAATGTTAGGTGTGTTAGTTGTTTTTCATTTTTAGTGGAAATAATTTTCTTATGACTAACGACGATTTTGTCAAAGTTCTTCAAACAAATTAATAAAATATACAGATCTGTTCTACAAATCTCTTTTTGTCAAGGTGATTTTAAATCACACAAAAGGTGTTCTGCGTACAAAATAGACTGAAATTGAATTTAAAATGGTTAGCTAAATGACTGCCGATTTGAAATCACATGCTTGTTTTTTCCAAATATTTCGTTTAGAATATAAAAATAATAATGATTTTGTATATTTTAAAGGATATATCTTCTATTTATTTTTGCAAAAAAAATTGGATTTTATACACATAAAAACGAAATTATTTATAAATTATTGAAGACACTGCATATTTTAAAAATTGTCTTGCTTTATCTAGTAATGCTCGTGATTTCCTTTTTCTCGTTAGCAGTCAGCTGGTTTATTTTTTCAAAGGTAATTCTTATGTTGCCAAATTGTCACAGTTTAAAATGTCATTAAAGATTTATCTTATTTATGCTAATGTTTCTAGTAGCAGATTTAGAAAAAATTAATTGCATAATATATAATATAAAATATACATTTCTACCTGGGTCCCTGCGAATAATCCCGTCCCTTTGTTCGTTCTATTTATTTCAAAAGATAATTTACCCGCTTTTATAAATAGCTATGAGCTGTTTAACGAATGCTAACGGAAAATATACAGAATGCGCTTTCCTTTTGCAAGTGTAGAACTCGTTAATAGTTTTCTTGACAATGACAGTGTGGAATCAGAAGGTTTGGAGGTCTTTATTCCTTTGGCTTTCTCGTGTCTTTCTGTGACTGCAAGGATCAGCTATCGTTCTATCAAATTATTGTTTAAATTCTTCATTAATAATTTTAACATTGATATAAATATATGACGTATGTACATGCGTTTAATAAAATTCAATATTATGCGAGTATCTTCAATTAGGTTTAGTAAAAGTAAAATTTTCTACACCCACACATTAAGGCAGAGCCGAATAATTTGTTTATAAATCGTCGACTTAAAAGCAGCTTGACAGGTTAAACAAATAAACAAGTAAAGAGACAAATTAGGTCACCTTGCACTTGTAAAATTACGGCTTACCATTCTTATATAAATCATCGCATTTAAATTATTACTGGTTAAAAGTCCTTGAGAAGGGGTACAAAGCCAAATATAACGCTTTATTTTTTAAATAATTTTTGGAATTCTTATAATATTATTTATTATATTTTTCTAATATCCCATAAAATTTTCAAATATAAAAGCAATTTATTTGTTGGTTGTAAAAACGGGCATCTATAGATATTTTGCCGAATTTTAGGAAAAGCCTTATTTCTTTAATAAGAGTTATAATATATTTGGTGAACGCTTACGAACGTACAATATTCAAAAATAACTCTCATGTTATTTGTGTAGTCCTTATACTAATGTTTTTGGCTTTTCCATAAAATTTTGATAAATGTTTCCTGATGAGCTGGCTTTAGCAACCGGCGAAATACGTGTAGATATCTGCTTTTCTAACCAACAAATAACCGACTTAAAATAAAGAATGACAAAATGTTGCTTTTTTATATTTGTGCCAATAGAAATCAATAATTTCTGATCCGATTTTGAATTTTTTCTTTATTTGAAAGGGAGTTATATCCTGGGCAGTCCCCATACAACATACATGTTTTTACGTGTATTATAAGCCGTAAAAGGCTACGCTTTCAAATTAAAAAAAATACGTTTCATTCTAGTTCCCAATAGCAAAAACTAATACCAAAATAAATCTACAAATTTAAGGGTAGCGGACCTAAATTGAACTATATGGCATATCTTTTGAACCGTTATATAGAAACAGTTAAAAATTACTTTGTCTGGTATAATAAGAAGTATAAATATTTAAAATTTTAAGTTAAAGGTTGCTAAAATAGTAATCTAATTTGGTGGCCAAAGAACCATTACTGCTAAGCCCGCTATATCAACAAGTATAAAATTTGGATTTGGAAATTAAAGGGTGTCGCAACGCTTAAAGTAATTTGTAGTACGTTGCCAAACCTTTAAACCGTTATAATGTATAATAGTAATTATATTTATAACAACAAGTATGCAATTTGAATTTATAAATTAAAGGGTGTTCCCACAATTGATGTAAAATGCCCTAAATGGGCCTATCTTTTGCGCCGTTATATAGAAACACTTGAAAATTAGATAGTCTGTGTAATAAGAAGTATACATAATTATTTAAAATTATAAAATTCAAGGGTGTTACAATAGTTGGTGTTATTTGATGTATATAGCAAAGCTGTTAAATAGTTTTAGACAAACGCTTGAAATTTACGAAAAAAAAACCTGTACTGCTAAGACGGCTATAACAGCAAGAATAAAATTTGGAAATAAAAAAGTGTTCCAATAATTGATGTATTTGATGTATATGATTAAACTTTTGAACCGTTATAGATAGACAACTAAAATCTGTTTCAAGTCGGTTTTTTTTAAGAATTATATTTGAAAATGCTATGGGAGTATTAGCATTATGTAGTAAATAGTAAAGCTCTATATTTTTGTCAATAAATAACGAGTTACTTGTATAAAAAAAAACTGAATTATTTAAAAACTACTTACAGTTTTTCAAAATGTTTTGTGGTATGCATAGTTGACTTTTTAATTATGTACATATTGAAAAATAAACAACTAAAGTAAGAGAATTGTAATGCCTTTCCTCTATATCATTCAATATATTTTGTTGATGAAATGAATACGTTTATTTTATCGGCAAAATGAGTGTGTACGAGAATTTTTAATTCATTAGGAATACATTCAAATTTTAACTTTATTGATCTTTCGATTTTAAAACTTTTACATCATAAGGAGTTCAATCATTTTTTAATTGGTTTGCGGTTGCATTCAAAAAATAATTATTCGTTTAGAGATTTGGCCCGCAATAAACTCATGTTAATTAAGAGTATAATATTTAAAATTTGTTTGTTACTAAAAACAAGAATAAAGTTCTTATTTTTATAAAGATTTCGGGAAGTGTATAAATTCCAATCATCATTTTTTATTTGCTTGTTTGTTTGTTTATGACCACAACAGAATTCACACAAAATAAATTCGAGCTGTTAAAAACTGCTGACGAATGAAATCATAACAAAACATCAAATTAAGAACCAAAACAAACAATTCTTGAACACTTATGTATGTATATTGACTCAAGTATAAAAGTCATTCGAATTTTTTTTTATATAAAATCTATACGTACTAAAAACAAATCAGGGAGTAACGAATAAAACTGTTGTTTATGTCATTATTTGTTCAGTTCATGTTGGTTCGTCATTTAATATTAAAAAGCAACAAAAATGTCAGATTCATTAAAATGCTGATATTTGATCGTTGTGAATACTTCATCAACGTGTCTACAAATACTATCATATGTATGAATGCCACAGGAAAATCTAAAAGAATACAGGCCTTAAAAAATGCCTCTTTATAAAGAAAAATTGTGGTTGTATTTGCCGACGCTCAGCAGAAAATTTGAAATATATATCTGCAGTTTATAAGCGAGTGAATGGAAGGATACTGCCTTTTTTCAAATAATATTTTATTTCACCGCCAACAAAAAGGGGCAAGGATAAAATGGCATTTTATAATATCTTAAATTCAACTTAGAGTTTTTAAACATTCTTTGACATTAAAAGTTGTAGCTGCTAAACAAAATGACGGGGAAATTCAAAAAAGTTGCACTTTTCAGAGGTTGGATTAGTTCTTTTTAGGGGAACTTTTGTTTCGTTTGTCCGATTGTTATTCTTTTCTAGCTTTAACAGCCTATGACCATAACAGATTTTCCTGCCAAGTTTTAATAATTTTGGCGCACTCAGTGGAGCGAATATAAGCTAAAAAAACTAATGTCCGGATTGTGTAATCTAGATAAATAACACACAAAAACATATAAACCACTGTAGTAGTTTAAGATATTGTAACTTCACAATGTCTTTAATAAATAAATAAGATGAGGCCTTGAATTTTTCCCTTCAACTTTATTTTAGAACGTGTGTATGTAGATGCATTAATTAGATTATTTTATATGTGAAAGGTTCAAATTTATATCTTTGAGTTCTTTAATAAAATCTCTGTTGCCAGATGAAATAATTTGCCGCCATTTTAAGATACGACTTTTTGACGATTTTTTCATAAAATTAACATGTGACCGAGATCTTACAAATACTGATTTTACCGTAGCTTTTTAAGTGTACATAATTAATCTATAATTAATAAAACTGCGTGAACCAAAGAAAAAGAATTTGTGTTATTTAAATGTTAGAGTTTTGGCGAAACGTCTTCGTCGCGGCATTGTTGAATAATTTATTTTTTTTTTTTTTGATGCAAAAGATTTTAATTTTAACTTAAGGATTATAAATCAATAATTAAAAAATGGCAATGCTTGCACTGTAAGCTAATATAACAATCAATAAACACACAGAAGTTAAAAAGTAAAAGGGAAAACACTTTATCATAAAAGAGCACCTATAACAGAAATTCATAAAAATTTTTCGATGTTTTTTTTTATAAACAATCAGTGACCTTTCCAACGCATGTACTCATTTGAAAATTGGTTGTGTGGTTCTCGAGTTAGAAGATCACGAGCATAGGACAACTTATTTATATATATATATAACGCATTGCAGAAATAACGTTACTTCTGGGACACCTTATAATTTTAATGTTTATATTTGCTTTGGACGAAGTTTAAAATTTTTTTGAGTTTTTCATTTGAAATGTCTGCCTCTTAAGGTTTGACAGATAAGGCAATATTTGTCAAAATTACTACCTTTATGAAAACATCCTTTAATTTTTTAATTTATTGCTCAAACTTGTTTATAGCGACAAGAAAGTATAAAATAGTTTTGTAGCTTTTTGAATAAATAATTATGTTAAAAAGGTCAAACGTGGAAAGTAAATTTTAATACACTCTATGTGAAAGTTTAAAACGTCTGCTTCTAACGGTTAAAAAAAATTATGTATGTGATTTAAAAAATGCACGCTTTAAAATAATATTTTATTGTTTTTTTTTTGTTTTTTACCTAGAAAATTATTCACTTTAATAATAGGGTTTTTGCATACACACAAATATACAATGTAAAGAGTCACTCTTTGTTTTAGTTATAGTTGTTATAATTTGCTTTTAACAAAATATGAATAATTTCTTATGCATAATGGTAGTATTTTTAACACATTACTTGCTTTTGAAAATTGTAAAAAATTATAAAAAGATTTAGGTGTGGTGAATTTTGATTTTCAATATCAACCTTACTAACTCTTGGCGCCATCTTGTTTTGAAAGCAATTTTAAACTGATATTATCGTATTAAATCACTTAGAAAAATGTTAATTTTGGAATTTGAAATTAAAAACACATCTCATCTTTTTTTTAATTCAACCTTAAAATTTACCATTTAAAATTTTTCAATTAAGTTAAATATTCCAATTTATTTATTATTATTATTCCTTCTCTTAATTTTGAATAAAATCAAAATATTTTCATCGATTTTATTGTCTTTAAAATATATTTATCTACATTAAATATATGGAGGATTTATCTGTACTGTGCGATATTAATTTGTTCAAAATTGCAACTAAACATTTTCATATTAGCGCTTCTTTAATTGTGATACAAGACTACGTTTTACGGTTATAAAAATGCATCTATTAAGCATGTTTTTGTTGAAGCGAATATAATTATGTAAACTCTATGCAACTACGGACAGAAGCATTAGGCCAGATACGCCAAATAAAATTCTTGTTTTCATCGGACATGGTCTTACACAGTCTATTTAATTTAAGTGTTCAAAGGATAAGTCCATATACATTTACAATACAAATACGTTTATTAAAATTTAAGGTGTCTTTCTATTACAATTTCATTAATTATTCTTTTGTTATGCTTCGAATAATAATTAATGATTCTCCCGGAAGCTGTTGGCTTTTGATACCAATACATTTTTAGTTTATTCCCTCTCCTTATTACTATAGTATCACAAAAAACTGCACTATCTTCCCATTGTGCCAGATTTGATCGTTATCTTAACTTTGAAGATTGATCTGTTTTAAATATAGAAAATAATTATAAACGTCGGTATATGTTAGAGATGTTACAAATAATTAAGGTACCATCAACAAAAAGAATAAACTTTAAGGCTGATACTGATAATGTTGCGCAATGTTATAGACATTTAGTGCACACAAAATAGTTAACATTTGAGAGTATATAATTGCTTGTAACATTTCTATCGTGAAAATTTATGTAAATGGATTTGTGTTATGTTTTTTTAAATTAATATGAAAATTTATTATTTGGAATATTTTTTATATTTTATTTTACTTTTTCGTGCTTGATTCCTTCTAATATAAATATTTCATGATATTCTCATGAAATATTTATTATTTTAAATTAAACTGAGAATATCATGAAACATTTATATTTGAAGGAATCAAGCACGAATAAACTAAAATAATATATAAAAAAGATTCCGAATAATAAATTTTCATATTGATATATTTGCATGTGCACATTGCTTATTAATAAAAATTGTTTTCAATTTTTATTTTTATTTTAACATTGTATCTTTCAAATACATATGAACGGTTCCCAATGGGATCTCTTGTGTAGAAAAATGAAAGAAAAAATAAAAATGATTTTTTTTTATAAAATATTTTTGATTTGTTATTGTCTTTTGTCTTATTGATTCAATGGAGTTCTCATTTAATCAATTTCGCTTTTGATATAAGACTTTCTAGTTTTCTATACAAAATTTGGGTAAAATCCACTGATGAGCTATTTGAGCAGTAGTGAAATGGCCATATGGATATGCTTTCCCCGCAGTAATACATTTCATTTAAAATAATAAATATTTCATGAGAATATCATGAAATATTTATATTTGAAGGAATCAAGCACGAATAAAGTTTTTTTTTTTAATTTTTTAAATAATTTGAATGTTTTCTGTTTTTTAAATTTTTATGAGAATGTAAATGTTTAAAACTTTTGAGTTATTTGACTTGAATGTTTTCTGACCCAGTTAGCATTATTTATCATATTCGAGTCTTTTTTGACTCCTCGACACGATTAAAATAATCGATTATGCGCTCGTTTTAGAGTCGAAAATGATTGTTTTGTCGGCAGAAAATGGTACCCTAGCCGCGACTCTTCTGAACGAGTCCCTAATGACTCTCGTTTTCGAATCATTTTCGATACTATTTTCAATCGTACTTGTAATCAAATACGATACTTTTTCGAGTCAACTTTTAATCATATTACTAGCCGTATGCGAGTCTTTTTCGAACCATATTATACGAACATTTCTAATATATTTTCTCAAAATGAAAAATTGCAAACAACAGTTTGCTTATTTTTTATAACACGCCGTATTGACGAGCCATTGATTTGTTCAAACATTAAACAGTTTCATGTCCGCACATTAAAATGGCTATTGCAGACCATCGTTGTCGATGTCATGTCGGCTTCAAACAGCGAGAAAACGAAGCAGTTTTCTCCACGCAGACAAACATGAACAAATGTTGGTAACCTGTTCTGCTGACGTTTTGTTCATGTGCGAACAAATCAATTGCTCGTCAAGGCGTAGTGTTACATTCGTTAGCATGTAATTCCTAATTTTCTTAAAATTCAAATTTAAAAACATGAATTTAAAAAAATTTGAAAAAATTTATTTTACATTTGTGTCTCTATTTTTTACGAAGTGACATATGTATGTATTTTTACGAAAATTAAAAAATAAAAATAAAATATGTATTTGAATCATTTTTTCATCGTTAGGCTGCGTTAAATATGTCTCCAAAATAATTCTAAAAACAGTCGAATTTCAAGCATTTGCTTTTTGTACTTTTTGTTTTTTTAGAAAGTCGCTTTCTATGCGTTTGTCGGAGTTATATTCGAGTCTCTTTTTAAACGCATAACTGATGAATCAGTTTTAAGTCATCTTGGGTAGTCTTAAAAGACTCACTTTGGTGATTTTTGTAAAAACAATCTTCCAAATGCTAACTGGGGAGTTTTAAATTTATGAAAATGTATATGTTAAAATATTTGAATTTTTTGTCGTTTGATTTTTGAATTTTCTGCGTTTGTTTGAAAAGATAACTTCAACTTAATTTTGTTTTTCAAAAAATCTTATTTTTAATATGTTTTGTTTCCTGTTTCCTGATGATGGCACCCAACGAAATATTGAAAATATAAATTAAAATTATATTATTTTTAAACTGACCTAGTGCTTAAAAAATTAAAAAGATCAAAAAACAATAATATATTAGAATACAAAGGTTGACCAATTTAATTCAGATTAATTTATATGCCACAGTAAAAATAAAGTATTAAAAAAGTGATGAATGTATTAATAGCGTAATTACATACATTTATAAAATTATTTATTAGATTGAAAAACAAGTAAGAGTGCTATATACGGCCTTGCCGAACTTATAAACTCTTTACTATACATGTAAATTAAATTGCTATCGGCTGTTAATGGGTTAAAAGCAAAAGCTTGGTGCTTTACCTGCTGCCTCGAGGGCCATCCACCAATCTTACTGATTTTCAATAGCAAAATTTTTAAAACTATGTCTGATCGATTGGCGTGCCCAGATTTGCTCTAGTTAATCTAGTGCCTTGTCAAAGTTGATCTCAACCCGAACACGGATGGACATACAGACATCACTCAATCGACTCCGCTATGCATAAGAAGTTAGAATATATATATATACTTTATTGTAGAAATTACAAATGAAATGACAAACTTAGACAGATGTCCCTTTTTTACCTGTGATGAAGGGTATAAAAACATAAAATCTATGTCGTTAACATTGTGATTTTGAATATATATTTGAAATAGATTTGATCTGCTAATTTACATATACTTTTAGTTTATTAGTTGAAATTTATTTTAAATATGATTAAGAAATGTTGCTATTACCTCATAAATAAATGTACTTTGTTTTCTACAAAACACACTCTTTTAGTTATGATAAAATTTTTCACTTTAAAAGCAAAGAGTTGTAACGTTAAAAATAACAAGATTTTAGATTGAAAGCTTTTTTAAACTAGATTTCAGGAGCGGTGTAAATGAGGTACTACCCGGAATTAAAAATTTAATGATTTTTAACAAGTTTGTCCGGCAACTATGTTTGTAGTTTTTGTTTTTTTTTTTGTTTATAAGTTTGTATGAATGTTGGTATTTATTGCACACATAGTAATTGCTGAAGCTACAGCAGCATAAGTTCATGTGACAGAAATATCATAATCAGCATTTTTTCTGAAACAAGCATTAAAGGTTTCACATTTAAATGTTTGTTTTCCGTTATAGATGTTTATGATTTGCAACAAACAAAAATTCATACCAAGCATTTGCACACACTGCTTGAAAATTTGATAAGATATCATTTTATAATATATTTTTTGCTTTTATTTATTGTATTTAAAAGACCAAAAGTTTTCTATTTTACTTTATCCTTAGTTAAAAAGGAAAATGCTGGACTAACAACAAGTAATCCAAGTCAAGTCCAGACAATGCCAGACAGGATAAGTGATTAGATTAATGTTTGTACCTGGCGCGAAGCCCTCACCAGGCGGGGGTCAAACTACTATTCTGTGCAATTTTAAGACCATTGCTTGCAGGACCATGAATCTACCCCTTGCTAAAGGGTCGGAGCCTATCTTTAAACCCCTCTGTTGACAGTGCAACAGCACACTTCCGTCTATTCCACTTCAGACCAGCAGAAATAGACTTTTATGTAACAACAGCCACCACGTGTACCCCGAAGGGACCTCACCAATAACCGGCTACAGAGAGGAGCGGCTCTCTGTATGGGCTACCGGTTCTCGTGGTACCAGTTTATTTATTGCTATTTATATTCATACTTTAATATCATTTAAAGACACTGGTACATCCTTCGACAGTTACCCCACTGTTTATCCAGATTCAGTGCCTGCACATCGGGGGACTGGTTTCCCCTATACCCCGAAAATATCTGTGTCAAAGCCTATGTTACCTCAGCCAGACTCGAAGTACTCCCTGGCCAATGTCAGACAAAAAATATTTGTTCCTGTGGTTGGTTTTTAGGTTGTCTTACGTATCTTGTGTTCGGCTGAGAGCAAGAGTGTTTTAGAATAGAGTTGTACATGAGAAGTTAACATTCCATGCTTAGAGTAGAATTTCTTTCAATGAGCCAATTCATTTGAGCAGCTTTTAATTTCATTTGGCCACCTTTGCATTTATGTGGGACTTCCTTCCATGTTAGACGATGAAAAAGATAAACACCGAGATATTTTACTTCAGTGTATTGAGTTATAGTTTGATTATTCATTCGAATAGTATAATAGAATAATCTGTTGATATTTTTGTTCGTTAATTTGTATCCGCCATTGTTTTAGCCATTTTTTCATTTAGGGTATATAGTCTTGCAGTTTACGGGAAGCTTCTTGATGGCTTTTGTCAACAGTTAGAAAAGCTGTATCATCAGCAAATGTTGATATTTGAATGTTACTGCTTGCCGGTAAGTCAGAAGCATATATCAGATATAATACAGGACCGAGAATGCTGCCTTGAGGAACTCTTGCTTCAATCGGCTGTTGAGGGCTTATAAAATTTCCTTTTTTAACAACAAATTTTGCAAAATTTGCTTTTCAATAGTAATGTACTGAATAAGTTTAGTTGCATTTTCCATTTAATGGAATAGATTTTAGTAAAGACACAAATCGGTTATGTTAAATTTGCTAAGAGGTGTCACAACTAACATATAAAAGCCAATATCATTTGTTAGCTTTTAATATAAAAAATAAATCAAGACTATAAATTATTAATAATAAAAATCAAATTATTATATTAGTAATTGAATTTTAACGTATCAAGCGAATTATTACCAATCTTTTTTGCGGGTTGATTTAGCCTTAATTTATGTATTAAACCTTTGTTCCATACTTTATCAAATGCCTGGGAAACATTAATGAAAAGCGTAGAACAATATTTCTTTTCCTCGAAAGTTTTTCTAACCACGGTCATGAGTCTGTGCGTTTATTCGAACGTGATAGCCTACTCATAAGTAGTTTTTTTAACCGACTTCAAAAATAGAAGGAGGTTATACAATTCGGTTGAACGTTGCATTTTTTTATATTTGTGCCTCTAGGATTCAGTCATATCTGACCCGAATTTGAAAATTTTTGGTAATATGATAGATTATGCTTACAGATTGGTCCCGTTTTAAAGACAACTAATAATCTTAAATGTTAAAGGGTGTCCCCATACAACATACATATTTTTTACGTGTATTATGAATCGTAAAGGGCACTTCTGTAAAATTTAAAATGACTACGTATTACTACAGCTCCCAAAAACAAAAAATTAACAACAAAAAATCTAAAAATTAAAAGGTGACCCCATAATTTATGTAAATTTACTTATATGGGCCTATCTTTTGAACCATTATAGACAAGCGCTTGCAAATTGGACAGAATGTCGATTGTTATGGCCGTTATAGTAACAAGTATTAATATTATGAATTATAAATTAAAGGGTGTGTCAATAGTTCATTTAATTTGATGTATATTGCAAAACTTTTTATCAGTTATAGACAGACGCTTGAAATTCACAACGAATTTGTATTGGTAAGTCGGCTATAACAACAAGTATAAAATATGGATTTGGAAGTTAAAGGTCGTTCCAATAGTTGATGCAATTTCAAGTGTTTGGCCGTACTTTCGAACCGTTATAGACAGAACGCTGAAACTTAAAAGAGACCTGTATTTCTAAGTCCGCTATATTAACGAGTTTATAATTTGAATTTAGAAATTAAAGGGTGTCCCATAATTACTGTAGATTTACTTATATAGGCCTATCTTTTGAACCGTTATAGACAAACGCTTGTAAATTTGTATATGACCATACTTTTAAACAGTTGTAGACAGACGATTGAAATTTAAAAAGAACCTGTATTACTTACTCCTCTATAACAACAAGTATAACTTTTTGGATTTGGAAATAAACAGGTGTCCCAATAGTTTATATAATTTGGTGTATGTGGCCGAACTTTTGAACCGTTATAGACAGACTGCTAAAATTAACAAAGCACATGTTTTGGTAAGTCCGCTATAACAAAAAGCTTATAATTTGAA
The DNA here is from genome assembly GCA_916610165.2 of Gymnosoma rotundatum. NCBI lineage: Eukaryota > Metazoa > Arthropoda > Insecta > Diptera > Tachinidae > Gymnosoma > Gymnosoma rotundatum. The sequence goes on along the minus strand of OU744337.1, from coordinate 83,860,818 downwards.
TTTATAAATTAAAGGGCGTTCCCAAATTTAATGTAATTTGTTTTATATGACCGTATTTTTTGAACCGTTGTATACAAACACCTTAATTTTAGACAGAATGGTATTATTTGGTATAATAAGAAGTATAAAAATGTTATATTATAAAATCAACAGTTGATGTAATCTGATGTATACGGGCAAACTGTTGAACCGTTAAAGACAGACGGCTGAAATTTACACAGAACCTGATTGGTTAATCTGCTACAACAACAAGTATATAATTTAAATTTGGAAATAAAAGGGTGACCCTATAATTGCTGTAATTTTATGTATATTGCCAAACCAGTGTTGGAAAAGTTGTTACGATCGTACTTTTTTTGATACTTTATGTTTTAAAAAAATACCATGTTACTCCTCGGTAACATTTGATACTGTCAGTGATACGTCTACAATTTAAAACCACTGATTTTGTTAAATTCATCTGTTTCAGCATTTCCCCTTTATCACTTATAGTTTACGAAAATGGCAACTCTATTCGAACGTTACCGAATGCCGCAATCCGGTTATTCTATACGTCACGAAATTCTACTCGATACGGAACTTCTCTCGAATCACTAATGCGACAATTTGGCCCCATCTGTTACGTTTTTTGTGTTTCTTTTGTTCTTAATACAAACAAGTAAGAGTGTTATATTCGGCTATGCCAAATTTTATATACCCTTCACCATCTACATAAGTATGTAAATCTAGTTTAGTGAAGTAACTCCAATCATAAAGGCAAATATTAAGGTGACAGCTAATTAAAAAATAATAAAATTTGGTACTGCATTTCAGTGATGGAAAATGATATTTTCATTTGGTATAGATTTGGGCTTATTTGAAGGACAATACCCAATGACTTTGACTTTAATGTGATGAAGAAAGTTTTTTTTGGAAATGGTCTCAAAACGTAAGAGAAAATTATTTTTGAAATAAGCCCAAATCCATTCTATTGGCGCTATTTACCTAGGGGCTATTTCAGTTTAAAGTGATATACCTTAAAAAGTACAAAGTAAATTTAAAAACTTTTTTGTTTATGGGTAAAATAAAAAATAAATAAAATAAAATTCGCAAGAATTATTGTTAGACAATAGGCTTATAATATTTCACCTTTGAATGACATTTGACTGGCTTAGGTATCATGGTAATCAGCGAAGTCTTCCATTCTGGGTTAGGCTTGAGTAGTTCATAATCGAACTAGTTAAATTGAACTAATCCATTGCTTGAACTAAGTAAACTAGTTCAAATTTGTACGTATAGCTAGTTAGATTTTGAACTATGCTTTGTGTTTGAACTACTACATGATGGATTAAATTGTACGTATATTTCGTTGTTCTGACACCTTTGGTGATACAAATTTAAATATAATTAATAACGTTGATTACTTTTTGCCTTTATTTCTGATATAAAGAAAAGAATATACTCGTAATAGAAATTAAAGGAATACATTTTTTATTATGCTATCGTTATGTTGCTCGTTAAATAAATAGAATATATTTCGCTGCAGCTTACAACTGCTAGAATGTTAAAAGGCCAGAAGCTACAAAAGTAATTAATTTTTGCTTAGATTTGAACAAAACTGCGAAAGAACATTTGAACTAAACGAGCTCTGAACTAAAAAGACATATTGAACTAAAAATTTAACTATGTAATTTTTAAACTTTAAACTAAAATGAGCGCTGACTTAAAAAAAACTAAATGGCACAAGTCGACTTAAGGCGCAAAATACCATTAAAAATAAATAAAAGTATCATTTTTACAGTGAAGGGTAACTCAAGAGCATTTTATTGCTTATTTTATCAGCACCTAGAGCTATTTCTAAATTTAAGCCCGCAATATCTACTGCATTCAATCGCACGAAAATTGAACCTGGTATAGCAGGTACCGGTGATAGCTCAACTACAGCATCAGACGTGTTTGCAGTAAATACTTTCAGCAAGTGGTTTACAAATAGGGTACCTTTGGCAGCGTCAGTTCTTGCCCAGTCTCCATTCGAACAACGCAATGGAGGCTTATATATCACCGGCCTTTTAAGGCCTCTGGCTGCTCGCCATAGCGAATAGCCTGTTTGTAACGTTGCGTCAAGGCTATTCAGTTTTCAGAGAAGCGGTTTTTTATGTTAAAGTACTTTTTTAAGCTGTTTAGTACATTCCTTCAGCTTAGATTTTAGTTGAGAGTATCTGTAGCGTTGCCATTCTCTACGAACTCTTCTTTTTTCAGATAAAAGACGATCTACATCGGCTGAATAGATTTTATTATATCTCGCCTGGGGGTTTGTAGTTGTAGCATTTCAAGTAGCTTTAGTAAGGTTGCCTCAAACTCTCTAATAGAGTCATATATGTCAGCCTGCGTTATTTATTGAATATTTTCTGTGCAATGAGCACTCAAATATTTTCTGTACTTCAACCAGTTAACACGTGTGGTTGTTGTCGTTAAATCACAAGTGAGTGATGGAGTTGAATGTGAATAAATAAAAAGTAACTATTGTAGATGAGTGGTCTGAAGACAAATCGAAAGAAACTTCAACTTGGATCATTTCGTTGGGTACACCCTTTACCACTGCAAAATCAATAACATAAGGTATTTTTTTGACGATCTGTTGGCCAGTAAGTTGGCTGTCCACTTGAAGAAACATTTAAACGCATTTTAGGAATTGTGTCAAACAAACCGCGACCCATTGGTGTGGTAAGACGATATCCCAAAAACGTGTGCTTTGCGTTGTAGTCACCGGCAGCCAAAAATCGACGGCCTAGCGAATTAAAAAATAAACTATATTGATGATATCTGGGAAATTTATGAAATCACTAGCTTTTAAAGAAAATTTTCAATGCAGATGGTTGTTGCTTGTAGGTAGTCTTCACAAAAATCATTCTTTAGGTAATGTTTTAGTCGAGATTTATTGTGTATAGCACAGCCACCACAAACTCTATCAAGGCGGTTCTTTGTGTCGTGCAGAGTATATCCGTTGATTTTGAAAAAGCTTCTAGCCGTCAGATGCGTCTTAGAAATAAGCATAATATCAATTTGTTTACCCATAATGAAACATTAGAGTTAATTTTTATGTTGGCGGATGCCGTTTGCGTTCCAGAAAAAGATTTTTTAGTTCATGGCTTGTTTAATATAGCCTGCAATAATGTAGACTGCATTTTCAACATTTCCTGCATCAGGCATGTAATGTTCGTTGTGAAAAAATGTACTATTTGAATTAAATTTTCAATTGAATCCTCAGTTCGGTCAAAACCGATATAATATACATTTCTGACTTCGTAAAGCGTACAAATTCTAAGTTCTTATACATAGCGAATTCGATTGAGCGATGCCCATTTGCCGGTATGTGTTCGGTTTAAAATCAACTTTGCCAAGGCATTAAAGGAGCTAGGGAAAATTTAAATATGCCAATCGATCAGACATAGTTACGAAATCAGCAAGATCGGTCCATGTTCTTGGTCTGCCACCAATTTTTCCATATCATTTGCAACATATCTGGTTTAGTGAAGTAACTGAACTCAAAAAACAAATATACGGGGCGATAGAGAATTAAAAATATGAAAAAACAAGTAAGATTGTTATAGTCGGCTATGCCAAACCTTATACACCCTTCACCGTATGTATAAATTTAGTCAGTGAAGTAACTCCAATAAAAAAAAAAAATAAAACAATTCAGTACTATATATGTATAATTTTACATAAAAATCTCGTCGGATCTTAATGGGTTTAGCATTTTTTAAAACAATGGCAGTGGCGTAATTTGGACTTGCGACAATATTCGATATACATTGTTTTTGTTGTAAGATTTTTCATGTTGTTTCTATCCAGTATATGATTTACTTGATTCTCGTAGTTTTTTAATTTTGCTTTATTAAGAAACCCCTTCCATTTTTTAACGCACTTTGATCATTCTAATCACAAGGTAAGTCCAATGATTCTGAAGATTCATTAAAACGGTATTGATCTAAGTCAACTCCATTATCGGCCATTAACTGTACCAGTTAAGTCTTTTTATGAGCGTAAACAAATTATTTTTTTTTTCTATGTTTTAACGCGATTCGATGACTATTTATAAAACATAGAGGAATATAGAGGGGACACGAAAACTTTACTGTAATAAAGGGATAACACACCTTGAAATGCGGCCTCTTTCAAACACTTATGCATTGGAACAATGTAAACAAACCTTTAATAGTTATTGCTTTTTACACATATGAAAGTATGCCATGTGGTTCTTATTTCGTTATCTTTTTTCTCGTTTTAACAGTCACTGGTTTAAAGCGAAAAAACGGCTAAAAAATCTCAAATCGTGTCCCCTCTATGTTCCACTATGTTAGCAAATATTATCTGATATTTTTTAAGTTGACAACTCGTAACTGAACGACTAATTTGAAAAATTTTACTGTTCATTAGGACCATAAGTTACGAGTTTCCAATATTGGAAGAATTAAAAAAAAAACAAAAAAAAATAATTAAATGAATGGCATTTTTTAAGAAAATTTGTACATATTTAACAAATCAAAAAAATATAAAATCGTGCGGCCTTATGTTCACTGAAGTGTGTTTATTTATGGCATAAAATATTAGGTCATCGTAACTTAGCAGATATTAATAAATTAAAATTGAAAACATTAGCTGATGGATTTGATATATAAAATTTCCAGAAAGAAAATGTTTGTGATATATGCACAAAATGTAAACTAATAAGAATACCATTCCCAAAAAAAGCTTTACTAAATAAAACGTAGTACTAGATCTTGTTTACTCAGCCATATGTAGACTATTTCAAGTTAACTCTTGTACGGGTAAAAGATATTGTCTAGCTGAAAAAACCAAGAGAATATTAAATAACATTAATTAATTTTAAAAAAATATCGAGCTATGTTTATCCCGATTAAATTATTAAATCACCGATATTGATTATTGACGGTGAAAGCACGTCTCGATTTCCATTTCACGATACATTTTTTGAAAACTAATAAATTTTATTCAATAGTCCCCTGGCTTATTTCAATAAAAAAAATTGTGCCCGTGCATAGATGGCGGGGGTGAGATTATCGAAGTATTTTGTGATATTTTATTTTTCATTATCTTTCAACTGTATAAAAGAGCCGAAAAGAAGTCAGCCGTATACAGTGGATGAAAAAAATGAAATCATTATTGATTATTGTTGTTCTTTGCTTAAATTTTGATTTTTGTCTGTCACGATATTTCGCGGAATTACGAAAGTTGACACGGAATGATGTAGGGTTTAAATGGCATGATCAAGAATTCGAGAAATTGCTACGACTAGCAACGACAAGGTCAGTGTTAGCAATCTGTAATCCAGAGCTACCATGGTCATACAGACTGATGCGTCTAAGGATGTGTTGGGGTGTGTATTAATTCAGGATGGACCCCCTGTAGCTTTTGCTTTCAGGACGCTCAACTGTAGTGAAAAGAAGTGGGCTCAAATTGAGAAAGATCTTTTGGCAATTGCGTTTGCTTGTCAACGATTTCACTATTTCCTGTATGGACGACCAGTTACGGTTGAAATTGAACACAAACCGCTGGAGTCATTAGTTAAACGTGATATTTACAGCGTAACAATGAAATGTTACTTGCTAATTGTTTATAAAGGCCTCAATTATCTGAAAGGGAGGAAATAGAAGAGTTATCGGGTGTTATTCATATGGTTACAAAATCAGTGTGCATTACAGAGGAAAACTATGAGTACTATCAAAACGTGTTGAGCGTGGACCACGAATATTTACGGATTGTCAGGCATGTTGTGAACGGTTGGTCAGGTTATCATTACTTGGAAGATCTGGGAAAAAAGTTTTATTGGTTGAAGGGTGAACTACATAATGAGAATGAGTTGTTGTTTTTAAATAATAGACTAGTTATTCCCTCGGGCTTGCAACAAAAAATTGCAAATTGGGTACATTCATCACATTTAGGAATAGAAAAAACACTTGCTAGGGCTAGAATGCTTTATTATTGGCCAGAGATGAATAGACAAATCAACGATATAGTTACTTCTCGCAAAATTTGTGAGCGTCTTAAAAGAAATAGTCGGATAGAACCGTTATGTCAGGAAGAAGAACCAAAGTATCCATATTATATAGTAGCAATGGATCTTTTTGAGTATGCCGGTCGTGACTATATCGCACATATGGACGCGTACTCGAATTTTGTGGTATCATAAAAACGGTTCGTAAGATATTTGATATACTAGGATATCCAACAGTAATTAAATGCGACAACAGCCGATATCCTCAAAGCAATGGTTTGGCTAAAAAAATGGGTTGCGATAGCAAACAATATTCTAAAGAGATGTTTTGAAGTGAACGATGTTAACCAATTTCAATATCACCTGTTGGAGTACAACACTACTCCACTGGCGGACATGGGTGTGACACCGTGCGAGGTATTTTTGGGCAGACTAGTAAAAACCAAATTGCCAGTGACTGGCTCACTTTTGATTAGAAAAAATACAGATGAGGCTACAGTTACAAAAAAAAAAAAATCAAGGAAAAAAGAAAAAACAAAAGTATTACTATGATAGGAATGCTAAAAGGTTATCGCCGTTTAAGAAAGGAGATTTAATAATCTTAAAAAAAAATGGAAAGGAATGGCACTACGGCAAAATACTAGATTCTTTTAATGATAGGTCGTACCTGGTAACAGATGGGTTTAACAATTTTTTTAGGCTAAATAGATGTTAAATCACCAGAACAACAAATGAAGATTTCAATGCTAGTGATCTGTTATATGAAAATAATTTAACACAGTTTGAAGGGAGAGCTAGTAGAAATCCAGAGAGTAGAAATAGTACCCCGGAACTTAATGGAGGTAGTTGCGTAGAAAATAGTTTGGCGGTAGCAGAGAACACTGGTACTAGGGAAATCAAAAATCACGTAGATGAATCAGTTTCTTCCGTTGAGTCTGAATCGTCCGGATCAGTATCTAGCTCCGATTGTCAGGAAGACACTAATTGAGATACGAAAGCTCTCGAAACAAGGTAGGGACCATGGTGTAGAAACTTGTTCCAAACGCTAATAATACTAAGTATCATAACGACTATATATATATATATATAAAATTTTATAAAAAAGCATGTAATAAATGTTGACATAAATGGTTCCTTATGTCATGATATTAGTTATAACCATTCTGATGTATTAGTCCTAAGTAGACAACATTGTTACAATTCTGATGGTGTGGCAACCTTGCTATTATTAGTTTTAAGAAAAGTCTAGAGAATCACAAATTAATAAAAAAGAACACGTTGAATAAAAAAGACCTTTAGCGGATTTACCCATATTGAGTTTTACTTATTTAACGGATACGCGTTACAGTGAGCGGTAGCGAAGTGACCATCGAGACGTGCTTCCACCCTCAATAATCAACATCGGTGATTTAATAATATAATCGGGATAAAGGCGATACGATATTTTTAGAGATATTTTCTAACAAATGAATAGAAATTATTTTGGCTTAAGTTCATTTATTTTTTAATTTCTAAAAATCTTTTTTAGAAAGAAAATTTATTTTACAAATGTATGCGGACGTTTTCCAAAGAAAACAAGAAAAATTAGACGCTAGCAGAATGAAATGCTGCATTTTCTGGACCGCTACGACCTTCATCAGCAAATTTACACACAAACCAACGTATTTCTTTACTGTTCTCTCTATATTTCGTCTTGTACATTTGTTTTTGCTTTGTTTCAATCATCGACTGAACGCGAATGCAAATTTGTTTTTAATCATTCTTACTATATTATATTATATTATATTATATTATATTATATTATATTATATTATATTATATTATATTATATTATATTATATTATATTATATTATATTATATTATATTGTATTATATTATATTATATTATATTATATTATATTATATTATATTATATTATATTATATTATATTATATTGTATTATATTATATTATATTATATTATATTATATTATATTATATTATATTATATTATATTATATTATATTATATTATATTATATTATATTATATTATATTATATTATATTATATTATATTATATTATATTATATTATATTATATTATATTATATTATATTATATTATATTATATTATATTATATT